>LR991040.1:0-10000000 GCA_905163495.3 Cosmia trapezina | reverse complement strand
TCTAGTAACAACCAGGAGAACTGGAGCTCCATGTTGAAGTCACCATCACCATTATGCATTTTGACGAGCATAAATTACTTAGCCACCATATTAAAGTAATCAAATCGCAATCCGTGAAATACTTAGGTATAATTGAGTAGTTCCGATGGCCATCTGTGGTCTTCATCATCAGTTCCACTTCACCAAATGGTGCTTTCCGGGAGCAAATGCACGAGTTACTATAAAAAATACCCAAATCGCTATATGTGTGCCTATAAAGTTTGAGGGTTTCCCTCGATTTCCATGGGATCCCCTCATTAGATTCTGACTTGGTGACAATGGGACCACCTCGAGAGTATATCCTTTCAAATAAAAAAAGAATTTTGCAAATCTGTCTTTATATGACGAAGTTATGCCCGAACATAAGTACATAAAAAAAAGTCGGTTAAAAATTAAAATATAATAATGTTTTTTTTTGCAACAGGGACTAAAAGGGGGTCTTTAAAATTCGAAGTGGGGCATGTGAAAGAGCGCTGTTTACATATTCTCAAACGTTTTGTTTCTTTTTTATAGGCCGCATAGTTTTCGACTTTTAATGAAAAATGCTAAAAAAATACCCGTCCCCCCATTATCTCCGAAGTTTGCATAGAGAGAAATCTGAAATTATTCTATGTGATAGAAGTATTATGTAAAATTTACAGGAAAAATAAAACGATGTCTCTAAATAGCACACTCTTTCAGAAATCGGAACGGAACCCTCGGTGCGCAGGTCCGACTCTTTTGACCGGTTTTTTTAAATTTTAAAACGAATACCTATCATAACTTTTATAGGTAAAAAAGCGGGGTATAGGTACGTACTTATACCTATTAAAATATACAACTGATACGTATCAGTTGCGTACATAATAAATAAATTAAATAATAATTAAATTAATAATAATTAATTTAATTTAAATTAATAATAATTAATTTAATTTAAATTAATAATAATTAATTTAATTAATTAAATCTGGTTTCTGGTTCTTTCCTGGAGCAGAGGCTAGCCCTGGCAATTCAGCGCGGAAACGCTGCAAGTGTCATGGGCTCCTTTGCGCCGGGAACGTCTAGGGAATGTGGACTTCTATTGACGTAAAGTTTTTTGTAAACTGGTTTTATGTATTACCTATATATAATTTTGTAATTTTGTATTATTGATTTATATTCACAGGATCATTATGAAAAATTTTAAATAATTTAAAATAATAATTAAAAAATTATCATATTTAATTAAATTAATTAAATAATTAATTAATTAATCATTTAATCATACATAACCTAGTATTTTCTTGGCCTGTAGTGTACTTAATAATTCAACAAACTGCTCTGAAATCATTACGAAAGCCTTCATCCAAGTTGATCGACAATACAGTAACGACATCGCACTTTGTCCAACCACTTGTAGTTTGGACAGACAGTTTTCCTGCAACCCATACTCGCAAACGACGTGTGGCCAATCATTCGTCTTGAGTTACAACTGAGATTACGACAAACAGCTGATTGACACTGTCTGTGTCTCGATTAGATTTACCATCCATCTGGATTTGTCCGGACGTGTCCGACTTATCGGCCGCCAGTTCGGACTTTGTCCGGCATTTTTCGACTTGAGGGATTTTTTGTAGAAAATAAAAAAAAATATTGATGATATGATATCTGAGAAAAGAAAGAATATAAAGTAAAATGTCCGGACTTTTTTGCAAATGTGCGGCTCTTTATCAGGACTTTTCAAATTCCGACTATGGTAACCCTAGTCTCGATGAAATCTGAAGCAATATTAAGAAATGTTAGTAATTTAACAAGCATGCTCTATGCTCCTAATACTTTGGTTGTTAGGTAATCGAATTACCAAACATGTGTGCGTTACACAATCATAGACAATATGGAAAGTGGCGGGAAATTGCGCAGAGACAATTTCGGCGAGATCTGCGTCTGCGCAAGCATCGACTCGAGTCGGGTAGTGGTTGCAAAAAAGCAAGTTTAGTTATTTTTTGGAAGAGAATAAATCTTTCATTAGCTGTGTCTTTACTGGTAGCAATTTATTCTTCTTCTTCTGCGAAGTCAATGCACTCTTGAGAGAGATGGTTGTGGCCTTTTAGTCGGTATCGACGTGCGTGACCTATTGTTTTAAGTACAGCTACCTGCGGCGCTTTTTTCTCTGATTGCTTCTGTAATGAAAACCTTTTCAGTACGAATAATTATGTGTTTATATTCTTACACACATACAAACTTGGTTTAAGATAGCAATATTTAACAAACTATTTAAAGACTCAATAAATAACAGTATGAACTTTAGATTTCTTATAGATAACCTTTAGGTTCCGAGGCTCGAAATTAAATAAATATAAATTAGACGATGCTCCAAAAAATCATGTTTCCATTCCATTCCGCTAGAAAAAACCAGCAGTGCGATTCTGTAACCATCTCACCGTGAAAACTTAGGTGAAGTGAGCGTGGAGTGAGCTGTCAATACTGTCAATTCCTAGCAAAAACAAACTCACTTCACCTAAGTTTTCACGGTGAGATTTTTACAGAATCGACCGGCAGTACTTTTGGCGGCAACTCAACTGTCAAATGAGAAACTTTCAAACTTCATGAACTTATTATTATTAGGTACCTACACCTACACTAATCATGGCACTTCCTAATGTGATTTGGAGATCTAATCAGGATTTTTTCACTTGTAAGTGGTTCTATTCGCTGACCGCTGTCCTATTCGCAGTTTAACAATAGGTTCGCGAAAAGTTCTTGTTTTTAGCAATTAAAATAATATAATATGTCAGTAGACCTAGTCAATGTTTTTAGCACAATATTTTTGGATTCAATTTGAAATTATGTTCAACTTGTAACAAGGCTTAAATAGATTTAGTTTGGTAATTTGTTTCGCACGGCTTAGAACGAAAAATTCAAAGACATGACTATAACATCTACCAACCCGCACTGGGGCCGCGTGGTTATATTACAGCTCACTCCCTCTCGACGAGACGAGGCCTGTGTCCCAGCAGTGGGCACATTATAGGATGCTTATGCTTATATTTCGCATTAACAATAGACTGGGCGATTCAAATCATTCTCAAAGTCCATGTTGCAAGTGCTAACAATTGAATATTGTTATTTGGAAAAATGTTTCAAGTATATAATGGTGCACTATTACTCACAAACTTCTAAGAAGACGACGTGCAGAATGTCGTACACATAAAGACGCAGCATATGGCCACGTTCGACTCTTTTGACCTGCGCCAAATTATCAATACACATTTCAAATCGATAAAACATGCACATACATAATGACGGTGGTGTCAGACTTGTAAATGATTCTTTACATACGTACTACAACATATAGTAGACCCACGTTTCGCTATTTATGTTTAAGTCCCATGTAATAGGGGGCGAGCCTATTGCCATCAACCGGGCACAAATCCAGACTCCGAGCTGCTACTGAGGAATTCCTGATGGAAAAAAATCCAATAACATGCTGTCGAAATAATTTTTTCTTCCATTCTCACCGTCTGTCGTCCCTTGACCACTCTTCTATCATTCAAAAGTCATACAGTTCATCCATCTTTTCTTTGGTCCCCATCTTCCTCTCCACCTATCCTTGAAGAAGGTTTAGAACTAGGTACCTCACACCTAATATTATAAAGTTTTTGAGCGTGTGTGTGTGTGTGTTTGTATGTTTGTTACTTCTTCTCGCTCAAACGGTCAGCCATTTGAGCGTTAAGAAGTAACATTTGGATGAAATTTGGTATATATAGATATACCTTGGATTAACCCTTCGTATGCCGTGAACGCGGATCCGCGCGAGACACAATAGCTTTTTAATTGTGTTTACTTTGTATCCCGGTATACGCGGGTGAAACCGCGGGGTACATCTAGAATCATATAATTATGTAGACTACGAGAAAGCCTTCGATTCGATCGAGACTTGGGCTGTACTGCAGTTACTCCAACGGTTACGAAAACGCTACTATGTCACGCCGACTCGAGGACCGGACCTCGAAACTTATCCTTCTACAGCTAAGAGTGAGACAGGGGGACGTTATCTCTAGCGTTGGCAGACCTCGCACACAGTGGACGTCTTGCGGCTGAAATGATGATGATGACCATAATGTATAATACATAGAAAAAGTTATGAAAAATGTAAATATATAATTTTATCACGGAAAGCCCTCGTCTGCTGTCGCTACACAATCTCGCATTAGACGTCAAGTTCAGTGCGCGTGAGTCGCGAGCGTGAAATTGTCACACTCTTACTTTCTCGATGGCACGATAGCACAAGACCGTCCTTCCTTTCGCTTTAATTACGACAAATCATCATTACTAGGAGGTCCCTGAACTGTCACGTTGGCTAATGATTCTAGTGTTATGTCGTAGCTTGAAAATATAATATAAGGCAAAAACGACCATAAGACAACATGTTGATAAAAAATTACAATTTAGCACGAGAATAATTAATTGAAAGATTACCGGAAGGAATCGAAGGAAGGAATCCCGAGATGAAAGGCGACTAACAAAAGGTGAAATTGAATTCATGAGCAATATTTTAAAAGGTTATTGTACTCATCATTATGAACAACTTTTACTATGGGAACAAACCTGAAATCACGAAAAAAAATCAGCTGTTACTGTGCGTATAATGTGTTACGTACGAGCATAATGTATGGAACAGCTGATTTTTTTTCGGGATTCCAGGTTTGTTCCCATAGTGAAAGTTGTTCAAATGATGAGTACAATGACCCCTTAAAATATTGCTCATGAATTAAATTTCACTCTGTATAAGGCAGATGTGAGTGGATACTAGAAGGACATTATTATAGTGACCGCTTGGTGATGTTCTTCAGAAAGGTCAGGTGCGTAGTACTGGCTACCGGCGTGCGTGTACGACCAGAGGGGCAATTCTCGTATTTTTAACAACGTTCGCAATCTCATCTCAGTCTCAATCTGTCAAAAATTGTATAGCGTTTACCTACATTTTTGACATTTGATTGACGCTGGCATGAGATTGTGAACGTTTTTAGGTACGAGAATTGGCCATCTGAGGGGCAATTCCCGTAATTTTAACAGCGTTCGCAATATCATCTCAAGACTCAATCTGTCAAAAATTGTATAGCGTTTAGTACAATTTTTGACAGATTGAGTCTTGAGATGATATTGCGAACGTTGTTAAAATTATGGGAATTGCCCCTCAGATGTATGAACGTAAACGAGGCAATATGGGTATGTAAGGATCGTAAGTAGTAGGTGGCTGTGGTTTCTGCCTACCCCCATGGGGATCAAGGCGTGGGTTTATGTATGTATGTGTGTATGTATTAATTAATGGATAAAATAAATAAGTAATTAAATTAAATAATATAAAAATAATTATTGTTTTTTTTTAACATTAGGTACTTCTTGTTTTAGATAAGCATACGCAAAGAACTGAAGATGAACATTTATAATTAAATGTTAGCAGGAATATTTAAAGTGCGTTTCACGAAAGAATTCCCTTCGCAGTATGTTGGCACCATTGCTGTTCATGGAAGAATTGCTATAAAAAAACATTCCTTCAATGAAAAGCAATGACACCTTATGGTAGGTAGGTAATTAACAACCTTAGGTACCCATTATCACAATTATGTCCGCCTCACGACAAAAATATAATAGTTACAGCTTAACTAAACGTGAAGTTAAACATAAAATAAGAAATGTCTTCTTTAGGACTTATTACATTATACTTCACTAGCTGCGCCCCGCGGTTTCACCCGCGTAGACCGGGATAAAAAGTACACTATAATTATGTTAATTCTGGATTAACATATAGGGTTTTTTAATAACAATTTTCATCCAAATCGGTACTGCCGTTTGAGCGTTAAGAACTAAAAAACATACAAACACACCCTCACACACACATACACACCCCCTCTCCCTCACACACACACACACACCCTCTAACAAACCGCCTTTATAATATTAGAGTGAAGTGTTATAATATAAGAAACGTATGTTTAAAAAGTTGTTAAAAATTGCTACGAAAATGCTACGCGGCTACAGAACTATACGTTAATCTAGGTTTTATTTTCTTTACTATATTTACATCATCAAGTACTTGTGTCTGATTTTAATATTATCACATTTATTACTTATGAAATGATCTTCATTATTTATGGAGTAGGAAGCCTATCTATTCTGTAAATGTCTCCGGCAGAGTACGTATTGTGTTGACGATAGCACTAACGTGCTACGAGACGGCTACGGCGTAGTAATTTTTCTTTTGAAACTTTCTAGAACAGTTCGCAGTATTCTGTAGGTAATAATTATGTTCTACATTATATCTTATCTCTATATTATAAAAAATCGCTGTCCGCTAGTCTCGCTAAAACTTAAAAACGGCTTGACCGATTTGATTTTTGTTTTGTTTTATTTGCTCGAATACAGGAGTGGTTTAAAACTAAAAATAAAAATGAAAAAAAAAAAGAAATTGAAAGGACAGGTCAACGTCTGGTGGGTCAGCTAGTCTGCAATAAAAATCGGGAATAATTGTATCCATAATTGGATTAGTGAATCATATTCTATTATACAGGCTGATTTGTTTTGGGATGATTTTCACAAAATAGCCAATGTATTGTGTCGGAGTGAGTTTTTCATAGAAACAAATTTTGTGATAACTGATGGATCAACAAAGCGTTCAGATCATCACATGTTTTTTATTTTTTTAAATTACCATTATTTTCACCGTAAAAAGCAATTACTTACCTAGCTAAACTATCGGCGCTCAGCACCGCATTCAGTCTCGCTCTATAGTCAAGTAAAAGTAATTACTTAAGTAAAAGTAATTGCTCAAGTAATGATTTTCTTTCTATAGTTTAGTAATTACTTGATTATAAATACGAGCCTTACACTCGTATTTATAATCAAGTAAAAGTAATTACTTCAGTAAAAGTAATTGCTCAAGTAATGATTTTCATTATATAGTTTAGTAATTGCTTGAAGTTAGAACTGTCAAAGCTTAGAATTCTTAGCCAAGTAATAGTCACCATTTTCTTTACTTAAGAATTCTACTCTCAAGTATGAAATTACTTAGTAGCAAGTAATTACTCAAGTGGTTTGGGTGGCGGTGAATATTACTTGGCTAAGAATTCTAAGCTTTGACAGTTCTAACTTCAAACAATTACTAAACTATAGAAAGAAAATCATTGCTTGAGCAATTACTTTTACTTAAGTAATTACTTTTACTTGACTATAAATACGAGTGTTATAGTCTGCGAACATTATCGCGCGAGCGAGATAAAAACCTGAGGTAATTAAGGCTCTTAATATGTGTGAACATTTTTCATTTTCATTATAAAATTAACACAACTAAGTAGGTAGTTACCTACCTATTGTAGGTATATTGCCTATAATGTGTTGGTGATTTTAGAATGTACGAAAAATATAATTTTCTTTGAGGCCATTTTCTTGCATACGCATTTTCTGGAATAGTATTCCATAGATTGCTTATGCAACAGCACATACAGACTTTTGGTCACTGACGAGCTTTTAAGATTTTTTAAAATTTATGGCTAAATATACCTGCATACCTACTTACCTACGTAATTTATAAAAGAAGGGTGAAGACAGACGAACGAAATTTTTTGAGTTGTGAAGTCGCGAAATTTCGGTCGGATAATTTCTGAGTACGTAAGTTGCGAGTCGGCAGACAACTCATTTTGCGTCGCCGTGTGAACGAAACAGGATTTTTGTATGAAACCGAATGTAGCAATAATTACGCGACCGAAATTACGCGACTCACAACTCAAAAAATTACGCTCGTCTGGCTTTTTTTTTTTTTTTTGAGGGTGGGAAATCATCAAATAACTTCTCCCGCTCTGGATGGAGCGGAAGGGCGTGTCAGACTTTTACTGTATGTTCCACCGTGTCCTCCGGGCGATCCACACAATGGTGACACCCGGGCGTTTCCTCCCGCCTTATGCGAAACAGGAACCTCCCGAAACAGCCGTGTCCGGTGAGGACCTGCGTCAGGCGGAAGGTGAGGACGCCGTGGCGCCGCTCCAACCACTCCTCAAAGAGGGGACTTATCGCCGCAATTGTGGCGTGCCCAGTCTGGCTTCACCCTAAGTCGGCATTCCCACGAGCGTAATAAAATCGCGGCGGTATTTTATCGCGCACTGGATTTTCAACTCTCGTTGTTGCCGAGCGTTGAGAATACAACCTAACAAAAACAGAGTGCATCCCAGCACGACGAAAAACACACTGTTGGATTTTCAACTCCCGGCGCTAAGCAGAGAGTTGAAAATCCAGTGCGCGATAAAATACCGCCGCGATTTTATTACGCTCGTGGAAACACCGACTAATTGCTAATAGTCATAAACTCATAATACACTGACTGCCTCATTGGTGTAGTGATATCAAGCGTTACTGCTGAGCATATGGTCCTGCGTTCGATTCCAAGGTCGGGCAAAGTGTCATTGTGTTCATCCATCAGGAATTTCTCAGTAGCAGTCCGGAGTCTGGATGTGTCCCCGGTTGATGGCAATAGGCTGCCCCCTATTACATGGGACTTAATGATAACTGGTGAAATTTGGATGTACTTACTATAGGTACATCTCTGCCTAGCCCTTCGCGGAATAGAGGCGTGATGTTATGTATATGTAGTAATACAGTAATAATATTGGCATGTATTAAAAAAGCGGCCAAGTGCGTGTCGGACCACGCACAAAAAAGGGTTCCGTAGTTGAAAAGAATTTATCCCAAAAACAAACTTAACATTGTAAGTAATACCCGATTTTTTTTATGTGATAAAATTACAAATCAACAAATTCGGACTTTTTTCTTTAAGTACTTGTGCTGTGAGGCCTTGCTTCTTGCCAAATTTCATGATTCTAGGTCAACAGGAAGTACCCTATAAGTTTCGATTTAACTACTTGCGAGTATCAAAATCTCATAAAATAAATGGCCGTATTTTTTATTGCGTTGTCTTAGAAGCTTGCTTTTTTTAGAACTTTAAGGGACTTACGTAGGTATTTGATATTAATTTCAACTTTATATCTCCATGCGTTCCTGAGAAAAAGGGTCTTGATAGACTGACAGACTTAGATAAACATACAAATTAACAATTTTCGGACTTTTGCCTTTACTTGTGCTGTGAGACCTTGCTTCTTGGCAAATTTCATGATTGTAGGACAACGGGAAGTACCCTATAGGTTTGATTTACTTGCGAGTATCAAAATAAGTCGCATAAATGGCTGTATTTTTTTATTGCGTTGGAAGCTTGATTTTTTGAGAATTTTAAGGGACTTACGTATTCGATATTAATCTCAACTTGATTCCTCCACGCGTTCCTGAGAAAAAGGGTCTTGACAGACTGACAGACAGACAGACGGACAACGAAGTGATCCTATAAGGGTTCCGTTTTATCTTTTTGATGAACGGAACCCTAAAAAGGGAAGTAAAGGGCAACAAACTTAAGTAGTACCGAACCCAGCCGTTTTCTCGCTTGACATGACACCGTCTACAAACATCTTAGTAACGTCTCCGGCACGAGCTTTCCTGTAATTTCGGAAACAATATAAAAACAAGTTTTTTTTTCTTTTCTGATGTACTGACATGTGTATTATGTAGGTAGGTATGTTGACGTTCACCGAGAACTGCGCGACCATTATGGGTGATTTTCCACTTTCATGATCTTCGAAACATGCGCACGCGCTTTTGTGTACACTTGAAGGGAAAACTGGTTTTGCAACGCGCTGAAGACTTTGGAAAATTTGCCTATATTTTTTCTGGGCAGTTAGGTTACCACCCAGTTAGGGTAACATAACATCACGCCTCTAATCCCAAAAGGTTAGGCAGAGGTGTACCTATACTACTGTAGGTACACCTTTCCGCACATTTCGTCAGTTATGTGTAAGTCCTATGTACAGATACGGGGGGAACGGTATTTTTTATTTACATTTTTCATCATAAGTGGAAAACTATGCGGCCTAAAAAATAGAAAAAAAAAATGTTTGAGAATGTTCAAACAGCGCTCTTTCATATGATATTCCACATTCACTAGTAGCCCCACTGTGAATTTTTAAGACCCCGTTTCAGTCCCTAAAAAAAATATTTCTGTCTTATTGGTAAAATAGTTGGGCAACGTCATATAAAACTGTTCCAAATTTCAAGTTGATAGCATTTGTAGTTCTTGTGTAAATTGTTAATTTGTAATTATATCACTTAAAAAAAATATTTTTTTGGTTTACAATGTTAAGTTTGTTTTTGGGATAAATTCTTTTCAACTGCAGAACCCATCATTGTGCGAGGTCCGACACACATTTGTCGGTTTTTTATTATATCCAGCGCTCTCCAATATGTCGTGCGCCTGTACTCAACAAGGCAGTTGACACAATCAAGATGTTATCTGGGGCGTGCACCTCGAGTCGACAGGTTTCACACTCGTCGCCACTCGCCTGATTATCGTTACGGTATCATACACTATCATATTATCTTAGTATCATACTAATATATAATAAATAATAAATAATAAATAAATATCCTTGGACATTTCACACAACGCCATCTATAGTCCCAAGCTAAGCAACCTAATGCTTGTATTATGGTAACGAGATGGCTGATAAACTACATATATACATTTTTTTTTTTGTAAATACATACATATTATAGATAGAAAAACACCCAGACTCGGAACAAATACTTGTAGGTCGTACAAATATTTGTTCCGTGCGGGAATCGAACCCGCGACATGCTGCGCAGCAGTCAATCGCTCAACCACTGCGCCAACCGTGTCGTCAACTGAAATCCCATTTTAATTTAAGCACGTCCATTTCACGTTGTATTTCCATAGGTATACCTATTACATGTAAATATTGTAGTTAAATATCTAGGTTTGCCTTGGTTTGCCTATAAGGAAAGGAAAACTGAAAATTAGTCGTAAAAAACAAAGTTCTAGTGATAGGTAATAGCTAGGTGGTACTTAGCTATGAAGCAGACATGAAGAAATATGTCTAAGCAATGTTTAAAAGTAGACTGCGTAAATTTTTAATTGATAAAACGTACAGTCAGCCACAGCATTAGCTCACCCACCTTGCATAAATGGTTGAGATTTTTTAATTCTTTTTTTAACATAAATAGTCGGGGCGAAGACCTAATTTTGTAAAATCTAATAGAAGTATCTAAAAAATGTGCGCAGCCTAGTTGACTGTTGACATACGTGTCGCTAAAAGTCAACGACAAGGCTGCGCGTCATTTATTTCGAAGCTTCTAGAACCTTCTAGAAGCTTCGACTCGACCTTATTGGACGAGCGGATTGTGGCGGGAGCGGTTAGAAAAGGGTTCGCGTTATATCCTCCCCCTTTTGACCAGGTTATGACCCCATGCCTGGTTAAACAAAGTAAGAACCGCATTAGTTTAACATAAATAGTCGGGGCGAAGACCTAATTTTGTAAAATCTAATAGAAGTATCTAAAAAATGTGCGCAGCCTAGTTCACTGTTGACATATGTCTCGCTAAAAGTCAACGACAAGGCTGCGCGTCATTTATTTCGAAGCTTCTAGAACCTTCTAGAAGCTTCGACTCGACCTTATTGGACGAGCGGATTGTGGCGGGAGCGGTTAGAAAAGGGTTCGCGTTATATTTTATATTTTTTTTATTAAGTAGGTATAGTTATTTTCATAAAATATAAAAGAATTATAAAATTCTATCGATTCGTTTTCTAAAAAATCTCAACCATTTATGCAAGGTGGGTCAGCTAATGCTGTGGCAGACTGTACTAGTGTTATTGAGTTTTTATTAGACAAAAATTTTTGCAAAAGTGCTCTGGCTTTTAGATAATGTTGTGAATATTGCTAATATTTTATCTTATTGTAATAAATCTTGTCAATAATTTTGTTAATAATTAATTACCTAATCTTTTTATTTTATATAGTAAATGTTTACATGCCGAATGGTGAACTAAGGCTTAGCTTTATAATGTATCTTAAGACCTATTTTATGTATTACCCATATTTGCAAAATAAATGTCTATTCTATTCTAATATCGATGTATGTACTTATTTGTAAAGTTCTTTAGGTAGTAGGTACCTACATGAAAATGTGTTGAAATAAGGTTTCTGACAGAAGATACTCATGGCACTGATCTGGATATTTGTGACCAAATGCAGTTGGAAAAAATGTAGGTAGGTACAATTCGACAATTTATGAAGTGCTTTTGAAAAAGCTCGGTTAACATTCTGTTTGTTTTTTTAGTTTACGTAGAAAGGAAAAAACTTAAAAGGTAAAAAAACTGGGTTCATGCAAAAACTTTGTTTATGATTTCCCAACCATTTACCTTGGCGACATACCTAGGTAGGTATGTCGCCAAGGTAAATGATTAACCCACCATACATAAAAATTGACACTTTTTCCCTAATGCCTACCACTATATTGCCTACTATTCCCTAAACCTACCTATGCAGAGTTTAATAAATCAGCCAAACAATCCCGCTTACGCGGGAACCCGCATTGTTTTTGTGGGATCAGTAATGGGGATCTACATAATTATGCAGGATCCGCGGGATTTGCGGGACTGGAAAAAATGGAATTCGAAGAAAAATGGGCGACAATATGCAGTCTTTAAAAGCATTCACATCGCGCGACTCTTGAATCGATACTCGATACTTTTTTTACGATCGCGATATCGAGAATTTTCATATTCGATATTTTTGTTTCCATACTTTAATAGGCATCGATACTTTTCACTACTCGATACACGGATTGGTCTGTCACTAATTCAGGGACTTCCCGGTAAAATAAAATAACTTAGAGAAAAAGTGATTTGTGGTAAGTCATGGTATGGTAACTCCATTATGTACCCATAGACTTATAAAAAAAGAATGTACCTATATACCTGTAGGTATATATATTTCATATAACATAACTAGGTAACAACAAAACTGATTTTATTTGCTGTCCATCCGCTGGATTGATGACCTCGATCCCGCAGGCTTGGGGGATTGAGATTTGTTGCGGAATTGGATTCCCTACTAGGAACCTAGGCTAGCTAAAATTTAGTTGACAATTGCGTCATACAATTTCAGTCTACACCATCTATGTAGAATATTCTATTTAACAAAAATTCAATAAGTATACAACTTAATTATCTAAAAATCTATGTGATTTATCTACCAAAAGCAATAAACAAAAATAATTACAACATAAAAATGTAAAAAACAAATAAATAACCAACTAAAAGAGTAACATTAGACAAACAGACAAAATAAACAAAAAAACAAGTACAGTCCGCAACAAAATCAATTACACACATGAAACGAAAAGCGCAATAAATAAAGATATAAATTAAAATACTCCACATGTAACCTGGTAACTATTAAAATGCAGTCGTCTTCAGCGCTTAATAAATAACATAAAAAACAGGCCGCTATGTAAAACTGTTGTAACTGACGATTTCCTCCTACCTACTAAAATTAACCGATCACTACATCTGGGAAGATCCCATTAAAGCCACGTCTCTTCGGTCCATAAAGATGTAAACATTATGTTGTCCCCCTCTATCATACTGCCGGACTCACCGAGCGAAAGAGACATCACGAAAAGATGTATTCTCGCAACTAATCAAACGTGTCCACTGTCCGGCTGCGCGTACGCATCCCACGCCGAAATTATCATTTAAATTTCCCAGTTCAACTTTTCACAATTTTTATTTATTCAAAAATTTCACGTGTTTACTTAAGTTTAATTTGAACCGTTAAACACATTAAGTTACAAAAATTAACATATTATAAGCTCGTTGTTTTCCAAAATTGTGAAATTGGAGATAAATACTATTGAAAATATATCTTATTCCAATTGGTGCAAAGCTTGAACTTAAATGACTCGTACGAACTTTACTTACAACTTATTGTAGCGATATCAATTAAGCTAGGTCTATGCGAGTTTACTTATAGTAATAGCGACGTCCTTTTCTAATGTGAGCTCAATTGTTCAGTGAGAAAAAGAGACGAATGTGTTTCCCCACTGCAACTTCAAGGCTCTTTGCGTTCTCAATCGCTGACTTAACAGGTTTTAACAGGAGTAACCAACAGTTTGATAGTGATATAAATATAAACCAGAGGTTTTCAAATGGTTTGATAACTGAATTATATTTAATATTGGTCATCTGAAACTGAAAAGTAAGTGAAATATGAATATAAAAGTAGGTAGTTGTCTAGATATGTTCTATAATGTTGTTGCTAAGCAAACTATTATGTAAGATTGTCGACCAGTCTACGCTGGTTCTTTGATTTAAGTAGAAATATTTCGGTCTCCACCGTGAGAAATGGTTGTTCGAAGAAGAAAATTGTGCTGAATTGTGTTATATGACAGTAAATAATGTACAAAGATAAATAATTTTCTTAAACTTTTATTACAATACTTTCACAGATCCACTGATAATATTTTTTGTGAACAAAACCTAAGAAATAACTTATAAGCCTGTAGCAAAAATCAAGGAAATTGTTTGCTACCCCTGCATTCAGCGCCGGCCCGTGTAGAGGTGCGCTTGCGACTCCAGTCGATCGAGCACAGCCGTCAGCGCAGTGCCTCGCCGCGTCAACTATCAACTATTACGAACTTTTTACACACCACCTCCGAGTACCTTTGAAGACATTAATATTTAAAAAAAGAAACCCGTGAAAGTGTCAAAGTGCATAGTTCTTTTGTTTTTTTTTTTGCAAATGTGTTGAAGGTATAGTGCCAAGTTGCGGTAAAAGTTCGAATCTTTGGATGTACTGAATTTTCAAGAATATTGTGCTTTTTATTGTTTTTGGGCAGTGATGTACATTGAAAACTTTATAAATTGACGTTATTAAACGATACGTTTGTTATACAAGTTTGTTAATGGTGCGTATTTATTAGTACTATTTGCTGAAGTCTAGATAAATATTTGATGGAAATACTGGAGTATGTCTTACTTATCTAGGTTTATTGTGTGTTTTGTTTTCTTACGTATCATGTTATATATTATAGATATTGAAGAGTGTACCTATCTACTCTCAATTAATTTAATACAATTATATGAAAAAATAAAGCTTTATTATGCGAAAAATACGCAATATTTTTATGCTGTACACAGTAACACAAAGTTCAAGTTACATTAAAAAGGTCAAAAACGATGGTAAATAATAAAAATATATCCTACGAGTATCTTTAACTGAGTAAACATGACAAGGTTATTTTCCATTTCAAAATTTACATTATAAGTAAGGATAAGGGATTTTAATGTATACGATGCGTCTTACTTAATTTGAATATGCATTAGTGTATTTATATTTTGAGTTGGTTGAAATAATCTAAAAAACAAAATAAGTCTGATTATAGAGCGACCAAGCTCAATGACATAATGCCTGCGGTCCTCACAAAAAATAAATATAAAATGAATTGGTACCCAATTAGACATAGAAAAGTAACAATATTTTTTTTTACTAAATATTTAAAAAAAAAATAAGGTACAAATCTGTCAAAAGGAAACGAGTAGAGAGTAAAAAAAAACTGATTAATTTTTATTACCTACTTTGCTTTTTGACAGATCATTTATAAAAGACTAAATTATCAAACAAACTGCGACACAGCACTAGAGACTATTTGTTCGAGGGCTTACCTACATATCTACTTACCGAGATTTACAACTGATTTAATTTTTTTGTACTTACTTAAAACACCTATACTTTAACAATTTGGCACTTGTTTTCACAAAAATCCGTTTAAGTTACTCATAAGCTCTCTAACCCTTTGACTGTTTATTCTTTTGAAAATCTGGTGTTAAAATGTTAATAAAACACCACAAAAATATGAAAATTTTATACTAATTTAGCAGACCAAGCAAAGTTCGCTGTAAGCATTTTTAGGTTTAAATACAAAAAAAATATCAGAAAAGCACTTTCAAAAATTTAAGTTCGTGGTGAAAAAACGTTGAGCAATTTTCCAGAGTTTCCCGAAATAAGTTAAAAATGGGTTCGGGAACTGTACTATAATGCAAATTAATGAATTATCAAGATGTCACTTCTGCAAATAAAATTAAGATAATATTATAAATAAATACTAGATTAAGATAATATTATGCATAAATTAGAAGTGATGGGTTAACAATCTCTGCAACTTGTGATTTCAAATGCACTTTGCGACCGCTAACGTGATCTGACAATTTCGTTCTTATTATATAGGATTCACTCTTTGACCGCAACATAAAAATAATACTTTACATCAAACAAAGAAAACGAAAAACAAATTGGAATATTACAACATTGTTTTTTAGTTTAAAGAAAAACAAAAGAATATATTGAAGATCAAACTCAAAATTCTAAACTGAAACTCAAAGCATTTATTTCAAAGACGCTTTTGAACTGTTGAGGAGTCGGTCAGTTAGTCAGAAAGTTGAAGATAGTTGCCCGTTCCAAAACGTAGATCTCTATGGAAAAGAAAGGGCAAGAAACTCCATGGAACTTAAAAAAAAAAATCTCTAATCTTTGCAAAACAAAATGGTTGATCTTGCGACGCCCTGACATTACATTGGGTCCTACATTGGGTCTAATAAAGTAGTGACATCAGTATTCACGTCACTGAAGGTGAAAAGGTGACCATCACTTGAATGAAACATTTATTCTATACATAAGTATATAATTATAGTAATTAAAGTCGATTTTCGTGTCTGTCTGTGTGATCGCATAGTTCTTCTAAACTACTCTACTCTACTACTACTAGATTTTGATTCGGTTTTCACGATCATTTAGGTTTTCATTCCGGAACGTTTAAGTGTTTATTATATTAATAATAAATTTAAATATAATAAAGAAATCTGTTAAAATTATGTTTTGTAAAGACGGTAAAACCGCAGAGGCGGGTCGCTAATTTGTTATACCTAAACTTATAAGCTATACTGAACGTATTTGATATTAGCTTTTGTAATGTTATCAAACAGTTATAGGCAAATCGCGAAAAACATCCCGTGAAAGAGATTAGTTAAACAAAAAAGGCCCGTGGTCGATTTAACCAAGTTACTTTTAAACAGAGAACTATGGGAACCCAACACATTTAGGTACATAATATGTCGCGTCGCGTTTAAATAAACCGCTCGCCAGCACACATATAAACCCTGAGAATTTTTCGTTGTGTGGCTATATCCAAACTGTAAATAAAATAGGCTAAGTGTTTTGGAAATAAATAAATAATAATAAATAAATACAAATATTTCCACCATAAAATTTTTCACCCAAGAAAAATTTAATAATAATTGACTTAACAAAAATTAATCAGTTCCGTTATGTTGAAGGTAGTGATAATTATCGACACCATTATGATATCAATTCAGTAGCCCACCAGGATCTACATAAAACAAGCCGACTTGTAATACACCTTGCTATTACAAGGTATTATTATGAATTTATGATTTACGAACAATATGCGTGGGACCTCTATCTAACGGCACAATTAGTTGGCATCGAATATATTCTACAGCCAAGTTATCGGCATTACAAGTTATTGCTAGTAACAATGATAATTTGAAATTAAGTAGCGCAAGATTGGAATAAACAAGATTATTAGAATATTGTAGAAACGATGTTTAAAGGCATCGGTGTACTGTGATCTTTGATATTAAGAGATTAGAACAAATTATTGTAAATTTGCTAGCAATAAAGTTTATAGGAATTCATGCAACAAGGAGCTTTCGGATTTCAGTTGACTAGTATGAGTCCAACTCTATCTACCAAAGTTGTAAGAGAGTGATAAGGAAATACTATTTATCATCATATTTAGAAAAAAATATATAGCGTTACCAAGTATTATAAGGAAAACGGGGCCGACAGCGTAACGCTGGTATATTACGCAGAAGAAGACGAGGAAAGGCGACCAAAAAGCTAAATAAGTACTTAAATAGAGCTCATTGTCATCATTGCCATTCATTTTAATGTAAATGACTAACGTCTTAGAAGTTAGCCAATTAATTTGAGAAAAGATATTAATCCTCTAATATCTTTAACCGTTCTGCAAAACGAATTATGCGCCGCTCAATCACTGTTATCATTAGTGTTTCTTTTCTGAAATATATAAAATTCCTTCGAATCTATTTCAATATTCTTTGTGCTAACGAGACAAGTTTTTGCAAATTGTAAATTCACAAGAACTTGATGAGGATTATTTAAACCTATGATTCAAAGTTCTGACTTCTGATGATATTGAATAGAATGTTGCTAAGTTTTCGCTCTGTTGCCATGTCTCTTTTGTGTGCTCTTAGGAACTTAACTTTTTTTCCTTAAGTAAACATTATGTTGCCCCACTGTTTGGCAAAGGTCTCTCCCATACTTTCCAATTTTTTTGTCTTTTGACGAGTCCAAATCGTCACGACAGCATTTCTTAGGCTTGCCTCGGTGACAACGTCCATCTTCAGGCACCCACTGTATGACGATCCTGGCCCATCTATCTATGCATCATCTAAGTGTGACCCGTCCTCTATAATATTATTTTATTCAACATCGTGAAATGATTAACTTCAGTGATTAAGTAGACATAAATGAGTCAATAGTTCAGTAATTCTTACCAGTTCATGGCGTCGCTGCTTGATAAATGACTGTTTCAATGTCAAATTCAATTTTACCTTAATCACCATCTACCAAGTTAAAAGTACCAGTCACTAATTAAGTTTTTATACCCATGTCACTATTTTTTTCTGTCAGAGACTGAGTTTTACACGGTAACTTGCCATTCAGCCTCTCTATGGTACTCGTATGTCTATAAAAATATCTTGCTCTATTATCTGTGACTCTGGTATTTCTTTAATAGTTTTCTACACACCTTACGCTTTGGCGTAAATGACATTTCAAGTCTATAATTAAAAGAAAAGAGTGAGCTCGCTAGTGACTTTTATCGTGTCGTGAGATATTTTTTATTGAAAACTGAAAGTAATTGAAGTTATGGTCTACGCGTGCAAAAATACACATTCCACTAGTGTTTATTCATTTTAGGTTAGTTGTTGAAATATTTAGAAACATGGAACACAAAAAATTTGATAATAGTGGACGAACGTATTTGCGTCCATAAATTTATTTACAAACCCAAAATATGAATTTGAATTAACTTTTAACATTTTATAATTATATTGCTTTAAAGAGACGAAATATGCAGACTGCAGCGCTACAAAAAGTACATAAAAAATAAACATTTTAAAACTAAAATTCCAAGAAAAATTAAACAGAGTTTAAAAGCAAAAACATTGCATTCAATATAACTATTGTTCTGGAATTAAAATTTAAGATATATCTGATTTTGCTTATTTATTAAACAGTCTACCAAAACATCACGTTACAAAATACTTAAATAATTTGTAATAATAAATTTTATTTAACGTTTACAACACGGGCATATCCGCATGGCGACGTACAGTACAATCGTTACACGTTCATTGATATCTTAGTCGGCGGATGTTATTTTTTATGCGGACTGTACTTAACCAAAACATACCGTGTGTTTTAGTTAGGTACCAGCTGTTTCGTTACCATTCTAGTCATGTGTTTTGTTCATGGTTTTGTACCTTGACAGGTGGAAGGGACCGTACTGAAATCATAACGAAATGGTCAGGAAAATATAACATTCTTGGATCGTTCTTCTTTTTATCGACAATGACATATATATGTCTCCTTCGAAAAAATAATCGTTTTCGTTCCTAAATATTCAGTTTCACAATTTTATTTTTACAAAAATTCTTTGGACAATACAATCACTAAAATAATCTTGAACACTTCCGTTTTTATTATTACTGCTTTTTACAAAAATAATTGTGACATTAATAATCAAAAAGTGTGACGGAGGTGTCGGTAGAAAAGAACGTTCTTTCTCTATCACATCACACTAATATTATAAAGGCGAAAGTTTGTGAGTGTGTGTTTGTATGTTTGTTACTTCTTCACGACCAAACTGCTGTACCAATTTTCGTAAAATTTGGTATGAAGGTAGCTGACACCCTGGATTTACACATAGACTAGTTTTTATTCCGGTCTACGCGGGTAAAACCGCGGGGCGCAGCTAATAAATAAAAATGAATGGCTAAATATGTTGCTAAGCGCAAAACTTGAGAACGGCTGGACCGATTCGGCAATTTTTGTTTTCAAATATTCGTTGAAGTCCGACGAAGGTTCTCATGAAAAGAAAAAAAATGGAATAGTTGCCGGGTAAATGGAATGAAAAATAAATGAAATGGAAAATTCAGGAAAACTAAAAGTGCATTTTCTATGGGAATTTTGTATGAATTATTGAAATTTGGACAGGACAACGTCTGCCGGGTCAGCTAGTACCTACTATAATAGTGTGACGGAGGATTGTCAGTAGAAAAGACGAACGTCACATATAATATATAAATATCACTCCTGTCATCCCTATTAAATTTAAATTTTCTTTTTATTTAGATCAAAAGTAGTGTTTCATAAATGTGCTGAAAATGTTGTTTAGGCAAAATAATTGCTCTTGTTAAAAACCTGTTGCATTTTATCGAACTACTGAATCACTAAGAAATACATACTTTTAGGGCTATCTGTATCATTAGAGCAAAAATAGAAAATATTATTCTTACATCTGCCTCCAAGCAAAATTAAAACTAATTATTTTGCAGTCCTCCACTTTTTTACTAGGCCCAAGTATTTTTTTACCCCTTATAGGTTTCAAGGTAGGCTCGGCCTACTTTTTTACCCCTTTTCTAGCTATTATTTTCAACGTGTAGTCCGCTTTTTTTTATCGGCTTACACAGTGTTGTGTCAAGCCGTCCATTTAGATTACCATCTACGTCTAGAGCGGTGACACTCAGTGATTATCGATAAGTTCGGTAGCAAGATTTTTATCGATACATTGATCCAAACTGGAACGACACTGTCTTGGTAAATGTCAAATCGAGATTTTTTTGAGCATTGGCACGGGGAATGGAAATTAGAAAGTGCGAATGATTGCTTTTATTTCGCTCTTTATAGCTTCTTTCTGTTTCACTTCAAAGATTTTGCAACTTTCAAAAGTTGGTTCAACAGGCAATACCTAATATACGTTATTCTAAAATACTGCAAAACTGCACGGTAGATACTTAAACTTGTTCAAAATGGCTAATTATTTTATTTTCAAACAAGATAATATTTACATAATGAAGCTAAAGCTAAAAGTTAGGTAAAGCTAGGTAAGCTAAAAATAACCATAAGGCATTAAAAAATTCTAAACTGGTAAGTATACTCATAAATAAAATAAAATGAAAACTTTTAAAATCAAACAAAGGTAATAATATTTTGGCAACATCAGTTTTCGTCTCTTGCCAGTGCGGGTTTTTAATAAGATCTGAGCCAGACAGCATTCCTGAATCTTTTCCGCCACGTCACGGGCACACACGCACCGACAGCGGCGGAAATAAATTGTTGCTACTTACTTATAAATATTAGAGGTGACTGGCTCTGTTGAAATCGAAACTGTGATTCAAACTATTTTCAGTAAGAGTTTCCCTTAAGGCCAGTGCTGCCATTAGATTAAAATAAAAAATAAATAAAATCACGTTCTTATTAAAAAAAAAAACAGAATTTGAAGCCACATTTGGGATCGTTCCAATTCAATTTAATGTTTAGGTACTTATTGGCCTAAGAATAAGAATAGTGAAGATAGAAAACTAAAGAAATTATTACTCGATATGATTCTTCGATTATCATCTGATATCACCTAAACATGGAGCAGAATCGCCAGAGACAGAACAGCTTGGAAACGGCTGGATGAGGCTTTTACCGCTATAGATAGTGGTCCTTGTACACCATAGGAATAAAATATTATAAAATGTATAGAAAAAAAAAAAAAAAAAAAAATTGTTAAATATTTTATTTGTTTATAATGTCAATTATGGCATAAGTACTTAGTGTTAGATAATAAGGAAAGTGTGCAAGAACAATAAAGCTATTTTATTTATTTATATCACCTAAACAATTTAAATATACTAAAATTAAATAAGTAACACTAAAAAAACGATTAATTGTTGGAATGGAACTTGTTTCTACAATTACATCTCCTCTGCATAATGTTGCCATTTTACGACAAGACTGACGTCAGTGCAATATAAAATAAGATTTACTATACGATGCCATTTTAATGATTTATGTAGTGGTTTTCCTCGTGTTTTCATACACATAAGTTTGTTAAATTATCAAATGTTAAAGGTAATCTAATCAGTCTCTAATGTTTAAAATAAATTAAATTACTGAATAACATCATAATACTTTTAAATTGTACGAGTAGGTATTTACCTACTTTGAAAAGGCTATAGGTATAAGTATGTAAGTTCAGGGTTTTATTACCGTTCGTTTTCGGCCATTGTTGGACGTAGCCAATCAAAACACTTCTAAAATAGAAAATTATTTTGCCTATTGATTATAGTAGACTGTCCTATCTTCAGTTTTTATACATAGTTTTCACTAACTAATTCAGTAAATTATTACTTGAAAATAAACTGCGGTAAATATTTTTTTATACTCAATTTACATAATTATCATCTAGCTAAATAGCATGAAAATGGGAAACCAACGAATTGGTAAAGGAAAAACAAAAATTTTAGAAAAATATTTTTACAAGTCAGATAAAAAACTGTTTTTTTTTCCATTTCTTCAGAAGTTAAATTAATTTGGAGAGCAGTGGTGGCCCAGTAGTAGCAACTGCGACTTACGAGTCGTAGGTTCGAACCCAGACAGGCGCTTTACTTTGTGTAAATTACTTCATCACCACTGCTCTCAAAACAGTGAAGGAGAACATCGTGAGGAAACCTGCATTTCTTAGAACCGAAAATTCGAAGACATGGTGACATCTACCAACCCGCACTGGGCCCGCGTGGTGGATTACGGCCCGCTCCCTCTCACAGAGAGAGGCCTGTGTCCCAGCAGTGGGAACATCATAGACTGACTATGCTTATAAATTAATTTCAGGCCTGAAAATTCAAGAAAAGAAAGTAGAAGGCTTAAAATATCTCCCAGTAATTTAAAATCAGTTCTTTACAATCTTAATAGAAGTAACTGGGAAATTAAATGTAGAAGGTATAAATTCCACCACATGCAGTCATTAAAGGTTTTTAGAATTTCTACGCATTTTTTAAGGGCTTACGCAATGAGGAAGTATTTTTAACGGATCAGCTTTATTAATGACGACTGTTTTATTATATTATAGACGAATCAATAAAAAAAAAGAAAATGCAAATGTAATAATAAAATGCAATAGTTAGATTGTTAAATTAAATCTTAATACGCATAGTTTGCAAAAGAACAATTATTAAACAAACATCATAAAACTAGCAAAAAATCTAGATAAAACAATTGAATATCAAAAAAAGAACATTAAATTTTTCAAAATGAATTAGTGACGCGCGGTGTACCGTAGTGCGCAGGCGCGGCGACGCGTCGCTGTGCCGCCAACATTGACAGCTGTCAATCAGGGCCAAGATGGCGGCCGGCCGGTTCCGTCGGTACAACCACGGGTCGCTATCTCCGTCAAATCTGACGCAGGGCTCTCATGAGATTAGAAATGTTTTTACACAACAAACTGTTGGGTGACCTCTTTAATCAGTTCAGCTATGAAGTTGAAATGGCACGCGATTAAGAAGTAAATTCACTTTCTGTTGAAATACCTTCAGATTTTAATGATAAATCTAATGAGTCTATTAAACTATCACGACTAGCCGAAATCGGTTGCAAACTGTTTTTGTAATTTATAGAAATAAGGTAAATCCTAATTAGTTACAGAAGGTAAAGCACTAATTAGGTAGGTACGTTAATTCTATAGTAGAAGTGTGGCAACCTGCAAATAGCTGAAAGCTTAAATCTTACTAGGTATTATTGTAGGCAAAATTGTCATCCATATTTCAAGGATTTATAATTATGAACTAAAGAATTTAGATACTTACCTACACTTAAGTCCTTAAGGCGATCACTTACTTGTTTCATTTAATTTTAGTACTTATATATTTTTTTATATTATACTTTGGAGTTTTTCTAATGATGGTATTCTTTAATTTCCAGATTATGCCACAAACACTAGTGATGTTATGTAGAACATAATGTGCGAAAGCGTCACAGTGACGCACGCGCGGACTTTGAAGAACCAATAGTGAAGTGCGTGTACCGATAGATTTCAATCGATAAAGTAATCGATATCTTTGTGAGAATTGAACACGAATGAACACCCTGATGCTCACAACCGCTGGAACGGTGGACGACCAACCCTGTGTAGACAACAATATGGCGTTTTCTTCTTATAAGTGAGTATTGAACAAATGTATTCTAGCCTAAGTGGTCTGGATTATTGAGGAATGTTGGTAGACTTTTTAGAATATGTAAACAATAGACTATCGATATTACAAAAAATCCTTGGTATAACTATTTTTTTTAAATTAGTGACATTATGACACTTAACAATGATGACAACAAAAGTCACTAGTGTCAAGAACCTGTAAATTCTTCGCTAAAGAAACAAATTGATGGTTGACGTTTGACACACGATTGATATCTAGCTAAACATCCTTTAAAAATAAAATAAATAAAGGTAATTTTATTTTAAAATCTCGTCTACAGGGTCAAATTTAATTAGCAAGCGAAACTCCGCAGACGTGATGGGTATCGATATCTAAACAGAAACAAAACAAACAAAAGAAATTAATTTGATGAGTTTTTTTTTGGCTTCATCAGCCGCAGGTAGTTAGTGTAAAAAAAAATATTGTGTAAACTTCACAGACGTTCCATCCACGTCTGTGAAGTTTACACAATATTTTTTTTATTATCTAAACATAGTAAAACAAAAAAAAAACAGCTTTACTCAACTCATATTTCAAGTAACCAGCGGTACCTAGAAGACCCAAAAACAAAAAAATCATCAAATATTTTTTATTTTGTTATTTTACCGTGTTTAATACCCATCACGTCTGCGAAATTTTTCTAGTTAATTTATTTATATGTATAGCTAATGTACATGTCCACTGTTAGGTACTAAGTAAAAGAAAAAAAATCGAGTAGAAACTGAGTTTTCTCCCACAATGCACAATGACATTGATCCAGCCGTACAAGTTACGTTAGCTACATAAAGACAGGCAAATTACCGCATACTTTTTGTAACGATATAATGAAATTATCTTCATGAAACACGTAAAAAGCCGTCATAACCATAACTCGAAGAGGTCTTGACAGCATCCCGTAGTGCTGGATGAAGCCATTTATCCAAAAACTGCACCGGGGATCTCTCGACCAATCGCAGACAGAATTCATCAGATGACAAGATTACTTATACTTGGAAATCGACACAAGTTTTCGATGCATCATTAACAGCATTACTCGAATTAATTAAACATTTTTTGCTTGGATGACAACCAATTTCTAGAATATACGCACAGGCAGATGCGTAAACATTTTAAATTTCTTCTCTGATCGGTTGTGTAAGACTTTGTAAGTACCCTATGACATTTCATATTTTACGCACGTCAAGGCGAGGCTTTATTTGCGGTTTGACTATAAATTCATATTTTGTTGTCAGTTGTATAAACTGTTGCCGTTCTCCAAATGGATTCATAATCTAAGTATAGTAAAAACAGTGCTGTTAGTATTGGAACAACAGAACGAGATCGTTCGCTTGCATTAATTTCATTTCATAACCTATAAAGTAAATACAGCAATTACCGAACGCAAAAAGCCGTTGACCAATGAATTCGTCAGGCGGTTACAGTCCTCAATCGGGCACCTTTCATTTAAAAAAAGAACCATACGCCATTTCATGTCAATTTTTGAATTATTCATCGTGCGAATGCGCGAGCGCATCGATTGATGCAAACAAAAAGCGCGCGCTCGCTAATCTTCGCCCTTTTTCGCCGAGCTTCGGGCTTCCTCGGGCCCAGTGTTGCCAACCAACGCATTTATTATTCAACTAGTTTTTACAGTCACGCTGCGCAAAGACATAACAGAGAATGCATTTATTTGATAAATGATATTTTTTCCTAAAACCCCAAACTGGAGATTTTTTAAACTAATTTTTCGGTGTCAATATTGGAGGACACATTCTTTTGTTAATAATGTGTTTTCCATTCATGTCCATTCAATCAAAAGAGAAACCATAATGCTGTGTCATATAATCCGATACGTTCTCATAACAATGTTCTGAGAATCCGATCACAAGTTTTAATTTTATACTTCTCATATTGATTTGACAAGATTAACTGAGCCGAAGTTTTTTGTATCGAAACATTCTAACTAGTGGTCATGGTGAATACTTTAGACAGATAACATCTGGCGCTCGCAAATATTTCTTAATGATTAATAATAACTAGTTTTACATTTTTCACATAAAGTGCTAATTTCTTGTTAGCCAAAGTAATAACTCATAAATAATTGATTGCATTCTAAATTCGTTATCATTGACCGTCAAGCCAATTACAAGTAACATTGCGATGCTTTGAGTGCAGAAAAAATATAGTATTCGAATTTCCGAGCGTTCATCCCCCGCGCCCGCACGTCCGCCGCGCCTCGACGCCGCGTCTCGACTGTACGTGATTGGTTTATTAATTAGGCGAATCATCGTCGGGTTCCATTTTTAAAAATAGGCGGGATTCTTGCTGTGCGACTTTTCTTTTTAATTTTGGCCGGCGTTGAACGCAATTAGAGCTGACCAGTATAGCTTTTTGTGTCATAATCACCGGGCGGCGATAATGTTAGTTTTAATACTACTTAAGATAATTAATAAGGCAATCTTAATTCTATGATCCTAATTAAAATTTTATTGACGTCTCCATCCGGTAATGATTTATGGCCATTCTTCTGGTTATAGTACCTATCTGTAGTAAGGAAGTGACATCATTTGATTTTCAATTTAAATTAAAATGGCATCCACATCTTCGTGAAACTATGTATAAACAAAATTCAAGAAACCGGCATTTCAGTCATAACTCAGGCTGAAAACAAAACAAAAATACAACTTTCATATTTATTTTTAAGGAGGACCGATTAAAAAGATTCGAAATCGATCGCAAACGACTAAGGTCAGTAGAAAAATAACATAAAAAACATTGTCGCGTCCGTCCCGATGCTATGTCTCCCGAATACCGTTAGGATGCCTTCGAAACTTAAAACGGAGAAAAAAAACTGAAAACTATTCCAATTGCCAGTATTTGGAATCCGTTTTGTCTGCTATCGCGTTTTAAGGTTATTTCGGTTACGGAATATTTGTAATTTTTGCTTTTTGCGCGTCATAATGTCCCATTTCACTTCATAAGCATGTGATCCGGATTTTTGACATTGATCCGAGTTTCTTTCGATTATCTAATTCCTGAATCCAAATCTTATGGATTTACTCTCTTTATTTAGAAGATTTCGTACTTACCATATTTGTTAGATCGATCAGCAAATAGTGGGTTCTCAATAAGTCCCGTCGAATAACCTTTAACAAATTGGCTTTCTGCATCATTTGCATCTTACGATGTTTCATTAGAAACTTTCTTATTCTACTGCTATTAATGTATTTATCATAGTGAATTTCACTATCAACCTATCCTTTGCTTCTACTTTCTTTTTTTTATTTATTTGTTTTTTTTTTTATTTAGTTTTTTTTTTTTTTTAAATGACGACATTTACTCAATGTGAAACCTAAATGCCTTATAGAAAAGTTTTGGGTGTCTAAACACCCATTATTGCTTCGTTACTGTTGTAAACATTAACCAGTCGGTGAAATGCAGGAACCGACCAAAGTTACTCTCATACATTCCAAAATTATTTGATATCTGCAGAAGTGCAGATACTAAAAACAAAAAGACTCCCATATTTATGAATATTAGTAGGAGGTACCTTCACAAATTACCGTGCCCCATTCACCATATCACAGTAATATGAGAGCCCAACAATTGCAAGTGACTCTGGTCTGTCACGACTTGGAGACACGTGCCTGCTTCCGATGGCCATTGTTCACTTTACGTCACCATACCTTACGTAATATTGTGCGTTGGATGTTAGCACTTTGATCTGGTTCATAGAATAGTGATAGTTTGTGAGTGGTGCATCATATATCTTTGAATCGAAGGACCATTTTGAAGGGTTAAGGAACCAAAATATGATACAGATGAGGATGTGTTAAAGTTAGAAACAATTTTGTGTAGGGCAACATTTTGAGTCGATGAAAACTTTTTGGATGATTCGGGCGGCTTTCTTTAACCTCGATCGTCACACGATAGTCATTAAGGTGCTTCAACTCCCAACTTCAGTAAAACTAAAATAAAATAACCCGAAAGCCGTATCACAAGCTCACAAACAAAACTGCAAGTACAAAATACTTATAGCGTCGCGTATCGAAAGGCCCGAACATTTCTCGGAGCCGGTCAACTCGGCAACTCCGCTGACCGCCGCTACTAAGTAAGACGGGGACATAAATTCTTCAAAGGGCTAAACAAAAATAAAAAAATACTCAAAAACCCCTTTAACAGAGCTACCGAACTATAATTTATGGGAGTTGGCCCGCGACTGCCATCGTATGAAAAAAGTAAAAAACGCTACAGCCAGAGAGGCAAAACGGTGAAATTTGGAATAATTTCGCGATAGCATCGCGCACGCCGGTACCTTTCAATTTCTTTATACGTTTGCAAATTTGTGTTTTTGTTTTGTCGCAATGTGGAGTTATGGGCCCTGTGGAGTCGCGGTACATTAGTTGAGTTTATTTTGTGCTAGGCTTGTAGATCCACCTGCCACTGAGGCAGCGAATTGCGCTTTAACTGTTTGCCTTTCAATGTATGTATTTGCGTTTTAGTCTGAATTAATACTCATTGAAAGAGTCCCTTATAATTTAAGCAGACCAATGGCGCTGTTGTCACTCAAGGTCCTTTGAGTCGTACAATACTTACGTCTCTAGAGATTAAATTATACAATACTACAATGAAGCGATAATATAACGTAGATTTTATTAATTACGTACATGATTATAATATGTAACATGTTTTTATAACGCAAATCACTTCAAATTAATGGACATATGTACTTATATGTATATGATTTTGGATGGGGAGACAGTCAAAATCCAAAAAATAGTATTTCTGAACCATCAGTAGCCAGCTCGGTTTTAGATCAGCTTGAACAGAAAATGAGTTAATTGACGAGATAAATAGAAGAAATGAAATTTGGTTTGGTTTTGGATTAGCAAATACATTATCTTGGTAACATTTAGAAGTTTATCAAATCCTACTAACCTCTTGACTTACTCATTAGTTAGGACTGTTTTCTCTCGCTAAATAGTAAGCCAACTAACCAAGAGCTGTTATGTAACATGATCAAACCTTTAGAGTCAATGACTAATGCAGCTCCATATCTGTCGCGTCTATGGTATGCACGTGCTTAAAATTATGTGTTTGAGTTCAAAATATATCTTTAAAATGAAGCATTTCATTACTGTGGGAGTCTATATTGTTCAGGGTTTCGTTTTATTTAGTAACAAAATGTTTTACAGTTTAATTATTAATTTCTTCATCTTTGATATTTTCAGTTTCAACATTTAGAACAACTGCTACTTGATCTGATTGTAGTTCGCGCAGTATAAATTATGTTTTAATTTTAAATTGTGCTATGTATTTATAATCACTCCCTTCATCATCATCCTCATCGTCATCATAAGCAGCCTTGTTCCATCTACTGCTGCTGAGTATAGGCCTTCTCCCTTTTGTGCCATGCTTCCCTAGTCTGTGCGACTTTCATCCAGGTCTTCCCCGCGATCTTCTGGTCGTCCACCCACCTGGCTATTAGTCTGCCAACGCTCTTTCTACCGTTTCTCGGAAACCGTTCCATCAAAGCTCCCTTGATCATAGAGAAAATATCCGGGTATTTTAGGACCACACGGAATTTCTGCCGCTATACCTAATGTAGAATCATCTTCAGTCACCACAGTAAGTTCAATAGCCCAACCTGATGTGATCACATCAAAATGTTTTGATAGGACGTTTTAATTTGATTAATCTACTGTCAGAAGCACGGTAATCCGATTATGGTTTTTGTGTAACTTGTTTGTATTGAGAAAAGGTTCGCTGGGTTAATAGAAGTTTCTTTTGTTGTTAGTCTTTTATTAGAGAACGACTAGTTATAATATTGGGTCTGGAAATTAGATTTCCGATCAGATTTTGTTTTCTCGAGTTTTATAAGAGGCTTTGACCACAGTGGCAAGACAGCGTCATCATAATTTGCTATCTTAGGTGAAGGCTGCGCTAAAACCTTAAGAGAATATATATTGAAGCCTGCTTTAGCTCGGTGTGTAAGTGAAATGGCGTTACGGCTGCCTAGTTTGACGCGCGAGAAAGAAGACTCTTATGCGCACCGGAAGCGGAACTAAACGCGCTTCGTTTAATTGTAGATTTATGATAAAATGCTATATTCAAACAAATTTTTAGCTTAGTATGTTCTTAACATGTTTAAATACCATCAATTTAAAGCAAATTTTACTGCACAATGATTAACTGGAAATCATTAACAGTAATCATGTTTCGGTTTTAGTACAACAGTAGACAATATAGTCAAATATAGTTAAACACTTATGGAAAATCCAAATTATTTAACCATATACATTTGCTTATAAAGAAATTTTAAAAACCCAAAATTATCGTTCTATCTCCTTAACATAAGGACCAATATCATATTAATTTACTTTTATTGTACTCAACAGTGTATCTATTTCTTTTCTTCTTCTTGTTCTTAGTACACTCCATAATATGTAGATAATGAACATCTTCAATCATCCAACATTTTTTAAAATTGGGAGAATTCACTTTCTTAGCAGAACCTTAAAAACTTAAATAATGTCCGGTTCCTATATCAAGAAACGAGTCGTTTTTGTTCACCGTTGCATTCCCTAGTGCGTAATTTTTGGTCCTTTGGTTCTTATTTAATAGTTTCCTCTTAGAACTCAAGCATCTAGTCTTCAATTTTAACTGACTTCAAAAAAGTAGGTTCTGTATTTAATAATATTATCCTTCGGTAATTGGTAACACCGTAGCTAGTTTAAATAATATAATTGGTGGCATAATGTCAGAGTAGATCACGACGCATCAATAACGATTTGTCAAAATCGCCAGCCTAGCTCAGTGGCCTCGTTTGCGAACGTTGTTCTTTGGTTTTAGGGTACCGTACACTGATGTGGAAAGCCATAATACTTCTTCAAATAGGTAATAATAGTAATTATTTTTATTGTTACAAATTGTTTTTCCACCAGATGATGATGATGATGATGGTGAAACCTCTTTACGTTGAGTATCATATTTTACAGTTGCATTAACATTCATAGTGGCAGTTAAATAAATGTATGTATATATTTTTGGGTTTTTCAGTAGGATAGCATGTGCCGAAACCACGAAAAACCCAGCATCACTGTAGGTTTCAAATGATAACACCTATTTTGTATTGGTAGAAAATATTATTAAATCAAACATATTGTTTCGATTAGTTGTGCAATTAATTGACACCACTCCAGATAGTTTCTTTGAATATTTTCCCTACTATGGTAAGTTTTGACCTGTAATTGTTGCAATATATCGTTCTTCCTTTTCTTTGTAGGGCTACTCTCAATGCTTTGTATGGGGTATGGCCTCAGGGTATGGCAATATAGTCCAGAAATGTGTCAGGTCCATACACACCAGCATTCTTGTTATGTGCTAATAAAAACAAAAGGCTATCGCCGATGGTTACAGCAATAGGGATGTTGATTAAACATTTTTTTGTTTGTCATGTAGGTTATTAAAAAATATTATTTTTTCATTTTTTACATAATCAAAAGATTACGGCGATACATTGATTTAAAATATGGCATGACGTCACTCCTTGCCAGATTTTATACGTAGTTTGTTATATGTATAGTTGTGACGTAGCGAGCCCCCTACACCAACTTTAATGCCTTTATCTAAGTATTTTTTTTAATGTGATAAAGCAAAAAATATACGTTTCTATAATTTTTTTACTACCTGACTGACGGACTAGATGTAATTTCTATTGTTTTACTCAGGAAACATCCCTATTGTAATCCTCTTATGATGGACTGTACGGTGTTCTTGAAGTAGTAGCACTAGACTTCTACTGCAAAGTGGATATTCAAGAGTTGAAGTGACGATCACATAATATTTGTAAGTGGCTATGATGTGCACGCTTCAAAAATCTTCTTGTATCCTTGTCTAAGAGACAAAGATTTTTGTAATTTTTTTCTTTCCTTTTTCTATTTTATTTACGACCTGTGGAAATACTAATGGAGTTTTCCGGACTCCAGACTCCTACTGACTAAAGTTTAGTCACTCAAGAGACATTGAGTTCCTTTTCACTCACTAAAGAGACATTGAGTTCCTTTTCACTCACTAAAGAGACATTGAGTGCCTTTTTATTCAATAAAGAGACATTGAGTTCCTTTTTACTCACTAAAGAGACATTGAGTTCCTTTTTACTCACTAAAGAGACATTGAGTTCCTTTTTACTCACTAAAGAGACATTGAGTTCCAGGTGTCTATACAGGGTGCAAGGACATCAACGCAAAACCTGGTACCAAAGATTCAGTACATCTGGACCTCCCTGCATTGATGCCCTGAGCGTCAATGTTTCTGCCACCCTGAATGTAGACGACAAAAACCACTTTCTATCAGATATTCACTTACCATCAAAATTTCGGGAGCACATTTTCCTCGAGACTTCCAAATATTTATATGCGGAACCATCCCTCTAAATCAGATTCGGTGACTCCAGTATCGTGACATTTGGAACCGGTCCGAATCGTGAGCCACACTCATAGAAAGTTAAACAGTAGTTATTTAATTAACTATAGTTAACGCGTGCTGGCCGTCGCCCCAGGCTGGCTAGAAAAATATTGATCGACTGTTTATTTATAAATATTGTTGGTAACGGTCAACAGTGATAGTCTGAGCTACCTGTTACAAACTTATGTTGTGTTTTAGCAAAATATTTCTAACGTATATCTACAACAACATCTATAATACTATAAGGAACGCAATAAATAATTGTATATGAATATCTAGCCTGGTTGTGCGCGGTTGATGGCAATAGGCTCGCCCATTATTACATGGGACTTAAAAATACTTGGCGAAATGTGGTTGTGCCATAGATACACCTCTGCCTAAGCTTTCGGGTATAATAAATTTTATACAGAAATTGAATTACTTGAAAAAATTTTTGTCGCTTATTAGAAAAAATTGAGCTGTTTCCTACAGAAGTACATTTGACATATGCGGTCAAAATGTATGGAACAACAAACTTTTTTTTAATAACGGACTAAAAATTTCAACGGAGTGTGGTTCACAATCACGTACTGAATCCATGGTAACAGGTTGCAGGCCACCCTATATTTTGTGATATATCGCTACCACCGTAGCAGATTTCAGTCAATGTTTCGGCTTGGGACGACTGTTCATAAAAATAGATGCCCCAATCTGGGTGGTGTAAACTAATTGCACTTTCCCCATTTAAACATATCCTTTCCAAGCCTTTGAGACATCCATTTTGACTATCCAGAAGTCCGAATAACCTTTCAACTTTAAGTTTGGCACTTTTAGAATCCTCGTGTGATAGGATTTTAGATAACGTGTCAATAATCTTGCCCTTGTCCCACGTTACTTGAGGTCGGCGCAACACGTTTTCTTCTTCCATTCTCCCCTGTCAACCGTCACACTATCATTCACTCGGACGACGTGTCACAATGTCCTTTAATATTTGCGGATCTTTCGTTACACCTAAAGCCGACAACATTGTTAAAAGCCTTCAAGAAGATCAGGTCTTCCATACCTCCAGTTATTTCAAACTTGACATAATGTATGTGCATACATATACCAGTACATAAATCTTCGGAACTGGCTGAACTAGTATCATGCGAGTTTACAATTGTACTATTAACCTCTCTAGATGTTAGCACTGGTTATGCACGTGCATCGCCCTTATCATTCTTATCAATATCTAGTGTAAAGTCCTGATGACGTTTGTTTGTTTGGTTCAAGTTGATTCTGAGGTTTCCATAGGTAATACAAACATAGAAGTTTTTCTGCAACAGGCTGTACTGTTCTTAGCAGAGGCTTCTTATTTTATGTCTCTTTTGGGGATATTTACTTGTACTTCTGCTTGCTCTTGCCAAGTATTCTGGTTTTCCATGACTATGACTCAAGAAATTTGGTTCCTTTTAGATCTCCATCATCTTTTTCTTGTCTTCATTATATTTTTAATCATGTATGCTTTCGTTCCTATATAAATGTAAATACCTCCGTTATAATAGTCGGATCAAGTTGTGACAAGTTATGAAATCTTAATGTGCGAATGGCACTTCATTCACTACTTCGACATCTCCTCATTTTCCACATTTATCATCATCAACGTATAAACCTATAATTCCAAATTTGGTTCTGTTATTGCTCTGGTCACATTTAAGATCCCACTAGTTATCGATACCAGGATAACAGAACAGCCAAGAACTACATATACCGCTGAAACAAATGCCTATGTTTCCCCCCGTTGACTCTAGGTAACCATGAACTAGCCTCGTCCGACGGCTTTCCCCGAAGTGTTTGTTGTACTCCCACCTCCGAGTACTGTATGTTTACGAAGTGTGTTGTGCTATGTGGACGATCACAATGCCGTATGTTTCTCCTACACGATCGACTCTGTAAACTAAAACGGTATTTTTCATTTTCGTCAGCGAGAATTTCTTATGACGCGGTCTATAATAGATAAATATGACGTGTTAGAAGAAGTGTAAATTATATTGGTTATGACTAGTTACTTGGAAAATACTTCTTCATCTTGCAGTTTTCATGTGTGTTTACAAGGTAAGTCCGATGGATTTGCAACAACACTTTTATACTTAACTGAATTCTAGAAACCAGGGTAAGGCAAATTCTTATTCATATCAACCAACCCTGCTAGATACAGTGATTAATGATCTTCGACAAAATATTATGATATCATGTTTCAGTCTAGGTACTGCACGTGACCATTGTCTTGATATTACTGCAGGCTTCTTATGAATATACATAAAATAGTATGAGATCTAGCAGTTGCAGGTTCTCGGTATCAAAAGCTTAACAAAAACCTGCAGCTGCTCGAAAACCAAAGTTAACAAATAAATTCTTTAAATAAAATTAGGCTTCTTTAAAATTCGACTTCGAAAGACTGGCTTGATTGGTTTCCGATTAGTCTTTTTCGAAGTTAATTTATTCTAAAGCCTAGCCAACATTTCCAGTGCAGTATCTTAAGCTATTCTAAGTCCCATTCCCTACATCTCGTCAAAACGTTTACCCCACACATAGGTGCATATCAGCCGCACTGCAATGTGCATTACTGATAACTTATCAGTGATATGCGATCTCTGTTATCTTAGACGCAACAGACCGCGGCCGCTCCACAATCAAATTGTTTCAGTAAGCAACTAACATTTATTTCATATTACGAGTGTTGGACTAATCACGAAAGTGATGTTATTAAATATTGCACGTGGATCGGTTATTAAGTTAGTATATCATAACATAACTTCACGACCGTTCTCCTCGAAGGGTTAGACAGAAGTGTAGTTAAGTATATCCACATTTCGCCAGTTATCTTTAAGTCTCATGTAACAGGGGGCAATCCTATTGCCATCAACCGGTCATACAGTGCGTTTCAACTAAGAATAGGAATGACCTTGCGCCATATTGTGAAGATTTAGCAAAGTAGCATCTCGTTTACACATTTGCATAGTCAGTGACATATTTTAACAAAAACAATTTCCAAAAACAGAACTAAAATGGATGATAAGGATAACATTACAAAACTTTGCAAGCCTTAGATTTCTAGCTTCAGTTGACAGTTAGAGGTCATTGACTTTCCTATTCTTAGTTGAAACACATTGTAAATCCGAACTCCGGGGTGCTACTAAGAATTCCGTGATGGAAAAACCCTACAAAACTTTGGGCAACATTGGAATCGTACTCAGGACCTCATGCTCAGTAGTAGCTCTTGCACTAACGAGTCACTAGCTTTCTTTGTCATTTTATAACGTTCATGGTTGGGTTTGGATGAGCTTTTTTGAAGTCTTTTAGGTTAGTGGCATGTTCCACATAGTCACTACCCCTGTATAGGTTCCGGTTGACTTATCTCATTATGCTGATAATCGCAAGCAACTTCTGTAAGTACCAATTTTACATTTAGGTAGGTATCATGTAGATCTATGTAGATATTAATGTATGACTTGATCGGTCACTGAGAAACAGATCCTTGAAAAATCACATGTTAGTTCTGGTTGCTTTGGCATCAGTTGATCTGATTCTGGAGAAATAGAGAAGTATGATTTGAAAAATTTGTTCGTTGTTTTTTTTTTGTAGTAACTGTGCTTTTAATATATTGAAAGTTTCCTAGTATTTTTTCCAAAGGTTTGAGCCTATATTGGCAAGGTCGCAATTACTTATTAAGTATCATCTCGCCAATCCAAGTAATAACAGAGGGGCTCGTAGCTAAGTAATAAAAGCCGCACGGGTCTATCCATCAGGTTAAGCTACGCTTGCCGGAGTTGTCCGTGGATGGATGACCATCTTTACATAACAATACTTCCCCGTGCCTCGGAAAGCACGTTAAGCCGTTGGCTCCGGCTGTCCTTCTTGGATCTTTGAAAGTCTGACAAGCAGTCTTATCAAGGGGTATCGTGTTACCCCGTAATTGAGTTGTGGAAGTCAGATAGGCAGTCGCTCTATGTGAAACACTGGTACTCAGCTGCATCCCGTTAGACTGGATTCCAACATAGCTGGAAAAAGGCAGATGATGATCTCGCTGATCTGAGTCAAAAGTACTCTTGTATAGTTGAACGCAAGTAGGAAGCAAGACCAGCTTCAATCGCACTTTAGGACTTAGGCCTTTATCATGACTTAGCACGATTCCTACCCGATAGCTTCGGGTTTTTTCGATACCTAAGCTTACAAATACAGGAGTCCCAAGTATTATTGACGATGAATCATACTTAACACCGACATGTCGCGTTTCATGACCTAACAATACCTTTATGTGACTCACAAACTTCTTGAAGTCACAACCGAAATTCTGTTTAAGTGAAACCTGGTCGAAGTTAAAGCATTTTGCTTTGTACTACATAACTGAGTTGCATGGGAATATTTAATTGGATTAGTCATAACTTTGTGTTTAATGTAGATTTGAATGATAATCTGGTGAACACAGGGCTTAGTTATATTTTGTTTGTTATGAGATTTTTTAGGTTGACGACATTATTTGCTAGTGTCTAAACGTCGGAAATCGCTACATTGCATTTCCTCAATCCGGGGCAAAAGCTACATCATCTCAGCTTATCGTAGTCCACTGCTGGACATAGGCCCCTCCCAGATTACGCCACAATACCCTGTCCTCCGCCTTTCGCATCCAGTCTGTCCCAGCCACCTTCTTTAGGTTTTCGGTCCATCTAGCTGCAGGCGTCCTATGCTACGCTTGTCGATACGCGGTCTTCACTCCAGAACTCGTCTGCTCCACCGGCCATCGGTCCTTCGAGAACCATGGCCTGTCCACTGTCTCTGCAGTTTGCTTGCTCTGCAAGCTATGTCGGTACAGCTCATAGCTCACAACTACAACGTCCTCTTCAGACAGTTTAGAAGTTACACTTTTAGGGCAATCTCTGTAAACTTCATGTAATGAAATAAAAACCATCTTCATTTACATTCAAGATTAACGGTAACAATTGCTAAATTTTCAGACATGATTTTGAACTAAGCACATTTTCCCAAACGCCATTTCCGAAAACCCTAAACCGCGAAAACTTTATCTGACGCGGACGCGAAAAATTCACTCGCTCATCAAAATCGATTGAATCGAGAGAAGAATCGAGTGCTACCGTGTGCAGTTTTCGTCGATATCTCGGAGCGGGGTCCTCTGACGCTGACGGATCGTTTTGTCAACAATCGCTATTGTCTCAGCCGATGTTTGAAAATAATATATGGACATCACCCTTCCGAAGTGCAGGAAATTTTCAAGATCGACGCGTCAGGGCGTTAATGAGGCTTGCGACACGTTTTGGAAGATTGGGTGGAGAATATTCTGATGTTTTTTTATCTTTATCTTTTATCTTTGATCTGGATGCAGGAGGTGGAGGTCAGGGTGTTGTGGCGCAGCTGGGAGAGGCATATGTCCAGCAGAGAACTGCGATAGGCTGAGTTTATTGATTAAGGACCAAGGCCACTTTTTGTAGTGATAGAGAGCGTGTGTTGTGTATTATACAGGATGCCAGGAACATTCAAATATCTTATGCTACGATTAGCTGATACAACACAAATAAATACTCTTAGTAAATTAATAATAAATAAAAACTTTATTCAGTTTGGAAAAAAAACTCGGTACAATATTAAAAAAACTAGTATCAGATTATGCAGCCTTAGGTGCTAGATTTTTACAAATTCCCTGGACCCCCCACTAGGAAACCCCTTGTCGTGGGGTTCAGTCTCTTCCCAAGTAAAGCAAACATTTTAATTTATTGTGGTGAAGTCTTAATTAATTTAAATAAAAAAAATAAACTTAAATAATTTTCCGAAGTCGGGCATACCTACAATAATATTTCTAGTTACTTAGGTACCTATAAGAATCTCACTAGTGTCTTTTGCTAAAGATGAGGTCAGGCCTGAGTATGTCAAATATTCATTCAGGTTCCTTAATAAATGGTAAAGATTTTGTAGTCAACTTGAAGTCCTATGTATTATGACACTGCCATATGATGTGATGTCAAATAAAAAAATAAGTTTAAAAAACTGTAACCCCTGTAGAATTTACTCCTAATTAATTAAATTATAGGTAACATTAAAATAAATAATAATATTACCTACAGTCAAGGAAAAGTAAACATTTGAAATAGTAATAATATTTATATCGCTCTGACGTAGCATCGTTCTGGAAAAAGGAAATGACATTATAAATGCATTTAATTAAAAGTAATGTACGTGCTGGTGTTTATAGCTGCGGTAAAATTAATCTACAATGATCTTTAAATAAATATAGTTGTTGCTAGCCTAATCCCACTATCATCTTAATAATAATTTAGGTGTATGAACTGTATAAGAAATCTCTCAAGATTTTCATACAAACCTGAGTTCAAATTGTGCAAGAAATAGTTCCAAATTGTCCGATTCTTTTAGTAATTTTGAACTATTTCTTGCACAATTTGAACTCGGGCAAGGGAACCTATTTTCGCGCTATTTTTTTTACCAAAACTCTCTCTTTTTCTCAGTAACATGTATGACAGCTAAAGGAAAAGTCGAAAAAGCAAAAGCAGTCACATATTAATGAATCTAAATCTTAACCACAATTTAATGATGCTTATATAATAGTTGTCACAATATCATGAACTTTTTTGACGTTCGTATATTTTTAAAGCCTGAAAGGGCTAATATAATAATTAACTCGACTGTACATAATAAACATATATTATATATATTATTTTAATGTTAGCTTGTATATTGTTATTAAGATTTACCTACTACAAAATGATTAAAAGTACTTTTAAATTTTATTAAGTTTTCTAAAAAGGAAAATTACGTTATTCTGATCAATCGTTAGGAAAAAGCAGAAATGGGTTTTTGTATGTGTATAATGTAAGGAAAAATATGATTGTACTATTTTTATTTTATTCTAGTTTAGTAAGTATATTCTTCTAGCTCATTAATTACTTCTCCTATATACACATTTTTTTTTGTGTACGTACACGTAAAATTTTCATTTGAAAAATAAAAATAAACGTAATGTTCGCATTCTGAAAATATGCTATGTATGATGTATCCCAATTGGATTTAGTAAGTAATAAATTTTGGCCGGTAGAAAAACAGTAATAATCGATTCTTCTAGTAATTCTGAACTACTAATTTCAGGTTAAGTTTACATTATAATTACCTTGATTATAAATTTAAATAATTATACTACCTTCATAAATACTTACATTATGTTTATTTTAACAAAAATCTATTTATATTTTACATAGACATAATAAATAATGTTGTTGACGGCATTAATTTCTTGAATGACGCCACTGAAATAAGAAGTGGTTAAATTATCACAGCTAGTTTTAATTTTTTGCTTTACCTATTAAATGGTTATTTTATATCATTATCTCCATGATATCTGGAGTTAATTATTTTCTCGTTAAAAACGTGGAATATATTAGCTGTCTTACGTCACAGAAACTGTCAGTTTAATCACTAGTTAAGCTAGTAAGCGGTATCCCTTGCTGCCCATAATAGTTCATAGATTCGGCGGAGGTGTACCTATAGTGCACCAACATTTTTGCCAGATATGTTTAAGGCGAAAGCGCCAGGGTAGCCCGCGAAATTTAAGTTTTCGTACGTTTTTTGCAATTTGCAAGTCAGTAGTAGGTTGTATGTTGATCAGAATATGATTCGCGACCGTAACAAGTATGTATTTACAGAATTATAATCACAAACGCAGATTGTCTCTAATTGGGCGAAACCAGGGTTGTGATCTGTCACTAGCTGCGCTTCCGCAGAAATATTTTCTGCTTAAGTTTTGTCGATAGTAGCTTACCTAATATATATTTTTCATATGTGAGAAGGTGTTCATACATATATCAGCCGGTTTATTCTGTAAGAATCTCACAGTGATAATGTAGGCGAAGTGAGCTGCTGTCATTCCACCTGATGATAATTATTGACACTATTGACAGCTCACTTCACCTAAGTTTTCACGGTGGGATATACAGGGTGACTTTGAAAACATGCGACAAAATTTAAGGGGGTGTTCTACGCATCAATATGAACAACTTTTACTAAGGGACCAACATCGAATTCGCAAAAAAAAATTACCTTCCCATATTATAGTTAAAGGTATTGGACCCTTTTGTAAAAGAAGGTCGGATTTTTTTTTTTGCGATTTCGAAATTGTTCACATAGTAAAAGTTGTTCATATTGATGCGTAGAACACCCCCTTAAATTTTGTCGCGTGTTTTCAAAGTCACCCTGTATACAGAATCGGCTGCCTGTTAGTGCAAAGTAAAGTTGACAGTCTGACATCACCATTGAGGTTAAATGTGTTTTTTTTTTCAAAATTTTTAACTGTACAGCTACAACAAATAATAAAAATAAAATATAGCTAAAAATTAAATTTTATTACCAAATTTTATTTTTATTATTTGTGAAAATTTCAACTGTACACCTATTACGGTTCATGAGATACAGCCCTGTGACAGACAGACGGACGGACAGTGGAGACTTAGTAATAGGGTTCCGTTTGGTATCCTTCGAGTACGGAACCCTAATAAAAAACCAAGACATAGCGCTGCAAATAATACCGACAGTGAAGCATGCGTAGAACTACACCTCGCTCCTAAACACAATTACACCAAACTAATTAAACTACACCCCATTACGTGCACACATGTTTACTAAACCCGAAACGTGCGGCCTCATATCACTGTTGACAGCGCTATGTCTTGGTTTTTTATTTAGTCTGAGGACTGAGACGTTTGCTATCCCGGACAACAACATAATGCGCAAACATTTTGTTCGCGTTGTCTGATCTACTTTACATTGAAGCTCAAAATAATAGATATCACACGTCTAAAATGAGTCAAAGTATAATCTGACCCCAGTTTTAGATTCGTAAACGCATTACGAATCAAGAATCCACTTCACAATGGTTATAGTGAAAACATTAAATATTATTTCTCATTCTTATACCATTTGTTTAGATCGGATGGAATGCGAGATTTCTAACGGAGACGCAATCGATTGTGACAATCAGTTTTTATTTATATTTACACAATAAAACGGAGAAAAACAATAGGAATGCGTACAAGCGTATTATATTTACGTTTTTGCTATAAATATACGGTGATAGAATGGAATCAGTTTGTGAAACACTTCTAATGGAAATTGTATTTGAGTTCGTAAACAAATGTGATTGGATCATCAAGTGCCAAGGTGTTGTATTCCGTCATTATTTTTATGTAAATTCTAGAGTATACACACCGCTAGATCACAGATTAGTAATCCTACTATATATCAAACTAATATTATAAAGGCGAAAGTTTGTGAGTGTGTGTGTGTGTGTGTGTTTGTATGTTTGTTACTTCTTCACGATCAAACGGCTGGACTGATTTGGATGAAATTTGGTATGTAGGTAGCTTATACCCTGGATTAACACATATGCTACTTTTTATCTCGATCTAGGCGAGTGGAATCGTGGGGCGCAGCTAGTAAATAAATAAAATAAAATAACAAAATCGGGGGATACAGTTTGGTGTTGAAGTTACTTATCTATCATCAATTATTATCATTCACTCCCTGTTCATTCATATGTTCAAGAGACCATTCGTTTTGTTTCAGACTACAGCTATATAAATATTTTTTCACACCACCTGCTCGAAAATTTCAAATTATATGTCAAGCAACCTTAACCTAAAGTGAGTCATTAGTGGCCGGGGGCACAGCCGGTCAATAATGTTGTACTGGATTTCATTATGACCCGCTGGTCAATAATGTGATTTGAATTTGGAATCTCACATGCTCAGCTGAATTGGCAGTATAGTACTAACAAACACCCTTTGGTGCCAGAAAGAGGAAAGCTATTCTCGAAACCCTTACTACGCGTGGATGATATTCTCGATTTCCTACAAAATCATAACGACTGCTTCTTCATATCGTTGCCATGTTTTCGAAGACATAATATTGTAAGAATAATTAGATAAAGTAACTACGAACCATTTTTTAAAAGGAATGGAATAACATTAAAACTGGCATTAATAATAACAATTACCGTACCGCGCCGTAATACCGTAATAGTAATTGGCTGTAACATTAGTTAATTTATTTTTCTCAAACATGCATGGAAATATTGTCATTATTTTCGAAAAAAGAACACGCGAAGTATCGAATTTACGGTCAAAGAAAATAAATCCATTTCAGGAGCGTTTTTTGAATTTGGAACATTACACCGCTCCAGCAATGTTGTATGAAACGGCATGCTGGGATTTTTAAATACTCTTTGATTGGATCTCATTGCTTAGTATAAATTGCGTTCACGTGGCTGTATAGCCATAAAAGCGTTTGCCTTTCGGCACAGATGTTAGATAGAAAATTGGCGGCAAAACTGAAAATTCATCTTGATTTGAAAATGTATATTTACATACTTATTAAATATAAAAATACTTAATTAAAATGAGTTCCAACGGTTCAGAGTGAAATGGAGTTTGATTGTAGGTACTCCACCAGATTTAAGATCAGAAGCCAAATTGGCAATGGAAAACCTGCTTCCAGCGAAGTCAAAAGAAAAATACACTTTCATGTATTTTAGGTTTAGGATTAAAATTTTATGATTTGTAAAAACGAGAAAAAATGAACATTTTCTCCGAAACAGTATTTTTGGCGTATTTTAATGAGATTGTTAAAACTAAAAACCCATCTACATTATAGGCAATTTATTCCATGCGGAAATGTTAAAAACGGCATTAACTTGAAAAATTAAGGAAACTTAACTACTTTCATTTCCCTGCATTCTTTTGAGAAAAGCACTATATATGCCTCGGCGGAAATGGCAATTGCTTGTCTCGTATTAGTGAAGTCCTCGCCTACGGCTCGGCCTTCAAACTCATACTCGACCTGCAATTGCCTATTTCACGGCCTTTGCAATAATATACTATTAAGTAAACTGCGCTAAGATTGCTGTGGATTTTGTGAATACATAAATAAATAATAAAACCTATCTATACTACAGTCGATTTATCACATGTTATCAAAAATACTCTATTTTCACGAGCGTCTCCAATGACGTTCTAAATTCAAAATGCATACAGCCAATCATCCAATATGTTATTCTTACTGTTTGGTTATTTAATAAATACTTTGTTTTTCGTACTATGGCTATTATTTTCTCACAGTAGGTGTAAAAAGTAGAGTATCCTCCTCTGGGCTAAAGGTGTCTTTGCCTTGGGCTAGCTTGAATCCCTCGCTACATTCAGGATTCTTGTATTAACTCCCTCGCTTCGCTCGTGAGTTAAACTCTTAACTCCCTCGCTGCGCTCGGGAGTTGAATCCCGAATCCTTCATTGCGCTCGAGATTCAATATGACGCCCGTGACATAAGACACAACTTTAGCCCCTCGGTGCATAATCTACTATTAAATGCATTTTTCCCTATTTGGACATAAATCTACTGAACTATGCGGTTTAAAGCCAAAAATAGGAATAACATAAAAAATATAGTGCATTTACCTTGTGTTAATAGTACTGTTGGCATGGTAGAGCGAGATGACATGATGCCTGTAATGCTACTTTTTATACCGGTCTACGCGGTTGAAACCGCGGGACGCAGCTAGTAATATTATAAATGTGAAAGTTTGTGAAGACGTTTGGATGTTTGTTACTCAATCACGCCAAAACGGCTGAACGGATTTGGATGAAATTTGGCACACATATAGTATAAAACCTGGATTAACACATAGGACACTGTTTATCCCTGTAGTAGGTTCCTGTGGGATAATTTCCGACATCCACGCGGGCGAAATCGCGGGCATCGGCGTACATGAGCCTAAACGAACTTAGTTTCGTTCCCAGTGTGGCCTGCACTTTATCTTAGATATAACTGTTGAAATGTGGGTGTACTATAGGTACAGTGGGCTGCATCAAATTGGATACCCCAGTTATATTAAAATTTTAATACAACTGGGGTACCCAATTGATGCAGCCCACTGTACACCTTTGCCTAACCCTTCGCGGAATAGAGGCGTAATGTTATGTTATGTCATTCTGAGTCGTCATGGAACTTGATAATCGTTTCATTCGTCCATTCCAACTTTAATTTTAAATATTTTGTCTCTCCTAATACAAATCAAACATTCCTTTCCCCATTATTCAAATAAACTAACTTTACGGTGTGCAAGATCATGAATTACTGGCATCACAGATGATATTTCGCTTTGACAGCTGTCAAATAATACGCGCAAAATATTTGACGTTTGCATATTACGATTTTGCGTTGACAATTAAACATTTGTTTTATTGTGTACTTAAGTAAATGGGTTAGTTAAATATTCGCAATATATTATTTCCGTTACGTCGTAAAAGTGTTAGTTATTATGGTACTTATTCTGGTTGCGGGACGTCGAAATAGAGTACCGTTGGGTTGTCTTTGGTTCGTCTTTAGCAGGGGCATAGACAAATTGTGTTTCAGTAAAGCAACGGTTTAGAAAATAGTTTGTATGAATATTGCGTACTCGCTTGTTTTCACTGAATCATTGATTGACATCATCTATCTATATAAATAAAAAGGGAAGTCCTGACTGACTGATGACTGACTCATCAACGCCCAGCCCAAACCCTTGGACCTAGAAAGCTGAATGCACAGAGGTTGCCTTTATAATGTAGACAAGGAATAAGAAAGGATTCCCGGTAGTACGTTCCCGTGGGATATTTTCCGACATTCACGCGGGCGAAGCCGCGGGCAAAAGCTAGTATTGACATAGAATAAAAACGATAGTTTACACGATCATGAGCAAATAAATGACTTGTTGTATAGCAATGCTCATTATAGGTAGGTGCAGGAATTTCTTTGCTTACGGAGTTGATATGAGCAGTATGGTGAATACCTATGACGTTTGAATATGGTTCTCCTCCAGAGTCGTGGTATTATACTCATACTGTCCACCATCTATTATATTCTATACTAATAATAAAGCTGAAAAGTTTGTTTTGTTTGTTTGAACGCGAAAATCTCTGGAACTGCCAATCGGATTTCAAAAAATCATTTTGCATTTGATAGCCCAATTCTTGAGGAAGGCTATAGACTATTTAACATCACGCTACGACCCTCAGGAGCTGAGCAAAAAGAAAAAAGGTTAGAAAGAACGCTAAGCAAAAACGAAGTAATAGCACGGGCAGGGAACAAGAAATTTCACGCGGACGAAGTCGCGGGCAGAAGCCAATGTTATAACTTATAAGTATAAGTCATAGATAGGACTCATAGCACAGTCTGTAGGTACCTTGTTTGGTTTAGTATTGATTCTGTCCTGCAAATTGGTTTGCAGCAAGTATTATATTTAATGGCATTTTTCTCGCATTTTCCTTTGCAATTCATTTATTTATTCATTTCTTTTACGAAAGTGTTAAAAACCTTCGTGTGCGAGGCCGACTCGCACTTGGTCGGTTTATTTTATACAATGTATTTTTTTTGGGCTTATAATGTAATAATTTGGGCTTGCAATACGGCTAACTATGCGACGAAAAGTGGACGTTCTACGGTGTACCGCTTAGGGCAGCGTTTTAAGGATGATGCGCAATGGTAGCCCGCGAAATTCTTTTTTTTTTTTAGTTTTTTGCAATTGGCAGGTCCGTGTCAGGTTGTATCTTGATCAAAGCATGATACTCGTACGCGGCTATAAAACATATGTATTTAATAAAAATCATCAATACATCTCTCTAAGTTAGATTTCGTGTAGAGTCGTTAGATTTCGTTCGTTCGACGAATCTGCACGAAATCTAACTTAGAGAGATGTATTGATGATTTTTATGGTTAAAATTATGTAACTACATATTTTTTATTGCCGCGTATCATACTTTGATCAAGATACATATCACCATAGCACTTCGTTGCTTTACCGATCTCAAATCAGTGAAGACGTTATTATAATCTGTAAAGTTGCGCGTGATATTGTAACTGCGAACTAACCTATCGACGCCAGTTAACCAAGGTCTGATTAATTGGATTTATGATCATAATTACTTGAATCCAGTCAGGCTTTTCAGGGCTATTCTAAACAAGCAGAATTCATTGATCTACCAGCTTTTCATGCACAATATTCCACAACACAACCCGTTCTTTATTTAAAAGTCGTCGTTTCAGAGTCTGATAAAACGTTACAAACTTCAGAGACAATGTTGAAATGTCTGATGTGCCTTTTATGTCACCATATCCTTCAAACACAGCAAAGCTGCTTAAGGCGACGATAAGCGACTTTCAATGATTTTAAACTAAAGATCACGGCTAAACGAGTAGGTAGATAGTTATAATAATTTGGAAAAAATAAAAAAGTATACTAAAGGATAAATAATTGAATTATCTTTAAAATGGTGAAGGTTCCATAAAAATACGCTTGATAGTTTTTGCGAGATTCTCAGTTTTTTATCCGCTTTAGACATAACTTTGCAAATAAATTACACTTTGTAATATTATCATCGGTAATCTAAAATATTCACATATTAAGTTATTAAGAAAATGCTCCAATTTAACATATTATGTTAAATTAGAGCATTTTTTAAATCTTCCTTCTTAATTTTCTTTTCGTATTTTTATGAAACCTTCACCATTTTGATAATTTAATTATTTATCTTTTAGTATACGTTTTTTAATATAACAATTTTTATATTATGTGTAATAAATTAATAATGCGTCTAATTTGGGACAGCGCTCATTTATGTGCGAGTCCTATTGTTGGCTGGACGTACGACGCGTTGCGTGAGCTCAGCACAGAACACGCTAGCCAACCACTCAAGGCCGCTGGCACTTATCTGCGTCTTAATATTTTAGCACTCCAAAAAAGCAAAAACCATGCTCACTTTTTCATAGTTTTTGCGTTACCTTCAATATTAGATTAAAACCTTCCTAAATCACTGTCTTAAAAACATGTTTCCCATTACCAACGAGCGAGACTTCATCAGTATTGCCACCACACTTTATTCCCTTATAGGGTACTTAAACGCGCAACAATTAAAAACTGTCCCAAATATGGCCTGCTGTCCCGAACCTGTCCAATTTCGTTGACTTTACATGAGTTGTAAGAACTCTCAACTTTTGCAGAAATTCTTTATTTGTCGTGGATTATTTAAAAGTTTGTCATTGGTAATTTGATTTGCTTGGTGGTTTTTTATTGGAATTATTAGTGACGTCAAGATAATTCTTTTTTTTTTCTTGTCATTTCTAGAACATCTTACACATTACTTGGTCGTGACAATTTGCCGTACACTCTTAATGAACTGTTACTAAAGTAGGTACACACATATGTCGGATGAGACTCAAGTGAAATCAGAGGAACAATGCTACTCGGTTCCCACACGGTGGCGCCTCTACCGGCGTTCCGAGAAACTCCGGTGTCGAGTAGTCGGCGCCCGCGCTTTCCTTTAAATTTGGAATTACTCATTATTTGTATCGCGTTACCGTCGTGTTGACAAATAGTGTCTATATCGGACTTGTGGGTACTGCGTGCCGGTTACGTCTTGTAGGAACAGATAAGAGGCTTCGCTTTCATTGGGTTTTTGCTGTTTAAGGCAAAAGCGCCACGGTAGCCCGCGAAATTCAAAATTTCTTACGTTTTTTGCAATTTGCAAGTCAGTATTAGGTTGTATGTTGATCTAAATATGATTCGCGGCCGTATCAAATATTTATATAGAACCAGCCGTTGCCCGCGGCTTCGCACGCGTGGTTGTCGGAAATTATCCCACGGGAACCTTCTACCGGAATGAAAAGTATCCTATGTCTTAATCCAGGTTGTAAACTATCTGTATACCAAGTTTCATCCAAATCCGTTCAGCCGTTTTTGCGTGATTGAGTAACAAACATCCAAACATTCAAACACAAACTTTCACGTTTATAATATTGTTAGTAGGGTTACCTATAATCATAAAAATCATCAATACAACTCTCTAAGTTCATATTACCCTATTGAATTACTATTTCATGAAATCATGAGATTTGAGGCCAATATAGGGAGTTGTATTGCTGATTCTAATGATTAACTATAATTATGTAAAGGCATATTAGTTACGGCCGCGAATCTTATTTTAATTAACATACAACCTGACACTGACTTGCAAATTGCAAAAAACGTAAGAAAATATGAACTTCACGGGCTATCTTAGCGCATCCCCCTTAATTACACATTTTGCAATAGGGTCTCCGTTTCCTGTAGATCTAAAAGATCTTATAAAAGTTGCAAATCGCCAGCCCGTCTTGAGCAAGCGTGGTGATCCATGCTCGTGCCTTCTGTGTATGAGAAGAGGGCTTTGCCCAACGGTGGACAGTAATAGACTGGTATTATTAAAACGAAGATGTAAGTGTTGCTTGCGTAGTGCAAAGTATTTATTTCTAGTCAATCTGCCTAGCCTATTCCCAACTATGTTGGGGTCGGCTTCCAGTCTAACCGGATGCAGCTGAATACCAGTATTTTACATGGAGCGACTGCCTGTCTGACCTCCACAACCCAGTAACTGGGTAATACGATACCCCTTGGTAAGACTGGTTGTCAGACTTTCGGGCTTCTGACGACCCATAACAACTGTCAAAGATCCACGAATGACAGCCGGGACCAACGGCTTATCCGAGGCGCGGAGGAGTCTCGGTATCTAAAGATGGTCACCCATCCACTGACCAACCCCGGCAAGCGTAGCTTAACCTGATGGATCGACCCGTGCGGCTGTTATTACTTAGCCACGAGCTCCTCTTTTTATTTAAAGTATTTATTTCTAGTCTGAATATTAAATTCATGTGGGACTGCAGGTCAAGAGCGAGTCGAACTCGCGCACCGAGGGTTCCGTTCCGATTTCTCAAAATGTGTCCTATTTATAGACATCGTTTTATTTTTCCTGTAATCTTTACATTAACTTCTATCACATAGAATAATTTATATGGAAACTTCGGAGATAAGGGTAACGGTTTTTTTTTTACATTTTTCATCAAAAGTCCCATACCAATGACTTATCCGGCTTAAAAAAAAAAATGTTTGAGAATGTACAAACAGCGCTCTTTCATATGATACCCCACATGCCTTGGTAGCCCCATTTTGAATTTTTAGGACCCCCTTTCAGTCCCTGTTGCAAAAAATGTATATATATTTTTAATTCTTTCTTATTTTCAAAATAATTAGGTAAACGTCATCTAAAACTGTTTCTTTGAACTTGATAGCATTAGTAGTTCCTGAGATATCCAGTTGTGACAGACAGACAGATAGACAGACAGACAGAGATTTTTCCGTCAATTGCAAATGATCACGTTGTCTAATTAATCAAGACTTAGAACCTTGATTGAGTGTCGACAACGGGATAATTTGCAGTGAATGAGCAAACATGCAATTTGATCGATTCTAATAACACCTTATACTGAATGATGTTGATTGCTTGGATACAACCGCTTAAGTTTTTCCAGTCAGATTTATACAGAACTAGCTGCGCCCCGCGGTTTCACCCTTGTAGACCGGGATAAAAAGTAGCATATGTGTTAATCCAGGTTATATATAAGCTAACTACATACCAAATTTCATCCAAATCGGTCAAGCCGTTTGAGCGTGAAGAAGTAATACATACACACACTCACAAGCTTTCGCTTTTTCAATATTAGTGTAGTGTTAGACCAGCTGGTACAAACTATACAATTTAGTATGACATGGTATCATGTACTCGCCAGTCATTCCCACGTATTTTTCAAGATACAAATATAAAAAAAAATTGCTGTTCCGTATATCAAACTCGTCAATATGTAGGGAACTAGGGAGCAGCTGATATTTTTTCGCGATTTCAGGTTTAGTCCCATAGTAAAAGTTGTTCATAATGATGAAGACAATTACCCCTTAAGTGGTTATGCCCTTTTTTCTGTTTTTTCGGACATGTTGTGTAATATCTATGGTTCTAAGTTAGAGTAACGAGTAGATCGCTTAGCCATTTCCATACGTTTTTCAACATAATTAAAGTATATTTAGTTCTAGGTACTGCTTACGCTCACAATAATCAAATCATGATATTTTTATTTCATATCTACTAACTGTTCTGTTCTATGTAATACCGATGATTTTAAGATGTTGCTAGATGCTAGATATTGTTGCTAGCAAGGGTTTCAAACTCGCAAGACGTTCAAAACTCGGTTCTTTTTTCAAATCATTTTTTGTTTTTTAATGGAAGTATAGACTCCTCGCTTCCTTTCAACCATAGAGTTGACAATAGTCGGTTCAGCTCACAAAACGTTCCTTAAAACTCGTTCTTTTTTCAAATCACTTATTTTTTACTATCGACTTCTCCCTTCCCTTCAGCCATAGAGTTAGCAACAGTCTACCGCTAGACGAGTCGAATCACATTACGGGTGTCGATTGATTAGCACGATCACTATCTCTTGCCGGCTCTTCTTACCATGTTTCCTGCAATAGCGGTATGTTAACGGTAAGCGATATCGAAGCACACGACACCACGGCAACGGGTGGATTTTTCAAATTCCATTATAGCTTGGTTTGACACTTTACCTGAAACCTATAAGCGATGTGGGAGGCCTATATGAGGAGTGAAGACGAGACTTCTTCATATTATGATGCCTCAGGTTATAATCTAAGCATGATGCAAACAAAAATGGCTGTGATATCAAAGAATTATATTAGATGTATTAATTGATAATTACTTAAGTAAATCAATGATTTCAATAAACAAGGCAATTCATGCTTTTAATTCATTTATGTAAAATAATTAAATTTTTGTTTTGATTGAAATTATGCTAAGTAAGTTAATAGGAATTTGACGACACGGTTGACGCAGTGGTTGAGCGATTGACTGCTGCGCAGCATGTCGCGGGTTCGATTCCCGCACGGAACAAATATTTGTACGACCTACAAGTATTTGTTCCGAGTCTGGGTGTTTTTATATCTATAATATTTATGTATTTACAAAAAAAAATGTATATAAGTAGTTTATCAGCCATCTCGTTACCATAACACAAGCATTAGGTTGCTTAGCTTGGGACTAGATGGCGTTGTGTGAAATGTCCAAGGATATTTATTTATTTATAGGAATTTAATCGTAGGTGGTGAAACAGACCCTAAGAAAGGAAATATAACCAAAAACTGATGAACGTTGTGTAGCAGGATGTTTTTAAATCACAATGATAATATGCAATGTCATGTCTGTTACACCTTTGTATACCATGTTTTACGCAAATAAATAAATAAATAAATAGCTTCCAATTACATTGGGTTTTTAATATAGATGAACGAATGAGGACATCTTCTGTGGTCAGTCGCATTTTATATTATTAGGTACTTAATCATATTTAGGTACTGGTTGTCATATTTTATTTATTTTAGTATTTAGTACGTACCTGTTTGTTATGACTGCACTGAAATAATACAGTAAATGAACAAATTCATCGTCAATTTCATAATAATCAGAAAACTATGTATAGGTTCGTTGATGCTATTTAGATGTGCACAAACCTATCACAAAACAAACAATGATTTGAATAAAGTACCTACTATAAATCCACATTTTTAGACACTAAGTTGTAATTTTTCCTAATTGTATTATGATATTCATATAATCATTCATATTCAGCTGCATCCCGATAGGCTGGAAGCTGAACTCAATATAGTTGGGAAAAGGCTAAGCAGATGATGATAAGAATCATGCACTGAATTCATAGCAATATAGTTTGCTCGTCGATGGCTCTTAAACTTATCTTACTAATCCCATTTTTATCTTTGCAGCATGATGGATTCCGGAGGAGCAGGCATAGCAGAATCTCCCCCTACGTACCATCGTACCTACGAACAATACGTGCAAGGCGCCGTCGAGAACAGTACCGACTCAGTACAAGAACAAACGAGCCCCGAACTTGTAGTATGGTCTACTCTACCTTATGGCCTGGACTACAGAGCGCAATATGACTACAGAAGCCCTTATGATACTGGAAGGGACTATTCCACGCAGCAATACGCTAGGGCCCCATTCACGACCAAGATGGGACAGGCTAAGGCTCTTAAGGAGGCTAGAATAAGGAGGCCGATGAATGCGTTCATGGTGTGGGCGAAGGTGGAAAGAAAGAAGCTGGCTGACGAGAATCCCGATCTGCATAATGCTGATTTGAGTAAAATGCTAGGTAAGTGATTTTGAATTTTATAAATAGAACGTTTTGTTTTCGTTTTTGCAGTTGCCTTTTTTTTTGTTGTTTGCATACAGTCGTGAACAACGCTTTTCAATTGACGAGAAAATGTTTTTTTTTTGTGTTAGTTACCCACGATTATTATAACAGATAGTATTTTATTTTGAGGTCATACACGTTTTGTTTCCTTTATTTATATTATCATAAATGTTTTACCTTGGTCAAAATGATTTACTAACATGACCTACACAAGTTTTATTTTGATTTAACAAATTAATAAAAATAATTACTTATTACTTACGTGTTTAAAAAAAATTAAATAATTAACAATGATAATAATAAAAAATACAAAATGGGTAAGTACCTACGTACTCAGGTATTCAAATAATTGTATGAAGGTTTACGTATTTTGACTTAATGAAAATTATGCCATTTATATAAATTAAATGTCATATTGTAACTGGTTTCTTCACATCAAACTTCATTCTGTATTTTATGGCATTGGAAAAAAATACACCACGTAATTAATAATATTCATGTAGAATAATAAAATTATAAGTAATTCGTCATTTTCTATTTTTTTTTGTTGTAGAATTAAAATGTTTTTTAGTAAAACAAACTCGACAAAAGATTTACATAAGTACGACTGTCTAAAACTTCGGGGCATCCAAACCCGGATGAGTCAGCAGAAAATATCCAATCTTGTACACAGTACGAAATTTAAATATTTTAAAATATTATTAGTGGTTATCACTATTCGTACAGATACTCGCATAGTTTGTTTTAAATAATAAATAATTAATTAGATTTCTTGACGTCATGACTTGACAAACCGTTTCATATTATTTTCTTGGTATTTACTAATAATTAATGAAATTCAGTTTTCCTTTCGCTATGGTTTTTTATTTTTTATTTTGTACTTTGATTTTAAATGAAAGTTGTTAATTTACATTAAAATATAATTAAACATAACTTGAACACATCATTCACACACCTAGATCTAAACTGAGACAACTCAAAAAAGGTCATTTTTCAGGAGGCGATAAAAACGTAGGTGTATCTGCATTTTTTGTTAGGGAAGTTAGACAATTATTAAATTAATTTATTTAATTAATTTAATCTGATTCTAGATAATAAATAGCTTGTAAAATGTCACTGTATACAAACTGGGGCTAAAATTCAATAATTTTTATCGATAATCACTTTTTTCAAACATAACTCAAAATTAACGATTTTTGAGTTGTCTCAGTTTAGATCTAGCTAGGTGTGCGATATTTAAAAGGGGGGGAGGAACAAAAAAAGGGAGAAGGGCTCAGGTTATACCTGTATATTTTAGCTTGTTCTGTCAATATACAAAAAGCACTTTGATTGAATTCTTTGAATTTAAAAAGAAACGAATACTCAACTGACTAAAAAAAGAATGTTCCTTAGCACCCATTGCCACTGATATTTTTTCCTAGCCATTTTTCTGTTTAGTTCATAAACGCCACGAAGTATTTACTAAACTATTCTTGTGCAAGATCTCGCCTCATACCTCTATAATAACTCCATTACCACTAAAAGGTATCTCAGCAACATATTACCAGTCACTTAGCCATATTAATAATATAATTAATAATTACGTAATAAGAATCGCCCCTGCTCGCACGGTCTGTTCGACTTGGCAAACTATCGTGATTTCTATATTATATGTATTTAAGTTTAATATTAATTTATTTATAAATTTTCCGCAATAAATTCTCTAAATGATGGTGAAAACCGCATCAAATTTCTTTGCGTAGTTTAGGAGAACAACGCGTTCACACAGACAGACGAAAAGCGGCTTAATCATTTATTCACTTAGCCATATTAATATAATGTCTTTACCAACACATAATAAGAATTCAATTAATACCACAAAGATTCATTAGTAAATCAAATAAAAACTTGTAATACATAAATGTGAGTGGAAATATAAAAAACTATGTCGTTCGGAACTTGCAATATTGTTCCTTATAAGTAATGTTACATTCTTGCTTGTAAAAGGCGATACTTAGTAAGTAAAGCAAGTTAATTAAGCTATCACGATGATTACTTGAACTTACTTACTTACTCATATGTAAGTATGGTCAGCAACAAAAGTCGGTTAATCTTCTATTTATACTAATAACAAAGCTGAACAGTTTGTTTTTTTGTTTGTTTGTTTGTATGTTTGAACGCGCTAATCTCTGGAAGTACCAGACGGATTTGAAAAATTACTTTTGCTTTTGATAGCCCAATTCTTGAGAAAGGCTAAGGCTACTTAACATCACGCTACGACCCAAAGGAGGCGAGCAAAAAGACAAAAAGTCAGAAAGAACTCTAAGCGAAAACAGTAATTGCACTAGCGGGCGGTGCGATGCAACGGCAACGGCCACCCCGTTTCGGGGGAACCAGAAATTTCAAGCGGACGAAATCGCGGGCAGACTAGATAATTAGTGTTGTACTATGTACCTACACCTCTGCCTAACCATTCGGGGAATACTGGCGTGATGTTATGTTAAGTCATTATGTGTCATAAATATATACCTACAGTATTGCTCCCACTCCCCATACAAATTTACTGATCCCACCGGTGATGCTCAAGGCATCGCTCTGTTACTGAGGGCCATGAGCATCACCGGTGACACATTAACGTAACTCACTAGTTCACACTACATAGGCTGTACTCCGTTCCAAACTCTAGCCTCAGTTGACACAATTCGAAATAGTCAAGTTTTAGTTAGTAACTATAGAGTATCCTCTACAAAAGAGCATTCAAAGTTTGACTCGGACCCCCAAAAAAATCTGCAAAGCAATACCCAGAAAAAAGAGCTTCTGGTCCCACCTGTGATGCTCATGGCTACACAGAGAAGATTACGTGATCCCACCGGTGATGCTCATGGCTACACAGAGAAGATTACGTGATCCCACCGGTGATGCTCATGGCTACACAGAGAAGATTACGTGATCCCACCGGTGATGCTCATGGCTACACAGAGAAGATTACGTGATCCACCGGTGATGCTCATGGCAGCCAACGTGTTAATTATGATTTAAAAACAGAAATGTCCATTGACTTTTGTTGTTGACTGTACGTATGTTTTTCTTTAGCGTAGATTTCTACAGTTCTGTGAGTTGACTTAATTAACATTGTCTGACTTAGTTAAGTTTTCTTGATATTCGTGGGTAATGAAGCTATTTGAATCACAGATAAAAGAAAGAAGTTTTTTATATTTCTATGATTTGAATCATACAAATGCCCATTGTCGCCATCTTCTGCCTGCCCAAAGAGGCTCTTACCAACCATTTATTTTGCTTTTGGCATAAGCACGCCTATGAAGTTCCTTATTTATTGACGGCAACCATAGACGATAAAAGCAATACTTCATGGTCGCTATGAAGTTCAATATTTATTGTTCCTTACTTCATGGACGTATAGCTATATCCCTAGGGATATAACTTTAGCACGGCTGCAAACATCTTACTGCGACACATTCATGTTATCGCTGATAGATTGTCAGTCTGTCTATACGCCCTATAGTCCCAATGTTACTTGGGGTCGGCGCAAAATGACATTCTTTTTTCCGTTCTGCTTTACCAACGTAAATACGTCTTTAAAGCCTCCAAAGTGGTAAGTGGAGGAGGTCATTCAGAAAACTGATGATAAAGAAAATGATGTGGTCTCCTATAATTGGAAGCGCAGACTAATATTTGTCCTTGTTCTTGTAAACTTGCATGAAATTGTGGAGCCTCTCTTGGAGATCCAAATCTCACTTATATTATACTAGCTACAACCCGCGGTTTTACCCGCGTAGACCGGGATAAAAAGTAGCCTATATATTAATCCAGGGTATAAGCTATCTACATACCAAATTTCAGCCAAATCGGTCCAGCCGTTTAAGCGTGAAGAAGTAACAAACATACAAACACACACACACACACCCTCACAAACTGTCGCCTTTATAATATTAGTGTGATCAAAAGTTTGTGAGTGTTTATAATATGTTGTATGTTTGTTACTTCTTCACGCTCAAACGGCTGGATCGTTTTGGATGAAATTTGGTATGTAGATAGCTTATACCCTGGATTAACACTTTTTATCTCGGTCTACGTGAGTAGAACCGCAGGGCGCAGCTAGTAAATAAATAAAATAAAATAACAAAATCGGGGGATACAGTTTGGTGTTGAAGTTACTTATCTATCATCAATTATCATTCACTCCCTGTTCATTCATATGTTCACGAGACCATTCGTTTTGTTCCAGACTACAGCTATGTTAATATTTTTAAATGTCTTTTTCCTTATTTGGACATAAATCTACTGAACGATGCGGTTTAAAGCCAAAAATAGGAATAACATAAAAAATATAGTGCATTTACCTTGTGTTAATAGTACTGTTGGCATGGTAGAGCAAGATAACATGACGCCTGTTATGCCCAACCCGGGCAGAGGTGTACCTATACTACACCACATTTCACCAGAATAAGGGGCCCGGGTGTAATAGGTGGCCCGGGTGGGCATGACATACCTACAGAATGTACCAGAAAGGTGTGGTCAACTTAACCCTTCACACGTAGCAATGTATAAGTAACCTTATGAACCCCATAGGTTCACAACTTTACTACTGTAAGCCCGCGGTCGCCATTAAATGATGGTATTTTACGTTTATATATATGTTTATATATATGATATACGTTTTTATACATATTATGTAAAGGGCTATTTTTGGTTTATCCTTACGGACTCCATATGTGCGTCTGACATCTGTACAAACCATCAAACTGAACAATTTTCTCCATTGGACCAACATCGTAGTCGTGAAAAAATTATCAGTTGTCCCATACAAAACTTCAATAAAATAATAAATAATAATAATAAATATACTTGGACATTTTACACAACGCCATCCAGTCCCAAGCTCAGCAACCTAATGCTTGTGTTATGGTAACGAGATGGCTGATATACTACATATTATATACATTTTTTTTTTGTAAATACGTACATATTATAGATAGAAAAACACTCAGACTCGGAACAAATACTTGTAGGTCGTACAAATATTAGGTCTTTACCTATGAAATTGCCGTTCTGCAGTACTGGCCATTTCAAATCAAAATAATTTTTGTTTGGCTAAGAATTCTAATTTCAAATTAATTTTATTTTAAAAACATGGATTTTTTTTTCCAAAAGTAGTCATTTGTTTATTGATTAGTGTTACATTTTCATCGCATTTCAATCTTTTTCGTCATCATGGATACGTTAAAAATTCGAGTAATTATGGAATTTGAGTACCGTCGTGGCAGCAACGCGCCACAAGCGGCACGCAACATCAACGACGTTTACGGAGCTAACACTACAAACCAACGCACCACCTGTTATTTGGTTTGCTCGCTTCCGTTCTGGAAATTTCGACCTGAAAAATGAACCTCGCGGTCGTCCGAAGATTTTGGTCGACAATTACGAATTGAAGGCGATTGTGGAAGCTGATGGTACACAACCTACGGCTGAATTAGCAGCAGCTTTCGACGTTAGCGTCAAAACAATATTGGTCCATTTGCGTCAAATTGGCAAGGTAAAAAAGCTTGACAAATGGGTGCCCCACGAACTCAATGATCGCCAGCGCGAAGTACGCGTCGAGACGTGCCTTGCACTGCTCAACAGACACACAAATGAAGGAATTTTGAACCGCATTGTTACCTGCGATGAAAAATGGATTCTGTTTGATAACCGCAAGCGCTCAGCAAGTTGGTTGGATCCTGGTTCAGCATCTAAACAATGCCCTAAACGAAAACTTACCCCTAGAAAAGTGATGGTCACTGTTTGGTGGTCTAGCGCCGGTGTGATTCATCACAGCTTCTTACCAAACGGGGTGAGCATTACTGCAGATGTGTACTGTGAAGAACTGAACACAATGATGGAGAAGCTGGCACATCTCCAACCAGCATTGGTCAATCGCTCGTCTCCGCTGCTCCTGCACGACAACGCGCGATCTCATACTGCACAGCAGACGGTCTCCAAGTTGCAAGAACTGGGGTTGGAAGCTCTCCGTCATCCGCCCTACTCACCAGACCTTGCGCCTACAGACTACGACTTTTTCCAGAATTTGGATAACTTCTTGGCGGGAAAAAAATTCAATACCCGAGAGGCAGTACAAAATGCCTTTGAAGAATTTGTTGCCTCCCGACCAGCTGATTTCTTTAAGGAGGGCATCAATAAACTGCCACTGCGTTGGCAAAGATGCATTGATTGCATGGGTGATTACTTCGATTAATACAAATAAAAAATACATGAAAAAAAATCGTTTAAATTTTTTCATACAAAACGGCAATTTCATAGGTAAAGACCTATTATTTGTTCCGTGCGGGAATGGAACCCGCGACATGCTGCGCAGCAGTCAATCGCTCAACCACTGCCCCAACCGTGTCGTCAATACCTACTCGACCCAAATTATTATTATTTTTACGCGATTAAGATGTTGGTCCCATGGAGTAAGTTGTTCGGTTTGATCGTCTGTACCACACCCTAAGGCTGAGGCTACATTAGGCCGCGACGCAACCGCAATTCGTTTCGCTCTTCCAGTCGCATCGCAAATCGCTGCTTACTGTAGCCTCAGCCTTAAATTTAACCACACCTTTCTGGTACACCCCGTATATTTTATGTACTCTTAGGCTGAGGCTACATTAGGCCGCGACGCGACCTGTGACACATGAGCGATTAAAACAAATAAATGAATGCTCACGTATATGGCCACACCGTAGATCAAATATTACTCTCGTTATTCGTTTCGCTCTTCCAGGCGCATCGCAAATCGCTGCTTACTGTAGCCTCAGCCTTATGATTGTTAAACTGTGACGATAGGTATATTATGCAGCTGCCACTGTGCAAAGAGCGGAGTATATATACCACGATCTGTAATTCGTCATCATCAGTCTGCCTAGTCTTTTCTCAACTGTGTTAGGGTCAGCTTCCAGTCTAACCAGATGCAGCTGAATGGACTAGAACTATGGGTAGGTATCAACTAAATAAATAACATTTAGCAGGAAGGAAGTCATATATGCAGGAAATAAATACCTAAATGTTCGAACTAAAGCCGACAGCTTCTGTACCTACTTTCTTCCATATTCATGCATAGATCTGCTCATGCAGCTGAATACCTACAGTATTTTACATGGAGCGACTGCATATCTGAGCTCCACCACCCAGTTACTCGGTAACACAATACCCCTTGGTAAACCAGACTTTATTGCTTTGACGACCCGTAACGACAGTCAAAGAAAGAGGCTGCCACGAATGACAGCGGGCAACAGCTATTTTTTTTAAGGCGCAGATTTCCTGAAAACGATCAAAAAGGTGGTTTTTTAAAGGTGTGTATGTCATAAACCGTAAATAATTTTGACATGTAAAAAAAATATGATATTTTCAAGTCCTTTTCGCATACAGTGATGGAAGCCAAAACATAATTAAACATACTTTAATGCACCAAAAAAATCTTTAAACATACCTCCTAATAATCTTTAAAAGCTGTTTATCCCTTCATTAGCAATTATAATTATAATTAAAAATATACCATGAAATGTCAAATTCTAAACTGCATCCAGTGATGGATTACTTTTTGTTAAATAGTTAATTTCTAATTTTATACGATTTTATTTGCACTTTTACGACATAATTCCGGTGCGCGTGAGAATCTTCTATCTCCTGCGTCAAACTAGACAGCCATAAAGCCATTTCACTTACACACCGAGCTAAACCAAGCTTGGAACCAGGGCCTTAACGTGCTTTCCGAGCCGATCTTGGTATGTAAATATGGTCACACATCCACGGACCAACCGCGACAAGCGTAGCTTAACCTGATCGATCGATCCGTGTGGATGTTATTACTTAGCCATAAGCTTTAAGGTAGTAGCTTCATGGTATTATAGTATTTAAATAAAATTTGGTACATCTGGCTCTTGTCAGTTGTTTTATCTGACCTCGCGTAACTTTCTCTGTGAGAGATAAAACACAGGAGGCGAGGACGTGAACTCTGCGCCACGACGCAATGAGCGTAGTATAGGTACCGAGTATAGTCGGTCGAACAAGTGTCGGGGGAAAAGTTTTTTCGTATTGTATAAGTATAATAATGTAGTAAAATATATTTGGCTGTAAGTGTTTGTAATCTGGCTGGCATTAAAAAAAAAAGAAATATTAAAATTAAAAACGATTTCCTTATTTTTTTAATAATATTTACATTTCCTTAAAATTACAAATAAACTACTTGTAAGAATATTGTTATAAAACATAATTTTATTTTAATATTTTAACTTGTGGTCTCCACACTACGTCGTGGACGATTATTATTATTATTTTAATTGTTATCTTGTAAATGTAGTTACTTTTCCAAAAAAAACATTAGTCATTGTACCGTAATTAGTAGGTACTGTGGTTTTCCTCTTGTTTAATTTTGCACAACATTTGTCAATTGCATAGTAGGCAGGTATTGATAAATCGGTGTTTTAATATTTTAGAAATAAAATAACATTTATTTTAACACTAGCTTTTGCCGCGGCTTCGCCGCGCATGTATTATACATAAAAACCTTCCTCTTGAATCCCTCTATTATTAAAAAAACCGCATCAAAAACCGTTGCGTAGTTTTAAAGATCTAAGCATACATAGGGACAGACAGACAGCGGAAAGCGACTTTGTTTTATACTATGTAGTGATAGTGATAACATAACATCACGCCTGCATTCCCCGAAGGGTTAAGCAGAGGGGTAGGGTAAAAGTGGGAAGTTGCCCTAGGAGGATAGACCCTCCATAATAATTCAAATTGTGACTTGTAAACGTACTAACATCGTAGTTAATATTACTTATAACCAAAGAACATGCTCCACCCTTAGTACCACCTTTAACTACGATGTCAGTACGTATACAAGTTACAATTTGTATTATGGGGCGTCTATCCTCCTAGGGCAACTTCCTACTTTTACCCTACCTATAGTACACCTATATGTCGCCAGTTATGTTTAAGTCCCATGTAATAGGGGGCGAGCCTATTGCCATCAACAGGGCACAAATCCAGACTCTGGGCTGCTACTGAGGAATTCCAGATGGAAAAACCCAATAACACTGCCCGACCTGGGAATCGAACCCAGGACCTCAAGCTCCGCAGTTGCACTTGCGACCAACGAGGCAGCTAAATTTTATTTTACTTGAGTTAAATTGCGTATCCTAACTAATATTGTAAATGCGAAAGTGAGTTTCTTTGTTTGTTACGCTTTCACGATAAAACGTCTGAACGGATTTAGATGAAATTTGGTAGTAGACTATGACCTGTACATAGGTTACTTTTCATTCTGGATCGCGGATGAAATAGCAGCTGCTTTTTTAAAATAAATTACAATAAAATACTTGAATTAAAACGGGCTATAAATCATAACAATAATGTGCAGGGCTCAACAGGAAAACTTTAGATAATAATTTATCCTAGTTATGTAGGTATTGCGCTTATCAGGAGATATACGCACGTTGATAATGTTTATTGACTAAATTCCCGCCAAGATAGCACTTGATTAAGTGCAGTAATAAAAAAAATAATAAAAAAAAATCTACGTTCTTTTTTATTAATTTTTTTTTATAATTGAAAGATTTTTTTTACTATTCTAAAGGTTTTGTTTCATCGTCTGGATCGTAATCTTCGGAACTACTGATCTGATCCCGAAAATTATTTGACTAATTGGAAGCTACAGTAGTCATAGAATATATTATATGTTAAAATTTCAGGACGAAGTGCATAAGCTAGTCACATAATATGTTACTAGACTAGATAAAAATCTATTACTTTTTTACAATTGTATATCAATTGTAAAAAAGTAATAGATTTTTATCTAGTCTTCTTAGCTATTGCTATTAAATAAAGTTTAATAAACTCTGATGACATTGTTATAATTTTTTTACATAAACAATTAACAGAAACTTATAATAACTTCCGCTTGGTACAACCATATGTGACTAAGACGTAAAAATAGGTCAAAATTAACGGTACACCTTATGTTCTCGACTGTACCGTCTTACTAGGCGATATGGCAAGTCATTATACCATAGCGTGGGTGGCACGATGGTATCGCTCTTAATGAAATAAAGCTCGAATAAAAAAAATAATGCCAGCCAGCATGTACTAGTAAATAGTAAGCAGTTTAACAACTATTAATATGTACCCACCAAAACAAATTAGCGAGCTTATTGCTAGGTGACAGAGCCCAAATTCGATTGACATTTCTTTTTCCAAACGCAAAAGTAACTTGGTCCTTCTTAAAGCTATTATTCACTGGTTTGATGAGTAATGGTACATATTTTTATCGGTCAAATGTAGGATTTTGGGATTACCGCTTGACAGGAATCTCCAGTAGGTACTGCGATAAAAATTACCGTAAGTAGAAGTCTCTAACCACGAAAACATGCGGATGTTTTCGTGAATGAGGAATTTTCGGTTAGGTATTGAGGAAGATGCTTGTGTCAGACGTAATAAGGAATATATTAATAAACCATTATCAGTATGACGTAGATGAGGGAAGTCCGGTGTCCTGCAGTTAATGAAAACATCATCTTATTAGCAATATTTTCGAGTGTTGTCAAAACATGAGCACTTGCTTTTTCTTAGAGCGTTTATTATTAGAATGCTCTAAAAATAAAAACAAATTGGGTTACGGGCAAAAGAATGATGATGTGCGTTAACTACAGTCAAACTATGAGCAAGACTAGAATGTGATACTTGACATGAGACTTTTGAAGTTAAAACTACTTTAGACGCTTTGGGCGATTTTTGGTAGGGGAAAATCTTATGAGTTCTCGTCACCGACATGAGACATGCTAATGTTAACAGTATATCTATAGCTGTCAAGTTTTTACTTCTGTCAGCAGTTTCCGTGACTGCCTATGTTTTTTTTTAAATTCTGTATGTAAGCACCGAATACACTGCGAAGTAAGACGTTACTCGTTCTTGCAAACAGGAGCACAATGATCCTCATTCGCAGTAAACCTAAGCATAATCGTGTGCACTGCACAATCTTTGTACAACTGCACAATCTTTGTACAGTCAGCTACAAAACTCGATTAACACTTGCAGTTTTTTAATCTTAATTATTAAGCGAAAAATTTAATTCAAATCGGAGCTGAAGTAGGTACTTACTTAAAATTTTAAGAATATTCACTCTCCTAAAAATCAGTTTATTGAATCATTTTGTGTTAATTTAGATGATGTCAAAAAGTATCAGTGTTAACCGACTTCTGTTGCTGACCGTTCCTAACACCCAGGAATTACAAATGTACTTATCAAAAATCTGCGTTTCTGTTCCGAGTTTGAGTACTACCTATTTTCTTATAAATGCAGATAATATGGCTAATCCTTGCCTTCTAAAACACTGGCCTTCAAAACTTAGTACTACACTTTTAAAATTGCAATTTCTCCTAAACTATAGAAGTCAGAGTTTTGAAATTAGTAACTTTTTTAACTTTGTGTGCTAAGTGTAGTGTGGTACTAAGTTTTGAAGGTAAGTGTATTTTTCTACATAACATAACATAATCAGCCTATAATCTTCCCACTGCTGGGACACAGGCCTCCTCTCGGTGAGAGGGAGTGGGCCGTAATCCACCACGCGGGCCCAGTGCGGGTTGGTGGAAGTCACATGTCTTCGAATTTTTGGTTTTAGGACATGCCGGTTTCCTCACGATGTTTTCCTTCACCGTTATAGTAGTGTATTTGTCTAGTAAGACATTATTGGATAAGCTTATAACATTTTTAAAGGAAGGAAAACCTCTAACATATTTTTGATGTGGTTTGGTCTAAACTTTTTATATTTTCTGGAGGAATAACCAAGGATGTGGTCGTTCTATATAACCCATTGAGTCACATCCTTAGCTAGAAGGCTATCGTAACCTTACCAAATTTGGTAAGGGGAAAACGTAGCTAAAGGAAGTAAATTAATTAATTGTGGCCCTAATTTGGTTTTCCCTTTTTAATTCCAGGTTTAAATTATAATTTATAATTGTTTTAAAAACCACATAAGCCATTATATTATGTATTTGTTCTAGAAACCGTAGTAACGTAAAGGTAAATTGACATGCCATTTTAAGAAAACCAATTTTAGTTACAAAAATGATTGTGTAAGTATATGGAATTAAGTAGTTTGTGCCATGAAAATGACATGTGTTTTGTGGTTTCAGCTGATAGTGTCTACGTATTTAGCTACCATGTTATGGGTCTACGACTTCCTTAATGGTGTAGGTTATTCCAAATAGTATGTCCCAAAACTAGAATATTATAACATTAGTAGCGGACCCGACAGACGTCCTGTCTGAACGATCCTAGAAGTCTAGAACCCGACTGCAGCGCCACCTACCGGGTCCAATTGTGTTTTCAAACCATCCAGGAACCCATTCAAATATACACACAAAATTTCATCTCAATCGGTCCAGCCGTTTAGGAGGAGTTAGGTGACAAACACACGTACAGAAGAATTATTTTATTAAGATTATTTAGGCTCACTGGTTTTTGTACAGCACACGAAACTACATGCTCAAAATTTAGGATAGTTAGGACTTGTCTTACCAAGGGATATCGTGTTACCCAGTAACTGGGTTGTAAAGGTCAGACAGGCAGTCGCTCCGTTTAAAATACTGGTATTTAGCTGCATCCGCTTAGACTGGACGCTGCCGCCAACATAGTTTTGAAAGAGCTAGGCAGATGATGATGAGGATTTGTTCCAAGCCCAACCTAATGCAGTTCTTTGCTGAGAACCTCTTGCATCAGTAAACTTTCTTAGATTTGACTGACACACTCACAGCAATGTGAATACCTAGTACAGTAGTCCCAATGATATTATAAGTAAAATTTTACTTATAATATCATTGAGTAGTCCTCAACCTTTTTGGCCGGGTTGAACGTAGGCGCGTGTCGATGCGCAGAATGCAAAATTAAGGTATCAGTTGGGAAAATACCATGCGCAAGATTAGCAAGATAGCGGTCGCGCTCTCTTCTCTACTGTACATATACTTCTGCTTCTACTACTTCACAGAGTTGGCTCCTTGAAGAATCTAGCTTCTCGCCCGTCAATGCTATTTTAAGTATTGGATGGTTATAAAAGAATGTCATCAACATGAGAGTTTCCTTGTATCGGTACTGCATTTGATTGCGGTTAACGTGTTAGGAACGGTTAGATTTTCCTATACAGGGTGGCCGGAACATTGACGTCCAAAAATAAAATTTCGGTCCCTCGTATCGTGGGGTATTCGAATCACCCCCATGTATGTTCCACGACTTTTCATAGTTTTCGAGTTATGAATTTTTTTCTGAATGTTTGAAAATTTTCGACCTGACCAACCTAAAAAAATTCTAAAAAAAAAAGTAGAGGGTTTTATCGAGTTTCTTTTTTTGCAACTGAATTTTCATAAGTAGTACTTTTATGCATAAAATAATCAGCTTCGTAACTGTGATGAAAGTTATGAAAATGTTGATCTAAAGTGAAAAATTTACGTTCGGTAAATTATGACTCAAATTTTCAACTTTAAATTAAAAATCTTAACAGGTGATTTCATAATTCCTAAGTAGGCTTCAAGAATGCGCCAGACTCTCAGCTTTCATAATCATAAAAAAAATGAAGTACTTAATAGGGCTACTTTGTTTAAAATCGGCCTTCAAAGACAGCGAGGTGGAAAAATTCTTAAAATTACCCATCAGAGTAATTATTTTTTTTTGGCTATTTTCTCGTTCCTAAGGTTAATTAATGATAAGAATACTGAAAACTAACCACATTATATTCAATATTCATAATTACCACACGTGGGCGAATGAAAATCCACTCGAAGTGAGAGCTTCGACATTTCAACATCGCTTCAGCGTTAACTTGTGGTCTGGTATCCTCAATGGCGAACTAATTGGTCCGTTTGAACTGCCGTCCAGACTTGATGGAGAAACATACAAAAACTTTTTGGAAAATGAACTTCCATTGTTGCTGGCAGATGTGAATCTCGAACTCAGACGAACCATGGTGTTGCAAAATGACGGCGCCCGTGTCACTATGCAACCCAGGTCCGAAATTACTTAGATGAAACATACCCCAACAGATGGATCGGACGCAGCGGACCAATTAGGTGGCCTCCACGCTCACCTGATCTCAACCCCATCGATTTCTTTATTTGGGGCTATTACAAGGAAATAGCATACGCCCGAGACTGTTCAAGTGAACAAGAGCTGAGGCAGTTGATTGCAGAAGCTGAACGTGTTGTGAGAGAGAACAGAGACGCTTTTAGACGATTGCCAGACAATTTCTTACGTAGGTGTGGAATGTGTATTGCTGCTGGTGGTGGCCACTTTGAAAACCTTTTGTAAATGTTAGAAATAAATTAAGTACTTTTTTCACATTATCATCTGTGTTTTATTCAAAACCACTTTTTACGTAAAACTTTTATTACCCAACTCTGAAACTATTTGTTGGTTAGTTTTCAGTATTCTTATCATTAATTAACCTTAGGAACGAGAAAATAGCCAAAAAAAAATAATTACTCAGATGGGTAATTTTAAGAATTTTTCCACCTCGCTGTCTTTGAAGGCCGATTTTAAACAAAGTAGCCCTATTAAGTACTTCATTTTTTTTATGATTATGAAAGCTGAGAGTCTGGCGCATTCTTGAAGCCTACTTAGGAATTATGAAGTCACCTGTTAAGATTTTTAATTTAAAGTTGAAAATTTGAGTCATAATTTACCGAACGTAAATTTTTCACTTTAGATCAACATTTTCATAACTTTCATCACAGTTACGAAGCTGATTATTTTATGCATAAAAGTACTACTTATGAAAATTCAGTTGCAAAAAAAGAAACTTGATAAAACCCTCTACTTTTTTGTTTAGAATTTTTTTTAGGTTGGTCAGGTCGAAAATTTTCAAACATTCAGAAAAAAATTCATAACTCGAAAACTATGAAAAGTCGCGGAACATACATGGGGGTGATTCGAATACCCCACGATACGAGGGACCGAAATTTTATTTTTGGACGTCAATGTTCCGGCCACCCTGTATATACTTACCTAATCTTTCCAACCATTTATTTTACTTTAGCGTCCATGAAGTATTACATTTTTTTGTCTATGGTTGCCTGTCAATAAAGAGCTTCTTAACGTCCATGAAGAATTGCATTTTTTTGTCTAAGGTTGGTTGGTTTGGGTTTCTACATGAAATAGAAGACAACGTCTGTCGGGTCTGCTAGTTATTACTAAACGCAAGTTAAACGATCTAATTGGTTCAGATTATTTGTGGTCAGATTATTTGAGGAGCTCGTGGCTAAGTAATAACAGCCGCACGGGTCGATCCATCAGGTTAAGCTACGCTTGCCGGGGTTGGTCAGTGGATGGGTGACCATCTTTAGATACCGAGACTCCTCCGTGCCTCGGAAAGCACGTTAAGCCGTTGGTCCCGGCTGTCATTCGTGGATCCTTGACAGTCGTTACGGGTCGTCAGAAGCCCGAAAGTCTCACAACCAGTCCAGTACCAGTGAACCAAGGGGTATCATATTACCCAGTTACCGGGTTGTGGAGGTCAGACAAGCAGTCGCTCCATGTAAAATACTGGTATTCAGCTGCATCCGGTTAGACTGGAAGCCGACCCCAACATAGTTGGGAAAAGGCTAGGCAGATTGATTGATTTGTGGTCACGTCACATGACGTCACGTCAATATTTTGATGCAACAGGAGTCTTTCTGCCGAACGTATCTCTCTGACGTCTTCCCGTTCTGTATCTTTTCGTCGACGTCATTTCAGATAGGTACGTATTTCTATATTCGTACAATATCACCATGGTTGACGTCAGTTCATTAATTAATATCGAGTGCAATTGTAAACAAACCATGGGTTTCCCGGCCATATCATGCGTACCTACAGGAGGTTATAGTTCAAAGCTGTACCTTCAATGAGATGTGAGCTAAAATGTTTCTTAAGTAGTTGTGTTACAGGCTATTATTGATTGATGGCATAGTCGTAATTAGCAGTACCTAAATGTAAAAAAATAATAATTATGTTCTAACCCAACGGGCTCCGCTTATGTTGGATTTTCCCAAAATTGAACTCAAAAGTTTAAATAATTATTTATATTTAAACTTTTGAGTTCAATTTTGGGAAAATCCTGAATAATAATTCAGAATATGAAGAAGTATGTAACATTTTCTGTGCTTTAACTGCGAGTAAAAGATAAATAATCCACATACATTCGATGGCGTACGTACAAAAAAAGGACAATTCTTTAAACAGAAGTCACTTAAAAAGCTACTAATGCTCCTTACCTTGTTAGACGAAAACAACTGATCTCCAAAACCTTTGCTATCTGTGATTGCATGCACAGACGATCACCAAAAACCGGCGCACCAAATATGGCAGCTTTCTTAGGAACCATACCTGATCAAGGATCGAATTCTGAACATTGGATTAAGTACCTACCTATAAAATTTATCTTTTGGGAATATTTTTCTTCTAACGACTACATTTGAAAAGTTTTCTCACGAAGAAAATAGAACAGGAGCGTGTCAAAGGACCTAGGTTAGTCCCAACTAGGCGAGATTCTTGCATATTAATAAGACTCAATTCTGTACAGGTCTGCCAAGGTCAGTTATTTTGTCAATTATGATCTATGACAATACATGTGAGTTCTATATCCAGTCATTCAAAGGTCATCATCTTCAGCATAGCATCTTTACAGATAGATAGCCTTTCAGTCTGTATACTTGTTCTTAATGGTCCATGGCCACATCAAAAAAGTTCTCATATCAATTTCAATGAAACTCCTCAGTCCTCTAGAGTAGACCGCCTAACACACTTAAGGCTATGTTACACCACGTTTTCTCAATAACCGCTCCGACCTTGAGCCTGCCGTCGTTAATTGGCTAAATTGCATCCCTTTTAAGGTGGCACCACACTGCGATAATGACATCCTTGTATCAGAGCGCGTTGCCGTACATACTTAGTGGATTTAATTAAATGAAGACCTTAAGCGGAGTCTTGACTTGAGTCAGGAGTGAGTAATGTTGTTATCATTTGAATGTGCAGGAAGCTTTATGTTATTGAAATTGCTTTTTTATTGGCGCGCTTATGCTAAGGGCCGCCATTTTTTGGTTTGCCAATAAGGTCAGGGAGGTGATAAGGTTTTGTGTGTGAGTGGCCTTTTGTTTGGCGAAAAGGGGGTATGCATTTGTTTGTGTCTCGATAACTTGAGGCAAACCTGGGCTCTATTTAATAAAACCGTGTGGCGAGAGGTGACGGGTGACAATCCGACAATCTGACAATTTTGTAAGTTTGTTTCATATAAAACAGCACATGTCGTGAAAATGTGACAATTATGTCTTTTTTTGAGAAATAATATTATCATTATCAGGTTTATAGGGCCCTGGTTAAAAAGTGAGAAGAGGGCTGGGATACTAAAATGTACTGGGATGTTTTTTGATAGATCTACCAAGATCCACAGATTAATAATAATCCCTTTCATTTTAATTACTAGTGTCAGTCTGTTGACTGAACACGCCCTTACAATTTTGTGATACCAATATGACTTCGATATACGTAACGTTTTTAGCAACTTGTTTTTCGCTCCATGCAACGCCAACGTCATGAGACATTTTTCTACACATAAATGACACAGCTGAGGTCTCTACTATGTGTCACAGTTATTATGAAGAATACTTCCTCCATACATAACATGAATTATGGAAATCATTATATAGATATTTCGTTTTTGTTAATGGCCTCATAAAGCATTCTTTGTGTAATTGCCAGTAATTGCATTTAATATTTATTACAATTTGTATTTGTATATTTTTTACATACCTACTTATTTTATTATTAAGTATGAGATATCGAAGAAGAAATAAATTGCGACAGTATTACGTCATCATAATTCTCTTGCACTTATCCCAATTTATTATAGGGTCGACGCATGTCTTCTTCCATTCTTCTACAACTCGTCACCTTGATCCACCCCATTGCCATATCATCTTTCAGAGTCCATCCATCGTTTTTAGGGTTCCGTACCAAAATGGTAAAAAAGGAACCCTTATAGTGTGACTCAGTCTGTCTGTTTGTCTGTCACACCTGGATATCTCAAGAACTACTAATGCTATCAACTTGAAATTTAGAATAGTTTTAGATGACGTTTACCCAGGTATTTTGCAAATAAGAAAGAAATAAAAATATTTATGTTTTTTTTGCAACAGGACTGAAAGGGGGTCTTAAAAATTTAAAGTGGGGCTACTAGGGCATGTGGGGTATCATATGAAAGAGCGCTGTTTGCACATTCTCAAACTATTTTTTAATAATAAAATACCGTTCGGGGGGAACGGTAAAAAAAATACCGTTCCCCCCCTTATCTCCGAAGTTTGCAAAGAGAAAAATCTGGAATTATTATTCTATGTGATAGAAGTTTATGTAAAGGAAAACATGAAAAATAAAACGATGTCTCTAAGTAGCACACTTTTTCAGAAATCGGACGGAACCCTCAGAGCGCGAATCCGACTCGCTCTTGACCGGTTTTTTTTTATCTTCCCCTACTCATAGAGCAGTCCACATTCATACTTAAAACTTTCCTCACGACACTTTTTAGCAACAATATTACGTAACACAAGCACTATAACTATTGACAATATTCATGCTGACACTTCAACAATATACATTGCCTTGCTGTCGTAAAAACGAATGTTCTTAACATATACCGCATTGGATACTGTCAATTTGTCAAATAAAACAAATGACGATGCTAATGTGTGATATTTACGTCCAGCACCTCAAATTGAGTCGTTCATTGCAGTATAGTATCAAAGTAATCCAATAGCCTATAAATTGGCCTAAAATGTCGGTGCATAGAATGTACGAGTGATTGGATACCTACCAGTTGCCAAGGCTACCGGTGTGGTCACTTCAACTTTTACTATTTATGGGGAAAACAAATCGGTATCTATGGTACGGCATTTGTCAATACGTAGAGCGTATAGTTGTTTCTATAGGTCTTGTTATATCTGCAATCTGTGAATAGATTCTTGCATGAGTATTATGGGTTGTTGTTTCCAAAAACTGATCCATTATTGTTATCATTGGTAGCTTCAGGTTATAGCTAAATATCTCTAGTAAGCCCTCTTAAAATATATGCTCTGATTATAGTAGTGATAGTAGATTATAGTAGTAGATATGTAGGTAGTGATAGTGAAACCTACCTGGCACAATGAATATAAAGCAAAACCCACCCTAAGCGTGGAATTACAGGAATTCCAAGTTTGATGAAGCGGTATTCCTATATGTTAGCAAATCGTCAATCTGTGTGTTACGAATATCTATATATATATCTGCCAAAGCTTTTGGTGATGATTAGGTACAGTAGGTATGTATAGGGTCAGTCAAAAAATTGTTTTCTGGCTTTTGATCCAACATTGCTGTTCTATTTATAATAATTTGAATCTGCAGCAGAGGTGTGGTGTAAATACGTAAGTAAGCCCCTATCAAGGAAAAATTGACATAAATAAAATACTTTTGGGTCCCGCACACCTTTCACTCCTAATCCAAGTCCGTGTATCATGTAATGGTTATAATTAAAACACTTGAAGACTCCCTCAAAAGGCATATCTTGGATATTTCCAACGAATGCTACTGTTTTTGGTGTTATCTCACTCAGCCGCCATTTTGGGACCAGAGACAAGTTTTTACACTCATTCTAAATAAGGTTAGGTCTTGCTAATGGTAATATTAATCTTGATGTATGAATATATTTTTAAATATGAATTTAATGAAGGGTTTGGAGGCTTTATCGCTTTGTTTTGTGTCGTTTATGATCTGTTGTTGTGATAATTTGGGTGAATGAGATCAAGGGTTATTTCTTAAGTGTCGTGTTAGAGATTATGCAGTTTATCGATATATCCTTCATTATAACTAGTCGACTATTTCTTTATCTTTGGTTAAAGTCAAACTGAGTAGTGTCAATAGAATAGATTATGTTCAAATGTGATAATGCTGGTTGCATCCAGTCTTTAGCGAAAATGGGGACAGTTGCCTTAAAACAGCGGGTGGTTGATGGTGTAACAAATATTTATGATTGACCATAGACCAAACTATTGTGAGATTGAATTTCGAATTTATTACGTAATTAGGGACCTACTGTTGTTTCGAGCTGTTGCGGCTTCTTCAATGAAAACGTGACAACCCAAAATTCAAACAACTCCCAAAATCACGCTAGTAACAGATATAGTTAGATAGCGTTTCGCGTTAACTCGAAACCTAGACATATTCATGCCATGCCGAATTCTCCGAACGATGGCCGAACACTGACGGAATAACACGAAACTATTCCAGGAACCACGAACAAAAAGCGAACCGACTAACAATTATTAGCATTCTACACACGTCAACTTTAATAATACAATTAATTCCGTTTGTCACATCTGATAACCAACTTACCAAGTTCTATTTGCTGATATATTGATTCTTATTTGTTGACAATAAGAGTGGTTTTCTTGTGGCTGAAGTGTATATTAGTAAATTGATGCAGCTATAAAGAAAATCTTAAAAGGGTCTCTACGTTATGGGAGGTAGACCATTGGGAAAATTGGTTCTGCGCACATATGATTTCCTACTTATAAATAAATGTAATTATTGTTTATTTTATCTTGTCATCGCGTGGGTTGTACACAACACAAATGAGCAGGACTCAGAACTTTTACAACAATGAACAATTGTTTTATTTATAATATTGTACCAATAGAATTTTTCAAAACGCATTTTGGGTTAGTCTGCGTTTTAAAGTACTTGTAAATTCCTGTCTATTGGATGAATCTGTGGCCTTTCAAGTTGACATAAGTAAATGAGAGTGAGTCTGTCTGGTTGGTTGGAATGTTTTCAAGGTGGACTATCGAAAAGATAGTGTAGATTTTTTTTGACTAATACCTAAGCCTACAAAAGTTTTTCATCCCGTAATATTAAACTTAGTCAAAGACATAGTTCTTATAGTGTTTGTTCTTGCGACTACAGCCTACTCGTTAAAAGTTATACCTAACTTACAACAGCAGATTTTTAGACAGTGTTGCTTGGAAGTTTGATGCCACAAAAAGATATGAAATGATTGAGCTTAGGTAGGTATACCTATCTTCTTCGAAAATTTGTAGATTTTAACAAATTTCCATCGTAATCTTAATTAGATATTGATTTGAAATTGTTCAAATACTTTTTAAGAACCTTCAAATACAACAACAAAATTAAATACTGTGATAATATCTATCAGTTAAGCCCACGTTAAAAACAATCAAAATTAAATGTTGTTAAGATAGACAATTTTGACGCTTCTCAGCTGTATGAGTTGCTACATTGGTTTGATTTACTGAGGTTAAGCAATGCTTGCCGCGGTCAAAAATGGCGTGGTGACCCTGAGTTTAGTTTGAGGTAATTAGAATTCGCAAATGCGTGTGCCGTATGTTAAGTGTAGTTAAGTTTAATGTTTGTGGTACTTCAACTATTACATGAAAACAATCAAAATTGGAACAAAGTTGAAGGATGAATATTATTGAAGGAATGCCGATTATTTTTCTTTTATTTATTTTATTGAGAATTCCTTCTATGTCAGATAAACTGGCTGGTATACATTTTGGATATAATTTTTTGCACTGATTCCCGATCACAACATAACTTTTCACGATTATTCTCCAAAACTGGACTTTTGTATCGATTTTTTCGGCTAATGTCAACTCAATTAAATCAAAACTTGTTTCGAAAATCGAATTTTTAAGTTTTATGCTTCAAGTTTTTTCTTTTGTATTAATTCTGCTCTATTAAATTGGCTACCTATGTAAAAAATAATAATGTGCTTATAGCTTTGCAAAGATGACAGTGAATGGTGATATCACGGATCGCAAAATACCCTTGAACAGTCAAAAATATAAATAAGATTGTCAAATTATTCAAATGTATTCCCTAACCGGTCTAAGTAGACTTCAATTAGTAGTATGTAATTACTGAAACAACTAGCTTCGAACACTTATAGAGCCCACGCAACGCATAATAGACTCGTTACTTCGTACCACCTCTGTTTTGTCTATGAAATGCATAGGATTTTGAAATAATAAATTGTAGAGGCTCATCATTATTATTGTTACTGGCAACCTTGTTATTGGCACTCTGTGGAAGTGTGGATAGTCTTACACTGAAAAAATCAAATCATCTATGTATACCTGGATCATAAACCAACCATTTTTATTCTAATCGTTGTTAAAAAGGCGAGTAAAAAAAATATTCCATTCTATTGCCACGAATGTTGCAGAAGTCGAAAACTTTCTGATGTTTTTGTTTTAACTATATTAAATAAAAAAAGTGAATTTGAATTTGTCCAGAGCAGAGAACTGTGAATTGCTAAGACATTAAAAAAATGAAAGTTTCGCTCAAAAGAGGTAAATAAAAGCTCATGCTTATTTCAACAACCACGTTTAGGGTTATATACGTATAGCTTCTGATTCACGGTGTTGATTTCGTCGCCATACTTACCTACAGTACATATTTTATAATCTAATACAATCACTGCGTGCCTTATCGTTCCAACTTAATGCAAATTCGAATATTCGAAATTTAAAACCTCAAAGTCTTGCGCACGCGCCGCTAACATGACTCACACACGCAATAGGGTCACGACACTCGGTCCTACTATAGTTAACTATAGTATGTAGTTTGTATGAAACTATATAAATGCCGCTTACCAAGTTTTGATTGCGTTTCGTTATTTGTGGATGTAAAGTTTTGATCGTTTGTTTTTAAAAAGGTCGTGTTTACTTATTGCAAAAGCTTTGGCAATAACTAAAGGCAGATGACATTTTTGTCTGCAAAACTTTTTCATTCTAAATAGCAGATTTGGAGAGTGGTTATAGTGACCGAACAAAAAACAGTGGCTCGTAGAACCTTCTTCAAAACATGCAAGTACGTAAGTAATTGCTATCATCTCTCTCTACCATCAAACCTCTTTGTACATACATCGATACAGTACATGAGTACCTATAGTACCTCAACATCAGTCTCAAGACAAGACCTTCTACCAATCTCATTATACACGTGCAAATAACACCAACATTTTAATCAACAAAACCACTTTTTACCATAACCGAATCGTGGACCCATCACTGTCAATTTAAACACATGTTAAATTTGACAGTTCAAGTATCAAGACGTGTCAATCACGGCAAGCGCCTACGCTTCGCCGCTACGTAGGATCGAGCGACGAATACATTATTTTATTGTAAGTAGGCGAGTGCTCAATAGATATGACTGGCGACGACAAATTGTTATTACGAATTAATCGATTCCCCGCAATCGAGAGATCGAGTAATCGGTTGATATTAATTTAGTTTAGTGATTTATGTTAGATAGGTATGTGGTTCGTTGTATGCAAATTTTGAGACAAATGTGGTCTGTAAGTACATAAATGGGCGCTTAGCAACAGGCAATCTCTATATCAATAGAATAGAATAGTTTTTTAACTGCACAGAAAATAGGTACAAGTTGTAGATGTTTAGTTTAAAAAGATCCTTATACTAAATACCTTAAAAAACATCAAACAAACAAACATCAAACATCTTAAGCTGTAATATTAAAGACTCATTCAAAATATATTATTAACACATTCAATCAAATCAGTACAAGTTTACCATGTCCAGATGAAATTCAGCAAATAATTTGAAATAGGCTTTACATAATGTCAAGTTTAATAAAATGGTATTATAAATTTGTCAAGTTCTAGGTCAATACAGTTAAATTAAATAATCTCTAGACTTGTTCTAATCAGAATCTAAACCATTGAAAGAAAATGACACCATTTTATATCCACCATTAAAACGCTGTCTACTTATTTCAAAGACGTCAATCGTCTCAATTGGTTTAACTTCTTTTTTGGTTAAATTTGGGTCATCAGCATATTGAACGTGTAGGTACCTACTACCTATCGTGTAGAAGATTGATCTCTGATCTGTAACTAGCCAGCCGTCAAAACTCAGGTATTTGACTGAAAATAACATTACCTAGTTGACAACAAATTAGACCAAAATTAATAGAAACCAGTAAACGATTTAATATAGTCAGGAATTACTGTAAATTGACGATGAGGAAACCTACAAATTCGGGATTCCAGTAAATTAAAGTTATTGAACATAACTTTATTTGATTTTGAAAAACGAACACCATCATCGATCCCCGTTACAATATCTCTGCTGCGAAATACTATCTCTTCTAATTTCTTGACGGCCAGTGTCATCCGGGGTTATCAGCTAGAAAACTTTCGAGTTGGAACACGGATCGCAATCATGTCCCAAAAACTGCCATTTTTCACACTGAAAAGCTTTGTGTTGTAGGAAACCTTTGCTTTTACGGTAATATTATTAATGTTATTTTCTCTTTCAGCATCTTTTTTATTTTTAGCATTATCGCGAACATTGTCTCTTGTAAAGGTGACAGCCTGCGTATTTCGATCTCGCGCGGTTTATTTAAGTCTTTCAAGTATTTTCGATACTCGATAAATCCAAAGGTGAGTTTCCGCATTCCCACCAATATTCCATGTTAAATTTGCAATTGACAGCTGTCATTGCAGGCTGAATGCGAAACGGCTGTTTGACTTTTTTGTTGATGTTTTAAAAAGATAGCTTGTGTGGTCTCCGGCGATGTTTTTTTTTGACAAATTCGGATATGATCGTTTTGACGGTGGATGATGAGTTGTCTGTATTTTAATTATGTTGTTTTATTAAATATTTTTTATTTCCGATCGTAGTAGTGAACGTAGCTCATTTTCATTCTATTTAATTTTATAACCTATATGTGACTCAACTAACGATTTCTTGTACGTACTATTAATTTCTCTGGTCTGCTGTGCACTTCTGTAAACGACGAATTCACAAAAATTCCTAAAACTGTTTGTGATGTTTGTTTGAGTAAGTCATTGAAGTGGCTTATCAATAAATAAACAAATAAATAAATTAGAATGTTCTACATTTCCTGTCTTGTTCTGTCTTGACTATTTGCAAGATTAGCATGAACCCTTGGCCCTTGGTTCAAAAAGAGAACTTATTTTAAACATTTATCTTTTCTTCAGTGTTCTTCTTCAGACTACATTTGTCATCGAATTCTTGAGCAAAATTAATATCCCCTAGAAATTCGATGCTTATTATTTACTAGCAGCGCCCTACGGTTTCACCCCCGTAAGTCTCGAACCCAAAAGAATATCGGGATAAAAAATACCTTACATGTTAATCCAAATTAAAACTATATGTGTGCCAAATTTTATCAAAATCCGTTCAGTAGTTTTTGCGTGAAAGAGTAACAAACATCCATCCATCCATCCTCACAAACATTTCGCGTATACGTAATATTAAGAAGGATTTATACGTACGGTTAAGTTTTGATAGGCCTTTACTCATACCAGGTTCACACCATCATTATTTAACATAATATTGAACAAGCCTACTTTCGATACAAATTCCCAACATAGTTTATGCTAGAAAATTCCCATTTAGCATTTATTCCTAAGTGTTGATGTATCGTGGGTGTTTGCTAAGGAATCAGTCTTTAGATAAATCGCCCAGATCAAGTGTTCTTGACCTAGTGCTCAAGTGGTAACAAGTAGGTTGTGCTAACCGTATCACTTGTTGTAACAAGTACTTAGTAGTGATCATGTTTCTTGGATTTACATCAAAATCTGATATTTCTGTAAATATGGATGAGAAATATGCCTTTGGAGAAAACAACTCAATGGCCCTTTTGTAAACAGATACTCACAGTTTTGTGAATGAAGACACATCTCAACTCACTAAGAAGGTACCTACAGCTGTCGTCGCATCGGCGAACCAAAGCGAGCGTCAAATTTAATTAGTTTATCTACACCCATGCTATAAATCCCCTATAAAAGTCTCTGAAACAGTTAGCTTATTGCCAACATTAAAACAGCCAGTGTCATAGTAACCATGGTAACCATAATAGCATCCAAACGGGTGCTTTAATGTTGTAAATTTGTGTAATGTTGTAGTTGTGCTGAATTCCATAATGCAACTCGTTTTCAAAAAAAAAAACATTGTAATGCACGCGCGTTTCACTACAACAGCGCCGTAATAAAAAAAAAGAACTTATTCGAATTCACGTCGTATACTATGACGCCAGCCGCCATGTTCGATACGAGTATTAGTATTGCAAAAAACTGTTTCAGAACCTTTTATAGAGGATTGATAACATGGATGTAGATAAAGTCTTGTATGCAACTGTACATAATTAGGTATTAAAACACTCATATGACACTATTATCACACTTGGCTTCGCCTCGTGTGATAAATCCACATTCTACCCCTTATTATACGTCAGTTGCATAAATAACTATTATAACATTATTTTGTTAGAGAAAAAGTGTTTTAATATGATTCTATTTTTAAATTTCGGTATTGTGATTATAAGTTTTGAAGTTTATAATTCGAATTTTACGTTATGAGAGTAGATATAAGGAATTTTTCGCATGAGTGGGCCGCGTGTGGTCCGAACGCATGTAACGTAGCTAAGTAGACAATTGCAAGTTATTTGCTTAGTTTGTTAACAATGAAAATTACATAGATGTTAACGGCTGGACTCACGTACGCTACATGAGTCAAACGATATAAACTCAGTAATAACCAGACAGACCATAGCCACACAATCGAGAACTTATCGATTCATCGTCGGTGCCGCGTCGCGTGCCAAACCAATGCTATTCGCGAAGCCATACGATTAATTTATTTATTGAAATCAATACTAATATCTGCCAAGACAATGGCCCCAAATGAAAATGCGTACACACATATGGCATGTCGGAATGCTAAACGGAGCGGCGTCATTTATTCAATACGCCATTTTGCATTCGATTTTGAGGTTATTAGATGCAATCGGAATGCGTGCGGCCATACTTGATTCCGTTCGTCTATATTCGGTCGTCTTCGGCTCCCATCGGCAGTTTATGGCGACAATTGACGTATGTAATGGCGGTGTCATAGATTTCTGGGAAGATAAAAAGCTAATTAAATTCATAGGGAAATTAGTATTGAAAGAATGCCGAAATGTAACGCTGTATTAGGATTGTTTTATGGTTGTTTTAATGTGTTTGGGTTGTGTCATGCGCTCATCGTTTAATTATAAATACAGTGCTATAATAATAAATGCGTCACATATTTTTTAAATAACGCAGTTTTTAATTGTTTAGGGAATGTTGTTTTCTAACTCCGTGTCGGTCTATCTACACGTGGCTTTATTTAATAAATATCTGTAGTGATTAGGCGAGTGTACACAGGAACTATTAATGAGGTAACTACTACCGACAGTCACGATCTGCTTATAATTTTCTTGAATAGATTTTAACAGGTTCAATGTCACAATAGGGCACGCGGCCATAATTACAACGTATTGTCCTGAAAGAATTTAAAGGAAAACTGGTACCTATACCAGGAAAGTACCTACACATACTTCTGCGAAAACTGCGTGTGTCAACTAGGAAAACTGTTTTCCACGGGCACGGGCAAGGTTGTATCAAAAGGTGTGGCCAAATTTAAGCGTGTGATACAGATCATCAAACTGAGCTACTTTCTCTATGGGACCAACATCGTAATCGAGAAAAAATAATCAGCTGTTCCATACATTTCAAGTATTGAAATCTTGTACGGGACAGCTGATATTTTTTTCTCGAGTGTCGTTCCAAAACGTAGATCTCTATGGAGAAGAATGGGCAAGAAACTCTAAGGACACTCACATCATCACACTTTGCAGTTTTATCATCCTACAAAAGTGAAACGTAACTTGAACTCAATGCCACACACGGTTTATGCATCATTCATTAACACCTTATAAAATTATAAACAAAATAAGTTTTGTTTCAAAATAAGTTACTGTTTTATTTCAAAACAGATTCCGTGACACAACTGTTCATAAAATTAGTGTATCCGCACACGGTTCGTTCAAAACCGTCTGTAGTGGTTAGTGTCAGCCACTTTTACATCGTCATCGCATACAGCGACTGACCAGGAGGTTGGTGTCAGTCGCGAGTGGTGTGTGTGCGGCTACACTTACGGCCAATCCGAAGTCCCTACCTATATGTACCGTATACAGGGTGGAAAGTTGCAGCGGAACCCGAAAGAGAAGTAGATACCTTAAATATTGATGCTACCAATTTTCACTCAAAGGACTTAGATTTTTTTCAAAAGTAATTAATTTTAAATTTAATCAATTTATGCAAGTAACCATGACTCATTTGTTAGTAAAAAAAAATTAAATTTGCATTCAAATATTTTTGAAAAATCGTTTTCCTGAATCGAAATCGAAACAACTGCAATACGAAAAAATTACAACAGACTGTATTTTTATGGCACCAATTGATATTGTCTCATCTTTTGATAGGATTGGTCTATGCTCGAGTCAAAATATTTGTGAGAGGAATCGAACAAAAGTTGGTTCAAACAACGAACGTTCATAGGTTACATCGTTTATTTTCGGTAACACCGAACTTTGCCGAATGAAATGTGACCGGAATTAGTGCGTCAATATAATAATGATTTAGTTGGGAATATAAATCAATTTCTATTGGTCGATAATCACATTTTCTTCGCTATATTTCGGTTTTTCCGAATATTACCAAGTACCTAACAGATTGTGTGTAACCTAACAGTATATTTCACACAACTATCTGCATTTAAGTTATTGAGACCGGGCGGTTAATCGTTTACACAACTTTCTGCGAGACAATTTAGACTCAATTTAGAATTCAATCAGTGGTCAAGCGACACTGATGTCGCACCGATAACCTTTATTCATCTATCTATCATTCAGTTTTACACGTTTGATTATCATAGACATTTCAATCAGCTTCAAACTGCTAAACGGTTTCTTGTCGTGTTGTCATTTACTTAGAATATACAGTGTTTCTTTTAAGGTGTCAAGCCAGTGCAAGCTGATAGCAGAGTATCATATCTATCTATTTAACCCCATGTATGTTCTACGATTTTTTATAGTTTTCGAGTTATTTCGGATCCCTCTCATTTCATATCAATGGTAGTCGTTAAGATAGAGTAGTAGGTATAAAATTTATGTTTTTATTATCAACTGAGCTCTGCTTAAACGTAGAGGATTATTAAATATCAGGGTTTAAAAAATATCATCCATCATCATAAAGCCATCATCTCGATGCATCAGGAAAAATATCGAAAAAAAAATTATAACTCGAAAACTACAAAAAATCGTAGAAAATACATGGGGTTAAATCGTTAGGTATGGTACTCTGCTATCAGCTCGTACTGGCTTGACACCTTAAAAGAAACAGTCTGTAATATTTAACTTTACTTCTTGCTTCACTCTTCTATTCCTAATCTCTCTCTTACTGCTGAGAATCGTGACTCCATTTCAAATTGTCAACGGTCTTTCTGCATCTGTTACGATCAGTGGCCTGGTGCTTCTCCAGATGCTCGGATATCTTGCTGTCTCCTATGATAGTAAAAACGGTGACTGGTAGTGCTTGATGCTGTACCTACCAAACCACGGTCTAAATGAACGACAGGAATAACTAATTAAGTAAACAATATATGTAAATAAATGTTAGGTATAGGTACCTATACCTAACATTAAAAAGTCCTACTTACTCAAGCAGGTATTATTTATAATTCTTACTGACTAAGAAATAAAGCCTAAACATTATTAAGCTAATTAAATAAATTAAATATTATAAGAAAAAGTAGTAGGTACCTACTTAATGTGAATACTAGAAACAAACACAAATTTGTTGTTCCTACAACCAGGCTTAAGAAAATAAGTGGTTCGTTTAGATGCCAATGTATACGTTTTTATAATAAACTACCTAGCCACATTCAAGAACTAAGCCTTAATAAATTCAAAAATTGTATAAAGCGGAAACTTTGTCAGAAAGCCTTTTATACTATCAAAGACTTATATTGAGGACAAAAAGGCTTGGGATTGAGCTGCTCCAATAAATTTACACAATTAATGTTGATTTAAATACCTTTTTACATATTCTATACTATGACATGAATATTTACTTTGTAAAGTATTACTTATACTATTTTTAATTATTGTGAATGTGAAGACTACGTGGATCATTGTTTTTTATTTATTTTATCCTTTTCTCAGTTTTAGTTATAGTCTGACAGTTTGAGTAATTTATGCGGCCTACCCAAATGTCTTTTCTTTGGTATTGTTCGTCGAATCGTTAAGCTCCTTAAGGCCCTGGTTCCAAGCTTGGTTTAGCTCGGTGTATAAGTGAAATGGCTTTATGGCTGTCTAGGTTGACGCACGAGATAGAAGATTCTCACGCGCACCGGAATTATGTCGTGAAAGTGCAAATAAAATCGTATAAAATTAGAAATTAACTATTTAATAAAAAGTAATCCATCACTGGATGCAGTTTGGAATTTCATATTTGATGGTATATTTTTAATTATAATTATAATTGCTAATGAAGGGATAAACAGCTTTTAAAGATTTTTAGGAGGTATGTTTAATGATTTTTTTGGTGCATTAAAGTATGTTTAATTATGTTTTGGCTTCCATCACTGTATGCGAAAAGGACTTGAAAATATCATATTTTTTTACATGTCAAAATTATTTACGGTTTATGATACACAGCTTTAAAAAACCATCTTTTTGATCGTTTTCAGGAAATCTGCGCCTTAAGTTTTGAGTTGAGCTGCACGATTACTGACAAATGCGTGCCCTGACTGGACAGGTCCACTCAATCTGTGTGGTTCTTTCCTCAAAAGACCATTTCAGACTGCAATCTCACGATCACATGATCTGACCAAGATTAGTCTGGACTTTAAAAGAGACTGTGACCTCTGAGTTTGTTTCGGCGTTTCTTCTCAGAGTAGTCAGATAGGAAGCGTCGAACTCATCTAGTTTAAAAAAAAAATATGTTTGACGTGTAAAAGTGTTTGTACAAACCTACTTACAGAAAATAAATCATTTATCATTTATCAATTAAATAAAAATTACAAGAATAAATACGTAATAATAAACACAAAAGAAGCTCTTCCTCCTCTCTCCTACTATGCTGTGCCCGACAGGGTCCCATAATTGTGTCATTAATTTTAAGCTTACCAACTGCTTTACATTATGGAATGCATTATAGAATTGAGAATTGAGAAAATTTTGTGGTCAAATTTTTTCAAACATGTTTTTTCTTTAAATTTCAGATTCCAGATAAGAATATATGCAAAGAGGTATCATTACATAGACTTAGCGCTTTTTAATTTAACGGTAGGACCACCCTGAAAAACTCATGTCAAACACTTCGGTCTGTGTGGCTGTGTAGATACATATTTATGTAGTGATGAGTACAACCTCCATCATCCATTACGGCGAACGATCTGGCACATTTGGCAAGCTGTTTGGCATAGTACGCCAATACATGGGTGGTTGCTCATTCCCCAATATAGATCCGTGGTCACCACTCACGGTACTTCTTCGTTTGTTAGACGTAGACCTCTGTATATCTAAAAGTTACATCGATTAGAATAAGGCTATCTCAAAATAAATAGAGAAACGATAAGCAAATTGATGAATCAATCTCATTTTAAATAAGAAAATTAGGAAAGAAAGGAAAAAAAACTTTTATTTAGCACAGACTAAAAAAAGAACCAAATCAATTTTGGCTAACTTAGTTACTATCACCTTATTTTTTTTTATATGAAACATCTAATGCGGTGGTTCAGACCAACTGTTGGCGTGCAGCAGTAAAACAGCCAACATCGAATAAAATTTTAATAAAGAATTTTTTTTTTAAATCTGAATAATTTGTTTTGATTATGGCATATTTTTTTATTGGAACGGAGCGAAGTTCTTTAACCGCTGCTTGCGGTAGGAGTAAATTGTCACGTAAAGAAAAGCGTTATGCCCGAAAAAGTCAGTTTTAAGTGTCAAAAGTTTACGAGCTATAAACTTGTACTAGATGGCTCTGTATTATTACATAAAATACAGTGGGTGTTCCACGACACCTCCCGAATATTTTTTTTTTTTATGTTGGTTTCTTGAACCAGAATCTTATTACCTACTGGAGTGAGGTATTTACTGAAGGTCGATTGTCAACTGTTTCTCGAATGACAACTAAATGCTTCTCGAATGACCGATGTCTCCAATTCTTAATATTCGATTTAATATGTGAACCATTGCTCGTTCATCAATTGACCTCTGCACTTTATCTTGCAGACAGTTGCAAATCAAATATTATTTAAAACATCACTCCAAAATCGTGAGGAAACCGGCATGTCCTAGATCCAAAAATTCGAAGACATTGTGTGACATCTACGAATCCGCATTGCCCCCCACATTCTGATGGATTACAGCCCACTCCCTCTCCTTGAGAGGAGGCCTGTGTCCCAGTATTAGTGGGAACATTGCTGTTTATGTTTCAATAACGATCAACCATCACCACGTTCGCTTAAAAAGTTCTTCTTCAGGATCTCTTTTGTTACTCTTTCTTTTAAAATAAACAAAACACGCTCTGCAGTATTTCCTAACCGGTGTTCTAAGATCCTCACATCAGTCACCCTTGTCAGTCGTACAATTAAATATGAATACTGTTCGTTGTATTAACATTGCACGTCGGCTACCTACAGCGGCGTAGGAGTGAGTCACGTCCTGCTACCGATGCCATGCCACAGGATTTTCCTTCTGGCTTTATGATTTCCTGGTACCTCCCTGTATGAAGTGTAGAAACAAATATTTATTTCAAAATATTTAAATCCGTGGACATCATTTAAAAAAAAATAACAGATTTATTACCATTTTCGTCACCAATGACAAAACTGTCATTCACAACAGTAGCGAATCTTGCGCATATTGTAAACAACATAAGATTTATCCTAGGGTAAGTATGAATGGAGCAGCCATGGAGGTTGACAGGTTAAATCTATATGAGCTAGGTAAAATGTTAGACACTGTTAGCAATTTGTAGAGAAATTGAATTTTAACCCAATAATAGGAGTTGTCGAAGCATCCTTGTCTTGAGAATTTTCAATACTCAATACTTTTATTTCATTCGTTTTTTATTTAGGTATTGTTTTATTTTATTGCATCCATTGCATTCATTTAATTAGGTACTTACCAAAAACATCAAATTGCAATAGTCACCACGCGATACCAATTAGTTTTGCAACTTTCCCATGGCCCTATTTAATAAACGACAGAAATCTTAGTTTATAATGAAGCTAAGATTTCTGTCGTGTCGTGTGTTGATAGGGAACTTTGTGTTAATTAATAAAACCACAGCAAACGAACATCAAAGCGCCTGCACCTATTCAGAACTAATATGTATAATTCATTGATCAATCTGCAATTAATCGTCCCAGCGCTATAATTACAGGCTACAGCAAAATGCACTCGCCTAGATCATGTTTGTAGATCACTCTTATCTCTACTGAGATAATTAATTACTAACTGACTAGAAACTCTAGGAAATTATTGCGAAGAGCTTCCTGTAGTGTTACGTGAGTGACGCTCTGGGCTCTGGGTGTGACAAGAATTAGCAAGTACGAGTAATAACTGATTGCGAAAAACGTAAGAAAATTTGAATATCGCGGCTACTACTGCAGAACTCCCTTAAGGGATCATTGTACTCATCATTATGAACAACTTTTACTATGGGACCAACACTGAAATCGCGACAAATAATCTATTGTTTCCTAATATTAAATAAGTGGGGTTCTTTAGAATATTTAGTCTAATTTTCTAGTCGGCATTAAGGAGAGAGAGATTGAGTATTCAGAGATTATATTCTAAGATTGACTTCAAAAAGCTATAAGAATACCAAAGAAACGGTGGATGGACTATGCGAAAGAAGATATACGAGTATGATTAATAAAAAGGAGGTGACTACAGAGATGGCGACTAATAGAGAAGTATGGAAGAAAAAGACATGTTGCGCCGATACCAGATAAACTGGGATGGGGGCAGGAGAATGATGATTGACTCCAAAAAGCATTCCATAGTAGTCGCAACCTGGCTTAGAAGCAAATAGTTCTATAGGATCAGATGCTCCAAATGTGGTCTTGTAAAAGCTAAATAATGCATTCCTGATTGGAATATTTATATAGGAGTCCCTACCTATAGCTTTAGGGCCTTTACTTCTGAAGGTTCTTGGGAGTTTGGGAGTCTAAAGTGTTCTATAAAGTTGTGAATACACATATTTTACTCCTAGTCCAGCCAACCATGCACGATAGTCTACTGTATCAGAGTGAATTTCTCAGGCGAAAAATTTACGCGTCTAGGCTGAAAACGCAGTGCTGCTTTACAGATAATGCAACAATTTTTTTTCTCAGAATTAAAGAGACGTGAATCTATATGAAGCCACTTAAATTATATTTATAAGACTATTACTTTTTAAGAAAAACATCAGTAAATGACGAATTATCAATTTCTGTGTCTTGTCCACAATCACTTTCATACACAGCATTTGCCTCTCAGTAAGATAATCTCCAACACATTTAAGAAAAAGTATTTTGATTGCGTTAACTAATAATTGACCTACAAGAAGCTAATTATTTTTGAATATTTAGACTCATAGTTAATGAGTACATGTCAACGATAGTTTTGTCCGCGCGAAATTACTAATTTCTGTGGTCATTTTTTTTCGCCGTCCTGAGCTTCCACCAATGAGTTTAAACGAACGATAAATCCTTGCCCGGCAAGAGATTGTCGTGCGTTTACAAGCAGTGAGAATGGTAGTGCACCATATCGCCACGTCTTCCCGTCAAAAATGTAAGAACGTGATTTCAGTTTACTCGGAACGAAATTTTGCAATTTCGGTGATCAGGTTTTAAAAAGATTTTTTCAAGAAATAAAGGTATCACTTTTATGCATGCTAAGTAGCCTTTGGTACACATTTAAGATTATAGAAAACAATAGTCATAGCCTTGATAGTATCTTGTAATTTAAAAAAAATAGCCACGTTTCCAATTTCTGTGGGGCAATTTCTGTGGTTTCCGTGGCATCTGGGTGTCCACGGAAATTACACGACTCCACATAAGTTGTACTTATCAATAATTGTACTAATGTTAATGAATGTTTTTGAAAAGAAACAATATTTGTTATGCCGAAATTACTTTGTCAGAACTCATTTAACATACCTAGTTATAGATTACACAGATATACGAGTACCAGCATTATCCAATCCATTACATTCTGTTATACTTATATCCCATTATTTTGCTCATGCCTCCTTTCATAATTAACTGTGAGAGTTTAAATTGACTCAACAGATTTTAAATATCTTTTTTACTTTAGGAATCCAAAAAGAAAAAAGATAGGCAAGAAAGGTTAAAAAAGAAGAGGATTGCAGAGCAAAAAGAAATGAGTGAATCTTTGCGTCACGATGCGTCTGCAGTATGAGTCCATTTAATACCAATTTTGCAAGAAATTGAAGCTGTTGCACCTTATATCCGATTCTCCGTCAGGAAAATACCAGAAACAAAAAAATATATAATTCTATATTATATCGCAGCTTCAACTGTACTTGCCAGATTTGTCTCGAGTGATATGGCATTACTGCGAATGTGGCCATGTAAAAGGAGCACCTGACGGTGTAGGCGGTGTTCTGAAGAGATCTGCAGATCGTCTGGTTGCCTTCGGCAAATATATCAAAGCTAATTAACGCTTTAGTGGAAGGTCTTCAAACAACCGTCACAGGTGTGAAAATAAAGATTGTTAACGACTATGAAGTGAATGAAAAGGATAGGCTTTTGCCAAAAGTCCTAAAATGTTTCCCAGGGTCTATGAAGATCCATCAGATCGTTTGGGCAAAAACATCCAAAGCTCTTGCAATGCGATCACTGTCATGCACTGATGAAAACTGTCTATAGTTACTATCCTTTAGAATGCATTCACGGAAAACATTTAGGTTTCTATGAATTGCTGAAATTTTGAAATCCTGGATAATGCAACGGTCGTTCCACCTGCATCACAATTAGATTCCAGTTTTAAGCCATCAACAATTCATTCATAGATATAGAGGATCTGAATTATTTATTTTTTCAAACCAAGAACATACCTCAAGATAAGACCATCAAATGTCCACAAATATTTAAGTAATTTGTTTCAATCAATCAACTCAGCCTATCGCAGTCGTTTGCTGGACATAGGCCTCTCCCAGGCTGCGCCACAGCACCCTGTCCTCCGCCTTCCGCATCCAGTCTGTCCCAGCCACTTTCTTCAAGTCGTCGGTCCATCTAGCTGGGGGGCGTCCCACACTACGCTTACCGATACGCGGTCTCCACTCCAGGACTCGTCTGCTCCACCGGCTATCAGTCCTTCAACAAACACGGCCAGCCCACTGCCACTTCAGTTTGCTTATGCTGCAAGCTATGTCGGTTACTCCGGTTCTTTTCCGGATAACTTCATGCCTGATTTTATCCTTCAAAGAATCTCCGAGCATAGCCCGCTCCATAGCGCGCTGAGCGACCTTGAATTTGTGGACCAGCCCGACTGTAAGTGTCCACGTTTCAGCACCGTATGTCATAACGGGCAGGACGCACTGGTTGAAAACCTTCGTTTTCAAACATTGCGGGATGGGTGACGAAAAGACTTGATGAAGTTTTCCAAACGCTGCCCAACCCAATTGGATCCTTCTGTCGGCTTCTTTCTCAAAGTTGTGTCTACGGAGCTGGATGACTTTGCCGTAGGTAGACATACATACAAGGTATAGGTAGTCATTTGTTTAGGATTTTTTTATTAGTTTCAAATCAATCATAATAAGGTAAGTTTTTGCAGATTTAAGCAATACTACACCACGTTGCATTTTTATAAATGCTTATTGAAATTATTCGTATTATATCAGTTTTTTTCATTATACCTTATCTTTCCTTACATATTACTAAAAATATTTTTTTTAGTAATTCACAATTTCAGTGCACACGCATAATTTCTGTGTCACCAATAAAATTTCTGTGGCTCGCCAATTTCGGTGGCCCAAATAACTCATTATGTAATATATAAGTACAATCCCTTTTTATAAAATGTATATAAAATGTGGATATGTTGCGCCTTATTATTAAAGATTTTTACAAAACCTGAAAATGAAAATGTCCATGGAAATTAGGTAAAAAATCGAGTTGTTGAAATTGACTCATCATCGCTTTTCATCAGGTACGATACTGGTCAAATGCAGGTCTTCAGCTTATCAATAAGAGAAACAGTTTCATACCTACTGTTGTTGTGGAGGTCAGATAGGCAGTCGCTCCATGTAAAATCCTGGTATTCAGCAGCATCCGTTTAGACTGGAAGCCGACCCTAACATAGTTGGAAAAAGGCTAGGCAGATGATGGCACCCACTACGTCCACACGTGTTGTTTGTAAACTTAACTCTTAGAAATGACTGACAACCAATCAATTTGCAAATTAGAAGCAATACGCAAAGATGATAATGAGGCTATCAATTAATATTAATCAGGGGGCAGATGGATCTAGAGCTCGCAAAACAGACCTGCGGAGAGATGGATGATGGGTCAATTGACCTTAAGTGTTCAGTCAGGTTTCCTTGTATACGATTTGACACTTTTAAAAAGTCATTGTCATGGTAATTTACTAAAAACAATAATTAAACAATAAACAATTTAATAAAACCAAACGTAATTAGTACAATTAATTTTAATGTTAGTATTTCTGTAAATCGTTTAAAGTTAATAAAAAGACTTTTTAATAACTTTTGCCTGTAATTTACTTAATGTCATGTTTTTAAAAGATTTTCTTAAATTTTGTTTTTGTGTAAATGATAGTTATAAGTACTTAACTACTATCACATTATCTTCATTCAACTCCAAACAGAGAGACATAATTGTCACTAGATTGATTAATTGTGTTGAAACTTGGTGTGATTACAATAATTCGAAGTGCTAATTCAGCAGTTTTACCAGCAATTTTCCACAGTGAGTTTTTTAGATCTGCCATCTATTTTAGCAAGTCTAAGTAAGTAGATACTAGCTGTGCTCGTGGCTTCGCTCACGTAAATATGTATTCTATTGCCATTAGGTATGTAAAGTAAATGGGAACGTGAAGTCATAGTATAAAATATTCTTAACGAATATCCTCCACAACATCAGTTGATTTTGCTAATTTATTTTAAACTAAAACTTGTTGGTACATCTTTGGTTTAAGTATCTTTAGGAGCGAAAGAAATTAAGTAGTTGTAATCTTTCAAAGAAATGAAGACATTAATTGTAATTTCTTTCTGATCACTAGTAGGTAAGTATCTAAAAGTGTGCCTAAATGTTATGTCATAAAACACCAAACAGAATGAATCACGCCAAAAACCTCACATCACACGCAATTTCAACCAGAAGCAATTCATTTGCAGCCCTGCGTACGATTTTCCACATCTACTATCGACCACATAAATACACTCGATCCATATTCATAGTGGCTCGGACAGCCGACAGCACAGCCGCTGTACCGTGGACAGCCCGCCTCTCCCGCGCTTTGTAGTCGCCGCCGGCCGCGCGGCCAATAGCGACGCGCCCCGCCGACCAATGGCCGAGGTGCGTGCGCGCAAGAATTAAACCATTTAAACTGTTTATTGATAGGGTTGAGAGGTGTAGAATACTGTTTTTAGATGTTTCATAATAAAATCGATTTACGTTTAATATTATTGTTTGAATTGGGGAGATTTTTCCTTGGAAATGCTTTGTAATTTTAAATAGATCATAGTTTCAATGAGATTCGATTGGTTTGATTATGTCACCTCTCGATGGGCGTGTCATTATTATGGGAGTGTAAAATACCAAATACAATACTGGATTTTAAAATATTAATTAATCGGTATTGGTATAGTTTATCCGTAAGGAAAACCTCTAAGTTTATTAAAACAAACACAAAATATTTGCAATATGGAAATTCCGTTTTTTTCCACGTGTAGAATGATCGTTTCAGGAATACTTATCGTCACGTTGACGGAAACCATACCATTAATTAATATGCGAGTGTCAATCACATGCTTGGCGTTAAGATTTAAAAGCGATTGAAAGATCACACTTGTGTAGATGGCAATATATACAGGGGTTATTGGTAAAACACCAGCAACCTCTTAAGACGTTGCTGGTGTCTTTACGCGAAAAAAAAATCATCTGTTCAGTAGGTTACATTTATCTACATAAAACTCGTCAAAATTTAGGGAGCAGCTGATTTTTTTCGCGATTTCAGGTTTGGTCCCATATTAAAAGTTATTCATAATGATGAGTACAATGATCCCTTAAGAGGTTGCAGGTGTTTTAACAGTAACCCTGCATACAGTCAGCCCAGAATTAGGCTACCAGCTTGGCACACTGCAGGACACGCTGGACACGATATTAAGTGACCCATTGTTTGTAGGACTGCACCACACTCTAGGGTGGGGTCATCTATGAATTTCCACCAAAGAAAATCACACTGTACACAGACGATGACTTCAATCAGCTTGGTATTATTTCCCATAGTAGAAGAACATAACATGATCTACTGGAACAGCCTGAGTTTATCAAAATAAAGCATGATCAAACACTTCTGGATAGTCAGTAATATGAGGGACCTATGCCTAATCAAATATAAGATTGAAATGCTATAATCGCACACTTTTCACTCTCTGAATCTCTATCGTGTAGTTAGACCATAAGGCTTGTAACAAAGATTAGCTACGCCAGTGATAACGCTGTAGGCTGAATTCTGGGCGAATCTTAAGTACATAATTTGGAATCATCAATACGACGAAAGTTTAACTCAGCAAAGATTAACGTAATACTCTCTACATAACTTCTAGCCATCGACTTTTCAATAATTTTGTCATCAGTAACCCAAAAATACAATCGCCAATTACCTACAGATCTTAATTTGGAATCATCAATACGACGAAAAAAAGAACTTAGCAAAGATTAACTTGATACAGTCCACAAAACTTCTAGTCATCGACTTTTCAATAATTTTGTCATCAGTAAACCAAAAATACACCAATTACCTACAGATCTTCAAACCCAACACCACAATTTACAATTCCCCTTTTCAATCACTACGGTTCTCTCTTAACATTTCACAGGCTCCCTAAAAAGCAGCCCTACATGAATCAACTGCTCGCGATACGATCGCGTTTTGTCTCTGAATGTCGTTCGCTTATCGACATCGGCGACTTTGACTCGCCCGACACTAATTGTGTGCTATCGACAGTCTAAAACGAAAAAGTGCCACTTGAATCATGCAAATCAGGTACTTTTTGTGTAAGGTGATCCGTGTTTTGTGTGCCGGTTGATGCTATTTTGTTTTGTTTGTTTAAATAGTTTGTGATGTGGAATGTGTTCTGCAGGTATGCTGAGTGCTTCGTTTTCCTTATGGAGTTACATAATAAATTACTTGAAATTGTTCCGTTCTTTCGGAAAATTTAATATGATCGTGAAGCTGTGAGGGACTTTTCTTAATCAAATGATTTGTACTAGATAGGAATTAGTATCCGATGGAGTTTTGTCGAGTGATGTCTTGAGTATCAATTCCTTTCTCCCTCGTTAATTGTAATGGCATCATCCTTTCTCTCCTGAACAATTAACAAGATTTGATTTATTTTTACGAGTTCATCAATTCGGCTAAGTTAATTTCTATTGAATTCTTTGTAGGTACCTATAATTCATTTAATTTCGAATCTGTACAAAAACTCACCTCATTACAGCAACCTTGTTCTATGCTGATCCCAAAGCTTTCGCACACATGTAACAACATATATATTAAAATAAATATAGAATCAGTGTTATCTTCCTACGACATTTAATATATTCTTCCGTACATGGTAATATTTAGGTAGGTCCCAACTTCCTGCTACGTCATCCAGTCACTTTGACTTGCAAATGTGCTCGGATTTAACACGGAACGCTGCGTGGGCGTACTGCGGTGCTTGTAACCACAGTTCATGGTGAGATGGTCGGGTTTCTAATTAGTTTTTTTGGGTGGTTGCTGGTTCAAAAGCCACTGTGCTGTGTGGTTATGTTTGAGTTTCGTGTCATGTTAGAGTTGGTTTGAAAGAGGGACTGAACTGACAAAGTTCCAAAGCAACGAATGGATTGTGTTTTCTCCATTTCTGGAAAGGTCTCTATAGGTCTATCTGGTCTTGCATTTTAGTGATGGAAAATGACCTTTCCCCTTGAATTCCAAACTGCACTGCTAATTTGCAAATATCAGTGGAGACACTTTGATTAGCCGCTAGATTATCATCATCGATGACATTCAGCCCATTTGGACCTACTGCTTGGGTATAAGCTTATACCAATTGTTTCTGGTCCTTTCCGATTACAACCAGTTCTTCAGCGTATGCTACAAAATTAATTATAACGGTTGCAGTCTTTATTTATTCTAAACTTACAACAATAGCTATTAAAATGACACTTGACTAAAGAATTGGTGCTAGCAATATCTTGTTATTAGCTCCAATGCAATCATAAAAATAATTCTCGCCTCGAAACCTCATTTGCATAACCTTTTCTTCAGATCCTCTACTTTTTTTACAGCCAGTCCGATCTCTTATTATTTTATGCATGGCCAGTAATTAATACGGAGTCTTCATTAGTACAGTGATCTTATACTAGTTAATCTAGTAATCTTTTTATTACTCGAAGGACCAGGTTTTTGTACTGCGTCTCGAAGGACCAGCAATTATGTTTGTATGGTTACATCACCATGTTTATGTAGTTGAATTGCTTTTTTAAGACATTACTGCAGGGTCTTTGCCTTGGAAAGGATCCTAGTGTAGGTCTTTAAGATTCTTTGGTGTTGAAGTGACTTAAGAACTGCATGCTAAAGATGTATACTATCTCTCAATTTAAAACATCTTTTAATGCAACTTTGCTAATATTTCTTCAAAAAATTATGCTTAGTTTTATCATGCTTAATGCGTCGTATTGGCTGTCAAAATTTATGATTTTCTGGGCTCCACCTCTTTGTAGTTTTAAGTCACAAAAATGGCCACTACCCTAAGCAAGTCTAGTGTTGCGTCATAATAGGTATAACAACATTCTTCAAATACACAGACATACATAATTCATCACATATTTATACCTAGACCATATACATAGATCATAAATTATATCTTCTGTTAAAAATTTTAAAAGACGCCATGTTGTTACAGACATTTTCATAATGCCAATGACACCTCGTGCCAATTTGATAGGGTTGCTACTTATTAATGTTCTTTTTTTAAGGTTCCGTACCCGAAAGGTTCAAACGGAGCCCTAATTCTGTCACTCAAGTGTCCGTCTGTCCGTCGTCTAAAAGTTGTCACGACACTTTTTGCTATAGGTAGCTATTGTAAGCCGTGCGGCGTGCGCATGTTTCTCTGTCTGTCTCTCTCTCTCTCTCTTATAGAAAGCAAGCCAGATATTTTCATTTCTATTTCGCATTGAACAGTGTGGTGTCGCGATGATGATGATGATGATGATGATGGTGATGATAATGATGATGATGATGGTGATGATGGTGATGATGATGATGATGATGATGGTGATGATGATGGTGATGATGGTGATGATGATGATGATGATGATGATGATGATGATGATGATGTTGATAAGTATAAAAATAAAATTTTGTTACAATTCCTTCACTAATTAATCGAAAGGAACTTCGTTCCATCCGGGTGTCCCTTGACACCACTCAAGTTTTTTTTTTTTTTAAATTACACATCAACATCTATAAACGTACCAAATAAAAACTTAACTTTATCTTTGCACAACTGGACTAATGTCTCAAATGTTACCATTAACTTCAATTAATATGTAAGTGCATATAACTAACTAGTTCTAAATATGTTATTCTTACTGTTTGTTTATTTAATAAATACTTTGGTTTTCGTACTATGGCTATTATTTTCTCACAGTAGGTGTAAAAAGTAGAGTATCCTCCTCTGGGCTAAAGGTGTCTTTGCCTTGGGCTAGCTTGAATCCCTCGCTGCAATCAGGATTCTTGTATTAACTCCCTCGCTTCGCTCGTGAGTTAAACTCTTAACTACCTCGCTGCGCTCGGGAGTTAAATCCCGAATCCTTCATTGCGCTCGAGATTCAATATGACGCCCGTGACATAAGACACAACTTTAGCCCCTCGGTGCATAATCTACTATTAAATGTTTTTAAGGGGGCTCCCATACAGATAAAGGGGACCGAAAAAAAAATGTTTGCCCTACCCCATCTAGTGGGCTATCGTTGTTTATAACTCGTTGAGTTGATAAATACTGCATTTTTTGTTTAAAAAAATATTGGAAAACACGAAACACAAAATTTTGTTCTGAAGAACTAAAACAAAAAAAACTATGTATGCCATAGGCTTCTACTCCGTTTACCTATTATACCCTATTTTTTTCAAGACATTAAAAAAAGTCATCCGGTATAATTATGATATATTTTTATACAGTATGGCTTGATAGTTTTTGGACCGGACAAAGTTGAAACTAAAATCATGCTCAAAACATTTGAAAAACATAAGCTACCAACCTCATTTGACCTAACACAAATCAACCAGCCAAATACCTACAACAAACCGAAAAAGTTTGTACAAAATACAATATGCTAATCGTTGTTATAAGTGAATTACTTGTGTGCGTTGGTGTACGAGTATGTCACGATGAAAAAATTCACCGTTATGCAGTGGGAGGCATGAATGAATGGCGTACGATGCTTGATCGACTTTTTGTGTGTGATCTATTGTTGCTTTAATAATTTTGCTGGTTTTAAAGGTTAGCAAAGATATAGGTATTTTTAGAGTGGAATTAATGAAGTGAGAGAGAAGGTCTGTTACTGGTATGGTGGAAATGTCAGGAAGTCGCTTTTTCGGTAGCAACACAGTTTAAAAAAAATTGAAACCTAAATATTTTTTTAAAAGTTTTCTTCGATTTTTTTCCTCGTAATGCTTGACGTAACCCCTTTGTATTATCTATAAAATCCTTTCAAGAACGGGGGGTGAGGAATCTTCATCATCATCATCCTCACCGCTATTTCGCCCACTGCTGGGCATAGGCCTCTCTTTTCTTGTGCCAATACCCACGCTCCTGTGCAAGCCTCAATCAGGTTCTACCCTCGATCAAGGTCGTTCGCCCATTTCGCCGCTGGCGCCACCGGTGGTGAATACCGCGCTGTAATTATAATTTCATATACTCTTTCCAACCATTTATTTTACTTTTGACTATGGACGCCTATGAAGTTGCTAATTTATTAACAGGCAACCATAGATGAAAAAATGCAATACTTCATGGACGCTATGAAGTTCCTTATTTATTGACAGGCAACCACAGATGAAAAAATGCAATACTTCATGGACTCTATGAAGTTCCTTCTTTATTGACAGGCAACCATAGACGAAAAAATGGAATACTTCATGGTTGCAATGAAGTTCCTTATTTATTGACCGGCAACCAACCACAGACGAAAAAATGCAATAGGTACTTCATGGACGCTAAAGTAAAATAGATAGTTGGAAGGATTATAGTAGGTATACCATGTTTTTCAGAGTACTAATTTTGTGTCTTCTTTTACAGGTAAGTTACTGCAAACAAGTTTGGTGACTAGTGGTATGTCTTACAGCTGTTTTTTTTTGTTAAAAACGTAAAGGATACAAAAATACGACATTTCAGAGATAATTTACTATTTACTTAAAAAAAAAAACCGTACGGTATTTAAATTCATCTACGTCAACTGTTTGAATGTCTTAATTATCTCAAAGTAAACGGATCTTTAATTTTAAGCACAATGTTTATCTAATAACATATAATTTTGATAATCCGTTACATTAACAGATTTTGTATAATTGACGTAAAATTATAATTATCTATTATCATTAAATAAAACGCAACATCAAAAGGTTTTTGTTGTAGTTTTTCAATCCGTGATAAAATTATGAGATTACAATTTATAAAGAAAACAGCGTAAAATCCTTGTAATTTTTCATCCATTTTGTTGCGTGCTAGGGTCGAAAATGTAACTCGTAACAAGGTCAGAACGTTTTGCTAATAAATTATGGACATTAAACATCTTAGCAATGACAGCGTCTGACGTCAGACCGTTATTACTATTACAGATGCCTTCATTGATAGTACTGTGGTATAACTAGTTATTTCTTCTATTAAGACTTCTTCAGATAATTGATGGTTATTGTTACATGTAGTTAGGTCGTTTTATTGGCTCGTGGTCAGCTATTAGTGGACTAAAACTCCCTTTAAGTGGGTGCAGACGTCAATCATATGCACTAAAGGTAAGGTCGTTCGATCGAACCATTGTTCTCGCGGTTTCCAAAGAATAATTCAGTAACGGCCAGGAGTTTCAAAGTTGGCGGTGTGATACCAACGTGCCTTGGAATGTGTACTTTAATATCTCCCTCGTCGACCAGTATCCGATGAGACTGGCCGCCAGCAGGGCTGAAATTCGGTCTGGAGGACTATTTGATAGAGTTCAGAATTCCAAAGAGTTAACCTCGGTGTTTCCATAGGGACAAAGGGATCTAACACCACGGGCTAAACGGAATATAAAGGGCTCTACTGTGATCAGTAATCCGTCTCATAGTTTGACATAGCTGTAGCCTTTCGTTGGTTGATGGCAACAGCTCTGCTATTGCAAATCTGTTACAACACTAAACTTAAAGTGGAATGGGGGACCTACTAAATCCTTGTTTCAGGTGACAAACTGTATCCCCCCCCCCACTAGTACCAATCTACTAGGGGGATACAGTTCGACACCTAAAATATATTTTACATTATGTATAAATATTTAAAAAAGGGAAGAGCTCTTTGGAAAATAAAAATGCTCGAAAGGCTGGCGGCATTGCCATGTTGGATGGCAAAGCTGAACCTTTGGCCTAAAACACCTGTTCACGTGTTCGTCACCTTGCACTTTTGATGTTGTCGAATTGACGTCTAAAATTGCGCAAGTATGGGTGGGTAGCTCTTTACCTGTGTGGCCTACTTTACAATCGGAAGAGGAACCTCATGAATCCTTGCGGTGAGGTGACGAATTGATTGTGACACTTAAATGAATGCCTAAATAAAAGCACTGTTGGATTTTCAACCCACGGTTCAGCACCGAGAGTTGAAAAAATAACAGCGGGATATTAGTGAAAAACCGAGGAAAAAAAAATTGTATAAGTGACTAAACTTAACAGAAAGGTGACTTGTTTTAATATAATTATCTTCTTTCCCCTTGAAAGTCATGTGTGAGATGTTATTGTTACGGTAACTTAGTTTAAACAGAGTGCCTTGTTGACCTAATAGAGTTGCCAGTGAAAATAACATGGTCAATTAAGGGCTATGTCGTCGGATGTAACGTCATTTGCTTTTCAAAATTATGCAAAGTGTAAATGTAATAAGAAAGAAAGATAGAAAAAGAAAAGGGAGTAAAAATGTTGACTAAAAAAAAACTCAAAACCTCAGATACCCTAACAAAATTTTATTGTGATATTGCTGACCCGACAGACGTTGTCCTGTCTGAGCTATGAATATTGTAATGTAAACGCGTGATGTTAAAATAGTCGTTAAGTTTTCTGAAATTTTCCAATTTTCTACGAAATCTTCTTAATTGTTTCTTAAAAATCTGCTGTTTCATACAAAAGTGTTACCTTCACGGTCAAAAAAAGAACATAAACAAATGTCGTGAACTTCGAACTTAAATGGTAACGTGAAAAAGTTTTTTGCTACGTGTCATTCAACCGCTTACAATAAGAATAACTTCATGGAATTTTACCGTTACAAACATAACCCAAGTAGCCACTTAATAATCAACTAATTACATAGATATACATACAATACATAATTTCGCTATGCTTATTTAGGTCTGCACATAAAACATTTGGTCCTACACTAGCCCATATTAAGTGTTGTGCGAAAACCACAGGTTATTTAAATATTATAATGATAGCTAAAGGTTATTGAACTGAGTAACATTGAAAATGCGAAATTTTGACTCAAAACAAGGCAAGTTAAATAAGCTTGTAAAAATAATAGAATTTACGTAAAAACAAATTATTTACGTAAAACTCGGAAAGTCACTTTGTAAAATACAAAGCGACTCTCCGAGTTGAGTGAGAAAACAAAAGGTGAATGAACTTTTTTTAAAGATAAAAAGTTCATAACTTAAGACCATACGTACCAACCGTGTTCTGACAAATAAATGATTATGATTATGATTACAATCAGACAACCACTTTTTTTTCTTTTAAAGTAGAGTCCTAGATATTTCAGCTTATTTAGCAAATAATGAATCAGTAATTAACATGTTCCAAAACATCTTTAAGCAATTTTGAAATCAGCTCCCCTGAAATGATTACAAGATTTTTTCTGATTTCCGAATGACTGATCAAATCGCTTGTGATGTTTGACCAACCACCAATGTACGACAACATTCGAAGTTTCCGTCGTTTATCTTCGGAAAATCCGAAATATAGCGAATAAAGTGTGACTATCGACCAATAGAAATTGATTTATATTCCCAACTAAATTATTATAGATTGACGCACTAATTCCGTGACTCCCTCATTGGACCAGCCACATTTTTTTTACTATATTATTTCATTTGAGCGTTGTCTTTCTGAAAATCGATTCAGGCTTTCAAAAACCGAATGTGTATGTTCACAACGATATCAAATGATTAATTGCGAGAAAACATGTGAAGATCGAGATTTTGATACTGGCATCATATTGTCGAAGGTTTTAGAAATCGTCACGACTGTATGAACAATAGAAAGGTGTTTACCTACCCGGCAAAAGACTGGTTCTGAATTAAACGAAAATCAGATTAGTTATAGCTAGTGTTTTCTCTGCAGTTGAAAAGTTGAAATTCTAGCGATTTATTCGATGAATGGAGTAATTTATAACCAAATATCAAACGAAAACATGCCAGAAGTGCCGCTCTAATAGACCAATTCAATAAATTATAACCACCAGCGGTGGCTAGCTTGCCTGTTAAAGCAACTTACATCACAATAGAGCCACACCTCGAATCGATAAACAATTTTAGTCGATTATTATCGATTATCAGAATTCGATCGGCACAATTAACACACAAGTCATACTCGATACAAAAGGCCTGTCACTATAGTAGGCACACAAAGAGACGCGAGTGTCCGCGCGTCAATCTGACGTACAACACGTCATTTTGACGTGCGACAAGACGATCGACATAGTCAATGGACAGTTAAAGGTTTTTTGGAGGTATAAAAAGGTATTACAATATGTCCATAACCTGAGTAAGTTAAACTGTGGCATATTTAATTTGACTGCACTTAAAACAAAACAACTGCCTGTAATAATACCAAACACAGTTCATTGAAACGTTTTCATACGGTATTCCATTGATACATTTAATATCATGTCAACGCTGATAAATCGACTAATTAAAAAACTGTATCATCCTTTCATATAGCTCTCAATTTAAATCGAATAACACGTCTCTTTAAGCACTAATTGTTGTTCTATAATTTGGCGCTTAAGCTGTTTTAATCCGGTAGCCGCAGTGCACATACCAAAGGTGTGAAGCGCATACAAATCACAGTACTATGGACTACCGCCTCGATTAGTCGAACCAATACGGTGGCTTTGATGCACTTCATTAATGCACTTTTAACGTATTTTATTGACATAGATATAGCGTTAATGTCGTTGTTTAAAGTTTTAAACGATTCTGTTTATTCGATTTATGAATTATTCGATTAATGTTTCGGTGGACATGTCGAGTTTTAAATATATTGTGTGGTGCAACTCTACTCTCGACTCAATATTTTGGTAAAAATGTCTTTAGTTTTTGTACGGACGTAGGTAGTTGTTTTCAGACTCTCAATCCATTGAACCTTGCTACAAGCAAATGTATTGGAATGTTAATGACAAAGGAATGTCAATCATATCGTCATTGGTATCGTAAATAAAACTTGTAATTAGCCATTGAACTAAAACTGAAACCGATCGTTTTCGTTGACTACATAACTGAAGTGTTAAGTTCCATGTTCAGTAACAACTTGACTGTTAATGAGCGGGTTTCCTCAGCTTGTGTTCCATTGACTTGTTTTATGAGATATCAATGTTCATTGGTGAACATGAGACTAACGTAGGCCTCTTTTTAACCGAGCTCCAAAAAGGAAGAGGTTTACGTTCGACTTTATGTGTCTTTTTTTTTTGTTTGTTCACCGATTTCTCCGTCAATTGTGGACCGATTTTGAAAATTCTTTTTTTTTAAGGGTGGTCTCTTGAGGTGGTCCCATTGTCACCAATTCAGAATCTGAGGAGAGGATCCCATGGAAATCTAGGAAAACAAAAACAACCGACTTCCAAAAAAAAAACAACAAAAATAAAAATAAGTATTTATTTCTAATTTCCTAAACTTTACATACTTAGACTCACGCCTTCGTCCCATGGGGGTAACCAGAAACTACAGAACGCCACTTTCCACATAGGTACTCCTTTTGCCTCGTTTACATTCCTAAACTTTTATAACACTAATCTCGTTGTTACGGTTCCTGATTACGAATCTAATTCGCCTATAATTTGAAATTTAAAAATTAAAGTAATTGCGCAAACGCGCGATTAGCAACAGAGCCGTTGTTAAAACGATATAATAGTAAGTATAACAGTTAACTATTGGAAAGAAAATCTTTCTGTACCTACATATTGAATTGTTTAACTACATAAAACGTATTTTTACTGTACTATTATTTCATGATTCTAATACAGAGTGTAAATGTAAACAGTGGCAATCTTTTAAGGAGTCATTGTACTCATCATTATGAACAACTTTTACTAACCTGAAATCACGAAAAAAAAATCAGCTGTTCCCTACATTTTCACAAATTATGCGAACATAAATGTACTGCACTGCTGATTTTTTTTTTCGTGATTTCAGGTTTGGTCCCATAGTAAAAGTTGTTCATAATGATGAGTACAATGACCCCTTAAAAGATTGCCACTGTTTACACTTACACCCTGTATAATTTTTGTTGTTTTCGAAAATACCATGTTACGGATTTAGTTGGTTCAAGGTCAATGGTTGTATGAAGGGCAGGCCACACCTGGGAAGGGAACGAAGCTGAGTTCGTTTAGCTTCGCTCATGCAGCTACCGCGTGTTTGCTTACTTCGGTTCACACCGCGAACTATGAACCCGAAGTATAGAAAGACACGGTAGCTAGATGAGCGAAGCTAAACGAACTTAGCTTCGTTCCGAGTGAGGCCTGCGCTATAAACAATTTAATTTTTGAAGTCTGCTGAAACTTTCAACCAAGCAGGTGTTCACCTAAAGTCCTTAAATTTTTTGTAAGTTCGCAAGATTGCTGTTTCCCGAGTTTTTTGTAGGTTGTCGGGACAAGATTGCCAAGATAAGAACTTAGGTACCGAGTTGATCAACTCTCTTACTCGTACTCATTCTTATCAGTAGTTTTTCAAGCCATGTCGAATGAATTATTTATTTTTTAACTTTCAAAGTTAAAACATATCTCATAAAGTCATAAAGTACTTAATGATGTAGTGTTCGCGATATAAATACAAGAGAAACCAAATTGAAATAAAATATTACATCTAATATATTATGTTGTCGATTTAAATAAATATTATAAGTACACTTTATTGGGAACATTTTATTTTAAAATTTAACAAGCATTAACACTGCTGGTACTTATTCAAACCTAGGTACTTATAGTTTTATTCCCGTCCTGTCCACAGAAAATATAAATTAAATAATGTATGCCTCATCTGTAGAGGTCTACAGAAGAGACAGAAGTAAATGATTTTTTTTATTTTTTTTCATTTCAATTTGGAAAACCGTCGAGTAAAATATTGACTTATCCTGATTGTAACATTTATTTTTATTAGTAGACAAAATATTCCTGCATTTGCCTACGCATTTCACATGACCTGTCGCGTATCGTTCTTCATAATATTTACTCTTATTGTAAAATCTTAAAAGTCATTCATTAATTCACTGACAGACAACGCACAGCCTAAACCGCTGGGTCTGGAAACAAGTTAACGAAATAAAATCAGCTGTTCTCTATATTTATGTTTGCATAACTCGTCAAAATGTAGGGAACAGCTGATATTTTTCGCGATTTCAGATTGGATCTATAGTAAAAGTTGTTCATAATGATGAGTAAAATGACCCCTTAAGAGGTTGTCAGTTAATTAAATTACTGATGATTTTTTTTAATATTCACCCTCTCATCATTTTCCTGCCCTTGTCGTTACGTGGGGTCGGCGCAACCGTTCTCATCTCTGTCTCCACTGTCATTCACTCCCTTCTCTTTCATATCATTCCTCACACAATTCATCCATCTTTTGGCCTTTGTGCTTTAATTCACCCTCTAAAGGGGTTCAATCGTTCAAAAGGGGATGACAGTTTGTATGGAAGTTCGTCATTTTTGCCGATACTTATCACACATAAAGTCGGTATAAACAGTTAGTATGTAATAAAACGGTACATAACACGCAATCCGCGCAACCACGTCCAATCGATTGCTCGGATGGAGCTCGATGTCTTTATCTTAATGCACTGTATAATTAACGTGGCTACTTAACGGATTATATATTTTATACTTCATGACAGCTGCCTTGATTACTGCTTTAGGTATATTTTATTGAACTTTATTTTTCATTACCACAAACAGAGGAAGTAAGGGAACAGGGAGGACGGTGAGGGACATTTTGTTAAATGTCACGTTCGACTCAGAATTTCTTGCTCCTTCAATTGGCTTATACAGGGTGTAAGTGTAAATAGTGGCAATATTTTAAGGGGTCATTGTACTCATCATTGTGAACAACTTTTACTATGGGACCAAAACTGAAATCGCGAAAAAAAAAAAGCGGTTCCCTACATTTTGACGAATTATGCGAACATTAATGTACTGAACAGCTGATTTTTTTTCGCGATTTCAGGTTTGGTACCATAGTAAAAGTTGTTCATAATGATGAGTACAATGACCCCTTAAAATATTGCCACTGTTTACACTTACACTCTGTATACTTCTTCTCCACCGTACAAATGGATGCGTGATATTGGAATTGGCTTCCATGCTTTCTGTGAGACTAAGGCCTAACCTCCACAGCTCAACCTTTTGAATTTTCTATTGATACTTAGTAATTATTCTATGAGCCCAAAATGCTTGCTTTGGAGGTTGGAGTTTTGGGTTCATATTATACACAGAGTCACAATTTCTTTATTTCAAAATTGAGCTAGTAAGGCACACAGTTATCTTAACTAGCTTAATTGACGACGCATACTCGCAATTGCCCATACTCAAGTAATTGCTGCTTGAGTATGCCTATGAGCTGATTTTCTTTATATTCTTGGAATTTTCTCACCCTATTGTTAAGTATAATCTACAATTCTACATTGATTGATGCCTGATGAATTTACGAGTAAATCTCTTACGGTAATTGTAAAGGGTGAGTAAAAAATAATAATTTAAGAAATAGAAAAAGTACCCTCTAAGAGAATTCCTGCGCATTTCGGCTGTACTTAATTTACTTCCTTCATAATCCTTGCCCATTCACCAACAATGCAACTACTACACAACCTACCATAGAAACAAAAAAAAAACCACTCCAACACCACAAACCCATTCAATCGATTCGAACGAAAATCGAATACAATAATCGATCATATTACATTCATTCATCGAAGATCAGTCTAAACATGGCTCGGGTTCGTTCTTGTTATACTTTGGTGCTATAAACAAATCCGTTGATATTTAAATATGACCGTGAGAAGGCTGTAGCCTCACGCTGATTGGCGCGGTGTTATATAACTTTCAGTCCATGTTTTATTATGCTAAGGAAGTGACAGGGTATATATAAATTAGCGCCTGATTCAACTGACGGTCAAGTGTGTTAATTATATGATTCGGGTTTTTGTACGGCTACAATGTGATTTCCTGCTAAGAACTATCTAGCAGTGAGGTTTAAAAGAAGATGTAGTAACAAAAATTTAAAAGACGATGCTTAGATGGTTTGGTCATGTTGAGAGGATGAATGAAACGCGACTAACAAGAGGTATTTACAAGGCAGATGTGAGTGGAAACGCCGGGACGGGACGTCCTAGGAAGACGTAGTGACTTTATTGGTGATGTTCTTCAGAAAGGTCAGGTGCGTAGTACTCGCAACCGGCCGGCGTGCGTGGCAAAAGGAGTATGTAAGGGTCGTAGCAGGTGGCGTTCTGTTGTTTCTGCCTACCCCCATGGGAAGAAGGCGTGAGTTTATGTATGTACGTATGTAACTATCTAACGTGTAAACCTGTGTGTACCATGTATTATATTCAGATGACATCTAAGTCTCTACGAACTCTAATCAGTTTATAAAGAGGCTCATGTATAAAATGAGTCAGTGTATGTTTACCAAATAGTTTTCCGGTTGCAAGAGGAAGCTCGTGAAATCCTGTTTAGTCAAACATCTGCTTACTTGATCAGTTCACTCTCTTTTTCTTATTTGATGGCAAAACTTGGCAAAAGATAGTTGGCCGGATAACTAAACTTATTGGTCTAAGTTCCCTACGCCCTAAGCTATCTAATATCTATCCTGAACCTGTCTGACTACGGCTATTAGGTCTATTTTCAGTAATATCCTCTAGCTGATTCCACGCTCCAAGTTGACATATGCACATGTCATGTTTATTTACGAAAGTTTTGAGTATTTTAATTTACAGCAACATGGCAACTGCCGGCCGTTTAATATGCAGATGTCAAAAGGTTAAAGATTGAAGTAGAACGCAAATAAGTAAGTCAACGTTTTCCGTACGCGCGCCCACCAAAACATTTACTACAGGCATGAGCTCCACATAATTTGTAGCATATTTTAACGAAATTTTAAATGCTGAAAATCGTTTGACTTACTTGGTCGATATTTTACTACCTACGAAAACATAAAGAGCAACCGAAGACCCTAAAGCGAACACAACAACATTTCCACTGACTCCGTAGCGAATTCTTCAAAAATAAAGAGAATTTCATCGTCAAATCGAGACGAATCGTCGCAAACGCGAGATGCAATAAGTAAAAAGAGTGGAATGAGGCCGGCTGGCCGCAAATGACCGGCCGGACTGTGTTAAATTAACGTGCAATATTTTGCTCAAAAACGGCGGCAAGCGTCATGTTTCACGCTGTTTATGACGACCACATACGGGCACGCGTTCGGACCGGCTCGGCTTAATAACTGACCAAAATTATATCCTAACTAATATTATAAATGCAAAAGTGAGTTTGTTTGTTTGTTATGCTTTCATGCTAAAACGGTTGAACAGATTTTTATGAAATTTGACAGCTATAGGTAGCCTGAAACCTGGAAAAGGACAAAGGTTACTTTTCATCCTGGATTGCAGACGAAAACGCGGGCAACAGCTAGTATTTAATATTTTAATAACAATACTTAAGTACTTAATAATGATAGGAAAAGTTCTAAGATGGGGGTCAATTTGAACTTGATGTTAACAAAATTACTTAACCCTAACCCCATATAAACAGGATTATGAGTTTTGTATAATTCTTGTCATAAGTATAAAAATATCGACTTTTGTGCTGTTTAAACTTCTGTGGGGTTTCAATATTTAATATTCTTTAATACTATTCTATTGCACGAGTTTGGGTATTACCCTGATTATATGGATGGATTTTTTCAGTCAATTAGTTCATTGTGAGTGTGACAGATCGTCGATCGGAAAAAAAAACAATAACAACTAGGTAGGTACAAAGAGTCTTTCTAATAATATATTCCATAGTATTTGCGATGACAGATCATTATAAAAATAATTAATGATCAGTTGCTTTTTTCCCGACTGACGCAGAAGGAGGGTAATGTTTTTCGCGCGCATGTATGTATGTCCGTTCCATTGTGACCTCCTGTAACATAAACGGCTCGATGGATTTTTGCATATTATTATTTATGAGGTGTCGTTAGATTCGTCTTAATTGTGGGAGTGACATAGGATAAATAATATTTCTATGATTGCATATGAAAATACAAAAAAAAGGGGAGGTTTTTTTAAATAAATTGTAACATTATTGCTATCAAGTCGATGCCAAATATATAATATATTAATAAAACTGAAAAACTGAGGAGCTCGTGGCTAAGTAATAACAGCCGCACGGGTCGATCCATCAGGTTAAGCTACGCTTGCCGGGTTGGTCAATGGATGGGTGACCATCTTTACACACCGAGATTCCTCGGATTCGTGCCTCGGAAAGCACGTTAAGCCGTTGGTCCCGGCTGTCATTCGTGGATCTTTGACAGTCGTTACGGGTCGTCAGAAGCCCGAAAGTCTAACAACCAGTCTTACCAAGGGGTATCGTATTACCCAGTTACTGGGTTGTGGAGGTCAGGTAGGCAGTCGCTCCATGTAAAATACTGGTATTCAGCTGCATCCGGTTAGACTGGAAGCCGACCCCAACATAGTTGAGAAAAGGCTAGGCAGATTGATTGAAAACTGAAAAGCTTAAAATAAATCAGATTATTTAAAAGAACAAAAACCCGACTGCAAAAACACAACTAAAAAGATAAAAACAAGCATTATCGCTATATAAAATTTTGGTTATGTGTTTTTGCAGTCGGGTTTTAGTTTTTTTTTAATAGTTTGTTTTATTTATCGATACAATCGAATATTTATCAATATTCTGAATGATAATAGGGAGGAAAAAACTATTGTAAACAAGTAAACATCATTATTTTTTCATTGTGTATTTGTGTGAAGGAAAAACAAATAGATTTTAGAATACTGCAGTTATTAGTAGATTAAATAAAAAATATCGCATGATACGTAGGTACGTCATCGCATTGTAGAATGTGGTGGTATGTACAAAACTAACATATTTCCTGCATATTAACGGCGCAAATACTCCAATCTTATCGGGACTTTTATATGTTCGAGCCGTTTGGGTTTGAAAAACTAGGGCCGTGGAGTCCCAGTGTCCTCTTAGTTTCTCGTATCATCGCCAAGCGGTTGGTCGACTCTACACGTGATCACGTGACCAGCGGGCTGGTCTATTTTTTGGGCAAAGAATTAGCATTGCCATACCAAGGTAATGCTGCCAGCCTTTTGGGCACTTTTCCTGTCGACAGCGATGCGGACGAATTTTTTGATGCCCTGATTGTCAAAAGAAGCAATTTTTTAATTAGTTCACAAGCAATCCACATAAATATTACCATTTCTGAAAAAAAGAACTAAGTACGCGTTATTCAAATCCAGTATGTGTAGTCGTAATCTACCGATGAGGTAGATGTATTCTTATATTTTGGCAAAGCCAATCATCTTATTATTATTATTTCCCACACAATAATTTTGCTCCACAACATGTTATTGCAACTTCTCCCCCGTATGTCGTCAGCGATGCAGTGAACGCTCTCCTTTCACTGGCGCACGGATTAGGTACGGACCCCTTAACTGAAGAAATTACTTTGAACCCAAGCTCCGGTATACTCTATTCTATATGTTTTATCTTTGTGTGAGCTTGATTTCCGTGCTCTCTGTAGAAATTGCTAAGTGTAAAAAATAATTTTGAATCAATCTTCTTTTTTACCTTCGAAAGTTTGTTTTTATCATTATAAATGTGCTTGTAATTTATCTATTTTTCCTATAAGTTAGACACATATTTATATATAACATAATCAGTCAACCTAATGCAAGGACACAGACCCTCTCTTTGAGAAGGAGTGGGCCGTAATACACACGCAGCCATAATTTGTTTTTTTTTGCTTCAACCAAAATATCCTATTTCATACTTCAGTAGAACTCAAATCAACTTGTTTACACCACCACTACTTTCAGAAGCAATAACTTTACCAATTTTGACAACATAACCACATAAAAAACGCCCGCCCCTTTCACACATTAGACCAACATTAAAAAGATACATCAATCATTTTTGCAACAATGTCTTTGGAGCGAGGATCGAAATGAGTTGCAATTTTCACTGCGCGTAACCCGTGCGTCTGCGCAGCTCCTAATAAATCACTTGAGGTCCTCACGCAACAGTGTTGTGATCGTAAACTCGGATGAGACACATAAAATCGTCCCGCAGATAATTCGATCGCTTCCCCGAATGATTTCGACGTTGTTGGTTCGCTAGCGATATTTGTTAAGCCGTTTGTAGAGAAAAATGTTGTCCTTTCTGTGGACTAAATAAATAAATATATCGTCCCTTCTGTGGATCATTTGTCTTGGTCCACAAAAGGGACTATGTTTAAACGAGCTACAATAAAAAATAGAATTTTTTATCTGTTTATGTTTTTAGAAATAAAGTCTATTCTCTTAAAAAAAAAGAAGCAAAAATAGCTACCGAACCGAGTCCTTCGCTGTATCTATGGGACACAACTCTCCCCAACCATACATTCAAGCCATTTTGCTTAACGTGTTCCAGAACTCAACGTTTACTCATACAAAAAATGTTCCCTCACTTTTTCTCGTGTCATAAAACGCACCTTCCCTGAACTACACGTCTATACATCATTTTGATTTTTTAAAAGTATAATCTCCAATTTGTGCGTACAGCTATTAACCTTCATGGCTAACTTACGTCCACTCCCTGATCGTAAAAGGGAATCCGATGATTTACTTGAGCTTCAGAATGTTCAAACTTCGAACGTACGTGAGTGAGTATTGAGTATGCGTGTCACTATTAGAATGACGTGTCTGTTCCGTTTGATATTTTGTAGCCAGCCAGATATGAATGTTCAATTTCTTTTTTTAAATGTAAGGAGTCATTCCACAGAGCAAACGTGTAACGCTAGGCAAACCAGAAACCAGAATACTTGCAAGCAATTACATAGACAATTACAATTACTCATGGACCTAATATACTATATAAACAGGACTGAGCTCTCCAAAAATCGTATCATACAAAAATTAACCTTAATGACTGCAGTTTAGGTTTACTTTTGATAGGATATCTTAGCTGAGGCAAAACGAGCCGAGAGAGAGGCCCCGAGTTGTGTAGTATGTCCCTTTTGCTCAATTGCCAACAGATAAAAATGATAAAGATGGTAGAAAAATTTCACCAACTACAAGTAGGTAAAATAAGTTACGTATATTTTTTTAGCATTTAGATTAGTTTTAAATAATTTTATTTATAGGTATATAAGTAAGCTCCATGAGTAAAATAGTCAAAATAATATAATTTTGATAAATGTTTGGTAGCTATCATATAATTAGTCTGGTAACACTGAAATCTGACATCAATGGTTTCATGGCGGTTTTGTTCTTTTTCAATTTAGATAGCGAAAATGGTGAGAAAGTGTTGCATCAAGAAATGTAAAAGTGAATGTTATGCTGGTTGTGGCATTTAATTTCACAGGTAAGGAACTTGTAAGGAATGACAAAGATTTAAATAAGTCTCGATAAAAGACTTAAAATTGTCTAAGTAGTGTAACCATGCTCTAGACGTTTTGTAGACAGAATACTTAGTGTCTTCTATCTACAAAAGCTTTAAGTAGTGTATTTCTGATTAAAACTATTAATATTAGGCGCATAATAAATAGAATTTGTACTTATGTATCGCATGATTGAAATAGCATTATTTTTATGTTGGTTACAGCTTTCCATCCAAAGAACAAATTCAACAAATAGGGTTGGATGTAATTCCAGAATCATTTTATTTCCCTTTGCTTCAATTACATACTTACCCAAACCAGCTCTGTAGAGTAAACGAAAAAAGAGCAAGAAAGTACCAGGGTCCCAGAACGAGATTCTACATGCCTACTTCATTATAAGCCACGTATACCTACGTGATCACATTTGATGATTCGCCACAAGACGAGTCTCACCAATATTGTAGTCCTTCCTTCTTGCCTCAAAAACATGGGTAGGTACACGATTCAACACCGACATAGAACACAATAATGTTCAGTTTCATAAAGGAGCTTTCGAAAAAGGTCCATTTCTCTAGGTATAGTTTTTTTATTTCTAGTTTTATCATTTCACTATTATTTAATTACAATATGTTTGTAATACAAACAATAATTTGAAATCACTTAGGGTCAACCGGACGCAAATTATCTCTGTGTAAACGAATTTTCCTGTTTGTCATAAAAATGTTTGGTCAACCTATTAGAAGGAGATAAACTGCATCAATATGACATATCTCTCTCTGCTCGTGTTTTTGGTATGAGAGCTCAGTCCAGTTTGTATAATAGGTCCATGCAATTACTACAGATTTCACCGTCAAACTTTTTTTTAATGGGCAGCAAGAACTTATTCCATTTCGTAGATTTAGTCACGAGAGCAATGTGTAGGCACAAGCAAAGCATGGCATAACTGAAAACAATACATATATACATGCGTCATTTTGCATGTTGGATGTTAATTTGAGTTATCACTTAATTTTGCAATGAAAAACTACTTACAAAATACCCTTGCATGACCAAAGGTTTTCACGCCTGAGAATAAGCTTACACGAGTAATATTTTCATCTCTATCAAGAACAGCGGTCAGCTATCACATCTCAATGACGTCATGGGTATCCCCCGTTCTAATAAAAATAATACAAATAATACTTTTATTAATAAGTGGCGACGATAACTTGCTCCTTATCATGCCTACTGGGTATTTTTTTAAACGTAAGTATTTCTCTTTCCTTTTCATATAATTATGTAGTTCAATATTATTATGAGTTCATTTTGACGAGTTTGATGTAGATAAATGTCCTACTGAACAGCAGATTTTTTTTTCGTGATTTCAGGTTTGGTCACATAGTAAAAGTTGTTCAAAATGATGAGTACAATAATCCCTAAGAGGTTTAGTGTAAACAAAAAATAATGTTTTATATCAAGCCATACATTTCCAGTATTAGCTGGCATTGACCCACCGTCAATCTTGCACATCATGCCCTGCACCCTAATTGCGTAACACATTATCAATCGGAATCGGTTTCATTTTGACAGTTCAACAACATTCATCGTTCATTGCGTTATTTACGTTGTCGAGCAGACAAATTTTTCGAACATATGAAACAAAGGATTAGCTATTTGTGTTACGCAATTAGGGTGCTGTAATCTATGCACTTGAGAATCGAACGGAGTCCGCGGGGCTGACTTTTGAGCCAAACATACCCTAGATTTTTTGTAAATCGGTAATTACATCATATTTTGCAAGCGTTTTGTCATCGCGCTTCTCTTTCTTTTCTATGAAGTCCGACAGTGACCGCGCTTTTTACGGCGGACATGCGTTACCTAAGTATCGTATAGAATCGTGTGCTCTGAGCTATTAAAATGAAACTCGTAACTATCTATACTCCATTTACGATAAGATTAGATATTAAAACAAACCTTTTTTACACTCCGTTCAACCGATTTTGACTTCTATTCCGTAGGCTTAAGGATGGCATTAAAGGCAAAAAAGTGGTCACAATACCAACTGTTCACTGCAGCTGCCATTGTCATGCCACCAACGCAATAGAAGTCAAAATCGGTTGAACGGACTGTAAAAAAGGTTTGTTTAAATGTCTTATCTTATTGTAAATGGAATAAGTATACCATCTTCTTCTTCTTCTTAAAACTCTCGCTTAGAACTCAAAAACAGCTCAACCAATTTGAATATTTTGTTTTGTGTTTGAGTAGGGGAAGACCAAAGAAACGATGTATGAACTGTGTGAAAGATGATATGGCTAGAAAGGGAGTGACTACCGAGATGACGACTAATAGAGAGGTATGGAAGAAAGGGACATGTTACGCCGTCCCCAAATAAATTGGGGTAAGGGCAGGAGAATGATAATATGCCATTTTCTTCTCAAATATTCGTGGAGGTTGGATAAGCCATCCAGGTTTTAAAACCTCTACAGTAGGTACCCACAACGTGAAGACCTCGCGCTGTAGGTGGGTCCGTAGAGGTTTGGATGACTCATCCGACCTCCACAAATATTTGTATAGTATGCTATTAAAAGCGGTTTTTATTCACACGGATATGCCAACCCCATCGTAACTTATTAACAATCAATTAAATTAACTATCATTGAAATAACTAAGTAGGTACATACTATGTGCTAAAGCTGGGCTTCACCAGGGCACACAGCCTCTTTGCAATTGCTGACCTTGGGTTTGTTAAAATGGTTTGAATTAGTCCAACGTCCAAAATATTCTATTTAAATTGTCTATTTGTATAGTTACTATTACAAATGTATTGCTGGATGTGTCGTCGTGCATACATACATACTTATATACTGCGGTTTCTAAATGCAATTTTTCCCCGCTAAATCACGGACACGTAATATATTCATAATTTTACCGTTTTCCGTGTGCAAACAATTAAAGTTGTCTGTAACCGCTATGCGGCTTAATCCTTTTGTGGGCGAAAAACGTTTTTTAATTGCGTACTAACTACGCAATGTATACTCATACATACATACTCAAAATTCTATTGAAAAAGTTGTAAACATTATTGAAGTTGTACCGCAAACTGAACATTATGTGTGGGTGTTAAAGTTTTTTTTTTGAAAAACACATTTTTGTTTACATTTATGTAACTGTGTTTGTGTATCTATTGTTATGTTAAATACCTAAAATTGTTCCTAATAAACTTTATTTATTTATTTTTATTTTTTTTAACTACATTGCAAACCCAGGATAAAAAGTTGTGTGCCACTTTGAAGGATCGTTGGAACAGGCACATAAGATTTTACAATGTTATCCTTGGCTGAAAGGAGTTCCAACACAACGTTTGCACTTTACCTATACCTAATAATATAATGAAGTACCAAGTAGTAGTACACTAAAAGACAGACCGGTGCTGATGGTATACAACACACGGCTACATATCAAGCTATAAATTTCCAGTATAAGCTGACCTCTATACACTGCGCTGTACAGAAATCCTATACAATGCGAGATCAGCTTATACTGGAAATGTATAGCTTGATATGTAGCCATGAGTACCTACCGATGATAATAAAGTAAAATAAAATTAACTTAGCAAATAAAATAACATGTATTTACAATTTAAACTTATATATACCTAAAGAGCACAGAGCACTGCAGTTAGAGTTATATAATATGAAAGGCATAGATCTACAGTGATAGAGAACAGAAAGCACTTCAGTTAGAGTTACACAAGTTAATCACCTACAGTTTATAGAGAACAGAGAGCACAGCAGTTGGAGTTATACATGTTAGGCACGATAGGAAACGGAGAGTAGGTACTGCAGTTAGAGTTATACATGATAGGCATTACAGTGCATAGAAAACAGAGAGCACTATAGTTAGAGTTATACAGGATAGGCACCTACAGTGCATCGAGAACAGAGAGCACTGTACTTAGAGTTATACAGGATAGGCACCTACAGTGCATCGAGAACAGAGAGTACTGCAGTTAGAGATATACATATTAGTCACATACAGTGCATAGAAAACAGAGAGTACTGCAGTTAGAGTTATACATATTAGTCACATACAGTGCATAGAAAACAGAGAGTACTGCAGTTAGAGTTATACATATTAGTCACATACATAGCATAGAGAACTGAGAGCACTGTAGTTAGAGTTAAGTATACAGGATAGGCACCTACAGTGCATAGAGGACAGAGAGCACTGTAGTTAGAGTTAAGTATACAGGATAGGCACCTACAGTGCATAGAGAACAGAGAGCACTGCAGCTAGAGTTATACATGATAGGCATCACAGTGCATAGAGAACAGAGAGCACTGCAGCTAGAGTTATACATGATAGGCATCACAGTGCATAGGGAACAGAGAGCACCAGTTAGAGTTATAAGTAGAGGAATAATAAAGCCGAGTGACTGACGACTCATCCCGTAAAGGTCGGCACGTGTATGCAAAGTCAACCGTTAGTTAATAACTCAAAGGAAATAGCGAGCTATCACGTAACTAGGTATTAATTAAGTTAGTTAATAGCAGGCTTGGCGTGTAGTTATGAAAATAACCCACTCTGGGTTTAGGAATACGTAATTATAACGCTAAATATGAATACTTAGTATATAATATTATAAATAGGAAAGTTTGTATGTTTGGAAGTTTTTTTTTATCCCGGTACCAGCTGATCCGTCAGACGTTGTACTGTCTTATCTATATTAATATAATATTCTAATGTAAACGCGCGGAATAGAAGCCTATGGCATGACTAGTTTTATTTTTCAAAAAAAAAAAACGAAATTCAACTCATATGCAAGATGCATATGATTTGAATTTTCTAATCCGTTCACCTATTATACCCTATTTTTTTCAAGACTAAACAAAGTTATCTGGTAATATAGATTATGTTCCCGTGGGATAATTTCCGGCCTCGCGGGCAAAAGCTAGTAATTATTATATTTCTATCCCGATTGACATTGAAAGACGAAATTTCCATTATGTCAATACTTATTAATTTTGTCGCTTTTCACGCTTTGCAGACCAATTTTTTTATTTTAAGAGACGCTGTAGCTCTTCTGACGTAATTGCGTTTGTTTTTGGACTTGGGAATACTAATTAACATGAAAAGTACTGTATTTCTAGTATGAACACAATTTCTAAAAACACAGTTACTAATTAGGTAGGTGTTCAGTTTATTTTCTCAAGACACCAACGGTGTTTGTCCCATATTTTGCCAAGCCCCGCTATATCGCATAACTTATGTCACCCATCACTAATGTTTACCTCAAGACCACAAACACAACTCATTCTCTCATTACCTATCAATTGTCCCTGTCAGGTCGCAACACCAACTATCTTCTAACTGCCCCGACCGACTAACGGTGCTCACACCTCATTTACCCATACTTGTCTACTGGTTTTGAGGAAGGATTTTTGGGAAAAATCGGTGAATAACCCGTACCATATACAGAGATGTTTAATGGGAATTGCCCTTCATTTATTTTTAAATGAGTACCTATACATCAGGCACACTGAAACTTGTGGGTGTGACGGAAAGTTTGGATAGCAACAGACGTGGTATGAACACGTTATGCAGTAGAATATAGAGCATGTTAGCAGAAACAGTTGAACGTGTGGATGCTATACGGAGGAAGCAAACTACTAAGGAAGAATGGAATGTATTGTTTAAATGAATAATTTAAATGATTTTTTTACACAATACTTTCTATGTTTTTCCTTAGCCGAGACAAGGCTAGGCAGATTATGATGAAGATAATTTAAAATGATCATCATCAAGTCTGCTTTCAGACTTAACGAATGCAACTGGATACCAGGCAACACAAACACCCCTTAAGGCTCCTACTTCCTAAAATACGGCGAAACTAAGTTACTTTGTGACCATCTTTTACAGTAACTATAGCATCTTTTTGATAGAAAAAAAATACACAGCAATCTACAACACATAAGAAGTGATTTCATTTGTCCTGAAATCTATTTTAGTTTGTAAACTAAGGGAAAAAAATAAATCCAGGTCTATTTCTGTCTATTTTTTCTAGTTTTTACCATATTATTGCTACAATTTTCATTAAAAGTGTTCATAAATTTATACAGTTCTCTACAAAATAATAAGGAATGATTTCATGTTAATTACTTTTTTAGTACAATCAATAGATTTTGTAAATCGATAATTAGTTCATATTTTGCAAGCCTTGCGTTGTGTCATCGCGCTTCTCTTTCTTTTCTATGCAGTCCGACAGTGACCGCGCTTTTTACGGCGGACAAGGAGTGGTTGTCAGATCTTTGGAAAAGATGAAATTGATAAAATGAAAGAAAATGCTACAAGTATCGATAGAAGAGACAAACATAGCGCCAATCTCATAAGTTAATACGTAAGTTTGGATGGATGGATGGATGGATGTTTGTTACTCAATCACGTTAGAACGGCTGAGCGAATCTAAATAAAATTTGGCACAGAGATAGATTATAGTCTGGAGTAGCACAAAAGCTACTTTTTTTTTATCCTGGTAGTACTTTCCTGTGGGATAATTTCCGACATCCACGCGGGAGCAGCCTAGCAAGAGCTAGTATGGAATATGATGAGGAGGATAATTATGATGACCAGTGTTTGTCTAATGTAGGCATACCCTCTAAGTACCATACAGGCTAAGTTCAGATCTTAACCGCTTGATTTGATGCATGTTTAATAAACAAACGTTTACGTCTCAACGTTACTACTGTTGCTAATGCATACCGTTTAGTTCTAAATGAACTTGCTTATACGTTAACCTGAGCATTTGAGCAATCCTTCTATAATATAAAATGTGATGGATGAGGTAACGTGGATTATCAGGTCTTACGAGATCTATAGTCGTAATTTTATTGTTAACTTACGCTTTAAAGTTCGGCTTTACAAATTGTTTTAATAGGTACTTAGTCTCATTTACCTCATTTCCATGTGAACACTCGTCACTCAGCGGCGAAACAAAATATCAATACACACTAATCGAAAGTTCAACACGAAAATCGCGTCGGAAACTTGTCACCAGATGTAAGAACAATGAAATCTCAAGGACGGGCTAGATGTCAGATAACAAATGGTAAACAAAGTTGCGCACGTGGCCGACATAATTGCTTCGACCGGCGAAAACAAACAATGTACCATTGTCTTTTGTCGCGGTACGGATTCCTACGGGCCGTTCACATTGTGCTCTCATAGGAGAAATGATAATTGGGTGCGCGGTTTTTTCGATGAGTGTGGATCGATCTTGATTTTCTAGTTCTACGGGATTTGTTCGAAGGTCGTTTGAAGGAGTTGCATGTGGGGTGCTGTAATTTGTAATTGTTTATTCCTGGATAGCTATGTTGGCTTATAAGTTTATCAGGTATAAATATTAGCAACTTCTTCTCTAAATAGTTAACTTTCTCAGTCACATACTCCAAAGGTAATTTCTACATTCTAAGTTGCAATTCTGCCTCGTAAATAGTATAGGTACCTACTATTTCAAATATTAATGCTGCGAAAGGAACTTCCGTAGCATTAATGTTTCCATCACTACATATCTGCCTGAATATCAACATCTAGCTTAATGTCCGACGTTTGCTGAATATACTATAATTGATATCATAACGTAATCTGTTTAATTCACTGGCCTAATTTCATCATCCATTGATGAGTTAGTTTGAACTTTGATGATCCTTTCGAAATTAAAAGTGTTGTCAGTCTCTTCAAAAGTTACTCAAAAGTATTATTATTTCAGGTATATCCAACGTGTACAGAACCTAAAGTCACCTTGTATCATTCGAAGTTCAGTTTACTAACCAAGAAGTGTTACGAAAGAGAGAGTTCACACCAGCGCATAGGTGGCTTTAAACGATCAACTGTCGGAACCTATTCTGCTCATATTTTCTCCCGACAATTTACAACCTGTGCGTCTGATAAAACGCATTGTTCTCCGTTCCCATAACATAGTGGAAACACCGTAAGTTAATGTTACCAAGAAAAAAAAATACAACAAAAAACAAAAGTTCACAATTAGGTGTTGCCACAAAAAGAATATTTTTTTATAGAACGGGAGTGTTGTTCCATTCAAAGTATCAAAGTGGCCGATCGTGGGATCAGCTGATCGCCACATTTGGACCTCTACTGACCTATATTCCGACCTATGACGTAGCCCGACAACAATAGGGCATTGTTCTTTTATATTTGCGCCAACATCAGGAGTTCCTCAAGGCAGTTCATTCACATCTATGTAGCTTTCATTTAAATAGGTTCATTTGGTTTTCGTCATTGTTCCGATCAGCTGTTTTCACGAGATTATATCTCCGTTGATAGGTGAAAGATGGTAACAATGAACTTAGTTGTACGTATTGTTTTATTAATGTTTGCTGTGACGTCGTCTGGTTAAATCTTATTGTTTCTCTGTGATGTAATGGATGTCTTTAGTTCAACTGTCGTTCGTTTGACGTTTGTATTTGTAGATTATTTGTTGAACTGTTGTCTTATTGTTGTGAGTTTCAATGTCAAGGTCTGTGTTGTGTTGTAAGACTGATAGGCCAGCATGATAACAGGTGTTCAACATTATTTTCAAAATCCTTACAACATTCTATTCAAACAAGGCGGTCTGTTACAAGTGAATGCTGCAACTAAGTTCGAAGATACCACGCATTGATTGCTTCACTTCCTTTTCAAGGAATTAGGTTATGCAAATTACCTCATCAATTACTTCTTGCTTTTGCATTAAGCTTTGTTTCGTTCAAGTTCTTAAGCAGTGCAATAAAACATAGTAAGATACCTACGTATTTTACAATAAAATCATCCAAACTCCCGACCTAACAAAACATAAACGCGCGAATTTTAAACTTCGAACACGACCAAAGCCTAAAAAATCTTCCAAAAATAAAAATGAACCTGTCAGTGGCACTCAGACATACAGCCTACTCGCAATCCGAGGAGGTCGAACCTCATCCATCCTAGAACGGTAGTGAACAAAAAAGTGGAATGAAATGATAAATAGTTGTAGTTAATCCGCTCTTATCGCCTCATGGCTTCGTCCCGTGCGGTCCAAAAATGAGAGATGGAGCGGCTCGTACAGATAACACTTCTCAGTAATGGCTTTCTAGACAGTAGAGTGGTTTAACATTAGGTATTTTAAATAATATGACATTGGTAATATTGGGAGTTAAGCGTGCCACAATTTTTTTTTTTGTTTTTATATTACCTGTGGCTTTTTAGTGTCTCGATTGCAAAAATAACACGAAAAATATATGTACATTTTTAAATTAGTTCGGGCCAAAATTTAGCAACGCGAATACTGTTTGCTGACGCAGCTATTAGGTCTTCACGTGTGCAGGTGACCGGGCATGCGCGGCAAGATGGGAGGTGAGCCATTGTCTGTGGAGAGACGACGCGACGGCCGCGGGCGACGCCTCATCGACCGGAGATCTAAGGGGCAATTCCCGAATTTCCAGTCTCAATCTGTCAAAAATTGGCGTTAAAAATAGCGTTTACCTACATTTTTGTCGCTGGCATGAGGTTGTGACTTGAGTTTGAACGTTTTTAGGTTCGAGAATTGGCCTTCTGAGTGTGGTAATGAAATTGTTGTGTTACTAAGTCCAACTCTAGGTGTTAATTCGTAGCAAGTCTTGTTGTAGGTACCTGGTTTTCCTTTACCTCTTCACGGTTTCCTTCCTCAGTAATTGCTTTTTTATCCAAATAAATAAATATGTCATTGTGGTCTAGTATTAATTGCTTGACCAATTTTACTAGATTTTGCTTTTTACCTCGTCACATTGTCCTTCAATAAATAAGTAATTGTGATTTAAAACAACCAATTTTTTTACTTTTTTTTTAAATTATTTAAACTAAAAAATGTTTAAACCTTTTAGACCAGTATTGCCATCCTAAGAAATGGTTTATACAGGCAGCTCTACGGTTGCGGGTAGGCTATGACAGATGTAGTAAACGTTGACTTAGCGCGCCCAGCCACCGATGTTCCGATATCGACTAATTGTGTCGGTATGTGTGCTTGCTCGCACACTAGTGATGTACCGGATATCGATATGAAAATGTATTTACATACTTCACGAAATAAAACGGGGTGCAACAAGAGAGCTTGAAATTCTTGCGGTTGGTGCTGATTATTCCTGCTATCAACTTGCTCACGCCACTAATGACATGATCACGGGATGAGCTGATCTCGTGTAGTAGGCTGACATGAGAAGAAAGAAATTAATTAAAGGCTCAATACCATTACGTAAAAAAAACCTGCCCTTTGCTCCTAAAACAGTGGCTGTGTCTATCTTCGATTATTTTGATAACCTATGCAACCTTTACAAAAAGCTATCGTCGCGATCTTAGCATAACATAGACCAGATAAAACTATCGATAAAAAACTATCGACAAACTCCATCCCCAATCGTTATTTGTCGACGGTATCGCTCGCCTCCCGCGTATCCATCACTACCCAGCCTCTCTAGAGACGTTTAATAAGATAAACGCGCTACCTTATTAACTGTGCCGTTCGATCATTTGTAATAGAGGAATGTGATTTGTTACTCGACTATATTGTAATCGATTACGGTGTTGCCAGTGCCATTTTTGTGTTGAGAGGTTGGTAGTCTTTGTATTGATTTTAGCTACGGTCATCATTATTTAAAGTTGAGTTCCACAGATTTATTATTGAGTAAAAAAAAACTGTTGATCGTAATTAATGATTATTTGTCGTCGTTAATCATATTATTATGCGTATGACGGATGTAAGTAATCAGAATAATTTATTATTAATCTATTATGCTTAAGTAATAGATTAATAATAAAAGCAAACAAGAAAAGACATAATTAATTTAAATAAAAACCGATGTACCTATTAAATTAGCTGATGCATCAGGTCTAATGCCAGTTACCACTAACACTAGCCAACACCTAAATAAAAGCGCACTATTGGATTATCAATTAGTCATTTTACCTCTGACAGCAACCCAACAACAACCTTATTGCTAAGATAATAAAGGTCACTGTGATTTGGAAAGTTATGCAAAATCAGAGGTAAAAATAACTGATCAGAGGTAATTACAATTTAAGTGTGGGTGGCAGCTCTTTATGACGAATCTGTCAAATATTTGCTTGCGGTTTATAAATACAGGCCACGGCCAGGCCGTCTACACCACGACTACTGAGCGGCCTTAGTAACAAATTCTAAGTAATCACTCCGTATTTCCCCTTATTCCCACTTTTGCATTAAAATAGAAAATGTGCAATATTCCCGCTTTATCTCTGACGTCAATACACACCCTGCGTTCTCATTGTCACTGTCGCATGAATCAACAGCAGCGGTCACTTATCAGCCAATGACGACACGGCTCGCGCGCCCCTTGGTCGTCACCCGAAAACCAGCCAATCAGCGCTCGTGAAACTGTGTCAAGCGATGTTCAGAACAGTTTTCCTATGACTGTTCGTTGTTTAGAGTTTTTAATTGAGTATTTATGTGGAAGGTGTTTTAGTTATTTTGCGTAATTTAGGTAGGTATAGGTACCTATTGAAGATTGCAAGTATGTATTCATCAGTTTATTCAAATGAAAGGAAAATGTCTGAAAAATTGCCTTGCGGTTTGTCTCATTAATTTTATTTCTCATAATTTCAGTTAGGTAACATTACTAATATGTAAATTTCAAAGAATATGTTAACAGTATGTAGGTAAACTAGAAAACCCACGCAATTTGATCTTGTGCGTCATCTTCATTAGACTTTACCAAAAAAACTTGTTAAGTTTTTCATACACATTTTTTTTCAATCATTCTCAAAAACGTCCACAAAAACCTACCATCATAACCAGATCAACAAACATCATATCAATATCAGAACTAAACTGACTTAAATAATCGATATAAATCTGACAGTATCCCGCCAATAAATCCATTAGTTCGAGAACACACCTGAGCATGACTCTCACTTTCTGCGGACCCCCGGGACGTCTACACATTGGACCATGATTACGAAGACCATGGGCCATTGCAAAGTAGTGATGATGTCGATGTACAGACGCCAGCAGGTCAAGTTACCCGAAACTGTCAAATTTTCCCAGTCAACCTTGAACCTAATGCTTTAGCGATAAAGATGAAAATCTATTCAATAAATTTGACAGATTGTAGTAGCTGTACCATAACCTTAAAATCCGCGTTGTTTCTGTTCAGTAACAAAAGTTTCAGGCAGCCATCAACTCAGCCTTTTGTAGCCCACTAAAGCTCGCGTAGCATGCAGAGTCAGACCACCATAGAAACGGGTATAGTCGCCGGAAGAATAGAAAAATGACACATCGCCATGCTTAGACGTTGGGATACTCTCTCCAATCTGTCATTTTGTTCGGAATCTTCAACACCTCCATACCTCCTCCTCCTCCTTACCACCAGCGCCTTGACTCGTGCCTTCGGGCACGGGTCACGGCATTATGCTGAGCGTTAGCCGTTTCGCGCGTTAGTGACGCTTAATTAAGTATTTGTTGTTTTTCTTTTTAAGTTTGAAATTTAGCTACCCAATTGTTTTTTATTTTTTAGGATTATGTAAAAAATGAAAGTATGTGCGTCATTTTTCGCGGAAATAAATAGTTTTTCTTTCTTTATTTCTTTCTTTCTTTCTTTCTCCTTCCTTTCCTCCTTCCCTTTCCTTCCCTTCCTTTCCTTTCCTTTTTGTTCCTTTTACTCCTGAACAGTCCCACGAATCACTTCCTGAAATCTCATGAAGAATTATCCTATTGCACGCTTAGCATGACCGCCATAGAAACGGGTTTTGTCGACGGAAGAATAGACAAAATGGAAGATAGTAGAAATATTTGTACGCATTCTACGCTTCTAAGCATGGCAATGTGTAGTTTTGTCTATTCTTCCGTCGATAAAACGTCGTCATGCTAAGCGTGCTGGTGTTATTATTTTCAACATCAAGAAACCCTTAATCCTCATCAACACTTCACAGCATTGTCTTGAAGATGTCATGAACCTATAGGTGCAGGATGTCAGCACCGCCTGGACTGGGAGGCCCATGCCTCACAACGGGACAAACCTGGATAGGCACACACCCTCCCCTCCCTTAAGTGGTCACGCCCGTCTGGTTCATCTGGTGTCGTTGTTTTTAGTAGGTTCTTCCGTTGACAAAGCCCGTTTTTGTGGTGGTCATTCCGCATCTATGGTTTCCCAGCTGCTTTTTGCGCAACAATGCGCAGCATTTTAGTATCCAGAGCAGTATAAAAGTCATTCAAAAGAGAGCTGTCTTTGTCCATGCTGGTCCAAAAGTTGATTTTGGCTGTTTGTCTCACATTAGCCAGAATAGGGATGTTGATAAATTTTTTTTTGTCTGTCATTTAGATTGTTAAAAAAATTTGGACACGTGTTTTTCCTTTTTTTACGTAATCATAAGATTACGGCGACCCATTGAGTTAAAATGTGGCATGCCGCATGACGTCAAACCTTGCTAGATTTCATACGTTGTTTGTTCTAGTTGTGATTGTGACATAACCAGCCAACTTTAATGCGTTTTTTGGTTTTACCTAAGTATTTTTTTTTTATAATGTGAGAAAGTAATACATATTAAATAAATATTTTTTTATTATTTGACTGACGGACTAAATAGAATTAGTTTTTTTTTACCCAGGCATCGTTCCTATTGCTATCCTATGCTAAACTAAGTACCTAATACCTATGAGTTTTACAGTAGATTTGTATGTAGTTTCTCTTTATGTTGGCTAAGTATGTACGTGATGGTTACCATGTAGCAGAAATGAGGAAACATGCTGTATATTCTCAATTTTTTATGTACTTTACCCGGATTACGAGGAAATCTCTACACGAGGAACTACTACTGGTTTATTTAACATCTGAAATATATTATCGTGTGATAAACACGATCCCATAAACGAGATACATGTAAGTACTTAGTATTCGATCGATAAAAGTTGAACGAAGTTCCAATATTGGATCAAACTTACAGTAGGCTTTAAACTATATTCTGGCATTGGCCCAACGTTTGTCGGATTGGCCCAACACGTCAAGCCAGCATTACAAAGCGCTTTTACGCTGACGTATCGATAATATGAATTAACTTTTTTTCTCTAACCTTTTTGTTATGGTAATCTAGTGAAAATGTTAATGAAATATAAAAGAAAGAACGTCCGTCTGTCTTCTTAGAAGATCGGAATATCTAATGTGTTTTAATAAATTTTATGTTTATGCGTTGTCATGGCAACCGAATCTTTGGCTTAAGAGACAAAGTGCAGTACGTCTACAAACCGTTTACTTTAGCCCTGACTTTGCATCATTGTCAATATCACAGTGGTCTTTATCGTCGATGCGATAAGGTTGCTTTTGAGTTGCTACCATTTACAAGTCTGTCCAAATTACAGTGATCTTTATTTTCGTTGTTATAAAGTTGCTATTGGGTTGCTGCTGGCAGAGCTGTCAGAGGTAAAATAACTGTGAACAGTTTTTACCCGGCCACAACTTAATGTGGCACATGGAGATTAAGAAAAAGTTCGCTTTTTATAGCGTCGCTAGCTTGATACTAATTCGATCTGCCTAGCCATTTCCCAACATGTTGGGGTGGGCTTCCAGTCTAACCGGATCCAGCTGAATACCAATATTTCACATGGAGCGACTTCCTATTTGACTGTAAGACTGGTTGTCAGACTTCTAACTATCCGTAACTACTGTCAAAGATCTACGTATGACAGCTGGGACCAACGCCTTATCGTGCTTTCCGAGGCATGAAGGGATCTCGATAATATATGGTCACCCATCTTCGAACCGACCGTGGCAAGCGTAGCTTAACCTTCGATCGACCCGTGCGGCTGTTATCATTTAGCTACGAGCCCATATCCACTTACAGGATAAATGAACCAAATTCACCCGGAATGAAAAACGATAATTGTACATTGTCCCCATTGTCTTTAAAGCCATCGAAATTCATACTCAAAACTTTTCTCTCGACATTTTAAATATTTTTTTTGGAACTACACAAGTAAGCATTTAAATAATTTGGGAATGGCTAAAGAAAACCTAATTACGAAGATCCATATTTTCGTTCTAGGACATTAACACATGGTTTGCTGTTTTAAACTCCATTTATACTTTTAAAATGAATGTAATAAAATCATCCTACAATTGTCTGATATTGTATTGCATAATTCAATTGAATAAAATAACAAAGTAGTGCAAATCAATATATTTTTATAAAATAAATTGAGGAAAACCAATATAAATGACGCATCAGTGACTGCTGAAGTATAGTTTATTATTAATATGGAGCATAATATTACCTATACCTTATATTTATATGTGACTACAAGAGTGATAAATGTAAATGTTGCTAGGAGAAGTAGAGGAAGGCCAAAGAAAAGATATGAAAGGGAAGAGAGTAAATGATAGAGTGACGGTTGACAGGGGAGAATGGAAGAAGAAAACGTGTTGCGCCGCCCCCACGTAACATGGGATAGTACGTGGGGTCGCCGGTCGGCGCAACACGTTTTCTTCTTCCATTCTTCCCTGGCGCAGTAAGATGCTGACATGATGTTTGTAGTCCTTACTTAAGGTTTTAATAAAGTACCTGAGCAAACCTATTTTACCTAACATGTCTGAGTAGAGTACCCAATAATATTATCGAATGAATGCTTGACTTTAATCGATTTTTCTGCCCTAACAGCGAGTTACGGACCTAGTCAAAATCCTATTTTTAAATCACACAAAATAATCAGCATTTTGTTACTTCAAAACATTCACTACGTCGGCTACCCGACGAAACGACATAAAATTTAAAACATGCAGTTCACTTTGCATACCTCCAACAAATATTCAAAGGAGGACTTAATACAGTACCTACGGCTTTAAAATCAGGTGTAACGTTTTAAGTAGCCAGTATATACCTATATACGTAAAACATGTACAAAAAATACAGCATTGGGTATGCATTGAGATCGAACCAAGCTCCAGTTACAGTACTGTTTTACTTGCATTTCACTTGCGGGGTACAATCGCCGACAAACTTTGATTTAGTTACATAATAATGATTTAGTTTGACCTTAAAGCATGAATTTAGACAGGAATTCATAATACAGACAACAATCAACAATTGGGCCTTGTGATTCAGCTCGGTAAGAACCAAACGATTCTCTCCATAAACAAGGATCTATTGGTTTTTAGCAATGATATTGTAAGTAAAAAGACGTAGTCTATAGGTTACCTACCCCACATATGATGTTCAAAACAGTGTCGTTGTTTAAAAAATGTCGATCTATTTAGATGACACGTGGAAGTAGGACAGCATGTCCTAATTATCGGGCGCGAAAAAGAGACAAGACGATGAAAATGTGGCTAGTTAGACAGATTTTGATGTGCCACTTGCGGAGCGTGTATTACCTATCTGCCTCTTTTTACTTATAATAGATATCATTGGGTTTTAGGGCCCTTAGCTTTCGGCAAAGAATAGGGCATTTGCGTCGGTGTTGGAAATAGAATGATAAGAGATATTATAGGATTATTGCATCCGTAGGTGTTGAAACGGAAGACTAAGGGATAGTATCACTTCTTCAAGAGGCTTGACTGTAATAATCTTCTTGTTACGTATTGCGATCGCGTCTTATAATATTCTTTCGTCGATTTTTAACCTCGTTCTTATTCATCAACTTAACCTTTTACAACTATGTTGGAATAGCCTGCCAGTAATCGGATGTGACTGAATACCAATATAAAAAGACTGCCATACATACTGTCGTAGATAAAAGATAGTTAAATCATAATAAAAGATGGTTGTAGCCGTGATATAGGTAGTTATATGAAAGCGGTTCATAACTAACTTACTACGAATATAACTATGTTGCATGATCTAGTAATATAAGTATTAGGGCACTCTGACCAAATAGGTTAGGTTAGAACTATGACCAACTACGCGCGAGCAAAGCGAGCGAAGCGAGTGGTGCTTCGGAAGCGGCCGACGAGCGCTACGGCAACATTGGTCGCAGTAGCAAAATTAGGACACTCCGACAGTTTTCATATAAGTAACTATATTACAGTAGTTAGCTATATCCCTAGGGATATAACTATATCATACTATATAATATGTATGTATTTACAAAAAAAAAAAATGTATATAAGTAGTTTATCAGCCATCTCGTTACCATAACACAAGCATTAGGTTGCTTAGCTTGGGACTAGATGGCGTTGTGTGAAATGTCCAAGTATATTTATTTATATTTATTTATTATTTATTTATATCACGGTTACAATCATCTCACTACAACGTATAGATGTTAAAGTAATGTGGTTGAAGTGATGTAAAAGATATACTGATACTAGATAACTATGTTATACTGAATTTCGAAGTCATTCCTGGAAAAACAGTGAAATATTTGAGAAAGTATTTTAGTTTGTGTTCGTATGTACCTCATAAGGCTGGCCGGGTGCTATGGTGGTGGAAAAATCGTTAGCCTCGCACGTAACCGCAAGCGAGCGCGAGCGCAGGGGGCGATAGCAGAATAATCTTATGTTATAACATATTTTATTTATATTTTTAACATATTTCGAAATCTCTAGAATGTTTTCTTGACAGGATGTTTTTCCTGACCAGATGTTACTGTTCCGGATTTTCTTCTCAAAGCTGTTGTAGTCTTTGCTGTGAATATGTCAAAATAACAGCTTTTTACTAAATGCATGAATGAAAGTATATAAGGTACTTTAACAAAAAAATATTTTTTATTTTTTGTCTGTCTGTCTGTTTGTTCCGGGTAATCTCCGAAACGGCAGGACCGATTTTCACGGAACTTTCACTGGCAGAAAGCTGATTTTACAGAGAGTAACTTAAGTTACTTTTATTTTAGAAAAAGAATCAGGGTTCCGCGCAAAAAAAAAAAACCCATGAAAGTGTGAACAAAATCCGATTTAAATATAATAGGGAAGTATTGACATCAACGCGGGTGAAGCTTCGGGCAACAGGTAGTGAAACATTTATAACTGTATTTTTATTTGCTACCTTTTTCTTTCTAGTCCTAATAAATTTTCAAGAAGAGTTCTTCATTAATAAATATTTCCAACAGCCGAACAGCCTTTCACATTCCAAAAAAATAAACCCTTCAAATCAGCAGAAAATACAAAAAATATAAATTCTTGACAAAACTCCGTCTGCTGTCGGTACCCAAGCAATAAAGTTGAGTGAAGTCGCATAAAACCTTTATGTGATTTACTATGTACTTAATACGACCAAACGCTCTGCGTACATGTGACTGCAGATCAAATTTTCAAGAAATACACAATTTTGATCTTCGCTTGAGAAGTATTAACTTGTTATAGGTACATAACTTTGCCATCATAATTGGTTGGGAATTCCAAGTTTTTGTGGAAAATGACGTTTAAAGGCAGAACTTCTGCTAGGTTGAATAATTTACCTTGTTGTATTTGATAAAGCATGGTTTCTACCTCTCTTCATCGTGTCGTAAATATGGTTATTCATGTTGAAAAACTAAGAATTACGGGCTATGATTGCATTACACAATAATTAGATGCCTAAGAATGTGATGTTCAACAAAACTACACGATAAATCCTATCTCCAATTCCGTATAACACTTTTATCCAAATCCGGAGGATTTTTAAAGAAATCGTCTGTTCGACAACATAATACGCAATAAATATTGTTGAATTGTGAGTGTATTACCCCGCTGTTACTATACCAAAGTTTTAGCCAAACTGAGCGTGCTCTTTTATTTATTTATTTATTCCTTTATCTCAGGCAGCTGTGGCCCATATAAAATACAATAAGTACACAAATACAAAAAATTACTAAGTACATAAAAAATATATATACACTAATACATATAAAAACATAACTTATAACTTTTGGCTCTATCCCATAGATCAATGAATTGGAAGTTTTTATTTCCCATGTCTTGTATCCGCAGTTTTTTCCACATTATTAAACGTTGAGTACTCACAAAAATCAAGATAGATAGTACAAGCAGTAGGTACTATCCTAAACCTAAACATCGTCATACATTTGTGTCTCTTGCGCGTGCGACGAGCACCGTGACAGTTCGGGGCAGTCGGGCCGGACGCCGCGCCTCTTCGTAAATTGAATATGTTAAAACGTTTTTTGTACTGTTGACGACGAACGTTGATGGCTCGGTTATTAAATTAATGTTTTTTGGATGGAATAGGTACCTATACAATAATATTAAATACTAGCTTTTGCCCGCGGCTTAGCCCGCGTTTGTCGAAAAATATCCCACGGGAACGTGCTACCGGAAAATCCATCCTTATTCCTTGTCTACCTTACAAAGGGAACCTCTGTGCAAAATTTCAGCTTTCTAGGTTCAAGGGTTTGGGCTGGGCGTTGATGAGTCAGTCAATCAGTCAGTCAATCAGTCAGTGAGGACTTCTCTTTTTAACCCCCGACGCAAAAAGAGGGGTGTTATAAGTTTGACCGCTATGTGTGTGTGTGTGTCTGTGTGTCTGTCTGTGGCACCGTAGCGCTTAAACGGGTGGACTGATTTGGATGCGGTTTTTTTTATTTGAAAGCAGGTTTTCCAGCGATGGTTCTTAGACATGTTTTATCAAAATCGGTTCAGCCGTTTCAAAGTTATTTGCTCTTTTGTTAGCTGCGGTAGGGATCTTAGACGCGTAATGGGTATTTACTTTACTTTCAAACCTTAGTGTGACCTAAAATTTGAAACATCCATGTATGCTATCTATCTATGCAAGATTATGGAATTCTTGGTCTGATGCTGCAGCCAGGATATCCAGCACTAGTGTGCTGGATACACTCTTGAAAAATTAATAGCAGAAATGTCGTGTTTGGATTCATTTACATCAGTATTTGATTCTATATACAATGCAATGGTGGCAACAGGATGAGCTGATGCTGCAGCCAGGATGTCCAGCACACTAGAACACTCTTGAAAAAGTAATAGCAGATATGTCGTGTTTGGATTCATTTACATCAGTATTTGATTCTACATACAATGCAATGGTGGCAACACGATGAGCTGATGCTGCAGCCAGGATATCCAGCACACTAGAATACTCTTGGTAAAATAATATAGCAGATATGTCGTGTTTGGGTTCGTTTTGATCAGTATTTGATTCTACATACAATGCAATGGTGGCTACACGATGATCTGATGTTGCAGTCAGGATATCCAGCACACTAGTACACTCTTGAAAAAAAAATAGCAGATAGTAGTGTTTGTATTCGTTTTTTTATCAGTATTTAATTCTATTTGCAGTACGATGGTGGCATCATTATAAGTTAATGTTATGTGCAGAGAAACTTAACATTCTGCAGTATTAAAAATTCATTTCTGTATTTTTAAATTGTTTAAAAAGTTTAAAAAGGTTAAAATAAAAATTAAATTAAAAATTTAAAAAACCCCCAACGCAAAAAAGAAAAGAGAACATTTAAAAAGTCAAAAATAATACCTATCGTTGAGCCATCAAATTCGATTGAGTAATACCTATATATATTTTAATTACAGAAATTGATGGATGGCACAATAAGGTTTGCTCATTGAAATGGCGCTATAATGTCACGGCGGGGTACCGCATAAGTAAGTCAGACCCTTCACTTGATTGACTATGTACATATGCGGTACCCCGCCGCGAAATTATAGCGCCAATTCAATGAGCAAACCTTATCGTGCCATCCATCAATTTCTGTAATTAAAATATATATAGGTATTACTCAATCGAATTTGATGGCTCAACGATAGGTATTATTTTTGACTTTTTAAATGTTCTATTTTCTTTTTTGCGTTGGGGGTTTTTTAAATTTTTAATTTAATTTTTTATTTATATAGATAGATAGATATTTTCTGGAACTTAATATATACTAAGTATATAACTATAACTAAGTAGATGACTATGAATTCCTGGTACAGATTGAGTGTCCATTATAAAGTTCGGTAAGCCTGTGATATTACCAAATAAAGGTTATTTAAGCTTTAACTTTTAAATAGTAAGTTCTGAATTAGGTATTGTCTATAACAACACATAATAACATATCATCAAGCTTGTATTCCATGAAAGGTTGGGCAGATGTGTTGAGTAACACCACCATTTTGCATAACGTAACCAATTTAGTTAATCCATGAAAAACAGCTGTATAAAATTTCTAAATTTTTTTTAGAAAAGCCATGCTTATATGGCTTTCTGATCGATCTACCTTACTAAAGTCGACAGTCATTGACCCTAACTAAAATTCACGACTTAAACCTCATCAAAACAAATCAAAATATTTTATTTTACTTAGCATATAACACTTATGAAACGTCAAAAGCTAGGTGCACTGTTCCAAGTGGTCGTTTCCTAAGGAGAAGAGCCGGCAAGAAACTCCACGGTTACTCTTTTAAAAATAATTATCTTTTACAGTATTTTCAAATAACAGTGTTCATAGGTATGGGAGGTCAGTTGTAGGCCTTTCAACAAGTACTTAACAAAATAGAAAATAGTCAACAAATCTTCAGTATACTAGCGCTACAACGTTCACACATTACCTAATGTTCAAACTACGCTATAAGTACTTGTAACCGCGACAGTACTGCAACGTAGGTACGTTCCGGAGCCGCCCACAGTCGGAGATGATTCGTGGTTTCTCTCGAATGATAATCGATAGTCGCAGGAAATTGGGGCTACACTCACAAATGTTACAATTACTGCTTTTACGTAAGCTAATACCACAGAATTATACAACGGTTTAAGGAAATAAGTACTTAAATCTTAACGTTAGATTTCCTATAACCTAGGAAGGGTTAGTTTAGGAGTAAATTTTTTGTGTTTAAAGTAGTTGTTCTGGCCAATTTTTTTTTGGTAAAGACTACAAGAATAAATGTAGGTATGAAAGTTCCATGACCGACTGACAGACAAAGCACAACAGCAGAAAAATGATCCTTAGTGTACACCATGTGCGCTAAGAAAATATTTTCCAAAAATCCATCCCTGACCAGTCCAAGCGAGGATACCAGTTTGCAAAAAAAGGGGGTAACAAGCAGAATATACACATGTATATGTCGCAGATCGATTGTTGAATCCGCTATTTTACATAACCGCTAGCTGTTTTACAAAACAGTTGAACGACGTTTAGCTGAATCGCCATCACGTTACGTTTAGCAAAACACCACGACCACCCACGTTTACACGTAATGCAGGATGGCTTATTTGCAGTCACAATAAGCATCTACTGTGGCTTCTAATGCCGAATCGGTTGCAGTAACTAAGTAAGGGTACCCTGACCAATTGTTCTAGGTTATGTGACCAACAAAAAAGTTATTAGAGTTTTATGAAAGTCAGTCCTAAAAATACTAAATAGACAAGTAACTGCGATCAACTTGGAAGTAGCGCTCGTTCGGCTCGCGCGCGGTTGGTCACAGTTCTAACATAACCTAAACCCTAACTTAGTTACTGCAACCGATTCGGCATTAGCAGCCACACCAAACACTTATTGTGCTGCAGAAAAGCCATTCTGCATTACGACTAAACGTGGGTAGCAGTTTTGTTAAACGTAACGCAATGGCAATCCAGCTGAACATTGTTACATAACGGAGCTGTTTTGTAAAACAGCTAGCAGTTATGTAAAACAGCGGATTCAACAATTCATCTGCGACATATATACATAGAGCTACTAGAAGAGCTCTGTGAAAGAGTTAGTCCGTGGAACCACAACTATAAATCAGCGGCCAAGCATTTAAATTAATTACATAGGAACTGTTTTGCGTCAATGCGCAAATACTACTATAAGTAGGTACTGAGTTTGAGGTTAAATGTATTAGGTCGTACGGTAATTAACAAGAACAGGACTTGTTCTTACATCTATGATACATGCATTATAAGGCCAGAGTGTGTGGTTCTGCGCACTTAAATTAAAGTGCACTCACGAGAAACAAATTCTATGTAGAGCTCTCCTAGAGATAATTAACGCATTTACAAAGCTGGAATTACACTCTAGCTAGGGCATCTCTTCTAGAATCATGTCTATGCTACATTAATCTCCGAGGTCTTCTTTTGGATAATATTGATTTGTCGTGGAAGAAGACAAGGAAAAATTTGTTCCGGATTTTCACGAACACTTCATATTTAGCCTTTATTTCGTCGAGTGCTAAATAAAACCGTATAAGCCACTAAATATAGAACCAATTTTTTCTACATAGGGCTTAAGAACTCATTAAGAAATATTAGATTCCTATGTTCGTTTAGCATATAGGAAGATAGGTCATACAACGGAAATAGATGAAGAAGTTTATTCTAAACCACAAACTACAAAGATGAGTCATGCTACAATCAAGAGATAAACTCAAAATCTTGAAACAGCTGAATGAATCAGATGTTGCGCCATCAGACAGACGTGACCTCTATTGCATAAGTCGTAAAGGTCATAATGCGGTGCAATCAATCAAATTATCAGCGAGCAGATGCAGAGACAATGTGAATGAAACGAACCGGTACTTTTTAGTACCAACTTAACTTTGCCGTTGATTGAAGTTCAGTTCCTTATCGTTAGTGCCGTTAGAAAACAAGCATGGGAGATATCATCATGACAAGTTTGATTATGTACATTAGGAGAAAGAACGGAAAGAAAATAAAGAAGAAAAAATTGGTCAAGTGCGGGTCGGACTCGCACAGGAAGCTTCACCACCGTACAATATTTTACTTTAGTCAAAAAAACACTGCGTTTTTTACTTTAGTAAAAAAAAACAGTTTCTTGTATGGGGGACCCCTTTAATTTGTTGTTATAGCGGCAATAGAAATACACAATCTTTGAAAATTATTACGGTTCATGAGATACAGCCTCTGATAGACTGACGGACGGACAGTGTAGGCTAAGTAATAAGGTTCCGTTTGGCACACTTCGGGTACGGAACCCTTCAAACTATTAATTATTTTCCTTAACCAATCAAATAGAAAAAGTAAATAAATAAACCTGAAATTAAGATCATTCTGCCTTAATATTTATTTTTCTGCGTTCAAAACTCAATTAGCTGAAAACCACACATTTGACATGATCTTTAAACCACACATTTTTGTGGACGCTTGGTTGTAGGACAATAAGCAGACAAAGTTTTGAATTTTATGAAACTAGCGACCCGCCCCTGCTTTTCACGGTTTTTACGACTTGACAAAACACCGAGATTGATTTATTATAATATGTCATTTAAATCTTAACTTAATACATAAATCACCCAGAATAAATGCTTTAAATGATGGTGAAAACCACATCAAAATCCGTTGTGTAGTTTAGAAGAACAACGCGGTCACACAGACAGACACGAAAAGGGTATTTACTTATAATATGTATAGGTACGAATTCTATATAATTAATCCAGAAATCTCATTAAACAGCTCATCAAAATCTTAAACCAAGCTATCTAAGTACTTTTGAAAAATAAAACAGACTCCTCAGTGCCTTGGAAAGTACGTTAAGCCATTGGTCCCGGTTGTCATTCGTAGACCTTTAACAGCCATTACGGGTCTTCAGAAGCCCGAAAGTACCAACGGGTATCGTATTACCCAGTAACTGGGTGTTGGAGGTCAGAATAAGAGGTCGCTCCATACTGGTTCTGGTGGTGGTGGTGGTCTGGTGGGTGGTAGCTGCATCCGGTTAGACTGGAAGCCGACCCCAAAATAGTTGAGAAAAAGCTAGGCAGATGAAGATGAAACCCGCGTCACCCATCAAAAAACTTTTCGCCCCATCACTAGTACAGTGCAAGTGTAAATATAATATTGTTTGTGGTCTCAGGCCAGTCGATCACACGTCGATATCTATGATAAATGATGTCATGTCACGCGCGGTGTCGACGACCACGCCAACTAGTTTCAAAAAGTCAAATGATCGGTTCATTCACCATCTTACTAGATAGATTGGTATTGAAATATGGTTTCGTATTATTAGATGGTGGTAGATATTATTATTTTTTAATAGTGTTTGTGGTAGCTGGTTTTGGTGTGACAGAAGTACATATTTAAGTATAATGTTTCCAACTATTAATTTTACTGCGTCCATGAACTATTGCATTTTTTTGGTCAATGGTTGCCTGTCAATAAATAAGGAACTTCATAGTGTCCATGAAGTATTGCATTTGTTTGTCTATGGTAGCCTGTCAATAAATAAGGAACTGCAAAGCGTCCATGAAGTATTGCATTTTTTCCTCTATGGTTGCCTGTCAATAAATAAGGAACTTCATAGCGTGCTGAACTATTGCATTTTTTTGGTCAATGGTTGCCTGTCAATAAATAAGGAAATTCATAGCGTCCATGAAGTATTGCATTTGTTCGTCTACGTTTGCCAGTTATTAACTGGCAAACGTAGACGAACAAATGCAGTACTTCGAATGCCATCAATTTTTATGTCAATCGCTTCAATCGCACTTGGTAGACTATAAATTTGCGCATCAAAATGCATAAAACCCTTAACAATATTTGATAGCCAAGACTAGACAGAAGGAATTGAGAATCACAAAATACAAGAAACAGGCTGGTTATATCATATGTTGTTAGTGAGAAAGACAAGTATTTTTCCTATAAATAATATAATAGCAGCGTGTCCTTCGGTTCGCGGTTGATTTCACATAACGTGGAGTACAGACCATGGCGATATACAGGAAGTTTCCATTACACTGTAATTAGAAGAAGTTTAATTACTTTTTTATACCAGAAGATGCCTAAGTATTTATGTTTGCATGCTTACGTACTTAGCCGTCCAATATACATAATTATACTTTAATAGTTTTAATTCTTTGCGCTAAAACAGTCAGAGCAGAATGTACCACAGAGTTTTCACAATTTTCTCGACCTTTTCCGACGAAAAACTAAAATTTCAAGCTAGTTTTAGTAGCAAGGAAAACTTTAAGTTATAGAAAAGTTTCTAACCCCATTGCACATAATTAAACCTATGCCTATGCCTAATTCTGTTCATGCATAAAGGCTCTTACAGACAGAGGCGATATCGCGTCGCGACGCGATATTTTGCTAAGGATATAATATTGAAATATCGCGTCGCGACCGCGATATCGCCTCTGTCTGTAAGAGCCTTTATCTTATCACACTAATATCACACTAATATTATAAAGGCGAAAGTTCTTGTGTGTGTGTGTGTGTATGTTTGTTACTTCTTCACGCTCAAACGGCTCGACCGATTTGGATGAAATTTGGAATGTAGACAGCTTATACCCTGGATCAACACATAGGCTACTTTTTATCCCGTGTGAAACCGCGGGGCGCAGCTATTGCCTTAATATGTTTCTGTTAACTTCTGAAATCATCCTGTACATCATGCGTGTGTCACAGCTGGGCGCGGTTGCGGTGACCCATGTCGAAGGGTGACCTTCAAATGTGTGTCTGAACGTAATACGTCAACATCAGATGACGGCCCAAAATATTCTGACACCAAACATTACCATAAACAATGGACCGATTTGACAGTCATTTGTTTTATGTTAACTGCATTATACTCTTTCCAACTACTTATTTTACTTTTGATACAAGCACGCCTATGAAGTTCCTTATTTATTGACAGGCAACCATAGACGAAAAAATGCAATAATTCCTGGACGCTATGAAATTCATTATTTATTGACGGGCAAGAATGGACGAAAAAATGCAATACTTCATGAACGCTAAGTAAAATAAATGGTTGTAAAGATTATAGCTTTTTTATGTTATTGGAAAACAACTCGGGGTGGATCGAATAACCGATTTTCCCACCCATACGCAAAATACGCGCATTGTCGTGGAGTTGCGGATACCAGCCCGTATTACCTACCTATTAAACAACCCGACGCTACCGCCCCAGGTCTATCTGTTCTGTAAAATTCTCACCATGATACCGTAGGTCAGGGAACTTTTTGCAGTCACGGACCACTGTCACAATTTTAACAATTCCGCGGACCCCTGTCAAAGAATATTTTAGGAGAAGAAAACAAGCCTTATTTATATTTAAAAAAATATATTAAAAACCTATTCAATTCGCCGCCCGACGACGATGATGCGTCCGCGTCGTCGTCGCGGCGAGTTCGTGGGTTGGTCGAGAAATACTGAGTTTACTACACAATTTACTAAGAATTATGTTAAGAGTTAACTGACCTACTGCGGACCCCTAAGACTTTGAGAAACCCTGCCGTAGGTGAAGTGTGCTTGATGCTAGGGATTGACAGCTCTCTTCATTAAGTTTTCACGGTGAGATTTCTACAGAATAGGTCGGCAGATGTTAAGAGGTCACCACCGCCTATAGACAAAGATGAACTGATTAATGTGTCTATAATAATCACACAGAAACCAACACCCATAAAACCGGAATATAGAAACTCTGCTTGATGGCAGGAATAGAAATTGCATTTCCTGGAAAAACACCTCATAGAGAGCTCGACATCTATCAAGCCTGGTCAATCCTTTTGGCACTTAAAAGCATAGTTTAAAACACACGTAAGAAAACTTAACTCTAATAAAAATCTCCAGCACCAAAACCGAGGTAACCCGAAGTGGCCCGAGCTGGTCCGAAGTAGCGTCACGGGTGGGCGGCTCCGCTAATTGCCTGCGCCGCGACCCGTGACTTCGTCTACAGTTAGACGCGGGAGCGCCCCGGCCGTGTGATAACCCACGTATTGGTATCGGAGAGGGTACCGTTTTTCTGTATGCAGATTGGGTAATATGATTTATTTTAGAATGACACGGTAGATGGGATAGTGCTATTCAGCTGCATCCAGTTAGACTTGAAACCAACCCCGCCATAGTAGAAAAAAGGCTAGATAGGTGACATTAAGTTGAAAATACCTACCCTAGAGGAAGTATTTTTAACATAGCGCTGCTTGTGCTTCATGTGTACATAAAAAATAAAAAATATCTATATAAATATATCTTTAAGCATGGACTCACGTAGAACTAAGAGTAAGTATCCGATGAAGGAGTTGTCTATCTGATACCAAAAAATAAAATCTATAAACAATTAAACTAAATAAAAAAGGCTCGGACGACCATGTCCGCGATAGAGTACTCATTAAAAAAAAAACAGTGCTGCTAAAAATGTTAAGGAGCACAGTTTTCATACTCGTATGATTAAAAATTGCAAGTGCTTCTTCAATGTATTTTGTTACAGAAGTCAGCTAACTTTTATGACGATTCAGCGCTTAGGCCAAGGAATTGACTTGTACGCGCTATGTAAAATACAACTCTCTCCGAGTGATCAGGCATTTTTCAGGCATTCACGCCCCCCTACTCCGCCCAGAGCGGGAGAAGTCAATTGATGATTTCCCATCCACAAGAAAAAAGGCATTTTCCATACTTTTCTTCTTGGAAACAAGAATCGAGTCTCTTAGTCGATTTCACATAAACTTCTAATTATGTTAACTTTGGATTGGGCACAGGAAGAATTCAATGTTTTCGCATTTTAAACTGACATTTGACTCGGAACTGCATGCTAAACTCTAAAACATAAGAGACCCTTGCTGTAAAACCGAGAGCAAAAGATTTTAACCATTCATGATTATTATTTTCGTGCAATTTTAGGAATTTAACTCATCTCAAAAACAGATCATAACTAATACTTTTTGAGTTGAGTTTATTACACAATAGAAATGTGTTTTTAATAATTACCTATTTTAATTTAGATTATTTACTAGTTCGCTAATTGATTTTTTTTTTTTTAAAAGCATCTTTTCATTTAACAATCTTAAAAATTTGGTTGTGTGTGAGCGAGAGAGGTGACAAAACGCGACAGCCGTCTTAACGCGGCTTCAGGTAGGAGTTGACTGGTAGATATCGTCACGTAACGAAAAAGCGTTATGACGTCAGTTTTTTCTTTCTTTCTTTCTTTGTTGTTCCCAAAATTTTAGTTAAGTGAGAATAATAGTCTCTGATAGTAACTGAGTGGACAAGGATCAGTCCACTGAGCTTCAAACATGTCTACGCTACGCTCGGAGGCGCGGCTAATGCACATTTAATTTCCGTCAAGCACGCATCACTTGTCGCATTAAATGTTTACTGTTGTTACATTGGTTTTAGGTTCTTTTATAGTACCTGTACTTTTATAGTATAAGGACCTGAAATCTGAAAGCTTCAAGGTAGCTGTTATATGTGCAATTAGCTTAGTTAGAAGATGTATTTCTAATGGCTACGATGTTATAAAGGAAACCATCTTCATTTGTTTTCCTATACATCCCAAAACCTGGAACCTGGAACTGGGCACCCCAAAATAATGATTTAAATTTTATCAAAAGCTTTCCTACTTAATAGAATCTAGGAAATTCTAGGAGCAATCACTGAAAAGAAAACGTTTTTCCAAGTACCAATTTCTCACGAAATCAGTTAATCAGACATTTAGCGTCTAATCTGTCGAAACAAAATGGCGTCTTAACGCTTCGTCACCTCCCGCCAAACCGTTCGGATACATGTCCAAATAACAAAGAGGTGTAACGAGGCCGGACGGCGGCAGTTAACCGGCAAAATTCAAATTTCTATCAGAACAGCCGCCGAGAGGAACGAGCAATATCCGTTCTAATTTCGCAACACTACACATCCGAAATCGTAAGCGTTGGTGCGTTTCCGAACGCGATTCGAATAGGATACACGGTTTGAAAATTAATCACCCGATAACTGACTCTTTGCTGTTTTTCTTTTTTTTTTCTACGTAAGCTGGCCAGTAATAAATTTTCCATAATGACATGGGAATCGCTGAAAAAACAAACATGCATCAACTTATATTACTTAATTTAAGGTTCTTTTATTATATTTGTTCCTATTTAGGTAGTTAAAAACATATTTTTCAACAAACTTGTTCGTAAAGAGGCTCTTATTGAACCGCTTTTAGGTTCATAATGTAGTGTATTAAACACGTGTGCCATTTACTTTATATAACCACACTAGTACGGTAACGTGCACAGCCCAGAAAAAAACTATTTACTAGTCTGAAATGTGCGCTTTTTTTAATCTCATCAAAGAGATTCATACTTTTTTATAAAAAATTAAATATGATAAATCAAAATAAGTTTCATCAAATGATTTATTTTTGTCAAAATAATAACATTCTTTCGTGTTCTACGTCTAAATAACGTCGTGCCTTTACCTCTCCTTCAACCTGTGAAGACACCGCTATAAAAGGAATCCGCGTGCCATATTACAATTTTTTTTTACACAGGTAAATAGTTCATGAAACTTTATTTATTTTTTGCCTCGAAACAGTGTTGAAAAACGTCGTAAGAAACGCGTGTGTAATGACCAACACAGCACACTTGTATCATAATTTACTATGGTATACGACCTTCAAATTAGAAATAGTACCTTTAAAGGTCCAACCTCATTTCAGAAACCGATATATTTATTTATTTATTTAGATACACGATATACTGCGATTGCATAAGCGATATTACTGTACATAGTTTATTATTATTCGCTTGTAGCGTTTCTTCATACGGTCATAATATTTACTTCATCAAAATCTAATCCTTGACAAGATGACAGCAAGGAAAATTGGAAATTATTTTCAAGAGATTATTTTGTACTTAGGTAACTATTACTTGTGGTTATTTCTATGTAGCTGTCTGACTAACCATTAAATTGAAAAGACTTTCGGAAACCCGGTTTCTGCGAGCATTTTAAATCTATACAAATAAATATAATTGAAGTGTCTGTTTGTAATGTCAAAATAACAGTTTTTTACTAAATACATAAATGATAGTATATATAGGTACGATACTTGTAATTAAGACCAATTTTTATGTTTGTATTGTATCATTTTGTGCTGCTAAATACAACAATGATTTTTTTCTTAATTATTAATGAAAACATTAATTTTGTTAATATACCTACTATTATCAAGTTTTATGTTGCTGTCAAGGATTTACCTATACTATAAGAATAATTGAATATCAAGATTGCATATTTTTAACATAAACTTTTTTTTTTCAGGTAAGTAAGCTGACGTTAAGGAACTGCGATAAATCATCGTCACAGTAAGACAGCTCTAACCATTTATTAATTATTTTAAACAATATTATTATAATTTTTAATTGTTGTAGCAAAACCAAGTCAAAATACAAAGGTGTGTGAATACAAAAATACTGCACGTATTATTTGTTTAAAACTTTAAACTCATTATTCATTAATTATTATTTTACATAAAAGCCAAGAAGTAGTTCTTGGCTTTTAAGTAAAATAATAATTCATCAGAATAAAAACTTATTTAGTTTTTTCTAGTTACAAAGAAGATATTATTATCCATAATATTAGGATACTACCTTAACCACTAAACGATGTTAGGTTTATATGAATCAAATCAAATCATTTATTTCAAATAAATATCCATAGGTAAATTATACTAACATAAAAATAAAGTCGCAGATTTTATAAAAGTAAAATTAAATTCAAAAACTAAAATAAAAAAAATCTAAACTTAAATAACAAATTAGGTACGGATTACTATTCAGTTTCAGGACGACATTACGAAACAACTCTCAACTTGACAAACTAGAAATCCAATTATTCTTAATACTTAGTTAAAAAAATAAAATATTAAAAGTTGTTTTAAACTTAATAAAATTTGAATAATGACATCTAATTAATTCTTGATTGCTGCTCAAGTACATAAAAGTACATAGTACATAAAAGTTGGGGCATTACAAAAGCTTGAGACTTTACGTAGTGACCTCGCAGTAAAGACGTGAAATGTACAGATTTATGCAAACCACAAAAATCATCCTGGTAAGGCGATGTTCAGACTAAGCGACTTGTTCGATGTGATTGCAAAAAAATCCTCGTTGTGCATGAAAATGGCGATGTTATAAAGTCAAGTGCATGCAATACTGAATATCGAACATTAAAATGAAAATCATTGTTTTCAAAAACTTCCAAAAAGGGACACAGTTTCAAAACACACAGTATTTGTTTGCAAAAATAATAGAGGAACTTTTAGAAAATCAAAATTAGTTTTTCTTAACCTTTCGTATAACCTTAATTACAGAAACAATTAAAAAGCCATTCGATCTTATTACAAAACGAGGTTTTTCTTCTGCCATGGTTTAAACCATCGAGACAGTTTTTGTAATAAGAACCTAGATGTGATAGAAATACAGTTACGAGTATGTATACAAAATTGACAACTTAGTCCGGTAGGTACTAAGGTGTCAGTTTTATAAAACTGACATCATAATAATGTCGGAATAAAGTTCGAAATTCAAAAAAGGGTCCATGGTTTAAACCTGGGTTTAAAGATGAACCTTGTTTTGTAATAAGACGGAAAGTATCTCGCGTAGATCTTGGTTCAGACATTAAAATGGTTCGCCAAGAGTAATTTTTTACAAACCTTCAACACAAAGTCGCCAATCTGTAGCCAACCTAATGCCGCTCACAAGATGGTGCGATAGTCGCTCCAATGGCGTACACAATTAATACAGTACTTATCTCGCTAATTAACGATTGCAGAACGACCTAGAATCTTTAATGAGGCTGAGGCAAGATCCGTCCGGCTGTGCTGTGAGCAAACGTTTCTACGCATGGCTACGTGGCCGGTCGAGGGGAACTCTTCTGGCAGATTTTCATCTCGTTCTGACTTAGGCGATACTCTTTTGTAAGGCTAGTGGGGTTACATAGGAAATGTACCTAAAGCAAGCAGTACCAGCGCTTTTATAATCTAGATGAGGGATTTTGGTAGAGAATGCCTTTTTTTTTGCTGATGGGAAATCATCAAATGACTTCTCCCGCTCTGGGTGGAGCGGAAGGGCGTGTCAGACTTTTACTGACTAAAACCCACCCGTGTTGCTTCTGTTGCCTATGCCAGGGCCACGGTATCTGTTTCGAACAACCAGCGACCCCGTCGGCTGGTAGAGAATGACTAAGGCATTAAGGCGGCCTTTGTAGTTTAGAGGCATGAGGAACAGGGTGTGAAGTTCACTCATCCTCCATAGAAATGGGAGGATCCTCGGACCAGACGGGTGTTGTGTCTGGTGGGCTACTGCCCGACGGTTGATGTCGGGACGTTGTATATATGCTAATCGCGTGGTAAACTCTAATTGCGCGATGCAGGTTTGCGTGACGTCATGTCATTGATGCGTAGTTCATATGTGGCGATGTAGATGCAGCCACATCACTCCCCTCCGGAGACCGGAGGTCGATAGTGGGCTGAGTCGTGTATCTTGCGATGCTTGCCAGTGCCAGTTGTGGTTCCAGTGAGTCGGAACCGGGTGCCGCATAGTTCACGGTGAGTCGGAACTGTCTGCGGTGATACCCCAGTGAGTCGGAGTGGCGCTGCGTTATGCTCCAGTGAGTCGGAGTGTACAGCGCTGGGTTGAGGCTGAAGGTGATGACCAGGAATGCGCGTCCGCTGCATGCTGGTGGTCAGGATACCTGTTGAAGCCGTGGATGCTGGCTGGCTGTGTGACTCGCCGCTCGAAAGCTTGAGGAAGTGATGCTGATGACGTCACGCTGATGTAGTTGCACGAAGGCTGCGCTGACGTTCATGCTCGGGGTCACCAATTTAGAGGCATGAGGAACAGGGTGTAAAGTTCACTCATCCTCCATAGAAAAGGGAGGATCCTCCGACCAGCCGGGTGTTGTGTCTGGTGGGCTACTGCCCGACGGTTGATGTCGGGACGTTGTATACATATATGCTAATCGCGTGGTAAACTCTAATTGCGCGATGCTGGTTTGCGTGACGTCATGTCATTGATGCGTAGTTCATATGTGGCGATGTAGATGCCGCCACAGTAGCTTTTGTTTGTGCGAAAAGTTTAAATAAATTTTGAAGTCATCGAGTCTTTTAGAGTAAGCACATTGGTCAGTAAAATGCACGAGAATGTCGCTCTCTTTTGGACCCTATCTAACATTATTGAGTCTTTTGGCATCACTTTGACCATCACTGCTTACCTACAGTTTACCTAAATGCACTTTTAGTTACCCTAAGGGGGAAGGGCCAGGGAGCCCGTGAAATTCAAATTTTCTTACGTTTTTTGCAATTTGCAAGTCAGTAATAGCTTATATGTTGATTAAAGTATGATTCGCGCGTAACAAAGTATTAACAGATTTATAATCATTAGAATCAGTAATACCTACAACTCCTATGTTAGTATAATGCTAAAATGTCAATATTTCATGAAATAGTCATTCAATAGGATAACTTGGTCTTGAAGAGTTATATTGATGACTTTATTGATTATAATGCTGTAAATACATACTTTTACGGTCGCGAATAATATTTTGATCAACATACAACATAATACTGACTTGCAAATTGCAAATAACGTAAGAAAATTTGACTTTTGCGGGTTACCCTGGCGCTTTCGACTTAATAAGACGCCTTAAATGAACACTATGCCTTCAGAAGCTTTTAGAAGCTTGTATGAAACTGAAATTAACTTCAGCCGTTCATGAAATAATGACCAACCAACAGTAGTTGGTGGGCGTTCCGTTTCAAAACCTTACCGCTCGTTAAGCGCGGACGCTAGTAATTATTTTCCATATATTCGCCTTGAAAAATCGTATCATCTTCAATTAAATTCTGTCTATGATTAATAGCCGTGGCGTACATACACGTAAGTACCGCCCACGAATATTTCACAATGATACGCATAGACTATAGAGTTTCTCCACAATACATACATTATGTAGGTATATCCATTATGTCTATACGATATTATCTATAGTGCTACGTTTACTTACGTAGTAAATCATTTTTAGAAGAAAAGGGGGTGGGCCTTTTCTCCGAAGTTTGCAAAGAGAAAAATCTGAAATTATTCTATGTGATAGAAGTTTATGTAAAGGTTACAGGAAAAATAAAACGATGTCTCTAAATAGCACACTTTCTCAGAAATCGGAACGCGAGTCCGACTCGCTCTTGACCGGGTTTTTTTTAATAAGGTAAACTTTTTGGAAAAGTATTTTCAGTAGGTTTAAGGCACTTGTATAACTACATGTCAATGTTTTAATCACTTTCTATTACTTGGTTAACTTCAATCCTTCATTAATGGCTTTTGTGACAGAGACACCACTTTGCCAATACCACGTAGACTTACTATGAAAGCGCAATAAGATGCAGATATATGCCAATAGCCTTGAGTAGTTAGCTTGCGTGTTCTGTGCTGAGCTCACGCAACGCGTCGTACGTCCAGCCAGTAATAGGACTCGAAAAAATTAATAATTAAATTTTCCTTGAAATGGTGAAGGTTTTATAAAAATAGTCTTGATAGTTTTTGCGTGATTCTCAGTTTTTTATCCTACGTAATATAAATATAATCTTAAATATTCACATATTAAAAAAATGCTCTAAGTAATTTTTTTTTTTTTTTTTTTTTTTTTTTTTTTTTTTTTTTGACGACACGTTTGGCGTAGTGGTTGAGCGATTGACTGCTGCGCAGCATGTCGCGGGTTCGATTCCCGCACGTAACAAATATTTGTACGACCTACAAGTATTTGTTCCGAGTCTGGGTGTTTTTCTATCTATAATATGTATGTATTTACAAAAAAAAAATGTATGTAAGTAGTTTTTCAGCCATCTCGTTACCATAACACAAGCATTAGGTTGCTTAGCTTGGGACTAGATGGCGTTGTGTGAAATGTGCAAGGATATTTATTTATATTTATTTATTTATTTTCAAATTATTAACACTAATCGTTTAGACGTGATCTTCAGTTTAAAATTATTAATTTCTTTTTTATTTTTTGTAACAATTTATTTAATTTTTAATATTATAAATTATTATATTTTTGATTAAAAAATCTCAAATATTTTTATTACACATTTTTTTATTGATTTATTTAATGATTTAACTTTAAAGTTAAAAAATCTTCATTGAAAATGATAATTAACTTATTTTCAATTTTTGAAGCCGGTTATCGTCGCCTTTTAACAGCAGTTAAGCACATGGGCTTTAATCTGACACCGCAGTTGAAGCTTTAAGAAAGCGAAGAGATAGCCATTTAGTCGGGGTGGGTTTAGTTACTACGACCAATTCAGCTCGCGTGTGGTTACAGTTCCAACTTAACCTATAATTGGATATCATTCAGGCCGCTAGTTGGACGGCGCCGATTAGTTAAAAGCCTAGGCGGTTAATTGAAAGGCTAATTAAGCTAGTTGGCTGCGACAGACATACAATTTACTGAGTTAGGAAGAGCGTTCCAGGCCATTTTCAACTTAAAAACACAAAAAAATATTTATAGGTACATTACGAAAATATATTCAGGTAAAAAAAACCGGTCAAGAGCGAGTCGGACTCGCGCACCGCGTTCCGTTCCGATTTCTGAAAAAGTGTGCTATTTAGAGACATCGTTTTATTTTTTCTGTAATCTTTACATAAACTTCTATCACATAAAATAATTTCTGATTTTTATCTTAGCAAACTTCGGTGAAAAATGTAAAAAAAAATACCGTTCCCGTTTTTTACATTTTTCACCTTATCTCCGAAAACTATGCTGTTTAAAAAAAAATGTTTAAGAATGTGCAAGCAGCGCTCTTTCATATGATACCCCGCATGCCCTAGTAGCCCTACTTTGAATTTTTAAGACCCCCTTTCAGTCCCTGTTACAAAAACATATATAAATATTTTTACTTTTTCTTATTTGCAAAATAGTTGGGTAAACGTCATCTAAAACTGTTCCAAATTTCATGTTGATAGCATTAGTAGTTCTTGAGATATCCCGCTGTGACAGACAGACAGACTGAGTCACACCATAAGGGTTTCTTTTTTACCATTTTGGTATGGAACCCTAAAAATCGTAACAAACAATTCATCAGTAGTCCGGTCAAATCAAAATCAAGTCACCAACCTGCAGAAAAAAACAACAATATACACTTTAAATTAACAAGCATATTTAATGAACATCATAATTAGCATCTAAACAAGAAAATTACTGAATAAAACAACAATTAATTCTATAAGGAAAACTGGAAAATTACTACGACTTAAATGTCTCAGGAGGCAGGTTTTTCAAGCCCAGTGCCCTTCGGCGCAGGCGCAATTATATCGCTCAATGTCATGCAAGATTAATTTATGAGATTTTTTTTTCTAATAATCATAAAAAAATAAATTGCGACTTAATTTCTAAAGTAAATTCTTAGACATCTAATAAATAGTAAAAACATTATTGGACGTGCTTTGCTTGACTGAAATAATGTATTGCCTATTTTAAACATTTTGTTATTATGATTATTGGTGATCGATTCAAATAGTTCCGAAACTATTTCAGTTGGCGGCACTAACATTATAAAGGCGAAAGTTTGTGTGTGTTTGTATGTTTGTTACTTCTTCACGCTCAAATGGCTGGACCAATTTAGATGAAATTTGGTATGTAGATAGCTTATACCCTGGATTAACACGTAGTCTATGTGTTAATCCAGGGTATTTTTATCCCGGTATACGCGGGTGAAACCGCGGGGCGCAGCTAGTAAACGCTAAAGATCGCGCCTTTATTCGTTTGACGAATCTGCACGAAATCTAACTTAGAAAGATGTATTGATAATTTTTATGGTTATAATTATATAAATACATATCTTTTATTGTCGCCAATCATATTTTGATCAATATATAACTTGCTGCTGTGAAGCAAATTGCAAAAAACGCAAGAAAATTTGAATTTCGCGGGCTACCACAGCGTAATCACCCTAAGCGTATTATTTATCACATTTATTCATATGTCAACGCACTATGACCTTACAGCATGCCATTCACTGCGCCATAGAACACGCAACACAGTGTCGCAACTAGTTTCAACACACGTTTTCCTTTTTTCGTGGGAAAATCTTTTCACTATACACAATGAACTTAATGTGTAGAAAACTACCAATTTACATTTTGCGTTCGGTGTGGACTCTATTTGTGTGACGCTAAGGGTGGTTTTGCATTTTTTTGGTGTAGAACAGTCGTTTATTAACGGTATGTAATTTATGATAATCAAGCGAAAATGTTAGGTTATAACTTCGTTTAAAAGCATTTATGACTAGAAACTGCTTCATATGCTTCTAAGACCGTTTTACACACGTTTTATCTGCCTTTTCACTAAACTAGTAACCATATTATATGTTTCATACTTGCCTACTTACATAATCTGCTTGCTTTTAATCTCGTTCTTGGCACATGTCAGTTTCATACCAACCAATATGTGTTATGCTTGAAGGGCTTGTGGTTAGAACAGCCGCACGGGTTGATCGACCAGGTTAAGCTACGCTTGCCGCAGTTGGTCCGTGGATGGGTGACCATCTTTACATACCAAGACTCTTCCGTGCGAAGGAAAGTACGTTAAGCCGTGTCCCGGCTATCATTCGTGGATCTTTGACAGTCGTTACGGGTCGTCAGAAGCCCGAAAGTCTGACAACCAGTCTTACCGTAATCGTATTACCCAGTAACCGGGTTGTGGAGGTCAGATAGGCAGTCGCTCCATGTATGTAAAATACTGGTATTCAGTCGTATCCGGTAAGACTGGAAGCCGACCCCAAAATAGTTTTTAAAAGGCTAGGCAGATGATGAGTATGTTTTGCAAATTTGAACCGTATTGCTACTAGAAATTGTCCTACTGACAGGAACGCATTCTCTCGACACCCGAACCATAGGTACCTAAATACAATGATACTGAAAGCCTAATCAAATCTTATATGCAAACTAACTGTCAAATTGTATAATCGTTAGCTGTTTTGATTGGTTGACAAAAATGAGGAAAACCTGTCATACCACGTTGACAGACGCACAAATGTCAAATTGAATAGGCTTTCAGTATCAGAGGTAAGCTTGCCAATTAATAAGGTAGGTCTTGCAGCACGGGATAGCTAAATAAATAAAAAAAAATCGATGTTTTCTTAATTCTTACACACAGACAGGCATCACAAGGGTCATTGACTCGTCATAGTTTAAACAAATTATATTTCTAACACGTTAGATACTGATGAAAATTCTACTATTATTATTCTAGGGTCTATTAATATTCATTCTAGAATTTGCTAACGTTTTCAGTGGCAACGATGTTTGCGTTTACCTAACCTCTAGTGACCTATAGCTGTCACCATTTGTGAAATGGCACATGCGTAAAAATTAAAACTTTTCTAGAAAAAATGTTAATTTTATACAAGCACTAGCAATTGGCTCGAAATGACGCACAAAGGGTACCTTATATTCGGTAATTAACAATTTAAAATTCTAAACTCGGCACATGCAAAATAAAACTGCTTATTTTTCACAAAACCTGTCATTATTTCTTATAACACGCCATTTATTTTGAAAATGTCAGTAACGTAAAACAAATGAAAAATTCTTTAAACAATAAATTTCAAATTCGATTTTCAAAATAAATACGCAAGTTCAAAAGTCCCACTCATCAAGCGAACGCCACAGGAATGCATCAGCTGATAGCCAGCCGAACGGAAGTCGCGTCACGTGTGTGCTCCGCCTTACTTGGTATGCACGGCCCGTGTACGTCTGCCTTTATGGCCGGTACTTCGAATCTGGTCTATGAACAAAGAAGGATATTAAAAAAAATTGATAAAATTCTAGACATCTTTCGTAACGGGACGTTTTAAAACTGCTTGAAATGTTTGTGCAAAAGAGCTGTGTTCGTGGAAAACTTTAATCATAACTAGCACTTTAAAAAAAGAACATATTTGCTTTCTGAAAGTAGCGGGAGCTATCACCGCCTATTTAGTCCTTACAAATGAAATAGGTAAACATAGGCAAAGGCATCATAATATGACATCACCAGATTCGATTCTGCAGAGCTGCATATGAAAATATTTATTAATTTAAAAAAAATAATATCTATAGGTACAACTTTGGTAAATATTTTCGATACGTCTAAGTACCTAATCAAACGAAGCCTCGGGTATGGCAGTGGACGTCACGTACCTACTTATTTTTTTTTATACAACAATCCATTATGTCATTGATGTGAAATCTCCAACACCCAGTAAGCAAGTTTGGTGATTGAAAGTGATATTCGTCCTACCGGTCTATTCTTTATACAACCTCGCCGTGAAAACTTAGGTGAAGTTTGAAGTGACCTGTCAATAGTGCCAATTCGTAGCATCAGGTGGAATGACAGCTCACTTCACCTAAGTTTTCACGGTGATTTGAAAAATCTCTGCTGGTGAAGTGAGCTTGAAGTGAGCTGTCATTCCACCTGATGCTAGGGATTGACACTATTGACAGCTCACTTCACCTACGTTTTCACGGTGATTTGAAAAATCTCTTCTGGTGAAGTGAGCTTGAAGTGAGCTGTCATTCCACCTGATGCTAGGGATTGACACTATTGACTGCTCACTTCACCTACGTTTTCACGGTGAGATTTTTACAGAATAGAAAGGTCTGCATAACATTATGTCATAGAATGAAACTCAAAGATCTGTCCATTTCACAATGAAACGTAATACAGACAGTATTAAAATAAATAGGTGCAAGGTCATTCCATTCGGGGCATATTTCGGGAGCCGCCCGCCTGTCAAGTATGGCTGCGCAACAGTGTCGCAACTGTAGTGGCGCAAAACGTATTAATTGCCACACTGAAATGTATACAGGGTGATTAAGTTGTTTGGTAACGGATGTGGTGAACGTATTTACTACTAGTATTAATAGTACTACTAGTATTCTATTTAAAAATATTTTTTTGTAAGTAATTATGTCAGCCCTAAATTCGTTAATATTTTTTTAAAATAAAAAAGCAATTTATAATTAAAAACTAAATAATGGCATACACGGTTACTTACATCTTGAAACTAAAAATAGGTATTAAAATAAATCGGAGGCAAAACGTCTCTCACTGTCATTATTAAAGTTAAAATAAACCACTACCACCTCCAGTTAAAATTTAACTCCACATTTGATGCTATTTATTTTAAATAGCAGTTAATTAAGAATAACTAACTGCGCAATTCCAGCGATATTTTCGCCATATTACCCGTAAATTTACCGCGTTAGCCGAGCACACTGTATATATGAACAGTTAAGTGTCGGACCGTGCGAAAATCTGATAAAAACGATTCTATGTACGTATAAAGAATATTTTTTCCCGAGACAATAGCCGTTAGAGCACGACCATATGTACCGACCGTTTTTTTCTTAATTACCGCAGTAATTTACCTTTCTAAAGTTGAGGTCAGCTCTGTAATCCGATTAGTTAAGTTTCGTTTTAATTTTTGGATTTCTTGAAATTAAATTGGGCAACAACCTGTAGCTGCGAAAATTTTCATGTAATATTTATTTTTATTTAAAATATGAAAAACTATCTTGTCTCTTAGAAAAACAATTTCCGAATATATGTAAGCGCATCACTTCAGAGTATTTGGCTAATTGTTTTTTTGTTGTCAGGACAAAATTTGTTCAAGAACAGATTATTTGGAAAATTCACCGGAAAAGTCGGAAATTTAGATGGTATTTTTGTATGAAAACAAACAATACAGCCTTTAAACCACTGGAGACAGAAACATGAAATTCACCGGGCGACGCCTGGCACGAACAGCTAGTATATAATAAAAATTAAATGCTGTTCGTTTGTAATAATTTACAGTTTTCTGCCAGTGGAACTTCAGAAATTTGGATCTTTACGTATTTTTCAGATTTTTTGTGAAATAATCGTCTTGAATGTTACTTTCAAGTACCTAACAAAAAAAATGTGTAAAATACACACTACAAAAAAAAGATATAAATTTTTGAAGCTCCACCTGCAGAAAACTCTAAATAATTACAAAAAATAACTCGAAAACTACAAAAAATCGCGGAACATTACATGAGGTATTTTCGAATACCCCTGGTATGAGAAACTCTGATTTTTCTTTTGGAAGTCACTATTTGGACCATCCTGTATAATATTTTGAAAGGTTTTTCAGGCGTATCTTATGTTAGACAGCATTGAATGTCGACTGAAGTATAATATATTTGGGAAAAGTTTGGCATGATGTTTTTAAAGTCTGTATTCGGTAATCATGATGGCTGATAAAATTATAAAAGTTTATAAGAATGCCTTACAGAACATGTTACACTGAATGAATGCTAACCAGCTGATCATGACAAGACATAAAATGCAACTATTCCATAAAATTAAAGACGAAACAATCCCTATAACAAATTCTATTTATAAAACAACACATTATGAAATTATCCAATTTGCTGCCACCTGTACAACAAGCAAGCAGCCTGAAAATAAATATAATAATAACCGTGAGAATTCAGCGATGACGTCTCTAACAAGCCGAGTCATCGACCGATCTAGTGGTCAGACCTTACCGAGTTATCACACAAATTAAGCGTTTTGTTTCGCAACGTATTATCTCCACCCAATCTCAATTTAGGTGAGCTCACACACATTCATAAATAGTTGGTACATGACAATGAAACTGGCGAACAAGAAGCATTTTTCGCACGATCATTGCAGCGTACGAATTGCGCAAAAAGTGCATATTGCGCCAGAAGGGCGTTATTGTGCACCTAGCCTTATGTTTTGCATTGTGTGAAGTGCTTTGTCGAGTGTCATTATGCTAGAATTGGTTTGTTTTTACGTGGTTCATATTCTAGTAACCCTTGGCCGAATTTGACGAACAATTGGGAGCGGACAATTCTAGTGTTGTATTGGTGCGTAAAACACACGGTTTTATGTTATGAGTAATGTGTATTAGTTTGCATGCTATAGGTTGTAGCAGTGGACACACGGTTTTTACACTTAGCAGCACATAAGTTGTTGCAAACTATGGACCCGCAGTAGTCTAAATTCAGATTATGATGTGATGTCAGTTTAAAAACTTCTGTTTTCGAGTAATTTTGACCGAATAACGAAAACTGAAACTTTTCATATGGTCACTTTTTAGTTGCTCTACGCTTCTATTCAAAAGCAATATCAACATATTCAGGCGCAGGTTTAAAATAGTAGATTATGAAACTATTGCATAATGAGGGGCATTAAACACGGGTGTTTTAAAGCCTAGTTATGTGCAGTTATTGTAGTATACTACTTGATCTACTCTCATATATTGAGATTGAACCTACTAAATAAAAGATCAAAGTTAAAAGAGTAACAAATTATTTGGATTCAAAACTTTTTTATCATGCTACAAAAATGACGCGCCCCGCATGCGTTCATTAGAAAAAAATAATTGATGGAAACTTCTTGGTGGTATTAACTTCTTGGATTTGCCCTGTATCGTATTTAGAACAGATGATATGATTCTATTTTTAAATTTTGGTATTGAGTTTATAAAGTACGTCAATATAAACTTGTTATTTATAATTTGAATTTTACGATATGAGAGTAGATAAAATTACTTACGTTACCAAAAACTTTGTACCAACTATCAATAGAGCCTACTTTCATAAGACCAGTACCTAACTAGCTTTACACAAACGTACACATAAGTAGGCAGTAAAAGAAGATGTTCATAAATATGAATCAGCATTCAACAGTGTCGGGGGTCGTCGCTTCGATGAATACGATTACTGGACGTTGGGCAACGAGTCGCCACCCGACCTCCTGGACTGATTCCGATAGTTGCTTTACATTTTACTAATACATGCTTAACGTTGCGGTGTGTACATTTCGATTTTCATTCGGTTTAATTATGTACTAACGAAAGAAATGGTGAAATGTGGGATATAGCGAAATGTTTACCTAGAGTGAATGACGAAATACAGATTATTGGGAAAATGTCACCCCTCAGTCCAAATTCACTTTATGAGGTCGTTTAAGGCTCTCCCCCACAGGCACGTTATTATCACACTAATATCTAAGTTTGTTACTTCTTCACGCTCAAACTACTGGACCGATTTGGATGAAATTTAGTATGTAGATAGCTTGTAGCTAGATTATCACATAGGCTACTTTTATCTCGGTCTACGCCGGTGAACCACGGGGCGCAGCTAGTCGGTTGACAATATCGGATGCGTTATTGCGATATCTGTTTTCAGTACATTTTGTATTAGGACGGCCACGAAGTTACACACTGCTGCGATAGAAGAATCAATAGAAACTCAACAGAAGTAGGACGCTTGCGTTACGATATGAGTTCCTGCGATATTCTTATATGAGTTCTTAAAACCATTTTGTATTAGGGCGCATACGATCTTACACACACCTGCGTTAATAACGTTAGTACTTTAGTAGTACCTCAATGATTTTGCTTATAGAGTAGGTAACACGTAGACGTTAGAAATATCGGATGATAAAAATGCAGCTGTGTGTCAAGGAATCGGGACGCATTATCGCAATAACGCATCCGATATTATCGACCGATAATAACGCGCCAGTGGGGAGAGCTCTTTATGCGGAAAACTGCCACAGAAGTGCATTTGGTTGGCATTTTAATTTATTCCAATTAGTAGAACATCTACTTAACCTGTCGCATGTCGTGGTCTGAACCTATGGGGTTCATACGACACGCAAGTATTTAGTAAAGAACATGGTGTTTCACTTAGATCTCTCTAGAATAATATAAGCTTGACAGAAACTGTGGAATAACTAAATCTGAAGTGGGTATTCACTGCAGTGACTTTGATTAGGGTGCTAGTGCAGACACCGAATAGTGAACTCAACTTATTCGTGGAAAAGATAAGAATAAGCAAAAAAAAATATCGAAATAATAAGTTTACAAAAATGTGTAGGTACATTTATGGTTCAGTAGTAAATATTAATCCAGGCCTATCATAGTATTATAATAATCTGGTTAAAAACGATGGTATGACAAATATAAAAATTACAATTGCAAAAAAATAAGATTCTGAAGGTAATGTTGTGTGTTGCCTGATCTAGGTTTATTTTTTAAACCTGTGTTTCAGGCAAAGTGCAAGTTTAAACATATTACCCTCATTAATTGCCCTTACGCATTACAACACCATAGAAAAAGGGGCAATCCATTAATACAGATGTCCATACATCACAATAAAGGCATCGTATCATGCGAAATAACGAAAGCACCCATTGTCCAGACGCGGGAATGAATCCCGCACCCGTACTGGGGAAGCCTCTGGCACTGTGCCAAATAGGCCATCAATGCATGTAGGTAGGTACAGTCAGCAACAAAAGACAGATTTATAAAACTGAAGTTTCACTTCAGTTTTATAAATCTTAATTATTGAACAAGACATTGAATTAAAATCGGAACAGAAGTAAAATTAATTAAAGATCTACTAGACTCTTAAGTATTTTAGGAAAAAAGGAGATACTTAATCAAATCATTTTGTATCAATTTACATGTTGTGTAAAAATAGGAGTGTTAATCGATTTATGTTGCTGACCGTACCTAAACAATACAAGTTAGTAATCGATCATTAACTCCAAGAAAAAGGTATTAGTATTCTATGCTGAAACTAGGTCTGAAAGCAAGCCTGATAGACTGCCAAATGACCTATTTTGTAGCAGCTCCATTGTTGTAAATGTTGGGGTCAGCTTCCAGTCTAACCGGATGTAGCTGAATATACAGAATTATAATCATTAGAATCAGCAACACAACTCCATAAGTTAGCATTTATCTCAAATGTAGCGATTTCATGAAATCATGAGGTAGGTAAATAGGTAGGTAGCAAAGAATGTACAGACAATAAATTACTACGGGTCTTAGTTTGAGGTCACCTAATTCGTTTGGAAACGATATATGATAATTTTTGCCAAAAGTATAGTCCGAAAACCCTTTGGTCGCATGAAATTTTCTTCTATTGAAAAACCAGAAATTCTACTTATCCTGGTCACAATACCTTTCAGTTCAAAAACTTTTAGCTCTATCAAATAGCTGAAAACGTTTAGCACTAAACATATTTCGACATCATTCTGTCTCAGGTCATCGTCAAACGTTTGACAGAAACAGAACGATGATTTGAATTCGTTAAGCACTAAACGTAAACGTACGTACCAGTCTTGGTATAGCTTTTTATAACAAGCTACCTTCTTCTTTGCTAGATTTGCCTTTTAATGCGTTTAAAATTAAAGTTAAATCCAATCTTTGTTCAAAGGCATACTATTCTATCAACGATTACTTAAACGATAAGAATAGTTGGTCGCTGTGATTAACTCAAGACAATGTTTATGTTATGTTCTTTCTCCAGGATCAGCTTACTTAATGACAGGTTACAGTTAAGTACTAAAATTGTTTATTTTATTTGACAAAAATATAATTTAATGTATTGTGTTGCGTAAATTATTTTTGCATAGGTACTATTGTATAGAATCTAGTTCTTCTAACTGAACAGACAGCTGTGCTGCTGGGGAGTTTGTTCCGCTACTTCTTCTTCCCAGCTAAAGCACTAGGAAGTGGTGAAGGGCGGGCGTTTTGTGGGGACTGTCTTACTGTAATTTTGACGTTCAAAAAGTGCTGATTCTCAGCCTAATTTGAATAAAGGACTTTTGATTTTGATTTTGGTACTGAAGCACAATTTTCAGTAAATAACTAAAATAATAATAGCATTAATTTACACTAGTTCTATTAAAATATTAGTTTATGCGAAGACGTCATGTGTTACGTCAAACGAAGCGGTGTTTCTATCAACGTCATTCGTATATCTACAAATAAACAAATGAATTATTTTGAAAAAGTAATTTTAATGTTACTTTAAAATTAATATTTCGACTTTTCTTGACATGATACTGTTGTCAATACAGAACCATAATTTGACAGTTCTTATTTCAAGTTTAAATTGACAGGTATCATCGTTGCATATAAATTATTATACGAGTATATTTCACTAATAACAATTTAAATTCAAACATTCAAACTGAACAATTTCCTACAATAAGTAAAGGTAAAAGGAAATCATACACAAATCATACTCCCACCATACTGTAACTCCGCCCACGTAAGAAAATCTACGAGTACGAACGAGTCTACTGTTACTACGCGTCGATTCCTAGCCAGGCTGCTTTGGCATATCGATTCATTTGTTTGCTAACATTCGCTCGCGAATATGAAGTTTCTTTGTGGAGATAGTCCAGTGAATTCAATATTCCCTTTCCTTTCCTTCCCTTCCTTCCTTCTTTTCCTTTCCATTTTTTTTTTCCTTTTCCCTTTTTTTTTGTCACTATCATTTGTTTTCAAACTAACGTTTTGCTCGCTATGGAATTCCACGACCACGTGAACGTTAAGAGAATATACCTCAACAACTTGTCTCTCCCTCCACTCTCCCCTCTCTCCCCCTCCTCTTTCTCCTCTCCATCTCTCTTCTCAATTCTTTATTTTCCTTCTTTTTTTTGTTTTTTTCTCCTTTCTTCTAATATACCTCTCGGGTAAGTATGTCAGAACGCAATTTTGTAATAGGCCTCTTAACGAAAGAATACTCCTTATGAAGACGCACCTTTATAAGTATATTTTTGTGATCTATCATTTCTCTTCTCTACTCTTTGCTATGTACAGATATCATCTCTTCTTTACTTTTGGGCTAACACCTTACTTCCTGTATCTATCTTTACCTACCACCAATCATATTATTCTTTATCACTCTTTACCACTTGAAGTCCTTCTAAGGAGTTAGACATCCAACGATTTCAAAATCTATCATCAAAATTGAATACTTGTACTTCTTATACAAAATATAATTGGTACGATGTTAAGACGCCCACACGTGAAGCGTAGCTCGTTACTTACCTCATGAGCTATTGAGTCTTCGCACAGTCGGGTTTGTTCTTTAGCTTTGCTAGGAATATTTTCTTACAAGATCTAGGACCTCCGGTTTCCGAAAGCTTATTATTTTCATTTGTCGTCAAACTAAATGATCATTTGTTTTTAACTTCCACCAAATAAAGTATTTTATATTATAATGCTTTCTGTAATCATGACCTCTTCTATGCCAACCTACTCTAGTAAAAAACATAATATCTCCTTCTATAAAATAACATTTCTTTGATTCAGTTTTGACATCGCGCCATAGAAATCTTTCTTCAAACTATAATTGTTTTCTTTCGCTTGCTCCGTTTCTACTAGGTCGAGCAGAAAGTCTCCCGTCTAATGTAAATTTCTTTGGGATTCTCCATCTAGTGCTACTAAGATGTTTTGCCGCCTGAGTGACATTGGCACACCAATGTCAATGTCATTCAGATACAATTTACCAGTTTGGCACTAATGGATGGATGAAAACAAGATGGCGGATGGTTAGTTCTGATTTTAGCCACGCGCCAAAAGATCCTCGCACCGTTGCATATTCATCACATCTCCCTCTCACAACGTTAATTTAAAGAAAATCAACCACACAAATCATAGGTAGTCCCGCCTACATACGTTACCTCGGGTTTCACCGTCCGCTCCGTTCAGTTTGTTCTTTCACCTTTGCTCCACTTGTGAACGCAGCCACCCGCGACGGGACGCGCCATCGCGCTGCGCCGGAGTGGATTCAGCAGTGATTGAGATACTATGACTTATTATTATGGCTTCCTTTTGTGTTCTAATGAACGGTTCAGAGGTAAATGTAGATGGTAAAGAAATTGCGTTCCGCTAGTGTTTCTAATTTGCTGCGTGATCATTCACTGGTGTAGTGGTAATTGTTCTTGGGCAATTGTAGGTGGCAAGTTCCTGTATTTCTAATAATCTAGTAGGCAACGAGAAGGAGCCAAATGGTTTAACACATCATATTCATAAGCTGGACATTTCTACAACACTGAATCTTAACATCCTACTCCTGTAAGTTCTGTGACTGATAATAATCAAGATTGCAATTTTACTAATCATAATCACACAATCACACTTCACACTAATATCATAAAGGCGAAAGTTTGTGTGTGTGTGTATGTTTGTTACTTCTTCACGCTCAAACGGCTGTACCAATTTATATGAAATTTGGTATCTAGATACCTTTTACCCTGGATTAACACATAGGCTACTTTTTATCCGGGTCTGCGCAGGTGAAACCGCGGGGTGCAGAATATAAACTAATCGTTAAACTTACCTGCAAAGATCTCTATACCAGAGACCTCCTACCTCCTCCTCTTACCCAAGACCTCTCTTACTGTGGTTTTCTAGTTATTAACTGTCCGTATATTACAGGAACCCGCGACATTCATGTCAGACTGTGCTGTAGCACTAACTGTAACCCTACTTCACACGTTACGGGTCATACGCACGATATTGCGTATACGCGCAGATTATGATAAACGCCTCGATTTTACGCCGATTTCATTCACATCTCATCGCATAATAATATTTATGTAGATTGTATGAACCGTTACTGGTAGCCATTAACCGTTCTTTTTGCTTACCACGGAAGGGTCGAGCGTGAGAATATGCTAATATGAAATAGCGTTGGAGGGCTGTATAATATACTGTTGCGAATTAGTTTTTATTCTAGACGCTGCTTTCTTCTTCTTCTGGTTCTGCCTTCTCACTTGGGGGAATGATGAAAATAAAAAAAAACCGGACAAGTGTCAGACCACGCACAATGAAGGGTTCCGGAGTTGGAAAGAATTTAAGTATCCCAAAAACACACTTAACATAATAATCCCAAAAAAAATTTTTAGGTGGTAAAATTACAAATTAACAATTTTCGGACTTTTTCTTTTACTTGTGCTGTGAGACCTTGCTTCTTGACAAATTTCATGATTTTAGGACTCCAAGAGACCATAGACTTACGTATTTGATATTAATTTCAACTTTTCGTCTTGACACACAGACAGACGGACAACGAAGTGATCCTATAAGGGATCCGTTTTTTCCTTTTGAGGTACGGAACCCTAAAAACATAGGTAGTCATGGGGACTGCCGACAGAAGTGTCGGTGACGCGAACTCATAAGATTTTCCTCTACCAAAAGTCGCACAACGCACCGAAAGAAGTTTTCACTTCAAAATGTTACCTACATTCTTACATCAACGGATTATTTAAACAAGACAAGGTCTGTCTCTTGGCCAAATCTTCCTCGTATCGGTAGGAACGATCTTTTTTTAGGGTTCCGTACCTCAAAAGGAAAAAACGGAACCCTTATAGGATCACTCGTTTGTCCGTCTGTCTGTCTGTCAGTCTGTCAAGACCCTTTTTCTCAGGAACGCGTGGAGGTATCAAGTTGAAATTAATATCACATACGTAAGTTTGTGGTCCCTTGAAGTCCTAAAACTCAAGCTTCTAAGTCAGTGCAATAAAAACATACGTCCATTTATGTGACATATTTTGATACTCGCAAGTAAATCAAAACCTATAGGGTACTTCCCGTTGTTCTAGAATTACGAAATTTGGCATGAAGCAATGTCGTATAACACAAATAAAGGAAAAAGTCCGAAAATTGTTAATTTGTAATTCTATCACATAAAAAAAATGTTCAAGTCCCTCAGTCTGTCAAGACCCTTTTTCTCAACGACGCGTGAAGATATCAAGTTGAAATTTATATTTAATAGGCAAGTCTATGGTCCCTTAGAGTTCTAAAAAAATCAAGCTTCTGAGTCAACGCAATAAAAAAATACGGCCATTTTGCGGCACATTTTGATACTCGTAACTGTCGCAAGTAAATCAAAACCTATAGGGTAGGTACTTCCCGTTGACCTAGAATAATGAAATTTGGCAAGAAGCAAGGTCTCCCAGCACTGGTAAAGGAAAAAGTCCGAAAATTGTGAATTTGTAATTTTATGATATAATTTTTTTTTTTTGGGATCCAATGTTGTTTGTTTTTGGAATAAATTCTTTTCAACTACGGAACCCTTCATTGTGGGTGGTCCGACACGCACTTGGCGGGTTTTTTCTGTATGGCATCGCAGTATATCCTATGAGGTTGTCGGGTGCTTAACAAAGTTATCCTGTAGATGTTATAAATTAAGGGCTTCAGCCAAGGAGTCGCGGTAAAAATATTTGCTAGTTAGCAGTAATTAATTATGCCTGACTGCGGATTTGTCGGACGAATATTTAGTAGGAACTAAGCTGTACATTTTATTATTTATTTATTACAGCTTTATTTTTCCACTTAACACTTTACAAATATACATGCAATTATAATTATTTACTTTCCATTTCATTGTTATGTGGCCCCCTATGGGTAAAAGCCTCCTCCATTCTTTTCCACCTTTCCCTGTCTTTTGCCATATGCATCCAACTTTTTCCAGCTATGTACGCTATGTCATCCGCCCATCTTTTCTTCTGTCTTCAAACTTTCCTTTTGCCTTTTGGGCCCTGCCATTTAGTTATTTGGTGAGTCCATCTCTTATCTTTGTATCTTGACAGGTGCCGCACAGGCCCTGCCCAGTTCCACTTCTGTTTTAAAATTGCTAGACAGTATCTTAAAACAGAAGCTATACATACTGTCTAGCAATTTAAACGATTCGCTTCAGGGAGCGGTCACTTCTGCCGTCTCGTATGCACGATACGAACGGATTTTGATGATGTCATATAGGTTTGAAGGTAGAACTAGTCGGCTCAGAGCAGTAAGAAATGGCTAGGCTAGAAATACGATCTCCCAGGAACAGTATGCGCTTCGGCAATCATCGTCTATCTTCGGACATAATACGAACGTGCGATGATGAGATCTAGTAGATGCGACCGGAGTAGGTAACCCGACAGAGAGGAAACTTTATACGAATGTGCAATGATACAGTACGACAACGTTCGAAGGTTTATCTTCGGAAAAACCAAACTTTGCCGAATTAAATGTGATTGGTCCAATAAGGGAGTGACGAAATTAGTCTGTCAATCTATAGTAATTTAGATGGGAATATAATTCAATTTCTATTGGTCGATAGTCACATTTTATTCGCTATATTTCGGTTTTTCCGAAGATAAACGATGGACACTGAACGTTGTCGCAGTATGTGCTAACTTTGAAGCTCTGTCTGTTGGGAGGTTACTCCGCTGCGACGTTCGTAGTAATTCGGAAACACGAAAGTTACCGAAGCGCATACCTTTTCCGGTGTAACTGTAGTTATGTCGCCTCTCACAGACAAACAAAGAAGCATCTAGCAACAACTATCACAGCTTGCACCAAAAATCTAGTCTGTAACCATGATCTACATTCTGAGTATGTAGGTGACACGGCAAGATGTTCCGTGGGAGCGTTCTGCCATTGTCTCTGACTTTCACGACCATCTTAATTGTGGTGTCGCCAATTTAAATTAAATTAATTGTAATATTACAGTTCAACGATGAAGTTGGTTAATCAGATGCTTTGAGGCTGTGGAAGGCGGAAGATGGAGATAACTTCACTTTTATAAGCGTCAGATTTGCTTTATAATGAAATATTTTTGTAAGCGACTGTTATTATTATTATTTGTTCATGGACTGGGGGGCTAAAACGGCCACTTTGGCAGAATCATAATAGGATAATATTATGAATAATATTTGAAATCGTAAAACGGTCACAAACTGACAATTCAAAATTACATTGTCAGTTTGTGACCGTTTTACGCTTTCAAATATTATTCATAATATTATCCTATTATGATTCTGCCAAAGTGGCCGTTTTAGCCCCCCTGGAACTAGTCTTATTAATATTTCTTCAAAAACTATAGGTAATGCACATTTTGGGAAGCTGGTACAACAAGCAAATCATACAGATTTATCTCAAGCTTTTGAAGAAGTAGTATTTTCTTAGGTCCATTATGACTGCTCTGTGGTTGAAATATTTCACTGGCAGAATCAGCTGAAAATCTTATCCAACATTAATGTTTAATAGAAAACTAATGACGATATGTAAACTATAGCACCTATCAGTAAGATATTATAAACATGTTTGGCCTAAAGTTTACATATCACAAACAAAATATTATGATAATCTAACATGTCTAAACACAGCTATTTACAAAACAACAGACAAACACCGTTTGATATGATCGTGCTGTATTTTACACCAGTTTTTTCTATTAATTGCATCTATTAATTTAACTGAGCATAACCACCCATCAGATAATAAAAACAATCTGAAAACAACCCTAGAACCGTAATTTCTAAGTTGCAATTCCTTTGATATCATAGTCATAAATGACCATCCATAAAAATCCATATATCTCCTCAATTTTCAAATGATTGTGGACTTTATCTACAAGCAGTAAGCATTGACTTTTGAATGTAGTATGTTATAAGGGGCGATAGGAACACAAAATTAGTGTGCTGGCGTTAAACAGTTGATATGTAGCTTATGTTAATTATACAAGGTATTAATTGTTCGTTGAATCATTACTTTTTGTATTCGGTTGAAGTTCTAATTGATACAGCTTTCTATGAATTTTCTAAGTGAAAATTGTTGGTAAGTGGAAGTTATTTGTCACTTATGACTTTGCAACAAGACTTTCTTCTGTACCCTCTGACTTTATCTCAGATTATTGTCACATCACACTTTTTTGGTGATCTTACTTTACTTCGCAACATCTGCTACTGTTACTTTATATTTATTTAATGACATCACAATTTATTTAGGGTCTGTTACACCAACTGCGATTAAGTTCCTATTAACTTACTTGGCAGATAATTTCATACAAATGATGTTCTGAGTGAGTAGTGGCTATTCGGACATTGTGAAATAGGCCATTAATTATATACACGTTAGGCTAAATAATAACAGCCGCACGAGTCGATCGAAAGTTAAGCTACGCTTGCCACGGTCGGTTCGTGGATGGGTGACCATCCCATGTTTCGGGTGCTACTCGGGGTGGCGAGATCTCTCCGTGCCTCGGAAAGCACGTTAAGCCGTTGGTCCCGGCTGTCATTCGTAGATCATTGACAGTCCTTACGGGTAGCCAGATGACAAAAGTCTGACATCCAGTCTTACCACAGGTTATCGTGTTACCCAGTAACTGGGTTGTGGAGGTCAGGTAGGTCGTTCCATGTAAAATACTGGTATTTAGCTGCATCAAGTTAGACTGGAATCCGATCCCAACGTAGTTGGGAAAAAATGCGGAGGAATTTTTCGACTTTAGTTTTTTTAACAGTTTTAGTTAGGTTAGGAAATTATATTTTTAACTTAATTATAGGTACTCTATAACTGATTTAATAAATAGTTAGTAGAAAAAGCTAGGCATATTGATTACGATAGATTTTTTATCGCAAAAATACTAGTTCTGAACTGCCCTATAAATTCCATTTGTAATTGTTTGCCTATGCTATAACAACAAAATTCAGCTTATCTGATAGTCACAGACCCCCGGTTTTTGGTACGAAAAGACTGGGACATATCCAAATAATGTTATGGCCAGTTTACTCTAACAAGGAATGACGCTACTCTTATGTGTGACCAAATAGGACGGAAAAAAGTGTCTTTCCATCTTTCCATCTTCAACATTTTGCATACCGGTGATAGGCATCAGTTCATCTATTCGAGGGGTCATGGCATGCAGCCACTCAGCCATTCACCTTCCTAGCGTAGTAACACTGACATTAGGAAATATCTCTAGGACCCTACCTATATTTAACAGAAGTCTTCAAAAGGAATCATTATTAACTCTTTTTAACCGGAAAATTTAATTAAATCATAACCTAACATCACGCCTGTATTCCGTGAAGGGTTGGGCAGAAGTGTACCTACACACACACACCCACATTACACACACCCACACAGACACATACACCCACACAGACACACACACGCACAGGACACACTGGGTGGGTGTACAGGTGTACGCACGGCCTACAGATCAAGCTATACATTTCCAGTATAAGCTGATCTCGCATTGTATATAGGATTTCCTTACAATAAGAAGTCAGTGTAAACTGGAAATGTATAGCTTGATGTGAAGCCGCGTGTACACTGAGGTGCAACCACATTTCGCGAGTTATGTTTAAGTCCCATGTAACAGGGGCGAGCCTATTCCCAGCCAGCACAAACCTTCTGAGTAAGTTTTGTTTAACAGCAGTCATAGAAACTAATTGCTGAATAAGACTACTGTAATTAGCTGATTTGGCGCTTACTCAGACGTTATTCAAGCAATTTGGGCACATATTATATTGCTAATAGCTGTGTAATAGCAACGTAACAGATGAATAAGTTTTGAATAATTGTACGACAAGCTGAGTGTCTTCTGCATAAAAGCATTTTGTTCTTTTGTACAAGTATTACAGCTCTGTTAGCCAGATGATGAATGAATGGTGAGTGAACTATGGTTAAGTCCCTCAAACCTCAGATATTCAGAGGATACACAGCGTTTAGCTTATTTCAGTATATATTATCAAGAAGTTAATCAAATTAAATTGAAATTGACAAATCCCAACACCCGCGGTATGCGTTTGTTGGTGAACTGCGACATTGAAATATAATATGGCCAAATTATATTGCCTATCGTCAGTAAATTTTACCCTTATTTATGCTTAGAGAAGGAATTTGTTGGTGCGCATGCAACTTTACTGTGTATTTATATATACATTTCGTATAAAATTTTCACGCGCTACCTGATAAGCCGGGTTTTGGAGAAATAAACAACATTTCGTCTAATGGTTTGTTTTTACGTGTGAAATATTTTTTATGTTTTATGCAGTTTATGGGTTCTAAAATAACCTTGTAATACTTTTATAAGAATATTATACCGATTTCGTTATTAAAATTGAGTATTTGAGTATAAAATTCCATAAAATTGTAATAGGTTATGTTATTCGATATGGCGACGCTCATTCTGAATAAAATCTGATTGCACAGCGGCTTATCATCTTATGTCTGCTTAACAGACCTTACGTGTCCACTTATTCAGTTGTTCTTTGGTTAAAAGAGGTCTGCACTCAACATATTTTCTATAACGTTTCTATAATCACACACATTCGTACTGTAAATCAAACAATTAGGATTCAGTCTTATAGTAATGAAAACCCACACTATAGGTATATTACCTATTTGTTCTTTTTAGCTCTTATCAAATTCAGATAATTATTTAATAATGAATATAAAAAAGCTTTTTAACAAAAATACTTATCGATGAAGTCGTTAGGTATTTTTGTTCTATAATCTATTCATATAAACAATATCTGATGAGTTTTAGTATCTACCAAACACAGCTCTTCATTCCAGTTTTTGGCTTACAATCGTTTAGGAACAATTTGGCAATGTAAAATCTAAGAAGTATTGAAGTATCATACTATTAATCATTAAGTTATCAATTCGTAAAGTTAACATTAATAAACATTAGTCCTGATTACTGTTGGCGACGACAACACGAAGAACTACCTAATTAACTGATTGTAAACGTATAAGTTAAGTTTGATTGAAATTCCTAAATAAATAACAATAAAAGTAGTCATAGATATAAGTAAATTGTACCTACTGAAGCATAGGATTAGTTTAATTACCTACCCTATACACCTTACATACTTTAGTACATAACATATACACACATACATATCTTAGTAAACTTGATGGAAGAATTTCTACTTTTCGTGATTACCCAGCAAACTTCTGCATAAAAATCGTTACTATTGTTGTTACCACACTTAGCTGCACATGACGGTAATTTCGTACTTAAAGTGGCATAAAGCAGTTATAACAGCTATCTTAATTTCTTTTAAGTTACTATATGCTTCATAACAGAAACAGCGCCTATTTTATACAGCAGCTGAATAACTATGAAAATGTGGTGTTTAATAGAACTAAAAGAGAACAGAATATAAATTATCCAGTATCATGCTTGCTAATGGAATTTTATACCAATGTTATACAAAAGGTTATACAAACTCTTGAGTAACAGGTCTTTTTATGATAATTATTCAGTTATAAGAAATAAAATCGGCAAATTACAAAACTTACTCAGCTAATAGCATTATTATAGCAAAAAAAAATAATTAATACAGAACTTCGCAATACACACAGCTTCTATACATATGTAATAAAGCTTAACCTTGCATAAGGTTACATTGTTGGCCAGTTATATGACTTGTGTGCTGCCTGGGTTGCCATCAACAGGGCACAAATCCAGACTCCAGACTGCTTCTGAGTAATTCCCGATAGAAAAACCCAATAACACTTTGCCTGGGAATTGAACCTGGGATCTCATAATCAGCTGACCCCTAGACCAGTGCGGGAGTCACTTAATAAATATTATCCAAGATTTCCCAGCCAGCATCTCGAAAAAAAAAATCACGCGAGTAGAGATGTTTAACGCACCGCTACCCCCAGGCATTACTAATTGTAACCCGGCGTATAATTACTACAGTAAAACATAATTTTTATGGCGAAGTAGTGCAATATGCATGAGGCGCGCCTTCCCATGACGGACACTAACTGTACTCTCTGATTGAGTTACATATTTATATGGTTTTTGTGATTGCAAGGTCAGTGGACTTTGACCCGAGAGGTTCTTCCTATAATCCCTATTTTGAGTTGGCACTTGTTTTTGGTGAGGGTCCTGTTGCTAAGTAATAACAGCTGCACGGGTCGATCCATCAGGTTAAGGCTTGTCCGTCGCAAAAAGCGCGGTCACTGTCGGACTGCATAGAAAAGAAAGAGAAGCGCGATGACACAACACTTGCAAAATATGAAGTAACTAGCTGACCCGACAGACGTTGTCCTGTCTTAGCTATGAATATTCTAATGTAAACGCGCGAAGTTCCTGAAGGCGCAAGCTGAGCACATTTTGAATTGTTTAGGAAAACTTAATTTATATTTTAAGAATGAACCTAAGATTTTTTGCTGAAAAGTAAAATACCAGAATAAATTTATACTTAGTAAAAAGTCAAGAACATGAAAATGATTAATTGGAGCCAATTAATTTTTAAAAAAAATTGTTTTGAGTATGAATGTCAATGGCTATATGAGTAGGGGAAGATCAAGAAACGATGGATGGACTGTGTTAAAGATGATATGGTTATAAAGGGGGTGACTACCGAGATGACGACTAATAGAGAAGTATGGAAGAAAGGGACATGTTGCGCCGACCCCAAATAAATTGGGATAGTAGGTTGTTACCATAGGCCTATAAAAAATCTGAGGTTGTTACTTGTATCAAATCTCCACATATTTAGTACAGTAGTGTTAGTAAATTGACGTTATAACAATAAACTGCGTAGAAGTTTCTTTCATACAAACTTTGTCCTGACAATTACAAATACAACAAAAAAGAATTAGCCAAATACGTGCGCATCCGTTCTGAAGTGATGCGCGTACCTATATACATTCGGCAATTGATTTTTATTTTAGAATACTACTTAAGTAGCTGACCCGCCAGACGACCTGTCAAAAATTCAATAAATCGAACGGCAGCAAAACAAATGAACAACTGATTATAAAATGAATTTGAATTTGGAATTCTAAAAAGAATGAAAGTTTCCCGACAGACATTGCCCTGCCCTTTCATGTATGAGAAAATGAATTTTCTTTATATTTTTTTGTGAATTTTCCTATGTTTTTAATAGTTATTCTGCTATTCGGGACGGAGACAAATACAACAAATCAAAAACCATGAAAATTGGTCCAGTAGTTCTCGAGTTAAAAGTGTTCGAACAAACCCGACTTTGTTTTATATATATAGATTATCGATTTACAAAAAATCTGTTGGCTAAACTAAAAAAGTAATGATGAGAAATCATTCCTTATTAGTTTGTAAAGAACTGTATAAATTTATGAACACTTTTAATGAAAACTGTGGGAGTAATATGGTAACAACTCGAAAAAATAGACCGAAATAGACCTGGATGTAGGTTTTTTTTCCTTAGTTCTACAAACTAAAATAGATTTCAGGACACATGAAATCACTTCTTATGTATTGTAGATTACTGTGTATTTTCCTATCAGAAAGATGCTATAGTTACTGTAAAAGATGGTTACAAAGTTACTTAGTTTCGCCGTATTTTAAGCTATGCTTGCCGGGGTTGGTCCGTGGATGAGTGACCATCTTTACATACCGAGACTTCTCCGTGCCTTGGAAAGAACGTTAAACCGATTAGTCCCGGCTGTCGTTCGTGGACTTTTGACAGTCGTTACGGGTCGTCAGAAGCCCGAAAGTGTGACAACCAGTGTTACCAAGGGCTATCGTATTACCCAGTTACTGGGTTGTGGAGGTCAGATAGACAGTCGCTCCATGTAAAATACTGGTATGCAGCTGCATCCAGTTAGAATGGAAGCCGACCCCAACATAGTTAGGAAAAGGCTAGGCAGACGACTTGTTTTTGGCGAAGAAATATGAATCTGAAAGAAAGGTTCCACAAAAGCATCGGATCACAGTGTTCTGGAGCAGATTCGGAGGGGCTTTGTCGAGAACGGACTGTGATAAACTAAATTGTCCATCAGTAGAAAAAGGGTCTTTCAATATTGAGGTAGAGTTAGACAAATTGTGTAAATTTTTCATGCTTGACTTTGCATTCTAAAGATTTATCCAGTCTTTCGCTTGATTTGGTCACTCTGCTATGATTGTATCCTAAAATTTATCAAGTGCATAATCAGTCTACAATGCATCCACTGCCGGGACTCAGGCCTCCTCCACCACGCGGCCCCAGTGCGGATTGGTAGATGTCACATATCTTCGAATTTTTGGTTCTACGACCTGCCGGTTTCCTCACGATGTTATCCTTGCCGTTTTGAGAGCAGCGGTGATGAAATAAATTACAGTTAAGTCAGCAAGTGTTACAACCAAATTCATAAACATTTCGTAGGAAGAGTAGAGGTACATAATTTTAGCTAAGTGCTTACTACGAAAAAGAATAACTAGATTGCATTGAGAATTGAAGTCTAACACTTATCAAACCTTCTCACAAGTCACAACAACGCAACAAAGTACCACATCCTTTAACCCCAGAACCAATTAAAGCCAATTACGCAGATTGTACACCACAAGGAAATCTCCTAATAATTGTCAAAGGGTTTGTAATTAGCGCTGAAGGCGGGTCACACTCGGAGTAAACACCAGGTAGGCCTGTGACCCACGGAGCGTGAACTTCCGTGTACCCTGGGTTCACACGCGTGTGGACGACTGCTGATGGTTCAAGGCTGGGATCGTTTCACTTTTTTGTATTGTAGAGAAAGAGAGAGAGAAAAGTTTGGTCATCGGAAAAGATTTGCAAAAAGAAATGCAGAAAAATTCGGGGGGTCGGAAAGAAGTTGCAGAAAAAATACTGCCAAAATTATTGTGGCTAGAAATCAATGCTATAAATAACAAGTAAAAGTGTAGGTACTTTAAGCTATGCCAATCAAATTCAGGAAATATGTCTAAGTTAGAATATAGGACCCAAAAGAAAACGTGTTTTAAGGCTAACAACTTAAGACTTAGAACAATGAAATGCAATTTATTTACTCCAGGAAAATTAATTGTAGCTTTCAAACACAGAAAACAGTACATGGCAAATAAAGAAAACCAACTTAATCATTTCAATTAAATCTTGTAGTTAACCGCTGGTGTAAACGTCACATTCGCATCTCGCCGTCACGGAATTACAACGTTTGTCAACAAATGATCTCATGCAACGCGCAAGGAACAGAAAACGTACAAAAAACAACATCTGTCAACTGAGAAGTTATTATTGTTTTTACACAGCACCGATATAGAAGTATAACACAGTTTTATCAATCAAAATACATCTCTTTCGTCTTCATTAAACCATTCACTTAAAGACCCCACTTATGGACTGTAAAAACATAACCCTGTCTTTACAGTCACGAAGTAGGGTAAAAAGATATGTCATTTTGCTTCAACGTTTGCAGACGGCATGATATCACGTAGTTTAGTCAAAACAATAAGATTCTAAATTTAAAAACTCCTTAACCGTACAGTTACACGACTGACTGGCTATGTGTTATACCTAGAAGAGTATTATTTTTCGTAAGAGGCGACCGCGCGCGCGCCGACCCGCAACGCCACTTCCTGTTGGGTGCTATGACCCCGAAGAAATGGTCTATACGCGGCGAACTTTGCCTTTTTATACATGTTTTTTTTTTGTTTTTTTTTATTTTTGAGTTAATGGCCAGCACAGGAAATTGATTGGACGTATTTTTGGGGACAATTGAAGGTTATTTTACGGTTGAACTGTTTGGGTGATGGTTTTCCTTGAGTTTTAGGGTGAGCTAAGGATTTTTATGTTTAACCTTGAAGTTACCGTTTAAAATATAATTTATTTAAGTTCTTTAGATCATCTGAATGTATGAATTATTACAACATAGCATCCAGAAACTACTTAGAACCGATCATCCATTTTATACAAAGTGTAACGTTAAATGCGCAAAACCTCTTAAGAATTCATTGCACTCATCATTATGAACAACTTTTACTATGGGACCAAACATGAAATCGCGAAAAAAAATCATCTGATCAGTACATTTTGACAAATTATGCGATCATAAATAAACTGAACAGCTGATTTTTTTTCGCGATTTCAGGTTTGGTCCCATAGTAAAAGTTGTTCATAATGATGAGTGCAATGACCCCTTAAGAGGTTTTGCGCATTTAACGTTACACGTTGTATATTCAAATAAATGTAGTTTAAACTTCACGCAATTTTTCTCGAGTTGACCTCAACTGGAGTAAGCAAACACCATTTTTCTTGTAATCAAAGCACCTCACCTCTTTCCAACAAGGTCCACAACATAAAACCACGCGCACACACAAGAAATCACACACACACACAAAAACCACCAACATTACACATTGTGATTAAGAAAGTTGACCTGTAAGCAATTTTCCCATACCTCCCCTACTTACGTCGAAAGCATGAATCGATTAAACGATCCGTCATAATCGTATCCAATCGATTTTTTGTTTCTCGATAATTGGCCGTAGTGTAGCTTCCGTGTGTCTCGTTTTTTTTATCGATTATGAAATAATTGATTCTAATAACTATAGTTCGTTGAATCGATTAACTGCAGGTCAGCGGTGATTTAATCGGTTTAATTATGTTTGTTAAGTCAACAACATGCTCTGGTTTTATGGCTGAAGAGTTTTCAGAATTTATTTCTTCTAAGTGAAGATTAAGTCTTGTGGCAAAACTGGGGAGAGGCGGTTCCGTAGTGGAAAATAGACTGAATTTATTGAAGCTGTCCTCTCAGCAACGTTTGTTCATCTAACTCAGTAAGACGATACATCTGTGTGATCTATCTAATTTGTAACCATGATCGATGGATTTGAAAAAAATTGTGCGACACATCCACCTAATTTAATTACTTACCTACTCGTAACATACTTGTCACTTTATAACAGAACCTATTACTGCACAATAAGACTTCTAAACCTTTCAGAAGCTCTAGTATTTATTCCCCATGCCAAAGTTCATTAGACGGTACATTTTGACGTCATTTCACACACCTTGGAGCGCTATTTAAGCAAGAATTGAAGCGTGGATGAAATATACATCCGTGTTCCATTTGTACTAATTTACCTTACTTGTAGTTAGTCAAATGAAAAGTTAAAGTAACATAGTCATACTTTTTGGTATGCAAAAAAAACATTCCAATTTTATTCAATTTTGAATTCGCAATCGGCATGAAAAAAAATACATTATTGTCACTTTCCAAAATGATTCATATTATTTTATATGACAAAATAAATGACTCCGCTTTTTAACACTGTGTGTAAACATGCTCATTATAAAGCGATAAATAAAATTATCGCCCTTTCATGACACACCGTTGAATGCGTGACATCTCCTTACGTTACACTTATTTTAAAACCCATAAATATTCCCCGTTTATCGTTGTAAATTTTATTACAAAAAAAGTTCACCTCTTTGGTGATTAAAAATGTTTATAGTTCCTACGTAGGCACATTAGGCATAATAACAGCAATCAATGTCTCCATTTATTATTAAAAAAGAAAACATTGTCACACGTTCGCGCCAACTCGTAATTTCATATTTCGAACACCCACATCGAACCAAAAGTCCCTGCCCTCTTCGCCACACGTATAATTAGGAGAAATGATCACGGACTTTATGCACGACAGGCGTCGAAAGGGCAGGACTGCGACCCGCAAATATATGACCGATTTTTCTTATACCACACTAATAAATGTGCACATAAAATCGTGGCCCGTAATAATGTCCATTAATAGAATGGTCTTCATTATGAAATATCGCCGTGAAATATTTTCGCATTTGAGCGATGAATGAATCAGAATTCATTCACTCCACGGTAATCATCTTAATAGTATAAAATCATAACTTAATATTGATATTCAATTATTCTTAGAAATGTCGACCACACGCAATCGAACACGAAATCGAACGATTTATCGATTTAAAACAAAACGGTTCCAAATTTGAAACCGGCGTGTTCTCCTCTCTAATTCTCTTTCCCCGCCTATAATTGACACCGACGCGCCATTCTCTGTCTCTGTCAAAGTTGTGGGGGTGCTGCATGTTTGTCTCTGTCTGTTGTGGATGTCACGTGCGGCTGTCAGTGCAGTGACTATTTTGACAATTATGTCATTTGGCCGTCACGGGCGTGTCATTTGGGCGACGAACGATTGTGGCCCCTGTAATTTTGTTTGGAATTGTGGAATTTTTAGGGTCGTTGACTTTACTTTATAATATGATGTATGGGAACATCTGGGCTGTGAGAAATAAGGTGAAGGGATGATTCAACGGCCCGTCACTTTAATTGATGGAATTAAGTTAGTAATGACAGCTAAGCAACAGATTTTCGGTAAAGATAAAGCTGTCTCTTACCTCATTTGTGGTCCTCATTCTTACTTTTGGGAAAACTTTCGTAGCTATAATAAATTTAAGAATGTTTCTTAAATTTATTTCTTCTCAGGTATCAGTCAGCTAGGAAATGCTGGCGCCCTAGTTTTGAAATATTGACGTGTAAAAGTGTCTTAAAGCTAACTCACAAAACCCTCAAACTTCACAAAAACAAGATTCAACCATATCTCAACGTGTACAAAATCTAAACAAATCTCTCTAGCAACATGAATGTTTCAACTACGTGTAACCAATTTCCCGGCTGTAGGAAATTCAGCATCGCAGCAAGCAATAGGTCGTGACTGTCGCGCCACCTGTCTCCATGCATTATATATGAGCTGGAGGCGCTGTGTCAAAATATTATACACTTCTATAGGCAAACGTGGTGACAGGAGGATTTGTTTAGATGTTTTAGATATAGGTAGCTATCGATATAATTAGGTTTAGTGTAATTTGGATGTTATAAAGATTTAATTTCAATACTTCTATTTACACTATGAATGAATGAATGAATGAATGAATGAAATGCACCGATCCCCGTGTGGTTTGAATTCGATTACTCGAATGAACCCAAAGATTCACACTAGCCCCTGTTTGCCTCATGTTACATGGTGCAACACTTGCAACAGAGACCATTGCATATCAAGCAGTAGACCGCGGCTCGCGATAATGGTATGGAAGACGTGCCCTTAGGATATGCGTCCTATTTTACAAATGACTATTTACAATAGGTACCAAGTACCAACTAAATTAAATAACTAGCTAACTAACTTACACAGCTATATACAAAAACAAAAGGGCACTTAGGCGTCGAAGTACTCCTCCACATCGCTGTCATTCGGAAATGTGCTCAAAAGGATTGGGTTTGGGTTCATTTGTTTAGGCTAGATAAAAATTCGACGTACACTTATCAATATATAGAGTGACTGGTAATTAGTGACCGATACTAAAACACATGATTGTACTAATAATAACAAACAACTTTTACTATGGGACCAAACCTGAAATCGCGAAAAAAAATCAGCTGCTGCCTACATTTTGACGAGTAATGCCAACATAAATGTAGGGAACAGCTGATTTTTTTTCGCGATTTCAGGTTTTGGTCCCATACTGAAAGTTATTTGTTATCATGAGTACAATCATTTGTTTCAGTATCGGTCACTAATTACCAGTCACCCTATATAGATGAGAGATACAATTCGATAAAGCTGTCTATCAAACCTATACCTATAGCTGAACTCTCCCTCATCCAAATTCATTATTTTACCATCGAGGACTAAAACAACACCGATTGAAAGTTCTAGGTTTAATGTTTATTCTTCGCGATGAGTCACCACCACCTTTTATCCCGGTCTACGCGGGTGAAACCGCCGGGCGCAGTTAGTTTTTAAAATAAAAATGAAGTCTTCATTCAGTAAATTTTTCTATTTACAGTATTTTAGGTATTTTCCCTCCATGTGGCAAAGTCGTAGGACGCCCGTACCGTATCGTCGCTCGTACATCAGAAATCATAACCAAAACTACGAAATCACTCAAACTGAGGCATCCATTCTCACATAAACATTCAAGAATCAGGCAGACTATTCCCACTTTTTTACTCTATCGTGGAACAAGGCACTCAATTTCTTAAACCCCAATAATTCGCCTATAAAGTAAGCTATTAACCGCTCGCTTCGTACAGTTTAACGCAAGGTGGCTACCGTTAGAGGTGCCCCCCGCATTCTAATGCGCCGCGTGCTGCAGACGTGTGTTGACGACGCACCGCCGTCTTTGTGGAGCCGACGAGACGTTGTTGCCGGTCGAGGGGACTGCGACACCTAATATATGAGGGATTGAATATAAATCAGAACTTGGTGTTAGCAGGAATAAGGTCTGTGAATAAGGTGCTGTTGATTCATGCTCAGAAGGAATCGGATACACCTATAAAATAAAAAAATAAAATACAATTTTAAAAAAATGTATCTTCTTTCTTTATTTTCTTTCTTTCTATACGGGGTGTAAGTATACACAGTGGCAATTTTTAAGGGGTTTATTGTATTCATCATTATGAACAACTTTTACTATGGGACTAAACCTGAAATTACGAAAAAAAAACAGCTGTTCAATTTTTTTAGGTTCGCAAAATTCGTCAAATGTAGGGAACAGCTGATTTGCCCGCGGCTTCGTTCGCATGGAGGTCGGAAATTATCCCACGGGAACGTACTATCTGGATAAAAAGTATCGTCATGGTCTACTCATGTGCCAAATTTCATCCAAATCCGTTCAGCCGTTTTAGCGTCAAAACGTAACAAACAAACATACAAACTTACTTTCGCATTTATACTTAAAAATAGGTATTGATTCAGATTTTACTTTAATTTCTAGTTTTATTTTTTATTTTTTTTTACGCACGGGCATTTATAGTCCTTGTTTTTAAGGATGGTACTCTTCAAAAGGTTGCTATATCCAGTGATCGTATTTGTACTTTCTGAAGGGACCGCAGTATAATAGACTATAGACACAAAATTGCCAAATAAAAGACATCAACGCGCCGACAGTTAATAAAATTTACATTTTTATTATGTTTCACTATGATTTGTCTGTTTTGGGCTATTCATTTACATATATAAACTTTCCAGCCATTTATTTTATTTTAGCGTCCATGAAGTATTGAATTTTTTGTCTATGGTTGCCTGTTAATAAATAAGGAACTTCATAGGCGTGCTTTTGTCATAAGGTGCGCTGTGTATCCAGCGAAATTATTTTTTTTTTTTTGTGTTTTTTTGCAATTTGCAGGTCCGTGTCAGGTTGTATCTTGATCAATGTATGATACACGGCAATAAAACATATGTATTTACATAATTCTTACCATAACAATCATCAATGCATATCTCTAAGTTAGATTTCGTGCAGATTCCTCAAACAAACGAAATGTAACGAATCTGCACGAAATCTAACTTAGAGAGATGTATTGATGATTTTTTATGGTTAAAATTATATAAATACATATGTTTTATTGCCGCGTATTATACTTTGATCAAGATAAAACCGGAAACGGACCTGCAAATTGCAAAAACTCACAAAATATAGAATTTCGTGGGCTACCACTGCGCAATCACCATAAGTAAAATAAATAGAAAATAGGTAATAATTATAGTTGCAGTTTTTCTGTTTATTTTCTACTGTGAAAGTTGTCTCGGAAAAAAATAATTGTTCGATCGAATGAGTTCCATTCATACAAAGACAAAAATTCAGTGCAAAGAGAAATGTTTAGTGGTGCAGTAGTTCACGTGAACATCTTCTACAACATACTTGAACATCAATTAAAATTAAAAACATCTAACAATAAAAATTCGTTCGTTCGTTATTTTAGTCGTCGTTCGTTTCGTTTCGTTCGTTTCGTTTTTTGTATAAGCTTAACGAACAATAATAAATAATCCATCTACATGTGTAACCAATCTATCACACTACACATTCCATTCTTAAATTCCAAATAGTGATATCGATAAAAAAAAATAACCAAATAGTATTTATGTACAATAAGTACCCACTCCACGTGACGCGACTTCCTGCCGCGGAGACGCGCGATTCGGCGAACGAGCCGCGCCGCCCGGCCACGTTGTCGCGACGATAATAATAATAACCATAGGAGTTAGCGCAAACCTGTGCAATGCATGCCGCTGTGACATGGAGGTTTCCATTGTTTTCAGGGTTGCCCTCCGTAAAAAGCGTGGTCACTGTCGGACTGCATAGAAAAGAAAGAGAAGCGTGATGACACAAAGCTTGCAAAATATAAAGTAATTAACGATTTACAAAAATCTATTGATTGGACTAAAAAAGTAATGACATGAAATCATTCCTTATTATTTGTAGAGAACTGATTTATGAACACTTTTAATGAAGATTGTATGAGTAATATGGTAAAAACTAGAAAAAATAGACAGAAATAGACCTGGATTTACTTTTTTTTTCCTTGTTCTATAAACTAAAATAGATTTCAGGACAAATGAAATCTCTTATGTATTGTACATTACTAGGTATTTTTTCCTATCAAAAATATGCTATAGTTACTGTGAAAGATGGACACAAAGTTACTTAGTTTCACCGTATTTTAGGGACGAGAAGCCTTAAGATAAAATTCTGTGAATGGAGTAATTCATGTGTAAAATATACTTTTACAAGCAATGGTCATTTATAAATTCAAATGTCAAAATAATAAAGTCATAAAGAAAAATGTGTAGTTGGTGACTGGTGGGCATAAATCTAATAATTTGAATAGGACCTAATAAGTAAAGTCAGACAAGATAATAATTAATTTAACCGAAACTGAAAACATTTGCAGTCCCGTCAAAATTAAAAACGAAAAGTTAAACGAGACTAATAACATGGGTGGAAATCCTCTACACGTTAAACTCAAAACCTAAACACCAAGGCAACTTAAGACCACATAATAAAGACGTTACCACCCAAACTGCCTTACAAAACCGTGTACAACAAACTACAACAAACATAGATAAAATCGTGTCGTACAACAATGGACGCACGCGGCGGCGCGTGCTGGCGACGTGACCGCGCGGCACACGCGGCGCGAATACCCGCGCGGCTAATGAGCACGTGCAGTGTGGAGCCGCCCTTAGGTAACCTTCAACGTGACGGTCGTGGTACTACGAAAAATGTATAACGTGATGATTTTTTATTAGTTCTTAAAGATAGTGGACTGAATTGCAGACTGGATAGCACTCAAAATACGCCGCATTAATTCACGTTCTGAGGTTCTGTTTTTTTTGTTGTTGTATACTTTGTATTTGTAGTTAAAGGGGCTCGTTGCTAAGTAATAACAGTCGCATGAGTCGATCAATCAGGTTAGGCTACGCTTGCCGCGGTTGGTCCGTGAATGGGTGACCATCTTTACATACCAAGACTCCTCCGTGCCTCGGAAAGCACGTTAAGCCATTGGTCTCGGCTGTCATTCGTGGATCTTTGACAGTCGTTACGGGTCGTCAGAAGCCCGAAAGTCTGACAACCAGTCTTACCAAGGTTTATCGTATTACCCAGTAACTAGGTTGTAGAAGTCAGATATTAGGCAGTCTCCATGTAAAATACTGGTATTCAGCTGCATCCGGTTAGTCTGGAAGTCGACTCCAACATAGTTGGGAAAAGGTTAGGCAGATGACTTTGTATTTGTAGTTTTTATCCTGTTTGGCTTTTTTTAAGCTCGCTGGTTACTTACCTATTAAATATATGTCACCGATATTGAGTAATTTTTCAAAAACTTCGTGCTTTGGCTTGCAACACAATCGCCAATCACCAATAATATCACCAAGTTGTTGAAAGAAAATTATCATTAGGTTATATTATTGCAGAAATATCATATGTCTAGGTCGAGAATATCCCACTAGACTCAAATATTCGTCGTCGAATAGTCGGTAGAATCTGTCTGTTCTGTCATTGCTTTGATTCTTGCGATCCATAGTGCGCCTGATCATTTTGTTCTGCACAATATGTTGTATTGAGTCACTTGTGCAGATTTCTATACTATTATAACCGTCTTGGATCCTTCTTGCTTCTTTTCCACAGCACTCTAGCTACAAGACCTACAACATTTTGGCCATGATTGAAAATTCCATGTGCCTATTGAAAATATGCCTATTTCAAATACTAAGGCTCAATTTCACCACACATCACTAAACGCGTTTAACACAGTTAAAACATCATTCTGTCGCTGTCATCTTCAAACGATTGAAAGAAATACTGTGACACCGAGAAAACTGACTGTTACATGCGTCCTGTCCTCATCTTCGCTAATAGGGATTATGACAAAAAAAATTTTTGTTCAGGTAGATTATTAGCCCTCACTCCCTAAGTTTAATGCATGTTATCTAAGTCATGTTTTATTAATATGTTAGAGCAAAAAATACGTGTCTAATATTTTTTTATTATCTGACCGACGGACTAAACAGTTTTTTTTTTACCCAGGAAACATCCATATTAAAACCTAATCAACGATTCAACTAAAGTTCTGAAGTGCCATACTTATAAAAAGGAACAATTACTATGATACACCTCAATCGCCCCAACACCAGCCGGTCATCCGCACCACTGCCCGTCACCGAACGGAAACTAATCCAATAGACCAGCCTTTAACAATCACTTCATTTTATGCTTTTTCTTGTAATCGAAAAAAACAACTGTGTCTCGGCACGCGCGGGCTCGCCGTTTGCGTACGCGCATCGCATCTTAACGCGCTAGAAAGAGACAACACTACAACAACATCACGAAACAGAACGAGACAGCCATATGATTAATGAGTACGACCTGTAACCAAGAAATGCAGTCAAATTAGGAGAAATAAATATTTGAGTTGATGCTTTAAAATTATGTGATTTTGTATGAAAATGGTTTTAAGTGGTAATGTAATGGTTAGTTGTATGTTTCTTGGTATACAGTTGTCGTGTGCCGATTATTATGTCAGTCAGGATTCTGATATAAACAGGAAGCTTGAAAAATATATTCCTTAAAGGTTTCATAGATGTGCTGTGAATTTTATTCTAGCATATTGCTACCTAATAAAAAGAGTTATAAGGGAATAATATAAAACTTCTTTGGATTATAAATAACGGTTCTTTTTGGTATCATTTGAAGAAAGAACAACCTGCAAAAAACTGCCACTGGCTGGAAAAAGAACGCCCGTTCCAAAAATGAAAATTAGGAATAGTTTAAACTTATATTATAGGACTCGCCAAAAGCAAAAAGTATACCTACTGGCTGCAAAAAATCCATGGTTCTTGCTTTTTAAATTGTGCGTTCCATTACTTCCTCATTGACCTTCCATGGAAACAGAACTCCACAACATTCCTGTTCAAGAATTCCGTAACTGTTGGTTTTGAAAGTTTTAGTGTACATCCTAGCTTTGTACATAAAATTGATTATAAAGCTAGTCGGAGAGGCGTTGTCGATGCGTTCGGAACGCAACGCACAATGCGTCGCCGTTGGCCAGCGTTTACGGCGAGATACTAAAGTTTATTACACACTGAAACATGAACATATGCGTTGGTTTGTATGGAACGGTGTGAGGGATTGACTGAGAGCGGATTACGAGTTGGTAAAATTGAAACTTTTCTAGGAGTAGACGAACTGGTGTCTAATAAAAGTATGGAAGGAATATACAATACACAGTACATCAGTCTATCAGAACTATACTAAAACATAAAGTCATACGGCAGTGCTATCTTATAAAAGATAAAGACATGATCTAAATAGGTTCTTGCCTTGAACACACTGAATCTATATTCAAGAGGATCTATTGAAGCGCGGTGTGTAAGTGAAATGGCGTTATTATGGCTGTCTAGTTTGACGCGCGGTTAAGACTCTCACGCGCACCGGAATTTAAACGCACTTCGTTTAAATGTAGATTTATGGCAAAATGCTATACTTAAATCTAATTTTAGCTTAGTAAGTTCTTAACATATTTAAATATCTTTGATTTAATGCAAATTTTACTACATAATAATGATGTTTGCGTATAATCGTATAGAACAAAATAGACAGTGCTACTTTGGATTTTTTTCAATCGAAAAAATTTCAAGTAATCTTATTTCGGTTTTAGTACAACACTGTAGACAATATAGTCAAATAACACATATAGAAAATCCAAATGATTTAACCCTAAGCATTTGGTTTTATAGGAATTTTAAAAACACAAAATTATCTTTGTATCTCTTTAACATAAGTTTCAACATAAGTAAAGTCAATTCTAAGGGATGATTGCAATGATAATCAACGATTATGATCCAACCTAAACGATGACTAGATCATATTTTCGCTTCCAGATTAACAAAATAAACACTAAGAGCGCTGATTTATCAATACTAACGTTTTCCTATCCTCTTTCTTTTTATTTCAATAAAATAGTAAGTATACAAACTCGAAAAGACACCCTACCAAGCCCCGCTACCGCTTCCATCTCGCACCACTCTTAAGCTTTCGTTTCCGCCACCATAGCTCGGCCGAATAAAGCGTCGGTTTATGCATTTCGGCAGCTTTGCTGTTTTATTTCGCGGCGTTTCTCAGAACTGAGGAAAAAAATGCCTTTTGCAGACACGCTGGAGACCCGAGAGCTTGTAGGCTTCCGATTGTGGCAGAACATGGAACAGCTCGATGTTAGTAAACCTTTGAGGTGTGCCGAACTGTTTTGAAGTAGGAATACTTAATGATAGGAGGCTGTTATTGTCAATCTATCCATCAGAGTAAAGTACTGACAGTTCTGCTGCTGGGGAGTTTGTTGCGCCACTTCTTCTTCCCAGCTAAAGCACTAGGAAGTGGTGAAGGGCGGGCGCTGTCTTATGTAATTTTTGACGTTCGAAAAGTGCTGATTCTCAGCCTAATTTGAATAAATGACTTTTTTTTTTTGACTCTTGTGGAAGGAAAAAGTATTGATCACCAGTCACCACGCTTACTGTGAGTTGACGATTTCAGGGGGCTTACTATGAGCTCGTATAGCAGGGCAGAAGTTGAACGTTTCCAGTGAGAGAGAGAGTGATGGTGCTATAGGTCGTATATAGCTCCGTCTCTCTCTCTCACTGGAAACGTTCAACTTCTGGCCTGCTATAAGTAACTGTTCTACTTTACTGTCATAGTCACCGATGTCGTAGATCAACTAAGGAATTACTGAAGTTGGGGATCTTGAACTGCCTCGTTGGTCGCAAACGCTACTGCTAAACAATTCAAAGGGTTCAATTCCCAAGTCGGGGTTGTTATTGGATTTTTCCATCTGGAATTTCTCAGTAGCAGCCCGGAATATGGATTTGTGCCTGGTTGATAGCAATACGCTCGACCCCTATAACAACATCATCTTCCTGCCCTTATCCCATGTTACGTGGGGTCGGCGCAACACGTTTTCTTCTTCCATTCTCCCCTGTCAACTGTCACGCTATCATTCACTCCCTTCTCTTTCATATCATTCCTCACACAATCCATCCATCTTTTCTTTGGCCTTCCTCTGCCTCTCCATCCATCAACATGTATATTCATCACTCTTTTAGTCACATGCGTTTCGTCTCTCCTCATCACGCTCGACCCCTATTACGTGGGACTTAAATATTCGGTGTAGGTACTAGATGTATACCTGTGTCGTAACCCCTCGGGAAAATAAGGCATGAATCGTAAAGTTCTGTTTTTTTTACTGAAGTTGTAACTGGACGATTCGCTGTTCCAATTCACTTGTCCACAGAATACCCAAAGAAGTCCATGAACACATAACAACACTGCACTTGAAAATAGACGAAGGCATTACTCCAGCATAGCTTCTATAAACGCCCATTACAAATTCAAAGACAAATACAGTTTATGCTCAATAAAAGTACATTATCCACAATCAGCAATCGTATCAGACTTACAAACAGAACATACTTTACCCCGAACAGCCGTATGATTTAAATTCAGCCAATAATTTCAACATGACCCTGGATTGCGATCCGAAATAAAAGTCTATATACGCACGACAATAAAACGAACTGGCCACTGTCCGGAGACTATGAGACAAGACTTTAAAAAAAAAACGACAAAATTGACCACGCACTTGGAATCGAAATGCAAAAAAAAATATTTTTCTAGAAAGAGATGGCGGTATTAAAGTTGGATGTGATAGAAAGGGAGCGGGAATATAAATTTAGAATGCATCGCATGCTCTTCGACATCCGTCGGCGCAAAAAATCGATGCTGCCATCTATCGGTTGTTAGTGACACTGCGGCGGGTTCAACGATTGATTGGGGCCGTTTGTTTTAGGTCGCAGGTTTTGACAGTTTTGAATATAAAACTTGATCATAACTGGACATTGCGAAAATAAAAAGTATTTGTCGATTCCGAACACATAATGTATGCAATCGTTTGATAAAACTTCTTCAGTTGAACACGTACAAAGCTTTTACTTAAGAACTCATCTTTTCTCAAGCCATATTTTGACAGGTTTACATAGTAAAGAACTAGAAACCTGCTTGCAGTTTTTGTCTATTGCAGTTGCTGCTATCAAAGAACTAGACTTTTGGAAGAAGTCAACCTTACCACCTATCTATCTGCTTTTACCGCCTTAAATGTATCAAGGAATATGATGCATAGAAAATATTTTTATTTCAAAAACAGTAGCCACGAAATCTAACTGTAACCAACCAGGAGGCCAATTCCGGCGGCATGGAAATTATCTCCATGGTCGAAATAACAGTCGAGAAACTGCTTATCTCCGTCGAAAACGAAAAAATGCTATTCTAACGATCTCCATTCATAAGTTTTTCGATCGCAAACCAGCGAGATATCACGGCTGGTCCTAAGGTATGGAGATATGAAATCTCCGTTGGAACATCTGTCAAAATTTACATTCGTAGGTTTATATTCGTATTTTTTTTTGGTACCTACATGTAGAGGCTTAGGGGTTTATGGGTTTCATAAAGGGGGGCCAAATTTTCATTATTTTTGCGATAGGACACACCGTTTTCGAGATATAAGCAAAAGAAAAAAAAATACACTACCTACTGTTTTTGCACTTGAAGTCAAGGTGTTGGTGTGAATTTTAGTTCATGACAACTAATTTTATTCCACAGCTTTTTAATCGCGATTAAAAGTAGTCATATTTAATATGAAAATTAAAACCTACCTACGTCAGAAAAAGGACACAGATCATGCGAAACGCGTTTCTGATCACGCTACTTTGCAATTACTATTTTCAGTAAGTAATTATAATAAAAAAACACAGATAAAGAAACACAATATACTAAAATTATCTTTTATAATGTGTTTGCTTGGATTTAATAAATTAAACATGGCATTAATACTAAAAAAAGAAAAACGTAGCATAATCGATTATGATCAAAGTGAATCGATAAAAATGGAACGTCTTTTAGACGAGATTATTTTCTCCGTTGTAAATCTTTCTCCATGGTCAACCAGAATACGGTTTTTTGATAGTATCGAGATTTGAACCGGACATTGATGCGGAGATTTGAAACAGAGTTTTATCTCCATGGTCGTGATATCTAGCTCGAGCCCGGAATTGGGTCCCAGGATCCAGAAGCAATGTACCATCGAAGAACATAAAAAATAAAATATAAATGATAACGCCATAATGAGCCAATCGATCATGCTTGTTATGACGCGGTGGTCCACTCCTGCGCACGTCATTAATTAGATCGCCATCGTATAGGCCTAATGATCTGGTGATATTAATGAATGATCTATTTTATTCAATCTTTGGGATGAGTATGGGTTGTTTAGGAATTCCTGTGGTTTGTTTGGTATGTTTTATTAGAGTTATTAATTATAGATTTAAAAATTAACGTATTTGAACAGTAAAGCGAACCAAAAAACAAACATTTGTAAGATTCTGAAAACGGAATAACGGGGTTGGGAAAATTCTGTAAGTAGTATTATTATACTGTACATCTCTAATAGAATTCAATAATCGAAGTAAAAAAGTTTAATGTTACGTGTACTCTTGATCGAAATTAGATACTACCGCATGATAAAAATTAAATGCCAACATCTTTTTGAAAATTAGAACGTCACTATGAAAAAAGTTTTAACTAAATTATCATCTCACGCACAAAGTGGTCTAACTCGAAAATTACAAAAAATGTCGTCGTCAACGTTGATTGATTCCTGTCATTCAATATTATTGGGATTGGGAAGGTTCTATCCCTCAACTTTTAGTTAATGGGCATCAATTTATTACGATTGAGAGATATTCCGCTTTCTTGGGTGGGTTTCTACGAATATTTCGAAAATAAAATGCTTGAAATCAGAGATAATCCAAATTACATATTATTATTTGATTGATTTGTAGTTTGCGTTACAAGGTTATGTTTTTTCTTGTATTTATAGTTTTTAGTATTATAAAGCGCACATTTCTGTGATAAATGTGATGGAATAATAACTTTATAATAACGAACATCTTGATGGGTAGTGACTTTTGAAAAGAGAATCAGTCCTAAAGCTTATCTAGCCGCTCTCTGACCAAGCTTCTTTTTTCAAATTTGACAAGAGCCATATTTAGTTCCGTTGATAATAAAATAGGCCAAGAGCTAAGCTTGTTAATTAACCCTATAGGTAACTTATTGTCTCTATATACATCCACAGGTTACACAGGTCATCCACAGGTTTTCCTGTAGATATTGGCGATTAGCGACAGACCACTGTTATAATACTGTTATAACTGTTGTAAATGTGCTTTGTTAATTGGTGTACAATAAAGTATACCTTATTCTATCAAACCGAATAAAAATCCTGAAAAAAAGGTCTCCCATTTTTTCTCCACCTATCACGGACAAGCACTTGACGCCGCGCCGCGCCGTGGCTTCCGTCCGTCGCACGCGCATCGCGTTATCGCCGCCACTCAATTACACTACGATAACGCACGACTCCGGTTACCGAGAGCGGTGGTCTACGGTGTATGATATTAACTAAATTGTATGGAAACGTGTTTAGTTTTAATCGGTTTATGTGTATTAGTACTAGTAAAAGTCTGAAACCATAATTTTATTTAGACAATCATTTAATGCATTAGTCTTTATTTCAATTACCTACAGCAAAAACTCCCTTAAAAAGAAAGAAATTGACAAAACACTATTTTAACTAAAATAGGTTAGTAGAGCGTTTTAGTTTTATGAATAAAGGGAGTAAGTATCCATCTTTCAAAACTCGATTCCAAAATATTTACGTAATAAATCCAACATAATACATAAATCTAGCTCGCTAACAACCTAGATCTTAAACTCCCCAAGTGTTTAGCCAGGTGTCAAGCCATTCAGGTCATTACCTCAGTAATAAAGTGCCCACTAAAAGCATTATTAGATGTTGTTACAAAGAAATATTCCTCGACAATGCGTAGTGAGGTGACACCACGGAATCCAGTAGTCGATGCTTATCGCAAATCTCGACAAATGACTAATAGGAAAAATGTCGCGGGCGACAGTAAATGTGTTTTAAATAATGATATAGATTTTGTTTTATGTGCGTAGGATGTGAATTATGTGGTTAATAATAAGAGATGTTGAGAAATTAATGTGTAGCATGATACTAGGAGCTAGAGAAATGATGTAGGTACTGTGTTTTGGGCTGTCAATTTTCACATGCCGCATATTCATTAGTAGTTAGGCGATCGACCAGACAAACCTCTTACTACATGAGTAATAATAATTATTTAAACTTACCACCTAGTATTCCGATTATTTGATGCAATTTATTTTGTTTACATTGCCGTTCTTTTTTTAAACTGTTTGTTGAACAAAATCTAACTTTCGTTCGTCACGCTACCTACAGTCTACATCTCTTTTGTCACATTCATTTGGTGTATGTATTAGAGCCGATGAAAGTAACTAAAAAGGCGTTTACGTATGCCTGGTATACCAGATAATGCTATAGCATTATCTGGTATACCATAGCATTGTCTGCTACTTAGTTTCATCGGTTATCTTTATTACATACTCAAATTAATATGCCATTCAAAACTAATTATATTAAATTAAATTCATATTATTCACAAGGGCTACCAAAAACTTCAGTGTCACGCACGTAACGAATGTAATGATACAAACATTTAAATATGTAAAATGAACTTCACATTAAAACAAGTTTGCCAACGAATTAATAAAAAAGACACACCCAGGCCGCTGACAAGTGCTCTTAATCTCCACGACACAACTCGTCATTAATTATCTATAGAAAAAACATCAATAAGTATTAGACGACTAATGGAGTAAGACCTGCACTACAGGAAGCCTTTTCCCGTCATTTGTCTTGACGACATTTGACATCAGTCAACCGAGTAGTTGATACCTGAGTGACGTTTTTGTAAACTTATTTTTTAGTTGTGTTGTGCAGGTACAGATTTTGTGGATAAGTGTAGATTTTGAAGAAGATTAAAAAAAATTAAAGGCAAATATAAAAAAAATAATAGTAGAACGTTAAGCAACAAAATATTACGGTAATTTTTGACAAAGTCATAACCCTGAATTAATCATTAAAATCGCACAAAAAATGCTAAACCACATAAAAATAAATAATATTCTTCGTTTCATTCCACATAAAAATAAATAATATTCTTCGTTTCATTCCATTAAACGTAAAAAAGCAACCTCCTATTTAAATTCTTGGTTGATAAATTACCATTTTTTATATCGACACACCGCATCACTAAAAGTGAAGTTGTTTGTTTTGCCGGTAGCAAGTAGTGTCGCCTTGATAAATATCCTTAAAGATTGTTCGGACTCCTCGATAATTTCTCTCGGAACCTCGCACTTTAGCCTACAATGTAATTCTTACTTTATCTCACAAAAATAAAGCTTAAAACTCTGTAGCAGTCTCATTTCTTGGTCAAAGATATATGAAGTTATTTATGATACCCTCATAGTACGTGTTTTATAGTTATTTGATAAAACACTATCGTGATTATTTAGCTTGACTTTGTGACTGGCTGAATCTATTTTGTTTATTTAACATGCCACTAATATTATTCTTGGATGTTATCTACATATACGTAAGGTAATACTAATAAACAACGAGTATAATGTTACAGTTGTCTTACTGTGATAAATAGCAAATAATTTTAATAATTTTATGGAAAATACATAATATATCAACAAAAATATTGCTTCTATGTGCAAACATTCTAGTACGTCATAAAATATATGCAAAAACTCGCAACAAACTTGGATACGCAGTTTTGCAGAAAAACAGTGACAACTTTTCACGCTAAACGCATAAACCTCTGTTACACGGCGGATAAAAAGTATCGTAAATATCGTAATATCACCACGATAAGTCATGCCACGTCAATTTTCTCCGCTCTGTAAAAACGTGTAGCAACATTGTATACCAGCGAACACAATCGGCTCATTTTCATTTTTTATTTTCCAGGTAAAAAGTGGCGTTCGCTGACACCGCAAGACAGGCGGCCGTTCGTGGAGGAAGCGGAGCGTCTCCGGGTCATCCATATGACTGAGCACCCCAACTACAAGTACCGGCCTCGGCGACGGAAGCAGAACAAGACACGACCCAACCAGCCTTCGACCCCGGCCAGCGCGCCGCCCGCCACCTCGGCGGCGCTCGGCTCACCCTACGCTACCGGCACGGACTCGCCCGACCCTCGCTTCAGCCACAACCCCGGAGCCGGCTTCTCCCCCTACCGAACCTCGCCCCTCGCATCTGACTTCCAAAACAACCAACAATTCAACGGCCACGTCCAGACCCCAGAATCTTCTCCAGCGAGGTCTCCTGAACCACAAGGTAGAAGGAGCGCTCCCGCCGAAGCTCCCCTGCCTACACCTGCTGCATCTCCAGTCGAAAATGAAAAGGAAAATTTTCAGTATGAAGAGAGGAGGCGAGCGATCAATGCCTCCTCGATGTCTGACTCATACTCTCCCTATAAAAATTATAGAACGCCAGGATCCTTCTCACCAGCACCCGTAGCCGCCATGGGCATGGCTAACGGAATGTACGTCATGTGCACGCAGAGGACTTTAACTGAGCAGCCGCCGCTGGTGACAGGGACTTTCTTCCCTCCGGTCGCCACCTCGCAAGACCAGCAAACTCTAGGCACATCTACACCAAGGGTTTCTAACGCCCCCAGTGGCCCGATGCCAACGGAATACACTATCCAGTACCATCCTTTCGAACAATACGAACAGATGTATAAAACTGAGGAATATCATTATCCTGATCAGCCAAAAACTGAGTACGACACTGGTGGCAGCTATTTTTCCGAGGAGCCGCCGTCAAACCAGCAACAGGATGGAGAACAAAACTATATGAATCCTCGTCCTGAGATAAGGACGGGCTCTCCCGAGTCTGATGTGGATGCTCGGGAGTTTGATAAATACTTGGACTATGGAGCAGAGGGGCCGATGGAGCAGCACCAGCAGCAGCAGCAGTACCGATACGAGCAGCAGCAGAACTTCCGCCCCCCGTACTGCCCGGAGCAGCCGCCCGGCCCCGAGTACTGCTCCGAGAGGATGTACGCGTCTCCTTACGCCTCTGTGATCGCTGGAGCTCCTCCCACTAACTACGCTCCCAGCGCTCCTGGCTCTGACGCCAGACCCGAGGATGAGTTCAGCGTCATTCTAGCCGGAGTACGACAGACTTGTTACAGCAATTGACTAGAAAGGACTGATACGGGGTAGTAAATGGACTCTTCCTAAACTATAGCCCAAAGAGTTGATTTCTTTCCAAATGTATTAATGGAATGTATGATGAAAAAGTTTGCACGGCGGATATCGTGATATTGTAAGAATTTGTTCTACTAAAATTAGACACAAAATGTTATATTACATAATGCAATCACAAAAATTGTATACCGCGTTGACAAAGTGATGTAACTCAGATATAACTATTTTTTAAACTAGCGCGCAACCTTAGCGATTTTTGTAATTTGTTTAAAACTTTTCAATTATTTATTATTACACTGTGAATAAATTAAAAAGGAGAGTAATGTATTTTAAGTGAATTTATACGATTTGTAGGACAATAAAAAATAATCATTATAATTATAAAAGCGAAACGGCTTGTACTCACGTTAAAAGTTCTAAAACTGTCTGTGCCTTGTAGAGTTTGTATAAAATATATGAAATGTTTAGCGGCAGCAATTTGTAACAGCGACTGTTATAACTATTAAGAGTTGAAGATATATTAAATAACTAATGTTAATGTGAATTGGTGCTATTTGAAGAGGTCCTAAAATATTTTTTGTACGTCCAAATCCGTATACCATAGAGGTAGCGAATAATGCGATTCCTATGTAAAAGATTATTTATTTGTAACTATTTTTGTATATTTCGTAGATAAATAAAAACTAAAAATAAAAAGAGAGTCGAATTAAATGAAATATAGTTCTTCCAATAAGCCTGTAGATATATGTTTTAAGTCGTATTTTTATATTGTTTTAGTTAATAAAATTTATAGAACTACTGTTTCTGTATAAACTGTTAGAATATTTTAATAAAGAAATATCTCATAGGTTATAATTATTTGTACTAAAACTATACCTAGTTAAATTGTTTTTTAGTTTACGCTGCAATTCTTTAGGTTAGTAATGAGACACTCGCACTGCGAAACTAAGTTCTTCCTAATTGTAAGAAAATTTATAAGGAACAATAAAATTTTATTCATATGCATTTTTGATTTATTATTTGCCTCACACCCTGTATAAGTACATGCAGCAACAATTCAGAATTTAATTAACTACATGATGATAATATCGCATTATGGAATATACATAAAAAATAAACATAATATCAACTGATAATATTCCCTGACACGCAGAGGCCACTTGACAAATTCATTTCATTCAATATCTGAACCAATCTCCCACCAAAATCCCCTTGCATAATACCACAGTCAGTCATTCCATGCATTCAAAAGGATCGCATATATTTATTTTATCCCTCCGATAGCCATCGATTCAAATTAATGATACATTTAATGATACATTACCATCACTACACTTGCCAAACGCTAAACACAACAAAAACAAAGCGAAAGCGGCATAAGTCCAAATAAAATTAAAATTACTAAATAATTTGCGAAGGCAGGGGTGTGCCCGTGCGGCCCGCGGGCGCTCGCGCCTGTAATTACGAAGCGGGCCGCGGTATCACGCCCCTGCAGAGAGAACCACGGCTATTGATGTATTGACGTTTTGGAGAAAACACAGATATAAGTACAGAAATGAAGATTTGAGTTTGTGCAGTATGATTTCGGGGAACTTTTGGGAGGTAGGTATAATTGAGTTATTTTTCATTGCAGGCTATTGATTTTTATGCAAATCATATTTATGGGACATGGTTCGTACTGCCACCAGCTTGAGGGCTTAAATTATTAATTCTACAAAAATTTGCCGATCCACTTTTTTTTAATACAAATACCTTATAATAGAAACGAAACTGATTTACGGGTTACACTTTGAGAACAACAAGATTAAGACAATAAAACTTTATCTCATACGTGATACATTTTTATGAATAAGTATGAATTATCGTCTACAAGGTAAGACTACAATATTTTATGGAAAAATTTAAATCCAGTCATTTCTTTACAATGGCACCTTTATCACCAAAATCGAAATTTATAAAGCATGGATGATGGCTCGAAGTTTAAAATAAGTATATGTAACTTACCTACTTTCTGTATTTTATTTAAAAAAACAAACAAGTTTAATTTGAGATATTTTAGTTAGTAACTCAGTAAAAGGCGACGATGCGTCGATGACGCAAGAAAAATCGATTTCCAGAGTTACATACAGTTTCACAATGTGCGTGTTTTGGCGCGAGGCTGTTATAATACGTGATAATTAAGTTTTTATTCGCTTTTTACATTTTAATCCTCGGGGACATCTCGATCCCGTCAAGTCTATCGATGTTATTTTATTTGTTTACACATAATTTATTTCGATCTACATTTTTCATTTAAAAAAGGAAGAAAACAAATAAAAGATAGGCAGTTACTTAACTATCTTTTATCCTATAATAAAAGAACTTACAGAGAAGCTAGAAAATATCTATATCAAGTAGGAAGTTCCTAATAGGTATCATAAGCATAATCAGCCTATAATGTTCCCTCTGCTGGGACACAGGACTCCTCTCTGTGAGAGGGAGCGAGCCGTAATCCAACACGCGAGCCCAGTGCGGCTTGCTAGATGTCACATGTCTTCGAATTCTTGGTTCTAGGACATGCCGGTTTCCTCACGATGTTTTCCTTCACCGTTTTGAGAGTAGCGGTGATGAAATAATTTACACAAAGTAAAGCGCCTGTCAGGGTTCGAACCTACGACCTACAACAACTCGTAAGTCGAGCCGTTACCACTGGGCCACCACTGCCCTCGCCTAATAGGTAAGTATCTAGGTAAATATCTAATGTTTTTGAACCGATTTCAAAACATGAATATGTAGGTAGGTATTTGACGCATTTTTTCTAAGCATTTAAACGTAAGTATGGATCCTTGACATAAGCCCGAAAATCTGACAACCAGTCTTACTAAGGGGTATCGTGTTACCCAGTAACTGGGTTGTGGAGGTCAGATGGGCAGTCGCTCCATGTAAAATACTGGTATTCAGCTGCATCGAGTTAGACTGGAAGCCGACCGCAATATTTGGGAAGAGGCTAGGCAGATTGATTTAAACCTAAGTATACGTATAGTTCCTTTGATCATATATGAAGCATACCATTTAAGTGGTAAGTACCTAACTCATCATTTATTTATCTAAAGAAATAAGTACCTACCTACACTTACTAAAAGCTCACCCACAATATAAAGACATAATTCTAAATCCAATAAGTGTAATTAATTAACTAATTAGTAACAATTACCTTTACAAAGCTAGACCATTGGATGTCGCGTGGCAGCATCTCAAATTGAATGAACATAAAAACAGTTTGCGACGTAATGGCCGATAGAGGACCAATAAAATATGCGTTTGCGCACTGACCACGGTCACGTGCTTGTGAACCAGTCGAAGATATGCGAGGTTGTGAATAAAGTGCAAGAAATTATTTAGTGGCATATGTAGCGCAGTGGTGATACTATATTGAATCTTATTTAGTGGCATATGTAGCGCAGTGGTGATACTATATTGAATCTTATTTAGTGGCATATGTAGCGCAGTGGTGATACTATATTGAATCTTATTTAGTGGCATATGTAGCGCAGTGGTGATACTATATTGAATCTTATTTAGTGGCATATGTAGCGCAGTGGTGATACTATATTGAATCTTATTTAGTGGCATATGTAGCGCAGTGGTGATACTATATTGAATCTTATTTAGTGGCATATGTAGCGCAGTGGTGATACTATATTGAATCTTATTTAGTGGCATATGTAGCGCAGTGGTGATACTATATTGAATCTTATTTAGTGGCATATGTAGCGCAGTGGTGATACTATATTGAATCTTATTTAGTGGCATATGTAGCGCAGTGGTGATACTATATTGAATCTTATTTAGTGGCATATGTAGCGCAGTGGTGATACTATATTGAATCTTATTTAGTGGCATATGTAGCGCAGTGGTGATACTATATTGAATCTTATTTAAAACATAAATTACTATAGTAATTTATTTAATTACTACATATCTCCTTCCCTGCTTCGCACGGTTTATACGAAACATTGGGATTTCTTTACATGTATGTACCTATGGTATAAATTAATGTATTACACATACACCTTCCAGAATAAAATCTCTAAATTATTGTGAAAACCGCATCAAAATCTGTTGCGTAGTCTGGGAGGAGCTCGTGGCTAAGTAATAACAGCCGCACGGATCGATCCATCAGGTTAAGCTACGCTTGCTAGGGCTGGTCCGTGGATGGGTGACCATCTTTACATACCGAGACTCCTCCATGCCTCGGAAAGCACGTTAAGCCGTTGGTCCCGGCTGTCATTCCTGGATCATTGACAGTCGTTACGCGTCGTCAGAAGCCCGAAAGACTGACAACCAGTCTTACCAAGGGGTATCGTATTACCCAGTAACTGGGTTGTGGAGGTCAGATAGGCAGTCGCTTCATGTAAAATACTGGTATTCAGCTGCATCCGGTTAGACTGGAAGCCGACCCCAACATAGTTGGGAAAAGGCTAGGCAGATTGATTGATTGAGTTTAGAAGACAAAACGCGGGATAGATATATGGATAAATAAATAAAATCCTCAGCATCGCATATCTCCCACTACTTTGCGCATACGCAGGACGGCAGCGGCGCAAGCGCACCGCTCCAAAGCGATGCGCCTTTGAAGATAGCGCCGATACATTTATTAGCCAGGTTTGCATACCGCCATCAGCCGCCGCCCGCCAGCCTGAATAAGGTTCGGCTCCCCGTTGAGTTATTTTGAATTGTGCTTTTTGACTAGTATAAAACTTTTTTGTCGAATAGCGAATGATTATGTGGCGGTAAATTTAATTGCTTGTAAAAGATGGGTATTACGGCTCTTTTAGTTAAGGTTGTACCATAAAATTAAGGCAGAGGTATTCTAGAATTATCTATGCTCGTGTACGTTCTTCTCCATAAGACCTATTACGCTTTGAAATGGGCAACTAGCTTCATCTTTCTGACTGGCCGACCCCTTGACAATTGAAAAGTGCCTGTAAAATTGCGGTTTAGTTGAAATAAATGCTTGACTATGTTCGCATATGAAAGTTAATAGATTTCATATCAAGTTCAGCTGAAATCTTCAACTCTAAAGCCTTTTGTATGGGCTTCAAATCTTACTTATTTCCCTGAGAAACCGAGTTTTTAAAATCAGTATGCGCCCTACGCATTCAATATGATAACGCATTCAGGGTGCTGATGGGGTTGCCTGGATACTGCAGCGCATCAGGGATGTTTGCTGAAGCTCGCGTGGACTGCTTCTACACTGTGATGCGGAAGCAGTGCGCATCCCTGGTTAGTAGGGTGCGGGGCAGCACCAACAGCATCCTGTTTATGGTAGCCAGCAGGCTAGATTGTGCATTTGAGAACCACTGCTGCAAGGTATCGGCTTTTTTTTTTTTTTTGAGGGTTGGAAATCATCAAATAACTTCTCCCGCTCTGGGTGGAGCGGAAGGGCGTGTCAGACTTTTACTGACTAAAACCCACCCGTGTTCCTTCAGTTGCCTATGCCAGGGCCGCGGTATCTTCTTCAAACTACCCGCGACCCCAGCGGCGTCGGCCCTATTGGACCCCATCATTTGCTGACATCTCTTTGAGGCGCGCGTGGAACACAACGCGCCGTCGACTCGGGCCTGGTCCTTACCGGACGGCGAGCTACCCGCTACTCACCGTCCGCAGGCCCGCGCCTACGGTGGCCGGCTATCGCCTCGCGATTCCCACCGCCCAGGGCGTCTCCTGCGGCGACTGAGGGCGTGAGGCTGCCTCTCCCTCATGCGTTCCGCCTCCTCCTTCGCGAGCATCACTGCTTCGCAGAAGGAGGTGACGGCCTCCCATGCACTCTCCCTCCGCATCATGGCCTGAACCAGGCTCGGACGCGAGAGATCGCCGCCGCCGATCGCCTCCGTGAGAACACGGTGGTGCTCTGCCCAAGCCGGGCAGACCTCCACTGTATGCTCCACCGTGTCCTCCGGGCGATCCACACAATGGTGACACCCGGGCGTTTCCTCCCGCCTTATGCGAAACAGGAATCTCCCGAAACAGCCGTGTCCGGTGAGGACCTGCGTCAGGCGGAAGGGGCTGGGCCTGTCATCTTGCAGCAGTGATGTCACAAATTATTTATGTGTTAATGTTTCACTAACATAGTTTGTAAGTATATTGTTAGTAACACTGTGAGTCTTGTTACTTGGAAATTAAATTAAATTTAATTTAATTTAATTATGTACTTACTTGTAAGTCATAGAGCTTATTCAGCCTCTCACGGTTCTAAACCTGGAACTTTCCTTTCAGACGATTCTCATCATCATTCTCCTGCCCTTATGCCAGTTTATTGGGGGTCGGCGCAACATCTCCCTTTCTTCAATACTTCTCAATTAGTCGTCTCGTATGGCTCCAGAACTGGAGACCCTTCAGCCGATTCTATCACGAAATATTTGGTGTTACGTGCAAATTCACGCGAAAATAGTCGCATGTCCGCATAACTTTACATGTGATTTTAATTACGTACTCACCAATTGTTTCGAGTGACATTTTCCTGAAAACTGCACTTCTGAAATTTTTCCAGGTGAAAATCTTAAAAGCAAGGTACTGCCCCTACGAGCGTTTGTGCACTGCATCCTATTCAAAACTGAGATCTGAATTGGTAATGTTCTGAATTCTGACGGATGTCATTCGGATTTAGTGCGCAACCCAACCCCTCGTCATATTGTATGGTACAGTCCGCGAGGTCTAGGCTAAGCTTTGCATTTGAGAGAGTGCACATAGATAGTGTAGGTGTGACGGCATAGAGCGCGACGCATTCTTTGCTTGGTTTAAAACCGGTTTAAACTGCTTTTTGGCAATCGGCTTTTGTTTTTTTAGTACGAGAGGCCATGAACAAAACGATGTTGCATCGTTGTTAAACGTAAAACGATAAGACGATTGAAGATTTTTTCTTACGTAAAATGACAAGACTAAAATTTTGGTCTTGGGCTCTCGTACCATTTTGGTGATCACTCACATAAATGCAAAGCTCAGCTTAGGTCTCGCGGACTGCCGCTGGGGTCGCGGGTAGTGCCGCTGGGGTCGCGGGTAGTGCCGCTGGGGTCGCGGGTAGTTTGAAGAAGATACCGCGGCCCTGGCATAGGCAACTGAAAGAACACGGGTGGGTTTTAGTCAGTAAAAGTCTGACACGCCCTTCCGCTCCACCCAGAGCGGGAGAAGTTAAAAAAAAGGTCTCGCGGACTGTACGGTCTCACATTGATCGGATTTGGATTGGATGCAAGCCTTGAGCTAGGTTTCTTATAAGAGCGGTGCCAGATACATAACAGCTGCAGTGACGGCCGTCATGAAAATCATGGCCGCGGAGTTACTTACGGTGTCAAAAAACGCTCTCTAGGAAAACACACCAATTTACTTTCATAAATCATTCGATCAGTGACGTCATTCGCCGGTTTTGATGCTATGTGGCGGTCAGCGCTCTTATATAAAACTGTAGCTTTGGTCAACTTCAATGCGTTCGTCGTGCGTGTACCGAACTGTCATCTGCTCCTCGTCATGGAAGAAGACTTTTGGCCCCAGGACGTGGTGTTCCGTCGCTTCCGCGGAAAAGTACCGCAGGACAGCACAAAGTCAAGCTAGTGCAAAGTGAAGTGCTACTAACATAGTCTTAAGCCTTATTTGTTTATATTCAAAAATGTATGTTTAGGTTAAGGTATTTATTTATGGGCCTGTGACGCCTGAAATAAATGGTTGATTTATTTATTTTGTTTAGTGACCAAACTCAAGATGCAAATAAAAATTAAAACCAAACAGAATGTCAATTAAAAACTCCCCGTTATCAGGCGGCTCAGTTGGCCACGTGCATATTATCATTAAATGTCCTTTTTACCCACTTTCGAAGCTAAACCAAAACACTGCACTTAATGATCCATTGTACCACCACCACGTAATGCTGCCCAGTTTCCAAACACAGCTAAAATAAAAAGAGATCGGCCGATAAAGACGATAAGATCATGGTATGCCTACTTATATAGTTGTAGTACCTACATGCTTCCCTATTCTTCATCTACTTTATGGATCAAATAACTGTTTCAATTTTGAACACATTGCTCGCAGAACAGATGGCCGATGGGGCCAAAAGGTGGACCGATGACATTGTAATGGCCGCAGGAATCCGCTGGATGCGGGAAGCACAGAACCGGTCGAAGTGGCGGTGCTTGGGGGAGGCCTATATCCAGCAGTTGACGCTCTTTCGGCTGAAATGATGATGATGATGATGATGATGCTGATAATGATGATGGTGATGATGATGAGTTCGTTGATTTCGTGGTGAATTTTGAGGTAGGTTGTGACAGAAATTAGGTTAGGTTGAAGTACAGCGTCATGAACAAAGCTGATGTTTTTAAAAGTAAATGAAATCAAAATGTAGTTTGGTGTGTAGTATTATTAACTTTGTAGATATAACTGTAGACTTGTGGTGTTAGATTTAGGTATATGTAGGAAAAAAAAAAAAAAAAAAAAAAAAAAAAAAAAATCTGTTTACTAACAAAAATTGTCTCGTCCTTTCTGCTGCTAACATAAAAATAGGTAACTACCACGAAGTGCAAAGTTCGACGGCTCAAGTCACTGCGTCGCCGCCGTCACCCTAAGCCGTCACCACTTGACGCTGGCAGAATAGTCGACATCGGCTCAGTTGCCAAAAAGGAAAAAAAAAAAAAAAAAAAAAAAAAAAAAAGCTGATAGCAGTATTACCTAATTGAAACTATATACGAGGGCTGCTATTTATGTATCCGGAACTAGCCAGTTACAGATTAATTATAACATTTAAAAATAGAACTCTTTGTATGAAGAATGATGAACAATTTGTTTCATGTAGCTGTCATTTGTTTAACTCGTGCTAAATTAATACGATTTTCGCCAAGGGCTAACTCAAAAACAGTGCATCGATCAACTCACTTCGACTTTTGGGGACGAAGCACCATCGAAAACTACTGTTTATCACTGGTTTAGTGAGTATAATCATGGGCGGTCTGTGCTCACGGACGAATTTAAAGAAGGTCGCCCTAAATCGGTTGTTGTACCTCAAAATATTGATGCTGTGCGGAGACTAGTAATGCAAGATCGTCATGTTACATATCGCGAGATAGAGGCGTCTATGGGCTTATGCCCATAGACGCCAAAAAAAAAAAAATATATTACACGAACATTTAGTTGTAAAAAAATGTTGCAAAAGTACAATCAGGGTGCGTCAAATGTTGTCTAGTATTGGAAATACCTCAATCCGAATGGAAAAAGTGCATCGATCATCATGGCGAATATTTTGAAAAGCAATAAAACCATAATAAATGATAAATGTTTGTTTCACTTTGTTATTCCGGATACATAAATAGCAGCCCTCGTACTATTGTTCTGATTTACGGTGAGTTGCACAAAACCAACATTAGTTTAATGGAGACTTTATATTGATACAGTCACTTTTTTTTTAACCGACTTCAAAAAAAGGAGGTTCCCAATTCGGTTGTATTTTTTTTTTTTATGTGAAGCTGTAAGATATTTTGCTTTTGGGTGATATTCTAAACGGCGATGCTGAGAGAGAATTTTCTATATAAGTAAAACCTGACTGACCTCTACTTATCACTACCTACTTAACAGTTCTCAAGTGCACTGTCTAAGCTACTTATCTATTTTATCTGTAGTAAAATTGGTAATCAAAGTCTTATTCATCAAAGATAAGTTGTTAATGTTTATTCAGCCTAAGATTTAGCACGCCGGATGTTGCCGTCGCAGTCATGTTGAATTTTCCAGTGTTATTACTCATAACCACTTCGTTTTATTAAAAAACCTTATCATTCTTTCTGCCGTCGGAGTAAACTTGGAAACTACTTGCTGAATGATTTCAGTAGGTATTTTTTCATGACGCAAAGGCATGCTTAATAGTCCTTTATAAGGTGTATCTATTCATACACAAAATCTCATAAGGGGCATTGTACTCATCATTATGAACAACTTTTACTATGGGACCAAACTTGAAATCACGAAAAAAAAATCAACTGCTCTACATTTTGACGAGTTTGATTTAATAGATAAATGTACTGAACAGATGATTTTTTTTCGCGATTTCAGGTTTGGTCACATAGTAAAAGTTGTTCATAATGATGAGTACAATGACTCTTTAAGAGATTTCGTGTATGAATAGATACACCTTATATGATTAACTTAAATTTTAACGTATTTTCTGTACATATATTTGGTCTTCTTCTTAGTGTCTCTGGCAAGACTGTATTTTAGACCTTGTTGGCCCAAAACTTCACCACTTCCAGGGCGTCGTCAGTGACAGCGCAGAGCACTTTGGCTGCATGTATTGGGACACAGATGGCAGGATAGGAGGTGGGGCACAGTTTGGGACATAGATCCACATCTACACCCTGTTGCCATTCCGTCGAGATGGCCCATAGATATATATGAAAGAAAGAGATGTGCCCAGTATGTTAAAATGTATCGGAACCCTGTGTATTTCTCTTTATAATTATGAAAGTGACAAAGGGACAAAGTGGAGCTTTGTCCCTTTGTCACTTTCATGATTATAAAGAGAAATACGGTAAAATACTTATACTTACATATGGAAAGTGATTCCATGATTTACATTTACAGTTTTTGTTTTGGCTTCGGTTTTTACAAAAAAAACACTGAACAACACGGCATTCTTATAAATTGTCACGGTCACAGTCGAAAGCGCACTAGTTCGCGGAGATAGCCATTTGACTTTGAACGGCTCATACTGAGCATGTCGCGCGGTCACAGATTCGCCCCCTTGCCACTTCTCCTGTTTTTATATTTCTATGAGGTAGTCATTTACCAGGTTGGAGTTACATCTTCCAACTTGTGTCTGGAGACTGTTCAGGGACTTCCAATCGGACCACGAAAGTTTACACCCTGCAGGGAGATGCTCCTTTGGTTGATGAGAAGTAGGAGGGAGAAGAGTATCCTGTCACTTGTAACGGGCGTATGTCGGGTTTCCTGATAGAGACGTTGTTGATTTTAGGAAGTTGTGCCTGTTTTTCGCCGTTGCGTTGGTAGTTGTGCGCCAGATAGTGGAGGTCTAGTATCAGATCCCTGATGTTTGTCTTTCTGATTTGGAAGCAAAGAATAATTTCCTTATAGGTAGTCGTTTTCCAAATACAGGTTTAAAACTACGGACATTCTTCTAAGTAAGTAGGTACCTACTCATGAAAGTTAATAACCTTTACTAACTCTGAAAATAATATTTAAAAAACAGATGTTCCCTACATTTTGTCGAGTTCAATCAAAATCAATCTGCCTAGCCTTTTCCCAACTATGTTGGGGTCGGCTTCCAGTCTAACCGGATGCAGCTGAATACCAGGATTTTACATGGAGCGACTGCCTATCTGACCTCTACAACCCAGTTACTGGGTAATACGATACCCCTTGGTAAGACTGGTTGTTAGACTTTCGGGCTTTTGACGACCCGTAACGACTGTCAAAGATCCACAAATAACAGCCGGGACCACCGGCTTCACGTGCTTTCCAAGGCACGGAGAAATCTCAGTATGTAAAGATGGCCAGGCATTCACTAACCAACCCCGGCAAGCGCAGCTTAACCTGACGGATCGACCCGTGCGGCTGTTATTATATTACTTAGCCACGAGCTCCTCCTCGAGTTATGCGAAAAGAAATGTATAGCAGCTGTTTTTTTCGGGGTTTCAGAGTTGTCTCATAGTATTTAGGGTGATAATTTTCTTGAGTACTACAGTCCGGCCGTCGAGAGAATGCGTTCCTGACATCAGCTGTTAGTTGGACAATTTCTAGTAGTAATAAGGATCAAATGTGGAAGCTTGTCATTAGCAATTTTTCTGACCTACGAAATATTGTAAATTTTAGGTATTAGTCTGTAAGCTTTCTGTAAAATAAAATAAATAAATAAATAAATAAATTCGTAAAACACATATTCATTAGTATGAAACTGACAGGTGTCAAGATTCCAGAACGCATTCTCTCGACGGCTGGACTGTACACTCCCTTAAAATATGTCCCGAAAGTGTGACCATCTTATGAATTGGCACAAAAAGGAAAAAAAAGTGAGGCTTGTATTGCATCCTCGTCAAATTTAAGGGTACCTATGGTATATCTAGACCATCAAACCGAACAACTTTTTCCATGGGACCAACATCGTAATTGCGAAAAAATAATCAGACATCCTATACATTTGCGTCGAGTAGGTAGGTATTGAAGTTTTCTATAGGACAGTTGAAAATTTCGCGATTACGATGTTGGTCCCATAGCGAAAGTTGTTCGGTTTGATGGTCTATACCACACCCTTAAATTTGACGACGATGCAAAACGACACGTTGTAGATATATATTAATCTTGTTTACAAAAACCAAGGATAGCAAACAAATAGATAAACTTTAAATACATAACTCAAATCCATTTATAATTTATTCAATATTATTTCTTAGCTATCAGAACAGCATAGTTTCGCTTCGTCATCACCACATCCTGCCCCTCAATGTATTCCGTCCGTCAGACGACACATTTACATACTCTTTTAGATTTTTCTTTTATAGATTATTATTATATATTAATGATTATCTTAGATAGTTGCTGGTGGATAGTGAAATAAATTAACGACGGAAAATTATAATAATATCCTATACTTACTATTAAATGAGCAATATTTGTATATACCTTTTTTAATACAATATGTATAATTGTAATCACGTTCTCGAAAACAAGTTGTAATGTAGGGGTTTACGGGGGTGAAAAATCGATCTAGCTAAGTCCCATAACTGGGAAAAAAAATGGGTTTTCTCTATTTTCATCAAAGCAGAGCTCGGTCGCCCAGGTACTTACGGTTAAGTTGGTAAGTAGGTACTAGTAGTAATATTCAAATAACAAAACTAACAATAGATTACCGAAAGACTGAACAACACCAATATTAGCTATAGCACACCTTAAACCTTGTAAAATACTGGTATTCAGTTGCATACGGTTAAACTGGAAGCCGACCCCATCATAGTTGGAAAAAGGCAGGCAGATGATGACACCTAAACCTTATGTTATCTGCAGCTGTGTAGACCAGAATAATAATAGTTCAGGACTTAGTGGTTGGCGGTGGTGGTGTGGTGGTCAGTATGAAGCTGACTGCTGTCAAGAACGCGTTCTTTCGTCGGCAGGACTGTATCAAATCAGTTGACATGTCATTTAATAACGAATCAAATTTAACAGGCTTTCAGAAACTGGGAGTCAGTCTTCTACTTAGTAAAAATTACTGCTTTTTATAAAGAAGACCAAAGACAATGTCTTTTCGCTTTTTTATAACTATAGGTATACACATTGCTCTTTTTCTGCTAGCCTTATTGTGTCTCACTGCTAGGCAAATTCATCCACTTTTTTTCTTCCAAACCTCTCTGTCTTGTCCGATCTCTGGCAATGTTGGCCCTGCAAACATGATCAGATCGTCACTGCTGTGTTAGGTACAGATAGAAAAAACCAAAGTAGGTTTTCCTAATAGTAAAGGATCCTTCAATGCCTGTGGAACCACATCCGCGTACCATTTTATATACCTAGGTAGAATTTCTCAAAATATCGAAGAAATGCTGCCTTCTGCGAGTAGAAAAAAAAATCATAAATTAATCATCATTTAACAATACTTCACAAAAACTATCGTCTGACGCCTGTCAGTCACAGGAATACACATTAAATATTCATAAATCGACATGTCGCGTCATACTCATAAATAAATTAGAAATTCATAAAAAAAAACTGGTCGGACCACCCCTAGCTTTACATGTCGTATTCATACACTCATCACGAATCATTTCTATTTTCAAATACATTTTTTAAACCGCCTTTTCAACGAAACCAAACCCTATTGGAACGACACACAATTCTATATTTGAATTCTCGAAAGCAAACATACCTTTGCCAATATAAAAATAAATTCTCTATGAAATTAAAAATTATATTTTACTTTTTTTCTGTAGGTCTGTGGGCCACGTGCCATGATATCGTAATTTTACGGCCAGACGACATTTCCTTGATTTGCATTGAGATATGATTTGGAAATGACTGCTCATAATATATATTTTGTTTTTCTAACGTTGTTAAATTAAATTATTGGCCATTGATATTTTTTCAATTTATCTTTATTGGGTGCGAGATTTATGACCAATTGATATGAGAATAAAGAAAGTTTAAACAATTCAAAATCAATAAAGTTGCTGTCACCTATTAGGTTGACTGAAGAATAGGTTTAGTAAAAATTTATGAAAATAAGGGTAAAAAACAAAGATTGTCTAGAAAAGAAGATGAATGATAATGAATTTGAAGAAGTATCTTCAAAGCCAACCATTAAGTAACTATCATTACATATACAAGAACATGATAATTATGAAAATGTCCTGAAAAACATTTCAACAGACTGTCGCAGGGCATTTAATAACCACAGAGTATTACAAAACTGGCTCTAAGATTCTCATCATGACACAGCTGCCCCATTCAAAGCCTCTAGGTAGCTGGACCCTCAAACTTCTTCATACACTTAGATAAGAATGCAAATACCTGCACGATACACATAATTAAAGTGACAGCCATGAATCAAAGACAAGCCATTGATGAGCAACCGATCAAATGGCAATTTTAATCAATTTAATCACCTCGCATCAATGGCCGCCACTTAGTACCTAAACATTGAGACAATTATGTACATTTTATAGACACATTAACACACTGGCCATCAAGGAAATCTTTTACTTATATAATTATTAAAGCTGAAGAGTTTTTTTGTTTGTTTGAACGCGCTAATCTCTGGAACTACTTACCAGCGGATTTAAAAAATAAATAATTTTGCGATTGATAGCCCAATTCTTGAGGAAGGTTATTATTGGTTATTTAACATCACACTCTTAGGAGCCGAGAAAAGTTAGAAAGAACGCTAAGCGAAAACGAAGTAATAGCGCGGGTGGGCGATACGATGCGACGCCACGTCAGCAATAAAGAGGCGTTTGTAATAATCAATCTGCCTAGCCTTTTTCCAACTATGTAGGGGTCGGCTTCCAGTGTTACCGGATGCAGCTGAATACCAGTATTTTACATGGAGCGACTGCCTATCTGACCTCCACAACCCAGTAATTGGATAATACGATACCCCTTGGTAAGACTGGTTGTCAGACTTTCGGGCTTCTGACGACCCGTAACGACTGTCAAAGAGCCACGAATGACAGCCGGGACCAACGGCATAACGTGCTTTCCGAGGCACGGAGGAGTCTCGATATGTAAAGATGGTTACCCATCCACGGACCAACCCCGGCAAGCGTAGCTTAACCTGATGGATCGAACCATGCAGCTGGTATTACTTAGCCACGAGCTAGAGGAGTTTATAATAATGTGGCTGTTGTTTTAGTAGATACTTAAATTGCGGTGTCTTACGACTTCCACGCGAACGAAGTCGAGGGCAGAAGCTACATATTAGGTACCTACATTATAAAAATAAAGTATAAAGAGGCGCAATATCCACATTTTTTGTCGCGCTCTTTTATACGCTCACTGGTGGAATACGTAACATTCTTGAGTGTACTGAAAAGCTTATTAATTTCCGTTCATAAATATTGTCTTGTCGGATAAGTAGGTAGGTTTGTACCTAATTTAAGGGTGCCTAATTTCATTTATTTTATTTACCTACTGCTAGCATTACTCGTTCTTGCGCCTCCAAAAACCGCTGTTTTTTTTTCGATTATTGGTTTTTGATGCAATTTTGATCCTAATTAATAAGGATTATTTACTTTTTCCCTATCATAGTTACACTCCGCTACAAGGACCATTTGGCGCTCGAATGACGTTAATAGAGCCACTGTTGGTAAACATTTTTGTGCAAATGTTTTGTTAAATCTCACCACAATGAAGAGTTCCGTAGTTGAGATGAATTTATCCCAAAAACAAACTTAACATTGAGATTGGGAGAAGTCATTTTATGATTTCCCATCCACAAAAAAAAAAAACATAGTAGTTCAATAACATGTTCTCCCATATATTTGATAAACGTCATTGACTCATGGTCAACTCTCCAACTACAAATGTAAAAAAATGTGAAAAACTACAAATTAACGATTTTCGTACAGTTTGTTCCTTTACTTGTGCTGCTTCTTGCCAAACATGATTCTAGGTCAACGGGAAATACCCTAATAAGTTTTGATTTATTTGCGAATATCAAAATATGTCGCATTTTGTTCCGCCGTATTTTTTTGTTGCGTTGACTTAGAAACTTGATTTTTTTAGAACTCTAAAATAAAACACGGAATAAAGTTATATCAGGGATAACAAAGGAATAACCATACATTTTCATAGGTTTAAATTTGGAATAACTTTATTCTGTGCTTATTTGTAAGATGGTTAGAGATTATATACCTACCTACGTATTTGATATTAACATCAACTTGATATCTCCACGCGTTCCTGAAAAAAACGGAAAAGACTGACAGACAGATGGACAACAAAGTGGTAAGGGCTCCGTTTTTCCTTTTGAGGTACGGAACCCTAAAAACAAGATGGCGGCGTTAGTTCCAACTTTATTCACGCGCCAAGATAACCTTTTAGTACTATACCTACGTTCTATTAACTTAATATCTAATATTATTTGCAGCAATTAAAATACCTCATGATCTTTATCTAGATCCACTTTATTTACTACAGCAACAACAACACATTACAAATAGAAAAAATAACTCAATTTAACACACCATAAACAACACATTACTTAAAGAATACCTCTCCAATTATCTATGGTCTATCAATGTTGGGACTGCGTTCGGAATCCACTACCGGTGTGGGGCGATGTAGGCTTTTAGCTAAAAATGCGCCGGTTCCGAGGGCATCCCTCCTATGTTAATGGTCACTGGTAGATTCCTGTGCGTACGGCAAACGCTAATTTAAACTGGATGCTACGCTGTACAGGGCCAGGGCATTGTGGTTTGTTGTTTTACAATATATTTTTGAAATAAGTTTGACAAGAACATTTTTTTTCTTTCGTTTGTTTCATGATCATCAGTTTGGTTTGAAGATTTTCGACTAGACAACAATAAATCTGCAGGAGTGATGAGATTATGAATTCTAATTAGAGCTCGCGAAAGAAACACGACAAGATGAGATCAACACAACGCAAATAAAAAAAAACTACAAAAATGTTAAAATACTTATAATAACATAATCAAAGCTCAAAAATAAAATTCGCAAACACACAAAAAAAACTCTAAATCCTTGTCTATTAACGCACCTCCATCCCACCTCACCTGTGCGTATACACGTCAATATTTTATTTATCGATGGTCGGTATCTGCGATATCGGGTCTTCGATACCGCGGTACCAGCCAGGTAAATGAGGCCGCGAGACACCTCCACTGCCCCCTGTGCAATGTGATTTACGGACTCTACTCCCACTAGCCCACGGCTGAATAAAAGTATTCATTATCTAAAGCACTAGACTTAAAAGTGCGATGGGTTTAGATTAAATTAATCGTCGGCTACTTGAAGGATTATTGAGCTTAGTCGTTGACTTTCAAAAATAAATTCTTTCTTTGAATTCGGCCAGCATTTAAATTTTAAAAATAGAATAATAATTGTTGTTTTGTTTTCGATATACCTAACGCATTATCACGCAGTTAATTATGACAACCGTGGAAAGAGAGTGGCCTTTGCCCACAAGTGGGACAGTTATAACTACTAAAAAAAATTGTTTTTTGGTTTCGATATACTTAACGCCTTAGCACGCTGTTTCTGAAAACCTTTGCCTAATCAACTCAAAAGCTAACAAGTTGGTCACACTATGGGTAACAGTCATGTGAAAATTCCATCATCATAGCCTAGCCATTTCCCAACTTTATTGCGGTCGGCTTCCAGTCTAACCAAATGCAGCTGAATACCAGTATAGAGCGACTGCCTATCTGACCTCCACATCCCAGTTACTGGGTAATACGATACCCCTTGACCTTGACAGACAAGACTGGTTGTCAGACTTTCAGGCTTCTGACGACCAGTAACGACTGTCAAAGATTCACGAATGACAGCCGGGACCAACGGCTTAACGTGTTTTCCGAGGCACGGAGGTGTCTTGGCATGTAAAGATGATCACCCATCCACGGACCGACAAGCGTAGCTTAACCTGAATGATCGACCCGTGCGGCTGTTATCAAATTAAACTAATTATTAATTATTGAGTTTCACAGTTTAATCATTTATAAAGAGAGAGAGAGAGAGAGAGAGAGATCGGAGACGGGAGAGAGTCTACTTCTTGTATGTTACTTCATAGACATCAAAAGACAAGAAGACTTGTTGTGTTGTTGTTGTTTGTGAGAAGCAGTGGCGTAACTACAGGGTGGCAAGTCGGCAAAATGCCACGGGCCCCCAGGCGGAAGGGGCCCCCGGTCAGAGGAGAATCCCAACTTCACTTATTTTGTCTTTGACATAATCTCGGGACCCTGAGATCCCGGACCTTTGGAAAGCGTACGAGGGGCCGAAGCCAACTCGCAGAGGCCCCTTAGACAATTTTAAATGACGAGAAGGCACCAGCCGACGATTATCCCTGTATGCACTATGCAGTTGTACCTAAGGACAACCCCCGGTTGGTGCAGGACTATTGCAGAACATGGAAACAAAATATATTGGGCTATGGGTTTGGGTGGCTATAGTGGATTGGGTACCTTGAACTATGGTAGAACTATGTCCCCTGCCTCACCAATGTTGTATAATATACCAGATATTTGCCGGGGGGTGACTTGCACACTCAATAATGGGCCCCCGAAAACGGTCGCTAGCACATAGTGACGTAGTGACAAGGGAGCAACATGTCCTGAGGTGCTTGAGGATTGGAGAGGCATTCCACGGAATCCACGGCTATCAGGACAATCCCGGAAGTACGGTCAAGAACTTCCTTCCTCCGAGCTCTTTTGCTCTTGCGAATTCCCACTCAAGCCAGCCAATAAAGGCAAGAAAGATGTGGGAGCACTGTTCCTCGTCATCGTTCACTCCAGCCGGCCAATAAAGGCAAGCCGGAGGTGAAGAATAAGGCTTCTCCCGGGAGATAGGGTCCGTGAGGTCGTTACTGCCCAATAGCTCGCCACATGCTGCCCTGCGGTTTCATGTATCCCTCTTGGTCTGGCTCCTCACCCTAGCTAGACCTATTCTGGCAAAGTAAACTCTACCGGCACTGACCTACAGTTTGGAGCGCGCAAGCCCCACCACAACATCAACGTAAAGATACGGCGGTGGGGTTACTTATTATTATTTTAAAACTTCTTTGATATATCTCGGGACCCTGGGGTCCCGGACCTTTGGAAGGCGTACGAGGGGCCGAAGCCAACTCGCAGAGGCCCCTTAGACAATTTGAAATTATGATGTAAGTTGGAAAAATAAATAAATAAATAAATAAATAAATAAATAAATGATTAGGCACTAACCGACGATTATCCCTGCATGCACTATGCAAGTGCACCCAAGGACAAAAGGTTGGTGCAGGACTATTGCAGAACATGGAAACAAAACATATTAGACTATGGGTTTGGGTGGCTGTGGACTGGTTAGCTATAACTATGGAAACGCTATGGCCCCTGCCTCACTAATGTTTTGTATACAATACACAGATAAAATGGCAGGGGGTGACTTGCACACTCAATAATGGGCCCCCGAAAACGGTCGCTAGCATAATTATAGTGTCGTAGCGGCAAGGGGGCAACATGTCCAGAGGCGCCTGTGAGGAGTGGAGAGGTATCCCACGGCTATCAGGAGGAGGAGGGTCCGTGGGGTCGCTACTGCTCGACACATGCTGCCCTGCGGGTTTCTGTATCTCTCTTGATCTGGCTCCTCATCCTAGACCCTGTTCCGGCAAAGTAAACTCTACAGGCACAGACCTAAAATTCGGAGTGCGCAAGCCCCACCACAACGTGACAAAGATACTGCGGTGGGGTTATTATTATTTATTTTAATTTAGTAAAAAAAATAGTTTTGTCTTTAATTTATTTAAGTTACTCTCTCTACTTAGTTGCATACACAAGTAAAAAAAATCCGGTCAAGAGCGAGTCGGACTTGCGCACCGAGGGTTCCGTACCATCATTTATATTTAATTTTTGTTGATGATTTCTGAAAAAGTGCTATTTAGAGACATCGTTTTATTTTTCCTGTAATCTTTACATTAACTTCTATCACTTCGAATAATTTCAGATTTTTCTCTTTGCAAATTTCGGAGATAATCAAATCAAAATTAAATCAAAAATCATTTATTTCAATCCATCGATCATAAAATAAATTCAAATTAATTAATAATATAAATAAAATTTAAATTGTAAAATTAAATGAAAATAAAATTAAATCAAATCAAAATCAATAATCTAAATTAAAAAACACAAAATCAAAATAAAATCACATCAAAATAATTAAATTAAAAACTACAAAATCAAAATAAAATAAAACAAAAAAATTCAATAAAATAAAAATTTAAAATTACTAATAATACGCCTGCCTCTGAGTCATTTGTTTGTTTGTCATTACATTAACCATATAGCAATGGTTAATGTACTGACAATCAAACCTGTTCGCAAATACGCTCAGGATGGTGTTGGAGGTGGTCCGGAGCCTGCGCCCCAGAGATGTGCACCGTTTCCGCATCGTCGTGTAGAAACAGTCGACACGGGCGTCGGCGAACATCCCCGACGCGCTGCAGTGCCGGGGCAGCCCCAACAACACCCTGAACGCATTATTATACTGAACACGGAGAGCGTTGTACTGTTTCTGGGTATATGATACCCACAGGCTAGCTGTGTACAGGGACGTACAAAACGCTCTGAAAAGAGTTATTTTGACGGCCCCCGAGCAACGAGAAAACCTGCGGGCGATCATATTGGCCCTCACAGACAACGCCCTCCGCTCCCTATCGATGTCCGCATCGTCCCTCAGGTCAGGGGTCACGATATGCCCGAGATATTTAAACTGTTGAACTCTTTTTAACGCAACACCGTTCAATACAATAGGTGGAACAGTATCCGGGCACCTCCGACCCCTGGCCTGAAAGACCATGCATTCACTCTTCCTTGCGTTATAGAGCAAACCATGATCCAGCGCGTAACGCTCGCAGATGCCCAGCAACCTGGACAGACCACACACCGAGGCGCTCAGCAGCACCATGTCGTCCGCATAACTAATATTGTTGACACAAACACCATCAATATGGCAGCCGACACGAATGCTGCTGAGCTCCTCTATCAGTGCGTTTACGTATAGGTTGAAGATCTTCGATGACGTCACCCCCCCCTGCCTCACCCAATAATGGGGACACGGTATTTTTTTTAGCATTTTTCATTTAAAGTCGAAAATTGTGACTAGGCCTAAAAAAAAATGTTGGAGAATGTGCAAACAGCGCTCTTTCATATAGTACCTCACATGCCCCACATAAAATTTTTAAGACCCCCTTTCTTAAAAATATACTTAATGTTTTTTTTTGCAACAGGGACTCTGTTGCAAAAAAAAACATTAAGTATATTTTTAATTTTTTTCTTATTAGTAAAATAGTTGGGCCAACGTCATAGAGAACTGTTCCAAATTTCAAGTTGATAGCATTAGTAGTTCTTGAGATATCCAGCTGTGACAGACAGGCAGAGTCGCACCATAAGGGTTCCTTTTTACCATTTTGGTACGTAACCCTAAAAATACTATTATTGTTGGTACAGCTTCTTTATAAGGGGGGGCCCATCCGTCGAATTTGCCACGGGCCTCGAAGGGTATAGTTACGCCACTGGTGAGAAGACTTGTTTCTACAGAAAAACGACCATCTCTTATAAAATAAATACTTATGCACCCAACCATCTTCACAAATCTAAAACTCCAAGTCACACACATCTACCAATATATCGATCAGCCCACAATGATCTCGTCACCACAAAAAGACCATGTTTGTCTTGCACCCAGCTCTATGTAAATGTGCGGAGATCTATGCGCGCGCGCCGTTCGTCGCAGATTTATTGCATAATTGACTTCCGGCGGGAAAGCCGCCATCATGACAACGGAGTACCAGCCGGTACACTTATGAATTGCCTAACAGTTAAATTGCAAGGTTTTATTTGGATTTTATCTGAACGTTGTGTAGTTGGTTTTGACTAACACTTTTTGTACGACTAGTCTCAGCTACTTCAGAAGAGTTTCCGTTTATAAAGTGAAGCAAAATTAAAAATTAGATGAACTTTCCTAAGTGAAATCCAATTGTAATTTTGTGAACAATAATTACCCACCCAACCCAACATCATCTTGCATGCAGAGAAACCCTGGCATAATCCAGGTGGAACAAGCACTGTGAACAAGCAGTATCCCGGCTCTAAATCAGTGACGTTTGGACTTGCCACAGACAAAAAAAGATTTTTTCTTTTTTTTTTTAATATAACAGCGATGCCCTAAAGTAGTGAATAGGAAATACTTTGCTTATAAATAAATAATAAATAAACCATTTATTTCAGGCGACACAGGCCCATAGATAAATACCTACCTAACCTAACTTACATATTTGAATATAAACAAAACTTGTGTTAATAATCATGGCTTAAGAACTCTAGAACTCTTAACTAACTCTTAACTGGCTCTCGGATTCTATTTTTGGAAGATCTACGAACAGAGTACTACTTACTTTACTCGGTACTTATTTTAAGTTAGCCTATACATAACCTGCTATACTTTCAGACTGCCCTTCTTTCCTGCTAGAATCGGGTAGAAAAAATATAATTTCCATTTAGGTATACCATGAAGAATTTCCCTCGTTTCGCCCAGTTTCCGTTCTAGCAAACATGCGTACGCGCAAGTGCCGTAGTTCATAACAGTTCACGACAGGTTGATAGGTCGTTACTTACGTCCTATGAGCTACACTATAACGCTTTCTCTCAAATGATTCTTGAGTCTTGTTACTTGGAAATGTGCTTTCATTTCCCATGTGTTTGTAGTTTTGTTCAAGTTTTAAAGTAATGTTTTCTTCTGCAATAGTTTTAGTAGGTCATCATCATTTCAGCCGAAAGACGCCCACTGCTGGACATAGGCCTCTCCCAAGCACCGCCACTTCGACCGGTTCTGTGCTTCCCGCATCCAGCGGATTCCCGCGGCATTTACCTGCAGGTCATCGGTCCGCCTTGTGGGACCCCTTCCAACTTCACTTCAGGACCTTTCGGTCCCATCGGCCATCTGTTCTGCGAGCAATATACCGTGCCCCGGAGCATGCGTAGTTCATACAAATGAAATAGCAAAATAATTTGTAAATTAAAACAAACATTTCATAAGGCAGTGTGTATTTATTCCGATTGGATTACAGAATATCTAGCTTCCAAAATATATTTTATGCGAGGACGCTGATTTAAATATGAAATATGAGAAAAATAAGTTTTATAAAAAAAAAAAAAAATTCTCATAATTATCTCGTCTTTAAATCAGTGTCCTTTCAAAATATATATTTGGGAATGTTCCCAAATATATTAGATAGATATTTATTCAGTTATAGAATATGTTTGATTTACAAAATTATTTTGGTAACCTATTTCGTTTGTATGAACTACCTACGCATGCTCCGCCGGCGTCTTAAGTTTGGCATTTCTTCAGGCTATGTCGGTTGCCTTGGCTCTTCTACTGATCTTTTCAGTAGGTGTCCAAGATATACTTAATTATGAATAAATATCGCTTGAAAATCCTGATTCTTACCTAATTAGCCTTACGCCGCGCCACGCTGATGTAAAATTAGACCAAATTGTCGTTGTTAATGGGGAAGGTCGGGCAAAGCTAATCGTAGATGGCGTGATCATAGCTAGGTCCCTAAGGTCTATAATTTTGACATTTCGTTCATTTTTGAGTTTGGTTTTATTTCACTACTTCGTTATTTTCGGTTTTTTCTATATTTTTAATTAAGTATTTGACATGGAAAGTATCGGAAATTAAAACCTTAAATATTTCCTCGTGATCACTATCGTCAAAATGTTTTTAACCATGATTTTTTTTTTTAATCTTTACGAATAGCTTTAATCCACAACCTGCTATTTTTAGTGTCTCTAGGGTAATGGTGGACCCCGATTTCGGAGTATTTAGGAACACAACAACGCGTCATTTTCGCAAAAATAAAATAAAACCACCTCACGCCTTGTATTATTAGCTTGTATTGGAATCTAGAGCTACGACAGCGCCATTTTGACAGTTGCCTTCTCCATTCATGTTGGTTCATTTTCTATATTAAGTTGGCTGGTATTAGGTACTCATATTTCACCAAATGATTTCCTTTGAATATCAGATAATTATTCTAAGAGACTAACCTTATCAATATGTAAAATAATTGCATCATCCGTAAGTAATATTTCAATTTACTTTGGCTGAAAGGCGAATGCAAACTTGGCTATTTATTTACCCCACTCCACATTTATACACAAATTACCGTCTTTACATAAATACGCTCAGTACATAGTGCGTACAATGGCTTGACGTCGCGTCGGCGCGTACGCAGCGGGTGTCGCCACAAAGCGCACGCGACGACAGACGACAGGCTACTGGGAGACCAACCTCTATGTATACTGAAGGCTATAATAGCATTCTTACCAATTCCACGTGCTAAAACCTTTACAATCTAAAAAAAATATCTGTCATTTTGACAGTTACAAATTGGCGGAGATATGAATTATTTCAGAGCAATGGTACCTGATTTGGGAGCCATGTTTAAGACTTTTGACTCTAAATTATTGATGTCATGTCTGTAACAAAGCTATCACTTTTTGAAATAAAGAATTTATTTACTTATATTATTATTATTAATGGTGGCCCAGTGATAACGGCCCCAATTTACGAGTTACGACTTACGACGTAGGTCGTGGGTTCGAACCCAGCCAGGCGCTTTACTTTGTGTAAATAATTTGCTCTCACAACGGTGAAGGAAAACATCGTGAGGAAACCGGCATGTCCTAGAACCAAAAATTCGAAGACATGTGACATCTACCAACCCGCACTGGGCCCGCGTGGTGGATCAGTACACTATCTCACAGATAGGAGGCCTGTGTCCCAGCAGTGGGAACATTAGTGTCACGTTTATTGTGTATGAATTATTTTGACAGTAATTTGCAATTTTTATAGGGATATATTTTCGCGAATACGTTAGGTTTTAATCACAATATATGCACGGTGCATGCACAATGGTTGGACTCGTACGCAGCGGGTGTCGCCACAAAGCGTTGTCGCGACGACAGCCGACAGGCTACCGGGAGCCGACACAGACTATGAATACTTAGTATAGGATATTATAGCACTTTGTTTGTGCGCACCGGCACTAGGTTTTTAATATAGGCTATTATGTATCATCGGTTTCATTTTATTGGTTGAGAGGTTTAAGAATTACAAGTGTACACCATGTTTGTTAAATTAGAAGTCGTAGTAATCTAATAAGATGTCAGTACCTATGTCACATATCGTCGCTAATAAACTAACATTTTCCAAGTCAAATCGGTCCCCATGATAATGCAAAAATCGATACCGATCTAAATACAGTTTACAAAAAAAAAAAAAAAAAATTAATTTCCCTGCCCTGTAAAATTTTCTTCGAATCAGTTACGTCACATAATTAAATTAGCGACGATATAATATAGCAACGTTCGTAAAAATTACAATTTAACATTTCGATCAAAAATTTCGACAAAAGGCGATTCCATCACCGTTTTCAAACTCCCTTACACATTATACTCCCGACCACAAAAAAAAATAGTCACTACAAATCCACTAACTGATTTAAAAATCAATAAGTACCTACATACAAACACTAAAGGAACAAAAAGGCCGGCCCACACCGTGCGCCGTATATTGTTCAACAAACCCATGTTATCTGATCGAACACATTTGATACCTCCTCATTCACCAGCCGACATCAATCCGATCAGCGATCTAAATGAGATTGACGCTCAATCAAACTACAATTAATTAAGGAGCACACAATGCAAACCGGTGGGCTGAACATTGAATGATAAAGAACGGGGCTTTGGCGACGATATTAAAAACTGACCGGCTGTTATCTGTGGTGATCTAAATGAGATGGGATCTATCAAACGATAATAAATTAGGGAGCATAGGTTGTATAGGTACTATGTTAGCTCATGGTGGGAACACTAAATGATATGATATGGCACATTGGTGACAACATCTAAAAGTGGCTGAAACCTAGGGATAGGTATATATAAAATAACCAAAAAAAAAGAAGAAGGAGGGAGGAAGGTAGGAAGTCATATTGAAGTTGAAGTCCATTCCAAAACGAAGATCTCTATGGAGAAGAACGGGCAAGAAACTCATCCCAACTACGGAATCCTTCATTGGGATTCATCCCTTGGCCGGTTTTTTGAAGTGAAAACTTCATTAGGAGCACTGAGCGATTTTTGGTAGCGGGAAATTTTACAGGATCGCGTCACCGGCTGTTCCCATGACTGCCTATTTTTTTCAATATTTGCAAGACCTTTATTTAAAATACAATCATTCTAACATTAAGTCAAGTTTGTTTATTTTTCCAAACTTTATACTGAAACTTTCTCGTGATCCATTATACGATATGGACTTGTCAGAAATGCATATACTATACATGTAAAGCTTTACATAATCAAAAAAACAGGCAAGTGCGTGTCGGACCACGCGCAATGAAGGGTTCCGTAGTTGGGATGATTTATCCCAAAAACATATACTTAACATTGTAGTTGAAAAACATGTTCTCCCATATTACGTATATGTAGGTACGTCACGGTCAATTCTCCAACTGCAAATGTAAGTAATTAATCGCAAACAAAAAAAATATGTCATAAAACTACAAATTATCAATTTTCGGACTTTTTCCTTTACTTGTGCTGTAAGACCTTGCTTTTTGCCAAATTTTTTGATTCTAGGTCCCTAACTATAGGTTTTAATTTACATTTGCGAGTATCAAAAATGCGCATCGCATAAATAAATGGCATGACGTCACGCAAACCTGCATCGCGCAATTAGAGTTTACCACGCGATTAGCATATATACAACGTCCCGACATCAACCTTCGGGCAGTAGCCCACCAGACACAACACCCGTCTGGTCGGAGGATACTCCCTTTTCAATGGAGGATGAGTGAACTTTACACCCTGTTCCTCATGCCTCTAAACTGGTGACCCCGAGCATGAACGTCAGCGCAGCCTTCATGCAACTACTTCAGCGTGACGTCATCAGCATCACTTCCTCAAGCTTTCGAGCGGCGAGTCACACAGCCAGCCAGCATCCACGGCTTCAACGGGTATCCTGACCACCAGCATGCAGCGGACGCGCATTCCTGGTCACCACCATCAGCCTCAACCTCAACCCAGCGCTGTACACTCCGACTCACTGGAGCATAACGCAGCGGCACCCCGACTCACTGGGGTATCACCGCAGACAGTTCCGACTCACCGTGAACTATGCGGCACCTGGTTCCGACCCACTGGAATCACAACTGGCACTGGCAAGCATCGCAAGATACACGACTCAGCCCACTATCGACCTCCGGTCTCCGGAGGGGAGTGATGTGGCGGCATCTACATCGCCACATATGAACTACGCATCAATGACATGACGTCACGCAAACCTGCATCGCGCAATTAGAGTTTACCACGCGATTAGCATATATACAACGTCCCGACATCAACCGTCGGGCAGTAGCCCACCAGACACAACACCCGTCTGGTCGGAGGATCCTCCCTTTTCAATGGAGGATGAGTGAACTTTACACCCTGTTCCTCATGCCTGTAAACACCTTTTATTGCCTTAACTTAGAAGCTTGATTTTTTGGAACTCCAAGGGACTGTACACCTAAGTACGTATTGTATATTAATTTCAACTTGATACCTCTACGCGTTCCTAAGAAAAAGGGTCTTAACAGATTGACAGACAGACGGACAACGAAGTGATCCTCTATGGCTTCCGTTTTATTTTCTTTTTGAGGTACGGAACCTTAAAAATTATACCATAAATATCGATTTGGTATCGATAGTATTTAAAATCGCCAAAACATAACATTATGACCGGTGCGACGTAGGTACCTACCTATCGGCTAATCAGCGGCGGTCAGTATCGGCTATCGCGCTCGCATAAAGATTCAGCGGATAGCGCCGTATCTCAGATGATAGCTGAGATAAATGGAAGCGCGCGCAGCCGAAATACGGCCGGGAATTGAACAAAAAGGCGTACGCGCAAGATGGTGGTATGCGAGGGGACGCAGGCAGAAAATGGTTTTAGGTTTTCGACTATAGAGTTTCTTCTTGAAATCTCTTGTTTGGTAAGCAAGAAGTTGATGCCGATGATGGACTGAAGACATTCCAAACTCTTCAAGAAATCTCATAGTTTGTAGCTTTTGGGTAAAGTTGTTAACTCTTCAATAAAACTCCTTACCTCGGCTTTGATCCATTTATCATTATCACTGTTGGATCTGTAGGTAGGTATAGGTACGTCGATTCTGTAAAATTTAAACAACAACTCGCATCTCACATCGCTATTCACTCTCACTTCTAAGCTCACTTCGCATCACTTCTTCTCATCTTCTTTTTAAAAAGTTCGAAATCCTTTAATTTGTAGTTTTCTACAAATTTTTACTTTATTTCAGGGTCTTGACAGACTGACAGAGAGACGGACAACGAAGTGACCCTATAAGGGCTCCGTTTTTTCCTTTTGAGGTACGGAACCCTAAAAAAGAAGGTATGTGCTTATGACCACACGGTAGAAGTGAAAACTTGCGACTGGAGCTGAGTATATGCGATTTAGCGTTACCGACAGACTGAATCCGAGTATCCGGGATTCAGCGTTACCGACCGACTGAAGCCGAGTACACGCGATTCAGCGTTACCGACCGACTGAAGCCGAGTATACGCGATTCAGCGTTACCGACCGACTGAAGCCGAGTATACGCGATTTAGCGTTACCGACCGACTGAAGCCGAGTATACGCGATTTAGCGTTACCGACCGACTGAAGCCGAGTATACGCGATTTAGCGTTACCGACCGACTGAAGCCGAGTATACGCGATTCAGCGTTACCGACCGACTGAAGCCGAGTATACGCGATTTAGCGTTACCGACCGACTGAAGCCGAGTATACGCGATTCAGCGTTACCGACCGACTGAAGCCGAGTATACGCGATTCAGCGTTACCGACCGACTGAAGAGAACACTAATTTACAAAAATCCTATCGGGCCGTAACCACCCTGACATCACCTGTCACATATTCTAAATCTTAAATCAAAGTTTGTTTCATAATATACTTTCACCCGTAAATAAATACATAAAGAAACTGTTCATTCTCTCACAGCATCATCCCGGCGGTGTCCTTAAAGGCTAGTGTGACACTGTTATTTAGTATCGGACCGGTAGCACACGCCTGTCGCCTGCGCAGATATAAATACAAGCTAAATCTGACGACAAACTGCGCGTGTGGACCAAGGATAAAAATGTTTCGGACGCGATTATGTTATCGGCTTTATAATATTGTTGTGTGTATATTTTTTTTTTGGTCTAATGGCGTTATTATTTTTGAAAAGGAGTGTTTAATTAGGTACTTAGGTATATTTCTCGGAGCTTGAAAGGGGTACACAGGGCCTACAGGCTGTCCCGTAAATAATGGATGAAACGTAACGGGTAGGTAGCTCACCTTTCCAACAACATAATTTGAATAGAATAGTTTTACAAAACCGGTCAAGAGCGAGTCGGACTCGCGAGTGTTCCGTTCCGATTTCTGAAAAAGTGTGCTATTTAGTGACGTCGTTTTATTTTTCCTGTAACCTTTAGGTACCTAAACTTCTATCACATAGAATAATTTCAGATTTTTCGCTATGCATTGTAACTTAATTTTAAATCAACAGTACCTTTCAAGTACGTACCTAAGCACTCTCCGGAGATAAGAGGGCGGGCCGGTATTTTTTTTTTTTTTCATCAAGAGTCGAAAACTATGCAGCCTAAAAAAAGAAAAAAAACCGGCCAAGTGCGTGTCGGACCACGCACAATGAAGGGTTCCGTAGTCGAAAAGAATTTATCCCAATGACAAACTTAACATTGAGTTGAAAAACATGTTCTCCCGTACATTGATAAACGTCACGGACAATTCTCCAACTGCATATTTAAGTTTGTATTCACAAAAAGCTATTCTTAAAAATAACATCACGCCTTGTTTCCTCGAAGGATTGGGCAGAGGTGTACCTATAGTACACCCACATTTTACCAGAAAAAGAAAACTAAAAACTATTTTTAGGGTTCCGTACCTCAAAAGGAAAAAACCCTTATAGGATCACTTCGTTGTCTGTCTGTCTGTCTGTCTATCTTTCTGTCTGTCCGTCTGTCTGTCTGTCTGTCCGTCTGTCTGTCTGTCAAGACCCTTTTTCTCAGGAACGCGTGAAGGTATCAAGTTGAAATTAATATCAAATACGTAAGTCTATGGTCCCTTGGAGTTGTAAAAAAATCAAGCTTCTATGTTAACGCAATAAAAAATACGGCCGTTTATGCGATATATTTTGATGCTCGCAAGTAAATCAAAACCTATAGGGTACTTCCCGTTGACCTAGAACCATGAAATTTGGCAAGAAGCAAGGTCTTACAGCACAAGTAATGGAAAAAGTCCGAAAATTGGTAATTTGTAATTTTATCACATAAAAAAATACTTTCAAGTATGTCATCTGTCAAGGCTCTTTTTCTCAGGAACGCGTGGAGGTATCAAGTTGAAATTAATACCAAATACGTAAATCTATGATCTCTTAGAGCTCTATAAAAATCCTATAAAAATCAAGCTTCTAAATCAACGCAATAAAAAATACTGCCATTTATGCGACTTATTTTGACACTCGCAAGTAAATCAAAACCTATAGGGTACTTCTCGTTGACCTAAAACCATGAAATTTGGCAAGAAGCAAGGTCTTACAGCACAAGTAATGGAAAAAGTCCGAAATTAAGCGACATATTTTGATACTCGCAAGTAAGCAGACAGGCGCGACACGGCGACGGCGCGACGCGACTCCGGTAAGGAACTTTTCCATTAAGTTTTCATAAAAATTGTTCTACCACTTTCGGGCTTCTGACGACCCGTAACGACTGTCAAAGATTTTTTTTTTTTAATATTACAATTTAATGGATTTTTAATTATGCCTATTACTTTTGTGAACTATTTTGTCTAAATGGCTCTTCAGGTCGAACGATTTAAACACAAATTAACAGTTCTTAAGACTTTCTTATTGAGTAAAAAATAATAATTAGGTACAGGATGGATAGAAAATAAATGTGTCTGCAATATTATTTTTCTTTCTAATATTTGTGTAGATAATATTGACACTAACGTCAAAGCGGTTCAGTGTGCATCGCATTCAGTTTCATTAGTGAAATTTGCCCTTATTAATTCAGCCATTTATTGTACGTTCTATTTTTCTCCATCACAGAGCACAAACAAATGAACAATGAGTTTAAAAATACCGTTTTAATTATTTCGAATAAAAAACCAAGAAGTATTGTTTTAATTTCGACTTCCCTAACAAATTAAAGTAAGGTATGTACTTCAAACAGTTCCAGTCGAGTAATCTGACTACATTTTATTACTGCTTTTATTTTAGCACAAAACTGAACGAAGCTTTAAAGCTCATATTGTACAGGCCAACTAAAAGAACATTCATACAATTCTAAACTTTTTACATCAATGATAGAGTTCTCTTTTGCTTGTAAAGCGAATCAGAAGGACTTTTAGAGCCAGAACGGTTTACAAATTAAGGACTCTAATGGGGTATTTAAAAAAATGTTTAATTGCATCGTGATAGATTAGTATGGACCTACTTTGGCATGAATATTTATTTCAGTAATATAGTCATCGTACTCATCATTATGAACAACTTTTACTATGGGACCAAACCTAAAATCGCGAAAAAGAAATCAGCTGTTCAGTGCATTTATGTTCGCCTAATTTGTCAAAATGTAGGGAACAGCTGATTTTTTTTCGTGAATTAAAGCTACGTCTTCCGGTACGCCGTCGCCACTCGAGAACCTTTCGGCCCCATCGACCATCTGTTCTGCGAGCAATGTGCCCTGCCCACTGACAGTTAAGTTTGGCAATTCTTCGGGAAATATTGGTTACCTTGGCTCTCCTACTGATCGTTTCAGTACGTATCCAAGACATAAATGGATAAATATCCCTTGAAACTCCTGAATACTTAATTCACTTTAATCCTTACTTCACGCCGCCGTGCTGATGTAAAATTAGACCAAATTGTCGTTGTTAATATTAATGATATTGTTTCATTTTCTATATTAAACTGGCTAATAATAGGTATTTTACCTATAGAGGCATGAGGAACAGGGTGCAAAGTTCACTCATCCTCCATAGAAAAGGGAGGATCCTCCGACCAGACGGGTGTTGTGTCTGGTGGGCAACTGCCCGACGGTTGATGTCGGGACGTTGTATATACAGGATGTAAGTGTAAATAGTGGCAATATTTTAAGGGGTCATTGTACTCATCATTATGAACAAGTTTTACTATGGTACTAAACCTGAAATTCCGAAAAAAAAATCAGCTTTTCAGTAAGTACATTTGTGTTTGCTTAATTCGTCAAAATGTAGGGAACAGCAAATTTTTTTTTCGCGATTTCAGGTTTGGTCTCATAGTAAAAGTTGTTTATACTAATTAGTACAGTGACCCCTTAAATTATTGCCACTGTTTACACTTAAACCTTGTATGCTACAGTCGCGCAGTAAACTCTGATTGCGCGATGCAGGGTGCCTGACGTCAGTGTGATGCGTAGTTCGCATGTGGCGATTCGGTTGTGGCGATGTAGATGCCGCCACATACCAAATGATTACTCTGTTTCATTGCAAAATTGGACCAATTTAAGCAAAAATTTTCCAAACCACACAAACCTCATTTTGAGATAATTGAATTAACATAGAGTTATGGTTATGAGTCTTTGATATGTTAAAATATACCTTATTTGGAGTACATAGGTCACAAAAACTCGAAATTGTCGTGGTTGTGGGTTGGAAAATTTTTGCTTAAATCGGTCCAATTTTGCCTCAGAAAAGTTAATGAGGCACATCACCACATATCCCTTCGCCTGCTCCCTCCAGTCCGTGATCAATGATCACTGATCGTACAGGAAGGGACAGCGGGAACAAAAAGGTGCTGATCCCATCTAAACTTATTTGTAGCGGGAAGCTAACCCGCTCGCTGCCGCCGCTGATTGTTCGTTATCTAGTGCAGGCGACTTTAATTCGAAATAACAAGGGTTACATATGTTTAAGTAGACGTTAGTACGTGTTTTTTGTCTTGTCTTTTAATTTGAAAAGGTTGATTAAAATGTTTTTGGGGATCGCTTGAGTTTCAGAGAAGGCTTTAAAATCGTGGATGAAAATAAAATAAAATTCATATTTATGTTATTTATAACCTTATAACTTTTATCTAATCCTGTAGGTACGCAAAATACTCGTTTGGACGTGGAGTTGCGGACACGTTAGTCTATGGTTGCCGGTCAATAAATAAGGAACTTCATAGTGTCCATGAAGTATTGCATTTTTTCGTCTATGGTTGTCTGTCAATAAATAAGGAACTTCATAGCGTCCATGAAGTATTGCATTTTTTCGTCTATAGTTGTCTATCAATAAATAAGGAACTTCATAGCGTCCATGAAGTATTGCATTTTTTCATCTATGGTTGTCTGTCAATAAATTTAAAGGAACTTTATAGCGTCCATGAAGTATTACATTTTTTCGTCTATGGTTGCCTGTCAATAAATAAGGAACTTCATAGTGTCCATGAAGTATTTCATTTATTCGTCTATGGTTGCCTGTCAATAAATAAGGAACTTTATAACGTCCATGAAGTATTGTATTTTTTCGTCTATGGTTGCCAGTCAATAAATAAGGAACTTCATAGCGTCCATGAAGTATTGCATTTTTAAAGTAGTGAGGCGCGTCATTTCAGCTTCTCTATCTCATTCTGTACAATCAGGGAAAATGTATGGTAGCAGCATTTAGTACTCGTCAAATATCTCATCCTGTACAATAGTTACAACAACAGCAAATCCGTGAATTTACAAGACCGTTAAACACTCAAACCAACACACAAACAATTACCTAATTACTCACAAACCACATAAAATAATCACAATCAATAGACAAACAACACACCTACTTAATCAAATGCTAAGTATTAATCCCCGTTTAAACCCATTAGCACTGAAATGTTAAATATTTTGTCCAAATAGAGCGCTACGGGTCAAAGGATAGTGCCTGGCCAATAAATCATGGAATGCTTGGAATAGTCCTCGGCTAGTCGTGCCCTGCTAAGTAATTAGCGATAGAACTAATTAAACTTCGGTTTGGCTGGCTACGGTAAGGTTGCACTGGTTTAAACTGAGATTAAAAGATTGTTGTCTGCGGTGCTATTGTATTGAGAGTCAATGCTGCGTGATCAAATATTGGATTTTGTTTGGTTTTTGTAGTGTTTAAGAATTATTCGATGAGCTTCTTGTTATTTGTTTAGTCCATGACTGCCAATCTGCCTAGCCTTTTCCCAACTATGTTGGGGTCAGCTTCCAGTCTAACCGGATGCAGCTGAATACCAGTATGTTACATGGAGCGACTGCCTATCTGACCTCCACAACCCAGTAACTGGGTAATACGATACCCCTTGGTAAGACTGGTTGTCAGACTTTCGGGCTTCTGACGACCCGTAACGACTGTCAAAGATCCACGAATGACAGCCGGGACCAACGGCATAACGTGCTTTCCGAGGCACGGAGTAGTCTTGGTATGTAAACATGGTCACCACTCCACGGCCCAACCCCGGCAAGCATAGCTTAACCTAATAGATCGACCCGTGCGGCTGTTAGTACTTAGCCACGAGCTCTATAAATTGGCGACTTCGGGTTGTTTTCATTAAAAAAATGTATAAAGGACGCGCCAGGGTTATCACTTTTTGTGACGTTTTGTTTATTTTTCGATAATTACACCCAAATTAAAAAGAGTAACTATTGTGCATCAATTAGATAGCATAGTGATAAGACGTAAAAAATAATACTTTGGGTCTTTATTTCAACATTGCGGGTACTTTATACCTCCGGACATCATAAATTCAGCGTCTCTAGATTCATCCTAAAGCGTTTCTTTTACACCTAAAACCAAACCAATTATTTAATGGATTAAACTTCAATTAAAATAATCCACGCTGGTTCATGCGCGTGCGTCGATTGCGGCATCGGCAACTATGTTCAGCGGTCGGTAGGTATTCAACATTATAGGAACTCTCATTTAATAAACAACCTACGTATGAAAATTAAGATATTTTAGAATTAAAACATAATTTTTAATAAGTAAGGGGGTTTTTCAGAGTGGTCTTTCATTCTTCTTGAAATAATTTTGTACCTAAGTTAACTGTTTAGTTTTTCGTGATCTACGATGTTTTTGAGGTTTTCAATGTTTTGTGTAATATGTATGTCCCAGGTTTATGAAAAAATCAGGTTTTTGATCAAAAACCTAGGCTTTTGATCAAGAACCGGATGACGGAGCCCCGCTGTGCGGGGCTTCTGCAGGGTTTAAAGGAACCTAAACTAACCGAACCTCGGGGTGGCCCCTGACGTCGACAGTCTTCTTCCGGTTCTTGACCAAAAGCCTAAGTTTTTGATCAAAAACCTGATTTTGTCATAAACCTGCGACATGTATAAGGAACAAGGCTGAAACATATCTGAAATATGTAATGAAGTTTGTTTGTTAGATTAGGTAGGTACTGTAGAGGCTTTAACCTGACGTGCGATTAGCATGCAACCTTCGCGAATTTAAATTGAGGATATGAGACAAACATTGATTTTAAATAACGTGGTTTCAGGTTTTTGGTCCCATAGTAAAAGTTGTTGAATCATAAAAATTTCACCCTGTATATACAACGTGTCGTTTTGCATCCTCGTCAAAAAAGGTGTGGAGTAACCATCAAACCGAACAACTTTTTCCATGGCACCAACATCGTAATCGCGAAAATATAATCAGCCGTCCCTACATTTGCGTCGAGTTGAAGAAGAAGTAAGTCTAATTATTTGGGCAACGTTTATTGTAGGTATATAAGGTGTATCTATTCATACACAAAATCTCCGTACTCATCATTACACTATATCATCATTATCATTATTACTATTACTACGGGATCAAACCTGAAATCGCGAAAAAAAAATCAGCTGTTCAGTACATTTATGTTCGCATAATTCGTCAAAATGTACTGAACAGCTGATTTTTTTTTCGCGATTTCAGGTTTGGTCCCATAGTAAAAGTTGTTCATAATGATGAGTACAATGACCCCTTAAGAGGTTTTGCGCATTTAACGTTACACGTTGTATAATTAGACTTAGGTACTTCTTCTGACCCAAGGAAAACCTATTTAAAACGCATTAAAAGTAAATTGTACCTTTCTAATAGCTTCCCAAAACTTTCAGATGCAAAATCAATGAACAGACTCTACCATTGAACTTCAAATCTTTCTCCCTTCAATAGAAAGTTGAAATTAGAATGCAATCAAGAAATTAACTTAGGGGTTAGATAAAATGCTCCTTATATGGCATACAAATGTTACAGGAACTGTAATGTCGGCATAAAGTACTGTATCGGACGGTCGCAGTCGAAATGTTAGCAGAACTGACTCGACTTACAGAAACGGATATGCGAATAACATACCTTCCTTTATAGAAGTGATTAGTCTACCGATCTTCGATCAATAATAGCATGATCGAAGCTACCGATACAAGTATTTTTAACCGATATAAAAAAAGAAGGAGGTTATTATGTCCGTCTGTACTTACGTATTTTTATTTTTATGAATGTTCATCGATATTTTCGTCAATTGGACAGATTTAAAAAAACTCTTTTTAGGGTTCCGTACCCAAAGGGTAAAACGGGACCCTATTACTAAGACTCCGCTGTCCGTCCGTCTGTCGCCAGGCACATCATGAACCGTGATAGTTAGACAGTTGAAATTTTCACAGATGATGTATTTCTGTTGCCGCTTTAGCAACAAATACTAAAAAAAGAGAGTGAAATAAATATTTATGGGGGCTCCCATACAACAAACGTGATTTTTTTGCGATTTTTTTTGTACGAAACCCTTCGTGCGCGAGTCCGACTCGCATTTGGCCGATTTTTTTATTTCGTAGAAGCTAGTGCGGTAATACCATATAAATTTCATTAACTTTGCTTAGGTAAGTAGTTTGTACTAGTTTATGAGTTAGCTATGAGAATACTTATTTAATCAACTGTAAGTATCTTGATGTTATAAATACTTCTTGTCACTGTTGTTTTCATAGGAAGTAGTGGTAGGTATACGAATTGGCGTGGGTTAGGTACCATAACATTTTTACAAAAAAAAAACAGTTGACTTCCAAAAAAAACACTACAAAGTGAAAAATAACTTTAATTTCGGAAGTCGGTGGCAAAAAAACTAAATACAGATCCAAGGACACCGACTTCCGAAATTAAAGTTATTTTTCACTTTGTAGTGTTTTTTTTTTTTGAAGTCGGTTGTTTCTTATGTACTTACTTAAACAAAGTTTTTTTTTATACGAGGATACCCTGGTTATCTTCGTATAACCAGATTTTCTACAGTAGTTCTGACATAATAAACGTTACTACAAAATGCAGCATAGGTACTTAGCATTTATTAGGTCCGTCGGTGGTCCTAACTAAAAATGATCCTTTCAGTCCGGGGGACCGCTAGCAGTCCCCCGACAAATAGTTGTTTGTCCTTAGGACAATTAGTTGCAACTATAATTGCTGAGTTCTTTATTAAGGCGCTACCAAAAAAAATTGGAGGATTTTTCGTAAGAATTTATTTCATTAATGATAATTTAATTTTTGGATATATGTTTATTGACTATTTGATTAATACTTTGACTGAAGGAAAACACGATCGGGTTAAATTTCCTCGATAGAATTTAATTCCGAAAAGACCTCTAATTTTTTATGTTTTTTTTTCTATAATTCTAAAATCCTAAGTAATTTCATTGCAAAATTGCATTTAAAATGTGCGTATTAGGTAATTGAAAATTCTGGCTGAACATAATTTTGATAGATAGCTTAATTTATTTTTAAACAATTTTTATTTCATTTGGCGCTTTTATTTTGGTTTCAGCGCGTTGTTGCGTTCTCTTTTTTTCGCATGTGGAAGTAATTGACTCTGTCACTTTCTTATTCCCGCCCAGTTCACTTTTTTTGTATCACCTAATTAAGTTTAATTCGCTGAATAGGCACTTTCTCAGTCAGGAAATACTTAACTCTACCGTTACGGCAGCATCTGACACGCACATACCTAGGCATATTTAACTCGACACAAAGGCACAAAATTACAATTGGACTTTTCTATATCAACCATCTGTGCACCTCCCATCATCAACTATTCGAGCGCGCCCTTCTCCCACGCAAATACTACGAACCTTTAAAAAACTAACCTCATTTCCTGTCAAGACCAACAACGCATGGTCAACATATGCATCAACGGGCTGCTAACACTTATAAAAAAGTAAAAAGCTATTTATGTATAAAGAGTTCCATATTCAAATCGTGGCGCGATTAGCGTCCAAGATGGCGACGCAACCGATTTTTGTCCGGTGATACAAAATTTCAATTTCCTGTTTTAGTTATCGCACCTCAGTGATCTAAGTTTGACAAATAAGTTCATTTTGACGAGTCGCCCGGTGACGGAGCGGGTGATTTATCATTTTAAATGATCGCATCCAGTAGCTGCCATACTGGAAATCCGATAAAATGTCGAGTAAGTATCACGAATGGACAGTCACTATCTTTTTGTTGTGGTTAAGCTTATTCAGTTAAAAATTGGTCCTTTATATCTACAATGATGTCTCAACAATACTTCTTCCAATGCGAGCTTATCAATCTTCGTCAGGTTGTGACATTTTGTAACATGAATAAAAACTTATGAGTTTCCAAACAGATCTTAAAAATTTAACGATCACTCCGTCTACCACAGATCACCTTAACAAAGACCTTTACAAACAAAAGCTACTTCAGCTTCTTGTTAAGATACTTAATTATTATTTGCTTTAGAGTCTATTCTTATGTTTAAAAGCGCAATTTGTTGTCTAAAATCCACCATTATGGCACCAAACACTACCTTTGCGCCTCAACGTTATGCCACTGTAACTTTACGTCTCAAAGCCTCTAAATGACATTACGAAAACCGTCAGGAGCGCGCTCTGACGTGCAACAAGTCATTTCCCTTCGGCGAAGCAACAAAAGCGAGCCACCGACTCCCCAACCACTATTACCGTCATGGGGTTACTTAAAATTCAAATAAAGCGAAAAAGCCGCCTTTACTTGGTCGGGCCGCGTCGAAATAGCGAAATAATTGCGACGTGGGCTCTTAAATCTGTGAGCGCGTCATTTGTTTATTAAGGGTCCGAGCCGCTGGGCCTTTTAGCATAAATACTGTGGCAGCAGTAGACAGTCGACCGCGCCTACATAAACTGAGAAAACAGACCTAAACTAAGTTTATGCGAGTTACAAGTGGACCGACGACGCACGACGTTGTTGGAAGCGTTCGCCGAAATGAAGTGGTAGAAGGATGGTGCAAGCGTGTTCTTCGTAATTTGCAATTTTGTTTTAAAATGCCGAGAGGTTTGCTCTTACACCTGTTTTTGAGAATACAGAAGTCAGTACCTACCCTAGTAAAACCAGGGGTTTTTTTCAAACTTAACATTTTTAAACAGAAAGAAGTGAAATTAATAACGCTAACGTTTTCAACAATATGAAAAATTCTGATGATTAAGATCATTTTAAAAGGTAAGTATAAAAGCATAGTCAGAAAAGTGAAATTAGGTACGAAGACTTTTCAGTGATTGCGTTATATCCAGATGATTTACAGCACAAAGTAAATGGTCTAATTGTTTATCACCATAAAGGAAAATGCTCTGAAACAAAAAGAAATCACTGCCTCAACGCAAGTCGGCGGTACCAGGCGGACATACGCGTAGAGTAGTGGCCGGTGCGGCGCTGTCATCGCGTGCGCGCGCACACATAAATCCGACGACGACATTCTTTGCGGCCACCGCCGCCGCCGATATGCGCTCCTGGTACAAACAGCGACGAAACGGAGTTTGCTTTTGAAATTTTAACATTATGGTAGCTTCATACATGCATCTGTAACAAGGAAAACGCACCATAAACAGTAGTTTATCAGGTATCTTGATAATACAATATTTACTTGTACATGGACTCACATGATTCTGATTCCGAACACCACCACGTTCGTCGAGTGAATATAATTTGGTCCTTACAGTCAAAGTTAGTTAAGTCTACGGAAATAAGATGATGTTTGTAATAAATATTATAATGATGACTCAGTTTATGCTCTCCTTATGAGGGCTTATGAGGGACTTTGTCAACTCTCTCGCTCACACGGCACCAAATTAATATTGTTAATGAAAAGATGCTTTTTTTGAAAAATATAATCAATGAAAGGACTAGTAAATAAATAAATAAATATCCTTGGACATTTCACACAACGCCATCTAGTCCCAAGCTAAGCAACCTAATGCTTGTGTTATGGTAACGAGATGGCTGATAAACTACTTATATACATTTTTTTTTTTTTTGTAAATACATACATATTATAGATAGAAAAACACCCAGACTCGGAACAAATACTTGTAGGTCGTACAAATATTTGTTCCGTGCGGGAATCGAACCCGCGACATGCTGCGCAGCAGTCAATCGCTCAACCACTGCGCCAAACGTGTCGTCAAAGTAAATAATGTTAATTTAATATTAAAACACATTTCATCTATTAAACTCAGTTCAAAAAGTATTTATCTGTTTTTGAGATGAGTTAAATAAATGCCAAAATAAAAATGTGTTTTTAATCAATTAACATTATTTACTAGTCCTATAATTGATTACATTTTTCAAAAAAGCATCTTTTCATTTAACATTCTTAAAAATCTGGTCCCGTGAGCGAGAGAGGTGACAAAATGCGACAGCCCTCTCAATTCTGCCACTTTGATACATAAGTTCGTCTTTAAATTCAAACGCCTTCAAATAATCCTACTTACCCTTTTAACGTCACGATATTAATATTGAATCGTGTAATAAATTTATATCGTTTAATAATCACCAAATGAGCGGTTGGCGTAATAATATAAATCTGTGCGCCTGCACAGGTTGCAGTAACAATCAAATTTAATGTGCATCACATAGTGATGCGCGAGGGCACCCACGCTTCGCCCACGGTGCGTACGGTGACCATGCTTATTGAATAGCAATAATGTGAATTTATTAAGATGATACATTCGTGCAAGAGGAGACAGACAAAAGGGCATCATAAACTTAAGGCTCATTCATACAATCGGGTAATCTGGTTAGATTTTGTTCTCTCACGATTTTGCTGATTCGAAGCCGCATTTTGTAGTAACACTAGCTTTTTCCCGCGGCTTCGCCCGCGTGGATGTCGGGAAATATCCCACGGGAACATACTACCGGGAATTCCTTCCTTATTCCTTGTCTACATTATAAAGGGAACCTCTGTGCAAAATTTTAGCTTTCTAGGTCCAAGGGTTTGGGCTGGTCGTTGATGAGTCTGTCAATCAGTCAGTCAGTCAGTCTGTCCGTCAGGACTTCTGTTTTTATTTATATATAGATTATTATGTCAGAACCATTGTAGAAAATCTGGTTAAAAGAAAATATCCAAGGCGTACCTTGGATATTTTCTTTTAACCAGATTTTCTTTTATTTAAAAAAACTTTATAATTTTATACTTTGATTTATAAAAAAACTTTGTTGTTTAAAGTCGGTTGTTTCTTATACAATGTACTTAACATTGTATAAGAAACAACCGACTTCAATCACTTCTTCACTGATTTAATTTGACACTTTGAGTCGTTCGAGTGCGAAGTGAGCGTCGAAGTGACAGGGAATTACCTTACCGAATTCCACTTCTTACGTCATCTCATACTTGATAAAGTATGAGATGACGTAAGAAGTGGAATTCGTGGAGTGGAAGTGGAGTGGAGTGGAGTGGAGTGGTGGTTGGAGTGGTGACAAAATTTCACGGTCAATTTAGTTCAACTCGCTGATACGCTCGCAAGGGTAGCGATAGTGTAAATTCGAAATCCTTAAGAGGCTAGCTAGGAGAGCGGCTCGCCTAGTCACGACTAGGCGAGCCGCTCTTAACTTAGGAAAAAGAACTCCTAGCTAGCCTCTTAAGGATTAAAAAAACGACAAAATCTATACAAATATTGTAAGGTATATTTGCATATCCGTGCATAGGCGTAGCTGGCTGTGCCTCGGAAAGCATGTTAAGCCGTTGGTACCGGCTGTTATTTGCAGATCTTTGACAGTCGTTACGGGTCGTCAGAAGTCCGAAAGTCTGACGATTAGTCTTGCCAAAGGGTAAAGTGTTAACCAGTAAATGGGTTTTGGAGGTCAGATAGGCAGTCGCGCCATGTAAAATACTGGTATTCAGCTGCATACGGTTGGACTGGAAGCCGACTCCAGCATGGTTGGGAAAAGGCTAGAGATGATAAGGTATCGTGGCTTGTCCTTATCCTCAGTGGGGCCTAGACAAAATCCCTTTTCTGTAAGCGTTAACACCAACGGAAAGATCAAATTGTATGGAGTTGACAGCAGCAGTCACGTGACAGCTCTGAAGCTAATGTCAACTCCATACAAACCGGTCTTTCCGTTGGTGTTAAAGCTTACAGAAAAGGATTTTTTTCTAGGGGTCTAATGTTCTCATCAGACATGCTGCATGACACGACATGCTACAGCTCTTGTTTTTCTTCTATTCTTCCTATTTTTCTATCCCGACAAGGTACGGCAGGACTTATCCCGTAACTCACAGAGCACATACAACCCCTAACATCCCAGGCACGATTTTTCCTACCAATCAATAAAACGATCGGGCAGCGAACGAAACAATCGTAGTTATTTAACATCTTGCAGTTTCGCAAGATATGACCTTAGTTAGGTAAATGAATTAGAAATATGAATGACTAATCATGATGGTTAGATTTAAATACCTATAAAGGGTTTATAAAGAAGAATTTAAAGAATTTTATTATATTTCTAGCTTGTTTCACAAAAAGTTTATCAATTAAATATAGGCTAGTTTTAAGTACAAATGAATTAAGCATCTGTAGCCGAACTAGGCAAAACCTGCATTTTTTTTTTGGTTCAATTAAATTAGGTAGCGAAACTCTGCAAACGTGTTGGGTTATTGAGACGGATAAAAACGGATATCGCACCCAGAACAATACTGCACTAAGTCAAAATAGCTAATTTTTCAGAATTGACGAAAACCCGTTGGCTAATAATAATGTCAAAGTTATTGCCAATGTCCTGAACATTGCATGTAAAGAATAATTTACTGTTGCGTAAAGTGGCGTAAAGGATCTGTGTCTGTTCCCTGAGGAGTTGCAACTAGAAAATAATAGTTTTGTGTTCCCGGAGATTTTTTGACATAACACAGTGTTGTTCTGGGAGTGCGCTAAGTAAACGTGATAAAGCAAAAAAAAAATTATTAATTTGATGATTTCTTTTTTTGGGATCAATGACAGTAGATGTTACTTGAAATATCAATTTTAAAAATCAGTTCTTTTTGTGTAAGTTCACCAATGTGATGGGTATATCTTAACACGACTAAACTGGCGCTGTATGCCGAGATACAGGACTCGTCCTAGTTCGGCTGCAGATGCTCCCATGTTAATACTCGTAAATACTAGCCTAATAAGTATGTGTAATTCGTTGTATTATTTCTGGCGTAATAAATAAATAAATAAATAAAATAAATAAATAAATAAACAAAAAAATAACAGATTTTCTCAACTCATATCGGTCGACGACCCCAAAAAGTCATCAAATTAATTTGTTGTGTTTTCATTTATCCCGTTTAGATCACGTCTGCAGAGTTTCGCTAGCTAATTTAATTTGACCCTGTACGCAAGGCTACAGATCAAGCTATACATTTCCAGTATAAGCTGATCTCGCATTGTTTAGGATTTCCTTACAGTGAGAGGTCAGTGTAAACTGGGAAAGTATAGCTTGATGTGTAGCCGTGTGTACAAACAAGCGGTACTAAGTGCTTCTACTCATTATTTATGCTATGAAAACTTTTGTTGCTGCACTTATAATTTCCCCTTGTATTATTATTATTTAATATATGAATATATATGTATTATGAGGTCAATGAGTCGATGTCTTTTAGCCAAGGAATGGACAATGATAGAGTTGAGAAAAACAATCCTACTGTGAATCTGAGAACATCAAATTGCTAACTTAAGTACCTAAGTTTTATAAGTATTCAAATTCTTAATTTATACAGCACTGAGAACGTAATTTTAAGTATTTTTAAAGCAGAAAATTAGAAAAAAATTGAACCTACACACATAGAATTCTATTGGTGGATATTTCATTTCAAATGAGTGATTTGATAGTTCCATCAGTCGTCAGCCTATAATATTCCCACTGCTGGGGACAGACCTTCTCTCTCCGAAAGGGAGTGGGCTGTAATCCACCACGCGGGCCCAGTGCGGATTGATATAGATGTCACATATCTTCGATTTTTTTTGCTTCCAGGAAATGCCGGTTTCTTCACGTTTTCCTCCACAGTTTGGAGAGCAGTGGTGATGAAACTACATATTTACACAAAGTAAAGCTCTTGTCTGGGTACCCACGACCTACAACTCGTAAGTCAGGGCCGTTACCACTGAGCCACCACTGCTCCACATTATTACACCAAGCATTTTTATTATAATTTTTTATTATTGTTATTTTTAATCTGCTGTGTATTATTTTGTGTGCCTTTTAGTCTGTGCTAAATAAATGTGTTTTCTTTCTTTCACCACGTCTCTGCTCTATCGACATAATAATACTTATTGATAACCCTGTGAGCCCTATGGCAGACGTTAACAGTTTGTTGTCTTTCTTCTAGGGACAAAGCTCATCATCTGTCTAGCCCACAGAACAGATAAAGAGGTCCTCTTTATCTGTTCTGTGGCCTAGCCATTTCCCAACTATGTTGGGGTCAGCTTCCAGTCTAACCGGATGCAGCTGAATACCAGTATTTTACATGGAGTGATTGCCTATCTGACCTCCACAACCTAGTTACTGAGTAATGCGATTCCCCTTGGTAAGACTGGTTGTCAGACTTTCGGGCTTCTGACGACTCGTAACGACTGTCAAAGATCTACGAATGACAGCCGGGACCAACGGCTTTTCTGAGGCACTGAGGTGTCTTGGTATGTAAAGATGGTCATCCATCCACGGACCGACCGCGGCAAGGGCAGCGTAGCGATCGACCCGTGCGGCTGTTATTACTTAGCCACGAGCCTTGAGTCTCTCTCCTTTTGTATCACCGACACAAATACCACTCAAACTGGAACACAGCATTGCTGCATGTCGAAAAAAAGTTATGGAGTCATACCTAAATTGCTACCCGGACAAATTCCACAAGTAATAAATTATTATTCTGTGCCCGAACACCAAACTTCAGCATTCGGTACCATGTAAAGCTCATGAAAAAAGCATAAAAACTAACGAATGGCATCGTAAGAAAGTTTGAAGCGTTCTGGGAATAAATAGTAATGTTTTATGACAAACCGATGTCGGTACAACACTATAAACATTTGTATGTTTCCGTTTTTACAATATTCTATTGGTATTTACGTTTTACACGTACCTTAAAGTTTAGAGGAAAAATAAAGCCTCGAGGGGGCGGAGGCCCTCGAGGTTTTGTTACCAGTACCAGTCACATGATGTCCCAAAGGCAAGGATGTAGCAAAGGCACTGGTGGTTCCACGAATTGTTCGAACCTCACCAACATCTGCCTAGCCTTTTCCCCACTATGTTGGGGTCGGCCTACTGTCTGGCTGGGACTGGATGCAGCTGAATACCAGTATTTTACAAAGTTACTGGGTCGTATTACCCAGTAACTGTGTAAAATACTGGTATACCTCTTGCAAGACTGGTGGTGTGGTCAGACTTTCGGGTCTCTGATGACCCGTACCGACTGTCAAAGATCCACGAATGACAGCTGAGACCAATGGCTAACGTGCTTTCCGAGACACAGAAACGATCTTGGAATGTAAAGATGGTCACCCATCCACGGACCAACCGCGGCAAGTGTAGCTTAACCTGGTATCGACCCGTGCGGCTGTTATTAATTAGCCACAGGACCCGAACTGTTCGAACCTAAGGTAAGGTTTTGGGTACTGTAGTCAGAGGAAGGTTTAGTTTTAGTCGGTAGGAGTCCAATTTAACCCGCCGCGTTCTCCCCAGACGGAGGGAATCCAATCCAATCCTATGGTTCTCCATTGGTCTCCCTTTTTGGCAGAGTGCTACCGAATTACGCCAGGCCGATCCCACTCAGCATTTTTAGATTTTTAGCAAACCATTTTTAGAGCACTGAGCTACGTAAGAGGTTTGACCACCACTCTATCTCAACTTAATCAATTCTTATCAACTATCCCACAAAAATATTTACAAAAACCTCTAAAGTTCATCAACCCTCCTGCAACGTTCATCAAACCACACACGGCGAAGCGTGAGGGTTGAGATCTACACTTCGATCGTACAGCGCCATCTCTTGGCGGGGCGGGGTAACTCACGAGAGATGACGTCACCGCCGCAGGCGCGCGCTGATTGAGCGATGAACTTTGCTGAGCCACGTCGATCATTTCATGTATTATTATTAGCTACAGTTTATACGAAGGATTATCCATTCAGATTTTTGTAGACAGGATGTTGGTTATTAGCTAGATTTATCGATGTGGGAAGTTAATCAATGAGTCGAGGCAATAAGCGATGTGTGTAATATTGAGAGGTGAAATATTAGTGTTTGTTGAATAGAATAATAGGTACGTACCTATACGCCTATACCTGGGTATCTTCACGCAAGGCAATGGCCATTATGGCATTTTACATAGATACCAATTATTCGATATTTTTAAGCATCAAGTTATGTAGGTAATTAAGGGCACCTAAATGTGCGGTCCGCGACTCCTTAGTAAACCAACTAGTAAAAAGATCATAAATCATACCAGACCCCCTACAAAAGAAATCATTGCTTACTCTAATTTATTTTCAAGCTTACTAGCTGTGCCCCACGGTTTCACCCACATAGACCGAGATAAAAAGTAGCTTAAGTGTTAATCCAGGGTTTAAGCTATCTACGTACCAAATAGGTCCAGCCGTTTGAGCGTGAAGAAGTAACAAACATACATAACACACACACAAACTTTCGCCTTTAAAATATTAATGTGATTTAAATTAAGTACCTACTTACAGCGAACAAAACTACTCGCATATTTCAGTTTGCCAGTCGCTCCATGTAAAATACTGCTGTCTGGTCTTCAGCTGCTTCTGGTAAGACTGGAAGCCGTTCCCAACATATTTGGGAAAAGATGATCGTCAGCACCATAATTGCGTACCTAACACATTTTCAATCACAATCCGAGAGTTTTGAAGGATATTGCTAATCCATTGCTTCATAAGTTTGAATGAATTTTCTGCTCGTCAACGTTAATAACGCAATGGACGTGGGTGAACTGCCTAAGGTCATTTTATCAGTGTTACGCAATAGGGATGTTCACAATTTTTTTTCCGTCTTGTAGGTTATTGGAAAATAGGTATTGGACACGTATTTTTTTCTTTTTTCACGTAATCAAAAGATTACGGCGATACATTGAGTAATGTGGCATGACGTCACTCCTTGTCAGATTTTATACGTGTCTAATATTTTTTTTTATTATCGGACTAACCCGGTCGGACTAAATAAAATTTCTTTTTTTACCCATCAAACACTTCTATTCCCACTGATCTATCTAAGGACGCATTTACGAGTGGGTAGTCAAATCATTAATTTTTTAAACAAAAGTATGTTTATTAATGGTTTGTATTTTTAAAATGTTTTTGCGACGAATTGTAGGTAGAAGTGCATTCTGAACTACAAATATTTCTTTACATAATTCCGGGTTCTCAATAAATGTACCGAAGTAAAAATTTCACTTCGGTACATTTATTGAGAAACTGGACATATCTAAAATTATATATATAGTTAAGAATTGTACCTTGCATATCTACCTACAATTCGTCGCAAAAACATTTTAAAAATACAAAGCATTTTATTTAATAAACATACTTTTGTTTAAAAAAGTAATTATTTGACTATCCATCGTAAATGCACCCAACATCCCTGATCACCCTGTACATGGAGGCCGTTACAACATCGTTCGCAAGCACTTATTAATAACGAAGAAAGCTGCACCGAATCTCTTGATCGACAAACAATGGGTGTGCTCGGATACCCGCGAAGCCAAAGCAAATATTATTTATTATAATATTCAGCTTTTACAAAATACATCGAACGTTTAAAAATACGACACGGTAAGAAAGATGGTCGGCTGTGTTTTAATGTGGGTGGTGACAATTTTACGGAAGGTTTTGGCTTTTGGGGAGTCGGATACAGGTGCTATTATTTTACCCAAATCATTTTTGTTCAGGTCTTACCAAAGGCTGCCGTGTTAGCCAGTAACTGGGTTGTGGAGGTCAGATAGGAAGTAGCTCCATGTATAATACTGGTATTTGGCTGCATCCGGTTAGACTGGAAGCCTACTCCAACTAGTTGGGAAAAGGCGACGCAGATGATGATCATTTTTCTTCAGGTTTAAGGCCGAACATACTTACTTACAAACTTATCTGACTTATTATATGAAAAAAACTACCAAATCATGTGAAAGATTATTAGGAAGGACGGGTAGTTTGGGAAGAGCCTTTTGGATGAGAAGATGGACACGGGTAAGGGGTTATTAGTACCAACCTACCTGCTTAGTACCTAAGTTTAAGCTCTAACCCGTTTCCATCTTTTGGTACGTAAATCCGATAAAACCGATCCTATAGCAACTTATAACGCGGGATCCGTAAACTCCAATATCGACAAACACGCTGTCATGTCGGGGCCAACGTCAACGCCAATGCTCATCATCGCCATAAACATCGCGGTAATTATTCCGACAATTATCGCGCTAAATTGAGAGGCCACACTTGAACGCCGCCACTGAGTTATCGCGACGTTAATCTTCAGTGTAAATGCCGTTGTAAAATTATCGCGATAAGTTGTGGCGATGATGGGCATTGACGTTGACGTTGGTGTGGCCCGGGCATCAGAGAGAAATGTTTGTCGATTTTTTAAAGTTTTTTACAGCTTTTTGGACAGTTCGCCAAAGCAGTTGGGTGCGTTGGGTGCTCTCTATGCGTGAAGCCAGACGAGCGTAATTTTTTGAGTTGTGAGTCGCGTAATTTCGGTCGCGTAATTTCTGACACATTCGGTTTCATACAAAAATCCTGTTTCGTTCACACGGCGACGCAAAGCGACACAACTTACGTAGGTACTCAGAAATTACGCGACCGAAATTACGCGACTCACAACTCAACTAATTACGCTCGTCTGGCTTGACCCTTAGTGTAGGTAAATAACGGTCACCCATTCTAAGATGACCTAGCGAAGCACCAGTGCTATTCTGTACAAATGTCACTGTGAAAACTTAGGTGAAGTGAGCGTGGAGTGAGCTGTCAATAGTGTCAATCCCTAGCATAACTTCACCTAGGTTTTCACGGTGAGATTTGTACAGAATAGCACTGCACAAACAGGCACGTCTCAAATTCATTTATAAACCTTGTAAAATATTGACAGCTTCATCTTACTGCATGGAGAAACTAAAACAAACATGTCTATCTCTTAATCGTAGTAAAAACATCTCACTTGCGCTAAGCGCAGGGATTTATTTATAAAAATCCCTCTTCAATGCCTTATTGAATAATCGACGAGCCATAGATGGGAGATACGGCCTCTCCCGACGCAAATTAATATTTCGCATCGGCGAATTAATATAATTAGCCGTAAGTAATTATTATTCAGTTTTGTACGTTGCTTTATGCAGGAGGTTTCGTGCATGGGAAAAATATTTTTGTTTTTAATTTTTTTGGGACAGGAAATGTTTCCTCTTGTAAATATTTTTGAAGGGTACTTAACTAATTATATGTACAGACGCCAGCACATCAAGCTACTACAATCGTTCAAATTTCTGTAATAGATTTTCATCTTTATCGCTAAAGCATTAGGTTCAACGTTGAGTGGGAAAATTGAACAGGGGGCCTACTCCCTAAGTACGCCCGTTCATCCGTCCGTCCGTTTATCCGTCCGTCTGACTTAACGATCCATCAAAACAAGTGTAAAAGTTACATTTTTCGGAATGGCAAAAACACATCGGGATTATGGACAACTGTCTTATCGTGTTGCCATTCATACTACGTTCGGGCCCCGAACCAATCATACGTCCGTAGGTGATACGGAGTAGGAAATGCCCGTTACGAAGGCCGAAACTACGGACTTCGTGCTTAGGGAGTAGACCCCCAGTTTCGGGTGGCTTCACCTGCTGGCGTCTGTATCTACCTAAATACAGTATTAATTTGTAGTTGTTTGCAAGATTAGGAAACAGGATTAGGTAAGTACTGACAAAACCATGAAACCACTTTATTTTTTTTTTATTTTACTTATTTTTTTTATTGAAGCTCGTGGCTAATTAATAATACGCACGGGTCGATCGATCACGTTAAGTTACCCTTGCCGCGTTTGGTCCGTGGATGGGTGACCATCCTTAGACCCTACATGCCAAGACCACTCCCTGACTCGGAAAGCACGTAAAGGTGAGAAAGTAACCTACAGCTGAGATATGGGACATTTTGAAATTCCCTATGCTCACATTTTTTGTCAGATGAGGTAGAATTTTTTGAATCAAAAAAATCAACACTACCTATACCTTTTTTTCTACTTAAGTCATAGACTTATAAAAAAAGATGGACTCCGCGCCACGCATATCGAAAGTGAAGCACAGTAAGTATGCCGGACCGTTTATGTACAAACACGCCTCGCGCACACATTTACATCATAAGTATGCCGTCTTTGCAGGTACTCAAATCATGCACACATAGATCGGTACGGTGCTTCACTTTCGATATTCGTGGCGCGGAGTTGGCGCGGAGTCCATCTTTTTTTATAAGTCTATGACTTAAGAGGAAATGTGGGTGCTCTTTTCTCCATACAAAAAGATACAAACGCTCTCGCCTGGTTTCTTTCTGGTTAGTGACCATAAAGCAATGATTTTTTACAGAAATATAAACATCAGTTACTTGTATGCCCCTATGTTTTCCTTTTTGATGATATATTATTTTTATAAGAACTAGAACCCTCCAAAAATGCTCAAAATTGCCTATTCAGACCGCTGTCAACAGATGCCTAGTGTACCAATTTGACAACTATTAACGAAAAAAGAAAAACATAGGGGCATAGTATATATCCTTCTTATTCAGTTTATGAAATATCTTTTAAATTGGTCCAATATTGGAGGAGGAAATAGGCGAGAGCCAAAACCTCGAAATGTGACTTTTTACATAGGCTATTTAGTCGGATCTGCAGTTGTCCTTATCGCACGAATTCGAGGGCGGAGCGCTCGCAGAGCGACAGCAATACCTTTTTTCAAAAGTCTGGCCACCCGCCTTTCCTCTTAAGTCTATGCACTAAACATAAGCCGTTGATCCCAGCTGTCATTCGTGGATCTTTGACAGTCAGAAGCTCGAAAGTCTGACAACCAGTCTTACCAAGGGGTATCGTATAGGTACCCAGTAACTGGGTTGTGGAGGTCAGATTGCAGTCGCTCCATGTAAAATATTGGTACCTAGGTAAATATTGTAGGTAGGTAAATATTAACATAGTTGGGAAAAGCCTAGGCTGATTGATTTATTTTAGTAGGTACTTTACTTACTTAAAAGCCGTGCTATAGCGTGTAGGTAACCTACCTGGGTATGGTGGTAGCTAAAGAGATCTAAGTATAAGTAGTGGTTGAACTGGTTTAATTAAACCAGATATTAGAACACCGGTATTACACTTATTGCCCCTATTACCCTTGCAGGCAAAACAAGTATTTTTTTTATGTTTTTCTAAAATTTCACTAGGTACTTACCTATTCACGACATTTCAAAGTTAAATAAAAAAAACCGGTCAAGAGCGAGTCGGAATCGCGCACCGAGGGTTCCGTTCCGATTCCTGAAAAAGTGTGCAATTTAGAGACATCGTTTTATTTTTCCTGTAATCTTTACATAAACTTCTATCACATAGAATAATTTCAGATTTTTCTCTTTGCAAACTTCGAAGATAAGGGGTACGGAACGGTATTTTTTTTACATTTATCATCAAAAGTCGAAAAATGTGCGGCTTAAAAAAAATTAAAAAAATGTTTGTGAATGTGCAAACAGCGCTCTTTCAGATCCCCACATGCCCTAGTAGACCCACTTAGAATTTTTAAGACCCCCTTTCAGTCCCTCTTGCAAAAAAAATACATATATTTTTATTTCTTTCTTATTTGCAAAATAGTTGGGTAAACGTCATTTAAAATTGATCCAAATTTCAAGTTGATAGCATTAGTAGGTAGTTCTTGAGATATCCAGCTGTGACAGACAGACAGACAGATAGACAGACAGACAGACAGACAGACGGACATACAGACAGACAGACAGACTGAGTTACAACATAAGGGTTCCTTTTTTACCATTTTGGTACGGAACCCTAAAAACGGAAGGCACAATAAACTTCCAAAATAGCGCCATCTGTGAACGTAGCATCTAAATAAGGTAACCTGTACAACAAAAACGTTCCCTTTCTCAGACGTAGTTAAAGTTATTAATTAGAACTATCCAAGGTGTCATTTTAATTCTAAATTAAGACAGTGATAAATGAGGTAAAGATATAAATAGCAATAGAATTATAAATCAAAAGAAAAATGCCTGAATATTATCAATAAAAAATTACATACATCATTGACACGTTCTGTAACGGAACGACATCCTTATGTCAACGCAAACAAAACTATGTCAAAATTAATTCTAAATTTCGTGTAAAAACAACAACAAAATCACAAAACAATTTATATGCAGCAATCCATGTGCTCTCCTTATTTGTGTATACTCTAAAGAAACGTCGCTATGGCTGAAAAGTAAGTTATTTCATGTATTTACGCTATCACAAAATCCATGTCAACATTCTATGGTTATCGCAGAAAGAGCTTAATGAAGGAAAAATTAGTTGTTTTGGTGATAAAATGATTACAACGTAACTTTTCTAGCACTAGGAATAACATTTTTAAAATGAGAATCATGTTTTCGAAAGGTCATGGGATCATTATGAGAAGTATTCATTGCTTCAATTTGCTTCCTATTCGCTCATTTTGTCAATGTAAAGGCGAATTAGACAAACTGTGTAACGTCAAACACATAGGTAACAGTAACAACCGAATCGGCTCGGTGTTAACTAGATGCTGACATAATTCCTTTTCTGAGGAACTGTACTTTTTTATAGGATTAATTTGGTTAGGTACCTAGGCTAGAAGTATTTTTTTTTTCGAGTCCTTGCTTATTTTCAAGATGGAGAGATCTTAAGGCAGCAATTAAACCTCTTATTCCCTTTCTTATATCTTTCTCTGGTTATGAAACATAAAAATAGAGCACAGTTTATTGAAAAGTGAATAAAAATATCACTGCCACATTTTCAAAGCCATGCTATACCATATTAATGTCAAATGAATAAATAATTTATGAGCTTATAACTAATTCATGATAGCAGCTATGAACTTATCAATCTATCTGTAGCTTAAATTGTATTTGAATATTATAAAATATTATAATTTTGTTACATAAGAGAGATTATTTTTGCAGTTTCTAAAAAAAAATCTGTATCTTTTATGTAACAGGCAGAATATGCCTGGAGCTATGGAGCCACAATTTAACAACACAACCATTAGGTAGATCAACACAAAGCCCAAAGGACAATATGAAGACTTGTAATTTTATTTTTCTAACAAGCATCTCATTGCAGAGCAAAAGTCTTAGTTCCCTTTTCTTATCTGGTAATTTTGTGGCCCTTTTTAAATATGGAAGCTGGGCTGTGTAGGCATCGTTCTGTTAACTCTTTAAACGTCGATTGACACCCAGGTGTGCACATAACAATAAAAATTCTATTGTGTCTGCCTGCTAATTGGCATGCAACGGGTGAAGCAGAGATTTTATAATTGTTAAGGATTCTAAATATTTTCTTTCAACTATGTCATATCCATTGGCGCTCGGGTCAATAGGACAAATATCCAAGTTCAAGCTTTCAAACTTGTCAAATGCAGACCTTAATCGCCTCTCTTTGAGCAGAATGTCCTGATAATCAGTTCCCAGTCTTTGTTCTTCGAATGAGTTAAAATATTTGGTTTGAACTCCTAAACAAAGCTGATCACATAACATAACATCACGCCTGTAATTCCCAAAGGGTTAGGCAGAGGTGTGCCTATAGTAACAAAAAAAAAGCAACAAAAAAAAGAAACACAAAGACTAATGAGCTGCTGATTAATGACTAATGACTAAACAAGATCAATTAGATCAAAATGTGTCATGATCGTAACTGAACTGAATGAGAAAATAACTGCTACATTTTTATTTTTATGCTTCATTCATATAAATTTCTTAAACAAGTCCAAAAATATTTTTTTATTATGATAATCGTATTTGTGAATCATACTCTATTTTTCACCAATCATAGACAAATAAACAGTAATTTGTTTTTAAAAGTCTAACATTCCCGTGATTGTTTGCATAGGTCTACTGATTCAAGTCCCAGTGAGACAGCCAGTACGCCGAGGCATGATGACAAGCAGGCCGTCAACTGGTGGGACACCTGGATATCTTCAGCTAAGTCCAAGGTTATTGATCTATTATACCTTTTTTTTATTCAACCTATATTTTCCCACTGCTGGGCAAAGGTCTCATATTAAGGGTTACACATTACACAGTTTGTCGGCAGGCAGTCATTCATAAAAACTGTCAAAAATAGTTTTTATGAATGACCGCCTGCAGGTGGACTGCGGGCGGATTGTAAATGTGTGGGGGCCGTTATTCCAACTGCAGTCCGACTGTCGAGAGAATGTGTTGACACCTGCCAGTTAGGACAATTGCTAATAGTAATAAGTACTTATCAAATTCGCAAAACACTATATTTTGTTGTGTCTGTTTCATGCTGAAACGGACAGGTGTCAAGAGTGCATTCTCTCAACAGTCAGACTGTACTTTCTTTATATGCTGCAACAAAATATGGATCATAAATGTTGTCCAAACTTTTGATGAATTGCTTTAGTCATGTCTTTTTACAAGTAACTACTGTGAAGGATAAAGATAATTATCTATATGTGCATTTGAAATTCAGTATTCATACTTCAATCAATCTGCCTAGCCTTTTCCCAACTATGTTGGTCGTCTTCAGTCTAACCAAATGCAGCTGAATACCAGTATTTTATATGGAGCAACTGCTATCTGATTTCCACAACCCAGTTATTGGGTAATACAATACCTCTTGGTAAGACTGGTGGTCAGAACTTCGGGCTTCTGACGACCCGTAACGACTATCAAAGATCCACGAATGACAGCCAGGACCAACGGCTTAACCGGCTTAACGGACCCGTGCGGCTGTTATTACTTAGCCACGAGCTCCTCTGATAATTATGTTATGTGCATTTGAAATTCAGTAAGTATTCATACTTCTGAACACAATTATCGTGAAACTAAGAACTTAATGTAGGTATAGTCTTAAATTGTTAATTAAAACCTAAAATACAGCTCCATTCCTCTCAATAAAACGGATAAAGTGCAACTAATTGATGCAAAATGACATTCTTTTCTGATCAAAGCATGAATTAATTGTAATCTTAATTGTTTTTTAAAGAAAAACATTTCCTTCTTTGATACCATGTTAATGAAAGCTGCAATAATTAAGTAAACATTACTCATAGATAGGTGGTAGTTTTTTCATTTCATTCCTTTGTGTTTTATAGGAAGTTAACACTGCCTTGTGTTAAGTTTATTTACCTCAGAATAAAGGTATAAATTGCGTCTTTATACAGGTATTAATTGTTGAGCGTAATTTTCTTTCGTAATTAAATAACTGGTGTATAATGGAATCGGCCAATTGAAGTCCACTTTTTAGCATGGACAATGTTTAAAAGTGGATTTGTATGATCTGCATGAGGTTTGGGTCAAACTCATATTTCTCCAATAAAAAAAAAACCTTGACCATGTAACCATTACGCATCCTAAGGCCCGGACTCCACCAAAGCGGATATGTGCGAAGCTGAGAGGAGAGGAGATGCTCAACAGCTGGGCTGTATCTACCAAAGCTGTGTGGAGATGCGTACTGATTTGACCGGAGCAAAGATATGTACTGGCTAGAGGCGGGTTGTGCGGCGCGCGTCGTGGGGGAACTATCGGTGCTGTTCGCCGCATGTCGCACATATCTCGTCTCTGCTGCGCACCTTCGACAGCTTGCGAAGCACAGCTCCCATCTCTGTTTCGTTCGCGCTAAGCAAATATGAGACAACTATCCAATGAAGCTAAGCGGAGACGAGATAATATGTTAATAACGAAATCATATTGGTTTTTTCACACCACATCCCTCTCCTCTCGTCTCGTCTCCACTTTGGTGGAGTCCAGGCCTAAGAGTTGACAGCTAGAACAGCCACAATTCAATGAAATTCATAAAATCAATCTCTTCATCAAAATGATTCTACAATCAATCTGGAAGCTAATTAGATGCAAGAAATTGGAATTTGTTCCACTCAAAGCAGTAAACTTCTTTCATTATTTTATTTGTACAAGTGTGTCTATCTGTAGAATAATAAATTCAATCTGGGACAGTTACAGTGGGGGAGTACCTACTCTCTGATCTAACATTATAAATTTTAAAATTGCATTTTTTTTAAACTGGTACTGGTCTTTGACCAGTGCGTGTTGCCAGTGATGACCTTACGGCACTGAAACGTGATCGCTCACAATGGGCTTTATTAGAAGGCTAAATGTCACCCAAAGGGCAATGGAGAGAGCTACGCTTAGAGTTTCCCTACGTGATCGAATCAGAAATGTCTTCATTTCTGATTCGATCATGTAGGGAAACTCTCTACAGGAGAACTAAAGTAACCGACATAGCCCGAAGAATTGCCAAACTTAAGTGGCAGTGCAGCCGCAGGAATCCGCTGGATGTGGGAAGCACGCAACCTGTTCAAGTGGCGGTGCTTGGGGGAGGCCTGAGTCCAGCAGTAGACGTTGGCTGAAATGATGATGATGAAACTGGTACGGTTGGCCGCATCCCGGTGGTAAAATTTTGACCTTGAGCTGAACAAGCTCAGTACATATGCAATAGATTATGAAACCAGCTTATACAGGTTTTGTTACCACTGGCGTGCGGCCGACTGTACTTAATATTTGTTTACACTGAGAAATCACTGTCATTATTTAATCTTTAGCTATCAATAGAAATTACATTGGACAACAGGAAATAATCTTTATCTCGCCAATAAAAAGTAAAAGAGGTCATAATATATGGAATATTGTGAAAATCCAAGATGACATGTACTTATTTTTTGACATTGATTTATGCAGATTTATGAGTGTTTTAATTATAATAATATTAATTCGGATTGGACTTAAAATGAATTGTACTGTATTGTAGCATAATTAAGAGTGACATTTGAATATTTGTACACCATAAAGTTGTGGCAGAATGTTTAGAACTTAAACAAATATTAACACCATACGTACCATGTAAAACTACATTCATACAAATAAAATTCTATTCTATTCTAATATATTTTCAGATCAGGCAGGTATAAAGTTCCCTCGGGAACGTCCTACCGGGAAATCATTCCTTATTCTTTGTCTACATTATAAAGGGAACCTCTGTGCAAAATTTCAGCTTTCTAGGTTCAACGGTTTGGGCTGGACGTTGATGAGTCAGTCAGTCAGTCGCGTATTTTGTGAAAAACTTGCTTCGGAATTTTGGCTTTATACAGGGTGTAAGTGTAAACAGCGACAATCTTTTAAGAGGTCATTGTACTCATTATTATGAACAACTTTTATTATGGGACCACACCTGAAATAGCGATTTCAGGTGTGTTCTCGCTATGTTCGCATTGTTCGCATAGTTCGTCAAAATGTAGGAAACAGCAGATTTTTTTTCGCGATTTCGATTTTTGGTCCCATAGTAAAAGTTGTTCATAATGATGAGTACAATGACCCCTTAAAATATTGCCACTGTTTACACCTACCTGTATAAATAGATAAGAAAAAATTGCGAAAAGCGAGGCCGCTATGAACTGTACTAATAATTACTCTCCACCACTCAATAAGTCAAGTTGTCGGTCTTTTAGTTTCTCAGAATAAGAACGGCAAAGTTAATAGGGCCCTTAAGAGTGTGGTTCCCTATTTTCGCGCTCGGATTTTAAACATCTGACGCTCGACGCCGCGTAGCGAGTGCGCGTGTGTGCGTTTTTCCTCATGTACGGCACACAGTTGCGATGCTGCGACGACTAAACGATCTTGATCTGTTGCTATGGCGTACCTATATTTTTTTGAAGTAAAAGCTAGAGGTTTACGGAGAAAATAAAAAGACTGTCCACAATACATTATTAGTGTATTTTAATTAAATTTATACAAATATGGATGAAGAAAATAATATTATGTAGGTACTTATAAAAACTAAACTCATTTTACTTATTTGCTTAAGTATTTGTATACTTAGAAGTAATTGAAGTTTTATAAAAGTATTTGTATTTGACGACACGGTTGGCGCAGTGGCTGAGCAATTGACTGCTGCGCAGCATGTCGTGGGTTCGATTCCCGCACGGAACAAATATTTGTACGACCTACAAGTATTTGTTTCCGAGTCTGGATGTTTTTCTATCCATAATATGTATGTATTTACAAAAAAAAATGTATATAAGTAGTTTATCAGCCATCTCGTTACAATAACACAAGCATTAGGTTGCTTAGCTTGGGACTAGATGGCGTTGTGTGAAATGTCCAAGGATATTTATTTATTATTTATTTTATTTATTTATCTAAGGGGATTAATCGACTATTCCTTGAATCTATAATTTCTGGGAGAACACAATCAGAATAAAATTTTGTTAACAGCGGAGCCATCTTTTGTCCAAAATCATCGTTTTTTTGTGTAAAACAGTTGAATTTAAGCCCTATTTCAATGTAGATAAAGACGCCACGCGCTAGCTATAATTATTTATTTTTCTTGCGGCATTATAGGTTTAGCAACCGCATCAAGTTCATAAAACAGTTGAATTTGAACCAACAATAATACATAAATACATAAAGCCGCCTCATGCGCAAATGTTTGGTTTACTGTTTTCAAATTTCAAATAGGTAGGTAACCCCGCTGCCACAGAATAAATAATAGTACTGCTGCGTTCGTGTGGGGTTGGTTTTATAATGTTTATTAGCCTAGGCAGGTATTGTACGTGCCCAGTCGACCTAATGACTATACAGTCGACCACACGTCGCACGTCAGTGGTAAGTGATAAGGATTTGTATAAGTATCGTTTTCATAGTTTTCGATTTCGACTATAGCCAATAGTGAAGTCAAAATTAAAATCCAAGATGGCGGCTGCGAAAATTTTAAAATTTTTCGTCATGGATGTCGTTTTCATAGTTCTTGAGTGTGCTAAAGCCGATATTGGCGTTAAAATGTAAATCCGAGATGGTGGCTGCGAACATTTTCAAATTTTTCGTCATGGGTGTCGTTTTCATAGTTCTCGAGGATGACGCCGATAGTGAAGTCAATCATCCTAGAAGGGATGATTGGCTGCACTATGCGGCCCAAGAGAGCAATGCAATGGTGGCCCAATGGTAACGATCCCGACTTACGAGTAGGTCATGGTTTCGAACTCAGGCAGGCACTTTGTGTAAATAATTTCATCACCACTACTCTCAAAACAGTGAAGGAAAATATCGTGAGGAAACCGCCTAGAACCAAAAATTCGAAGACATGTGACATCTACCAACCCGCACTGGGTCCTCGTGGTGTATTACGGCCCACTCCCTCTCACCGAGAGGAGCCCTGTGTCCCAGCAGTGGGAACATTATAGGCTGATTATGATGGAGACCCATTATGTTGTGAGCGAGCACGTTTCAGTGCCAGAGGTCATCACTGATGTGAGACGAGAAGATATATTACGCTCAACACCGCCGCGCGCGGCCCTTGTCCGATCAGAGCGCGGCTAGGCGCGCGTGGCAGCCGCGCTCAAATGCCGCTCTATATTTGGACACACCTTTATATAGTGCCTTTATCTATGCCTCACTCGTTTCGTATCGTTTAGTGCGGTCGCGTTTTGAGTGTATTTCCCATAGTTTTATTGATGTTTTCCTCGACCCCTGTTTTCTTTCTGCGGACTTCTGATCTTGCTTCTTGTACGAACCTTGCTACCACACCGGACACGGTACGGAGAACCCCGCATAAACGTTGGACTTGAACTTGTTATTTTGTATATTACGACCAGCCTACCGATTTCATATTGGCACCATGGATCGTTGTGTAAATTGTGGCAAAGTGACTAGAGGCTGTAGTTTACGTGGTCGTCGAGCTGAAGAACTTCAAATATCAGCTGTTAAGTACCTATATGTAGATCGTTATGTAACCTCACTTTTATTACATCTCTTTTAACTCGGAACTGAGACCGCGAAAATCCGTAAAATGTTCAGTGATGGTTTGATAATAATATTATCAAACCATCATCGCTACTATATTATAGTAGCTATAAATTGACACCAATTTCATCTTTTTACAACCCAGGCCCAGGCCCAAGTTTATATGACATGGTTTCCGTCTCCTTTGTCACGGATCCACAATAGAGATTATGGCAGTAGAGATTTCAAATAAAAATCTGATATAAATTTTTTCTCCATATTCATCCTCCAAAATTCTTGTAGCCATCTTGGATTTACATTTTGACTACACTATCGACGTTAGCACCCACAAGAACCATGAAAACGATACCCATGATGAAAAATATGAAAATGTTCGCAGCCGCCATCTTGGATTTACATTTTAACGTCACTATCGGCTTTAGCATCCTCGAGAACAATGGGAACGATCCCCATGACGAAAAATTTAAAAAATTTCGCAGCCACCACCTTGGATTTACATTTTGACCAAATTATATTGTATTATTGATATTGTAATTACAATATCAATATTACAAGTAATACAACATAATTCAAGAACTGTAACATAATTCTCCTAAAGTAAGTGTGCCTACCACTTTAGCTTCTTAAAATATTACTTAAATGAAAGGATTAAAAATATTTAGTCGCACTACAATTTATTATATATCACGCGAGGCGCATGCGCGGCGGCGGGAGGTCAACCGACATGGGTCCTGCGTCGACGAGCGCCAGAGCGCGACTGACTTAGGCCGTTCGATGCACCCGATTTTATACTTACTTTAAAAAAATATTTTCGTAAATGATTGAAGACAGATATGTTTTATTTTTTACACATATATAGTACAATCTTTCTTCTTACGTATAAAATGATTTGTGTTGCCAAATGACTTTTAGATTCTGAGAAATGACGTGTTTTTTTGTAGTCGATTTCTCGATTTTTGATTATTTTAGACGTGATTAAAATACAAGTTAATGAATTAAAAATCAAACTTTTCTCAATGCATTTTAAATTTCAGGATATGCCTCTTCGAATGAATACCATTTTACCTTCTTACTTAATAGTAATAATTGGTGTAAGATTACTTCAAAGTTGAGCCTTCGCGCGTCATCTGGAAATCGCGCCTTCGAAATCTACTGTTTTCGTAGTCAATAATTCAATTTGAACAAGTTTTTTTTAATAGACTTTAAATAAAAATATATGATAATTACGATGATTGAAGTCAAAAGAAGCTAAAAAAATAAATTATGTGACCAAAATCACTTCAAAATCTCCCAAGTTCTCGATTTACGTATGAAAAATGCAACAACGCTCTTAAGACGTTATGTGACTGCACACCACTGCATGAAATATGATGCATCGAACCTCTTTGGTCCGACTTCTCGCCATGACTAACTGTCGCGTATCTAATCAGGGCTCGTTCAGCCGCTTCAAACGAATAAACTGTTTAATACGGCAATACTATGTCAGACTTGTACATATTTTACTTAATAACAGCATGTGTCGAATTGTCAAGCGTCGCGAATTGAAGTCATTCTAATAATTCGCCAAACAGTGTATTTAGAAGCCCAGAGGCTTCGAGAAATACAGGGTGTGATATTTTAAAACACCATGAAACACAAAGTTGTTAATAAATGTTATGAGGCAACTAGTTTTAAATTGTATTTAAGTAATTCAATCATCAACTAGATAAATAAACCGAAACTTATCCGAAATACCGGAATGAATGAATGAAATGCACCGACCCCACCTGATTCGATTACTCGAAAGAACCCATAAAGAATTACAGCATCCTCATGTTTCATGGGCTATAGAGACCATTGCATATCAAGGAGTAGACCTGGGGTCACGATAATGGTAGGGAAGACGTGCCTCTAGGATATGGAAGGATTATTAGAGCCGCACCGGATATGCATCCTAGAGTAGGCAAAGGAATTGTGGAGAGATGAGTGATACAAGTGGTAAAAAGGCTTTTTATGTCACAAGTGTTCAACAAAGTTACTTTAGTAATAGTAATAGTAATCTTTATTTATTTCTCTCTTCACAAAGGTTCACTTAGTTTTATTTTATAAATAGAGACAAGAATCAATAACGGTGTTACAAAATCAAAAATATGATCCTTTGTGAGAGACTGGCATCCATACCCTGTGTGGACAGATCACCAGGCTCTCACACCGAAAACGTGAAAAAAAATGTGAAAAAAAAATACCAAGGATAAACTGTCGTAGCATAGAATTATAAATAAATAAATAATAAATATCCTTGGACATTTCACACAACATTAATTAACACACAATATTATGGAAGCATATAATTTGATCAAATTGCAATAATTTTGACGAGCTGCCACAGTTATTTATAGCCTATAGATATACCTACTTATTACGACGACGGTAACCTTATCTTTCAGCTGAATTTTACGAGCATCGCGGTGTTTCGGCAACTAGGTACCACAGTACATATAAAAAATTCAGTTTTTTATGCTCATACCAGTATGTTGATATGTAATGTAACTGAAATAACGCATGAAATAACTAGCGGGGTCACCGACATCGATGAAACTGTTTTAAACTGACTCACTTTAGATCAAACGTGCGTCTGATAATCACTGTTTTGCTAATTTTATTTTTTACATACGAAAGTCAACTCTAGTACTATGGCAATAAGGTTTAATTTAGTATGTAGGGTAATATTAAAGAAAAAGTTAGTGTTTTTTTACCGTGTGGCGTAAACAAAGACGGCATTGATTATCAAAAACAAAAACCTGTACTCCTTGGAGCGTAAAATGCATTTTAGATTTGACTACATTCGGTTTTCTGATGCTGATGAGGGAGATTTCTAATTTCATTTTTCATACCGAACGAACTTTACTTTCCATCTCGTCTACATGGTACAATGAAATTAGGTAGCGAAACTTCGCAGAAGTGATGGGTATCGGTATCGATATCTAAACATGATAAAATGAAAAAGAAATAAATTTGATGAGTTTTTTCGTGTCACGTGTCAGAGTAGTCTGGCCTAGTCACTTGAAATATCAGTTTTAAAAAATCTGTCTTTTTGTGTAAACTTCAAAGACGTGATCGATATCGATATTATCGATATCTAAACACGATGAAGCAAAAAAAAAAACAGATTTTCTCATAAGTTTGAATCTTGCAGACCTCTATTTAAGAAATTAGGATTACTAACTCTACCTAGTCTGTACATATTGCAAGTAGGAATATTTGTTAAAAAGCACTCTCAGCTATTTACTAAAGCCAATGAAAATAAAAAATTTCTTTCAAGAGATCCAACCCGACTGGCTGTCACAAGATGTAGAAGCACACTATTCCAGAACAACTGTTATAATATGTCTGTCAAAATATATAACCAAATATCTAAACAGATCAGAGAGCTACCATTAAATTAATTTAAAATAAAACTTAAGAAATGGCTCTACACTTTAAGTGAATTTTTAAATTATAAGCTAAGTATAAAATAATTAAGCTAACTTAACTAGGTATATTTAAATTCATCAATTTATGATCTCACTATTCTCATTTGTAATTTTATAACTTAATATTTTAAAATATTTTCTTGTTCACATGATAGGCTAGTAATAAGTGTTTTTGTTTATATTTTAATTTTTAAGTAGCAAAATATGTGGAACTATTTATATATTTAAGACCTTTTATGTAGGTACCATATTTTATGCAAAATAAAGATATATTCTATTCTATATTCTATTCTATTCTATTCTAACAACACCAGCGTTAACTCCAAAAAAAATATTTTGTCGTGTTTAGATGCTGATACCCATCACGGAGTTTCGCTAGCTAATTTAATTTGACCTTGTATATAGTCTGTGGTGTCTTTTTTTTTGTGCAAATAATAATTTAAAGGGAAAGGGGAGGACTTTGTTTTCCTCTGCTGAACGGAAAACAAAGTAGGCTAACAAAAGATCATCTGCCTAGCTTTTTCTCAACTATGTTGGGTTTGGCTTCCAGTCTAACCGGATGCAGCTGAATACCAGTAATGTACATGGAGCGGAAATACGATACTGGGTAACAGCCGCACGGGTAGATCGATCAGGTTGGTCCGTGGATGGGTGACCTCTTTACTTACCAACTCCGTGCCTCGGAAAGCACATTATAGCCGTTGGTCCGGGTTTCATTTGTGGATCTTGGACAGTCGTTACGGATAGTCATGAAGCCCGAAAGTCTGATAACCAGTCTTACCCAGGATTATTACACAGTAACTGGGTTGTGGAGGTCAGATAGGCAGTCGCTCCATGTAAATTACTGGTATTCAGCTGGATCCGTTAAATTGGGAGAAAACTTTGAGTAAACAAACATCTTACTAATATAATAAATGCGAAAGTTCGTATGGATGGATGGATGAATGGATATTTGTTATATTACTCAATCACGTCAGAACGGCTGAACGGATCTGGATGAAATTTGGCAGTTTTACAGTCTATAGGTAGGTAGGTAGTCTGGAATAGCACAAGGCTACATTTTATCCCGGAAAAATGTACGGTTCCTGTGGGATAATTTCCGGCATCCACGCGGGCGAAGCCGCTGGCAAAAGCTAGTTTAAAGATATTTTTAACAAATTGCCAATTATCAATAATATCTATCGTCAACGATAAATGATAAAGGTCAGCATGTTACAACATGTGTGAACTGTAATATTATACGTTCAATGCATCGCTGCCTTGAGAACTCGTTTGAAAGCATTAATTACCGAATACTATTTTAAAATCGATGTTTCTGTGAGGTTAGGTGGCGGAGGAACTCGTGGCTAAATAATAACAGCTGCAGGACCTAAGGTTAGACTACGCTTGCCGCGGTTGATTCCATGGATGGGTGACCATCCATTAGTAGCTGCCAATTTGGTCTCCAAAACCCAGTTAATGACACGGTACGTCTTGGTAATACTAGTTGTCAGACTTTTGGGCTTCTGACTACCCGTAATGACTGTGAAAGATCTTGCAGAACCTACACACACACACTACACACATCAAAAAAAGTTTGTGATCACTAGCAAACGCAAAAGTGTTTACGTTACTTACTTATATTAAAATACACAGTGTATTTTTATTTAAAAAAAACCCGGCCAAGTGCGTATCGGACTACGCACAATGAAGGGTTCCGTAGTTGGTATGAAATCATCCCAAGAACAAACTTAACATTATAGTTGAAAAACATGCTCCCCCATACATCCACACAGTAAATGTAAGTTTGTACTCACAATATTGAGAGATTTACCATGTTATTTTAAGACCACAAACTTCTTATAGGTTTTCCTGTAATCTACAGGTATAGATCCTACGGGTATAGACCTATTTTCTGTATTTTTTTCAAAACTTTAGGTTCAGTAGTTTCAGAGATAAGGGTGGGGGAATGGTCAATTTTCGTCTATTTTCTTAAATAACTCTAAAACTATTTATTTAAAAATTATAAAACGATATTTATTTCAGACCTTCATAGTAAGCCCTTTCATTTGATATGTCACACGGTACAGTTTGCAAAACTTTTTTTCTTTAAATTTCCTATTTGCCTCCTAAAAGTGACCCCATATTCAAAATTAATTTATTTACTTTAGCCGTACGTGTTAGGGTCACAGAAATCCATATGTTTACCAAATTTCAACTTAATCGGTCCATTAGATTCAGAGCAAATTGGCTGTGACAGACGGACAGACAGACAGACAGACACACGAGTGATCCTATAAGGGTTCCGTTTTTTTCCTTTTAAGGTACGGAACCCTAAAAATACCCACAGTGTTTATAACGTAAACACTTTTTCTTGATAAAGTTAAATTTTAAAAATATCTGCTTTTGCTAGTGATCACAAACTTTTTTTGGTGTGTGTACTTTCCAAGGCACGTTGGGGTCTCGATATGTAATGGATGATTATTACCCATCCACGAACCGACCGCGGTAAGCGTATCTTAACCTTAGATCAGCCAGTGCGACTGTAATTCTTTAACCATTAACTAGGACCTCTATTTTTCTTTAATAAAAATCAGTAATTACTTAAAATCATATTTTAAAGCTTGGCGGATTTTTATGGGTGACTGGCCCTTAAGGCGCAGATTTCCTGAAAACGATCAAAAATGTGTTTTTTTAAAGCTGTGTATCTCATAAACCGTAAATAATTTTGACATGTAAAAAACATATGAAATTTTCAAGTCCTTTTCGCATACAGTGATGGAAGCCAAAACATAATTAAACATACTTTAATGCCCCAAAAAATCTTTAAGCATAACTCCTAATAATCTTTAAAAGCTGTTTATCCCTTCATTAGCAATTATAATTATAATTTAAAATATACCATGAAATGTCAAATTCCAAACTGCATCCAGTGATGGATTACTTTTGATTAAATAGTTAATTTCTAATTTTATACGGTTTTATTTGCACTTTTACGACATAATTCCGGTGCGCGTGAGAATCTTCTATCTCGCGCGTCAAACTAGACAGCCATAACGCCATTTCACTTACACACCGAGCTAAACCAAGCTTGGAACCAGGGCCTCAAGCCAAGTATCATAGGCACAGTACAGATCGAAAGCATCGTCCATAAAAGCCTTTGAACCACAGAGCAATACAGGGTGTAAGTGTAAAAAGTGGCAATATTTTAAGGGGTCATTGTACTCATCATTATGAACAACTTTTACTATGGGACCAAACCTGAAATCGCGAAAAAAAATCAGCTGTTCAGTACATTTATGTTATGTACAAAATGTAGGGAACAGCTGATTTTTTTTCGTGATTTCAGGTTTGGTCCCATAGTAAAAGTTGTTCATAATGATGAGTACAGTACAGTAGTAGTAGTGTGTAAAAGATTGCCACTGTTTACACTTACATCCTGTAAACAGGGTCAAATTAAATTGGCTAGCGAAACTCCGCAGACGTGATGTATCGATATCTAAACATGATAAAAAAAAATATTTGATGACTTTTTTTTTTGGTAGTGTAGTCACTTAAAATATCAGTATAAAAATTGTTTTTTTTTTGTCTAATTTGACCAAATCAGTGGTTTTTTTTAGCCCAATACAGTGTTAGCATAAAATATCTAGATTTGTTTTCGTCTGAACAAAGATTCACTATTTACATATTATAATAATCTATGTAGGCCACAGTTGTAAACAATATATTGTATTATCTGTGCTGTGTGTATATTGCTTTATTTTGTGATAAACTATCTTTTAGATAATACTTTACTTAACTTTAAGTAACAACTGGTGTAGAACATTTTAGATAAGAATTTTTGTCAGTTGCGACTTTGCGAGCTTCATATTTTGGCAACGCATTTAAATTACAAATACAAAAACAATACAACAACACAACACATTACATGCAGAAAAATGAGTAAAGAATTCTATGAGAAGACAAAAATTCTTCTCCTTTTCGTGTCGATAATACTCTTCTTCGATATTGTTATTTTGATTAAGCCCTTACTAGGTAGCCACATTTATCGCAGTATCAGTGGCATTCTTTAGGTCATCCGAGGTGCAAGTGAACGGGCACTTAGCTCTGGGGGCCTACTCCCTTAGTCCGTCCGTCTGTCCCGTCCGTCTGACATAACGATCCATCAAAATAAGTGTAAAAGTAAAAATTTTCGGACGGGCAAAAACAGCGTTAAGACAGCTCCTCCGAATCTGTGAAGACTATGCGGTGACTCATGGTCTCAGGTACAACTCAACCAAAAGCGAGCTCTTAGTGTTTAGGGCGCAAAATAAAGTGTACGACTTTGTTCCACCGGTTACTTTGGGGCAGCGTTCCGCTCAAAAGAGTTACTAGTTTTAAATACCTGGGGCACTGGGTCACCGATAGGCTGTCAGATGACGATGATTTAGAGAGGGAACGTAGAGCATTGGCTGTTAGGTGTAACATGCTGGCCCGCAGGTTCGCACGGTGTACGCGAGAGGTGAAGATAACACTGTTCAGGGCCTATTGCCAGTCGCTGTATGCGTGCGCCCTGTGGGTCAGTTATACACAGGGCTCGTACAATGCTCTACGGGTCCAATATAATAATGCGTTCCGGGTAATGCTGGGGCTGCCGCGCTTCTGTAGCGCGTCGGGGATGTTTGCGGATGCACGCGTTCCGGATTTCGGCTCGCTGCTACGTCTGCGAATCGCATCACTGATGCGTCGGGTGCGCGACAGCCCCAACAGCCTCGTAGCTACTGTGGCAGGCAGAGTGGATGGCCACATCATGTGTCACTGGATAGCGGCTCACAGGCCGTCATTCAGATATGACAGGTGATTTTTAGTGATAAGTTTTGATTTTATAATTATAGTGTTTTAGAATAAGTGCCAAATTGTTCCTCGAATAGTATGGATCTCCTGGTCTGAAAATAAAGATTTATTTATTTTATTTATTTAAAAACACATCGGGAGTAGGGACAACTGTCAAATCGTGTTGTCATTCATACTTCTTTCAGGCCGCGAACCAATCATCCATCCGTAGGTGATACGGAGTAGGAAACGCCCGTAACAAAGGCCGAAAGTACGGACTTCGTGCTTAGGGAGTAGATCCCCTGATCAGAAGCACCGCACTTGCAGTGACTGTTGGGTGGGTCAGTAGGTAATCCCCCACTTCGACAAATTGTGTCTACAGCGCCAGGCCAGACGCATTCCGCATTTTAGGTATGAAGCTACAAGTACGCGGTGGGCTCGACTTGTCGAGCTAATTCAGTGTAGGCTGTCGCGCACCGGCCGGCTCGCACGTTAGTTCAATACTCACTCACGCACGCGCCGCGTCGTAAAAGAACACAACCCTAACGAGTCAGAAGGTGTAAGAGTTACGCGATAGAAAGAGAGGCAACTTCTAGGTGAATATAACTAGGTAATTAATACGACGAATAACGACCTGAATTGCACTTTATTATGTCATAGCAAGACCCGCTATTTATTAAAATGATTTTACTGAGTGAATCTTCTGTACTTGTACTATTATATATCCTGTGGCAGCGGCCTACTTGGGTACGCAATCGATTGAGAGCTTTTCCATATAGGCCACTGCAGATCACGCCCGGGAGGCAAATATTCCCAGGGTTTAACGAAGTCCAGAGGTGGTGGATGCTTCTCTTCGCACAATTTGCGTCTCACATTGAGTGGTTTGTCCGGGGTCGCCTGCGCAGAGCGTAAGAAGCTGTTACGACTTTGAAGCCTACTCGCGTTCATTGTGTAATCGTAGAGGGAAATAAAATTGTTTTATCTTAACAATAATGTTGTAAGCAGTAAAAATCAATCCATTCACAATTGCTGCACATTCTAGAGACTCGTATCATCATTATTGAATTAACCTACAGACGTCTTCTGCTGAACGGAAATGGGCTTTTTGATCAGATAGATACAGTTAAGATTAGCTTGGATTACCTACTAGCCTTAGAACATTTTTACTTCATCAGATCTTTAATCCTACGAATAAAATGAATGGAAAACATTTGCAAACTATATGATGAATGATATTTTTGTGGTAATTACTACATGTTGAATTGCTAACAACTTGCTTATAGCGCTCTGTTTCATTTTCGCCAAAAAAAACTAAGTTTTTAAACTGTGAGACTTCCTTATAAATAATCTTAGCAACAGCATATTGCTACTTTTATCATTAAATGAGTGTTTTTTTTAATGTTCACAGTCAGCAGAGGTGTATACGATGGTAAAGAAGGACCTGGACGAGATAGGGACCGCGGTGAAGAGCGAGGCCAGCCATGTGTTCAGTACCACTTCCACTGTCATCGGGAAGACTTTCAAGGTAACTTTGCTAGGAGGGTACTCGTCTATAAGATGAAACATAAATAACGCACAACCTCTTACCCTTTGAGCCCAGAGGGGCAATTCCCGTATTTTTAACAACGTTCGCAATCTCATCTCAGTCTCAATATGTCAAAAATTGTATAGCGTTTACCTACATTTTTGACAGTTGATTGTCGCTGGCATGAGATTGCGACTAGAATTTGAACGTTTTTAGGTACGAGAATTGACCCTCTGATGTATTGATAGCGACGAGACAGTGGCTTTTTAATTGTCTCTGTGATTACAATAATACGAGTGGTTAAGGGGTCATTGTACTCATCATTATCCTCCGCACATACTCCAGTTAAATGAAACGAAATTTAAATCATGGATAAAACGCACACTATGTAGCCAGGCATATTATAAGTTGGGAGATTACATTGCTGACAAAAATGCTTGGCTAAATGCTGGTCCTGCTCCACAAGGACGCTTAAACTAATTGATTAGCATTCGGAAATATTGTTGGAGCTGCTGAAGATCAAGAAAAGAGAAAATTTTCTTTGCATTGTGTAAATTCAATCTCTTAATATTGTATAATTGCATAGCACATGTGTGAGCACTATGTAGCTAATATAAAGCTACCTTTTACTGGGTTCGTCTTTCACTGACTTGAATGTGCCCTGGCGGTTGAGAGTATGTCATGCTCACTCAAATGTCTCGCTGGTGGTGGCGTGTGTGTTGGATCATTAAGTTCCCTTCAAAATGGTTGAGCTAATTGGTGCTGATCCATGCGTCATGTTCGTGAACGGGCGCCGTCAGTTGGGACTGGTCGTCTCTTAGCTGCCACGGCTTATTTTTAATTTAGTTGTTTTTAGTTTTTATCTTTTTCATTACGGACGCTTTTAACGTGCACGTCTTTCTACATTGTTCTCACATCTATATTTTCAATATGAACGATGTAACCAATATTATGTAAAATATTTGATTTAAGAGAGTGTCCGTGGAGTTTCTTGCCCGTTCTTCTCCAGGATCTACGCTTTGGAATGGGCATCTAGCTTCATTTTTCTGACTGACCGACCCAAGACCGACTCTTTGACAATTCAAAAGTGCCTGTAATTGGTTTATTTGAAATAAATGCTTTGAGTTTGAGTTTGAGTTTATGAACCACTTTTACTTTTGGACCAAACGTTAAACTGCGAAAAAAAATCAGCTGTTCCTTACATTTGTTCGCATAACTCGTCAAAATGTAAAAAAAAATGTAATGTGGGAACAGCAGATTTTTTTGGTCTCACAGTAAAAGTTGTTTATAATGAGAGTACTGTGAGCACAGAAAAAAAAAGCTTATATAGTCAATAGGTAGGGATTGAACTTATAGAGAAGGGAGGATCCTCTGACCAGAAGGGATGTGTGACGGTTGTTGTCGGGATTTTGTAAACGGAGTTATTTTAAATTAGTTAGCTAAACTCCGCATACGCGATGGGTGTCGATATTTAAACATTGTAAAACAAAAAAATCATTAATATGATGTTTTTAGGGTTCCGTACCAAAATGGTAAAAAGGAACCCTTATGGTGCAATTCAGTCTGTCTGTCTGTCACAGCTGGATATCTCAAGAACTTCGAATGCTATCAACTTGAAATTTGGAACAGTTTTAGATGACGTTTGCCCAACTGTTTTGCAAATAAGAAAGATTTTTTTTTTACAACAGGGACTGAAAGGTCTTAAAATTTCGAAGTGGGGCTACTAGGGCATGTGGGATATCCTAAGAAAGAACTTTTCAACATTCGTCGAACGTTTACAATTTTCAAACATTTTTTTTCTTTTTTTAGGCCCCTTAATTTTCGACTTTTGATGAAAAATGAAAAAAAAAAATACTGTTCGCCCCTTATCTACGAAGTTTGCATAGATAAAAATCTGAAATTATTCTATGTGATAGAAGTTTATGTAAAGATTACAGGGAAAATAAAACGATGTCTTTAAATAGCACACTTTTTCAGAAATCAGAAGAATCCTCGGTGGGCGAGTCTGACTCGCTCTTGGCCGGTTTTTTTTTTTTGTGGGGTCATCGAATCATTATTTCAGTGTTATTTTTGGATGACTCTTTTTATTATTTCAAATGAATCTTTGCTTTTCACAGTTGGATGTGCCAGAATCGCCAGCAAATGTGATGAAAAAGAGCTTTAGCAGTTTCATTGGTAAGTTCAAGCTTTTTTCTTGAATACTCGAGATAATTCTTCCCTGTATTATTATTATTTTTTTTTTTATTTCCTGCAGGTCAAGTGAGCACAGTTTTGAATCCTGAGCCCGATGACGAGGACGACACAGAAGTCATATTGTCCTCAGGAGACACCACTATGCTGTCTACTTATAAAGTAAGATCTACTTAATTTTTCTTACTTACAAAGTACGATCTACTTAATTCTTCTTACTGACGAAGTAAGATCTACTTAATTCTTCTTACTTACAAAGTACGATCTACTTAATTCTTCTTACTGACGAAGCGAAGTAAGATCTACTTAATTCTTCTTACTTACTAAGTAAGATCTACTTAATTCTTCTTACTGACGAAGTAAGATCTACTTAATTCTTCTTACTGACGAAGTAAGATCTACTTTATTCTTCTTACTGACGAAGTAAGATCTACTTACTTCTTCTTACTGACGGAGTAAGATCTACTTAATTCTTCTTACTGACGAAGTAAGATCTACTTAATTCTTCTTACTTAAAAAGTAAGATATACTTAATTCTTCTTAGCGTGTCGATGGCAAAAATAACGACGGCGACGCCACCTAACGCAAATATCAGCGCCACTAGAGTGGCTTGGGCAGTTTAGTGGCTAATCAGTAATCCTTATTAATTATTTTCAGAAAGAACTAGAGGCCTTACAGCGCGTCGACGCCACATTCATAGTCCCAGCTTATAGCCCAGAATTCGAAGCATGGCGGGCGAGTCTTGAGACCACAGAGGCTGGTCTCATCAGTCTCAACTCTGCAGGAAGACGTCTTGACGCGAACCCGACGCTAAAGGCTCAATACGACAAGCTGGTGCCCGATGCCGTGTCACACGATGACTTCTGGGAGCGGTGAGTGTTGCATGCTGTTGTCTGGAGACCACAGAGGCTGGTCACATCAATCTCAACTCTGCATGTCTTGACGCGAGTTTGACGCAAAAGGCCTCTTTAGCGTCAATGCTACAATTAAGAAAGAGATGCGGTATCGATATCTAAATACGACAAAATATGTAAAAATAAATATTATTTAATTTTTTTTTGTGTCAACGACGCTTGAAGTGTTGTTACTTGAAGTATGAGTTGAGAAATTTGTTTTTTTTTTTTTGTTTATCGTGTTTAGATATCGATACCCGTATGTGAAGTTTACACCAAAAAAAAAACTGATTTTTAAACTGATTATTTCAACTACACTGCGGTCGATGACCCCAAAAAACCTCATCCAATTTATTTATTTTTAACTTTATCGTGTTTAGATATGATAATTCAATACTCCTCACCCCCGGCTGTGGAGTTTTGCTAGCTAATTAAATTCGACCCAATGCATGGTCTTTTATTCTACAGCTACCTGTTCCGCGTGGCCCTGCTGCAGGACAGACTGGCAGCAGCAGCTCGCAAGCAGCCACAAGAGGAGCCCTCCAGCGACCCCGTGCTGGCGCACCTGCCCATGCAGACGCCCATCGAACAGTAAGTTGTTATACATAATCAGCCTATAATGTTCCCGCTGCTGGGACACAGGTCACCTCTCGGTGAGAGGGAGTGGCCCAGTGCGGCTTGGTACATGTCACATGTCTTCTAATTTTTGGGTCTAGGACATGCCGGTTTCCTCACAATGTTTTCCTTCACCGTTTTGAGAGCAGTGGTGATGAAATTATTTACACAAAGTCCTGTCTGGATTGGTTACCGCTGGGCCTGCACTTAAAGTTGTTATAGCCGACCGCAAAAAAGATTGTCTGTCACAACATGACATAAGCATAACAGAATCGGCCTATGATACTTATTTATTCTTTACTAGCAACCCGCTCCAGCTTCGCACGGATATAATGGCGACATGTCAAATCATCAATATTCCTATGCTTTGAATGATGGTGAAAATCGCATCAAAATCCGTTGCGTAGTTAAGAGCGTTCATCCCACGCGAGCTGGCAACTAGTGGTGGTTAATATAACGTCTAGCGTCAAAAAATAACACGCTATGTATTTATAGCATCTAGCGTTTGTTGTACCGACTCTGACTTCGCGCTAGAAATATAACGTTTCAACAAACTAGGCATCTCAAATTCTAAACTTACACAACGTGGCTAGAGCGGGATAGCATTATAGCTTTATAACTTTTATAGTCTCACTAGTCTCACTCATAGCGTCACAGCACAGCGCCGACAGCGCGTTGGGGCACTCGGGCGAAATCGTGTGAACTCGGGCGGCAGTCGGCCGGTCGGCCCGCGGTATCTGTTATTATTACGTAATAAGGTCTGAATTTAGACCTTACTGACATTCATGTTTTTTGTTAAATTCAGCTTCCAGATCATTTACCAATTATCCTGGACCAAAAAAACAAAGGGTTTGTAAAATGTCAATAAGGTCGAAATTAGCTTGAGACTTTAGAAATGATCTGTATAATGATTTATACACTTTCTATGGTGTCAAGCGAATTTAGACCTTATTGACATTCATGTTTTTTTGTTAAATTCAGCTTCCAGATCATTTACCAAGTATCTTGGACCAAAAAAACAAATGGTTTGTAAAATGTCAATAAGGTCGAAATTAGCTTGACACCCTAGAAATGATGTGCATAATAATCTAGACACTTTCTGAGGTGTCAAGCGAATTTAGACCTTATTGACATTCATGTTTTTTTGTTAAATTCAGCTTCCAGATCATTTACCAAGTATCTTGGACCAAAAAAACAAAGGGTTTGTAAAATGTCAATAAGGTCGAAATTAGCTTGACACCCTAGAAATGATGTGCATAATAATCTAGACACTTTCTGAGGTGTCAAGCGAATTTAGACTTTATTGACATTCATGTTTTTTGTTAAATTCAGCTTCCAGATCATTTACCAAGTATCCTGGGCCAAAAAAACAAAGGGTTTGTAAAATGTCAATAAGGTCGAAATTAACTTGAGACCTTAGAAATGATGTGTATAATAAAATTTAATCAATTTTATTAAAGACAGTCCTAAGCCTGGAAAGTATGAAGGAAAGTTCATTGATCTATAACGCTACATGAGATATTATTATATTCTTTCGTACACAGCGCGTTGCGAGTACTTGCGAAGTTGCGAGATAACTAGCGTATTGCCAGACAAAATGATAATGTCTCCGCGTTCAGACTGCGGCCAAGTTTTGTAACAACGCGTTATAATGATAGCGTATAAAATAGCGCGCTAGAAAAATATAGTTTATAGTCTATAACACGTTTTTAGTTTAAAGTCGATTTGAACATCACTACTGGCAACGTCGCATTTGTACAGGTTTTTTGTGATTAAATCAAATTACAATTTTTTTTCGGCCATGCACTAGATCGGTGGTATTTATAAGTATGTGTGCTGTTTTTTGAAAGTTATTTTGGTATTTACTCATAAAAATTGATATTATTGTCTATAACGTCAATTTATTTATTTTTTTGAATTTTCTTCGCGAAATTTTCTTTCGCAATATTATTATTCACTTTTGCTGTTGCTAAAATTTCAATGTATGTTCTCTTCTTGTTTATTTAAATAAATCTTAACATTCCCCAGCCCCAGCCCCATACATTAAGCAAAAAGGTAGTCAATTATAAAAATCCCTTCTTTCATTTTCAGGAGTCCAAAAAAGGTCCTATCAGGCTTGGAAGAAGAGGAGACACCTTTTGAAAAGCCCTTCGAAAAGCCTTTTGAGAAGCCCTTCGAAGCACCTGACATGGACAATGTCGTCACCTGGGAAGACGGTAAGTCAAAGTAGAGATGTAGCGTTAAACTTTATCTATAATCGATTCTTTGAGCGCCATTATCGATACTGTAATCGATAGTCTGTAAGCCAATATCGATTTTAACCGTCCCTATTTCTTCTATTTATCTTTATCACAAATTGTATTTTGCTGAATAAAACCTGTGTAATAAATGTTGTTTTTGTATTCCCATATAATGCTACTATTTATTGTGCATTTTTACATGCAAATATTACTGGAATAAGTAAAATCACTTGATAAAATGATAACATCGATCCTTAAATCTAAATCCTGGTATTTTTAGATAATAATCAAAAAATTTGCTTTTATTCATGATTCATATTTTCATATAAAACTAAGATGTTCCATGTACTGATTCTTGTATTCAATGAGCAATGTTGGCCTCCACCACAAAGGTTTAGCAGCAACCAAAAAGATCCATTTAAAAAGTTTAAAGTCCCAACATTGATCACTTGTATTCAAGAACCACAATTCAAACGTTACGTTCCAAATAATCGTACCTCTGTACAGAAGACTTCGCCAACGAAGTGGAACTGACAGAAGAACAACAAACACTCCTTCTAGAAGAGTACGAAAGAGAAATAGCCGGCAAGAAGATGACCAAACAAACATGTTCCCGTGACATTACCAACAACAACATAGACAAAACAACGAGCACAGACAAACAAAAAACAAAGGCCGCACAAACCAGAGACAAGATGAACAATAAACAGACTAAAAATAAAAATGGCCGGTCACCGAAAAAGGCGGCAAAATCTGACGTTTGTGGAAACAATTTAGTTGAAGATTATTTTGGAGATAAAGAGGTGAAAGATGATGCTAGCGCTAATTCTGATGAAAGCTGGGAGAAAGAATTTGAAATTGATGACGTTGTTGAGCAGAAAGCATGAAATAATCCGGCCATAGTGTAATGTAAGGATAATATAGTTCGGATACATTGTGCGGCGCGAAATATTGTGACGTTTAAACTTTTCTGGTTCATACAAAAGTAGCCATAACTTGATTTGTTTAAAATAATATGTTTTATAGAAATTCCTTATTCTATACTGTCTTTATTCTACGTTTACATCATCATACCAAAAAAGAAATAGAAGTCATCTCGCCGATTTAAAACTGAGTCTTATGTCGACTGCACACAGTTCCCAATTGAAAGGTCATGAAAACTATCTAATGCCAGGGAATTAAGACCCATATTGTCATACACACAAAGATCAATATAGCATTACTGTCACATGTGTCGTGATACGCACAATGTTCCGCGAAGCCAACAGCGCACATGACAAGCTTTTGCGATTGACAGCCTGGGTATATTCGTTATACATCCGCTTACTTACATGTTTTGCGATTTCGAACCTTAATTTCATTTAATATAGCTCCTTTTTGATTGCCACTTGTTCGGAAAACTTTGCTGTGCTAAAATCGACTTACTTGTAGCACAAATAATGTTGATTTTCGTGTATATTGCATGCTTATTCTGTTTTATATTGGTACTTGTTTATATGGTGTGGATAATCTTGTTCAGGATTCGTCAGTACTATTATAAATGTGTAAGTATATAATTAGGGGAGACCAAACAGGAACCGAGGACTAGGAAATAGATAATACAGGTTAATATGTCAAAGTTATGCGCCAAAACATTCTGCGCTTCATTGCACCCCAAATATAATTTAAAAAATTACTTACTTTTGCTATTTAGAAGAACTGTGTACTTTTTAGAATATATCTTTTTATTATAATTGTATAATTTCTTTACAAAACAATTAATTAATCTTATATTAATTCTGTCAATTTTAAAGGCACTTTCGTATTTACCTTTTCACAAGTTTTATGTCCAACGAATATTATCAGACTGTCTATTCCTAATATCCACGATACAATTGATGCCATGTTAGTTACGATGTATCATCATTGTTATATTGAGCCAGAATAAATAAACAGGAATGGTTATACCATCCAGGTGGTACGAGGACTAAAACACCAGTAACTTGACAATAGTGGACTGTATTCTAGGATTTTACAAGGAAAACTCAAACTGAGAACTAGATTTAAACTGGCGAGAAATTTATAGGTTAGGTATGCGATCGCTCAGTTTAAATCTAGTTCACCGTTTGTGTTTTCCTTGAAAAATTCTAGAATACAGTTCACTATTGCCAAGTTACCTGTGTTTTAGTCCTCGTACCACCTGGAGGATATAGCCAATCCTGTTTATGGTCCTTCGAGCCGGATGCGGCAGGAGTTAGCGTATAGGTTTGATTTATCAATAAATATGCATGAATCACGCCGTCTCGCATTTATAATGCGATATTAGCTAACCGTATCATCATGATTTTTGTCTGCCTTTTATCAGTGTGCAAAAGTGAAGAAAAGCTACAGTACTCGGCTGTCAGTATGGCACAAAGAGTTAAGCTACATGTTCCTAGAAGAGCGGTGGCCGCAACATGGTATCCGCAATTTACCGGCGAAAGACGACACTTAAACTTTATTTATGAAAGTAAGTTGGTGTGTTTTCCTAGAGAGCATTTTTACACTGTAAAGTCAAACCCCGCTATCCAAATATTTAAATCGCTAGATTTGCCCCGATTTGCCGTCACGAGAGAAAGTGTCCATACTGAGAAGAGTGAGACCACACATTATTAAATAGCGTTTTCATGGCAATCAAGTAAAGTCACTGTGCCATTGTGTGTCAGAGGTGTCAAAACGAAACAGAAACGCGACTATCTTTTAACGTGGTAGGGCAAATCTAACAATTTAAATCTTTGCCACTGTCATCATTTTCATGACAGCCGTCACAGCGGCTGTTAAGTGCGGCCACCGCTCTTCTAGGAAACCGTAGCTTTATAAAAGAAGTACGGCATTGTAGAGCGTTGTCTCAGTCACTCATCTGTGTGGCTGTCTCTTTCTAATACTCTGTGCTATGTTTACGCCCGGGTATTGATGTACGGGTCTCTTACCACAAAACTTTATATATAAATATTACAAGTCCATGTATCACAATACTCTAAGCCACACAATTGTAACGGAAAAACCTTATAGGTAAATATGTAAATAATTGTAGTGACAAGTCTACAATTTTATACATTGCCCTCATGCTTTGCGTTACGCTTTTAAAATGCGAAAGAATTGTAGATTTGTAACTCGAACATTTGTAATTTCTATGTTACACAATTTTTTCTACAATTTTGTAGACTTGTAAAGTTTTGTGGTATACTTAAGTAGTCAATAAAGGTATACAACCTTACTGTAAAATTGTTAATTTATGCAAAATTAATTGACTTGTAAACTGGATTCGGCTGTAAAACTGTAGTTTGAGGACTGACCATGATGTATAATAGATATATTTTTAGTAATAATCATACATAGTGTTGTAGATAAAAATGTCGATAGATCTCTCTTAATAAACTACTCTATGAGAAAGAGCACACTGCTAAATAAAACACCGCACAATATTAATTTTGACGACTACATACAGACAAACTCCATCTAAGAAAAGGCTCGACTACCGATTTACTTCAAATAAATATTTTCCCTCGAAAATTTCTTCATAAAAAATGATATCAACATTATATTATCTATAAACACTGCGTATTATTTAGCATAAGTGCACATTTCTCGAGCCATACCGGCCCCTATCCTATTGCATTTACTTTTACTTCACACTGTCAAAGATTAGCACCGAAAAGTTTTATAATCTTTGTCAATGTATGCGTTTATCCACCTCCTTAAGTTACTAACATGGGTTTTAAGAGTTTATTTCTAACGAATTTATTTTTTAGTCATTCCATTATGCTGCCTAAACTCGTCTGTGGGAACTGTGGAAAACCTTAAAATATTGTTTACATCGATATCGATAATGTGATGGTGCGATGCACTATGAAAATGTCTGTAAAAATCGGCATACTGCGTAGGTAGTTGAAGAATTTTAATAAATTAAAAATTGAAGTCCATTGACAATTATAAAGGTAGGTGACAGGTGTACTATAGGTACTTTCATTAAATAACGGTTTGTTTCATAATATTTTTCAATTTTAACTAAGTTGTTTCCATAATTTTTAGCCGGCGAGTTTATTGTCCTACGAATTATTTACAAATTGCTTACAAATCTTGCAAGTGGTACAATAATATTTGAAGTGTGATATCCCACTAAATAGGTCTCTGAAATAGTTGTAAGTAGATAATAGTAATAATTTTGTGCGCTGGTAACATCTAACTAATGAATGGGCTGACCTGGCAAATGTAACTAGTGTTGTCAGAAATCAGTAAAGAATGTTATTCAAATTGTCGATAAAAATGCTGCCGTATGAGCTTATAAATATTTTTCCATGATAAAGAAAACAAATAGTATTAAAACCGTCTACTTATATCAATCAAATTTAAATTAAATGGATTTATTCGTAACATTAATTGTATTAATAAGCATATAAGCCTGCCATCATCTTGTTATAAAGCCTAGCCTGTTGCTATATAAAATTATTCTATATTCGATAGCAAGTCTTGATTTTAGGCAACATTAGACGCAATCGAATGTCCTTCGATCCTTACTCTGGACACCAATTCCTATGTATTGAATGTTGAACTCTGTTCCGTACGCCATAAAGATTGTATTATTCCAGTATAGAATGACTATGTTAGGTCTTGTTAGATGTCCATTGGAAGTTATTAGCTACTGTGATTGAAGTATTCTTTACAGAATGGGTCAATGGACATCGAAATGGTTGGTTTGTTAGGGTCATTTTATATACCAGTAGAAACCAGAAAAAAAAATGGAATTGTAGTCTTGAAGCATTCATTGTCAGTCAAAAGTTAACGTGTTTCTTCAAGTGTACTTTAAAACGTTTGGTTTAATAAATATTAAAATTAAGTGCAATAAAGTTATCTTACATTTAACTCGACATTTATTTTAAATATATTTAGGTTAAAACTCAACTAAATGAGTTGACTCTAGGTATCGTTATGTTTGTGTAAATTATGATTATTATGAATATGAATAAAAGTTATTAAAAATCGTAGTCGAGGGTTTTATTTGCTATATTGTATCAACCACTAACACACTCGTTGTGCAGCTTTAGGCTTTATCTACACGACCGACGCCGGAACCGTACCGGTGCCGGACCGTATGTACAAACAAGCAGTACAAACTCGGCATCAATGCGGTGTACACGCGGCTCCGGTGCGGCGCATGGGCGATATTCATTCGTATACACAAACATGCGGTCTGACGCCGCTGCGGCTCTGACGTCGTGTACATGAATCCTTATCATGTACAAATTTGTGGCGGCATCTACATCGCCACATACGAACTACGCATCACAATGACATGACGTCACGCAATCCTGCATCGCGCAATTAGAGTTTACCACGCGACTACCATATATACAACGTCCCGACATCAGCCGTGGGGCAGTTGCACACCAGACACAACACCCGTCTGGTCGGAGGATCCTCCCTTTTCAATGGGGGATGAGTGAACTTTACACCCTGTTCCTCATGCCTCTAAACTGGTGACCCCGACGTGATCTGAACACGCAACCTTCTCATCTGGAGCCAGATAGATAGCTGGATGGTCTTCATAGATTGCGTAGGCGAAAAATTAGGTACGTGTAAGTCAGACGCACTGTTTGTGATTACTAATACTCTGTCAACCATTTATTTTACTTTTGACATAAGCACGCATATGAAGTTCCTTATTTATTAACAGGCAACCATAGGCGAAAAAATGCAATACTTCATGGACGCCATGAAGGTCCTTATTTATTGACAGGCAACCATAGACGAAAAAATGCAATACTTCATGGACACTATGAAGTTCCTTATTTATTGACAGACAACCATAGACGAAAATATGCAATACTTCATGGACACTATGAAGTTCCTTAGGTACTTATTGACAAGCAACCATAAACTAAAAAATGTAATACTTCATGGACACTATGATGTTCCTTATTTATTGACAGACAACCATAGACGAAAAAAAATGCAATACTCCATGGACACTATGAAGTTCCTTATTTATTGACAGGCAACCATAGACGAAAAAAAGCAATACTTCATGGACACTATGAAATTCCTTATTTATTTACAGGCAAACATAGACGAAAAAATGGAATACTTCATGGACGCTATGAAGGTCCTTATTTATTGACAGGCAACCATAGACGAAAAAATGCAATACTTCATGCACACTATGAAGTTCCTTATTTATTGACAGACAACCATAGACGAAAATATGCAATACTTCATGGACACTATGAAGTTCCTTAGGTACTTATTGACAAGCAACCATAAACTAAAAAATGTAATACTTCATGGACACTATGATGTTCCTTATTTATTGACAGACAACCATAGACGAAAAAAAATGCAATACTCCATGGACACTATGAAGTTCCTTATTTATTGACAGGCAACCATAGACCAAAAAAAGCAATACTTCATGGACACTATGAAATTCCTTATTTATTTACAGGCAAACATAGACGAAAAAATGGAATACTTCATGGACGCTATGAAGTTCCTTATTTATTGACAGGCAACCATAGACGAAAAAATGCAATACTTCATGGATGCTAAAGTAAAATAAATGGTTGTGGAAAGATTATAAACGTATAAATTGAACTCTGAATTATGTGTAATATGTGAGTTTTATTGTCTATAGTAGTTCGGCATCTTTTACTGATCAAATTGTCCAGAATTTCTGAATCCGGGGTTGCGGCAATATCAACTCGCACAATACAAACTCGGCATATATTCAATGTAGGTACTTAAGCATCATGGTTGAGAGTCAGGGCTCCTTTGCTGGTTCGGGTAGAAGATGGGCTCGACGGGGCGATTGAGTTTTATTTTCTACTAGCTTTTGCCAGCTGCTTCGCATACGTGGAAGTCGGAAATTTTCCCACGGGAACGTAGTACCGGGACAAAAAGTATCATAAGTCCTAAACCAGGTTATGGTCTACCTGTGTGCTTAATTTCGTCGAAATCCGTTCAGCCCTGAAGGCGTCAAAAGGTTAGTTACGAGTTACTTTCGCATTTATAACATTGGTAAAGTATGGATGGATTTGGGCTAGGTCTCTCTTTTACTGATAAAATTTGTTTCAGCAGTTGAATCCGGCCTTTACAAATGGCGCCAGCCTTTACAGGATGTATCAGAAAGGTGTAGTACAGACCATCTTACTGAAAAACTTTCTCCATGGGCCCAACATCGTAATCGAGAAAAATTATCAACCGTCCCATAAATTAGGGTCGATTGAAGCTTTGTATGGGACAGCTGATAATTTTTTCTCGATCACGATGTGGGTCCCATGGAGAAAGTTGTTCAGTTTGATGGTCTGTACCACGCCCTTAATTTTGACCACACCTTTCTGATACCTACCTGTATTGGAAACAACTATAAAACACCTCCAAGGACATAATTATAGTGACCTTATTGGTGATGTTCTTCAGAAAGGTCAGGTGCGTAGTACCTACTCGCAACAGTCGGATGTGTATGATGTATGATCATAAAAGGAGTATTTAAGGATCGATGCAAGTGACGTTTTGTAGTTTCTGTCTACCCTCATGGGAAAAAGGCGCGAGTTTATGAATGTATGTATGTACAGACACAACAGCACATCAGGTATACCAAACTGTCAAATTTCTCCAAATGATTTTAAACCTTAAAATGTCGGTGGTTAAGTTCAAAATCGAATGAGAAAATTTGACAGTTTGTAGTAACGACCTGCTGCTGTGTGACATAATTATCGCCCCTTCGGCTTCGGTAAAACAAGGTCACAATAATTGCAATTTTACCCCTTTCTTTACTCAAAAAAAAAAAAAATGTAACTCCTGTAAAGTACCACCGAATCACAAAAGTATAGGTCTTATTTCAGCACATCAGGTATACCAAACTGTCAAATTTCTCCAAATGATTTTAAACCTTAAAATGTCGGTGGTTAAGTTCAAAATCGAATGAGAAAATTTGACAGTTTGTAGTAACGACCTGCTGCTGTGTGACATAATTATCGCCCCTTCGGCTTCGGTAAAACAAGGTCACAATAAATGCAATTTTACACCTTTCTTTACTCAAAAAAAAAAAAAAAAATTAACTCCTGTAAAGTACCACCGAATCACAAAAGTATAGGTCTTATTTCATGCAAAGATCAATCACTTCAGGATGGTGAGCAGAATAATAAGGTATTGAACATAGACTTATAAAAAAGGAGGACTCCGCGCCACGCATATCGAAAGTGAAGCACAGTAAGTATGCCGGGACCGTTTGCACAAACACGCCTCACGCACACATTTAAATCATAGTATGCCGACCGGCCGCCATTACGTGACACGAGCGACGGCGTCTTTGCAGGTACTTAAATCACGCACACCTAGATCGAAACGGTGCGATATGCGTGGCGCATATCGAAAGTGAAGCACCGTACCGTCAGTCCTTTTTTATACGTCTATGGTATTGAATGTAAAAAAAAAATTAAAATGGCTCTCCTGTAAAATCACAAAAAGTGCAGTTGTGCCCTTGTCTTACCGAAGGTGTGATATGTAGGTAACAATAAAACACGCACAATAAAAACGAAGCATATATTCAGTGTACTTCCGGCATCATGATGGAGGAGGCAGGGCTTCCCTGCTGGTGCGGGTAGAAGATGGGCTCGATGGGGCGGTTGGCTGAGCTGGCCGAGTCGCCTGCGGCGGGGTACGGGTGGTGTGGCGACGCGCCCATCCATTGAGGGTACCAGTACAGGCCCTGGGAAAGACAAACAAAACAAGAACAATAGTACTTTCATATTATAAAGATAAACATAATATACCGCCCTATTACAAAACGAGGTTTTTCTTGTCATGGTTTAAACCATAGAGCCAGTTTTTGTAATAAGAACCTAGTTGTGTTATAAATACGGTTCATTATACAAAACTGACAACTTAGTACGGTACTAAGTTGTCACTGACATCTTAATGTGTCGGAATTCGGAATAAAGTTAGAAATTCAAAAACGGGTCCATGGTTTAAACCTGGGTTTGAAGATGAACCTTGTTTTGTAATAAGACGGATAAAGTCCGCATCTTGGTAGGAGCTTCTACAACCAAGACAGCGGCCACGACCCAGGACTAGAATGTTATATTGTAGGTACCTATACCTACCTTATTTCCGGAACCTTGACAAGTGAATCGATACTCGTTGACAGTGAGCGGGTCCAGGTAGCTGATGCCGGCGATGGAGCCGTAGTTAGGAGGGAACATGTACCAGCAACCGTCCAGCGAATCTAAAAACATTGCATTTATTTAGGCACCACTTTTACTAATGGCTAGCTTACACAGTGCGAGTCGGCCTACCGAGCTGCAGTGCAGCAACTTTTTCGGTGTGGACGTATCATACCAACGAGTTACTCGCACCTGCGAGTTGGACAGCAGCTCGCAACCGAACTTCTTCATTGTACACAGCGCGGGCAGCTGTCTACTGTATATTTAGTCAGAAGCTCGCACTTTGTAAACCAGCCATTATAGGAGGTAAAATGGAGGAGTTTTTTGTATTCATACATATGGATGGTTAGAGTAGAGGAAGACCAAAGAAACCATGGATGATTGTGTGGAAGATGATACTTACCTATAGCTAGAAAAGAGGTGACTTCCGAGATAATGGCTAAGGCCATCTACACGGGCGAGAGTATCGCGGCGATAGTCACGCCATGGCATCAAATTCAATAGAAACTTTAGGTAGCAATCTCCACACGGCGACATTATCGCGGTGAGAATTTGATGGTACGGCGACACTATCGCCCCGATTCTCTCGCCCGTGATTTCCATGGGCGATAGTGTCGCCCCTAAGATGCATGGAAAAAGAGATCCTGCCTTTATCTCAATTCATTTTAGGTTAATGCAGCATGTGACTTTCGCCGACCTCAAACAAATTAGAATAAGGGCCAGAGGATGATGATGACCTTGGGTGACTACTGATTTATTACTTACAAGTAATATTGGAATCTTCAGTTCCGGGCGAGTCCGTAGTGACCATGTACATTTCTGAGGTCTGTTCCATGAAAGGAGGGACCGGAGACAACCCCGTGCCAGGATCACCAGGTATTATGAATGGACCTGCGGCAGAAAATTAATTATTATAGGGTTTCCAATCCAAAAGGTGCCAACGAAAGGGTACCTAGGTACTGCATGGCCGCTATCATGACAAATCATAATAAAAAACCGGTCAAGACCGAGTTGGACTCGCGCACCGAGGGTTCCGTTGCGATTTCTGAAAAAGTGTGCTATTTAGAGACATCGTAGGGTTCGGGGTTAGGGTTCCGTACCAAAATGGTAAAAAGGAACCCTTATGGTGTGACTCAGTCTGTCTGTCACAGTTGGATATCTCAGGAACGACTAATGCTATCAACTTGAAATTTCGAACAGTTTTAGATGACGTTTGCCCAACTATTTTGCAAATAAGAAAGAAATAAAAATATTTATATTTTTTTTTGCAACAGGGACTGAAAGGGGTTCTTAAAAATTCGAAGTGGTGCTACTACGTGTGTATCATATGTGGGGTATCATATGAAAAAGCGCTGTTTGCACATTCTTAAATATTTCTTTTTCATTTTTTTATGGCGCATAGTTTTCGACTTTAGATGAAAAATGTTAAAAAAAAATACCGTTCCGCAACCCCTCATCTCCGAAATTTGCATAGAGAAAAATCTGAAATTATGCTACGTGATAGAAGAAAACGATGTCTCTCAATGCTCACTTTATCAGAAACCGGAACGCTTTGGCCGGTTTTTTTTCCTTTTGAGGTACGGAACCCTAATAAAAAATTCCAAGGCATCCTCAATCCCCATACAAAAACAAAACCCAAAATAATGCATTAAATTAGTTAAATTTAAATCTGTCATTTATCGAATTTTACAAACAGAGTAAAGAAAATAACGTCACTTACCGCCATAAAAGTTGGTGTAATTCCACTCACAAACGTGATGGTCACAGTACAACGGAGAGTAATTCTCTTTAGTGTAGTAGGCCTGGCCGTTTGGCATCAACTGGAATGTAATATTATTCATAAAGTCAAGCTCATAATCCCCGAAGGGCTAGGCAGAGCTAGGTGTGTACCTACTGATATAGTAGTACTGTCATCTTTGAAGTCCCATCATGGGACTCCCATGTAATATGAGTATTAAGCATATTACTACTTACAGGGCTGAAATCCCGTCTCGGAAAACCCTTTAACCCTTCGGACGTCGAACGACGTCTAATTTATAAACCCAAAACCCCAGGTGGGGGGGGGGGGGTTTAGTTGCGAACCCCATAGGTTCACAACTACTGATGATGATTGGTTTTCCATCGGACGATGTTTTTTTACGTTTATATATACTTATGTGATATAAGCTTATATACCTATTATGTAAAGGTTTTTCCTTATGCACACACGGGTGTGCACTTGACGCGTGAGGGGGTAACCCGGACATTCAACTCAGTAATCAACGCGAATTAAAAAATATATAATGTTAGGGTTCTATACCTCAAAAGGAAAATACGGAGCCCTTATTTATAGGATCACTTCGTTGTCGTTGTCTGTCTGTCAGTCTGTCAAGACCCTCTTTCTCAGGAACGCGTGGAGGTATCAAGTTGAAATTAATATCAAATGCGTAAGTCTACGGTCCCTTGGAGCTCTAAAAAAATCAAGCTTCTATGTCAACGCAATAAAAAATACAGCTATTTATGCGACATAGGTATTATGATTTATGATACTTTCAAATAAATCAAAACCTACACAGTGTACCTAACTATACCTAGTTACCGTTGTCCTAGAATCATGAAATTTGTCAGCAAAGAAGTTCTCACACCACAAGTAAAGGGAAAAGTCCAAAAACCGTTAATTTGTAGTTTTATCACAATTTTTTGTTTTGTTTTTGCGATTACCAACTTAAATTTGCAGTTGGAGAATTGACCGTGACAAATATCGATATGGGAGAACATGTTTTCAACTACAATGTTAAGTTTGGTTTTGGGATAAATAACTCGACTGTGAGCAGTGGTGGCCCAGTGCACGGCCGCGACTTACGAGTTGTAGGTCGTAGGTTCGAACGCAGACAGGCGCTTTACTTTGTGTAAATTATTTCATCATCTCTGCTCTCAAAACGGTGAAGGAAAACATCGTGAGGAAACCGGTATGTCCTAGAACCAAAAATTCCAAGACATGTGACATCTACCAACACGCACTGGGCCCGCGTGGTGGATTACGGCCCACTCCCTCTCACCGAGAGGAGGCCTGTGTCCCAGCAGTGGGAACGTTATAGGATGATTATGTATGTTATGTAACTATGGAACCCTTCATTGTGTTTGGCCCGACACGCACTTGGCCGGTTTTTTTATATCGGACGAACTAACCTGCTGACCTACCGCGCTCTACCCCCTTTTCCTCGACAAAAATGTTAGCTACGCCAGTAACTAGAACACGTACCAGCAAATAATCATAATGCCTGAATCTGACGCCCTGTATGTTGAAGTCCAGTATGAACGACCCTGACGTGATGATGCAGGAGGCGGCAGTCAACGGCGGCAACTTGTACATCTCTGTGCCGCACTTGACGATAGCCTTCGGCAGAGTGGACACGTCACGGATGTGCTGCAGGCTCTTCTTGAATGGGAACCTGGGAACAGAAATGGCTTTAGGGCTGAAATTCCGTGGCAGAACTCAAACACAAAGCATTTATTTAAATTAAACCAATTACAGGCACTTTTGAATTGTCAAAGAGTCGGTCAGTTAGTCAGAAAGTTGAAGCTAGTTGCCCATTCCAAAACGTAGGTAATCTATGGAAAAGCAAGAAACTCCACGGACACCCTTTTAAATCAAGATATTACAAAATCCTGGGTACATTATTCTTGTTGCTATAATTATGTGAGAATAACGTTAAAAAAAAAAACAATCCAAAACATATAAGATTTTAAAAAATAATCCCTGGCAGTTATGAATATGACTGAAGCTTTCCATATAAAATTACGTTTATTTTACAACCAAAGCAAAGAAAGAATGTGTGAAATATGAATGGCGTCCGTGGCGTTCTGTATTTTCTGTCTAGCGAACAAGATTTCTGATGGTTAAAAGGGATTAGTATAAAAGTCACTTAGCTAATGTTTGTGGAGTACCACAGGGCACAATTTTAGGACCGCTATTATTCATAAATAGGAAAAAGGCATGTGAAAGTATAAAATAAGGCATGAGCATGCATGCTTAATTTAATCACCTGAACACACAAATCCCGATATTACACTCCAGCCCATGAACATAGTTGTCCATAGAGAAGACTACATTGGGGTCTTCTTCCAAAAAGTATCGTGTATCGTCCATAAAGTGAATGAATCCCAAGAAGTGGAAGGCTCTGCCCTTGCAGAAAGGTGAGGGCCCTCTGCCCATGTCATAGATGTCGCTGTATAGCTCCGACAAGAAGATGTACACGTTCTTGCCGCAGTAGAACTCTGGAAGTAGTCTTTTGTCGATAAACTCGACAGATTATCGAGTGAGTCGATAGATTAGTTATAACAACTGGTTGAAATTCTTGATAAATAAGTACATAATTCAACGAGAAAATATTACTTAACGGTATTTTTTTTACATTTTTCATCAAAAGTCGAAAACTATGCGGTATAAAAAAAAATAAAAAAATGTTTGAGAATTTGCAAACAACACTCTTTTATATGACTCCCCACATGCCCTAGCCCCACTTTGATTTTTTAAGACACACTTTCAGCACATGTTGCAAAAAAAAACATAAATATTTTTATTTATTTCTTATTTGCAATAGTTGGGTAAACGTCATATAAAACTGTTCCAAATTACAAGTTGATAGCATTAGTAGTTCTTGATATATCACAGCTGTGACAGACAGACAGACTGAGTCGCACCATAAGGTTTCCATTTTACCATTTTGGTACGGAACCCTAAAAACTATTAAAAAATGAACATTTTCCTGAGAAATTTTCCGGTGGAATATGATTCAAAATGAGGAGCTGAATGCAACCTGTTAGTTTGCGGAGGCGGTCCCTTACACACTCTGTAAACCTAGTGTTGGGCCATTGATGAAAAAAAGGGAGAAAAAATAAAAAGGTGTTAAAACCTATGAATAAACCTCATAGAAATTAGAATAGTAGATAAATAAGGAGCACTTCTTATCATTCCCATTCTTATCATTTATTATTACCTTACCTTGACTCATATAAAACTCCGAAGGCACTGAGCCCCCTGCCGCGTAATTGAAAGTGGCTACCCTCTCCGTCTTGATAGCGTTATGGTTGTCATACATCGTTAGCATGTTATCTATCGTGTCATCTAATGCTATCAATAGAACCTGGAAACAATTGAAGGTTGAAGGTTTCACTTGATATAGGAGCGGAAAACAAGCAATCGGATTCTAAATACCTACATAATTTGTGACGAAATTTTCGTACCGTACCTAAATAATAACAAAATGTTAAGGTTGATGCGCCAGGGTAGCCCGCGAAATTCAAAATTTCTTACGTTTTTTGAAATTTGTAGGTCAGTGTGAGCTTGTATGTTGATTAAAATATGATTCGCGGCCGTAGCTAATATGGCTTTACAGAATTATAATCATTAAAATCAGCAATACAACTCCATAAGTTAGCATTTATCTCAAATCTAGCGATTTCATGAAATCATGAGGTTTGAGGTAAATGCTAACTTATGGAGTTGTATTGCTGATTCTAATGATTATAATTCTGTAAAGCCATATTAGCTACGGCCGCGAATCATATTTTAATCAACATACAAGCTCACATTGACCTACAAATTGCAAAAAACGTAAGAAATTTTGAATTTCGCGGGCTACCCTGGCGCTTTCGCCTTAAGTACCTACTTTTAACTGATTTTTGAGGAGAATATGCAAGCATAGTACCTTCACACTTCACGTTAATATAGGTACTTACACTATGGTATTCGTGACTTTTTGGTCATCGACATACTTTGTTAAATGCATGGCCCATATGAAATTTTTGTCATATTGAAAAATTACCAAGAGCCCACGAAAACCAAAAGCCAAGTGGATTTTACTCTGATTTTACACACCTACCTTTAGTTCCTTTATGTGCATATGAATGAATCTTGCCAGGTGATCCGTAGCTATGTGGATATGCTCGTTTATTATATACTGAAATTTAAAATTTATTATATACTTACTATGTTTTCTGTTTTCATTTCTTTGTTATTTTTAATGGCATTTTGAGTACTTTATGCGACCTACCCAAATATCCTTTCTTTGGTACCTATTGTTCGTCGAGTTGTTGAGCTCCTTTATAAGTCCTGAGATGAGCTACACGATTATTGACAAGTGCTTGCACTGACTGGACGGGTCCACTCAGTGCAAGCATTGTGTGTGTGGTTCTTTCCTCAAAAAACCATTTCAGACACGGATTTACATGAACTCACCAAGATTATGCCTGGACATTAAAAGAGCCTTTGAAATGAAATGGCGAAACAAACTCAGTAGGTAGGAGTTCGTTTCACCATTTCTTCTCAGGGTTAGTCAGATAGGAAATGTCAACTCCATCTATTTTTTTAGTTTTTTTTTAATATACAAATTAGTTTTTGTTTACACTAAACCCGAAAAGGGGTCATTGTACTCATCATTTTGAACATTTTTTTCTATGGGATCAACCTTGAAATCGCGAGAAAAAAAATCAGCTGTTCCATACATTTGTGTTCACTTAAAGGCTCTTACAGACAGAGGCGATATCGCGTCGGCGACGCGATATTGCGATATTATATCCGTAGATCAATATCGCGTCGCGACGCGATATCGCCTGTGTCTGTAAGAGCCTTTAAGTGAACACAAATGTATGGAACAACTGATTTTTTTTTTTAGTTTAAACAAAAACTACCTAATGTTGTATATGACGTGTAAAAGTGTTTGATCTGATACATCTGTGATCTTATTTCACGGCTGTGAATAAGCGATCATTGAGGCGTAATCGGCACCCTAATTGCGTAACAGACAATCGGAATCTGAATCATTTTGAAGCAAATTGCTAACCCATTGCGTCATAAAATATGTTCGAAAAATTTGTCTGCTCGACAACGTAATAATGCAATGAATGTTGTTGAACTACCAAAATTAAACCGATTCCGATTCATAGTGTAACGCAATTAAGGTGAAGCCGGTCGATTCTGTAAAAATCTCACCGTGAAAACTTAGGTGAAGTGTGTTTTCAGTTCATTCCACGCTCACTTCACCGAAGTTTTCACGGTGAGATGGTTACAGAATCGCACTGCAGGACCGCATTACAGTAGAATCGTCGCTCTATAATGTAAAAGAACCAATAGTACTCTGTCTGAACCAATCAGGTGCTATAAGAGTCATAGCTAAGTAGATACTGCTGGGCACTGGCCACAAAATAATATCTGCCTTTAGGGCATTTCTGGGACCTATAGAGGCCAGAACAACAACAAAGATCACGGGAGTTTATTTATGAACACGGTGCACGGGTACTAAATATTATCTCTCCGCTAACATTTTTAGCGCAATATTTAAATCTAAAACTACAACCTTATCCCTGCCAGTGCCTGTATCTAGGTTATCGGACATGGCTAGCCGCCAACATAGTTAGTTTCTTAATATCGCCAACGCACATAATCCTGCGATCTTTGCAATATTGAAAATCTGGGGATAATTTTTGAGAAAGTCTTGTGACGTTTCCATTATTTGACTTATTTATACCATTTTTCTAGTTATTCAAGTTCAATCCACGTAGTAAAATCCTCCCCTGTAGAATTGAACAGCTTTTTAGTGGTACCAATAAGATTGTTTTGCTGTCGTTGCTACGTTCGTTGTTACGTTGTTTCGAGGCCGCGTAATTCGATGTGAAGTTTTCCGTTGTAACGTGCATTCGTTGTTCCATGATTCGTTTTCAAATGCTTTCGTTGTAAGGATATTCGTTGCTGCGTGCTTTCGCCATTATGTTATTCGTTACTACAAACTTTCGGCACTGCGTTATTCGGCGTAGCACTTTTCGAGGTCACATAGCGGACTCCATTTATCTACATCAAACTCGTCAAAATGTAGGTAGGTACTGAACAGCAGATTTTTTTTTCGCGATGATTTCAGGTTTGGTCCCATAGTAAAAGTTGTTCAAAATGATGAGTACAATGACCCCTTAAGAGGTTTAGTGTAAATGAAAACTAATATTGTATACTTAGAAGTAGAAGTTTACCTACGTCGTGCGTTCGTGCTAGGTCTTCTTCAGCACGTTGCTACTTACTCCGTCTGTTACTACTGCTCGTAAACTCAGTTTACCTGATCAGGAGCTCGTTTGATCTTCATCATCTCTATCTGGTAGTGGGCGAGATGATCCAGCTTGTCTGTGGGGTCGTGGCCATAGATCTCGAACGCGTCTATGACCATCGCTAGGGTTATATTGTCGCTGGGTGATTGGCAGCATGGGTGGTTCGATATTATGTAGGAGTGCTAGAACGAGAAGAGATTAGATATGTGTCAGGTCGTAGGTAGGTACGGTTAGCTAGCAATAAGCCGACGTTCGCACAAACGGAACTAAAAATCATCATCGTTCTCCTACCCTTATCCCAATCTATTTGGGGTCGGCGCAACATGTCCTTTTTTTCCATACTTCTCTATTAAGGTGAACGTCCACTGGACCGCGCCGGCCGCACCGCACGCACGGCACGCAACGGATTTTGGTTTGCTTTGTATGAATTCCTATAGCACTGCGTCCACTATAGGTACCAACCGCATTTTCATTTCATCATACAAACAAACCAAAATCCGTTGCGTGCCATGCGTGCGGTGCGGCCGGCGCGGACCAGTGGACGCTCAGCTTTAGTCGTCATCTTGGTAGTCACCCCCTTTCTAGCCATGTCATCTTTCACACAGTCCATCCATCGTTTCTTTGGTCTTCTCCTACTATTAAAGCCATCGACATTCATACTCAAAACTTTCCTCACATTATAAATAAAAATATCGGGGAATTTTTTTTCGCGCACTGGATTTTTTTTTTTCTGGATTGATTTTTTTTTGCTAGCTTTGATGTACCTACTTGAATAGTAGGTAATCTTGTGGAACTTTGTTTTTGATTTGTGAACTAAGTATTTGTGCACATTTTGAAAACACAGGAAGGCATTGTTGTTGCGTATTTAGACGATTACGGTAATTTTACTTAAAGTGCTACTCAAACGCCAGTCCGATTGTGACTAAGATCAATTAGGCACGTTGCCACAATTTATGCGGTCCACGCCGAGGAGCGCGAACCATATCTTCCCTATTTTATGATAAATAGTGTGACGCAATCACGGTGCCTGGTCTACATTGGAAATCCCTGCAGTGTCCCAGTGCTTGATCTTGGAAAATGTGGGCCTAACACTTACACAATTGGCAATAATTGTAGGTATATCTTTGAAGGTAGTTGTAAATACTTACTTACCGTCAAACTATAAAAACATGTTAAAAGTAAAACAAGAAGCAGTAACACTTTACCAGGGCGGGCCATAACGCCGACTGTAAAACCACAGTACATAACAACCTCAACTCAATTAGACGCCAATTAATTGATTGCCAATCAACAGAAAAGCCAGATTGTACCCACTTCGCTACTGTTAACATTTTTATTACTCTCTTTGGTTACTATTTGACTAACAATGGCTTAATTATTTTTGCTATATTATTTAAAAATTTAGGTAGGCCTATTGGCCTACCTAAATTTTTACGTAACTCATTATGGTACCTACTGAATAATAAACAAGCCCAAGTGACAACGGGCCTGCAATATCACTATGCTCCATCGGTTTAGGTAATTAAATACGTAAAGGTAAACAAAAAAAAGTGGAGCAGAGTAGTGACAGAGTGGTATCCAAGGGATGGAAAAAGAAATCGGGGAAGACAGCTTACCCGATGGGAGGAAGAAATAAAGCTGACAGCAGGTCCAAACTGGAGGAGGGTATCTTGTGACAGACGACAGTGGAAATTGTTAGAGGAGGCACACCGAAATTAGGGACATTTTGTGATTTTTTGTAAAATATTATTGTAAATAATAAATAAAAAGCCTTTTATTGCGAAACTATAAAAGTTTCGGAATAAAAGGCTTTTTATTTATTATTATTATAAACAAAAAATAAACACGTGTCTGGTTAACCGACTAAACATAATACCTGTCATTTCAGTTGTCATGCTACGACATTTATAATTCGTTGTATAACGTTGCTAAATTTAAGAGTAGGTACAACTGTGTCGTAGCATGACGACTGAAGTGACAGGTGTCGGTTAACTAGACACGTGTTTTTTTGTACCTTTATTTAATTACCAAAAACCGATAGAGTATAGTCGTACCGATGACTGTTAGGTATCTATATAGAAAAACCAGCCAATTGTATCCCACATTTAACTGGTTTACTTACCTCTCTATACTGTACGCCTAAACCTAGATAATCAGGTGCCTTATCTTTCTAAAAACAAATCGAAGCAACTGTTGCTTTTTCACCTAGTAAGTAATTTGAACCCAATTGTTGCATTGGTAAGGTTTTTTTTTGCAGGTAGGTACTAAATTACATAAAGCAATAGGTAGGTAGGTTAAGGCGCACAAAGACTGCACTGGGTGGGATTAACCACGAGGTTACGTGTGTGACAACTGTTGACTTTCATTGGCCACTAGGCGACCATAATTACCCGCATCTGCGGACAAAGGTGTTTTTTTTTATATTTAAGTACCTATAGTTAAAAAAAGATAATGAACCTATGTGAGACCGATACTTTGTTAATGAAAGTACCTTAACAGTTGATTTTAATAAAGTTATAGACATAAACCTGTTGTTTATTTCAATTACCTACTGCTTAAGTGACTCCCATTACCCCTTTCTCCCCTGCACATCTAATAAATTAATTAATATAAGCGAGGATAGATCACTTATCTATCTCAAACTAAAAATTCGGCATACCTAGCTAAAATACGCAAGTAAACATTGTTTCATAATGATCAGCATTTCACATCGCATTCCATCAAGACTCGTTATAGGTATAATAATCTCTAAACGAGTAAAACTTCTACCCCTTGATCATATCAGTATCTCTATAGACAGGTGTAACATTGTTAACTAAACGTTTTCAGCAGAAATTAACATTCCTTCCGTGAGAAAAGCTGGCGTGTAGTCGATGTATCGATCGTCTCACCGCGCACTTCCCCTGCGCCGCGGGGTGAAACCTCCCCACAGTACGAGCCACCGTGCCGAGCAGCCATTGTATCCAAGAATACAGTTTTAAAAATGATAAAACCTAATAAAAATCAACCGTGAAACGTCGAAACAACGGCCCAGTGGACAACATTAGTAAAAACTATACAATAATATAAAGTTTCTCCAGAAACAATGAGTAAAGTAACGTAAATCAAGGAAAAAATGGCTGCTCCAAATACCAAAGGCACGTTAACACTATAATGTAATAAAAATTAACATAGAGTAGTGTAAAGAAGTCTTCCAAAGTAGTGTTAAGAATAAAAAATATATTAAAAATTAGTACGTGAATTTAGAAGTTAAAAAATATATATTTAATGTTATTATTAAAAATCGATGTCTTCCCGTTGAAGTCAATTTTAAAGTTTAATTGAAGAAAAAAAAATAAGATCGAAAATTCGACAATAATATAAAAAAAGCTCTAACAAAATAGCTTGACGGCTTATACAGCCCAAATAAAAAGTGCTAGGAGGTTGTAAACCAGCTTCAAAATGCATCATCTCGCCAAGTTCAAGTTGCCTCCCCTGAGGAATGTCCTGGACGTCACCATGCAGACGGTCCGCCAGCAGATCCCGGAGAAGCCAGGCGCGCCCCCGCGTCCTCCGCAAAATGTCAGGTTCGCGAACGTAGGTAAGTCTAAACACAAGGTCAGTAGGCTAATCAATTAACTGAAGACCTTATTATTTCATTAGTGTTATAATCAAAATTATGTATATTACTAAATAAAAAAAACCTTAAAATTGCTGAAATTCCATAAACAAATTGAAATCATTGTCACCAAATCAAAAATGAAAAGTGCTAAACTCTGTTCTATTCTTCTTCAGATTTCATGAAATAACGTAACATATTTTAGATACTCTTACGTATACCTATCTCTTATTCACCTTTCAGACAATATGGGTGAAAGCTGTGAACTTTCAACCATGAACGAGACGACATCACCTAGCTACCAGTCGACGAATCCGACTAACCCGTTCCTAAGCGGAGCCCTGCAGGCCGAGGACTCCTTCACTAGCTATCAGAACACGTATCCTCAACAAGATGGGGTAGCTCCTAGGTAAAAAAACATCACTTACAGTTACAGCTTACTTCAACAACAAATTCGAGAAATCCGAGAAACGTTTAACATTATACTGGTGATTTCAGGACTCAGAGCATGCAAAGCGTAGATTTTTATGCTTCATCAGAAGAAGGCGGCGGTTTCGAGGAAGGTGGAGGCCCTCCTGGCGCGAAGATCAATGAGTACCAAGCGGCTTGGAACGTCACCAATGCTATTCAGGTATATAGAATATAAGAAGTTCGTAAATTCATAATTAAAACGCAACTTCGGCTAATAGTAATTGTTCTCCTTCCAGGGTATGTTCGTAGTATCCCTGCCGTTCGCCGTCCTACAAGGCGGTTACTGGGCGATCGCTGCAATGATCGGCATCGCTCACATTTGCTGCTACACCGGTAAGATCCTCGTCGAATGTCTGTACGAAGACGATCCCGTATCAGGGCAACGCGTCAGAGTCCGAGACTCATATGTCAGCATCGCAAAAGAATGCTTCGGCAGAAAATACGGCGCAAGAATTGTCAATCTCGCTCAAATTATTGAACTTCTCATGACATGCATTCTCTATGTCGTTGTGTGTGGTGATCTCATGATCGGATCCTTCCCTGACGGCGCCATTGACACGCGGTCCTGGATGATGTTAATAGGAATCTTTCTTTTGCCCCTGGCTTTCTTAAAGTCACTGAAAAGCGTCAGTATGCTGTCCTTCTGGTGCACCATGAGCCACTTGTTCATTAACGCTATTGTCCTTGGCTATTGTATTCTTAACATCGGTGATTGGGGCTGGTCCAAGGTGAAATGGACTTTGGATTTTGAGAACTTCCCAATCAGTTTGGGCGTCATTGTATTCTCATATACCTCGCAGATTTTTCTGCCAACTTTAGAAGGTAATATGGAGGATCGATCCAAATTCGAATGGATGTTAGATTGGTCACATATCGCAGCTGCCGCATTTAAATCCATATTTGGATATTTGTGCTTTTTGACTTTCCAAAACGATACTCAGCAAGTTATCACGAATAACCTGCGTTCAGCTGGATTCAAAGGTCTTGTAAACTTTTTCCTTGTCGTGAAGGCGGTACTAAGTTACCCTCTGCCTTACTATGCGGCATGCGATTTGCTCGAGCGTGCTCTATTTAGAGGAAAACCAAAGACATTTTTCCCTGTAATTTATGCACTAGATGGAGAACTGAAAGTGTGGGGACTTGCATGGAGACTAGGTGTGATAATGTTCACTATTTTGATGGCAATTTTTATTCCTCACTTCGCTATTTTGATGGGTTTCATCGGCAGTTTTACGGGAACTATGTTGAGCTTCATCTGGCCCGCGTATTTCCACCTTAAATTGAAAGGCAATACGCTGGAAACCACTAGGATTGCATACGATTACTTTATAATATGTCTTGGTGTTCTCTTTGGAGTCATCGGTATGTACGATTCTGGCTCGGCCCTGATCAAAGCGTTCAAGATAGGTTTGCCGTTCTAATTTCCCGTAATATTAGACTCATTGTTGAACTATTTTTAGATTTATGCACACATCGTAAATTATACTTTGTCGCAATAACTTAGCGGCTGAATGTTGAATGCATGATGATTTATGTACCTAGACCGATGTATTGATAAGTTTTATATCATAGGTCTGTTAGAACATGGGCAAATAGGTTTTGTTAGCGAATCTTACTTTCTTCGTATAGAGACAATAATAAGGTATAAGAGAACGATCGCCTTTTGCCTTCGCTACTTCGTTTTACTCCAGATTTTTATGTAAATAGTTATAATTGTCTAGCTAACTTTACAAATATATGATATAGGTACTGTTAATCCAATGTCTTCCAATGAAAATATTATTGTTTTTGAGTTATGTAACAACGAAGTCTTCCATTGATAATGATGTTATTGAAATAGCGTCATTATTTGCTTGTACGTATAAATATCAAAAACATATTTGGATAATATTTACATTAATCTTAGGTATTGTATCTTAGTAAAATGTTTGAGGTTCAAGTATATCCTTATTTACTCCGATTTTGAATTATAGAACAAATCTGTTACCTATATTGAACATTTTTACTTTTACACAAAAATGTGTTTTTTTTTTTAATATTTTTATTGTGTTTAGTCATACTGAAAGATCTATTTACAAACTTATACAATTTTATTTATTAAAAATAATGTTGGTGGAGTATGCTGAACTATTATCCTGACGAGTATATCCAAATGATGTCTTCCATTTTCTAAATATAATTGTTGTTGATTATATTAATAGAATATTGTACTAAATTATACATGTTGATTAGACTAGTTAGTTATGTTACATGAACATATTGTGAGAATATGTGATTATTGTGATACCAACGTTTTGAAACTATATATTAGGTATACAGATTTCGGAAAAATAATATAGACAAAACAATAGCTAGAAAATTAAAAGATTTGACAATAACAATTTGTAAATCAAGCGATAGAGGGAATGATGAATCAGCCAAAGATAAAAAATAAGGATAAGGAAGAAGAATGCAGCCGACTAATGTTCGAATCTCCAAGTTGTAACTCGCAAGTCGGGACTACTTATGTCACGAATACATAATAATATGTTAATATTTTTTTGACTTTTGAATAATAATGCAAAAGGATTTAATTACCTACTCTACATATTGTGATGAAACTGATTCACTTTTTAAAGAAAACACAAAGTTAGTCTAAGAAATCCACCATCTGTATATCTAGCATAAAAAATTGGGCTTCCAAGATTTCGGCGGTAAAATATATATGAATAAAAAAAGATGCTTGTCTTCAATTACGCCTAACCGTTTAGTTTTGATTAAAGTATCCATGCTTATATCCATATGAATATTTAGAAATGTATCCAAGTGCAATAATGTTGTATAAATATACTTAATAATATGTATTGTGATGAAATGAACAATTCTAGGTGTGTATTTTAAATAATAATATAAAATGTTATTCGATATTTGTTTCATTTATTTTTGTGATCATTTTAAATCCTTTGTAAATATATCGAATACATCGAATATAATCAAGGGCCGATTGTATTGCCCTGTGGCACCCCCTTACATAGTTTCTTCTTTAACCCTCTAGTAGTTATCAAACCTCCATACCCCATTTGCGTGGGGTTTAGCAAAATACTTAAGATTTATTAATATCAATCTTTTTACTACTATATTTCAACATATAGCGGATGACTTATTTTACCGTCTCGAAAAAAAAATAGGTATATTAGGTGAACAGAGTAGAACCCTATGGCATACCTAGTTTTTTTTTTTAATAGCTTAGACAGAAAAAATTATCTAAGTACCAATAAATACTACAAATTCGATGTAAACTTGTCATTTTTGTACCATAAAATCAGAAATTAAAAAAAAATAATAAATCGTTTAAAAACATCGAAATTCAAATCATATGCAACCTGCATATGATTTGAATCTTTGATTTTTTAGATAGGTATGCCATAGGCTTCTACTCCGTTCACCTAATATACCCAATTTTTTTCGAGACGGTAAAAAAGTCATCCGGTATATATCTTCAAGAACAAAAACGGAGTATATCAAAAACATTCAAAAGTATTTTTTATAACTCGTCTACGAGACTCTCCGAACTCGTGTCCGAGATTTGAGATGTTCGATGTTCGATACGAGGTTTCAGGGGCTATAAATCGATATCTTCAAATACCTTGAATGAAATATTTATTTACCTACACTCCCTACACTAATCCAAGTTAGGTCCTATTTTTGAGTCCTGCAAGAAAAAAATATGCGACCATATCCGGCCTTCATCAAATGACTTTGCTAAATGGCATTTCTTTTTCGTTTAGGCAAGCACATAAAAATGTTTTCGTCTCAATAAAGTAACCAGAACTAAAGGTCAAGATATTGATAACGTAAGCCATTAAATTGGCAATTGTTTTAATTATTCCCGCGCTCGCTACCCGATCAGACGCCATGATTACAAAATGGACGCGCGCATTCACGCATGCGTGCTGTTTCTATTATGTCTCCTCCATATTATACAGATAGCTGTGAGTATTCTTCTTCTAAAATGTTTCTACTAAAAACCGTTTAAAAAAACGCTTTAAAATAGTCAACCGAAAAACCGCTCATGGTAAAGGCCCTTGGTGGGCGCCACTAAAATAAATTAAGTAAGTAATTCAATTTCTTACTAATACGCATGATGATACTTAATGATGAGTTTAAAAGTACCAGACATATACCTAGCATCTCCTAGACAGGTTCATCTTTCTGACTTGCTTTTCCGCCCAGTTCTATGCTTTGCGTTTAATACTGCCGGTCTATTCTGTAAAAATCTCACCGTGAAAACTTAAGTGAAGGGAGCTGTCATTCCACCCAAGATGCTAGGGATTGACACTATTGACAGTTCACTCTGAGCTCACTTCATCTAACTTTTCACGGTGAGATTTTTACAGAATCGATCGGCTGTACGGTCAGCAACAGAAGTCGGTTAACACTGCTACTTTTTGACATCATCTAATTTAACACAAAATGATACGATAACCTGCTTTTTAGCATTTCATTTATTACATAAGTGTTAATTTTCTTTAAAATGTACATCTGTTCCGATTTTAATAAAGTATTTTTCTCAATAATTAAGATTTAGAAAACAAAAGTGTTAAGCGACTTCTGTTGCTGACTGTACCAACCCTCAAAAATCTGCCTAGCCTTTTCCCAACTATGTTGGGGTCGGCTTCCAGTCTAACCGGATGCAGCTGAATACCAGTATTTTACATGGAGCGACTGCCTATCTGACCTCCACAACCCAGTTACTAGGTAATACGATATCCCTTGGTAAGACTGGTTGTCAGACTTTCGGGCTTCTGACGACCCGTAACGACTGTCAAAGATCCACGAATAACAGCCGGGACCAACGGCTTAGTGTGCTTTCCGAGGCACGGAGGAATCTCGGTATGTAAAGATGGTCACCCATCCACTGACCAACCCCGGCAAGCGTAGCTTAACCTGACGGATCGACCCGTGTGGCTGTTATTAATTAGCCACGAGCTCCTCTGTATCAACCCTATTCCAATGAACAAAACAAGACAAAATATAAATCACTGTACCAAATTCGCCAAATTAAAATAAGACAAATACCTAGCTGTTGAACTGTCGTTTGTCCTTTCAATTCCTCTAACCTAGCAACCGTACAACCTGCGAAACCACCCATGCTGCATCGAGGCGAACGAGAACCTTACACTGGCCATGATCATAGACGCGTTCGAGATTTATGGCCACGACCCCACGGACAAACTGGACAACCTGTGGCTCTACCAGAACGAGATGTTGAGGATCAAGACTGCTGAGGACCAGGTACCGATACTAAAACAAAGACGGAGGGTGTATTGCAATAACACAAAAAAAAAAACAAATGAATATCAGCCGCAAAAATGTCACCAGTAAGCTATCAATAGTGTCAATCCCTAGCACCAGCATCAGCCTTCACTCACTGACGATCACTCACTTGACCTAAGTTTTCCGGACCGGTAAGGTCGAGGATGTATTCGCAACTCTTCTTCTCTCGTGTTTCCAAGAGCTTCATGAATCTTGCTTATGTAGTGGGTGAATAGATTAACCAGCCGTAACACACTTACAATAGCAATGGCTTTTATTTTGATAACATTCATTTGTTTCATATGTTCAACAATATTCATTGCGTTATTTCCATTGTCGAGCAGACAAATTTTTCTAACATACCTATGAAGCAATGGATTAGCCAATATCCTTCAAGATCATTCAAATTTAATTGAAAGTGTGAATGGTAGCTAGACTAGTTTACGACGGAACAATTGGACGTAGGTACTTCACTCGATCCCACACTGCCACGAGGTCCTATAAATTCGTCAGTTTTCGCTACTTCTTTTGCAGAAGTAACTAATCTCTTTCTGACAATTAACTGCAGCTATACCCAAGTTTAAATGTTATTGTAAAAGCCTTGAATTTTGTTTACCAGTACCTTATCAACGAGAGAGTCCACATAGCATCAGATCATTTAGGCCGTTTTGTAAGACTTCATATACAAGAACTTAAGGTAAGTCCAAAAATGGATTACTTAAAAAAAAAAAAACGATGCAGGAACGTTAAAGGTCCGTACGGATTGGACATAATAATATAATGGTACGGTCACTAACCGTTATGCACGGGTACGATACGCTGTTGATACGTTCTAGTGGGCATAGTAGTCCACTAGTCCATGTCATGTTTCTTTGCGTGCCTGAAACGTTCATAGCACGATTATGGGTGGACCACTACACCGAACCATAGTACGGTGTAGTGGGCAGATAATTGACCTGTCTTGGAAATCAACCGCTAAGGTTGGAAGTGCAAATCCAATAGTTACTGACTGGATAATAAAGCTATATACGCGTAAACCACTTTTTCGTACCACTTGCTCAAAAAAGTGACATTCTATGCCACAAAAAGCAAACATAACAATAGTCATTTTTAATCTCTTAAAAACAGGGAAAGAAAATTGTACTGAATTTCATTCATCCTCTAGGGGGAGAATGTGATTTAAATTTGGAATACTTACCGTTTATACTGAACTACATTTGTGTTTACACCATTGAGTTTGTATATAAAGCATTATACATTTTTTTGAAAAAGGAATACGCATTTATTATGCAGTTATGATTATTAAATAAAATTACGAAAACCGACGAGGCTGTATGAGCTTGATGCCTTTGCTTTTCCGACAAAAAAATATTAGTCTAGGAATTTGCCGCGTTTTTGTTTTCTTCAAATAGGTACATAAACGTTTAGTTTATTTTAATTGTCATTATTTTATTATTGTGTTAATTTTTTCGCAAATGGTACGAAAAGTAGAGTATTTTCCTCGGTGATAAAGCTGTCTTAGTCTTGGGTGAACTTAAATCCCGCGCTACACTCAGGACTCATCTTAAATCCCTCGCTTCGCTCGTGACTTAAGTTTTTAACACCCTCACTACGCTCGGGAGTAAACCTCGAGTCCTTCGTTACGCTCGCGATTTAAATCGTCACCCGCGACAGAAGACACTGCTTTATCCCCTTGGTCAATAATCTACTATTATTGCTTCACTCATTGTTTTTCATGATTTAACGCCAAATCAATCAATTTCAATGCCTTTACTTGTATTACCATACAGGTCCTGCTGATTACGTTAGATGACGTCATAGACAACATGCTGACAATGTATGAGAACCACAACGCGGTGGCTGCTGAGCGAAAGGCCACCTACACTGGAGGCCCCGTGCCTATTGAGTTTTATATGAGCCAAGGTAAGACGATCCTCAAATACGGAGAGAGGCACTATAGAGTAGTTAACTAGACTCTCTCTCTCTCTATATACCTACGTATCTTTCTTTCCCCTAGACAAGAGAACTAAGCAACTATGGACAGATTTATCTAACTTGACCGAAATGAAGATAGCGAATCGATATGCGCTACAATTCGACGAGAAGCTCTCCTCTCGTCCAGAAAACGATAAAGGATTAATCTTGGATTAATGTTAAGATCACTTTTCTCAAACATGCATGGAAATATTGTCATTATTTTCGAAAAAAGAACACGCGAAGTATCGCATTTACGGTCAAAGAAAATCAAATCCATTGCAGGAGCGTTTTTAGGGTTCCGTACCAAAATGGTAAAAAAGGAATCCTGTCTGTCTGTCTGTCACAGCTGGATATCTCAAGAACTACTAATGCTATCAACTTGAAATTTAGAATAGTTTTAGATGAAGTTGACCCAACTATTTTGTAAATAAGAAAGAAATTAAGATATTTATATTTTTTTTGCAACAGGGACTGAAAGGGGGTCTTAAAAAATCAAAGTGGGGCTACTAGGGCATGTGGGGTATCATATGAAAGAACGCTGTTTGCACATTCTCAAACATTTTTTTTCTTTTTTTTTTAGGCCGCATAGTTTTCGACTCCTGATGAAAAATGTAAAAAAAAATACCGTTCTCCCCCCTTATCTCCGAAGTTTGCAAAGAGAAAAATCTGAAATTATTCTATGTGATAGAAGTCTATGTAAAGATTACAGGAAAAATAAAACGATGTCTCTAAATAGCACACTTTTTCAGAAATCGGAACGGAACCCTCGGTGCGCGAGTCCGACTCGCTCTTGACCGGTTTTTTTGAATTTGGAACATTACAACGCTCCAGCAATGTTGAATGAAACGGCGTGCTGGGGTTATTAAATACTCTTTTCCTAACTTTCAGAAAGGGAAGTGCACGAAGCAGGTCATTGGAAGTCACAAAATTGCTAAAATACCTAAAGAAATAGCATTTTTTATTATTAATTGCCCCAATATGACTAATGTAACTTTTAATATTAATTAAATTAAATCTTTAAATATAAAAGACAGTCTTGTTAGTTACAGAGGAGCTCGTAGCTAAGTAATTACAGCCGCACGGGTCGATCCATCGGGTTAAGCTACGCTTGCCGGGGTTGGTCAGTGGATGGGTGACCATCTTTACATACCGAGATTCCTCCGTGCCTCGGAAAGCACGTTAAGCCGTTAGTCCCGGCTGTCATTCGTGGATCTTTGACAGTCGTTACGGGTCGTCAGAAGCCCGAAAGTCTGACAACCAGTCTTACCAAGGGGTATCGTATTACCCCGTTACTGGGTTGTGGATGTCAGACAGGCAGTCGCTCCATGTAAAATATGTACTGACCCCAACATAGTTGGGAAAAGGCTAGGCAGATTGAGTCGTGTTAGTTACACTATTTATAACTCAAGAACGGCTGAACCGATTTGGCTGAAAATTGGTGGGAAGGTAGCTTAGAACTAGAAGACGGACATAGAATACTTAAAAAAAACACGGATAAAACGTGGTATAACAACGGCTGGACCGATTTAGATGAAATTTTGTGTGTACCTATATTTGAATGGGTTCCTGGATGGTTTGAAAACACAATCGCACCCGGTAGGTGGCGCTGCAGTCGGGTTCTAGGATTGTTCAGATAGGAGAGGATAACGTCTGTCGGGTCCGCTGGGTGTATACGTATAATATAAAAAAGTGTGTTTTATTTCCCTGCATTCTTTTGAGAAAAGCACTATATATGCCTCGGCGGAAATGGCAATTGCCTGTATCGTACCTATTACCTACGGCTCGGCCTTCAAAACCATACTCGACCTGCAATTGCCTATTTCACGGCCTTTGCAATAATGTACTATTAAACCTATCAGCATTGTATTATTTTTCAATTGATCTGTTTACCCCGTCTAAACTAGGTACAGAAAAGTCGACTATTCATCATTGAACCTTTGTCCCCCAGAATTCTACTGTGGCAAAAACGTATATATCTTCGTATCGGAGCTGTACAGCGATATTTACAACATGGGCAGAGGGGTAGCTCCCTACTGCAAAGACAGATCCTTCGTCTTTCTCGGCTTTCTACACTTCCATGATGAGTCCAAGTACTATTTACTGGACGACCCGAGTATTTCTTTTCCAACTGACAACTACCTGCATGGTTTGGAATGCCATATTGGCATTTGTGTATTCAGGTTAGTACAGAATACTAGTGGGAACAAAGGATCTTTCGATACTATTCATATGCTCGTACTATCCCAATCAGTCCAGGGGGTCTACTCCCTAAGCACGAAGCCCGTAGTTTCGGCCTTCGTTACGGGCGTTTCCTACTCCTTATCACCTACGTATGGATGATTGGTTCGGGGACCGAACGAAGTATGAATTGACAGCTGTCCCTACTCCCGATGTGTTTTTGCCCGACCGAAAAATTTAACTTTTACTCTTGTTTTGATGGATCATTATGTCAGACGGACGGACGGACCATCCGCGTCCGTCCGTCAAACGTATGGATTCGATCGAATACAAACGCGCGATAACGAGTTGCAAACTCGTTATCGCGCGTTCTCATAATATCTCGCGCAGCGAGCTCATAATATCTCTTATACCAGGAAGATTTTCCTTACGAAACAATGCTAGATTAATTTTGACGCGTAAAAACTGTTTTTTTTTTTTAACCAATTTACAAAAATAAATATAATTTCATCATCAAATGCTTGAAAACATCTAAAAAAATCAGACATTCCTTAAAAACCAGTTGTATCAGAAAAAGGTTTTAATGTAATCGGTAGGCATCTGTTCTAAAAGGTTTCCTTTCAAGAAGCTCATGCAAAATGTACGCGACGTGTCCACTCTACCGAAGGCTATCGTCAAGTGCGGCACAGAGATGTACAAACTGCCGCCGCTGTCTGCTGCCTCCTGCATCATCACGTCTGGAACCTTCATACTGGACTTCAACATACAGGGTATTCGGTACCGGCACTACGATTATTTACTGGTAAGAACTGTAATTTTTACGCGGCTGTGATACTTGAGGGATGCTGCCTTTCCATTTATGATGTGGTAAGTTGCGTAGCGTTTGATTTTGGAAAAGGGCTCTGGGTGGCAAAGAGTTCAACGCAGCTAAGTTTTTTACACATCTTACCCGCTCCGCTACACCACACTCTGGTGGAAATAAACACATAACTTTGTAACTTAGCCTGATACTACCTGCTAGATAGCTGAAGTTTGAAATTTTGCGCCTTTATCTACAACTTCGATCACCAGTCGCCTAGCCGGTGGATTCTATTAACTTTTTTTTGTCTTGGAAAAAAAATGTAACAGCTCATTTTACAAATTATGTGTCCACAAACAACACATAATTTGTAAAATGAACATTTTGAAGACTGTATCTTATCACCTCAGGAAGAGAAATTTGAAATCAGAGAGAGAGTGGACCGTACTAATAGGTTTTTGACTTTCTATTGAAATCAGGGAGAGTGGACCGTACCAATGGGTTTTTTGACTTTCAATATTTTGCCTTTGCAGACTATACCCAACGGTAACGCCTACTACACCAAAGAGCGTCACTCTCCGTTGATCTGTGACCATCACGTCTGTGAGTGGAACTACACCAACCATTATGGAGGTAAGCTTGTGGCGGCATCTACATCGCCACATACGAATTACGCATCACAATGACATGACGTCACGCAATCCTGCATCGCGCAATTAGATTTTACCACGCGACTAGCATAGATACAACGTCCCGACATCAACCATCGGGCAGAGCCCCACCAGACACAACACCCGTCTGGTCGGAGCATCCTCCCTTTTCAATGGAGGATGAGTGAACTTTACACCCTGTCCCTCATGCCTCTAAAAGCTTAGTCATCATAATCTGCCTAACCTTTTACCTTTCCCAACTATGATGGGTCGACTTCCAGTCCAACCGGATTCGGCTGAATACCAGTACTTGACCTCCACATTTCCACAACCCAGTTACTGGGCTATGCGATACCTCAGTTATTTATATCATCGATGTCGTAAGTAAGTAGAAAACAACTGCACTGAGCTGACCCCAAAGAAATTGGAATAAGGGTTCTGCCCTTATTTCGATTTCGTTGGGGTTCTGTTCTTATCTGTATAAAAATATGTTCTCAAGAAATCTCTATCTCCGGACATCCTAACTAATATTATAAATGCGAAAGTGAGTTTGTTCGTTAAGCTTTCACGCTAAAACGACTGAACGGATTTGGATGAAATTTGGCACATGGGTAGACTATGACCTGAGTTAGGACATAGGATACTTTTTATCCCGGTAGTACGGATAATTTCCGACACCCACGCGAGCGAAGCCGCGAACAAAAGCTAGTTATTAATAAAAAATTAAATTGAATATGCCAACAAATATGTTTCTTTACAATTCTTCGAGATTTGGAACAAAACAATATTGTGACTTCGACTAAAGAATGCTAGAACTCTTAACATCTGCCAAATCTTCTGCTTTCCAGGTCCGTTCCTGATCCCTGGCGACCCTGGGTCTGGTATCGACGCAGTGCCGCCATACATCGAGCCAACGCCAAAGCCAGACGTAGAAGACGATAACATCACTGTGCCTTGTAAGATTCTACCAAACTGTACGAGATTAAACGCTCAAGATTGGGTTTTATGGAACTTGCAATTTTTACGTTGATGCAACGAGTTTAGCTTTCATATTATCAATGCATTCTGACCGCGCAGTTCCATGACCTATCCTTTTCTCTTTTTTTTTAGAAGTGTTAGGTACTTTCTGTCTCAACCTTCTATAATAATAATAATAATAATAATATAAGCCTTTATTCAGACATTTCATTTTACAATAATTTAAACTTATAATAGCGACTCTGGTGAGTCGCTGACACCGACAACTTGGTCTGTTTGCCCAACTTTGACAAAGGCCTCCTCCATTTCATTCCACTCTGTTCTGTTTATCGCTTTCCTGGTCCATGTTTTTCCTGCTATGGCTTTTATTTCGTCTTCCCACCTTCTAAACTGTCTACCTCGTTTCCTTTTCCTATTTCTTGGGTACCAGAATACAATGTTTCTGTTCCACTTCTCAATGCCTCTTATTATATGGCCTGTCCATTTCCACTTAAGTTTCCTTATTCTCATTGTTACATCTTCTATCTTCGTACGTTTCCTTATAATTATGTTACTTATTCTATCCGATTTCTTTATGTTCAGCATGCTCCTCTCCATTGCTGTCTGACAAGTTTCTAGTTTTTTGTTTTGTGCTTTTGTGAGTGCCCAAGTTTGGCAGCCATATGTAAGGACTGGTAACACACAGGTATTGTACAGCTTTGATTTGACGGACATCTTAGTTTCTGTGTTCTTCATTACTTCCTTTAGCCGCCAGTAACATTTCCATGCATTCCCAATTCTAGTATCTATTTCCTTTGACATTATATCAGTGGTTGAAATTTGTTGGCCTAAATAAGTGTACTCTTTCACATACTCAATTGGCTTGCCATTTACGATGATAGTGTATTCGGATGCGTTTGTCATGGCTTTTGTTTTAGCGGTGTTCATCGTTAGTCCTACAATGCGACTTTCTCTTTCCAGGTCTTCAAGCATGTTCTGTAGATGCTCTTTTGTTGTGGCGAATAATATGATGTCGTCGGCGAAGCGTAGATGGGATAGTTTTTCTCCATTTATGTTTTGTCCATACTGTTCCCATTTTAGTTTGCGAAAGACTTCTTCTAGGACAGCTGTAAATAGTTTAGGGGATAGCGGGTCTCCTTGGCGTACGCCTCTATTTATTTTTATTTCTTTCCCCTCTTTTTCTAACTTTATCCTAGCTGTACTGTTGGTGTATACATTTTTCAAAATTCTAATGTATTTATGCTCGACTCCTTGGTTTTTCAGACAATGCCAGATATTTTCGTGCTCTATTGAGTCGAATGCCTTATTATAGTCTATAAAGCAGCAGTAGAATGGTACATTGAATTCTTTGTTCTTCTCAAAAAATTGTCTTACAGCATGTATATGATCTAGCGTTGAGTATCCCGTCCTGAAGCCGGCCTGCTCCCTGGGCTGATTTTCGTCCAGAGTTCTAGTTATTCGACGTAGGATTACTTTTGCAAAAACTTTATAAATATTGGACATTAGACTAATGGGTCTATAGTTATTCATTTCATCCTTGTCGCCCTTTTTGTGAAGCAGGATGATCGTTGACGTAGTCCATTGTGTTGGAATTTTTTCGGTGTATAGTATATCGTTGAAAATGTATTTGAGTAATGGTGCAATGTAGTTTCTGCAATCTAAAAGCAATTCGTTACTAATCTCATCGGGACCAGGAGCTTTATCTTTCCTCTGAGTTTCGATTGCCTTGTTTATTTCTTCTACTAGTATGGGCGGTACACTGTCGTTGTTATTTAAATCAGTTTTGTCTACTTGTCTCTTGCTGGAATATAGGTTTTTGTAGAAGTTTGTAGCTATTGATAATATATCTGTTCTTTTTGTCTTAGTCTTACAGTGACGGTCTTTCATGTTGGGTATCCAGTTTGTTTTGTCAGATAAAAATTTAAGAGCCTTTTTTATACCTCCAGTCTTGTTAATGTGTTTTTCAAAAGTCTCGAGTCTAAAATGTTCTCTATCTTTTCTCATTTGTTTTTTTATTTCTTTACTTAACTTGCCTATTTGTTTCCTGATAGTTTTTGTTTTATTTAATATATTAATTAATTTGGACCTCATCTCTAGGAGTTCGTTCGTTTTTTCTGATATGTGTCTTTTATCCTTTGGTTTCCCCTCAGTGCTGATTTCCGGTCTTGCTGTTAGTATTTCGTGTAGTATGTTGTATTTCTGTTGGGTGTTTAAGTGCTGAACAGATGATTCTGTCACAGAGTTGAGATTTCCTTTAATGGCGGCTATTCCTGCATTGCTGTTTGACATGGGTATTCTTACTTTGAAGGTGTCTCAACCTTCTACCAAGTACCAACCTATACCCCTTAACCCCTCAAGTGTCTGAGTTTGGCTAATTTTAGACCCAAAACCACAGCGAGTGGGGAGGGTTGGGGGTTAGTTGCGAACCCCATAGGTTCACAACTACTGATGATGATATGTTTTCCATCGAATGATGTTTTTTTAAGTTTATAAATATGTGATCTAAGCTTATATACCTATTATTTAAAGTTTTGTCCTTTTGCATACTTTGGGTGCATTTGACACGCGGGGGGGAAGGGGGGGTTATCTACGAACTCCATAGGTTCACAACTAATGATGATGATTGGTTTTCCATCGGATGATGTTTTTTTTACATTTTTATATGTATATGTGATATAAGCTTATATAGGTACCTAACAAAAAAAGGGTTTTTCTTATGCACACATGGGGTGCATTCGACACTTGAGGGGTTAATACCTATACCTATACCTATACCCTTCTAGAAACCTATTCGGTTCTACCTCTAAGGTATCACCACATCCCGACTAAACGCCGATTTGTAATTTGCTAGACCAACGGTAACTGTCAAACAGAGGTAACGTTACCATTTTTTACCGGTATTTAAAGCCCTGCCTGTAGGCCACAGGAGTGCAGCCGCGAGTACCTTTACCTAAGCGAATACATATTTATTATTTTGCCTATCCTATGCAGATGTTCTGGACGGATGTTTGTTCATGTACCCGCCAAACTACGGCTCCATCGCGGGCAAGAGTTACCTGGACATGATCGACCTCCACGACGACAGGTTCACCTGCAACTCCGCTGGTGGCAATAAGGTAACGAGGACCAGCCGGTCTATTCTGTAAAAACTTGGGTGAAGTGAGCTGTCATTCTACCTGATAAAGTCACCCGGGGCTATTGTAACCAGGGGGCAAATGTAATTGGTTGGTGCTATTGTAACCAGGGGGCAAATGCAACTGGTTGATTGATCCTAGACAGCATGGAAACGCAACAATAACGAGTTTTCTCAATCCGTTCCATTTGTCCCCTGGTTACAATAGCCCCGGGTGACCGTAAGGTCCCTGACCTGACCTGACCTGGTCGTAAGTGACCTGTCAATAGAGTCAATCTCTAGTAATAGAGATAGACCTGTTAATAGAGTCAATCTCTAGTAATAGAGATTGACTCTATTGACAGGTCACTTCACTAAAGCCGGTAAGATGTTTACATAATACTTAGATCGGCTGACAATATCTGTAATGAGGGACTTGCAGACTGTTACTTCGATGGACCTATACAAGAACAATAGAATAAATTTTTGCCGACTTCAAAAAAGGACGTTCTGTATTCGATGCAGGCAGAATTGCAAAATTATTCTTTACTTAACCGACTTTGAAAAGGGAGTTTCTGTATTCGATACAGGAAGAACAGCGAAATTATTTCAACCGAGTTTAAACAAAAGAGGATCTGTATTCGATTTTCAAACACTGTAATAAATTCAAAAAGGAATAGCAGTTTGGCGCTTCACCAACAACGCCTGCCTCAAGATCAGTAAAGAAATCTTTCAGGACTTTTTTGGAGTTGGACATTTTGGGATTTGGACATTTTGACCCAGAACGTTTTTGCGTTTTCATCTTTCCTTCTGTCCAGGGTCTTTACTGGTACCCACAATGGATGGGCGCGATGCCCCGCCACCCGTACCCGGGGGGGCTCGGCGGCCAAAAGGAGTTCGAGGGGCCCGGAGACTACTACCCGCACCAGCATGGTTACGAAATGGACGAACAGGATATCGAATAATATATTTCTTACTATTACTATTGTTTTATTGTCTGATTTCTTCAGCAGCTACCTTTGGCTGTCTCGGTCTAGTGCTCGCAAGCGCTTATACTGAGCATGAGGTCCTAGGAACGATTCCCAGGTCGGGCAGTGTTATTAGGTTTTTCCACAAGAAACTCAGTAGCAGAGTGGATTTGTGGCCGGTTGATGACATTAGGATCGCCCACTATTATATTGGACTTAAAAAAAAACAAACAGCCGGCGAAATACATAATAGCACAACTACAGTCAGCAACAAAAGTCGATTAACACTTCAGTTTTTTAAATCTTAATTCTGATTAAAATCGGAACAGAAGTAAAATAATTTAAAGATCTACTAGACTCTTAGGTATTTTAGGAAAAAAGGAGGTAATCAAATCATTTTGTATTAATTTACATGATGTGTAAAAGTAGCAGTGTTAATCGACTTATGTTGCTGACCGTACCTACAGAAGATTCACTCCGCAAAATCATTTAAATAAATAGCGACTCTTGCTACGACACAATAAAGCGCAATTCAGGTCGCTCAGCGTTAATTCCCTACAGTTATATTCACCTAGAAGTTGCCTCTCTTTCTATCGCGTAACTCATACCTGCTGACTCGTTAGGGTTGTCTTCTGTTACGGCGCGGCACGTGAGTGAGTATTGAACTAACGTGCGAGCCGGCGGCAGCCCACACTGAATTAGCTCGACAAGTCGAGCCCGCCGCGTACTTGTAGCTTCATACCTAAAATGCAGAGTGCGCCTGGCCTGCTACAGGTCCACCTCTGCCTAACCCTTTGGGGATTAGGTACAGGCATGATGTGTGTTCCTTTGCTTAGTAGGTGGAGCCTGTAATAGCACCAGTAGCTAGCTGATTTTTCGCATGTAGATTTCACACTACGTCACTAGACGTAGCTGAAGGTGAGCAATTCTCAACAAAAATGTTCCCATCTGAAATTAGGTTTCCTTCAAATTAAAGTTAAATTTTATGACAAAATCAGATGCAATTATTTACCAAAACATTTTTTTTTAACATAGTTTAATTTTAGGACTTGTAATGTGGGGCAATTCGGTGGATATCATAAGGGCGTTTAGAGTACAAAAAAAATGTGTGCGTGCAATCTGTGGAGCCTGGTTTACCGATAGCTGTAAGCCCTTGTTCAAAAAGTATAATATTTTGCCTTTACCGTGCATGTACATTAAAGAATTATGCCTATTTGTACAAAAAAATCCGGAATATTTCACGAAGCGCAAAGATGTTATTAAAAGAAACGTAGCTCCTAGGAATAAAGATAAGCATAAACATATGCTCTGCGTACCACAATGTAAGCTCGGATTGTACAAAAGGAACTCTTATATAACGGCTATAAAGGTGTATAATAAATTACCAGACGCCTTCAAAGATTTACCTTTGACTATGTTCAAAAAAAAGTTAACACAGTGGTTACAAGAAAATTGTTTTTATGATTTAAACGAATTTATGACATATCGTGCAGAAGGGCAATCCGAAAAATATTGATATAGTTCATACCTTATAATAATTATTTTAATGTTTAATATTATTAAAAATCGTGACATTTTTATGGAGTACCTAAGGACTGCGTTAAATTCGTATTTTGACATTTTACTTATTTTTTTTCCTTTTCTTTCTTTTCTATTTTGACATTAATTAATGTATTATGTTCTTAGTGTCAAAAATTTATATTTTTTATTTTTTCTCGATTTTGACATTTAATTTATTTATGTTCTTGATTATTTAATTGAATTGAATTATTAATTGAATTGAAATAATGTGAATGACAATGAAAATAATTAATTGAATTGAAATTATATACCTACTTAATTTAATTGAAATTCTATGTAGTGTTAGCCTAGTTATTAGGACACATTTGCACACCATAATGTAATGGTAGAATGTAATTGGGCCACGATAGTCTTAAGTTCTTGATTTATACCTACATTCTAGCAAATAAATTAATTTGAATTTTAATAAATTAATTTGAATTTAGATTAATGCTAATCAATCAATCTGCCTAGCCTTTTCCCAACTATGTTGGGGTCGGCTTCCAGTCTAACCGGATGCAGCTGAATACCAGTATTTTACATGGAGCGACTGCCTATCTGACCTCCACAACCCAGTAACTGGGTAATACGATACCCCTTGGTAAGACTGGTTGTCAGACTTTCGGGCTTCTGACGACCCGTAACGACTGTCAAAGATCCACGAATAACAGCCGGGACCAACGGCTTAACGTGCTTTCCGAGGCACGGAGGTATCTCGATATGTAAAGATGGTCACCCATCCACTGACCAACCCCGGCAAGCGTAGCTTAACCTGACGGATCGACCCGTGCGGCTGTTATTACTTAGCCACGAGCTCCTCTAATATAGAGCTAATAAATAACCTAATATTCCAATAAACCTTAAAAAGTAACGCTTTTGAAATTATCACAAAAAATATTTAGGAAACAAAATAATGAGAACTGCTCAGATGCGAAACCTTAAGCACACACTTTTAGGGAATAAACGAAAAAATATAATAAGCATTTTTTAACAGAATATAAAACTTAATTTATTTTAAAAATAAACTTAAATATACATCTATTAACACACTTAAATGTAACTCTCCAAAAACCTGCGCTCGATAACACTACCGCGGGGCAGCACGAAAAACGCGGGCGTACCAGCTTTCAGCTCGAAATACTTCGTCACTAATAAATCTCCCAGATTCTTTGAAGGATTAACCACATGAGGCATTTTATCGTAGCCTTCGAAGTAAACATTAATTTTGGAACAATTGTACTTGTTTTCTTCATCCCATGGCGCTGGGAAGAGCTGTTCCAATTGACTTTGCAGAGGCACGTTTTCAGGGCAATCTCTAATGAAATCTGTCATTTGGTATTCCGGATATAGGAGTAATATAGGCCATCTTAAGATACCATCTTCGACATGTACTATCGCGTCCTGTGATCCTGGTAAACTAGGCTCTAATTTCGACAGATCTATATCATCTTCATCATCGCATTTCGATATTTTGATGCCTCGTTCAATGATTGCTTTGATCACCGACTCTTTCTGTTCGCCATCCTTTGCATTTTTTCGCTCTTTCTTTCTTTGATCGCGATCATGTTGTAATTTCTTCTTTTTTGCTGTGTTGAGGAGTTCGATTATTTCTTTGTCTTTTTTTTCACCTTCTAATAGTTTTTCACAGTGTTCAATGCAGGAGTCGTATTTGGTTACTTCGAGGGCTGCCTTGGCTGCGCGTACCTGAGCCTTGGTGTGGTTTGGGTTGAAAGTTAACGCCTTCTCGCTGTCAAATAGGGCTGATCTGTAGTTCTTTAGATGCCAATGTGATGCTGCTCGGTTATTGTATAGACTTGCATTGATGTCTGCGTCATTACATCTCTGTTTGATGCCTTCGGTGTAACTGCAATTATTAAATTTATTTATTAAACTTTATATACAATGTGTGCCACGACAGATGAGACTTGACAAACCACGTAGTTTGACTTGCGCAGTAGATTATAATTATCTGATTCTGATTATTCTGATTTATTGGTCTCTTTAGCGGTATGAGCTCTGAGACGGGAAGGGACCGGGCGTTATCGGGGCGCCGGAAAGAGCACGGTAGGCGCGGTACTGAGCTTATCAAGTCTCATCTTTCGTGGCACGCATTGTACAGTAGTGCCACTTCTCTACCAGTCAATTTATGTTGGGGTAACTCATAATAATGTGCTATGACGTTACAGTGTAAAGTTACAGTGAAGAAGTTGTATCTTTAACTTTAAGAAAAATTCATGGTGTTTAGGTTTACTTCTGAACTTAAGTGAAACTTCTTAGGATTTATCAGGGTTAGTATACATTTGGGTCGAGTAGGTATTGAAGTTTTATACTGAACAGCTGATATTTTTTTCTCGATTGCGATGTTGGTGCCATGGAGAAAGTTGTTCAGTTTGATGGTCTGTACAACACCCTTTTTCACCACACCTTTCTGATAAATCACCCTGTATAAATTCTTTTTGTACACCTTTATAATCACGCACCGCACTGTTATTTTACTTTTAAAAATGTACTAGATACTTATGTGTTTGTACCAGTGACAGTGTTGTTGTGTGTTTTGGTGAACTGTTGGTGAATTGTTGGTGAACCTAATGAAATAAATTTTAAATTAAAAATAAATATAACTAAAGTAAAGTTATATTTACTAAGATTTTATTTAATTTGTAACAAATTGTGTAGATCTGTGATTTACAAGAAGATTCCTTCCAGCCGAAAAAGAAAACCGAAAACTAATTGAAAACTTACCAGCCCTAGTTACATTTTTCTTAGATACTTTATAAATAGATTTCTTTCTTTCCCAAACAAATATAAAATGGAAATCTGTCTCACCTCACCAAATGAAACTAGTGGGGCAGATACCACAGCAAAATTTTAGGCATTCCACTTTGCCCCACCAGTGGGGCAGCTGGGTGGGAGCAAAGTGGAATAATTCCTTCTGTCCGCGACTTCGTCCGCGTGAAATTTCTTGTCCCTCCAACCCACCCAGTCGACTGCCCGCACTATTACTTCGTTTTTGATTAGTGTTCTTTGTCTTTCTGACCCCTTTATGATTCCGTACCAAACGGGGTGCCAAACGGAACCCTATTACTAAACCACTGCTGTCCATCTGTCCACCCGTCGGTCTGTCTGTCAGCGGGATCTATCTCATGAACTGTAGTAGATAGACAGTTGAAATTATCACACATTGTGTATTTCAATTGGCACTATACCAACAAATAATTAAAATAAAATAAATATAAAAATTAAAGGGGGTCCCATACAATGCTCTTTTGATTTATTTTTTATTCTTGTAATGGCATGTGGGGTGTCATTGTCTAGAACTCATTGAGTAGAGTACAAATATAATTTTTATTTTATGTTCTATTTTCAAAAATGAAGAAAAAGCGGCCCGCAAAAGTTGTCAATTTGAAAATTCTTTTTTTTTTTAAAGTTTGTTTTCAAATCTTCATAGTTAAATCTAGTTTCACTAATAACCACAATAGCATGCTAAAACAATCAAAACTATTCTAAATTACTCACCCTAAAATGGCCATTCTATAGTTTTTATGTTTGAAGTTGAAGTTTCCATCCTCCTTGTAGTTGCCAGCCAGTTCAACCGGGCTGTTCTCCTCAGGATCATACTTGAGCTTGGCCAGGCCTTCAGCCAGCGGGGACATGGCACCGTCGTCCGGTGTTGACTTCATAAAAAATGGATGCTTGTCCATTTCCTCCTGCAAACATTGTGGTTTACCTTGATGAGGCATACTTGTATCAATATATCAATATCTACTTTGTAAATAGTACTTTAAATAAGTTTTGAAATAATAACTGCTTGATTCAGGGTTTGATAAATTCAAGCAGGTGTTTCAGAAACAACTATAATCCAGACTTTACTATTTTAAGGTGTTTTAACACAATAAAAATCAAAGTTTTTTGTAACCACTATTGGGTGTACCACTTATTATTAAGGAAGGCCTATGTTCGGCAAGAATGTGATGATGGTAAATGATATTTATTTCTGTAAAGTGGTACAAAAAAAATACTTTTACTTATCAAAAATAAATTATGTTTTAAAACTAGAAGAGTTTGGTGTTTCCTATCCAACTCTTCTTAGAAAAAAGACCGAAACAAACTCAGAGGTCACACTATTTTAAAGTCCAGACATAGACTTGGTCAGGCGATATGAGGACCATGCAGATTAATGTCTGAGATGGTTTATTGAAGAAAGGACCATACAGATTTGAGTGGATCTGTCCAGTCAGTGCACGCATTTGTCACCTAATCGTGTTGGTAAACTGTTAATGATAAGTCCTCACCTCCCATCTGTCCTCGGGCCATCCTTCAGTGTATCGCTTCTTTTCTAAGCTATCAATAAAGTCGTCCAACTCCTTGTCCAGTTTCTGACACAGTGCGACTCTCTCCTCTTCCGTAATCGGCTGTTTAGCCTCTTTCGACGACTCTTCGGCCATAGTTATAGAAGCTCTACCTTTCCCTACACTAAACTCTAGACTGACTTTGTTCAAAATAAATTAGTTTTGTAAAATAACACAATTATTGTAATATTTATTAAAATCTCTTCAAAAAATGTAACCTAAAAAAATTGAATGTTGTCAATTTGTCAGAAACCACCAGAAACGAGAAACTACTGACATTGTCACTATTGTCAGTGCCAGAAACTAACTTGACTATTGACTTTGACACATTTGACAACAATTTGTTTGACATTCCGTTTTGTTTCTCTAATGCAACGGCACGGGTACGGCTACGGCTGGCTATATAACCACCGACAATAGGGTATGATAGCACGAACGGCGAACTACAACTTTCCGATTTCTTCATTGCTCAAAACGGTTTATTCCCATCTGCCCCCTTTGAGGTTGCCACCGGGGTGGTGGCTTGCACTAACTAGTGGCGTTTACCACCCCGTTGATCAATGGCAATTATTTAGTTTCATATGCCCCCTTCATAATATTATAGTAAGGTGGTCGATTCTCATTACGTACTGGACATATACAACCAGTAGTGAAAGCAGGCAGGTGTAGCGACATGAATCTTTAAATTATAAGTACGTTGGTCTAGTGGCCACAAGTGCTACTGCTAAGTTTGAGGTCCAGGGTTCAATTCTTTTTCTATCTAAAATTTCTCAGTAGGAGCAGGCCAGGCGCACTCTGCATTTCAGGTATGAAGCTGCAAGTACGCGGCGGGCTCGACTTGTCGGGCTAATTCAGCGTGGGCTGCCGCGCGCCGGGTGGGGCGCATGTTAGTTCGATACTCACTGACGTGCCACGTCGTAAAAGAAGACAACCATAACGAGTCAGAAGGTATAAGAGTTACGCGATAGAAAGAGAAACAACTTCTAGGAGAGTATATAACTGTAGGTAATTAACGCTGTGCGACCTGAATTAGTTAGTGCCAGCCACCAGCCCCTTTATTCCCATCTGCCCCCTTCGAGCTTGCCACCGGGCTGGTGGCTGGCACTAACTAATGGTGTTTACCACCCCGGTGTTATAATGGCACTTATTTAGTTTCATATGCCCCCTTCATAATAATTAGTAAAGTGGTCGATTCTCATTAAGTACTGGACATTATTAATAGAAATTATTTGCGTGTGGTGTGAGGGCCACTTTATTAAAACTCTTTGAAAATATGCTTAGGATTTAGTGAACATTCCCAAAGAATTGTGAAAGTTGGAATCAGATTTTGTGAAAGTCAACTTTGCGAGATATGGACTGTAAAGTGGGGCCCTCAGTTCTCACATAGAGGATTGAGGGCCCGCCTGTACCTGATAAACTATGGATACTACAGATAAAGTCTTTATGCCAAAATCTAAGCTTGTACCAAACAAAATTTGTGAAAACAAGATATTATCGCAAAACACTGTCCTACTTGGTATATCTTCGTTCAAAATGGGCCCTCAATCCTCACACACGTAAAAGTTTATCACGCAAATAAAATGAAACCATTAACTTAAAGCTACTGTTTGTAATCTTATAAGATACTAAATAAATTGTGAAAATTTGTGAAAGCAAGAGCAGGTCACCATTTCTTGTTGTTTGAAAGTTATGACCTTGACAAAATTCGGGCCCTCAATCCTCCATTTATTTTGTTTTCCGTTTTAATACGCCTATCGTATGAGTGTATGACAGATTAGACAAATACAAAATAGTCTCTTTTTGTGAAAAAAATTGTGCAACAAATTGGTGTTAGTTGTTACCTTAGAGCATTTAACCTATGGAGATGGCATAGCTGAGCGAACCCCTCTGCCAAAGTCGACTGGCCATAGGGCCATGCACGTTATATAAAACTAATTCATTTGGCGACAGCTGTCATTGTGTATCGTAATGTGTCGCTAGAAAGTGCTCCCAAAAAATGGTGAATTGTGCAGTTTCCTCGTGCGAAAAGCGATCTGCCACTTCAAATTTGCGAAACCATGGTGTTTCTTACCACATGTTAGTATAAATAATACATTCAAATACTTTTATTTAAGTACAATGTCGAAATAATCGTTGTTGACATTACGATAGAAAAATACAGTGGTACGTTGGTAGCGCAAACGTAGTACAGGAAGGAATTAAAGGAATTTGCATAGTGCAGGGACAACGTGAATGAATGATTGATACAATAAATGATTTTTTCAGTCAGTATGTTCATAAGCTTAGATTTTGGCATAAAGACTTTATCTGTAGTGTCCATAGTTTATCAGGTACAGGCGGGCCCTCAATCCTCTATGTGAGAACTGAGGGCCCCACTTTACAGTCCATATCTCGCAAAGTTGACTTTCACAAAATCTGATTCCAACTTTCACAATTCTTTGGGAATGTTCACTAAATCCTAAGCATATTTTCAAAGAGTGTCAATAAAGTGGCCCTCACACCACACGCATATTAGAAATTGATATAAAACATCGCTAGTATCATAGCAATAAAAAATAAGTAAAATAATCAATCAACCGGCCGCAAACCGGACTCCTACCACAGAATACATAATAATACAGGTACAGAAGATTCTCTCCGCAAAATCATTTAAATGTGCAATTCAGGACGCACAGCGTTAATTACCTACAGTTATATACTCACAACTTTCTATCGCGTAACTCAACCTTCTGACTCGTTATGGTTGTTGTTAAATCGTACTGCAACCATGTAAATAGCAATGAAACAATGTAATTTTGTATGATTCTTGTAATTGTAGTTACACAAAAGCACATGCGTGAAACGCGGTAAAAGTAAGAATGACAACGTCAGTTTTACGTCTAAGACAACTGACATAAATCACTTCGTTCTGTAACCATAAACTATAACAGTTCCTCCATCACTTAGAAGCAACTGTTACGCACCCCGGAACGTAAATCTGACGATATCAACTTAGTTCACTAATTTACTAAATTAACATAAAGATTGAAACATCGACATACAATATAAATCATAACCCAGACTATATCTAGGTATTACAAATCAAGGCGAACTACTGGCTTCCTAACTCTTTGACTCCTGCGCAAATCTTGTTCTGAGCATGAGGTGCCCAAACCGGTGTTCGCTTTGCCCTCAGAATTTGCAACAATGTTCGGATCAAAATCCGGTTGAGAAACCGTTGGCTCTGAGTCTGGTTGAGCAACCGTACTCGAGTCCAAACACGGCCCAGCTGGAGGAGAGTCTAATTTTGAATGACAGGCAGGAGTCAGACTGGAAATCGGTCGTTCGTTATTCCCCCTCTCATCAGCGACGGATGCATTAGTACTTTCCTCGAATATGGGTATATTACCGCCCACTTTACGTATCTGATCAATGTGTCGACGCCACAGCATGCCATTGTCAAGTTTAACAGAATAATGTAGCTTCCCGAAAACCTTATTAATCACCCCCAGCTTCCAATGACCCTCATTCGTATAGTTTCTAGCAACCACTCTATCCCCAGGTACTAGTGTTCTCACACGCGCCACCTTTACCTCTCTCTCGAAAGGCTCAGTACAATTGCTTAGACAACCTGGACCCTTTCGGGGAAGCACTGTACTCTTGTTTGGACAAATTAATGAAAACCGCGAGTTAGGCTGGTAGGACAAAACCAAGTCACTTGGAGATCTGCCTGTAGCAGGGTGTGGTGTAATGCGATATTGAAAAAGAATTTGGTTTAACTTGGCTTCCAATGAATCCCCCGATGTGTTGAGACAGCGTAATTTGTTCTTAAAGGTTTGAACGTAGCGTTCTACTTGTCCATTTGTAGCCGGATTGTACGGAGCTGACCGCCTGTGTGTGATTCCGCGCATTTTAAGAAACTCATTTTTAGGATTAACAAATTGTGTTCCATTATCACTAGTCAAAATATCTGGGTATCCGAAGGTTGTAAAAATTTTGTCTAATACTTCAATTGTAGAATCCGTGTCTATTTTATTTAAAATATTAATTTCAGGCCACTTTGAAAATGCGTCAATTAATAATAGAAAATATACATTATGGAACCTGCCTGCAAAATCAATGTGCACTCGTTCGAATGGTTTCGACGGGTATTCCCACGTATGTTTGGGCGCTACCGACGGCGGTGAATTTAAATGTAAGGAGCATTCCGTGCAATTCTTTACTAATTCCCTAATGTCTTTGTCCATCCCAGGCCACCAGCAGTAGCTCCTAGCCAAAGCCAACATCCTAGTAGCTCCGAAATGACATGAATGCAGGTCCTTTAATATCTTGCTTCTCAAGCATATAGGCACAACAACGCGGCTACCTCTCATTAAGCAATCATTTTGCAAGGAAAACTCTGCTTGGTCAATACCGAACCTGTCACTTGGAGACACCGTCTTGCCAGTTCGTAACGCCCCCAACAATGGCGTCAGCGTAGTGTCATGAAGTGTAGCAGCAGCAATGTCAGTAACCGTCACGGGCAGAACAGTAATCATACTGAATTGAACGACATCTGCCTCCTCGAGCGTTGTCGATGGCACTTCTTCTGCAACCGGCAACCGCGAGAAGACATCTGCATTTGCATTACTCTTGGTGTTTTTGTATTTAATGTCGTACTGGAACCCTTGTAAAAAAATGGCGTAGTGTTGCATGCGTGTAGCAGAAAAATGAGGTAAGGCTTTAGATGGTGAGAAAATTTGAACAAGCGGTTTATGGTCCGTGTAAAGGATAAATTTTCTCCCATATAGGTATTGAAAAAACCGTTTAACGCCAAACACTATTGCATAAGCCTCTTTGTCAATCTGTGCCCATTTCCTTTGTGTGACATTTAAAGTCTGAGAAGCGTATTGAATAGGATGTTCAGTACCATCCGGCATAATATGTGAAAGTACAGCTCCCACACCCGTAGGAGAAGCATCTGTAGCCAAAATTAAAGGTAAGCTTGGTGTGTAATGAGCGAGTACAGTATCTGAAAGCATTTGCTTCTTTATCACTGATAGTGCCTTTTCACAATCAATAGACCAAAACCAATTAGTTTCCTTTCTTAACAGTTCATGCAATGGTTCTAATGTATCACTTAAATTAGGTAAAAACCTGCCATAGTAATTAACTAAACCTAAAAGGGCTTGCAGCTCTGAGATATTTTTAGGTTGAAGAGCGCTAACTACAGCTCTTATTTTAGTGTCTGACTTATGGATTCCATCTCTACTAATTTTGTACCCACAATATTCAATCATATCTTTCATAAACTCTGATTTCTCTAAATTAACTTTCAACCCAAATTCAGATAGCCTAGCGAAAACTTGTTCCAGCCTGTCGAGATGTTCCTCATCATTTGGAGCTGATATACGGATATCATCAATAAAGCAATGTACCCCTGGTATGCCTTTTAGTATATTCTCAATTTTCCTTTGCCATTTCGCTGGAGCACAGTTAAGACCAAACATTAATCGTGTACATTTGTAAAGCCCTTTGTGTGTATTAAGTGTAAGTAAGTGTTGATCTTCTTCTCTAACTTCCCAATTTAAGTAAGCATTTCGAAGGTCAATTTTAGAAAATTTGTCACCACCAGCCAAACCATTAAATAACTCTTCGGAGGTTGGTAAAGGGTGTTCATCTACTAGTAAATTTTTATTTAAAGTTATCTTGTAATCTCCACAAAGCCTAATTTTGCCATTCGCTTTCACTACTGGTACCACTGGAGTGGCATATTCACTATAATCAACTTTGATCAAAACCCCTTCCCTTACCAAATTATCAATTTCCATTTCAACTCTCTCCTTCAATGATGATATTTAAAGTATTCCGCAATCTCCAACGGGTCTGGATCTAAGTGCTTAGTAAGGATTTCAACATTTTGACTATACGAATTTGAACTTGGTTCCGCTGGCGAGACTAAGTCACATAAAGTCTCGTATAGATCCGCACCGATGTAATGAAGAAGATAGGAGTTCTTATCTCCTTCCACCGTGATTGCGTAAATAGTTAAGGCACTTTCAAACCTCTGCACCCATCTTTTAAACTTGTTTTTAGTATCATAAAATTCTATGAAATTAGGTGGCAGTTTAGCCATGATTCACTGCAGAAACTTCACCAATTCTCGTCGCCACTGTTAAATCGTACTGCAACCATGTAAATAGCAATGAAACAATGTAATTTTGTATGATTCTTGTAATTGTAGTTACACAAAAGCACATGCGTGAAACGCGGTAAAAGTAAGAATGACAACGTCAGTTTTACGTCTAAGACAACTGACATAAATCACTTCGTTCTGTAACCATAATGTGAAGTATTATTTAGTAATAAATCTATAAATAAAATCACTATAATACAATCGGTATTTTTTATGTGTCAAAGCTTGTTAATTTTTAATAACAGTTAGTAAGGTAATCAGTCCTATAGACAAACAATAAAAGAAGTTTGCATTACGAAGGTTGTACAATCTTTACACCCACACTTCTTTTAAGAATTTGCTCGAAGACCAATTCCACGAGACAGGTCGTTTAACCTCGGTCCATAAAGAGGTTTTGTAAACATATCTGCTAGTTGCACTTGCGCTGCAACTTGCTTAACGACTAGTTCTCCTTTTGATACACATTCTCTAATGTAGAAGTGTCTCAAACTAATATGCTTTGTTCGACGGTGAAACTCATAAGGCGGATTATATGATAATTTCACAGCAGACTCATTATCAATACATAGTGTAACTTTTAAAGATTCTGTGTTAGATAGGTCTGCCAAAAGCTTCTTCAACCACACTATTTCTTGTGCTGTTTCGCTTGCTGCTACAAGTTCGGCCTCTGTTGTTGACAGAGCAACTGAAGTTTGTTTCCGACTCTTCCAGGCAATAGCTGTGCCGGCATAAAGGCAAACCATGCCCGTAGTAGAGTGCCCAGTTTCTGGATCTCCTCCATGATCAGCATCTGAGTAGCACATTAAGTCATATGCTTTGGATTTACTCATTGGATAAAATGACCTTTATCGAGAGTTCCTTTAAGGAAGCGAAGAATTCGCTTTACAGACACAATATCCTCCTTACTAGGTTTTTCTAAATGCCTTGATGCGACTGACACTGCATAACAGATATCGGGTCTTGTTGCGACCATTAGGTAAGCCAGTGCTCCGACACAATTTCGATACGGAAATTTCATATCTTCATTTTCGTTAGCCTCTTCCATTTTTGGCATCTTAATAGCCGGAGATGTAACTGGTTTGCAGTTTTCCATGCCGAATCGTTTTAGGACCTTTTTGGCGTAAGCTGTTTGTCTTAAGCTTATTGATCCGTCTTTGTTTTTATTTATTTCCATACCAAGGAAATAAGACGCTGGCTTCGTTGTTATTTTGAAGTTTCTTTCAAGTTCATTTAAAAACTCTTGACCAGCGCTGTCAGTGGAAGCCACCAAGCCGTCATCGACATAAAGTCCAACAATGACTTTTGAGTTTCCCCTAATCCTTACATACAAGCAGGGATCTGCCTCACTTCTCTGAAATTTGGCGTCTATCAGAAACTTATGTATGCACTCATTCCAGCATCGAGGTGCTTGTTTTAAGCCGTAGAGGCTTCTCAGAAGTCTACATACTTTTCCTTTAGGTACATTAAGTCCATTCGGTGGTGCCATATAAATTTCTTCTTCCACTGTACCGTTCAGGAATGCAGTTGTGACATCGAATTGTTGTAAATTCAGATTTTCGCTAACTGCAATTCCCAGTATTGCTCTAATAGTTGCAAGTCGTGCTACTGGACTGAAGGTTTTATCATAGTCAATACCTTCGCGTTGAGAGAAACCTTTGATGACTAGTCTCGCCTTGTAACGTTCTACGGTTCCATCTGGGTTCCTCTTTATTTTGTATATCCATTTGCTCGGTAAAGCCTTTCTACCTTTTGGTAATGTGGCTAGTTCCCACGTATTATTTTTCTGAAGTGAATTCATCTCGTTTTTCATAGCTTCTTCCCAATTTTCTCTATTTTCCGATGACATTGCTTCATTATACGTTTTGGGCTCAGTATAATTGTCTTCTAACTCTGCCACAGCGTTCATAACAAAATCATCAAAACGTATGGGCTTACGTATTAATGAATGATCACGCAAAGCTCTGGTTTCTGTTTGCTCTTCGATGACTTCATTCTGAGGTGGCATTGGTAGTTCTTCTTCTTCTGCTGAATAAATTTCATCTTCTTCAGAAATTGAATTATTGTTAGTTCTTGTTTGCATTTCTGCTTCAACCCAAGTATCTTCTTCTCTGTCTTGACTTTCTTGTATTTCGCTATTTATATTTTGTTCTAGAAATTCAATCTCGACATATTCTTTTTCATTTCTTGTTTCATCTTTGTTATTTTTACTAAGATTATCTCCTTCCTTTATGTCGTAGTAGAATTTCTTCATTATGTTTACATTTTTGGTTACAATCACTTTTTGCGTTGATGGTACCCAAATACGGAAAGCCTTGGATATTTCAGAGTATCCAATGAAGACTCCAGGTATTGCTTTGGCATCAAACTTATTTAAGTTTTGTCTTCCTTTTAAGAGAACGAATGCCTTTGCTCCAAATCTGTTAAGATGCGCAACACATGGTTTTCTGCCAATCCATTTTTCAAATGGTGTTGCATTTCCAATGCTGTTGTTTGGACTTCTGTTTGAGAGGTAGTTTGCTGTGTAGATGGCTTCGCCCCACAGATACATCGGTGCGTTAGACTCAATCATTAGACTCCTTGCTTTTTCCAGTAAAGTCCTGTTTTTCCTTTCCGCAATTCCGTTTTGATGCGGTGTATAAGGTGCAGATAGTCTTCTGGTTATGCCATTTTCTTTCAAGAAATTGTTGAATTCATTGTTACAATATTCCGTACCGTTGTCGGATTGTAGGCATTTAATTTTCTTTTCTATGAAGTTCTCTACTTCAGCTTTATACACTTTGAACATATCTATGACTTCATTTTTATTCTTTATGCAAAATACTCGACTATATCTGCTGAAGTCATCAATAAATGTGACAAAATATTTGTTTCCAGCACAAGAAGCTTTTGACATCGGGCCACACACATCACTGTGTACAATCTGAAGTGGTTCAGAAGTACGAGGTTCAGTACTTGGTTTCCCGATCGTAGCTTTCATTTTGGCTTTAATACAAACTTCACATTCTTCTGGTTGTTCTTCTATTTTGAATTCAAGCCCAATCAAACTTTCATTCTTAAGTGCTAGTCTCATATCCTTATAGTTCATATGTCCCAGCTTTGAATGCCATTCGGAAATATTATTATTTGGAACAAAATTTACTTTTTCATCTTTTACGTTTAACACAGTCTTGGGAAAAATCGCATAGAGACCATCTTCAGTTCTCTTCGCTTTAATCACAATACCATATTTTGGATTTTTTACTGTAGCTCCATCCTTTTTGAAGAGTACTGTATTACCAGCATCTGTTATCTTCCCAATAGATAGAAGATTAGTACATAGGTCTGGAATAAACAGTGTATTGTGAAGATTTATTTCTTTATTTGTATTTAGTAAGAGATCAACTCTTCCTTTTCCCAGAATGTTTGTGTTGTGATCTTTAGAAGCTAATTTCAGTGTTTTATTTGTTTGCTCTATTTCACTGAAATATTCTTTGCTATAGCACATATGAGATGTGCATCCACTATCCAAAATCCATTGTTTCTGGAATGATTCATCTTTTGCCAATAATGCCAAGCTATTGAATTCCTTGTTAGCATTATTCCCTTTATTGTTGGGATTATCCTTGTTCTTATTTTTGTAACGTTTCCAACAGTTCTTAGTCATATGCCCCTTTTTTTTGCATATTTTGCAGTATAAATTTGTTTTTGCATAGAACGATTCTTGTTCGCTTGGGTTTGTACTCGGCTGAGTTCCTTGAGTGTTTTTCCGCGCTTGAAATTCCTCTATAATTTTTATTTTTAGTTCATCCGGTTTCGGAAGATTATCACGGGATTCAATTGCAACTCTAAAGTTTTCAAATTCTGAGGAAAGACTGTACAGCATCATAATACTTAACAAATCTTCATGAACCGCGACATTCATTTCTTCCAGTTTGTCTACAACGTCCATAAAGTTGTCTAGATGTTCCCTGATGTCATTTCCTTTCTCATATTTTGTCAAAATTAATTGCTTCAGTCCTCGCAGGACATTTGCTAGCATGAGTTTCGTTTAGCTTTTTCCAAATTTCATGAGCTGTTGTGCAGCTTTTAATTTGTTTTAATTCCGACGGCGATATTATGAGGACTAACTCGCTGATAGCCAGCAAATTTCCTTCAATATCCGACTCACTTGCATTCTTCAAATCTATTTGTTGCTCTGCATACTTCCATAGTTTTGCTTTTACCAGAACAGCTTTGGCCTGTATTGCCCATGTGTCATAATTTTCTTTATTTAAACTTTCTATTCTATTCGACATCTTTGGTTTTCTTTTCTTTTCCGATTTTGTATTCTCCGCGTTCGTGTTTTTCCACTTTTTACATATTCAACCACATGTTTTTTTTTTTTCACTTTTTATATTAGTACACGCTCTGCTACCATGTGAAGTATTATTTAGTAATAAATCTATAAATAAAATCACTATAATACAATCGGTATTTTTTATGTGTCAAAGCTTGTTAATTTTTAATAACAGTTAGTAAGGTAATCAGTCCTATAGACAAACAATAAAAGAAGTTTGCATTACGAAGGTTGTACAATCTTTACACATAAACTATAACAGTTGTCTTCTTTTACGACGCGGCACGTGAGTGAGTATCGAACTAACATGCGCCCCAACCGGCGCGCGGCAGCCCACGCTGAATTTGCCCGACAAGTCGAGCCCGCCGCGTACATGTAGCTTCATACCTGAAATGCGGAGTGCGCCTGGCCTGCTCCTACTGAGAAATTTTAGATAGAAAAAGAATTGAACCCTGGACCTCAAATAGCTTCATACCTGAAATGCGGAGTGCGCCTGGCCTGCTCCTACTGAGAAATTTTAGATAGAAAAAGAATTGAACCCTGGACCTCAAACTTAGCAGTAGCACTTGTGACCAACGTACTTATAATTTAAAGATTCATGTCACTACACCTGCCTGCTTTCACTACTGGTTGCATATGTCCAGTACGTAATGAGAATCGACCACCTTACTATAATTATGAAGGGGGCATATGAAACTAAATAATTGCTATTGACCACCGGGGTGGTAAACGCCACTAGTTAGTGCCAGCCACCACCCCGGTGGCAAACTCAAAGGGGGCAGATGGGAATAAAGGTGTAGTGTGGGCAGTTGTTTTAACCGTAGTTCTATGCTGCGTGGAGGTTCTCTAATCTTGATAAAAAATTGTTTAAAATCTAAGCAACGTAATGACATAGTTGGTTTATCAGTTGAACATTGCGTCGAACTGTCCTGTGTTGAGCTAGATAAGCATGTCGTAGTGTGCGTGTACAGACCCCCTAACTGTCAGAACTTTTCTTTATTTGAGTCAATAATGGAAGATGTACTAGCGAAACTTGCATCCGGTAACAAAGCTACAATAATTTGTGGTGATTTTAATATTAATATTCTGGAAAATAATTCTAATAGCAGTAGATTGTTAAGCCTTTTTAAATCATTCAATTTATCTAATATTTTTACAGAACCGACTAGAGTAACTCTCACTTCTGCTACATGTATCGATAATGTTTTCTGCGATTGTGATTATTTAGATAAAGCCATCGTAAATTATTTACCGTCGGATCATAGTGGACAAACAGTAACTTTTAAGTCTAAAACACCTTTGCTAAAAGTGCAAATACAATTTAGACCAATAACAACTGGCAAATTAAATAGATTCAATAGTACCCTATGTAATAAGTTAAGTGTTCTGGGTCATAATATGGACGGAGCAAATAAATTGTATGAGGATTTCTTTTCAGTAGTGCACACTGAATTCAATAAAACTTTTGGAAAGAAAACAAAAAATGTTTGCCCAAACTTTTTATTTAGTGACTGGGCAACTAGAGGTATTAGGATAAGTAGGGAAAGACTATTCGAACTGTATGGCCTTAAGCCTTACATTAACACTGAAACGTTCAACAATTATGTTGCTACTTATTCCAAAATTTTTAGAAATACCTGTAAAATAGCTAAAGCCTTGTACATTAGCAATAAGATCAAATCAGCAGAAAATAAAGTAAAAACAGTGTGGAAAGTTATAAATAATGAAACTAATAGGAAAAAAATACGAAATACAGATTATACATTGGAGACTTCTCGTGGTGACATAAGCTCTAACTTAGAAGTAGCTCAAGAATTTGTACATTTCTTTACAAATATACCATCTAAAACGACGGAAGCTTTAAATTCCTCACCCGATGTCTCAATTGATTTATTAAGAGCGAACGTTCCAAGCTGCCCGGTCGAATTTCAATTTAAACATATAAACCCTATGGTAGTTATAAAAGCTTTTCGGCAAAATCTATGGGGAATGTCTATCAAAGTTTGTACATCCATTATTGAAACTATAGCACCATACTTAGCATTAATATTTAATCTGTGTGTGGATGAAGGAGTCTTCCCGGATTTAATGAAATTTAGTAAGGTTGTACCACTTTTTAAATCTGGGGACAGTAAAGACACCAACAATTATAGACCAGTATCCGTGTTGCCGGTATTCAGCAAAGTGTTCGAAAAGGTAATGCTCAATCAAATGCTTAATCATTTTAACACCAACCAAATATTGCACGATCAGCAATTTGGTTTCACCAAAGGACGTTGCACGACTGACGCGGGTGTCACTTTATTAAAACACATATTTTCAGCGTGGGAGGAGGCCCAAGATGCCATAGGAATCTTTTGTGACCTCTCCAAGGCATTTGACTGCGTAAATCACGAAACCTTACTCTTGAAACTTGAGCATTATGGACTAGGTAAACTTGCGCTCAGTTTAGTAAAATCTTATTTAAATGATAGACAACAGCAAGTTCAAATAAATGGTGTCAATTCACTCGGTCTAAAAGTACAAATGGGTGTTCCACAGGGCTCGATATTGGGTCCTTTCCTCTTTTTAGTATATATTAATGATCTACCCCATTTATTTAAAAACCAACCACAAATGGTGTTATTTGCTGACGACACATCGTTAATTTTTAAGATAAATAGACGTGCATCAAATCTTGACGACGTAAATAACGCCCTACTGCAGGTTCAAAATTGGTTCACTGCTAATAATTTAGTATTAAATGGGAAAAAGACTAAATGTATCAGATTTGCTTTACCAAATGTTAAAAGTACTGATTGTGACATAGTATTGAATAAAGAGAAACTAGAATTCGTCGATAAAACGGTTTTCCTGGGGTTCACGCTCGACTCAAGGCTGCAATGGGGTCCTCATTTAACATCTCTTGCGGGACGCCTAAGTTCAGCAGCATATGCTGTGAGAAAAATACGTCAATTTACTGATGTAGATACCGCGAGGCTAGTTTATTTCAGTTACTTTCATAGTATTATGTCTTACGGTATCTTACTGTGGGGACGGGCTGCTGATATAGAGTCTATTTTTATTCTGCAGAAAAGAGCCATCAGAGCAATATATGGCCTCCGCAGGCGCGATTCTCTAAGGGAACTGTTTAAAGATATTAACATCATGACGGTACCTTGTCAATACATATACGAAAACATCATGTACGTAAGGAAAAATCTAAATCTTTTCGGAAAAAGAGGTGAAAGACACAATTATAGGACAAGAAATAGGGACCATTTAGTTCAACCAGGTTTCAGACTAGCTAAAGTAGACTCATCCTTCATGGGGTACTGTTTAAAATGTTATAATAAAATACCTCCGCACATACTCCAGCTGAATGAAACGAAATTTAAATCTTGTATAAAACGCACACTATGCAGCCAGGCATATTATAAGTTAGGAGATTACATCGCTGACAAAAATGCTTGGCTAAATGCTGGTCCTGCTCCACAAGGACGCTTAAACTAATTGATTAGCATTCAAAAATATTTTTGGACCTGCTGAAGATTAAGAAGAAACAAAATTTTTCTTTGCATTGTTTAAATTCAATCTCTTAGTATTGTATAAATGCATAGCACATGTGTGAGCACTATGTAGCTAATATAAAGCTACCTTTTACTGGGTTCGTCTTTCACTGACTTGAATGTGCCCTGGCGGTTGAGAGTATGTCATGCTCACTCAAATGTCTCGCTGGTGGTGGCGTGTGTGTTGGATCATTAAGTTCCCTTCAAAATGGTTGAGCTAATTGGTGCTGATCCATGCGTCATGTTCGTGTACGGGCGCCGTCAGTTGGGACTGGTCGTCTCTTAGCTGCCACGGCTTATTTTTATTTAGTTGTTTTTAGTTTTTATCTTTTTTTTTATTTTTTATTACGGACGCTTTTAACGTGCACGTCTTTCTACATTGTTCTCACATGTATATTTTCAATATGAACGATGTAACCAATATTTTGTAAAATATTTGATTTTAAAAGAGTGTCCGTGGAGTTTCTTGCCCGTTCTTCTCCATAGGATCTACGCTTTGGAATGGGCAATCTAGCTTCATTTTTCTGACTGACCGACCCAAGACCGACCCTTTGACAATTCAAAAGTGCCTGTAATTGGTTTATTTGAAATAAATGCTTTGAGTTTGAGTTTGAGTTTGAGTTTGAAGGCTCAAAACCGTTGTGGACTGATGTGAACCAACCGCGAACAGTTTAACGCATGGTTAAAGTTATTACACACGTTTTTTTATGCGCCGTCGACACGCGTATTCAATCGCAACTAGTGCTGCTTTTGCAAGGCAGAAAACCTTTGATAAATTACATGTAGATCAAGCCACCGCGTGGCCGCTCATGAGACAGAAATAAAACTTCAGTGTAACTTAACACTGAAGAAATATAAAACATCAGTGTTAAGTTAAATTTTCCCAAAACACGACCAAAATGATATCTGTGCGGACTACTCATTAAATTGTAATTTATGCAGGTTACGTGATATATGTGTAGGTAAATATGATTTCACGTAGGATTGTACACTTTCAATCGCTCTGACGATGACGATGCGCAGCCCACACGCGTCACATAGAATGCACGTTTAAAAAACGCAGTGTGCTATAGGCCCTAAATCAGTCTAAGAGCCTCCGCAGACTACAGACTTTCTATCGGCCGATAGTTGGCTGGTTTCATCAGTATGAAAATGTATGCAAGTTCGCACATTGTAACGATCGAATTTTTGCTAGTCTGTAGTTTAAACCGGGCAACCCGGCCAAACTATCAGCCAACAGAAAGTCTGAGGTCTGCTGAAACGAGGTCTTACAAAACGTAAATAAGGCTGGCGCCGTACCTGTAAACCGTAGACAGAGAATTCTGTCTTCGCTGTAAACCAATCATGACAGCACTCAAGTGAATATAAAAACTAAACAATATGAATCTAGGAATCTACTCACACAGAAATGACAGCCGCAAAAAAATACTAAAACCATACATCGATAACCAGCCAGGAAATCATATAATAATATATTACGTCTAATACATTTCACCTTTATGCCACTTTTGAATATATTCACATTTGCGACATTCACGTCTTTTAAAGTATTCCGGAAAGTGAGCTTTTTCCAAAGGATGCCAATAATCAAGCACCCAGTCAGGAGGCGTGACGATACGTTCAAACGCAACACCACCCGCTTCACCAACAGAATGAGCAACTAGAAATAGCAGATTAAGAACAAAAATAAAATGTTTATTTATATTTCATCATCATGTGAATACAAGTCACTAAGTCAGTCGTCAGTGGTCAAGTTATACTTTATACTTACATTTACACGGAGGCAAAGGAGTCATATTTTGAAAAAGTTCGTGCTCTCCCAACCACAGTAAACGACGTTGTTCTTTTGGATCCGTAACACATTTATGTTTGTCGAATTCGCTCCTCAAAATAACTTGATGGTAACGCACTAGCTGTCTAAAACGAAGTCGACGTTGGTTTCAATGATTTATATCGTTGCTTATTTTACAATTTTATTTATCACTACAACCCGCCCCGGCTCGGCTGCGGCATCGCAATGGTGCAATTTACATGTGAAGGTGGTGTCGTGAATGAATACACACATTCATTGTGCACAAGTTCTGAGCAGTAGTTAACCTAAAGTTAAAGAGTCCCCAAAACGATCAATTGCAACTGTCAATTTTTACGTGATTGGTACACATTGATGACCAAGCGCAAATGAAGCGATTGACCATATGACTACAATACAATAGAAATTGATAGCAATTGATCAATTGCCATTGATCGCTTCGGAGACCCCTAACAATAACTACCTACCTAATAAGGGGTCTCTAATGAACTCAAGGTATTTTCATTAGATAGGTTCATAAATACATAAGCAGTAATGGTGTTTTTGCGATTTCCATCTGGAATAATGTAAGGTAAATAGTTTACCCATCTCAACATTATGCTTACCTGCCTGAGTAATATCCTTCGATATTTCTCAAAGCCTTCTTATAAAGAGTGCATACTTTTTGAGAATGAGTTCGTAATTCGGGTGCAAACGGCATTTTTTATTCTAGCAGCCTTTGCATTAATTCAATGTTTTTCTCTGAGGTTTTTCTTCAGATTAGAATGGCACTGAAATGGAATGTCACATCCATTGTCATAGAATTTAAAAAAAAAAATGGATAATAGGTACTATTATGTACTTAGATAATAACCTTTATGCTGGTATGTATAATCGGCGATGATCGTTAATCGTGTGATCGTCGTAATCGGCCTTTAATCAGCACGATCATAGTGCGAGCATCCACATGTTCGTCGTCGATCGTCCGTAGTCATATTGTTGAGCGGCAAGATCACCGCGATCATGCGGCGAGCACAGATGATGATCGGCGACTACAGACGGTAAGCCCACCACACAACCGTGCTCGCGGGTGATCCATGATCCATGATCGCCGAATCGCCGATAGGACCCACTAAATACCAACCAAAAACCAACACTAACACCAAAACCATACACCTAAGCCATACACACCTGATACACACAGTTCAAACGTGGTGAAGTGAGGTGGGGTGCATAAACTTCAACAATGTTCATTTTATGAAATGGAAACCAAAAGCCTTGTTGCTAAACCTAAACCAAAACCAAAACTATAAATCAATTTTGTCGTTTTTGTGTCAAGTCAAGATGTCAAGTGTCAAACATGCGTGAAACGTCAAAAACAATGAAATTGTTGGAAATTGTTGAGGAATGAGGAGAAGCGTGAATTTGTGGTAGCGTCCTTCACAGCGTCTAAATATTTTAAGAATTTCCTAAGGTGACTCCCAATCATTGCATTAATGGACTATAGAATGATTACCATATACATGTAGAATATTTCGTCTCACAGAATTAAAATAACAACTACTCGGCTCGTCTAAATAGCCCTTGAAAGTGGCAATCAATCGTGGGGCCTGTAATAGTTTCTGATGGTATTCGTAACAAAATAAAAAACATGTCGGACGCTTGGGAAGAGATCCAAGCTGTTAAAAGCAAAAGGAACAGCCTACGCGAGAAGCTAGAGAAACGTAAAAAAGAACGGCAGAATATTTTGAGTTCTAATTTGGTGGGCGAGAAATCCGAGGGATCTCCCGGCGGCGGGAAGGAGCGGTCAGTGGCGAGCCCGTCTACACTGAAGCATGAAGGTATCATTGTAATTATCAGCTTGTTATTTCATCTATTTTCTATGTATCTATCTATCTAATAAATCCTGAGTTGAGCTACATGATTGTTGACAAATGCTTGCACTGACTGGGTTAAAATCTAGAATCGTTTGGCAGGAGGAGGGGGGTGGGGGCGGTGTGGGGGGGTGGAGGGGGGTACCCTGAGCCCCCCCCACCACTCCCATGAAAAGGTAATGCACCGTTCTTGAGAAAAACTAATTATTGTAACCTAACCTCAAAACACTTTAAAGTTACTTTTAGTATCGTATGGCAGAAGTAGGGGTTGAGGGGCGGTGGGGGGTACCCTAACGCACCCTCCCCCACCACTGCCATGTAAAGATAAGCACCATTTTTGAAAAAAAAAACTAATTATTGCAACCTAACCTCTAAACACTTAAGTTGCTTCTGCAACGTCTCCGGCGCTGCGGGAAGTGCAGCCCCTTCGCCCTTACGTACAGCGGGCGGGGGCTGCTCTCCCTCCGCGCCTCCGGGTTTTTATATACACTCTAGTATGCCAGCCAAAAGACTACGTAAAGTCGGGGTGCCCCGATTCGGTTTTGGGACAGATTCGACCTATTTTAACTATAAAGTGGGGTGCACACTAACTTCCTTCTGAGCAGAATTTCTAGGTTGAATGACACTGACTTTTTTTTTTGCGTTTCGTTTCACGTATTTTACACGACATTTTACACCGCAGACAATATATTGATACAAATTTGGTTGTCAATCGCCCATTTTGACATTTCGTTTCACTGTTTATCTGATTTGAGGTTAGAAATAATTTGTATTAATTTCTCAAAAAATATGCATTACCTTGTAATGAGAGTGGTAGCGTTATAATCAGGGACCCAACCCCTACCAAATTTCACCCCATTCACGCCCCTCCTCCTGCCAAACGATTCTAGATCCAACCCCTCACATGATCTGACCAAGATTATATTTTGACTTTAAAAGAAACTGACCCCTGAGTTTGTTTCGCCATTTCTTCTCAGAGTAGTCAGATAGGAAATGTCGACTTCATCTAGCTTATTTTAAAAAAAAGTTATGACATGTAAAAGTGATTTCGATATCCTATTTACAGAATAAACAATTTCATACCATTTCATATAAATAAAAAGAGAAGTGACTAAAGACTGACTGACCGACTCATCAACGCTCAGCCAAACCCTTGAACCCAGAAAGCTGAAATTTTGCACAGAGGTTCCCTTTATAAACAAGGAATAAGGAAGGATTTCCGACATCCACGTGGGCGAAGCCGCAATCTAAAACTAATAGTTATTATAATTGAAGAATTGTGTGAAAAGATTAGAAAACTTATAAATTCAATCAATGAAAATATAATTTCTATTAACAAACTACTAAGGGTTGATTCTTCAATCCTGAGATAAAAAATCAAATAGTGCTTATTCCATAGATATCATGATTCTGGATTCTTCAATAGTCAGATAGCCAGTATCGGACAAATGAACCTGTAACTGAGGAATAAGAGGCCGTATGTATCTACTGCAGATTTTACTCAATGCATCATTGAAACTGTTTGTGATTTTCTCGAAGCAGAATCTCTTTCTCTGTTGGTTGCAACATTGGTTTTGTTATATTCAACTAGCTTTTGCCCACGGCTTCGCCCGCATGGATATCGGAAAATATCCCTCGGGAACATACTACCGGGAAATCCTTCCTTATTCCTTGTCTACATTATAGAGGGAACCTCTGTGCAAAATTTCAGCTTTCTAGGTCCAAGGGTTTGGGCTGGGCGTTGATGAGTCAGTCAGTCAGTCAACACCTCTCTTTTTATGTAATAGATAGATAGATTACCAACTGATATTTAGTCACTAATTCTGTCAGTAAGCATACTTCTGGGTATTAAACATGCTCACATTTCTTGATTTAATTCATTATTACGCCACAAAAGAACCAAAAATCAACAAACATGCCACAAATTCGGCAAAGATTACCTACTTCTGTTTTCGTTTACTGTTAGGTTGGGTTGGGATAAACATCAAAATTTTGATGAGTAAATGTAGAAACATATGTTTTGTTTCTATTCTTGTCTAACACGTTGGATACTGTATCTGTGCATCTTGCTTGCACATGGATAGTGTGATATTGGTTAGCAAAGACTACAGATAACTATTCTTCAGTTATTATACAATTGAAAAATTTAAAATATTTATTCGCCTGATAAACAGCCTGTAATTTTATATGCTAGGTAGCTATTTGAGTCACATAAATATTTGTTAACAAATCATTTAACTCACTGTATCATTACAGGAACGCAAGAGAAACCTAAACCGCTGGTACCGTCGGCATCATTAGAGGTCCGTCTCCTGCAAGTGCTATCAGACATGCAACTACAGTTGCCTGCAACTGCTAGTGCGTTGCTGCCTGGCCTAGGTGATGTTGATGCGGGGATAGTTGCCAGCTTACTGCAGAAGTTCGCCACACAGAAACTTATTACGTAAGTCTTGTAGTGTTTTTTTCATTTATTTTATGTATTACCTATACGTAATATATAAAGATTTTAAAAATTCATTTCCTGGTTTAGTCTTGATTTTTTATCATAATGAATCAGTATAAAACATAAAGTGAAACTGGATTTTCTTTCATTTTATTTTAATATTATGATAAAATATCTGATAGTAATATAAAAAAAAGGTTGGGAGGTTGGGGCAACCAGTTGCAACGAAGTTCCTTTCGCTGTATAAAATGTATTAATACAAAGCCATCTAGTATAAGTTTTTAGCTTCTAAAAACTTATACTAGATAGTATACAAGTTTTTGATTTTTATTAAAAAACAAAAACTTTTTGACACTTGAAACTTCTTGAGACCTTGAAACTGACTTTTTGGGCATAAAGCTTTTTCGTTATGATTCTACCAGTCAACTCCTACTGCAAGCCATGTTAAAGAACTTCGTTCCAATAGAATACTCCTCATTTTAGACACATTGGGCCAATTATTTTGTAATCATATTATAGTTTTGATAAATACTTAGTTCTGCTCAAGATATGCTGGATTTTATTGTACAGTCTACAAAACTAGCAAAGAACTTAATGTACAGTGGGCTGCATCAATTGGGTACCTACCCCAATTGTATAAAATTTTTAATACAACTGTGGTACCCAATTGATGCAGCCCACTGTACACTATCATTTTATTGCATCTATTTGTATTAGCATAAAGGAACGAACTGAGAGCACTACTGATGCAAGCATAGAGGTTGTGAGCGCCGAGTCCGTGCGACTAGCAGCCGTGTTGGCAGCTCTCATGGAGGAGCAGACGTCTGGTAGCAAGAGGAAAGGTTTGTTAACTACATCCACAATTTAAAAAAAAAACAAACATTGTAAACAAATATGTGTATTTAGAAAAAAATACTTAAAAACTTACATGTAAAGTTAAGATAGTAGGTACTACAACTTCAAAAATTATTATGACTTTTACTAGTTAGTCATTCTGAAATTAACTTAATGCTCATGTGAATAATGTTGATATTTGCTAGTTGAAGTGGAAATAAAATCAGCATCGTCTTAATTACAGAAGAATTATATTTATAGATTAAATCAAATGAAAATAGAAGATAATGTAACCTAACTGAGAGGTATATAAACTTTCACATTGCAGGTGACAACAAAACAGAAGAGGCCGCAAATCCTAAAGTGTCTAAAACTGCTACAGATGAGAAGAAAACTACTAAAAACGACACAGATCTTATGGTGGGTATATTATAGCATAATTTTAAGACAAAGGTCCAAACTAATAATAATAAAAAAGGTCTTGCCCAAATGACTCAAATACTTGTTGTGGAGAGTAATATAATAATAATAATAAACCATTTATTTCACGCGACACAGACCTATAGATAAATTCCTTAACCTAAGCATACATATTGGAATACTTGTGTTAATAATTACTTCACTTTGCACTAGGTTGAGTTTGTGCTGTCCTAGTACCACAGGACAGCCGGGAGATGTACACCGGTGTGTTCGCTTTGCGTCACGCAGACCCACTTCGGGCTCCGTAGGACCTTTGCTGCAGCGGTTCTTGTTACCTACTATAAAACAATGATCTGGTGAAAGTCGTTGGATAAGAGAAACACAGAACCGTTCGAAGTGGCGACGCTAGGGGGAGGTCTATGTCCAGCACAGAACGACTTTCGGCTAAAATCATGATGATTATTTTTAAGAAACTAGTTATTTTTCTGAAAATATTCCTTTTTATGATGTTACAGTCATTACTGGCGATGCCTTCAAGTAGAGAGAAGGCAGTGAAAAGAGTTGGTGAAGAGATCATGGATCTACTTAGCAAGCCCACTGCCAAGGAGAAGTCACTGGCTGACAAGTTCAAGAGTCAGGGAGGTTTGGAACTAATACAAATATTTTACTTTTTTAATACTATTGACCAGTGATATTAAGTATTATTTCAAATGAGCAAGAAAATCTTTATTATAAAAATAAAAAAATATGACATTTTTTTATTTTTATAATAAAGATTTTCTTTTTTGCCAATCGAGGCGATAACTTTTAAAGAAAGTGCATACATAAAGTTGCTTAGCAGTATACAGGGTGTGGTACAGACTATCAAACTGAACCATTTTCTCTATGAGACCAACATCGAAATCGCGAAAAAATAATCAGTCGTCCCGTACATTTGCGAAGAGTAGGTATTGGAAGTTTTCTATATGGGATAGTTGATAATTCTAATTCTTTAAAATTATCATTTGTATCATTCAAAAGTTCTACAAAACAGAATGTTTATTACATGCAAATATGAACTTTAACTTAACTGAATAGCTTTCTCCATTGGACTCCCATGGAGAATAGTTTGATGGTCTGTACCATTCTCTTAAATTTGACCACACCTTTCAGGTACATCCTGTATAGTGTACAGAAAAAGACAATTTTATTCAGTCTCCTTTTAAATTCTTCATTTGTTTCTTCATAATAACTCGTACAAAATGATGAAGGAAGAGAGCGACGTACTAGGGCTACGTGTGTCGTAGAGTCGCGTGTTGTCAAAAAGTTTAGGAAGATATTTATTACAAAAAAATACATTGCTGTTACATATTAGCAGTCAGTCTCGGAAAGTCTCTGAGATTAGGGTGTTTAGCCTCTCATCATATAAATGCTACCCTTTGCCATTATGCCATATTATGTTCATGTGTTCAATGTAGATGAACATGTAGATTCCACATAATAAAGAAATCTTCATGTTTCGTTAAGTCTGAAAAACCGTAGGTAGCTGGTCGCTAGCAAAAACCAACCTTATCATCCTTAATATACGGCTCGTGTTGAGCCCATTGACGTCGCCCTGAAGCACTTTCTCCACTCTAACAACTAAGAACATATCTGGCGAAGGGTTCAGAATAAATAAATATGTCTATAAGTATCACTGGTCATGTATTTATCTATTCCTCCTCCGCCCAGGTGCTCAAGTAATGGAGTTCTGTCCGCACGGCACTCGTGCTGAGTGCATGCGCGCCTTCACAACAAGCAAGGCAGAAGAAGGCGCCGACCAATTATACGCTTGCAAGAAGCTGCACTTCAAGAAGATCATACAGAGCCACACCGACGAGTCGCTCGGCGACTGCTCCTTCCTCAACACTTGCTTCCACATGGACAGCTGCAAGTAAGTGCTGCACTCAAAGATTTAAATCGTAGATACTACCTACCGCGCCAGCTCGTGGCTAAGTAATAACAGATAAGCTACGCTTGCCAGGGTTGGTCAGTGTATGGGTGACCATCTTAATATACCGAGACTCCTCCATGCCTCGGAAAGCACGTTAAGCCGTTGGTAGAGATAAACTACGATAACATGGCGCGCCCCTCCAAATTACTGTTTCACTGTGTGTAGTGACGTGACTAGTCGAGCAAGAAATCCGTGGATTTGTTTTTGTTTGACGGCCGTCTCATTACGCACACATGCGTTGTGAATCTTGGTGGTGCATTGTAAATACTTTCACAAATACTTTCAAACGTTTTGAATTTTGGAGGGGCGCGCCATGTTATCGTAGTTTATCTCTACCGGCTGTCATTCGTGGATTATTGACAGTCGTTACGGCTCGTCCAGAAGCCCGAAAGTCTGACAACCAGTCTTACCAAGGAGTATGGTATTACCCAGTTACTGGGTTGTGGAGGTCAGATAGGCAGTCGCTCCATGTAAAATACTGGTGTTCAGCTGCATCCGGTTAGACTGGAAGCCGATCCCAACATAGTTGGGAAAAGGCTAGGCAGATTGATTTGTTTTCTCCCTAACGCGGCAAAAGATTGTCTCGTTTCTGTTTGGCACACTTCTGACTCACACAATGTCGCAAATACTCAACTTGATTGTCACTCTTCTCCGTGTGGCCACTTTTTCTCGCGACTTAGTATGGTGAGGGTAAATCTAACGATTTAAATCTTTGGCTGTACAGACATCAGCCGAACAATCGCCTAAAAGAAGCTGCACTTCAAAAAGTAGTATGGCTTGAGAAGAGCACAGAGCATACGATATTGAAAAATAAACTTTATGTATAAAAAAGATTGTTTGATTTCTTAGCGTAGTGTGCAATTTATAAGAATTCTATTGTTTCAGATACGTGCATTACGAAGTGGACAACTCCGACCCGAATGCGAACGCGCCCAAATTTGCTGATACTGCAACCAAGGGAGCACATAACGGTAAGCTATCAAATCAAATAATTTATTGGTATGCAGCTATAACACTCAACTATAAACCTACCCTGATTCATTTATTGCAGAAATACCATTTATCGTCTTGTGGTATTTGCAACAAATTTTATTATAAACAAAATATAAAAAAGGCAAAGGCTTCTTAAAAAAAAAACCGGCCAAGTGCCTGTTGGACTACGCACAATGAAGGGTTCCGTAGTTAGGATGAAATTATCCCAAGAACAAACATAACATTATAGTTGAAAAACATGTTCTCCCATACAGTCTAACAGTAAATGTAAGTTTGTACTCACAATATTGAGAGATTTACCATGTTATTTTAAGACCACAAACTTCTTATAGGTTTTCCTGTAATGTACAGGTATAGAACTATTTTCTGTATTTTTTTCAAAATTTTAGGCTCAGTACTTTCGGAGATAAGGGGGAAGGGGGGGGGGGAATGGTAAATTTTCTTCTATTTTCATAAATAACTTTAAAGCGATTTATTTAAAAATTATAAAAATATATATTTGAGGCCCCCCCAGTAAGCCCTTTCATTTGATATATCATCAAACATCATCTTCCTTTTGGTACAGTTTGCAAAACTTTATTTTTTAATTTTCTTATTTGCCCCCATGTGTACCAAATTTCAACTTAATCGGTCCATTAGATATGGAGCAAATTGGCTGTTACAGACGGACAGACAAACAGACAGATAGGCAGACAGACAGACAGACACACGTGTTTATGGGTTCCATTTTTTCCTTTTTAGGTACGGAACCCTAAAAAACGGCGTTCTTTCCTAAGATACCCCACATGCCCTTGTAGCCCCACTTCGAATTTTTAAGACCCCCTTTCAGTCCCTGTTGCAAAAAATCATACATATTTTTATTTCATTCTTATTTGCAAAATAGTTGGGCAAACGTCATCTAAAAGTGTTCCAAATTTCAAGTTGATAGCATTAGCAGTTCTTGAGATATCCCACTGGGCACACCATAAGGGTTCCTTTTTACCATTTTGGCACGGAACTCTAAAAACAATAGTCTTGGATAATATATAATATTACTTTTGTATCCCATCAGGAACGAATGTGGCAGCCAAACCGGACGGTGTCCTAACTCTAACGCCGCCGCAGTGGATACAATGCGACCTCCGATATCTGGACATGACATTCTTAGGTCAGTATCACAAACATGTCCAGGGAACCAGTGTCACATTTGATTTTTGTAACAAGCTTTGACATTTCTTGAGACCCGGAAGTCCTGGCCTTTGGAAGGAGTACGAGGGGCAGAAGCCAACTCGCAGAGGCCAGTTATCCCTGTATGCACTATGCAAGTGCACCCAAGGACAGCCCCTGGTTGGTGTAGGACTATAGCAGGATATGGAAACAAAGATATTGGACTATGGGTTTTGGTGGTTAAAGTGGACTGGTTACCCAGTACTGTGGAAGAACTATGGCCCGTCTGCTCAGTAACAATCTTATTATTATAGGAAGAAATTAAGAGAATAATAAACTTATTATTATCATCTTAATTAAACTTTTAATGTATATTAAGAGTGTGGTTCCCTATTTTCGCGCTCGGATTTTAAACATCTGACGCTCGACGCCGCGTAGCGAGTGCGCGTGTGTGCGTTTTTCCTCATGTACGGCACACAGTTGCGATGCTGCGACGACTAAACGATCTTGATCTGTAGCTATGGCGTACCTATATTTTTTTGAAGTAAAAGCTAGAGGTTTACGGAGAAAATAAAAAGACTGTCCACAATACATAATTAGTGTATTTTAATTAAATTTATACAAATATGGATGAAGAAAATAATATTATGTAGGTACTTATAAAAACTAAACTCATTTTACTTATTTGCTTAAGTATTTGTATACTTATAAGTAATTGAAGTTTTATAAAAGTATTTGTATTTGACGACACGGTTTGCGCAGTGGCTGAGCAATTGACTGCTGCGCAGCATGTCGTGGGTTCGATTCCCGCACGGAACAAATATTTGTACGACCTACAAGTATTTGTTTCCGAGTCTGGGTGTTTTTCTATCTATAATATGTATGTATTTACAAAAAAAAATGTATATAAGTAGTTTATCAGCCATCTCGTTACAATAACACAAGCATTAGGTTGCTTAGCTTGGGACTAGATGGCGTTGTGTGAAATGTCCAAGGATATTTATTTATTATTTATTTTATTTATTTATCTAAGGGGATTGATCGACTTTTCCTTGGATCTATAATTTCTGGGAGAACACAATCAGAATAAAATTTTGTTAACAGCGGAGCCATCTTTTGTCCAAAATCATCGTTTTTTTGTGTAAAACAGTTGAATTTAAGCCCTATTTCAATGTAGATAAAGACGCCACGCGCTAGCTATAATTATTTATTTTTCTTGCGGCATTATAGGTTTAGCAACCGCATCAAGTTCATAAAACAGTTGAATTTGAACCAATAATAATACATAAATACATAAAGCCGCCTCATGCGCAAATGTTTGGTTTACTGTTTTCAAATTTCAAATAGGTAGGTAACCCCGCTGCCACAGAATAAATAATAGTACTGCTGCGTTCGTGTGGGGTTGGTTTTATAATGTTTATTAGCCTAGGCAGGTATTGTACGTGCCCAGTCGACCTAATGACTATACAGTCGACCACACGTCGCACGTCAGTGGTAAGTGATAAGGATTTGTATAAGTATCGTTTTCATAGTTTTCGATTTCGACTATAGCCAATAGTGAAGTCAAAATTAAAATCCAAGATGGCGGCTGCGAAAATTTTAAAATTTTTCGTCATGGATGTCGTTTTCATAGTTCTTGAGTGTGCTAAAGCCGATATTGGCGTTAAAATGTAAATCCGAGATGGTGGCTGCGAACATTTTCAAATTTTTCGTCATGGGTGTCGTTTTCATAGTTCTCGAGGATGAAGCCGATAGTGAAGTCAATCATCCTAGAAGGGATGATTGGCTGCACTATGCGGCCCAAGAGAGCAATGCAATGGTGGCCCAATGGTAACGATCCCGACTTACGAGTAGGTCATGGTTTCGAACTCAGGCAGGCACTTTGTGTAAATAATTTCATCACCACTACTCTCAAAACAGTGAAGGAAAATATCGTGAGGAAACCGCCTAGAACCAAAAATTCGAAGACATGTGACATCTACCAACCCGCACTGGGTCCTCGTGGTGTATTACGGCCCACTCCCTCTCACCGAGAGGAGCCCTGTGTCCCAGCAGTGGGAACATTATAGGCTGATTATGATTGAGACCCATTATGTTGTGAGCGAGCACGTTTCAGTGCCAGAGGTCATCACTGATGTGAGACGAGAAGATATATTACGCTCAACACCGCCGCGCGTGGCCCTTGTCCGATCAGAGCGCGGCTAGGCGCGCGTGGCAGCCGCGCTCAAATGCCGCTCTATATTTGGACACACCTTTATATAGTGCCTTTATCTATGCCTCACTCGTTTCGTATCGTTTAGTGCGGTCGCGATTTGAGTGTATTTCCCATAGTTTTATTGATGTTTTCCTCGACCCCTGTTTTCTTTCTGCGGACTTCTGATCTTGCTTCTTGTACGAACCTTGCTACCACACCGGACACGGTACGGAGAACCCCGCATAAACGTTGGACTTGAACTTGTTATTTTGTATATTACGACCAGCCTACCGATTTCATATTGGCACCATGGATCGTTGTGTAAATTGTGGCAAAGTGACTAGAGGCTGTAGTTTACGTGGTCGTCGAGCTGAAGAACTTCAAAAATCAGCTGTTAAGTACCTATATGTAGATCGTTATGTAACCTCACTTTTATTACATCTCTTTTAACTCGGAACTGAGACCGCGAAAATCCGTAAAATGTTCAGTGATGGTTTGATAATAATATTATCAAACCATCATCGCTACTATATTATAGTAGCTATAAATTGACACCAATTTCATCTTTTTACAACCCAGGCCCAGGCCCAAGTTTATATGACATGGTTTCCGTCTCCTTTGTCACGGATCCACAATAGAGATTGTGGCAGTAGAGATTTCAAATAAAAATCTGATATAAATTTTTTCTCCATATTCATCCTCCAAAATTCTTGTAGCCATCTTGGATTTACATTTTGACTACACTATCGACGTTAGCACCCACAAGAACCATGAAAACGATACCCATGATGAAAAATATGAAAATGTTCGCAGCCGCCATCTTGGATTTACATTTTAACGTCACTATCGGCTTTAGCATCCTCGAGAACAATGGGAACGATCCCCATGACGAAAAATTTAAAAATTTTCGCAGCCACCACCTTGGATTTACATTTTGACCAAATTATATTGTATTATTGATATTGTAATCACAATATCAATATTACAAGTAATACAACATAATTCAAGAACTGTAACATAATTCTCCTAAAGTAAGTGTGCCTACCACTTTAGCTTCTTAAAATATTACTTAAATGAAAGGATTAAAAATATTTAGTCGCACTACAATTTATTATATATCACGCGAGGCGCATGCGCGGCGGCGGGAGGTCAACCGACATGGGTCCTGCGTCGACGAGCGCCAGAGCGCGACTGACTTAGGCCGTTCGATGCACCCGATTTTATACTTACTTTAAAAAAATATTTTCGTAAATGATTGAAGACAGATATGTTTTATTTTTTACACATATACAGGGTGTTTGGCGCATGGACCGACACAATTTTTTGGGGGATTGGGGGGGTCATTTGCTAGGTTTCACCTAAAGACCTCCATGTCCTAAGTGTGACGGTAATTGAGATATGTTTTTTTTTGTGCTTTCTTTGAATTACCCAAAATCTCGCCTTTGAATCGATATATTTTTTTTGTTTATGGTTGCAATAGAACAAAATAAATTTTATAATAGTCTGCAATGTATTTTTATTCTAAATAAATTATTATTTGATGTAATTGATCAGTAGAAAATGACTTACGTGCTTCCAAAGTCTTAAAAATGTTTAAATGTATGAAAAGTTACTACTCTTAAATTCATTTTTTTTTTTTTAAATAAAGCCATTTTGACCTTATTTTTATCTCAAAAAGTTCTTTAGCTTGTACCCTTTCTAAGGGTATGCTACACGCTATGAAAAACAATTCAAATGTAGTCAAAATACTAGTTAGAGAGTCAGTTATGGAGTGTTTTAAGAAAAGACTTATTACGGTTACTATATTTTTTTATTTTATTTCGAATAAGAATACATTGTAGACTATAATAAAAATTATTTTGTTCTTTTACAACCATAAACAAAAAAAATATATCGATTCAAAGGCGAGATTTTGGGTAATTCAAAGAAAGAACAAACAAAAAATAAAACTATTACCGTCACACTTAGGACATGGAGGTCTTTAGGTGAAACCTAGCAAATGACCCCCCCCAATCCCCCAAAAAATTGTGTCGGTCCATGCGCCAAACACCCTGTATAGTACAATCTTTCTTCTTACGTATAAAATGATTTGTGTTGCCAAATGACTTTTAGATTCTGAGAAATGACGTGTTTTTTTGTAGTCGATTTCTCGATTTTTGATTATGTTAGACGTGATTAAAATACAAGTTAATGAATTAAAAATCAAACTTTTCTCAATGCATTTTAAATTTCAGGATATGCCTCTTCGAATGAATACCATTTTACCTTCTTACTTAATAGTAATAATTGGTGTAAGATTACTTCAAAGTTGAGCCTTCGCGCGTCATCTGGAAATCGCGCCTTCGAAATCGACTGTTTTCGTAGTCAATAATTCAATTTGAACAAGTTTTTTTTAATAGACTTTAAATAAAAATATATGATAATTACGATGATTGAAGTCAAAAGAAGCTAAAAAAATAAATTATGTGACCAAAATCACTTCAAAATCTCCCAAGTTCTCGATTTACGTATGAAAAATGCAACAACGCTCTTAAAGTGTGACCGAATTAGAGGGAGTCAATTCCTATTAATATTGTAAACTAGCATTTGCCAGCGGCTTCGCCCGCGTAGATTTCGGAGAATATCCCACGGGAACGTACTACCGGGAATTCCTTCCTTATTCCTTGTCTACATTATAAAGGGAACCCGTGTGCATAATTTCAGCTTTCTAGGTCCAATGGTTTGGACTGGGCGTTGATGAGTCAGACAGTCAGTCAGTCAGGACTTCTCTTTTTATTTATACAGGGTGACTTTGAAAACATGCGACAAAATTTAAGGGGGTGTTCTACGCATCAATATGAACAACTTTTACTATGGGACCAAACATGAAATCGCGAAAAAAAAATCAGCTGTTCATTACATTTATGTTCGCATAATTTGTCAAAATGTACTGAACAGCTGATTTATTTTTCACGATTTCATGTTTGGTCCCTTAGTAAAAGTTGTTCATATTGATGCGTAGAACACCCCCTTAAATTTTGTCGCATGTTTTCAAAGTCACCCTGTATAGTTATATGTGAAAGTTTCTGAAGATGTTTGGATGTTTGTTACTCAATCACGCAAAAACGACTGAACGGATTTGGATGAAATTTGGCACACAGATAACCTGGATTAAGCGGTAGTAGTTTCCCGTGGGATAATTTTGCGACAGCCATGCGGGCGAAGCCGCGGGAAAAAGCTAGTATACTCATAAATGGTGTGCATAATAGAGAGTATTCTATCTATTTACATTGATCCACTATTGTTTCAATACTGCTTTTGAATCCAGTAGTACTGGATCAAAATCAGCGGTGAATAATGTCAGATCAAAACCTGTGCTAGATACTGGATTGAGATACATTGGTATTAGTCCAGTATCGATGCAGTGTCACTGGATTCCAGCGCTGGATTGAATTACTGGATCAATGTAAACCAGCCTAAACAATCACAAACATCCAACTAGGAATTACTGTCATGCAAAATATTGGTTCCTTTTAATGCAATTACATTGAACCTCTAGAAGTCTAGACGTTGCCATGATTACAGTGTGAAATGTGGAAGTGAGACACATATATAATGGAATTGAGACAAAGCATCGTATCTTCTGTCTCTTACGGCGTGCCGTATTTTTGCATGGCGAACTTTTGAATGTTAGCCGAACAAAGTGCTTTCACTGTTACAAAATTTATCTTGCGTCGATTAATTTAACTTTTTTGGACAGTTTTTGCATTTTGCGTATGTATTGACATGGGTTTCAGTCCAAAATATGGAAGATTTCTTATGTTAAACTTCATTTCTCATACCACATAAACCTAGAAAAAGTATTATATTGCTGTCTCATGACCGGCCACGCGGTGGCTCGATCTAGATGTCTATTATCTAAGTTTTAATGATTGGTATGTTCTCCCTAGGTAAGTTCGCAGTAATAATGGCGGACCCTCCATGGGACATTCACATGGAACTACCATACGGCACCATGTCGGATGACGAGATGAGATGTCTCGGAGTGCCACAGCTACAAGACAGCGGGCTCATCTTCCTGTGGGTCACTGGCAGGTAAGAAAAAAAACCCTAGGGTCATTCACATGGACCTCGTACTCGTCGTACTTTGTATTTGGAGCATCTAGTACCATAGTAACGCCTTTTTTGTTCATTATGCGCTCGGTGCGGGTGGTACCAGGTGGACGTTCAACTTAACATTGTACTCGTCGTTATGAACAACTTTTACTATGGGACCATCTGAAATTGCCAAAAAAAAATCTGCTGCTCCATAAATTTAGACGAGTTATGCGAACGTGAATGTAGGGAACACGTGATTTTTTTTCGCGATTTCTGATTTGGTCCCATAGCACAGAATAAATAATAGTACTAACGTACAGAAGTTGCACTCCTTTGATCTTGAAGAAAGCCGCTTTTATAATAGCCTACAAAATCTTTTCCTCCCCATGCGCAACCTAAATTGCTCTTAATCGCCGCGCTTGAGAGTTGTTATTACTTTGTGTCGTTACTCGTCCGTAACATACCTACGCCGCTTAGCCGAGTACTAGGGCTGTCCGGAAAGAAAAATAAAATATGGTACCATAGCACCATATACCATACCATACTTACCATATGGTATGGTGGTGGTGGTGGTGGGGTATATGGTACCTTTATACTTTTATTGTATTTATGAGTAGTCTATCTAGAGTTGTTTCACCACTAATATTATATAGGCGAAAGTTTGTGAGTGTGTGCGTGTGTGTGTGTGTGTATGTCTGTTACTTCTTCACGCTCCAGCGGCTGGACCGATTTGGATGAAATTTGCTATGTAAATAGCTTATACCCTGGATTAACACATACGATACTTTTTATCCCGGTCTACGCGGGTGAAACCGCGGGGCGCAGCTGCAGTCTTATAATTTTCAAACGTTATTTTTTATTAATCAATCAAACAATCATTATTAAATCATGATCATCATACAATCATCAATTATTTTTAATACACCATCATCTCGTATAATATTTAGAAGTTTTCTAAAGTAAACAAGGTACAAACGTCTTAAATTAAAAGTAACATTTGGGCCACTTTAGTCGCCTGAACATGGTCATAAAACAACTAAAGATGCCTCAACGCACCAGTGACTAAGTTTGTGCGATCGTACGATCGCGGGTAGGTACAGTTGCTTGTTAATCCTAAGTAAATCCTTAATTACTTTAAGCGATTCTGGACCTTACTCCTGAAACAATACGACGCGCACACAAACCCCCACCACTCCGCCGAGATCTCAAGTTAAATGTCGGCAACTATAGTAAGTAGGTAGGTAGGTAAAAAAAAGGTAGCAACAAAACTCGACATTTCATAATGGATTTTCGTCATTAAAAAAATAACTATATCACTAATTTATATATAGTATAGTGATAATATGAATATTTAAAATCTAAGATTTAATTTTTTCATGGGCGGCCGTACGTGTCTCGCTCGCTGAGCGCGTAATACACCCTGACTGACTTGAAACCCAGAGTTGCCGCGAGCTGTAGGTACTTATCTCGAGCGGAATGTACCAGTGCAAGAGGCCTGCCCATAGTAAAAGTTGTTAGTAATGATGAGTACAATGACCCCTTAAGAGGATAAAGATGATTAAAATAAAATGACACCCAGCATACTTTCTCCGTCAGAAAGTGCAAATTCTCCGCATAAATTGGTCAATTGGTCAATTGGTTAATGGGTAATCTAGTTTTAAGTAATGCTTGAGTATTGAGTGACGTTCTGTAATAAGGACCTTAGATTTTCAATAAAGACATAAGATGTCACTTTCTTAAGAACAATACTAAAACATCAATCTGCCTAGCCTTTTCCCAACTATGTTGGGGTCGGCTTCCATTCTAACCGGATGCAGCTAAATACCAGTATTTTACATGGAGCGACTGCCTATCTGACCTCCACAACCCAGTGACTCGGTAATACGATACCCCTTGGTAAGACTGGTTGTCAGACTTTCGGGCTTCTGACGACCCGTAACGACTGTCAAAGATCCACAAATAACAGCCGCGACCAACGGCTTAACGTGCTTTCCGAGGCACGGAGGAGTCTCGGTATGTAAAGATGGCCACCCATCCACTGACCAACCCCGGCAAGCGTAGCTTAACCTGATGGATTGGCCCGTACGGCTGTTATTACTTAGCCACGAACTCCTCCTAACAGTACTAAAACATACATTACTATAATTAATTTGAACCTTGACCTAATCCCCAGAGCGATGGAGTTGGGTCGCGAGTGCCTCAAGCTGTGGGGCTACGAGCGAGTGGACGAACTGATCTGGGTGAAGACTAACCAGCTGCAACGTATTATACGCACCGGACGGACGGGACATTGGCTCAACCACGGGAAAGAACACTGCTTGGTAAATTTTATTTTTGATTACGTTACTGGGTATTAACAAGCATTCGGCCCACCAGATGGTACAGTGGTACCCAACTAATAAGGCGCGTCGTGAATCTTCGTTCGCACAGAAAATAAAGTATGGCCCCGAAGATTAACGAGAATGCTTAAAACTTACAATCAACCTTAGTTCACTACTATAAGGTTCATAATAATAATACACTGCAGCTGTTAGTTCTGCCTCACTCGCAAGTATGGCGGCTGACTAACATCATGGCGGCAGCTGCCGACCAATAGCGGTACAGGAAAAAGAAGCACGGTGCTTAGAGCGTGCCGATTGGTCAATAGCATTTCCCGCGCTTTGAAAATTCATCTTCTGCGCACCTCGGTAAGCCATATCAGTTGGGTACTACTGTAAGAGGTTACCTCGTATGGACATCTGCAATAACCAAAGACACCTAGCAGTGTCTTTGGTTGACATAGAGCACGTTTATCATGTGCCTGCACCATAGACACGTCGCAGCCAACTTGTTTAGTTAACCGCGTAGCCTTTTAACTAAACGGCGGCCGTTCAACTAGCGGCCTGAATGATATTCAATTATAGGTCAGGTTGGAACTGTGACCAACCACGCGCGAGGTGAATTGGTCGCAGTAACTAAGCCGGGGCATCCGACCAAATGGTTTAGGTTAGGTTAGAACTGCGACCAACCGTGTGAGTGGCGAGCGGAGCGAGTGGTGCCGCGGCAGCGGCCGGCAAGTACAACTTCCAAAGGCTAGGCGATTAACTAAACGGCTAATTATACCCGTTGGTTGCGACAGACATAGAAAATGGATTGAGCGTTCCGTATTCAGTTGTGCAATGAATACAGACCGAAAAATACGAGGTAGACAAAGCGAATTTGCGGCCAGTATTTGTCTCTTTAGTAGTACTACAGGTGTTGGCTGCAAATTCGCTTTGTCTGTTTCTAGAGAGTGGTCACTTTAGTGAGGCTAACGCTCAGTTCAATTCTCTTTGTCTATGGCCTACACCGACACATACAACAGGATGTACCAGAAAGGTGTGGTCAAATTTAAAAGTATGGTACAGACCATCAAACTGAACAACTTTCTCCATGGGACCAACATCGTAATCAAGAAAAAATTCAACTGTCCCGTAGAAATCTTCAAACCTACTCGACGCAAATATATGTACAGCTTAGCCGATTTGGATGAAATTTGGCACACTGGTAGACCATGACCTGGAAAAGACCATAGGCTACTATAAAACCAACATACTAAGCGGACGAAGCCGCGGACGGAAGCTAGTACATTAGCTGACCCACCCTTACATAAATGGTTGAGATTTTTTAGAATACGAGTCGTTAGAATTTTATAATTCTTTTATATTATATTTATTTAAATAAAATATAAAATAATTATAAAATTCTATCGATTACTAATGCTATAGGTCACTGTACCTACACAAATAAAGGAAAAAAATGCAATTTTTTTATTATAATTATTTTCTTATACAGGTGGGCATGAAAGGCAGTCCAGACAACCTAAACCGCGGTCTGGACTGTGACGTCATCGTAGCCGAGGTTCGTGCCACCTCACACAAACCCGACGAGATCTACGGCATTATTGGTAAGAAAACTCAAAAAGGCGGGAATACAAACGCCTGCAGCTTGTACAAAACTATGCAAGTAGCTTGCATTACATTGTGACATTCACCAATAAGAAGCTATAATAGTACAGACGCCAGCACATCAAGCTACTACAATCTGTCTAATTTATTTAATAGATTTTCATCTTTATCGCTAAAGCATTAGGTTCAAGGTTGATTGGGAAAATTTGACAGTTTCGGGTGTCTTGATCTGCTGGCGTCTGTGCATTGGCATGCAAGCCACTTGTATAGTTTTGTACAAGCTACAGGCATGTGTATTGCCGCCTTAATATTACCACAGCATACATAAAGTACAAGTACAGAAAGTTCACTCCGCAAAATCATTTAAATAAATAGTGACTCTTGTTACGACATAATAAAGTGCAAATCAGGTCGCACAGCGTTAATTACCTACAGCTATATTCACCTAGAAGTTGCCTCTCTTTTTTAACCGACTTCTAAAAAAGGAGGAGGTTCTCAATTCGGATGTTTGTTTTTTTTTTTTTTTTTTTTTTTTTTTTATGTTTGTTCGCGCATAACTCCGTCGCTAGCCAACCGATTTGAAAAATATTTTTTTTGTTGGAAAGGGTATACTTCCCAAATGGTCCCATTTTTGTCAAAATCCAGTTCTGATGATGGGATCCTGGAGAAATCGAAGGAACTCTTCAAATATTATAGGCACACCTATAGCGATTTGGGTATTTTTTATAGTAGCTCGTGCATTTGCTCTCGGAAGGCACCACTTGGTGAAGTGGAACTGATGATGAAGACCACAGATGGCTACCAGAACTACTGAATGATAAATATTTCTCGGGTTGCGATTCGATTACTTTAATATGGTTGCTAAGCAATTTCTGCTCGTCACACAATGCGTGTGGTGAGTGGTTGTTGAGGAGTTCTCCTGTTTCTTACCAGCAGAACTCCTCAACAATTAACGTCGCAGCATCGGGAAAAGCAATATTTTGTAACATGTGATGAGCAATTGACATTAGACTATTGTAACTTATACAAATTATAAACAGACCCACTAAAAAGCGAGAAATAAAAACTTTTTAACAAAAAAAAAAACCGACTTCCAAAAATCACTACAAAGTGAAAAATAGTTTTGATTTCGGAAGTCGGTGGCAAAAAAAAAGAAAGTAAATAAAAAACGAAAGACACCGACTTCCGAAATCAAAGTTATTTTTCACTTTGTAGTGATTTTTGGAAGTCGGTTTTTTTTTTTTGTTAAAAAGTTTATTATCACGTAACTCTTATACCTTCTGACTGGCTAGGGTTGTCTTCTTTTACGACGCGGCGCGTGAGTGGGTTTCGAACTAACGTGCGCCCCGGCCGCGCTCGGCAGGCCACACCGAATTGGCCCGACAAGTCGAGGCCGCCGCGTACTTGTAGCTTCATACTTAAAATGTGTCTGGCCTGATATTACTTGATGCCTGACATACAGCGCTACAAGTTTAATGTCTGGCCAAAATCGGTACTAAAGTTATCACAATCTAAGAAGTCCGATTTGACATGAGGGTGTCCCGCTATGTTTGTCTCTCTTAGGCATATAAAACGATATGGGCTGTCAAAATGGACCTATTATTTTGTAACAACTGTAACGCTATCGTCTTGTTTTTTGTACACAGTCATGTTAAAAGGCTGGCAGTGTTGCCGCGTTGGATGATGCTGATTCTTTGGCCTAAAAACAGGCCAGCCCTCTGATCATGTGAAGAGTGGCTAAACTTATAGAAATACAGTATTTTAACTGTAAAATCACGCAAATCAGCGAAATCGGCAAAATTTCTTGGACGGCCTTTTAATTTAAATTTTGAATTGTTTTTTTTTAATATTTTGACTGACCAAACCCTTGCAATTCAAAAGTGCCTGTGATTGGTTTATTCGAAATAAAAGCTTTGAATTTAAGTGTACTCTATAATTTTATTAACATTTTCAGAGAGACTGAGCCCTGGTACGAGAAAAATAGAACTGTTTGGACGGCCACACAACGTCCAGCCGAATTGGTAAGCGAGCTGTTGTTGCTTTATCTGAAGTTTGTTCCCTGACCTTCGACTACAGGCCGTTCAGTTATTTTACCTCGGACAGCTCTGACAGCAGCAACCAAATAGCAAGTTTATTGCAACGTAAATAAAGATCTCTTTGATTTTGACGGACTTGTCCATGTAGCAACCTTATTACATCGATAATACAGATCACTGCGATTTTAACGGACTTATCCATGTAGCAACCCAAATGCAACCTTATTGCCTCGACAATAAAGATTGACACTATGATTTTGACAAGTATCTGTAGTTCCTTCTATTCAAGTCAACTAAAAGTTATTTTCAAGAATAATGGAATCAAGTTTATTTTTAAACGACTTCAAAAAAAGGAAGAGGTTACGCTTTCGGCGTTTTTTTTTTTATGTTTGTATACCGATTTTTTTCGTAATTTCTGGGCCGATTTATTAATTGGCATAGGAAGCCCGTACGGTGGTCCCGTATAATTTTATTAACTTTGCTTTAGTAGTTTTTGATAATACTACTTTGTGTGTTTTGATTACTCCCTGTAACTATTATTTACATAGCACTTAGTGGTGTACGAGTTTGTGTGGGGTAGGTACAGTCAGCGTCAAAAATATCGGGACGAACAGACTGTTCAAAATGATCTCGACAACTTAGAAAATTAAACTTTATCTCAATTGGATAAAGTTCTTGTCCGAATGACAGTTGTCTTTAACTGTCTTCATTCTGAAACATTCCTTTTGTCATTGAGTTAATATTCCATTTTCATAGTTGTTTAGATCATTTTGAACAGTCTGTTCGACCCGATATTATTGACGCTGACTGAACCACAACTAAAAAGTAAAAAATTAAATAACTTTTATTATAAAATATTACAAAGTGAAAATTAACTTTAATTTTTGAAAACTATTTCAATGTTTTTGAAATTTCAGGATAACCCTAGGCAACCAAGTGGATGGCGTCCGCTTAGTAGACCCGGACTTGATCGGGGCTTTCAAGAAGCGCTACCCTGATGGGAACTGCATGGCTCCTCCGCCCCCGGACCCCGGCCTCTCCTAGCTCCTGCACTATTTAGTACTTAACTTAGTCCTAGAGTCTGCAAGACATTGACTAGAAGCCGACCAGGGTTGGTTAGACAGCTGTCAGTCGTGAACTGTGCTCGGACTTTTAATTATCTGCAGTAAAATGACACTTCTTATCTGTCATTTCGTTAAAAAATGTTCCCATTTGATAGCGAAATGACAGTAAAAATGACATTAGAAGTGTCATTTTACTGCGGCTAATTAAGAGTACGACCATAGTGACGTCATCCGTGAATGTTTGGAGAATAGTATTAAAGCCGATGTCAGCCACGATGCAAGTTTCTGACCTGTGTCATACAATAAAATGGAAGCAATAAATGACTCGCATCGCATATACACTGAGGGCTGGATACACGTCTGTAACTTACACAAAAGTATGCATCCTTGACCGACCGCCCCGAACTCAATGTAAATGCGATCGAGTAAGTATAAAAACTCGCACTAAAGGCCACATGTTCGTTTCAGACCTGATTTACACGGTGCGATGTCATTGCCTGTGGCATACCATCACGTTGAACGCCATGTGTATCCTTCCGGAAACACAAAGTAGGTATCACCTTCAGAAGCCGCGTGTTTCCTTTGGGAAACAGCACTGCCTGTTTCCCAAAGGAAACACGCAGCCTCTGCTTTATTCGGAAGTCGGTCTGTCCGCCAGGAAACATATTTTAATACATTTTACTATGAATTCTAATACCTCTGCCCTTCACGGTTGTTTCGGTCTATGTGGGTTTTTTGTACGACGTTTTGATCAAAAGTTATATCTGAAAATAAAACACCAAAGTCCACCGTACATAGTTAAAAAAATGAAAAACACGGTTTTTGGTCTTGGCGCTCAAATAAAAGTTAGAGCGGGAATACACATGTATAAAACTATGCAAGTAGCTGGCATGTCATTGTGATATCAGAAGTTGTTATGGCACACGGCATGCCAGCTAGGCATATATGTATTTTCGCACTAACGTTGTCGCCTAATCATCTTGCATGTAACATGTGCTTTTTAGAGAGTAGGAATGTTGTGATATATTTTTATACCACGTTTTTATTAAAGTATGAAACTTGTTATGTGCCTCCAGTATAACCTAATGAACTTGAGTATTAGAAATAGCGCTGTTGTTTGAACCTCATTATTTAATACTACGTTCGTTCAAATGTCCGTTTGTGTCCCATTGTTCATCATTTAATTTCATATAATAATTACCCAAATGCCTAAAACAAAATCTTAATGCAAACACAATACAATACGGCCGAAATATCTTGACGAGTCTAAGCCGACGTTCACACGGACATAAAAATATCCCTTTTTTCCCAAAATACCAGATGACCAGCATACCAGATTCCTGTTTTATCAGATTCCCACAATACCAGCGGGATTTTATCGCACACTGGATTTTCAACTATCGTTGTTGAAAATCCAACTTAACAATAACAGAGTGCATTCTAGCGCATCGCAAAAACACACTGTTGGATTTTCAACCCTCGGCGCTAAGCAGAGCGTTGAAAAACCAGTGCGCGAAAAAAAATCGCCTCGATATTTAAAATAGGGTCTGCGAACCTTCATGTTCTCTCACTCACACTCTCCTCATGTCACTATTTTGGTTCATAAAAAATGTTACTGCGCGAAGTTCGGACTCGCCAAGATATACGGCCGTAGTGTAGGTACTTGTAAAGTAGTTTGTACATAATTGTAAATATAATGTAAATAAATAAAACCCTTGAATAGAAACTGTACTTTTATTACGGTACACACGGCACAATTTGATTCAGTTACAATTTGATTCACTGGTCAATAGAAACTTTTCGTTTGCGCGTTCTGCCGTCCCTTCGGCGACATCGGGCGCGTGGGTCTGTAGAAACTACGAGACATGGGCGGTTGTTTGTCTCTGGCAACGCTGAAACAACCAAAAATATCACCAATCAAATATCATCAATAGGGGGAAACCTTTGCCCAGCAGTGGGACACTAGGTTATTCTTAGCGATTCTATAGGATATGTAGCAGTAATGCAGACTGGCTAGAACTTATTATAAAATAAAAAATCTCATCGAATGCGTTAAAAAAACTTTTACACACCTAATGTCTTGATTAAGTTTCGTCATGTTATTATTAGTCCTAGAGATGTCGTTCTTGATATTATTAATATGCTTCTTTGGCGCCAAACTGTTAACAAATAATCATAATTATTCATAATAACTACATAAAAAAATTACACAAATAAAAATGAATGGCTTGAATGGTGTTGCTAAGCGCAAATCTCAAGAACGGATCGACCAATTCGGCAATCTTTTTTTTTCAAATATTTGTTGAAATACGAGGAAGGTTCAAGAAGAGAAAATTGGAAAAATTACCGGGAAAACAGTGTTTTTTTTTGGGATTTTTATGAATGATTGAAATTTGGACAGGAAGTCTGTCGGGTCATGAAGTTACCGAAAGTGGATAAGTAGGTACCTATATAATATTATTACCGTTACTTACCTGACTTTATCGTGAAACACGCCTATTTTCTCTGCATCGCGTATTCTTCTTTGTAACTGTAATTTATAATATCTTATTAGAACCACGTGAAAATAGGCTTCAACTCACGGATGCCTATACTTCGACCTGACTGTCCTGAATTTGTAGATCAAGTACTAAACGGTACAAATAAGGAGCCTCACGGACTATACGGCCACGACCACTTTGTGCGACCAAACTTTCTTCTTGGTCAGAACTTCTGCGGCGACGACCAGTCGTGGTCGTTGCGAACGCATCCTCTGCAGGTTAGGTATACAGGGTGTTAGGTTAAACGAGGGACACACTTTAACGGAGGGTAGTACTCATGAAAATGAACAACTTTAATAGGGGACCATACCTGAAATCGCGAAAAAAAATCAGCTGTTCCCTACATTTTGACGAAATAAGCGAACATAAGTGTACTGCTGATTATTTTTTTGCGATTTCGGTACTGGTCCCATAGTAAAAGTTGTTCATAATGATGAGTACTACACTACGTTTTAAAGTCCCCCGTTCAACCTTACACCGTGTACAAACTATCATACTCCAAATTATTTTAAACCTTATGATGTTGATGGTTAAGTTCAAAATCGAATGAGTAAATTTTACAGTTTGTATTAACTTGACCAGTTGCTGTGTGTTACTTCAACTCTATAGAATGCAGGATTTTATTTAGAAAACAATTTCTTGTTCGATCTCATACTTAATACCTACCTACAGCTCAGTTGTAGTAGCCAAAGTAGTCGGGAAAACTCGAAACAAATCCTATGTAAGTAAGTACTTAGAAGATACTTAATCATTTGTTCAACTTTTTTAAGTCTGAAATCGCCAGCCCGTCTTGAGCAAACGTGGTGATTAAAGCTCGTGCCTAGAGAAGGCACGAAGTGTGAAAAGAGGCTTTTGCCCTTCATAGACGAAGATGATGTACCTACCTTAATGCTATTCAGCATGTCCCCCTGCGTGGCAAGCGGTCGCTCGTCGGAGCGTACAGAGGGCGGGCGGCGCGGCGTGGGAGCGTCCGGGGTTGCGCCTAGCGATGCCGCGCCCAGAGACCTGTCGCGACACGTCGACACTACTGGCCAACAAGGCCATAGGCCATTATATCGGATTACTACGATACAATCAACATCTAGGACCAACATCCTTGTCAAGTCAAGACGAATCAAACGAGTCCAAACTGACCAAACTCGATAGGGTTGCGTCGTTTTATTACTGAGTTCCCACGGCCACCTTGACATATTAATATTGCATTGTTATCCAATTTACATATTATAAGTAGGTATGCATGTAGCATCATTGATGTAGTGGGTCTTTAATTTGCAAGATTCGATTACAGACAGACACCGAAACAGGTAAATAAAAGCTTGTAAAAAGTGTGACACTGCTGTATTTTTTAAATAAGTATACAGTAGTATCCAACTGATAAGGCGCGTCGTGAATCTTCGTTCGCACAGAAAAGAAAGTATGGCCCCGAAGATTAACGAGAATGCTTAAAACTTACAATCAACCTTAAATCACTACTATAAGGTTCATAATACACTGCAGCTGCTAGTTCCGTCTCACTCGCAAGTATGGCGGCTGTCAAGCGGCGCGCGATAACATGGCGGCAGCTGCCGACCAATAGCGGTACAGGAAAAAGCGTGGAACTTGCCGATTGGTCAATAGCATTTCCCGCGCTTTGAAAATTCATCTTCTGCGCAGGTACATTGATAAGCCATATTAGTGGGGTACTACTTGTACTTACCTTTGTAAAATGTTGTGTTCAAAATGAGCACTATCACCACATTTATCACCAATTACACCAGGTTCCCTACTTTCAAACAGTCAACAATTAAAACAAGCCATATTCTATTCTATACTATTATGAAAACCTCAGTGACATGAACTCTAACCACTCTCCGATAGTCTTTCACAAAATATCTGAAATTAGTTAGTTCATAAGTTTACCTACTGATTGGGAAAGTTTTAGCAGACCTACAAAATATTATTGACCTAAAAACTTCTCATTTGATAGCCCAATTTATTCTTAGCCGAGCAAATAGAAAAAAAGTCAGAAAGAACACTAAGCGAAAACAAAGTAATAACACAGGCATGAAATGTGGCTGTAGTAATGTATTGTGGTGTTTTATGCAGACGCTCATATTAGATTTGGTATGGGTCACAGAAACAAAATTAGGTATCAGAATTAAAAACAAAACAATTTTATTTTCTCTCTTTCTAATTTCTAAATCACAATGGCTTAGATATTTTTAGCAATATCCATTATATTATAATATTTAAAGAATAATGTACTGAGTAGAATATAAGCATGATGTTGTGTGTTGAGAGTAGGTATAATAGAATATTTTTATGACACAATAAGGGACTAAATACACTTATTCAGCTCAATTCAACTTTTGTCCATAGAAAACACTAGTTTTGTATGAGATGCGTATGCATGCCTTCAGCCACAGAAAGCTGAACGGATACATACGCATATCCATACAAAACTGGAAGTTTACCAGCAGGGTTTGCACTGTCAACAAAATCATTGAAGATAATATAGGTTGCAAAACTAGATACATATTAAAGCTGTTCTTATGTATATAAAATAAAATCATTTTAATATTACTATTCTATCCCAGAAACTAATTCATTTAAAACGGAAACATTGAGGTAATTTTATATATTTAAACTAAATCAAACATAAGAGAATGGTAACTAGGCTGCTTCCTTTACTTTTTTGTCTGTGTTGGCTACTTCGTTTACTTTTGTGTCCGTGTTGGCTACTTCGTTTATTTTTGTGTCTGTATTGGCTACTGTAGCATATTGCTGCTCCTTATTAGCTTCTAATTTTTCTAATGTCTCAACTTTGTAAAGTTGTTTCCTCATTTGTGCTGGCCCTGCAAATATAGCTGGCGTTTTCTTAGTCTCTGGTATGTATACCTCGTAAGTCTTGAAATATTTTAGTATACTTTCTACATCCTCCTCTTTTAGTTTGTACTCTAGCGCTATTTTGGAAGCTGTTACTTCAGTAGGATTCGTTTGATGTGCAGAAATAAAGTTAATTGAATCTCGAAGAGTCGTTCGGCCATAAGTCACTCTATCTGGTTCTTTGAATCCAAAGTCATACTCCTCCGGCATTTTACGGTCTTGAGGCAAAGGACGCTTACTCTTGTTAACAGATTTCTTCTCCCGGGTAACGTCAACTTCAGGCCTCCCAAGTGAGGTTACATAAACATCTTTCAATCTTTTATCTAGCCCTTCATCTTTTTTATCTAATTTCTCGTCTATATCAGGTTCCGCTTCAAGGGTTCGCTTTAAATCTTCTATATTGTGAGGATACTTGGGTGCTGGAGTCGGCTTTTCTTTGGAAATCACGCGATGAGCGCGATTTTCGATGTTGAAAGATTTGATCGGTCTTAAAGCTTTGGTCACTAAAGCACCCATCTCAGGTGGCAATAGCACAATATCCAATATTTAAATAAGCACTCACTAGTTCACTTGGTAAACATTGTTTAAATCATTATTTTTATGAATTGCATCATAATAAAAGAGGTTATATTTTCCAATTTGACACTAAGTTAATGTGACAGTTCTCTGTTCAAAAAAACCGGCGAAGTGCGAGTCGAACTCACACACGAAGGGTTCCGTACCATCTAATATGATTATCAATCACAAAGATTTGTTTTTCATAATGATACTGTGAATTACAAGGTTATTTTTTGCAGTTGCAGAAAATCGCCCCTAATTAAACAATAAAAAAAAATGTATGTATATGAATCGGCGTTTTTAGTATTTGTTGATTAAATACAGTATTATGATAGGTACATGATATACACACGTTTCAACTTCCTAACTTGTTTAATTTTTGCGATAGAGCTCGTACAAAAATGGTCTAAAATTTTTAATTTATGAAGATCTACCTATTACGGTTCAGGAGATACCGCCCTGTGACAGACGGAGACCGGAGGCTTAGTAATAGGGTTCCGTCTGGTACCCTTCGGGTTCGGGTACGGAACCCTAAAAAGTCTTGCTTTGCCAAGTTGACAATTGCCAGTAGCAGCAGTTGCTAGGTAAACAAATGCGTCAAAATATTTTAGTAACAACGTGAAACGGAACGTTTATTAAAAGGGATGCCATTATGCTAGATGCAGCACATTCCGATGGTAATAATTAAATACCTATTATAATGAAAAACATGATTGCTATTGCTATGTTCACAACTTCACCGGAGGATAGAATTCCATTTGTTGTTATGGCTGGCTACTATCTAAATTGTAGGTGAAGAAAAAAATTTTAAAGTAGGTACTCACGCCTTAGTCTTGAAAAGACATCTTTCAACGCAGTTTTTGAGGCATCTTTTATTAAGAACTTCTCAGTGACAGTAGGTGAAGGTGTGTTCGTGGCTCGAGACTGTTCGTTGCACATCCGAGCTGGTGGACTCGGACTACGTCCAAGTCTTCGTCGAGTTTGGGATTGCGCCGGTATTTTAGGTGCTTTATGGAAATAAACGGTTCTAAATTCAAGCTATTCGATTATTAAACCCATATTATATGTATTCGCCACGTTCAAGATCAAACTACGTTTAAACTGAACGCAAGACTGATAATTAGAGTCTGGCACACGAAACATGAGCCTGGAAAATAGCGGCAAATTCAAAAAATCGAGATCAAAATTGGTTGAGCCGTTAAAAATTGTATGATGTAAAAGGACAATAATATTTGTCCATTAATCCATGATGTATTTGAAGTATCAAAATGTATTTACCTATTATACGCAGTGATACCAGAGCTAGATTTTTGAATTTGCCGCTATTTTTCAGGATCATGTTTCGTGTGCCAGACTCTATGTGAATAACAATAAGTTTGTAAATCGAGTGAAATGTTAAACTTAGGTAGGTACCTGTACTATAGGTATTTGTACGCTCGGACGAGGGTGTTACATGTGCTCTGTAGCCTACAGTTGAACTTTTAAAAAGTGGGCTTTGATCCCGGAGCCCATGCTGAGGGGTCACCGTAACAGCCGAGTTCAACTGCTTGTCCCGTTCGGAATTATAAATACTGGTTCGCATTAGGTAATTCTGAAAGTAAATATATTTATATTTCTTTCTTTCTTTCTTTCGTACTTTAATCCCTATATCGACAGTAAATAGATAATGCTATTAATATTAATTGCTTTTCTTACTCGAGCATCATTAACGCTTTTTATTACTGGACCTTGGCTTGTACAGTAAGTTGTAATAGGCAACTGCTTTTCCCGTTCGGAGTTATAAATACTGGTTCGCATTAAGAAATTCTGAAAGTAAATGTACCTAGTCGTACTTTAATCTCTTTATCTACATTATTTATATGTATACATATACATAAGTAACACTATATTAATTGCTTTGCTTACCCGAGCTTCATTAGCGTTTTTTATTACTGGACCTTGGCTTGTCCGGTAAGTTGTAATAGGAGGAGTGTTATTGTGTAAAATTTTTGACTCTTGCTCCTAAAAAATTGCGTTCATTTTATACACGAGGAAAACCTTCAGAAATGCCAATAAAAATAGAAAGATTGTTATGATATAAGAATAATTAAGAATTTTGAAATATTTACCCTAATGCTAGAATTAATACTATTCCGTGGCGTCTGCTGTGTAGCACGCGGTGTAGAGTTTCTAGAAACTGGACGACCAGCTCTGGGATCGCCCGCACCGCTACTACGACGTGACGCAGTACTGAGTGTGTCATGTTGGTCTCTACAGTAGTTACAAAAAATACCAGTTCATATTTTCATAGTTTACATTCAAAGAGCATTCTCTAGAAGACAGAAGAAAAATAAGTTAGTTGCAAGATGATTGCCTAAACCTGTGTAACTATGTTTTAATCATTCGATAATTTTTACTTTTGAAAAAGCTGCAAATAGGTATATTGCTCTGTTCATAATGAATTCCCTGAAGGGTTAGGCCGAGCGAGGTCCATAGTAGACCCACATTTCGCTAATTATGTATAAGTTCCATGTAAAAGGTGGCGAACCTATAATAAAAAATAAAAAAATAAAAATCTTTTATTTACAGACTACATAGGCCCACATTGTGTTAGTGTCTAAATTATCTTATAAACTATGTTAGTATACCTATACCTACTTAGAACATTGATAATACCACAGACAGTTTCATCAAGCCCCATGTAATACATGAAGCTTGATAAACCTATCCATGGTAGGCCCATCCAGCCTTTCAGCAAACATCCTAAGGATACTGTTGGTGCTTCCTCCCACTCTGCGAGTCATCGACGCCACCTTTTTACGCATTATTGCAAAATAGTCGTCAGTGTGTGCATCGGCGAACATACCTGACGCACTACAATAGGGTGGAAGCCTCAACAGCACCCTAAAGGTATTATTATATTGTACTCGCAGGGCATTGTTTGCTTTTTGGGTATGATTAGCCCAAAGGCTGCTGGTGTAAAATGTTTGGCAGTAAGCCTTGAATAGTGTAATTTTTACCGGTACTGAGCAACCAGCAAACCTTCGAGCCACCATATTTCCCCTTACAGCCAATGCCCTGCGCTCCCTCTCCATGTCTGAGTCGTCTTTCAGGTCTTCGGTAACAATGTGGCCCAGATATTTAAACTGGGTTACTCTCTGCAAAAGTGAACCGCACAGCGTTACCGGAGGGATATATGATGGACTTTTACTTCTACCTATAAACACCAACAGCTCACTTTTCTTGGGATTGTACTTTAACCCATACAGCTCAGCATACCCCTCACAAATAGAAAGCAACTTTCTCATTCCACAGATGGATGGGCTCAGCAACACCATGTCATCTGCGTAACTCAAGTTATTTAAACTAACTCCATCTATGTGGCATCCGACATGTGTGTTGCTGAGCTCAACCAGTAATTCGTTAACATAAATGTTAAAAAGCCTTGGGGAGGTCAGACCCCCCTGTCTGACACCACATTCTAGTTTGTAGGGGTCAGACAGCGCGTTTGACCATTTTACAAAGTTTCTCTGCTTATCATACCACATAGATAACGTGGACACCAACGAAGCAGGTACGCCCGCCTCTCGAAGCTTTCCCCACATGACATTATAGGAAACCCGGTCGAATGCTTTTGACAGGTCCAGGAAACAAGCATACACTGGTGTATGTCTATCTGTATAATACTTGACAGTATGCTTCAACGCAAAAATGGCACTCTCAGTCGACAACCCAGCACGAAAACCAAACTGTGAGTCGTGTAACTGGGTATATTTACTGAGGTGGGCGTCAAGCACACTGTCAAGTACTTTGGCTATAACAGTCGCCAGTGAGATAGGTCTATAGTTACCCTTGTCTGCTATGTCTCCTGTCCTGTCCTTCACAATAGGTATGACTACTGTATCCAGTAGCTCTTGTGGTAAGTGAGAATGTCCCAAGCAAAGATTGAAGAACATAGTTAACACTCGCGGCAGATGTACACCAGCGTTTTGAAGATGCTCGATGCTGAGCCCATCGTGACCAGGAGATTTACCCCTCTTCATACCTTTAATAATAGATTTTATCTCTTTACATGAAAATCTAAAGGGTGATCCTGAACGACAGTGCTCAGCATCGATCCTCCTCGCCACGGTCTCGAGAGGTGAACTCATTTTAAAGTGTTCTTTGAAAATATTCGCTATTTCAGTGCAGTCATTCCTACCCTCCACGCTAGCCGAAACGCTTGGGGTATTATTATTCAGTTTTTTAGTACCTTTCCAAAATGACGTGAAACTTTTTTTTGAATGTAATGAGGCTAGAATGTCCATTTCAATTTTGTCTTGGTTTTTAATACACCATTTTAATTTTGATTTAAATACTTTCTGCGTTAATTTCATATCTTCAAAAATAGGCCCGATACTAGGTTGACCATGCCACATCCAAACTTTAAACTTAATCTTTGCTTGGTTGTGAGCTTCTTTTACATGTTTGTTCCAGCCCTTTATACATTTATTTTTTCCTGTAATGCCCCTAGATGTCCTACTACTACTACTATAATACTGCCGTCAACTACCCAGCTGGTACAAATCCAGACGCGACGAGATGTACCGCATCTCAGACGATGTAATTCTTTATTTGCTTATAACGTAAAACTTGATTTTTACTAGGCATTGCAGGGAATTGAATACAGAGGATTGAAAATCAACCAAAAAACTATTTACATACGCTCTATACATTTTTTGCGAACTATTGTTCGAACCATACGATTTCACGCGCCAGTCGCACTCCTTCTCCGTCGTCTTGTTAAAAGCTACACGGAAACAAATAGTTATAATTAGTATTATTTTGGTAAGATTTTCAATAATTATTCATCAAATATTAAAAAAAATACAAACCCCATCTAATAAACTGCACAAGCCTGTACCATTACAAGTCTCGGGAGCTGAGCCTGCGCAACGCACCGCCAACATCCACAAACGATCATTAAGTTTTTTGAAACATGACTGACCACACAAGTATTTTTTCCAGCCTGCGACTCTCACTGATTGGTGACTATCGCCATGTTCTTCGATAAACAAGTCACTTCTTAGTATACAACCCTTCCTTTGAACCATCGTTTTAGAAGGCATTACAGTCAGATCACATGACGCTATGAACACTTCGTCTTCCTCATAATCAGGTTTATTTTCGTAGTCTGGACGTAAAATGAAAAATATACATTTGATGATCGTCTTCAAAACTTTGCGCCATAATCCATACTTATAGGCCGACTTTTTCATTGGTGACAGTCCCATGGTTCACGCGGGTAAAGGTGGACGCGGGTATAAACAAATGACAAGCACTTGATTGCACAAGGTATGCGTTGTCAAAGATGAGTCCACAGATTTCTGAAATATTTCGTAATTTACTTCCGTTGAATGTTTCAAGTATAAAACGATTTCAAATATTAGTATTAAATTCATCTGCATTTAATTTTAAAAAAAATGTACCTACATAAAAAACGATCTGTGCCCACGATACAGCCCGTGTAGAAGGTATCAATAAAAAACTGTTTTGCGCAGGGTACTCGAGGGCATTTACATTAATATATCGTCCTGCTTCAATTCGTCATTTTTCAAGGGAAAACTAGGCGCATCGCGCTCTTTCTGAACAGTGAAAGGGCTGAGCCGTCAGCGTCACGCTCGGGTCGGTAACACTGCATCGTTTATCTATCATCATCTTCCTGCCCTTATCCTTATCTTATCGTTTAAATCTATTCTATATTATGATTGTGACATTACAATATTACCTACGTTATTTATGTGTGTACGATATCGATAGTGTACCGTTTTTGAAGGTAATCTATGTATACGCACGCTTCTTACTGCCCCCGCAATCCGTCCCCCGTCACCCGCATGAACCATAGGACTGTCACCAACGAAAAAGTTGGCCTGTAAAATAACACTGTTTAACATGTAAACACGATTCGCAACTGACGGTGCGTTGCGTAAAGCTTTGCTGTAAGAAAAGCTAACAGTATGTACAGTGTTAGGTACCTACTTTAAACGAATTACAACAAATAGTGCCGTGAAAAGATAGTAACCAATCAAAATTAAGATTACAAGACAATAACACCGTTTGAGTATGACTTTAAGTAGGTACTTACGTACATACACATACATACACATCTAAAGTAGACAAATTAACCTGAGATTAACTTAGCCTTTCAAAGTCCATCCAGATGCGGATTACTTAACTGAATTTTGAGGTAGGAAGTACCTAAAACTTGATAGACGCAATATCCAATAGTGGACCATACAAGGCTAAAATTAAAGTAAATAATTTATTCTTATAACCTTTAATCCTTGAGTTCTGTGGCCTCAGTGGGGTCGCTCCATCCGATCGAACTTGTTTTTGTATTGGAGGTGGCGGTGAAGGCGATTTATGGAAGACCACAGGCCGCTGCTTCATAGTCTTTTCAGCAATAGAATAAACGCCGAACTCATGCAATGGCATCTTCTCAGTGTCCTGGTACGTACGTTTCCTGTCAAAAACTTTATTAATTTCAACTTTGAGTAGTCTTTGTCTTACTGTCAGTTCAAATAAAGTAAACTAAGCCACAAAACTCCGTCACATTGAAGATTTGGAAGAACTGAAGAAGTCCACTGAAGAACCCTTGGACGGCACGGATAGACAAATGACTAGGGATTCGGATTGTCTTATTTATTACCGACTATCAACAAAATCTTCACTTGTTTACCTATAAAGATTCCCCTGCTTAATCAGCCATGGTTCAAGCTGCTCCAGCCAACCCTTCAACAAGAAATCTATTGTCTTGAATTTATTACGGCAAATATAGAAACTACTATAGGCAGATTGATGACTATTATTGACTATAGTTTGGTTAGAGACTATGGTTCTTACCTGTTGGTGTCCTATAACAGATCCGGGTCTGCAGATCCTCATCCACCCTATAGCTTCGTGAGAAGTCATCCGGTAATGTTTGATTAAATAACAACCAATCAACGAGCCAGTGCGCCCTAGACCTGCCTGAACAAGTTCTTCGTCAGAAACAGAAAAAAGGAAAAGACCTAAAAAGATTTATCTCAAACAGACTAAATTCGTAACCTTGCAATGCACCGCGATTGCGCAGCTAGCTTCTTCACTAATTTGCAGGAATTTGAATAAGATGTGTCGCGGTGGACAGGAGCCATCAGGAAAATATAAATCGTAGTGTATAATACCAACATTATTGAATCTACAAAAAGAAAAAAAGACAAAATTTTAACCTAATTAACAAATGTGTGATTTTGTTTATTGTAATCTAAAGATTTTCTTACACGTTTCCGTCATACAGTCTTTTATTTAATCGGATGACTAGTTTAACGTTGTTGTCCATGAAGTAATTTATGTACATTTCAGGCGGATGGAATAAAGATACGCTGTAGTCAACTGGGCCAATAAATGCGAGAAATTTACCTGAAAACATTCAAGGAAAAGTTGTACAGCCCGATTAAAACTTTATGGCGATATTAACAAATTCATGTCAATGAGTCTTCGGTGGTGTGACGTCAAATTTGTTACTGTTCGCTGCGCACGCGTAGTACCCCACCCCTGAGGGATGGGACGCAGCGTAGCGCTGCCTGTAGTGCACTTCTTCGAATTCGAATTCATTTCGAATTCGAAATCATTATACTATGTAGGTATGTACAACAAAAATATTACAGTGATTGTGCACTTTTATAGTTTTCAACGTGATGATATTATCGTGGACGCCCACGGCCATGGCATCACGGTAACTCAGGGAAGTAAAATGTATGGAAATAAATGAAGACGCTTTTTCCGTCCAGGATAACGCTATAGCGTGCACGTATTGCCATACATTTCACTTCGTCCTTCGTAGACGTCCACGATAATTTTATTATTGTCACGTTAGAAATTATAAAAGCGCACATTATAAAATAACAAACGGACATCCTACCAGGTAAAATCCAGTTCAAATCACCACCCTGAATTTTGTCGAGTCTATCATATTCTTCATAATTAAAATCTTGAAAGTTAAAAAAACCTAATTCTCTAGCTTTCTTTACAGCTTGTAGGCAATCCATCAGTGATATTGTGTAGGCCGATTCGCCTTGCGTTGCGTCTTGGAAAGGTCTAGGAAATAGTGAATGCAGTATATTTAAAAAACATTAGAATGATGAACCTTTATTTGATGAATGTAATGTCAATAAGGGACAAAAGTGAGACATTACTTTATTAAAAGTATTTTAGACCTGTAGCTCTGTCCGTGAACCATCAGGGGCTTCAAAGCATCTCTCGGTGATAAACTCAAATACAGTACTCCATAACATCCTAGCAGAAATGCAGAATTCGCTTTCTTTTTGGGGTCAATTGAAGTATAATGTACAATAATTTGCTTGTTTAGATACTGTTTCAGTTTCTCATTAAGTATTCTACAGTACTTATACACACAACCAAGATTTAAAGGTCCGAAATCGGAATAATAATTTTCGTACACAAGTTCGTTGTCTATACAAAAATATTGCGTATCAACCGTATTTTTAAGTACTTTTCCTTGCCTTACAGTTGCAAAATATAAAACGTTTTTTATATATTCTGCCGTAAACAATATATCAGGACTTCGATTCATCATTGCAATAACAATGACACGTAACTTAGTTGATAGTACATCTTCAATATAGTAATATACTCATTTAAAACTACAATATTAAGTTTTGTAAATAAGACACTAAAACACTACGATTTCACAAACACAAACATATTTCTAAACAAATTTAACTAAAAAATAAAATTCTGTTATAACATTCAAATGACAGTGTCGTTGGCACTCTTTTGTTTTAAACTTGCCACAGCCACAGGTCAACGCACTTTGTAGTCCTACTTTATAAGTTACCAGTACTAATTTTATTACACCAATTTATAAATTCTAAAATAGGTCTGTGTGTAGTGTTGCCATCCCTACTGTTGTAACAGTAGATCAGCTGTTTTTGGGTTCCGTACTCAAAAGGAAAAACGGAACCTTTATAGGATCACTGCGTTGTCCGTCTTTCTGTCCGTCAGTCTGTCAAGACCTTTTTTCTCAGGAACGCGTGGAGGTATCAAGTTGAAATTTATAGAAAAACGCATTAAAAAATACGGCCGTTTATGTGACATATTTTGACACTCGCAAGTAAATCAAAACGGGGTACTTCCCGTTGACCTACAATCATGAAAAGCATAAAACCAGTTTTCACAGCACAAGTAAAGGAAAAAGTCCGAAAAAAAAGTACTTATTTTTTTGGGATTACAACAATGATTACTACAATGTTGAGTTTGTTTTTGGGATCAATTATTTTCAACTACGGATCACTGTGCGTGATCCGACACTCACTTAGGTTTTTTTGTACATACTATATCCGCCGCCATCTGAAGCAAAAATTTGAAATGTTTGTTTCTTGCTTATCGTGTGGGTCAACAACAAACATGGTCTACCGTCTACTGATTCTGGTGAACAACCCATTTACCACAAGTTAGTGCTGAAGCCCTGAAGGTATGCATTTTCGGATTATCAGATTTTTCTAGTGTTCCGCATCTCAAAAGGAAAAAAACAGAGCCCATATAGAATCACTCGCGTGTCTGTCTGTCTGTCTATCCGTCTGTCACAGCCAATTTGCTCCGAATCTAATGGACCGATTATGTTGAAATTTTGTGCACATACTTATCAATTTCTATGATCCAAACATGATCGTGTTACTTAAATAAATGAATTTTGATTAGGGCGGTCACTTTTGGGGGGGAAATAAGAACATTATAAAAAATTGTTTTTTTTTTAATAATTATAAAATAAATTGTTCTAAAGTTATTTCAGAGAACATACGAAAATTGACCATTCCCCTCCTTATCTCCGAAACTACTGAGCCTAAAATATTGAAAAAAGGACAGGAAATAGTTCTCTACCTATAGATTACAGGAAAACCTATAAAAACTTTATGGTCTTAAAATAACATGGTGAAACTCTCAATATTGTGCGTACAAACTTACATGTGCACTTGGAATGTATGGAAGAACATATCAATGTTAAGTTTGTTCTCGGGATAGATTAATCCCAACTACAGAACCCTTCATTGTGCGTGGTTCTCTCTATACTTACTTTACTCTTTGTACGTGGTCCGACATGCACTTGGTTGGTTTTTTTAAAGTTTGTTAGGGTTGGCAACACTGTTTGTGTGATGCTTGAAAGTGTGATACGAGTTTATTTTATTTTAACAAATAAAAATGATTGTTTCAACAATTTTATTGAAGCTGACAGACGATCTTTTCATAACTTGGTTAGGTTTTTTTCTAGTTGGGTTACTTGCTTTCAGATTTTCATAGATTAGTCTTTTGAGTTTTCCAAAGATTATTGCAAGCTTAAAAAATGTTACGGTAATATCACATTCAAAAATGATTTTGACAGCTCTAGTCTTTTTACGGTACGCAAGGTAAATTGTCAAACGTTCTGTGTTCGCTTGCTCTGAATCTTGATATATTTTCGCAATCTTTAATCCTGCAATGGCTGAGTTTCTTTTAAAATCATGTCGAAGTGTCTCTCAACCTGTTCTATTTTGTATTTCAGGTCGTCTAATCACAAAAAACCATGGCTGAAGTCGAAGTGTAAGTACTTTTTGTTTTCGTCATTGTTTGCTTATTTAACCTTTGCATTAGCTAAGAGCGTGTCTTTATAATTGATAAGATACGTAATGTTCCAATTAAGCATTCCCCAAAATGCAATTTATTTTGCAAAGATGAAAAGTAAACATGTTGTCAACATAACCTTCAAAACATGATCCAAACTTACTTAAGCTTGACTTTCATCGTATTCTCACTCATATCCTTCATCCAAATTATTTCATAACCTAGTGAATTACCCCAAGAGTGTTCAACAATGAAATTATATGACAAAGTAAGTTATAACCTTCGTTTGATTACAGTGAAGTACCCGTGAACCCCGTCCTGAGCGGCGGAGCAATGGACGTTAACACAGCCCTCCAGGAGGTGCTAAAGACTGCCCTCATCCACGGCGGACTCGTCCATGGCCTCCATGAGGCTGCCAAGGCTCTTGACAAGTAAGTAAACTAAAATTTAGTGTGACTAGCCACATTGAAGATGACTTTCAGTTATAAACTAGTATTAATCTAGGACTAGGTAAACACATTAAGCATCATTTGCAATCATGAGAAAGTAAGTGAAACAAAATTTTTGAACAACACTATCACAAACTAAAGATGTGTCATGCAGATGTCTAATGTGACAATCACAATGTAACTATGTGTATTCAGGTAGTAGACTGTTACGTTTGCTGTCCTGGACAACAATATGTTGCACAAAAAATTTGTTTGCGGTGTCTGTTCTTGGTTTAGTTTAGATTGAACCTCAATGACCAGGGCATAAAAAGCAGTTGTTTGTGGAGTTACAATCACTGGATCCTAGGAGAACTGGCTAGTAATACAAATGCTTCTGGGGCTGTGAGGATGAGACCATAATTATGCAATGCAATTTATAAATGCAGTAATAATGAAAAAAAGGAATTTTTATTCTTATTAAACTCATTTTGACGATCACAAATCTAATGATTAACTCAATTTTGACCAAAACTGTTACTTACTGCCTTTATAAATTGCACAGCAGAATTATGTTTTTAAAATTCTCCTGTGCACCAGCTTGCAAATTCCATTACTTACCATGATGTGATAATTTTGTAAGAAAACTGCAGACTATGAATGCCATTTAGTAGACTAAACATTTTATGGTTTACTATGATCTCCGTGGAGTTCAATGACTTGATAGGTTCTTTAAGATTTGCCCTAGCAACAGTAGCAACCCTCTGACCTTGCATTGGAACTACAACCAATATTCACTCAGTGTGGGGCTGTTCTAGTCCCATGCTTTGTGGAAATATCTCACACTTTGCGAGTTGTGTGGGATACACTTTGATGCAGAGAGTGACGCACATTCATAGTACCACACTGTTTTAATTATCAACATTGTGGCCTCCCATATGTGCCACATTTTTCACATCCTATAGATTAAAAATTATGTTCACAACAGCATAATTTGTTGAACACTACATTCAAATTATTGGTTTATATTAAAATAAAAAAAAAAAAGTAGTGCAATGTTACAACAAGTTATTTCCTTTTTGTTAAATTGTCCATATTGTCCACAACAGGAGGCAAGCAGTCCTGTGCGTATTGGCTGAGAACTGTGACGAGGCTGCATACAAGAAGCTTGTCCAGGCTCTCTGCAATGAGCACCAGATCCCACTCGTCAAGGTAAACATGAATAAAAAAATGTATACAATGTGTAACGTTAAATGCGCAAAACCTCTTAAGGGGTCATTGTACACATCATTATGAACAACTTTTACTAAGGAACCAAACCTGAAATCGCGAAAAAAAATCAGCTGTTCAGAACATTTATGTTTGCATAATTCGTCAAAATGTACTGAACAGCTGATTTTTTTTATCACGATTTCATGTTTGGTCCCATAGTAAAAGTTGTTCATAATGATGAGTACAATGACCCCTTAAGAGGTTTTGCGCATTTAACGTTACATGTTGACTATTAATTATTGTTATGGTCATAATTATAGGCATATTACCGTAGCTCTCTTCTTCACTAGTGAACTAAAAACTTCTTTTAATACTTTAAGCAACTGTTGTTGTCATCACAGTGCAGCGTGTAGAGAGAGCTCTCTTTTCAGTGTTTGCACCTCAACTTCCTTATAATGTTTTTACTTACAGCTGCATAAATACTTGCTAATTTTTAACCTTTATTAACTACAAACAAATTGTTGCGCTCCGCACGAGCGGGCTCGGTTTATTGCCGGTCCCGCCTAAGGAGCGCAGAACAAACCGTGTGCCCCTATGGTGACTCTCAACCTGACGAGTCAACTTTCCTAGCACCCGAACATTTATACATCTATATTTTATTATTTAAACCATTTATTAACATGGAGTCATACTCAGTCAAGGTGAAGAGCCAGGGTAGCCCGCGATTTTTTATTTTTTTTTTTGTAATTTTTATGTTGATCTGAATTTGATTTGCTACCGTAGTAAATTTGAATTTATAGAATTATAATCATTAAAATCATCAATACAACTAAGTTCATCTAATCCTGATGAATGACTATTTCATGAAATCTTGACATTTGAGGATTATACTACCGTAAGGAGGTGTATTACTGATTCTAATTATTATAATTCTGTAAATACATGTTTTTTACGGGCGCGAATCATACTTTACTCAACATACAACCTAATAGTGACTTGCAAATTGCGAAAAACATAAGAAAATCAGAATTTTGCGGGCCATCTTGGCACTTTCCCTTATGTAGTAGTAGAATTTGGCATAATAAGCACAACAACAATAATATTAATGGCAATACTATGCAAAATAAATTAATAACTCTAACAAGAAGGTTGCTGGATTAATTCAAAAGTATGTATTAATAATCATTTGTAATAGAGTATACTGCATTTGCAATAACTGCAACAATATTTAGACCATCTCATAAACCACATTGTTGTATACAACAGGTGGACAACAACAAGAAGCTCGGTGAATGGGCGGGTCTCTGCAAAATCGACAAGGACGGCAAGGCCAGGAAGATTGTTGGCTGCTCGTGCGTAGTTATCAAGGTACGTTCCAACCGACACTGAAATATATATTGTTTGGAGTAGTCACAGATTAATACAGATGGGACACAAAATCACTTAAATAAAAAGCGACTCTTGCTTTGACACAACAAAGTGCAATTCAGGTCGCACAACGCTTATTACCTACAGTTATATTCAACTACAAGTTGCCTCTCTTTCTATCGCGTAACTCTTATACCTTCTGACCTACTGAATTAGCCCCGCGGACGGGGCCTGCCGCATACTTGTAGCTACATACCTAAACTGCGGAGTGTCCCATCTGTATTAATCTGTGGCGTAGTTCACAAGGTTCTTACCATATAAAACAAGTTTTTGGGTGATAATTTGCGTGTCCACTGTACGAGCATTCGTTCGCAAACAAGTTTCTTGAAGAAGCAAATGAATCATTGGCTTGTTGTTATTTTTTCAAACATTGAATGATTGATCGCAAAGGGGACGCACACGACTTTTCAAGAACTGAAACAGTTTCTAGAATAAGACATCTGTTCCCCACATTTACATTGCGCTCAGCACGAACACTATCGGCATACATCGTTGCTAGTGACGAAATAACGGCGCAACATCAAATCGAGTGACCCTATGGTGCCGCGCCACTTGCACAGGCAACTTTCCTATCACTCGTACAAACATACTTAGCAGCTTTCCACAAAGGATAGCTGCATAGGACAACCTTTTCCTGATCAAGCTGTATCTACACAGTCAGGTGTAGGCTGTCTATACATGCTGCCCGGAAGGCCTTTACCCTGATTATGTGGATATAGTGCTACAAGGTTCTTTTGGCGCGTGGCCAAAATCGGAACTAACGCCGCCATCTTGTTTTTCGATACATTTTACAAAACAATTCCGCAAATGTTTACCAACAGCGCCCCCTGTCAACGTCATTTGAGCGCTAAAAGATCCTTGTAGCAGTGTAGACCTAAAGAAGTGAACCATATGCCATTCCAACTATGGAAACGTAAGTTATTTACAAAACTTTCGTGTTTTGTCAACAGGACTTCGGTGAGGAGACGCCAGCGCTGGACGTGCTCAAGGACTACCTGAAGTCTTCAAGCTAATCATTCACCTAGTGTTTAAGTTAAACAATAAAAAAAAATACAAAATACACTTCAACTTTTTTCATTTTCGTCGAACATTCCCGCCGAGAGTAGAGGGGCGATAATTTTAGCTTTTGTACATTGATACAGGCAGATAAGAAAAGAAGACCACCACGTATATCGAAAGTGAAACACCGGCCGGTCGGCATAGATGATGTACAAGTGCGTTTCAAATAAGAATAGGATCGACTCAGCGCCATGTTGTGACGTCATAGCTGTCAAATCGACTGAATTGGGTAGGGTGAGCAAAACAAGATGTTTTTTAGTTAACATTTATTTACGAATCACGAATGAAGAATTTGAAAAAAATTGTTACCAACAATGAAAATATGAAAGAAAGAAGCATAATTTATAAAAAACTAATTATGAATAATTTTTTGATGTCTGTTTTCACTTTGATTTAGCTAAGACAAAACAAAACGTTATTGATACGCAAATAAGTTTTCTTTGCAAACCGTACTTTTCAATCAACATTTGACAGATAAGAGGTCATTGACGTTCCTTTTCTTATTTGAAACGCTTTGTAAATGTGTGCGTGAGGCGTGTTTGTGCAAACGATACCGGCATACTTACTGTGCTTCACTTTCGATATGCGTTGCGCGGAGTCCTCCTTTTTTATAAGTCTGGAGAAAAGTTAGAGAAAAACGAGGTTCGCGAGGGCGCCTTCATGCAGTATTATAAAGTGCTCTGTGTCTGGCGCCCAGCACCCTTTGATATTTGATTGATATTGCGTAACAATGGTGCCGATTCTGTTGTACACCGAACTAAACTATCACTAAAAACGAGGTTCGCGAGGGCGCCTTCATGCAGTATTATAAAGTGCTCTGTGTCTGGCGCCCAGCACCCTTTGATATTTGATTGATATTGCGTAACAATGGTGCCGATTCTGTTGTACACCGAACTAAACTATCACTAAAATTCCTTACTTTTGGCTATGAGAATCTTAAGCTTAAGCTATTCTGTAAAAAAAACCTCGAAATTTAGAAAAAAAATTGACAACTAAAATCGAGTTTGACAATCGTGACTCCGCGTGGCTTAGATAATATACATCTAGATCGAGCCACCGCGTGGCCGGTCATGAGACAGCAATATTAACAGTGAAAGTACTTTGTTTGGCAACATTTTTAAAGCAAAAATACGGCACGCCGTAAGGGACAAGATACGATGCTTTGTCTCAATTTTCTGTATACCTACTGGGTGTAATTTTAATCACCGTTATCCTCTTAAGGGGTCATTGTACTCAAACAACTTTTACTATGGGACCAAACCTGAAATCGCGAAAAAAAATCAGCTGTTCAGTACATTTTGACGAATTATGCGAACAATGTACTGAACAGCTGATTTTTTTTTCGCGATTTCGGGTTTGGTCCCATAGTAAAAGTTGTTCATAATGATGAGTATAATGACCCCTTAAGAGGATAACGGTGATTAAAAATACACCCTGTATATGTGTCTCACTTCACACTGTAATCATGGCAACGTCCGCGTGGTATAGTGCTCGTTAGAGGTGGGCGTTGAATCAATAAACTGTTTTTTTTAACGACTTTTCATTGGTCAACGGGTTAACTGAAACAGGTTGAAAATATTAGCTGTCAGTTTACGTCAACGCATTATTTCAATATTATTTTATTAATTTCTGTGAATTTAGTCTCCTTCGGAAATATTCTTTACTTCCGGAGGTTACCGAACACCGTCGCGTCGCGTCGATGCACCGCAGTACGCACAGAGACGCGGGCACAACACAAACCCTTGTGCGAAGTTATGCGTGTGTGTGTATGTGTGAGTCTGTGGTGTGAGCATTGATCGAGTAAAGAAAGTGCATTTGTTATGATTTTGTATTTAGGTTCAGTGTGTGTAAACAATACGTGAGAGTGGTCGTGTGAGTCCTAAGCCTGGAATAAGTACGAAGGAAAGGTCATTCCATTACAGTCCAGTTCAATAAAAAAAAAAAAACTTATTTCTTATCAAATCTCAACTTAGATAATATACATCTAGATCGAGCCACCGCGTGGCCGGTCATGAGACAGCAATATTAACAGTGAAAGTACTTTGTTTGGCAACATTTTAAAATTTTGTCATGCAAAGTACTTTGTTTGGCAACATTTTTAAAGCAAATATACGGCACGCCGTAAGGACAGAAGATACGATGCTTTGTCTCAATTTTCCTTATTATTTCGTATATATGTGTCTCACTTCCAGACTTCACACTGTAATCATGGCAACGTCTAGATGTATAATGTCATTGAATCTCAACCTAAACTGCAACAAAGTTGTTATTTTATGCGTATTCGTTCGTATCGTAAACGTTGACACAATAAATTCACGATTATCGCGAACGATTGAATCATTGAAATTTTAACCTGTTATTTATTAACAGTTTTTTTAACCCGTTGACCATTAATGTTAAATTACATTGACTTAAAAACCGTCAATGACCCTCTCTACTGCTCGTAGTATATTTGACCCGGTGACTAACGAAATCACTACAAAAAGTGAGAAGGCTTGTCATATTTTGTTTACAGACAATCCGACATCGCCGCCGTTACCGTGTCAGATATTTTTTAGAGCTGGAGGGGGGCAGGGAGGGGGCAGCTTCAACGTGTTTTTGTGGATTTTTTTTTTGGTACCTACGTGTTGAGCTTTAGGGGTTTAAGGGTTTTATAAAGGAGGCCCAAATTTTCATTATTTATGATATATGGAAAATGAAAAAAAAAAATACAGTACTGTGTTTGCACTTGAAGTCAATGTGTTTGTGTCAATTTTAGATCATGATAACTAATCTTATTCCACACCTTTTTAAGATTAAAAATAGTCTGATTTAGTTTGACAATCAAAATTTTAGGTGAAAAAACGTCAAATTCAGAATAGCAAAATTGCCATTTTCACTAAATTATGTATTATCTCAGAACAATCTTAGTGCTGTCAAACTAAAATTTAGTTAAGTTGTGTCACTTTAATCAATTTCAGAATGGGAAATCGTCGTTTGACAGGAATAAACTAAATTTTAGTGATTTTTAGTCTAGTTTAGCATTTGTGACAAGAGAATCGGCACCAATATCAATCGGAATCTGTTTTATTTTGACAGTTCAACAACATTCATTGCGTTATTTACGGTGTTGAGAAGACATTTTTCGAACATTACCACGTGCCCCGTGGCGGTGTTGATACCCTCGTGGCACGGGCACGGGGGTATCAACACCGCCAACTTCAAAACGAGCTGTTACTGAGACATTCATGGAAAAATCCAATAATACTATGCACGCACGCACGACCCGGGTATTGAACCCAGGACCCCACGCTCGGCAGTCCTTGCGCCCACAAGACCAAAGGGGATTAATTTAATAGATAAAATCATAAAATAGTAATGAAGTCAAAACTGTACATTGATATTTTAGAAAAACAACTAATTTATTGCTACGAAGTCTGATGCCGAAAATAAAGTTTTTGGATTTTTTGTCCGTTTGTCTGTAACTATGCATGTTCCAGATTGGCGCAAAAACGGCTAAACGGATTTAGATGAAAGGCACACAAATAGTTTATAACCTGGATTAACACATACAGTATACTTTTATTCCCGGTAGTACGTTCCCGTGGGATATTTTCCGATACCCACGCGGGCAAAAGCTAGTACCTAGTACTGAGTGGAACGTCGCCTAGCGCCGCATCTGCGAGACTTCAGTAGGTTCAAACTTCAATAGTAATTTTAAAATAGGCGCCACCGGAAGTGTTAAAAAAAGATGGTACCTATAGATAACAAAATACTGTCGCTGTTTGATTTCACGAACGGCCAAGATATCAAGCAGCCTATATTTAAGTTTTTAAAATCTCTATCTCGAATAAATCCGCTTCCAAAATTAATGAATTCGAGCAAGCGTTCACTGGAGCAATAGAATACATGAAAGGAAGTTAGCAAAAGTTGAGAAACCGAAGAATGAGACTATTTGTCAGGGGAATGCGCTAAGGTAGCACGCGAAATTCATTTTTTTTTAACGTTTTTTGCAATTTGCAGGTCAATCACGTTGTATGTTGTTTGTTGTTGTTGTTGTTGTTGATTCGCGCCAGTAACTAATATGAATAATTAGAATCAGCAATACAACTCCCTAAGTCAGAATTGACCATCAAATCTTGCGTTTTTTGCAATGGTTAAAATTATGTAAACTCATATTTCTTATTGTCGCGAAGCATATAATGATCAAGATACAACCTTACACTGACCTGCAAATTGTTAAAAAACGCAAGAAAATTTGAATTTCCTGGGCTACCCAGCAGTTGTTTCTAAAACACAAATCTTGCGTTTTTTGCAATGGTTAAAATTATGTAAACTCATATTTCTTATTGTCGCGAAGCATATAATGATCAAGATACAACCTTACACTGACCTGCAAATTGTTAAAAAACGCAAGAAAATTTGAATTTCCTGGGCTACCCAGCAGTTGTTTCTAAAACACAAATCTTGCGTTTTTTGCAATGGTTAAAATTATGTAAACTCATATTTCTTATTGTCGCGAAGCATATAATGATCAAGATACAACCTTACACTGACCTGCAAATTGTTAAAAAACGCAAGAAAATTTGAATTTCCTGGGCTACCCAGCAGTTGTTTCTAAAACACAAATCTTGCGTTTTTTGCAATGGTTAAAATTATGTAAACTCATATCTCTTATTGTCGCGAAGCATATAATGATCAAGATACAACCTTACACTGACCTGCAAATTGTTAAAAAACGCAAGAAAATTTGAATTTCGTGGGCTACCCAGCAGTTGTTTCTAAAACACCTAACCTTGTCGTCGTGCTCGTGGCCGTCCAACTGCTGTTTATCTATCTATGCACCGCTTGCATCGAGCTACAGCGTAACGCAATCCAATCAATCCAAAACGAATTAATAAAAACAGTGAAAACACTAAAGTAAAGTTTATTTTATTCTAAAGAAATAAATAGGAACATACCTAATTTTACTATTATGGGCCGACTTTTCAATCGTCTTTACCCAAGGAACAAATATGGCGGTTTGACATATTTTCTTTAAATAAAAAAGCTGTCAAAACGTTAAACCAATATATCATTGCGTTAAACATATTCCCCAGCTAGCTTTTCTATTAAACATCGTAAATAGTCTAAGTTCCTCAGAGATAAGTTATCTGACAAGTGACTAGCTATTAATGTTCGAAGTCTGACTATTGAAAAATCGGCCCTATTTTAAAATGCTAAACTTAGTTTATTTTATTAAACACATATTTTTGCGAACTGATCGCATAATTCTTTATGCATCGGCCACTGTTGAACTTGACATTCTCTGTAAATAAAAAAGAATATAATTCAAATCATTTCAGTACGGTGAGCTAGTGCAGTACCTAGAAGACCGATTGCAAAGAACTCAAAAGATTTTGTCCTAAGCGAGAGCAGTGATGGCCTAGTGGTAACGGCCGCGGCCGCGACTTGCGAGTTGTAGGTCGTAGGTGCGAACCCAGACAGGCGCTTTACTTAGTGTAAATTATTTCATCACCAATATTCTCAAAACGGTGAAGGAAAACATCGTGAGGAAACCGCCATGTCCTAGAGCCAAAAAATCGAATCGAATCGAATCGAATATGTGACATGTGACATCTACCAACCCGCACTGGGCCCGCTTGGTGGATTACGGCCCACTCCCTCTCACCGAGAGGAGGCCTGTGTCCCAGCAGTGGGAACATTATAGGCTGATTATTTGGAGAATCTTCTCATCTCGCTAAGGGCGAGCTCTAAAAACTTTACTTTAACGAGAAGAATTTTCAAGGCAACACAAACCTGCCACAATACCACTCAGTCTTACACCTCGAACACTTCTTAGTAGCCTTTTCGCCACACTTAGCACATTTAGCGCCGCCACTGTCCAGCGCAAGTGCTGTGTCACTCGTGTACGACTCCAATAGGCGCTTGGCCATGACTCGAGACTCTTCGGAGCCATCCATATGGAACACCTCTAGTTGGGCTTTGGCGAGAGATTTTGTTCGCTTGTGGACTTGTTTGAGGTAGGCATCTTTGATCTGTTGTGGTTAGGAAAAAAAAACCAAGGTTTTACTCCTGTCAAGCTATACATTTCCAGCATACTCTCATTGTACGGATGTAAATCCTAATAATGCGAGATCAGTATACTGGAATGAAGCTTGATATATAGCCTTGCGTACAGTATCCTGCCGTATTCTGGCACAGCTAGTTTTTAGTAAAAGTTCCCCTTTGAAAATTGTCTCTGGACTCTGTTACTCATACTAACAAAAACATAAAACACCCGTACAGGCGCCTCGCGCCTGTACGGGTATTCCCCGAAGGACTGGACAGAGGTGTACCTATAGTGGCTATAGTAGACCCACATTTCCCCAGTAATGTTTGAGCCCCATGTAATAGAGGGCCAGCCTTTTGCACAACTCCAGACTCCGGGCTGCTACTGAGAAATTACAGATGGAAAAACCATTTAACTTATAGAACTTTTATTGGGACGTGATATAGCATCTATAGTGAGATGAAATGAAATGTCCATTCTATGATAAACTATGAATTTAATAATGTATAAATTTTGTTACAACTAAACACGGTAAAATATTACAATAAATGATTGATGCGAGTAACGGGTAGTAACCGACTATATGTGTTGTCACGGGGACGTGTGACTTCGAACTTAACTTGACGGTGCAACGTCATAGGCACTTATAAGCTTGCAAGTGGTGTGCATGTGTGGGTAAACATACCGCTACAAACTCTTTTCCCGACTCTGGAATCGAACCCAGGACCTCATGACCACTATAACAAACAGGCAGACTTAAAGTCTGCTATGCTATATTTTAACTCAGGTATTCCCTTACATTCAATAAGATGACTGCACGCCTATTCCCTGACTGAGTAGGCAGCCGAGATGAGTACCTACGTCTACAACCTAGTAAAATTATGAAATCACCTGTGGCACAATCTCAATGAGGGTACATCCGGGGTTCTTGACGCCGTTGGTGCGGCTATGAAGGCCCGAGTAGTCCCCTACAGCCAGCCGGCATATGAACATCTTCAGGTCGCCCAGCGGTGGGATTTGGTACAGCATCTGCTCCGTCATCATGGCTTGTAACTAAGTTGATGAGAGTTTAAAAAATGTTGATTAAGTAATAATGAAAATAGTTAAAAATAGTCGTAATAGTTGGAAATAGTCGACCTGCATGATGCCCCGTTTGGGTTCAGAGCAGGGTTGTCTATTGAGAGTGCCATTTTAAGTCTAAAGCATGCTGTAGGTTACTATACAGCCAGAAGGTATACGCGTGCATCCTAGACTTATCAAAGGCTTTCGATCGTGTCACATACAACCTTCTATGGGACAAGCTAGGCAGCGCAGGTGTGCCGGGGGAGTGTATCTCTTCTGAGGTATTGGTATGCAAACTAGAAAAAAACCATGTGAAGTGGGCAGGGGCGCTGTCGATTGAGTACAAATTTGAATGTGGCGTTAGGCAGGGTGGACAAGCTCACTTCTATTGTTTAACATTTAGCACACAAATCGACTACCTACCACATTGATGACACTTGTTATACAGACGATATGGTTCTGCTGAGCCCCTCCATATGCGGGCTAAGGAAACTTTTGTCTATTTGTGAAAAAGTACGCGGAGCCGCATGGGTTACAATTACAATATAACTCTAAAGACTGAAAATTATAGTATTTAAATCAAGCAAATAACAGCCTACCCATGTGCCTCCTGTATTTCTCAATGGAATAGCCCTAAAGCAGGTTCAAGCATAGACCATAGCTGATCAGAACTTCAGACTTACTCTACAGAAAGCGTTACGGCGACATTCATCAATATTGTAGTAGTGTGCGAGGCGCGGCTCCAACAAAAGTTGTCGCACACACAGCCACAGTTGTACTTCAGTACGATGCATTTGAGACAAATCTTCAGCAGACGGCTTACTCCAGCGACCAACTGTATGTTAAACGAACTCTTTGATATTAAGACTTTGGGGAAAGTTGGAGATACGTAGTTTATAACCCGTAGTTTATAGTCGGCAGAAGTTTTTTTGGAACGAAGTTCCATAACGCGCGTTGTGAAAGGGGGCTAGACGGAAAAAAGTCTCACGAAAAGTTGTCACGACACTTTCTGCTATAGTAAGCTATATGTAGATGTTTTTGCTGTAGTAGTTTCTCTGTCTGTCTCTCTCTCTCTGTTATAGAAAGCAAGCCAGATATTTTCATTTCTATTTTGCATTGAACAGTGTGATGATGATGATGATGATGATGATGATGATGATGATGATGATGATGATGATGACGATGACGATGATGACGATGACGATGACGATGATGATGATATTGATGATGATAAGTATAAAAATAAAATTTTGCTACAATTCCTTCACTAATTAATCGAAAGGAACTTCGTTCCATCCGGGTGTCCCTGGACAGCTCTAAAGTTTTTTTTAATACATTTTGAACTAGCCCTTCGCGAGATAACCGTGTAATAAAAGTCATTAATCCGACTTATAAAAAAAATCGACACTTAAATGCAAACAAAAAAAATATGCCTCGCACGCGTCAAGCACGCCTCGTGCACACGTCAAGGACGCCTCGTGCATGCGTCAAAGACGCGTCTTACCGCGATACGTTGGTTTTGATCGTTTCTCGCACAGACTCAGACTAAGTATGTAGTATTGTTTCTCGTATCATTTTGAAATATTGCAATACCGCGGTAACAATTGGTAAAAGGCGTCAACGACTTTTGTTGCACCTTGCACGGTTAACTGGCGGATGGTATAATAAAGGCGCTCGCGCTCACATTTGGCGGCGGTTGACTATACGTTGTGATGTAAACGCCATAATATTTTATCCAAAATAATATGTACTTATGTTTTTACAAATTAATTATCTTTGTTACGCGGCCTTACAGTTATAGATCTGCAGTTCATCTTTATCGTTTCTCTTCATCCACGGTTCGTGTATAAGCAGATGAGTGAGTAGAGAGGGTACGTCGTGCGTCTTGTACAAGTTTGTGGAAATTGATGCTCCCGCGCCCCCTACCTCCATGTGTTCTGCTATGTAGCTGGAATGAGAAAATTAAACGTAAGAAGAGCTCTGTATGAGACGAGGCCTTTGCTTTGCCCTTCAGTGGGACAATAATAGGCTGGTATTATTAGAGCATAAGTTAGAATTTACCTCAAACCTCATGATTTCATGAAATCGCTATATTTGAGGTCAATTCTAACTTATGGAGTTGTATTGCTGATTGTAATGATTGTAATTCTATAAAGCCATGTTAGTTATGGCCGCGAATCATGTTTTAATCAACATACAACCTGACACTGACATGCAAATTGCAAAAAACGTAAGAAAATTTGAATTCCGCGGGCTACCTTAGCGCCCCTAAGTTCTAAAATTAAAGTAGGTACGTAATAAATCTCACCGCACGATGGAAATGCATCTCATACTGATGTCAAATTGAAGATCGCGCTTTTGTCTGTTAATCTCTTCGATGGCCGTCTCACTTTCTAGCTCCTTCGCGGTAATCGGCTTCAGGTAGTCGTTACTGAAATAATAACTTGTTTAACTATTTCTATGGTCATACCGCGTGGATTCTGTACTTCACAAGTTTCCGGCGCTTTACCTGGCCTACTGTGGCCGAGAGAGAACGAAGAGTTTTATGGCTATGGGCACAACATCTAGTGAAAGGCAGCGTAATGCAGTTTTCACTGCCAAAAAAAAATCAACACATCCTAAGTTTTTTTTTATTTTCATTTATATTCTTCCCGATTACTTGAGACGTTCGAAACGACGAAAAATTGACAATTTATGCAATCGCATAAATTGTCAATTTTTACGTGATTGATACAAAGAAAGAAAGAAGAAAGAAAACTATTTATTCACGCGAAAAATGACACACATACATTCGTTTTTAACATAATCTTATAAAATAAAAACAATTGGGTAGTTATATTTTAAACTTAAAAAGAAAAACAACAAATACATATTTATGCGTCACTAACGCGCTAAACAGCTAACGCTCAGCATAATGCCGTGACCCATGCACAAAGGCACGAGTCAAGGCGCTGGTTTTCAGCGTAAACCGACCGGCGTAAATACACATTGATCGTCTACCAAATTGATGGCAATATTGATCGACCGTTTCCGAGATCCCTAAAGATGGATCCACACAGCTTTGCCAGCAGCTATATGTGTGGTAGCCGATGCGGTGGCGGCGGCACAGTCACCGGCTGGTGTGTGGATCCACCTTTATAGGTGGTACTAACTTGATGAGGGCCAACAGCGCAGTAAGTTGATCGACGGCATAGTTCAGTAAGTCCACCACCACTTCGATGATGCACTGCGCACCGTCCTCATGAAACAACACAGTCTCCAGCAAACCCACGGCCGCTGCCTCGTGATATAACTAGAAATAGACGTAGTTCAGAAAAACCCGGGAATCACATAACATACCTACCTAACCCTTTTTATCCCCAAATTAGGCAGAGGTGTGTGTACCTACTGTAATAGTTAAACCTTCATTTTACCAGTTATGTTTAGGTGCCAATGTCAATACTAGGCTAGCTATGTTTGGTCTAAGTACTTATTGCCAATACTAAACCAGACTTCGGGCTGCTACCTGAGAAATTAATTATGGAAATCATTATTACACGCATACATACACAAAATACGTGCATTGACGTGAACTTGCTTGTAATGCTGAGCAGTCAGAGCCTCAGAGCAGTATCAGGTTAAGTAGGTGGCTAGATAATTTAATGCCTTTGAGTAGCATTGCACAGGCGCGGATGGAGGGGATTGGGGCATGGGTGCAGTTGCCCCCCATCCTGGTCATCTACCTTCCACCAGAGAGAAACATTCGCGCCCCCCTTCCCCCCCAATTCATCGAAAAATCTAGATCTGCGCCTGCCAGTATGGCGCTTGCGACCATGAGACCAACGAAGAAGTATTATAATCTGAAGTTTTATCAAAGAAAAACGTCTTACCACCATATAAACGCCAAAAGTGTTCTCAGGCGCAGGCTCCAATTTAATTATTTGTGGATATATCTTTATGCGCCATACTTGGATGCATATTGCTTCGTAAACCAACACTGGAAGCTGTAATATACCATAAATCAACAATAGCGGGTACTGTTAAGGTCCTATTATTATTTATCTTATACAAGGTGTTTTAAGAGGAAATGTGGGTGCTCTTTTCTCCATACAAAAAGATACAAACGCTCTCGCCTGTTTTCTTTCTGGTTAATGACCATAAAGCAATGATTTTTTACAGAAATATAAATATCAGCTACTTGTATGCCCCTATGTTTTCCTTTTTCATGATATATTATTTTTATAAGAACTAGGACCCTCAAAAAATGCTCCAAATTGCCTATTCAGACCGCTTCAACAGACGCTTAGTGTACCAATTTGACAACTATTAACGAAAAAAGAAAAACATCAGGGCATAGTATATATCCTTCTTATTCAGTTTATGAAATATCTTTTAAATTGGTCCAACATTGGAGGAGGAAATAGGCGAGAGCCAAACCTCGAAATGTGACTTTTACATAGGCTATTTAGTCGGATCTGCAGTTGTCCTTATCGCATGAATTCGAGGGCGGAGCGCTCGCAGAGCGACAGCAATACCTTCTTAAAATACCTAATTTTCAAAAGTCTGGCCGCCCCCATTTCCTCTTAAGCGTAGTTAGTGGTTACACCGATTAATAATAATAGTCCTTCAGACCGAATATCGGACATGGCGACCAATCTCAGCGGAGTCTAGCCTTCGGCGCGGGAGATATTATAAATATAGTGCACAAGTGTGTGCGCGGACACAGATGCACTTTCTCTTTCCTCACCGGTTACGCGAGTCCGCGAGTATCAAAAATATTGACTACCCCGGCCCCAGCCGCTCCTGTCGAACTTTTTCCTAAAACTTATAAATAAAATAGATTTACCTTTCCAGAGGCAATAAGAGTTTCTTTCGTGAGTTCCTCTTGCATCGAAGAAGCTTCCAAGACTGCTTGTTGGTTTATTTTTTGTAATCTTAGATGCCAATCCACCCATCTATAAAGATTATTATTTTAATTCGATATCTGCTGAGTGACACCACTGACACGAGTTTTCTATTATAGTATACCTATTCAATATTCTTTTATTGAACTTCTCTCTCAAGTGGCGTAACTTCAGATCAGAGGCCCTGGCGATTTTTTTATCAAAGTGAGTTTGTCAACCTTTATCCGACGTTCGCACGGACGTAAAAATAACGCGGCGATTTGTTTTTGCGCACTGGATTTTTAACACTCTGCTTAGCGCCGAGAGTTGGAAATCCAACAGTGTGTTTTTTCGACGCGCTGAGATGCACTCTGTTGTTGTTAGGTTGGATTCTCAATGCTCGGCTCAACACCGAGAGTTAAAAATCCAGTGCGCGATAAAATCCCGCCGCGATATTTTTACGTCCGTGCGAACGTCGTCGGCTTATTGTTTTCTTCGTATAATTTAAATGGAATTTTGTTACGAAATCATCTAGGTAATAGATAATCGCGTAACTTATAGTGCCGCCGCCGCGGCCAAAATGTGGCCGGTGGTCCCTTTTTGGTTGTTAGCTTCAGTTAAGCTTATGGTTGTTGCTTGCATGCTTAACTTACTAAGAGAACCGCGAAACTCAAACTCAAACTCAAAGCATTTATTTCAAATAAACCAATTACAGGCACTTTTGAATTGTCAAAGGGTCGGTCTTGGGTCGGTCAGTCAGAAAATGAAGCTAGTTGCCCATTCCAAAGCGTAGATCCTGGAGAAGAACGGGCAAGAAACTCCACGGACACTCTTTTAAATCAAATATTTTACATAATATTGGTTACATCGTTCATATTGAAAATATAGATGTGAGGACAATGTAGAAAGACGTGCACGTTAAAAGCGTCCGTAATGAAAAAGATAAAAACTAAAAACAACTAAATTAAAAAGCGAGCGAAGCAAGCTCAAAAATTGTGGCCTCGGATACATTAAATTTTCTTTAGAGCATTCATACAGAAACAATGTTACTTTGCCACCGCTGCCACCAGCACACAGAACACTATTACTCCTTCCACCAGCATAGTTTAAGAATTAAGACACTGGGTTAAAAGAGCAAGCGAAGCGAGCGCGAACATTTAAGAATCCTGCCTCGGATTGGTTATATTTTATTTCGACTATTTTCTTTCATACACAAATAGGAGTTTCTTTTTCGTCTATGCAATTTAAGAATTAAGACAACCTACGGGGTGCAAGAGCGTAGAGAGCGTGAAAATTTAGTCATTCTAAAACCCTTCGCCGACTGAGGCGGACTGAGGGGCCTTGTTGACTTAGTAGGTAGACGTCCCGGGCTGCTTACTGAGGGGGACCCCAAACACTGCGGGTCCTGGTACTTATCACTTTGCACCTTAGTAGTTAGTTAATCTAATGCATGGACTTACCCTTGATGACCAATGGATTCAATACGAGATGGTACCATGCTGTCGACAAATAAATCTAGTTCTCCTACTTCTAGGGCGCTAAGTTGAGATTCTTTTTCAACCATATTGAATAGTAAGTAATTCCTTTTCTATATTATTAGAATGCGTTGAGTGTCAAACCGCTCACGCGTATCGTATTCTCTTTTTGTTTGTAACTATGGAAACGTTAGTTCAAAGATATGCACCACCGGAAGCTACAAGCTACCAAGAGGTAATCCAAAGAAAAAAAATACCGTGACACCGTTAGTTTTCACGGCTTAAATTACCAAACACCAGTAAAATGACACTTCTGTCATTTCGCTATCAAATGGGAACTTTTTCAGTTATGAAGTGTCATTTTACTGCAGTTAATTAAAAGTCCGAGCATAGTTACAAAATTAAATAGCGTCGCCGCCGTCGAGAGCGATACGGTAGATTGGTAGAATATTGTGACGAGAAGTTAACAATAATGAGTAAGTTACAATCACTACGCCATTATTTTGTTGGTTACGCTGGTTAGTGAAATAATAAAAAAAACAATACACAGCAAAAACTGGGCTTATTTGTAAAAAATCATATTCTGAAATCCAGTTTTTGCAGTAGGCTGTCTTGGTTTGTGATAGCTTTGACATTGAAATGAACAAGCTTCAGTGTTACTATACGAAAAAACTAAATAAAATGGCGACTGGCGGAAGTCTGTATTCTGTCTTTCTTTTGATAATTTGACACACGTGCCGCGTGGAGTTTTACCCCGCAGGTTGTTAAAAAATAATATATTTATTAGTATTTAAGTGTTAAAATAGTTCCTAATTTTATAAGGAATACAATTACAGTGTCAGTAAAATAAAATTGTATGTGTATTTTGTGAAAAGTGTTGATAAACTTTATGGGTAGGATGGTGACATGCCGCCACACCAACGATCCTTGTTTTTTACCTGATTACAAGCTTTTGTGGGATGAAAATGAATAAATAATACTGTAGCATAATTCATTTCTTCGAATAGCACGTGTTTTCTATTTTATTGACACCAAAATTTGTAAGTTCGTACGACACGACCTAACCTCTTCAACAAACAAGTGTGGTACGGCAACGAAATTATCCAAAAACTATAGCTATTTGGTTTCTGTTGTGATTACTGGCTCCTTTCTCGTCATTATTAGGCGTTTCTACTTTATAATGTAAAAGAATATTGGTGATTCTCACTTTTGTAGATAGCTCTTTGTAGCATGTAAATATTCTTCATTTTCTTTCTTGTCTTTAGGATTACAACGATAAACTAAAACAATGAGGCAATGTAGAACGCATAGGAATCTCACTTAGTTGTATTGATTCAATATCAATGTAATGAATCAAATGACCACATTCCACATACCTTTTATTGCTTAAACATTGTCCTTCTTAACCATCTGTTTTATCAACTCGGTGCACTAAAGCAATTAATATTTTATGAAAACATTTACAGTGATCCTGTATTAATCTGTCTGTTTTCTAATAAGTTGTTATAAAATTTCAGCACGATGGTTGCAACTACAGAGAAGAAGGCTGCGGCCGAGAAGAAGCCAGTGAAGGGCAAGGAGGACAGCAAGAAGCTGCCCGCCGTCCCAGAGTCAGTGCTCAAGCACCGCAAGAGGAGGGATGCACTCCGCACCCGACGTCTACAGGTATACAAACATAACCTATAAACCTTAATATTATTTCAGGCAAATATTAGCTGATGAGCTTATTAGACAGATTAAAGCAATGTTGCAATAATCATGATTAATGCCATGTTGAGCACACTTCCATTTTCCAAGCTGTCCTAGACTGTTGTTGTGATTGTGACAACGAAAATTCATTAAAGTAACGTTTTCAAGTTATTGATACCATCTTCAATTTAATTCCTCAATGTTCACTATATTATTCTAGGTTTGATACATAAACAAAATTTATTTTTAAATTCTTGATAATATGTTTTTTTTGTAAGTAACATGAACATCATATTTTTCCTTAATACTGTTCATGATGATCCCAACACTAAAGGCATAGTTCATCTGACTAAGATGCTGTTAACTTTCATAACTGATGAAACACATCATCCACACAAACACCATTTATTTCAAAATACACAAACTAAAACATAAATACACTTTGTAACAGGTCACCCTCAAGAGGCGTTCAGTGGCCGTCAAGAAGCGTAAGGAAATCTTCAAGAGGGCTGAACAGTATGTTAAGGAATACCGCATCAGGGAGCGAGATGAGATCAGGCTAGCCAGACAGGTGAGTCACTAACAATTTATGTACTTTATTTTGAATTATGCACTTAGGGTCACCATCTGTTTGTATTTGTCCAGATATATCTGGCTTTTTGGCCCCCATCCGGACTTGTTATTTGTCTGGGCTTTTCGACATTCAGGATTTTTTAAAGAGAATAGAATAATCTAAGTTAGTACTGAAAAACGACAGATTAAAATGCCTTTTTTACAATTGTCTGGCTTTTTGTCAGGACTTTTAAGTTTTGAAATGGTAACGCAATATACGCCGAAATAACGCGCGCGCGTAATATATGGTATGCTAATATTAGACTTAGCAGAAAGTAGAAACTATTGAACACCATTACTTTGTTCTGGGCATGATGTTTGTTATCTAGATTGATTTACTCCTTTGTATTTATACTTTTTTTTGTGACAACTTGTTTGTTTCTTGCTCAGTGAATCAGAACTGATTGAGAGATTTATTAATTAGCAGCTCAGATAGGCTCACAGAAGTGCCACATCCTGAAGACATAGGACATAGTGTACCATGCACTTCTAATTACCATGTGTTTGTATTGCAGGCTCGCAACCGCGGCAACTACTACGTTCCCGGAGAAGCGAAACTCGCGTTCGTCATCCGTATCCGTGGTATCAACCAGGTTTCACCCAAGGTAAATATATCAATCTTAACAGTCATTTTTTTGGCAGAATCTAGGCTATGTTATTTGACCTCAAGGCCATCATGTTGCATCATGGAGGTAGCATGATTTCTTCATGAGGAGCAGTGCCTGTGTTTATGCTGAAATACACCAAAATAAATTAGAGGCTCGCCCTTCTATTACATGGGATTTAAACATAACTGGCCAAATGTGGGTGTATAAACCTCGGTCTAATCCTTATTACAGGTGTGATAGTATAGAATATGCATAGCGAAGTTTAACCATTTAAGTTTGCCACTGTGAAGTAGGCTACAAATGCCTGTGCAGTCAATGTCTATACTAAAACAGGGTACGCCATGCCATGCGCAGCGGAAAGCCTGGTTTCAGAGCAGCAAACTTATGTGACGCAAACTATATCTGTGTATAGATTTTACTTTATAGTATTTCTGATAATAACTACATTTTGTCAAATGGTTTTACTGCAGTTCAGTGTTTAATTTACCCACCTAAATATATCTCTCTTCCAAAAAAATTTCAACACTTATTGTTACTCTTGTCCCACAGGTACGCAAAGTGCTGCAGTTGTTCAGACTGCGCCAAATCAACAACGGTGTGTTCATCCGTCTTAACAAGGCCACCGTCAACATGCTGCGTATTGCTGAGCCCTACATCGCGTGGGGATACCCCAACCTTAAGAGCGTTAGGGAGGTTAGTATTTCTGTTTAATATTTACAGCTTATTTGTTTTTGAGCAGACACAGAGCAGCACGGTATTGGTGCCAAACAAACATCAACATTGTGCTTGTTGAAATAAAGGCGAAAATTGACTCCTAAAAGCACTTGATTTTGTTGCCCTTATATGACATGGTAGTCTTCTTTCCAGGAGACTGTTCTGTACCATGTCATATTCTAAGGTCACACACATGTGAGATTTGATTTTACCATAAATTCTTTGTATGCTTCCATTCTATAGATAGGTTGTAGTGGTAAATACTTGCAAGTCCCTACTTGCAAGCATTGATACAATTGGGAGGTTATATTTCAGAAAATAGAGTCTTCATCTGAACCATTCACTGCTTTTTCCTAGATAGGACATAATTATAATCGTATTTTTCTTTATTTCTTACAATAACTAACCATTTCACTGTTCCCCAGCTGGTATACAAGCGCGGTTTCGCCAAGGTGAACGGACAGCGCGTACCGATCGCATCCAACACAATCGTCGAGCAGAAGCTCGGCAAGCAGAACATCATCTGTGTTGAGGACCTCATCCACGAGATCTTCAGCGTCGGAGAGAAGTTTAAGGTGAGATGTCAAGTATAAAACTTATTGGTTTCCTATTAGGTATGATGGCAGCTTTTTTGACTGACAAAAATGATAAAATACGATCGCTTTTGGCAGCATCACAACTCAACCGAACCTCTATCTATTAGCTATTATTTTTTAGTATAATTTGTCATCAGCCTGCTTTAGAGCAATCCACTGCCAGACCTTACAGAGCATTGCCTACGTGTATACATTGAAAACAATGTTCAGCAACATCAAAATATGTTGTTGGCAACAATGTTGCAGGACTTGTTTACCATGAACAAGGAACAATGTTATGCAGCTTAATTTTATTTTAACATTCCCTACACATTTATTAAATTTGTTCTTTTGTTTCCACAGTACGCCAGCAACTTCGTCTGGCCATTCAAGCTGAACAACCCCACCGGAGGTTGGCGCAAGAAGACCATCCACTACGTCGACGGAGGTGACTTCGGAAACCGTGAGGACAAGATCAACGAACTCCTGAGGAGAATGGTCTAATAATAAACATAGATTATAATTATTACAAGCGTTTTTTTCTATTCCTGTATTAAACCCTGTTTTATTTTATTTTATTAATTTTAGGAAAGCTTACAGCTAATATATTTCCATATATATAGTACAATGTGTAAAAGATGGCCAATTACAAGCTTCCACCAACGATTAAAGTGAGTAACATTAACAAATACGAGAAAACAGCGACGTGAGAGATAACTTAAGTCTCACGCTCAAAGAATACAATAAAAAAAGTTAAAAACAAAAAAAAAATGGTTATATATCGAAAAAACAATTATTCAAACTTTTCCTTACTTCCTTAATGCTACTATTAAATAAATCTAACTGTTCCTGAAATCATGAAAACCTGTGATACTGATACCCACTGTGTATCCGTCGCACGTCGTCTAGAAACATGAAATTTTGCACAAGATTGCCATTGACAGGATTGAAGGAAGACGTACGCAAAATGATTTCATTAAAGAAGAAACTGGAATAACGCCCGCCGTAGGATGGGTATGGATAGGTGATAAAGCATTGGATAAGCTAAATATAACAATACTTAGAGTAGATCACAGTTTTAATTACCTAAAAGTATTTTACAAAATCTTCGTGTACAAAAATATAAGTAAGTCATAATTGTTTGCCTTGGGAGGCTGGTGTCTAAATAGGTAAAACTCCAATAACATTTCTCTCAAATTGTTCAACAAGTAGTTCTATATTTTCGTAGGAGCCAGTTATACATTTTCTTACTGCTTTCTGTAGATTCTGTAACAAACATAAGATAATTAAATACAGTCTCAAAATATTTTGGAGACATTGAAATGTAGTCAGTAAAAAATAAGTGTCAATTTTAGAAGTAGGTAAGTAATAAGTAACAAAACAGAACAGAATACTTTGAAGACAAAATAAAAATTCAGAAATTAGCAACAACTTGTGTTGCCAACTGTACCTATTACTCAAATACGTTAATTATTTATTTAAAATGCAAACTTACTTCAACTGTAGCATAGGACGAGAGATTGATGAATTCCTTTCCTAGATCAATATTGGCAAAAACACAATATATCAAATCTGACAAAAAGTTCCTGATATTTAATACAATCTTAATATTTGTACTTGATATCTTTAGCAAAGGATTTGAGAAACTATCATTGTATATTTCAATTTTAACTTTTTCATCACCTATTGAAAATATTAAGTTGCTTTTTGATTTCAAAAAGTCTTCTGATGTGAACTGTTGAAGAAAATAGTTCACTTTTTTCGAAGTCAGGTGTTTGGTAAGATCTTTATTTCTGAATACTTCTTGGTACTTGTCTGGTAGTTTCACATACATCTGCCATTCTCTAGAAGCTGACTTGTGCCTCAAAGCATCATCAAATTCAAATAAATTGCCATATTGGTTTACTGCAGTTTGCAATATCAGTTTTTCTAAAGGTTCTTCCAGATTTTTCAAGCACTGTTGCCTATTTAAATTCAAGTTTAATGTTATAAAATGCTCAGATTGTAATGTTACATGCTTTCTGTATAAAATAGTCCATATTTTCTGTTCAGTATCTAAAGCTCCCGGTATAATAGACATGATTTTAATATTCACATTCATTTCAGTGAAGTCCAATTCTTTAGTTTTCATTGACATTAAGAAACTTATTTTCTTAAGTTCTGTAACTTTTATACTAGTGGTTCTTTTGATGTTCGTTGCACTTGATAATGTTAAATGGACTCTCAAGTCTCCTAAAGAATTAGAGAGTATATCACCAAGCTTGTGATCCATTGAAGTGGTGATTTTTATTAAAAAGAACAAAGATTCTTTATCAAAGTATTTGCTAAAATTGTCTGTTAGAATAGCTTTGCTGTTCTCTGTGATAGCATCTTCGTAATTTTCATAAACAATAACTTTATGACTAATAATACTGTCCATTATATCTTGTCTATTTGAAAGTGATAGAGCAGTGATATAATCCTTTTCTTTACTTAATGTTTTGATAAGTGTATCATTCTTTTTAACTTCCTCCATAATCTTTTGCAAGTATTCAGAGTTATTAAAAAGTTTTTCTGCAGAACAGTACTCGTCAGTGGATTCTTGTTTCAAATATGATGCATCATCATCAATTGAGAATTTGTATATTAGATCCATGAATGTAGTACAAATTATTTGATCTCCAATCTTTACAAAGTCCTTCACATGTTTGACAAAAAATTGTCTGAATTTTATGTCTTTGGAGATTATGTTTTCTGCTTTCCACATAGATTTACCATCTGTGTATAGCATAGCATCTTTAAAGGCAAAAAAATTGTGAATAGCAATGTTTAAATGAATAATCTGAGGTGCATTTACAACGTGTAATGCTAAATGCGCAAAACCTCTTAAGGGGTCATTGTACTCATCATTATGAACAACTTTTACTATGGGACCAAACCTGAAATCGCGAAAAAAAAATCAGCTGTTCAGTACATTTATGTTCGCAAATTTCGTCAAAATGTACTGAACAGCTGATTTTTTTTTCGCGATTTCAGGTTTGGCCCCATAGTAAAAGTTGTTCATAATGATGAGTACAATGACCCCTTAAGAGGTTTTGCGCATTTAGCATTACACGTTGTATATCTTTTAAAGACAGTCTTATTATTGTCCCTATAGTGAGACTGATTAAAATGTTGACCTCTCCTGATTCAATAACTTGTATGTTGTTTATCTCTGACGGACATGAGTAAAGTTTGACCAGTGATGCTTGTTCTTCAGTCATTTTAGAACTAAATAAACACTCATATATATTTAGTTTATCAAAAGTTACAACTATTAAACTGTATTTGTTTCTGATGTTCAAATCCTCTACATTCAAAACTTTATTCAGGTTTTCCAAATGATTTTCTGAGAGTGGATGGACTTTCAAAATGTATTTGTCTTGTGTTTGTATTATTGGTAAATATTCTTCATAGATCAGTATTACATTTTTTACTAATGAAAACTCAGTATTAACTTTATGAAGACATAAGAAGTAGGAATTGGCTTCATATTTCAAACATAGGGCGTGGTCTTCTTCGTAGAGTGAACTGGCCACTATACCGAGTTCTCTTGGCTGAAAACTGTATTTTAAACTCTTTGGACAACCAGTTTTTAACTTTAAAGAAGTAGTGTGTATGTTCCCAGTGCAATCCAGGCATACCAAAAAGTTACCAGTTATTATCACGTCGTGTATTTGAAATTTAGGTGATAATGTTATCACTGCCTTCTCGAATTCTGGATTTTCATACACAAATATTTGAAACTGATTCCAAAGTATTACTGTATTGTTCGAAGCATTGTAAACTATATTCAAGTTGTTTATCATTAGTTGGTCACATTTGAAACATCGTTTTGCTGCTCCATTATCATAGCTGATATCCATGTTTATCCACAATTTTCTTGTTTTATTTTAATAAAATAAATTAACCCATGGCACAAGTACACAAACTCGCGGGTTAAAAACTCTGTGTACGACTTTGAGTACTTTGACAAGTTGACATTTCAATTTTCAGTTCGGAAATGACTTCTGTATAACTATAAACGCCATTTTGAAATCATAATTTCTAGTCGTTTCTAAGTTTTGTTTTGTTAAACAATTAAAGCAATTATTCTACAGTTGTACAGTTTATATTAATTAATCATTGTCAAATAGTGTGGAACCTTTTAAGCACAAAATCATAGGAATTTTTACCTAAAAGTACCAAGTATGATACATTGACGAGTAGTTGTGCTACTCCACAACAGATGGCGCTGCAAGTAGAAAATTATGTGAATCACATTTTCTCGTTTATTTTTATTTTATTTATTAATCACACGTATGTCACGTATGTACTTAAGGGAGTTGGGTAAAAGATTAAATAAAATACAATGTTTTTAACATCTTTCTTTACTCCACGAAACAAAATTTTTAAGTACACAGTGGTGGAAGAATTACAATTTTTTTATGAATTATTACGAAAATGATAACAAAATAAGAAAATCTTAAAACTTACAGTATAGTGCTCGTTAGATTACTTTAATTTTAAAATTGATAAACGGTTAGAAAGTGCCAAGTACAAATTAGGTAAGTTTTTCACAGAGTTCAATTTGACTTGGTTGTCTAAAATGACGATATTTTGTATGCATACATACATACATACATTACACACATTATTTGTATACAGACATACAATAATAACAAAACGAATTCTTCAGCAAGTATTAAAAAACGTCATGACTTATTTCTTCAGTAGGTATGATATGTACCATTACAAAAATATTTGTAATTTATACTGGCAATGTCACGTGCCCCCCGTCCAGAATAAACGTAACTGGCACGCACGGCTACAGATCAAGCTATACCTTTCCAGTATAAGCTGATCTCGCATTGTATAGGATTTCCTTACAATGAGAGGCCAGTGTAAACTGGAAATGTATAGCTTGATGTGTAGCCGTGTGTACGTGACATTGTCACAGAGTATAATATTGTCCGTTGAAATGTCACAAACGTGGACACAGCCTAATAAGGAAATTTTCATTGCATTTCTTGTCAGATGTTTTTTAAGAAACAGTGCACAGTGCTCAGTAAATCTTGGCAGTATTATCCTCCACTGCTTGTAAAATTGCAATAGCGAAGAGAAAAATAAGGAAGAGGAAAGACGCAACAACATGCTCGTCTCTGACATTGCCTCGATTACTGGAATTGTCTGGAAATACTTGCGCAAAATTCCGCCACGTTTTTCCGCTCAAGTCCCTAGCATTAGCCGTGTGTACATATAAATGTAGGCATATGTACACACGGCTACACATCAAGCTATACATTTCCAGCTTACACTGACCTCTCATTGTAAGGAAATCCTATACAGTGCGAGATCAGCTTATACTGGAAATGTATAGATTGACCTGTAGCCGTGCGTACCTACCTGCCTCGCTGTTGGAATGTAACCAAGCAGTTCCTTTGTTCTGAATTATTTTTGGACACTTGGCGAATGAGAGATAGACCTAAAAAAGTGTAACTTTTTGACCATCACGACACTTTTGATACGTAACAACAGTGTCGTGACTGTCAAAATGTCTTCCAACTTCATTCCAACCGCACCCTAATTGCGTAACACACTATCAATCTGAATCTGAATCATTTTGAAGCAAATTGCTAATCCATTGCTTCATTTATGTTCGAAAAATTTGTCTGCTCAACGTAAATAACGCAATTAATGTTGTTAAACTGTCAAAATGAAACCAATTCCGATTGATAGTGTGTTACGCAATTGCCCCACTGGTGTCCCACGACACCTCACGACTGATTATCATCTTGGCGAGTTATGGTTTTGCAAATAAAAACCCCTATGAGTTATAATAGCGTGCAGCGGAATAAAGTATGACATAAAATTGCATAGTAATGAAATAAAACGAGGACTGAGGTAAAAATAGGACGCCCCAATATAGATTATAAGAAAGGTTTTATTCAAATTTTAAAACACCAATCAGCACCCTAATTGCGTAACACATTATCAATCGGAGTTGGTTTCATTGTGACAGTTCAACAACATTCATTGCATTAGTTACGTTGTCGAGCAGACAAATTTTTTGATCATATGAAGCAATGGATTAGCAATTTGTTTCAAAATGAAACCAACTCCGATCGATAATGTGTTACGCAATTAGGGTACTGGTTTTCATACAAATTGTAGGTTTCTACCATTAGGTAGATACATTTGTCATCTTTAAGTACTACTAGAAATTTACAACTTTATGAGACAATTTTGATCATTTGATTTGAATAAGCTTCGTAAAATTTCGTCACGAAGTTTTTAGTGATATTAATTGACAGCTACTGTTACTGCCGCTAACGCCATTATGAACTTTTTCCGCAGATGTTGACTGGCTCGTTGGCACTCTATTCGCTACTTCTCTGTGGTAAACTAACAAATATATTGTGTTGTTCTTACAGGCTACTCAAACAGATCCAGTTTTAATTAAACGTCAACTTCAGCGAATAGGTACACTTTGTTTCCTTCAACCTTGGACATTGACAGAATCATCGATAAAACGATGGAGCCACTAGGTACTATAAAATTGGAATTGGAATTTACAAACTTTTTTGGAGTTCAAGGGCCACGCTTACTATTTTCACGAATTAAAAATTAAATTTAAGTAAGTAGGTACTTAATAAAAAAGTCTGGAGTAAGAGATAGATGTCGAATACTAGAATAACTTTAGAAAAAAAACTAAATATTAGGCAAGTGAATAGTAATTTTATAAGTATTATGTACAAGCCACAATAAATATTAATTAAATACTTAATTTTCGGGAACCCGTTTATGGTGTTTCCACAATTAAAACTAATTGGCACACTTTCACATTGAGTCACTAGCAAAACTATAGCTAATAATTAAAAACTAAAGAGGTTTTATTCTTTTAATCTAATAAAAACAGTATGAAACTTTTTGTGTGAAACGATAAAATTTTCGTTCTAATATTATTACAGTTTACATTATTGATATGTGTCTTTATTGCGGTGGATGTGAAATATTTTACTTTTCATTAAAAAATATTCATTTTGAAATTACAAAAATCACTGGTTGAGCTGAAAATTATTCGCTATAAATGCTTAAATTAACACTAGTGTTTATTCTAAACTATATGTACAGATTCTCACAATCATGAGTATTATAATTGCACTTTATTTGTATGCGAGTCGCCTCTAACGAAGATCATCATAAAAATAAATACGCAATGTCTTTGCATTCTCTCATACGCACATTTTAGTATGGCAGTTTTATTATGATAATTTCATTAGTAACCTTGGTTGTATGATTGGCACTTTTGCCTTGTTTTTACAGTGCGCACCGTGTATCTTGGCAATGCATGGCAGCGCTACTGTCAAATGCGAAGGCAAATGTCAAATTCAGTACTTTTAAATGTAGTTCCATAGTCGCCTGCTAAGATATATAGGGCAAACTGAATGGAACAGTGTTCGCAAGAGATTTCTTCTCATTGCGCGTGTTTTCGTGTTGCAGAGACCGACGTCATCGTCGTCACGCATGTGTTACTTCTTGATGTCGGGGTCCATTTTTGTTTTGTCCATTGATGATGACACCATACCACTTTGAGGATATAACTTGTCTAAATGCTTGAGCGACTCGTTGAGGAAATTCTGGAACAAATATAATTATAAGATACAGTTAGAATTATTAAAATACATACACACACACACTTAAAATAATATTGTACATATTTGTTAGTTGACCGACTAGCCCATATTTATAATTGCGCGAAAATTATGTTTAGTTGTTTTGTAATGACGTGTTTGACTGTGTGGGAGTAAACTATCAACCAATCAATTGGTTTATGTTTGCAAACGATTATTTTGTCTAATATATTTTAGTTCACTGAGCGAGCCGCAATGTCACCGAAATGACACAGTGACAAAAATCACAGATAAGTACAGGACGTTGTGCCAGTTCATACTAAGTACTCCATTTATTAATCACTCCGTGGTCTAGTAAACATAAGGCCGCATACACACACACCTGTATAGCAGTCAACGCTGCCACAATGGCAGGTCCTCCGAATCCGTGTGAGATGAGCGAGAAGTGTGTCAGATGGCGCTGTATCGCTGGCTCCAACAGATGCGGGGGTCGCGTGTTGCACAACGGCGAGCGGTCCTGGTTCAGTAGGTCCATCAGCTCCTTTATTACCTGAGGGAAGTGATAGAATTAGTAATGATCATATTAAGCCAACCGGAATATCTTTTCGGTCATATTTTATTATCTTTCCTTCTTTTAGGAAGTAGTTTTCGGAAATGAGGTCCAAAAGCCATTGACCAAAGGATCATTGCTTAATACCATCTACAGTACGGCTGTCGAGAGAATACGTTCTTGACACCCTGTCAATTATTTCACACTAAAGAATATGGTTTTGCGAATTTGACCCTTATTACTACTACAAAAATGTCCAACTGACAGGTGTTAGGAACGCATTCTCATGACGGCTTTACTGTAGTTATATCTACCTTAGAACAAATACTTCCTTTACACTTTTGTACCTAAGGGTCAGTACGCACCGAGGTGCGACGCGACGCAACGTGGCGCGCACTTTTATACAAAATATAACTTTATTTACTACGTAAAAAGATACACATTGAAATACCTCTCGCTGCGCCGCGCTGCGTTGCGTCGCGTCGCGTTTCGGTGTGAACAGACCCTAAATTGTGCTGAGTTGGCTTATGGACAACCACCAACCACATAAAATGGGATTGGAGCTAGGATTAACACAAGGACTGTTTTTTACCTGTTTAGTGGCTTGCAGCAAGTCCCTCCTACGCCGCGAGTCGTGCTCGGCGTACTGTCGCGCGAGGTACTCGGCGAGCGCCCGCGCGGGGAACTCTGTCTCACACACGTAGCCAAAATCGCGGGCTAAGTGCACTGCTTCCGCTGTTAAGAAAAATGCTCCAGTTGCAGTTACAGACGGTTGTAGATGCAGGCAGTTTAATCATACGTATGTGAGTCTATAAGAGACAGAGGTCTGTGAAATGTTCGAGACAATTACTATGACCTCTTATAAGCTGGGCAGAAGTTGAACGTTTCCAGTGAGAGAGAGAGAGATGGAGCGGAGATACGACCTATAGCACCGTCACTCTCTTGCACTGGAAACGTTCAACTTCTGCCCTGCTATAAGAGTTCATAGTAAGCACGCTGAACAAGATGAAAATTCTGACAAGGGATATTCATCTACAAGAAAGAATAAAGACCTCCAGGCTGATACCTTAATTAACTACAGGATTGCAAAGTTCCTACCTAGAGTGCCCAGAAGAAAGCCAGCTACCTGACAAATTGGCTTTTATGTAACCGAAACTTATCATAGAATAACGTACCAGATAAAAGACAAAGTTTAATTTGTAATTGGAGCGGCGTTCCGTGTTAGGTTATACTATACCTACCTATTTATACAGGGTGTAAGTGTAAACAGTGGCAACCTTTTAAGGGGTAACTTAAATAACGCACAACCTCTTAAGGGGTCATTGTACTCATCATTATGAACAACTTTTAATATAGGACCAAATCTGAAATCGCGAAAAAAAAAATCAGCTGTTCAGTACAATTTATGTTCGCATAATTCGTCAAAATGTAGGGAACAGCTGACTTTTTTTTAGATTTCAGGTTTGGTCGCATAGTAAAAGTTGTTCATAATGATGAGTACAATGACCCCTTAACAGGTTGTACGTTATTTAAGTTACACCTTGTTATAGCTATCTACCGGGATATAGTTAACACTGACGTGCGCTTGACTGTAGAACGCTTGAAGTTTACATAGAAATTGTTCTACTAGAGTCGCGTCGCGTCGCGCTATCACAGGGCGCCTGTCTGCGGGAACCTTAAGGATGTTTAATTACCTTCTACTAAAGATGTGAGGAGCGTGACATTGGCAGCTTTCCGTCTCCCAGCCGGCAAGTTGAGCCCAATCTTTTCCAATTTCTCTCGAAGTAATCTCCCTCCATTTTTGCTCTTCGCTCTGAAAAAATAATTCATTTTAAAATTCTTGCTGTTGGCTTATAACCAAATCATATTTAGTAGGTACAGATTTGAACTGAGTACAACCAGCACCCTAATTGCGTAACACATTATCAACCGGAGTTTGAATCATTTTGAAACAAATTGCTAATCCATAGCTACATATTATATGTTCGAAAGATCTGTCTGCTCGACAACGTAAATAACACAATGAATGTTGTTGAAACGTCAAAATGAAACCAACTCCGATTGATAATGTGTTACGCAATTAGGGTGCGGGCCAGGCGCACTCCACATTTTAGGTATGAAGCTAGAAGTACGCGGTGGGCTCGACTTGTCGGGTTAATTCAGTGTGGGCTGCCGCACACCGGCCGGCTCGCACGCTAGTTCGATACTTATTAAAGCGCCGCGTCGTGAAAGAAGACAAGCCTAACGAGGCAGAAGGTATAAGAGTAAGCCGACGTACCCATGGACGTAAAAAAATCGCGGCGGCATTTTATCGCGCACTGGATTTTCAACTCTGCTTAGCGCCGGGAGTTGAAAATACAACAGTGTTTTTCGTCGCTCTGGGATGCACTCTGTTGTTGTTAGGTTGAATTCTCAACGCTCGGCTCAACAATGAGAGTTGAAAATCCAGTGCGCGATAAAACCCCGCCGCGATTTTATTACGCTCGTGGGAATGTGGGCTTACGCAATAGAAAGGGAGACAACTTCAAGGTGAATAATTAACAGCAACTGTAGGTAATTAACGCTGTCCGACCTAAATTACACTTTAATGCGTCGTAGCAAGAGTCACTTTATAATTAAATGATTTTGCTTAGTGAATCTTCTGTACTTGTACAATTATGTATGCTGTGGTACACCTAGGCAGGGTCAAATCTTGTCGAAATACAAGCGCGCGTTTCGCCGCGCTTTTCCGCTTAGATTGCCCCCTAGCCTCACAAGTAAAAATCTATTATGTGTAAAAAGAAAATACAGAAATAATTTCTATACTAATTGCATAATTAAGATCGATGTTTGATTTACACATTGACCCTACATCAAATTGCAAGTCAGTGCGTAAAAAAAAATTAAGGAGCTACCTCTTTTGTTGTACGGTCACATGCCAGTCAGTAGTACTGCTACTGACCGCTAGATGGAGCTACCGATAACCTATCGATTACCGTCAAAATTGTAATTTGTGATTGACGCATAGAAAGTTGATGTACCTAACAATTTAGTTGTATAAATATCTTGTTTCTCTTATTGCTACGGAATAGGGCTGGTAATCGAATGATTGGTATCATTTTGGCGGTAAAAAATACTTTGGTTGTTACGTTCGGCATTTAAAAATGGCTACCAGTATTAACCGCTGTGAAATAAAAGCTCGTTATCGAAATTGTTTTCGATAAACTTTGATGAAGTTTATGAATAAAGTTTAAGAATGCGAGTTTGCTCTTTATGTTAGGTTATGAAATATTTATGAATAATGTTGGCTGATTGGTGTTTCCAGTTTTGACAGGTTGTTGACAATTTGACTAAGAGCTGAAATTGTTGCGTTACTTTTATATTATTTTATAACAAGGCTTACAGTTTACAGTTAGGTACAATACAATTTCTGGAACACAGGGAAAAAGATGTCATTTTAGGGTAAATATTATATGTAAATAAAAACTGTTATGTTAAGGCTGCTTTGTAATTTATGTTAGATTATATTAAGGTTGTGTGTATTAGATTAGATTATATTATATTAAGGTTTATTATATTTTAAAATAAGGTTGACAAGTTTGTAATTCATATTAGATTAGGTGTGTTAAATTTTTATTTTGGAGTGTGTGTATTGCAATTTATATTATTAAGTACATAGTTGCACCTATTATTAAGAACTAATTTGCATGCCCTAAACAGGCAAAATATGGAATGTACTTAAACCACCAATTTTTACATCTGGTAAAACCTATATTTTCAGCAAATAAATTATTCTTATTCTTATTCTTATTATAAGTAAAACTTAAGTTTAGTTAATCTAATTTAGAATCGTTTCCTAACTTAAGAAATAACATAGGTAGGTACACTATGTTTGTGTTGTTTTTAACGAATTGCCAAGACTTTAATAAGTTATACCATAATCAAAACTTCGATGTACAAAATTATCGAAATCCGCGGTTTCGTTGGATTGAGACAGGCCTAATTTTGTGTAACGACCGACATCTTCGGCCTCCCTCGGCTGGTATGCGAACGAATTCCTACGAAATTGTTATTAGTTTGTGAATTTTCATAGTATGGGCTTCTAAACATTTAGGTAGATAGGTATGATGTTTTCCTTAACATGCATGAATGCTAGTAGAAGGTCCTTATTGAATAATAATAAATAAAAATAAAATAATATTAATTCGCATCAATAATTATAATATTATTGATGCGGTACCTATTTAAATATTATACTTACACATTATAAATTAAAATCACTTTTTGTACCTATCTGTATTTGACCGCGCTGTTCTTCTTACCTACGCAACGGATTTTGATGCGGTTTTCACCATCAACATCAGTCATGTTCGGTTTCTGAGGTATTTAAAAGTAGTTTATCCATTCGATAGTGATTATTGGTTCGATGTCATGTTTCTGAACTATACGCTAAGGAAGTTTAGCTTAGGAGTCGAGTGCATTACTACCGAGGGTATATAATGAGGACATCAAAAACTGAGCTTAGGAAAGGAATTCGCTTAAATGTAGATAGTTTTGTCGAATCAATAGCTATTGACAGTTTAAACTCCGTTTAAGGTTGATGCGCCACGGTAGCCCGAGAAATTCAAAATTTCTTACGTTTTTTGGAATTTGTAGGTCAGTGTGAGCTTGTATGTTCATTAAAATATGATTCGCGGCCGTAGCTAATATGGCTTTACAGAATTATAATCATTAGAATCAGCAATACAACTCCATAAGTTAGCATTTACCTCAAATCTAGCGATTTCATGAAATCATGAGGTTTGAGGTAAATGCTAACATGGAGCTGAGGTATTGCTGATTCTAATGATTATAATTCTGTAAAGCCATATTAGCTACGGCCGCGAATCATATTTTAATCAACATACAAGCTCACACTGATCTACAAATTCCAAAAAACGTACGAAAATTTGAATTTCGCGGGCTACCCTGGCGCTTTCGCCTTAATTCTTCTGAAACCGGGCATTAGAGAATTTATTATTTAACAATACATCAATTTTTAACTAACATACGTCTTAGATATCTATATTTATAAAAATCAATGCTGTTCGTTTGTCTCGCTAAAACTCGAGAACGGCTGGGCCGATTTAGATGGTTTTGAAGTGTTTGTCGTAGTCCAGGGAAGGTTTAAACGTTGAGAAAAGTTCGGGAAAACTAAAAGTGGATTTTCTATGGGAATTTTGAATGATTGAAATTGGGTTAGGACAACGTCTGTCGGGTCGGTTAGTAATAAATAAATCTTAATGTGTTGTCAACCTTGCGTAGGTAGTTTTTTTTTTTATAATTTTTTACTTACTTAAAATAAAAGTCTCAAATTAAAGTCTCATCATAAAACGTAAGAACCTAAACTTAGCGCAACTGTAAAATGTAGATTCTATACATAATGAAGAGATTAATTTACAATTTAAAAATTACTTAATTAAATCGAGATTATGCTATTATTGATCGAAGAGATTATGGTACCTATCTACTTACTAGGTACTTTTCTGAATCGTTTGATGGTGTTCGAAGCAAACTAACCGAATAAAATCAACATTTCAATAAAATATCACATTATTTTGCCATCAAGAAGCCGCAAAGCTTTTGTAGCGATTAGTACGAACAGATTCAGTGATCACTGACCAATGATTCTACTATTTCTCATTTACACAAAGGTTGAGGTGAAAATAATCACAATTGTTAATTAGACAGTTCCGTTAGTCGAGTTTAATATTTTCACACGTTCGTTTAGACAACTACAAAGGAAGCGAGAATCATCCGCAGAGCTAACGAGCCAAACAATGAATTTGAATTTAGAATCAATGGAAAACTAAATCGAATGAATCGACAGATTGGAAAGAGAACTAATGGGCATCGAATATCGAGTATGTATCGGATACTCAAGTGTCCGATTAAAGAGATTATCAATCAGGTACACGTCTTTGATTCAAGTACGATAATTATGACGAAAAGATACCGTTGTCCGATTTCCCACATGTGTGTTATTTGCTACGGCTTTATTAAAGGCGTCATATCAAACTGACATACGAATTTAACTTTTGAGTAGGTAATCGATATTTTAGCTTTTACCGGCTGCAAAGAAATTCCGATTGAATATGACCGCGTAACGATGAATGCAAGATCATTTCATCTCCAATTACCGAATCGGGCATATCGATATGAAAAATAATAAAAATAACTCTCGTATCGTAAAGCTGCGGATCCATTAATAATACGCGATTGATTAAATCAAAATGGCGTTTCTACTTACGACACAATGACTTTTTTGAATTTCGAAAGAATGGCGTCTGTTGCATAGGTGTGTGTTTTGACAGCGTTTCTTTTGTGGAAAGAGGCTCTCGGATGAAGGTTTTACAAGTGATTAATTTCATTTAGATTTTGTTTTGAAATGGACACACTGATTTTTTATGAAAGCTAAATCTAATATAGGTATAATATCGTCATAACGAATGCGTAGTGGTGTGCTCTAAATAGCGCCAGGTATTCTACTACTGGCGCTATTGTATATTTAGGTAGGTACGATATTTTTTTTCTGTGGACAGTACAAATACAAATACTTTACCCGAATTATGTTCTGAAAGTGACAAAATTATTTCTACTAGAACACCTATAGGTATTTATCGCTACGATCGTTACAAGATGAGTGAAACATTGTAGGCAATTTAAATTACTTTAGATGCGTAAAAATGACCCGCTTACAGACACGTAAACTAGTCCTCCACTCCCGTGTGTCGACTCCGCTCCTAGTTTCGCTTAAATTTATTTATTATTAATGTAATTACCATGTAAGGAGACACCGAGTTGAGAATGTGAAATATTCCAGTCAATGTTTAAAGCCAGCTGCCGGCTTCCCGCCATTATTCGGTGTTGCCATCGTATAAATTATTTTCTAAAGCCGCAATGCTGGCTGCATGCGTTTGACAACGCAACCATCGGCACGTAATGACGGCAATTAGGGCGAAGATGATGCGCTGTTTATCGCATTCTAAATTTAATAAAACAAGTAAAGTGGCCTGTGTTTGACAAGTATTTATTGCGACAAATGGAACGTTTTATGAAGTTCAAAGTAAAATACTTTTTTATTCTGTCATCGAACCATTTAATTGCAGTTTTTCAACAAAACCCTAATTTAAATCCTAGCATTACGGCGATCACGTACAAACTAGGATGTGCTTAAATGACCTCATAAGTTGGATAGGTAGTCATTACGGCTTCCTTTTGTGGAATAATTGGATTTTTTATTAAATCATGACCGGACAGTTTTTGCTGAAACTGACGAGCTTTTGGCGGACACTTTACACTGAGTGCTTGAATCCCGCTAAAATATAACTTGTGCGTAAGGCAGCGAGGGGTAAAAAAGTTCATTATTTTGTCAAGCGTCAAAAAAAATTACGTCACATTGAGCAGGTGACGCGTAAGATATATTTATTTATAAAAAAATCTCCATTAGAATAGCAAAAACGGTAGCAAAAACGTAACTAGCTACTTTTAACGTAACGGTGTGTGTATAGCAAGATATGATCACATGAGATATCTAGAAGAAATACTCGATAATTATATTCAATAAACATATAAAGGAAACGGCGTTTCGATGCCAGCCCACATTCACCGCACAACAAAAAGTGCTGAGCGTAATTTGAGCAGTATTTACGGGTTCCGTAATTTAAATAAACTAGTTACTTGAATATTCAATTACATGGTTTTTTACACTTTTGGCCGATTATGTAGGCAGTTTAAAATTGTCTTGTTTCTTAATTTTATTGGGTAATTCTAATTTTACGATGGTAAAGACTAGGGGAACTAAAACAATTTGTTAAGGTTTTACTGAGCAGGAAAAAATAAATTGAGTAAACTTTATTGAAATCAAACTTCTTTGGCGGGGATTTGATCATTTGACGAGAATTAAGAGTGAAATTTCAAAGACGCGTCACGTTTATGCTCGTTTCGTTACCTAAATGAGAGAGTAGAAAGACTGACTTTCTCTGTCTCTCTGACTCTCTCTGCCTCTCATACTAAATCTCTCCTATTCTTTGTATACGGTGCCCCACGCGCAATTTTTTAAAAATGTTTTTTATGTTATTCCGATGTCCTTAACTCTAAACAACTACATATTTCTTACCATAGCTTTTCAATAAACAATCGAATCAGAGCTTTTCTTAGAACTGATAAGGAATTGTGATTTACGATTAATGTATTAGGGATAGTCCCAAGCTAAGGTCCCAAGGTAAAGGTACCCTAAATATCTTAATAACCGCTAACCAAAACGGTTCGATATTAAAAGTCAAACATGTCTTTATCGCTCGCCGCAAACTGTACAGTGTTGCCAGAACAAAAAAATGTAATAAATAGCCAACCGCACTAGCGGAACAAGCGCATGCCACGTTTAAATTCAATATTACACTCGGCGGTGGGTGATGTGAATTTGTCTTGTAATTGCCTAATATTTTATTATGCATACAGTAATTATCGTTTTAATTAACTTGTAGTGGATCATCAAACATACGCAGCTGTAGATGGTACGGTCAGCAACAGAAGTAGATTAACACTATTAATTTTGCATGTGAAATTAATAGACCCTAAATTATTAGTAGAGTAAATTTCAATATTATATGTAATAGCTAATAGTTTTTATCATCAGAATTTAACAACTGACGATATTTTTGATTCGCTTGTACCTACAAATTTTTTTTTAAAGAAAACTGAAGTGTTAATCGACATTTGTTGCTGACTGTACAGTATAATCATTATTAATTTTTGTTTTTTTGGGCTAGCAACGACTTGTAACATGTAGGTAGGAATGTTGTAAAATGTCAATTTGATCGCGGGAGCAAGACATTTGCTGGACATTTTTGCAAAATAAAAGCCAATTTTTCATTACATTCACACATACCGATGCACCTACGAATTAGCTTACGAAATCCTAGAGGACTTGCACTTCTCAAACCCCTAGAAAACTGCAGGGTATCTTGTTATCTTCTAGAAGTCCCAGTCAAAACCTGACAGACCTGACCTAACCTGTCTTTTTGCAAAAATGGTCCAGCCAGAGCATACGTGCACTACATTAAACCCAAGAACGACCACCTTTTGACACTATCATCGACAAAATCACCAGAAAACTTCTCATCTTCTTACCTTCTCAGTACACCTCCAAGTAGAGACGCGTTGAGGCACTCAGGGGGTGACAATCTCCTCTGCACCTCCGCCACGGTCACCTTATACTTGCTGGTGGAAGACAGGAGTGACAGCCGACCAGGGACTGAGCAGAACACATCGTTGGGTGCACACGAGCCGGTGCCGCCGAGGCCATCACGGCCTTTCATTGCTGGAAGGAAGGTTGTGTTTAAAAAAGGTGTTACATCAACACGCGTAGCATGGCTACGTAGAAATGGAAGAAACGAATGACACAATGACAGATTGTAGAAAGATTTCTAGGGCGCGATGTCAAAAGTAAAGAAAAAAAATGTCAAACATACACAAAAACATACTGTCGAATTGAGAACCTCCTCATTTTTGGAAGTCGGTTATAAATGATTTGACAGTCTTCACAAACATGTAGTAGCACTCAATAAATCATATAAGTTTAGGTATAGTTAAGAGAATTATATTGATGACTGTGTAATATATCGCTTACATTAAAATTTGCTATCATATCGATTACATCCTGTATTAAGATTTCAAACAGGAAATTGTATTTGGCTCGGTATTTTTTCGTATCGTTCATTAACAATGATAGCCGGTCAACTTTTACTTTACTGTTGGACGAATAGATTCACTATCACAATGCGAACAGTATCACAATGGGCCATCATTATTAGTTATTGATTTTTTTTTAATGTCTATATCTTTAACGTAAGACTCGTAGGTTAGTTATGAGGTTTCAGAATAAAATGGTTCCCAATTAGGCCTGACAAAGTAACTTATTAGGAATGTTTCCTGGGTAAAAATAAAGAAATTCTATTTAGTCCGTCAGTCAGATAGTAAAAAAATATTATACACGTATTTTTTGCTTTATCATATTAATAATAAAAAAACGACTTAGATAAAACCCGTTAAAGGTGGGGAGTGGGGGCTCGCTACTTTAGAACTATAACAAAATTCGTATAAAATTTACCAAGCAGTGACGTCATGCCACATTTTAACGTCTTCATTACGTAAAAAAAGAAAAATACTACTAATAGTGTCCAATACATACTAATAGTGTCCAATATTTTTTAATAACCTACATGACGGACAAAAAAAAATTTGTCAACATCCCTATTGTGGCACTTATTTGAGATTGGTATGGTACCTACTGAAAATATTGTTTGAACCTCACAAGTCAACATAACTTCTCAATTTTGCTTATTCATAAAAAAAATACAGAGTCGAAAAAAAATGCAATCGCTACAAATACATTAAACATACAGCCATACAAAAATTGGAGTGATTACAAAATCCTCGGCTTCAAATATCAACAATAGGGCCACTAACAATCATTGCCACGCCCCAAACATGAGCGCAGCGTGATCTCTATTCTCATTGTAATATTTCTATATGGCAACCCTAATACAATAAACATTAGTATGTCATTATGTTGGCACCATACTGGCTATTTAACACCCCGCGTTTTTGTACAAAAAGTTAAAGGTGCGCACGCTTATTACCGGCCAATTATGTTTTTGAAAAACCGACGAAGTGTGGGACTTTGTGACTCGTAAACTGTCGCTTCTTAGTAGCTACTTAAATGTATGAATTTTCTGTAAGCTTTTATTGAAGAAATACAATTATTATGCTAAAAAGTGTGCACATTTAAATAATTTTCAGCAGAAAAAACCCCGACAATTCAGTTACTATTAACTATTGCTCTCTTTTAGGTAAAAAACAAAAATAGACTTATGAAGTCATCACATGAAAAGGCTTATTTTTTTTTCAATGTCAAAAGATAAGTTAAATCCAGATAACTGTACTTACCTATAATCATTTCAAATTAAAAACACCACCATTCATAACGACATTTTCAAAGACTTTTAGATCAAAAATCAAAAAGTCAATTCCAAAATCGAATGCTACTATTCAAATATCGATTGATTGATCGATACTTTTATTTATTTGATATTGATTCATTCATCCGTTGAATGAGATGGTTTTTTTACAATCTACTTAAAAAAATTGATACACCTACTTTGATAAGTGCGGTATGAAGTCTAATTACAGTTTTATCTTTACCGGGTCATCTTAGAACAGCATAACAATAAAATATTTGATATGTTAATAATGTGTAGTTCTTTTATCTGATGTTCGCAATTTAAATTACATATGGAGGCTCGCCTGGAGAATTAAGTGAATAATTTTACGCGTTTAATCTCTGGTTATCGGCCATAAATTGAGGAAGTTACAGAGCAGATGGTTCTTATCGAAGAAACTTATTGACTCGTTTGTATTACCGAAATTATGTTTGTGTTACATTTACACGCAATCAAGAAAAAATTAGCAATATTATTTTCGGTTTCGGTCTAACTATGGAAGTAGGTATGTTGTTCTTGCTGTGTTGTTTTTTTTTGTTTTTTCTTTAGTGTAATATTCACAATATAAGGTAGATCCGGCTCACAGAACGGATCTAATCTTTTGACGATATACCTATAGGAGGTACCTACCGCATGCTGCGAAAGTTATTAAAAATATCGTGAGGACACTAATAAATGAAAAACCGTTTTTTAATAAAGAAAATTACTTACTTTTTAATAGTGGAAGGTCAGTCATGAACCCCGTGGTGTCATCCATGCCAGCGTTCTAAAAAAAAACAAAGATATTCAAATATTGTTTGGCGCGCGAGGTAGTGACGGGAACAATGTTAAAAATTTTATACAGGGTGTAAGGGACAGCCCTCCGCAAACTGATATGGTGAATTCAGTATGTCTTACTAAGATGACCGGTACATGAAATTTTTTCAGGAAAGTTAAGGGAATCCAATAAACCTGATTTGTTTGTGTTTTTGTGCACAAATTGGAGCGTCTATTACTGGTTGGGAGGGGTAGGTAATAGGTATGCGGTGAGTTCGATGAACTCTGTAGCTAGGCAGAAAGTGAACAGCTGATTTCACGCGTCGTTGGTTAGAGTATTTCAACATCCATTGCTAGTTTTTTTTTTGCAGTTTTTTTTTACATAAATGGAGTGCTGCGAACACACAATGCAATTTTACATTGAAATAATGAAAATGTAACTGAAAAAAAACTTGAAAAAATGAAATTTTTCCTGAAAAATTTTCCGGTGGAATATGATTCAAAATGAGGAGCTGAATGCACCCTGTGAGTTTGCGGAGGGCTGTCCCTTACAACCTGTATACTTATTTTAATTTTAACGTTATTATTTTAAAGTATTGTAAAGAAGAAGTAGGAATTTAATAGGTTAAAGAGGGACAGGAAAAAACACTCAATTTCTTAACTAGTTTGTAGGTGGCTACTTAATTTTGATAGGCATGCATAGGTTTCCGGAAAGTATTGATTTCATAAAAGGAAAAAAAAAGAACTTTCCGACATTCCACGCTAGAGAAGGAGCATTTTAATTTAGTAGGTAAGCTTATTATTAAATTCCCTAGAGGACTGGGCGCACACATTTCTTAGATATTGGATGTCTATCAAAATATCGACGATGCGAGGGTGGAATTTTTAAATAAATAATTGGCATTTCTAATATTTCTCGGACACATAAATAGCTCATTCTATAATAACTTGCGCTGCATGCTGACTTGTTCCTGCAGTGGAAAATATTTATGGAAAATTTAATTTCTTAATGTCCATTTATAGGAAAATACTGGAAGAAATTATTGGCATATTATTACAGTTTTGCAGTCTGTAGCTTAGGCCTTTATATGTATGTATACAGGTTGTCTGAGAAAGGTGTGCCCAAAATTAAGGGTGTGGTACAACCTACATACCATCAAACTGAACAACTTTCTCCCGGGGACCAACATCGTAATTGCGAAAACATTATCAATAGTGGTCGACTAGGTACTGAAGTTTTGTATGGGTACTGATTTTTTTTTTCACGATTACGATGTTGGTCCCTGGGAGAAAGTTGTTCAGTTTGATGGCATGTACAGTCAGCCACAACATTAGCTGACCCACCCTTAGATAGATGGGCTGACTGTACCATACCCTTAATTTTGGCTACACCTTTCTCAGACACATTGTAGAAGAAGTTAGTCTTTATTACGACACCTGAAACTACTGGCCATTATTAGAATCAACCAAATACCTGACAGAAAAGATGGTTTTTCCCACCAATCATTAAAAATTCGCTTGAAAGCGCAGCTGACGGTTCAAAATGCTTGCTGATGCGTTTTCCACAGGCTTGCGGGAAGCTAGATGAAGCGCTTTCCGTGGCTTAGACTGATGTTTCAATAGATTTAAGTAGTCTTACCGGCGTTTCTTCAGCGGAATGCAGCGCATGGTGTAGGGCCAACTCGTGTTGCTCTCGGGCGCCGTAGTCTGCCCGTCGCTCGCCACCGCCATAACTGAAGCCGCCGTGTGATAACTGTGTACAAATAATCAGTATTAGCCAGGTGATAATGTTCCTGGTAAGTATAGGTACTTAATAAGGATTAACTAAAACCTGCATCCTAATTGCGTAACACACTATCAATCGGAGTCTGAATAATTTTGAAGCAAATTGCTATCCATTGGTTCTATGTTCGAAAATTTTCTGGTCGACAACGTTGGTAATTTAAATAACGCAATGAATATTGTTGAACTGTCAAAATGAAACTGATTTCGATTGATAGGATTTTTACGCAATTAGGATGCTGTTATTTATGTTAGTACCTAATCGGAAACTGCTATAACTTAGCCTGACGAACCAAGAACAATAATTGCGAGCTAATTATCAAAATCGGTCCAGTCATTTTGGAGATGTATGATTTGATAAATCCACAACCTACTAAGTTCTTCACTCAAGCGCATGATAACTACTTAGTGCTAGCTGTAGTGAGTAAAATATGGAAGCACTAAAATTAAGATAGGTAGGTATTACCTATAAATAAAGCATATTACAGCAAGACATTTGCTCTCATGCAATAAAGCTATGTCAAAACGTAATTGTGAAAAAGTTTTTCATAAATCGCCATTCAATCGCGTTTAATGTCATCGAGTCTTCCTGCCAGCGATCGGCCACTATTGTATTGAATGGCCCGCTCTAGCAAACCGGACCATTACCGACGGCTAATCTACTAAAGTGATCCCATCCCTAACGTCTTCGTTCAAAACCTATTGTTGACTGAAAATATTGTTGACATAGCTTCAGAAAAAAAAAAGTGGACTTGATACAAGACTACAAGTTCGTATTTCGAATGAAGCTTGTAGACTCTTGAGTATTAATGTTCTGTGCTTGTAGATGTTTTAAATGTTTTGGCGGCAATAGAGTCAGTTGAATTGTTTTTATTTTATACATTTTTATGTTTAATTTAAAAAGATAAGCGTGTTGCCTAGATAAACGAGTTTCTTTCCATGTTTCTAACGGAAGTTACGTCCGTTAATTGGCTGTAAAAAAGAGTCAAAGAAACATTTTTGATCAATTGACCGTTTGGGGACAAATCAAGATAAAGTGCTTAACTATGACAATAAAATAACTTGAATAATGTCAGATGGTTAAAATTTCTATCTATAGGTATTTATTTATTATTTAAATTTAAATGACTAATATTTAACCCCGTTAAGTATAATATTTTGTACATTTATTACAATGCCAATTTATGAGGATTGTGAAAAGAATAATGATTCTGGCAGCTGTTGTCTGTAGTTGTATTTCGAAATGTTCCATTTTTAAATCCTAGACGATTCCTAGTCCTACTTAGATAAGTTCTAGTTGATGTCCTATTCCTTATGCAGTACAGTCAGGTGAATAAATAAATGACAGAATTAAAGTACCTAAGTAAGTACAATGTTTATAAAAGAACTAAGTAAGTACAACAATTTCGATAAGTTGGTTTTTTATAAACTTTGTTTAATAAAAATAACGCCTTGAGCAAGCCTAATGGTCATGATGCTAATGCCATCCACTACCACACCAATACTACTTAATCTGTGATGCCATCTCTGAACGAGAAGAAGCCTTTGACAGGCGGTGGGATAATAGTAGGCTGGTATTATTATTATTAATAATTATAAAAAAGTCTATTTTCTACTTTTCTCAACTACTTTACTAAGTAGGTACTTTACATTACATTATTATTACACAGTTGCCAGAAGGATCGTATAGCCGGAAAATTATTGTAATATTAATAACATAATTATTTTATACCAGCGGAGGGTGAACAGTGAACTATGCGGAGATTCTTTCGCGAGGGGTGACTAGGGGGAAAGGGGGAAGCGCATAGTTTCTTACTACACTGTGCATAGGATACTACACTGTGCATATCGATCTATTTAATGGGGTATTTTCTGAAGATGAGTAAATTAACTGTGTGATTATTAGCTTGTTTAAGAAACTATGCGGATTTTTAGTGGGGGAAAAATTAAAGTTCAAAATAGCGAAGTAATTGCGTTGCAATGCCATGCCTTTTTAACCTACGAAAAAAAAGGAGGTGGTTCTCAAGTCGACGTGAACTTAAATATATATTTTTTTATATATGGCAACGCTTAACTTTTTACAGAGTAGTGCGATTTAAAATATTCTTATTATATTCGGAAGGGTGGTTATATTATTATATATATTAAGTATACCTCCAAGTTGGTCCCATATAAAATTTACTGCATTGGTAGTTTTTGAGTTAGCTTCATTAATACGTATTTTTCCCACTTATTGTAGGTATGTGGAATTGGATGATGTTATAATAACTTCCTATCACTGTAATTTACATAGCAGGTAGTCATATTCTAATTTATGTGGCGAAGGTAGGTATCACCAATAAAAATGAAAAAAAAAACTTAAAAAAAAACAATCAGCTTCCAAAAAAAAAACACTACACGGAAGTCGGTTGTTTTTATTTATGCAAAAATGTTTTATTCTGTAAATCCAAAAACATAAATTGCTGTATTTGAGTTCGTTGTCGAGCAGACACATTTTTCAAACATAATTATGAAGCAAAGGATTAGGAATTCCTTTTAAATTCTTCGGATTGTGAAAGAAAGTGTGTTACGCATTATTTATGAATGTTTCCTGGATAAAAAAAATAAATTCTATTTAGCCCGTCAGTCAGATAATAAAAAATATTAAACAAGTATAATTTGCTTTATACCGTAATTAATAAAAAAAAAAATGCGTGTCGACTTCAGAAGCTCCTCCTTTTTTTTCCGCCGCGCCGGTTAAAAAACGACTTAGACAAGTTGGGGAGTGCGGGCTCGCTACGTCATAACTTTATCAAACTACGTATAAAATGTAGCAATGAGTGACGTCACACGCCACATTTTAACTCAATGTATCGCAGTAATCTTTTGATTACGTAAAAAAAGAAAAAATACGTGTCCAATATTTTTTATAATCTACACGACAAAAAAAAAATTTACTCAATCCCTATTAGGGTGATGAAAGTCTAGCAATCCCGATACAGTGTTTGATCCGTCATATTATTATTGTAATATAGTTTGAAGTAAGGCCCCATTTCTTTAAAGACTTACGAACACAGGGATGGGTGGATTGTCCTGCCCTCTTCTTACGTCCGAAAACGCGTTGTTTCTTCTAAAACAATTTGGGTCATAAAGCACTCTTGGCAGTTTTGTGGGTAGGTAGTACTTACGTGGTGCGCATGTATGTCGTGGTGGTCCCTGTGGTGCCGCAGATGCGCGTGCGGCTCGTGGTGCGTGTGGTGGCGCGGCAGCAGCTGCTGAGGCGCGTAGTGCTGAGCGTACTCCGCCCCGCCCCCGCCTCCCCCGCCGTAGTCCATGCCATGACTCTGCCACAGATGGAAATCAATTGGTAGTTTTGGAGACAAGGAGGTTTTATGATGAAGGTGTTGATCGAGTCTTATTGCAGAATTCGTAGGCCGCCGGCGCTAGACTAGCCTAAAGATATATCTGCAGAGGTTTAGTGAATACTAAAGAGACAATTTAAGTGTGCTGCTGCTGGGAGTTTCAGCTTGAAATAAATATCATGGATGAGAATAACCTTAACAGTACATTAGTGTAATACCTACAGTCAAAACCGTTTATAACGATATCGCTTAAACGTACCCGGTTATTATAAACGACTAAATTCTGAGGTCCCAGCATTTCTGTGATACGAGTAGTTTTTGGTAACGACTACCTATAGGCTATAACAACCGTAATCCGACGGTCCCCGTTATAAGCAGTTTTGACTAAATATGAATAAAATCCGTTTGCGTCCTCTTTGGGAGTGTCATTAAATCATTACTCAGCGTTAGCCTGGAACCATAGATTTTGAGTTTTGTTCCTTTAACAGAGCTTAGCACCCTGTTCTTTTGATGGCCAATCCTTATTCATCTAGCACACTCACCTGTTGTTGATGATGAGGGCTGGCGGGGTGCGGCGCTGGAGCGAAGGGCGGTGGGAAGTACGGCGGCTGGAAGTCTGCCAGCGAGGGCTGCGCGCCTCCGCGGAACCCGCCGCCGCCGAGACCCAGCCCGCCGCTGCCCAGCCGCTCCTGCGCAACAAAACAAATGAACGTTCAGAAACGAAGATTTCTGTTATTAAGAAAGCTGATCTTTACGTTGTAGGAATAATGGTGAAGATTGATTATCAGTAACTTGCTAATGATTATCGGAGTTTCAGTAATAAAGATGACAACATACTTAAGAAGCTCTACAATGGTTTATAGGAGAACGTTGACGAGCTAAATACAGAAGATAGAAGGCAGTCGCTTATTAAAGACTGCAAGAGAACTTGGTATCGTCAAATAATGATTTCGTAGAAAGGTCTAATTTAGGAGTAAACCAGCGCCAATCAAATCTAATTGATAATTGTGCTTAATGTAAGGTGTAGGTAATCATAATACTACAGATATAAAGACATCTATTCATGATCTTCCAGACCAGAAGACTACAACGCATTATACCACATATTTGGTTAATACCACCAAAAACGTGGTAGCTCGTTCGAAAATCTTACTACCAAAAGAAACTTTCTACAGCTGAATAAGCACAGCGGATAAGTAAACACAAGTACCTAATGATAAATAGAAACTGGTAATTTTAAAACACGGTGTTGCTATAGAAATAAATTATATTTTTAATTCGACACGTGCAACATTGTAACAACTAAATAACTTCACTTTACACCTGACACTCGCAATAGCGTTGAAAGCCATCATTCACGATGAAGCGATCCAATCAGAATACAGTAATTAAGCTACTAATTATCGAATCACTCGATATAACACTGGCAATTTACACGAACTAAATGATACTATTGTGTAAAATAAATTGAAGAGTAAGGATGCTCATCCGACGAACGCTAAGCGAAAAGATGATGATATATTTGAAGAAAGTTTTCGTAACACAACTTCAGTGAAACGCAAATGAAGTACGAAATTGCTACTGATCAATGTGTAATCAATCATATTTTGTGAGGTGGCGATAGGTACCTACTTTATGATGTTAAAAGATTATTGCTCTTTAATTAAAAACGGTCGAAGTATAAGGTGGCTTTCGTGACCTTTTTTGGGATACAAGGCAAAAAACTCTCCTCACGCTGTGCATGCATATTAAATGAGAAGATCATCGGTATCCTAGTGACTTTTGTTTCGTCTTTGCACTCGATTTGCCAAAAATAACTAGTCACAATCACAAATAATAAAAAAAGCTGTCAATGCTTGACAAAGCAGTAGAGCCCGGTGGTAAATCAGAAAATCAGTACCCATTCAGGAAAAAACAGTAGATCTGATAATATCCATCAGCCAAGTCTTTGATTTAGAATTTAGATTAACTGTTCATGTCTAATGCCATAAGCTATCCTCTACATCGCACCGTTCTCTATGGAAGACTTCCCCAACATCAGTAATGTCAATGTTCGACTAGATTACAATAAGCGAATAGACAAAGACAATGATGACCTTACATGATTACATGATAACACGCAATATATGAATTAGCACTTCTGTCTTTGATATTATGCGGCGTATAATCATTTTAGAGTATACTCATTGGATGTGGTAATCAATTTGTTCTAATGCAATAAATTGAGCTAAATGTGATTCTAATGATATCTTGATTCATATGTCTACAATGCGGAAATCGAATGATCAGAGTGTGATGTTGACGAAGGCATATTCAATATGTTTTTTTCCCTGATTGAATTTTACCAGAAAGACTAATCCCAGTTTTCTGAGCTTACGTAATCTGAATGCAAATCTCGTGTCAACTTAAACGAGATGTGATTGGCTTTCCTTGTTCAAATCAACTAATTTATCAACGGATAATAATGATATTTGACAGCAAATTACATAGTTCCGATTACTAGTCACTCACACTTCTGAGTCAGAAAAAAGAAAAAACCTACAAATCAGGGTTAAGCTATTTTACTTCGCTCATGTCTTTCAAATATGACTGTAAGGATATTAAAACTGTTTTGAGCTTTCTAATATTATTGCTATCATAATTTAATCCATTATTAATTTTTAATGTAAATATTTAAAGGTAGACCAAATTCTTAATGACTTTCAAGATATTCAATCTCGGTGCTGCGTATTCACTACTTAATTACTCTAACGACCATCGAAAACGGTCAACAGCCGCCATCTTTATTTTGCTGTCAAAAAAATACACATCCCATGCATGGTCCGCTAGAGATGTAGCCAATAAACTGCATTAATAAGTTTGTCAAAGTATTCCAATTTCAAATCTCTAGTGTGTAGTCAATTCGGTTGAAATTATACTCAATATAATGTAGATCAATTACAAAACTTACGGTATCTGTATCGAGTTACGGCATTGGACACCTAATCGATTACTTTCGATCTAGTTTTTATTTATTATCTGTTTTAATTTATTCACCTTGTTACCGGATGTGGTGAAAACTTGTCGTGATGTGATGACATAGGTGCTATGATACTTAATTGTTGGTATCGAGTAGTAGCAGAGCAAAAAAATATTTTTTATTGGTGATACTGATAAAATTAGATAAATTGGTCTACATTCATCATAGTTTAAGGTGAGCCAAAGCATTGGTATAAAAAAAGTCATCAATGGGCAGCAGTGATCATTCAAGTCATAGCTTCAGGGAATAATTTAATTGACTAATTAGTTGGTAACATAAAACGATCTGTCATCGACATCACACTTTTTATTTTATCAAAATTCGTTAGTAATAATTAGTCTAAAAAAGTCAGCACAACACAAATCACTTGTCACTTGAGTACGTTTATGTTTAATTTTTAAAACCGTCGAAGAAACCGTCTAGCTAGAGGCACTAGAGGGTACTTACTATTATGTATTCTGTGCTAGAGGCTACTCTAGTGTCAATGGTACAAACAGCCCCAAGCTCAAAAGCATATAAACGTCTTCATGTCTGGTCTTTGTCTGACATTTGGAAGTGTCAGACTTCCTTCCTTTACCATAGATGGTTTCAGTGAAGCCTTTCTAGGGTTCCGTACCAAAATGGTAAAAAAGGAACCCTTATGGTGTGACTCAGTCTATCTGTCTGTCTGTCGCAGCGGGACATCTCAAGAACTACTAATGCTATCAACTTGAAATTTGGAACAGTTTTAGATGACGTTTACCCAACTATTTTGCAAATAAGAAAGAAGTATAAACATTTATACTTTTTTTGTAACAAGGACTGAAATGGGGTCTTCAAAAATTCAAAGTGGAGCTACTAGGGCATGTGGGGTATCATTCATATTATGAAAGAACGGTGTTTGCACATTCTCAAACATACTTTTGATGAAAAATGTAAAAAAAAATACCGTCCCCCCCCCCTTATCTCCGAAGTTTGCAAAGATAAAAATCTGAAATTATTCAATGTGATAGAAGTTTAAGTAAAGATTACAGGAAAAATAAAACGATGTCTCTAAATAGCACACTTTTTCAGAAATCGGAACGGAACCATCGGTGCGCGAGTCCGACTCGCTCTTGACCAGTTTTTTTTCTATCATGAGTCTGACATCATGCAAATCTAAGCTTATGGTGTTGACGCTACATGCGCGGGCGCTCGTGTGAGTCGTGTCGCAAGACTCGCAAGTGTTCTGAATTTGTTAACTTGATTTATGCGCTTGGAACCACGCAATGCTCCTGGTGAATTTAATTTGATTAGAGCATTATACTTGTCGACTAAATTAAGTAGGTTTTGTAGGTTAGTCGACATCGGCACGATTTCTCTTAGCTGGTGTCCTGTTTGTTTCATCCGCATTGACTTACCTATAGATGTTTCTTAATATGCCAGCCACTAGGATCTGCACCCTAATTGCGTAACATACTATCAATCGAAATAGGTTCCCTTTTGACAGTTCGACAACAGTCATTGCGTTATTTACGTTGTCGAGCAGACAAATTTTTCGAACATATGAAGCAATAGATTAGTTTGCTTCAAAATGATTCAGATTCCGATCGATAAAGTTACGCTATGGTGGAAGTGATGATTTTACGAGTTTTTTTGCTCTTAAATACTTACCTACTACTAGTTTATCACATCTTTTGATGAAATCAGACCACAAGAAAAGGACAGAGAGCCTATATTTTATTTCTTTTTCTTTCTTCTAGATAGGTACTCTATCAAATTAACAATATTTGTACTTATACTTTTGTACAGGGTGTAAGTGTAAACAGTGGCAATATTTTAAGGCGTTATTGTACTCATCATTATAAACAACTTTTACTATGGGACCAAACCTGAAATCGCGAAAAAAATCTGCTGTTCAGTACATTTATGTTCGCTTATTTTGTCAAAATGTAGGGAACAGCTGTTTTTTTTTTGCGATTTCAGGTTTGGTCCCATAGTAAAAGTTGTTCATAATGATGAGTACAATGACCCCTTAATAGATTGCCACTGTTTACACTTACACCCTGTATACAGGAAAAGTTGCAATAAAGCGTACTATACGGTCGTAAAATCGATCTAGCTAGGTCTCGTATCTGGAAAAAAAAATGGGTTTTCTCTATTTTCAACAGAACAGAGCTTGGTCGCCCAGGTACTAAATAAGTACTTATATTTATGACAAATTAAAAGTTTCACTGTTTAGATAACAACTTACCCCACACTAAAAGTTCCCAAACGATACTCATCGAAAAAAACCGATTGTAAAATCCAAAGACAATCTTGATAAAACAAAAATAAATACGTTCTTAATATTGTCTATGCGTGGAGGTGAAAGGCGGTATTGTTTACCCAGGTCGTGGGGTCAACGCGTGTTGGGTGACTCGTAGATGGAGACACTGCCCATTATTTAGGAAGCCGTGATAGACATACCTATAAAAATGGCGGTGTGATAAATTGACAGATATACGCGCGGGTAACTGTACTTTCAACTGTCAAAATAAGAAGTTGTTGATGATGTATGTCGTTAATATTTCGAGATAGAATGCGAAATGATGTTGTTTGAATTTCTATTGTTTGGTGGTGTTAAATAAAAAATATTATATTATTGCTTTTTCATATCAGCATCTGATTTTTTTCGACAATAACCACACCGTTTTCTAGTTTCTTTTTTTTTTTTCTTTTTTGTTTCTTTTTCTTTACGACCGTTAGTGATTAAGTTAAAAAAAAAAAACAAAAATATTTCTCAAACAAGATCCGCTAGTTTTATACGTAGACTAGCTTTTTCTCGCGGCTTCACCCGCGCGGAACATATTATCTCACGGGAACGGGACATCCTTCCTTGTTCCTTGCCTACATTATAAACGGAACCTCTGTGCAAAATTTTAGCTTTCTAGGTTCAAGGGTTTGGGCTGGGCGTTGATGAGTCAGTCAGTCAGTCAGGACTCACTCAGGACTTCTCTTTTTGTTTATATAGATTGATAAGTGTATAGGTAGGAATCCCTTTCATCTAGGGATACAATTGTGAATCTTCTTAGTCAATATGTGTTATTGACTGGCAATAAGGTTCTCGACCAGAGAGCGCAGACGAGAGAACAGAGGTGGCCCAGTGGTACCTAATGGCCGCGACTTACGAGTTGTAAATAGGTCGTTGGTTCGAAGCCAAGCAGACACTTTACTTTGTGTAAATTATTTTATAGTCTCAAAAACGGTGAAGGAAAACATCGTAAGGAAACCGGCATGTCCTAGAACCAAAAATTCTCAGACATGTGACATCTACCAACCCGCACTGGGCCCGCGTGGTGGATTACGGCCCGCTCCCTCTCACCGAGAGGAGGCCTGTGTCTAGGGTTGCCACCTTTTTTTTGAAGAAATATAGTATTTTTCTCAGAACCTTGCCAAAATATAGTACTTTTGGGAAATTTCGGAAAAAAAGGGTTGACTTTAGTATTCGGTCGCACGAAAATGGGGGTGAAAGTGATTGAAGGTCGTTGGGGTTGGGTCCCTGATTGTAACGATATCACTCTTATTAAAAGAGATTGCAAAGAAATTTATACTAATTGTTTATAACCTCAAATTACATAAATAGTGTAACGAAACGTTAAAATGGGCGATTGACAACCAAATCTGTACCAGTATATTGTCTGTGGTGCAAAATGTCGTGTAAAATTGATAAAACGGAACGTAAAAAGAACTGTGAGTACTTAGTAGAAATTGTGTTCAGTAGGAAGTTAGTGTTTCCCCACTTTATGATTAAAATAGGTCGAATCTGTCCCAAAACCGAATCGGGGCACCCCGACTCCACGTAGTCTTTTGGCTGGCACACTAGAGTGTATTTAAAAATCCGGAGGCGCGGAGGGAGAGCAGCCCCCGCCCGCTGTAACAAAGGTTAGGCACCCGTGCGAGCCGCAGCGGCTGAGGCTGGTCGCCGGAGGCGACCAGTAAGCCGAAGCTGCGGAGGTGAGCTCGGGTGCGTGTCCTTTGTTACGTAAGGGCGAAGGGGCTGCACTTCCCGCAACGCCGGAGACGTGCAGAAAGCAACTTTGTATTGACAAAAGTGTTTTTAGGTTAGGTTACAATAATTTGTTTTTCTCAGGAATGGTGCGTTCTCTTTTCATGGGAGTGGTACCTGGAGGGAGGAAGCACCACCCCCTCCCCTCCCCTCCACCCCCCACCCTCATTTTCGTGCGACCGAATACTAAAGTTTTACCGAAAAAAAAATAGTACACATTCATTCATTCATCAAATCATCATGTTTAAAACATTATAATACAAATTACAATCCTATATCACTTTATTGCACACCAGTTTAAGTAGGTACAAAAGAAACACACAAATACAGAATAACATTATTTATTTTTCCAGGTATATTTATTGTTACTCTGCGCTTTGGATAATAACAGTTTATTGTTTTTAAAATAATTATACGAATCACAGCAATTTACTTCCATATTAATAAAAATCAGCAATTCATTTTTAATGAGCTTAATTAAACTTCTGTTTCTTTCTTCCCTCCATTTAATATTCATCACTGAGAAGACTCTCTCGGTGAAAGCAGAAGTTGCTGGGATTGACAGGAAAAAGCCAATGACTTTTAACATATTTGTTAAATTTGAATCACTTTTGAAAATCAATTGCCACTTTTCTGCAGTTGTTTTTGATTTAAAGGCTTAAGGTTATCTTTGAAATCATTAGCCGTAACGAGGCTTCGTGAGTGCGTTTCGTTCTAAAATTCACAACGCGTCACTACAGGTAAAAAGTGCAGCAGTGGAGTTAGCAATGAAAATATAGTATTTTTCGTACTATATTATATTTCTATAATGTATAGTACAATTGACCGCAATATAGTACGATACTATATAATATAGTACAGGTGGCAACCCTACCTGTGTCCCAGCAAGCAGTAGGAACATTATTGTGCTAATTATGATGAAGGTTCTTCACTGCACGTAGTAAGTAGGTACTTCGACGGATTTAATAAAAGAGATAAAACGTTTAAATTTTTTTTGAAATAGTGAAAAGTCTTTCTTTGTTTAACAATATGACTACATGAACACTAACACAACGAACTAAGGCTAAATATGCAAACAAGCACAGGAAACCTCTCATTCATCCTAATCTCGATTCGAATATCGATAACCAATCTAATCGAATAGATTTACTGTTACATATCGGATACTCGCCATCAATCAATGCTGCAATGGCGGAATGTTTATTATATGTACGATTGTACGTCTCTATTCGAATGCAATAATAAATCGATTCGAATGTATGTCTCATTAACATACCGAGTCGACTCGTGCAATTATACATTGTTTAGAACTATTCTGTTATTAATCATTGGCTTGTTATAGTAGAAACAATATGGTGAAAGTTGTATGGTATTTGCTTTGATGTTTCGGCAAAATAGAGTCGAAAATATTTATTGACATCAGTAATTTTTGCCGTCGTGCCGCTATGAGAATAAGAAGCCTGAAAGTCCTTATTACTCCATACTCAATCGTACGTAGGCGGTAGGTTAAAATTTTATGAGTTCACTAGCTGATTCTCGTGGCTTTGCCCGCGCGTCATACTTCCCTATTTAAATCGGATTTCGTTCACAATTTCAAATTGTTTTGCTCGGAACCCTAATTCTTTTTCTAAAATAAAAGTAGCATATGACACTCCTTACAAGATATCTGCCAATGAATGTACTTACCTACACTACCTAGCTACCTAGGTACTGGGAATCTTATCCAGAGCAAATGTATTTTGTTAAGATTCAAAATATTGTAATAATCTCACGAAAATATCGCAGCTATATCGCAAAAAAGACTGATAAATTAATTGATAAACACTAAACGATTGTACGTTGTAAAATTAGATCAGCTATTTCGCCAGGCAGTAACAAGTCTTCGGTAGTATAGTGGTAAGTATCCCCGCCTGTCACGCGGGAGACCGGGGTTCGATTCCCCGCCGGAGAGAATCTTTTTGCATTTTCAAATGACTTTTTTTTTGCATTATAAAATTATGATTTTTGTATTACCTGCACCTCGATCACACTGGATAAATCCACGTACGCCAGCGCCAAAGCTTTTGATACACTTCACCAAAAAAACTGATTCTTTACGAATGGAAGTTTTGAGCACTTCAATATTCCTGCTTACATTATGTTCTTCATGATAGTCTTTATTTTGGTACATAGAGGTATGATAATATTTGGGTTACTGAGTAACCTATAAGATTAGTTTTGGAGATTTCTTTGGATGTTTTAAGCTTGTTTATTTACTGTGAAACGTGAAATTATTAAGTTGGTAGACGAGCTATTTTCAGCGCACGATTTATTTATAACTTATACTTATGTATAATTAATTAGTTCAATGTTTTCTTGTCAAACAGGAACGCAATTAAGAAAATTTATAATTTATTAATTTAAATCATTCATCAACTTAATTTAAATGAAGATTAGCGTCGGATTATCACGATAATTATGAATTAGTCGATACGCGGCTAAAATCGATTTATTGCCATAATAGTGAGGTGAAAGCGAATGTCAAAAAAACGATATGTAAATGTTCGAATATCGATAATTACCGGTCCCTTAAAAGGCGGGCGATTCCGGCTACAATCGGTTAGTGATTGCTTTTTAAATTGCTGCCTTGCGCGCCGGCTCGATGACCGAATGCCGACTACTGGATGGTTTTTTTTTAAATTTATTACCTAGTGGCGGATTTATGTCGATAGTTTGTCGAATCACGTGCTAGCCTATCAAGTTGGAAACGAGATGCAATCGCCACTTAATAGTACATCACAGAAGCATCATAAACGCTGTGACGTCAGTAGTGTATGAGAGAGCATAGACAATGTTTTAATAGCTGCTTTAAAGCTGCAATTTATTTTGTTAGGAACCTACATAGTTGAGCCGGTAACAAATACTCAGAAACTCCATGTAATAATACAGTGCTCGTATAAAAACTAGGCCCCCGCTATAAAATTTATTTGAACACCTGGCGCGATGGCGGTATTAGTGATACAAAAGTCAGTATCATTAAATTGTATCTAGATAAAAAGTGTGACTAATGATATTTTAATGAAACGTATTAATCAATCGTGCGGCCGACGATTGCGAAAGTAAAAACAGAAGATAAACAATGCCGCACTGCCTATAGTAACTACTGCTAAACGATCAAAAGTTTTTACGGTTAATCTGCTCCATCGACGCACTATTAATGAAATATTTAATAACAAGCATGATTATTTCTTTTAATCCAAGTAATTAATTTCGGTCAATTAAGTTTATCGACTAATTACGTCGATACGCGCTCGTGCCCATCACTAAATTTTAATATCTTTTGCAAATAAAATCGATTAAACCAATTCAGCACGCCTGTATAAAATAATTATTGTTAAATAGAGAAACTTTAAACTGGTAGTTAATGAACATTTTTACTGCATAACGGGAAGTTAGTTAAAAACCGACATTACGATTATTTTTACTAACTGCGGTTACGATTTTTTAATTAACAAACCGATGTTGCAATTAGAGTAATGAGAGTTAATAAAATAATAACAATATGACTTGAGACTTGACTTTGATTGTATTTAAAGTTTATATCACAATAATCGATTGGGAATCGGATTTATAATCGATGTATCGGTAAAATCGTAAAGCTCGGTTTACGATCGCGCGCGTCGCGTGCTCGGCACAGACTGCCGGAGGGCGGTCGTTCCGCCCTCGGGGTAACCATGTGCTCTCGACCTTACAATTGATATTCGATTTATGTGTGACCCTTTTTTAATGTGTAACGGTTACTATGTATTTGCACTATTGATCTTTGAGTGAGTTTTCCGTGAGAATTTCTCGCGTTAACTTTCATGGAATAAGTAATAAAGATTTGTTTGTATTCTTCGTAGGTAGCTATATTGAACGGTATGCTTATATTATGTGTCGTGCAAAACTGGGGGACTTCTACATTGTACCTACTTAGACATAAGTGAAAAAATCTTTAAAACTTACAAAAATAAAAATCAAACGTATAAAATCAAATAAAAACCTAGACCTAGAATTCAACCTAATTAAATACCAAATAAAGGCCAAAACATGGTATAATAGGTAGAAAACTCTTCAAAATCAAATCATCCACTTGAAACTCGATCAAATCTCGCCCAAACTCGACCACTGTGCAAAAACCGATAGTACCACCTCGCCCCACCAGAGGCCGCTAATTAGTAGGCACTGTTGCCAGCAATGCGAGCGCGCGATTGGTGATCACTGGAGTGTGCAGCGAGCCTTACTTATGTACTTATGTTACTTATCGCACTTAAAATGGGTTTATTAATGCTAATGTTATATTTGTTCGGGTTCATGTCAGAGGAATGAGGAGGATTTTTTTTGTTTTTAGAGACGTGAAAAGGTTTTATTTTAAGATTTGCATTAAGGATTAATTTAGTTTATTGAATACTAAATTAGAATTACTTAACCAAGAACTGCAGTCCAGCTTTTTTCAAGCCATGTTAAGTTGAGTACTTAAATTAATTTATACCATTGCGAATTTGAACAAAATGGATCAGAACATTGGGCCTCGGGACCATCTTTACATACCGAGACTACGTTAAGCCGTTGGTACCGGCTGTTATTCGTGGATCTTAGACAGTCGTTACGGGTCGTCAGAGGCCCGAAAGTCTGACAACCAGTCTTTCCAAGGGGTATCGTATTACCCAGTAACTGGGTTGTGGAGGTCAGATAGGCAGTCGCTCCATGTAAAATAATGGTATTCAGCTGCATCCGGTTAGACTGGAAGCCGACCCCAACATAGTTGGAAAAAGGTTAGGCAGATTGGTTGTATCAGAATATTGGGCCACAAAAGGAATGGATGAAAGGCAATTGCATGCAGCTGAGATGAGAATGCTAAGAGGGATGTGTGGTGTTACACGAATGGATAGAATAGAATAAGAAATTAGACAAGAGGAAGTCTGAAATTGACACCGCGGTGACTGAAAAGTTGTGTGGAAATCGGTTGTCATGGTAAGGGCATGCGGAGGCATGAGGAAAATGTCGTGAGGAAAGTTTTGAGTATAAATGTGGATGGCTACACGAGTAGGGGAAGACCAAAGAAAGGATAGATGGACTGTGTGAAAGATGACATGGCTAGAAAGGGGGTGACTACCGAGATGACGACTAATAGAGAAGTATGGAAGAGAAAGACATGTCGACCCCAAATAAATTGGGATAAGGGCAGGAGAATGATGATGATAAATTTGAACGAAAGCAGGTACCTACCTACCTAGTAATCTAAAAAAGTTAAAGGTAGGTAAAACTTATTCAAAAACATTTTGAATTGTCCTCATTTCGGCATTCTGAAGAAAAAAGTAAGTTGCGACCATCATTCATTTTATATTATGGACGTGTGGTTTTGGTGTGTGATACAGAACTTCAAACCGAACAACTTTCTTCATGGGACCAACATCGTAATCGCGAAACAATTTTCAACTGTCCCATAGAAAACTTTAAAACCTACCTATTCGACGCAAATGTATGGGACGGCTGATTATTTTTTCGCGATTACGATGTTGGTGCCATGGAAAAAGTTGTTCAGTTTGATGGTCTATTAAAGATACCATACCACCATAAATAAAGATTTATGGTATGATATGGGATAAAGACGAGCAAAACGACTTGTTGTATAAGTATTTATTTTCATGATTTGTGACTTTAATCTGACTAAGTATATGTATGTATCTACATAAAGCTGAAAAATAAAGAACATTGTGTATTCACACTTCCCAGAATTTCCAATCAATCATCGATTCCACCATTTTCAAATTGAATCATTTTCACATTTTTCAATTGGCAACACCTCCGATATTTCCCCTGTCGAGCGGAATGGAAGTCACTTGCGTTAATATCCGTTGAGGGTCTTTTGGTGCCCTCAGGCTATTTACTATACATGCGTAACATAATACCTAGCTGGGATAGTAAAATTGTAGGTACTGACTTTGTACAGGAGGTCAAGCCATCCAAAACTGTCATATTTTCCCAATCAACCTTGAACCTAATGCTTTAGCGATAAAGATGAAAATCTATTCAAGAAATTTGACAGATTGTAGTAGCTTGATGTGCTGGCGTCTGTACTTTCTCTGTTTGAGTTGATTATATTTAGAAATACTTACTAAGATTTTTTCCCTGACGCTTTAGGACATAATTATAGTGACCTAATTAGTGATGTTCTTCAGAAAGGTCAGGTGCGGAGTACTCACAACCGGTGTAGGTGTATGACCAGTGGGCTTAGTGCGAGTTTTTATACTTACTCGATCGCGTTTACGTTAACGTTGACGAATGTCAATTCGTATGGAATAATTGTGTTTCCCATTATAGTCACCAGGCAGCGCTTATTAATTTTCAGTACAAACTGACGTTTACGTTAGCGTGATCGAGTAAGTATAAAAACTCGCACTAAGCCCACCGATGTATGAACGTAAACGAGGCAAAAGGAGTATGTAAGGATCGCGGATCGGTGGCGTTCTGTAGTTTCTGCCTACCCCCATGGGAAGAAGTTCTGTAGTTTCTGCCTACCCCCATGGGAAGAAGTTCTGTAGTTTCTGCCTACCCCCATGGGAAGAAGTTCTGTAGTTTCTGCCTACCCCCATGGGAAGAAGTTCTGTAGTTTCTGCCTACCCCCATGGCATGTATCTGTAGAAATTTTTTCCCTTCCTTGATATTGGTGTTTTTGGCCGTAATCAGATTGGTTGATCTAAAATTCTAGTTATTCTAAAATCTTAATAGAATGAATCTGGACAGTCTGTATTTGTGATACAACTGGAAATATTAGTTGTTGATTGATAAAAGCTAGATTGAATAACAATACGTTTTCAATTCGGTATTGTGCCAAGCCTCTTTCAAGTTATTTCTTGGAAAATGTTATTGCAATTAATGTTGTGATTTTTTTGACTATTAAAGCATAATATTAAGTTAATGATTATTGAAATGATAAATATACCTACTTAATTATGTTATAATAAAATTATATAATTAATAAATGTCAATAAATACTATAATATTAATATTTGTAATAGATATTGTTTGCTATAGTTCTCTGCCTAACCTCGAGGAGGAAGGCGTGAGTATGTTTATTATAATTGTACTAGATATTTGCACACCTGTTAAGGTAGGATAATAATTATGGTATAGACCTTTATTGTAATTATGTATCACCTTATGTACTACCCATATTCAGGCAAATAAATGATTTGATTTGATTTAAGTACGTCTCAGTTATAAGACATGTCTTGGGAATTCTAATAAATATTTATTAGTCTACTTACATTAAAAAGTTCCACAGTTTTGAAGTTCAACCTATCAAAGAAGCATATCCGGATAATAAAAGTAATTTTATTAAATAAAAATGTGAATCATGTACTCGAGTTTAAGCACGAATACCCAATTACTTCTATACACAATGAAAATGTCGAACGAATAGAAAAATAATAAAAGTGCATTGTGTTAAAAGTAGTTTTTTGAATAAAGAACGTACGCCGATTGGCTGTATCGCCTCGGGCAAGATGGCGGGGTGCCGAATGTTGCCAGGCTCTTGGCCGGAAATATGGATTTTGTTTGTCTAATGACCTTCCTAATTCGAATTTGTTTCGATTTTCGAATAAAGCGTGTCAAAAGGTTGTAAGTGAAAAAAAAATACAATAATGAGCATTGTCAAAATAAATTATAATGGCAAAAGTAATGGAGTAGCTTTCGTTTTGTTAATTGCATTTTTTATGTCTTGTTGAGATTTTTGCGCTGATTCAGAGAACCATTATGAATAATGTAAGAAAGAGTTTTCAGCCTTGATACCTACTTAGTTGTGCAAAGCTCAACTGCAATCTGTGACAAAGCTTTCAGGGTATAAGGAAGGTGTTCTAAAGCAAAATGTTTGTAATTTAGATAAAGTGACGGAGAAGGAAAACTATCTCTTGAAATGGAAATGTCTCATGTTGAAGATGAGTTTTTCAAAATCTGATACAGGGTCACAGTCTCACAGATCTTCTGAATCATGATAGATGTCAAAAAGTAGATAGGTACCTACTTAAGTACCTATTTTTACTATACTATTTAAATTTTTCAAATAAAAAATATATTATGTTGTTTAGGTTAGATAGGCAGCTCCATGTAAAATACTGGTATTCAGATGCATCCGGTTGCAACATAAGTAGTTGGGAAAAGGTTAGGCAGATGATGATGATGGAAAAATATGCTGTAACATCAAAGATTATATTATAACAAAACAGGATATAACACGAAAACATTCGTAAATTATGTAATTAAAATACTCATACAGCAAAAGGGCACGATCAAAATAACGCGGTAAATCAACCCGCGAGGAAATAAAGCAAAATATTTTTCGGTTCACAAAAAAGGTCTTAATTACGAAATTTCGAAAAAGGAACGCAGTAAAGAAAGTAAAAAGGCGCGCGGCGAGCAGTCGAGCACTGGCGACCGTTATGTTCGTGGAAGTGCGTGATTGATTCCGCGCGCCCGCCCATTGTGGTCAGCTGATTCTGATGGCTATGCGTGGGCCAGCCTGCGCAACGGAATGTGGCTTAGGCATTAGGAACAGCGTTAAATTAACACTTTTGTGAAGATACACGATGGGAGAAACATCTTTGGATGTGTCAAATGCATTTTTGACGTCTTCCTTCTGTTGTGGAGTAATAACAGGCTGCTGTGTTACGGTTGAAAACTGAAACATTTTCAGCTCGGCAAAATGTATGATTTGCAGAACTTTTGCATAGCTCTCTAGACTCTCTACGTATTATGCATGTAGCATCATCATCATCATCATTACGTTAATTTTTCCAAAGCTTTCATTGATTCTATCTTGGGCGGGATACCTATTGTGATTTTGTTTTGCTCTGGTGAGAAAAATCGAGGTCTGTCTTAAAAATTCCTTGATATGACGGGTTTAATATTAGATCTACCCACGTCTCACGAGCAGAGATGAATGATGCCAAAAATATATTAGGCAGTAAATTTATTTAAAAATCAAAAATCTAATCATCGACATCGATCTTATTGTGCGCTATATTATATTCAAATCAAATCCTAAAAAAACTGCGAGTGACCCAATCAAAGGTTCAAACGACAAGATTATTCAACAGACGATAAAATCTCTCATGGCCTTTACGTCAATGGAAATAAAGATGAAATTGCATGTGACATCCAGTTTCCTGATTGTAATCTATCTCGGTTTGTGTATTGAGTAATGTTGACAAGCAGGCTGATTTGGGAGCAACTTTCTATAAGTATAAACAAGTATGGCTTGTATGTATGTATGTGTATGAGGAATACGTAACGACTGTCGAAATTTGTACGAGGTGCCACCGTGCCACCGAGCCACTACTGACAGTTGAGACGTGGGACAATTTAGTGACAAATTTACTTAAAAATAAATTAAAATTAAAATCTCTAGAATTCTAGATCAACTACTCGAGCTCAGCACAGCATTTTTAAATATTTTCTTTATCTCTACGTCTTACGTTGTATTGGATCTGGGCCGGTAGTCTCGACACTATTAACGTTGCCCTAACGATCGTTACGTTGCTCTGTGGTCTGATAAATTTTAAGGAACGGGCTCGAAGATGTGTCTGTGTCATCTGTGTGTCTTTAATAAAATCGAACTATTACCATTTGCCCGTCTCGAGGGTCGAGGGGAGCCCATTAGGACCACAGAGCATGTAATTAGTTAACGAATGTCGTAACGAAAATCATTAACAATGTCGAGACTACCGGCCCTGTGCTATTAAAACAGGAACAATAAAAATCTGAAACATAACACTTTTCCAAGTAAATTTTCCATCAATACAGACAAGTGGCCATAAATATTGGCAAAATTGTGATACGTTCCACTAAAATGTCCTATCCTGTCATTACTACAATCCAAGACCTTTTTCCCTCAACTTTTAAACTACAAAATGTTCTCAAGTTCAAATTCGTCGTAAAAAGTCGTAGCAATTACGCCACGGCATGGCTGGTGCCAATTAAATGATAAAACGGGTGTGACAAACAGACCGACAAACAATGCGGTGCGATTAGATTTAGGTACAGCTCTTGATTTATGTACATATAAGAGCCGATAGAATTGGGAGTTATGTAATTAGCAGTGGAAGGAGCTAGATTGGTATTACTAGAGGTGGATCAGTGACCTGGTGCCGTATTATGACGTTTTCACGCAAGAGAGAGAGACAGAGCCAATTTTCACGCAAGAGAGAGAGACAGAGCCAATTCTCTTTGGAGAGAGCTATATGTAGGTCGGACTGGAATCATGATGGCATTAATACTTCATAATATGGCTCCTATAAGGAGGAGGAGGGCTCGTGAGTAGGTAATAATAGTCGCACGGGTTGATCCATTAGGTTAAGCTACGCTTGCCGGGGTTGGTCAGTTGGGATGGGTGACCATCTTTACATACCGAGACTCCTCCGTGCCTCGAAGTGGATCTTTGACAGTCGTTACGGGTCGTCAGAAGCCCAAAAGTCTGACAACCAGTCATACCAAGAGGTATCGTATTACCCAGTAATTGGGTTGTGGGGGTCAGTTAGGCAGTCGCTCCATAAAAATACTGGTATTCAGCTGCATCCGGTTAGACTGGAAGCCGACCTCAACATAGTTGGGAAAAGGCTAGGTAGATGGATTGATTGAATATGGCTCGTTTATGTAAGTGACTATACCGACTGCCGGTCAGCTCGAGGCAACAAAGGTAGCAGACAAAACACCGAAGGGCTTTTAAACAGCAGTATAGTGGCCGGCCATATTATTAGCCGTAGAACCAATCACCGTTGGCGTAGAGGTGTTCTTGAGTGGAGACCCCGAATCGGCAAACGTAAGGTAGAACGCCCTCAGGCTAGGTGGAGCGACGATCTTCGCAGGGTGGTTCGTAGCAGCTGGATGAGAGTTGCCGAGAATCGAGCCGAATGGCGTGCAATAGGAGAGGCCTATGTCCAGCCCTGGACTGTTATATGCTAGTTAGTGATGATGATATGGGAGCAGCAAAATCCTTGAAAACAGTTTCTATAGTATAGGGTTAGAAGTCTAGGATGGCTTGTGATTAGAGATAGACCCTAATGCCAGCAGTGGGCTGTTATACGCTAGTGATGACGATATGGGAGCAGCAAAATCCTTGAAAACAGTTTCTATAGTATAGGGTTAGAAGTCTAGGATGGCTTGTGATTAGAGATAGACCCTAATGCCAGCAGTGGGCTGTTATACGCTAGTGATGACGATATGGGAGCAGCAAAATCCTTGAAAACAGTTTCTATAGTATAGGGTTAGAAGTCTAGGATGGCTTGTGATTAGAGATAGACCCTAATGCCAGCAGTGGGCTGTTATACGCTAGTGATGACGATATGGGAGCAGCAAAATCCTTGAAAACAGTTTCTATAGTATAGGGTTAGAAGTCTAGGATGGCTTGTGATTAGAGATAGACCCTAATGCCAGCAGTGGGCTGTTATACGCTAGTGATGACGATATGGGAGCAGCAAAATCCTTGAAAACAGTTTCTATAGTATAGGGTTAGAAGTCTAGGATGGCTTGTGATTAGAGATAGACCCTAATGCCAGCAGTGGGCTGCTATACGCTAGTGATGACGATATGGGAGCAGCAAAATCCTTGAAAACAGTTTCTATAGTATAGGGTTAGAAGTCTAGGATGGCTTGTGATTAGAGATAGACCCTAATGCCAGCAGTGGGCTGTTATACGCTAGTGATGACGATATGGGAGCAGCAAAATCCTTGAAAACAGTTTCTATAGTATAGGGTTAGAAGTCTAGGATGGCTTGTGATTAGAGATAGACCCTAATGCCAGCAGTGGGCTGCTATACGCTAGTGATGACGATATGGGAGCAGCAAAATCCTTGAAAACAGTTTCTATAGTATAGGGTTAGAAGTCTAGGATGGCTTGTGATTAGAGATAGACCCTAATGCCAGCAGTGGGCTGCTATACGCTAGTGATGACGATATGGGAGCAGCAAAATCCTTGAAAACAGTTTCTATAGTATAGGGTTAGAAGTCTAGGATGGCTTGTGATTAGAGATAGACCCTAATGCCAGCAGTGGGCTGCTATACGCTAGTGATGACGATATGGGAGCAGCAAAATCCTTGAAAACAGTTTCTATAGTATAGGGTTAGAAGTCTAGGATGGCTTGTGATTAGAGATAGACCCTAATGCCAGCAGTGGGCTGCTATACGCTAGTGATGACGATATGGGAGCAGCAAAATCCTTGAAAACAGTTTCTAGGTGTAGAAGTCTAGGGTGGAGTGAAATTGGAGAGACCTAATGCCAGCAGTGGGCTGCTATACGCTAGTGATGACGATATGGGAGCAGCAAAATCCTTGAAAACAGTTTCTAGGTGTAGAAGTCTAGGGTGGAGTGAAATTGGAGAGACCTAATGCCAGCAGTGGGCTGCTATACGCTAGTGATGACGATATGGGAGCAGCAAAATCCTTGAAAACAGTTTCTAGGTGTAGAAGTCTAGGGTGGAGTGAAATTGGAGAAACCTAACGCCAGCAGTGGGCTGCTATACGCTAGTGATGACGATATGGGAGCAGCAAAATCCTTGAAAACAGTTTCTAGGTGTAGAAGTCTAGGGTGGAGTGAAATTGGAGAGACCTAATGCCAGCAGTGGGCTGCTATACGCTAGTGATGACGATATGGGAGCAGCAAAATCCTTGAAAACAGTTTCTAGGTGTAGAAGTCTAGGGTGGCTTGTGATTGGAGAGACCCTAAGCCAGCAGTGGGCTGCTACAATAATGATTACTAAATCAACTAAACCATTAGTATAAGCAGTAGTTTATTTGTATAATACGTGTTTGTGTAAAAAGTCACATCAAGATTGTTTACCTTTATTTAACTACCTACAGGGCCGGATTTAGGGGAGGGCAACCGGGGCGAAAGCCCCGGGGCCTCCACAAGCAGGGGGCCTCCACAATAGAGACTTCGGAAAAAAAAAGCCTAGCCTTGGTAACGAGTTGGTTCAATTTGTGTCTTTGATTGAATCATACAAAAAGGACTATGGAAAAGATCAATCGCCGGAACTATTTTACTACCAAATTCTCGAAGATCAAAATTTCAGAGCTACATTCCCAAACCTCGAAATTGCATTGAGAATGTATTTGGTTTTGATGGTATCAAATTGCACTGGAGAGCGCTCATTTTCAAAAATGAAAATTATAAAAAATAGGCTTCGAACCACGATGGGACAAAACCGTCTATCAAAGCTTTCTCTCCTGAGCATTGAAAGCGATTTACTCCGAGAACTGGATTTCAGCGAAATCATCAACGATTTTTCGGCAAAAAAAGCTCGAAAGGTTCCGTTCGTTAACACTAAAATTTAATTTCAGATAATTCTTGTTTCCGATTATATTTATATGTGTTTGTTAAATACTAAGAGAATCTACTTGGTTTCACAATAAATTATTTATTGAAAAACTCGACTGAAAAAAATTGTTCATTTTATTTGGAAAATAATTTAGGGCAAGGGGGCCTCCACTCCTTTGTTGCCCCGAGGCCTCTGGACCCCTAAATCCGGCCCTGACTACCTAAACCTTTCTAGTATAGTTCCGATCATTGACAATTAAAAATATAGTCAAAAAACTCTCTCGTCTGTAGGAAAAGTCTATGAGGTACCTATAGACAATTTAACTGTAAAATATTTAGCAGTAGGTAAGTATTTAGCAGTGACTCATTGAACACCTGTCGCCTTCGTTATGGCGGACGTAGAAAGCGTTAAAAAGTTTATTCGCGACTTTTTCCTTGTTGACTAATTGTTACGTGAGGATTATTATGTGGGCCTTAAACTGTAACTATAAAGCCGTGTCTACACTGCACAACTCGGCCACATGGCTTGGCCTCGCGGAGACACGTGGCTCTAGCTATTGGGGACGCTTTCTTTAGGTAACACGTTTTTGCATACCTAACCTAAAAATTAAGGAGCTCGTGGCTAAGTAAGAACAGCCGCACGGGTCGATCCTTTAGGTTAAGCTACGCTTGGTGGGGTTTGGTCCATGGATGGGTGACCACCCTTATACACCGAAACTCTTGCATGCCTCGGAAAGCACGTTAAGCCGTTGGTCCCTGCTGTCATTCGTGGATTTTTGACAGTCGTTACAGGTCGTCAGAAGCCCGAAAGTCTGACAACCAGTCTTACCAAGGGGTATCGTATTACCCAGTTACTATGGGTTGTGGAGGTCAGATAGGCAGTCGCTTCATGTAATATACTGGTATTCAGCTGCATCCGGTTAGTCTGGAAGCCATACCATAGAGTTCGGAAAAAGTCTAGGCAGATTGATTGACCTTACCTAAAAATTGTGTCCTAAAAATTCGAAGACATGTGACATCTACCAACCAGCACTGGATGGTGGATTACAGAACACTCCCTCTCACAGAGAGGAAATCTGTGTCCCAGCAGTGGGAATGCTATAGATTGATTATGTCATGCTAAGCCAATTAGCACCTTTTATACATCTAGGTACAGTAAAAAAAGCCTTAGTGCATTTAGAGAAAAATATTAGATACTATTTCGAAAACCTACCTCCGACATTGTTTAACAGTTGTATACTTTAAAATAATAATGATAACCCAGTTTTAATTAGCATCTCAAATTAAAGTTTAATTACCTAATAAACATAAAACGACACTATTACGAAATAACAGTATCTTTTCACTGATCGGTCGATTTATCTAGTTATTGCCAAAATTCTGCAACAGACAGCCTTATTTAGCAAACAGGATACATTAGTGTGTAATTAACAAAAATTATGTCTTTTTAGAAAATTGACAAACTTGATCAACTAGTCGATGTGAAATCGTTCACCTGAGACTGTTATTTACCTAGATTGAATTAATTACCTAGATGTTTTTGGCAATTAAGACTATTTTTTGCGTGTGTCGCAAAATGATGCAATAAAATCATTAATTGTGTTTGGACTAGATTTTTGCTAACGTTACCATTCGTCATGAATCGTTATAAATTATGTAGAAAATAAAGTCTCGAAAGCACGTAGGTATACCTATACAACCTTTGACAGAAACGGGTTACCGGGAACGGTTTTTACGGGTAGTCAGAAGCCCGAAAGTCTGACAACCAGTCTTACCAAGGCGAAAGATAAGCAGTCGCTCCATTTTAACTGTTATTCAGCTTAGATTGGAAGCTGACCCCAACATAGCTGGAAGAGTCTAGGCAGTAAAAATATGTGTCTAATATTTTTTTAATTATTTTACTGACGAACTAAATCAGTAGATTTTTTTTTATCCACATCATACCTATTCCATAACTATAAGGTTTTATAGAACGATAAATAAGGTATTCGCTATACAGTTTTTACAAGCCTAAGCTTAATTTAGAATTAAGCTATACAGTTTTTACAAGCCTAAGCTTAATTTAGAATTAAGCTATACAGTTTTTACAAGCCTAAGCTTAATTTAGAATTAAGCTTAGGCTTGTAAAAACTGTATAGCGAATACCTTATTTATCGTTCTATAAAACCTTATAGTTATGGAATAGGTATGATGTGGATAAAAAAAAATCTACTGATTTAGTTCGTCAGTAAAATAATTAAAAAAATATAATTAAATATAAAGACTGCCTTCAGAGGCAGTCTTTGAAAAACAAACAGACATAAGGCACTGAATAGCTACATATTGAATGCAGACGAGACTAAATGATCCTAAGGTCATCACTAGTCATCAGTTCAAACAATTGCATTAAATACTACATGCAATTTTTTTCCAATCGATTTGATTAATCGATATGACAGAAAATCACGTTCGTAATGAAATAAACCTATAGCATCGCAGACATCGCGTGGGTGGAACATAAATTATGAATCGGGCAACAGTTGCGCGATTCTCGCTCAACAATTGCTGGTTGTTTTTAGGGTTCCGTACCACAATGCTAAAAAGGAACCCTTATGGTGTGACTCAGTGTGTCGGTCTGTCTGTCTGTCACAGCTGGATATCTCAAGAACTACTAATGCTACTCGAAATTTGAAACAGTTTTAGATGACGTTTGCCCAACTATTTTGCAATAAAAAGAAACAAAAATATAATTATATTAGTATGAAAGGGGGTCTTAAAAAATCGAAGTGGGGTTACTAGGGCATGCGGGGTATCATATGAAAGAGCGCTGTTTGCACATTCTCAAACATTTTTTTCTTTTTGTAGGCCGCATAGTTTTCGACTTTTGATGAAAAATGTAAAAAAAAAATACCGTTTGCATAGAGAAAAATCTGGAATTATTCTATGTGACAGAAGTTTATGTAGGTATAGATTACAGGAAAAATAAAACGATGTCTCTAAATACCACACTTTTTCAGAAATCGGAACGGAACCCTCGGTGCGCGAGTCCGACTCGCTCTTGACCGATTTTTTTTAGTTTATAATTTTAATAATGTAATGTACAAATACTTAATGTATTTGATAGAGGCTTGTATTTGAAAAGTAGGCAGTGCTAGTATGACATAGTATGGTGTGAGAAGAGTAGGTTAGGTCCGTATGATCCTTGTAAGTTGATGAGATCGATGGCATAATCATAAGCAGGGTACCTACCTAAAGTTAAAGGTCTGTTTTGAATTTTCTTCTCTCGTAAAAAGAGCCCATCCATATCACCCGTCTCTCCATAATTCCATTGCTTAATAGAGGTTGCATACTCGGTAGGCTCTTTATTCCTTCCCAAGGGCACGTCTTCCACATCAAGTTTTTCTAACTAAACAGACAGCTGTGCTGCTGGGGAGTTTGTTCCGCTACTTCTTCTGCCCAGCTAAAGCACTAGGAAGTGGTGAAGGGCGGGCGTTTTGTGGGACTGTCTTATGTAATTTTGACGTTCGAAAAGTGCTGAATCGCAGCCTAATTTGAATAAATGACTTTTGATTGATTTGATTTGATTACACCATTACCGCGCCCCCAGTCTTCTCCTTGATATGCAATGGTCTCTGTTGCACCATGAAGCATGAGGCTACAGGGGCTAGTGTGCATCTTTGGGTTCATTCGAGTAATCGAGTCTGATCAAACCATGCTGAGGTCCGTATACATTTTCTTCATTTTCCAAATCACACACTCCACACATCACACATCACACACTCATACACTTACCCCATTACACCCTATCGCATGCGCTTACTCACACACTATAGCTGCTGATACACGTTTTAACCTCCCGAATTTTGTAAAACAAACTTAACGGACGAATGGATGGCCCCTATAACACAGGATTTTCCTAGCATGGGGGTCATTATTCACAAAAATTGAGCACGAATGTACTTCCATATTATTGTAACATGCATTGTATTTCTTCTTCTTGCTAAATAAATTATTCTTATTCTTATTTATTCATTGCAAAAAAAAGCTGTAGAACGCTCGATCATGTAGACCGCCAATAGTAATTGCTGAATTTTGGACCGAACTTTAAAAAGTAAGTAATTGATGTTTTGGTAAAAAGTAACTGTGGATTGTTTCCAGTCGGTCACAAACTGACAATATACATAGATGTATATTGTCAGTTTGTGACCGTTTTACGATTTCAAATATTATTCATAATAATATTATCCTATTATGATTCTGCCAAAGAGACCGTTTTAGCCCCCCCCGAACGGCTTAGGACTAGACTAGTGCCTACACCTACCTTACTTTGTGCCTATTAAAAAACTTACAGTAATTTTGTGGTACCTACAATGTTTGCCTTTACAAATATTTTTTCATTTAATCAGTAGCGGTTGAACTACCTTTTCCTGTGCCGTCTCACCTACCAGTCCACATACAAAAAAAGTACCCATTACGGCCTCCAAGTAGGTTGTAATAGCTTAATGTATTTGTTATCAGTTATCACCTATTTATCTAAAAACAATAAATAAAAACGCGGCCGATGCTAACTATGGCGCGCGAAGATCCCAATCGTATGACAGATTGACGTTTGAGTGACAGCTATCATTCTATCTAGTAGCAGTCTTTGTATTTAGCCTTTTTGGTTTAGTGTTACTTTGGAAAACTTGAATTACGGCACCCACTAGGTAACTAGATTAAGAACGTATGCTTGTGCTTTATACATTACCTACCCTGCCATGTAATATAGTCCTTGTTGAACAATATATCTAATTTTATATATATATATAGATATACCCACGGGCACTTTGTGGCTCCATCGTGCCATATAAGTAGTAATTTGTTGATCCGTTTTCACTTGTTGATCCGGGTGGTATTTGTTGATCCAATGCCAGTCAAACCATACGTAAGTGGCTCTGATTGGAGCCACAAGTGTTAACGCGAGTAATAATAATAATTAAGACATTTTTATACAAATCCACCTTTTTTGCATTTGAGCACTAGTTGATCCGATTCAAATGAGCCAATCAGAGCGCACCATTTTTCACGGGCTTTGTCATTGGCTACTATAGATAGATAGAACATGGATGGTATTCGGGAGAGGGTGATGAGGAAGGGGGGGGTGAGGAGTGGAGGGGGTGGTAAGGGGGATAGGGCGAGGAGTTGTAAGAGGGATAGAGTAATGAGAGGGAGTATGTTGAGGGGGAGAGGGAGGGAAGGCCAGTAGTAAAAGGAGAGATCGAGGCGCATGTTGAAGGGAAAGTTGGGAAAAGGGGATGCGTCAGGGGAAGGGGTATTAAAGGAGAGATAAGGAGGGGGGGCAGAGGGGAGGAGGATATAGGGAGGCGGAGAGGGGGAGGGTGTGGTGAGTACTGGTGAGAGGGAAGAGGACGGGGGAACGGGAGATGGTGGTGAGCAAGGTGCGGGTGAGGAGGAGAGGGGATGGTGAGAGGGGAGGGGTGAGGAGTGGTAGGAGGGATAGAGTAATGAAGGAGAGGATGTGGAGGAGGGATTTTTTGAAGGAAAAGGGACGGGAGGCAGTAGTAAAAGGGGGGGGGGAGATGCAGGGGGAAGAGTGAGGTGGAAAGGGAGGGGAGGCAGTGGTGAAAGGCGTAGGGGGAGGTTCGGGGAATGGGGATGCGTGAAGGGTTGAGAGTGAGAGGGAAATGTGGGGGTGTGAGAGGGTAGAGGGAGGGGTGAGATAGGGAGGGGAGGGGGTTGGTGAGAGGTGGGCAGAGAGGGGACATAGGGAAGGGGTTAGAGGTGGGGTGAGAGGGACGAGCACCTTTACACGTTAAAGTTGATTTTTGTATAGCACTGATTCATTGAAGAAACCCTGCATGACAGAAATGACATGATGAAAAATAGAAAGTCGAAACGGCACAAAAAACAGAAGTTAACTCCAATCGTGCGTCGGAGCTAACACACACACTTTTTTTTGTAAATGCATACTTTTATAGATAACTACACCCAGACTGAGGACATAAGACATGTGCTTGCACACAAATGCTTGTCCTGGATGGGATGTGATGGTATAGAATCGAACCCACGACCTGCGGCACGATAGGTGGTATTTTAACCAAATACGCCATTGTGGCCTGTCACTGTCAGAATGCTTCACTGTTAATGGTGTTGTCACATGTAACATCAGGTCACAAAAGCGCACAAAAGCTTCTCTATTATCTTCTATACCTCATCATCATCATTTCAGTTGAAAGACATCAAGTGCCGGACATAGGCTTCTCCCAAGCACCGCCACTTCGACTGGTACTGTGGTTCCCGCATCCAGCGGATTCCTTCTTGCGATATTTACAAGGTCATCGGTCCACCTTGTGGGAGGCCTTCCAACGTTACGTCTTCCGGTACGCGGACGCCTCTCGGAACCTTTCGGCCCCATTGGCCATCTGTTCTGCAAGCAATGCCCTGCCCACTGCCACTTAAGTTAGGCAATTCCTTGGACTATGTCTTCCCGAACGCTGCCCAGCCGAGTCGTATTCGACGATTGACCGCTTTCTCGAAATGGGACCTACCTACTCGTCCACAACTTCGAGTGTAGTGTCTCCGATCTTCATGACAGTGGGTGCTACATGGGCATTTGACGTGACCATCCATCCATGTCTTATCCATGTTCATTTTAAGACCCACTCTTTCGAAAGCTCTACTGAGGTTATCGAGCATTGTACTAAAGTCCTCCGTAGTCTCAGCCATGCCTACTATATCGTCGGTAAACCGAAGTTGACTGACGTACTCGCCATTGATGTTGATGTCTAGCCCTTTCCAGTCCAGAACCTTGAAGGCATCCTCCAGTGCAGCGGCGAACAGTTTCGGAGAGATAACGTCTCCCTGTCCCCCTCGCTGCAGAAGGATAGGTTTGGAGGTACGGTCCTGGAGTCGGACTGACGTAGTGGCGTTTTCGTACAGACACTTCGGCCGCCTAGACCGCTAAACGTAGAGAACTGAAAAAACTCCTTGCATTTTATATTCGCATTACTTCATACATTGTTGGATCCGCCACCATACTCGAGGTGGATCTTACAATGTACAAAGCATTACGAATATAAAATGTACTAGATCAACGTACGTATGCATATCTTCAAGGAGAGTATAATACGGAACCACATAGTACTTATAACCAATCGAGGTGGATCTGACAATGTATGAAGCAATGCGAATATAATTAATCGAGTGGATCAACGTATGTATGCATTTCTGCGAGGAGAGTTTAAAACGGAACCACATAGTACTTATAACCTCATATTCGAGGTGGATCTAATAACGTATGAAGCAATGAGAATATAAAATCGACTGGATCAACGTATGTATGCATTTCCGCAAGGAGAGTATAAAACGGAACCACATAGTATGCTGTGCGTGGTGCCGCACCTCTTAGTAGAGGTGGATCTAACAATGTATGAAACATTGCGTATAGAATATCGAGTGGATCAACTTATGTAGGTAGAAAATTATTATCATTTTTATGCAAGGAGTGTGTAAATCAAAAAAATGAATGTTAGAAGTATCTGAAATTCACTGTATATGGAGCCAATAAGTATTGGTCTTCAGATAAAATTCGGAGCCAAAAAGTATGGTTGAGTATAAAAAAATTGACCGTTACGGATCCACTTTTGTTTAGATGCTAGAGTAAAAAAAATGTTGAGTATAAATATATTTCTGCAAATATATTTGGCAACATCGCCAAGTGGAAGGCGACGTTGCCACTCCGCTCGAAAAATATTAAACCGGAGTCAAGTTATTCCGCATTAAAGGTGGAGTCAACAATGCATTGGCTCACTGCTGGATCAACTAAGTGTGGGAAAGGGTGTTTATATATATATATTTTTTAAATGTCAACCTTTTGATAAACCATGACTGTATACATTTTGCATGCCTTACGTACGGTAGAATCACTTGAAACATACATTTAATAACACCATTGTAACAGTGTTTACTGCAAAAATAAATAATTTGATTTGAAAAAAAAAAAAAAAAAATCTTATTCTTAATTTGTAGTCCGATTTTTAAATTTTTGACAAGAAGTTGTTCCGTTTTCTGAAGAATAGATCTGCCGAAAGCTCATAGAATAGAGAGAGCTTTTAGGACAGATTTGAAGAGCAAATTTTTTTATTAAGTATAATAATTTCAAACGAATTTTATTATTTGAAAGAAGCGCTTTTTCTTGAGATTCTGCGTTACCGATGTTTGTTTTTGTTGTATATCTGGTGGAGCGACGATCTTCGCAGGGTGGTAGCAGCTGGATGAGAGTTGCCGAGAATCAAGCTGAATGCCGCGCAATTAGAGAGGCCTATGTCCAGCAGTGGGCTGTTGTACGTTAATGATGATAATGTTGATGTCTCTTTTTAAGTACCTAATAGTTTATCTTCATCAATACTTCTGCGACTTATCTGTATACTGCATATCTATCGAGTCGATAGAAAAACACAATAGGTGTGTTCCAAAGGTATGTTATTGTTGACCGCTCGGACGGCGTGTGCTAACCACTACCAACCTCTATGTAACTCATTATTCACTCACTTAGGAAACGACGGAGTTCACTGTCCTAAGAATGATGACGTATGTCATTTGTTAGGGAAATTTTGATGATGTCATTGGGTTGTGGCTAATATATAAAAATCGCACGGGTCGATCGATCAGGTTAAGCTACGCTTGCCGCGGTTGGTCCGTGGATGGGTGACCATCTTTACATACAAATGCCTCTCCCTGCTCGGAAAGTCGTATTGGTCCCGGCTGTCATTTGTCAGTTCTTTGACAGTCGTTACGGGTCGTCAGAAGCCCGAAAGTCTGACAACCAATCTTAGGCTGCCTGTCCACCGGAGCGGAGCGAGGCTGCGGAGCGGAGAAACGGAGACATATTAACCAATAGGAGCGCGAGCGGACGGCGGAGTGGAGCGGACTTAAGATTCTATTGGTTAATATTTCTCCGTTTCTCCGCTCCGCAGCCTCACTCCGCTCCGGTGGACAGGCAGCCTTACCCAGGGGTGCCGTACTATTACCCATTTACTGGGTTGTGGTGGTCAGATAGGCAGAGAAAGACATTGGGTTGTTTAGGTTACATAGACAGTCGCTCAATGTAAAATCTAATAACTATTCAGCTGCATCCGGTTAGACTGGAAGCCGACTCCAACATAGTTGGGAAAAGGCTAGGCAGATGATGGTCATTAATATTTTATCGGTATGCAGAATCTTTTACATGTTTTAGTTTATTTATTATATAAGCATTTATTAAAAAAAAAACAATTACAGGCACTTGTGAATTGTCAAGGGGTCGGTCAGTCAGAAAGATGAAGCTAGACGCCCATTCCAAAGGGTAGTAGGTTCCTACTTCCTATATAGAAGATCGGGCAAGAAACTCCATGGACACTATTTTAAATCAAAATATTGTTACCCATCCTTTTTTTTTGTGGATGGGAAATCATCAAATGACTCCCGCTCTGGGTGCAGCGGAAGGGCGTGTCAGACTTTTACTGACTAACACCCACCCGTGTTCCGTCAGTTGCCTATGCCAGGGCCACGGTATCTCTTTCGAACAACCCGCGACCCCGGCGGCGCGTGACGGAACCCTAATGTATGATTGTACTCCGTCTTGGGAAAACAAAGGTCTATACTACTGTGTGTGTCTACCAAGTGTCGGATTCTGGACGGGAACGTGGCGGTGACTTTTCAAAGCGAAGTGGTGGTTTGGAAATGATAGTGCACAATTTTAGGCGTTGCAACGCTGTAAAAGTTCTAAAACCTGTCAAGTCATGTCCTATCCGTTTCTTCACGAAAAGGATTCGATCTCCAATTAGCCTTATTTTCCCACTTCATATCATTATAGAAATAAAAGGTATAATGTTTACAGACATAAAAACCTCAACTACCCAATTAAGTTTACAGTAAACATAATTTAAATCGCATAAACAAGATTTGCGGTTTCTTCTCGTTTTCTTTTTTGGCAACACTGCACATTACTGGCTGGACCTAATTGAACTTTCAAGTAGAACTAAGTATCTGTTTCTAGGAACGCTGACTTGCCTAATCATCGCAATTACTAAAATTACGTGTTGCCAATATATTGGGGCCAATGTTGGTCACACGTTGCTTTGATTGCTTTATTCGTTGCAACGTCATTAAATTTTTTACAAGGTAACAAACACACACACACAGCTACAGCGCACACACACACACACACACACACACACACACACACAGCTACAGCTACAGCTACAGTGGCTAAGGAGGAGCTCGTGGCTAAGTAATTACAGCCGCACGGGTCGATCCATCGGGTTAAGCTACGCTTGCCGGGGTTGGTCAGTGGATGGGTGACCATTTTTACATACCGAGACTCCTCCGTGCCTCGGAAAGCACGTTAAGCCGTTGGTCCCGGCTGTCATTCGTGGATCTTTGACAGACGTTACGGGTCGTCAGAAGCCCGAAAGTCTGACAAAGGGTATCGTATTACCCAGTTACTGGGTTGTGGAGGTCAGATAGGCAGTCGCTCCATGTATGTAAAATACTGATATTCAGCTGCATCCGGTTAGACTGGAAGCCGACCCCAACATAGTTGGGAAAAGGCTGCCTCAGATTGATTGCTCTATAACACTACATCTTTGATTCAACATGAGAACATGACTGTTAATAATACCAGTCTATTACTGTCCACCGTTGGGCAAAGGCCTCTTCTCATAAACAGAAGGCACGAGCATGGATCACCACGCTCGCTCAAGACGGGTTGGCGATTTCAGACTTATAGGTATTTACTACATAGCACTTCCCGCGCGGCTTCGCCCATGGATATCGGAAAATATCCAACTGGAATGCACTAAGGTGAAATCCTTCCTTATTCCTTGTATACATTATAAAGGGAACCTATGCGTAAAATTTCAGCATTCTAGGTCCAAGGGTTTGGGCTGAGTCAGTCAATTAGTCAGTCAGGACTTCTCTTTTTATTTATATAGATAAATGCTTTGAGTTTTCAGGACTGTTTTTTATATATTAAAGATATTAAGATAAGTCCAGGTTTCCTCAAGATGTTTGCCTTCACCGATGTCAGTAGTGTCTAAGGTATAACCGATAAAGTATATACTTATGGAGTTTCTTTACGTGACCGAATCAGAAATGAAGAGATCCGAAGGAGAACCAAGGTAACCGCAATTAGGCAATTCTTCGGGCTATGTGCCCGAAGAATCGCCAAACTTAACTGGTTAGGGCACATTGCTCGCAAAACAGATGGCCGATGGGGCCGAAAGTTTCTAGAGTGGCCACCGCGTACCGGAAGATAACGTTGGAAGGCGTCCCACAAGGTGGACCGATGACCTTGTGAATGCCGCAGGAATCCACTGGATGCGGGAAGCACAGAACCGGTCGAAGTGGCGATGCTTGGGAGACGCCTATGTCTAGCAGTGGACGTCTTTCGGCTGAAATGATGATGATATATGAACTGAAAAAGTCACATTGGTTTGATTTGAACCCACAACCTCGTGCTTCAGAGGCGATGGCCTTCACCACTCCACTATTACGACATGTCTGGCTGGTCTGACTGCTTATCTATATCTATCTATACTAATAATAAAGCTGAAGAGTTTATTTTGTTTGTATGTTTGAACGCGCTAATCTCTGGAACCACCAGTCAGATTTGAAAAGTTTTTGCATTTGATAGCCCAATTCTTGAAGAAGGCTATGGACATTTAACATCACGCTAGAACCCTTAGGAGCCGAGCAAAAAGAAAAAAAGTCTAAGCGAAAACGAAGTTGGTAGGTATAATAGCGCGGGCAGGCAATGCGATGCGACGGGCTGGGTCGGGGGAACAAGAAATTTTACGCGGATGAAGTCGCGGGCAGAAGCTAGTTATTATTATAATTGGAAAAACATTGTGTCTATAACCTTTTAACTGCGAGAGGGACCACGAAGGTCCGATGTCAAAATTCAGTCCAGAAGCATGAAACAAGTAAAGCTTTTCAATATGATAACAGCCTTCATGAAAACTAAAGATACCCACATCATAAATGTCATAAAATCTGTGTGGTGCTGGTGCCGAACTGCCGACTCATCATGATTCTCATTTACTTCACCACGATGTTGGATGGTCACTGGAAATCTCTTCTCAAAAAACTACAGCCTCCGATCTAGATGCACAAAATTAACATCATTCCGAGTGTTAGCTATTATCTGACTTCCTGTTGTCAAAGGGACAAATTCGGAAAAATGCCACAAGAGCGAGGAGCGTATTATTTTGTTTGAGGTGATTTGTGAGATTGTTATTTGTTATTTTATGTACGTGTACAAGTCTGAATTAATTAAATTGAGTACTTATTATTAAAGTGATTTGCGTTTTAATTTGTAATTTACAAGTATATTGACACCTGTATACGTTCTTATACGAGTAAGTAGTGTCTGCTATTAAGAGGTGCTAACATGATCAAAATTACCTACTATCGAAAATAGATAGTAGTCTACCCGTTGTGAAACTACGGAAGCCAGAGGTGCGGGCGTGGGCGTCATACAAGTGATACTACTACTCATGACCAACGTAGCGAGCTCTGTGCTAAAACATACTATGGTACTCTTTCTAACCATTTAAGAACTTTGAAAATTTATTTTCTTAGTTTTTTACATGCTAAAATCTAACAGACTTAAAAAAATTAATATGTACAAGTATATAATACAAAAAGGAGAATTCTTCGATGCCCCATGATTTCCCATCATAGGGCATCGAAAAATTCATCCGCATCACTGTCGAAAGGAAAGGTGCCCAAAGGCTGGCAGCATTGCCACGTTGTATGGCAATGCTAATTCTTTGTCCAAAAAATAGGCCAGCCCTTTGGTCACGTGTAGAGTCGACCAACCGCTTGGCGATGTCCCGAAAAACTAAAAGGGCACTCGGACCCCATGGCCCTAGTGTTTCAACCCCAAACGGCCCGAACATATAAGTCCCAATAAGATTGGAGTATTTGTGCCGTTTGAGGTTTTCCGCACCTGCAGCAGCTGCCCCAGCACAGCCTACCGTGCTAGGAAGATGGGATGGCGCAAGGGTATTTTATTTTATTTTATTTACCATTTAAGTATTTTACTTTTGACATAAACGCCTATGAAGATCCACCTTTTGAATGCTTGGCTAAATACCAATTGCCATGCCCTTCAAATCGAACAAATACAAATCGATAAAATAATACCTACAATAAATTACAGTTAATAGGACGAATATAGAACGAAAAGTCATGCATAGGACTCTCTGTCGCAGAAATACGACACGAGCGGTAGGGGCACGGAAATATGTGTCGCATAAATGCGACACAAGCGGTCAAAAGGTTAATTATGTAATAGGTAACCATAGACGAATAAATGCAATACTCCATAGACAATATGAAGTTCCTTTTTTATTGACAGGCAACCATAGACGAACCTGACCTCCATAACCCAGTAATGGGTTGAAGAACGGTCGATACCCCTTGGTAAGACTGTCACTGGTTGTCAGACTTTCGGGTTTCTAAAGACCCGTAACGACTGTCACAGATTCACGAATGACAGCCGAGACACGAGGAGTCTCGGTATCTAAAGATGGTCACCCATCCACGGACCAATTCCGGCAAGCATAGCTTAACCTAATGGATCAACCCGTGCAGGTGTTATTACTAGGCTACGAGCTCCTCGCACCAACAATGCGAGAATGCAGTATTGAATTATCAGTTGTCGCCTTACTTCCTTATAGATGAATCTATTGAAGATTTCCTCTATTTCTAAGAAGTCGTAAATGTGACGAAGTGTCTACTAGATAATGATATATCGTACCTAGCTATTTTCGTATTTATTTTCTAGCTAGTCGATAGGGTGATGAACGCACCCAAACATGCACCCACGTCCATAAACCAATATACACATATCGCAACCACAATATTCTTAAGTGCATTGGTCTATCAAATACATTCATCAATATCAATATCAAGGCAGACGAAAAAAGAATATAATGTCATTGTCAGTCTAACTAGACTCAACAAAAAATCTAGATCCAGACGCACAGTCTATCATGAAGTCTAGAACGTAATGATGTCATTATCCTAATAAATAGATCTGATAATGAATTCATTATAACTCGGTGTAACATCTGTTTTTTTGGCAATCTGCATATAGGTATAATATCTAGATAGACAATAAGGTTTTGGTAGGAATATTGTAGACCAACTTTTTCCCGCGGCTTCGCCCGCGTGGATTTCCGAAAATATCCCACGGGAACGTAAGTACTACCTACCAGGAAATCCTTCCTTATTCCTTGCCTACGTTATAAAGGGAACCTCAGCTTTTAAAGTTCAGGGGTTTGGGCTGGGCGTTGATGAATCAGTCAGTCAGGACTTCTCTTTTTCCTTTTGAGTTAGTTGTTCTTTTTTTTTTGAGTTAATTGTTGGTGGTATTACAATAATAGCATGTACTGTAACTCAATCTGTCTGTATGTGTTTGACTGTAAGACCTATATTTAAAGAACTGGCTCGGATCTACAACTTTTGGTTTGGAATCACGCCGAGGCTCAAGTACTGGTATTTTAGAAATAGCCATCTTTCTTGATTTATATATGTTATCTATTTCGTCTTTAGTAGTAGGAACAGGTTCAGGAGTACAGTTACGAGAACTAATATGTATAGCCTACACTAAGCTATATTTAAAAGTGATTTTCTCCTACTGTGATGATAGTAATGTTATGTTGTTACGAACATAATATTTTGGAACCCATAGTAATGAAATATGTACCTTTTGCATGCATAAATTCAGACATGATGTAAAAATCGTTATTGAATAAATGAATTCAATTGAATAGATTTTATCTCAAAGTTGCAGTCGTTATTACACGAGAAAATCTCTTTTGAATTTTGCTAAGTGTATACATATTAATATGCTCGTGACTGTACGTTCTAAATCACTTTCTTTAAATACCTTTGTACAAGGAGAACTCCTTTTAGTTCTGTTATTACCAATAATTCGTTCTATTGCAGCTTTGAATATACCTTTTAATTCCTCATTGAGCTTTTCAGTTGTTTTTCACCGTTGTCATCAATAACGTTATATATCGCTATACAACGTGTAACGTTAAATGCGCAAAACCTCTTAAGGGGTCATTGTACTCATCATTATGAACAACTTTTACTATGGGACCAAACATGAAATCGTGAAAAAAAAATCAGCTGTTCAGTACATTTTGACGAATTATGCGAACATAAATGAACAGCTGATTTTTTTTTCGCGATTTCAGGTTTGGTCCCATAGTAAAAGTCGTTCATAATGATGAGTACAATGACCCCTTAAGAGGTTTTGCGCATTTAAGGTTACACGTTGTATAGTGTAAAAAGTTCTGCAGTTTGTATGCTACAAAAGGTTTGCCAAACATAGCCGTGAAAGGTCACTGAATAACCGGACAACCAAAGCAACAAGAAAGCCATATTCGAGGAGTTAGAATGAACTAATTTGATGAAAAAGAGACTACAAAGAGATCGAAAAGCTAATACAGAAATGGCTCAGGAAAAACAATTGATGATCTCTAAGTCACTGAAAAAGGTAATTACTTAAAAATTGGGGACATTGATGACAACGATGCTGCTTGAAGAAACGTAGATTTGTTGTCCTAATATATCCTATAAATATAAGAGTCCATGGAGTTTCTTGCCCGTTCTTCTTCATAGGAATCTACTACGCTTTGGATTGGCAAACTAGCTTCGTTTTTCTGAACTAAGTACCGACTCCTTTGACAGTTCAAAAGTGCCTGTAAATTGTTTAATTGAACTAAATGCTTTGAGTTTGAGTCTGCACCTTCTATATGTAAATCCTACTTCCCAGAACCTTCTACACCATGAAACTCAACAGTAATTCAACAATTTCAACACGACATATCAATCGCTCGCACTTGAACAGGGCTCATTGTATTCTGGTTTCTTAAAGCAAAAAGTCTACCGTCAACCGGCCAGCCTGACACATTTACGTGTGCTAAAGGTTAAAGAACTCCGAAAGCTACTATAAACAATATATCAAATGAGACGCGTGGTCGAAATGGATGGGATTTTAATGTAGTATTCTGTGAAGGTGCTAGAGTTCGCACTTTTGCGTCCAATTAGGATAGAGATAGTGGTGGAGGTGCTATTTTTGAACGTTTAGATTAGGCTGTGTAAATTATGTAGAATAGATACTGTTAAAAATTAATTAAGTAAAAAGGCTTTTGATAAACTATACGTATAGGTAAGTGACGTGTATTATAAACTGCATATAATATCTCTATAGAATACTGACTAGGTCTAAAAGAACGAAAGCTTTAATGATTTAATAATAAATTCAGTTTTATTTCTTTATTTAACTTTACATATTTTATGGACATTGCATATAAGTAAACGATTTGGTAACTAGTGGTAGTACTGTATATGTGAAGCGGATATTATATGTACCTACTACCTATGTTTGAATATCTTGTTAAACTGAATTCCAATTAGCAATTGGAATGTCTTATTACTGGATACGTCTAGAGTCTATACCTATCAATAAAGAAGCAGTTAGCTTTATATCCTAAACGTTGGAAATTAAATCGTCTGTCTATATTCAGTAGCAATTTACAGATAAGATAAAATGTAATTGCAACCTATTCGAAATTGCGCTCTATATTGTATTTTTAATTAGCAATTTCACCAGCCTAGCTTGGGCATGGTTGATGACAATAAGCACACCTACCTTTCCTGGGACTTAAACCTTCGCTTTACCCTTCAGGAAACATAATTAGCCTATAATGTTCCCACTGCTGGGACACAGGCCTCCTCTCTGTAAGAGTGAGTGTGCCGTAATCCACCACGCGGGCCCAGTGCGGGTTGGGAGTTGTCACGTCTTCGAATTTTTTGGTTCTAGGACATGCCAGTTTCCTCGCGATGTTTTCATTCACAGTTTTTTGTGGTGATGAAATATACAAAGTAAAGCGCCTGACAGGGTTCGGACCTACGACCTACAACTCTTAAGTCACGGTCGTTACCACTGGGCCACCATACAGTTGTGCTATTCAAAACCTTATTTTAATTGTCGAAGAAAACCACTAAAATACTACTGAAATTCCACAATTCCAACCTATTTCACCTGAATACAAATTCTCATCTTAATTAAGCAACAAATAATAGCACATAAAGCTGCCATTACCCCTTTGAACATAACTTACTGCTCATAAAGGCTGCAGGCAATAATTGGAAGCTCTAAGAGCTCATAATGTTCAATTTGCTAATACTCCATCTAGCCTATAACCTTAGGATCTATAACCTCTTTGGCCTAGTTGTGCCACCTCTGACTTGGTCAGTTGGCTCTTGACTTTTTGATTCCTATACCTATATACATATATATACAGGGTGTAAGGGACAGCCCTCCACAAATTAACAGGGTGCATTCAGCTCCTTATTGTGAATCATATTCCACCGGAAATTTTCTCAGGAAAAGTTTCATTTTTTTTAACGTTTTTTTGGCTAATATTCCTTTATTTCAATGTAAAATTACATTCTCTGTTTGCAGCACTCCATTTATGTAAATAAAACAGCTAAAATCCAAAAAACAGCAATGTATGTCGAAATACTCTAACGTACTACGCGCGAAATCAGCTGTTCACTTTCTGCATAGCTTCAGAGTTCATCAAACTCACCGCATACTACTTGCATACAATACAATAGAGACAAGCGAGACGCTCCGATTTACCGAGTCGCAACAGTATTGCCAACTTAATAAACCTCAATTTGTGAACGAAAATGTTAGATCAAACTTGGTTCACATAAGAACTCCTCTAATGTTAAATGCAAATCTTTTAGTGCACTTAATTTCTAAAGGAAAAACGCACATAATGTGCCCTTGAGTGTTCGTGGTAGGTACATACCTAATTACTTAATTAATTCTACTTTTCAAGCGATCACTGGATCCAGTTTCCAAGCCACCCAAGGGCCTTTTCATGGCTTTACGGCAGCTACCGACTGGTAGTCGAGTCGCGAATCGAACGTAAGCCCTCTGCAATGGAAGCCCAGTCTTCTATCACGCTGGGCTATCACTACTATTAATTTGCTTAACATAAACTTTGAATTAAATTGACAAATTAATCGTTTCATTTCTCCAAAAAAAATAACAGCTCTAACATTTAGTCAAGCTTAAAAATAGTGGTATTTTTGTACAACATTTTTGCAAGAAACATGCAAAATTTTTTGAGTAGTTGACAACACTGTTTTTGTGTGTGATTTTTCGTGTAGTCATTAGTACAGTTTAGTTGTCCTGCGACTGTGTCCTGCGCAGTATCGCTCGCTGTTGTTCGCGCAGTCGCGTCGTGAAGTTTACGTACTTACCCATTTGTGTTGTTGTCTGTGAGAAATGGCTACACGAGCACTAAGCTCGTGAATATGGCGAAATGATAATGTGCTACGGGGAAGCTCGGGGAAATGCCAGGGAAGCGCTCAGAAATTACATCGATAGGTATCCTGACCGTCGGCATCCATCAGACTCCCGGATAATTACCAATGTCTATCAACGAGTGCTAGATAACCAGCCCATAGTTCCCAATCAAGAAGGCGCCGGAAGACCACTTCGCGGTGCAACTGTAGAAAGAGTTTTAGACCTGGTCCGTCAAAATCCACGCCTAGGCACACGCACTGCAGCTCGACTATTGCGCCGGAATCATGGAGCCCGCGTCTCACACTTTTAGACTTCTTTTTGTGGGGCTACGTAAAGGAAAAAGTGTTTGTTAGTGCATGTGCGAGTGAGGAAGAAATGCGAGATTGAATCACAGACACATTCCAGCAGCTGCGCTACAGCTGCAACGAAGATCCCAACTTGCTGACCCGCTTGCACGGGGAGACCCTGCGCCGTGCCAATGTGTGTGAAGGTCTCGGTGGAGGTCATTTCGAGCCGTATCTCATACGACCGGAGCGATTCTAAGGTAGGATTAATTTTTGATACCTATTGAAATAAGACTGATTGATTTACATTATTTTTCTATGTAATAAGCATTGTACTTATGGTAAAAACACATAACGCTCCTTTTTTAACTTGCCGCAGTCGGGTAAAAAAACGAAAACCACTTCAACGTTAGTTGTAGCTATTGTTTGGCACAAAATTAACTCTAGTGCTTATTATTTTGTTATCTTTACTCGCTTGTTATTTTCGTTAAGTTTTAGACTGTTGTTGGTTGAGCGGAAAATACTTTTGTATTAATTTGTTTAAAAATGCCTCGCAGACGATACAACGTTTTACGTAGGCAAGCCAGAAAAGATAAAGGTTTTTGAGGGAATACAGCCATCATCGTAAATACAAAATAAAAACATTATTCCTTATTTCATAAAACCTACTTATTTTATTTTTCATTGAACCCTACCCGTACTTGACAAACTGACCAATAAGTAGGTACCATACACCACTTTAAACATCTTTCAGTTATAAAAATAATTAAATGAAGGCTAAATTATTGTCGCTTTTACTGTACCTGCGCGTAAGTATCTACCTACTCAACTAACTTGTGCACTACGCTGTCGCTAGTTTAAGCCAAGTGGCGCGAGAATTGACCCCGTGGCGGGTGGGGCAGCCGAACACTCACTGCGCTACCGTTCGCTACGTGCGTTTTGCCACGGAAGCAATACATTGCGTGCGAGGTAATAAAACAAATCAGGTTTATTGGATTCCCATAACGTTCCTGAAATAATTTCATGTACCGGTCATCTTAGTATGATGTACTGAATTCACCCTATCAATCTGCGGAGGGCTGTCCCTTACACCCTGTATACTTTGTTGGTTGAAGTGTGTATTTGACATAGATTGTTGACTATTGTGGGTGGTTATGAAAATATACTTGGATGTGTATTATGCTTTCTGTAGTTAGCCTTCATCTGAAATAACAATATCATGATTGGATGTAATCAAGGTTTGGATCATGAGAAGAACACAATAGGCGTTGCCTTGATTAGCCAATTTAAAAAACATAATGGCAAAATATATCCGACAGACGATGTCTGTTCAAATTTCAATAATTAATACAAAAATTCCCATTATAGTTTTTCCAAATTTATCAATTTTAAAAGCCTTATTCGGACTAAACAAAAATTTAAAAAAGAAAATTAACTAAATTGTTCCAGCCGTTCTCAAATGATGCGTTGACTAACTAACAACTTTTTAAATGAATCAAACGTTACTTGGGTTCCTCTACTTCCCCACTTTTGGCAATGATGATGAAGAGGACACGACGTGACAACTGACATTTGATTCATCCACGGCTGAGAATTTGTAGCAGATTTCAATAACATAATGAAAAAGCTTCTAGTACCAAAACCTGAAGCAAATCAAGTTCTGTTACATTCCTGTATCTATATTTTATTGAATAAACCTCACGACACGTGCTGAGGTCGCGCGTGCCAGCACGTGTCATGTTATCGGCGGCAAGTGCATCAGAGTACGGTTATAATATTATGTTTTGTGTTGTTTGCCGCGGGCCAGCAACAAACACAAAAAAAAAGACGTGTGTGTCTATGCTTCCTCTAATATGGTCAAGACTTGTGGCGTTGTGGCTGACATAGATGGCGTGAAATTGATTAACAGTTGCATGTTTTTGTCTATGACGATTACTTTTTATAAGCTTTTCCTATATCGAATTATTAGTGTTGTGTTCTTACATGATTTGTCATCGCTACGTTACAAAACTTAGCGACGGTAATGAGGAAAAATTTCTTAATATGACAATATCGACTGTTTCGCTACAAAGGGCGTAAAGACCATTTTGGCCAAATCCACTTTTTGATGCAGTCTTACTTAGTTGACTGATAGCTATAAGACTGCACCAAAAAGTGAATTTGGCCAAAATGGTCTTTACGCCCTTTGTAGCGGAAACAGTCGATACATGGGCATGGTTGGAAAGAAAACCTATATAGTTAACGCCCAGAAAGATGCTACAGAAGCTATTTCCATTGTGTCTAAAAATATTTTCATCTAAGTTTAGTTTAAGTTTTCATCTAATTTTGGATTTATTGAAACAAGAAGAGAAGAAGATCATAGTTAATTTAAGGCGATAAAAAAGGATATATGAATACGATCCACAATTTTTACCGCATCAACCGCATAGAGATTGCGATTATTTCCACTCACTAACTCCATTGTAGTCCACTAACGGAATTTAGGTGACTATTGTCGAAATTAGTAGACTATTGTCGGAATTAGCCGAGTATTGTCGGAATTTCGGCATCTTATCGCGTTCGGTATCGAATCATGACGAATTTTATACGCTTAAATGTAAACGAGAGCTTTGTGAATTATATCTGCTTCGTTTGAGATTAAGGTTGTCTTGTGCAGTCTAGCTTAGAAAATGCATTTTACTAAAGAGGTTGTGGTATTGAAAGGTTTATAGTCAAGGATTGTTCAGGTTGATGCCCAGTGACTTCTCTAATGAAGTTATGAGCCTCGTCAATGATGAAGCTTCGGAACTCACAAATTCATCTGATGTAGATTCCAATTTTTGGGTGTGATACTCTAGCTAGGTAGACAAGAAACAAAGATTGTTCTAAAGGTCGCAATATATTTATAATAAAATCTACCAAGAAGGAGATTAGTACAGGCACCGTGTATCCGGCATGTGGCACAGCGCCCATGATTGTTTCAACATTTTAACATAACGCAACCAATACAGCGACTGCTTACAGTAAGTAAGCACACCTACTTAAGTTTCGTGATCCGCGTATGACACTTACGGCTGAAGACTTAAAGCGATTACAGCAGATGAAGACAATCCTCATAAAATAAGTCACATACCTAATTGAACAAGGAATTCATTGAGCATCAACTAATGAATACGTAAGCAGCTTTTTTGAAGCTCGCTAACTTTGACAATAGACATCCGATAACCTTTAATTGAGAGACGCTTGACTAACCTTTAATTCAGAGACTGACATAATTGGCTTATAAATGTGAATGAAGAAACAGGTGTCCATATTTTATAATAGTAATTAGTTGCACAATATTTCAGAAGAAAAATAAAATAAAGTCAGTAGAAGCTTCTTCATTTGGTAGTTAGGGAAGAATATATCTTCTAAATCGCAGATCAATCTGTTGAAAATGTTACGTCTACATTATTTACTTACATCATTTTCATGTTCATCATTCCCGTTCATGCTGTAATCACCTTCATTGTTGTTCATAATCTTATCGTCAGCACCATCCATTCTTATATCATTACCATCCTTCATGGTATACTCATTCCCGTCTGTAGAAATAGCACCTACTACGTTCAAGTCATTACCAACGTGCCCGTTTGTTTTGTATTCCAAATCATTACCACACTGCCTCATCTCCAATCTTACTTTACTCGATTCCTTATCGATTATCATGTTCGATTGCACGATCTTATCGATATCGTAGTTGTCTGCGAAAGTTTTCGTTTTCCGTTTCAAGTTTTGAGGTGATTCTATTTTATCGATTACGTTGTTGTTGTTTCCAAATTTGAGGGTATCCGAATCTTCGATGGTTTTAGGTTTCTTGTGGTCTTCGTAATCGATTTGTATTTTCTTTCTTTTTAAGTTGAAGTTCTCGTTGAAAATGTCGTCGACGGAGAGGTCTCGGTCGGTCATGTCTGGCTGGTTGATGCCGTTCATTTTAGTCATCGTGGCGACTGTTCCGCGTTTCTAATTGGTCACATTGTGCACAGCGGCTGGGGGTTATCTCGTGCCATTGTCGGTTTAACGCGGCGTAAATCATCGACAGATCATTATCTATCGGCCGAGATGACCGCTATAACCGGCCAGTTTACAAGGACCTCTAATTTCAGTACACCAAGTATACACAAATCGATTTGTTCAAGATCTATATACGCTGGCGTTATTGTATTGTTACCGCCTCACGTTGGGCAACTATCGTGAACTTTTACACGATTATTGTACTGCCATTACATTTCGTATGAGAATTCTATTTTCTTAGATCGATGATTTTCTTTTGTCCCGCTCTTCTGTATGAGTCTATCTCTGTCTTACATCAAATAATGTTATTGTTTACTTGCCCCGTTATTATTGATGGTATAGGAAATTGCCTGACCAATATGTGATTACCTTCGGGCGGATTGGTATACTCGATTCTCCTTTAGTTAATAACTTTATCAATATTGGTAACCAAAAAATCTATTCACTAATTTAACATCACACTGTCACTTATTTAGAAAAAAGTTAGTTACAAAAAAGTTAGCACACTCCAAAATATTATCTTTTACAAACTCCAGACACCCAATAAAAAAAAAACAAAACACAATCACTGTCAAAAAAATTAAAAAGTTTCCGAATTCGAAATTCCAAAAGTTTAATTTCGTATGTTGGCGCGTGTTCGGGCCCACGTGAGCAGTCGGTCGCGGCCCGCGGCTATCACATGGAGTGCCCGCGCGCCTGACGTACCGCGATAAAGACGGGGAGTGCCACAGACCACCGTAAATATGCAGATCAAGAAATACATTAACATTTAATAACTGATGATGAATTGATTGGCGACGAGCGGGCGTAGATTAATCGTGTGCATAATTGAATTGCATCAATGGTTTAGTAGATTATTTTTAGTTGACATATTTAAATAATTTTGCATAACCATTAAGTCCTATGTAACATGCTTAGATTGTTATTATTTATAGAAACATGTAATAAAGTATATTGATTGTGAGCCTAATCTAGTTGATGCTCGATTGAATATACGAAAGAACCTAATTATAAAACACTTATTGAATTGCATCCTAATTAAATACCTAGATTCTAATTACAGTCGAGAGAGACGGAAGAACATACTCACCGTTTCAAACAACTCAGCCGTGTCAGCCCAGTCAGCTTACAGCAAAGGTTAGGGGGTGCCATTCATCGCCGAAACGAAGTCAAATAATGTTACCGTTTCCGACCTATTATTATAATACATACAAAAATGTATAATTAATTAATTATAAATATATAAATATACCTACATTAATATTATTAATTATTAATTAATTAATTATTAATTTATGTATATAAAATATACGTTTAATAAATAAAAAAAAGTGTTGTTCGTTGGTAAGCGCATCACTAGAGAACGGATGGAACGATTTATTAGGTTTTGTGGAAAGAATAATTGTAAAAAGTTTCCCAGAAAATGTTCAAATTCGGGAAAAAATTAACGTCCTTTTTTCTATGCGATTTTTGTATGAACTATGAATTATTGAAAATTGTCGTCAACGTCTGTCGGGTCAGCTTGGAATAATAACTAATCAATATAAATAAAACGGGAAGGCCATTGACTGACTGACTGACTGACTCATCAACGCTCAGCCCAAACCCTTGAACCTAGAAAACTGAAATTTTGCACTGAGGTTCCCTTTATATGTAGACAAGGAATAAGGAAGGATTTCCCGGTAGTACGTTCCCGTGGGATATTTACCGACATCCACGCGGGTGAAGCCGCGGACAAAAGCTAATATTATAAATGCGAAAGAGAGTTTGTTTGTTACGCTTTCGCGCTAAAACGGCTGAACAGATTTGGATGAAATTTCTCACAGGGGTAGACTATGACCTGGATTAGGACATAGGATAGGTACTTTTTATCCAGGTAGTACGTTTTCCTGGGATAATTTCGACTTTCACGCGGGCGAAACGACGGGCTACAGCTACTAGAATATAAATAATCCAATCATAGTGCCATACATATTGTGACGTCACTTGTGAATGACTTGCAACTTACAAATCTTGACGATTAGTCGGAGTTTATCATCTGATTTTCTTACATATACTACACTAAAAGCTCCTTCTCGCTCTTCGCGGCGAATATGTATCATTGTTCCTCTCATATCAGGTTTGATTGTGAGGTGATCACGTGTTTGTGTGTGTGCACCGTGTACCTGTATGTTTGTATGTGTGTACTGTGCGTGCGTGAAATGATTTGCGTCCGCGCGTAGAACTTACGCATTTTTGATGACATGTCGCTCGGAGCTTAGAAAGCTTTTATGAAGTATCTGATTGTTTTACAGATGTAACAGACACCTTAGTTTTATAAGTGTTTTCAGGCAGTTGTTCAGTTTTATCCTTACTAATGTAATGTTATGAATGCGAATATATGTTTCTTTGTTTGTTGCACTTTCACGAGTAAACGACTGAAGCGATTTTGATGAAATTTGTTAGAGAAATACTTTGAACCCTGGGGAAGGATATAGAGTACTTTTTATCGACATACCACGCGGGCGAAATCGCGGGCGGAACCTAGTTGGATATACAGGGTGGATAAAAAATCGTGGATCAAACGAAACGGCGATAGTTGCGGTTATTTGCATTAAAAAATATCTCTGTGGCAGAGCCCTAACTTGATCTCCTTAAAAGTTATGAGTAAAATGGGTACTTACCTATTTTAAAACAATAAATGGTGTTTAGTTGCTTCTAGTCATCACTATTATGACAGTGGGTACCTACTATGAATTATTAGTATGGGCACTTTTTTCAATATAATCTTTTTATTGGTACCTATTTATTAATTTTTTATTATTTTTAAATATTTTTTTTTAAATCTTCTTTATTTTTTTCTTACTGCAAATAACCCCAACTATAACCATGTTTCGTTTGATTCACGATTTTTTTCCCACCATTTATGAAGTTACAAGTTTAGCCCGTCCAATCAACTATATATACTTACCTATATATTAATTCTGTAGTTTCTGCATTCCCAGGGGGAGAAGGCGTGAATTTATAACTAATTATTGCTGTTGTAAACAACAGATAGGAAATAATTATTTAAATCATTAGTAATAAGGAAAATAGTAAAAGCGCTCTTCCTCTATCCTATATACTTTTATGTTTGCTATGCCCGACGGGGTACATAATTGATTCTAAATTCATTAATTACTTAGGTACCACCACATTATGGGTCGCAATAAAGATGAATTGATTTGATTTATAATTTTTAACTTACCTAATTTTAGCATAGTTTCGTTTTTAACCTTTCCATAATGTAAAGTTGCTTTTACGATTACCTAGAGCTTACAAAACTGTCATTTTCTAGTATCAATAACGCCTCATCTATATAAATAAAAAACCGGTCAAGAGCGAGTCGGACTCGCGCACCGAGGGTTCCGTCCCGATTTCTGAAAAAATGTGCTATTTAGAGAGATCGTTTTATTTTTCCTGTAATCTTTACATAAACTTCCATCACATAGAATAATTTCAGATTTTTATATTTGCAAACTTCGGAGTTAAGGGGAGGAACGGTCTTTTTTTTTAAATTTTTCATCAAAAGACGAAAACTATGGGACCTAAAAACAGCGCCCTTTCATATGATACCCCACATTAGGTCCTAGTAGCCCCACTTTGAATTTTGAAGACCCCCTTTCAGTCCCTGTTACAAAAAAAATATAAATATTTTTACTTCTTTCTTACTTGCAAAATTGTTGGGTAAACATCGTCTAAAATTGTTCCAAATTTCAAGTTGATAGCATTAGTAGTTCTTGAGATATCCAGCTGTGACAGACAGACAGACAGACTAAGTCACACCATAAGGGTTCCTTTTTTACCATTTTGGTACGGAACCCTAAAAAGAGAAGTCCTGACTGACTGATTGACTGACTCATCAACGCCCAGCCCAAACCCTTGGACCTAGAAAGCTGAAATTGAACACAGAGGTTCCCTTTATAATGTAGACAAAGAATAAGGAAGGATTTGCCGGTAGGACGTTCCTGTGGGATATTTTGCGACATCCACGCGGGCGAAGTTACGGGCAAAAGCTAGTTACCAGATAAGTAGGAACCGTGCATAATCACAAACTTCTTACAAGTAGGTTCACGTAGTAATATGTACCTAATATGTTGTAGATTGTACTATCAAAGCAATTTCTCGACGGGCGGCATCTAAGCATTGTTTTACCATCGCTAGTCGATAGCAACAGAGATATAATCACTACAGCAGTTACCTACTATCGGTTCGACTTACTAACAGATTGATTTAATTCTTATCAGTACCTGAGCTTTCTCTTTAAGGCGAAAGCTCTAGGAGTCCAGAGTAGCCCGCGAAATTGAAATTTTCTTACGTTTTTTGCAATTTGCAGGTTCCGTACCAATATGGTAAAAAGGAACCCTTATGGTGCGACTCAGTCTGTCTATCTGTCTGTCACAGCTGGTTAACTCAAGAACTGCTAATGTTATCAACTTGAAAGGAACAGTTTTAGATCACGTTTGCCCAACTATTTTGCAAATAAGAAAGAAATAAAAATATATATTCTTTTTTGCAACAGGAACTGAAACGTCTTAAAAATACGAAGTGGGGTTACTAGGGCATGTGGGATATCCAACGACCATAGGGGCTATATGGTCGTTGGGGATATCATATGAAAGAGCGCTGTTTACACATTCTCAAATTTTTTTTTAGGCCGCATACTTTTTGATAAAAAAAAAATTAAAAATACCGGTCGGGTATGATCATTCTTAATTCGTTGCGTCCGGGCCTTTATCTACGAAGTTTGCATAGAGAAAAGTCTGAATTTATTCTATGTGATAGAAGTTTATTTAAAGATTACAGGAAAATATAAAACGATAACTATCTCTAAATTTTTCAGAAATCGGAACGGAACCCTTGCGGCTCGGTGCGCGAGTCCGACTCGCTCTTGACCGGTTTTTTTAGTATGGCACAGTAGATCTAAATCTTAAAGCTTAGTGGAATGTTGATTTGTGTTCACTACCTATGGAAAATGTTCAGTTAAGTACCTACCAGTGGCGTAACTACAGGGTGGCAAGTCGGCAAAATGCCACGGGCCCCCAGCCGGAAGGGGCCCCCGGTCAGAGGAGAATCCCAACTCCCAACATTTATTATTACCCATTTAGTAAAAAACCGATGAATTGCCACGGGCCTCGAACGGTATAGTTACGCCACTGGTACCTACTATCTTCTTACTTTTATTTAGCCTTCACTAGTGGCGATACTTGGATGATGCTGTCGATTCGGTGCAGCCTAGGCAGTTAGCCTCACTATAGTCTGCGCGCAAGTGCTAGTCTAACTCAGTCTGCCAATCTTGTCAATCGCGCCCTCCCCCGTCTCACCGCTCACACACCACAGGTGATGACAAGCGCTTGCGCGTACACTTTAAGAACCACCTCGTTAAATGTCTACTTAATATTTTACTACGGTTTCACTCTATAAGCTAATAGTGCACATAATCTTATTGATAAACAAGATTGAGCGCTATTTTTTATGTATAACGTCCATTTCAAGTTTTATAAAATAAATAGTTTTAAATACATTTTTTTTTAGCTGTTGTCATAGTGTGTGCATAGTATTTTTTTTAGCTGTTGTTTGTACTGTTAGGTGTGTGAGAAGAAGAAATTTCCTACTCATTACAATAGGACCAACCCAATGGTAGGTCTACCCATAGACTAACCAATCAATGACGAGTTAGTTGCTCTGTCGATCGTTTAAAACTGTACAAGTATTATAGTGAGATGACAAGCATTTGATGAACACTAAAGTAGTAATTATCTCAGACGAGAACTAATTATCTTTTACTAATAGTTCGACGAACAGTGCAATTTGACTGAACATACATCGGTAATTACTTTTCTTTTTTAATGTATCTATGGTCTGTTCATATTCATTGTTGGATCTGCGTCTATTGGAACTTTATGCGAAGTGAAGGTAAAGGTTGGCACAGCCTCTTTGAAAAATGCTTATGAAACGGAGCTCGTTTGTGATAGTGTTAAATAATTTTCTCTTTTAAAAACTCAGTGATTTCAAATAAATTTCACAAGTTATCAGTACATACGCCTTGTATTCATTCACCGAAGCCGAAGGAGAAGGCATAAGAGTGTGTGCTGCTACTATTTATGTATAAATTAGGAAGATAAGGTTCGCGGTCCTGGACGTGGACCGTATAAATTGAGTACACATAATTATTGACAACAGCACATACCTAATTGACCTTAGTCACAATCGAACTGGCGTTTGTGTAGCAAGTTATGTAAATCGTCTAAATCAGCAGAAACAATGCCTTCATGTGCTTTCAAAATGTGCACAAATAGTTAAAAACCAAAAACTAGTTCCACGGGATTTTGTTGAAAATTATAATAATATTTAATGTTTGCTTCACCATGTTTGTGAGAGCGAGATAGACGTGCAATGTCATTCATAATCGTAAGCATTCGGCGGCTATTAACGCGATTTCGCTTGCACGATGGCGGCAGCTCCTATCTCTGTCCTTTTCTATCGGTAACTGTAGGTTTGCGACTGTGATCACAGATGTGTGAGTTTCGGTGCATGTAGTCGTGCGCCGAGTCCAGGTTTAGTGATTGCGATGTTAGCGCGTAACATATCTTCCTTTAATATATCAATGGCTGCTACATTTCCTGGTATAAAACCCATGTTCAATAGTTTTTCAGTTTATCTGGGAAGCAGTGGCGTAACTATACCGTTCGAGGCCCGTGGCAAATTCATCGGATTTTTGCTAAATGTGTAATATTAAATGTTGGGAATTGGGATTCTCCTCTGACCGGGGGCCCCTTCCGGCTGGGGGCCCGTGGCATTTTGCCGACTTGCCACCCTGTAGTTACGCCACTGCTGGGAAGGTACCCGTCGTAGGTACCTACAACAAAATAACCATGCAAGCTTCGCTAATTTTGTTTAAAATAAATATAACACAGGAGGTAGGTAATTATCACAAAATTTATCACTACACGATTAAAACCCACACTCTAAAATGACTTATCGCTAATTCATACGAGACATCACGTTATAAACATAACAACATAATATTTAAAAGAAATAAATCATAAACACCTAAATAACGGAACAGTTATAATGTAACACCTTCTACTGCCCACGTATCGTCTCCCATCCTTGTCTTTATTTTTATTCCCAGGGAAATAACAGGGTCAGTTTCAAGTACGCAAGAAGCAATGTCTCTTCACGAAAGAATACCAATTTAACTTGACATGCGACGAAAAATGGAACTATTTTTTTGTACTGTATTTGACATGTCATTGACGTTTTGACATAGAAAGCAGCGCCATCGAGAACTGCCAAGATAAACTTGTAAATTCTGGGTTAAGCATTGAGTGGGCGACCGCAGAGGTCACAGCACTAGTTCGTCGACATGTCAACGAGACAACACTTCATGTGTCAATGGTCCGAGCACGCTTGAACACGGACAATGAGGCGTTGATTTGAAACTTGTTAATTGCTTTTTATGATTACTAGGAGATGATTATGCAGAAAATAGCTTGATAGAAAAAAAATACAGTGCAAAACACAAGTGATTAAATAATATGTAATTAAGTATAAGATTTTAATACATAGGTTATTAAAGTACTACTGAGATGACAATATAAAAATCAATTAAAATTAATGATAGATTGACAAAATAAAACAAGGTTAGACATCTAGTGGCGAGTAGCGTAACTAAGTAACTAGCTTGGTGGCTACGTGCTTGAATAGTTATGTGGTTTTATAATAGATGGCGCTGCAATTTCCATTTTATTACGTGGGAGCGTTCTACAAATGACAAGCTAAAGCTACTGATTGATTAGGCATTTATTAGGTATGATTGCCATTATTCTACAGTTGACGTATTCAATTGATGGTTATTAGAAAACAAAATGTAATTATATTATAATACAGATACAGTACGATAGTCGCAAAAAATGTTGGTGTAGCGCCATCTAGTATCGCATAGCTTAAATAAAAGTTTTAGTTACGAAACACTTACCCAGGTGGCATTGCTATCGTTGGATACAGTTTGAAAAGTAGGAACACACCGAAAAGTCATTTTTCGCTAATATCACAAAATTGGTCAGTTTTTTTACAAACAAACTTCTTCTCACAGCTTACCTAGAACAAAACAAAACACTTACTTAGTGATACAGTAACAGGTAACAATGTTTAATCAGCGCCATTTTTAGCTAAAATTCGCTAAAACAATAATAAAAATTCGGTCTTTCCTCAGGTTTTAACTTTTTTAGCAAATTATTTAAATACGAAATAAACTGCGATTTTCTTAAAAATCAATACAAAAACAAAACAGTGCATCTACATTATCTAGGCAAACCATACCATCCCGAATAAGGTAAACGATTTTAAAAGGCTCTACTATTGATTTATAGATAACTGACTTGTGACGGGATAATTGTAGCCAATCATCATCGCGCGTCGATCAACGTTACTGGAGCAATCATAATTTAGATTGGTATATGATTGGTGGGTATAATTTTATAGCGATTTAGGCGTAGGGGTACAAAAGATGTTACGTGTTCTAGCAGGTTATAGACGCTAAGAAAACTGGTCCGGTGTGTAAATTCCGAAGGATTTTTTGTAAGTTTTTGTTAGAGGATTTAAAATTTTTGGAATACTTAGTTTTTTTCAATATTGTAGCGAACACCCATGTACCTATCTATTACTTTCAATGAATGAATTATACACAAAAATGTTTCAAGATTCAGGATATACAGCAGTGTTTTAGTCCGGCTATTTCAAGTTATTCTTTATAAACTTTAAAACACATCCGGCCCATAATCAACTAAACAAAAATTCATTTTAAACTTTACACCTAAAATTAAATAGTCGACATCATAAAAATAATAGCCCACAGTTAATATTGACAGGTAATTTTAAGTTGTACGCAATCATTAAGCACAGATTTGAAGTGAAGATTTCTAGGCAGAGTGCGGCCGGCCCGTGCCATGCCCGCGGCGATGCGGTCAGCTCCAGCATTTTTTAAACCGCCAAAAAAACAAAATGAAATCTTGCCAGACACAAAATCCCACTCTATATTAAAGCGGTTAGGTCGACTATTCGATAACAGAGGTCGCTTTTTTCAAGTAACCTTTTTTGTGAGTACCAGACATCAAGAATTTTATGCCTCATTGTAGCGCGCACTAAGTTATCATTATGTTGGTATTTTTTGCGCGTTTCGGAAAGATTAATTAGTGTATTTGCGGAATGTAGCTCAACGTTTTGTTGAATAGATTTATTTGTGCTATGTAATGCATTATTAAATACAATAATTGCGTCTATGCAGGTTGCTAACTATTGTTCAAAGTTTCTCCTGGGTAACGGACTTGTGCCCCGAATTTCTTGTTGGGCTGAAACAATTAGTTAATAACAAAGGCTGTGTTTGTTAGAAACGAAGCAATATGTACCTACGCTACCTATTGTTACCTTCTAAAGTAGTTCAAAGTTTTCCTAGCTAGAGAGTTCCTTTTGAAGTTACTTTATGTGATGCGAGTCTGGTACCTATTCGTTTTACCCTGGTTAGACAAAAATGTGGGTAAATAGGACTAAGAATTTAGAATGTTGCTCCGATTCAATCTTCATTTGAATAAGAGAGAAAGCAGGGCTACAAGCACAGTGAGACGCGGAGTAACGAGTCCTAGGATACGACTTATGACTCCTAGGTAATTTGCCCTACGAATCGTAGGCTTTTCGGTTGGATTTAGAATCCAGGCACAGATATGCACTTTACTAGCCTATGGGCACATCATTTATCGCCAGTGTTCTAAAAACAGTGAATGAACACATGTCCAAGAATTAAATTAAAACAATATGGACATGGAAAAAATATGGACATGTGACGTCCAGCAAAACCTACAACGGGCCTACATTTTGACGAGCTATGCGAACATAAAAATTTAGGGAACAGCTAATTTTTTTTCGCGATTTCAGGTTTGGTGCAATAATAAAAGTTGTTCATAATGATGAGTACCTACCTACAATGACCCCTTATGAGGTTGTGCGTTATTTAAGGTACTTACCTACACCTTGTACCTATAACATATTAATTAAAGTGGCTTTTCATGTCCGTCTGAGACCGTGTTGTTCTTCTAAACTTCGTAATCCACCAATCAACCCAACCACCCCAACCTATATATTTTTATTTTTTCGTCATCTACTAAGTATATTTTTACAGACAATGGCTTCGAAAATACTATATATTGAGATAAAAAAAGTTGGCAAACTATCATAGATAGGCAGTACCTACCTATCATCCTACAGATATTTTAAACGTGTCTAATCTTATATACTATCTAATAAAACATCCGTAAGCTCTGCCTACCAAGCATTAAACTTCGAAAACTTGTAAACAAAGAACAATAGCACGTAAAAGTGTTAAATTCACTTTTATTTGTGTTTCTCGAAACTTTCAGTTCCCAATGGAGGATCATTTATTTAGTAATTCTGGGCCGGTAGTCTCGACATTATTAACGTTGCCCTAACGATCGTTACGTTGCTCTGTGGTCTGATAAATTTTAAGGAACGGGCTCGAAGATGTGTCTGTGTCATCTGTGTGTCTTTAATAAAATCGAACTATTACCATTTGCCCGTCTCGAGGGTCGAGGGGAGCCCATTAGGACCACAGAGCATGTAATTAGTTAACGAATGTCGTAACGAAAATCGTAAAGAATGTCGAGACTGCCGGCCCACTACCGGCCCTGGTGTTCTTTGTAATTTACGTCCATTTTAGAATTTTTCTTGAAAGTCTGCGTTAGATAAAAATTAAATGCGGAATAACTTATTACGCTTTATCATTGAATTTAGTACGTAGGTCAGCAGCAAAAGTCTATTAAACACGGTCATTTAGGTAATAGATAGGTACCTATTATCATTTTTATAGAAACAAAATGTTTCGATGATTCTTTTCAGCATTACCTATGTAACAGCTAAAAGTTTATTATTATCTTAATTTTAGACCCGTGCAGGTACCGATTTTATATTGTATTTTCCTCCTTTCGTTTTACGCAGTTTTCCTGCGACTGAAACCGCGGGCAACAGTTAGCATCTACCTACATAATTATACATAAAAAAAATGCTATTAAAATATTAACATTTTTACTTTCGATAGTTTCAATACAGGTAGTCGGTAAAAAAAGAATAATTTAAGCCTTTACAAATGAATTTGGACTTAATTGCTTTCACTTACAGATTAAATTACATTCCTTCGATATACCTACGTAAAACGGAAGTCCAAATTACAAAATAACTGAAATTAAAATGTCTTTTAATGCTGAAATGATTTTGAGAAAAAAGCATTCTATTTCAATTCAGATAGTGTTCAAAATTGTTTACAACTTTCTGAAGCGTATTTGGGAATGGTAGCGCGGTTCATTACAACATTCCATCTGTTCTCTTTTTAAATTCTGCTGTTTTTAAATTGTTATCGTTTTGTTTTTTGTTGTTCAAGTCGTGTCAGTAGATAAAATGATTTGGTTTGAAAAATTAAAATCTTTGAATAATTAAAATTTAGTTAAGTATGTTTATTTTGGAATCTGCAGTTGGATGCCAACAAGGTGATCCTCTCGGGCCAGTCATTTTCAGCTTAGCTATTCATCCAATTATTCAGAAACTAAATTCAAAATTTAACGTGTGGTATTTAGATGATGGAACGCTAGGAGGTGATGTAGACACCGTTTTGAAAGATTTACAACTCCTCAAACAAGAATTTAAATCTATTGGCCTGGACCTTAACCACTCAAAATGTGAAATTTACCTTTCTGACATTACCGACAGACAATTGACCCTAGACAAATTTAATGCAATAGCCCCGGAAATAAAAATTTTAGAAAAAAGTTCACTGAACCTCCTAGGTTCCCCAATTTTAGAAGACAGCTTTTCTCCTTTCATCGAAGAAAAAATCAAAAACTTCAACGAAATTTCGGACAGACTCTCCAAAATTAACTTACATTCGGCTTTCACCCTGATTAGATACTGTTGTTTTGGCCCAAATTTCATTTATTTTCTACGTTCTTCCCCTTTATGGAAGCAACCACATCTATTGGACAAAATTGACCAAATTATTCGCAGCACACTAACATCCATTTTAAATGTGGCCTTGGACGACCGAGCGTGGCTTCAAGCCACACTACCCATCCGTTTTGGTGGCCTCGGCGTCCGCAAAATTAACAGTATTAGCTTACCGGCGTTCCTGTCCTCTGTCCACAGCACTGAAAAGTTGACCGGGAAAATTTTAGCCCCCTGCCTGGTTGACTCTGAAGTGCCGTGCTTGACCGACGCGGTGAACGCCTGGAAAGCGGCTTGCCCGGTTACAGATCGGCCCGTAAACCCATCTTCCCAGAGGCAGTGGGATGAGCCGCTCTGCAGGTTGGTACGGAATAATCTTGTCAATACGTCTACCAACACTGCTGAGCGTGCCCGCTTACTGGCTGTGGGTGAGTGGGAGTCGGGCCTCTGGCTTCAGGCACTTCCGTCACCCAACATAGGCACTATGCTGGGTGACACCACCTTCCGGCTCGCTACCTGTCTGCGTCTGGGCGCTCCTTGCGTGGCTCCGCATCGCTGCCAATGCGGCGTAGCTGTCGACTGCCTCGGACATCATGGCCTATCCTGCAGTAAAAGCGCAGGCCGGTTAGCACGGCACGCCAGCATCAATGACATCATCCGTCGTGCTCTTGTTACCGCCGGGGTGCCAGCTGTTTTAGAACCCATTGGCTTGGCACGCGACGATGGGAAGAGACCAGACGGAATGACCATAATGCCTTGGAAAGTAGGTAGGCCTTTGGTGTGGGATGCAACGTGTGTCGACACCCTTGCGCCATCCCATCTTCCTAGCACGGTAGGCTGTGCTGGGGCAGCTGCTGCAGGTGCGGAAAACCTCAAACGGCGCAAATACTCCAATCTTATTGGGACTTATATGTTCGAGCCGTTTGGGGTTGAAACACTAGGGCCATGGGGTCCGAGTGCCCTTTTGGTTTTTCGGGACATCGCCAAACGGTTGGTCGACTCTACACGTGACCAAAGGGCTGGTCTATTTTTTGGACAAAGAATTAGCATTGCCATACAACGTGGCAATGCTGCCAGCCTTTTGGGCACCTTTCCTTTCGACAGTGATGCGGATGAATTTTTCGATGCCCTATGATGGGAAATCATGGGGCATCGAAAAATCCTCCTTTTTGTATTATACTTGTACATATTATTTTTTTTAAGTCTGTTAGATTTTAATAACTTTAAAACAATAAAGTATGTTTTATATGCGGAGAGTTTGTACCTTCTGCACAAGAAAATGATGAATAATTAAAAAAAAAAAAAAAATATAAATCTATAAAGTAATAATAGTAGGTATTATTACTTTATAGATTTACTAGCTTTTGCCCTCGGCTTCGCCCGCGTAGATGTCGGAAAATACCCCATGGGAACGTTCATGTGGAAAGCATAGGGCCGTCCGATATAACTATGCAAACTCAAATCGCTACATTATATCGTTGTATCTGTGTATGGTGGGCTTAAAGCTCCCAGTCCGCACATTTTTTTCCAACATCTTCAACAATCATCGTCATATTTCAGCCAATTTACAAAAAACCATAATGAATTATACACCGAATCACTCCGTCCATTGGTGAAAATCGTATGAAATTCCATTCGTCGTAAAAACTTCGAATGAAATAAAGACTTCAAAGTTACCTCAAGAAGTCAAGATGCGGACTACGACTGCATTTCCAATTACTTAAATTTCTTAAAAAGAGTTAGGTACACAAACGTTTTAATATTATTTCTGAATTTTAAAATCAACCCATATTGTACCCCCCTATGGGAGGATTTTTCAAAAACGCTGTACCACATATTTCTTTATGTCCTACCAAAAGCATAAATTTGAATTTTCATATCCCTAACTTAAGAAATGCTGGGTTTCCCATCAAACTTTCATCCCCTATACCTATCACCCCCTGTAGGATTATTTTCTAAGACAAAAAGTAGCTATGTCCTTTCCCAGGATGATATCTATAGCTTGCCAAATTTTATCGAAATCCGTGCAGTTTTGTGAATTTTAGAATCAACCCCTATTTTACCCCCTTAGGGGATGATTTTTCAAAAAGCCTGAACCGCATACCTATTTCTTTATTTCCTACCAAAATCATAAACTTGAATTTTCATAATTATTACTAAGTTAAGAAATACTGGGTTCCCCATACAAACTTTCATCCCCTATGTGTGCCCTATAGGATTATTTTTTACGACAAAAAGTAGCCTATGTTTTTCCCTACTATGCTACCTATAGTCTTGCCAAGTTTTATCGTAATCCGTGCAGTTTTGTGAATTTTAATATCAACCCCTATTTTACCCCCTTAGGGGATGATTTTTTAAAAACTCTGAGCCGCATATTTTTTATGTCCTACCAAAATCATAACTTGAATTTTACTAACTTAAGAAATGCTGGGTTTCCCATACAAACTTTCATCCCCTATGTGTGCCCTATAGGATTATTTTTTACGACAAAAAGTAGCCTATGTTTTTCCCCACTATGCTATCTATAGTCTAGCCAAGTTTTACCGAAATCCGTGCAGTTTTGTGAATTTTAATATCAACCCCTATTTTACCCCCTCAGGGGATGATTTTTCAAAAACGTTTAATTGCATATATCTTTATTTCCTACCAAAACCATAAATTTAAATTTTCATATTCCTAACTTAAGAAATGGTGAGTTTCCCATACAAACTTTCATCCCCTATATCACCCCCTGTAGGATTATATTTGAGAAAAAAAGTAGCCTATGTCCATCATCAGGATGCCATCTATAGCCCTGCCAAATTTTATCGAAATCCGTTCAGTGGTTTAGGCGTGAAAAGGTAACAGACAGACAGACAGACAGAGTTACTTTCGAATTTATAATATTAAATATTAGTATGGATAGATAAAATTATTTTGTACTAGCTTTTGCCCGAGACTTCGTCCGCGTTTCCGTCGTTTTTCGTAAAAAAAAGTACCATATGTCCTTCCTCACGGTTCAGTGGCTTTGATGTAACAGACAGAGTAACTTTCGTATTTTAGTAGGGAAATATTAGGTCTTTACCTATGAAATTACCGTTCTGCAGTACTGGCCATTTCAAATCAAAATAATTTTTGTTTGGCTAAGAATTCTAATTTCAAATTAATTTTATTTTAAAAACATGGATTTTTTTTCCAAAAGTAGTCATTTGTTTATTGATTAGTGTTACATTTTCATCGCATTTCAATCTTTTTCGTCATCATGGATACGTTAAAAATTCGAGTAATTATGGAATATGAGTACCGTCGTGGCAGCAACGCGGCACAAGCGGCACGCAACATCAACGACGTTTACGGAGCTAACACTACAAACCAACGCACCACCTGTTATTGGTTTGCTCGCTTCCGTTCTGGAAATTTCGACCTGAAAAATGAACCTCGCGGTCGTCCGAAGACTTTGGTCGACAAATACGAATTAAAGGCGATTGTGGAAGCTGATGATACACAATTAGCAGCAGCTTTCGACGTTAGCGTCAAAATAATATTGGTCCATTTGCGTCAAATTGGCAAGGTAAAAAAGCTTGACAAATGGGTGCCCCACGAACTCAATGATCGCCAGCGCGAAGTACGCGTCGAGACGTGCCTTGCACTGCTCAACAGACACACAAATGAAGGAATTTTGAACCGCATTGTTACCTGCGATGAAAAATGGATTCTGTTTGATAACCGCAAGCGCTCAGCAAGTTGGTTGGATCCTTGTTTAGCACCTAAACAATGCCATAAACGAAAACTTACCCCTAGAAAAGTGATGGTCACTGTTTGGTGGTCTAGCGCCCCGGTGTGATTCATCACAGCTTCTTACCAAACGGGGTGAGCATTACTGCAGATGTGTACTGTGAAGAACTGAACACAATGATGGAGAAGCTGGCACATCTCCAACCAGCATTGGTCAATCGCTCGTCTCCGCTGCTCCTGCACGACAACGCGCGACCTCATACTGCACAGCAGACGGTCTCCAAGTTGCAAGAACTGGGGTTGGAAGCTCTCCGTCATCCGCCCTACTCACCAGACCTTGCGCCTACAGACTACTACTTTTTCCAGAATTTGGATAACTTCTTGGCGGGAAAAAAATTCAATACCCGAGAGGCAGTACAAAATGCCTTTGAAGAATTTGTTGCCTCCCGACCAGCTGATTTCTTTAGGAAGGGCATCAATAAACTGCCACTGCGTTGGCAAAGATGCATTGATTGCATGGGTGATTACTTCGATTAATACAAATAAAAAATACATGAAAAAAATTCGTTTAAATTTTTTCATACAAAACGGCAATAGACCTATTATAATATGTCAATCCACAATACTGTTGAAAAATATCGCAATAAGGAACCGCAGAATATTATTATTAATAGCTGTGCCCGCGACTCCGTCAGCGTGTAACTCCTTGTATGTTATTAAGTTAATGTATTGGACTGCTAAGCTATCGGGAGTTACACGTGTTATTGTGAGTCAACCATAAAAGATAGACATATGCTGTTGTGGAATATTTTTTAGATAATTTTCTGTGGAACATTTTCGTCACAAATGATTTCTATGTAGCTTTAACCATTAAGGCTGCACACGCGACGGAAGCTTAAAAAATGGAGCAACTTCTCCCGTTTTCCCAACATTTCCCTTCACTGCTCTGCTCCTATTGATTGTAGCGTGATGAAAAGTATTTTATAACCTCCCCAGGAGTATGAAGAATAATTGTACCAAGTTTCGTTAAAATCCGTCGAGTAGTTTTTGTTTCTATAAGGAACATACAGACAGACAGACAGACAAAAATTTTACTGATTGCATTTTTGGCATCAGTATCGATCACTAATTACCCCCTGATAGTTATTTTGAAAATATATATCATGTACAGAATTGACCTCTCTACAGATTTATTATAAGTAATAGATTTGCTCCGTGGTGTAAAGTGGTAAGTAGGTGATTTATAGGTAGGTACTAAATTTTTACCCTTGGTGTCTATTAGTAGGTATCCACCAAGGATAACGGCTCATTTATGATATTATTGAAGTTCGGAATATCGATCTCTTTCAGTCTCTCACCGGAGCAATGACTGTTTAGTTTAAGATTTTTGCTGAAAGTACTGTTATGTCAGCGAGTAGTCATTTCCGCATCCAGAAAAATCTTTGTGTAAGTCACACAAAAATTTTTGATAGGGCGGTGCTCAACAAACAAGGTTGTGAATATGAAGCGTTTATTTAGCTTTTTTTGGGTACAGGACAAAATACAGCGACTTCCTTTTAAATAATTAATTGAATGCAGCGGCCCAAATACACAGCCAGTCATAATAACCACTGATAATCCCAAAACAGATTAACAAATTCCACGTTCGAAAATCGAAAGAGGTTGATTCAAAAAGTTTATACCCCGGCCGGTTGTCGCGCGGCGGCTTCGGGGCGTGGTTCTATGATCGATGCTCCGCACTCACACTGTCCTGCCAGTACGTGAGATTGATTTGAAAATAGAACTGACTGACAGGTTGTTGGGTTAGGAAGAAACTGATTTCTTGATATTTAGGATGGACGAAGGAAGAAAAAGTTGTGCTTCAATATAAAAATCATTTCTTTTGTTTAGGCTAACGATATGGGTGATTTCTACCCGCTGCTGGATAAATAGGCCTAATACTTACTTAAAAAATTATTAAATAAGTTAATAAATGAACTTGACGAATCTTTTAAATTCTACAGATATATTTTTGCTGAAACATAAACAAAACATGCGCGCAACTCTATAATAATTCAGTTAGGGAATGAAAACAGTTCTTATTCCTTTTCTTTCGGTCAGATTTTCACAGTGGGCAATAGGTACTTCTTACTTTTTTATTATGTTCAGCCAGTCATTTTGTGAGGAGGTTCGATGTAACAAGTTGCTAATGAAGGAAGCTGTGGTCTCGCATTTGTTTTAGTCTTGTCTGACGTTGAGTTATGAGCTCCGAAACAATTATGTTCCGTGTCAGAGTCCTTTGTTAACAACAGAAGGTGATGGTTTATAAAATGCAGCTACAGGAAAATAGGAGTCAGGATTACGATGAGAGGTTTTTTTTGCTACTTATAGTCTAATTTATTTTGTGGAAGGAAAGGTCATTTTATGTTGTCTTCAGAACTTATTAGATAGTACCTATTTAGATGTGTTTAAACTGATAGGTATTTATTGAGTATTCTCTAGTGCGATTGTTCCAGTATTTTTCCATGAAGTTAACAAAAAAAAAAAAAAATAGAAAAATCCCACAAGGCGTTTTCGTCCAAAATTCGAGAAGTGTATTAAAATTAGCTGTACCTACCTAGTGACTGTTATACGTTTCCACGAAACATAACTAAGGTATTAGGTACTGGTATTGTGCATTTTGGGTAGGCAACTGGAGCAAATACGGTTTTCCAGTAGCATATTAGCTTTCAAGAACACCATTTTTCCATGATGCCACGAAGCCCAAATGGCCCAAAACTCATCGCGAAAAGAAACAAACCAAAAATTCCAAATCCGATTCCAAAAATTCAAACCGCGAACATTGCAAGTGTTCGAAACTTCGTTCGTAATTCAAAACTTGTTCGTTAACCTTCAATTACGCGTTACGCGCGGTTTGTGTAAAGTAATAAAATCGGATCGTCCGGGTCGTGACTCGGGCACGCGCGTAGCGGGTTGAGGCGCGTAACACGGTACCTAATGACTTTTTTGTTCTGGCAATGATTTTATGGGTAGGCGTTTCCTATATCGTGGAATATTGGAACGGTTAATTGGTGTTTTTAGGCGGTTTAGATTGGAGGTAGGTTTGTTGATTAATGTTTTTCTTGAAGGGTAGTAATAGGTTTGTCTTAGTAGATGGTAAGGGTGGGTGGAATCAATCACGTCAATGGTGCGATTACTGTAAAAGTTTTAATCTGGATGGCTAGATAGCCAACTTATCAAATTCCCGTCTGTTATGTTAACGGCATATTATAAAGATAAAAACTATTTCGTCACAGTCAAAATCGAAATCAAAAGTCATCAATCAGCACTTTTCGAACGTCAAAATTACATAAGACAGTCCCCCAAAAACGGCCGCCATTCACCACTTCCTAGTGCTTTAGGTGGGCAGAAGAAGTGGCGGAACAAACTTCCCAGCAGCACAGTGTGAGGACCTGAAGACTACAGTAATTCACTAGTAACTTATCCCCTGTCATGAAATACTTATTTTAACTTAACATCGCTATTTGTTTAACTTCGCTAAAAAGGGATTTCTACAACACTGGGTTACGACCACGACTTACGAGCACGCACCAACTCAGTTATGGCTTTTAAATTGGGTAATGATTTAAAACGATAAGTGGGTTTTCTACTTCAGTGATTTGAAATTCAATTACTCTATGGTATTCTGTGTATGTTTATTGTTATTACAGTTTTACTGCCCTCTCGAGTGGCGCCATATCACTGGGTCAGAGTTAGTGATGGGTTGAGAGAATATTCTGTCACGGAGAATGTTCTCCGATCGAGAATATTCTGTAATATTCTTTTCGACGGTGAATTTACGAGAATTAAAAATTTAAGTACTTAATTAAAAAAATGTAGTTAATTGTGATGGACAGGAGGCAATAAATGTAACTGCCAATACCAAGTAACGACCAAAAACGTTTTATATTACAAAATCGTGATTATTATTTTGTTTTTAATTATTTATCTTCCCTATATATATATTTTTTTCATTTTATTACATAATGCTAATTATGTGTTTTATTTTAATTTTATATTATTATCATAAAATTTGTTTGAACGCAGAAATCCTATTTTAACATCAATACCTTACGAAATTTAAAGAAAATTTAAGAGAACTTATGAGAATTTATGATAATTTTCTCGGATATGGTATCGATTAGGAGAATTTACAGAGAATTTAAGTTGTGGAGTAGATTATTTTGACGTAAACTTTGTAAAACATTCAAATGCACTCAAAACTATTAAACCTAAAAACTTATCGATACAAATTACAATAGAGTCATCCAATTTTTATCCTACTCGTAAATTCTCTTCCAAAAGAATATTCTCGAGAACTTAACAGCAAAGTTCTCGCAAGGAGAATATTCTCGGAATTTAGATTTACCATCACTAGTCAGAGTTGGTCCTTCACCTTTCACATCCAGTCTATCCAGCAAGGCGTATAACTTATAAGTACTACGTGCGACAAATTTGCGTCGCGATCGTTGTGTAGACTGTCTGTCAGGCTACCATGTTTTCGATAAGCAGAATTATACAGAAAAGCATAAAACTACAGTGAAGTCTTTCACAAACTATACTATCAGATCAATATTTTTTATACAGCTTTTAAAGAGTCTACTAGGCGGTAGCTGTAATAAAGTAATAAAATTAATAGCTTGACCTGAGGTCGTGACCATTGACCGGTTGCAGCATCCCGCGTAATACCGGGAATGATTACATTTCAACTGGCAACACCGCTCACGATCTGTTAATGATTTGAGAGAGAAGGCGTTTTTGAGGTAAAATAATTAAAATGTTGGCTACAAGAAGATTTTATTATCTTCGAAATCGCTTGTAAAAAGTTAGTTAACTTTTAGGAAAAATAATAGAGTTTTTGACAGATAAGTGGGCGTTTCCGCAGCAACCTGTCATTGTTTGTATTATCATAGACTATCGTGACCTTTGATTATTAAAATGTTGCCAGTTTAATGACCCCTGAAGGTATTGCTGTTTAATCTTCAAAACTAAATAAACCAAAAGAAACATTATTGTAAGTACTTACGTTAGACTGAGATGACCTATAATCTGTTATTAAAATTGATGGTTGTAAATCTGAAGGTGTCATGTCTTCCGTTGTTCGAATATTAAAAAGTTAGTGTTGATCGCTTGTACTCGAGTGATTTGTGTAAAATAGGATTGTGGCCACTAAAAGCTGCCATTGTTGTTCAATGTTACCTTTGGACATTGACTCAGCACTCGGCCAGGCTTACGCGCGGCCCAGTATGATTGATATATGACAGCCCCGGCCCCATAATGATTTGGTTGCATTTTACACGCATACGACACAAATTTTGTATATTAGTGTGTGTTAAGAAAAACAAGTATATTAGCTGTAACATATTGTAAATAAATCAGATTTGAATTTTATGTTCCTGTCTCATTACCCCTCACTGTGGCCAAGACACCTTTAGTTAGCCATCTCTGATCAGTCTCCTGAGTCTGCGAGACTGTCAGTGACTAAGTTTTCTTGCTATTACCATTTAATAGTTTGTTCAAACGAACATCGTCTCATCGTCTACAATAATCAAACAAATATTAATTTTAATTTCTATAATATATAAAGCTATAAAAATATGATATTTACAGCCCATCATAGCATATAGCCCGTAGCCCTAAGCTTCAAACTGATTGCTTCATGGCTTACTCATTATTTATTTTAATTACCTACTATACCTCGATGACAGACCATTTTAACTAATATATTGTTAAGTATCTGGTATGCAGGCAAATGTCAAGTGCAAACGATAAAATTTGACAGCCGTGACGTAATGAAGACCTGTCAAACTGGCAGGATGATATTAATACTCAGAGGTCTTCCAAAAAGAAAATTATGGATACACCTACATCTGGTTGTATCCAGAGACACATTCCGCTCACTTGTGAAACTGCTTACCTATGTGCATTTAATAAGTTCACTTAGCTATGTGGTTAGGCCATGTACCTAATATACTATATAAACAGGACTGAGCTCTCCAAAAATCGTATCATACAAAAAGTAACCTTAAGTATTGCACTTTAGGTTTACTTTCGATAGGATGTCTTAGCTGAGGCAAAACGAGCCGGGAGAGAGAGCCCGACTTGAGTAGTTTGTCCCTTTTGCTCAATTGCCAACAGATAAAAATGATAAAGATGGTAGAAAAATTTCACCAACTAAAAGTAGGTAAAATAAGTTACGTATATTTTTTTTTAGCATTTAGATTAGTTTTAAATAATTTTATTTATAGGTTTACAATCTGTATAATAATAAATAATCAAAATAATATAATTTTGATTAATGTTTGGTAGCTATCATATAATTACTCTGGTAACACTGAAATCAATGGTTTCATGGCGGTTTTTTTCAATTTAGATAGCGAAAATGGTGAGAAACTGTTGCATCAAGAAATGTAAAAGTGAATGTTATGCTGGTTGTGGCATTTAATTTCACAGGTAAGGAACTTGTAAGGAATAACAAAGATTTAAATAAATCTCGATAAAAGACTTAAAATTGTTACTAAATAATAACAATTTTGAGTCTAAATAGTGTAACCATGCTCTAGACGTTTTGTAGACAGAAGACTTAGCGTCTTTTGTCTACAAAAGCTATAAGTAGTGTATTTCTGATTAAAACTATTAATACAATTTGTACTTATGTATCGCATGATTGAAATGTTCAGTTTCATAAAGGAGCTTTCGAAAAAGGTCTATTTCTTTATATTATTTAATTACAATATGTTTGTAATACAAACAATAATTTGAAATCACTTAGGGTCAACCGGACGCAAATTATCTCTGTATAAACGAATTTTCCTGTTTGTCATAAAAATGTTTGGTCACCCTATTAGAAGGAGATAAACTGCCTCAATGTGACATATCTCTCTCTGCTCTTGTTTTTCGTATGAGAGCTCAGTCCAGTTTGTATATTAGGTCCATGGGTTAGGCATTGTCAGGTCTATTTATATTTTTTAAATTAGTTCCAATAGTAGTTGCCAGTGACAAAAAAAAAAAAAAAACAAAAGAATGCATTAAAACGAGGTTTTATTTAACCCGAATCAGACGCGAGGCACATCTGCTATTTCGAAGAAAGCATTTTTATTCAGAACAATAAAGGTATTATTTGTGGCTACGTGATGGCCAGCACAGTGGTCCAGACTTTAGTGGACTGCAATCATGTTCACTTTTAATAATCAGTTACAAATGCATTGTTTCAAGTTTTATGGTCGAAAGTAGTTCGAATGTCTTTTTTATTACATAATAGCAGAATTATTGCTTTTATTATTATTATTTTCATTAATATCAGCGTTATTTCACAGCAGAATTAATTTAATAGAAGGTTTTCTTCAAAGAAAACTTCTATTAAATTAATTATAAAATTTAGTTACAGTAGGTCCATTCAGACTTTTGAAAATATTAGAAAGTTGGCTTTATTTTCTGTTTAAGTAATTGTTTAGGCTTTTCCGAACTATGTTAGGGTCGGCTTCCTGTCTAACCGTATGCAGCTAAATACCAGTATTTTACATGGAGCGACTGCCTGTCTGACCTTCACAACCCAGTTACTGGGTAAGACTGGTTGTCAGACTTTCGGGCATCTGACTTACGGGTCGTCAAGATCCAAGAATGACAGCTGAGACCAATTCCAAGACATTGTATATAAAGATGGCCACCCATCCTCGGACCGACCGCGGCAAGCGTAGCTTAACCGTATCAATTGACCCGTGCTGCTGGCTGTTATTACTTAGGCACGAGCCCCTGTTCTAAGGTTCTTCATTTATTTTGTTTATAATTTTATTTATTTGATCTCCATCGCTTTGTTCAGCTGTTTCATCTTTAGCATCTTTAGCTTCGATAATAATAGGAATTATGCATAAATCAAAATCGATTTAATGTTGTAGATCATAATACTTATAGTAGACTAGATTTTCAACCTCTATCCGCCATTACCTTGTTTGTAGGTATGCAAAATGTCTGGCTATTTTATGATGACTTTGATGACATAACTTTTTGGACAACGACATTATACGCCCCCAGAATATTTAGAAAGCCAATAATAATTTAATAGTAGGACCTATGCAAATTGTTAATATTATAAAATTTTATTTTCGTACCGAAGACAATCTTATGCGCAAGTACGCAAGAGTTTATATAGCTACCATTGTACTAATTTGTCCTTTAAAATGAAACTATGTTAGATAGCTTTCTTGCGTTTACCAACTCAATTCATAAGGGATTGTGTGTTTTTAAAGTTCCAGAAATGAATTTGGAGATTTCCATTATATCATCTATGTATTATGTAGATATTCAAAAAAAGCGTTTATTGAAGCACTTGACACAAACATGAATTTATAACTTCTTTCAAAATACACATAACACCAAAATAAGGTTATTTCCAGCCAGCAATAACCAAATATTTCTCCTGCGTGCTCACACGCAACGGATTCGCATTCAAAAAAACAATCGGTTTGAAATGTGAAACATTTAAATTGCACGTTATAGCTACTGTGCACGCGGCCGCCATCGCCCAAATATCCCAACGTTGTAATTATGAACACCGATTTGCTCATCCCGATCCGATGTTCCTGCAAATAAAAATCCTTAGCAGGCTAATTCGTGGGAGTCAACCCTTGCTTAGCGTGAGAAAGAAACAAAGGGATTACTGGAAAGTAGAAACGTAATAATGCCACGAAATTATACCAAAACCATCTACATAATTGATTCCGATTTTAAATGAATTATTAGCTCAATAACGCCATTAAAAAGTGCCGATTCCTAAATTAAAATGAGATAAGTAATTCGAGCGCGCAACGGATGCGCTTGCTCCCCGCTGTGCGAGGTCGCGCTTCAAAAAAAAAACGCCGTCAACCGAACTGTCAGTACGCGAGACGAAGAATGAGAAATGTTGCCAGTTTTAAAAAAGCCATAGAATATTCATTCATAAAACCCAAGCCATTCACGTTTAGAAATTAGTTTATTTTAATTACCCGGTGAGTGTATTGTTGTATTAATTATTCTTGCATCGGTCGTATCCTCGACCGGCCTGGACAATATATTTTATTGTCTTTATGTACGGTTGTGATTTATACGTCTAGTTAGTAAGTTATTTGAATTTTAATTTAGACGAGTTTTAATGGGGTACGCTTGAATGGATTCTAATTAGAGGAAAACAACCGAACGGCATCACATGAGTAATGTCGGGTATAAATTCCGGTTATGGCTTAGAAAAGCGATTGCCGTGCGCGGCCTGACCTCTGTAGTAACCACACAATAGGTTTGTATTTGCTGTTATAAATGTGCTATTACAAAAGTGGACGGTGAAAAATTACTAGTACTTTTATGGAATGGTTTGTTGATAATACCATAGTGAGTTTGAATGTTTATTGTCTGGATAGCGAAGGAGAAAATACAAAACAACAACTTGGAATCTAACTGTGGAAGTCCTGCAATACGGATGTTGATTTTTTTTTGTTCGTCGTGTAGATTATTTAAAAATATTGGACACGTATTTTTTCTTTTTTTACGTAATCAAAAGATTACGGCGATACATTGAGTTAAAATGCGGCATGACGTCACTCGATCTTTGCTAGATTTTATACGTAGTTTATTACAGAACTTATGACGTAGCGAGCCCCCACTCCCCAACTTTAGTACCAATATCTCATTATCATAAGTATTTTTTTATTTATATGATAAAGCAAAAATACATTTCTAATATTTTTTTTATTTCTGACTGACGGACTAAAAAGAGAATTTCTTTTTTTTTACCCAGGAAATATCCCTAATCACTCCCCAACTTTAATACTTTGTATCGTAAGTATTTTTTTATTTATATGATAAAATAAAAAACATTTATGTCTAATATTTTTTTATTTCTGACTGACGGACTAAAAAGAGAATTTCTTTTTTTTTTACCCAGGAAACATCCCTTATCACAACTGATTAGATGGTCACTCAACATGGCGGCAATCAATCAATCTGCCTAGCCTTTTCGCAAATATGTTGGGGTCGATATCCAGTATTTTATATGGAGCGACTGCTTATCTGATCTCCACAACCCAGTAACTGGTTAACACGATACCCCTTGGTAGGATTAGTTGTCACACGTTTGGGCTTCTAGCCACTCGTAACGACTGTCAAAGATCTACGAATGACAGCCGGGACCAACGGCTTATCGTGCTTTCCCTTGCACGGAGGGGTCTCGATAATTATGTAACTCACTTGTCCAGGTCACTGGTCAACCATCCACGAACCGACCGCGGCAAGCGTAGCTTAACCTACGATCGACCGATGCAGCTGTTATGATTTAGCCATGAGCCCCTCAACATGGCGGCAATTTAAACGATTTGAATTATAAAGGAGCTCAAAGAACAAGAGTTATGTTTATCGACGCCCATTAAAATTAAAATAAAAGGATACTTCTTCTAGCGACACTACTCAATATTTCATTAATTGCTGTTCACAATTCATTGGTAGTAAATCAAAAAACTTAAAAAACAACGACTCGCTCATTTAGTCCCTTGTGGTACACTATTTCAAAATAAGAATCAAAGCTTTTATCCTCACTCTTATTGCCTATTAAAACATAATATCGGCAATGATTATTGAAAAACGAATTTCGAAATAGCCAATTAGTTGAGTATCGAATGTGTCCGATGTAGATTATGGCCGGTCGGTGGGCGGAACCGAAGTGACATGTCGTTAAATCTTTTTGACAATATCTATTACCGAATGTGACGTAAGCTGTACAACATGATACATTGTTTAATCTTTACCGAGACTTTTTCCTAGTAGTTTTTTTTGTGACGGTGATGAAATAAATACTTTATACTTTAATAGATTTAGTTATGGAAGAATAGCTTTTGCCCGCGGCTTCGCCCGCGTGGAAAGGAACCTGCTACCGGGAATTCCTTCCTTATTCCTTGTCTACATTATAAAGGGAACGTCTGTGCAAAAATTCAGCTTTCTAGGTCCAAGGGTTTGGGCTGGGCTTGATGAGTCAGTCAGTCAGTCAGTCAGGACTTCTCTTTTTATTTATAAGTAAAAATGTGAAGTACCTAAAGATTATAGGTCATCCTATTTTTTTCTTTAGAGATTAAAACAGTTGCTGAAACTCGGCAAAATTTAAATAGGTAAGTAATCGAAGAAGCCCGAGAGTCGTTTATTAATTTGTGGCTTAGCTATTCGGTAAAATACTTGATGATCAACATAATAAGAAGAACTGCTCACAAAATAATAAAAGAAAACAGATTGATTGCAGCCATTTCAGCGGCAACAACATCTAAAAAACTTTATGGTTGTGCATTCAGCAGATTTTATAAAAAGCTACACGAATTCGTGTGTGGCGTTTCATCAAAATCGCCATTATTTTATATTTGGCATGCAGACAATTGAAGTCCAAATAGTGTTATTCAAAAGCGGACAGGCGGAGCAAAATTAATTAGTTTAAAATTACATTCAGAGACCTTTACTGCCGCGATGGGACGAACGGACGAAGAGGCGCGAATGTGAGGAATATCACGATCTTTTGACGTTTGCAATGTTCTATGGTAGATATACTTCCTACGTCCTAGTCTAGGTACTAGTCGTAATCGCGATGGGCAGTTAAATTTCGCTAGGAGGCCCAATGAGTCAGCTTGATTGAAGGATCTATATCTTGTTTATTATTCTTAAAATACGTACCATTACGTTACTCATTAAAGACGTAAATTAACAAAAGCTTCAGTCAAAACCATTTCAATATCCTTGCTCATTTTATTTGAACCATAGAGGCCACTTTACCAGCCAGTGTGGTGTGATCAAACACCGCTTCTGTTCCAAATTCAAAATTCGAAATTAATGGCGGATTTGACAGGAGCTTTATTGTGCGGCTAATTTAAATCTTATCAACGAGCGATGACAGCGACTTAATGGGATCGCGAACACCGCCATAAAAAATATAATGCCTTTCATTTCGTTTGGAGATTATTTCCTTTTTGATTTAAATTCCCTTTTGTTTATGTGAAAATTAATTTAGTTATTACTTTAATCTGAATAAGATAATGGATTTATTTGATTTTTTGAGTACCTTGATACTTTGGAGCTCGTGGAATTATTAAAAATTATTTGTAATAAGTACAAGGAAATTCTGGCAAGAACTGCAACTTGGCTATCACGGCAACCGCACTTGCATGTAAAGTTAGACGACCAAGTTCCAAGAACTTTAAAATGAAAAATAAATTGGAGGAGAAATTTTAATTTCAGTATTATAGAATGAATGCTGACTAGCTTTGCTTCACCCGCGTGGAGGTCAGAAATTATCCCAGGGGAACGTACCACTGGAATAAAACGTATCCTATATTAATAATAATAATAACCCCACCGCAGTATCTCTACGTTGACGTCGTGGTGGGGCTTGCACGTTCCGAATTCTAGGTCTGTGCCGGTAGAGTTTATTTTTCCGGAACAGGTTTAGGATGAGGAGCCAGACCAAGAGAGATACAGAGACCCGCAGGGCAGCATGTGGCGAGCTGTTGGGCAGTAGCGACCCCACGGACCCTATCTCCCGGGAGAAGTCTTGTTCTTCACCTCTGGCTTGCCTCTGTTGGCCGGCTGGAGCGAATAATGACGAAGAACAGTGCTCCCACCTCTTTCTTGCCTTTAATGGCTGGCTTGAGTGGAGATTCGTAAGAGCAAACGTGCTCGGAGGAAGGAAGTATTCCAGTAAGTGTTTGTAGGGATCTTGACCATCTTCCGGGCTCTGGGATTGTTCTGAGAACCGTGGGATACCTCTCCACTCCTCACAAACACCTCAGGACATGTTGCCCCCTTGCCGCTACGACACTATGTGCTAGCGACCGTTTTTGGGGGCCCATTATTGAGTGTGCAGGTCACCCCCTGCCATTTTATCCGTGTATTATAAAACATTGATCCGGCAGGGGCCATAGTCATTTCATAGTTCTAGGCAACCAGTCCACTTTAGCCACTCAAATCCATAGTCCAATATATTTGTTTCCATATACTGCAATAGTCCTACACCGACCGGGGGTTGTCCTTGGGTGCACTTGCATAGTGCGTACAGGGATAATCATCGGTTGGTGCCTCATTTCATTGAAAGCGTCTAACGGGCCTCTGCGAGTTGGCTTTGGCCCCTCGTATGCCTTCTAAAGTTCCGGGACCCCAGGGTCCCGAGAATTGTCAAGACACTTAAAAATAATAATAATAATAAATTGTTTATTTCGTAACAATGACCCATACAATAAATACCTTACAGACTATCATACATAATATTTATAAAAAGCACAATTAAACACGTATGCCTATGCGTATGCCGTTGCGTGTACATATGTTCTAACCCAGGTCATGTCTACCCATATTCAAAATTTCATCCAAATCGCGTTCAGCCGTTTTAGCGTGAAACCGTAACAAACTCACTTTCGCATTTACATTATTATTTAGGATAGCGAACAGTTGACTCGAAGAAGAATATAACTCAGACTCAGAATACAGAATTATACGGAAATCAATAGGTACATTCCATACCCCTTACAAGAAAAGTCATCTACAGAAACTATGGCGGTTTTTATGCCAAGTCAAGAATTCAAGAAGAATGAATAAGCATAATAATAAGGATGGGGCGAAACTACCAGACGGTGTTAGTCATCTTGGGTGCGACAGTACACAGTACCCAGGCTCGTCTGGAAACCCGACGGCCGCAGACAGACAATAACCATCCTGACTCACGGTATGTTGGGTTGGTTGGCTGTTGCTACATGAAAGTTGGATGCGTCGGATTGTGAAAAACAAAAACGTGTTTTAAAACAGTGTGGAAATAGAGCATAATAATAAAGGTTGAAGATAGTGGTATGTGGTAAAGTGCAAACAAAAGTTGACTAGTGTGCGAAGTGAAGCAAAAGTTGACTAGTGTGCGAAGTGAAGCAAAACTTCAGAATGAAGAAATCATTTAATTGCTGGTAATGATGGGATGGGACGGGTTTGGGTCGTTCCAATTATGTGCAATTAAAAAAGATATCGTATCGTCGTGGAAATAAAAATCAAAGTGGTGATTTGCGTGTTATGTCTTAGTTAGAAATGCTTGCAAAATCACATATAATACTTGGACTTTTATCGTATTCAGTAACTTGACAGTTGAAGGGATAAGTTCCTGACAATAAAAAGGAAATGAGGTGAAAAAAAGAATTTCTACCACAATTTATTTTTTATTTTATTTATTCATTTAAATAGTGCACATTTACAATATTAAGGTAGGTATATAATAATGGGATTAACCTGAACTAGGATAAACCTGTATCTCAGGTATTATAAGTGTAAATTAGTTTACATAAATATTTCCTAAGACTGATGATAATACATAAATAATGAATAACATAACAGACTAATGAAATGAAAACAATGAATTAAAAATAATATTTAACTTAAAACAACCAGTAACTTTTCTGTGTCATCATAAGACAATTTTTGTAACCAAGTTTTAATTACATTTTTGCAATGTAACAATATAAACGATAAGTCATTTAAAAAAGAAAATTACTTTGCTTCGAACTGTCAAGTTACTGAATACGATTAAAAGTCCAAGTATAGTGTGATATTGTATGCACCAGATTGTATACGGTGCGATGTATGAAGAAAATCTAAGATCATTTTTTGAAAATATATAAATTCCATCAAAGTGGATTCAACAGTCGAATTTTATCAGATAGAGGTATAAAGATTCACGAAGGTTAATATAGTTTTATCCGTCTCTTAAGCTCGGTCTTGGAAGAAAATAAGGAGAAACTAATCATAGTTACACAGTTATCAATATAAATAGTGAGAAATATTACTGGGAGTCTAGTATTCAATTTCAAAATTAGTTGATATATGTAGATGAAGTGATTGCATCAACTGCCTAGCCTTTTCCCAACTACCTATGTATTGGTCGGCTTCCAGTCTAACCGGGTGCAGCTGAATACCAGTATTTTACATGGAGTGACTGCCTATCTGACCTCCACAACACATTTATTGGGTAATACGATATCCCTTGGTAAGACTGGTTGTCAGACTTTCGGGCTACTGACGACCTGTAACGACTGTCAAAGATCAAAAAATGACTGCCGGTAACCTTTCCGAGGCACGGAGAGGTCTTGGTATGTAAAGATGGTCACCCATCCACGGAACAACCGCGGCAAGCGTAGCTTAACCTGATCGATCGACCCGTGCGGCTGTTATTATTTAGCCACAAGCCCCTCGAGATGATGTAATTACAAGTTCGATTTAAAATAGTTAAACTTAAAAGAGCCTTTTATTTATGAACTAAAAGATATCCAATATGACGTAACCTATTACTGATGAATAAAAAACTCACTTTGTCCCATCTTTTTTGGATTTTTAACTAATCAAAATGTTGGTGGTATTTGAACAGAAAAGCCCTTTTATCGAGGAACACTGAGACCGACGCGACGGCAGTTCGTCGGGTCTAGGGACTCCCTAAGTCCGTCCGTTTGTCCGTCCGTCCGTCTGACATAACGATCCGTCTAAACAAGTGCAAAGGTTCAATTTTTCAGACGGGCAAAAAGACACCGGGAGTAGGGACACGTGTACGGAAAGTTTCCGATCAAATATGTAAGGAACGGACCACAGTTTTGTCTGGCAACTCGTTCGGTTCGCCCGTTTTGACACGAGCCGAAATATTCTTTGCGTGATTTGGCACTAAAGGTTTACTACGGATCAATTAATAATATAGGTAGGTAAGAAACTCAGGCAGAATTTCTGCCTGTGTGAATCCATGCAGAGGAAATTGGCAATTACTTAGAAAATTACTGTGATATGTCACTGCATATTTTACTTACACTGTAACTTTAACGAAACCTGTTTCAACCTTAGGGATGTTATTGAATCATAACATAGATAGAAGTAGGTATACCTACCTATGCTTATTTTGTTAAGTCCAAGTCATATTTTGAAAACAGAGAAAATGAAGCTGCCTAAAAAACAACATCATAAAAATTATACTAATAACATTTGAAAAATATTTTCCTGCAAAATAAACGTTTTAGCAACCGACAATGAAAAGTAGGATAACTTCAAAAACACTATTTCATGATTCACAACACATATCTATTAATTTATTATTGTCTCCTAAACATGGTATTTATTAGTTTTTTAACCATAAGTTTTCTATAACTTACTTTTTGTTAAGTTTTTTAAACGATCCTTTAAAGTTTTTTTTTGTAAAATTTATAACAGAAACCAGTTTGTATAGACGAGATACAAAAGGTTGTCTCACGTGTAATTTTTGTCGAGGACCGCCAATTATAAGTTTAAAGTATAACTTAGAGAAGAAAACGGGCTATTTAATTATATGCTTTGATGGAATGCTTTAAATGTATAGCAACGGCCGCCTCGCTCTCACAAAGTTCGGTTTTATTTTTAAAATAACTTTAATTGTGGTTTGTCGTTGAATACAAATAATAATTTTACTCCATTTAAAATGTTGCTCGTTTATAATTACGATTTCATTGTAACTTAGCATGTCTGGTTAGTTGGAATGTTTTTTTAAAATTGTTTATGCAAATTAAAATGTACATAATGCATAGAAGTTAATAGCAAATGAAAAATAAATGACTATTGTACCTAATTGAATTTTATGACTTTAGGTAACGTGTAATAAACAAGGTTTATTTTAATTCTTAATTGGTTTAATACTTCCAACTATCCTCCCACTGCTACGCCGCGTTGCTATTTATTCCGTTTAATAATGTCGGATGCAAAATATGATTTTCATTAGGTAATTTTAATATTTTTTATTATCGGAAGCAAACAAATGAATTTGTACATACACATAAGTAATAAAATTAATAAACACAAACAAATCATTTTAAAATTTTGGAGTTTTAGCGACGTACCTATCATGAAAAGTCAGAAATAATTGTAAATTTAAATCCATCCAGCTGGGGAACTAAACCATTACAATCACTTACATATAGCTAAACATTAGTTTAGCATAATATGTAGGACTGTAGGTATCTAATTGAACTTAGAATCAAAATGCACCAACTTATTAGACCAACAGCAAAACATTGGTGCAATCCATCACAAGCCATAACAAGATGCTGGCTTCATGTCGATGTAGATACACAAGCATATAAGATAGATACATCCATACCTCACGATGGCACTGCATATATAGGTTCATACCGCACGCTATACCTATCTATACTAAGGCAAACATATCACAGAACGCACAATATGTCTCTACCATATCACAACAACGCAAGTTCTATCATACTATCTCCGAAACTAATTCTAGTATCGCACTTCGCTTTGTACATCGCTATCGATTCGGTAAGCGCCCGAGGCGACGCGCGTAGATCACAGAATCACGCGTATGAAATGTAATAATAATCGACCATCCCGCGGGCTTATCTGTAAACGACTGCAGGCGAAAAGGTTTTAGCTGGGGGCGAAACACCGTGCGTAGCTCGAGGCTCCGCCCCAGGGAACGCCATTGGCTAAAAAGCGGTAGCGGGTCTCGACCGCGCCTCCCTATTGGCTACCCGGTAGCCGCCGGTGGGGGTACCGTGTCGCATCCACCGACAATATTTTGACGTTTTTTTACCGGCGCGGTGGCATTTCTCGTCGCGGCGATTAATTGTAATTCTTTATGGCTATTGTAGGGTTAAGTGAGCAGTTATACGTGACGTTTGTGTTCCATGTTTGAATAGCTCGTTTGTAGTGGATACGTCCGTTGTGTCAGATTTGCGCGGGCGCATCGTTTTGTTCGCTTTTTGCTGTTATTTGTGTAGGCTCGGTGTCAGCGTGTTTGGATTCGTTGCGCTAAGTTTTTTCATTTTTGTTGGTATTGTTAATAGTTACTTGTTTACTTTATGTATTCATTCATTGAAAAGGCCTTTATAGTGTAAAGTTTACTTACCTACTTCGATGTAAAAACTATTCTACAGAATCCTTTCCTTTGAAAACTTGCAAGCTTGGTATTAAAAACACTTTCAACCGCAGCTTTCAACAGAAACTCGCAATGGATTCTGTTCAAGATGAACAAGTGCCCTTGATAACAAAACTCGCATTAAATAAAACAAAGCTTGTTTTCCCAACAAAACAAAATAAGAAACATTGTACAAAATATTGATATATGCACACTACAGCAAAACAACAAGGTCTTAGCAGAATAGAACAGTGTAACATATAGGAAGGAGGTTGTTATTAATATATTCCGAGCACCTCCCTTCATACATTGCACGCATCTTACTATGTTTATCTTGGAAAAGTGTGGGGAACGGATTTCGGGTTTTCCTGTTGAGGGGAGAACCCCAAAGGGGAGAAGAACCTCTTCTTACGAATACATTGTTACTTAACAATGTCAGGAAGAATAAAATTAGAAAGGGACTTGGTTATTATAAGGATAATGTATTTGATATTATGTTTTATCTAGTGAACCGCCCCCCCTGCTTCGTACGGTTTCACGACTTGACAAAACATAGAGTTTTCTTTATTATATAGATATAAGTTTAATATTAATGTATTAAGCAGAAAAAACTTCTTGAATAAATTCTCATAAATGATGGAAAAATCGTTGCGCAGTTTAGAAGAAGAACGCGGTCACTCAGTCAGACACGAAACGCGACTGGAATTTACCATATGTATCTATGTGTGTGTAGAGATGTAGACATGGTAGCAATTCGTATTAGTACCTAATACGAAATTTGAAAATAGTTTGATACCATACCTAATATTTTGAATACTTTTTGGTCCCGCATTATATCAATAAACACTTTTCTCAACCATTGGAGTTTGAATGAATGATAATTTGTAATTTTAGGTATATACAGTTTCTACTTGTGTTTGCGTCCCGGCGGAAGCATATCTGGGTATAGTATTTATCAAAGCGTATTTGGTCAGAATTATTACATTACACTTAACTATATTTAAGTATGGGTTTCTATGAGTAAGCAAATGTCCATTCAACTTTGCCTGTTTAGATATTGGCGTTTATATCATTCATTACCTACTACATTAGCAGCTTCGTAGTAGGTACAGGCAGATTGCACATCATTCTGAAATAAGGAAGTAACAAGTTCCAAAAACAATAATAAACCAAAAACCGCTAACTCCCTTGAGCGAAATTCTAATTAAAGTAAACAAAAAAATTCAAATGACAGCTGTCAAACCATTGTGTGGTCCGACCTCTTGCGTTGCGGTGGCGACATTGTCAATTTTTCGGGTTTGCCTTCGCGAATAATTCAGATAATTTGTGATAATTAATTTCTTGTGGAAACGCCGCCTACCCGTGTGTGTTTAACAACCACCCCGAGGTGTTGGCCATTTGGTTGGCGCGGAAATATTTTTTTAAACTCTCATTATATCGAAAGTTTGGAAAATAAGCCCATTTTTAAGTTACAAAGGATAATGACGCGTTTATTTGATGTGAATATATAGCTAATTAATTTAATAATATAAGTTGTTATAATATGTAATATGCAGCTGTTATAAAAAATAAATTATAATTTTAGCTACTCAGATAAGTAGAGCAGTGGTGGTGCAGTGGTAATGGCCGCGACTTACGAATTGCAAGTTGTAGGTTCGAACCTGACAGGTGCTTTACTTTGTGTAAATTTAAGTAAGTTGCAGATAGATACTAACGAGCAATAGAAATAAAGTAATATTGTCGTTCCAAACTCGCCAACCACATATTTTAAATTATGTGTCGTCACTGCTAGAAGTATTCGTTGAGCAGTATCTAGTAGTTCTAGCATTACTTAATAGTTTACTTATTGCTCGATACTGTTCAACAAACAAATAAATAACAATAATTGTTTCAATAATATTTCTCAATAATAATTTATGCACTTTTAGATATGTGTAGGTACTTTATGTACCTACATAAAACAAGAAGTAGGTAAATCAGTTCAAGCAAAAAAAGATACAAAAGTTTTAATAATAGAAGTCATCATAAGACACCTTTAGGCATTACAGAAGTCTACAAACAAACACTGTACCACACAAAAGATTAATAAAAAAAAAATTAAAACTTCTGACAAAAAATAGCCTCACACATTATCAGCTCATTAATGTCTAATTCACCGCGGCGACCCGACCCATGGGTCATCAATTAAAAATTACAAAACTGTCAGTTGAATTTGATAAATTCACATTTTCTTACTTATGTCGTTTTGTTTTAGCCGACCTATTAGTCATGCGCCATCCCGTTAGAAATTTTCGAATTTAGAATAATTCTGTAACGGTATTTTTTTGTTTTCGATTTCGGAATGTTGGAAATTAAATTAGGAATTAGATTAGTCATTTGTAATTTTTTTTATAGGTCGCCATTTTTTATCATTAGCGTTTCGTAATGCATTTCTGGATATATGGTGTGTTAAAAAGATTTTTTATCTTTTCGTACGTAGGTTTCGTTTAATTTTAATATGATGCAGCTTCTCAAATTATATTGAAGGTCACATAATTGCCTTGTTTTTAAACATTTGATAAACTATGCATAAAATACCAGATAAATCTTAAATCGTTAACAATAAATCACATTTTTTACAAACTAAAGTTCAAAACTTCAAATCCTTTTCTGATTAATCATCGATTCAATTTCGATCGGAATGTAGACGATATTAATACTAATAACAATCTAAAAAAAGAAACAAAATCAACACTAGATCACCTCTCAGAAATGATTTTGGAGAATTCCTTCAAAATAGTGTATAATTTGGTAAAAATTCGAAATATTCAAAGACTCGTGTCCACTGCAATTACTCGGGTATTCGGGAATTGGGGACGAGGCGAGGCACGCGAGGTGCACCTCTATTACTCGACTATAATGTGATACTCACTATTAGGCCTCGATACTGATGCTAATGTCATATAATTGTGACCCAGATACCTCATGTCTGGTCCTTTTCTGAACTGGTCCCTAACGTCTGTCCCTTCAGAAGTGTCTTTCTTTCTCGTCCCAGCAGTAAGTATGTATGTACTTACTACAAAAAGGAAAAATACGTTTCTTTTTCCTTTTTGTAGTACTTTATAGGTTTCATGCGAAGGGCAACCTTATGTGACACAAGCTGACATTCGATCATTCAAGCGAGTGTCGAACTACATTTGAATTTGAAGGTTTACCGTTTTGTTCGAAAGAAAAGTCATTCGAGATAGTGGCAGTGTATAATTTATTTATTTATTTATACAATCTTACACTATCATTACAGGTTCACACCCAATGCGATAATGTCGTTGCGATAAAACTGATGATATTAAAAATACATATTTACTAGCTCTATCATCTTTTATTGTAGCTTGGTAATATTGCTAAGTCCCGTACGTACGATATAGAGACCGCTAGAGTCTATTAGTACCTAAGTATGGCTGTTCCTAATCATTTGGTCCTAGTTTTTGGAACCAGCGCTAATCAACATGAATGATCAAGCTTTGCACATGGTTTTGAGTTTCTTTTGTTTTGATAAAGTTATTTTGCTCTCTTTCAATGGCGGGCGTAGTCATATTTGAGTACTAGCAGCACCCTGCGGTTTCACCCAAATAAGTCTCGAACCCGTAAGAATATCGGGATAAAAAATATTCTTTGTTAATCCAGAATCCAAATTTTCTCAAAATCAATTCAGTAGTTTCTGTGTAAAAGAGTAACAAACATACATCCATCGTCACAATTAAACTTTCGCGTTTTAATGTTATAGTAGGAAGTAGGGATAGTGTCATAGTGTGCTTTTCTTCAATTTTGCAACCACCTAACAACAGGCACGCAATATTAGTATATTATGCAATTAGTGAATAAAGGACGGATTTAAAGCGAGGGCCATAGATGAATCACGAGCTAGTGAAGGATACTAACGAATGAATCACGACCGTAGGGAGTGATTCATGATGATTGAATCAAGAGCGTAGCGAGTGATTCAAGTGTTAGAATCCTGAGCGACGCGAGTGATTCATGGCCCTCGATATAAATCCGTTTTATTCAAGAGTTGCATACTATACTTTATACCATGACTACGAGAAAAAGAAAGATTTAAGTGAAAATAGACATTTAATAAAGAAAAAGGAAAGTTAAATTGGCTTTGATGTAAACCAGCCGTGATTTTTTGGGTGGTAAGTTTTCCACTATATCGGCCGCCCTCTCTTTCATAAACTCAGGTGTTAACACATCTTCATCACTAGAATGCATTTTAAATCGATTAGAACAACACTAAACAAACACAAAAGATTAAAGTAACACTAAACTTTGTGTTCGTACAACTTACAGTATTCAAAATAGCGCCAATTTACTAAGAAAAGCAAAGAACACAAAACAGTTTTTATTCTAAAGCTAAACTCCTTGTCGAAAATGTCGACCAATCAAATTGAATTTAGAACACATCAATATAGGTCGAATACAAAGATTACACTTACACTAGATACGGCAAGCCACGATCAAGCGTGCCCTGCATGTTCGACTGTTCGTACTAAAAAAAAGTCAGTTAGCTCAGTGGCCCTTAGCGATTGAAACAATTCAGTTTACGTTGAGCACATCACTAAATGGCTGGGGTGAAGTTATCGTAGGTATAAAAAAGATGACACGTTCGGTTTTCATACTATCTAATAACATGCCGTATCTAGCCTAGGTACTCTAAATCTGTGGTCGAATACATTGGTGTGTTCCATTTTCAAACATCAAAACAGTGAGTAAAAGTGCTTTTTATTCACTGTTTTCAGTGAATAAAAAGCACTTGAAGAATGGTATAAAAATACTTATCTTCCAACTTTGTTGAACCATATCCCACATTTTATGCCGCATCTTATATTAACGGAGAGTTTTAGAGATCGTTCTTCGCAGTCATCACAATGTTTGTTCATCAGATACTAATAATCTTAGATTTTCCTCCGTTTTATCAAATGAGAAAACCCTTTTATTATAATTGTATCACGATATCTTATGATTCACACAAAGGGCAATGCTTGGAGTTTCCCTACGTGATCGAATCAAAAATGAAGAGATCCACTGGAGAACCAAGGCAGTCGACATAGCCCGAAGAATGACCAAACTTTGTGGCAATGGGCAGGCCACATTGCTTGCAGAACAGATGGCCGATGGGGCCGAAAGGTTCTGGAGTGGCGGCAGTGTACCGGAAGACGTAACGTTGGAAGGCCTCCCGTAAAGTAGACCGATGACCTTGTGAAGGCCGCAGGAATCGAATCCGCTGAATGCGGGAAGCACAGAACCGGTCGAAGTGGCGATGCTTGGGGAAGACCATGTCCAGCAGTGGACGTCTTTCGGCTGAAATGATGATGATGATGATCTTATGATTAAACTTGCAACCTGACGATCAAGTGAAGGCAGGGCCGGATTTAGGGGAGGGCAACCGGGGCGAAAGCCCCGGGGCCTCCACAAGCAGGGGGCCTCCACAATAGACTTCGGAAAAAAAAAATTCTTTCAAATTTCAACTTCATTCAAATCATCAACGATTTTTCGGCAAAAAAAGCTCGAAAGGTTCCGTTCGTTAACACTAAAATTTAATTTCAGATAATTCTTGTTTCCGATTATATTTATATGTGTTTGTTAAATACTAAGAGAATCTACTTGGTTTCACAATAAATTATTTATTGAAAAACTCGACTGAAAAAAATTGTTCATTTTATTTGGAAAATAATTTAGGGCAAGGGGGCCTCCACTCCTTTGTTGCCCCGAGGCCTCTGGACCCCTAAATCCGGCTCTGAGTGAAGGTTATACCTACATATTAGTACAGTTTATGCAATACCAGTCATTATTGTAACTTGTGATATTAGCTCGTCTCTTATTGTGCATGGCGCTGATGGCAGTTCAGGGTTAAAGTGACGCGTCATATCACCATTTTCAGAAAATTACGCACGACTAGATATATCGTATCTATAATTAATAACGAGTGATTTACCTGCTTGAACTTTTCCATTGATACCTAAATGTCAAAACTCAGATTGATCCTCAATTCGATAGCGATAAATAATGTGACATCACTTGTCTCTATGTTTTTAGGCTTCCGTACCTCAAAAGGAAAAAACGGAACCCTTATAGGTTCACTTTCCTGTCCGTCTGTCTGTCTGTCTGTCAAGACATTACACATATAGCACATAGCACATAGGTTCCCTTTATAATGTAGACAAGGAGTAAGGAAGGTTTTCCCGGTAATACGTTCCCGTGGGACATTTTCTGTCATCGCGGGCGAAGCCGCGGGCCAAAACTAGTTCGTAATAATTATTAATACAGGATACTTACTTGAAGACTTTCACTGAATCGCTGCCCCTTGCCGTCTATTACCTAATGGTGTACACACGGCTACACATCAAGCTATAATTTCCAATTTACACTGACCTCTTTTTGTAAGGAAATCCTATACAATACGAGATCAGCGTATACTGGAATGTATAGCTTAATCTGTAGCCGTGCGTACGAAATAATTGTGATTATAAGTTTTTAGTGGATTATTATTTTTAAGATTTCTGGTAAACTTAGCTCATATAATAGGTAGGTAGATACTTAATTACAACCTTATAAAAATCAAAAATAGTTATTAAATCTATCCTACAACAACTCAAAAGGACCTCAAAGGTCAGAAAATCAATAAAAATCCACAAAAACAATAGGAACCTCTCATAATTGAGGTCGGGTAAGTCACAAAACGTTTTATAATTGCGCCCCGTTGGCCAACACCTGTAATTGAGCTAAACATAGTCATTGGCCGTATTTTATGGGCAAAACAATAAATATATTGTTTGTGGAAACTTCAGTTTTTGTGCTTGTGAACGGTATTGCACGTTCTCCTTTCAAATTATAGAAGAGATGTTGTTGTGTTGGTTTCGAAATGTTTTGATTTGGCATGCTGCTTATAAATGTTTTTTTACTTAATCAATCTGCCTAGCCTTTGGCTACGTTGGGGTCGGCTTCCATTGTAACCGGATGCAGCTGAATACCAGTATTAATACATGGAGTGACTGCCTATCTGACCTCCACAGCCCATTTAGGTACTCGGTAACACGATACCCCTTGGTAAGACTGGTTGTCTACTTTCGGGCATGTGACGGCCAGTAGGAAACGACTGTCAAAGATCTACGAATGGCACCCGGGACCATCGGCTTAACGTGCTTTCCGAGGCACGGAGAGGTCTCAATACCTATTTATATTTGTATGTTCACCCATCCACGAATAGACCGCGGCAAGTGTAGCTTAACCTTCGATCGATCCGTGCGGCTGTTATTATGTAGCCACGAGCCCATGTTTTAATAACATAATATATAGGGTGACTGGTAATTAGTGACCGATACCTAAACACATGATTGTGCTCATGATAACAAACAACTTTTACTATGGGACCAAACCTGAAATCGCGAAAAAAAAATCAGCTGCTCCCTACATTTTGACGAGTTAAGCGAACTTGAATGTATGGGGCAGGTGATTTTTTTTTCGCGATTTCAGGTTTGGTCCCATAGTAAAAGTTGTTTGTTATCATGAGCACAATCATGTGTTTAGGTATCGGTCACTAATTACCAGTCACCCTATATATCTATCTAAATGTGTCTAGAATATTCTGCATTTGTGTCACAAACAAAAAAAAAATAGGCAGTCATGGGGACTGCCGAAGTGCCGTCAGAAGTGAAAACATAAACTAAGAACTATACTCGGACTTTTATTGAGCTGCAGTAAATGACACTTCTTATCTGTCATTTCGTTAAAAAATGTCCCCATTTGATAGCGAAATGACAGTATAAATGACATTAGAAGTGTCATTTTACTGCAGCTAATTAAAAGTCCGACCGTATGCATAGCATGTCGCGGTGTCGAGGTGTCGCGGTGACGCCGGGACAGGAACCCGTAAGATTTCCCCCTATCAAAAAATTTCTCGCTTATAGTTTATTTATTATTATTATTTATTTATTTATTTATTTTACTACAAAAATTTTCAGTTTTGAGTAAAAACTGAAATTACTTTTGTCTTCATCATTGTGGGTTAAAAAAAAACGTTCCTCTATGATGCCTAGAGCTTGTACGAAGAAGCTGAAAATTGTCTACCGGAAAGTGTTTCTTGTGGTTTCAACGACTCACAAAATAAACTAACGGCTAACAATCTAATTTTGGTAAACTATTACAACGATTTACTTTACATTAACAGAAATGCAATGATGTCTATAATGTTTAAATTGGTTTAAAACAAATTTTACTTAATGAGATGTCGAGCCAGCGAACTAGAACTAAGAATCCTCTCTATTTTATCATTGCGACGGGAACCTCTCCCTCCGGCGACTTTTACAACTTGGGCGGGAATCCAAACAGCTGATACGTCAAGTTTTTTTCTTTTTCCAGAGATCAAGCAGGCAATTTCTAAGAAGGTTTTAATATGAGCATCAATACAAACGGCCAGATATGAGCCTGATAAGATAAGAATCATCATAACACAGAACTGAAACTTTATTTCCATATAAATCCACTAACATTTTGTTGAAATGGTCCATAATTATGTTGGAAAATTATAATTTTTATGATATTAAAATTTTATGTATCAAATTAAAGGTTGCGTTGAACTATGTCGGGTCATCGTGTTTATGTAAATGAGTGCGGGACCACGTGGTCTCGCGACATCAGTGAGAGAGCACCCTATACTTACAGCAACATTAAAATACCGACGTTTTTTGTGAACATAATGAGGTTTTGTTGTGATTGTGAGTGTTAGTGTGTTTCGGCATTATTATGATGTATTATTGCGTTTGTTTTATGATTTGGGTGATTTTGTTACAGATATGATTATGGGCGACAAAAGAGTTAAATTATCGAATAATACTTAACACAAAAAATCTTTTCCGAAATGTCACGTTTTTAAGCAAAAAGGCGATAGCTTTAGGCTCGTAGGATATCTCAAGCTGTTACAAGAAAAAGAAGATTTGTTATTGTTTCGTTGTACTTACTTGTATTGTAGAATACAAAACATAACATCACACCTGCGGGGCGAGCACGGGCGTACCCAAGACGTTTGTGACAAGACATGATAAATTATGTCATGTCTTAGAATTTGTCTTAAATGCTAGCACGGGTCAACCATGTGACATAATCTAGAGCCGCGACATGCCTTTCTTGTTGCTAAATTCATAGCGTGACATAGTAAATTGAAAAAATTAAAATGTTTAAGACTATCTGAATATGCGGCCAAATAAAATCTTTTTTTTTTCTTTTCTTTTGCTTATAACTCGAAAACGGTTTGTCCTATCGCAAAAATAATGAAAATTTGGCCCCCCTTTATGAAACCCATAAACCGATTATTCTTAACATGTAGGTAACAAAAAAAAAATAGTAGTATTTAAGTACCTCTGTATTTACTCAAATTATTTACTTATTTTTATTTTTTTTGTTGGTTTTGAGGCGCATTATTTACATGTCTAAATATGTATTTTTAAAAATTAAAAAAAAAAACGTTTAAAAATATAAAAAAATAGTAAATTATTTATTTATTTATTACAATTTTTTTTGGTTATCCTTATCACGCACAATTAAACCACCACCACACAATGCAAGAAAATAATTTATTGCCATTTGGTGCAGAGTAATTAGCAGGAAAACATTATTTTTTTCAATTTTCAAATCTTATCACCACCTCCGAATGAACGTGATAACATTTTTCTTAGTCACCGTCAAAATGTGACATTTGTGATATAATTGGTGCGCCCATATTAGCAAATAAGACATAATGAGTCCCAACTAAACGTCAAGAAGTTATGTCACATTCAAGAAATTATCTCACGCCGCCGTGCTAGCATTTAAGACAAAACAGTTTTATCGCCCAAACTATGATAAAATGTGTGACTCAAGCCATGTCACAGTAGGCCGTGCTCGCCGGGCTGTATTCCGCGAAGGTTTGGTCAGAGGTGTACCTATTAGTACTCCCACATTTCGCCAATTACTTATGTTTAAGCCCCCATGTAACAGGGGGCGAGCCTATTGCCATCTACCGGCCACACATCCAGACTCCGGGCTGCTGCTGGAGATATTTCAGATGGAAAAAGCCAATACAACTTTGCCTGACCCGGAAATCGAACCCAGGACTTCAAGCTCAGCAGTAGACCAATGAGATAATCAAAAATATTAAGTACCACTTCTAAACCAACTCTCTCCTAACAACCAAACACACGAAACATCATGATCACCATATTGTATTTACAAATTACATCTATCAATCAAAATTTACTTTTTAAAACGATCCGAGGAGTATTTTAGTCGAGTCGTCGAGTGCAACAAAATAATCGACTAACACGAAGCTAAATTATTATAATTCGACTAAAGGATCATCTCACTAATCTGTTAATAAGCTGATTGAGTCTAACCTTTCATATTTTGATTGTACAAAAAATTTGATGCACGACTGCATTTGGTATTAGTTTTTTACTGATTTTGGTTGATTTATTTGGTGATAAGATTATAATGCAGTAAATTATCCTCTTCCGTTGAGCTAATACTTAGTTGATTTGGTCACGTTTGGAGCGACCATTTCTTATGTCAATAGGGCGTGTCTCTGGGTTGGTTGGAAAATACTTACAGCGGAAAAAACATAGGTAAATATAAAATAAATAGTCTATCTATTCGTACACGAAATCTCTTAAGGAGTCATTGTACTCATCATTACGAGCAACTTTTACTATGGGCCAAACCTGATATCACGAAAAAAAGTAAAGTAAAAGTTGTTCATAAAGATGAGTACCTACAACGGCCCTTCATGAGATTTCGTGTATGAATAGATAACCTTATATGTATAAATCATTTATTTTGGACGAAACGTGTGTGTGTACAAGATTTTATAAATCTGCTAAACTGCATGAGAGTTTGTCGGCAGGATTAGCGCTCGCCTTAAAACATTTGGTATAATAAAAAAATCAATCTGCCTAGCCTTTTCCCAACTATGTTGGGGTTGGCTTCCAGTCTAGCCGGATGCAGCTGAATACCAGTATTTTACATGGAGCGATTGCCTGTCTGATCTCCACAACCTTAACTGGGTAGGTAATACGATACCTCTTGGTAAGACTGGTTGTCAGACTTTGGGGCTTCTGACGACCCGTAACGACTGTCAAAGATCCAAGAATGACAGCCGCGACCAACGAGGCACGGAGGAGTCTCGGTATGTAAAGATGGTCACCCATCCACTGACCACCCCCGGCAAGCGTAGCTAAACCTGATGGATCGACCCGTGAGGCGTATTACTTAGCCACGAGCTCCTCTATTTGGTATAATACAATCTTATTAAATATCTGAGTAAGAAAGTGGGAAGGAAAAAGAGTTCGTCCTTTCACAAAGGAAGAATAAGAAGAAGCTAGTAGTGATGATATTACGAGTATTTTGTGGTTGTAGGACATACAAGACAGGATTCGGATTCCCATAATACCGAAGCATACAGATTCGGACAGAAATATGATACCTATGCTCGGACTTTTAATTAGCTGCACTAAAATGACACTTCTTATCTGTCATTTCGTTAAAAAATGTTCCCATTTGATAGCGAAATGACAGTAAAAATGACATTAGAAGTGTCATTTTACTGCATCTAATTAAAAGTCCGACCACAGTTTATAATGACAACAGTGACACATGGATTATGAAGTGATTGGTAAGCCAATACATATAATATACCTACTTACACATAACAACTCATGGACGACATTCCACTTCTTCACCATAAGTCACGACCACCACTTGAACTTAAAAAGAACAACGCAATTTAAGCTCAATCTATAAAATACTATAATATATTTACAATTACGTACCATTTAGAACAATTTAATCCGTCGTGGTAAAGTTTCGGGCCCGGATCGGGACGATTTGGCTCGATCTCTAAGACAATATAATTTGACTGATTGATTGCTCCGCCATCTTGGATGCTTGAATGCCGCACGCAAGTCCACAGAATTTAGAATTTCGAAAATTTCAGAGTAATTGTTGTTTAATGTGCGAGGAAAGTGGGTTTAGGTAAATGGTTATATAGAAGAAGCAATAAGAAGGTACCTCTGACTGAAAGTTTATTTGATTTTTTTTTTTTTTTTTTTTTTTTATTACTCTTAGGAAGGCTTACAGGCTAATTACAAACAATATTTAACCACAACGTATTATCAATTTGCTAATAACAAGCCTCCACAAATGTATAACATAGGTATCGATTCATTTAAGCTGAACAGTAGTGTTAAAGTTAAGTAGGTTAGTTTTATTGATTAGTAGGTTAGTTTTATCAATTAGCAGGTTAGTTTTATTTATTAGTAGGTTATTTATTTGTATTTCCTTTGAGTACCTATTCTAATTTTTTTGTTTTTTTTTTCTAATTATCATAGGTCATCTACTATACATCTTTAGGTCATCTATTCTACGTCTGGTCATGGTATGATTATGAGGTATGATTTTTTTTATTAGGTAGCAGTGGTGGCATCCCTTAATATTTTAGATTGGCCTATAAAAGACGCTTTCTTGCCATACAATTATGCAGTATAAACTCAGTAAGCAGTTTTTATAAAACCACAGATTAGTAATTCTTAAAATGTTCGAAATTCAAAATCTAATTTTAGAGAATTCGTAATCTTGAAATATGGCTGCAATTTGACCACATTCATCCCCAAAAAGTGAGTTATTGTTGTTTCACGATCACTCATATAATATATACTGCGGTCAACATTATGCCTTGATTTATTAGGCCTACAATACAGCGAATTTACTACCAAATTCTTTTAATAGAATAATTGGGCCAAATCTGTGTTCCCATACAAAAAAAATTGTGTTGAAATTTTGGCAAAATAATTCTGATTGTGTAGATAAAAATGTAGGTAACTACCGTAGGTACCTACTCAAGTTTTTTTAATACAAACATTAAGTATTTTCAAGGAAAATTCATGTTATTTTTCAATTTCTGTCTTCGTTATCTCATCGCTGTTGATGTCGTAACGTGTCCCTAATAATTTTAATTTACTTATTTCAAGACGTTGACCAAAGTAGGCAGTTACTGTAATCACCAAGTATGCCAAACTGAATGATTGTAATTAGGGCAATATTCCATTTACACTCCACTCTTAAAAATGGACTGCAAGTTTTTATGAGTGGACGGACTGCCGGCCGGACTGTGTAAAGCCGTGTACGCACGAACGAACAAAAACATGGTGAACACGAACATCGAACACTTTAAATATTCAACAGGGTCCTGAGTTTCTTCAGATGATCCGTGTTCGATGGTCGTGTTCACCATGTTTTGTTCGCTCGTGCGTACACGCATTACTGTTTCCCGCCCTTTAACACATAAATAATGCCGTACTAACAAATGAACTAACTGTTTTTTTTTTTTTGTAAAATACGTCCCTGGAATGTGAGGAATGTCTTAATTCACTATTTTCGTTACATTTTACATAATATAATAGTGAAATAAATAAATAAATAATGGTGGCTGCCATGTATGGCTGACGCGGCGCCACTGTAATAAAATTCTCAATGGGGCCGCGTCAGCCAATTCATTCATTCATTCGTCAGCCAAGCCTGTTTCAATTTAGACCATAGATATGTTTGAGTTCAAACGTGTTTGAACATGATGATTTGATTTATTATGTTGCCAGTGCCAATTTAAATATGAATAAAAGCAATTAAAACATTTACCTATAAGTTTCATTTGCAAAAAAACAACTATTTTTGTAATCACTCTTTTGTTTTCGAAACTTCCACTTACAAACTTAATATTTCTCAAAATGTAAGTAAAAGTATCGATGCCATCACTACAGTTATAATTTACCAGGCCTTGTCAACCATACTACATACAGTTTAACACCAAAAACGTGGCTGACGACAAAAAATCGCGCTTTCAAAACAAGCATATTCCGTCAGCCACATATGGCTGACACGGCTCAATTGGTTTGGAAAATGTCAGCCATATGTGGCTGACGAGGCATTATATGTGTTAAGCTCTGCGTGGAACTGTGGAGAGGCCTATATCCAACAGCAGAATGATGTCTAGCCAACATTGATTGTAAACTGTATGCGATGATATTGAAACAATATGAAACTTTATGTATCTTTAATAATTTATGTAGGTATAGGTTTTTCTTCCCAATACTTATGAAAGTCATATTCTTGAGATTGAACTGAGCATAGGTAACGTATCTGGATTTTCTGGATGTATGTGTTTTTATACTAATCTTAACTCGAATCTAATTTTCATTGAGACTCTCGGAGATTCGTTCCAGCTCTAGAATACGGACGTAAAACTCGAGTACATGGAATAGTAGGGTTGTGCATCATCATAGAGCACATTGCGTGGCTTACCCCCAAATCGATTATGGTAATTCGATATTCGAATCGGAACAGGTGCGTCGATGCGCGTCAAGTAACCACGGAGATCGGTTGTTGGAATGGATCGGATAATGAATTCATGTTGAAACTTTAATGTGTAGGTCCAATAAGATTATAGGTAATAATTATAATTATTATCCGTGCTCGAGGATGTAAATGACGAAGCGGAAAAAATATTCTTTCGAAGAATTTTAACTTAACACTAGCTAAATAGGTACCTAAGTAGGTAGTGGAATTTATTACCTACACATTAACCTATTAAACTTCTCTTTTCTGCATGAATAAGGAATGGTGTGAACAAAGGTGAAAGCTTCCAGTAATTCCAAATTCACTAGAAAAGTAATAAATACCTAAGAGTGTGAAATTGAAATGCACAAATGCAATAATTCACGAAGTCACGACTTTAGCTAAAATACTCAACTATGTTTCTTGTTGGAACGAATCACATAAGTTTGTGTCGTGTGGATCGGTGTAACCTTGAAGTCAAGTCAGTCATGAATTCATAAGTCATAACATTATTGTAATTGCCCAAAATAAAAGAACATAGTCCTTTAATTCGAAAAGACATGATAACACAACTTACACAACACATCAAAGGATCAAACATGATTTTAAATCGCGAATAGAATGTGATTTTAAGCATCGATTCCCTCCGATTCGCGCCCTCGCATCGCTTGCGTGCCGCAAATCGCATCACGCAGATAAGTTTTGAAAGCGTTCGAAATTCAAAATTCAAATTGAACTGGCAGGTGGCGCGTGCTCTATGCATTTATTTTGCATATTGCCGCGAAAAATTTACAATACGAACGATTTCTGAATGCTCAAAAGGCAAATTGATTTTTATTTCGTTTTACGTTAGGTAGCCAAATTAAAGTGCTTGCATTTAAAAATGGATTATTTTTTCATGAAGAAATATTATTTACCTAAGTATGCAATCATTATAAGAAAATATTATAAGTAGATACACTCTCTTATTTCTTTATTACTTTCGAAATGGCGACCTTCGCGATAATGTCATTCGATATAGCGGTTTTCGATTTAATGAGTTTTCGAACTGGCGAACTCGCAAAATTTTTCGAAATGACGACCTTCGCAAATCGTCATTCGAACCTACATATCACTCCCCTCCCGGCGTTTCCACTCACATCTGCCTTGTAATACCTTCTGTTAGTCGCCTTTCAATATGACCAAACCATCTAAGCATACTCTTTTAAATTTTTGTCACTCCATCTTCTTATAAACCGTACCGTTGCTCTAACAGATCATTCCTCATCCTATAATTCATAGTCACACCACACATACTTCGCAAGGAACGAATTTCCGTAGCATTTATTCAGCATTTATTTTAGTGCTTTTTTCTGTAAAAAAAAATGGTTTTCAGAAAATATTACTACTTGATATCTACTTAGTTCAAATGTGAATAAAACGTACGGTTACGATTTTTTGGAAAATCTGCAAACTAAGGACGAGCAACTAAGTTATAATTATGGTCGTACTATAGCGACTCAACTATTGGTCGACTAAGTTATATGGCCGTACTACAGCGACGCAGCTATCGGTCGACTAGTTATATGGCCGTACGATAGCGACTCAACTATCGGTTGACTAAATCATATGGCCGTACGATAGCGACTCAACTATCGGTTGACTAAATCATATGGCCGTACGATAGCGACTCAACTATCGGTTGACTAAATCATATGGCCGTACGATAGCGACTCAACTATCGGTTGACTAAATTATATGGCCGTACGATAGCGATTGAACTATCGGTCGACTAAGTTATATGGCCATACGATAGCGACTCAACTATCGTTCGACTAGGTTATATGGCCGTATGATAGTGACGCAGCTATCGGTCGACTAAATTATATGGCCGTCCGATAGCTACTCAACTATCAGTCGACTAAATTATATGGCCGTACGGTAGCGACTCAACTATCGGTCGACTAAGTTATATGGCCGTTCGATAGCGACTCAACTAACGGTCGACTAAGTTATATGGCCGTACGGTAGCGACTCAACTATCGGTCGACTAAGTTATATGGCCGTTCGATAGCGACTCAACTAACGGTCGACTAAGTTATATGGCCATATACGATAGCGATCCAACTATCGGTCGACTAGGTTATATGGCCGTACGATAGTGACGCAGCTATCGGTCGACTAAGTTATATGGCCGTAAGATAGCGACTCAACTATCGGTCGACTAAGTTATATGGCCGTATGATAGTTTAGAGGCATGAGGAACAGGGTGTAAAGTTCACTCATCCTCCATAGAAAAGGGAGGATCGGTTGATGTCGGGACGTTGTATATATGCTAATCGCGTGGTAAACTGTAATTGCGCGATGCAGGTTTGCGTGACGTCATGTCATTGATGCGTAGTTCATATGTGGCGATGTAGATGCCGCCACATCACTCCCCTCCGGAGACCGGAGGTCGATAGTGGGCTGAGTCGTGTATCTTGCGATGCTTGCCAGTGCCAGTTGTGGTTCCAGTGAGTCGGAACCGGGTGCCGCATAGTTCACGGTGAGTCGGAACTGTCTGCGGTGATACCCCAGTGAGTCGGGGTGGCGCTGCGTTATGCTCCAGTGAGTCGGAGTGTACAGCGCTGGGTTGAGGTTGAGGCTGAAGGTGATGACCAGGAATGCGCGTCCGCTGCATGCTGGTGGTCAGGATACCCGTTGAAGCAGTGGATGCTGGCTGGCTGTGTGACTCGCCGCTCGAAAGCTTGAGGAAGTGATGCTGATGACGTCACGCTGAAGGAGTTGCACGAAGGCTGCGCTGACGTTCATGCTCGGGGTCACCAATTTAGAGGCATGAGGAACAGGGTGTAAAGTTCACTCATCCTCCATAGAAAAGGGAGGATCCTCCGACCAGACGGGTGTTGTGTCTGGTGGGCTACTGCCCGACGGTTGATGTCGGGACGTTGTATATATGCTAATCGCGTGGTAAACTGTAATTGCGCGATGCAGGTTTGCGTGACGTCATGTCATTGATGCGTAGTTCATATGTGGCGATGTAGATGCCGCCACAATAGCAACTCAACTATTGATCGACTAAGTTATGTTACCGGACAATAGCGACCAGCCAAAGAGATTTACACAATACATTGATCAGACGTCCGGTTAAGTATACTACCTCACCCTAATAACTCAACTATAGCGACTCAACTATCGATCGACTAAGTTATATGGCTGTACTATAGCGACTCAACTATCGGTCGACTAAGCTATATGGCCGTTTGATAGCGACTCAACTATTGGTCGACTAAGTTATTGTGGCTGTACGATAGCGATTCAACTATCGGTCGACCAAGTTATTATGGCCGTTGCTAAGTTATGTTACCGGACAATAGCGACCAGCCAAAGAGATTTACACAATACATTGATCAGACGTCCGGTTAAGTATACTACCTCACCCTAATAACTCCTCACAAATCCAGTTACTTTTTTGTACAAAACACACGTGCAGAAAAATTAAAGATGGAACATATCAAGTACTTAGTTACCGTATCATAACGCTATACCACTCAGGATGCCGACAATACGCCCTCGTAACGCCACGCGGCGCCCATTACCGGCCACGAATAAAAAACACTGGCCCATTGTCCGCCACGCGTCGACACTCGATACCTCTACTTTATTAATTCTGACAGCTCTTTGCATTAGCTTGTTAGTGCTGTGCGTAATTAACGTGGGTATTGAATTTACTCGAAGTTGAAAAAAAAACCGAATGTTTTTAAGTACGAGAATAGTACCTACATTTCGAGGCGGAATAACACCCGAGCTGTAGGCGAGGTTGTTTTTGAGCCTAGAACTGCAATAACAAATGTCCACGTGTATCAAACGACGTTTTTCAATACACTTTTGAAGAAATAAGATAAAATAATGAAAAATATTTTTCTCATGAATTATTATGAAACTATGATTTAAATTTTCCCGCGCTTTGCTTTCTCCAGGTTGAAAGAGAAGCAAAGGTATAAAGCCCATAAAGAGCCTAATATGAAAAATAGAAGATTCAAATATTTTTGAGTTTAGAAACAAATAAATGTTAATTTGTTAATAAGCGTTTTTTTTTATTGTAATAAAATAATAATTGGTTTTTGATGATATTCTATTTATAAACATTATTTAAATATTCAAAAAATATTAACGCCGTAAAGACACGTATATCTCTTTGCCAAAATTAAAAAAAAAACGTGCGAGACGGTACTCTCCATTTGGAGGTACACCTCCAAAAGCAGAGGACCGTCTCGCACCAGTTTCATTTTGGCACTTGCCGGTGCCAAGTGCCAAAATCAAACTGGTGCGCGCTGTTGTGAATAGAGGTATTGAATGAATTTGGACTAAGTGTAGGTATAAGTTATCAGGGACAATTTTTATTTCCGCACACGTGTTGGAAAATGAAAAATCGCACGCGTGTGAAATACATTGAATTGTGAACATAATCGTAGTGCGATACGAACCAGTTTTCAAGGAAGTGTATTGAAAAGTAAGTATCCCTGTACTTTCTCCCCCGCGTCTCTTTAAATAATTTTTATTTATTTCTTTAATTTATTGTACTAAGTCAGTTTTACAAAAGTGCACATTTATACAAAAAATAATAATAATTATTATTATTATTAATATAATTAATAGATATATATTTTTTCCCCAAATATATTGGGTTCATCTTCCAGTCCAACCGAATACAGCTGAATACCAGTATTTTACATGGAGCGACTGCATATGTGACTTCCAGAACCCAGTTACTGCCATGGGTAATAAGATAGCTCTTGGTAAGAGACTGGTTGTCAGACTTTCGGGCTTCTGACGAACCGTAATGACTGTCAAAATACACGAATGACAGCCGGGACCAACGGCTTAACGTGCTTTCTGAGACACGGAGGAGTCTCGGTATGTAAAGATCGTCACCATCTACGCACCAACCGCGGCAAGCGTAGCTTAACCTGATCGATTATCCGTGCGGCTGTTATTACTTTGCCACGAGCACCAGGCTATTTGCATGCTTAAATAAAAAAATAAATAAAAGAGTTTTGAAATTTTTGGATTTACGACATTTTTAGCAGATCATGTTTTCTTAGGAAAGTGTGGATGTCTATATTTTATCTTTAAAATTGGTTATAAGAGCGGTGTTGCATTTTTCATACGTAAATCGAGAACTTGGGAGATTTTGAAGTGATTTTGGTCACATAATTTATCTTTTTAGCTTCTTTTGACTTCAATCATCGTAATTATCATATATTTTTATTTAAAGTCTATTAAAAAAAACTTGTTCAAATTGAATTATTGACTACGAAAACAGTCGATTTCGAAGGCGCGATTTCCAGATGACGCGCGAAGGCTCAACTTTGAAGTAATCTTACACCAATTATTACTACTAATTAAGAAGGTAAAGTGGTATTCATTCGAAGAGGCATATCCTGAAATTTAAATTGCATTGAGAAAAGTTTGATTTTTAATTCATTAACTTGTATTTTAATCACGTCTAAGATAATCAAAAATCGAGAAATCGACTACAAAAAAACACGTCATTTCTCAGAATCTAAAAGTCATTTGGCAACACAAATCATTTTATACGTAAGAAGAAAGATTGTACTATATATGTGTAAAAAATAAAACATATCTGTCTTCAATCATTTACGAAAATAATTTTTTAAAGTGAGTATAAAATCGGGTGCATCGAACGGCCTAAGTCAGTCGCGCTCTGGCGCTCTTCGACGCAGGACCTACGTCGGTTGACCTCCCGCCGCCGCGCATGCGCCTCGCGTGATATATAGTCAATTGTAGTGCGACTAAATATTTTTGATCCTTTCATTTAAGTAATATTTTAAGAAGCTAACGTGGTAGGCACACTTACTTTAGGAGAATTATGTTACAATTCTTGAATTATGTTGTATTACTTGTAATATTGATATTGTAATTACAATATCAATAATACAATATAATTTGGTCAAAATGTAAATCCAAGATGGTGGCTGCGAAAATTTTTAAATTTTTCGTCATGGGGATCGTTCCCATTGTTCTCGAGGATGCTAAAGCCGATAGTGACGTTAAAATGTAAATCCAAGATGGCGGCTGCGAACATTTTCAAATTTTTCATCATGGGTATCGTTTTCATGGTTCTTCTGGGTGCTAACGTCGATAGTATAGTCAAAATGTAAATCCAAGATGGCTACAAGAATTTTGGAGGATGAATATGGAGAAAAAATTTATATCAGATTTTTATTTGAAATCTCTACTGCCACAATCTCTATTGTGGATCCGTGACAAAGGAGACGGAAACCATGTCATATAAACTTGGGCCTGGGCCTGGGTTGTAAAAAAATGAAATTGGTGTCAATTTATAGCTACTATATTATCAAACCATCACTGAACATTTTGCGGATTTTCGCGGTCTGAGTTCCGAGTTAAAAGAGATGTAATAAAAGTGAGGTTACATAACGATCTACATATAGGTACTTAACAGCTGATTTTTGAAGTTCTTCAGCTTGACGACCACGTAAACTCCCACTTACACACTCACTTTGCCACAATTTACACAACGATCCATGGTGCCAATATGAAATCAGTAGGCTGGTCGTAATATACAAAATAACAAGTTCAAGTCCAACGTTTATGCGGGGTTCTCCGTACCGTGTCCGGTGTGGTAGCAAGGTTCGTACAAGAAGCAAGATCAGAAGTCCGCAGAAAGAAAACAGGGGTCGAGGAAAACATCAATAAAACTATGGGAAATACACTCAAATCGCGACCGCACTAAACGATACGAAACGAGTGAGGCATAGATAAAGGCACTATATAAAGGTGTGTCCAAATATAGAGCGGCATTTGAGCGCGGCTGCCACGCGCGGCTAGCCGCGCTCTGATCGGACAAGGGCCGCGCGCGGCGGTGTTGAGCGTAATATATCTTCTCGTCTCACATCAGTGATGACCTCTGGCACTGAAAAGTGCTCGCTCACAACATAATGGGTCTCAATCATAATCAGCCTATAATGTTCCCACTGCTGGGACACAGGGCTCCTCTCGGTGAGAGGGAGTGGGCCGTAATACACCACGAGGACCCAGTGCGGCTTGGTAGATGTCACATGTCTTCGAATTCTTGGTTCTAGGCGGTTTCCTCACGATATTTTCCTTCACTGATTTGAGAGTAGTGGTGATGAAATTATTTACACAAAGTGCCTGCCTGAGTTCGAAACCATGACCTACTCGTATGTCGGGATCGTTACCATTGGGCCACCATTGCATTGCTCTCTTGGGCCGCATAGTGCAGTCAATCATCCCTTCTAGGATGATTGACTTCACAATCAGCTTCATCCTCGAGAACTATGAAAACGACATCCATGACGAAAAATTTTAAAATTTTCGCAGCCGCCATCTTGGATTTTAATTTTGACTTCACTATTGGCTATAGTCGAAATCGAAAACTATGAAAACGATACCTATACAAATCCTTATCACTTACCACTGACGTGCGACGTGTGGTCGACTGTATAGTCATTAGGTCGACTGGGCACGTACAATACCTGCCTAGGCTAATAAACATTATAAAACCAACCCCACACGAACGCAGCAGTACTATTATTTATTCTGTGGCAGCGGGGTGACCTACCTATTTGAAATTTGAAAACAGTAAACCAAACATTTGCGCATGAGGCGGCTTTATGTATTTATGTATTAGTGTTGGTTCAAATTCAACTGTTTTATGCACTTGATGCGGTTGGTAAACCTATGTCGCAAGAAAAATAAATAATTATAGCTAGCGCGTGGCGTCTTTATCTACATTAAAATAGGGCTTAAATTGAACTGTTTTACACAAAAAAACGATGATTTTGGACAAAAGATGGCTCCGCTGTTAACAAAATTTAATTCTGATTGTGTTCTCCCAGAAATTATAGATCCAAGGAAAAGTCAATCAATCCCCTTAGACAAATGAATAAAATAAATAATAAATAAATATCCTTGGACATTTCACACAACGCCATCTAGTCCCAAGCTAAGCAACCTAATGCTTGTGTTATGGTAACGAGATGGCTGATAAACTTCTTATATACATTTTTTTTTGTAAATACATACATGTTATAGATAGAAAAACACCCAGACTCGGAAACAAATAAGTACTTGTAGGTCGTACAAATATTTGTTCCGTGCGGGAATCGAACCCACAACATGCTGCGCAGCAGTCAATTGCTCAGCCACTGCGCCAACCGTGTCGTCAAATACAAATACTTTTATAAAACTTCAATTACTTATAAGTATACAAATACTTAAGCAAATAAGTAAAATGAGTTTATTTTTTTTAAGTACCTACATAATATTATTTTCTTCATCCATATTTGTATAAATTTAATTAAAATACACTAATAATGTATTGTGGACAGTCTTTTTATTTTCTCCGTAAACCTCTAGCTTTTACTTCAAAAAAATATAGGTACGCCATAGCTACGATCAAGATCGTTTAGTCGTCGCAGCATCGCAACTGTGTGCCGTACATGAGGAAAAACGCACACACGCGCACTCGCTACGCGGCGTCGAGCGTCAGATGTTTAAAATCCGAGCGCGAAAATATGCGACCACAGTCTTTTGTTTGTTTGAACGCGCTAATCTCTGGAACTACCACTCAAATTTGAAAAATTCTTTATGAATTTGATAGCCCAATTATTATTGAGGAAGGTTAGGCTATTTGACATCACGCTACGGCCCTTATGTGCCGAGTAAAATAAAAAAAGTTCGTAAAGAGCGCTAAGCCAAAACAAAGTGATACCGCGGGCTGGCGATGCGATGCGATGCGGTGAGTCGGTATAAAACTTTCGCTATTAAAAGCGAGTTGCCATATTCTTATACCTGGTCGAAACAATAAACGGGGCTTTATAAAGTAATTACTCCACGCAGATGTTTTTAATATGTTCTAAAATGTTCTTTACGAGAATAAATTAAATATAATTTACCTGTAAACATTCTAGATACTAGTGCTGATAAGTAAATTGAAATCGCTTCAGGACCTAGACTGTCATCGTCAAAATAAAAACGCTATACTCAAACCGGACACATTCATTATATACCAAGGCCTCCCCGTGCCTCGGAAAGCACGTTAAGCAGTTGGTCCCGCACCCTAATTGCGTAACACATTATCAATCGGAGTTGGTTTCATTTTGACAGTTCAACAACATTCATTGCGTTATTTACGTTGTCGAGCAGACAAATTTTTCGAACATACGAAGCAATAGATTAGCAATTTGTTTCAAAATGAAACCAACTCCGATCGCTAATGTGTTACGCAATTAGGGTGGCTGTCATTTGTAGATCTTTGACAATCGTTAAGGGGTTTACCATGTTACTCTGTTACTGGGTTATGGAGGTGACATGGACAGTCGCTCATGTAAAATACTGGTATTCATCTGCATCCGGTAAGACTGGAAGCCAACCCCAACGTTGGGAAAAGGCGAAGCTTATGATGATGACTCAAAACGGACACTTTATGATAATTAATGTTTCGTGTTTAGGTAGGTACAAACTTACATAAAATAAATTAATAGCTGACAACTCGATTGAAAAAACAATGGATATCCCTAATTATCATCGCAAACGAACTGGGCCCCAAGTCCGCAATTAGGGTTCCGTACCAAAATAGTAAAAAAGGAACCCTTATGGTGTGACTCAGTCTGTCTGTCTGTTTGTCTGTCTGTCTGTCTGTCTGTCACAGCTGGATATCTCAAGAACTAGTAATGCTATCAACTTGAAATTTGGAACCGTTTTAGATGACGTTTACCCAACTATTTTGCAAATAATAAAGGAATAGAAATATTTATGTTTTCTTTGCAACATTGGTTGAAAGGGGGTCTTAAAAATTCAAAGTGGGACTACTAGAGCATGTGGGGTATCATATGAAAGAGCCCTGTTTGCACATTCTCAAAATTTTTTTTCTTTTTTCTAGGCCGCATAGTTTTTGACTTTTGATGAAAAATGTAAAAAAAAATACCGTTCCCCCCTTATCTCTGAAGTTTGCAAAGCGAAAAATCTGGAATTATTCTATATGATAGAGGTTTATGTAAAGATTACAGGAAAAATAAAACGATGTCTCTAAATATCACACTTTTTCAGAAATCGGAACGGAACCCTCGGTGCGCGAGTCCGACTCGCTCTTGACCGGTTTTTTTTACATTCCAACACGATCCCATTGTCACTGCATTGTCATTTTGCTAAAAGTTCGTAATCTGCTAAATTCATAATTTCATACAATGGAGTGTAGTGGTTGACCATTGGAAAGTCATAATGACGCCATTATGACGCCATTACATTAGTAGATTACCAAACTTGTCAAAATCAACAATTATGAAATCAATGATAGAGATAGACCATTCTGACACTATTGTAATAGCAGACTTGAGGCCTTGAACGTTCATTACTTAACCGTTTCTCAAAATTCGTTTTAGTAGATATTAGATATAGGTAGACATAAGTAGATTGAGTTTTATTGATAAGACACAAGTACCTAGTTAAAGTGATAGGGGTTCCTTTGCCTTCATTACCCCAAAAATATCAACAAAAACACATTTCTTATCAAACCGTTGCGATAAATAGTATATTATGCAATTAGTGAATAAAGGACGGATTTAAAGCGAGGGCCATAGATGAATCACGAGCTAGTGAAGGATTCTAATGATTGAATCACGACCGTAGGGAGTGATTCATGATGATTGAATCACGAGCGTAGCGAGTGATTCAAGTGTTAGAATCCTGAGCGACGCGAGTGATTCATGGCCCTCGATATAAATCCGTTTTATTCAAGAGTTGCATACTATACTTTATACCATGACTACGAGAAAAAGAAAGATTTAAGTGAAAATAGACATATAATGAAGAAAAAGGAAAGTTAAATTGACTTTGATGTAAACCAGCCGTGATTTTTTGGGTAGCAAGTTTTCCACTATATCGGCCGCCTTCTCTTTCATAAACTCAGGTGTTAACACATCTTCATCACTAGAATGCATTTTAATAGATTAGATCAACACTAAACAAACAAAAAATTAAAGATTAAAGTAACACTAAACTTTGTGTTCGTACAACTTACAGTATTCAAAATAGCGCCAATTTACTAAGGACAGCAAAGAACATAAAACAGTTTATATTCTAATGCTAAACTCCTTGTCGAAAATGTCGACCAATCAAATTGAATTTAGAACACATCAATATAGGTCGAATACAAAGATTACACTTACACTAGATACGGCAAGCCACGACCAAGCGTGCCCTGCATGTTCGACTGTTCGTACTAAAAAAAAGTCTGTTAGCTCAGTGACGCTTAACGATTAAAACAATTCTGTTTACTTTGAGCACATCACTAAATGGCTGAGGTGAAGTTATCGTAGGTATAAAAAAGATGACACGTTCGGTTTTCATACTATCTAATAACATGCCGTATCTAGCCTAGGTACTCTAAATCTGTGGTCGAATACATTGGTGTGTTCCATTTTCAAACATCAAAACAGTGAGTAAAAGTGCTTTTTATTCACTGTTTTCAGTGAATAAAATAAGCTTTTTAGAGGGGGCATGGTATAATAGTATATTATGCAATTAGTGAATAAAGGACGGATTTAAAGCGAGGGCCATAGATGAATCACGAGCTAGTGAAGGATTCTAACGACTGAATCACGACCGTAGGGAGTGATTCATGATGATTGAATCACGAGTGTAGCGAGTGATTCAAGTGTTAGAATCCTGAGCGACGCGAGTGATTCATGGCCCTCGATATAAATCCGTTTTATTCAAGAGTTGCATACTATACTTTATACCATGACTACGAGAAAAAGAAAGATTTAAGTGAAAATAGACATATAATGAAGAAAAAGGAAAGTTAAATTGGCTTTGATGTAAACCAGCCGGGTTTTTTTGGGTAGCAAGTTTTCCACTATATCGGCCGCCCTCTCTTTCATGAACTTAGGTGTTAACTCATCTTCATCACTAGAATGCATTTTTAATCGATTAGAACAACACTAAACAAACACAACATTAAAGATTAAAGTAACACTAAACTTTATGTTCGTACAACTTACAGTATTCAAAATAGCGCCAATTTACTAAGGACAGCAAAGAGCACAAAATAGTTTTTATTGTAATGCTAAATTCCTTGTCGAAAATGTCGACCAATCAAATTGAATTTAGAACACAGCAATACAAAGATTACAGTTACACTAGATACGGCAAGCCATGACCAAGCGTGCCCTGCATGTTAGACTGTTCGTACTAAAAAAAAGTCTGTTAGCTCAGTGACGCTTAGCGATTGAAACAATTCTGTTTACTTTGAGCACATCACTAAATGGCTGGGGTGAAGTTATCGTAGGTATAAAAAAGATGACACGTTCGGTTTTCATACTATCTAATAACATGCCGTATCTAGCCTAGGTACTCTAAATCTGTGGTCGAATACATTGGTGTGTTCCATTTTCAAACATCAAAACAGTGAGTAAAAGTGCTTTTTATTCACTGTTTTCAGTGAATAAAATAAGCTTTTTAGAGGGGGAATGGTATAAAGCATATTTCCCACATCAGCCAACCTCTTTAAACAAAAGCATTCTATTTTCAAAACCTGACTTACCTACACGTATGTACTTTGGCAAATAAAAAGGCTCCATGTCGCGAAGCGTCTCAATTTAAAAAAACATATTTTCCTCATCAGCCAGTCTCCTTAAAACAAAAGCATTCTATTTTCAAAACCCCGTACTAACATGTAGGTGCGCAAAGACAAAGGCTGCATGTCGCGAGGCGCTTGCTCCCCGCGGCGCGCCCGCTGCGCACACGCTCCCGCGCACGACACCCACAGCACGCGCAGGCACGGGCTCTAATTGATTGACGAATGGATTTATGAAGGAAATGTGTTGAGATTTAGATTTGGAATGAGGATTGACGTCATTTGTCAACAGGAAGCATTGATTTGATTGCACGGGAGCGATGCTGTGATCAAGAATAGCTAAAAAAGTAAGTTAGTAGTTCAGTTTTAATTTACACTCCAAGGCACAAAATAACAAGGTATAGCAAGAGAAGTTAGGAAGATGTTCCATTGAGTGCAAGCAAAAGTTTTTCCGTAAATTAATACGTTTGTTTGGAAAATATAAATCCATGAGTCTAACGATCATGAAACGTGGAACAACTCAATCTGCCTAGCCTTTTCCCAACTATGTTGGGGTCGGCTTTCAGTCTAACCGGATGCAGCTGAATACCAGTATTTTACATGGAGCGACTGCCTATCTGACCTCCACAACACAGTAACTGGGTAATACCTACGATAACCCTTGGTAAGATTGCTTGTCAGACTTTCGGGTTTCTGACGACCCGTAACGACTGTCAAAGATCCACGAATGACAGCCGGGACTAACGGCTTAACGTGCTTTCCGAGGCACGGAGGAGACCCAGTATGCAAAGATGGTCACCCATCCACAGACCAACCCCGGCAAGCGTAACTTAACCTGATGGATCGACCCGTTATTACATAGCCACAAGCTCCTCAACCGTGGAACAACTACTTTTTAAAAATCCTGGAAGGTATACGTAATGGTCGAATGGAATGTTTTGTTTCTAAAGTTCACTTACAAAGTGCGTTTCACGTAAGGCTTCCCTTCGCCGTAATTAGGCTTGGCACTATTACTTTTCATTGAAAGAATGATCTTAGCAAGGAATTCTTACGTGAAACGCACTATACAGGGTGGTCAAACAGTCGTCGATCAAACGAAATAGGGAGATAAAGGAGGTCATTTCCAACAAAAAATCTTTCTACAGCATGGCCATAATTCAATTGCCCTAAAAATTAATTGCTCTTGAAATTTGGTACCCAGAGCCGCAATAGAACTTTTGTAGCGCTGATACATTATAAAAATAAATAAAAATAAAATAAAATAGCTTTATTGTTCTTGCACACTTTCCTTATTATCTAACACTAAGTACTTATGCCATAATTGACATTATAAACAAATAAAATATTTAACAGGTTTTTTTTTTCTATATATTTTATAATATTTTATTTCTATGGTGTACAAGGACCACTATCTATAGCGGTAAAAGCCTCCTCCAGCCGTTTCCAAGCTGTTCTGTCTCTGGCGATTCTGCTCCATGTTCTGCCTGCTATCTTTGCAATATCATCGCTCCATCTTTTGTGTGGTCTACCTGGTTTGCGTTTTATATTTATTGGATACCAGTTCGTGGTGATTTTTGTCCATCTGTCGTCTGGTACTCGTTGGACGTGTCCAGCCCACTTCCATTTTAAGCCCAGCACTTTCTCCGCCACTTCCTTTGCTTTGGTTTTCCTTCTGATTTTACTGTTTTTCACTCTGTCTTTCAGCTTGAGATTCATGTAGCTCCTCTCTAGTCCTCTTTGGCATATTTTAATTTTTTCTAAATTCCGTTTTGTGAGGGGCCATGTCTGGCAGGCGTATGTGAGTGTGGGGAGTAAGCACGTTTCCATGGTTTTCGTTTTTAGTTTAGTCGGTATCTTGCTCTTAAATATTTCTTTCAGTGTCCAGTACTAATTCCATGTGCATTTGATTCTTCTCTCTATTTCTTTGTCAGTGCAATCTCTAAATGCAATGAGATGTCCTAGATATATATATTCCTCTACGTATTCTAAGTTTGCAGATGAACATATGACTGGTGCTTTGTATTTGTTTGTCATCAGTTTCGTTTTTGTTTCGTTAACTTCGCTGATACATTATCTAGTAATAATAAAACACCTGGCTCTGGGTGCCAAACAAGAGCAATTAATTTTAAGGGCAATTGAATTATGGCCATGCTGTAGAAAGATTTTTTTGTTGGAAATGACCTCCTTTATCTCCCTATTTCGTTTGATCCACGACTTTTTGACCACCCTGTATACGGTGTAAAGGAAGTTAAATAAAATACCCAAAAAGAAACATTCAATTTGAAAGTATACGTACCAAACACAACAATATTGTATAGATACGAACTATATCATTCGTTTCATCGTTTGTTTTCTCATAAACCAACTTCAAACCAAATCTTACATTTTCATCTACACTTAAAACATTATTATTACTTCTCAAATAAATCGTCGGATATGACACAAGGGGTACCAAATAGGCGCTTTATAGTGCCCACTCTCCGATCCTGTCATTACTCATATTAGATTTGTGGGTCCCCGATAAAAAACCCAGATAGGGTGATTATAGTCGGGCATGGTATAATTTTGGGGTCTGTGACTGTGATCCCCTTTTGTTATTTTTTGCTAGTTTATTAAAAGAATAGTTCTTTTTTGTGTTGTTATTGTTTAGACTTTGTGGCGCAGGAGTGGTGATTGAATTTTGTGACTTACTTTCTTTTAAGGTTTTTACGTAAAGTCATCAATTTGCCCTGGTGAAACATTTTAACATACGGGGTGTCCCGTAATTAGTGGATAACCTCTTAAAGGGTCATTGTAGTACTCATAATTATGAACAACTTTTACTAGAGACTAGACCAAAACTTTAAAACGCGAAAAAAAAATCAGCTGTTCCGTACATTTAGACGAGTAGTATGCGAACATAAATGTAACGAAAATCTGACTTTTTTTCGCGATTTCAGGTTTGGTTTCAAAGTTAAAGTTGTTCATAATGATGAGTACAATGACCCCTTAAGAAGTTATCCATTAATTACGGGATCTCCTGAAGATTGAACTTTGGTGGATTGAGCAGTGGTGGTCCAGTGGTAACGACCGCGATTTACGGGTTGTAGATCGTAGGTTCGAAGTTTCGAACCCAGACAGGCGCTTTACTTTGTGTAAATTGTTTCATCACTACTGCTCTCAAACGGTGAAGGAAAACATCGTGAGGAAACCGGCATGTCCTAGAACCAAAAATTCTAAGACATTGTGAGATCTACCAATCCGTACTGGACCCGCGTGGTGGCCTACACCATGTCACCGAGAGGAGGCCTGTGTCCCAGAAGTGGGATCACTGCAGGCTGATTATGTTGTTTGAACTTTAATGAATAAATCGATGCTTATGTTTATGCAGGTTGTAAGTGTAAACAGTGGCAATCTTTTAAGGGGTCATTGTACTCATCATTATGAACAACTTTTACTATGGGACCAAACCTGAAATCGCGAAAAAAAAATCAGCTGTTCCCTACATTTTGACGAATTATGCGAACATAAAGGTACTGAACAGCTGATTTTTTTTTCGTGATTTCAGGTTTGGTCCCATAGTAAAAGTTGTTCATAATGATGAGTAAACTGTTAATAATAGTTTTATTTTAATAATTTTATAAAATAAGCTAAAATAACTTAAAAATATAATATCTTAAACTAAAACCAATAAAAAACTAAAATATGGCGTCGCAAAATTCCTCCGCATCGCTGTCGACTGGTAAAGTACCCAAGAGACTGGCGGCATTGCCACGTCGTATGGCAATGCTAATCCTCTGGCCAAGGTAAAAGCCAGCCCTTGGGTCACGGGAAGAGTCAACAAAAAAATTTTTTTTTAGTGTGATAAAATTATAAATTATGAAATTAACGATTAGGTAGGTAGCACTTTTTCCTTTACTTGTGCTGTTAGACCTTGCTTCTTGCCAAATTTCATGATTCTAGGTCAACTTGAAGTACCTACCTACCTTAAAGGTTTTGATTTAATTGCGAGTTAGTAGATAGTGTCGCTTAAATTGCCGAATTTTTTATTGCGTTGACTTAGAAGCTGGATTTTTTTAGAGCTCCAGGGACCCATAGACCGTATTTGATATTAATATATTATTAATTTCAACTTGATACCTCCACGCGTTCTTGGGTCTTGACAGACTGACAGACAGACGGACAACGAAGTGATCCTGGGTTCCGTTTTCTCCTTTTGAGGTACGGAACCCTAAAAATACAATTAAGTCATATCCAAAGGTTAAGAGACATGTACATAGGCTCCACCGACAACCAAACCAATAAAGGTGCAAACACATTATCGCAAAAAAAAATACAATTAATAATCCACACTACACATCTCACCTACATACAGAACAAAGACAAAACAGACCCATCAAACAATATCCGAGGCTAAAAAAAGGAGCTCATCATGCTTTAAAAAAAAAGTTTAAAAGAAAAAAAGGTCTTTTCATGAGCGCAGTCCGGTGAAATTGTGTATGGGCGGCGTGGCGGGTCATTCATCGTGACGGCCCGCGGCTAGCGTACCTACTGGCCGTAGCCCGTACCTACACTATTGCAGGGCTAGAGGGACCATCAAGTCGTGGTGTAGCGGGACTTTTACTAAAAGTGACGTACGAAAACGTACGAAAAAAACCGGCCAAGTGCGTGTCGGACTTCGCACGTTTAGGGTTCTGTACCAAATCTGATTTATCAATATATTGGTATTTCTTAGTAAAATATACGTAATAATAAAAATTATCACCAAACAAGTTCATAGGTCAATGGGAAGTTAAAAAATTCTTCGGAACAAAATTTTGTAAAAAAACGCTGGCTTTGCTGGCTTTTCATTCCACCGTTTTCCAATATTTTTTTAAACAAAAAATACAGTATTTATCTACTCAACGAGTTTTAAACAACGATAAAAAAAAATAACTCAATAGAAAAAGTTATTTTTTTTTCGCACCCCCCTTTAGCTGTATGGTAGCCCCCTTAAAAATATTTAATAATAGCTTTGGATCAACAAGATGCTTATACTTTGAAAATTTGGAGACTATAGCTCCAACCGTTTGGATGTAAAACCTGTGTGACAGACGGACACGTGAGTGACGGCAACCAGTGCGGAACCGCGCTGGCAGGGCCCAATATGCTGCGTCCGGCAATACCTACGACGTAGCTCTATGTGTCCCGGCTACATCACACCACGAAGGTTGAGGAGATCGTGGAGTATGTTCGAGCGAAGACCAGCTGGACCTTGAGGGTTGAGAAGTTAGCGTTGCGCCACAACACAAATTTCAAGTCGTTCCTGGTGCGAGTTCTGAGTCCGACAAAATATATTGAGACCGTCCTCAAGGAAGAGTTTTGGCAGAAGGGTGTCGTCGTATATCGGCGATTCCGCGGAAGGCTACGCAACATGACGCCGTCACTTCGTGTACAAACAGGTGTGAGGTTTATAGAACGCGTAGGGCTTACTGGTAGAAGAGATTAGGAAAAGTATAAATCGTGATGGTGTCGAGGTATTCAAGCAAGCACAGGCGTACGACCAATGTGACTGTTATATAACATCTTATTCTTGGTCACCATTGCCATAAACCTGGACTTCACAGACTGACAATCGATCACGCAAAGCAGTCAGCCACCGTGGTGATCAATAGCTGTCTCCTCTGCGAATCCTTTGCTTTACAAAAAAAACAATTTTTGCCTATTAATGTTATTGAGGGGCTCGTAGCTAAGTAATAACATCCGCACGGGTCGACCGATGGGGATAAGTTATGCTTGCCGTCCGTATACCGAGAGTCGAGACCCCTCCGTGCCTCGGAAAGCAATAAAGCCGTTGTTCTCGGCTGTCATTCGTGGATCTTTGACAGGACAACCAGTCTTACCATGGGGTATCGTGTTACCCAGTAACTGCGTTGTGGAGATCAGATAAGCAGTCAAACCGGTTACACTTGATGCTGACCCCAACATAATTGGGAAAAGACTAGTCAGATTTATTGTTATTCATCAAAAATATACCGTCATAAAAACTAGACCAAAATATCCGTTAAACACTCAACTTATTGCCACCCTACAGCCAGCTATTACCTTTCTCAGTACAAGCAGAATATAAACTGTATCTGTGCTATTTACTTAAATATATAATCGGTGGACTATTGTGAAATTACCTGCTGCACATTATGTACTCGTAAATAGACCACCGGCGTGTTTGACTAATGACAAATACAGAAGGAGATATAAAGGCACTAAATGGTTTAGTACAAGTTGACTGGCGGCACTATAGGAAACTAATTCTAAATGTACTAAAATTGTTACAAAATAATAGGTCCATTTTGACAGCCCATATCGTTTCATATGCCAAAGAGAGACAAAATATATAGCGGGACAAAGAGGGACACCCTCATGTCAAATCGGACTTCTTAGATTGTTTTAACTTTAAAGTCATTTTGTCGTTTGCTGTATTGCAAGCAATGCCGCTTTGTACAGCTGGGATGTAATCGACAATTCGGTAAAATGACTATGGCACTTTCCTATTAGTTACCCCGAGTTTTGTACAAAGGGATTTCGGGTAAGAGTAAATCAGGTAGATTTACTCTCAACCTGCGATAGGTTGAGAGTAAATCTACCTGATTTACTCTGATGATGAAAAGCTGATGACAAGCTGATTACAGAAAGTTAAAATCTAGAAAAACGTTAAGCCGTTGGTTCCGGCTGTCGTTACGGGTCGTCAGAAGCCCGAAAGTCTGACAACCAGTGTTACCAAGGGGTATCGGATTACCCAGTTACTGGGTTGTGGAGGTCAGATAGGCAGTCGCTCCATGTAATATTCAGCTGCATCCGGTTAGACTGGAAGCCGACCTCAAAATACTCGTAGTTGGGAAAAGGCACGGCAGATTGATTTTTGTTGTTGGAATAGACTTCTTTAGAAAAAAGCATCACCTTTACACGTATTTTTCTGTCTCTTTCTTCTTGTCTGTTTATTTATAAATGGTGAAATAAATATATAATTATTCATTTGGACGATATAGAATTTATAAATTAATTCTGTCATATAATAATAATACCGTTGATTATCGTATCCTATCAATATCGACCAAGACACTCACTAGTAATTGCCGTAATTGGTACAACAGTTCAGTTCACCTACAAGTTCTATGCAGACGAACAATGTTCCCCACCTGACGAAGAGTACGGCCTATTGAATGGGTCGTTGCAGTACAATACGTAATTATTGGCCTATTGTGGCCTAGTGACGTGTTTATTACGTAGCTACAAATCAGACGTAGAAGTGTTGTGAAATAAATTACGTCACTATAGTGTTGTAGTCACTTTGTAATTTGTCTTGTTTTTGTTTGCATCTTCAGTCACGCGGATTTGAGGAACACTGAATCAGATTTTTCTATTTGAACTTGGACAAAAATAGGTATACTTAATTTAAAACAAACGCAATTCAACACTTCGTTCATAATGTTTGTTTTTACTGCATATAGGTACTTGTACGATCAGTCGGGCTATTTTCCAATAATGAATTACTATTAATACTGACCATCGATAGATTAAATCGGTCTAGACTCTAGACCGATTGTCATGTTATTAGATCATAGTCATACTGTAGCTATAGTATGACTATGATCTAATAACATGAGATCATAACAATGCAGCCATATTCTATTTTCGTAGAATTATTTATCTACCTCATACTTAACATTTTCCCAGAACATAATAACAGCTTGATTAAGAAGTTTTCCTTAGAAATGAGACCATGTTGAGCAATGTAGGCGTTAGTTGGAGGTTTGCAAAGCACAGACTGCGCATACCAGGGGCTACGCAGCTGCGTAGAGGCAGCGTAGGCACTATTCGGACGTTTGCAAAGCGTAGCCTCAGCGTATCAATAGCTACACATCTGCGTAGAGGCAGCGTAGGTGTTAGTCGGACGTATGCAAAGCGTAGGTACCGCGTAGCAGTTGCTATGCAGCTGCGTAGGCACTATTCGGACGTTTGCAGAGCGTAGCCTCAGCGTAGCAATAGCTGCACAGCTACGTAGAGGCAGCGTAGGCGTTAGTCGGACGTATGTAAAGCGTAGGTACCGCGTAGCAGTTGCTACGCAGCTGCGTAGGCACTATTCGGACGTTTGCAGAGCGTAGCCTCAGCGTAGCAATAGCTACACAGCTACGTAGAGGCAGCGTAGGCGTTAGTCGGACGTATGTAAAGCGTAGGTACCGCGTAGCAGTTGCTACGCAGTTGCGTAGGCACTATTCGGACGTTTGCAGAGCGTATCCTCACCGTAGCAATAGCTACACAGCTGCGTAGAGGCAGCGTAGGCGATATTCGGACGTATGCAAAGCGTAGATACCGCGTAGCAGTTGCTACGCAGCTGCGTAGGCGTTAGTCGGATGTATGCAAAGCGTAGACTCTGCGTAGCAGCTGCTACGCTACTGCCTAGAGGCAACGTAGAAGCCACATTTATCGCGCTATCGCGAGGCTCTGGAGTTCTCCGTCAAGCGAGAAAACTTCTGACTGTCATGTGGGTACAATAGATAACTCAGCGTTCCCGCTTACGTTCGATGAACAACTAAACTGCTACAAGGATTTTTTGGCGCTCGAATGACGTTAACAGGGGGCGATGTTAGTAAACATTTGTGCAATAATAATTTGTGTAATAATAATGTATTGAAAAAACAAGATGGCGGTGTTAGTTCCAATTTTGGCCACGCGCCTAAGGAACTTTGTGGCGCTACTAGTACGTTGGACACTTTTTTGTGAAGAAAGTAATTTCAAGTTCTTAACCTCCAAAATAGATATTTTCTGAGGTAAACAAAAGAGATCTCAAGAGATCTCAAGATGTTGCAAGACACAATAACACCTTGAACAAAAAACTGAGCATATCCCTAATGTTTCAGAAGTATAACGTATGGTGCGTACGGGCGGCGCGGGCGCACCGTGATGCCTGCGGGCGCTCCGCTTGCGTTCTGCCACTTCGGTAACTGTATGCCACGGGCGGGCATAGAGTAGGACGCAGATATGATAGTCTCTTATGAGAAAATGACAACATGACTACATGTGGACGGCAATTGGTGCAAACAAACTGTATTTTTTATTTCAACTGCATATATACATATTTTACATGAGTATTTTGGAGGCGGTGCTCACAGGATTTACGAGTATTTTTTACCCAACTGCCAAGTTTTTCGCGCCGTGTATGTAAATTTCTTTATTACCTCGTATCTTCCAAACGGTTGGATGGATTTCAGCAGTTAAGGTATCCTTAGATGTGTCCTAAAAACCCAAGTGTCCTTAATAGAAAGATGTTAAAAAAATGGCGGATTTTTTTGGCGGAAAAAAAAAAAGTGGCATGTTAGTCAGCCGCCATACTTGCGAGTGAGACGGAACTAACGGCTGCAGTGTATTATGAACCTTATAGTAGTGATTCAAGGTTGATTGTAAGTTTTAAGCATTCTTTCGTTAATCTTCGGGGCCATACTTTCTTTTCTGTGCGAACGAAGATTCACCACGCGCCTTATCAGTTGGGTACCACTGCAGGTACCTGCTTATTTACATTGGTGCCTGCCAGCCGGTCCGACTTCCTATTTTGCCTAAAGGGTTAGGCAGACACTAAGGAACGCCACCTGCTATAATCCACACATTTATTTATTTATTTAAACTTACACACTATCATTACAGGATAACCCCAATACAATTGTGGTTTCCAAACACACATTCTAAAATCTAAGCACACACACAAATAAATTGAAGATTAATAATAATATTTAAAAATCTAATCATTCAACAACAACAACTCTAATAAAAACACCATCTGACTACAGAATTATATATGTAGGACTAACTTATCATAATGATGAATACTGTCGCGTCAATAAACTAGACCTAAACCCTACTAAATGCTCCGTAATTTCGTTTAGCAGAAAACGCTTTCCACTTCATACCGCCTATACGCTGAAAGGTCAGCTACTACAGAGATGTGACGGTGTTCGTGACCTGGGCGTATATCATGACTCTAAACTGCAGTTTAATGTTCACGTGGAGCAAATAGTGGCTAAAGCATCCAAAGCGTTAGGTTTTGTTATGAGACTAGCAGCGTGTTTTAAGAAAGTGAAGACTATCAAGATTTTGTATTGCTCATTTGTGAGGAGTCATTTAGAATATGCTTCTCAAATTTGGAACCCGCGTTATGGCGTGCACATTGATCGCATAGAGGGTTTGCAAAAAAGATTTGTTCGGTTTCTGTGCTATCGTTTGCGCATACCATATCACAGTTGTGATTATTTGGATCTCTGCAGGAAATTTCACCTACAACCACTTACTAACCGTCGTCGATTAGCAGATTGTACATTTTTGCTCAAAATTATATCAAATGAGGTGGACTGTCCGCAGCTTCTGCGTAAGCTGTACTTTAATGTTCCCCAGCGAACACTCAGATTTAATCCTCCTATAGCTATTCCGTTGTCTTCTTCCAACTACAGGCAAAACTCATATTTAGTGCGAGCGAGTAAAGACTTTAATGCCCTAAGCAAGCAGTTCTCTTTTGATTTGTTTTCAACCAAAGGCTCTAGCGTACGCAATAGGCTGAACCTGGAATTTTTCAAAATTAATTCTTAGTGTTAATAGTAAGCAGTTCTGTTTCTTATTTTATTTTATTTCACTGTAGTCTATTCCTTATGTTTGGTGGTACCGATGTGACGATTGGTGCTCATCTTTTTTTGATGTCTTGTCGAGTTTAAGATCTCTTATTATAATTAGTGTATAGCTAGCCGTGAAAACCTGTAATTGGCTTCATGTTTCTTATTGCAGTATATTTATTGTTTTTATGTAAAGCTGTTGGTTTTCCACATGATAAATAAATAAATAAATAAATAATTATATGGATTACCTATCTAACTAAACTTTTATTTTTTTTTATTTTTTTTATTGCTATAAAATATTAACCTACAATATAAAATAAGACATAACACAGAATATTAATATTTAAATATAACTTACAAAATTCAACAAAACATAGTCACACATATCCTTTTGCTTCATCCACGTTCAATCTATTCTGGTCTTCTTTAGTCTAAATCCTTAATCTTTGTCCATAACTCGCTTTACTAAGACAAATACTTTACTAGTGCTTAATATTTTACAACTCTTATCGCAATGCGATAGAGTTCAAAATTGTTTATATATTCGATAGTATTATTGCTGTTAAGTGCTGTAGGCGTGATTTGAATGGCAGGTGCACGATGAACGTATGTATCCAGTGCGAAATGTCTTTATGTATTACAGTACATAAGTAGGCAAATTATACGTACCTAGTGGAAAGAATAAATGTTCTAGAATCTATATGCAGGATGAAATTTTAATGGTTGTTTTCCTCTTCATCATGAACAACTTTTTATTATGGGACAAAACCTGAAATTGCGAAAAAAAAATCAGCTGCTCCCTACATTTTGACGAGTTTCAATCTGCCTAGCCTTTTCCCAACTATTTTAGGGTCGGCTTCCAGTATAACCGGATGCAGCTGAATACCAGTATTTTACATGGAGCGACTGCCTATCTGACCTCCACAATCCAGTAACTGGGTAATACGATACCCCTTGGTAAGACTGGTTGTCAGACTTTCGGGCTTCTGACGACCCGTAACGACTGTCAAAGATCCACGAATGACAGCCAGTACCAACGGCTTAGCGTGCTTTCCGAGGCACGGAGGAGTCTCGGTAATGTAAAGATGGTCACCCATCCACGGACCAACCCCGGCAAGCGTAGCTTAACCTGATATGGATCGACCCGTGCGGCTGTTATTACTTTTTTTTCATTTTGACGAGTTTGATATAGATAAATGTACTGAACAGATAGGATTTGGATGAAATTTCTTCACATTAGCCCAGTCTACCCGTGCGAAGCCAGGGCGGATTTAGAGAAGCGAAAAGGAAGTAGGTGTAAGCAGTAATAGCTTGTTATTGTTTCAACAGAAAATAGTGACATTTTAGAGCTAAGGTAGGTTTATTGTGGTATAGAAACTGCCCGCCAGCTCTAAAAGAGCTACTTTATTTAAAAATAGAACCTAGGTACTGCTTAACAATGCAACAAATATTACCCGTTTTTTATGTGGCCCTAGTAGAGAGAAAACAAGCAAAGGTAATTTGTTCTTCATATCTCTTACAGTTTTGGCGGCTTTCTAAAAATAAATAAAATAACCTTTATTTCGGACAAGTAACATCCATAGTGGGTTAGTACACAGAAATCTTATGACTATGTTAGCAAAGCTTAGGTAATATTATTACTTTGCAACAAGATTATTCTGACAGATACATCTCTTAAGGCTATGCATTATCGAAGAGTTGTATCTCCCAGCTATAATTTTCAGGATGGAGTTGGGGCTGGATTTCTATAGGACTTTTGTTAATTTTCTATCCAAACATTCGCCTATTATATCCCCACAAATTCTAAAAGTAATTAAGTTACAGCTACATGCCAATTTGTCACACCTACATTTCCCTATAAATTATCGCTTTTATTTTAATTTATTCACCCTTCAGTGTCACCCGAAACAAAACTTTATAAACAGCCGCTTAAAACACGACATGATAAAGAACTCATTTACACGCTGTGTTAACCGCGAAATGGAACGTAAAAAGAACCTATGTTTACAAATTCAAACTACAGTTCCAAAATTGATTGCCATTGAACTTGAAGCTTTAGTTCCCTAAAAATAAGAGTCCCATCGCATTCGCTGCACGGTCGATCTATAGTGGTAATATCTATAAAACATGGGCAATTTGAACAAATGTCGTCCGAGGCTGAATGTAATTGAGCTGTCAGATTTTGGAGGGAAACAATCGTTTTGAATTCCGAATTGTAAATTAGAATCTGTGGTCACGCTTTTTATTACCAGAACACGTGAAAATGCTAATCTTATATTTTATTTGTTTATGGGCCATCTGACCATCTAGGATCCAATAGCTGTGCCATTGCGAATAATGCCGGAGATACACCAGGCCACTAGGCTAGATTTTCAAGTCAGGATAATAAACTAGTGTTAGTAAGCTAGCAACCCTGGCTTCGTGTATACAGAACTAACTTCATTTCTAGGCTATTAAGCTAGTGAGGAAGCTATAGTACGCTAGCGTCTCAAGCTAAGATAGTTTAATAGGATGGGGTTCTATTTTTATAACTTAAGGCCACACCAGCATGGAACCATCAAATTCGCTACATGAAACAGTCATGTAGTACATGACTGGTTCATGCAGCGAATTTCCAGCACATTCGCTGCATGAACCAGTCATGTACAGTTTCAGAATATTTACACATTTTTAGTTAAGGTTGATGCGCCAGGGTAGCCCGCGAAATTCAAAATTTCTTACGTTTTTTGCAATTTGTAGGTCAGTGTGAGCTTGTATGTTGATTGAAATATGATTCGCGGCCGTAGCTAATATGGCTTTACAGAATTATAATCATTAGAATTAGCAATACAACTCCATAAGTTAGCATTTACCTCAAATCTAGCGATTCCATGAAATCACGAGGTTTAAGGTAAATGCTAACTTATGGAGCTGTATTGCTGATTCTTATGATTATAATTCTGTAAAGCCATATCAGTTACGGCCGCGAATCATAATTTTATCAACATACCTACATGCTCACACTGACCTACAAATTGCAAAAAACGTATGAAATTTTGAATTTCGCGGGCTACCCTGGCGCTTTCGCCTTAAGTACACATTTTTACTGTGTCATTTATTTAACTCATCTCAAAAACAAATAATACTTTTTGAGCTGAGTTCATTAGGTAACACAATAGAAATGTGTTTTAAATAATTAGGTACCAATTAAATTAATATTATTTACTAGTTTGCTAATTGATTACATTTTTCAAAAAAGGATCTTTTCATTTAACAATCTTAATTTGGTCTCGTGTGAGAGCGAGAGGTGACAAAATGCGACAGCCCTCTTAAAAACGAAAATAATTTTGCTTCGAACTGTCAAGTTACTGAATACGAGTCCCTATCCTACTAAAAAGTGTAAAAACATCTCTTAAAAATAAGTTATAAAATAATTGTCTCATCTAAAAATACTTTAGATAAGGTATTTGAAGTCGGATGTGTAAAACCAAAAAAAAAATATAATTATGTAGTACTCGTATGAAATGTCGAACCTGATGAATCGCTTTACCTACCTTGAGTTTTGACAAGCAAGTTACAAAGCTACAAAAAGTCTGGTAGTTAAAAGAGCGTAACATTTAATATAACATTTGAACATGATAAATGTTCAGAATATTAATTCTGCGTTTGTAATGAAGCTATCTTTGACGCACCCCAACCGAGGGTCCAACTCATTTCGCGCCCAATTTGAGGTCGATTAAAAACAAATTTCTATCAGAGTGCATTCAGCTTTTTAAATAGTGCTGTGATTAATGTCGATTGCGAAATATCAGTGCTCATGATTTTTATACAGGTAATTGTTTAATTTATTCTGAAATTAGGACCGGTAAATATATCTACTCAATACTCAATACTCAATCATTTATTGCATTCCACAATGTTTATGCTTAGGTGGTAAGTAGACATTTGTAGTAACAATCGTGGACGAAATGTAAATGACGCTATGTATTTGACAAAAATTTGCTGAATTGCTCTTTAAAAAAATGGAAAGTAAAATGAAAACCATGTCTGGTTCTCATTTTACTTTCCATTTTTTTTTTTCAATTCCCATACGCACAGCTACAGATTAAGCTATACATTTCCAGTATAAGCTGAGCTGATCTCGCGTTTTAGAGGATTTCCTTACAATGATCAGGAACAGGAGGTCAGTGTAAACTGGAAATGTACCTATAGCTTGATCTGTCAGTCCGATCCGGCCGTGTGTACTGTTTTGATATGAAAAGCTAAAACATCTTTGCAGTCAGAAATAAAGTTTGACAGGAATTTAAATATTTGCGCGCTTAACTTTGATTTTCGTCAACAAATTTCACTTTTATCGACAACTAGACCGGTCCCTACTCTTCCCCTCGTTTGTTTGTGTCGCTGCACATATTGAGCGCACGCCTTTGATCTCCGCTAGAACTGTCATCGTTCAAACACGACACAGACATTCACTCCGGCTACTAACACGGTGCTGACTTTTTGTGTTTTTAACGCTTTATTATTATTTTTTTTAAAGTAGGTACTGGAACTCTTTCTAGACTGAAAGAGTAGCACAGTATAGAATAATAGTTAGTACCTACCTACTACGTCATTAGGTACACCTCCGTTACTATTGACGACGAATGTGAGACGAAGGCAACATCCTGGGTTTTGCGGGTCATGTATGGTGCACCTGCTCTGCTATTTCATCAAAGTCAAAGTCAAATCATTTATTTCAAGTAGGCCATTAAGGCACTTTTGACCTTCAACATCTACGAGTATATTCTATAAAAATGAATGGCTAAATGTGCTAAGCGCAAAATCGAGAACGGCTGGACTAATTCGGCATTATTATTTTTTTTTCAAATATTTTTTTGGTCTGAGGAAGGTAAATAATGAAGATGAATGATGATAGGGATGAAGAGAAAAATTGAAAAAGTTGCCAGGAAAATTGGAAAATTCGAAAAAACTGAAAGTACATTTTCTATGGGAATTTTGTATGAATTATGGACAGTCTGTTGGATCTGTTAATAGTATACATGGTGAAATTGTAATGGTTTTTTTTTCCTCTTAAAGGGTCATTGCACTCATCACTATGAACAACGTTAACGAATCGAATCGAATCAGCTGCTCCCTACTACATTTTGACTAGTTTGATGTAGACAAATGTACCTTCCTACTAAACAGCTGATTTTTTTTCGCGATTTCAGGTTTGGTCCCATAGTAAAAGTTGTTCATAATGATGAGTGCAATGACCCTTTAAGAGGAAAGCAACCATCAAAATTTCACGATGTATAAATAAAAATTAAATGTTCTTCGTTGGGTAAGCGCATCACTTCAGAACTTGACTGTTTCCGTGATGGTATTTACTTTATTTAATCATATTATGAATCACTTGTCAACTCTCTCACACTATGAGTTACGCCCCTCTTCCTCGTCTGCATCGCTGCAAATATTGGATTCGCTGCTTTGATCGCTCACTAGTGCTGTCATCGTCCAAACACGGCACGGACAAACACGACGCTAGCGATAAACACGGTGGTGAGTTTTTTTAAAAATTGGGTACCTACTTTAATAATTCTGCGGTTATTTATGTGGGCTGAATACGGAACTAAGCAGAAAATTCGAAGCATTCTAATCATTAGAGAAATACTATTATAGTTGAGTAGAAAAGAAAATCAACACGATGTGACTACGACAAAGATATTTTATTTGTCCATTATACCACAGGGATTATAGCTTTCAAATTCTTTCATTTAGATTTCTATCAAGAATGATTTATGATGATAAAAAATATCTAATTTTCAATTGATGAGATGACGTTAAGTACAAGATTTCAATGGGGAAGAAAACAGTCAAATTAGTTCTACGTCGATCGTGCAGATGGTGCTAAGTGTTTGTTACTTTCAGTCAGGTACCAATGGCTTTCATTCAGGTGTTTTCCTTGTCAACTTTGCCACGAGAGGGCGCTAAGTCGATTCATTCAAAGATCACGTTGACAAGTGACAAATACTCAGCGCTCTTTCGCGGCGAAGCTTCCAGGAAACAACCCCATTCATAGAGCTGCCTAGCTGGTTTACCGTATAAGAACAAACCTCTACTTACAAAAATATTTGCATTTTAGTTAAGCAACTAAAATACCAAAGAGTTTCCACGTAACAATCACTTAGCCAAGAATGCAGACTCATCATTAGGCCCTCACACAAACAATACGATCCCTACAATTGACATCGATCCAGAGCACTGATGAGGAGCCGTATCACGAACTCGTGATCCCAGTTCACACGTCACATCTCGAACACATGCAGCATACATCAACCTCGTCTAATTACAAACCCTAAGGCTAAACTCGGTAAAAAACTCACGAATATGACGAAAAAATCTCACGATTGAAACAATCCTTACCGTTTATGGCGGGAATTTTACGAAACGTCAAATTAAAATTTCGAATTTGGAATTTTTCGTTGCGTTCGCAAAGTTGGTTGTATTTAGTGAGGGCCTTGGGGTAGTCGTGTGGCTAGATCATGACCGCCGGGGGGACAGTGCAATGGGGCACAATTAGGTTGCTGCAGTTGGCAGCACCCACTCATCTCAGTAATGTTGTGTGCCTGCTGTGTGTAATTTCTGAAAGTGTACCGTGCAGGTTGTTTATTTATATTGTTACTCCGTGTAAGGTTATTGAGAAGAAATTGGTTTTGAATCTATTTTTAATCTGGAAAATTTATTTTATATTTTTCTATTTTAATTGATTGTATATGTAGTACCTACACTTGTAGAAATGTTTCAATGAAATACAAGTAAAGTGAACTAGAAAAAAACAAATGTCGGCTACATCATTGCTTTGCATTAATAAGCCTATTCAATCTATAAAAAATCTAACTCTTCTTTAAAACATAAAAAACCGGTCAAGAGCGAGTCGGTCTCGCTCACCGAGGGTTCCGTTCCGATTTCTGAAAAAGTGTGCTATTTAGAGATATCGTTTAATTTTTCCTGTAATCTTTACATAAACTTCTGAATAATTTCAGTTTTCTCTATGAAAACTTCGGAGATAAATAAGGACGGTATTTTTTTTTTTTAATTTTTCACCAAAAGTCTAAAACTATACAGCCTAAAAAAAGAGAAAAAAATTGGGATTGTGCAAACAGCGTTCTTTGATATGATACCACATGCCGTAGTAGTCCCAATTCGAATTTTTTCAGTCCCGGTAGCAAAACAAAAAATTCTTATTTGCAACATATTTGGGTAAAAGTCATCTAAAACTGTTCCAAATTTCAAGTCGATAGCATTAGTAGTTCTTGAGATATCCAGCTGTGATAGACGCACAGATAGACATACTGAGTCGCACAGTAACGGTTTATTTTTTACCATTTTTGTACAGAACCCTAAAAAGCACACAAAGTGCAAACACTCCCCCACCCAGTTCACAGCTCGCTGCAAGCTATCACAGGTGACAATGACAACTCTACAAGTAACTCACTATGTCCTTACAGAACTTTGTGCTTATTTTCGCAGAGTACGTTCACTCGCATGGTTACTGGCAAGTGGCACAACTTCAGACAGTTTGCAGTAAACTATCTCGGGGAAGATGCACCTGTTTGGAGCGACGATAGTGCCATGTAGGAGTACCTACTAAAGTATTTGGAATTATACAGAGTGTGTATGTAGGTACTTGTGCAAGTTAGAGATAGACATTCCCAGAGTTCTATTTGTTGGATAAATGTATATTTCTTACATTTTTAACATAGTTGAAATCAATGGTTGAAATTGTTTCAACTACAACAAACTAGTGTAGTGTGATAAATGATAAATGATAAATGATTTATTTTCTGTAAGTAGATTTGTACAAACACTTTTACACGTCAAACATATTTTTTTTAAACTAGATGAATTCGACGTTTCCTATCTGACTACTCTGAGAAGAAACGCCGAAACAAACTCAGAGGTCACAGTCTCTTTTAAAGTCCAGACATAATCTTGGTCAGATCATGTGAAGACCATGTAGATTGCAGTCTGAAATGGTCTTTTGATGAAAGAACCACACAGATTGAGTGGACCTGTCCAGTCAGTGCACGCATTTGTCAGTGTGTGTGTCTAGTAATAGTTGTTGTTACTACTATTGTTTGTTGTTGTGTTTTGTTTGTGTTTTTGGTTCACTATTGTTTTAGTTGTTGTTGTTTTGTTTAAGATTGGATATAATCCAAACTCATGCTAATTACTTAGGTACTTAAGGATTCCAGAACAACAATTGGACAAGCTGTTTCAACTCTATTTTTTGTCATTGCCATATTCAGACGTTCATAATAACGTCTTCTTCTGTTTTTAACGTCTATTTCTAAAAAGCTAGAAGAACCAGAAAAACGAATGCCTTGCCTCAATTTTCCTACAAATATTAATTAATTCCCAGTAAAATAATCAATGAATGCTTCTGACCCTTGATTTCGAAACTACAGTTTACTGAAACAATACAATTTATACCTACCTACATACTAGCACTAATCTATCGACACAGACCTGAGTCAAGAGTAGATCAGAATGGGTGAACTCATCCAATTTCGTGATAAAACAAATTATGTACCTAATAAAACTTCGATACTTTAGTAAAATCTTATTTTTTATTTCAATTAGGAACATAAAGCAGTCTTTCTTTTACAATAAGTAATTAGGATATAGTAAACTTATTTAGGACTAATATTTTAAGATTTATAGCTATATGTTTAATCGAAACCTTCGTTAAAACTTAACGAAACGGACTATCACGAAATTAGGACTATCACTTAATAGCGTGAATTTACTCTACATGAATGACTAAAGAAATGTATGAATGAAAACAGACAGAGAGACTACAGGGTGTAATTTTAATCACCGTTATCCTCGTACTCATCGTTATTAACAACTTTTTAATTTATGTTCGCATAACTCGTCAAAATGTTGGGAACAGCTTGGAAAGCTGAAAGAAAGAAATCTATTGACATGAGCTGTCAATCCCTAGCTACGAGTAGAGTAACATCAGGTGGAATGACAACTCACTTCACTGTACATAAAGGTGCATCATGGGAATCCTGCTATGACTCTGTTGTGCGCACCGTCTTATACATAAACCAGTACATACCTACATAGAAAGGTGTGCGTCTTGCAAAGCGTGGCCGGCTTCCTCGCGGCAAGGCACTACAACCAGTGTTTATGGCGATATAACCACCTTACTATGTAGGTTGCATAGGTATCTGACAGCGTGATATTATTGGCCTATGTTCGTAACAGTTCGTCAGCTGAAAAGATTTCGTAAAACCTATCTATAATTATTGTGCAATGAACCCGTTTCAGAGTAAGGGCCTATTTCACCTTATGATAAGTTGCTATTAAACTTACCTACTTGGCAGATAATTTAAGAAAAATTCTGTTCCATTTTTGAATTTATTCGGTGAGTAGTCGCTATTCAGACATCGTGAAATAGGCCCTTAGGTAAACTGTACTTTTGCCACAGTCTTTTTTCAGTGCTGAAAATTTTCAGAATAGCACCCAAATAACAATACTGTGTGAGTCTTTATACCTAATGTGCACATATCGAAATGAGGACCACTATGTTTAATTTTATCAACGGAAAAGAAAATAAAAAAATCTAAAAACAAACTTTTTTTTTGCATTTTTTAAATTCTTGTTCGCTGTTGTGACCCCTGTGTAAACAAAACAGTATAACTTTTAAACTATGAAACTCTGTAATGGTTGAAAAAAACAGGGCGTCCTTATAAAATAAAAATTAAAGAAAAAAAAACCGCCCTCATTTGAGAATTAAGGGGTTTTTTAACAAAAATCTGGTATTATTTCACCAATTTTTACAATAATTGTAAAATTTCTCAACAAAACCCCGTATTATCTACCTTTTTTATTACTTTAAATTATTTTATCTACACCCATGCCATAAATCTTCCATAACAGTCTCTGAAACAGTTAGCTTATTGCCAACATTAAAACAGCCAGTGTCATAGTAACCATGGTAACCATAATAGCATCCAAACGGGTGTTTTAATGTTGTACTGAATTTCATAATGCAACTCGTTCAAAAAAAAAAACATTGTAATGCACGTGCGTTTCACTACAACAGCGCCGTAATTTAAAAAACCGGTCAAGAGCGAGTCGGACTCGCGCACCGAGGGTTCCGTTCCGATTTCTGAAAAAGTGTGCTATTTAGAGACATCGTTTTATTTTTCCTGTAATCTTTACATAAACTTCTATCACACAGAATAATTTCAGATTTTTCTCTTTGCAAACTTCGGAGCTAAGGGGGGGAACGGTATTTTTTTTACATTTTTCATCAAAAGTCGAAAACTATGCGGCCTAAAAAAAAATAAAAAAATGTTTAAGAATGTACAAATAGCGTTCTTTCATATGATATCCCACATGCCCTAGTAGCCCCAGTTTGAATTTTTAAGACCCCCTTTCAGCACCTGTTACAAAAAAAATATAAATATTTTCATTTCTTTCTTATTTGCAAAATAGTTGGGTAAACGTCATATAAAAGTGTTCTAAATTTCAAGTTGATAGTATTAGTAGTTCTTGAGATATCCAGCTGTGACAGACAGACAGACAGACTGAGTGACACCATAAGGGTTCCTTTTTTACAATTTTGGTACGGAACCCTAAAAAGAACTTATTCGAATTCACGTCGTATTAGTATACGACGTGAATTCGAATAAGTTCTTTTTCGAAAAAAACTAAATAATTATGGCTGTGTGTGTGTGTGAACATTAAATGTTTTTGCAACTATGTTGGGGTCGGCTTCCAGTCTATCCGTAGTCTTCCGTTGTGTTCCTATCTGACTTCCTGTGAGACTGGTTGTCAGACTTTCGGGCTTCTGACTACCCGTAACGACTGACAAAAGATTTACAAATGACAGCTGGAACCAACGGCTTGACGTGCTTCTGAATACCTATATAAGTTTTTTTGTTTGCGTAAAGGCAGGGTAAGATTGTGTTATCTTCTTGTCAAGTAAAGTAGTCCTTCTACTCGCATATAATTACGTAATCACAATATTTTAACGTCACACTAATCTACCAGTGATTGAGGATAAATAAACTACAATAATTTCATAATAGCGATAATTTAAATAATAAATAATAGTCGAACGAAACTTCGTGACTATAATATTACGATATGTCATACAACAAACAATATTATTATTTTACATCGACGATAACCCATTATTAGGACTGACAAAGTTAACTCTACGGTTCTATAAACCTTTATTTACAGAGTGTAAAGGTTGATAATCACCTGTATGAATATTAATTGATTATGTACCAAAGAGGCTGTGTTAGTTTATCGAATAAATAATAGCAACTGAATAAGTCATTATTGCAGTGCTCCTTTGCTGTGTAATTTTCCTATTTAAGGGGTTGTTATTAAACTAATATTGTTTTAAACAAATTGGATATTGTTAAGGCTAGGCGCGTTTGAATTATTTTTGCATTTACCGTTAGTTTCGTTACTCGTTTCATAGTTTTGCAAATCTATCCTTACCTACTTATTATAAAATAAAGTCGCTTTTAGTGTCTGTCTGTTCTTCTAAACTCCGCAACGGATTTTGATGCGGTTTTCACTATCATTTAGAGAATTAATTCCGGAAGGTTTATCAGTATAAACCACCAACACGAAACAGGGCCGGGTCGCTAATAGGTAAATTATAAAATAAAGATATTGGTTTTTTCTTGAGAGCACCTATTCCAGAGTATTTATTGTTAGCAACACCGAGTGAAGCTACTTCGAGCGTTGGCAGTGAAGTTTTTGAACGAAGGAACATCCCGCCATTATTTTTCTCAGTCCGGGGCAGTGGTCCAACTGTTCTGTACAACTAGTTGGACCATGAGTCTTTACTAAGGGCAGTTGTCCAACTTTAAAAATAGTTGGACCACAGCACCTTTTGAGAATTCCGTAGTCCAATTCATTTAAAAAATAACTTGCCGACTCTAAAAACCTCAACTGCATTTTTATAGTGTATGATATATTTACGGTTATATTGAACCTTTTTGCAGTAAAATAACAAAATTAAAGTCGGGTGACTAATTTTTAAACTTTATTTTTTTACAATGTTCTACAACATTCAACGAAATATATCTAAAGCATGACCTACAGTAATATCACCTGAAATCAGTTGTAGCTGAATTTCTCGTATATAATCATCATTCTCAATTTGATATCAAGCGAAATCGCACACAAAAGACGTAAGTACCTAAACGTCTTTTGTGTGCGATTTCGCTTGATAAAGTTGTTAAATTTTCTAAAACATTTCATAGAAGTAACATTGTAACATTTTTTGCATTAATGCGCCGAGTTAGTTTTGCATGTGAGCTTTCTGAAATGTTATTAGGCGTATGCTTCTGGCTAAATACGCTTATAAGCTGAGAAAATTCATCAAAATTTCCTTTAATCCAATAACACTCTATATATTGAATCAGTTTGTTAGCTTCAACACCACTTTCTTCTTTTATGTAATCCCAGCCTTCTACAAATTTATCACTCGGAAAAACTGAGCCTATTTTTTTTGCTTTTCTTCAAATACATTGTGACCAATGATAATAACAGCCTACAATTTTAACTGTCGGACAAAATTCTTTAATGCTGTTCAGAATAGATATTTCAGAATCACATTGTAATATTTTTGGATCCCAATTTAACTGTGATCATATCATTTCAAATAACGCAAAATAACTGGATTGCTTTTTGTCACTTAGAAAAGCAAAAACCAAAGGCGCAACATTAGTAGACTTATTTGTGCTTCCCGTATCGTCAAATATACGTAAATAAAATTGTACCAAAGGTCTGGGGCAGCATTTAAAGGTTCCGTCCGCAAAATACTCATTTAACTTTTTCATCAACTCTCTTGCTTTTAATGAACAAAAAACTATTATAGGTACGCGATCCTTCATAATAATAATCAGTAAATAGAAAATCTTTAAATTCTAGTGGTACGTCTACTTCTATTACTTCCTTATTAGAAAATACCGTTTTTGACACATAAAAATGTAGTTTAGGTTTTTAGAGTTGACAAGTTATTTTTTAAATGAATTGGACCACGGAACTCTCAAAAGGCGCCGTTGTCCAACTGTTTTTAAAGTTGGACAACTGCCCCTAGTACAGACCCATGGTCCAACTAGTTGCACAGAGTAGTTGGACCACTGCCCCGGACTGATTTTTCTCAAGCCGCGAAACGTGTTTGATTTTGTGATTGGCATCTGTGCTAATTGGTAATATTTTCGAATTTAACACGTGTTTTAAACACCATCCTTATGAAATAGTTAACATTATAGTATTCGAGGAAAAGTAATGAGTATATTGAGTAGGCACGTATAATAATTTTAATTTATTTAAACTTTTCGCACTAAAAAATGTACAAAGGCGGACTTGATGCCAGGCAGGTTTAAAGAATCTTGTCTAGAGACTAGAATATGTAAGTGCTTCAAACTTTAGTTCTTAAGAGTACCTAGTTAATTTCAAAATTATATTTCAACAAAATTTTGGAAAGTCTAAAATGGCGTGCTTTAAGTAGCAAAGGGAAATTACAAAGGTATCAGTTTTACGTCCTAAACAAGATGGATATAGGTCACTAGTTATACTCTTTCCAACCATTTATTTTACTTTTAATGTAAGCACGCTCCATATTTATTGACAGGCAACCATGCAATGCATGACGGAAAAATGCAATACTTCATGGACATTGTATTTTCTTTACATTTTTCTTTAAAATAAAATATCTATTTTTTTAAATCGATTAAAACTTCATAATGTCGATTGTTAACGCAAATAAATTAGATTAGATATTGTTAAAGAAATCGAATTGGTAACGCATTAGGACATCACTAATTGATTAGTACTCAAGTTGTCAAAAGTAAAACAAATTATTAGATATGTATTGATGTATAAATTAGGGTAAGTATTAATTACCTATATAAGTATTTACTTTATCCGAAATGACTAACTTAAGTATCTCTACAGACTATCAATAGTAGACTAACCTTGACAATATTGTCACAACTTTTAATGCATCGGATTAATTTATTTCAATACACTTAAAAATAAGCTAAAATAACTTAAAAATATAATATCTTAAACTAAAACTAATAAAAAACTAAAATATGGCGTCGAAAAATTCCTCCGCATCGCTGTCGACTGGTAAAGTACCCAAGAGACTGGCGGCATTGCCACGTTGTATGGCAGTATTTACTTAGGTCTTAAGGCTTTGAAAGTAAGAACCACAGACTTATATTGGCTAGACGACGCAAGTGTATGTACTTCGCGTGTAAAAAGGGAGTAAAATTGACTTCCTTCAGCGCCGCTTCCATTCAGTCCGCGCTCGAACGATCTTGATGCCGGACGTCAACCAAAAACTAAAAAATGCCAAATTATGCGGTATTGAGCTGTAGAAACTACACAAAAAAAATGGAACGAGATAATGGAAACGTTTCCTTTCATCGATAAGTCATATTGTTATTAAATTATGTGTTTTTTATTGCAAAATCAATTATTTTGTGTTCATTGTGTTCTTACAATGAACACTATGTAACTGAGTGTGTATCAAATAATTCATGATACATTGCCGTTTTTAGTTACACATAACACGCAATGAAAATTAAAATGATCGATATTGTCACTTGTCGCTCAGCTTCGTGGTACAGTCGCTATTCTCATTTTTCTGTCAAATAAAGCAAATAGTGTTGTACACACAGTTTGTACAGTCAATCTCGATTCTAATCGATTTTGGAAACAGAGGAATGATAATGTTTGCGTTGGGTTTTTTATGACATGTAATTTTTTTTTTACTCCAATGTGCCAATTTAGTGATTTTGTTTACAATATTATTTACAGATTTCCAAGTGATACCAAAGTTAAATAAATATGGATTGAAGCGACGGGGCATGAAAATTGGTTCCCAACACAATATAGTCGAATTTGCTCTGTTCATTTTAATGAAGGCAGCTTTACGGAAACAAAAAGTTTCGACGCCTGACTACAATTGATGTATTGAAGGCGTTAACTAATGCTAGAGTTAGTGGATTGACTTTAGGCTCGAATTCACTGGCATCGTTCTCTAAAACCTAAAATTCTCTATGTTTTATAGAAATCAGTATGTACTTAGATGTTGTCGATGTCGGAACCACAGATTAAGTAGTATTGGTCGGAACTCTTATGCGTATGGCGGAGATCCGATTTAAAAGTGTTCATCTAATCGAATCTGTTCCCGGTTTTTTGTTAGAATTTTAGGATTAAAGAATGGTGCCAGTGAATAGAACCCGCCGCAAGCTTTACATTTTATTTTACATTTGCTTTTTTTTCAGGAATTATTAAAAATATTTTAAATTTATTTTTTACTAATTTATTTACTTAGTTGTGGATCGGATTTTATTTCATAGCGACTTCTACTGGCTTTTCTTTTTGTAGATAAAATGTCTTCTAGAGTTTTTTATTAACGTTGTAACTTTCCTGCAACAAAGTACATAATAAGACTAATTAGGTTCAACCAACCAATAAGAACCAGTTATATAATGACATAATCGAAAATGACTAACATTTCAGTAAAAAAAAAAACAAATAATTTTAGATTTATCATTCCTCTGTCGATGAACTCGAATAATCGATTGCAAAATCGATATTATAAAATTATTATTTTTTACTCAAATAATCTTTACGTAACACTCCCTCTTCCCTTTCGGGATACCTAGGCACAACCGGAAGCAGTGTGAAACAAGTAGGTATAAGATGCAAGCGGACGGAATGCTCGCACGCGACTTCTCGCTCCAAAGACGAGGCGAAACGCGGCGGGGCCTTTAAATCGTTTTGAATCGTTTACTCGCGGACGGGGAGTTCCCATCACTAAATCGCTCATGTGACGTCACAGTAGGTGGAAAAATAATGGCACGCTTGGTTTCTATTCAGACGATGAGACTTGCGTAGTCTAGCCAATATAAGTCTGTGGTAAGAACTAAAAATAGACATTTAAAAAATCATAGAGGTACTGAATAAAAGGCTAACTAACTAGGTACTTTAAACTAAAAGTTCCATCAAACATACAACTTGGGTATAATCATAATATTTGCAACATTATGAATGAAAAGTAAGTACTTATAGGTATACTCGGACTTTTAACTAGCTGCAGTAAAATGACACTTCCTATCTGTCATTTCGTTAAAAAATGTTCCCATTTGATAGCGAAATGACAGTAAAAATGACATTAGAAGTGTCATTTGCCTGCAGCTAATTACTTAAAAGTCCGGCCATAGGTACGTACATACCTGTTCGACATTCAAAACCTTTTCATTTCATGTCTGTAGTACTTACCCTTACCTACATCGAAAAAATTGCCAGTATTTATTTGAGGACTATCTATCCCCATCCCCCTATCCTTTTCCCAAGTATGTTGGGGTCGGCTTCCATTCTAACTGGATGCAGCTGAATACCAGTATTTTACATAGAGCTATTAAATTGCCTATCTGACCTCCACAACCCAGTTACTGGTTTTTTTTTTTTTTTTTTGATGGTGGGAAATTATCAAATAACTTCTCCCGCCCTGGGTGGAGCGGAAGGGCGTGTCAGACTTTTACTGACTAAAACCCACCCGTGTTCCTTCAGTTGCCTATGCCAGGGCCACGGTATCTTCTTCAAACAACCCGCGACCCCAGCGGCTAGTTACTGCGACGGCTGGTTACGGCGAGTTACTGGATAACACCATACCACTAAGACTGGTTGTCAGACTTTCGGGCTTCTGACTACACGTTACGGCTGTCAAAGGTTTACGAATGACAGCCGGGACCAGCGGCACGGAGCGGTCTACATATGTAATGGATGGTCACCCAACCAGAACAGCCGGTCGATTCTGTAAAAATCTCACCGTGAAAACTTAGGTGAAGTGAGTTTGTTTTTGCTAGGAATTGACACTATTGACAGCTCACTCCACGCTCACTTCACCTAAGTTTTCACCGTGAGATGGTTACAGAATCGCACTGCAGATCCGAAAGTGGCAAGCGTAACTGAACTTTCAATCGACCCGTGCGGCTGTTATTACTTAGCCACGAGCCCACATGATGTATGAATTGCCAGTATTTATTTGATAAATGCTATCATCGCATAATATTAATTGACAAACGACATATTACTACAATAATTACAAATAGAAAATTAAAATGACAAGCAAAACGAGCCCTCAAAATGCCACAACAGCAACAAATAATTTAAATTAAAATAACGACAGAGCATTATGTGCAGCTATTTTAATTCGAATTTCGAATGTAACTGATCTGCAGTGAACGGAGCGAATGAATGAGTGAATGGGTGATTGTTAGTTAAGCGGGAGTCGCTATTGATCGGTAACAATGCCCTCGGTACTGACGGACCTTATAGAGTTTTGTAGTCGTTAGATGTTGTAGAAGAGGCTCATTGGTTCTGCTGCATGTTGTTATATTTATAGAGCCGCTAAAGCAAGCAAGCAAGCAACCAAGCAAGCAGCCTAAGCTACAACAGGACATAGTTTTCCAAAAAATATATTTTAAATATTTCAATTTCATATTTCCTTGATAGAATTAATTAATTAATTTCAACTGCTAAAAATAGTTTAAACCGAATTCCGTCAGGAATACCAAAGCTACCTACCAAAAAAGTTGACCTATAGCAAAAAAAAATTGAAATATCAAATAAAACAACTTTGAACTATTCTCTCTATTTATTCCCTTCCAAAGTCTATGCAACAAAGGGTTGAGCACCCCTTTCCCTTTCGGCAGCCATTACAATACACTCCACTCTGGATACGTTCTTACCTCCTTCACTAACTGATCTCCTGGTACTTTTGTCGCAATTTCGTAGCAATTTCGTAGCAGCATCTAAATAGGAATGTTCATTCTGTAGCGAAAAGCTGCCATCCGAGTACGGCAAAGTAATGAACAATAGGAAGATAAAGGATTTTCAAAGTTTAGGTGTTTTCGGTGTTTAGTAAACTATTATTAGCCCTATAATACTCGTAATGATAATAAAAGAGAGTGACGTTACTATAAAGCACTCTAGTACATTTTAGGCAGTTAGCCAGTTTCTTGAGCGAAGATTATTGCAAAATTAATGTGACAAATTGTCAAGAGCGCGTTAAACTGCTGCGACTGGCTGTTGATAAATCATTCATTCAATCACAGCAGTTTACGCGTGCTTTATAATTTGTTATATTAATTTTGCGATAATTTCCGTTCGAGGAATTTGCCCTTAGCCACGTTACTTGACTTATTAGGCTTATCATTTCAACACAGGGTCAACTACCTACTGTCATATTTTTCGTCGTATATAACTTATCGTATTTACACAGCCACTTTTATAAGGAGAGAAAAAGAGAGATATTCTTTACTAAGAACCAGTCGCCGTTTATAATGATCACGAAACAAAACCATATACTCCAATTTAAAATTATCAACATATAACTCACCGAAGTTTGTCCCGTTTACAAGTGGGGCCACGAACAAGTGCACACTCATTTTATTTTACTTTTATTTTTATAAGAAATATGATTGTGTAGCGGGCGCGCGGCGAGCCCGGGGCGCGGATATTTTCAAAATAATAATTAAGCGGATACATTTATTATGCCGCACGAATATGTAATGCGCTCCGAGATCACAAAACACATGGTGTTTGATGGTTCCAACTTTGTTTTTTATTAGAGTTCTTGGTGTTTGTTGTGTGAAATGCTTTTTAAATTGAAAATTATCGTGGTGATGGTAATTTAGGTGGTTTTAGAGCGATAACAGCTGTAAAGCACGTGATACTTAAAGCATTATTAAAATATGAAATTCAGCAAGAGATACGGTTCTGCTGAGCTGTAATTCCTAAAACGAACAATTGTCTCTTAATTATTGAACATACTCATAGGTGCAGGAAATAACAAAATGTCTACAACATTATTTAATTTATAGAGATATTAAACGCACTATCTACAAGTCCAGTCTACAATTATTTCATTAAGATGACTCGTTAATCCATGTCTCTCTGATATATGACATCGTTTAGAAACGGCAGCATTAATTCCTCTTCCTTATATTACATGTCCGAGTTTTATATGCCATAATATTAATAATTACAAGTGGCACTACGTTCAAGCCTTAAGCCATTGGTTTCTAGCATAGTCTTGACCAGGACTAGATTATTTTTTTTTATTAAATAAGTAGGTATACTTTTGTAATTTTCATGGCATTTCGTAACCACACCATCACATAGGTACTTTATTGTTTTCTAAGTGATATAAAAATATACCTTGCAAATCTATCTAAAAATGCCAACATTTCATAATTTGTGCTTCTTTTTATTGACACAACGGCACTAATAAAACCACTACACAAATTATTCCGTTCTAATAATTAATTCAAACTAAAACTTAAACTTAACTAATGAGCTCACCCCCTGTACAAGATCTAAGCCGTCAGCGTACAGGGTGCGTTCATTACTGTGCCGCGGCAGCTGCGCGCGTCGCCTGCGGCTCGGATTCTGCGCCCGCGTCGCTCCACCGTATCGCACCGGACACAGTATGCTACGGGCTTATGGTAATTTCTGTGAAAGGATTTTTTGATTCTGTAGAAATATAATGGGTGTGTTCATGTGTTGTCATTGAACGTTCAAAATATTGTCTGGAATGTGATGATGTTTTAAATCAGTAACAGTTATTTTACTTGTATTTATTTATATTTTACCCAAAATTGAGATTAAATCGCTTTATTTAATTATATTAAAATAAATTATTGATAGAATAACACAAAATTATTTACTAATATAAACTTCCTACATATTTCTGCACCTAAGTGTATCGACGTGCTTTTTCCCAATATTGAAATAAAAAACAATAAAATAAATAACAAAAAAAAAAAAATTACTTAGCAATAACTTTTAGGTACTTCTTAACATTAACTACCTATATACATATTTCTGCATTTCAGTGTACCGACAATTTAGAAACATGTGAGCAGTTTTCTGTTAAATATTATTAAAAGAAAATATGATAACAAGAATAAAGTTTAAAAAACTGTAACCCGACTACGGAAAAACAAAATTGATCTAAAAAGTTCAAAATATTTATTTACTTAAACAATAATGACATAGGTATATACATATTTGTAATGTGCTTGTCAAGACCTTTCTTTTGATACCAAACATGTCATGATTATCTCAATTTAATTTAATTTCGAGGTCAGAAATTTACGTGTTAAGTCCACCATATTAAATTTTGGAAGAATTTATGTACCCTACGTCACCCGCACCATTATTACGAATCTATCGATACCTCATTCATCAAAATCGGTTCAGTAATTTAGACGCTACGGTGGAACACACGTAATTACGTACTTATATACATACTTACATACCTACTTACATACATACATACATACATAGACTGCTAAAATCATAACCCTTCCTTTTGTCTTTGCCGTAGTCGGGTAAAAACAAATAACAACAAAGCCTCCGGCCATTACTGAATTCGTCCGTATCACAGCAATGAGTTTTTTTAAATCGAAAATAATCCAGGTGTTAACTGTTAAGTTTAAATAATAATAACTTGAATCATTTTAATTTTCCATTTTTACCCGACTGCGCAACGCAATGGAGGGTAGGTAATGTATTTTTTTCTTTTAGCCTAGGTTTTCTGCCATGGGATTGGCTTCCATCCGCTAAATATCACTAATATTCTATCGACAGACTTAGAATGTCTGTTTTTTAACTATCTTAAGTGTTAATAAAGTGAATACATATTTTTTAATCTATATAAGCTTATCCTTCATATAATATACGAGAATGTTACTTCGACTTATGTTATATATGTGTGTTATTCCGTTGTATATGTGTGCGTGGGCTGCGTCCCAGCCGTCCTTCAACATAACATTAAACAGTGCGCTTCTAGCTGTCAGTAGTTTCACTTGTCCCTACGTACTTACCTACACAACAGTGGCGACGAGTTTACCCACAATCGTAAAATAAATCCTTTGTTGAAAAATGGCTCAGTCATTTTGTGGTATTTTATCAACTTTCGACCACAATGTCAACGATTGGAAGACTTATAAAGGTCGTATTACGCAGTGGTTCATAGCAAATAACATCGATGCGAAAAACGATGCGGCAGGAACCAGGAGACGAGCCATACTACTGAGCGCACTCAATGATAGTACCTACAAGTTAGCAGCAGACTTAGCCCTGCCCAAAGACGTGCAAGAGGTGCCATATGAGGATCTAGTGACGTTATTGGATAACCACTTCACTCCGAAACGTTGCGGGTTCGGCGAGCGGCATAATTTTTACGCAGCTACGCAGCAGCCGGGCGAAGCATACACGCAATGGGCAGCAAGGTTACGTGGACTAACGCTGCATTGCGGATTCAGCAATGTTGAGGAGGCGTTGCGTGATCGATTTGTGATGGGGATGGTAGCGGGTCCAGAACGGGAGAAATTGTTTGCGCGGGACTTGGAGACCTTAACCTTGGCGAAGGCGGTGGAGCTAGCAGAGAGCATAAGATGTGCGCGCGCGGGCGCTGCCGCTACTGCTTCTACATCAACAGGTCAAGTACAGGTGTTCAAGATCGCGAAAGGACAAAATAGTGCCAACCCGATTAATAGTGCCGAGAAAGAAAAGTGTTCGGTGTGCGGTCGTACTAATCATAAGTCGTCTCAATGTCGGTTCGCGAAGTATAAGTGTAAAAAGTGCAACACAGTAGGGCATTTGCGTAGAATGTGCAATAAAATTAACTACGTGTTAACGGGGGATGTGAGCGAGGACGACGACGGTAAGTCGCTTTATAACATTTGTACAGCTCGGGGGGAACCTATGACAGAAACGGTCACAATAAATGGCCAGAATTTGCAATTTCAAATAGATAGTGGATCAGCAGTGACAGTCATATCTGAGGGTACATATAAAAAGTTGTTCGCGAGTATACCGTTGCATACGTCTCGTCTAAAATTTTATAGCTACACGGGGAACAACATGCAGTGTGTAGGTTACGTGCGTTTAGCAATAACATATATGCAGCGTACCCACACACTTGATGTATTTGTTATACGTCATGGCGGCCCACCGCTGCTTGGCCGCGATTTCATAGCAATATTTAAATTAAAATTAACTGCAGTTAATTTCCTAATCGATAGTCACAGCGCAATTGAACGGTTGCAAATTCAGTTCCCTGAACTATTTTCAGACAAGCTAGGCGCTTTCAAAAACTATAGCGTAAAATTAAAACTAAACAATAATGCAAAACCGATATTTTTTAAAGCGCGTCCTATTGCATTTGCATTGCGCGACAAAGTCGATAAGGAGATAGAACGATTACAAAACCTAGGAGTGTTAAAACCAGTTACACATTCGGAGTATGCATCACCTATTGTGCCCGTACTCAAACGTGATGGTTCTGTCAGATTATGTGCGGATTATTCAGTGAGCATTAACAAGCAATTAGTAATAGAACAATATCCATTGCCGACGGTTCACGAGTTATTTTCAAAATTACACGGTGGCCAGCAGTTTTCGAAAATAGATTTGTCCATGGCCTACAACCAATTTTTGCTCGATGATGAGTCACAAAACATAACTTGTATTAACACTCCGCGGGGATTGTTTAAATACACACGTCTTGTATTCGGCTTGTCGAGCGCACCATCTATTTTCCAGCGCGCGATGGAAACCGTTTTGTCCGGATTAGACGGAGTGTTATGCCTGTTAGATGACGTGTTGATAACAGCTACAACTGAAGATTTGCATATGGAAAAACTACACATAGTTCTCAAGAGACTTCAGGACGCGGGACTAACATTGCGAAAGGACAAATGTGAATTTTTTAAAGACGAAATAAAATACTTAGGGTATGTTATCAACAAGAACGGACTAAAGAAAGATCCGTCTAAAATAAAGGCTATCGTAGACGCACCCGTTCCTACTAATGTTAAAACCATGCAATCATTCTTAGGACTAGTTAACTACTATCGTAATTTCGTTCCCCGAGCATCGAGCATACTTAGCCCTTTATATGATCTATTAAAGAAAGGAGTTAAGTGGCATTGGACAGCAATTCATCATAATGCATTTAATGAAATTAAAAAATGCTTAACGTCGGAACAAGTGTTAACACATTTTGACCCAAATTATAAAATAATATTGACGGTGGATGCTTCTCCACACGGATTAGGCGCTATTTTATCGCAGGTAGGTAGTGATATGTTAGAACGACCCATATCATTCGCGTCCCGCACGCTCACGTCAGCCGAAAAACGATACTCGCAAATACAGAAAGAAGCCACAGCGATTATATTCGGTGTTAAGCGATTTCATCAATATTTATATGGCAGGTCCGAACCGTTTGTATTACGTACCGACCACAAACCCTTAATTTCTATTTTCGGCCCCTATAAGGGCATACCAGAGGTATCGGCTAACAGGCTGCAAAGATATGCAATGTTTTTAAGCGCGTACAATTATACGATCGAGTACGTTCGAAGTACCAATAATAACGCAGATTATTTGTCACGAGCGAGTTTACGTCACGAGCAGGAACAGGCAGAGGAGCGGGGCGACAGCGGCGCTCACGCAGCCGCGGCCGCGGCGCCTATCGACCGGGCCACTTATATCAACTTTGTGGTTGAAGGCAGTATTCCAGTGACACTGGACGAATTGCGCAAAGAAACTGCCAAGGACGTCACATTAGCAAAAGTAATTAATTATACTCGACAAGGTTGGCCAAGACAATTATTGTCTGATTTACGTATTAAGCCCTATTATTTGTGTAGGACTCAATTGTCACATGAAAATGGTTGTCTTATGAGAGGACACAAGGTGGTTATCCCGGAAACGTTGCGCTCAAAACTTTTACACGAAATACATAATTCGCATTTGGGCATTGTGAAAACAAAAGCTGAGGCTAGATCACGATTTTGGTTCCCAGGGGTTGACACAGCGTTGGAGGAAATGATCAACTCGTGTGATATCTGTCAACAGTTACGCCCGTCCCCGCCGCGAACGCCGATTGCTCCGTGGCGGTACCCGCCAGTGCCATTTTATAGGATACACATTGATTTCCTAGGCCCGTTAGATAATCAGATGTTTTTCGTGGTTGTAGACGCGCATACCAAATGGGTGGAGTTGTACGACGTAACTATGTCTACAACGTCCACAAACGTCATAGGGAAGTTATACGATTATATGTCCAAGTACGGCCTACCACATACAATAGTAAGTGACAATGGGACCGCGTTCACGTCATTTGAATTTAGAAACTTTTGCACAACAAACGGTATCGATCATTTGACGTCACCAGCGTACAATCCGGAAAGTAACGGCCAGGCAGAAAGTTATGTCAAAATCGTGAAGAAAGGCATTAAATCATGTGTCATCTCATCACGTAATAAAAGTGATTGCAAATTAAAAATATTAAAATACCTTTTTGACTACAGGAATTCTGTTCATTCTGTCACAGGTTTCTCACCAGCTGAGTTAGTGTTTGGCCGCAAGTTGAGGTCACGCTTGGATTTAATAAATCCAAAAACGCCGGCGGCCCCTCTCACAACCCCCACTAATAATGTTAATCGTCAGCAGTGTTCGCAAATTGAAACATGTGGAAGATACAATAAACAAGTGTTTAAGCCAGGAGATGAGATAATGTACAAAAAGTTTTTAAATAACACAAAATTCCATTGGTGCAGAGGTATTATTAAAAGGAGACTCGGTAAAGTACTTTATCTTATTCAGGATTTGAGTTCATCATGTGATATAAAAAAGCATAAGAACCAAATAATATTATATAAAGGTAGCAAGGGTAATGTTTCACAACAGCCGCAACACAATTACGACTTTGACGACTTTAACAACTGCCATAGCGAGCCGTCAACTGACAACCCCCTGGTACAGAGGCCCACGGGGGAAGAAACTGATGAGGCAAATCTGCAATCACCATCGTCTGCAGACGCAGATACAGTGTCGGATCCGGTTTCAAGGAATCCAGACAGGCTATTAAGAAACATTCCCAGGGTAGATTACAAAGCTTTTCTGTAACATAATAAACATATACTTATTTAACTATTAATTTTGAATATGTGCAACTTGCTAATATTTTTGGTCAAATAAGGGGAGGAAATGTTATATATGTGTGTTATTCCGTTGTATATGTGTGCGTGGGCTGCGTCCCAGCCGTCCTTCAACATAACATTAAACAGTGCGCTTCTAGCTGTCAGTAGTTTCACTTGTCCCTACGTACTTACCTACACAACAACTTATCAGGAGATATTTAAGTAATAGTTTTTAACGACTCAAAAGATTCAGTATCTAAGCAGATATGTTGATAAATAAGCTACATAACTTGAATTATAAACCACAGTATTGTACTTGTACTTCCTGGAGCTGCTATTATCAATTGCATCTGATCTATCCTCACCAAAAGTCTCGCAAGCAATGATGCAACCTGATGCAACCCCATTCTCTATTACTCACATTCAAAAACCAATCGCTATTCGTAACCATGGCAACGCGCAACGGCGACGTAAGCATGAAACGTCATTGCCTCGCCTATTACGAACCCTCAGCAGCTCATCCCAACCGTGGCATTGCCCAAACGGCCACAAACACACCTTGATGATCTTCCGCCACCCACCCATTACACCCACAACCCGTCAAACAAACAAAAACAACCGTACCCCACATTAATATGGTTCATTTTCAAATGAGCTAGGGGTCAATGAAAAGTGGTAGCACCCTAAGGCGATTTTGCATGCCTCTTGCACGCAGAAATGAAAACTCGATGTCGAAGTAACGAAGTTGTTGTCAAATTGATTTTAGCTACGCCTTTGTGCAAGTAAGCTGTGAAGTTTGTTAGATTAGGTGAAGCTTAGGTTTTTTGAAGTTTGAAATAAGTTTAACTGATAATGGGACATGCAACTATCCTAAAGTTTTACATATAGCTCAAATATTGAACAGTTCGCTTACACTCGGGTGAGCCCGCATTACATAACTACTTAGCCCTAAACTTTGAGCTTCTCGAGGTTTGTTTATGTATAGCCAACCGAATTAGTTATAAAAGATACATAGACGTTCAATCTGATTAGGTACTGCCAGATGGTTAGACTGTTATAATGTCTGGACTTTAAAAGAGACTGTGACCTCTGAGTTTGTTTCGGCCTTTCTTCTCAGAGTAGTCAGATAGGAAACGCCGACTTCATCTAGTTTTTATTTTTAAAATACGATTGACATGTAAAAATGTGAGACAGGAGCTTGTGGCTAAGTAATAACAGTCGCACGGATCGATCCATCAGATTAAGCTATGCTTTCCGGCGTTGTCCGTGAATGGGTGACCATCTTTACATACTGAGACCTCTCCGTGGCTCGGAAAGCACTCGTTGGTCCCGGCTGTCATTCGTGGATCTTTGACAGTCGTTACGGGTCGTCAGAAGTCTGACAGCCAGTCTTACCAAGGGGTATCGTATTACCCAGTTACTGGATTGTGGAGACCAGATAGGCAGTCGCTCCATATAAAATACTGGTATTCAGCTGCATAAGATTAGACTGGAAGCCGACCACAACATAGTTGGGAAAAGGCTAGGTAGATTATGATGATACCCTACATGTTAGACCAGCTAAGTATTCACACCACCTACTACGGGCACCTCCTCATCAATCACGAGCACTTGACGCGCTCCGTTTAGTCACGGCCAGTTGCGCAAGCACCGCTAGGGGGCGCTATCTCATCATCAGCTACAAATTGGACAGTTTAACGTGCAATTTGATTTTAATACGAACCGATAACATCTGCGATTGTAGGGGAAAGATAGTGTTTGTGAATTTGTGGAGTCAAATTAGGGTCACTTTGATGTGTTTATTGATTTTGGTAAAATAAGTTGGCTATTTTGGTGATGGGATTTTTTTTTGTTACGGGCATCGGGGTGGTTGGCGGTCCAACAGATGGTAAGATAAGAAAATGGTAACCACCGCTTTTGTACATCTGCATAGTAAATGTGTAAGTACATAAATAACGGATGACTTTTTTTACCATAAATTGGGTATATGGGTGAACGGAGTAGAAGCCTGTGGCAACTTTTTTTTTTTTTTTTTTTTTTCAAGAAAATTTAAAAAAAAAACAAAATTTCAAATCATATGCCGGCTGCATACTTATGATTTGAATTTCGATATTTTAAAACGATTTATTATCTTTTTTCCAAATTTCTGTTTTTATGGTACAAAAATGAAAAGTTTACATCGAATTTGTAGTACCTATTTATTGGTACTTACATAATTTTTTCTATTAAAAAAAAAAACTACGTAAGTATTCCATAGGCTTCTACTCTGTTCACCTAATATACCCAATTTTTTTCGAGACGGTAAAAAAAGTCATCCAGTATAAATATCCCAGAGGCAAAAATGTGTTTAATCCTGCCGTTTAGTTAGAGAATGTGTTTCTGACATCTGTCAGTTGGACAATATCTAGTAACTAATAGGATCCAATTCGCAAAACTAAAATTAAAATTGAAACTTTTCATGGACCGATCTTGAAAAACATACTTGGTGAAAATTTTGCTGACTCTCTTTTAATAATGCCGAATATGTATAGAATGTAATTTATAAGTAAAGTCACATTTTTATTGAAAAGAGAATGTATACTGGCCTGTAAGTATTGTAAAAGACTGTTATCTTTATACATGTATGGATTTCCAATGATAATATTAGAAGTTAATAAAAATTGCAAGGCAAATATTAAAGACATATTTATGAAAAAAAAAAAAACATTGGTTAGTATGAAACTGACAGATGTCAAGAACGCATTGTTTCAACGGCCGGACTGTAATGTCTCATTTACGTCACATTATTTCGTCCCAGCGCAGTGCAGTTAGACAAGTCCTACAAGTATTGCCTGTATTTAAAATTATTCCGTCATGTCTGGGCCACACCAACGTCAACGTCAATGCCCATCATCGCCATAAACATCGCGATAGTTAAATTCGGTTAAGATTCGGTCAAATTATCGCGATAAGTTGTCGCTACACCTACAGCCTACGTCCTCCATCGCGATAATCAACGTCATATCCCGTTGATGTGGCCCCGACATTATAGCAAGTTTATTTTTTCTGAAAAAGCCGTCCTAATTCCGCTGCAGTTTTCCACTCAGATATGGCCATAGCCTGAAACGTAATATTCCTAAGTGTAAATCCAAATTAATCGATATGCTATCCATTTTCATTGACCTAAATTTTGATCGATGATGAATAATACAAATAATATCAACAATACTTGAGATCATGTAAATGATCGACTACTATGGTCGGACTTTTAATTAGATCAGTAAAATTACTCTTCTTATGTCATTTTTACTGTTATTTCGCTATCAAATGGGAACATTTTTTTATCGAAATGACAGATAAGAAGTGTCATTTTATTGTATCTAATAAAAGTCCGAGCATAGCTCATAGACGCTAATTCGCGACTTGTATACAAATGACCAGTTGACTAATTGACATAACACTCCATAGACCTCAAAAGGTGGTAATCGTTAGCACGATCAACTTTGTTAATGTGTTGTATGAAAACAGCTCACGAGTATAGTTTTAAATTCATTAGCAAGCTGGCTGGTAATAAAAAGTAATGAAGGGACGTTAACATTCAATTCTAAAATTAAATATTTTTAAAAGCGGTGGCAAATGGTGACAGCTGTCAAGATATTATGTAGAAAGTTATGTTAATAACTCTTCTGCTGAACTAAATTGCATTTAACGAAAGCGAGGCTTGTCATAGGTAATCACCATTCTTGGCGAACCTGTGATCACATTGTTTTGACATTGTAGCCAGAAAGTTGCTGCGGGGAATCCTTTTTACTTACACTCATTAACAATTTCCACTGGGTAAGCAAGAAAGACTTTATAAACTTAAAATAATAAATTTATTAGCAAAACGCAACGACTCTTTATTTCTGTCCGCAAGTGTATTATTCGAGAAGTTTGTCCAATATTGTATAGGGTCCCATTAAAATAGTTGGATAAATTTTCACAGGGTGTTCTACCCATAAATATGAACAACTTTTACTATGGAACCAAACCTCAAATCGCGAAAAAAAATCAGCTGTTCACTACGCTCTTCAGTACATTTATCTACACCAAACTCGTCAAAATGTAGGGAGCAGCTGATTTTTTTTCGCTATTTCAGGTTTGGTCCCAATTTGTCCACCTATTTTAATGGGACCTTGTACTATGTGTGACCAGGTACCTATTTTTGTTCTATTTGTCTATGAGTTCATCATCCTGCCTAGCCTTTTCCCAACTATTTTGGGGTCGGCTTCCAGTCTAACAGATGCAGCTGAATACCAGTATTTTACATGGAGCGGCTGCCTATCTGACCTCCATAACCCAGTTACTGGGTAATACGATACCCCTTAGTAAGACTGGTTGTCAGACTTTCGGGCTTCTGACCACCCGTAACGGCTGTCAAAGATCCACGAATGACAGCGGAGGGGTCTCGATATGTAATGGATCGTCACCCATCCACGGACCGACCTGGGCAAGCGTAGCTTAACCTTCAATTAACCCGTGCGGCTAGGCGGCTGTTATTACTTCGCTTTAGGACTAGAACACACCCACTTACTTAAAAAAAAATTGTTCTATCACGAAGGACACATTGTTTCACTATCCGAAACGCCGAATTCCTGCCTCGGTTCGCATCACAAAATTATCGATTTGTCTGGCGAGAGCTCGCCTCGCTCTCTGGTAGCTTTCCGATTTGCGGTTGAATAGATTCTTGCATTATTTTGTTTGTACCTTGTAGGTATACAACGTGTCGTTTTGCATCCTCGTCGTGGTGACCATGAAACCGAACAACTTTTTCCATGGCACCAACATCGTAATGGCGAAAAAATAATCAGCCGTCCCATACATTTGCGTCGAGTATGTATTGAAGTTTTATAAGGGACAGTTGAAATCTTTTTCACGATTACGATGTTGGTCCCATGGAGAAAGTTGTTCGGTTTGATGTTCTGTATCACACCCTGAAATTTGACGAGGATGCAAAATGACAGGTTGTATATATACTATAAGGTGTCAGATGACATTCTATTTTCCTAGTGAAGAGTATTTGTGAACGAATTCTTTTGAATACGTATGCTAGGTCCACTCACAGCGACTTTAGTCGCCGGCAAAATCTCACGGCCACACTTCAGAGTAAATAAAAAAAACCGGTCAAGAGCGAATTGGAGTCGCGCACTGAGGGTTCCGTTCCGATTTCTGAATATTTAGACATCGTTTTACTTTTCCTGTAATCTTTACATAAACATCTATCTATATAGTTTTCATTAGATTACATAGTTATGAAAACTTCGAAGATAAGGGGTTTATAAATAGGTCTTAAAAATTCAAAGTGGGCTACAAGGGCATGTGGGGTATCATATGAAAGAGCGCTGTTTGCACATTCTCAAACATTTTTATTTTTTTTTTAGGCCGCATAGTTTTCGACTTTTGATGAAAAATGTAAAAAAAATCCATTCCCCGCCCCCTCTTATCTCTGAAGTTTGCATAGAGAAAAATCGGAAATTATTTTATGTGATAGAAGTTTATGTAAAGATTACACGAAAATAAAACGATGTCTCTAAATATCACACTTTTTCATAAATCGGAACGGAACCCTCGGTGCGCGAGTCCGACTCGCTCTTGACCGGTTTTTTTTTGCAATTTGCAGCTCAGTGTCAGGTTAAGATCAAAATATGATTCGCGACTATGAGAAAATAGGTATAATTTCATAATTATAACCATAAAAACCATCACCAAACATCCAGCCTGTCTACATGTCCACGTCACGACGTCGTCGTCAACGTGGAACGGTGCGGTGCCGCGGCACGGTGCGTGGCCGCGTCGCGTCGTACTAGTACACGGTACGACAACGTCGCCGTGGGACGGCACATTTAGCAGGTAAATTTCAATATACTTAAGAGCGTTGACTCGGTACGGCATTTCATACAAACTTTCAAGTCCTTTTTTATCGAAATGAATGAACCGATTTTAATGAAACTTCATACGCATAAGTAGGATACATGACCGAGGTAGAGTTGAGAGCGGCGGTACGCAGGCTCAGTGCCAAAAATACCGCCCCAGGACCCGACGGCTTACCTGGAAGAGCCTGGGTTCTGGCCTTTGGGGCTCTCGGGCCTCGACTAGGGGGGCTCCTAAGCGCATGCTTGGAGAGGGGCCAGTTTCCACTTCGCTGGAAGACGGGGAAACTGGTCCTCATTAAGAAGCCGGGGCGCCCTGCGGACTCTCCGTCCGCTTACCGGCCCATCGTGCTGCTCGACGAGGTGGGCAAGCTCTTTGAAAGAGTCATTGCAGACCGCCTCGTCGGGTGGCTGGTGCAGGAGGGGCCGGATTTGGCGGAGAGCCAGTTTGGTTTCCGCAAGGGGCGCTCTACGGTGGATGCCATCATGCGCGTGCGAGCCCTCACGACGGGGGATGCAGTGGCCCGGGGTGGGGTCGTCTTGGCGGTGTCCCTAGACATCGCCAACGCCTTTAATACCCTGCCCTGGAGTTGCATCAGGGAGGCATTCCGGTATCACCGGATGCCGACCTACCTCTGTCGAGTGGTCGAGGCCTATCTGACGGACAGGGCCGTCATATACCCCGGTCACCAGGGAGAGTGGAACCGGCGAGAGATGTCGTGCGGTGTCCCGCAGGGATCGGTCCTGGGGCCGCATCTGTGGGACATCGGTTACGACTGGGTGCTGCGCGCCGACCTCCCTAGCGGCGTCAGCGTAGTATGTTACGCTGACGACACGCTGGTCCTGGCGCAGGGGAGGTCGCACCAGGAGGCGGCTGACTTAGCGACACGCGGGGTTGCGATAGTCGTGGAGAGGATCCGGCAGTTGGGACTCGAGGTGGCCCTGCACAAGTCCGAGGCCATGTGTTTTCATGGTCCTCGGAATGCGCCACCGTCGGGTTCCGATATAACGGTGGGAGGGGTTCACATCGGAGTCGGGTCGACGATGAAGTACCTGGGACTCGTCCTCGACAGCCGGTGGAACTTCGTGGAGCATTTCCGACGTTTGGCTCCCAGACTGGCACGGGCTGGGGCTGCCTTGAGGCGGCTCCTGCCCAATCTGGGGGGTCCAAACGCCTCCTGCCGGAGGCTCTACGCGGGGGTCGTGCGGTCCATGGCCCTTTACGGAGCACCGGTGTGGGCGCGTTCCCTAAGGCTGGGACCAGCCGGCAGGTTGAACGCGTCCCAGAGGGTCATGGCCATCCGGCTAGTCCGGGGATACCGCACGGTCTCCCGGGAGGCGGCGAGCCTCCTTGCCGGATTGCCGCCGTGGGATCTGGAGGCAAAGGTCCTCGCGCACGTGTGGGAGTGGCGCGAGGAGGCGAAACGCCGGGGCGTAACTCCGCTGCCGCGAGAAATCACGGTACAGCGGACAGAGCTCCGGCGGGATCTCATGGCGGCATGGAGAGCGCGACTGTCGCAACCCAGCGCTGGGCACGCCACAATAGCGGCGATAAGTCCCCTCTTTGAGGAGTGGTTAGAGAGGCGCCACGGCGTCCTCACCTTCCGCCTGACGCAGGTCCTCACCGGACACGGTTGTTTCGGGAGGTTCCTGTTTCGAATAAGGCGGGAGGAAACGCCCGGGTGTTTCCATTGTGTGGATCGCCCGGAGGACACGGTGGAGCATACAGTGGAGGTCTGCCCGGCTTGGGCAGAGCACCGCCGTGTTCTCACGGAGGCGATCGGCGGCGGCGATCTCTCGCGTCCGAGCCTGGTCCAGGCCATGGTTCGGAGCGAGAGTGCATGGGAGGCCGTCACCTCCTTCTGCGAAGCAGTGATGCTCGCGAAGGAGGAGGCGGAACGCGTGAGGGAGAGGCAGCCTCACGCCCTCAGTCGCCGCAGGAGACGCCCTGGGCGGCGGGAATCGCGGGGCGATTTCCGGCCACCGTAGGCGCGGGCCTGCGGACGGTGAGCAGCGGGTAGCTCGCCGTCCGGTAAGGACCAGGCCCGAGTCGACGGCGCGTTGTGTTCCACGCGCGCCTCAAAGAGATGTCAGCAAGTGACGGGGCCCAATAGGGCCGACGCCGCTGGGGTCGCGGGTTGTCTGAAAGGGTTACCGCGGCCCTGGCATAGGCAACTGAAGGAACACGGGTGGGTTTTAGTCAGTAAAAGTCTGACACGCCCTCCCGCTCCACCCAGAGCGGGAGAAGTTATTTGATGATTTCCCACCCTCAAAAAAAAAAAAAAAAAAAAAAAGTAGGATACATAGGTCTAAAAAGTTAGTTAAGAACATTTTCTAAATGTCTTATTTAAAAAAAGATAAATGGAAATCTCTGTTTCTATGGAATATTTAAAATCGGTCTAATTTAGCTGAAACACTATTTTTCGAAAATGTTCTTAACTAACTTTTTAGACCTATGTATCCTGCTTATGCGTATGAAGTTTCATTAAAATCGGTTCATTCATTTCGGTAAAAAAGGACTTGAAAGTTTGTATGAAATGCCGTACCGAGCCAACGCTCTTAAATAAACTATGAGTGTCTATAAACACAATTTCAAATATTAAAAAAAAAAAATATTACCTCTTATCGTAGAACGAATTATATTTTATAAATTGCCAGCTAAGTGCTCCAATATCGCTATTAAAATATTTACAGAATTCATTCGTGACGTGCATTTTTACGTCTATTTGCACGTCACGTCAACGTACCGTGCCACGTTGCCGCACCGTCCACGTTGACGACGTCGTGACTTCGTGACGTGGACATGTGGACAGGCTCTTAGATAGATCCACCTTGAAGATATACTCATCATTACCTTCTTTTCAGCTAAAAAAAACTTCAAGTACAGGTACCTACCTAACACAACAGTTTTTCACCAACAATTTTCATTCCAGTAGCGCAGTATAAATATAAATAAGCGTCGTACTGTAAATAACAGTAACGAACTCAAAATAAAGTGTATTTCCTTCTCAAGTCAACAGCGAGGCGCCCGTGTAAATTGCTATATCCGGTCGGCCGGTCCATTTCCGCCAATAAAGCCTACTTCCGGCGGCGCTGCCCGCCAGGTGGTAGCACTATTTAGTTTGTTCCGTCACTTCCGCTGAAGAAATAAGGTTTTCAGTCGGTAAATGTGATTTCATGGCAGTTTGACCGATGTGTTGAGGTGGCCCGTTTGCAGATAGACTTTAAAAGTGCTTTGTGTTTGTGGATAACATCAATTTGTAATGGAATCTACTTTTGCAACAACCGTTCTTGATGCCAATTTCTTTGTACGTAGTCAGATACCTAATAAGTTTTGTTTTGTGGGCACTGACATGTGCCCGAAAACACGTTCTAGATCTAAAGAATCCTTAGAAAAGATCGGTTCTGCAGAGTAGGCTAAAGTAGGCAACATCTAAATCAAATCCGTGAAAACGGTTTTGTGGGGCATAGTTTAATATTACAAGATTACTGTAACCTCTTTACAAAAATAGTAAAAATTAAAAAATCAATACTTAAATTATATGTTGTTTGTTCTTTGTAAAGCCTGCACTACACTACCCTCGAAGTTGATCGAAGTTAAGCGAATACGAGAGTGTAGAAGGGCACTTCGGCTGACTTCGGTAACTGGAAATGTATAGCTTGATTTGTAGCTGTGTGTACGTAGCGTGTATACACGGCTACAAATCAAGCTATACATTTCAAGCTTACACTGATCTCTCATTGTAAGAAAATCCTATACAATGCGAGATCAGCTTATACGGAAATGTGTAGCTTGATCTGTAGCCGTGGAGGTCAAGGTCAGTGACCTTAGGAGAATCACGGATCTTGACTTTTGGAATTTTGACCTTGACCCCAAGGTCATAGGAGGATATCCCATGGTATTCAAAAGTACTGCCAATTTGTATCGATATATTTTATTAAACACCCCATCACTAGAAGCTACCGCAGGTGCTCAAAAGGGAATAAAGTTGAATATTTTTATTACTCCCTTTTGAGCACCACGTTAAAATATTGATTGGTGCTCAGATGGGAATACCTTAGGTGCTCAAAAAATAGGTGCTCATACGGGAATGCTTCTTATATATTATAGTACTTATACATTTTTAAATCATAACGGAAACTATAATAGTACCTATATTAATAAAAGCTACTCACCTGCCATCCGTTAGGCTCCAGGGCCAGATATGTCATCACACGATCCACACATGGGCAGACATATTATCGCCTTCACCTTTCGAGTTCACCACTCATCACTTTACACATGTCAACGCAATATTAGCATCGGTTTGTCAGTCTGGTTCACCATACAGTCATCACTTTTCTATTGTCACTATTTGAATGTTCACTAAAGAGTTTTTATGGTTAGGAAACTTCTTGTTGGTGGTTAACACGATACGCTACCGTTGTTAATTAAATCATGGACCTATTAGGTGTTAAAGTTTAACAGTAGAGCCAACATTACGGTATAGGAACTATTTGATGAAACGCACTCTAGAGACGGCATTTTCAATATTTCCCATAAAAACCCAATCTGTCACCGTACTCACACTGCGACGCAAATGACGTATAAGAAACTGACGGCTTTGTATGATGGTCCCGAACTCCCAACAGAAGTTGTGCGCTCAACGCACTTTCGGCGCCACGGATTTTAAGTAAAAATACCATTAGGTCAAAATGTTGTAGGTTTTTTAAATAGTTCATAAACCTACGGTTAAAACTATGGTCTCTACCAAAAGTATATGATGAAAGTGTAAACAAACCCTGTTCAGGTTAAATTTTTCGCAATGCTTATTACAGGGAATTATTTATACATTCGACTGTATTTAGAAGGTTTCAACTAAGGTTTCAACCTTTTCAACTTTATGTCTGCCACTTTTCCCAACGATTTTGTTTGAATAACAATGCTGATTCTTTGACCAATAAATAGGCCAGCCCTCTGGTCACGGGAGGAGTCGACCAATCGCTTAGCGATGTCTTGAAAAACTAAGTGGGCACTCGGACCCCATGGCCCCATGGGGGTGTTTCAACCCCAAATGGCTCGAAAATATAACTCCCAAAAATATTTGAATATTTTCGCCGTTTGAGGTTTTCCGCACCTGCACAGCCCACTGTGTAGGAAGGTGGGATGGCGCAAGGGTATCGACACACGTTGCAACCCATACCAAAGGCCGACCTAACTTCCAAGGCATTATGGTCATTCCGTTTAAGGTGATTTAGAATTAGAATTTTGAGTTCAAGTGTATGTACAAAAAATCAAATCAAAGCACTCAATTAGTAAGTGGGACTACAAATTGGCATCCGTAGGTACGGTTTCCGATCCATTTGTTTATGTTTTCATCAGATACTTTTGGCACAGACTATACCTATATTTGTTTAGTCCGTTGCTCTTATTTGAGTGGAGTTTTACCCAATTTGGATATAAAGTTTAACATGTTATTATTACAGTAAATTATCCCTCGCGTATTTACTAAACTATGACGTCACAACTAGGTCATCATTCTCCTGCCCTTATCCCAATTTATTTGAGGTCGGCGCAACATGTCCTTTTTTTCCATACTTCTCTATTAGTCGTCATCTCGGTAGTCACACCCTTTCTAGCCATGTCATCTTTCACACAGTCCATCCATCGTTTCTTTGGTCTTCCCCTACTCTTATAGCCATCGACATTCATACTCAAAACTTTCCTCACCACATTTTCCTCATTCCTCCGCATCACATGCCCATACCATGACAACCGATTTCCGCACAACTTTTCAGTCACCGGTGCCACTTTCAAACTTCCTCTTATGTACTCATTTCTTATTCTATCCATTCGTGTAACACCACACATTCCTCTTAGCATTCTCATCTCAGTTGCATGCAGTTGCTTTTCATTCATCCCTTTTGTGGCCCAACATTCTGATCCATACAAGACAGCAGGTCTAACCATTGTTTTATATATCTTCCCCTTAAGTTTAAGGGGAATGCGGGAGTCGCAGATTGTTCCCGTGACCTGCCGCCATTTCATCCATCCAGTGTTAATTCTGTGCTTAACCGTCCGATCCGACTAGGTATGGTACCTAAATTAATGGTAGTTGTACTACTACTAAAACTTTCAATATGATTACGGAAGTCCTTTTAGTTTTAGTTTATTTGAATAAACATTGGTCTATGAAGAGGGAAGTTATTTAATATGTAGGATACATTTCATCATGACCCACTGAATTACTGAATTTTAGTGAAGTTTTCGGAGTGAATTTCAGTGCCCTTAGTGGAAGTGCTTAGGTGCCGTTCGAGGAAGTGCCGTTCAAATCAGTGCCCTAAGTGGAATACCTCAAGTTTTCATGGTTTGAATGAACTTGTGAAGGAAAAGAACCTGTTTCAGTGCCCTGTGTTGGGAAAAATCAATGTTTAGTTGATGAACTCTATAGAATGTTAATCGCGGAGCTCGTGGCTAAACGTTATCAGCTGCAAGGGTCGATCGAAGGTTAAGCTACGCTTACCGCGGTCGGTTCGTGGATGGGTGACCATCCATTAGGTACATATCGAGACCCCTCCGTGCCACGGAAAACACGCACGGAGGCACGGAGGGGTCTCAGTATGTAAAAATGGTCCCCATCCACGGACCAACCGTGGCAAGCGTAGCTTAACCCGATCGATCGACCCTTGTAGCTGTTATTACTTAGCCACGAGCCCCTCTACAACCATGTGTTTAAGTATCGGTCACTAATTATCAGTTACCCTATATTCTTGAAGCATTCCCATTTCAGCACCTATTTTCTGAGCACCGATTTTTAGAGCACCCAAGGTATTCCCATTTGAGCACCTACGGTCCAGTAGCTTCTAGTGATGGGGTGTTTATTAAAACATATCGATACAAACATTCTGAAAGTCAAGATCTGCCTCCTAAAGTCACTGACCTTGACCTCAAGGACACCAACCATGAATAGTTACTGTTACTGCTCCTAAGAATCGCTGATCTTGACTTTCGGAATGTTAACGTTGAGATCAAGGTCAATGACCCTGCGGTTAAAGTCAATGACCCTGAGTTCAAGGTCAGTGACCTTAGGAGGCAGATCATGATTTTCGGAATTTTGACCTTGAGGTCAAGGTCTTAGGTCCAAATCAGTCACTTTAGGAGCATCACAGATTTTGACCTTCCGAATTTTGACCTGGACCTCAAGGTCAAAATTACTTAAGTCAAATTCTACAATTCTCCTAAGGTCACTGACCTTGACCTCAGGGTCAGGGTCATTGACCTTGACTTCAGGGTCAGGGCCGTTGACCTTGACCTTAGGGTCCGGGCCATTGACCTTGACCTCAGGGTCAGGGTCATTGACCTTAGGAGAATTGTAGAATTTGACTTTCGGAATTTTGACCTTGAGGTCCAGGTCAAAATTCGGAAGGTCAAAATCTGTGATGCTCTTAAAGTGACTGATTTGGACCTCAGGGTCATTGGCCTTGCCTTCAGGGTCATTGACCTTGACCTCGAGGTCAAATTCCGGAAGTCAAATTCTGCAATTCTCCTAAGGTCTCCTAAGGCTGACCTTGACCTCAAGGTCAAAATTCCGAAAATCATGATCTGCCTCCTAAGGTCACTGACCTTGAACTCAGGGTCACTGACTTTAACCGCAGGGTCATTGACCTTGATCTCAACGTTAACATTCCGAAAGTCAAGATCAGCGATTCTTAGGAGCAGTAACAGGTCAATATTCATGTTTGGTGTCCGTGAGGTCAAAGTCAGTGACTTTAGGAGGCAGATCTTGACTTTCAGAATGTTTGTATCGATATGTTTTAATAAACACCCCATCACTAGAAGCTACTGGACCGTAGGTGCTGAAATGGGAATACCTTGGGTGCTCTAAAAATCGGTGCTCAGAAAATAGGTGCTCAAATGGGAATGCTTCATATTCTTACCTAACTATAAAAACCGTAAAGTAGCAAGGTACAGTAGTACTCAAGTAATATGGCTTATGGATGTACCTGCGCAGAAGATGAATTTTCGAAGCGCGGGAAATGCTATTGACCAATCGACACGCTCCACGCTTTTTCCTGTACCGCTATTGGTCGGTAGCTGCCGCCATGTTAGCGCGCGCCGCTTGACAGCCGCCATACTTGCGAGTGAGACGGAACTAACAGCTGCAGTGTATTATGAACCTTATAGTAGTGATCTAAGGTTGTTAGTAAGTTTTAATTATTCTCGTTAGTCTTCGGGGCCATACTTTATTTTCTGTGCGAACGAAGATTCACGACGCGCCTTATTAGTTGGGTACTACTGTAATAGCTAGCTTCCAATATTAAAATAATTTAATTTAATTTAATTACATAAGTAACTGAATAACTTCACAAAGAAAAGCAAGTTATATTTTTTTGAATTAACAAGTAGGCAACAAGAATTTTAACGAACGGACAAACATGTCGGTAAGCTACTAGTCTGCCTACCCCCGGGGTATACCTACCTACTAACATTAAAATGGTACGGACCTTCTATGTTTTAACTACAAAACTTTTATAACAAGGGCCATGTTTGATCTGTAACTTGAGGATGATATTCTGAATTAAATTAAGGAAATATGGATCGGACATTTTCTAAAAATAGAGCGTCTTAACCGACTGGAAAGAAATAGGTTCTAGTTCTTTTCTTGTAGCGTGTTATTTTAAGACTTTACTTTATACAGTCTATAGTCCCTTGGAGTTCTAAAAAAATCTAGCTTCCAAGTCAACGTAATAAAAAAAAACCGGTCAAGAGCGAGTCGGACTCGCGCACCGAGGGTTCCATTCCGATTTCTGAAAAAGTGTGCTATTTAGAGACATCGTTTTATTTTTCCTGTAATCTTTACATAAACTTAGAATAATTTCAGATTTTTCGCTTTGCAAACTTCGGAGAAAAGGGGGGGGACGGTATTTTTTTTACATTTTTCATCAAAAGTCGAAAACTATGCGGCCTAAAAAAAATAAAAAAAAGTTTGAGAATGTGCAAACAGCGTTCTTTTATATGATATCCCACATGCCCTAGTAGCCCAACTTTGATTTTTTAAGACCCTCTTTCAGTCCCTGTTGCAAAAAAATATAAATATTTTTGTTTCTTTATTATTTGCAAAATAGTTGGGTAAACGTCATCTAAAACTGGTCCAAACAAGTTGATAGCATTAGTAGTTCTTGAGATATCTAGCTGTGACAGACAGACAGACTGAGTCGCACCCTATGGGTTCCTTTTTACCACTTTGGTACGGAACCCTAAAAATACGGCCATTTATTCTTGATACTCGCAAGTAAATGAAAACATAATGGTACTTCCCCTTGACCTAGTAGTTTTGGAAAAAAGTGGCTGTGACATACGGACGGACAGACAGACAGACATGACGAATCTATAAGGGTTCCGTTTTGCTGCGGAACCCTAAAAAGTCCGAAAATTTGTAATTTTATCACATAAAAAATATTTTTTTGGGATTACAATGTTAGGTTTGTTTTTGGATCAGGCCCGAGTCGACCGCGCTTTGTGTTCCACGCGCGCCTCAAAGAGATGTCAGCAAGTGATGGGGTCCAATAGGGCCGACGCCGCTGGGGTCGCGGGTAGTTTTAAGAAGATACCGCGGCCCTGACATAGGCAACTGAAGGAACACGGGTGGGTTTTAGTCAGTAAAAGTCTGACACTACCCTTCCGCTCCACCCAGAGCGTGAGAAGTTATTTGATGATTTCCCACCCTCAAAAAAAAAAAAAAAAGTTTGTTTTTGGGAAAAATTCTTTTCAACTACGGTCCTTTGTTTTACTTTGTCTTATGTACAATTGCAGCTTCCAAGCAATATTGTTTAAAAATTGGAAAGGCCTAGAGTTTGTCGATGCTACTTACAAAAAAACTCGAAAAAAAAATTAACATCAAATTACAAAAAACCACATCCACTGTCAGCTTACATATTTTTTTTTTCTTCAAAGAACAAATTCATACCGGGAAAGTTTTTAAGAAAAATAATTACAATGGCCGCCACCCCCTTTCAGCAGGAGAGGGAGGGGGGCGACCCTTTGTGCGTTGAATTTCTTAAATATTTACGCTTCTTTTATTTTGCCAAACATTTGTGTAACAAGATTATGCCCCGCGATGATTACCTTTTGGCTTTATTTATTATTTTTAATTTTTTGTTAATTTGCGTGTTGTTCCATTCGTTATTTAGGCATAGCGACACGGCCCTGCTTCGCAAGGTTTTTACGACTTTACAAAACATGAAGGTTTCTATCAATCCATACTTCCATACTAATCTATACAGGATGTTTATTTTAAGGTGTCAAGCCAGTGCGAGCTGATAGCAGAGTACCGTACCTATCGATTTAACCGCCATGTACGTTCTACGATTTTTTGTAGTTTTCGAGTTATATTTTTTTTTTTTGATATTTTTCCTGATTAAGACTGGTTGTCAGACTTTCGGGCTTCTGACTACCCGTAACGACTTTCAAAAATCTACAAATGACAGCCGGAACGTGTACATAGAAATGCTACTTCAGTACGTCCCCTCAGGCGGATACGATAGAGTCATTTCCAGGCGTTAAACACACGTAAATGCTAGTAAATGCTAATTCCGAATAAATGCTACTGAATACTAGAATTTACGTGTGTTTAACGCCTGGAAATGCGCTAACTCTAGGTACCTATTCGTCTCCGGCTGAGGGGACGTACTGAATTAGCATTTCTATATACGCAGCCGGGATCAAAGATTTAGGCTGCTTTTTCACCAGAGATGTGCTATGCTACGTTGCTATGGATTCGTTTGATATCCACCAATCATATTCATTGGTCCACATAGCATTGCACTGTTGGAAACGGGTTCAACGAAGCTATGTTTTTTTATGTGGAAGTATTCGTGCTATGGATGGATGGGAGCTATGGATACGCGAGTGGAGAAGCTATGTGCATCTTCCTCGCACAGCTACTTCGCGACGGCGCATCTTAATAGCACATCTTACTCGCTTCGCTACACAGCTTAGCATTAGTGAAAACGGTCACATAGTTTCGTAGCTTAGCTTTCACATCCTCGCAGCATGGCGGCATAGCACATCTCTGGTGGAAAAGCAACCGTATACTACGTTCACTCACGTTATTTCATTCACTCAAATTCACAACACAGCTAAGCCAAATATTAATTTAATATGGTTTTTCTCATCAAAAAATATTACAAAACAATAAGTATAATATTTTCACGAATCAAAATAGTACTTTTCATTTCGTAATAAAAACTTCAATGCATCACACGCACAGTCATTGTCTCTTAATGAAAAACGACGCAACTGCAAAAAACAAAACAAAAAACAATTTTAAATAAAGAATGTTACTTATAAAAATAACAACAGATGGCGTCGCCCGACGCGCAATGGCCGTGTTTCAGGGCGGCCCGGCTGAAACTAACGGAGCGGCGCGGCGCCGCTGAAACAAATGCAATATACCTACATACACCGAATTGTATCGATAATAATATTGTTATTTGAAATTCTGACATAATTCGATTATACTTCGTAATTCAATTTAATTTGATGTTCAGTTTTTTGGTGAGAGTAGCTATTTCAGTTTTACAGCAAGCCATGGGTAAATAAAAATGGGAATTTCAGTCCATGTTTTTCTAATAACATTTTAACGTGTTTTAGTTTGTCAATACAATGTTTTGAAGTCTGCAGCAGTAGCCACAATAACAACAACCAGCATTTAGACGGCAGAGAGTCCAGAGACTGAAAAAAGAACTTTGTTCCATGTGAAGTTATAGAAATAATGAGGTTCCATCTTCATGGCGTTTTATTTTGCTTCAAATCATTTAGGACCCATCGAATGTTACTCTTTATTTATAGGTACTTACTTACGTAGCTATAACTACTTAGGATTTTCAGTAAGAGGTAACAGAAAGTATTAGTCTACGAATTTAATAAAAATAAAATGACAGACCGATTAAAGCCTCGATAGGCCAATTTGCAAATATTCGGTTTGAGAGAGATGTGAGAATATAGGTTCAAAAATTAGAATCATAATCAGCCTATAGTGTTCCCACTGCTGGGACACAGGCCTTAAATTTGAATGAAACATCAGAATTACTATAGAATGTTCGCTTTTTTCGTCTAAAACTGAATACCTACTTGTATAATAATAATGTAGTTATACTTATGTAAAGATTTTCTATAGTTACACTTTTTATTGTTAGCTACAATCCACTTCTCTTACAAATTATATAAATTCAGAAAGAAAACAGAGTCTTTAAATAATCTATTAAAAGGAACATCACAATCGCTTAATTATTTAACTCTAGGTACATAACCTTGTTACATAACCAAATTACTTGTACGAGAAAAATGTATAAGGATCTTTATATACCGGGAAATAGGAATCTTGGAAAAAACTCTAACTTCAAAGTGTGCGTGGAATAATATAAAAAGATTTTTCGTCCAAAAAGTTTATATTGTAACTGTACGAATTTACACACACATTGCTATTTTCGCCGGGGACTTACTTACACATGGGGGGTTTGTGAAGATTTTTTGTGAATTTTACGTGTGTGAGTGGAAATTGCACACCTAGATATGATTTTCCTTGTATGTACGATGTTTGTAGGGTGTGATTGTGAATGTGTGCGCGCCCCGCCCCGAGCTATGAGCGCCCTCGGTGACGCCGGCGGCAACGGCTTTCGCGAACAAATGGGTTACTGCACATCTTAGATGTTTTCGTAAGATTTTCAAACAACACAAAAAACAAAGGGAAAAAGAGGTATTGTTGGGATTGAAAGTAAATTAATTTACCTTATGTATTGAATACCCAAAACACATAATTGCACGTATTTCCAGTATAATCTTGAATTGTTCACAAAAGCCAATATGAATACACGTTGCATGTGCGCGTATGTAACTGTTTATTCACACGGAATAGCTCCCAGGCACAGGCAACAGGTGTTCTGTGTCATTATTTTTTTAAAGGCAAAGTAAGTAAAAGTCCTCGTTGAACAATCGTAAACACAAAACATAAATTGGATAATTTTCCTTGACAAGATAATAAATGGATATGTTTATATCTACTCATAAAATAATAACATCCACAGTGATGTTAAATTCTAACAAACGTTTTAAAAAAGTATAAACAAAAAATATTAGTTACCACTTCATCTCTAGTTACGTCTTTTTGCGGCAGCTGCGTCATCGTTTACAGTAGACATAGGGCGGGCTACTGTTCACAGCCTGCGGCCTTCCTGACCAATCACAGTGCTCCGAGCTATATTCCTCTCCCTTTCACTCCTATCGATACACGCATCCGGCCATCCTTGTTACTTCCCCCGGCGAAAATCCTAGCAATATGAAATTATTTCTCAATTACCAACTTTAAACAAAGAACAGTAAAGCTCACAATCGTTCATACAAAACGCGTCGCTTCAGGCGTTTTGCACCCACAATAATGTTTATTTGATATCGAGCGTCAGGCAGGCGACGATTTTCAAGTTCAGATTTCCCATTCGAACGATTGTGAACCTTATTTCTTGAACCGCTAAATCTAGACGATCGAAACGATCCCACGAATTGTATTTACGTGTGCAATGCTGGCATTTTCATTGTTACAATACTCAAGAGAGTTTGAGGGAAAATATTTTCGACTTTATGCGACAAGTTGAAAGTTCAAAACTCTTTGCATGTTTTGGGGAGTTACAAAGTTCTGGAGTTGGGTAACTGTAACGCCCAAGGCAAAAGCTATTTGCGATGACAATTTTGCGAGCGTCGGCGAACGAAATATGCCTTTTATTCGTACTAGAGTCGGGATTAAGGCTCTAAAACGGAATTGCTGTCAGAGGGAGCTTTGTTGAAATTTGCGAACTACACCTACACGTTCACAGTTACATCTCTTTGCAGGGAGCGCGATGTTTAGGTTGCGTTTAAAAATCCTGCAGGTTTATGGATGAATGTTTTGTTTTTCTAGTTCTATGAAAGCTTAACTGTTAATGCTTATGTTCTTGACATTGGGCGTCGAGATTTAATTTCGAGTTTCATGGCTGGTAGTCGTAGGTAAATTGATTTGGGTGTATCGAATTATCAGGAGCATACTTCGGAAAAATGGTTTCCTACCTGTCTCAAACGAAACGTATTTTAATGAATACTTAGAAAGAGTCACTGCAGAGTGCAGGACCTATACATATAAGCCAGACTGCAGTGACTTTTTTTTTGTGTTATAGATTCAAGACAATCGGTACCAGTTTCGTTTATTATCGATTACGTAGTCTCTTTCAAATTTTGGCAGTATCGAGTGGTTTTAGTTTTTGAAGCAGCAGAAGCGCTTATTATAAGGATAGATAGACTACATAGGTGATGCAAACTGTTCTGAATCATTTGTACTGAATTTATGGTATAACCCCGAACATTTTGCGCGTCGATGACCCATATACCCACTAGGTATAAAGCTTAGGTAGGTATATGGTGCCCAAATGGAGTTGGACAGGACTCCTGGCAAGGCACAGTGAAGACAGGTGGAGTAAGGCTGTGACAGAGTGGCGTGCGAGGACTGGAAGACGAGATGTCGGGCGTCCGGCGGCGAGATGGGCGGACGACATTGTTGCCTCGCGGGAAAAACCTGGATGAGGCTGGCACAGGGGCGTGGGGATTGGCACAAGATAAGAGAGGCCTGTGTCTAGCCACTGCTGAAATTGGGCTGTACATCATGATGATAGACAGATAGATAGAATACTCTTTATTATGCACACTTCAGCTTTCTTTTAAGTATCTAGATACCAAGACTACATAAAGAGAGTAGCTAGGTATAAAAATAAGTTCCACGCTAGAGATGACGTAAAACCAAAGAAACCGGCCAAGTGCGTGTCGGACCATGCACAATGAAGGGTTCTGTAGTTGGGATGAATTCATCCCTACAACAAACTTAACATTGTAGTTGAAAAACCTGTTCTCCCATACATTCCAACTGTAAATGTAAGTTTGTACTCACAATATTCAGAGATTTACTATGTTATTTTAAGACCATAGACTTATCTTATGGATTTTCCTGTAATCTACAGGTAAAGAACTATTTTCTGTATTTTGTTTTAAATTTTATGCCCTGTAGTTTCGAAGATAGGGGGGAATGGTAAATTTTCGTCTATTTTCTTCTTTTTTTTTTCAAATCAAATCATTTATTGGTTTGCAAACATGGGTAATTAACACGTATGTATGCACTTAGCTGTTTTATAATAAAAGTTCTTAAATAACTTTAAAAAAATATATTTTAAAATTATAAAAAAATATATTTGAGACCCTCATAGTAAGTTCTTTCATTTGGTATGTCACACGGTACAGTTTGCAAAACTTTTTTTTAAATGTTCCCATATTCAAAATTCATTTATTTACTTTACCCGTCCGTTTTTGTGTCACAAAAATTCATATGTGTAAAGAATTTCAACTTAATCGGTACATTAGATTCGGAGCAAATTGGCTGTGACAGACGGACTTATAGGATCACTCGTGTGTCTATCACACGAGTGATCCTATAAGGGTTCCGGTTTTTCCTTTTGAGGTACGGAACCCTAAAAAGCTTCTAATTTCCCTACATTTTTGACATTGATTGTCGCTGAGATGAGACTGCAACCTGAATTTGAACGTTTTATAAGTATGAAAAATCCATATGTGTACCAAATTGCAACATAATCGGTACATTCGATTCGGAACAAATTGGCTGTGACAGACGGACAGACAGACAGACACACGAGTGATCCTATAAGGGTTCCGTCTTTTCCTTTTGAGGGACGGAACCCTAAAAATGGATGTACTATCTACATACCCCAGTGTCAGAAGAAACATGGCGTAGGCAAGATTTTTCTAACCGACTTCGATAAGTATTCGCGCAATAAACCCAAGAGGTATCTCAGTTTTCTATAAAATGGTGAAACACAGTAGGTGCCTCCTCGGAATTCGGAAACGCGGACATCTAATCAGTATGGAAATCAGGAAAGACAGTTAGGTACATTAAAAAATAAGGAAACTCCGCGAACGAAAACCGAAGAAAAACAAAAAGAAAGTAAAGGAAAATTAATAAACCTGTCGCTGCCAGACCTGAAGATTTCAAATAACATTATAATGACAAGCCACATCACTCTTATTTCCGCCTTTACAAGGTGCAATTTCCTTTGCACCCCCTAAAGTTATACAGATTTCTTTCAGACCAAAATGTTTCGTTTCTATTAAGAATTCGTACAAACATCCTCCCCTTGAGAAAAAAAATATAATTTCCATAACAAGTCCGTTTTGATTCGGCCTCCCTTCTGTATACTTTGAACTAAGGTAAACCGATATACAATGTAGATATAGGGAGGTACCTATATGATGGTATTGTCTATTTTACGGTGCTATATTTTTAAGAGGGGAAATCAGAGATAGGGTGAATTTAAATCTGCAGGAAGTTTGCAACTTTTACAATCACAAATTGTTTCATAGATTTCTGCGTGACAATTGCGTAACACACTATCAATCGGAATCGGATTCATTTTGACAGTTCAACAACATTCATTGCGTTATTTACGTTGTTCAGCAGACATTCGAACATACTTATGAAGAAATGGATTAGCTGTTTGCTTCAGAATGATTCAGATTCCGATTGATAGTCTAGTATTAGAGTGATGGTGTATGAAATGGGAATAACAGCGGCGTAATTAAGTAACACACAATCCATGGCAATTCATCGCAATGCCTTTCATTTTGACAGTCTAGCCACGTCCATTGCGTTATTAACGTTGCTAAGCAGACGAATTTATCAAACTTATGAAGCAATGGATGGCAAAGTTTTGTGCGATCGATTACCATTTTCTATGTGTTACGTTTTGACATCGCAATATAATTTATACTTACACACTTTAATTAAATAAATAATTACATAAAAGAAGAACAATTACTATAATAAACTAATCTAAATGTAAAAATAAAACTAAAACTAGTCTAACAGACCGCTACCAATCGGCAATGTTCCCAAAATGCTGGAAGCATTGCCACGTTATATGGCATTGCTGCCTTTGGGCAAAATAAAGGGCAGCATTTTGGTCACATGTTGCGTCGACCAGATGCCTAGATAATTCTTTATAAATTAATTATCGTGTTACGCAATTACGCCGCTGCGGTAATCACTGTTTGACTAAAAGTTTTCGATAAGAGACTCACACTAAATTCTGCTACAGATGAATTAAAATACATTGCAAGTATGTATACAATTCTGGTTAAACTGCCTAAAAAGTAATACCTACGCATGCCAAAAAAAAACTCCTGTTTCGAAATTGGCATTAGCCATTCGATTCACCACACCTCTATTAAATTCGCTGCGCACCTATTTTTCAACAAAACACATTAGAGACTGACAACCTGCAGACTTTACCACGAGGATTGCAATTACATGCCCGTTTTTGTGTTCTTAAAGTTGAAGAAATGGATCGGATATCTTGAGAAAAATGTCAGGTGATTTATGGAAAAAAAGTTTAATCCTATTTTAATTCGATAAGCTTGAGTAGCCTTCGTGTGGTCATTCGGATAGACCGTCGAAAAAATTATAGCAAAACTGAACATTAAATTCACAATCGTTCATTCATTAAATTCGTTCACCAGTGTTTCATTAAAATCACAATCATCGAGCTGTTGTTTCAATTTAATTTCAATTCAATTTCGATAACAATAAAAAAAAAACATAATAGAGTACACGTAACACATTGGTCGTATAGAAATTATAAACATAGGTAGGTATTGTGTAAATGACTATAATATTGTAGAGTTAGACTAATACTACTGTCTACCTGAGAATGTTACGTTAATTGTTGATTAGATATTTAAATATTTTGAGCAGGTGACATTTATTTTTTGGGCAGGCATGACAAATTATCAAAATAATGCATCATCCAACTTTTTTCCACTTAACCATAAGCAGTAGGTTCTTTAACTCCTTGAAAGCCTTTAATAAATGTACGATTTACACTATCAAAACGATAATAACATAAAAATAACACACAGGTAGCTTCTTAAACCCTTCGCACAAATAATTAATTTCATGCTCGATCTATCGATTCGATTCGATTGAGGCTGAATGGGCACAATATCACCGCTAAAAAAACATTTATTGTCAGTGCGTGGGTGTGTATTTTGTCAAAATCAAGAATGGAGCATGTTTATTTTTGCATTTTTTGACGAAAAGAAGGTTCTTTTTGCAATGTTGTCCATTGTGGTAGGTTAAGAGGTTCATTGTTAACTTTTGTGAAGCAAAGCGTGACGAATGTGCATACCACTCCATCATAACACTGGCTCTTCACATGTGAGTATTTTACCTTTTTTTTACGTGGGTCCGCAAAAAGTTATGTTGACATCAGGAACTTTGGCAAGGGGAGCCATACCTAAGAATAAAATGAAAGAAGAGGAAGTACAGAATTTGCAGTTCCACCATATGCTTGTACGTTCCACAGTTAAAATGTAACTTAGTTCAATGAAAGATCAATTTGTGTCACAAATTCTTCAGTTAAGATTTTTCCAAAGCAAAGCAAAGAAGCAAAGGAGTTTTTTCTCAACTCTTTCATCATTATCCTCACCATCTTCCTAGCCAAACCTCAATTTATTTGGCGTTGGCATAGCTTTTCCTTCATTCAAGAATGAAGGTCTGCAGCTGTCGCGTCGGCGTCGTCATCTCAATAGTCACCCCCTTTCTAACTCGTCTTTCACTCACACAATCCGTCCATTTTTCTTTGGTCTTCCTCTCTATACCTAACCACAGCTATTTCTCTCCACAAAAGTTTCAAAAACTACAAAATTTTAAACTTCCTCCACGGACTACAGACGGCAGCGCAAGTCGCACCGCGTCCTCGTTAAATTATTCAGCAGTCATTAGTCGTGCCTTTGCGCGCTGCGTACACAGCATTGTTCGGACGGCCTCCTGTCTTGTATGGCGCCCTGGTACTTCGAGAAAGCAAACAGTATGGTGCTGTTAGGATGAGTGGAGTCTTAGCCAGATGTTATGTTTTTGGGAATGTAAACATCGTTAATTATTTTGGAATTGATTAATAGCTTCGAGATATTCAAATTGATACCTATTTTTAAATATCAAGGGTTGTAAAAATGTGGAAGAAAGAATACTCATGTTTGATGTCATTTGACGAGGCTGTACTTAACTAATGAGACATTTGTTTTGGCAACCCGTGTCCGTAGGTAGGTAGGTAGGTACGTAGTATCTCTATGTAGTCTGTGGTAGACAAGTACCTACAACTGTCATTTTCATAACACATTTCAGTCAAATACATCTGGATCCAACAGTCCAATCAAGAATTATTGTTGAAAACATCCAAAAACATTAATAAATTAGTTAAATATCAGCATGATAAAATCATCTAATGTCATTCATTACCATATTTAAATACAAAAAGGCAAAGAAATGAATGCAAGGAGCCGCGCATCCGTGTCGCGGTTGCGTTAACATCGCCATAACGGCACAAATTGATTTGTGCGAGCCAGATCGCGCGAGGTTATAATTTTCGCGCCACGCTGCGCGCGAAACCACGCTGTGCTGCCAACATTACAGATATGTAGACTTGTTTGCTGAAGCGATAGATTCTGTAGCACTAGCAACGATAAAAATGTAGTAATTTTAGTGTTTATTACTATTTTGATCAAACGATAATTTTCTAGAGATCTTACTTATTCATAATTTAAAATATGTTTTCTTTTATCAATATTATTATGAAAGATCATCTAACGAGTGCTGTTCTATGTTGTCGTATTTCACTTATTATAAATCTGACATCATTACTTAGATACTCGGATACTATTTCCTAAGATACAGACAGGTTTTTCTGCCTAGTTTAGGAAAAGGGAGTCCTGTGACCCTTGCTATTGTTGTACTGGTGTTTTCTTTAACATTTTAGTTTATAAGACTGCTATGTATGCCATGTTCAAATTACTTATAAATAAAAATAAAAAAATGAAGATAACATTTTTGTATGACCACAATAAAATAGGATTATACTTAATTACTTAATATTATTTTCACTCAAAAATGTAGCATCTTACCAGGCAGTTTACTTACTAATTTAATGCAAATAAACTGGTCCTTTGATCCCAGTCCTTGCTGAAATATTCCATTAGGTACAGATTACAACAATATCATAAAAAAGTATCGCACCTAAATTTAAAAAGAACACTTAATTTAATTACCAACTCGTTACATTCACAGACTACAGAATACCCCATTTGCCCTTTGTACGGATCAAAAGCTACAGACGGCAGACCCTACTGGTCCTGTTCGTGACGTCACTTTGAGAGCTTATGACCCCTAGTCCCGGGCGTGTTCGCTTCACGACAGCTTTTGTTAAAAGCTTTGCCAAACGTGTGTAGAGGTAAATGTGGGAAACGCTTGTTTTGAATTTAGAAATGACAATTATTATAATTAATACGGTAAATTTTAGAAATAATTTGCTTGTGTTTTTGGCAGTTGAACCCCTTATGCCTTTGATCATCAATAGATCTCCCAAATCTCATGTTATCTATAACTACTGATTAATTCACAAATATAACTAAGTACGTTCAATAATTCAAATTGACAGAAGATTTGACAACGGCTCACATTAATAACATTTTCAAATGCCGAAGACAAGTCCCCTATTTCTAAAATAAAACATTATCAGCCATTTTAGGGCGATCGCCTGACAAATCTAGGTATATTTTCTCGCTGATATGTTAAAGTAGCCACATTATACCACTCGCGGGCCGCATGCTGGGCCCCGCCACTGATATATACGTCCGCGACACGACAACACTTCTACTCCTTAAGGTCTAAACATAACGATAGATTTAGTTCAGAAGAAAGTTGAGAAAAAAAGAGGAAAGTATTTGTCATATTGAAAGTTGGCACCATTGCTTTACATTGAAGAATTGCTGGCAAAAACCATTTCCTCAAGAAAAGGAATGGTGCCAATATTACGGTGAAAGGAATTCTTACGTGAAACGCACTCTAAACAATGAAGACTGTCCATATTCGCAATTCTGATCAATACGATTGGTGGTGGATCATGGAGAAAAGAATGTGGTTTTAACACCTATGTATACCATGTTTTACGCAAATAAATTATCTTATCTTATGTTATCTTAAACTAGGTACATACAGTGACTACAAATATTTAAGTAGTTGATCCGATGCGTTAAATGAATCTGATGACCATGGCGCTAAATAGCTATGATTTTGGAGCACTACAAATAGAAATGTCTACAGTGAAAAAAAAAAGTCCATTTCATAGACTCAGCAAACAAAATAGATAAATACAGGTTGATGCAGTAAATAAAACAAATGACAATAATTATTAGTGACTACTCTCTCGCGTGTACGAATGTACGCAGTATTTTTGTCCCAGAAGTCACAAGTTGCCAATCCAAGTCAGGTAACGAGATGCGTGATTACTGTGATTAGATTACTTACTTATTTCAAGAGTCAGTAAACAAAAATTAATGTATCCGCAGAATGTTCATGAACTAGTTGAATGCCGTAATTACAGACACAATTAAAAAGCCATTGTGTCTCGTGTGGATCCACGTTCCGGCACACAAAGGGTTAAAATACACAGTTTATAAAACTGAAAATTTTATTGTTTACTTAAACTCATCTTAAACTAGTTATTAATGCAAAAACTTCATTAATTTCAAAAGTTAGTGTCTCAACAAAGTTCCTATCAAAACTACCACTAGCCCATTTCTTCTTCCTTTTTTATGACCGAGCACCAAAAAGCCTCCTTATTCCAGCCAGGCATACTATTTCTTTCCACATTTGGTTCAATTAGGACAGTTTTTTCAGTTTTTACTCACAAATTAAAAGTTAATTCATATACGGTTTCCGTCTATGCTTCATTTTTTTTCCATAAAATCCTGAAATTTTAATCTAAGTACCTTAACCATTACTAAAAAAATGGTAGAATATTAAATAACGTATCTTTTAAATATATGCATGTCATATAAATAATTAACACATTGATAGTAATTCGCTTTTTTAAAAATATCCCTAGACCGTGTTGATGTGTGTTACCCGTTCACCATAACTTGTGCCTTGGCCGTCATGTTGGCACCATTGCTTCTCAAGCTGTTATGTTGTCGTCAGGATAAGCAATGGTGCCAACATGACGGCCAAGGGACAAGTTACAGTGAACGGTCTGTAACCTTAGAGTAACCATTTATGGATGTGTGTTTATGGAAAAGCTGTAGTTAAACTTAGTATTTGTCTGTTCTGTACAGAGCCTTATACCGCCATCTTGTTATTCAATTACATGTCGGGAACACTCGTAAAGTTGTAGCTTTTTGTGTCTCATCACGAGGTATAACATCAGTCTTGAGCTCTGATCACTTTAAAGGTACAGTTTATTTAGAGCAGTGAGATTTCGTGAGTTACGAGGTTTGATTGCATGAAAACTTTTTGAATGATAGTAGAAGTATTTATATTCTGTAATTAAAGGCAGTTGAATTCTTAGGTTCTTATAGCAGTTGCTATATTAAGTCTTACTTCAAATATTCAAACGTACTCAAAGAATGATAAGCTCCGCCTTTTCCAGGTTATTTAAAACTTATTTCCTCTTTTAGTCGTCCCCAGTAACTAAGCTACTAGCTACCTCCTTCGTTAGCCGTCTTAAAAATACATATATTATAAATATTTATTACCACAATTAGAAACAAAATTCACAGAAAACTTAAGATGCTGAAATGTTTTCAAAGATATGTCTTTACACAACAAACAACATCTGGTTTCCTTGAACTCGTTGTGTCAAAAAATAACAGTCTGTAGTTTCCAAGGCTTCACGTAATATAATGAGAGCACTCAGAGAAAATGTGATGCCTTCTCTGAAATGACTAGACAAGGTGTTGAAGTGAAGAGGGGAAGACTTCCTTTCATGTCGTTTAGCAATTATTGTAGCCCTCAGGAATGTTAAAACAAAGGTTTCGAGTTTTGACATAATATTCAAACTAGTGAAGTGAGACCCGATAGTCTGAAAGTTTTAGCAGAGTGATACGTAGACTTTGCGTTACTTGGCGAGTGATGGCCTCGTAAACTCAGCAAGGACTCATCAGGCAACAAATGCTTAGCGCATTTTATATCTACTGGAAGGACCCCTGGAGTATCATAGGATTAGTCCATTAAAATATAACCAACCTATATGTACAAAGCGTATTAAAATGTGAAAAAATACCTTACTTCTTGAATTATCTTATTTAATTTTTCAATACCAACTGTGACATCTTTTTTTGTTTGTCCCAGCTATCCATATATCTTAGTACCCCATCAAACAATATATCAACATGTTTTTAACATTTTGTCCATGTCCAGACACATGTACTGCGCACACGCTACCGACCCACGCTGCGCGCATGTTCGGTGCAGCGAATAATTGAATTCCTGCCATTATAGTTATAATGTTCATATTAATTTAGCTGGACCCATGAAATATACAGGTGTTTGGCAAGTAGGCTTTATAAAGAATTAATTTGTGGGGGAGAAGTGGCTGATTAATATGTCTGGAGTAGGATGAAAATGGATTCATTTTGTGTTTTAATAGGATAGTGCTTATTTTGAATATTTCAAAATGGTGGATAAGGTTCAATAACCATATTGTTATAGACTGCAGAGCCAGCAGTAGTTACCCACGACTGGGAATATAAACTATAAATATGTGAAACAAATTATCTTAAATCCACAATGAGTAATGAACTACATTTTTCCAGCACCGTTCAAGAAAGCTCCCATTCAAAATGAGTCATTCATTTCCATTAATTGCCGTTCCCATGTGAATGTTTTCACACACCATTTGACAGTTAATTTTTAGTAAACACCGCCATCTGTCGACTGTGTACCAACCGTAAGTGATGAGTAAAAAAAAATAAAACATGAATTATTCAACGGTGCAACCTTGGTACAACACTATCGATTTATCGATAACGCGCGAGGTTGCAGTAGGTAGGTACCTGTCGTAATAATTTTATGATGAAAATATTTTTTTGAAAAAAAAACAAAGCATAAATCTTAATAAAATCTCAAGAAATTAAACATTATATTGTTACTTATGTATGTTATAAATAAGTTGGATCATTCTGAAAATAAATCTTTGCGTAGGTACTCAAGAATCAAAAAATATCATCATAGCCTTTATGAACTCTCCACAATAACAGTCATCGACGAATTAGATACACAAAGCCTGAGCACATAAATAAAACATCGACTTCCCTGCACATCCCTGCTCCTAGTAGTTCTCCAAACGTTGACAGATGGCGAGCCGGCGGCGATACGCGACCGCGCGATCATATTCATATATTTGACACACACTACACTAGCACAGCATACGCTAATTCATAAATCTGTAACGATCATTGTCTGGAAAAGAATGAGGGGTGGAGTTTGATTGATTGGTAAAACATATACAGACAGGTGATGATAGGGGCTTTGTTTAACTTCAAAATATTGAGCTTGGGAGAAACCACAGTGTTAGAGGAGTAGATACTTTATTATAATTGTAATAAACACGAATGGACAGGAAGATTAGGAAAAAAACTCTTTATTTTATGCTAGTTTCATCGAATAAAAACAAATAGATCGTTGTACAGGCTGGTCCAAACACGTCCAAAAGAAAAATCTGAATTCCTCATAGCTAGGGGCATTTGAAAATAACGGCACCGCTTTTGTATGTTCCGCGATTTTTTGTAGTTTTCGTGTTACTTTTGTTTTTGTAATTATTAACAATTTTCTGTCGGTGAAACAAAAATTGGATTTTTCAGGTTTTGTTTTTTTGTGTCATGAAAGTAATAAGACGAACATATTCATATCGCAATAAAAAAATCACAAAAATATCACATAAAAAAAAATTTATGAGTTTTTGAAGGTTTTACGAAAAAATATTTCTGACTGCATCTCTACGGCCTCCAAGAAACATAGCTTCTAAACAGTCAAACTCTCAAGTCCCGCATGGGTGACTGACATTCCAAATTGCGTATGGTAGATCAAGCCACGGATGGGATGCCATTCAACCTCTATTATTACTACTAATAATGGCTAATGTGCTGTGTGGTTTCCTACCGTCACAAAACTGTAAATAATTACAAAAACAAAAATAACTCGAAAACTACAAAAATTCGCGGAACATAGTACATGGGGTGTTTTCGAATACCCCTGGGTATGAGGAATTCATATTTTTCTTTTGGACGTCACTATTTGGACCACCCTGTATGAGCCATCTTTACACATTCGATTTTATGCAAATAAATGATTTTGATTTGATTTGATTTGATAGCCATAAATGAAAGAAGAAAGAATATAGCATCACAATTATCATCAAACAAAAATTACTAAAAAACAATTAAGTCCAGTCAGCAGATAATGAATTTCCAAATGTAACCACTAGTGATGTTCAAACAGCGTCACCCCCTGGTATTGAGGTGCACCTCGAGGGTGACAACCAAATACGAGGGTGATCGCAGTGATTATACACGTACCGATAAAACGCATTATGCATGACTAACGCAGGTTATATTGAGACATTCAAGTTATGAAATTATAGATGTGCTTACAATGGAGAAAAAAAGGCTATAAAAGGCAAAATTTATCAGGTGTCCCAGAAATCGACCGACATACTGTAGGTGCTGATAGCTTTGGTCAAGCCCTCCCAAAATAACAAAACATTATGTTCCGCATAATCTAATAATTTTTTAAATTTTATTAACAAAAAAATATTTGCGGAAAAAAATCAAATAATAATCAAAGGTGGATATAATAATATTTTGATCGAAAAGTTATTATTAATAAAAAGATTTTATTTACACATGAGAGTCAAAAGAATGACGCATGGCGGTTATTTTGTTTTTTTTTTTTTTTTTGTGAAAAACTTAACTTAACTCGAAAAGTATAAGATTTTGCGGAACATTAAGTACCACCTATGTTTTGTTATTTTGGGAGGGCTTGACCAAAGCTATCAACACCGCAGTAGGAGAAAACAGAATTTTAAATACTTAATTGTTTTCAAAACCATAAGACGCGTAGGCCAAGATTTTTGATTCTACTTTTAAACTGCTGCGTCCATACCTCATCAGCACTTCCCCAATTATTTATTCAAGCCACTGCAAATTGTCGATGGTGCGGCCCTGCGACCCCCTAGGTCATTGTTTTAGAACAACACTACAAAAGAGTTCTTAATCACTGCAATGCAGCTTTTCAACATGTGCTACGAATTTGTGAAGAGTTTGGTTTGGGCTGTTTGAATGACAAAGATTTGAGAGAAGGCAAAGGAAGTGTATTCAATCGAAAAATAAATGGCATAAAAATTTTTTTTTTAGTAGCGCATCTCGTAGTTGACCTTTAGAGGCCGTGACTACTTAACCGGTCAATCCTGTGGCTACCTTAAGCGGACTCAAAGTCAGGGCAAATGGTAACGCTTCAAAAACTATATAAATCTCTATTCGTCTAAGTACAAAACGTTACTATAGTTGATTGGGGGACTTATGCCCGTTTTCACGAACCCTAAGTGACACCTAAATGAATCTCTAAATAAAAGTTCACTGTTGGATTTTCAACGCTAGACTTACAGCGCCGAGGTTCCAACAGTGCAATAATATTTAGGGATTCATTTAAGTGTCTCTTAGGGTTTGTGAAAACGGGCTTAGTCAAGGAAAAGCTTCTTAGGCCTTTTGCCCGCAAATACAAATCCAGTCGTATCGCGATCTAGTCATAATAATGGCAAACAAGACATAAGGTACCGAGATATACAGGCTGTATCAGAAAGGTGTGGTCAAATTTAAGGGTGATGTGGTACATACCATTAAACTGAACAACTTTCTCCATGAGACCAACATCGTAGTCGAGAAAAAATATCAGCTGTCCCGTACAAAGCTTCAATAACTATTCGACCTAAATGTATGATATGGCTGTTAAATTTTCTCGATTACGATGTTGTTCCCATGGAGAAAGTTGTTCAGTTTGATGGTCTGAGCCACATTAGCCTTAAATTTGACAACATCTTTCTGATATAGACCAAAAACTTTTCAGCGTCTCTTGCTTTCTTTCACTATTTGTTGTGGCCGCTATTGAAGATTCAACATTTTTTTTCCTCATCAACTATCCTCATTTGCATCAACAAATTACATTAATAAGTAACATCACAGATTAAGTAGTATTATCAGTAACATAATCGACCTATTTTTAAAACAGAAGCGTTACGACCACATCAATATGTCGGAATAAAATTCGAAATTCAAAGTAAGAGCGGTCGGTAGCGGCGGCGGCTCGCGACGGGACGCGTGCTTCCCGCCGCGCGCTTAACAAGCATGTTGCTTGTAGTCGGTATGTTGGCACCACTGCCTTACCACTGTTAAGTTGCCGGATTGAGACGTTTGAATATGCTTGGAATTGTGTAATTAATTAAGAACTTGAAGGCGAAAGATGTTTCTCTTTGTCATACAGCCGCTGTGTACGAATAGGATGATAAAGATGAAATAAGGGACAAGTGGCCTTAATTTGACCCTGGTTCTCCTACCAGTTGCAAGCGTATCATGGTAGAGCTAGAGTCATCTCAGACGATGGCCTTAGATAACTCACGGTATGTTAAGCGAATTATAAGCAGTCGTAGCCTTGCTTTCACTTTCATATAAAACAAGGAGGATCTAAATAACTTAAGGATTAACAGTACATAATATACTACCATCAAAGGCAATGCTGCCAAAATTAAATCGTGCAACGTCCCCTCGTATTGTGCCATTAGGTAATGAAGGATCGTTATAATCCCTGCTTCATAGAAATGCAGTCGCGTTCAGTTTGAGTAAATAACCGCGGGCTAAACCGAACGCACTCGGGAAACTGGGGAGATTTGAATTTCGAATTTAGTTTGTTTTTTGCGTAGCTAAAGGATTAATGGCTTGTTTTTAACATCATTTTATTGAAGACAGGATTTCTATAGTTTACGTCCAGCTGTTTGCAGAACTGAAACCGCGTGATGGATTGCTGATTTACCGCAGCCAACTGGTTCTCAACGCCTCTGTCCCAGCAGTGGATACATTATAGACTGATTAAGTAGATTATGCTTGTGCTATACAAAATAAATAATCAGTTCATTGGGATTCTTTCAAATCATGATCATTCTCCTGCCCTTATCCCAATTTATTTGGGGTTGGATGTCTTTTCCTTCCATACCTCTCTATTAGTCTTCAGCTGCATCCGGTTAGACTGGAAGCCGACCCCAACATAGTTGGGAAAAGGCTAGGAAGATTGATTGACCTCTCTATTAGTCTTCATCTCGGTACCTAGACACTTTCTAGTCATCATCATCATCTTTCACAAAGTACATCCATCGTTTCTTTGGTCTTCCGGGGATGTGACTTACCGTTAAAAAAATCGATTAAATTAATAATTGATTTTTCTAAAGAACGATTTTTTTGTAAAAATGGATTAAAAAATAACTAAAACAAATTAGGTAAATTAGAATATTAAGTATGTATAAGATTAGATTAGATACATAAAGATTGCGCGATTTAGGACTTCTGAATGGCCAGAGAGAGTGAGTTTAAATTTGAATTCGGGTTTGTTTTAGGGTTCCATACCTGAAAAGCAAAAAACGGATCACTTAGGTCTGTCTGTCTGTCAATCCAGACCCTTTTTCTCAGGAACACATGGAGGTATCAAGTTGAAATTAATTATCAAATACGTAGATCTATGGTCCCTAAGAGCTTGGAGCTCTAAAAAATTCAAGCTTCTAAGTCAACGCAATAAAAAAATACGGCCATTTATGCGACATATTTTGGTACTCGCAAAAAAATCAAAACCTATAGGGTACTTCCCGTTGTCCTAGAATCGTGTTTGGCAAGAAGCAAGGTCTCACAGCACAAGTAAAGGTAAAAGTCGAAAATTGTTAATTTGTAATTTTATAGAATTGTGTTGCTGATTCTATATTGCAACTTTCGTTGGTTAGAGCCATGATCTATCTAAATAAAAAGAGAAGTCCTGACTGACTGACTGATAGACTGACTCATCAACGCCCAGCCCGAACCCTTGGGCCTAGAAATCTGAAATTTTGCACAGAGGTTCTCTTTATAATATAGACAAGAAATAAGGAAGGAACTCCCGGTAGTACGTTCCCGTGGGATATTTTCCGACATTCACGCGGGCGAAGCCGCGCGGGAAGTGCTAGTTACAGATATAAGTCGCAGGCTTATGACAAAATCAGGTTTTTGATCAACGAGTAGGTATTGAAGTTTTATATCCTGTTACCCACTAAAAAGTGAAAAATAACTTTAATTTCGGAAGTCGGTGGCAAAAAACTAAAATTAAAAAAAGACACAGGCGCGAGGCGTCCGAAATTAAAGTTAAGTATTTTCATTTTGTAGGTACTTGGTATTTTGTTTTGGTAGTTGGTTTTCTTTCTTTTAAGACAAAAGCAAAAAGTTTTTTTCCACCAATATTGCAATCTCCAGCTGCGTTGCAACCGTTTCCCGCCATCAGAATCGAAAAAAGAATAGGTTTTATTTTTAATTGGAGCATATTCGGATATCGATGCGTCAGCCAGGCGTTGGGTTCTTTATAGTGTCGAGGGGACCGTGTAGCCTGCAGCTATTTGGCTTAGAATACATATTGGAATAAGACAGTCTGCCCTCTATAATAACTTGGCTAGAATGAGAGGCAGTTCGGCTGCTAGTTACCGTTTATTAGCTATTGTTGTCAGCAATGAGGATAGTGAACGATTGAGCACCAACGCTTCTAAAAATTTTAAGACTCCATAAAATATGTTTTCTTATTTCTGAGATAGGTTCTTACTTCAGAATCTTTCTGCGTACCTGGGGGTCTACTCCCTAAGCACGAAGCCCGTAGTTTTGGCCTTCGTTACGTGCGTTTCCTACTCCGTATCACCTAATGATGGATGATAGGTCGGGGCCCGAACGAAGTATGAATGACAACATGATTTAACAGTTACGACATTCGAACCTACTTATCACTCCCGTTGTCCCTACTCCCGATGTGTTTTTGCCCGTCCGAAAAAAATAACTTTTACACTTGTTTTGATGGATCGTAATGTCAGACGGACGGACTGACGGACGGACGGATGGATGGACGGAGTTAGGGAGTAGACCCCGTGATCACCACTGTACAGTCACATTCCACAGAATGCAATGCAAAATACAATGCAAATTCTGTGATAAAATTAAGGCGGTGAGAGCCGTAAAAACGTCGTTTTGTTTAGTGTTTTATTCGTAGATAACACGTATTTAAATTTTGAAAAAAATATATTACTTAGTTCAGACTTCGATCTAGAAATTTCGGCCGTCCGATACACGATTACTTGCACTTTACTGCATCCAATTAAATCGCAAAGACAAGTCTAAATTATGATCTATATCTTATTTCATTTGATTTATATTAGGCTTTGAACAATAAAACTTATGCCATAATAAAGGTCGTAAAAAATGTAATTTATAACGGCTATCATAATTTGAAATATCAAAATATTTATATCACTAATTCCAATGTCAAGTGTTTTCAGCTTCGCAAACGCTCGCCCTGAGCCGTTTAGTCCCGAGCGGAACGTGACGGAGGTCGGACGTGTGCCAATTTTTCGAACCCGCCACCCCCGCTAACTTCTGTCACCGGCTGCGACCGGCACAAATTAGCATGTGTTGAAAACAGTTGAATTTGAACGCTATGCCTATGTAAATAAAGACGTCACGCGCGCAAAAGCTTTATTGGTATTTATTTTTATCACGGCCTATGTTTACCAATCGCATCAAGTGTGTAAAACAGTTGAATTTGAACCCTACACTGGAGCTTATAAAGCCGCCTGACGCGCAAATTTTTGGTTCACTATTTTCAAATCTCAAATAGGTAGGTGCCACAGAATAAAGTTAGTACGGGTGGTTTTATAATGAATATCGGATAGGAAATGAGATTTCTTCATAACATCACGCCTGAATTCTTTCAAAGGGTTGGGCAGGGATGTTCAGAAAATAAGTAGGCCCTCAAATGTATTTTTCTGTATACCTACATAAATAAGATTTTTTTTTAAATTAAGTTTTTTTTCTAATTAGGTATCTTCTTATTTTTTTTGTATTTCAAGGTCAAAATGAAAATCCAAGATGGCGGCTGCAAAAATTTCCAATTTTTCGTCATGGGTGTCGTTTTCGTGATATTTTAGGTCGCTGAAAATGATAGTGGGGTCAAAATGAAAATCCAAGATGGCGGCTGCGAAAATTTCCTAATTTTTCGTCATGGGTGTCATTTTCGTGATATTTTAGGTCGCTGAAAACGATAGTGGGGTCAAAATGAAAATCCAAGATGGCGGCTGCGAAAATTTCCTAATTTTTCGTCATGGGTGTCATTTTCGTGATATTTTAGGTCGCTGAAAACGATAGTGGGGTCAAAATGAAAATCCAAGATGGCGGCTGCGAAAATTTCCTAATTTTTCGTCATGGGTGTCATTTTCGTGATATTTTAGGTCGCTGAAAACGATAGTGGGGTCAAAATGAAAATCCAAGATGGCGGCTGCGAAAATTTCCAAATTTTTCGACATGGGTGTCATTTTCGTGATATTTGAGGTCGCTGAAACCGATAGTGGGGTCAAAATGAAAATCCAAGATGGCGGCTGCGAAAATTTCCTAATTTTTCGTCATGGGTGTCATTTTCGTGATATTTTAGGTCGCTGAAAACGATAGTGGGGTCAAAATGAAAATCCAAGATGGCGGCTGCGAAAATTTCCAAATTTTTTGACATGGGTGTCATTTTCGTGATATTTGAGGTCGCTGAAACCGATAGTAGGGTCAAAATGAAAATCCAAGATGGCGGCTGCGAAAATTTCCAAATTTTTCGTCATGGGTGTCATTTTCGTGATATTTTAGGTCGCTAAAAACGATAGTGGGGTCAAAATGAAAATCCAAGATGGCGGCTGCAAAAATTTCCTAATTTTTCGTCATGGGTGTCGTTTTCGTGATATTTTAGGTCGCTGAAAACGATAGTGGGGTCAAAATGAAAATCCAAGATGGCGGCTGCGAAAATTTCCTAATTTTTCGTCATGGGTGTCATTTTCGTGATATTTTAGGCCGCTGAAAACGATAGTGGGGTCAAAATGAAAATTCAAGGTGGCGGCTGCAAAAATTTCCTAATTTTTCGTCATGGGTGTCGTTTTCGTGATATTTAAGGTCGCTGAAAACGATAGTGGGGTCAAAATGAAAATCCAAGATGGCGGCTGCGAAAATTTCCTAATTTTTCGTCATGGGTGTCATTTTCGTAATATTTTAGGTCGCTGAAAACGATAGTGGGTCAAAATGAAAATCCAAGATGGCGGCTGCGAAAATTTCCAAATTTTTCGTCATGGGTGTCATTTTCGTGATATTTTAGGTCGCTGAAAACGATAGTGGGGTCAAAATGAAAATCCAAGATGGCGGCTGCAAAAATTTCCTAATTTTTCGTCATGGGTGTCGTTTTCGTTATATTTTAGGTCGCTGAAAACGATTGCAGGGTCAAAATGAAAATCCAAGATGGCGGCTGTGAAAATTTCCAAATTTTTCGTCATGGGTGTCATTTTCGTGATATTTGAGGTCGCTGAAAACGATAGTGGGGTCAAAATGAAAATCCAAGATGGCGGCTGCGAAAATTTAAAATTTTTCGACATGGGTGTCATTTTCGTGATATTTGAGGTCGCTGAAAACGATAGTGGGGCCAAAATGAAAATCCAAGATGGCGGCTGCGAAAATTTCCTAATTTTCGGTCATGGGTATCATTTTCGTGATATTTGAGGTCGCTGAAAACGATAGTGGGGTCAAAATGAGAATCCAATTTATTTATTTATTTAACTTTAATTAGCACGGTTAAAAACCAATAACAATTATTAAAGACACATATACACAGAAAACAAAATTTGTAAAAATAAAAAACAATCAAAAAATTTGCAATAGTACTTTCATGAATCCCTCTCACAGTACTTCTGACATGCCAATAATATCTTCGTCCATTCATCCGCAAACAGATCGTTTGTTGGATTAGAATCCAAGAGATCATTAAGTGCGGTCAGAGTGCGAGGTACTGGAGACTGAGCACGCGCAACAGTGCGACATGGGGGCACAGCAAACAGCCTGTGTTTTCTGCCGCGGCAGTAATTGTCTGGGACGAAGAAGCGAGCCAGGACAGCATGCAGATCAGGTGCATCAATAGTGCCACGGAATGTCTTGCAGGCTATAGTGAGCTGATCTCGTGCTCGCCTTACCTTTAATGAGTTATATCCGAGGCATCCCAATAGAAATTTAGTCGGATAGAGGTAAGGATAATAGCCGTGTTTCCGCTTGTATAAAAACCTAAGGAACGCTTTTTGTACCTTTTCCAGTAAAAGCGCATAGGTACGTTCGTGTGGATTCCACACGCAGGAGCTGGATTCTAATTTGCTACGTACAAGTGCATTAAAAACAATTTTGATGGCATCCCAGCCAACACATAAGCCAGATAGTAGCAAAAATATACCACAATAAGCAGTGTCAAGCTTTATTACTTTTGTATTACAGCTGATGTTATGGCTTTATTTTGAATAAGAGAGTTCTTAAATTAAAATAATGTTGTAAGCTTACTAAATTCTGTATAAAGTTCGCGGTATTTTTTTAAGCTGAATAGTAATCAAGAGTAGAATCTGCTAAACAAGCGATATTCAAATAAAAGTAATTGAAACAGCTATTATCTGCACAGCAGCTGAAATTTTTGCATTGTCCTGTATAACATATTTAAGAAAAGCAGTTAAACAGCAAAACGCTGATTATTAGACGAAATATTTTCTTTAAGCTGCTTAGTGTACGAAATGGTACTAATTTATTCAGATGCTGAATATTTTAGATTTTTTCATCTTTACACAGCTGACTTCTGCATAATTGAAAATAAACTCATTGTTTTACCTAACTTATAGCGCTATAAGCGTACAATTGTCTTTATGTTCAGCTTAAAACAATATCAGTTACAAATGTGGGTATCTTAAGCAGCAAATAACTGATTAGTTCAAGATATCGTATGTTTATATCCAGATATTTCACCATTTTGTGACAAAACTGATTAATGCTTCATCAACAATATGCCTCCTCAGAAAAATAATAACAAAAGCGTAAATGATTCATGGAAAAAAGAAAGAGAACGGGAGGAATAAGAAGAAAGTGTTCATGAGAGTATGTAAAGATAAAAAATCTGTGCAGTAATAGAAAAGGGTTTGACAACTGATACAAATAGGCCCGGGTCAAGTGCGACCAATACAGTTGAAGAGGGTTCTGTACACGATGATTGTGCATCACCATCAGGATTAGTGATTCAAACAAATAGACCGGGTCCAACTTTAGGTGCAGATAACGAGAGTTATATGTGTGACAACTTTGCATCTCAATCACAGACTGTACAATTTGATAGTGATTCAAGTTCTACTGATTTAGAAGAAAACTCGGAATTTAATAAAAATTCTGATTTTCGCAATAACCTCAGAGAATGGGCAGTGAGTAAAAATATTTTGCCATCGAATTAAAATCTTTATTTTGTGAAATACAAGAAGAATTATTAACGCGTGGATCTTGTTGTTGTTCGTAATCCGTATCATCCGTATCAGTTCTATTCAACATTTGAGATAATTCTTCCTAAGCTTTTTCAAAAGTTTTGAAATGATTGCGTTTTAATGTACAGTGTAGGTGTTCCAGTCCGGCTGTGGTAGGATTGCAGGGTTCTTGCGAAGTAGCTCGCCATTTTTTTTGGCCAGTATAACTTTCCATTGTTCTCCCAAGAAGCGGGCACTGTTGACATGTTTCTGAAAAAAATATATAATTTTACTATAACACTTCAAAAATACTACAACACTATTACAAACAACAACAACACTATTATAAATACTAACTTTATATAATAAATCTCGATGTTTACGTTAGTATCTTACTTATTGACTACACGAGCGCGACAAGGAAGCTATATATACTGTACTCTTTGGCTACGATAACGGGGACCTCTCGACTTAAAGTTACAATTTGGAATGAGCAACAACGCAGCGAGCGTGGCCGAGCGCAAACCGATCGTAAGCAGAGTTTAGCCGAACGCCCATTTGAAGCGTTGTGGTGGGAAAGGAAGCGCGATACTTTTGGTTGCGACTACCTACAATGTGCTGTGTGTTTATAATTATTTATATTTTAGTTGGTAATATAAACATTTGTGAAATTGTAATGTAGATAACTTTAAATACCGAATAGTGGGTCCTACCTACATTAGTATAGGTCCCATAAACCTCAAATATTCATGGATTTATTTTCTATAAAAAAGAACCCTAAAAAGCTGAATAAGAGTATACTGCATTATGTAATTTAAGACCTTTCTCTGAGAAATGTATAATTATTGTACTTTAAACCAAATAATTTCTGTACATGTAGTCGTATGTGAACTATTATGCAGAAATAAGCAAAATAATAACTGAAATAGACACTTTTATTCAAATTGGCCGTCCGCCATTAACTAACGTTCGACATAACCTCTTTTTTATAAAAATCCTCAACATTTATCTTATGAAACACTTTGTTTAGTGAGTAGGAAACATTAGCAGTTATACAAAATTTGATTCTCATTATTTGCTGGGACTGAAATTTGATAAAAAGTAAAGATAATTTAATTTAAATATTATTTCACATTTGTTTACCTTTTAAATTGTAGCTTTATCTTAAGGCGCTCAAAAAATGTACAATAATCATATTGATAATTCACAGTAAAGTGCCATGCGTTTATATATTTCACCTTAAACTTACTTAAAATGTATGAAACAATTTACTTACCAAATTTTTGAAGACGTACAATTTTTTGAACTAAGTAACACAAAATAATTTCGTCACAATGAAAAATACATTTATACTTTTTTTACTTGCATAATTTCTTTGTAAAACTACTCCTGAGATCGGAATTTTGAATATCATTTGAATATCTGAACTCACATATTAACAACTGCATAAAATATGTATAATTTCTGGACTAAAGAAAAATCAGAATTTATGCAGAAGATATTCAGTGTGTTGTACATTTATTCAGCTGCTATGTGGCTATTAATCAAATGTTATCCAAATTGAAGCAAGATATTTTGTGCCCAAATTGCTTGAATATCATCTGTATAAGCGCTTACACAGAAGTTATACAAATACTTCATCCAGCTTAAAGTCAAAAGAATTGCTTTTACGCAAAATTTATTCAGCTAATCTGTGTTGGCTGGGATGTGTGGTGCGAAAATCGCGGCAATTACGTAGGACAAAGCCCAACCTTTTATAGGATTCTTTAGCTACCGTGGCAATATGGTCGTGGAAGGTGAGCTTTCGGTCGAATGTGACTCCCAGATCTTTCATGGCCGTTGTTTTCATGATGACATTGTTATTTAAATTGTATTCAAAATTCACTGGGTGCCGCATTCGACCGAATGTCATAGCGAAACATTTAGATGAATTAAATTCCATCTTATTGTCTAGGCTCCACTTGTATATCGCATCTATGTCTTGCTGCAGTAGCAAACAGTCACGCTCAGAGTTTACTTCAAGGTACAACTTCAAGTCATCAGCATATAGCAGACATCTTGCATGGCGGAGAACTTGGGGAAGATCATTTACCATGATTAAAAATAATAAAGGCCCCAAAATTGAGCCCTGACTAACTCCGGAACGCGTATGGTACGTGCTTGATTCGTACATACCGAGCCTAACGAACTGCTGGCGATCACGTAGATAGTCTGCGAAGAAACGAAGTAGAGATGGTGCGAAACCTATTTTGCTAAGTTTCACCAGCAGCGTGTCGTTGTTAACTCTATCGAACGCCTTCCGAAAGTCGAAATAAAGTACGTCTACCTGACGTCCGCGATCCAAGCTAGAGGAGATATAATCAACTAGAGTCAGGAGATTCGTGTCAACTGACCTCTTACTTCTGAAACCGTGCTGCTCATTACATAAATATTTGTTAACTTGCTCGTATATGGCATTGTGAAGGATGTTCTCAAAGATCTTAGCCGGGGAAGATAAAATTGCAATAGGTCGGTAATCTTCAACGGAACTTTTGTTTTGGGTTTTAGGAATAGGTGTTACTCTAGATACTTTCCACTGAGAGGGATATGTACCAGCCTGCAAAGCTAAATTGAAAATGTGACAAAGTGGATCACTGAAAATATGTTTTAAGCATTTAATGATAAAGGGGGGAATGTTATCGGGGCCAATAGAACTGTTTGGTTTAAGTTTATTTATGCCTTTTATAATGTCTATAGGGCACAATGGGGGTACATTTATGTAATTGCTGTCTCTGGTAGAGTCAGCTGCACTAACATGATCAGCATTAAGCCGCGGGACATCAGGCAGAAAGACATTTGAGAAAAACTCAGCAAAGGCCCCTGCTGCTTTAGTTCCTGAAAAGGTTATACCCCTGTATGTAATGTTAGGTTCAAAACCACCTTTGGACCGTAGGCTGGAAATATGTAACCAGAATTTACGGGGGGTAACTTTGATTTTATTCTCTATATGTCTCATGTACGAGGAATATGCATCTGCAATACGGATCTTTAAGTTTGCCCTGAGTTCAGAAAACAACAAATACGCGCCATCGCTGTTAGTACGCTTCCAGTTTTATGGAGCTTCAGCTTGAGCCTTAAATCTTGGATAATGTCATTAGTAAACCATACAGGATATCGTTTATCTGTAGATTTCTTTCTGCGTTTTTTAGGCATGCAAGAATCAAAGAAATTATAAATGATGTCGTAAAACTTTTGAGTAGCTGTATGTACATCTTTGGATTCCAGTACCTCCACCCAAATATTCTCGTTAGAGAGTAATAAATACAGCTGTTCGTAATCGTATTTTCCGAAATTCCAATCCTTGGTACTGTCTATATTACTGGGCTCAATTGAATCTGAGTAATGACCTACATCGACTCTTACCTCAATGTGGAGCGCCGGGTGATATGCATCCAGTGGTACTATTCCCTCGGTAGAGGTAACGGATGTCTCTTGTACACTAATGTTCTCTTGGACTAAAACAACATCTAACATACCTCCATACGAATTCTTCACAACGTTCATCTCATTCAGACAACAATATGATACAAAATAACAATAATAATTCTTAATATTTAACGAGACACTATTTAAATTTATGTCGCCTAATATTAATACAAGGCCTTTCAAATTATTTATATATTCTTCCACTTTGCAAAACCATCTCATGTACTCGTCGTCACTTGCACTAGGTTTGATATACACAACACATACGTGAACAGTTCGGCCGCACCATGTGAAATCAGCCCATAAATCCTCACCACCGTCCGTTTCAAGATCGCGGCGGCGGCGCAGCACAATGGGTGCGCGCGCTGCGAGCATCACTCCGCCACACGGTGTGCCCCTGTCGCGTCGCATCACATTCCAACCATCAGTTACAAGTTCTCCGTCTTCAATAGAACCATCGAGAAAGCTCTCTGTTACAGCGATCAAATTATGCTCCAGCTGTAACAAGTTCGTTCTCCACGTCGAAAGTTTGGTTTTGAGACCACGGACATTTTGATACAATACGCTAATGCGCTTAATTTTGTTATGAGCAAGATGGTGGCTGCGAAAATTTCCTAATTTTTCGTCATGGGTGTCATTTTCGTGATATTTTAGGTCACTGAAAGCGATAGTGGGATCAAAATGAAAATCCAAGATGGCGGCTGCGAAAATTTCCTAATTTTTCGTCATGGGTGTCGTTTCCATGGTTTTAGAGGGTGCTGAAAACGATAGTGGGTTCAAAATGAAAATCCAAGATGGCGGCTGCGAAAATTTCCTAATTTTTCGTCATGGGTGTCATTTTCGTGATATTTGAGGTCGCTGCAAACGATAATGGGGTCAAAATGAATGACTATCGTTTTCAGCGACCTAAAATATCACGAAAATGACACCCATGACGAAAAGTTAGGAAATTTTCATAGCCGCCATCTTGGATTTTCATTTTGACCCCACTATCGTTTTCAGCGACCTAAAATAACACGAAAATGACACCCATGACGAAAAATTTGGAAATTTTCGTAGCCGCTATCTTGGATTTTCATTTTGACCCCACAATCGTTTTCTGCGACCTAAAATATCACGAAAATGACACCCATGACGAAAAGTTAGGGAATTTTCGCAGCCGCCATCTTGGATTTTCATTTTGACCCCACTATCGTTTTCAGCGACCTAAAATATCACGAAAATGACACCCATGACGAAAAATTAGGAAATTTTCGCAGCCGCCATCTTGGATTTTCCTTTTTACCCGACTATCGTTTTCAGCGACCTAAAATATCACGAAAATGACACCCATGACGAAAAGTTAGGGAATTTTCGCAGCCGCCATCTTGGATTTTCATTTTGACCCCACTATCGTTTTCAGCGACCTAAAATATCACGAAAATGACACCCATGACGAAAAATTAGGAAATTTTCGCAGCCGCCATCTTGGATTTTCCTTTTTACCCGACTATCGTTTTCAGCGACCTAAAATATCACGAAAATGACACCCATGACGAAAAGTTAGGAAATTTTCGCAGCCGCCATCTTGGATTTTCATTTTGACCCCACTATCGTTTTCAGCGACCTAAAATAACACGAAAATGACACCCATGACGAAAAATTTGGAAATTTTCGTAGCTGCCATCTTGGATTTTCATTTTGACCCCACTATCGTTTTCAGCGACCCCAAATATCACGAAAATGACACCCATGACGAAAAATTTGGAAATTTTCGTAGCTGCCATCTTGGATTTTCATTTTGACCCCACTATCGTTTTCAGCGACCCCAAATATCACGAAAATGACACCCATGACGAAAAGTTAGGAAATTTTCGCAGCCGCCATCTTGGATTTTCATTTTGACCCCACTATCGTTTTCAGCGCCTAAAATAACACGAAAATGACACCCATGACGAAAAATTAGGAAATTTTCGCAGCCGCCATCTTGGATTTTCATTTTGACCCCACTATCGTTTTCAGCGACCTAAAATGTCACGAAAATGACACCCATGACTAAAAATTAGGAAATTTTCGCAGCCGCCATCTTGGATTTTCATTTTGACCCCACTATCGTTTTCAGCGACCTAAAATATCACGAAAATGACACCCATGACGAAAAATTAGGAAATTTTCGCAGCCGCCATCTTGGATTTTCATTTTGACCCCACTATCGTTTTCAGCGACCTAAAATATCACGAAAATGACACCCATGACGAACAGTTAGGGAATTTTCGCAGCCGCCATCTTGGATCTGTCTAAAATGTCTAAAATCTGTCTAAAATGTCTAATCTGTCTACAACTTTCAAAAATACTTACTAGAAAAATAAAACAAAATAAACTTGTATACTAATCAGTTCAAGTTTATCTACTGCATTGCTCTATTCTGTGACGCAACATAGTACCTACTCGAGTTCTTGAACTCATGAGCGGTGCGCTTGGCGCGCGTTTCCCGCGCATCGTAATTTATTACGTATCGCTACTCCTTGCGGGGGCTGCGGTAAGCATTTAATACCTACGGCGCTTGCTTTCACCCCGCCTTAAGCTAATTACCTTTTTAAAGTTAGGTATTCTCTTACAAGTAAAACAATGAGTGGTGTCTCCGATTTCGTAAAACAATCCTCATTAACGAAGTTACCCACAGTAAATAAATAAATACTGAACAGAAACAAATCTTTTAAATTGTAATTGCTATTGTTTTACAAAACTTTTAATTGCTTGCCTGGCTTTTGAGTTTGTAGGATCCACCACAGAATACATAATAGTACAAATAGATCCACCAGAACTTTAAGTGCTAAGCCAATCTTTGTGTAGCAATTATTTTAACTAGGTAGGTAAGCGTGCACCATCGTCTTCCGTATCATCGACATTCGTCAAAAACCAACCAAGTACCTAATATCAATCTGCCTAGCCTGTTCCAACTATGTTGGCGTTGGCTTCTAGTCTAACCAGATGCAGCTGAATAGCAGTATTTTTATGGAGTGACTGCCTATCTGACCTACACAACCCAATTATCGGGTAATACGATACCCCTTGGTTATCAGAGTCTCGGTATGTAAAGATGGTCACCCATCCACGGACCAACCCCGGCAAGCGTAGCTTAACCTGATGGATCGACCCGTACGGCTGTTATTACTTAGCCACAAGCTCCTCGTACCTAATAAATAAAATATTATTAGTTAAAATACTTGTAATTTATGTCTTCTGCAGGCATCAGGCTTTAGTTGGTCTCATTAAATACGTTTCTAAGATTTATTTTATTTCCTCCTATCCGACCAAGAAAACATTACGATAACATAAACTTATCACAAATAATAGACTGGTCGTATGATCCAACAGACTTCAGTCTTGAGCGAGTGGGGCAATAAATAGCCCATTACTCGCTAGCCCCACAATAGGCGAGGCCAGAAGCAAATCAGCAAGCGGCCGGTACCAGGCGCCCAGATATACAAGGTAGTAGAGGTGAAGCGGGAAGGCGGGGGGCGGGGAGGTGATCCGTCAACGGCTCGCGGCGGTCACGACGACCGACGACCTAAGCCGACGGACACACAGATTGCAGAGCAATAGCTTTTTGGCAAAATCTGGACCAAGACTTAGGAATGTTTGGAGATGGTGCTGATATTTTGGAAGACGGAAAGTTTAACATTTTAGAGTCATAGAGAAAATGTTTACAGAAACCAGAAGGCCAATTCTCGTACTTAAAAAACGTTCAAATTCAAGTTGCAGTGTCATCTCAGCGACAATCAATGTCAAAAATGTAAGGAAATTAGAGGCTTTTTTGACAGATTGCGACTGAGATTAGAATGCGAACGTTCTTAGGCCTCTGCCTCAAATTTCGCGGGCAGCGGGGCGGCGGCGGCGCGTCTTGCATTGTCCCGCGCCGCTACCGCGCCGCTGTTTTCGAGAACCGGTCCATTTAAATGTACGCATAAGATCCTGCCACTCCCGCGCCGCCGCCGCCGCCGCCCCGCTGCCCGCAAGATTCGAGGCAGATGCCTTAAAGTTACGAGAATTGCCCCTCTGAATTCTTCCAGATTTTGGGAACTAGAAATATATACAGGGTGTATCAGAAAGGTGTGGTCAAATTTAAGGATGTCGTACAGACCAAAAAACTGAACACTTTTCTCCGTGGGACCAATAACATCGTAATCGAGAAAAAATTATCCTCCGTCCCGTACATTTGGGTCGAGTAATTATTGAAGCTTTGTATGGGAAAGCTGTTTTTTTTTTCGATTACGATGTTGATCCTATGGAGAAAGCTGTTCAGGTTGATGGTCTGTACCACATCCTTAAATTTGACCACACCTTTCTGATACAGCCTGTATATGATATGTAATGTTTTCTTAAAATAGAAGGCCACAAAATGATGTTCTTCATGTGCTGCTTAAAGCCTGAAAAAGGAAAATAATTTTGGTACTTGGAAGCAGAAGTAAAATTTAATAATGTCACATTTTCAACAACAGCTCTCCAGATCGCCCGTCTACTCGTGGACATAGCTGTCTCTCCAATCACACGCCATTTACCCCCTCCTCCACGTACCAATGTCTTTATGAAACTATTTCCTTAGGCAAATAAATTAATACTCAACTCATAAGTACGTCCGGATGCTTTTGTCACGGAAAAACAATAAATTGAAAATTTTATTGCTCACATAAACCAGTGTGTACGCACCCGCTTCGGGCGCGCGACTGCCCGCTCGCGTGCCAGTAATTGCCCAGAGTTCCTTTTTTGAATAACTATCACGACTTTTTCGCTCCAAATACTCTTTTCTTTAGCTTTTGGTTGTTCAAGGTATGCCACGCATGCAGCCTGGCCGACGCGTTCGGATATTTCAGGCATTTTGCGTGTAATCAGCGTTGTTATGGGTGTTCCTTTGCCTCGTTCCCTGTTTAAGGGCTTTTTGAGAGTTGAAACGTCCTTAACTTGTTTTACTTTTTTGGGGATAAAACTTTGTATGATCTTTTGTTTCGAGTGAATTTTGATGCAGATTTAGTACTGTCTGTAACACGTGTACCTAAGGTTTTTGATAAAGAAATTATAACATCTTCAGGCCAAACCGACGCGCGACGCCGACGGCAAGAAGACGGACAAATCTAACTTGTTCTATAGCTTCTACTTACTTAACTTACTCATTCTAAGTTGGTGACTTAAGTACTGAGACGAGACGCAGTACTTTTCTGATAATCTTAGTCTTATTTTTTTTAACAACAGCCTTTGAAAAGAACCACAATTTTTTTTTTTTACCAAAAAGGTTACATTGTTAAGTTTTTAATCACCAAAGAGTTTGTACTCCGATGTCTAAACTCAAATAGTTGCTATCCCTAAAGATATTATTATGAAAGTAAACATTATGGAATCTTTGTTAATGTCTAGTTTCTGTTTAGTTTAGCCAGTGAAGTGAACTTTGAGGTTTCCTTCTCAAATAACAACTTCTACATGGAATTCAGAATAAATGGTGTTTCTTAGATTATATCAAGGTAAATAATGCAGCTTACGAAGACTTGATTTATTCATACATATATACATAGGTACACTCACGCCTTTTACAATAAGGGTATAGGCAGTAAATACAGAACGCCTCCTGCCACATCCTTACATCTCCTTTTACGATTCCAAAAATATAAAATTAAAAAATATAAAAAAGTTTAAAAAAATAAAAACGTTTATTTACAAGAAAAAAATATGTGTAAGAATGCGTAACAAGACCTTATAAATATTACAAATTAATCACACAAATATTATACAGGTGAAAGTTCGTGTATGTTTGTTACTCCTTTACGCTCAAACGTCTGGACCGATTTGGATGAAATTTGGTATATGATAGCTTATACCCTGGGTTAACACGTAGACTAGTTTTTATCCTGGTCTACGTGGGTGAAACCGCGGGGCGCAGCTAGTAACATTATAAATGCTAAATTTTGAATAGATGGATGGATGTTTGTTACTCAATCACTCCAGATCGGCTAACCGGATCTGGATGAAATTTTGCACAGAGATAGGTTATAGTCTGGAGTAACACGTAGGCTACTTTTTTTTATCCCGGTAGTACTTTCCCGTAGGATAATTTCAGACATCAACGCGGGGGAAGCTGCTGACAAAAGCTAGTCTAAAAATAAAAGAGAATAATGTTCTTTTCGGAACATTTTTACTAATTAAAATCCGAGATGATTTTCTAATTCACTTTGAGCGAATACATCCCCTTTGAAGATCAAAGAAAGATTAAATGATGTCCAAATAATATTACTGTTTAATTCTTTGCGATAAGTGAGGGGACAGCCCTCATATCGATAAAAACAAGAAATTTTAAATGTCTTGTTTTTATCGATATGAGGGCTGTCCCTAGAAAATACAACAAGACTGCCACGGACTGGCTTGATGATTAAAATATGAAAAACGTATAGAGTAGATCTAAAGGGTCAAATTAAATCAGCTAGCGAAACTTCGCAAACGTATGGGTATAGATATTAAACATGATAAAACCAAAAAGTAAATTAATTTGTTGATGTTTTTTTGGGGTCGTCAGCCGCTGGTAGTGTAAAATGGTCACTTAAAATATCAGTTTAAAAATCAGTTTTTTTTATTGTGTAAACTTCACAGACGTGATGGGTAGGTATCTCAACACGATAAAACAGATTTTATCAACTCGCACTTTAAGTAACAATTTATACTACCAGCAGTCATTAACCCCAAAAAAGAATTATCAAATCTTTTTATTTTTATTTTGTCGTGGTTAGATATCGATACCCATCACGTCTCCGGAGTTTCGCTAGCTAAGTTAATTTGACCCTGTATAAAATGCGTTAACAATAATGAAACGATGTTGATGATAAATGATATTTATTTCAGTCATTTGGGTCAAAAAACAATTTTACAAGTCATAAATTACCTACTTATTTTATTTTATTTTGTTATTAAATTACTTATGTTTTAAAACAATATAAGTTCGGTACTTATTTCCTAAATCTGACTACGTTTGCTTATTGTAAGTTATTAACCTAAAGCAATCACTATGCGTATCGATAAAACATCACTATCATGCTTAAAAAATAAAATCAGTATGGCGATGGCGGGGCGCGGTGACCCCTAGCTAATCGGGCTTTAAGCTCTATAAGGGGGTCCTTGAGCTAATAACAGATTTTGGGGGCAATTAATATACATTTTTTTACTCCATTAGTTTTTTGTATGTGTCATTCAGGCTTACATCTCTGAGGCTTACTCTTTAACGTAATGCCACTTTCTAACTTAGTAAAAATTCATTAAGAGTATACATCGAAGCGTGGTTCGGCTCGGTGTGTAAGAAAAATGGTCTTATACTTAGCTGTCTAGTTTGACGCGCGAGACAGAAGACTCTCACGCGCACCGGTTCAAAACGCGCTTCGTTTAAATGTAGTTTTATATGACGAAATGCTATAATTACTTAAATTAATTTTTAGCTTAGTAACTTCTTAACATATTAATATACCTTCGATTAAAAGCAAATTTTACTACACAATAAGGGCGAGCACGAACTGCGGTGCGTTCCGTTAGTTCTGCCGCACTGGGCGGGGCCTACAGTAACAAAACGCATGACCGCAGTGCGCGCACTTCAAAGACATTCCATACTTCACAGATTATGCGTTAGAAAAACGCACCGCAGTGCGCGCTCGGCCTAAGGAACGATTTACGAATAATCGTATGAAACAGAAAATAGACGGTGCTACTTTGGAATTTGTTTCTACCAAAAAAATTTCAAGTAATCATGTTTCGGTTTTAGTACAGCAGTAGACAATGCAGTCAAATAACACATAAGGAGAATCCAAATGATTTAACCATATTATATACCTACATATGGTTGTATCCCCTTAAGTAATTTTAATGAATCCAATAAGGGAGCAATAATTAATCGCAAAAAAAATGTTTTTGCATGATAATATTGATAATATTACAAAACATTACATTCTAGTTACACATTTGGTCGTATCTTTTTGTATTTCATCCTACAAAATGTAATGTGTCACTGTTTGTTTTCCCTAATAAATAAAATAAAATAAAACAACAATTTTCCGACTTTTTCCTTTACTTGTCCTGTGAGACCTTGCTTCGTGCCAAAGGAGATTGGCAGAAACCCATGTATTTTCAGTATCACATACAGGCTTACCGTTTCATAGAATGAATATAATATGACTTGAATGCTACAATAGAGTATTAACAAAATATGTAATAGTTTGATAAGTAATTTAATACGTATTTAATCAACTTTGTGTATTTTTAAAATACTTCCTGTTACTGTTGTTTACACAGCAAGTAGTGGTATACGAATTGGTGTGGGGTAAGCACCACAACAAAAAAATTAAATTCAAAAAAAATTCACAAAAAAAACAACTGACGTCCAAAAAAAAAACACTGCAAAGTGAAAAATACCAAAAAGAACCTATTAGACGCTAAACATACACCTCATTCATTTAAAAACAAATCAATATGTAAGTAATCACTATTCGCAAAGGGTTCAAGAATGGGACGCCTCCCAAACGCGTCGCATTGTGACAATAGAACCTGTCAACCCCGATGCCGCCCTATTAACTTTGGTATCCAAAATTGTGCTAATCTTGAGCCGATGCGGTGTATAGTGTAAAAAGGTCCTATTATTTTTCAAACTACTTTCCTCTTTTATCTTTATTTCTTCTTGTTTTAAATTCATGGTCACAAACTTATCTATTACATGTAAGTATGAACGTCAAATCGGTCGCATGAATATGTGTGAGGAGCTGCTGCTGTCTATGCTAGCTTCTTCAATTCTATATATGCTCAAATGAAAAAGAAGTATGTACCTAAGGATCGCAGCAGGTGTAGTTTAGCCTACCCCCATGGGAAGAAGGCATAACTTTATGTATGTATGTGTAGCAGTAAGATGGTTGTAACCGTGATATAGTTATATACTAGAGAAATAGCTATCTATCGTAATATACAGTTAATATATAGTTACATGAAAACTGTCGGAACGCCCTAATTTTGCTACTGCGACCAATTTCGACGTAGCGCTCGCCGGCCGCTGCCGCGGCACCGCTCGCTTGCATCGCTTGGCTAACGCGTAGTGGTCACAGTTCTAAGGTCCTGCGCGCACTGCCGTGCGTTTTTCTAACGCATAATCTGTGAAGTATGGAATGTCTTTGAAGTGCGCGCACTGCGGTGAGATAAACGCACGCGTTTTGTTACTGTAGGCCCCGCCCAGTGCGGCAGAACTAACGCAACGCATTCCACCACACCGCAGTGCACGCATGGGCTAACCTAACCTATTTGGTCGCAGTATCCTAATACTTTTACTGCTAGTAAGATAATTAAAACCGCTTTCATATAGTCTAATCAAAATAAAATATCTTTTAAAAGGTCCCTTATTACATTCTGTCGGCGCGCTTTGTACATAATTTATAAAATGAAAATGTAAAGGTGTGGGACTGGGATCCTGGTGTCCTGAAACACAGGCCACGAGCCTAGCTTAGGCACCAGTCTCCCACAATATATACTTAAGTACCGGGATCATTGTCGAATCTGACAAATGTAAAATAATTTATGTGTATTGTAAAGTTGATTGATTGATATAACTATATTACGGTAGATAACTATAACCCTAGGTATATCTATATCTCGGCTACAACCATCTTACTGCGACATAATATATGTATGAATGCACACGACGCGACGTACAGTCGATCGCATAACAGTGGTAACACTTTGACCTTGAGCTGATCTAGCCTAAATATCTATATTTATAAAAACTTTTTTACCAAAAACAAAACCGACTTCCAAAAAAACACTACAAAGTGAAAAATAACTTTAATTTCGGAAGTCGGTGTCTTTGGATCTGTATTTTAGGTTTTTGCCCCCGACTTCCGAAATTAAAGTTATTTTTCACTTTGTAGTGTTTTTTTGGAAGTCGGTTTTGTTTTTTGTAAAAAAGTTTTTATTTTTCACTTTTTAGTGGGTCAGTTTGTAATTTATCTAAGTTACAATAAGCCATTGTCAACTGCTCATCACGTTTTACAAAATATTGCTTTTCCCGATGCAGGGACGTTAATTGTTGAGGAGTTCTCCTAGTAAGAACCAGGACAACTGGAGCTGACGGTGAAGTCACCATCACCATTATGCATTTTGACGAGCATAAACCATATTAAAGTAATCGAATCGCAACCTGTGATATAGTTACTTAGATATAATTGAGCATTTCCGATGGCCATCTGTGGTCTTCATCATCAGTTCCAGTTCACCGAATGGTACTTTCCGAGAGCAAATGCACGAGTTACTATAAAAAATACCGAAATCGATATAAGTGTGCCCATAAAATTTGAGGGTTTCCATCGATTTCCATGGGATCCCATCATTAGACCCTGACTTGATGATCATGGGACCACTTGGGACCCTTTCGAACAAAAAAAGAAAAATCCAAATCGGTCCAGCCATTTTCGAGTAATCGGGAAACATACATAAAAAAAAAAAAAAGGTTCCGACGAATTGAGAACCTCCTCCTTTTTGAAGTCGGTTAAAAATCAATTGCTGTTCGTTTGTCTGGCTAAAACTCGATAACGGCTGGGCCAATTTCGCTGATTTTGGTTTTGAAGTGTTTGTCGTAGTCCAGGGAAGGTCTAAACGGTGAGAAAAATTGGAAAAGTTGCCGGTAAAATTGGAAAATTCGGGAATTTCGAATTATTGAAATTGGGACAGGACAACGTCTGTGGGCTAAGCTAGCAGTTTAATAGAATGCAAGACCAGCTTAATACCTACTGGTTCTTTTAACTCTGTCGTGCGGCCTATTGTACAAAGAAGTTCATATCCTTAAGCCAACGTTTCACTTCTATCATTAGCAAAAAAAAAAACAATTGAATATCTAAAGACCCTTCCTAAGTCCCACTGGTGGTGACAATAGCACCACACGACCCTACGCTCACCACCCCAGCACGTTGCTACTCATAATTGTGCCAATCTAGCGCCGCAGCGGTCGCCTTAACGAGATTATGTATATCTGTGGTTCAATCGATTGTCATGCGTTTAGTTAGGGTGGAAACGTGTAATTTTGGGTTTTTTGCTATAGGTCGGTTACTTTTTGTTTTGTTAAGATGATCAATACTTATTTGCAACTGCAATTAAATTGGGATCATAAAGGGTCATCAGATTTTAAAAAAAAGACAGTGTTCGTTGATGTCTTTTTCACTATAGAATCTTATCAACTTAAACTACTATCTTATTAGTACTTCATTTTTTTCCTGTGTTTGTTTCCGTTGTTTGTTGTATGTACAGTCTGCAACAGAGATAAGTAACCAGTGTTGTAGTGTGCGTGACACTACAAAACTGTATTGCTACTGTTAAAACGATTCATTACGTACAGCACACAATGCCCTCACGCAGACATCGCGTTCATGTGCGAGTGAGTGCGCTAATGTCTTCTCAATTATAGTATAACATAATTTCGCGTTGAAAACTTAAGCGTTCGTAGCCCAACGAATAAGGCATTATACTTCTGAGTACTACGGTGTGAGTTCAAATCTCTGAATTCTCTGATTTATTATTTTAAGCTAAAGCAATTAGAACAATTTTTGTTAAGAAAATGTTTTATTTATTTAAAATTGCTTAAATAAATAAAACAATTTTTAATAAATATCTTTATTTAAAAAAAAGAACATCAAAAGTGAACATGTTTTATTATAAATACAACAATATGTTTAGAACATGCTATTACATCTTTTTATACCATTATATAATATGTATACAACAATGGGCGGAGTGAATAAACATGTCACATAGATAACAAATATAATCTGATCCAGTAACAATAACATCACTCACACACTCCTACCTACACAGTACCGCCGACTTAATTTATTATGGCTAAATATGCTGTGAAAGTATTAAGTATTTCGTTTAGGTATCTATTATAAAATAAAGTCGCTTTTCATGTCTGTCTGTGTAGCCGCGTTGTTCTTCTAACGCCACAGATTTTGATGCGGTTTTCACTATCATGATAAATATTTAACTTATATATTATAGAAACCTTCATGTTTTAACAAGTCGTAAAAACCGTGCGAATCAGGGCCGGGTCGCTAGTTCAGTTATATACAGATATGAATTACCTACATTTTTGAAAATTAAAATTAAAATAAAAACATTTACCACCTGTATCGGGAACAGTAGGTATTATAATTATTACCAACCATTATTAATTATTTCTAGGAAAATAATAGATTTAAAAACGTTAAAATGTCTGAAATTTAAAGGTAGTATATAATATGTATGTTACGATAAGTCGGTGGTGATTTTCGACGAAGACATTTTTCATCAGTAATTATGACGACATTGTTTTGTCAATCGAAGTGCCGATATTCCGCAATTTTGACGGTGCACGGTATATAACAAAATTTTACGCGTCGGTTTGCAACATGTCAAACCGTCTGCTTGCAGGTGGTTCCGTACAGTTTGCATAATGACGTTGTGTGCTGCTGCTGTTATGCTGGTCTAAGCGAATGGATCTGATGTATGGGTGGCAACAATTTCACGCACGATGCCGAGGCGAAACATTTGTGTAAGCCAATGGTGTCGGTCCAGGCAGGCGACGGTTTATTTCGCTTGTCTCAGTGACAATGCACCCACAGTCAAACGGTTTTTCTCTACAAAAAAAAAAGTGAAAATATTAGGTCTAAACATACACCTCCCAAATTATAAATTAAGAAATAAAAGTTACACAATATAAATACAATGCAGAGAATATATATTTATATACTTAAATACAATTGATATATAAGGCTAGTGGTCAGTAATAATAAAAATTATAATACGATAAAATGGAAATAAAAAGGCAGGGCGAGTGACCTAGGAAATACATAATATCATACTTATAAAAAATAAAAAATAATATAATATAATAATGACACAAATAAAAAAAAAACAAACAACAAATAATATAATATAATGATGATTTTTTATTTTTTCTAAAAAGTATTAAACAATATTATTATACTTTATTTAGAATAGAAATCCTTTGTTTAATTACCATACATGCAATTTACATTTTTAAATATTTTAGATAAAAAATGAAATCTTTTAAAATTGTATTTTATTATTATTATCTAATCATTTACAAACATATTCATTATTTTTGAATATTTTATTACAAAACACAGATAAAAAACTATTACTATAATACTGTGTAAACCAATAATGGAAATGATTAAATAATTATCGATATAATGAGTGGCTATGCAGTTAACAAAAATTGTATTTATTTGTTAACTGCATAGCCACTCATTATACTAAATTCAACTATTCCGGTGTCATTTCCTATTAGATTCAACTATTCATATCCACAATTCGTTAAATGAGATACAACAGACAATCATAATAAAATTACTGGGTGGGATCACGGTGACATAATAAATTAATACATTCTAATAATAATTTCACTCACCGATAGCATTGGGCGCCTTGCGATTTCACTAATAGAAATATTTTTTTTCTCATGCAAAACAATAATCTGAGCTTTTTGAAATCTTGTTAAATGATGCATGGTCTAAATTAATCAATATATCACAATCACAAACTTCAAGTGCAAAAGAAAGAGTATAATGTGTAGTTGCTAATGCAGACTGACTACATAAGTTCACAATTAAAGGCAGGAATGTATTTTTAAAGCGGGTAGTTAGCTTCTAAACTGGGAAATAATTTTAAGTAGGCGAGAAACTGGTGGTAGATTCTCAAACTGGTCAGAATATCGCTTTATTCAGTTAGTATATTCATTTTAAATTACAAAATCTCAAAAATAATATTTTAGTAAACTCGAGGCTCGAACTCAGATCATTCTGTCACTGTAGGTTGAATGCTTACCTGTTGCGCCACGAGAGCAACTATCCTACATTGCGAAATTATGTTACACTATCATTTAAAAGACGTCAGCGCACTCACTCTATGAATGGGATGTGTGCGAGGCTGTCATTGTGAGCAGTACGTACAGTAGGATATAGTTTTGTAGTGTGCGTGTCTGGTTACTTAATTCCTTTGGTCTGTGTACATAATTATCTTATACAGAGTGGCGATTAGGTTATCACATTACCTGAAACCATGTATTCAGTACAGTATTCTGGACCCCTCTGCGTTGAAATTTTTCGTTGGTTATTAAAAAAAAATCTGCTGTTTCCTACAAAAATGCAATACCTACGCGGTCAAAATGTACTATGGAAAAGCAATTTTTTTAATAACTGACGAAAAATTTCAACGCAGGGGGTCCAGAATACTGTACTGAATACATGGTTTCAGGTAATGTGATAACCTAATCTCCACTCTGTATACAGGGTCAAATTAAATCAGCTAGCAAAACGTAAAATGAAAAAAAACAAGAAATAAATTAATTTGATGATGCTTTTTGTGGTCATTAACCGCCACGTAACGGTAGTGTAGTCACTTAATATCAGTTTAAAAATCTTTTTTGTTTTTGTATAAACCTTACAGACGTGATGGGTATCGATATCTAAACACGATAAAACAGATTTTATCAACACACACTTCAAGTAACAACACTAACCAGCTGACATTGGCCCACAAAAAATCATTTTTTTTTTGTCGTTTCTGTGGAATTTCGCTAGCTAAATTAATTTGACCCTGAATAAACATATCATAGAGACATATTAGTGGAGTAGATGTATCTGTAGTACACCTACATCAAATCTGGTGATTCATGCTGCTTACCTATATCTGTTGTAACTGGGTACAATAGCTCATGTGAGCACCAGCCTATCAGTTCCATTCAGTCTCAAAAAAACTTTTTTTTCTCACGCGTGGAGCGACTTATACCATCCATACATTAATATTACATAGAGGGAGGTATATCAGAGCCATTACATTTTTTGCCGTGTACAAAACTTGCATTGAACTTTTGACATTCAAATAACAAAAGCGTTAGACTTCCAGGATGTTCCAGATTCTTCCAGGATGTTCCAGATTTTTCCAGGATCTTCCAAAATGTTCCAGATTCATCCAGGATCTTGCAGATTCTTCTAGGATATTCCAGATTCTTCCAGGATGTACTAGATTCTTCTAGGATGTTCCACATTCTTTTAGGATGTTCCAGATTCTTCCAGGATGTACTAGATTCTTCCAGGAGGTTCCAGATTCTTCCAGGATGTTCTATATTTTTCCAGAATATTCCAGATTCATCCAGAATCTTGCAGATTGTTCTAGGATGTTCCAGATTCTTCCAGGATATTCCAGGATCTTCCAGATTCTTCAAAGATGTTCCAGATTTTTCCAGGATCTCCCAGACCGTTCCAGATACTTCCAGGATGTTCCAGATTCTTCCAGGATCTTCCAGATTCTTCCAGGATCTTCCAGATTCTTCCAGGATGTTCCAGATTCTCTCAGATTTTCCAGGATTTTCCAGAATGTTCCAGATTCTTCTAGGATCTTCCAGATTCTTCCAGGATGTTCCAGGATCTTCCACATTCTTCCAGGATGTTCCAGATTCTTCCAGGATGTTCCAGATTCTTCCAGATTTTCCAAAATCTTCCAGAATGTTCCAGATTCATCCGGGATCTTTCAGATTCTTCCAGGATATTTCAGGATCGTCCTGATTCTTCCAGAATGTTCCAGATTCTTCCAGGATCTTCCAGATTCTTCCAGAATGTTCCAGATTCTTCCAGGTTGTTCCAGATTCTTCCAGGATATTCCAGATTCTTCCAGGATCTTCCAGATTCTTCCAGGATCTTCCAGATTCTTCCAGGATGTTCCAGATTCTCCCAGAATTTCCAGGATTTTCCAGAATGTTCCACATTCTTCTAGGATCTTCCACATTCTTCCAGGATGTTCCAGATTCTTCCAGGATCTTCCACATTCTTCCAGGATGTTCCAGATTCTTCCGGGATCTTCCAGGATGTTCCAGATTCTTCCAGGATCTTCCAGATTTTTCCAGGATGTTCCAGATTCTTCCTGGATGTTCCAGATTCTTCCAGGATCTTCCAGGATGTTCCAGATTCTTCCAGGATCTTCCAGATTTTTCCAGGATGTTCCAGATTCTTCCTGGATGTTCCAGATTCTTCCAGGATCTTCCACATTCTTCCAGGATGTTCCAGATTCTTCCAGGATCTTCCAGGATGTTCCAGATTCTTCCAGGATGTTCCAGATTTTTCCAGGATGTTCCAGGATCTTCCAAGATCTTCCTGATTCTTCCAGGATGTTCCAGAGTCTTCCAGATTCTTCCAGGATGTTCCAGGAACTTCCAAGATGTTCCACATTCTTCCAGGATCGTCCAGATTCTTCCAGGATGTTCCAGAATCTTCCAGGATCTTCCAGGATGTTCCAGATTCTACCAGGATGTTCCAGGATCTTCCAGATTCTTCCAAGATGTTCCAGATTTTTCCAGGATCTCCCAGAACGTTCCAGATACTTCCAGGATGTTCCAGATTCTTCCAGGATCTTCCAGATTCTTCCAGGATCTTCCAGATTCTTCCAGGATCTTCCAGATTCTTCCAGGATGTTCCAGATTCTCCCAGATTTTCCAGGATTTTCCAGAATGTTCCAGATTCTTCTAGGATCTTCAGTTATCATGCTACGGCCTACAACATAGTTGTACTCTTTAATTTAGCAACGTTAAATAACGAATTATAAAGTTGCTAAATTGAAGAGTACAACTCTGACGTAGCATGGCAACTGAAATGACAGGTACGAGTATTACGTTTAGTCGGTTAACCAGACACGTAGTTTTTTTTTGTTTTCCTTTATTTAATTACCTAAACCGATGGAGTATAAATGTTAGCCGTATTAAGGAGGACCTTAACACGATTTCCAATGCTTTTGATAAAGGTGCACCAATTCTTTTTGTTTTTTCAACAGAAGTATCGTCCTGCGAATGCACATGACAAATACAATCAGCTCTACATTTATTAAATCTTACACACCACATGAAAATTTAATCGTAACGCTATAGAAAAGCAACTCATCACCACAGACAGCTATTTATACAGCAAATAGAGACAAAGCATAGAGAAAGCCGGCGCGTAATAACTGTATATAAATCATCTGTTATCTATGACATATCGACCGTCGACGTATCGACGGCACGCCACTAAAACTTAGCGCGTGGGTTAGTGAGACGTTACGCCAAGGTTTATGTGGAAGGAAAGTAGTGATGGGGTCGTATTTTATCGATAAAGATCGACGTTATTAATTATTAGGACAGTGTTACAGTAGGTTTCCTTGTTTATTTCTAGAATAAATGGCTTCGCTTAGAGGTGGACTCTGGCAAAAGTTGAAAACGGTAAAAGCAAGAAAATTCTTGTTCTTACAATTCATTTGTTTTTAGAGGCACTGGGAACAGAATAACACATAATTGTATACATTATGAAATGTACCTTAGTTTGTGTTGGCTTACAATGAACTTAGCAAAATTAACAAACGTGGTCTACCCAGGGTTGATACCATTACCACATTATGTGTATTATCATATAGCATAATCAGCCTATAACATTCCCATTGCCGGGACACAGGCCTTCTCTCTTCGAGAGGGAGTGGGCCGTAATCCACTATGAGGGCCCAGTGCGGGTTGGTAGATGTCACATGTCTTCGAATTTTTGGTTCTAGGACATGCCGTTTCCACACGATGTTTTCCATCACCGTTTCGAGCAGCAGTCGTTATGAAATTACTTACACAGAGTAAAGCCGCCTACTTATGTTACGTTGCGTTCGAACACAACTTACAACTCGTAAGTCTAGGCCGTTACCACTGGGCCACCACTGCTCTGTTGGAACTCATGTATCAGGTTTCAAAATACAATGTACAAAAAGAGAATGCGATTGATAAGATACCATTCAACAATTCACACGGACGCCACGGTTGGCGCAGTGGTTGAGCGATTTACTCCTGCGCAGCATGTCGCGGGTTCGATTCCCGCACGGACCAAATATTTGTACGACCTACAAGTATTTGTTCCGAGTCGGGGTGTTTTTCTATCTATAATATGTATGTATTTACAAAAAAAAAGAAATGTATACTTATTAGTAGATTATTAACCAAGGGATAAAGCAGTGTCTTCTGTCGCGGGTGACGATTTAAATCGCGAGCGTAACGAAGGACTCGAGGTTTACTCCCGAGCGTAGCGAGGGTGTTAAAAACTTAAATCGCGAGCGAAGCGAGGGATTTAAGACGAGTCCTGAGTGTAGCGAGGGATTTAAGTTCACCCAAGACTAAGACAGCTTTATCACCGAGGAAAATACTCTACTTTTCGTACCTACCATTTGCGAAAAAATTTACACAATAATAATATGAGATAAGCATTTATTAAAAATAATGACAATTAAAATAAACTTAACGTTTATGTATTTGAAGAAAACAAAAACGCGGTAAATTCCTAGACTAATATTTTTTTGTCGGAAAAGCAAAGGCATCGAGCTCATACGGCCTCGTCGGTTTTCGTAATTTTATTTAATAATCATAACTGCATAATAAATGCGTATTCCTTTTTCAAAAAGATGTATAATGCTTTATATACAAACTCAATGGTGTAAACACAGATGTAGTTCAGTATAAATTTCGGTAAGTATTCCAAATTTAAATCACATTCTCCCCCTAGAGGATGAATGAAATTCAGTACAATTTTCTTTCCCTGTTTTTAACAGATTAAAAATAACTATTGTTATGTTCGCTTTTTGTGGCATAAAATGTCACTTTTTTGAGCAAGTGGTACGAAATAGTACATTATGATATAAGTGCGGTAAGTTGAAAATTACAGCCGAGGCGATATTGCTAGCCCGAGCCGTAGGCGAGGGCTACAAGAAAGCAGAGGCTGTAATTATCAAAGCGCACGTATGTCATACGACGTTTTATAACATATTTGCGAGGAAATAAATAAAAATCGGATTTTCTTAAACGAATAAATCTTTAAAAACACACTTTCTGAAAATGAATTTGCATCTTTGCTTGTTTTCCATACGATAAAATTTCGAAAAAAACCTCGAGGTTTACTACCGAGCGTAGCGAGGGTGTTAAAAACTTAAATCGCGAGCGAAGCGAGGGATTTAAGACGAGTCCTGAGTGTAGCGAGGGATTTAAGTTCACCCAAGACTAAGACAGCTTTATCACCGAGGAAAATACTCTACTTTTCGTACCTACCATTTGCGAAAAAATTTACACAATAATAATATGAGATAAGCATTTATTAAAAATAATGACAATTAAAATAAACTTAACGTTTATGTATTTGAAGAAAACAAAAACGCGGTAAATTCCTAGACTAATATTTTTTTGTCGGAAAAGCAAAGGCATCGAGCTCATACGGCCTCGTCGGTTTTCGTAATTTTATTTAATAATCATAACTGCATAATAAATGCGTATTCCTTTTTCAAAAAGATGTATAATGCTTTATATACAAACTCAATGGTGTAAACACAGATGTAGTTCAGTATAAATTTCGGTAAGTATTCCAAATTTAAATCACATTCTCCCCCTAGAGGATGAATGAAATTCAGTACAATTTTCTTTCCCTGTTTTTAACAGATTAAAAATAACTATTGTTATGTTCGCTTTTTGTGGCATAAAATGTCACTTTTTTGAGCAAGTGGTACGAAATAGTACATTATGATATAAGTGCGGTAAGTTGAAAATTACAGCCGAGGCGATATTGCTAGCCCGAGCCGTAGGCGAGGGCTACAAGAAAGCAGAGGCTGTAATTATCAAAGCGCACGTATGTCATACGACGTTTTATAACATATTTGCGAGGAAATAAATAAAAATCGGATTTTCTTAAACGAATAAATCTTTAAAAACACACTTTCTGAAAATGAATTTGCATCTTTGCTTGTTTTCCATACGATAAAATTTTGATCCGCTTGTAAATATCTATCGGTCGATTTTTCGAGGCTCAGAGTAGCCTTTTTCGCTGCCTCTGAGACTTCTGGCGGTGTCGAATGAATAAATTCATCATTACTTGACGACATTTTCAAATAAAAACAATACAGCGAAAAGAAAAAGCGCGTGGAATAATTTTTACTTGTTCACAAATTAGCGATGCGCACGCATCAGCGCTTTTTTTTTAAAAGGCAAAGTCACAAAAACAGCCAGTATTATTAAAGTAAATTAATATTTTTTTGTTTTTGTTACAGATAAATGGTTGTAATTTATTGCCAAAATTAATTAAATCAAAGAATTAAATATTTAACATTTAATTCTTTAATTTTATTTTAACCCAAAGTTAATTTTATTCATAAAATGTTGACCACTTTTCTGACATAAAAACTCTTTGCTTTGCTTTCTTTGCTTTTTTTTATGATTTAAAAAAGTACCGTTGGTTTTAGACGGAGCATCATGATAAACCGTACATGTTACCTTATTAGAAAGAAACTCGTGCGTTTTACTTTACGATTACGCACAAGTACGTAATGATATACATTACGATATTGAAATTGGTGAAATAAGAGGCCCTTTACGAGCAAATGTGTTATAAAAGTAGTTTATCAGCCATCTCGTTACCATAACACAAGCATTAGGTTGCTTAGCTTGGGACTAGATGGCGTTGTGTGAAATGTCCAAGGATATTATTATAATCCTTATATCTATCTAGCTATCTATTCACTGTCACTTTGACCTGCCCTGCGGCTGCACATCTCCTGCCCACCAAATGATTATAGTCGATTTGTCTGGTATCTGGACTAGAGGACAGTTTAACCATTTCCGCAAACTTTTCAACCTCTTAAATGTTATGTTCTTTATCATAGTATTTCCTCTGAACAGCACACACCGCACTCTTCTACAGTTCTACGCATCATTACGTCACTCCGCCGCCGCCCGCGCCTCCTCGCTGGCCGGCGCACGCGCCGCTCTAATAACTATAACCGAGCGACAATTACGAGCACACGATCGATACACACCGTTACTCGATGCTTATCTTCACTTACGACAATTAGCATAGTCGATGTTGATGGCAGTGCTGGGTACACGAGTTGCTTCGGGTGTTTTGGAGATTTGCATTATTATGTAGGTACCTACTGGTATAACTAAGCTTACAGATAAGTAGGTTCATTCCCATCATAAATGACGTTCAATTTAAAAGTTAAGTACGTTAAGTTTAGTGTAGTTTAAAATATATAAAACTAGCTGCGCCCTGCGGTTTCACCCGCGTAGACCAGAATAAAAAGTAGCCTATGTGTTAATCCAGGGTATAAGCAATCAACGTACCAAATTTTATCTAAATCGGTCCAGCCGTTTGAGCTTGAAGAAGTAACAAACATATACAGTCACAAATTTTCGCCTTTATAACATTAGTGTGATAACTTCCAACAGTTCGAACTCTTATTGATGTTAAAACTAGGCAAAATATAAATGACTAGCTTCTGCCCGCGACTTCGTCCGCGTGAAATTTCTTGTCCCCCAACGACGCATCGCATCGCAACGCCTGCCCGCGCTATTACTTCGCTTGCGCTTAAGCATCCTTTCTGACATTTTTACTTTTTGCTCGGCTTCTAAGGTCCCTAGCGTGATGTTAAATAGCCTATATCCTTCCGCATCGCCTGCCCGCGCTATTACTTCGCGCTCCACCGCCCATAAGACCGCCCATTGTGTCACCCTATGTAAAATTTCAACATTTATATCTGTAATTTTTATGGTGTGCATAATAAAGAGTATTCTATCTATCCTTCCGCATCGCCTGCCCGCGCTATTACTTCGCGCTCGGCTCCTAAGGGCCCTAGCGTGATGTTATATAGCCTATAGCCCTCCTCAAGAACTGGATTATAAAATGCAAAAAGATTTTTTCAAATCCGACCGTCCGCACTAAACATGTTCGCTCAAGAGCGACCGGTATAAATTAAAGTTATTTTGCGTTTTAGTAATTTTATATTATCTCCGAAACTGTATGACCAATTGACATACTGTAAAAGCCAAATCTTATCTCCATGATGTCCTTGTGATAATAAAATAACTTATTTTGATAAGGATTAATGTTTTGTTGTTTAAATAATCATCCAAACGTAAGTATGTCTAAAAAATACTTTTTTAAAGCAATAAAAGATGTATAAAAGATAAAATATAAAAGATAGAAATATTTTGTCACGGAATTTTTTGTAGAATTATTTAAGACGGACCGGACTGCTGTACATTGTTCTCAATTATAAACAACCGTTTAGGCAGCGCATGCAAAAAAGTCTGTTTAAAGAGGTATTTCTTTCCGACTTGTTAGACAAAAATTGTGATAGCTCGGCTAATATGCATGATATAAATATAATTTATAGCCTATAGCACTCAAGAATAATGTAGCTTTCTACTTGTGAAAATTTTTTTAGAATTGGATCATTAGTTCCGGAGATTACCCCCTACATACAAACTTACAAACTTACAAACATACAAACTTACAAACTTACATACAAATTTTACCTCTTTATAATATTAGTATAGATTAGTATAGATAAGAGCCCTACTTTAAGAGATAGAGAAAACAAGAGATACTAGAGGCAGAGAAGAGAGAACTTTCGCACTAAGAGTACAATCACATCACACTAATCACACTAATATTATAAAGGCGATAGTTTGTGAATGCGTGTGTATGTTTGTTACTTCTTCACGCTTAAACGGCTGGACCGATTTGGATGAAATTTGGTATGTAGATAGCTTATACCCTGGATTAACACATAGGTTACATGTTTTCCCGGTCTACGCGGGTGAAACCGCGGGGCGCAGACAGTACATGGTATTTCGTCTTAGCTTGCTGAAGATTGAAACAGCTCATACGTGTGCCCCAAATCTACATAATTGACCGACCGAGCGAGCGTCTCTGCTTCAAGTCTGGCAAAATTTGCTTTCATCTGTCAGTTTGTAGCTACTCCTCTACAGCACCCTAATTGCGTAACACATTATCAATCGGAGTTTGAATCATTTTGAAACAAATTGCTAATCCATTGCTTAATATGTTCGAAAAAAATTTCTGCTCGGCAAAGTGGTTTTCAGGCCGCATAACAAGCGATACACGTTCGTTCCTAACTTCACTTTATGTGGTACAGCTCTAAACAAGGTCGAGCAATTTAAGTATGTGGCCCACTGGGTCACTGGGGACCTTAAGGACAGTGTGGATATTGAAAGGGAGCGCAGAGTGCTGTCTGTCCGTTGCAACATGTTGGCCCGCAGGTTTTCACGGTGCACAGGGACTGTCAAAGTTGCGCTTTTTAAAGCGTACTGTCAGTCCTTTTACACCTGCAGCCTGTGGGTTAACTATACGCAGCGGACATACAGTGATCTGCGCGTTCAATACAATAACGCGTTCCGGGTGCTGATGGGGCTGCCGCGCCACTGCAGCACCTCCGCGATGTTCGCGGCGGCTGACACAGACGGCTTTGCGGCCATCATGCGCAAGCGGTGCGCTTCTATCATGCGCCGCACGCGCGACAGTCCCAACAGCATCCTGCGTGCGCTGGCGGACCGGTGGGACTCTCCGATGCTGGCTCGTTGGATACGGCTGCACGCAGTCGTATAGTGATTTGTCACCATCATCGGGGAGTCCACCCGGACCGGTCACTTACTGTTTGGTTGAATGGTATGAAATAAAATTGTTATTATTATTTTATATTATTTAATTTAATTAAATTATTAGTATCGTTATCCATACTAATATTATAAATTCGAAAGTAACTCTGTCTGTCTGTCTGTCTGTCTGTCTGTTACCTTTTCACGCCTAAACCACTGAACGGATTTCGATAAAATTTGGCAAGGCTATAGATGGTATCCTGGGGACGGACATAGGCTACTTTTTTTTTTTTAAATAATCATACAGGGGGTGATATAGGGGATGAAAGTTTGTATGGGAAACTCAGTATTTCTTAAGTTAGGGATGTGAAAATTAAAAGGTATGCTTTTGATAGGAAATAAAGAAATATGCGGTTCAGCGTTTTTGAAAAATCATCCCCTAAGGGGGTAAAATAGGGGTTGATTTTAAAATTTACAAAACTGCATGGATTGCGACAAAAAATGGCAAGGCTTTATATAGCATCCTGGAGAAGGACACAGGATACATTTTTTTTCAAAAATAATACTACAGGGGGTGATATAGGGGATGAAAGTTTGTAAGGGAAACCCAGTATTTCTTAAGTTAGGGATAACAAATTTATGCTATTGGTAGGAAATTAAGAAATATGCGGTCCAGCGTTTTTGAAAAATCATCCCCTAAGGGGATAAAATAGGGGTTGATTTTAAAATTTACAAAACTGCACGGATTTTGATAAAATTTGGCAAGGCTTTATATAGCATCCTGGGGAAGGACACAGGCTACTTTTGGTTTTAAAAAATAATCCTACGGGGGGTGATATAGGGGATGAAAGTTTGTATGGGAAACTCAGTATTTCTTAAGTTAGGGATGTGAAAATTAAAATGTATGCTTTTGATAGGAAATAAAGAAATATGCGGTTCAGCGTTTTTAAAATATCATCCCCTAAGGGGGTAAAATAGGGGTTGATTTTAAAATTTACAAAACTGCACGGATTTCGACAAAATTTGGCAAGGCTTTATATTATTATAGCATCCTGGGAAACGACATAGGATACTATTTAAAAAAAAAAATACTACGGGGGGTGATATAGGGGATGAAAGTTTGTAAGGGAAACCCAGTATTTCTTAAGTTAGGGATAACAAATTTATGCTATTGGTAAGAAATTAAGAAATATGCGGTTCAGTGTTTTTTAAAAATCATCCCCTAAGTGGGTAAAATAGGCGTTTATTACAAAACTGCACGGATTTTGATAAAATTTGGCAAGGCTATAGATAGCATCCTGGGAAAGGATATGGGCTACTTTTTGTCTTAAAACATAATCCTACAAGGGGTGATTTAAGGGATCAAAGTTTGTATGGGAAACCCAGCATTTCTTAAGTTATGGATATGTTTTCTACATGAACGTTCCCATCCCATATGATATTTTTCGACATCCACGCGGGCGAAGCCGCGGGCAAAAGCTAGTTATTCTATAAATCAATTATTAATTATTACTAACACTAGTTTGTAAGCTCGCAATACTAACAAATATGGATGTAATCGTGTAAACAATTCGATGAATCTGAAATAAATGATTATTTACTTATTTATTTATTTAAAGTAAATGACGCAATGAATGTTGTTGAACTGTCAAATTGAAACCAACTCCGATTGATAATGTGTTACGCAATTAGGGTGCAGGTCGTATTTTACAACTGATCTGGACCAAACTTGGTATACAGGTTTTACGTCTTTATAGGTTTTTTTTTTCGTGGTGATTTTTGATTGGAGGGGTAGGTACTTCCTCCAAAAAGGGGCACAAAGGTGCTACTGGATATCTCCGCCTTATGAGATCCGATTTCAATGGTTTTTTTTTATTAAGTACTTGTTGGTCTCATAAAAATCTGATGAAAAAAAAAACATGGTAAGTAAATGGTTTTAAATAACCTGGTATATTAATTGTTGCAAACAGTACTTATCAATTTGAATAATTTCAAAATAATTTAAAAATGGAGGGCCTGGTTAGCTTAAATTTAAACATGTGGGTCTGCAAACCCTACATATCAGTACAGTCTTATATGTATTTATTAAATTATTAGTCACACTAACAATCATAATATGTTGTATTATGTTGTGATTATGTCAGTTTACATTTAGAATAAGATCTTTTTGGTAACTTGTGTTTACCTTTCTGTAAATAAAGACGTTTAAAAATCAATTGTTGCAAACAAGTTTGTGCTCGCGAAGTTTTCTGTTCGCAGAACTACTAGTTTTAATTGTTTAAGTTATAAGTAATTAATTAAATTACCTTAATCTAACACACAGCAAAAGCACTATCTACTACTAACAGAAGCGTAAAGCATTTCCCCGAAGCAACTCGTGAACATTTACACTAACAGTGCGTTAAATCTTGAAGCTGTGTTATTAGGGCGCCGCTTATCTAAATGCCGCCAAGCCGTGGGACGGGAAGACATCGATTAATTTCCGATGTCAATATGCCATACATTGGACGTCTTATTTCTATGCAATCTAAGATCGGCACTAGACTGACGGAAAATTCTACCTTTATCAAAAAAAAATCTAAAGTGACATAGCGAGTCTCTCTGAGGGATCGAATCTACAGGGTGAAATTGAATTCATGGGCATCCTTTTAAGGGGTCATTTTACTCATCATTATGAACAACTTTTACTATGGGACCAAACCTGAAATCGCGAAAAAATCTGCTGTTCCCTACATTTATGCTCGCAAAAGTCGTCAGAATCTACGGAATACCTGAATATTTTTTTTCGTGATTTCAGGTTTGGTCTCATTGTAAAAGTTGTTCATAATAATCAGTACAGTGACCCTTTAAAAGGATGTCCATGAATTTATTTATTTATTTATTTATTAAATCTTTATGCACAAGTAAAAAAAATACCGTACAAAGGCATTTTCTACCAGTCAACCTTAGGGTGATGCAGAGAGAAAACATGGCAGATGCAACATAAAGTATAGATAGCACGAAAATAACTATAAAACACAAGAATACATACATATTATATACCTACATACATACATATATAAATGGAATAAACTTTGTAAGGAGAAATAACGATCGGTAGAGGAGAAATAACGATCAGTAGAGGAGAAAATGAACCAGCAAATTAGCGCTGAGATGTTTTTGCCAACTTCTCACGTATATACTCACGTGTCTTCACTTTAAAAGACAACCGATTGGTTGCCATCCTGATGTTCAGAGGGAGCACGTTCCAAAGAAAGACCGCCTGTACAAAGAAAGAAGAGTGAATGAAACCAGAGCGGTGAGAAGGACATCGTAAAAGACGATTATTGGTGGAGCGAAGGTTTTTACTATGGGCAGAGCATAAGTATTGAATATGGGAAGTCAGGTACGAAGGAGAAGTGGGTTTGAAAACAACATAGACAGAGCCCTCAGCTCTCTGCGCTGATGAATAGGTAACCATTTTAAAAGCAAACGAATTCAATTTCACCCTGTAGAATAAAGTAATCCGAGACACATATATAATAAAGTTTATTATTCTGTGGTATAGAAAAGTAATCTGAATTGGCTAGGATAGTAACCGACAGCTTTGAGTGGAAACCACGAACCAGCAGACAAGCGCAGCGTAGCAATCTTAGCAGGGTGGCTGCTAGGTGGGTGTGAGTCAATTGAGGCGATGAACAGCAGCTGTTTAACCTGATTATGATGATGATAAAAGCTACATAACTATTTCAATGCCAGACTTTACAAAGAAGTAAGACAGACATTACAATGAATTAAGACAAGTAGGTACACATAGCCATTTCAATGCCAGACTTTACAAAGAAGTAAGACAGACATTACAATGAAGTAAGACAAGTACACATAGCCATTTCAATGCCAGACTTTACAAAGAAGTAAGACAGACATTACAATGAAGTAAGACAAGTAGGTACACATAGCCATTTCAATGCCAGACTTTACAAAGAAGTAAGACAGACATTACAATGAAGTAAGATAAAAGTACACATAGCCATTTCAATGCCAGGCTTTACAAAGAAGTAAGACAGACATTACAATGAAGTAAGACAAGTACACATAGCCATTTCAATGCTAGACTTTACAATGAAGTAAGACAGTGTAAAATTCTACACGCAGTGGTGATAAAATGCTTTTATGAGAAGTGGCCATCATGGTGGTGTTTAACAAAAGAAAATGAACATAAAAAAAGAATTGAAACGGTTTCCCCTGCAACAAAATACTGCGAAGGAACTCATTACGCAATCGACAAAATAACTACACCCACAGAACTACTAATTTCGCGCCAAAATTACACCTTCAACCGTAGACAACTGCATGAAACGTCATATTATTTTGATTTGCACGTCAAGGCACGGGCAATTGTCTTTTATTCCTATGCATATTTAATGTATGATTAGATAATTAGATAGATGGCCTTCCTTTGATTTGCAATAAATTACTGGCTGATAATCAGCCAATATTATGAGCTATTATGGGGAGGACATAATTGACTTACGTTACGTTAACTACGTCGAGTTAGTGCGATTAAGGTTAAGAAATGATTTCTTATTTTAAAATTCTTATTAGAATCTTGCTTTTTAAGGAAAAAAAGTCTTTATTAATATTCTTTGTATAATACAGCGGTATGAAGATATTTTTTAAGCTTACAAGTTTTAAATCATAGACTATATGGGCTCAATACTGATATTTTGGTAGCAGTTTTTCCTTTCGAATTCAGAAAGGGCCTTTTCCGAAGATTAGGTAAACTACGAGTATGCTGGCCATTCAAACATTTTCTGAGTCACAGGACAGGAGCCGTTTTATAATGTTCAAACTAAAACAGGAAGCTCTGACGTCATTCTCGTGGCGTAACATAAGCCCATGTCTACCCGGGTCAATGATTACGACCTATTATTAGTTTATTACGTAGGCGGGACGGGGGGTCAAACGGTGACAAATTACCTGACCGCGTAATTTACCTGACAGTGTAATAGACACGCACAGATTATACAATTTGCATAGATTATTATGCAAGCCGTGCATCGTTGCAAGGTAGTTATTTATAAGGTTTACCAGTTATTTAAAATTAAAATAGTTTGAAATGTGCTTGGAATCTTACTGTTAAATTGTTCGTTCATTTCAATTTTACGAATGTATTTGGCTATTATGACTTTACAAGTTATTACGTTTGCGTAAAGATCATTTTCGCCTAAAGCAGTAATAAAGATTGGTGATTTTGAAGGTGCACTCAGTTCGGATTGTGATCGGCTTTACGAATTTTGCCAATGCTACATCTAAGTAGTGTCGTACTTAATAGTCACTTAGAAGAATGGCGAATATTTTTGTTTCACATGAATTCAGGGAGTAGGTACCTAGTTTGTCTTAAAAACTACGCATACCAAACAAGAGCATGAAAACTTCACCTACGCAGCTACGCACAAAAAATCTAGAGTAGAGGTCAAATCTATGACTTTAATAACACACTCCTAATGGCTATTACAACGCCCATAAGAGAAAGCAGCCTCATTAAATAATAAAAATATTATTACTCGCTCGTGGCGTCGATTAAATCGATGACTGGCATTATTCGACAAACTTTCGAAGCCCATGTTCGCAACTCAACACATTAAAAAAAATAAAATTCAAAAAAAGAATTTGGCGCCATGACACTCACGAGTCAAAGAGGCCGCGGTGCCACAACCGTTCAGAAACGCACTCAATAAATTACGACGCCTAATCACCCTTAATTGGGATGTGTCGTGACCCAACTTAACCTCAGGTCGACAAATAAGAACAAAATAATGCAAACATAATGATACGTGCTGGCTGAACGTTACAACTTTTAATTTTCGAACGTTAAGCCCGACGTTCGTGGACTGTAATTATCGTCTTTTCCGAACTTTAAGTATAAGGATAGAGATATTAATAGTCTGTGGTGTTTGTTTTTTTCTTTGATTTATATATTTTTATAGATTCGGTGAAATTAGTGGTTTGTTATAGTTTTTGTTGTGCCGCTAATGGTTATAAATGTGTGACCGTAATAAAAATAATATTTAAAGACGCTAATGTCCGAAGGATTAAATGCGTGTGGTCATATTTTAAACTCGCGTGTCACGATGCTAGCGCCAGGGATAAAAATCAAAAGCACTCATTTGTAATTTTATTTGTCAGATTCCCACTAATCATCTTGGTTTTCAGGACAGACTTCTTACAGGCATGTTATAACGCCACACATACGAACAACACGTCATACTGCCGTCACGCAAAATCCTGCACCGCGCAAGCGAAGTTTACCGCGCGACTAGCATAAATATGTCCGTCTCGACATCAATCGTCGGGCCCAGCAGACCTGTACAATGAACAATCCGCAATCATCATTCTCTAGCCAAAGACATTTGGTGCTGCTCCTACCTAGTATTTAGTTAGTAAGTATCAGCACCCAACCAAGTATTCTCATTTTCTGATCCAGTGAAACGAACACAGAACAGAAACGAACGAGGGCACAGGAAGTCTCTCCAAAAAACAATGCGCAGGTGGGTCTGCCATCAAAGCCAAAGTAATCTATAACCCGCCTCTTACACGATGACAAGAAAAAAAATGTTCCTTAACCACAGACCCATAGACAAAAATAAATCACCAAATTATACACCATCCAAAGACAATAAATCATTTAACATATTCCATAGAGTAGATAATGTCGCGATTTGCATCGCTTTCGTATCGCTAATTGAGCAATTCCATAGATAAATAGATAAAACACGGGTACACCCTAAATTATGCGTATTATTTGCATATTATTATTATAACTGCGGGGTGACATAGGTATTATTAGTGTGTAGTTGAATAGCAGAAGAACAAGTTCGCGAAACCATTGAATTCGCTAGGGTGGCTTTCACTTGGCCCAGTCTGAAAATTTGTTAAAAAATGGATGTGTTTTTGAACTTTTTATCCCTATAATGGAATACAGGAACGTGGTATTTTGCGACAGGATATCATTGTCAGCCTAAATACTCTATGCCCCAGGCACCAGCGGAGTAGAAAGAAGATCCAGAAGAACATATTTTGTAAGAACGATAAATAACTTATCTCCTCCCGATCCGATACCATCCATCCCAAGACAGACACCATATGCCTAAGAATTACTACCTACAGTTTTAAAAAGGCATGAGGAACAGGGTGTAGAGTTCACTCCCTAGAAAAGGGAGCACCCTCCGACTTGACGGATGTTGTGTCCGGTGCCTCTGGTGGGCTACTGCCCGACGGTTGATGTTGGGATATTGCATATATTATTATGCCAGTAGCGTGGTAAACTTCCTTGCGAGATGCAGGATTTGTGTGAGGGATCTTTTTTGCGTAGTTCCCATGTGGCGTTGGAGATGCCGCCACGGTTTAAAAAAAAACAATTAATGCTTTACTATCCTTTTTCTTTCAGCTTCAGCCTTCATCTCAAGAGGTTTGACTAAACAGTCTATATGACATTGGCTCGCCAACCTAGTCAAGGCCATTTATATCTGGCAATGGACGTCGACAGCCTAAGTTGGCCTACTGCTCACTATCTGCCCTATAAACTAAAAGCTCACACAAAACACAACTCCAACTTCATCAAATTAAAGTCCAAATTCTCTCAACCCAACCACTCATCATTTCTCTAAACAACCATGCAGTTTCTTCATCTAACCACTCTCCCCAGAGGGCACTACAGTCGCACGGGGACATTTATGCAGATCTTGTAATGACGTCACATTGATGACGCGGGATCGCATGCGCAAGATAAACCGATAAATATTAGTTATGCATAAAGTTATGGGTTTATGGGCTTCTTTTTAGGGATTAGAAGGGTGGCGAATCGGGTTTGGGGTTATGGTAATTTGCATACTTTTGTAGCCACTGAGGACGGGTATCCTACGAAATACATACTTACTCATTGCTCAGAATCTTGAAGATTTGAATAAAGAAAAGTAATTATGTCACAACAGCTTCGAATACAGAACGACTGAGCATCGTTCTAGAAATCTAAAATTAAAAAAAAAGATTAATATAAAATAAACAATAATTATGATGATAAGTAATCAATACTGATGATGACAATGATGACGATTAATTTTTTCTATTTTTCTACTAGCTGACCCGCCAGACGTTGTCCTGTCAAAATTTCAATAAATCTAACGGCGGGAAAACTAATGAACAACTGATTATAAAATTAATTTGAATTTGGAATTCTAAATAGAATGAAAGATTCCCGACAGACGTTCCCCTGCCCAAATTTCATGTATGAGAAAATGATTTTTTCTGCTATTCGGGACGAAGACAAATACAAAAAATCAAAAACCATGAAAATCGGTCCAGCCGTTCTCGAGTTATAAGTGTTCGAACAAACCCGACTTTGTTTTATACAGGGTGAATTTTTAATGGTTGTTTTCCTTTAAGGGTCATTGTACTCATCAGTGTGAACAACTTTCAAAACTGAAATCGCGAAAAAAAATCAGCTGTTCAGAAGGTATGTACATTTAGCTACATCAAACTCGTCAACGTTTTTTCACCGCTGAGAATTTCACCATTTTATATTTACTTAGGTACTAGCGACACACGTCAAACGCCCAGAGCTACAAAATTACTTCCAGCCACCAAAAATAATCACCTATTCTCATCCACAATAACTGCATACAATTTAGCCCACGTAGGGTGCTAACAGGCTTATATCAGCAGAATTTGTCCCGCAGTCCCCTGAGAGGCCACAGTCTTGGGAAGCGAACAGAATACGCGATCGCCTGATCGCCCTCGCTGAGAACAAAAATCAACAAGGGTTTTGTGAGCCGTGTTGTTCATTTTTGGGTGATAGCGATGTGGGAAGTGTTGGATATGGTATACTTAAGGAACTTTTATTTATTTATTTAAGGAAAAACAAACAGTAGCACAATAAGAAACAATTCAAATAATCTTAAATATTACATTTTAACAATTATGCTACCCTCTACGTTCTCCACAGATTACAATTTAAAACTAGCTAGAAACACAGATAACAATATAAACCTCGAAACTTAACTTATACATATATTTTTAAATTTATGAAGGAAAGAAAATAAAAATGAAAAAGTTAATTTGTGCGCGTACATTATAAAACAGTACGATTAAGTATCATTAATTAAACATTAAACAATAACTTGCTAATCCTTTAGAGTTGCTTGGATTTTAATGAAAATTTCCAGACGAAAATATCGAAAGACAAAGCTTTTTCCCAATTATGTTGGGGTCGGCTTCCAGTCTAACCGGATGCAGCTGAATTCCAGTATTTTACATGGAGTGACTGCCGATAGGTACCCCTGGGTAAGACTGGTTCCCAGACTTTCGGGCCTTTGACGACCCGTAACGACTGTCAAACAAAGATCCACGAATGACAGCCGAGATCAACGGCTTAACATGCTTTTCGAGGCACGGAATCTTGGTATACATAAAGACGGTCACCCATCCACAGACCAACAGCGGCTGGCGCAGCTTAACTTGTGTGACCCGATCAGCTGTTCTTACTTTGCCACAAGCCCTTCCGAAAGACAACTAAGCATTAGTACTTACATAATGTTAGTCTGTTCGAAAATAAAGACATATCTTTGCCTTTAGAACTGCTTTCAAATATGCTTGTGGTAGAAGATTGAAGCTGATGATGATGCAACTAATGATGCAGATGCTCGAGCAACTGTGATGTAGTGAGGATAAAGAAGTTTCACTGACAAAGAGGACTCTGACAAGACCATACAACAATTATTATTAGATCAGTAAGTGCTAATTTTTCCAAATCTGCCTATCACTTCCTTCTGTGTCATAAGATGTGCGTTTTATGAAAACCAGTTCATCAATTTCATAGTCAACATTTCATTTAATTTGTATCTCATCTTCTATAGTACGTTACAACACCGAAATAAAGCGATTAAAATGTGGCTATCGACCAATAGAAATTGATATAAATCCGCACCTAAATTATTATAGATTGATGCACTAATGCCATCACTCCCTTATTGGACCAATCACAACGAATTCGGCAAAGTTCGGTTTTTTCCGAAGATAAACGATGGAACCTTTGAAACGTTGTCGTACCTGTGTTAAGTTATTTCTTATTTCAAACTCTGCTCAACTAAACTGCCGCATCCAATCCGCCTGCACTCCACTAATCCGTCTGAGCGGCCGAATGTCAAGCGTCACTCAATATAGAGAGCTGTTGACGTACAGGATTACGAGCACCACACTCTTCTATTCTATATGAATATCTGTATTTGTTGTTCGAGAATATTAACTGTGAACTGAGTTTTCACATGAAATTCACATGCGACTTAATTAAAACAGAAGTGCATAAAGTATAATACCTTCGCTTTAATGGTGGGTACACAATTACACATACAGGGTGTAATTGTAAACACTGTTATCCTTTTAAGTGGTCATTGTACTTATCCTTATGGACAACTTTCACTATGGGACCAAATCTGAAATCGGGAAAAAAAATAGCTGTTCCCTACATTTATGTTCGCATAACTCTTCAAAATGTAGGGAACAGCAGATTTTTTAAAAAATACGTTTAAACAAATTCGCCTGGTGGTTGTGTTGTGTTACATTGCATACTTAGGTATATTTGGATGTTCGTTTCAACGAACGTAACATTTCATATTATGGCGTTCTATCCAGCGCTTCATTATAGAATTGGTACGTCATTCTATGGTGGCTGTGCCATCTCAAAGTCATAATGTGGCAGTCCACGACAAAAGGTACCATACGGTCTTTTCTAGTTTCACAGATTTTGTGAAAGCGTGCAAAAATGTTTTATTTTTTTGCTTTTCCGTAAAATAGAACGTTTGTATAAAGTAGGCAGTGCTACTTTCAGTGAAGCGTTAAGATAAGATTCATTAATTATATGTAAATGGGTTTGTATATTTTTATTTTTTGTTCTTAGAAGCTTGCCCAAAACCTGGTCTGAAAGTTTAGTAGAAAAGGTAGGTAAAAGTAAGTGCAAAATTTAAGATTAATATTTTTTAAAAATATATCTCCGTAACTACTACACATGTTATGAGTTTGATCTTTTTGATATGGATAGTTGGATAGCTAATTTATTGCAGATTATGGGAATATGCATAACTCCATACCAGCCATAGGTAAGGTACCTTTGCCTGTAGACTGTCACATATTATAGGACAATAATCTAATTGACTAAACCCAGAGAATACCAATTCTAAAAACAAATTTTCATAAATATTAAAATTCCTGGTAGTCGTTTCTTTGCTAGTAGGAAAGAGACACACTCCTTGTGTTACAGAAGACGTGGTTTAGGACTGCACATGATATCACCCCAATACCTACTTAACTTCGATACCTTTCCCCATACTGTCAAAATTTAATATACAACCGACCTTATTAGGGTTAGTACTTATTAGCTTACCACCCTATCTTGATGAAGTACCCTCAAGTGCGGGTTAATAAAGGGCGCATTACTGTGTAAACATGGTCACGTGGCCACCCGGCGGCGGTCACGTGACGCCCACAGACTAGACAGAGATCTCTCGCTCCAGATATCATCTGTGACTGGTTTCGCGCGCTTTTTCCTGTCAAATTAGGCAATTCTGTTTTTGATGGACTTGCTTTTTGATCGCAATTTTTTTCCAGGGCTCTCGTGTAAGAAGTTCGCGACGCCAGTGATGCCAGATTGGGGGTATTCCCCGCAAATTTGGGGGTTTTTTATAGTCATAGGGGAAAATGGGGGGGACAATATTTTTGGGGGGATAGTTGGAGGGAAAAAACCGGGAATGGAGGGAATGGGGGTATTTTTATTACAAACAGGTTTTTACCGTCAATCACCATTATGGTCAGTTAGAACCACTTTTTTCTTTACTCCGTGGTTAGAACGAAGTGATTAAATCACTATATATATATATGATAATATATATGACAAATATGCAGAAATGCAAAATACAAATGGTACTTTTTTTTTACCGACCGATTGGTAAAAAAATAAAAAATATTTTACCATTTCTGGGGGATTTTTCCTTCAAAAGCTGAATTTGGGGGGATTTCGGGGAAGGTTTGGGGGAGCGCGAGATGGTCATCTGGCAACACTGCGCGACGCTACCGTAACTTAACTATTCAATTCACTGCAACCAAAAGGAGTTTTTTTTTGAGGAAATATCTTGAAAACTATTTACAATTTCCTAACCTAACAATAACGAGAGCGTCAGCAGTGCTACGTGGTGCTGACATGGACATTGTTTCAGGCTGTGAGTTCTTCAGGAAAAGATAAAGTTTTTACCAGTTTCCATAGTCATGAAAAGTTTATGAAGAAAGAATATCAGACTACTTAAATAAAAACTCCAGCAAAAACAATTTGGACTAAGGAGCAAAACAATATAATTTGGCCTTCCCCGAAGCTACAACTGTGGTCGGACTTTTAACTAGCTGCAGTAAAATGACACTTCTAATGTCATTTTTACTGTCATTTCGCTAACAAATGGGAACATTTTTTAACGAAATGACAGATAACAAGTGTCAACAAAAAGTCCGAGCATACAACCAATGTTGTCAAGAAAAATGACAGCTGAGTACATAGGTAATAAAGAAATTAAAAAGAAAGTGAAGCTTCATAAAATCTGCTAACTACACCAATTAATTGTTCAAAATAATGAGAGTAATTACAAATAATACATTTAGATAAACTCGTTATCGTGTTACAACCATGATTAGAGCTTTTGACCGATTTTAAACCACCATTTAGTGAACAGCTCCAGGCGCCATCTTGTGTGTGATAAAATGTAATCCATAATGGTTTAGTTAAATGTTTAATTACAGTTGTTCTAAGCGATTAATCACTCTATAGATTGAGTTTTCATCGAAGAAGGTCAAATGATTTGAAAGTAAATAATAGGTATGTCTTGCCAAATAGATTGTAGGTACCTACTTACTAAGAGGAGGTACTTAGTCAATCTTATTAAATTGCACGTTGGCGTATAGGCATTTCTATTATTTATATGTTTGTCATAGATTTCGTAAAAGACGCGAGTAGGCTCATCTACTATTGTAGATGCACAAAACGAAACTTGAATGATTCCTATAAGTAACAAAACTAAGCTACACTCTATGACCAAGACCACTAATGAATAATCTAGAATCAATTTATGTAAACCGTGATAGCGACAATGTGATACAGAAACACCCTCCATTTTCACGGTGTGATACTCCCTGGCCGCGCCACAGTGGAAAATAAAAAAAACATTTTTGTAGATAAATTGTACCGTTTATGTACTATACGGAATGGTTTGGTCAGTGGATGGGTGACCATCTTTACATAACGAGATTCCTCCGTGCCTCGGAAAGCACGTTAAGCCGTTGGTTGGTCCCGGCTGTTATTCGTGAATCTTTGACAGTCGTTACGGGTCGTCAGAAGCCCGAAAGTCTGACAACCAGTCTTACCAAGGGGTATCGTATTACCCAGTTACTGGGTTGTGGAGGTCAGACAGGCAGTCGCTCCATGTAAAATACTGGTATTCAGCTGCATCCCGTTAGACTGGAAGCCGACCCAAACATAGTTGGGAAAAGGCTAGGCAGATTGATATGTACTATAATACGGAATGAGTAGTGAAAAAAATTGTACCTCAAAGAATAATTAAATGTAATGAAGTTTTGGTGGCGCGGCCAGGGAGTATTCTCCCTGGCCGCGCCACCACGGTGCTTGTAAACTGTTCGGCGTACTCGGACATAGTATACACTAAAGAATTGTACGGAAATTGTTCGTTTCCGTACGCTATAAAGAGATTCGAAAATTTAATTACTTTAGAAATTATAGGCTTGTGAAGGTGGTCATGGTCCTTCCTCATTCCTGAGAATCCTAATGCGCCACCAGTGTCCTTTGGCATTTTGTACAAAACAGTCCTAGATTTTTTTTAAACTGCTGTGCGTAATAAAGATGTCAAATGGATTTCAGATGCCCGAAATGGTAGGGTGTGTTTCACCACTTACGATTAGGTTCACGTTAACTTACTTGAAAGATAATAATTATGATTCAAATTCTGTTCCATTTTTGAATTTGTTCGGTAAGTATTTATATATATAGTGACTATATATTCGGACATCGTGAAATAGGACCTTAGACTCCAAATTAAAAACGAGTTGTAAATACCTCTCGTACCTACATAAGGCCATGTAATCGCTTTTATGATGTAGGTACTAATGTGCACCTACTGTTCAAGTACGTTTTTTACAGATCTAAATGTCACATCATTTAGAATATGGTAATGTCTACAGACCGTTCACAGTTTATTTTTATACCTCTGATCTTGCATTACTATCAAAATGACAATGATCTTTATTTTCATTAGAGTAAAGTTGCTGATGAATTGCTACCACTGACAAGTCTTTCAAAATAAAAGTGATCTTTAGATTTGTTAGAATAAGGTTGATGTTGGAATGCTGCTGTCAGAGGTAACATAACTCTGAATCGGAATGTATACGTCTATGCGCACTCTGTCCGACAAACAGCTTATTAAGTAAGTATATCCTAAGTTTACTCTGTGAGTGTTAATTATACATGTTACTTGAACCATCAGCTGCTTCTCTATCAATAGCATTGGTCCTTATTTGCGTCTATGTTCTAGCGATTACGATCTGGAGTCCTATCCAACCGTAGTTTATTTATCAGGTCAGTAAAAATTATGCAAGAACTTTCTGTAGGGAAATCGTAGGCAAGACAATAATATATTTATAATAGATATTATTAAACTCGCTTCCCAATGGTTTTGATACATTTATTTGTTCTAATAAATTCAGCCCGTAATTGTCACACTGTTCTCGAGACTTTCACCCTATTAAACCCAACCCAAAAAAGACCCTTATGTATTCCTTCTCGGATATTATAAGTCTTATTTGATTGGATTTAAACAACTACTAGCTCATTTCCTCTCCTCTCAAAAGGAAAAACAGAAAAACCATTTCCCCGCCAATCCGCCATGTTGTCTGAACTGTCAGTGTCAAATGCGCGCGCACTTGACGCCGCACCCGATCGCCGGCGGCGGGCATGCATTTGAATAACATGGATAGCTATTACACGATACGAGAGTATTATAATGTGCATCCGTCAATCTGTGATGCTTGCTAGCTAGTGCTAAACTTGACTTTGAGGTGTTTTCATTTAATCAACAACTAGTTATAAACAACCTGAAACTGACCTGCAAATTGCAAAAAGAAAATTTGAATTTCCCGGGTTACCTTTGCGCATTCGCCATAGATTGTAATTGAAAAATCATCGACGGAAGTTGAGCTTCCTAACATTAACCTCAAATTATTGTCAAATGAAAAACATAAGCACATACTCTAGTTTCTTTGCACCTATGGAGTGTTTACGATAGATTATGGATAGGTTGCACCAAGGGCAACTTTACAGTGCCCGTCAAAGTTATTTTAACAGTAACATTAACAATGACCATAGACATTGTCATAGCAAAAAAAGTTAGCAGGGACATGACATTCGACGCGTCTGACAGAAGTGACAGATATTAACATTAACAATAACATTAACCAGCGAAGCGTGGGTGGTTAAGATTTCAGTTAAAGTTATGACTTCAGCTAACAAATTGTCAAATGGAGCAAAACTTTTTTGTCTATCAGGTACACCTACTTTAACAGAAGGTGCGATGTTTGTTATTCAATGTCAATGTCATGTCATGTCAAATCAATGTCCACGATGTCCGTAGGTGATGAAACAGACCCTGAGGCAGGCCCTCGGGTGCACCTTTTCTTTCACCACCTACGATTAAGTTCCTATTTTAACTTACTTGGCAGATAATTTCATACAAATTCTGTTCCATTTTTGAATTTATTCGGTAAGTAGTGTCTATTCGGACATCGTGAATATATAGGCCCGTAAAGTAAAATATTGCGACTTGCGACCAACCCAAGAATAGCTAAATCGTCTTCTTTTTATTTCTGTTTTAGTTGGTTTTTAATCAATTCCTGGCCATAAACAAAAAGAAAGAATAATTTCCCTGAAGCGATATATTTTATTGACTAATTTAAGCACCGTCTAGAGTTGATTAGGTATATTTTGGTTCCTAATAAAAATAAATATAATATTTCTAAACGAGTTTTAAGTGCAATGACCATAATTACTACATATTTGAATTCAGACACCAATTTAATATCCAAGGCTTGGATTCCAAGCTAATGTCTACTTAAATTTCTTGCTCATATCATTACCAACTTTATCCAAAGTAGATATTACTAGTGAACCTCAGGATGACTCGCATGCAAATTACACCTAATACACCACGTTTATACTTTATCATTAGCAAGCTATGTGATATAAAACTTAACTGCATTATTTCCCTGATCATGGTACTTATGCGATAAACCCAATCATATTCATAAAACGCGAGCATAAAATTATGGGACATATCTCACAAATAACAATAACGACTTAAAGACACGCACGTCCGTCCATCGCGGCGGGCGAGAGCATAATGTGCAATAATAATTCTAAATTCAAAACTGAAGAAGTTACGATGGACGGTCGCGCACGGGCCGGTGTTGCCAGTTATATAATTAGAAAATGAAAGGGTGGCGCGCACGCAGCCCGGGGCTCGACCACTACTATCGCTCACCATCGAGCCTGCTCCCGCTAGTGTTGTGACAACGATTTATTGTCGATTTTCTATAATCTCTGGTACCGATGAATTTAATGTTTTCCTTATTGTGGGGCGGTAAATGGGGCCATTTTAGATAATATATTATAGTAATACAAATCTCATTTCAGAAATACATAAAGAATAGTAGTAAATGTATACTAACATATTTCCTCCCTCCGGACACCAAATGACATTTACCTACAGCTTCGACGCACCAGCAAAAATAGAAGTTGTGGAAAAACACTTGGAAGGATGTCTTAGGTGCATTTGCTGACGCTGATTCAGGTAGGAGACTAGGAGTGTCACAACACAGAGTCTGGAGAGTAAAAAGAGTATCACTATCATAACACAGAAAATTACATCGAAAATAAACTCGACTATTGTGTGCGCGCAAGTGCTAGTCACCGTCTGAGGTAAGTGAGCGGTGTGACGGGGGAGATAGACAAACGTCAAACTAACTCAGTCTGCCAATCTTATCAATCGCGCCCTCCCCGTCTCACCGCTCACATACCTCAGGAGGTAACTAGCACTTGCGCGAACACTATAGTGAAACTACTCTAAAGTTGTTGAACACCATCATAGTAGGTAAGCCATCATCATCTGCCTAGCCTTTTCCCAACTATGTTGGGGTCTGCTTCTAGTCTAACCGAATGCAACTGAATACCTATATTTTTTATAGAGCGAGTGCCTATCTGACCTCCACAACCCAGTTACTGGGTAATACGATAGATAAGCCATCATACTGATTCAAATTCTTGTGCCCTAATAATCACTTTGACAAAATAATATCGATACTCCACGAAAGACAGCACTAGTATAAAAATATACTCCCCATCCCGGAGGGCATGGCAACATTCTTTATTTTCGAATATTAATAAGGAGCGTGCAACATTACACCGTATTTCACATTGGGTAACATCATTATCTTCCCTCTCACTCTATCTACCTCTAAAACTATATCGCTAAACTCTTCTAATGTTCGAATTTCATATAATGACGACCTTTTCGGTGCAAGATGGTAGATCAACGGAGATTTATCTAAGTTCTATAACGACTTATGTATGTGCATACATATTTATAGGCTGTCTGTAATTACTACCTTTACCCGATAACTCATTCAATGGAGGAAAAATGTAATGAGAGTACATTACGTAGGTGTATCTTTAGAGTAATAAAGTTGCTATACATACGTTATTATGCTTTGAGTACTTCATATTAAAATAATGTCCGATATTTTGATATCAAAGATATTGAATGCATAAAAATAATGGTATTTTGCTATCACCAGTGGTGTCTTTCATAATTAGTATTTCAGCCTTATTGCCTAAGTTTTAAATAATAAATTGTTTAATACTTAGAAAACAGTTCTTTATTTATATAAGTCTGACTGGCTTTTTTAACACCACTGTGACCTGTTTCATCTGCTCCATAGAAGTTCCGGTTTATTTATAATTATAAGGCAGACAATTTTATACAAATTCTATTCCTTTTCTGAATTTTACTATTTATTATGATTACTAGCTGTTGCCCGCAACTTCGTCTATTATCCAGGATAAAAAGTAGTCTGTGTCCTTTTCTAAGTCATGGTCTACTCATGTGCCAAATTTCATCCAAATCCGTTTAGCCGTTTTAGCGTGAAAGGGTAACAAGCAAACTAACTCACTTTCTCATTTATAATATTAGTTAGGATCAGCCGTTTGTGTCCAATTGCAGGCAACTGAAGGAACACGGGTGGGTTTTAGTCAGTAAAAGTCTGGCACGCCCTCCCGCTCCACCCAGAGCGGGAGAAGTTATTTGATGATTTCCCACCCTCAAAAAAAAAAAAAAAAAAAAAGGGCTTGGCCACCCTTCCCTCCTTCCACTTATCCCTATCCACTGCTGTTTGTTTCTGAATGATAGAAACTTAAAATCCGAACATTATACAGGATCATTGGTAAAACACCAGCAACATCTTAAGGGGTTATTGTCCTCATCATTATGAACAACTTTCATTGTGGGACCAAACCTGAAATCGCGAAAAAAAAAAATCAGCTGCTCCCTACATTTTGACAAGTTTGATGCACTGACCAACTGATTTTTTTTCGCGATTTCAGGTTTGGTCCCATAATAAAAGTTGTTCATAATGATAGTACAATGACCCCTTAAGAGGTTGCTGGTGTTTTACCAATAACCCTGTAGATACTTATATTGTTCGGATTTTAACTTTCTAGTTAGTAGTTATGAACCACTTTCCTACAACAATATTAGCGGTACATAACAATCATATTTCTGCGACTTAGAAAGGCAAGCTCTAAACATAACCATTCAAGATGCTAACAAAAAAAAGACACAAATCCAACTAAGTAATTAATTCTAGTGAAGTAGTCATAAGAGCTCTAAAAGGTGGTCGGGAGCTAACGAGGTACAAAACACACAGCGCGGTCCGCGTTATATGACGCCTAAGTGCCCCTGCTCATAGGGACAAATGTTCGCACAGTCTGAGAAAATAATCGAATTGATTTGATTAGTCTAATCTCGTTTTCATTAAAACTGGGAGACTCCTAAATGAATTTCCTAAATAAAAGCGCACTCTTGGGTTTCAACATTCGGCTTAGCGCTGTGTTTTAATCCAACAGTGCAGTAATATTTAGGCGTTTATTTAAATGTTTCCTAGTGTTAGTGGAAACGAGCATTAAAGCCGATCGTCCACCGCCAGCTAAACTAAGTTAGTTTAGTTTAGCTCGCATAGTTGAATCAGTTTTTCATACATGTGCGCATATACACTTGCGTGCAATAAAATCGATCCACCCCATTCTCTTCGATATGAAACGTGAAAATTTAACAAGTTTAATTAACAATAACCTAATATATTGTGTACTAAAACCTTCCTGACTGTATGTAGATTACGTAAGTGAAAAAAATATCAAAACTGATTCATTACTTTTTGAGAAAAACGCGAATTTAAAAACATACAGATCGAATGAACAACCTCCTTTTTTTTCAAGTTGGTTAAAAATTCAAATGATCAATAAACGAAGAGTAATAAACAAAATTAAGCTTATGTCAACTTCACTGACAAAAAAAAGTCACGCAGTTTTTTCAAACAAAAGTGATTGATGAGAACATCAGAAGAATCGAGTCGATCTTGTCAAGAATATTGCTTTTATCAAAGTATATGTGTATGTGTAAATAAACTTTATCTTACCTACCTTCACACAGTATAAAATAATTAAAATAAATACATTAATATCTTTGAGCTATCGTCTCTCAAATAGAGAGCATGGGGTGGGCCAATTTTTTTGCACGCAAGTGTAGTTTGCGGTGGACGTACACCACATGTATGAAAAACTGATTCAACTCAATCAATCAATCCGTCTAGCCTTTTCCCAACTATGTTGGGGTCGGCTTCCAGTCTAACCGGATGCAGCTGAATACCAATATTTTACATGGAGCGACTGCCTATCTGACCTCCACAACCCAGTTACTGGGTAATACGATACGCCTTGGTAAGACTGGTTGTTAGACTTTTGGGTTCTGACGACCCGTAACGACTGTCAAAGATCCACGAATAACAGCGGGGACCAACGGCTTAACGTGCTTTCCGAGGCACGGAGGAATCTCGGTATGTAAAGATGGTCACCCATCCAGTGACCAACCCCGAAAAACTGATTCAACTATGCGAGCTAAACTAAACTAACTTACAATTAGTTTAGCTGGCGGTGGACGATCGGGTTTATTCTATAAGAAATTAAGACCAAAAAAATTCGAACCTCACTCAGTCGAGTGGTCACATATTTCTATGTAATTCCAAAGCATTCAAATGCTCGAATTTCGAAGTGATGATAAAGGATAATATTGCTGCCTGGTGCGATTATTTCCAATAATCCGATATCATTCACTGAACAAAACTAGCTTCTGCCCGCGACTTCGTCCGCGTGAAATTTCTTGTTCCCCCGACCCACCCCGTCGCATCGCATCGCCTGCCCACGCTATTACATCGTTTTCGCTTAGTGTTCTTTCCGACTTTTTTATTTTTGCTCAGCTCCTAAATAAATAAATAAATATCCTTGGACATTTCACACAACTAAATGTCATAGCGTAATGTTAAATAATCTATAGCCATCCTCAAGAACTGAGCTATCAAAGTCAAAAATAATTTTTCAAATCCGACTAGTGGTTACAGAGATTAGCGCGTTCAAACAAACATAAAAACAAACTATTCAGCTTTATTATTAGTATACAACGTGTAACGTTAAATGCGCAAAACCTCTTAAGGGGTCATTGTACTCATCATTATGAACAACTTTTACTATGGGATTAAACCTGAAATCGCGAAAAAAAATCAGCTGTTCAGTACATTTTTTTATGTTCGCATAATTCGTCAAAATGTACTGAACAGCTGATTTTTTAATATTATGGAATATTATTTATTTTTGGGACAGCCACGTTGGTAAGCTGGTAGCCACTCTAGTGGTAGCAAGCACCACTGAACATGAGGTTCTTAGTTCGATTCCCAGGTCCCAGGTCCAAAGAGTTATTGGGTTTTTCCATCAGGAATTTCTCAGTAGCAACCCGGAGTCTGGATTTGTTTATGGCAATAGGCTCGCCCCCTATTACTGGGACTGTGGGTGTAATACAGGGTGTAAGGGACAGCCTCCGCAAACTAACAGGGTACATTCAGCTACTCATTTTGAATCATATTCCACCGGAAATTTTCTCAGGAAAATTTTCATTTTTTTAATTTTTTTTCAGTTACATTTTCATTATTTCAATGTAAAATTGCATTGTGTGTTCGCAGCTCTCCATTTATGTAAAAAAAACTGCAAAAAAAAACAGCAAAAAAAAAAAAACCAGCAATGGATGTTGAAATACTCTAACCAACGACGCGTGAAATCAGCTGTTCACTTTCTGTCTAGCTACAGAGTTCATCGAACTCACCGGGTACGTATTACCTACCCCTCCCAGCCAGTAATAGACGCTCCGATTTGTGCACAAAAACACAAACAAATCAGGTTTATTGGATTCCTGAAAAAAATTCATGTACCGGTCATCTTAGAATGACATACTGAATTCACCCTATCAGTTTGCGGAGGGCTGTCCCTTACACACTGTATAGGTAGGTACACATACACCTCTGCCTAACCCTTCGGGGAACACAGGCATGATCTTATGTTATTATGATTTATTAATGTAGGTAATTACTTTTTCTATTTATACGATTAAAATAACATTTACTTGACTTGTTAGAGTTATTAGTCAAGTCAAGAATCTCATAATAGTCATCATCAACCAGATAAATTCACAAAATCAAAATCAAAAGTCATTTATTCAAATTAGGCTGAGAATCAGCACTTTGTAACAGATTGAGCACACACAAATTGTAACAGATTTTTTTATTTTTTTTATTTCATTTTATTTTGAGAAAAACACATAAATACATAAATTAAAGAGAAGTACATAAATTAAAAATAAACAGATACCAAAAATACCGGATGACTTTTTTTACGCTCTTGAAAATAATAGGGTATAAAGGGGAACGGAGTAGAAGCACATTTGGCACCTAGTTTTTTTTTAATAAGTATCTTAGACAGAAATTGATCTAAGTATCAATAAATACTACAAATCCGAAGTAAACTTTTCATACTAGAACAATAAAAACAGAAATTTTGAAAAAAAATAATAAATCGTTAATAAATATCGAAATTCAAATCATAAATGCACCCCAATGCATGAATGAATTTCGATTTATTAAAATATATTATTAGAAAAAAAAACAGTAGGCGTACCTAGTTCACATATTATATAGCCTATTTTTTCAAGACGGTAAAATAAGTTATCCAGTATGAACTAACAGAAAAGATAACCGGGACATAATCATCCGTACCTACTTGGCCAAACGAGTCACACGAAATTCATTTGCTTATAAAAGTTTGTAAACAAAAGCAAATTGTACGCGTATAATTCTGCGAGTCATTCCTCTCGAGCGCCATTGCACACTGGCAATATTATAGTAATCATAAACGCAATCAAACTTCATAGAATACAACATACCCTAAACATCTGATTGCCACTGTCTTAGAGTAAGCTGAACGGTCAGGCCTTCGAACTCTGCCTACCATAAACCGATCTGCTATATAGCTCTTATTACATGTCATTTAGATGATAGAAGGCAATAGAAGGAACCTACTCAGCGGCGGAAGTAAGAAGTTTGAGTTTAGAATCATAGGAATAATTTTTACGAGACTTTAAAATAGGTATGAAATGTAGCGTGAAAACGTCGTTTCGCTCGTTGTGTATGTGTCCAGTAAGGCCAACACACCGAGATCAAGACAAGATCGATCGATCTTGGCAAGTCCAAACATTGCGCAGAAGGCTGCGCAGTAACGTTTTTTATGAACCAAATGGTGACATGAGGCGAGTGTGAGTGAGAGAACATGCGCGAAGGTTCCTAGTGCCTATGTTCAGACTTGCCAATATATTTCGCCCGTATACGCTGTAGTGTACCGGAGGTACGCACGCCTACAGAACAAACTATAGGTACATTTCAAATATAAGCTGATCTCGCATTGTATAGGATTTCTATCTCAGTGTAAACTGGAAATGTATAGCTTGATGTGTAGCCGTGTGTACTTACCTAAGTTCAATATTTCTGACTGACAAAAACATGTAAGATTTCAACCGCTAATAATTACGAGACTTTTAATGCTAGCGTCACAGAACAGAAATAACAAAAGAGATTTATTCTGGTGTTTTTTTTCATGAGTTGACAAAGGACCTAAAGAGAAACCACAGAAATATTGGCCAAAATAGGGTTAAAAATTTATATGAAGTTGACAAATGCCGTTAATCTGCTCAGAAATGGAAAAAACCGCAATCAAAAAAAGCTTGCATCAAAAGGAATGCAATAAGCCTATAAAGTCTTGTGCCGAGCAAATACAATAGGTAGCTACGCCGCCAGTGTCAGAAACCGTAAGAAAATCTGCAGCAAATAGGTAGCAAAAAAGTTTAAGGTGTTGTCACTTCACAGGTAAATCTGCTCTGAATTGAAAAATATCATAACCGGTGAAAGCATACTTTATAAAGAACTAGCTGACCCAACAGACGTTGTCCTGTCCCAATTTCAATAATTCAAAATTCCCATAGAAAATCCATTTTCAGTTTTCCCGAATGTTCTAATTTTCCCGGCAACTTATCCAATATTTCTCTACATAAGAACCTTCTCCTGACAATAATAAACACAACAAAAAAATAATTAGCGAAATTGTTCCATCCGTTCACGCGTGATGCGATGACCAAGGGAAATAGGTATTCATTTTTATATATACACAGAAGATGAAATGAGCTACTGAGTCTAGTGTCGAGCAAATACAATGGCTATGGCTACACGGCAGTATCGGAAACCGTAGCAATATTTCAATCTGTTTTCACGAAAACAAATGCAAATTTTTTTAAACAGCTTCAAGAACTAAGTAGGTGGTACTTTAGGTACTTAACCTACAATAACATCGATTGTAATAAATAGGGAAATGACAAATAAAACGCCGTCCACGAGAGAATATACAGTGTTAGTCGGCGTTCGCACGAGCGTAATAAAATCGCGGCGGGATTTTATCGGGCACTGGATTTTCAACTCTCGTTGTTGAGCCGAGCGTTGAGAATCCAACCTAACAAAAACAGAGTGCATCCCAGCGCGACGAAAAACACACTGTTGGATTTTCAACTCCCGGTGCTAAGCAGAGAGTTGAAAATCCAGTGCGCGATAAAAGCCCGCCGCGATTTTATTACGCTCGTGGAAACGCCGACTTCATCCATACTAATATTATAAATTCGAAAGTAACTCTGTCTGTCTGTCTGTCTGTCTGTCTGTCTGTCTGTCTGTTACCTTTTCACGCCTAAACCACTGAACGGATTTCGATAAAATTTGGCAAGGCTATAGATGGTATCCTGGGGACGGACATAGGCTACTTTTTTTTCAAAAATAATCCTACAGGGGGTGATATAGGGGATGAAAGTTTGTATGGGAAACTCAGTATTTCTTAAGTTAGGGATGTGAAAATTAAAATTTATGTTTTTGATAGGAAATAAAGAAATATGCGGTTCAGCGTTTTTGAAAAATCATCCCCTAAGGAGGTAAAATAGGGGTTGATTTTAAAATTCACAAAACTGCACGGATTTCGATAAAATTTGGCAAGGCTTTATATAGCATCCTGGGGTGGGAAATAGGCTATTTTTTGTCTTAAAAAAATAATCCTACAGGGGGTGATATAGGGGATGAAAGTTTGTATGGGAAACTCAGTGTTTCTTAAGTTAGGGATGTGAAAATTAAAATGTATGCTTTTGATAGGAAATAAAGAAATATGCGGTTCAGCGTTTTTGAAAAATCATCCCTTAAGGGGGTAAAATAGGGGTTGATTTTAAAATTTACAAAACTGCACGGATTTCGACAAAATTTGGCAAGGCTTTATATAGCATCCTGGGAAAGGACATAGGATACTTTCAAAAACAATACTACAGGGGGTGATATAGGGGATGAAAGTTTGTAAGGGAAACCCAGTATTTCTTAAGTTAGGGATAACAAATTTATTCTATTGGTAGGAAATTAAGAAATATGCGGTTCAACGTTTTTGAAAAATCATCCCCTAAGGGGGTAAAATAGGGGTTGATTTTAAAATTTACAAAACTGCATGGATTTCGATAAAATTTAGCAAGGCTTTATATAGCATCCTGGGAAAGGACATAGGATACTTTCAAAAACAATACTACAGGGGGTGATTTAGAAGATGAAAGTTTGCAAGGGAAACCCAGTATTTCTTAAGTTAGGGATAACAAATTTATGCTATTGGTAGGAAATTAAGAAATATGTGTTCAGTGTTTTTTAAAAATCATCCTCTAAGGGGGTAAAATAGGGGTTGATTTTAAAATTTACAACACTGCACGGATTTCGACAAAATTTGGCAAGGCTATAGATAGCATCCTGGGAAACGACATGAGCTACTTTTTATCTTAAAACATAATCGTACAAGGGGTGATATAAGGGATGAAAATTTGTATGGGAAACCCAACATTTCTTAAGTTAGGGATATGAAAATTCAAATTTATGCTTTTGGTAGGAAATAAAGAAATATATGGTACAGCGTTTTTGAGGGGGTACAATAGGGGTTGACAAATGTTTGTGTACCTACCTCTTTTTAAGAGATTTAAGGGATTGGAAATGTAGTCATAGTTCGAATCTTGAGGTAACATTTAGTCTTTATTTCATTCGGCGTTTTTACGAGGAAATTATTTGAACGAGTGGACACTCGGACAAAAGTTATTTGTTATTAGAGCGTGACTGACATAATAAATTTTAAGTACAAAGTCCCCCCGCCGCGTAAGTCTGTTTGTTTGAATGCGATAATGTCAAAAAGTACCGAACGGATTTTCATACGGTTTTCTCCAATGAACGGAGTGATTCAGGGTAATTCATTATAGTTTTGTGTAAATTGGCTGAAATATGACGACGACTGTTGAAGATGTCGGAAAAAATCATGCCGACTGGTAGCTTTATGCCTACTATACACGGTAACGATATATCGTAGCGATTTGAGTTTGCACAGTTATATCGGACGGCCCTATGTTTTCCACATGAACATTCCCATGAGATATTTTCCGACATCCACGCGGGCGAAGCCGCGGGCAAAAGCTAGTTGATATATAAAAACCCTTATTGGTAACTCGACCACTTCCTTGCAGGACGTCATAGATGCAACCAGTGGTCTCGAACCTACCGATTTTTCGGTATTTCTACCCCTAAGGGCTCTGTTCTACCGAAATATTTTTTCAATAAATAAACGAATTTGGTTTAATATTGTAGTTTTTTCTCAAATACCGATTTTGGGTAAGTACCTACAAATATACCGATTTTACCGCCAACGCTATTCGAGACCACTGGATGCCACAATTGTGCTACCAAATGTTCTACCGAAATTCAGTAGTTTTTGAGTTACTTCTTACTTAGATTTTTAGTTCTTATATGAAAAATGATTTACGGCGCGACTATACCTACTGGAATTTAAGTTAGTAATATAGCTAATGCTGATGCCGTAGCAGATCTTTCTTAATAATTAAAAGTTCAAAATTGCCTAAAACTTTGTCAAAAATCACTAATTAAACATTTTATTTTTCGTAATTTTTGTCAGACAAAAATAAAAAAAAACCGGTCAAGAGCGAGTCGGACTCGCGCACCGAGGGTTCCGTTCCGATTTCTGAAAAAGTGTGCTACTTAGAGATATCGTTTTATTTTTCCTGTACCTAATCTTTACATAAACTTCTATCACATAGAATAATTTCAGATTTTTCTCTTTGCAAACTACGGAGAATAGGGGCGGGGAACGGTATTTTTTTTACATTTTTCATAAAAAGTTGGAAACTATGCGGCCCAAAAATAAAAAATAAATAGTTTGAGAATGTGCACACAGCGCTCTGTCATATGATACCCCACATGCCCTAGTAACCCGACTTTAAATTTTTAAGACCCCCTTTCAGTCCTTGTTGCAAAAAAAAAAAAATATTTCTTTTTTATTTGCAAAATAGTTGGGTAAACATCATCTAAAACTGTTCCAAATTTCAAGTTCATAACATCAGTAGTTCTTGAGATATCCAGCTGTGACAGACAGACAGACAGACAGACTTAGTCACACACACCATAAGGGTTCCTTTTTTACCATTTTGGTACGGAACCCTAATTACGAAAAAAAAAACTGAATTTCGGTAGAACATTAATGGTGGCTTAATTTGTTGCATTTGCACCCTGCTATGACGTCCTGCATTGAAGTGGTGGTGTTACCAATAACCCTATAATTAGGCCAATCTTAATTCTAAGTATCCTTGTTAACTTTTAGGTCTTCGATTTTCTCATAGCTCTATCATAACTAGATCCCCTGCCAATCTCTATGACATTAGCATTCCTGTGAAAACGGTATCACTCCATGTCGGCTGCTACAATTTTATTGTCAAGTTACTGATGCTGATGTCATTAAGATGCCGATCAAATTCGTGGCATTACCGCCAGCCCCGGGGTGGACTCACTAACTCTAATATTAGGGACACCATGAACTTGATGATGGGATTTTCCAGAAAAAATGTGTGGGTTTTTCAGTGCTGTGTACTGCTTAATATTGAAAAATGCCCCTCTGTACCTACTTACTTGGTTCAAAGTTTTCACTTTTACACGTCAAAAATTAATTAATGTTTTAAAACTAGAAAAGTCAAAGTCAAATCATTGATTTCAAATAGGCACATAAAAGGCACTTTTGAACGTCATACAAAAAAAAATATAATTGAATCTAGTCGCTATTCCAAAAGGTAGTTTCGTATGGAGAAGAATGGGCAAGAAAGTCCACCGTTACTCTTTTAAAACTGTTTGTTGTAGATGAGGTCGATATCACCATACCTAATTATTTATTTTCCAGAAGAAACTGCAGTTTGAATTTCATAATTCGGTCATTAAGTTAGTTTTATCCAGCAACAACCAAAACGTTTTCAACCAAAACTAAGTAGTTTTATCTAGCCACAACCAAAACGTTTTCAACCTGGTCAATACGAACCATGGTCACCACAGCGGACTACCGAAAACCGTAGCGTGTCGCGTGACAAGTGGCCGAGTCGCGCCAGTTTCCTATGGGAAACAGACTACCCCCCTCGCCCCGCACACTCCGGCTTTAAGCACACGAGACCTGACGAATTGCAACCATGCACCAAGGGAATGCGTTAATCAGTCCTAAAATGGGGCGCCTGTTACACCGACGTGTAACGTGCTTTGTTATGGATGGTCAAAAGGGACAACAATTTTGGGTGTTTCGTCACTGTGACTGCTCAGTCATATCTATGAAGGGTTACAGGGGTATGTTAGAGAGTATGGATAACTAGCACTTGGAAAAGATTAAAAGGCCTTGAGATAATTGATTAAGTTATATTTTATATAGGAACAAACATACGAGCAGACACTTTCAGACAGAATTAAGTATGTTACAGTGTGTGTCATAATCTAAACAATATTTAAACATAGAATAACAAAGCTTCCAGGTAGTGTTATCATTGTAGTTCCAACAGGGTAAAACAAGGAAAGTCACTAAAACCGGACTTTGTGTAATTAACATTTTAATGCAAAACATAATCTTGGACATTCCCCCTTTTGCGACCCAATCCTTATTACGTTTCGTTACACTAGGGACATTCCCACTTTTGCAACCCAATCCTTGTTACGTTTCGTTACACTAGGGACATTCCCACTTTTGCAACCCAATCCTTGTTACGTTTCGTTACACTAGGGACATTCCCACTTTTGCAACCCAATCCTTGTTACGTTTCGTTACACTAGGGACATTCCCACTTTTGCAACCCAATCCTTGTTACGTTTCGTTACACTAGGGACATTCCCACTTTTGCAACCCAATCCTTGTTACGTTTCGTTACACTAGGGACATTCCCTCTTTTGCAACCTAATCCTTGTTACGTTTCGTTACACTAGGGACATTCCCACTTTTGCACCTGTACAGGGTTTTGAAATATTGTAGTTATGAGAGACTATGCTTGTTTTTACACGCAAAAACACGCATGAAAACCTAAGTGTTGCCATACTTAACTTATATTTGAATTTCTTGTGACATTCCTTGTTTTGCCCCTTTACACTTCATAATATGTGGAATTGTTTTAAAAGCATGAAAGCTGACCGAACTTTTAAAATGTAAAAGTTTTAGAGGCTAAACAAGCATTTTTTGGCGATAATGTTCGCTATTGATAGAACAAAACTGTGAAGTAGTGCTGATCCAAAACCTCTACTCACCTATCCTAAAGTAGTGACGTGGATGTGAACCCAAAATAGGTGCAGACACCAGCAGGTCAAGCTACCCGAAACTGTCAAATTTTCCCAATCAACCTCGAACCTAAATGCTTTAGCGATTTAAAGAAACACAGATTGTAGTAGCTTGATGTGCTGGCGTCTGTACATCTTTTTACGATCTCCAATCCTTAGTACCTACTGGAATATACGGCAAACTTGTGAACAAGTGAAGAGAGAAGACGCATAAAGGTTCGATTCGATACTATAGACCTTCCCGGATGATTTAAACAATGCTTTTACAACAATTCCACCCATTTACACTACGGTGTGACAGTCAGCCCCTAAAACTCGCAATTACGAGTTTGGGGCTATCATTTGTGCGCTAGGTGCGTCTCTCGTCCCTCCGCAACTTCTCAGCCAGTCGTGAACTCGTGACTCTCCCGCGATACACTACACGATTTCTGAATTTATTTGACGCAAACCTTTGATGTGGGTGATGGCGCCACAGTTTTGAGAAACTCATAATTTTCGTTAGGATTTAAGATAAATGTATGTTTGTAAGATATGATTTCTTTAGCTGTTACCGCCCTTTCAACTTAGGATGAACGCAAAGTTAAAACCTTGAAATGTTTAAATTATGGTGCTATAATCACGACTGTCTAACATGGTGATCGTTGGATTTTCAGAAGTGAACGTTTGTAGTCTGAAACTATCAATTTCAGGACGGGAAACTAGCAGTACAAAGGTAATCGATCGCAGAATTCCGGTCCAAAGTTTGAAGCAGTTACAATTTTTTTCTTATTTCAAGCAGCAAATAAGTTGATCCCGTAGCAATAGCACTATTCTGCATTCTTAATTTGGTTTTCAAAAATGTAAGCAAATACATATTTAGGTATGTATTATGTGTTTGCAAATTAGCAGACACAATACCTAGATTTTTTATTGTTGTCTGCACACCTGGGTGTCAAATTGTCAATCGACGACGTTTAAAGAGTTAAGGGTCAGTTTGCGCTGCAACTTTTTTTCAATATTATGGAATGAATATCTTAAAGTTAGCCTTTTCTGAGTGAGATTGCTTGTCCAAGAACATTAATTAACAAATACTCATCTCTATTTCAAAATATTTGTTCAAGTGAAAATAACGTCAATTAGGAACAAGGATTTGAATAGACTCTACTTAAAGTAGAGCCGGTTTCGATTGAGAATCAAAGAGATTTAAAAAAGATAGCTAGGTATCACACTAATATTATACATCGTATGTATAGATATAGGCGAAAGTTTGTGAGTGTGTGTGATTGTATGTTTGTTACTTCTTCACGCTCAAACGGCTGGACCGATTTGGATGAAATTTTAATATGTAGATAGCTTTATACCTTGGATTAACACATAGGCTACTTTTTATCCCGGTCTACGCGGGTGCTGCTAGTAATTTATTAACATCAGCCTGCAACCGTGTGCTGCTGGACGTTCTCTCGAATTGCACGCCACTGAGCTCAAGCTCTAGTGTTTGTGAATTAGAGGTTTGTTATTAATACTCTTGGACAAGCAATCTCACTCAGAAAGGGCTGATTTTCGCAAGACATAGGTAAATCTTTATTATGTAAGGTACCTACGTTTGATGTTCAGTGCAATGGAAAGACAACCTGAAACTGAAATATGATGGGGCCGAGCGTTTTGGATCAATGATCTTGTATGCCCATTTTCACTAACACTAAGCGACTCTTAAATAAAGGCGAGTAGTGCCGCCAACTAGCGCCATCATTGAGAAAAAAATCATAAGTCTGGAGATGGTCTGGAGATATGGAACATTTTGAAATTTCCTATGCTCACATTTTTTAGTCAGATGACGTAGTAGGTCAGGTGATGTCAAAAAAATCTACCTACCTCATCGGAATAAAAATGTGAGCATAGGAAATTTTAAAATGTTCCAAATCTCCAGACCATCTCCAGACTTAAGATTTTTTTCTCAATCGTGGCGCTAGTTGACGGCACTACTCGCCGCTGTTGGTTTTTCAATTTTCGGCGCTGCTAACGCGCTTTTAAAATGGGTAAATCAGTCGTGAAACTACTGTTAGCTGTTAGTTTACAGACGAACGGCTGTTTTTAGCTGCCTATTGTAAATAAAAAGAAAATAACGATCAGAAGGCATTCATAAACCACTCCGATCGATGCACATTCCTTACAACGACGTAGGAAACAATAACATCTTGATAGCGAGCTTTCCAAAATGACCAACAACTATATGACTAATATATAAATTATACAAACGCTATCTATATCTTAGATATAATGACAGACTTTAAACTGAGGAGCTTCGAATAATATCGACAAGCAGATCGTATCGAGACCCTGACTCATAGCGTAATGATAGGTTTGCTAACTTCCCCGCTATTTATTAGGCACAGTTCTTATTCGGTGAATTTTATAATGTTTCGACTGAACGATTCTTTGAATTTATTTACAACTGATAATTTTTGGCGGCCGAACTATTCATTAACGAATTATGCGATAGATACGATTCCTAATTTGTGTTTCTTGCGGGTTTAATGATCGACGACCCGACGACCAGTGTTGGTGTTTGGATTAGAGGAAATTGATAGTTTTAAAACTGTTGGGTCAATCTTGTTATCTTTTATTCCTATCTAGCTAATGCCATGCCTTTTCATTTATTTATTTATACCAAAGTTTCATGACAATCGGTCGAGACATTTTCGAGATTTTGCGAGACTAAGGCCCGGCAAAATTGATCATAGAAAGAAAAGATTTTCGGGGTCCCATAATCCCATTCTTGTTTTTAAATTTAAAGTTTGGCTACTCCATAATAGATGGCATTCTGTCGGTTAATTTTTGAAGTGAGTAGCGACATCTGTTGATAAGTAGCATCAACTACATTAGTTTACATTTTTTATCATGAATGAACTAGGTGGCGCAGTTTCATTTTTTTTTTTTGTATTTTAGTACCATCTAAATAAAAGATATAGATTAGCAGAAATATATCGTAACTCCAAAACACTGTTTTAGAATAAAATTAGTATTATTAAAGAGGTCAGTTATTCCGCACGCAACTGTGGAGGAAAAAATTATCTAGTAACTCTAGTAAATTTCGCTTCTTGCAACAACGCAACGCAAATGTCAAACTTGACAAATCGGCGTTTTTGAAGAAATCGCTTGTCATTCATTCAACACAGAAAGAAAAGTGTTTTTGAAATTACAAACAAAAATGGCTTTACTCGATTATTGTAAATTAAACGAAAAAATTAACTTGAAACCCGTTGACGCGCTTGCTTCGTTCCAAAATGACATTGTCGGGTACAGTGAAAACTTCTTAAACAGTACTCAACTCGCAACGCCGCCTTTTGCTAACGTAAGTAAAGGTTATAGTGTCTTAAATACTTTAATAATCTCCATAAAACTTGTGAATATCTGTTTCATTATTGTGTTTACAGCCTATAGAAACCCTTGCGCAGTTCAACCAACACGATGAGACTGGCAAAGCGATCAAAATCCAGTTCGACCACGGTACCACCACTCTTGGATTCCGTTACCAGGTAAAATGGTCATCTTGCTACGTGTTTTGATAATATATTAAACTGTTATCCCAAATCAATCCTTACTGTAATGACTATGATGGATCTTCAAAATACCAAGTCATTGTTTGTGACTGTAGTTGGCCATATAATAAAATTCCTGTTAATATTTTTAATCCATGCTTAGTGTAATGAAGTCCTGAATACTATGCATAATGTATAGTCAGCCTCTGTTTAAACAAGTGGCAAAGAGGCATGACCTTTTCATCATAGCAATTATGCTGTACACATTCTCTTTAGTTCTAATCTCTATACTTTGTCAAGTTAGAGTTTAAGTATTTAAAACAATCAAGTTCATTTAAGTTTACCGCTGTAAAACCAGACTTTCCAATGTGCATGACATGGCGTGCTGCTCTTTCAGTATAGATATTGACTACATTTGTAGCCTACTTCAGAGCAGCAAACTTACATGATTTACCTTCAATATTTTATGCCACAGGGTGGAGTACTCCTGGCTGTGGACTCTCGAGCCACTGGTGGTCAGTTCATTGGCTCTCAGTCTATGAAGAAGATAGTGGAGATCAATGACTACTTACTTGGTAAGTCCTAATGCAGCGTTTAATCCAACCTTGCAGTTTTCTAATACATATTGCATAACAATTTAACCCCTAAGTTAAGATTATTTCTTTTGAGCTTGAGATTGAACAGGTAAGCTAAGCTCATAGACTATAAACTCAATGAAAATTTCCCTTTTTACACTATTATTGGTACAACTTTATTGTTACTACTGCAATGATGATAAATGAAATCATTTACCTACACAAGCTAATAAAGGCAAGAAACAAATAAAATGCCCACGAAACAGTTAAGCCAAGATTAGAAAATACAGACATTGCTTTAAGTAATAATTGTAAAGAATAATTCTTTAATTAAGTACTATTTTCTCAACATCTCCATTATTCCCCAGGCACACTAGCCGGAGGTGCCGCAGACTGTGTGTACTGGGACCGCGTGCTCGCCAAGCAATGCCGCCTGTACGAGCTGCGCAACAGGGAACGTATCTCAGTGGCCGCCGCCAGCAAGCTGATGGCTAACATGGTGTACAACTACAAGGGCATGGGGCTTAGCATGGGAATGATGTTGGCTGGAGTTGATAAGAGGGTGAGTTTATCAAAAAACTGCAAAATATCTTACACTCAATATCTGAACTTGCAAAGTGCAGTAGTTTATACTGGCAAAAAACAGCAAGACTATCAAACTTCGGCATGCAAAGTTCTTTATTTTCGACTTTATTACAGATAAATTCGCACTTTGCTGAGCCATGTCTGCACTACTTAGCTTGCATAATATGTCATCGTATATTTATGAACTTTGTTATGTCTAAAAATTCTGAAGTGCAACAAATCATTTACAATTTAACGCATTAATTTTCGATAGTTTTTCCATGAAAAACCAACAAATTGTGAACTGGTATCAAAACTGACGTAACCCACCTTGCACAAGTGCTAAATAGCCTAACTTCGAGGACCTTGGCAGTAGCACTCGCCCGCCGCAGCCGAGCCACCGCTCGCTTCCCTCGCTCGGCTCGCGCGCGGTTTCTCACTATTGTAACCTAACCTAACCGAGTTCACAATTTTTCAACAGTTTATAATCTAACAGAAATAATACCGATAGATTATAAACTAACGGTTCTCACACACATGTAACAAGTCTAGTAAATGGTTAACTCAAAATTCAGGCATCCATCCAAAGAAACCTAGTTTGATGTTTCATACACTAGGTACTGCTGTTTTTCTGAATATTGATAGCACTTTGTTGTTGTTAGTTTGTAGCAAATACTCATGCCAGGGCCGGTAGTCTCGACATTGTTAACGATTTTCGTTACGACATTCGTTAACTAATTACATGCTCTGTGGTCCTAATGGGCTCCCCTCGACCCTCGAGACGGGCAAATGGTAATAGTTCGATTTTATTAAAGACACACAGATGACACAGACACATCTTCGAGCCCGTTCCTTAAAATTTATCAGACCACAGAGCAACGTAACGATCGTTAGGGCAACGTTAATAATGTCGAGACTACCGGCCCTGACCTGTAAGCAAGAACTGCTGCTCATCCGTCTGCACTCTGATATAATCACTTAAGAAAAAAAAATGTTGGTGTGTAAGTCCTGTCGCGAAGCAGAAAGAATTTCGTACAATTACCTCATTACTAATCTCTATCACTTATACATAAAATGTATTGCCGTCGCCCTCGCGATATGGGTAGCCCTTCAAGTGTGCGAGCGCGACGGCAATACATTTTGTGTACGAGTGATAGAGATAAGTAATGAGGGGTCATTGTACGAAATTCTTTCTGCTTCGCGACAGGACTTTACATTGTTATTGCTAGTATTGCTACACAAGTCCACAGAAACTAATTCACTGTTCTTGTAGGGAGCTCAACTGTACTACGTGGACTCCGAGGGCACGCGCACGCCCGGCAAGGTGTTCTCCGTGGGCTCGGGCTCCGTGTACGCGTTCGGTGTACTCGACAGCGGATACAGCTGGGACCTGTCTGATAAAGATGCACAAGGTGACCAAATAGTATCCATATATCCTGAAACTGCTGAGAGAAACGTTTTTCGAAGGTTGCCTGACAACTTGAGATACTGATAACACTGATTATCGTCAAAGCGAGCATTTATCCGGTTATTCCTTTATTAAAATACATTATAATATTCAAAAACTATAATAATATAACTATTATGTATAGTCAACAAGTTCAATTCTTAAGTATAATCAAAGAGCTAGATCGAAGAGTTTACGGTAAAATCGTTGATCTAGCTCTTGTACTATACTCAAAAATTGAACTCATTATAACTTCTAAACCAAGACCCGACTAAATCTGTGACTTGGCGAAAAATTGCAACTAATTAGCGACTAAATTTGGGTGTAAAAAGTTCTTCGCTAGGTGTCCTAGTTTTTGAGATATAAACGTGGCCAAGCTGGGGAGATGTTCTCCAGATCGGCCACTATGAACACTAACTTTTGAACCAGTGACCGACAAATTCTGATATTTGGCGACAAATTTCGACTAGTTAGCGACTATTTTTTTGTGTTATCAAAACTAAAATCCATGATGGTGGCCATGCCAGTGTCAGTCCCTCGCCCATCTCACAGCTCACATACCTCAGGCGGTGACTAACACTCGCGCACACACTATAATATTCTCTAATAATCTTCATCATATATTTCCAGAGCTAGGCCGCCGCGCCATCTACCACGCGACCCACCGCGACGCGTACTCCGGCGGTATCGTGCGCGTGTACCACATCAGCGAGACGGGCTGGGTCAACATCTCCAACGAAGACTGTTCCGACCTGCATTACATGTATGCCGCACAGAAGGGCAATACTGAAGCTTAGGTTTATGGTTATAATGTAATAAAGTTTTGCTATTTGTATGCGGTTTGTTTTATTGTACACTTGGGGGCGTGCAACACCTCTTCTAACAGTAAAAATATTTGAATCTTATTTCACGAAAGAGATGGAGCTATCAATCTGCCTAGCCTTTTCCCAACTATGTTGGCGTCGGCTTCCAGTCTAACCGGATGCAGCTGAATACCAGTATTTTACATGGAGCGACTGCCTATCTGACCTCCACAACCCAGTAACTAACTGGGTAATACGCGATACTCCTCGGTCAGAATGGTTGTCAGACTTTCGGGCTTGTAACGGCCCGTAACGACTATCAAAGATCCACGAATGACAGCCGTGACCAAGTAGGTATTAGTGTATTGTATAGTCTATGGACCAAGTGCCGAAACGTTGACAGCTGGCTCAAACACCTGAGAAAAAGAGAAAGCATCCGAACACGGTAGGTACGCGGTCAGATTGTTTCCCCCCCTCTGTAACCCGCCATAGTATGAGCGCATGACGGGGAATGATGAGCCTGTATGGATTAAACAAGGAATATTTCAAGGCGACAGTTTGAGTCCACTCTGGTTCTGCTTAGCCCTGAATCGGCTAAGCAGACTGCTGAAGGATTAAGGTCTAGGCTATTATACCGGCTGAAGAGAGGTGGTCAGGTCATATCTCACTTCCTCTACATGGCTGATTTGAAACTCTTTGCCCCCAACAAATTGCGACTGATGGAGCTACTGAAGGTAACTGAAACTTTCAGTAGCGCCATCAGGATGACATTTGGTGTGGACAAATGTAAAGCGAGGGGAGATTCACACCTTAGATCCCTCTCCTCATCCGAAAACTACAAATATTTGGGTATGTCGGAAGCGTTAGGCATCAACGTTACTGACATGAAGCAATCGTTGAAAGAGCGCTTCTTTGGTCGCCTGAAGAAGGTATTAATTATATAGTTTTCTTGCCGGCGGGAACAAGGTGCGCGCCTTCAACGGTCTTGATGTACCTACTCTTTCGGCATACTCAAATGGACTCTCAGACTGAATTTGACGCCCTGGATAGGAGGGTCCGTACACTGCTGACCGCAAACCGGATACATCACCCTCGAACGTCGATGATGAGACTGTACATCCCGCGGAAGTACGGGGATCGAGGCTTTTTATATACGAAGACCCTCCACAACCGCGAGATGTGCAGCCTCAGGAAATATTTTTTAAATGCCGAAGTGGGTATATTTAAAAATGTATTTTATACGGAAAAAGATTAAAGAAATAATAATAATAATAAAACAATAATATTTTTTTACTTATACAGATTTATTAAGATTAGGTAACTTAAATTATTATTAAAATCAGTTAATTAAATTGTCTATTGTATGATTAATTACCATTTCATGATAAGTAATTGTATTATATTTTTTATCAGTAGTAACAATAATGAAAAAATGTAATCAGCAAAAAGGAGACATTTACGATGGATCTTAACTATCAATATTATCAATTATGTCGTTTATGAAAGTAGAAATTAATAAAACAGTGCCCAATATGCTACCCTGGGCCACGCCGCGTTCTATATTTCAAACGAACATGGTATAATGTCCCTATTTTTGTCAATTTTAGTGACACTGTCTTTTGTCAGTTAGGTATGACAAAATGGCATTGGCGATCAACCCTTCGATCTCGATGTCGCTATGCTCCCCGAGCCGAGCTTACCTTAGCTACACCTTCGTAACTAAAACGCGCGATTTAATTACCCGAACGAACGCAGCAAGTGGCCGAACGCGATAAGATCGATGATCGTCTATGCTCTCGTGCGTACTATGGCCACTATGGCCCTAGAGTTAAAAAAATAAAAACAATCGAAATTAGCACAACCCTATATTTATTTCGATTACGTAGATAAAAAACAGAGCATCGAAAATGACTAGTTTAATACTTATTTTAAAACTTAAATGCCTTACAAACTGAACAACAATTCACACAAGTCTGTAGCGGTGCAGACCTGACAAAGCGCTGTGCAGCGCGATTTTCCCTGCCAAACAAATATGAACATTACGCCTCTTAAAATAAAGTCGAAAATAAATACCCGCTTCCTTCTGTCCACGTTGATGCGCACTCGGAATAATAGAAGTTTATTTATTGTCAACTTTATTTCAATTGCCGCAAGGTTGATATTTGTTTGGCAGGTCTGCGTCGGCACTTGCAAGTCTTTTTCTCTCTTACATCTAACACTATTTTTCTTTTTTCTCTTCCTCTTTTATGTTGATGGTCACTTCGTCCACCGTTTCTTCTAACTCCCAATCTTTTAGCGGTACTTCTGTGAGTTTGTAGAATTTGCCGTGTTTGCCTATACCTGCGTAAAAAAGTAACAGTTACTATGTTAAAAGAGGCACATTTTAGGTACGCACGGCTACAGATCTAGCTATACATTTCCAGTATAAGCTGATCTCGCATTGTATAGGATTTCCTCACAATAAGAGGTCAATGTAAACTGGAAAAGTATAGCTTGATGTGTAGCAGTGTGTACAATCAACCTCACATCAGTGTTTACAAATTTACATTGACAGCTCCTTTATGTCGTAGCAATAAGGACAATTTTCGCAGCGCAAGTGTTATCAATGATATGCGATTGATTTTGATGTTGTTGCAAATCAGGAGCCGTCAAGACACTTTTAAGTCATTGAAATAAGGTTTAAATTGCAGTAATTGACGCTAGCTCCTGTAATGACAACTCCTAGTTGCAGGCTGGAATTAATTTTGGCGATCTCTCAGGCGGTTAATGTTAGCTCATGAATATTTAATCAGCTTTTATTTTGGGAACAACTGTTAACTAAACTATTGATAAAATGGTCGTTTGTTTCATACAATAATCCAATACAGTATTTTTATTTTATCTCACGAAGCGACATGCGGTTTGCTTGTGAACCAAGAAGTGGTTGGTGCGAAGCAGTTGGCTAAGGTCTGGCCATTTTTCATTTTAACCTAACAAAGGGGTTGGGTCAAACCAAAAAAAAAAAGGTACGAATATAACAAGAACCTGCTTCAAACTTCTTGACCCCTTCCTTCATATCTTCGATCGCGTTTCCGAGTAGACTGGACATGATGGCTTCGTCTCTCATACTGTCCTCACTGTTGGGGTTCAGCTGCGAGTTGATGGCGGCCATTTTGTCCATTACCATGGCGTTTTCAGGGAACTTCGCCAAAGATTTCGCTAGCTTTAATGATTCTCCTAAAGCTGAAAAGAAATAATAACATTGTTTTAGGGAAGGGTGTGGATATATACCACTGCGATGGCAGCACTAGGGTTACGGCGAAAATACCATGGTTCAGGGTACCGTTGTATGTTGATCAAAAGATTAAATATTTATTTTGGTCTTTTCTACCGACGCCGACGACTCACCTACGTCACACTTTTTGAATAGTCACAATATTATTTTGTAAAAAGCAGTAATAATAAAATGAAGCAAGTATTTTAAATTATTTTAATGGTTGTAAGTATTGTCAAAAGAAGACGAAAAATTCTTTTGGCAATACTTCAATCAATCAATCTGCTTACGCTTTTCCCAACTATTTTGGGGTCGGCTTCCAGTCTAACCGGATGCAGCTGAATACCAGTATTTTACATGGAGCGATTGCCTATCTGACCTCCACAACACAGTAACTAATTGGGTAATACGATACCCCTTGGTAAGACTGGTTGTCACTAACGACCCGTAACGACTGTCAAAGACCCACGAATGACAGCTGGGACCAACGGCTTAACGTGCTTTCTGAGGCACGGAGGAGTCTCGATGTGTAAAGATAGTCAACCACCCACGGACCAACCCCGGCAAGCGAAGCTTAACCTCATGGACCCATGCGACTATTATTACTTAGCCACGAGCGATCACGTTCAGAATCAATCAAATATTATTGGTAGGATTTTTTTTATTAGAACTGTAAAAGAAGTTAGCCCTTACCCGTTCCAGTAGAAGTAAGTTTGCAAGCCAGTCCCCATCGATTGGCGTCAACTCCCGAGATCAGCCGGCCGGTGATCAGCAGGTCCAGTGCAGGAGACAAGCCAATCAATGACGTCAGCTTGCGAGCGCCGAAGATAGACTGTGGGACTCCTGCAAAATAATTTATTTATTTATTGGATCGCCAACAGAGGCTACACATTTACATGCCTGTTAACATAGATACGGACAATACAAGTGTGCGCTTCCAATTATAGGCGACCACATCATTCACTTAATAACTAGGTAAATCCAAGAAGTTTGATAAACAAGAAATCATTATAATTTAAATTATTAAAGTTAAAATTTTCAAAATTGAAATCATTAAAACTAATCAAAATACAATGTCGAAAGTCATACAAAATAATACAGACCTACAAAATAATACAAACAAATATTAACAAATTGAGATTCAAAAATAAAATTCAAATATAAATATAAAATAAATCAAATTAAATTCAAATAATCAAATTAAATTCAAAGACGTATGGCAGACTTTCAGACGAGGCGACCTTTAAACATTTACGTGAGCGGGTTAATAAGCTGGAGGCGGTTTGTTACTCCAACTATCTAGCTGATACAGAAGCCTCCATCGAAAGGAATCCTAAACGATTTTGGAGCTTTGTTAAGCAGCGATCTAAATCCAATGCAATACCCAGTTTCCTTAAGTATGGTGATGTGACGATTTCTTCTCCCGAGTCTATTTGTAATGCATTTTCTTCCCACTTTCATTCCACTTTTCTTGATCCTACCAATGATTTGCCTGCTAATTATTGTTCTCCCTTAACTGACATAAATTCCAATATACCCTCTGATATTCATTCAATTGAGATTGACATAAATGTTGTAGCTGAGCTAATTAGTAAAATTGACCCATTTAAATCTGCTGGTCCGGACCACCTATCACCTAGATTGCTGATTGGGTGTGCTAAGACCATTGCCTTACCAGTATCCCTTTTGTTTAAAAAATCGCTCTCTTCTTGTTCTGTTCCCCAAATCTGGAAATCTGCCTTTATAACTCCTGTGCATAAAAAAGGCCACAAAAATGAAATAGCAAACTACAGGCCTATTTCCAAACTGTGCATACTAGCTAAAGTGTTTGAGAGAGTGGTTTATAACCAGGTTTACGCAGCGCTCAGTCAGTCTTTTAGCCCTTCTCAGCACGGATTTCTTAGGGGCCGTTCAACTGTGTCTAACCTGGCTTTGCTCAATGACTTTCTAACGGACAAAATGGACAGTGGGGCACAAGTGGATGTCGTTTACACGGATTATAGTAAGGCTTTTGATAGAATTGATCACAATATTCTAAAAACCAAGCTTTTTATCAATGGTATCAGAGGAGATCTACTTCGTTGGTTTACTTCATACCTAGAAAACAGGTCTCAAGCTGTCGTTATCAGTAACTACATGTCGAGCTGGGTTTCGGCTCCTAGTGGTGTTCCTCAGGGTTCCTTGATGGGTCCGTTACTTTTTATAATTTATGTGAGCGACATCGACTCGTGTTTTCACAACTCAAATTTACTTTGTTTTGCCGATGATATGAAGATATTTTCTGCAATATCAACAGATGATGATATGAATGCTCTCCAATCTGACCTGGTGCGATTGGATGATTATTGCTTGGTCAACAGACTAGATTTAAACCCTGTAAAGTGTTCAGTAATCACCTTTAGCAGAAAACGTGTCCCTCTCCCTACAACCTACAAACTGAAAGGGCAGCTATTGCAGAGATCTGACGGTGTACGTGACCTTGGAGTTTTTCATGATTCAAAACTTTTATTTAACGTGCACATTGAGCAAATAGTGGCCAAAGCTTCGAAGTCTCTGGGTTTTGTTATGAGACTCGCAGGGTGTTTCAAGAAGGCCAAAACCCTTAAGATTCTTTATTGCTCTTTTGTCAGAAGTCATCTCGAATATGCATCACAAATTTGGAACCCATGTTATGGCAAATATATTGATCGTATCGAGAATATACAAAAAAAATTTGTTCGTTTTCTTTGTTTCCGGCTACGTATACCATACCATTCTGATAATTACATTAATCTTTGCAAGAAATTTCACCTTCAGCCACTACTTAATCGTCGTCGTCTGGCAGATTGCACTTTTCTCTTAAAAGTTTTATCTAATGAGATTGATTGTCCTGATCTCCTGCATAAGTTGCGTTTCAATGTCCCCCAGAGATCAGTTAGATTTAATCCGCCTATCTCCATTCCCCTTACCTCTTCCAATTACAGGCAAAACTCATATATGGTGCGAGCGAGTAAGGATTTTAATGTTCTTTGTAAAGAGTTCTCATTTGACCCATTTGTCACCAAAACCAATACTGCACGCAGTCGGATGAACGCTGACTTCTTTAAAAGTGCATAGTGCTTTTGTACCTTTTATGTATTATGTATGTATACAATATTGTTTTTTTTTTTATCGTGCTTGTTAGTGATCCTAAGATTTCTACTAATTTTTCTGTTTTTACCCGTGAGAACCTGTAATTGGCTCCATGTTTTATAATCAATTGTTATCTATCTGTTATAGCTGTTGGTTCTCCTTCAATTAAATAAATAAATAAATAAATAAATAAATAAATAAATAAATAATAATATTTTATCTATACTCATAAAGCCGAAGAGTTACGTCACTATGTGCTAGAGACCGTTTCCGGCGGCCCATTATTGAGTGTGCAAGTCACCCCACTGCCATTTTATCCGTGTATTGTATGTATAAAATATTGGTCTGGCAGGGGCTATATAGCCCTTCCATAGTTTTACGTAACCAGTCCACTTTAGCCACCCAAGTCCATAGTCCAATATCTTTGTTTTCATATTCTGCAACTCCTACACCAACCGGGCGCTGTCCTTGGGTGGCACTTGCATAGTGCGTAGGTACAGGGATAACCATCGGTTGGTGCCTCATTTCATTGAAAACGTCTAACAGGCCTCTGCGAGTTGGCGTCGGCCCCTCGCACGTCTTCCAATGGTCCGGGACCCCAGGGTCCCGAAGATATGTCTAAGCTGAGGAGTTCGTTTGTTTGAACGCGCTAATCTCTGGAACTACCAGTCGGATTTTTAAAAAAAAACTTAAATTATTTTCGCATTTGACAGCCCAATTTTTGAGGAAGGATAGAGGCTATTTAACATCACGCTGCGACTCTTAGGAGCCGAGCAAAAAGAGAAAAAGTCAGAAAGAACGCTAAGCGAAAACGAAGTATAGGATATAATTATTTTATGCTAAAACAAGAAATTACACGCGGAAGAAGTCACGGGCAGAAGGTAGTTTAATAAAAAAAAAACCATGCTGGTTGACTGTCACAGCAAGTGGAGTAGATTCCTGACGGATTTGTGTCCAGTAGGCACTTCGATCGTGGAAGTTCGAAAAAAATAATTAAGCCGGTAGATAAGATATGACTAACGAGGCTATTGTGATTGGGGCTCGACACCACTGACATCGCTTAAAATAAATTGACGAATTTTCGTTCAACTGTATTTGCTTATTTTGCTTCTAGTATTGCGCAAATCGCAATACTGTATGAAACCAAATACCAAGAAAATTCGACGTCGACGACTGACTTCAAGAGACGTTAATTCATGGGCGCTAATGACTGCACCAGTTTTTAAAGTAATGTAGCTTATAACGAACATTGTATTTTTGTAAACTTTGCCGATCGTAAAGCAAAACTAATGGCCACATACCGAACCTCCTCCCGAGACAGCCAAGGACCGCCGTATCCTCAATAACCCGCAGATCACAAGACAGGGCGAGTTCGAAACCCTCCGCCACGGCGTACCCTGACACCGCTGCTATCGTGATCTTGTCGCATAGAGGACGGCGTTCGAGACGCCTCTGTGAAATATAATGTTTATTTGTAAGTATTTTGAGTCTTTATTTGGGTTTTAGGGTTTCGTAGCCGAATTCGTCATTTGCGTCTGACCGTCCGTCCGGATGACACACAGCCATTTTACTAGGAGACTATATCGATGAAAATAAATTGGAAAAGTGTTTTCTGCGCACCACTAAACAATGGTGCGGTGAAATTACAAAAGAAAAAAATATTAGGGCCATATTAGGGACACATGACCGGCATAACATAGGGACCAAAAAAAAATATTCAATGCACATAAGCGTGTGGGGTATTGTTGGATCTCATAATTAAACATCTATGTTTACTATATTGTTTGGGCCCAGTACCTACTGCTGTGTCCCAGAACATTAAAGGCTGATTATGCTTATGCTATTTGCAATGATATTGTTGCGGAGAAGAAATAAACAAAGGCTTTTATTGGAAGCTTTTAACGCGAATCATTTCCAAAAACATGTTGGAAATGTCGTTATCAGCTTTAGGCACCATAGGTAGGTACTGTAGGCATAGGTACCGTCAGCAATAGAAGTCGGCTAACACTGCTACTTTTTAATTATCATCTAAATTACCACAAAATGATACGATAACCTGCTTTTTAGCATTTCATTTAGTAGATAAGAGTTAATTTTCTTTAAAATTTACATCTGTTCCGATTTTAATGAAGTATTTTTCTCAATAATTAAGATTTAGAAAACACAAGTGTTAATCGACTTTTGTTGCTGACTGTACTAAATGAAGTCGTTATCACAACTCCTAAAGGCAGGCCACAGCAGCTGATAAACAAATGATAGCTACAGGAAAATCAGTTTCGAGCAACATGGCAACGCAAGTACTAATGAGCGCTAAGCACCTATCAAATAATACAGTTCATTCTCTCAGTTCGTTGCAAATCACTGTTAAGTAAACATAGTTATTAGTCATGGCAAATAACGTGAAAATTCTTTTTAATCCTGTGCGCAAAGTGATAAGACACACACTAAACAGTTTTATTGTAACAAATGAAAATCCGGACATCGAGGTTCACGACAATTTACCGGTCAGTGCTCGGATCATCCTATATGTGGTTCTTCTGTGGAATAATATAATCTATCACTCCCGTGCATCAGTTCAAGCCATCCGTAACACATTTCATAGGACTTAAGGGTCGGAAACAAGTACAATAGATTAAGTATTGAAGAACATAAAAAAGGAAACAAAAAAGGAAAGGAAAGATAAAATTCGAGCAAAAAGGAGAAGAAATAAAGATAGAAAGAGGTGTCCGCCAGAGCGATCCTTTGTGACCGAAGCTATTGACTAAGGAGAGTTTCCGCCAATTAGACTGGGAACAATGTGGTCTAAATATAAATGAGGAAAACCTAACTCATTTGAAAGCCGCAAGCGGATAGTAATCTTTTCTCCAACAAAGGATGGTCTCCAGAAAATGCTAACTGAACTGGATAACAACATAACATCACGCCTTATTTCCCCGAAGGGATGGGCAGAAGTGTACAGCTAGTACACCCACATTTCACCAGTAATGTTTAAGTAAGTCCCAAATGTAAGTGGATAGTGAGATGCAAAAAGTTCGATTGATTATGAACCCACAGAAAACCAAGGTCATAACAACTAAGTCAAAGGAACCTATCTACATCGAGGACTAGACGATTGTCTATGTTGATGAAAAAATAAAGAAGTATTATGGCCATCAAACAAAAAGTATTGTTTTACCATATATATGGTTGCCAAAATTGGTCCCTAATAAAGCCCATAACAAAACAATTGAAACTTGGCAGAACACTGTGGAGAAAAACATGATGGGGAAAAAACTCTCTGTTAGAATAATAGCTCATTTTCATTAGTCAGTAAGTCCGGTCGATATAATAAATCGGGACTCCCCGCAAGCAGGGCAGTGACCAATGAAAGTCATAAGTCGATAATGCGGTCGCCGGTCGGTACACCACCTGCGGGGAATCCCCGTAGCGGGCGTAGCGACCAATTAAATTCATCGGTCGGTATAAAGCGAGCGAAGACTCACACACACACACACCCAATGAAAATGTACCTTCACAGCAACTGCCAAATGTGCAGGTTCTCCATACCCCGCAATTGTTCCCTATCAATTAAAGAAAACGGTTCCAGGAATACGGGCCCTATGGCATGCTGTACAGAAATCTCCAGCACACCACATACAGGTCCTGTCAACTAATGAAAACGGTTCCCTGCATGCGGGCCCTATGGCATGCATTACAGTAATCTCCAGCACCCCGCAATCTCCTTTGAACCAACGAAAATGAGCTATAAGAATAACAACAATAAAGAATTAGGTAAACAAAGACATCACAGTCAACATCAAATCAACTTTAAATGGAAATGGGCTACTTCGGTAACCCACGTACCCTCCGGAAGATTGTCAGTAATATAAAGGCGCTGCTGGCCTTCTTTGAGGAGCTGGGTTGGATCGAATAACCTATTATACCACCCATACGCAAAATACGCGCATTGTCGTGGAGTTGCAGATACCAGCTTGTATTACCTTTATGGAAATGGGCCGGGATGCAATCAAAAATAGAACAAAACATTAATGCACTGGTATACAGAACACATGAAAAGGAAACGAGGTAGATAAACATCACAAACGCAAAGAGGGATAGATGAAATTAACATATCAAGGGTTTACTGCGACAACCAACTAAGTGCAGTCAAGTCAGTTATGAGTTATTGCGTTTCAAAAGTGTATAACTAATTAAAATACTATAATTTTAGTAAATCCATGAAGTATCTTCTAAACCGTTTAACATAGCGCTTAGCCAGTTTTACCCATATAAAAAACTCAACAAGATAAGAATTTTCATGCTAAATGCTAACCAACATTTTTGCCAAAAATGAGATAAATTCATTTTTGGCAAAAATGTTGGTTAGCAGGTTTTCGCAGTACACCCTCGATATACAGGGTATTTGGACGCTGGATGCTAAGCTTTAAAGGGGTGATAGTTGACACCTTTTAGAGCATTTTGAGCCATACATGTCTAGACAAAGTAGATTTTTTATTTTTAAGTACTACTACTATTTATGGTTTTTTTAAAACAACCCATTTTCTGACAGTTAATTGCCAACAGTGCCCCAGTTAAAGTTGATATGTTTAATCTGGACACTTTTGAGGCCACAGAAAACTTTAAAAAATTGAAAAACGTGAAACTGGTTTATTTAAATAAAAGTTTGTACACAAAAATAAAAAACATACTTTGTCTAAGACATGTATGGATCAAAATGCTCTAAATGGTGTCAACTATCACCCCCTTAAAGCTTTGCACCCAGATTCCAAACATCCTGTATATGGTTACAGATTTTAACCATATTTGAGCAAAGGCTTATTATTATTAAGCTTCTTGTACAATTATTATACACTAAAATAATGTTTACAAATTAAGAGTTTTCTTACCGCAGCATCCTTCAGGTTTTGGTATCCTTCCTTGCCTATTTCATACATGTTAAACCCTGAACAGAAAGTTCCACCTTCTCCGTTGAACACCAGGACTTTGGCTTCTTTATCATTATCAAATGCATCAATGGCTGCAGCCATTTCTCTAAGAGTGGGAATATCGAGGCTGTTACGTGATGCTTGGCGGTCTATGTTCAGTGTCATTACCGATCCAAATTTTTCAACAACAATATCTGAAATTGAATTTTTAATATAATTACTGATGTGTGGGTAGAGTTCACGCAGCATTGTTTTATTTTTGTTAGCTTTTAGACTCAAGTCTAGAAAATAAGTAAGTATTGTGTTTGTAGCGCAGTGGGAACATAATTATAGGTTTTAGTGTGCAGATGCAGAACTTTAAGTAAAGGATACATTTTATTTGTACATGTAATTATGTAATTAATAATAATGCTTATTATGTCTTTTGATACGACTTAAAACTAAAAGCAAACCTTACTTTTTTTAATTACTTCTATTTTCTCCGGTTCTATTTGTTCTTGTTCCACTTTTTTTTCTTTTTCAGCGGGTTTATTACCGCTCGAATTAAATCGTACTGCATACTGTCTTAAAGGCAAATAGGTAGCTGTAATTAATCTATTCAGAATAACAGAACTCATTTTTCAGAAATTCAAATCAAAACAAAGATTTCTAAGCAGGCGTGTTAGGTTATATCGTGAAATGTCAGTGTCAGCTATCTGTCAAATCAAAACCACAAGCTCACAAGGGTTGCGTCGGGCTGCGTTCACTTTACGAATCACAGAGGCAGTGGATCATAGAGTATAGTAATATCTTAGAGCATTTAACCTAGTAATAGATTGTTGGCAGTGGACTTATATCAGCTCGGGATCATCATTTGGCCATGACTCGACCAGCCAATCAGCAAGCTCCATTCGTCTCTGTAGGCAGAACCACAGAACACTATTACTCCTTCGGAGGGCACAACGTGGAACGCAGTTTATAGATTTTCCATGGACCTAAAAAAAAAGGCGGACGCCGTCTCCTTTAACAATAACTGAAGCACCCATAGTAAGTCAGTGCGCTAATGTCTACAAGCCAGCACGCACACATTCACACCATAGTAAGTCTACCGGCCGCCATTACGTTACACGAGCGACGGCGTCTTTGCAGGTACTCAAATCACGCACACATAGATCGGTAGGGTGCTTCACTTTCGATATGCGTGGTGCGGAGTCCATCTTTTTTTATAAGTCTATGAGATTTTCTTAGAGATCCGTTCTGAAGCAATTGTTTTAAAAATCTTCCATTTCAAATAAAATATAATAGTAGGTAACAGTTTAAATCTAATGAAAGTGAACAAAAGATATAATCGACAATTTTATAATACAACTTCTTAGAGCATTTAACCTATACAACTTGCTTGAAAAATTCCAAAGCAAAGGTACTTTTGGCAGGAATGGCAACACTGTAAGAAACTGTCAAAAACAACAAAATCATCTTCTTGTTGGTTGAATTTTCTCGACAAATTCTCTTAGTACACGTGTACCTACTATTTAATTTTAGTAATTTCATCATTAGTATCTATTTATGGTCAAACGATCGCTGGGTGTTGTGGTCTAAGTGTTGGTCTAAACTCCTTGTATCCTGTTTTGCTCGTGACCCAGTTGTTTGTGTTTACATTCTAGAAAGGAGCCAAAAAACCTAAAAATGTCCGAATTTAGGGAATGGTACAACAGTGTACCGTTTTTCACCCGGTATTGGCTCACTCTGACGATGGTGTTTAGTATATTGGGCCGGTTCGGACTGTTAAACTATTACTACTTAGTGCTCGACTTTTACCCCATAGTTAATCAGTTCCAGGTAAGAAATGCATTTATTAATGTTTTAAGCTATGTGTAGTTTCATATGTCCCCATATAATTGCTAGATTATTCCAGAGTTTGTCCATTGCACCATGAAAAACTAAATTTCACTAAGCAAAACCAACTTCTACAAAGTTCTACTGCTACTGCTACTAATACATTATTTAAGTAAATAAAACATACTCTTATCTAAAAGTACATCCTTTTCCTAAGCATGTACAAAAATCCAACAAATGTATCATAAATAAAATTAATTGAGAGTATTTGTTGACCTTACCAATAATACAGTGCGTTTCAAATAAGAATAGGAACGTCAATGACCTCTATCTGTCAAATGTTGATTGAAAAGTACGGTTTGCAAAGAAAACTTATTTGCGTATCAATAACGTTTTGTTTTGTCTTAGTTAAATCAAAGTGAAAACAGACATCAAAAAATTATTCACAATTAGTTTTTTATAAATTATGCTTCTTTCTTTCATATTGTCATTGTTGGCAACAATTTTTTTCATTTTTTGCACATTCTTCATTCATGATTCGTAAATAAATGTTAACTAGAAAATGTCTTGTTTTGCTCACCCTACCCAATTCAGTCGATTTGACAGCTATGACGTCACAACATGGCGCTTAGTCGATCCTATTCTTATTTGAAACGCATTGTAAGTAGGTATACATTTATAATGTCCAGCTGTCTACCAATTATGTACTTCAGTAAGTGCTGTGATAAGGCAATAACATGCATAACACATTCCATATAATAAACAGATATAGAATGCCACTGATGCTATCAAAATATCATTAAAAATGTAAGACACTGATAAAAGTGAAATAATGCTTCATTTGTTTTTAAATGGCTTGATAATGGTAGCCATACACGTTACAATATACTTGCACAAGTCTGTGTGACATCAAATGGCTCGGATACTTATGCTGTTCATCCCACACACATTAATGATACTTGTGCAAGTCCAATTTTGCACAAATATATATTGTAATGTGTATGGCTTGCATAAGATCATTGAGGCAACTATGCATCCCATCTACATAGTGTACAAATTCCAATTTCATTCCTCTGCCCATAATCAGCATATATAATGTTCCCCCTGCTAGGACACAAGCCATATAGGCCTATAAAATGTTACTAGATTATTATCATTTATATTAAAATAAATGCATGCCAAGCAGAAATTTCTCTATAGCTGAACTGTAATACTTGGAGATTTTTTTCCAGTAGATTTTTTTTCACTTTCCCCTGCTATAAAATGGCTGGCATAGTTATAGCAAATGTCAGGGAAGACTAACACACTAAAATACTACTACAATACAATATCCCCTTTTAACCTGAAACTCCTTGTACTATTTTAATTTTGTTATTTTTCTTTCTTGAGTCATAAATCATAATATATCTCAGAATTATTCATTGTGCCTCTTGGCAAAGGCCATCTCTAACGATTTCCATTGCTTTCTATCCTTAAAGTTCGCGCGGAAACGCGATCAGGTTAAGCTACATTCTTGGATCTTTGACAGTTGTTACGGGTAGTCAGAAGCCCGAAAGTCTGACAACCAGTCTTACCGGGGGGTATCATGTTACCCAGTTACTGAGTTATGGAGGTCAGATAGACATCCGGTTAGACTGGAAACATACTAAACTGGAACCTAGCCTTTTCCCAACTGGAACACTTGGGAAAAGGCTAGGCAGATTGATTTTTTTTCGGTGAACCGATACGCTTTGTTGCGCCGACATGGAGCGGCTTCTGGTTTTCCAAACAACAAGTGACATCATGCCTTTGGGCTAGGACGCGGCGTTGTATGGAAACAAAAAAAACCCGAATGCACAACCTCTTCCTTTTTTAAGTCGGTTAAAAAAACTTCACAGTACTTTTAACACACTTATACTTTTGCCCCTTTTTTTACAGATATGGAGACCGCTGACAGCATTATTCTACTACCCAATAAGTCCGAGCACAGGGTTCCATTTCCTCATCAACTGTTACTTCCTGTACAACTACTCGCAAAGACTTGAGACGGGCATGTTTGCCGGAAAGCCTGCGGACTACTTCTATATGTTGTTGTTCAACTGGGCATGCTGTGTGATTATTGGCCTGCTTGTCAGCTTGCCAGTGAGTATTAAATAGAAATACTTAGATTAAAAAGTTTTTTTGACACACTAATGTATAATTATTATGAGATGTCACATAGAAATAGGACAGCATGTCGTAATTATCTGGAGCAAAAAAGAGACAAGCATAATGTTGCTGTGCGAAGCGACACTGAGTTCAGGTTTACTAACTAGCCAAGTTTTAACGTGCCACTTGTGGAGTGCGTATACCTATCTACCTCATTTTACAAATCATTGGGCTGAGTGATGTAATATAAGATTACTAGAAAGATTATTACGTAGATACTTATTATTATTTTGCCTCTTCCAGATCCTCATGGACCCAATGGTCCTGTCAGTGCTGTACGTGTGGTGTCAACTCAACAAAGACGTTATCGTATCATTTTGGTTCGGCACAAGGTTCAAGGCGATGTACCTGCCGTGGGTACTGCTTGCTTTCAACCTCGTTATTAGCGGCGGGTAAGTTATTTTTAACATAATTAAACTAACCTTCCCTGTGGAGATTGAAGATCACTAAAAATGACACCTAATAAAGGTGGTCAACCGTTTCATTCCGCGACTGTACATAACAATATTTATTCTGCTGTGTGCAGTGGCGTAAGGTAATTCGTCCTCGAAATTCTCGTAATCCTTTCATATTTAAAAGAAAAATCAGGAATCTGAATTGAATGCTTGCTCAGTACTGCATTGATCAGTAGGACGAGATTAAATTTTGTTTTAAATGACGCTTTTGTACCCGAATACTAATGAAGTTATCGCAAATAATGTCGTGGGCGATAGTGTCGACGCAGCTGAGAGTCATATCATAACACATCACGCCTGAATACCCTGAAGGATTAGGGTCAGTCTCCACCAAGCGGAAAAATCCTCGCAGATGCTTGAGCATCCTCCTGGCCGCTCATTCACAGCAAGGGCAAAAGTGCGCTTTCGCCGCGGAGAGTCAACAGAATGTTCGAGGATATTCGGCTCCCCGCACACCGCCTGCTTCGGTTGTGCTCGCGCGGCCTCGAGGGTGCTCGGGCGGGCTCGCGGATATCCGCAACTGGGGGCTCGCGGATATCCGCAACTGGGGGCTCGCGCATCTTCGAGCATGTTCAAGTAAACGCTTGATGTCAGCGTCGAATTTTTACTCAATATTGATACAGTTACTTATTCAGTGAAATTTAAAAAGTGCTGACCCTTAGACAGAGATGTATCATGTACAGTCAGCTTCACGATGTGGGTACCCACATCCGCATTTCGCCAGTTATGTTATAGGATAGGGGGCGAGCCTATTGCCATCAACGGAGCACAAATCCAGACTCCGGGCTACTGAGAAATTCCAGCTGGAAACCCTATAACACTCTGCTCAACCCTGGAATTGAACCCAACATCTCAAGCTCAGCTGCAAAAAAAAAAGTTACTTGGTAAAACAATACCCCTTGGTAAGACTGGTTGTTAGACTTTTGGGCTTCTGACTACCCGTAACGAATGACAGCCGGGACCAACGGCTTATCGTGCTTACCGAGTCACGGATGTGTCTCGATATGTGGATGGATGGGCAAGCTTAGCTTAACGAGGCCCCACTTCGAATCTGTATATTAAAATGTTAAATTGACCTTTATTGCAGAGGTGTGATGGAGCTGATTGGCATCCTCATTGGTCACCTGGCATTCTTCCTGCTGTTCAAATACCCTCAAGAATTTGGCGGCCCTGCCCTACTCACGCCGCCTAATTTCATGTAAGTATTAGATAAAAATAATGCCAAATGCTGGCAAAACTTCACAGACGGTGGTGATATTATATTTTTTAAACTCATAATCTCAAGTTACTAGTCTAGGCTAGGGGGCGTCCATTAATTAAATGAGTCAATGAGTTATGGGGGGTCGAGCCGAATCTCACCCAGTCTCACGTGGGGATAGGGATTATCTCGGTAAATATCACGTAATTTTATTTTTTCGCAAGAAACAAATAAACATATGTAGTAAAGTAAATGATTTTTCTGTGTGTACATAAATAGTAACATAAATAAAATTGCGAGAAAACTAGGTACTTACTTAATATTATTTAAAAAAATAATTAAGCAAATTGTGTCTATTTAAATAAATCCAACGCAATCAAGCCCAGATTAGCGTATTTACACTAAAAATACGCATTTTGAAAAATCTCACGTGAGATTAGGGGGGCGGGGTAGCGTCAAATCTCGCGACATCTCACCATGGGGGTAGCGGGGTCGTGAAACTGCCAAAATCTCCTCACGAAATTAATGGACGCCACCCTACCAGTAGCCAAAACTCAACAGGTAAACCTGCGTCAGTTTATACTGATTAGGATCTCAACGAGTCACATTCTCAAATAGATCTGTTTTAAGTAATTAATTGATTCATGTAGTGCTCGCTTTAGGTGCCGCATAAGATAAACAGATCAGGTTTAAAACGATATTTCAATATGGCATTCTAGGAATTACATCACCCCATTCAGTTAACCTAATTATGCAAACCGTTCTTCTGTCTCCAGAAAACAGTTATTCCCCGATACGAGATACGTCGGAGGCTTCGGCACTGCGCCCCAAGCAAGGGTGCCCACGAGACCCGCCGGGACAGTGTTCGGAGGACACAACTGGGGCCGCGGACAAGCTCTAGGAGGCAACTGATCCAAACAACCTCTTTAGTGAGAGACTTTGATGTTAGTTATAGAATGCTACACGGATATTTTGGCGCCTGAACGATATTGACAGCGTTGATAAAACAAGATGGCGTCGTAAGTTTCGATTTTGACCACGCGCCAAAATAACCTCGTGGCGCTGTACACACGTTGTCCCGATTTTTAAGATGTGATTATGGTGTTACTACTGACAGTTTTTAGGTAATGTGTATACAGCTTTTGCTTTTTTTTTGTTTAGGGTTTTTGATTTTATAGAGTGTTGTTCAAGTTTGAAGTATGTTTTTTTTTAAGTACACTTATGATCACAACTTGAAAATTCGTGATGCGAAGGAATGTTTACTATAAAGTTGATTGTATTGATGGGTTTTTTCTGATGGGAAAACGTTGGTTTTCTTTTGTGTTGGCATTTTGTATTAATTTTATAGTGGAATTCTATAATACTGGTTGAATAGGAGTTGTGCTCATTGATGGTAATGACAAGTCTCACGTTGGACGCTCCTACCAGTCCATTGGCCAATAATCGAAATATAAAATACTTTAGTCTTGCTTTTTTTTACTCTTGGATATTTTGGTTGCCAGGGATACGAGAGAAATGTCTGTCTCAGTACTTTGAGCTGGTGGCCAGTCTATGGTTAAGATAAGTTTAGATGGTTTATTGTATTTCTAAGAGCCTCTATCACCCTATCGAATGGACACATGGCAACACCAGTATTCAGCAATTTGAGTACAATAATCTGCCGCATAGTAATTTGTATTGGTCAATGGATGAATATGAACCCAACATTGAAGTATGAACAGGTTTTGTTTATGCCTTTATCGTGACTGTGAAATGGATTTAACTATTTTTAGCAAAGACGAATTATTGTAATAGGTCAAATAAAGTCATGCTGAATGCTATATTTACATAAGTTTTTACAACACATGTGACTTTTATTTACACTTGAACAAAGTAATATAATGAGGATTTTCATGAAAATTCATGACACCAGTGGGCGCCACTTTGACAAGAGGTCGTAAAATATATGTGAGTGGTTGACCAAAAAGGGACATGAAGGGATTGGAAACCGTTATTTATTTTTTTTTGAATTTTTTAATCTGTGGTCTTTTAACTTTGTTTTGGTCTAACCAGAATATTTTTAGGTGCCGTAGTGTTTTTTTTTATGTTTTTTTTTGTGAGCTTGTTTGTCGAAACTTGTTTCTACACGAAATTTCAAACGCGATTTACTCGAAATCAATTATTTTCCCTTGAGGTCCCTTTTTGGTCAACCACTCACATATGATGACGGTCATAATTCAATCACGACTAAAGTAAATTGAGGCGCTTTGACACTTGACAGGTGCCCCGACCTGAGCTGCCATCTAGTGAACGTCATTTCAGAAAACTCTTATTGTTGCGTGATAATTATACCCTTTGTTACACAAAACAGTAGGAATCCAACCTAACCGATCGCTCTACCATCTACCCAGACGAAGGGCATCCATGAAGATATGCCCACGAAAGAGGTCGTGAACCTCCTTGTGCAACTATTGTTGACTCGGACCTCCTTTTAGAAGCCTTTGAGCAACACATTCTAGATTTGATGTTGTCTAAAAAACTTTCACTAGGTAAGACTTAATAAAAGCATCAGCTTGCATTGATTTTACCTACATGTGGTGCACAATGTAAATATAGCATTTTACAATTTAGTATACAAACAATACCTCTAAAATGGTTAATTAGTGTCGTGAACAGTGTATATTTTACTGGAATGTTAGCAAATAATTATTTTTCAATACAGTAACAAACAAGTGCATTACCAACCATATATTAATATTATTGTTGATCAACGAATCGGTTGAAAATGGGAAGCTAGCTGCCTAAAAATAAAACTTTTTGTGCGCGACATCCAGTGTGACCGTTTTTTGGTATTTTTAGTACTAAATTGGTATATTTGAGGCTCCGAAGAATGACGATAGCATATTTTTAGTAGACTAAATATCGGTATAATATTGGTACAATTTCAACTGTCATGGTATTTTTTTGGTTTATTCACCTGGCAACAGCTGAAAAGGAAAGTACGTAGGTTTATATAATTAGAAACGGTCACTGGCGACATCTCGGGAACTATTGAACCGATTATGAAAGAAATACAAAAGCATTAAAATTTGTGAAAAATAAACGGCTTTAAATAGGTACCTAAGTATTGTCTATGGAAAGTGCATAATAAAAGATGTTACATTTTGCTGCAAGTCCTGTTTCCCATTTTGAACATTATTAAATCTTAGATTTAGATAATGTTAATTTAGTTTTAATTTTTCACTTTATAGCTAACTCCACTAGAGCCTTGCATTTATTTTGAGACTATAAAAGACTATAACTTTAATTTTTAATATAAAATCGCGAGGGTATTAAATAAAAAGATCCTAAAGTCGTCTTTTACAGTAGGTAGGTCAGACTCCACCAAACGGAAAAATCCTCGTGAATGCTCGAGCATCGGCAACTTTCCTACTCTTTGCTTTTTCTGTTTGGGGTCGACTTCCAGTTTATCTATAGCGCCTGAATATAATCAGAGTTTATAGACGCAATAATTACTATAGCATATTTATTTATTTACTAAGTAATAAATACCTAGCCTTTGTTATATTGACGAAGACGTGAAGATATCAAGAGACATAATATTAGATTATATTTCTATAACAAAATTGTTTTATCAATAAAACATGCGGTTGAAAATTGTGTAGTTTTATTTATCACACTGTTTAGTCGATTTTTTATGCGCACCTTTCCAGGATTTAGTTGGTTGGTGGTGATTTTTTTTTTCTTTTTTTTCCTCACCTTATGGATGAGACAGAATCGACCAGGTATCATTTTGTGTCGTAAAGAAAAGGGTCGAACATGTCCATGTAGGAATTATACCAATAGAAAAGTCAGCATCCTTCTTTCTATATCAACATTCTGCGCCCACTAATCCACGGAGACACGCAGTGCTTTAAACAATTCACCCTGATTAACGTCGAGTTGCACGAAACCAACATTAGTTTAACGAAGACTTTAAATTCATGACGTCATGAAAATAGAGGTGGCAGTGAAAGGCAGGATCTTTTTTAATGACCGACTCCATGACAATTCAAAAGTACCCGCAATTGGTTAATTAAAATAAATGCTGTGCGTTTTTTTTTTTTTTTTTTTTGAGTTAATAAGTACTACATAAATAAAACATCCAAATAAATAAACGCAATTCACTATATTACAGAACTATACAATAACGCTTCAATGTTTCTCTTCCTGTTTATCGGCGGGGCCATGTTCTTTCTCCCACATGGCAATGTATTCCTTCTTGCGTTGTTCACGACGCTTGAAGTACTCGGGGTAGTGGGCCTTCTCGAGGGGGTGCCAGTAGTCTATCACCCAGTCGGGGGGAGTTACTACACGCTCGTGGGCCACGCCTCCCATGCTTGTTGCGACTGGGGGGAGAAAATTGATCGTTACGATTATTGTTATAGTTCAGGCGTTAATGATTAAATGTATTCCTGTAAGTAGGTTCACACACGTCAATCATATTTTAATTAAAAACTAGATGAGGTCGGCGTTTCCTATCTATCTAGGTAATCTGAGAAGAAACGCCGAAACAAACTCGTAGGTCACAGTCTTTTTTTAAAGTCCAGACAAAATCTAAATAATCTTGGTCAGATCATGTGAAGACCATGTAGATTGGTGGCTGAAATGGTCTTTTGAGGAAAGAACCATATAGATTAAGTGGTAGTGGACCTGTCCACGAATTTGTCAGTAATCGTGCAGCTCAACTCAAAAATTAAGGAGCTCAAGTCAGCTCAACAATTCGACGAACAATACTAAAGAAAGGACATTTAGGTAGGCCGCATATATTACTCAAATGCCAGACCGTGATTAAAACTGAGATAAAAAAAAAACAATGACCCACATAGTCTTCACATTCACAATAATTAAAATAATGTAAATACAAAGTAAATATTCATGTTAGGTGAAGAAATCGAAAGAAGATGCTTCTAGTTTTGTTGTGGGCATTTTTGATCACTAAAGCACCTGTCCCACAAAATACTTGCAGTCAGTTAGTCAGTTAACTGCAGGCATTGTCATAATATTGCAGCATTATTTTGAATAGCTCATCATAATCAAATCATAATATTCAGAAGTGAGAAGACGCGAATGTTTTGTGCAGTATTTACACTAGTCCCTGATCAATTCATTTAATTTAAAATAAATAAAAAGAGAAGTCCTGACTGACTAACTCATCAATGCAAATTTCTGCTTACTAGGTGCAATGGTTTGGGCTGGCCCAAACCATTGCACCTAGAAAGCAGAAATTTGCACAGAGGTTCCCTTAATAATGTAGACAAGGAATAAGAAAGGAATTCCCAGTAGTACGTTCCCATGGGATATTATCCAACTTCCACGCGGGCGAACTGTCCAGTTTGGGGCTCACTGGCAAATAATACTTCGTAACCTAGCTATAAGTAATATTTTAAGCTACTCATGTCGTCTCAACTTGTTGCTAACATGTAAACCTGCTTACTGTATTACCTGTACAATAAACTATTTTCTATTTCTATTTAAAAGCTAGTCCAGATAAGGGTGATCAAATTCTGATGTATGTTTCCTGAGCGAGAAAATAGTTGTGAATATGATTATTTAGTTAATAATCATATTCACAAACTTAACCAACTAATTTTTATTTTATTTTGTTATTTGGGACAAAAAACAGTTATAGTCTAAGAGCCCGTGAACCCCAGACCTTCGTTATTTTATAAAAGCTGAAAGTTTGTCAGCGCATGCTCCCAACACAGGTAAGAACTATGGACCATTATGAAGTTTGTGTTACCATGGCTTTGGCAGGGAAACGGTACCTACTAAAGGTGTGTAAAATACGTAAGTAGAATTACTATAATTTCATGAACATTAAGGGTGTCTGGCAAGGGTTTGCCACGGTGTTAAGTGTCTGGCAATGAATGACGTGATTTTTAACAATATTCTGAAGGTAATACCAAAAAATCACACTTTATTATTTGATGAATTTAGATCGGTATTTTACACACCTTTAGTACTGTTTCCCTGCTAAAGCCACGGTAACCCAAACTTCATAAAGGCCTATCATTCTTACCTGTGTTGGGAGCATGCGCGGACAAACTTTCAGCTTTTATAAAGTAACGAAGGTCGGGTCCACGGGCTCTTGCTCTATTATACAGTACAGCATTTACAAAGTAGTAATGGGTTAGAAAATGTAATGTTAATAGAAAACGTATAACCCACACGATTGTCTACGAAATAACATCGGAGTATGATAACGAACGCATGCTAAGTGAGAAGAAAAAAAAAATAAAATAATAAAGTACATAGTTATTTTAAAAGAAAAACACTATAAACCGACGAATCGAAGGAAGCGGATCACATAAGCATCCGTCTTATTGCCGACTTGAAAGAGATTGTGAAACCAGTCTTTTTTAGATTGCGACACGGCCGAACCTGCTGTAGCAGAGTCGGCTGCCCCTGCTGTCGCCGCCGTGGACGCCGTCCCTTCGTCTGGTGAGGAGCTGGATGACATGATTTTGTCGCCAGCTTCGGCCGGGGGAGCGGACGGCTTCGACGAGGGCGACCTGTTTGCCGGGCTCAAACTAGGGGGGGACGATGAGGGTTCGACCAGCGATGGCGTCCCTTTCGTCAACTTGTAAAGTCCTCCAGGCAAACCTCCACCACAGTCAGACCGCGACGGCTCAGCTTCGCAAGTGGCTGGAGGTTCAACACACGGCCATTGCCCTGATCCAAGAGCCGTGGATAAGGGCGGGCCGCATTCAAGGACTCTCCAATCTCAATGGTAAGCTCCTGGTCACCACGGGTCACGATCACCCCAGATCGTGCATCTATGTCACAGGTAACCTTAAAACACATCTCTTAACGGACTTCTGTTGCAGAGATGTCTCTGCAGTTAAGCTGCTAATACAGCGTGTCGACGCCACGGAGTTGGAGATCGTGTTCGCCTCGGTCTACATGCCCGAAGCGGAGGCGCCGCCTCCCCACGGCCTCGCCCGCCTCGTGAGCCATTGCGAGAGTTGCGGGTTTCAGCTCGTCGTGGGTGCCGACGCCAATGCTCACCACCAACTGTGGGGAATGGACACGCAAAACGAGAGGGGTAAGGCTTTGGTTGACTATTTGTTTTCGACTAACCTATCCTTACTAAACACTGGCTCCGAACCAACATTCGTAACCAGGCGTAGCCGGACAATCATAGATCTCACTCTGGCTACAGAGGGCGCGGCGGAGATTACCACTGGGTGGCAGGTCTCCAAGGAGGCGTCCTGCTCTGATCACAGGTGGATCCGCTTCGACATCCAGGTCTGTGTTCCACCTACACCACCACGGCGTAATCCGCGTAATACGGACCGTGCCACCTATACACGCAGCCTAGATTCCAAGCTGGCGACACTAGGCGATCCGACGACAGTTGTGGACACGACGCAGATTGAGGTTTTGGTAGGTCACCTCACTAAATCAATGATTGACAGCTACCAAACTGCTTGCCCAGAGACCACCCCGCGTAGCACACCGGGCAAACAACCCTGGTGGGGCGCTGAGCTGGAGCGTAAGCGCAGTAAGGTAAGGCAAGCTCTGAATAGAGCCATGAACACATGTGCGGATGAGGACTGGGATAACTATTACGCAGCCAAATCCAGCTACAAAAAATGCATCAGATTCAGGAGTACTACGGGATGGCGCAAATTCTGTGGAAGCATTGAATCTTGTCAGCAAGCAAACAGGGTAAGAAAGGTACTGGCGCAACAGCAGATATCTGGGCCCGCTACCATTCGTAAGTCTGATAATACACTCACTTCCTCGCCAGAAGAAACGAGACGCGTCCTTATTGAAACTCACTTCCCTGGATGTGTCTTTACGCAGGTAATCGACTGGCTAGATGTAATTCAAACACCATCAGACAATGATTGGCTTTACGCGAACAGGGTGATCACGTTGGAAAAGATCCAATGGGCCATTCGTAGTTTCCATCCTTTTAAGGCAGCTGGTCCTGATGGAGTTTTCCCCGCCTTACTACAGTGGGGTGGGACCTCTATTGCAATAAGACTAGTGCCTTTAATGAGAGCGTGCCTGGCCTTCAGATACATTCCTAAAGGATGGAGGGAAGTGAAAGTTATATTCATCCCTAAGCCAGGTAAGGGTGACTACACAAACGCCAAATCCCACCGACCGATCAGTCTGACCTCCTTTCTCTTAAAGACTATGGAAAGGCTGTGTGACAGGGAGCTGAGGGACGGCGCTTTGAAGACGGTACCGCTACACGGTAATCAACACGCATACAGCTCGGGTAAGTCGACCGAGTCCGCTCTTCATCTAGTGGTCGGTCAGATAGAGGAAGCGATTTACCAGAAAGGCACCTGCCTGGGCACGTTCATAGACATCGAAGGAGCCTTCGACAAAACCAACTTCTCCAGCATCAGCAGCGCCCTCTCCAGACATGGAGTAGAACAGGTACTAACGGACTGGATTACAAACATGTTAAGTAAACGAGTGGTTCGCCTTGAGGGTGAGCAGCATTTGGCCATGATAGCCAAAGGCTGCCCCCAGGGAGGGGTTTTGTCGCCCCTGCTATGGAATTTAGTGATTAACGACCTTATCACCAAACTCAACGCCAGCCGCTATTATACAATAGGTTACGCAGACGACCTCGCAATCCTTGTGTCGGGGAAGGTGACAGGAACGATCTGCAACCTCACTCAGCAAGCGCTACGTATTGTAGAAAGATGGTGCAGGGAATTTGACCTATCAGTGAATCCCACTAAAACTGAACTAGTCATGTTTACCCATAAACGAGCATTAGGCCCTTTCCGCCTACCAAAACTGTTCGATACAGAACTCCAGCTTACCAACGAAGTTAAGTATCTCGGGGTCATTCTAGACAGTAAGTTAAACTGGAGTAGTCATTTAGACAACAAACTAAACAGGGCCTGTATCACCTTCTGGCAGTGCAGGAAAATGATAGGTAAGAAGTGGGGCCTATCCCCGAAAATCATACTATGGCTGTACACCGCAGTGATCCGCCCCATGATCACCTACGGGGCTGTGGTCTGGTGGCCCCGCACCAAACTTGTTACAGCCTCTAATAAACTACAACATATGCAAAGACTAGCCTGCACGGCGACTACGGGCTGCATGAGGACTACTCCGACTGCAGCAGTTGAAGCCATGCTGGGTTTGCCACCGCTCCACCTGTTCATACAGCAGGAAGCAACGATGGCAGCGGTACGTCTTAATGCACTAGATCTCTGGGGTAAGACTAACTCACCACACACCGCGCTGCTTGAGGGACTCAACAAGGAGTTCCCTATTACGAAAGCTGTAAATGACCGGGTACCCAAACAATTTATTTTTAATAAAAAATACAAGATCCAGCTTCACGAGGATCGTCGATGCGAGGGGTTGCGCCCCGCAGAGCTACGCATCTTCACGGATGGATCTAAAACAGGTAGTGGCACAGGTGCTGGAATCTTCTCGGAGGACTTCAACATACACATAGCTACACCATTGGGGGTCCATAACACGGTGTTCCAGGCCGAGTGCATGGGCATTTCTCTGGCCGCTACTGCCATCATGGCCAGGGAAGTTAAGGACCACTCGATCCGCATACTCTCAGATAGCATGGCAGTTCTGCAAGCGCTAAGTAGTCACACAGTGGACTCTGGGCTAATATACGAGTGCCACCAGCGTCTCAACCAGGTGGGTAGACTCAATAATATAACCATTCAATGGATCAAGGGACACAGCGGCTCGCTAGGCAACGACGCAGCCGACGAACTTGCCAGAAGGGGGTCGAGCATGGCACCAGTGGGACCTGAGCCTATAGTGCCGCTCCCCTTCGGGTACTTGCGCACTCTGGTAAGGAAACGTACCAGGGACCAGCATCATAAGCTATGGTCGGACCAAGGTGAGTGTAGGCAGGCTAGGGAAGCACTCCCTACAATTGATGGCCGCCTCACGAAACAGTTTCTTCGACTAACTAAACAACAGCTGCGTACAGTTACTGCTGCTTTAACTGGCCATGGGTCATTTAATAAACACCTCTTTGTCATAGGAGTCACAGACAGTCCGCTGTGCAGGGCCTGCATGGAGGACGACGAGACAGCAGCTCATGTGCTTCTAAACTGCCCGGTTGTCGCCGCATACAGGGCAAAGTACTTCGGTAACCCAGGTACCATCCGGGAAGTTGTCAGTAATGTCAAGGCGCTGCTGGCCTTCTTTGAGGAGCTGGGGTGGATCGAATAACCGATTTTCCCACCCATACGCAAAATACGCGCATTGTCGTGGAGTTGCGGATACCAGCCCGTATTACCTATTACCTATTACCTATTAGATTGCGACAGCGCAAAAATATCAAAATCGAAAAATTGTGAGTTATAGGTATCTAAGAGTCGACGGAGAGGGGCTCGCACCCCAGCCTTCGTTCTACATCGAAAAATAGTTCTAGGTACTACATAACACAATCCATTCATGAGCTCACGCTAATGTGCTAACTTATACCTGTCTGAATAAGGGCTTATATTAAATGATTAAATAAAATATCCAACTTACAAACTCTTGGAAGAGGATGCTGGACTGAGAACAATTCCTGCTCTCCTTCCTTGAGCAGCTCCACGGCTTTAATCATATCGGACTCCTTAGCGTGCTTGTCGAACCTCTCCCGAAGGAGTACTGCCTGATACCGGTATACATTGCTGGAATATAGAGAATAATTTATTTTATTTGTCACTTCATGTTTGACATACTTTCAAACACATTAAAAAAGCAGTTAGTTACACCATTTATAACTCAAGAACGGCAGGACCGATTATTACGATCTTTGATTTGTTGGATTTGTCTCCATCCCGAATATCAGAATAACAATTAAAACACCGGATAAATTCACGAAAAAAATTTATAAAGATAATTAATTTTCTCATACAAGAAGTTTGTACGGGACAATGTCTGTTGGGTCCGCTAGTTGACAAACAAATCAGATAGGTACCTACTGTAGGTGTAGACCTTTTTTGTTTTTCTAATAAAGGAATGGGATCAGTGAAGGATGACAGTATCGCATTGGTGGATAAATAATTGCACAAATAAAAATGAATTCAAATAGATGAAAAGCAATCAAATTCCACTTTGGTTTCTCTACTATACACTTTCCTCTACTTAATTAAGACTCTCTAAATAGAACTCACGAATTATCTAAATATCTTTGAGGAAGATATGAACTAAACAAACTCCTTCAAAAGTTCTTTTAAAACAATAATTTAATAACCTTATATATATGGACACTTGAAAAATACTTCTAGTGTAGGATTTTCTCAAGGAAAGGATTTAAAAATCAAAAGGCATCTGAAAAAAAGTGGAAAATTGTGGTTATGTTTGTAAGAATTACGTAATTGGGAAAACAAAAGAAAAGAAAGATAATTTATTGATTTGTAGCTGTCGTTACCGTCTATCGTAGTACGCCTCCAAATTGCGTAGAGCCCTTTTGTAAAGGGAGCAAACCTTTTGAGAGTGTGTTTTTACCGTAATAAATGGAACGCTCGCCATTTTCGTTGTTTTGCAACAATGACAGGCGACAGCGACAGCTGTGAAGAATTGTCAAAGTTGTCAATGTCAGGAATCCACAAATTAGTAGAGTATTGAGTAGAGTAGGCCACTTTTGAACAAAGCTGTTCTTTATGGTAGACTAAGGAAACCGCAACATAGGCTGATTTGTTTATGGTTTGAAGATACTATCATCAAAGGGCAGACTTAGAACACGCCACGCCACGCGACGGCAACAATATTACGTGCTCATTGGCCACATTTCATCTCGTGAAGCACGGCATCGTCATTTGTCCAATGAACACGCGTGGCGTGGCGCCGGGTGTTCCAAGTGTGCTTCCGGCGTTACAAAAAAAAAAAATGATCCTCAAGATCAAGGTTGATCTTACTTACTTACCTTAACTCCAATAGGATTCTGTTCGCAATGTTAGTATTTACCTATAATCCGTAGAACAATGTGTGAAGAGCCTTGAACCGTGGACGTCAAAGATTCGTTCACATCTGTTACAAGGCACGCAGCACGCCTCATCAAGTCATCACATGCAACAACTAATCTGCTGCAATAAAGCGCATCCGCTGAATAATCTGTCGCTTGAAAATTGCAAACGATTTATGCTGAAGGCTGAAGGCAATCTCACTGGTCTGTGTTGTCATCAACTTTTCACAAACCTACCTTGACGTCATACTACGCATCCCATACACGTAGCTAAACAAAAAAGAATAAGCGCGCGTTTTAGCTACTATTATCAACTATAAATTGTTAAAATTGGAGCATAACATTCTCAGGCTATTGTGTGGATTTTTTATAAACATTTTTCGGCATTATATTTTTATTGCAAAAAAAAACTCGGCATCTTCACATTAATGGGTTAGATGTTAAGAGGATACATCGAAGCGTGGATTAGCTCGGTGTGTAAATGAAATGGCGATAGGACTGTCTGATTTGACGCGCGAGATAAAAGTCTCTCATGCGCACCGGAACTAAACGCGCTTCGTTTAAATATAGATTTATGACAAAATATATATAAGTATTTAAATACCTATGTTAAAAACTTACAGCTAAAGTATACTTCAGTGTTGCATCCTCGAGATTTAACGTAGGAACATCGTAGTCCGTTTTTCATTGTATGTACTACATTGCCACACACGAAGAACAATGAAAAACGTAAGAACGTAAAAGTAAACGAAAACGGGTTGTAAAACCATCAATACATCTTTATATGTTAGATTTCGTTCGTTTGACGAATCTGCACGAAATCTAACTTAGAGAGATGTATTGATGATTTTTATGGTTAAAATTATATAAATACATTTGATTTATTGCCGCGTATCATACTTTGATCAAGATACAACCTGACACGGACCTGCAAATAGCAAAAAACTCAAAAAAAAAATGAATTTCGTGGGCTACCACTGCGAAGTTCAATTAACCATAAAATATATCAATGTTTAGCTGTAAGTTCTTAACATTTTTAAATACCTTCGATTTAAAGCAAATTTTAGGGCACAATAAGGAACTGTTTACGTAGGTATAATGTATAAAACAGAAAATAGACGGCGCTAGTTTGGATTTTTTTTCTATTGAAAAAAGTTCTTGTAATTACTCATGTTTCGGTTGTAGTACCGGAGTAGACAATTCATAGTCAAACCAAGTTTTATGTCACGAAAGCGGGTGCGCCATACTTGTAGATGTAATGCGTATAGACACGCGCTCTTGTGTGCGTACCTGCAGGTAGCGCGCTCCCGAGCTTACGCACACAAAGACAATGTGCATGTAACATTTACATAAGTATACAAGTATGGCTCGCCCGCTTTCGTTAGATAAAACAACTTAAAACATAAGTAATTTCAAGTAAGTAATTTTAACCATTTAGGTACCTACATTTGGTTTTGGAGGAATTAAAAAAAATATATCTATGTATCCTCTTAAGTACGAAGGGACAATGCTTGGCAGATGGGAAAATGTAGCTGCCCATTTTCTTAACGTGACATCATATTTTTATCCACTCTTTCACCTGGATTTGTCCAGAATTTGTCTGCAAGTTCTGCAACTGACCTCTCAAAGCTTTATAATTAATAAACATATAGGTACTACTAGCTGCCCCGACAGACGTTGTCCTGTCCTAATTTCAATAATTCAAAATTCCCATAGAAAATCCTCTTTCACTTTTCCCGAATTTTCCAAATTTTCCCGGCAACTTTTCCAATTTTTCTCATCGTTTAAACCTTCCCTGGACTACGTCAAACATTTCAAAACCAAAATCAGCTAAATCGGCCCAGCCGTTCTTGAGTTATAAAATTACAACGAAAAGTGACATTGATTTTTATAGATATAGATGTACCTCCTGCCAGGGTCGCTGGTTGTTCGAAAGAGTTACCGTGGCCCTGGCGTAGGCAACTGAACGAACACGGGTGGGTTTTAGTCAGTAAAAGTCTGACACGCCCTCAATGGAAGACAGAGTCATTTGATGATTTCCCAAACAAAAAATAATAATAGTAGGTGAGTAGTTCTTCAAAAAGTATTCTCCGCGTAGCTTTCGTGGCGAATTTGTTTTTTAGAGTAATCTTTAAATAAATGGACACACATTTAAGATGCTCTAAAAATAATAAGTGCAATTTTGATTATATGTAAATCGGTGCATAAACTACAGAGATATTCTATTTTGAAATTTCGGTTCCCACGAAAGTTACGAAAGACGCCACAAAAGTTACAAACGTATTTTCTATAAGCAAAATACAGTTTTAAATCCTTATTTTTTCATTAATTTCCTGTGAATTGAAGTTTATAAAATGAAATACTTATTTTATTTATGAATCAACTTGTATTTGAGATCAACATAGTGTTTTGAGATCAGCTTATTATTAGTTATTAGTAACTTAGGTTGCTAATTTAGCTTTGGTCCAGTAATTAAACTGGAAAATTTACATCATTAACATCATCATCATTTCAGCCGAAAGACGTCCACTGCTGGACATAGGCCTCCCCTAAGCACCGCCACTTCGACCGGTGGTGTGCTTCACGAATCCAGCAGATTTCTGCGGCCTTTACAAGATCTTCTGTCCACCTTGTGGGAAGACTTCCAACGTTACGACTTCCAGTACGCGGCCGCCACTCCAGAACATTTTGGCCCCATCGGCCATCTGTTCTTCGAGCAATGCCTGCCTACTGCCACTTAAGTTTAGCAATTCTTCGGGCTACGTCGGTTACCTTCGTTCTACTGCGGCTCTCTTCATTTCTGATTTGATCACATAGGAAAACTCCAAGCATAGCCCTCTCCATTGCCCTTTGGGTGACTTTTACCCTTCTCATAAGGCCCATTGTGAGCGACTACGTTTCAGTGCCGTAGGTCTTTACTGGCAACACGTACTGGTCGAAAACTTTCGTCTTGAGATACTACGGTATGTGAGACGAGAAGATATTGCGAAGCTTCCTGAATGCTGCCCAGCCGAGTCGGATTCAACGATTGACCTCTTTCTTCAAGTTGGACCTTCCTAACTGGACTCGTCCACAACCTACAGTGTAGTGTCTCCGATCTTCATGAGAGTTGGTGCTACATGGGCATTTGAGAGGCCATTTGTCTTATCCATTTTCATTTTAAGACCGACTCTTTCGGAAGCTCTACTGAGGTCATCGAGCAGTGTACTGAGCTCCTCCATAGTCTCAGCCATGACTACTATATCGTCTGCAAACCGAAGGTGAGTGACGTACTCGCCATTGATGCCTAGCCCTTTCCAGTCCAGAACCTTGAAGACATCCTCCAGTGCAGCGGTGAACAGTTTAGGAGAGATAACCTCTCTCTGTCTCCCCCTAGCTGCAGAAGGATAGGTTTCCAGGTCCGTTCCTGGAGTCTGACTGACATAGTGGCGTTTTCGTACAGGCACTTCAGCACCTCAATATACCGATAGTCGAGACTGCAGTACAGCTCATGCCTTAATCGAATCGGAGGCTTTAGTCTTCTGTATAACATGTCGCAGCGTATACGTATGTAGTCTACGGTGCTATAGCCTTTACGGAATCCGGCTTGTTCGGGAGGCTGGAAGTCATCAAACCTGCGTGCGAGACAGATCGTGATGACTCTTGAAAGCAGCTTGTAGACATGGCTCAGAAGTGAGACGGGTCTGTAATTCTTAAGAAGAACATTATCGCCGTTCTTAAAGAATAATACCACCACACCTCTGTACCATACCTGCGGCGTTTTGCCCTCGAGTATGACGGAATCAAATAGCTTCTGGAGGGCCTTAAGAACGGGTTTTTTTATACTTTTGTCTGACAAGCACTCTACATAATAAAATTCATAAGGTATTTTCTTACTGTCAATTAGCCCATTGGCTAAACAGCACAGGTTGAGGTGAAGTAAGCTGTTAATTTGGCTACGAGAAAACATACAAATAGAAACACATACTACGAGTCGTTACAAGAAAAAAATTGAAGCACATACTCGTACACGCATAAATACTTATACAAATACATAACACCTTTATTTTGAGATTCGCGACAATCGAGTAAATGCATCAGCAGCGTCACAAAACATCTGAAGTCATTATTTAATGGAGATATAAAACTTTCATGGTGCGCTAGCTGACTTTCGTGGACAAATAACCACGAAAGTTGTGCCACGATAGTTACGAAAATTTCATATTTTTTAGAATTACTATTAAAGTTACAGGTAAATTAACGAACAAAGTACTTGGGAATAATCTCGAAGATCTATCTTATTCCTTCATTCAAAATGATTTGGAAAATTGTAAACATTATCCTTCAAAATTTGCGCATGAAAGTTTCTTGACCAAGGCTACTTGAAAATATTCAAAGGTTAACTTATCCCATATTTTTTTTGTTTATAAGCAATTAATGTATTTGTCTCCCCCACTGATGCCGGGACACTACTGAGCGTCCGCTCAACTAAAAAGTGTAGCGACAAGTTGCCCCTCTTGGAAGATAGGTGCAGTTTTGTTGCGCCCTCGCGAAAGTAGGAAAATCGTGTGACAGAGACATAATGCCTATTAACTATTGTACATTAAATTCAAATTCAAATTCAAATTCAAAATTATTTATTTGTGACACATAGGTAAAATGTACATGATGTTATAAAATAAAAATATTGTATCACTATGCGCTGCCTTGCAAGGCGTACAAATGTTGTTCACAGTAACAGTTAGTTGGTCACAGTAGTAGGTATTTATAGCCTATAAAATTATAAAATACTGCTAAGTAACCATCTTAAATATTTAGTAATAAAATAATCATAAACAAAACAATACAAATTAAGGAAACAATTTAATATCTAGCTAAACATAAATTAAATTAACTAAAATAAGTAGGTAACAAATATAACATCTGAGAAATAGGACATACCGGTTTTTATTTTTCTTCTAAATACTCATTTATGCTGTAATATGCTTTCTGAATTAGGAACTTATGGAGTGTTTTTTTGAAGGTATGCAAATCTTTTGATGCTTTTATAGGTTTAGGTAGTTTATTAAATATTTTAGGAGCCATTCCTAGAAAACTTTTTGAGAACAGGGCGGTTTGGTGGGTTTTTGACTTAATTGCACCTTGATGGCGTTTAGTGGACAGCGTTTCAAATTGGTCAAGGTTATTTTTAATAAACATAACAACTTCATAAATATATAAGGACGGGAGTGTTAATAATTTTAAATTAATAAAAAATGGTTTGCAACTATCAGTGTTTTGGATCATGCATACTGCACGAAGACACTTTTTTTGGGCTTTAAAGGCCAATTCTCTATCCGTAGAATTACCCCAGAATATTAAACCGTATCGCAGTGTGGTGGAGACATATGCGTGGTATGCGGTAAGAACGGTACTACGATTGGCGACCTTGTTTAAATTGTGTAAAGCATAGCAATATTGATTTAGCTTTTTTATTACATGTTCAATGTGTGTTTTCCATGTCATGTGCTGATCTAACCAAAGCCCTAGAAATTTCGTGTTGTCAATTTTAGCAATCGTATTATCTTTATATGTAATATTTGTATTAATAGAGTTTATTCGCTGGTTAAAGTTCATGATATGGGTTTTCCCTAAATTAATTTTTAAGTTGTTGTCGATTAGCCATTGAATTATTAAATCTAAACTATTATTTATTTCATTTTCATGTTTTTCTATGTTTTTTCCTATAAATATTGTAGTACAGTCATCAGCAAATAGAGTCATGGGGTGTTCTATGGTTCTGGGTATATCGTTTATATAACATAGAAATAACAATGGACCAAGTACACTGCCTTGGGGTACACCGAAATTTATAGTTCTTTGTTTTGATAAGTAGTTTTTTTCTGTTTTAGTTCTATGACATATTTTTGATATTTTAGTGATTTGTTTTCTGTTGACTAGGTACGACTTAATTAGTTCTAGGACATTGCCCCTAATTCCAAGTTTGCCTAATTTTATGAGAAGGATTCTGTGATCTACAAAATCGAATGCCTTCGTCATGTCCATGAATAATGCTGTAACTGGGATTTTTTTATCCATATTTGAAATAATTTCATTTACTAATTCATAGATGGCCATATTAATATTTTTATGTTTTCTAAAACCGTACTGTTCTTTAGTTAGAATATTGTTTTTTTCTAAGAATGAATAGAGGCTGTTATAAATGACTTTTTCGATGATTTTGGAGAACACTGGGACAAGTGCAATAGGCCTATAATTTTTCATGTTTTGTGGATCATCCTTTTTGTGAAGAGGTTTAATAACAGATAGTTTTAAGTCTTCAGGGAATTTACCTTTATCTACACAAAGGTTTACTATATAACTAAGAACTGGTGAAATTTCAGTAACTACGTTTTTGATTGGATGTGTAACAATATCGTCATAGCCAGAACTATTTGTATTTTTTAGAGCAGTAATAATTTTGTGTATATCATGTGGAATAGTGGGTGCTAAGAACATTGAATTAGGGTTTGAATCTATGAATGTCGATTTATAATCAGTGTTGTGCTTGTGGTTGTTTATTGGTTGAACTTGATCAATGAAATAGTTATTAAATAATTCGGCAATCTCATTTGGTTCTGTAGTACATTTATTATTATCTGTAAGTATTTTAGAAGGGTTTTCTTTTGGGAAATTAGATTTAGTTGAATTAATTACTCTCCAAGTTGCTTTAACCTTGTTGTCGGCATTATTAATGAAGTAGCTATTTTGCGTTTTTTGCGTCAATTTGATAATTAGTTTTAGACGCTTAGTATATGTGTTAAATATTTTTTTATTAGTTTTATTTGGTTGGCGTCTTAATTGCCATAGCATTTCACGCTTACGCTTACAACATAGTTTTATGCCTTTAGTTATCCATTTCGGAGTTTTAGAACATAGATTTTTAATTCTCACTATGGGGAAGCAAAGATCGTAGAATAATTTAAACAAGTTATTAAATACACGGAATGCATTATCTGGGTCTGTACAGTCGTAAACATTACTGAAACTAAGGCTTTGTAGAGCATTCTTAAATTTAAGCATATTTTCTTGACAAAAATCTCGTCTGAAAGTATGCCAATGTGTAAGTGTACAAGTTTTTTTAACAGGACATCTTATGATTTGAGCTGTATGGTCGGATACAGCTAGCTCTATCACCTCACTAGTGCTGCCTCTAATATTATGTATTATATTGTCGATACAGGTACCACTATCTAATCGGGTTGGTTGACGAACACTTAATTTCATACGGTAGTTATAAAGAAGATTTTCAAGTTGCGTAGATGATTTCGTGTTTTTTAAAATATCAATATTAAAGTCTCCACAAATCAAGACTTTCTTTTTATTACTGTAACAGATTTTATTTAGTATACCTTCAAATTGGTAGAAAAAGGAGTTTAAGGTTTCAATTTTGAATTTGGGGGACCTATAAATACATACAATGGTTATATTATGATCAATTAATTCGATAGCACAACATTCTAATACACTAGGACAGCAGTATTCTTTTAAATTGAGAATTTTATACTTGTGTTTATTGTTTACCAGAATACATGAACCCCCTCTTCGATTGTTTCTTACGTAATGGGTTGCAAGTGTGTAATTTGGAATATGTAAATGTATGTCATCGCCTTCTTTCATATTGTGTTCTGTTACACAGAGAACATCCACCAACTTATTATTACAAGCAAATTCGTGTAGATGTAGGCTCAATAGATCCGATTTACTTATTAAGCCATTAGTGTTTTGATGTAATACATTTATGTGTTTATACAAGAAAAAAATTACTGTTATTTATAATATCAGGGGTAACAATATTAACATCATTAGTAGAGCAATTGTTGATATCTGACAAATTACTGATATCGGGGTTTGAGACAATATCATTATCACCGTATAAAGGAATATCAAGAGAATTTGTATGAACAATACATTGAAGGTTTTTAAACATATTTTTTATCCCATTATTATTTATCGTACCAGTGTGCTTTGAAAACATATTATAATCGTATTTCAGGTCAAGATTGGAGTCGAACAATAATGCATAGTTGTGAGTTTGTAAGTCAAGATAGAGTAAATTATTAAACATTTCTAATCTTACATTGTACATCATATTAGAATGGTAAAAGAATTTAAAAGTAGGTAGACATAGTATTATATTAGTGTGTTGCAGAGGCATTAGTGTCTCGCGTATATTAATAATCAAATCAAAATAATTATCGGTTCTTCGAAAGTCTTCCTCGCCTATGAGAATTATACAATAATCATTCATCGTGAAGTCAATAAGTTTTACATTGATGTTACTAATGAGTTCATTTATTCCGCCATAAGGGGTAAGGTAGTGACACAGTTGATAGTTCGGGAACGTTTCTTCAGCTACAGACAATATTTTATTTACCTTATCGCTGCTTAAAATGCATATTTTCCTTCTTTGTTCTTGATGTACCTTGTTTATACCATGTTCCGTAGTCTGTGAAGAGATGTGATTCGGTCCAATTTGGGTGGACGTATTCAAAATTGGTGTTTTATTTACTGTAAGGTTAGCTAAATTCAGTTTCTTCTTAGATGAATGTGATTTTCTATTAGGGGTAGACTGCTTAGTATTTCGGTGAGAAATCTCAATGTCGCTCAATAATTTTGGGACTTGTTCGTGTTTGTTCTTATTCAAAGAAGTGATGGTATTTTTTAAGTCCGTGTTCTCGGACGATAACTGGCTTATTACCTCACGGGCCTCTAATAAATCTGAGTTAAGTTTATCAATTTGTTTTTTAAGTTCTAGGATCTCGTCGTTCTCGTCATCCGATATTGTTGGTAAGCTGTTAGTGGTGCCATTTAACGTTGATTCATTGGAGTTGGTTGTATCGATCACGGCTTCAGCTTTTGTCTTTGAACGGGTTTTGCGAGCTCGTAGCGTCATAGTTTCGAAGAAATTCATAGTTCTTATCCAATGTAAGTATTTATGTTAATTATTTGCAAATTAACATTACGAGACCAATAGGTAATTTTATTTGTGTCCGCTTATCGTCATAAACATTCAACACTTTTTGTACCTAGTTAAATTGTGACAAGTTTTCACTTCAAACTTTATCCTTATCTTTAAATATTTAAGAATTTAACAGAAAATGTTCAGAAAATAGGAAAAGAAGAGTAAAATTCAATAAAAGGCAACTTAATACTGTTTAGATAATAAATTCTTCGTAAACAAATCTTGCAAAATTCAAAAAGCAATTTGCAGTTAGCGGGGCGCGAACTCACAACCTCTAACTTTGCATGTCAAGCAAAGTTAATATGCGCTATTTTGACATGAGATATAGCATCGAAATAGTTCTTCGGTTAGCTAAAGAATTAAAAAAAGTTCGTTATGAATGATGCGTCTATTTTTAAATTCAAAATTGTTTGCATGCGCGCGCACTATTAATTTATTAGTTCTGTTTTATTGTTATTATTTAATATTAACACAGAATTAACACTTGCTAGCACTTATATTACAAACACTATAATATTAATGCAGTGTTATTGTTTGTTTCTTTGAATTTTTAGAGAGTTTTTCACTTCTTAATTATAGTTTTGGCACAGTTTGAGATTACAGTTCTAAGCACACTTTATCTTTGTTAAATACGAAAATTACGTTTTGCTAACACTTCCACTTAATCTTTACACTTTACTGTTCATCTTAATAAAGAAATATCATGGTTAGACTGACTTTTTTATTTTTTATTAGAAATAAATACGGAGCTCAATGTTTACGTGACAGCAGCGCCATCTATTAAGAGATACAATTAATATTCTTTGATCATTATGATGCCTAATTAAATACGATCAATTTGATGTATTACATTATATGCTTATGAATATAATACAAAAGTTATCAAAGTTTGCCGTGAGCGCGAACAGAGTGTGACGCGGGAAGAACACCGATTTTGCTCCCGTTTTGGACACTAGATATTTTTTAAAATAAATATTATAAATAATTTTAGATGTTTATTGTTGAAATTGTACACATAAATAAACAAAGAGTAATCTGTATTTGGTCCTAAGGCTGAATATTTAATACGTTCGGAATTAAGACCGTGTGACCGCGTTTTGAGGGACCTCGAAGAACTACCCAGGTACCCTAAGTATGTGTACGTCTTCCTGACTGCCTTTAAGGAGACTCACTTGACCCATAGCATAGACCTGTCTTACGAAACGCAAGTCATAATACGCAATAGCCAATAGGTACCGTGAATTCAAATGTTAAGTAGTGTTAAGTGTTTATTATACGGTTGAGCAAAGTAATGGGCTAGCTTGGAAACCAAGAATACGAAGACTGTAGGTACCTACCTAACTATTAGAGTTTGATTAATATTAATTTGGTACCGGTCGGCAGTGGCGTAACTATACCCTTCGAGGCCCGTGGCAAATTCGAGGGATGGGGTCCCCCCATATAAAGAAGTTGAACCAACAATAATAGTATTTTTAGGGTTCCGTACCAAAATGATAAAAAGGAACCCTTATGGTGCGATTCTGTCTGTCTGTCTGTCACAGCTGGATATCTAAAGAACTACTAATGCTGTCAACTTAAAATTTGGAACAGTTCTAGATGACGTTTGCCCAACTATTTTACAACTAAGAAAAAAATAAAACAATGTTTTTTTTGCAACAGGGACTGAAAGGGGGTCTAAAAATAATAATAATAAGTAAGCCCAACGCCGTATCTCTACGTTGATGTCGTGGTGGGGCTTGCGCGCTCCAAACTGTAGGTCTGCGCCGGTAGAGTTTACTTTGCCGGATACCGTGGTCCTGGCATAGGCAACTGAAGGAACACGGGTGGGTTTTAGTCAGTAAAAGTCTGACACGCCCTTCCGCTCCACCCAGAGCGGGAGAAAGGGCAGTATGTGGCGAGCTGTTGGGCAGTAGTGACCCCACGGACCCTATCTCCCGGGAGAAGCCTTGTTCTTCACCTCTGGCTGCCTTTATTAGCCGGCTGGAGTGAACGATGACGAGGAACAGAGCTCCCACCTCTTTCGTGCCTTTATTGGCTGGCTTGAGTGGGGATTCGCAAAAGCAAAAGAGCTCGGAGGATCCTTCCTCCGAGCTCTTTTGCTCTTGCAGTAAGATGCTGGTAGGGATATTGACCGTACTTCCGGGATTGTCCTGATAGTCGTGGAATGTCTCTCTACTCCTCAAGCAACTCAGGACATGTTGCCCCCTTGTCGCTACGTCACTATGTGCTAGCGACCGTTTCCGGGTGCCCATTATTGAGTGTGCAAGCAGTGGCGGCGCTAGACCAAACGTGGACGTGGGCGACATCAGCTTTGCGAGGCCTCTTTAACTTCCCAGTCGAAAGAAAAACGTTAATTTGAATGAGCTAAATACAAAAACACACAATTTCTCAATCTTACAATCTGAGCTGATACAAATGTATCAGACCTACTGATACATTTGTATATGAGTTTTATTGCTAATGAAATGATGACAAAAATTCATAAACAAAACAAACACAAATTAAAATAGACGAACTTTTCGGCTTTTAGCCTCACACAATTTTTTTAAGATTATGTCTTAATCTAACACCAACCGCTATTTCTAATGCAGAAAAAAGTTTGGAAAGGAGGATGCAGGAGCGAGCTCGCTTCGATGGTTAAAATTAGGTTGTCTTTTCAACATTCTTACAAAAATAGGAGACTATTTTACTAAGTTGTACAGAAAAGTTTGAGAATTAGAAGAATGCAGGACGCAAGAGCGAGCGTAGCCAGCTCGAAAATTTTAGCATCCGGCCTCGCTTAGGAATTAAGATTTTCTTTTGACCATATACACAAATAGTTGTTTATGAACTTTGTCGTTGATAACTTATGCAGATAATGCAGAAGGGTTTGAGTATGAAAAGAATATGGAGCGAGCGAAGCGAGCTCGAAAATTTTAGCACCCGGTCTCAGATGTTCTTCTTTTGAACATTATTAGGAAAATAGAAGTTATTTGGTCGACTTATGCAGAAAAATTTGAAAACGAAGAAAATTTACGATGGAAGAGCGAGCTCGAAAATTTTTGCATGTCACATAATATTATTTGGGGGGCCTCCAACTACAATACAACTACATGAATATGTTTTGACCTTGTTTGAGATTTGATTAAAAAGTACCTACTACTCGAGATTTGCGGGGCCCGGGCCCCAGGGACCGGGGGCCGAGGGGGATATAAACACGAATAATTAAACTTTTAATAACTTGCAAAAATCTTTCGGGGATTCCTCGCGAAAGCAACGCAACGCCAGCAAATGTTGCTAGACTAAAAAAAAATAAACCAATTTGGTATGTCAATTCGTTTTATGACGAGACGATTTTTTCACGGCTTTTAAGTAATGCATAAAGCTTCGAGGCGCGAAGCCCCTCAGACCGCCAGACCGTAGGCGGTCGCCCACGTCGCCCACGCCTAACGTGCAAGTCACCCCCTGCCAATTTATCTGTGTATATTATACAACATTGGTCAGGCAAAGGACATAGTTCTACCATAGTTCAAGGTACCCACTGTAATCCACTATAGCCACCCAAACCCATGGCCAAATATACTTTGTTTCCATGTTCTGCAATAGTCCTGCACCAACCGGGGGTTGTCCTTTGGTGCAATTGCATATGCATATAGGGATAATCGTGGGCTGGTGCCTTCTGGTCATTTAAAATTGTCTAAGGGGCCTCTGCGACTTGGCCTCGGCCCCTCGTACGCCTTCCAAAGGTCAGGGACCCCGAGATAATATGTCAAAGGCAAAATACAATAATAAGTTATAATAAATGTTGGGAGTTGGAATTCTCCTCTGACCGGGGGCCCCTTCCGGCTGGGGGCCCGTGGCATTTTGCCGACTTGCCACCCTGTAGTTACGCCACTGCCGGTCGGGCAAAGTGTTAGGGCGCGTTCTCACTATGTTGTGACGAGTGACGACAGAAAATATCGTGTCGTTTGTGTCGGCTTTGTGTATTTAAATGGAGGTGTTCACATATATCTAGGACTACACGATCAACTGTCGTCCACGACTTTTTGACGTTATATTCATTAAAATCTTTCGCCCGCGGCTCGGCCCGCGTGGATATCGTAAAATATCCCACGGGAACGTACTACCGGGAAATCCTTCTTTATTCCTTGTCTACATTATAGAGGGAACCTCTGTGCAAAATTTCAGCTTTCTAGGTTCAAGGGTTTGGGCTGGGCGTTGATGAGTCAGTCAGTCAGGACTTCTCTTTTTACACTCCTTTGCAAAAAAAACGGGCGGTCTATTTTTCTACATTATTGGTAATCAGTTAGTTCTAAAAAGGTTTTAATAGCCAAACTATGTTACTGGCACTTAATAAAGAGTCTGGGTATGAAAAAAAGTTAATTTCAAGTTCGAAACTGTTGTTTTCAAAAATAATTATCCCTTTTTCAGTTTATGACTTTTTACTTACTATTCGCGGGTTTACGGTTAAAAGGTTATCTGGCAACTAAAACTAACTTCTAGTTATTTTTTTATTAGAATAATTTATGTTTGTCGCATAATCTTGCCTTATTGTGACTTAAAACAGATATCTTTGTGTCGATTGTAATGGCAGAAATAGCAATAAGAGCTAGTAAAATTATAGCGCTGCTGGAAGTGGGGTGTAGTCGTTCAACCGTCCAAAGAACCTGGACTCGATACCAAGAGACAGGTTCCGTTCAAAGAAGGCAAGGTTCTGGGAGAAAACTTTTCACACAACCACGAGACGACCGCTTTTTAGTGACTCAGGCGATGAGGAACCTCAAGTGCAGTTACATATACCTCAAAAGAAACCTTAAAGAGGTACGAGGAGCACAAGTTAGCCTATGGACAGTGAGGAGGAAGCTTTTAGCGGTTGATATACGCAGTCGACGACCAACGCGGGCCCCCAAGTTACTCCGTGAGCACCGTATTGCTCGACAAAGGTCCACTAGAAATTGTCTATCTCGGACACTAGGTAACTGGAGTAGCGTACTCTTCTCTGATGAGGCTCGAATTTGTCTGAATGGTGAGGACCGACGTCGGCGAGTGTTACGAAGACCAGGGGAACGCTATGCCGACGTGTGTTTTGAAGAAATCACCCCTTATGGTGGAAGGTCCGTTATGTTTTGGACGGTCGTAACTTCCAGCTATCGTACCGAGATAGTGTTCATTGAAAATGGCTCACTAAATGCGCAAAGGTACATAACAGGAATAATTTGTCAACATGCACAGCCCGCACTGACTGTAATTGGTGAAGATGCCATTTACATGGACGATAATGCTCGGGACCACCGTTCTGGCGACGTAGATGCTTATATGCAAGAGGTCGGTATTCGTCGTCTGTATTGGCTAGCGCGGAGCCCCTGAGCACGTCTGGGACCTCCTAAAAAGGCGAGTACGATCTGTCCAACCACTTCCACAAAACATCAGGGAGCTTAAACGTGTGATTTCGGCTGAGGAACACATTCCACAGGACATCATCAAAAGCCTGGTGGAAAGCATGCCAAGACGATTACATGCCGTAATCGCTGCAAGGGAAGGTCATACTCTTTATTATTTTTTATTTTTTAACGTCTTTTTTTTATTAATATACCATAAAAATACTCGTAGTCTTAATTTAGTTTTACCCTAAAAAAATCCATTTTAACACGACTCTCTGTTTACATTGACTAAAACACCGATTCCAGGATTTAAGTGTTAAAAACTACATTCCCAATGATAATAAGAAACTAGTCATTTATGCTAATGACATACTAAAAATATTAATATGATCCATAGAAAAGCCAATGACTGTAAAGTGCCCGTTTTTTTTGCAAAGGAGTTTATTTGATAGAAGATAGATAGATAGAATATAGATTTTTGACAACGATACATTAATTGTCACGACATAGTGGGATCGCGCCCTTAGGTTGGGTTTTCCTATCTGTTTGTCTGGATTACATTCTCCGCAATTCGGTGAATCAGTTTTTTTCATAAGTAATGCAAACTTCGCTGATGGATAATGTCCACAGCGAAGTCTTAAAACTAATTTAACATAATTTCTACCAAGCTGATCTACATCGAACCAAGGCACACGAGGAGGCTCGCCTTGTATGCTCCTATACCTTTTTTTTGACTGATAATATCAAAGTGTTGTTTCCAGGAATTATAACAAATTGCTTTATATTTAAACATGCATTCCCAATAATCAGGTAAGTAATCAATTGCTGTACCCTCTACTGCTGCTAATTTAGACAATCGGTCAGCCTCCTCATTACCACGTAGTCCAAAGTTCAAGGTTAATAGGTACCTACCTACATGATTGATTGTGTGATAGCATTTTATTTGAAAAAGAATTCATTTTCCGGCAGGTACGCACGAAATGAAATGAAATGAAATGAAATGAAATTGTTTATTCTGTAAATAGGATATCGAAATCACTTTTACACGTCATATTTTTTTTTTAATAAGCTAGATGAAGTCGACATTTCCTATCTGACTACCCTGAGAAGAAATGGCGAAACAAACTCAGGGGTCAAAGTCTCTTTTAAAGTCCAGACATAATCTTGGTCAGATCATGTGAGGACCATGTAGATCAATGTCTGAAATGGTCTTTTGAGGAAAGAACCATAAAAATTTGAGTGGACCTGTCCAGTCAGTGCAAGCATTTGTCAACAATCGTGTAGCTCAACTCAAGGATTTAAGGAGCTCAATAACTCGACGAACAATACCAAAGAAAGGACATTTGGGGAGGTCGCATAAAGTACTTACTCAAAAAATGTCAGACCATCAATAAAACTAAAAAAGAAAAAAAAAGATCCACATAGTGCTCACATTTACAATAATTAAAGAAAAAAAAATATATTTTTATTTTAAACAAAGGTTTGTCATTTAGCATAATATAATGATTTTGGTATTACATATATTACAAGGTTGAGCGAATAGCTCAAACCCAAGCTTTTTTGTCTTCTAAATAATCGGAAATTTTATAGTAGCCCTTTTTACAAAGTTTGGTTTTAATACAGCTTTTAAATCGTTTAATGGGCAAGTTTCGAATTTCAACGGGAAGTTTGTTGTAAAAGCATATACATTGACCCATGAACGAGTTGCCTACTCTGTGGAGACGAGTGCGATGGACAGCAAGATTGTGTTTATTCCTAATATTTAAACTATGAACGGACATCTTCTTAAAATTGGATATATTTTTGTGTACATACAATAGATTATCAAATATATATTGAGAGGCTACAGTCAGAATATTTATTTCCTTGAACTTCTCTCGAAGAGAATCCCTTGGACCTAGATTGTAAATGGCTCGAACAGCCCTTTTCTGTAAAATAAAGATAGTATTAATGCCCGCACAGGTACAGATCAAACTATACATTTCCAGTATAGGCTGATCTCGCATTGTAGGTATAGGATTTCCTTACAATGAGAGGTCAGTGTAAACTGGAAATGTATAGCTTGATGTGTAGCCGTGTGTCTTACCTAATCATGAGAGCGTTCAATTAACAAGCAAAAGATACCTACAGGCATAGACTTATAAAAACTTATAAAATAAGTCTATGCCTACAGGATAAAAAATTGAGAGATCTTGCCAGTCATCTGCATAATAAATATCGACCATTAAATTAACAGTTCTGCTGCTACTGGATGGCCTTTACTGGTGCTGTCGCAATCATACTGGCCTTGAAGAAGATTATAATTATAAATTATAATATTAAATTGTGATAAATATGCAAGGTGCAAGTTCCAGAGAACTTTGTAGAAAATGATGTAAGTACCCAGGTAACAGTAGGTACAACACACCTACACACCTTTACCTATTATTGATGGCACAATAATTAAAAGCCATTGATATATTAAAAGATAGTTCCTGTACATTAAATCATACCAATCATCCTTTAATTAAGTAGGTCACATAAAATTTATCTGTCACTACTTATATTTTTTTTATTTTAATTTAATTTTCTCTTCCTTGTTAGTGGCGGAAAGTCGAAAAGAAAACCAGACATTCCGCCACTAACAAGGAGGAAAAAATTAAATACATATTATGGAGCATCCAAACAATCTTTTACTGCGACGTACCCAGTAATCGGAACACTAACGATTGAATTATTGCAATAAAATTCTATCAAAATGCAATCACGAAAAAATGTGCCGACACGATTAAATCGGGGTCAAAGAAAGTTAGGGAAACCGTCGCGTCGAGATGACCAATCGATGAGAACCGGTCGCGACGCTCGACCAATCAGAGAAATCGCGCCATCCTTTTGAAAATAGGGCACTGATCCCTGTTCGTTCATGGTTTCAAAAAAGGCTTTTTGTCGCTTGAAAGAGCTGTAATTTTTTACTAGGTTTTATTTATGCAGCGTTTGCGTTTTTATTTCGACTAGATCGACTGTGGTTCGCACAACATCGCGGACATTGTTGGTACCTATCTCAGTGTTGAAGCGACACTCGGTGCGGTGGGTACGGCCATCGTACGATTTTTAAATTTCGAATAATATTTTTTTTTTGTTTTCTAACTTTAGTGTTAGCATCAGTGAAATAATTCAATCAAATTGATTTTGATTTATCAGTGAAAAATCCTTTGTGAGATATTCGACGCTTGGCTCCTGTTGGAATTGCCTTTTCTCTCCGTATTTCAGGTATGCATGTTTTTTTTTTGTTTAATTTCAGTTCTAAGTTTTAAAACACCTTTTATTTTATAAATAGCTTTTATATGAAAAAAAAATTAAATAAAAAAAAAATCATAATCATAATAATCATAATCATTTATTTATTTGTCAGAACATGGTACATTAAATGGTCTTAAGATTAGTCACAGGTATCGTTACATTCTGCCAAGTGTGGCGTGCAAATATTAGGTAGTGTACATACATTTATTAAAGGACATAATATATTATTTATTCATTATTATTAATTTATTTGATTATATTAACATTATTGATTGCATAATTACACATTAAAATTAAAATTTGAGGTATGTCAGATAGAAATAATATCATAAATACATAAAACACACATTTTATTTAGGATGTCAAAGTATCAGAGAAAAAAAAAAAATACAAATAAAAGAGTTCGATGTTGGTAGCTATTGTTGCCACAAGGGGGAAGGTAAGTGGTTAGAAGCTCTGTTTTATACCATGTAGGACACAACAGGTAATTAATGTGGTCTACCAGTCTAATGTGGTCCCCTAGTCTTACCAGTGGTTGTTTGGGCATCTGAGATCTGTGTACCCTGTAAATAAACCGACGCACCCATGACACAAGGAATTATACTTTGATGGGGCACTTTTTTTGGACCACTCTAGCATAGAACTTTAAAGGACTTCATACCATAATCGGGGATCTAGTAACCTACGAAATAAAATTCGCTGTTTGCTTTGAAAATTAGGACTAAAAGCTCATCGTGCAAATTGTGTCAATCCATCATAAAATATTAGACCAAAGCGTCAACCATGCAATCCATGCATGGCCCATTATCGTGGTCGAACTTGACCCAAACACCACGCATGTAACACATATCTAGGTATTATTATGTATAGGTAGGTCTACTTCATTAAAATTTTGATCAGGTGGTCCAAAGGCTATTGGGTCCATTATTACATGTTTTGTACAGTATAATGAGATTTCATCGTGTCGCAACTGATTGCGCGCGCGCAGACCTTCGAAGTTCGAAATAAAAGTAAAGCGTAAAGTAAACTTGATGTAAAAGTGAGCGATCAAGGTTTACCACTTGCGGTAGGTACCTACGAAATACGTAAGTAGGTAGGTACTGACCCTTATACGAAAGTTCAGGCAAAGCTGTTTTAAATTAACTTCCTGGCTCGATGGTATTCTGTTTTAACCTTTTTGGTGAAAAGGCCTGCATGCATACCTGCTGCGAACTGCGTGCACTGTCTGAGAGAATTTATTCGCATGCTTTTAAAGCCCTATTTAGACTAAATGAACATGGAACCAGAACAAGAACTAGAGCATTCTTTTGTCGATATTCTTGACATTATAGTAGGGAGAGATCAACGAAGGAATGTTCTATCCCTGTTTACACAAAAAGAATTTAGTAGAGTGGGGATAGAATGATCATTCCCTCATTTGGTCTATAATTTTAAATGGACCTTTAGAAAATGTGTGCATATATCATCATAGATAGACTAATAATCTGTAACGTTCGTTTTATTTTACTAACGCATCATTCGCGCCAACAGCCAACAAGTACACTCTAAATATCCACGCACTAGTATGCTTCGACTTTTAATGAGCTGCAGTAAAATGACACTTCTTCTGTCATTTCGTTAAAAAATGTACCCATTTTTTATCGAAATGACAGTTGAAGTGTCATTTTACGGCCGCTAATTAAAACTTCGACCATAGGTACCTACTACCTAGTTACTTAAAAAAAAAAACCCTTGATTGAAAAGTGCAACGCCATAAAAACGTCCAAATCCGTATTCCATCAACAAATTCCGCCAGTGTGCAGCAAAGCATGACTTAAAAAAGTTAACAAAAAAAAAATGGCGTTCTGATTCTTGTAAACTAGGTCCAGATTCATCTTATTGTTAAAACTTTAGGCTTGAGAGTGAAACCTCTTTCACTAGGTTACTTTCGTTCGTGGGAGCTACTTTTATTATCATTTTTAGGATTCCGTACGCAAGGGTCCAAACGGTACCGTGCTACAGTCTTCTTATGCATCTGGCATACAAATTGTCAACAAAGGAGTGAGAAGCCACCAAAGTCAGCTTTTTTTTTTACAAAATTTTGTTGCGAAGAATTTTGTAACTTCCCATTGACCTAACTTGAAATTTGGTGATAATGTTTATTATCACTTACGTATGTTTTAGTAACAAATACTAAATCAAATCAATCAATCTGCCTAGCCTTTTCCCAAATTAATACTAAATATTGATACTTAAACCAGATTTGGTACGGAACCCTAAATGTGCGAAGTCTGACACGCACTTGACCTGTTTTATTATTGTATTTAACAATGTTTGTGAATGTCACAACTAAAAAGTAATTTGGGTTATTTGTAAAAAGCAGACACTAGCAGTCTTGTTTAGATTATGACATATTTATGAAGCTGTATCAATCTCTTTATATAACTCTGCAGCAGTAAATCCTTGGAATAGTCGCGAGGAAACCGAAGTCTGGGATTAATGCTCGTTCATTTTGGCACTAGATGACACATTTGACCTGCATCAATTGAGAGTACCTGTATCCTCAGATCTAGATCCATCACAAGATTACTTAAGGAACGATTAACGAACCATAAAAATAGATTTCCTACAAAATCTTTTGAACTTCATGATGACTTTGGTTCTACCTACAAAGTAATCTGTTTTATATCAGAAATCATAACTGTTTACATTTTTTGGATACCTAAATAGTTATGATAGTTAAAAATATCAAAGAGAATGTTGTTTGTGTTGTTGAAATATTATAGGTAAGTACTTGGACTTATCTAGAGCAGAACTTTTCAAGCTTTTATTTTTTCTGATACTTACTTTTGTGTTCAATGTTTGGCAAGTCAGGCCAAAATGACAATCACCTACTTACTCAATCGAAATTAAAACTTTGATCACTGAACGAGATTGCACAAAACAATAATACTTACCAAGTAATTTGCTGTAATTAAACTTAATTTATTATGCAATTAAACTAATTTGAACTGTCAAACGCTATGCAATTTGTCATTAAAAATTGCTCAATTGTATGCTCATGGGCCAAAACGGTGAACTTCAAGGCTTCTGATGGAAACCTACTCTTACCCAATGATATTAGCGTAATGGTGTTGATGGCATGTGTCAACAATGTGTTATATACCATGACCAAAAAATCTTGAGATGCGGTGGAAAATAGAACTAAACAGAAAACGTAGTGAACTTGACAAATTTTTGACATTTGCCTTTGCAAGTGGCGCCACTGTGAGCGGTGAAGATATACTGGACCAGCGACATGTGAAGGACAACTTATTTATTCTGCTCTAGGGTTTATAATAATAGGTCTGTCTGTGTTTGCTAAATGTATCCGGCTATTGTTACTTGGTGCTTGAGAACAAACGTGTCAAAAGATTTTGAACCAAGTCATAGAAGCGTTTTATAAAATCTGGCTCCACTTCAAGCCCTTTGTATCTGTGCGTTGTACAATGTTTTTGATTTCCTAAAGGTCATTGCTTGCTAATTGCTATCTATCTTACATACGGCATGGAGGTCAGGAAAAAATTACGGTTGTAGCCAAACCCCCAGAATCGAAAATAAGTACCCTTTTTAGTTTTCAACAGCTATCTTATGTTTAGTCGGTGCCATAGATTGTTTTTTATATTTCTATGGTCGGTGCAATATACCTATCTACTGCCAGTAGGCCAAGTAAGTTAATAGGAACTTAATCGTAGGTGGTGAAACAGGCCCTAAGAGTCATCTTTTACTTGCCTTTTAGTACCTATAGCTATCAATAAATTAAATGTAGGATATGTACCTAATTCATTTTACGTAATATAAATAACGAACCAAGGTACCAATAAATATTAGTAAACATGAGACAGCTGGCCCAACGTTCAACTCGTACCTACTGCTTTTTTGTAGTCTGATTAAAAAGTTTCAATATAATTATTACGAAAATTATGACGTAAGAGAACATGTGTTCTGATTCTTATTTTGAATTTCGTCAATTGCAATGGATTCTGTAGGTACCTGTTTACGTGAAAAATTATCATAATTATTTGTACTGTGTTTGTGTAATAATTGTGGCTCTACTTTTTTACGTTGAGTATCTCCCAAACCAATAAGTGATTTTTTGTAACTGACAACATTATATTTTAAGAATGTGCCAAAAATAATAGGGTAAACTTGATCATTGCTCTCCGTTTAATTTGTCAAATTATGCCATTTTTTAAGTTTAGGTAATAATTGTGAGTTTATTAAATTCCGATCCTTTGTTTAATCTGCTATACAAAATTAAAATGTTGGAATAGTAGGTAGGTACTTACCTATTGCAATATTCGCACCTACGAAGCTTACACGACAATTAATAAATTATATAACACCTAACATTTCAAAATGCATCTGAATTTAGTATTTTTACTAAAAACAATAAAAGTGACGTCCATAACGTCAGCAAAACTTTTTATGACAAAAAAGCCGTAGAAAGTCTACCATTAGCACTGCAGTTGTCGGGAAAAACGATAAAATTGACCTAAGTCGGTTAGTCGGCGAATATTTACGTAACTGCAGTTACCTACTCGGTAAGGGTGTTTCGCAAAACATTTGGTGTTCACTTACCTACTATGTATGTACCTGTTAGGTTCTAGTACTTACCTACCTTCGATTACATTTTAAGACATAATCTGTATATTATTTGTAATCACGTTCTCGAAGACGGCTCTGACGATTTCAATGAAACTTGCAATAAAGTGGTTCACGGGGCGAAAAATCGACCTAGCTAGGTCTCAAATCTGGGAAAATTAAAAAAAATAAGTACCTAAATACTTAAATTTATAATAAAAAGTTTAAAAAGCAGAATTTATTTATTTCTCAAATCATTTTAAAGACGTCAATGGAAGGTACTTTATAGGCGAAAGCCAGTATTTACCGTGTGAACCAAGGTGTAGCAATTTATTGCTTTAACCCAACGTGTTAGTATCTAGACACCGTTGTAGACGCACCGATGTTAGATACCAAAGCTACTTGGCGTAAATTACTGACAAAGGAGAGGGTAGTGCGGATAGATTCTAGAATAAACAGCTTTCCGGGCCTCGATAGACAAGGTGTAACATAAACAGCGCACAACCTCTTAAGGGGTCATTGTACTCATCATTATGAACAACTTTTTCTATGGAACAAAACCTGAAATCGCGAAAAAAATCTGCTGTTCCCCCTACATTTAGACGAGTTTACTAGTAGGTATTAAGCCTAATGTAGGGAACAGCTCATTTTTTTCGCGATTTCAGGTTTGGTCCCATACTTAGTCATTTAAAAGATGTTCATAATGATGAGTACAATGACACCATAAAGAGGTTATGTGGTATTTAAATTCACTTTGTAGAGATAATACGTGTTTTAGAAGAGGTGTTATTGTCATAAGATTCTATCGCATTTTCATCCATACTAATATTATAAATTCGAAAGTAACTCTGTCTGTCTGTCTGTCTGTCTGTCTGTCTGTCTGTCTGTCTGTCTGTTACCTTTTCACGCCTAAACCACTGAATGGATTTCGATAAAATTTGGCAAGGCTATAGATGGTATCCTGGGGACGGACATAAGCTACTTTTTTTTTCAAAAATAATCCTACAGGGGGTGATATAGGGGATGAAAGTTTGTATGGGGAACTCAGTATTTCTTAAGTTAGGTATCTGAAAATTAAAATGTATGCTTTTGATAGGAAATAAAGAACTGTGCGGTTCAGCGTTTTTGAAAAATCATCCCCTAAGGGGGTAAAATAGGGGTTGATTTTAAAATTTACAAAACTGCACGGATTTCGACAAAATTTGGCAAGGCTTTATATAGCATCCTGGGAAAGGACATAGGATACTTTCAAAAATAATACTACAGGGGGTGATATAGGGGATGAAAGTTTGTAAGGGAAACCCAGTATTTCTTAAGTTAGGGATAACAAATTTATGCTATTGGTAGGAAATTAATAAATATGCGGTTCAGCATTTTTGAAAAATCATCCCCTAAGGGGTAAAAAAGGGGTTGATTTTAAAATTTACAAAACTGCACGGATTTCGATAAAATTTGGCAAGGCTTTATATAGCATCCTGGGGAAGGATACAGGCTACTTTTGGTCTTAAAAAATAATCTTACAGAGGGTGATATAGGGGATGAAAGTTTGTATGGGAAACTCAGTATTTCTTAAGTTAGGGATGTGAAAATTAAAATGTATGCTTTTGATAGGAAATAAATAAATATGCGCTTCAGCGTTTTTGAAAAATCATCCCCTAAGGTGGTAAAATAGGGGTTGATTTTAAAATTTACAAAACTGCAAGGATTTCGACAAAATTTGGCAAGGCTTTATATATCATCCTGGGAAAGGATATAGGATACTATTTTTTCAAAAATAATACTACGGGGGGTGATATAGGGGATGAAAGTTTGTAAGGGAAACCCAGTATTTCTTAAGTTAGGGATAACAAATTTATGCTATTGGTAAGAAGTTAAGAAATATGCGGGTCAGCGTTTTTTAAAAATCATCCCCTAAGGGGGTAAAATAGGGGTTGTTTTTAAAATTTACAAAACTGCACGGATTTCGATAAAATTTGGCTAGATAGCATCCTGGGAAAGGACATGGGCTACTTTTTGTCTTAAAACATAATACTACAAGGGGTGATAAAAGGGATGAAAGTTTGTATGGGAAACCCAGCATTTCTTAAGTTAGCGATATGCCCTATGTTTTCCACATGAACGTTCCCATGGGATATTTTCCGACATCCACGCGGGCGAAGCCGCGGGCAAAAGCTAGTATTATAATAAATTATTTTGGCTTGAATTCGTTTTTCGTTGAGATTTTATATTTTAATATTTATTCCTTATTCTACCTATAAATAATCTATAGGCTATAATGTATAGGCTAGCTAGAGTGTAGGTATGTTTATTAATAAATAATAAAAATTCAAAAAAAAAATTTTTACAGGAAAAACTACTTCACAGAATTGTTGAATTTTTATCAAAAATACTAACAAATAAGTACCAACTAATTGAGTTATTTTTAGAAAGAAAAAAACTGTGGGTATTGTAGGTATTTTTTAATCTGCATCAACGATCAAGGAAATAGAACAGAGTTTCTCATACTTCGTTACCTACTCAATTACCAATATAATCATTGTTTTATTTAGTGCATTATACATATTTGTCGGGAACAGTCACGTTGTTTTTAGGGTTCCGTACCTCAAAAGGAAAAAACGGAACCCATAACTGCCCTATAGGATCACTCGTGTGTCTGCTGTTTGTCACAGCCAATTTGCTCCGAATCTAATGGACCGATTAAGTTGAAATTTGGTAGGTACACAAATGGATTTCTGTGACCCAAACACGTACGGCTAAAGAAAATAAATGAATTTTGAATATTAAAAAAAAAAGTTTTTCAAACTGTAGGTACCGCGTGACATATCAAATAAAAGAGCTTAACTATGAGGGTCTCAAATAATTTTTTACAATTTTAAAACAAATAGTTTTAAAGTTATTTAAAAAAATAGATGAAAATTGACCATTCCCCCCCCCCCCCCCATATCTCCGAAACTATGGATTTTTTTTAATACAGAAAATAGTTCTATACTTACCTGTAGATTACAGGAAAACCTATAAGAACTTTGTGGTCTTAAAATAACATGGTGAATCTCTCAATATTGTGAGTACCTACAAACTTACTACATTTACTGTTGGAATGTATGGGAGAACATGTTTTTCAACTATAATGTTAAGTTTGTTCTTGGGATAATTTCATCCCAACTACGGAACCCTTCATTGTGCGTAGTCCGACACGCACTTGGGCGGTTTTTTTTAACATACTGGCGGATACTAACTCCACCATGCGTCCTCCATGCTCATACGTGTGCAGTAGTTCAGTTAAAATGGCTGAGTCACCCATTGTCCCCATTCTGCTCTACTGGCCAAGACTTTCACTGCGTGCCTGTTTAAGATGTTGCTTTGAGACGAATCTCGGAGTTTTTATTGATTGTTGCAAAATGTGATTCGTGATAGTGATGTCTTTCAAACGACTTGCGGTTTAAAAGTGGTAAAAATGAGGCTTTTCACTTGATCATTTTTTCTTGGCCAGAATTGACAAATTACTTACTTACCTACAGGGCCGGATTTAGGGGAGGGCAACCGGGGCGAAAGCCCCGGGGCCTCCACAAGCAGGGGGCCTCCACAATAGAGACTTCGGAAAAAAAAAATTCTTTCAAATTTCAACTAGTAAACCTAGTAAACATCTTTTCCTTTGATATTTTTTTTTCCGATTATATTTATATGTGTTTGTTAAATACTAAGAGAATCTACTTGGTTTCACAATAAATTATTTATTGAAAAACTCGACTGAAAAAAATTGTTCATTTTATTTGGAAAATAATTTAGGGCAAGGGGGCCTCCACTCCTTTGTTGCCCCGAGGCCTCTGGACCCCTAAATCCGGCCCTGCTTACCTACAAAGAATTTTGAGTGATTTTTGTGTTACATGAATAGAACACAATGAATAGATTATGAACACAACAGTGAGTGTGGTTTTTTCATAGCTCATTAAATAGAGCTCCAAATGAGTTTCAGTGCATTGTGTTGCGCCGCTAGAGGTATGTAGCAATAATGAGTGTGCAGTCTAAATAAGTGTTCGCAATAAGTCAATAACACGGTGCATTCTGTTGACTAATGATTTTCAAACACGTCGGCCCTAGTGGCTAATGATGGACCTCGAAGGCTTCGTCATTTGTCGGGCAGAGTCGAGATCTAGGTACAGTAGTCATGAACCCGGAATCTGAGAATTATACTCAGGAATTCTACATCATTAGTAAAATTCATAGTTTAATCACAGAACAGTAAGGGGCTCGTGGCTAAGTAATAACAGCCGCATGGGTCGATCGATTAGGAACTTTACCTACATACCGAGACACCTCCGTGCCTCGGAAAGTGTGTTCGTGGATCTTTGACAGTAGGTACTTAGTCGTTACAGGTCGTCAGAAGCCCGAAAGTCTTCCAACCAGTAACTGGGTTGTGGAGGTCAGATAGGCTCCATGTAAAATGCTGATAATCAGCTGCATCCGGTTAGACTGGAAGCCGAGCCCGACATAGTTGAGAAAAGGTGGGAGATGATTAATCAGCTAACAGCGAGACAGAATTCAACACTGAAAAACATATTGCTGTAAAATCATCTCATAACTCACGAGACCATTTCAAAGTCAATGCCAACCTATCAGGAACACATCATCTCCAAGTATCAGAAGTTCAAACAAATCACATTATTTACGAGTTTTCCTGACAGATGCTGATAACTACACATTGTTTTATATAATTGGCTCCCTACATGGCGGGTAATGTGTTTAGCACGGCATGACAAAAGGGCGGACATTTAAATAAATGAATTAGTAGCTGTGACGTATGTGGATCACGTAGCTAAAAAATGTTAGATCTATTTGATAGTTGGTGAGCGTTCCACGCGTAGGTTCTGAATCGATTTTTGTTGGTGATAGAAAACTTATAAGAGTAGCTAGGTACTGGACGAACGAGCTCTGCTCGGGTGAAAATAGAGAAAACTAAGGCAATTTGCCAATATATGAAATGAGACCTAGATAGATCGATTTTTCGCCCCCGTAAACACCTATAATGCAACTTTCATCGAAATCGTTAGAGCTGTTTTCGAGAACTTGATTAGTGATTACAAATATTAATTATTCGTATAAGTACCTATACAAATATTGCTCGTTTAATAGTAGTACCAGTAGTGCTATTCTGTAAATATCTCACCGTGAAAACTTAGGTGAAGTGATCTTAAAGTGAGCTGCCAGTAGTGTCAGTCCCTAGCATTGGGTGGAATGACAGCTCACTTCACGCTCACTTCACTTAAGTTATCACGGTGAGATGTTTACAGAATAGCATTGCTAGTCAACCGACATCTGCTCGGGTGAAAATAGAGAAAACGAATTTTCATAAAAATGAGACCTAATAGCTAGATCGATTTTTCGAAGCATTCATCAATCATTCAAAAACCGCTGTTCATACAATCTTGGTTTATCGACTCCTCAAAATAAATTGTTTGAGATCATTTTATTTCCGTCGTTTTCTTAGTTGATGAGATCATTATTTTTATGTGAAGACGGAATAAACCGTAGGAATAAACGCCTTTTCAGGTTTCATCCTACTGAAACGATCAAAAAAGAAAAAGCGAAACAAAATTATGTCTTGTCACTTTGCGCAAAAAAGCTTCCTTATTGGTAGCACGCAGCTTCACCATCTGCCTGCCGTACTGGGGGTTTCCATACGGGTGATAATGCTGAGGAACCCAAAACAGGTATAATGTCCCACGGGACGTCGCGATTCGGCACTAACGGGACTCAGCCAAGTGCATCGACCGCAAGCTCCACTTTCCAAACTTAGGTTACTTTTTTAACAAAAAGTCTTTTGTAACGAGCTTTTTCCATGTTGTTAACGATGCGACGAGGAAACTGCAATAAATAAAAATGTCATTGTAAAGTTGCCATGTTTCCATATTAAATCGTATGAGTCAATAAATCTGCAGTATTTTATTCTAGAACAAACGATAATTAATTTTTATTTGGTGGCCGATAATTAGCGAGTGTTCCTTAAAAGTTAGGTCCTTTTACTGTTAACGTAAGCGTCCTTATTTGTAAGGACTAACGTGGATTTTTCACAATACATATGACGTCAATTAAAGGAAAACCAATAAAGAACCTCCTTTTTTGAAGTCGGTCAAAAACAGTCGATCTATTTTGTAAAAAATTGCAGGTGAAGTGAGCCTGGAGTAGGCTGTCAGTAGTCCCTAGCTTCAGCCGGTCTATTCTGTAAAACTGAGTGAAAACTTTAAAAATTAGACCCAATTATCTGTAGGTACCCAACAATAACAATTTGTTATACTTGCTGCTTTATTTTATTTCTTTTGAATTTTAATGTTATCACCGTTTTCAGGTAGGTACCTGATTTTCCAATAACCAACACTAGGGTGTATACGTGGTGTATACCAATTCATTACTCATTCATTTTCATATTTATGAAGGTTATATAGAGAAATGGCAAGAAAATACAGATAAAAACAAAAAATTATACGATCTATGCATATAAGTACTTGTTTCAGTTTCTCTGAAAATGTTCCGTGTTTCCATGGTAATATGGAGAAGTATGCCTAAACATGAATTATTATAATTTATCTATCTGAATAGCATTAATATAATTCAGCAAAAGGGCGCCTGTCTTTTAACACTAATCTAGTAGGGAAAGCCATAATTAAATAGGCGATCGTAAAATAAAAATAATTCGATGCGTGGGAATTTTAAAGCTGCTGGTTAGCGTATATATATTCGATTCTAAATAATGACGCTGATGTGTCTTCGCTGACACATTACACAGTGGGTGAATGTTACAAAAACCATACTCTACATCTACATTGCAGAAACACCGACAAGCATATGTTTACATAATGTTGTTACGAACACACATTATGTAATATTGCTAAAAACTTAAACAACAAGTTTATTATTCTTCTTTGCATTATTTATTGAATAAAAATAATGTATGAGTGCGTGAATTATGACTTTTTTTTTTGAGGGTGGGAAATCATCAAATAACTTCTCCCGCTCTGGGTGGAGCGGAAGGGCCTGTCAGACTTTTACTGACTAAAACCCACCCGTGTTCCTTCAGTTGCCTATGCCAGGGCCGCGGTATCTTCTTCAAACAACCCGCGACGCGTGAATTATGACTGCGTTTATCATTTTTACGCTAGATTAATAATAAAGTTGGTGCGGAAGTTATGAGTTTGCGGTTGTCGATTGAGGTGAATGGGTTATTGTTAGAAGATTTTCTAGTAAGCAAGGTAAGCTCTTCAGTGCTGTTCGCGAATATGAACATTTTATTTAAACAAATATTCATTCAGAAAGTTTAAGATTTTTTTATTATCTACCACATTTATATTAAACTTTTTTCGATAGGATGCATAGTTTACCCGCAAATCGCAAAAAACGAGTACAAACCCCTAAAAACGTATATATTACTACCCCCCTTCCCCTTCCAGAACTTTTTCCGAGTCTGGACTTTATTTCCTTCGTTATTTATATCATCAACTAAATTTTCCAACCACTCGTATACTGCTAAGAATTTTTTTTTCCTCAAACAGGATTGGTCTATAATGATTGATTGATTGGTCTATAATGTATTATACATATTATAAACTTTCCTGAATAAATTCTCTAAATAATAGTGAAAACCGCATAAAAATCCCTTGCGTAGTTTAGAAGAACAACGCGGCCACACAGACACGAAAAGTGACTTTATTTTATAATAATAAGTATAGAAGAGCTTTCAGCTACGTATTAGTAAGAACAGATGTTACGCTTTTTAAGTGTCATGGTTCAGTGTAGCCCACTACAGTGACACTTGAACTGCAATAAAAATACATCGTCCTATCCTCACAAATTAATTGCACCTCCCGGTGATGAATTCGTTTTATTGAGTCACTGCTCGTAACTCTACGTTTATGATCTTCAATTTCTATTGTTTATTGAGTCAAGAAGTTCTTTGTAAGGTTGCGGTTTTGCAGTGGAACATAAATCTAGTTGAGTAACAGGTAAAACTATGATTGGGATACACTTTAAATTACGTCATGCAGCGATTCGTGTGCTGCTACAATTTTGCTAAAAACAAGAACATACGTATGCATTGTATGCAATCAACAAAACAAAATAAACTCCAAGAAAGCATAACAGGAGAAGCATGACTTCAGGACTCAGGTGGTTATTTGCAATTTATCTACAAATTTTGGTCGCCATGTTTACCATAGGTCCACAGGGCAATACCCTACATATAAAAATACTATAATAAAGGTACTTTATTCCGTGAATCACGGAGGGCTTGCCGTATGTCGCAATATTTCGGGAGCTAACGGTGAGGACCGGGTGCATCGACCGAGCAGCAGAGCCAGTACGACTTGGCCTACGTTTATTGTGTGACGTGCCGACAACAGTGGTGTTCACCCTTGAATTATTGAAAATGTGATCGGATGGACGGTAATTGGTGCGTTTACATATTCGTAGTTTAGTGAGCGTTGTCTTTGCGGTGCATTTCTTATTTTTTACGGTTTTGACTTTTTGCAATGCAATTAAAATATTTAATTAGTGTTGAATTAACACTAATTAATTATTTTAATTGCAGTTAATCTTGATTGAGAACGGCATAATTAGAATAAGAAGAAATAAATCTTTCTTGCGAATTTATGTGAGAATAACTTATACTTTCCTTTGTTTTGTAAAGTAGTAGAACATCAAACTATTATTATTTTGAAAAAGTGTGTACTTTGAAATAGTTGACAGAATGCCGGCAGGCGATAAGTTAGCATTAGCAAGCAGTCAGTAAAACTGCGCTCTTGTTGTTTTGTTGTTGTTACTAATCGCGACTTTGAGTGATGCGTTTTGAAAAAAGAATTGAGTACTTACTTTTTGTCTTAATTTAGAAGAATAAATATGTAGTACCTACGTAAAATTCATTGCGTGATCTCCTAGCAACTTAGATATTATTCAATTGCGTTGACCCAAATACGTAAAACGAGCGTGCGAAAAATTATCGTGCATACCTATGTAATGAATAATCACGATAATTATGGAACTCGTAAAAATAATCATTCAACTATTCTAATGGATGTTTAATTAGCAAGAAGAATGCGGTTTGAAGTTTACATAATATTTAATATCTTTGCTGATATTACTGATGTAAAGCATGCCAAAGAGATTGGCTTTACGCATTTTAAGAATAAGATTTTAGTTATTTAGTTTACTTACCTATATTTAAATAGTATTGTAAATCTGATGATTATGTAATTTCATCTCACACATACCTATATTTTTATTAGGTACGTGTTAGGCTCTGTTTGCACAGACAGTAGAAATTGCTTGTAAGTATTATGAATTTATGAATCCTAGCTGCGCCCCGCGTTTTCACCCGCGTAGACCGGGATAAAAAGTAGCCTATGTATTAATCCAGGGTATAATCTATCTACACACCAAATTTCATCCAAATCGGTCCAGCCGTTTGAGCGTGAAGAAGTAACAAACGTACAATCACACACACAAACTTTCGCCTTTATAATATTAGTGTGATAATTAAAATATTTTTAAAAGTAATTTAGTCTAAAGTAGTTTTCTATGTGAAGTAGGTCTGTAAGCGTATGTAATTAATTATTTAATTACGCATCTGAGTACCTATATACCTATAATTGTGTGGAAACAATGGATAATCTTTGATTGTATCAGCTTCTGATGCGTCCCATCAAGTACCTAATTCTAGAGTTCCTAAGTAAGATTAAGTTGGGATCTTGAAACCCAATTCGTTACTGTTTTAAACGATGTTAGATAAACCAATACACTAAACAAAACCAAATAGGTAGGTAGGTACTGACACTGAGTGACTAGAAAAGTAAAGATTAAAATTACAAATTTTATCACAAGGTATAAAAATAAACTGAAAGATTATACTTACAAGAGGCTTTAGGTAAACACTGATTTTTAAAATTTACATTTTAGATCTAAAATAAAATGCAATAGGCTTAAAACAAACGGCAGGAAACTCTTATCCTGTGATCACGGCTAAGTACATAGCCATGTCTTTTATAAGTCTACTTAGGACAGTCTATAAAACGAAAACAAAGCAAAATAAACCATAAAGAACACTGTTTACGGTCTAAAAGAACTTGTGAAATTGAAAACAATGACGTTAGACATGAGTAGGTATGCGATACGTTTGTCGACTCCAAATGGGTTTATTGATAATAACGATACAACAGTCACTGGCATATCAAACAGTGCTTTGAATCTCGAAGACATGGAAATTTACTCTAACTTATAGGACGACAACGGTGTCTTTTACCCTGCTAATATTTAAAATTTGACAGATCATAATGTTACCATTCCAAAAAAAATACCCAATGCGTGTGAACTTTCGCGCCTATTATTTAATTAAAGAAAAAAAACCGGCCAAGGGGAAACGTGTCGAACCACAATATCCGAAGAACAAACTTAACAATGTAGTTGAAAAACATGTTCCCCCATACATTCCAACTGCAAATGTAAGTTTGTACGCACAATATTGAGTGATTTACCATGTTATTCTAAGACCATAGACTTCTTATAAATGTTCCTGTAATACTTATATACTTAATTTATAACTTATGTAAAGTATATTTTATTAATGCGGTTTTTTTTTATTTGAGGCTCAGCAGTTTCGGATATAAGGGGGAGGGGGGGGGGAATGGTTAATTTTCGTAAATTTTCTTTAATAAGTAACTTTAAAACTATTTATTTTAAATTTTAAAAAATATATTTTAAATCCTCTTACATTTGATATAAAAAAAAACGTTCGTTTGCTTATTGGATGTTGCAAGTTCTAAACGGTTGGTTAAAGTTTTTGAAATCAGTATATTGCAACAATACTGATGCGACATCGCTAAAAGCAAGATGAAGCAATAGCAGCTGGTGCGCTTGCGTTGGTCCACCGAGCCTTATAAAGTCTATTTCTGTGATTAAGACGTAGATAAGTGCCGGTGGCCTTGAATGGTTGCGTGTTCTGTGCTGAGCTCACGCAGCGTGTCGTCAGTGTTGCCACCTTAGCCCTTTTCGGGCTAGATCTAGCACTTTTTACTGTAGGTAAACTCGTTTTTTCATGCTTTAGCCCGAAAAGAGCAATGTAGGCCTTTTCAAAAAATGAGAAAAATGAGAGCAATGTAGGCTTTTTTGTAGGATGTAGGTTTTTTTTGTTTTTTTTTTAGTAGGCGTTTTTTTTTTTTCAATGTTGGGCTTTTGCGATATGGCGTAATTTTTTCGGGGTAGTCGACTGACCGTGAGCTTGTATTTAGGATGCAAAAAAGATGTGTCAGAGCAATGTGTAATCTAAAAATAACGGATAGCTGTAGACCCTATTTTAAGTCTTTAAAAATACTGACCCTTCCAGCATTATACATTTTGGAAACTGCGTTGTTTGTGAAAAGAAACACACAATTATTTGAAAAGATATCTTCCACTAGAAAAACTCCATTGCGCGCCCAATACGTAAATAAACTATGTCATCAAAAATGTAAGACCGCATTGATGCGAAAAAGTTTTTTTGGTATGGCACCTAAAGTGTTTAATAAAATTCCTGCTGACATAAAAAACATGACATTATATAAGTTTAAAAATGCTCTTAATAAATTATTAATTGACAAATGTTATTATACTGTAGACGAATTTTTGAATGACCAATTATAATAATGACTTTACATTTTGATAATTATGACTATGACTATTTATTGTATTTGCTTTTCATGTATTAATATTAATTTAAAATATTATTATTCTAAGGACACCTAATGTGTACCTAACTTATAAATTTGTATGTCATTTATGACAAAACATAGCGCACCTATATAAGTTAACACCTATGCATGTAAATACCTATGTTTCACGAATAAACTGATTGATTGATTGATTGATTGATTGATTGATTTCATTTCATCAAACAACATTATAACAAAGAGTGGGAAGTGGAATCTAAGTAGATTCTTCTACTTCGGCAGATAGATTTTCGAAGATTCCGATGAAGACTCTGATTTTTAACAATTTAACAACTTAACTATAAGTAATTAGGTTTTGCACTTTCTGAAATGAATACGTTTCAAATAAAAAAATTTTAAACCTTTACATTTGTATCCATGTTTTTAGCCCTTTCTAGCACCTCTTTTGCCTCTAAATCTAGCTCTTTCCAGCTTGTCCAACTACCCCTTTTAAAAAACCAAGGTGGCAAACTGGCAACACTGCGTGTCGTATGTCCACCCAGTAATAGGACTCGCCCCTCAAGGAGCGCTGTCCCAAATTAGGCGCAATAATAGATAAAACACGTACATTAATAGATAAATAATTAAATTATCTTTCTAATGGTGAAGGTTTCATGAAAATACGCTTGATAGTTTTTGCGTGATTCTCAGTTTTTATCTGCGTTAGACATAACTTTACACATTACACTAACAAATAAACTTACACAATTTAAAATATTCACTTAGTAAGTTATTAAGAAAATGCTCTAATTTAACATATATTTTTTCCAAATCATTAACACTACTTGTTTAGACGTGATCTATAATTTATAATTATTAAAAGTCGCTTATTTATCGTCGCTACGGGGCGATGGATGTTCCTAATGTAGGCCGGGGTCGACTAACCAAAAGTAGAGGCAATGTCAAGTAGGTACCTAGTAGGTCTGTTATCGATTTTGGTCTCTAATATCCATTACATGATTTAATAGTTATGATGCAAATAATGGTAACATAATAAGTGAAACACAGCGTTTCTTTTATTGGGGCGCCCACAATGACGTAAAGTGTTAGCATACACAATAATCTATTTAAAACTAAGTATTATTATTTGTGGGTTGCAACATTGTTATTTTGAAATATTTTATCCCTTTTAGTTGTGGCAACCCATTCATGACTTTTGAAAAAGTAGAAAAAGGCGCGGGAATAAAATAAATTCGATTCTCTGTTAAAAACGACAAAAGTGGTCTCGGGTAAAGCTAGGGACAAACTGATCCCACGTACGCAACGTATGCAACGCATGATATCTGGACTCTTGATTTTATATGGAAAACTATGTAATAAAAACACACTAAACCTTTGGTGCGCGAGTTTTGTTGTCAAAGTAGTCAAAATGGGAGATGAACAGCCAATCGATCTTATAAGACAAGACGATGTCATTATTACACCTAATATTAAATGCTTTGAATACCGTGATGCTACCATTACGGAATGCAACATGGGAAGAACAGCAAAACCGCATGGCCAACCTTTACCAGGTTGGCCACGCTTTTTTTGCTATTTCTTCCCACGTATCTACCTACCTATATCTATATTTTACCTCCTCTAAGTATTTTCTTATAGAATATTTGTATAATAATGTTCTGTAATTATCAAGAACCCAATATCTTTTTTGTTTTTGTGCCGCGGAAAAATTCATTTTAAAAAATAGATCATCCTCAATAAGTCATCCTCAAACTCGCTATCAGAATCAGAAAACATGACTCAGACGCACTAGTGCACCTTCTGAGAAATTATAACAGCGTCTGATGCCAATTTACGTTGAATACATGGGACAAGTGTGCACATCCATTCTCCCACGTTGCATCGCATACGTTGCGTACGTGGGACCAGTTTGTCTCTTTACAATGGTGTTAAGCGATTCGTACAAACAAGTACTTGAGTGTATAATTTTAACAAAAGGTTGCGTCGATTGGCAACTGAGAGTTGTTCGGTCGAATTATTTGGCACTAAATTATTAGAGGTGCAACAATTTCTTATATGAATTCATTCGTATTTTATAATTTAACTTTCGTTTCTCGTTTTTTAGAACCATAGAACATACTAAGTAGGTACATTCACCGTCAAAATAAATTACGAAAAAAATAAGATTAATCAGCCAAGTTTCGACAGATGCAAAATACCGCGTTCTCATTTTATGATAAACACTAAATAAAATTACGACGTTGTAATAGACTAAAGGGGAAAGTAGCAAGTGAAAGTTTAGTTTTAGCAAACCAGTTTGAAGGTCAGTGATGACGACGACCGCGAACGGAATGGAAAATTTAAAATTAGAATAGCTTTATGAATTTGGCGTTATAATAATTATGGTGTAGCGCCCGTTTTATGCGTTAGAAATATTTAAAAAAACGAAAGTTAGTGTTATGGCTGTGGTTATGGTCAGATTACCCCTTTTTATTGCCGCTGCCGTGCCGCTGGCAAATGTGACATCCACAAAGTTGATTGATGAATTAATTTATTTGTCCATAGCCTACTTCGATGATCCATTCATCTGTGGTTCCATTATGATAACTACTGTTTTGGAGCTACTGTAGTACATATTACTCACCCCAATTGTATAAAACTATCACGTCTACGAGGTATTTATAAAGTTACTAACATATTGTCTTCCCTTGAAAACCATGCATCGTATGTAAGAGCTGAAAATAAAATATTGTTCATGCCTTAGGAACCCTTCACACTGATCTAGGCAAAAGGCATGAAAGCCATGACGAGTTTATTCTTTAGGAGCGCAGGACATTCTTCTTATTCTGTAGGTTTTTACTTTGGTAAAAAATAATAATGAAAGCTTATAAAGGCTCCTTTAAATAGGAGCGACACGCGACACACGGTACCGTTGTGTCGCACGACGAGCGACGCGATTGTATCGCGTATCATGCCTTTTTAGGAGCCTTAAGATCACTATCTGAGAGACGGGACACATTAAAGCTCGGTCAAATATGACGACCGGTTATGAGTAATTCGCCAGTAAACAACTGCGAAAGAACTTTTACTTTCACCTTTAAAAAAGGCCATAATTTTTAAGAAATGAAGTTATTTTTACACACCTCACAACGCTTCGAACGAGTAGATCACCTCTCATATTGTATGAGAGGTGATCTACTCTCGATATGTCGCCTTGTCAAAATTGTCTAACTTATAATCGTTTCTATATTTCCAATTGTACATTGAATACGATTCACGTCGTCACATTTATATCTTCTTCTATAGTTTTCTTTCATCCTTTGGATGAGCCCTGTTGATTTTCATTATCAAACTGATAACCGTTCAAAAGATATTAACAATTTTTTTCCGTAAAAATCGTCAACATGTTTCTGTCTGTGAGGCGTGCACTTTTGGATTTCCAAATTTTTTAAACTTGCAATAATCTGAACTTAGCACGACTGCTACGCGTCAAGATATTACTAAGCACTGCTTTCCTTTCAAGTCTTATCTTATTATCTATTATAGACCCAAAGGGCAGATAAGCTTTTAAAAAATTGTTGTTACTTCCTGGGGGCCTACTCCCTAAGCAAGAAGCCCGTAGTTTCGGCCTTCGTTACGGGCGTTTCTTACTCCGTATCACCTACGGATGCATGATTGGTTCGGGGCCCGAACGAAGTATGTAGGACAACATGATTTGCCAGTTGTCCCTACTCCCGATGTGTTTTTGCCCGTCCGAAAAATTTAACTTTTACACTTGTTTTGATGGATCGTAATGTCAGACGGACGGATGAACGGATGGACGGAAAGACGGACGGACTTATTATTATTATCTCCACTTTCAGAGCAGGAAAAGCCTCATCACAACTTCACAAGTGTGCCATGTGTAGTCCTCTTTACAAGGTCCACGTATCATTTGCTACTCACGTACGCTCGTATAACTATTCTATAGTAACACATTCAGTTAAATTAGGCTTGTAGAACATCTAAAAACTTGGTTGTAACTAAGTCAAGTGCATCACAAAAATTGTAGTTACGTAATGTAAATAAAAGCCAGTTTTGTATGTCAATGTTTGACTATGGCGTGACTAGTTTTCGTTGGATCACGTGTTATAGTTTTTTTTTGCTTTGAATGCAATTTTTTTTTTCTAAACGTTTTTAGCCAACCAAACGGTTGCTTACCGAAAGGGTGCCAACGGGGCTAGTCCGTCCGTCTGTCACAGTCTTAAGGCTGTATCTTTTGAATCGCGCGTAATGTGGTAATAGGTAGACACTTGAAATGTTCATAGAGTGTGTACTACTATGGCCGCTATAACAACAAACAATAAAAATTAAAGAGGTTTCCCCTTTAATTTTTATTATTTCCATACAAGAAACGTGTTTTTTTTTTACTATAATAGGTTTTTTTTTTTAAATGTAGTGTTAAATAATGCGGACGGTGATACGGACCCTTCGTATACCTACCTACAAGTCCGATTCGCCGCTTTTTTTAAATAAACCTATAAAGCAATTATTTATTTAGAATATTGATTAATTTAATAAATTGAATAATGATTTTTTAATTTTGTTATTATTTTATTTATGTATTTGAGTAGGTACCATTTGTGAAACATTCAGACACAACATAAATTGTTATTGAATAAATGAAATGAAATTAATTGAATGAAATGATTCATAAATACAAGTTTTAAGAAACGAGTGAATATTCATTCAATGGCTAATTAGCCATTGATCCGGCTCGTAGGACCAAATTTTTTAGTTCGGTCCTCCAACAGGCTTATGAAGCTGTGGTCTTTCAAAAGGATGGCAGAATCAGCATTTTCAGCATCCCATCATTCTAACAGACTCACTAGTTTCTGTTTTCGGATTTTATGTAGGTATATTATTATGTTGTTAATTTGCGTCCAGCGTACAGCCTGCACAAAGCCTTGACCACCCAACGGTAGATCATTGACAATCACTTATAAAACAATTATGCACGTTGCACGCACTGCATCTACGTTAATAACAGATTAAATCCAATTTAACAAGGTTTTGGATATCGCAGCTATGATACAACAATTATGAAAATATTCTACTAAAATAATTCTAAGTACCTATAGGTATGTGAACTGGCTTTATAATTCAGTCATGAGCATGACCGACAAGGCTCTGAGGACCCTCACTAAGGCTGGGTCCAACATAAGTGATGAGGACCTGCCGATCTATTCTGTAAAAATATCACCGTAAAACTTAGATGAAGTGAGTTTGTTTTTGCTAGGAATTGACACTAATGACAGCTCACTCCACGCTCACTTCACCTAAGTTTTCACGGTGAGATGGTTACAGAATCGCACTAAAACAACACACTATGTGGAAATTCCTTTGTTAGGCTGATATAACATTATTTGTAAACACACATACTTACCTATTCATGCATAACATATTTGCTTAGAGTGTTCCCACTGCTGGGACACGGGCCTCCTCCTGGGGTCGTAATCCACTACTACGCGGGCCCAGTGCGGGTTGGTAGATGTCACATGTCCTCGAATTTTTGGTTCTAGGACATGCCGGTTTCCTCACGATGTTTTCCTGCACCGTTTTGAGAGCAGTGGTTATGAAATAATTTAGGTACACAGAGTAAAGAGCTGACTTGGGTTCGATCCTACGACCTACAACTCGTGAGTTGAAGTTAAAAGGTCTCTTCAATCAATCAATCTGCCTAGCCTTTTCCCAACTATGTTGGGGTCGACTTCCAGTCTAACCGGATGCAGCTGAATACCAGTGTTTTACATGGAGCGACTGCCTATCTGACATCTAGTTACTGGGTAAAACAGTCGCAGCTGTTACCACTGGACCATCACTGCTCTCTTATAATTTATGCATTATAAAATATAACTATTACATGCATGATACAATCGAATCGCGTGTAGGTACAAGGCAGTCTGCAATATAAAACGTCGACTTCCGACGAAAGGAAGGAAATATCAAATCTGACACGGTCGTGTTATTTTTATTGAACTCTTCCCGCAGCTGTCGCGTGTGTATCTAGAGCTGAAGCTTAATGTCTTCATTGTTATAAATAGAATAGCTTCTTTCCTAGTAACTTATATGAAGTTATGAACCTAATACATAACTTCATATAAGTAGGTACTTGCTTAATTATTATTTATCAATTCTGCAAAGCTTTAGCTTGATCCTTTGATCCAACAACAACAATTACTGTTCTTCCGTAAGCTACTTAGGTATCTTTTATTTATTATTTATTTATTTATTACAATGATTTACTTAGCTTATAAATATACTATGCCCCACAAAACCATGTCAATAGTTTGACTGTGGGGGCTGGCGAGTCTTTATTATTATTATTTTACACATTAAAATCTTGAACTTTTTACTTTAGGACCTTGACTCACAACATAATCCCATCGCCATCAGACTCTCCGTGACTGTTCTGACCAAGTAACTCTAGCAGCCTAATTACGTACCTACCACATTATTATTATCTGTTTCATTTTGATAATAAATTTTAAGCTGTCAGAAAACGAATTTTTGAAAAATGAAGCAATGGATTAGGAATTTCGTTCAAAACAACAGAAAAAAAAAGTTTATTCTTGTCATCAATGATTTAAAATTGGCTTGACCGTAGAATTAGTAGATAAATGCAGTTGGCAGATTTCTAGGTGTGGACTAGAGTCTGGCCACGCTAACTCTGCAGTGAAATAATGGTAGAATTTGGAAATCTGTATAAGATATCACCGTCTGTAGGTACTACGGAAAAAGTAATAAAAACATTCTTAGATAAATAATCCATTATGCAAAAATCAAAAGGCAAAATACCAAAATCATTAGATCTACATACACGTCAGAAAATGTAAAACTTTTTGGGGTTGCCCATTTATTGCATGGCAGAGTTAGCATGGCCAGACTCTAATTAAAATCAGGAGCTGGCATTAAATTATGAGATCTGTATGATAAAATAATGTAAAGGTTTAATTATGAGTTAACTACTTACAACCTACTTTTAGAAGTATTTAGCAAATCTTTACATTTGCGTGTCTACACACATCACAGCACACTGAGAAACTTCGAAGGTCGTACGATATTTGCTTTGGACCTAATTATTGGATATTCTACCTACTAGAATATCTATATCCGTTGATTTGTTAGGTTAAATTTGAGTCAATACGAATATTAAATCCGCGTTATCATCTTGTACTCATGTGCTATGAAACTTGGAGCATTAGTGGTCCTTCCGTCCGGATCCAGCTGCTTCCCAATTAATTTTATTCTTTCTTTCATCCAGATAAACCAACATGGCGACATCAGTGCTGCAGCCCGAAGATTGCCGAAGGGAGCACGAACCGAAGCATGACATCATCGAAGCGCCGAGGTTGACCGATGATGACCGAATGTATATCCTTGAAGCTAAGGAGCGGGAGACTGGTGAACTGCCTCCAGAATTAAGGGAAAGGGCCAGAATAGAGCTGAGAGAAGAAACAGCGCTAAGAGAACAGGCTCTAGCACAAATGAGACACTTTATTGAGAAACATCCTGCAATCAAGAAATGTAGAACTGGTAAGAAACGGTACACGGTTACTCAAGGCGCTTTTGTTCCTCTTAAAACTATAGAAAAGGTCCAATCATACAAGGGAGACCTTGGTATGATTGGTCCTGTGGTCCAATAATAATTTGCCCATCGTAAAAGTGCATGGATCTGGTGGTAGAGCTGCCGTATTGCAAAATAAGGTTGCACCGTGCGCCATTGATTGCATAAACTTTTCTGTCCATTAATAGCGCAACAACACATTCCAAAATAACAAGTATCTTGGCGGACAAAGCGGACTCCAAGTAAGAATGCAGACTGTAATCCTAAATTATTCTCGTCATAAAATATTTATAGCATCTTCAAAATCTCGTTTATGTTTCGTTTGAATCGTATCGTCCAGGTTCTTGAACCCAATTTTACTGAAAACAAGCAACTTTAAAAGTAAATTGGTCCTTAAGCCAGATGAGTGTAAATCCACTTGTGATTCAGATCACATGGTATGTAAATATTGTATCCGTTACTTCATGGTGAAGCCCTTTGAGTGCAGCTCTCAAATGCACAATGATTATCTAGAAACCATCATGCTCTAAGACGTAGGGCAAGTGTGCCAGATGGCCTAATTTCGGAAGACATGCCTTGGATCCATTATCTTATACTCTATACGAGTATAAGGCTATTCAGAAATTACGCACTCCGAATATTAAAATATGGTAAAGCCAGCTTGGGGACCATCAATAAACACAAAGAATGAGTCTAATTAGATCGTTTGCGTGTTTTCTTACGATCTGGAGTCTCCTAACCAAAGTCTTAGCCCTGAATGATAGTATAGCAACCAGATAACCACAATCGATACTTATGTCAGACAGACAATAACTAACGTTATCTTTACAGACGCGCCCTTTCTCCTCCGCTTTCTCCGGACGAAGAAGTACTCAATCCCGCAAGCCTGTTCCATGCTGGAGCGATACCTCACCATCCGGGAGATGTACCCTCAATGGTTCCAGAAGCTAGACCCTTTGGACCCTAAGATCGCTGCAGTGATTGATGCAGGGTACCTGGTACCCTTACCCAAGAGGGATGCCGAGGGAAGGCGAGTTGTGCTGTCTTGTATGGGTAAGTGCCATTAAGCGGTGGTGAAGCGGTTGGAGTTGCTTTACTTATTGTAAGGTAACTTGTGTCCGCGCGCGAGGAATATTGACGTAATGAGCTAGAGTTGTGATTTAGACGATATTACGTTATCGGTAGGTACTAACACATCTCTCTCTATGAAATAATTCTATGAGGATAGTAAATGTGCTTGAAAACTGCCCGCTTCCTCAGCCCCCGGTACCTCGGAGCTGGGCGAACTGTAGGTGTGGTGGTGTGGTCTAAGTAATCAGTTTTGTTTCCCATCCACAAAGGTAATTGTTTGTATGCGACGTGCGATTTCATAGAAGTCGGATGGTCGTTTTGCGGTATGTTATTTGCGAATTGCTGAGTTCATAGTTACAAACGTTGGTAGGTACTTAACTAGGTACTGATTTATCGAAATGTAGGTAGTCTCTACCTTTTAACATTATTATTGAGCTTTAGACATGAAACAAAACTGGCTGAAGCTAATAGTGGGTAATCTAGGTCCAGCATCCCGCGGACATAGTGTTGCCATCTCCAAAAACCAAATAGCCGGACTAGAAAAAAAAAAAGAATGTTTGACAAAAAATCGAATAAAACACATTTAAAAGCCGGACTTTTGAGTCCCAAAACCGGACGCTAAAATATGGGATTTTTGAGAAATAAATCTAATAACACAACAATATGCCTGTCTCGTCTCGCTCGCTCGTTTCTGACTGAAGTGACTGAACGATAGATAAAAGTCTAACAAAAAAGCCGGACGGGCCGGACGCAGTAAAAGTTGGCCGGCCAAGAGATCAAAAAGCCTAACACTGTCCGGCTTTATCCAGACAGACGGATGGCAACGCTACGCGGACGTAATAAGGGTCAAATCTTTCTTTGGTTAATATACATAATTACATAGCTTCCTTTCAAAGCTAGGTAGGTACCCTAGTTATAGGTACCTAGACGTAGCCTAGACCAAACAAAAAAGAAACCTTCCACATTGCAGAAGACACTCAACCAAAACTTTTGGAGACTGAGAAAGATCAGGGTCTCGGTCATAAGAATCCTTCTGCACGGAAATATTGTTTACTTGCCAGCCACTAAACTCTTCTTCCCCCACCAGGACGCTTCGACCCCCACCAATTCGACAACTGCGTGATGGCCCGCGTCCACTCCATGATCGTGGAACTACTGCTGGACGAGCCAAGGTCGCAGCTGCTGGGGTACACCCACGTGAACGATGAGGCTGGCATGCAGATGCCGCACGTCAGCCTGTGGTCACTCACTGATGTCAGGCTTATGCTTAATTGTATCCAGGTGAGAAGAAAGAAAGGAAATAATTTTATTTGGACACAGAAACGCGTGCTTAAAAAAGCAAACTTTATTACTTACCTACTTAGGACATACAAAACAAAATTAATAAAAGCACGGTAGTAAAATTAATAAAGCGAGTTATTGCGTCGTTATTTTCGTGGACCACTGATTTATAAACTTTTACTAATTTGCAAAGACTACTATAGTATTCTCAAGTATACTGGCCCCGAGTCTATAATTACGAAATGTGTCATGCATGAGTCATGAGTTCATGACCCATCAACGACAACAGGGATGAACCTGGATAAAAAAAAAGAAATTCTACCTATTCCGTCAGTCAAAAAAAAATTAGACACGTATTTTTTGCTTCAGTAAGTAGTAGTACGCTACGTCACAGCTTTAACAAACTACTTACATAAAAAAATCTGGCAAGGAGTGACGTCATGCCACATTTTAACTCACGCCGTAACCTTTGATTACGTAAAAAAAGAAAAAAAAAATGCGTGTCATTGTGTCCAATATTTTTTAATACTATATTATGAAGGCCAAAAAAAATTTTTGGTCAACATCCCTGTTCAAGATTATCCCCAATCACCTTAGTTCTTAGGGGAATGCGCTAAGGTAGCCCGCGAAATTCAAAATTCGGAATACCTCAACAAAAAATCTAAAGCTTTCTTTTTTTTTTTTCCAGAACTCTACTCCAATGAGGCACAAGCGCACTCACTTCGTGAACATTCCACACTACGGAGTCAAGTTCTTCGAGTTCGCTGTATCTTTGCTCAGCGATAAACTGAAGGATCGTGTGATGGTAATTTCTTTCAAAAATTTTTAGAGCAACCACTCCCACCCCACCCATCATAAAAAGTAGTCCTCGAATATTGGCAAAATTGAATAAAAAATTCACTAAAAACTGCAGACACTTGCAACTTGCAACATTTCACATACCATAATGCATAAATTAAACTTTTTTCAGTAGTACAATCAGGTAGCAAAGTGTTAACTTCGGGACTCAAAATAATCGGATGTATTGTCGAATAATCTTCGTGAGATCTTTTAGGTTGTATGGTGTCCTAGTACTTCTTTAAGGTGGATGCCGCAGTGGTAGCCCGCGGAATTAAATTTTTTTTTGGGTTTTTATTTGCAGGTCCGTGTCAGGTTGTATCTAGATCAAATTAAGATACGCGACAATAACAAATATGTATTTACATAAATTTGACCATAAAAATCATCAATAAATATTAGATAATTAGATTTGCCGTGGTTTGGTCTGATTTCGGAAATCACACCAAACCACAGCAAATAAATAAATAAATAAATATCCTTGGACATTTCACACAACGCCATCTAGTCCCAAGCTAAGCAACCTAATGCTTGTGTTATGGTAACGAGATGGCTGATAAACTACTTATATACATTTTTTTTAATCTAACTTAGAGACATGTATTGAAGATTTAATGGTTAAAATTATGTAAACACAAATGTTATAATGTTGTGTATCATATTTTGATCAAGATACAACCTGACACGGACCTGGAAATTGCATAAAACGCAAGAAAATTCGAATTTCGCGGTCTACCACAGCGCATTCTCCTTTCAAAATCGTACTACTAAAAAACTATAACATAACTCTAAAAATTAAAATTAATTGAAATCCAGATCGATTAATCTTGCTGCCCTTTTTTTAGAATACTGTTATGTACGCACGGCTACAGATCAAGCTATACATTTCCAGTATAAGCTGATCTCGCATTGCATAGGATTTCCTTACAGTGAGAGGTCAGTGTAAACTGTAGGCGTGTGTACTACAACAAAACGAGTGTCATGTAAAAATGTACACACGGCTACACATCAAGCTATACATTTCAGTTTACACTGACCTCTCATACACATCAAGTTATACATTTCGAGTTTACACTGACCTCTCACTGTAAGGAAATCCTATACAATGCGATATCAGCTTATACTGGAAATGTATAGCTTGATCTGTAGCCATGCGTACATGCTCGAAAAAGCTTGGTTTCTCGTGATAAATCACTATTGATTAATATAAAATGTTTCTATATTTTATTCTGAACATACAAAAAATATAATGCTTCTTATGCAAATGTGTTTAAGCTGACTATGATAAAACTATTTTTTGAGAAACCATTGTAAATATTTGAATTATTTATAAACTTTGGAAAAATGATAGCGACAACAATTTTATTTCGTATTTTATCGAACCAAAATATTTTTCTGCAGAACCTGAACTGATTATAATAATAAGTTTATTGTACAGACGTCAGCACATCAAGCTACTACAATCTGTCAGATTTCTTTAATAGATTTTCATCTTTATCTCTAAAGCATTAGGTTCAAGGTTGATTGGGAAAAATTGACAGTTTCGGATCGCTTGACCTGCTGGCATCTGTACATACAGTACAGCAGCAGGTCAAGTTACTACAAACTGCCAAATTTTCTCATTCGATTTTGAACTTTATTCATAAACATTTTAAGGTGTAAAATCTTTTGGAGAAATTTGACAGTTTGATATAACCTGATTTGCTGTTATCTGTACAAAGAGAAAAAATCAGGTTGAACAGCTGGCTCCTGAACTAAGTGAAAAGATGCTTGTATCTCAGGAGCCAAACAGAGTCACAGTAGCTTATGTGTAATGTAAAGACCACTATAACCTCTAGTGTTAAGTTTCTCACTTTTCTTAGGTTTTCTAATTTTATTTTTCTCCATTCACAGTTCCACCGAACAAGCGATGATTTGATGAAACACGTTGATCCAGCAATTTTGCCGAAAGAATATGGAGGAACTGTTCCTCTCAGAGACATGATTGAAGAACTGAAACGCAACCTCTTGAAGCAGAGAGATGACTTGCTGTCATTAGATGGAATGTCGGTGGACTTGTTTGCGTTGGAGAAGAACGATTTAACTCAAGATATACATTCGACGGCAGGGTCCTTCAGAAAACTTGAATTAGATTAAGCATATAAATGGGAGTTAAAGTTTAAGCTTTATAATAAATCATTAATGTTTTTAATTAAATGAAGTGAAACTTCTCTAATTATTTGGAAGTTTGCGGGGCAATTTTTGGTCTAAATGAATAATTTAGATATATTTTTATAATTAACTTAAACGTTTTCACATCTTACTTTGATTTCAGGATTAAATTAGGCTTTATAATTAATTAGTAGTTAATTAATGATTTTGTGATGGCTATTGTTATATATCATCAAATGTAAGTACTCAATAGTATAAAATATATAACTGTATGCAAATAGATCTCATTCACTGTTATTAGGTAAGCATTTAGTAAAAAAAACGATAAAAAATATATGCTTGTGAAGTTATATAATCTTGCTGAGACTACATTTATGGCAGATCACACTATAATTAATTCTGTAGGCCTACATTTATTTTTTTATTTAGTACCTAACTATTATAGAGAGCTTGTGGCAGCCGTCGGTGGTGTCACGTTACCATTCTTAACGGAAGGTTCTGAAAAATATTGTTATTGCCATCTGTTGCAAGTTGCAATGTGTGTTTATCAATTAGAATTCTCGTACATTTAAGATAACTGCCAACATGACAAACTGACTGCTGCATTAAATCAATCGCCTTTTGTAATGTGAAAGGGCTTTTTTGTAACAGCGCTTCTATGTAATAACTCTTTTATGATTCATCATCCGTTGTATATGTCATCCAAAATATTTTGGGTACAGTATGTTTTAAATAAGATGTAAAAATAAAATAAATTAAAAATATTTATGCTGATTCTTTTTTATTTTCCTGATACGTGCTTAAAAAATGCTAAGAAAACCCAATGGAACTTTTTGATGTGAAACATCTAATGCGGTGCGACCGTGCGACAGACCGGCTGGTGGCGAGGCGACGGGTCGTTCGTTTCACATCTGGCGGCCTACTCCCCAAGCACGAAGCACGTAGTTTCGGCCTTCGTTACGGGCGTTTCTTACTCCGTATCACCTACGGATGGATGATTGGTTCGGCGCCCGAACGAAGTATGAATGACAACATGATTTGCCAGTTGTCCCTACTACCGGTGTGTTTTTGCCCGTCCGAAAAATTTAACTTTTACACTTGTTTTGATGGATTGTAATGTCAGACGGACGGATGAATGGACGGACGGAAAGACGGACGGACTTAGGGAGTAGGCCCCCTGGTTTGCGTCTCAAGACGGCTCAATTTTTTTCAAGAATATTTTTTAACTGCGGGAATTTACAGAAACTAAAGTTGGTAGTCAAATATATTTTGGTGGTGTGGATCTCATAATATATTAATCACTAATAGTTGAAGTATGTTTTATTTGGGTTTATAGTATTTTTGTCAAAAATCCAGAATTTTTAAATCAGTTTTGCACCCCAATGTACTTGTATGTAGCTGAACTAGCATAGACAATTTCCACAAACAAAAAAAGCGCAGAGTGCATAGACAACTTCCTTCCCAATATCATAGATTCTAGACGGCCTTGAATTGCGAGCGATATGATGCCAACTTCGCTGTAGTTTTTCCCGCAGTTTGGCGTCCACTCATATTGATAAAAAAATTATTATCACGAATTTTCTATGTATTTAGATCAATAAGACATTTTTCAACCCCTATGATTTGTTTTCCAGTGACGTTTACATGAAACTATAATGCTATAACAGTGAACAGTTTGTTTGAGTTGTTATATTGTGGTGGATTTTGTAAACATCGGGACGTGAACGCAGGCCCACGTCTATGAAGTCTTGTACGTATTCTAGCCATTATACTTTTTAGTTGTCTGTTTCTGTGTAATCACGATGCAAATTCGATATATTTTGGTATAATTTGGTGCAGTTAAGGTGGATTAACCTCTTAGGTTTGTGTTGTTTGCTTGGTCGTAAAAACTGGGTCTGCCATAATCTAGCATAATTTGATTGTTGTATAAACCACGAGCACAGCAACAGGGTATGGTAAATATCACGTTTGTGATGTTATTTCCATGAGAAAACTAAAAGTTATGACTTAATTTGATGGACACGTCATTTTAAATGTTTTTAAACATCTTAAATGATGTTGTTTTGAGGACGATGTCCTATATTTTTCTCGATCGCTCACAATCAATAAAGATTTGCGTGATAAGCCACCAGAATCATGTTAGGTCAAGAACAGATACTACAATGTGGACATAAGCTGTTTGTATACAGCTAATAATGTTAGTGGATGCACATTTTGGTCATGACCAACTTCTGCCTCTAATCAATATGTCACAGTATGCAGCTTACTGAGTAAACATTATTGGAACATCATTTTCTGACTGAAACTTTAACAGCTTTTTGTTGTAAGTGTACCACATGATTCACATAGGGCTGCAATAACCCTCACTTTCTAGATGTCTCTACATACTTCCACTGTAATTCTGATCATCTGGTTAGCATTATCCCTGTTTCAATGCCTTAACCTACTTTTAGAGTAAAAATTATGCTTTTAACATGTTATTGAATGCATTAGTTTCGATATTAGATCCCTAAGTGTGATTGTTTCTTGTTTCTGATCCAATTTTGTATCACCGAGAAGTAATCATCTGTATTGTTCACGCAGCACAATGTTTTGCCATCTTTGTGTACTAATCATCTGGTTAAAGGCAAAGCTTTGTGCATGGGCCTCATGATAAGGAACTGAAGCAAGGGTTCAAGGGTTATTCAGGCAGAGACTACTGAACCTTCATAGGGTCCGCTTGGTGGATTACAACCTATTTCCCTTTCAAAGAGACCTGTGTCCCAGCAGCTGAAAATCATAGGCTAATTATGCTAACACCTCTGTGTAACCCTTGTCAAAATACAGAGTTGATGGCAATAGTCTCGTGCCTCATGAAATGGTGGGTGTACTTTATGTACACCTCTGCCTAATCCTTTAGGCACAACCGGCTTGATGTTATGTTGTTGATGCCTTTGGTCTATGTGATGAAGAAGGCAAAGCATCACACCTTCATACTATTGTGTGATATTGGAGGATCTATACTTATCACATACATACATGACACACACATCCATACATTTTGTCATTTGAACACCACACAGGCCTAGCCTAGTCTGGGGCCAGAATGTTTAGGGTTGCAAGAAAAGTAACAAATACTGAGACAAGGCTGAATTTCATATATTATGTTTAATATTAAGTCATATTATATGTTTTATAATTATTATATGAAACTTTTTATGTAAGCCAGATAGGTCCAAAGCTAGTATCCATATTTCAATCAACACATACCAAGAACAATGTTTTTTGTATGTTTGTAATGGATAAACTCAAAAAATATGTACTTAGCCAATTTAAAAAATTCTTTCACTTATAGAAAGCTACATAGAGTAAAATGGGCTGTATTTTATCAGCTTTCACACAAACAAAGTCATGGGAGAAGCTAGACATTATTATTTTTGTCTATGGAACACATATTCTTATTTAAATATAACTATGAAATCATACAAAATAGAGTAGAGGTCATTCAGTCCTATTTAGTTCAAGTATACAGGTGGATGTTATATTTAATTTTACTAATGAGTGTAAAATCATGTATAACAGTTGTTAATACTGTCCCTAATTATAACTTAAATACATTTTTATGTGTGGATTAGACATGGAGATTATACATGGTTTAAAAAGACTTCAAAATTAGGAAGAACCATAGTTTAAATATTTTGAGTGAAGCATGGCATTGAGCAAATTCCTTGTTCTAAAATATTTATGGTGCAGCAGTTTCTTTTGTTTCACACAGCATAAGATTACACGGGCACAAATCCAGACTCCGAGCTGCTACTGAGATGTTTGTGATGGAAAACCCAATAACACTTTCACCTGACTTGGGAATGGCCTGAGGTCTACGCTAACTTGTGACCACTAGACTAACAATGCATGGAAATATATTAAATGTACTGAATTTGTGTGGCATTTGTGCTGCATCACACACTTTTTAAGGGAAAAATCACACTGAAGGATATAATATGCATTCTCTATTAGTTCACTTGCAATTTATACAAGGGGTGTATGAAAAAGAGGTATTGTGTGACAATCATAAACTCAAACTCAAAGCATTTATTTCAAATAAACCAATTACAGGCACTTTTGAATTGTCAAGGGGTGGGTCAGTCAGAAAGATGAAGCTAGTCGCCCATTCCAAAGTATAGTAGGTACCTATGGAGAAGAATGGGCAAGAAACTCCACGGACACTCTTTTTAAATCAAAATATGGTTACAAAATATTGGTTACATCATTCATAATTTTTTAATTAAGGTTTTGAGAGTAGTCAAAAACTTGTTATTATATTGCCATATCAACTTGATAAGATTTAATTAGAGTTTTTGGAGCTTCTTATTCAAAAACTGTATGACCAGATGTATGAACGTAAACATGGCAAAAGGAGTATGCAAGTGGTGGTCTTTAAGTTCTGCCTACCCCCGTGGGAAGAAGGCGTGAGTTTATGTATGTTTATCCAATTTTTTCTAAAACACTTGATTCTAAAATGCTGATAGTTGTGAACTGTATTTGCACATGGGTTTGGTTAGTTATCTTCTTCATCTCGAATTTACTTAATCAATTAGTAAGACCATCTCACTTTTGAATAGTCAAGATGTCAGTAGCATTTGGTAGAATTGTTCCATTCCCAGTGCTAGGACACAGGCATCTTCTATGTGAGAGGAACTACACAGGCCCGGTGCGGGTTGGTTTGATTCTATAACTATGCGCTAAACTTACACACATTCCTCTCTTTATTCCAGATTGGCAGCATGGCGGAAATAGTGTACCCGCAAGGCTGCCGTCCAATCACCGATGACCTCGGTCCAGATGAGCTTGTCAGGAGACTTAAGGTAAGTCTTGCATGTTATAAATAACTGTCCTTTGTAGCATAGTAGAAGGGAAGGTTACCTGAATCTTTACTATGGGGAAAAACTGTGGATACCCCACCTTTTTATAAGTCCTATGGTCTAAGGCTTATTACATATGCCCAAAGGTGACTGGTAGAAAATGTCGTACATGGTAGGCATTAAGTGATGAATTTCACCAAAAAAAAAAATATGCAGTTGTGCAGTGGTTTGAATCAGAAATCCACCAGCATACTACAGCTCTGGCAATCCATTCTAGATGGAATGACAATGTGCTTAAGGCTTTATTGTGATAGAGCAAGACAAAGGCATCCCATTTAATAAACACATTATCCTCCTTTGCGTCGCGCAGTCGGGTAAAAAACCTGTGTCCGACCGCGCACAATGAAGGGTTCCGCAGTTGGGATGAATTTATCCCAAAAACAAACTAACATTGTATTTTAGAAACATGTTCTCCCCTATATCGATATAAGTCACGGTCAATTCTCCAAATGCAAATTTGAGAAATCACAAAAAAAATATGTGTTAAAACTATACAAATTATTGATTTTCGGGCATTTTCCTTTACTTGTACTGTGAGACCTTGCTTCTTGCCAAATTGTATGATTCTTGTTAAGTTTTGATTTATTTTCGAGTATCAATGTTGTCGTAATTTTTTATTGCGTTGAGTTATTAGCTTGATTTTTTAGAGCTCTCAAGGGACCGTAGTAGTATTTGATATGAATTTCAACTTGATTCCCCCACGCGTTCCTGAGAAAAAGGGTCGTGACAGTCTGTCAGACAAGACGGAAAACGAAGTGATCCTTTCCAGGTTTTTTTTCCTTTTGAGGTATGGAAGCGTAACAAGGTACCTATTTTAAGTAATTTGAAATCGAGTCTCTCGAGGCGACAGACTCCGCGGTCTTCAGGTTGGTAAGTATAGGAAACATTTCCTATTATAAAAATCTTTTTCCTGTAGTTCATGCGTGCGATTCGGTGTGATGGAGCTCTAGGGGAATGTGCCCGTGCACTATGCGCTTGATATAAACTCCCAAACAAAACTAAAACGCTGTCATACATAAAACTTGACATTCGCATGATAAAACTTATCAGTCATTGCCTTTTCAGCAGAATGAGGACAATAGAGTTGTTAGGGCTTTAGTCGTAACGATGTTATAGATATTTTTATCGTGTTTATGTAAAATTTTACATATTGTAGGTAATATGTAAAATGTATACAGGGTGGAAACTTTCAGCGGGGCAGTAAGGGGAAGTACCTTATCCGTTTCAGCTACGCGAAAATGGTCTTAGGAGACTATCCATAATTTTTTATGGAATTTTGATCCCCATTCACAGATTTTCAAAAAAAATTACAGTTAGCAATAGAAAATAGCAATTTTACACAAAAATATTTTTTGGTGCCAATCGATCCTGTTTCTAATACTGATCAAAAACTTTTATGGGACCAACCATCGTTGGAGTACTCAAAAAGTCACAAATTGCAAAAAACTTTTCCCTTACATTTTGTAAATAATTTGGTCAGACAAACGTCGAACTAACTAACTAACCTCAAAACACCTAGATTAGGGTGTACGTCAGAAGGTCCCCCCGCCGCGCCGCCGCGAAGGAGCCCCGCTGTGCGGGGCTCCTATTTCAAGATCCTAATCAAACCGAACCTCGGGGTGCCCCTGACGTCAACGTGTGTGACCGAGTCTGCCAGTAACTTCTAGGCACTAGGCAAAACCCGAAACAGATTATTTTACTTTCGGCGTTTGACTGAAAAGTTAGGAACTTCTAGGTTTGACTAAAAATGCTTTAGTCAAAGGCCGAAATTGGAATTTATTTCGTGGTTTGCCGAAGGCTTTGGTCAAACCTAGGATAAACCAGTCATTCCGGGAAGAGACTGCATATCGACCTTTAACTATGACATAATATACGTAGGGTTGTTTTTGAATTCGAATAACAATTTACAAATATCCCAGTTTGACATAATACAATACACGCCTTCTTCCCATGGGGGTAGGCAGAAACTACAGAACCGCCACCTGCTTCTTTCCTTAAGGGCTGGCGCACATCTGGCAAAGCATAGCGTAGCACATTCGTCACTGCCAAACAAATATCGACCTTGCTCCAGTTGAATTAAAGTTGAAAATAAATAAACTTCTATTAGCTCGAGAGGGAAGTCTAAGCGGAAAGAAACGCGCGTCTCTGGTTATTTTGTTCTCAACTTTATTTTTAGGCACGCAACGTTGATATTTGTTTGGCAGTGACAACCGCGCCGCGCTGCGCCTCGCTCGCCAGGTGTGCCCTAACAACTCTGTCTGTCTGTCTGTTACTTTTTCACGCCTAAACTACTGAACCGATCGTTACCTGGGACCTGGAGACTAGCTGACCCGTCAGACTTTGTCCTGTCAAAATGTCAATTTCAATTTTTCAGCTGTTCCTTTGGGTATTTCCTAATTTTCTTTTTACTAAACAGGAAAAAATAATAGTCCAGCCATTTTCGAGTTTTTGCGAGACGGCAATTATTTTTTTATAATATAAGTATAGATTATGAAAACCATACACATTCAAAAAATTTCATTGAAATCGGTTGGATGGGAGGATAGTGTAGGTCTGTCAACAAGTACAAAATAATCACCCATGTAACGTTTACCAATTCCTTTTGACGACACGTGACGGGTTAAACACCACAAAATCAATGACACAAACAATAGGCTTCAAAGGACCAAATAGGCCGCAAAGCTCGTCAGTGTATTTGACATGACGGGATATTACCTACGACGGCTAGGGTTGCCAGACATTGAAAGAAAAGAAAGAAAAAAAAAACCGGTCAAGAGCGAGTCGGACTCGCGCACCGAGGGTTCCATTCCTTCATTTCATTCATTCTCATAAAGGGCTGATTTTATTGCGGTCTGATAGCATTGATTTTCTTTCGGTTTATAATTTGCAAACGGGTGCCGCCTGCTACCAAACTTAATGAGTATATAACTTATGCTTTCAGCTCATAATTTAAGAAGAAAAAAAAAGAAGAAGAAGTAGAGTTTACTTTGTTTTTAGTTTATTTTGTTTTCTATTCTCAATCTTGTTTTGGTCTTTTTAGTTCATTGCATTTATGTTGACTTTTTGCAGTCGGGTTTTTTGATTTTTTAAATGATTTAAAGCTTACTCTTTCTGTAACCAACTCAGCAAGGGAAGGAGTCATCAACCTTGGCAGTTTGACATCAGTCTCTATCATCAGCGGCTTGAAGTAATGGTCAATGCCATCATCAGAAGTCCTTCTTACTTCTGAAAAGCTTCGCTTCCACATCTGTCGGTTCACACGCCAACATCACCAATAGTTTCGAAAATGGCAGTTACTTATATTTCATAGAGCTTATCCCTACATTTATCGGAAACCATTTCAATTACCTGTCTGCTTCTGAGAATTTCTTCCTGAAAGTAATATTATAAAGAAGTCAAATTGTTTGTTGGTTTTTAAGAGGTAATCTCTGGAAGTACTGTGGCCTTAGTCCTAGTTTTTATACTTACTCGATTGTGTTTTTACGTTAACGTTAACTTACGTCAATTTGTATGCAATACTTAATTATGTTTCCCATTAAAGTCACCAGATGGCGCTTATACAGTTTGAGATACAAATCGACGTAATCGAGTAAGTATAAAAACTCGCACTAAGGCCCTTAAACGGAATAAGTACAAAAATTCTTTCACTGATTGTAAGCAACATTTTTGACGAGTACTATACTGTTTCGTTTGTTGGTATTGTTGCCTTCCACGCGGACGACTCGCGACGCGAATCGCGCTCTACATAAAGGCACGGCTCATCGTGCGACACAACATGTTTGTAGGAGCCTTTATTCTAGGTCCAACATTCTAGGGAAGTACCAGTTCTAGTAGTTCTGATTTATTTCTAGTAGTTCGGTTTTGATTTATTTGCGAGTATCAAAATACGTCGCATAAATGGCCTTTATTGAGTTGGCTTTAGAAGCTTGATTTTTTTAGAGCTTCAAGGACCGTAGACCTACTTATTTGATATTAATTTCAACTTGATACCTCCACGCGTTTCTGCGAAAAAGGGTCTTGACAGACAGACTGATAGACAGACTGACAGGCCAACGAAGAGATCCTTTATGGGTTCCTTTTTTCTTTTTGAGGTACGGAACCCTAAAAATTGCTATATTTTGCAGGTCAACGAGATTTTTATCTATGTATACTATTGTTATAAAATGAAATAGGCTGGATTTGAGCCGTGCTTATCATTCGAATTTTTATATCACTTTAATTCTAAGTAATGGTGGCGAAAGCTCACTGTCACAACACGCAAATGTTTACACTGTAATAATAAGTTCACAGTGTGACTGATATCAGATGGCTTGAGTAATTTGCTATTGGATGCGATGAACAGCAGTGCGATTCTGTAACGATCTCACCGTGAAAACTTAGGTGAAGTGAGCGTGGAGTGAGCTGTCAATAGTGTCAATTCCTAGCAAAAACAAACTCACTTCACCTAAGTTTTCACGGTGAGATTTTTACAGAATCGACCGGCAGGTGTCAAGTGATGCAACTACGCAGTATCGCAATTTATACATGCACGAAGCACGAACGTCTCGCGACGACGACACTCTTATGTCGGGGGCACATCAACGGGATATGCCGTTGATTATCGTGATGAAGGACGTAGGCCGTATGGTGTAGCCACAACTTACCGCGATAATTTGACTGAATCTTGACCGAATTTAACTGGGCATTGACGTTGACGTCGCGCGTCGGTGTGACTTAGAACTTTTAACTGGGCATTAGAAATCGATAATGTTTCTCTATTAAGAGGAAAGGCGGGTGGCCAGTTAGGTATTTTAAGAAGGTATTGCTGTCGCTCTGCGAGCGCTCCGCCCTCGAATTCGTGCGATAAGGACAACTGCAGATCCGACTAAATAGCCTATGTAAAAAGTCACATTTCGAGGTTTGGCTCTCGCCTATTTCCTCCTCCAACATTGGACCAATTTAAAAGATATTTCATAAACTGAATAAGAAGGATATATACTATGCCCCTATGTTTTTCTTTTTTCGTTAATAGTTGTCAAATTGGTACACCAGGCGTCTGTAGACAGCGGTCTGAATAGGCAATTTTGAGCATTTTTGGAGGGTTCTAGTTCCTATAAAAATAATATATCATCAAAAAGGAAAACATAGGGGCATACAATTAACTGATATTTATATTTCTGTAAAAAATCATTGCTTTATGGTCATTAACCAGAAAGAAAACAGGCGAGAGCGTTTGTATCTTTTTGTATGGAGAAAAGAGCACCCACGTTTCCTCTTAATTCGGTCTGTTTTTATAGTTAGGGTTTGATTGTATAGAGATAACTTGTCTGCTATTTAGCTTTACCTTACCTTTTACTGTCCAAATCATCTGATCTTGGTTTTACTGAAGATTATCAAGCTCAGAGTGTCTACTCGGAAGTATCGGACGAATGTTCGGACGTTTCCTACTGCACTTTTTTCTATTTCTACTTCGTTCGGTCGGTTCGGATCCGATCATCCGACCAAATGTCAAAATGAAGTTCGGTTGGTTTCGAACCGACCGAACGAAATAGAACGAAGTGTAGCAGAAAACGTCTGACAACATTCGGCCGATACTTCAGATTTATCGCTTCGGCTGGTTCCCATATCGTTAACGATTCGTTTTTCATGCTAAAGGTAAACAAAAGTTTACTAATGGATAGAAGATTATAAAACCACGTTTTGTTATTGGAGACGAGTCTTTGTTTTAACCAACGACTGTCGATAAGGACCAAGTGTAGGTGTAGGGGAGGTAATGAAGAATCCACTAGTAAAGATTTTTGGAAATGTCGCGGACGAGGAAGTTGTACGTGCGTGCTGACTTGATAGTATTGGCGACTAGTCGCGGATCGGCTCGCGTCGCCGTGCGCCCGCGTTCCCCTGCCCCGCGCCCACCTGTTTCAGCCCCCGCACCTACAAGCTCCTCGAACGTTCCATCTCCATAGGTTTATTGGTAAACAAAAGGGGTACAAAATAACAACATAATCAAAAATAGTTAAGTACATGAGACATATAGGTTTCCACAGTTAACATCCCCCACCCCAGTGCGTCAGCACTCATCTTCCGTTGGGATTCGAGCGGTGCGTGCGGCAGACCGACGCAACATACCAGTCTTGGTTTCAGATTATTATTGACGAGAACTTCCTGACTGCCATGGGCGGCCTTCACGTGGTGGTGCTTGACCATTAACTGTGCGACGTAGTTGCAGCCCTCAAGTATTACTGGATATTTAGTTTCAGGTGGTATTCCAGGTGCCTGGTCGATGCGGCTTCCAACGCGTAAAACTCCGTACTCATCAGTCACAGGAGTTAAGGTGAGTAGCTTGCTTTTTCGATTTAATGTTTCTTTCTGTTTCAGGTGTTCCAGGTCTTCAGCGAATTTCTGCATGATCAACAGGCGTTCTGCTCTCCTCATCATATTACCATCGATTGCACTGGTAAGTTTTTTGCATTTATCAATAAATAATAATACCATACAAGTACTTTTCAGGAGGCGTAGCCAGGATGAAAATGTCTCGAGTTCCGGCACAGCAGGCGAGGGCTTCTCAGTGACGATGAGAGAAACCCGTTCCAGGACATCGGTGCTGACTTCAGGTTGTACATCCGCTGGCCATGTCTCTTTTCCCTTGTACAAGAACTCGGGGCCATATAACCATTCATTTTGTAACATATTTAATTCACAGGTATCACTCGTGGCGATGTCGGCTATATTCACTGTAGTAGGTATAAAATACCATTCCTTTATTTGTGTCAACTCGTCAATTTCGCCAAGCCGGTGCGCCACAATTGCTTTATAATCTCGAGCATTGTTTCTAATCCAATATAGAACCGTTGACGAGTCGCACCAGAAATACCTTTCTATTGGTAACATTTTTCTGTGTTCTTTCGTTATAGTATCTGCAAGCCGAGCAGCAAGGAGCGCCGCCTGCAGTTCTAATCGTGGTACAGACGTATGTTTCAGTGGTGCTACTCTGCACTTACTCGAAATGAACGCTAATTTAGTTTGAGCGTCATTGGTGCCGATTCTCTTGTCACAAATGCCTCTAAACTAGACTAAAAATCACTAAAATTAAGTTTTTTCCTGTCAAACGACGATTTCCCATTCTGAAATTGATTAAAGTGACACAACTTAACTAAATTTTAGTTTGACAGCACTAAGATTGTACTGAGATTATAATTTAGTGAAAATGGCAATTTTGCTATTCTGAATTTGACGTTTTTTCACCTAAAATTTTGATTGTCAAACTAAATTAGACTATTTTTAATCGCGATTAAAAAGGTGTGGAATAAGATTAGTTGTCATGACCTAAAATTCACACAAACACCTTGACTTCAAGTGCAAAAACAGTACTGTATTTTTTTTTTCTTTTCCATATATCTCGAAAACGGTGTGTCCTATCGCAAAAATAATGAAAATTTGGCCCCCCTTTATAAAACCCTTGAACCCGTAACCCTCAACACGTAGGTACCAAAAAAAAAATCCACAAAAACACGTTGAAGCTGCCCCCCTCCAGCTCTAAAAAATATCTGACATGGTAACGGCGGCGGCGATGTCGGATTGTCTGTAAACAAAATATGACAAGCCTTCTCACTTTTCATAGTGATTTCGTTAGTTCCAACTAAAGCCACCGGGTCAAATATACTACGAGCTCTATACCACGCGGAGTCACGATTGTCAAACTCAATTTTAGTTGTGTCAAAATTTTTTCTAAATTTAGAGGTTTTTTTTTTGCAGAATAGCTCTAAGATTCTCATAGAAAAAAGTAAGGAATTTTAGTGATAGTTTAGTTAGTTTAGTTCGGTGTACAACAGAATCGGCACCATTATCTTGAAAGCGCCAGAACGCCACGGGGCGGCCATAGCGTAAGTTGAGCTATCGCTGAATATATGTAGCTGTACGTTTGTATAACTTAATCTCGTAGCGGAGGCAAGCGCGCGTGATTCATTTGTTTTTGTACTAATGGGCTGCCGCTGCGCGTGTGCCGGCGACGACTCGCTATCCGGCTGGTCGATTCTATAAAAATCTCACCGTGAAAACTTGCGTGGAGTGAGCTGTCAGTGTCATCCCACGGATGCTAGGGATTGACCAAATTACATTTACAATCATAATCGAGATTTTAATTATATTTTTTATGCTAATTTTATAACATAATCATTTTATATTATTTGTAAGCTAGTAGGGTGTCTACACATTACTATTTAGGGGGTTTTAAAATAAAATATTGAAATAGAAATTCAGACAAAACTCAATTTTGTTTTGTAATTTTATTTAAAAACCCCCTAAATAGTAATTTTACATACATACAGCTTTGAAATAATATAATATTATCACTAGAATAGCGTGAAAAATATTATTAAAATCTCGATTATGACTGTAAAAATGTGCTTGGTCCATCCCTAACATCAGCTGGAATGACACTGACACCTCACTCCATGCTCACTTCACTTAAGTTTTCACGGTGAGATGATTACAGAATAGCATTGCGGTACATTCGGTGCAACTATCACCGTCTCGTTCTTACGTACGCTCGCTTGATAACAACAAGGTTTTCCTGATATACCTTCTATTGAAAACGAGCCGCGGACTTCTTCATGTAAATCGTCAGTTTCGTCGTTTTCAGATAAAAACAAAGTTGACTGCGTGCTTCGACAGTTCATATTCAAGTATGTACGGCCATGTAAACACCAACCCAGTGGAGTACGAGTTAGGTATGGTTCGGTAGGATTGTCTCGAATAACTTCCAGAGGCAATAACAAATAATAATTGTCTTGTCCTATTAGTATTTCCAGTTTGCATTGTCCAAAACATAATTTGTGTTTTATATTATTAATTGCCTCACTGCACTTTAGTTTGTCGAGCGATATAAATTGCGTAGGTAAGTTAAGTCTTTTGGTAGTACGTGCTTGCAATTTAAACATCGTACCGTCACTGTTCGATACACTTAAGTCCACTATTTCACTATCGCACATAAGTTCGCTGCCGTCCCATGCGCTACGCACTTTTAATGTTTGTTTACGTCCGCGTATACCTAACTTCACCATCAGTTCGTCACTAACTATCGTCACAGTGGAACCATCGTCCAGTAAGGCCACCGTGCTCACTGTTCCGTAAGGTCCGTGTATATTTATAGGCACTGTCTTTAGTAACACTTCACTATAACTGTTATCGTTAACGTGGGCGACAGCCTCGCTAGGCAACTCTGAGGCTGAGGTCGATGCCGCCGCCGGCGCCGCAGGAGTTGGCGCAACGGGCGGCTGACACTGCTCATCACCGCGCACATCAGAGAAATGCAGAAGTTGATGGTGCGATTGTCCACAATTATCCTTATCACACACGGGTGCTGCGCAAGCCTCACGATTATGACGTGACACTAGACACTTGTAGCATAAACCGTTACGTTTTATAAACTGCCATCTGTCCTTACGCAACGCTTTTTTAAACTTTTTGCAGTCTATTATTTTGTGTTTATTTATTTTACAAAAACGGCACTTATCGTCACTTGCAATGTTACTGTCCGAAGAGTTTTGCACTAGCACCGTATGAGTTCTGTTTACGTTATTACTTTGTTTACGTTTGTAGTCACTGGGATTGTATATTAAATTCACTGATGTTTTCGATATTTTGATAGCTTCTTGGTTCAAAAACTCAGATAATATCACAAGTTTAGGCTTATCACCGCTGCTGATGATTGGATAACTGTAGTCTGCCCATTTTGAGATTAGTACTGTAGGTAATTTAGACAGGATAATTGATATAACGTTTGTTCCTTTCAGGTACTCATCTTGACCAATAGCGAGCACAGCAGCGACATAGTTTTTTACTTTCACAGAGAATGTTACTATTTCTTTGTGATATTCCTGGGCCATCGGTTGAAGTTTGTTGATCTCGTATACAATTTTAGCTATGATAATATCTGGATTTCCAAATTGTAGCTCCAGCGTAGACATGACAACGTCCGGTGACGTAGCACTAATTAACAGTGCTGTTACAGCATTTTTGGCTGCTCCATGTAAACATTTCCGTAGTCTCCATAAGTTTTCCTGATTGCTAAAGTTACACACTTTTGTTGAGTCTTCGTATGCTTGCTTGAACTGCAGCCAATCCAACGGGTCACCTCCAAAACCAGGTAAGTCTTTAGGTGTACTCAATCGGCTCAGCATTTGAGCATGCGATCCGTTAGCTGTGGTAGCAGCGGCCAGATCCTTGAGAGCGCTTGCCAACATCTGAATTGTTCCATTAGTGCCACCTTGGGCAGCTGTCTGCTGCGCCGGCGGCGGTAGCTGAAGGTCACCCAGATTTGTATCCTGCGGCTGGGCAGCCTCCTCCTCCAATTCACGATGACTTCGTTCTAGCCACTTCTCCACTTCAACTTTAGTATGATCTCCTTCTTCTCTTCCTTCCGATTGTGAACTGTATTCTACGTTTTCTTCTAGCTCGGCCAAATCGGCCGCCAACCTTTTATCGATTATTTCCATTTGTATTTTTGCCTTAGCTTCTGCTGCTTCTAATTCCAGTCTTTTCCTTCTAGCTAACACTGATGACGATGCGGACTTTGATCGAGATATCGACTTTGATATTTTTTCTGACTTTGAGGGTAGACCTATTTTGGAACTCGGTTTTACTTTTCCACTTTGTTCGACTTGTTTTGGGTCCTTTTCCTGCTTATCATGGTCACTTGTAGTGTTTGGTTGCCTGGAATCATCTTGAACAGCAGTTTCCATGTCGTCAGCAGCCTTAGACATTTCCCCATAAAGTTCTTTATTTTTCTTCGCTGTCCTCCGTGTATTCACCATAGCTCGCGATTTCGGTGGAGTTTGGAACATCAAGATCAGGCTCGAAGACCAGCTTGTAGGGGAGGTAATGAAGAATCCACTAGTAAAGATTTTTGGAAATGTCGCGGACGAGGAAGTTGTACGTGCGTGCTGACTTGATAGTATTGGCGACTAGTCGCGGATCGGCTCGCGTCGCCGTGCGCCCGCGTTCCCCTGCCCCGCGCCCACCTGTTTCAGCCCCCGCACCTACAAGCTCCTCGAACGTTCCATCTTCATAGGTTTATTGGTAAACAAAAGGGGTACAAAATAACAACGTAATCAAAAATAGTTAAGTACATGAGACATATAGGTTTCCACAGTTAACAGTAGGTATATCTAATCCAATGCCTAGACATCTTTTCAGCGTTGCGCTTGCGTTGCGCCATACCACCCGTCACCGATCCTCCGAGCGCACGTTGAGTCATAAATCGTCTGTAAGCTCTCGTCCGATCCCTATAATGTATGTAGAAGATATTTACCATGAGATTTTAAAATGTTTTATTCTTTTTGTAAAGAAGCAGGAAGATTCTAGATACTTGTTTCGTTTAATGAACCTACTTGTTTACACTTTGATGACCAAATAAGACAGCCATTTTGAGAGATCAGTGTTAGGATTTCGTAAGATAATATCACATCGACACATGACTTTGAAACTGTCAGTATGTCTACTACCGTGAGTAACTGCTAAGTTTTAAAGATACTTCCAAACTTTTAGCTCCCTAAGCTTGCCAGACTTCTAAGCTACGATTATGGATATAAAAGATGGTAGGTATGTTCCATATTGGTATACAGGAGAGCAGTATCTTTCTAACTTTACGCCTCTAATACTTCTAGCTAAGATCTTGGACACTGCACGAAAAGTGTGTCCAAAGTTGATTGGTTGGTGTACGGGTGTTGTGTGTTGTATATTTTATGTGGGTCTTGTTTTTATGACATGATCATGTGTGATGTTTGCAACGGTGGTGCAGATATACAATAAAGTTACTAGAGTCATACTAACCACGCCACGCTAACTCTGCCATGCAATAAATGGGCAACCCCAAAAAGTTTTACATTTTCTGACGTGTATGTAGATCTAATGATTTTGGTATTTTGCCTTTTGATTTTTGCATAATAGATTATTTATCTAAGAATGTTTTTATTACTTTTTCCGTAGTACAGACGGTGATGTCTTATACAGATTTCCAAATTCTACCATTATTTCACTGCAGAGTTAGCGTGGCCAGACTCTAAACGCACGTTGTTGCCCACATGTGTGCCTTGGGGCTAATCAGAACTCTGCTTGTTTATGTAAAGATGATTATCTTAACATTTTCTCCCGAATTAATGCTGGGGTTTGGTCCATATTTGGTCCTTTCTGTGTTTAGATAAACACCCTAAGGGACCATGTTTGGACTTACTACTCGGGTCTGCAAGAACTTCGTCCACATACTCGACATCGAAAAACAAACACATTACAAAAAAAAAATTTCGCGGAACCGCGAAAAAAAAATCAGCTGTTCAATACATTTATGTTCGCATAATTCGTCAAAATGCTCTACTGAACAGCTGATTTTTTTTTCGCGATTTCAGGTTTGGTCCCATAGTAAAAGTTGTTCATAATGATGAGTACAATGACCCCTTAAGAGGTTGTGGGTTATTTATTTTACACCTTGTATAATTAGTTTGCATTTAGCACGCTAACTTGGTCGGGCTGGAATAATTGGAACGAAGCGAGACTTTTTGCTTTTGTTCGACTTTGTGTATCCCTGACAGTTAGTTTGTCGACTCCTATATCAACTTTCACAACATCCTGTCGGCGTCTGCTTTCCGACTTAGGGACTAGTCACATTTATGGTAGCTTCGGCATCATAATGAAATTGCTTAGGTTGCCTTTGCCTGAGAAAAGGTGAATTGACACGTGTGAATAGCCTCTATGTGTTCTGAACTTAGTTTATTTTGCTAATTAAGTATAATTTACAATGAAAACCTTAGCATCCCCAGATACTTTAAAGGCTTTCTTCTATGAATAATAGAGTCCTGCTATAATAACATCTATTGTCAAGAGCCTGTAGCGTCATATTGACCTACTTACTCACAGGTATAACAACTACTGTACTCACAAGCTTATTGATTTTACGTCGAAAACTGATATTTGTTGATTGGTACCAATTTGTATTTACCGGTACATCTAGTGCAATATTGATCCCGATTCTTGGAATCACGCGAGGACGAGTATTCCTCCGTTCAAAGTGTAATACAAAAGCTTTCAGGCTGCCTCGATTCTTGGAAAACGGGATACGTAAATTACCTACACTGAATAGCTTTATTTAATAAAATGTACTTTTCTTGTTTTCCTCGCATAAATGATAAAATACGATGAAGAATAGTACTTAAGGGCCTTACTCCCGTTTAATACCATAACACGGTCACTTTATCAAGCCTACATTGACGGCTTGTTTAGAAGATTTGAAAAAAATATATGTTTGATATAGATTCATTAACAACATTTTTGCAACAGGATTTTTTCGTATGGCTGATACTTTTGCCTTAATATTTACCAAAACGCTATTTTTTGGCTCATATCCCTACTCCTCCTAAACGGCTTTGGTGTTTGGAAATATTTTTACACTAAAAAATTGGTGGTTAGAAGTGCTACAAATTTGCTAGAGCTTTTGTAAATCAATCAACATTTGCAAAGAAAATGTTCCCATTTTGAGATAGAGGTTCAGAGGAGCTCTGCGCGGGCGCGGGCGGCAGTCTTGCTTTAGCATTGAGACGGGAGGGTTGTGTCGCTCGCTACTCCGCACCGGCTATCGTTCGAAATGCTCATACGTATGTGTTGGGGCATAATATTTACGAACTTATTGTAGTAGTGTGCGTGTATAGACTAGCTCGCTGCAGAGGTCCCAATTCGATTGCGCGCGTGGGCGCTTTATTGTTGACTATTTTTTATGTGTATATAAATACTTTTTTTACATTGTAACAATTCTAGAGAGGTGCTCGTGGCTAAGTAATAACAGCCGCACGGGTCGCTCCGTCAGGTTAAGCTACTCTTGCCGGGGTTGGTCAGTGGATGGGTGACCATCTTTACATACCGAGATTCCTCCGTGCCTCGGAAAGAAAAGAAAAAGAAGAAAGAAAACTTGTTTATTCTGCACAAATAAAACGCACATAGACAAAGAATAATAATAAAACAAGAAGACAGCACACTCAAAAAGCAATATGAGCAAAAGCCTCATATACACGCACGCAAGCCGAACACGAGCACGAAAGCACGTTAAGTCGTTGGTCCCGGCTGTTATTCGTGGACCTTTGACAGTCGTTACGGGTCGTCAGAAGCCCGAAAGTCTGACAACCAGTCTTACCAAGTGGTATCGTATTACACAGTAACTGGGTTGTGGAGGTCAGATAGCAGTCCGAGGCACGGAGGAGTCTCATTATGTTAAGATGGTCACCCATCCACTGACCAACCCCGGCAAGCGTAGTTTAACCTGATGGATCGACCCGTGCGGCTGTTATTACTTAGCCACGAGCTCATCAACAATTTTAAAATATAAACAAAAAAATATTTCAGTAGTAAATATGAAGCTAGCGCTTCCCGTACGGCTTCGCCCGCGTGGATGTCGGAAAATATTCCACGGAAACAAAAATCCTTTTTTTTTTATACCTACTTGTTGAGTCATAGGGGTTTATGGGTTTCATAAAGGGGGACGAAATTTCCATTATTTTTGCGATAGTACTGTTTTTAATCGCTATTAAAAAGGTTTGGATTAAAATTAGTTATTATTTATCATATTAATAACAAATAGTAATAAACAACAACAAACAACTACAACAACATGCAACAACAAACAACAACAGCAGCAACACAACAACAACATAAATATATAAAATGAAATAAAGGAACATGGGTGTCATTTTCATGGTTTTGGAGTCCAAGATGGCGGATGCAAAAATTTTCAAATTTTTCGTCATTGGTGTCATTTTCATGGTTTTTGAGGTCGTTGAAAACGATAATGAGGTCAAAATCAAAATTCAAGATGGCGGCTGCGAAAAATTTAAAATTTTTAGTCATGGGTGTTGTTTCCGTGGTTTTCAAGGGCGCTGATAACTTCGTTCCAACCGAGTGTTCCGCGACACTCACGCATTTTTTAATTTTCTTTTGAATATATCTCGAAAATGGTGTGTTCTATCGCAAAAATAAATGAAAATTTGGCCCCAAACCACGGAAAAACCACTTGCACTTGCACATTGCAGGTAAAAGAGTTGCACCCTCGTTTACAACCCATAGTCCACGAGAACGGATCGCGCAAAATTCATTAAACTAACATTTAAAAAAATCTCCGTGTTTAAATCTTAGCTTTCCTGCAGTCATTTTTGGTTAGCAAACTAAATAACCTTAGGAGCGAGAAAATGGAAAAAAAAAATATTAATCAGATAGCTAATTTTAAGAATTTTCCACCTCGCAGTCTTTGAAGGCCGATTAAGGCCAAAGTTAGCCCCATTAAGTCCTACGTATTTTAATGATTATGAAAGCTGAGAGTCTGGCGCATTCTTGAAGCCTACTTAGGAATTATGAAGTCACCTGTTAAGATTTTTAATTTAAAGTTGAAAATTTGAGTCATAATTTACCGAACGTAAATTTTTCACTTTAGATCATTATTTTCATAACTTTCATCACAGTTACGAAGCTGGTTATTTTATGCATAAAAGTACTACTTATGAAAATTCAGTTGCAAAAAAAGAAACTCGATAAAACCATCTACTTTTTTTTTTAGAATTTTTTTAGGTTGGTCAGGTCGAAAATTTTCAAACATACAGAAAAAAATTCATAACTCGAAAACTATGAAAAGTCGCGGAACATACATGGGGGTGATTCGAATACCCCACGATACGAGGGACCGAAATTTTATTTTTGGACGTCAATGTTCCGGCCACCCTGTATACTGGAAATGTATACAACGTGTAACGTTAAATGCGCAAAACCTCTGAAGGGGTCATTGTACTCATTATTATGAACAACTTTTAGTATAGGACCAAACCTGAAATCGCGAAAAAAAAATCAGCTGTTCAGTACATTTTGACGAATTATGCGAACAGAAATGTACTGAACAGCTGATTTTTTTTTCGCGATTTCAGTTTTGTTCCCATAGTAAAAGTTGTTCATAATGATGAGTACGATGACCCCTTAAGAGGTTTTGCGCATTTAACGTTACACGTTGTAGATAGCTTGATATCTAGCCGTGTGTACAATAGGCCGTATCAATTAGGTACCCCAGTTGTATTAAAATTTTAATACCCAATTGATGCAACCCACTCTACATCCTAATGGCTAGTGCTAATTCAAGTAGCTCTATTATATTTTTACTATACTTAACCACATACTTACTACTTACATGCAAAAAATAATGTCCCGTAAAAACTTAAAGTAGTTGCGTAACAAATATCAGCCTTGCATTCCCTTCTGGAATCGTAGGCAAAAATGCCGCCCTACGTGCGTATCTCTGCGACCCTGCATATTCTTTGACATTCGTTTTAGTGTAGCGCGCCACCGCGCTCGCTTTACGTATGAACGGGGGTGGTGGTTAAGCTCCGCCCAGATGCGCAAGGTCATCGAGGCATCTATACACCTTAACTGTTTGATGCACTTTGTTATATTCTCTTTGCCATGTCCTACAAAGCTTTAATTTGATTGTGCAGTGGGATTACTCGAAGCTCAGTGGAATATGATTTCAGTATTATGGTGTCTTATAATTTATTAAATCGAGATATTGAATAAACTAAGTGAACCTTTGTGAAGATAGAATTAAATTTAGTTACTATGGTTTTTAGTTTTAGGTTCTTTTTTATTTTAGATTAGTTTATGGTATTTGTTCTTATATTTGTTGTTTTAATTCTATTAGTAAAATAAATTGTTATACACTTGATTAAATAAAGATTACTAAGATTACTATTACTATTGATATCGTCTACTATCTATGATCGCTTTATGTTTTAACGATGGTATGACATCGTGGCATTCCCACACCTCCGCCGCGAAACCATAGCAGCGAAACCGCAGTACCTAGTTCAATTCAACTCGCATGATGTTACGCTACTCGATTCGCGATTCAATCAATATTCCCCCCAATAGTCGCCCCACATGGATTGCCACCAGGTGGCAATCGGGAATGAAATTCCCAGTTGCCACCGGGTGGTGACTGGGAAGTTAATACCCCCACTTAACCAAAACGCTGTACATTGCGGCGTGGATCGCCAAGCTCAAAGTCAAAGTCAAAGTATTTATTAGTGTGTTTTTTGGAAACCACAAACCCAAAACCACATTGGAAATGTCTGACCGCCAACCCCCTCATCGCGGCCGTAAGACAGACAACGCTGAGGGGGTTGGTGATCTACGCCGCAGTGTACAGCGATGTGAAGTGGGGGCAAGTTACCAACTGGTGGTAACTGGGAATTTTATTCCCGATTGCCACCTGGTGGGAATCCATGTGGGGGCGACTAGGAATATTCGCGATTCAAGTAGCGGACAGTTGCGTAACTACAGGGTGGCAAGTCGGCAAATGCCACGGGCCCCCAACCGGAAGGGGCCCCCGGTCAGAGGAGAATCCCAACTCCCAACATTTAATATTACACATTTGGTAAAAATCCGATGAATTAAATAAGATAATTATTATAATAATAATAATTAAATGAATTACAACGATATCCATTATTTGAGACAAAGTGAATGAGGCAATGAGGCAGTCTTGTTTAGCAAGCAATGGATAATATATTAAGATATTAAATACATACTTGTAGACAGATTGTATTAAAAGTCTCACCACGTGGATCTGAATAAAAACCAAACATCTGCTCATCCCGCAAGGTGTCAGTCCCTTTTGGAAGGAAACGGGTTCCTTTCAAATGTTAGCAGACGGCGCGGTGGACTACCGAGTTGTCACCTTTAATGTTTTATCGCCATCACATCGGATCTATGCGTTTAATTGGTTTTAAATGTTATGTGTCCGACCGAAACAAGATTTTTAGTCGAAACCGAAACCGTAACCGAAGCTACCTACGGCTCCTTTTCTAGTTTCGACCGAAACGAAAAAGTTGGCTAATTAAATGATATTTATTATTTTCTGAAACAGTAAGTAAGTGCCAATTTCACCAGCGATCAGCACATCTAAACCGTTTTCAAGAGCAGTCATCATGGTTATGGAATATTGACAGCTCTTGAACGCAGTTTAGATGCGTTGATCGCAGTCAGTTTCATTGGTGAAATTTGGCACTTAATTAGGGTTCCGTACCTCAAAAGGAAAAAACGGAACCCTTATAGGATCACTCGTGTGTCTGTCTGTCTGTCCGTCTGTCACAGCCAATTTGCTCCGAATCTAATGGACCGATTAAGTTAAAATTTGGTACACATATGGATTTCTGTGACCCAAACACGTACAGCTAAAGTAAATATAAGAATTTTAAATATGAGAGTCACTTTTAGAGGGAAAATAAGAAAATTAAAAAAAAAAGTTTTGTAAACTGTACCGAGTGACATATCAAATGAAAGGGCTTACTATGGGGGTCTCAAATATATTTTTTTTATAATTTTAAAATTTATTGTTTTAAAGTTATTTAAGAAAATAGACGAAAATTGACCATTCCCCCCCCCCTTATCTCCGAAACTACTGAGCCTAAAATTTTGAAAAAAATATAGAAATTAGTTCTACAGGGTGTCCCGTAAATAATGGATAATCTCTTAAGGGGTCATCGTACTCATCATTATGAACAACTTTTACTATGGGACCAAACCTGGAATCGCGAAAAAAAAATCAGCTGCTCCCTACATTTTGACGAGTTTGATGTAGATAAATGTACTGGTCAGCTAATTTTTTTTCGCGATTTCAGGTTTGGTCCCATAGTAAAAGTTGTTCATAATGATGAGTACAATGACCCCTTAAGAGATTATCCATTATTTACGGGACACCCTGTATACGTGTAGATTACAGGAAAACCTATAAGAAGTCTGTGGTCTTAAAATAACATGGTAAATCTATATATATATAAAAAATCAAAGTCCTGACTGAGTCACTGACTAATATACCAACGCACAGCCCAAACCAATGGACCTAGAGACTTGAAATTTTGCACATAGATACCTTATATAGTGTAAACATCCACTAAGGAAGGATTTTTTGAAATTCCATCCCTAAGGGGGTAAAATAGGGGATGAAAGTTTGTATGAAAAATCCTATCCCTTGAGTTAATAGACTTGAAACTTAGCACGAATGTTCATCTAAGTAAATTATAAAGTTTATCATTTTTAGTTTTCCTAAACTACCCCCTAAGGAGGGATTGGGAGTGTCAAAGTTTGTATGGAGGAACTTTAACACGCGGTCCGATTAACTCAAAACTCAGTTTTTATACTTGAGACCAAAAATTAAGACTTACGTGTATTAGGGTTTTCCAAAAATCTACCCCTAAGGGGTGAAAAGTTAATTTTATAGCGGATGATTTCATTAGGGGCGTGATTAACTCTAAAATTGGTGTAAATAATGTTTGAGTCAAGTTATGGAAACATACCAGACGATTTTTGAAATTCTTTAGGTATCTGTGTTCGTGAAAACAGAGATACAGTTTATATGAAAAATCTTATTAATTTGGTTAATGAACTTGAAACTTAGCACAAATACTTGCATAAGTAAGTAATAATGTTTGTCATTATTAGTTTTTCAAAACTACGCCTCAAATGAGGTTTAGGGATGTTAAAGTTTGTATAGAAGAATTATAAGCGCAGTCCGATTAAAAAAATGGTATTTTGAATCAAGTTAGGAAACTTGCCAAACGAATTTTCACCGATTTTGACGGCATATAGCTGATGTTTTAAGGAGTAACTTAGGCTATTTTTATTTTAGAAAAATAATTCGGGTTCCGCGCAAGAAAATTAAAATCCATGAAATCAGACAACCACGTGCAGTCCAGTACAAACTTACTAAGCCTCCGCTGACTATTACGGCTATAACAACAAATAATAAAAATAAAGCAAAGTTAAAAATTTAAGGGGTCGGTCCCCATACAATAAACTTTTCATTTTGAAAAAAAAATAATTTTTTTAATCTAGCATGTGGGGTGTCATGTCATTATTTCATCACCGCTGCTCTCAAAACGGTGAAGGAAAACATCGTGAGGAAACCGGCATGTCCTAGAACCAAAAATTCGAAGACATGTGACATCTACCAACCCGCACTGGGTCCGCGTGGTGGATTACGGCCCACTGCCTCTCACCGAGAGGAGGCCTGTGTCCCAGCAGTGGGAACATTATAGGCTGATTATGTGTTATGTGGGGTGTCATCGTCTAGAACTCATTGAGTAGAGTACAAACATATTTTTTTTATCTTTTAAAATTAAGAAATAGGGGGCCGTAAAAGTTGTAAATTTTAGACCATTTTTGTACGAGCTCTAGCGCAACAATTCAACAAATTAGGAATTTGAAACTTCCATATACCATGTAAGTACCATGAATACTGTATTTAATCAACAATACTGAAAACGGCGATTCATAAGGTATTTTGTTTAAACATGGGTGATTTTCTGCAACTGCAAAAAATAACCTTGTAATTCACAGTATCATTATAATATAAGTAAAAAGTTATCTTTGCGATTGTTAAACATATAATATGGTACGGAACCCTTCGTGCGCGAGTCCGACTCGCACTTGACCGGTTTTTTTTTAGTTTTACCCGACTACAAACATTCCTCATGTCTACATTTCTCGTTCTAACGTCAAAAGCTGTTCAGAAACTTATTTAACTCATATTAAGGCTCCTCCTCCCTAAAATACGGCGAAACTAAGTAACTTTGTGACCATCTTTTACAGTAACTATAGCATATTTTTGATAGGAAAAAATACACAGCAATCTACAACACATAAGAAGTGATTTCATGTGTGCTGAAATCTATTTTAGTTTGTAGAACTAAGGAAAAAAGAACTAAACCCAGGTCAATTTTTTTCTAGTTTTTACCATATTACTCCTACAATTTTCATTAAACTGTTCATCAAATTACAAAATAACAACAAAACAATAACGAATGATACACAACAATAACAAGGAACAACAAAACTTACAAAATAATAAGGAATGATTTCATGTGATTACTTTTTTAGTCCAATCATTAGATTTTTTGTAAACCGATATTACTTCATATTTACTTTTCTATGCAGTCCGACAGTGACCGCGCTTTTTACGGCGGACAAGCCTTAAAGTAGAAATGAAATTCACATTTCTTTCACAAACGCCAATAACGTGTAGGATCGTGACAAGCCAGTGATAAATGTAGTGCAAGATCACAGAGAACACTTCACACTAATATGACTTCAATCACTTCGCAAAACGCACTGAAATAGCGTAAAGCGACAACTGAAATGTAATTTTAGTAACACAGTAAAGTGCCAAAATAAACATGGTTTATTTTTAAACAGTGCCGAAAGATTAACTGTAGCATAACATATCCATACATGCTGAATACATATTAATAAAGTGCTGGTGACCTAATTTTTTTTTTATTGTGTAATGTCGCATCGTGGCTAAATAATAACAGCCGCACAGGTCGATCGTAGGTTAAGCTACGCTTGCCGAGGTCGATCCGTGGATGGTTGAACATCCATTGCACACCAAGACCCCTCCTTCGGTCGAAAAGACTTGTCCTAGCTGTCATTTGTAGATCTTTGACAGTTGTTACGGGAAGAAGCCCGAAAGTCGGACAACCTGTCTTACCAAGGGGTATCGTATTACCCAGTTACTGGGTTGTGGAGGACAGATAGGCAGTTGCTCCATGTAGACTGGAAGCCGACCCCAACATAGTTGGGAAAAGCATGAATGAATGAATGTCGCATTGCTGGCTTGTTGCTATTACTACTGTATCGCTCTAAAGATTGATTATAGAAGAGGTGTACTTATGCGTAATTTTTGCGACAGTAATCTGATAATTTTTTCGGTGGAAAAACAATATTTACAGATTTTAGCTTAGCGTGGTTAACTACATGGTATGGGTTTTTAATTATCTGCATAGAAAAACCTTTTCAATAACCAAAATGGTCCCTGACTAGTACGCTATAAATAACGGCTTGTAATAACATAATCTATTGTGTGTGTGTGTGTGAGGCAACAGCCTTGTGCCAGGAGAAAATGAAGGGCACGTGTTTTCTTAGTAACTCAAGAACGTGAGGAGGATCTTGTTAGCCGTTAGCATAGCTTGAATGAAATATTTAGTACTTACCGGTATTTTGGGGAACGGGTACCGGTATTTTTTGGCCTTGGTGGGATACCGCTACCAGAATAGTACCTGTACTATCGGTACCTGCCGGTCCCTGACGTGGTACCTGTGCTATTGGTATTTCTAATTAGTAGGTATGGGTACTGTACCGGTACCAAACAAATATTTCCGTAAGTTAAGAGTGAGAAAAAATATATAGTTTGGACGAAAACAAAGGACTATAGGGGCAGGGTTTCTTCAATGAATCAATTCTATACAAAAAGCAACTTTAAGGGGTAAAGAAAAACGTTACAAGTCAACGCTTTTGAGTTAACGCTTGTATTTCACTCCTCATACAATTTCCATACCTCAGCCTTATATTAAAATCGATTGAAACTCCAAAATAATAACTTCAAGGTTGCCAATCGTACGAGTTTCCTCGACTCCTACAAATAATATTCTGGCACGCGCCGGGTACATACCTGAATTTTTTACCTGTACTTATTAGATGGAGTACCGGTACCAAGGTACCGAAATGGCAAGTACCGCTAAGTATCGTTACAGAAACTCTAATTTCGGCACCGGTTCCAAGCCCTGGCCGTTAGGCATTCTGGTAAAAATGATGACTCTTCCGTTTCTCTTATTTGTTGTGTGAAATGGCTGTAGGCAAGGCTCTGTAGATTTTTACTGTTATGTGTTACCTAACTATAAAAAAGAAAGAAAAGAAAGAAAAATTGTTTATTCTGCACAAATAAAACGCACATTAGAAAATAAAAAATAACAAAGTACACACAGTATGCAAAGTAAGCAAAAGCCTCATATAATAATTATTATTTTCATCCATGTAAGACCTGTGTATGTAATTGTATTATGTACTTACGTCGAAATAAATATATTTCTATATTATTGAACTATGTCCTTACTATAATTAAGACGCAGATAAGTGTCAGCGGCCTTGAGCGATTAGCTTGCGTGTTCTGTGCTGAGCTCGCGCAACGCGTCGTATGTCCACCCCGTAATAGGACTCGCCCATCAAGGAGCGCTGTCCCAAATTAGACGCATTATTAATTTATTATACATAAAAACGAAAGGTATTACCTAAATTAAAACAAGTAAACTGAAAGATAAATAAATAATGGGGAAGGTTTCATAAAAATACGCTTTATAGTTTTTTTGCGTGATTTTCAGTTTTTTATCCGTGTTAGACAAAACTTTACAAATTAATTTAACTATGTAATGTAAATATAATCTAAAATACTCACATATTAAGCTATTAAGAAAATGCTCTTATTTAAATTACTTAGAGCATTTTCTTATAATAATTATATTTTTTCCAAATCATTAACTCTACTCGTTTAGACATGATCTTCAGTTTCAAATCATTAAAAGTCTCATAGCGTCGCCTTAAATAGGAAATTAGGAACGCAATCCACAGAGGTTACAAACTAATTTCTTAGTATTTACCAAGGTCACATTTTATCTTTTGGTGGACTAAATATTTGCCTCCGTGTACATAATTTGAAAACAATAACCGCTTGCTTACCATTGTCTTTTAAAACACTACACTTGAAGGCTTTCCGCTATCAATTATGTTAATTTTCTAAAACTTGCTGAAAAACGTGCATATTTTGTCTACAGTTCTGTAAACACGAGTGAAATCTCTAAACAAACTAGATTAATGAAATACCTATAGTAAAGTGTTCTGCATTTCCATTTCGTCGTATTAAAAAAAAAAAAAAAATATTTAGTTTATTAAGTCTTAATAATATATATTTATACTTACTCTTTCGCGCCTATGAAGTTCTTTATTTACCTATTGTCAGGCAATCATGACGAAAAAATGCAATACTTCATGGACGCTATGAAGTTCTTTATTTATTGTCAGGCAATCATAGATGAAATAATGCAAAACTTCATGGACGCTATGAACTTTCTTATAGATTGTCAGGCAACCATAGACGAAAAAATGCAAAACTTCATGGACGCTATAAACTTTCTTATTTATTGTCAGGCAACCATAGACGAAAAAATGCAATACACATGTAGGGTAGTTGCGCCGGTTTCTCGACCACCTCCGGTAAGCGACCACTTGTCTGACTAGGTTTCTTTAATTAGAGATAATAACCTTTCTTTAGGAAATAAAAATAAAGAGTATGCCTTTTATATTACTTGAATAGTTACGTAATAAGAATTTACTAAATTTAATACCAACTGCTTGACCCAAAGCAAAGGAAAAGGAAGCTCAATTTACGTGTTGACTCAGTGGTGTGTGGATGTGCTGCGCAAAAGCAAAAAATTAGCAAGGCGCGCGGCGTTCGAAGGTATGTTTTGTTACTTAATTTATGTTATTTACTCAAATTAGAAGCGTGGTTACTTCAATTATGTAGTGATTTCAATAGTTTAATTGCATTTAAGTAAATTTTCACCTTTTATTAAACTAAAACCCAGTGGTCGGTTACTGAAATGCATATTTTATAAATACGTTACAAAGCGACCAGGTGGTCGTATTCTGACTCACTCAGTTTTATATTGTTTTGCTTATAATTTTCTCAATGTTCTATTTATGGTTACACAATTTAGGGATTGGTGTTGTAAAAGCCTAAAGATGCAATTCTTCAGTAAGCGACCACATGCTCTCTTGATAAAACTTGTTTAATTCATCACAAACATTAGTTCTAAATAGGTGGTCGCTAACTGATACGGTTCGAAAATTACGATGGTGGTTTGCGACCATCAAGATTTAGTACGAAGAGAAAGATGGCCGCAAACTAAAATAACTTGATTAAGTTCCTATGTTCAGTATTCGACCACATACGATTAAGTATTTGATTTAGTTTAAGTAAAATAAATTTAAATTGAGATAAGATTTTTATAATCGTATTATTTACTTAATTAAGTGGTTATATTTCTTTTTTTAAGATGACGCCCTCAAAAGTTCTGCAAATAACTAAGAGGATGAAAAAGACTGTCCAATACTACGAAGAAGATCTGCTAAAAGCTCTTCATGACTTTCGGGAGAAAGGAAAGGGAGAGGGATACAGGATTGATTAAGTGGGAAGAGACGTGACGCTATCGAGACTAGAGGACCAGATCCTGTATTACGAGTGCAGGATGAAAAGTGTGTTAAAGAGTGCCTTTTAAATGTTATCAAGTGCGGATTCCCAATTAAGAAGCAGAGCTTCTGGATACCATCCACAAAATTGTCAAGGACCATGGGTCAAAGAATCCATCACCAACGATTTTAATGATTGGGTGGACCGCAACTGTATAAAAAACCAATAATGCTGCTGATTGATTGGCACAGATCGCACATGTCACTAGTCCTGAGTGCCACGTACGAAAAGCTTGGCAAAATTTTGTATGCTCTTCCTCCGAACACCACCCACATGCTCCAACTAGTAGACGTAAGTGTTTTTGGACCACTGAAATCGTCGTGGAAGGCGGTTGTGAGAAAGTTTTTGCCAACACCTCAAAATGTAAACTAGTGCGTCTATAAAACCAACTTTTCTGTTAAATCAGAGGATTAAATACTATTTGTGTTGAGATTATTTGATATTTAATTTAAAGTGAAAAATAAAAATATTTTATATTAATAAAAGTTGTTTTTATTAATTTATTTTTATTTTTTTAAATAGTGGCCGTAAACTAACATACTAGTGGTCGTCAACTGGAATAAGTGGTCGTTATCTAACATTTAGGCTATTTTTGCACTTTTCCCATAATTTTTCATAATTTATGAATGGAAGTGTGATATTTTATGTTTTGTTTCACAACTTGACTATATTTAGGACTAATTTACATGGTCGCCAACTATTTTACGTGTAAATGGCGAATATTTTAACTCGTCTAAAGTTAGCAACTCAGCTAAGTGGTCGCCAACCGGCGCAACTACCCTACGCTATGAAATTCCTTATTTGTTGACAGACAACCATTACGAAAAAATGCAATACATCATGGACGCTATGAAGTTCCTTATTCATTGACAGACAACGATAGACGAAAAAATGCAATACTTCAAGGACGCTACGAAGTTCCATTCATTGAAATCATTGACAGGCAACCATAGATGAAAAAATACAAAGTAAAATAAATGGTTGGAAAGATTATAATAACAGTAATGTCTTGCGAAAGGTTATGGAGAGTGGCTGTAAATAGAAGGGCCAAGCCTTTAGCATTATTCTGACGCAGACATCTTAATTAAAACTGGTTACTTACCTGCTTTTTAATATAAAATGAAGTTTTTTTCTGCCTGCTTGGTCTAGTGGTCGCAAACGTTACTGCTGTGCATGAGGTCCTGGGTTCCCAGGTCGGGCAGTGTTATTGGGTTTTCCTATCTGAGATTTCTCAGTACTTAGCAGCTCGGAGATTAGATTTTTTCACCGTTGATAGCACCGCACAATGATATTATAAAGGAAAGATATGCTACGTTCATACTGAGCGGCGCGCGGCGTTCCGATATTGTTGCGTTATTATTACAAATGTGATTTTTACTGTAATTTCGCTATCAAATGGGAACATTTTTTAACGAAATGACAGATAGGAAGTGTCATTTTAATTAGTTGCAGTAAACTGACACTTCTAATGTTGTTTTTACTGTCATTTCGCAATAAAATGGGAACATTTTTTAACGAAATGACAGATAGGAAGTGTCATTTTAATTAGTTGCAGTAAACTGACACTTCTAATGTTCTTTTTACTGTCATTTCGCTATAAGATGGGAACATTTTTTAATGAAATGACTGATAGGAAGTGTCATTTTAGTTAGTTACAGTAAACTGACACTTCTAATGTTGTTTTTACTGTCATTTCGCTATAAAATGGGAACATTTTTTAACGAAATGACAGATAGGAAGTGTAATTTTACTGCAGCTAATTAAAAGTCCGAGCGGTTGCGGTTGCGGTTTTCACTATCATATAAAGAATTTATTATAATTTGCTGGAACGAATCGTGAGCACAAATTCCACATAAACTGTTGTTGCCGTCGTCGTCGCGGGCTCTTGTATTCTGTTTTCTACCTGAAGATTAATAAGCTTGATCTTATACATATTAACCTCATTGCCCCCTACCCGTGTTTGAATTGCCCTAATAGGAAAAAAATACGTAAGTTTTAAAAGTGGAGTTTGTGCTCACGACTCGTACCGGCAATTATACACATAAATTCTCTAAATGATGGTGAAAACCGCATCAAAATCTATTTATATAAAAATGAATCCCTATTTCCCTTTGTCATCTCATCACGCGTGAACGGATGGAACAATTTCGCTAATTATTTTTTTGTTGTATTTATTATTGTCAGGAGAAGGTGCTTATGAAAGAAAAAATAAGAAAATTTCACAGAAAATTGGAAAATTTCAGAAAACTTATCGACTATTTTAACTTCACTCGTTTACATTAGAATATTAAACTAAGACAGGACAACGTCTGTCGGGTCAGCTAGTCCATTATATAATTTAGACGAACTAAGTGGTCACACAGACAGACACGAAAAGCGACTTAGTTTCATAATTTATGTTAAGCTATATGTAGATTAGATATGCATAGGCAACGTCCATTTTTTCACGGATATTTCCCGTTATTTACTCTGCAATGAAAAAAAAAACGTTTCAGAAAATCTGGACTAAAAGAACCTGTTAGGTTAGTCACTAGAAAATGTAATCCTATCCTGAAACCACTGAAGCGCCGCCGCAGCCGTACGCTACGCTGCATTCCTTCCTAATCTGTGGTAGAACTAAAGTACCCGTCACGAGAAGCTATAAATTATGTAAACAAACATCTTTTACTAAGTAAACATTTTTTACTGCGAGATAATAATAAATTGACCATATTCAATCGACATGAAATATAGACGGGTTATATGAAAGTAACAACCTATTTAATTTAGTCGGATCATATTTTAACGACGCAAAGCGCTATCGTTTGTGTTTCTTGGTACCGGAACGCGTCCGTCGCAGGGATTGTAAACTATCGGGACGCCATTTTGAAATAAACGCGTCATTCGAGTTTCGTGATACATGTCACTGATTCTGACACAGAAATGGAAACATCTGAATCTGACGAATAATTATTCTTAAATAATATATGTTAATTAATATTTGTTACTTAATAATTTATTAAATCTTAAACAAATTCATTTTTTTTGTTGGTCCAAATGTTGTGAACTCCTGAACACTTGTTTACAAAATTTATAGCTTCTCATGACGGTTACTTTTTAGTGCTAGTGCAGCACAGTGCATTCATAAAAGATTTGGTTCTTAGGTCCACGAAATTAAACATTTTTGATCGCCTTAGGCTCGTGAACCTGTAAGAGGAGCTCGTGGCTAAGTAATAATAGCTGCATGGGTCGATCCATCAGATTAAGCTACGCTTGCCGGGATTGTTCCGTTGATGGGTGACCATCTTTACCTACATACCGAAACTCCTCCGTGCATCGGAAAACACGTTAAGCCGTTGGTTCCGGCTGTCATTCGTGGGTCTTTGATAGTCGTTACGGGTCGTCAGAAGCCCGAAAGTCTGACAACCAGTCTTACCGAGGGGTATCGTACTACCCAGTTACTGGGTTGTGGAGGTCAGATAGGCAGTCGTTCCATGTAAAATACATTCCGGACCCAAGGCACCCCTGAAAGACAACCCTGGAGGTGTCACGGGAACTTGGATTCGGACCCGTGGCGCCCCCAGGTCAATTAGTGCAGCGCTTTTGAATGTAGGTGTATATTATAGTAATTAAGTATCTATTAAAACTATGTGTAATAAATACATAGTTTTTTACTAATGATTACTAATTAAATTTAAATGAAATCATATATTAGTAATTAATTGTTACTAATATATGATTTCATTTTTTATCTCTAATTGGGTATTCAGCTGCATTCAGTTAGACTGGAAGTCGACCCCAAGATAGTTGGAAAAAGGCTAGGCAGATTGATTTGACGCTCGTGAACCTGTAAATAAAACGCTTTGGTCAATAATACCTAGGCAATAGGCTCGCCCCCTATTACTTGGGACTTACACAACTGGCGAAATGTGGAAGTACTATAGGATACATCTCTGCCTAACCCTTCGAGGATTACAGGAGAAATGTTATGTTCTAACACCCGTAAAACTGTATAACTACTTACCTACTGCACGTACAAGTATAGGTAAGACTACATGTTATAAAAGTGAAAACACTAGTCGAAATGTGGGAGTACTATAGGATACATCTCTGCCTAACCCTTCGAGGATTACAGGGGAGATGTTATGTTCTAACACCCGTAAAACTGTATAACTACTTACCTACTTCACGTACGAGTAGGTAAGACTACATGTTATAAAAGTGAAAACACTAATCGAAATGTGGGAGTACTATAGGATACATCTCTGCCTAACCCTTCGAGGATTACAGGGGAGATGTTATGTTCTAACACCCGTAAAACTGTATAACTACTTACCTACTTCACGTACGAGTAGGTAAGACTACATGTTATAAAAGTGAAAACACTAATCGAAATGTGGGAGTACTATAGGATACATCTCTGCCTAACCCTTCAAGGATTACAGGGGAGATGTTATGTTCTAACACCCGTAAAACTGTATAACTACTTACCTACTTTACTTACGAGTAGGTAAGACTACATGTTATATAAGTGAAAACACTAGTCTAATATACCTACGGTTAACTAACAAATGTCATACATCTACTTGCATATTGTGTACTATTAATAGCCCCAACTTGTAATCAATGCGAACAGTTATACAGCAAGTGTTGCGATTTCCACATACTACATGCCCACAGAATAGGCAAGTACAGAAGATCAATAACAAAGTGCCTCAATCAATCTGCCTAGCCTTTTCCCAACTGTGTCGGGGTAGGCTTCTAGTCTAACCGGATGCAGCTGAATACCAGTATTTTACATAGAGCGACTGTCTATCTTAACTCCACAACCCAGTAACGGGGTAATACGATACCCCTTGGTTAGACTGGTTGTCAGACTTTCGGGCTTCTGACGACCCGTAACGACTCATAGATCCACGTACGACAGCCGTCACCAACGGCAACGTGTTTTCCGAGGCACGGAGGAGTCTCGGTATGTCATCTACGGTACGGACCAACCCCGGCAAGCGTAGCTTAACGTGACGGATCGACCCGTACGGCTGTTATTACTTAGCCACGAGCTCTAGCATGACCAAATGGATCTATGTAATGTTATAGTACCGTGCGGTACTATAATGTCAATGCCCGGCCCCGACGTAAAGAATAGCACTATCCTATTTCTTCCCGTGGGAGTCGTAAAATGCGACTAAGGGACTTACTAGAGAATGGGCATGCCAGCAGTGTTCTCTATGCATTTTAACACCATACTGCGATCGCCAACCCGCCTCCCAAACGGAGATTCTGCCCCTCCAAAATTACAACACCAACAAAAAATGGCTGCCATTGCCCGGCGGCCCGCCTACCTTTGGCTACAGTAAGTTACCGTAGCCAAGGGTAGGTGGGTACCGTAGTACCGTACGTACGGTAGTACCGTAGCCAAGGGTAGGGGGGGTAGGGGCCTTGACCATTACCATCGGTAACGGTCAAGGCTTCGGTGAGGCAAGGATGTGCTACGAATGATAAATATGTTAATTTATCGCTAGCCATTCCCAACAATATATTTCTTTAGTTTCAGAAACCCTCACAAAGTGCACACGGTAACGTGACTGTCCTATTTTACTTGTTGTTCGCGCTCCATTCTGCAGCGAGTGCTGACATCGACACCTGTCCGATATCTTTCTGTTTATCCCGTAAGAGCTTTTCCGTACTGCATCCGATCAGAAGCCAAATAAGAGATCCGAGTTCCATCCGAATTGGAAATGTAAATTCGGACGAATGGAATTCGTATCTAATAGTGCGCAACCCATGATACAAATGGTACTACGGAAACTTGGATCGGGCCTCCTCGGATTCGAATCGGATGCAGTGCGCAAACGTTTTTATACTGCGTCAATAACACGCGTTGATCGGTCTAGTCCTTCTGAAAGTTATAATTCTGTGGTATTATTGTTTACCCATTTTACGACTATGAAAGGAAGTGTTCAGCTACCGTTGTTATGTAATGTCTTTGTTTAAAACAAATGTAGGAGTAGTTGACAGATCCCAAACTAATTTTACATAACATCAGGATTGTTTTCTCGAAGGGTTAGGTAGAGGCTACCTAGTACCTACACCCACATTTCGCCACTTGTATTTAAGTTTTATCACTTTTGTCACGGTCCTGAGGGCCTAAAACGGCCACATTAAGCAATTCCTCTAAAAGCGATTAATTTCCTGAATTCCCAGCAATTTATTATGATTGTGCTATTTGACGTATTTGACATTACAACTTCAATAAAGCAATTCATAATTTGTGGACCATTTTACGAATCTCCATACAAAACTGTCAGACCATACAGAACCACTCCATACAGAACAGATGAATTGCGTGTTATGAATTGTACGCAGATAAATTATGAATTGTCAGTTTGTGACCGTTTTACGATTTCAAATATGATTCTTAATACATATTATCCTATTATGATTCTGCCAAAGTGGCCGTTTTAGCCCCCTGAAGACCGCTACGGAAAGGACTATTCCTTACAACTTTTAATATCTGAGATTCGAGGAGAAAAGGCTGGGAGCATCAAGTGTGCAAATAAGAACATACTGCGACGACTAACTAATGCGGCGGTCCCACGTGTGCTTGTCGAGGCCTGCCGCGGCCCGTGCCGAGCATTCCCACGGATCATCCAATACATTCGATCGGCCGGGCGACGACAGGCCGACTGTTCCCACGGCTTGTCGGCCTGGCCTGGCGCGCTCTGGCCTGTGAGTAAGCGGCCCGTGGGACCGCGGCATTATAAGAAACATGTGCAATACTAATAGCAATATCCCTCTCCTACACCCGTTTTGTAACGTTTACTTGTTTTTATTGAACTGCTAGAGTTAAAGAATTGAACATTAGCTGACCTATTCTATAAGAATCTCCACCGTGAAAACGGTGAAGTGAGTTGTCATTCCTCGTGGTGCTATTAGAGATTGAAACTATAGACAGCTCAATTCAAACTCACCTCACCTAATTTTTCACGGTGAAATGGTTACAAAATAGCACTGCAGAGAGTCACTAACTTGTGAGGTTTTGAATGCTCTAAGATTTTACTTGCCGCTGTTTGATTGCGTTATTACGTAGTTTTTATCGTTTACTCGGGAACGCCCCGGGACTTCGTTATAACTCATAAGTCATCTGTCCCGGGTTTTTATGATCCCGCTGGGATATAGAAATGCCTCGTTATGATATAAAAGGAATGTTGGTATAAACTGTAAAGTATCACATTTTTGGGATTTGTTCCAGGTTTCGTAAGATTTCAAGCCTTATAAACCATCATGTCTACTCGAGGATATGCCGTTGATATATCTCTCTTCATAATGTGATTATCTACTGCCACGATCCTCGCTTTTAGAAAGATAGATACTATGTAGCTACAAAAGAAACAACGTCAAATTACTGGCTTTTTAGAACCGTATAAATTCCGGCTTTTCAGAAATCGCAAAAAACCCCACTTTGGCATAGCTGCCATTTTACCAAGCCTTGGCACATTATTGGCACCAAGTTAGAGCATAAGTTAAAACTTCTATTTAATTGAATTTTGTCTCCCATAATGCATTTTAATCTTAACGTTTTGCCTTGAAATATTCATAAATCTAAGATTTACTAATAAATCGCTAATATTACCGCTGTCCCGTATTCATAAAGTAATTACATAGGGTCCGTAAGTTTATGATGGAAGATTGGAAGTGCTAAAGTATGAAAATGAGTTTCCTATCCACCTTGAATTAAAGGTCATAATTGTGAATCACTTGTGATCGGTTGTTAGCCTTTCCTATACGAGGACCAATGTAACCAGTTTCACTTATTAATTAACGCAACTTCGCTTCATTGGTTTGCTCGGTTTGCTCATTATCTTGATTTGTAAACACGACTACACATCAAGCTATACATTTCCAGTTTAACTGACCTCTCATTGTAAGGGAATCCTATACAATGCGAGATCAGCTTATACTGTAAATGTATAGCTTGATCTGTAGCCGTGCGTACAGTTGATATTGCTGAAGTGCTGAAGTTTGTTGTACGTTAAGGTTGCCATTCATCATCGGGGGGCTTACTATCAGCTCTTATAGCAGGGCAGAACTTGAATGTTTCCAGTGAGAGAGAGACAGGGAGCTATATACGACCTATAGCGTTGGTCTAGTCGTCGCATGCGCTACTGCTGAGCATGAGGTCCTGGGTTCTATTCACAGTCGGGAAAAGTGTTATTGGAATTCCTCAATAGCAGTCCGGGTTCTGGATTTGTGACCGGCTGATGGCGATAGGCTCGTATATTACATGGGGCTAATACATAACTGGCGATGAGTGTCTTATAGGTACACCGCTGCCTACCTCTTCGGGGATTACAGGCGTGATGTTTGCTTTGCGGACGATAAAATTGTTTTAAATCTTCTTACCGTTTCGTGTATGTGTAGTACTTATCCGGTCAGGACAAGCTGGTTCAATTGCGTCTTCGCCTACTTATGCCTTTACGTTGAGCTAAACCCCAGGTTATCCTTTGTGCCCCGTGTTGTGCCTTGGGGCAATAGGCTCGCCTCTCCTATCAAGAATTGATGACGTCATCGTTGAGCTATGGATGTTCCGTGTAGTATGATAAGATATGATAACAAACATCTTTGGGGATACACTGGTTCGTCGTAAGCCTATGTGTCATGTCATGCTTGATTCACTCGGAATGATTTGAGGTTTTCCTGCTTTACATACATATATCTGCATACGCCTTCTTAGGCCAGAAACTACAGAACGCCATAATATACAGTATGTCCCAGAATAATGTGCTCAAACTTAAGGATGTGGTAAGTACAGACCATCAAACTGAACAACGTTTCCCCAGGGAACAACATCGTAACCGAGAAAAAAAAAATAGTCGTCCCTTACAAAATTTCAATACCTACTTGACCAAATGTATGGGACGACTGTTTTTTTTTTACGATTACGATGTTGGTCCCCGGGAAAAAGTTGTTCAGTTTGATGGCCTGTACCTACCACATCCTTAAGTTTGAGCACATTATTCGGGGACACACTGTATATACATAATATTATTTCGTGGTAATGTTTTCCTGCTTTCTCAGTAATAAATTATTACCATGAAATAATTATTCAATCAATCTGCCTAGCCTTTTCCCAACTATGTTGGGGTCGGCTTCCAGTCTAACCGGATGCAGCTGAATACCAGTATTTTACATGGAGCGACTGCCTATCTGACCTACACAACCCAGTTACTGGGTAATACGATACTCCTTGGTAAGACTGGTTGTCAGACTTTCGGGCTTCTGACGACCCGTAACGACTGTCAAAGATCCACGAATAACAGCCGGGACCAACGGCTTAACGTGCTTTCCGAGGCACGGAGGAATCTCGGTATGTAAAGATGGTCACCCATCCACTGACCAACCCCGGCAAGCGTAGCTTAACCTGACGGATCGACCCGTGCGGCTGTTAATACTTAGCCACAAGCACCATGAAATAATTATTATGTGTGATATTGTTGCCATGTTGCATGTAATTTCAGATGCCATCTAAATATAGCGTCGGATAAATTAGTTCCGTCAAGAATTCGAGATAGATACAAAATATTCGTAATTGTATGTGCAGTGGTAATAATGTTTTATTTATAAAGTAACGTCGATACTTTCTGTGTGCATAATGGGAGTGTGCTTGGGAGAGCAGTTTGTATAACTTGAAATTACAATCAATCGATAAAATACGGTCCTTTGATATCATATCGTACGTAATGACCCCGACCCGTGGCTGAATTACCATGTGGATCGATCGATCCGTAAATGCGCTTGTACAGTCGGCTGCAGTCAGTGGTAACACTATCACCTTGACTGGCCTAGCCTAGCAAGGAGTTTCAATAGAATAATAGGCCAGTTTATACTAGTATTGTTACCAGTGACGTGCGCCGTACTGTACACGGTGCAAAGTAATTTGAGTATAAAGATGCGATGTCACTGGACTCGTGTACCTTATTTACAGTACCCAGGAGAGTAAATTGACACTTCCAGCTGCTAGTGCGTGACAGTTACGGCGCTCTAGCAATTTATTTTACTTTTTTAGGGTTCCGTGCCTCAAAAAGAAAAAAAGAACCCTTAAGGTGCTCACAGCACAAGTAAAGGAAAAAGTCCGAAATTTTTTAATGTTATCACTTAAAAAAATATTTTGGGATCACAAAGTTAAGTTTGTTTTTGGGATAAATACTTTTCAACTACGGAACCCTTCATTGTGCGTGATCCGACACGCACTTGGCCGGTTTTTTTTGGTACCTACACCAATAGCAGTGCATACAAAGAATTAATAGAAAACAAGACAAAATAAAAGTGCTAGTAGGTATGTATGCCTATTACAGATTTAAGCAGCATTTTCTACATAGCAGAACCTTTTAGATGGGCCTTACTTACGACCGCGTACTGTACTAATTATTTACGGTACACACCACTTCCATTAAACCGCTACTAGTTAGTCTAGGAGCTGACCCCAATATAGTCGACACAGGGCGCGGATAATGACTACGTCAGTGGTGCGAGCGACCTGACTTTGCGGTCACAAATCCGTTCAGCGTATAGTCACTGGTAATACCTCTATTATAGGACACAGTTTTCTCGAGCACTAGGCTAAGATAAACAATCGATTGCCGGGTTAATGAGATTGGTGCTGATGGCTGAGTCTCGCCGTCTTTCACTTTCAGCCAAAACAAGAAAGAGACGGAATTAATTCAGTTGACATATTTTTAATCAGTTTATTAGAGCAGTGGTAACGGCCGCGACTTACGAGTTGTAGGTCGTAGGTACGAACCCTGACAGGCGTTTTACTTTGTGTAAATTATTTCATCACTATCTTCTGCTCTCAATACGATGAAGGAAAATATATCGTGAGGAAACCGGCATGTCCTAGAACAAAAATTTCGAACACAAATGTAACATCTACCAACCCGTACTGGGCCCGCGTGGTGGTTTACGGCCCACTCCCTCTCACCGAGAGGAGGCCTGTGTCCCAGCAGTGGGAACATTATAGGCTGATTATGCTATATTAGAGGAGTCAAAACGTGAGGTTTAGTTATTTGACAACCCTAGTTTCTGTTCATCTCTTTGTTGTTATTTAGAAAATACTGTTTTTAGATTAGTTAGTGTTCAAAAGAATCAGCAATTTTCACAATAACAAACAAAATATTTTTAGTTTTTGTTGTCTACGGCTCACCCACATTGTCAGGTCACATTAGAGTTGACTGGAATTTAGATGTAATCTCCGAACAAATTGTTCTATTGTCTACACGACACCTGGCCTAGATTGGGTCGACGTGATGGGACAGAATGCTGCAGTAAATGGAGTTATAAGCCTATCTCGATCAAGGTGATTACATAGTAGACTTTATTTAGGTCATGAGGGCATTAATTATGTTTGGGAACGATTCTGGTTGTATGGAGTATTTTTTGTAAAGTTACTGGTTTAGGGCTAATGCAAACAAGACTGATGTTTCAGTCGAAACGTTTCCTTTGATTGCGACTTCAACTTTAAGACTCCACGATACTCCAGTAGTGGGTTAGCATTTATATTATATACCTTATATTATATTTATATACCTTTGGACACCTTTACACTTTTGTCCTTGATACTGTTATTTCCTAAGGGCCAGTAGCTATGGTTAGCATTTAGCTATGCCTTTGTACACCTTTACACTTTTGTCCTTGGTACAGTTATTTGCTAAGGGCCAGTGTCATGCGTATCTAATTATCAAAGCAGGTGAAAACAATCGTGTCAAATGAACTTATATTATGAAGTCTTGACAACAGTCAGTAACACACAAGTAATAAAGAAAGCCAACGTATCACAAGGTATAAGATATAGGGCAAAAACATAAATTTTCATCGGATTTTTCAGTTTGTATTCAATATTTTTTTTTTGTTTTTTTTTTTTATTGCTAACTGGGCCTGCTGTTGACCTCGATCATCAGGCCTAATGGAATAAGCGATGTATGAGGTCTATGATGGAACGAGCATGCCCAGAAGATGCCTGTTCACTCTTGCATTGAAGGCAGACGTGTTATATGTGGAACGGAACACAGTCACTGGCAGAGAGTTCCACATTTTGGCTGTGCGCATAGTAAATGTGGAGGAAATGAAGGCGTTGCCAAACCCCAAAATAAATTGAAACGCTCTTAGGCTGACGATCTTCCTTGACAGTACACTATTCTTATTTTTATTTTTCTTTTGCAGGTCCTGGCGCACACATTACAAGGTCTCGGGCAAGATGAGGGTATGTACCAGCAGTACATACCGCTGGCGATCCATTTGGCCGATGAATTCTTCCTCTCACACCCCTCCAGAGATGTTCAGCTGCTCATCGCGTGCTGCATCGCTGATGTGCTCCGGGTTTATGCCCCGGAGGCGCCTTATAAAGATCAGGAACAGGTGAGGACCTAGAAAAAAGGGTTTTGAGGTTTTGGATATCTACATAATTCTGCCCTCCCGAACCTAAAGTGCAGTAATAGGAAAAACACGAATTCGAGAAAAAGACTTTTCAATTAAACTTTGAATGCAAAGTGAAAGGACATGTACAAAACTAAAAAACTATACATTTTTGCGTTTTTTTTTTATAAAAAAACTATAAAATAAAATGGGGATTCAGAATAATTTTGAACTGAAAACCTACCAAAATTTCTATTACTGCACTTTAGGCTCAGTTGGGCAGAATTATGCTTTATTGCTCACCAACAAAATTACATTTGGAGACTTTTAAAGAGTTTTATAATCGGTTCTATCGCTAAAAACGATCTTTTATAGACGACCTATAAAGATGGACTATAATAACAACTTTGTAGAAAACAGTTTGCACGATTTTATATAAAAATACAAACGAGAAACTTCAGATGTAACTTTTACCAGGAGTGTCGTTGTAATTTTTTTACTCTTTTGCACAAAATGTTGTATAATATCATCGTCTTTTATTACCGCACACAGACAAACGATACTAACAAGCTGTTCGACCAATAATTACATTTTAATAGAACGTTTCCGCAATAGCTATCAATTATTATAGTAATGGTAATGCTATCAAAGCTAAAATCAATACATTGTAAATGAACATGAGGTAGCTTCACGTTATTTCAAGTACTTACTTAAAAGCTATTAATTATTAAAAATGAAATGTACAAACATATTTTTTCTTCGGAAAAGAACACAAGACATGCTGTCTGCTTCGAATTCCTTGATATTTATTCATGTTCATGAATATGGACGGTATACTCGGGAAACCTTTTAACACGACTGTAGGAAATAGGCAGCAGTGGTAACGACCGACTTACGAGTTGTAGGTTCGAATCCAGACAGGCGCTTTACTTTGTGTAAATTACTTCATCACCACTGCTCTCAAAACGGTGAAGGAAAACATCGTGAGGAAACCGGCATGTCCTAGAACCAAAAATTCGAGGACATGTGACATATACCAACCCGCATTGGGCCCGCGTGGTAGATTACAGCCCACTCCTCACCGAGAAGAGGCCTGTGTCCCAACAGTGGAATCATTATAGGCCGGTTATTATAGGAAAAACTTTCCAAGTTTAATTGGATATTGAAAATTTGTGCTTAAACTTTTATGTTTACTTAGCATGTTTTTACTGTATAGTTTCTAAGCGCATATGAACCGTAACCATACTTCAATTAGTAAATTGAGGACAGATACTAATTCCGATGTAATAAGGAGCAAATACATTTCCATGAACCGGGCTCAAATAAAGACTACGGGCGGGTTCTGAGAAATTCCTACTGGAAAAATTGAATAACTTTCTTGACCTGGAGATTAAAACGACGACCCCAAGCTCTACTGCTATGTTAATTTACAAAACCGATCAAGAGCGAGTCGGACCCGCGCACCGAGGGTTCCGTTCCGATTTCTGAAAAAGTGTGCTATTTAGAGATATCGTTTTATTTTTCCTGTAATCTTTACATAAACTTCTATCACATAGAATAATTTCAGATTTTTCTCTTTGCAAACTTCGTAGAGTAGGTGGGGGGTGGGGAACGGTATTTTTTTACATTTTTCTTCAGAAGTCAAAAACTATGTGGCCTAAAAAAATAAAAAAATGTTTGAAAATGTGCAAATAACGCTCTTTCTTATGATACCCCCATGCCCTAGTAGCCCCACTTTGAATTTTTAAGACCCCTTTTCAGACCCCCCCCTGTTACAACAAAATATTTTTATTTCTTTCTTATTTGCAAAATAGTTGGGTAAACGTCATCTAAAACTGTTCCAAATTTCAAGTTGATAGCATTAGTAGTTCTTGAGATATCTAGCTGTGACAGACAGACATACAGACTGAGTCGTAACATAATTCCTTTTACTATTTTCGTACGGAACCCTAATTAAGGCTGTTTCGAAGCGATCTGTTTAGATTCGTCAAAGTTCGTGAGTGATTCAAAACATTGAAAGCATTCGCGGAATGCATGAGCGCTGCCTTTGTGAGCGCAGTTATGATTAAATCGATTTTGTGCAACCACTCAAGTGTCTAATTTGTCAATACAGACTATGTCAGTTGGAATATGATATGGATAGAATTCAATCAATCTGCCTAGCCTTTTCCCAACTATGTTGGGGTCGGCTTTCAGTCTAACCGGATGCAGCTACATGGAGCGACTGCCTGTCTGACCTCCACAACCCTTACTGGGTTGTGGAGGTCTGGGTAATACGATATCCCTTGGTAAGACTGGTTGTCAGACTTTCGGGCTTCTGACGACCCGTAACGACTGTCAAAGATCCACGAATGACAGCCGGGACCAACGGCTTAACGTGCTTTCCGAGGCACGGAGGAGTCTCGGTATGTAAAGATGGTCACCCATCCACTGACCGACGCCGGCAAGCGTAGCTTAACCAATGGATCGACCCGTGCGGCTGTACCGCTGTAATTACTTAGCCACGAGGTCCTCCTATTGATAGAATTCAATGCCGCGATATATTACAGTAATCTTGCTGCTAACATCACACCTCTACTCCCAGAAAGGTGGTCTAGTGGTTGCGGTTGCGAGTGCGACTCTGCTGAACGCAAGATTTTGGGTTTGATCCCCATGTCGTCCGAAGTCTTATTGGGCGTTAGAAGATTCTCTTTAGCAGCCCGTAGTCTGTATATGTGCTTTACATGGCTGTTTATGACAAACATACGTGTTGAAATGTGGGTGCCATCTAAAATCCTTTGTTATCTTCATTATCCTTGGTTGGCTCCAACAATAGACCGCTATTACTTGGTTTGCGACGCGGATGCATGGATTGCTGTTTGCAGGATGTTGTTAATGTTATCAACTCATACTCGGATTGCGGATCAATCCTATCCGAATCCGTCGTCACATAAGTTGATATTAAGTTATCCATGTCATAAACAGCTAGCAATCTATTGCTGGTCAATTGGTCATAGGCTTCACCAAGTTGTAATTGTTTGCTTATAATATCCCAAAAAGGATAAATACACGGCAGGAAAAACGTATGTAAAAACGGTGTATGAAGACGGTGAATGTTTGAAATGGTAGTATAGACGCCCCACAAGGTAGACCTACGACCTCAATGAAGTTCGCGGAAATCTGCTGAATGTGAGGCACAGGAGCGGTAGTTGTAGCTATTCTTGAGAGGTTATTGCCTAGCAACGAAGTTTGGACATCTTTTGGGTGAGATGATGTCGATGAGGAAGCATGTATGTTAGTTTGGACATGAATAATAACCTTTCTTCCTCCTCAACAGGTCAAGACAATATTCCTGTTCCTGATCAACCAGCTGCAAGGTCTCCGTGACCCGAAGGACCCGGCGTTCAAGCGGTACTTCTATCTGCTGGAAAACCTGGCCTATGTCAAATCCTTCAACATGTGCTTCGAATTGGAAGACTGCCAGGAGATCTTTTGCGCACTCTTCTCGCTTATGTTCAAGATTGTCAAGTAAGTACGAAGTTCTAGAACATTTTTTATAAGGGAAGTAATGTTGTGCCCGTTTTCACTAACACAAGGTGACGAAAGCGCGCTGTTGGATTTTCAACTTTCGCCCCTGAGCTGAGCATTGAAAATACAACAGCACGCATTTATTTAGGCATTTATTTATGTGTCGCCTAATAAAAACAGACGTTACTGTTTATTATTTAAATACAGAACTCTGTGGTCTTGTTCATATTGGTATTCCAGTGTTGCGTATTTGCCATGTATGTTGCTTTTCGTGGTGCCAGGTTGTTGGGAATGAAAATGAATTTATTGGTCCTAATGAAAGTGTGACACGTTAAACGCGATTCGAAGGACCAATGTAATGTGAACTCGATTATATCCGAGGCTGCCTAGTTTTATTCGAAAGGATGTTCTAATGTGAATGTCGTAGGTTTCGAGAATTATTTATGCTCAAACTACGAAAGCAATCGTATAGGTACTTACATTATTTTTGTTTATTGAATAGACTGAAAAAAAAAATGAAATTGATTATGCGATTTTTCTGAGCGAATTTCTAAAGATTTTGTAAAATAAAATTCTTTTTTTTCTTAAGTGAATAAAAAGAAAGGACTTATCATTATCACTAATTAACTTGCCTTATTATACAAGTATCAATTAGAGTAGACAATGTTTATATTGCGATGCTATCCATATCTAGTCTAATTAACGAGTGATAAGATTTTAAAATTAAATAATTATGTTATCGTTGCTTGCTTTGCAGTTAAAACGCATTGCTCGCTGCACTTCAATCAAGTTTTTCTTGAACAATATTAGAATCGATGCTTCTTTCAGTGTCTCATAAAATAAGTTTAACCTCAGCGTTTTTGTCCTTCGGCACAGATTAATACAGATGGGACACTCCGCAGTTTAGGTATGAAGCTACAAGTACGCGGCGGGCCCCGTCCGCGGGGCTAATTCAGTAGGTCAGAAGGTATAAGAGTTACGCGATAGAAAGAGACGCAACTTGTAGTTGAATATAACTGTAGGTAATAAGGGTTGGGCGACCTGAATTGTACTTTATTGTGTCGTAGCAAGAGTCGCTTTTTGTTTAAATGATTTTGCGGAGTCTCCCATCTGTATTAATCTGTGTCTTCGGTCGAACTCGTAAAATTGATAAAACACGTTTTTAATAACCGAAAATTTTTGGTTAATGACAGCTAGGCTTACAGGGTGAGGTTTATAGATGAAGGAATAAAACCCATTTACTTACCTAAAATGATCTAAAACGACTAATAGATGAATGATATTGGTGATGCGGGATGGGTAATCTTATGAAACAAGTGCGGGTTGCAATTAAATGCTTAAAAATTAGGAAATTAGAGCAGCGATTAATTAATTATTCATATATGAACGGGGGGCCTGGATGAGATCAATCATATCACTTTTTTTGAACTAGCGCAGCTTACCTGCAACCCAATTGCCTTCGCTCTTCGTCGATCTTATCTTCTTTGCTTGCAGAATTTGAATTTTTATGTTCTTCTTTTTAGGCGCGCGACTAGTTGTTTATTATTAGTTTGTTGCTCGCTAGCGAGATTGATTTGCACAGCAATTTTCCCCCGGGGGACGCGGACAGGTTTAGTACATCCTGTTTTTTACGAGCGGTTTGGTCAAAAACCCTTTGAGCACTGAGCTGTCACGGACGAACGAACACTTTTATAATGTCCGCTGTACTTAGTGGTCAAGCAAACGTTTCGTTCGTGCAGTGTATGAAATCGGCGTAAACATCCTCCCCCCTTTGGAAATCCGTAGGATTTTCAAAACAAAAAAAAAAAAAAAAAAAAAAAAAAGGAAAAGAACAATAAGGAGGGTAAAAAAAAAAAACAAGGAAGGAGGATAAGTGGAACGGATCAAACCAAATTAGTCAGTACAAATATATAATGTAAGGAGTGTGAATAACAATATGTCAGATATGTGTGTAATTATGTAGGTATAAAAATCTAATGCGGATAAATTAGTAGTATAAGAAATTATTGAGAGAGCAGAGGGCACGACTTAACGGCAGGACGCTTGAAGGTTTCAGACGCTGTGCGTGCTAAAGCTGCACGCATGAGTCGATACCCACCAGGGTATACCTGTTCAATAGCACCTGCAGGCCGCCGAAGAGGTGGTAAATAATTTACATGCCATTTCTTCCAACAACTCCGCAATAAACCGTCCAGTTACTTTTCCCTACTGCGAAAGCTCACAGATGCGTCAACCTCACAGTCAGGCGGCGCCTGTAACGGAACTGTATTAAAGAAATATGCAAGAGTCAGAATACTGTGCGGCTGACCAGACAGCAAACATAACGTACGAGAATTTAGAACGCACTCAGTCTGAGTCAGCGCGGTCAGTAATTCTTTGTAATAAGGCTGCTGTTGCCCAATGCAATTATATAAATGGGTTTTTAAAGAAGGCGAGGGTAAGTTAACCCTTTTTATATTTTTAAATATGACAGCAAAATATTTGCTTCGTAGCTCGTGAAAGATTACGAGTACAGCGGGATCCAAGTCAGAGGCTTGAATTAGTGGAGCGGGAGGTAGCTTACGTATAAATAGTAGAACGTATATCATAACGTGTAACAATCTTTTCCAAATGGAGACTCTTAGAACGAGCTCAATGAATGATGGTGTATCCATGTTGGAGAAGGCTGCCACAGTAACCGAACCCTTTGTCTTAGGTATAGCACCTCCCACCAGGAACGGTTCTAGTGGCGCGATTGGCCATTCAGCGGTTGGATGGCAAATCCAGGGCAGAGCAATTGTATGGCCACTGAAAGCAAAGATGTTAACTATAGGATGTCGAGGGTGGAGAGCAGTGTGCACTTGTTTGACAAGTTTAACAAGAAACAGTGACGAGCACAACTCCAGCCTCGCAAGTGACACAGTTTTCAGTGGAGCCACTTTGGATTTAGCGCATACTAGTTGGACTGGTATGGTATCGTTAGGATATGCCACGTGCATACAGATGACGCAACTGTAAGCCCTCACAATAGCGTCACCGAACGCGATCAAGTTGACCACACAGTCAACCGTGACACCTAAATAACTAGGTATTTGTAAAGTAGACAACAGAGTTAATTTATTTTTAATTTTAGCGGAACGTTCAATAATAGTCTCCGGTGGTTTGTCATGCCATCCGATTTTAGAGAGCCACAGATCCTGAATTATAATTTTTGCGTAGAATATAACCGGTGTGACGAAAGCGAGCACATCAAACAAGCAAGCAATGGTAGACATTAAAGTACGATTTGTAAGGAACGGGCCTGACCGAAGGCCAAAAGCCACTGAGTTAAACTGCATTATATGAATACACTCAGGTTCGCCAAAGTGATATAATATTTTTTGATATTTACGATCGCTCTCTGACAATAAAATTCTAATATATATATGACGTATACCAGCAGCTATTGCTACTTTAAAATACCTAAACTTAAGCGGAAGAGGAAATACATTTGCCTGCAAATTAGGCCCTGAATGCAACAAGTCATTAAAAGACTTGCCGCTATCAGAATTAGCGCTTGCATATAAAGCGATGCGTGGGTTTGTTGTCAGCTTATCAGGCCAAACAACAGTGCGGTGAGGTATGGAATACCTTTCATTTACAGCGGGAAGAGAATAAGGTACTTTCAATAAGTAACCCTTATCTATAATGTAATTAATTACGTCAGTATAAGATTGACGTAAAGCGGGGAGCGAATTAGATGTACGCTCTAATGCAGTAGATCTGCTTAGAGCGGGTATGAACGGCTTACCTAAAGAGTTAGGTTCGCCCTTATAAGGTAATGACTCAATGTATCGACCACAGGCGTGTATGGATACAGTTGGTTTAAAAAACTCCTCACAGACTTGATTATCCGGACTTATCAATTTAATATTAGGCACTGCCTCTAGTCCCCAAAATTCCGGAATGGAATTATTCAAATTATATAGTAGCGGACCGAAGGACCAGGCTACATTATTTACATTAACAGAAGGCAATTCTCCTAAAATAATGTAGCCGAGCGTGGTTTCTAGAGCGTGCGGAGCGGTGCGGGGTGTGTCCGTACAATCAGCTGATTGAGCCAGCGGTGGAGGAATAATTTTTCCCCCAAGCAAAATAAACGCAAACATTTGAGTGCCCAGGATGGCATCTATATTGCCAGGTAAGTTCCAGCCTTCATCTGCCAGTGGCAAACTTTTAAAGTAATCCATCGCAGAAGTCTGAATTACGCGAGTAGGTAATTGGTCAGTGATACAATCGACCACCAACAGCGTTATGTTATATTGTGCGTCGCTTATCCGCGACTGAATCGTTATGTTTACATAACCTCTAATAGGTGCGGATATCGAACCAACAGATCTCAAAGACGAATTAATAAGCGGTTGAATAGTTAATTTTAATTTTTTACAACAATCGAGGGTAATAAGATTATTTTGAGACCCGTTGTCCACCAAACATCTTATTATGAAACGGTTCCCGTTTATAGGTACATATACTTGAGCGGTAGGTAATACGATTGAACTATTTAGTTGCACACAAGAAAAAACTTTATTATCATCCACTAATTTCGCGGTCGCATCTCCCACATTATTACGTTCATTAATTACGGCGCATGAAGTTGCGACCGGCTGAATCGCGGTGTGCTGAATCGCGGTGTGCATACATACCGGCCGTGAACACTTGGAACCCACAGAAGTCGCAGTCGTTGGTACATGATTACTGTTGTCAATTCCCATAACGTCAGACTGGTCCCTCTGCGGAGTTCCTTCGCGGTTCTCAAAATGTAATAGCGAATGATGAAATTTATTGCAATGTTTGCAAGTACGTTTCGACCCACACTTAAAAGTAGTATGTTTACTACTGAAACAATTAACGCACAATCTATTATCTTTTATAAATTTAAAGCGATTTTCAACCTTTAGATTTTTAAATTCCGAACATTCGTACAAATGCGCGTGATCAGAACTACTACAAAAAAGGCAGGTAGAAGAAGAATTAATATTATTTCCAGTAACGGCGAAGCTATGAGTAGTTTTCTGTCCGCTCGCTTGACCAGGTGATTTAGAATTATGACCTTTATTATTTGAAAAAACAATATTCTGATGAACCAACGATGACCTCTCCATGACCTTCACATGATGACGAATGAACTCAACTAAATCACCACTAGTAGGTAGATCTTTATCACGTATAGACTGTTCAAAATTTTGAACTATTTGTGAGTCCAATTTTCTCAAAGCTATGTGGGTAAATATAAAATCAGCTAAGTCGTCAATACCTAACTGTTTAAGAGCCAACCATGATGAATTCATTCGTTCAACAAAATTATTTAATTGATTTGAAGCACCAGATGTATGTTTACTATCCAATATGTTATTCAAGTACATTGAACCCAATAATCTTTTATCTTGGAACCTCGCTACCAAAGTGTTCCAAATATTCTTATAATTAGTCGCATCCGGTATTATTCCCGCGAATATGTTTAACGCGTTGCCACTCAATTTGCCGACCAAATATTGTACCTTTTGACCGTCAGATAAACTTTTATTCTCATGCACATTAGTTTTAAAAGTTTGGTAAAATAAAGGCCAACTTTCCGGCTGCCCTGAAAAGCTTACCAACTCCAAAGCTGGCAATTTGCATACGTACTGGTCAGACACGGATCTATCCGACTTAAGTAAGCTATGAGATTCTACCTGAATGTTGCGTACATGTTTTACTTGCGAATACAATGTTTCAAATGAACTCCAATCACTAAAATTCAAATTATAGTCTGGATCTGACTTCAACGATAACTCATTATGCTCATCACACAACCTCATAAACTCACTATATAACATGTCTATGTTGGCTGTTGCCGCTATGAATTCACTTGTAAATCTTGTACTAGTAGCCGATGGATAAACTCGCTTTGAGTTATCAAAAAACTCATTCATTTTGGCAAAAATGGCCTGTTTTTTAGCAGTTAACATTTTCAACTTCATTTCGGAACTCATTTTGAAGTTTCCAACTAATAGTTATGAATCCAACAGTGCTATTGAACACTTACACCTGTCTCGGTAATGGGTTAAGCTATGCCTCATTAACGCTAATAGTGCAGTTATTCTAAACTCTGGACTACGTGACCACCGACGACCTTCAAGCGCCCTTGATCGCTAATCGATAGTTCTAGTTACGTGTTAAAAATGAATTGAAGGTAACTTGACAATTAATTATTGTAACAATGAATTACGTTTTATGTTATAGTGTTTAAATATATATAATAATTATAGGATTTTAATAGGACTTTTAAGGAATTTACTGGTTATTATCACGGCTCGAAGTGACCAAAAATGGTGATGCGGGATGGGTAATCTTATGAAACAAGTGCGGGTTGCAATTAAATGCTTAAAAATTAGGAAATTAGAGCAGCGATTAATTAATTATTCATATATGAACGGGGGGCCTGGATGAGATCAATCATATCACTTTTTTTGAACTAGCGCAGCTTACCTGCAACCCAATTGCCTTCGCTCTTCGTCGATCTTATCTTCTTTGCTTGCAGAATTTGAATTTTTATGTTCTTCTTTTTAGGCGCGCGACTAGTTGTTTATTATTAGTTTGTTGCTCGCTAGCGAGATTGATTTGCACAGCAATTTTCCCCCGGGGGACGCGGACAGGTTTAGTACATCCTGTTTTTTACGAGCGGTTTGGTCAAAAACCCTTTGAGCACTGAGCTGTCACGGACGAACGAACACTTTTATAATGTCCGCTGTACTTAGTGGTCAAGCAAACGTTTCGTTCGTGCAGTGTATGAAATCGGCGTAAACAGATATAAAAGAGAAGTGAGTGAATGATACCGTGACGGTTGACAGGGGAGAATCGAAGAAGAAAACGTGTTGCGCCGACCCCAAGTAACATGGGATTAGGGCAGGAAGATGAAAATCTAAAACGACTAATAGATGGAATGGAAATAAAATACATGTTGCGCCGACCCCAAATAAATTAGGATAAAGGCAGGAGAATAATGAAATGGCATAAAATACAACTTCTTTTTATTAAAGACCGAGTTGTAAATGAGTAAGTACCTAAAGTACAGTCAACCGCACTTCCGCACTTTGCAATCGCCCTTACTAATCGTAGCGTATCGTCGCGCGTCGTTACTAATAACGGCGCTTCAAATGTCCAATTGTTACCACTGAAATGCAGTTTATTGTACACTAGCTTTTGCCCGCGGCTTCGCCCGCGTGGATGTCGGAAAATATCCCATGGGAACGTTCATGTGGAAAACATAGGGCATATCCCTAACTTAAGAAATGTTGGGTTTCCCATACAAACTTTCATCCCTTTTATCACCCCTTGTAGGATTATGTTTAAAGACAAAAAGTAGCCCATGTCCTTTCCCAGGATGCTATCTATAGCCTTGCCAAATTTTATCGAAATCCGTGCAGTATTGTAAATTTTAAAATCAACCCCTATTTTACTCACTTAGAGGATGATTTTTAAAAAACGCTGACTCGCATATTTCTTAACTTCTTACCAATAGCATAAATTTGTTATCCCTAACTTAAGAAATACTGAGTTTCCCTTACAAACTTTCATCCCCTATATCACCTCCTGTAGTATTGTTTTTGAAAGTATCCTATGTCCTTTCCCAGGATGCTATATAAAGCCTTGCCAAATTTTGTCGAAATCCGTGCAGTTTTGTAAATTTTAAAATCAACCCCGATTTTACACCCTTAGGGGATGATTTTTCAAAAACGCTGAACCGCATATTTCTTTATTTACTATCAAAAGCATACATTTTAATTTTCACATCCCTAACTTAAGAAATACTGAGTTTCCCATACAAACTTTCATCCCCTATATCACCCCCTGTAGGATTATTTTTTAAGACCAAAAGTAGCCTGTGTCCTTTCCCAGGATGCTATATAAAGCCTTGCCAAATTTTATCGAAATCCGTGCAGTTTTGGAAATTTTAAAATCAACCCCTATTTTACCCCCTTAGGGGATGATTTTTCAAAAACGCTGAACCACATATTTCTTAATTTCCTACCAATAGCATAAATTTGTTATCCCTAACTTAAGAAATACTGGGTTTCCCTTACAAACTTTCATCCCCTATATCACCCCCTGTTGTATTATTTATGAAAAAAATAGTATTCTATGGCCTTCCCCAGGATGCTATATAAAGCCTTGCCAAATTTTGTCGAAATCCATGCAGTTTTGTAAATTTTAAAATCAACCCCTATTTTACCCCCTTAGGGGATGATTTTTCAAAAACGCTGATCCGCATATTTCTTTATTTCCTATCAAAAGCGTACATTTTAATTTTCACATCCCTAACTTAAGAAATACCGAGTTTCCCATACAAACTTTCATCCCCTATATCACCCCCTGTGGGATTATTTTTGAAAAAAAAAGTAGCCTATGTCCGTCCCCTAGATACCATCTATAGCCTTGCCAAATTTTATCGAAATCCGTTCAGTGGTTTAGGCGTGAAAAGGTAACAGACAGACAGACAGACAGACAGACAGAGTTACTTTCGAATTTATAATATTAGTATGGATTAAGTAGGTAAAGTGTTACGTTTTTAAAACGCTTGAAAAACTACAGGGTGTAACTTCATTATGAACAACTTTTACTATGGGACCAAACCTGAATCGCGAAAAAAAAGCTGCTGTTCCCTACATTTATGTTTGCAATTTTGCATAACTCGTCAAAATGTAAGGTTTTTTTCTCGCGATTTCAGGTTTGGTCCCATAGTGAAAGTTGTTCATAATGATGAGTACAATGACCCTTTAAGAGGTGGGTTATTTAAGTTACAACTTGTACATTAATTTAATTCAATCTTCGATACCATACGGTAATGGCTGTCCGCCATAGCAGCCATATTAATTCCCATTCATAAACCTACCCTGGTTAATAAAGTAGGTTGAATCGATCCCCGTTCTCGGAACAAGTCAACAAGTAGGTATTGCGAATTCTAGGAACATTCCTTTTCAACTTAATAAGGTTTCCATGTAAAGATGGCGGATTTGAAGTTGAGAATTTAATATGGAGTAGAAATGCAAGAATGTAGGTAGGTACTGCTTAAACGCAATGGTTTAGTGACCAGTTTTATAGTATGAAAATAAAAGGTCAATAGAAATAAAAATCGTAATTATATTACACTAGCCGTTGCACGCGGCTTCGCCCGCTTGTATGTAAGAAATTATCCCACGGGAACCTACTACCGGGATAAAAAGTATCCTATGTGTTATTCCAGGTTATAACTATCTGTGTGGCAAATTTCATCCAAATCCGTTCAGCCGTATTTGCGTGATTGAGTAACAAACATACAAACATCCTCACAAACTTCACATTTATAATATTAGTAGGACTAGCTTTCGTCAGCGGCTTCGCCACCGTGCAAGTCGGAAACTATCCCACGGGAACGTACTACCGGGATACAATCCCGGTTAATCCCGGTTAAAATACCGGGTATCCTATGTCCCAATCCAGATCATGGTCTACCCATGTGCCAAATTTCATCCAAATCCGTTCAGCCGTTGTAGCGTGAAAGCGTAACAAACAAACTCACTTTCTCATTTATAATATTAGTTAGGATTCGCTATAATGTACAGATAAGATGGATTTTTTCAAAGTCCCAATACATTTCTTTTATTGCGGAGTGGGCCTAATCTTGGCCTCGATCTCCAGTGTACCCAGCATGCAATTAAATAAAAAAGAGGTCCTAATCAAGTAAGATATTGTGCGAAATAGTATTATTTAAACGAAATTTTTGTTCTAAACCAGTCTTAAATAAATATTCTTCTTCAACTGCGCTGTAAGTACGTATACTGTAATTAGTATGCATGTACCTAAATACTTTCTTTTACTACATTCAACAAAGTAAAAGACTTGATGTAAACCAAATTATAGTCTCTTTATTATTTAGTGTGCCGAGAACTGTCGCCTTATCAATAAAGTATAGGTAATAATTACAAAGGCATACGTGGTATTTACATTCAATTATCCTGAATAATATGTGATCGAATCAGAAATGAAGAGATCCGCAGGATAACCAAGGTAATGCTTAAGTGATAGTGGGCAGGGCACCGCGTTGCTCGCAGAACAGATGGCGGATGGGGCTGAAAGGTGCTGGACTGGCGGCCGCGTAGTGTTGGAAGACCTCCCACAATGTGGACCGAAGACCTTGTGAAGGCCGCAGGAATCCGCTGGATGCGAGAAGCACAGAACCAGTCGAAGTGGCGAGGCCTATGTCCAGACGACTGGACATAGGACTGGACGACTTTCAGCTGAAATGATGATCCTGAATAAGGCATTTAGTGTCAAAAGTATGAAGAATCAACAAACGACCAAGAACAAACAACATTCAAAGGATTTGGAGTCAAATAAACCATTTACGCTCACTTTTGAATTGTCGGAGTCATTCAGTCAGAAAGATGAAGCTAGTTGCCCATTCTAAAGAGCAGTAGGTTCTTACAATTCACGATTCTTTATTGCATTTCATAATCTAGGTAGAACGGATGGTCGGTAGGTTCACTAGGTTCTTATCAAGAAGAACGGACAAGAAACATCATGGACGCTCTTTTAAATTGTACATAAACTCACGCCTTCGTCCCACGGCGAGGCAGGAACTACAGAACGCAACCTAGTGTTGTAAGAAACTCGAGTCTTGGAGTCTTATTTAATAAAAACTTGAGCTATTTTTGAAGACTCGAGTCTCTTAAATAAAACTTAGAGCTCAAGTCCTTCAGAATTTGGAGTATTTTGTAAAAAGACTTGAGTCCTGCCAAAAAGTACTCAAAGACTAAGGTCCGTATTACAGAACGTCACTCAATACTCAAGCATTACTTAAAACTAGATTCAGGCCATTTGATTGGTTGAAACTAGTTTTAATCTAAATTTAAACAAAGATCAGTGCTTGAGTTTCCTTCTGTAATACGGACCTTACTCTTCTTTGGATTAGGTTATTTGCGTTTAATGCAATTTAATTGTTACAAATTTTTATTCTGCGATTTATTTTCAATCAGTACCTAAAAAAATATGGATAAATATGGATGACGATATAAAATCACCCAGTATTACCTATTATAATACAACAACTCAAGTTCATGACTCAGTCTAGCTCCAAGAATTTAAAAGACTGGAAAGGACTCAGAAGACTCAAAGGACTCAGACTCATGTGACTAACGAGTCTTAGTCTTGAAACTGTACTCAAGTCTCGAAATGAAGACCAAAAGACTCGAGTTTCTTACAACACTAACGCCACCTGCTACGATCCTTACATACTTACTCCTTTTTGTTTTTTGACTTTTAAATTATATTGTTACAAAATATTGGTTACATCATGCATCACTCAAGTTCCACAAAATCCAACTTTCTAACCACCACTTCTCTCCCCAGCACGGAACACTCAACAAAGGTCAAATCCTTTATGCTGGATGTCCTGTGCCCGCTCATCACGGAGTCGGACGTGGTCTCCAACGAGCTCCTGAACGTGATCCTGATGAACCTGGTGGAGCCCAACAAACGCGACCACAAGTACGCGTACTCGCTCGCCAAGGAGCTGATCATCAAGACTAGTGAGACGCTTGAACCTTATATACAGGCGGTAAGTCATCATCAACTCCTAGCCTTTTGCCATATAAGTTGGGGTCGGCTTCCAGTCTAACCAGATGTAGATGAATACCAGTACTTTACATGGAGCGACTGCCTATCTGAGCTCCACTACCCAGTCACTGGGTAGTATGATACCCCTTTTTAAGACTAGTTTAACGTTTATCTGCAGTGGTTTTAGGGTTCCGTACCAAAATGGTAAAAAAGGAACCCTTATGGTGTCACTCAGTCTGTCTGTTTGTCTGTCTGTCTGTCTCAATTCTCAATTCTTTATTGCGTTCCATAATGTTTAACAGGTGGTAAGCTTAAAAATAATGTCACAATTATGGACCCTGTCGGGCACAGCATAGTAGGAGAGAGGAGGAAGAGCGCTTATTTTGGGTGCTTATTATTTGTTTACTGTAAATGTATTTTGATTTCATGAAATACTACTTTTCCTTTTATTATTTAATTTAATTTATTTAGTCTGTCTGTCTGTCACAGCTGGATATCTCAAGAACTACTAATGCTATCAACTTTATTTTGAAATTTAGAATAGTTTTAAATGACGTTTACCCAACTATTTTGCAAATAAGAAAGACATAAAAATATTTATATTTTTTTTGCTCGACTCGATTTGACTGAAAGGGGGTCTTAAAAATTCAAAGTGGGGCGACTAGGGCATGTGGGCTCTCATATGAAAGAACGTTGTTTGCAGATTCTCAAACATTTTTTATTTTTTTATTAGGCTGCATAGTTTTTGACTTTTGAAAAATGTAAAAAAAAATACCGTTCCCTCCCACTTATCTCCGAAGTTTGCAAAGAGAAAAATCTGAAATTATTCTATGTGATAGAAGTCTATGTAAAGATTACAGGAAAAATAACGATGTCTCTAAATAGCACACTTTCAGAAATCGTAACGGAACCCTCGGTGCGCGAGTGCGACTCGCTCTTGACCGGTTTTTTTTGCAATTTGCAGCGCCAAACGTAAAGCGATTTAATGTAGGTGCGCGATTGTTGCTCCTTATAACTGCATCACGTTTGATACTGCATATCACGTGTATCAATCACGTGGTACCGTATGGACGCCTGCAATCATTATGTTCCCCCTTTTTGCTAAACTATTTAAATGCAGGTATCTGGTACATATCTGTATAATGGAGCAGCGGTACATGAATGTATAAATTGCTCAGCGAGTATTAGAAAGGATTGCTTAAGGCGGGGTGAAAGCAAGCGCCGTAGGTATTAAATGCTTACCGCAGCCCCCGCAAGGAGTAGCGATACGTAATAAATTACGATGCGCGGGAAACGCGCGCCAAGCGCACCGCTCATGAGTTCATGAACTCGAGTAGGTACTATGTTGCGTCACAGAATAGAGCAATGCAGTAGATAAACTTGAACTGATTAGTATACAAGTTTATTTTGTTTTATTTTTCTAGTAAGTATTTTTGAAAGTTGTAGACAGATTAGACATTTTAGACAGATTTTAGACATTTTAGACACATTTTAGACATTTTAGACAGATCCAAGATGGCGGCTGCGAAAATTCCCTAACTGTTCGTCATGGGTGTCATTTTCGTGATATTTTAGGTCGCTGAAAACGATAGTGGGGTCAAAATGAAAATCCAAGATGGCGGCTGCGAAAATTTCCTAATTTTTCGTCATGGGTGTCATTTTCGTGATATTTTAGGTCGCTGAAAACGATAGTGGGGTCAAAATGAAAATCCAAGATGGCGGCTGCGAAAATTTCCTAATTTTTCGTCATGGGTGTCATTTTCGTGATATTTTAGGTCGCTGAAAACGATAGTGGGGTCAAAATGAAAATCCAAGATGGCGGCTGCGAAAATTTCCTAATTTTTCGCCATGGGTGTCATTTTCGTGTTATTTAAGGTCCCTGAAAACGATAGTGGGGTCAAAATGAAAATCCAAGATGGCGGCTGCGAAAATTTCCTAATTTTTCGTCATGGGTGTCATTTTCGTGTTATTTAAGGTCCCTGAAAACGATAGTGGGGTCAAAATGAAAATCCAAGATGGCGGCTGCGAAAATTTCCTAACTTTTCGTCATGGGTGTCATTTTCGTGATATTTGGGGTCGCTGAAAACGATAGTCGGGTAAAAAGGAAAATCCAAGATGGCGGCTGCGAAAATTTCCTAATTTTTCGTCATGGGTGTCATTTTCGTGATATTTTAGGTCGCTGAAAACGATAGTGGGGTCAAAATGAAAATCCAAGATGGCGGCTGCGAAAATTTCCTAATTTTTCGTCATGGGTGTCATTTTCGTGATATTTTAGGTCGCTGAAAACGATAGTGGGGTCAAAATGAAAATCCAAGATGGCGGCTGCGAAAATTTCCAAATTTTTCGACATGGGTGTCATTTTCGTGATATTTGAGGTCGCTGAAACCGATAGTGGGGTCAAAATGAAAATCCAAGATGGCGGCTGCGAAAATTTCCTAATTTTTCGTCATGGGTGTCATTTTCGTGATATTTTAGGTCGCTGAAAACGATAGTGGGGTCAAAATGAAAATCCAAGATGGCAGCTACGAAAATTTCCAAATTTTTCGTCATGGGTGTCATTTTCGTGTTATTTTAGGTCGCTGAAAACGATAGTGGGGTCAAAATGAAAATCCAAGATGGCGGCTGCGAAAATTTCCTAACTTTTCGTCATGGGTGTCATTTTCGTGATATTTTAGGTCGCTGAAAACGATAGTCGGGTAAAAAGGAAAATCCAAGATGGCGGCTGCGAAAATTTCCTAATTTTTCGTCATGGGTGTCATTTTCGTGATATTTTAGGTCGCTGAAAACGATAGTGGGGTCAAAAGGAAAATCCAAGATGGCGGCTGCCAAAATTTCCTAATTTTTCGTCATGGGTGTCATTTTCGTGATATTTTAGGTCGCTGAAAACGATAGTGGGGTCAAAATGAAAATCCAAGATGGCGGCTGCGAAAATTCCCTAACTTTTCGTCATGGGTGTCATTTTCGTGATATTTTAGGTCGCAGAAAACGATTGTGGGGTCAAAATGAAAATCCAAGATAGCGGCTACGAAAATTTCCAAATTTTTCGTCATGGGTGTCATTTTCGTGTTATTTTAGGTCGCTGAAAACGATAGTGGGGTCAAAATGAAAATCCAAGATGGCGGCTATGAAAATTTCCTAATTTTTCGTCATGGGTGTCATTTTCGTGATATTTTAGGTCGCTGAAAACGATAGTCATTCATTTTGACCCCATTATCGTTTGCAGCGACCTCAAATATCACGAAAATGACACCCATGTCAAAAAATTTGAAAATTTTTGCAGCCGCCATCTTGGATTTTCATTTTGACCCCACTATCGTTTTCAGCGACCTCAAATATCACGAAAATGACACCCATGTCGAAAAATTTAAAAATTTTTGCAGCCGCCATCTTGGATTTTCATTTTGACCCCACTATCGTTTTCAGCGACCTCAAATATCACGAAAATGACACCCATGACGAAAAATTTGGAAATTTTCACAGCCGCCATCTTGGATTTTCATTTTGACCCCGCAATCGTTTTCAGCGACCTAAAATATCACGAAAACGACACCCATGACGAAAAATTAGGAAATTTTTGCAGCCGCCATCTTGGATTTTCAGTTTGACCCCACTATCGTTTTCAGCGACCTAAAATATCACGAAAATGACACCCATGACGAAAAATTTGGAAATTTTCGCAGCCGCCATCTTGGATTTTCATTTTGACCCCACTATCGGTTTCAGCGACCTCAAATATCACGAAAATGACACCCATGTCGAAAAATTTGAAAATTTTCGCAGCCGCCATCTTGGATTTTCATTTTGACGACCCCGCTATCGTTTTCAGCGACCTAAAATATTACGAAAATGACACCCATGACCCCACTATCGTTTTCAGCGACCTTAAATATCACGAAAACGACACCCATGACGAAAAATTAGGAAATTTTTGCAGCCGCTATCTTGGATTTTCATTTTGACCCCACTATCGTTTTCAGCGGCCCAAAATATCACGAAAATGACACCCATGACGAAAAATTAGGAAATTTTCGCAGCCGCCATCTTGGATTTTCATTTTGACCCCACTATCGTTTTCAGCGACCTAAAATATCACGAAAACGACACCCATGACGAAAAATTAGGAAATTTTTGCAGCCACCATCTTGGATTTTCATTTTGACCCCACTATAGTTTTTAGCGACCTAAAATATCACGAAAATGACACCCATGACGAAAAATTTGGAAATTTTCGCAGCCGCCATCTTGGATTTTCATTTTGACCCTACTATCGGTTTCAGTGACCTCAAATATCACGAAAATGACACCCATGTCAAAAAATTTGGAAATTTTCGCAGCCGCCATCTTGGATTTTCATTTTGACCCCACTATCGTTTTCAGCGACCTAAAATATCACGAAAATGACACCCATGACGAAAAATTAGGAAATTTTCGCAGCCGCCATCTTGGATTTTCATTTTGACCCCACTATCGTTTTCAGCGACCTAAAATATCACGAAAATGACACCCATGACGAAAAATTAGGAAATTTTCGCAGCCGCCATCTTGGATTTTCATTTTGACCCCACTATCGGTTTCAGCGACCTCAAATATCACGAAAATGACACCCATGTCGAAAAATTTGGAAATTTTCGCAGCCGCCATCTTGGATTTTCATTTTGACCCCACTATCGTTTTCAGCGACCTAAAATATCACGAAAATGACACCCATGACGAAAAATTAGGAAATTTTCGCAGCCGCCATCTTGGATTTTCATTTTGACCCCACTATCGTTTTCAGCGACCTAAAATATCACGAAAATGACACCCATGACGAAAAATTAGGAAATTTTCGCAGCCGCCATCTTGGATTTTCCTTTTTACCCGACTATCGTTTTCAGCGACCTAAAATATCACGAAAATGACACCCATGACGAAAAGTTAGGAAATTTTCGCAGCCGCCATCTTGGATTTTCATTTTGACCCCACTATCGTTTTCAGCGACCTAAAATATCACGAAAATGACACCCATGACGAAAAATTAGGAAATTTTCGCAGCCGCCATCTTGGATTTTCATTTTGACCCCACTATCGGTTTCAGCGACCTCAAATATCACGAAAATGACACCCATGTCGAAAAATTTGGAAATTTTCGCAGCCGCCATCTTGGATTTTCATTTTGACCCCACTATCGTTTTCAGCGACCTAAAATATCACGAAAATGACACCCATGACGAAAAATTAGGAAATTTTCGCAGCCGCCATCTTGGATTTTCATTTTGACCCCACTATCGTTTTCAGCGACCTAAAATATCACGAAAATGACACCCATGACGAAAAATTAGGAAATTTTCGCAGCCGCCATCTTGGATTTTCCTTTTTACCCGACTATCGTTTTCAGCGACCTAAAATATCACGAAAATGACACCCATGACGAAAAGTTAGGAAATTTTCGCAGCCGCCATCTTGGATTTTCATTTTGACCCCACTATCGTTTTCAGCGACCTAAAATAACACGAAAATGACACCCATGACGAAAAATTTGGAAATTTTCGTAGCTGCCATCTTGGATTTTCATTTTGACCCCACTATCGTTTTCAGCGACCCCAAATATCACGAAAATGACACCCATGACGAAAAATTTGGAAATTTTCGTAGCTGCCATCTTGGATTTTCATTTTGACCCCACTATCGTGTTCAGCGACCTAAAATATCACGAAAATGACACCCATGACGAAAAATTGGAAATTTTTGCAGCCGCCATCTTGGATTTTCATTTTGACCTTGAAATACAAAAAAAATAAGAAGATACCTAATTAGAAAAAAAACTTAATTTAAAAAAAAAATCTTATTTATGTAGGTATACAGAAAAATACATTTGAGGGCCTACTTATTTTCTGAACATCCCTGCCCAACCCTTTGAAAGAATTCAGGCGTGATGTTATGAAGAAATCTCATTTCCTATCCGATATTCATTATAAAACCACCCGTACTAACTTTATTCTGTGGCACCTACCTATTTGAGATTTGAAAATAGTGAACCAAAAATTTGCGCGTCAGGCGGCTTTATAAGCTCCAGTGTAGGGTTCAAATTCAACTGTTTTACACACTTGATGCGATTGGTAAACATAGGCCGTGATAAAAATAAATACCAATAAAGCTTTTGCGCGCGTGACGTCTTTATTTACATAGGCATAGCGTTCAAATTCAACTGTTTTCAACACATGCTAATTTGTGCCGGTCGCAGCCGGTGACAGAAGTTAGCGGGGGTGGCGGGTTCGAAAAATTGGCACACGTCCGACCTCCGTCACGTTCCGCTCGGGACTAAACGGCTCAGGGCGAGCGTTTGCGAAGCTGAAAACACTTGACATTGGAATTAGTGATATAAATATTTTGATATTTCAAATTATGATAGCCGTTATAAATTACATTTTTTACGACCTTTATTATGGCATAAGTTTTATTGTTCAAAGCCTAATATAAATCAAATGAAATAAGATATAGATCATAATTTAGACTTGTCTTTGCGATTTAATTGGATGCAGTAAAGTGCAAGTAATCGTGTATCGGACGGCCGAAATTTCTAGATCGAAGTCTGAACTAAGTAATATATTTTTTTCAAAATTTAAATACGTGTTATCTACGAATAAAACACTAAACAAAACGACGTTTTTACGGCTCTCACCGCCTTAATTCTTTACTTGTCCCATGAACCACAAATGGTTCAGGTTGGTTATTTAACTATTGTGTTTAGGTACTTTGTGGACAATGAAAGTGTTCGTCGTCTCTGCCACTCAACAAAGAGAATGCCCATCAGGTTTGTGGCAGTTTCTTTCTAAAGCTAGATGCGTCTTTTCTGCGCCAGCGGGGTAATTGCTTAAGGGTGTATTCATGTAGAACGCTGCTAACAAGCGCCGATATGCCAGCGCTTCTCTGAAGCGCTCAATCTGATGTATGAAAACTGCCTGCGCCGACCAGCGTTAACAACCAGCGCTTAGACCTCATACAAAGACACCTAAAATCGTCTACTGCGCAAGTCAAACCACGTGGTGTATCAAGTCTAATCTTTAGTGGCACGCATTGTACCTACCTATAAGGGATTACCTGTTTTTTTTAATAACCGATATTCAATTGTGGTATCATAATGTGGCATTGCAACTGAAGTGGAAAAATATAAACTAACTTTGAAGGGCACTGTAATAGGCCAGACATTTTCCTTCAATCCGCATGATCAGGCAATGACAAAATCTTAGTCTAAAATTATAACTGCATTATTCTTCATTACAATTTTTTTAAACGAAACTTTGTATCTTCCATAGTTCTTCAACCACGTGCTAATTCTCGGCAAAGAAGAAAAGAATCTTCTCATATACTCAAAAGTATACGAGCTTATCTACGAGTTATATCAATGCTGCCCCACCATCCTTCTGTCCGTGCTACCGCAGTTAGAATGCAAACTCAAGTCCGCACAGTTCCCGGAGCGGCTCAGTGGCGTCGCATTACTTGCTAGAATGTTCTCCGAACCGGGATCAGAACTTGCAAAACAATACCCAGCACTATGGCGAGCTTTCCTAGGCAGATTCAACGATATATCGGTACCAATCAGAATCAAATGCGTTCAATACTGCATGCACTTCTTAGTACATCACCCGGACTTGAGAAAAGACATAACAGAGACATTAAAATTAAGGCAACATGATGCCCATGAACAAGTACGCTACGAAGTTGTAATGGCTATCATAGCAACAGCTCAAAGAGACTTCCAAGCAGTCGCCGAATCAGAAGATCTCCTACACTTCGTACGCGAAAGAACGCTCGACAAGAAATTCAAAATTCGAAAAGAGGCTATGTCCGGTCTAGCACTGATCTACAAAAAGTTTCTAACAGAAGAGAGCGTACCTCCCGCTACAGAGAAAGCAGTCCAATGGATCAAAGATAAAATCCTTCATGGTTATTACATGACGGCTTTAGAAGACCGTTTATTGGTGGAACGCCTCCTAAACACGTCACTCGTTCCATACACATTGCCAGCTCCAATTCGTATGAAGAAGCTTTTTTACCTAATGTCAAACGTTGACGATAACGCGACGAAAGCGTTCATAGAGTTACAAAAACACCAGTTGGTCGTTCGTCGTACTGTCGGTGAATGGATCGAGCTCCACCGAAAACCGCCGACGCCGGCCGTACAAAAAGAAATGATAGCTAAAGTGCTACATATTAGTTCGAAGTTTTTACCGGAATCGGTCAAATCTCAGGAGTTCTTGAATAAGTTCTCTCATCATATGAAACAGGCTCCTGAGTTATTGCAAGGAATGGAGACCATTTTGAATCCGAATGTCAGCTGCGAGGTCTGCGTTCGTACAACTGTGAGTATGAATGTTATTATGGTGTGCGCGCAAGTGCTAGTCACGTCTGAGGTATGTGAGCGGTGAGACAAGATTGTCTACCCCCGTCTCAGTGCTCACATACCTCAGGCGGTGACTAGCACTTGCGCGCACACTACAGTGTATGGTTTAGTAATGTAATTAAGCATAGCGCTAATCTGCTTTGAGTATTATCTGAATGGCGACCTAGTGAGACTATTAACCCACTAACCTGTTAAGCTACAGATGGGTTGTGATCTGATTTGCTTAGTATTGATATAGGTCTTATGCAAAGAAATAGGTACACATAGCAGCAGGTCAAGTTACCACAAACTGTCAAATTTTCTCATTCGAATCTGAACTTAACCGTCAACATTTTAAGGTTTAAAATCATTTGGAGAAATTTGACAGTTTGATATAACCTGATGTGCTGTTGTCTGTACTTACAGCCATCGGCGTAATACTTTTTGGCATTGGTTGTTTAAAACGCAAATTAATGTTTTAATCCATGTAAATCTTCGGTTTCTTATAAGCCTACTCAAATCACAGACTATAGTTTGACTGCTACCGCTGTACCGCCCCTTAGGCGCGCGGCGAGACGGGGCGGCAATGCAGACCGCTCATTCGTCAACGCTCACGGCGTCCCGCACTCGCGGTACAGCGGTAGCGGTCAAACTATAGTAATCAAGTGTTGTTTAAATGATGGCCAGTCATGTTCTTTGATCAATACAGCAGCCATGGTTTGCAAATTTTCTTAGCGGATGTAAATTAACCTTCTCGAAATTCCGGGGTTTAATGTTGATGATTGGCAATACAATAAAAAAAATCCTAAATAATCTTCCTGTCGTCATTATTATAAATACTAATTTCTCTTTCCATCTTTCAGTCAAGCGTCCTAAAGAAGCTAGGCCAGCCAGTGATGACAAACCTATACTACAACACAGTGAAGATGTTGTTAGAACGAGTGAGCTCAGTGATGATCGACCACGACTCGCTGCTCATACTCGTCGGGTACGTGGAGGCCACCGTGAAAGGAACCGACGCCTCTATGGCGGAGGAGTGCGGTATGTACAATAGTATAGTTTAAGTGTAATAGTATAGTATATGTATAATAGTATAGTATAGCATTTGTGTGAGTGATCACCACAATGGTGCGATAGCCCATGACCAAAATTTTTGTCTTATCGTTTTACCTAAGACAAAATCTTCAATCGTCTTGTATCGTTTTACGTTTTACAACTATGCGAAATGGTTTTGGTCATGGCCTCTCGTACTAAAAGAACAAAAGTCGATTGCCAAAAAGAAGTATAAACCGGTTTTAAATAAAGCAAAGGGCGAATCGCGCTCTAGGCTGGACGTCACATCTACACTATATGTGCACTCACACAAATGCAAGGCTCAGCTTAAACCTCACGTACAGTACAGTACACAATAGTTAAATTAATTGGTAAAACTTCAAAGACGTGATAGGTGTTGATATCTAAATGAATATTTTTTTTACTTTATTTTTATTAAAAATAAAGTTTTTCTACAGATATTTGATATCCTACTCATCACATTTGTGAAGTTTTGACCGTTAGTTTAATAAGTAAGTAAATTTTGCAATGGAATTTGAACTTGTGTCATGAATGACACTGAGTTTACTATTCCAAAACCTACCTATGTGCTGAAAATATTTTCAGACTAAAACTTGAATCTTTTAACCCTTTGTCTGCTGTATACATAACATAATCAGCCTAACGTTCCCACTGTTGGGACAGGCCTCTCTCCGAACCACTTCATAGAATACTTTCGAACATATTTTTTGTCATTATTATGCACACACGCGTGCCATCGGAATAAAGTTCTTATTTCGAAGAGGCTTAAATTGCTAATTCTTTGTCGCATATATTCATTTAACGTCACTACTGAGTGACTTTCTCATGTAAATACCGAGGAATTCCCAGACATCAACAAAATAACTTTTATAACGATGAACAAACGAACGCCATGGTATTGTAAACGGTGAAATGGTAACAGGGAACTGTGAATTCAGTTCCTAGGTTTAGCTGCAGTTACTAGGTATTTGTTACCAGGTAAGTAATTCCTAGCACATCTCTACTCTCTGTGAAAGGGAACGGGGCCTTCACTCTCTCTTCTAGCATAATGTAATCGTTTGATTTGATTGACCAACATAATTTTTGAACCCTTCCTAAATTCTACTATCCTCTACAGGAATCGACGAGAAGAAAGCAGCCGAACGCGGGCTCAAGCTCCTCGTGATGCTCTCCTTCGTGTTTCCCTCTCATTTCATACACGAAGACATCTTGAACCGGTTGACGTCACTGCTAGAACTGGACGACGAGTCCGTCGCGCCGCACATACTCGCCGCGCTCACCTTCCTAGGCAAATACAAGCCGCTCAGTGAGTGTAAACATGTCATATAATAATTTTTTCACACCACCTGCTCAGTAATGTCAACATGCAAACCTAATTAAAGTAATTGATAGTTTACACAGTGCGAGCTGTTGACTAGACAGTAGACAGCTGCTCTCGCTGTGTACTCGCATGCCAGTAGCTCGGCTTGCCTTGGCTGCTTTCATTATGAGAGTAGCAGCCTAGTCTCTTGCGAGTTGTGTGCTTGGGACGATTGGCGAGCTACTGCGGAAAACGTCCGAACGATGCGAGTGTTGTGCGAGCTGGTTGCCAGGCGAGTGATGGTCCCCCATTACTCGCATGGCGAGCGAGGCAAGCAGGCGAATGAAAACAAAAAGTGTTGAAATTACTTACTACTAGCTACTGTCCAACTCGCAAGTGCAAGTAACTCATATGATACGTCCGGAGGCCGACCCGTACGATAGCTCGCACTGTGTAAACTAACAATTAGCACAGATTAATACAGATGGGACACTCCGCAAAATCATTTAAATAAAAAGTGACTTTAGCTACGACACAATAAAGTGCAATTCAGGTCGCACAACGCTTATTACCTGCAATTATATTCACCTACAAGTTGCCTCTTATACCTTTTGACTCGTCAGGGTTGTCTTCTTTTACGATGAATGAGTATCGAACTAACGTGCGAGCCGGCCGGTGCGCGGCTGCCCGTACTGAATTGACCCAGTGAGCTGAGCTCGCCACGTACTTGTAGCTTCATATATAAACTGCGGAGTGTCCTATCTGTATTAATCTGTGCCATTAGTCATAATAGCCCAGGGTCTAGCGGGGGAATAATATTATACTGAAGTTCAATATAACCCGCTGGTCAATAATGTGAATTTGGAACCTCAACGATTAAATTCGTATGAAAACTTGAAAAAAAAAGAAAATTTAATTGCTTTTTATTACCTCACAGAAGGTGTGAAAAGTAGAATATTCTCCTCGGGTTTAAAAGTGTCTTCGTCTTGGGCAAGCTTCAATCCCACGCTGCACTCAGACTCAGGATTCTAGTCTTAACTTTCTTTCTTCTTCGCTTCAGTCAGGAGTTGACTCTGAACTCCCTCGCTTCGCTCAGGAGAACTCTGAACTACCTCGTTTCGCTCAGGAGTTAACTCTGAACTGTTTCCCTACGCTAGGGAGCACTAGAATCCTTCGTTACGATCGGTATTCAATACAGCACCCGTGACAAAAGACACTGCTTTATCCCCTTATTAAATAATCTACTATATTAATAGTACATGCTAAATGAATAGAAAATTCCTACAAAATAATATGTATAATTGTTTGGGTATTATTTCAGAAAATTAAACCAAAACACAGACTAAATAGACACTACGAAAGAGTAGATTTTAACATCGACTGTCCCTTAATCACCAGTATCACCATGTTTCCTCTCTGCTCATATTAAATTACCGCAAAATACCTTGTACAATGTTAAGACCAGGCAAATCAGTTATAGTATAGTTAAAATCTCGCTGCAGACTCGGTCATAAATCATTTGAGTGTTTCGCTCTCTTTCCCCCTCACGGGCCTTATGGGCAGGCCACGCCCACACGTAGTCCTGTGCATTACTGCAGTCGATGAGTGATATCGATAGTTTTATATATTTATAAATGGGTGATAGAAATAAATACACATTTTTTTTTATTTTATTACCAAATTTACTACAAAGCATATTAAATATATAAACTAAAGAACGTATATGTAAAACTAAAAATAGAAAATTAAAATTCTTCGTCTGAGTCATCGTCATCATCTGTTATCGATAATGGCCTTGAGCGCGCGCAACTAGCGCACATCCCTACTCCGATTATGATTTATGACCAAGTCTGCAGCGAGATTTTAACTATACTATAGTGTTCTTACACACGAGTGACACGCGTCATCGGCAGAGGCAACTGCGCCGACTACCGCCGCCGATATGCCGGTGATCGACGCTTGCAGTTGTATTGTGGTCGCGTCCGCCATTTTGTCAGTGGACTGCAAATAGTTGACACACACACAAATGACAAAATGACGAACGCGGCACGCGGCACGCGGTTGGCGGCGACACTTACGAATCGTGCCGAGCGTTGTAAACAGGAACTTAACAAGAGTGTTCATGTAAACGTAAAAATCAAATTGTTTTGTTCACAGGTGACGCGTGTCCGGCCTTGTTCCCGCGACTGATTACTCTATGTAAAGCGTACGCCGAGGTCGGCACACCGAAACAAGCCAAGAATGCTGTCAGGTAAGATACCTTATAACCTATAACTTATTGTTTGATGCTCGTCAACCAGTCTTACTAAGGGTGTCGTATTACCCAGTTACTGGGTTGTGGAGGTCAGATAGGCCGTCGCTCCATGTAAAATACTGATATTCAGCTGCATCCCGTTAGACTGGAAGCCGACCCCAACAAAGTTGGGAAAAGGCTAGGCAGATTGAAATAAGCATCACCTTTACACGTATTTTTTGTCTGTTTGTAAAGAGTTTGTTTGTTACGCTTTCACGGCTAAAATGCTGAACCGATTTTGATGAAATTTGGTATGGGGATACTTTGAACCCTTGGGAAGGACATATACTTTTTATTGACATACCACACCGGCGAAGCCGCGGGCGGAACTTAGTATAAAATAAATTGAAAAAAAAATCTGGTTATTCCTTTAGTCCAACTTCTGGCTGAAGACAACCAAACGTTGTATTGTATATTGTGGTAAAAACTGTAAATATAAGTTGGTTATTAATGAATAAATAAACTGCTTTGTTGTCACATAGTCTGTAGTTTTTGTATCCATGGGACTGGTTTGATGTCCAAAGTAGAGAGTAACAATACTACATTTCATATTCACCATTCCCCAGATGCCTATTCATGAATGTACCAGAACAAAGGACGCAGATCTTCACAGAAATCCTGGAGACTCTAAAGACGACTCTCTCGCCGCACTCCGAACATTACCGCACGGCCATCGTGACGCTGGGACACATAGCACACAACCTGCCCGAAAACTTCCCCGTGCACATCAAGAATATTGTCTCTAGGAAGGTAAGAGACAAGCCGCAAAGAGAGTTCTAAATTATAGTCAACTGTGCAGGATGGAAATAGATAACTCATGTTTTTGTAAGAAAACATCTGACTGTCTCACTGCGGGCGATAAATGGAGCTCGTGGCTAATAATAACAACCGCACGTGTCTATCCATCAGGTTAAGCTACGCTTGCCGGTGTTGTTCGTGGATGAGTGACCATCTTTACATAACAAGACTTCTCCGTGCCTCGGAAAGCATGTTAAGCCGTTGGTCCCTTCTGTCATTCGTGGATCTTTGACAGTCGTTACGGGTCGTCAGAAGCCCGAAAGTCTGACAACTTGTATTACCCAATATCTGGGTTGTGGAGGACAGATAGGCGGTCGCTCCATGTAAAATACTGGTATTCAGCGGCGTTAGACTGGAAGCCGACCCCAACATAGTTGGGAAAAGGCTAGGGAGATTGATTGATGTATGTTACATATTCATTATGTAGATTGTTTGGTGGAAGTCTGAGTTGTGGGCTACACTGTAGATGCAACGTTGATGTTACCAGAAACAAATTTTTTGCTCTTCCACCTTAGAAACCAGAATGGAACCCTAAATCAAATAATTTCGCCTGATTCGCTTCCCAGACGCTTAACTTCTACTGCAGTCTATACACAGACATTTATACAGGGTGTAAGGGACAGCCCTCCGCAAACTAACAGGGTGCATTCAGCTCCTCATTTTGAATCATATTCCACCGGAAATTTTCTCAGGAAAATTTTAATTTTTTCAAAAAATTTTTCAGTTACATTCTCATTATTTCAATGTTAAATTGCATTGTGTGTTCGCAGCACTCCATTTATGTAAAAAAAACTGCAAAAAAAACCGCAAAAAAAAAACCGGCAATGGATGTTGAAATACTCTAACCAACGACGCGTGAAATCAGCTGTTCACTTTCTGTCTAGCTACAGAGTTCATCGAACTCACCGCATACCTATTACCTACCCCTCCCAACCAGTAATAGACTCTCCGATTTGTGCACAAAAACACAAACAAATCAGGTTTATTGGATTCCCTTAAGGTGATACAAAAAAAGTGAACTGGGCGGGAATAAGAAAGTGACAGAGTCAATTACTTCCACATGCGAAAATAAGAGAGCGCAACAACGCGCTGGAACCAAAATAAAAGCGCCAAATGAAATAAAAATTGTTTAAAAATAAATTAAGCTATCTATCAAAATTATGTTCAGCCAGAATTTTCAATTACCTAATACGCACATTTTAAATGCAATTTTGCAATGAAATTACTTAGGATTTTAGAATTATAGAAAAAAAACATAAAAAAGTAGAGGTCTTTTCGGAATTAAATTCTATCGAGGAAATTTAACCCAATCGTGTTTTCCTTCAGTCAAAGTATTAATCAAATAGTCAATAAACATATATCCAAAAATTAAATCCATACATGCTGCAATAGTGAAATAAATGGTTACGAAAAATCCTCCAATTTATTTTGGTAGCGCCTTAACGTTCCTGAAAAAATTTCATGTACCGGTCATCTTAGTATGACATACTGAATTCACCCTATCAGTTTGCGGAGGGCTGTCCCATACACCCTGTATATATACTTATATTTTTTAAACATTTTAACCATTCTACCAGTTCTAGAAGAAAGAGACTGTTACACGGGGATAGATGACGCTCGACGATGCGGAAGGTTAAAACTTGTTTTTCTTGCAGATCGTAAAAGAGCTCCTAGTCCGCGAGGGCGGTGCCAGCTCTTCAGTGCCCGACGAGCCGTGGTGCCCTGAAGACCAGCTGCCCGAGGAAACGCGCTGCAAGCTGGAGGGACTCAAGTGCATGGCGCGCTGGCTGCTAGGACTCAAGAAGGATGAGCTGTCCGCACAGAAGACCTTCAGGATGCTGAATGCGTTTATAGTGCACAAAGGAGATTTGCTACAGGTATAGAAGTGGTATTTTTTCTTTACTTACAAAATATACAGGGTGTAAGTGTAAATAGTGGCAATCTTTTATGGGGTAATTGTACTCATTATTATGAACAACTTTTACTATGGGACCAAACCTGATATCGCGAAAAAAAATCAGCTGTTCAGTACATTTTGACGAATAATGCGAACATAAATGTACTGAACAGCTGATTTTTCGCGATTTCTTGTTTGTTCCTATAGTAAAAGTTGTTCATAATGATGAGTACAATGACCCTTTAAAAGATTGCCACTGTTTACACTTACACCCTGTATAGTCCGTTTTATGCAAGACTGGTCGATAAATACAGGGTTATTTTAAATTGGCTAGCTAAACTCCGCAGATGCAATGGGTATTGATATCTAAACATGATAAAACAAAAAAATAAGTTAATTTGATGATTTCTTTGGTGGGGTCGCATTTATTGTAGTCGTTTGAAAAATCTGTTTAAAAAATCCGTTTTTCTTGTGTAAACTTCACTGACGTGATGGGTATCGATATGTAAACATGATAAACTTAAAAAAACAGTTTTTCTCAATTCATACTTCAAGTAAAAATACTAATAGCGGTCGTTGACCTCCCAAAAACCAGCATGAAATCTTTTTATTTATTATTTCATCGTGTTAAGCATCCCATCCCATCGCATCTGCGGAGTTTAGCTAGACAATTTAAAATAACCATGTGTTAGCGATTTCGTAAGTTTTCAGTAAGCCGACGTTCGCACGGACGTAAAAATATCGCGGCGGGATTTTATCGCGCACTGGATTTTCAACTCTCGGTGTTGAGCCGAGCTTCGAGAATTCAACCTAACAACAGAGTGCATCCCAGCGCGTCGAAAAAACACACTGTTGGATTTTTAACTCTCGGCGCTAAGCAGAGCGTTGAAAATCCACTGTGCGAAAAAAAATCGCCGCGATATTTTTACGTTCGTGTGAACGTCGGCTAACAGGAGCGTGTTTCGAAATTAGTTTTTTAATGATTAATAATTGAAGCTACTGTAGTTCTTATTAAAAAATAATTTTAGTCTGTATTATAAAGTAATTTTTTATCCGATTTGTTTTCCAGATGTGGGTATTATTACAAAAAAAAAAAAAAAAAAAAAATATTGCGATTAATTCACGACTAGTCTAGGAGCTCTAAACAGTATTTTGTTGGTATACTATGCTAAAGAAGTTACTCTTGCAGTTCGCAACTGACCAGTTCCGACTGATGTCACCCATTCTTCTTTTGCCTACAATCTTCTCACAGTAAATATCCTTGTTACAGCAAAATCGTCTATCAAAAGCAGAGATGGCTCACTTGCGGCTGGCGGCGGGCGCGGCCATGCTGAAGATCTGCGAGCAGAAGGGCGTCGGCGACCAGTTCACCGCCGAGCAATTCTACAACCTGTCACATCTCATGATTGTGAGTATTGTGTGGATTTCGACCTCTTGATAGAATTATATTTGTATTTAGTCGTCATTCTGCTGTAGAATGATATAGGTAAAGTTAATTTATCTCACAAAAGCGCGTTAGTTATTGCAATTTAAACCTTATGATTAACATCATAAAGGTTTCAAGACTTCGTGAGATAGTTTAACTATAACATATCAACATCACGCCTGTGATCCATGCGTCATGTTCGTGAACGGGTGCCGTCAGTTGGGACTGGTCGTCTCTTAGCTGCCACGGCTTATTTTTAATTTAGCTGTTTTTAGTTTTTATCTTTTTCATTACGGACGCTTTTAACGTGCACGTCTTTCTACATTGTTCTCACATCTATATTTTCAATTTGAATGATGTAACCAATATTATGTAAAATATTTGATTTAAAAGAGTGTCCGTGGAGTTTCATGCCCGTTCTTCTCCAGGATCTACGCTTTGGAATGGGCAACTAGCTTCATTTTTCTGACTGACCGACCCAAGACCGACCCCTTGACAATTCAAAAGTGCCTGTAATTGGTGAAATGCTTTGAGTTTGAGTTTGAATCCTCGAAGGGTGGGTTAAGCAGAGGTGCACCTACATTAGTTGCACTCACATTTCGCCAGTATGTTTAAGTACCATGTATAGGGGGCGAGCCTATTGCCAGCTATGCATCTACGTATGCATACAAATAAATACAATTTAAATGTCTGTTTATGATGTCAAAACTGTGAAAGTATACAGGGTTATTTTTAAAACACCAGTAACCTCTTAAGGGGTCATTGTACTCATCATTATGAACAAGTTTTACCATGGGACCAAACCTGAAATCGCGAAAAAAAAATCAGCTGTTCAGTACATTTCGACGAGTTTGATGTAGATAAATGTACTGAACAGCTGATTTTTTTTTCGCAATAAGCGCGTTGAGCGATTTTTGGTACGGAGAAATCTTATGAGTTCGCGTCACGACACTGTCACGTTACCACTTCTGCCGGTAGTCCCTATGACTGACTATGGTTTTTTTTTAATAAACTTTATAATGTTTTTTAATTTCAGGATGACGTACCTCAAGTCAGAGAACTTTTTGCCACAAAACTACACAAGGGATTGTCAAAGGTACTTTATATTTATCTAATAGAAAAATATAGAACATGTGAATATTAATTTTCTGAGTGTAATTGTGAGTGCAAAATGTATAAAATTCGACCCAGAAATCACGCTTGTTTATCAAGCTTGATGTCTTCGTCTAATTTTATACTTAATAAAAAGTCAATATTGATACAATTACTCATTCAGTGAAATTTAAAAAGTGCTCGAGTATTTGCGAGCGTTTTCCTCCTTGGTGGAGGCTGACCCTTACGCCTCGTTCTGTTAGGTGTTAAGTTTACTTCAAAAACTGTTTTTCTCCACAGGGCATCCCCAACAAATGCCTGCCCCTAGACTTCATGGGCATGTACGCACTCGCAGGCCGCGAGCCCGAGCGTCGGATACGCAGCCTCGTGCGCCAGTACATGCTGGCCGACGTGGTGCGGCGCCGCGAGTACGTGCGCAACATCACCGTCGGCACTAAAGGTAACCTATGTGAGTGACGTCACTACTTGTACATTATACCACAGAGTAATGAAGCAACAGTGGTTTATCTGGGCAGTGACCTTGAATTAACCCCTCAAGTGTCAACTGCACCCCATGTGTGCATAAGAGAAAGTGCTCGAAATGTCGCGTGCACCCCATGTGTGCATAACTACGTCATCGTCACAGCTCTCATTGGCGATGGTATTTTTTACGTTTCTTTTCACTTTCAACACAATTTGGCTGTATCATTCGATTAATCGATTCATACTTGACCAGTTTTAATAACATTTTAATGGAACACTACTAAAATTTAACGAAACGTAATTTTTACAAATTCATCTGTGATTTTCAAAGTGACGCGCCATTTTTATTTTCATTGCGTAAACAAAAAGTTTTTATTCGTTTTTGGAGTGTTGAACATTGTTTCTAAGTGGAATAGATGTGTAAACATTGCCTACACATTATTGTGTTATCGTAATGAAGATTTTTTGGTGAATATGTGTGTGAATTCGATGTATTGTGATAAAGTTTTATGGTTATGTGAGTGAAAATTATAAAAGTGAAAACATATTTCATCACTGCGAGATGAGGTCAGTTTTATTTGTTTATTGAATAGTATAAATAGTTAGGTAAACTCATAACGAAGCTAGGAAGGTATAATATATACCATGATAATGGCTATAAGTTGCCGATTTCTCAGTTTTTCTGAAGGCCTACTCAAAAATCAAAAAGTTTTCTAAACTTGCGCATCACGCGGGGCGCAGGGGGCGGTCCGGGCCATACACTTGAGGGGTTAATTACCTGCGGCCGCTCGGTAGATAAATACGCGTCCGTCCGTGCGTAATTGCCGCGCGCTTGAACTGTTGCTTAAGGCGAAAGCGCCAGGGTAGCCCGCGAAATTCAAAATTTCTTACATTTTTTGCAATTTGTAGGTCAGTGTGAGCTTGTATGTTGATTAAAATATGATTCAATCAGCAATACAACTCCATAAGTTAGAATTTACCTCAAACCTCATGGTTTCATGAAATCGCTAGATTTGAGGTCAATTCTAACTGATGGAGTTGTATTACTGATTCTAATGATTATAATTCTGTAAAGCCATAATAGCTCGGCCGCGAATCATATTTTAATCAACATACAACCTGACACTGACCTGTAAATTGCAAAACACGTAAAAAAAATTGAATTTCGCGGGCTACCTTAGCGCATCATCCTTAACTGACACTGACTGAGATTTTGAAGCGCGTCGTTTTTAACTAACGTATGTTTTTGGATGCATAGTGGAGCGTGCAGTGTCGCAGCTGCCGCACATCTTGCCGGACTACATGCTGGTGTTCGCTGTGCCCATACTCACGCACGATCCTGCCTTCACCGCCTACGATAACGTCGTGCAACTCAAGGTATGTCATCTTTTTACTATGTAACAGCGGTTTATAACAGAAAACTTGTTACAGTAGTACCCAGCTGATATGGTTTACCGAGGTACCTGCACAAAAGATGAATTTTCAAAGCGCGGGAAATGCTATTGACCAATCGGCACGCTCCACGCACCGTGCTTCTTTTTCCTGCACCGCTACTGGTCGGCAGCTGCCGCCATGATATTAGTCAGCCGCCATACTTGCGAGTGAGATGGAACTAACAGCTGCAGTGTATTATGAACCTTATAGTGGTGATCTAAGGTTGATTGTAAGTTTTAAGCATTCTCGTTAATCTTCGGGGCCATACTTTCTTTTCTGTGCGGACGAAGATTCACGACGCGCCTTATTAGGTGGGTACCACTGTACAGGTAAACCAGAAAAGGTATGCACTTCGGGAATCATCGTGTTTCCGAATTATCACGAACGTCGCGCCACAGAGTAAGTCGGCGTTCCCACGAGCGTAATAAAATCGCGGCGGGATTTTATCGCGCACTGGATTTTCAACTCTCTGCTTAGCGCCGGGAGTTGAAAATCCAACAGTGTGTTTTTCGTCGCGCTGGTATGCACTCTGTTTTTGTTAGGTGGGATTCTCAACGCTCGGCTCAACAATGAGAGTTCAAAATCCAGTGCGCGATAACATCCCGCCGCGATTTTATTACGCTCGTGGGAACGCCGACTAAAGGTTCGGTTTTCTAGAAGAGCAGTGGCCGCACATAACAGCCGCAGTGACGGCTGTCATGAAAATGATGGCAGCGGTAAAAATTTAAATCGTTAGATTCGCCCTACCGCGTCAAAAGATAGTAGCGTCTGTTTCTTTTAGGCGTCTCTGACATACAATGACCCAGTAACTTGACTTGATTGTCATGGAAACGCTATTTAATCATGTGTGAGCTCACTCTTCTCAGTATGGACTCTTTTTCGCGTGACTAAGTATGGTGAAGGCAAATCTAGCGATTTAAGGCCGTGCGCTGCGTTAGGCGGGCGCCCGCGTGGCGTGCTGTTTTCATGTAATCTGCGCTGCGCGCGCAGCGCAGCACACATGAAACAGTACGACACGCGGGCGCCCGCGCCGTGCGCACGCCTAACGCAGCGCACGGCCTAATTCTTTGGGCAGCGGGGTTTGACTTTACGGTGTCAAAAACGCACACAAACTTACTTTCATATACGACGTTTCAGTGACGTCATTCGCCGGTAAATTGCGGACGTCATGTGGCGGTCACCGCTCTTTTAGAAAACCGTAGCAATGCTTCTAAGTTTTGTACTACCGTACTTTGTAGTAGTATCATTGCGCGTTTTTATGCAATTTTCTCTTTGTCTCTTAAAAGTTTTGGAATTTTTTTTGAATTCCATAGAGTTGTTAATCTATGAGGCGGTTATATAATCTATCTGCCTAGCCCTTTCCCAACTATGCTGGGGTCGGCTTCCAGACTAACCGGATGCAGCTGAATACCAGTATTTTACATGGAGCGATTGCCTATCTGACCTCCACAAACCAATTACTGGGTAATACTATACCCCTTGGTAAGACTGGTTGTCAGACTTTCGGGCTTCTGACGACCCGTTACAACTGTCAAGATCCAAACTCAAACTCAAAGCATTTATTTCAATTAAACCAATCACTGGCACTTTTGAATTGTCAAAGAGTCGGTCAGTTAGTCAGAAAGTTGAAGCTAGTTGCCCATTCCAAAAATCCACGAATGACAGCCGGGACCAACGACTTCAAGTGCTTTCCGAGGCACGGAGGGGTCTTGGTATGTAAAGATGTTCACCCATCCACGGACCAATCGCGACAAGCGTAGCGTAACCTGATCGAACGACCCGTGCGCTGCGCTAGGGAGCACTAGAATCCTTCGTTATACTCCGGGATTCAATGTAGCACCCGTGACATAAGACACTGACCCTTATTCCCTTACGTAAGTTACGTATTCCCTTACTAATTAATCTACTATTTTATTCGCAGGTAATCAAGAACTGCCTGTGGTTCATCCTGGAGCCGCTGATCACTCGCAACGACTTCTACTGCTACGGCTTCTACAAGAGCCTCGTGGAGCGCATGAAGATGCACAAGGATGCACTCAACGAGACGGACGACGCCGTCAACTATGTAAGTATAGTTAATCTGTCTCACGAAGTTGTGTCTTGAAGCCCTGTCATTATAAGGTTTAAACTACAATAACTAACCCGTCTTCGTGAAATAGTTTAACTATATACTCTTTATTTGGTCAGCGTTACTGATCGTTGAATACTGGTTTATCAGGATCTTAAAAGTAGATCAGATGGCTTATCAATATTTACATTGAGCGGAGTTGAGTCAATAATCACCAATTTTGATAGATTATGCTTGCAGCGGCCTATTTGTGTTGGCAGTCGATTGATTGCTTTCCATATAGGCCACTGCAGGTCACGTCCGGGCGGCAGGTGCTCCTGGGCCTAGATGAAGTCGGATAAAGAAATAAAAAGTATTTATTGTGACTCGCACAGGAAGATCATCAACTAAAAAACAGTAAGTCTTGTACGAGGCCAAAAGGCCAAAAGGCCCCTAGTTCAGCGTGATGCTGCGACATTTAAAATAAGTGTCGCAGCACTGGTATTCCGCTGTGATGTCAAGTGAAAAAAATCCAAAGTACAGTGTAATTATTAATTCACTGGAGTAAACATTATTTTACAAAGTGACATTAGCATCTGCTAATGTCACTTTGTAAAATAATGGTGCCATATTTATTGTAGTAATGATGCGTTCCGTTCCTTGTCACACAAAGTCAATAGGAACATTTATTATAAAAAGTAATTAAAGTTAATGCATTTTTATTTCATCCCTAGTGATGAAATAAAAATGCATTAACTTTAATTACTATAAAAGTAGTAGTAGTATTTCTTATTAATAAATAAATAAAATAATGTGATTTGATATAGAACGTAATGAGAATGAATGAGCGAGTGATTGATGTCAATCTTCTTGTCACAACACTATTTTTTTTTCATCAGAAAATGATAACACCGTAAACGTCAGATTACTCCAGTGAATTAATAATTAGACTTTAGCACTGTCTATTTTACTGCAGTGAATTAATAATAAGACACTGTCTATTTTACTCCAGTGAATTAATAATTAGACTTTAGCACTGCCTATTTTACTCCAGTGAATTAATAATTAGACTTTAGCACTGTCTATTTTACTCCAGTGAATTAATAATTAGACTTTAGCGCTGTCTATTTTACTCCAGTGAATTAATAATTAGACTTTAGCACTGTCTATTTTCTGTTGGATGGTGGCGGGTGTCGTTTTTCCCACAGGTCTCTTCTCACCTTAAGTGTTATTATTACTAATCTATGATCAATCTTTCTTCACAGAAACTATGGGCCATATGCGACCTAGCCATGTCAGTGATCTGGTCGCGGTCGCAGAGCTTCGAGCTGCGCGACTTTCCGTCGGACGCGCGCATTCCGCGCATGTACTTCGCGCCGCAGCCGGACTTCTTCGCCAACACTCGCGTGTTCCTGCCGCCCGAGTTACAGGTTGGTCTGAGGAAATGTGTGGATGGGGTGTGTGTCGGGTCATTTTTTAATTAGATCAATTTTCCTAGCCCTTTCCCAACTATGTTGGGGTCGGCTTCCAGTCTAACTGGATGCAGGTGAATACCAGTATTTTACGGTCAAAGATCCACGAATGACAGCCGGGACCAATGGCTTAACGTGCGTACCGGGGCACGTAGGAGTCTCGGTATGTAAAGATCCCCTCCACGGACCAACCCCGGCAAGCGTAGCTTAACCTGATGGATCGACCCGTACTGCTGTTATTACTTAGCCACGAGCTCCTGTTTTTTTATTTAATTATATGTAAGCCACAATTCCATTGCCTACTTTAGGATGCATATCCAGGTACGGCTATGATAATCCTTCCATATCCTAAAGGCACGTGTTCCCTACCTTTATCCTTGATAATGCAATGGTCTTTGTTGCACCACATGTCACATGAGGCAACAGGGGCTAGTGTGAATCTGCGTTCATTCGAGTAATCGAGTCTGGTCAAACCACGCTGGGGTCGGTCCATTTCTTTCATTAATTTATTCATTCATAGATAACAGAGGGGCAATTCCCGTATTTTTAACAACGTTCGCAATCTCATCTCAGTCTCAATCTGTCAAAAATTGTATAGCGTTTACCTCCATTATTGACATTTGATTGTTGCTGGCATGAGATTGCGACTTGAATTTGAACGTTTTTAGGTACGAGAATTGACCTTCAGGTTTGACTGTAAAGTGTAAAAATCATTTTACAATTATTTTAACTCTGATTTTGTGTCACTGTCAAAACCACAGTGATCTTTATTTTCAACACAATAAGGTAACTTTTATTAGAAGTAAAATAACTGAATGGACTACTAGTGTCTTCACACTGTATGTGTATTTCTGACGTAGACTTCAACGCCATGTAGACGCTGCGTAAATGTAATACATGCTGTGCTAGCGTTATATCGAAAAGAAGTGACTGTGACAGTCACAGTTACCGTTGCGTAGGAACAACGTCTATGCCTTCTCTGGTTCAGTGTCAGAACAAAGGCTCGTTTAGTTTCTGGCTGCAAGACTTACAATTCTGTGTGATTTGCAGCAATGTAGACTCTTAAAACTGGGTGTTGTTTACGTCTAACGTGAAACGTCTAGAGTACGGTTTTTTTTTAGAGTAATATAAAAAGATAATAATGTGTACAACCAGTATCATTCACACTAAAATTTTCTCCAAATTCTTCCTAACTCCAGCTAGCATTTTTTTTATTTGACTAGCCTGCTCTGTCCCACTACTGGGCAAAGGGCTTCCTCCACTCCTTCCATCTTTCACAGGCTCGTGTAAGCTAGCTAGCATAGATGTAAAAAATATACTTAACATTATTTTTTGTTTGTACAGTTCCAACCCAAGAGGCAAGCAACAACAGAGGGCAACAACCCGCGCAGCAAGAAGCGTGCGCGCGCGCTGCCTGAGAGAGAGAACGCTAACGATGTTGAGGTGAGCACGGGGTTCTTGTTCATAAGGGTCACATTGGCATATGCTTGGTATTGTGTTGGTATACTGCTTTTTTTGTGTGGTACACACGGCTACATATCAAGCTATACATTTCCAGTATTTCCTATACAACTGTGGTTCGTGGTGTGTGTTTGAACCGAACTTTGAATCTGTTCAGAGGAATGGGTCAAGCAATATACAGGGTGTCCAGTAAATAGGCCGAAATACTGTGAGGGGTGATAGCTTGGGTCAGTACCCATACCCACCAATAGAGTTCTGTGAAAATTTTGCGTTTTTTTTCACTGCTGCCCGAGCTTACATCCCCTGTAATGTTTATCTGTTCCCTGTAAATTTCGTAATAAAATCTAATAAAAAGTAAAGCTAGATGTTTCAAAAAAAAAAAGAGTGCACGGTTGTTTGATTTCTGTGCTTATTTTTGCACAACTTTGCACTGTATGACATTGATCTTATAGAACTGAAAAAACATTTGGCCAGTATTTATAGCATTTGGGTTCAAATATACACCACGTATTGCTAAAACTAAATTAATATTTCACTAACCCAATTTAATATTATATTTCTATATCACCTATCATACAAAAAGCTTGAAAGAAATAGTATATTATTATGTATTTACTTGAACCATGTTTTCCAAGCATACTCTGGGACGCGGGAGTATTGACGTCAAGGTAAACCCATTAGAGCATAGTATTTTAAATATCTCATTAATGATTACTGATGTAAGTATGTTTTAACTGAAATTATTCATTCATGCACACTCACAATCAGTCCGAAAATATTTTTTTTTACGGAAATTCTCGTGTTTCTAAGAAAACTTCGCATTCAGATCTCAATCTGTAAAAAAAAAGACACTGTTTTACCTACACTTTAGACATTAATAAAATTGTCGTTAGATACTTACCCCCTTTTATGAATAAAGAATGAATGAGGGGTTTAGCATTTTCTTGAAGTAAAAGCTTTTAAAAGGGACACTTTTCTCAATCATCTTATCTATCAGTCCGCATAAAGTATAAAAATCGAAAAAGTTTTTTTATTATTGTTAGATCCCCTTTTCATATCAAATCAGTTTCACCATTCATTTTACTATCAAAACTCTGAATATCACCACTAAACCATGCCTCTCATTTTCCTCCAGCCTTCAGAAGCATCAGACACTCAGATACAGCTGCCCGGCATAGACAATCCCCCGGAAACGGAACTAGAAGAGCCTCAAGCGAAGCGCGCGGTGAGTGACTGAGAACTACCCTCCGCTGGATCGTCCCACGAGCCCAGCGAGTAAGTACTAACATAGCGATAGATAACGTGACCACTGTGTTTATGAAGTCATAGTAACGACAATGTACTCGAATGACAACTGTCAGAGTTGTATGACAAATGATTTTGACATTTGTATGAGAATGTCTGTTGAAAATTTTTCTGTCGATTTGTATGAATTTTGGATAATAAACTGTCAGTAACAGTTGTATGGCTTTTATAAATAAGCTGTCGAGTTTGTATGACAATTGCAAATATGCTGTCAATTGCTCTTTTGTTGGAATGATGTCTTGAATTTTAGGATTTCTTTAAAAATCTTTTGTTTTCATTTTGATGTTTGTATGACAGAGGATGTTAGGTTAGTTTGATATTACGAAAACTGTATTAAAGTAAGTACGTGTCATACAATATCTCCAAGAGAATGTTTAAGATATTGATGTCAATGTATTTTAACGGTAAATAGAACTATGAGGTCTATAAGCCGATCAAATAATGTGTATTGAAATCCTTTAGCACCCCACAGTAATTATAACTATTAATGAATTACATTTTGTATAAAGTTTCAATAATAATAATAATAATTTTAATATTTGAACACTTCGTCATGGTTATCTATCGTTAATGTTGGCACTTTAATATTGTACACAACTCATAAAATATACAAATCTCAGAAAAGAAGTTGATCGGACGTTTTATTATATCGAGAATACTGGAAACAGGTAGCAGTTGCATTGACAAACTATCTCTTATCCGAGCAGGTTCAATAACTGATAACCTTGTTGCCATAGTTAACATAAAAAAAACAAATCCTTTGTCTATGGCTCCAGTGAAGATTTAAATCCCAACTCTCATTTGTTTAGATTTTGCATTGCAACTCCTCAGGAGTGGAAATCTTGCAGAACTTTATTTCTGTGTTCTGGTCAATTAACTGCTATCTGATAAAGCCTTAGCACATAGATATTTTTTACAATTGGGAATGTGCATGTAATTTTTTTTCTCTTAAATATCAATAAAACATGGTGACGTAAACCCAATAAAAGTCAAATGTTACTACTGTTTGTTGCTCCTAAAAAGACGAAGACGTACTGTTGTAGTTCGCGTTCCGTTCCACCAAAAATACGTAACATAAAATAAAAAAAGAATTGTAAAATAGGTAATGCGTTAAAAAATGTAAAAAATATTGCAATTTGTTTTTAAACAATGTATATTTAAATAATGAAACAGTTTTGAATTACATGCATATTCCCTATTCTAAATGTAATTTTTCGTTTGTGGTGATTTTATTTTTTGGATTTACAAAATATCAAGAACGGTAATATTAATTGGAACCAAAAATATCTGTGTGTTCAGACTAAAACTAGGACAAAACTCAGTCATGTATTTATAAGCATAAATAACCCTATGAAGACTGGCTACTAGTATGTACTCCTAACTATTGAATGAACGGGTGAATGGAAGCATTTCATTCATTCTTCACTGAATGTATATGTTACTTCGGTAACTTGAACTTTGCCTAAACTTTCATGTGTTGGTCTTGGCGTGAGATAAATGGTAAAAATTAATCGAAAAATAAGGAGATTTATCATTTTAAGTTTTTCAATTAACTATGTCTGTTCCTCTAGTATAACTGGCTTTTTTTATAATGCCATCATAATTATTATTATTATTGCCAGTTCCACTGTTAGTTTATTAAGCATTATTACCTAAAGTTAGAGAATTCAATAATGAATTAGTCGATTATTTAAGTCCTAAATATTTGTCTAATTCAATAGCAAATTTTCTACCAACATATTTGCCACAGTGTAACAGCGTTGTTGGCACCAAAGTTGGTCTTGAATGTTGGTTTTTTCTATTTGCCAATGTATTATATGTTAGTGTTTAGTACACAAACTGCCTATTTTCTTCCTCGCGTCTCTTCTTTATTATCTCATGCCACGACCATTTGGAAGATAAATAGAAAAAAATTATATGGAAATGTAAATAATCTGATTTATTTCAATTACTTGTGTGCGATTATGGACTAAAATTGGTCGAACATCTTCTAAAAATCATTGTCTCGCGAATTACAAATTGTAATTGCAAATCTATTCTCAAGTCGACTATGTTTCTAAGAAGATGGATTTAATTATTATATTTTGTTTAAAAAGTTTCGTAAGTTAGGCTCGATTTACATAAATACTTGGCCCTGAACCAGACTCGTCATTATTATTATCCTGCCCTTATCCTAATTTATTTGGGGTCGGCGCAGCAGTATCGTGCGAGCGAGATAAAAAGCTGAGGTAGTATGGGCTCTAAAGTTCTATCAAAACAGTCGAAACAGTTGCGCTAGTAGTTCAATAGTCGTAGCAAAGAAAGCAATCAGTCGTTTAAAATGAGAAAACACACATTTCTAAAATAAGTCGTGTTTTTACAAATGACTTTTTAGTCTGTCGGGAATCATTGGACGCTTTTATATTTTCTAACGTGACGATATTATCGTGTACGTCCATGGTTACGATAACACATGGAAGTAAAATGTGTTGAAATATAACGTCGACGTGCACGTTATAACGTTATCGTGGACGGAAATTTAAACAATTCTTCACATATTTGTCTTCCCTGTGCTATCGTGATGCGGTGGTCGTCTACGATAATATCGTCAGTTTAAAATTGTAAAAGCTCCCATTGTGACAATATTGATTCCGGACAAATCTGCCCGACAAGTCAATAAGATATTAGATATTGCCTTCTCTCCCACTATCAAAAAGGGCCAAATGTAAATCGGGCTTAGACATAATGACTAACTTAAAAAAATAATATATAAAAGGTATATCATAAATCGTGCAATTAATACAATCGAATTATACCTTTTTTACAAATAATGACAAATAAAGGTAAAATACGAATGATGTGTCATGGCTGGTCCGAACTTCGTGCAGAAGAGACTGCGCAGTAACATTTTTTAGGAACCAAATGGTGACATGAGGCGAGTGTGAGTGAGAGAACATGCGCGAAGGTTCCTAGTGCCTATGTTCTCTCCGGCCATGATACATCAGTCGTACTCTATACTACCTAAATAATTGATGATAATATTCGAAAATGAGAAGTTATTAGCTATATACCAAGTGTTTATGTATATTATCGATATTTATTGCTAGTTTTCATAATAAATTGTTCAACATTCATTTCTTACGGCCTTCGCATAATATTTACTACTTCATGCATATATGCTTTAGTTTTTCATGAATTATTTTGTGTTAATTTATTTCGTAAATCTTTGAATAGTAATAATATTCATTATTTAACACATTTCTTGGCGTTTTCGCATTTCGTTCTTTGTGCTAGTATACATAGATACTTGGGATATATTTTTTTTTAAAAGATGACTTCGTAAGTTGGCGGTAAACTCTAAAATGTGACTGTTGTTGAAATCCGAAATTAGCAGGTTCAAATATCGCTTTATAAGGCCTATTTACACTACGTTGTAATTTGTATATCAAATGTATAAGATGTAAAGGTTGCACTAGTCGGCGGCTCGAACTCGTACTTATTTAGTTTTATTTATTTAGTATATATTTATGTATTTAGCATTTATTTATTTAGCGAAATAGATGATGATTTATTATAACGAAAACGAGTGCGTAAAATTTAATAAGCAGGCCTTTGGTCGTATTATGAAAAAACTACTGGATGTATTTATTCAAAATAAAGTTATTTGAAATTATCTATCCTTGTTCGATAACAAGTATGCCATTTTCATACTCCGGGACCTATTAATTACGCCCAAAGATGCGTTAAAATTAGTGTTGAAATGTGGAAGTTTTGACGTTCATCAAACCAATATTTTTTTTCCGATTCTGCTTCCATACAGGGCTAGATAATGACGAGACAAATTGATATAATTTTTAGTTTTGAACGTACACCGTCAAACAGACGAGTAATCACCATACCACGTTCGTATGGAAGAATGTCCGACTAGCGTAAACTTAAATGCTTATCATAAAACATACACTTATGTTTTCACTATGCAGTATAAATAAAACCTAGTTGTCACTAGTGAGTGTAAATAGGCACTTAGATATTACTGACCTTTCACAGCCTATCGTCACAAATATCGCACCCAGGCCAAGTTAAGAAAAAAAAAGGTCTTGAATAAAAACATTGTTCGGACATCTCCAGGATTGAAAAAAAAACGATCTAAGAATAGAGATAATGAGTCTGTATTATAGAGTTTAATCGATAAGTTTACCTATCTTAATGTTTGTTTCATCGTTGTTTTAGTTATAATTTCATTTCGGCTGGTCGATGAGCGTCTCCTTATTTTTTTAATTATATTATTGTATAGTTTGGACCTCAATAGAGGTCCCCACGAATGTTGTCTGCAGTTCTTTTATAATGTTGGATGGACATATTTGGTTAGTCTGTGGTCATCGTAGCGGCTAATTGTAAGGTTATTATTATGTGTGTTATGTATCTATTATTTTGGCCCGTTTCTGAGATACGACAGAAAAACACGTTTTGTAAATCAAATAAATACTAAAATTATGTAATCTTAAGCGAATTTTTATATTCAAAAACTTATTTCTTGTGGGCAATTTAATCAAATGTTTTGGACAAAAACTCAATGAAATGTTTTGGACAAATTTATGCCTATTTCTAATTATTAACGATCGTGTGACGTATCTCAGATACCAGTCTATAAATTTAGGTACTCGTCAAGTAAAATAATTTAATTTCTCGTGATATTATTCTAAATATCAATGTAGGTTTTTATGGGGGATTGAACCCTGTAGTTTCACAAGCACTAAATTGATTCGATAAGACATCAATAAGGTCACATATTTCTAAATACATACACTGTATGATCTGTCGGTAATACATTTTATGGTTATATAGATTATTTATTTTAAGTAATGACATTGCTACCATTTGTTTCATTAGTCTCTACTATAGGGTTCCCCTGCCCCGCTTCGGTGTCCAGAACATTCGTTACAAGACCGGCATTAAGTAATAACTTTTTTATTGATAAACATTTTATTTAAGGTGTACCAAAAAAAGGAAATATTAGCGACACAACGCTCGCTCCACTGTCGCAGTGATTCTCTGTAGTTATGTATTAAAAATAAATAATAAACACATTTCTTGGTAGTTTTACATTTTATTCCATTTGGTTAAATACCTTATCACAACCTTTATGCTAAGAGGTTTTGTTCATTCAATGATAACAATAAATAGACATACATTTTATCATAATTTAGTTTTTCATTTAATAGTAAACCCATTATAACATACATATTTATACAAAGCTCTCATAACCAGAAAGCCTTCATTCAATTTAAACACTTTTGCGGGCGGTTGACTTCTATAAACGTCATAACAATAAAACTTCTATTGTGCACGATAGAAATAGAGAATGGACTGAGCGTTCCGTATTCAGAATACAGACTGAAAAGTACGAGAGAGACAGCAAATTTGCGGCCAGTAGTTGTCTCTTTAGTAGTACTACAGGTGTTGGCCGCAAATTAGCTTTGTCTCTTTCCAGAGAGTGGTCACTTTTGTGAGGCTAACGCTCAGTCCAATTCTCTATGTTGTGTACCGTCCGCGAACCCATTAAGGTCCGTTTTCCAATAGTCAGATATCTTCTATCGGAGAAATAAAAACGGCGGTTTGGTAGCTTCTGTATGGAACATTATGTCATGTCAAACTGCCATATTAATTTCTCAGATAAAAGTCATCTTACTATTTAAAAAACCGCCTCGTATTTAAATTCCTTCATTGGTTCAACAGCGAATCAACGAATTAAAATATGGTCATTTTAACATTGCGTTAAATTAAAGACATCCAAATTGTATTTAGCATGCCTTCAAAAGAAAATTCCATACATAACATTTTGATTAGCTAGCAAAGAGAATTAAGTCGTAAGTACATATATTTAAATGTCTTTGTTGCCTAGCTAGACAAAAGGGTAGTAGTTTAAGTGATTTTAGATTAATTAATATTTTTGAGAAATAATTCCGTAAAAATAAAGCTATTGGTCACGTGATGTCACAAATTCCATACGACACGACAGTTCAAGTGACAGTGTTCATTATTCATCTACCAAATTAGTAGTATTAAGTCATATTTGGTGTTGGTACTTACATAAAAAATTCAAAGCACAATGTTAAATATAAAAACGTTAATTAAGACTACCGAATATTATGATATTCCGACAGAAGTGAAAAATAAATTTTGAGTTCCAGCAACACTGTTAAAAAAACTCGCAGATTGAACAGAATTAAAGTACAGGGACCGTACGTACTATGACGTGTTAATGCCATCATAATTCCGTTGTGAAAAAAGGATGGTGCTATAGGTCGTATAAAGCTCCGTCTCTCTCTCTCATACTGGAACAATGATGGCTTTAACCCCTCAAGTGTCGAATGCACCCCATGTGTGCATAAGGAAAAACCTTTACATAGTGGTATATAAGCTATTATATCGAATATACAGGGTGGAAGGGACATCGACGGGCAAACGGTTACCACGTATTCAGTACATCATTCTGAGCCCCCTAGAAATTTTTCATTGGTTATTAAAAAAAAAATCTGATCTTTCATACATTTTGACCTTGTAAGTATTGCATTATTGTAGGAAACTGCAGATTTGTGTTTTAATAACCGATGAAAAATTTCTATTTGGGGGGGCTCAGAATGATGTACTGAATACGTGGTAACCGTTTGCGCGTCGATGTCCCTTCCACCCTGTATAAATATAAACGTAAAAAAACAACCGATGGAAAACATGTCCCCCTCAGTAGTTGTGAACCTATAGGGTTCGCAACTAACCCCCCCCCCCCACCCCCACCGCTGGGGTTTTGGGTCTAAAAATAGCCCAAACTCAGACATGTGAGGGTTTAACACGTCATAGTAAGCCCCCTGAAGTCACTCGAGCCACCAGTACAGAATGCTCCGTTTTATAAATCAAAAATAGTATTACGCTGAAATATTCATATTTTGAGGAAAACAAACCTTAAGGAACATTATTAATCGGTTTCTCAAAAACTCAACTAGCCTATTGTATTTTTCTGTCAATAAATTATGTATGTTATTTCTAACACATTGTATTCTCAATAAATAAGGTTTCATTAATTAATGAAAAAATGTTGATAAAGATGATACTTCAATCATCATTTTACTTATTTTAAAAAGTAACAGGTACCAATTTCATATTAATACTTCATATAAGTATTAATCAATATCCTTTGTACTTCAAAAATACTGATGAAATTAATTAATTTAGATAAGAAAATAAATATTATATCATCCTAATTATATAATACATTACAATATTGATGTATTTTTGGTTTCTCTTATTGCTAAATTACGGAATATAAAACCTGACCCAAAATACACACGTTTTTACAATTTTTAAGTTACTTCCTTGGGAAGCTAAAGTTTCAGAACGACATCCAAGGAGGTAGCAATAACTTTTTTTAAAGGAATATGGACCATACACCTTTCTATTACAGTCTCCAATACAATACACAGTCAAATAAGGCCTTATCTACACAAACACAGGCTCAGTCTTCTTCCAATACTTCTGGATCTCTTCTAAGCTTTTGCCTTTAGTCTCTGGTACCCAAAGAACGGTGTAGACTACTCCGAAGAACGTGACCGCTGCGAAGCTGTAGAACACGACGAACGCACCGAACTGGTTGGCTATGGGCGTGTAGAAGAGTACGGTCATTGAACTGCAGAAGAATGAGAACGCCATTGAAGCTCCCGCCATTCGCGCCCGGACCTGAGGATTTCGGGTGAGTTTTTTAGTAAGTATTGTTATTTAGACTGGCGGAATCTAATGTAGATACTAAAAATATTTTACTTTTTAAGCGGCACATTTACGGCTACATGTGCTCTGGGGGTCTAAAACGGCCACATTAAGCAATTCCTCTAAAAGCGGATTCATTTCCTGAATTCCCAGCAATTTATTATGATTGACTTATTTGACGTATTTGACATTAAACTTCAATAAACCAATTCGTAATTTGTGGACCATTTTACGAATCTCCATACAAAACTGTCAAACAGATGAATTGGGTTTTACGCAGAATGTGCACTTCGCAAAATGTGCACTTGACGCAAAATGTGCACTTCGCATAATGTGCACTTAGCAAAATGTGCACTTCTCAAAATAGCACTTCTCAAAATGACCACCTCTCAAATGAATGTGAATTTTATCACAATAGGTCAAAATAAAAATCGTTTGCTTACAATTTTTTTTTTTTATTATTTTGCATGATTTTAGCACAATAACAGTAATTTCTTTGTAAAAATGTATGGCTGGAGTACTTATATTACCTATGTGTATAGCTGATATGTACTGTAAATACATAATGCTTTTGTAAACCGGTTCTATGTCTATTTAGGACCCCATTTATATAATAAGCTAAATAGGATACTTAATATATATAGTGCCACTTACAAACATTGTAGTCTGAAGATATGCGAATATTTGGGTAAGCTTGATTACACAGACACAGAAAAACTTCTAGAAGTGCTTCAATAATTATGTAGATATTAAATTGGTAATTTTTAATTTGTATTTAGTAATATATGTAGGATAGTATTATTTCAATAATCAATTAACTATGTACAAATAATCAGCTTGATCGCTTAGTCTTGGGATGGCCTGAAACACAGGTTTTTATTAACCTAGCTCAGGCAGGTCGCCACACAAGTTATAATGTTAGTACCAAACCAATGCACCTTTCATAGGTAACAGCATGAGTAAATTAAATTGAACTACTTTGTTTATAAGTATTTAAGCTAATCTGTTGAAGAACTTGGTACTACTAAGTATTTATAAGTTTGTAAATGTTTTACTTTGTAAAAGGACGTAATAAAAATTATTATTATATAAAAAAAAAAAAAAAAATTATTATAAAAAAATAAAAAAATATTATTATAATCAAACATTTCCTAAACGTGATTACTTTTTACAAAGAAACTACTGTTATCGTGCTAAAAATCATGCAAAACAATTTTAAAAAAAATGTTAGCAAACGGTTTTTATTTTGACCCCTTGTGATAAAATTCACACTCATTTTTAGATGTGCCCATTTTGAGAAGTGCTCATTTTGAGAAGTGCTATTTTGAGAAGTGCACATTTTGCGAAGTGCACATTATGCGAAGTGCACATTTTGCGTCAAGTGCACATTTTGCGAAGTGCACATTCTGCGTCAAACCCAGTGGAAAACTCTGACAGCAGTGGTACAGTGGTGCCATTGTTGCCCCAAAAATGTACCACTGACGCCACAAAATACTGAATCACATTAGCAAAGTTATTATACAGATGCCAGATGTAAAGCATTGTTCATTAAGTCGTCGCTAATTTAACTAAGTGACTTAACTGATTCGAAGCACATTTTACAGGGCAAGCTATTTTTCTTTTTTTTTGTAAACTTTATGTAGGTACACTCAGCAAATCAATTAGGTTTACATTCACACACGGATAGCTGTATCGGCATGAATAGTTGCGCACACAAACGTTAACTATTAGATACGAGCGAGCTCAGTTTTTTATTAGTGTGCGTATGTAGCAGCAGCGCCGATAGGCAGTAATAATGTATATAATTGAATGAGTTAGAATATTTCGCACTTGTTCATTGTAACAGATTTAGCACAATGGCTAACGTTTCTGGTTGGTAAACGAGATGTCCTAAGTTCAAATCTCGGTGCTATATTATTCTCTTTTTGTAAATTCTCTAATCATAATTTTCCTAAAACATATTACCTAGTTGAATTGCTAATGATTCAATCCCGTTCATAGATGAGTAATTTACAACGTTTGAGATATGAGCACGGAATTCTCAGCCAACTTATTTTGACTGTATAGCATATCACTACCCACAATTTTTGTGTTATATTATTTTTTACACTTCACCTTAATTTACAAAAAAAAATAGCGAAAGAATGCTAAACCATTAAAATGTTGCAGATTCTGTGGTAATGTTATTATTATAAATGGAAATGCATTTTTCTATTTAAATAACATGTTGATTCACTACATAATACAGAATATGTAATACTTAAATCTGTAAAACATTTTACAAATTAATTCATTTTCTTTTTCTTTTTTTTTCTTTTTTTTTCATGCCGTTTTTAAAATGTTTATAGTTGAATATGATATTATAAAATGTTGGTATATTAATTTTGAACTAAGAACGTATACTTACTATAACTTAATTACTTAAGTATATTTTAATTAAATAATAATAATAAATAATAATAATAATATCCTTGGACATTTCACACAACGCCATCTAGTCCCAAGCTAAGCAACCTAATGCTTGTGTTATGGTAACGAGATGGCTGATAAACTACTTATATACTTTTTTTTTTTTTTGTAAATACATACATATTATAGATAGAAAAACACCCAGACTCGGAACAAATACGTGTAGGTCGTACAAATATTTGTTCCGTGCGGGAATCGAACCCGCGACATGCTGCGCAGCAGTCAATCACTCAACCACTGCGCCAACCGTGTCGTCAAATAATTAAATAATAAACATTTTCATTTCTTGCAAAGATTTTGTGTTATTTCTATACAAAATAATTTATAAAGATATTTCCCGCCTTCGTTCGTTAAAGAAAAGTAAAAAAAAAGATAATAATTAAAAACAAAACATTGTGAACAAAAACCTATAATTAGGTTATTCCTGGTTTTGAACTCAGGCAACGATGATTATCGAATTGACTTAGTGACCATGAGACCAACTCAACTCTTATTAAACACCTTGAAATTTAACTTTATTTGTTATGCTAGACGCAAGATTCTAAAGAATTTGAACCTTAGCGTATATTTTCATAAAGTTCAATATCGCACAACCACAAGCAGCTGTTAAAATGAATCACGGAATTAGCTACATATTAACCGTAGAAAATTAACTTTAGGTGTTTCTGATGCGCGATATTTTTTTATTAATCCACCCTCGCCTTTTTTATTTTTAGTAGTCGTGTTACTCATTAGACTTTCAACCTTAATGACAAAAATATAATGATTAATGTCGCGAGTATCCTTACTCAAGTGTTGGCCACATTTTATATTTTCTACCCTCTAAAATGACATATCATGCTAAGCAAGTAGTTTACGTTCATAATGCTATTGACCATCGGACTTTCGTTACGTTTTTAGTCATTATACCCAGCGTGTTTTGATTGAGAAGTGCTTTTATTTTTGAATCACTATGAATCACATAACTACACTTTTAAAAGCTGAGATAATTATTTTGCATGAGCAAAACGTTTCAATTGGTATAATTGCGAGGCGTTTAAAGATATCGGTGAGTAACAAAATGTTATTAGGTATTATGTTTTGAAGTTTAATACTTAGGTTTAATTTATTGTTTATTGTAACATTACTTTATTATTGTTCACAGAGAATAACAATTGTGGGTCCATCGTTATGCAGATTCGGGAAGGATTGATCCTCGCCGACCGGGACCAAAGGCTGGATTTACCAATGTGCGGCACTGTGATAAATATGACTGAGCCCTTCCTCACTACTCGTTCCATGGCGACTAAACATGACGTGACATTACAAACTGTACGGAACCAGTTGCGTGCAGCTGGTGTGAAATGTCGTAGGCCAGCCAAGAAAATTTTACTGTCAGATATTTACATGCAAAACCGGGTACGCTTCGCAAGAGAATATTTGGATTTCGTTAGGTGCAATAATAATTATAGTTATAAATAGCGATGAAAAATGTTTTAAGTCGGACAAGACAAGGACGGTCGCAAAATATTGTGGCGACAAGATGGTAAGCGCTATACTAAAAAAAATATTCTTCTTCTTATAATTAAAAAAATATGGTTGCTAGCATGAGCTATTAATTAAAATATCGGGGGGTAATTAAATTTGTTTTATGTGAGTGATGTTATTGTTAGTGAGACTACAATTTAGGATACCTACTGTATCTTAATATCTAGCTTACTTACATGTTTATTCATATCACTAACAAATAAATTAGCCACTAAATATTAAAAATAATGTTGATTTCTTGTCCGGCTTAGAATATTTGTCATGCACAAAACTTTATAATTTGTAATTATAATTTTAAAAACCTAGTCAATAAATATTGTTGTTTTCTTATTACAAATTGTTTATTTTTTACTTCCATATATTTTTTTCGAATGTTTTTATTATCAGGTAAATTACTTAAATAAAATTCATCAAAATGAAAAAAAAAGTTTTTTATGATGCAAAAAATTTGCGCCGCCTGCGGTGAGACTCGATCCTAAGACATTTGATTTACCAGCCGAATGCTTATGCACCTATGCCACGGGACCAGATAGTTACGTTGTTAAATTTATGCTTCATATTCTTTGCTTCATATATATTGTGAAGCAAACACTAATAGGCGTAGAGCAATACACCCGTTGACTGTACGCACACCAACAACTGTGTTGATGTGCTATGCATACCGATCTTTTTTGTTGTGTGTACATCGGTCTCGATTTTTGCATTATCATGGGGACCGTAAGGCATAGGTACAGATACGCCGATTAGACAGATCGATTTGACTTGGAAAATGTATCAAATTACTACCTATAATTAGGTCGGCCATCGGCTTAGTCAAATGTCATACGTCAGTTAGTTAGATTAGCGATGATATAAGATCACCCACATTATGTTTTATCGTGTTTAGAAATCGCTAGGTACCCATCACGTCTGCATAGTTTCGCTAGCTATGTAGGTATGTACTATGTATGGATGTATACAGGGTTATTGGTAAAACACCAGCAACCTCTTAAGGGGTCATTGTACTCATCATTATGAACAACTTTTATTATGGGACCAAAACCTGAAATCGCGAAAAAAAAATCAGCTGCTCCCTACATTTTGACGAGTTTGATGTAGATTAAATGTACTGAACAGCTGATTTTTTTTTCGCGATTTCAGGTTTGGTTCCATAATAAAAGTTGCTCATAATGATGAGTACAATAACCCCTTAAGAGGTTACTGGTGTTTTACCAATAACCCTGTATAAGAACCATACTTTTTATGAGTTGCTATGGCAGGTGGCGTGCCTAATTGCAATTTAGAATCAATATTTATGGAAGGTAAGAACAATAGGTAACTAATCATATTGATATTTTATTTATGTTAGCAATTAGCCACAGAATATATCGTAACTGCGTGGAAAACTTATGATACCTAAATAGGTCTATTACTATCGGTTTTTGTTTTGAAACTAGTTTATGGTCTCGGTTGATATTGAACAAATAACTCAGAGGATCATGTTTTCGCTGTTTTTAATCAGCTGATTTCAAAACATCTTTTATCAAAATCTAAATTATCGTTAATGTGTGTTTGTAAAAAGCCAATGGTATTATTACGAAACGGGTTGTAGTGGAGGTAGTACCTACCTATACTAATTTAGAAAGACAACATGCTGCTTGTTTGCAACTGACCTAAATTAAATCACGTTCTTTATGTGCATTAAAATTGTCTTCACGAAACATCTAAAACATCAGATAGCGCAAATTTTTTATTTTAACTGACCTAAACCATATCACGCGGACCTAAATACATACATAAACCACGTTATTTATTTGCATTGGGGATGTTGACAAAGTTTTGTCATGTAGATTATTAAAAAATATTAGACACATTGTTTTTTTCTTTTTTTACGTAGGTACCTAACCAAAAGGTTACGGCGATACATTGACTTAAAATTAATGACGTAGCGAGCCCCACTCCCCAATTTTAATGCGATTTATCTAAGTATTTTTTTATTAATATGATAAAGTAAAAAATACGTGGCAATTTTTTTTTAATTATCTGAGTGGCGGACTGAATAGAATTTCTTATTTTTACCCAGGAAACTTCCCTATTGTCTTCACGAAACAAAATCAGAGACAAAGAGCATCTAAAACAAAATATACTAGAGGTTAATTCAAATCTCACCTGAAATGTGAACACCTCAGCCATGATGACCATTGGTACAGGGGCCAGGCCAGCGCCATAAGCCAGTATGCACACACATACGGCCACTACTGGGAGCCAGCTTGCCACGCCGGTACCAAGGAGAAAACACGTTGCTAAGGTCGTCATACATATTGACACGACCAGGGAACTGCAGGCTAGAGGTATCTGAAAAGAGAAAAATAGGTTTTTGTAAGTTTTCATGGTGTTGTGTAAAGCTCCATTTACACGGCGCCATTTTATTGCCTGTGGCATAGCATAAAATTGACAGGCAAATATCTGGCACCGTCTAAACTACACGTAAGTACAATATTGTTGGACGATACGGGCAACTTTGAAAACTGGTATAAGCATGTACAAGAAAATCACACAGTACATACAATAATTGCTCGTACAATAAAATCGCATTCAATTCTGGCATGATCTCACATTTGTGCTGTCATTGAAATATGAGTGCGGTAAGTGAGGGTGTGGTAACCGTTGTTGCTATTTTGAGGCAAGAAATCAAATCAAGAACAACTTGAAAAATATCTTGAGAAGCGTTTAATAAAATTTAATGAAATATCATGTCTAGGCAAAACTTGCATGCAATAATCGCCTGTCAATTTTATCGCCTGGTGTAAGTCGCATGCGATTTTATTGAATGGCAAAACTTGCACTCAATTATTTTACATGCCATTTTATGGAATCGCACGCGTGTAAACACTTCATGCAGTTCTTGAATGTCAAAAAACTTGAACGTGCTTTATGACATGCAATTATTGCTCTTGAACGTTCCAGAAACTTGCCCCGTGTAAACGGCGCTTTAGTGTGTGACTTGCCTTAATATCTTGTAGGGGAAAATTACCCTAGTTGAGTGAAAATATCGCACCTTCGGTAAGACAAGGGCACAACTGCACTTTTTGTGATTTTATAGGAGAGCCATTTTAAGTTTTTTTTTACATTAAATATCGTATTATTCTGCTCATACCAACTTGAAGTGATTGATCTTTGCATGAAATAAGCCCTATACTTTTACGATTCGTACATGTACTTTACAGAAGTTATATATTTTTTATTTATTATTTATGATTTTTTTAGTTAAGAAAGAAAAGTGCAGTTGCGCCCTTGTCTTACCGAAGGTGCGATATATCACTTAAAGGCATGAACGAAGTCTTTCTCATCAAGCATGATCACATTTCTGCTCAATAAATCCACTGATCTGTTCTGGCATTATCTGGTGTTAAAAATAGCCAATAAAATAACCTGAGATTTGGTCTAGTGGTAACGATCGTAGGTTCGAACCCAGACAGGTGCTTTACTCTGTGTAAATTATTTCATCACCACTGCTCTCAATGCGATGAAGGAAAATATATCGTGAGGAAACCGGCATGTCCTAGAACCAAACATTCGAAGACATGTGACATAATTATGTCTACCAACCCGCACTGGACCCACGTGGTGGATTACGGCCCACCCTCTCACCGAGAGGAGGCCTGTGTCCCAGCAGTGGGAACATTATGGGCTGATTATGGTAACGTAGATTGGGCAGTCAGTCCCGCTACCAGCTATGCTGTCTGATTGATGCTGTCTGATTGTTATGACCACAGCGTGAGCATTCTTTCTAGTACCTATAGCTCATGCTGTTTCGAGGAAAGCAATAGAGACCCACTTACACATGGTCACTAATGTTTTAACTGTAATACCTATACATAATTAAATCAATTACAATGTAAACAAAACGACTCCGTACGTATAAAAAGTAAACTAGTCTTGTTTTACCATTAGGCATGTGTAGGTACGTACTACATAAGTTAACAAAAAAGAGAAAAAAATGGCGTCGAAATTAGTCTATTAGAGTTCCGTACCAAAATGGTACCAACTATTTTGCAAATAAGAAAGAAGTAAAAATATTTAATTTTTTTGCAATAGGGACTGAAAGGGGGTCTTAAAAATTCAAAGTGGGGCTACTAGGCATGTGGGGTATCATATGAAAGAACGCTGTTTGCACATTCTCAAACTTTTTTTTCTTTTTTTTACGCCTCATAGTTTTCGACTTTTGACGAAAAATGTAAAAAAAAATACCGTTCCCCCCCTTATCTCCGAAGTTTGCAAAGACAAAAATCTGAAATTATTCTGTGTGATAGAAGTTTATGTAAAGATTACAGGAAAAATAAAACGATGTCTCTAAATCGCACACTTTCAGAAATCGGAACGGAACCCTCGGTGCGCGAGTCCGACTCGCTCTTGACCGGTTTTTTACTTTTCTTGATCGTGTTCTGTAAAGGCTTTGTCGCGAACAACCTGAAATTGAAACAAGTCTTCATATTCAGTCGAAATAACATACGGTATCCGACTCCGTTAGGAGATGAACCACATAGATATTCACCGAAGCCCTGGCCCGCTGGGACTCTTGACTCCGAAAGGAAAGGAGCTAGAAGTATACATGGGCGAATATTTCTCAGAATGGTTCAAAAAGGAACAGTTTCTTCCTGAAGGATGTCCCGATGAAGATACAGTATATGTGTACGCCAACACGGCGAGCAGAACTAAGGCGACGGCGAGAGCTTTCATTGACTCTGCGTTCAAAAGTTACAACAGTTGACTGCTTCACCAAAACAATGGAAAAAAACCGAATCCCCTTTTTCGCTCTATCATACACAACACTACTGAACCATATAAAGATATGGTGATCGAAGAAATTAATAGAAAATTAGATAATAATTATAAATGTGTGCGTTACTGCAGCGGAATGTTGTCGCTTTTCAGGATTTCGTCTTGACAGGAATTAGTACCCAATCTCGTGTAAATGTGCCCGAAATTTAGAATTTGTGCGTCCAGCCGATCCAAAGATATTCACGAAAAACAGATTCCGCTGGAGTAACGTTACTGCAGCGGCATGTTTTTTTACCAGTGGTCGTAGCTGGATACAAACTAGCTACTTAGATAGATATAATTTGTGCCTAATTGTGCCCAAAAAATAGAATTTGTGCGTCTTGAGGTTTCAGAGTTATTCAAGATGCCGCTGCGGTAACGTTTAGCAAATTGCTGTATCTCTTAAACGGCATGACGTAAAACTACGATTTTTTTTACTACGGCGGGTCTTAATTTGTGCTTAATTTGTGCAATTTTATTTTTTCTATAATCGACACCATTGGAAAACTAGATTTTTTTTTCAAAAAGCCTAAAATCGATCCTCGCGCTTCAATGAGAAACCCTAGAAACTTACCAATTGTGGTGATTTGTACCTTTCATAAACTCAAAGCATCATGTGAAATTCGATGTTTATATTCCAACTCCTTAGAGAGTTATTCCATTTTAATTAAAATCTGGCCATGATATAATGTAACGCTCCAATACATGAGTTATTATTAAGTGACTGATATTATGATTATACTAATAATTAGTACCCTTATTAAATTGTTTATTCTTAAAGTTTCAGCTGAAAAAACCTTCTAACTACTTAGATATGAGAAAAAAACGATAGGGAAAGAAATCACACGATTAACCGAACAAATTCGAATGACTACATAAAAGCGGGCTCACAGTACATTATGCCCACCTTCTTAAATTGGTAGTATTATAATTGAATTTTGATGGGTACAGGTGCGTACAAATGGTTTAATTAGGTAACTATTTATTTACTTTTACATAAATATGTGACGTAGAGAGTTATCAGAGAGTAGGAAGTGACCTAAGGGCGAGCGCACACTGCGGTGCGTTTTTGTAACGCATAATCTGTGAAGTATGGAATGTCTTTGAAGTGCGCGCACTGCGGTCATGCGTTTTGTTACTGTAGGCCCCGCCCAGTGCGGCAGAACTAACGTAAACGCACCTCAGTGCGCGCTCGCCCGCTTATTGTCGAGTTTATTACAAACATAATGTTTCGAAAGTTTGATACTTAGTAGATTTTAAAAATATTAATAACTCCATACCGATATTGGTTCGTATGGCCTGATGACGTCACTTGCCTTAAATTATTATGTATGAATATGCACTTTTACCACCATAGACTTATGAAAAAAGGATGACTCCGCGCCACGCATATTGAAAGTGAAGCACCCGGCTTCCGTTGCCACGCTTGCGAAATTAATTTTTTTTTACCTACGTTTTTTGCAATTTTCAAGTCAGTAATGGGTTGTATGTTGATCAAAATATGATTCGCGACCGTAACAAGTTTTACAGAATTATAATCATTGAAGTCATCAATACAACTCTATGACCGTAATCCTATTCAATTACTATTTCAAGAAATCTTGACATTTGAGCATTATAGGTACCTATTAACTTAAGGAGTTGTATTTTTGATTCCATAGACTTATAAAAAAAGATGGACTCCGCGCCACGCATATCGAAAGTGAAGCACCGTACCGATCTATGTGTGCATGATTTGAGTACCTGCAAAGATGCCGTCGCTCGTGTCTCGTCGCTCGTAATGGCGGCCGGTCGGCATACTATGATGTAAATGTGTGCGCGAGGCGTGTTTGTACAAACGGTCGCGGCGCTTACTGTGCTTCACTTTCGATATGCGTGGCGCGGAGTCCATCTTTTTTTATAAGTCTATGATTGATTCTAATGAATAATTTTGTAAATACATATTTGTTACGGTCGCGAATCATATCATAATCTTTATAAGTAAAAACAACAGGTATCATCAATACATCTCTCTAAGTTAGATTTTGTGCAGATTCCTCAAACAAACGAAATCTAACGAATCTGCACGAAATATAACTTAGAGAGATGTATTGATGATTTTTATGGTTAAAATTATATAAATACATAATTATGTTTTATTGCCGCGTATCATACTTTGATCAACCTGACACGGACCTGCAAATTGCAAAAAACTAAAAAAAAAATGAATTTCGTGGGCTACCACTGTGCATCATCCCGGTCTCGCTCCGTTACTATAGTACCGCGGCTGAAGTGCGGGTTTCCAACGTATTATATTGCGAAATGATAAAAATTATAAACTTACCTTAAAATCAGAACTAGGTACAAATATTAAAATAACATAATAGTTCCGGAAAACCGCTCTACTCTAACGCACAGAAAATACATGTGTGTCGATCTTCTTTATCACTGAACAGTTAATTTATTTCACCATAAGCACAATGTACCACAAAACCAATGCGTATTGTCCAGCCGAAATTACACGCGTCGTAATTATACACACAATTCCTTGAATTACTGGGAAAAAGATAATGTGCACAAGCTCTCCACACACGAGATTGGCGGCCAATTACTCGTGTCAAACAAAGTTAACACCGAACCGAACTAAAAGTGCGTTTCACGAATGTTGGTACCATTGTTTTTCATTGAAGAATGTTTACAAAAAACCATTCCATACGGCAACTTCGAATGAAGCAACGACAAGCTCTGGGGATTCCCCCCAAGTAATGTTTTATTATCCCGGTCGTTCTGACGGCATAGCATAGGGTAGATGTATTTTATATATTAATGTATGAGTGTAATAGTTCCGATTGACGAATTGGCTGAGATCTAGACAATATGGACATCCACTTTCCTCAATTTGTGTAGTACCTATTAAGTAGGTAACTAAATAATAAAACAAAATTTTACAGAGGTATCAATAATGCTATTTTATTTCAATTCAAAACTAAATCTATAAACGGTATTTTTTCTTTTATTTTTTTGGCAATAAAAATACACTTTCTCGTCAAATAAACCTTTTGTCTTTATTAGATTGCTGTACTTACTAACATTTGACTGAGAGTTTAAAGGTTTGCAAATCCTCAATATCATTTATGGCTTACACACTGTGTGTACGTAATGCCCATTGAGTTATAATGTACTACGTACTTACGTAATACCTACGTGTTTTACAAAACAATAAATTATAAGTAACACTTTTGTGCGAGACTGTTTCAAAAAACGAAATGTTGTACTACATATTTAAGAAGGTTGGCACAATGTACTGTGAGCCCGCTTTTATGTAGTAATTCGAATTCGTTCGGTTAATCGCGTGATTTCTTTTCCTATCGTTTTTTTCTTATATCTAAGTAGTTAGAAGGTTTTTTCAGCTGAAACTTTAAGGATAAATAATTTAATAAAGGTACTAATTATTAGTATAATCAGAATATCAGTCACTTAATAATAACTCATGTATTGGAGCGTTACATTATATCGTATCCAGATTTTAATTAAAATCGAATAAATCTCTAAGGAGTTGGAATAGAAACATCTAATTTCACATGATGCTTTGAGTTCATGACAGGTACAAACCACTACAATTGGTAAGTTTCTAGGGTTTCTCATCTAATTTTCCAATGGTGTCGATTATACAAAAAATAAAATTGCACAAATTAAGCACAAATTAAGACCCGCCGTAGTAAAAAAAATCGTAGTTGTATGTCATGCCGTTTAAGAGATACAGCAATTTGCTAAACGTTACCGCAGCGGCATCTTGAATAACTCTGAAACCTCAAGACGCACAAATTCTATTTTTTGGGCACAATTAGGCACAAATTATATCTATCTAAGTAGCTAGTTTGTATCCAGCTACGACCACTGGTAAAATAACATGCCGCTGCAGTAACGTTACTCCAGCGGAATCTGTTTTTCGTGAATATCTTTGGATCGGCTGGACGCACAAATTCTAAATTTCGGGCACATTTACACGAGATTGGGTACTAATTCCTGTCAAGACGAAATCCTGAAAAGCGACAACATTCCGCTGCAGTAACGCACACATTATAAATTGATGGCTGGATATTCGGTATTGAACAAAATATTGGAAATTGAAGGATCAGACATTTGCAAGCAGGATAGAATGTGTGACTTGACTAAAGCTAACAACACGATTTCGTATAAGGTCGGTCGAGCAGTGTCGGTTGATGGACCGTTGGAATTAGAAACCATAGTTGTTGACGCATTTATAATGAGTTACTACGACGGTGTGCTGATTCAAGACATTGCATGGGGAAAATGGAAAATATTGATTGACATAATACAGCAAGGCCTAAACATAACGTACACAACAGTGGCTGAAGACGTTGCGTCACCATTGGTGAAGTATTTAACTAAAACATTTTAAGAACTATGATAAAATGCCAAAGTTAATGTTGTTGGTTGGCCACGATATTAATATGAACCCTCTTGCGACTGATTTGGGTTTTAAATCGATCGATTTACCAAATCAATATGAGAAATTCCCGATTGTCATGTCAACAGAACGTAATTTTAGTACCGGCCTTAGGTACCTATTAGGCATTCATTTCTGGCGCCTATAGTAGGTATACAGACTGTGCCTTCATGTACTGTGCCGTCTGCCAGTGGTGGACCTTAGTCCCCCCCCCTCTTCACCCCTCTTAAAGGGAGACGAAAGGGTGGTTTACCCCGGGAGACTTCATCCCATCCGTGTCCAGATCATCTTGACAAGACTTTTTAAATCAAGAAACGTTGAATCGACAAAGTAAACTGTGTTAATGTTCAAAAGAAAATTTGACACAACCGAAGAGGGATCCAAAAATTTTCGAGCTCGTTTCGCTTGCTCTTGCATCCTGCGTTCTACCTTTTCTGCAAAAGTTGACAAAGTAACTGTATCAATGCACAGGCACAGAAGAAAATCTAACTTTTCCGAGGCGGAGAGCTATAATTTTCGGCCCCCTACTCTTCAGAGTTGTTTTTCACAGAAATCGCGTCAAGAGCGCCCCGGTTTTACTCCAACCGGGGCGCGGTTGGACCAAAACCGGTACTGCGTGATATTCCAATACAACGATTATTATTTATGTATAAATACGAGTTATCGTACCATACCTACCTATACTTCCGTTACAAATGCCAAAAATAATCTAGTCTCGCTTTACCAACACCCATGTGTAGATCTATTCAAACACTCGTAACATACACAAACGCAAAAGTGTAGTGAAGACCTTAAATTCGTGCAGTAAATCAAATGATAAAAATAAAAAAAATGGTGCTAAAATTAGTTTTATTAGTTTTATCTATAGTGTTGTGTAGATGCTTTTTCGCGAACAACCTGAAATTGAAACAGGTGTTCATACTAAGTCGACATAACATACGGTATCCTTTAGGAAAACAACTGCATAGATATTCACCGAAGCCCTGGCCCACACAAGCTGGTATGCGGGGACTATTGACTCCGAAAGGAGCGCAGCTAGAAAGATACATGGGCGAATATTTCTCAGAATGGTTTAAAAAGGAAGAGTTTCTTCCCGAAGGATGTCCCGATGAAGATACAGTGTATGTGTACGCCAACACGTTGAGCAGAACCAAGGCGACGGCGAGAGCTTTCATTGACTCTGCGTTCAAAAGTTGCAACGTGACTGTACATCACAAAAACACTACACAGCCGGATCCCGTTTTTAAAGTCGCCATAAGAAACACCACTGAAGCATACAAAGATATGGTGTTCAAAGAAATAAACAGAAAATTAGAAAATAATACTAAACTGAAGGCGGTATATTCGAAATTGAATAAAATATTAGAAATTGAAAGATCAGACATTTGCAAGCAGGATGGAATATGTGACTTGACTGAAGCTAATGATACAATATTGTATAAAGTCGGCAAACATTTGGTGATCCATGGACCGTTTTCCATAGCACACTTAGTTGTGGACGCATTTGAAATGAGTTACTACGACGGTGTGCCGATACAAGACATTGCATGGGGACAAATCACAACACCAGAAAAATGGAATATATTGACTGAAATGGGACGACAAAATCAAGACATCAGATATACATCTTTAGCTGAAGAAATCGGGGCACCATTACTGGAGTATTTAACTAAAACATTTAAGAACTATGACGACAAACCAAAGTTAATGTTGTTAGTTGGCCACGATACTAATATGAACTCTGTTGCGACTGCTTTGGGTTTTCAATCGATTGACTTACCAAATCAATATGAGAAATTCCCAATTGGCGGGAAGTTTGTATTTCAAAGGTGGACAGATAGTAAAAGTGAATATTTGAAAGTGGAATATGTGTACCCAAGTTGGTCACAGTTAAGAAATGGGTCAAAATATTCTTTGGAAAATCCTCCGCAGAGAGTTGTGATGCGATTGAACTGGTGCAACACGGATGAGTATGGCTTTTGTCCCTGGGAGGAGTTTATCAATAAACTATAGGTATAGCTGAATAGTGGGTGGGTAGGTGTGATATGGCTGTAGGTGTGTGGTAGCAAAAGAAGAATGTAAGGATTGTAGCAGGTAGTGTTCTATAGTTTCTGCATACCCCCATGGGATATTGCGTGAGTTTTTGTATGTATGTGATAACACTGCTGGAAGATATAACGAGTCCTTAGCATTCTCTAAAGTTCAAAATAACTTTTCTGTTTTAACAAATCGTATGCCGGATGGGATTTATCATCGGCAACTTTTCAGGAGCCTGCAAGGATGAAATCCCAAAAAAACGATACAAAAATTATAAACAAACATGTCTAAATACCACGTTCCACGTTTCTATCTTCAAACGAATTTCCGTGAGAACTTCCATCCTCTATTTAAACCCTTTAGGAGACAAATTTTCAAAAATCCTTTAGTGCTCACCTACGCTAAAAAAGGAACTTTTGTGCCATATTTTATGCTTCTATTAGACCCAGCGGTTTAGGGTGTGCGTGCTTCTCGCAGAGAGGCATGTCCTAGAACCAAAAATTAGAAGACATGTGACATCTACCAACCCGCACTGCACTCCTCTCACAGAGAGGAAGCCTGTGTCCCAGCAGTGGGAATATTTTATCCTGATTATGCTTGTCTATCAGTGAACGAATTTAAGATTTTTGTTTAGTATATACAGTACTATTTAGTATATTCATAGAGACGGGACAGTAAAACGTGTTATGTGGCATTTTAATAATAAAAGTTTCGGTATTTTTTATTTGGACTGGTTATAAATATTAGAATCTAATTTAGTGATTATACAACCGGTAAGTCATGAATATCAAGGCCCACTTGAATTAAAACTACTAAATAACTTAGTGCTCCGATGGTCTGGTGAAGGTTGCGTGAATCCGCTGATGCGGCACGCTCGCGGCCGGACGTTATGGCGATGTTTGGGTAAAGGAGGCCTAAGTTCAGCTGGTGGACACCTTTCGACTGATGATGCTGGATACTATACCACCTTCGCCGAAGCTGCCCAAGGACACAGACTTGGCGAAGCGCAGAGATTTCTCGCGCAGGTATACACTGGGCGATGACGCGCTAGTCCACTCACAGTTACAAGTGAAGTGGCTATCCTAAATTCTTAATTTTAATGGCTGGCTAGCCCCTTTTACCAATGCATACAATTTTAAAGTACTCATAGAAAGCTCGTACCGACACGAAAAAAGAAGAACAGCATTTACACGTGGTCAGTCAATAATGTTGGTACCTACCCATTTTTCAGTGACCAGTTTCAGTACCTACCAATTAATATCTTCAACATTGTCCGATAGGTCAGTTGTCACCTTCATAATGTATAATCATACACAAAATTAAATCGTAGTGACTAGCGAAGTCAAAAAAATAATAATAGGAAATTGAAGGATCAGACATTTGCAAGCAGGATGGAATCATTATGTGAATTGACTGCACCTTATAACACGATTTCGTATAAGGTCGGAGAAGAAATGTGGATCAAAGAGCCGTTGTTCATGGGAATCTCAACTATGGACTCATTTACTATGAGTTACTACGATGACATGCCGAAAAAAATCAGCTGTTCAGTACATTTATGTTCGCATAATTCGTCAAAATGTATTGAACAGCTGATTTTTTTTTCGCGATTTCAGGTTTGGTTCCATAGTAAAAGTTGTTCATAATGATGAGTACAATGACCCCTTAAGAGGTTTTGCGCATTTAGCATTACACGTTGTATACACCGTAGCTGAATACGCAGGGCACAATTAATGAAGTATATTACGTAGGTCATACTGAAAGTTTCTGGGTTCTGATAAATAAGACCGAATATTAGACTTATGATACATTCATATGAGAAATTCCCAATTGGCGGTAGGGTTGTATTTCATCACGGTGGAGCATACAGTGGAGGTCTGCCCGGCTTGGGCAGAGCACCGCCGTGTTCTCACGGAGGCGATCGGCGGCGGCGATCTCTCGCGTCCGAGCCTGGTCCAGGCCATGGTGCGGAGCGAGAGTGCATGGGAGGCCGTCACCTCCTTCTGCGAAGCAGTGATGCTCGCGAAGGAGGAGGCGGAACGCGTGAGGGAGAGGCAGCCTCACCTCAGTCGCCGCAGGAGACGCCCTGGGCGGCGGGAATCGCGGGGCGATTTCCGGCCACCGTAGGCGCGGGCCTGCGGACGGTGAGCAGCGGGTAGCTCGCCGTCCGGTAAGGACCAGGTCTGAGTCGACGGCGCGTTGTGTTCCACGCGCGCCTCAAAGAGATGTCAGCAAGTGACGGGGTCCAATAGGGCCGACGCCGCTGGGGTCGCGGATTGTTTGAAGAAGTTACCGCGGCCCTGGCATAGGCAACTGAAGGAACACGGGTGGGTTTTAGTCAGTAAAAGTCTGACACGCCCTTCCGCTCCACCCAGAGCGGGAGAAGTTATTTGATGATTTCCCACACTCAAAAAAAAAAAAAAGGGTTGTATTTCAAAGGTGCACTGATAATAAAAGTGAATATTTGAAAGTGGAATATGTGTACCCAAGTTAGTCACAGTTAAGAAATAGGACGTTCGGCCGTTAGGTTAGGTTAGGTTAGGTAGATATTCATTTCTGGCGCCTGCAGTATACAGGCTGTGCCTTAGCGCGAACGCACACTTGTGATTTTTAATCGGGCGATAGTTTGATCGTTCTGGGAATCGGTATAGAGTTAATGCGACCGATAGTTTAGTCGCCATATAACTCCATACTGCTCCCCAGAACGATCCAACTATCTCCCGATTAAAAACACAAGTCGCTCGCCCATACCTAATGTTCACCGAAGAGAGATCCAAAAATGTTCGAGCTCGTTTCACTCGCTCTTGCATCCTCCATTCTACATTTTTCTACATAATTCGATGAAGTATCTTCTGTTAAACTGTATTAATGCACAGGGACAAAAGAAAATCTAACTTCTCCGAGGCGGTGTGCAAAAATATTCGTCCCTCTACTCTCCATAATAAAAAAACATGTAGGTAAAAAAAAATATATAAAAATTTATTTTCGGAACAATAATACAAGACAAGTACAAAAGTAAAACGATGATAGCTGCAAAAGTATAAACTGTAGCGCAGCTAACAACTCCCTTCTCCAGATACAGAATGAAATATAATTATGTTTCACGCAAAAATAGACTAATACGTAATTTTAGTCATTTAGAATAATTTAGATTAAGTTAATAAAAAACAAAAAAATAAACTAGATAAAAATAAAAAGTACAGGACAAAAAAATCTTTGGGATTGGTTTAGATAATGTGTGATTGTAGGGTGAATGAGTGTGTGGGTGAGCGTTAATGGGATACCCCATTAACGCTCACCCACACACTCATTCACCCTGAAAGGGCTGTTTGTGATAAGTGTGTTGTGTGGTGTGAGGGAGTGATGAGTATTTTACACTATATATATTTTTAGAATATAGCGGGGTGCCTCAGAAATCTCTCCAAGGTCGACGATGGGAATAAAACCGGACTGCGTAACAATCCATTACACTACAACGTCAAACTATTTTAATTACCGAACCCAACGAATTAAGATTCTTAATTCGTTGACTGAACCATACCTACGTATACTTCGTACTACTTATATATTCGTAAACGTGCCAAAAATAATCTAGTATCGCTTTACCAACATACTTGTGTAGATCTCTTCAAACACTCGTAAAATACACAAAAGCAAAAGGTGAAGACCTTAAATTCGTGTACGAACGCTAAAAATTAAAAAAAAAATGGTCCCGAAATTAGTTTTTTTACTATTACTGATAGTGTTGTGTGAAGGCAATTTCGCGAGCAACCTGAAACTGAAACAGGTGTTTATACTCAGTCGACATAACATACGGTATCCGTTAGGAGAACAACTACATATATATTCACCGAAGCCCTGGCTCTCCCAGGCTGGCCCGCCGGGACTCTTGACTCCGAAAGGAGCGCAGCTAGAAGGATATATGGGTGAATATTTCTCAAAATGGTTAAAAAAGGAAGAGTTTCTTCCCGAAGGATGCCCCGATGAAAATACAGTGTATGTGTACGCCAACACGGCGAGCAGAACCAAGGCGACGGCGAGAGCTTTCATTGACTCTGCGTTCAAAAGTTGCAACGTGACTGTACATCACAAAAACACTACACAGCCGGATCCCGTTTTTGAAGTTGCCATAAGCAACACCACTGAAGCATACAAAGATATGGTGTTGAAAGAAATACACAGAAAATTAGATAATAATACTAAACTGAAGACAGTGTATTCAGAAATGAATAAAATATTGGAAATTGAAAAATCTGACATTTGCAAGCAGGATGGAATATGTGACTTGACTGAAGCTAATGACACAATATTGTATAAAGTTGGCAAACATTTGGTGATCCATGGACCGTTTTCCATAGCACACTTAGTTGTGGACGCATTTGAAATGAGTTACTACGACGGTGTGCCGATACAAGACATTGCATGGGGACAAATCACAACACCGGAAAAATGGAATGTATTGACTGAAATGGGACGACAAAATCAAGACATAAAATATACAACTGTAGCTGAAGAAGTCGGTGCGCCATTACTGGAGTATTTAACTAAAACATTTAAGAACTATGACGACAAACCAAAGTTAATGTTGTTAGTTGGCCACGATAGTAACATGAACTCTGTTGCGACTGCTTTGGGTTTTCAATCGATTGACTTGCCAAATCAATATGAGAAATTCCCAATTGGCGGGAAGTTTGTATTTCAAAGGTGGACAGATAGTAAAAGTGAATATTTGAAAGTGGAATATGTGTACCCAAGTTGGTCACAGTTAAGAAATGGGTCAAAATATTCTTTAGAAAATCCTCCGCAGAGAGTTGTGATGCGATTGAACTGGTGCAACACCGATGAGTATGGCTTTTGTCCCTGGGAGGAGTTTATCAATAAACTATAGGTATAGCTGTGGTGGTGGGTTGTGTAGGTGTGATATGGCTATAGGTGTGTGGTAGCAAAAGGAGAATGTAAGGATCGTAGCAGGTGGTATTCTATAGTTTCTGCATACCCCCATGGAAAAAAATGCGTGAGTTTATTTATGTACGTGATAACACTGCTGGAAGATATAACAAGTCATTAGCATTCTATAAAGTTCAAAATAACTTTTCTGTACTAACAAATCGTATGTTGTTGTTTGTTTCGTTGGTTTGCACCCTGCCAGGCGCTTTACTTTGTGTAAATTATTTAATTATCACTGCTCTAAAAACGGTGAAATAAAACATCGTGTACTAGAGCCAAAAATTCGAAGACATGACTGTGACATATATCAACCCGCGCTGGGACCGCGTGGTGGATTACGGCCCACTCACTCTCACAGTGAGGCCTGTGTGTGTCCCAGCCATTGACTTATATATTACTAGTAAAATATCAATGATCCCAGCAGTGGGAAGTTACAGGCTGATTATGCTTGTGCTAGTCTATCAGAGAACGAATTTAAGATTTTTATTTAGTAGATACAGTAGGTACCTACTATTATTAGTATATTTGACGGGGCAGTATATAAAACGACTATTAATAGTATATAAAACGTGTTAAGTGATCGTTATGATGACGCATACTTAGTGGCATTTTAATAATAAAAGCTTCTATTTAAAAAGTAGGTATTTTTATTTGTACTGGTTATAAATATTAGAATCCAATTTAGTGATTATTCAACTGGTAAGTCTTGAATATCAGGGCTCACTTGAATGGAAATGGTGAAAAGAGATGGTGTCAGGACAACGAGGATAAAATTAAAATGGATATCTTAGCAACACACCACAAAGACAAGGATTTTAAGCGGTTTTGGAAGCATACCAAGAAACTAGAAGCTGGATCGTGTGTACCTATGAGTGGTGAGGGTAGGAATGAGCCGCGCCAAATAGCCGAATTATTTAAGGATCAGTTTAGGGTAGTGTCTCCTCTAGAATGTGTGCAGCAGGTGCGCGATGCTGAGGTTGCAGATTGTGAGCGGTTCAGATTTAAGGCGAAAGAAGTCGCCCATATTATCAAAAACATGACAAGGGGTAAGTCGCCAGGGCATGATGACCTTAGCATCGAGCACTTGCAGTTCGCAGGTGTTCATTTACCTAGGGTGTTGGTCCTGTTTTTTAATTTGTTATTAGCCATTCATATTTACCCAAGGAGCTTATGAAGACCACGGTTATACCTATTACTTTATATAGTGTATTATCTATGGTTATACCGATACCTACTTAAAAATAAGACGGGTGATGCCTCCGACGGGAACAACTACAGACCTATATCATTGGCTACGGTGATTGCCAAAGTGCTGGATGGTTTGCTTGATAGTCACCTAAGTAAGCATATAGATCTGCATGTGGCCCAGTTTGGTTTCAGGGCTGGGCAATCGACTGAAACTGCTATACTGCAACTCAAGCATACTGTCCAGTACTATGTTACGAGGAAAACGCCAGTTTATGGTTGTTTTTTGGACCTGTCGAGGGCATTTGACCTTGTGTCTTATAACGTAGATAAGCTCAGGGGGAAACCAGCACACCCAGGGATATGATAAATGTATTAAGTTATTGGTACGGCAATCAAACCAATACTGTTAAGTGGGTGGTCATGTTCGTCGGAATATCGGTTGGAGTGTGGTGTGAGACAGGGAGGCTTGACTTCACCACGACTCTTCAACCTGTATGTTAATGGTCTGATAGGTAAGCTCAGCGGGGCCAGTATCGGCTGTTCAGTGGATGGTGTATGTATGAACAACATCAGTTATGCCGACGACATGGTGCTGCTGAGTCCATCTGTCAGAGCCTTGAACATTCTCATAGGGATCTGTGAGAGGTACGCTGAGTCACATGGCCTCAGGTACAACTGTAAGAAGAGTGAACTACTTATATTCAAGGCAGGTAAATAAGAGTCCGAAAACAGTACCTCCGGTGAGACTAGGAGGAAAGCCACCAAAGTAGTAGTAGTAGTAGTAGTAGTAGGTAGTAGGGTCACCAAATTTAAGTACCTGGGGCACTGGGTCACACAGAGGACCTCTCAGATGATTTAGACATTGAGCGGGAACGTAGGGCATTGGCAGTGAGATGCAATATGCTGGCGCGCAGGTTTGCAAGGTGCACAGAGGATGTCAAAATTGCTCTTTTTAAGGCATACTGCCATCATTTTACACCTGCAGCCTGTGGGTCCGTTATACCCGTAGATCTTTCAATGCCCTACGGGTCCTGTACAATAATGGTTTTAGGTTGCTTTTGGGGTTGCCTCGCTTTTATAGTGCATCAGGTATGTTTGCTAAGGCCAGCACGGACTGCTTTAGGGCAATAGTGCGTAAAAAAGTGGCCTCCCTGATGCGCCGCGTGCGAGGCAGCGCCAACGGCCTTCTGAATACCATATTGGGAAGGGTTGATTGCCCGATTGTGAGGCACTGGAATACCGTCCACGGATCCGGAGGTGCCCTTTATAATATTAAATAATAATAATGTAATCAATTGTAAATAGTAATTAATAAATGAATAATTAATTAATAATTTTAAGTACTAACATAGCGATAAATATCATTTACTAACAATGCATGGAATGTTTTTATTCTGAAATTAAGTGATTAAATTAATTTAATAGGGACCTATTATTTATAGGATTTTTATTGATTTTTCCTTATACCTACACAAATGGGGTGCGTCCGATATTTAAGGGGTTAATGGCTAGCCCCTTTAACCGCTGCATATTTTTTAAAGTATGTACATAAATAAAGCTCGTACCAAGCGTAAGAAAGCAGAAATCACTTACTCGTGGTTACTCAATAATGTTGCTACTTACTTACCCATTTTTCAGTGACCATAATTACGTATTTTATATAATTACTGTCTTCAACATTATTCTAAAGATCCGGTTCGATAGGTCAGTTGTCACCTTGATAATCTATAATATATACCTACATGATAGGTATAATTAAGTTGTTTTTGAAAAAAAAAACCGGTCAAGAGCGAGTCGGACTCGCGCACCGAGGGTTCCGTTCCGATTTCTGAAAAAGCGTGCTATTTAGAGACATTGTTTTATTTTTCTTGTAATCTTTACACAAACTTATATCACATAGAATAATTTCAGATTTTTCTCTTTGCAAACTTCGGAGATTTTTGGGAACGGTATTTTTTTTTACATTTTTCCTCAAAAGTCGAAAACTATGCGGCAAAAAAAAAAAATAAAAAAAAAAAATGTTAGAGAATGTGCAAACAGCATTCTTTCATATGATACCCCACATGCCCTAGTAGCCCCACTTTGATTTTTTAAAACCCCCTTTCAGTCCCTGGTGAAATAAAAATAAAAATATTTTTATTTCTTTAAAAATAAAAATATTTTTATTTCTCTTTATTTTTATTTTTCTTTATTTTTATTTTTATTTGCAAAAAAGTTGGGTAAACGTCATCTAAAACTGTTCCAAATTTCAAGTTAATAGCATTAGTAGTTCTTGAGATATCCAGCTGTGACATACAGACAGACAGACTGAGTCACACCATAACTCCATAAGGGTTCCTTTTTTACCATTTTGGTACGGAACCCTAAAAAGGAATTGCTACGAGGTCTGGGAACGATTCTAACGCCGAGAACATAGTTTTTAGAATTTTTGTTTGTTTGTCTGTTTGTCTGGATATCTGTTCCAGCATTCCGCAAATACTACCGGATAGATTTCGTTCAAACTTTGCATAGATATTCCAAAGTCTGGTCAGTCTACAGGCTATAATAAATTATCACACTATTTGCTATGGGGTATGAACAATATTGCTTCCTGTTCGTGTTGTTGTTTGTGTGTTCTTCTATAGTCTACCGCAATACCTACTGCAATTCCCGTATTTGTTTTTAGTAAATAAATTTGATTTCAGTAACTACATAAATAAATAAAAAAAAAAAAATAAGTAAGATAAATCACATTTTGTTGCTTTTAAACTTACTTGCTTAATTGTTATCTAAATCGAAGAAGTCACTGGCTTCTGAAATACAGGTAGGTACCTACTCTAACCTAGCACTGGAGCCAGGGTCTTAATTTTTTCTGTAACCTGTTTATGGCAATAAAGAATTTATAATATGTGAGTGAGATGAAATGATAATGCCGCCATTTTTAATTCGTTTCTTTAATGGCACAATGCCAGTCACAAATTAATGTGTTTGTGGTTATGGGTATAATAACGTGTACCTACTTACAAACATTAATTTGTGATTTTCTGCTAGGTATAAGCAGATATACAACATACATCTGCCTAGCCATTTCCCAACTATGTTGGGATCGGCTTCCAGTCTAACCGGATGCAGATGAATACCAGTATTTTACATGGAGCGACTGCCTATCTGACCGCCACAACCCAGTTACTGGGTTACCCCTTGGTAAGACTGGTTGTTAGACTTTCGGGCTTCTGACGACCCGTAACGACTGTCAAAGATCCACGATTGACAGCCGGGACCAACGGCTTAGCGGGCTTTCACGTGGCACGTAGGGGTCTTGGTAAGTAAAGATGGTCACCCACCCACAGACCAACAGCGGCAAGCATAGCTTAACCTGATCGATCAACCCGTGCGGCTGTTATTACTTAGCCACAAGCCCCCTTTATAAGCCCAAGCCCCTGCTATAAGTAGATAGTTACAGATTTAACCTTTTATGTGATTATCATAGGTACCTAAAGGAGTTAAGCAGTCAATCATCGATATAAATAAAAAGAGAAGTCCTGACTGACTGACTGACTCATCAACGCCCAGCCCAAACCTTGCACGTAGAAAGCTGAAATTTTGCACAGAGGTTCCCTTTATAACGTAGACAAGGAATAAGGAAGGAATTCCCGGTAGTACGACATCCACGCGGGCGCAGCTGCGGGCAAAACCTATGAAATATAAAACAACGGCTATTTTAGTCAACTTCCAACAAAGCAAATAGTTTAGCGGTTCGGCGACTGCTTTGGAAGCTTAAGTTCAATTCCAAATCGATAGGTACATTTTGCGTTTGTTTCTTCACATTTTGAAATACCTACTATTCTGTGATAGTTCGTAGAACGTACACAGAAAAACATGGCTATAGCAAAATTAAATATCTATGGTTAGATGACTGTTGAGGAATCCCGTGTGTTTACAATCTACGAGTATCTACTAACGTGCGAAACATTCAGTTAAAAACATGTTGATATCTCTGCATTGACAGAAATAGAGATATCAATATGTCGCAGTCAAGAGGTTATGCGATGTTTTGCCAGTGCAAACGCGCGGTTATATTATTTTAGTGATAGCTGTTTATCAGGAATAATCTGTAAGAATGCAACAGTCAGTGTATCAGTTGTGTGCCGTATGTGCAGGAACGCACACAGAAAACGAAAAACTTCGCAAGCTATGGGAAATTGCTACTGAATGCTGCGGATGTCGACCTCAGGACGAGCTGCTTCTCACACAGACAACAGCGTCGCGTCGCTTGCTCTCGCGTCACCAGTCCTAACTCCGTATATTTTGGCTACTGAGACCACACAACTACTTGGAAGTTTTATAAAAATGTGTCTGTTATTTTAGTTTAAACCTACTGTGGTGTCTGAAGACTTCCACGCGAACGAAGTCACGGGTAGAAGCTAGTGTTTAAAATAAAATGTCACGCTATTTAAACAAAAAGTGGCCTTACCGCACGAATGTTAATTGAAAAATTAGGTAGTCTTGTTTTACCAGTCGACATGTATAGATCTGTTCAAATACGGGTAAAATATTCAAAACAAAAATAAACATTTAATTTAATTAATCACTAAGTCAGCAATACTGATCAAAATAAATAAAATGGTGTCGAAATCAGTGTCTTTACTATTGTGTGTCGTGTTGTGTGAAGGTTTTGTCGCGAACAACCTAAAACTGAAACAAGTGTTCATACTCAGTCGACATAACATACGGTATCCGTTAGGAAAACAACTGCATAGATATTCACCGAAGCCCTGGCTCCCCCCGGCGGGCCCGCCGGGACTCTTGACTCCGAAAGGAGCGCAGCTGGAAGGATATATGGGTGAATATTTCTCAGAATGGTTAAAAAAGGAAGAGTTTCTTCCCGAAGGATGCCCCGATGAAAATACAGTGTATGTGTACGCCAACACGGCGAGCAGAACCAAGGCGACGGCGAGAGCTTTCATTGACTCTGCGTTCAAAAGTTGCAACGTGACTGTACATCACAAAAACATTACTGGGCCGGATCCCCTTTTTAGTCCTGTCATACACAACACCACTGAAGCATATAAAGAAATGGCGATAGAAGAAATTAATAGAAAATTACAAAATAATGTTAAACTGATTACCGGTTTTTCAGAATTGAATAAAATATTGGAAATTGAAGGATCAGATATTTGCAAGCAGGATGGAATATGTGACTTGACTGGACCTTATAACACAATTTCGTATAAGGTTGGCAAAGAAGTGTGGGTCGAAGGACCGTTGTTCATGGGAATCTCATCTATGGACTCATTTACTATGAGTTACTACGATGGCAGGCCGGTAGAAGATATTGCTTGGGGACTAATAACGACACCGGAAAAATGGAAACTATTGACTGAAATAGCGCGACAAGACCATTACATAAGATATACAACACTAGCTGAAGACATCGGGGCACCATTAATGAAGTATATAACCGAAACATTTAAGAATTATGACGAAATGCCTAAGTTAATGTTGATAGTTGGTCATGATTACAACATTAACTGTGTTGTGACTTCTATGGGATTTGAATCGATTGACTTACCAAATCAATATGAGAAATTCCCGATTGGCGGGAAAATTGTGTTTCAAAGATGGGCAGATAGTAAAAGTGAATATTTGAAAGTGGAATATGTGTACCCCAGTTGGTCACAATTAAGAAATGGGTCAAAGTATTCTGAGGAAAATCTACCGCAGAGAGTTGTGATGCGATTAAATTGGTGCATCACGGATGAACACGGTTTTTGTCCGTGGAACGAGTTTGTCAATAAACTTTAGGTCGATGTGATGAAATAATTTTGTGATTAAAAAAAGGTAACCTAGTCGAAGTCTTTTTTCTTTAACGACATTGAACTTTTATTGGGTCATCGTTTAATTTTTTTGCGCAGTTTCGCTCGTGCGATCATGAGATAACTTATCCGCGTGATAATTTATGTAATTTATAATTTACTAGCGACCCGTCCTTGCTTCGCATGGTTTTTCTAACTTGACAAAACATCGAGATTGATTTAATATAATTAAGTATGTTAGTTAATTATGAATGTTTTATACTTACACATTAACCTTCCGGAATAAATTCTCTAAATGATGTTGAAAACCGCATCAATATCAGTTGCCTAGTTTAGAAATACAACGCGGTCACACAGACACGAATAGTAATTTTAATTTGTAATATTGTAGATATTGATAAAAAATACATTCCTCACATTCATGTACTTTTTTGCGCTGTGCTTTTTTAAGTCTTCTATTTCTGGTTCGTCTGCCAGTCTATGTAAACATTACACCGTAAAAACTTAGGTGACCTGTCATTCCACCTGATGCTGATCCCTAGATTTACAGGTTTTTTTTTTTTAAGTTTTCACGGTGAGATTTTTACAGAATAGGCCGGCTGGTATAGAAAGTGACGCTCGTATAGTTAATAATAATAATAATCTTTATTACTTAAGGAAGTGGTTACAATTAATGAGAAGATTAAAGCTATTCGTAAAGGTTTTCAGCTACTTTTATTTGTAGGTACATAATATATAAACTAACAGATTTAAAATAATAATAATATATGTACATGGTATATAAAAAAGGAAGGGAAAGCGGGAAAGGATCATAGGGCATCAAAAAATTCGTCCGCATCGCTGTCAACAGGAAAAGTGCCCAAAAGGCTGGCAGCAAAGAATCAGCATTGCCATACAACGTACCAAACGTTATATGGCAATGCTGATTATTTGACCAAAATATAGGCCAGCCCTCTGGTCACGTGAGGAGTCGACCAATCGCTTAGCGATGTCTTGAAAAACTAAGTGGGCACTCGGACCCCATGGCCCAAGTGTTTCACTTTCAACCGCAAAAGGCTCGAAAATATAACTAAGTATAAAGGTTTTATAAAAATTAAACGAGAGCTCGAAACATTTTGAAGAAAGTAATTAGTGTGTCTCTCGGGAAATGGTGGACTCCAAAGGAACACAACAACGCGTCACTTTTGCAAAAATAAAATAAAACCACCTCACGTCAATGCCTTAGATTATGAAATGTCCTCACGCCTTATATGAGCTTGTGTTGGGAACGAGCTACGACATCACGATTTTGACATTCCCTTCCCCATTATTTCTTAAAAATATTAGTAAGTAATCTAAAATCATTTACAAAACGTATGTTGATTATTGATATTTTTCCATTCTACAATACAAAATTAATTATGGTAACCTTTCCAACTAAATAAAACCTTTTTATCTGCGACAGTTGTTGTTCGAACACAATCTCTCGCTCTTAACTCTCTCTCGCTCTTCTGCTGGCTTTTTAATATCTATTAAAAAAAAACTCACCTTTCGCCCAAACTTCTCAATGGAAACTGTAGTGAAAAAGGATCCAGCCAGTTGCAAGGACCCCACGGCTAGTGCTAGCGTGTTAGGGCTCCACTCAGTGCCTGCGCGATGGAACACGTCGGCAGCATAATTCATGAGGGCGAAGCACCCTGACAGCGTCTGCATCGCCATCAGAATCAACGTCATCCGAAGCGCCGCAAATGTCGTGTGGTCGCGAACTGCGGAGATTGTTTTTAGATTAATTGGTTGTTTTGACAATTCAAAAGTGCCTGTAATTGGTTTAATTGAAATAAATGCTTTGAGTTTTGAGTTTGAGTTTGAGTTAGAAAGTTTACAGGAAAATCAGCGGGGTAACCGCGTAAGACACTAACAAATTACAATGCCTTTTTGATATTTAGAAATTTTGAGAATAGACTCATTCATGAAGCAATTTTTCTATGCCAGCTGGTAAAAGGCCGTTGACCAACACCTTTTTTTGTTCATCGTTTGTCTATTGTTCTGACCCAGCTGGTAAGTAGCTTCATGGAAAAAAACTCGAGTGGCGTGGCCTTTTTTCTCGTTCTTTCAATTTCAATTTTATTGCGTTTTTTATGATTCGGATTAGGAATTTCTTTCAAAATCGTTCGGATTTTGAAGGAAAGTGTGTTACGACTGTTACGTAATTGGGGTGCTGGGTGCTGATACCTATGGTCTAGCTGCATTTTATTATCTAGTCTGTTTGTCATCTTGATAGTGTGGGAAAGAGATGGGCATATTCGTCTTGTATCTTTTCCACACTATAGTAAGATTAAAATAATAATTCTTTATCATAGGTGGTGATGGTTGAAAGAAGAATTTTTAAAACTACCTAAACATATTACAGTTAGAGGAAGGGAGAGTGTCTACTTTTATAATTTTATATATCGTAACCGACATAGCTTGCAGGGTAAGCAAACTGAAGTGATAGTCGGCTGGCCATGTTTGTTGATGGACCGATGTCCGGTGGAGCAAATGAGTCTTGGAGTAGAGAACGCGTAACGGCAAGCGTAGTGTGTGACGCCCCCAAGTTAGATGGACCGAGGACTTGAAGAAAGTGGCTGGGACAGATTGGATGCGGAAGGCGGAGGACAGGGTGTTGTGGAGTAGCCTGGGAGAGGCCTATGTCCAGCAGTGGACTGCGTTGATAGGCTACGCTAGGCTGAGTTGGTTGGTTGGACAGGGAGTAGACCCCCAGACTAGTGATTATAGCATGTTCTCGCATTATAGAATAGAATAGAATAAGACATTTATTTCAGACATAAGTAGTCCATAAATTGTTAGTAACACAAAAAACCTTAATGCTATTGTTAGTACATACAAAACAAAGCCACAGAAATGAATAACAATCACAAAGTGGCACCGCATTATGTCGTTGAAAGTAAGTAGGTAGGGATTTTTCTGACGATGAGACACCTACTCGCGTAGATTTAATTCTTAGAATCTTAAAGCCACTTGTTAATATAACTTGGCAAACACTCTTCTTTGTTTATCTGTATAATATGCAAATATCATCCTGCTATTATCGCACTGTTGCATGAATAATCTGAGTAGGTGTTAATTTGTTATAGTTTATTTGCTTAAGTATTATATAGTTACCTGTCTACTTAGTTCTATTGCAAGAAATGTGGAATAATCAGTTTTATTATAATTAAATATAATAAACAATGGTTAATTATAGTACTTTACATAGTATGGAATTAATTATGTGGTTTTTAGTTAGATAACAGGTATCGTTGTTTGTTCAAACCCGTGAGTCGAACATAAACGTAGAGAACAGCAGATTTTTTTTTCGCGATTTCAGGTTTGATCCCATAGTAAAAGTTGTTTATAATGATGAGTACAATGACTCCTTAAGAGGTTGTGCGTTATTTAAGTTACACCTAGTATTTCGCTGTTTTATTTGATAGCGGAAAAATTGTTTTGCCCAATAGCACATTATCTTCTTTGTTTTGAGACACCCAGGTTTCAGGTTTTTCTTTGTTTTGTTTTTTTTTGTTTAAGGTTTTTTGGTTTATTAGGTTCTTTGTTTTAGATTTTTTTTGTTGTTCTTTGTTTTGTTGTTTTCTTTGTTTTGGTGTTCTTTGTTTTACATTTGCGGGCTTAGTTGGAAGGGTAAAACAAACAGACCCTTGTAAATATTGGGCTAGGTTATGGTTTTTTTTTGTTGAACATTTAATTTTATCTTTTTTGGCAGATACCAATATAACACATGTAGGATTGTAGTACCTATGCTGGGGAGTTTGTTGCGCCCGCCACTACCTACTTCTTCCCAGCTAAAGTACTATAGAAAGTGGTGAAGGATGGGTGTTTTGGGTGACCATCTCATGTCATTTTGACGTTCAAAAAGTGCCCAAGTAGTGCTCAGCCTAATTTTAATTGGCTTACCTTTTGATTGACTTTTTATTTATTTTTATTGGATTTGTAGAGTCCGCTACCGTACCTCGAAAAGTGCTACGCCGAATAACGCAGTGCCGAAAGGTAAGCTAAGTTGCGCCGACCCCAAATAATTGTGATAAGGGCAGGATAATGATAATAATGATGTAAATAATGATGATGATGATGTTATTTTTTAAATGACTAGGAAGCCATTAAAAATAATCTGTTGTAATGAGATTTATGAGCAAGGTTATGTAATGGTATGTTCAACCAACGAAAGGCGGAGAACTAGGTATTGTGGAACAACCTAGGAGTCCAGCAGACGACTGTGTTATATGCTGGTTTGAATGATTTTCAACCACATTGAGGCATTTAGGTACAAAGTAATATTTAGCGAGTGCTAATTTAAAACTCATATCTTGATAGCCGATTGGTCGGTGCACATAACAACAGTCGACGTTCGTACTTTACCCACACTGAGCAGTGACAGCCGGGTGGTCTCCTCAAACTGGCGCTGTTCCTCCTTCAGCTTCAACATTTCCTCAACCACCACCTTATGGTCCTGATTCAGGCTCCTCAACCAGGATATTATTTTCACAGCTTTCTGAAACAAAGATGTATTGAAGTCAACGTATGAAACCCCATTTCACGATGTAAGTGTCTTCTACAAATATAATTTAACGCAGCAAATGACTTGCATCGTCTAAACCCTGCTCAGATAGTGCTTCTTTTATTGTTGACTTAACTTACAGTACGCCGAAAAAAATTAAAAATTAAAAAAAAATAAAATTATTTAAAATTTTAAAAACCCCCGATGCCCTCATTTTTTTTGCTACTCCATCATCAGACCCTGATTGCCATCTATCTATAACCTATTCATTGAGACCATTTCAATGAGCCCAAATACTATATACCTCTGCTGTAAATTGGTGAGGAAGTTGGGTATCCTGCAAATACCAGGTAATGCTGCAGCATCAGTTCAAGGTTACTATATCATTATAATATCATTGAAGTAAGAGAATACCAAATTTCGACTCGATCAGACCTGTGGAAGATGATCACATCCATTCATCAACTAGAAAAGAGCTGATAATCTTCAAACGGTTGATTAGATTTTCTTGAGTCATAGCTAAGAACACTCTCGATCAAGTCACCTTTCAAAGCAAACAATATAATCTAAATCGGTTCAGTCGTTTGGGAGCTATGATGCCACAGACAGGTACACATGTTAAACTTATAACGCCCCTCTGTTTCCATCGGTGGTTAAAAATAGTAGCAGAGCTCTTTGTGATCCGAGGTGAGCGTCTAGCTAGTAGGATACTGTCACCCTCTATGGAGAGGATAAAAAGTATTTTTTTTTATATAGGTATGATAGATCTAAATAGATAGCTGCACGGGGCGATCGATCAGGTTAAGCTACACTTGCCGCGATTGGTCCGTGGATGGGTGATTATCTTTACATACAAAGACCCCTCCGTGCCTCGGAAAGCACGTTAAGCCGTCCCGTCTGTCATTTGTGTATCTTTGACAGTCGTTAGGGGTCGTCATAAGCCCGAAAGTCTGACAACCAGTCTTACCAAGGGGAATCGTATTACTCAATAACTGGGTTGTGGAGTCGCTCCATGTAAAATACTGGTATGCACTGGTACTGCAACCGGTTAGGCTGGAAGTCGGCCCCAAGATAGTTGGGTAAAGGCTAGGCAGATGATGATGAGACTAAAATGCCCGCTTAAGCATAATCAGCCTATAATGTTCCCCCTGCTGGGACACAGGTCTCCTCCCTTCGAGAGATAATGGGCTATCTACCACGCGGGCCCAGTGCGCGTTGGTAGATGTCACATGTCTTCGAATTTTTGGTTCTAGGACATGCCAGTTTCCTCACGATATTTTTCTTCACCATTTTGAGAGCAGTGGTGATGAAATTATCTACACTAAGTAAAGCGTACGCCTGGGTTCGAACCTACGACCTACTCGTAGGGCAGTTCTACTGGGTACCACTGCTCTCATGTCTGCTTCGCGGTGTCTGGACATATTTCTTTTGCTAAGCAGACAACATTTTAGCTTTTCCTCGGGTATCAAAACATTTGTAATGGCTCTAGTATTGAGATGACTATCACATGATCTATCATTATCTGGGTCACCTCAACTCACCTGCGTCTTTGAAATAGATAGGTAATAAAAGTAATTATTCTTGACAGCTTCCTATTAGCTTTATTGTTTGAACGTAAACGAGGAAGTATGATATCAAAATGGTATCGACAATGTTTTTTTGGAGGAAGTGTAAAACATTACTTATAGTTACCTAAACTAACTTGCGTGCAGGAAGGAAAATACGGAAAATATGGCATTTTAATATGATTTGCTTGTTTCATTATGAAACTATTAAACCGTTTTTGAAATCAGTTGGTTTTTTAAACAGTTCAATCTCATCAAAAACGTTTATTATCTGGTTAGCCTCTTCCGACCTCCACAACCCAGTAACTGGGTACCTAATACGGTACCTCTTGGTAACTGATGGTTGTCAGACTTTCGGGCATTTGACTACTCGTAACGACTGTCAAAGATCCACGTAAGACAGCCGAGACCAACAACCTAACGTACTTTCCGAGGCACGGAGGGGTCTTGGTATGTAAAAATGGTCACCCATCCACGAACCAACCGCGGCAAGAGTAGCTTAACCTGATAGATCAACCCGTGCGGCTGTTATTACTTAGCCACAGGTCACGCTCAAAAACAATCGGCCTGCAATTGTTTCTCAGTATTAAGCAGCTCAGTATTTAGCGCGAAGTCTACTTCGATTTTATTACAACGAAAACATACCAAATACCAACCTTCTCCTGTCCGATCTTTAATAAATAGTTGGGCGACTCCGGCATGAAACAGAACACGACCACATGCGCGCACGCAACGGCCAGATACACCGCCTGGTTCACACGATACGAGACCGTCATGCCGACAGCGTACACGAAGATGACGCCTAAAAATAATAATAAATAAAAAAGTTTATTATTTTATTGTGGTAGGAACACATTTTATTTAAGACGCAGATAAATGCCAAGGACCTTGAGTGGATAGCTTGCGTGTTCCGTGCTGATCTCACGCAACGCGTCGTACGTCCACCCAGTAAGGAGACCTCAAGGAGCGCTGTCCCAAATTAGACGAAAATCATAAACTAGTTTTTGCGGAATTAGGTAGTACTAAATATATTTATATAACAGCCGCACGGGTCTATCGATAAGGTACGCTACACGCTTGCCGCAGTTGGTCCGTGGATGGGTGACCGTCTTTACATACCAAGATCCCTCCGTGCCTCGGAAAGCACGCTAAGCCGTTGGTCCCGGCTGTCATTTGTGGATCTTTGACAGGTCGGATCGTTACGGGTCGCGAGAAGCCCGAAAGTCTGACAACCAGCTTTACCAAAGGGTATCGTATTATCCAGTAACTGGATTGTGTGGAGGTCAGATAGGCAATCACTCCATGTAAAATACTGGTACTCAGCTGCATCCGTTATACTGGAAGCCGAGCCCAACATAGTTGGGAAAAGAACATTTTACTTGATGAATGGATGGACAAAGTCATCCAGTGCCTCAAATAAATTGGGACAAATGCAGAAAGACGATGATGTGCTTAATACACCTCTTACATTGCTAGTAAAATTACCTTACCTAATTTACAAATAGTCATGTTCAGGGACCCCAGGGCCCCTCTGAGGGTGTCTTCAGAGATTTCCTTCACGTAGACCGGCACGACCACGAAGCAGCCGCCGGCAGCAAGACCTGCTATGACCCTGGCTGCTATGAGGGTCGACGGCATTATCGCTGTCAGCTTAATTGTCCAGGATATCTGGAAATTTGAAAGGAGATTGTTTATAAGCATGCTTACAGTAAGGTCAGGCTTTTGGCTTTTCAAAATAAGATATAGGGGATTTACAGATAGGTTTAGGCAGCTAGAACCAAAAATTCGTAGACATAGTGACATCTGCCAAACCGCACTTATTAGTTTATATAGTGTACTAGCTGACCCCGACAGACCCAATTTCAATATTCCCATATAAAATCCACTTTCAGTTTTCCAGAATTTTACAATTTTCCCGGCAACTTTTCCAATTTTTCTCATCGTTTAAACCTTCCCTGGACTACGTCAAACATTTCAAAACCAAAATCAGCTAAATCGGTACCAGCCGTTCTTGAGTTATAAAATTACAACGAAAAGTGGCATTGATTTTTATAGATATAGATTATCTATGCCCGCTCTGGGTCCGCGTGGTGGATTACGGCCCACTCCCTCTCAACGAAAGGGGCCTGTGTCCCAGCAGTGGGAACATTATAGGCTGATTATGTTTGTTCTTTTTAGGCAGATAAATGAACAAGTTCCGAGTGATATTATTAAGTCTTACTTATATCTAAGGACTGCAGGCGGTGGCGTAACAATGTCAGTTGTTACTAATTGGTAATGGGTAATTGCACACACTGAGAATGGCGATGCCTTTCCATTTTAACCGACGAAAAAAAGGAGGTGGTTAGTTTACCGAGACTCCTGCGTGCCTCTGAAAGCACGTTAAGCCGTTGGTCCCGGTTGTCATTCGTGGTTCTTTGACAGTCGTTACGAGTCGTCAGAAGCCCGAAAGTCTGACAACCAGACTTAGGGGTATCTTATTACGCAGTAATTGGTTTGTGGAGGTCAGATAGACAGTCGCTCCATATAATACTGGTATTCAGCTGCATCCGGTTAGACTGGAAGCCGACCCCAACATAGTTGGGAAAAGGCTAGGCAGATTACGTTGATGAACTGGCGTGAATCACACCCGTTACCCCTGGGCCACCTCAGCTCCCCCTTCCAGATGTGATGGTTTGATGGCAATATGGGATCTTGACTGATTATAGTAACATTTTAGTAGATGATATTTCAAAGACTTTTTTCGGGCTGACGAGTCACTATCAAAATTTTTACAAGGGCACAGCAGACTAATTTAACCTAAAAACTCAGGTAACTAATTTAATTACTTGAAACACGCATTAGCCTCGAAGAATGTGACCTTCCAAGCAACGTAATCCATATCAGCGGGTTTGTTGAACGTACATACAATAATAATTAGTATGTAAAACAAAATAAATATTATCTTCTAACTCCTTTGCGCGTAAGAAGACTTAAGAGATATAGTATACTTACTTATTTACTTTGACATAACGTCTGCAAAGATTTTGGCGCTGCGTCATAACAAGTCGGTACTTAGCTGTTTATTGAACATCGTGGAAAACAATTTACTTAAGCAGAAATACATCCTTGTAGCTAAAGTGGCCAAATATACAATGTAAAGGCGACAATGCGACAATAAATCAAAACACTGGCAAAATTAATGCGCAGGAGTATTTTTTTACCAAATTTAAATAACGCACAGCCACATTAAGGTACTTGTACTCATAATATTATGAACAGCTTTTACTATGGTAGCAAACCTGAAGTCGCGAAAAGAAAAATCTGCAGCAGTGCGATTCTGTAACCATCTCACCGTGAAAACTTAGGTGAAGTGAGCGTGGAGAGAGCTGTCAATAGTGTCAATTCCTAGCAAAAACAAACTCACTTCACCTAAGTTTTCACGGTGAGATTTTTACAGAATCGACCGGCTGTTCCCTACATTTTGACGATGTGCGAATCACACACATGTGTGTGTTTTTTCCGGTTTGGTCCCATAGTAAAAGTTGTTCATATTGATGAGTATAATGACCCGTTAATTAAGAGGTTGTGCTCTAATTAAGTATATATACCTACCTCATAGACTTATAAAAAAAGATGGACTCCGCGCCACGCACCGTAAAACATGGCAACTTTGCCCTCGACAGTTGACTTTGCCCAGTTGTGTATTTTTTTAAAAACTTAATACATACCAAATTTGTCTGTAGTTAGTAAGAACATTTTGTCTATGGTAAAAAATTCATCATTTTTCTGGCAACACTGTGTGACGCGCAGTCACAGATGTTACTTCAGTTGTCTGTCAGACGTCGTTGAAGTTAGGGTGTTTTTTTGCGGGCAAAATCTTTTAAAAAAACTTTTTCGAGAAGTGCTACTTGGAGTTATCGCAGGTAAGTAATTTTTATACATCCGTTATTACATTGGAAATGAATAATATAGACTAGTTTTCTTCGCTAAATGCGTCGTATAATCATAAAATATAACGGTGGGCAAAGTCACAAGCATATTTTTTGAATATCGTTGACAACATTGCCCAACGTTTCTTTTTCACTAGGGTTGTCACCCGAGGTACATTTTTTAACCTAGTAAAAAAAGGAGGGTTCGGATTTGATGAACAGTTAATAATGTTGGTAAACATATAAAGTTTAAAAACACAGTCGGGATTTAGAAGATACGAGGGCTCGTATCTTCCAAATTCTGACTGTGTTTTTAAAGTTTTTTGTTGATTGGTTTTAGGTTCTTAAAAACTATATGTATTTACATCGAAATTAAACTACCTAGGTACTCTTGTTTTACCGCTACCGCGATAAAATTCATAAAATAATTTCTAATATAAGATTGTTAATATAAGTACCTACTATGAAAGTTATTCAAATTTTATTTTCCCGGCTATAATTTTATCTTTTACTGCAGTTCTGTTTATAAATTTACATTTTTTTTAATAATGGGTAGTCTCGACATTTTCATTTAGTTTAATCTAAAAACTTTGCATACTAGTACCTAATCCTGAACTTTGTTGCAGTTTATTTGTCCGTCAGTGTAGATATGTATCCAAATTAATTTACGCTAAATGTTGATTATATTATATAACAATAACATAAAAGATAGGTAAGTACCTAATATTTATAGGTACTTAAAATTACTAAAAATTATATTGCATAGTAATATAATTTTTCTGTAAAACTCATTACAAATTTTAGTGTTATTTGTTATTTTCATATAAAAACAAAGACCGAGATAGGTACATACTTTTTAGTTTTTTTTTAAATTATTTTTTAGTTTTTGGACACTTTAGAAATAAAGCATATTATGTAAAAAATGATGTTATATTATTTTTAATTTATCATTATAATATATTATAATATTCCACACTAAAAATTATTAAATAGTTAAGTATTGTCAATGGTGACAAACTGACAACCCTTGAAAAATCGCCATTTTGTACGAAAAATGTTCTAGAAGGCTTTTTGACTTTGCCCACTCATTTTTAAGGGTCAAGGAATGTGAATATTTGGCGTATAATTTAATACATTATTGCATTGCTCAGTATTTTCATTCAGTCCTTTTCGAATAGTGTTAGAGTCCATAGTAACGGAGATCTGTAATGTGGGCAAAGTTACCAAATGTATATGATTTTTTGCCCAACACCTATAATTGTTATTTTCACTAATAAATATGCTTTTTTTTTACTATTTTTAGTTTTGTGTATCGAGACATGAGCATATAGTATTATGTGGCACCGAAACAATAATCAATTTATTAAAATTTTCCAAAATATCATTAATTAAGCATTTATTTTTTAAATTTATGGGCAAAGTTGCCATGTTTTACTATCGAAAGTGAAGCACAGTAAGTATGCCGGACCGTTTGTACAAACACGCCTCGCGCACACATTTACGTCATAGTATGCCGACCGGCCGCCATTACGTGACACGAGCGACGCCGTCTTTGCAGGTACTCAAAGCATGCACACATAGATCGGTACGGTGCTTCACTTTCGATATTCGTGGCGCGGAGTCCATCTTTTTTTATAAGTCTATGACCTACCTTAAATTAATATGATAGAGCAAAAAATACGTGTCTAATATTTTATTATCTGACTGACATGCATGACGGACTAAAAATAATTTCTTTTTTTATCCAGAAAACATCCCTAGTGTGGTAAGTATTGTTCTGGTAAAGAGATGGCGTACCTAACATTTAAGAAAAGGACAGTTATAAACATTTGTTCAAAATACTTACACAGGAAAGCAAAGACACAAGAATCACACAGATTTTCCTTCCAAATCGATCTGACGAGTAACTGAAGAACGGAATCCCACATATAGCAGCCAGTGGTAGTGCCGCCGCCATCCACGAGATGTCGTTGTCTGTGAGTGGCTCCTGCGCCGGCGTTGCAGCAGACTTGAGGAGTGGGCCCATGGGGGACAGCCAGCCGATCTGGATGCCATATGTGAAGGTTGGGATGGTTGCTGGAATTAAGCAAAGGAAATTATCGTTAGGTATTGGTGCATAAAGATATAAAAGCGACAGAATAGCCGGTATATTCTGAAAAAATTCACCGTGAGCTGAAGTGAGATTAAAGTGAACTGTCATTGCACCTGCCAATCTATTTTGTAAAAATCTCACCAGCACCCTAATTGCGTAACACATTATCAATCGGAGTTGGTTTCATTTTGACAGTTCAGCAACATTCATTGCGTTATTTAAGTTGTCGAGCAGACAAATTTTTGAACATATGAAGCAATGGATTAGCAATTTGTTTCAAAATGATTCAAACTCCGATTGATAATGTGTTACGCAATTAGGGTACAGGTTAAGTGAGCTGTCAATAGTGTGAATCCATCGAGTGGAATGTCATTCCACTCACTTCACCTAAGTTTTCACGGTGAGAGTTTTTAAGGGGCCCGACATTACACAGGCGGCCTGCCGTCAGACCACACACTATAGCGATTATTGCCTGCCGGCAACGGTTGATACCGGCTCAGCGGCTCTGGGTCCACACACTAGCAGGTGGCAACCGGCAGTTTCACACCGCAATATCGCCCACCGGCTATGGCCTGAACAGCAGTTCGGTGTCAACACACTTGCAAGCGGCAGTCGCCAGTTCGATCATACCGGAGCTGCGCATAGTTGTCGACAGGTTCTCTCGCATCAGTTCACAAAGTGACAATGTTACGTAATAAACGGTTGCTATGGAGGATGAGTGAACTTTACTCCGTGTTCCTCATGCCTCTAAACTGGTGACCCCAAGCATGAACGTCAGCGCAGCCTTCGTGCAACTTCTTCAGCGTGACGTTATCAACATCACTTCCTCAAGCTTTCGAGCGGCGAGTCACACGGCCAGCCAGCACCCACGGCTACAACGGGTATCCTGACCACCAGCATGCAGCGGACGCGCATTCCTGGTCATCACCTTCAGCCTCAACCTCAACCCAGCGCTGCACACTCCGACTCACTGGAGCATAACGCAGCGCCACCCCGACTCACTGGGGTATCACCGCAGACAGTTCCGAGTCACCGTGAACTATGCGGCACCCGGTTCTGACTCACTGGAACCACAACTGGCACTGGCAAGTATCGCAAGATACACGATTCAGCCCACTATCGACCTCCGGTCTCCGGAGGGGAGTGATGTGGCGACATCTACATCGCCACATACGAACTACGCATCAGAATGACATGACGTCACGGAACCTGCATCGCGCAATCAGAGTTTACCGCGCGACTAGCATCGCGTCCCGACATCAACCGTCGGTCGGGCAGTTGCCCACCAAACATAACACCCGTCTGGTAGGAGGATCCTGCCTTTTCTATGGAGTATGAGTGAACTTTACATAAAAAAAAAGCCTAGGTTTTTGATCAAAAACCCGATATTGTCATAAACCTACAACATATCCAAATACAAACACACACAGAGTTGCAGACGTTTGTTTTTGATGACAATAATTTTTATATGTTCAATGATAGCCGGGATCAACTGCTTAACGTGCTTTCCGAGGCACGAAGGGATCTCGGTATCTTATGGATGGTCACCCATCCACGGACCGACCTCAACAAGCGTTGCTTCACAGTGAAGGTTATTATTTAGACACGACCCTCTCAATATTTAGTAAAAATACAGATCAACGAACATACAAATAATAAGAGTTATTTTCAGTAGTTACAAACAAAATTCCTAACATGTTAAGATGATGCGCAGTGGTAGCCCGCGAAATTCATTTTTTTTTGGGTTTTTTAAATAAAACATATGTATTTATATAATTTTAACCATAAAAATCATCAATACATCTCTCTAAGTTAGATTTCGTGCATATTCGTTAGATTTCGTTCGTTTGATGAATGTGCACGAAATCTAACTTATAGAGATGTATTGATGATATTTATGGTTAAAATTACATAAATACCTACATATGTTTTATTTCCGCGTATCATACTTTGATCAAGATAAAACCTGACACGGACCTGCAAATTGCAAAAAACCCAAAAAAAAAAAATATTTTCGCGGGCTACACAGCGCAATCACCTTCAGCAGAACTGGCCAAGTATTATCTTAGACAAGATAGATGACTAGGAAAACATCTGTACCTACAATGCACACGTAATAACTGAAAATATTTCGCGAACTTTGTACCTATGACTAAACATTGTGACTTAGGTATCGTTTTCAGTTTCATGAATTAAAATATCTTCAAAATACATAATGATGCAAATACATCGCAAATTGTTTATTTATTCTGTTAATACTGCAGTGATTAATGACAGTATTTAAAAAGAGCTGAAGTTTTCAGGTTTTTTTCTGAAAACTTTTCAGTGTTTATATTTTGGAGGACGCTGTTTAATTGTTGACAATTACGACTGATAATGACCTAGCATGTACTCATGTTGAGGTCTTAGGGTTAGTTTTTTCAGGCTATTTCAGTATTTTACACAAAATTACTGTAAGAGAGCTGTGTGGCCCAGTGGTGACGGCCGCGACTTACGAGTTGTAGGTCGTGGGTTCGAACCCAGTCAGACGCTTTACTTTGTGCAAATAATTTCATCACCACTGCTCTCAAAACGATGAAGGAAAACGTGCATGCCAAGAATCAGAATTCGGCTATCAAATGCAAAAATATTTTTTTAAAGCCGACTGGTGGTTCTAGAGATTAGCGCGTTCAAACATGCAAACAAACAAAAAAAACTCTTCAAATTTATTATTAGTAGGTATAGGATCGTGTTTTGACTAAGAATGAACGTTTCACACATCTTATTGAAACACATTGTTCTCGGAAAAATAGAAAGGTTTACATAGATAGAAAGTTAGTTAACACTGCGAATGTGTCGTTGCTGACGCTACGTTCCTGCCCTTCACTGAACATTATTGTTTTCATAATTTACTAGCTTCTGTCCCTGTTCTTTTACCCGTCGCGTCGCATAGCATCGCCCGCCCGCGCTTTTACATCGTTTTCGCTTAACGTTCTTTCTGACTTTTTTCTTTTAGTTCAGCGCCTACGGGTTCTAGTGTGATGTTAGCTAGATAGGTAGCCTTCCTCAAGAATTGGGCCCGACTGGTAGTTTCATAGATTAGCGCGTTCAAACAAACAAAAAAACAAACTCTTTAGCTATAATATTAATATAGAAGATAGATAACGTGGAAGACATAGTAAGAAAGAAGACACACTCATACTATTTTTATCTGAAAAGTTATTACCTACGGGAATACAATTGCCAATGCTAAAATGCCAATTAAAGATATTTTAATTGAAAACTTCATTTATACCACTGGCAATATGTAAGGCACCCATACATAAATTCTTGAACTCTAGTTTATTGTTCTGTTACTATGCTGTTGCTATATAATACTACATGCATAGCGCGTTCCTAACTGCATATATATATAGGTATATGTGGATCTTTATATTTAAATAAATATTTATTCCTTAATTTTTCGATATTGCGCCTGCCACTGCTTGTCTCTGCATCACCCAAAGGTTGACTGGTAGAAAATGCCTATGGCATTACGTCCGCCTCTGTACATTTGTGCTTGAAGTGTTAAATAAAATAAAATAAAATATAAAGTGTAGTCCGGCTGCATAATATTGCTTAGTAGTATTACTGGCGAGTAATCCTACTAATATTATAAACGCGAAAGTGTGTGAGGATGGATGGATGTTTGTTAATTTTTCACTCAAAAACTACTGAAAGGATTTTGATGAAATTTGGCACACAGATAGTTCTGATCCTGGATGAACACACTGAGATTTTTTATCCCGATTATGCTACGGGTTTGAGACTTACGCGGGTGAAACCGCGGGGCGCTGCTAGTAATTAATATTGTGACTCTACTACTAGTGTTCTGACTTTGTAAGCAAATGCACACAAGAGTATTGGCATCTAAAAGGTACCTACTCAGTCGAACGTGACAATCATAACAACAAGTTAAGACATTCTTCAACAGCAATATTCGTAATCATTTAATTAATACACCCTTGAAAAGTACTCACCAGCTAAAGCGGTCAAAATCTGCCTCTTAGAACTACTTTCGTTTTTTCGCCGGTCCATACTGGCTGAATAAATACCGTTCTCCGAATCCGAAAATAAATAAAAAAAAAAACAAAGTCGGTTGTAGGTTATTTTTTTAACAATACACTGGCACTATAAATAGATTCATGACAGCGATCACTACTCTGTTATCACTTTTCGTAGTTCGCGGTTTACGTTTTCATATAAAATGTCAAAATTTCGCGTTAATTTCATGCGCTTGCGTTCCAACTGACGTCTGTCAAGCGACTACTTTTTATAACCTATAATCATTTGAGCATGTGTACTAGCTACTACAGTTATACAAACACAATGTTATGTCATACTCTTCAGTTTTCCTCAAATGATCTTTATCTTTCAGCGATAGGGTTTAAAATTAAATGGAATACATTTTATCAAGTGCTGTGGGGTTTTGGCGGCGTACTGGCTGACCGATTTCGTTGACCGTTCTTTAGTAGTGAGTTAAGCGAATTAAGACCTTGACGTCATAATGTTAAGTGCTATTATGTATGTACATTCGGTCATTGGGTTTCCCTCCGGATTCAAAGAAAGCATCAATGGTTCCATACTGATATGTAGCAGTGCTACATTTGTAGTGGTATCGTCATGGAAATCAATGGACAGTTTTCCTGTTAGTAATTATACTATTGTTGGAATTAATTTGCCGGTTCCAGGAACAGGGGCGCCTTCTAGACACTGATTTTGCTTCATAAAATCACAGACAGATAGTTGTCCTTCAATGATTAACCCTCGACGGAAACAGAGGGGTGGTGGTAGTGTATAAGTTAGTGCAATCCACGAAGACGCGCCCCCATTGATATAAACGCAGTAATGTACAACATTACTTTTTGTTTATACTAAACCCGAAAAGGGGTCATTGCACTCATCATTTTGAACAACTTTTACTGCGGGACCAAACCTGGAATCGCGAAAAAAATATCAGCTGTTCAGTACATTTACCTACATCAAACCTACGAGTAAAACAAATAAAATAAAATAAATAATTTATAACTTATTCGTAGCGATACACACTAATTGCAGGTATACAGGGTGTAAGGGTCAGCCCTCCGCAAACTGATAGGGTGAATTCAGTACATTATACTAAGATGACCAGTACGTGAAATTTTTTCAGGAACGTTGTGGGAATCCAATAAACCTGATTTGTTTGTGTTTTTGTGCACAAATCAGAGCGTCTATTACTGATTGGGAGGGGTAGGTAATAGGTATGCGGTGAGTTTGATGAACTCTGTAGCTAGACAGAAAGTGAACAGCTGATTTCACGCGTCGTTCGTTAGAGTATTTCTACATCCATTGCTGGTTTTTTTGTTTTCAGTTTTGTTTTTTCCTATTTTTTTTTTACATAAATGGAGTGCTGCGAACACACAATGTAATTTTACATTGAAATGATGAAAATGTAACTGAAAAAATTATTTAAAAAAAAACGAAAATTTTCCTGAGAAAATTTTCAATGGAATATGATTCAAAATGAGGAGCTGAATACACCCTGTTAGTTTGCGGAGGGCTGTCCCTTACACCCTGTAGATAGTGCAATCCACGAACACGCGTCCCACTACTCCTCCTAACCGTTTTAGTATGTATTTGTGCAACGGTTAGGAGGAGTATAATAGTGGGGAGCGTCTTCGTGCATTGCACTATCTATATCTGTCTGTGGCATCGTAGTTCCCATACGATAGAACTGATTTAGATTTTTTTATTTTGTTTGAAAGGTGACTTGATCAAGAGTGTTCTTAGCTATGATTCAAGAAAATTTATTCAGCCGTTTGAAGATTATCAGCTTTTTTCTAGTTGATGAATGGATGTGAGCATCTTCCACAGGCCGATCGAGTCGAAGTTTGGTACTCTGTTACTTCAATGATATTAGCATATCAAGCTATACATTTCTAGTGGTCAGCTTATGCTGGAAATGTATAGCTTGATATATAGGGTTACTTGTAATTCGACGTATTCCTTGCAGGTCGTCATAGTAGGCTTAAAATACAACAAATTATGCCAGCAAATGTTCTACCGAAATTCAATAGTTTTTGAGTTAGTTGGATTTTTAGTTTTTTTTTATGAAAAATACAATTCAAAAATGATTTACGGCGCGACTTTACTGGAATTTAAAGTATTATCACAGCTGATGCCGTAGCAGATCTTTGTTAAAAAATAAAAGTTGAAAAATGCCTAAAACTTTGGCAAATATAACTAATTTAACATTTTATTTTTGCGTAATTTATATTTTTCTTAGAGAAAACTTACAAAAAAAACTGAATTTCGATAGAACATTTGGTGGTTTAATTTGTTGCATTTTAACCCTACTATGATGAATACAAGGAATACGTCCAATTACAAGTAACCCTGTATGTAGCCGTGTGTACCTTTTAAGGCGCAGATTTCCTGAAAACGATCAAAAAGGTGTTTTTTTAAAGCTGTGTATCTCATACACCGTAAGTAATTTTGACATGTAAAAAAAATATGATATTTTCAAGTCCTTTTCGCATACAGTGATGGAAGCCAAAACATAATTAAACATACTTTAATGCACCAAAAAAATCTTTAAACATACCTCCTAATAATCTTTAAAAGCTGTTTATCCCTTCATTAGCAATTATAATTATAATTAAAAATATACCATGAAATGTCAAATTCCAAACTGCATCCAGTGATGGATTACTTTTTATTAAATAGTTAATTTCTAATTTTATACGATTTTATTTCCACTTTTACGACATAATTCCGGTGCGCGTGAGAATCTTCTATCTCGTGCGTCAAACTAGACAGCCATAACGCCATTTCACTTACACACCGAGCTAAACCAAGCTTGGAACCTGGGCCTTAAGTTAATTATTAAAGTCGTGCTGCCCTGCAGTAGGAAGCAAGCCTATAAATGTGCGCCTGTTTTTCTAATAGGAAGTTTCACCTTATGTACCACGGTTTAGACCAATTACGAATGGAATTCGAGTGCGATGCCGACGTAACTGCATGGATGACCTAAATGGGAACGCATTTAAAACATGTTACGTACAGCAAAATTGTTATATTTTTATCCTTTTTGAAGTGAAAATTTCCTTAGGCGCACTTTGCACTCTGTCTCTTGCCGGGGCTACACTATACGTCAACGTTAACGCCCATAAACGCTTTAAACATCGCGGTAATTGCTCCGTTGTTCAACGCGATGAATTGAGTGGCCACACTTGATCGGTCAACGTCAATGCTCATTGAATTCAAACCCCTCGTCAATCGGCAATGTGGATGCCATTGTCAAATTAATAAATAATAAAAAAATAATAATAAAAATAATAACCCCACCGCAGTATCTCTACGTTGACGTCGTGGTGGGGCTTGCGCGCTCCGAATTCTATGTCTGTTCCTGTAGAGTTTACTCTGCCGGAACAGGTCTAGGATGAGAAGCCAGACCAAGAGAGATACAGAAACCCGCAGGGCAGCATGTGGCGAGCTGTTGGGCAGTAGCGACCCCACGGACCCTATCTCCCGGGAGAAGTCTTGTTCCTCACCTCTCGCTTGCCTTTATTGGCCGGCTGGAGTGAACAATGACGGGAACAGAGCTCCCACCTCATTCTTGCCTTTATTGGCTGGCTTGAGTGGAGATTCGCAAGAGCAAACGTGCTAGGAGGAAGGAAGTATTCCAGTAAGTGTTTGTAGGGATCTTGACCATCTTCCGGGCTCTGGGATTGTTCTGAGAACCGTGGAATAACTCTCCACTCCTCACAAGCACCTCAGGACATGTTGCTCCCTTGCCGCTACGACACTATGTGCTAGCGACCGTTTTCGGGGGCCCATTATTGAGTGTGCAAGTCACCCCCTGCCATTTTTTTTCCGTGTATAATAATAAAACATTGATCAGGCAGGGGCCATAGTCCTTTCATAGTTCTAGGTAACCAGTCCACAGCCACCCAAACCCATAGCCCAATATGTTTTGTTTCCATGTTCTGCAATAGTCCTGCACCAACCGTGGGTTGTCCTTGGGTGCACTTGCATAGTACAGGGATAATCGTCGGTTGGTGCCTCCTCATAATTTAAAATTGTCTAAGGGGCCTCTGCGAGTTGGCTTCGGCCCCTCGTACGCCTTCCAAAAGTCCGGGACCCCAGGGTCCCGAGATACGTCAAAGACACTTTAAAAATAATAATAAAAATCGTTTATTTATGAAATGGTGCAGATTTACAATAACTTATCTTAAACATTAAAGAGGACACAGTTGCTCATTTGCCTGAACTAGGTAGAACCTGTGTTTCAGGCTATAGAGAGGTGCTTAGAATTATAAAATTTAAAATTAACAACGTACAAGACTACTTAAAACTTAAATATTAACTTAAAAGACTAACATGTTTCATTTACAGACAACGAGTAAATCCTCTGTCTCACTGTATGGTATGCTAAGTAAAAATTGCAGAATAATCTTTTTACAGTCGTAATTATTTAATTTATAGATACTTAATTTCCTATTTAATTTATTGTACAGAAAGGGGCCTAAAAATGTATAAAATCTGTTTACAAAGACATATTTAGATGATGCATTTGACTCACATACAATATCATTCCGTCTCTTATTAGTACTTTCAAAGTTATAGGAGAGCATGGTGTGCTGTTTTAATACCAAGTGCGATATGAAAAGCTGGCGAACAGTCAGCACGTTACAAGATTTGTATAGCAGATCTGTAGGATAGAGAAAGGGATGGAAGTTTGCTACTTTTAAAATAGCTCTCTGTGCTCTTTCAAGAGGCAGTAAGTAAGTTTTTGGTGCTCCACCCCATGAAGTAATACAGTACTGTATTACAGATTGACCTAGGGCCAAGTAAACTTGTGACATAAGTTTTTTATCTGCAGTTGCTCGCAGTTTTTTAAAAACATAAATTAACCTGCGTACTCTTGTAACCAAACTGTCAATATGTGGTCTAAATGAGAGCGACTCGTCTATTAGAACCCCGAGATATTTCATGTTACATGATTTGAGGATAAAAGGACACTTACCTACATACGCTGACTGAGCGGAGTCCGCAACGATGAGCATACAAATGAGAGTTAGTAATGTTACAAAGCGGTTTGCGGATGGAGAAGTGAATATTTTGTCTTATCGGCATTTAATGTTAGGAAGTTGCTTTGAAGCTAGTTAGATACAGTATTAAAACCTATTTGAGCATATTCGTACAATTCGCTATTTGTTTTAGCGGTGAAAATTAACGCCGTGTCATCTGCATACGATATAATTTTGCCTTGTTTGATATTTAAATTACACAAATCGTTAATGTAAACCAAGAAAAGGGTGGGGCCAAAATACTTCCTTGGGGAACACCAAAACTTGTGTTTTTTTGCTCGTCGCTAATAATATTGTCAATTTTAACACATTGATATCGATCGTCTAAGTAGTCAGCAAAAAGTTTCAGCGGCGTTCCCCTTATACCTAAGGCCTCTAATTTGTACAAAAGCGTAGAAACGGACACTGTATCAAAAGCCTTCGCCAGATCAAGGAAAATCCCCAGGGTCTGGTTTCCCTTACCAAGTTCTTCTGAGACATAATCTGTTACACTGTGCACTGTATCGGCTGTGGATAATTTGGCTCTAAAACCAAATTGCGCAGATGACAAGAATTCATTTTTCTCTAGATAGTTAACTAATCTACTGTTTATAATTTTTTCTAGTATTTTAGATATAGAGGGGAGTAGTGATATTGGCCGATAATTGTTAACTAGGTCTTTGTTTCCGGATTTGAGGATAGGGATTACAATCGCTTTTTTTAGGCATTTAGGGAAAATGCCTTCAGAAAAACACATTCGAAAAATATGTGTTAAGGGAGGTACAAGGATATGCTTAAAGAGTTTAAGGGTCTTATTGCTAATATTATCCCATCCAACAGCACAGTCATCTTTTAGTCCACAGATTATTCGGGTAATTTCATCTTCGTCGGTATCTAGCAAGGCAAAAGATTTTAGGGTACGTCTATTTTCACACTTTTGGGAAGAAGGATGAACACAGTCAGGTTTTGGAATCTGCTCAGCAAGAGTTTTCCCAACATTCACGAAAAAATTATTCACGTCGTTTGCTGACAGGATAGGTGAAGGATTAGAAAGCAGTAAACTCGAATTCGATTCACACTGACTTGACATAATAGGTGACATTTTTGATGTGTTTCCAAAGTTGCTTGCTATTGCTTCCCGCTCTATTTAACTCATTTTTATCGTAACTTCTCTTTAAATCCTTTAGGAGGTTGTTACAAAAATTCCTGTATCTGGTATAGGTGAATTATCGCCTTAGTGGTGGCTACACATAAGGTTATCGCCCTTCAACGCGATAATCAACGGCGATGTCCGCATAGTGTGGCTCCGGCATCTTCTGAACGAAACTCAACCGTCCGCTCGGGTCGTCGAACACGCTGAATCGGTCGGCTCCAGTCGTAAGTTTTCACTTTTATCGTGGTCTGCACACAACGTCTTTTTTCTGGGCTATGGCTGCGGCCACGAAACCAGCATAGCGACGCGACACGATACAAAATTGCGCTCAGCCACCGCTGATTCCTGCCCGGGGCCTAAGACACCGCCACCGATTATTTTTAAAACTTAATCCCCTCTTTTGTCATGCTCATTGAATCTGGTTACAATGACAAAGGGATTTTTACGGAGTTCTGGAAATATCAATATTCTTGCCAGGTTTTCAGAAACCTGAAAATATCCCCGTTATAGATATTATTGTTGGTCTTACTCTTACCATGTTTGAAAAGAGTCGAGAACGATTGTTGATAAGTATCCTAAATGTTATCTTTGCTATAATACTTATGTAAGGCTCCAGCGCGACTATCTGTTTGTGATAATTTGATTAAATATTGACAAGAGGAGTTATATCTTATGATGCTGTGGTTAACGCATTAGACATGCAAATAAATCTATAAACTTAAATAAGATTGAATAGCTAAATGTGTTGCTAAGCGCAAAACTGGAGAACGGCTGGACCATAGAAATATAAAAAAACCGGCCAAGTGCGAGTCGGTCTCGCGCACGAAGGGTTCCTTACCATTATCTATAAAAACGGCAAAAAAAAAATCACGTTTGTTTATGCAAACAAATATTTAAGGAGCCCATAAATATTTGTTTTATTTTAATTTAATTATTTACTTGTGAATATAACCAAATATTCTGTGAATATTTCAAGCGTCTACCTGCATTGCCGTTATCAATATCGAGCGGACTCCCATAGGAGCCCCTTAAATATTTATTTTATTCTATTTTTTAGTATTTGTTGTTGTTATAGCGGCAACAGAAATACATCATCTGTGAAAATTTCAACTGTCTAATTATCACGGTTCATGAGATACAGCCTGGTGACAGATGGACAGACAGACGGACGGACAGACGGACGGACAGCGGAGTCTTAGTAATAGGGTGCCTGAACCATAAAAACTATCCTCCTGTGAAATGACAAATGGAAATGAAAATAAAGAGTTGGTACAGATTATTGACATAATATCGTAAAGTAAAAAAAAAAAGAAAAAAAAATAGAGAAAAAAAAATGGGTAAGATCAAAAGAAATGTCACTTCGTCGAGTGGACGAAACGACTTAGAATATGGTTGTAAGGCCCCTGGTCCTTTGTAAGATGGCCATCTGGCTTTTGTTCTGCCAACACTCCTATCGTTTGTTTGGAGATATAAAGCGTGATAAAAGGTTACGTGAATATCCTTTATTAAATTAATAAAAGGGTCTGGAATCAGTCGTGCTTCGCATCAGGCACGACGTTGTCCCACACTCCTTGCACGTCATCCCTCAGCTTCTCGGGTATCGGTGGGACGATGCCCATATGGAGATGTTCTACGGGTGTGCGATTGGGGAGTGCGCTGGGGTCTATCTCCTGGACCGCTTCGATCAACTCGGCAGTGGTTTTGTATGATGCAATCGTTGTTTTTACGAAGTCTCTGAAAGAAAGAATAAGTTTTTATTGGGACTCGCACAGGAAGTACTCAGACTAAATATTAAAACAAGATTAAAACACTTAAACAGATAAATAAATAAAAACAACAATATATAAAAATAAAAAAACCGGTCAAGACCGAGTCGAACTCAGGCACCGAGGGTTCCGTTCCGATTTCTGAAAAAGTGTGTTATTTAGAGATCGTTTGATTTTCCTCCATCCGATCCCATCCTCCATAGAGACTTAGGGCTCTAAGTCTCTATTTGTAAGTTTAGTCCTTACTGAGGCTACGGAACCAACAGAGACATCTATTTCGCCACGAATGGAGTTGGCAAGAGAAAGCATGCTGCAAATGGGTGAAAAATGACCAGTTCGACTGTGAGGGCATAATGATGATAACGAGGGAACCGGTAGTTCACCTGAAGTAGAAAGCCTTGACGAAGACCGCCGGCTGGTACTCGTGGCCGCAGCGTTCGGGTCCAAAACTCATGATGCCCATGAGTGTGTTGTGCTGGACGGCCGGCGCGCCTGCGTCGAACTGGAAGCAATATGTTGAGTGAACGATATAATAAAACATATACTGTACAGTAGGCGGCACATCACTGGTAATAAAACCACCATGAGCTGGCTTATTGTACTGTTACCAGAGCGTGATAGGAGACGAAAAGACTTGACGAAGTTTTCCAAAAGCTGCCCAACCCAACTGGATCCTTCTGTCGGCTTCTTTCTCAAAGTTGTGTCTACCGAGCTGGATGTCTTGCCCCAGGCCTAGATAGACATACTTCTTCACAACATCGAGAAGTGACCTTTCGATGTGGATTGGACTCAGCAAGACGTGTGCACATGACTTTCGTCTTGTCCAAATTAATGCCGAGGCCAACTCGCTGAGGAGCTCCATTTAGGCTGTGCAGCATGTAGTTTAACTGTTCCAGCGTCTCTGCGAATATGACGATGTCACCGGCAAAGCGAACGACGTTGACGTTGATACCATGTCCAGTCCAGTCCAGCGTCTTGAAGACGTCCTCCAACGTTGGTTATGTTAATTATTTATTTTTTGAGCACCGAGAACAGACTCCGGGCACTTCGTTAGATTTTGTAACCACCTTATTGTAACCACCTTAACCATCTTAGAGCACGTTAAACACTGCTGGTTGGGTTGTTTTGGTGTACATTACCACAAAATTTAAAAAAAAATTAGAAAATTCCGCCTTCCGCCGAAGTCCGCCTTTGTACAGTATTTTTTAACTTGTGCATAAAGTTTTAGTAAATAATAATAAAATCACTTATCCGCGCTTGAGGGACGGAGGTTGTCCTTGAAAAGCTCTTTCCATTGATGTCTAACGACTTAATTACGATAAAACTTGGTTTACTAATAATGAGTTAATTAATTCGTAACGACCCAGTAATACCCCCAGTAATTACCTAACTACCCACTCCGCGAATTTAAATAAAAACGTACCCTCGTATTTGGTTGAATTTTTGTATTCAGACTGGAAACGTCATTAGATAAACAAAGTTTAATTTACTGTCGTATAAGATACATTTTAATATACATGATTATAATCTCGGTCTTTGTTCAGAGCAATCAGAGTCAATGATGAGTTTCATAAGATTGTTATCGATGCTATAAAAGTTATGCTAAGAATTTTTAGTTTGTACTGCAGGGTATAGACAGACCATAGCTAGCAAACACCAAACACCATAGTTAATTTTAAATACATGTTTCCGTAAAGACGGCACTTATGAAAATTACGTCACTGGTGTTCTAGGACTCCTCTGACACGCAACGCAAGCAAAGTGATCTAGAAGGATTTTCGCAATACGTTGCGTTGCAAGACCGCGCCGCCCACACAAATGTGCGTGAACGTCATTGCAGAGGACTGGAAACAGTTAAAATAAAATTCTGAATTTGAATCTATCTGAAACATCAGTATAGGTACTGCGTTGCGGTGCCGCCCGCCGTGACATCATGTTTCTGTAATTCTTTTCGCCATTTTGTTTGATTACGTAATTTCCAATTTTCTGTGATTGGTTGAGTTATTGAGTAAGCTTTTCAGTATAGTATAATGTACTCTGTGAGTAAGCTGGAGCACTTGTCAAAATTGACGCATCGCATATCGCGAACTCTCTGGTTTTTTGATTTTTGTCTTTGGGCTCGGAACGCGGTGAAATGTTGCCACATAATTTAATTTATTATTTTGTCTTTTGGTTGATCTTGGATTATTAGTTTATTACTAAACGTATGTAATGTTCAATTTTTTGTTTAGTAACTTTTGTTGTATAAAAATTAGCTCTTATTTTAATTGTATTGAATTTGCTCATTTGTGCGCGCCGATACAGCGTCGTTTTGTGCCTAAGGCCACCTCAGAACTTGTAAGAGTATTTTTGTTCTGGCCTCGGTCATAGAATAATACTTTGTTCAATGTTTACCTAATCTTTACGAGTTCTGAGATGGCGATACGCCGCCGGTTTACGCTGAAAACCAGCGCCTTTGACTCGTGCCTTCGTGCATGGGTCACGGCATTTTGCTGAGCGTTAACCGTTTCGCGCGTTAGTGACGCATAATTAAGTATTTGTTGTTTTTCTTTATAAGTTTAAAATTTAGCTACCCAATTGTTTCTTAGTTTTTAGGATTATGTAAAAACGAAGTATGTGCGTCATTTTTCGCGGGAATAAAGAGTTTTTCTTTCTTTCTTTTCTTTACAATGTGTGCTTAGCTTTTAAGCCATCGAAACCGTCTCCCTGTTAGCTAGTTTCCGACCTTGTTTAAAAATATCAGCAACGAAATTACCAAGCAGGCATCTCTGGTACCGTTCCTCAGCGAGGCGCAGAAGAAGTCACGAGTGAACTGGAAGCCGTTGACGAGCTGGTAAGCATCCACACAGTAGTGCTGCGAGCGAACCTTCAGCCGTGCCGTCATCAGATCAGGAGTGTGCTCCCTGAACGACGTGTCTGTACCCTGTACAAATATTAGAAAATTCAATTATATGTGCTCAGATAGAAATACGTAGTTACCGCTCTGGGCGGCTAAAACGGCCACTTTGGCAGAATCATAATAGGATAATATAGGTATTTATAAATCATATTTGAAATCGTAAAACGGTCACAAACTGACAATCAGTTATAAGTCTAAGAAATTATCTGCGTACAATTCATAGCTTGCAATTCATCTGGTTTGACAGTTTTGTATGGAGATTCGTAAAATGGTCCACAAGTTATGAATTGATTTATTGAAGTTTAATGTCAAATAGCACAATCATAATAACTTGCTGGGAATTCAGGAAATGAATCACTTTTAGAGGAATTGCTTAATGTGGCCGTTTTAGGCCCCCTGATCTCTAAACTAGAAAAAGACTAATCAACGACTAATTGGTTTCTGAAAGACAAATCAAGACAATAACCTAACTACCGACCACAGAATACCCTAGAGACGACTCATCATCATCTGCCTAGCCTTTTCCCAACTATGTTGGGGGTCGGCTTCCAGTCTAACCGGATGCAGCTAAATACCAGTATTTTACATGGAGCGATAGCCTATCTGACCTCCACGAACCAGTTACTGGGTAATACGATACCCATTGGTAAGACTGGTTGTCAGACTTTCGGGATTCCGACGACCCGTAACGACTGACAAAGATCCACGAATGACAGCCGCGACCAACGGCCTAATGAGCTTTCCGAGCACGGAGAGGTCTTGGTATGTAAAGATCACCCATCCATGGATCGATCGCATCAGCAAGCGTAGCTTAACCTGGTCGATCGAGTCGTGTGGCTGTTTTTACTTAGCCACAAGCCCCTCTCTCTAGAGACAGCTGTAGGTACTAATAAAATTCGTGGCGTCGAACTAATGGTCCTAGAGAAAAGTATCGCTATTCGCTACTGCGATACTTTTTGAAAGTTTGAAAGTCTGTAAGCAGTTTTGTGTAGTTCAGGACCAATTTCACCAAACAGTTCACAATCGGACATTCACAACAACAATCGACAACCAACAACAATCGGACAATCGATATTAATCGTAAGTATTTACGTTCCACCAGAATTAAGACATTTAATCATGGATTAGCGCACGGTGAAAAACTCACTACTCTAAGAGCGTGGTTTGTAATGAAGTAACTCGATCATTACCCTGGTTGCCCCCCACCCCGTGACCACGATGAAGCTCTGCGCGAACGGCTCCTTAATACCCTCGTAGATCTTGATCAGGTTCACGTGTGTGTGGAACTCTAAAACAAACGGTTACTGTAAGTTACCTCGACGAAAATGTAGTAGAGTATAAAGGTCTTTGTGAAGGAGCTCGGATGAAGTAATGTGAAGTAGACCTATTACCCTACCACCAAACCAACTTCTGCCGCCGTTACTGTATGCTGCTGGTGTAATCCCTACATATTATAAAACAAAGTCCTCCTGCCGCGTCCGTCTGTATGAACGCGTTATACTCAAAAACTACCGAACGGTTTTTCATACGGTTTTCATCAATGGACGGAGTTTAGGTTTTAATTTAATTCATTAAGGTTTAGTATGTTGGCTGAAATTATGACGATGATTGTTGAAGATGTCTGAAAAAATCATGCCGACTGGAAGCTTAAATGTACTTAGTGCTATTCTGTAATAATCTCACCGTGAAAACAAAGCTGTCAGCTGTCACTAGTGTAATCCATCTAGCATTAGGTGGAATGACAGCTCACTTCAAGATCATTCACCTAAGCTTTCACTGTGAGATATTTACAGAATAGATCGGCTGGTGTGCGCGTTACGGTACACACAGCTCCATAAGGCGAGTAGTGCCGCCAACTAGCGCTACCATTTTACCAACTTTTAAACAATAAAATTCAAAAGTAACTGATAAATTAATTTTAATTAATTTATCAGGTACTTTTGAATTTGATTGTTTTTTTTTTTTATATTTTAGTATTTAAGTTCGCTTCTTGAGCTTCAAATGATGTCTTCATACATAGCAAAGTATTTTTATGAATCCGCTTAAAATTTTAAGGTGGTACTAAAAAGTGCTGACCGAGATTCTCAGCAAGCTTTAGCAGCGCCACATCAGCATGTGGTACGGGTTCCTCTTCAAACTTAGGGTGTCGAACAGCCCCCACAACGTCGAGAAGAATACCGCCTTCGTGGGGCCGAGCACTACCCACGCGAACCTTCACGTATTGTCCCAGAGTTTTTAGAGGAGAGACACTGAGGACGCTGTTGGAGGCAAAAATGATTAGATTATCAGCTTAACATTGAAAAATGGACAGTAAGAAGAAAAATAACCGGACTCTTTTCTTGACGAAAAGAGTCCGGAAAAAATAAGGGAACAAGCAAGGAGAAATTTTCTATTTTTTTCCTTGTCTGAAAGGAATGCAATCAGCAAAACTTCGGCAACGCAACGGCACACACCTTGGTGTTGCAGTTAGCAACAGACTGTCACAAATATACAAATTCTGTTCCATGAGTGGCTGTTACGGCCTGAAGCAAACGCCTAAGATAGCCAGAGTCTGCCTGATTGCTCTCGAATCAAATCGTTTAAAGTCAAAACTGATGAGCTTATTTCGTGTTAAAGTTTGTGCATGCATCCAGTGCGATCGATCTGGCTTCATCTGTTCAAATTGATGCCTTCTTATAAGACTTAATAAAACTCCCAATCCAATCACCAGTTACCTAATTTTACTTACTAATTCAAGCAATGGGCAGCAGTGACCACCCAGTTAACATCAACAATGGAGCCAGCACACCACAACCTTCCGTTTATAATAATGGCCGCCATATACGGAAAGTTCTTAGTGTCCGTGGCGTTACCCCCTCGGATCCTCAAGTTGGTCTTCGGGTCTGTGATGAAGACTTGATGCTCGTTCCGGATTCGAAGGCCTGGTTTGTTGTGGCGATGTCCACTGCGACGCATTCCCTCGAATAAACGAGGTTCATTGTCATCAAAATTTCTCATGTTGAGGTCTTTGGACAAAAGTAATTAAGTTACAGTTACATTACTGGTCTAGCATTTGAGAAGTTAAAAGTCTAAGAAAAGACTAAAGCTGTAGCGAGATAGTGTTTGCTGAAAATCTCCTACCTGGACATAAGTTGCTTTGGATAACCTGGAATTCTTTAAACAGACTCCGGACCTAGGTTGCCCGAAGCAAGGAAAACCTGCTCAGGTGGAGATCCACAGATGACTCCTTCCTGAATGTAAATGTGGTGCTGGATTCTTAATATTGTGTCCAGCGTATCCTGTTGCCTGCACGTTACAGGAACTGATGGATGCTACTGACGATGCCAAATTCGTACCCAAATTCTGGGGATTCAATGTAGATTGCCATCGACATGTTGTAGCGAACTAGCTTAATTAGCCGTACGCTACGCTGATTACTTTCTTTGGAAGTAGCGCTCGCTGGCCGCTGCCGCAACGGCCTCCTTACTTCTGTTGGCAATGCTTGCGGGAGGCCTAAGTCCACGTCCAGCAGTAGACGTAACGTATTGCGGCTGATATTATGATGACGATGTTAACTTTGTTTGTTGTGTCTTTGAAGTCTGAACGTGGGTGTGAATCGGTTGTTCCGTACCATGATGGGCATGTGATGCGGAGGAATGAGAAGAAAATGTAGTGAGGACAGTTTTGATATGAATGTGAATGGCTAGGGCGAAAATACACATGCCTGCAGCTGGTACAAAACTAAGCAAGTAGCTGGCATGCCGTGTGCCATAACCACTTCTGATTGGTCAATGTCACAATAGCAAGCCAGCCCGGCGAGCACGGCCTACTGTGACATGGCTTGAGTCACACATTTTATCACAGTTTCGGCGATAAAACCTTTTTGTCTTATTTAAATGCTAGCACGGCGGCGCGGCGTGAGATAATTTCTTGACATGTGACTCATTATGTCTTATTTGCTAATTGCATGTGTATTTTTACCCTTAGAGTAAGGGAAGCCCAAAGACACGATGGGTGGACTGTGTACAAGATGATCTGGCTAGAAAGGGGTTACTACAGAGATGACGACTAATAGAGAAGTATGGAAGAAAAAAGCATGTTGCGCCGACCCCAAATAAATTGAGTGAGGGTGAGAGAATAATGATGATTATATTGACTTTGACCGTTGATCACGGTCAGAAATTCACGATTTAATTAAACTTACCATCTGATAAATCTCTGGCGGCTCGAGAGTTTCTAGCATAACTTGAACTTAATAATGTTAAATACAAAATATTCCACATCTTATAACTAAAAGAATGTCTAAACGTGTAACATGTATATTGTATAATATGTAAAAGTACGTAGTAGGTATTTGTTACACGTAAGTATTTTATTATTTGGAGCTAATATTATTGGATTGCTCTTTTTATGTTTTATTTGATATTGCGAAATATTTGAGTAAAGTGCCGCATGGTTATAGTTAGGTACAACGTTTTATTTGTTACTGTATATACGCTGCTTCGCCCGCGTGGAGGTCGGAAATTATCCTTCGGGAACGTACTACCGGGATAAAAAGTATTATATGTCCTAAATCTAATACAGGTCATGGTCTACCCATGTGTCAAATTTCATACAAATCCGTTCAGCCGTTTTAGCGTGAAAGCGTAACAAACTCACTTTCGCATTAATTATAAAAACTTTTTTACAAAAACAAAAACCGACTTCCAAAAAAAACACTACAAAGTGAAAAATAACTTTAATTTCGGAAGTCGGTGTCTTTGGATCTGTATTTTAGTTTTTTGCCACCGACTTCCGTAATTAAAGTTATTTTTCACTTTGTAGTGTTTTTTTTGGAAGTCGGTTTTTGTTTTTGTAAAAAAGTTTTTATTTTTCACTTTTTAGTGGTTCAGTTTGTAATTTATCTAAGTTACAATAACCCAATGTCAACTGCTCATCACGTTTTAGAAAATGTTGCTTTTCCCGATGCAGGGACGTTAATTGTTGAGGAGTTCTCCTAGTAAGAACCAGGAGAAATGGAGCTCATAGTGAAGTCACCATTACCATTATTTTGACGAGCATAAACCATATTAAAGTAATCGAATCGCAACCTAACCTGTTATATACTTAGATATAATTGAGTATTTTGGATGGCCCTCTGTGGTCATCATCATCAGTTCCAGTTCACCGAATGGTACTTTCCGAGAGCAAATGCACGAGTTACTATAAAAAATACCGAAATCTATATAGGTGTGCCCATAAAATTTGAGGGTTTCCCTCGATTTCCATGGGATCCCATCATCAGATCCTGACTTGATGATCATGGGACCACTTGGGACGTACACCCTTTCGAACAAAAAAAGAAAAATCCAAATCGGTCTAGCCATTTTCGAGTAATCGGGGAACATACATAAAAAAAAAAAAAAAAAAAAAAAAAAAAAAAAAAAAAAAGGTTCCGACGAATTGAGAACCTCCTCCTTTTGGAAGTCGGTTAATAATAGGACTAGCGGTGCCTCGCAGTTCCACCCGCTCAAGTTCAAGTCTCGATCCCGTGGGAATATCGAAATAAAAAGTATACAATGTCCAAATAAACGATGGAACCTTTGAACGTTTTCGTACTGTAGGTAACTTATTTAGCCCCTCGACAAAAAGACATATCGTACTTACAGGAGTCTGAATCGATATAAATATTTAGTTCTGTCCAATGTCCACTTTACCCAAATAGTGAGTTTAGCCGGCGATTGCTCGCAAATAGCTCAACAGCCCTACTGAGACAAAGTTAATTAATCGACCCACGAAAATAAAATTTTCTTGCGTTTTTTGCAATTTGCGGATCAATGCCAGGTTGTCTTTGATCAAAATTACAAAGTAATAGATTTTTCGTTTGATTTCCAAAATCAGACCAAACCACGGCAAATCTAACATAAAGAGATGTGTTGATAATTCTTATAGTTATAATTATGTAAATACACATTTGTTATTGTCGCGAACCATATTCTCAAGACTATCATTGTAATTCGGCGGCATTGTATTTCTCGGAGGAACCACGGATAATAAAATACCCCTTGGTCCCTTCCGGGGACTACGGGAGGGACCACGGGTAGTAAACGTTGATTTCTTCTTCTTATTCTTGTGCTAGTTTTTAAACCTACGAGAATAGCTCCTGGCTCGGCTAGATTAGCATCAAGTTCGGTAACACGGTTGATGGCAATTAGTTGATAGCCCCTTGTGGAACACTTAGGTTTTAGCATTCAAAGGTTTTGTTTGCCTTAATAGGTTTTTGTTGTACCTATGTATATCTTCCTCAGCTAGATGGACGGAGGACCTTAAGAAAGTGGCTGGGACAGACTGGATGCGGAAGGCGGAAGACAGGGTGTTGTGGCGCAGCCTGGGAGAGGCCTACGTCCAGCAGTGAACTGCAATCTACTTCAATGAATCAATCAAATCAGCCTAGTTGATTGATTGATTGAAGTAGATCTTAACTCATCTTTAGCATTCATCATGATCTTTGTATGACGATTGAGTTTGATAAAACTCTCGGCAATCATTTTAATTATAGGCTTTTTTTAAAGTTTCACTTCTCTTCTGTAATCGAATTTTGCAAGTTAAAGACCTACTTCCCGGTTTCCGATTGAGCTGAAATTTTATGACAATGCAACATTAGAGCAGCAATTTTGGAGCTGATCTGATGATGGAGCCGGAAGGCGGCCATGGGAACTCAGTATGTCCGTTTGCCCCGCACGGCCCCCCCGAATTTGCGTTTTGGGTGTGCACCAATTCAATGTACTAAAACGACGCAACCCTATCGAGTTTGGGCTTGTTTGATTTTTTTTGACAAGGACTGTCTTAAATGGTATCCAGATTAATAAAAAAGCTTTTTATATATATTTTTTAAATAATAGCTACGCTTGTTTATAACTTACCTTACAAGAGTTACATTGCAATTACTTGCTAATGGTTTTACGGCGGTAGGTAAAGAAGTTAGAAATAAAACACAAGCTTCATTTGATATAAATTATTTTTTTAACGTCATTTAGACATCTTAATCTAATAATACCAAAATATTAAACATTATTAATTCGTCATAATATCACAATCGGTAGTCGGGAGGCACATATCACGACCTTCCTGCGCATTCGATAATGTACATTATTTTTATGAGATTAAGGTACAAAATCGTTGTGCAGAAAGATTGGTTGTAACCATAGATATATTTTTATATTTCTATGGTTGTAACAGAAGGATGTACATGAAATTCATTTGTCTCATGTCACTTAGCTTTTAATGAATTTTCTGTACATTTTGGTTGCTTGTAAAAACTTGTCGAATTAAGGTGATGTGAATCAAGACTTGTCGACTTGATGTCGGCTTTTTGTAAAACCAAAGACATAGAAAAAAAGAAGCATAAGTATAGAAAAAACTAAAACAGTATTAAGGTGTTTTTAAATTACACTCAAAATAATCTGTCCGATGAATTCATAAGAAAAATAAAAAAGATAAAACCTCATCATAATAATATGGTTAGATCGGAAGGAATTAAAATACCATTCAATAAAGCAGTGTTCTCACGAGGCGAGTCATTCGGTCAACTTTTAGTTGATCAAAATATAAATCAACAATTTAAACGTTGATCCACGGGGTAGTGGGTAACCAAAGAAAAGGTCGATGGTTGGTGTTAGGTATAATGGAGGTAAAAAAGAGTAAGGCACAGACTGAAAAACTAAAACAGTAAAATATTAAAACATTGCTGGTACGTAATGGATACACAATTTAAACACAGAGGGGGTAACTGGGAGAATGGAAGAGAAAATATATTGCACCGACCCTAGTAACATAGGGACATTGCCGAAAGAGTAGACAGAGGTGTAGGTACAATAAACTTTTGCTCAAAGTCAGACGATACGATTTCATTGAACGATAGTCAGATTAAACCGCCACGCGTGAGAACGCAGCTTTATTATAAACTAACATATCCTGTCAAAAGTAGTCTTACCGCGCGTTTACACTGGCGAAACATACCAAAACATATTGTTATCTCTATTTCTATCAATGTATCTGACAGAGATATGAACATGTTTTTAACGGATTTACTGCTTGATTTCGAATGTCATAAGCCCGATGGCTAATTTCCCGAAGTCATCAGATCGAACGTCCGAATTGCCGAAATTCCATAACATCGATATACCACAATTTCGAATAGCCATTAGATCGAACGTCCGTTTCGCCGAAAAGCCACTGCTACGATAGTCCTATCCATCGAATGTCTATTGGCTCGACGTGCCAGTAAGTCGAAAGCTATTCTACATCAAATATTCAAGAAGAGTAAAAGAAGGAATGTAAAATGGTATAGAAAAAAAACTTTTTCTTTATAAAATAATAATAAATATCCTTGGACATTTCACACAACGCCATCTAGTCCCAAGCTAAGCAACCTAATGCTTGTGTTATGGTAACGAGATGGCTGATAAACTATTTATATACATTTTTTTTTTGTAAATACATACATATTATATATAGATAGAAAAACACCTAGACTTGGAACAAATACTTGTAGGTCGTACAAATATTTGTTCCGTGCGGGAATCGAACCCGCGACATGATGCGCAGCAGTCAATCGCTCAACCACTGCGCCAACCGTGTCTTTTTCTCGGCACCTAATAGTCCTAGCGTGATGTTTCTCTGAATTGGGCTATCAAAGATTCTAGAGATTAGCGCGTTGAAATTCTACTACTTGCTAAATTAAGTAATATACCTAACATTCAAAGTCGTAAAACATTATAAGTTAATTATTTGTGATATTTTATTATGTAAAATATTAGTTTGTTTTTTTTAACCCATTTTACATTCCTTCTTTTACTCTTCTTGAATATTTGATGTAGAATAGCTTTCGACTTACTGGCACGTCGAGCCAATAGACATTCGATGGATAGGGTTATCGTAGCAGTGGCTTTTCGGCGAAACGGACGTTCGATCTAATGGCTATTCGAAATTGTGGTACATCGATGTTATGGAATTTCGGCAATTCGGACGTTCGATTTGATGACTTCGGGAAATTAGCCATCGGGCATATGACATTCGAAATCAAGCAGTAAATCCGTTTTTAACTGAATGTTTTGCCAGTGCAAACGTAAGGTTAGTCATAATGATAAAAATTACATTCCAAAGTTTCATAATAGCACAAACATGGCACATGTTGTTTCTATTTTTTTTACCTTTTTTTGCTATGACTCAGATATGAATTAAAAAAAAATACATGTTGATTGTGCCTGGTCCCGGCATGCCGGGACCAGGCACTGACAACGTGTTTGTGGAATATTATGTTTAACTGCCGCGGCAGTTAAACATAATATTCCACAGACGTGTAACTTTTTTTAGAAGAAATTAAAGCATAGGGAAAGGCACGTTGGTACGGTCCGCAACAAACTGGACAGGTAGGATGACTGTTAACAGAATGGTTCAATGGTTAAAAAACATAATTGACGCGCCGCTTTTGATATTTCATGGAGAGATTCTGTTATTTATTGTTATCGGTTCCGTTTTTTTTTTTAATTTTAGAATTATCGAACATTGAAAAAAAAACGTAAATGTACTTACCTCGGTACAGTTACGTTTTAAAATACTGACTTTCGTTGCTGACTGTACCAATTTTACTCAATGGAATAGAGTCAATAGTCCATTCACAATATTAAAGTCAATTTTATTCCGAATGTCATATTCTGCACCTCAATTCAACAAGTTCCAACAAAATCACTTATAATCTACTCATCTCTTTCCCACTCTCTAAATCTTCCTTCACTGCTTTCCTCTTCTCTTTCTTCCTACTATCTTCTAGAAGAGCATATATTTCTTCTACGGTCTTGTCTTTCGTCTCTGGGACCCACATGACGGTGTAGAAGGTACCAAGGAAGCAGACCATGGAGAACATAATGAAGACCCAGTGGATTCCCAGGAGTTTGAGGAGGGGGTCGTAGGCCTTTGTTTGAACGAAGTCGCTGAGAGCGTCTACGGAGCTGACGAAGGAAGTCACCATGCCACGATGCTGGAAAAAGAAAAGATTTAAATGGTTAGATGGAAACTACACTGATAAGTTTTGGGCCAATTTAAAAGAGGAAGTGTTAGCTACCTAGTCTACCTATTCGAGTATTATAATTTTTGAATTGAAAATTTCTTTAGGCGCGTTGAGCGATTTTTGGTAGGGGGAAATCTTACGGGTTCGCGTCACCACGACACCGTGACACCGCGATGCTATGCATAGGGATATGAAGATGCCAATTCCCCCTTTAAGCCCGGTGGTGCAATTAGGCTTATATCTCACAAGGACATCATGGCGGCGCAAACATGGTTGCGCGCGCTGCCAGCAAAATATACACAGATTTATGGTGAGTTCTCACCAGGCATCCAATCGGTTGCGCAACCAACCGTACATTTTTTGCCAGTACGACTATGGTTTCGCTGCACTGGTCCTAGTGAGATAGGGTCCTTAGAGATAATAATGTCCTGAAGAAAACAAGCACACAAGCATATTTAGAAAGTATGTAATCTTACCTGAAACGAAAACAACTCCGAAGTAATAACATAGGGCACAGGCTGGTACCCTGCAGCATCCGCGAAGATGCACAGACACATTGCCAGGACGGGCAACCAGCCAGGCAGCCAGATGTTCATCGAGGTGATATAGAACCAGGCTCCTAATGCCAGCATTGATACTCCAGTCGCCAAAGAGGTACCGGCTAGCAGCCACTGGAAGGAAAGAAGAAAGAGGTATAAGGTAAGAGGTGGTAAGAGGTATTTGTCAATTATGATCGTGCATGTTAAGCTGAGTATATAGAGGTACAGAACAGGAGGAACAGAGGGAGGTAGAGGAACAGGGTGGATAGTTTCTTTGCTAGTCGGGCGGAAAACTTTGCTTGCGCTATGCAGGATTTCGTGTGACGTCATGCAGTGTGGTGCGTAATTCGCAGGTCGATTTGCAGATGCCACCACAAGTATTTTATGTATATAGTATATTACTTGTTTGCGAACCAACTGTGCTCAGTGCATTTGCTTAGTCGTGGCGGCCGTTTCTATGCAAACACAAAGGAGATGCGCGGAGCACAACTCTGTGTCAAAACTGGTATGCAAGCATAGTGGATATACCACGCTTTTTAACATATTCTATGCCATGTGGGTGTAATAAACTTATAACCTACTCATGTTTTAAACAATTAAATGAACTTGTGCATATTCAGATTTCTGTCCGTGAATGCATACAAAGAACTAGTACTATATACATTCTTCGAATCATTTGCTGTGACTCGCGAAGCCACAACATGCTCATAAAAAAATGCCTACTCCGATTTCGTATCCGCCAAGCGTCGTAATCCGACATTTGGAAGCCCTATGTTCATATTCTTGTCAGTGGTTAGTTCGACGTGATAATGTTTTATAATACTTTAATATAGGATAATGCAATGTGCTGTATCTTCTCTCTCCTTGGCAGAAAAATATTATAAGGAATTATGCGTTATAAACGTCCAGAAAGTTCCGAGGCAATGAAGCTCGACGAGTACCAGGAATGAATAAAATTATCTTAGAAACACTATAAGTAACCAAGAAACAGAAAATAAAACTTGGAGGAGTAGGAATCCATAGTTCCTTTTTTCCTCAATAGCAAACAGTCCAAAAAATATCCAGGCCATATTCCCAAAGGGACGTTTACAAAGTCTGTGATAAGCTCGCATATATATTCTTGCTTAGCATTAAGCAACGATTATAATGTTTGTACGCAGTGAATCGAATTGAACGAACATCATGTCCTCAGTAGTCCTTGCTTTCTGTAAGGATAGGTACGAGTTTGTGTAAGTACATAATTTGTCAAAATATCTCACCTTTCTCCCAGTCTGTTCCACAATACAACTGGCCACTATGCTGCCTAACAGCTGTATAGCTCCCACCACGATCGTCTGCTTGTTCGGCGACAGCTTCAAACTGATGGACTCCGAAGCCTGTTCGAAGATGGAGCCAGCATACATGAGGACCACCAGGTAACCGCAGGTCTCTTGGGACAGCATCACGTTGAGGGAGATCCGGAATGCCTTAAAGGTCGTCTTGTCTTGTACTGGAAATAAGTTTTGGAAGGTTAGGTGCGTTGTTGTTTATTTAGTTTCAACTGTCCCGGGGTCTGTCTGTCTAACTGTCTGTTTGTAATCTAATCTTGCAAGTTAAATTTGACCCACTTCCCGGTTTCAGATTGAGCTGAAATTGTACATGCATATGTAAATTGGATGACAATGCTATATTATTATGACATGGAGCTGATCTGATGATGGAGCTGGAAGGCTGCCATGGGAACTCAGTAATAAAACGACGCAACCCTATCGAGTCTGGGCTCGTTTGATTCATCTTGACAAGAAGTCTGGTTCTACATGATATCCAGACTAATAAAAGCTTGTTTTTTTTTTAAAATTATTCGCTTGTTATAAAGTAACGTATGAACAAAAAAACTTTTTTACAAAAAAAAAAAAAATGGCAAAAAACTAAAATGCAGATCACAAAGACACCGACTTCCGAAATTAAAGTTATTTTTCACTTTGCAGTTTTTTTTTGGATGTCAAATATTTTTTTTTTGTAAAAAAGGTTTTATTTTTCACTTTTTAGTGGGTCAGTTAGTAATTTAATCTAAGTAACAATATCATAATGTCAACTGCGCATCTTCTTTTACAAAATATTGCTTTTCCCGATCCTGGAACGTTAATTGTTGAGGAGTTCTCCTAGTAAGAACCAGGAGAACTGGAGCTGATGGTGAAGTCACCATCAGCTCCACTTCACCATATGCATTGTGACGGAGGAGCATACATTGGTAATCGAATCGCAACCCGTGAATACTTATTATGGAGTAGTTCCGATGGCCATATGTGGTCTTCATCATCAGTTCCACTTCACCAAATGGTGCTTTTCGAGAGCAAATGCACAAGTTACTATAAAAAATACCCAAATCACTATAGGTTTGCCTTTAAAATTTGAGGACCCCTAGATTTCCATGGGATCTCCTCATCAGATTCTGACTTTATGACAATGGGACCACCTCGAGAGCATACTCTATGAAATAAAAACAGAATTTTTGAAATCGGTCCACAATTTTATTGACGGAGAAATCGGTGTACAAACATTAAAAAAAAATATATATATACGCGACGAATTGATAACCTCCTCTTTTTAAAAAAAAAAGTCGGTTAAAAATGGATGAAGCAAAAGAAGTAAATTAGGACTAGCTTCTGCCCGCAGCCCATGTGGCTGTTGGAAATTAACACAATTGTCACTTTTTACGTGATTGATGAGCAAATTGAATTAATTAATTTATTAATTAATATTGTGATATTACTACAATCGACATTAATGGCAAATTATCGTTTCGGGGACGTCTTAAACCATTTCAAACCCTGTTTATTTTTAAACAAATCTATAGGTACCTACATAAATAATGTCGGGTAAGTCCCAACCAAAGTCCATCTTCCAGTCGATAAAATATAATCATATCAAAAGTTGTGACCTCTGCACCTTCTAAGAAATTATCGCACGCAAAGAATATTCTTATTTTTTGTTAGAACTAGTTTTTGTATATTTTTTGCCTAATGTAATTCTTGGAAACCAAACTGGATATTTATACGATATTTACACGTGCCGCACTACGTGTTATAGAGTTTCTCTGTCTGTATGTTAGAGCTTCTAACTCGAAAAGGACTTGTCCGATTTACACGATTTTTTCTCAAATTCTAGCAAGGTTATTTATAACGGACGTAAAGGTATACATAGGCTCTTCTTATCATAAAAACGATGACTATAAATTCCAGCCTATTATTGTCCCATCGTTGGGCAAAGGCCTCTTCTCACACACAGAAGGCACGAGCATTGATCAGCACGCTTGCTCAAGACGGGTTGGCGATTGCAGACTTATATTAACTACAAGTCCAGGGCCCGGGTTGTCTGAAAGGGTTACCGCGGCCCTGGCATAGGCAACTGAAGGAACACGGGTGGGTTTTAGTCAGTAAAAGTCTGACACGCCCTCCCGCTCCACCCAGAGCGGGAGAAGTTATTTGATGATTTCCCACCCTCAAAAAAAAAAAAAAAAAAAAAAAAGGGCCCCAAGTCTGCTATTTTTTACATTCACTGCATTGTCATTTTGCTAAAAGTTCGTAATCTGCTAAATTCATAATTTCATACAATGGAGTGTCAGTGGTTGACCATTGGAAAGTCATAATGACGCCATTATGACGCCATTATATTAGTAGATTACCAAACTTATCAAAATCAACAATTATGAAATCAATGATAGACCATTCTGACACTATTCTAATAGCAGACTTGAGGCCCAGTTTCCTCACGATTTTTTTCCTTCATCGATGTCAGTAATGTCCAAGATAAACAGAAAGTACACACCTATAGAAAGCTGAAATTTTGCACAGAGATTCTCTTTATAATGTAGACATGGAATAAGGAAGGAATTCCCGGTAGTACATTCCCGTGGGATATTATCCGACATCAAGGCAGGCGAAGCCGCGTGGGAAGTGCTAGTAAATAATAATTGTACAGGCAAATTCACGATAAGATACAAGTGAAGTATAATGAAGTCGGTTAAAAATAAGCTGGTTTCTAGAAATTATTTACATAAGTTGGAAAAACATTAAAAAAATGAAGTCTGAATTAATTTGACTGACTTACTTCACTGGAGTGAAGCTAAGGCCGCGTTTCCACTGACGCGGAGCTGGGCGGAGCGGAGCGGAGACGTGCAGGAAGCGTCCAATTACAGACGAGGCAAGAGATGCGATGAGGATTTCAACCATTATGATTGGTCGATTCCTGCACGTCTCCGCTCCGCTCCTCCCAGCTCCGCGTCAGTGGAAACGCACCCTTAGGCTCGTATTTATAAGTAATAACTAAGTAGTAGTAGTAGTAGTTGAGTAATTACTTGCTAATAGTATTTTTTTAATGTACTCATTACTTGAGGCTAGAATTCTTAAGTAAAGAAAATGGTGGTTAAGAATTCTAAGCTTTGACAGTTCTATCTTCAAGCAATTACTAAACTACCTACAGAATGTCTACGTTTATCTGTCAAAACTAGTTCTGTGGTTTAAGTCATGTTTATTTTTAGTTTAATTAATTTAATCTAGCCCATACATTCTGCATGCTGTGTTCACTATTTTTTTAGGGCATTAAAGCCGGCTTTTGACTATGGGATATATATTACATCTTGAAATATAATATTTGATCGCTCGTAATACATTTTGTACGAGACCGTTCACACTGTGCTATAATATAGGTATATTACATCCCATTCATAGATAGCTCAAGATGTAATATATATATTACATCCCATAGTGAAAAGCCGGCTTTAGAGTTACCTACGTGTATCTTGAAGTTTACCTAGTCAATCAATCTGTCTAGCCTTTTCCCAACCATTGCGAATAAATTCTTACAATAAGGCCTGGGTTTCGTTCTTTTTTATAGTGCTCCATGTTCTACCGCCAAGCAGTCAACAAGTCAAGCGGCAGCAGAAGTCATAGCAGAAATGAACGATAAAAACGACCATTTTTGGCGTTAATTTCAAAATGTTCCATATATCCTGGCTTATTAATTTTTTTCTCAAAGATGGTGCTGTTAGCAGCTAAACTCGCATTAAATACAAAAACCATTGCAAAAATTTAAACACACAAACAAAAAAAAAAACTAACTAAAACAGCTGAAGAGTTTGTTTGTTCGTTTGAACGCGCTGATATCTGGAACTACCTTTTAATTCTTTTTGCATTTAGTAGCCCAATTCTTGAGGAAGGTTATAGGCTATTTAACATCACGCTATGACCTTTAGGAGACGAGCAAAAAGAAAAAAAAAACAGAAAGAACGCTAATAGCACGGGCGATGCTATGCGACCCGGTAGGTCGCAAACGTAGTTTACGTTTGTTGTTTTGGTCTCAGCAGCCCTCGACAGGAAAGTTGTATACAAATGTGGCTGTTATTTTAGTATACTATATGTTGTCTTGTGACTTCCACAGGTCAGAAGCAAGATGAGGATATAAACGTTGTTTTTTTTTGCACAAACAGACAGGTCTTAAAAGTGGAACATCGCGAAAGCTTCTACCGTTTAAAAACTGGTTTCGAGCTAAAAATAAATGTGTTTTGTCTTTATTATTTTGAATTGGATTGAGAATTTTATAGAAAGATTATAAAATGACGTCGTATATATAGGTATTTCTATATGTATTAGGGCCACTTACTAACATTTTTATATAATAAATTATAGTTTTAAAAACTAAAAAACACGCTTTAATACTTACCATTAATTTTATGACATAATTACAGTGACATTAATTTTCTCGTTAATCACTTTATTCATAAGTATATTAAAAATTTATTCTTTATGGTATTATAGCGTTTTTTTAGTTTTAAACTATAATTTATTTTTCATTTTTTTAGAGTCGAATTTCCCAAATAAAATTTATTCTATAATTATTATATTTATTTTGGAAACCGAAACTTGGATATGGTAGCCATTTCTCAGCCTCCAGGCTCTCCGGAAGGAAATCGTTAATCCTATGAGGATCAGGACAATGGGACATCTTTTTTAAATTATTGTTTGTCATCGGGCCCTGATAAGTGTGCAAAATTTCGAATTAATCTGACCATTTAAAGTGGGTAAAAATCGAGTTCAAAGATTCCGTTACATACACACATACATACAGGTGAAGCGTGAATAAAAGTGTGCTAAAAAGGTAGTAAACCTATTTCTGAATCATGATCAAACATTATGAAATTGAAAAGCAATTGAGATTTCCATGAACGCCTACGCAATTAAATATTTTGCTATCCTTCCTTATATGCCAAGGAACTGTTAAGATGAGTTCCCCCATCGTTTACATAATGTATAACTACATAACCACAGAATTTTAAAGCCACAGTAGTTTATCTGGGCAGTGACCTTGTATTAATTACCTACGGCTAGGTAGATAAATACGCGTCCGTCCGTGTGTAACTCCGCGCCCTCAAACTGGGGTCTACTCCCTAAGCACGAAGTCCGTGGTTTTGGCTTTCGTTACGGGCGGTTCCGACTCCGTATCACATTCGGATGGATGATGTGACAGTTGTCCCTACTCCCGATGTGTTTTTGCCTGGCCGAAAAATTTAACTTTTACACTTGTTTTGATGGATCGTTATGTCAGACGGACGGACGGACGGACGGACTTAGGTAGTAGACCCCCTGTTGCGCACTGGTATATTATACTGAGATTTCGAAGCGCGCTCTTTTCTATGAAGATGTAATACTGCTTACTTTATTATACTGTGACATAACTAGGTACTTATTAATAACATCTCGTTGCCAGGTAAAAGACAGGGAAAAGCCATGGTAGTTAAATAAACACCGACCAGTTGTAGAAAAGTTATTTGCATACCTACGTCTTGAATTAAAATGAAATATTGCAATACAGAGTATGAAATATGATGCTGGTTTCAACGAAGATTGATTATTTTAAGGGGCTATGTACAGCAAAGGTGCCAATTGGCACCACTACACTGTCACAAGAATCCTCAGTAACGGTAGGTAGTCAGACGGCATTTTTCTTGTAATTCTGCGCTTCTTCGTCTTAAGTCTTCCAGTTATTTTACGATCTTTTTGGTCCGATCTCCAATCGAAACTGTTGGTTCAAGATTCTAGTAAATACAGCCTCATTATGACCTCTATGGACGACTGCTCTCCCCACGATTGTCGTCAATGTCTGTCCGTCACAAAGGTAAAACTAGCCAGTTAAAATTTTCCCACACTGACTGTTGTAGTGTGGTATTTTAATAGATCTATCTAACCCTCAGTCCATCGTACTTGGCCTGTGTTAACCACAGTGCCTCAAAGGAGGCATTTGTCTGTTCATTTGTTGGAAAGAAGTTTTTTAACGTGGCTGCGGTTATAGGAATAAACTGGTAGAAATCGTCACGTAACGATTTTTGCCAGAAAAAGTAGTAAGTTTCAAGTGTCAAAAGTTGAAACTCGACCACATATTATATGGCTCTGTAATAATACAAAATTACCTGGTCGACCGAGCTCTGCGGGGTGAGAGAAAACCAATTTTCTCAGATATGATACCTAGGTCGATCGATTTTTCGCTACCGTAAACCCTATATTGCAACTTTCATCCAAATCGGTAGAGCTGTTTTCGAGAACTTGATTATCATTTTAATACCTAGTATAGGATATACAGCGAAAGGTTCGTTCCAAATTGTGTCCCATGACACCTCCCGACTTTTTTTTATAAATATTTGTATATTTGTAAATACAAATATTGCTCATATAATAGCATAGTACCTGGGCGATCGAGCTCGTCTCGGGTGAAAATAGAGAAAACTAATTTTCTCAGATTTGAGACCTAGCTACAGTAAACCCCTTTATTGCAACTTTCATCGAAATCGTTAGAGCCGTTTTCGAGAACTTTTATGTATACAAATATTACTCATTTAATAATATAGGATATACAGCGAAAGGTTCGTTCCAACCATGTGTCCCATGACACCTCCTGACTTTTTTTAAATAAATTATAAAGCTGATGAACTCTTTATTTTTAATTAACTTTATAACCCAGCAGTAGTTTAAATCCTTATCCTTATTCGGTAACTAACACATAATATGCAACCGGTCGGTATGAATCCTTGCTTTATTTAGATGGCTCGTAATGAAATATTATGCGGGCAGCAGTTATAAATTACTGCAAGCCCCACTGCATAATGTGAATGTACCTTTTGGAATTATTCGAGTGTGCCTTGATTGGTATCAGGTTTTGAGAGTGTAAAGGATGTTGTTTTAACAATATCCTGTTACGTGTCTAATGGTATGTGGTCTTGGTTCAGAGTCAGATGAGTTTCGACTCCTGGACTCCATTGGAGTTGTTGGAATAATTTTAAAAATATTAAAACGTAAAAAAGTTTTTATTTCTCACTTTTTCAAGTGAAAAAGGATAACTAACGGCATCCCACGGTTTCTCTCGCGTAGACCGGGATAAAAAGTAGCCTATGTGTTAATCCAGGATATAAGCTATCTCCATACCAAATTTCATCCAAATCGATCCAGCCGTTTGAGTTTTTGTGCGTTTGAACAAACATACAAACACACACACTCACAAACTTTCGCCTTTAAAATATTAGTGTGATAATAATTAATTATGTAGTACTTAGCAATAGGATATTTGTAGGATTATCATTTCTATCTGCCAAGATTTACAGCTTTGTAAAATGGCTAGTTGTCTATCTCGAAACTAAACGGTTTCGAACAGCCATGTTGATACAAGAAAGGTTTCAACATTATAATTATTATGTGCAGCCTGTGTTTATGTCGCGTGCCACAACTCATTACACTTGACGGTAAATATATCTCGACGAGTGAGAGCAATTCTTGGAACTGAGGTGGAACACGTCATCTGGGAACCGGCTTCGCTAAATTGTGGGGAGATTTTATTGGTTTATGATAAGTTCAGCATGACACATCTATAAGGGGCCCTGATCGTGCTCTTTCCGGATATTTGTTGGATCTACTGCAGTAGTGATATTCTCTTCACGAAGATGTCAGACTTGACATGAAAATTGCTCGGTTTGGCTCGAAGCAAATTTACTCTCATTTCGCTAGAATGCTCGCTAGAACGCTCGCTAGAATGCTTACTAAAACTCCTGTTAAAACGCTTCATTCTATCATTCGCTAGAATGCTCATTACAAGTGAATGCTCAAGTCTATCAGCGGCTTTACAAATATGATAGTGATCTTCATAACAAGGCATAGCCCTTCAAAAAAAAAAAAAAAAAATCATATTTGACATGAAAATTGCTCGGTTTGGCTCGAAGCAAATTTACTCTCGTTTCGCTAGAATGCTCGCTAGAACGCTCGCTAGAATTCTCGCTAGAACGCTCGCTAGAATTCTCACTAAAACGCTCCTGTTAAAACGCTCAATTCTATCATTCGCTAGAATGATCATTACAAGTGAATGCTCAAGTCTATCAGCGGCTTTACAAATATGATAATGATCTTCATAACAAGGCATAGCCCTTGTTATGAAGATCACTATCATATTTGACATGAAAATTGCTCGGATTGGTTCGAAGCAAATTTACTCTCGTTTCGCTAGAATGCTCACTAGAACGCTCGCTAGAATGCTCACTAAAACGCTCCTGTTAAAACGCTCCATTCTATCATTCGCTAGAATGCTCATTACAAGTGAATGCTCAAGTCTATCAGCGGCTTTACAAATATGATAGTGATCTTCATGAGAAGGGCTATGTATGTGTCATTGAACGTTATGTTAGGAAACTCGCTCGTGGTAGGTATCTTTTACATTGTTGTGAAAGATACATTGTCGTCATCAGTCCTGACGTGGATGGGGAACTTTTTGTGGTTTCGCTTTTCTTGGGATGCAAAATTCTCGATGAATGTTGCATGGTTGCAGGTGAATACCTTAATCTTTTCCTGTGGGTGACGTAAGTAATATATCAATATTTATTCTCACCGGTGAAGATGGAATTGAAGCAACCTGGCGGTGACGTCATAAAAAGGCCCGTCCATATACAACATGTCGTTTTGCAATCTCGTCAAATGTGATACAGAACATCAAACCGAACAACTTTCTCCATGGGACCAACATCGTATTCGCGAAAAAAAATTCATTTTGCCTGCAATGCTATTTGAATTACTGACGACACACTATGCCGAAATTACGTTGCGTTCTAGCGTACAGCCGAACTTCGGTCGGGAGTAAGTTCAGCGGCAATTCGGCGGCAACGTACACATTATACGCGACCGAAGTTCGGTTCGATTGCCGAAGAAGATCCGGGGCGGCGAGCAGCGGGAGGCAGGCACACAAAGTTGCGCAACTGAGTTTCCGCCGAGTAAGTTCGACACTTATGGTGTGTCATATCAGCCGAACACGTCGGAACGTAACATCAGCCGCGGAACTTCGGTCGCGTAACTTCGGCATAGTGTGTTTAGACACTAAGAGCACGTCTTCCCTACCATTATCGCGCCCCCTGTTGCCAACTCCAACAAACTATATATTTTATCTGTGCCTTATGTCAAAATGCTGTCATTCGGTCTGTCGGCAAATAAACTCCGCTCCATTCACGTATCGCCAAAAGCCTGCTTTTTATTTCTGCTTCCACACCATCGAATACCTGCATGAACCAGCCCTGCTGCAATACCCCAACACCCCCCGGTCTACTCCTTGATATGCAAAATGGTTTCTATTGCACTATGAAGCATGAGGCTACAGGGGCTATATATAGTGTGAATCTTTGCGTTCATTCGAGTAATCGAGGCTGGACCACGCAAGGGTCGATGCATTTCATTCATTCATTCATTCATTATTATTATTTTGCGTAGTTCAAAATCGTGGCAGGATTATTACATGTCACGGAAAGAACAGAATGGTCATTCTGATAGTGAAGAGGATTCAGGAGTGGTCGATAGATTTACTAAGCCTATCTCAGTCTACTTCAAGTTTAACTTTGACATTACTGGAATCGGTGAAGGAAAACATCATGAGGAAACCTGCATAACTTATAACTAATATGTCTGAAATCACGAATCCACCTTGAGCAAGCGTGGTGATCAATGCCTTTTCTGTATGAAAAGAGCTTTGCCCTGCAGAGAGCAATAATAAGTTGGTATATTATTATTTTACTAGCTTCCGCCCGTGACTGCCCCTGCAAGGTATGTCGATAAAAAGTAGGCTATGTCCTTTCTCAGAGTTCATAGTATCCTCTTACCAAATTTCATCAAAATCCGTCCAGCCGTTTAGCCGTAAAAGCGTAACAAAGAAACTGACTTTCGCATTTGTGATACTCGTATTAAGTTAGGATTTCAGTGCATGCACTGCTGGTCATAGTCATCTCCCAAGTGTCACTATACAATGTCCCAGTTGTACTGTTGCATGTTGCTGTAACATTTATTGCACCTCGTTATATGCTGTATCAATCCCTAATAGGTACTATAACACCGTGTTATTTGGTACCTGGTACGCACCTTGTATGGCCTTCTCTGATAGGCTAACCCCCGGCGGCGTATATAGAAATGCTACTTCAGTACCCTCAGGCGGAGACGATGAGTCATTTCCAGTCGTTAAACACATGTAAATGCTAATTCCGCATAAATGCTACTGAATACTAGCATTTACTTGTGTTTAACGCCTGGAAATGCGCTATGCGCTACTCTAGGTATTCGTCTCTGCCTGAGGGGACGTACTGAATTAGCATTTCTATATACGCCCCCCCGCCGACACGCATCTGTAGAGATAAGGACCTAGTATTAAGAACAGTACCTGGGCGACCGAAGCTCTGCTCGGGTGAAAATAGAGGAAACGAATTTTCCCAGAAATTGAGTCCTAGCTAGATCGATTTTACGCCCCCCTAAACACCTATATTGCAATTTTCATCGACATTGCTAGAGCCGTTTTGAAGAACGTGATTACAAAATAATATACAAATATAAATTAATTAATTAAATTAATATTATAGGATTGTATTAGATTTAAGTTATAAGCTAATTAGTCTACATTAAAACGTCTTCGCGACTGGATTCATTTGTTTCTTTTTAAAAGCCTTCGGCAGTGCCTCCGTTAGTTAACTATCTACTATGTTCTAGCAAATCAATATTTTTACTTGAGTTCTTCCTTCCGTGGTCATAACAGGTTAAAATTCTGCATGTCCTCCTGTGATTGTGAAGGATCCTTAATGATGAAGGATTTGCTTACCTATACTCTTCCAGGTAGCTTTCTTCATGCTCCTTGCGTGTTCTTCTTCCCTCTCCAGCTGCTGTATGGCTTCCTCCAGGTCTTTGTCGTCTGTGGTTGTGTTCCGAAGCCAAGCTAGTGCTGCACGTGCTTCCTGTAAGGGCATCAAAGATTTGTGTCATTGTATGGAATTGTCGCAGTTGGAGTAGATGACTGTCGTCAAGTCAAGAGTGATTAGGTTACTTTTAATCGTGCACCATCGTAACCGCGTCATTTTTTACCATTAGGAATACATATCTAATGGTAATTAATGGATGACATGGATGGATGATGGTGAAACGACAAACGACAAAAGTGAGCCAACCAAGCTTTAATAAAAAGTATCTGTCGTAGGTTTTATGGAGTGGAAACGGGAAACAAAAGAATGACTAGGCGAAATGGTATCACACCGGCGTTTGGAGCATTGATATGGTCAAACGGAGCTTATAGAATTTGAAAAATATTTCTTTTTAAAATTCTACATGCTCCGTTTGGCCATATCATTGCTCCAAACCCCGTTACGATACCATTTCGCCGAGTCGTTCTTTTCTTATCTATACAAGGTGTAAAATAAATAACCCACAACCTCTTAAGGGGTCATTGTACTCATCATTATGAACAACTTTTACTATGGGACCAAACCTGAAATCGCGAAAAAAAAATCAGCTGTTCAGTACATTTTGACGAATTATGCGAACATAAATGTATTGAACAGCTGATTTTTTTTTCGCGATTCCGCGAAAATTTTTTTTTGTAATATGTTTGATTTTCGATGTCGAGTATGTGGACGAAGTTCTTGCAGTTAATTTTTTTACACCTAATATATCTATAAAAATCAATGCCACTTTTCGTTGTAATTTTATAACTCAAGAACGGCTGGGCCGATTTAGCTGATTTTGGTTTTGAAATGTTTGACGTAGTACAGGGAAGGTTTAAACGATGAGAAAAATTGGAAAAGTTGCCGGGAAAATTGGAAAATTCTGGAGAAACTGAAAGTGGATTTTATATGGGAATATTGAAATTGGGACAGGACAACGTCTGTCGGGTCAGCTAGTTATGTTATATTAAAATAAATCCATAATCCCCTTATGTCTTTAATGGTGAACGTGTAGACGAAATTATATTGAAATTGTTTTAATTACAATAGAATAAAACAGTTTTTTCTCATAAACAATGCTAATTTTGAGGAAACTTTGAGTTTTTTTTTGTATCGAGCCAAATTATGTCAGTCGTGTTTTGACCGTTATAATTTACTATAGAAAAGTACCCTCATAATTTACTAAAGAAAATCTTAAATTTTTGTAATCATGAAAAAGAATAAGGTACCATAATAATAAGAATAAGGACCCATATTTCGCCCAAGAACTCATGGCTAAACGTATAGGTACTAACTACTAACATTGTAGGTACTTACCTAGATGATATTAATACGGTGTAGAGGTTGTTATTATGTAAAGTAGAAGGTATTACCTACTCAATTATAAAATCTTAAGAAACTTGAGTGGTTTTTCATAAAAACAAACACAGGTAGGTACTAACGAAGACAGAAGTGCATGGAGAATTCCAAACCAAAATCGTTTGTACAGGGTTTCAGAATTTTATTAGGTTGACATGGCTTAGGGCTAGTTTCTTATTGTTTAGTAATTTATTATCAAAATTTAAAATCTTATAATGCTGGTATATTAACAGCTTTAAGAAATCGAATTGGAGATGTTCTTATTTTGATAGTCCCTTGAAAAGTAATGAAACGTAATGCAAAACCTCACAGTCAAAAGTCGACCTTAGGCTCTCCATGCACTTTTGTCTTCAATAGTACATCTTTGATAGGAATCCCCACGAGTCAACCTACATTTTATAGTCATTTGTGTTATGTTTTTATGGGTACCTACAGATTCCGCGAGCAATATTAGGGGGTCCACGAATCGATCAATCGCAATTGATCAATTGCCATCAATTAATATTGTCAATCGCTTCAATTGCACTTGGTAGATGATTACTTTGCGCATCAATGTGTCTCAATCAAGTAAATATTTATAATATTGCAGTTTATCGTTTCGGGGACCCTTAAGTCTGCCTGTTTAATAACTTTTACTTTGACTCAGTCTGTCTGTCTGTCTGTCACAGCTGGATATCTCAAGAACTACTGATGCTATCAACTTGAAATTTGGAACAGTTTTAGATGATGTTTACCCAACTATTTTGCAAATAAGAAAGAAATAAAAATATTTATATTTTTTTTGCAACAGGGACTGAAAGGGCGTCTAAAAATTCAAATTCATTACTAGGGCATGTGGCATATCATATAAACGAACGCTGTTTGCACATTCTCAAACATTTTTTTATGTTTTTTAGGCCGCATAGTTTTCGACTTTTGATGAAAAATGTCAAAAAAAAATACCGTTCCTACCTTATCTCCGAAGTTTAAAAAGAGAAAAATCTGAAATTATTCTATGTGATAGATGTTTATGTAAAGATTACAAGAAAAATAAAACGATGTCTCTAAATAGCACACTTTTTCAGAAATCGGAACGGAACCCTCCATGCGCGAGTCCGACTCGCTCTTGACCGGTTTTTTTATGAAGTACTTAGTAGTAAGTATGGTTTAAAAATAAAATATAACAGTTTTAAATCATCATCATGATTGATTGAAAACTTTTAAACTTTTACAAAAAAATAAACACAAAAAAATCTATACTTGATTTATTATTATGAGTAAATTCACACCCGTGCGACTGTTTCATCGTACGAGTTTACACCTACGCCAAGAGACGCCAAGTCGTCTATTATTCCTACTTTACTTAGAAATCATATTTCTTTAATATACATTGCTTGTCATATTAACGACTGGTCGATCCAACGATCTGTCGACCCAATGACATGTCGCAAACTTGTTTGTCGAACTAAGAAACCCCACATAAATAAGCTATGATTGTGTAAGAAACATGGGGTTGCGAACTAATTAGGTTTTATTTCTTGTTTTAATGTAAAATATAATATCCTATGACACTTAGGAATACTGTAGCTTCCCATTGGAAAGAATTTACTAATACAGGCATAAATATGTCCAAGTGACGGGGTGAGGAGCTCGTGGCTAAGTAATAACAGCCGCACGGGTCGATCCGTCAGGTTAAGCTACGCTTGCCGGGGTTGGTCAGTGGATGGGTGACCATCTTTACATACCGAGATTCCTCCGTGCCTCGGAAAGCACGTTAAGCCGTTGGTCCCGGCTGTTATTCGTGGATCTTTGACAGTCGTTACGGGTCGTCAGAAGCCCGAAAGTCTGACAACCAGTCTTACCAAGGGGTATCGTATTACCCAGTAACTGGGTTGTGGAGGTCAGATAGGCAGTCGCTCCATGTAAAATACTGGTATTCAGCTGCGTCCAGTTAGACTGGAAGCCGACCCCAACATAGTTGGGGAAAGGCTAGGCAGATTGATTGACGGGGTCCAATAGGGCCGACGCCGCTGGGGTCGCGGGTTGTCTGAAGAGGTTACCGCGGCCCTGGCATAGGCAACTGAAGGAACACGGGTGGGTTTTAGTCAGTAAAAGTCTGACACGCCCTTCCGCTCCACCCAGAGCGGGAGAAGTTATTTGATGATTTCCCAACCTCAAAAAAAAAAAAAAAAAAAAAAAGGCATAAATATGTCTAGTTTGGGGGTCACCGTCCAATCTGTTCTTGTTTGCCTGATTATTAATAAATAAATTTGAAATAAATTTGAATTTTCGGAGACGGATCAGTAGTTCCGAAGATTACCCCCTAAATATAAACTCACTATATTTTGTTGTGACTATTAGTCCGGCCCTCAAGAGAATGCGTTTTTGACACCTGTCAGTTTCATACTAACGTATATGTGTTTTGCGAATTTGATCCTTATTACAACTAGAAATTGTCCAACTGTCACTGTGTAATAACTAAGTCTTCACTGTGGCGCCTCTTTGCCTCTTTTCCAACAACTTTTACATGTTTTACAAGCAAAGTAATTAATATCTGGTCTTTCCACTGAACAGGGGAAAGCAACTCGCTTGGAAACCACTTTAACATCGTCCGGGTCAATCTGTGTGACTCGGAGGCGGAAGATAGCGTACCTAGTTTTTGTACCTACTTATAATGCTGTTTGTGAAATTATCCAAATTACAGAATACTTACACAATTAAGTAGGCAGGTAAATTCAAACTGTCAAAATTGTTATTATTATTGAAACGTGTACTACATAATGTACAATTTAAGTCTCTTATTGAATTATAAAAATTCTAAAGGCTCCCGCAGACAGGCGCGACGCGAAGGTGGGACGCGATTCTGGTAGAACAATTTCTATGAAGTTACACAGAAATTGTTCTACTAAAGTCTGTTTGTAAGGCATAAAGAACTTTTGCACGGTATAGTCTAGTAAAAATAGTGTTTGAGATTGCATTAAAGACACTTTAGTAAATTGGTTTTGAAATAATAGTATAGTTATTTACGTATGCATTCGTGGCAATTTTGTGTTCATATGGTCGGAGGAACCTCAGAAATATCTAAAGTTGTGTTTTTACTGTTTAACGTTAAACAAAAAACACACTTTAGGTGAAAAGTAAGATTATCGTCTATAGCCAGCCTAAAATTATAGTACATAAGTAATCCCTCGGTTTAGGTACAAAATTCTTAACATTACGAGATTTTTTCCTTCATGGTGTGATAAACGAGACTTAAAAAATCTCACTTTCGGGGATTTTTCTGTTTATACATTCCAGACGTTAGCCTCGAACCTATGTTCAGTTTTCACCTTGGTGACTTCTCAGGAACATAGTTAAAAAGTGTTTTATCATGATTTGTCTATTGTACATAAAAGACACTTGAAATATTTTTTAGGATGTACATTAACATTTTCATTCTTCATACGTAAGTGTCATAATCCCCTGATTAAGTGATAAGCAATGTTCGCAAAATGCATAAAACCTAAATTACCTAGACAATATAAAATGCCAACCTTGACCGAGCGCCTTGCATCCCCCGCGTCGGTGTGCGAGAGGGACGAAGTTATCGGATGTGACAAAGATGGAGCTATTGTTTAACTGCTCAAATAATTACTGAAAACTTTCTTCTCATTACGCAATGAGATAGTTTACTATACGCCCAGATTTTCGGTACTTATTTATTATGTCTTGCGTAATACATATGTGGAAAACCCTTAGATGGTGATTCTGTCACCGTTGGCAGGTTTTAAAACTCTATGTTTTAGTGAGCTTCGGAAAGACAATTTATTTCATTTCTCGGATAATGTGCCAGTGATTTTACATACAATTTGCCGAAAACAGTACACAAAGGAAAATGCGAAAGGTATACAACATGCCTCCTCTGCAATCTACCCACTCACGCGACAATTTCACGAAACTGCCGGTCGATTCTGTAAAAATCTCACCGTGAAAACTTAGGTGAAGTGAGTTTGTTTTTGCTAGGAATTGACACTATTGACAGCTCTCTCCACGCTCACTTCACCTAAGTTTTCACGGTGAGATGGTTACAGAATCGCACTGCTGTACCGGAACGAAAAGCCAGGATTGTCCGACTACACGAAACTGACGTTGTTGTTGTTACGTCCGCAAAGAGCAAAATCTGTAATTAACTTAGTACACAATAAAATTATACCTATGGGATATAATAAATGCGCTTTACATTCAAGATAAGCGCATTTATTCTATCAACTAGCGCCTTCTGGTTCGAATCATGTAAGGTAAACGAGGGTGAAGTCCACAGTGACCCAGTAGTCGTCTAATTATCTAAAAACATCAATATCTCTTTCTACTAAACATTAAACTTGCCGATTTTATGGCAACCTATTTTTGGTAACATATTGCACATTTAAAATAACAACACTGAGTTTTAACTGTAATAACGTCTGAAATATTTTACTTGAAAAGTGTGTCCGACAAAAATTTATTTTTTTTGCAAGTTCAGCTGTTAAATGTGAAGTAGGTAGGTAGTTTTGTTTTTCGGTTTGTGAAACTTCAGTTGGGTCTACGGTAAGTCTGATTGTTTGATGAATTTGTTAAGTTAATTTGCTAACGATATAACTTAAAATTGGGAACACTTTTATAAAAAAAGTATTTTTCAATAAGTGACATCTATTGGTACCTAAAAATTCCTACTTGACCTTGTCATCTCGTCATTTTAAGTACTACTGTGACAATTACTGGGATACGCTTAATAGTTGCCTCTAAACCCGCCATATTCTAGGTATTTTAGTGTTTTATGCCACAAAATACGAATAATAACTATTATTATGATCGCAACATAGTTGTTAACGCTTTTGTACACACAACAGCAGGTCAAGTTACTATAAACTGTAAAATTTTCTCATTCAATTTTGAACTTAACCATCAACATTTTAAGGTTTAAAATCATTTGGAGAAATTTGACAGTTTGGTATAACCTGATGTGCTGTTGTCTGTACAAACATTATATTATAAGGATTGGACTACATTTGACGACTAGGTTTTTCTAAAGCTGGAAGCAGTTAAAGTAGCGAACCTGCGTGACAGACACTTGTGGCAGCCTATCGTGGCGAGTTGCGACCACCGGCGTTATCCATGTGTGGCGAGTTCAGACGAGCTCTGAACTATAGTTTACGTACATTGTATTATGTATGAAAACTGTAGTCCACAGCTCGGCGTGAGCTCGCGCTTTTCTTGTGATAGAACTTGCTTCGCTCACTCTTATCGTGTGATTAGGCGAACTATGCTTATTCTTACTAAGATGTGGTTAAATGGCGCGTAAATAGCGTGAGCCCACACGAGCCACGCCGTTGTCCGTGTAGGCACGGCTAGCTCTTTTATAGGTGGCAAGTCTGCGTGCCGCGTCGCCACGCTGCTCTTTAATCTATCAACTATGCCGTCGAATAAACGTAAACGCCATGCTGCCGCAGCAGCAACTGTTATTTTGCTCAGTGGTGACTATTTCGGCCAACACCCTAAACACAAGGCACTCTGGCACCCGAAACATAAGTTAAATCTTACTTTCGGTGCCAGAGTTCATCGAAAATACTCTTTGTTGACGTTCTCATTGAGGGACCACATTTGAATTTTGAGCTTTTGAATGCGTCAGCTTTAAGGAAAAGTTCTCAAACAATTGTAAATTCAGCTTCTAGTTTGTAAAAGTAGGCACTCTTAAGATACAATCGGTTAAAGGTGGTCCCTCAATCGTGCCTGCCAGGCATAATTACATAATTACGTACATTCTCCCGCCAAAGATTGCAAACGGGTGTTACGTAAGGCGCGTTTTGACGAATTGAGGCCAAGTTGGCATCCTATATCTTTCAGGTAGCAAGGAGTTCTGATCGCTGTCCAAATCGGTCTAGGCAAATTTCTGCCATTTGCTGCCTCTTATGCTTAAGTCTGATGGAACGCTGGCTCATCCCGCGCAAGAGAATGCAAACTTATTAGCCTTTGTCTTTGCGCAAATTCACGCCTTGATGCGGCCTCTAACATACCCTACTGTAGTTCCACAATGCCGGAGATCTCCATTCACCTGAAAGAGGTCCATGAGGCCCTTTGCAGTCTGGGTGTGAATAAAGCAAGCGGACCTGATGAGCGAGGAGCTGACCTGCTCGATGCTAGTGGTTGACACACTTGACGGCTCACTTTAAGATCACTAACTTCACCTAAGTTTTCACTGTGAGATATTTACAGAATAGCACTACTGTACTAGTTACCGACCGCCTAGAGCTTTTGGACATGGAGTTGACGTCTGATCTCAACTGATTCTGTTATTCTCATCTCTCATTTTTTTTTTGGCAAACGTCTCTTAATTTTTTTTAAGCAAAAAATATTTTACAATTTAATTTACCTTGCTGTTTTTATTACCTCCTGCTCTGCTACAACCTTAGTAAATCTTAGCATTCAGTCTTCTACCTACCTTTTGTTTCTTAAGACTCATATCGATAAATGATAAATTATTTATTTTTAGTAAGTAGGTTTGTTGTACAAACACTTTTACACGTCAATCATGTTTTTTTAAAACTAGATGAGGTTGGCGTTTCCTATCTGACTACTCTGAGAAGCAAGGCCGAAACAAACTCAGAGGTCACAGTCTCTTTTAAAGTCTAGACATAATCTTGGTCAGATCATGTCAAGACCATGTAGATTGCTGTTATCAAACACAATCTCATTATTTTTAATGTTTAATCCTACTTATATTGATCTTTATGTTCAAGACCTGAGAGTTCACATTAGCACAAAAAATAACACGACTGGGTCCTTATGACGAGTAATAGTACAAATCCGACGACTATTGGTACGAATCGCCGTTTTTTTATTTATTTATTTTTTTATGTTTTATTATGTAAACTACTAAAATTATCTATTAGTCTCTTTCTGCATGGAACATTTATTCCATTCTGTATCTGGAGAAGGACGTTGTTAGCTGCGCTACAGTTTATACTTTTGCAGCTTTCACCGTTTTACTTTTGTACCTACTTCTTGTGTTATTGTTCAAAACTTTTTTTTTTCATTTTGCTGATATCAATTTTGCCTAGAAGTACACAAGGCTACACATCAAGCTATACATTTCCAGTTTACACTGAATTCTCATTGTAAGGAAATCCTATACAATGCGAGATCAGCTTATACTGGAAATGTATAGCTTGATCTGTAGTAGCCGTGCGTACTATTTTATTTTAAAACACCACATCTTTGTTTAATCATGTGGTCTAATTACACGAATCCAAAATAAAATTTATGTAATAGATGCCCGTTTGATGCATCGCGCCGCCGCCGCCGCCACCCGCCCGCCGCCCGCCCGCACCCCTCTCGCGAGTTTTTGATTTTCATTTAATTATTAGAAATGCTTTACAGATATTCAGGGGATTTCTTCCAATTTGAGTAGATAAAAATTATTGGTATTAAGACTCATAAAAATATCCTGAGTGTCTTTAATGTACGAGGGTTAAATACAAATTTAACTTCACGAAAAAAAAAGTATAAAAGCCACCTTGGTGATAATTTACATAGTTACTTGTAGTAACTATTTAAATACTTTGACAAAATTTCACTCTCTAGGCAATTACTGTTTTGAAGTTATCATTTATTTTATATAAAATAGTCAATATGGTACTTAATATGTTGATTTTGACCGGGGATAATTATTACCATAATTAAAACTTTTGAAAAGGAGCAGTCATGTACAAAATCACCAGTGGTCCATTTTTTGTTCCCACTTAAATTTAATGTTATTGCTATGATTGCTAATAACTCAATATATATTAAAAAAATATCGGGGATTACTGTCAATTTATGTATTTCAGCTATTTATATATTTAATTCTGAATTATCACCCAAAGAGCATTTATTGCAATCTACTCCATACAAATCGATCTATTTTTACTGGACTAGTATAGGAACTGATGGACGCTATAGTGATGGCGCCAAATACGTAGCTGAATTCTGGGCTGAGTCCACTAAGATTGCCATCGACTCAAGCGCGGAAATATTTCTCTCTGAGGGACGGATGGGGAAGGGCAGATTTCCCAAACTGTGAAAGTCCTTTTTAACCGACAAAGTACGTAGTTGATGCCTTTTTTACCCTACCCTACCTACCTTTTTGTACCTATTACTGCTATATTCATTGTATTGGACACGCATTCAATTTATTACAATTGGAATGAATGAGATCCGTGCAAGCGATTCCGCACCATAATGTTAAATAAACTGACCCTTTGACGGAACACAATCCAATTCACATTGTCACAAGAAAATTATATTCTCAACTAATTCAAGCGATCCGCTCCTGGGGGTCTACTCCCTATGCACGAAGTCCGTGGTTTCGGCCTTCGTTACGGGCGTTTCCTACTCCGTATCACGTACGGACAGATGATTGGTTCGGGGCCCGAACGAAGTATGAATGACAAAACGATACGACAGTTGTCCCTACTCCCTGTGTTTTTGCCCGTCCGAAAAATTTAACTTTTACACTTTCTTTGATGGATCGTTATGTCAGACGGACGGACGAACGGACGGATGGACTTAGTAGGCCCCCATGTTCGCACGTTTTTTACGACATGACTCATTGAGATTTCTTTACTAATATTTTAAGTTTAATTTGGTTACTTCGCACGGCTGCATTAATGTTACAACATGTAAAAAAAAATCAAGATTTCTGTGCTTTAACGAAATTTAAAAAAAAATGTACGGTCTATTATACAGGTGTATCAGAAAGGTGTGGAGAAAATTAAGGGTGTGGTACTGACCATCAAACTGAACAACTTCCTCCATGGGACCAACATCGTAATCGTGAAAAAAAGGTCACCCATACAAAACATCAATACCTACGACGACACGGTTGGCGCAATGGTTGAGCGATTGACTGCTGCGCAGCATGTCGCGGGTTTGATTCCCGCACGGAATAAATATTTGTACGACTTACAAGTATTTGTTCCGAGTCTGGGTGTTTTTCTATCTATAATATGTATGTATTTACAAAAAAAAATGTATATAAGTAGTTTATCAGCCATCTCGTTACCATAACACAAGCATTAGGTTGCTTAGCTTGGGACTAGATGGCGTTGTGTGAAATGTCCAAGTATATTTATTTATTTTATTTATTTATTTACCTACTCGACCAAATTGCATAATTACGATGTTGGTCGCATGAAAGTTGTTCAGTTTGATGGCCGCTACCACAGCCTTAGTTTTCACCACACCTTTCTGATACACCTGTACAGTCAGCAACAAAGAGTTTTCTAAATCTTAATTATTGGGAAAATACTTCATATTAATTCTTATCTACTGAATGAAATGCTAAAAAGGAGGATATTGTACCATTTTGTGTTAATTTATATGATGTCAAAAAGTAGCAGTGTTAACCGACTTCTGTTGCTGACCGTCCATAAACCTTTCGGAATGAATTCTCTAATTGATGGTGAAACCGCATCAAAATCCGTCGCGTAGTTTAGACGAACAACGCAAACACACTGATAAACACGAAAAGAGGCTTTAATTTATAATAACTATGTAGGTATGGATATAAAGAAGTTTTCTCACCTTAATCTTCCCTTGTTTAACCAAAAAAACAGGTGTCTCCGGCATAGCAATAAAAGCAACGAGAAAGATGGCTGGCACAGCAGTGCAGAGCCATAGCACTGCATCGAATGACAGCATATCGCCTGCCACGTAGACTACCAGGTATCCCAGGTTCTGTGACAGGATGAAGAGGGAGCCTAGCGCGCCTCGGATGTTGTCTGATGCTATCTGTGAAGAAAATGGGGTGGTTAGTTTGGGAAAAGTTGTACAGAGAGAACACTTCTATTCTATTATATTTCTTGGTGTGGCAAGCAAAGCCGATTTCGAACATTCTGCCAATGTCAAAAGTGAGATGGAAATCAAGTGTGCATTGAAAAAAAAAATTAAAAACTACGACGATACAGTAATGTGAGGTTAGTACGGGACTGAAAGATAAATTACTACATATATAAATTGTTAGAACATTAAAAATATACGTATACCACATCCACACTGACATATATTTTTGGAGATAAATCATAATTTTTATTGTTGACTCTGCGCATGCTCAATGATAGGTGCACTACACAACCAAGCGGGGTAGTGCAAAAGTTAGAAGCATTGCCTCTGTGGGAGGTTAACTCTGTGGCGCATCGTTCGTGATAATTTGGAAACACGAAGATTACCGAAGCGGATACTTAGGAAATCTGTAGATAATGGGGAAGAAAACTGTCAAATTAGTTCCACGTGGATTCCGCTAAGTGTTTGTTACTTTCGTTCAGCTTTTGTTACTTTAATTCAGCTGTCAATGGAGTTCCTTGCTTTAAAACTTTGCCGCGAGATGGCGCTAAGTGTTTTTTCTTGTCGCCGATTGGTCGCTTCGTCTTCAAGATGACTTTAAGTGACAAACACACAGCGCTCTCTTGCGGCGAAGCTTCCAGGAAACAACCCCATTGCCGTTGAGGTCTTTGTTCAGGCCATGCTAAAATGATTTTATATTTAAATAGCTGCGCCCCGCGGTTTCACCCGCGTAAACCGGGATAAAAAGTAGCCTATGTGTTAATCCAGGGTATAATAGGTAATACGGGCTGGTATCCACAACTCCACGACAATGCGCGTATTTTGCGTACGGATCCAGGGTATAAGCTATCTACATAACAAATTTCATCCAAATCGGTCTATCCGCTTGAGCATGAAGAAGTAACAAACATAAACACACACAAACTTTCGCCTTTATAATATTTGTGTTATTTAATAAAATATTGGATATCGAAATAACTTTATTAGTTACACACGTTTTGATGTTTTCTAAGCTAAGGTGCACGCAATCAAGCTCAATATGTTTGGTTATATTTTGTCAGTAGTAGCGGTTGGGCCCAATTGCTGTTGTATTCAGAATGTAACCAAAACGTTATTTTATCAATTGAAGATATAAAACGGCTTTCAATTCAATTTATTCATTACCGTAAAACATGGCAACTTTGCCCATAAATTAAAAAAATAAATGCTTAATTAATGATATTTTGGAAAATTTTAATAAATTGATTATTGTTTCGGTGCCACATAATACTATATGCTCATGTCTCGATACACAAAACTAAAAATAGTAAAAAAAAAGCATATTTATTAGTGAAAATAACAATTATAGGTGCTGGGCAAAAAATCATATACATTTGGTAACTTTGCCCACATTACAGATCTCCGTTACTATGGACTCTAACACTATTCGAAAAGGACTGAATGAAAATACTGAGCAATGCAATAATGTATTAAATTATACGCCAAATATTCACATTCCTTGACCCTTAAAAATGAGTGGGCAAAGTCAAAAAGCCTTCTAGAACATTTTTCGTACAAAATGGCGATTGTTCAAGGGTTGTCACCATTGACAATACTTAACTATTTAATAATTTTTAGTGTGGAATATTATAATATATTATAATGATAAATTAAAAATAATATAACATCATTTTTTACATAATATGCTTTATTTCTAAAGTGTTCAAAAACTAAAAAATAATTTTAAAAAAAACTAAAAAGTATGTACCTATCTCGGTCTTTGTTTTTATATGAAAATAACAAATAACACTAAAATTTGTAATGAGTTTTACAGAAAAATTATATTACTATGCAATATAATTTTTAGTAATTTTAAGTACCTATAAATATTAGGTACTTACCTATCTTTTATGTTATTGTTATATAATATAATCAACATTTAGCGTAAATTAATTTGGATACATATCTACACTGACGGACAAATAAACTGCAACAAAGTTCAGGATTAGGTACTAGTATGCAAAGTTTTTAGATTAAACTAAATGAAAATGTCGAGACTACCCATTATTAAAAAAAATGTAAATTTATAAACAGAACTGCAGTAAAAGATAAAATTATAGCCGGGAAAATAAAATTTGAATAACTTTCATAGTACTTATGTTAACAATTATATTAGAAATTATTTTATGAATTTTATCGCGGTAGCGGTAAAACAAGAGTACCTAGGTAGTTTGATTTCGATGTAAATACATATAGTTTTTAAGAACCTAAAACCAATCAACAAAAAACTTTAAAAACACAGTCAGAATTTGGAAGATACGAGCCCTCGTATCTTCTAAATCCCGACTGTGTTTTTAAACTTTATATGTTTACCAACATTATTAACTGTTCATCAAATCCGAACCCTCCTTTTTTTACTAGGTTAAAAAATGTACCTCGGGTGACAACCCTAGTGAAAAAGAAACGTTGGGCAATGTTGTCAACGATATTAAAAAAATATGCTTGTGACTTTGCCCACCGTTATATTTTATGATTATACGACGCATTTAGCGAAGAAAACTAGTCTATATTATTCATTTCCAATGTAATAACGGATGTATAAAAATTACTTACCTGCGATAACTCCAAGTAGCACTTCTCGAAAAAGTTTTTTTAAAAGATTTTGCCCGCAAAAAAACACTCTAACTTCAACGACGTCTGACAGACAACTGAAGTAACATCTGTGACAGCGCGTCACACAGTGTTGCCAGAAAAATGATGAATTTTTTACCATAGACAAAATGTTCTTACTAACTAAAGACAAATTTGGTATGTATTAAGTTTTTAAAAAAATACACAACTGGGCAAAGTCAAATGTCGAGGGCAAAGTTGCCATGTTTTACGGTAATAATTTGCATTGTATTTTAAATAATTCTACATAATAAAAATTAAAAAGAAAAACAAGAAAATTATTCCAAAAATAGTATTTGTCAACTCATTAAAATTATGAACAGAAATACATTTAAGAATTAATTTACAACATTTTAAACTGATTCAATCATTTTGTTGTTTGTAAATACATCAAGAAGGCTCCAAATACATTATTAATCCAAATACTAGAGCAGTCTGTGGGTGAGCTTCACGCGCCGGGCTGCTAGTGCTCTGCGTGTCCAATACAACAACATCTTCAGGATGCTGATGCGGCTGCCTCGCTATTGTAGTGCGTCCGGAATGTTTGCGGAGGCGCGAACGGACGGCTTTCATGCGGTTATAAGGAAGAAAGTGGCCTCCTTGTTGCAGCGTGTGCGAGGCAGTAGCAACAGTATCCTGCAGATGGTTGTAACTCGTTGTGGATTGCCCTATCCAGAACAAATGGATGCGTATCATGATGGGTGTTGATTGTTGACTAACTTAGTGCATAAGATTTTACTAACACAATAGTTATTTGTAATTGTAATAATTGATTGACTTCTCTGTATTTTATTTTATTTTTTTATTGTCTGTATTTTGTATTTTGATAATTGGTAATTTTATGGATTGTTTGACTTATCTGAAATAAAATAAATAATAATAAATAATAATTATTTTCATGGTGTTATGAAAACTGTGCAGCAAACTGTAAACCAATCTTTGATTTCAGTAATTTAAACAAACGCGAAGAAGGCTAAACCCTATGGCTAAACCACAGTTCTATTAACTGACAGTCATCTGTCATTGTCACTGTCAATAACAAGGAAAAAACCGGTAAAAACGTCTTTCCAATCATGATGAATTTCCTCGGACGTCACAGACCTACAGACTAACTAGTAAGTATCTAATTTTCACAAACACACCCACCAAAAACAATGACACTTTTCTCTCGTCTGAAATCACAGCAAAACTTCCCGTTTACTAAGTTTTTATCTCATGTGACTAAAATGCTATGACGTAGTTATAACCACAAAAACAACTGGAAAATAATTTATCTTACCTACCTCTAATGCGTATTAAGGCTGATTAAACAGGTAACAATGTTAGGTTATTCCTGAAAATGTTTACGTTAGGAAATATCTACCATTGTTTTTCATTAATAAACTGATTGTATGGGCATCGGTCTTTCCCCGAAAAAAATACGTAGGCATATTCTATCTATGGTTCTTGTTACAGTCTGGTCGTTAAGAGAATCACCTGTCAGTTGAACAATTTCTAGCAGGATATGGATCAAAATCGCAAAACACATATTCGTTACTATGAAACTCACAGGTGTCAAGTACGCATTCTATCAATGGCCGGACTGTGGGAATTTGTCTGGGGCTACCCCATACAAATTTCCTACAGGCCGCCTAGAAAGTGTCGTACTATTGGGGCAATTTTCGTATTTTTTAGAACGTTCAGTCAGTTCTGAAAATTCCCAAATCTGTCAAAAACCTACATGTTTGACTCTCAGAACAATAACAATGTTCTTCTGAGGTTTGACTAGTTATTTATTTATTTATTTTTCATAAAACGGTAGGTACTCTGACTCTTACACTAGTTAAAAAAAACTGTGTTGCAGGAGCCAGTATTAAGAGTTATTGACATTGATTTAATACATATTTGGTGATTTAAACTGGCTGTATGATTTTTATGCTGTGATTCTGCACGTTCTATACAGGGTGACGTTGAACACATGCGACAAAATTTAAGGGGGTGTTCTACGCATCAATATGAACAACTTTTACTATGGGACTAAACCTGAAATCGCGAAAAAAAAATCAGCTGTTCAGTACATTTCGACGAGTTTGATGTAGATAAATGTACTGAACAGCTGATTTTTTTTCGCGATTTCAGGTTTGGTCCCATAGTAAAAGTTGTTCATATTGATGCGTAGAACACCCCCTTAAATTTTGTCGCATGTGTTCAATGTCACCCTGTATAGCTAAGGTGTTTTCTGGCAATCAGATTGTTATTCAACCATAATCATCCCCGATGGCGAAAGTTTGTCAAATAATGAAGTCATTGGAGATTTTTGATAAAGCTTTCCAGCTCCATCTTGGGTTTACCAATTCAGAAGGTATAAGAGCTACGCGATAGAAAGAGAGGCAACTTCTAGGTGAATATAACTGGAGGTAATTAACGCTGTGCGACCAGTACTGCGATTCTGTAACCATCTCACCGTGAAAATTTGCGTGAAGCGAGCGTGGAGTGAAGTGTCAGTGTCATTCCACCTGATGCTAGGGATGGACCAAGCACATTTTTACAGTCATAATCGAGATTTTAATAATATTTTTTACGCTATTTTCTAGTGATCATTTTATATTAATTCAAAGCTAGTATTTAAGTGTCTAAACATTACTATTTACGGTATTTTTAAATCAAAATTTCAAAACAGAAATTCAGTCACAAACTCAATTTCGTTTTTTTATTTTGCAAGACTAGTCCATAAGTAGGTAAGTATTTATACTGAGGTGTGAGCGCGTCAAGCACGAACAATAAATAAAATAAAAAAATGAGCAATCACATTCTCAAAATCGAATCTGTCGATTTCCATGAAAGTTGCAATAGGGAGGTTTACGGGAATCTGGGAAAATTCGTTTTCTCTATTTTCACCCGAGCAGAGCTCGGTCGCCCAGGTACTATATTCAAAGTACCTCGGTACTCTGTGTACTACCTACATGGTTAAGTTATCAACTAAAGAAAATGCCCATCAATATTGTTTGATATTAAGTAGGTATGCCCAATCGCGATGTATTTTGAAGAAGCGATACCTAGTACCTTAGATCGAGTCGAGTAAAGACTGTGAGACGATAAGAAGAGATAACGATTGAGTGAGCCCGGCTGACTAGAATTTAACCCCACAAATAAAACGACGTGCGGATTATAAGTAGGTACTTAGGTACCTAATAATTCATTGTAGGTATGTAGGCACCTACCTACCTACGCGTTGCCAATAATAAAACACCATTATACCGTAATCACATTATTATATGCACACTTGAATTTGGATGAAGTGATAAGTTCACGCTAAGCACTCTCATTAGGTACCACATTGACTTATTTTTTTACCTTACGTACTTATTTAACTCGTAACGCGTCACATAGGCGCCACCAGCTTAACTAGTCGTAGCCAATAACAAAAGAATATTTATCAAACCATCGTCATGATATTACAAATGACCAAATTCAACAGTTCAACAGACTGTGAACTGACAATTTACTGACACAACCTGCGCTGCGCTGAGGTGACGTCACGCCAGGTGCACCCTCGCGTGACGTCACCTTCTCACGCGATTCACATGTTCACTTCACTTTAATGGCGTGAAATCATCACATCACGCACTAACGAATTGAGTTTTTTTTACTTTCTAGTTACATAATTAACTTGTAACGCGTCACGTAGGTATGCATTACGTAGCTACACATACTTAACTAGTCGTTGCCAATAACAAAAGAATCAAATTATTACTAAATTCAACGAACACACATATGACAGTGAAGTGATGTTGCTAGGCGTCGAGCTGAATCACGTGGAGTGTTATTAGCGGAATCCCGTGCCGTGAAGTGATCTGTTCACGCGCCGGCGCAGTAGGTACCTACCTATGCATTGTTTTTTTTTTAATTTTCCGTTATTGACGGCTATGTCCATATGCTTTTATGCCTATTCGTATTCGAGTTCAGACAGTAATTAGTAGGTACTTACCTATTTATTTCAATGCTTTTACATATTTTATTGTCCAATCCAACTGTCTTTGTGTGCATTTTTATAGTCGGTTTAGTGCTTACATTTTGTTTTCAATAACTACACGGTTTTTAGGGTTCCGTACCAATATGGTAACAAAGGAACCCTTATGGTGTGACTCAGTCTGTCTGTCTGTCACAGCTGGATATCTCAAGAACTACTAATGCTATCAACTTGCAATTTGGAACAGTTTTAGATGACGTTTACCCAACTATTTTGCACATAAAAAAGAAATAAAAATACTTAAGTATATGTATTTTTCTGCAACAGGGACCGAAAGGGGGTCTTAAAAATTCAAAGTGGGGCTACTAGGGCATGTGGGGTATCATAATTATGAAAGAACGCTGTTTGCACATTCTCAAACATTTTTTATTTTTTTTAGGCCGCACAGTTTTCGACTTTTGATGAAAAAGTGTGGCTGACACTGGCTTGGCCACCATCAGGGATTTTACTTTTGATAACACAAAAATTTAGTCGTTAATTAGTCGAACTTTGTCGCCAAATATCAGAATTTGTCGGTCACTGGTTCAAAAGTTATAAGGGGTCATTGGTGGCCGATCTGGAGAGAGTCTCCCCAGCTTGGCCACCTTTATACCTCCCAGATTTAGTCGCCAAGTCACAGATTTAATCTGGTCGTAGTTTGGAAGATATAATGAGTTCAATTTTTAAGTATAGTTCAAGAGCTAGATTGAAGAGTTTACGATAAAATCTTTGTTATAGCTCTTGGTCTATACTTAAAAATTGAACTCATTATAATAATATCTTCTAAACTAAGACCCGATTAAATCTGTGACTTGGCGACTAATTTCGACTAATTAGCGACTAAATCTGGGAGAAAACAGATCTTCGCTAGGTGCCCTAGTTTTTGAGATATAAAGGTGGCCAAGCTGGGTAGACTCTCTCCAGATCGGCCACCAATGACCCCTTATAACTTTTGAACCAGTGACCGACAAATTCTGATATTTGGCGACAAATTTCGACTAATTAACGACTAAATCTTTGTGTTATCAAAAGTAAAATCCCTGATGGTGGCCAAGCCAGTGTCAGCCACACGATGAAAAATGAAAAAAAATATTCTTCCCCCCCCCCCCCCTTATCTCCGAAGTTTGCAAAGAGAAAAATCTGAAATTATTCTATGTGATAGAAGTTTATGTAAAGATTACAGGAAAAATAAAACGATGTCTCATAGCACACTTTTTCAGAAATCTGAACGGAACCCTCGGTGCGCGAGTCCGACTCGCTCTTGACCGGTTTTTTTATTATTGGTAACAAATAGTAAAGTAGTTATGCATCTTCAATAAAATAGGTATTAGGTGCGCTTTTGCGAACGGAGTAGGCACACACAGACACTTATAGGTTGCACAGGTAGGTACGTTCTCTTTTTAGCTAATTCTAACATAATACCTACTAAATCGACCTTAGGGCATCGCACCGCAGTTTTCTCACCATTTTGGTACGGAACCCTAAAAACATTCATCAAAATATCTCATCATCGTCATCAAACCTATTACAAAATTCATTCAACAGTTGAACCCACTGTGTTATAATTAATAATGTAGGTATGTAGGTACCTATTATTCCCAAGTGATGTTGCCATGACGACAACGAGTACGCTTGCGCGTGATACTAACAGCGCGCGTTACGGAATGGTGTCATGAATATGAAGTGTCATTAGTTTCATAATGAGTTTAAACGTTCAGCACCCTATACCATGTCTCTGTCTGTAAGCATTGACGTCTTTGAGTTTAGAGACAATAAGTAACTACTACCTATTTTTTTCATTGCATTTAGATTTCAATCTCACCTCTTAGCAATGGATATTAGTTTACCTTACATAAGAGGTGAGATTGATCAACTTCATAAAACTGTCCTATGCAAGTAAGAATTCAGTGATTGGAGATTGTTTGTTTACCTAAGCACATAGTACCTATGTAAAAAGCACATATCCCACCATCTAGCTACACCACAGGTACAAGACACAAAATAGGCTTTACTTTATTAAGTTGTGCTTAGTGTGTATACATACATAAATTAATAAAATTTATTCATCAATATCACATTAAAAAACATTGCTAATACACATTTTCTACTGCACGGTGAGTCAGCTGCCTCCTTCCAACGAAATTCAACATCTTTATGGCCGGCGAGAACGGATTGGCATGTGGTTGGGTGTGTGTGGACTGCCACCGCTGGAAATAATGGTAAGCATTTATTACTATTTATTTCATTCCTACACTCATAGAGAGTAATTTTTTTAAAATCAATATTGAACCATATATTATTATAATAGAATTACTATTCTTATTATCATCAGTATAGTATGTGCACCAATACTTTCAACAAGTATAGCGCTATGATTTGTTTATAAACACTAAAAGATCAGCGTCTGAATCAATCACATGTGCCAATTCCTATATTTGGAGTACAATTCAACATTTCTTAATTTCATGCTCCATGCCTGTTCATTCCGTGGCCTAATTTATTTTCTCTAGAATAAGTTTATTATATTAATATAGTGTGCAAAATAATTTCAACTAGATGATATACTTCATTTTGCATTCTCAGAGATTTTCCTATTTCTGAATACATCTCTGTCTTATAATCATTTATTTATATTACAATATCAGTTGAAAATGATTAATTTTATCCCATGGTCTTTTTCATTTCCTTTTTGTGTGTTTCTCAAGAAAGAAAGTCAAATGAGTACCTAGTTAGGCATAATGGCTGGCTTTTTATTATTTAGGAAACATTAAAAACACAACTTTAGATAATTTGGAAGTGTTAAAATTAAATTTATTATGAAGGCACTACTGTCTCCCTACTTTTGTAACCAAAAATAAATAGTATATATAAATATATCTCTTTTAATTTTTGTATGGCTTCTTGCCAAAAACGTTGGTGTTGTGAACGTGATGTACAGGATGTAAGGGTTTCCCTTCTACTATTTAAACTAGCACCATTCATTCATTCAAACAGATAGTGTTTTCGTCGAGTGTGGAACTCACTTCTCTTCCATCAGCATGTTGAGCTGAAACAAATAACACTTGAATTGAACTTGGTGTAAGTGGTGGTACGTTAATTAAAAAAAAAAATTGACTTTGTGTAATTGAATAATTCTGATAAAATTTCATCTGAAAAAAGAAATGTATACTTAAGTACATTAACACATATTCTTTATAATAATGTTGAAAGTCTCGTTTTACATAAATGTAAGGGGTGATAAAGTGGTAATCAATAATGTTTGCCATTAACATTGTAGGTTGCAGTCAGCCTAATTCAATATGACAATAATTCATATATTTAAAGTTGGACTGCCTGTCAGAAGCTCAGTTAAGTAATGCTGGCAAGAAAACTTGAGTGGGTGTTGGAATTAAATCTATGTAATTACTTACTCCTTTTTCAAGATTAGCAGGTAGTGATTGTACGAACCTTTGTAAACTTTTGTGACTAATCCTGTAGTAATTTCCTCGCCCGAAACAATGGTAAGACAAACTTTGAGCCTTTAATACTTCTCATCGTTGTACTGATGTACCTTTTTCAAGGTGTTTCTGGCACGTGCACAGTTTGTGGAGATCTTGAGCCACTTTTGGAGTCCGATGTCACTAACAGGAAACGTACATATGCATCCTTTCAATACTGACAAGAGAAGATCGAAAAAACAACACAAACTTTACTAAGTTTATCAGAAAACTGGAAAAGTCTTAACTTACGAAAACAAAACCGCCTAAATTTGACACAGTACAGCAGTGTTGCCGCTTAGGAAAAAATAAACTCACCAAACTTTTACTAAAATATCACTCATAGATATAGAATTCTATATCTATGATATCACTATATCAGTGTTGCCAACTCCAAAAGTTTTTGGCGTTTTGTATACTAATGTCTAGACTCTACAGTCAAAGTGGAAGTAAATATTACCGTAATATTAAATTTTTTTAAAAATTGCCCGCGAAATTCAAATCTTCTTATGTTTTTTTTTGCAATTCGCAGGATTGCAGGTCAGTGTCAGGTTGTTGATTAATATATGATTCGCGGTCGTAACTAATATGGCATTACAGAATTATAATCATTAGAATCAGCAATAGAACAAGTTAGAATTGACTTCAAATCTAGCGATTTCATGAAATCATGAGGTTTGAGGTCAATTCTAACTTATGGAGTTGTATTGCTGATTCTAAAGATTATAATTCTGTAAAGCCATGTTAGTTACGGTCGCGAATTATATTTTAATCAACATAAGTACAACCTAACACTTACCTGCAAATTGCAAAAAAGTAAGAAAATTTGAATTTCGCGGAATTGCAGAAAGGTTAATAAAAAAATGATCTACTTACCAAATACAACAACGCTCACGGTATTTTACTCTATAAGAGAAAAAATCTAAAAATGTATTATTTAGATAGCTAGGCAAAAAGCAGTCGGAAAATGTTAGTAAAATAAGAATATAAATTTTAAAATTCCATTCAAAGTTTTCAGTTTTTTAAATCTGTTTACCAGTTCAGTTCAGTTTTTTAAACCATGAAAGTAGCAGCCATGTTGTTATGTATGTCATACCGCTGTGTAAATTAAAAAGTGTCAATGTCAACTGTCAACTGATCAGCGTATATTTAAAGTGTTTGTTTACACTGGCCACTGACGTCATGACCACAGAGCAATGATGCCGATTCTGTTGTACACCGAACTAAACTAACTAAACTATCACTAAAATTCCTTACTTTTTTCTATGAGAATCTTAGAGCTATTATGCAAAAAAAACCTCTAAGAAAAAATTTTGACACAACTAAAATTGAGTTTCACAATCGTGACTCCGCGTGGTATAGTGCTCGTAGTATATTTGACCCGGTGGCTTTAATTGGAACTAACGAATTAGTAGCGTTATCAAAATATGAATAATATCATAATAATAATAATTTTGAATTTCGCTGGCTACCCTGGCGCATCAACCTTAATTCCAAGTAGGTACTAAATTCAAACTTTCATTTATTTAGTTATAGCAAAACGCAGCGCGAGCCACCATTATTGCCAACAAGAATTTTAAATTCTGTTCTCTCACAAAAACTTGACACAGCGTTGTTGGTCAAGTACAGAATCTGCGCGGTACTTATGAAATTTTTAAAACGTATTTTTTTTTATTTTTACTCTTTTTTCAAGTTTCCAAACGATAATTATGGTTTTGAATCAGTTAGTTGACGAGAATTCCCGCCAGGCCACAGAGTGAAACTGCTCACACCATAGATATAGAATTCCGGCTCACACCGTGAGTGTACCTTTAGTGATTATTAACCGAACAATTTCAAACGTGTATCAGGGTTGCTAACGACGATAATTATGGGGGCTACGATACGATGTACGATAGTGTATGTCGAAATTACGTTAAATGTACGATAATTTTGAGGTTTAAGAAAAAAAAACTTCCTATAACAAAACGTATTTATCAGACGAAATTAAACGCAGAAAAAAATCGACAAAATGTCAATGTCAAGTATGTCATCCAACAAGAAAGTCACACTCACAGTAACTGACATTTGACAGTAAGTGTTATCTCTCTCTTCTCTTTCCCTCACATTTCTTTTCTTTCACTTGCGTGCGACCGTGACTCCGCGGCGCCGACTCCGCGTTATTATCCTGTATTCCTTCAATACCTTTCCAGCAATACCTTTATAATTTCTATTTGCTAGTTTACGTGGTGTGGGCAGTTAAATAAATACTTCAGTGATACACTCTGTGGTTGTTGAAAAAAAAACAAAATTTTATTCAATCGACAAGTGCCATAAAAATGCATTAAAATTTTACATTTTCATATTTCGCGCGAAAACGCTAGTATGCCATATTGCTCTGTGGTCATGACGTGAGTTGGTAGTGTAAACGATCACTTTATAATGTTGACAGTTGACATTGACACTTTCTAATTTACACAGCGGTATGACGTAATAACATGGCGGCTACTTTCATGGTGTTCGAAAACAGATTCAAAAACTGAAAACTTTGAATTGAATTTTAAAAATTATATTGTTATTTTACGAACTAAAAAAAATCAAATCAATCGGCAAATCTAACTTAGAGAGATATGTTGATGATTCTTATGGTATAATAATATTATGTAGGTAACCACATATGTTTTACTGTCGCGTATTATATTTTGATCAAGATACAACCTGACACGGACCTGCAAATTACAAAAAACCCGAAAAAAATTTAATTTCGCTGGCTACCACTGCGCATCCTCCCTAAATTCCAAAAACAACTGCACTATGCTGGAAATAAACAAAAGAATTTTTGAATTTAGTAACTACATTGTCAGTGATATTTTTAGTAAAATAATCCATCCATAGACAAAGATTACTAAACTTTATCATCTGTGGTGGAAGCGTGCGTTGGTCTCTGGCTGGCACAATTTAATGACTGACATCAAGAAAAAAAACTATTTTCAATTATCCAAAGTGTAATTAACAGTATTTAGATTGTTAAACAAATGAATCTTTGTCAGTCACAGAATTATTAGTGCGCTACAGACAGTCGTGAATGTGATAGTAAGTAAGACATAATGGCACGATTTAATGTCAGCGGGAGCGTGTGATTTAAAATGACGATATCTCTTAGGATTTATATTAGAGCTGAACATAATCTAATGACATGTCGTACAATGCGTTTCAACTAAGAATAGGAACGTCAATGACCTCTAACTGTCAACTGAAGCTAGAAATCTAGGGCTTGCAAAGTTTTGTAGCGTTATCCTTATCCATTTTAGTTCTGTTTTTGGAATTTGTTTTTGTTAAAATATGTCACTGACTTTGCAATTAATGTGTAAACGAGATGCTGTTTTGCTAAATCTTTACAATATGGCGCAAGGTCATTCCTATTCTTAGTTGAAACGCATTTGTATGTTACGACATTTCGGCTATCTTGACAAACTCAAAAGTCCAAAGCATTTATTTCAAAGAAACCAATTACAAGCACTTTTGAATTTTGTTGTCATAGGGTTGGTCAGTCAGAACAAACAAGGTAATCGCCCATTCCAAAGCATATTAGGTAGGTACATAAGGAGAAGAACGCGCAAGAAACTCCACGGACACTCTTTTAAATCAAAATATGGTTACAAAATAGTGGTTACATCATCATGTTGAAATATTATACATGTGAGAACGATGCAGAATGTCACAAGCTTCCATAATAAAATCTGTCCTGTCCCAATAGCTGAGGGGAGTAAATTTTATTAATCTGATAATAATTATATTCTATCTCTCAGCTGCAGAAGAGCCTCTTTGATGTTGTTGCTGAGGCAAGACTGTAAAGGAACACTCAATAATGTGGCTGCTTTCCAAGGTCATCATTTCACACACTATATTTATTTTATAAACACATTCTGGAGAAAATAAATTAGGATATGGAATGAACGGGCATGGAGCATGAAATTAAGAATTACATTACAATCACTGTAGGTACTCAAAATATAGGAATTGGCCCATGTGATTTAATAAGTGGTTCAATATTGATTTAAAAAAATATACTCTCATTATGTGTAGGAATTAAATAAAACAAATAAAAAATAAATATATTAATAAATGCTTACCATTATTTTCAGTGGAGCTGTGCAGTCCACACATACATTTGACGGATGCCAATCCGTTCTCACCAGGCATAAAGAAGTTGAGGAGGCTGCTGCTGGCTCACCATGCAGTAGAAACTATGTATTAGCAATGTTATTTGATGTGATACTCGATGAATAAATTTTATTAACTTATGTACCGATGTACCCACTAAACAACCTAATAAAGTAAAGCTTGTATCATAAGAAATTTCTTCCAGCAGACCTGCGACAGGAGAGTTGGATGACAGATGTAGACTCAGTGTGTAAAATAGTACATAGGAAAACATAAATTCGATTTTAAAGCAACATGAATTTATGAATTTCTTGTTAGCAAGAGAGGCGCAATTTGTGTGTAGTTCTAAAGATATTAACAGCACCCATAACTACATTATTGATGTGCTTCTATATTTATGTTATAAGGTTTGTATCTTGTACTGTGGTTTATCTAGATGGTGGGATATTACTAACTATGTGCTTTTTACGTAAGTATTATGTGCTTAGGTAAACGAACAATACACCAATCACTGAATACTTGCACAGACAGATTTATGAAGTTGCTCAATCTCACCTCTTGTGTACGCAATATCCATACCTAAGAGGTGAGATTGAAATCTAAAAGCATTGAAATAAATAGCTATGTAGGTACTTATTGTCTCTTAAACTCTCAAATACGTCAATACTTGGGTGCTGCTGAACGTGCTGCTGAACGTTTAAAAAATTTGTCATAAGATACTAATGACATGACAATGAATGACAGCATTATTGCTGTTCACGGAGTTCTCCGTTGCTAGGGGCGATTTCACGGCGCGACGTGCCGTGGTTGGTTAGTCGTCAGACCAGGGTGATATTCTCACGCATGCGCTTCGGCAGGGTGAGATGGTTCAACTGTTGAATGAATTTTGTAAAGTTTGTTGATGATGATGATATTTTGATGAATGTTCTTTTATTATTGGCAACGAATAGTGAAGTAGCTATGTATCTACAATAAACAATATATATTACATTCAGGGTGAGAGCCTGGTCGTCTGTCACACAGGGTACCTATCATAATATGGACGCCACGCCAGTCTCTCACAAAGTAGGTATCATATTTTATGGATTTTTGTAAAAACTTTTTAATTCTTGGCTCTAGGTGCGTGTAAAGAGAGAAAAATACTTACAAGATTAAATAGGTATTATTAGGCATTTTCTTAGTGCGCATGCGTGACACGATAAAGCAGTAATTACCTAGTTAGTAAAAAACCGTGTAGTTTAAGTACTTTTTAGATGCACAAAGACAGTTGGATTTAGACATTAAAATATCTAAAAGCATTGAAATAAACAGGTGCTAATTACTGTCTTAACCCGAATACGAATAGGCTTAAAGGCATATGGACATAGCCATCAATAACGGAAAATTAAAAAAAAAAAAATCCTAACACGCTTGCGCGAGGGGGGGGGGGGGGGCGATCACTTCCACTTCCCTTCCCGTGATTCAGCTCGACGCCTAGCAACATCACTTCACTGTCATATGTGTGTTCGTTGAATTTAGTAATAATTTGATTCTTTTGTTATTGGCAATGACTAGTTAAGTATTGCATTTTCTTAATGTGTACCTACGTAATGCATACGTGACGCGTTACAAGTTAAATAAGTAACTAGAAAGTAAAAAAACTCAATTCGTTAGTGCGTGATGTGATGTGATCACTTATGCATTTCACCGAATCCAGGTGAACGTATCAGCGAAGTGAAGTGCGCGCGCAGCGTATTTGTGTCAGTAAATTGTCACTTGAACTGTTGAATTTGGTCATTTGTCTAAATGCATGACGATGGTTTGATGAATATTCTTTTGTTATTCGCTGCGACTAGTTAAGCTGGTGGCGCATACGTGACGCGTTACGAGTTAAATAAGTACGTAAGGTAAAAATAACTCAATGCGCATCCATGTGGTAATGAGAGTGCTTAGCGTGAACTTATCACTTCATCCAAATTCAAGTGTGCTTATAGTAATGTGATTATGGTGTTGTGTATTATTGGCAACGCGTAGGTAGGTAGGTGCCTACATCCTGCAATGAATTATTAGGTAAGTAGGTACCTACTTATAATCCGCACGTCGTTTTATTCTAGGGGTTAAATTCTAGTCAGCCAGGCATTGACTTATATATTACTGCTTTTTATATCAATGCAGCCAGGCTCACTTTTAGCAATCGGTTATCTCTTCTTATTGAATAGGTTTCGGTTAATAACAACGCTGAACAACGTCTCACAGTCTACTCGACTATAACTACTATCGCTTCTTCAAAACACATCGCGATTATCAAACACCTATGTTTTATTTTATATATTGTTCGCGCGTGACGTGCTCGCGCCCCAGGCTATATAATGGCCAAGTCTAGGCAAAAAATTGAGTTTTGTCTGAATTTCTGTTTGACTATTTTATTTTAAAACCCCATAAATAGCAATGTTTAGACACAATAAGTACTTACTTACTATCTTCCAAATAATATAAAATCATTATTAATAGAATTCGCATAAAAAATGTAATTAAAATCTCGATTATGATTGTAACTTGATTATAAATGTAATTTGGTCAATCCCTAGCATCCGTGGGATGACACTGACAGCTCACTCCACGCAAGTTTTCACGGTGAGAATTTTACAGAATCGACCAGCTGAATTGCACTTTACTGTGACGTAGCAAGAGTCGCTATTTATTTAAATGATTTTGCGGAGAGAATCTTCTGTACTTGTACTATTATGTATTCTGTGCCTAACAGTAATGGCTACATGAGATGTCTTCATAAACAAAGTCTCGGGCTAATGCGTACTACTTACCTCCTTCAGATATAGCGGTATGACTTACCTCCTTCAGATATAGCGGTATGACGACATAGCAGCCTGCGCAAGCGAGCCCCGCGACGGCTCGCGACGCGATCAGCGCCCATGGACGGAGAGAGAACAGGGTTATGGACCAGCTTATCTGTGGAATAAAGGTAAGTTAGTGATGCTGTCGAAAGTATTGCAGATGAACAATAAATATGGAAAGGTAAAAAAACTCTAGATAAAAAAAATTGTTGCCGGAGGTCGCTACATTTCAGATAATGATTTGGAGTGGAGAACCGCAATCCCCACGGCACACACCCCGTAAGTGAGTGAACAAAACAACAAAACTGGTGTGGCTGTCAAAGCATAAAGACTCCCGCAGACAGTCGCGATGCGAGTCTAGTAGAACCATTAAGTACTATAAAAACTTCATGGAATTTCTTGGAAAATCTCATGGAGAAACCGCGTCGTACCTGGTCGCGCCTGGCTGCGGCAATGTAAATCTTACCAATCCGAGATATTTGTTAGTGTTCAAACGGGAGTGATACGTGAGTTCGAATGACGCTTTTGCGAAGGTCGCCATTTCGAAAAATTTTGCTAGTGGTACGCCAGTTCGAAAACTCATCAAATCGAAAACCGCTATATCGAATGACGTTATCGCGAAGGTCGCCATTTCGAAAAAAATTGCGAGCAGTACGCCAGTTCGGAAGTCATGGTATCGAAGTCCGATGTTGATTTAACTTGTCTTTCTTTTTTTTTCCCCAAACTAAATCAAAATACCATGCTCTCTGTGTCTCGTCTCATTGGGGTCGTGAGTTCGATTTCCAGACAAGTCATGGTGGACTTCAATACCATGACTTCCGAACTGGTGTACTGCTCGCAATTTTTTTCGAAATGGCGACCTTCGCGAAAATGTCATTCGATATAGCGGTTTTCGATGTAATGAGTTTTCGAACTGGCGTACCACTCGCAAAATTTTTCGAAATGGCGACCTTCGCAAAAACGTCATTCGAACTCACGTATCACTCCCTGTTCAAACATTTAGTCAATTAGATGCCCCAAGTAAACTATTACTTAGCTTGGTAGCGTACAATAGGGATGATGCCTGGGTAAAAAAAAAGAAATTTTATTTAGTCCGTCACACGGATAATAAAAAAATATTAGACACTTTAACATAAATAGTCGGGGGCGAAGACCTAATTTTGTAAAATCTAAAGTATCTAAAAAATGTGCGCAGCCTAGTTGACTGTTGACATACGTCTCTCTGAAAAGTCAATGACAAGGCTGCGCGTCATTTATTTCGAAGCTTCTAGAACCTTCTAGAAGCTTCGACTCGACCTTATTGGACGAGCGGATTGTGGCGGGAGCGGTTAGAAAAAGGTTCGCGTTATAACACGTATTTTTTGCTTTGTCATATGAATAAAAAATACTTAAATAACACGCATTGAAGTTGGGGAGTGGGGGCGCGGTGAAGGGGGGGGGGGGGGGGCGTGACGTCATGCCACATTTTAAATCAATCTATCGCCGTAATCTTTTGATTACGTAAAAAATGAAAAAATACGTGTCCAATATTTTTTAATAATCTAAATGACGGATAAAAAAACAATTTTAGTCATCATTCCTATTATTGTATAATACTTACTCCAGATCAATATTAATTGATTGCATAATATCATAGATGATCGAAGTGATCTAACCCAAAACAACAGGGGGCCTAAAACGGCCACTTTGGCAGAATCATAATAGGATAATACCTATATGAATCATATTCGAAATCGTAAAACTGTCACAAACTGACAATTCATAATTTATCTGCGTACAATTCATAGCACGCAATTCATCTGTTTGACAGTTTTGTATGGAGATTCGTAAAATGGTCCACAAATTATGAATTGCTTTATTGAAGTTTAATGTCAAATAGCACAATCATAATAAATTTCTGGGAATTCAGGAAATGAATCACTTTTGGAGGAATTGCTTAATGTGGCCGTTTTAGGCCCCCTGATCAGTTCCAATAAGCGGCAATTGATTCAGCTGCTAGTAAACAATATCAACCGCTAAGTAACTACTAGTATTATCTGCGACGAGTGGTTACAACCGCTTTGGTAGCGGTTTACTAAATTAGTTTGTGGGTTCGATGTGTTTTGGGGGCAGCGGCGCATCTTATGAAAATAGTATTTAAACGAGCAATGAAAGTCAACGGTTTGTTAGCTGGCTACTTTTTAAATCTAGAAATTAACATTACATAAACATTAACGCCCTTATTCATAAAAAACTTAAACGTTCAACAAACCTAACTTAGTTAAAAAGTGCTTTCAAACTCAAATCATAATTCGAAAGAAATTGACAAAACACTATTTAATAAATAAATAATAAATAAATAAATATACTTGGACATTTCACACAACGCCATCTAGTCCCAAGCTAAGCAACCTAATCCTTGTGTTATGGTAACGAGATGGCTGATAAACTACTTATATACCTAAAATTTTTAAGTAAAATAGGTTTATACTTAGAGAGTTTTAATTTTTTATGAATAAAGGGGCTAGGCGAAAGCGCCATGGTAGCCCGCGAAATACAAATCTTATGTTTTTTGGAATTTGCGGGTCAGTATAATTCCCGGCACTAGTCGTGAGCACAAATTCCATCTTAACCTTAACTGCCCTCGTCAGTGTGTTCTTGTATTCTGGTATTCTTTTATTTGCCTAAAAATATGCTTGATCATAATGGGAGCAATTAAATCAATATATTATATTGATTTAATTGCTCCCACCCGTGTACAACGTGCCGTGATTATTAATCTGTGCCGTGATATGAAATAAGATTCGTTAGGTTTACGACTAGGTTATACTAGGTTGAGTTACCTATACTAGAACTTATGCTAGGTTGTATCTTGATCAAAATATGATTCGCGACCGTAACAAGTATATTGTATTTACAGAATTATAACCATTAAAATCACTAATACAACTTTCTAAGACCAAGTTACTCTATTGAATGACTGTTTCATGAAATCATTACATTTGAGGGCAATTCTAACATAAGAATTGTATTGGTGATTCTAATGATTATGGTTCAGTAAATAGATACTTGTTAAAACATATTTTGATCAATATACAACCCGCCACTAACGTGCAAATTGCAAAAAACGTTAGAATATTTGAATTTTGCGGGCTACCTTAGCGGTTTCCCCTTAAGTAAAGGTTTTCCCACGATCTACAGACACCAGCAGGTCAAGCCACCCGAAACTGTCGAATTTTCCCAAACAACCTTGAACCTAATGCTTTAGCGATAAAGATGAAAATCTATTAAAGAAATTTGACAGATTGTAGTAGCTTGATGTGCTGGCGTATGTACCTCTCTTGGCCACAAAATAACATGATTGACAATAGCGTCAAACAAGTCATCTTGCAAGACTAACTTAGCCAGTCCACATGACATAGAAAGGCTTCGAATCTAGTACATCGTGATCGAAAAGCAGGTTTCATAACCTAGATTCTAGGTTTTAGGTCCTAGAACCTAGCTACCCGTACCAAGTTTAGCTGACTAATGGACAAGAACGGGCAAGTTAATTGGATAAAAACTTGAACTTACCACAAGCATCAACGCCGTCAGCAAAGTAGTGAGCTTCCTGCCCCACCGATCAGCGAGGTCGCCAACCATGAACCCGCAGAATATGGGGGGCATGAAGGTAATAGCTGCCATCCACGAAATGGTCTCGTCGCTGATTGGCTCTGGTGCCGGCCCGTCGGGTGACTGCAGGATTGGCGTCATTGGGGACTGCCACCCCATCAGCATGCCGAAGTTTAGGGCTGGGATAGTTACTGTAAAAAAGGAGAGATAGTTTTAGAATAATTGAAAGGCAAGAGAGACCTGGAACGGTCGCCATAGTAGCCCAAGAAGCAAAGAAACAACAACCTTATTGCAACTTGAATAAAGATCACTGTGATCTTGACAGAAATGCAGAAGCAGAGGTAAAACTGTAAAAGGAATGTATAGAAGGATATGGTCTTAGCATGCACATACACGAAATTATAGGATTGCTTTGTTTCTTGAGGCCGTAACAGCCACATACGGTTCGGATTTTGTTCATAACAGACGGGTCTGAAGGTAGGCCATGTATCGGCCATGAGCGTAGAAGATCGCGTGTATTTTTAAATAAAGCGAGTTGTCCTTTCTTTGCTATGGTTCGTCGAGTTATTGAGCTCCTTAAATCCTGAGTTACACGATTGTTGACAAATGCGTGCACTGACTGGACAGGTCCACTCTTTGTATGGTTCTTTCCTCAAAAGACCATTTCAGACATGGATCTACATGGTCCTCACATGATCTGACCAAGATTATGTCTGGACTTTAAAAGATGCTTTGACCCCTGAGCTTGTTTCGCCATTTCTTCTCAGATAGGAAATGTCGACTTCATCTAGCTTATTTTTTAAAAATATTTTTTGTTTTTAATAAGTATGACGTGTAAAAGTGATTCCGATATCCTATTTACAGAATAAACAATTTCATTTCATTTCATTACAGTTCATTCATCATCATCATCCTCAGCCCGACTTCACCCACTGCTCTCATAGGCCTCTCTTTTCTTATGCCAATCCCCAAGCTCTTGTGCCAGCCTCATTCAGGTTTTGCCCGCGATGGCAACAAGAGTCCTTTAGATACAGTGCCCTCCAAAAGTTAGCTGGCATTGGTCCACTTCAGCTGTACCTAATCCCACATTATAATTTAAAATTCTAGTTTTTCACTATAACATTTTTTTCAACGTTGCCAACCTTATTTACAAGGTATGTAAGTATTACGTATTTAAATATGCTAGTGATTGACGCACTACAGTTCCATATAGCAAATTGTAATTACATCTAAAGAAAATTATATAGAACAGCACCTTAATTGCGTAACACACTATCAATCACAATCTGAATGATTTTGAAGCAAATTGCTAATCCATTACTTCATATGTTCGAAAATTTTGTCTGCTCAACAACGTAGGTAACGCAATGAATGTTGTTGAACTGTCAAAATGTAACCGATCCCTTCTAAAAGGGTCTGTTTCACCACCTACGATTAAGGCAGATAATTTATTGAATTTATTCGGTAATTATTAGCTAAGTATTCGGACGCAATATTACCCCGCTGGTATTATATAAATCATGTTGATTCATTTAATGCTGATTTATTAATAGTACGTTTATATTTATTTTATCGTCATTTAATGACTCCATAGCAATCTATGTAATTGTTATTGTAATTGCATGCTGAGAGTAATGCCACACTGCTCCGTTGCGTTGCGTTGTGTTGTCGTCGCATGTAAATGTCGCTTGCTCGGTTCTATCAAACATGAAAATTTAAAGTATTTTAGAACCGAACAAGTAGGTAGAACATTCAAAGGCCGATCCTAATTGGCTAAAGATCGTACGAGCACACGGTGCGATTTCGTCGCGCGATGAAAATGTGTTCCTGTGCTCGCGCGATGACTTGCAAGCTTCAGACACTAAAGAAATGTGTGTATTTAATCTCGTCGTGCGACGAAATCGCATCATTTGCTCGTACGATCGAAGCCAGTTAGGACGACGCCAAATGCGACGATGCAACGCAACGGAGCAGTGTGCCATAGTAGATTCTAGATCAATTTGATATAATAGACTTGCGTAGTTTCTTTAACACTCGTATTTATAGTCAAGTAAAAGTAATTGCTCAAGCAATGATTTTCTTTCTATAGTTTAGTAATTGCTTGAAGTTAGAACTGTCAAAGCTTAGAATTCTTAGCCAAGTAATAGTCCCCATTTCGTTTACTTAAGAATTCTACCCTCAAGTATGAAATTACTTAGTAGCAAGTAATTACTTTGATTATAAATACGAGCCTTAAACTGGTTGAGTTTTTAACAGGCAATCACTATGACAATAATATCGCACACCTAGATCTAAACTGAGACAACTCAAAAAAGGTAATTTTTCAGGAGACGATAAAAACTTAGGTATATCTGCATTTTTTGTTAGAGAAGTTATACAATTTAATTTGATTCTAGATAATAAATAGCTTGAAAAATGTCACTGTATACAAACTGGGGCTAAAATTCAAGAGAGATTTTGAAGCGTATAATTTTTTTGAGGGTTTTTCGGTATTATACACATTACGCCTGTATACCCTGAAGGGTTAGGCAGAGGTGTACCTATAGCTACACCTGCATTTGGCTAGTTCTGCACGAGTACCATGTAACAGGAGGCGATCCTATTGCCATCAATCGGGCAGAAAACCAAACTTCGGGGTGCCACTGAGAAATTCCAGAATTTGGTATTAAAATTGCATGATAAGCTTACAGAGCAGCGTATGAGAGCTGTGGTGGACCAGTGGTAACGGCCCTGGCTTACGAGTTGCAGGTCGTAGGTTCAAACCCAGGCAGGCGCTTTACTTTGCAAATAATTTCGTCACCATTGCTCTCAAAACGGTGAAGGAAAACATTATAAGGAAAATGTCCAAGAACCAAAAAATTCGAAGACATGTGACATCTACCAACCTACACTGGACCCACGTGGTGGATTACAGCCCACTCCCTCTCACTGAGAGGAGGCCTGTGTCCCAGCAGTGGGGACATTATAGACTGATTATGCTAAGCATACAATAGTTATACATATTACACATATTATTATCGCGGGTTCGATTCCCGCACGGAACAAATATTTGTACGACCTACAAGTATTTGTTCCGAGTCTGGGTGTTTTTCTATCTATAATATGTATGTATTTACAAAAAAAAAAAGTATATAAGTATTTTATCAGCCATCTCGTTACCATAACACAAGCATTAGGTTGCTTAGCTTGGGGCTAGATGGCGTTGTGTGAAATGTCCAAGGATATTTATTTATTTATTTTATTTATTATACATATTTTATACATATTATAAAATTAAAGTCACTTTTCGTGTCTGTCTGTGTGGCCTGCTGGCCGCGTTGTTCTTATAAACTACGCAATGGATTTTGATGTTGTTTCACCATTCAAGAATTTATTTCGGTAGGTTTTCTCGTTGACGTCCTGTTCCCGGTGTAGTGGACAAACAGTGTTAGCAATTTAGCATTCCTAAACAACATAACTATAACCTATATCGCGTCAACTATCTCCTTACTTTGTGTATGTAAACAGTTATGTTTATAGTAGAAAGCAGCGTATGTTGCCTCGTGCTTGGCAGTGTTAGCACCTGTATCAACAAACTATTAATCAACATGATTACTCTTACATAATCGGTGGTTAGTCAGTGTTCGTTTAATCAGTTTGTAATTAGCATTTCTTATTATACATATTGGAAGGATTAAGTATGTCATTACTGGGAAGAAAGTATTATTATTCTTCACTCGACAAACTGTGTGAAAATTTAAATTCTTGCCGTGATAAAAATATATTAGCCATTCGGTAAGGTGGATTAATAGAGAAGAGGACGCTGCTACCACAGAATAATAAAGATATAGTAGTTAATCTGAGCAGCGACCTTGAATTAATTACCTACGGCCGCTCGGTAGATAAATACGTGTCCGTCCGTGCGTAACTGCCGCGTACTCAAACGGTTGTCTACTGGTATATACTGAGATTTCGAAACCGCTCCATGTAAAATACTGGTGTTCAGCTGCATCCGGTTAGACTGGAAGCCGACCACAACATAGTTGGGAAAAGGCTAGGCAGATTGATTGATAAATTACTGTAACATTGTACTGTGTTGTTACCCATTCTCGTGACGTATACCTAATCTTACTATCAATCATACACCATTAAAATGTTGATGGATGGAGAGGGAGAGGAAGACCAAAGAAAAGATATATGGATTGTGTGAGGAATGATATGAAAGAGAAGGGAGTGAATGATAGCGTGACGGATGACACTCCAGACCCCAAGTAACAAGGGACAAGGGCAGCCAGATGATATGAGTTCTTAAATCGTACTGACGTATCACAAAAGACTACGAGTGACTATAAGTACGTAAGTTAAGTGATATGTGAAAGGTGAACTAGACGGGAATAAGAAAGTCCTGGTCATAAGAACCAATATTGCTATCACCAATTTAGACTACTAAGTCCCCCAAAACGCCCGCCCTTCACCATTTCCTAGTGTTTTAGCTGGGAAGAAGAACTGGCGCAACAAACTTCCTAGCAACGCATCTGTCCAAACTATAGGTGACTTTACAACACGAGATGCACCGCGTGCTATAGATATTCCTATTCAATAATTAAGCCAGCAGGTGCATTGAGAATTCCAGACAGCCTCGTTACCAGCTAAGCTGTAAGTATAAGCTAGCTATGTCGTTCGCTAAACTTATTAATATTACTGCTAGTTTAAATAATAATGAGTGTAATAGATTGCTATGTCGTGTTCCTGCACCTGGGCACCTGGCTGAACACATATGTAAAATTGTATGCACGAATATTTGAATCAAATCAGACTCATGACAGTCTCTAACAACGAATCCGTGGAAGGATTAGCGCAGAGCCATTTCAAAATGGATCATGTTAATAGTGGAACTCAATTGGTGAGATACATTGCTAGGTGATACCGAATGACGACCCCTCATTCTCTTAGTCTATTTATTTTTACCAGAGGCCTTAGTGCGAGTTTGTATACTTACTCGATCACGTTAACTATAACTTCAATTTGTACTGAAACTGAATAAGCGCCGTCTGGTGCCTATAATGGGAAACACAATTATTCCATACAAATTGACGTAAGTTAACGTTAATGTAAACGAAATCGAGTAAGTATAAAATCTCACACTAAGGCACGTCGATATAGTGTGTCATCATAATGTTACAGTATTTTTTTTATCTCACGCGCGCTTTACTTATGGTTACCAAGTGTACAGACACGCAGTGAATGTGTGTGTAAGCGCAGGAGCTCTCGGTACCGTCTAAGACTTGGGCAAAGTCGGAATTGTGTGCGCGCGTGTGTATTGTGTGTGTGGGTATTATGTACTGAGTTGCTGACGCTACTCCTCTTCACGCGCACATTCATTGCGTGTTTGCACATTTGGTTACCATGAGTAAAGCGCGCGTCGTTTCGCGAGATAAAAATACTGTACCTACTTAGCCTTTTCTGAATAGCTGGTCAAGTCTCTGATAATTAAATCAAATCCCATGTTTGTTTTTGAGAAAATGACGAAGTATACCTCGTTGTGATTGGTTGACTAAAACAGCCACAGCTAAGAAATCAAATGGATACGACAACACTTGAAATTGAATAGGCTTTGAAGACACAAGAACCTTGTAACAGTTTCTTATTCTTTAATCCTAACCAGCACCCTAATTGCGTAATACACTATCAATCGGAATCTGAATCATTTTGAAGCAAATTTCTAATCCATTATTATGTTCGAAAAAGTCTACTCAACAACGTAAATAACGCGATGAATGGTGTTGAACTATCACATTAAACCGATTAAGGATACAGCTAAACAAATACTCATTTATGAAGGAATAAATTACATTCCATATCAGAAAGCACAATAGGAAACTGTGGCCATTGATAAAAAGCTAATAAAATTTAACGAGCACTATGTTTCGGGCTGTCTGACGTAATATATGTATTGTATTGTTAGTTCATAGATTTGCATATAATTCTTTATTGTCTTTGAAAGGTACTTACACCGGGCCTATAATGGATTTGATAGTCTTCGATAGAGATCTTTCCATCTCTTCTGATAGATTTAACTATTTTAATTTGTACTTAATTATTTTTCTTAGTATTTTTCAAAAAGTAGGAGTGCTCACTCCCGATACATAAAATAGACTCTTGTTGTAGATCTCGAAAAATAATATAATATGTACTCATAGATATGACGAGTACCAAGGTAAACCCGACATAGACCGAGGAATTGCTAAACTTAAGTGGCAATGGGCAGGGCACATTGCTCGCAGAACAGATAGCCGATGGGGCCGAAAACTTCTGGAGTGGCGACCGCATACCGGAAGACATAGCGTAGGAAGGAATCCCACAAGATGGACCGATAACCTTGTGGAGGCCGCAGGAATCCACTGGATGCAAGAAGGACAGAACTTGTCCAAGTGGCGATGCCTGGACATAGGCCTCCCGCCTATTTCGCCTCCCGCCTATGTTCAGCAGTGGACCTCTTTCCGCTGAAATGATGATCACGATGATGAGATATATGCAGTTATCATCACATCATCTTCGTGCCCTTATTCCAATTTACCTTGGATCAGTGCAGAATATCTTCTTCTTCCATGCATCTGTACTTACCGTTATCTCACAATTTACTTCTGCAATTAGCCTTTTTTAGATCTAAGCAGTTATCACCATCATATTCCTCGTGTCCTTATTCAAATTTACTTTGGTATCAGTGCAGTATGTGTTCTTCTTCCATGAATTTTACAGTCATCTCACAATTGATATTTTTCATTTGACAATGATTGATGTTAATTTTTATAATATATAACCTCAATTTTCGTCGATAATATTTCAATTGCAATAAATATTTTTATAATGTTATTCAAACAATACTTGTTGGAAAGAGTGGTGAGATATAAAGTTGTGCAGTAGACATTACTTCCTGAATTTACTTCATAAAGTATTTTACTACAAGTACTTACTTAAATTTCTCATAGAATTGATGTGTACGTGTTCTAGTTTAATATACATTTTTAGCATAACTTACTTACATTATTTGAAGGCGTATTATCAGATTTAAAAGTCATTAAAATCATACATCTGCGCTTACCCGACAGAGCCTGGAGAATTGCCAACTATCACAGTCATATTGTCAATCTAGGCACGAAATTGTTTCATATGATTATAGAACCCAGTGATGGCAGTTTCAAAAACCACTAAATTAAGAGGCACCATTTGCTTAAAACACCAATACATCAATTCGATCTAATCAAAGCAAGTTTGTCTGCTGTGTCCACTGAATTTAAATTAGGGCTCCTTGCAATGACAGCCGTGTCGTGAATCCTGATGATGTTTCCTAATAAGACATGCAGACGTTTTGCCTAGTGAAATCTTAGTCGAGATTCATTGTAGGATGGTTATCTTGTTGTTTTATAGAATAATTTATTACGTAATCAATTTCGGTTTTACAATGTTACTGTTGTTGACTTGTTGTGTTGTCTTGTTGTTATTAATGTTACTTCTTTTTCGGTTTCACTTTCAAAATTTACATTGTTGTCACCATATCAATTACAAGAGTTTTTACCAAAGTGCTAATTTCACAATGATAATTTTATTTTAAAATAAAATGAATCACTTTATTGATTAATTCCTAGAATTTTGATAAAAATTACTTCCGGGTCATAAGGTTATCGATTGCAAACTTTGGAATTCACTTACGACGTAAAATACTGAAAGTGGGTCACTTATTTTGAATATTATTACATACACGAGCATTTTATGAGGTGAAGCTATTATTTTTAAAGGCAATTCGTCTGTATTTGTTAGAAATAGAGATAATAATGACATTGGTTCTGGTGGTCTACCGCAGATAATGGAACCAATTTTGTTTTTACTGTCCACAAAGTTTGCATTACCTACGCAGATTATTTTGTTTAATCAGTCCTTGGTGGAAGCAAAAGAATAATTACTTTATTAATAACACAAGCGGGATATTTACCATGTTTACTGTTATATTCGAGTTCCCGATATTTCGGCACTGTTGCAAACACCATGATCATGGATATCCCGTTTGTGTTAATAAGTATTCTAAACTGTCATGGTTACTAACATTATTAGTAACCATGACAGTTTAGAATACTTAATTACTTTGTTTTAATAATAATACAGGTAGGTAAGCATAATAATCAGTCTACAATGTTCCCACTGCTGGGACACAGGCCTCCTCTCTGTGAGAGGCACCAGGCCGTAATCCACCACGCGGGTCCAGTGCGGGTTGGTGGATGTCACATATCGTCGCTAACTGTTTGGACAAGGTAATAAGCCGATAGCCTAATTTGATACATTTTCCAAGTCGAATCGATCTGTCTAATCGGCGAGTCTGTAGGTACCTATGCCTTACGGTCTCCATGATACTGCAAAAATCGAGACCGATATATCCACAGTTTACAAAAAAAAAAAAAAACAACCGATTCCCAAAAAAACACTACAAGTGAAAAATAACTTTAATTTCGGAAGTCAGTGTCTTTGGTTTTTTATTTACCTACTTTAGTTTTTTTTTGCCATTGACTTCCGAAACTAAAGTTATTTTTCACTTTGTAGTGTTTTTTTTTTTGGAGTCGGTTGTTTTTTTTTGTAAAAAGTTTTTATTTTTCACTTTTTAGTGGTGCCTACTCCACACAAATCTGAATACCTCTCTGCAAAATAAATTAGAGCATCATCCACATTGACTAAATGGGAAAAATACGTATTAAATTATTGAAGCTAACTCAAAATCCACTCATCAGAACTTGAAGATATTTTATGTGATCATCTCAGGAGTATTCCATTTCAAATAAAAAACTTTGCAAAAAGGCAAATACGTCGCGCTAAGTCGTGTCAGAAGTTTGGTAGGCGTAGTTTTAGCTAACGGAGATAACGAGGCTACGAAATCTGCATTCTGACAATCAAGGCCACACATAACATGGGTAGAACTCAAGTAGCGCAATTTGAAGCGGCATATAGCATTAAATCATTTATAGCCAGAGTGCACCTCATGACAATTCCAATAAGCCCAAACACGGCTAGGATACATTGTTTTATTACTGAGTTCAGTTAGGTACAGTCAGCAACAAAAGTCGATTAACACTTTCAGTTTTTAATCTTAATTAAATTAAAAAAAAAAGATAAAAAGATTCGTTATATAAGAGTCGATCATAAACTATAGTGTATTAATCCACGTGTAAATATATTATATACTCAAAGTCAAATAATTTGTTTCAAATAGGCTATTATATGGCACTTTTTTTGGACGTCAACATTTACGAGAAAATAGAATTGGTTCTACCCTAAAGGTTGTTTCTTATGGTGAAACCCCAGTTACTTTTCAAATGTTTTACAATATTTTGTTTACATTATAATATTATGAAGACGATGTTTCTAGTATAAAATTACTATACTCAATAGGTACATACGTATTCAGTATTCGCAAAGACATGTATTATCACCTATGTGATAAGTATGTGAGTAATTGCAGTCAAATCATTATGGATACACAAAGCAAGTTCAAATAGAAGGTTCTCAGGATCATTTTATACCTATTCTTTTGTATTTAGTACTTACCTAAGCATATAAGTGAAGACCATGGAAAAATCTTAAATTATTCAAAGTATCTACTAACTGTGGTACTAATCAGCAAAGGGCCTTGCTACCGAAAAAATGTTTAGGTAATATGTAGTTAAGAGGAGCTCGTGGCTAAGTAATAACAGCAGTACGGGTCGATCCATCAGGTTAAGCTACGCTTGCCGGGGTTGGTCCGTGGGTATCTTTACATACCGAGACTCCGTGCCTCGGAAAGCGCGTTAAGCAATTGGTCCCGGCTGTCATTCGTGGATCTTTGACAGTCGTTACGGGTCGTCAGAAGCCCGAAAGTCTGATAACCAGTCTTAGCAAGGGGTATCATATTACCCAGTAACTGGGTTGTGGAGGTCAGATAGGCAGTCGCTCCATGTAAAATACTGGTATTCAGCTGCATCCGGTTAGACTGGAAGCCGACCCCAACATAGTTGGGAAAAGGCTAGGCATATTGATTTAGGTAATATGTAGTTACTATAGGTTAAAGGCTCTCGCAGACAGGCCCGACGCGCGGTGCAACGCGATTCTGGTAGAGCAATTTCATAGACATTGTTCTACTAGAGTCTACTAGAGTACTTAACGCATAGGTTTTACTCAATCTGGGTATCATTAATAATACATCTTGATACATAGAGAATATTGTTTATCTTTTCTTTTTTTTTCCTTTTAACTTCTTTTTCATTAATAAGCCCTGCTACAGTTTATTGTTTGCTAATAGCTTGTTTTTAATATATAATGTAGTAATCTGTGGAAAATGTTGTGGGTAGTATATTTGTAAAGTTTTAATTGTAAGACAACACTGTTTATGCTTAGTATACTACTGTTTGTTTTCCCAAATGTAATAAATAATAAATAATAATAATAACGCGAGTACAGCTGCTAACCAGCATCGCCACCATTAAAAAAATAATAAATCTGGAGATATGGAACATTTCGAAGTTTCCTATGCTCAAAGTTGTTGGTATAGTAGTTAACTGCTATTAACTTCGAGGCTAGGAGGTTCGGTGTTGATTTTTTGATATAAAAAATTCTTCACCTGACTAAAAATGTGAGCAAAGGAAATTTTAAAATGTTCCATACCTCCTGATTTATCATTTTTTTTTCACAATGGTGGCACTGTTAACAGCTAATCTCTACTCATCATTGGGGATCCTGAATACAAGACTGCATAGTTATTTTTACATAGTTACAAAGTGAACTGAAATAATACAAATAATAATGTGCAATCTACGTAATGTTTCTTCGCAAACCATTCCCATACTTTGGTTAAAATAAATTGTTGTTTAGTTCCAAATACTGTCACATGGGGGCGCTGTTGTAATTTCCATTTATTTCGTCAATATGGTGACACGTTTGGTGCACATCGTGCAGTCACTGTAGTGTTGAGATATTGCTATAAGTATTCGTTATAAAGCAATTGATGTCATCAATGAACGGAGTCAATGATTGTCTGCAATCAGCACCTTAGTTGCGTAATACATTATCAATCGGAGTTTCAATCATTTTAAACAAACTGCTAATCCATTGCTTCATATGTTCGAAAAATTTGTCTGCTCGACAACGTAAATAACGCAATGAATGTTGCGGAACTGTCAAAATGAAACCAACTCCGATTGATAACGTACTACGCAATTAGGGTGCAGTTTTGGGTTTTATTCACAAAGCTAAAAGAGGCTACAAGTAAAAACACACGTTTATTTTTTTTTTTTTGTTCTATACCATACTGACAAACATAATTATAGGTTAATGACTGACTTGACTTACCGAACAATTTTATTGTCGACTTCGCTAATTTTATTTATTTAGAATTATTGTTTTCTGGCGACCGATTACTTACTAATTTGCTACGCAAGTTTTAAATGGTAAACGGGGCAAAACATTAACGGAAAGACAGATGGACAACAGGTAAAAGAGCTATGGTTTCCTAGAAGATGGTGGTGGCCACATAATGGCCGCAGGGTTTGACTTTACGGTGTCAAAAAACGCTCTCTAGAAAAACACACCAACTTAGCCGACGTTTGCACGGACATCAAAATATCGCGGTGATTTTTTTTCGCGCACTGGATTTTCAGCGCGCTGCTTAGCGCCGAGAGTTGAAAATCCAACAGTGTGTTTTTTTGACGCGCTGAGATGCACTATGTTGAATTCTCAAAGCTCGGCTCAAGACCGAGAGTTGAAAATCCAGTGCGCGATAAAATCCCGCCGCGATATTTTTACGTCCGTGCGAATGTCGCCTTACTTTCACAGATAATATTTCAGTGACGTCATTCACCGGTAAATTTCGGACGCTATGGGGTGGCAACCGCTCTTCTAAGAAACCATAGATTGAGCCCAGCAGATGTGGAAGCTTAGTAACATGATTATGATGGTAAACAATTAAGTTATTAACCGACAAAAAAAAATTTGGAGGTTCTCAAGTCGACGCGTATACGCATATTTTTAATTTTAATTTATTAAACACCCATAACTTTTTACAGAGTAGTCCGATTTGAAATATTCTTGTTTTATTTGGGAGCGTAGGACCTCGAAGTTGGTCTCATGTAAAATTTGCTTGGGTAGTTTTTGAGTTAGCTTCAATAATACGTAATTTTCTAGGATGATGTTATAATGATTTCCTGTTACTGTAATTTACATAGGAATTGTGGTATTTGAATTTGTATGGGTAGCTAAAAAGGGGAAAATAAAAACTTTTTTTTACAAAAAAAAACCGACTTCCAAAAAACCACTACAAAGTGAACTTTAATTTCGGAAGTCAAAAAAGGAAAATACAAAAACCAATGACACCGACTTTCGAAATTAAAGTTATTTTTCATTTTCTAGTGTTTTTTTGGAAGTCTGTTTTTTTTTTTTGTAATAAAGTTTAAATTATTAAAACACTCCTTTTTCGATTCGTTAGCGGATCATCAGAGTTCTCACAAAAAACATCGACGTATCAATCAATAAACAATGACAAGTACTTATGATATGAGTTAGTTCCAATCAAGACGACTGGTTCGATCGAGTCCTAGCAAGGTCAAGCAGATTTGTGGCGAGTTTCAACCGCTAACATTATGTTGTGTTACGGACTCCGACTGTTAGGCCCTTTGTACACGGAACGGTTTATTTACGAAGCATTCCCGTTTGAGCACCTATTTTTTGAGCACCAATCAATATTTTAACGTGGTGCTCAAAAGGGTATAATAAAAAATATTCAACTTTATTCCCTTTTCAGCACCATGGGGTGTTTAATATAATAAAACATGTTGATACCAATAGGCAGTATTTTTGAACACCATGGGATACCTCGAGGGCATTGATCTTGACTTTAGGATCATTGACCTTGGGTCAAGGTCAAAATTCCGAAAGTCAAGATCCGTGATTGTCCTATGGTCACTGACTTTGAACTCAGAGTCACCTTAAGGTCAAGGTCAAAATTTCGAATTGAATTCTTCTTTACGGTACGGTAAAAAAGGTTCCGACGAATTGAGAACCTCCTCCTTTTGGAAGTCGGTTAAAAATCCGCACCATTGAAAAAACGTGTCTGTCAACAAACTTCCATAGTGACACGACGGCGAATAAACCGTAGTTTTTCACGGCAAGAAAAACAAAGGGCCTGGCACTGTTTGTCCAACGCAGAACGTCAACAACGGGACATTATCATCTGCCTTTTACCAAATATGTTGGGGTTTGCATCCAGTCCAACCGAATGCAGCTAAATACCAGTACCTACTGTCCCTACTGATATTTTCATGGAGAGACCGCCTGACCTCCACAACCCAGCAACTGGGTAACACGACACCCATTGGCAAGACTGGTCGCAAACTTATGGCTTTCTGAGTACCCATAGTGACTGTTAAAGATTTACTTGATTATAATGACAGTCGAGCCCAACTGGAGCGTCCAGTGGTCCGCGCCGGCCGCAACGCACGTGTTGGATTATTAACAATTGTTTGTATTTATAGGAGTAATTGAATAAATTATTGATCAACAAGACTAATCTTATTACGGACGTCAGTGTCACTCTGCCAGAATGAAAGATGACAGTGACGTTCGGAAACGTTCCATTTCAATAAACTTAAATTAATGTTTTACGAATACAAACTTACTTAGTTTATAATATATGTGATTTGCATTTCTTTAATTGATATTTCATAGACAGATGTATTTTATATTAATTCTTATTATTGTGACTTAAAAGACTGTGTTTCACAACAACGATTTTAGATTTGAAAAATAGTCGAGACCTGTGATTGGCAGACCTGTGATTGGTTGATAATGTTGAACACTAATATCCTATCAGAACTTACCTATAGATTATAAATAAACAATATCTGTATTTCTAAACTAGCTCTATATGTTTCAAAACAGTCTCACAATAAATGATTTGTTAATTAATACATATTTTAGAAGTTATTTGGCAATTATGTATAACCGTCTGTGATTGGTCTAAAAGAGGCGACAGGAGGTGGGAATGGTATTGTAGTACCAGTAATATTTGAAAACTATAAAAGACGGGACTATTGTTAATTAGTCGGACTCGTTATGCTAGCTGTCTACGGTAAAGACCCTCTGGTGTCTGCCGTAAATATTAAGCTGCTAAGGAGATCCTAGCCACAAAGAGACGTACACTAGGTGGAAACTCTAGCTGGCAAGCCAAAGAGAGCTGGAACGCCGTAAGGCGGAAGCTCTGGCTAAAATCATCCAAGTCTTTTGGTTACAACTGTTAGACGGTACAGACAGACCATGAGTGGTGTCCCATGTCCGTAATATTAAGTTGATAAAAGCCAATGTATATAACTAAAACACCACGCTGCATAGTCGAAGTTCTGTGTAAAATGGATTCTCTTGGATCTCTATAAAAGATCCATCTACCATGTTCATGTAAGTTAATTGATATTATATCTTGATTATTGTTGATAACTATGTTGTCCTGTATGTGTTCTATTAAGACTAATAAGTGTTGCTCATGATACTGTGTTAAGTACATACATCGAATTATGTATTATTCATGTTCAGTTGTTATAGTTGCTAACTTTGAGAAATGATTTATGATAATAGGTAAAGTGATACCTAACAATGATTTATCCTAATGTTGTACCTATGTAAAGATGTATTGACAAAATACTTTTAAAGATAAGTTTCTGTGGAGTTTCTTGTCCGTTCTTCTCCACAGGCCTAGTTTTGGGAACGGACAAATAGCTTTCTTAGATAAATATTTACTGACAAGCCTGATTGAAATAATAAATGCCTAGTCTTGTCTTTCTGTGCTTTTATTCAACAATCACTTTTCCTTACACACCATATTCATACTATGTTCAAACCTTAGGTTCAAACACAGAAAATAACTAATAACCACCCTGACATGCAAAGTCTATATATAAATATCTACTATGTGGATATCTATATTTTTAAAGTTAGTGTACAATCCACTTTCTAACACACGCAACGGATTTGGTTTCGTTTGTATGAAGAAAGAAAATGCGGGCGGTACCGGTAGTGGACGCAGTGCTATAGGAATTCATACAAAGCAAACCGAAATCCGTTGCGTGCCGTGCGTGTGTTGCGGCCGGCGCGGACCAGCGGTTGCTTAAGGCTTGTCCGTCGTAAAAAGCGCGGTCACTGTCGGACTGCATAGAAAAGGAAGAGAAGCGCGATGACACAACGCTTGCAAAAGATCAAGTAATTATCGATTTACAAAAAATCTGTTGATTAAACTAAAAAAGTAATGACAAGAAATCATTCCTTATTAGCTTGTAAATAACTGTATAAATTTATGAACACTTTTAATGAAAACTGTAGCAGTAATATGGTAACAACTCTAAAAAATAGACCGAAATAGACCCGGATTTAGGTTTTTTTTCGTTGGTTCTACAAACTAAAATAGATTTCAGGAAACATGAAATCACTTCATATGTATTGTAGATTACTGTGTATTTTTTAGAGATCAGTTTATACAGGAATACTTACTTACAAGGAAAACCACTTAATAAATAAATTAAGGCGAATTTTCCTAGTAAGTAGGTTATAATATCAGTTGTTAGGTACGTTCAATGTTACCTCAATTATACAAAATGGAAGATAATATAGACATGTGATGAATTGTCCAAGGATATTATAGGAATGAGGTTAGTGATGATACGAAAAAAATTATGTGTTTAGCACATGTTTTCCTCAACTAAACAAAAAATGCGATGCTGTTTTCTTTAATTTTCACAAGGACAAACAAAATTATGGAGCAAGGTAAACTCAAAAGCATCAGATAAATTGAGTACAAACCTATTATTGGAACTAAGTTCTATTAACGCGGCTTGTTGTAGGAGTAATCTGGTAGAAATCGTCACGTAACGAAAAAGCGTTATGCCCGAAAAAGTCAGCTACAAGTGTCAAAAGTTTTTGTTTTTACCCGACTACGGCAAAATCAAAAGGAAGGGTTATGATTTTAGCAGTCTATGTATAAAACGTGTGTTCCACCTTAACGCCTAAATTGCTGAACCGATTTTAATGAATGAGGCATAACCTGAAATCGCGAAAAAAAAAATCAGCTGCTCCCTACATTTTGACAAGTTTGGTGTAGCTGTAGATAAATGTACTGAACAGCTGATTTTTTTCGCGATTTCAGAGTTATTCCCATAGCAAAAGTTGTTCATATTCATGGGTAGAACACCCTGTGAAAATTTGCCCATCTATTTACCTTGTATATGTCATATTGTTTAAGGAAATAAATATGTTTAAATTGTTAAAAATAATTAAAATTGGAGGTAAATAGAACCGGAGATGGAGGTAGTCGTAGAACATAATTTTATTATACCTACTTTTTATTTTTTTTTGTTAGTTTTTCTTTTTGGTTTTATTTTATTTTAATTTGCTGTCTGCTGCATGCATCCTTTACTTTTATTGTACTCAATTATGCATATAGAATGAGAGAGCGCCTTGATTTCCATAATACAAGTTTTACTTAGTTTGGAAGTCAAGAGTTCATAACCATGTATGATATTTAATGTGCAATAAACCTTTTTTTTATTTTTTTTTTAATATTATTAATTTAATAGGTTACAGACCGACCGCGGTGAGCGTGATTTTTCAGTAGTCGGGTTTTAGTTTTAGAACTTAATTTTTAATACAGAGCCTGAGATAAAAACTTTTTTAACGGAACTGGGCGGAGTGGAGAGGAGCGGACCGTGAATTGACCTATCATAGTGCTCGAAATTTCCTCTCCGCGTCAATCGAAACAATGTGATTGGTCAACTCACGGCCCGTTCTTCCCCACGTCACCCATCTCCGCGTCAGTGGAAACACACGCTTAGAGTTGCGTTCAAGAAGTTCATGGTTAACTGTGCTCTGTTGATTAGAACCCGCACTATATTAATGAATACGACTTGTAAGATGACTGATATATAAGTAATTATTAATTAACAACAAATGTTTACAATGTTGTAATATTTTGTTGTTTTGGTGTTTGGCAATGCTGGATTAGGCTAGACTCTGGGTAATGGTTTTTCTTGCAAAATACTTACTTAATTATACATATGTAAACTTGGCGTATGGATTGCGAACAATGTTCTATAATGGAAGATCCATTTAAGAAAAAGTTGTTGTGGTAGAAAGCAGAAAGCTATTAGTAACAGCGTTTTACTAGATTCATATGAAACTATATACCTACGGTACCTACTTATAACAAAAAAAAAAAAAAAAATATATAATTTTTTGTCTGCCTGTCTGTTTGTTCCAGCTAATCTCCGAATCGGCTGGACTGATTTTGACGGGACTTTTACTGGCAGATAGCTGATGTTATACCTATGTATACTATGTGTGGGATCCCCGCAAAAATATAAAAAATTGTGAACAAAATCCGATTCAAATAGGAAGTATTAGGTACATCCACGCTGACGAAGCCGCTGGAAAGAGCTAGTAGTGTAGTAAAATTATCAAAGTTGAAAGACAAAATAACCCGTATAAAGATTGTAATCATTATGTCCGTAAATGGGCCGTTCTTAAAGACAGCAGATTGGTTTAAAAGATAAACGACTTGTTTACACATTCTTAACCTTTTATCCAAGGTCAGAAAGGTATCTAACACATCTAACAATAAGGAAATGTTTTGAAGCCAGCAGGACAGACGAGACAGTTTTCGAGACATCAAAATAGTAATGGGCCATCATGGTTGACAAAATGACGAGCGGCCTTTGTCACACGAAGCGGGACATTTTTTAGTGAAATCTTTATGAATTGGAGAAGAAGAAGGGGTGTGTCAGACACCCATTGCACTGACTAATAAAATTGCGCACGGGATCTAACGCACGGGACGGTAAAGCCTACCAGTGCATCAGGATCTCAGAACAGTCAGTTTATTACCCTGGTAACAAACAAAGTAATTTCCCCGACGACCTACATCAGAAACTGCAATTTCCTTTGAATAAAGTGCGGTTGTATTTCATCAAAGAACGGTGGTGGCCCAGTGGTAACGGCCCCGATGAGAGCTGTGGTGGCCCAGTGGTAACGGCCCCGACGAGAGCAGTGTTGGCCCAGTGGTAACGGCCCCGATGAGAGCTGTGGTGGCTCAGTGGTAACGGCCCCGACGAGAGCAGTGTTGGCCCAGTGGTAACGGCCCCGATGAGAGCTGTGGTGGCCCAGTGGTAACGCCCCGACGAGAGCAGTGTTGGCCCAGTGGTAACGGCCCCGATGAGAGCTGTGGTGGACCAGTGGTAACGGCCCCGACGAGAGCAGTGTTGGCCCAGTGGTAACGGCCCCGATGAGAACTGTGGTGGCCCAGTGGTAACGGCCCCGACGAGAGCAGTGGTGCTCTAGTTTAGCGGCCCCGACGAGAGTAGTGTTGGCCCAGTGGTAACGGCCCCGACGAGAGCAGTGGTGCTCTAGTTTAGCGGCCCCGACGAGAGTAGTGTTGGCCCAGTGGTAACGGCCCCGACGAGAGAAGTGGTGGCCCAGTGATAACGGCCCCGACGAGAGCAGTTGTGGCCCATTGGTAACGGCCCCGATAAGAGCAGTGGTGGCCCAGTGGTAACGGCCCCGATAAGAGCAGTGGTGGCCCAGTGGTAACGGCCCCGATAAGAGCAGTGGTGGCCCAGTGGTAACGGCCCCGACGACAGCAGTTGTGGCCCATTGGTAACGGCCCCGATAAGAGCAGTGGTGGCCCAGTGGTAACGGCCCCGATAAGAGCAGTGGTGGCCCAGTGGTAACGGCCCCGATAAGAGCAGTGGTGGCCCAGTGGTAAAATTCAAAGACATGTGACATCTACCAACCGTCTACTGGGCCCGCGTAGTAGAGTATAGCCTCTCACACCTGTGTCCCATCAGTGGGAATATTATAGGCGGATTAGGGATTTTGTTATTTATTTATTTCATCTAGGTATGACAAACTTCGACTGGGAGCGATTTGAACGTTCTCGCATTTAACAACGTCGATATTGCACGAAGTTCCACCCTTTTGCCTTACTTCTCCATTGGCCGCCGATGTTTGCGACAGTTAGATAGTAATTTACCAGGCTCGTTTGAACTTGTATGACCTCGTGGATGTCACCGCGCTTGTGTGTAATATAGACGGAACCAGTTCCGAGCTTTCGAGATCGAGAGAACGCCCCTGACTCATGCACAGGTTTTGCAACACTGAGTACTGTTGCTTTGTGGGAGGTAATTAATATTTGAATGTCTGAGTGTTGCATTAGCAAGCTGAGAAAACAGGTCACCATCACATATCTTCTTATGGGTGTTTTGATATGTGATTGTGGGGGTCAGAATTTATTGAGAATACAAATTTTCCCAGAAATGAGACATAGCTACATCTATTTTGTATAAGCCTACCTACTTTTTTAACATCAATAATGGCGCCTGGAAAAACTAATCGAGATTTAACAAAAGTCAATTTAAGAGTTTTTTAAATACAGTACTTATTAAAAAATCCGTTCATAAACGACGAAGTTATCCGCGAAAAAAAAAATATACTACGGTCGAATTGAGAAACCCCCTTTTTTTGAAGTCGGTTAAAAACTCTTTGGTCTTTTGTAAAGTTTATAATACTTATAAGTATACTAACACAATTTAAATAAAATATAAAAAAAAAATAAAAATAAAATAAAATAAATAATAAATAAATTTGGAACTTTTTTAGACCAATGAAAATTAAAAGTTATAAAAAAGTAGGTATTGAATAGGTTTTATTTTATTCAAAAATTGAAAAAAATAAACAGTAATGATAATGACTAATGACAGTAATCTAACTTTTTTCAATCTCATAGCGGCGGCGGCGCGGCGGTAGCGACATTACGGACCGAATCTTTTTGCATGAAAGTACGGAGAAAACGAATTTTCACATATATGAGAATTAGCTAGATCGATTTTTTTTACATTTAGCGGGTTCGATTTCCAGTTCAGACAGGCGATTATTTAAAATTCTTTGAATGCAGTTCGTATTGTTTTTAAAGTAAAAATTAAGTCTTAATTCAGTAATTTTTCCTATTTACAGTATTTAAAAACTTCTGTTTTCATGAGCCTGGGTAGTAGTACCCCTTCCACAGAACGGTTCAATAATTATGATAACATAAATAATGCGGTCAATTAATATTTTTTCACACCACCTGCTCGAAAATGTCAAATTATATGTCAAGCAACCTTAACCTAAAGTGAGTCATTAGTGGCCGGGGGCACAGCCGGTCAATAATGTTGTACTGGATTTCATTATGACCCGCTGGTCAATAATGTGATTTGAATTTGGAATCTCACATGCTCAGCTAAATTGGCAGTATAGTACTAACAAACACCTTTCGGTGCAAGAAAGAGGAAAGCTATTCTCGAAACCCTTACTACGCGTGGATGATATTCTCGATTTCCTACAAAATCATAACGACTGCTTCTTCATATCGTTGCCATGTTTTCGAAGACATAATATTGTAAGAATAATTAGATAACTACGAACCATTTTTAATTTTTTTTTTAATTTTTTTTTTTTTTAAATTCCACATCAACATCTATAAACGTACCAAATAAAAACTTAACTTTATCTTTGCACAACTGGACTAATGTCTCAAATGTTACCATTAACTTCAATTAATATGTAAGTGCATATAACTAACTAGTTCTAAATATGTTATTCTTACTGTTTGTTTATTTAATAAATACTTTGTTTTTCGTACTATGGCTATTATTTTCTCACAGTAGGTGTAAAAAGTAGAGTATCCTCCTCTGGGCTAAAGGTGTCTTTGCCTTGGGCTAGCTTGAATCCCTCGCTGCATTCAGGATTCTTGTATTAACTCCCTCGCTTCGCTCGTGAGTTAAACTCTTAACTACCTCGCTGCGCTCGGGAGTTAAATCCCGAATCCTTCATTGCGCTCGAGATTCAATATGACGCCCGTGACATAAGACACAACTTTAGCCCCTCGGTGCATAATCTACTATTTCTCATCATTAATTTAGTAGTACAGAATCGACGCGTGTACTTAATTATCATAACTGCCAGTACTCATAAATTATCGCAAATTATACTGAAAAGTCAAAACACCAACGTCATTCCTTCATGATTACGTCACATAATTACTGTTGCGTCATAATTTAATTAGTCTTGCAATGCTTATTTATCTTAGCGTTCTATTAGCCTGTGGTCAGGGTCCATGGGTCCATTCAGCTGAAAAGATTGTCTTAGAAGTATCTTGCGAACTAAACCTAAGCGTGCAAAATGGTTTTTGACATAAAGAAGGTTAAACGCATTCACGAGCGAGCGAGCGTGTTGGAAGTTATAAAAATATATGTAAATGGCAATAAAGCACGGAACACGCGCTCGAGAAAAATATATTAGTTTAGAAAATAATTACTTATGTAACCTAAGAAACTAAAAAAAAAAAAAAAGATTTTTGTAAGTTACAAACAGCCAAAGCTGTCTATGCGGAGTCTAACACAGGCGTTATTATGCCTTAAAAGAGGCTCCAATCATAAACTAATCTAAACTGGTACAGAAATAAACATTTTCGGCCTTATTAGAAAACGAGGTTTTTCTTCTGTCATGGTTTATTTAATTTAATTTAATTTATTTACTTAAATCAGACAATTATTATCCATATTTTTGTTAGTAGATATACTTAAGAATTATGTTAGTAAATATTAAATTATATTATATATCATGCAGACATTAAATTCATATAGTGTAAAATCAACAAATTCATAAGGAAGAAATTCATTATAATATTAGGTCTTTACCTATGAAATTGCCGTTCTGCAGTACTGGCCATTACAAATCAAAATAATTTTTGTTTGGCTAAGAATTCTAATTTCAAATTAATTTTATTTTAAAAACATGGTTTTTTTTTTCCAAAATTAGTCATTTGTTTATTGATTAGTGTTACATTTTCATCGCATTTCAATCTTTTTCGTCATCATGGATACGTTAAAAATTCGAGTAATTATGGAATATGAGTACCGTCGTGGCAGCAACGCGGCACAAGCGGCACGCAACATCAACGACGTTTACGGAGCTAACACTACAAACCAACGCACCACCTGTTATTGGTTTGCTCGCTTCCGTTCTGGAAATTTCGACCTGAAAAATAAACCTCGCGGTCGTCCGAAGACTTTGGTCGACAATTACGAATTAAAGGCGATTGTGGAAGCTGATGATACACAATCTACGGCTGAATTAGCAGCAGCTTTGGACGTTAGCGTCAAAACAATATTGGTCCATTTGCGTCAAATTGGCAAGGTAAAAAAGCTTGACAAATGGGTGTCCCACGAACTCAATGATCGCCAGCGCGAAGTACGCGTCGAGACGTGCCTTGCACTGCTCAACAGACACACAAATGAAGGAATTTTGAACCGCATTGTTACCTGCGATGAAAAATGGATTCTGTTTGATAACCGCAAGCGCTCAGCAAGTTGGTTGGATCCTGGTTCAGCACCTAAACAATGCCCTAAACGAAAACTTACCCCTAGAAAAGTGATGGTCTCTGTTTGGTGGTCTAGCGCCGGTGTGATTCATCACAGCTTCTTACCAAATGGGGTGAGCATTACTGCAGATGTGTACTGTGAAGAACTGAACACAATGATGGAGAAGCTGGCACATCTCCAACCAGCATTGGTCAATCGCTCGTCTCCGCTGCTCCTGCACGACAACGCGCGACCTCATACTGCACAGCAGACGGTCTCCAAGTTGCAAGAACTGGGGTTGGAAGCTCTCCGTCATCCGCCCTACTCACCAGACCTTGCGCCTACAGACTACTACTTTTTCCAGAATTTGGATAACTTCTTGGCGGGAAAAAAATGCAATACCCGAGAGGCAGTACAAAATGCCTTTAAAGAATTTGTTGCCTCCCGACCAGCTGATTTCTTTAAGAAGGGCATCAATAAGCTGCCACTGCGTTGGCAAAGATGCATTAATTGCATGGGTGATTACTTCGATTAATACAAATAAAAAATACATGAAAAAAATTCGTTTAAATTTTTTCATACAAAACGGCAATTTCATAGGTAAAGACCTATTATTAATATTCATTAAAATAATAAAACAACAAAATAATCAAAAAATAAAACAAGTAAAAACAATATTCGTCCATCAGTCAGTTGCTGTTCTTTTTTAAATGCAACTGCACATCAAATCAATCTGCCTAGCCTTTTCCCAACTATGTTGGGGTCGGCTTCCAGTCTAACCGGATGCAGCTGAATACCAGTATTTTACATGGAGCGACTGCCTATCTGACCTCCACAACCCAGTTACTGGGCAATACGATACCCCTAGGTAAGACTGGTTGTCAGACTTTCGGGCTTCTGACGACCCGTAACGACTGTCAAAGATCCACGAATAACAGCCGGGACCAACGGCTTAACGTGCTTTCCGAGGCACGGAGGAATCTCGATATGTAAAGATGGTCACCCATCCACTGACCAACCCCGGCAAGCGTAGCTTAACCTGACAGATCGACCCGTGTGGCTGTTATTAATTAGCCACGAGCTCCTCACATAATGCCACTGCACATAATGCCACAATATTGGGCAGTCAATTCTGGCAGCAACAACGCTGAGAATGCTGTTGCCACTGCCGCGGGCACGACTTAGTAATGATGCAGCTCTCTTTCTGAGGATCGCATGGAAGCCATCAATACGAGCGTCGGCAAACATGCCCGACGCGCTGCAGTGTCTCGGCAGCCGCATCAGCACCCTAAAGGCATTGTTGTATTGAACGCGCAGGGCTTAACCATCGAGCCAGTTTTTGTAATAAGAACCTAGCTGTGATAGAAATACAGCAGCAGTAGCATTTCTATATACGCCGCCGGGGTCACGGGTTTTTTGAAAGAGATACCGTGGCCCTGGCATAGGCAACTGAAGGAACACGGGTGGGTTTTAGTCAGTAAAAGTCTGACACGCCCTTCCGCTCCACCCACAGCGGGAGAAGTCATATGTGATCCAAAAAAAAAAAAAAGAGGTCGCGGGTTCCAAAATGTACCTTTTTACCCATTCCATTTTGACCGCGCACTTACTAGAGGGCGCTAGGGTAATGATTGCACACGGGCGCTACATACGCTAGAGACGCCTCTGTATGGAGCGACTGCCTATCTGAACTTCACAACCCAGTGACTGGGTAATACGATACCCCTTGGTAAGACTGGTTGTTAGACTTTCGGGCTTCTGACGACCCGTAACGACTGTCAAAGATCCACGAATGACAGCCGGGACCAACGGCTTAACGTGCTTTCGTGCGTGTTTTTTTGCCGTGTTGTTTAGAGTCTCGGTATGTAAAGATGGTAACCCATCCGCTGACCAGCCCCGGCTAGCGTAGCTTAACCTGATGGATCGACCCGTGCGGCTGTAATTACATAGCCACGAGCTCATCTGAAGACCATCACAAATAAAAAATAAATATCCTTGGACATTTCACACAACGCCATCTAGTCCCAAGCTAAGCAACCTAATGCTTGTGTTATGGTAACGAGATGGCTGATAAACTACTTATATACATTTTTTTTTTGTAAATACATACATATTATAGATAGAAAAACACCCAGACCCGGAACAAATACTTGTAGTTCGTACAAATATTTGTTCCGAGCTGGAATCGAACCCGCGACATGCTGCGCAGTAGTCAATCGCTCAACCACTGCGCCAACCGTGTCAAATAAGGTCACTAAGTATATTATTATGTCTTCCTAGGGCGTCCCCCCTAACCCCCCTCCTTCCGTCGTTTCCACATCTACTGTAACACTGCCCTTACTTAAAAACTGAAACCGCAGTTAATCTAATCTTTCAAGGTATAAAGCACCTATCTTTCTTTAAAGGTACATGTGCGTAGTATTTAATAGGCTTTAAATATTACATAACACCACGCGCCCACCTGTAACCGTAGTAAAAAGAGAAAGTTTGTTTGTGTGATGATTGTATCTCAAGAACTACAGACCCAATTGGAATAAAACTCGGGCGATTGAACAGCTCATTACAATGTTAGATAAGTACCTAGTTGTTCTATTAAGGCTTCCGTACATTTGGTCGGGTCGCGCCGCAACTACTACGGGTACTTCAGTACATTTTGTGTGAACCATCGCACACTACAGGCAGGCCGCACCGGGCCGCAGATTGTAGTGGCGGATCGTTCGCCAGGCGTGTTTTTGCGGCTGCTGATTTGCGTTGTAATGCGGTTAGCCTGTAGTGTGCGTGTGGTTCATACAAAATGATCTAGGAGGATTTTTGCAATGTGTTGCGTTGCGGCGCGACCCGCCCAAATATGCGCGAGCCTCATTGCATTGGAGTGGAAACAGTTCAAATTCAAATTCGAAATTTGAATCTGTCTGTAACAATTACTGCGTTGCGGTGCAGCTCACTGCGGCTTTAATGTGCGCTTAGCTTTAGTAATCAAAGAGCTATTTGTCCAATGCCAGTAATATTACAACAGAGGTGAATCTTGTGTAATAATGGGTAAGTAGGTAATTATAGTTATGTCACCCATTGTTGATAAGGGCTGTCCAATCAAGTTTGTGCCAGTTCTTGCTCAAGCCTTGCTTAAAATTGAGCGGTTCAAATGCGTAAACCCCCGTACACACGAGCGTAATAAAATCGCGGCAGGATTTTTTTGCGTACTGGATTTTCAACGCTCTGCTTAGCGCCGGGAGTTGAAAATCCAACAGTGTGTTTTTCGTCCCGCTGGGATGCACTCTGTTTTTATTAGGTTGGATTCTCAACGCTCGGCTCAACAACGAGAGATGAAAATCCAGTGCGCGATAAAATCCCGCCGCGATTTTATTACGCTCGTGCGAACGGGGGTTAACACGCTAAGCCTACGTACACACGGACGTAAAAAAATCTCGGCGGGATTTTATCGCGCACTGGATTTTCAACTCTCGGTGTTGAGCCGTGCTTCGAGAATCCAACCTAACAAAAACATAGTGCATCCCAGCGCGACGAAAATCACACTGTTGGATTTTCAACTCCCGGCGCTAAGCAGAGCGTTGAAAATGCAGTGCGCGAAAAAAAATCGCCGCGATATTTTTACGCCCGTGCGTAAACCCCCGTTCGGGTTTACGCATTTGAACCGCTCAATTTTAAGCAAGGCTTGAGCAAGAACGTGAAAGTGACGTTGTTCAGTTCATTAGGCTATAATTGATTATGTATCCTGAAGCCGCGGGTAAAAGCCAATTAGCTACAACAGCTTACGTTTGTAAACAACAGCGAGACAATTACCTACGTGCACGTGACTGAGTTTAGTTCAGATATGCGTTTTAATTTTAATGCTACTCCATACAAAATTATATATAGAAATGCTTTAATATAATCGTGATATAATCCTTCCGCGTATACAGTTTTGTTTTGAATGATAGTTCATTCAGAATAGAATAGAATAGTTTTTTATTTGCACAGAAAGTAGGTACAAGTTACAGGTGTTTAGTTTAAAATAGTACATTTTGATACAAGTGGAGAACGTTTGTTATTGCGTTCGAGGCGGAATTAACACCCGAGCCCTAGGCGAGGTTGTTTTTGAGCCGAGAACTGCAATAACAAATGTCCACGAGTATCAAACGACGTTTTTCAATACACTTTTAAAGAAATAAAATAAAATAAAAAACAATATTGTTGAAGGAGAAGCAAAGCTATAAAGCCGATAAACAGCCTAATATGAAAAATAGAAAATTCAAATATTTTTGAGTTTGGAACACAAATAAATGTTAATTTGTTCATAAACGTTTATTTTATTGTAATAATCATAGTTTTTGATGATATTCAATATATAAATATTCAAAAAAATATTAACGCCGTAAAGACGCATATCTCTTTGCCGAGATCAAAACATTCACCTCCGAATAGAGAGTTGTGAATAGAGGCATTGAAACAATTTGGACTAAGTATAGGTATAAGTTAACTGTGGCAATTTTTATTCCCGCACACGTGCGGGAAAATAAAAACTCGCACGCGTGTGAAATACATTGCATTGTGAACGTAGTGCGATATGAACCAGTTTTCGAGGAAGTGTATTGAAAAGTTCGTTATACTAACTACCTTAACTAAGGCATGCAAACAAATTCAAATTCAAATTCTTTATTGCGAACTAAGTGTACGATTTTGAAGATGTTAACAAATATATAGGTTCTTAGAACTTAGTTGCCTGTTATGGAATTGCAATTTAAATTGTCATAAATTAAAAAATACATAGTCAATATTACAGTTAAACAATTTACTTGCATTATATTAATTATCATTGTTCACACATTTTATATTATATCAGACTATTCTTACAAGTTTATATCACATTATAATTATCAAGTATCAACAATCTTTTAATATTATATAATTATTTTTCTTCAAGGAATTCCTTTACAGAGTAATATGCCTTTTTAATCAGGAAGTCTTTTAGTTTCCTTTTAAAAATACCAATTGAGTTTTGGTTCTTAATGTCTATGGGTAACTTATTCTATATTTTGATGCCCATACAAAAAATGCTATTGCTATATACTGCAGTGTGAGATGTTTTATTGCGTAATGTATTTTTGAGTCTACTGCTTGTTAATGTGTCATAGCTACTGATGTTTGATTTATATAACTAAAATTGAGGCCTCGTAGATATATAGAGCAGGGAGGGTTAATATCTTGAGATTTACGAAATGAGGTTTACACGAATTGTGCAGCATGATTTCATGAAATCGCTAGATTTGAGGTAAATGCTAACTTATGGAGTTGTATTGCTGATTCTAATGATTATAATTCTGTAAAGCCATGTTAGTTACGGCCGCGAATCATATTTTAATCAACATACAAGTTCACACTGACCTACAAATTGCAAAAAACGTAAGAAATTTTGAATTTCGCGGGCTACCCTGGCGCATCATCCTTAAGCAACGTTTTTAAGTAAAGGGGTTGGTGCCAGGGCTTTAAATACCGGTAAAAATTCATAACGTTACTTCTGTTTGACAGAGTTACCGTTAATAATGAAAATAACGGTATTAGAATTAACGTTATTTTATGCAATTTTGAACGTTAGTCTTTTTTAAAGTTAATTGTTTAATAACAATGCGAGGCGGAGCGGCAACAGTGCATCGTGATCCAATGCTAAGCGACCGCGAGCGGAGCGCACAAAAATACAATCCTACGTACGGAACGGCAACATAGCTAAATTAACGGTAAATTAAAGTTATTTATCGTATTTTCGACAGTGTCAATTAACGTTAAATTATTGGTAATGTTATCAAGTAACGTTACATTTTTGTAACGTTAGTAAGGTATCACATTGTAATTAACGTTACGTAACGGTTAATTATTTTGTTATTTGGTAACGTTAACAAGCCCTGGTTGGTGCCAAGACAAAATAATGTTTTTTATTTTGTAGCGCATCAGACGTGACAATAAAGTTCGAGTAAACTCTACCTACCTACATGACATGCTTGACATGCATGTGTATATATAAGTATGTACTGCGTATGTACACGTTGACGGAATTTGTCGAGTAAGGAGAATGTTCGTTGTTATTACCGCGCCTATCTCAATACAGCTGATCATATCTTTGTGTACCTACTACGTGTAACTTTGTATAATTTTTATGGCTTGGTATTAACAATTTCTAATAATAAAGTAACCTATCTTTTTTTTAAATATTGAAAATTTATAAAATCACATCAAAAGAAAAGTTAAAAAAAAATACTTTTCAAGCAGTCTAAGTCCAATGGTGGCATAAAATCTAAGATTGAACTAGAAAAACCGGCCAATTGCGAGTCGGACTAGCACACGAAGTGTTCCCTACCACTGTACAATATTTAAAACAACACATTTAAAAAAAAAACTTCAGTTTACAAAAAATACGTTTCTTGTTTAATTTTAATTTTTAACTTTACATTATTATTATTGTTTGTTTTTTTTTAAAAAATCTGACTGTGTATTTCTACTGAGAAATACACAATCTTTGAAAATTTCAACTGTCTATCTATTACGGTTCATGTAATAAAACCCGCTGACATGGACAGACGGACGGACAGCGGAGGTTTAATAATAGGGTTCCGTTTGGTACCTTTCGGGTATAGAACCCTAAAAAAATCTGCCACCAACTGCAACAGACTTGAAAAGTGCAATTTTTCAGTTGCAGTCGAATTTTTTAATATTTTTTTTTTAAATCTTTTTGTGTGCTCAACGCTCGAGGGTAAAATAATCCCACATAGGTCATAAACACACGTGAAAAACATAACACTGTCTTTGTTGCCCCGCAGTCGGGTAATAACATTCTAAACCAAATGGTTTTAAAGTTATCACAATCTAAGAAGCCCGATTTGACATGAGGGTGTCCTTCTTTGTCCCGCTATGTTTGTCTACCTTCTCTCTTTGGCATATGAAACGATATGGGCTGTCAAAATGGAGCTATTATTTTAAATAAATAAATAAATATAAATAAATATCCTTGGACATTTCACACAACGCCATCTAGTCCCAAGCTAAGCAACCTAATGCTTGTGTTATGGTAACGAGATGGCTGATAAACTACTTATATACATTTTTTTTTGTAAATACATACATATTATAGATAGAAAAACACCCAGACTCGAAACAAATACTTGTAGGTCGTACAAATATTTGTTCCGTGCGGGAATCGAACCCGCGACATGCTGCGCAGCAGCATTTTGTAACAACTTTACAACTTATTTTTCTAAAAGCCGTTTAAAAAAGCTATGTAAGTTGTAACTCACCCATGGTGGCCATAAGGAACTGGTTGACAACCCCGCCATGTTTGAGGCGCGCGACCCACCGCGCCGGAAGTACACAGAGCATGTCGCGCGCGCGCCGCTGCGCTACTTCCGGTATCGCGTGTGTGCGCGCCGCTTACTGGCGCATGTTCTGGGGAAGAGACTCTGTGGAAGAAAAAAAAATGGATTATTATAAAAATATAGTAAAATTCAAATAGAAAGTTCAAGTTCAATTCAAGTTTTAGTTTTGTACTTATTTAATTTCACCATACATTTGTTACTTAAGTTCTGTAAATAAACATTCATAAAAATATTGGAAAAATACCCTTCATAGAAATATTTAAGAAAGGAGACTTGAATAAAGAGAGCAGTGTACAAACAAAGAAAAATGGCTACTACTTAGGTAGGTATACTATTAAGGTTTGGCATAAAATCTAAGATTGAACTAGAAAACCGGTCAAGTGCGAGTCGGACCCGCACAGGAAGGTTGGAACGAAGTTTGACACCAATGACGGAAAATTTTGAAATTTTCAAAGCCGCCATCTTGGATTTTCATTTTGACCTCATTATAATTTTCAGCGCCCTCGAAAACTACGGATACGACACCCATGAAGAAAAAATTAAAAAAATCGGAGCCGCCATCTTGAATTTTAATTTTCACTTCATTATCGTTTTCAGCGTACTCAAAACCCATGTAAATGACACCCATGACGTTAAACTTCAAAAATTTTGCAGCCGCCATCTTGAACTCAAAAACCATGAAAATGACACGCATGTCATTATTATTAATTTCCTTTATTTCATTTTATACATATATGTTGTTGTTGTTGTTATTTGTTGTAAGTGTGTTGTTGAAGAAGAAAAAAATTTGTTTTATTTTTAATTACTATTATTTATCAATAATAAAAAACAACAACATGATGGAATTTCATGACGGAAAAATCTAAATTTTTTTTTCGCCTAGCTAGTCCCTACGCCTAGCACCTATTCGCACAAGCTCGTACCGTCCGTTAAGGAACTTCGTTCCAAAAATACTTCAGTTTAAAAAAAACGTCTCTTGTATGAGGAGCTCCTTTAATTTTTAACTTTATTTAATATTTATTATTTGTTGATAAAGCGGCAGTAGAAATAATAAACAATCTGAGAAAATTTCAACTGTCCAGCTAGTAACCAGTTGCATGACCAAATGGATAATTTTCCACTTCCTCTAGCCATTATGGTTTGCCAAAATAAAATGAACAAACGGTCAGCGGCTCGTACAATTAGACCATTAGAGAACAATGTGCGCATTGTTTTATGGTACTTATCTACCTACTAATTTGTAACTCATGTGTCGAGTTCGTCAGGGGGCTCATGAGTCTCATGACTACGCTAACCGCGGTCGGTCCGTGGGTGACCATCCAATACATATAAACACGGAAAGCACGTTAAGCGTCCCGGCTGACATTTGTAGACCTTTGTCAGTCGTTACGGATAGTCAGAAGCCCGAAAGTCTGACAACCAGTCTTACAAAGGGGCATCATACTCCACAACTTGGTTGTGGAGGTCAGATAGGCAGTCACCTCATGTAAAATACTGGTATTCAGCTGCATCCAGTTAGCCGGAAGCCGATCTTAACATAGTTGGGAAAAGGCTAGGCAGATGTGTAGAGTTATGTTTCAAAGTGTAGGATGGATTTAGAAATTTTCTACGCTAAAAACGTTGCTATTGTGAAAAATCGTCTAAAACAAAAAAAAAAACCGGTCAAGAGCGAGTCGGACTCGCGCACCGAGGGTTCCGTTCCGATTTCTGAAAAAGTATGCTACTTAGAGACATCGTTTTTTTTTTCCTGTAATCTTTACATAAACTTCTATCACATAGAATAATTTCAGATTTTTCTCTTTGCAATGTTGGATTTAATCAAATATTGTGACGAAAATAAAAACATTTTAATAATAAAACATAGAAACTATTCGTACTAGATTAGAATGATTCTGAAGCAGCAATAAAATATCACAAAGCAATGACGGTCACTGCTGAACATAGGCCATAGGCTAATATTTTAGCGGCCCCCACGGAGGCTTTGCGCGCGGAGCACACTTTGAGTATGGCTAGCTATCTTACCTCCTTCTTTAGTCTTGTAATCTTGCTATAGCCACTTTGTGGAGCTTTTGTTTTTATCAGTACAAAGTGCGCAAGTAAAAATGTTTATCTTGTCGACGTAACGACCAAGTGATGACATACCGTAGCTGTCAAAGGAAGTAGGCAGTAATGCGGAGTACATAAATCCTTGCTAAGCCAATTTGATCAAGGTTTTTATCACGTCAGAACACCGTTCACTTGACGGTAAAACATTATATTTTATGCAGTACTTGAGATAATAAAGTCAGATTGTTAGGAACTGGATTTTGAAGGGAATAAAGTTTAGAGAGCACACTGAGAGGTCACTGTCGGACTGCATAGAAAAGAAAGAAGCGCGATGGCACAACCCTGGTAATTTATTGCAAAATATGAAGCAATTATTTATTTACAAAAAATCTATTGATTGGACTAAAAAATTAAAACATTATTACGTATATCTTGCTTGTAGAATAATCTGACAAAAAATCAGCATGATTGCATGTGGTTTATAATATAAAACTTGCGTTTAGGTCCTGTAGTCCCCTTAACTGACGTCACAAAGGAGGTTGTTCATTCTAGAAAGGTTGCAGTTGACACTTCAGCAGTGATGCTCAGAAGTTAAAAATAGAATTTACATGGATTGAGTTACAAGCTGACCGCAAACTACTAAGAAAAACCAAGGAATCTAATCTTTTACTTGCAGAGAACTAAGTACGAAATATATACGTAGTAATACATATCTATTCAGAAAGGTCGACTGTAGCAAGTTTAGTGATACTCGGGTCTCAGCAAAATAAGATGGAAGAGCGATGAATGAAATGTTGTCTAATTTTGAAATTTTGTTCGTCTTTTCCATTACGGAACTCAAAAAGATGTGTAAAAAAAAGAAAGGGATTTCACTCTTCTTTTCACCAATGGTGAAATCATCAATAAAAGTGAAATAATTAATTTAGTTAGGTAGTAGCACAGCGTTGATTTAAAAGGATTCCTATTTTGTTCTTCTCTGAATGGTAACATTTCCGGCCAAGGCTATCCATATTATGTATTATGCCAAGACAGTCTCATACGGATTTTAACTACTCTATGGAATTTGATGTGGAGTCATCCAGATCAGTTGATAATGGTTGTATTATTTTGGGTGCCCCCTTGTTTCGCAGACAGAAATTTCATAGAATTTCGTTTCCCAGAAAATATTTGATATAATATTTGGTCCTTGTATTTTTATTTCTAATATTATTGTTTCAACTACTATTTACTTGAATGAAACATATTTTACAGAAACATAATTCAATGAATTTTATAATCACATTTTTTTATTTAGCAAACTTATCAAACAGTAGAATTATTTTTTAACGAATATTGTTTGTTCGGTGTATTTTTCCATGGTATTTTATTTCAAGGAAAATGTAAAAATAGAAAGTTAGTGACAGAAACGAATCGCTGCAAAACCGGCTCCACCTAGTCTTATCTGCCCTACCCTAGAGTGTAATTAAATCCGCGTAGGCGCGGAGGGGCGAAGCGGCCCGCGAACTGAGGAGCAGGTAGACCATCTGCGACGATAAGCTCGCGTGGGGCCGCCCCGGAGCCCCGCAGCGCCGGAGCCGTGACAGAAACCATGCCTGCTGCATGTTGCATGCTTGCTTGCCTGCATACTGCATGCTTGCTTGCTTGCTTGCTGCATGTTGCATGCTTGCCTGCATGCTGCATTTTGCATGCTTGCCTGCATGCTGCATGCTTGCTAGCATGCTGCGTGCTTGCTTGCACGCTGAATGTTGCATGCTCACTTGCATGCTACATGCTTGCTGCATGCATGGTGTATGCTTGTTTGCATGCTTCTTACAGGGTACCTAAAGTAGGTTTGGTTAGAACAATGGAACGCATTATTTTTGTGAACGTGGTGTTGTAATTTTATATGAGGGTATGAATTTTATTAAAGGTATGAATTGAAACATTTAGAAAATTGCCACTCGATGAAATGATAGTCTTGGTAATAAGTTTTACATTAAATAAACAATATAAGGATAAAGAATATTTGATTTGTTATTCTATGATATGAATATTTTAAAATTAAACTTTATGTGAAACAAAAATCAATTATTTAAAAAGTAAGTATTCTGGGTATTGATTATTCTATGAAATATTAATATGAGAAAAAAATTATGTGAAACGAAATTCTATAAAACAATTAGCTATAAAACAACGTACAACAATTATTTTGTTCTTCTCTGAATGCTAAAATTTCCGGCCAATGCCATCCTTAGTACCTTTGTATCATGCCAAGAGTCTCATACGACTTTTAACTACTCTATGGAAATTGCTGTGGGGTCATCCAGTTCAGTTGATAATGGTTGTATTTTTTTTAAAGATCCCAAGGTGTATCTAACATAAAAAGTATGTAATTATATAATGTACCTACATGTTTATTGTCGCGTCAATAACATAACATAATGTTTAGCTCGATTATCGTATAAGTCAATAAGATGATCACGCATTCAGCATTATGGTACGCCTGAGCGTGCAATCAATGTCACAGGTCATGTCAGATTATATCACAGATCATAGAGTAAATTGATACTAGAGCTTGTGGTTTATCAGTTTTTAGACACGTGCTAAAATGGCTAGTTATATTATAATAAACGGCTGCCGCCTCGACTTCGCACGGGTAGGTATAGGTTGCTAATGAAGAAATGAGATCAAATTTTCATTTAAAAAAAAAAAAAAAAAAAAAATTACAATACGACCATGTATTCATGAAATAAAATGACAATTAAATAATTTCACAACGATAACACACTTATGACCGTTTTCACCAACCCTAAGTGACACTTGAATGAATCCCTAAATAAATGTCCATGGTTGGATTTTCAACACGCCGAGAGTTGAAAATCCAACAGTGCAATAATATTTACGGATTCATTTAAGTGTCACTTAGGGTTGGTGAAAACGGGCATGAGTTCTATAAACTATTACTTACTGGTGTTTGAAAAAATAACAGGTAAGTACATACTTATAATATAACGTTTTACAACTTTTTCACTACTTTTTTCACAAAACAACCAAAACACCAAATTATTTTTAATGAAGTACCTAAGTAGCTCGAATATCTTCTAAGTAAATGCTTTCAAAGTAAGTAGGTATGTATCTATGATTCCAATCAAAAGTCATTTAATAAGCGACTTTGGTACATACAAATTACAACACATAACAATGCGTAATGTCAAAGGCGCGCGCAAGTTCCTAAACAAGAGTTAATAGTTAATCGCACGCGCGTAGTACGCACGGCTACAGATCAAGCTATATTTTTCCAGTACAAGCTGGTCTCGCATTGTATAGGATTTCCTTACAATGAGAGGTCAGTGTAAACTGGAAATGTATAGCTTGATCTGTAGCCGTGTGTACAAATCAATGTCAATCATTGTTTTCAGCATTCCACAGAGCGCTGCGAGTCTATGAGTCATGGAGGTTTTCTCATCATTTGCTTACAGCATGCTGGCTTGATAACAGTTTTATTGGTTATTAATCATAAGTAGTTCTGTGACATGCGTAAATCACGTAGTGTGTGTGGTGTAAGTCTGTGTAGACGTAATATTATGCTTATGTAGATCAATTATCAGTGGTGTTTAAACGAGGAATTTGTTTGGAGGAATAGGTCCACAATGAGAGGAATGGATGAATGGATCATGTAATTTTTCTGTACAAATGTATGAAATGTTTCATTTTGACAGTTCAACAAGATTATTTGTTAATTTTTCGAACATTTGAAGCAATGGATTAGCAATTTGTTTCTAAATGATTCAGATTCCGATCGATAGTGTGTTACGCAATTAGGGTGCTGGCCCGATGGGCAGCGACGAATTCATAATATCTGATACATTCGTTCTTGTTGATTCAGAAATCGCTAACATGCAGTATAGTCAGGCCGTAGACAGAATGCGTTCCTGAAATCCTTGTCAGTTGGACAATTTATAGTTGTAATAGGTTAGGTACTCATGACATTTCGTTAGTATGAAAATCATGTCAATTGGCTTAAATGGGCTTTTATTTTTATTATATCTTTATAAAAGATTCTTTTCTATTATGTGAATGTGAGAACGTTGTAAGCCTAGTAGACTGTAGTTGTTGACCATTTTCTATCTTTTCAAGTCTAGCTGGCCCATGTAGGTTTATCTATACGAATAAAATGTGTCGGTTTGTAATGTCAAAATAACTGCTTTTTACTAAATTCTTATGAAAGTACCTATATACCGTTTTTTTGTAATTTAGATAAGATAAGATAATATGTTTTTTTTTCTCACCACAATATTATACAAAATACACAAATGGTCTATGTGTCTGTCTGGCTACTTTTATTTTAGAAAAATAATTTAGAGTCCCGCGCAAAATTTAAAACCTATGAAATTGTGAAAAAAAAACCGATTCAAGTAAGGAAGTATTGACATCCACGCGGGCGAAGCCGCGGGCGTCAGCTAGTGTGAAATAAAATATTCTGATTTTGATTTGATAATTGTATCTATTATTTCGTCAAAAGTGGGCACACAAACAAGTGGCGGAAAAAAGCTGATTACTGAGACATTTAAAATGATACAATGACCTTATTGAATTTAGTTTATGTATAGACGTCATCACGTCAAGCCACCCGAAACTGTCAAATTTTCCCAATCAACCTTGAACCTAATGACGACACGGTTGGCGCAGTGGTTGAGCGATTGACTGCTGCGCAGCATGTCGCGGGGTCGATTCCCGCACGGAACAAATATTTGTACGACCTACAAGTATTTGTGCCGAGTCTGGGTGTTTTTCTATCTATAATATGTATGTATTTACAAAAAAAAATGTATATAAGTAGTTTATCAGTCATCTCGTTACCATAACACAAGCATTAGGTTGCTTAGCTTGGGACTAGATGGCGTTGTGTGAAATGTCCAAGGATATTTATTTATTTATTTATTTAATGCATTAGCGTTTAAGATGAAATCTATTAAAGAAATTGGACAGATTGTAGTAGTTTGATGTGCCGGCGTCTTTACCAAGATAAAAGTTATTATATTTGAGCACAAGTTTCACAGGTGTTAAACAATTAAGAGGAAAGGCGGGTGGCCAGACTTTTGAAAATTAGGTATTTTAAGAAGGTGTCGTGTGTGCTGTCGCTCCGCCCTCGAATTCGTGCGATAAGAACAACTGCAGATCCGACTAAATAGCCTATGTAAAAAGTCACATTTCGAGGTTTGGCTCTCGCCTATTTCCTCCTCCAATATTGGACCAATTTAAAAGATATTTCATAAACTGAATAAGAAGGATATATACTATGCCCTATGTTTTTCTTTTTTCGTTAATAGTTGTCAAATTGGTACACTAGGCGTCTGTTGACAGCGGTCTGAATATTTGGAGGGTTATAGTTCTTATAAAAATAATATATCATCAAAAAGGAAAACATAGGGGCATACAAGTAGCTGTTATTTATATTTCTGTAAAAAATCATTGCTTTATGGTCATTAACCAGAAGGAAAACAGGCGAGAGCGTTTGTATCTTTTTGTATGGAGAAAAGAGCACCCACATTTCCTCTTAATATTATAGTAATAAGAGTGGAAATATTTGTGTTATCTATAAGGAGCGTGCGACTTCTCAAACATAATACGTCACATAATTTATTAGGTACACGCATACGTCACGCTGCATGTCTGACATTGACATTGGTTGCATGACTGCACGCTCAGACTGCACGCAATGTGAGACGGTTTTGTTTAAAGTTCATTTGTTTTACTTCCTGTTTCTCATATCATGAACATTAGAACCGGCTGGATGGAGTTGAGTGTACAAAATATGAAGACCGCATTCTGTAAATTGTTTTATCCTTAGAAAAGCTTGTAGATTATGATTCTGGATGTTGCCGGAACGTTTATTGGTCTATTTTTTTTAAATTCCCCATCCCCTTATATTTAGCAAGTAAAGGGCATTAACAAATAAGTTTTAAGGATTTGCGATTGTCAGAATAAGGAAGGTAAAATATATAATTTAAAATAATAAATAAAGGTACGCATATATAATGCTTCCAACATGACCTCATGGTAATATATTTGGTATTTTCCTCCTACCGAAAAAAACAAATGCTCGAGGTGGTACAGCGATTTAGCATTATGAATTGCTAATAGTTATTGAATTATCAGCACAAACAAAATATAATTTATGGTTTTTTTGCGCTGCTTAACCGATATTCATAAAGAAAATGTAGGTAGTATATTGTTGTCGGTTAAAATTAAATGAAACAATAGGTAAGTGAAGAAAATTGTTATGCTAATAAAAAATCCACCGGAAACACCTGTGAGACGCCGGACATAAACAGCTAGTTTCATATAAAAATAGCAATAGAATAGAATTGAATAGTATATTATTGTTTATTGTTAGTAGTTGGGAGATTATCATGTAGCCAACTAGACACTATATTAAACCCGTTTTGGGCTTGTTTAATTAAACACATCATGTCGAGATTTGTCTGAAAACAATAGAACTGAGTCATCTGCATACGACAATATGACCCCATTTTGGAGTGTCAAGCTGCACAGGTCATTTATACAGGGTGGAATTTTGTAATGCCACCTGAAGGGAAAGTACTCTTAATACTGTAGATAGAAAATTTTACTCAAAGAAAACATACCTTTATTTTTGAGTAGAAAGAAAACTGCATTCAAAGATTTTCAAAAATTCGCTTGAAATTTAAGATTTAAAAAATATTAAAAAATTAAAATTGAAGATTTCATGGTTTTCCTAACATTTAATTTATCAAGTTTGTTAGAGAGATTTCATCCTTATTTGATCCTAACGATCAATGCAATAAAAGTACAGGGTGTAATTTTTACAGATTTTAGTCGGTTCAATTCCCGGGTGTGGCAAACGAATTTTCGAAAATCTTTGAATGTAGTTTTCTTTATATTCAAAAATAAAGGAATATTTTCTTTAAGTAAAATTTTCTATCTACAGTATTAAGAGTACTTTCCCTTCAGGTGGCATTACAAAATTCCACCCTGTATATACTAGGAATAAAGTAGGACCCAAAATGCTACCTTGTGGTATTCCGTAATTACTATTTTGGAGCTCAGAACTGACGAACCAATTACTGACCAATACTGACCAATACTCCAGTACTGACCAATTTTGACACGTTGTTCAATAGGTATAGCGTTGTTCAATAAGTATAGTAACTTAAAATATAACAGTAGAATACCTAATTCTTTCATAAACAGTACCTAATTATGTCATGATGGCCCAACGGGGCCTCGTCTCTCATGCACGAGAGTGTGGGTTCAAATTCGGGCAAGTATTACCAATGTGACTTTTTCAATTCATATTATGTACTTTCTGAGTTTATCTTGCATATTACTGACATCATACTATCATAGGCTGGTATTAATAATTATTTCGATAGCTACGGATTCTGGATGGAGACTGAACTTCATGCATATTATTACTTACCATTACAAGTATCCAATAAATACAAAATATCATGAATCCATGCCGGTTACATCCACCGTCCATATTTAGTAGTCCGCTCGATACGGTCATAAATTCATAATTGATTGAGTATGTACCTAATGGTCTTGTAAGTTCTTAACGAATGATTTATTTCTGGTTTTTTTTTACTATTTATTTGTTATGTGGCGACGTTTTTTTAAACCTCGTTGTTCTTTAATTTTTTATGTATGTTGTTCCTTGTTGTTCATTTGTTTTTTATGCTGTGTTCAAGTCCCAGGCACGGAGGAGTCTCGATATGGATGGTCACTAATCTACGGACTGACCTCGGTAAGAGTAGCCCCGTGCGGCTGTTATTACTTAGCCACGAGCTCCTCCTATGGTCACATAATATAAACTAAAATAGAAACACGTGTAACGACAAAATATGCGTGACAATAATTATAAAGACCATCAGAATGTTTCATTCATATTACATAAATGTAGTTCAACTAGTGCTACATGCCATTAATATTTACTATCTTACCGCAGCCATAGGAGTTAATACTGTTCTATAACGAGATAGGCAATCCTCAGCAATTTGCAGATTTAAAGAACCATTAGCAATATAATTCGCAGAAAGTTTTCAGCCCTACCTAGAGTTAGTGACAAACGCTTCCAAATCGTTTCGTATTTCTTCAACGACTTTCAATAGGATTGACAAATTTTTCGGTAGCATATTATAATATGTCTATCCAGTAAGCACATTTTTGACTTTTCCTCTAACGTTATCGGCTAAAGATTGTCCCATTGTCTAGTATAGTCTACCTTCATGTGTGTAGAATCCTGTATTACTCGATTACAAAAGTCAATCTATCTGAAATCATAACCGTGGTCGCAACATCTTCTAGATTCGTTTACTATATGGGTTCGTTTTTTATGCTTTATGTATTATTTTCATTATTATCTAAGCATCCGTACGTTCCACTGTATTAGTCAAACAGTGGTTACCTTCCTATAATGTTTAATCTTCACCTTGAACATTCTAATTTATGAGTCTTATCAGTTAACGTCACCTTATCACAGTGGCAGGCAGATGGTTAAGAGACAGTTAAGACCTTATCATGTATACAGATGCAGCTTCCCAATTATCTCATAGATAATGTGAGACAGTACCAAGGTGTTTGCATACTGCGGGAGGTACTTTAGAGGTGTTGCCTCAATGTCTTTGCCAACCGATCTCCACGAATGGCAGTTAATGGCATATGATGAGACTAGCTTCTGCCCACGACTTCGTTTGTCGCACCACATCATCATCTTCCTTTGTTACTTGGGGTGGGCGCAACACGTTTTCTTCTTCCGTTCTCCCCTGTCAACCGTCACGCTATCATTCACTTCCTCCTCTTTCATATCATTTTCACACAGTCCATCCATCTTTTCTTTGGTCTTCCTCTCCCTCTCCATCCATCAACATGTATATTCCTCACTCTTTTAGTCACATGCGTTTCGTCCCTCCTCATCACATGCTCATACCAAGCCGAACGATTTCCTTTCAACTTTCAACTATCGTAAGACACCACAATAAACTAAAATAAAATAACAGCCATATGTCCTGACCGCGCTATTAGGTACTTCGTAATATTAAATCGCCTCTATCCTTCTTCAAGAAATGTGCTACTATGACATGCAAAAATAATTTGTCAAATCCAAGTGCTAGTGCCAGAGATTAGCGTGAGAACAAACTCTTCAGCTTAACTGAAAAATTTTAGTGACTACAATACCGGGCAGTGATGACCTCAAAAAACATCATCAGTTTTTTTTTAAATCATTTTCTTTTGTTATTATTTTTTTTATATCGATACCCATCACGTCTGCAAAGTTTTGCTAGCTAATCTAATTTGACCCTGTATAAGTGACGTAGCGAGTCTCGTGCCATATCGCCATTTATGACCTCGGCTGCCAAGAACGTTGGCATACTATTGTATCTAATTACTTCTCCGAAACAAAAACCAGGGAACAGGGAAATATATATTTTTACATCTGTCTGGCGTTTAAATAAGAGTAACTATTTTAGTTACAGCGTCATAATTACATAAGTCGCACAGTTTAAATGGGACTATGGGACTAGGTTGACCTCGAATGCCAATGAGTTGCTGTGGGCTAAAATAACACTAGGTATTTATGGAGCCCTGATATGATGAGATTGCTAAGAGGGATGTGTGGTGTTACACGCATAGATAGAATAATAAATGAGTACATAAGAGGAAGTTTGAAAGTGGCACCGGTAACTGAAAAGTTGTGCGGAAATCGGTTGTCATGGTATGGGCATGTGATGCGGAGGAATGAGGAAAAGGTCGTGAGGAAAGTTTTGAGTATGAATGTCGATGGCTATAAGAGTAGGGGAAGACCAAAGAAGCGATGGATGGACTGTGTGAAAGATGACATGGCTAGAAAGGGTGTGACTACCGAGATGACGACTAATAGAGAAGTATGGAAAAAAGGGACATGTTGCGTCGACCCCAAATAGATTGGGATAAGGCCAGGAGAATGATGATAAAGTGGAGCCCTGACACAGCCAGACTGCGTGGGCGTCACGGAAGACCACAGAAGATGGTAGGAACAAACATGGAGAAAACAAAAATGAAGCTAAAGTTGAAGACAGTAGCTTTTATTATCGTTTCAACTGACAAACGACTTTATAAGTCAGTCGTGGACGTCTTCCGACATTAGTTTTTTGACGACTTCCTTCCGACATTAGAATTGTCAAAATGAAAATGGTTGTCATTAGGAGTGTGTTGGCGCGACGGACGGTGAATCGCGATTCTGGTAGTGGTAGAATAATTTCCACAAAGTAATTAATATCATATAATAGTTATTTATGCAACTGACGTATAATAAGGGGTATTAAAACACGAAGTATCACATGAGTGTTTTAATACCTAATTATGTACAGTTGCATACAAGACTTTATCTACATCCATGTTAAATCCTCTATAAAAGGTTCTGAAACAGTTTTTTGCAATACTAATAATACTCGTATCGAACATGGCGGCCAGCGTCATAGTATACGACGTGAATTCGAATAAGTTCTTTTTTTAAATTACGGCGCTTTTGTAGTGAAACGCGCGTGCATTACAATGTTCTTTTTTTGAAAACGAGTTGCATTATGAAATTCAGTACAACATTAAAGCAACCGTTTGGATGCTGTTATGGTTACCATGGTTACTATGACACTGGCTGTTTTAATGTTGGCAATAAGCTAACTGTTTCAGAGACTTTTATAGAGGATTTATGGCATGGGTGTAGATAAATAATTTTATTAGAGTCGCGTCGCGCCTGTCTGCGGGAGCCTTTACGCAATGTAAATAATAATAATTTATGTAAAAGTACCTACCTACCTACCTACCAATGCATTCAGTTATTATGAAATTTTCCAGTGTAAAATAGGTTTATACCTATACCTATAAAATTGCCGATTTTTGATACCAACTAATGTGAAGATCTTTCATTCTTTCATTCTATTTAGAATGCCAAATTCAAATTAATTTCATAATTTAGCATTAGCATTAAAAAAAAATCAGTTGTTCATTTGTTTTCCCGCCGTTCGATTTTTCTTTGTTAATGATGTTTCTGTAACCATGGAAAAATCGGAATAATGCGCTATTTCCGAATACGAGTTCCGTCGTAGCTCCAATGTACGGACAAGGTACCGCAAATGAACGCACGGTGCGTTTTTGGTTTGAGCGGTTTTGGAAATTTTGATCTCAACAGTGAGCTCTGGTGAAAAATTTCTGGTGTGAAATCCAACAAGAAAGTGAAAACGCCTTTAAAGAATTCATCGATTCCCGTCCCCAGGATTTCTATTGCAAAGGCATCAACGAACTTTAATAATAATTGTTGGATCTTTTCTATGTAAAACGGCAATTTTATAGGTATCTTTACCTAATATTATGTAAGTAAAGACAATTCTTGGATAGTAACTTATCTCTTCTCTACACTGTACAAGTACAGTACATTCAACTGTTTGTGACTAATCACTATTGCCGACAAACTGCATTCAAGTTAGTGACAACTTGGAAAAGTTGTCCAAGCAAACAGCTTATGCTAAGTTTAAGTTATTTCTGCATTTCCTGCACGTAAATATACATCTGATTATTTTGTCTTTAAATGTTTACGGTGCAAGTTTCTGGAACGTTCAAGAGCAATAATGGCATGCTATAAAGCACGTTGCCATTCAACAATTGCATGCAAGTGTTTACAAACGTGCGATTCCATAAAATAGCATAAAATTATTGAATGCAAGTTTTACTATTCAATAAAATCGCATACGACTTACACCACGGCAATAAAATTGCAAGGCGATTATTGCATGCAAGTTTTGCTTCGTTTAAACACAGAGTTGCACGTCCTTGTACAATAAATTGATAAATATTTCATTCAATTTTATTGAACGAGCGAGCGAACGAAACCAGACGGTTTCTTTCGCTCAAGTTTGAATGAAAAAAAAATTTTATGTCAGAATGAATGCGATTTTATTGTACGTGCTGTTTAGACCTGTACCAGTTTTGAACGGCAACTACCTTGCCCGTATCGTGCAACAATATTGTACGTGTTCAGCCCTTCACTTTTATGGTATGCTACAGGCAATAAACTTGCACCGTGTAAATGGAGCTTAACTCTCATGTTAGGGTCACACTGTGATTGGTAAGCTAAAATTGCAGCTGAATAGGTACCAGTATTTTACGTGGAGCGACTGCCTGTCTAACCTCCATAACCCAGCTACTGGGTATTACGATACTCCTTGGTAAGACTGGTTGTCAGTCTTTCGGGCTCCTGCCGACCCGTAACGACTGTCAAAGATCCGCGAATGACAGCCGGGACCAACCACCGTGCTTTCCGAGTCACGGAGGGATCGTTATGAAGAATATAGCTTGGGTTATTGGCACGGGTCGATTGATCAGGTTAAGGTACGCTTGCCGCGGTTGGTCCGTGAATGGGTGACCATTTTTACAAACCATTTATTCATTACTCCATTGCAAGTTATCGGAATGTATCCTATAATCTCCTTTTAGGGTATAATCTGCATAATAAAGGGTGTGTGACAAATTGAATTACGATTATCTACGATCGAAGCATGAAAAAGTTAACCACATTTTTAAAGAAAAAAAAAAAAATAAACGGGTTTTTACTAGCTGTATCAGCTTAAATAAATCCGTCTAAGACTAGTAACAGGTTTATTCGAAAAAAAAAGCGGACAAGTGCGAGTTGGACTCGCACACGAAGGGTTCCATACCACCGTATAAAAACACGTTTCTTGGACTCCATTTAATATTTAATTTTTATTATTTGTTGTTATAACGGCCATAGTAGTAAACACTCTGTGAAAATTTCATGTGTCTACCTGTTATGGTTTAAAAGATAGGTACAGACCTTTGGCAGACGAACGGACGACAGCGGAGCCTTAGTAATAGGGTCCCGTGTTGTGGGTACGGAACCCTAAAAACACCGCAGGAAGAATTTTTTCCAAAGCAGGTGTCACCTGAATTTTTTCAAATAAAATACAGATTCTTTTGTTATAGTTTGAATGCTTTGAATTTTGCTTTGTAAATATTTTAATAGGGTCTTTTGTGATGCCCCAGTGTGACGTCTGTCTGTCCAGGGCGGTCTCCAAAACTGGAATGAACATAGCTGACTGTGATTGTACCATGTTGCCTGTTCGGCTCCGATACACATTGTTGAATTGAAATCGTAACCTAGTTCAACAGCAGGGAAACCGGAGGCAAACTGCCGTCAGACTTTCTGACAATTTGATGTAGGTACTTAGTTAACTTCAATCAAATTGCGATCAAGCTTGAGAAACTTCGGGTTTTATTAAGAGCCCATATTCCTCAGCTTTTTATCTCGCTCGCACGATTTTGCTCGCGGACTGAGTGAGAGCGAGACTGAGTGCGGTGCTGAGCGCCGATTGCTTAGGTAATTGCTTTTTACGGTGAAAATAACGGTTATTTGAAAAAAATAAAAAAAACAAAACTTGTTTTTATGCAAAGTTTCATGATCTATGTTCTATGTTCTATGTTAAGGATTAGGTTTCCGCACTTAGTCCTTTATGTGGACCATTGTGCATGAGCCATGGCGGCCTTCGTGGGTTATTCCAACCAGCCCACCTCCCTCCAGAAGTTAATCAAATCTCTGGGTCTATTAAGAACATCTGTGAAAGATCGGGGTATTCCAAGAGTTTCTGTTCTAATCTGGGTGACGCCTATGCATTCAAAGAGAACATGCGCAATGGTCTCCTCAGCCTCCATGCAGGCCCTGCACAGGGGACTGTCCGTTATTCCTATTGTATGGAAGTGTTTGTTTAATGAGCAGTGTCCCGTGATGGTCCCAGTCACCAGGCGCAGCCCGTTCCTGTCCAAACGTAATAACCGTCTAGTAAGCGCACCGTCCAGGGAGGGCAGAGCCTCCCTGGATTGCCTGCAGCCTGGTGTCGAGGACCACCAACTCTCTGCTTGTGTATGGGTGAGGTCCTGTAGCCACCTGCGTAACTGGTTTCATGACCTAATTTGAAGTATTTTTTTGAATACCAGCGGTTTATTGTGCGGTTTGGAGGTAACTTTTTTCTATAGAGAATTATTCTTATTTTATGGAATCGTATTTTCGTCAAATATAGTACTTACTCCTCAACTTTACCATTTATATTTATTTCAAAATTAATGCTGCAGTATAATTCGACTTAACAGAGGATCATGCTAAGCCATTTGAGGTAAGTAGTATAATAACAGCTGCACGGGTCGATCGAAGGTTAAGCTACGCATGCCGCGGTTGTTCCGTGGATGTGTGACCATCCATTACCTCGCCTCGGATAGCATGTTAAGCCGTTGCCCCGGCTGTCATTCGTAGATCGTTGACAGTCGTTACGGGTAGTCAAAAGTCCAAAAGTCTGACAAAGGGGCATCGTGTTCCCCAGTAACTGGGTTGTGGAACTCAGATACTCAGTCGCTCCATGTAAAATACTAGTATTCAGCTGCATCCAATTAGATTGGAATCTGACTCCAAAAGGAAATGGTAAAAGTTGGCCTATATTTTGGGGACCGTGTTTTTGTAATTAATTAATTTATTTATTAAAACTTTATGCACAAGTAAAAAAATACCGTACAAAGGCGGACTTAATGCCTGAGGCATTTTCTAGCAGTCAACCTTAGGGTGATGCAGAAACAAAACATGGTAGGTGCAACACAAGGGATAGATAACTCGAAAAATAATAAATACTAATAAATACATACATACATACATACATATAAACAAAATAAACTTTGTCAGGAGAAATAACGATAGGTAGAGGAGAAAAAGAATCCAGCAAATCAGCGCTGCGATAATTTTGCCAACTTTTCACGAATATGTTCACGTGCCTTCACTTTGAAAAATAACGGACTGGTTGCCATCCTGATGTTCAGAGGGAGCGCATTCCAAAGAAATACCGCCTGGACAAAGAAAGAAGAATGAATAAAACCAGAGCGGTGAGAAGGACATCGTAGAAGAAGATTGTTGGTTGAACGAAGATTTCTACTATGGGCAGAGCATAAGTATTGGGAAGTCAGATAAGAAGGAGAAGTGTTATTAATGCATGTCGAAAAGTGCAACCTCAGCCTCTTTTAAATAAATAAATATTAAAATGATTTCCATTTTGTTACTTAGCGATACTGTAAGAGCGAGCGCGCACTGCGGTGCGTTTCCGGTAGTTCTGCCGCACTGGGCGGGGCCTACAGTAACAAAACGCATGACCGCAGTGCGCGCACTTCAAAGACATTCCATACTTCACAGATTATGCGGTAGAAAAACGCACCGCAATGCGCGCTCGCCCTAATAATAGTTGTATGAGGCTACTGACGTCACTATGATTCGGTTAGCAGAAAAAACCGAGATGCTCATTGAATCGGACAATACCTACGTGATAAGAATAATTTATCATTGTGTCTCATACGTTTTTGGACAACACATTTCTTAAAATAACTGTTATTTTTATTAAACCATTTAATTGATAGAGCCAACAAAGTATAAATAGTATCTAGTATCCTCAAATATTACTCTGCCGTTCGTTATCTTGCTAATTGTATTGTTTTTCGGACAGGTTTCCGAATTTATTGTTGCCTTGCAAACAGTGATTACTGATTAATAAACTGCCATATTTGAAAGAATTCACTCATGTATGATGGCGAAGGAAAACATCTTGGGGAAACCGACATGTCCTAGAACCAATTATATCGAAGACTTATGACATCTTATTTCAGATTATTATTGACTATAACGTCGCTAATATCGTCGATATTCTAACTAAGTGACTTTATCTGATTCGAAGAAAATTTTATAGGCTTCCCCTATAAAATTTTCTATTTTTAACCGACTTCTAAAAAAGGAGGAGGTTCTCAATTCGGATGTTTGTATTTTTTTATGTTTGTTCGCGCATAACTCCGTCGCTTGCCAACCGATTTGAAAAATTATTTTTTTGTTGGAAAGGGTATACTATCCAAATGGTCCCATTTTTGTCAAAATCCAGTTCTGATGATGGGATCCTGGAAAAATCGAAGGAACTCTTCAAATATTATAGGCACACCTATAGCGATTTGGGTATTTTTTATAGTAGCTCGTGCATTTGCTCTCGGAAAGCACCACTTGGTGAAGTGGAACTGATGATGAAGACCACAGATGGCTACCGGAACTACTCAATGATAAATATTTCACGGGTTGCGATTCGATTACTTTAATATGGTTGCTAAGCAATTTCTGCTCGTCACACAATGCGTGTGGTGAGTGGTTGTTGAGGAGTTCTCCTGGTTCTTACCAGCAGAACTCCTCAACAAATAACGTCCCAGCATCGGGAAAAGCAATATTTTGTAACATGTGATGAGCAATTGACATTAGACTATTGTAACTTATACAAATTATTAACAGACCCACTAAAAAGCGAGAAATAAAAACTTTTTAACAAAAAAAAAAAAAACCGACTTCCAAAAACACTACAAAGTGAAAAATAACTTTGATTTCGGAAGTCGGTGGCAAAAAAAAAGAAAGTAAATAAAAAACGAAAGACACCGACTTCCGAAATCAAAGTTATTTTTCACTTTGTAGTGTTTTTGGAAGTCAGTTTTTTTTTGTTAAAAAGTTTTTTTTTTTGTAAACTGTAGTTAAATCGGTCTCGATTTTTGCATTATCATGGAGACCGTAAGGCATAGGTACAGATACGCCGATTAGAGAGATCGATTCGACTTAGAAAATGTATCAAATTACTATAGTTAGGTCGGCTATTGTCAGATACGTCAGTTAGTTAAATTAGCTACGATATCGATGTAACTAACTGACGTATTGACATTTTGCTAAGCCGACCTAACTATACTGCCGTCATAATGAAAAAAGGCACAACTAACATTTATGTCAAAATTCTATAAAAAATTGAGTAGATGTGCCTTTTTTTCTGATTCTAAATATGTATACAGGGTGTAAGGGACAGCCCTCCGCAAACTAACAGGGTGCATTTTGAATCATATTCCACCGGAAATTTTCTCAGGAAAATTTTCATTGTTTCAATTTTTGTTTCAGTTTCATTTTCATTATTTCAATGTAAAATTGCATTGTGTTCGCAGCATTCCATTTATGTAAAAAAAAACTGCAAAAAAAACAGCAAAAAAAAACCAGCAATGGATGTTGAAATACTCTAACCAACGACGCGTGAAATCAGCTGTTCACTTTCTGTCTAGCTACAGAGTTCATTGAACTCACCGCATACCTATTACCTACCCCTCCCAACCAGTAATAGACGCTCCGATTTGTGCACAAAAACACAAACAAATCAGGTTTATTGGATTCCCTTAACGTTCCTGAAAAAATTTCATGTACCGGTCATCTTAGTATGACATACTGAATTCACCCTATCAGTTTGCGGAGGGCTGTCCCTTACACTCTGTATAACTCAATTTTGACAAAAATGTTAGTTGTGCCTTTTTTCATTATGACGGCAGTATAGTAATTGGATACATTTTCCAAGTCAAATCGATCTGTATAATCGGCGTATCTGTATGCTCAATTTTGTATCAGATAGAATTTATATAGAGCAAGCTACCCTCAATCATAGGTAACCCTCAACTGCAAATAGCTTGCCCTGTAAAATATGCTTCGAGTCAGTTACGTCACTTAGATACATTAGCGACGATAAGGCCTAACACGCACACGAGTTTTTTAGGGTTCCATACCTCAAAAGGAAAAAGGAACTCTTATAGGATCACTTCGTTGTCCGTCCGTTTGTCTATCTGTCAGTATGTCAAGAAACTTTTTCTCAGTAACGCGTGGCAGTGGCGTGCACTCCATATATGCAAATAAGCTCTGCATACCCTGTAGTCCCATACATACATGCCCCTCTAAATGATAAATAACTATTTAAATTAAATAAAAAAACATGGTAGGTAATTAAAAATCCGTCATTTGAATTCCGGTGTTTATAATGCGTATCCGCGGCATCTATTACTTTTTTATGGAACTAACTCGTTGGAGCGGCGAACACGCGCCACCGATTCACCGCGCAAGCAGCAATGAAGTGAGCGTGGAGTGAACTGTCAACAGTGTCAATTCCTAGCAAAAACAAACTCACTTCACCTAAGTTTTCACGGTGAGATTTTTACAGAATCGACCGACAGGACTCCCGTGTGAGCAAAAGCACTACTACACATTGCTTATTTTTCATACAACGCATCTCGTGAATTCTCGTGTAGTACACAGCAAAAGTGTGACTGTGTGCGTGAAAATGTGTGCGTGTGTTGGAGTTTTGGAAGCGCCGCTGGGGTCGCGGGTTGTCTGAAAGGGTTACCGCGGCCCTGGCATAGGCAACTGAAGGAACACGGGTGGGTTTTAGTCAGTAAAAGTCTGACACGCCCTCCCGCTCCACCCAGAGCGGGAGAAGTTATTTGATGATTTCCCACCCTCATAAAAAAAAAAAAAAAAAAAAAAAAAAAAAAAAAAAAAAAAAAAAAAAAAAAGGGCTTGCAGGCATTGCAAACCGTCCAAATTGAGAAGCCGTAAAAGCACCGCTTATTTGTTGATTGTAGAGGATCAACTTTTTTTAGTCGGATTGATCAATTTATTTGTTCGTATTAGTTCGTAATTGCTATGTTTTTCGCCATATTTATTGTTTCGATTGATTTAATATCATTGTTCGGTTGTTTTTCTGGGCGGAACTGATTGATTGTCTAAGTACCTAATTATTCAGTAAGTTTATTGTAAAAAACGAAAAATTATACCCGTGAGACCTGTGCTAAGTGTGTTCAAATAAATTAAAATCTGCCGCTTTTTCGACGTTATCTTTTGAGGAAGAAGTGAAATTGATTGCAAAGGGGTCCGTGTGTACCCGGGGTTTGCTTTAACACAAAAAAATACTCGCTATTTACATAAAAAGTATTATGATAAAATTGTTACTGCCTCACAGCTAAGGGTTGTGTACACACAAACATATTGTATTGTTTACCTTGCATTTTATTTACAAATCAACATAAAAATTATATATTTGGATCTACATTATAACGGATGTTCAGATTTAAATAATTTAGATATTTTTGGTGGTCGCAACAATCGCCATGCGAAGCCAATGGCGCCGTGTGGTAAGAGTCGGGTATGTAGGTAACTAGGTACCTACTGGGTATGGTATCTAGTCGGTGGGACTTCGACCGAAAGAAGCTGATACTGGTAAGTACTTAAGTTTTTTTATTTTATTTTATCCGTACATACCCTGTCTGAAATCTCTGTGCACGCCACTGACGCGTGGAGGTATCAAGTTGAAATTAATATCAAATACATGGGTCTATAACGGTATTTTTTTTACATTTTTCATCAAAAATCTATAACTATGCGGCCTAAAAAAAAAAATGTTTGAGGATATGCAAACAGCGCTCTTTCATAATAATAATGATACTCCACACATGCCCTAGTGCACTTTGATTTTTTAAGACCCCCTTTCAGTCCCTGTTGCAAAAAATATATATTTTTATTTCTTTCTTATTTATAAAATACTTGGGTAAATGTTATCTAAAACTGTTCCAAATTTCAAATTGATAGCATTAGTAGTTCTTGAGATATCCAGCTGTGACAGACAGACAGACACCACCACCATAAGTGACCATAAGGGTTCCCCTACGGCCTAATACGGCCAGCTAATGCTGAATGGACAATGTTCCTTCAGTCCATTGATTGTGTTAAATTGAGGTGTCTGGCAGTGGGTGTTCGATTGATGATGAACCTAAAATCTATAGAGCACGCGAGGCAAAAGATGTGTTAGTATCGACACTGTAATATCGACTTTAATCACAACACTAGCTCATTACGTCAACATGCTTTTTCTTGTTGGAGCTCGCGCGCGGTTTGTAGGTCCTAGATTATTGGCCGTGAATGTACACAGCAGGTCAAGTTACTACAAACTGTCAAATTTTCTTATTCAATTTTGAACTTAGCCGTCAACAATTTAAGGTTTAAAATAATTTGGAGACAGTTTGGTATAACCTGATGTGCAGCTGCTGTGGCCTGTACATGGGTATCGGGCTCCCAACTCATGGTAGTGGTAGGAACCGTGGTGTTTGAGTCGGTAGGTTCCTCCGTTCTCCCCAGATAGAGGGTATTCATGAGGATTTTCCTCATAAAAAGGTCCTACCTAGATGCTTTTAAAAGCTTTCCCTAGAAAATTAGGTAATGCATATCCTACACTCAGACGTAAAATGTGGTGTAAAGTCTATTTTTTAATCTCGGCTCGGAGACTATGAGTCGGACTTTTAATTAGATGCAGTAAACTGACAATTCTAATGTAATTTTTACTGACATTTCGTTATCAAATGGGAACATTTTTAACGAAATGAGAGATAAGAAGTGCCATTTTACTGCATCTAATTAAAAGTCCGAGCATAATTTGGCAGTTGCAAATGTCAAACTATTAAATGAAAAAATGATACATCGAATATTTGAATTGTCAAATTAATCTCCGAAGTTAAACAACAGACTCGTAGGTACCTAAATGATACAGAATCATTGATTAGTTTATAATAATAATTGTAAGTAGTTTGTGCCGCAATTTATCTAAACGCTTATCTGTCTGAACGTAGTTCATTTATGAGACCTTGACATTTTTCAATGAGTTCGATCCGTAGAACTGTAATTAAATTCCTTCTGGGAAGTACAAAAACGTACTAAGTATTGTTAATTACTGAACATGTTCTAATTGCATAAATTAATAATGGAATTTTTACAGAAAATTGCTGTTCTAAAATTCTTTAATTGCATTTTAGAAGATTGGTGTTCAAAAAAAAAATAGGTATTAGGTACCTCTTTAGAAGGTAACTTTTAGAATGGTTTTAATTTTTAGGGTTCCGTACTCAAAGGGTTAAACGGGACCCTATTACTAAGACTCCGCTGTCCGTCCGTCTGTCACCAGGCCGGCAGGTCTCATGAACCGTGATAGTTAGACAGTTAAAATTTTCACAGATGATCCTATTTCTGTTGCCGCTATAACAAAAATACTAAAACGATTTGAAAGATTCTGTTTTATTCGGAAGTGTATGTTACCTCGAAGTTGGTCTCATGTAAAATTTATTAATTTTGCTTGGGTAGTTTTTGAGTTAGCTTCAATAATACTTACGTATTTTTTTTTCGACTTTTTATGTCGATGATGTTTTCATTTATTTTGCAGCCTTGCAGGTAGTGAATATTGTGTTTTGAATTTGTGTGGGGTAGTACCACAGCTAAAAAGTGAATAATAAAAACTTTTTTGCAAAAAAAAAACAACCGACTTAAAAAAACAAGCAAAAAAGATTTTTCGTTCTTTCTTTTTTTGCTTATTGACCAATTGTTTTTCTTTATTTTTTTCTCACTCTATGATCGGTCATTATGTCATTCTTTCCTCACGTTTATGGCATATTCCGAGAGACCATAAACAAGTTATGCAAGTTTTTTTGCTGATACCTCACTTGTGTTCCGTGTACCAGTGGCCCTTTCCATGCGTTATCGAATATATTGTATCCATTGCTGGTATTATGTGTAAAAAGATTATTAAAGCTCTTAGTAATGGAGTGATGGAAGTTAAATTGTAATTTTATCATAAGCCGATCAATGTTACACGCAAATACAATAAGTAATTGCCAATTAAATAATGTTCGTCGTTGTTTTTTCTATGTATAATGGCCTAATAATATAATCATGATTTTTTTTTGCTAATTGATCATAAAATACACTTGTTTATGAATTAATTAAAAATTTAAATAGGGTGATATTTTCATAGCCTAGCTAGGTACTTAGCTGTTTTTATTAGAGTTGTATTTATGTAGTACCTATTAAATAGTTTATATATTACCTAGGTACAACCGAATTTTAAAGCTGCTATAGATGGCCTATTGAATTAAAATAGTATTAAAAAAAATTAAATAACGATTGATATACGATAATATAAAATAGAAGGAATAAAAATGAAGTTTACGAGTACTAACCTACCTATGTAGATTGTGAAATTTATTTTACTACACATTAAATCGATTTTTTTATAGTTTTTTGTTGAATGGCTAATTTTACGCTGTAAAACTAAATCAAATTGACACCAACTTACTTATTTAAAAATAAATTGGTTGCTTGCATTGCAAATTGCTTTTTTATAATTTTTTTTAATTACCCACTTACCTTATAAATAATAAAATGTCATAAAAAAATAAACTACTCTTATTTAATAGCTACTCAAAAAATGTAACATAAATAAATCAAATAAATAAAATAAAAGTGGAAGTGAGTACTTATTAGGAATTTTTTTTTTATATTTTACTTTTTCAAATAATAATGTAATAATAGCCCTCTTCCTACAACCTATTTTGCTGCGCCCGACAGGGTCCACAATGATCTATGTAAACTGATGTATATTTTATAATGTACCTACCACCTATGCTAACATTGTGGAATGCAAATAAATATATTGAGTATTGAGTATTGAGTAAATAGGTACCTGCATACGATACAATTTACAGCGGGTTATATAAAAACCCGATAAAAAAAATTGAGGAAGAATTTTCCATAATTTATTCTATGTGTGCCAACCTTTGTTATTATTAGGTATGCTACAAAATTGTTGAGTACGGTCTACCTCATTCAATTATTCAATGTCGCTTATGACAGCAGTACGGTCTACCTCATTCAATTATTCAATGTCGCTTATGACAGCAATGTAGTGAATTAACAAAAAAGTGTAATTCTATTGGTCGACTAGACACAAATATTTTATAGCCAACGGTAAACCTACTCAAAAAAATAGAATAGGCACCCAATGCGTAACACACTATCAATCGGAATCTGAATCATTTTAAAGCAAATTGTTTCATAATAAATTAAGTATGTTCAAAAAATTTGTCCGCTCAACAACGTAAGTAACGTAATTAATATTGTTGAACTGTCAAAATGAAACCAATCCCTATTGATAGTGTGCTAAGCAGTTGCCCCGCTATACAGTAAACTCTTGTACAATGCGTTTCAACTAAGAATAGGAAAGTCAATGACCTCTAACTGTCACCTGAAGCTAGAAATCTAAGGCTTGCAAACTTTTGTAGTGTTATCCTTATCCATTTTAGTTCTGTTTTTGGAATTTGTTTTGGCTCCACTGTACAATCACACCCGCGCGTACGAAACTTCACATTGGTGAATCATTTGGGTTAGGTTAGAATAGTGACCATTACCACTATTGCTGGTGAATCATTTGGGTTAGGTTAGGTTAGGTTAGAACAGTGACCCTTAACGCGCGACGGCGAGCGAGCGAAGCGAGCGGTGCTGCGGCAGCGGCCGCCGAGCGCCATAACCCCTCTATTTTTGGTGAATCATTTGGTTTAGATGAGGCGGTGAATGTCTCGTATATTAGACGATGAAAGCCTCAGGGTTATTGACCTTGATTTCAAGGTCAATGTGGTACTCGTACTGGAAAATATTTTTTTTTTCGGCGTCTATTATTTTGCGCACTTTGTTGTTTTCAATAATACACTAAAAAAGGTCTATTGTACCCAAAAAAAAATAGCTAGTATATAAAAGCGCCGGGTGCGTTTGTACAGTGGTTCCTTTGTTTTTGTTAAAATATGTCACTGACTTTGCAAATGTGTTAACGAGATCCTATTTTGCTAAATCTTCACAATATGGCGCAAGGTCATTCCTATTCTTAGTTGGAACGCATTGTATCAATTAATGTTCTATTCTTCATCCATACCTACTACGAATACTGTTTTTTTTTTCTTATACTACGAATACTTATGTAATCTGTATGCACAAGTAACTCTGTTACCTTTTCACACCTTAACAGTTAAATAAATAAATTTCGATGGAATTGGCACACAGGCAGGTAGACCAAGACCTGTGTTAGGACAAAGAGTACTTTTATCCCGGTAGTCCCTTTCTGTGGGATAATTTCCGACCTCCACGCGGGCGATGCCTTAAAACCATAGTATAGCAAAGTATGAATGAACATAACCCTTATCCCAATTTATATGGGTTCGCCGCAGTATCTCTCTTCCATTCATATCTATCAGCTGTCATCGCTGGTAGGTAGCCTTTTCTAGACGTATCATCGTTTAGGTACTACCTACACTAATCAATCATTCGTCGTTTCTTTAGCTTATCCTTACTCTTATAACCATATTTTAAAAGTTTTAAATAAGTATGTACGAAACAGGAAATATATTTGAACTTTAAAAAAATTCCTCACCAACCGCCTACGTATTAAAAACATTCCTCATCACATGTTTTAAATTAAAAGAAGTATTCATGAATGTACGATCATAATTTAATACAAAATTGATCATTATTTAGTACCTACTATCGTCTGGTGGAGACTCTTCATTAGAGGCGCTCTCTATTCAAGAAACGTATAAAACTGATTTATAATGACAACGTTGAAATGTAGTACAAGCGTCTACTTACGATTTCACTAAGGGTTCACGAAAGTTCCGCAGATTATGAGCACATTTACACTTTATTTTAAATAAATATTTTTAAAAGTTTAAAAATTTTAAAAACCACTTTTATGTTGATCACAGAATATTCAATTTTATTTTCTAATATCACTTTTTCTCACTTATTCCAAATTAAGACACTTTTCCCAAAACGGTGTAAAATAAGTACGATTTTTAAGTAATTTATCACAATATAATAAAAACGTAGGTTATAAAATTAATTACCAGCAACACAACACTTAAAAGTATTAAAATAAACGTTATATAAAACAGAGATATTAAATTTTAAAGTTTAAAAAACGTTCCGCTTCCCGTTACTGAGTTCGATATTTAAAACACGGCAGCGAAGTACGTGCGTCCGTGACGAACATTCTCCACGCACTGAACAAAATGCTTCGTTTGGTCGCTTTTAAAGTTTTAACTACAGTAATGTAAATAAATAAAAAAAACTTGAGTATACAAGGCAAAAGCTCGCACATATATAATAGGTTTAATTACATGTATAATAAACGCGTACGGGAAACTGTGAGGCTATTTTATTTATAGAAGTAAATAGTAAAGGTTGTTTTATTTCTGCGTTTCTTGTTCCTGTGCGCTGATTAAATTAATTAATTAGTGCACGGATAAAATTTACTTCAGCATAATGAAGTATTTTAATTTGTTCATTTCTCATTAGTTAGTGTTGGTGTCCATTATGCGAGCGTACACGTGATGTAATTCAGGGTTTCTGTCATACCCAATAAATAGTGCATAATTAGTGCAAAAGTAAAATAAATAGTGCATTTGTAGTTTCAGAATTAGAGACAATTTTTACTGGGTACGCTGGCATAACGTTATGCTAGCGTACCCATGGCAGTACTTCAAAACAGCTCATATCAAAGCAACGGAATATACACGAAAAATAGTGCACAAAATAAAAAATGTATGTATGTAAACTTCTACCATAGTAGAAGTACAGTACAGATATGTTCAAAGTGTTTTGGCAACGTTTTTTTTTTCATCTTTATAATACTTAACGAAAGCTTAAATGTAATTAAACACTGAACTACGTGGAAAATAAGTTCGCTAATTGGTAGTAACGATACTAAAGTGAATATGAAAAAAAATAATATTTGAAATTGAAATAAAATATACCTTATTATAAAAATAAAATAAGCATTTATTTTGCCAAAAGTTTTTTTAAATCACATTATAATCACATTATAGTGACTTTTATTGCACAGTTATCTCGTGTATTCCCGTTCGTCCCCCTGACTTCGTCCACCTAGGATGACGAACGGGATTGCTACTAATCCTACTTAATAATTATAAATGTGAAAGTTTGGATGTTTGGATGTTTGGTACTCAATCACGGAAAAACAGGTGAACAGATTTGGATAAAATTTGGCACACAGATAGTTTATAACTTGGATTAACACATAGGATACTTTTTATCCCGGCATCATCCACATCCACGCGGGCCAAGCCGCGGGCAATAGCTATTATTATAATTGTGAAACTTTGTGATGATGTTTAGATGTTTGATACTCAATCACGCAAAAGCGGCTGAACGGATTTGGATGAAATTTGGCGCACAGATAGTTTATTTATAACCTGGATTAACGCATTGGACTTTTGCGCGAATGGACTTTTGTGCGCATGAACATTTGCGTGTAAGACACTTGCGCGAGAGACATTAATGTGCGAAGGACATTTGCGTGAATCCACTTTCACGAAAGTCATTTGCACGAATCCACTTCACAGGACAGTTGCGCGAAAAAGTTGCAGAAATGAGATTTCTTCATAACACCACGCCTGTATTCTTTCAAAGGATTGGGCAGAGATGTATAGTAATTTTTTTTCTTATTTAGGGGCACAGACAAAAACATTTATTTACATACTACTTTTTTTAAAATAATTATTATATAAATTTTCTTTTTAGATTATTTTTATTTTTTCGACATGGGTATCATTTTCATGGTTCATGAGGTCTTTTCAATTTTTTCGTCATGGGTGTCATTTTCATGGTTCTTGAGGTCGCTGAAAACGATTCATCATTCTCATGCTCTTATCCCTTATATTTAATTTTGATTTCATATTAATTTTGATTTTTAATTTGTGTTACTGATTTAAATTTTGCTTCAAACCTTAATATAACTGGTAACATCTCTTACTTTATGGGGCATGCGGTGTTAACCTATAAGAGATTGTTATACTAACCTTTGATATAAGAATGTTTATTTTAACATGTAACAGTATAAACAATTGTTCGTTAACCAGAAATAAATAAATAAATCCCAATCTATTTGGGGTCGGCGCAACATGTCCTTTTTTTCTATACTTCTCTATTAGCCGTCATCTCGGTAGTCACCCCCTTTTTAGCCATGTCATCTTTCACACAATCCATCAATCGTTTCTTTGGTCTTCCCCTACTCTTATAACGCTGTAATGAAAATCCAAGATGGCGGCTGCGAAACTTTTAACATTTTTCTTCATGGGTGTCTGTTTTATGATATTTGAGGTCGCTGAAAACGATAGTGGGGTCCAAATGAAATTCAAAGATGGCGACTGCGAAAATTTTAATTTTTTTGCAGCAGATTTACCAGCAGATTGTGCAGCAGATCTACCAGCAGATTGTGCAGCAGATCTACCAGCAAATCGTGCAGCAGATTTACCAGCAGATTGTGCAGCAGATCTACCAGCAGATTGTGCAGCAGATTTACCAGCAGATTGTGCAGCAGATTTACAAGCAGATTATGCAGCAGATTGTGCAGCAGATCTACGAGCAGATTGTGCAGCAGATTTACCAGCAGATTGTGCAGCAGATTTACCAGCATATTGTGCAGCAGATCTACCAGCAGATTGTGCAGCAGATCTACCAGCAAATCGTGCAGCAGATTTACCAGCAGATTGTGCAGCAGATCTACCAGCAGATTGTGCAGCAGATTTACCAGCAGATTGTGCAGCAGATTTACAAGCAGATTATGCAGCAGATTGTGCAGCAGATCTACGAGCAGATTGTGCAGCAGATTTACCAGCAGATTGTGCAGCAGATTTACCAGCATATTGTGCAGCAGATCTACCAGCAGATTGTGCAGCAGATCTACCAGCAAATCGTGCAGCAGATTTACCAGCAGATTGTACAGCAGATTCACCAGCAGATTGTGCAGCTGATCTACCAGCATTTTGTGCAGCAGATCAACTAGAATTTTGTGCAGCAGATCTACCAGCAGATTGTGCAGCAATAGAACTGCAGTTCTCAAGAAAATAACGTTCGGAATATGAAGCGAACATTATAATAATAGGTAAGTAGGTACGCTTGTAAGTATGGCGACAAAACTCACTTTATTGATCTGGTAAGAGTAGTTTGCTAGCATTTAGTTTATAATATTGCATTAAATAAATCACATCGCAAAGCCTCATTCCGCCCTCACTCCATCAAAACATGCTGCACATCTTCGATTACTCCACATTCTACACAGTTGGGTGACATAACAGATATAGGTAGTTAAAAATAATAAAAAATATAGTTAAAAATAATAAAATAGTCTGTGATACAAAAAAAAAATCATTAAAATGTTGGTGTTACGAGTATCTACTTTGAAAGTAATATCGTTTTTATTTTTTGGGTAGACATTACTTATTTAAAATAATCATTATTTGTGTGCTCTTAATTGCATTATTTGAAGGCGTATTAACAGATTTAGAAGTCACTAAAAAATCATAACATGTTTCTTAAACCGGTTTCGGTGCGTTGTGAAATATCTTTTGTGTGCGACTGTTCGACAATACAATTGTTCCTAGAACTTAATGTACATTATTTATATTATTCCACTGCAAATTCACGTAAAGTATTTGTACTTTCAGGGGCCAAATGACATGCACTATTTATACATATAGCATTTATATAAAAAAACGTCCGCTTTCTATATGCACTAATTTGTAGACGCTGGCATAAGTCGTTACTGTAGTGCGTCGGACATGTTCGCGCAAGCCCGCACCGACGGCTTCCATGGAATTATACGCAAGAAAACAGCGTCGCTACTGAGGAGAGTGAGGGGTAGTCGGAACAGCATCCTGAAAACTGTAGCCGAGAGCCTCGGCTCTCCGATTGTGCAGCAGTTTGTGCGGAGGATGATTTTTACTAACACTAGGCAATAAGTTATTTTTGTATGTTACTAACACTATATGGATTTGTGTGTCCGAAATAAAAAGATTCTATTATATTCTATTCTATAACGCCTTTCGGAAAGTTATTCAAAAGTCTTGTTCAGTATCTCCGTTCCTATAAGAGCAATCTAAGGTTGCCTGGAAGAGATCGCGGAAAGCGATAAGGCCGCCCATTGTATGTTTTGTAGTGTATATGTTTTCTTTTGTTATGTATTTTTGTGGTGTACAATAAAGTATATATAAATAAATAAATAAATAAATCATTATGAAAAATTGCATAGCGGGCGCATTATTTGTGCACTATTTTTTCGTGTATATTCCGTTGCTTTAATATGAGCCGTTTTCAAGTACTGCCATGGGTACGCTAGCATAACGTTATGCCAACATACCCAGTAAAAATTGTCTCTAATTCTGAAACTAAAGATGCACTATTTATTTTACTTTTGCACTAATTATGCACCATTTATGCACTATTTATTGGGTATGACAGAAACCCTGAATTACATCACGTGTACGATGGCATATGGACTCGTGTTGTTAGTTAGTTAAGAACCATATTTTTTCACCCTGTGAAATAGACCATTTATCTAACGTTACTGCTAATACCCATGCAACATTACGTTTGGATATAATGTATTTCACACAAGGGACAACAAGCGTTCCCCAGGGTTTGATACCAGGTCCGGTTCTTATTATTTTTAAAGCTGCTTCCCTTGTTGGAAGTCAATTCTCAATGTTTGTGTTATTCACCGTTATACCAACTGCTTAGCTTTGCACGTGGTTTTCACGATTTGTGTGGTTTTTTTTTTTTTTTAGCTAATTGAGGAAACACAAACAAGATTTGGGTCTTGTCTTAAAGAAATCAATGAGTTACTTGAGGGACGTTTCTGTACAGATTTTGGATGCTCTAATTTTTTTATTTCATCGAGGTTTTACTTAAAAGCCCCTAGCTATCATAATCATAAACACAATCTACAATGAGACAACCATACAGAGTATCTCTTAAGAAGTGATAAATCATGAGGTGTACATAGAACAAATATTGTTGCAATAGCTTAGTCAGAGCAAGTAAAGGAAAGCCTATGAATTGAGTCATGCAGCTCTTACTGTTTATTTACATACTTAAGTAAGGTATTAAATCTGAAGTTCTGGGAAGGAGATCATTCTGCTTTCACATGTCCAGCTAACGTCAAGAAGCTGTAAACATTTATCATGCTACGACACGTATACAACGTGTCGTTTTGTCTTTTAGGGTGTGATACAGAACATAAAACCGAACAACTTTCTCCATGGGAGCAACATCATAATCGCGAAAAAAATTTCAACTTTCCCATAGAAAACTTCAATACCTACCTACTCGACGCAAATGTATGGGACGGCTGATTATTTTTTCGCGATTACGATGTTGGTGTCATGGAAAAAGGTGTTCTATTTGATGGTATATACAACACCCTTGAATTTGACGAGGATGCAAAATGACACGTTGTATTTAGCGATTTCGCGAAATCGGCATACTATTATTTTCTTAACCGTAATACTTTTAAAAATAAATTATACTTGAAATCCTCAGGGATCAGCAGTAGATTCCGTATGCTTCAGCTAATTATTATTATTATAGGACCCGTAGGATGCAATTTACACAAGCAAGAGATTTTTTTTGTTGCTTTTAGTTATTATTTTTTTTTTGTTTAATTTTGTGGATTTTGCCCTTTGTAAATATTTTGAGTTGTAATCTGTGGAAAATGTAGTGGGTAGTAATAAAATGGCCAGAGATCGCACAAGACAGGAAGGTTTGGATGGAAAAAGGGGAAGCTGAAGAAGTTTGCCCAGCAGTGGGACACAATGTAGGCTAATAAAAAAAATATTTAAAAAAATGTTAGGTTATTTTAGTTTATTTTTAATTGAAGTACTTAGTACTTAATGTAGTTTAGAAGAACAACGCGATCATACAGACTGGCAAGAAAAGTGACATTAATTTATAATATGTATAGTGTAGTATGTATAATAATGTCGGAGTAAGATGGTTGTAGCCGTGATAAAGTTATATCCCAAGGGATACAGCTATTATAGTTGTATGCAAACTGTCGGAGTGCCCGTATCATTATTATATTAGTAGATCGTGCTCGTATCATAGTAAGTAGGTTCTCCTATAATGATAGTTATGAACCGCTTTCAAATTATATAAATCTAATACGGTTTATTCTAGGGATATAAGTATATCACGGCTAAAACCATCTTACTTCGACATATTGATATATTAAATTAAATTAAATTGTGTTGGTATCAGAATGACTGGATCGCAAATTGACCACGTCGCTCTTAGTCCAAATCTCAAAATGTCTAAATCTCAAAATGCCTAACTCGCAAAATGACTACATCGCAAAAAGTCCGAACAGTTGTGTAGGCACCTATACATTAATCTCTTTGGTTCTTATTGTGACTTTTTTTCATACTTTCCCTAGACTATGTGCTTCCCCAAAATTCACTCTTTACACCAAACTTGAACCAAATCGATCCATTTTGATGCTTGAACAAACAGACAAACCTACAAACACACAAAAATGTCATAAAATCACCTATTTTGGGTAATGTATTATACTTACTTTAAAAAAAAATTAAAGGGCTTGTGGCTAAGTAACAGCCGGACGGGTCAATGGATCAGGTTAAGCTACGCTTGCCGCGGTTGGTCCGTGGATGGGTGGTCCGGATCTTTAAATACCAACACCCCTCCGTGCTTCCGAAAGCACGTTAAGCCGTTGGTCCCGGCTATCATTCGTGGATCTTTGACAGTCGTTACGGGTCGTCAGAACTAGTCAGAAGCCCGTAGGTAGGTCTGACAACCAGTCTTACCAAGGGTTATCGTGTTACCCAGTTACTGGGTTCTGGAGGTTAGATAGGCAGTCGCTCCATGTACTGGTATTCAGCTGTATCCGGTTAGACTGGAAGCCGACCCCAACATAGCTGGGAAAAGGCAGGGCAGATGATGATGATGAATTATGATGTATCCAGTCATTCTGATATCAACCCTGTGTATAGGTGCCTACACAACTGGTCGGACTTTTTGCGATGTAGTCATTTTGCGACTTAGGTATTTTGAGATTTAGACATTTTGAGATTTGGACTAAGAGCGACGTGGTCAATTTGCGATCCAGTCATTCTGATACCAACCCATTAAATTCATTTATTTCAGTTATAGTGATCCATACACTCCGATTTCAATTTAAAAATTATAAATATTAAAATTAAATATATAATAAAATAAATTAAATACATTAAAATTAAATAAAATAAATTGAAAGACATTAAAATAAAATTAAAATGAACAAAATAAAAATTAAAACACATTCAAATTACCTTCTTTACAAAGCATCTCCATAACGGAGAAGAGATCCTATCTGCTACCTACAGTATATATACTGTATCTGTATTTATGAATAGATATTGATATAGATGTTATGCGTGGAGTAGTGATCTTCGTATGTACTCTCCTTGTGGTTTGTTTTTGGCGCTCATGTCACATACATGGGCATGGCTTATTGTTACCAGCCACATAACATTTTTACGGCCAACTATGTTTACACAATTTGTGTTTAAAATGTATAGCATGAACACTTGAATAAACAATGTTTTTACGTAAAACTTACGATTTTACGAAAAATACATTGATTTATATTGTTGTCTCAATGCTTGTGGAATATTTCATTTACTAATTTTGTTTACAAAGGAGTTTAATGGTGTACAAACAATCATGTAGATACTCAAATCAGTTAAGAGGGATGTGGCATTTTGTTACCTTTCTCGCTCACACGTTACTAATTTTTTTTCAGAAAAGATATTTTTTTTATGTAATCAATTAGCGAACTAGTACCTAAATTTTTTTTTTTTTTAGTTTTTAAACTGAGTAAAGTTTTATTTAACGTAACGCGTATTGTACGCAAAAAATACAGTGTACAGAGAAGGGTTTAAATAAAAAATTTAACCGAATAGAATAGTAAAAAATAGTTTGTTAATCCCAATAAAAAAATGGGAAGTTGCTCCATAAAAATAAACTTTGGCGTCGAACATCTCTGTATTTTCAGCGATAACTACATTCTTTTTTTAAGAATTTAATAGAATTAGCTTTTTTTTTAAACTTTAACCGGACAATTATTTAATTTATTGTGTATATTCTGGATAATCTAAAGAAAACCCGGAAAATAAATGCACATTCGCAACTTTATCTCGGCAACACAAATATTATTTTAAAGTTTCAACCTAATTTCAAGCCAGCTAATGGTGACAATAGATTACGCCGTTGTGTGCCGTTTAAAATCGTAGTCAGTCCGCGCCTTAACCATAGTCCGAAGTACGAGACTATACTGACTGATACACTATTGCAAAGAACTACTGAACCCAGTCCTTTGACTCGGGCGCAAATACTGACAAAGATCGGAAGTCACCCGAGGCGAGCCGATGTTCCACGAAGCGAACCTTAAGGTGATTGCGCTGTGAAGCCCGCGAAATTCAATTTTTTTTTGGGTTTTTTGCAATTTGCAGGTCCGTGTCAGGTTGTATCTTGATCAAAGTATGATACGCGGAAATAAAGCGTGTTTATATAATTTTAACCATAAAAATCATCAATACATCTCTCTAAGTTAGATTTCGTGCAGATTCGTGCAAACTGCAAAAAACCCAAAAAAAAATTGAATTTCGCGGGCTACCAATGCGCATCATCCTTAACTTCGATTAACTTCGCGAGTAGTGTAGTTGCAGGCTTAACAGCTACATACCACGTTACGGTTGCTGAAATGTAGTCTTCAATGGTCTCGTCTGCTCCAATAGTCAAACGATGACGGACTTGGACAGGCCACTGTCACTTCATAAAATTATAATCGAAGGTCTGCGGTATGTAGGCAACCTAATCGTTGCGAACATTCTGCCCAGTCTCTGTAAGGTCAAATAATTAAACTTTTACGGTTCCGAACAGTGGTTCTGAAGCAGAAGAATCAGCAAGAATCCACAATACCACTCACTGGCAAATATTCGCTTTTAACCAACCTTCATGCAGTAGGTAGGCATTCTCGTAGAAGCACGTATAATTAATCATTGCACATTGATAATTCCAAAAGCATCACATCTTCGACCACATACCTGACCTTATTATGATAATCAGTTCCACGAACCGAATACTTCCCGAATCATTTAGGGCAAGTCTCGATGACTCAGATGATTGTACACTACAGAATAAGGATGACGAATGCATGGGAGAAGACATTATTGGTGTAGTAATTGTTTCCGTTTTCCAAGCAAAATAATCATAAATCTACAATTTAGGCTTGTCCTCCCTAAAATACGCCGAAAATAAGTAACTTTGTTTCCATTTTTAGGGTTCCGTACCTCAAAAGGAAAAAACGGAACCCTTATAGGATCACTCGTGTGTCTGTCTGTCTGTCCGTCTGTCACAGCCAATTTGCTCCGAATCTAATGGACCGATTAAGTTGAAATTTGGTACACATATGGATTTCTGTGACCCAAACACGTACAGCTAAAGTAAATAAATTAATTTTGAATATGAGGGTCACTTTTAGGGGGCAAACTAGAAAATTAAAAAAAAAAAGTTTTGCAAACTGTACCGTGTGACAAATCAAATAAAAGGGCTTTCTATGAAGGTCTCAAATATATTTTTTTTATAATTTTAAAATAAATAGTTTTAAAGTTATTTAACAAAATAGACGAAAATTGACCATTCCCCCCCCTTATCTCCGAAACTACTGAGCCTAAATTTAAAAAAAAAATACAGAAAATAGGTCTATACCTGTAGATTACAGGAAAACCTATAAGAAGTTTGGGGTCTTAAAATAACATGGTAAATTTCTCAATGTTGTGAGTACAAACTTACATTTAGGTACTGTTGGAATGTATGGGAGAACATGTTTTTCAACTATAATGTTAAGTTTGTTCTTGGCATAATTTCATACCAACTACGGAACCCTTCATTGTGCGAAGTCCGACACGCACTTGTCCGGTTTTTTACAGTAACTATAGCACCTTTTTGATGGAAAAACACAATAATCTAGATAGAATACATAAGATAGATAAGAAGTGGTTTCATGTGTTCTGAAATATATTTTAGTTCATAGAACTAAAGAATAAAAGACTAAACCCAGGTCTGTTTCTGTCTATTTTTTCGAGTTTTTACTATATTACTTCTATAGTTTTCATTAAAAGTGTTCATAAATTTATACAGTTCTTTACGAAATACCTAATATGGAATGATTTCATGTGATTACTTTTTTAGTCCAATCCCTAGATTTTTTGTAAATCGGTAATCATACTAATATTATAAATGTGAAAGTTTGTGAGTGTTTGTGTGTGTTTGTATGTTTGTTACTTCTTCACGCTCAAACGGCTGGACCGATTGTGATGAAATTTGGTATGTAGATAGTTTATACCCTGGATTAACACATAGGCTACTTTTTATCCCGGTCTACGCGGGTGAAACCTCGGGGCGCAGCTAGTTACTTCATATTTTGCAAGCTAATAATGTTCAAAAGAAGAACATCTGAGACCGGGCGCTAAAATTTTCGAGCTCGCTTCGCTCACTCCATATTCTTTTCCTACTCAAACCCTTCTGCATAAGTTATCAACGACAAAGTATCTCCTATTTGTGTATATGGTCAAAAGAAAATGGCCGAAAGGCCAGATGCTCGCTCTTGCGTCCTGCATTCTTCTAATTCTCAAACTTTTCTGTACAACTTAATAAAATAGTCTCCTATTTTTGTAAGAATGTTGAAAAGACAACCTAATTTTAACCATCCGAGGCGGCGTGATAAAATTTTGGAGCGAAGCGAGCTCGCTCCTGCATCCTCCTTTCCAAACTTTTTTCTGCATTAGAAATAGCGGTTGGTGTTAGATAAGACATAATCTTGAAAAAATTGTGTGAGGCTAAAAGCCAGGCGCCGGGGCGTAACTCCGCTGCCGCGAGAAATCACGGTACAGCGGACAGAGCTCCGGCGGGATCTCATGGCGGCATGGATAGCGCGACTGTCGCAACCCAGCGCTGGGCACGCCACAATTGCGGCGATAAGTCCCCTCTTTGAGGAGTGGTTAGAGAGGCGCCACGGCGTCCTCACCTTCCGCCTGACACAGGTCCTCACCGGACACGGTTGTTTCGGGAGGTACCTGTTTCGCATAAGGCGGGAGGAAACGCCCGGGTGTTATCATTGTGTGGATCGCCCGGAGGACACGGTGGAGCATACAGTGGAGGTCTGCCCGGCTTGGGCAGAGCACCGCCGTGTTCTCACGGAGGCGATCGGCGGCGGCGATCTCTCGCGTCCGAGCCTGGTCCAGGCCATGGTGCGGAGCGAGAGTGCATGGGAGGCCGACACCTCCTTCTGCGAAGCAGTAATGCTCGCGAAGGAGGAGGCGGAACGCGTGAGGGAGAGGCAGCCTCACGCCCTCAGTCGCCGCAGAAGACGCCCTGGGCGGCGGGAATCGCGGAGCGATTTCCGGCCACCGTAGGCGCGGGCCTGCGGACGGTGAGCAGCGGGTAGCTCGCCGTCCGGTAAGGACCAGGCCCGAGTCGACGGCGCGTTGTGTTCCACGCGCGCCTCAAAGAGATGTCAGCAAGTGACGGGGTCCAATAGGGCCGACGCCGCTGGGGTCGCGGATTGTCCGAAGGGGTTACCGCGGCCCTGGCATAGGCAACTGAAGGAACACGGGTGGGTTTTAGTCAGTAAAAGTCTGACACGCCCTTCCGCTCCACCCAGAGCGGGAGAAGTTATTTGATGATTTCCCACCCTCAAAAAAAAAAAAAAAAAAAACGGCTAAAAGCCAGAAACTTCGTCTATTTTAATTTTTGTTTGTTTATGAATTTTTGTCATCATTTGATTAGCAATAAAACTCATATATACAAATGTATCAGTAGGTCTGATACATTTGTATCAGCTCAGATTGTAAGATTGAGAGATTGTGTTTTTGTATTCAGCTCATTCAAATTAACGTTTTTCTTTCGACTGGGAAGTTACAGAGGCCTCGCAAAGCTGATGTCGCCCACGTCCACGTTTGGTCTAGCGCCGCCACTGCTTGCACACTCAATAATGGGTCCCCGGAAACGGTCGCTAGCACATAGTGCACAAGGGGGCAACATGTCCTGAGTTGCTTGAGGAGTAGAGAGGCATTCCACGACTATCAGGACAATCCCGGAAGTACGGTCAATATCCCTACCAGCATCTTACTGCAAGAGCAAAAGAGCTCGGAGGAAGGATCCTCCGAGCTCTTTTGCTCTTGCGAATCCCCACTCAAGCCAGCCAATAAAGGCAAGAAAGAGGTGGGAGCACTGTTCCTCGTCATCGTTCACTCCAGCAGGCCAATAAAGGCAGCCAGAGGTGAAGAACAAGGCTTCTCCCGGGAGATAGGGTCCGTGGGGTCACTACTGCCCAACAGCTCGCCACATGCTGCCCTTTCTCCCGCTCTGGGTGGAGCGGAAGGGCGTGTCAGACTTTTACTGACTAAAACCCACCCGTGTTCCTTCAGTTGCCTATGCCAGGACCACGGTATCTGGCAAAGTAAACTCTACCGGTACAGACCTACAGTTTGGAGCGCTAAAGCCCCACCACGACATCAACGTAGAGATACGGCGTTGGGGTTACTTATTATTATTATTTTAAGACGGGGTATTTTTAAGACCCCCTTTCAGTCCCTGTTGCAAAAAAAACATTATATGTTTAATCTTTTTCTTATTTGTAAAATACATAGTTGGGCAAACGTCATCTAAAATTGTTCCTTTCAAGTTGACAGCATTAGTAGTTCTTTAGATATCCAGCTGTGACAGACGGACAGAAGTCGCACCATAAGGGTTCCTTTTTATCATTTTGGTACGGAACCCTAGAAATACTATTATTGTTGGTTCAACTTCTTTATATGGGGGGCCCCATCCCTCGAATTTGCCACGGGCCTCGAAGGGTATAGTTACGCCACTGAAATTAACTGTGGCATTAAAATTGTTTTAAATTCAAAAATATTTTTAAATGAAATTGTATTACAACTCTATAAGTTAGCATTTACCTCAAACCTCATAATTTCGAAATCGCTAGATTTGAGGTAAATGCTAACTTATGGAGTTGTATTATTGCTGATTCTAATGATTATAATTCTGTAAAGCCATATTAGCTACGGCCGTGAATCATATTTTAATCAACATACAAGCTCACACTAACCTAAAAATTGCAAAACACTTAAGAAATTTTGAATTTCGCGGGCTACCCTGGCGCATCATCCTTAAACTGATTTTTGTAAGCTGACCGGATGTTCGGGGCTCGCTCCACTACCGTTGCGGGTCGGCCCGGCATTGCAGTGCCGCTGGGATCGGCCCACATAATACCGTGACACTTCGCGGAATGAACTTTAACCAGTGAACCACTCACAATATATCTCAAATTGAGTTAATTATTGATCGGGTCTGACAAAACGTTTTAATGTACTTAAAAACAGAATCTGATAAGAAATTCTTACTTCATTTATATTAGATATAAATATTAGGTAAAATCTTGGGTGATTTGGAGTCATACCAAGGGATATCGTGTTACCTGGGTTGTGGAAGTCATATGGGCAGTCCTCCAAAGTAATATCCGAGATAAGACCATTCCATTAAATGTACCTGCTTATGAGAACATTCCTTGTAGGTTTTGGGTGGATAGTGGGCACTATAATAATAAATGTAGCATAGTTAATTCCTTCCTTATCCATCTGCATGATTTCCTCTTAATAAACAAGAAGTGTGAATTAATTTTTTAAACGCGTACCAGAACCAGAAGTTCTTAACTACTTATGATATGACCTCGTGTATCATATACAGGGTTATTGGTAAAACACCATCAACCTCTTAAGGGGTCATTGTACTCATCATTATGAACAACTTTTATTATGCGACCAAATCTGAAATCGCAAAAAATTAATTAGCTGCTTCCTGCATTTTGACGAATTTGATGTAGATACTGAACCGCTGATTTTTATTCGAGATTTCAGGTTTGGTCCAATAGTAAAAGTTGTTCATAATGATGAGGACAATGACCGTTTAGGAGGTAGTTCTTGTGTCAAATGAACAATGAATGAAAAAAAAAATTAATAGTCGCAGTTTGAGTCTTTTTTTTTGTGGATGGGAAATCATCTGGGACTTCTGCCGCTCTGGGTGGAGCGGAATGTCGTGTCAGACTTTTACTGACTAAACCCACCCGCGCTGTTCCCGTATTCGTGGCCTATGCCAGGGCCACGGTATCTCTATCGAACAACCCGCGACCCCGGCGGCATCGGCCCTATCGGGCCATCATTGCTGACATCTCTTTGATTTGTTTCTGATCTGTTCTTATCCATAGGAACCTACGGTTTGGAATGGGCAACTTTCTAACTAGGTAATTTACCATTTCTTTGATGGTTCAAGTTTCAACGTTGCCTGCCTTTTCCCAACTATGTTGGGGTCGGCTTCCAGTCTAACCGGATGCATCTGAATACCAGTATTTTACATGGAGCGAATGCCTATCTGACCTCCACAACCCAGTAACTGGGTAATACGATACCCCTTGGTAAGACTGGTTGTCAGACTTTCGGGTTTCTGACGACCCGTAACGATTGTCAAAGATCCACGAATGACAGCCGGGACCAACGGCTTAACATACTTTCCGAGGCACGGAGGAGTCTCGGTATGCAAAGATGGTCACCCATTCATGACCAACCACGGCAAGCGTAGCTTAACCCCTGAAGTGTCAAATGCACACCCGTGTGTGCATAAGGAAAAACCTTTAAATAGTGGTATATAAGCTTATATCGCATAAACAACATTAGTTTTTGTTTCTTAAGGCGTCATTGTACTCATCATTTTGAACATTTTTTTCTATGGGACCAACCTTGAAATCGCGAAAAAAAAATCAGCTGTTCAGTACATTTTGACGAGTTTGATGTAGATAAATGTACTGAACAGTTGATTTTTTTTCGCAATTTCATGTTTGGTCCCATAGTAAAAGTTGTTCATAATGATGAGTACAATGACGCCTTAAGAGGTTTAGTATAAACAAAAACTAATGTTGTATATAAACGTAAAAAAACATCAGTTGTGCACTTATGGAGTTCCTAACCCCCCTCCCCCGCGTGTCAAATGCACTCCATGTGTGCATAAGGACAAAACTTTACACAGTAGGTATATCAGGTAGGTAGGTGTATTAGTTTATTATTTTATTATTTTGTAATTTGTGTATTTTATCTATGGGCCTTAGTTGCCTGACAATAAAGGAATTATTATTATTATTATTATTATAAGCTTATATCACATAATATATAAATAATAAAAAATAAAATAAATATCCTTGGACATTTCACACAACGCCATCCAACGCCATTTACGTTTCATATAAACGTAAAAAAACATCATCCGATGGAAAACATATCCTCATCAGTAGTTGTGAACCTATAGGGTTCGCAACTAACCGCCAACCCCCCCCACCGCTGGGGTTTTGGGTCTAAAAATAGCCCAAACTCAGACATGTGAGGGGTAAACCTGATGGATCGACCCGTGCGGCTGTTATTACTTAGCCACGAGCTCCTTAGCGAGCCTATTACTGTCCCACCGTTGGGCAAACGCCTTTTCTCATACACAGAAGGCAGAGCATTGATCACCACGCTTGCTCAAGACGGGTTGGCGATTTCAGTACTTGGTCGACCGAGCTCTCTGCTCAGGTGAAAATAGAGAAAACGAATTTTTTCATTTTTCTAGATCGATTTTTCGCCCTCGTAAACCGCTATCCCCCATATGAGTCCGCTACGTGACCTCGAAAAGTGCTACGCCGAATAACGCAGTACCGAAAGTTTGTAGTAACGCATAACGCAATGACGAAAGCACGCAGTAACGAATATCATTACAACGAAAAACTTCACACCGAATTACGCGGCCTCGAAATAACGTAACAACGAACGTAGCAACGACAGCAACAAAACCTTTTCAAAAAAAAAATTGATACCACTACATATGGACAAAAGCTGTTAAGCCCTAAACAGATCTCATAATTTGGAGTAGTTACTTAAATTTTGCTTAAACTATGATAGTTATGCCAACGTAATATTGTTCTTATTGATCTACTAGTAGGTAGGTATATGAAAAAAAATGGAATGGAATATCAGCATTGCAACTTTCATCTAAATCGTTAGAGCCGTTTCCGATAACTTGATTTCAAATATATAGGTTAGGTATAATTTTAATAGATGAGCAATATTTGTATATACAAATATTGCCTTTTTAATAGTAGGTATAGGATATTAACTATAAGTCCAGGTTTCCTCATGATGTTTTTCTTCAAAGATGTGAGTTTAATGTCCATGATAAAGTGAAAGTCCAATACCTATGAATTGAAAAAATCACATTGGTACTTGCCAGAATTTGAACCGCTAACATCGTGCAAGAGAGGCAAGGGCCATCAGGACCTTATCCACCAAGTAAAAGGTTAAATTGAAATAAATCTCCGTGAAATAAATGCATTAGTAATTCCTAAACATAATTGCTTCAGTACTGTAAGGGCTCGAACAGTGAGTGACTAGCTACGGAATAAAAACACAGTAGTGCACAGGAGAAATGGGGCTGAAGCACGCTATATTAATAATCAGAATAAATTATAATTCACACACTGCCTACGCCAAGCCCTAGCTAAAATCTATTTGTCCATCCTTATAGAAAAGCGAGCATCACTTTTCTTTATGAATAACTAGCTGACCCGACAGACGTTGTCCTGTCCCAATTTCAATAATTCAAAATTCCCATAGAAAACCCACTTTCAGTTTTCATAATTATGTATTCGATAAGTTTTCATTGTTTTTAAAATGTATTCTGCTATTCAGGGCGGAGACAAATCCAACGAAACAAAAACCATGAAAATTGATCCAGCCGATCTCGAGTTATAAGTGTTGTAACAAACCCGTCTTTGTTTTATATATATAGATTCTATGTTTGAAGGCCCTGGTTCCAAGCTTGGTTTAGCTCGGTGTGTAAGTGAAATGGCTTTATGGCTGTCTAGTTTGACGCACGAGATAGAAGTGCAAATAAAATCGTATAAAATAAGAAATTAACTATTTAATAAAAAGTAATCCATCACTGGATGCAGTTTGGAATTTGACATTTCATGGTATATTTTTAATTCTAATTGTAAATGAAGGGATAAACAGCTTTTAAAGATTATTAGGAGGTATGTTTAAAAATTTGTTTTGGTGCATTAAAGTATGTTTAATCATGTTTTGGCTTCCATCACTGTATGCGAAAATGACTTGAAAATATCATATTTTTTTTACATGTCAAAATTATTTACGGTTTATGAGATACACAGCTTTAAAAAACCACCTTTTTGATCGTTTTCAGGAAATCTGCGCCTGAATGATCGAAATCTCTTCACTTTAATTTACTAACAATTACTTATCTTATCTAGACTAAGAAAATGTTGTCTGGATTCACGAATTTGCGGATGGCTCAGAAACTGTCGGTCAAAGTAATCCTGCCTGTCAAACTAATGCTAGTATCAGCGAAGTTGAGTCTCGGGCTAGGTGCTAAATGTACACAAAAGCTGTTTTTTGAGTAAATTAGCATGTTACATGCGATTATATCAACGTTGTTTCTGTATCAGCATACACTAATAACAAAACTGGGCGATCGTAAATTCAGATATCTCTCGGAAGACATAAGTCATGCACACGGCTGCAACCATCTTACTGCGTCATGTATATGCTGGGTATATACATGACGCAGTAAGATGGTTGCAGCCGTGATAATAATATACTTTTCAATACACTTTCTCGAAAACTGGTTCATATCGCACTACGATTAGGTTCACAATGCAACGTATGTCGCCCGCGTGCGATTTTTTATTTTCCCACACGTGTGCGAGAATGAAAATTGCCACAGATAACTTATAGCTATAATTAGTCCAAATTGGTTCAATGCCTCTATTCACAACTCTCTATTCGGAGTTCAATGTTATTTTTTTATCTCGGCAAAGAGATATGCGTCTTTAATGCGTTAATATTTTTTGAATATTTAAATAATGTTTCTATATAGAATATTATCAAAAACCATGATTATTACAATAAAAAAAACGTTTATGAACAAATTAACATTTACATATTTGTGTTCTAAACTCAAAAATATTTGGATTTTCTATTTTTCATATTAGGCTGTTTATCGGCTTTATACCTTTGCTTCTCCTTCAACCTGGCGAAAGCAAAACGCGGAAAAAAAAAGAAAATTTAAATCATAGTTTCCTATTAATTCATGACAAAAATATTGTCCGTTATTTTATTTTATTTCTTCAAAAGTGTATTGAAAAACGTCGTTTGGTAGTAGTTTTACTCGTGGAAATGTCCACTAGTGCAGTTCTCGGCTCAAAAACAACCTCGCCTACGGCTCGGGTGTTTTAATTCCGCCTCGAATGCAATAACAGACGTTCTCCACTTGTATCAAAATGTACTATAATTATATCCCTACTATCTACCTATCCCATTGTGTCACCCTACATAAAATTTCAACATTGATAGCTGTAATTTTAATGGTGTGCATAATAAAGAGTATTCTATTATATTCTAACGCCGCCACATACCGGCCGCAGACGGCCGTCATAAAAATTATAAAACAAAAAAAAAACATTTATTATTGGCAGCGGGTGGTGTCAAAAGCCTTCTCTAGCACACCAACTTACTTACATAAATTTCGTTTCAGTGATGTCATTCGCCGGTAATTTGCAGACGATAATAATATATACTGGTTGACTTTTTTTACCGTCTTGAAAAAAATAGGCTATATTTGGCAAAAGATGTTAGGTGAACGGAGTAGAAGAATATGGCATACTTAACTTTTCATTTTTTGAAAAAAAAAAAAATTAAAAAAATCGAAATTCGATTCAATTCCTAGGCAGGTTGCAAGATTTGAACTTCGATATTTTTAAATGATTTATTATTTTTTTCAAAATTTCTGTTTTTATTGTTCTAAAATGAAAAGTTTACATCGAATTTGTAGTATTTATTGATACTTAGATCATTTTTTCTGACTAAGCTATTAAAAAAAAAAAAATAGGTATGCCATAGGCTTCTACTCCGTTCTAATATACCCTATTTTTTTCAAGACGGTAAATAAAGTCATCCGGTACATCAGTCATCCGCCACCGCACTTATTGGAAACCGTAGGATTAAGGCTGCAGACGCGATTCGCGCCTGTTTGTAGGAGCCTTTAGAGTGGAAAAACTCTTGACTAATCAGACAAAGTAGATACCGGCCATTATGAAACTCTTACAATATAGTGGTGCCATGATCACATAAATCACCTTTAGCATATACTTGTGAGATCAACAGTGACGTAAGATAATAATCTAGCAACTTATACTTACCATAGGAAGGCTCCTATGGTGTCATTGACATTTGACAGTAGGTATCAACATTGCGCAGGCGACAGACTATCCGTGACGCACTTTTTAGTCTGTTAAAATAGAACCTAAGCAATTATAGTAACGCACACGACACGCAAAAAGTCCGGCGCACAAATGTTTGCATTCCATGTGTCGAGTTTATGTGCGATAGGTTTTTTTTAAATTTATTTATTTATTTTCACCAAAATAAGAACACTTATTACAAAATTGAGTAATGACAATATAAGCTGAATAATGGCTTGGTTTGTAATATACAAAGTTTAGGACTATCTGCATCCGAACTAGGTGGTAAACCTGTATCTCGGATTACATTTGATCCCCATAATTAAGTTGTGAACATTTAGTAGCCATGTTTAAAGTGGTAAACATTATAAGATTGCCATTTAAGAATGTAAGTGGAAAGTATGCATAGGTAATGTATAAGAAAAACTGTAATTGTGGTGTGAGTGAGTGCATGAGTATATATGTGTGTATGTTTGTGTGAAGTGTGTAGGTACGTGCGTGTGAGTGATTTATGTGTGTGATGTGAATGAGATGATTGTTCAATATGAGTGAGTAAAGTAGTATCTTCATAGGTTGGCTATTTGGAAATATTCAAAATCGCTTCTGTTTCATCATAAGAAAGTTTTAGTAGGTAGTCCTGTATTTTCTTTTTACAGGTACTAAAAGAGTGCGCCGTCTGCGGTAGCGCGTGTTGAAGCTAAGGTCCATTTTTTTCGCGCACTTTTGTGTGGCGCGGCGCGGCGCGATCTGACAGAATTACACGGATTTTTTGTGCGCCGGGCTTTTTGCGCGTCGTGTGCGTTACTGCATATAATTGCTTAGGTTCTATTTTCACAGACTAAAAAGTGCGTCACGGATAGTCTGTCGTCTGCCGGTCTGCTCTGCACCTAATTTAGAAACTTTGTTAACATGCATCCTATATTGAATGCCATGGTAGCGAAGCTTAAATAAATTGGAATAAAGGTAGGATGATGATGATGAGAATATGGGGTTCATTGCATTAAATCCAATTTAATGGTGCCTCCACATGTGTCTTCAGTAGCGACGCAATGCAGTCTCCAGCCAGATACTTCTAACATTATACGAATAAGACATAAAGATGTTAAGAGTATTATTGACTAGATGACTCGAGGTATATCGCCTGGACATGACAGATTGGCCGTCGAAAATTTACGGCATGCAGGCTGTCATTTACCCAGAGTATGGACTCTGCTTTCTCGCTGTGCATAAGTCATAGGTATCTCACTCAGGGACCTCATGAAAACAATTCATACCAAACTTGTGATAAAAGTAACTATCGTCCCATCTCCCTGGCAACAATTCTGGCTAAAGTAATGATAGTCTGCTTAATAGGCACTTAAGAACGAATCTGAATCTGCATCACGCGTAATTTGGCTTTCAACCCAGCCTTTTCCTGAGAGTGCTGTTCTCTTTAGGAACAGTTTCAAAGGTACAGTTTCTCAATAACTGTTCCGAATTGAAAATTTTTACTTCGGTACCGTTATTGAGAAATGTACCTATCTACAATTCGGCCAAAAAAATTTATAAGAATTCAAAGCATTTTATTTAATAAACATACTTTTCATTACTGTCCTGAATAGGGCTATCAAATGTAAATAGAATTTTTCAAATCCCACTGGTAGGTAGTTTCAGATAGGTATATTAGCGCGTTCAAACATTATACAAACAAACAAACTGTTCGGCGTCCGCAATCTCTCTATTCTATAGATGCACAAGAAAGTTGTCGATTTGGTGTTAACGATGACTTACTTATTTTAAAACAAGTGTTGTAATGGATTTGAACCTGGCAGATAATAATTATGTACTAGAAATACCTAGGGACGCCTAAAAAATATAACTAGCAACAATCTGCACATACATGTTTTGTTGATACTGGCTCTGCCCTGAGAGAGAGGCTGATAAAGTTTAAGGCCCGTCTTCCACGACGCCATTGAAAAATAACCAATCACAAATACAAATCATCAATGAGTAGCCAGAATTCACATTATTAAATCAATAGCAGTCCATAGAGGTACACGACGCAACCAATCACAGACCACCATTTAAATACTAGTGCCGTGACATTCTATGTCCGTTTGCCCCGCACGGCCCCCCAGAATTTGCGTTTTGGGTGTGCACCAATGCAATGTACTCGCCTCTAGGAGTTTATGTACCGGTTTCTTTTTCAATGTACCTCTGTACTTTTGAAGAAATATGCAAAAAAAGGGGGTCGTGCCAGCCAAACGTTTTCAGCTCAGCCCCCGTGTAACTTGAAAAATATATTAGGTGTAAAAAAATTAACTGCAAGAACTTCGTCCACATACTCGACATCGAAAAACAAACACATTACAAAAAAAAATTTTTGCGGAATCGCGAAAAAAAAAACAGCTGTTCAATACATTTATGTTCGCATAATTCGTCAAAATGTACTGAACAGCTGATTTTTTTTTCGCGATTTCAGGTTTGGTCCCATAGTAAAAGTTGTTCATAATGATGAGTACAATGACCCCTTAAGAGGTTGTGGGTTATTTATTTTACACCTTGTATAGCGTATTAAAAAGTTTCTTAAACTCAAGGAATGTACTCTATTAACACGTTAAATGTGCCGCAACAGACATTGTGAATTCGTAATAATAAATAATTTATAGATGTGGATAGGGGGTCGTGCTGGAAAAAACAATTATAAGAAAATATCTACTAAAAACTTTTTTACAAAAACAAAAACCGACTTCCAAAAAAAAACACTACAAAGTGAAAAATAACTTTAATTTCGGAAGTCGGTGTCTTTGGATCTGTATTTTAGTTTTTGCCACCGACTTCCGAAATTAAAGTTATTTTTCACTTTGTAGTGTTTTTTTTGGAAGTCGGTTTTTGTTTTTGTAAAAAAGTTTTTATTTTTCACTTTTTAGTGGTTCAGTTTGTAATTTATCTAAGTTACAATAACCCAATGTCAGCTGCTCATCACGTTTTACAAAATGTTGCTTTTCCCGATGCAGGGCCGTTAATTTTTGAGGAGTTCTCCTAGTAAGAACCAGGAGAAATGGAGCTCATGGTGAAGTCACCATTACCATTATTTTGACGAGCATAAACCATATTAAAGTAATCGAATCGCAACCTGTTATTATACTTAGATATAATTGAGTATTTCCGATGGCCCTCTGTGGTCTTTATCATCAGTTCCAGCTCACCGAATGGTACTTTCCGAGAGCAAATGCACGAGTTACTATAAAAAATACCGAAATCGATATAGGTGTGCCCATAAAATTTGAGGGTTTCCCTCGATTTCCATGGGATCCCATCATCAGATCCTGACTTGATGATCATGGGACCACTTGGGACGTATACCCTTTCGAACAAAAAAAGAAAAATCCAAATCGGTCTAGCTATTTTCGAGTAATCGGGGAACATACATAAAAAAAAAATTAAAAAAAAAAAAAAAAAAAAAAAAAAGCCGACGAATTGAGAACCTCCTCCTTTCGGAAGTCGGTTAAAAAAGACAAAACACCCTTATCCAAAAACTATTAGAAAATAATTGATGTGCGGCAAGTAACATATGTACCGCTTTGGTTTCTCATACAACTTGCTAAATTTGAAAAATAAACCAATTTTAGTTTATTCAGCACGGCCCTCTATAGTTGCCTATATCTTTTTAAATATGACATATTTGTTTACAAAATTCGACTTCCTGAATTACGTACATTCATTCCAAATGAATTGCGATTCTGCTGTATTAGTACTTTAAAGGATAAATTGAATCTAAAATATCATACATTATAACTATTTATAACTGATGGGGTGACCATGATTCCATATATTAGGTAGAGTGGGCTGCATCAATTGGGTACCCCTCAAAAGACATGTGGGTTCAAATCCGTGATAGGCCGAAGTTGGTTTTTGTATTTTCAAAAACATTTTATTATAAATTAATGTATTGTTTTTGTGAATAAATAAGTTTATGCTAGTATTTATTTTTAAGTAAATCTGTTTTTATTATTGTCTTATTCAATAAAACGTTAATACTTCTAACATTTGACATTTACGACAGGGTTGACATTTACGAAGAGTTTTTTTTTTTTTTTTTTTTTTTTCCTTTTTGGCAACTGAGCCGATGTCGACTATTCTGCCAGCGTCAAGTGGTGACGGCTTAGGGTGACGGCGGCGACGCAGTGACTTGAGCCGTCGAACTTTGCACTTCGTGGTAGTTACCTATTTTTATGTTAGCAGCTGAAAGGACGAGACAATTTTTGTTAGTAAACAGATTTTTTTTTTTTTTTTTTTTTTTTCCTACATATACCTAAATCTAACACCACAAGTCTACAGTTATATCTACAAAGTTAATAATACTACACACCAAACTACATTTTGATTTCATTTACTTTTAAAAACTTTGATAGAACTTGGACAAGTTTAGGAGAAAAGTTAGTCAAGAGGGAATGGAAGTTAGTAGGAAGAGGGATTTTAATTTTGGAGAGCTTACGGTACAAGTCAAAGGATTGGGAATATAAAGGACATGAAAAAAAGATATGGTCCAGAGTACCATCGTCAAGACCGCATTCGCACAAGGAATTGTCACGAACATGGATCTTGTTCAGGAATACTGGACTGCAGCAGTGACCAAGTCTCAGTCTACACAAGGATGTAACAGTTCTCTTGGATAATTTGGGGCATTTAAAAAACCAAGTTTTCCGCTGGATGTCGGGTTGAATAGCGGCGTAGTACGCCCCCTTAAGTTTCGAACTTACCTGCCACATTGCTGACCACGAGTTGTACAACTTGTTTTTGGTGTCAGTTCGTAAGTCGTAACTTTGTATTATGTAGTGCTTCTGATCCACCGGGTTAGATGAAGCAAATTTAGCAAGTGAGTCGGCGCACTCGTTGCCACATATACCCGAGTGACTAGGAACCCAAGCTATTTCGATGTTTAAACCGTTGTTTGAACAAATGAACAGTAAATTCAGTATATCGAAAATTATTTTACTGTGAATTTTAGATTTAAGTTGGTTTTGAGCTAAAGCTTGAATGCTGCTGCGAGAATCTGAGAAAATGACCGAATTTTTAATATTATGGGTTAAAATAAAATTGATGGCTTCTAGGATACCGATGCATTCCCCTGTGAATACCGAGGCCTCTGGTGGACATTGGAATAAGAGAGCAATTTTTGAGTTTTGAAAATATGTTGAAACTCCTGTACATCCTGTTGAGGACAATTTGGATGCGTCCGTATAAAACAAATTCCAACCCACCCAGTACTTCTTGATGGCCCGATCGAAGTCACCTTTTACGTCCTGGGATGTTTTGGAGATACCAAGACCCAAAACGATCTTTGGCCTGAACTGGACCACCTCATAAGCGGAAGAAAAGACCGGAAGAGAAGGGTATTGACAAACAGGTGAGGAGAGGTGTTTAAGCTCTCCGTACCTATTCATCAATGGAATATTCTTATTATTCCAGTAGGAAGACATGTTAAGAGAGAGGTAGATTTGGTCCAAAATGGGGTGTAAAGGATGGGACGAAAGGGAGAAAACTTTTGACAAGAAACGATCTGCTAAGTATTGTCTCCGAAGGTTAAGGGGAGGTTCTGCACATTCAACCTGTAGAGCATTAATGGGGGAGGATTTCATGGCACCAATTACGATCCTCAAACATTTGGCCTGGACAGAATCTAGTCTATGCAGAGCTTCCTTATTACATGGCTCAATTAGGTAACTGCAATAATCTAACACGCTTCTGACCAGCGCATTGTATATAAGCTTTAAAGTGTATGGGTGAGCTCCCCACCAGACGCCTGCCAAAGCCTTGAGGACCGAAACCGAGCGCTCACATTTTTTGACTGTGTTATCAATGTGAGCCACTCCCGACAATTTGTAGTCCAGGGTAACCCCAAGAAACCTGGCCTTCTCCTTAATGGGGATGGATTGACCGTCAATACTAATGTCAACCTGCGGGATAAGGCGTCTACGAGTAAAGACAACTGCGGTGCTCTTTGGAGCACTTAAAGATAACCCGTGACCTAGGAGCCATTGGTTTAATGAGGACAAAGAGACATTAATGGATTGAGCGGCATCTTCAATAGAACTGCCACAGACCAATAGTGCAATATCGTCAGCATACTGAAGTACTTTACAGTTAAAATTTAGGCAAGAAGGAAGATCAGAGGTATAGATATTATATAAAAGGGGACTAAGTACGGATCCCTGAGGTAGACCTCTCCAAACCGACCATTCAACATCTAAATAGATCAGAGGTTTCAAGACCGCTCGCCGTGCATAAGATTGGAGGTTCAAATCTTAGGCACGAATTGGGTTTTTTTATCATAAATTATGTATTTTTTTTACTATAAAGTCTTTTGTATTTTAAGTACCCATTTGTTTTTTTTTAAATTTAATTTTAAAACAAGAAAAATAAAACACTGTAACTCTTTAAACGTCGATTGACACCCAGGTGTGCAGATAAGAATAAAAAATCTATTGCGTCTGCTAATTGGCGTGCGACGGGTTAACAATCATTTAATAATATTTAATATTGATATTATGTAACAAAACTACAAAGATTTATATTTCACAATCATTTGATTTGATAATTTACAGTTACCTTAGACATATTTTGCCAACTGAGACAAACGGGTTCCTAGACAAATGCGAAAGGTGAATCAAAACTAGACTCGTCAGACGGTAACTTCATTATAGGTTAGTAAAATATAATGCATAACTACCCTCTAATAGAGTTGTAAAAAAACGGTTTTTTTTCTGAGATGAAAAAAAACGTTTAAAAAAACATGAAAAAAACAGTTTTTTTTTCTGGAGTAGGTTTTTTTTCAAGAGTACCTACGAAAATGAAAATATGGTGATGTGGTTATCGTATATCAGTGGATATTACTTTTTTTTTGTTTAATAAGAAAATAAGATTTTTGTTTGTTTAATATGAAAATACCATTTGTTTTTTGTTAAATCTATATAAATAAAAAGAGAAGTCCTGACTGACTGACTGACTCATCAACACCCAGCCCAAACCCTTGAACCTAAAAAACTGTTTTGCGCAGAGGTTCCCTTTATCATGTAGACAAGGAATAAGGAAGGATTTCCCGGTACAACATTCCCGTGGGATATTTTCCGACATCCACGCACATTAACAGTGTTGTTTCCACTTCGAAAGTACCTAAAGTAGAAAATATAATTTGACTTTAATTAAATATAAAACAATCAAATTAGTGTTTTATTCCATTTTAGTTATTGTGTTTCAATTTTCTGAAAAAAAAAACAAATTTAGAAAAAGAACGAGGGTGCCAAGTATTTTTTCATGTTTTTTTTCAAGTTTGTGAAAAAAAAAATTTTGCTTTTTTCAATTTACATCTCTACCCTCTAATAACAAACTATTCATTCACTACGATTTTATAGACAGAGACAGAGTTATAACGCCAAGTAGATTGATAATTCATTGAGTTACTAACTACCTAACTGGCTTAGTTGGTAAGAGCTCGCGGTTATCGTTGTATATATAACCAATGATTCGATGATTCGATGGTTCGAATCTCGTCCGGTCATAAGAAACACTTTTTGTATTATTCTTAAGGATGTATTGTTTGAATTGCAAAGTTGTAGCAAAGTTAATTTTCATACAACTGGGGTACCCAATTGATGCAGCCTACTGTACATAATATTCTATACTTACCTATATTAATTCTTAAATTATGTGACTATATTGAAATAAACATTACTTTTTATAATTTGTTTTTTTCTTCTTTTAATATTAGCGATGACATCTTATAAAGGAATTATAACCGTTAAGACTCGTGTGCGGTCCCTATTAGTTCACTGACTCCAATAATTTCAGTATTCACGCATTTTCTACGTGTGGTTGTGCAGTGAATTCTATTTCAAGCACGGAAATGGATTGTTAAAATAAACAGGTAAGTTTTAAGTTATAAGTTATGTGGCGCCATCTACATCGCAACATGCAAACTACGTATTACACTGACGTCAAAATCCTGCATCATGGTCACCCCATAAGTTGTAATGTATGATATTTTAAATTCAATTTATCGTTTAAAGTACTAATACAGCAGAATCGCAATTTATTTGGAATGAATGTACTCCTATACGTAATTCAGGAAATCGAATTTTGTAAACAAACATGTCATATTTAAAAAGATATAGGCAACTATAGAGGGCCGTGCTGAATAAACTAAAATTGGTTTATTTTTCAAATTTAGCAAGTTGTATGAGAAACCAAAGCGGTACATATGTTACTTGCCGCACATCAATTATTTTCTAATAGTTTTTGGATAAGGGTGTTTTGTCTTTTTTAGATATTTTCTTATAATTGTTTTTTCCAGCACGGCCCCCTATCCACATCTGTAAATTATTTATTATTACGAATTCACAATATCTGTTGCGGCACATATAACGTGTTAATAGAGTACATTCCTTGAGTTTAAGAAACTTTTTAAAACGCTATATATTTTTCAACTTACACGGGGGCCGAGCTGAAAACGTTTGGCTGGCACGACCCCCTTTTTTTGCATATTTCTTCAAAAGTACAGAGGTACATTGAAAAAAAAACCGGTACATATACTCCTAGAGGCGAGTACATTGAATTGGTGCACACCCAAAACGCAAATTCTGGGGGGCCGTGCGGGGCAAACGGACATGACATTCTGCCTACTCATTGGTGATTTGAGTTTGTACTGGTTACTTTTAACCGACGAAAAAAAGAAAGAGGTTCTCAAGTCGAGGCCTTTTTTAGGGTTCCGTAGTCAACAAGGAATCCTTACTTATAGTTTTTATGTATAACCATGTATAACATTTTACAGAGAAAGTATTCGATTTGAACGATTCTTGTTTTATTCGGGAGGGTTCTGAAGTTGGTTCCACACCTAAAAAGATTGCAAAAAAAAAAAAAAACACTACAATGTGGAAAATAACTTTCATTTCGGAAGTCGGTGGCAAAAAACGAAAATACAAAACCAAAGGCACCGACTTCCGAAATTAAAGTTATTTTTCACTTTGTAGTGTTTTTTTTTTTTTGTAAAAACGTTTTTTCAGTGGCGTCTTGGACGAAGGACTTTATAAGGCCTTTGCGTATTTGAAATTTAAAGTCAAAGGATCCGAATAAAAGTAGTACTTAAGTAAATACTACAATAGTACGTACGAAGGTATTCGCTGGATGGGGAAGCACAGAACCGGCCGAAGTGGCGGTGCTTGGGGGAGGCCTATGTCCAGCAGTAGACGTCTTTCGGCTGAAATGATTAAGTACTGCAAAAGGAATTTGATCACCCAGTCATATAAGAAGCAAAATGGGTTGAGTATATAAGGAAAAATTAACGAAAAAAACATTTATTTCATAACTGTTCAAGTACGTGTTTATTAATAACAAGTCTTCATCTTACAATGTCTTATTAAGTATCATTATCACATATTTACATTTTATTTCTAATTTTATACGTTTTCAAAACGCACCATCACGATGGCATCCCGGTAAGGAGCCGGACAGAGTTAAATATTATTTACTAAAGTGACTAACGCCATCTAGTGAGCGAAGTTGTGATTTTAAATTGTCATTTTGCTTTGTTTGGCAGCGACAGTAGTTACAGGCACCGACTATGTCAAAAGATGATTATTATAATTACTAAAGTAGGTCAAATTGTGTCAGTGATAAAAAACAATTATTTGTAAAATTAATGTCAATAATTTGATCTAAATAAATATCAAAAGTTCTGGCAAAATAACAAAACGTTTTTGCAAAATCTCTTGTAATTTTAAATAAATTAAAGAATAAGTAAGTAGCTATTATTTATTAAAAAGTTTTAAATAATTAGCACCATTTTTACAACGGTCACACTACTGCCAATCACAACCCTGGTGGCGTTTTTAAAAACTATTATCCTTTTAGGATTACCTTTACCTAAGGCACATCAATTTTTCAAGATTATTTACAGTATTTTTAACAATTATTTTACAAATAATAATTGCTAAGTACCTAGTTACTATCTAATAATTATGCAATATCATGGCTCATTAATTTTAATTTAAACACAATTCAAATAAAATAAAATATTTAGAGTGCATAAGTAAAAGAACAAAAAGTACAGTCAACTACTTCAGTAACAACCCTGTATTATAAAAAGTAGAAGAGTGCTTGGATCAAGAATAAGTTGTAGTTACCTACTAGGTACCTACTGTTGGTACCATAGAAATAACTTTAAAAATATTTCTATGGTTGGTACCGTTAGACAGTTCGTAGTTAATTAATTACTAAAATAATTAACTGTACTTTTGTTTCGATACCTTTAAAAGAAATATCTTATAGACAGTGAAAAGTACAACGGTGCGGTAGAGTGGATGGAGTCATCCATCATCATCACCACGATGAGAGCAGCGGGGTAGGTACTATCGCGGTCATTTTCAGGTTGAAAAGTGGTTCACCGCAAATATCCGCGATTGTACATAAAATGGCAATCGATCGCAAGGATCGCAATACCTTTAATTTTTACAGTTCAGCCACGTTCATTTCGTTGCTGAGCAGACGAAGTTTTCTAATAAACCTATGAAGCAACGGATGTCAAAATGTCATTGACATTACGATCGGTTGCTATTATAAGTGTTACCCAACTACCCCGCAGGTACACACGGCTTCATATTAAGCTATATTATATTTCCAGTTTAAGCTGACCTCTCATTGTACGGAAATTCTATATAATGCAAGATCAGCTTATACTGGACAATAATAGATGTAAGTTGGAACTCTTGCAATCACGTCATTTCGTGGTAAATAAATTGAATTTTAAATCCAATGTTAACTTTCCATCGAAAGTTATAATGCCTCACGGAAATGATGTGATGTCAAGGATGTAAATTTTTTACATTTTAAGTAGTAAACAACTCCATGCCATAAATAAATTGGATTATCTGATAGTGTTTCATTCAAACAAAACCTTGATAAATGCTATTGGATCATCGTTTGTTGTCAAAATATTACATTTATTTAAATAATTTTTATAAATAAGAAACAAAATAAACGTTAACAGTATTGTTCTTAGAATGGACATTTGACTAAAATGTCCTTCAAATAGGTAGTTTAATAATACGGAAGACATTATAATTCATATTATTTTGAATAACTTATTTGGAACTTACGTTATCATATTAATTCATAAGAATACACAACTTAGATAAATGTAGAACTCAAAATGAAGTTCTATGTATATTTTTAAAACACACAAGCAGGCACCTCACACAAACTCACTAACAAAATAACATGGAAGTAGGTATTTAACTCAACCACATCTTTGAAATATATTACATCATGAAAATGACTTACAAAATGAAGTCAGCCCTTTACTTAGAGGGTTCACTGTCCGAAGAACAATGTAAAAGTAATATGTTTCTTTAGCAAATGCAGCATTTTTTTGATATTACTAAGGCAGACATTTAATCTTACATTTACCAGAAGTGAAAGCAGGGCGTCATGAAGAAACGACTCACGACAACTTGCAACTCATAAAAGTTGTGGAGACAATATTGGACAAGAACAAAAAGTTCATTATTAGGAACCAAGAAAGCCCGAAATTGCTAAATGAAGCGAAATTATTAATGTTTTTTAACAGCATCATCAATATATTATGTCAAACCCATTTAACGCAACGAGCGGAGGTTCCTCTTAACCCAATTGTCATGAAAATAAAAGCAGCTTACTTATGAAGATGGACATAAATGAGTCCTTTTTTGTAGAACTAAACTATTACAAAGGCACAAAAAAAGTTTAACATATACAAGATTCAACATTTTATCTCATTTCTCATCTGACATAAAATAATTGCAGAAATCGTTGAGACACTATAATTAGGCCCACATTGCACCAGAAGTCACTAAATACGTTTGCGTTAAACGAATTTAAAACATTCTGTTTTTGTCAAACAATCGTTTGAAGATGATCTACTTAAAGACAAACAAATATGTTTTAAATATAAGTATATAGTGTGACTGGTAATTAGTGACCGATACCTAAACACATGATTGTGCTCATGATAACAAACAACTTTTACTATGGGATCAAACCTGATATCGCGAAAAAAAATCAGCTGCCCCATAATTCATGTTCGCGTAACTCGTCAAAATGTAGGGAGCAGCTGATTTTTTTTTTTCGCGTTTTCAGGTTCGATCCCATAGTAAAAGTTGTTTGATATCATGAGCACAGTCATGTGTTTAGGTATCGGTCACTAATTACCAGTCACCCTATATAGCTGGTTATAAAATAATAAATAAATAATAAATAAATAAATATGCTTGGACATTTCACATAACGCCATCTAGTTCAAAATGGGTATACTTTACCATTTAGTGATTTGTGGCGCATGTGTGGACCTAATCTAACTCGACACACAACACACTATGCTTTAACAAACATGGTCTCGTAACCATTTTTCGACACTAATAAACATTAAATACACTCAGTGTATTCAAGTGTCACACTTTCACACAGTAAAATTAATATAGGTACATAAATTAAACTGAACATTAAATACACAATTTTAGATAACTTCACACGTAATCACAACATTCAATTAAAACAGTAGTACCTACTCAAAGACATCTGTCTGTGCATTTAGGCTTACATTTAAAATTACTTGTTAAGATACGATTTTTGGGTATCACTGGGGTAGACTTATTAGATCTAATATAGTAAATCTAACCACAACCGTAAGTAAAACCAAAACAATGTGAATTGGCTATAAAAATATTATGACAATACTGCTGATTTCATTTTAATAAATTCAGATTAGTTGTTAATAAATTAGAAAGTACCGACATCTACAAATGCAATAAAAAAACTCTAAGAAGTTCCAGGTAGTCTGGCAACATCTGAGAGGCTTTTGTCCAGTTTGGACTATGACAGACAAAAACTACATAATATACTGACCAATATCTTAAGGTACAGACTCAATCCTATTGTCATCCTTTTTGACCTTACCTGAGAGCTTGGAGTATATTTCATCGATGGACTTCTGTCTGGTCTCAGGGAAGTAGATGACCGTGTAGAAGCAGGCGATGAAGCAGACGATGGCGAAGAATAGGAAGGTCCAGTGGATGCCGATGAGCTCACAGAGGCTGGTGAACCATTTCGTTTGGACGAAGTTGCTCATTTTCGCGCAGACATTTGCGAAAGCTGATACGGTGCCTCGGAGCTGAAATGAGAATGAGAGTTTAGTTAAATCGTTGATAAATTTGATGGATCAGTAACAGAAGGAAGGATGTATGTTTAAGAAAAAGGGCTGAATGGGTTAATTTAATGACTACGAAAAATAATTCTCCCAAATTCAACAAAGCCAAAACTAGAATAATTCATCTACAAAAACATCCTACTGTAAAAACACAGTTTCTGAATGGTATGTAATAAGTGTAATAACGCAAAATCGCCCAAGAATCACACGTGATAGCAATGTGTACAAACTTGTGGCGGCATCTACATCGCCACATACGAACTACGCATCACAATGACATGACGTCACGCAAAAATCCTGCATCGCGCAAGTTTACCGCGCGACTAGGTTTTACAACGTCCCAACATCAACCGTCGGGCAGTTGCCCACCAGACACAACACCCGTCTGGTCGGAGGATCCTCCCTTTCTATGAAAGGATGAGTGAACTTTACACACTGTTCCTCATGCCTCTATACTTAACTGTCATTGCCTATCCTAGGTCGGGCTATTGCTACAGTTATTTTTTGAATATTTATTATAAAAAAAGTAAAAACCGACTTCAAAAACCTAAAACGAATAAAAAATTTTACAGCTCTGAAGTCGGTGGCAAGCTAAGATGTATTGAAGAATTGAAGACTTTAGGAGCTGTTAAGGTTTTTTATTTATGATTATGAAAGTTATTTTATTCGTTTTAGGTTTTTGAAGTCGGTTTTTACTTTTTTGTGCAGTAAATTTATTTTTCCATTTTTAGTTGAATATACTTATATTTACATAAGCCCAAGACGAAAAGAAGAATCATCAAAATCCGCTTATAAATGCCGGAGATACAGTAGCTATATTTATGCATATGACTTTATACATAAGAATAATTACCTAATGTATCATATACTAAAACCTTCCTGAAACTTTTCAGCCTTATTGCTTTAGTAATAAGGTCGAAAAGTGGTTCACCGCAAAGTTTCGCGATGGTACATCACGTTACATACATTCACGTTAGGGTAATCAGTAATCATCAAAATTGTTTCATTAGTTTTTGAGAAAATCATGGACATAGAAACATAATACATACATACATACGAGTCCAATACAGAACCTCCTCTTTTTTTGAAGTTTGTTAAAAATGGACTTACTTGGAAAGTAAACAGATCCGTGATAATAATATACGATATAGGCTGGAACCCTGCCGCATCAGCGAAGATACATAGACACATGGCCAACACGGGCAACCAGCCGGGCAGCCAGAAGCCTGACGACGTCATGTAGAACCACGCCGATAAGATTATCATGCCCACGCCGACGGCGAACGATGTTGTTACTAGGAGAAGCTGAAATGGACAAACTGAATGATAAGTATTTTTTCTTTTGGCAGAGAATTTAATTCCGTGGTGTAATCTGACATCGGTAAACTCAAATTATTTCAAATAAACCAAGAACAGGCACTTTTAAATACTTTCAAAGGGGCGGTCAGTCATATCAGGCGGAGAATGATGAAGCTAGTTGCCCATTCCAAAGCGGTACGTTCCTATGGGGCAGAACGGACAAGTAACTCCACGGACACTTTTAGGTAAATCAAAATATTGTTTACATCATTCATGTTGTGAGACAATGTAGAAGGACCTGCACGTTAAAAGCGTCGGTAATGAAAACAAAAGCAATTCAAAAATTAAAATAAACCGTGGCAGCTAAGAGATAACCAGTCCCTTCTTACAGCGCCCGTTCACGAACATAACGCATGGATCAGCTCAACCAGTTTGATGAGAACATAATGATTCAACACACACGCCACCACCAAGGTAGGTACTATTCGCTCTGGGCAAGACGAAGTATTGTGTCGGACTTTTACCGACCATAATCCGTGGTGCTTCTTTCTTTTTCATCATCTTATGCATACTATCTGCATCACTTGCGCAGCTGTCAGTTTCCCAATAGGATTTCAGATTGGACGTTGCCAAATCCTGTCTTTTTCTCTGTGTCAGAAACTTTTGGAGATCCACAAACATTTTCGGAGATATTCTCTTTCCCACCAAAGATATTCCCGACTTTACAAGTTACAGCTATCCTATCATAATTCTGTTGAAAATCATAGTGCAATTTCCAAAGAGTCATGATATATTTTCTACTAACACTGACTTGAATCCACTTAACTTGCAGAGTAGCGAAAAGTTTCTAACAGATCAAAAATACTCTCACCTTTCTGCCAGTCTTCTCAACAAAGCAAGTAGCTACAATAGACCCCAACAGCTGCACTGCTCCGATCATCATGACCTGCTTGTTAGGACTGAGTTTCAGACTGATGGACTCCGAAGCTTTCTCGAAGACGAAGCCGGCGTAGATGAGCACAATGAGGTAGCCGTCGAACTGTTGTGTTATCTTTATTATGAGCGTTATTATGAAGGCTTTGAAGGTTGGTTTGTCTTGCACTGTGGAGGAAGAGATATAAGGATTATGTTAGAGTATCATTTTGCAGGCGAAACGTTATATAACAGATGAACTATCGCGTTGGGTGGAATTTTGTATCTTGGATTGACTAAGACCAAATGGAAATCCTGCACTTTTTATTCGTTTCACAACCAGCCCGTAGTATCAAAGTATTGGGGTCAGAAGTTTTATGGTAGGTAATACGGTTGCTTTTATAAACGTTTTCATGTCACGTTATGGCTCTGTGCCAACACAATTACCCAAGTCATCATCATCATTCTCCTGCCCTTATCCCAATTTACTTGGGGTCGGTGCAACATGTCAAACTTTAGAAATCAAAAGTTTCTAATTTAGAACCCTTACCTTGCCAGATGTAATCAAATCACCACTTCTCCTATCAAAGCAGATAGAAAAGACATTCTCCTCCAACTTTCGGAGTTGATATTAATAGTCTACTTACTTATTATCTTCCAGACAGACTGCGAGTCAGCTTGGGTTTGCTTGTCAACCCTTACGATGCTCTCAATATCTTGTTCAACACCACGATCCATCACGTTGACACCCCGCAGCCATGCCAGGACTGTCTTAGCTTCCTGTAATGTAACCATTTACTGAGTTAGTTCATTTTGTTGCTTGGTAATGTTTCTCCACCCTATACATATTCCGCGTTTCTGCCCGATCAAGCTATTCTGGTAAAGAGTCTGTCACACTTATGTCTCTGTTGGAATCAAAAAATTGAATAGCCTTTCAAGCAGACGTTTAAGATATTAGAAGCTTTGATTTTTGACGTCGATGGATTGCCCGTATCTACCAGTATTTTGAAATACAGTATTGTAACACTCTTAAGTAGGTTTAAAAAGTAGAACCTAAGTACGACACAAATATTTCGGTTCCATTAACGAGATAAGTATATAGATATTCCGGCAGGTAGGGGACTCATGGCTAAATAATAACAGCCGCAAGGGTCGATCGAAGGTTAAGCTACTCTTGCCGGGATCGGTTTACGGATGGGTGACCATCCATTACATATCGAGATCCCCCCTTCCTTCCGGCTGTCATCTTAGATCTTTGACAGTCGTTACGGGTAGTTGAAACCAGTCTTATTATGTTACCCAGTAACAGGGTTGTGGAGGTCAGATAGGCATCACTCCATGTATAAATACTGGTATTCAGCTGCTTCCGGTTACACTGGAAGCCGAAACCAACATATTTGGGAAAAGGCTAGGCATATTGATTGATTATATTATCTGAAGGAAGACAGTACAGTTTATAGACCGAGAGGTGACAGGATTTTTCATAAAGATCATGGATACGGTTAGATTTACTTCGATGGGTTGTAGAGTAGTCCCCTAATGTGAATGACGTCAGTCTGCCTGCTCTGAGTGGTTGCAACTTCGAATTATAGCGCTTACAAGAGGCGTCATTGTTGCGAAAAAAAAACGATCAGAGAAATGGTCAGTTTTGGTACACATTCAAAGTATGGTGTCTCCGCAGATGAAACAAGTTGGTCTGCCGGCTCTCAGTGGTTGCATTTCAGAGCTATGATGCGCGCAATATTGTTGCGAAAAAAAAACGATAAGAGAAATGGTCAGTTTTAGTACCCATTCGAAGTATGGTGTCTCCACAGGTGAAACGAGTTGATCTGCCGGCTCTCAGTGGTTGTATTTCAGAGCAATCGTTGTGTATGCAAGACGCTTATTTGTGGAGAAAGCCTAAAAAATACATAGAAAATTGGGACAATAGGCGAATTTTTCAAGTGCACGCCGGCCGGTGTCGTACTCCCACCCTACACCTGCGCCGAGCACCACCAGCTGCGCGACCGTCCCCCCTGTAAAGGAATAGGGAAAAAGCTAGAGGTGTCAAGAGGTGTCAATAAGAGAAATGGTCAGTTTTAGTTCCTATTCAAAGTATGGTGTATCCACAGGTGAAACGAGTTGGTCTGCCGGCTCTTAGTCGTTGTATAGCATTGTTATACGCAAGGCGCTTAGTTATAGAGAAATTTAACTTAACGGTAATCAATAAAATAAAGAATGAAATTGAACAAATCCAATTTTAATAATTCAACTTATGACTTTGGGTAACTACATATACGTTGTAATTCTACAAAATTATTAATCTGTGATTTACCCAAAATAGTAAGTTGAATTATTAAAAATTGAATTTGTTCGATTTCATTCTTTATTTTATTGATTACCGTTAAGTTGAATTTTTCTATAACTAAGCGCCTTGCGTAACACAAAGCTCTGAAATACAATCACTAAGAGCTGGCAGACCAACTCTTTTCACCTGTGGAGACACCATACTTCGAATAGGTACTAAAACTGACCATTTCTCTTATTGACACCTCTTGACACCTCCAGCTTTTTCCCTATTCCTTTACAGGGGGGACGGTCGCGCAGCAGGTGGTTCTCGGCGCAGGTGTAGGATGGGAGTACGACACCAGCCGGCGTGCACTTGAAAAATTCGCCTATTGTCCCGTTTTTCGATGTATTTTTTAGGCTTTCTCCACAAAGAAGCGTCTTGCATACACAACGATTGCTCTGAAATACAACCACTGAGAGCCGGCAGACCAACTCGTTTCACCTGTGGAGACACCATACTTCGAATGGGTACTAAAACTGACCATTTCTCTTATCGTTTTTTTTTCGCAACAATATTGCGCGCATCATAGCTCTGAAATGCAACCACTGAGAGCCGGCAGACCAACTTGTTTCATCTGCGGAGACGCCGTACTTTAAATGTGTACCAAAACTGACCATTTCTCTGATCGTTTTTTTTTCGCAACACTGACGCCTCTTGTAAGCGCTATAATTCGAAGTTGCAACCACTCAGAGCAGGCAGACTGACGTCATTCACATTAGAGGACTACTCTACAACCCATCGAAGTAAATCTAACCGTATCCATGATAGTTATGAAAAATCCTGTGACCTCTTAGTCTATTACGAGCGTCCTTCATGTTATAAATTATTCGTAAGATTATCGATAGGTTTTACTATTGTTGCAATAACAGTGTTAACATCGTATTATTAACATATGAACAAACAATAATGCTATAATTCTTACGGAACTGAATTAAAATGAATTTAAATGACACTTAAATGGAATATTGATGACGCTAGTTTCCGATTTAGCTAGGAAGAGATCGATGCAAAGTAACTTTATATTAGTGATTGTTATCATTTATATTCTAATGGAAATTGATATACTTTTTTGACCTTAATAAAATTATGTTTCTGTAATAAAACGATTTTATTTTTAAATTTAATTCCTGTCATTCTTCTTTCTGCTCGTGATTGTGATCTCTTTACATATTATTTGTATTAAAAAGATCAACCAACGGTATCTTTTTATTAATTCATTTATTAAGTATATTTGTTTTTTACCTGTATTCAATTCTTAACTAATTTTTACCGATATAACCGTTTATCTGTCTGTAGACATTGTCCTGCTTTTGATCGTTAAAAGCAGGTCATGGTTATATAAAAATAGGAATGAAAGAAGCTCAAGGCCTACACTCATAGGTCCTTCAGAATCGTGACCAGATCAACTCAAGGCTTTCGAGAGACGCTTCCTCCTACCACCTACTTATAGTTCTCTCGCTCGCTCTGCTCGCGCGTAGTCGGTCACAGTTCTAACCTATTACTATTTAATTACTATTTGGTCGGAGTGCCCCAATACTTGTATTACTAGATTGTGCTCGTATAATAGTTATATTGCTAGTAAGTAAGACAGTTATATATGAACCGCTTTCATATAACCATGTCGTCCTACTGCGACATATATACCTTAATCAAGCTATGCTAAAAAGGCATGGTTAAATACTCACATCAACTTTCCCCTGCTTGACTAGGTATTCAGGAGTCTCTGGCATGGCGAGGAAGATGAAGAAAGTAATAGTGGGTACCAGGAGCCCGAGCCACAGCATCGTTTGCACGTTCAGGATGTCTGCAAAGATGTAGCTCGTCAGGTAGCCGATGTTTCTGGAAGATAAGACAAATGACGGTGGTTTATTGATTCTATCCTAATAACCAATGTTATTTATTAAACATGTTATAGTAAAATTATAATTTTAACAAATTAATTTGTTGTATAAAATTTATAACATTTATCATGTTTAAATAATGTTTATGCCAGTCCATGGCGTAAGATATAAGATCATAACTATCATCATCAACATCATTTCAGCCGAAATACGTCCACTGCTGGACATTAAGGCCTCCCCAAGCACCGACACTTCGACCGGTTCTGTGCTTCCTGCATCAAAAAATTAAATTTGAAGTAAAATGTAAATATGTGATAATGATACTTAATAACACATTGTAAGATGGAGACTTGTTATTAATAAACACGTACATGAACAGTTATCAAATGAATGTTTAATTTTTAAATGCTTCTTTAATATAGTCAACCCCTTTTGCTTCATATATTTTATGACTGGGTGATCAAATTCCTTTTGCAGTACATAATCATTTCAGCCCAATGACGTCCAGTCCCCCAAACACCGACACTTCAACCGGTTCTGTGCTTCCCGCATCCAGCGGATTCCTGCAGCCTTTCAAGGTCATCGATCCACCTTGTGGGAGGACTATATTACTATGACCACAATGACAATGTTTTAAAGCAAATAAATATATTCTATTCTATACAGGAGTAGCAATCAAAATTGAAGAATCTTATTTTTCTATTTTTAATCCTTTCAGAAATAATTAGCTTATATTTTGTGTAAATATTATCTTGTTTGAAAACAAAAGTACACGGGAGAACATTAGTGATTAATTGTTTTCGAATGTAAATAGGTAGTTACAGATTCCTCGGACACCTCTGAACGCATAAAAATAAATCAATAATATCCTACCTCTCTAACAAAGTACCTGCAATTTAATGATTATTCTAAAAGCGGTGCGCAGAGGTCATTACGTAAGAAAACAATCTGGTCAAGTCTGTTCGTTGAACTATTACCATGCATAATTATGTACTTATTTACGTATCTTTATTAAATCACGACGAAGTATCACCAGAGATAAAAGACATAAAGAACATCTCATCTTATTCCCAGGAGGGGAATTCATAGAACACCCTCATAACGCCGTTGTCCGATGTTGTCCCATGTACAGTCAACCTTAAAAAGATGTATATGTCGCAGTAAGGTGGTTTTAGCCGTGATCACAGATTAATACAGATAATCAGGGACACTCCGTACTTTAGGTATGAAGCTATAAGTACGCCGCGGGCCCCGTCCGCGGGGCTAATTCAGTAGGTCAAAAGGTATAGGAGTTACGCGATAGAAAGAGACGCAACTTGTAGTTTTATATAACTGTAGGTAATAAGCGTTGTGCGACCTGAATTGCACTTTATTGTGTCGTAGCAAGAGTCGCTTTTTATTTAAATGATTTTGCGGAGTGTCCATCTGTATTAATCTGTGCCGTGATATAGTTATATCCCTAGGGTTATAGCTATCTACCGGGATATAGTTTTATGAAAACTGTCGGAGTGCCCTAATTTTGCTACTGCAACCAATTCCGATGTCACAGTTCTAACCTAACCTAACCTATATTCGGTCGGAGTGCCCTAATACTTATTTTTCTAGAGAGGTCCTAAAGAGGTCTTATCTATCTTAGATAAGACTTCTTTCATATTTTCATGTCTACTGTAGTAAGATTATATGAAAGCGGTTCATGACTATCTTACTAGGAATATAAGTATGAGGGCATACCGACCAAATAGATTAGGTTAGAACTGTGACGTCTGATTGTGTGTGCTACGTCAAAATTGGTCGCAATAGCAAAATTAGGGAACTCAGACGGTTTTCAAATAACTATATTACGGTAGATAGCTATATCCCTAGGAATATAACTGTATCACACCTATAACCATCTTATTGCAACATATACCTACAATACATCGACAAGAATCCATTTAATTATACCTATTACAATCTGTGTTCCATAATTAGTGTAGTCATACCACAATTTATTGCCACAAATCATCATTTATTACATATTAGGGACTTTATTATCATTAATACTATATTATGGAGCATAGATTGTAAATGAATTCTTGTCGATGTACAGAGACATCTGTTTCTACATCTAAGCAATATGGGACGAGCCTATTTCCTATTGCCACTAACCGGGCACAAATCCAGAACCTGTGGTGCTGCTGAGAAACGCGCAACTGCTAAGAAAAAAAGCTCCGAGGAAGTCTTATTACCCAGCCATGGCATGCAAACGAGGTTATTACGGTTGAGACTAGCTGTTTTGATAAGCACGTAGTCTCCTATAATGAAAACGCGAGTATAAAAGCTCTTAAAAGCCTTTTTGTTCATTTTTAGGGTTCCGTTTCTGAAAAGGAAAAAAAGAAATCCATATAGGATCACTCCGTTGTCCGTCTGTCTGTCAGTCTGTCAAGACCCTTTTTCTCAGGAACGCGTAGAGGTATCAAGTTGAAATGAATATCAAATACGTAGGTCTATGGTCCCTTGGAGCGTTAGCGTCAGAATGGCTGGTTGCCTATGGCAAACGCCTCTCAAAGTATATTCAAGAATTGCTACATAATTGCTTATATTTGCTACATTTCTTCAATAATTGCTACATACGATGCATTCAGAGAAAAATGAATATTTTTTTGACCAGCCATTCTGACGTCAGGATGGCTGGTCAAAAAAATGTCGCCTCCGTGTTCAGCATGAAGGACGCAGAATTTCTAAAAGTTTGTTGTATCAATAATTGCTACCTAATTGCTTCATTCACGAATTTAAGTTTGAGCTTCATACATACATTAGGTAAAAAGATATAGCTTTTATTAATTTTTTTACGAAGAAGTGCCTAATAATTTGGAAAGGCAACACATTTTTTTACTACAACGCAGCGCGCGTCTTGTTTAAATCTTGCAGGCGTTTGCTTAGAGTGATGTTGTTTAATGAATAGCTTTTAAAACGTACCTACCCTCAATAACACAATACATTTAGGTACTAGTATCAGTATGTAAAATAGCTGGGTCAGATAATACGTTGAAAACTGTTTTAACTTATTTGATAAGTACATCAAAAGAAAAATATTGCAATAAGTAGTGAAAGAACAAAGGCGAAATCGTAGCTGAATTTAATTTGAGCGACTAAAAGTGACTTATATACGAAGGCAGCTCTATTATTTTTCTACGTTTTTTCAAAATATCACCTTAACTAGTTAAAAATACTAGTTTAAATGAAAAGTTATTTGTGTGAAAAGTGTTTAGTGTTGCCATTTTGTATTTATTCTTCCAAGTGACAGTAAGTACAGCATTATTGTATTATAATCAGTTTTAGTTTGTTATTGTAATAAAACGGAGTACTTAAATGAATTAACAATCATCTTTATTTCTAAGTGGTCGTTGCAGGGAGGCAACATATTTTTTTACTACAGCGCGCGTCTTGTTTAAATCTTGCAGGCGTTCACAACGGGTATGGGTTACCCACCCCAGATCTGTTGACGCGGAATCATTTGCGTGTGGTGTGAGGGTCACTTTATTAAAACTCTTTGAAAATATGCTTAGGATTTAGTGAACATTCCCAAAGAATTGTGAAAGTTGGAATCAGATTTTGTGAAAGTCAACTTTGCTAGATATGAACTGTAAAGTGGGGCCCTCAGTTCTCACATAGAGGATTGAGGGCCCACCTGTACCTGATAAACTATGGACACTACAGATAGTCTTTATGCCAAAATCTAAGCTTTTAGCAAACAAAATTTGTGAAAACAAGATTTTATCGCAAAACACTGTCCTACTTGGTATATCTTCGTTCAAAATGGGCCCTCCATCCTCACACACGTAAAAGTTTATCACGCAAATAAAACGAAATCTATATAGCTACTGTTTGTAATCCTATAAGATACTAAATAAATTGTGAAAATTTGTGATAGCAAGAGCAGGTCACCATTTCTTGTTGTTTGAAAGTTATGACCTTGACAAAATTCGGGCCCTCAATCCTCCATTTATTTTGTTTTCCGTTTTAATACGCCTATCGTATGAAAGATTAGACAAATACAAAATAGTCTCTTTTTGTGAAAAAAATTGTGCAACAAATTGGTGTTATTTGTTACTAATAAGAATAACGATTAAACTAAAAATCTTAATATATACCGAAATCGACTATTTTTGAATGGTGTAGTAGGGTAGGGTGACAATAATTTTTGACATAAGATGCTCAGAGAACAATGTAAAGCATATATTATAATACACATAGTTGTATGGGTAATTATCTTGGAGTAGTGAATGTTGATATTTAATTTTATTTAACGATTATTATGTTCCAAACATTTTCACATAAAATCGAGGAGGAGTTTTGGAGTTCAACCTCATTAGTTTGTCTATGCGACTACTACAAAGAAAAAGTACAGTGATGTTCTTTGTATTACAATAATATGTCATGTCAATTGATTGAGAAAACTACGAAAATAGTTACTGAAATATTATTATAGTCATACAAATAAGTACATGTAAGTTTATTTTGATACATACTCATCTACCTATATGTTACTGTAAAAGCCCGAACTGCGGTAAATATTAGGATTTACCCGTAAATTCTAATATTTACCAAATCTCACCGGTAAAACCCCGAATTATTCTAAAACTGTCTTTAATTTCGGACTTTTACCGGCATTCAGTCGGTAAACCCTAGATTTTACCGCAGACACTGGTAAGGCCCTGCGCGCACTGCCGTGCCGTGTGGGAGTGGCGCGAGGAGGCGAAACGGCGGGGCGTAACTCCGCTGCCGCGAGAAATCATGGCACGGCGGACAGAGCTCCGGCGGGATCATGGCGACATGGAGAGTGCGACTGTCGCAACCCAGCGCTGGGCACGCCACAATTGCGACGATAAGCCCCTTCTTTGAGGAGTGGTTAGAGAGGCGCCACGGCGTCCTCATATTCCGCCTGACGCAGGTCCTCAGGCGCGGGCGGGCGTGTATACTCCCGTTGCCGCGCTTAAGGGCACGTTCTCACACATTATAAAAGGCCGCGTTACATAGGTAATTAATGATTTTATTGTTAAAATTATGTAAATACATAATTATTAATGTCGCGAATCATATTTTGATTAAGATACAACCTTACACTGACCTGTAAATTGTAAAAAACGCAAGAAAATATGAATTTCGCGGGCTACCACAGCGCAATTACGTTTTGCGCAAGCACCTTAACGTGTTACCACGAGTGCCCAAAAAAAGAATGTTATTTTTTTATTAGGGTTTTAGGATTTTAATTTTTTTATCTGGTAATTTATAAATAGCGATTAAAAAGTTTCATTTTCACATTTGTTGTTTTAATCCTTGTAACATCTCCATTCTAGCCTGTTACTTTTTGTAATACACATGTGGTGGCATCTACATCGCCACATACAAACTAAGCATCACAAGGACATGACGTCCCGCAACCTGCATTGCGCAATGAGAGTTTACCGCGCGACTAGCATATAGGTATACAACAACCCGACATTAACCGTGGGGCAGTTGCCTAACAGACACAACACCCATCGGAGGGTCCTCCCTTTTCAATAGAGGATGTGTGAACTTTACACTCTGTTCCTCATGACTCTATACGCACAATACGTATGGACGGTAAAGATTTTGATTTTTAAGTGAAAGTTATACCTGCTGTAAGAGATACGCTGATCAATTAATAATTTGACACTTTTTTAATTTACACAGCCGAATGACGTCATAAAATGGCGGCTTGATGATTTCATGGTTTGATATAACATTAAAATACCTGAAAACTTTGAATTTAATTTTAATATTTATTTTGTTATTGAACTAAAACTAATATTTTCCGACTGCTTTTGGCCTAATCTATCTAAATAATATATTTTTAGATTTTTTCTCATATAGAGTAAAATACCGTATTGTGGTCACCCTATTTCCTAATTCAGGGAACAAAAATAAAACTCGATTTTTATTTACAATAAAGGGTCTTTTAATTTCTTTCTAGTATCGAATTTCTTGCACAATTTTTTTCACAAAAAGAGACTATTTTGTATTTGTCTAATCTTTCATACGATAGGCGTATTAAAACGGAAAACAAAATAAATGGAGGATTGAGGGCCCGAATTTTGTCAAGGTCATAACTTTCAAACAACAAGAAATGGTGACCTGCTCTTGCTATCACAAATTTTCACAATTTATTTAGTATCTTATAGGATTACAAACAGTAGCTATATAGATTTCGTTTTATTTGCGTGATAAACTTTTACGTGTGTGAGGATGGAGGGCCCATTTTGAACGAAGATATACCAAGTAGGACAGTGTTTTGCGATAAAATCTTGTTTTCACAAATTTTGTTTGCTAAAAGCTTAGATTTTGGCATAAAGACTATCTGTAGTGTCCATAGTTTATCAGGTACAGGTGGGCCCTCAATCCTCTATGTGAGAACTGAGGGCCCCACTTTACAGTTCATATCTAGCAAAGTTGACTTTCACAAAATCTGATTCCAACTTTCACAATTCTTTGGGAATGTTCACTAAATCCTAAGCATATTTTCAAAGAGTTTTAATAAAGTGACCCTCACACCACACGCAAATGATTCCGCGTCAACAGATCTGGGGTGGGTAACCCATACCCGTTGTGAACGCCTGCAAGATTTAAACAAGACGCGCGCTGTAGTAAAAAAATATGTTGCCTCCCTGCAACGACCACTTAGAAATAAAGATTATTGTTAATTCATTTAAGTACTCCGTTTTATTACAATAACAAACTAAAACTGATTATAATACAATAATGCTGTACTTACTGTCACTTGGAAGAATAAATACAAAATGGCAACACTAAACACTTTTCACACAAATAACTTTTCATTTAAACTAGTATTTTTAACTAGTTAAGGTGATATTTTGAAAAAACGTAGAAAAATAATAGAGCTGCCTTCGTATATAAGTCACTTTTAGTCGCTCAAATTAAATTCAGCTACGATTTCGCCTTTGTTCTTTCACTACTTATTGCAATATTTTTCTTTTGATGTACTTATCAAATAAGTTAAAACAGTTTTCAACGTATTATCTGACCCAGCTATTTTACATACTGATACTAGTACCTAAATGTATTGTGTTATTGAGGGTAGGTACGTTTTAAAAGCTATTCATTAAACAACATCACTCTAAGCAAACGCCTGCAAGATTTAAACAAGACGCGCGCTGCGTTGTAGTAAAAAAATGTGTTGCCTTTCCAAATTATTAGGCACTTCTTCGTAAAAAAATTAATAAAAGCTATATCTTTTTACCTAATGTATGTATGAAGCTCAAACTTAAATTCGTGAATGAAGCAATTAGGTAGCAATTATTGATACAACAAACTTTTAGAAATTCTGCGTCCTTCATGCTGAACACGGAGGCGACATTTTTTTGACCAGCCATCCTGACGTCAGAATGGCTGGTCAAAAAAATATTCATTTTTCTCTGAATGCATCGTATGTAGCAATTATTGAAGAAATGTAGCAAATATAAGCAATTATGTAGCAATTCTTGAATATACTTTGAGAGGCGTTTGCCATAGGCAACCAGCCATTCTGACGCTAACCCTTGGAGCTCTACAAAAATCCCGATCCCGATCCCGATACCGATCTGATAAGTCCCGTAACCTCAGCCGACACATTATTACTTTCTAGTTTCCTCCACGTCATGGTCATGATTTATTGTATCAAAAGCGCGACTAAGATCAAGGAAACAATTATTATGTTCAGACTATCATTCCAATAACGATACGATGTATCTATGCAGGACTATTACAACATGATTTGTTGTCATAGGTTACATAACGCGTGGCTCGGGAAAACACTTGATAAGTTAATTAAATTAAATGGCGAATTAATCAATATGTTATCGAGTCGTATAACCTTCATCTGTTATTAGATAGAAAATATTCTAGATGTTTACATCATCACCATCATCATTTCAGCTGAAAGACCAAGACAAGCACCGCCACTTCGAGTGGCTCTGTGCTTCTCGCATCCAGCGAATTCACAAGGTCATCGGTCAATCTTGTGGGAGGCCTTCCAACGCTACGTCTTCCGTAGGTACGTGGTCGCCACTCCAGAACCTTTACATAGCAGCATTTTCTTCATATTGCGGCATCGCCATAAATACACTACCTCACACACACTACACACACACTTCCTCGTATATACGTGTTAGAATTAGAAATACGAGAAAATTTACAACTGGAAATAGCTTGTCAGCAAGTTATATTGTGAAGTTAATTGCCTAGTGTGGCCTTTCAATTGTACTCTAAATTGCTGCTCTCATTTTAATGATGGTTATGTCCGTAAACGTAAAAGTAATAGTGTAATGGACCATATTCATGACATAATCCCTTTTACTAGTAGTCTTTTCTTATTTTTTACAAGCCATGCTCTCACTCACTCATTTACCAAAATCCCCTTGAGTGCATGGAAAATGACGAACTTCCATACAAACTTTCAATCCCTTATTCAACCCTTATAAGGAGTAAATTTTAAAAAATCCTTCTTTAGAGCTTGCCTCCTTGTTATCTGAGGAACTCTTGAGCAAAATTTCATGCTTGGAGTTTAAGATCCAGCGGCTTACTCTGTGCTTTGTCTGTCAGTGAATTTAAGATTTTTATTAGTTGATAGCTCATCCAATGGATACTCCAAATACTGCAAAGTTCCATGCTCTAGAAGCATGAAACCTAGCAGCTAATGCTTTTAGTGTATTTTTTTTTATGCAGAAGATGATCATAAGAATAGACTGACAGGCGTTTGCAAAAACTAGTCGATTTCCGATAATACAAAAGTTAACTTACCTATTCAAAATAAGGAGTGAACCCAGCGCTCCTCTGAGGTCAATATCGCTGATTTCCTTCAAGTATATCGGCAGGACTATGTAGCAGGAGGAGCAGGGAATACCAGCGACGGCCCGAGCCAGGATCAAGGCCCACGGCTCCAGACATAGTAGCTTGATCTGCCAGTAAATCTGGGAATAGGAGAAAATGTTTATCATTATTAAGTATCTGTCATGTCTAGTGATCACAGGCGCGAAGGATGCCGGGGACGCGACAGCGCGACGCGACTCTAGTAGAACAATTTCTATGAAAACTTCATGGAAATATACCAGAATCATGGATAATACATAAAGAATAGACAGCTGCACGCTTAGCAGTTCCTATTGAATGCTAATTGATGAAATAAAATGAGAAAAAGGTAAACAAACTGCTTTTGTTTTTTGTGCCACTTAAGATTCACGCGAGTTCGGCTTTTGTCCAAAATGTTATATTATGAATAATTGAGTAGGAACCATTGTTTGAAAGATAAATTCGTAATCATAATCATAGGCATAGAATTATCATCTGATATTCGTTTTGTAAGACAAAAACCAATTGTATCAAAAATCGTTTAATTCTCACAATTAAGAATAATGAATGATGTAAGGATTTTGTCACAATACTTACTACCATCAACAATAATCCTACTATAACTACTTAAAAACTAACTTATTTTGTATGAGCTGAGCAAAATCAGCCTAATAGTAAAAAGTTACTAAACATTTTCATACACTAATATTGATAGCCAAGATTATATTAGGAGTACCTACTAATTAAAATGAAGTTCGATAAATAATTCATTATAAAATTCTCATAAACGATGATAAACTTTCATCAAAGCCAATTGGTCAGTGAAAAGCTATACCTAACTGGAGAAGAAACATAAGAAAAAAGAATACAAAAACAAATGACAATAGCAAAGCATAAAAATACAAGAACAACGGAACAGGCACTTAAGAGGTACACGACAAAATATAGGTAACACAAGAAGACGGACAATACCTACTACAAATCGTAGGAAGGAAGGAAGCTACCGAGTTCAATACTCCTTACTTTTTCAGCACCCGAGTTCACGCTTGAAGTCATTTGAATGGCGACACCAATTATTTGTAAACAAGAAGACTTTATCAAAGTAAAGAAGCATCTGATTTTGTCTTTCCGCGTTTAGATCTAACAAAGGCCTTTGACACTGTAAGCTGAATTATTGTTTTCAACTGATTGCCTACAAAAAGATTGCTCTTAATTTCATGCGTGGTTAAGCCAAAGTGGTGATATTTTATAGAGAAATCCTTTGGGTATTTTTAGCTATTGCTATATTTTAGATTCATACGTTCAGAGTGTATGGTAATATGTAGTTATTTATCACAAATGTTTCTGCTGTGTGCGTGGGTGTGTGCTGTGTGTTTCATCATAATATGCCTAGCCTTTCCCACCTATATCAAGTCATGTTCCTTGTTAGTGTCGTTTTCCAGTCTAAACGGACGCACGTGAATACCAGTAGGTATTTACTTGGAGCGACTGACCTTTCAGACTTCCACAACACAACAACACAATCGCTGCTGCTGCTGTCAGACTTTCGGGCTTCGGATTTTCTGAAGGTAAAAATTTCAATTCAAACAAAATTGTTTTTTTCATGTCAAGTTTTTTTGCGATGTTATTTTAATTTTGTTAGTAAAAAATTATGAATTTAACATAACAAAAGCAGTTTCTTGAGGAAAACTGTTGCAGATTCAGGCAAGGTAGATACATTATACATTATGGAGTCATTTACATAATAATAGCATGGGCCAAGGTGAATAAAAAACGAATCTGATTATTTTAAAAAAGGACTAGTCCGATTTACTCGTGACTGGTACCGCAGTGTCAAATATATATATATAGATATAAGATATATATAATATTAAAGATATAAATAATAATAGATATATATTGCAAGTATAATTTCTAAGTTCATCAAAACAAGTCCAAGCAAGAATTCATTGGGAAAATCTAGAACAGATTAAAAGCTTACATCATTACTTATCAATATTCAAATGAAAATACTATTGACTAAAATGTAGTGCATACCAAATCAGATGAAATTAGCACATTTCAACTAAATATGTCCATTGCTTAAAATTTTGCACATAACTTCATAATGTAATTTTTATTTAGCACCTTATTAAGGTAAATATGGGGATATTATTGATAGTCATGACGTGATCTATACAGTCATATGCTACATTTTAGACTATTAGAATTTTTTGATATCACGCGTATCGCGGCGTCTGTGACGTAGTGAGTTCAAAGTTATCATTTAGTTTACTTAAAGCCTCAACACTCAAATACTGACTGACTGACTGTACTTGATACTCAAATTAAATTTTATTCAATTTGTTTATTAACTACAACAAAAGCAAAAACATTTCATATTTTATTTTCATTAAATAATCCAATATCATCTAAAGCCTGTGGCATATTTCTAAAAGAGAAAGCCGAGGGGCAGTACCAACTTGCGCGAGAGACTGTCACAACCAAATTTAGTTCATAAAATTACTGCTATTTTTTTAATCACATTTACGTTTTTGTTATGAGAAAGATTCCCGGATTTCGGACATCAAAAATAAAAGTATTTTTTTACTTTGTACTATGTATTTTCCACGTATAATTATGTCAATGTCACTGCTATTGCACTTTTTTTAATATTTTTTATTCATGACACCATAGACAGGTCTACATAGATGGATTATAACAAACGTAATATTACAATACACATTTCCCAATGTTGCTACTACGTCAAAAAATATAGCAATATACACCAACAAACAACCAACCATCACCATCAACCAACAAACATTTAAATGAAGAAGATAATTTATGTAAGTAGGTACCATATCGATTTGGTTTTGAGTACCTACGTGATATTAGGTATTGTATTGTATGTGTGATAAAAAAAAATGAAGTATTGCATTTGTTTTTTGGCTGATTTATATTTTATCTGTAATTCTTTGGCGCCGTCATGAATGACGTTACTTTCAATGTTGGTTTCATTTATTCAACTATTTGAATATAATTAAAATAACGAAAACGGGGGTTCAAGTGCATTTCGTGTCGTCTTGCAGGCGACGGCAGCGGCAGTGCCGCCCGACCGCAATTCATGGCTGACGCACCGACACCTACTGGTTTCTATTAGAACATAATATCACCACAATCAATACAGAGTATTGGTGTTTGCACTTCCGTCTAACTGGTCATGAAACGTATTAACTAGTAATAACAATATTTGTGTAGGGCGGATATAGTTTCAATAGTACATTTTTAATTGTGGTCGATACATAATGTATCGACCACAATTAACGATAAATATGAATAAATAATTAATGAATTAACCATATCCACGTTTCTCATTTCTAATATCCTACCTTATTAATACTAACATTTCAAGTTCAAAATATGGGTGTCCTATAATAATATATAAATACACCTCTGCCTAACTCTTCGTGTAAAATAAGCCTAATGTCATGTTATGTTCAAGTTCTTATGAACCAAGGAATAAGTAAACACAGTACAAAATCGATTGTTGGTTTAGCCAGCACTTACTACAAGTACATACGTACTTGATTCATTCATTACATTAAAAACAACTGTGAATGTATTGTTTATTCACTCTGGAAAAACTAGCACAAAATCAAGGATAAAAAACATTACCGATATTACTACCTTATTTCTCACTAACTCCACTATTTCGCATCAGTCATTTTCACGAACCTAACCTCAAAATATTAAGTAGGTAAATGGCAAATAAATACAAATTGCGGAAATCCATGTAAAAAACAGTTAACAATATAGGAAGAGCATTAAATTCTCCTCCAAATACACTGGGTTTGGTTGTGACACCGGACTTTTCGTTTGGTACAGGGTGCCCTATATTTGAGAACATTCTCCTTTTCACGATCATCTTATGCATGTTTTATGCAGGAGGTATGCAACTTATTCAATACATGTTATTGCAGTTCAAGCTTCGAGTTCAAGAGAAAACAAGCTAATTTTAGATTCCTATATTTACCTGATTCTACCATGTTCACCCGCATTATTGGAAGCTTATTTACCTACAAAGTGTTTTTCTAGTTGTGCGTTCAACCTCACCTTGGGGCTTGGTCACATTCCTGATAATGTGGTGGTGTGGCTACGTGGCTACAAACAAAGGGTCTAATTTTACGATATTGATGTCAAATTAGAAGCAGGATTTCCTTTTGTTTATAAATAGCTTTTCTTTTCTTTTCTGAACTTGATGATAAATTCTTAATACCATCATAACGATGTTTTTTTTTTTCAAACAGAACATTTCATGATAAGTGTAGAAATGACAAGGACTATTTTCATCTTCTTTTTTGTCGTAGGAGTCATCGTATGAGGTGTACCTGCACAGTCGCACTGTGGCTCATTAGAGTACCCCCCTCAGACTAAGTTGTCTGCCTACAGCGGCCCAACTGGCTTTGTACTCGGTTAAGGGATTTCCAGGTTACATGGATTTCCATGGCTATTTTCATTGCATGTCTAAATATTGGAATAAAGTAAGCACTATATATATAACCCATCAAACAATGAAATCTTTTGTTTTTCCCTCAAGTTCGACCCACTCAGTTCATTAGTGTTATCAACAGTACCTATTTTATTGTTCATAATTTGAATAACAATATCAATTACGTGAGAAACACAAAGTCTATGAATAAAGGCGGCGTTAACGCTGGTTTAATGTTTATTCTTTATCTTAAGAAAGAAAAACATAAGAACAAGTACAAAAGTACTTGTTCTTAAGTTATATAATTATGCGATAGCAGACTATAAATTGTTTACTACCCTAGTCCTTAAATCGATTTACTTTTATGGAACCGATGACCTAGTAGTCACAAAAAATGAGGATGGTTCACACTAAATTCTTATTCAGTGGATGTTTAATTTGACAACATTGGTCCAATGGTTATTAAAAAAACTTTAAGCTATATGAACATCTACCTTTTAATGTATTTCTTTTCCAAGTTCTTCTTCTTTAAATTTTTGTTGTATTTTTTCTACTTAAGAGGATATATTGAAACGTGGTTTCGCACTGACAATAAGGAACTGTTTGTATAATACCAAATCGTATAAAACAGAAAATAGACGGTACTATTTTGGATTTTTTTTTTCTATCAAAAAAGTTTCAAGTAATCATGTTTCAGTTTTAGTACAACAGTAGACAATTTAATCAATTAACACAATCATATGAAAATTCCAAATGATTTAACCGTATATACACTTCTCATCAGAAAAATCGAAACACCTTGCAAGTTTATGTTTTGTAAGGATTATCACAAAAATGTGTATATTTAGGAATATATGTCAAATGTCATTTAATAGTGAATAATATGAGGTTTTCAAATCCTAATGTTAATGTTCTAAATTCAAATTAATTTTTCATAGGTTTCTTATTTTGTTTAATAACTCATTTTTACCCTGTATGAAGGAAATTGATAAAACAACACACGTAAATGAAAAAAAAAGTTCTCTCGTTTATTTACTAACTTGTATTCCCTCCCAGAGATCTTATTACTGCTTCCATACGGTTCTTCATCGATCGGATGAGAGTCATGATCAAATGTTGTGGCATTCCATTCCATTCCTCTTGGATTGCATTTTGCAGCTGGCTAAGTGTTTCTGGGGCAGGATCTCTTGCACGAATTCGTCTCTTTAATTCATCCCATAGATGTTCAATCGGATTCATGTCCGGGCTTCTTGCTGGCCATTCCATAATGGAGATACCGACTTCGGTAACATAATCTCGTACGACGCTCGCGGTGTGAGCCCTAGCATTGTCGTGCATGAATATGAATCTGTTGCCAATAAAATGTGCATAGGGCATCACGTGAGGCTCAAGACACTGTTCGATGTACCGATGACTGTTTAGTGCAGGCAGACGTGGCCCGGACACAAAGACAAGCTCTGCGTTCTCCATCTCTTCTGTAGACCTTGTTCCTTCCATCGTTACCATAGAGCATAATTTTACCCTCATCAGAAAAGAGGACTTTGTTCCACTGGAGGTATTACCGATTTAGGTGCTCACGTGCAAAGTTAAGGCGCGCTCTTCGACGGTTTGCAGTTAATTTCGGTGTATTTGCTGGCTTGTGCGGTACCAGTCCACGTTCCTTCAACGTTCTTCTAATTGTAGAGTCACTTACAGCCACCCTACGTACAACATGAAGCTTCTGCTGCAGTTGAAAAGCATTAAGGCGTCGATTTCGTAAATAAGTTGTTACATTAAATCCATCATCTTGCTCAGAAGTGAACCGATTCCTGCCAGATCCTGAACGGCGCGTGAACAAACCAGTCTTCCGATAGCGTTTGTAGACTCTATGAACAGACGACAGGCTTAGGTGCAATCTTTCAGTCACAACACGCTGACTAAGTCCAGAATCCAGCAATGCCACCACTTGGGCGGCTTCTGCGGGCGAAGTATCCATATGTTTTAGAAAAAAAAAACTTTTTCAGACGTCCCAAAGTCACAGTAAACAAATAAATAACAAAACAGTTTTAAGATAAGCGCTAATTTTTAGTTTTCAAAGGTGAAATGTACTCCAACTTAAACACACATTTGTCTCAAAACAGTGAATCATTTCATTTATAGGATAAACAAATGAAATTCTAATTTTGAATTTTGAATTTTCGCCTATCAATGAAATGGCCAAAGTGCCAGCTATACAATCACGTGATTTTTTTCATAGGATGAAAACTCTTTTTAACCGACTTCAAAAAAAGGAGGAGGTTCTCAATTCGGTTGTATTTTTTTTTTTTTTGTATGTTTGTTACCTCAGTACTCCGTCATTTATGAACCGATTCGGAAAATTCTTTTTTTATTTGAAAGGGTATACTTCCAGATTGGTCCCATTTTTATCAAAATCCAGTTCTGATGATGGGATCCATGAGGAATCGAGGGAACTCCTCAAATATTATAGCCATACATATAGCTATTTTGGTATTTTCATCAACAAATCAAGCGTTTGCATTCAGAAAGTATCATCTGGTGAAGTGGAACTGAGGAAGAAGACCACAGAAAGCCACGGGAACTCCTCAACGATGGTAAGTATTTCACGGGTGGCGATAAGATATCTCAATTAATAGTTAAGCGACTATGGCGAAGCTTTAAATAAATGGTTCTGATGAAAATGGTACCATCGAACCGATCTGATGAAGGAGCCGGAAGGTAGGCATCGGAACTCAGTAATAAAACAATGTATCCTAGCCGTGTTTGGGCTTATTGGAATTGTCATGAGGTGCACTCTGGCTATAAATGATTTAATGCTTACTATATGGCGCTTCAAATTGCGCTAGTTACTTGAGTTGTTTTAGTCTATGTGGATGATGCTCCTCTAATTTATATTGCGGCGTGGTATTCACATTTGTGTGGGGTAGGCACCACTAAAAAGTGAAAAATAGGAACTTTTTACAAAAAAAAACAACCCACTTCCAAAAAAACACTACAAAGTGAAAAATAACTTTATTTTCGGAAGTCGGTGGCAAAAAAACGAAAGTAAATAAAAAACCAAAGACACCGACTTCCGAAATTAAAGTTATTTTTCACTTTGTAGTGTTTTTTTGGAAGTCGGTTGTTTTTTTTTTTGTAAAAAGTTTTAGTGTTAAATTAGGACAGAAACCATGAAAACGGAAGTGTTTCAATTTTTCTGATGAGAAGTGTATTTAAAAAATACAAAATTATCGTTGTATCCCCGTAAAATCTTTTGTTTTTATCGTTTATTATAAGTAGTACAAATTGGTAATAGGTACACAAATTTTCTACCAAACTGCAGTACAGTTTGTCGGCAGATAAACATTATTAAGTATATTCATTTCCTACGTCTCTTTATTTAGGCATCTCTTATCTTAACCATCAAGACTGTCCACATGTGCTTCTTAAATAATTGCTAAAATGACTCGTCTAAGTGCACAATAGACAGAAAACGTCTCACGTTTCTAAGATTATATAACTAATTACGATAACTAATTAGTTGGTGGAGAAAAACAGTAATCCTAACAATAACTAGTGTAACTTGTCCGTAGATAATGGGAGATTGTGTATTACAGCGGATAGTGAAGAAGACAATGGAGGTAGAGGTCAATGGCGCGAGCGAAGAAGGGAAATATATTAAGGCATATACAGTATATAAGTATTTAAGGGTTCAAGAGAGGAAGAAACAATTACATAATCGAATGTACCTTATAATTTGACCTACAGATAAGCTTAATTATGAACTACTTCTTGAAAACAGCAAGGGAACTTAAAATTTCCCGGCAAAGTCATCGGTGAATGAAGCAGTAGCATTTTTTGTAATGATATCAAAAAAGGTGCAATTACTAATCGGTCATAATGGAAATAACTAAAATGACCAAAGAATCAGAAACGAATTGGCGATCGAACTGTTTTTATAGGGTTTTTATTGATAGACGCGGACACTACGAAGCAAAGAAAAAAAAACTTTCTACATTTGAAGGAACTATAGTCGAGAACGGTCGTAAGATGTTCAAATCATACGTTGTTAATTTGACCGTAATTGTTTTATTTTCTTATAGTCTAAGAATTAACCTCTTATATACGTTTGAGGAAAAACCACACTATTATCAGCATTTTTTGCGCAAAATGTAAAACTTTTGTCTTGATTTAATTTTAATCCCCTTGTACGTTTTTTTTTTAAATCCTGGCTTAGTTTTCTGTGGACGCCACAAGCCTATGAGATCAGCCTGCAAATTGACTCGACTATTAAGTGACTATATTAATGCCGTTTGGGACATTTGAAGGTGTACACTACTACACTGTCGCATTCATGGTTCAAATCGATCTCGTGTGTTTTATGGATAAGATACAAAGACGTTCAGCATAAACTTACGCTTTGATATTACAGATTAAAGCGTAAGTTTACGCCTTACGGTATAAAGCCTCATTTACGCGATGTAGGTCTTTGCCTGTAGCATACAATCAAATTGAAGCAAGAAATGAAAAAATGAAAATTAAATTGTTAACTTATGTAGTTGCAGGCAATAAAATCACGATGTGTAAAGCTTTATTTTCATCTCTGTATCTATTATTCTATCAACTAGATTTATGCCCAAATCTGCCAAGGATAATGAGTGAGAAAGAAACTCATATACTCCGGTCTTCTTCCAGATTGTCAAGTGCATGCATTGTGCATAATATTTCATTTGAGACTGGGTATTGAACGCATTCTCACTTAAAATGTCACAATTCTAAAACCCAAGTCCGCACATTGTTTCACTAATACGAACACAGACCTCAGGGGTTCGAACACGGAACTGTGAAGATATGGAATGCTGACAGCATGAAAGCTGGAGAGACATTTGTATGCTACGATGTGACTCTTGATGGTAATGTGGATGGATGGAGAGGGGGAGAGGAAGTCCAAAGAAAAGATAGATGGCTTGCGTGAGAATTGATATGAAAAAAGGGAGTGAATATACCGTGAAGGTTGACAGGAGAGAATTGAGGAAGAAAACGTATTTCGCTGACCCGAAGCAAGAGGGCAGAACAGGAAGATGATGATGATGATGGTCTTCTTCTTCTTGGTTTGATGGTTTACCATCTTGAATCATTTCACTCCAGTAATCCGCCTTTTAATAAAATTCTTTAATGCATTCCATTGCCTTCAACTTGCGCTCGATATGAAACATCGGATGCATTTAATTACCAGATTAGTTTTACCTTGCAGAAATTAACAGGTTTGTTAAGAAAACTCGATTTTTATCGAGGACCGTATAATTTTCTGCTTCTTAACATTGCATTCTGAATTAATGGAACTGATAACGCAGCTAAGTTTTATAATCTATATAGTAATTAGTCATTTGTCAAGGTGCACTGTAACGGTCTATTATGTGTTCCATTCTTTGAAATATACAATTTGATTGGATGTGGTAAACTACTCGTGTGTGAAAAGACGTAGGGAAAGATATGAGTGGAAACGCCGGGAGGGGACGCCCTAGGAAGACATATAGTTACCTTATTGGTGATGTTCTTCAGAAAGATCAGATGCATATTAGTACTCGCAACCGGCGCACTATGGGCTGTAAACCGAGCTTCATAGGCATTTAAATTCTTTTCGCTTTTTTCTTTTTTTTTTGCTTTTGAATAGCTTCTAATGCCTTCAGCAGTCATGAATATATATATAGAATATCATTTCATAGGTAAAGTAAATTATTTAAAAAATAAATTGAAAATTTTGTATGGCGCCAAAGTAATTAATCCAAATATCTTCAAAACCGCTGCCTTAACTGATATATCCTTACAGATGGTTGTTCTATAAATTATTTGACATTTTTTGATGTATTTTATATAACGATGACATTTGCGGTTTTTTTATAAAAAATATATACGTTACATAAAAAATGATTGAACTAAAATTTGTATTTACATCCGGACCAGTGGGTTTATAAACTTGAAATTTTGCAGAGAGGTGTCTGTATTTTGGAGAAACACTACCACATTAGCAAAATTAAGAAATATATTCAATGACATCGGGAAAAAAATATTAAGTGATAATTTAATTACGCATTCTAAGAACTCGTTTTTAACACTGTATTTTTTGATCGTTAACCTATTATGAATTATCTAATTACACAAATTATATAATTACTTTAATTTTTATTATATAAGTTACCGTAATTAGTACCTAATTATTGCAGAGAGGTTTCTATAAACAGTATTACATGCAAATTAAGAAATATTCAAACAAATTATTACTGTTATGTTTTTTTATTAATATTACTTTTAAAATATATACATATAAGTATAGGTACATTTATGTAATAATAATATTTTATAAGTAAATAACATATTCATCTATTTATTTCCTAACATAAAACTACAATTTTAATTTAAAGTATTGACTTAAATAATATACAAACTAATACTAGGTATACTAAAAATTAAATGACTTGCAAACTAAAACCAAATATTAAATAAACATGAAAACACGTCTATAGAAAAACTAGTCATTTAATTTTGTAGCTTATGTATTATGCAAAAAATATTTACATAATATATAAGCTACAAAATTAAATGACTACTTTTCTATAGACGTGTTGTCGTGTTTATTTAATATTTGGTTTTAGTTTGTTAGTCATTTAATTTTCAGTATAGTATTAGTTTGTATATATATTTAAGATTATGGTATATTATTTAAGTCGATACTTTAAATTAAAATTGTAGTTTTATGTTAGTAAATAAATAGATGATTATGTAATTTACTTAAAAAATATTATTATTATATAAATGTACCTATACTTATATGTATATATTTTAAAAGTAATATTCATAAAAAAACATAACAGTAATAATTTGTTGAATATTTCTTAATTTGCATGTAATAGTGTTTATAGATACCTCTCTGCAATAATTAGGTACTAATTACAGTAACTTATAGTTATAATAAAAATTAAGGTAATTATATAATTTGGGTAATTAGATAATTCATAATGGGTTAACGATAAAAAAATACAGTGTTAAAAACGAGTTCTTAGAATGCGTAATTAAATTATCACTTAATATTTTTTTCCCGCTGTCATTGAATATATTTCTTAATTTTGCTAATGTAGTAGTGTTTCTCCAAAATACAGACACCTCTCTGCAAAATTTCAAGTTTATAAACCCATTGGTCCGGATGTAAATACAAATTTTAGTTCAATCATTTTTTATGTAACGTATATATTTTTTATAAAAAAACCGCAAATGTCATCGTTATATAAAATACATCAAAAAATGTCAAATAATTTATAGAACAACCATCTGTAAGGATATATCAGTTAAGGCAGCGGTTTTGAAGATATTTGGATTTATTACTTTGGCGCCATACAAAATTTTCAATTTTTTTTTTAAATAATTTACTTTACCTATGAAATGATATTCCTTATATATATTCATGACTGCTGAAGGCATTAGAAGCTATTCACAAGCAAAAAAAAAAGAAAAAAGCGAAAAGAATTTAAATGCCTATGAAGCTCGGTTTACAGCCCATAGTGCGGCGGCGGCGTGCGTGTACGACCAGATGTATGAACGTAAACGAGGCAAAAGGAGTATGTAAGGATCGTAGCAGATGGCGTTCTGTGGTTTCTGCCTACCCTCTTGAGAAGAAGGCGTGAGTTTATGTATGTATGAGAGGAAGAACCAGAGAGCCTTGAAGGGTGGTAACAGCTTTTAAAGCGTTTCATATTTCTATGACGACTTTCAACAGGATTAACGTACAATACATTTGTGGCTTTTCCAAAAAAGATTGCATGTAGCGGAGATGAGAATGTTGAGATGGATGTGTGGAGTGACGAAAATGGATAAAGTAAGAAATGAGTATACAGGGCTATTTTTAAATGACTAGCTAAATTTTCACAGGGTGTTCTACCCATGAATATGAACAACTTTCACTATGGGACCAACTTTGAAATCGCAAAAAAAAAAATCAGCTGTTTCATACATTTTGATCGAGTAGGTATTGAACTTTTGTAGGAAACCGCTGGTTTTTTTTCGTGATTTCAAAGTTGGTCCCTTAGTGAAAGTTGTTCATATTCATGGGTAGAACACCCTGTGTAAATTTAGCTAGTCATTTAAAAATAGCCCTGTATAAGAGGAAGTTTGAAAGTGGCGCCAGTGAGAGAAAAGTTAAAAGGAAATCGTTTGGGTTGGTATGGGCATGTGATGAGGAGAGAAGAAACGCATGTGACTAAAAGAGTGATGAAAAAAATATGTTGATGGATGGAGAGGCAGAGGATGGCCATGGGAGGATTGTGTGAGGAATGATATGAAAGAGAAGGGAGTGAATGATAGCGTGACGGTTGACAGGGGAGAATGGAAGAAGAAAACGTGTTGCGCCGACCCCAAGTAACATGGGATAAGGGCAGGAAGATGATGATGACATTTGTGGCTTTTCCATCATCGATTCATCATCAATGATTATAATTCTGTAAAGCCATATTAGTTACGGGTGCGAATCATATTTTAATCAACATACAACCTAACCTGACACTGAGGCTCTGCAAATAGCAAAAAACGTAAGAAAATTAATGAATTTCGCGGGCTACCTTAGCGTATCCCCCTTAAACAGCACTGTTGTCAAGTCTTTCAAACCATTTGGTAATTTATTGAAAATAATTGGGGCCATACAAAAAAAAAACTTCTGCGTATCAAAGTAGTTCGACACGGTAATTGACATAATTTAGTATTGTCACGCCTATTTCTTGGGAATACATCAGTTAGACGTTCTAAACGAATTAGATTTTGCTTCACAAACATAGCTACTTTTAAAATGTAAATACAAGGAAGTGTCAAGATATTGTACTGCTTAAAATAAGGCTTGCAACTGTCTGTAATTTTTAACCGACTTCTAAAAAAGGAGGAGGTTCTCAATTCGTCGGAACCTTTTTTTTTTTTTCATTTTTTTTTTTATGTATGTTCCCCGATTACTCGGAAATGGCTGAACCGATTTGGATTTTTCTTTTTTTGTTCGAAAGGGTATACTTCCCAAGTGGTCCCATGATCATCAAGTCGGGATCTGATGATGGGATCCCATGGAAATCGAGGGAAACCCTCAAATTTTATGGGCACACTTATATGGATTTCGGTATTTTTTATAGTAACTCGTGCATTTGCTCTTGGAAAGTACCATTTGGTGAACTGGAACTGATGATGAAGACCACAGATGGCCATCGGAAATACTCAATTATATCTAAGTATATCACAGGTTGCGATTCGATTACTTTAATATGGTTCATGCTCGTCAAAATGCATAATGGTGATGGTGACTTCACCATGAGCTCCAGTTCTCCTGGTTCTTACTAGGAGAACTCCTCAAAAATTAACGTCCCTGCATCGGGAAAAGCAATATTTTGTAAAACGTGATGAGCAGTTGACATTGGGTTATTGTAACTTAGATAAATTACAAACTGACCCACTGAAAAGTGAAAAATAAAAACTTTTTTACAAAAAACAAAACCGACTTCCAAAAAGACACTACAAAGTGAAAAATAACTTTAATTTCGGAAGTCGGGGGCAAAAACCTAAAATACAGATCCAATGACACCGACTTCCGAAATTAAAGTTATTTTTCACTTTGTAGTGTTTTTTTGGAAGTCGGTTTTGTTTTTGTAAAAAAGTTTTTATGTTTAAACATTGACCGGAGATATCTTTTTCTAAGATAGTTCCTGTTTTAAAAGTTTCATTCGTGATGGACATGAATTTTCATTCATAGCCTGCCCATTTTTCCAGTTATGTTGGGGTCGGCTTTCAGTCTTACCGGATCCAGTTGAATACTAGTACATATTTTAATACCTAATTTACATAGAGCAACTGCCTATCTGAGTACACAATCCACTCACTTGGTCTGCCAACCAATCCTTGGTTGGCAGACTTTCCGGATTCTGGCTACCGGACACTATTAAGATATTATGCTTCTATGTAAGGTGCTATAAAAATATCAGCCACGGCTGCAATGGGTGACACTATTGTGTATATAATAGACTACTTACAATAGTGAAGATTTATTATATTGATCTGTCATCTGTCATAAATTTTTTCATGCAAAAAAAATATGTTCGTATTTTGAATTGATTTATTTGTATGAAACCATCCCGTAGTAATTAGTGTTCATTCACAGAAGTGTAGTGCTATTCTGTAAATGTCACACCGTGAAAACATAAGTGAAGTGATATTAAAGTGTGTGCCAATAATGTCAATCCCTAGCATCAGGTGGAATGACGGCTCACTTCACGCTCACTTCACCTAAGTTATCACGGTGAGATGTTTACAGAATAGCACTGCAGTTACAAAGCGGTAGCAATTGTTTTCATTGACGAAGCGACACATCGCGCTTATTTTGTGAACCACGTTATGCAGAATATTTATTTAATTATTTTATTTTCTCAAATTGAATAAATTTCGTAACCCGGAATAGTCCGGGGTAAGAAATATAATCACTATTGTAATCTAATATTCTATACTATCTCCCATTAAGAGCGTAGACGGGCTGCATTTTTCCATACAAATGTATTCCCCTATTCTCTTCCTGGATAATGCCTCTAGAGTAATCGTTTTTATTTATAAAAATCCAGGTCTATTGAAGGCATGCCCCTGTCATTTTTTTTTTTCAAATAATTTATTACAAAAATAAATATGACTTACCAAAAACCTAAAAAAATACCCCGTTTTTACCTACGTAATCAGACGACTACCAAAGAAAATTTAAAAGTTTTTAAAATAAAAACAAGTAATAGGGGCATAGATCTATTCTTCCTTTAAATTTTGATACCAAATATAATTTAATTGGCTTAGGTTTCGAGGAGAAAACAGGAGAATACGAAACGTCGATCGGTCAAGGTTTTGTATAGGTAAAATCGTTCTGAGCTGCAGTTGTCTCTATCGCACTCTACGGGGGGAGACGAGAGGTGAGGGAGGGTTAGACTAATACGTACACAATTAGGGAAGTGACTAGTGTCGAAGTTTTTATCGAAATCATAGTGATGTCAGTCGATATCGACGTTTATCCTATACTGATTTACTGAATAGTGTTTGATGCTCATTTTGTTTTTTTTTAAGAGACAACGAAGTAACAATTCAATGACATTTTTAGGGTTTATAATTAACTAATAATTGAAATGAACTTTAGCAAAGTGTCTCTTACAAAAATACAAACCGTAAGCATTAGGTATAATACGTAACTAAAGTTTGCACTATACTGCTTGGTGTGATAATTCTGCTTTTGACTTGACATAAATATTTACAGGGGAGTTTATAAAATAATGACTGCTCTTATCAAGTAAATCTATATATTAGGTCTTTACCTATGAAATTGCCGTTCTGCAGTACTGGCTATTTCAAATCAAAATAATTTTTGTTTGGCTAAGAATTCTAATTTCAAATTAATTTTATTTTAAAAACATGGATTTTTTTTTCCAAAAGTAGTCATTTGTTTATTGATTAGTGTTACATTTTCATCGCATTTCAATCTTTTTCGTCATCATGGATACGTTAAAAATTCGAGTAATTATGGAATATGAGTACCGTCGTGGCAGCAACGCGGCACAAGCGGCACGCAACATCAACGACGTTTACGGAGCTAACACTACAAACCAACGCACCACCTGTTATTGGTTTGCTCGCTTCCGTTCTGGAAATTTCGACCTGAAAAATGAACCTCGCGGTCGTCCGAAGACTTTGGTCGACAATTACGAATTAAAGGCGATTGTGGAAGCTGATGATACACAATCTACGGCTGAATTAGCAGCAGCTTTCGACGTTAGCGTCAAAACAATCTTGGTCCATTTGCGTCAAATTGGCAAGGTAAAAAAGCTTGACAAATGGGTGCCCCACGAACTCAATGATCGCCAGCGCGAAGTACGCGTCGAGACGTGCCTTGCACTGCTAAAAAGCTTGACAAATGGGTGCCCCACGAACTCAATGATCGCCAGCGCGAAGTACGCGTCGAGACGTGCCTTGCACTGCTCAACAGACACACAAATGAAGGAATTTTGAACCGCATTGTTACCTGCGATGAAAAATGGATTCTGTTCGATAACCGCAAGCGCTCAGCAAGTTGGTTGGATCCTGGTTCAGCACCTAAACAATGCCCTAAACGAAAACTTACCCCTAGAAAAGTGATGGTCACTGTTTGGTGGTCTAGCGCCGGTGTGATTCATCACAGCTTCTTACCAAACGGGGTGAGCATTACTGCAGATGTATACTGTGAAGAACTAAACACAATGATGGAGAAGCTGGCACATCTCCAACCAGCATTGGTCAATCGCTCGTCTCCTCTGCTCCTGCACGACAACGCGCGACCTCATACTGCACAGCAGACGGTCTCCAAGTTGCAAGAACTGGGGTTGGAAGCTCTCCGTCATCCGCCCTACTCACCAGACCTTGCGCCTACAGACTACTACTTTTTCCAGAATTTGGATAACTTCTTGGCGGGAAAAAAATTCAATACCCGAGAGGCAGTACAAAATGCCTTTGAAGAATTTGTTGCCTCCCGACCAGCTGATTTCTTTAAGAATAAATAAATAAATCAATAAACTGCCACTGCGTTGGCAAAGATGCATTGATTGCATGGGTGATTACTTCTATTAATACAAATAAAAAATACATGAAAAAAATTCGTTTAAATTTTTTCATACAAAACGGCAATTTCATAGGTAAAGACCTATTATATAAAAGGAAGTCGACAATCGTGTTAATTACACCGATTTTTATATTTTTGCGTTTTTGGATTAGCCGTCGCCGTCGTCCGAAATAGGATAATAAGTTTTTTTAAATTATTTTTTTAGGTAAGTAGGGTAGTAGTCAGTTGTCGGGAGCGAAGCCGTGGGCAAAAGCTAGTTCTTAATATTTATACAGAAGAGGCAGAAAAGGTGCTTGTGGGTATTTTAAATAATACAAAAGTTATATAATAATATGTACATTTATTCTGTCGTCATTTCCATCCTTTCTCTTACAGGTAAATTTCTTGGTATCCGACCGTCAATTATTTCAGGGAGAAGGCATTCATGGAAAAATTTAGTATAAATAGCACGATCACACAAAACACTGCGCACGCCGATATTTTCAATCCGACTGAGACAGAAACGAACGTAACGTAGGTAGTTTGGTTGGCGCGAGCGGGCGGGAGATGCGCGCTACTGAGCTACGCACACAAATACAGACTTCACTCACATATTGATACCGCCCGGTTGCTAGAGCGCAGCGCGACGGCAATAGTTTCTTCAAATACCTATTTTTCAATTCCCGCGCAGCCCGTCTACGCTCTTAAAGCCGTGGCAGATATTTTTGTAGCACCATCTTTATACCTCAGATTATATTCTACAACCTGAGACTTAGGGCGAGCGCGCATTGCGGTGCGTTTTTCTACCGCATAATCTGTGAACTATGGAATGTCCTTGAAGTGCGCGCACTGCGGTCATGCTTTTTGTTACTGTAGGCCCCGCCCAGTGCGGCAGAACTAACGGAAACGGACCGCAGTGCGCGCTCGCTCTTATACCTTCTCTTCTATATTTTTATACATACATACTTTAATTAAATTAAAGTCGCTTTTCGTGTCAGTCTGTGTGACCCATTGTTCTTCTAAACTATGATTTTGATACGGTTTTCACTATCGTTTATTAGAGAATTTATTCCGGAAGGTTTAAGTGTATTATACTTAAAGTTATACTTAACTTAACTTAAACTTATACATAACATATATAAAAAGAATACTCAAAATTTTGTCATGACGTGCGAAGCAGGGGTGAATTGGTAAAAATAAATGAAAAAGAATTACTTACAATAAGTGACAGCGTTGTCACCAATGTCATGAGTTTCCTGCCGAACCTATCAGTCAGATAACCCATGGGCGCTCCAAAGATGATGGCCGTGATGTAAGTCACGGAAGCCATCCAGGATATGTCGGAACTGGTGTAGGGCTCCGGCGACGGCCCGTCCTCTGACTGCAGGACTGATATCATGGGGGACAGCCAGCCTTGCACCATGCCGAAGCTTAGCAGCGGTATTGTGACTGTGGACAAGAAAGGGTTTTATTAGTAGGGGTGGGAATTTTGTTGCAGTATTTATTTATTAAAACTTTATGCACAAGTAAAAAAATACTGTACAAAGGTGGACTTAATGCCTGAGGCATTTTCTACCAGTCAACCTTAGGGTGATGCAGAGACAAAACATGGTAGGTGCAACACAAGGGATAGATAACTGGAAAAAGAATAAATACCAATAAATACATACATACATACATACATATAAACAAAATTGACTTTGTCAGGAGAAATAACGATAGGTACAGTAGGTATGTGATGATGATTTCTATAGAAACCGAGCACCAGTTTATAAACAAAAACGAATCGTTTTGCTTACCAATGGTGCTCGGTTTCTTACGATTAAACAAAGACGAATCGTTTTGCTTACCAATGGTAGCATTTTTATTGCCAAACTGGGCATACCTAATAATATTATGCCCAGATAAGCTTAGGAGTCTATATATTATATAGACTGCTAAGCTAATTTTACCTGTGCTAAAGCTAAAGCTATGAGGTATTTTCTTCATTATTGGTAAAGATACATGAGTCTTCAATTTAACCTAACCTATAACGAACCTTAAATTGTAGAAATCGACAATTATTACCTATATTTAGAACATTCTTAGGGTAGTTTGATTACTTTCCAGGACCTTCGTTCATGTGCTTATTCTCACCTGCCTATCCGAATTAGGTACCTACATACGTGTATTTTTTAAATTGTTCATTTATAGGTGGGAAATTGATTACAGTACAACGTTCAAAGGTACCATCGGTTATCTTCAGAAAAACCGAAATATAGCGAATAAAATGAACCATATCGACCAATAGAAATTGATTTATATTCCCACCTAAATTATTATAGATTGACGCACTAATTTCGTCACTTCCTTATTGGACCATTGGACCAGTCACATTTAATTCGGCATAGTTCGGTTTTTCCGAAGATAAGCGTTGTAACCTTTGAACTTTGAAGTTGTCGTACATAAACAATAAAATAAACTTTGAACGTGTTTAACTTAATTTGAACACTCGAATCCAGTTGTATGAAAGGACTATAACATTGCAAATTAACGTGCTGACCTAACCTGCTAACGTACGGTTTTATGATAGACTGATTTATTTTTATTCTTTTAAGCAATGATATTAGAGGTAAAAAGACGTAGTCAAGGCACCATTTTGATATAATTTAGGTATTCCTTTGTATATTGTAGATAAATCATACCCGCATCCATTGCTTGCATCAGATAAAACACATCACACAGGAAATGTAGTACTTACAGCCTAGAAAATAAATATACACACATAAGTACAGCTACATATGAGTTGGCTACGGTTCAAGTTCAATGCTGAACGCTGATCCTGACGTAGACAACGTACTAAGCAAGACGGTTCTTTATTGTAAATGCGTTCTGCTAGTTAATTTTATCATTATGAATATGAATTAACAAACATTAACAAACTAACATTATTTATAAGACAACATGGCATAACTTCACGCATTGTTACCCCACAGGGTTGGGCAGAAGTGTACCTATCGTACCTACCCAGATTTCGCAAGGTATAGTGGGCAAGCCTATTGCCATCAACCGTGCACAAATCTAGACTACAGGCTGCTAAACTGAGAAATTCCAGATATAAAAACCAAAAAATTATAGTTTAAAAAAACTAGAAAAACACGCTTTAATGCCATTAAACTGAACTAAAAAGTAAAAAATAAAAAAAAGCGTGGGGTGCTTTCGAATTACAGAGTTAGTGTAAGAATGTCGTACAAAGCACACCACGCTTTTTTTTATTTTTTACTTTTTAGTTCAGTTTAATGGCGAGTTTTTTAAACTATAAACTATTGTATGGTGGGAAATAAATAAATAAATCAGTAAATAAATAAATAAAATAATTTATTTTTAAATTTTTTTGAGTCGAATTTTCCAAGTAAAATTATTCTATAAAAAACCGGCCAAGTGCGTGTCGGATCACGCACAATGCAGGGTTCCGCAGTTGAAAAGAATTTATCTCAAAAACAAACTTAATATTAGGTATATCCCAAAAAAATACTTTTTTTTTACGTGATTAAATTACAAATTAACAATTTACGGACTTTTTCCTTTACTTGTGCTATGAGACCTTGCTTTTTGCCAAATTTCATTATTGTAGGTCAACGGGAAGTATCCCATAGGTTTTGATTTACTTGCGAGTAACAAAATATGTCGCATAAACGGCCGTATTTTTTTATTGTGTTGACTTAGACTTTATGTATAGCATTTTGTCATAAATCTACATTTAAAAGAAGCGCGTTTAAGGCCCTGGTTCCAAGCTTGGTTTAGCTCGGTGTGTAAGTGAAATGGCTTTATGGCTGTCTAGTTTGACGCACGAGATAGAAGATTCTCAAGCGCACTGGAATTATGTCGTAAAAGTGCAAATAAAATCGTATAAAATTAGAAATTAACTATTTATTAAAAAGTAATCCATCACTGGATGCAGTTTGGAATTTGACATTTCATGGTATATTTTTAATTATAATTATAATTGCTAATGAAGGGATAAACAGCTTTTAAAGATTATTAGGAGGTATGTTTAAAGATTTTTTTGGTGCATTAAAGTATGTTTAATTATGTTTTGGCTTCCATCACTGTATGCGAAAAGAACTTGAAAATATCATATTTTTTTTACATGTCAAAATTATTTACGGTTTATGAGATACACAGCTTTAAAAAACCGGCCAAGTGCGAGACGGACTCGCACACAAAGGGTTCCGTACCATATTATATGTTTAACAATCGCAAAGATAACTTTGTATGTCATAATGATAGGTACTGTGAATTACAAGGTTATTTTTTTCAGTTGCAGAAAATCGCCCATATCTACAAAATACCTTATGAATCGTCGTTTTTAGTATTTCTTGATTAAGTACAGTATAAGGTACATTACATTATAATAGAGCTCGTACAAAAATGGTATAAAATTGACAACTTTTACGGCCTCCTATTTCTTCATTTTAGAAGATAAAAAAAATAAAAATGTCTTTCTACTCTACTCGATGAGTTCTAGACAATAACACCCCACACACAGGTTAATATTTTTTTTTCAAAATGAAAACTTTTTTGTATGGGGACCGCCCCCTTTTATTTTAACTTTACTTTATTTTTATCATTTGTTGTTATAGTCGTAATAGAAATACACAATCTGTGAAAATTTCAACTGTCTACCTATTAAGGTTCATGAGATACAGCCCTGTGACAGACGGACGGACGGACGGACAGCGGAGGCTTAGTAAGTTTGTACGCACAATATTGAGAGACTACCCAGACTGCCCGCTGCTTCGCCCCCGTGGATATCTGATTTCATGGGTTTTAATTTTCTTATTATTGTTAATTTAACCTCAAAAGTATAAATACTGAGTTTCAAGTTAATCGGACTGCGCTTTAAAATTCTTCCATACAAACTTTAATATCCCTAAACCCCCTTTTAGGGGGTAGTTTTGAAAAACTAATAATGACAAACTTTATTACTTACATAAGCAAGTATTCGTGCTAAGCCAAATTAACAAGATTTTTCATATAAACTTTATCCCTGTTTTCACACCCACAGGGGTCGAATTTCAAAAATCGTCTGGGATGTTTCCATAACTTGGATCAAACATTATTTACACCAATTTTCGAGTTATTCAATCCCCAATAAAATCCTCCGCTGTAAAATTTACTACCCATTTTCACCCCTTAGAGGGAAGATTTTTGGAAAACCCTGATACACGTTTAGTCTTAATTTTTGGTCTCAAGTACAAAAACTGAGTGTTGAGTAAATCGGACCGCGTGTTAAAATTCTTACATACAAACTTTGACACCCACCAATCCCGTCTTCTGGGGTCGCGGGTTGTTCGAAAGAGCTACCGTGGCCCTGCCATAGGCAACTGAAGGAACACGGGTGGGTTTTAGTCAGTAAAAGTATGACACGCCCTTCCGATCCACCCAGAGCGGGAGAAGTCATTTGATGATTTCCCATCCACAAAAAGGGGGTAGTTTAGGAAAATTAAAAATGATTAATTTTATAATTAACTTAGATGAATATTCGTGCTAAGTTTCAAGTCTAATAACTCAAGAGATAAGATTTTTCATACAAACTTTCATCCCCTATTTTATTCCCTTAGGGATGGAATTTCCTAAAATTCTTCCTTAATGGATGTTTACACTATTATAAGGTATCTATGTGCAAAATTTCATGTCTCTAGGTCCAGTGGTTTGGACTGTGCGTTGATTATTATCAGTCAATGAGTCAGTCAGGACTTTGATTTTTTTAAATATAGATTTACATGACCATAAACTTCTAATAGGTTTTCCTGTAATCTAGAGGTAAAGAACTATTTTCTGTATTTTTTTCATAATTTTAGGCTCAGTAGTTTCGGAGATAAGGGGGGGGAATGGTCAATTTTCGTCTATTTTCTTAAATAACTTCAAAACAATTTATTTTAAAATTATAAAAAAATATATTTGAAGTCCTCGCAGTAAGACCTTTCATTTGATATATCACACGGTACAGTTTGCAAAACTTTTTTTTTCATTGTACTTATTTTCCCCCCAAAAGGGACCCCCATATTCAAAATTCATTTATTTACGTTACATGTCCGTGTTTGGGTTACCAAGTTTCAACTTAATCGGTTCATTAGATTCGGAGCAAATTGGCTTTGACAGACGGACAGACAGACAGACAGACACACGAGTGATCCTATAAGGGTTCCGTTTTTTCCTTTTGAGGTACGGAACCCTAAAAACCACCTTTTTGATTGTTTTCAGGAAATCTGCGCCTTAAATTCCGGTGCGCGTGAGATTCTTCTATCTTGCGCGTCAAACTAGATATCCATAACATGAGCCATGTTGTTCGTAGTACGAGTTCCAACCCATCATCCACCTACAGACCTACTTTGTTAAAAGAGGACTTTTGGCCGAAAGTTGCCATATTTCGACGTTTCCGAGAACGGTTAGGCGACACCACGCAGCGAAACGCGACGACCGACAACGTTACGTGTATAGTTTTATTAAGGTTTATTAATTATGTATTAGTTTATTATTGTAAAAGATAATTCTGTGTAATATACAGGGTGGCCGGAACATTGACGTCCAAAAATAAAATTTCGGTCCCTCGTATCGTGGGGTATTCGAATCACCCCCATGTATGTTCCGCGACTTTTCATAGTTTTCGAGTTATGAATTTTTTTCTGAATGTTTGAAAATTTTCGACCTGACCAACCTAAAAAAATTCTAAAAAAAAAAGTAGAGGGTTTTATCGAGTTTCTTTTTTTGCAACTGAATTTTCATAAGTAGTACTTTTATGCATAAAATAATCAGCTTCGTAACTGTGATGAAAGTTATGAAAATGTTGATCTAAAGTGAAAAATTTACGTTCGGTAAATTATGACTCAAATTTTCAACTTTAAATTAAAAATCTTAACAGGTGACTTCATAATTCCTAAGTAGGCTTCAAGAATGCGCCAGACTCTCAGCTTTCATAATCATAAAAAAAATGAAGTACTTAATAGGGCTACTTTGTTTAAAATCGGCCTTCAAAGACAGCGAGGTGGAAAAATTCTTAAAATTACCCATCTGAGTAATTATTTTTTTTTGGCTATTTTCTCGTTCCTAAGGTTAATTAATGATAAGAATACTGAAAACTAACCAACAAATAGTTTCAGAGTTGGGTAAGAAAAGTTTTACGTAAAAAGTGGTTTTGAATAAAACACAGATGAAAATGTGAAAAAAGTACTTAATTTATTTTTAACATTTACAAAAGGTTTTCAAAGTGGCCACCACCAGCAGCAATACACATTCTACACCTACGTAAGAAATTGTCTGGCAATCGTCTAAAAGCGTCTCTGTTCTCTCTCACAACACGTTCAGCTTCTGCAATCAACTGCCTCAGCTCTTGTTCACTTGAACAGTCTCGGGCGTATGCTATTTCCTTGTAATAGCCCCAAATAAAGAAATCGATGGGGTTGAGATCAGGTGAGCGTGGAGGCCACCTAATTGGTCCGCTGCGTCCGATCCATCTGTTGGGGTATGTTTCATCTAAGTAATTTCGGACCTGGGTTGCATAGTGACACGGGGCGCCGTCATTTTGCAACACCATGGTTCGTCTGAGTTCGAGATTCACATCTGCCAGCAACAATGGAAGTTCATTTTCCAAAAAGTTTTTGTATGTTTCTCCATCAAGTCTGGACGGCAGTTCAAACGGACCAATTAGTTCGCCATTGAGGATACCAGACCACAAGTTAACGCTGAAGCGATGTTGAAATGTCGAAGCTCTCACTTCGAGTGGATTGTTATTGCAGGTAAAAGAGTTGCACCCTCGTTTACAACCCATAGTCCACGAGAACGGATCGCGCAAAATTCATTAAACTAACATTTAAAAAAATCTCCGTGTTTAAATCTTAGCTTTCCTGCAGTCATTTTTGGTTAGCAAACTAAATAACCTTAGGAGCGAGAAAATGGAAAAAAAAAATATTAATCAGATAGCTAATTTTAAGAATTTTCCACCTCGCAGTCTTTGAAGGCCGATTAAGGCCAAAGTTAGCCCCATTAAGTCCTACGTTTTTTAATGATTATGAAAGCTGAGAGTCTGGCGCATTCTTGAAGCCTACTTGAGAACCATGAAGTCACCTGTTTAGATTTTTAATTTGAAGTTGAAAATTTAAGTCATAATTTACCGAACGTAAATTTTTCACTTTAGATCAACATTTTCATAACTTTCATCACAGTTACGAAGCTGATTATTTTATGCATAAAAGTACTACTTATGAAAATTCAGTTGCAAAAAAAGAAACTCGATAAAACCCTCTACTTTTTTTTTTAGAATTTTTTTAGGTTGGTCAGGTCGAAAATTTTCAAACATTCAGAAAAAAATTCATAACTCGAAAACTATGAAAAGTCGCGGAACATACATGGGGGTGATTCGAATACCCCACGATACGAGGGACCGAAATTTTATTTTTGGACGTCAATGTTCCGGCCACCCTGTATATATGGGTCTCAGTTGCTTAATAGTAAAATTATTACCTATTATGACGCCATTTCACTTACAGACTGAGCTAAAGCCGCTTCGATATATCCTCTTAACTACAAAACTTATATGGGTTTTTACGTGGCGGTAAAAGCCCCTCAAAAATAAAGAACCATTTTAATAACTACCTACCAAAAAAAAAATAACTACATGTTACATAACTACCAAAAAAATAATAACTAGGTACAACCTATACTTCGAAAATACAGGTTTTTATTGCTTTGTTACGTTGACTAAACTTTTAAAAAACAAAAATACATTGATTTAAGAATTGTAGGAACATTTGCAACTTGATTTTTTACAAACAACATTTGAAAAAGGAAACATTCCGTGACACACTTTATTTTATGCTTGTCGCGAAATAGAGATCTAGAGTGCGCCACCAATCGCGCACAGACTTAATTAGGTCTGAGCGCGATTGGTGGCGCCTTCAAGATGATAATATCACTGCTAGTACTTTTAATTACTTTCGGCATAATGATGGCGATTATTTACATTTAAAACTAAAAACAGGGAAAACAGCACACTCTCTTGACTCCTAACTTATAGGACAAGATGGTAAGATGGTGGCATACGATTAGTTCCGATTTTAGCAGCGCGCAGACTTATCTTGTGAGCACTCTAACTTCAAATGTACGTAGGTACCTACTGGATTTGACAGATTTTTGACATCTTACAAGCAGTGACACCATAACATTTACACAGATGTTTGTCAGACTATACGACCTGATATGACCGCTCACGATCAGGGGGTCTACTCCCTAAGTCCGTCCGTCCTTCCGTCTTATATAACGGTCCATCAAAACAAGTGTAAAAGTTAAATTTTTCGGACGGGCAAAAACACATCGGGAGTAGGGACAACTGTCAAATCGTGTTGTCATTCATACTTAGGTATTTCGTTCGGGACCCGAACCAATCATCTGTCCGTAGGTGATACGGAGTAGGAAACGCCCGTAACGAAGGCCGAAATTACGGATTTCATGCTTAGAGAGTAGACCCCCAGGGATGGATTTATGATAGACAGTCGGTCGCGAGCCACGACCGTGTCTGCGGGAGGGCCCATTTATCCCCCCCGAATTTGTAGTATTTATTGATAAGTAAGTACTTAGATAATTTTTTTCTGTCTAAGATATTAAAAAAAAAAAAACTAGGTAGGCCATAGGCTTCTACTCCGTTCACACTATTTTTTTCAAGACGGTAAAAAAGTCATCCGGTATAGGTATCTACTTAATTTATTGTACACCAGAAAATACATGGCAACAAATTATACCAACAGAACATACAATGTGTGTAAATAAATAAATAAATAATATCCTTGGACATTTCACACAACGCCATCTAGTCCCAAGCTAAGCAACCTAATGCATGTGTTATGGTAACGAGATGGCTGATAAACTACTTATATACATTTTTTTTTTTGTAAATACATACATATTATAGATAGAAAAACACCCAGACTCAGAACAAATACTTGTAGGTCGTACAAATATTTGTTCCGTGCGGGAATCGAACCCGCGACATGCTGCGCAGCAGTCAATCGCTCAACCACTGCGCCAAACGTGTCGTCTATACCATATATGGTAAATCTATGGCAATATATCTACATTCACATAAATATGTTTGTCGGACTATGCGGCCGCTCACCGGCTAATGGAAGCACCTGCTTAGCGCTATCTACCTCGTACTAAGTTCAAACTATTTTAGTCCAATCTCGTTTCAATCGGTCGATTATTTTCAAAGCTAAAAATAAACTGTAGCCAGGAATGCTGTGCACAGCCTGACACATCCGATACAGACTGGTAATGCTGTCCAACCTGATATTAATGAATGGGAAGATAAATACGACGATGCCTTGAAGAAGAAAAGATGTTAGAACATGAAAACAATTCGTTCATACTGGTTATACAGGGTTGGTTAAAATTAATGTTGAGATAATGAATGAGGCTAAGTTTTATTTGAAGGTGAAGATAATATGACGGTGCAATACAGGGTGTAAGGACAGCCCTCCGCAAACTCACAGGGTGCATTCAGCTCCTCATTTTGAATCATATTCCACCGGAAATTTTCTCAGGAAAATTTTCATTTTTTCAATTTTTTTTTCAGTTACATTTTCATTATTTCAATGTAAAATTGCATTGTGTGTTCGCAGCACTCCATTTATGTAAAAAAACTGCAAAAAAAAACAGCAAAAAAAAAAGCAATGGATGTTGAAATACTCTAACCAACGACGCGTGAAATCAGCTGTTCACTTTCTGTCTAGCTACAGAGTTCATTGAACTCACCGCATACCTATTACCTTCCCCTCCCAACCAGTAATAGACGATCCAATTTGTGCACAAAAACACAAACAAAACAGGTTTATTGGATTCCCTTAACTTTCCTGAAAAAATTTCATGTACCGGTCATCTTAGTATGACAAACTGAATTCACCCTATCAGTTTGCGGAGGGCTGTCCCTTACACCCTGTATATTGCACAGATAATTAAAAAAAATGTTTACATGATGATATCGCAGACTTTAATTTAAAACTTTGCATTCCCTATACCTACATTTTAAAGAACAAAAAACCTTTGTTTACAACCGATTTTTTGTATGATTTTTATGAAGAGTCGAAAACTTGAATCAATGACGCACAGTTCAAACCTGTCCTTTGTAATCAAACTTGTATTTGGGACAAACTGCACAAGGAAAAATTTACGGACAAACTGCACAAGATACCCATGTCACTGCACTAAAATTAAAAAAGACATTTGATAAAATCATTTGCTCCTCAAAAAGAAGAACTATACCTATTCATTAGATGCTGCTATTAAATTGATTAACTTCTTTCAGATGTTTTGCACAACTTTCTGTGGCCTACCTACCTAGAGGCCAACCTTTAATCACTTGAGGATTTTTAAGAGGGATGCACTGTGGTAGCCCGCGAAATTCAAATTTTCTTACGTTTTCTGAAAACTCTTTTTTTTTTTTTTTTTTTTTTTTGAGGGTGGGAAATCATCAAATAACTTCTCCCGCTCTGGGTGGAGCGGGAGGGCGTGTCAGACTTTTACTGACTAAAACCCACCCGTGTTCCTTCAGTTGCCTATGCCAGTCGAGAATGTGCAAACAGCGCTCTTTCATATGATACCCCTATTAGCCCTACTTTGGATTTTTAAGACCGTTTCAGTCCCTGTTGCAAAAAAAATGTAGGTACATATTTTTTTTTTTTTTCTTATTTGCTAAATAGTTGTGTAAACGCCATCTAAAACAAGTTGATAGCATTAGTAGTTACTGAGATATCCAGCTGTGACAGACAGACAGACTGAGTTGCACCATAAGGGTTCCTTCTTACCATTTTGGTACGGAACCCTAAAAAAAATGTGATTTTCACAATACTCCACCCCCCTCGTGATAAATCGTGATTTTTTGCTGATGCTCTCCCCTTCTTTTCGAACCTCACGTGATTAAGAGACAGATGACCCTACTTGCTGTAAAATCTTGAGATAAAATTAGTTTATAAAATCTTTTATGCTATCAATCAATCACAACAAATTATTAAATGTGGTAGATTTTGCTGTCAAAGAATTGAACCGTCTTGTCAGTCTTTGTGGTTTTAAGTATTTATGTAGATCTATACGTAAAGCCCTGAAGACCGAGATCATGAATCTGTGATCTTCTTATCATCATCAAAATGATTAGTAAATCAGGGTCACGTCAATCATTCTAATCCATTGATGAATTGTTCTTCATTAAATGATTACCTACCTCTATCTCGTGACTAAATGATAACAGCCGCATGGGTCGATCAAAGGTTAAGCTACGCTTGCTGCGGTCGGATCGTAGATGGGTGACCATCCATTACATATATCAAGACCCCTCCTTGCCTCAGAAAGCACGCTAAGCCATTAAAATGAGCTGTCATTCGTAGATATTTGATAATTGACAGAGTCTGACAACCATTTTTACCTAAGCGTATTGTTTTATCCAGTAACTGGGTTGTGGAGGTCATGTCGGAGTCGCTACATGTAAAATACTGGCATCCAGCTGCATTCGGTTAGACTGGAAGCTGACTCCAATCTAGTTGGGAAAAGGCTAGGCAGATTAATTGAACTAGGTGCCTACGAGTACTTGTAGCCTATATTACGGTATAGGTAGCTCAGTCAATCAGACGCAAAATAGTCAACAGTATAATTTTGACATTAGGGTCGTTCGTGTAATGTATCATTAATTTCAACCATTAAAACATCACAGTAGGATCCTGTAGTAAATAATGACTAAATGGAGATAATATTAGGTTAAGTACTGCTTGTGAACGTTCAGAAATTGCCAGAGAGCACGAACGCGGAGCAGATTTAGAACTTAATGAGTAAACACGCGATTAGACGATAAATACAATAGATGATGGGGTTTAATGGTGTAAATATGGGTTCAATAAGGTGCATTATTGACTGCGCGGTTATCATAGAAGAGCATAATGATCAGCCTATAATATTCCCACTGCTAATCACCTGTAATCACCTATGTTCACAAAATAAAAAAACCGGTCAAGAGCGACTCGAACTCGCGCACCGAGGGTTCCGTTCTGATTTCTGAAAAAATGTGCTATTTAGAGACATCGTTTTATTTTTCCTGTAATCTTTACGTACACTTCTATCACATAGAATAATTTCAGATTTTTCTCTTCGCAAACTTCGGAGATAAGGGGGGGGGGAACGGTATTTTTTTTTACATTTTTCATCAAAAGTCGAAAACTATACGGTCTAAAAAAAATAAATGCTTAAGAATGTGCAACCAGCGCTCTATCATATGATACCCCACATGCCCTAGTAGCCTACTTTGAATTTTTAAGATCCCTTTTCAGTCCCTGTTACAAAAAAAATATAAATATTTTTATTTCTTTCTTATTTGCAAAATAGTTGGGTAAACGTCATCTAAAACAGACAGACAGACAGACTGAGTCACAACATAAGGGTTCCTTTTTTACCATTTTGGTACGGAACCCTAATAAATGAAATGAAATTAATGAATGCTGGGGCACAGACATCCTCTCTGTAAGAGGGAGTGGGCTGCAATCAACCACGCGGACCCAGCGCGGGTTATTGGATGTCGCATGTGTTTGTACTCTTGATTGAAGGACATGCTGGTTTCCTCTTGATATTTTTCTTCACCATTTGAGAGCAGAGGCTGTAAAATAAACTCTACTGCTTCTCCACGACTTATTAGCCGTCATCTTGCCCTTTCTCTCTAGCAATATCGTTTTTCTTTCTATTCGTCCATATTTTATTTGATCTTTATTGTAATGAGCAGTGGTGGCCCGATGGTAACGGCCGCGACTTACGAGGTCGTAGTTTCAAAGGAAAACATCGTGAGGAAACCGGCATGTCCTAGAACCAAAAATTCGAAGACATGTGACATCCACCAACCCGCATTGGGCCCGCGTGGTGGATTACGGCCCCCTCCTCTCACAGAGAGGAGGTCAGTGTCCCAGCAGTGGGAACATTATAGGCTGTTCTAATACCCACTGCTCTTGTTATCCTTTTCGTCTCCATTTTTTATTATTTTATTTGCCTATCTATCTATCTGTCAAACAGACATTCTTCAAGTTAAAAATGTCAGTATATTTCACTGTTGTTGACAAATTGGTGAATATAATTCGTGGAATGCATTTCCAATAACAATGAACGATTTTCATTACACTTCGAAGTAGTCTTGCATCATTATATTAACTACATATATACTTTTCTCCTTGCCAAATTTTTCAATCAGATCAGAAAATATAATGTTAGTACTTGGGCGACCGAGCTCTCGGGTGAAAGTGGAGAAAACGAATTTTCCCAGAAATGAGACCTAGCTAGATAAATTTTTCGCCCCCGTAAACTTGCGACTTTTATCGATATCGTTAGAGCCGTTTTCGAGAACGTGATTATGATTACAAATATATTTATAAATATTGCTAAATTTTTTTATTTTATAGGATTTATTTCATGTTTAAAACTATTTTTCGTTTAGAAAATCATTGGCACCTAAATAATAAACCCTGTTTCTTTAACGTCTACTTTCTTATGTATGTGTGTGTGTTGTGTGTGTTTCTTATGTGTGGTATGTGTGTGTGTTGTGTGTGTATTGCTTATGTTCACAAGCTTTGAATTGAACTAAATCTACGAGTGCAATTTTATGTAGTTACTCTATGTATCATAATAAATCCTTAGTGACTTCATATGGACAGCCGTTACGGGTAGTCAGAAGCCCACAATCACAAGAACAATCAGTCTCAAGGGGTATCGCGTTACCCAGTAACTGGGTTGTGGAGGTCAGATAGTCAGTCGCTCCATGTAAAATACTGGTACTCTCCTGCATCCAGTTAGACTGGAAGCCGACCCCAAAAATATGTAGTTGGGAAAAGAAAGATGATAATCAAATGAGTGATTTGATCTAGAATCCTTAACTCTCCTATATTATGATTACTAGCTTTTGCCAATCGACAATCACTTCGGGCACTCTGCTTGTAATAATATAATTCAATCATGATTCGAAAGACACATGGCGCCATCTATTATCTTAGGAAAGTTATTGTTGTTTTTCTCGGGAACAGTACATTTTTTCGGGATGAAAGGTATACCCTATGTCCGTTTCTGTGCACCTGACAACGTATATGCGAAATTTGAGGATGATCGGTTTAGGTTTAGGCGTGAAAAGGTAACAAACTTACTTTCGCATAATACTCTTTGCCATAGCTAAACGGCGCCATTTTGCACATCATTGGGACAACTCAGAAAAGACAACATTATGAGTATTATGAGTTATGACCCTCGTTGACCGGCTACGTATTATTTAGCTTAGCAATAATGAAGATGTTATCAATTTTCACATCTACTTATTGGTTCATTAATAAGGAAGTGTCAATGCATACTTTAATGCGAGTGTTTGCTTAAATGTGATAGAGATTACCAAAGAAAGATAATTGTATATTATTTTTGGACTTTAGGTATGTCAATTATTATTTGATATTTACACGTGCAAAAATTATGGGCCGGCGTTTAATGACGTCACAATTCGAAACTCCAGAACCTGTTTATTAAGGTTAGTTTCGTTCAAATTGGGACCTGTCATAATATATTTTATTTTGGGTTGGGGACCATAAGTGTTTGGGACTAACTCGTTTCAATGCGTCGTTCAGAATATCATTATCATCTTCTTACCCTTGTCCCATGTTACTTGGGGTCGGCGCAACACGTTTTCTTCTTCCATTCTCCACTGTCATCCGTCACGCTATCATTCACTTCCTTCTTTTTCACATCATTCCTCACATAGGCCATCCATCTTTTCTTTGGCCTTCCTCTCACTCTCCATACATCAATATTTATATTCATCACTCTTTGAGTCACATGCGTTTCCCCGTATTTCTAAGTTATGCTCTTTGGCGGCAGCTTCTTTTCCGATTCTCATATAGTAGCAAGTGGTCTTTCTACTCCTTTGACATCGTAATAATTTTGTTTTGATTATGGATTCCTTAGTCAGCAGTCCTTAGGTACTTAAGGATATTTTGATCTGATTTGGTGATCATTTCAACCCTTATCTATATCTATAGGTACATGACAGTAAGATGGTTGTTACCGTGATATAGTTATATACCTACCATAATAAAATATGGTATTAGGGCACATTGACCAAATAGGTTAGGTTAGAACTGTGACCTCTGACTGTGTGTGCTACGACGAAATTGGTCGCAATAGCAAAATTAGGGAACTCAGACAGTTTTCATATAAGTAACTCTATTACGGTAGAAAACTATGCTATATCCCTAAGGAAATGACCCCGAAGGAAATCATCAAATGACTTCTTCCGCTCTGGGTGGAGCGGAAGGGTGTGTCAGACTTTTACTGACTAAAACCCACCCGTGTTTCTTCAGTTGCCTATGCCAGGGCCACGGTATCTCTTTCAAACAACTCGCGAGCCCGGCGGCACCCGCGACCCCGGCTACAACTATCTTACTGCGACATAAATGCACGCATTTTATTAATTAAAGCAGCTTTTCGTGTCTCTGTCTGACCGCGTTGTTTTTCAAAACTACGCAATGGATTTCGATACAGTTTTCACCACCATTTAGAGAATTTGATCCGGAAGCTTTATGCATATAAATTTTATTCAAAAAATGTATCTAGTTTTGATAAAAGGTGTGTTAAGCAATTGGGGTGCAGCAAGTAGCAGGTGGAAGTGAGGCTGACTGCCAGGGTGCGCCAGACTTGGTCACATATGGAGGCTCTTTTGAAGCTGTGTTTGATTTATTAAAAAAATAACTACATTTTTAAAGGATCCCCTAAACAATCAATTGACTGTCAAATTTTACGTGACTGATACACACTGATGCGCAAATTGATCGTCTCCCAAATGCATTTGAAGCGATTGACAATATTACTAAAATAGTAATTGATCGCTTCGGGAAACCCTAAGACTCCGACTACCAACTACGATAAGAGAAAAGAGAAAACTAAATACGCAATATCAAGAATTTGGCAATGCGACAGACCAAGTTCACTGACCCCGGACATTTGTTTTAAATATTATATTATGTTCTATTATACATATTAATGACACCGTACCAAGAATTTGAAGAATTTGTTATTAAAAAAACTACCTTTCGTTATCAACGACTTTCACTGAATTGGAGATTGTAGGTACGGCTTCGAGATTATTAAGGCGAGTATGGCTGCTAACAAGCAACGCCACCATTGAAAAATTAATAAGTCTGGAGATATGGAACATTTTGAAATTTCCTAAGCACACATTTTAGTTTACTTATATTTTTAGTCTAAAAACTGTCGTTTTTGGTATTAACTGCTATACTTCGAATCTAGGAGGTTTAGTGTGGATTTTTTTATACAAAAAAAATCTACAACATCTGACTAAAAATGTGTGCATAGGAAATTTCAAAATGTTCCATATCTCCAGACTTATTAATTTTTTCCTCAATGGTGGCGCTGTTAGCGGCTATACTCGCCTTAAAGACCATAAGCGAAGAAATTTGTAGACGGCGCTATTTAATTTAAGATGAAAACCTGTTAATAATTGTTGACCTAGATTTTAAAATTGGGGTCTTATTAAAGATTTTCGCTTTTTTTTTGCTCGAACTCGAGAGATCTGTTAAGTCTGGCGAGACTGGATATATCTAGGTTTGTAAGCATTGGTACTTTATAAGCATCATACATAATGGTGCTTATAAAGGTAGGTAGCGCCAGTAGGTAATACGGGCTGGTATCCGCAACTGCACGACTATGCGCGTATTTTGGTATTTTTATTTTATTTATTTACTTGGCTCACCAACACTAAATACACTGATACAAAGATATGAGATACATCCAATATATTTATAGACTAGTGTACCAATTTCTTACAGGTAGGCACAACACATACGCACCATATACGAGTACACGACATATACGAGTGGTATATATGCATCATGTACGAGTAAGTACTTTCCAAAAGTATGAGAGCAAAACTGGAGAATCATAAAGAGACTTCAATGATGTGGTATAAATACAAGGGTAGTGTGAACATCAGGGTCACAACACAACCACATTCTTTAATTTACTATGTTAGGGGTCGGCTTCCAGTCTAACCGGATTTAGCTGAATACCAGTAAGTTACATGGAGCGACTGCCTATCTGACCTCCACAGGACAGTTGCTGGGTAATACGATACTTCTTGGTAACAAGACTCAGACTTTCGGGCTTCTGACGACCCGTAACGACTGTCAAAGATCCACGAATGACAGCCGGGACCAACGGCTTAACGCGCTTTCCGAGGCACGGTACGTAAAGATGGTCACCCATCCACGGATCAACCGTGGCAAGCTTAGCTTAACCTGATCGATCGTGTCGTGCGGCTGTTATTACTTAGCTACAAGCCACAAAGACAAACAAGAAAAGATTACGTTACAAATACCTACAGTTAGGTACAGTCAGTCACAAAAGTCGAATATTTAATACTTAGTTGACCAGACACTATCAGAAATAACGACATTACATTCAAGTAATGTCATTACTACTGACAGTGTGGTGGTTAGAATGTAGAAATGATGGTAAATAATGGTATGATTTGTGTTACGACGGGTGACCAGGTATTATAAATAAATAAGACGACCAGACTATTTTATGTATCGTGTATTCAGCCATTACATGACGAGCGATCGGAGTCGGTGACAAGACAACAGGATCCGGAAATACCACAGATAATACATATTTTATAAAGACTGATACACATACGTAACATCTCCCTTATTAAGAAAAGAAAATGGAATCATTACGTGGAACATGGTACGTAAGTATACTCTTTTTTTTTTTTTTTTTAAACATTAACAAAATTCTTATATACTAGTAGACTAAGTGGAACGGAACATCTCTAAGAAGTGACAAGTTGACTTGACTGACATTTACATTGCGACAGTTCTGACAGTGACGTCTATCAAATTGACTTAACTAAGTTTTGACAGCTACTAACAAAACAAAATTAGGTTTGACAATGCTTGTACAACAAACAATACATTTAGTATATTAAATTAAAACTAAGTACAAATTAAGAACTTAATCTAGACCAATTTTCAAAATCTTCGGGGCTTTATTATTGCTCTACCGAATGAAGAATAAGTTGTGTGTTGAGTTTGTTTATTTGGTGTATGTGATGTGTTTGTTTTTGTTTCAGATTCTTGGACAGGATTACTTGTACAAGGAGATTGATAATTAGATGGAGATGACGACGGCAGTATATTGGAAGGCGACGGTGGATCAGTGTCTAGTGGAACTGATGGGGATTGAAGTGAACTTCTTCTACTAGGAGCGGACTCAGTTGGTGAATGTTTTGGCTGTAGGATATGTTGGCGATTACGGCGAAAAGTACCTTCCGGGGAGACAATAGTATATGATCTAGGCTGTGGACCTATGTCTGATACAGTACCAGGTGTCCAAATACTGTCTGGCTGTTTCTGGAAGTAAATTTTATCACCAATGTTTAGGGAAGACAACGGTTTAGTATGTTTATTATAATAAATCTGTGATTTGTTCACTTTTATTTGAGTTTTATTTGTTAGAGACCTGTAGTTAGGTATTTTAGGTTTCAGAGTTTGTTCTAAGACTGGAAGTTTAGTTCTGAGTGTCCTGGACATTAGTAATTGGGCAGGCGAATACATATTTTCTTTAGGTGTATTCCTATACTGTAATAATCCTAGATGAGGGTCTGTATTATCAGTAAGACATTTCTTTAATATGTTTTTAACCGTGGCTATGGTTCTTTCTACAAGACCATTAGACCGTGGATAATAGGGACTTGATGTAATATGTTGTATTTGCCAATCTAAAGCAAAATGATTAAACTCTTTTGAGTTAAATGGGGGACCATTGTCTGAAATTAGAATGTTGGGTATTCCATGTCTGGAAAATATAGACTTTAGGTGACTAATGACAATTTTACTAGTAGAACCACCTGCTAGCTTTACAAGCTCGACATATTGGGAAAAATAATCTACGACTATGACATACTTGTTTGAATTGAAATCAAATAGATCAACTCCGACTTTATTCCAAGGGATTGGTTTTACCTCATGGGGCTGTAGTGACTCTTTGGAATTGCTGCGTCTGTTAGTGAGACAGTTATGACAATTATTAACATATTTTTCTATATCAGAGTACATATTGGGCCAGTATACTAGATTTCTTGCCAATCTTTGGCAACTATGAATACCTTGGTGACCTTCATGTATCTGTTTCAAAATGTCTTTTCTCATGGCTACTGGTATAATGACACTGTTGTTTTTGAAGACAATACCATTAATTATATGTATATCGGTTTTTAAAGGAAAATAAGGCCTAAGTATGTCTGGAAGCAATTTTTTATGTTCAGGCCAACCTGTTATGCAATATTTACATAAGAGTGACAATTCATTGTCTTGGGAAGTCTGTTCTTGAATAGATTTAAGTTTATTTGGACTAACTGACAGTGATCTAATGACTAAATTGACATGTAAATCTAGATCAGAATCTAGATCATGTAATGACTGTTCTGGTAAAGCTGCTCTAGACAGAGTATCAGCTACATAAAGATATTTACCTGGTTTGTAAGTTACGTTCAGGTCATATGGTTGTAATCTTAGCATTATTCTTTGAAGACGGGGTGGAATGTTATAAATTGGTTTTTTATACAGCGATACTATTGGTTTGTGATCTGTTTCAACTAAAGTGTGGCGACCATAGACATATTGGTGAAACTTTGTACAACCAAATAGGATTGCTAACAGCTCTTTCTCAATCTGAGAGTATGACTGTTGACATGAGCTTAATGAAGCTGAAGCATATGCTATGGGGTGTTTATCATGGCAAATCACTGCACCCATGGCATCTTTAGACGAATCAACTGACAGTGTAATTGGTTTATTTTGATCATAATATGTCAAGACAGGGGCTTTTGTTATACATTCCTTTAATTCATTAAATTCTACATTATGTCTCTCTTGCCAAGACCATTCATTATCTTTGGACAGAAGTGTTCTTAAATTAGAAGTTTTATCTGACAAATTCTCTATGTATGAGCCTAAGTATGTAACCATACCTAAAAACCTTTGTAATTCTGTGACATTTTTTGGTGGTGGCATACTGCAAATGGCTTTCACTTTGTTTTCTGTTGAACAGCTTATGTCTTTCGACGGAAATATTGACACGTGGTGTGAAGTAGTCTTCAAATTTGGCGAGTAAATCCTTATAGGTGATCTTGTCAATTTGTATGTTAAACGAGTAAAATATCTGAAGAGCGTCTGGGCCTATGATTTGTAGTAAAATGGCTACCTTTCGTTTGTCTGGTTGTTCTTCTAAATTGTTGGCTATCATGTAAATCTCTAGACTTGTGTTGAAATTTCTCCAAGCCAATGGCATGTTCGAGTTGTTGATATCTAAGCTGAAATTACTCGGCGGCAGGGGATAACTTGTATTATTTGCGTTTTTATTTTCCGGCATTTTAGGGCTGGACCACGCGGCGACGTTTTACTCGAAATTTTTTTTGACTGTTTGCGGCACTTACTTTTGTGGTTTTTTGTGACTTCTTTTTCTTCTGTATCTTCTGACACCATGTTACGACGGGTGACCAGGTATTATAAATAAATAAGACGACCAGACTATTTTATGTATTTGGATAAGTACCTATTTTAATATTTTTACGTCAATATTGTAACAATGACAATATAATGATTTAATGACATTATAGTGATAGAGTGTGTGAAAATTAGTTTTTTTTTTTGTCTAATTGGAGTAATCAGATGCAATTAAGCTTTATGTAAGTCTCTATCGCTCATTTGAAAGTAATTCTTAAAGTTATCAGCATCAACGAGAGCAATTTCCTTTAGTATATTTACATGTGCGTGTTGTTTTAAAGACAACCACAGTCTAGCACATTTTTTCTTTTAATTCTTTTCTTTAAAAAACACATTGCAATTATAATAGGGATGATGCCTGGGTAAAAAAAAAGAAATTCTATTTAGTTCGTCAGTCAGATAATAAAAAAATATTAGACACGTATTTTTTGCTATAACATATTAATAAAAAAATACTTAGCTATCACGCATTAAAGTTGGGGAGTGGGGGTTCGCTACATCACTTGTATGTAAAAGCTAGCTACGCGTGACGTCATGCCATATTTTAACTCAATGTATCGCCGTAATTTTTTGATTTCGTAAAAAAAGAAAATATACGTGTCCAATATTATTTAATAATCTCTATGACGGACAAAAAATAAATTTTTAGTCATCATACCCATTGCCACACGCGCTTTTTTTTAAAAAAAAAGCGTGTGTCGACTATGATAGTCGACCATGAAACTTGCACTAATTGACCCAATAATGATATATAAAATATTGACATTATGTTGGGAGATTTGGAATATCATTACCGAAGGAAGGAATGTCAGTAATATTGTTGTCATTATTACTGATAGTGTCTGTATATTGTTACAAAATTATTCGATACATTTTTTTTCAGCATTTCATGTAATAGTTAAGAGTTAACAAATAAATTAAATTTTATTTAAATTATGTACTTGCTTATCAGATTTTTTATGATAAAAAATTAAATTTTATGTCAGATTTTTTATGATGAAAAATTAAATTTTATATTTGATTTTTATGAATATTTGATTACTAATTGGGCTTTTAAAAACTTAAGTGTTAATCTACTGTTGTCGCTGCACGTACCTACAAGCACAGAATCTAGGAAAACAAAATGATTTAAAAATATGTACGAGTCTAGTCTACCCATTTACAAGGCTTTAAAATATTTTTCTTTCAAATTCTAATGAAGCAATTAGGCATAGATGATCTAGACGAAGAATAGAAGATGACGCACAGAATACGTCACGTAAGTATTTACAATGATCTTTATGTACTTATGCATCACTTACAGAAAGCGACCACAAACTGTGTGTGTGTGTGGTCAGTGATAATAGTGACATATGTCCATTCATGTTATTACCTATTGTTGCTTGCAACTTCATCAACTGACATGCTGTGAACTTGACTTAACTTGACTTATAGATGAATTTAACTCGGAATCTAAAGCTTCATTTGTTCTTGTAATCCCCTGGCGTTACTTTAGGTACCTATACAGGATGAATTTTTCAAGTGGGCGTGGATGGCCAAATTCGAAACAATGAGGAATAGCGAAAAGTACTCAAAGGAGTCTCCGGCTCGATTTTGATGAAAACTAAAATGCATCATTGGATTTTTGATAAACCAATATTTCTAGCCAGGAATCGAACTATAATAGGGTCGAATCGAACTATACATGTATATACCTATCTGACCTGCACAACCCAGTTTCTGCGTAATAACGATACCCCTTCAGACTGTCAGACTTTCGAGCTTCTGACGACCCGTAACGACTGTCAAAGATGCAAGAATGACAGCCGGGACTAATTCATTTTAACGTGGTTTCTGAGGCACGGAGGGGTCTTGGTATGTAAAGATGGTCCCATCCAAGGACTGACCGCAGCAAGCATAGCTTTACCCGATCGATCGACCCATGCGGCTGTTAGCCTCGTCCCCTCTGTCTAACCCTTGAGGATTACATGTGTGATGATAATGAATCATGAAATGTTTTAAATTCAAGTTGCAGTCTGCACTCAAAACGTCGAAGCAGCTGAGCATCTTCAAGGCAAAAAGCTCCATAAAAACACTTATGTACGCCTTCCATAATCTACAACATTTGCATAGAAATCAATCTCGTTTATACCATGACTTATATACTGAATAAGGTCATTAGGCCTAATAGCCGGATTCATCACAATCCATTTACTCTAACTGCTATAAAATGGATCCTATGGTATTGTAATACGTTGAACACCGCTTTAATTTTTCAGTGTTTCTGTTTGGGCCATGGGGGACACCTTGTGGTCGACATACAACAGTTCCGTTGGGGCCGCGGGGGACAACATATGACCGCGAGTCAGTGGCGACTTTAAGCATCTCTATTGGGCCGTCGGGCACAGATATGAAGCTAATATGTATTTGACGTATTTGGTTTTTAGTTTAAAAATAACACTTAGAAAAATATGACAAATAATGTCGGGACAAGACTTGTTAATAAGGATTCCTCAAAGTGTTTGATCTAAACCTTGTGTGAGGTTGGAACCGTAATCGTTCAACCATGAACTCGTTCATGAACTCAGTTTGTTTGTTTGCAAGCAATTAATACCCACGTGTAATTATTTAGGAGGAGCTCGTGGCTAAGTAATAACAGCCGCACGGGTCGATACATCAGGTTAAGTACACTTGCCGGGGTTGTCCGTGGACGGGTGACCATCTTTACATAACAAGACTACTCCGTGCGTCGGAAAGCACGTTAAGCCGTTGGTCCCGGCTGTCATTCGTGGATCTTTGACAGTCGTTACGGGTCGTCAGAAGCCCGAAAGTCCGACAACCAGTGTTACCAAGGGGTACTTATAGTATTACCCAGTAATGGGGTTGTGGACGTCAGATATGGTATAGTGGCTCCGGCATCTGGTTAGATTGGAAGCCGACCCAACATAGTTGGGAAAAGGCTAGGCAGATTGATTGTGTAAAATTTATTTAGGATCCAATGGAAAGTAGGTACTTTTTAAACAAATAGGCCTAGTTTTCATACTGTCCGTACCTATTATACTGTGGATTTTTGTTAGGTAATTGTAAATCGTGTAGAGATGGTTCGGTGAGGGTAGGGACGAAGTCTATTTTCGGATACCCTGAGCATGAGGTATCTATTTCTTTTTATGACGTCACTGTTTGGGCCACCGGTTATCCAATGTCTTATTTATACCTACAAAAATCCTTTTTATTAAACCATTCCATTTCATTAGTATAACAATTCACATTGTGTCTGAAAATTACCTAGCATCACCATAATACCACTTTTGGGATATCTAAGAGTATGTGATTTTTTTAATCGACTTCAAAAAAGTAGGAGGTTATACATCCAACGAGTTTTTAACTTCTAGATTCTAGATGAACAGGAAGCTAACGTTATTCTTGCCTATTTAAATTTAATGACATTTTGAAACAAAAACGCTAGGTAAGTTATTTTATGTTATTCCGTCGAGCAGGTATATTTTATTACATCATTTATGTTTTATTTAAAGCGAGTACCTACCTGGGAAGCACTAGCTAGCTTAGGTACCAAATAAGAATATTATTTTAAAGTTTTATTTCAAAACAACTGTTAGTACGTCGTTCAAAACAAATAGGTATCTTGTTAAGTCGAACAAAAATTGCAGTGTTTTGTTTCATATTTTAATGGAAATGCTTGTATTATATTAGGTACTATTAATAAGGGCCTATTTCACGATGTCCGAATAGCCACTCACCGAATAAATTCAAAAATGGAACAGAATTTGTATGAAATTATCTGCCGGTAGGTGGTGAAACAGGGCCTCTGTTTTTTTTGCATTTTCTTCCAAAACTTTTCGAGGTAGATATTAGTAGGTAAGAAAGTCTGTTTTTAGGGTTCCGTACCAAAATGGTAAAAAAGGAACCTTTATGGTGTGACTCAGTCTGTCTGTCTGTCTGTCACATCTCGATATCTGAAGAACTACTAATGCTATTAACTTGAAATTTGGAAAAGTTTTAGATGACGCTTGCCCAACTATTTTACAAATAAGAAAGAAATAAAAATATGTATGTTTTTTTTTTTGCAACAGGGACTGAAAGGGGACTTAAAAATTCAAAGTGGGACTACTAGGGCATGTTAGGTATCATATGAAAGAACGCTGTTTGTACATTCTCAAACATTTTTTTTCTTTTTTTTAGGCCACATAGTTTTTGACTTTTGATGAAAAACGTAAAAAAAAATACCGTTCCCTTACTTATCTCCGAAGTTTGCTAAGAGAAAAATCTGAAATTACTCTATGTGATAGAAGTTTATGTAAAGATTACAGGAAAAATAAAACGATGTCTCTAAATAGCACACTTTTTCAGAAATCGGAACGGAACCCTCGGTGCGCGAGTCCGACTCGCTCTTGACCGATTTTTTGTCCATACTGACCCACAGCTGCATCCAGCCAGGCCAATCAAGACGTATCTAATTCTAATTCTACCAGCGTTTAGCCTTACAAAAGTGACAACTCTTTAGAAAGAGACAAAGCGAATTTGCGGCCAATACGACTAGTACCTACTATACCAAAGAGACAACTACTACAGAGGGCCTAGACAAATGGCATTCGCTACAGCTTCAAAGTGACATTGACATGATCACGTGACATTTCGATAGCTTATGTCAACCCCATATTTTTTTTGGTTTTTTTAATAGCGGTATGCCGTAAATTCACTGTGCAACTGAACACGAACTCCTCAGCGACAGGGGACGTAAAAAAAGATCATGTATCCATCATGGTTCCAGTGTAAGAGAGAGACGGAGATGGACGGATACGACCTATAGCACCATCCTTTTTAGGGTTCCGTACCAAAATGGTAAAAAGGAACCCTTATGGTGCAACTCAGTCTGTCTGTCTGTCTGTCACAGATGGATATCTCAAGAACTACTAATGCTATCAACTTGAAATTCGGAACAGTTTTAGATGACGTTTACCCAACTATTTTGCAAATAAGAAAGAAATAAAAATATTTATATTTTTTTTGCAACAGGGACTGAAAGAGGGTATTAAAAATTAAAAGTGGGCATGTGGGGTATCATATAAAAGAACGCTGTTTGCACAGTCTCAAACATTTTTTTTCTTTTTTCTTGGGCCGCATAGTTTTTGACTTTTGATGAAAAATTTTAAAAAAAATACCGTTCCCTTATCTCCGAAGTTTGCAAAGACAAAAATCTGAAATGATTCTATGTAATAGAAGTTTATGTAAAGATTACAGGAAAAATAAAACGCTGTCTCTAAATAGCATACTTTTTTCTGAAAAATTGTGCTATTTAGAGACACCCTCGGTGCGCGAGTCCAACTCGCTCTTGACCAGTTTTTTTCTCAATGGAACCATGATGGATCCATGATCTTTTTCACGTCATAGTCAACGGTCATAGTACGGCCCCAGTCCATTCTCCCTATGTCTATGGTTTTAAGCATGGTGTAGGTTAGGTGCCTATTGTAAGTTATCACCGTGTTAACCGACCGTTACGTACTTACTTACACGAAAAACGGTACTCATTTGTTTACCTGCCACAGTATTACGTATATACAATGTTCGTCACATAATATACTTGTCTTGTTGGTCTAAAAACCGGTATTTCTGTAATGAACTGTAATACTGAAAGATTCATGAAAAATTCATTATATAGGTAGGTATTTTACGGTATTACGTTTGACACTAACGGCCGAATATATTCAAAAATTGAAAGAATTTGTACGAAATTTAAAAAAAAAATTGTTTTTTTTTTTTGTTTTTCTTTATTATTTATGTATTTTTTATTTTTGTATTATTTTAATTTGTTGTTTTTTTTTTGTTTGCCTAGTAAGTTAATAGGAACTTAATCGTAAGTGGTGAAACCGGCCTTTAGTATTTTTTTTTTTTCAAATTATAATTATGATGAGTTGATGACACTAGGTATAAGGAATGGCTTTATTTTTGCTCATGAAAACTGACCAATTTTTACACAAGGTGTTACTTAACTACCACACAACCTCTAAGGGGTCATTGTACTCATCATTATGAACAACTTTTACTATGAGACTAAACCTGAAATCGCTAAAAAAAAATCACCTGTTCCATCCATTTATCCATAAATTTATATTCGATCAACATTTACGTTCTGGTTTGGTCCCATATTAAAAGTTGTTCATAATGATGGGTACAATGACCCGTTAAGAGGTTATGCGTTATTTAAGTCACAACTTGTTTATCTGATAGTTTACCTAATATGTACTTAAATATGTGGGTATATTGTACTGTAGGTATACTATCACGGTACTTAAATATGTGGGTACATTGTACTGTGTATATTAACACTCTTTTTACTGGAACTAAATACGAGTAGTATAGGTTCAGGAACCTACACTTGTAAATAAATAGCTGAATGTGCCTGAAGAACGATGCCCGTCGAAGCAGGCCAAGGAAACGTTAAGGGGACTACAGGACCTAAATCTCGGTCACTGTCAGACTGCATATAAAAGAAAGAGAAGCGCGATGACACAACCCTGGTAATTTATTGCAAAATAGGAAGCAATTATCTATTTACAAGAAATGTATTGATTGGACTAAAAAAATAAAACACTATTACGTTAAAATGTTGCTTGTAGAATAATAAATGTTGCTTGTAGAATAATAAATGTTGCTTGTAGAATAATCTGACAAAAAATCAGAATGATTGCATGTAGGTACTTATGGTTTTTATTCGTTAAAAAAAAAATGTATATTCGTGATTTTTTTCTATTGTATCAAATTAGTTGTACCTATTATATTTTTCTGATTATATCATATATTTTTCTGATTATATCATATATTTTTCTGATTTTGTTTACTGCAGTAGATCTTAAACTTTTAGTCATTCTAAAACTTGCTTTTAGTTGCGTTTAGGTCCTGTAATCCCCATAATGTGACAGCTTGGATTCATTCATGACGGTTTAGTCAGAGAACATAGATCACTTCACATAACGACTCGACTGTCAAAGATCCACGAATGACAGCCGGGACCAACGGCTTAACATGCTTTCCGAGGCACGGAAGAGTCTCGGTACTTAAAGATGGTTGGGAAAAGGCAACGCAGATGATGATTTTTTAAAACTAGATGAGTTCGTTGTTTCCTGTGTCACTATTCTGAGAAGATCGAGCCTCTGAGGTCACAACCTCTTCGTTGCCCTGGCACAGGCAACTGAAGGAACACGGGTGGGTTTTAGTCAGTAGAAGTTTGACACTGCCCCCTGCTCCACCCAGAGCAGGAGAAATCATTGATGATTTGGAAGTCCAGACATTGTCTTGGTCAGTTCATGTGGGAACCAACCACCATGCAGATTAGAGAAATAAATGTAATAATCCACGGTTTGAATTGCTTCATTCAAGAAATTGTCGATGTTCGAATCGTTGACGATTTCTACGATAAATATTTTATTGTTTATTTAAACGAGTATTTTGTTTTACAAACTTCAAAATGTTCAATTTTAAATATGTAGTATAAGTCGTCGAAAATTGTTTATTAAATTTTTTCAACAGTTTCTGTGTGAGGTTACGTTTGTGTGTTTGTGAAAATAAATGTAAACATCAATAACCTTGTCTTGTGTTTAAATATTATAAAAACAAAAACGTACCTACGTAGAGACAGGTACAAGATTTATTTGCAATAATAATTAATCTGTTACAAAGGCTATCTACCTTTTTGGTTTAAGGCGAGCAGAACTGCTAACTAGCAAAAAAATTATAAGTCAGGAGATAAGGAACATTTTGAAATTTCCTCACATTTTTAGTCAGATGAGGTAGAATTTTTTGTATCAAAAAAATCAACACTAAACCTCTTAGGTTCGAAGTTATAGCAGTTAACGCCAAAAACTGCCGTTTTTCATGTGACTAAAAATGTGTGCATAAGAAATTTCAAAATGTTCGATATCTCCAGACTTATTAATTTTTTTCTCAGTGGTGGCGCTGTTACTATGTTCACCAGGAAGAAAAATCTTGACCAGTTCCACAAAATTTTGACATCTATATATTCGGCCCGCATTTGGAATTTAAAAATCTTTAGTTTCTATTTTAAGACGGAGGTAGACTTGTAGTGTTTATTCCGTGACAGAGGGTACTTAATTCTTTACTTTATGTTTTATTTTATGAAAACATCTGATTAGTATTCTTTTAAAGTAGACAAATGCATAATGTAAATTCAGTAAAATGTCAATTGAATTCAAATTTTGCATGATTTTGGTGTGATTATGACACCGTTAATAATATCCAATATTAAAAATACGTCGATGTCATTAGCGTAGGACGTATTTTTTAATAAATTACACTGGTTTGTTTTAATAATAAAATATTTCATTAAAAAAAAAATAAGTACTTAATAAACTTTTTTTTACTTTTTAAAATGTCACCACACAGCAAAATAATATATGAATATTGCATTTAATTTGAAATTAAAAACATAATATGGGTCGATCTCCAGAGGCATTTTTTTTCGTGTCGGGCTGGATAAACCCATTTTAAAATCGAAAAACTTTTTCAAAATATTTTTTTATATACAGTTCGGTGTCTAATCTACGTGATACAAGGCTAATATTATGAATAAGTTTATTTTAAATATTAAAAAAAAAATCTTAAACCTTAATATCCTGATCGCTCTGGGTTGACCCAACTCCCGATTGAATGAAAAAAATATTCCTTAACTTTTTAATAAGAAGGTTCATATGAAACAACTTATTTAGATTACATAACAAATAGTTAATCTTCACAGTAATAAACTATTTTAAGTTATATTAACAATACTTTTGCCACAATTTGAATTTAAAATCGTGACCGGGCATTTTATCTCATCGCTCTGCGCTGAGGTAAAACCTCGCGGTCATCCCTAGTTCCGCGTTATAGACACTCTATTCCGATACCACGGGGCAACGCCAGCAGTGGTCTAACCGCCGAAGAGGATACCTGTGTTCCACGTTCCCGCTCTCCAACATTACGAAGGTAAGTTTATGATTGCTCTGGATTTGGTTCTCGAATTTTATGATTGCTATGGCACGTTATTTAAATTAAATAGTAAGCTTGTGAATGTGTTTTTATGTGAATTAAGTGATCGTTATGATGCTTTTTATGAGACGTAATCACAACTTTCTACTGCTTTTAAATTCGGCTATATTTATGATTTTGTGACTTTTTCTGATCGCTATGGCTGTGATTGCTCTGTCCAAAAAGACCAGAGCGATGATATTTTGCATTAATTGTACGTTATAAATCTATTTAAAGTAGTAGTACCGGACTGTAACAATGACAAACAGTGAACTATGCATATAACCTTTAATTTATAACCTTTCCTGGCTTTCTTTAGGTAACCTAAACCCATAAACAGATTTTGACGTATTTTACCTTGATGATATTATTACATTGGCATTTAGCTAACCACAACTGTAACCCTTTCTTCTCTAAAATTTAATGGCAACTATTGTTGCAGATTGAAATCATGCCTCGAAATAAATTATCTATTGAAGAAAAACGTCTTAGGAAGAAATTGGCAAGGTTCTGGGAGGAAACGTTGCACACAACCAGGAGACGACCGCTTTTTAGTGACTCAGGCGCTGAGGAAACGCAAATTCAGTTACATAGACCTCAAAAGAACTTGAAGAGGTACGAGGAGCACAATTTAGGCTATGGACAGTGAGGAGGAGGTTTTTAGCGCTTGATATACGCAGTCGACAACCACCACGGGCCCCCAAGTTACTCCGTGAGCACCGGATTGCTCGACTGAGGTTCACTAGAAATTGTCTATCTTGGACACTAGGTAACTGGTGTAGCGTACTCTTCTCCGATGAGGCTCGAATTTGTCTGAATGGTGAAGACCGACGTCGGCGAGTATTACAAAGACCAGGGGAACGCTATGTCTACGTGTGTTTTGAAGAAATCACCCCTTATGGTGGAAAGTCCGTTATGTTTTGGGCAGGAGTAACTTCTAGCTATCGTACAGAGATAGCATTAATTGAAAATGTACCTGTGTGTGACGTTTTTCTAAAATAATATATTTCTCTTACATATAATCTCGTTACAAGTACACTGAATATGACTGAAAACGGCTAAATAAATAATATTTTATCAATATTATTTTTTTTGTTTCACTGATTTTACCATTTATGATCGCTCTGTCACCAATTATGATTGCTCTGGTCGCGAAATTTTTTCAACTTAAATATTTCCATAACTGTTTGTGTAAATTGAAGGCCAATAGTAAAAATGTACTATTTGAACACCATTCTTTTTAATGAGATACATAATTACCATTAAATATCAATATCTGAAAAGCACCAGAGCGATCACACGAATACGACCGTTTTGGAGATCGACCCATATAATAAAAACGATGGGAAGTAGCACTAAATACAATATTAATAAAAAAGGTACTCACTAATAATTGCAAAAAGATATTGATTTATCCGCGTCCCATTCGCCCATGTTATTCTCGTTATTAAGAAATTCATTTTTTTTAACACACCGTCCGTCCGTCACAGGTAAAAACGCATACAGCCAAACACGATGGAGGCTTCGAATGAACTGCCGATGCCGCTTGCGTGCGATCGCATTCACAACAAATCAATCGTTTATTTACACTATACGCCTCAAACTAGATTTTGATACAATTATTTGTGGAACGTAAGTTTCGTATTTTTTAACGTAAATAATTTTAGTTGTTGTTGATTTAAAAAAGGAATGTCGTCATTTTTGTTACGGCGGATGACGATTTAAAAAATTAAATATTGCATCTACAAATCAAAACAACTCTTTGTTTTTTTTTCGTGTGTTTTAATTATTGAATGGGCGACGTTTTTTGATAAATACATTCCGAGAAAAAAAACTGGTTAAGTGCGAGTCGGACCACGCACAATGAAGGGTTCCATATTTGAAAGATAATTATCCCAAAAACAAACTTAACATTGTATTTGAAAAACATGTTCTCCCATACACTGAGAAACGTCACAGTTTGTAATCCCAAAAATATTTTTTTATGTGATAAAAATACAAATGAAATATTTTCGGACTTTTACCTTTAGGTAAGTACTTGTGCTGTGACACCTGTCTGAAAAGTCCGTAGGTTTTGATTTACTTACGAGTATTATAATATGTCGCATATATGGCCGTATCTTTATATTGCGTTGACTTAAAAGCTTGATTTTTTTAGAGCTTCAAGGGACCATAGACCTACGTATTTTATATTAATTTCAAATTGATATAGGTATTCCACGCGTTCCTGAGAAAAAGGGTCTTGACAGACTGATAGACAGGCAAAAAAAGTCCAACTGACTGAAACTGATACTGAGACTGATAGAAAGGAAAATCCAGTGCGACAAAAAAAGTCGCCGCGTTATTTTTACGTCAGTGCGAACGTCGGCTAAGGGTTCCGTTTTTTCCTTTTGAGGTACGGAACCTTAAGAAACACGTGATTATTCGTAGTTTTTTGTTCTACTTGTAGTCAACTGCCTCGTGGGCTTGTGGTTGCAAGAGCTACTGCTCAGCATGAGGTCCCGCGTTCGATTCCCACGTCGGGCAAAGTGTTATTGGGCTTTTTCCATCTAGGAATTTCTCAGTAGCAGCTCGCCCCCTATTACATGAGGCTTGAATATATACCGGATGACTTTTTTTACCGTCTCCAAAAAAATTAGGTATATTAGGTGAACAGAGTAGAAGCCTATGGCATACCTAGATTTTTTTTTTTAATAACTTAGACAGAAAAAATTATCTAAGTACCAATAAATAGTAGAAATTCGATGTAAACCTTTCATTTTTGTACCATAAAAACAGAAATTTTGAAAAAAAATAATAAATCGTTTAAAAATATCGAAATTCAAATCATATGCAGCCTGCATATGATGTGAATTTTAGTTTTTTTTTATAAAAAAAAAAAGTTACGTATGCCATATGATAGGCTTCTACTCCGATCACCGATACCCAATTTTTTTCGAGACGGTAAAAAAGTCATCCGGTATAACTGGCGAAATGTGGGTGTAGGCACTTATGGTACACCCTTCGGGGATTATACACGCGACCAAAAAACAACGTTTTTTGACAATAATTATCATTAGAGGTAACTTTGCAGATGCGTCACGTTTTTTCGTAAGCCTTGCTTAACCAAATTATTATTCCAGTTTTATTTATGTGTTTAAATTAATTTAATTCTATACAAATTATGATGCTAATAGTTAGCATGGGAATCTTTATTTCGTCCTTGATTTCTCCATCTTTTGTGTCAGAATTTTGTAATTCTTGTTAATAAAGAATACATCTATCTATACTTATAATAAATCTGTAGAGAGGTCAATTCTGTACATGATATATATTTTCAAAATAACTATCCGGGGGTAATGAGTGATCGATACTGATGCCAAAAATGCAATCAGTAAAATTTTTGTCTGTCTGTCTGTCTGTATGTTCCTTATAGAAACAAAAACTACTCCACGGATTTTAACGAAACTTGGTACAATTATTCTTCATACTCCTGGGGAGGTTATAGTATACTTTTCATCACGCTACAATCAATAGGAGCAGAGCAGTGAAGGGAAATGTTGGGAAAACGGGAGAAGTTGCTCCATTTTTTTAAGCTTCCGTCGCGTGTGCAGCCATAATGGTTAGCTATTAATAATAATATTCTGCGGTTCCTTATTGCGATATTTTTCAACAGTATTGTGGATTGACTTAGTATATTTCCCTACTAAAATACGAAAGTTAATCTGTCTGTTACATCAAAACCACTGAACCGTGAGGGAGGACATATGGTACTTTTTTACGAAAAACGACGGAAACGCGGAGGAAGTCGCGGGCAAAAGCTAGTAAGTAATAAGGATGTATGTCCTTTACTTTGAAAGTGTAGTTTTGTTAGAATTTATGTACCTACATAACATAAAATTATCTCATGCAAGGCTACTCAATGAGGATTTTCGTGAAAATTTACTCCACCCCAGTTGGCGTCACTGACAAGAGCTCTTCCATTTCGACAAATTTATAATAATAAGAAATAAATGATGACGTTCATAATATATCATTCATTCGTTCATCATTCAGTCACGAATAAAGAAAGAAGAAAGAAAATGTACGCGCTTTGACACTTTTGACAGGTGCCCGGACCTGACGTCTCAGTACTGCCACCTAGTGCGTCATTTCAGAAAACCCTCATTGACAACCTCATACCGTAGTCGATATCGGGTTGGGAGAATTTTCTAAGGTAGGAACCCTTTCAGGAGTATCTTGACGTTTTGAGACCGTCAAATTAGGACCATCCTAATACACTGGCTTCCCTCGAGGTCACTGCTCCCCCTGTTAGTACCTACATCAACGAAACCTTACGTAGGTATATCTGTTGGTAAATAAATAGTTTAATATTAAATACTTACTGAATTTGTATACAGGGTTATTGGTTATACACCAGCAACATCTTATAGGGATCATTGTACTCATCCTTATGAACAACTTTTACTATGGGACCTGAAGGAAAAGTTGTGTGATCGTGGTAAATAAAATATTTCTGAACAGCTTGTGGTTTTATTCCCAACAGAAACGGATACAAACTTAACCTAAGCAAGACGGCCATGACACAAGCATAGATAAATAACATTCTAAGCACTCTGGTTGCGTTCCAAATATCAACAACCTCCCCTGGAGCGCAACCCCATTTTACAATAAATCATTAAACAATACAAATTACCGCAACCCCATACTAGTTACACAATATAAATGCTTCTCAGCGGTGGTACCCTTAGTAAGATTATCAGCAATCATTTCTTCTCCTTTAACATAACAAAACTTTATCATTAACTTATTTACATGGTCCTTTAGAAAATGATAGCGAATGTCTATATGCTTGGATCTAGGTAGATAACCATCATTAATGGATAGTTTTATAGCACTCTGGTTATCACTGAAGATGATGAGTGGATTGCTCCGTTGTTGACCGAGCTCGCTATGCAACTGTTGCAGCCACAACGCCTCTTGCGCCGCTGAGGACATGGACATGTATTCTGCCTCAGCTGTTGATAGTGCGACAGTCTGTTGTTTATGCGACCGCCAAGAAATGGCACCGCCCTGCAACATAAAAACATAACCTGTGCACGACTTACGATCGCGCACGTCGCTAGCCCAGTCAGCATCACAGTATCCTGTGATCTTCTCATTACCATCTTTGGTGTAGACTAACTTGAAATCCTTTGTACCCTGTAGGTATCTGAATATTCTCTTCACTGCAGTCCAGTGTATAGTACTAGGATTTTTGTTATATCTACTCAATGTGTTTACTGCAAAGGATATATCAGGACGGGTACCTTGAGCCACATAGAGCAAAGAGCCAATAGCCTGCTGATAAGGACAGTCAGTAAGTTTTTCCTCTTCCTCTTCTTTATTAAATTTCATACCCACTTCAAATGGAGTTTTTACAGGCTTACAGTCTGACATTCTGAATCTTGCTAATATTTCCTTTATATATTTTTCTTGGTCTATTATTACTTTGTCTCCATCTCTAGTAATGTGAAGACCCACACACTGACTTGCTGGACCAATGTCCTTCATTTCAAAGTGTTGTTTTAATTGTTCCTTTAATACATTTTTGGTAGACTCTTGAGCCAACTTATGTAACACATTGTTAAGCTTCATATTCCACAACCTGCTGGCCTGCTTTAGGCCATATATAGATTTATGCAGCATGCACACCTGAGACCCTTGTTTATACTGTTCTGGTTGCTGCATATAGATCTCTTTGTCGATCTCTCCCTGACAACTGGTGAGTATGTTTCCTCATAGTCCATGCCCTTCCTTTGTGCATAACCTTTAATTACAAGTCTGGCCTTGTAACGAACAATATTTCCACTTTGGTCAGTCTTTGTTTTGAACACCCACTTATATGGCAAGGCTTTTTTTCCCAGTGGAAGGTCTGTCAAACTCCAAGTTTCATTTTTCATCAAGGAATTGTATTCCTGATCCATGGCTCGCTTCCATTCTACGGCTTGGGGTGACGACAGAGCCTCCTCAGCTGTCTGTGGATCCATTAAGTCAGTAAACATACACAGAAACCCCGTTTTGTTATTTTCAAAATCCTTTTGTTTATTCCGTAACCGCATTGGCCTTAATGTAATATTACGGCTAAAGTCTTCTTTCATTGAAACAGGAGGGTGATAAGAATCATCTAGTTCTCCAGTGTCAGTTTCATATTCACTTGAGTCTCCACTATTACCTTCTTGACAGGGCACTGGTGTTGACTCCTGAGTGTGTAATTCTTGGTTCTGACTGACACATATGCTCTCAGACTTCTTGCTTACTGATGTAGCAGAGCTGGAACTGGCTGTCTGCCCCTCCTGTACCGGAACATTCACTTCACATGGCATGAGTACATTGGGACTCTCATTATAATTCTCTATAACAACAACATCTCTACTTTTTGTTATTTTATGAGTTTTTGGATCCATTAAGCGATATCCCTTAGAATTTTCACAATAACCTACAAATATCATTTTCATGGATTTCTTGTCCCACTTTTGTCGCTTTTCTTTAGGGATATGGACCATAGCAACAGAGCCAAATATCTTTAAATGTGATAGGCTGGGTTTTTTACCTTTCCATATCTCGTACGGAGTCTTGCCATCCAGTGATTTAGTAGGGGAACGGTTCACAACATATGCAGCAGTTGCCAAGGCCTCAGCCCAGTAACTCTTCTCCAAATCTGCATAGAATAGCATGCTTCTTGCTCGTTCCACTAGAGTTCGGTTCATCCTCTCGGCCAGACCGTTGTGCTCCGGAGTGTATGGAGTAGATGTCTGATGTACTATACCATGAAAAGATAAGAATTTTTCAAAATTATGATTGCAATACTTATTCAGTTCCATTATCAGTGCGGATTTTTTTAATCTTGTGATTCAACTCATTTTCTACTTTTGATTTGAAATCTTTAAAAATCTCCAAAACATTCATTTTATCTTTAAGAAAATACACATGAACCATTTTTGTGAAGTCATCTGTGAAGGTGATAAAGTATTTCATACCTCCAAATGACTTATTCTCCATCGGGCCACACAAGTCTGAATGTATTAGTTCTAGTGGCCTTGTTGCTCTAGAACCTACATTTTTAAATGGCAATCTGGCTTGCTTACCTTCTAAGCAATGGGTGCAAGTAGTGACATTACTTTTATCCTGAGTCAGAGTCACATCCTCAGCACACCCCGGTAGCTTCTTAATATCTGAAAAATTTAAATGTGCCATTCGCAGATGCCATAAGAAAGCATTGTTACATTTTTCAGCACTGGAAGTTAAGTGTGCCATTTCCTTACTTGTGTCCATGACATACAGGTTCTTGTTCATAGTTGCAGTACATATTAGCTCTCCACTGGTGTTTTGTACATTACATCCCTTGTTATTAAATATGACTTTATATCCATTTTTCACAATTGTACTCACTGAAAGGAGGTTTGCAGCTAACCCAGGAACAAACAATACATTTTTAATTTGTATTTTATTCTGCTGACCTATATGAATATCCACACATCCAACTCCTTTTACAGCTAATGGTTCTCTATTGGCCACAGTGATATTCTTAACTGGTGGTTCGGTGACATTATACATCCAATCATCTCTGCCCGTCATATGCATGGATGCACCGGAGTCTATAAACCAGTCCTCTCTCATATTTCCTCCAACAGTAGCTGAAAAAGCCGCTATAAAACTGGAGCTTTCTCCTTTACTTGCTGTTTTCTTTGGTTGCTTGCAGTTCTTGGCAAAATGCCCACTCTTGTTGCAATTGTAGCATCTCGGTCCCTTTGGTTTCACTGGCTGGTTATTACTTTTTGTTTTCTTTGAGTTTGTATAAAAGGCAGCTGACTTTGACGTGTTGATCTCTTGTATGAGTTTTGATTTAACTGAGTCAGCACTGATTTTTATACCAGAACTCTCTAATCCCATTATCATGGGTTTGTATTCATCGGGTAAGCCAGCCAACATTAAAGTACCAAGCCACTCATCATTGACTTCAAATCCAATGTTTCGCAGTTTATGAGCAGTGTTCATGATTTTACTCACGTAGTCCTCGATGCTGTTGCTTGATTCTAATGAGGTGTTTATTAAATCTTTGAGTAGACCCACTCTTCTCGTAAGCCCATTATCATCAAAAGCTTTCTGTAAACATTCCCATACTTGTTTAGCGCTTGTGCATTCTTGAACATGAACATAGTTTTGTGGGTCCAAGAGCAAAATCAGCTTCGCTTTCGCCTTAATGTCCTTGCTGGCAACAACGGCCGCGTCGTCGCGTGGTTCCACACAGCACCACAGATCTTCATGTTCTAAATATGTCTTTACGCTAAATTTCCAGGTAGCACAGTTTTCTCTTCCCACTAGTTTTTCAATATTAAAGACATTTGAAGAGCTCATTTTTCGTGATTTCGACAGATTGTAGATAGGATTATAAATTGCAAGAAGCACGCGGCACGCGGTTCAAGTTCAAGTCGCAACAAGAATTTTACTGAAGTTGTATTTCCACTGTTTAATATTTCCAACGGTACCAACGAACCATGCTCTGCTACCATGAAGGAAAAGTTGTGTGATCGTGGTAAATAAAATATTTCTGAACAGCTTGTGGTTTTATTCCCAACAGAAACGGATATCAACAGGACCAAACCTTTTTTTTTTGTGTAGGTATGGGAAATCCTCAAATGACTTCTCCCGCTCTGGGTGGAGCGGAAGGGCGTGCCAGACTTTTACTGACTAAAACCCACCCGTGTTCCTTCAGTTGCCTATGCCAGAGCCACGGTATCTCTTTCGAACAACCCGCAACCCCGGCGGCATCAGCCCTAAGGCGCGCGCCCTATATGTAAAAGTACGCTGTGGGCGCGCGTGGAACTTAACGCGCCGTCGACCCAGGCCTGGCGGCCTACTCCCTAAGTCCATCCGTCTTTCCGCCCGTCCGTTCATCCGTCCGTCTGACATTACGATCCTTCAAAACAAGTGTAAAAGTTAAATTTTTCGCACGGGCAAAAACACACCGGGAGTAGGGACAGCTGGCAAATCATGTTGTCATTCATACTTCGTTCGGGGCCCGAACCAATCATCCATCCGTAGGTGATACGGAGTAGGAAACGCCCGTAACGAAGGCCGAAACTACGGGTTTCGTGCTTAGGTAGTAGGCCCCCAGGTCCTTACCGGACGGCTTGCTACCCACTACTCGCCGTCTGGAAGCCCGCGCCTACGGTGGCCGGGAAACGACTCTCGACTCCCAGGCCCACCCACCTTGACCCAGGGCGTCTCCTGCGGCGACTGAAGACGTGAGGTTGTCTCTTCCTCACGCGTTCCGCCTCCTCCTTCGCGAGCATTACTGCTTCGCATGAGGTCCTGGGTTCGATTCCCGAGTCGGGCAAAGTGTTATTGGATTTTTCCATTAGGAATTTCTCAGTAGCAGCCCGGTGTCTGGATTTGTGCCCGGTTTATGTCAATAGGCTCTATTTTTACCAGACTGCAGCGAAGCCCAAAAGGAGGGTTATGTGTTTGACCTGTATGTATGTATGTCCGTTTGTTTGTTCCCTCGTAACTCCTAAACGAATGAACGGATTTGGATGAATTATACGTCTTTAGATTTGTCTTGGTGGCGCGAGTGTCACTGGCTACATTAACATCAATAAAAACTTTTTAAAAAAAAAAAACAACCAACTTCCAAAAAAAACACTACAAACTGAAAACTAACTTTAATTGTGGAAGTCGGTGTCTTTGGATCTGTATTTTAGTTTTTTGCCACCGACTTCCAAAATTAAAGTTATTTATAATTATGTTTATTTATTACTTAGGTACTAGCACTTCCCGCGCGGCTTCGCCCGCGTGGATGTCAGAAAATATCCCCCGGGAACGTACTATAGGGAATTCCTTCCTTATTCCTTGTCTAAATTATAAACGGAATTTTATTTATATAGATTTTGCGGAGTGTCCCATCTGTATTAATATGTGGTAACACGTGGACGTAGGTATCAAGTTGAAATTAATATTAAATATGTAGGTTTATCTATGGTCCCTTGGAGTTCTAAAAATATTAAGCTTCTAAGTCTGTAATAAAAAAATACAGCCATTTATGCGACATATGTTGAAAATCGCAAATAACCTAAATCCCCTAGGGTAGGTAGGTACTTCCAGTTGACCTGGAATCATGAACTTTGGCAAGAAGTAAGTTCTCACAGCACAAGTAAAGGAAAAGTCCAAAAATTGTTAATTTGTAAATTATAATCACAGAAAAACAATTTTTTGGCATTAATGTTGTTTCTTTTTGGGATAAGTAAATTCTTTTCAACTACGGAACTCTTTATTGTACTTGGTCCGACACGCACATGACCGGTTCTTTGCTTATTCCCTCCCCTCCCTATTAGGCCCCTATTACAACATAAGGCCGCGTTTCCACTGACGCGGAGCTGAGCGGAGCGGAGAGGAGACGTGCAGGAATCGACCAATCATAATGGTTGAAATCCTCATCGCGTCTCTTGTCTCGTCTGTAATTGGACGATTCCTGCACGTCTCCGCTCCGCTCCGCCCAGCTCCGCGTCAGTGGAAACGCACCCTTAGTGGCGAAATGTGGGTATAGGTACTATAGGTACCTACACGTCTGCTTAACCCCTCGGGGATTACAGGGTAATGTTATGTGATATTACTTTCTTAGGTATCTGACTTTTTTCGAGATTGTGAATGAAATTAGCAGATACGACGTCATGAGAAAATCGTGGCTTTTCCGCTGTAATCTCACGTGCGCCGTGACAAAATCTTTTGGCGCATCGAGACTGCCCAATTATAAGGTATTGTGACCTCATTTCTGCACGATCATCACATACCGGTAATTATTATGCAGTAGGAACTGGTTGGCAACTGCTAAATAGAAAAAAACTGGCCAAGTGCGTGTCGGACCACGCATAATGAAGTTCCGTAGCGTAGTTGGGATGAATTTAAAAAACTCAAACTCAAACTCTTTATTGCATTCATGTGTAGTTAGTTGTTAGGTACAATTAAAATAGTTCCAACATGAAACCCGGTTAGGGCACGGCAACATAACAACAATTTTAAACAATTATGTAATACTAACAATAACACAATAGTAAGATGTATGTAATTACTTACTTACTTTATGTTACCACTACCATTACTTTAAAATGCTATTGACATAATCTCGAGACCCTGGGGTCCCGGACCTTTGGAAGGCGTACGAGGGGCCGAAGCCCAACTCGCAACTCGCCCTTTATCCCAAGAACAAACTTAATACTGTAGTTGAAAAACATGGTCTCCCATACATTCCAACAGCTAATCTAAGTTGGTTGACTATTACTCGAAACCTTGAAAAGCCTACTTAGCCGTGATAGTTTTCCTTTTGATTTCGTTACCTATATTATAGGTACTACCACCATAAATTTTTTCACCCATTCAACAACACCCCACACCATGGGGTAGAAGACAAAAAAAAACCGGTCAATGGCAAGTCGGACTCGCGCACCGAGGGTTCCGTACCATTATTTATATGTAATTTTTGCTGATGATTTCTGAAAAACTGTGCTATTTAGAGACGTCGTTTTATTTTTCCTGTAATCTATACATAGGTAAACTTCTATCACATAGAATAATTTCAGATTTTTCTCTATGCAAACTTCTTAGATAAGGGGGGGCAGAGGGAACCGTATTTTTTTAATCATTTTTCATCAAGTCGAAAACTATTATGCTGCCTAAAAAAAAGAAAAAAAAAGTTTGAGAATGTGCAAACAGCGCTCTTTCAATATGATACCCCACATGCCCTAGTAGCCCCACTTCGTTTTTTAAGAACCCCTTTAAAAAAAACATAGTAAGTACTTATATATTTTTATTTCTTTCTTATTTGCAAAATAGTTGGTCAAACGTCATCTAAAACTGTTCCAAATTTCAAGTTGGTAGCATTAGTAGTTCTTGTTATTTTAATTAAAATTTAATTCAAATTGACATTGTAATCTCTTTCTTTGCTTTTTTTTTGCCTAGTATGACTAATTTTGTACGCCATAAATGGCAAAACATGTAGCTACCTCATATTAATTTATTTATACTTAGAACTTTACACTTTTACTCATGTTTTACAAAATAAATAAATCTTGTCTCTTGTATCTGGAGATATCCAGCTGTGACAGACAGACAGTCTCACCATAAGGGTTCCTTTTTAACATTTTGGTACGGAACCCTAAAAAGCTGCTGTCAGCAATGATGCCTGTCCTTGCCTGCCAGGTGGTGCATTCAAGTGTTATCTGCGATAGCCGGTGTATTCTGTAAACATCTCACCGCGAAAACGCGTGAAGTGAGCTGTGAGTTTGAAGTAAACTGTCATCCTACCTGATTGACAGCTCGCTTCAAACTCACTTCTACCTAAGATTTCACCGTGGGATTTTTACAGACTATAGTCCAATCGTGGCGAGAAGTTAAATTTAGTTGAAGCTTGAAGGTAAGAAAAATAAAACTCAAAAATGTGCTCATTCCATTTATTCACAGCACCGTGTATCTTAAAACTATATTACATTTTATTTACATAACATGAATCTATGAAAATACAAATGTTTTTTGTTGTTTTGTGTTTGAAGAAATAGCTAGTAAATAAAATTATTATACAGGGATAAGTAAATATCGATTCCTACAGATTTGCTCGATTTTATCGATCGTTACTGACACCTGGAACGATCAATAAATATCGAGGTTAAAATCGATCGATTATGTTGATTTATCTGGCGACAAAAATGATCCCCAGTGGCGATCGACAAAAAATACGACGTCCGACATTTACTCGATTTTCTATGATCACACGTGTTGATCGTCAAAAATCGAGCAAATCTATGGCTGGCAGTTTTTTTTACTAAACTTTAAAAAGTCATCCTGTAAATTCGCACTGATGCCTAAGGGAGCTTGTCAATATATTATTATGCATGGAATCTTGCTCATTTTTTCACCAGCCCGGCGAGCACGGCCTACTGTGACATGGCTTGAGTCACACATTTTATCATAGTTTGGGCGATAAAACTGTTTTGTCTTAAATGCTAGCACGGCGGCGTGAGATAATTTCTTGAATGTGACATAACTTCTTGACGTTTAGTTGGGACTCATTATGTCTTATTTGCTAATATGGGTGCACCAATTATATCACAAATGTCACATTTTGACGGTGACTAAGAAAAATTTTATCACGTTCGTTCGGAGGTGGTGATAAGATTTGAATATTGAAAAAAAAAAATGTTTTCCTGCTAATTACTCTGCACCAAATGGCAATAAATTATTTTCTTGCATTGTGTGGTGGTGGTTTATTTGTGCGTGATAAGGATAACCAAAAAAAAATTGTAATAAATAAATAAATAATTTACTATTTTTTTATATTTTTAAACGGTTTTTTTTTATTTTTATAAATACATATTTAGACATGTAAATAATGCGCCTTAAAACCAACAAAAAAAATTAAAATAAATAAATAATTTAAGTAAATACAGAGGTACTACTATTATACTACTATTTTTTTTGTTACCTACATGTTAAGAATAATCGGTTTATGGGTTTCATAAAGGGGGGCCAAATTTTCATTATTTTTGCGATAGGACACACCGTTTTCGAGTTATAAGCAAAAGAAAAGAAAAAAAAAAAGATTTTATTTGGCCGCATATTCAGATAGTCTTAAACATTTTAATTTTTTCAATTTACTATGTCACGCTATGAATTTAGCAACAAGAAAGGCATGTCGCGCCTCTAGATTATGTCATATGGTTGACCCGTGCTAGCATTTAAGACAAATTCTAAGACATGACATAATTTATCATGTCTTGTCACAAACGTCTTGGGTACGCCCGTGCTCGCCCCGCAGGGTACGAGTAAAGTTATCTCGTGCCTATGGGAGCTTGCATAAAGACGCGGGTACCCGGTAAAGATAAGTCGGTACCGATCAATGCGGGTAAAATAGACCCGTATTTACGTCTTTTTCACATCGAAGCGCTTCACTGCGGTTTCGATGCGAAACGCGATATTTTCTGCACAATTTGATAAGTTATCGCCAGGTTTTCGCTTACCGCGGCGTCGGTCGGTGTGAAAAAGGCGTTATGCGCTCACACGTAAAAAAAAGTACTGGGGGCTTACTATGAGCTCTTATAGCAGGGCAGAAGTTGAGAAAAAAGGATGGTGCTATAGATCGCACATAGCTCCGTCTCTCTCTCACACTGGAACCGTTCAACTTCGGGCCTGCTATATGAGCTCATAGTAAGCCCGGTACGACAACGTTCAAAGGTTCCTTCGTTTATCTTCGGAAAAACCGAACTTTGCCGAATTAAATGTGACTGGCAGTGACGGATATAGTGCGTCAATCTCTCAGAAGAATACTTTAGTTATTCTTTTGAGGTCAATCTATAATAAGTAGGTAATCATCAATTTCTATTGGTCGATAGTCACATTTTATTCGATATTCGGTTTTTCCGACCTTTGAACGTTGTAGTACTGTAAGTAATAACTTTGTAACCGTTTCTTTCCGTAGATCAATCAACCTGCAGAGATCTGAACCGAAAAACCTGCTGCTTTATGCAAGTACCCTGTATCTCGTACCGACACGACACGAGACAAGAAAATGCACAAATGTTACGGTAAGCGCCGCATACAAAACTTACTGAATTAATTATGCAATAGTTTCTTATTTCTATTGTCTAATTATTGGAAGCTTTGGTTTAGAATATACGTTATGTGGTCCAGCCTTATGCTAACTTAATTATGCGAGGCCACATTCACACAGATTTGTGTGCAATAAAGACTTACAGGTATTTATTAAATTATTTCTACATAATATGTATATTATCTAAGCAAGCTAATACATACATTTTTTACCACTAAGAGTTCATAAACACTTGTTCGGGTCGGCACGATTCGGCACAGCCGGGCGATAAAATCGAACATTTATTTATTTATACACAGCATTATGTAGATTCGGGAAACCCACTCGCTTGGCTTAGCTTGTATTATGCCGAACCGACCTGAACATACATATGATATAGCGAGGGCAGATTCCAACCGGAGCTTGCCGATCTGCACGAGCCGAATAAAAGCCTATACTAGAAAGGTTTAGGCATGAATCTTGATGTGTCTTTTATCTTCTATTATTTTAAAACCTCAGTTTAAAAATAAAATGCAACTAAAAACCAATGTAAATACTTACAAAAATAATGATTACTAAATCAATTGAACCATTAGTTTATTTGTTTAATATGTGTTTGTGTAAAAAGTCACATCAAGATTGTTTACGTTTATTTTACTACCTACCCAAACCTTCTAGTATAATTATGTGCGCTTCGGGTCTGGTTTGTTGTTCAACAAATATTGCCGAACCGAATGTGCCGAACCGAATGTGCCGACCCGAACAAGTGTATAGCACCCCTAAGGAGTAGAAGAACTCCTCGCTGAAGTCTGTTTCAGCTATAGCCTGAGTGTCTCCAAGTCACCAGTGAATAGGTTACTTCTAAGCAAGGGTGCTCCACCGTCGACCACATCATCGCTTACCATGAGGTGAGAGTGGTCAAACCCGCGTTTGACCACTATCTCACCTCATGGTTGCCATCTGTCCGGATATGTCCGGCGTTGTGGCCCCCTTTACGGACTTTTTCGGCCCTGTCATTTGTCTGGACTTTCGGCCATAAGCGGATTTTTAAAGAAAATGAAAATTGACTTACCTACTCAAAAAGGAAGATTTAAAGTATTTTTTTATTTCTCTATGGCATTTAGTGTCAATGTAGGCGATTCTGCCAGTATCATAGTTCTATTTATTTATTTATTTATTTAAGGAAAACAAACAAGTGTACAATATAAGTTACAATAAATATTACAACGTATTAGAAGCTAATGTACAATCCAACAATTATGCTATAGCATCATTTATAAAGTAAGTCTGGGCGCTGTAAGATTTTCAGCGCTCGGCTCAGCGTCGAAAGTCGAAAATTCAATGTATAATAATTATTTAGGCATTTTTTTGTCGCATAACAAAAGTTTCCTAAGGAAGGCGACCGGAAGAAGGAAATATCGGAAACGAAGGTTTTGTCTGCAAAAGATAGCTAAAAACAAAGTTGGTGCACTTGAAGAATGCTAAGCTAAAATTAAAATGTTCGAAAGTGAACGCACATTACGTCAATGTCAACGAAAAGCGATAACTTGTAATTTTATTATAATAGGAAGGTTTTACACAGTAAAAATTATAGTTTGATGTTTTTATACAGAGTGTAAGTGGGCAAATTTTTAAGGGGTCATTGTACTCATCATTATGAACAACTTTTACTATGGGACCAAACCTGAAATCGCAAAAAAAATCTGCTGTTCCCAACTTTTTGACAAATTATGCGAATATAAATGTACCGAACAGCTGATATTTTTTTTCACGATTTCAGCACCCTAATTGCGCAACACATTATCAATAGGAGTTTGAATCATTTGAAACAAATTGCTAAACCATTGCTTCTTATGTTCGAAATATTTGTCTGCTCGACAACGTAAATAACGCAATGAATGTTGTTGAACTGTCAATATGAAACCAACTCCGATTGATAATGTGTTACGCAATTAGGGTGCTGGTTTGGTACCATAGTAAAAGTTGTTCACAATGATGAGTACAATCAATCTGCCTAGCCTTTTCCCAACTATGTTGGGGTCGGCTTCCAGTCTAACCGGATGCAGCTGAATATCTGTATTTTACATGGAGCGACTGCCTATCTGACTTCCACAACCCAGTAACTGGCTAATACGATAACCCTTGGTAAGACTGGTTGTCAGACTTTCGGGCTTCCGACGACCCGTAACGATTGCCAAAGATCCATGAATGACAGCCGAGACCAACGGCTTAACGTGCTTTCCGAGGCACGGAGGAGTCTCAGTATATAAAGATGGTCACCCATCCACTGACCGACCCCGGTAAGCGTAGCTTAACCTGACTGATCGACCCGTGCGGCTGTTATTACTTAGCCACGAGCTCCTCGATGATGAGTACAATGACCCCTTAAAAGATTGCCACTGTTTACACTTACACCCTGTATATTGTAATAAAGGATTTCTGATAAATAAGTGGAATTTGGTTTATTTATTATTATTAAACATAACGTACAGTACCTACGGCAACTTTCAAAGTTTCCTTGATATTTTAAAAGCATAACTAATAGCATATCTTACAAATAATTATATTAGGAAAATTAGAAAACAAATATGTAGCCAGCTTTGCTTGGCAGGCTAACGAATTAGGCCGACGATTTGTGTTGACTATATTGTCTACTGCTGTAATAACTGAAACATGATTACTGACTTGAATTTTTTTCGATAGAAAATAATTCCAAATATTTTCTGTTTTATACGATTATACGTAAACAGCTCCTTATTGTGCAGTAAAATTTGCTTTAAATCGAAGGTATTTAAATATGTTAAGAACTTACTAAGCTAAAAATTGATTTAAGTGTAGCATTTTGTAATAAATCTACATTTAAATGAAGCGCGTTTAGTTCCGGTGCGCATGAGTCTTCTATCCCGCGCGTCAAACTAGACAGCCATAACGCCGAGCTAAACCACGCGTCGATGTATCCTCTTTACAATTCGTTTCCCTGACTTTACCAGGCGCTTTATGATGCCGGGGCTACACTATTACGCTTTAAACATCGCGGTAATTGTTCCGTTGTTCAACGCGATGAATTGAGTGGCCACACTTGAACGGTCAACGTTAATGCTCATTGAACTCACACCCCTCGTCCAATGTGATCGGCAATGTGAATGCCGTTGTCAAATTATCGCGTAGTGGTGGCTACACGTATGGTCAGTGGCGTAACTACAGGGTGGCAAGTCGGCAAAATGCCACGGGCCCCCAGCCGGAAGGGGCCCCCGGTCAGAAGAGAATCCCAACTCCAACATTTAATATTACACATTTAGTAAAAATCCGATGAATTTGCCACGGGCCTCGAACGGTATAGTTACGCCACTGCGTATGGTTATCGCCCTTCAACGCGATGTTCAACGGCGATGTCCGTATAGTGTAGCCCCGGCATGATGCTATTTAACTTGTATGAACATTATAACAAATAGTTTTACATAAGGCAAAACCGCCAGGGTTGCCCGCGAAATTCAAATTTTCTTACGTTTTTTTGCAATTTGAAGGACAGTCTTACGCTGTATGTTAATTAAAATTAGATTCGCAACCGTAATAAATATGTATGTATAGAAATTACAATCATGAAAGTGTATAAAAAAATACATATTTGTTACGGTACTTTAATCAATTTCTATTTTAATTTAAATTTAAATGTCCATTTTAATTAACTACCATTTTTAACAAATAGTAGTACTTAGTAGTAATTGTTTTGTTGTATCTTGATCATGATTCCTGAATATATTTTTTTTTAATCAACGTAGGTATACCCAGACACTGAGCTGCAAATTGCAAAAATCGTAAGAAAAATTAAACCCATCATCCTCCTGTCAAGACCTTTTTAACTGACTTCAAAAAAAGTAGAAGATTCTCAGTTCATAAAGCCGCTAAAAAGTAAAGCATTTTAGGATTACATATTATCTACCTAACTGGTTTCGTATAAATAGGCATATTGCATAAATATTTGTAAAAATCCTTATAATTCAATTTATTTTCTTAAAATCTAATAAAATACTATTTTATCAGCTATGAAATTATGAATGTATAAAAAAATCTTAGGTCTCAAATATTTTGTAGTCTGTGTCCATACACAGTTAATTACATAAAACTCTTTTGTGTCTGTGTTATAACTGTCTATTAGGGTGGATCCACACAGCAGCCGGCGGCTGTGCCGTTGTTGCCGCCGGGTACCACACATACAGGGTGCAAGTGTAAACAGTGGCAAGCTTTTAAGAGGAAACGTGGGTGCTCTTTTCTCCATACAAAAAGATACAAACGCTCTCGCCTGTTTTCTTTCTGGTTAATGACCATAGAGCAATGATTTTTTACAGAAATATAATATCAGCTACTTGTATGCCCTAATATATAATATCAGCTACTTGTATGCCCCTATGTTTTCCTTTTTGATGATATATTATTTTTATAAGAACTAGAACCCTCAAAAAATGCTCAAAATTGCCTATTCAGACCGCTGTCAACAGACGCCTAGTGTACCAATTTGACAACTATTAACGAAAAAAGAAAAACATAGGGGCATAGTATACATCCTTCTTATTCAGTTTATGAAATATCTTTTAAATTGGTTCAATATTGGAGGAGGAAATAGGCGAGAGCCAAACCTCGAAATGTGACTTTTTACATAGGCTATTTAGTCGGATCTGCAGTTGTCCTTATCGCACGAATTCGAGGGTGGAGCGCTCGCAGAGCGACAGCAATACCTTCTTAAAATATCTAATTTTCGAAAGTCTGGTCGCCCTCATTTCCTCTTAAGGGGGCATTGTACTCATCATTTTGAACAACTTATACTATGGGACCAAACCTGAAATCGCGAAAAAAAAAATCTGCTGTTCGCATAATTCGTCAAAATGTAGGGATACATTTTGACGAATTAAGGCTCTTACAGACAAAGGCGATATCGCGTCCGCGACGCGATATTACGATATTATATCCGTAGAAAAATATCGCGTCGCGACGCGATATCGCCTCTGTCTGTAAGAGCCTTTATGCGAACATAAATGTAGGGAACAGCTGATTTTTTTTCGCGATTTCATGTTTGGTCCCATAGTAAAAATTGTTAATGATGAGTACAATGACCCCTTAAAAGATTGCAACTGTTTACACTTATACCCTGTATAGCTGCCGGCAAATCTGCCGCCACTTGACTGTCCGCTGCCAGAAAGTTTATTTTTTTCGTTAATTCATTAATTAATCATAACAGGTACTTAATTTTTTTTAACGATGTTTTTATAAAGTCAGCGAGGCTGCTACAGTAGTCGGGACACGCAAGCGGTTGGCTGTGTGGATACACCTTTAGATACATACCGATAAATGTTGCCATTTAAAGGACTATAAAATAATCTCGTGTTTGAAACTCCTTGTTAGATGTTTGTGCGGCAACACTATTGAGTTGAGGAGGATCGTCTCGGCTGGGACCACTACACCTGCGCCTGTTAACAAAACCACACTAATATTATAAAGGCGAAAGTTTGTGAGTGTGTGTATACAGGGTGTAAGGGACAGCCCTCCGCAAACTAACAGGGTGCATTCAGCTCCTCATTTTGAATCATATTCTACCGGAAATTTTCTCAGGAAAATTTTCATTTTTTTTTCAGTTACATTTTCATTATTTCAATGTAAAATTGCATTGTGTGTTCACAGCATTCCATTTATGTAAAAAAACTGCAAAAAAAAAAACAGCAGAAAAAAAACCAGCAATGGACGTTGAAATACTCTAACCAACAACGCGAGTAATCAGCTGTTCACTTTCTGTCTAGCTACAGAGTTCATCGAACTCACCGCATACCTATTACCTACCCCTCCCAACCAGTAATAGACGTTCCGATTTGTGCACAAAAACACAAACAAATCAGGTTTCACGCTAACTCTGCAGTGAAATAATGGTAGAATTTGGAAATCTGTATAAGACATCACCGTTTGTACTACGGAAAAAAGTAATAAAAACATTCTTAGACAAATAATCTATTATGCAAAAATCAAAAGGCAAAATACCAAAATCATTAGATCTACATACACGATACCAAATGTAAAACTTTTTGGGGTTGCCCATTTATTTCACTGCAGAGTTAGCGTGGCCAGACTCTAGACGTAGCTGACATCCTGAATATACACACACTTTTTATACCGATATTCTTACGAGTTCCGAGACTTACGCAGGTGAAACCGCGGGGCGCTGCTAGTTATGTATAAGAGACGAATCCATACTACTATTTTTTATACCGGTATACGCGGGTGTAACCGCGGGGCGCAGCTAATATTATATAAATAAATGCGAAAATTTGGATGGATGGATGTTTATTACTCAATCACGTCAGAACGGCTGAACGGATCTGGATGAAATTTGGCACAGAGATAGATTACAGTATGGAATAGCACATAGGCTACTTTTTTTTATCCCGGGAGTACGTTTCCATGGGTTAATTTCCGAACTTGACGCGGGCGAAGCCGCTGGCAAAAGTTAATAAGTTTAATAAATATCTTACCCAATATAGTGATAGAAGGGTTCAGTCTCCCATCAGTGTTGAACAGCGGCGTGTTGTCCATCTTCGCGAACGGCTTGTTCGGGTCGGGATCTGAAGGAGTGCCCTCGACCCTGGACCATTCTCCTACTGACGCTTCTTGACCCACTGAACAATATGAAAATAGTTATTAGTTTTTATGTGTTCTTTCTTTTTTGATACATATACAGGGTCAAAATAGAAGAGCTCGTGGCTACGTAATATCAGCCGCACGGGTCGATCCATCATGTTAAGCTACGCTTGCCGGGGTTGTCCGTGGATGGATGACCATCTTTACATACCGAGACTCCTCCGTGCCTCGGAAAGCACGTTAAGCCGTTGTTCCCGGCTGTCATTCGTGGATCTTTGACAGTCGTTATAGGTTTCAGATGCCCAAAAGTCTGACAACCAGTCTTACCAAAGGGTATCGTATTACCCAGTAACTGGGTTGTGGAGGTTAGATAGACAGTCGCTCTATGTAAAATACTGGTATTCAGCCGGTTAGACTGGAAGCCGACCCCAACATAGTTGGGAAAAGGTTGGCCAGATTGATTGAGTCATTAGTAGTTCAAGGCGAGTCAAGTTTCCAGAGAGAGGAATTTTCTAAAAGCCGCTGTGGCTATCGCACGTAAATAAACCAACACCAACTCGAGTAGCATTGACATAATTTTCAGAATTTGGTGACAGTACAGAGTTTCAGAGTTTGGTACAGTTGACGACATGTTTATTAGAAATGTAACCATACGACACACAAAATAAAGCCCTCATTTCAATGGTTTACTTTGAGTCGATTTGATGTTGAATTGCATCAGTGGATGACGGCCACTGTAATAGCGATTATTGGCAACGACACTACCAAGCCTATTTTAATAAATAATAATAATAAATAAAATCTTTATTTTCAAAACTTTGAGTACAGGTTAACTTAAATACTACATCACGAGTGAGAGTTAGGAATGACATAATGGATAGCGGAGCAAAACCCAGTTCCGTGCTAGGAATTAACCTGTGTTACGGACACTAGGGCCGCTCCATTATCTCACTAAAAACATTACCTCAAACGTCCGCAGTAAGAAAATTCTTGAATTACTGGATTCCCAATTTAGGCATGCCTGTATATAGGGAATCCAAATAAAATTTTGAATTAAATTGTACAGTCAACACAGCAAACTTCAGAAATATAACTCTTTATTTACTACTAGCTTCTGCCCGCGACTTCGTCCGCGTGAAATTTCTTGTACACCCCACCCACCAACCCCGACGCATCGCATCGCAATGCCTGCCCGCGCTGTTACTTCGCGCTCGGCTCCTAAGGGCCCTAGCGTGATGTTAAATAGACTATATCCTTCCGCATCGCCTGCCCGCGCTATTACTTCGCGCTCGGCTCCTAAGGGCCCTAGCGTGATGTTAAATAGCCTATATACTTCCCCATCGCCTGCCCGCGCTATTACTTTGCGCTCGGCTCCTAAGGGCCCTAGCGTGATGTTAAATAGCCTATATACTTCCGCATCGCCTGCCCGCGCTGTTGCTTCGCGCTCGGCTCCTAAGGGCCCTAACGTGATGTTAAATAGCCTATATCCTTCCGCATCGCCTGCCCGCGCTATTACTTCGCGCTCGGCTCCTAAGGGCCCTAGCGTGATGTTAAATAGCCTATATACTTCCCCATCGCCTGCCCGCGCTATTACTTTGCGCTCGGCTCCTAAGGGCCCTAGCGTGATGTTAAATAGACTATATCCTTCCGCATCGCCTGCCCGCGCTATTACTTCGCGCTCGGCTCCTAAGGGCCCTAGCGTGATGTTAAATAGCCTATAGCCCTCCTCAAGAAGTGGGTTATAAAATGCAAAAAGATTTTTTCAAATCCGACTGGGGTAGTTCCAGATATAGCGCGTTCAAACAAACTAACAAAAAAACAAAATCTTCCGCTGTATTCCACTGACATTTTGCACAACGCCATCTATGGGTAAATTGATAAAACGTACGCTCTAAACATGTTTGCTCAAGAGCAACCGGTATGAATTAAAGTTATTTTGCGTTTTAGTAATTTTATATTATCTCCGAAACTGTATGACCAATTGCCATACTGTAAAGGCCAAATCTTATCTCCATGATGTCCTTGTGATCATAAAATAACTTATTTTGATAAGGATTAATGTTTTGTTGTTTAAATAATCATCCAAACGTAAGTATGTCTAAAAAATACTTTTTTAAAACAATAAAAGATGTATAAAAGATAAAATATAAAAGATAGAAATATGGTGTCGCGGACTTTTTTGTAGAATTATTTAAGACAGACCAGACTGCCATACATTGTTCTCAATTTTAAACAACCTTTTAGGCAGCGCATGCAAAAAAGTCTGTTTAGAGAGGTATTTCTTTCCGACTTGTTAGACAAAAATTGTGATAGCTCGGCTAATATGCATGATATAAATATAATTTATAGCCTATAGCACTCAGGAATAATGTAGCTTTTTAGCAGTGAAAATTTTTTTAGAATTGGATCATTAGTTCCAGAGATTACCCCCTACATACAAACTTACAAACTTACATACAAATTTTACCTTTTTATAATATTAGTATAGAGTATAGACTAAGTAAATCATAATAGCTAGACTGTATTAAACATCGTCGATACTTACCAACAGAGTACATGACTAGGGCATGTTCATGTACCGTAGCGTTATTGAGAACTATCGACTCCTTGATGCGAACGCCAGCCTTGATCGTCACTCCTGCGCCGATCGACACGTTCGGACCGATCTGGGTTGAAGACAAATAAATACATTGTTACAATTTTCTACTATATTAAGGGCCGGTTGTTTCAAACGGTTGGTTAACGTTACATACGTACGTCAAATAATGACGAACGTAAGATGTTTAACGTTCGTTAAATACAAAGCGAAACACACTGCAAAAAACCAATATTATTGTCTGTGAAACAACACTTTTTTTGGTTTGCCGACAATTAGCGCCATTTTTGACGTATACTCGTGCGTTAAGTGGACGTGAAACAACCCGCCCTAAGCCGGCGTTCGTACGGACATATATTATATCGCGGCGATTTTTTTTCGCGCACTGGATTTTCAACACTCTGCTTAGCGCCGAGAGTTGAAAATCCAACATTGTGTTTTTTCGACACGCTGTGATGCACTCTGTTGTTGTTAGGTTGGATTCTCAATGCTCGGCTCAACACCGAGAGTTGAAATTCCAGTGCGCGATAAAATCCCGCCGCAATATTTTTACGTCCATGCGAACGTCGACTAAATGTCCGCTTTTATAGGACAAAGTGCCAAAACAAAATAAGCTCTAGGGCAGTACGCAAACGTTATCGAAAGTTCGTACGCTAAATTAAACAGTAGTCACTAAATTATTTACAAAACATCGTTGGCACATTGCGCGTAATATCCTACTATCCTACTAATATTATAAATGTGAAAGTTTGTATGTTTGGATGTTTGTTACTCAAAAAACGGCTGAACGGATTTGGATGAAATTTGGTATACAGATAGTTTATAACCTGGATTAAGACATAAGATACTTTTCATCCCGGTAGAAGGATCCCGTGGGATAATTTCCGACATCCACGCGGGCGAAGCCGCGGGCAACGGCTAGTTAGTTTATAACTCAGCGTGACCATTAGAAAGTTTACTAAGTTTGTCAAGAGGACCATATTCATAGACTTTTATTATAGTCCTGACGCGAAGCAGAAAGAATTTCTTACAATGACCCCTCATTACTCATCTCCATCACTCGCGCATAAATGTATTGCGGTCGCGCTCGCAATAAGAGTGATCCTTCTAATGTGCGAGCGCGACGGCGATACATTTCTACGCGAGCGATAGAAATAAGTAATGAGGGGTCATTGTACGAAATTCTTTCTGCTTCGCGACCGGGCTTTACCTTTTTTTTTTTTGCGGATGGTAAATCATCAAATGACTTCTCGCGCTCTTGGCGGAGCAGGCGTGTCAGAATTTTGCTGACTAAAACCCACCCGTGTTCCTTCAGTTGCCTGTGCCAGGGCCACGGTATCTCTTTCGAACAACCCGCGACCCCGGCGTCATCGGCCCTATCGGACTCCATCTCTGCTGAAATCTCTTTGAGGCGCGCGTGGAACACTACGCACCGTCGAGCCGGGGCTGGGGGTCTACTCCCTAAGCAAAAAGCCCGTAGTTTCGGCCTTCGTAACGGGCGATTCCTACTCCGTATCACCTACGGATGGATGATTGGTTCAGGACCCGAACGAAGTATGAATGACAACACGATTTGACAGTTGTCCATGTGTCACTCCCGATGTGTTTTTGCTCGTCCGAAAAATTTAACTTTGACACTTGTTTTGATGGATCGTTATGTCAGACGGACGGACTGACGGACGGACGATTGGACGGACGGACTTAGGGAGTAGACCCCCTGGTCCTTACCGTACGGCGAGCTACCCATTGCTCGCTATCCACAAGCCCGCGCCTACGGTGGCCGGGAATCCGCTATCGATTCCCGCCACCCAGGGCGTCTCCTGCGGACCAGATTTTACCTAATATTACTTACCACTGCAGTAGAGTCAACATTGGCAGTAGGGTGTACAAAAACATCGGGCAGTATGGTGCAAGGGTTGTCCTTAGACACGCGGTCTCGATGTAGCTCCAAATAGTGGCGGTTCGCGTAGATCGCGGAGCCAGCCGTCTTTACTTGAGACCACCAATTTGTTACCTGGAGGGATAGATACATTAATACCAGCCCGCTTCTACTGCATCGGGGTCTAAAGGTCGTAAGCGTAACTGCTTAGCTGATTGGCTGTCTGAAATAACAACAGCCAATCATATCTCATAAGGCGAAAGCGCCACGGTAGCCCGCGAAATTCAAAATTTCTTACGTTTTTCGCAATTTGCAAGTCAGTATTAGATTGTATGTTGATCTAAATATGATTTGCGGCCGTATCAATTATTTATTTATAGAATTGTAATCATAAAAATCAACAATACACACACAAGTACATAACACACGACACACACAAAGTAAGTAAGTAACACAAGTTGTAAGTAAGTACATAAGTTAGAATTGGCCTCAAATCTCATGATGTCATGAAATAGTCATTCAATAGGGTAATATGAACTTATACTCCATTGGTTTAGGTAACTAAATAAAGGCAAACAAAGAAAAACACGTGTCTGGTTAACCGATTAAACGTAATACCTGTCACTTCAGTCGTCATGTTACGACACAGTTGTACTCTTCAAATTAGCAACGTTATACAACGAATTATAAAGTTGCTAACTTGAAGAGTACAACTGCGTCGTAGCATGGCAACTGAAGTGACAGGTATTACGTGTAGTCGGTTAACCAGACACTTGTTTACCTTTATTTAATTACATAAACCGATGGAGTATACGTTCATATTACCCTATTTAATGACTATTTCATGAAATCATGAGATTTGAGGCCAATTCTAACTTATGGAGTTGTATTGCTGATTGTAATGATTATAATTCTGTAAAGCCATATTAGTTAAGGACGCGAATAATATTTTAATCAACATACAACCTGACACTGACCTGCATATAGCAAAAACGTAAGAAAATTTGAATTTCGCGATCTACCTTAGCGCATCCTCCTTAACACCACCACATGAGATCTAGAGTGTTATCTGTGGTTAGGATTAATCGTATTGTAGGTGGGTGCACTCACAACTAAGAAACATCCACGTAATTAAATTAATAATATAAATATAATTATACAGGGAAAGGTGTAAACTGAACAACTTTCTCCATGGGACTGACATCGTAATCGAAAAAAAAATATCAGCCGTCCCATACATTTGGGTCGAGTAGGTATTGAAGTTTTATACGGGACAGCTGATAATTTTTTCAGCTGCATCCGGTTTGACTGGAAGCTGACCCCAACAAAGTTGGGAAAAGGCTAGGCAGATGATGATGAATGAGGATATTACTATAGTAAAATGGTATTTACCTGCATAGCATATAATTTGTTGGTTCCTGCAAGCTGCATCAGCACATCTTGCTCAAACGACATGTAGCCAGTGTTGGTCTGGCCATTGCCACTGCAACATAAACAGATGATTTTAGGATACACAATCAGAATATCTGCTGGGGAGTTTGTTCCGCTACTTCTTCTTCCCAGCTAAAGCACTAGGAAGTGGTGAAGGGCGGTCGTTTTGTGGGGACAGTCCCCTAATGTAATTTCGACGTTCAAAAAGTGCTGATTCTCAGCCTAATCTGAATAAATGACTTTTGATTTTGATTTGTAATTTTAAAAGAAAAGAATATCAATTGGACAATTTACTTTCTAGAATTACAGTTTTCTTGTAATGTGTTCATACAAAAACACCCCCTGTACAATTGTGACAAAGTTTAATTTTCTTCGTTGTTACAATACAGGTAATCCACGAAAGGTATGCGTTTTAAATTGGTATTGCATAGAGTTGTCAAACTATAATTGTTGGGTTTCTCGACGTTATGGGTCTTAGTGGCCGGGACGTTCCAGTGGGATAGTTTTCGACCTCCACGCGGGCAAAGCCACGGGCAAAAGCTAGTTATTTATAAATTTTCCAGACAAACAGCGAAAAATTAATAGTTACCTGTAGAACCCATCTTGTTTCTTCTGAAACGACTCAGCCATAGTTTGGAACACTTGAAGCGAACACATGTACACGCCACAGTTGATAAGCGTGGACACATAACTGTTGGGTTTCTCGACGTAATGGGTGACTGACTTGGTGGCCGGCTCGCGGACCATGCAGCCGTAGTGCACTGACTGTTGCCGGGTCGCTTCTGTGCCCATTATTGTTACCTGTGAAAATAGAAAATTGGAAATTATGATTTAGCAAACTATAATAAATCATTCAATAATAATTGGTACTCTTTAGAATTTTAGACTATGATAGGAAATCATTACACATGATTGAGTGTTCGACTTTTGCAATACAGTGCAATCTCTTTATAACGTCTTTCGCTATAACGTAAATCTTCCTATAACTTCGACATTACTCGACTGTTGAAGTTCGCAGGAGTAGCACTGAAGTGCATTGAAATTGTTGGAAAATGATTTTAATTGTATTTCTAATTATTATTATTATTTTTAATTGTATATTGTATTTTGATTGTATTTTTAATTTAATTTAATTGTATTTTTGATTGTCTTTAATTGTATTTTGGCAGCAGCACTGCATTGGCGTTATAGCTGTTAGTTAGTAATTTTGAATAAATAAATAAAAATTAGTATAATTTGGTTGGTTTACCTTAAAACCCATACATTGATACACTCTTTATAGCGCAACAGCCATTCTCTATTAGAAAACCATTCGACGAAATACGATCATATTTAGACGAAGAGTTTACACTGTATTATAAATGCGTAAGTACCTCTGTCTGTCGGTTACTTTTCCTTTTTGCCAAAACGACTGAGCCTATCTTTATGAAATTTTACAGATAGGTAACCCGGGTCCTGGAGAAGGACATAGGCTATATTTCATCTGAGATTTTGTACAAAAAAAAAAATGAAATACAAAATATATGCAGACGAAGTCACTGGCAACAGGTCCCATCAAGTCTCATATTGCAATTGTTTGTGCAATACATTTTTATTTGTTTGAACAGTTGTTGTATTTTACAACTAGTGCGTCATTGTAATTAAACCATGTCCACCACTAAACAATATACAACCAAATTGATATCCAGAACCTAAAGAACCCAGAGGATTGGGCAGAGGTGTACCTATACTACCCACATTTGTCACCCTTATAACTTTAACATTTTACACGATGGAGCAACAGTACATAGTTAAATTCTGTAGTCATTGTTAATGTTACTGTTAAAATTAACTTTGATGGAACCTATAATGTTGCACTTGGTGCAACCCACCCTTAAACTTCTTATTATACAGGATGTGTAATTGTGTATTAGAAAGGTGTGGTCAAATTTAAGGGTGTGTAAAGACCATCAAACCAAACAACTTTCTCTACAGGACCAATATAATCGTAATCGAGAAAAAATTATCAGCTGTCCCATTTTAAGCTTCAATACCGACTCGACCCATATATATGGGATGGCTGATAATTTTTCGCGATTATGTTATTGGTCCCACGGAGAAAGTTGCTCAGTTTGATTGTCTGTACATATTTCTGATAAACTCTGTACTGAGAAGGAAAAGTTCAAAGGTACCAATAATTTACCAAAGCATTTTTCCTCTCCTCATGAAAGTGCCACAACTCCTTGAGAGGGAAGTCAGCACACACATCTCCATTCAGCAAGAAGAATGCAGATGGGTTGCCGGCTCGGACCTGATCCCTGAAGTGGTAGAGACCACCACCAGTGCCGAGAGGAGTGAACTCTTGTAAATATCTGGAAATGGAAGACAGGACATTATAGACCCTGGATTAACACATAGGCTACTTTTTATTCCGGTCTACGTGGGTGAAACCGTGGGGCGCAGCTAGTATGTTATATCCACAGAAAAGAGTGAACAACACAGTAAACTGTGTTTTAAATATTTTAAGTATAGTATAAATCTAATTAAACAACACTTCACCTAATAATAACATGATATTCCTTCTGCATATCATTGACAAACTGTGCCATAGTGTTTGTGGTGTACGCGCCAATGATGAGGATTTCCTTGCAGGCCTCCAGCTTAGCACAGGCTTCCACATGGTGCTGGATGAGAGGGATCCCTGCTATTGGGAACAGGGGCTTTGGTGTGTCCAGAGACAGGGGGCGGAAGCGAGTGCCTGAAAATGAAAAGATTTTCTTCAAATTATTAAGAATTTATTTTATTTATTTATTTAATCAGTAGTAAACTTACATTATAAAGATATTTAAGTTGGTGCAAACATAAACTCATTAGAGTTTTACCACAGTATAAAAACATACAGTAGGACGACGCCTTTGATCTCGTGGTAAATGCCGACAACGTCTAGACATTGTCGCAACAGCAAGGGTTGTCCCAAGTAAACGATATTAATTAATTAATTTGTTTATTTGAGATCAACATCGTCATTAACATTATTATTATTATAAACGACATTTGAGTGCCTGCTTATTTCTTAAGTTTTTTTTTTCAAATTATTTTATTATTTTTCTTTCAAGTTATATTATTATTCTTAGAAGTTCTTTTATTTTTTTCGACATGTATGTCATTATCATGGTTTTTGAGGTCGCTGATGACGATAACGAGATTAAAATCAAAATTCAAGATGGCGGCTGTGAAAATTTTCAAATTTTTCGTCATGGGTATCGTTTCTATGGTTTTCTAGGACGGTAAAGCCGATAGTGAAGTCAAAATGAAAATCCAACATGGCGGCTGCGAAAATTATCAAATTTTTCGTCATGACCTCATTATCGTTTTCAGCGACCTCAAAAACCATGAAAATGACACCCATGACGAAAAATTAGAAAATTTTCGCAGCCGCCATCTGGGATTTTCATTTTGACCTCATTACCGTTTTTAGCGAGCTCAAAAACCATAAAAATGACACCCATGACGAAAAATTTGAAAATTTTTGCATCCGCCATCTTGGACTCAAAAACCATGAAAATGACACCTATGTCATTACTATTATTTCCTTAATTTCATTTTATACATATAAGTTACAGTTCCGCCATCTTGGATTCCAAAAAGGATGCCTTTTTCGTAACAAGCACCCCAATTATACTCAAAATTAACACCCATATCAAATTATAAAAAAATTACGTCGTCCACCATCTTGGATTCCAAAAAGGATGGCTTTTTCGTAACAAGCACCCCAATTATACTCAGAATTGACACCCATATCAAATTATAAAAAAATTCGTCGTCCGCCATCTTGGATTCCAAAAAGGATGGCTTTTTCGTAACAAGCACCCCAATTATACTCAAAATTGACACCCAAATCAAATTATAAAAAAATTACGTCGTCCGCCATCTTGGATTCCAAAAAGAATGGCTTTTTCGTAACAAGCACCCCAATTATACTCAAAATTGACACCCATATCAAATTATAAAAAAATGACGTCCGCCATCTTGGATTTAAAAAAGGATGGCTTTTTCGTAACAAGCACCCCAATTAAACTCAAAATTGACACCCATATCAAATTATAAAAAATTACGTCCACCATCTCGAAATTCACCCTTAGTAAATAATAAAAAAGTCCACCATCTTGACACGGAACATACAAACAAACACTTTCACAATTATAATATACTTAATTATAATATATAAGACTTGCAATCACTCACAGCACACGTCGTATGCACCATTTTAAATAAACAAATAAAAAATAAACACGCGTTAGCCCTGAATAACATATCCCGAACTACTAACATCGTTTTGTTCGCAGTTCGGGATCGGCTTACCCGCGTCTCGCCCCTCACACCCCGCACGATTGCCCTGTCTAGACGTCTTCGTTGGACGACTGTATGATTTTTAGACTGTGGTTTTACCGTGCACCAAAATCATCGACTACATAATTTAGATACTTACTTATATCAAAGAACAACCATTCATAGTTGAATGAAACAATAATAAAAATAAAAACAAAAATGAGGGTACTATGTAGAATAATTATCTATTCTAACAACGAGCGAACATCGGTGACTGATCTGACCGTCTTTAAACAAAAAGTGATGGAGGAATGTGACTACGAAAGATACAGGTTGTTCCTAAAAATACTTTTTTTTTTTTTTTAATCTAATATTTAGAGGCTTCAGTACACTCTAGGTGACTATGCCAGCCTCATGGGATCATTCCTATAGTAGCATAATGGGCATCCTGCATGCTGCGATAGCAGACTGCAAGCCACCCATTACTCTACTCTATCCGTCACTCACATATTCAAATATAGTTCCTGACCTATATTCTCTGCCCCTCTCTATCCTTTCTCTCTTTCATACACCGTTTTAAGAACTTGTAAATACTCTGGGCTTCTTCAGTCATTGGCTGGTTCAGAATCAAATTGATTCCACCATTGTGGAGATCAATATTTGGCAACAGGTTCCTCCTCAGTTCGCGATACTGGTCACATTCCACCATTGTGGAGATCAATATTTGGCAACAGGTTCCTCCTCAGTTCGCGATACTGGTCACATTCCACCATTGTGGAGATCAATATTTGGCAACAGGTTCCTCCTCAGTTCGCGATACTGGTCACATTCCACCATCACATGAATTATATCTTCGGGCACCTGACACGTATCGCACAGTGGCGATGATTTAACCCCCATTAGATTATAAAATTTGTTTAGTGGAACATGACCAGCCCGCAACCTGAGAGCCGCAACTAATGTCTCCCTGGAGAGGCTGGCACAATCGAACCAAGGCACTGACCCTGGTGTGTCCTGTATGGTATAGTACCAAGCACCCGTTGTTTGTGAGCACTCTCTAAACGACTTCTTCCATTTCTCTCTACACACTCTTTTAGCCTCTGGGATAATCTCCCAACCGTAGGGCTGATTCAGTACATCATAAATACAGTACAGTATGAAAGCACAACAACAACAACAAAAACAATAACAGTAAACATGGTAAATATCCCGTTTGTGTTAATAATAATGTCAGTGACCATGACAGTTTAAAACTTATACAGCAATCAAAGGTACCATTGTTTGTCTTCGGAGAAACTAAAATACCGATAACAGATAAAATGCAACTACCAACCAATAGAAATTGATTCATATTCCCACTTAAATTATTATCGATTAACACACTAATTCTGTCGCTCCCTTATTAGACAAGCCAAATATTATAAGGCAAAGTTCAGTTTTTATAAAAATAAACTACAGAACCTTTGATCTTTGAATGCTAAAATACAGAAAATTCTTAATAAAAACTTTTTAACAATAAAAACAAAACCGACTTCCAAAAATCACTACAAAGTGAAAAATAACTTTGATTTCGGAAGTCGGTGTCTTTCGTTTTTTATTAACTTTCTTTTTCTTTGCCACCGACTTCCGAAATCAAAGTTATTTTTCAATTTGTAGTGATTTTTGGAAGTCGGTTTTGTTTTTTTGTTAAAAAGTTTTTATTTCTCGCTTTTTGGTGGGTCTGTTTATAATTTGTATAAGTTACAATAGTCTAATGTCAATTGCTCATCACATGTTACAAAATATTGCTTTTCCCGATGCTGGGACGTTAATTGTTGAGGAGTTCTGCTGGTAAGACCTAGGAGAACTCCTCAACAACCACTCACCACACGCATTGTGTGACGAGCGCAAATTGCTTAGCAACCATATTAAGGTAATCAAATCGCAACCGGTGAAATATTTCTCATTGAGTAGTTCCGGTAGCCATCTGTGGTCTTCATCATCAGATCCACTTCACCAAGTGGTGCTTTCCAAGAGCAAATGCACGAGCTACTATAAAAAATACCCACATCGCTATAGGTGTGCCTATAATATTTGAAGAGTTCCTTCGATTTCTCCAGGATCCCATCATCAGAACTGGATTTTGACAAAAATGAGACCATTTGGGAAGTATACCCTTTCCAACAAAAAAATTTTTTTTCAAATCGGTTGGCAAGCGATTATGCGCGAACAAACATAAAAAAAAAAAAATACAAACATCCGAATTGAGAACCTCCTCCTTTTTTAGAAGTCGGTTAAAAAACAACAGAGAAGGAAGTTGGTAATAGACTAAAATATGGCATCAAAGTGTTCCTCCAAATATTTGTGGACTGGTCTGGTAGTAGGTCAAAAAGACTGGCAGCATTGCCACAATGTTTAATCTCTACATAAATTGGTAAGTATTATGTCTTCAATAAAACACCAAATAACGTTATTTGTGTATTGAGCTAAGTAGCCTAGACATACAAGTGGATAAATCATAAGAGTAGGGTAGGAACAATACTGAGATAGAAGGTAGACTTAAAACACAATGAACCCAAACTTATACACTAAGAAATATGTAGATACAACATACCTTTCCCCCAAGTATACAAAATATATTTAAACTTTAACTTATACTTAAAGTCAACAATTTTGTATTTATTTAAATATCTAACATTAACATTATGTCTATTCGATATACATTGCATCAGCCCTTTTATAGGGGCCTTTTGTATGAGATAAAAGCTTATTTTTAATCTTACCCCCGGAATAGCCAGACTCATAATCACTGGGTATACCTAACATCTCAGCCCATTGGTCCGAACTCGGTATTTCAATTATTTCCTCACTCAAGCCCGTACCCCCCATTTCCAAATCTCGATTTTCTAATTCCAAATTTGCCTCTTCATTATTTACTTCTTCCCTCTCTTCTTCTCGGTCTGTATCTTCTGTGAGTTTCTTTTTAACCAGTTGGTCAATGTGTCGGTTGACAACATTACCATCACCAGTTTCAACTTGATAATTGGATGGCCCTTGCCTTTTAATCACCGTACCAGGCAACCAACGAGGTCCACTACTATAATTTCTATACATCACACTTTGGCCCACATTAGTTTCTCGAGTTACATTCTGAGCATTATTGGTAATCTGTCGATTAGTTTTATTTTGAACACGATTATCTGGGTGTATAACATCTAACAAGGTTCGTAGGCGCCTGTTCATCAAGAGTTCAGAGGGGCTCTTGTTAGTTACTGTGCAAGGAGTTACCCGCAATCCTAGTAGCATTCGAGGAATCTTAACATCCCAAGAGATGTCATCCATTTTTCGCAATTTGTCTTTTACAGTTTGCACCATTCTTTCGGCCAATCCGTTTGTTGCAGGATGATAAGGCGCTGTCTTGATATGTTTTATTTTATTCGCGTCCAAAAATTGCTCCAGTTCAGCAGACACAAAGGACGTTCCGTTGTCGGAAACCATGGTCTCACACAAACCATGGATAGCAAATAAATTTCTGAGGTGTCTGATGACCGTTCCCGCTGTCATATTGTTTACCACGATCACCTCAGGCCATCTAGAGTATGCGTCTACGACAATTAATATATATTTACCTTGAAAAGGTCCCGCAAAGTCCACATTTATTCGAGACCACGGCTTTGTAGGCGTGATCCACTCAGATTTAGTTTTCGGAGGCATGTGCCGATTTTCAAGACATTTATTGCATCCGCCTACTAATGCCTCAAGATCTTCGTTCAGTTTTGGCCACCAAACATAACTCCTGGCCAGTGATTTCGTTTGGACGATGCCATTATGTGTTTTATGTAAAGCACGTAGTATCGTATCCCGCAATGATGACGGTACCACCACTCGACAACCCAATAAGATGCAATCTTCATGCATAGAAAGTTCCGAACGATGTAACCAGTATGGACGCAGTTCATCGTCAGTAACTCTAGCTGGCCAACCGCTTAGTACATTATGACTGACACGGGATAATATCCTATCTCGCTTCGTTGCTAATGCTATTTGGTCAGCATCTACAGGGAAGTCGGTAGGTGTCTCTGCCATCAGCAATACGTCACATAACTGCTGTTCAGGTTGATCGGGAACCGGCTGTGGCCATCGGCTCAATCCATCAGCGTGACCAATCTGTTGTCCCGGTTTGTACACAATTTCGTAACTGTGTGACGTCAACATAATTGCGATCCTCGTTAGGCGAGGTGACAAGACTGTGGGCATAGGTCGCTTCGGATCGAATATGCCCAACAACGGTTTATGGTCCGTAACTATAATGAAAGATCTTCCCATTATATAGTTATGAAACTTGCTAACTCCAAATGAAATGGCAGTGGCCTCTTTATCTAATTGTGAGTAACGACGTTCGTGAATATGCAGAGTTCTGGAACTCATAGCTACGGGGCGCTCCTGACCGTCTTCCATAACGTGGGATAATACAGCGCCGACGCCGTATTCTGAGCTGTCGCAAGTGAGTACCAACGGCTTATTTAAATCGTAATGAACGAGCGTCAAATCAGATGACAGCAACCTTTTAGCCGTGTCAAAGCTCCTTTGCTCCCTGTCTGTCCATTGCCAAGATTGAGCTTTGTCGAGCAACCTATGTAGGGGCTCGAGCATGGTGGCTTTGTGAGGTACGAACCTCTCATAAAAATTATATAATCCTAAAAACGCTTGTAGCTGTTGAACGTTCTTTGGTTCAGGAGTGTTGACGATAGACTCAACTTTGCTAGGTGCAGGATGAATACCCTCAGCGTCTATGACAAAACCTAGAAACTCTACACATTCTTTGGCAAACTTACATTTGTTCCGATTGAGCCGCAAACCTGCCTTACCGATGCGCTCCAGTACAATGTCGAGGCGCTGCGTCATCTCCGACATCGTCCGGCCGCTGACAATGACGTCATCGATCAGTACCGCGACGCCGGGAACGCCCGCCAGCAATGCCGTCATCAAGCGCTGGAAAATTCCTGGGCAGGCTTTAACACCAAAAGCCAATCTGTGTACTGAAAACAAACCTTTGCATGTGTTTAAGGTTAACAGCTGTGCTGTGGCGTCTGTGACGACCACCTGTGTATATGCACGGTCAAGGTCGAGTGTCGTGTAAAATTTTCCACCAGCAATCGTAGCAAACACTTCACTTGCAGTCGGCATAGGGTAAGTATCAGACTCGGTAGCCTGATTAACCGTACTACGATAGTCACCGCAAAGACGAATGTCCCCGTTTCGTTTGGGTATTGGAACAACCGGAGTCGCCCATTCTGAAAAAGACACAGGGCGAAGTACCCCTTCCCCCACCAAACGATCTATCTCTTGTTCAACTCTGTTTTTAATGGCATAGGGTACGGGACGTGCCTTCAAAAACCTAGGAGTCGCACCTGGTTTCAAATGTATAGCCACAGGGTCCCCCTTGTAAGTACCGAGTCCGTCCCTGAAAACCACGCTGTGCTTGCTTACAATCTGATCGTTCGCTGACATGTCAAGTTCAGATATCATATTAATATTTAAAGTAATACCTAGTGCCTCGAACCAGTTACGTCCCAACAGATTCGGTCCCGAACCTTTAGCTACAATGACATTCAAAACACACTTAATGTCTTTATATTGTACTTGCACTTGAGCTTGTCCCATCACTGTGACCGGCGAGCTGTTCCACGTGCAAAGGCGGTTGGGTACCGCGCGCAAAGCGCTGCGCGAGCGCACGCGCGCCCACGTCTGCTGGTTCACCAAGGAGAAAGCGGCGCCGGAGTCCACCTCCATCGCGACCTGCGCGCCGTCCAGTAGCAGCTTAACCTCGTATGCCGGAACGCGAGTGCTCTCTATGTTATAAATGCCATTAAGATGCACGTCAGTCTCGTTTTCGGCTAAGTTAATTTTTTCAGAACGACTTTTCTTTTTAGCAGTACATATTCTCTCGATGTGACCTTTCTTCTTACAAAAGTGGCACACGGCGTTAACGAAGCGACATTCGCCCGCGTGCCGGTCTCCACATCGATAACACAGTCGAACATTTGCTTTAGATTGCACGGCGTTGACGTCCATAGGTTCACTCGACGGCGGCGACGTCGCCGCGGCGCCCACTGCGGCCGCGTCGTAGCTGACGGCGGCGCCAGCGATGGAGGCGCTCTGCATCATGCGAGCGTCCCTGCCCGCACTTTCGGTCGATAGCATAGCATCCACTACGTCATGGTATCGCAAATTATCTTTCTTTAGCAGTTCGTACTGCAAATTGTGATTGTTCATACCGCATACCAATCTATCACGAAGCATCCTTTCCATATCCGTAAAGTTACAACCGGCACTGATTTTTCTGAGTTGCGCTATGTAATCTGCGGCGGATTCGCTGTGTAGTTGATCGCGCTTATAGAATTTGAACGACACAGAAATCTCATTAGGTTTTGGGCTGTAATGTTTGGTTAGGATCTCTTCAATTTCACTGAATGTTACTTCACTAGACTTTTTAGGTGTAATCAACGCCAGAAGAGTCTCGAACACTTGTACACCGCACACTGTATAGAAATTTGCCCTTTTAGCCGAATCTGAGACGACGCCATTCGCCTCAAAACAATATTTAAGTCTGTCGATGTAATTGTCCCAATTATCACTTTTCACATTGAACTCATGAAATTTCACTGATTTACACTCCATTGTCGTGTTTTCTACTCGTCGCCAATATTATGTCTTCAATAAAACACCAAATAACGTTATTTGTGTATTGAGCTAAGTAGCCTAGACATACAAGTGGATAAATCATAAGAGTAGGGTAGGAACAATACTGAGATAGAAGGTAGACTTAAAACACAATGAACCCAAACTTATACACTAAGAAATATGTAGATACAACAGTAAGTAATAGATATTCTAACTTGTTTCTTTTCTTTCTGTGGCATTTTTTTCTTTTGATAAGATGTAACAACAATAGGACAATTACAAACATTTTCTAGTATGGTCAGCAACAGAAGTCGGTTAACGCTGCTACTTTTTGACATCATCTAAATTAACACAAAATGATTTGATAAACTGCTTTTTTTCATTTAACTGTTAAGAGTTAATGTTCTCAAAATTTCAAGTACTTCTGTTCCAATTTGAATTAATTATTTCACTTAAAAATTAGGATTAAAAATCTGCAAGTGTTAATCGACTTTCGTTGCTGACTGTACCTACATGCAGGATTATTGCAGGCAATAAATATACATCCATAAACTCACACCTTCTTCCCATGGGGGTAGGCAGAAACTACAGAACGCCACCTGCTATAATCCTTACATACCTACTTGTTTTGCCTCGTTTACGTTCACACATCTGGTCAAACATGGATGCTGGTTGCGAGTACTATATTGCAGGCAATATAGACAGTAATAGGTTTTATTTTATGAAATGAAATGCTAAAAAATTAAGTGATACAAATAGGAAAAAACCAAGGTAAGTAGCAGTTACAAGAATAAGCTGTTGAAGTTAATCAATAACTTTAACAGCTTTGATATCATATCATAGATCCTCATCAAAGTTGATTAAAATGAGGTCATAATTATCTGTACATAAATAGTAATGACTATTATCAAAATACGCCTCTCTTATTATTGATTACCGGATTAATATTGTTATTTTATTTACATAACCTTCACGCTAAGAAAAATCCACTTCTGAAAATAAAACGATACTTTAGTCTATTTTGTAGCCTTGCTAATTAAACATAACTAGTTGCTAGATGTAATATAATTAGCTTTAATACGTATTTATATGTTTTAATACAATTTATTGATAAGAAAAGCCGGTGACGTCGACGGAAACAGAAACTCGTACCTTTTTGCGGCCCTCCAATAAGAATGACGGCTTTCAGCATTGTTAACACTTCTTTTAGATTTTATAAATGAAGATAAAACACTTTACTGCTTTTTTGTATAATTATTTATTCGTTAATTTACAACAAACAAGTTTTTTAGGCGTACACAAAACACGTCAGTTTTTTAATGTCAAATATTTAATTTAATGTCAAATCATCAAATGTCAATCAAAGTAGATTGACAGGACAGTATTAAAGTTGCCATAAAAAAAGTACAATATTAAGTTGGGAGAACCTGGTATTTGAGTATTGTAAAAAATAAGATCTGTTTCGAATATTTTTCTCTATTTAGCGCCAGGGTAGCCCGCGAAATTCATTTTTGCAATTTTCAATATTAGGTTGTCAGTATTAGGTTGTATGTTGATATAAATAGATTCGCGGCAGTATCAAATATTTAAATAAGTTTATAAAAATCACCAATACAACTCTCTAAGTTCGTATTACCCTATTGAATAACTATTTCATGAAATCATGACATTTGAGGCCAATAATTCTAACGTAAGGAGTTGTATTGCTGATTCTAATGATTAAAATTCTTTAAAGCCATAGTGTGACTGACACTGGCATGGCATCAGGGATTCTAATTTTGATAACACAAAAAAATAATTGAAAGTCGCCAAATATCAGAATTTGTCAGTCCACTCCAACGGTCCACTCACTTCCAAAAGATATAAGGGTTTAGGTGGTCGATCTTGTTATTACGTACTAACTGAGCAGAGCAGTTTAGCTATCAGTGAAGCTAATATAAAATAAGGTGTGGTCGTGCAGTTGCTGCGGGCATAAGGAGGTGGCATGCGGTGAGATTAAAAACACCAAATCTTGGTAACTATTCGTGTATTCCTTGATCATCAAGTATATGCGAATAGTGCAATCAGAACTATTCTAAATGGAATATCAAACATATGAAATACGAGACAAATAGGAAAAAGTGTGTTCTCACCATGATGACGTTTTGACAAGAGAACTAGAGAAGGAATGAAACAATTGTCTTTGCATAGAGTGCGAACCATCCTCTATGATCTATGAATTACTTACTAATAATTAAAGCGTACCATGTATGTTTCATCACTTCCCCTTACGCTTTACATTATTACTTTACACAATAAGTCAATAATTACATGCCTATATACATACAGACATACTACACAATACTTAAATTTATGTCCATAATAAAATCTACATGTTTCTTAACACTAAGCGGTTTGGTAAGCACATCTGCTATCATCTTTTCAGTCTGTAAGTAGTTTACAGTTATAATATTATTATTTATTAGGTCTTTTACATAATGGTATCTGAGATCTATGTGCTTAGTTCGTTTATGACAGTACTCCTTGCATTCTAATAACTTAATTGCACTTTGATTGTCACTATAAACAACTGGCTTTACATTTAAACAAAATATCTCTGATAACAGACTCTTAATAAAACATATGTCCTTACAAACATCAGAAATTGAAATATATTCCGCCTCTGTAGTAGATAACGCAACACAGCGTTGCTTCCTTGATTCCCAATTTATTGTATTATTACCTAGCTTCACGACGTACCCAGTATAAGACTTACGATCAGTTACATCATTAGCCCAGTCTGCATCAGTATAAGCAGCTAAACTCAATTTATTACTTCTTACGAATAGTAAGCTATAATTAATTGTCCCCGCTAAATAACGTAAAACACGTTTAGCAGCTTGCCAATGACTGTTATCGTGACAGTTATTAAATTGACTCAACTGGCTACATGCATAAGCAATATCAGGCCTAGTGCATACAGCTAAATACATTAATGAGCCTAACAATTGCCTGAAATTATCATTGCTCTCGCTTACATTTTCAGTTTCAGCTTTCAGTAATTTACAATTCAATGGCATAGGTGTAGACACAGTTTTACAATTACCCATACCAAACCGCAATAATAAATTCTTAATGTAATCAGTCTGGTCCAATTTTAAAATACATTTTGTCCTATCTCTTGTTACATTGATACCAAGACAGCTTTTTAATGGACCAAGGTTCTTTACATTAAATTCCTTTTCTAACAGATTTACTAAGTCTTTTTGAATAACACTTTTCTCAGTATAAAATACATAAAAGTCATCAACATATAATGCAATAATGGTTAAATCTTCCTTCTCTTTCTTTACATAAACACATGGTTCACATTGACTTTGTACATAACCATTATTATTTAACAAATCATGAACCTTGCTATTCCACATTTTACTAGCTTGTTTTAAGCCATAAATACTTTTATTTAATAAACAAACTTAAGAGTTATCCCCATTATCAAAACCTATAGGTTGTTCCATAAATATTGTTTCATTTAAGTTACCATTCAAGAAAGCACAAGCTACATCAATGTGATCTATATTGAGATTTAAATCATTTGCCAAGGAAAACAAAATTCGCATAGTAGAATGCCTAACAACTGGGGAAAAAGTCTCATTATAATCAACCCCATATTTCTGTGTAAACCCCCTGGCAACCAATCGCGCTTTATACTTTGTAAAATTTCCGGAAGCATCATGTTTACGCTTAAATACCCATTTGGATTTAATAACATTTTGCCCTATAGGGCGACCCACGATCTTCCATACTCCATTCGCAATTAATGAGTCATACTCACTCTGCATCGCTGCACGCCACTCAGTGGCATCTGAACAAGAGATAGCCTCTTCATAACTAGATGGTTCCTCAATATTACCGACATACATTGAAATGTCATAATCACGATACCTCAATGGCGGAATTGAAAGAGTACTTCGTACAGGGCGGGAATTAACCTCAGCCCGGGGTACCTCCATAGTCGTCACTCCTTCCCCTCGAACAGACGCGTCCGGCGATGACGAAGTCACAGACTCGTGGCTCGCCGACGATGAGTCTGCACAGCGGGACTCATCCTCACTGCCTGTGCAGTAATGCTCCTCGTCTGTGGCATCTGAAATTTGAGAACCATGATTTAATTCTAAAGAATTGGTTTTATCACTAATCTTATCCTCTACATTCATAGTACTACTACATTCATTTAAATTTATTTGACTAGATTGGATTTCATTAGAATTATTATTATTATTATTTGAATTATCATTATTTAAAACCAATTCATTGCTCCTGTCAAAACAATTATTCTGTAAAATTATTTCATTATAATTATAGTCATCATTATCCTTTTCATTTAAATTCTCACTATAAAACCTATTTTCTAAAAATGCAACATTCCTTGACAATACAATTTCTCTAGGATTCTTTGGATCTGATAGTCTATAACCTTTACAGGTCTCACTATACCCCACAAAAATATACTTTTTACTCTTAGCATCAAGTTTACCACGCTTATGCTTGGGCTCCAAAGAATAAGCGATGCAACCAAAAACCCTCAAGTGGCTCAGATCAAAACCAGATCCCGACCACAGGTGCTCAGGAATCTGTCCAGATAAAGCCGTAGTAGGGGACCGATTTTTTAAGTAAATTGCAGTATTTACTGCCTCTCCCCAATAACGCTTACTAAGACCTGATTCCTGCAGCATGCAACGCGCTTTTTCAATGAGTGTCCGGTTAAGGCGCTCTGAAACACCATTCTGCTGAGCCGAGTAAGGAACTGTAGTCTGATGCACAATACCTTCTTTACTTAAGAATCCAGAAAACCTATAATTGACATACTCGCCACCATTGTCCGAACGTAAGCATTTAATCTTCAATCCAGTTTGCCTCTCAACCATAGCCTTAAAAATAATAAACTTGGACATTACCTCGGATTTGTACTTCATTAGGTATCCAAATGTTTTTCTTGTGTGATCATCTGTAAACGTAACCAAATATTTTGCACCTCCCAAGCTGCTCTCACGCATTGGACCGCAGACGTCCGAATGTACCAACTCCAATGGTTGCTTGGCCCGCTTGCCCTCTCCTATGGGAAACGGCTGTGTTGACAGCTTCCCCTCAAGGCAGGGTATGCAGTCCTTCAAACTTACCTGGGTATGATCCTGAAACATTACACCAGACACACAACCTTTCAGAGTGCTCATACTTCTCAGACCTAAATGTCCCAACCTGCGGTGCCATAGCTCAGTAGAAACAGCTACTGCAGTACTCTCTGTCTTTTGCAAATTACTCAAAAGTTTGGAAGAGTACACCTTATTGTGCAAAGGCTTTACAATGTTACAATCTAGTTTATAAATTCCTTTATCACACCTCACAAGAGCTATACGGTTGCCAGAGACTTTATCATAAATGCTGCACCCACTACCATTAAATTCAACAGTAAGCCCACTTTCAACGAATTTACTTACTGACATTAAATTAGTGGCTATCTGTGGCACATACAAAACATTTTTAAGTTGTCTTACCTCATTTCCAAAGTTTACCATTAAATCTCCTACACCACTACATCTCAATTGTTCATTATTTGCTACAGCAACTGTAGAGTGTTTAAAATTACAATTAAAGTCTTTATAATTCACCATATCTTCTTTACAATTTGTCATATGAGATGTACAACCGGAGTCGATGAACCACGCATTACTTTGACGAACAAATAAAGCTGAAGCGAAGCTTGTAGTCTCATTCTTCTTGTCATTCTTCATCTTGTAGCATTTGGCCTTGATATGTCCAGGCTTATTGCAGTAATGACAGACTATAGTCTTCTTCTTGAAAGAGTTCTTCGAAATTAAAGCTTTGTTATTATTGTTCGATGCACCATCACTTCTTCGCAGCTCTTCTTGTAAAAGTCTAGTTCGTACAATCTCGCTGGTGAGATCATTGGTTAAACATACTGTTTCAAGATTAGAAACCAAGTATTCGAATTCCTGAGGTAGACCACTCAATAAAATCTCAGCGACTTCAGCATCATCTGTCTTACGGCCAATATCCGAGAGCTGCTGCACGAGGGTCATGACACCCTGTATGTATTCAGACATACTTGAAAACTGAGTATAATCAATTCTATGCAGTTGTCTCAAAAGCAGCACACGCCGTAACAAGCCCTTATTTTCAAATATATCAGCTAAGTTTTTCCATGCACCTTTTGCTGTAGTAGCATTCCTGATATATTGGTAAAGCGCCGGTTTGATGCATAAAGCTATACGCGCCAAAGCACGCTGATCTCTCACCAGATCAGTCTCGGTAGGTACCTTCGATTGTATTCCACAAGCCATCCATGGTAAGCAGCATTTTGACAGCAAATTTCCAATTCAAATAGTTTGATACTCCTTCCAATTTTTCTATAGACGATGTCAAGCTATTGTTACCTTGCAAAGCAGCATTTCCATTGCTCGCTTCTTGATGACTAGGCGAGGCCATTTTGGAGCACACCACCTACGCAAAATCACCACCGCACCACAGCCACGTTGCAATCCAAATTTTTCGAGGTTATGTTCTGCACGCGTTATTACTTCACCTTACTTTTCTTGTAATCTGGGTTCTGGGCCCATAACCTGTTATTACGTACTAACTGAGCAGAGCAGTTTAGCTATCAGCGAAGCTAATATAAAATAAGGTGTGGTCGTGCAGTTGCTGCGGGCATAAGGAGGTGGCATGCGGTGAGATTAAAAACACCAAATCTTGGTAACTATTCGTGTATTCCTTGATCATCAAGTATATGCGAATAGTGCAATCAGAACTATTCTAAATGGAATATCAAACATATGAAATACGAGACAAATAGGAAAAAGTGTGTTCTCACCATGATGACGTTTTGACAAGAGAACTAGAGAAGGAATGAAACAATTGTCTTTGCATAGAGTGCGAACCATCCTCTATGATCTATGAATTACTTACTAATAATTAAAGCGTACCATGTATGTTTCATCAGATCTGGAGAGCATCTCCCCAGCTTGACCACATTTTTATCTCAAAAACTAGCCTACCTAGCAGAGATCTGTTTTCTTCAAGTCGCTAATTAGTTAGTCGCAATTTTTTTTCCAAGTCTCAGATTTAGTTGGGTCTTAGTTTATAAGATATAATGAATTCAATTTAAGGAATAGTCCAAGAGGTAGATCGAAGCCTATGTCGAAGCGTTTACGATAAACTATTTAGCTCTTTCTAGCTCTTATCGGCGAAAAATTGCGACTAATTGGGAGAAAACAGATCTTCGCTAGTTGCCGTAGTTTTTAAGTTTTTAAATGTTGGCAGTAGTTTGGCATCAAAATTTAAATCACCCTTAATGGAGCCCAAATTTGTGGCAAATTCTAATCCGTGTAACTCAATGACCCTTCTTGAGGTAACCGAAGAAGATATTGATACCATTATTTTAGGTCTCAGGTCTGATTGTGCTACTGGCGTGGACTGTATACCCTCCAAAATAATAAAAACCGCGAGGTATGTATTAGTTCCGATTATTACGCATGTCTGTAATGTGTCTATTAGTGCTGGTGTCTTTCCGACGGCGTTTAAAAAAGCAGTAGTTCACCCCATCCACAAGTCTGGGCGCAGAGATGATGTAAATAATTACCGTCCAATTTCAATTTTAACTGCAATGTCAAAGATCTTAGAACGCGTACTGAATAAGAATCTCATCAGTTTTCTTGAAGCAAACAGTATCTTAGCCAATAACCATTATGGTTTCAGAAATCGAGTAAGTCCCGAAGACGCAGTTATGGCTTTAACTAACCACGTAGCTAGGACATTGGATAGGAAACATAAGTGCCTGGCAATTTTCCTTGATCTGTCAAAGGCATTTGACACCGTTTCTGCCCCAGCCTTGTTGAATAAAATGGAAAGAATTGGAATACGAGGACACCCTTTGAAAATCTTCGCAAACTACCTCAGAAATCGTACCCAAAAAGTTAAAATCGGCCAGCACGAAAGTGAAGAGCTTCCTATGACATATGGCGTTCCACAGGGTAGCATCTTGGGACCTACTCTTACTCATTTATATAAATGACCTTTGCAAACTATCTCTCGAAAATTGTCAGATATTTACGTATGCGGATGATACTGCCCTTGTAATAGATGGCCATGACTGGCCCCAGACATACCTAAATGCTGAGTTGGCGCTTTCCTGCGTGATGAAATTTTTAGCCGATAATTTACTCACTTTAAATTTTGATAAAACAGTATACGTTCCCTTTGCCATTAGATCAAATCTGTGCCCGGCAAGCTCTCTTCCCTACCAATTCTAGAACAACTCTTTGCAACGCCAACCACTCACGCGATAAATGCACGAAAGCCACCCGAAACTGTAAAATTTTCCCAATCAACCTTGAACCTTATTCTTTAGCAATAAAGATCAAATTCAATTAAATAAATTTGACAGATTGTATTAGCTTGATGTGCTGGCGTCTGTACATTTATTTATTTATTCATTCAAAACATAAGTATACAGTGCTTACGACCAAATCACTTATATTCTAGTAAGGAAAAAAATACAACAAAAAAACTTATACTAACTTACATAGAAACAAATATATATATTTACAAACTTGGTACGGCTTGTCATGGAAGATATCCATATACATGGTACATCCACTATAAAATCGTTACCGTATCGTGCACAGCAATGAAAAGTATCGAATGCGTATTCCGTCCGAAAGAAAATATTTTTGTGTGCGCCTCGAATTCTTCGCTTTGTTTGTCCTGCATACCTACACATAAATTTAATTATTCTGAATTCGTGATTCCTTGCTAATTCTTGATAAAAAATTGTTCAACAATCGAAACTTTGCTCTTTACGTAGATCTACTTATGTCAAATTATTATCTTGTGTAAATTCCGGAAAATTATTATGAATAGCCAAAGATTAAGTCGTGTTTTAGCTATTTGTAGGCGTAATCCTTTGAACCGTTGGTTGCTACGGACAACCAGATCGGTAATCCTAGGTAATCCTTGAATATAAATGGCGTGGATTTCATAACGTGGATAGGACCTATCATGTATTACATAGGTAGATAGACGTTTACAACTTGTAAACACTAGTCGGTATCAAAAGAGCGCTGTTCACATTCTCAACATATTTTTGAAATTTTTTTAGGCCGCATAGTTTTCGAGTTTTGATGAAAAATGTAAAAAAAAACACCGAAGTTTGTTCGGAAACCCTCGCCCTCCACAGAGCATGCTCGCCTCGACCGGTTTGTTTATTTCACTTGTGTTACTCGCGGGGGGGGGGGGGGGGGTGGGGTGTAAAGTTACCTTCATGTTTACAGCACCTTCGGCTCTAAAAAACACTCTTGAGATAGGGCAAACCAGTACCACGTGGAGTCGGGATTGGCTAACTCGGTTCTGTGACAGTTTTTGCACCTATTCTATCGTAACTAAAACGGCTGGTCGGAGACAAAAAGCACCTAACATTGAAAAATACAGACCAAAATCTATTTACTTTACACATTGCCGGTGGACCAGCAGGTACTCTATACAATCCCTGGGAATTGTATACATTACCTAGGCAAAGTATGTAACGGGCATTAATATTCATAATATTTCATACATTGCCTGGACGCCCCAGGTATTCTGTACATTGCCTAGGTATTGTATAGAATACCTGTATTATACAGATTGCCGGTTACATAAATACAATGTAAACCTTCCTCTTGAATCACTCTAACTATTGCTAAAAACTGCATTAAAATCCGTTGAGTAGTTTAAAAGATCTAAGCGAACAGACAGCGGAAGCGACTTCATTTTATTTATACTATGTAAAGATTTATGTGAGTCACTAATAGTTATTTATGCAACTGACGCATAATAAGGGGTATTAAAATACGAATGTGGGTTTATAACTCGAGGCGGAGCCGAGTGTGATAATAGTATCACATGAGTGTTTTAATACCTAATTATGTACAGTTGCATACAAGACTTTATCTACATCCATGTTATCAATCCACTATAAAAGGTTCTGAAACAGTTTTTTGCAATACTAATACTCGTATCGAACATGGTGGCCGGCGTCATAGTATACGACGTGAATTCGAATGAGTTCTTTTTTTAAATTACAGCGCTGTTGTAGTGAAACGCGCGTGCATTACAATGTTCTTTTTTTGAAAACGAGTTGCATTATGAAATTCAGTACAACATTAAAACACCCGTTTGGATGCTATTATGGTTACCATGGTTACTATGACACTGGCTGTTTTAATGTTGGCAATAAGCTAACTGTTTCAGGAACTTTTATAGAGGATTTATAGAATGGCTGTAGATAAACAATATTACACATTGGATAGGTACTATAATGTAGCTAATAATGTAGCTATACAAATTGATACATTACCTACCTACCTAATACCTAACAAATAAAGTACCAGTTACTCTATTCGTTATTAGGTCACATATTCATCCTCACAAATGTTTGTTTCCACAGCCCGGTTATCGGAAATGCCGATTGAATCAACCAGCAATAATGTTACCATGTTTACGCGCGAACAATTCTGAAATGCTATGAAATGTCCAGCGTGGATCATAATTTATGATCCACGCTGGACATTTCATAGCATTTCATAATTATGTCGAAACTGAAGCTGTGCAAATAGGGTAGGTATTCATTCAGTTTTACCTGGAAACTGTAAATGCTGGCTGGTTGTATGAATTGTTTTATTTAGATTTTTATCTTTGCAAACTTCGGAGATAAGGGGGGGGAACGGTATTTTTTTTTAAATTTTTCATCAAAAGACGAAAACTATGTGACTAAAAAAAAATAAAAAATGTTTGAGAATGTGCAAACAGCACTCTTTCATTTGATACCCCACATGCCTTAGTAGTCCCACTTTGAATTTTTAAGAACCCCTTTCAGCACCTGTTACAAAAAAAATATAAATATTTTTATTTCTTTCTTATTTGCAAAACAGTTGGGTAAAAGTCATTTAAAACTGTTCCAAACTTCAAGTTGATAGAATTAGTCGTTCTTGAGATATCCAGCTGTGACAGACAGACAGACAGACAGACTGAGTCACACCATAAGGGTTCCTTTTTTACCATTTTGGTACGGAACCGTAAAACCGCATCAAAATCCGTTGCGTAGTTTTAAAGATCTAAGCATACCTAAATAGGGACAGACAGCGGGAAGCGACTTTGTTTTATATAATATTATGTAGTGATGATAATTATATAAACTAATAATAAAGCTGAAGAGTTTGTTTTTTGTTGTTTGTTTGTATGTTTGAACGCCCTAATCTCTGGAACTAGTCGGATTCGAATTATTTTTGCATTTGATAGCCCAATTCTTGAGGAAGGTTATTAGGCTTGGAAAAAAACTAAATTGGAAGTCACACATTCAGAAAGTAAGAGCTAAAATATCTAAATTTTCATATGCCCTCCGCGAGATCAAAAAAACTACAGACATTAAAACTGCACTAGTAACATACTACGCGTACGCCTACTCATGGCTCAAATATGGTGTCATCTTATGGGGCAACAGCACTGACGCGCCCACACTATTTATCCTACAAAAAAAACTAATTAGAATATTAGTAAATATTGAAGTCACCGATAGTTGTAAACCCCATTTTCAGGAACTAAAGATTTTATCCCTACCCTGTCTCTATATATTTGAAGTTTGTAAGTTCGTGCGTAAGTACCCAGAATTCTTTACAAGAAGAGAGGACATACAAACGGAAATTATTTTAAGATATAAAAATAGATTAAACTTACCAACATCGCGACTAAAAATGCACTCCAATAGTACCTTTGTCATGTCCATAAAAATTTACAATAAGTTACCCGAAATAATAAAGAATTTAAATAAATACAACATCTTTATCAATAAATTGAGGCTTTTCCTTGTAAGCAAATGCTACTATAGTCTAAGTGAGTACTTAAATGATAAATTATAAGTAACTTCGTAATTATCTATTTGCATCTACAAATACTCACTATTAAAGATTCGCATACCTACTACTAATACGACTGAAAATTGAATGGAGCGTCCAATAAATGACTTACCTTAAGGATGATACATATATGTATAAAAATTAATATGAATTACGTAATAAATCAAAATAATAATAGGTAAATAATATAATGAATATAAAAATAAATACATAAATAAATGTATATAATATTATAAAAAAAAAAAAAAAAAAAAACAATCGCTATAATTCTAAATACAATTCTGTAATAATAAAACAGTTTATCTCACTAAATACAAATTAAAATAATTCAATAATTACAAATATATTTAATTGCTAATAATTCAATATATCACATTATGCACCCAGTTTTCTTCCTCCTCTCTCCTACTTGATCTATGCTGTGCCCTACAGGGTCCATAATTGTGACTATATAATAATTTCCCTACCAACTGTATACATTATGGTACGCAATAAAGAAATTGAGAATTGAGAATTGAGAATTGAGAATTGAGGCTATTTAACATTACGCTACGGCCTTTATGAGCCGTGCAAAAAGAAAAAAGTCGGAAAGAACCAAAGCGAAAACGAAGTAATAGGGCGGATGATGCGATGCAATGCGACGTCACCAATTCTGCAATCCTATTGAATGAAATGTGAATGGTTCATCCGTTCAGTATGGATTTCAGCAAAGGATTCTCGTTACTAATTGGAGTTAGCTTTTACCTTCCTATTCAGACTATCTTTGAATTGAATAAAAATCTTCCAAAAGTACAAAAAAATGCTGTTTTTTTTGTGTACTCGGGGTATCCGTTTTTTAATCTGACAACTTTGTTTTGGAGGCAGAATTCAAAACTTTTAGTTATAATAAATAAATAAATAAATATGTTTGGACATATCACACAACGCCATCTAGCCCCAAGCTAAGCAACTTAATGCTTGTGTTATGGTAACGAGATGGCTGATAAACTACTTATATACATTTTTTTTTTTGTAAATACATACATATTATAGATAGAAAAACACCCAGACTCGGAACAAATACTTTAGGTCGTACAAATATTTGTTCAGTGCGGGAATCGAACCCGCGACATGCTGCGCAGCAGTCAATCGCTCAACCACTGCGCCAACCGTGTCGTACAGTTGATCTACTTGTAAAATACTTGCATTCAGATATACGTTTTACAATTCAACTAGACTGGAACTGGAATACAATTTTTTTTTTATAAATTATCGAGATACTTAAACGCCTTAGTCAAGATGTGGCGGCATCTACATCGCCACATACGAACTACGTATCACAATGACATGACGTCACGCAACCTGCATCGCGGTATCAGAGTTTACCGCGCCACTAGCATATATATCACGTCCCGACATCGACCGTCGGGCAGTAGCCCACCAGACACGACACCCATCTGGTCGGAGGATCCTCCCTTTTCTATGGAGGATGAGTGAACTTCCATCTTGCTATACGTCCCGCCAAGGTAACGATGAAAAACGACAGTGAATAGCTTCGGCGTACGTCGATAATTATTATTAATTGCTTGCTGGATATTTGCACGATCAATTTTACACCAAGCGAGCGCCGCCATCACCGCGGACGTCGTGCAGAATGTGCAGATAAACAGTGAATAAGGCGCTTTAGTAACATTTAGGGTGAAGCTAGACGAGCGTCATTTTTAGAGTTATGAGTCGCGTAAATTTTGCTACCTTCAGTTTCATACAAAAATACTGTTTCATTCACACGGCAACGCAAAATGAGTTGTCTGCCGACTCACGCGCGAAATCCCGGCTGAATTGAGTTCGCGGCGAGAGGGGGGCGAGGGAATCGACAGTCAGCACATCAGTCTTTCACTGTTGAGTGGATTCACCCAGTATTTTCTTCTATCATCATCTTCTGTGTCTTCGCTATATGCTTTGGAAATACACACGGTTTTTATAATATTATATCCATTGCACTACACAAACACTCAGTACAAGCGTTGAAAAGCAACTGAATAAATTACGCTCGTCTGGCTCCCCAACAGAATTTCTGCCCAGCAGAAATTACGCGACTCAAAACTCAAAAAATTACGCTCGTCTGGCTTCACCCTTACAAAGGTGACAGCCGAACCACTGACAATTTATGTTAAATGCTCTAAGGTTAACCGTGGTGCTACACATTGTAGCTACGCCGTAGCCAAACCGTAGCACGTAGCACATCGGCTACGAATGGAAATGGTCGTCTATTGGAAATTATTGGCGGCTTGATAATGTTCAGTAAGCTTTGGTTTTGTCTTTTTCAAGTAGGTAGTTACTAAATAGATAACTAATTAATTAATCAATATTAAGAATGACAAAAATACTTTGTAAAGAAAACCATACTTTTTTATGCTCGTCTGACGCTCTGAGTTTAAGCAATGATATTATAAAGGAAAGATAAGCTACGTTCATATTCAGCGGGCGGCGTTCAGATATACAGGGTGTTTCTTTTAAGGTGTCAAGCCAGTGCGGGCTGATAGCAGAGTAGGTACCATACCTATCGATTTAACCCTATGTATGTTCTACGATTTTTTGTAGTTTTCAAGTTATTTTGGATTAACATTTCATATCAATGGTAGTTGTAAATATGCAAATATAATAATAAATTATAAAGTATGAAAATCACAAGATTTCAGATACACCACTTTCAACGACCAATTTCAGCAAATAATGCCCTATTTAGTACATTCTTGTTCAAAGTTGACCCAAAAAAAGGATATAATTTTTAAAAGCCATCATCTCGTTGAATCAGAAAAAAAAAAAAAAAAAAAATTATAACTTGAACTACAGAAAATCGTAGAACATACATGGGGGTTAAATCGATAGGTATGTGTTAAGTATGAGGATAATACACGAGTGAAACGACTGCTTGCTAGTAACGCACTGACGTTTATTGCTTACATACACTATCGGTGCGTAGGCACACGCACACATATACAACATCCCTCCCCCTAGTTTAGATATACTACTCAAAACTACTAAACTTAACCTATTTGCTATAGCTAAAAACATACTACTTTTATTACAATTTATAATTGACTTTCGGCCGATTTCGTTTGGATCGTGGCTCTGGTACAGGCTCACTTGCCTGCTGTTGCGGTGACACTTGGCCAGATTGTCCTGCGCTAGGAGAGCCGGTTAAAGCCTCCTGGTATTCCTCCTCCTTCTCGGAATCGTCTGGTGTTGTTGGCTGTGAAACAACAACTTGGGGTGTACCTCGTTGTGTGTCTGCTCTTGCCAGGTCGGAACTGTCTGCAGCCATTGTCCTTTCTTCGCTACCTTTAGTAGTGCCCGGTGGTGATTTCATTTTTGAAATCGGCGTTTCTGTCGTTGGGCCATCATCTTGCTCCTCTATGTCCATATCCGTGCCTCTCTCGTCACAGCAATCGTTGCCTTTATACAGTATTATCTGATCTTTATGCTTTCGAAAAATCATCGAAGTTACTTCATCTTTAATTAAATACAATATTTTGCCGATTTTTTTAATCACTTTCCCCTTGCACCAATAGTATTTACCATTAACTGTATGTTTTTTATAATAAACTGTGTCACCGATTGCAATAGTTTGAGTGTTATGTCCTCCCGTCTTATTTTGCAAACACTGTTTATGTTTAACCATATTAGCAAGAGCCGTGGATGAAGGCGACGGCGATTCAAGTTTCAAAAGATCAAGACGCGTCCTAAGCTTTCGACCATAGACCAGCTCAGCAGGAGAGGACCCGGTTATTGTGTGAACGGAATTCCTATAGTCAAATAAGTATTTTAAAAGTTTGTTATTTAAATCTCGCGGTCCATTACTACTAAGCAAGCTTGTTTTAATACCCTTCTTAACTATCTTAACGTAACTTTCCGCTTGCCCGTTACTGGCCGCGTGGTACGTTGGTGACGTCATGTGTGTGATTCCGTTCACTCTACAAAAAGCCTCAAAGTCATGTGACGTAAATGATGTACCATTGTCGCTAACCAGTGTATGCGGAATACCAAATCTTGACATAAAGTCATATAACTTGTCAATTGTTGCTGATGTAGACGTACTGCACTTCATATTATAAACCTCAACCCACTTGGTGTAAGCATCCACTACTACTAAAAAAGTGCTACCATTAATAGGCCCCAGAAAATCAATATGTACCCGATAAAATGGCGTTGGAGGATATTCCCAGTGCGCTATCGGTGCCCGCGGCGGTGATGGTCGCAGTTGCATGCACACGTCACACGAACCTATCAAACGCTCTAAAGCAGCGTCTATTCCCGGAAACCAAAAACGCGCTCGCGCCTCTGCCTTTGTCTTCACAATACCTAAATGGGATTGATGCAATTCCCTTAGTATTTTTGGTTGTAATTTCTCTGGAATTACAACTTTATGTCCTCGCATAACACAACCACTTTCATAAGACAATTGCGTCCTACACGCATGGTACGGCTTCATACCATCAGTAGGCATTTTCCTAGTCCATCCGTTCAATACAAAATGCACCACTTTACGCAAAGTCTGGTCCGCAATAGTCGCCTCGCGTAACATTTCTAAAGTTACTGGCAGGCTACCTTCCACCACAAAATTAATGTACGAAGCGCGATCGAGATCGGGCATCGTCGCATCACCGCCCCGCGCGCCCCTGCCCACACTCACCTCCCCGGGCAGGCAAGCGCGAGATAAGTAATCCGCACTGTTATTAGCACTGCGCACATATTCTATTTGATAATTATAACCGCTCAGAAACAGTGCGTATCTCTGTAGTCTGTTTGCTGATACTTCTGGTACACCACGGTGCGGTCCGAAAATCGACAACAGTGGTTTATGATCGGTCCTGAGAATAAACGGAACCGACCTGCCGTACAAGTATTGGTGGTAACGTCTTACCCCAAATATAATCGCGGTGGCTTCCTTTTGGATCTGCGAGTAACGTTTCTCAGCAGCATTAAGCGTCCTCGATGCAAAAGAAATCGGTCTCTCTGACTTGTCGGGTTCCGCTTGCGACAATATTGCAGAAAGACCTACCGGTGACGCATCTACTGTTAATATTATAGTTGCATCTGGGTTAAAATGTGCTAATACTTGATCTGATCCTAAACATGTCTTAATAGCGGTGAACGCTTCATCGTGTTCCCTTGTCCAACACCACCTGTTACCCTTTTTTAACAACTCATACAAAGGGCATAAAATCGAAGACGCGTCAGGAACGAAGTTTCTGTAATAATTTACCAACCCCAGAAATGACTGTAATTGATTAATATTATGCGGTACCGGTGCTTCCATCATGGCTTTTATTTTCTGTGGTGATTTATGTAGTCCGTCCTTATTAATCACGTAACCTAGATAATTGACCTCGTCTTTGAAAAATACACACTTTTCTTTTTGTAATGTAAGTCCCGCATCTTGTAATTTTGACAGCACTTGGTGTAATCTATCCAGGTGCTCCGATCTAGTTTTCCCGGTTATCAAAATATCGTCGAGCATACAGAGTGTGCCGGGCACGCCAGCCAGCACGCCCTCCATCGCGCGCTGGAACACGGCCGGCGCGCTCGCAATACCGAAACACAGGCGTGTTTGTTTGTAAATTCCCCGATGCGTATTTATGCATGTTAATTCCTGTGATTCGTCATCTAACATAAACTGATTGTATGCATTTGACAGGTCCAATTTGGTAAACTGTTGTCCCCCATACAACTTAGAAAAAAGCTCATTTACTGTTGGCAAAGGATACTGATCGATAACTAACTGTTTGTTTACACCGGTGGAATAATCGGCGCATATACGTATAGATCCATTTTGCTTTAACACGGGCACGATCGGTGACGCGTACTGCGCGTGATCCACCTGTTGCAATACACCTAACCCTACTAAGCGATCTATCTCTTTATCTACTTTATTTTTCAAAGCGAAAGCCATCGGTCGAGCCCTTACAAAAACTGGCTTTGCATCTTCCTTTAATTGTAATTTGACTTTAAATTTATTAAATAATCCTAATTTGTCCGAGAAAACCGATGGGTAACGGCATTGCAATGTATCAAATAAATCATTTTTATCTAATTGGTCACAATATTGTATCGGCAATAATTCTAAACCAAATTTTGAAATAAAATCGCGACCGAGAATCGGCGGGCCACCGTCACGCACGACATAAACACACAATACATGCGAGGTGTTCGCATAACTTACTTGTAATTGCGCTATACCCTCACAAACTATTTTATCACCCGTATACGAAAACAACCGCTTATTAGTCATCGACAATGGTACATTGTTAAAATATTTTTTATACGTTTCCTCTGAAATTGCTGTAACGGCCGAACCGCTGTCTATCTCGAATTTTAATTCGATTCCTGATACCGATACCGTTTCTATCATCGGTTCCCCTTTATGTGATCGAATATTAAAACACTCACCGTCATCGTCGCTGTCATCCACTGCTCTTGATTCGACATAATTTAACTTTTTGCACATCCTACGCAGATGCCCCGTCGCATTGCATTTCCTACATTTCGCCTTTGCGAACCTACACTGGGATGTCTCGTGATTATGATAGCCACACACTTGACACTGCACTTTAACTGCCGAACTAGGCGCAGCCTCTTGACGCGATGTGGTCGCCGACTCAGTCGTCTTCGCAATCTTGAGCAGCTGCTCGTGCGGCGCGGCCTGCGCCCCGGCGCCCGCTGCCGCACGTGCACTCCGCGCGTTCTCCGCCAACTCCATCGCCTTTGTTAATGTCAGGCCCGCGAGATCTTTCGAGAAAAGCTTCTCTCTGTCTGATCCCGGCAACATTCCCATGACAAATTTGTCCCGAAGAGCTTCTTCCACGTTAGAGAACCCGCAATGCGCCGTCAGACCACGTAACCTTGCGGCCCATTGTGCATACGTCTCCCCCTCATGTTGCGAAGCTGCGTAAAACTTATACCGTTCGCCGAACCCACACCGCTTTGGAATGAAATGTTCGTCCAAAAGCTTGAGTACGTCGTCATACGGTACGTCCTGCAGCTGCTTTGGCAACGCGAGATCCGCCGCCAACTTGTGTGTGCCATCCGCGAGTGCGCTCAGCAAGATAGCTCGTCGCTTTATTCCTGTAGGATCACTCGTCTCGGTGATGTCGTTAGCCACATACCACTGTTTAATGCGGCACTTGTAGGTCTCCCAAGACTGTACATTGTGATCAAAAACTGATAATAGACCAAACACTGTGCCTGACATTTTTACTTATTTTTTTCGTGGGTACTCGTCGCCAATGTTAAGTATGAGGATAATACACGAGTGAAACGACTGCTTGCTAGTAACGCACTGACGTTTATTGCTTACATACACTATCGGTGCGTAGGCACACGCACACATATACAACAGTATGGTACTCTGCTATCAGCTCGCACTGGCTTGACACCTTAAAAGAAAGACCCTGTATAGGTGTACCTACCTATATTAGTTTTCAACTACGATTGCGATAGATAATACGGAACGTATGATATAGAAAGAGATAGCTTGGCATTTTAGATATTGTCACGCCACGGACACGCTTTATTTCGCTCGCTGCTATTAGCCGACTAAATCAAATTACAACAATTGTTTGAATTTGTCTGCAATAATTTGCGCGCGTTAGTGCGATATCTACCTCTATATTTATATAATATCATTGGAGTTAAGTATACCGACATACAAATTGAACACTTTAAGTCAAAAAAAGTTTTTTTTTCTACAGTTAGGTAACGGACTTTTATTTTGTACAAATAATATGCTTTGATGCAATTTTGATGTAGGTACAATTAAACGTGAGACCGCATGAGATGTTCTTAATTTAATTTTTAAGGTAATTTATCTTGCAGATAAACATACAAATTCTGTTCTATTTTTAATTTATAGAAAAGGGCTTATCTAGACACTGTTAAACCTTCCATCTAATGGTCAATTGAAAGAAAAAATATACCTACTGTGCGCAGTGCAAAATTTGATGTCACCAGAAGTAAAAATCTCAGGAGACCGACCACACTCAATCTGCTCTCGATTGAAGTGGAAAGCGCAACAGACGACGAAATGAAATTATAAACTTCTTCGTTCATACTTTGTAGAAACCTCAGAATAGTCTAGAATTCTAGATTGTTTTGTTGTAAGGGGTGACAGGCTGGGAAAATGTTATAAAAACTTTGCTTTTAAAGAAGCTTCAAGTTACACATTTATTATGATATAATACATCCAAACATAATCTTGGTCAGATAATGTGAAATCAGGTGATTCGTAAGCCCAAGTTTCCGATGGTTATTCAGAAGGACAGTATAGGTACCTACTTAATTAGAAAGTACCTTGTCGACCGAGCTCTGCTCGGGTGAAAATAGAGAAAACGAACTTTATTACAAATATACAATTATTACTCATTTAATAGTAATATGATGTTTTTAGGGTTCCTTACCAAAATGATAAAAAAGGAACCCTTATGGTGTGACTCAGTCGGCCTGCCTGTCTGTCTGTCTGTCACAGCTGGATATCTCACTAACTACTAATGCTATCAACTTGAAATTTAGAACAGTTTTAGATGACGTTTGTCCAACTATTTTACAAAAAAGAAAGAAACAAAAATACATAATTATATTTTTTTGCAACAGCGGCTGAAAGGGGGTCTTAAAAATTCGAAGTGGGTTACTAGGGCATGTGGAATATCATATGAAAGAGCGCTGTTTGAACATTCTCAAACATTTTTTTTTCTCTTTTTTAGGGCGCATAGTTTTCGACTTTTGATGAAAAATGTTTAAAAAGTTCCCCTTCCTTATCTCCGAAGTTTGCATGGAAAAAAAACTGTAATTATTCTATGTGATAGGAGTTTATGTATAGATTACAGGAAAAATAAAACGACGTCTCTAAATAGCACAGTTTTTCAGAAATCATCAACAAAAAATACATAAAATTACGGTACGGAACCATCGGTGCGCGAGTCTCGCGAGAGACTCGCTCTTGACCGGTTTTTATTATACATTTTTAATTCATTATAAGTTTTCATTATACATACAGAATACCTAGCAATGTTTCATTGTAAATTCCTCATCAAATTCATGAACGAATCCATAAACGGTAGCATTTCAAACAGAATAATTTCTCTACAATAATTTTATATTGAAATTCGAAATATTCTTCCACCTGCGCTGTTACATACCGTCCTAGTACTGAAATGTGAGATTGTACGACAGTTTGAATTTGATGACGTCATAAAATTCCAGAACATTCGACCGTTCGTTATTACATCGTGAACGAAGACTAATGAACGAACCGGACGGTGGAAACTTTAGAAAATATTGATTTTGGTGAAATTAGTAAAGGAACTTATGAAAAATCTTTGTTTTGGGTGTAACTGCCGCGCTGTAGGTATACCTACTTCCAGTTCGATTGCAGTGCAAGGAGTTGCCGTGCCGGTTGCGTCTATAGGTAGTCCGCGCACGAGCTCCGAGGGGGCTCGGCTGAAGAAGCGGCCGGTTTTCAAGCACACACATACTATCCTCATAGCTCGGAGGAGGAGCTCGTGGCTAAATAATAACAGTCGTACGGGTTGATCCATCAGGTTTAAGCTACGCTTTCCAGGGTTGGTCAGTGGATGGGTGACCATCTTTACATACCGAGACTCTTCCGTGCCTCAGAAAGCACGTTAAGCGGTTGGTCCTGGCTGTCATTCGTGTATCTTTGACAGTCGTTAAGGGTCGTCAGAAGGCAGAAAGTCTGACAACCAGTCTTACCAAGGGGTATTATTACCCAGTTACTGGGTTGTGGAGATCAGACAGGCAGTCGCTCCATGCACCATTATTGGTATTCAGCTGAATCAGGTTAGAGTGGAAGCCGACCCCAACATAGTTGGGAAAAGGCTAGGCAGATTGATGGTATAATTCTTTTTAATATAGAGTGTAAATTGTATGTGCTTAAAAAACGCCCACTTACTCAGCCCCTGATTCCTCAGAGCTCTTGCGGTAGCTGTAGAGACGGTAGTATTTTACTAATAAAATTGAACGTTAATGCCGAACTATACGCCAATGACCTTGAGTGGTTAGCTTGCGCATTCTGGCCTGAGCTCACGCAACGCGTCGTATGTCCAGCCAGTAATAGGACTCGCCCATCAAGGAGCGCTGTCCCAAATTAGATTAGCATTTTTAATTTATTTTTTTCAGATGTAATTTCTCTGTATGTTCCGGCAAAAAACTGCTTCATCTGCACGCTGTTTTTAAGCTTTTTTCGAAAGAGTAGCCTTAACTTCTGCCCGCCGGACCGCTATTCAAAGCCGTCATCAGTGTCTTTAAGTCATTTGTGCTAATGCGATTATATAAACGGGTCACCGTTTCCATGCGTGTTAAAGCTTGGTGTCCCGTGCTCTATGAGCTCGATTTTTGACAATAGGAAAAAAAAAATCCTATTTAATTTAGTCCGTCAGTCAGAAAAAAAAATTGGACACGTTATAAAACAAAATCGAGAACGGGTCTTATCGTGAATATCGTGATAAGACCCGTTCTCGATATTGTTTTATAATGTGTACAAATCGCGAAAGTTTAAAATTTTTTATTAGACACGTATTTTTTGCTTTATCATAATAATAAAAAAATACTTGGATAAAACGCAGTGGGGGCTCGCTACGTCACAACTATAACATACTACTTATAAAATCTAGCAAGGAGTGACGTCATGCCACATTTTAACTCAATGTGTCGCCGTAATCTTTTGATTACGTAAAAAAGAAAAAAATACGTGTACAATATTTTTAAATAATCTACATGATAGATAAAAAAATATTTTTAGTCATCTTCCCTATTGGAAACATAGCTGTCACTTATATTTCCTTTATTTAATATTCCTATCTACTGCCAACCCTAAGTCTTTAACAAAGTAGTGAAACTCGCGGTTGTTATTGAACCACAGAAAAGTAAAAAGGGGTGGAGATAACGAAGGACCATGAAAATTTATGGACACCTAAACTTGCAATAAATTCGAGTAACTTCGGCAATGAGTTTGTTTTCTTTCAGTTTGCAGTTATTTCTGTGTCTTTGTACTTTATTTGCTTTTGTAAGGGATGTGCATGTGACTGATATCAGGAAAGCGGTTTATTTGGAACTAAGTATATTTGGGAAAAAATGTCACATGTCATGCTAGAAATAAATACTTATGGCTTCAAATCTTGACTTGTACGGTCAGCAACAGAAGTCGGTTAACACTGCTACTTTTTGACTTCAACTAAATTAACACAAAATGATACGATAACTTGCTTTTTAGCATTTCATTTATTAGATAAGAGTTAATTTTCTTTAAAATTTACATCTGTTCCGATTTTAATTAAGTATTTTACTCAATAATTAAGATTTAGAGTACTCAAGTGTTATTCAACTTTTGATGCTGACTGTACCAACTTAACAGTAGACCTCGCAAGCACAAACTTTAAAAAAAAAAAAAAATTCAAAATATCTTTATTGTGGGCATATATTAGTTACAGGTCTTAGGAATAAAGGAGGGCGGGCGTTCTAGCCTAGGAACCAATAACAACATGAGATATATCATTGGAAAGGTTTTTTTATGTACTTTAACTATTGTTATGGGGAGAAGTCCCAAATCGCTGTGTGGAAAAAGTTATTGCACAATAAAGCTAGACTTGAGCAAAAACATTTTTTTAGCATTTCGTCAAATGGTACACTAGCAAGCAATACGTCTTTTTTTTGTTCTTAACAGACCTGGACATTTCTGGAGGGAGGTGGGTTGGTTGGAATAACCCCCAACGGCCGCCACTGCTCACGCACAACGGTCCACATGAAGGACTAAGTGCGGAAATCAAATCCTTTAACATATAACCTACAACTCAGGTAGCCTGTACTGACAAAAATATCAACGTATATTAATATGCGCGGGCGCATACAAAATGTATATTATAACCGTAACATATCTGTACAATAAGCGCCACGAAAGATTGACCACGCCTCCTGCGCTCTTTTCGCCGCCCTGATGACGCCCGGTCCCGTCCCGCGTTCAGACACCACCGTTAAAGAGACCTAAAATCGTCTACTGCACAAGGCAAACCACGTGGTGTGTCAAGTCTCATCTTTCTTGGAGCCAGCTGTTCAACCTTTTTGACTACCACTTTGAGCTGCGGCTGTACAGCACAGACGCGCGCATGTTCGTTAGTCGTTATTTTGATTTAAGTGTAGCGTAAGTTTTACTACTACCATTTTCATCCGTCGTCATTATCATTCGATCACGACGTTTGGCATTGTTTAACGAACTCTTTGATTTGTTTTATGTTATACCACTGGTGTGCAAAACTCACCTCTCAAACGCAATTTTTAGGCGGCGCGGCTGAAAATCATATCCTAAACAAAACGTACAATAAATTAATTTTTTTTTCAAGAAAGTAGACGTAGGTATCTTGATCAGGCCGTAAATATTTTAGTAGAAAACATTTTAGAAATTAGAAAAAAAAATTGTTATTTAGCATAATTCTAAGTTTGGTGGCGCGTCCACAACCTGTTTTTCTGGGAATTACAACCGCTTAAACGAAACTACACTAGTTTAATAGAAATTACTAATTTTATTTTAATTCATTATTAGTTTTTCTATCTGAGGACAGTGTTATTTTTTATTTAGTGCAATACTTTATCCTAGAGAAAATCGAAAAGGGCTGTCCGCGCGAAATTTTAAATTTTGGTGGTCGAAATTAAATCGTTAATTGGCTCGTATAGAATAAACCCAGAAGTACGACACTACCATCGTTTACGTCGTATAATCAGGCACTCACATGCAGCAGTGACAGAAGTGTGCCATCTTGTTTTGATTTCCCGATAAAAACGTAACATAGGTCTTTTCTTAGTAGCCGGACAAAAAACCTGCAATTTTGTGTTATTGTTTTAAAACGTTCTATGAACATCTATCGCATCAATGACATGACGTCACGCAAAACCTGCATCGCGCAATTAGAGTTTACCACGCGATTAGCATATATACAACGTCCCGACATCAACCATCGGGCAGTGGCCCACCAGCCACAACACCCGTCTGGTCGGAGGATCCTCCCTTTTCTATGGAGGATGAGTGAACTTTACACCCAGTTCATCATGCCTCTAAACCTGCGAGTAATTCCGTCATCACCCGGCACTTTGTTGCTTTTGAGTTGGTTCAGAGCCATCCTAATCTCGTACAAGCTGACGTCTGGGATTTATTTGGTACGTATAGTGTCAGGTCAATCTAGCTGTTAGGTCGTTTGCCAGATTCGTAACGGAGTTACTTGTTACCGTGTATAACTGTCCATAGAACCTGTCAATCTCCTTTAACAGCTCAGGTTTGGTGGATACTCCTGCCATTATCGGTCTTCAGTTTCGCAAATTGGCTCTGCTTAATAGATAGATCTCTTGCAAAGACCATGGATACTGGACCATGGATGGACCTTGTTCCAATCTATTTCGTCCTTAATACGGCTTGTATTATAGCAGCGAAGGTCTCTTTTCAAGGACTTAGAGATCCGTTAATTGAGCAGCCAGTATTTAAGCGCATCGTCTGAAAACTGCAGGATCTGCTCTCCACCATGAGCTGTAAACTAGGATCAGAGAGCTTCTTATTACTATTTATACGACGAGTCTTGAAGAACTTAGACCCGACTGTATGAAACATTTTTCACGAACCCATCGTTATAATCGTCCACGGAGCTCCCTAGACACTCGAAACGATTCTGAAGTTCGAGTTGAAAGCTCTTGGGGTTTTGGACTTGGACCGGTGCTGGGCGGAGCGTAGACTTCATCAGTCGAGATTTTTCTAGTGCCTCTTACCATGTGGTGATCATTTCCTGTTTTCACTGCGTTGATCACAGATACATCACTGAATCTGCTAATTTGACATAATGAAGACAATCTCATGTTTAGTTGCACCATCAGGGCTCTGCCAGGCTCACTTTCTGTGCTCACGTTTTCTGAAGAAGGAGTTCATCATAAAGAGGCCTTCTTTCTCCATAAAACTAATTTCTGTGACAGAAATAAATTCTTGTATCAATGTTTCTAATTTTGGTGTCAGATATCAATTTTGGTGTCTTACCAATTCTGGTGTCGACAATATAATGGAAGCTTTCAGGGTTATATAAATTTCTCTTACATTTTATGTAACTGAAAACGTATTTCTTGCATATCAACATCTTATTTTAATTAAAAATTCAGAAACAAAAATTTCCACCAAAATTAGGTAAAAAATCATAGTTGTTGAAATTCACTCATTTATTGTTTTATTTTGCACAGCAAGATCTTGGGTTCCCCAGACCTTAAAAGTAGTGTTAGTATGTAGGTAGTTCGAGTTTAAGTATACCAGCGCCTGTAGCATGAGATGAGTGAGAGCAAAATACGGCCGGGGCCAAAAGTATTTGGCACCCAAAAACACGTGCAACTAATAAATTATAACAAAAACAGAGCTATCTGTTAAACAATACTCCACGCGGTGTATTCAAACGTAAAATAAAACGACATATAAGGTATTTTGAGGTGCACTAAAACACCTGTTTCACAATTAGTGGGAAATGGCATGTTTGTGAATGTAGTTTAGCTTTATTGCACCATAACTTCATCCACACAGTGATTTGGGACTTCCCGCCATAACAATAGTTGAAGTACATAAAAAAAAACCTTTCTAATGATATATTGCATGTTGTTATTAGTTCCTAGGCTGGCTTCCATACATTTGTGCCCGTCCTCCTTAAAGTTCTAATATGTCTTGCCTAGTAGGCATACAATAATTAAGTATTAGCATTTTTAAAATTATTTTACATGTCAAATTGAGTTAATAAAAATGTCAAAATATAAAAATACAGTTAAATTAACACATGGTCAACAATTCAATCAATAATTCAAGAAATCTTGGATCGTGTAGTAGGTATGCTTTATCAATTAAAAACAACAACAACAATTAATAATTTATTTACCACTAAAGTTATTTAAAACGGCATATTTGCCAATGACGTATTATAAATACACGCGTCATACACGAACATTAGTGCTTTCAAAAACAGCGCAAGTCAAGATGTAGCTACACACCAGTATATACAATCATAATGTGCGCGAAGAAAAGGAAAGACGCATGCCGATACCTGTTGTAAGAAAGAGATGAATATACTTATTTAATTACGTCACTAGCTGCCGCATGTTCATTGGCGCGCGTGCGTGGATCGCAGCAGTCAAGAGGAATTTGGGGCAAAGTGAACACTCGATTTTACTCGTGTTGACAAAATAATTTTTTGAAGAAATAAAAAATATCATTTTAATATTTCAGAACTGTAGTACGAACCTAATTAAAATAATAAAACATGACTTATTGTGAATAATCTTTTATTTTCAAAATAAATAATGTCAGCAAAAACAGCACACACGTAACACAATTATTGTACGCACGTGTAGCCGGGTAGAATGTTCTTTCCTTCATAACTAATAAACTACTTACATAGACTTATAAAAAAAGATGGACACCGCGCCACGCATATCGAAAGTGATGCACAGTAAGTATGCCGGACCGTTTGTACAAACACGCCTCGCGCACACATTTACATCATAGTATGCCGACCGGCCGCCATTACGTGACACGAGCGACGGCGTCTTTGCAGGTACTCAAATCATGCACACATAGATCGGTACGGTGCTTCACTTTCGATATGCGCGGCGCGGAGTCCATCTTTTTTTATAAGTCTATGACTACTTATCATAATTTGACAAGTGAGGTATCGTTGGATGCGTCTTGATCGTCCGCTGGTTATAGGCTCATATAGATGTAACATCATATTAAATTGAATGTGGCACCCTCTAAGGTCGTGAACTAAACAAAAACTCTACTTGGCATCCTATCATCTACACTCCTATGAGTCTTAATTATTCTGAACCACTTTTCCCTCATCAGATGCCCAATTCTCGTACTTAAAAACGTTCACAATCTCATGCCAGCGTCAATCAAATGTCAAAAATGTAGGTAAACGCTATACAGTTTTTGACAGATTGAGTCTTGAGATGATATTGCGAACGTTGTTAAAAATACGGGAATTGCCCCTCTGTTCGTCTTTAGGCAATCTAAAATAAAAGAAAAACGATACGTAATATTTATAACCCATATCATGAAGGATTAGATGACAAGATTTTATATCAAACAATATCATAATATTAAAAACACACCCACACACCCACACCAACACACGCTACTTTGCTGTTTAATTAACTATTTGTTTTACTTTGTCTTAAATTGTTTTTTATCCCAAAATTTTCATCTACAATTTGTATTACTGTGACTTGTCCGTGTAGTTTGGAGGCCTGGAGACCTGTAAACACAGGTATTCCTAGTACAGGCTCCTGTCTCCACAACATCAATGTATTGTTTGTAAACACAAATTATGTATTTTACTAAGTTTTCATTATGTGGTGGAGAAAACATACGTTTTTATTTATTAATTATTTCGTGTATTTATATTTTTTCCTTATAAAATACGTTTTTAAATATTTCTTAAAAAATAAATAAAAAAGATTTAAAAATATATTTATTATTATTATTTATTCAACAATAGATAGATACCTATTTGTACCTAAAAACAGCTGCCAAAAGTAAACAAACAAAACGCACCCTTGACATTAGCAGGACCCAACCATCCAACGAAGACCCATAATAATTTATGCGGGTACCCATTAAGAAGCAATTTAGTGGTACGTGGGGAGCAGAGCGGTCCCACTTAAAGTGGACGGTAAGTGGCACTGCCGTTTGCTAATTCGATTGTGGCCTGGACGCTTCGGAATCATGTTTGCCTGGTACATTTAGTTAATAATTGAACTAATATTATTGAGTGGTATCTTGGGGAGCTGTTTATTTGAGTTTCTGTAGACCAAACGAACCCTGAACTAGAAGAAGAAGAGCATTATTTTCTTGATATTCTTGAGATTTTAGTATGGATAGACCAAAGAGAGAATGCTCTATCCCTGTTTACAAAAAATGAATTTGGTAGAGTGGGGTAGAATGTGCATCCGGTCGTTTGGTCTAAACCGACCTTTAGGGCTGTGTTCACCAACATTCAAACCGCCGGTTAGGTATTTAAACAGCTGGTTTATGTCAAATTTAGAAGGAAAATTAACACAAACCGTCTAAATACCTATAACCGTTGTTGGTTTGTATGTTGGTGAACACAGGCCTTAGAGTACTACATCACTGCACCAAGTGGCAAAAATATCCTTGTATACAGCTAAGTATGACATGAATGTTAACTTAAAAGGTATAAGTAATTACATTTCAACCGTGATTATTGAGTTAAATGGCGAACTGTGGCGTTTTATGAAACTGAAAGACTTCGATAACTTTGACTGATTGAATGGTGGATAATAGTTATTAGTGTAGTTTAAAGCAGCCTCGCTTTGTGCAATTTTTTCTTATTTATAAATAAAGCCAAAATTCCGAAGCAAGTCTTTCATAAAATGCGCGATTGCATTATTTAGATCTCGTACACTGACTACTGTACATATAAGCATAGCTACTGAAAAGTATATAATAATATGTCTTACATAGTGGTTTAGTTCATAGTGGCCTAAAAATTTTGAAATACGAGTATGTATGGAATAGATATTAAAAAAATCTCATTTAAAACCATATACTTAACTATAAACGTTACAGAATTTACTGTAAATTTCTCCATACTACAGATCCGTATATATCAGAATAAAGTTAGTTCATAAGAAATTAAAATGTCTTAATTTAAACAAAACATTTTTTTTAAAAGACTCAAAATTAACGTAATTAGGTACAACTGCCAAATTGCTCGCCATGCTTCAATATATCTAATTTGTCTAAACGCAATTTTGTGATAGGCTTCTTAACTCAGTCTTACAGAATACACGTTAATGGATATAGGCTGGCTCTATGGACCTTAATAGTTATTTATGCAACTGACGTATAATAAGAGGTATTAAAGCCGAGTGTGATAATAGTATCACATGAGTGTTTTAATACCTAGTTATGTACAGTTGCATACAAGACTTTATCTACATCCATGTTATGAATCCTCTATAAAAGGTTCTGAAACAGTTTGTTGCAATATTTATTACTCATATCGAACATGGCGGCCGGCGTCATAGTATACGACGTGAATTCGAATAAGTTCTTTTTTTAAATTACGGCGCTGTTGTAATGAAACGCGCGTGCATTACAATGTTCTTTTTTTGAAAACGAGTTGCATTATGAAATTCAGTACAACATTAAAACACCCGTTTGGATGATATAATGGTTACTATGACAACGGCTGTTTTAATGTTGGCAATAAGCTAACTGTTTCAGAAACTTTTATAGAGGATTTATAGCATGGGTGTAGATAAAGAATATAACACTATTATATTTTCTAAGCTATGGACCGACGACGGTCTGAAAAAGGCAGACCTGTGAATCCATTCTAATGCAACTTTTATTAGTTCCATTCACAACTTAATAAACCAGGTTTTATAAAGTTTATCTTTGCTAAGCCGACCACGGCCGACGCAGTTTAATCCTAGACATGAAAGTAGGCTGGTCTTTAATCCTGCTAGAATTATATTCACTGGAAACGACGTGAGTGTTTGTAGGGCTTCTAAAAAGTTTTATAATTTTTCGTAGAATCTACACAGGTTACACATGAATGTATGTATGTAAACTCAAACGGCTCGACCGATTTTGATGAAATTTTGTGTGGAAGTATTTGACACCCTGGGTTAATACTTCAGCTACTTTGTATCCCGAAAAATGGTTTTCCCGTGGCATGAGCAATTTTTTTCTTCTAAAAACGTAAACATTTTTCTCACCGATTAAGTAATACACGTATCTCATAGAACGCGGGGCGCAGCTAGTGTTTAATAAAGCAGAAAACTATTAAGGGAATACATTTATATTTTTTTAAATTCCAAAATGTACCTTTATTGTTAAATCTAGGATTTTCTATAATGTGTTATTTGACTACATTTGTCTACTGCTGCACTAAAACCGAAACATTACTTACTTACAATTTTTTCGACAGAAAATAAATTTTAAGTAGCACGTCTATTTTCTGTTTTATACGATTATACGTTAACAGTTCCTTTTTGTGCAATAAAATTGGCTTTAAATCGAAGGTATTTAAATAATTATAACTTATTAAGCTATAAATTGATTTAATTATAGCATTTTGTCATAAATCTACATTTAAACGAAGCGCGTTTAAATTCCGGTGCGCGTAAGAGTCTTCTATCTCGTGCGTTAAGGCTTGTCCGCCGTAAAAAGCGCGGTCACTGTCGGACTGCATAGAAAAGAAAGAGAAGCGTGATGACACAACGCTTGCAAAATATGAAGTAATTACCGATTTACCAAAAATCGAGGGATTGGACTAAAAAGTAATCACATGAAATCATTCCTTATTATTTTGTAAAGAACTGTATAAATTTATGAACACTTTAATAACTTTTAATAAACTGTAGGAGTAATATGGTAAAAACTCGACAAAATAGACAGAAATAGTTACCTGGGTTTAGCCTTTTTTTTCTTTAGTTCTACAAACTAAAATAGATTTCAGGACACATAAAATCTCTTCTTATGTATTCTAGATTATTGTGTATTTTTTTCTATCAAAAAGGTGCTATAGTTACTGTAAAAAATGGAAACAAAGTTACTTATTTTCGCCGTATTTTAGGGAGGACAAGCTTTAAACTAGACAGCGACTTTACTTACACACCGAGCTAAACTGCGCTTCGATATATCCTCTTAAGAAAAAAAACCGGTCAAGTGCGAGTCGGACTCGCGCACGAAGGGTTCCGTACCATATTATATGTTTAACAATCGCAAAGATAACTTTTTACTTATTTTATAATGATACTGTGAATTACCAGGTTATTTTTGCAGTTGCAGAAAATCACCCATGTTTAAACAAAATACCTTATGAATCGCCGTTTTCAGTACTGTTGCTTAAATACAGTATTTATGGTACCTACATGGTATAAAGAAGTTTCAAATTCCTAATTTGTTGAATTGTTGCGCTAGAGCTCGTACAAAAATGGTCTAAAATTTACAACTTTTGCGGCCCCCTATTTCTTAATTTTAGAAGATAAAAAAAAATACATTTGTACTCTACTCAATGAGTTCTAGTCGATGACACATGCTAGATTATTTTTTTTTTTTTTCAAAATGAAAAGTTTATTGTATGGGGACCGACCCCTTAAAATTTTAACTTTGCTTTATTTTTATTATTTGTTGTTATAGCCGTAATAGACAGCGGAGGCTTAGTAAGTTTGTACTGGACTGTACGTGGTTGTCTGATTTCATGGATTTTAATTTTCTTGCGCGGAACACTAATTATTTGTCTAAAATAAAAATAGCCTTAGTTACTCCTTAAAACATCAGCTATATGCCGTCAAAATCGGTGAAAATTCGTTTGGCAAGTTTCCTAACTTGACTCAAAGTACCATTTTTTTAATCGGACTGCGGTTTAAAATTCTTCTATACAAACTTTAACATCCCTAAACCTCATTTGAGGCGTAGTTTTGAAAAACTAATAATGACAAACATTATTACTTACTTATGCAAGTATTTGTGCTAAGTTTCAAGTTCATTAACCAAATTAATAAGATTTTTCATATAAACTGTATCTCTGTTTTCACGAACACAGATAAAGAATTTCAAAAATCGTCTGGTATGTTTCCATAACTTGACTCAAACATTATTTAAACCAACTTTAGAGTTAATCAAGCCCCCAATAAAATCCTCCGCTATAAAATTAACTTTTCACCCCTTAGGGGTAGATTTTTTTTTTTTTTGCCGCTGTGGTCGCGGGTAGTTTGGCATAGGCAACTGAAGGAACACGGGTGGGTTTTAGTCAGTAAAAGTCTGACACGCCCTTCCGCTCCACCCCGAGAGAAGTTATTTGATGATTTCCCACCCTCAAAAAAAAAAAAAAAAGGGGGTAGATTTTTGGAAAACCCTGATACACGTTAGTCTTCATTTTTGGTCTCAAGTATAAAAACTGAGTTTTCGGTTAATCGGACCGCGTGTTAAAATTCCTCCATACAAACTTTGACACCCCCAATCCCTCTTTAGGGGGTAGTTTAGGAAAACTCAAAATGATAAACTTTATAATTAACTTAGATGAATATTCGTGCTATAAGTTTAAAGTCTATGAACTCAAGGGATAGGATTTTTCATACAAACCTTCATCCCCTATTTTACCCCGTTAGGGATGGAATTTCCAAAAATCCTTCCTTACTGGATGTTTACACTATATAAGGTATCTATGTGCAAAATTTCAAGTCTCTAGGTCTATTGGTTTGGGCTTTAAGTTGATATATTAGTCAGTGACTCAGTCAGGACTTTGATTTTTTTACATATATAGATTTACCATGTTATTTTAAGACCACAGACTTCTTATAGGTTTTCCTGTAATCTACAGGTATAGAACTATTTTATATATTTTTTTCAAAATTTTAGGCTCAGTAGTTTCGGAGATAAGGGGGGGGAATGGTCAATTTTCGTCTATTTTCTTAAATAACTTTAAAAAAATATATTTTAAAATTATAAAAAAAATATATTTGAGACCCTCATAGTAAGCCCTTTCATTGGATATGTAATACGGTACAGTTTACAAAACTTTTTTTTTTAATTTTCTTATTTTCCCCCTAAAAGTGACTCTCATATTCAAAATTCATATATTTATTTTAGCTGTACGTATTTGGGTCACAGAAAGCCATATGTGTACCAAATTTTAACTTAATCCGTCCATTAGATTCGGAGCAAATTGGCTGTGACAGACGGACAGACGGACAGACAGACAGACAGACACACGAGTGATCCTATAAGGGTTCCGTTTTTTCCTTTTGAGGTACGGAACCCTAAAAACTTACAAAATTGTCAGATTGTCACTTGTCACCAGTCGCTTGTAGGTTTTACATTCGAATCAATTAATTCCTCATTCAATAGGCCCCCTCATAGGTGCTTGTTTGCCACCCAGTAACATAAAACCGACATGACTTTCGAATTTGACTTCCATCCATCTTCCAACTCCATCTACAATACACTCTAAAACTAATAAGTACCAAAACCAATGACTTTCAAGTTTCCTTTCCAAAGATTAATAATGTTTCAAAGTAATATTTAATGGTACCACTAAGTGACCAAACTGTAGCGAATAAACAGAGCTGGGACTTTAACTTAGCTTTATGGTCGGTTCACATTATTCCAGTTGCTAGATCCAGTAAATTCAAATTCAATCCACTGGACTGGACTGGTCATATAAGGTGCTATAAAAATATCTGCCACGGCTGCAAAGGAAGACAGTATTGTGTGTAGTATAGATTACAATAGTGAAGATAAATGATTGATCTTGTCATATATTTTTTCATACAAAAAAATGTGCGTAATTTAGAATCGATTTATTTGTATGAAACCGTCCCGTAGTAATTAGTGTTAAAAGGTAGTGTGAAAGAGGTAGCAATTGTTTTCATTGCCTAACCGTCATGCTATCATTCACTCCCTGTGAATCGATTTATTTGTATGAAACCGTCCCGTAGTAATTAGTGTTAAAAGGTAGTGTGAAAGAGGTAGCAATTGTTTTCATTGCCTAACCGTCATGCTATCATTCACTCCCTGTGAATCGATTTATTTGTATGAAACCGTCCCGTAGTAATTAGTGTTAAAAGGTAGTGTGAAAGAGGTAGCAATTGTTTTCATTGCCTAACCGTCATGCTATCATTCACTCCCTGTGAATCGATTTATTTGTATGAAACCGTCCCGTAGTAATTAGTGTTAAAAGGTAGTGTGAAAGAGGTAGCAATTGTTTTCATTGCCTAACCGTCATGCTATCATTCACTCCCTGTGAATCGATTTATTTGTATGAAACCGTCCCGTAGTAATTAGTGTTAAAAGGTAGTGTGAAAGAGGTAGCAATTGTTTTCATTGCCTAACCGTCATGCTATCATTCACTCCCTGTGAATCGATTTATTTGTATGAAACCGTCCCGTAGTAATTAGTGTTAAAAGGTAGTGTGAAAGAGGTAGCAATTGTTTTCATTGCCTAACCGTCATGCTATCATTCACTCCCTGTGAATCGATTTATTTGTATGAAACCGTCCCGTAGTAATTAGTGTTAAAAGGTAGTGTGAAAGAGGTAGCAATTGTTTTCATTGCCTAACCGTCATGCTATCATTCACTCCCTGTTCTTACATAATCATGTCTTTTATGTCGTCAATTACATTATTTCAGTCATTCAAAAGCTGATGTTGATTTGTAAACACTTAAGAGGATATATCGAAACGTGGTTTGGTTCTGTGTGTAAGTGAAATGGCGTTATCGCTGTCTAGTTCCTTTTGAGGTACGGAACCCTAAAAACGCCAATTTTGTTATGGACTGGATATCTGACTGGTGCACGGTACTGGTGCAAGCTATTATAGGTGCGATCTGGCACTGGATTGGATCACTGTACTGGAATACTACTGGCATAATATAAACGGCTACTAACTTAAAGCTAACTTGTATCGTAAATGGATGTCCCCTGTTCATGTAATGCGCTTCTATTGTAACTTAGCGTGAACTGACAAATATATTAATGTTGTGTCATTGTTAGGCTCGTTGCAAAGTGGGCAACAGTTGTGTCTAACTTAAATTTTGATAACCATGTGGTTAGTTTCTTAAACAATTTAGTACCTTTATCTACTTGTTAACTCAACTCAAAGCATTTATTTCGAATAAACCAATTACAGTCACTTTTGAATTGTCAAAGGGTTGGTCTTGGATCGGTCAGTCAGAAAAATGAAGCTAGTTGCCCATTCCAAAGCGTAGATCCTGGAGAAGAACGGGCAAGAAACTCCACGGACACTCTTTTAAATCAAATATTTTACATAATATTGGTTACATCGTTCATATTGAAAATATAGATGTGAGAACAATGTAGAAAGACGTGCACGTTAAAAGCGTCCGTAATGAAAAAGATAAAAACTAAAAACAATGAAATTAAAAATAAGCCGTGGCAGCTAACAGACGACCAGTCCCAACTGACGGCGCCCGTTCACGAACATGACGCATGTATCAGCACCAATTAGCTCAACCATTTTGAAGGGAACTTAATGATCCAACACACACGCCACCACCAGCAAGACATTTGAGTGTGCATGACATACTCTCAACCGCCAGGGCACATTCAAGTCAGTGAAAGACGAACCCAGTAAAAGGTAGCTTTATATTAGCTACATAGTGCTCACACATGTGCTATGCAATTATACAATACTAAGAGATTGAATTTACACAATGCAAAGGAAATTCTTAATCTTCAGCAGCTCCAACAATATTTCCGAATGCTAATCAATTAGTTTAAGCGTCCTTGTGGAGCAGGACCAGCATTTAGCCAAGCATTTTTGTCAGCAATGTAATCTCCCAACTTATAATATGCCTGGCTGCATAGTGTGCGTTTTATACATGATTTAAATTTCGTTTCATTTAACTGGAGTATGTGCGGAGGTATTTTATTATAACATTTTGAACAGTACCCACACAGTGAAGGATGAGTCTACTTTAGCTAGTCTGAAACCTGGTTGAACTAAATGGTCCCTATTTCTAGTCCTATAATTGTGTCTTTCACCTCTTTTACCGAAAAGATTTAGATTTTTCCTTACGTAGGTACATGATGTTTTCGTAGATATATTGACAAGGTACCGTCATGATGTTAATATCTTTAAACAGTTCCCTTAGAGAATCGCGCCTGCGGAGGCCATATATTGCTCTGATGGCTCTTTTCTGCAGAATAAAAATAGACTCTATATCTGCAGCCCGTCCCCATAGTAAGATACCGTAAGACATAATTACTATGAAAGTAACTAAAATAAACTAGCCTCGCGGTATCTACATCAGTAAATTGACGTATTTTTCTCACAACATATGCTGCTAAACTTAGCCGTCCTGCAAGAGATGTTAAATGAGGACCCCATTGCAGCCTTGAGTCGAGCGTAATCCCCAGGAAAACAGTTTTATCGACGAATTCTAGTTTCTCTTTATTCAATTCTATTTCACAATCAGTACGTTTAACATTTGGTAAAGCAAATCTTATACATTTAGTCTTTTTCCCATTTAATACTAAATTATTAGCAGTGAACCAATTTTGAACCTGCAGTAGGGCGTTATTTACGTCGTCAAGATTTTATGCACGTCTGTTTATCTTAAAAATTAAGGATGTAACGTCAGCAAATAACACCATTTGTGGTTGGTTTTTAAATAAATGGGTTAAATCATTAATATATACTAAAAAAACTTTTTACAAAAAAAAAACAACCGACTCCCAAAAAAACACTACAAAGTGAAAAATAACTTTAATTTCGGAAGTCGGTGTCTTTGGTTTTTTATTTGCTTTCGTTTTGTTTTGCCACCGACTTCCGAAATTAAAGTTATTTTTCACTTTGTAGTGTTTTTTTGGGAGTCGGTTGTTTTTTTTTTGTAAAAAGTTTTTATTTTTCACTTTTTAGTGGTGCCTACCTACCCCACCCAAATCTGAATACCACTCTGCAAAATAAATTAGAGCATCATTGAAGCGGCATATAATTACCATTAAAGCATTTATAGCCAGAGTGCACCTCATGACAATTCCAATAAACCCAAACACGGCTAGGATACATTGTTTTATTACTGAGTTCCGATGCCTACCTTCCGGCTTCTTCATCAGATCGGTTCGATGGTACCATTTTCATCAGAACCATTTATGTGAAGCTTCGTCATAGTCGCTTAACTATTTTAATCTTATCGCTATCCGTGAAATACTTATCATCGTTGAGGAGTTTCCGTGGCCATCTGTGATCATCTTCATCAGTTCCACTTCACCAGATGATACTTTCTGAATGCAAACGCTTGATTTGTTGATGAAAATACCATAATCGCTATATGTATGCCTATAATATTTGAGGAGTTCCCTCGATTGCTCATGGATCCCATCATCAGAACTGAGTTTTGATAAAAATGGGACCAATCTGGAAGTATACGCTTTCAAATAAAAAAAGAATTTTCCGAATCGGTTCATAAATGACGGAGTACTGAGGTAACAAACATACAAAAAAAAAACATACAACCGAATTGAGAACCTCCTCCTTTTTTGGAAGTCGGTTAAAAAGAGGAAAGGACCCAATATCGAGCCCTGTGGAACAACCATTTGTACTTTTAGACCGAGTAAATTGACACCATTTATTTGAACTTGCTGTTGTCTATCATTTAAATAAGATTTTACTAAACTGAGCGCAAGTTTACCTAGTCCGTAATGCTCAAGTTTCAAGAGTAAGGTTTCGTGATTTATGCAGTCAAATGCCTTGGAGAGGTCACAAAAGATTCCTATGGCATCTCGGGCCTCCCCCCACGCTGAAAATATGTGCTTTAATAAAGTGACACCCGCGTCAGTCGTGCAACGTCCTTTGGTGAAACCAAATTGCTGATCGTGCAATATTTGGTTGGTGTTAAAATGATTAAGCATTTGATTGAGCGCCTTTTCGAACACCTTGCTGAATACCGGCAACACGGATACTGGTCTATAATAATTTGTTGGTGTCTTTACTGTCCCCAGATTTAAAAAGTGGTTCAACCTTACTAAGTTTCATTAAATCCGGGAAGACTCCTTCATCCACACACAAATTAAATATTATTGCTAAGTATGGTGCTATAGTTTTAATAATGGATGTACAAACTTTGATAGACATTCCCCATAGATCTTCGGTCAATTTGATTTTAATTTGCCGAAAAGCTTTTATAACTACAGGGTTTATATGTTTAAATTGAAATTCAACCGGGCAGCTTGGAACGTTCGCTCTTAATAAATGAATTGAGACATCGGGTGAGGGATTTAAAGCTTGTTTTCAACAAGTCTTGCAAGAGTCTTGTAAAAGTCTGGATAAAAACATTTCGTGCATAAATCTAACATGTTATTTTATTGTATTGTGATTATTTCTAATTTTAATGTTTTTTATTTTAATGATGAATGAATTTAATGAATTTGATGTAGATACCTATTTTGATTATTATTTATTGGGACTTGGTACCTGATTACATAAATATATTATTATAATTATTCTAACTAATAAGTACAGTAAACAATAATATATAAAAAAAGACGCATTATAATAATATAATAAATTGCATTTAAGTTTTTGAAGCTTCCTCTCTCTCCTATTATTGTTGCTGTGCCCGACAGGGTCCATAGTGATCACATATTTTTAAGTTACCATCTAAATACACATTGTGGAATGCAAATAAATAATTGAGTATATATTGACGTCATTTAAGACTTGCAAACAGTTACTTTTTGACATTTTTGACAAATGTTATACAAGTTTTGTGTACTAGGTACTTGTCTTTAAAACGTGTTTTAGTGTAAACGATAAACGAAAACAGTAGATACAACATGTAGAATATATGTTTTATACCTTCGTGTAAACGCGTACACTTAGAGCGCGTACAAGACGTGAGATGTGAAAGTGAACAAACAGTCTAACTGTGCGTTTGCACTAGCGAAACATTCACAAAAAAACATGTTGAAATGGCCGTTTCCATAGTTTCCTGTCAAAGTATCAACTCGCGTTCGCATTGTCAATTGGAAATTAAACAATTTGTTGACGCGTTTATTTGACGTTTCATATCACAACGAATCTGACGTCTACTGTCTTAAGACTGTTACTCATGTTTCGTGCCAATGACATTAAACTTCAATAAAGAAATTCATAATTTGTGGAACATTTTACGAATACTATACAAAACTGTCAAACAGATGAATTGCGTGCTATGAATTGTACGCAGATAAATTATGAATTGTCAGTTTGTGACCGTTTTAATAATTCGTTGCCGTTTTACGATTTCAAATATGATTCATAAATACCTATTATCCTATTATGATTCTGCCAAAGTGGCCGTTTTAGCCCCCCAGGTAATAATTTAAAACAATAACAACAAAGTAAAGACAGACAACATACTATGAATGAATCTGATGTGACGTTATTGCCAAAATATAGCGTCTTTCTCCTGAAACCCCACAAAGAGATATCGTGATACATCAAACCGTCGCGTCTGATGTTCGTCTAGACGTGCGAGACAACTATTAGTCTAGACAGAAATAGTTCTTTTCTGTTGAAATAGTCAAAGCGAAGAGATTGGTTACGGCACGTTTTTTTGATGTACAGTCGAACAAGTTATTTGGTATGCAGGCAGCTAACTTGCAACCTCTTCGAACAATGTTGTGAGTATTCAGAGTAGTCTAAGTAGTAATTATTTAACACCACTCTCTTGCCCTATAACCTTAAGTGTATTATTTAATGTTTGTCTGGATATCATCTAGGTCCTTGTCAAGACGAATCAAACGAGCCCAAATTCGATAGGGTTGCGTCATTTTTTTCCGGCTCCATCATTAGATCAGTTCGATGGTACCAAAATATTGCATTGTCACTAATTTTACTTAGGTATGCTAAATTTGCACCGGAAGAAGTGGGTCAAATAACTTGTAAAGAAAAGCCCATTTTTAAATGTGTTTATCCTTTTTGTTATAAACTATCCTTTTTGTTATTAACGCGTGGATGTTGGAAAATATCCCACGGGAACGTACGCACGGCTACAGATCAAGCTATACATTTCCAGTATAAGCTGATCTCGCATTGTGTAGGATTTCCTTACAATGAGAGGTCAGTGTAAACTGGAAATGTATAGCTTGATGTGTAGCCGTGTGTACTACCGGGATTAAAAGTACCCTAAGTCGGCGTTCCCATGAGCGTAATAAAATCGCGGCGGGATTTTATCGCGCACTGGATTTTCTACTCTCGTTGTTGAGCCGAGCGTTGAGAATCCAACCTAACAAAAACAGAGTGCATCCCAGCGCGACGAAAAACACACTGTTGGATTTTCAACTCCCAGCGCTAAGCAGAGAGTTGAAAATCCAGTGCGTGATAAAATCCCGCTGCGATATTTTTACGTCCGTGCGAACGTCGGCTAGACAATATCTTCTCGCACTGCTTATACTGGATAATTTTTTAAGCAGTGCGCAAATTTTCACAGGAACTACACTACCCATGAATATGGACAACTTTCGCTATGGGACTAACTCTGAAATCGCGCAAAAAAATCAGCTGTTCAGTACATTTATCTACACCAAACTCGTCAGAATGTAGGGAGCAGCTGATTTTTTTTTTGCGATTTCAGGTTGGGTCATATAGTAAAAGTTGTTCATATTCATGAGTAGAACATCCTGCGAAAATATGCGCACTGCTTAAAAAAATATACTGTATAGTACTCGAGGAGCGGCGCGCAGAATGATATACCTATGATTACTGGAGGATAATAAATCTTAAAACCAAACAATAGTAAACTTGCCTTTGAAAGCAACTTTAAAGCGAAAATATAAATCCTCTTTATTCCTATTTATTATGGGAATTTAAAAAATATTAAGACTAAGTAACTGTTATTTCAAGATACAAACTACCCAATCCCTCTTACACAAAAATTTTAATGGTGTTTGTGAATTTTAAAATCAACCGGTAGTTTACCCCCATAGGGTATGATTTTTTCATAAATCAAAACCGTAAATTCATATCCCTAACTTAAGAAATGCTTTGTTTCCCATACAAACTTTCATGCCCTATTTCTCCCCCCATAGCGTTATTTTTGATACAAAAAGTAGCCTAAGTCCTTCCCTAGGATACCACTTTATAGCCTTCCCAAATTGTATCAAAATCTGATCGGTGGTTTAGGCGTGAAAAGGTTACAGACGGACATAATTATTTTCGTATTTGTAATATTAGTATGGATAATTGTTATTTTCCTCGCTAGAGAGCTCCGATAAACGCGTGTGATCTCTGCTAATCACGAAGCGCGGCGTTCGACGCACTATTTATGTACCGCCGCCCGCTATGTCCCTGCATTTTATTTATTTATTTATTTATCATGTGGAAAACCAACAGCTTTACATAAAAACAATAAATATACTGCAATAAGAAACATGAAGCCAATTACAGGTTTTCACGGCTAGCTATACACTAATTATAATAAGAGATCTTAAACTCGACAAGACATAAAAAAAGATGAGCACCAATCGTCAAATCGGTACCACCAAACATAAGGAATAGACTATAATGAAATAAAATAAAATAAGAAACAGAACTGCTTATTAACACTAAGAATTAATTTTGAAAAATTCCAGGTTCAGCCTATTGCGTACGCTAGAGCCTTTGGTTGAAAACAAATCAAAAGAGAACTGTTTGCTTTGCTTTGCTTAGGGCATTAAAGTCTTTACTCGCTCGCACTAAATATGAGTTTTGCCTGTAGTTGGAAGAAGACAGTGGAATAGCTATAGGAGGATTAAATCTGAGTGTTCGCTGGGGAACATTAAAGTACAGCTTACGCAGAAGCTGCGGACAGTCCACCTCATTTGATATAATTTTGAGCAAAAATGTACAATCTGCTAATCGACGACGGATCTGTAATATCTTCGAAAATATTCATTTAAATTACATACTGTAAAGGGCCTTATTGATCTATAGTAAATGCACAATTTATTTAAGGTACTTAATTGGATAAGGATTAATGCTGTATTGCTTAAAATCGCTTCGTAAATAAGCCATTATTTCTCGTAAAAAGAAAAGGATAAAAAAGTGTTATTGTGGGTTATCCCTAAGAGATAGACATATTATGCCATTGCGGAATTTTTTGCAGAGCTTTTTAAGGTGTACAATACTGTAGTACATTATTTTGATCTATCTCGTTGGGTTCAGCCAGCGTTTGCAATGTAAGCGCAAAAAAATGTTTTTATTTACGACATCACATTAGAAACCTCTAAAATTATTAGTGTTCCTCTACTACATTATGCATGTATTATACATATAAACCTTTCTCTTAAATCACTCTATCTATTAAAAAAACTGCATCAAAATCCGTTTCGTACTTTTAAAGATAGGGATAGACAGACAGCGAAGCGACTTTGTTTTATAATATGTAGTGAGTAGTGATAGTGATAGTGATAGTGATGTGGTGGATGATAAAGTGTCTAATCTATACAATATACGAGTATTAAAAATTACTTATAGGTGCTTTTTGTGTCTGTCTGTGTGACCGCGTTGTCTTTCTAAACTACGCAACGGATTTTAAAGCGATTTTCACCATAATTTTGAGAATTTATTCCGGAAGGTTTATGTGTGTATACATTAGTGTTAAACTTACATAATTATAATAACGAAATCTCGATTTTTTGTCAGGTCGTAAAAACTGTGTGAAGAACTACTAAATAAATAAGTACAGACGCGAAAACTGCAACCATGTATTCGTCGCATATCAAAAAAAAAAAAAAAAAAACATACAAAAGTGCAATATCAAAGTGTAAGTGTAATTTTTATTTTAATAATCGACGAAAAATTTCAACGCACTTGTGTCCAGATTTATGAACTGTAGCCATGGTAGCACGTTGCGCGTCGATGTCTCTGCCATCTTGTTTAAAAATTAATGCCGACATTGTTGTCAAAAGCTGAATATTTTTGCCTGTATACCAAATAGCTTGTTCGACTGTAGGCACCTATGTTTGCCTCCATTTCTGAGATTTTATGAACTTTAGTAAGCTACGAATTTGAGATGGATTCAGGTTTCATTATTTTTGTTAGGTACTTACCCTTTAGTAATAGCACAGAACAGATTAAAGAGTAATAGTGTTCCTTTTTGTAGTGAAATTTTAATAGATTTCTCAGTAGCAGTTCGGAGAATGGATTGAGAACCAGTCTAACCACCAAAACCCAAAGAACCATGTTACCCAGTAACTGGGTTGTGGCGGTCAGATATTAAAAACCTTTTTTACAAAAAAATACAACCGACTTCCAAAAACCACACTACAATATGAAAAACTAGCTTTTGCCCGCAGATTCGCCCGCGTGGATGTCGGAAAATATCACACGGGAACAAAAATCCTTACTTATTTCTTGTCTACATTATAAAGGGAACCTCGTGCAAAATTTCAGCTTTATAGAATTTTCCAAGGGTTTGGGCGGGGTGTTGATGAGTCAGTCAGTCAGGACTTTTCTTTTTATTATATTGAGATAACTTCTGCCCACAACTTCATCCGCGTGAAATTTCTTGCTAACCCGAACCACCCTTCGCATCGCATTGCCTGCCCGCGCATATTACTTCTGGTGTTCCAGAGATTAGCGCGTTCAAACAAACAAAAAAAAAGTATTTGTCAGCTCCGACGCACGACTGAAGTTTACTCCTGTTTTTGTGCCGTTCAGAGTTTCCGACTTTCTATTTTTCAGTCATTTTTGTAGGGCTGGGTTTCTTCAATTAATCAGTGTAAATAGCAACTTTAAGGTGTGAAGGTACACCCCCTCTCCGTCTTACCTCTCCTTATCTCACTCTAACCCTCCTCTCATTCCCCTCCCGTTTCCACCCATCTCACCCTCTCCTGTAATCTCCCTCACCGCCCCCTCACCCTCCTTAACCCTCTCCCTCTCACCCCCTCACCATATCGCCTTCCCGCTAACCTCTCCCTCCCCCTCTCACTCCCTCTCACACCACATTTACCGCTTTCCCCTCCCTCTACCCTCTACCCTCACCAACTCCTCCCGTTCCCCTCTTCTTCTCCACTTCCTCCCCCTCACTACACCCTCATAACCCTCTCCCCCTCTCTCCATCATCCTCTCCCTCTCCCTCCTTACCACCCCTCCCCGCCCTAACCCTCTCACCACACCCTCCCCTTACCCTTTCCCTCCTTACCACCCCCTCCGCTTCCCCTTTTCCTCCTCACCACCCTCCCCTTCCCCTTTTCCCTCCTCACCACCCCCTCCCCTTCCACCCTCCTCCATTACCATTCTCTCTGGGGGAAAAACTATTAATGACAAACTTTATTACTTGCCAAACCAAACCAAATGAAGATTTTTCATATAAACTATATTCCCTGTTTTCACCCCCACAGGGATGGAATTAAAAAAAAATTCGTTTGGGATATTTCACCGAAAAATTATACACCTATATTCGAGTTAATCAAGCCCCGCAGTAAAACCTGCCCTGTAAAATTGATTGTCCCTTTTCACCCCTTTAGGGGTAGATTTTCGAAAAAGCCTGATACACGTTATTCTTCATTTTTGGTCTCAAGTATAAATACTGAGTTTCGAGGTAATCGGAACGCGCGTTAAAATTCCTCCATACAAACTTTGACTACCCCCAATCCCTCCTGAGGGGGTTGTTTAGGAAAAATAAAAATGTCAAACTTTATAATTTACTTAGTTAAATATTCATGCCAAGTTTCAAGTCTATTAACTCAAGGAATAAGATTTTTCATACAAACTTCCATCGCCTGTTTGTCCCTTTTAGGGATGGAATTTTCAAAAATCCTTTCTTAGTGGATGCCTACTCTGTATAACGTATCTACGTGCAAAATTTCAAGTCTCTAGGTCCAGCGGTTTGGGCTGTGCGTTGATATATCAGTCAGTCAATCAGTCAGTCAGGACTTTGAATTTTATATATATAGATAACTTTAACTTCGGATGTCGGTGTCTGGTTAAATGTATTTTACGTTTTTTGCCACCGACTTCCGAAGTTAAAGTTATTTTTCACTTTGTAGTGTGGTTTTTGGAAGTCGGTTGTATTTTTTTGTAAAAAAGTTTTTATGTTTCACTTTTTAGTGGTTCACATGTGCTTACCCTTCACAGCGTACCGATGTGATGTTATGTTATAAACTGGTGTAAACAATAGACAGATATGAGATTTTAGCAATCCCAGTCCTTTTGCTATCATTTATTGAAGAGTTCCGTTACCTATCTCCGAAGTGCTTCATCAGATCTTGACCAAATTGAAATGAGACCACTCCGAGAAAGTACTCTTCCAAAAACTACCCAAATCGCTTCAAGTGTTCCTTTAAAATTTGAAGAGTTCTCTCTATTTCTCCAGGATCCCATCATCAGATACTGACTTAATGGTCATGGGACCACCTGGGAAGTATACCCTTTCAAAAAAAAAAAAACCAAATCGGTCCAGCGGAATTTTCGAGTAATCGGGGAACATACATAAAAAAAAAGGTTCCGACGAATTGAGAACCTCCTCCTTTTTGAAGTCGGTTAAAATATTGGTATACAGCTGTATCTGGTAAGACTGAAAGCCAACCCCAAGATAGTTGGGAAAGATGATGATAAGTTCGGAAACTGATTTGTGTTCGGTAAGGCTCGTGATTCTGATAGACCAATTTTCATTACACTTTCATAGAAATTGTTCTACTAGAGTCGCGTCGCGCCTGTCTGCGAGAGCCTTTAAACATTACTGGCGAAATGTGGACCTCACCTACTCCCACTGACCACTGCCCACTCCTTCAAGACAGGTAAGTACGGTGATATGTTTTTAGTTTTTCTAAGAATAGCGTTTAGTGGCCATGTTTGTAGCCGGCCTAACGTGACTTGGCTAGACACATGAAATGAAAAGCCACATCTATATCTATAAAAATCAATGCCACTTTTCGTTGTAATTTTATAACTCAAGAACAGCTGGATTTAGCTGATTTTGGTTTTAAAATGTTTGATGTAGTCCAGGGAAGGTTTAAACGACGAGAAAAATTGGAAAAGTTGCCGGGAAAATTGGAAAATTCTGGAAAACTGAAAGTGGATTTTATATGGGAATATTTAAACGTCTGTCGGGTCAGCTAGTTATAGATAAAATTTGAGAACTATTATGGCTTTATTTGGGTAAGTATTGGTAGTTAAGAAAATATTTCTTATCATGTTAGCTTCGTTTAGATAAATTGGTCATCAACATCCACAGCCCAACTTCACCTACTGTTTCAGATACGTAGTTTGATTTCAGTAAAACTTTTCTTGCTGCTATACTGGGTGATTTTTTAATGACCAGCCAAATTTTCACAGGGTGTTCTACCCATGAATATGAACAACTTTCACTATGGGACCAACTTTGAAATCACGAAAAAAAAAACCAGCGGTTTCCTACAAAAGTTCAATACCTACTCGATCAAAATGTATGAAACAGCTGATATTTTTTTTTGCGATTTCAAAGTTGGTCCCATAGTGAAAGTTGTTCATATTCATGGGTAGAACACCCTGTGAAAATTTGGCTGGTCATTAAAAAATCACCCTGTTATAACTTGTTTAATTTTGTAGTTAAACATGAATACAGTACTTATAGCTTTACAGGCACAGCAACGTTTTGGAATAGTGAGTGAGGTGCCTCTTGCTGTCTGTGGCCACACGAAGACTGGCATTCTGTCGCGCGGCGAATCGTAGTGTATGTGCGTGCGCATAGCGAGTTGGCTTGAACACCTACTGCACTGGGCATAGGCCTCTCTTTTTAACCGACTTCAAAAAAAGGAGGAGGGTCTGAATTCGGTTGTTTTTTTTTTTTTTTTTTTTTGTAAGTATGTTTGTAAGCCTCAGTACTCCGTCGTTTATGAACCGATTCGGGAAATTCTTTTTGGAACGAAGTTCCTTATCGCGCGTTGTGAAAGGGGGCTAGACGGAAAAAATTCTCACGAAAAGTTGTCACGACACTTTTTGCTATAGTAAGCTATTGTAAGACGTGCGGCGTGCGCATGTTTCTCTGTCTGTCTCTCTCTCTCTTATAGAAAGCAAGCCAGATATTTTCATTTCTATTTCGCATTGAACAGTGTGGTGTCGCGATGATGATGATGATGATGATGATGATGATGATGATGATGATGATGATGATGATGATGATGATGATGATGATGATGATAAGTATAAAAATAAAATTTTATTACAATTCCTTCACTAATTAATCGAAAGGAACTTCGTTCCATCCGGGTGTCCCTTGACACCTCTCAAGTTTTTATTTTTATTTGAAAGGGTTTACTTTCAGATTGGTCCCATTTTTATCAAAATTCAGTTCTGATGATGGGAGCCATGGGGAATCGAGGGAACTCCTCAAATATTATAGGCATACATATACCTATTTTGGTATTTTCATCAACAAATCAAGCGTTTGCATTCAGAAAGTATCATCTGGTGAAGTGGAACTGATGAAGAAGACCACAGAAAGCCACGGGAACTCCTCAACGATGATAACTATTTCACGGGTAATAAGATATCTGGATTAATAGTTAAGCGACTATGACGAAGCTTTAAATAAATGGTTCTTATGAAAATGGTACCACCGAACCGATCTGATGAAGAAGCCGGAAGGTAGGCATCGGAACTCAGTAATAAAACAATGTATCCTAGCCGTGTTTGGGCTTATTGGTATCGTCATTATGTGTACTCTGGCTGTAAATGATTCAAATTGCACTAGGTACTTGAGTTGTATGTTATGTGTGGCCTTGATTGTCAGAAGGCAGATTTCGTAGCCTCGTTATCTCTGTCAACTAAAACTACGCCTACCAAACTTCTGACACGACTTAGCGCGACGTATTTGCTTTTGCAAAGTTTTTATTTGAAATGGTATACTCCTGAGATGGTCGCATAAAAATATCTTCAAGTTCCGATGAGTGGCTTTTGAGTTAGCTTCAATAATTTAATACTAATTTTTCCCATTTAGTCTATGTGGATGATGCTCTAATTTATATTGCAGAGTGGTATTCAGATTTGTGTGGGGTAGGCACCACTAAAAAGTGAAAAATAAAATTGTTTTACAAAAAAAAAAAACAACCGACTCCCAAAAAAACACTACAAAGTGAAAAATAACTTTAATTTCGGAAGTCGGTGGCAAAAAAACGAAAAAACCAAAGACACCGACTTCCGAATTAAAGTTATTTTTCACTTTGTAGTGTTTTTTTGGGAGTCGGTTGTTTTTTTTTTTGTAAAAAAAAAATATTTTACCAATCCTAACGCTCCTGTGTCAGTTTCACCCAGGATTCATCCGCAATAGCAACAATGCCGCCTGCCCATCTCGCCGCCTCCGCCGAACGATCGACTTCTCGTAGCATATGCAAAAGCATAATTCATACTAATATTATAAACGCGAAAGTATCTCTGATGTTCCCACTGCTGGGATTCAGGCCTTTTCTCAGCGAGAGGAAGTGGGTTTATAATCTAGCAAGCGGGCAAATTGTAAATCACGTAATATTATAAAGGCAAAAGTTTGTGAGTGTGTGTGTTTGTATGTTTGTTACTTCTTCACGATCAAACGGCTGGACCGATTTGGATGAAATTTGGTATGTAGATGGCTTATACCCTGGATTAACACATAGGCTGCTTTTTATCCCGGTCTACGCGGGTGAAACCGCGGGCGCCGCTAGTAATACAATATTTCTTAAATGGGTGTTTCACCTAATATGTAAGTACCTAACAAATATTAATTGTATCATCTCTAGAAAAAATCTAGTTCAGGTTGCAAGAACCTCACTCAGCGTACTACAAAACCAGTGGCACGGCACAGCGATTAGATTTACGACTTACCGCTTGAGAACAGAACTACCCTCGTTATTTTATACCCTTGCCCTGATGGACTATCCATTGTAAGATCATCAAAACAATTTTATTGAAATCAGATCTTGTGAAATTGAGTTTAGAATCGTTAAAAAAAAAGTTATCTTCAACACAATAACGTCGTAGGAGTCCAAGCGCGTCAATCTAAAAGATAACAGTATATTCGCCCTGTTATAAATAAAGATGCACGATACGCGCGTCTGCGAGCCGCTCTGATAAGACGATTGTGTACGCGCGTTGTAGAGACATAAAAAAAAAAACTTTATTCACTTCAGTTTAAACACGCTATAATATTTAAAATAAACCAGTAGTGCTCCTTTTTAATAGAATAGAATAGAATAGAATGCATTTATTTTTCAGAATATTGTAAAAAGCTGTTATGTGAATATGTATTACGATCATAATATTCTGCCGTTTCCGGCGTACCTACAAAGGTGGTTTGAAAAATTATTATTATTCATGAATGGTCATCAGTACATTAAAATTAAATTATTAGAATTAGAATGACAAATAATTTAAATTTTAACAATAGTTGTAAAAGAGATTAATTATATAAATACGTTAAAATTCAATGAAGTCAAGGAAATAAAATCTGATTATTAGGCAATAATATACAAATATTTAGGTCAATTTTTTAGTCATAATATCTTCAGTCGAGTAATAACATTTGTCTAAAAGAAAGTTCTGAGGCTGAGAGTTTTGAAGCCATCAGGTAATTTCTTATAAACAGTAATGGACATGCAGTATGCATTATTAGAAAACAATTTAATTCTACGTCTAGGAACAATTTTCAATAGAGGATGAGTGAACTTTACACCATGTTCCTCAGGCGCTTCCTCCAGCTTTCGAGCGGCGAGTCACACAGCCAGCCAGCATCCACGGCTTCAACGGGTATCCAAACCACCAGCATGCAGCGGACGCGCATTCCTGATCATCACCTTCAGCCTCAACCTCAACCCAGCGCTGTAGACTCCGGCTCACTGGAGCATAACGCAGCGCTACCCCGACTCACTGGGTTATCAACGCAGACAGTTCCGACTCACTGGAACCACAACTGGCACTAGCAAGCATCGTAAGATACACGACTCAGCCCACTCACCTCCGGTCTCCGGAGGGGAGTGGTGTGGTGGCATCTACATCGCCACATACGAACTACGCATCACATTGACATGACGTCACGCAAAAATCCTGCATCGCGCAATTAGAGTTTACCGCGCGACTAGGTTTTACAACGTCCCGACATCAACCGTCGGGCATTTGCCCACCAGACACAACACCCGTCTGGTCGGAGGATCCTCCCTTTCTATGAAAGGATGAGTTAACTTGTAAAGTTGTCACTGTTCCTCATGCCTCTATAACAGATTACAGTACGAGCCTTATGTGCTAGATTTTTACAAGTTCCCTGGACCCCACATTAGGACTCCCTGTATCGTGGGGTCCAGTCTCTTCCTTAGTCAGGCAGATGGGATGAATTTGCTATGTTACAATGACAAAACAGCAAACACAGTACTTGTTTAAATTTTTAAAACTTTATTTTTAAGTAAAACTTACAACATTATAGATAAAAAATAAACTCATGCCTTCTTCCCATGAAGGTAGGCAGACACTACAGAACGCCACCTGCTATGATCCTTACATATCCTATACTATGAGCAATATTTGTATTATCTATAAAATTATTTTAACGATTTCGATGAAACTTGCAATATACCGTAAGGGCGGGTTACTTTAACTCTAGGGCATAACTTTGGCCCAAATCGAGATAGATGTTTATTGCACCTAATTAAATCCCTTTATAGTTTCGCAAGTACGGGATTAAATCGCCGTCTATTAGTTACCGAAGGATATACGACGTTCGGTTCTGTGGTCGCGACACTTTGGGCAGTTTAAACAGTTGTCTCGATTTGAGCCAAAGTTAAGCTGTAATATGGTCAAAGTAACCCACCCTTACGGTAGGGGATTACGGGGGTGAAAAGTCTCATAATTATGGGAAAATTCGTTTTCTCCGTATTTTTACGCAAAAAGATTCGGTTCGTAATGTCGCCGCCACCGACGCTATGCAGACTTTTTAACCGTGAGGTTGAAAAAAAATCGTATAGTGTTTAATTTTTTAAATTTTAGAATAAATAAAACCTATTCAATACTTTTTTTATAACTGTGAATTTTCATTGGTATAAAAAAGCTCCAAAATTGTGTAAGAAAAAGACCAAAGAGTTTTTAATACTTACTGTATTTAAAAAAACTCTCATCTTTTGTTAAATCTCGATTAGTTTTTCCAGGCGTTATCTATTGATGTGAATACTTACTTTTTAGTAAGAGTTATGCCGAGTTATACGAACATGAATGTATGGGGCAGTCGATTTTTTTTTCGCGATTTCAGGTTTCGTCCCATAGTAAAAGTTATTTGTTACCATGAGTATAATCATGTGTTTAAGTATCGGCCACTAATTACCAGTCACCCAATATTGGGAATGGTAGGGTAAATAAAATTCAGCTTAAATCTTGATAAAACTATATTATTTCAAATAATATCAAAAATAAACACACTGTCTTGGCACATCTTCGTTCTACCAAAAAGCATCCCACTCGCTACCGTTTGGACACAAATAAAGCTCCCTACTCATTTGCTACACATGTAGTTATACAACGTGTAGTTTTGCATCCTCGTAATTTTTTAGGGTGTGGTACAGAACATCACACCGAACAACTTTCTCCATGAGACCAACATCAAAATCGCGAAAAAAATTAATAAACTGTCCCAAGGAAAACTTCAATACCTACTCGACGCAAATGTATGGGACGGTTGATAATTTTTTCGCGATTACGATGTTGGTGACTTGGAAAAATTATTCGGTTTGATGGTCTATGTTCTATGTTAAGGATTTGGTTTCCGCACTTAGTCCTTCATGTGGACCATTGTGCGTGAGCCATGGCGGCCTTCGGGGGTTATTCCAACCAGCCCACCTCCCTCCAGAAGTTAATCAAATCTCTGGGTCTGTTAATAACATCTGTGAAAGATCGGGGTATTCCAAGAGTTTCTGTTCTAATCTGGGCAACGCCTATGCATTCAAAGAGCACATGCGCAACGGTCTCCTCAGCCTCCATGCAGGCCCTGCACAGAGGACTGTCCGTTATTCCTATTGTGTGGAAGTGTTTGTTTAATGAGCAGTGTCCTGTGATGGTCCCCGTCACCAGGCGCAGCTCGTTTCTGTCCAGACGCAATAACCGCCTGGTAAGCGTACCGTCCAGGGATGGCATAGCCTCCCTGGATTGCCTGCAGCCTGGTGTCGAGGACCACCAACTCTCTGCTTGTGTGTGGGTGAACTCCTTTAGCCACCCGCGTAACTGGTTGAAGGGAATGAGCGCGATTGGCTCAGCTCCACAGACGGACGTGCTGGATGCTCTCCTAGCTAGTTCGTCAACTGCGTCGTTACCCAGTGATCCACTGTGTTCTTTTATCCATTGCAGTGTCACTGTGTTCCGGTTAGCAACCGTTACTCGTTCGAGTGCGTCGTGACATTCTAGTATTAATCTCGAGGTAATGTATCTTTTCTGTAATGATTGGAGCACCGAGGCACTGTCTGAAAGTATACGTACCTATATTCGTATCCGTGACTCTCCTGGCTTCTATGGCATTACACGCTTGTATGATGCCTACACACTCCGCCTGGTAGACAGTGTTAAATTCCCCAAGCGGGCTGGATATATTAATGTTAAGATCATGTGAGAAGACTCCGACCCCGGTTCCGGAGTCAGTCTTTGATCCATCGGTATATACTCTCAACTCTTGCGGGCCTGAGTAATCACAACGTTCTTCTGTGAGTATTATATTATAATGCTTCAGAAAGTAGTGCTGTTTCGGGGCTCTGTCGCATGGTAATGCCATCATTTGGTGTCGTCTGATCGCATCCTCTTTTATGCGAGTGTGCTTAACTCTAGAGTCCTTGCTCAGGGTTCCTTGCAGATTGAGCCTAAAGGTGGCTAGGGCCGCCTCTTCACGCACTATGAGGTGTAGTGGCGGCAGTCCAAGCATTGCCTGTAGAGCAGCAGTAGGCGTAGTTTTCATGCAGCTAGTTACTGCTACACAAGCGAACCGTTGCAGTTTGTTAGTTGCGGTTTGATGGTCTATACCACACCCTTAAATTTGACGAGGATGCAAAACGACACGTTGTATAAATACAACAATATTAATTATATTACTGGATTAAGCATTACATTTTCGAAATTAAACAAAAATATCAAGAGTTTACGGAAAAGAATTTCAGAAGTATTTTATTCAACATAATAGTTATTTATGCAACTGACGTATAATAAGGGGTGTTAAAACACGAATGTGGATTTATCACACGAAGCGAAGCCGAGTGTGATAATATTATCACATGAGTGTTTTAATACCTAACTAGCTTTTGCCCGCGGCTTCCCTTTAAAGTGCAAAGGCACTCGTCTCGCCGTCTCCCTCTTACCCTTCTCCACTCACTGTAACCCCCCTCTCATCCTCCTACACTTCCCACTCCTCTCACCCTCCCCTATCATCGCCCTCACTGCTCCCTCTTACCCCCTCACCCTTCACACTTTCGCCTTTCCCGCTAACCTCCCCCTCCCCCTCTCACCCTCTCTTACACCCCCATCACCACTTTCCCCACTCCCTCTAACCACACCAACTCCACCCCTCCCCTTTTTCCTTCTCCAAACCCTCCCTCTCACTACACCCTCTTCCCTCACTACACCCTCCTATCTCTCTCCCCTCCCTCCATCATCTTCCCCCTCTCCCTCCTCACCACCCCTAACTTCCTCTACACATTCCCTTCCTACTAACCTTCGCCTCCCCCTCTTACCTCTTCTTACACCCCTTCATCGCTTTCCGCTCCCTCTCTACCCTCACCAACTCCTACCCTCCCCCTCTTCCCTTCTCCGAACCCTTCCCTCACCACATCCCCTTCCCACTAACCTCCCCTACCACTCTTACCCCTCTTATTTAATCAAGCCACGCAGTAAAACCTGCCCTGTAAAATTGACTACTGACTACCCCTTTAGGGGTAGATTTTCGAAAAACCCTGATACACGTTGTTCTTCATTTTCGGTCTCAAGTATATAATACTGAGTTTCGAGTTAATCTGAATATAAACTTTGACACCCTCCAATCCCTCCTGAGGGGGTAGTTTAAGAAAACTAAAAATGACAAACTTTATAATTTACTTAGATAAATATTCATGCCAAGTTTCAAGTCTATTATATTAACTCAAGGAATAAGAATTTTCGTACAAATTTTCATCCCGTATTTGTCCCTCTTAGGGATGGAATTTCCAAAAATCCTTCCTTAGTGGATGCCTACACTGTATAAGGTATCTATGTGCAAAATTTCAAGTCTCTAGGTCCAGCGGTTTGGGCTGTGCGTTGATATATCAGTCAGTCAATCAATCAGTCAGTCAATCAGTCAGTCAGGACTTTGAATTTTATATATATAGATTACTAGCTTTTGCCCGCGGCTTCGCTCGCGTGGATGTCGGAAAATATCCCATGGGAACGTTCATGTGGAAAACATTAGGGCCGTCCGATATAACTGTGCAAACTCAAATCGCTACGATATATCGTTACCGTGTATAGTAGGCTTAGAGCTACCAGTCGGCATGATTTTTTCCGACATCTTCAACAGTCGTCGTCATATTTCAGCCAATTTACACAAAACCATAATGAATTACACTGAATCACTCCGTTCATTGGAGAAAACCGTATGAAAATCCGTTCGGTACTTTTTGACATTATCGCATTCAAACAGACAGACTTACGCGGCGGCGGGACTTTGTTAATTACTTAAAATTTATGATGCCAGTCACGCTCTAATAACAAATAACTTTTGTCCGAGTGTCCACTCGTTCAAATAATTTCCTCGTAAAAACGTCGAATGAAATAAAGACTATATGTTACCTCAAGATTCGAAGTATGACTACATTTCCAATCCCTTAAATCTCGGTACACAAACATTTGTCAACCCCTATTGTGTATCCATTAGGGGACGATTTTTAAAAAACGCTGTACCATATATTTCTTAATTTCCTACCAATAGCATAAATTTGTTATCCTTTTTTTTTTTTTTTTCAAATTTCAAATAACTTCTCCCGCTCTGGGTGGAGCGGAAGGGCGTGTCAGACTTTTACTGACTAAAACCCACCCGTGTTCCTTCAGTTGCCTATGCCAGGGCCGCGGTAACTTCTTCAAACAATCCGCGACCCCAGCGGCGTCGGCCCTATTGGGCCCCGTCACTTGCTGACATCTCTTTGAGGCGCGCGTGGAACACAACGCGCCGTCGACTCGGGCCTGGTCCTTACCGGACGGCGAGCTACCCGCTGCTCACCGTCCGCAGGCCCGCGCCTACGGTGGCCGGAAATCGCCACGCGATTCCCGCCGCCCAGGGCGTCTCCTGCGGCGACTGAGGGCGTGAGGCTGCCTCTCCCTCACGCGTTCCGCCTCCTCCTTCGCGAGCATCACTGCTTCGCAGAAGGAGGTGACGGCCTCCCATGCACTCTCGTTCCGCACCATGGCCTGGACCAGGCTCGGACGCGAGAGATCGCCGCCGCCGATCGCCTCCGTGAGAACACGGCGGTGCTCTGCCCAAGCCGGGCAGACCTCCACTCTATGCTCCACCGTGTCCTCCGGGCGGTCCACACAATGGTAACACCCGGGCGTTTCCTCCCGCCTTATGCGAAACAGGAACCTCCCGAAACAACCGTGTCCGGTGAGGACCTGCGTCAGGCGGAAGGTGAGGACGCCGTGGCGCCTCTCTAACCACTCCTCAAAGAGGGGACTTATCGCCGCAATTGTGGCGTGCCCAAAATTTGTTATCCCTAACTTAAGAAATGCTGGGTTTCCCATACAAACTTTCATCCCTTATATCACCCCTTGTAGCATTATGTTTTAAGACAAAAAGTAGCCCATGTTCTTTCCCAGGATGCTATCTATAGCCTTGCCAAATTTTATCAAAATCCGTGCAGTTTTGTAAATTTTAAAATAAACCCCTATTTTACCCACTTAGGGGATGATTTTTAAAAAACGCTGAACCGCATATTTCTTAATTTCCTACCAATAGCATAAATTTGTTATCCCTAACTTAAGAAATACTGGGTTTCCGTTACAAACTTTCATCCCCTATATCACACCCTGTAGTATTATTTTTGAAAAAATAGTATCCTATGTCCTTCCCCAGGATGCCATATAAAGCCTTGCCAAATTTTGTAGAAATCCGTGCAGTCTTGTAAATTTTAAAATCAACCCCTATTTTACGCCCTTAGGGGATGAGTTTTCAAAAACGCTGAACCGCATATTTCTTAATTTCCTACCAATAGCATAAATTTGTTATCCCTAACTTAAGAAATACTGGGTTTCCCCTACAAACTTTCATCCCCTATATCACCCCCTGTAGTGTTGTTTTTGAAAGTATCCTATGTCCTTTCCCAGGATGCTATATAAGCCTTGCCAAATTTTGTCGAAATCCGTGCAGTTTTGTAAATTTTAAAATTGACCCCTATTTTACACCCTTAGGGGATGATTTTTCAAAAACGCTGAACCGCATATTTCTTTATTTCCTATCAAAAGCATACATTTTAATTTTCACATCCCTAACTTAAGAAATACTGAGTTTCCCATACAAACTTTCATCCCCTATATCACCCCCTGTAGGATTATTTTTTAAGATAAAAAGTAGCCTATGTCCGTCCCCAGGATACCATCTGTAGCCTTGCCAAATTTTATCGAAATCCGTTCAGTGGTTTAGGCGTGAAAAGGTAACAGACAGACAGACAGACAGACAGACAGACAGACAGAGTTACTTTCGGATTTATAATATTAGTATGGATGTACAGTTGCATACAAGACTTTATCTACACCCATGTTATCAATTCTATATAAAAGGTTCTGAAACAGTTTTTTTGCAATACTAATACTCGTATCGAACATGGCGGCCGGCGTCATAGTATACGACGTCAATTCGAATAAGTTCTTTTTTTAAGTTACGGCGCTGTTGTAGTGAAACGCGCGTGCAGTTCTTTTTTTGAAAACGAGTTGCAAATCAAATCAAATCAAATCAAATTTATTCGTAAATGTAGGTTTCAATACAACATGCGGTTGCATTATGAAATTCAGTACAAAATTAAAGCACCCGTTTGGATGCTATTATGGTTACCATGGTTACTATGACACTGGCTGTTTTAATGTTGGCAGTAAGCTGTTTCAGAGACTTTTATAGAGGATTTATGGCATGGGTGTAGATAATAATATCAAGAGTTTACGGAAAAGAATTTCAGAAGTATTTTATTCAACATAAAACATATTAAGAGTAACATCGGTTAGTACACAAATATTAAAATGATAAATATAGTAAAGTTCTATTGTTTTTTGGGTGAGTCAATTCATCGGTGATGCTTCATTTGCTCGGTTGCATCGTCATCTCTGGCAAACTTTACCAAGCTGCTATAACCCACCTGAAGCGGTCATCCTCATTGTGCACGGCACCATTGTGGCCCCAAACTAGTCTGTCTCCAATGTTATCCGTATATACACTTATCTTGAGTTCTTGGCCATACTGACAATTTATAATGTAGAACATCAGAGTACCATTTTTAACTAAAGGATCCAAATAATATCTATGCCTGACTTCGCCAGAGTTAGTCGAGCCCCAAACCTTTCTGTCTCCGATGTTGTCCACATTTACGTCCAATTTCAAGTACATATTGCAATCAGTATTGTACAGTTTGAATGTGACCCCATCTTCGTTCCACACGGGTAGGACCTTCCAGCTCAATCTCTTGCTAGTTATTCGACATTGGTTATGGTCACCCCAAGCGAGTCTATCATTGTGATGGTCAGTGTTCACATCGAGTTTCAAAGGCTGTTCGTATTTCTTATTGACTATTGTCACAGCGTCCTCGTTGAAGATGTGTTGGAACGGCTGGGGGAAATAATTGCGAACAATATCTTCAGCACCGCTGTGCCACAGTTTATACGCGAAGGACATGACGTTTCGTGGAGCAGAGCTGATAAGCCTCGTTACAATTTCGTTGATTAAGTTACCACCAGTAGTTCCAAATTTTTGGGCCATTTTCACAGCGGCGTCATAGTTGCCGATAGCGACATTATTGTACAATTCCTCCTTAAGAGAGTGAGTACTTTGAAAAGCCACGTGATTATCATAATATGTCAATCCTTGAAATTCTCGAGGCAGGATTGCACCAGGACTACAAATCATGCTTTTTTTCCTCAATTCGACGGCGAGCTCCGTGATCTCTTGAGAGTCGCATTGCACTCCGTACACGACCACCTTGCCAAGATCTCTGTTGACGATGCGAGCGATGTCTTTAGCACAGCTGCTTGTGATGTGTATTCCCACGACGGTCACGGTGAGGACGGAGGCGTCTCTGATATATCCGCTTGTGTCGCAATTGGTGTAACTGAGTACGGGGATCCTGTTTGGTATCTTGCTGTCTAGGTCTGAGCCGCTGCTGACCAGTTGGTACTGATGATTGACATTGTAACAGTTTGAGAAGCCGCGAATGCCTTCTTCGGTTACAACCTTACCTTCGCCCCAGTAGTCAACATGTTCAATCAGATCGCCGTGGGAAGCAGGTATCTTCACTAAGTCGTACTCTCCGAGGTAAGGAACTTCGGAGTAAGGAAACCGCATGTCAATGTTGGTGATGTAGTTTGGTCGATTGGCAAGCATCCAGAGAGTAATGGATCGCATTTTGAAGTTCAGAGCGTAGATTAATCTATAAACAATAAAAAAATATCTATTAGAAGTTAGAACACATAAAAAAATACTCGTAGAGCTATTTGGTATTAATAATACCCAATAGTATTCCAAATAAATGAATTAAAATTAAAATGAAAAAAAAAAAGAAATCTTCTGTATAGGGTCAAATTAAATTAGCTAGCGAAACTCCGCAGACGTGATGGGTATCTTAACCAGCCTATTATGTTCCTACAGCTGGGACCGGCTTCCTCTCTGTGAAAGTGAGTGGGCTCAGTGCGGGTTGGAAGATGTCACATGACTTCGAATTTTTGGTTCTAGGACATGCCGGTTTCCTCACGATGTTTTCCTTCAGCTTTTTTGAGAGTAGAGGTGATGAAAATAATTTAACGACCTACGACCTACTCGTAAATCACGGCCTTTGTCACTACTCTCAACATGTCTGCTCAAAAAATATTTAGTTGACAAAAAATTGCTGATAAAATAAAACTAAAAGTAGTAGTAGTAGTATTTTAAATAGTTTGAAGTTTTAGAACGTCTCTATATGGTTTGGGTTCCTGAATTTATTTAATATAGTGTTTTAATAATAAATAATAATAATAGAAATACGTCGCATTACAAGTAACCCTGTATACAAGCTTTTATTATTCTGGATATCATCTAGGACCAGAGTCCTTGTCGAGACGAATCAAGCAAGCCCTCGATAGGATTGCATCGTTTTATTACTGAATTTATGTGGCCACCTTCCGGTTCCATCATCAGATCAGCTCGATGGTACCAAAATACTGCATTGACGTATGCCAAATTTCAGCTCAATCGAACACCGGAAAATGGGTCAAAAACTTGCAAATTTTGAAAAGGACAATTTAAATTCATGAGATACAGCCCGCTGACAGACAGACGGACGGACGGACGGACAACGGAACCCTATTACTACTACTACGTCCAGCAGTGGACGTCTTTCGGCTGAAATGATGATGATGATGAAAGCACGAAAATAAATAATTATTATCAGTATCTAGGTATTTTTGTCGATAATTGTAGACCATATTTTAAGGATTTTTTTTTTCATATACAGAATTAATTTCATCGTATGTAAGTATAGTTTACCCTTATGTACCAATTAATTTTGAGATGAATGGATAAAAATATAATTATTAAAATCATAATAAGTTCCATGGTTTTGAGAAATTAACGCTGAAAACACTTTATTATTTCCTTTCTGTCGTTGAATGAAAAATTGCATGAGAATATTATGAAGGATGTCTGTAATAGGATACTGTTAAAAGTAGATAGTACTCACGGATTTGGAGTCATTGGCACACATGTACCATTTTCGATTCGTTGCATGTCACCGGGACAGTCCTCAGGGCCACGCTGCGGCAGCACCTCCTCAGTCAACGTGAAGACCCCCACAAAACATATCGACAATAACATAAGAACTAGTTTCGCTGTCGGCCACATTTTGAAGAGCGTACTTCGTATTTAATGTTGATTTGAAAACTAAAATTAAGTAAAGATTGTCGCACTATTTATACCCGTTTACTTTCGGTTTATTGAGTCAGCCTATATCATGAGTTCAACACAAAGTAGTACCTATTACACACAGATAATAGAATACTTGATAATAGTTAAGGTCAATAATAGTTAAGGTCATGATATAGGCTGACTCAATAAACCGATAGTGTAAAAATTTATAATATTATGTAATCTTATTACCTAAAGTTAAGGTGGTTCAGGTCTTTAGGCCTTCGAAACGTTACCTCCACCTTCCCCAAATGCGGCGCAACGTGTTTATTTACGATGCGCCGCCGATCATTTCGCGGAAAATCCATGCCACAGTGTAAAATATTTACAGTTAAGGATGATGCGCCAGGCTGGTCCACGAAATTCAAAAATTCTTACGTTTTTTGCAATTTATAGGTCAGTGTGAGCTTGTTGATTAAAATATGATTCGCGGCCGTAGCTAATACAGGGTGGCCGGAACATTGACGTCCAAAAATAAAATTTCGGTCCCTCGTATCGTGGGGTATTCGAATCACCCCCATGTATGTTCCGCGACTTTTCATAGTTTTCGAGTTATGAATTTTTTTCTGAATGTTTGAAAATTTTCGACCTGACCAACCTAAAAAAATTCTAAAAAAAAAAGTAGAGGGTTTTATCGAGTTTCTTTTTTTTGCAACTGAATTTTCATAAGTAGTACTTTTATGCATAAAATAATCAGCTTCGTAACTGTGATGAAAGTTATGAAAATGTTGATCTAAAGTGAAAAATTTACGTTCGGTAAATTATGACTCAAATTTTCAACTTTAAATTAAAAATCTTAACAGGTGACTTCATAATTCCTAAGTAGGCTTCAAGAATGCGCCAGACTCTCAGCTTTCATAATCATAAAAAAAATGAAGTACTTAATAGGGCTACTTTGTTTAAAATCGGCCTTCAAAGACAGCGAGGTGGAAAAATTCTTAAAATTACCCATCTGAGTAATTATTTTTTTTTGGCTATTTTCTCGTTCCTAAGGTTAATTAATGATAAGAATACTGAAAACTAACCACATTATATTCAATATTCATAATTACCACACGTGGGCGAATGAAAATCCACTCGAAGTGAGAGCTTCGACATTTCAACATCGCTTCAGCGTTAACTTGTGGTCTGGTATCCTCAATGGCGAACTAATTGGTCCGTTTGAACTGCCGTCCAGACTTGATGGAGAAACATACAAAAACTTTTTGGAAAATGAACTTCCATTGTTGCTGGCAGATGTGAATCTCGAACTCAGACGAACCATGGTGTTGCAAAATGACGGCGCCCCGTGTCACTATGCAACCCAGGTCCGAAATTACTTAGATGAAACATACCCCAACAGATGGATCGGACGCAGCGAACCAATTAGGTGGCCTCCACGCTCACCTGATCTCAACCCCATCGATTTCTTTATTTGGGGCTATTACAAGGAAATAGCATACGCCCGAGACTGTTCAAGTGAACAAGAGCTGAGGCAGTTGATTGCAGAAGCTGAACGTGTTGTGAGAGAGAACAGAGACGCTTTTAGACGATTGCCAGACAATTTCTTACGTAGGTGTAGAATGTGTATTGCTGCTGGTGGTGGCCACTTTGAAAACCTTTTGTAAATGTTAAAAATAAATTAAGTACTTTTTTCACATTATCATCTGTGTTTTATTCAAAACCACTTTTTACGTAAAACTTTTCTTACCCAACTCTGAAACTATTTGTTGGTTAGTTTTCAGTATTCTTATCATTAATTAACCTTAGGAACGAGAAAATAGCAAAAAAAAATAATTACTCAGATGGGTAATTTTAAGAATTTTTCCACCTCGCTGTCTTTGAAGGCCGATTTTAAACAAAGTAGCCTTATTAAGTTTTTCATTTTTTTATGATTATGAAAGCTGAAAGTCTGGCGCATTCTTGAAGCCTACTAAGGAATTATGAAGTCACCTGTTAAGATTTTTAATTTAAAGTTGAAAATTTGAGTCATAATTTACCGAACGTAAATTTTTCACTTTAGATCAACATTTTCATAACTTTCATCACAGTTACGAAGCTGATTATTTTATGCATAAAAGTACTACTTATGAAAATTCAGTTGAAAAAAAAGAAACTCGATAAAACGCTCTACTTTTTTTTTTAGAATTTTTTTAGGTTGGTCAGGTCGAAAATTTTCAAACATTCAGAAAAAAATTCATAACTCGAAAACTATGAAAAGTCGCGGAACATACATGGGGGTGATTCGAATACCCCACGATACGAGGGACCGAAATTTTATTTTTGGACGTCAATGTTCCGGCCACCCTGTATAGCTTTACAGAATTATAATCATTGGAATCAGCAATACAACTCCATAAGTTAGCATTTACCTCAAATCTAGCGATTTCATGAAATCACGAGGTTTGAGGTAAATGCTAACTTATGGAGTTGTATTGCTGATTCTATGTATGACGATTTAAGAAAGTAGACGATAATTGACCATTCCCCCACCCTTATCTCCGAAACTACTGAGCCTAAAATTTTGAAAAAAATACAGAAAATAGTTCTGTACCTGTAGATTACAGGAAAACCTATAAGAAGTTTGTGGTCTTAAAATACCATAGTAAATCTCTCAATATTGTGAGTACAAACTTACATTTACTGTTGCAATGTATGGGAACATGTTTTTCAACTGTAACGTTAAGTTTGTTCTTGGTATAATTTAATCTCAACTACGGAACCCTTCAATGCGCGTAGTCCGACACGCACTTGGCCAGTATTTTTTTCCTTATGTTTACATTTTTTGGTGTCTACGATGTAGTGATTTATGATTATTATTTGAAATGTCTTAAATGTGTTTTCACATTATCAGATAACGATACCAACCCGATTCAATACCAATAGGTATAATTAGTATCGACTCCATGATATTGGTGAATATCGATGACCATCGCGACGCGACAAATAACCACACTACTAAGTATCGACGTCTCAAAGTCGGCAGTGCCAAAAAGTTTGCTCAAGTGAAAGAATGCCCGCTACTCTCAGCCTGCACTGTCTTCGCCAAGCCAGTAGATATCGTACCGATATCGGTGGCTATCATAGATGTCTATGTTGAAGGTGCATAGTGTGCTAGGTCATATAGTTCGAACTATAAGTGTCTAAACACACTATGCCGAAGTAACGCGACCGAAGTTCCGCGGCTGATGTTACGTTCCGACGTGTTCGGCTGATATGACACACCATAAGTGCCGAACTTACGCGGCGGAAATTCAGTTGCGGAACTTCACCCCCCCGTCCCCCGTCCCCGCCACGGAACTTCTTCGGTAATCGAACCGAACTTCGGTCGCGTATAATGTGTGCTCTACAGAATACGTTGCCGCCGAATTGTCGCTGAACTTACGCCCGACCGAAGTTCGGCTGTACCTAGAACGCAACGTAATTTCGGCATAGTGTGTCGTCAGTAATTCAAATAGCATTGCAGGCGCAATCATGCCGAACTTCGGTCGCGTAAGTTCGGCATAGTGTGTTTAGACACTAAAGCTTCATCAGGCACAGCAGCCATAATTGTCAGAAATACAGGTGAGGTTCGATACTTAGGTATCAGAAATAAATATTGTCTCGTATGTGCCCGAGCCGAAAATAAAAAATCTGCACGTTAAGACCACTTGTGTTTCAAAAATTACATGGGTTCGTCTAGTTCAATGGAAGCAGACATAATTGTTGAAGGTTTTAAAACATCGATTGCGACGTACGGCCTTAATAAGTATGGAAATGGCGATGCTTCTACCTGCGTACGAAAGCCAAAATTTGACGTTTGAGAAACTTGAGTGCCGCAATCATATATTGCGCAACATGTTGGCGCACCGAAAATCTCTCACTAATCAAAAAATTATAACAATGCGACAGGCAATAGTGAAATCTATTAAACATCACAAGGTTTCAGGCAAAGTTTCTGGCAGAATTAATAAAACTGGACTACAAATTATTTTTAAGGATATACTTAATTAAAATATACAAGGTAATACGTTTTATTGATTCAATGGTTTTAAAGGATTAAAAAAAATACAAGTCATTTTTAATAAATAAACTAAAACTATAACAATAAATGAAAAAAAAAAAAAAAAAACACTATTACACACTAAAAGTCCCTGACCGCTCCCGGCCCAAAAGTGCCCATCACACTCGCCGCGTTTCCACGCTGGATTGCGATGGCCAGCCTCTGCACCAGGAACGATCCGGAACGTGAACTAAATTAATACACTATGTACAAATATGTATAAATAAAAAAAAGGGGGAAAGAGCTGATAAGGCATCAAAAAATTCGTCCGCATCGGATATAGGATATAGGATAGGATATACTTGACTTAATTATTGACATTCAATTTAATAACCAGATGATATTGAAAGACGCTGAATATAGCAAAGCAAGGATAATCTGTCAAACGGTGAGCTTTTTCGTCACTAAGCCATTCTTTATAATGCACCAAAACATCAAATGCACTCACAGTTTGTATAAATGAACTCATGGAAAAGGGCATACAAGTGGATTTGATATGCGTTACGGAACATTTTATGATAGAAGGCTATGAAAATCAGATAAACATACTTAACTATTGTTTAGCCGCCCACTACAGCAGAAAGCTGAATGCTGTGTGAATTAACTAAGTGCAATACTGTATTTGTATGTGTGTATCGAGTTCCAAATAAGAGCAATATTAATGCCTTTTTTAATAAATTTGAAACAGTCTTGCAACACTGAACTACAGAACGCTATAAAAATATTGTCATAGCTGGTGATTATAATATAGACAGGTTAAAGAGAAATTATCAGTCAATTGAGTTTGAATGCCTTCTACTTAACTTCAACCTAAACCTAGCAATAAATCAACCAACACGAATTGCGAGTCAAACGTGTACCTATTGATAATTTTGCGCATAATGGGAGGTACACTGCCAATTTATCCCGCTAGGAGTCACATCGTGGCTGGTGCTGTTTACCTGTCAAAACAACATATTAGGGGAACTACTGCTCGATTTTTGCGACTTATTTTATACCGAAAAACTTTTTTACAAAAAACAAAACCGACTTCCAAAAAAACACTACAAAGTGAAAAATAACTTTAATTTCGGAAGTCGGTGTCTTTGGATCTGTATTTTAGGTTTTTGCCCCCAACTTCCGAAATTAAAGTTATTTTTCACTTTGTAGTGTTTTTTTGGAAGTCGGTTTTGTTTTTTGTAAAAAAGTTTTTATTTTTCACGTTTTAGTGGGTCAGTTTGTAATTTATGTAAGTTACAATAACCCAATGTCAACTGCTCATCACGTTTTACAAAATACATTTTCCCGATGCAGGGACGTTAATTGTTGAGGAGTTCTCCTAGTAAGAACCTGGAGAACTGGAGCTCATGGTGAAGTCACCATCACCATTATGCATTTTGACGAGCATAAACCATATTAAAGTAATCGAATCGCAGCCTATGATATACTTAGATATAATTGAGTATTTCCGATGGCCATCTGTAGTCTTCATCATCAGTTCCAGTTCACCAAATGGTACTTTCCGAGAGCAAATGCACAAGTTACTATAAAAAATACCGAAATCGATATAAGTGTGCCCATAAAATTTGAGGGTTCCCCTCGATTTCCATGGGATCCCATCATCAGATCCTCATTTGATGATCATGGGACCACTTGGGAAGTATACCCTTTCGAACAAAAAAGAAAAATTCAAATCGGTCCAGCCATTTTCGAGTAATCGGGGAACATACATAAAAAAAAAAAAAAAAAAAAAAGATTCCGACGAATTGAGAACCTCCTCCTTTTTGAAGTCGGTTAATAAATAAAAAGAGAAGTACTGACTGACTCATCAACGCCCAGCCCAAACCGTTGGACCTAGAAAGCTGAAATTTTGAACAGAGGTTCCCTTTATAATGTAGACAAGGATTAAGGAAGGAATTCCCGGTAGTAGGTTCCCTTGAGATATTTATGTGGATGACGGAAAATATCTCAAGGGAACCTTCCCTTGAGATATTTTCCGTCATCCACGCGGGCGAAACCGCGGGCAAAAGCTAGTACAGAATAAATTTAAATTCTAGTAGTTGTTTAATATTCACTAATCATAAATGAGTGAGAGTCCGTCGCTGCACCCATGGGGGAATCCAAAGTGTCAAAAAAGTTGTCAAAATTGTTAAAATTTAATACCGCACCAAAACTTTCTGTGACAATTTTTGGAATCATCTTCTACCCAAAAAAAATACTCAGCTGCATGCAAGTGGGGAAATAATTATGTCAGTCGCGTAAATAAACTTAATTGTTGCAATGGCACAGCCAAAATTTGAAACTATAGGTAATAGGGCAAAGTCAGTAAGACAGAGTTACTTTAGAATTTAAAATATTAGTATGGATACTAGCTCCTGCCCGCGACTTCATCCGCGTGAAATTTCTTGTTCCCCCGACCCACCCCGTCGCATCGCATCGCCTGCCCACGCTAGTACCAATTTAGATAAACGTATTTTTTCCTTCTGATAACATGAATTGGGAATTTCCCCAAGCATATTATATTCGAAGCGATAAGATTTAATTAACAACAGACACTGTTGTATGCCTATTTGGGATTTCTATACATATTCTATAAAATCCTTATTTATAAAATCTCGCTAATCCCTCATAATAGCCACTGTTTAGCTAAGCAATTACAGCCTTATTTATAAAAGGGAATATTTGCGTAACTCGTCCTAGTTTCCATTTGAAGGTCGGAAATCTTTCCTCTTTAATCAGAACGAGGCTATCTGGAGTGATGTCTTCATTGTCGACCTTCCATTTCCTACGATGCTGGAGTTCGGAAAAGTACTCCTTGGACCAGGAGGCTTACTATGAGCTCTTATAGCAGGGCAGAAGTTGAACGGTTCCAGTGTGAGAGAGAGACGAAGCTATATATGACCTATAGCACCATCTTTTTTCTCAACGGATCCATGATGAATCCATGATCTTTTTTCACGTCATAGTACGACCCCAGCGCAGCGTTGCCAGAAGTGTTGCCTCAGCAGCTCCACTCGATCGTAGCGCCCCAGTCGTGTAGGCGTGTGACCAACACGCCTACACGACTGGGGCGCTACGATTCAGGACACATGAAATCACTTCTTATGTATTCTAGATTATTGTGTTTTTTTTTTTGCTATCAAAAAGGTTTTATAGTTACTGTAAAAAATGGAAACAAAGTTACGTATTTTCGCCGTATTTTAGGGAGGCTTAAATAAAACTTGGGCTATCAAATGCAAAAAGAATTTTTCAAATCCAACTGGTAGTTCCAGAGATTAGCGCGTTCAAACAAACAAAAAACCGGTCAAGATCGAGTCGGACTCGCGCACCGAGGGTTCCGTTCCGGTTTCTGAAAAAAAAACAAAACCGACTTCCAAAAAATACACTGCAAAGTGAAAAATAACTTTAATTTCGGAAGTCGGTGTCTTTGGATCAGTATTTTAGGTTTTTGCCCCCGACTTCCGAAATTAAAGTTATTTTTCACTTTGCAGTGTATTTTTTGGAAGTCGGTTTTGTTTTTTGTAAAAAAGTTTTTATTTTTCACTTTTTAGTGGGTCAGTTTGTAATTTATCTAAGTTACAATAACCCAATGTCAACTACTCATCACGATTTACAAAATATTGCTCTTCCCGATGCAGGGACGTTAATTGTGGAGGAGTTCCCCTAGTAAGAACCAGGAGAACTGGAGCTCATGGTGAAGTCACCATCACCATTATGCATTTTGACGAGCATAAACCATATTAAAGTAATCGAATCGCAACCTGTGATATACTTAGATATAATTGAGTATTTCCGATGGCCATCTGTGGTCTTCATCATCAGTTCCAGTTCACTAAATGGTACATTCCGAGAGCAAATGCACGAGTTAGTATAAAACATACCGAAATTGATATGTGTGCCCATAAAATTTGAGGGTTTCCCTCGATTTCCATGGGATCCCATCATCAGATCCTGACTTGATGATCATGGGACCACTTGGAAAGTATACTCTTTCGAACAAAAAAAGAAAAATCCAAATCGGTCGAGCCATTTTCGAGTAATCGGGGAACATACATAAAAAAAAAGAAAAAAAAAAAAGGTTCCGACGAATTGAGAACCTCCTCCTTTTTAAAGTCGGTTAAAAAGTATGCTATTTATAGACATCGTTTTAATTTTCCTGTAATCTTAACATAAACTTCTATCACATAGAATAATTTCAGATGTTTCTCTATGCAAACTTCGGAGATAAGGGGGGAACGGTATTTTTTTTAAATTTTTCATCAAAAGTCGAAAACTATGCGGCCTAAAAAAACTAAATTGAGAATGTGCAAACAGTGTTCTTTCATATGATACCCCACATACTTTGAATTTTTAAGACTCCTTTTCAGTCTCTGTAGCAAAAAAAAAATGTTTTATTTCTTTGATATTTGCAAAATAGTTGGATAAAATAAATGTCATCTCAAACTGTTCCAAATTTCAAATTGATGGCATTAGTAGTTCTTGAGATATCCAGCTGTCAGCTTTATTAGTACCTTAGATATAGCCATCGACTGAATTATATAATTATTTTGCAACTTTTCTTTTCTTTTCAGGAGGATACAATTTCAACGCCCTTACTCCCAAGAGTTCAGCGGTTCCTTAACCGGTTGCCATGGCAACCAAGGTTACAAGCAATCGTCAACCGCTTGTGGATCTCCAGATTACCATTGAGTACTACTTACTTATTAACCAAATGGTTACCGCAACCAACGACTACCGTTTTAAAATTTGATCCCTATGTTACCAATGTGTGTTCACAAGGCTACATATCAACTTATAAATTTCCAGTATAAGCTGATCTCGCATTGTATAGGATTTCCGCACATTGAGAGGTCAGCTTATACTGGAAGTGTATAGCTTGATATGGAGCCGTGTGTACCTACAGTAAAAAAAACATAACTCTTCCTTGGCATTCGGGTAAAAATTAAAACTAGGTTTTTAGTTATTAAATTTGATTTGTATATAAAGAAACAACAAAATTGATATATTTTACTATATTACTATATAAGCTTGAACTCTGTAGAATAAAGTTAAATTTTAAAAGTAATTTAGATAAACGTATTTTTTCCTTCTGATAACATGAATTGGGAATTCCCCCAAGCATATTATATTCAAAGCGATAAGATTTAATTAACAACAGACACTGATATATGCCTATTTGGGATTTCTATACATCCATACTCCATACTTAATATTATAAATTCGAAAGTAACTCTGTCTGTCTGTCTGTCTGTCTGTCTTTCTGTCTGTCTGTCTGTTACCTTTTCACGCCTAAACCACAGAACGGATTTCGATAAAATTTGGCAAGCCTATAGATGGTATCCTGGGGACGGACATCGGCTACTTTTTTTTTTCAAAAATAATCCTACAGGGGGTGATTTAAGGGATGAAAGTTTGTATGGGAAACTCAGTATTTCTTAAGTTAGGGATGTGAAAATTAAAATGTATGCTTTTGATAGGAAATAAAGAAATATGCGGTTCAGCGTTTTTGAAAAATCATCCCCTAAGGGGGTAAAATATAGTAAAATAGGGGTTGATTTTAAAATTTACAAAACTGCACGGATTTCGACAAAGTTTGGCAAGGCTGTATATAGCATCCTGGGGAAGGACATAGGATACTATTTTTTTCAAAAATAATAATACAGGGGGTGATATAGGGGATGAAAGTTTGTATGGGAAACTTAGTATTACTTAAGTTAGGGATAACAAATTTACACTATTGGTAGGAAATGAAGAAATATGCGGTCCAGCGTTTTTGAAAAATTATCCCCTTAGGGGGGTAAAATAGGGGTTGATTTTAAAATTAGTAAAACTGCACGGATGTCGATAAAATTTGGCAAGGCTTTATATAGCATCCTGGGGAAGGACATGGGCTACTTTTTGTCTTAAAAATAATCCTACAGGGGGTGATATAGGGGATGAGTGTTCGTATGGGAAACTCAGTATTTCTTCACTTAGGGATGTGAAAATTAAAATGTATGCTTTTGATAGGAAATAAAGAAATATGCGGCTCAGCGTTTTTGAAAAATCATTAACGGGGTAAAATAGGGGTTGATTTTAAAATTTACAAAACTGCACGGATTTCGACAAAATTTGGCAAGGCATATATATAGCATCTTGGGAAAGGACATAGGATACTTTCAAAAACAATACTACAAGGTGTGACATAATGGATGAAAGATGGGAAGCCCAGCATTTCTTAAGTTAGGGATATGAAAATTCAAATTTATGCTTTTGGTAGGAAATAAAGAAATACATATGTGGTACAGCGTTTTTGAGGGGGTACAATAGGGGTTGACAAATGTTTGTGTACCTACCTCTTTTTAAGAGATTTAAGGGATTGGAAATGTAGTTTTAGTTCGAATCTTGAGGTAACATTTAGTCTTTATTTCATTCGACGTTTTTACGAGGAAATTATTTGAATGAGTGGACACTCGGACAAAAGTTATTTGTTATTAGAGCGTGACTGGCATAATAAATTTTAAGTAATTAACAAAGTCCCCCCGCCGCGTAAATGTGTCTGTTTGAATGCGATAATGTCAAAAAGTACCCAACGGATTTTCTGTAAAGTTTCTGGAGTGATTCAGTGTAATTCATTATGGTTTTTTTGTAAATTGGCTGAAATATGACGACGACTGTTGAAGATGTCGGAAAAAATCATGCCGACTGGTAGCTTTATGCCTACTATACACGGTAACGATATATCGTAGCGATTTGAGTTTGCGCAGTTATATCGGACGGCCCTATGTTTTCCACATGTACGTTCTAATGGGATATTTTCCGACATCCACGCGGGCGAAGCCGCGGGCAAAAGCTAGTATTCTATAAAATCCTTATTTATAAAATCTCGCTAATCCCTCATATTAGCCACTGTTTAGCTAAGCAATTACAGCCTTATTTATAAAAGGGAATATTTGCGTAACTCGTCCTAGTTTCCATTTGAAGGTCGGAAATCTTTCCTCTTTAATCAGAACGAGGCTATCTGGAGTGATGTCTTCATTGTCGTTTTCCATTTCCTACGATGCTGGAGTTCGGAAAAGTACTCCTTGGACCAGGAGGCTTACTATGAGCTCTTATAGCAGGGCAGAAGTTGAACGGTTCCAGTGTGAGAGAGAGACGAAGCTATATATGACCTATAGCACCATCTTTTTTCTCAACGGATCCATGATGGATCCATGATCTTTTTTCACGTCATAGTACGACCCCAGCGTTGCCAGAAGTGTTGCCTCAGCAGCTCCACTCGATCGTAGCGCCCCAGTCGTGTAGACGTGTTGGTCGTCAGGTCTTCGCTGGCAGACGCAGTCATCAGCGGTCGACCGATCAGGAAGTGCGTTGGAGTGAGAGGAAGGTACTATGCGTGCCAAATAAGAATAGTACTGTCAAGACGCCATTTTGTTCCGCAATATTATGGCAATACTCGCGAACTTCATTACCAAAGCGTGCTAATGCGACAGCTATCGTGTGTAGTTGAAGCAAGCGCGATCCTATTCTTATTTGGCTCGCATAGTAATCGGTCGGGTCGTAGGAGAGAGGGGAAAAAGGACGGGAGTTGAGAACGTATTCAATTTGTGTTAGTACAGTTTCAAATTCCTCGCGTGTCAGCCGCGCGTCACCCAGTACACGCCGCAGGTGGTACTAGCAGAACTTGACTCCTGCCTCCCACAACCCGCTAAAATGTTGGAGGTATGATTTTGATTAATGAAATCAGAGATATCAAAAATGACTGATAATTCTTTTTCAGCGCCTACAAAATTCTTTCTGTTGTAAGAAAAGATTTGATAAGGCTTATTGCGACGTGATTTAAAAAGCATTTCAAAGCTAAGATATAATCTTGTGTGGATAAGCTACCAAACTAACTCAATGTGGTAAAACAAATGAACAAACAAATATATAGGTATGCTTTTATTAACCTGCCACCTCTGCTTTTGCGGTCCATTATGAGCAATGGCCCTGAGCTGCGTACTCGACGCCACATTGCATGAAAGGAAAGTTTGGCTCTAATCTTTCGGATGGCAAATTACCTATACATAATCAGCCTATAATGTTCCCACTGCTGGGACACAGGCCTCCTCGCGGGTTAGTAGATGTCACATGTCTTCGAATTTTTGGTTCTAGAACATGCCGGTTTCCTCTCGATGTTTTCCTTCACCGTTTTGAGAGCAGCGGTGATGAAATAATTTACACAAAGTAAAGCGCCTGCCGGGGTTCGAACCTACGACCTACAACTCGTAAGTCGCGGCCAATACCACTGGGCCACCACTGCTTTCAGAATTACCTATAATCGGGGTCAATTATGTCCCACCTTTCACGCGTGTACATGTATCGCAGTTATGTACTACCTGCCTAGCTAAATTTCCAGCTCCCAGTACCAGCGCATGGAATGTACCAGAAGCTGAAGACATTTTTTGTATGTTCATATGCACACAACAATCTGGTAAAACGTAAACATCGTTTTACCAGATTATTGTGTGCATATGAACTTAACAGTCGGGTGTTTCTTATCATAACTAAAGTCAATCGCGTTGTTTTACCTACCACCCACACGCTATTTTATTATATAAGTAATTTGTTTTTATGTTTTAACGGTTTATTATTTTTAAGATTGTAATAATCATCATTAAACGACTGTTGTTGAACTGAGTCAAAACGGTAGTGACTGTTGTATTTCATTTAATGATAACGAACCGGATAGGCGACTCCGACCGTCCGGGTCACCGGGAGTGTGCGCACGCACGCTATTTATAAATCCCAGTTAATCCCATTACTATATACCTACCATTTTAGTTTAAGCCTTAATATTGTAAATATGCATTATTTAAATGAATAAATAAATAAATTAAAAAAAAAATGAATAATAATAAAAAAAAAAAAAAAATCGCAACTTATAAGCACAACTTTTTAAACTGTCATGGTTACTAACATTATTATTAACACCAGCGGGATATTTACCATGTTTACTGTTATGTTCGAGTTCCCGATATTTCGAAGCACCATGATCACGGTTATACTCATCCTCATGGTACTTACATAATTATTATGATCAGACAGTGCTAGTTCTAAGACACTTTGTTTACAGCCTCTTATATTATGAGCAATGTTATCAATGCACATTTTGCTTTGTAAACGAGTTGGTTCATTTATTGCAAGTTTTAAGTTAAAGCTCCGTATTAAGTCTTCAAAGTCTTTCGAAACAGGAGTATCTTTTAGTCGATCAAAATGATAATCACCACAAATAACAATTTTCTTACATTTGGTACATAATTTTGCAAGCATAGCCGTTAGACGGTCAAAAAATAGGTTGTTAATTTGTAGACCTATATACATATGATAATTAACTTATGATCTAACAATTCAATAGCCGAACATTCAATGAGGTTGGATACGCTTACAAGCTTTGCTTCGTGTATAATCTTTTTATGGTTATTTCGTACTAGGATACATGAACCACCATTTCTATTTGTTCTTGAGAAATTTGCCGCCATAGTATAATTAGGAATTTTGGGAATTTTAGTATCATCTGTTATCATATTATGTTCAGTTACACACACCAAATCAATTATGTTATTATTATTGTTAATATTATTTTAATTTACGGTTAATTCATCATCTTTACCAAGTAAACCATGATTACCAAAAAAGTAAACCATTGATGTGAATACTAAATATCAACTGTCACAGAAAAGCCTCATTACTGTCTCCCACTAAATTATTTATAAAAGTTAAACGTAAACACATAGGTACTGGTTTTTAAAAGGTAACTACTGGTTAATGAGTTTTTGCACATTTGGTGGTTTGATGAGAAATTAGAACTGATGACAAACATAAATGGTTTTACAAATCCGACAAGGCTGTTTGGGCATCAATCTTTTGCCTCTCCACTGACATGAACCAAACCAACGTTTTTGGCGCCAACGTATTGACAACTACTAACAGTTAAACTCTTTTTGTTCGTAATTTTATAAGTTTAAGCAGGATGCAAAACGACAAGTTGTATAGAGACAAATATTAATTATAATACTGGATTAAGCATTAGATTTTCAAAGATAAACAAAAATATCAAGATTATGGAAAAAAATATCAGAAGAATTTTATTCATAACATAAAACATAGTAAGAGTAACATCGGTTAGTACACAAATATTAAAATGATGAATATAGTAAAGTTCTATTGTTCATTGGGTGAGTCATCGCCGACGAAGTGTCGGTGACGCTTCATTAGCTCGGTTAGTTTCTGAAGTTGCATCTTCATCTCTGGCAGGGTTATAACCCACCAAGCCAAGCTGCTATAACCCACCTAAAGCGGTCTTGCTCATTGTGCACGGCGCCATTGTGGCCCCAAACTAGTCTGTCTCCAATTTTATCCGTTTTTACACCCATCTTGAGTTCTTGGCCATACTGACAATTTATAATGAAGAACACCGTAGTACCATTTTTAACTAAAGGATCCAAATAATATCTATGCCTGACTTCGTTAGAGTTAGTCGAGCCCCAAACCTTTCTGTCTCCGATATTGTCCACTTTTAGGGCCAATTTCAAGTACATATTGCAATTAGTATTGTACAGTTTGAATGTGACGCCGTCTTTGTTCCACACGGGTAGGACCTTCCAGCTCAATCTCTCGCTAGTTATTTGACATTGGTTATGGTCACCCCAAGCGAGTCTATCATTGTCACGGTCAGTGTGCACATCGAGTTTCAAAGGCTGTTGGTATTGCTTATTAACTATTGTCACAGCGTCCTCGTTGAAGATGTGTTGGAACGGCTGGGGGAAATAATTGCGAACAATATCTTCAGCACCGCCGTGCCACAGCTTATACGCGAAGGACATGACGTTTCGTGGAGCGGAGCTGATAAGCCTCGTTACAATTTCTTCGATTAATTTACCACCTGTAGTTCCAAAGTTTTGGGCCATTTTCACAGCGGCGTCATAGTTGCCGACAGCGACATTATTGTACAATTCCTCCTTAAGAGAGTGAGTACTTAGAAAAGCCACGTGATTATCATAATATGTCAATCCTTGAAGTTCGCGAGGCAGGATTGCACCAGGACTACAGATCAAGCTTTTTTTCCTCAATTCGACGGAGAGCTCCGTGATCTCTTGAGAGTCGCATTGCACTCCGTACACGACCACCTTGCCAAGATCTCTGTTGGTGTTGACGATGCGAGCGATGTCTTTAGCACAGCTGCTTGTGATGTGTATTCCCACGACGGTCACGGTGAGGACGGAGGCGTCTCTGATATAGCCGCTTGTGTCGCAGTTGGTGTAACTGAGTACGGGGATCCTGTTCGGTATCTTGCTGTCTAGGTCTGGGCCGCTGCTGACCAGTTGGTACTGATGATTGACATTGTAACAGTTTGAGAAGCCACGAATGCCTTCTTCGGATACAACCTTACCTTCGCCCCAGTAGTCAACATGTTCAATCAGATCGCTTAGGGAAGCAGGTATCTTCAGCAAGTCGTACTCTCCAAGGTAAGGAACTTCGGAGTAAGGAAACCGCTTGTCGATGTTGGTGATGTAGTTTGGTCGATTGCCAAGCATCCAGACAGTAATGGATCGCATTTTGAAGTTCAGAGCGTAGATTAATCTATAAACAATAAAAAAAATATCTATGAGAAACCATAAAAAAAACTCGTAGAGCTATTTGGTGTTAATAGTATTCCAAATAAATGAATTAAAATTAAAATGAAAAAAAAAATAAATCTTCTGTATAGGGTCAAATTAAATTAGCTAGCGAAACTCCGCAGACGTGATGGGTATCATAACCAGCCTATAATGTTCCCACAGCTGGGACAGGCCTCCTCTCTGTGAGAGGGAGTGGGCTGTAATCTACCACGCGAGCCCAGTGCGGGTCGGAAGATGTCACATGTCTTCGAATTTTTGGTTCTAGGACATATCGATGGGCCTTACGATGTTTTCCTTCGTTTCTGAGAGCAGTATTTTTGTTTTTTTTTTTTAATTTTCTGTTTTCATTTTTCCTGGGTTCCTTTATCGATACTGAACCTACCTCTAAGCTATGGAACGCAATTACTTTAACAACCTGTATACAGGGTTACTTGTAATTCAACGTATTCCTTGCAGGGCGACATAGTAGGGTTAAAATGCAACAAATAAGCCACCAAATATTCTACTGAAATTCAATAGTTTTTGAGTTAGAGTTTTGGTTTTTTTATGAAAAATACAATTCAAACATGGTTTACGTCGAGACTTTACTGGAATATAGCTGATGCCGTAGCAAATCTTTAGAAAAAATTAAAAGTTGAAAAATGCCTAAAACTTAGGCAAATATCAGTAATTAAACATTTTTTATTTTGTAACTAGCTGACCCGACAGACGTTGTCCTGTTTTAGCTATAAATATTCTAATGGAAACGTGCGAAGTTAAAATAGTCGTTAAGTTTTACGAAATTTTCCAAGTTTCTGAGCAATTGTCTTAATTTTTTCTTTCATAAGAGCCTTCGCCTGACAATAATAAACACAACAAAAAAAGAATTAGCGAAAGCACTTCACGCGTGATGCGATGACCAAGGGAAATAGAGATTCATTTTTATATATATATTTATATTTTTCTTATACAAAAATTACAAAAAAACTACTGAATTTCGACAGAACATTTGGTGGCTTAATTTGTTGCATTTTAACCCTGCTATGACGTCCTGCAAGAAATACGTCGCATTACAAGTAACCCTGTATACAAGCTTTTATTATTCTGGATATAATATAGGACCAAAGTCCTTGTCGAGACGAATCAAGCAAGCCCTCAATAGGATTTCATCGTTTTATTACTGAATTTCTGTGGTCACCTTCCGGCTCCATCATCAGATCAGCTCGATGGTACCAAAATATTGCAATACCGTGGCTCAATCGAACACCGGGAAGTGGGACAAAAACTTACAAATTTTGAAAAGCACTACTTAAATTCATGAGATACAGACCGCTGACAGACAGACGGATGGACTGACGGACAGCGGAACCCTATTACTACTACTACGTCCAGCAGTGGACGTCTTTCGGCTGAAATGATGATGATGAAAGCACGAAAATAAATAATTATTATCAGTATCTAGGTATTTTTGTCGATAATAATAAAATTGTAGGCCACATTCTAAGGTTTTTTTTTTTTCATAGACAGAATTAATTTCATCGTATATGTAACTATAATTTACCTTTATGTACAGTCAGCTGCATCAATTGGGTACCCCTCAAAAGACATGTGGGTTCAAATCCGCGATAGTCCGATGTTGGTTTTTGTATTTTGCAAAAACATTTTATTATAATTAATGTATTGTTTTTGTGAATAAATAAGTTTATGTTAGTATTTATTTTTACTTAAGTCTGTTTTTATTATTGTCTTTTTCAATAAAACTTTAATACTTGTAATATTGCGTATAACGAGAAGCAATAATAGGGTTGACATTTACGAAGAGTTATTCAACGTCTAAATAAGAATATAAGAATATAAGAATAATTTTATTGGTCCATCGTTACAAAATAAATTACTTACAAAAATAATAATATTGGAGTGCTTGCTGTAACTAGAATAAGTAACATATTTATTTGAACAGTGGTCCCCAAACTAGGCAGCGCCTGTATCTTGGGGGCCTGAGTTGCGTTATCTTAAGTTTTAATTCGAGACATTTTGTGTTAACAATTTAATTTCAGGATGTTTGAAAATGGACATAATACAGAATTATAATTAATTAAGGGTAGAGAAATAACAAGTTAAAAATAAAGTAAATTGAGCAATATAAAATAATTCTAAATAATGATGCAGTGTGTGTGTGTGAGGGTATGTGGGGTTTGTGTGTGTGTGTGTGTGAAGTGTGTGTGTGTGTATTTTAGTAGGTGTGGAGGAACTAAATGAATAAGTGAATGACTTGCTAGTGGATTTTGGTGTTAACTCACTATTTCCTCAGTGTCGTTGTATGACAGGGAGAGAAGCCAGCTTTTTGTCATTATTTTAAATGAGTGTGTGTTAAGACCTTTAGTATCACAGCGCTTGCTTATTTGATTGTAGATATGAGTGTGTGAGTAAGAGGTGCACCGTCTGGCCAGAAGACTGTTTGCATTAGGAAGAGGGACATGTAAGATACGTTTTGAGAGCAGGCTTTGGTAGTCAGGTCTGTTTTTAATAGACTTGTGTACATGCAGTGCGGCACTAATTATATACAGTTGACGTACTCGAAGAACCGGAAATTCACTGTATAGCAGGTCTGTCGGGAACCTAAAGGGCTTTCTAAGCATTACTTTTATTACGGCTCTTTGAGCTCTTTCTATTTCAATAAATGTGCTTTTCCCGGGTCCGCCCCAGACCGAGATTCCATACTGGAGTATAGATTGACAGAGACCTAGGTATATTGTTCGGAGAATTTTAATAGGTGTGCAGTCTCGTAGTTTCTTCATAACGTAGATTAGTTTTCTGACGCGGCCCGCTAGCAAATATATGTGAGGTTTGAATGATAAATTTTCGTCTATAGTAATACCTACATATCTAAGGGAGGAAATGCGGTCTATAGGAGTACAGATACAGTTTGTGAGTGGCGAATTGTGATCGTTGCAACATGTGTGGAATTTGAGTGTCAATTGGCAAGGAGGACTGGAAGCTATGGTTTTGAAGAAAGTGATGAGCTTAGTTTTTTTTTATGTTAAGTGTAAGTAAATTTCTACTAAGAGTCTCTGAGATTGTAAGCAGACCATGTTCGGCAAGATGATACACTTGTTCCCAAGTTTTGGCATGGAATATGATTGCCGTGTCGTCTGCATAAGAAATTATTTCAGCGTTTTGAAGCGGTGCATTAAAGATATCGTTCATACAGAAGGCGAAAAGGGTCGGACCGAGAGCACTGCCTTGAGGGATTCCAAAATTGATAGACAGTAATCCACTAGAGTAGTCTCCTACTTTTACTAGTTGCCGGCAATTTGTTAGATAGCTTCGAAACCAGTTTCCTACATTCTTCTAATTGGTTACATGTGTGACAATGTATAGTATTTCATTTTCATCAATGTCTTGGATGATGTCAAGTAAAGCCATTGATAAAGCTGATGAAGATGTTATTTTTTGTAGTCACTTTAAATGTTGTTATTGTAACTATACTAGTTTCGTAAACAAGAAGATGTAGGAAAAATTTGATGTGAACGAGTGCGTGGAGGTGTGTTATGGTTGTTTTCGTGAGGTGGGTAGGAGTTTGTGTTATTATGCTGTGATAGTGTTATTATGATACAAAGTGTGTTTATAAATTGCAGAGAAAAGACAACAGAATAAAATTTTAACGTAGAAGGAATATAAAATGTAAAAATAATGTGCGTAATAAAATTTAAATGAGATCTTAAATTATGAGGTATACTAGTTTCGTAAACAAGAAGATGTAGGATTTATTTTGCCGATTTGATTTATTAGACATATTTTGCCGACTGAGACAAATGGGTTCCTAGACAAATGCATCAGACGGTAACTTCATTATAGATTAGTAAAATGTATGCATAACTACCCTCTAATAACAAACTATTCATTCACTGCGATTTCATAGACCGAGACAGAGTTCTAACGCCAAGTACATTGATAATTCGTTGGGATACTATCTAACCTAACTGGCTTAGTTGGTAAAGAGCTAGCGGTAATCATTGTATAACCAATGAGTCGATGGTTCGAATCTCGTCCGGGCATTAGAAACACTTTTTGTATAATTATTATTCTTATGGATGTATTGTTTGATTTGCAAAGTTGTAGCAAAGTTACTTTTAATACAACTGGGGTACCCAATTGATGCAGCCCACTGTACCAATTAATTTTGAGATGAATGGATTACAATATAATTATTAAAATCATAATAAGTTCCATGGTTTTAAGGAATTAACGATGAAAGCATTATATTATTTCCTTTCTGTCGTTGAATAAAAAATTGCAGGAGAATATTATAAACGATGTCTATAATAGGATACTATTAGAAGTAGATAGTACTCACGGATTTATAGTCATTGGCGCACATGTACCATTTTCGATTCGTTGCATGCCACCGGGACAGTCCTGTGACCCAAAAAAATTAAAATCCCCGGGGCCACGCTGCGGCAGCACCTTCTCAGTCGACGTGAAGGCCCCCACAAAACATGTCAACAAAAACATAAGAACTAGTGTCGGCCACATTTTGAAGAACGTACTTCGTATTTAATGTTGATTTGAAAACTAAAATTAAATTAAGATTGTCGTACTATTTATACTCGTAGGCACTATTGGTTTACTGAGTCAGCCTATATCATGAGTTCACAAAGTAGTACCTATTATCACAGATAATAAACACTCATTGTTATCAATATTGTTATCAATTCTATGGGCTACTGAAAATAACAACTACAACGACTTTGTTTGTTTCATGGAGTGTGTGTTTTCCGATAGCTTTAATTCCTAACTATCCTAACTAATATTATAAATGCGAAAGTGAGTTTGTTTGTAACTCTTTCATGGTGAAACGGCTGAATGGATTTTAATTAAATTTGGCACATAAATTATTAAAAAAAAAAACAATTCAAGTATTAGGAAAATTTAATTCCAACTGTAATGTATACATGCCTTATGTTTCGGCCATCAATATTTACATCAAACATAACAACAATAAATCTAGTAAAAGATGCTAAATTAAAAATTATTTACTTATACATTTTTTCAATATATTTATTATTTACAAAGACTTAAAGCATAACTGTTTGGGTATGTTATTTTAAAACTAGATAGTTGTGAATACACCTCACCCGTCTGCTCTAGACTAAGTATAAGTACATATAGGTATGTTTCTATTCTAGTAACTTTATCGTTTGCAAGCTCAGCGGTCTGTGCCCACCGCATGAGCCATGTATCTAGGCATGTCTTATTGAGATTCAGAATAAAAGTCGCCTCAAAATCGACTAGACATATTCTCATTTTTTTTATTTTATAATATCCTCAATCAAAATCCTGAGTGTTTAGTATTTAAGTAAGGTTTCTCACGCTCCGAAACCAAAAGTAGATTATGCTAGATTGTGTTTACATAAAATTAAGGAATAATATTTTGGTATATAAAGTGGAGACTATTATTAATTAGGTAAAGAAAGAGACTTATAGAGTAGGTAGATATATATTTTAAAAAAAATTCTAGTAGTCTTTCCGTGTCTGCATAATTGAGTTTTGCCAAATATTCCTCTACTAGTAAATTACACCTATTATAGCTTTCCCGGCGTATCAGGCCGTTTGAAGTGACCCCGAACGTGACGCCCTGACATCGTAGCGGAAGCTCTACCCGCCACCGCGCGACCCCGACCTCTCCTCACCTTTGCCTCTTTAGCAGCCGGCAGGTTTTCCTCACTTGAGGAAAGACCCATCGACCCCACTTGGCCCGACTACTGCTTTATCGTGCGAATGTTTGGAACGCCAGCGCGAGTCCTGGTCGGACATGCTTGTGTTCCCTGAGGAACGAGAGCCTCCTCGACTCTTTTTGCCGTCGTCGGCAAGCGGTACCTTGGCCAATAAGTTTGGCACGTTTTTATTTTTGTTTGTTTTATTTTCATTCTAGGGTTGCAGATAAGAGTTTTGGTGATAAGGGGTCTCCCTGCCTAACTCCACGTCTAATGGGAAAACATTCTCCTACCTTTTCTGAACGTATTTTAGCTGTCATATCTTCGTATATATTTTTAATTATATATTTTTTTTTTTTTTTTTTTTATTATTTACTATGGACTCCTTGAATGTGAGAGCCTCCCATATTTTCTCATGTTTTAAAGAGTCAAAAGCTTTGTTGTAATCTATAAACGCCAAGTAATAGTTTATTCCATATTCGTTGCATTTTTGAATTAACTGTTTTATTGTATGAATATGTTCCATGGTTGAGAAGCAACTTCTAAATCCTGCCTGTTCATTTGGTTGGTTCTCGTCCAAAGTCTTTGTTAATCGTTCTAGTATTATTTGAGAGAATATTCTATAGACATTAGACATTAGCGAGATGGGTCTGTAGTTGGAAATATCATCTGTTTTCCCCTTCTTATGAAGTAAAATTATGGTTGATGAGGTCCATCGATGCGGTATATATTAATTATTCAATCCTTAAAATTTCATTAAAATAATCTGTTATTGTATTCAGAATAATCTGTGATGTTTCTATTAAGATTTCGTTTGAAATGCCATCTTCACCTGGTGCTTGTGATTTAATGGCTTTGGTAACTTCGTCTTTTAGTATGTTTGGAATTGGCTCTTTACTGTCTTTATAGTTGTTTGTTTTTGCTATTGTTTTCTCACCATTGTAAAGTTCCCGGTAGAAATATTAAGTAAATAACAGTGTCAAAATAAAAAAAAACCGGCCAAGTGCGTGTCAGACCACGCACAATGAAGGGTTCCGTAGTTGAAAAGAATTTATCCCAAAAACAAATTTAACATTTTTACCGAAAAAAAAAATTAAACAAATTTTTTTTTTCGGTAAGAATGTGATATGATAAAACTACAAATTAATAATTTTCGTACTTTTTCCTTTATTTGTGCTGTAACTGTAAGACCTTGCTTCTTGCCAAATTTCATAATTGTAGGTCAACGGGAATTACCCTGTAGGTTTTGATTTATTTGCAAGTATCAAAATATGTCGTATATGTTTCCGTATTTTTTTATCGCGATGACTTAGATTCTTGATTTTTTTTAGAGCTGCAAAGGACTATAGACTTACGTATTTGATATTTAATTCAACATGATACCTCCACGCGTTTTTGAGAAAAAGGGTCTTACAGGCTGACAGACTTGAAAAAATTTTTTTGTGTAAAAAAATAAAAAATAAAAAAAAAATCGGTTTTTTTCCTTTATTTGTGCTGTAAGACCTTGCTTCTTGCCAAATTTCACGATTCTAGGATAACGGGAAGTAAGTAATATTAAAATATGGCGCATAAATGGTCGTATTTTTTTATTGCGTTGATTTAGAAGCTTGAGTTTTTTAGAGCTCCAAGGAACCATAGACCTACGTATTTGATATTAATTTCAGTTTGATACCTCCACGCGTTCCTGAGAAAAAGGGTCTTGACAGACTGACAGACAGACAGACAGACGGACATCGAAGTGATTCTATAAGGGTTCCGTTTTTTCCTTTTGAGCTACGGAACCCTAAAAAGGAAGACCATGAATTTTAACATTGAAAAATGAAAAGATGACATTGCCGTAAGGACATACAACTGACATTATCATAAGTACAGGTACTAGTAAATGTACCCACTTAAGAAGACTTCTTAAGTGGGTACATTTACTAGTACCTGCATAGGGAAAGTACTAAGTACTTTCCCTATTAAAATTTAAGTGCATGATAAAATGATAAAGAGATACGTAATTAGTAAGTACCTGGTTGTATGTTGTATGCGACTTTGTATTCAACAGGAAGGGAATCATTTTGAGCATTTGATAAATTGATCAATTTTGTATTAAAAATGTTAAAATTCATGGTCTTCCGTTTATTTGTGACACTGTGTTATTTAGCAAAAAATAATCCTTATGATGAATCCTTTCGATCGGTATGATAAAGCTACAGGGTGATTATTTTTCTCATGTAAGTGGGTGGTTTCGATTTCCGGTTCAACTATGTAATTATTCAAATATCTATGAATGCAGTTTAAATTGTTTTTTTAAATTCAAATAATGTCTTCTTTCAGTAAAATGTTCCATCTACAATATTCAAAGTACCTACTTTCCCTCCATGAGGCACATCCGTGGGACGCCCTGTCTAAGTATTACTCAATCAAATTTGATGGCGTTGGGTTTTTTAAATTTTTTTTTTTTTATTAAATCGTACTGTAAATTGAATTAAATACTGATAAAAAAACCGGTCAAGAGCGAGTCGGACTCACGCACCGAGGGTTCCGTTCCGATTTCTGAAAAAGTGTACTATTTAGAGATCGTTTTATTTTTCCTGTAATCTTTACATAAATTTCAGATTTTTCTCTATGCAAACTTCGGAGATAAGGGGGGGGGGTTGGTATTTTTTTTACATTTTTCACCAAAAGTCGAAAACTATGCGGCCTAAAAAAATAAAAAAATGTTTGAGAATTTGCAAAAAGCGTTCGTTCATATGATACCCCACATGTTCTAGTAGCCCCAATTTGAATTTTTAAGACCCCTTTTCAGTCCCTGTTGCAAAAAAATTACATATATTTTTATTTCTTTCTTATTTGCAAAATAGTTAGATAAACGTCACGTCATCTAAAGCTGTTCCAAATTTCAAGTTGTTATCATTAGTAGTTCTTGACATATCCAGCTGTGACAGACAGACAGACAGACTGAGTCACACCAGGGTTCCTATTTACCAATTTGTTACGGAAACCTAAAATCGAATCCCAACACTACTATCTGCTATTTTTTTTCAAGAGTGTACTAGTGTGCTGGACATCCTGGCTGCAGCATCAACTCATCGTGTTGCCACCATTGCATTGTATGTAGAATCAAATACTGATCAAAATGAATCCAAACACGACATATCTGCCATTATTTTTTCAAGAGTGTTCTAGTGTGCTGGACATGCTGGCTGCAGCATCAGCTCATCGTGTTGCGACCATTGCATTATATGTAGAATCCAATACTGATCTAAATGAATCCAAATACGACATATATCTGTTATTATTTTTTCAAGAGTGTACTAGTGTGCTGGATATCCTGGCTGTAACATCAGACCAAGAATTACATAATCTTGCATAGTTATATAGTATACATGGATGTTTCAAATTTTAGGTCACACTTAGGTTTAAAAGTAAAGTAAATACCTATTACGCGCCTAAGATCCCTACTGCAGCTAACAAAAGAGCGGATAGCTTTGAAACGGCTGAACCGATTTTAATAAAACATATCTAAAAACCATAGCTAGAAAACCTGTTTTCAAATTTAAAAAAAACCGCATCCAAATCGGTTCACACGTTTAAGAGCTACGGTGCCACAGACAGACACACACCCCTCTTTTTGCGTCGGGGGTTAATAAAACACATTGTTCTGTTTTCCTGTATTGATCGCGATATACAGGGTGTTTAAAGTAAACATTACCAATCCAAATCTGGGTACTGAAGTTATGCTAGTAGAAAACAATTATTGTAGAAACCGACTTTTATTTGTGGTTCAAACAAAGGAAACCTAGACTTAGGGCCTGTTTCACCACTTACGTTCCTATTAACTTATTTGGCAGATAATTTCATACAAATTCTGTTCCATTTTTGATTTTTTTCTGTTAGTAGTGCCTATTCGGACATCGTGAAATAGGCACTAACTGTAACAGCCTAAATATTGTCAAAATGCAGTTCCTTGCAATTCAGTGTCATCAATGTTCCATAAAATTTATTGTACGAGAAGAGGGCCTGTCTGACTGTTACTAGCTCATAAAATCATAAAATATAGCGTACATTTCATAATTTAGTTTCATAATGGAGAAGAATAAGCTGAAAAAAAAATTGTGCATTTCCGAAAATGCGATGTTCTAATAGTACAGTCGAAAGCCCGTCGCGCATCGCACAATGGAACGTGTGTATGGGAGAGGTTGGATTTAGGCATTTCCGAGAAAAAAAAGTCTAATTTTGAAAAACGAATAATGCCATCGTATTTAGCTATCAAATGCCTTCAAAACTGGTGCTAACAAATTTCTTTCTATCTCTCGTATTTCAGGAGTTAATTGAGAAAATGTTAAATTTTACTATGAAAATGACTATATCGAGCTCTCTACCGCCTGATTCCGGCCTCGTTTTACGCATATAATAACATATGCTTAGACACATAGGGTTATCATCTTCAGGAATTGAACCAATTTGGACTAAGTATAGGTATAAGTTATCTGTGGCAATTTTTATTCCGCACACGTGTTGTAAAATGAAAAATCGCACGCGTGTGAAATACATTTCATTGTGAACCTGGTCGTAGTGCGATATGAACCAGTTTTCGAGGAAGTGTATTGAAATAGTACATTTTGATACAAGTGGAGAACGTTTGTTATTGCATACGAGGCGGAATTAAAACACCCGAGCCGTAGGCGAGGTGGTTTTTGAGCCGAGAACTGCAATAACAAATGTCCACGAGTATCAAACGACGTTTTTCAATACACTTTTGAAGAAATAAAATAAAATAACGGAAAATATTTTTGTTATGAATTAATAGGAAACTATGATTTAAATTTTCTTTTTTTTTCCGCGCTTTGCTTTCGCCAGGTTGAAAGAGAAGCAAAGGTATAAAGCCGATAAACAGCCTAATATGAAAAATATGAAATTCAAATATTTTTGAGTTTAGAACACAAATAAATCATAGTTTTTGATAATATTCTATAAAGAAACATTATGTAAATATTCAAAAATATTAACGCCATAAAGACGCATATCTCTTTGCCGAGATTTAAAAAAAAACATTCACCTCCGAATAGAGAGTTGTGAATAGAGGCATTGAACCAATTTGGACTAAGTATAGGTATAAGTTATCTGTGGCAATTTCCATTCCCGCACATGGGTGGGAAAATTAAAAATCGCACGAGTGTAAATGATAAATGATTTATTTTCTGTAAGTAGGTTTGTACAAACACTTTTACACGTCAAACATATTTTTTTTTTAAACTAGATGAGTTCGACGTTTCCTATCTGACTACTCTGAGAAGAAACGCCGAAACAAACTCAGAGGTCACAGTCTCTTTTAAAGTCCAGACATAATCTTGGTCAGATCATGTGAAGACCATGTAGATTGCAGTCTGAAATGGTCTTTTGATGAAAGAACCACACAGATTGAGTGGACCTGTCCAGTCAGTGTACGCATTTGTCAGTAATCGTGCAGCTCAACTCAAAACTTAAGGAGCTTAACGATTCGACGAACAATACCAAAGAAAAGACATTTGGGTAGGCCGCATAAATTACTCAAACTGTCAGACTATAACTAAAACTGAGAAAAGGATAAAATAAATAAAAAACAATGATCCACGTAGTCTTCACATTCACAATAATTAAAAATAGTATAAGTAATACTTTACAAAGTAAATATTCATGTCATTGTATAGAATATGTAAAAAGGTATTTAAATCAACATTAATAGTGTAAATTTATTGGAGCAGCTCAATACCAAGCCTTTTTGTCCTCAATATAGTCTTTGACAGTATAAAAGGCTTTCTGACAAAGTTTCCGCTTTATAAAATTTTTGAATTTATTAAGGCTTAGTTCTTGAATGTGGCTAGGTAGTTTATTATAAAAACGTATACATTGGCAACTAAACGAACCACTTATTTTCTTAAGCCTGGTTGTAGGAACAACAAATTTGTGTTTGTTTCTAGTATTCACATTATGGACGTCACTGTATTTTTTAAACAAATTGATATTTTTATGAGCATACAAAAGATTTTCATAGATATACTGAGAAGGCACAGTCATTATATTAATTTCTTTAAATTTATCTCTGAGGGAGTGTCTGGGACTTAATTTGTAAATTCAACGAATAGCCCTTTTTTGTAAAACAAAAATTGTCTGAATATCGGCGGCATTTCCCCACAACAGAATACCGTACGACATCACACTATGAAAATAACTAAAGTAAACTAAACGGGCTGTCTCTAAACAAGTTAAATCACGAATTTTCCTAACGGCGTATGCTGCAGCGCTAAGCTTTTTCGACAATTTATCTATATGGGGGCCCCATTGAAGTTTGGCATCCAAAGTTATGCCCAAGAACACTGTGGTATCTTCGGGAATCAACTCTTCACCCTTTATGAGAAATACATTGCATTGTGAACCTAATCGTAGTGCGATATGAACCAGTTTTCGAGGAAGTGTATTGAAAAATTCATTATGGCGTCTGATTTCTTGGCGTAATTATGCCAGAAGGTGGGATTACTTTTGTTGACCGTAGGCAAGTAGCTATAGCTTACAACATTCGTGCTTACCTAATCTATCTAGTCTAATGTAAGTAGCCTGTATTGTCCCAGACTGCAGGGCAAAGGCGGGAGGCCTTTGCCCTGCAGCTGCTTTCTCCCTTTTCCACAAAATTCTGTCTTTTGTTAGTGTCTTCCAGTCCGTTCGGTAGGAGTCAAGCTCGTTCCGCCGACTTCGTCTCGGTCTGCCGCGATGTCGTGGAACCACTGTACAATCGCACCCGGCGCTTTTATATAGTAACCATTTTTTTTGGGTAGAATAGACCCTTTTTAGTGTATTTTTGTAAACCCCAAAGTGCGCAAAAGAACAGACGCCGAGAAAAAAAAACCGGCCAAGTGCGTGTCGGACCACGCACAATGAAGGGTTCCGTAGTTGAAAAGAATTTATCCTAATGACAAACTTAACACTGAGTTGCAAAAAAAATATTCTCCCATACATCCATATACGTCACGGACAATTCTCCAACTGCATATTTAAGTTTTTATTCGCAAAAAGCTATTCTTAAACATAACATCACGTCTTGTTTCCTCGAAGGGTTGGGCAGAGGTGTTGGAGGGGCGGGGTTGGACAAAATGTGGGTGTATAGTACACCCACATTTTGCCAGAAAAAGAAAACTAAAAACTATTTTTTTATGTGTTGCAACTACAAATAATCAATTTTCAGACTTTTTCCTTTACTGTGCTGTGAGACTTTGCTTCTTGCCAAATTTCATGATTCTAGATCAACGGGAAGTACCCTATAGGTTTTGATTTACTTGCGAGTATCAAAATATGTCGCATAAGTATATTGCCGTATTTTTTTATTGCGTTGACTTAGAAGCTTGATTTTTTTAGAAATGTAAGGGACCATAGACTTACGTATTTGATATTAATTTCAACTTGATACCTAAACGCGTTCCTGAGAAAAAAGGCCTTGACAGCTGACATTTAAAAATATTTTTTTATGTGATAAAATTATAAATCAACAATTTTCGGACTTTTTCCATTACTTGTGCTGTAAGACCTTGCTTCTTGCCAAATTTCATGATTCTAGTTCAACGAGAAGTATCCTATAGGTTTTGATTTACTTGCGAGCATCAAAATATGTCGCATAAATGGCCGTACTTTTTTATTGCGTTGACTTAGAAGCTTGATTTTTTTAGAACTCCATTAACCACAGACTTACGTATTTGATATTATTTTCAACTTGATACCTCCACGCGTTCCTGAAAAAAAGGGTCTTGACAGACAGACAGACGGACAGACAGATAGACAGACGGACAAAGAAGTGATCCTATAAGGGTTCTGTTTTTTCCTTTTGAGGTACGGAACCCTAAAAAGTAGCCTTTTTACAGTACCAGTACCATTGACCTTGACCGCCAGGTCAATGACCTTGAGGTCAAGCTTTCATCGTCTAATATACGAGACATTCACCGCTTCATCTAACCCAAATGATTCATCAACATTAGTGGGGTTCTGGCGTTAATGGTCACTGTTCTAACCTAACCTAACCTAACCCAAATGATTCACCAGCAATAGAGGTAATGGTCACTATTCTAACCTAACCCAAATGATTCACCTATATGAAGTTTCAGACGCGCGGGTGTTAAAGTACAGTGGAGCCGATGTCGTCGTGCGTTTAGTGGGACCCACCCAATCGGTGGTTCTCTTAGCCCATTTGTCAGCTGACCTTGCTATTACTTAGTAATAATTTCCATAATATTCATCACCATAAATTATGTAACTGGATAAATGAATGATAATCTCATCCTACTTAATATTATAAATGTGAAAGTTTGTAAAGATGTTTGGTTCTTTGTTACTGAATCAAGCAAAAACGGCTGAACGGATTTGTATGAAATTTGGCACACATAGTTTATAACCTGGATTAATACATAAGATACTTTTTATCCCGGTAGTAGGTTCCCGTGGGTAACGGATAGTTCAGAAAAAAACCTTTACAAAATCACAGTTATTATGTTAAAAATACGAAACATCCATACCAATCACAGGTTACGTCAGAATAAGCTCATGTAAATCCCACATGTATGCTAAATCTCGTTGACATAAAAGCCTGGAATCCGTCACATGCGATTTAGCGGTTAGAATATCCGCTTGACCTTTTGGACTATTGGCTTAAATCGGATAAAGGATTTGAGCGGATCCATGCTTTGCCAGAATTTGGAATTTGTAGTGTATCACTATATCGCAATACGAGCTGATGACACTATTGTGACGAAAATTGGTAACGGAATTGGTACCTACAAAACCCACATTCTACGTTAGTTTTACGTTATTCTTCTTCTGCCAACGAGCAACTGATAATAATAATATATTCGTCTTTATGTTCATCTCTATGACAGACGATGTCTACTAACAACAACAAAAACAGACTAAGTAAAAATACTGACACAGTGAACGCATACCATCGGCAAATCCGTTCAATACGTTGCCGTGCGTGTGTTGCGGCCGGCGAACAACAACACATTAGCACTTTATTCTCATTAATATTTCATACAATTAACACCTTCACGCTAACATAACATTTCTTTTATCCAAAGAAAGAAAAACGAAATATTTTGTGTCTGAAGGTGAAAATGTGCTGCTTTCAGCATTAATAATTTACTATGCATATGTCAGACGTGTTCTTGTAAAGGTGCGTCTATCTTAGCATGCAAGTCAAGAGATGTGTCCAGGGATTGGTCCCGTCTATCCTAAGGTCTCGTATCGTCAAAAAACTTCCATCATTTTTCCGAACTATAAGCGATATAAATACCATTAAAAAAAAACTACATGAATTTTTAATAAATAAATGTTATTATTCGATAAGCGACTTTCTAAATGACAACACAGTAGGTAAATAATTTTGTAACTCTAATTTGTAATTTGAAAGTACTTAAAAATTATACTAATTTAATTATAATGTTTTGCTTGATTATAATGGATTCTAACCTAACTTATAATTTATGAATTTTGTATGCCTCAATGGCGGGACGTAGCAGACATACTGTAACTAACAACTTCTGAACCTATGATCCATAATAAATGATTTGAATTTGAATTTGAAGAAATCCGCGAAAACATATATCTCTAAGTTGCTAGATTTCGTGCAGGTTCGTTAGATTTTGTTCGTTCGACGAATCTGCACGAAATCTAGCAACTCTAACTTAGAGAGATTTTGCGGGCTACCACAGCGCATTCCCCTTAACGCGGCTTGAAGAGCTGACTGGTAGAAATGGTCTCGAATAAGCGTTATGACTTATGCCCGAAAAAGTGTCAAAGTTTTTGTTTCTGTTTGGCACCTAGTATAACTTTTTTAAAGCTTCTTAAAACATATAACTACTAGATGGCCCTGTATTAATACATAATATACAGCTAAAGGAAATTCGTTCCAACCGGGTGTCTGGGTAAAAAAAAGAAATTCTATTTAGTCCGTCAGTCATAATAAAAAAATATTAGACACGTATTTTTTTGTTCAAATCTATACAACGTAAACCTCTTAAGGGGTTATTGTACTCATCATTATGAACAACTTTTACTATGGGATCAAACCTGAAATCGCCAAAAAAAACAGCTGTTCAGTATATTTTGACGAATTAAACGAACATAAATGTACTGAACAGCAGATTTTTTTTCGCGATTTCAGGTTTGGTACCATACTAAAAGTTGTTCATAATGATGAGTACAATGACCCCTTAAGAGGTTTTGCGCATTTAACGTTACACGTTGTATGTATATGTATAAAAGAAAGTCGTGTTAGTTACACTATTTATAACTCAAGAACGGCTGAACCGATTGGGCTGAAAATTGTTGAGGAGGTAGGTTAGAACCAGGAAACGAACATAGTATACTTTAAAAAAAAAGGATAACAGCGGCTGGACCGATTAGATGAAATTTTGTGTGTAGGTGTATTTGGACTGAGTTCCTGGATGGTTTGAAAACACAATTGGACCCGGTACCCGGTACCCGGTAGGTGGCGCTACAGTCGGGTTCCAGGATCGTTCAGACAAGACAACGTCTGTCGGGTATATAATAAAAAAAAAAGGTTCTGACGAATTGAGAACCTCCTCCTTTTTGAAGTCGTTTAATGACATAAATAAGTGGAGGCCCGCCACGTCAACTCACAATAATAAGTATAACAAACAAAAATCTAGCACGGAGTGACGTCATGCCACATTTTAACTCAATGTATCGTTGTAATCTTTTGATTACGTCATCAACTGCATAGCCTTTTTATCTGACCTCCAAAACCCCGTAACTGGGTAAAACGATACCTTTTGGTAAGAGTGGTTGTCAGACTTTCAGGCTTCTGACGACCCGTAAAGACTGTCAAAGATCTACGAATGTCAGCCGAGACCAACGGCTTAAAGTGCTTTCCGAGGCACGTAGGAGCCTCGGTATGTAAATATGGTCAACCTCAGAAAGCGTAGGTAGCTTGACCTGCTGGATCGACTCGTGCGGCTGTTATTACTTAGCCACGAGCCCCTTTGATTAAGTAAAATCTTTTGATTATGTACGTGAAAAAAGAACAAATTCGAGTCCAATATTTTTTAATAATCTACAAGACTGACTAAAAAAAAATTTTGTGTTCATTCCTATTTGAACGCAACTTTGCTTTTTCTGACAATATGAGTTACAAGCTTCAAAACTTCGTGGGTGTATTGTTGAAAAATAAAACAGTTTTGCATCCCTACAAAAGCTTATTTTGAATTTTCTCGGAGTTATCGTCATTTGAAAAGGTAATGAAGAACGTGTCGCATTGTTAAATTGGTACAATTTTTATTGATTTCGTCCAAATCACATAATATCGTAGCACATAAATAGTAATTATTGCTAAAACGGATGTAAAAAGACGCCTAACAAAGGCTAAAGTCACTTGTTCTTCCAGTCATTGTGATAATTAGGGTTCCGTACCTCAAAAGGAAAAAACGGAACCCTTACAGGATCACTCGTGTGTCTGTCTGTCTGTCTGTCTGTCCGTCTGTCGCAGACACTTTGCTCCGAATTTAATGAATCGATTAAGTTGAAATTTGGTACACATATGAATTTCTGTGACCCAAACACGGACGAGTAAATAAAAATTTTGAATATGGGGATCACTTTTGGGGGGGCAAATAAGAAAATTAAAAAAAAAAGTTTCGCAAACTGTACCGTGTGATATATCAAATGAAAGAGCTTACTGTGGGGGTTTCAAATATTTTTTTTTTTTTAATAATTTTAAAATAAATTGTTTTAAAGTTATTTAAGAAAATAGACGAAAATTACCCCTTATCTCCGAAACTACTGAGCCTAAAAGTTTGAAAAAAATACAGAAAATATTTCTGTAGCTGTAGGTAACAGGAAAACCTTTAAGAAATCTGTGGTCTCAAAATAACATGGTAAATCTCTAAATATTGTGTGAAACGCGTGAAATCAGCTGTTCACTATCTGTCTAGCTACAGAGTTCATCGAACTCACCGCATACCTATTACCTTCCCCCCCAACCAGTAACAGACGCTCCGATTTGTGCATAAAAACACAAACAAATCAGGTTTATTGGATTCCCTTAACGTTCCTGAAATAATTTCATGTACCGGTAGATGGTAATCTGAGTATGATATACTGAATTCACCCCATCAGTCTGCGGAGGGCTGTCCCTTACACCCTGTATATACGTCTCCTTTTGAAAATCTCCTCCTGGTTTTCGTCGGTTAAAAATGAAAGTCGTTTCCCAGCAATTATTTGTATGCAATGTTACTAAGTTTGATGCACATAATGCATAGCTGACGGGTATGTGCTAGATGGGTCTTTTTACACCATGTATTGTGAACCTGATCAAAAAATAATATAGTACTGTCATAAAATTGCGAAACACCGCGATTGTAGCTAAATAATTGGTTTCTAAAGAACTAAGTCAAGCAGAGATTATTGTCGACTGTGCAAACGCGAATTATCAAATATTTCGGCCACGTGGTTCGTAATGAACACTCCATGGAAGGAATTTTAAGGAGGAAATTTTGTTAAATGTTTTTTGTGTATGTTTTTACCATCACTTTTTATTTTATTTATTTTACTTAAACTCGTACAGTATTTTTATGTCACAAAGCAACGCGCGTTTTACTTGTGGTTACCAAGTGTACAAACACGCTGTCTGAGACAATGGTGAAGTCGGAAGAGGGTGTGTGTTATGTGCTGACGCTACTCATCTTCACGCACACTTTCACAGCATGTTCACTTGCGCGTGTTACTCAGTAAGATAAAAATACGGTAAGTACGACGAATTACTAGGTAGGTACATTTATAATATTTACTGTCTGTTTCAATAGTATTTGATAAGTGTTTTTTAATCCATTTGTTTACATTTTCATCAGATACTTCTGGAACAGACCATAACATGGCAATTTTTATATCCGCACACGTGTTGGAAAATGAAAAATCGCACACGTGTGAAATACATTGTATTGTGAACTTATTCGTAGTGCGTTAAGAACCAGTTTACAAGGAAGTGTATTGAAAAATAGGTTCTCCCACAAATTTAAGTATTTTTTTATGTGATAAAATTACAAATTAACAATTTTCCGACTTTTTCCTTTACTGGTGCGCTTGTGCTGTGAGACCTTGCTTCTTGCCAAATTTCCTGATTCTATTCATTTCGTCATGCTTTTTTACGAAAAAATATGGTTTATGAAGGGGAATCTTCTTGCCAAACCTGATTCTATTCATTTCGTCATGCTTTTTTACGAAAAAGTATGGTTTAGGCAGGAAAATAAATTGTAATTTCTCTTAATAAAAATGTCGCCCCAAAAAGTTTATTATTTTTGATTTGCCCTCATTTCAAATAACAATGTTTTGGCGACGACATTCTTAGAATTTCGTAATCTGATTAACGTTCCAGAGAAAAATGAAATGAAATGAAAATAAATTACAATTTTGCATTTATTTCTATGTTTTTTCTGTTACTAGGCGTCGCGAATTGTTTTGCACCCAGATTTCAGAATCAGAGCCATTGTAAGTAGGTATTTTTTTATGCTCGAGCTATTGAATAACCTAGCAAAATACTTTTAGTTTTGATTTAGAACAGCGCATTGCGAGGAGCTCGTGGCTAAGTAATAATAGCCGCACGCAGAGGCGGACCGTGAGTTTGTAGGGCCCTGGGCTAATCCTACTTGGAGGCCCCCCCAAGTCTAATTAATTAAATCAACTAAAGGCTCTTACAGACAGAGGCGATATCGCGTCGCGACGCGATATTTTTCTACGGATATAATATCGAAATATCGCGTCGCGACCGCGATATCGCCTCTGTCTGTAAGAGCCTTAAGTCATTTTGTCAAAAACTGTTTTCGATGATGATGAATTAGGTACACGGTTTAGGGAAAAAAACCGGCCAAGTGCGTGTTGGACCACGCACAATGAAGGGTTCCGTAGTTCAAAAGATTTTTTCCCAAAAACCAACTTAACATTGTAATCCCAAAAAAATATTTTTTTATGTGATATGATTATAAATTAACAACTTTCGGACTTTTTCCATTATGTGTGCTGTAAGACCTTGCTTCTTGCCACATGATCGATAATGCCTGATGCTGGGCTAAAGTCTTCCCCATTTTTTAGTAAGAAGAATTTATTTATGCAAAGTTAAATTGATTATTTACATACGCTACGCCAATTTTATTTCTTATTCACTGCTAACAATGAATATGATTACTAGGACTTTATAAGTTATTTGCATCACTACTTAGCAACTATTGGCAGCCCAGCGCACTTCGCATTTTAGGTATGAAGCTACAAGCATGCGGCGGGCTCGACTTGTCGACACAATTCAGTGTGGGCTCCCACGCACCGGCCGGCTCGTACGTTAGTTCGATACTCACTCACGCTGCGCGTCGTAAAAGAAGACAACCCGAACGAGTCAGAAGGTGTAACAGTTACGCAATAGAAGGAGAGTCAATTTCTAGGTGAATATAACTGTAGGTAATTAACGCTGTGCGACCTGAATTTCACTTTATTGTGTCGTAGCAAGAGTCGCTATTTATTTAAGAATAAGAAGAATATATAATATATCCTACAATAAATTAGTTGACTTTTCTGAATTTGACTTGTTCTCCACTAAGCCGCATGTATTTATTCGATTACTTACTAAAGATTGGTTCGAATTGGTTCAATAACTGTTTTATTTCACTTCATGACGAGGTATTATTGTCATTAGGTATGTGTCATTGTTCAAAGCACATATCTTTCTTTTTCTTTTTCTTTGTAACAAGTTTGCTCTTCATAGTAAATTATATGCGAAAACATGTAATTGGTTACTAGTTAATTAATTTGATGTTAAATTTGTTAGTTGTTAACCCCTCAAGTGTCTGAGTTTGGCTGATTTTAAACCCAAAACCACCGCGAGTGTGGAGGGTTGGGGGTTAGTTGCGAACCCCATAGGTTCACAACTACTGATAATGATATGTTTTCCATCGGATGATGTTTTTTTACGTTTATATATACGGGATCTAAGCTTATATACCTATTATGTAAAGTTTTGTCCTTTTGCACACTTGGGGTGCATTTGACACGCGGGGGGGAGGGGAGGTTAGCTGCGAACTCCATAAGTTGACGGTTGTTGGTTGTTGGTTGTTGTTGTTGTTAGTAACTAATGATTTGATTGGTTTTCCATCGGATGATGTTTTTTTACATTTATATATATGTGATATAAGCTTATGTACCGAACAAAAAAAGGGTTTTTCTTATGCACACATGGGGTGCATTCGACACTTGATTGGTTAATACTGTTTGTTTTCCGATTTAAATAAAATAAATAAATAAAATATGAATATATTTATTTCACTAAAATTAAACTCAAGTATTTACTTAAATGATTTTGCGGAGTGAATCTTCTGTACCTACTGTAGGTATTATTATGTATTCTGTCCTGTTGCACACTTCCTGTACTTACCTACATGTTCAGTGTAGACTGTGGTGTAGACTCGTGACAGTTTCCAGTAAATTGCGAACGTAATTATTAGTTGTACATAGTTCTGTTGTGGGTGTGTGAGTTGTCAGAGCTCCTAAGGACAGGGCAGGGCATAGATTATGCAAACCGTATAGAAGTAAACCTCACGTATGTACACTCCGCGGTCTTATATCTAACTTAGGATCCTTTTCAATGATTTTGGGGTCCTAAAAATACTCAAAAGCCAAGTAACTGCAACCAACTTGGAAGATTCGTAAATTAAAGAAACAACAGAAAATCCAAGAAAACCGAGCATTATTATCTACTAGCTTCCGCCCGCGGCTTCGCCAGCGTGGTATATGATAAGAAGTAGCCTTTATCCTTTTCCAGATTATGCTCTAACCCTGTGTCTAATTTCATCCAAATCCGTGTAGCCATTTTAGCGTGTAAGCGTTACAAACAAACTCACTTTCACATCACTACATAGTATAAAACAAAGTCGCTTCCCGCTGTCTGTCTGTCCCTATGCATGGTATCTTTAAAACTACACAACGGATTTTGATGCGGTTTTTTTTAATAGATAGAGTGATTCAAGAGGAAGGTATATATTGTATAATAAACAAAAGCTTGTTTATAATATTTTTTGTAAGGTATTCCACGCAGGCACAACTAAACTATTAAACTATTAAATATAGTGTAAACAAGTCGTTTAGGCTACAGAGCGTGCCAAATAAATATGCATAGGTACATACATACATACTCTCGAAAAACATTACCCTCCTTCTGGAGCGGTCGGGTAAAAAACCTGCATCATTAGAAGGTCAATAAGTTTTTAGCAGATCAGTTATATTTCCCTTTAGTGTCGCGGGTTGTACGAAAGAAATACCGCGGCCCTGGCACAGGCAACTGAAGGAACAGATGGGTCTTAGTCAGCAAAAGTCTGACACGCCCTTCCTCTCCACCCAGAGCGGGAGAAGTCATTTGATGATTTCCCATTCAATAAAAGATGGTTCATTAAGGCTTGTCCGCCGTAAAAAGCGCGGTCACTGTCGGACTGCATAGAAAAGAAAGAGAAGCGCGATGACACAACGCTTGCAAAATATGAAGTAATTACCGATTTACAAAAAATCTAGGGATTGAACTAAAAAAGTAATCTCATAAAATCATTCCTTATTATTTTGTAAAGAACTGTATAAATTGATGAACACTTTTAATGAAAACTGTAGGACTAATATGGTAAAAACTAGAAAAAGTAGACAGAAATAGACCTTTTTTTTTTTTTTTTAAAGGTGGGAAATCATCAAATAACTTCTCCCGCTCTGGGTGGAGCGGAAGGGCGTGTCAGACTTTTACTGACTAAAACCCACCCGTGTTCCTTCAGTTGCCAATGATAGACCTGGGCCTTTTTAGGGTTCCGTACCAAAATGGTAAAAAAGGAACCCTTATGGTGTGACTTAGTCTGTCTGTCTGTGTGTCTGTCTGTCTGTGTGTCTGTCTGTCTGTCTGTCTGTCTGTCTGTCTGTCACAGCTGGATATCTCAAGAACTTATCATGCTATCAACTTTAAATTTGGAACAGTTTTAGATGACGTTTACCCAACTATTTTACAAATAAGAAAAAAGTAAAAATATTTATATTTTTTTTTGTAACAGGTACTGAAAGGGGGTCCTAAAAATTCAAAGTGGGGCTACTAGGGCATGTGGGGTATCATTTTAAAGAACGCTGTTTTCACATTCTCAAACATTTTTTTAATTTTTTTAGGCCCCATAGTTTTCGTGTTTTGATGAAAAATGTAAAAAAAAATACCGTTCCCCCTCCCCTTATCTCCGAAGTTTGCAAAGATAAAAATCTGAAATTATTCTATGTGATAGAAGTTTATGTAAAGATTACGGGAAAAATAAAACGATGTCTCTAAATAGCACACTTTTCACACACACGCACACTTTCAGAAATTGGAACGGAACCCTCGGTGCGCGAGTCCGACTCGCTCTTGACCGGTTTTTTTTCTTTAGTTCTACAAACTAAAATAGATTTCAGGACACATGAAATCACTTCTTATGTATCAAAATGGTGCTATAGTTAATGTAAAAAATGGAAACAAAGTTACCTATTTTCGCCGTATTTTAGGGAGGACAAGCCTTAAGTGCAGGATGCATTCAGTGCTCTCTTTCTATACATTCATAGTCTATGGTACAACTAGACAAGTACGACTATATAATTATTTATTTATTTATTAAAACTTTATGCACAAGTAAAAAAATACTGTACAAAGGCGGACTTAATGCCTGAGGCATTTTCTACCAGTCAACCTTAAGTTGAGTTTGAAACTATGTTCATTGTTTGTGTAAAGGTTATTGGCTGGCTGTTGTTTCGTTTGTCTTTAGTTATAGGGGCTTCTCATGAAGTTGTAAGGTGGTCTTGAAGGAACTATAGAGGTGTGAGGAACAGGGTGTAAAGTTCACTCATCCTCCATATAAAAGGGAGGATTCTCCTTTCATGATTTTCAAGTAATAATGAGTTTTGTTGATTTTAAATACTAAATATAAAGTTGAAAGTATGTGATTTGTCTCAAATAATTTTGTGTCTGTGAAGTATCTCATTTGACAGTTACCGCCAAAATTACTGGTTTCTTCTAACTGAATGGAATGGAAACATGATGTTTGGAGCACCGTCTAATTCTCTAGTTCTTCTCTTCGAGCCTCAGACCCGAAAGCTAAATTCTACACTGATATTGATTGAGTGCCTAGTTAAATACTTTCTTAAATATTGATATCCTGTATCAAGTTTGTATGTGTGTAAGAATGTAAATATAGAATTATCGTACTGAAAAGTTTTACCATTACACTCCCACCAGACGGGTGTTGTGTCTGGTGGGCAACTGCCCGAAGATTGATGACGGGACGCGCGGTAAACTCTAATTGCGCGATGCAGGATTTTACGTGACATCAGTGTGATGCGTAGTTCGCATGTGGCGACAATTCATAATCTAAATACAATTCTTTGGTTTGTTGAATGTGTTGTTTTTTATTTCAATTTCTAAGATAATATTTACATTAATATTATAAGCTAAGTCTTAAAATAATAATAATATTATACAAGTTTGTAAAAAAAGGATGCGTCAAAGGCGTCAAAAAAGTCGTCCGCATCGCTGTCAACAGGAAAAGTGCCCAAAACGCTGGCAGCATTGCCATGTTGCATGACAATGCTGATTCTTTGGCCAAAAAATAGGCAAACCGTCTAATCTAAAATTAATTTTAATTTAATATAAATTAATTTTAAACTCTGTCACTTTCTTATTAATAATAATATAATAATATCCTTGGACATTTCACACAACGCCATCTAGTCCCAAGCTAAGCAACCTAATGCTTGTGTTATGGTAACGAGATGGCTGATAAACTACTTATATACTTTTTTTTTTTTTTTGTAAATGCATACATATTATAGATAGAAAACACCCAGACTCGGAACAAATACACACACAAATACAAACACACACAAACAACAAACAACAAACGTCGTACAAATATTTGTTCCGTGCGGGAATCGAACCCGCGACATGCTGCGCAGCAGTCAATCACTCAACCACTGCGCCAACCGTGTCGTCATTGTCAGCCCAGTTAGCTTTTTACATAGCACCTTAACGGTAAAAGAATTAAAAACATCGTTTGTCAAACGTTTGAGAATGACAGAGACAGAATGATGATTTAAAAATAGTTTATCGCTTAACGCATTTTTAGTGATTTGTGGTACAAGTTGTAACATCATTAAGTGAAAAGGTTAACAAATAACATGGTCTAGATAAGACCCAACAGTGGGTGATTCCAGGCTGCAATTATGTTGAACTGTAAAGTACGTGTGTAGTGAACACACTTTACAGTAAAATTTTAATACAACTGGGTACCCAATTGATGCAGCCCACTGTACCTGGGTCGATCTCCAAAACGGGCGTATTCGTGTGATCGCTCTGGTACTTTTCAGATATTGACATTTAATGGTAATTATGTATCTCATTAAAAAGAATGATGTTCAAATAGTACATTTTTACTATTGGCCTTCAATTTACACAAACAGTTATGGAAATATTTAAGTTCAAAAAATTTCGCGACCAGAGCAATCATAATTGGTGACAGAGCGATCATAAATGGTGAAATCAGTGAAACAAAAAAAAAAAACCGGTCAAGTGCGAGTCGGACTCGCGCACGAAGGGTTCCGTACCATATTATATGTTTAACAATCGCAAAGATAACTTTTTACTTATTTTATAATGATACTGTGAATTACAAGGTTATTTTTTGCAGTTGCAGAAAATCACCCATGTTTAAACAAAACACCTCATGAATCGCCGTTTTCAGTATTGTTGATTAAATACAGTATTCATGGTAGTTACATAGTATAAAGAAGTTTCAAATTCCTAATTTGTTGAATTGTTGCGCTAGAGCTCGTACAAAAATGGTCTAAAATTTACAACTTTTACGGCCCCCTATTTCATAATTTTAAAAGATAAAAAAAAACATGTTTGTACTCTACTCAATGAGTTCTAGACGATGACACCCCACATAACACATAATCAGCCTATAATGTTCCCACTGCTGGGACACAGGCCTCCTCTCGCTGAGAGGGAGTGGGCCGTAATCCACCACGCGGGCCCAGTGCGGGTTGGTCTTCGAATTTTTGGTTCTAGGACATGCCGGTTTCCTCATGATGTTTTCCTTCACCGTTTTGAGAGCAGCGCGCACAGCGGTGATGAAATAATGACATGACACCCCACATGCTAGATTATTTTTTTTTTTTTTTTTTCAAAATGAAAAGTTTATTGTATGGGGACTGACCCCTTAAATTTTTAACTTTGCTTTATTTTTATTATTTGTTGTTATAGCCGTAATAAATAAATAAATAAAAAAAAATTCTTGGACATTTGTAATAGACAGCGGAGGCTTAGTAAGTTTGTACTGGGTTGTACGTGGTTGTCTGATTTCATGGATTTTAATTTTCTTGCGCGGAACCCTAATTATTTTTCTAAAATAAAAATAGCCTAAGTTACTCCTTAAAACATCAGCTATATGCCATCAAAATCGGTGAAAATTCATTTGGCAAGTTTCCTAACTTGACTCAAAGTAACATTTTTTTAATCGGACTGCGCTTTAAAATTCTTGACAAACTCTAACATCCCTAAACCTCATTTGAGGCGTAGTTTTGAAAAACTAATAATGACAAACATTATTACCCTACTTATGCAAGTATTTGTGCTAAGTTTCAAGTTCATTAACCAAATTAATAAGATTTTTCATATAAACTGTATCTTTGTATTATTTTCACGAACACAGATACCTAAAGAATTTCAAAAATCGTCTGGTATGTTTCCATAACTTGACTCAAACATTATTTACACCAATTTTAGAGTTAATCAAGCCCCCAATAAAATCCTCCACTATAAAATTAACTTTTCACCCCTTGGGGGTAGATTTTTGGAAAACCCTAATACACGTTAGTCTTAATTTTTGGTCTCAAGTATAAAAACTGAGTTTTGAGTTAATCGGACCGCGTGTTAAAGTTCCTCCATACAAACTTTGACACCCCCCAATCCCTCCTTAGGGGGTAGTTTAGGAAAACTAAAAATGATAAACTTTATAATTTACTTAGATGAATATTCGTGCTAAGTTTCAAGTCTATTAACTCAAGGGATAGGATTTTTCATACAAACTTTCATCCCCTGTTTTACCCCTTTAGGGATGGAATTTCCAAAAATCCTTCCTTGGTGGATGTTTACACTATATAAGATATCTATGTGCAAAATTTCAAGTCTCTAGGTCCATTGGTTTGGGCTGTGCGTTGGTATATTAGTCAGTGACTCAGTCAGGACTTTGATTTTTTTTTATATATATAGATTTACCATGTAATTTTAAGACCACAGACTTCTTATAGGTTTTCCTGTAATCTACAGGTATAGAACTAATTTCTATATTTTTTTCAAAATTTTAGGCTCAGTAGTTTCGGAGATAAGGGGGGGGAATGGTCAATTTTCGTCTATTTTCTTAAATAACTTTAAAACAATAAATTTTAAAATTATAAAAAAAATATATTTGAGACCCTCATAGTAAGCCCTTTCATTTGATATGTCACTCGGTACAGTTTAGAAAACTTTTTTTTTTAATTTTCTTATTTTCCCCCTAAAAGTGACTGTCATATTCAAAATTCATATATTTACTTTAACTGTACGTGTTTGGGTCACAGAAATCCATATGTGTACCAAATTTTAACTTAACTTGATAAAATATTATTTATTTAGCCGTTTTCAGTCATATTCAGTGTACTTGTAACAAGATTATATGTAAGAAATGTATTATTGTAGAAAAAGGTCACACACAGGTACATTTTCAATTAATTCTATCTCTGTACGATAGCTAGAAGTTCGCCCAAAACATAACGGACCTTCCACCATAAGGGGTGATTTCTTCAAAACACACGTCGGCATAGCGTTCCCCTGGTCTTCGTAATACTCGCCGACGTCGGTATTCACCATTCAGACAAATTCGAGCCTCATCGGAAAAGAGTATGCTACACCAGTTACCTAGTGTCTAAGATAGACAATTTCTAGTGAACCTCAGTCGAGCAATCCGGTGCTCACGGAGTAACTGGGGGCCCGTGGGATGATTGAGGAACATTTGAAAGAGGATCAAGGTTCTCAGATATATAGATAGGTTCTTCATTTATTGGGAGCTCATCAGTTGCTGGTAACTTATCCACTTTTTTCTTTAAATAATATCGTCGAGAACTCTGCCTACTTTTCTTCCTACGAAACTTTTGCTGGCTTGGAGTCAAATCACTCATTGGTAGTAGTACTATGCCCCGAGCTTTTTTCCTTTGGTAACTCTCTCTTGACTTTACAAGCCTGCATTGTGCATATAGATCTGGATTATTTTTTAACTTGGCCATTCTACGACGCTCAGCCAATTTATTCCTAAGACGTTTTTCTTCAATAGATAATTTATTTCGAGGCATGATTTCAATCTGCAACAATAGTTGCCATTAAATTTTAGAGAAGAAAGGGTTACAGTTGTGGTTAGATAAATGCCAATATAATAATATCATCAAGGTAAAACACGTCAAAATCTGTTTATGGGTTTAGGTTACCTAAAGAAACCCAGGAAAGGTTATAAATTAAAGGTTATATGCATAGTTCATTGTTTGTCATTGTTACAGTCCGGTACTACTACTTAAAATAGATTTATAACGTACAATTAATGCAAAATATCATCGCTCTGGTCTTTTTGGACAGAGCAATCACAGCCATAGCAATCAGAAAAAGTCACAAAATCATAAATATAGCCGAATTTAAAAGCAGCAGAAAGTTGTGATTACGTCTCGTAAAAAACATCATAACGATCACTTAATTCACATAAAAAACACATTCACAAGCTTACTATTTAATTTAAATAACGTGCCATAGCAATCATAAAATTCGAGAACCAAATCCAGAGCAATCATAAACTTACCTTCGTAATGTTGGAGAGCGGGAACGTGGAACACAGGTATCCTCTTCGGCGGTTAGACCACTGCTGGCGTTGCCCCGCGGTATAGGAACAGAGTGTCTATAACGCGTAACTAGGGATGAGCGCGATATTTTACCTCAGCGCAGAGCGATGAGATAAAATGCCCGGTCACGATTTTAAATTCAAATTGTGGCAAAAGTATTGTTAATATAACTAAAAATATTTTATTACTGTGAAGATTAACTATTTGTTATGTAATCTAAATAAGTTGTTTCATATGAACCTTCTCATTAAAAAGTTAAGGAATATTTTTTTCATTCAATCGGGAGTTGGGTCAACCCAGAGCGATCAGGATTTTAAGGTTTAAGATTTTTTTTTAAATATTTAAAATAAACTTATTCATAATATTAGCCTTGTATCACGTAGATTAGACACCGAACTGTATATAAAAAAATATTTTGAAAACGTTTTTCGATTTTAAAATGGGTTTATCCAGCCCGACACGAAAAAAAATGCTTCTGGAGATCGACCCACCTACATACACTTAAAATAAAGAGTTGATTGCTACTATGACATACATGTCGCAGCCAACTATCTGAATTAGCCTGCCAGTTAACAGCCTAGCCTTTTACCTAAACGGTGCCGTTAAACTAGCGGTCTGAATGATATTCAATTATATAGGTAGGTTAGGTTGGACCTGTGACCAACCACGCGCGAGCTGAGCGAGTCAAGCGAGCGGTGCCACGGTAGCGGCCGCGAGCGTTACTTCTAAAGACTATGGCTGTTAAATAAACGGCTAATTAACTTTGCAGATGCCGCTGCAAAGTTTTAGCCGTCTAATTTTTTTAGAAACTAATTTGTAATCTTGAGCTAGATGCACACCCATATTTGTACGCCTTCTGGCATAACATAGCGTTCTTTCATAAAATGCTTTAAGACCAACATTTCTTTACCTGTGATAACAAATAAAAGTGATTTGATTAGATTAGACTAAGTATTTAAACAGGATGAATTTTTCAAGTGGTCGTGGATGGCCAAATCCGAAACTATGTAGAATAGCGAAAAGTACTCAAAGTAGTCTCCAGCTCGATTTTGATGAAAACTAAAACTGCATCATTGGATATTTGAAAAATCAGGATCATTCTCACTAGTTCCACCAGCAATAAATTGTTCCATGGAACTAGTGAGACTTTTTTTTTCTCAGTAGTTCCATGGTTCTTCTTAGTGGAACAAGTGAAACTAAAGTGAATCAACATCATTCTCATTAGTTCCACCAGCAATAAATTGTTCCATGGAACTAGTGAGACTTTTTTTTTCTCAGTAGTTCCATGGTTCTTCTTAGTGGAACAAGTGAAACTAAAGTTAATCAACATCATTCTCATTAGTTCCACCAGCAATAAATTGTTCCATGGAACTAGTGAGACTTTTTTTTTCTCAGTAGTTCCATGGTTCTTCTTAGTGGAACAAGTGAAACTAAAGTTAATCAACATCATTCTCATTAGTTCCACCAGCAATAAATTGTTCCATGGAACTAGTGAGACTTTTTTTTTCTCAGTAGTTCCATGGTTCTTCTTAGTGGAACAAGTGAAACTAAAGTGAATCAACATCATTCTCATTAGTTCCACCAGCAATAAATTGTTCCATGGAACTAGTGAGACTTTTTTTTTCTCAGTAGTTCCATGGTTCTTCTTAGTGGAACAAGTGAAACTAAAGTTAATCAACATCATTCTCATTAGTTCCACCAGCAATAAATTGTTCCATGGAACTAGTGAGACTTTTTTTTTCTCAGTATTTCCATGGTTCTTCTTAGTGGAACAAGTGAAACTAAAGTTAATGAACATCATTCTCATTAGTTCCACCAGCAATAAATTTTTCCATGGAACTAGTGAGACTTTTTTTTTCTCAGTAGTTCCATGGTTCTTCTTAGTGGAACAAGTGAAACTAAAGTTAATCAACATCATTCTCATTAGTTCCACCAGCAATAAATTGTTCCATGGAACTAGTGAGACTTTTTTTTTCTCAGTATTTCCATGGTTCTTCTTAGTGGAACAAGTGAAACTAAAGTTAATGAACATCATTCTCATTAGTTCCACCAGCAATAAATTGTTCCATGGAACTAGTGAGACTTTTTTTTTCTCAGTAGTTCCATGGTTCTTCTTAGTGGAACAAGTGAAACTAAAGTTAATCAACATCATTCTCATTAGTTCCACCAGCAATAAATTATTCCATGGAACTAGTGAGACTTTTTTTTTCTCAGTAGTTCCATGGTTCTTCTTAGTGGAACAAGTGAAACTAAAGTTAATCAACATCATTCTCATTAGTTCCACCAGCAATAAATTGTTCCATGGAACTAGTGAGACTTTTTTTTTCTCAGTAGTTCCATGGTTCTTCTTAGTGGAACAAGTGAAACTAAAGTTAATCAACATCATTCTCATTAGTTCCACCAGCAATAAATTGTTCCATGGAACTAGTGAGACTTTTTTTTTTCTCAGTAGTTCCATGGTTCTTCTTAGTGGAACAAGTGAAACTAAAGTTAATCAACATCATTCTCATTAGTTCCACTTTCTAAAAAATATCATCAAATATGAATAAATAAAAGAAAACGCACCAAAATAAAAAAAAAACAAGTGAAACATCTATTTTTTCTTTTAAAAAACCTGTTTCTTCTAATAGAATCTTTAATTTCAAAACCCTCATAAGTCACACAATTTGAATAAAAACTGATGATTCAAACACGGCAAGACATGGGTTCACATCGTAGTTTGGCAGAAATATGTGTACCTAGCGTCATCTATTGATAAGTAATTTGGACAAATGCGCGTATATAGAAATGCTACTTCAGTACGTCCCCTCAGGCGGAGACGAATACATAGAGTTAGCGCATTTCCAGGCGGTAAACAAGGGTTTTTTTTTTCATTTTTTGGACAAATTACGATAACACGTATGTATCGTAGTTTGTTCAGAAAATGAGTCTGATTAATTATTAAGTGCTTGAAATCTTGTCGTTGGCCTAATTTGTTTGTAAAAATTATACTTAAGTACCTAAAAAAATAAGAAAAAAAAAGATGTTTATTTAACATTAAATTACTTTTTTTATTTTTTTTTATTTTGGTGCGTTTTCTTTATTTATTCATATTTTATGATATTTTTTTAGAAAGTGGAACTAATGAGAATGTTTTTGATTAACTTTAGTTTCACTTGTTCCGTTGTTCCACTAAGAAGAACCATGGAACTACCGAGAAAAAAAAAGTCTCACTAGTTCCATGGAACAATTGCTGGTGGAACTAGTGAGAATGATCCAATATTTCTAGCCAGGCTTGAACCCGTTGATTTTGCAAAAAAAAAACAATGTACGAGTATTATTACACCATTCGATAGTTTTGCTAATAAGGATCGAATTCTGGAAAGTAATGACGTAAGTACAGCAAACTAAAGGAAAATGCCAATTTTTTACAAAATACTTTTTTATTTTTCTTATGTTACCTACCTAAAACATAACTGATTAATTGCTCAAAATTATGACTATTGTTTTCAATACAGAGCTGGATTCGACGTCTCAAGGATTGTACTGCATTCAGCATTACAATATTCCTCATATTTACGAATTTCACCATCAACGACCACTTGAAAAATTCGCTTTTCTATATAAGTACCTAAATATTTCTACTATTGCTATCATTGGTGATATTTACTTTTGTGATCCTACCTTCCTAGTCTATACCAATATAGGAATTCTAAAGAGGAAATATATTTTTGTTTGTTTGTTTGTACAGAATAGGCTCCGAAACTACTTGACCGATTTTAATCATTTTTTCACCAATAAGATAAGATAAGATAATTTTTTTATTTGCGTAAAACATGGTATTACATAGGTGTTATTTGAGAATATCAGATCATACATGTTTTGCTCTTAAAATTAAAGTATGCAAACTGTATAAATTAGAATTAACTCCTACTAGGTATAATGTCAAAATTCAAAATAAGTCAAAAACTATAACGTCAATCAAATACAAGAATAATGTACAAAGTTACTAGATATATGTCAAAATTACAAGATTAATGTCAACAAATTACACGATTTAAATTACAACCATAATCCATTCCATAATCATACAAAATAAAATAAATAAATAATTTCATAATAATGTCAGGAAAAAGATAAAATGATTCAATCAAAAACTTTTTCGGCTAGAAATTCGGAGACACTATAGTTAGCTTTTTGCAAAAGAAACATTTTTAATTGACGCTTGAATGCATTACAATTTAGCTCCTTTCAACGTTTAGGCAATACGTTATATATAGTAGGCGCCATGCAGACGATACTTTTGCGCACGAATAGAAAGCTAAATTATCAGGAAGTAACATAGGCTATAATTTATTTTCAAAAAATTTTGAGATCCTTAAGAAAATTGCAATAATGTAATCCAAAGTAGCAAAATTGTGCAGGGGTGCAGCAACTAGTAGTAGCGAGCTCCTCTGATCGTAAAAACCATACACACATATCTCCATATTTACTATCAATAAACTTCATTGCTCTTTAAAAACCAAGAAAAGCTACTTTACGAGTTATAAATGCTCTAACGATATCCAAGATGACGGCGTAATGTGGCGTTAAATAGAAAATATAAGAAGTACCTACATAATAGTTAAGTAAATAATATTGTGTGTAATGAGAAAACTCCATTAGCTCCCACAGAGTGCAATGGTTAACGAACGCTGAAGGTCAAATGTTGGCCTTTCTTTCATGTTCTTGTAATCAGACTATTTAATATGAAATGGGATAATAAAATCAAAAATACCGGTCAAGAGCGAGTCCGATTTCTGAAAAAGTGTGCTATTTAGAGACATCTTTTATTTTTCCTGTAATCTTTACATAAACTTCTATCACATAGAATAATTACCTGAAATCGCGAAAAGAAAATCAGCTGTTCCCTACATTTTGACGAATTATGCGAACACGGAACAGCTGATTTTTTTGCGATTTTAGGTTTGATCCCATAGTAAAAGTTGTTCATAATGATGAGTACAATGACCCCTTAAAAGATTACCACTGTTTACCCTTACACCCTGTTTATGAAGAATTTCGTAGGAAATGTCAATACACAGAATTGAAGGGATAAGTCGGAATGTTGAAATTTCATTTGAGACATGTAAAGTATGTGCCCAGTAGGTAGCTCGTGCGTTATGTGCGGCCTCCGCCTTTGGTTCCGCGCTCTGCCAACAACAGAAACATTTTAACACACGTTTTTAATAGTAATATTATTGAAAATACCAGGGGCTTGTGGTAAAATAATAACAGCCGCACAGGTCGATCTTCAAGGTTAAGCAACGCTTGCCGAGATCGGTCCGTGGATGGGTGTACTCATTCCTGCTCTGACGAATCTTAATGTCATTTAACCTTTTAGGCATCTAAAAGATAAAAAAACAGAAAGTCAGTCAACAGATTCAAGCTACAGAAATTGTCTTGAAAACCATGACGTTAAAAAGATTCACGGCTCTATAGACCAAAACAACAAAGACTCTAGACAGGGAGAGAGATATGAGGGACTTATGAATGACCTACGATCGTTTAGTTAAATAGAGGAGCACCAAAGACCGAACATTTTGGTACAGTCAGCAGCAAAAGTCGATTACCACTTCAGTTTTTTTAAATCTTGATTATTGAGCAAGACATTTAATTAAAATCGGAACAGAATAACATTTAAAGATCTACTAGATTCTTAGGTATTTTAGGAAAAAGGAGATAATAATCAAATCATTTTGTATCAATTTACATGTTGTGTACAAGCACAGATTCAGTGGCGTGCACAGAGATTTCAGACAGGGTATGAACGGTTAAAATAAAATAAAAAACTTAAGTACCAGTTTCAGCTCATTTCGGTCGGAGTCCCAACGACTAGATACCCTACCCAGTAGGTATCTAGTTACCTACATACCAGACTCTTACCACACGGCGCCATTGGCTTCGCAATACTTCGCATAGCGTTTGTTTGCGACCACCAAAAATATCTAAATTATTTAAATCTGAACATCCGTTATATGTAGATCCAAATATATAATTTTTATGTTGATTTGTAAATAAAATGCAAGGTAAACAACACAATATGTTTGTGTGTACACAACCTTTAGCTGTTAGCCAGTAACAATTATCATAATACTTTTTATGTAAATAACAAGTAAGTAGCATTACCTTTTTTTTGTGTTAAACCAAACCCCGCGTACACACGGACCCCTTTGCAATCAATTTAACTTCTTCCTCAAAAGATAACGTCGAAAAAGCGGCAGATTTTAATTTATTTGAAGACACTTGGCCAGCACAGGTCTCACGGGTATAATTTTTAGTTTTTTACAATAAATTTACTGAATAATTACTTAGACAATCAATCAGTTTCGCCCAGAAATACAACCGAACAATGATATTAAATCAATCGAAAGCGAAACAATAAATATGGCGAATAACAATTACGAACTAATACGAACAAATAAATTGATTAATCCGACTAAAAAAAGTTGATCCTCTACAATCAACAAATAAGCGGTGCTTTTACGGCTTCTCAATTTGGACGGTTTGCAATGTAAGCTCTGCTTCTAAAACTCCAACACGCGCACACATTTTCACGCACACAGTCACACTTTTGCTGTGTACTACACGAGAATTCACGAGATGCATTGTGTGAAAAATAAGCAATGCGTAGTAGTGCTTTTGCTCACACGGGAGCGCTGCTTGCGCGGTGAATCGGTGGCGCGTGTTCGCCGCTCCAACGTGTTAGTTCCATAAAAAAGTAATAGATGGCGCGGAATCGCATTATAAACACGGGAATTCAAATGACGGATTTTAAATTAGATTCATTTAATACCTACGTATTATGTTTTTTTATTTAATTTAAATAGTTATTTATCATTTAGAGGGGCATGTATGTATGGGACTACAGGGTATGCAGAGCTTATTTGCATGTATGGAGTGCACGCCACTGCACAGATTAATACAGATGGGACACTCCGTAGTTTAGGCATGGAGCTACAAGTACCAGACGGGCTCATCTCATTGGGTCAATTCAGTGTGGGCTGCCGCGAACCGGCCGGCTCGTACGTTAGTTCAATACTCACTCAAGCGCCGCGTTGTAAAAGAAGACAACTCTAACGAGTCAGAAGGTATAAGAGTTACGCGATAGAAAGTAAAGCAACTTGTATGTGATTGTAACTATAGGTAATAAGCATTGTGCGCCCTGAATTACACTTTATTGTGTCGTAGCAAGAGTCGCTTTTTATTTAAATGATTTTGCGGAGTGTCCCATCTGTGTTAATCTGTGGTAAAAGTAACAGTGTCAATCGACTTATGTTGCTGACCGTACCAAGAGTACTTACAGTCTCCAAGGTCACGCCTACAGAACAATTAATTCCATACCCAAATAAAACATGACACCCTTCACCCTTTCTTATGTGCCTTCAACCACCACACTACGTATAGTAAATAATACAATCTCTTTGTAAGCATTAAAATTAATTATTGTTTCTAGAAATGGCAGCGAACCTCGCTTTGTGCCCTTTCTTTGTATTAATCATTAATTATGAAAAGAAGGATGACGGGGGTAGTTTTATTTTAGTGGCTGTTGAATTTTAACGGGTTTTTGGTCATTTAGTACGCAGTGTCGCAGGAATTTTAAGTAGACCATTTCATTAATATTGAATACTTCGTAGAAATGAAGAAGATCTGTTACAAAAAAGATACTGTAGAATGATAATTCTACAATAGGTAGGTACTCCTTTCCTAACCTCACACTACTAACGGTTATTTGTTAATATTCCAGGACAACTATTATCACGGGGAGCTATATGTATTATTACTAATCTTAAGAGTGTGGTTCCCTATTTTCGCGCTCGGATTTTAAACATCTGACGCTCGACGCCGCGTAGCGAGTGCGCGTGTGTGCGTTTTTCCTCATGTACGCCACACAGTTGCGAAGCTACGACGATTAAACGATCTTGATCTGTAGCTATGGCGTACCTATATTTTTTTGAAGTAAAAGCTAGAGGTTTACGGAGAAAATAAAAAGACTGTCCACAATACGTTATTAGTGTATTTTAATTAAATTTATACAAATATGGATGAAAAAATAATATTATGTAGGTACTTATAAAAACTAAACTCATTTTACTTATTTGTTTAAGTATTTGTATACTAATAAGTAATTGAAGTTTTATAAAAGTATTTATACCATTCCCCCTCTAAAAAGCTTATTTTATTCACTGAAAACAGTGAATAAAAAGCACTTTTACTCACTGTTTTGATGTTTGAAAATGGAACACATCAATGTATTCGACCACAGATTTAGAGTACCTAGGCTAGATACGGCATGTTATTAGATAGTATGAAAACCGAACGTGTCATTTTTTTATACCTACGATAACTTCACCCCAGCCATTTAGTGATGTGCTCAACATAAACAGAATTGTTTCAATCGCTAAGCGTCACTGAGATATCAGACTTTTTTTAGTACGAACAGTCGAACATGCAGGGCACGCTTGGTCGTGGCTTGCCGTATCTAGTGTAAGTGTAATCTTTGTATTCGACCTATATTGATGTGTTCTAAATTCAATTTGATTGGTCGACATTTTCGACAAGGAGTTTAGCATTAGAATAAAAACTGTTTTGTGTTCTTTGCTGTCCTAAGTAAATTGGCGCTATTTTGAATACTGTAAGTTTTACGAACACAAAGTTTAGTGTTACTTTAATCTTTAATTTTGTGTTTGTTTAGTGTTATTCTAATCGATTAAAAATGCATTCTAGTGATGAAGATGTGTTAACACCTGAGTTTATGAAAGAGAGGGCGGCCGATATAGTGGAAAACTTGCTACCCAAAAAATCACGGCTGGTTTACATCAAAGCCAATTTAAGTTTCCTTTTTCTTCATTATACAGGGTGTCCCGTAAATAATGGATAATCTCTTAAGGGGTCATCGTACTCATCATTATGAACAACTTTTACTATGGGACCCAACCTGGAATCGCGAAAAAAAAATCAGCTGCTCCCTACATTTTGACGAGTTTGATGTAGATAAATGTACTGGTCAGCTAATTTTTTTTCGCGATTTCAGGTTTGGTCCCATAGTAAAAGTTGTTCATAATGATGAGTACAATGACCCCTTAAGAGATTATCCATTATTTACGGGACACCCTGTATGTCTATTTTCACTTAAATCTTTCTTTTTCTCGTAGTCATGGTATAAAGTATAGTATGCAACTCTTGAATAAAACGGATTTATATCGAGGGCCATGAATCACTCGCGTCGCTCAGGATTCTAACACTTGAATCACTCGCTACGCTCGTGATTCAATCATCATGAATCACTCCCTACGGTCGTGATTCAGTCGTTAGAATCCTTCACTAGCTCGTGATTCATCTATGGCCCTCGCTTTAAATCCGTCCTTTATTCACTAATTGCATAATATACTATTGTCTAAGGAGATCGATCGACTTTTCCTTGGATCTATAATTTCTGGGAGAACACAATCAGAATAAAATTTTGTTAACAGCGGAACCATCTTTTGACCAAAATCATTGTTTTTTTGTGTAAAACAGTTGAATTTAAGCCCTATTTCAATGTAGATAAAGACGCCACGCGCTAGCTATAATTTTTTATTTTTCTTGCGGCATTATAGGTTTAGCAACCGCATCAAGTTCATAAAACAGTTGAATTTGAACCAACAATAATACATAAATACATAAAGCCGCCTCATGCGCAAATGATTGGTTTACTGTTTTCAAATTTCAAATAGATAGGTCACCCCGCTGCCACAGAATAAATAATAGTACTGCTGCGTTCGTGTGGGGTTGGTTTTATAATGTTTATTAGCCTAGGCAGGTATTGTACGTGCCCAGTCGACCTAATGACTATACAGTCGACCACACGTCGCACGTCAGTGGTAAGTGATAAGGATTTGTATAGGTATCGTTTTCATAGTTTTCGATTTCGACTATAGCCAATAGTGAAGTCAAAATTAAAATCCAAGATGGCGGCTGCGAAGATTTTAAAATTTTTCGTCATGGATGTCGTTTTCATAGTTCTCGAGGATGAAGCCGATAGTGAATCAATCATCGTAGAAGGGATGATTGACTGCACTATGCGGCCCATGAGAGCAATGCAATGGTGGCCCAATGGTAACGATCCCGACATACGAGTAGGTCATGGTTTCGAACTCAGGCAGGCACTTTGTGTAAATAATTTCATCACCACTACTCTCAAAACAGTGAAGGAAAATATCGTGAGGAAACCGCCTAGAACCAAAAATTCGAAGACATGTGACATCTACCAACCCGCACTGGGTCCTCGTGGTGTATTACGGCCCACTCCCTCTCACCGAGAGGAGCCCTGTGTCCCAGCAGTGGGAACATTATAGGCTGATTATGATTGAGACCCATTATGTTGTGAGCGAGCACGTTTCAGTGCCAGAGGTCATCACTGATGTGAGATGAGAAGATATATTACGCTCAACACCGCCGCACGCGGCCCTTGTCCGATCAGAGCGCGGCTAGCCGCGCGTGGCAGCCGCGCTCAAATGCCGCCCTATATTTGGACACACCTTTATATAGTGCCTTTATCTATGCCTCACTCGTTTCGTATCGTTTAGTGCGGTCGCGATTTGAGTGTATTTCCCATAGTTTTATTGATGTTTTCCTCGACCCCTGTTTTCTTTCTGCGGACTTCTGATCTTGCTTCTTGTACGAACCTTGCTACCACACCGGACACGGTACGGAGAACCCCGCATAAACGTTGGACTTGAACTTGTTATTTTGTATATTACGACCAGCCTACCGATTTCATATTGGCACCATGGATCGTTGTGTAAATTGTGGCAAAGTGACTAGAGGCTGTAGTTTACGTGGTCGTCGAGCTGAAGAACTTCAAAAATCAGCTGTTAAGTACCTATATGTAGATCGGTATGTAACCTCACTTTTATTACATCTCTTTTAACTCGGAACTCAGACCGCAAAAATCCGCAAAATGTTCAGTGATGGTTTGATAATATAGTAGCTATAAATTGACACCAATTTCATCTTTTTGCAACCCAGGCCCAGGCCCAAGTTTATATGACATGGTTTCCGTCTCCTTTGTCACGGATCCACAATAGAGATTGTGGCAGTAGAGATTTCAAATAAAAATCTGATATAAATTTTTTCTCCATATTCATCATCCAAAATTCTTGTAGCCATCTTGGATTTACATTTTGACTACACTATCGACGTTAGCACCCACAAGAACCATGAAAACGATACCCATGATGAAAAATTTTAAAATGTTCGCAGCCGCCATCTTGGATTTACATTTTAACGTCACTATCTGCTTTAGCATCCTCGAGAACAATGGGAACGATCCCCATGACGAAAAATTTAAAAAATTTCGCAGCCACCATCTTGGATTTACATTTTGACCAAATTATATTGTATTATTGATATTGTAATTACAATATCAATATTACAAGTAATACAACATAATTCAAGAATTGTAACATAATTCTCCTAAAGTAAGTGTGCCTACCACTTTAGCTTTTAAAATATTACTTAAATGAAAGGATTAAAAATATTTAGTCGCACTACAATTTACTATATATCACGCGAGGCGCATGCGCGGCGGCGGGAGGTCAACCGACATAGGTCCTGCGTCGACGAGCGCCAGAGCGCGACTGATTTAGGCCGTTCGATGCACCCGATTTTATACTCACTTTAAAAAATTATTTTCGTAAATGATTGAAGACAGATATATTTTATTTTTTACACATATATACTACAATCTTTCTTCTTACGTATAAAATGATTTGTGTTGCCAAATGACTTTTAGATTCTGAGAAATGACGTGTTTTTTTGTAGTCGATTTCTCGATTTTTGATTATCTTAGACGTGATTAAAATACAAGTTAATGAATTAAAAATCAAACTTTTCTCAATGCATTTTAAATTTCAGGATATGCCTCTTCGAATGAATACCACTTTACCTTCTTAATTAGTAGTAATAATTGGTGTAAGATTAGTTCAAAGTTGAGCCTTCGCGCGTCATCTGGAAATCGCGCCTTCGAAATCGACTGTTTTCGTAGTCAATAATTCAATTTGAACAAGTTTTTTTTAATAGACTTTAAATAAAAATATATGATAATTACGATGATTGAAGTCAAAAGAAGCTAAAAAAATAAATTATGTGACCAAAATCACTTCAAAATCTCCCAAGTTCTCGATTTACGTATGAAAAATGCAACAACGCTCTTAAAGTAAGTAATAAGTTTTCGGATGATAAATGAGGAATTTTCAGATTCAATTGATTATTATGTATTCCGTTAACTGCTAAGCATAAAGCCTCCCTTAGAGACGGCCTCTCATTGGAGTTATTGTCAATTGAACCCTTCCAATTGTTAATATAGGGGTTGCGAGATGGCGTTGCCGTCTCGATAACATATCGCTCCGTATTCTTTATTTCCTAAAATTTCAAAAGCAGTAATATCACGATAAATTTAAACTTAAGCGACTTGAATAGACTTAATACAACAGTGAAAGTGTTATCTGGCACCATAAAAGGTCACTAGATGAGTAAACAGTATAATCACACAGGAACCACTTTTTTTTTTTTTTTTCTTTAAAAATTAATAGAGGGTTTTTATCCACATGGATCGCCAACCCTATTGTACCTTACACCACTAAAGTTAACATATAATAACACTATGCTTATTATCCTTATTATTTAACAAATTTAGCTATTCATTGATCAAGATGGTGTACTAGACACAACACACAGTTTTTTTGCAACATTTGATTTAGGTTTCCCTACCCTAACCCTAGAAGTGACAATGTTTTCTTTTTAACAATTATAGACAGTGTAACTATCAGTAAAAGCAGTGAAGAAGTGAGAAAGGAACATAACAAGTGAAAATATATGAAGTAAAGTGAAGCTGTATACCTAGTGAGAATGTAGTTGCATCTCATTATTAATGTCTTGATCACATTCAGTTGTATGGATGCCGGTTGCGGCACCATTAATACCTTATTTTATAATAAATCGACCATACATCAACTCTGTCTTCTGTCAAAGTTCCAAATTCAAAGCTCACTCTTCTTCACTCTCTATTATTTCGACCCTTCATGTCAATTTCCTTTGCTTTTAACGACAAGAGTTATTAGACGAACACGACACTGCGCGAATTATCCCGATGCCGAGGTATTTTGATTAATTATAGCCCGTCTTCTGTTATAATTAATTACACTGTTCTTATGCTTTTAAGGATTACGTAATAAAAGTCGTGTTTATTTGTAGAATTTTGGTTCGTTTATAGGTTCAGAGATGAATCTGAATACTTAGGTTTTAATTTTTTTTTTAAATTCTTTATTATTAAAAAACCGACTTCCAAAAAAAACACTACAAAGTGAAAAATAACTTTAATTTCGGAAGTCGGTGTCTTTGGATCTGTATTTTAGTTTTTTGCCACCGACTTCCGAAATTAAAGTTATTTTTCACTTTGTAGTGTTTTTTTTGGAAGTCGGTTTTTGTTTTTGTAAAAAAGTTTTTATTTTTCACTTTTTAGTGGGTCAGTTTGTAATTTATCTAAGTTAAAATAACCCAATGTCAGCTGCTCATCACGTTTTACAAAATGTTGCTTTTCCCGATGCAGGGCCGTTAATTGTTGAGGAGTTCTCCTAGTAAGAACCAGGAGAAATGGAGCTCATGGTGAAGTCACCATTACCATTATTTTGACGAGAATAAACCATATTAAAGTAATCGAATCGCAACCTGTTATGTACTTAGATATAATTGAGTATTTCCGATGGCCCTCTGTGGTCTTCATCATCAGTTCCAGCTCACCAAATGGTACTTTCCGAGAGCAAATGCACGAGTTACTATAAAAAATACTGAAATCGATATAGTGTGCCCATAAAATTTGAGGGTTTCCCTCGATTTCCATGGGATCCCATCATCAGATCCTGACTTGATGATCATGGGAGCACTTGGGATGTATACCCTTTCGAACAAAAAAAGAAAAATCCAAATCGGTCTAGCCATTTTCGAGTAATCGGGGAACATTCCGACGAATTGAGAACCTCCTCCTTTTGGAAGTCGGTTAAAAATGGGTTTTTAACCATATGGATAGCCAACCCCATTCGTACCATAACAACAGTTTAACTTAAATTGAGGTACTTACTTACCGTCAAATGGGGTTACTTTGATGCTACGGGTTTACACTATGAAAAACTAATTTTATTTGACGTGTGAATAAGGTTTTGTGGTAAGAAAAACTCTTGATACCAATTCCAAAAATCTATATGTTTTCATAAGACGAAAGTTCAAAGTAAACCCCATTTTACCGTAACTAAATACTATGTAAAAGAAATAGAATCATTGACTAGGGATCTTCACCAGGCCACACAACCTCTTTGAAGTAGCCCAACGTCCAAAATGTTCAATTTGAATTCTCTAATCAATGATTCCCTTTCCTTTGATTATGTGGTGGTACTAAAGGTACACCTCTGACTAACCAGCGGGGAAAACAACACCTTATTGCCTTAGAGAATAGATCGAAATTAAGAAGTTATTATTTAATTAACTAGCATCGCTCCGCGGTTTCACCCGCGTAAGTCTCGAACCCGTAGAAATATCGGGATTAAAAGTAGCCTATGTGTAAATCCGGGGTGTCAGCTGCCTCCATACAAAATTGTATCAAAATTGGTGCAGCCGTTTGAGCGTGAAGAAGTAACAAACACAGGCCGGTGTTGGTCAGTGGATGGGTGACCATCTTTACATACCAAGACTCCTCCCTGCTTCGGAAAGCACGTTAAGCTGTTGGTCCTGGCTGTCATTCGTAGGTCTTTGACAGTCGTTACGGGTCGTCAGAAGCCTGAAAGTCTGACAACCAGTCTTACCAAGGGGTATAAATAAATAAATAAATAAATATCCTTGGACATTTCACACAACACCATCTAGTCCCAAGCTAAGCAACCTAATGCTTGTGTTATGGTAACGAGATGGCTGATAAACTACTTATATACATTTTTTTTTGTAAATACATACATATTATAGATAGAAAAACACCCAGACTCGGAACACATACTTGTAGGTCGTACAAATATTTGTTCCGTGCGGGAATCGAATCCGCGACATGCTGCGCAGCAGTCAATCGCTCAACCACTGCGCCAACCGTGTCATATTATCGTATCGTATTATCACTGGGTTGTGGAGGTCAGATAGGCAGTCGCTCCATGTAAAATACTGGTATTCAGCTGCATCCGGTTAGACTGGAAGACGATCCCAACATAGTTGGGAAAAGGCTTGGCAGATTGATTGGCTGAGTCAGATCGAGTTAAGTAGAAAAAGGAAAGCCTTTGCCCTGCAGGTTACAGGCTAATCATTATTATTATTACCCCTACGATCTTTAAATGTCACCAAATGCTCAAAAATTGTGCCTGTGAATTATACGAATCCAAAATACAATTTTTGAAATGCCACACAAATAGAAGTAAGTACATTTAATTTTCAAACGAAAGCTGCAAAATACATTATGTGTAATTCAAAGTACCAAAGGGTTTATATGGTATTCTCAGAAGTTTAGCATAATCAAGTGAAATTATAGTTCGAAAATTGTAGCTGTTTTAGTTCATGATGAATTCCAGTGGAAAATTCAATGTTGGAAGTATGTTTAACATACATATATACATAAACTCACGCCTTCTTGCCATGGGCGTAGGCAGAAACTACAGAACGCGACTTGCTACGATCATTAATTGAACCGGGCTTTTAATGTTTTAACTGTGTACAATGCGATTCAAATAATAATAGGAACGTCAGTGACCTCTATCTGTCAAATGTTGATTGATAAGTACGGTTTGCAAAGAAAACTTATTTGCGTATCAATAACTTTTTTTTTTTTGTTTAACCGAGTCTTAGATAAATCAATGTGAAAAAAAACATCAAAAAATTAGTCATAATTAGTTTTTAAAAAATTGATTATACTACTTTCTTTCTTAATTTCATTGTAAGCTCTGTGGCTTCCATTACGAGCGACGGACGATTGGAACAAAGAAATTAACTACGTCAAAAGAATTGAAAATGTAGGTATACTGGTCACGAGAGATATTTGAAGACGAATATAACTTTAGATTTATTATAAATACAGGTAACTGAATGTCTATTTTGATTTTAAATAGCAGTTAGTGAAATAAAATATTAAATACTTACCTAAAGGGTGTAAGGGACAGCCCTCCGCAAACTAACAGGGTGCATTCAGCTCCTCGTTTTGAATCATATTCCACCGGAAATTTTCTCAGGAACATTTTCATTTTTTGAAATTTTTTTTCAGTTACATTTTCATTATTTCTATGTAAAATTGCATTGTGTGTTCGCAGCACTCCATTTATGTAAAAAAAAACTGCAAAAAAAAAAAACCAGCACTGAATGTTGAAATACTCTAACCAACGACGCGTGAAATCAGCTGTTCACTTTCTGTCTAGCTACAGAGTTCATCGAACTCACCGCATACCTATTACCTACCCCTCCCAACCAGTAATAGACGCTCCGACTTCTGCACAAAAACACAAACAAATCAGGTTTATTAGATTCCCTTAACGTTCCTGAAAAAAATTCATGTACCGGTCATCTTAGTATTACATACTGAATTCACCCTATCAGTTTGCGGAGGGCTGTCCCTTACACCCTGTATATTAATCCATATTTTATTTTGTAGGGGAAAGCAGCAGTGATGATGACAGTTACAGCGACGAGGATGACCACTCAAACAGTGATGCAGACATGAGCGAAATTGAATATCTAAATTGTGATTAAAAATTCTTCGTTCATGATTCGTAAATAAATGCTCGCCCTACCCAATTTATTCGATTTGACAGCTATGACGTCACAACATGGCGCTAAGTCGATCCTATTCTTATTTGAAACGTATTGTACTGTGATTATGAATAATTTATATGTTGTCAAAAGACCGCCTACAAAATGAGAACACCTCTGCCGACCCCATTGTGGAATATATTCGGTGGTATGTGCCATGTCTGTAAAAAGCCCTAACAACACTAAACTAAATTCGCATTGTATCCAACATTACATTAAACAGAGCAATATAACCCCTTCATAAAATTCTCTGTCCATACTGCGTATATTTGAAGCCGCCAGATTAATGCCAAGGACGCCGCCATGACATTTTGTAGTGTCAAGGAAGCATGCACCCCAACCCGGTCCCGATAGCTTCGGGAATTATCGACGGTATTCGGGAATTCAAACTCAAACTCAAAGCATTTATTTCAAATAAACCAATTACAGGCACTTTTGAATTGTCAAAGGGTCGGTCTTGGGTCGGTCAGTCAGAAAAATGAAGCTGGTTGGTCGGTTTTTCGTGGAATTTTGTTCCAGTAAAATGCAGTAGGTGCATAGATATAAGAAAGAAGGAGATGTGTCTAGTATGTTAAAATGTATCGGAACCATGTGTCTCCACTTTGTCCCTTTATCACTTTCAAGATTTTAAAGACAAATAAGGTAAAATACTTGTACTTACATATGGAAAGTGATTCTTGGCTTTGGTTTTTACAAGAAACCACTGAACAACACGGCATTCTTATGTTGTCACGGTCACAGTCGAAAGCGCACTAGTTCGCGGACGGCCATTTGACTATGAACGGCTCGGCTTGCCACTTCTCCTGTTTTTTTATATTTCTATGGGTAGGTGCCTCATTTGCATTACAGGGGAAAATGAAAATGTTATTTGACAAGTTGGAATTTCTTTTCTTTGACTTTTGATACAAAATAAACACTTAAGTGCATCTTTAACTTGTCTCTCTTTCTACCGCACTGAATACAATTTATACTCTACGCTACAAATACATCAAATCAAAGCGGAAAGCAACTGCAATAGTGTTGCATCTATGTAGCTAGGTACTAAAATTCTGGGAATATTGACACGTGGGATATTGGAAATTCGTGCAATAGTGACATGAGATATTTGAAATTGGGAGAAATTCAAGCTATTATTAAGCTTTCGTGGAAAGGGGAAGCTCACTCTAAATCAGAACTACTATTACTACTATTACATCGGAGTCTCTAGCACGAACGCTCGAAGTGAACGTACCTAACGTACCTAAATTCGATCGATTTTTGAATCGAAATAAAACTTTCCTTGGCTTGTCCGCCGTAAAAAGCGCGGTCACTGTCGGACTGCATAGAAAATAAAGAGGAGCGCGATGACACAATGCTTGCAAAATATCAAGTAATTACCGATTTACAAAAAATCTAGGGGTTGGACTAAAAAGTAATCGCATGAAATCATTCCTTATTATTTTGTAAAGAACTGTATAAATTTATGAACACTTATAATGAAAACTGTAGAAGTAATATGGTAAAAACTCGAAAAAATAGACAGAATTAGACCGGGGTTTAGCCTTTTTTTTCTTTAGTTCTACAAACTAAATAGATTTCAGGACACATGAAATCACTTCTTATGTATTCTAGATTATTGTGTATTTTTTCTATCAAAAAGGTGCTATAGTTACTGTAAAAAATGGAAACAAGTTACTTATTTTCGCCGTATTTTAGGGAGGACAAGCCTTATTATGGTTTTTACCCACCGCGGCGCATGCTGTGCACGGGCACGCGGCGCATTTTAGCTGCGTGGATTCATTTGTTTGATAACGTGGGACTACATTTCCAATGCAGCACACACTACACGTACACACCCATAAAGAAAAGAAAGACAATGCGTTTTGCGTAAAAGTGACGCATATTTTCCACAAAAATTTGTTTTATAAATTGTTATTTTATTTTGTTGTTCTTTGCGTCATGTTTACCGCAAATAAACGTATTTTCTTTCTTTTTCTTTCTTTTCTTTCTTTCTTTACATTTATTTAGACTTTTTTTTTTTTTTTTTCACTAATTAATTATGAGGCACACAAAATTACTATGTATTACAACTGTAGTGTGGCCCACCGCGGCGCACTGTGCTGCAATACAGTTGCACATAGTTATGTGTATAATAATAAAACATTTATTTTCAGGCTACAATAGCCCATAGATACCTTACAAACTAACATTATAATATTATGTAAAGTATAAAACAAAACCTGTATTAATAAATATAGCTTAAAACTATTTTAGTAGCACTTCACTTCACTAGCTTCACCTTGTGCTGTCCTGTGGTACTATCCGCGGAAGCGACGGAACACCACGTCCTGCGGCCAAAACTCTTCTTCCATGACGAGGGGCAGACAACAATTCGGTACTCGCACCACGAACGCCTTAAAAATTCAAGGCGTTCGTGACTCCAGTAACTGCACCCTCGGCGTGTACCTCGTCTTCTGGCGCACTTACTCCACGAAGTGGTGTAGTGTAGGCGGGAGATGTACACCGGTGTGTTCGGCGTTGCGGCACGCAAGCTCACTTCGGGCTACGTAGGAGCTTTGCCGCAGCGGTTCTTGTTCGTTCGTGATCGGCGCTTCCTCCTTTGCACTGTCACGAAACCCGCATCATCAGACCTATTCGACGCCTTTTCTGGCATAGGCTTCTTACTTGGTATAATGTGTACCGTATGCACAGTGTGCATGGCGTTGACCTTGACAGCCATATTCGCGCAACCCACGCATGTACCAATGGCGCCTTAAGTTTATGCGACATTGACAATAAGTATAATATAATATAATAACACGCCGGTTTACGGCGGAAGGGTTAGGCAGAGGTGACATTTATAGTACCTGCACCCATATTTCGCTAGCTAGAAGTCCCATGTAAGAGGGGCTCGTGGCTAAGTAATAACAGCCGCATGGGTCGATCGATCAGGTTAAGCTACGCTTGCCGCGGCTGGATCGTGAATGGGTGACCATCTTTACATACCGAGACTCATCCGTGCCTCGGAAAGCACGTTAAACCGTTGGTCCCGGCTGTCATTCGTGGATCTTTGACAGTCATTACGGGTCGTCAGAAGCCCGGAAGTCTGACAACCGATCTTACCAAGGGGTATCGTGTTACCTAGTTGTGGAGATTAGATAGGCAGTCGCTCCGTGTAATACTGGTATTCAGCTGCATCCGGTTAGACTGGAAGCCAACCCCAACCATAGTTGGGAAAAGGCTAGGCAGATGATGATGATGATTTAAGTCCCATGTAATAAATAGGGGGCGAGTCTATTGCCACCAATCGACCTCATTTCATCAGATCAATCAATGTTCATCCGCTAGCGTGTTTGCCAATTCATCTCATAAAAGGTAAACTCAAACTTGAACACATATTTGAAATGGAATTCCAATTTCCTGCATGAAACAACATTGTGTTTCAACCATTTGTAAATCAAATACCTACATACCATTTATACTAATCCTCAATTCTGTGAAGGCTTACTGCCTTTGTATAGGGGATTGTATCGAAATTATGAATAAGCAAATGGATCGAGACACTTGTCGTACATTGATTATACAGGGTGTCCCGTAAATAATGGATAATCTCTTAAGGGGTCATTGTACTCATCATTATGAACAACTTTTACTATGGGACCAAACCTGAAATCGCGAAAAAAAATCAGCTGACCAGTACATTTATCTACATCAAACTCGTCAAAATGTAGGGAGCAGCTGATTTTTTTTCGCGATTCCAGGTTTGGTCCCATAGTAAAAGTTGTTCATAATGATGAGTACGATGACCCCTTAAGAGATTATCCATTATTTACGGGACACCCTGTATACCTAAACGGGTTTTGTAGTGCGGGAGTCCGACATTGACATATTAATTTTCATATGGAAATATTTAACTGATCCTCTAAAAACGCACACATTTTTAAATAATTGACCCTCTATTAAACTTTCTGGCCTTTTCTCACAGTTGGTGGCAGTAACAAAGGCCCCCCCGACTAAACGCGTTAGATTAGGTTGGAACTGTGACCAACCGCGCGCTAGCCGTGCCGCGGCAGCGTCCAACAAGCACTACTCCAAGTTGATCGCAGTTACTTGGCTATTTAGTATTTTTAGGAGCCCGAAATAGGAAAATTATTTGAGGTACCTGGGCTGCATCAGTTGGGTACCCCGGTTATATTAAAATTTTAATACAACTGGGGTACCTCAGACATAATTATTTTAATAGAGTTCAAGAAATTGTAACTTGTAACGAATTAATTATAAATAGCAATTGACGTGACTTTTCCCGAAGGCGTGACGTAACAAACACTTTGCGAGGAAACCCACTCTTTCGTACTTATTCTACACGTGTTAGGCTGCATTTTCACCAGAGATTTGCTATGCTACGTTGCTATGGATGCGTTTGATATCCACCAATCATATTCCTATTATTACTGGTCCACATAGCACAGCACTGGTGGAAACGGGTTCAACTAAGCTATGTTTCATACGGAAGGATGCGTGCTATCGATAGGAGCTATGAATGCGCGAGTGGTGTAGCTGCCGCTCCGCGTACCTACTGTTGATGCATCGCATAGCTCGAGCTGCGCATTTTCCACGCACAGATACCTCACAGCGGCGTATCTTCATAGCACATCTTACTCGCTCCGCTAAACAGCTTAGCATTAGTGGAAACGGTCACATAGTTACGTAGCTTAGCTTTCACATCCTCGCAGCATAGTTGCATAGCACATTTCAGATGGAAAAGCAGCCTTATTCTGTAGGTATCGCGAGCTGACGCCTACTATGAGATTATATCGAGGATCAAGAACATGAGCGATTTGACGTGGTTACTTGTTTGGGGCCTAAGGGCGTTTATCCACCGCCACCGTCAACGAAACGTCAACGAGAACGAGATGACGGCGCTGAAGTAGCTATACTTACGTTTACTATGGCGATGGCGGCGTGATCACCGCTCGTCTGATAACCCAGCGCCGGGACACAGTCGGGATCCCGGCCCCCGAATTTTCGAGTAGTTGGGTCCGATTACTAAAACTCCAAATTGTGACGGGCCACTGTGCCGGCAAAACAAAACATGTTTGATCTTATAAATACACTGCTGTCGCCCTGGCGCCGTTCACCTGGGTTTTGTTTTGTCTATTCATACTGAACCGCTGAGTTCGTTCGCGATGGATCAACGATCGCCGTCGGACGTCACGTTTGGCTCGAAAAATCTCGTTTCATTTCGTGGCGGTGGACAAACGGCCTTATATGAATAAATAATGCGCTAAGCACGATATCGACAATATTAGAGTTATTTACAATGCCTATTTTTACCCATGCTTTACCTATACAGATTAGACTTTACTTTGACTTTATTTATACGTTGCTACTTCAAAATATTGGTTAAGGATTCGTTTTTTAAGTTTCGTCAATTGGCTAGTCAGATTTACATTAAAGACTGATATTAAATTATTTTTAAGGCCTCTGGTCTTTGCGGATTTTTATCACTCCACTAACTAATCAAATTTAATTTTTTTTCGGCCAAAAAATAGTAATTTGATTTAAATTCATTTAAATAATCACGAAAAACCTGTAGAAATGCGACTTTGCCAGCCAGAGGGGATAAAAACTCTTAAAATAAATATGAAAGAATTTTAACAACTTTTAACAATCAAAATTCAAAGCACTTTTACGACTTCAGTCAGTAACCCTCGGAAACCTGTAAATGCTTTATTTGATATTCATTTTATAATACCGAAAAACATCTTTTAAATGGTGGCAGTAAAAATATTCAACCCAGCTCCCGGTGTACAGTCTGTTAAGGGACGCCCGCCGCGCCGTGTTCCGAGTTACAGGGTTGCCGATTTTCGTAATTATTGCTTTGGTTCATGTTGGCTTGTATTGGCAAATGGAGTTCATTCATTGCTGTACCGTTTTACGAGGAGGAAGAATTTCCAAGCCAACGAAAGAATTTTTAAGACTCTCAGCATATTAAGTAGGTAGGTATATGTGGATATATGTGGGATGTTTATTGCTTATATTATCTCCAAGTCAAAGCTTTTATTTAAATTAAATCATTTACAGGCACTTTTGAATTGTCAAGGAGTCGCTCAGTCAGAAATATGAAGCTAGTTGCCCATTTGGAATCTTAGTAGGTACCTGCTTATTCAGAAGAACAGGCATGAAACACCATGGACACTCTTTTAAATGATTACATCAAATTTTGAATTTATAATTATAAGTAAGAACGATGTAAAAAAGACGTACACGTTAAAAGTGTCCAAAATACAGTAAAAACAACAACAAAAAAAAACAATTAAAATAAGCCGTGATGGCAGCTAAGATATGCCAGTCCCAACTGACGGCGCACGTTCACGATCATGACGAATGCTTCTCTTAACCCGTCGCACGCCAATTAGCAGACATAATAGATTTTTTATTGTTATCTGCACACCTGGGTGTCAAACGACGTTTAAAGAGTTAATGTTTAAACCGAAATAAATAGTTGTAGGTATTGAGTAAAAGTACTATAAAGAATAGTGCAACTTTTCACTTCGTTTGACTACTCAAACCGCGCTAAAAGTTGCTCCATTCAGACCTACCTTGAATGGATACGACAGCAATTCCAAGGTCCAAGATTGTATGTTTGATCCAATATTGGTCGTGTTTGCCCAACAAGTAGGTACCTAAGCTGGGAACATCCGGACCCTTATAATATTAAATTGATGGCAGCATCTATAATGGATTTCGTATGATTTGGTGACCACTTTCACAGCTCAATGTGACTCATTTAATATTTTAGCACAGCTGCTTTTTTATGGATTGAGAAGTATGTTAAGGCTTAGTGGGACTATATTATATATTTTTTTGTAATACATTACATATAACCGTTCAACGAACCGGATTAAAATAAATAGACCAATGACCAATGCGAAATCCAGTCATTCTGGACATCTAACATTTTACGTAAGTATTCATGAATGGTTTCTGGACTGACCTTATATATTTACTTGACGTGAAGCAGTATCTTTTGACTTTTATGGCTATAAAATCTTGAACGAATAAAACAAGACAAACAAAAAAAAACGGGCCAAGTGCGAGTCGGACTCGCGCACGAAGGGTTCCGTACCATTATCTATAAAAACGCAAAAAAATCACTTTTGTTGTATGGGAACCCCCTTAAATATTTATTTCATTCTGTTTTTTAGTATTTGTTGTTATAACGGCAACAGAAATACATCATCTGTAATAATTTCAACTGTCTAACTATCACGGTACATGAGATACAGCCTGGTGACAGACGGACAGATGGACGGACAGCGGAGTCTTACACCGGTATTCAAGAATGATGCTATGAGGTCTCACAGTACGCACCAACGCATAGCCGGTAAATCCGATTCATAAACAATACCTGAGTGATTTGCTAAGCTATGCGTTCACTTAGACGGACCCTTACGTAAAGTAGCTGGAGAGGTATTTTAACCAACGCATAGCGTGTTGCTTCCGATATAAGAATTTTATATTTATAAGGTTGCTTCTAACAGTGAAGGACTCCTTTTCAGGAGAATGTTTGCTAATGGCTGCAACACAGTTTTTTAAACTATAGTAGCTGTTAACGTACACGAAAAAATTGTATACCTGTTTTTGTTCCAAAATAGATATTTGATTTTGATTTTGATTTTGAACATGTTTTTTTTTCACATTTTTATTCTTTTTTTTTCTGTTTTTCTTTCTTTTTGTTTCACATGGACTTAGTATTAGGGTCCCGTTTTACCCTTTGGGTACGGAACCCTAAAAAGTAGATAATTCTCATTTGCCTGTAAATCCAAAGTCACTCATAAAATTTACAGAAATAGTATTTTATAACAATCATGGCCAAAATAGTACTCGGATCCAATCCTACCAATAAAAAAATACATTCAAAAAACGAACCCATTCATTAAATTTAAAAAACAATTGAACGCGAAAAGATTTCAGTTGCCGCGCTAATTGACAATTTTCAATAGCGATTTTCATTGTTTATTTTTCAGCCAATTATTTCGTGGAAAGTGAAATTTCGTACATAATAGAAGTACCAACAATATGATAAAAAAATGGCCCTATTGTGTTAAGAACGGAGTTCCGAAAACAAAAAGGTACTATGGTTAATTAAAAACACAGTGTCCTCTTTGCCTGAATACCTACTTGGCTAAAGTTGACTGGATGTGCAAGACAGTTTTATTAACGGTTTAACTATAAGAAGGTATAACTGCTTTTTAGAGGCTCAACTCATAAGTTACGATCACTGTTGAAAAAAAACCTTAATTTATTGCTTATATTTATTAATTGAGGAGCTCGTGGCTAAATAATAACAGCCGTACGGGCCGATCGATTAAGTTAAGCTATGCTCGCCGCGGTTGGTCCATGGATGGGTGACCATCTTTACACACCGAGACCCCTCCGTGCCTCGGAAAGCACGTTAAGCCGTTGGTCCCGGCTGTTAACCGTGGATCTTTGACAGTCGTTACGGGTCGTCAGAAGCCCGAAAGTCTAACAACCAGTGTTACCAAGGGGTATCGTATTACCCAGTTACTGGGTTGCGGAGGTCAGATAGGCAGTCGCTCCATGTAAAATACTGGTATTCAGCTGCATCAGGTTAGATTGGAAGCCGACCCCAACGAGGGAACTCATTAGGGAGTCCCTTTTCTTCCTTAGTTCTGGCATAGCATGTTCCATGATTGCACTAATTCTCGTCCATGCATCGTGTATCTTATTTTTACTTGCCAAAGCTAGGGTTTTGCTTGATAACACTCAAGGAACACTTATTGCAATCGTTACTCCACTCGATGCTAATTTTTTGTTACGTCCGCTTGTCACTGCGTCTCGAACACAACTGCGAACACACGCGTTCGCGCTTCGCAAACCCTTTGACGCGGACCAAAAAACCGCCACCGGACGAGGAACGCGATGCCGCGAAATGATCCTCACTCGCGGTTCGCGGCCTTCGCGTGTTTTCGCGGCGCGAGTGTAGAGCCCACTTTAAGAATGTCTCGCTGTAAGATTAGTTTTTTCTAACCTACAAAATACAATTTACCTCCATAAGCTTAAAATACAAAATAGAAGTCAAGACATAGTTTTAATTACTGGGAAAACGTACCCATTAAACGTTAAATTCAACGTTATAAAGGGTTTTGTGAACATGTGCCGTGAAAATTTAATTTATATTTGTTTGAAAGCAGCGCCTGGTTCTGTGCCGTACCGTATGCCGTAATCTGAGCATAGTGAATTTTAATTACTTTTCGTCTACATGAATGTTTGAATTTTTTAGGGTTCCGTACGCAAAAGGTAAAACGGGACCCTATTACTGAGACTCCGCTGTCCGTCTGTCACCAGGCTGTAGGTATCTCATGAACCGTGATAGTTAGGCAGTTAAAATTTTCACAGATGATGTATTTCTGTTGCCGCTAGAGCTACAAATACTTACTAAAAAAAAGAATAAAATAAATATTTAACACACACACATTTTTTTTTATGGTACAACGAACGTGATTTTTTTGACGTTTAATGGTACGGAACCCTTCGTGCACGAGTCCGACTCGCACTTGGCCGGTTTTTTTAAATTGGTTTTAAATACATTCTGAAAATACCGACATAGCAATATCTCATAAATAGTGATTTAGTTCATAGCAGCCTTAAAATTTTTAAATGTGTATGGAATATCTACAAAAAATCCCATTTAAAACCATAAAACTACTAAAAACGCTCAGAAAATAATTGCACTCCTTACTACATTAAGGGGTTCCTAAGAAATAAAAATGGTATACTTAAAAAATATATATAAGACTCAAAAATTAAACGTAATTACAACTGCCAAATTGCTACATAATGTGATGCTTACATATAACGTGCTTCAATATAACTAATCTAACAAAACGCAATTTTGTGATAGGCCTCTAAAAACATTATAAATAAGTAAAAGAGGAATTATGTGAATAGAATAGAATAGCATAGTTATTTCAGAATAGTCTTTATTTGCACAGAAAGTAGGTACAAGTTACAGGTGTTTAGTTAAGTATAATATGTTACGGCAACGGTGCGGTTTTTAAAAGGAAATATAATGACAAAAATTTAAAAAAGTATCTAAGATTTCGTCATGTGAGTACGCCCTAGAAGTACAGGTAGGTACAGTCGGCTGCATCAATTGGGTACCCCTCAAAAGACATGTGGGTTCAAATCCGCGATATTATAATTAATGTATTGTTTTTGTGAATAAATAAGTTTATGTTAGTATTTATTTTTACTTAAGTCTGTTTATAATATTGTTTTTTTCAATAAAACTTTAATACTTCTAATATTGCGTATAACGACAAGCAATAATACGGTTGACATTTACGAAGAGTTATTCAACGTCTAAATAGACCAGAGTTTTCAAGACCGCTTGCCGTGCTTAAAGTTGGAGGTTCAAATCTTAAGCACGAATTGTTTTTTGTCATGCATTATATATTTTTTTTACTATAAAGTATTTTTCTATTTAAAGTAAGTATTTTTTTATTTTCTTTTTTTTTATTTATTTTTATTTTATTTTAGTAATATTTCTAAAGAATTCAAAAACCAAGAAAAATAAAATACTTTAATAATCATTTAATAATATTTTTTATTGATATTATGTAACAAAACTACAAAGATTTATATTTTACAATAATTTGATTTGATAATTTATAGTTACCTTGTTATTCCTTGAGTTTAAATTTAAATAATCTGATTGTTTATTTACCAATTTGCACGTCATTATGTTATGATTAAATATGTTAAGCTACTATATTACTATTGTAAGAACTTTTGTAACCATATTTATCTGCAAATAAATCTTTGACTTTGACTTTGACTTTGACTTTGACATATTTTGCCGACTGAGACAAATGGGTTCCTAGACAAATGCATCAGACGGTAACTTCATTATAGATTAGTAAAATGTCTGCATAACTACCCTCTAATAACAAACTATTCACTCACTGCGATTTCATAGACAGAGACAGAGTTATAACGCCAAGTAGATTGATAATTCGTTGAGATATTAACTACCTAACTGTCTTAGTTTGTAAGAGCTAGCGGTAGGTAATCATTGTATCACCAATGAGTCGATGGTTCGAATCTCGTCCGGGTATTAGAAACACTTTTTGTATTATTCTTCTGGATGTATTGTTTGAATTGCACAGTTGTAGCAAAGTTACTTTTAATACAACTGGGGTAACCGATTGATGCAGCCCACTGTACATAAAATTATAGTGACCTTATTGGTGATGTTCTTCAGAAAGGTCAGGTGCGTAGTACTCGCAACTGGCTTGTGCAGAAGCAAAAGCAAAAGGAGGAGCAGGAGGTGTCCTAAAGCAAAAGGAGTAGGTGGCTTTCTATAGTTTCTGTCTACCCCCATGGGAGGAGAGACCCCGTGAGTGATGTGTGAACTAATAAGTATAGATGAATAAAAATTTACAAAATTATAACAGAGGCATTCCTGTTTCTATAATTTTCCTCAAAATACCAAAAATTTCTTTAGATAAAAATATCCTTTTATAACGCGAACCCTTTTCTAACCGCTCTTTTTTTTACATAACTAGATCTTTGCCCCGAACCCAAACTGTTTGATAGACACTTACCTACCTTAGGAAAATGTGTTTATGTTAAACTTTGAATTTTTAAATCTTTAATTAATTTCTTCGTTTAAAGGTATTTATTTCTACAAAATAATGAAGTTTTCATTTCAAAAGCATTGACATTTAAATTAAAATAAAAGAAACAAGACACTCGCCTCATTAGTTTTAATAAAGGTACAGGGTTCCTTTGATAATTGGAACCCTTTTCTTTTCTTCTCCTTTTTTTTCTGTAAATTACAGTCGCCTTTCGTGTCTGTCTGTTTGACCGCGTTGTTCTTCTAAACTACGCAATTGATTTCGATGCGGTTTTCACCATCATTTAGAGCAGCGATACCTAAACTTTTAAGCCTCTCAACTCACCAAATCCCTTTTATTTTATGGAACCCCATATCAAATTATTACAAATCAAAGACAGGGCAATTTAAAAAAAACTTTGAAATATTAGAAATATATTAAAAGTGAAAGTACCTTTAAAAAGGTGAAATATTTTAAATGTAAAATTATGAAATCACTTTTTTGCTTTAAATACATACAGGGTGTAAGGGACAGCCCTCCGCAAACTAACAGGGTGCATTCAGCTCCTCATTTTGAATCATATTCCACCGGAAATTTTCTCAGGAAAATTTTCATTTTTTAATTTTTTTTTTCAGTTACATTTTCATTATTTCAATGTAAAATTGCATTGTGTGTTCGCAGCACTCCATTTATGTAAAAAAACTGCAAAAAAAACAGCAAAAAAAAACCAGCAATGGATGTTGAAATACTCTAACCAACGATGCGTGAAATCAGCTGTTCACTTTCTGTCTAGCTACAGAGTTCATCGAACTCACCGCATACGTATTACCTACCCCTCCCAAGCAGTAATAGACGCTCCGATTTGTGCACAAAAACACAAACAAATCAGGTTTATGGGATTCCCTTAACGTTCCTGAAAAAATTTCATGTACCGGTCATCTTAGAATGACATACTGAATTCACCCTATCAGTTTGCGGAGGGCTGTCCAATTACACCCTGTATTAATGTGAAGGATGGACTTGCTTCACTATTTTATTAATATTTTTTTTATAGTTCGGTATTATTCGGTAGTTGTCAATCTGCCTAGCCTTTTCCCAACTATGTTGGGGTCGGCTTCCAGTCTAAACGGATGCAGCTGAATACCAATATTTTACATGGAGCGACTGCCTATCTGACTTCCACAACCCAGTTACTGGGCAATACGATACCCCTTGGTAAGACTGGTTGTCAGACTTTCGGGCTTCTGACGACCCGTAACGTAACTACTGTCAAAGATCCACGAATGAAAGCCGGGACCAACGACTTAACGTGCTTTCCGAGGCACGGAGGAATCTCGGTATGTAAAGATGGTCACCCATCCACTGACCAACCCCGGCAAGCGTAGCTGAGCTGATGGTTCGACCCGTGCGGCTGTTATTACTCAGCCACGAGTTAAATTATTTATAGTGTAGTGATTTCGTAGTGAATTTATGGTTTTAGTGAAGTTAGGATATAATTTTGTTATTTTCATTAATTAATGAGATACAAGTTGTAATTTACGTACATATTATTTTAATTCTGAATAAAAGTTTCTGTGTTTTACATGTTGATAAATTAAAGTCAAATTATTAAAGACCAGAAATCCATTCAAGTAATCGCCTGGCATTTTGGCTTCTTTCAAAACTTTTCCAAAGCAAAATCTTAAGAAAAATATCTTAATTTTTACATCAAGGCAGAAAGTGTTTAGCAACGTAATTAGATGTTTAATAAGATTAATATTCAATCAGAACTCGACCAAAGTTTAATTAGAAAAACACCGAATACCTACTACGAATTATGTCTAGGGTTGGCACTCATAGCAAACAAGAAACATTTGAAAGAGAAAACTATTAAACGGATGGATTGACGAGCGCAGTATCGCGCCTCCCGCACTCTATCCGCCGCCCCCATGACGCCCGGTCCCTTCCCGTCTCAGACCTCATACGCTAAAGAGACCTTTAAATCAGAATAATCAGAATCAGAGAATTATATAATTATATAATCTACTGCGCAAGTCAAACTAAGTGCTGTGTCAAGTCTCATCTTTCGTGGCACGCATTATATGGTGTACGTAATATGCATTAACAACCAAACCTGGAACTACTTTTTGTACGTACCCCGTGATTATTCAAGTTTAACTAAAGCGGAAAACGCGCCGTCGATGCCGTCGTAAGTATAACGCACTAGCTGACCCGACAGACGTTGTCCTGTCCCAATTTCAATATTCCCATATAAAATCCACTATCAGTTTTCCAGAATTTTCCAATTTTCCCGGCATCTTTTCCAATTTTTCTCATCGTTTAAACCTTCCCTGGACTACGACAAACATTTAAAAAGAAAAATCAGCTAAATCGGACCAGCCGTTCTTGAGTTATAAAATTACAACGAAAAGTAGCATTGATTTTTATAGATAGATATACAAAAACTACGCGTGCACTATAGGCCCGTATTCATCAAGAAATCGAATCCTGGAAGCCAATTCCGCCGTTTACTCACACATTGCACCGTGGCACTAGTTTCTTAGATATACAATTACTTAGACGTGTAGTTAGTTCAGTAACTCTAAACCGGACAGCACTAAACATACACTAAACTGAAAACCTTGTTAGACTCGTGCAAGCCGTTGGAAAACGTGGTATATGTCGCAGGGTAGTGAGGATACCAGGGATTTAATAAAATCCCTAGGGATACCACGAAATCACACGGTAGATGTCGAATATTCTTGTTTATTACGTCTTCTTACTTAAAATGTTAAGTGATATGACAAAATGCTAATATAGGGTGTTTGGTAGCCGGGTGCAAGGGGTTATAGTTGACACTATTTAGAGCATTTTGAGCCAGTACATGTTTGTCTTAGACGAAGTACGTTTTTTTATTTTCGACCCAGCTAAAGTTGGTATGTTATTGCAAAATCTCCTTTTGCAAATGTTTTTTGGTTTTGGTATTTATACAAATTTTGTGTTGGCTCGTTAACTACCCATAAATATTTTTATTTCGTCTGACAACCTTAATTTTTGAATAACATTGAACTTTCAACACCACGTCAACTTTATGATTAAGTAATAATATAATAATATTCTTCTTTTCAAAATGTGAAAGGTCTGAAATCTTTTTTATGACAAATTCTTAGTAATAGCTAAGCAATCAAAGTTCTTTCAATGTATTGATAAATACTTTAGTGAGTTTTATATGAAACCTAATTTATTTCGTAATTGCCTGTTTTAGGAAAATCAGCTGAAGTTTATGATTATAATTTTATGTTGAATTTTTTGAGTTGTTTCAAAGCGAAATGGTAGGCACAAGTTAAATTAATGAGTCTTGTGATTTGAGGGTAAATACATATTTTGTAAAAGGTACTAAGGTAGGTAAGGTAGGTAGGTAGATTTTGGCACAGTATAATAAAGTAAAAACTGAAAAAACTGAAACTGAGCAAAATTCGCGACCTGGGAGTTCAACTCGATCATGCGCTTAAGTTCGATGTGCACATCCTTAATATTGTCTCAAGAGCTTTCAAAGTATTGGGATTTGTTTTGCGAAATAGTAAGGAATTTAAAAGACCAGCTACAAAAATAAAGCTTTTCAACACTTTAGTCCGTCCAATCCTGGAATATAGTTTCGTGGTATGGAATCCGCATTATGAGGTTTACTCCAAGCGATTAGAGAGTGTCCAAAAGCGGTTCCTTTACCATCTGTGCTACGGAGATCACCTGGCTAAACAACTCACTAGCTACACCGACAGGTTGAGACACTATCACATGGATACGCTAGCCAGTCGTAGGAAGAAACTGGACTGCATCATCCTTCACAAAATATTGAGTGGAATGATAGATTGCACTGAACTTTTGAGTTCATTAAATATTAAAATTCCGACTCGGATTCCCAGGCATAACACATTTAATTTATTTTACATCCCTGGCTCAAAAACTAAACTCGGTCATTACACCGCTGTGCCACGACTTTGTAGGCAATATAATGAATTAGCTAAAACTACGAATTTAGACATCTGCGAGTCGCTGTCTAAATATAAGAAATGTTTATTAGATTTAATTTAGGTGTCTCTAAATGTTATTGTGTCTTTTTTTTATGTCTTTTCTGTTTGTTTTTGTTTGTGTCCTTTAAAAATGTATTAATTTTTCTTCAAATTTTACTTATTATTAATATTTTAACTTGTTAGCTTACTTGTTAACATTTTTGTGCATGCTGTGGTCTCCTGTAAGTGAAGGAGTACACCTACTTGATACCTGATGTTCCCTATATTTATGTTTCATGTATTGTGTATATCTTTTGTTGGAGATCCTATATAAATAAATAAATAAATAAATGAATAAATAAATAAACAGTATTACTTACATCTTCATAGAAAACGCCCGAAACGGCGCGCTTCAAAATCTCAGTATATACCAGTAGGCAACAGAGGGCTTAGTGCGAGTTTTAATACTTACTCGATCACGTTAACGTAAACGTCAGTTTGTACTAAAAATGAATGAGCGCCGTCTGCTGACTACAATAGGAAATGCAATTATTCCATACGAATTGACATAGGGTAACGATAACGTAAACGCGATCGAGTAAGTATAAAAACTCACACTAAGCCTGTTCGAATGCGCGTACGGACGAACGCGTATTTATCTACCCATGGGACGTAGGTAATTAATTCAGGTCACTGCCCAGGTAAACTACTGTAGCTTTATTATTCTGTGGTTTTGGTAAGGTAAGAGTTAGTAGGGTAGGTAGGTAGGTTTTGGTAGATAGTTAGGTGGTTGTAGGGCTTTTTACCTCGTCATCATTCTCCTGCCCTTATTCCAATTTATTTACGGTCGGCACAACATGTCTTCCATACTTCTCTATTAGTCGTCATCTCGGTAGCCACGCACTTTCTAACCATGTCATCTTTCACACAGGCCATCCATCCTTTCTTTGGTCTGCCCCTACTCTCATAGCCATCTAAAATTCATACTCAAAACTTTCCTCACTCTCGGCAATTTAATTTTTCTATACTGCCCTGCTAAGCCGAAAGGCGCTATCTCTGAGATACGCCCTTTTAGTTTTTTTTATACCATTCAATAGCTAGAGTAATTTCGCATCTAATGGTATAAGCCAAATAGCGATATCTAAATTAAAACATTAAAATAAACCACTAAGAAGTTTTAACCCCCGTTTGAAGGTGGGAAAAATCCATTTACAAAAAGTCGTTTTTCTCAAAACTTACTCTGATTGAGGTAGCGTTGAATACCTAATATGAAAAAATGTAAATACCTAATGTTTGAACATGTGGGATTGGTGTTTGCAAACAGTCACTACACTCGAGGTACGGGAAAACTCTTAGTGAAAAGCAAATGTTTGATTAAGAAAAGCATTGCAGTTTATCCTGGCTCTTTCGAGTGGTTTGATGGTGGTGGTGGCGTTATTAAAATGTGACAATAGTCAAAACGTAGTAACTTTACTCTAGAGCGGCGGTGGCCCAGTGGTAACAGCGCCGACTTACGAGTCGCAGGTCGTGGGTTCGAATCCAGGCAGGCAACAGGTACCTACAGGTACTTTGTTTCATAATAATGTAATTTATTTCATAGAGAAAATAGACGAAAATTGACCATTTCCCCCCCTTATCTCCGAAACTACTTAGCCTAAAATTTTGAAAAAAATACAGAAAATGGTTCTTTATCTGTAGATTACAGGAAAACCTATAAGAAGTCTGTGGTCTCAAAATAACATGGTAAATCTCTCAATATTGTGAGTACAAACTTATATTTACAGTTGGAATGTATGGGAGAACATGTATTTCAACTACAATTATAGCATTGCCATCCAGCGTGGCAATGCCGCCAGTCTTTTGGTCACTTTTCCCACTGACAGCGATGCGGACGAATTTTTTGATGCCCTATGAGCTCTTTTTTAATTTTTTTATACCTACTTGTACATAGTATAAATAATTTAATATTACCATTGATTGTGTAAAATAATAAAGTTTTAGAAAAAAAAAAAAAAAAAACTACAATGTTAAGTTTGTTCTTGGGATAAATTCATCCAAACTACGGAACCCTTCATAGTGCGTGGTCCGACACGCACTTGGCCGATTTTTTTGAACAGTGTGTTCGTCCCGATATTTTTGACGCTGACACTATGTAGGTCGTGGGTTCGAACCTAGGCAGGCGATTTACTTACTGTGTAAATATTTTGATCACCACTGCTCTCAAAACGGTGAAGGAAAACATCGTGAGGAAACCGGCATGTACTAGAACCAAAAATTCGAAGACATGTGACATCCACCAATCCGCACTGGGCCCGCGTGGACTATGGCCCACTCTCTCTCACAGAGAGGAAGCCTGTGTCCCAGCAGTGGATGCATCCTGGATTTATGCATACAGGCTACTTTTTATCCCAATACTCCTACGGGTTCCAGACTTACGAGGGTAAAACCGCGGGGCATAAATAAATAATAAATAAAAATAAAAACTTTATTTCATAAAAAAAACAGATGAACATGTTTATATAAAAAAACAATTTAAATGAGCTACATCTGCACACAAAATGTTAAATCCTGCCTTTCAAACTAGGAGAGACAGTGATTCAACTTAAAATGTGATGCTACAAGTATAAAAGTAGACTGTGTCGATCTACCTGAGCAACCTAGTAACATATAAGTGTCGATAAATAGTTCAGTAATTACCCATATTATGAGTCTTTCGTTTTACGCGTTACAGTAAAGATTAGAAATATTTCGCATACTTTATTTTATGTATAAAATATATTTATTTAAAATAAAGTAGGATCAATGTTAATAGAAAGTATGGTTGGCAACCCTAATCGCAGTTCACTGCTGGACATAGGCTTCCCCAGGCTGCGCCACAACACCCTGTCCTCCGCCTTCCGCATCCAGTCTGCCCCTCAGTCTCTAAATAAAAAACCAAGACATAGCGCTGTCAACAGTGACGTGAGGCCGCAAGTTTCGGGTTTCGGAAATCCTATGTGTGTACGTAATGAGGTGTAGTTTGATTGTAGTTCGGTGTAAATGTGTGCGTGTAAGCGTGTACGCACAGAGCGAGGTGTAGTTTTGCGCATGCTTCACTGTATTGTTTGCATTTCTCTGTCTGGGTTTTTTATTTAGTCTGAGGCCTGCCCCAGTAAATGATATTCTTAAATATCAAATCATAAGCGAGTAACCCGACGCCAACCGGTTTGCTTCTAGAAATGGAAAAATTCTAACAATTTCTTTCGTTATTAAGTCTTGATGATGCTTCAAGGGCACAGAGTAAATATTGTAGTTAGAGATTTCCAGTATGATAATTTTCACATAGCATGCCATCGTCTGATGTAATGCAACCAAACGATTAAACTAAAACAACATCAGAAAATTTGGCTGCAAACACACTATCATCACAGAGGCTGGAGAGCTATGAGGGATGTGTGGTGTTACGCTAATGGATATAATAAGAAATGAGTAGGTATATAAGAGGAAGTCTGAAAGTGACACCTCACAGCAGTGACAGAAAAGTTGTGTGGAAATCAGTTGTCATGGTATGGGCATGTGATGCGTAGGAATGAGGAAAATATCGTGAGGAAAGTTTTGAGCATGAATGTGGATGACTATACGAGTAGGGGAAGACCAAAGAAACGATGGATGGACTGTGTGGAGGATGATATGGCTAGATAGGGAGTGACTACCGATATGACGTAATAGAGAAGTTGGAAGAAAAAGACATGTTACGCCGACCTCAAATAAATTGGGATAATTGCAAGAAAAAGAATGATGATGTTTTTAGGTACCTACCTACCACAGAGTAACAATTATTGTGTAAGATACTTACATGTGTCGATGTTTGATGAAATAAAATAATTATTTTTATACAACCATCACAGTCAAATAATTTATTTGAATTAAACCCTTACAGGGATAAGGAGTCAATCAGTCAATCGGACAATACAAGCTAGGCCTGTGTTGTGGAGGGTCGCGTCCTACCAAAAACTTCATAAAACACCTTGGTGCTCACCACACCACGTATGAAAAACGGATTAAAACCGACATTAACGAAGCTATATAAGTATTCATATTTTTTATTCTGCCATATTTTAGTGTAGTGAGACTTTATAGATATCCTATGTTTCCCAACTATGTTGGGCTTCCAGTTTAATCCAGTTGCAGCTGAATACACACAACCCAGTTACTGGGTAACACGGTAACCCTTTAGTAAGGCTGGTTGTCAGACTTTTAGGCTTCTGACTACCCGTAATGACTGTCAAAGATTTACAAATGACAGTCGGGACCAACAGCTTGCTTTCTGAGGCACGGATAGGTCTCTAAGTAATGGATGGTCACCCATTTACGAACCAACCGCGGCAAGCGTAGCTGTACCTTCGATCGACCCGTGCAGCTGTTATTATTAAGTCAGGCTTAATAATCCCACCTAAAATACGGCATGGCTTAGTTAAAGAATTGTCGCGCTGCATATTTTTACTCTATGTCCGACGTAAACCGACACGGAGGTCGTCGTGGAAATAAACGTTAATTTTATGAATCCTTTTTATTTGATGCGCTTCGGGAAGTAGGCTTGATAATGTATCGTCACAGATTAATACAGATGGGACACTCCGCAAAATCATTTAAATAGAAAGCGACTCTTGCTACGACACAATAAAATGCAATTCAGGACGCACAAAGATTATTACCTACAGTTATATTCAACTACAAGTTGCCTCTCTTTCTATCGCGTAACTCTTATACCTTCTGACCTACTGAATTAGCTCCCGCCGCGTACTTGTAGCTTCATACCTAAACTGCGGAGTGTCCCATCTGTATTAATCTGTGGTATCGTTTGAAAATTATGTCAAGGAAGGTTTTAAGTCAAAGTTAAATAATTTATGCACATGAAAACCTTCTAGGAAACAAGGAGGCGTGATGTTATGTTGTTTCCTGACTTTATATAAATAAAGATATATTCAAATATAAATTGGATTAATAATTACTGAACAGAAAGTTAGAAACATGTAATTTTGTTTCAGTTAATTCAACTCTTAAAAGAAATTAAGAACAATTAACAAAACACCCTAAAACGAACCCCCAGTAGCACTTCATTCTCAAACACTTGGTAATTATAACAATTACTTAATTTACGTTTTCGCAAAAAGTTCTAATTTCTGAGAAGTGAAACTGCCATGTTGTGATGAAGTTTAATGGACTTTTTGCGGTTACATAGTGATGGGACACGCCAGGAATCGAGTTACATTAATTAATTAAAATTAAAAAATAAGGATTTAAATTATGTCTATAGAAATCCGATGAAAACCGGGACTCCAAATATTAGACGTAAAAATATTAGGCTCCTGTGTGCCAATTTGGTTTTAATGTATTTGAGTATCAAAATATGTCGCATACAATACGGCCGTTGGCCTATTTATTTATTGAGTTGAAATAGAAGAAGATTGAAGAAGAAGAAGAATAGAAGCTTGATTTTTTAGAGATCCAAGGGGCCGTAGTCCTACGTATTTGATATTAATTTCGACTTGATGCCTCAATGCCTTCTTGAGAAAAAGGGTCTTGACAGCCAAACAGACAAACGGACTGATGGACAACGAAGTGATCCTATAAGGGTTTCCGTTTTTTCTTTTTGAGGTACGGAATCCTAATAAGTAATACATATAAGTGTGGATTTCACCTCAAAGCTTGAGGTTCTCAGTCCATAATCAAATCCAAGCGGTATCCAATGAGATACTGCTCTGGAATTGCGAAGGTCCTCAAGACTATCGTTGCACGACATTGTTTGAAGCCGCAATCCCATTATCTGTGCCCGACGTTAAGTTATTAAGTTACTGCGGCTTTGAGTGTCATCTCTGATACCGTTGATCATTAAGTGGGAAGGTAACAAACAAGTTATTGCATACACTTTCGATGTTTTGAACGAGTTCTGTTGGAATTCATTCCTCAGAACACGAAGTGTGAAGTGCAAATTGTGAGTGTGAAGTGTTCGGTCATTTTTTTTGGTCAATATTTTTGAGCTGTCAGTTCGAATAAATATTCAAATAACGAACGAACTTGACTAGATGCCAAAGATATAGGAAATAGTAGTACGTAGTACCTATTTTTTGCAAATAATTATGCCCAACGAAAAGATACAAATATTATGAAACAATAGTAAACATTATTTACTGCTGCCCTGTGAATTAGGTTATACTATAATCCTTGAATTAGTAGTTAGATTCATAATTTACCTATTTTAAGTGTTTTCTCTTATAAGGATGCTATTTAACTACCTATCAATAAGACTGTTAATTTATGTCATGAATGTAGTTAATAAAAAAAAATGTGTGTGTATGACAGCTCTGACGCACGACGGGAGTTGTCCTGTTTTTTGTGCCGTTGCTACTTTCTATTGTTGGACGAAAACAAAGGACCGGGCTTTCTTCAATGAATCAGTGCTATACAAAAAGCAACTTTAAGGTGTAAAGGCGTTCGTTGTTTTACGATGCCCAGAAAAACGTAACAACGCTTTTGAGTTAACGCTTATATTTCACTCCTCATAAAATTTCCATACCAGGGCTTATATTAAAATCTATTCATAAGGAGTAAATTACACAAAAAAAAATTAATTTATTTTTGGCGAAATTAATCGCATCACTAGTGTCACGCCAATTACTCCAACGTTTACATCTGACACTCAGCGCTCGCTGAACCGGGGGCTTTTTAATCCGAGTCAGCCTTTTTGGTGAAGTCCCGTACATAAGGTGGCAAATAATTGGTCCCAGTGATTAAGGAATCCGGTTTATTGTTAGGGTTCCGTACCTCAAAAGGAAAAAAACAGACACACGAGTGATCCTATAAGAATTCCGCCCTTATAGGATCACTCGTGTGTTTCGTGTGTTTGTTCGGACACGTACGGCTAAAGAAAATAAGAAAATAAAAAAATAAAGTTTTGCAAACCGTACCGTGTTATATCTAATGAAAGGGCTTACTACATAAGTAGTAAGCCCTTGTGGGTCTCAAATATTTTTGTTTTATAATTTTAAAATAAATCGTTTTAAAGTTATTTAAGAAAATAGACGAAAATTGACCCCACCCCCCTTATCTCCGAAACTATTGAGCCTTAAATGTTGAAAAAAATACAGAAAATAGTTCTTTACCTGTACATTACAGGAAAACCTAAGAAGTTTGTGGTCTTTAAATAACATAGTAAATCTCTCATTATTGTGAGTACAAACTTACATTTACTGTTGGAATGTATGGGAGACCATGTTTTTCAACTATAATGTTAAGCTTGTTCTTGGGATAATTTCATCCCAACTACGGAACCCTTCATTGTGCGTAGTCCGACACGCACTTGGCCGGTTTTTGATGTCGTGAAGTATGACGGAATGATTGAGTCAGCATCTTTCTAAGCATTCATCACTAATCATGCATATGTGTGGTGATTTTTTAAATAATATTAGACTTCTACGAAGCATAGTGCAGATGATTTCAAATAAAGCAAATTGATGACCCCAAAGTAAATATAACTCCTGCCTTACTTTTTTTTAAATTATAAAAACCAATCCCAAGAATAGGAACCATCAAATATTTGTTCGGTGCGGGAATCGACCGGGTAGCGATTTGACCCTGATTGACCCTGTATATAGATCGGTATGATTGCCGTGACTAACTAAACAGGGTTACTTGTAATTCGACGTATTCTTTGCAGGACGTCTTAATAGGATTAAAATGCAACAAACTAAGCCACCAAATGTTCTACCGAAATTCAATCGTTTTTGAGTTAGATAGATTTTTTTTTTTTTTTTTTTTGATTTTATGAACCCTCACACCTCTGCTTAACCCTTCGGGGATTTCAAGCCTGATGCTGTGTTTCATAATATGTTTCATTTGCATTTTAAGAGAGATGTTTCAAGATAATCGAGAGTCTATGAAGTCCTGCATAACAGGTATGAGATAGATAGATAGATAAAACATTTATTTGATGTACACAAAAGACATAGCACAACACACAAAAGTACAATTACATAAATATAAAAACAAAAAAAATAAAAGAAGAAAAACATACAGCAAATAAAAATGACACTATGACATACAAAATACAATTAATAACGAATATACACAGTGCGGTGTGCGTCTGAAGGTTGCAACAAATGGGAGTCCAGCTCTGGGCACGCCACAATTGCGGCGATAAGTCCCCTCTTTGAGGAGTGGTTAGAGAGGCGCCACGGCGTCCTCACCTTCCGCCTGACGCAGGTCCTCACCGGACACGGTTGTTTCGGGAGGTTCCTGTTTCGCATAGGGCGGGAGGAAACGCCCGGGTGTTACCATTGTGCGGATCGCCCGGAGGACACGGTGGAGCATACAGTGGAGGTCTGCCCGGCTTGGGCAGAGCACCGCCGTGTTCTCACGGAGGCGATCGGCGGCGGCGATCTCTCGCGTCCGAGCCTGGTCCAGGCCATGGTGCGGAGCGAGAGTGCATGGGAGGCCGTCACCTCCTTCTGCGAAGCAGTGATGCTCGCGAAGGAGGAGGCGGAACGCGTGAGGGAGAGGCAGCCTCACGCCCTCAGTCGCCGCAGGAGACGCCCTGGGCGGCGGGAATCGCGGGGCGATTTCCGGCCACCGTAGGCGCGGGCCTGCGGACGGTGAGTAGCGGGTAGCTCGCCGTCCGGTAAGGACCAGGCCCGAGTCGACGGCGCGTTGTGTTCCACGCGCGCCTCAAAGAGATGTCAGCAAGTGACGGGGTCCAATAGGGCCGACGCCGCTGGGGTCGCGGATTGTCCGAAGGGGTTACCGCGGCCCTGGCATAGGCAACTGAAGGAACACGGGTGGGTTTTAGTCAGTAAAAGTCTGACACGCCCTTCCGCTCCACCCAGAGCGGGAAAAGTTATTTGATGATTTCCCACCCTCAAAAAAAAAAAAAAAAAAAAAAAAAAAAGGGAGTCCAGCTCAGCATGTGTCAGGCAAATATACCGGACACTGATAATCTGCTGGATCCCTGCAGTGACATACGAACGTCGAGCAGTCGAGATAAATCGGTGTTGTAACAAAATAATACGTGCGGAGTGAAATTGTGTAAGTATACCCGACATTTAGTATTGCAGTAAAGTTTTAGGTGTTTTAAGTGTGTTAATTGTGTTTAAGATAATTATGTACTTGATTACCTAATTTAAAAAGTTTTAGATGACCTACTCTAGTTTTCATTGCTACCTTGCGTCCGCGCACACCTGTCGCGTCGTCCGTAGCACAGTGCGCTACGGCGTAGCTCACTTCGTAGCATTGCTACGAATGCTGGGTCTCGCTTTAATTTAATTGTACTTTTGTGTGTTGTGCTGTGTCTTTGTGTGTACCGAATAAATATTTTATCTATCTATCTTTAAAAGTTCTTTTGGAGGCTCGTGACTAATTAATAACAGCCGCACGGGTCGATCGATAGCTATGCTCGCCGCGGTTGGTCCATGAATGGGTGACCATCTTTACACACCGAGACCCCTCCGTGCCTCGGAAAGCACGTTAAGCCGTTGGTCCCGGCTGTTATTCGTGGATCTTTGACAGTCGTTACGGGTCGTCAGAAGCCCGAAAGTTTGACAACCAGTCTTACCAAGGGTTATCGTTTTACCCAGTAACTGGGTTGTGGAGGTCAGATAGGCAGTCGCTCCATGTAAAATACTTTCAGCTGCATCCGGTTAGACCGGAAGCTGACCCCAACATCGTTGGGAAAAGGCTAGGCAGATGTGCACGGCAGTTGCTTTATGGAACAGTATTTTAATTGGCAACTTTATAATATAGTACTTTAAAAGCTTAGCTTCGAAAAGATGCAAGCAAACCCAGGAAAGCCTAGAGTATAATATTCAAACTATAATTATTCCATTTCCCCAAAACTAAAGGGTTCCAACATGAAAATAATAAATTTTAGCTACGTTTCGCGTTACTGATAACTGTCGTACCTACAGTAATTATAAGTATACGGACTGGACCCTTGCCCTTATTAAATAATAATTACGATACTATACCCTCTGGCAGTCACGTGAAAATTATATAAATGTAGTGCACTGCTATATGAATCTTTTGGCACTTAAGAGGGATACTCAATACTCAATATCTTTATCTACACCCATGCTATAAATCCTCTATAAAAGTTTCTGAAACAGTTAGCTTATTGCCAACATTAAAACAGCCAGTGTCGTAGTAACCATGGTAACCATAATAGCATCCAAACGGGTGCTTTAATGTTGTACTGAATTTCATAATGCAACTTGTTTTCAAAAAAAGAACATTTTAATGCACGCGCGTTTCACTACAACAGCGCCGTAATTTAAAAAAAGAACTTATTCGAATTCACGTCGTATACTATGACGCCGGTCGCAGTGTTCGATACGAGTATTAGTATTGCAAAAAACTGTTTCAGAACCTTTTATAGAGGATTGATGACATGGATGTAGATAAAGTCTTGTATGCAACTGTACGTAATTAGGTATTAAAACACTTATGTGATACTATTATCACACTCGTGTTTTAATACCCCTTATTATACGTCAGTTGCATAAATAACTATTATTGCTTTACCATAATGTGTACTTAGGTGGTATAACTATATTATTGAGATCATTATGGACCCTGTAGGGAGGGCACAGCAAAAGGGAATTGCAATTTGCAGGTCAGTGTCAAGTTGTATGTTGATTAAATTATGATTAGCGACAGTAACAAATATGTATTTATCTACACCCATGCTATAACTTCTCTGTAAAAGTTTCTGAAACAGTTAGCTTATTGCCAACATTAAAACAGCCAGTGTCATTGTAACCATGGTAACCATAATAGCATCCAAACGGGTGTTTTAATGTTGTACTTAATTCGTTTTCAAAAAAGAACATTGTAATGCTCGCGCGTTTCACTACAACAGCGCCGTAATTTAAAAAAAGAACTTATTCGAATTCACGTCGTATACTATGACGCCGGCCACCATGTTCGATACGAGTATTAGTATTGCAAAAAACTGTTTCAGAACCTTTTATAGAGGATTTGGTTGATTGTTTTGTTTAGTTTGATTTCGGAAATCATGACATTTTGGAACAAATCTAACTTAGAAAGATGTATTGGTGCATATTTGTTATTGCCGCGAATTATATGTTTACGACATTGACGAGAAATTTGGCAAGAAGCAAGGTCTCACAGCACAAGTAGCTGTGAGACCTTGCTTCTTTTCACTTATTGCTTATTTATATTTACTAATAACTATAAATCATTTTGTTAAGTAATAATACTATTATCAAAATAAATCCATGAGAGACTGTAATGATTTTGTTCTGTCTGTGATTTTAGGACAGTCAAAGAATACAACACCCTGCCAAAGTTTGCATAAACCTGGCTCTCTTGGCTTACCCGACCCTGGCACCCCAATTAAATAATAATTACGGCGCGACCCTTTACAACTGTTTCGTGTTATGTTTGGGTATGTGTGAAACATATACTACCTTTGTTAAAGTTGGATATTTTAATTTAATAATATATTTATTTGACATAAAAAGTACACAGATACACACAGAGATACAGAGATAGTAGACAACTAATAGCGTGGAATAGCCTGGTACAAAATAAATGATCAATAAGCGTAATCGGAGCGTAGATGGAGCAGACGGGTCCTGGAGTGGAGACCGCGTAGCGGTAAGCGTAGTGTGGGACGCCCCCCAGCTAGATGGATCGACGACCTGAAGAAAGTGGCTGGGACAGACTGGATGCGGAAGGCGGAGGACAGGGGGTTGTGGCGCAGACTGGGAGAGGCCTATGTCCAGCAGTGGACTGTGATAGGCTGTCTAGGCTGAGTTGATTGATTGTTGAAGCGTAATCATTCCAATAAGCATGCATGGACCCTCATGGGGGTTATTGAAACTAAAAGAGTTGTAATGGTAACTTTGAGAGCTGTATGTTTTTAATAGAGTTATTGCGACAACAATATAAAGGTGGCACAATGCACAATCTGAAGCGAAACCCACGCAAAACGCATCATACTCTTGCTATGACAAGTTGTAGGTACAGTTGTTTTATCTCACGAAAGCGGGCGAGCCATACTTGTATGTGTAAATGTTATATGCACATTGTCTTTGTGTGCGTAAGCTCGGGAGCGCGCTACCTGCAGGTACGCACAAGAGCTGATGGGGGCACACAAGAGATGATGCGTTGGGAATGTTTGCTGATGCACACACTGATGGCTTCGCAGCCATTAAACGTAAGCAAGCATACCGCATTTTTGCTGTAGAGGTCCGGGTCCGGGGCAGCTCGAACAGTCTTCTGAATGTCATCGGAGAAGTTTGATTGCCCGCTCGTCCGTTATTTGTCCAACCTGCACGCGCCCCGCGGTTTCACCCGTGTAGACCAGGATAAAAAGTAGCCTATGTATTAATCCAGGGTGTCAGCTACATCCATACCAAATTTTATCAAAATTTGTCCAGCTGCTTGAGTGTGAAGAAGTAACAAACACACACACACACTCTCAAACTTTCGCTTTTATAATATTAGTGTGAAGTGTGTTAGCTAACACGCTAACATAGTTATTAAGGTATTATACCTTAATAACTATGTTAAGGTTCCTGTTGTTGTTGTTTTGTGTTTGTTTGTTGTTGTTTTTTTTTTGTTGTTATTTGTTTTGTTCATTTTATTTTAGTTTGTTGTTATGTTTACTAACAAATTATGGATTTTCTTCTGAAATAAAATGATTAACCCGTCGCACGCCAATTAGCAGATACAATAGATTTTTTATGATTTTTATATCTGCACACCTGTCAAACGACGTTTAAAGAGTTTAGTATTATTATATGATGATCGTACGTGACGCATAATCTTATGCTTTATTTGCATCAGTCTGTATGAAGCTTCCACATTTGCACGATCATACTCTCGCTCGGTCCGTCGCAAAAAGCATGGTCACTGTCGGACTGCATAGAAAAGAAAGAGAAGCGCGATGACACAACGCTTGCAAAATATGAAGTAATTATCGATTTACAAAAAATCTGTTGATTAAACTAAAAAAGTAATGACAAGAAATCATTCCTTATTAGCTTGTAAAGAACTGTAAAAATTTATGAACACTTTTAATGAAAACTGTAGGAGTAATATGGTAACAACTCGAAAAAAAAAACCGAAATAGACCTGGATTTAGGTTTTTTTTCCCTTAATTCCTTAAATCACTTCTTATGTATTGTAGATTACTGTGTATTTTTTCCTATCAGAAAGATGCTGTAAAAGATGGTTACAAAGTTACTTAGTTTCGCCGTATTTTAGGAAGGAGCAGCCTTAAGGCAAGGAAACGATTGGCGAGCGTACGCACGGCTACAGATCAAGCTATACATTTCCAGTATAAGCTGATCTCGCATTGTCTAGGATTTCCTTACAATGACAGGTCAGTGTAAACTGGAAATGTATAGCTTGATGTGTAGCCGTGTGTACATCATACATTCACCTCCAGACAGAAGGAAATTTATGGTTTAAAGTTTTTTGGTTCCGAAAAGATAGAAAAATAATTATGTGTTACGAAATACACTTTTATTACTGTTTCCGAAGCAATAGCATCCCAAAAAAGCTCTAAACTGTCAGTTTTACCTTACCCCTTCAATTTATTTTCCACTCCCAACAACTGACATATTAATACCACATCTCATAACATTTCTTGACAACTAAATTACACTTTACTTTAGGCTATAACCCTATATTTAAGGGTAAGTATCCTCTCCATCGTAATTTATTGTTAATTGTCGCAGTCACGTAAGGGAAAGCGTAAAAAGAAATACAACGCACATTTCGTGTCGCTTTTTACTGTTTTTTTTCGCTCTTTATCGGGAACCATTTTATTTATGAGGCTGTTAAAGTATCTGAATTGTTGTTAATAATTGATGTTAACTTGTTGATAATTTATAAAAATGGTCGATGTAGAACAAATATATACGTCGCCGCCGGATCGTATAATAAAAAACGTCTAGCCGAAATACTTAATGGCGCTGTTTTTTTTTTTTATTTTATTTTACGGCTGATTGACGTTCGTTATTTCTAAAGAATCTTCTGCTACTACTTCTTGGGGTATATTTTTGGAACTGAGTTCCTTATCGGACGGTACGAACTTGGTGGATGAGGTCTACGCCAAAAAAAAAAAATTAAGATTTTTCCGTCACGAAATTCCGTCACGACCCTTTCTTTATTTTGACGAAAAAAATGTTGTTTTGTTTTTAATTATTGTAATTTATTTTGGAACGGTCGTAAGATCTAATAAATGCTATTTTAAGATTATACATTAATTACGGGACACCCTGTATAAAGGGGTCCTAAAATAAAATAATGTTATATTCTACAAAATTCAATAACCGTTTCTAAGCATTCCTTTAGTCACGTTTCAGACACAATAACTAGCTACACGTTATCGGAATCCTCGCTTTTTAATTTAAATAATACGTTTGTCTTCATAGTTGTTGGCTTCTCCTGCGAAAAATGTTTTGGAATCTCTTTAATAAAAAATACATACACTTACCTTATTAATTAGGACTCTGAAAGTTTTCTTTCTCTTTCTCTTTTCTAGAAATGACAATGCCAATGAAATGCTATCGACGTGCCTACGATTAATGATCCACCTTTCTTGGCCAAATACCAGATGACTTTTTTTACTGTCTTGAAAAAAATAGGGTATGATAGGTGAACGGAGTAGAAACCTATGGTTTGGTATACCTACATAGTTTTTTTTTTTAATAACTTAGACAGTAATTGATCTAAGTATCAATAAATACTACAAATTCGAAGTATACTAGAACAATAAAAACAGAAATTAAAAAAAAACAATAAATCGTTAAAAAATATCGAAATTCAAATCACAAGCTTATGATTTGAATTTGATTTTTTTTTTTGTAATTAAATCTAGGTATGCCGTAGACTTCTACTCCGTTCACCTAATTATAGCCTTTTTTTTCAGGACCGTAAAAAAGTCATCCAGTATAAGGAATTTTATATCTCATATGAACTTATGTAATTTTTTAACTTTCACTTAAAATGAGATACAAAGTGCTTACATACTACATCTAAGTAATTACAATTGTCATATCTACCTCTGAGGAGTTGGTGACTTCACTAAGCTTTTATACAGGGTGTAAGTGTAACACAAACAGTGGCGATGTTTTAAGGGGTCATTGTACTCATAATTATGAACAAATGTTACTATAGAACCAAACCTGAAATCGCGAAAAAAATATCAGCTGTTCAGTACATTTATGTGCGCATAATTCGTCAAAATGAAGGGAACAGCAGATTTTTTTGGCGATTTCAGGTTTGGTCCCATAGTAAAAGTTTTTCATAATGATGAGCACAATGACCCCTTAAAATATTGCCACTGTATACATTTACACCCTATATAAACCAAAACAAACTGGCATGATAGTAACCGACACCTCGTTGCAACGAGTTGTAACAGGCAGTATCAATTGCGTTGCTAATTGGATTACGTACGTTTGTAGACCTGTCGCACAACATGTTGCCAATTCGTACGTTTTTGTTTTTCGAACACATAGAGCACGTAGACGCATTGCCGGTAGAGGTGGCATTGTCGACATTTTCCGGTATACCGGTATATTTTTCTAAACATTGATACCGAGTGAAAAAACCGGCCAAGTGCGTGTCGGACTACGAACAATGAGGGTTCCGTAGTTTTGATGAAATTATCCCAAGAACAAATTTTACATTATAGTTGAAAAACATGTTCTCCCATACATTCCAACAGTAAATGTAAGTTTGTACTCACAATATTGAGAGATTTACCATGCTATTTTAAGACCACAAACTTCTTATAGGTTTTCTTGTAATCTACAGGTATAGAACTATTATATGTATTTTTTTCAAAATTTTAGGCTCAGTAGTTTCGGAGTTAAGAGGGGGGGATGGTCAATTTTCGTCTATTTTCTTAAATAACTTTAAAATGATTTATTTTAAAATTATAAAAAAAATATATTTGAGACCCTCATAGTAAGCCCTTTTATTTAATATATCACACAGTACGGTTTGCAAAACTTTTTTTTTAATTTTCTTATTTGCCCCCTAAAAATGACCCTCATATTCAAAATTCATTTATTTACTTCAGCCGTACGTGTTTGGGTCACAGAAATCCATATGTGTACCAAATTTCAACTTAATCGGTCCATTAGATTCGGAGCAAATTGGCTGTGACAGACGGACAGACAGACACACGAGTGATCCTATAAGGGTTCCGTTTTTTTCCTTTCGAGGTACGGAACCCTAAAAAGCAACTATCACAGTTCAGGGAAGCATTGCCATCGAAACTGTAAAGATATCAATACGGTGTACTTACACGTGGTTGCGGCGCGGCTCCGGCGCGGCTCCGGTGCGCTGTGTGTTCGCGACTCAATCTGCCTAGCCTTTTCCCAACTATGTTGGGGTCGGCTTCCAGTCTAACCGGATGCAGCTGAATACCAGTATTTTACATGGAGCGACTGCCTATCTGACCTCCACAACCCAGTTACTGGGTAATACGATACCCCTTGGTAAGACTGGTTGTCAGACTTTCGGGTTTCTGACGACCCGTAACGACTGTCAAAGATTCACGAATAACGGCCGGGAGCAACGGCTTAACGTGCTTTCCGAGGCACGGAGGAATCTCGTTATGTAAATATGGTCACCCATCCACTGACTAACCCCGGCAAGCGTAGCTTAACCTGACGGATTGACCCGTGCGGCTGTTATTACTTAGCCACGAGCTCCTCCTTAGCCACGAGCTCCTCCTGTGTGTTCGCGACTGAATGTGATAAAAACAGCGGCTTTGTAACTAAACGGCTTTGAGGTCAAATAGTTTAGCTTTGTGCGGACGACAGGTGACAAGTTACTGATGGTAAAGGTGCTGAAGTTGTTTCCCAGATATTATTAACAATATCGTAGCCTATACTATTAATGAGGAATATTTTTAAATGATAAATTATTTATTTTCTGTAAGTAGGTTTGTACAAACACTTTTACACGTCAAATATATTAATGGGGTTGACGTATCCATGTGGATAAAGTGTTCGTTTCAACCGCGCGGCCATGGCGTTAAAAAAAAAAAATCTATGCCAACATTTTGTAACAATTTGTAAAAGTTGACTCGCAAAACCACAAATTTGTCAAAGCTATGGTTAAAAAGTTAGAAGGGTTTGAACGTGGCCGCGCCATCGAAACGCGGAGAACCGCGCGGCCATGAAGATCTCAGAAACTAAGCGTTGCACAGACCTGAAATTTTGGTAAATAACAGATTCAATTTGTAAACAATTTGTAAAAATATAGAAAAAAATCCTAGGTTAATATTTTAGGAGCTGTGAGACTAAAATCCCGTGGCCGCGCCATCGAAACGGTGACAAAAACGTGATAGCCGATATCTCGCTGAAAAAGCATCGCAGACGTCTAGAGTTTTTTGTAAAACCCAGATTTGAATTTGTCAAAACTTACAAAAATGCAACAAAAAATACTAGGTGAATGTTTTAGGAGCTGTAAGACTAGAACCCCATGGCCGCGCCATCGCAACGGTGAAAAAAACGTGATAGCCGATATCTCGCTGAAAAAGCATCGCAGACGTCTAGAGTTTTTTGTAAAACCCAGATTTGAATTTGTCAAAACTTACAAAAATGCAACAAAAAATACTAGGTTAATATTTTAGGAGCTGCGAGACTAAAACCCCGTGGCCGCGCCATCGAAAAGGTGACAAAAACGTTATCACCGATATCTCGCTGAAAAAGCATCGCAGAGGTCTGAAGTTTTTTGTAAAACCTAGATTTGAATTTGTCAAAATTTGTAAAAATATAACAAAAAATCCTAGATTTATATTTCAGGAGCCGCGCCATTATATATTCATTTTCTCTATTTTACCCGAGCGAAGCTATTATAACTATAACAGGGTAATTTCGTAACACATACTTAATGACAACTGATCGCAATTTCTTTAATTTTATCAGTTTAGTATGTTTTAATAAATAATAGCATTTATAGGAACCACTTTACAAACGCACCCGGCGATTTTATATACTAGCTATTTTTTTTTGGGTACTAGACCCTTTTTAGTGTATTATTGAAAACAACAAAGTGCGCGAAATAATAGACGCTGAAAAAAAAAAAATATTTACAGTACGAGTACCATTGATCTTGACCTCAAGGTCAGTGACCCTGAGGCTTTCATCGTCTAATATGCGAGATATTCAACGCCTCACCTAACCCAAAAGATTCACCAATAATAGAGGGGACATGGCGCTCGGCGGCCTCTGCCGCGCCACCGCTCGCTTCGCTCGCTCGCCGTCGCGCGTTAAGGGTCACTGTTATAACCTAACCTAACCTAACCCAAATGATTCACCAGCAATAGAGGTAATGGTCACCAGTTTGGGACGCGCGGGTGTGATAGTACAGTGGAGCCCATTTATATTTGACTTTGTTATCAATAATTTAACTTGGTTATCTTATCACCCAATAGCATAAAAACATTTGATGCAAATGTCTAACCTTCACACTACAGAAAATCAAAATTAGCCAGAGTAATTGAATTCCCAGGAAACTTCCATTTATTGACATTAAATTAAAAGCAGGAATTCGTGAACCAAGTGAAGTCACGGCGGGCGGCTAGAGTGTGAACATCAAAGGAATGTGCCCGCATCGCGACACAGCTATGCTTTGCGACGAACTTTGTAGTGACGTCATGACCACGACGGATGTACTCCAAGGATTGACCGAGTTAAAATGTTTCGTGATTTTATTTTAGACAGTTTATTGGAATGAAGTTCTTTAACGCGGCTTGTGGTAGGAGTAAACTGGCAGAAATTGTGACGTAACGAAGGAGCGATAAGCCAGTTTCATTCAAGCGTCCAAAGTTACGGTTTTTGTTTTTGAAGTGAAAAATTCTTGAGGCACGTTCATCTATATAAATAAAAAGAGAAGTCCTGACTGACTGATTGACTGACTCATTAACGCCCAGGCCAAACCCTTAGACCTAGAAAGCTGAAATTTTGCACATAGGTTACCTTTATGATGTAGACAAGGAATAAGGAAGGAATTCCCGGTAGCAGGTTCCCTTGGGATATCTTCCGACATCCACGTGGGCGAAGCCGCGGGCAAAAGCTAGTTGATGTAGAAATTAGGAAGATATGGTTCACGCTCCTCGACGTGGACCGCATAAATTGCGCTAACGCACATTATTGACCTTAGTCATCGAACTGGCGTTTGTGTAGCATGTGTGTAGCACATTAAGTAAAATTACCGTAATCATCTAAATAAGCAGCAACAATAGGTCCTGCTGGTCGATTCTGTAAAAATTACCGTAATCATCTAAATAAGCAGCAACAATAGGTCCTGCTGGTCGATTCTGTAAAAATTACCGTAATCATCTAAATAAGCAGCAACAATAGGTCCTGCTGGTCGATTCTGTAAAAATTACCGTAATCATCTAAATAAGCAGCAACAATAGGTCCTGCTGGTCGATTCTGTAAAAATTACCGTAATCATCTAAATAAGCAGCAACAATAGGTCCTGCTGGTCGATTCTGTAAAAATTACCGTAATCATCTAAATAAGCAGCAACAATAGGTCCTGCTGGTCGATTCTGTAAAAATCTCACCGTGAAAACTTGCGTGGAGTGAGCTGTCAGTGTCATCCCACGGATGCTAGGGATGGACCAAATTACATTTACAATCATAATCGAGATTTTATCTACCTGACGGCGCGTCTAAAAGTTTTACGACGAAGTTGATTTTAGAACGATCATGACAGCTGTCAACTTGACGTAATCCCAGGTACTAGGAAGGCGGCCGCCCGCTAACAGTTTTGAAAGCTAAGCGTATTGCGGTAGATTTATAGAAAAGCCGGTGGGATTGATTATTGAGATTGTGATGTCACTAATGAGGGTGCTTACCCTGGCAGAGCAGTGAGGTGAAGGATTTGCGCACGCGCTTACGTACCTGGGAGAACGTCGTTTACATTGAGAATATCATTGACTTTCATTTACTTACCATCCCCAAGCCCGCATACCCACGCAATATTAGGACCTCTTCTGGTAAAGACTATGTAATGCCTTTATCAGAAGTGGGATTACGAGGGCAAGGTAGTGGGGAGACCAGTGAAATAACTAAACATAAAACAACCAGTGATCAGTGCAAGTTGCCAATAAAGACGTAACGGGAATTCCTCGGAAATGGGCATTCTTATAACGCTTAATCTTTGTAAGTACAACACTTGAAGCAGTGCATGTAAGTCATCTTTCATTAAACTTGGTTTGATTATGAAAATTCCAAAGCACACATTGACTGATTGGAATTATTGTTGCTAGTAGAAGTTTGTGTGGCCTTGATATATTAGGTAGGTCCCTACTGGCCTTATTTAATTCCTTCCTTGAAGGTATACGCTGTTTCTTTGCTAAGCAAACTAAGAATCAGTATTAACATGACCCGTAATTACTTAAAGAAATATTAACATGACCAGTACCTAATTACTTAAAGAAATTCTACTTGCTAAGTTTTGGACACCCCATGCAGATTCAGAATTATTTTATGACCAGTAATTACTTAAAGAAATTCTACTTGCTAAGTTTTGGACACCCCATGCAGATTCAGAATTATTTTAATGAAATGTTAAGGTTTCGGCTAAGGAATTAGTGAAACAGCATCTCAACCTGCTATGTGACCGTCATGGAGGGAATAATCAATCTTGATTTTAACTATTTTGGGTTTTATCATGTTTGTCCGTTCACAATGGTAAAGTAAGTAAAGCTATATCAAGATAATTAAATTCACATATCATTTCTACTTGGACCTTGATAATTTAAAAGTGTCTGTGAGTTATTTGAAATAAAATAATGTTTTGAGCTCTTTAGCTCAACTCTTTAGTTTCTTTGAAGAGACTACGAGGGGATTCCAATACTTTTCAAACAAAAACCAGAATCTAAAAAATAGGCCTAAACTTAATGACACATGGGTCATTGGGAGTGATCAGTATTGTGGAATCAAGTTGGGATATCACGGATATCAAGCTTGAAGCATCCTGTCAACATCGACTGGGAACAAGTTTAGAGGAGAGTAACTCGCAAGTTCAAGTTTGTTTCTAATTCCAGGTATGATACTTGTCACTAAAATCTTTAATTTTTGTGCCTGATCACACTATTAATTACCCAATAATCTTAAGCAGATATGTGTTTCAGCGGGTATTCCTGTTGAAATTAATAGTGATGATTGTATGTTTGATGTGTGATTCTTAATTGTTTGACTGCCTCATTGGTCTGGTGGTTGACCAATCAGCCTGACCTCCTTTCTCTTATGGAAAGGCTGTGTAACAGGGAGCTGAGGGACGGCGCTCTGAAAACGATACTGCTACACGGTAATCAACTTCTCCAGCATCAGCAGCGCCCTCTCCAGACATGGAATAAAACAGGTACTAACGGACTGGATTACAAACATGTTAAGTAAACGAGTGGTTCGCCTTGAGGGTGAGCAGCAGTTAGCCATGATAGCCAAAGGCCCAGGGCGGGGTGTTGTCACCCCTGCTATGGAATTTAGTGATTAACGACCTTATCACCAAACTCAACGCCAGCCACTATTATACAATAGGTTATGCAGATGATCTCGCAATCCTTGTGTCGGGGAGGGTGACAGGAGCGATCTGCAACCCCACTCGGCAAGCGCTACGTATTGTAGAAAGATGGTGCAGGAAAATGATAGGTAAGAAGTGGGGCCTATCCCCGAAAATTGTACTGTGGCTGTACACTGCAGTGGTCTGCCCCATTGTCACCTGCGGGGCTGTGGTCTGGTGGCCCCGCACCAAACTTGTTACAGCCTCCAATAAACTACAACATATGCAAAGACTAGCCTGCACGGCGACAACGGGTTGCATGAGGACTACTGCGACTGCAGCAGTTGAAGCCACAGGTACTGGGTTTACCACCTCTTCACCTGTTCATACAGCAGGAAGCAACGATGGCGGCGGTACTTCTTAATGCACTAGATCTCTGAGGTAAGACTAACTCACCACACACCGCGCTACTTGAGGGCCTCAATAAGGAGTTCCCTATTACGAAAGCTGTAAATGACCGGGTACCCAAACAATTTATTTTTGATAAAAAATACAAGATCCAGCTTCACGAAGATCGTCAATGCGAGGGGTTGTGCCCCGCAGAGCTGCGCATCTTCACGGATGGATCTAAGACAGGTAGTGGCACAGGTGCTGGAATCTTCTCGGAGGACTTCAACATACACATAGCTACACCATTGGGGGTCCATAACACGGTGTTCCAGGCCGAGTGCATGGGCATTTCTCTGGCCGCTACTGCCATCATGGCCAGGGAAGTTAAGGACCACTCAATCCGCATACTCTCAGATGGCATGGCTGTTCTGCAAGCGCTAAATACTCACACAGTGGACTCTGGGCTACTAAACGAGTGCCACCAGTGTCTCAACCAGGTGGGTAGACTCAATAATATAACCATTCAATGGGTCAAGGGACACAGCGGCTCGCTAGGCAACGACGCAGCCGACGAACTTGCCAGAAGGGGGTCGAGCATGGCACCAGTGGGACCTGAACCCATAGTGCCGCGCCCCTTCGGGTACTTGCGCACTCTGGTAAGGAAACGTACCTGGGACCAGCATCACAAACTATGGTCGGACCAAGGTGAGTGTAGGCAGGCTAAGGAAGCACTCCCTACAATTGATGGCCGCGTCACGAAACAATTTCTTCGACTAACTAAACAACAGCTGCGTATAGTTACAGCTGCTATAACTGGCCATGGGTCATTTAATAAACACCTCTTTGTCATAAGAGTCACAGTCGGTCCGCTGTGCGGGGCCTGCATGGAGGGCGGCGAGACAGCGGCTCAGTGCTTCTGGGCTGCCCGGTGGTCGCCGCATAAAGGGCAAAGTATTTCGGTAACCCAGGTACCATCTGGGAGGTTGTCGGTAGTGTCAGGGCGCTGCTGGCCTTCTTTGGGGAGCTGGGGTGGATTGAATAACCGGTTTCCCCACCCATGCGCAAAATACGCGCACTGTCGTGGAGTTGCGGATACCAGCCCGTATTACCTATTACCTATTGGTCTGGTGGTCGCTGGTACGGCTGCTGAGCGTGTGATTCAGGGTTCGACCCCTGTGTTGGCCAAGGTGATGTTTGTTTTTTTTGTTGTTTATCTTGATTTTCTCAGTGCTGTACCCAGGGGCTATGAAGGCTTAGTAAATATAGCCACTACCTTAACTAATAACTTGAAGGAGGCCAAGACGGCGGTCCTCCATTGGGGAGCGGAGCGGATATCATCTGGTAATGACAGTGATACCTTGTCAATTTGTAGTTCACTTACGATAATGCCAGCTCTGGAACCCTCTCGGTCTCCAAGAGTGAAGAGTGAAGAGTGAAGAAACGTAATTAAAGGTAACACTGCTACTAATGTGTGAGATTAACTGTGTATGGTGTGTGTGTGAGGGACTGGCTCATACGGGTCGACGTCCTATGGTGTGTGAGTGTATAAGTGTGAGGGACTGGCTCATGCGGGTCGACGTCCTATGGTGTGTGTGTGTGTTAGAGGGACTGGCTCATGCGAGTCGATGTCCTATGGTGTGTGTAGCGGACGTCGATTGGATGATCTAAGGAACAGGCTAAGGCAGGCCGATGTTCCGGATCGTATTATTGCACCGATCGTATAGTCTGAGAGGCTATGAGATCAATTGAGAAATGTGTGAGACTAGTGAGTGATCGGAGGGATGCTGATTGGTTGTCCGGTCCATGTTGCCATATGAGATGACGACTGGTCGAAGGGATGCCTATTACAGTTGTCCGGGTCAGCTCCTATTAGGTGTCGTCATATGAGATGATGCCTAGTCAAGGTCTAGGTTGTCCGGTTCAAGTCGTCATAGGAGTTGACGGCTGGTCGAAGGGACGCCTTAGCCAGTGTTACGAGTAGTTTGCATGAAGTCAAATGTTTTGTGTTTGTGTAGGATTTGCTATGCGTGGTCGAAGGGGCCTAGTACGCCCGGTCCACGGCGCGTGTTGTTTAGGTGGCTGGTCGAAGGGGCCCAGTACGCCCGGTCCACGCCGCATGTTGTTTAGGTGGCTGGTCGAAGGGGCCCAGTACGCCCGGTCCACGCCGCATGTTGTTTAGGTGGCTGGTCGAAGGGGCCCAGTACGCCCGGTCCACGCCGCATGTTGTTTAGGTGGCTGGTCGAAGGGGCCCAGTACGCCCGGTCCACGCCGCATGTTGTTTAGGTGGCTGGTCGAAGGGGCCCAGTACGCCCGGTCCACGCCGCATGTTGTTTTGGTGGTTGGTCGAAAGGGCCTTGTGCGCCCGGTCCACACCGCACAATGGGTTGGTGGCTAGTCGGAAGGGCCTAGTACGCCCGGTCTACGCCGCATAGTGAAGTTGGTGGTTGGTCGAAAGGGCCTTGTGCGCCCGGTCCACACCGCACAGTGAGTTGGTGGCTAGTCGGAAGGGCCTAGTACGCCCGGTCTACGCCGCATAGTGAAGTTGGTGGTTGGTCGAAAGGGCCTTGTGCGCCCGGTCCACACCGCACAGTGAGTTGGTGGCTAGTCAGAAGGGCCTAGTACGCCCGGTCTACGCCGCATAGTGAAGTTGGTGGTTGGTCGAAAGGGCCTTGTGCGCCCGGTCCACACCGCATAGTGAGTTGGTGGCTAGTCGGAAGGGCCCAGTACGCCCGGTCTACGCCGCATAGAGTTGGTGATTGGTCGAAAGGGCCTTGTGCGCCCGGTCCACACCGCATGGTAAGTTGGTGGTTGGAGGTGGGGCCTAGCACGCCCAGCCCATGCAATGTGTAATCGCTGTGTGTAGCCTGTGCTGCTACTAAATGAGAGATCCTTACGTAGCATGTCAGGAATGGACGAGCTGATGCAACTGGAATGTTGTTGCTTCTGGTATTTCAGAGAGACCATATTATCAGGATGACTAAGCACACGAGGACGTGTGATAGTCAGGGTGGCCGTGACGGCGCGTCTAAAAGTTTTACGACGAAGTTGATTTTAGAACGATCATGACAGCTGTCAACTTGACGTAATCCCAGGTACTAGGAAGGCGGCCGCCCGCTAACAGTTTTGAAAGCTAAGCGTATTGCGGTAGATTTATAGAAAAGCCGGTGGGATTGATTATTGAGATTGTGATGTCACTAATGAGGGTGCTTACCCTGGCAGAGCAGTGAGGTGAAGGATTTGCGCACGCGCTTACGTACCTGGGAGAACGTCGTTTACATTGAGAATATCATTGACTTTCATTTACTTACCATCCCCAAGCCCGCATACCCACGCAATATTAGGACCTCTTCTGGTAAAGACTATGTAATGCCTTTATACCTATATTTTTCATGGTAATTTTATAACATAATCATTTTATATTATTTCTAAGCTAGAGGGTGTCTAAACATTACTATTTAGGGGGGTTTTAAAATAAAATAGTCAAATAGAAATTCAGACAAAACTAAATTTCTGTTTTTTATTTTTTTTAAAAACCGCCTAGATAGTATTGTTTAGACACTTAAATACTAGCTTTGAAATAATATAAAATGATCACTAGAATAGCATAAAAATGTTATTAAAATCTCGATTATGACTGTAAAAATGTGCTTGTTCCATCCCAAGCATCAGGTGGAATAACACTGACAGCTCACTCCACGCTCACTTCACTTAAGTTTTCACGGTGAGATGATTACAGAATAGCATTGCTGGTTTTCAAAATGTGCACAAATAGTTCAAAAACCAAAAACAAGCTCCACGGGATTACTTTTCACTCGTAAGTACAGTCAAAAATGTTAATTTGTTGAAAATTATAATAATATTGAATGTTTGCTTCGCCATGTTTGTTAGAGCGAGTTATACATGCAATGTCATTCATAATCGCAAACATTCGGCGGCTAGAAGCCGACCCTAACATACTTGTGAAAAGGCTAGGCAGATTGATTGTTACCTAGTTTTATTTGCAGTTTTGTAAATATACACTTTCCGAAAATAGTTTCAACAACTTGTTCTTGCTTTAAGAGCGTTAACGCCGCGCGCGCTGGCAACGTCGCATTTCGAAAGGTTTTTTGGGATTTTTTTAATAAATTTAAATCAAAGGACAATTTCCTCTCTCAAATTCTTAGATCGTTGGTATTTCTATGTATGTATGCTATTTTCTGACAGATATTTTGGTATTCACGCTTAGAAAATAAAATATTGTCAATTATTTTCTATTATTCTATTTTCTAAATACAAAACAAAATTACTGTCAAAAAATAGCATACATACTTATAAATACCAACGATCTAAGAATTTGAGAGAGAAAACTTACAAATGTCGCTGTCGCTGTCAAAAAATTACAAATTCGCAATTATCGGACTTTTTCCTTTATTTGTGTTGTATGACCTTACTTTTTACCAAATTTCATGATTCTAGAACAACGGCAAGTACCCTATAGGTTTTGATTTACTTGCGAGTGTCAAAACATATCGCATAAATGGCCGTATGTTTTTATTGTATTGACTTATAAGCTTGAGTTTTTTAGGACTTCAAGAGACCACAGACTGACGTATTTAACATTAATTTCAACTTGATACCTCCATGCGTTCCTGAGAAAAACGGTCTTGACAGACTGACAGACAGACAGACAGACAGACAGACAGACGGACAAACAAGTGATCCTATAAGGGTTCCGTTTTTCCTTTTGAGGTACGGAACCCTAAAAATGCTAGTTTTGAGGAAACTGCGAATTTGTATTGAGCCAAATTGCGTCAATCATGTTTTGGCCCTCATAAATTAGAGAAAATCTTAAATTTTTATATTCATGAAAAATAAAAAGGCAGTAGGTATTTAGTTTTTGTGAACACAAATTAATTTTGCGTGCAACCGAAGTTCATCAAAATGTCTTCTTTGGGACCCATTTCGCCTTAATACATCATTATCATCAGCTTACAGCCATCTTCTGCTGAATATAGGCCTCTCAAATTGCACGTTTAGCTCAATTTCTACCCACTCTAATCCATCACCTGACCTACGCGGACATTACTTACCTTTTGGACCAAAATATGAAACCAAAGCGGTCACATAAAAAAACAATCTCAATATAATATTACACACCCACAGATAGTGAACACGGCTATTGACATTTATCGAAATAATATAAAAGATAAAGCCTCTAATAAAACATATTGGATATTGGATATCATGTCACCCGGTTATCACCTGCGAAAAACTGATACTATGGACCTTTATCTAGGGCAGCTGAATTTCGCAACTTTTCTTATAAAAATAAACCAAATAATCTGCACTTTTCTAATATTCCCGCTTGATCGCCATACTTCCAAGTGAGGTTAAGAAGGTTTTTTTATGTTTTTCAGCCCGTGGGCGCCAAACCGCCACAGACAACAAAACATCACTTGGGCACATGGCTACAACTTTACAAAATAAAATATTAAAACTCCAAATACCTGAATAGGCAAATAAATAACATTTACAGTATTGTTTAACATTTATTCACAAAATAATAACGATGGCTAACAGTCGGCCTTTCCTGACAAATTCACGTCCCGTGAATCTAATTACGTCGTATAAGATTACTTTTAAATAAAATATTTAATCAACAAATAATTTGACCACATTAACTATTATCATGGGAATAACAAAAAAAAAAAAAAAAAAAAATCAACAAATAATCATATTAGACAATACCTGATTCTAAATTCTAAATGAACTAGTATTGTAGCCTCTAAATATCTACAACAAATATCTCAATTAAATAATAAACTGAAGACGAAATCCCTTCATGTTTTCGCCTCAAAGTATTAAATTAGGTTAAACAGCCTTTACATATTCGGAATACAATCAATACTGAAGCCCCTTCATGTCTTCAGCATTGTCAAATCATTCCACTGAAACCTCTACATATTTTCAGCGGTTTGACGATTACACTTTACTCAAGTTGCTATGCAAAGCAACATTGAATCATTACAATGTCTGATTCTGAAATAAAATAATATTCGTTGTAGCCTCTACATATCTACAACAAATATCTCACATAGGTACATTATGGTCCGAAGACGAAACCCCTTCATGTTTTCGCCTCAAAATGTTAAATTAGATCCACAATACAATCAATACTGAAGCCCCTTCATGTTTTCAGTATTGTCAAGTCATTCCACTGAAACCTATGTACCAGTACATATTTTCATTGGTTTGACGACTACTTGGAATGCATCATTAACTCAACTGGTACGCAAACCAATATTAATTTAAGTGAAATCTGCTTTATAATCATAAAAGTTAATTAGTTTAAGTCAATATCCATAAATACACAAAATATTAATTTGCAACAATCAAATAGGTAGGTAAAATAATATTTTTTTTTAGATATTATCATCGTTATTATTATCATCAATATTTTGGTCATTACTAAAATCATTATCAGAATCATTATCTGATTCATTATTACTTCTATTAAATACCAACCATGGGTGGATCTTATCTACGGAGAAAATACCAGTAAAAGGTCGGTTACCTTTTCGAGACAACGGAGTATCCTCAATAACATATCTATCATTATCCAATATCGTTACTATGCGATAGGGACCACGAAGTTTTGGAACAAGCTTTCGACTTTGACCACAGGAAGGAATCTCTCTTTCTACTCTGACGAGATCACCTACAACATATATAACCTTCTTCCTATGTTTATCGAAAGATTCTTTCTGTTTATCCTGATTTTTGGCTATATGTTCGGACACTTGATTTCGAATGGTTTCTAATGTACTCTCATCACAATATTCCTCGTTATTAGTGCTAAGGGAAAGAGAAGAATCATTCGTCCCAATTAATTTTAGGCCAAACAACGCCTGTGCTGGAGTTTTTCCTGTCCCCTTATTAAGTGTATTATTTAATGCCCATTGAATTTCGGAAACCGCCTCGTCCCACAATTTTTCGTTTTTATTCAATATCTTGGCACTAAGAGCAGCGAGGACAGTTCAATTGTACCTCTCAACTTGCCCGTTTGCTCGCGGCGTAGCTACCGCGTTTAACACATGTTTAACACCTAATGAATTAAGAAATTCCTTAAACTTTTTGGAAGTAAAAGAGGTTCCTCTGTCTGATACTATTCTTTGCGGGACACCAAAAGTATGAAAGTAACTCTGTAATGCTTTTATACTCTGTAAACTTTTTGTGCTTTTAACCGGATCGAGAATTATGTATTTAGTAAAGGCATCTATTATTAACAAAAGATAAGAATTCTTTTTCTTACTACGCACAAAGGGGCCCAAATGGTCTACATGAAGTGTATGGAATGGGCGATCAACTTTTGGTATTGGGTGCAATTCCCCAGACCTTTTGCCAGCGGGGATTTTCGTATGAGCACATTCAAGACAAGAATCGACATATTTTTTAATAAATCTTCTCATCTTGGCAAACCAATATTGACTTTTTATTTTATCATAAGTTTTATCAAAACCAAAATGTCCCAACATATCGTGATTTGTTCTGAGTAAATGCCACCTTATTCCTTTAGGTACAACCCATCGATCGCCCTCAGGCGTTTTCCTGTACAGCATCCCGCGTTTAACGACAAAGTTGTTTTTAATTTCAATAATATTATTCGTTTCTTTATCGTTAAGTATAGTTATTATTCTTTGTAATTCAGAATCATTTTGTTGAGCAGTAGCTATCCAATTGGTATTAATTAATCTGACTTCTGTATACTCATTTTGCTGTACAGGATTACGACTAAGGGCGTCGACATGACACATATTTGAGCCTGGTTTGTAAATAATATTAAAATCAAATTCTTGTAAAGCATTCCACCATCTTGCAACGCGTGGCAACATGTCTTTTTTTTCAAATGTGGCTCGAACCGAGTTACAGTCAGTAACTATCGTGAATTTGAGTCCTAATAAATATACGCGAAATTGTTGAACCGACATTACAACAGCCAAAGTCTCTAAATCATAAGAGGTGAAGCGAGCCTCTTCGGGGGAAGTCTGTCTGCTGTAATAAGCAACAGCGCTAAATGGGGAATCCTTTTTAGACCTTTGCATTAATATCCCAGCAATTCCTAACTTGGAGGCATCCGTATGAACTTGCGTTTCATAGGTCGGATTATAGAAGGCAAGAACGGGGCGTTTTGTTAGTTCTGATTTAACTTTTGAAAAGACTCTTCCTGAGAACTTTCCCAATGCCAAGAGGAGTTTTTCTTTAAGAGTTGAGTTAACGGTCTGGCGATTGTGGAAAACCCCCTTATAAAGCGCCGAAAGAAACTAGATAAACCAATAAATTGACGGACTTTATGTTGATCAGTTGGGCGGGGAAAATTTTCTACAGCCTCTATTTTGTGCTGTCCAGGCCTTATTCCCTGTTCATTTACTTCAAACCCCAAGTAATTAATGGATCGCATAAAAAAGTTACATTTTGATAGTTTTAAAGTTATTCCAGAAGTTCTGAACAAGTTAAGTGTATTCTTTAATTTCTCAAAACCCTCTTCAATAGTTTTTGACGGGATTATGACGTCATCCATGTAAGCAAATGCGTCTTTAAAACGGGCGTTACCAAGAATATTATTGATGGCTCGTTGAAAATTTGACGGAGCATTAGCTAAACCAAAAGGCATCCTGTTAAACTCAAAATGGCCATCAGGTGTAACAAAAGCTGTTAAATGTTTGGAAGTTTCTGACATACAAATTTGGTAATAACCGGACGCGAGATCTAATGTCGTATAAAACTTAAAGCCTGATAGATTGTCTAATTGATCGTCAATTCTTGGCAAAGGATAATGTTCTTTAATTGTTTTCTTGTTCAAGGCCCTAAAATCTATACAAAGTCTGTAATCGCCAGTTTTCTTTTTTACTAATAAAATTGGGGATGCATAGTCGGACGTGGATGGTCGTATAATTCCTGAATCCTCTAATTCTTCAACCATTCCTCTAACAACTTGTCGCTCCGAATGAGCCAACCTATAAGGTCGGTATACAATAGGACTATTGTCACTTAAATGGATATTCATCTCTATTCCTTTGACACATCCTAATTCTTTGGTTGAAAAAGCAAAGCAATCCCTATAATCGTTTAATAAATTAAATAACGACTCGCGATCTTTTTTTTCTAATTCATCACCTACGTTTATTAATGAGCTGTCTATAGTAGGATTGGGTAAGTCTTCGTGGTTACCTACAATTCTATTAATGCGGTATGACTGCATTTCTGTAAATGGAACTGCACGAACTAATAGTGTACCTCGTTTCAGGTCAAACCCTAGCGAGTTCGATCCGTCTACTACAACCCGACCTCGACCGTCCGTCAGTTTTATCAAACCTTGAATGACTTCGTACTCCCTATTTGGTTCGCGACTTAAACTGGGTTCTATAAGCACATCACCATTATATTTAGTTTCAGAGTAAATATCGACACCGGTATATCCATGTATTTTAATATCGTCTAAAACACGTAACGTAATTCTTTTAACCGTTGACATAGTTTTGTCTTTAATTTGAAGCATTTCGTTAGTTTTAATGACGATGATGTGATCCTGTTCTGTAAAAGTTTGCCCCAATAATAAAGGGACTTGTAATAAATGATCTGAGACTATAAGTGTTGGTACTATTGCCTTCACGGAATCTATTTCAATGTTCATATCACATTTTCCCAAACAACTAACCACAGAATCTCCAAACCCTCTCAAAACTGGTAAGTCATTCATTGACCACATAGTAGTAATTATGTTACGGGCAACTGATTCTCTCAACATAGAGCATTGACTACCAAAGTCAATAAAACAATCAAGTGTTACACCATTTACAGAGGCTTCTATAAAATATTTTAATTCATCATTATGTTCTGTAGAAATACGTAAAACCGTTTTAGGAGCCGCATCCTTTTTATTAGAGCAGTCGTTAACTAAATGTCCTACTTTATTACAGTTAGTACACCGTTTGATTGTTTGTTTACACTTATAATACGGGTGACCTTCTTCACCACAGTTATAACATTTAGTTGTAGATTCAGTGGTGTTAGTCTTAGTACTATTAGTTTTATTACGTTTATTATTATTAATGCCTGCCTGATACACTGTTTTGTCGACTCTCTTATTAATTTTAACTCCCTTTAAATACACTAGTAGTTTGTCAAGATCGGAGTACTGTGCTGCTTCCGCACTTGTTCTTATAGAACGATCTTCAATCCCAAACAGAATGCAATCAATGGCATTCTTTCCGAAAATATTGCATCTATTTAATAACACCGTCTTATCATAAAAATATTCCTCTAATGAATCGCCAAAACGTGCTTTACAAGCAAGCATATCTGACAATAACTGAGCGTAATTCTCGTCGCTCGGAAAAGCTGAGCGTAGTTTGTTTTGCCATTCAAACCAGGAAAACATGACACTGGGAAGCCCTTGATACCATTTTTGTGCAAAACCTACAAGTTTCGGCATTGCGTAATGAACCGTTTGCTTTTCTGACCAGTTATAAATTTGTGCACACTCATTTACTTTGGTAATCCACATTTCTATAGTTTGATTTCGTTTTGATGGATCGAATTCGGGAATAACATTAAAAACGGAAAAACGTTCATTGCTTCTATCAGTTTTCATCGTCTGCACGACGTCTTTTAACATTTGAGCCAATAATAATTTATCACTGACCTGTTCGGCAACCTTACTGTCACCTTGGGATAGCTTCGTATTGTTGCGGTCGCTCCCGGCCCCGCAACTGTGCCTGGTATTGCGCGCAGTACTACTGCGGCCGCGCCTCGTACCGCTCCGGTCGCGATGCGTAGTACTCCGTTCGCGTTGCGTACCGCTCCGGTTGCACCGCGCATCACTTCGGCCGCGTTGCGTACCGCACCGACTGCGCCGCGCACCACTCCGATTTCGCCGCGCACCGCTGCGCTTGCGCTGCGCACCGCTCCGACTGCGCCGCGCACCGCTCCGACTGCGCCGCGCACCGCTCCGACTGCGCCGCGCACCACTCCGGCTGCGCCGCGCACCACTCCGGCTGCAACGCGCACCGCTACGGCAGCAACGCGCATCGCTACGGCTGCGTCTAGCACGGTTCCGGCTGCGCCTTGCGCAGCTGCGGCTGCGCTTGGCACGGCTCCGGTTACGTCTCGCGCCGCTCCGGCTGCGCCTCGCGCCGCTCCGGCTGCGCCTCGCGCCGCTCCGGCTGCGTCTCGAACCGCTACGGCTGCGCCTCACACCAGTACTGCATTGGCTGCGTCGGACACCACATCGGCGGCTACCTTGGACACTGCTAGTATTATGCCGCATGACGCTGCGGCTGCGTCTTTTTGATAGTATAGATTCTCGGGATTCTAAACCGAAAGGCAACTCGGAATCAGGAGTATCCAAGCGCCTCCCTTGTTTGCACGTCTGATCACCCATTTAGTTAGGTTTAATATTGCGCTTTGCTGGGCGGTCGGTAACACTGAGATCTCGTAAGAAAGTGTTCTCAGTGCTATTCCACTTCTGAACTAAAAATAAACCAAATAATCTGCACTTTTCTAATATTCCCGCTTGATCGCCATACTTCCAAGTGAGGTTAAGAAGGTTTTTTTATGTTTTTCAGCCCGTGGGCGCCAAACCGCCACAGACAACAAAACATCACTTGGGCACATGGCTACAACTTTACAAAATAAAATATTAAAACTCCAAATACCTGAATAGGCAAATAAATAACATTTACAGTATTGTTTAACATTTATTCACAAAATAATAACGATGGCTAACACTTATTTATTTCTAACCACATAGATTTGAACCCACTGGAAGTTAAAGGGGATATACAAGTCCGTGATAAGGCCTATCGTGCTTTATGGATCGGAATGCTGGGCCGTGAAGAAGACGGATGAAAAAAGATTGCATGCAGCGGAGATGAGAATGTACAGATCGATGCCTTCCACGTAAGTTGTTGTAAGCCACAAAATTGCGATTTTGTGTTTTTCACGCAAAAGTGTCTAATTATATATATATTATCGTATTCAAAATAAATCAAATGCAAAAAACTATAATTTTAGGTAGTTTTGAGATGTATAATGTCGTAAGTTCCAAACTATTCCGGCGCAGATTACTGTATTATTACTTGCAATGGCTTACGGCGGGCGGTGGGAGGGCTGAAGAGCGCGCACGCACCGCGTATGTGTCACATAAAACAGACTACGCTGGAACTCGCTGTCGGCTGTACTTCACGCGCGTTTTTTTTTTGTTTATATAACATTTGCATAATAACACTATCACTTAAATATTTTCTTATAGTAGCATAATGAAACGTTATCAGATACAATTCAGAGGACGGAAACTATATGCTATGGTCAAAAATGTCAACCCACAAAAAAGATACATTGAGGAAATCCATCGAAAATGACGATATCACAATAAATCAAATTGAACATATCGATTTCCATGATTCATTTTTCCGAAGTATTGAAGGTATCTTAAAATTTTGTGTCTTTATGGCAATACTTTTAGTAATTATAGTGATGGTGATTTAAAATGTGGTATAGAATACATACAGCAATATACGTTGCTGAATTTAGATGTATTTTGTGTTAAGTAATACATACAACATTTTACTTTGGAATTAGTTGTACTAAACTAAATTGTAAGATGACATACAATGATTTACGTTGCCATATTAACTGTTTCATGGTTAATAAGTAATACATACCACAATCAACGTCGCCAATCACAGACACACCTACGTTGTATTGTAAGTAATATTTGCGATTTCCAGATGTAATCAAACTTACGCATAATAATCATTGAACTTCGTGGGTGTTTTAAGGATGATTATGAGATTTTCTACTCTATTGGCATTATTCACATCTTATTTAAACGCAATATTGCGTTGTTTCAGAATCACCCTTACCAGTAAATTTTAATGAATCTGAGATCTTTGTAGTTGAATTTTAACCAATTAATATTAACCACTTCAAAAATCTCAGTTTCATTAATAGGTGATGACTTTTTCGCAACAACTATAGAAACTGCAGTGCAAGTACGGACTGCATCGATAAGACATCGAGATCGCTAAGGTTCGCATTTTTATCGATCTTGTTATCGAATTTGGAAGTACGTAACACGCGACGATAAGATTTATCGTGGGCCGATTCGAGTCGATAAGGATCGTTTGTCAAATGGCAATACTGAGGACGTCCACAGACAAACCATTTAAGGTGGGGTTTCTGTGGCACGACTAATGTCCGAAATATTTAGAAAATCCTTTTTGTTCATACATTTTTGACATTGTAAACAATATTTATGGGTATAATTCAGAGAAGCTACCAGTATTTACAAAAATTTCCGTTTGTTTTCGTAAAAATACAGAAAATATGCTATCTTCTTAAATTAAAGTCGTGTTTAGTTGTTTTACCTTTGCCAAAAAAAAAAGTTTGTTGTTGACATTTCTTGAAGTTTGAGAAAACATAGACTATACACTAATAACTGGAAAAAAACTTATCTGTCTGTAACCATCTGAGCTATCCGTAAACACGGTAAACTCTAAACTCTAGATCTCGAATGAAGTAGGTAGGTAACTATAGTAAAAAAAAACAGTACTTATGTACTTACCACGATATGGACAGGGAGTCCAGTGGATCGTATCCTCCGCACATCTACCTCTATCCCTTCTGTTAACATGACTGCCACTTCCCGAGTCACCCGAAAGAGAAGAACAAAATGATCTTCTGGAAGTTCCAGAGGATTGTTCGTGTCTCTGAGACGCCGCCTCCGAACACGCATCACATTATGATGCTGCTGCCGTTCTTCCTCATCACCCAGCAATAAAGCCATGAGTCCTAAATCCATTTTATGTAATGATCGATAAGCTTATCGGGCTTCTACAAGGTGTCGATAAATTACCGAGCTTGACAGCTTAAATTGGCGATCTCAACTGTCAAAATGTCGTTTCGTACTTGCATTTTCGATAAATTCGTTAAAATTTTAGAGTTTATCTACCGATCGGTAAAGTAGAAGTTACGTACTTGCGACATCGATTCGATTCGATAAAAACTCATTTTATCGAGTTTATCTGTCAAATTTATCGAATCGAGTCCTACGTACTTGCACTGCTGATACTACAGATCACTCTTATCATGAAACTGCTCACCCATCTCCTAACTGTAGTCTTAACCACGACTGTGACATCCGTTTTTATCCGTATGACTTTGATAAAGAAAATTAACCCATATTAGATCAAAAGACTAATATGGGTCCATCTGAGAACTGAGTCAAAATCTGAGCCTGAGAACTGCGCAAGTGATTGCTGAGCTAGTGGTCAGCAATCACTTGCGCAGTTCTCAGACTGTTCCACTCCTCAATAAGCAATTGTAGCAACGTTCATTTTGAGTGTTTAATTCTATTTTTTTGTTTAAAGTTTGAAGTTTTAATTTATTATGAACTAACGTTTATTCTGGAATAAATTTTACGTAATAATATTAATGTAATAGGTACAGGAGAAATTTACAATTCATTTCTGAGCGTTTTTAGTGGGTTTGGTTTTGAATGGGATTTTTTTTATAGCTATTCCATACATATTTCAAAAATTCTGAGGCCGCTATGAACTAAACCATAATTACAGAGATATTTATATAAATAAAAAGAGAAGTCCTGACTGACTGACTGACTGATTGACTAACTCATCAACGCCCAGACCAAACCCTTGGACCTAGAAAGCTGAAATTTTGCACAGAGGTTCCCATTATAATGTAGACAACGAATAAGGAAGGAATTCCCGGTAGCAGGTTCCCTTGGGATAGTTCCCGACGTACACGCGGGCGAAGCCGCGGGAAAAGCTAGTTATTATATATTTTTCATTTCACAGTAGTCAATCCACGTGCTCGAAAAAACATTTTTTCTTAAAATGTAAACATAAATAGTACATACGGCTGCATCGGCTTTATTTATATAGATAAGAAAGTTGCGAAAAGCGAGACAGCTATAAACTATACTAATAACTATTCCCCACCACTCAATAAGTCAAAGTGGTCAGAGTATTTCAGTTTCTCCGAATAAAAACGCCACAGTTGGCCATTTTACTCAAAAATCATGGTCGAAATGTATGATGCCTCTCAATAATTTCGACAGTAAGTTTTTAGTTATTTAACGATTTTTATTGGTTTAGTAACGTATGCACGAAACAGTTTTGTAGGTAGGGATAATTAACAAAATTTCGCAGAAAAAAAGGTTATATTTTTATTTTATAATATCTAAAAATGCTATACGTACGGTACATACCAGACCCTTTTATTTTTTTCATTCGGAGTAAATTGTTGTAACTAGCCTATACGTCTAAATGCGACTCTTGTGTTCCAGTGTAAATTAATTTAAGTGACAAATACAACAATTTGCAAGCGCCATAAGCCGCGGTAAAGTGTTGTAACAGCAAAATCTCTGAAACCTTTGGTATTTTTATATGAAGCCATGCAGTAAACGCTAAAGTATTGCTAACTATATTCACATACTGAATTTTATAAAGATTACTTGAAAAATGCAGTTTTTATTGCCAATAGTATCTTTGAAACGCTCTCCTGTAAAATTGCAGTTTATGGGTTACAACAACGTACGTGGGAGGCATCGAGATGGATGTGTGGAGTGACGAGAATGGATAAAGTAAGAAATTAGTATATAAGAGGAAGTTTGAAAGTGACGCCAGTGACAGAAAGATTGAAAGGAAATCGTTTGGCTTGGTATGGGCATGTGATGAGGAGAGACGAAACGCATGTGACTAAAAGAGTGATGAATATACAAGTTGATGGATGGAGAGGCAGAAGAAGGCCAAAGAAAAGATGGGTGGATTGTGTGAGGAATGATATGAAAGATAGGGGAGTGTATGATAACGTGACGGTTGACAGGGGAGAATGGAAGAAGAAAACGTGTTGCGCCGACCCCAAGTAATATGGGATAAGGGCAAGAAGATCATGAAGATGATGATAGATTTGAATGAATGAATGAATGGAATGCCCAGCGTGGTTTGAACAGACTCGATTACTTGAATGAACCCAAAGATTCATACTAAACCCTGGAGCCTCATGTTTCATTTGAATTAAAACTCCTTACATTACCCAGTATATATATTTTAGAACGTGCAAAATTTATTCGACATCACTTTGATCTGTTTGAAAAGGCTCAAGACCGTTGCCCTCGAAAAGTAAGAGATTCAGATAGAATAGTTCTACCTGGGGCACCAAGGACTTCTAAAAAGAACTGTTACCATAAATATGTGTGAACTTATTTGATTAAAAAAAACTTAAAAATGTTAATGTCAAATAATCTGTTATAGGAGGGCTGTCGCATTTTGTCACTCTCTCGCTCACACGGGACCAAATTTTCAAGAATGTTAAATGAAAAGATGCTTTTGCGAAAAATGTAATCATTTAGTAATTCGCTAAATGATTACATTATTATTAGTAAATAATATTAATTTACTGTAAGTATAAACGTTCCATTACAATTGAATTCGTTAATTCTAATTAGCATTAATGAATTCAATTATAATTTAATGTAATTGAACGTGGAAGAATGGAGTCACCTAGCACAAGCAACTTCTTGGTTAAAAGGTGATCTTCAAACCTTGTTTGTTGTTTGTACGTTGTAATTGAAATACTTAAATCTTTTTTTTTATAGATTGGAGTCGGAGTCGGTATGATTTTTTGGGATGTTGATAGGATAGATACCAATAGTGTAAAACCAAGATTGCAGCTTCGAAACACATACTGCTGACTACTGCTGATTTTACAACAAATGACTATCGGAAGAAAAGCAGTAAAAAAACTAAAAAAAAACCGGTCAAGAGCGAGTCGGACTCGCGCACCGAGGGTTCCGTTCCGATTTCTGAAAAAGTGTGCTATTTAGAGACTTCGTTTTATTATTCCTGTAATTTTTACATAAACTTCTATCACATAGAATCATTTCAGATTTTTCTCTATGCAAACTTCGGTGGGTTAAGGTTGGGGAACGGTATTTTTTTAACATTTTTCATCAAAAGTCGAAATATTTTTTTTTTAGGCCGCATGGCCTAAAAAAAAAATGTTTAAGAATGTGTTAACAGCGCTCTTTCATATGATACCAAACCAAACCTGAAATCGCGAAAAAAATCAGCTGTTCAGTAGGTACTCGTCGAAATGTACTGAACAGCTGATTTTTTTTTCGCGATTTCAGGTTTGGTCCCATAGTAAAATTTGTTCATAATGATGAGTACAATGACCCCTTAAGAGGAAAGGCGAGTGGCCAGTTAGGTATTTTAAGAAGGTATTGCTGTCGCTCTGCGAGCGCTACGCCCTCGATTTCGTGCGATAAGGACAACTGCAGATCCGACTAAATAGCCTATGTAAAAGTCACATTTCGAGGTTTGGCTCTCGCCTATTTCCTCCTCCAATATTGGACCAATTTGAAAGATATTTCATAAACTGAATAAGAAGGGTATATACTATGCCCCTATGTTTTTCTTTTTTCGTTAATAGTTGTCAAATTGGTACACTAGGCGTCTGTTGACAGCGCGCAGCGGTCTGAATAGGCAATTTTGAGCATTTTTGGAGGGTTCTAGTTCCTATAAAAATAATATATCATCAAAAAGGAAAACATAGGGGCATACAATTAACTGATATTTATATTTCTGTAAAAAATCATTGCTTTATGGTCATTAACCAGAAAGAAAACAGGCGAGAGCGTTTGTATCTTTTTGTATGGAGAAAAGAGCACCCACGTTTCCTCTTAAGAGGTTACTGGTGTTTTAAAAATAAACCTGTATATATAGATAGATTTTGAAGGTTATGGAAATCACCAAAATTACATGATAATGAAAACATTGGTGATGCTCTTTTACGGGGGCGTCGTTTTTATTTCTCTTTGATGTTTTTCAACAAGAGCACTAACAGTAATGTTTCCTCATCAGAGTCCATGGCTTGACTGCTCTCATATAGGGTAATTAGTGACCGATACCTAAACACAAATGATAACAAACAACTTTTACTATGGGACCAAATCTGAAATCGCGAAAACAAAATCAGCTGCTCCCTACATTTTGACGAGTTATGCGAACATGAATGTATTGTGCAGCTGATTTTTTTTTTCGCGATTTCAGATTTGGTCCTATAGTAAAATTTGTTCGTTATCATGAGCACAATCATGTGTTTAGGTGTCGGACACTAATTACCAGTCACCCTTTATTAACATCACTAGCATACAAACGCGCGGCAGTCAGAAACGCTTACAAAGGCGTTTGGTGTCGCACGTCTAACGTACTGCAGCGGCACGGCAGCGGCTTATAACCAGCGGCACGGAAAACGTGCGGCAGCCGTGCGACACGAAACGTCTAAATTGAAAGCGCCCTAAAACCGTTTCAAACAATTTGATAGCATTAGTAGTTCATGAGATATGCAGCTGTGACAGACAGACATATAGACAGACTGAGTGACACCATAAGTGTTCCTCTTTACCATTTTGGTACGGAACCCTAAAAACGGGTTTTGGACTTGTGAGCAGCAATTAGAGGAATTCTTCGATAACATTGATTGATGTTAGATTTGCCACGAGAGCGTATCGAACGATCGTGAATGCTGGTCTCAATCCGGGTGTATTAGTCTGTGTGGTTTGTATCTGTAAACGCGTAACGATATAAGAGAGAGTCAAATGTAGCACCGTTAGTGAACACTAAAGCCAAAATAAAGCCAAATTTTATCCTAGATCAGAAGAAAACTACATTAAAAGCTGCATAGTGCACACTCGTGTCATGATTCAGAACAATTTAGTTGAGTTTAGAGGGGAACTAAAGTATATCGCCGACCCGGCCTCGAACTGGTTTAGTGACGGATATAAATTACTGTATTAGCTCTCACATTGGAGGACAAACATACTTTGTTTGGGTGATATTTATAATGTACCATCGCGACCTTATTCCTAAGGTAATAAGGTTGACGAAAAGTGGTTCACAGCAAATGTCAAATGATGGTACAACGTATTCAGCATGTATCAGAAAGGTGTGATCATATTAATTTAAGAGTGTGACCAACAACTTTCTCCATGGGACAAACAACGTAATCGGGAAAAAATAATCAGCCATCCCATACATTTTGCTCGAGTAGGTATTGAAGTTCCATACAAAACTTCAATACCTACTCGAGCAAAATGTATGGGATGGCTGATTATTTTTTCGCGATTACGTTGTTGGTCCCATGGAGAAAGTTGTTCAAGTGTGTCTGTACAGTCAACAACAGAAGTCCATTAACACTTGTGTTTTCTAAATCTTAATTATTTAGAAAAATACTTCAAATCGGAACAGATGTAAATTTTAAAGAAAATTAACTCTAATCTAATAAATGAAATGCTAAAAAGCGTATTCGTATCATTTTGTGTTAATTTAGATGATGTCAAAAAGTAGCAGTGTTAACCGACTTCTTTTGCTGACCGTACCACACTCATAAATATGATCATACCTTTCTGTTATATGCTGTACATACCGTAGAACAGATGACCGTTGGGTACACGGTTCTTGAGTGGAGATCGAGAATATGCTAATGTAAGAATAAAAACCGGTTAGGTGCGTGTCAGACCACGCACAATGAAGGGTTCCGTAGATAAGAGAATTTATCCCAAAAATAAAGTTAACATTTTAGTTGAAAAACATATGTTCTCTCATTGATACAAGTCACGGTCAGTTCTCCAACTGAAAATTAAAATTTGTAATCATAGAAAACAATGGACTTTTTCCTTTACTTGTGCTGTAAGACCTTGTCAAATTTCATGATCGTAGGTCAACGGGAATTACCCTGTAGGTTTTGATTTACCTACTTGCGAGTATCAAAATATGTCCCACATATTGCCGTATTTCTTTATTGCGTTGACTTAGAAGCACACCTAGCAAAAATAACTTAAAACATCGTTAGGATATCCAGCATGCAATAATACTAAAAAAAAGTACTAAAAGAACAGCTCAAGCTACCTCAATAAACTTCAATAATAAAAGTGTCATAATTTTAGACCCTAATTTGGTTCAAAGCCACCACGACCGACCACCTATTGGCGGTGGTCATAAATCTGTACTTACCATTTTATTACCTGAACGACCTAAAAACGTTAAAATTACTACGTTCTTCTTGAAATTTATCACGAGACGAAGATCACCAGGATAAAAATTGGTTTTAATTTCTAATTCCTATCTGATATGTTAATACAGTCTAAGGTTATATATTATGTACCAATAATAGAACTAAATCGTTTGTTTTTAGGGTTCCGTACCAAAATGGTAAAAAAGGAACCCTTATGGTGTGACTCAGTCTGTCTGTCTGTCTGTCTGTAACTGCTGGATATCTCAAGAACTACTAATGCTATCAACTTGAAATTTGGAACAGTTTTGGGTGACATTTACCCAACTATTTTGCAAATAAGAAATATATTTTTTTTTTTTTTGTAAATAAATTTCTTATTTCACCATAACAATAACCTTATGACTTACACCTATTAGGCTTATTACAAAGTTCATGTTTGCCAAAAGAAAAAAAAGTTCAATGTTTATTTCTCACTCCTAAACTAGGTGTAAGTTCCTGTGACTTAGGAGTCAGTGGTTATCCGTAGCACCTAATTATTACAATAATACCTATTAATATAGATAATAAAATAACATTGAATACATTAAAGTCCCTAAACATGGTAATTTAAAGTAAAAATCTCAACTTTCGCGCATTTACTGACGTCATCAAAGAAATATTTTAGCCAAACTCAAACTGTGAACAAAATAGAAACGTTTACACAAAAGGCAGTGTAAACAAGAGAAGGAATTGTTACCGACGTTTCTATTTTATCGAGACTTAGTATAACTTGTAATTCTTGAACAATCGTAAGGAGAACTTTTTGTACAAAGCTTGGATGAAGAAATAATGTTGTAACAAAATACACCCCAGATTTTTGGTATTGTTTGACCAAAGTATTACTTAAGTCTGTAAGAAAAACTGTAGCAACCCGTTTAGTGTTCCAGGGCTTTGATTACCAGACGGTGTTTTGTTTTTCTTTACGGTATTGTACTCTATAATTATGATATAATTGACAGTCACTGCCCGAGTGACATGTCAAATTTTTGTTCCGTATTTTAAAATTAATTTAAATTGTTAATTAAGTAAAATTAAGGTGTAATTTTATATGTAAACGTAATGTAATTGCATAAATACTCAGGATTATTGTTTTTCCTGTAAATAAATAAAGTTAAACGGTGTTTGGTTACACACCGTGACACCGGTAACCTAAAAACAACAGCTGACGTTCAAACTGTGTATTTAAACGGGGAGTATTGCTTTATTTTTACTTTATATTAGCACACATTCGTCAATTTAACTCTGATACAATGTCCTCGCTGAGTCGTAATATACTTCGCTGATTTAGCACCCTGCATTGGGTCCAAATCGCATTGTTTACATTGTAGAAAACGAAACTTAGCGACGATTATGTTATTCTCAATCTGATCTTTATTATACAACAATAAAAACGTTCATAATTCCTATATAGATCGGACTAACTTACCTAGTGACGTCCGATCCTTAATTATGTGAAGTGATCTCGTCCTCATTGTACACATGTAGTTTGTACTTCTCATACCCGCTAATCACATTATTTAAAGATGAAAACATTGATCATAAAAAAATAATAAAAAATAAAAATATTTTATCTGTGGTCCGCCCGTTGGCGCGTGCTGTCCTGGCATCTGTCAATCATTCTTTCAAAGCATAAGAACGGGACTTCACGATGACCGATACGGGCATCGTATAGTCCCGGCATAGTGCATACAGCACAACACAACTTTTAGAGGGGGTTTAGATAAGGCAATCCATTACACATAAGTAGGTTGATTATCTGGGAAGGGCTGGGATACAATGAGGACGAGATCACTTCACATAATTAAGGATCGGACGTCACTAGGTAAGTTAGTCCGATCTATATAATTATGCTTCGTGATCTCGTCCTCATTGTACACATGTAGATGTTCAAAGAACAAAGTTGTGTTGGTAATAAGTTCAGCATATTGTTTAATAATAGAACATTGTAACTTCACATGTTATTCTAAGTTTGTTACTTACTCATTCATTATAAATGTATTTCTATTTATGAACCAGTCTTCCAGTTAGCTTAACTTAATTTAAAATTCTCTAAATGTTATTAGTTCCTGGAATTCTTATTCGGTCCTGAATCAACTAGTCTCATTAATAATCTAATATGGCACACATCAATTATCTACTTATAATCAGACAATATAACATGGACATTAAAATGTAACAATCACTGTGTATAGAGCACACAGCTTGTGCAAAAGCTCTAGATTGCACAAGGATTACTAATGGTTGATAATTTTGTGTTCCAACCAGCAGCTTTTCTTATGACTACAATGTTGATACCTCCTTCAGAGGTCTTTTAAGTTGAAGTAGAGGCATGTCTGTTTATGTGAATTTGGAAATATCTATTCCACTACTACTTAAGTTTTGTTTCATCCATCTACTAATGGTTGCAGAAGAGGTGGCATGAAAAGGTTTTCTCATAGTTCTAATTAATTATTTACAATCTTATATTATATTCTTAGTAAAATCTAGATAGGGAAAAAAAGGGGCTAGGATACATTCTCTTTAAGAAATTATAATATCAAGTTGAGTTGAGATCTGCCAGGTGAAGAAGTTTTAATTATTTCTGGAATCTTTATCTAAATGTTATCCTCATTATCGAATGTTATCAATACTAATGAGTGACAAGGTTTGAATTCTATGTGCTGTTACAAGAGCTAAAGGGGTACTTACTAATTTTTTGTTACTTATTCTAAACTAAGGGTTTAGTTATGAAATAAATTAGATAACCCAACGATACTGGGGTCCCAAAGTATTTCATACTTAGGGTTCTTTTGTTTTAATTTAAACATAAGAAACCCAGCCCGGTTCCCCCTCACCCCCCACCCCCAAGAAATCTTGACACTACCATATGAGCCACTTTGGGGGCCTAAACCTAGAAAAATTGTTTACAATTATTATACAGCGCACTCATTAGGGTATTCAGTGAGTCATATGACAATCCTTCAATGAAACATAGTGGTCAAAAATAATATCACCATGGTGACTGAGCCTAGGAGGGGTCAATATCTTGATTCCTACAAAAGAGAATCCGCTGATTTACAGTAGATTCATATTGTTTTCTTGTTTTGTTAAACAAGGAAGCTATCAATTAAAAGGACCAGACTTCCTCTTCTCAGGAAAGCGTCCCTGATAATAATATGGTGGCAATCGGTGTGAGACCGCGCATCTACAGAGCATGTAAGTACCTGGATCAGGGAGCCATGATATGTCATTCTGACACTTAGTAGTGGAGCTGCTTGCAAACAGGGTCAATGCGGGGCTGACACAGTTTAACAACAAATGACTTGTGGGCTATATCACATCACTTCCATTCAATTTTTATGCTAGGTTGTCTAGATTTTACATTTGTCATAGAGTTTTATTTGGACTAATGTAAGATGCATAAACCCATGTATTTTGTCTTTCCTGGCACCATTGCTACAATTAAAGGCTAATTAAGCTATTTAGATAAGTAAAACAAGTACCACACATCTTATGATGATATAGGCGGAGCTATGACATTGTGATATCTATTCTAAGTAATTCCTCACACTACCTATGTGAGTTTGCTTGCAAATGTTTTGAGCCCTACAAACGGTTGAACACTGTTCAAGGTAATTTATATGGAACTTTATCATTAGCAGTCCAGTGCCCATGGCTTTTGATATCATAACATACCAGTCCCCAGCCAGTTTCAAACGCATCAGAGAATATTTCCAGGACAAAGTCAAATTGTTTAATCCTATTGTGATTTGTTGAAATGTGAAACAACCTTTGCAAATAGATGATTTTGAATTTGATTCTAGTTTTGTTGAACTTGCAAATACCTAAATGATTTTGAATTTTAATTTGAATCTAGTTCTGGCCTTTTTATTCTCATTGTTGTTTTTAAGGCCACCATATTTTACAGTTGGGCATGCAGCAACAAGAATACCTAATAATTACGCAAAATCTATTAATTGCATCTCATTTTTATGGAATAAGGGACAAAATATAAAACTAAAAAATGAGGAAGTAAAATGGCAAACTGGACTGAATCTAAGAAAAATCCTAGATACTGGCAGTACTGTCTGGGTTCTAGGACATTCTTTTCAGTATTAATAATAAATCTTAGATTTTTTAACGCAGTTTGAGTAGTAAACACCTTCTAACATTTTACATATTTGAATAGGCAAGACACAGAATATTGTCAAGATATATTGTGACAGAAAGTGACACTAATAACTTCAGTTGACAGCCACCTGGCTCCATGATTTGTAAATACAAATATATACTGGAGATACCTCTAAGATATTTTCCTATGGGTAATAAATAGTATGCATTTATTATATCCATTTTTGTCGGCAAAGACTATACTGTCCTTAAATCTACCAGTTTAAAATGGTATGTGGGAACATACTTATTGTATTTTTAATCTCCAAGTGCCATTTAATTTTGGGGAAAAGTATAAAAATTCATTATTGACAGGAGAACATGTTTCTATGGCACCTAACTGTAAGAGATAATAATCTCTTAAAAATTAAATATTATTATTATTTATTATTAATAATAATAAAATGATAATAACTATTTTATCATCAGGCAACTAGGCCCATAGATAAAATACATAAAATTATCTAATTTATTAGGAAAATTTGTATGGATATAAGATTGCTTTATTTCTGAATGAAGTTTTTATTCAGAAGTTTCAAAAGGAAACTCAGTGAAAGGTAGTTTATAGTCCTTAATTCACTCATGTATGGTTGGATTAGTAGTAATACTATTCCATACTTCAGAAAAATACTGCAATCTACCATTGTGTATCTGAGCTAGTTTCAGTTCTGTTTCAGTACCGTTTGATGTCATTGAATTTATCTTGAAGCTTATAGTCCGACCAGGTAATCAGATAATCAATATCTGTTTGTTCTCTAAGGATAAGGATCTCCGTGTGATGAACTATCATGATAAATGTCACAGTTGTCTAGCTGAGTCAGTTAACGTTTCTATTTGATGCACTCCCTTGTGAGACTATTAAACTGTTAAGGACTTTGCCAGTGGATGTAATGGCAACAGCCATTATAATCCGCTGCAGTTGATTCCTCTTTCATTTACTGCTTCTGCCACTTAGATTACAGGTGTTTCATACTTCTTTTAAATGTTTTGCTTCTTAATTGCTATCTATAATTGCTCACCGGACCACCATGTGGCCAGACTGCCGTGCTGTTCCATAGATAAGGTAGCTAACTGTACCGCCCCCCTCCTCTCTGAGTAGATTCTCAATACTTGAAGGTAAGACATTACAATGACATGACATTACATGGTTGTGGTATAGATACCATTACAATCACAGCCTCCTTCTAGTTGTATTGTAGTAGAATTTAAGTAGTAACATAGCATAATTAAGTTAGATTGTATACAACATCTAGAATTGTAAGTATTTTGGAATTTTTGAAAAACAACTGGAAGTTATCTGGTAAATAAAAGAGTTAAAATTGGCGGCATTGAGTCCGGCTGCGACGGATTCGGTCAAGTGACACATAGCTCCTTGAACGTGTTCGACTGTAGTGTCTTCCACGGAAGCGAGCTTCATACTCATCTACAAAGAACAATTGAAGTTCAGTTCCAGACTGCATAAATCTAAATCCACGGCTAACCTCTCGTGATAGCTCTAGGGACACAGCAGGGACATGTTTTTAACACTGAACGTGTCGTACCACTGGCTAACCTCTCGTGAAAGCTCTTGTGGTGTCGTTCTTCTGCAAGTATACAGCATATTCTCATGGTTAACCTCTCGTGAAAACTCTTAGAGACTCCTGGGTCTAATAGCAGAGACGTGTTTTTAACACAGAACGTATAGACCATCGACTAACCTCTCGTGAAAGCTCGTATAGTATCGTTCTTTTGTAAGTATACGGCACAGATATTTTTCTCATGGTTAACCTCTCGTGAAAACTTTTAAGAGACTGCTAGGGATCCAACAGAAGCGTGTTTTTAACACTGAACGTATATACCATCGGCTAACCTCTCGTGAAAGCTCGTGTGATGTCGTTCTTTATTAAGTATACGGAACAGTTTAATGTTCTCATAGTTAACTTTTCGTGAAAACTCTTACGAGACTGTTAAGCATCCAGGAGGGACGTGTTTTTAACACTGAAAGTATAGGCCATCGGCTCGTGTGATGTCGTTCTTTCGTAAGTATATGGCACAGTTAATTCTCATGGTTAACCTCTCGTGAAACCTTTAGAGACTGATATGCATATTGCGGCACCCAAGGTAAATAAATTTTAGGAAAATGATTTAAAATAAAGACAAATTGTTAGGTTTATCAAGAAACTTACTCGAGTTTCAAGACGACTCCGTTTTCGCTTTTCCACTCGATTTTCCAGATCTCGCAGACGCTCGTTCAGCTCCTCCATTAACTTGTCTCGGATTCTTCGATATTTTTCCATTTCGTTAAAATTTTTCTTAACTATTTAACGAAAAACGTGATCAGCGCGCGGCACAAAAAAGTACAATGATTGACAGATGCCAGGACAGCACGCGCCAACGGGCGGACCACAGATAAAATATTTTTATTTTTTAATATTTTTTTTATGATGAAGGTTTTCATCTTTAAATAATGTGATTAGCGGGTATGAGAAGTACAAACTACATGTGTACAATGAGGACGAGATCACGAAGCATAATTGGTATTTTTCATTGTCGTTATAAATCATTAGTATCAAATAATAAAACTTTAAAGTCTTGGCAACCTACCCACTTAAGGAAAAGTAAAATCCTAAGGCAATAAAAGCATCAAAATTTTACATTCAATTTGATAATATAGCTTTGATACTAGCTTTTCAAGCTAATTCATTAGCCTACCTACCTCATTTCTCATTTGATCTACGCTAACTTCTCCCATTTTTCTCTTTCATTTCCAACTTTATTTTATTTGTCTGTCCTACTTGTTCTCACCGTTTCTTTATTCTAATTTTAGTAAAAAATCCTGAAACCATGCCTGTGATGACCCGTAAGGCTGCTGCTCAGGATATGGAGCTTAAATTTAGAACGGCCCTCCAAGAACTTGAAGCATCGAAACTCCATTGTAAACAATTGTTGCAAGAGAATGATGAAAGTGAGGAGGAAGTCAAGAAGGTGGTCAACAAAAACTCAAGCCTTAAACGGGAGCTAGTGGACCTTCATCACCAATACCTAATTGTTGTTGCTGAACGCGATCAACTGAAGGTGGTCACGGATGGTTTCAACAACTGTAGTAACTTGTATGAGGAGGCTTTAAGCAAAGTTAGGGACCTAGAAGATGAATTAATTGATGCAAATAGTCGTATTATCCAGTTAGAGAAACAAAAAGAATGTACTCAGTATGCTGTATGCTAAAATAAAATAAAATACACAGTGTATTTTATTTTATTTTATTTTATTTATTTATTAGGTATACTTACCAACAGCAGTACATACAAAAAAATAATAAGACACAGTAATCAATCAATCTGCCTAGCCTTTTCCCAACTATGTTGGGGTCGGCTTCCAGTCTAACCGGATGCAGCTGAATACCAGTATTTTACATGGAGCGACTGCCTATCTGACCTCCACAACCCAGTTACTGGGTAATACGATACCCCTTGGTAAGACTGGTTGTCAGACTTTCGGGCTTCTGACGACCCGTAACGACTGTCAAAGATCCACGAATAACAGCCGGGACCAACGGCTTAACGTGCTTTCCGAGGCACGGAGGAATCTCGGTATGTAAAGATGGTCACCCATCCACTGACCAACCCCGGCAAGCGTAGCTTAACCTGACGGATCGACCCGTGCGGCTGTTATTACTTAGCCACGAGCTCCTCTATAATAATAAGACACAGTAATGTATAATAAAAGTACTGGCATGCATGCCTATTACAGGTATACACAGCATTCACTAAAAACAACAACGTAATTAACTTAAAAATAAAAACTTATGAACATATATAATAAAATACATTTTGAATTCGAAATTCAAAATTGTGAATATTTACATTAAAAAAAAAGAAAAATATAAAATGTTAAAACACGGAAGGTGCTTGAGTGGAATAAACTAAGATTTATTAAGAACATGGATTACAATAGAATAAAATATATTATTAATTTATTGGTTAGTTGGTTAGTTAGTTTATGCACTCGCATATCTCTGAAACTGATCTTCTAAACTTGTTAAATGGTACTCCGTGTAGGTCGGTTTCTGACGATTTGCAAAAGCTGTTGTAACTTCTGCATATTCGGACCAAGGGAGCGTTGAGACCAAGATTGGATTTGCAGAAAGGGATATGAAGCAACCTGGTGATGGGATGTCTGGGAAGTTTTGAAGGGACTGAATATTGGATACGCTCAACAAGATCACTACATTTTACAAATCCGTTTGCAACTTTGTAGAGGAAAATTAGATCACGCGAACGGCGACGGTCTCGCAGTGACTTTATATTGAAAAAATGTAAGCGCTGTTCATACGGACAGCGGTGGCTAATTTTCCTGGATATAAAGGCTATATGTTTTGTGAATGCTCTTTGTATTCTCTCAACTCTTTGCGAATGAACTGCATAGAACGGATTCCAGGCAACACTAGCGTATTCCAAGCGACTTCGTACCAGGGTATTGAACAAGACTATTCTGGTCTTTGTTAGTTGGAAGCCCCGGGTGTTCCGTTTTACAAAACCCAGCATCTGTGCCGACTTCTTAACAATGTCGTTGATGTGTGGCTTAAAATGTGTGTAGTGTATCTGCCTGCTAGTTTTAGACACATAATAGCAAGGCTATTAGCTTTTTGTATAACCTCAGACATAAGTAGTATGTCGAAGTCTTGTATTATTAACACCACATTGGTTAGTAATAATACTAATAATAACGTGGTGAGCCTGAATAAAGGTAGCTCAAATGCTATAAATACTTATACAAATTGTACGAAGGAGGTTCCATGTCCCGCACTCACTATGAACTCACTGCCTGGTGATGACATTGAAGTCTTGGGGTTAACTCCGGATAGTAATTTAAACTAGTTTGTAAGACAACAGAGGGTACCAGTAAGAATATTCTTATACCTAACAGCAACAAGGTGCCTTCTTGCTCTAAAATAAATAATAATCGAAAAGGAGATCAGCAGAATGCCTTGAAATTATTCCATCAAAATATTCAAGGTATTTCTTCCAAATTATTAGAAATTGAAATGTTTTTAGAAAAAACAAAGTTTGACATTGTTTGTTTTACTGAACATTGGTTAAAGGATTACCAAATGCTGATTAATTATTAGAACTATAGTGTAGGCAGTTGTTTTAACCGTAGTTCTATGCTTCGTGGAGGTTCTCTAATCTTGATAAAAAATTGTTTAAAATCTAAGCAACGTAATGACATAGTTGGTGTATCAGTTGAACATTGCGTTGAACTGTCCTGTGTTGAGCTAGATAAGCATGTCGTAGTGTGCATGTACAGACCCCCTTATTGTCAGAACTTTTCTTTATTTGAGTCAGTAATGGAAGATGTACTAGCGAAACTTGCATCCGGTAACAAAGCTGCAATTATTTGTGGTGATTTTAATATTAATATTCTGGAAAATAATTCTAATAGCAGTCGATTATTAAGCCTTTTTAAATCATTTAATTTATCTAATATTTTTACAGAACCGACTAGAGTAACTCTCACTTCTGCTACTTGTATCGATATTGTTTTCTGCGATTGTGATTATTTAGATAAAGCCATCGTAAATTATTTACCGTCGGATCATAGTGGACAAACAGTAATTTTTAAGTCTAAAACACCTTTGCAAAAAGTGCAAATACAATTTAGACCAATAACAACTGGCAAATTAAATAGATTCAATAGTACCCTATGTAATAAGTTAAGTGTTCTGGGCCATAATATGGATGGAGCAAATAAATTGTATGAGGATTTCTTTTCAGTAGTGCACACTGAATTCAATAAAACTTTTGTAAGAAAACAAAAAATGTTTGTCCCAACTTTTTATTTAGTGACTGGGCAACTAGAGGTATTAGGATAAGTAGGGAAAGACTATTCGAACTGTATGGCCTTAAGCCTTACATTAACACTGAAACGTTCAACAAGTATGTGGCTACTTATTCCAAAATTTTTAGAAATACCTGCAAAATAGCTAAAGCCCTGTACATTAGCAACAAGATCAAATCGGCAGAAAATAAAGTAAAAACAGTGTGGAAAGTTATAAATAATGAAACTAATAGGAAAAAAATACGAAACACAGATTACACATTGGAGACTTCTCGTGGTGTCATAAGCTCTAACTTAGAAGTAGCTCAAGAATTTGTACACTTCTTTACAAATATACCATCTAAAACCACGGCAGCTTTAAATTCCTCATCCGATGTCTCAATTGATTTATTAAGAGCGAACGTTCCAAGCTGCCCGGTTGAATTTCAATTTAAACATATAACGTAAACGCACCCATTACCGCCAGTTTAAGCGGAGTTCAGATTGATATCCAAAAAATAAGCACTTTCTTAATATGTGGCTTCAATAAAAATAATTTTTCAAGTACTGAAATTATCGATTTTTTTAGTTATGTGTAAGAACAGATAATCAAAGAATTACTTAAAAAAATAAAAATTAAATAAAAGGAAAAAGGGTCATGTCCCTATCACCGACTGAAAATATCGGGTGTGTGCCTAATACCGTTTATGTGACACCTAATACCGACCACTAAATAAATGGAACCGTTAAAGTTAAATAAAAATGCTCGTGTATATTGCACTGTTTATATAAATGCTCCAACACAGTACAGAATGCTATCAACACTTAACAATTATATGTATTCTTATACTAGTATATTCTTAACAGCGTTAAATCAATAAAAAATATCATATTTATACGAATTATGTATAACAAATTACCAAAGGCCAGCATTGATTATAACTACTATAATATATAACCAATGGGGGCATTTGGTATTATATAAGAGTAAATGGCACTATAGAATCTTAGTAAAAATGTAACATAGTCATATAAAATTACAATAACATTTATGAGGCGGCTTACCGTCCACTAGCGCCGCTAATTGAAAAAGTATCATAACTCGTAAATAGAATAAAAAATACAAAATGTGGTCTAATAAAACAGTAGAAAAGGCATTTGACTGTAAACCGCCTCTTATGTTTAGTAGTAGTACAAGTAGATCGGTAATAGGTTTTCTTAAAGGAAATCGTATAACCTATTACCGACCCAAGGGAATGTGTATGAATTGTGTAAATGCATGTGATTTTTTTACATGTATATGATTTTAAGTGGTGCGGTTGCTAAAAATATTTAATAATAATGATATTTCAACTATAAAAATACACTATTTAAAAATTATACCTCCTTTATTCATCAAAATATTTACATAAGAACAAAGTTAGTGTATACGGCTACTAAAGCTCTTGAATATAATATGGCGTTAATAGCTCAAATATAAGTTAACATACTAAGGAACTGAGTTAGTATAGCCTCCTGCCTATTAATTTATGCATTTCAACAAAAATCATGGCACACAAAAAATACGACAAGTACTTATCAGCGACATGGGTCGACAATAGGAATAAAATTGTGATTTTTGTTCCTATTACCGCCTATTTTTAATATTGAATTTTAAGTAAAATAAAATAGTATCTCATTAAAATGAATCATTACTTGTGTTCCTGAAAGTATCAAAAATGCATCAAAAGAACTAGAAGTTACATTAAAATGCTTGACGATATAATCTTCTGCTAAAAAAGAAACAAGAGTACTTACGCCATCGGGAATGCCACACTATGGAAAATGCACTAAGGTCGGCCTCCACGGACGAACTGAGCAATTATTATTTAAATCGTCGAGTTATGCACACAAACAAGAGATGAACATTTGCAATACAAATACATCTACATTTTTTTTAAAGCAACCAATTGCGTAGCTTTAATACATGACATAAAAATGATAGTTTTCTGAATAGGGCGGTAATGAGCGCGGATTTTAAGGGGTCGTTATTAGGTGCGTTTAGTTAAACCCTATGGTAGTTACAAAAGCTTTTCGGCAAATTAAAATCAAATTGACCGAAGATCTATGGGGAATGTCTATCAAAGTTTGTACATCCATAATTGAAACTATAGCACCATACTCAGCATTAATATTTAATTTGTGTGTGGATGAAGGAGTCTTCCCGGATTTAATGAAATTTAGTAAGGTTGTACCACTTTTTGAATCTGGGGACAGTAAAGACACCAACAATTATAGACCAGTATCCGTGTTGCCGGTATTCAGCAAAGTGTTCGAAAAGGTAATGCTCAATCAAATGCTTAATCATTTTAACACCAACCAAATATTGCACGATCAGCAATTTGGTTTCACCAAAGGACGTTGCACCACTGACGCGGGTGTCACTTTATTAAAGCACATATTTTCAGCGTGGGAGGAGGCCCGAGATGCCATAGGAATCTTTTGTGACCTCTCCAAGGCATTTGACTGCGTAAATCACGAAACCTTACTCTTGAAACTTGAGCATTACGGACTAGGTAAACTTGCGCTTAGTTTAGTAAAATCTTATTTAAATGATAGACAACAGCAAGTTCAAATAAATGGTGTCAATTCACTCGGTCTAAAAGTACAAATGGGTGTTCCACAGGGCTCGATATTGGGTCCTTTCCTCTTTTTAGTATATATTAATGATTTAACCCAGTTATTTAAAAACCAACCACAAATGGTGTTATTTGCTGACGATACATCCTTAATTTTTAAGATAAACAGACGTGCATCAAATCTTGACGACGTAAATAACGCCCTACTGCAGGCTCAAAATTGGTTCACTGCTAATAATTTAGTATTAAATGGGAAAAAGACTAAATGTATAAGATTTGCTTTACCAAATGTTAAAAGTACTGATTGTGACATAGTATTGAATAAAGAGAAACTAGAATTCGTCGATAAAACTGTTTTCCTGGGGATTACGCTCGACTCAAGGCTGCAATGGGGTCCTCATTTAACATCTCTTGCAGGACGGCTAAGTTCAGCAGCATATGCTGTGAGAAAAATACGTCAATTTACTGATGTAGATACCGCGAGGCTAGTTTATTTCAGTTACTTTCATAGTATTATGTCTTACGGTATTTTACTAGTGGGGACGGGCTGCAGATATAGAGTCTATTTTTATTCTGCAGAAAAGAGCCATCAGAGCAATATATGGCCTCCGCAGGCGCGATTCTCTAAGGGAACTGTTTAAAGATATTAATATCATGACGGTACCTTGTCAATATATCTATGAAAACATCATGTACGTAAGGAAAAATCTAAATCTTTTCGGTGAAAGACACAATTATAGGACTAGAAATAGGGACCATTTAGTTCAACCAGGTTTCAGACTAGCTAAAGTAGACTCATCCTTCATGGGGTACTGTTTAAAATGTTATAATAAAATACCTCCGCACATACTCCAGTTAAATGAAACGAAATTTAAATCATGTATAAAACGCACACTATGCAGCCAGGCATATTATAAGTTGGGAGATTACATTGCTGACAAAAATGCTTGGCTAAATGCTGGTCCTGCTCCACAAGGACGCTTAAACTAATTGATTAGCATTAGGAAATATTGTTGGAGCTGCTGAAGATCAAGAAAAGAGAAAATTTTCTTTGCATTGTGTAAATTCAATCTCTTAATATTGTATAATTGCATAGCACATGTGTGAGCACTATGTAGCTAATATAAAGCTACCTTTTACTGGGTTCGTCTTTCACTGACTTGAATGTGCCCTGGCGGTTGAGAGTATGTCATGCTCACTCAAATGTCTCGCTGGTGGTGGCGTGTGTGTTGGATCATTAAGTTCCCTTCAAAATGGTTGAGCTAATTGGTGCTGATCCATGCGCCATGTTCGTGAACGGGCGCCGTCAGTTGGGAATGGTCGTCTCTTAGCTGCCACGGCTTATTTTTAATTTAGTTGTTTTTAGTTTTTATCTTTTTCATTACGGACGCTTTTAACGTGCACGTCTTTCTACATTGTTCTCACATCTATATTTTCAATATGAACGATGTAACCAATATTATGTAAAATATTTGATTTAAAAGAGTGTCCGTGGAGTTTCTTGCCCGTTCTTCTCCAGGATCTACGCTTTGGAATGGGCAACTAGCTTCATTTTTCTGACTGACCGACCCAAGACCGACCCTTTGACAATTCAAAAGTGCCTGTAATTGGTTTATTTGAAATAAATGCTTTGAGTTTGAGTTTGAGAAAAAATCTAAAAATATATTATTTAGATAGCTTATACAAAAAGCAGTTGGAAAATATTAGTTTTAGTTCGTAAAATGACAATATAAATTTTATAATTCAATTCAAAGTTTTCAGTTTTTTTAATCTGTTTTCTAACACCATGAAAGTAGCCGCCATGTTATTACTTCATACGGCTGTGTAAATTAAAAAGTGTCAATGTCAACTGTCAACTGATCAGCTTATACTTACAAAGTGTTTGTTTACACTGCCAACTGACGTCATGACCACAAAGCAATATGGCGTCCACTGCGTCCAGCGTTTTCGTCAAATTACGCGCGAAAGAAAATGTAAAATCTAAATGTTTTTTTATCGCACTTATCGATTAAATAAAATTTCGTGTTTTTTAGTAGTTTATTAGCACTATAGAATCTAATTGAGACACTTTTCAAAAACGGGTGTAATACCCTATTGTAAGATAATTTTTTCTACTTCTAGAGAAATTGAGATTTCTCCTTACGTATAGAGGTTTGTTGCATTGGTCAACTTTATTATGTTACAGGCTGACATTCTATCATTCAAACATCGAATTACTTTTGAAGAAAAGCGGAACTAGCTTTTGTTCAAAAGGAAAGTCATATTCTTGCTAGGGCAACGATTATAGGAGTGTGATATAATAATAAATATTCAGTTAAAACATACGTCATTGGTTAAAACTGAGGATTTTAAATATATCAACCCTCTTTGACCTCCCTCTACCTCTTTTATTGTATTTTTGTATTGTATGTTTGTTTCTTCTTCACGCTCAAACAGCTGAACTGATTTGAATGAAATTTGGTCTAAAGATAGCTTAGCTTATACCCTGGATACGTAGGCTACTTTTTGTCCCAGTCTACGCGGGTGACCGCAGAGCGCAGCTATTCGGTTATATTTTTGACGCTCGTTTAGCTATCGGCTATGAATGTGTCAACCCTTTTCATCCGTCGTCGTGTCACATATAACGCCTCAAGGTTAATATGAAGGGGCTGAGCAATGGGACATGAGAAAGTAATGTCAAAAGCGCCCCCTGGCGAACGAACATGACATGAACATCGAAAAAAATATTGCGTCAACTCTCAAATTGTAAGGGAAAGTGTTTTAGTTACATTTTGATTTTATTGAAAGGCATTTTTATTTTTTTATGTAGGTGGTTGTAATAGTAGCCATGTACTCCATGTAGATGTCGCAACCAACTAGCTCAATTGGCCTTTCAGTTAACAGCCTAGCCGTGCCAAATCGTGTCCGAATAACGCAATCAACAAACCCAGCCTATCGCAGTCCATTGCTGGACATAGGCCTCTCCCAGGCTGCGCCACAACACCCTGTCCTCCGCCTTCCGCATCCAGTCTGTCCCAGCCACTTTCTTTAGGTCGTCGGTCCACCTAGCTGGGTGGCGTCCCACACTACGCTTACCGATACGCGGTCTCCACTCCCGGACTCGTCTGCTCCACCGGCCATTGGTCCTTCACTGCCACTTCAGTTTGCTTATTTTGAATAACGCGCTCGGCGCGATATAAACTTTTCTATAAAGTAATGGTCCTTCAGTATGTTTTGGACACTATGAGTACTGAAGTTTTAGCAGGATTCAAAACGACCGAACACGCTGCCTAGTCCATCGGAGCGCAAGGCGAGTGTCACGGAAGTTTGCCGGTAAGTGAACTTTTTCGAATCCTTATCCCTCTTCACTGCCCGTAATTGCTAGGTTTCCATTCAAATAATCTTTATTGCAATCCAACCGCGCGCAAGCCGAATTGGTCGCAGTAACTAAGCTGGGGTACCCCCCAACAAATGGATTACGTTAACAGCGTCCGAAGCGAGCGTTGCCGTGGTAGCGGCCGGCGTCGTATTTCCTAGCCTAGGCTGTTAACTAAACGGCTGTGACATAGAGACACCGCCAGTTGTCATCTTTAAAGCTAAAAACATCGCAGAACCCATCATCGCATCGCCTTGTACCTTAGTAATAAGGGGGGGCAGGTTTAAGGTCGAAAAGTGGTTCACCGCAAATGTCCGCGATGGTTACATATACCTAATCATCACACAGGAATCATCACTCTTCAAATCGGAATACTGGAAATACCTACTTTCAATTCTTCTTTCTTTTCTTTTTCTTTTTTTAGACGGGCTCAGGAATTTTGCTGTGGGTGTAATAAAGCTACAACGACCTTGAAAAAAAAAACAATATAATGTCATCCGTCCTAAATGTTATACGTCTAGTACAAACAATATCAAACAAAGACCACGAAATTAAATATTTTCAACGTCAACAACAAAATGCCTAAAAATAACGAGATTTGCGCCCCGCTACGATTTATGTTTTGTACAAAAAAACTAGGCGAGATAGAAAATAAAATGAATGACCATTGCGACAGAAAGTTGCGACGTTATCGCTCGTGGAAATTCTAATTTTGTAGCTACAATAGCTTTGGAGAATCTGATAGCATTTCAGTAGGCCATACTTCTTTGTATTTATTACACAATTTATATTATAAGAGGAGCTCGTGGCTAAGTAATAACAGCCAAACAGGTCGATACTTCAGGTTAAGCTACGCTTGCCGGGGTTGGTCTGTGGATGGGTGACCATCTATACATACCGAGACTCCTGCGTGACTCGGAAAGCACGTTAAGCCGTTGGTCCCGGCTGTCATTCGTGGATCTTTGACAGTCGTTACGGGTCGTCAGAAGCACGAAAGTATGACAACCAGTCTTATAAAGGGTATCGTATTACCCAGTTACGGGGTTGTGGAGGTCAGATAGGCAGTCACTCCATGTAAAATATTGGTATTCAGCTGCATCCGGTTTGACTGAAAGCCTACCCCAACATAGTTGGGAATAGGCTAGGCAGATTGATATTATATACTAGGCGAGAGAGGATTGTAGGCTGAAATCCGGTGAAGTACTAATGTGACTTTTTCAGTTCATATGTAGGTACTTGCTGAGTTTATCTTGGATGTTACTGGCATCGGGGAAGGAGAAACATCGTGAAGAAAGAACTTAGGACCATCACAGGACACTGCTCCCTAAACAGACACTTCCACACAATAGGCATAATGGACAGTCCTCTGTGCAGGGCCTGCATGGAGGATGACGAAACCGTTGCGCATGTGCTCTTTGAGTGCACACAGGACAGAAACCCTCGAAGCACCCAGATCTTTCACGGATGTACTCAACAGACCAGGAGACCTGATCAACTTCTGGAGGGAGGTGAGCTGGTTGAATAACCACCGACGGCCGCCCATGGCCCACGTACAATGATCCACTTGAAGGACTAAGTGCGGAAACCAAACCTTCTAACATAGAACCTGGATTTATAGGAACGCATTCCTCCAAGTCTGACCTATAAGCCCTGTTATTTTAAGGCCATAGACTTCTTATAAATTTTCCAATTTATTTAAAAAATATTTTTTTTTTAATATTTGAGGCCCTCGTAACAAGGCCTTTCATTTGATTGTGACAAGGTACGGTTCAGTTTGCAATATTTTTTTAAATTTTCTAATCCACCCCCCAAAAGTGACCCCATATTCAAAAGTCATTTATTTACGCTACACGTCCGTGTATGGGTTAGAGAAATTCATATTATGTATATCTCATCACTCCAGTAAATTCGAAACAAAAAAAAAGCAGACAGACACGCGAGTGATCCTATAAAGTTTCCGTTTTTTCATTTGGACGTAGGGAACCCTAAAAAGTATTATGGTAGAACTTCCTTGCACCACAATCGAGTCCTTTCATAAAGAACGCTGGTATTACAAAATGATTTGAATTTGTATGGTTTTTAATCTACTTTGGCCGACTTGCATCTAAACCACAGATTATTACAGATGGGACACTCCGCAAAATCATTTAGGTAAATAAAAAGTGACTCTTGCTATGATACAATAAAGTGCAATTCAGGTCACACAACGCTTATTACCTACAGTTATATTCACCTACAAGTTGCCTTTCTTTCTATCGCGTAACTGTTATACCTTCTGACTCGTTAGGGTTGTCTCCTTTTACGACGCGTCGTGTGAGTGACTATCGAACTAACATGCGAGCTTGCCGGTGCGCGGTGGCCTTCACTGAATTAGCCCAGTGATATGGGCCCGCCCGCGCCGCGTACTTGTAGCTTCATACCTAAACTGCGGAATATCCCATCTGTATTAATCTGTGTCTAAACTATGTTGCCTTATTTACCTGATATTATTTGATCTAGTTTCCACAAGCAATGAACTTAGAAAATAAATAATAGCGATAGAAAATCTCGAGAAGAAAAATGAGGTTTCATCAATTTCTAAAGAACAATGACGATCTAATGGAAACATGTCAAAATCAGGAAGATGTTGTTACCAAGCAGTGCATTTTCTTTGTATTAATTGTTTATAAACACTTCTGTCTGTAGTATGTTCTCCAATGACAAATTGTGGAAAATAACACAGATTAGTATTATAACTATTTAATGAGCACATACATGTTATCAAAATACATAAAGAATTACGTTTCAAGTCCTATTCAGCTTAGCTGCCACAGTAAAAACTAATTTAGGAATTAGAAAATATTTAATTATGGCACAGATTAATACAGATGCAGATGAAACACTCCGTAAAATCATTTAACCCGTCGCACGCCAATTAGCAGACACAATGGATTTTTCATTGTTATCTGCACACCTGGGTGTCAATCGACGTTTAAAGAGTTAAATAAAAAGCGACTCTTGCGACACAACAAAGCAAAAACAAAGCGAAACAATAAAGTGCAATTCAGGTCGCACAATGCTTATTACAGTTATATTCACCTACAAGTTGCCTCTCTTTCTATCGCGTAACTGTTATACCTTCTGACTCGTTAGGGTTGTCTTCTTTTACGACGCAGCGCGTGAGTGAGTATCGAACGAACGTACGAGCCGGCCGGTGCGCTGAATTGACCCAGTGAGATGAGCCCGCTGCGTACTTGTAGCTTCATACCTAAACTGCGGAGTGTCCCATCTGTATTAATCTGTGGTTATAAGGGCAGCAAACGTTGATACTTGTTAGGTACTGTTTTACACAGACTGTAGGTGAATACTTGTAGAACAGCACGCAGATTGGAGCTCGATCAACTCGTGAAACGCCTTTTTCTAACCGCTCGTTTGCAGAGCGGCCTGCCGTCAGGTGTCGGACGTGACGGCATGGAGCGTCAATAAACCGTTGTCGATAAAATCCTAGCCAATAGATAACGTTCATATCGTGTTTTATATTTTCTATAGCATGTTTTAGTTGTAACATTCTTTCTATCGACGAGAATGATCTCACATTGTTAGTACTTACTTAATATTTATAATTTACTGTTTTCTATGTTATTAGTTATTGGAGCTTTGGAGGTTATCGCATGCGGAGGTAAAAATATTCGGCTAGGCGTATTTAAAAGCGTGAACAATTGGTATATTTTTAACGCCCGACTTAGAAAATAAATAGTAGTTTAAATAAAAAAAAATAAAAAAAAAATTTATTGAAATATAAAGTAAAAGTAAGATTTAAATTAATTACAATTGAAGAAAATTTAATTCTAACTGTAATGTAGACCTGCCTGATCTAGGTTTATGAAAACCTGTGTTTCATTCTGTTGGCCATCAATTTACATCAAACATTTAAAAAGAAATCTGAAATTATTATATGTGATAGAAGTTTGATTACAGGAAAAATAAAACGATATCTCTAAATAGCACACTTTTTCAGAAATCGGAACGCAACCCTCGGTGCGGGAGTCCGACTCACTCTTGACCGGTTTTTTTATTTTTATGTTAGTTACCAAAAAAATGGTCAAGAGCGAGTTGGACTCGGAGGGTTCAAGTCCAACTCGCTCTTGGCCGTTTTTTATTATTAACAAAAAAACTTTTTAACAAAAAAAAAACCGACTTCCAAAAGTCACTACAAAGTGAAAAATAACTTTGATTTCGGAAGTCGGTGTCTTTCGTTTTTTATTTACTTTCTTTTTTTTTTGCCACCGACTTCCGAATCAAAGTTATTTTTCACTTTGTAGTGATTTTTGGAAGTCGGTTTTTTTTTTGTTAAAAAGTTTTTATTTCTCGCTTTTTAGTGGGTCTGTTTATAATTTGTATAAGTAACAATAGTCTAATGTCAATTGCTCATAACATGTTACAAAATATTGCTTTTCCCGATGCTGGGACGCTAATTGTTGAGGAGTTCTGCTGGTAAGAACCAGGAGAACTCCTCAACAACCACTCACCACACGCATTGTGTGACGAGCGGAAATTGCTTAGCAACCATATTAAAGTAATCGAATCGCAACCCGTGAAATATTTATCATTGAGTAGTTCCGGTAGCCATCCGTGGTCTTCATCATCAGTTCCACTTCACCAAGTGGTGCTTTCCGAGAGCAAATGCACGAGCTACTATAAAAAATACCCAAATCGCTATAGGTGTGCCTATAATATTTGAAGAGTTCCTTCGATTTCTCAAGGATCCCATCAGCAGAACTAGATTTTAACAAAAATGGGACCATTTGGGAAGTATACCTACCCTTTCCAACAAAAAAATATTTTTTCAAATCGGTTGGCAAGCGACGGAGTTATGCGCGAAAAAAAAAAAAAAAAAAAAAAAATACAAACATCCGAATTGAGAACCTCCTCCTTTTTTAGAAGTCGGTTAAAAACTATATTTTGATTCAAATGCAAAAAAAAACAACTTATTTCGGGACTTAAAACCAGGCATCAATGAATACGTAAAGATAAGAATCGTCAATAACAAAATGGCACCCATAATTTCTCAAGGGAAAGCTAGATAAATCACTTAGATCGGCCTTGAAGCATGTCTTGTTCCAGAGAAAAGAAATGAACATTAACTTAAAAGTTAATACTTGAAGAAAATATTTGTTTTGCTGCCAACGACTCGGGAAACTCCTCAGAGGTACCTATGAAGCTCCGGGGAAATAAAGCGGCTAGAATCCAGGTTATCATACTACAAATTATTATATTCTTTGCTAGGTATTAGGTTTCAAGTGGGTTATCTATTTCTTTAGTATTTTTTTTTTGTGTTTTTTTCGGTGACTATGGCCAGAGTGCCAGACACTTACAGGCTATTTAAACAGCAGCGATGGATATCGATATCTAAACATGATAAAACAAGAAACAAAACCAAACACAGACACAGAAAAACAGACATCGACAAACAACAGAAATGGACGTTTATCTGATCCTAAGATCTGATCATTTCGTTTAATTTTTCGCTCATTCGGTAGCCGAGTGACAGTTGCCGAGTGATAAAAACGAACTTTATACCATTCCCTCTCTAAAAAGCTTATTTTATTCACTGAAAATAGTGAATAAAAAGCACTTTACTCACTGTTTTGATGTTTGAATTTGGAACATACCAATGTATTTGACCACAGATTTAGAGTACCTAGGCTAGATGCCGCATTTATTAGATAATATGAAAACCGAGCGTGTCATCTTTTTTATACGTACGATAACAGTTATCGTAGGTATAAAAAAGATGACACGCTCGAGCACATCATTAAATGGTTGGGGTGAAGACTTCACCCCAACCATTTAATGATGTGCTCAACGTAAACAGAATTGTTTCAATCGCTAAGCGTCACTGAGCTAATATACTTTTTTTAGTATAAACATGCAGGGCACGCTTGGTCGGATGGTGTGCGGTACCTAGTATACTTTGAATCTCGTGTATTCGACCTATTGGTGTGTTATTCAATTTGATTAGTCAACATTTTCGGCAAGGAGTTTAGCATTACAATAAAAACTGTTTTGTGTTCTTTGCTGTCATCAGTAAATTGCCGCTATTTTGAATAGGTACTGTAAGCTGTACGAACACAAAGTTTAGTGTTACTTAATAATAAATCGATTAATTCAAGTGAAGATGTTTTAACACCCAAGTTTATGAAAGAGAGGGCGGCAGATGTAGTGAAAAACTTGCTACCCAACAAATGACGGCTGGTTTACATCAAAGCCAATTTAACTTTCTTTTTTCTTAATTAAATGTATATTTTCACTTAAATCTTTCTTTTTCTCGTAGTCATGGTATAAAGTATAGTATGCAACTCTTGAATAAAACGGATTTATATTTATATCGAGGGCCATGAATTTTCCACTACAGCTGTTTTTCCACTATAGCTATTTTTCCACTACAGCTATTTTTTCACTACAGCTATTTTTCCACTACAGCTATTTTTTCACTACAGCTATTTTTCACTACAGCTATTTTTTCACTACAGCTATTTTTCACTACAGCTATTTTTTCACTACAGCTTTTTTCCACTACAGCTATTTTTTCACTACAGCTATTTTTTCACTACAGCTATTTTTCCACTACAGCTATTTTTTCAATACAGCTATTTTTCCACTACAGCTATTTTTTCACTACAGCTATTTTTCACTACAGCTATTTTTTCACTACAGCTTTTTTCCACTACAGCTATTTTTCACTACAGCTATTTTTTCACTACAGCTTTTTTCCACTACAGCTATTTTTTCACTACAGCTATTTTTCACTACAGCTATTTTTTCACTACAGCTTTTTTCCACTACAGCTATTTTTTTTACTGCAGCTATTTTTCACTACAGCTATTTTTTCACTACAGCTATTTTTCCACTATACGGCTATCTTTTACCAGTGGTACACGCTTTCCTTTTTCTTAGCTCGTCTTTTAACCCCGCTGCCCAAAGATTTAAATCGCGAGTATCCTTATTGAGAAGAGAGCTCACACTTAAAATACTGTTTCCATGACAATCAAGTGTAGTCACTGCGTCATTGTGTGTAAGAGGTGTCAAGACGAATCAGAAATGCGAATATCTTCTGACGCGGTAGGGTGAATCTAACGATTTAAATCTTTGCCGCTGTCACCATTTCCATAACAGCCGTCACTACGGCCTTTAATTGCGGCCACTGATCTTCTAGGAAACCGTCATCCATTATTTTTACGCTTAAAAGCTTTTAAAAGCATGTCAAAAATACATTGACAACTTAATTAATTCCGGCACTACATACATTGATAGATCGTTATAGTACATGCTACTATAAGTCTATAACTAAAGTTTTTTTTACCAAAAGTGATTGATGATTATGTCAACAAAACTATGTGACTCGTGAAAAATACTGGAGGCTTTTATGACTATTATTTCATAACCCTTCTTGATATTCAGGCTGCAGGAATTTGCGGGTCAACCTAAATTGGTCTTTCGAACTTGGAGGCTTTATCAACCAATATTTAATGAATTGTCTTCACGTTCTATCTACTGGAATTCACAGATCAGCGTATACTGGTTTGTTAGTAGGTTCGGCCTTGAATTTTGCTGGAGCAGGTAGTATAAATGGAGAGATTCCGGGGTCACGGTTCAGCGGTCAATGACTTCCAGACTTCCAGGGAGGGGTGGTATCTATTATTAAGCGATATTTACTTTTGTAAATGTGTAGGTACAGGAGTTTCTTGCTTATGCTTGTACTTATACTTTTTGGGGAAAATACAAGGGTTTCGCAAAAAATCAGAAATGTTCGTAAACATCTTAGAAACGCGACCAATTCATTCGAAGAAGTAAGATTTAGGATTTTTTTAAGTTTATTTTCCTATTTGTCTTTTAATTTTTTTTTTTAGCTAACGTATTTTTTAGCTAACGTATTTTATCCCACTGCTGGGCTGCTGCCTCATGTTTTTCCTATTTTCTTGATATTGTTCCTTCTCCGGCCAATCGGTCAGGATCGAGTCCAAATTATTACGCCAGCGTTTCTTAGGACTGCCTCGGGGACGGCGGCCGTCTTCAGGCACTCACTGTGTGACGATCCTGGCCCAAGCATCATAGAAGGGTTACCCGCCCAGTCCCATTTCAGCCTCGCAGAATGACCGCTAACATCGAGCCTGATTTTAATTCATAGTCTACAAAAAAAAAAGTAATTTAACGTTATATCCCTTGTGTCCTGGAGCCGCCGGGTCTCTGTCGCTTGGATGGCAAAAGACCGGATGGCCTGACGTTAGTACCCTGGCAAAAGGGTAAGTGCCTACTTTGGGACGCAACGTGTGTTAGCACGTTCGCCGCCAGCCATCTCCCTCGCACTGTCGGGTCACCCGGTGCCGCGGCTGAATCAGCCGCTCTCAAAAAGCGAGACAAATATGCGGCCTTAGAGCCAAAGTACTATTTTGTCCCACTGGCAGTGGAAACCACTGGTTTCTGGGGGTCCAACGCGATCAAATTTGAGGCGGAGATCGGCCGTCGACTTAGAGAGAGGGGTGGTGACCCACGCTCTGGTTCTTTCCTGGTGCAGAGGCTAGCCCTGGCAGTTCAGCGCGGAAAGGCTGCAAGTGGCATGGGCTCCTTTGCGCCAGGAACGTCTAAAAGTAAAAATAAATTCTTTTGAATTTAACGTTAGTGACGTCAAAAAGAAAACTCTGAATGCCTTATCCCTAGATGTGTTCGAAAATACCCCATGTGTGTTCCGCGATTTTTTGTAAGTAGTTTTTTTAGTTATTTTTGTTTTTGTAATTATTTAGAGTTTTCTGCCGATCGAGCTTCAAAATTTATATCTTTTTTGTAGTGTGTATTTTTCAGGTTTTTTTTTTGTGACATCAAAGTAACATTCAAGACGATAATGTATTCAAAAATATCTGAAAAATACACCCCAAAAAAAGATAATTATGAATTTTTTAAGCTCCACTGGCAGAAAACTGTAAATAATTACAAAAATAACTCGAAAACTACAAAAAATCACGGAATATACGTGGGGTATTTTCGAATACCCCTGGGTATGAGGAATTCAGATTTTTCTTTTAGACGTCAATATTTGGACAACCCTGTATTACCACAGATTAATACAGATGGCACTCCGCAAAATCATTTAAATGAAAAGCGACTTTTGCTACGACACAATAAAGTGCAATTCAATTCGCACACCGCTTATTATTTATGTATTTAACACTTCAAGCACAAAATGTACGGAGGCGGACTTGATGCCATAGGAATTTTCTTATTACCTGCAGTTATATTCACCTACAAGCTGCCTCTCTTTCTATCGCGTAACTTTTATACCTTCTGCCTCGTTAGGGTTGTATTTTTGCTAATTTTAAGAATTTTCCACCTCGCAGTCTTTGAACGCCGATTAAGGCCAAAGTTAGCCCCATTAAGTCCTACGTTTTTTAATGATTATGAAAGCTGAGAGTCTGGCGCATTCTTGAAGCCTACTTGAGAACCATGAAGTTACCTGTTTAGATTTTTAATTTGAAGTTGAAAATTTAAGTCATAATTTACCGAACGTAAATTTTTCACTTTAGATCAACATTTTCATAACTTTCATCACAGTTAGGAAGCTGATTATTTTATGCATAAAAGTACTACTTATGAAAATTCAGTTGCAAAAAAAGAAACTCGATAAAACCCTCTACTTTTTTTTTTAGAATTTTTTTAGGTTGGTCAGGTCGAAAATTTTCAAACATTCAGAAAAAAATTCATAACTCGAAAACTATGAAAAGTCGCGGAACATACATGGCACCCCCATGTATGTTCCCCATGTATTCGAATACCCCACGATACGAGGGACCGAAATTTTATTTTTGGACGTCAATGTACCGGCCACCCTGTAGATAGAAGAACACTAATAATTTATCTAGCGAACAGCCGTAGGTCATGAATTCAAGGTCACTGCCCAGATAAACCACTGTAGATTTTTATTCTGTGACAGAACTCACGCAACGCGAAACCTCCTACCTTCCGTAAAGACAGAACAAATGAGAGCTGCCATAGATGTTTTTAACGAGACAGTTTTGTTGTATTGTGGCTCATAATTAAAGAGCCGGATTCAGGAAGACAAAGGAGCCATTGAAGACGAGACTTTTCATTGAAAATCTCTTTTGTTTTGAAGGTAACGCGCCAAGCCATCGTTGTGACGTCAGAGGGCTTAGACAAAGTAACATTCGATTAGCGATGACGCTAGTAGAAAAGTCAAAAAAGCCAAAAAATGTATGGGGTTGACATAAGCTATCGAAATGTCACGTGATCATGTGAATGACACTTTGAAGCTGTAGCGATTGTAGAAATCAATTACATTAAACATCTAGACGTTGCCGTGATTACAGTGTGAAGTGTGGAAGTGAGACACATATATACGAAATTAGTAGGAAAATTAAGACAAAGCATCGTATCTTCTGTCTCTTACGGCGTGCCGTATTTTTGCTTGGCGAACTTTCAAATGTTAGCTAAACAAAGTGCTTTCACTGTTACAAAATTTATCTTGCGTCGATTAATTTAACTTTTTTGGACAGTTTTTGCATTGTGCGAATGTATTGACATGGGTTTCAGTCCAAAATATGGAAGATTTCTTACGTTAAATCTCATTTCTAATACCATATAACCTAGAAAAAGTATTATATTGCTGTCTCATGAACGGCCACGCGGTGGCTCGATCTAGATGTATATTATTTAAGGCCGATTTTAGCCAAAGAAGCACATTAAATTTTTTTTTAATGATTATGAAAGCTGAGAGTGTGATAAATAGAATCGCTCCGAAGCGAATGTCATTTGTCTAGGCCCTCTGGTGCGATTCTCGATAACGCACGCACGTAGTAATTTCATATTTTGTGTAAGTCAAGTGTAAGTAGAGGTTTTGAATCATTTTGTCCTATTTGTAGATTTGTATCGTATCGTACATATTGATTATCTTTGATAACATCTGTATTACTATGATGTGATTTAATTTTTAACTGGAACTTACAAGTTCCAGTCTAAGCAGTCGTGAGGTTAGTGGCGGTTCTAGATACCTACTGCACCCTGTATTTTTTTGTATTTAGAAAAGTCATGCCATTGGGATATCTGTATTTGTATGTACTTATAACGACTACATTGCGTCTGCAATTTGTACACGGTACGGTTTCTTGACCTTACGGCGACGTACAAACCGCGCCGTAGCAAAAACGTGTCAGTCAAAAAGCTTCAATCCATTCAACACTGACAACCGTGCCGACACACGACGAATAAACCGTAGTTTTTCACAGCAAGAAAAACGTGTGTGTACAAAGACCATACTCTGATTACAGATGGTCGTTTTTGAGCTCTCCAACTGAACTCATGATCAGCGCTTGATCATCTCTTTATTAGCAGAGGCCCTGAACCCGAGACAATTAATTACAAGCTGATATTAGTTCTACATGGGAGTTGTCCAGGTATACGCATAAAATAATAAAGAGACAGTAGTTTATCTGGGCAGTGACCTTAAATTAATTACCTACGGCCGCTCGGTAGATAAATACGTGTCCATCCGCCATTCGGAACTGCCGCGTGTTCGAATTGTTGCGTACTGACTGAGATTTACGTGTTCGTTTCAACCGCGCGGCCATGGCGTTAAAAAAAAATAAAAACTATGCCAACATTTTGTAACAATTTGTAAAAGTTGACTCCCAAAACCACAAATTTGTCAAACCTATGGTTAAAAAGTTAGAAGGGTTTGAACGTGGCCGCGCCATCGAAACGCGGAGAACCGCGCGGCCACGGAGATCTCAGAAACTAAGCGTTGCACAGACCTGAAATTTTGGTAACTAACAGATTCAATTTGTAAACAATTTGTAAAAATATAGAAAAAAATCCTAGATTAATATTTTAGGAGCTGTGAGACTAAAACCCCGTGGCCGCGCCATCGAAACGGTGACAAAAACGTAATAGCCGATATCTCGCTGAAAAAGTATCGCAGACTTCTAGAGTTTTTTGTAAAACCCAGATTTGAATTTGTCAAAACTTACAAAAATGCAACAAAAAATACTAGGTTAATATTTTAGGAGCTGTGAGACTAAAACCCCGTGGCCGCGCCATCGAACCGGTGACAAAAACGTTATCACCGATATCTCGCTGAAAAAGCATCGCAGAGGTCTGAAGTTTTTTGTAAAACCTAGATTTGAATTTGTCAAAACTTGTAAAAATACAACAAAAAATCCTAGGTTTATATTTCAGGACCCGCGCCATAGAAACGGTGAAAAACACGTTATCACCGATATCTCACTGAAAAAGCATCGCAGAGGTCTGAAATTATTTGTAAAACCTAGATTTGAATTTGTCAAAATTTGTAAAAATATAACGAAAAATCCTAGGTTTATATTTCAGGAGCCGCGCCATTGAAACGGTGAAAAACAGGTTATCGCCGATATCTGACTGAAAAAGCATCGCAGAGGTCTGAAGTTTTTTGTAAAACCTAGATTTGAATTAGTTAATTTTTTTACAAATACAACAAAAATCCTAGGTTTACAAAAAACCATATTTCACCGTTTCAATGGCGCGGCTCCTGAAATGTAAACCTAGGATTTTTTTTTGTATTTTAAAAATTTTGACAAATTCACATCTAGGTTTTACAAAAAACTTCAGACCTTTGCGACACTTTTTCAGTGAGATATCGGCGATAACGTGTTTTTCACCGTTTCAATGGCGCGTCTCCTGAAATATAAACCTAGGATTTTTCGTAGTATTTTTACAAGTTTTGACAAATTCAAATCTAGGTTTTACAAAAAACTTCAGACGTCTGCGATGCTTTTTCAGCGAGTTATCGGCTATCACGTTTTTGTCACCGTTTCGGTGGCGCGGCCACGGGGTTTTAGTCTTACAGCTCCTGAAATATAAGCCTAGTATTTTTTGTTGCATTTTTGTAAGTTTTGACAAATTCAAATCTGGGTTTTACAAAAATTTCTAGACGTCTGCGATGCTTTTTCAGCGATATATCGGCTATTACGTTTTTGTCACCGTTTCGATGGCGCGGCCACGGGGTTTTAGTCTTACAGCTCCTGAACTATAAACCTAGGATTTTTTGTTGTATTTTTACAAGTTTTGACAAATTCAAATCTAGGTTTTACAAAAAACTTCAGACCTCTGCGATGCTTTTTCAGGGAGATATCGGCGATAACATATTTTTCACCGTTTGAATGGCGCGGCCATGGGGTTCTAGTCTTACAACTCTTGAAATATAAACCTAGGATTTTTTGTTGTATTTTTACAAATTTTGACAAATTCAAATCTAGGTTTTACAAAAAACTTCAGACCTTTGCGATGCTTTTTCAGTCAGATATCGGCGATAACGTGTTTTTCACCGTTTCAATGGCGTGGCTCCTGAAATATAAACGTAGGATTTTTTGTTATATTTTTACAAATTTTGACAAATTCAAATCTAGGTTTTACAAATAATTTCAGACCTCTGCGATGCTTTTTCAGTGAGATATCGGTGATAACGTGTTTTACACCGTTTCTATGGCGCGGGTCCTGAAATATAAACCTAGGATTTTTTGTTTTATTTTCACAAGTTTTGACAAATTCAAATCTAGGTTTTACAAAAAACTTCAGACCTCTGCGATGCTTTTTCAGCGAGATATCGGTGATAACGTTTTTGTCACCGTTTCGATGGCGCGGCCACGGGGTTTTAGTCTCACAGCTCCTAAAATATTAACCCAGTATTTTTTGTTGCATTTCTGTAAGTTTTGACAAATTCAAATCTTGGTTTTACAAAAAACTCTAGACGTCTGCGATGCTTTCTCAGCGAGATATCGGCTATCACGTTTTTCTCACCGTTTCGATGGCGCGGCCACGGGGTTTTAGTCTCACAGCTCCTAAAATATTAACCTAGGATTTTTTTCTATATTTTTACAAATTGTTTACAAATTGAATCTGTTATTTACCAAAATTTCAGGTCTGTGCAACGCTTAGTTTCTGAGATCTCCGTGGCCGCGCGGTTCTCCGCGTTTCGATGGCGCGGCCACGTTCAAACCCTTCTAACTTTTTAACCATAGCTTTGACAAATTTGTGGTTTTGGGAGTCAACTTTTACAAATTGTTACAAAATGTTGGCATAGTTTTTATTTTTTTTTAACGCCATGGCCGCGCGGTTGAAACGAACTCAGATTTACTGACGACACGGTTGGCGCAGTGGTTGAGCGATTGACTGCTGCGCAGCATGTCGCGGGTTCGATTCCCGCACGGAACAAGTATTTGTTCCGAGTCTGGGTGTTTTTCTATCTTTAATATGTATGTATTTACAAAAAAAAAATGTATACAACGTGTAACGTTGAATGCGCAAAACTTCTTAAGGGGTCATTGTACTCATTATTATGAACAACTTTTAGTATGGGACCAAACCTGAAATAATCAGCTGTACATTTTAATGAATTATGCGAACAGAAATGTACTAAACAGCTGATTTTTTTTTCGCGATTTCAGTTTTGGTCCATAGTAAAAGTTGTTCATAATGATGTGTACAATGACCCCTTAAGAGGTTTTGCGTTGTATAAGTAGTTTATCAGCCATCTCGTTACAGTAGTACCCAAGTAATATGGTCTATCGATGTACCTGCGCAGAAGATGTATTGTCAAAGCGCGGGAAATGCTATTGACCAATCGGCACGCTCCACGCTTTTTCCTGTACCGCTATTGGTCGGTAGCTGCCGCCATGTTAGCACGCGCCGCTTGACAGCTGCAGTGTATTATGAACCTTATAGTAGTGATCTACGGTTGATTGTAAGTTTTAAGTATTCTCGTTAATCTTCGGGGCCATACTTTCTTTTCTGTGCGAACGATGATTCACGACGCACCTTATTAGTTGAGTACTACTGTACCTTAACACAAGCATTAGGTTGCTTAGCTTGGGACTAGATGGCGTTGTGTGAAATGTCCAAGGATATTTTTTTTTTATTTATTTCGAAGCGCATCGTTTCGGCCGTTTTCTATGAAGATAAACTACTGTATTATTATTATGCTGTGGTATACGTTGTTGTATTCTAGACTACCCGCAAGAAACCTAAGAACGCTTAGATTTATTTACCAACCCACTTGACAAATTTTCCTCATTAGACTTAATTAGTGGTTCCAGAAAATACGCACAGCCAAAACACAATACCTAATTAGTTACTGTGGCAGTATATTACAACAAAATATATAATTAGACCCTTATATAATTAGAAGATATATAATTAAAAATAGACATTATTGTTCGCTTTTTTTATTTTTAGGTTAGTTACCGAACGAACGTACTAGCGAACGTATTTTCTTTCTTTCTTTCTTTTACCAAGTGGATAGGTACAGACACAGTTGAACGAATTGACAGAGTGAACGTCAGAAACGCGTAGTTTTTATTATCGAGCAATATAATTTACCTTGCTGAACTAGATAGTCAAAGACGAGAGAAGCAGAGCTTTCTCCTCCTCCAATCGCGTGCGGCGCGACGCGATAATGTTCGCGCAAATGTCAATTATTTTTTGCGCACTGGATTTTCAACGCTCTGCTTAGCGCCAAGTTCTATTTCAAAATGCGAAAAATCAACCCAATTTACAATCTGGAAAATGAGAAATCCAAAAATTAAGTTAAGGTTACGAATAATATCGGCTAAATTATAATCACAAACGACACAAAACCAACACTATTTAGATACGCACAGTTCATTTCAAAACAGCGTGATATCGCGTTCTGCAGTTTGATACGTAGTTCAGCGATGACGCTGACGATGACGATGATGTTGATGGTGATGACTAGAGATCGGATAATCGGATGCATATTAACCTAAAGTTAATATTTCGCTAACAAAGTATGGAAGCGGCTTCTTAGCATTTTTTTTCTTACTATAAATCCCGGTATTCCAGAAAATGTAGGAATGCACAACTAATCGGATACATGGTATGGAAACGACTTCATAAATAACGTGGTTTTATTTATTTGGAAATACCGGGAAATGGGGATCACATAAATATTCCGTTTGTTACACGTGATCCCCGCGAGAAATACAAAGCTGCCGAATTAAAATGGTTGTCCCTGGAAGGTACCGTCACTATATCGGTGGGGTTGTTTTCATGGGTTTCGAGAATGTTAAAGCCGATAGTAATGTGAAAATGTAAATCCAAGATGGCGGCTGCGAACATTTTCAAATTTTTCGTCATGGGTGTCGTTTTCATGGTTTTCGAGGGTTTTAAAGCCGATAGTGATGTTAAAATGTAAATCCAAGATGGCGGCTGCGAACATTTTCAAATTTTTCGTCATGGGTGTCGTTTTCATGGTTTTCGAGGGTTTTAAAGCCGAAAGTGATGTCAAAATGTAAATCCAAGATGGCGGCTGCGAACATTTTCAAATTTTTCGTCATGGGTGTCGTTTTCATGGTTTTCGAGGGTTTTAAAGCCGATAGTGACAATAAAATGTAAATCCAAGATGGCGGATGCGAACATTTTCTAATTTTTCGTCATGGGTGTCGTTTTATTGGTTTTCGAGGGTGTTAAAGCTGATAGTGACATTAAAATGTAAATCCAAGATGGCGGCTGCGAACATTTTAATTTTTTTTATCATGGGTGACGTTTTCACGGTTTTCGAGGGTTGTGAACCGATAGTGGCGTTAAAATGTAAATCCAAGATGGCGGCTGCTAAATTTTCTAACTTTTCGTCATGGGTGTCGTTTTATTGGTTTTCGAGGGTGTTAAAGCCGATAGTGACACTAAAATGTAAATCCAAGATGACGGATGCGAACATTTTTTAATTTTTCGTCATGGTTGTCGTTTTCATGGTTTTTGAGAGATTTAAAGCTGATAATCGCGTTAAAATGTAAATCCAAGATGGCGGTTGTGAAAATTTTCTAATTTTTCGTCATGGGTGTCGTTTTATTGGTTTTCGAGGGTGTTAAAGCCGATAGTGACACTAAAAAGTAAATCCAAGATGGTGGATGCAAATATTTTTTAATTTTTCGTCATGGGTGTCGTTTTCATGGTTTTCGGGGGTGTTAAAGCTGATAGTGGCGTTAAAATGTAAATCCAAGATGGCGACTGCAAAAATTTCAAACTTTTTGTCATGGGTGCCGTTTTCATGGTTTCCGAGGGTTTAAAGCCGATAGTGTCGTTAAAATGTAAATTCAAGATGGCGGCCGCGAAAATTAAAAAAAAATGTGATGGGTATCGTTTTCATGGTTTTGGGGGGTCTTAAAGCTGATAATGACATTAAAATGTAAATCTAAGATGGCGGCTACGAACATTTCGGTCGGTTTTACAACCTTCGAAAACCACGAAAACGACACCCATGACGAAAAATTTAAAAATGTTCGCAGCCGCCATCTTGGATTTACATTATAATGTCACTATCAGGTTTAATACCCCCCAAAACCATGAAAAAGACACCCATGTCGAAAAATTAAAAAATATTTGCATCGGCCATCTTGGATTAACATTTTAGTGTCACTATCGGCTTTAACACCCTCGAAAACCAGTAAAACGACATCCGACGAAAAATTAGAAAACTTTCGCAGCCACCACCTAGGATTTACATTTTAACGCCATTATCGGCTTTAAAACTCCCAAAAACCATGAAATATTTTTTAATTTTTCGTCATGGTTGTATGACGAAAAATTAAAAAATATTTGCATCTGCCATCTTGAATTTACAATTTAATGTCACAATCAGCTTTAACACCCTCGAAAACCAATAAAACGACACCCATGACGAAAATTAGAAAATGTTCGCAGCCGCCATCTTGGATTTACATTTTAATGTCACTATCAGCTTTAACACCCTCGAAAACCAATAAAACGACACCCATGACGAAAAATTAGAAAATGTTCGCATCCGCCATCTTGGATTTACATTTTATTGTCACTATCGGCTTTAACACTCTCGAAAACCAATAAAACGACACCCATGACGAAAAATTAGAAAATTTTCGCAGCCGCCATCTTGGATTTACATTTTAATGTCACTATCAGCTGTAACAGCCTCGAAAACCATGAATAGTACCCATGACGAAAAATTTGAAAATATTTTCACTATGGGACCAACTCTGAATTGACAAAAAAAATTACGATGTTTGAAACAAAAGTTCAATACCTACTCGACCAAAATGTGTGAAACAGCTGACTTATGTTTCGTGATTTACGGGTTGATCCCATAGTGAAAGTTGCTCATGAGTAGAACACCCTATGAAAATTTAGTGATAAAAAGTTACCCTTTCAAAAAATACTTAATTTATCAATTCCGGAATCGCGACATTTTGACGATCGTCACAAAAGTGCATTCCTTAATAGCCAAAACCTGAACGTAAGTAAATATACATTCGATTCTATAATCAGAACTATAAATTTGTGAATCCCGGAATCCCGGGATTTTTTAATTACAAAAGTACAATCCATATTATCCAACACCTGAACGCAAGTACCTAACTAAAACATTCGATTCCAAAATCAGAACTTAAAAATTTTCGTTCCGGAATCCCGGGATTTTCTTTTTTTTAAGTGCAATCCATATTAACTAACATCTGAACCTAAGTAAATTATACATCCGATTCTATAATCAGAAGTCAAAATTGGCCGATACCGGAATTCTGGGATTTTTTAATCCAAAAGCCCACTCCATACTTAGCCAACACCTCAACTTTAGGTTAATATGCATCCGATTATCCGATCTCTAGTGATGACGTACGGTAATTATGGTATTTGAGAGTATAATGTGGTACTTTAATTATTTTTAAAATTTAGACCACGTTTAAATTTTAAAAATAATTTAAGTATTACTTTTCTTTAGTTTATTTTCTAAAGCACACTTCACTCGTAAGGTAAGGATAGCTCTCTGCGTCTAATATAAGTGAAAGGGGCGCACGTTTAGAGCGACCGGTCGGAAAAGTAGTGCACCAACTGAAAGGCTTTTCAATAACGTACAGAAAATGCTATATCTAGCTGTATTTCTAAGATATCGTTCCTTTGAAAAGGTTCAAGGTTTACTTATACGTACTTTAATATGATTAGAGGTTTATTCATACACATATAGGTTTTTTATTAAAGGAATTGTGACGTTTTATAAATAAGTTATGCGAGTTATGGTGGGGCTTGCGCGAGAGAGGGAGTGCGGGCCGGCCGATGCGTGGCACTCAGTCTGGTACGAGCAGCCGTAGCAATAGCACGCTTATCGGCTAATATTGGAACAATGTTTTACTGTACAAATCTATACGAAACATGAACCAAGACACCACAGGAATGAATTAAATGTGGTTCAGCTCCCGATAGCCATATCATTCAGCTGCCTGGTCAGTTAGTTAATTTTCTAGTTAAAGTAAGCAATGGTGCTCACTACCACGTTCTAGAAAGCTTCCCATCACGATGCACATACACAGACTGTAAGTGAATACTTGTAGTCAGTTGTGGACTCGTTGAGAACTGCACGCAGACTTGGTCGATCAACTCCTGAAACGCCTTTTACTAAACGCTCGTTTATGAGCGGCCCGCCGTCAGGTGGTGGACGTGACGTCATGAAGTCTTCCATTTAAGTAAAACACCAGCTCTACTACCCCTCATGAGGCGGGAAGCCCATAACTCTGCGATAAAATTGCGACGCCAATTCATAAGTTATTCAAAGTTTTACTAAATTCTCCATGTCTCATCGATTCCGGTATGTAAGTAGAAATAGGGCCAACCGCGTCACAGAAAAAAGAGTTGGGGCCATCGGGCCATCCCTGTTTCATATACTTACTAACACCTTCATCTGTCCTTTTGACGAATACAGTAACACAGTCATAAAAATGTCTTCTGACGTCACAGCAAAATTATGAACCATAACGAAGCCATAATTTTCTATGAATGGTCTCAATTACGAGCAGTCCCTCTGCGCTATAATATCATCAAAAACATATAAAATTTTATGGGACATCTGTGGGAGATGGCTTTGACATTTAGAAGTGTTTGTTACCACTGCACAGCAATGTTATTCTTGAATCATCTCACCGTGAAAGCTTAAGTGAAGCGAGTCGGAAGCGAGCGTGGAGCGAACTGTCAGTGTCATTCCACCTGATGCTAGGGATGGACCAAGCACATTTTCACAGTCATAATCATGATTTTAATAATATTTCTTACGCTATTCTAGTGATCATTTTATATTATTTCAAAGATATAATAATAGATATATTTATGTGTCTAAACTACTACTACTACTTACTATTTAGGGGTTTTTTTAAATAAAATTGCAAAACAGAAATTGAGTTTTGTCTGAATTTCTATTCGACTATTTTATTTTAAAACGCCCTAAATAGTAATTTTCAGACACCCTACCAGCTTAGAAATAATATAAAATGATTGTTTAAAATTGGCATAAAAAATATAAATAAAATCTCGATTATGATTGTAAATGTAATTTGGTCAAACCCTAGCATCCGTGGGATGACACTGACAGTTCACTACACGCAAGTATTCACGGTGAGATTTTTACAGAATCGACCAGCAATGCTATTCTGGAAACATCTCACCGTGATAACTTAAGGGAAGTGAGCGTGAAGTGAGCCGTCATTCCACCCAATGCTAGGGATTGACACTATTGACAGCTCACTTTAAGATCACTTCACCTAAGTTTTCACGGTGAGATATTTACAGAATAGCACTACAGAGGGCTTAGTGCGAGTTTTTATACTTACTCGATCACGTTAACGTAAACGTCAGTTTGTACTGAAAATGAATAAGCGCCGCCTGGTGACTATAATGTGAAACACAATTTTATTCCATACGAATTGACATACGTCAACGTTAGGCTTACTGAAGCCCAATTCTCGTACCTAAAAACCTTCAAATTCAAGTCGCAATGTCATGCTAGCGACAATCAAACGTCAAAAATGTAGGTAAACGCTATACAATTTTTGACAGATTGACACTGAGATGAGATTGCGAACGTTGTTAAAAATACGGGAATTGCCCCTCTGGTCATTAACTTGCTTCTCCTTCGTGGTATTGATGGCACGACAGTGTATTACATTTCAGTTCCACGGCATCGTTTCAGAAGCAGCGCAGAGGTCACTATGGCTGCAGTTTTATGTGTGTGTGGTGTGAGGGCCACTTTTTTGAAACTCTTTGAAAATATGCTTAGGATTTAGTGAACATTCCCAATTAATTGTGAAAGTTGGAATCAGATTTTGTGCAAGTCAACTTTGCGAGATATGGATTGTAAAGTTGGGCCCTCAGTTCTTACACATTTTGGGCACAGAGGGCAGGGTATTAACTTTCTATATACCATCGATAAATAAATAAACAAATATCTTTGGACATTTCACACAACGCCATCTAGTCCCAAGCTAAGCAACCTAATGCTTGTGTTATGGTAACGAGATGGCTGATAAACTACTTATATACATTTTTTTTTGTAGTAAATACATACACATTATAGATAGAAAAACACCCAGACACACACATAAAGGCTAGGTCTTTCCAATTTTGAAACAATTTTACTTGCAAACTGCAATTGTATTTATGACAAAGTAAAACAAAGGATCATAATGGCAGGGTTTTTTCAATGAATCAATGTAACTGTAATTCTGGGTTGTGGAAGTTAGAAAGGCAGTCGCTCCATGTAAAATACTGGTATTCAGCTGCATCCGGTTAGGCTGGAAGCCGACCCCAACATAATTGGGAAAAGGCTAGGCAGATTGGTGTAAGGTCAACAAATAAATAATACAAAAAATCCAATTTATCATATTTATTTTGCAACTATTATAATCACATAAATAGTTTAAAAATCACCAAAAACATCGAACAAACGTATACAAAGTAATCTACATGAACTACACGGATTTATAATGATTTATTTGTGAAACACAACAACTTGTATTTATTTAGTTTTAAAGAAGAAATATTCAGACTTTGAGAATATTTTTACAAAATACGTGGGTAGCTGACGATGTTAGTGCTAAAAATATTGTTGTACAGAATAAATAGTAGGTAAGACAACTTTATTCAGTTTTCGAAATATACAGGGTGAAATTGAATTCATGGGCAATATTTTAAGGGGTCATTATACTCATCATTATGAACAACTTTTAATATGGGAACAAACTTGAAATCGCGAAAAAAAACAGCTGTTGCTGTTGTTGTTGTTGCTGTTGCTCGCATAACTCGTCAAAATGTAGGGAACAGCAGATTTTTAATCGCTATTTCAGGTTTGTTTTTGTTCCTATAGTAAAAGTTGTTCATAATGATAAGTACAATGACCCCTTAAAATATTGCACATGAATTCAATTTCACACTGTAGTAAGTAATCGGTAATATCGTTTCTCATACACTGTTGTCAGGTAACTTTGTGTTTTTCAAATCTAGACAAACACTTACCGTTTCAAATTAAAAGATAATTACAGCCCTTTTAGGTACCTACTACAAAGATTGCTAAGAAAACCAAAGCTCAGTTTCTTTAAACAGTTATCTAAAAAGTTGTCCTACTGTTTTCTCTATACTGTGACTAAAAAGTCGGGTACAGGTGGCAGGTATCCATTAGGGAAGTTACAAGTTGACTGTATCCTTGTATATTTCTATATTTAACACTTTATATCACTAATATCATCAGTTACCGAGCGACGCCAGGAAGTACAGAAAAGTCACTTAGTCTAAATTAATTCAATAGGTACAGACAACCGCACATCAGGTTATACCAAACTGTCAAATTTCTCCAAATGATTTTTAACCTTAAAATGTTGATAGTTAAGTTTGTAGTAACTTGACCTGCTGTTAAGTGTACATTTAAGTGAATTTGTGCATTTTGATGGATTTTGAATCCCTCTTTACGAATGATAGCGGAAGCTACTCGTATACCATTATTTATTTTTTTAAACATTTGGTGATCTTTTTGTGAATAAAAATTCTGGTTTCTCATAGGATTCTATCGTGTGTTGTCACTTCAGTAGGAAATGACTAGCATATAACTACCCCTCAATCGGATGTTACGAATCCAGAATCCAAATTATCCCAGCTGCGGTAATATTACAACATGTTCACGAAAAGAGGGGTTCTTAGATGACGAAATGAAGAAATGCACCAATGACACATATCACAACAAGAAACATACGTGCACATAACACGCTCCAACTACTATAGGTACTTTTAAAGCTCGATCTCCCTTCGAGGGAACGTTGGGGTTTGTGCAAATTTTAGCGAAAAATTTATTGGATTACTGATGACTTTTTTACACTATGTGCAACTTTTATCATTACTTGCATAGGTACTTATTTTTTTTAATGCCCCGTTGCTGGTAATAGGCTCGCCTCCTGTCACATAGGACCTAGGCGCGCGAAATTCAAAATTTCTTCCGTTTTTTTTGCAATTTGCTAGCCAGTATTAGGTTGTATGTTGATCTTTCTAAATATAATTCACGGCCGTATCAAATATTCATTTATAGAATTATAGTCATAAAAATCATCAATACAACTCTCTAAGTTCATATTACCCTATTGAATTACTATTTTATGAAATCATGAGATTTGAGGCCAATTCTAACTTATGGAGTTGTATTGCTGATTCTAAGGATTATAATTATGTAAAGCCATATTAATTACGGCCGCAATTCATATTTTGATCAACATACAACCTGACACTAACCTGCAAATTGCAAAAAACGTAAGGAAATTTTAATTTCGCGGTCTACCTTTGCGTATACACAAAGCCGGGTTTAAATTGCGAAACTAGTTGCGCAAATTTAGTTATTCATTGATAGTGTCACGTATAAATAGATAATTATTTACACGTGACACTATCAATGAATAACTAAGTTTTGCGCTACTAATTTCGTAATGTAAATCCGGCTTAACTGGCGAAATGTGGTGTACTATATAATAGTTACACTTCTGCCTAATCCTTCTGAGATTATAGGCGTGATCTTTGTGTATGTTGTTGTTTATGTTTATTATTTTATACTAGCTTTTGCTCGCGGCTTCGCCCGCGTTTATTATACATATAAACCTTCCTCTTGAATCACTCTATCTATTAAAAAAACCGCATCAAAATCCGTTGCGTAGTTTTAAAGATCTAACCATACAGACAGACAGCGGGAAGCGACTTTGTTTTATACTATGTAGTGATAGTGATTGTGTAATTTTAAGGTTGGTAGCTATAGAATGTAAGGGTTAATAAAAACGTAGGTATTAATTAGTATATAAACGAAGAAGAATACAGAAGGGCGGAGACTGTCTTATGTAAAACTAGCTTTTGCCAGCGGGTTCGCCCGCGTGGATGTCGGTAAATATCTCACGGGAACGTACTACCGGGAATTTCTTCCTTATTCCTTGTCTACATTATAAAGGGAACCTTGTCTACATTATTAAGTGTATTTGGGCCGGGCGTTGATGAGTCAGTCAGTCTGGACTTCTCTTTTTATTTAGATAGACAGATTGACGTTCAAAAAGATTGATTGCTGATTCTCAGCCTAATTTGAATAAAAGACTTGATTTTAAAAAGAACGAGGGTTAAAGCATACTTATAAGTATGCTCACTCGAAAACATACTATGCTCGGACTTTTAATTAGATGCAGTAAACTGACACTTCTAATGTAATTTTTACTGTCATTTCACTATCAAATGGGAACATTTTTTAGCGAAATGACAGATAAGAAGTGTCATTTTACTGCATCTAATTAAAAGTCCGAGTTATAGAAATGAGCATGCTCATTACTAGTAACACATGCTACTAATGAGCACTTGCTCGATAAAAGCATGCTTTCGTACTAGTAATGAGCACGTCTATCAGTAGCTTAACATCATGCTTTCCACTTTTGAAAAAATATCGTAACCTTCGTAAAGGTACTGACACACATGCTTATAAAAATCATGCTTATAAGCATGCTTACTCGAAAACATACTAGAAATAAGCATGACCATTACTAGTCATGTTGTGTCACACATGCTACTAATGAGCACTTACTCAATAAAAGCATGCTTTCGTGCTAGTAATGAGCACGTCTGTCAGTAACTTTAAAGCTACGTGCTCATTACTAGCACGAAAGCATGCTTTTATTGAGTAAGTGCTCATTAGTAGCATGTGTGACTAGTAATGAGCATGCTTATTTCTAGTATGTTTTCGAATAAGCATGCTTTTTATGAGCATGTGTGTCAGTACAGTATCTTAACACAAGCCAATTGTGTGCAATAAGTAGTACCTATTTGCACGAAATTAGTATTCTTTTGTGCCACCACTAGCGTGTGTTTTCCAGACTTAATACACCTAATGAGCAAGCGTGGCGATAAATGTCCTGGAATTAATCCTAGTCTGTGAAACTAAAGAAACGTCTAGAGGTCTTTATTCTAAAAATAGGAGATTACACAGTATGAAAATATAGAAAAACGCTGTTCGTATAATAACTAAATGGACTAAAATAAAGAGCAAAGAAAATATTAATGGATGTTAAAATTTCCTGGTATCCATAATACAACGTATTTTTAAATCATTTAGCGTTGCTTTTGATCCTAAAAAAACGTTTGCTTTCACACTTCTATGCATTTAAGAGGATAAAGAGATTATGTAGGATTTTTTTTTTTTTCGAAGAACCCGAACCCTTTAATGGCAGTACAGACAGTACAAAAAGGCATAAGAAAACAAAAAATAACTACAGAAACACGAACGTAGAAATACAGAAAAGTTAATTAAAAATCTCGTACAAATAGAATCATACATTATTAATTTATCTACCTCTTACTTTACAATTCATTCGCACGAGAAAATGAAAATCTTGAACAAGAGGAAAAACATAAGTAACCGCATTTACTCATTCACTGCTTCACAAACAATGGTCTATTTCGTCCATTCTTTTTTTAAATCGTTTTTCCGTATCTTTTTCTTTCATTCAACTTGTTGTTTGCTTTCGTTGTGATTTCATTCGTATTTTAAATGAAATCTTTTCTTAGAATCAATCAATATGTAATTTATTTATTTTGTTATACAGGGTTATTTTAAATTAGCTAGCCAAACTCCGTAGACGCTATGACTATCGATATCTAAACACGATTAAATAAAAAATTAAAAGATTTGATGTCTTTTTTTTTGGTGACCGTTGTTAGTGTTGATATTTCTAGTATGAGTTAAAAAAAACTGTTCTATTGCCAAAGAGCCATCTAGTATGGTCTCAAGTTTAAATTAATTTTACTAATTAATTTTATTTTATTTCTCAAGTGTCAAAAGTAGTTGTTTTTGTTTTTAGAGTTCCGTACCTCAAAAGGAAAAGACGGAACGCTTAGTATAGAATCACTTGTATGTCTGTCTGTCCGTCTGTCGCAGGCAATTTGGATTTCTGTGATCCAAACAGGGATGTGTAACGTCAATAAATTAATTTTGAATATGGGCGTCACTTTTGGGGGTCAAAATTAAAAAAAAAATGTTTTGCAAACTGTACCGCGTGTGATGTAACAAATTAAAGGGCTTACTGTGAGGGTCTCAAATAGATTTTTTCCTATCATTTTAAAATACATTATTTTAAAGTTATTTAAGAAAATTGAACATAGCTCCGATTCTACTGAGCCTAAGATTTTGAAAAAAACACAAAAAATAGTTCTATACCCATAGATTACAGGAAAACCTATAAGAAAACCTATATGGTCTTAAAATAACATGATAAATCTTTGCAACTGGAATGTATGGGAGAACATGTTTTTCAACTACAATGGTTTGTTCTTGGGATAAATTCATTCCAACTACGGAACCCTGTGCGAGTTCCGACACAAAAATTTCTAATTACTCGCACAATTTAAGATTCCAATCCTCCAGCCCCAAGGGCTGTTTTCCTAGTACCTAATTAAAAAAAATCTCGGTTCCAACGAAGAATTTACAAATTGTGTTTCCTACCTACTATTTACCTCTAATTACGTTCGGTGGAGGTTTCAAGAAGACTTAATTTTCTCCCGTGGTATTTCACTGTTTCTCATCTTGCGAAATTTGAGCTATGATTAAAAACATTTCTGCAAAGAGGTTCTGTTTTCTCGCGAATTCTCGACGTTTTCTACATTAATTAGTGAGCTACTTATTAGGGGAAGTGTGTGGTGGGCACGTTTCTAATTAGGTATTATTTTGTGTTGAAGACGCAGATAAGTGTCAGCGGCCTTGAGTGGTTGCGTGTTCAGGGGCCACGTGAAAAAACATCATGGATCCGTTGAGAAAAAAGGATGGTGCTATAGGTCGTATATAGCTCTGTCTCTCTCACACTGGAACCGATCATCTTCTGCCCTGCTATAAGAGCTCATAGTAAGTAAGCCCCCTGTGCTGAGCTTGCACAATACGACGTACATCCACCCAGTAATAGGACTCGCCCATCAAGGAGCGCTGTCCCAACAGGGGCCTTACTATGAGCTCTTATAGCAGGGCAGAAGATGACCGGTTCCAGTGAGAGAGACAGAGACGGTGCTACAGGTCGTATATAGCTCCGTCTCTCTCTCTCTCTCTCTGGAAACGTTCAACTTCTAGGACATGTCGGTTTCGTCACGATGTTTTCCTTCACAGTTTTTAAGAACAGTGGTGATGAAATAATTTACAAAAAGTAAAGCGCCTGCCGGGGTTCACCACTGGGCCACCACTGCTCTACGCAGGCCAACGAGTAATGACTCGTCGCCGTCGCGTAGTCGCTGCTAGTTGCTCGCCAACTATTATTAGTAGCTAGTTCTACTCGCTTGAGACAAGTGCCCTATTCACAAATACTTATACGTCCAAATTAAACATGAAAGTTCATTACTGCTGTTAAAAAAAATTGCATTATTTTCAGTAAAAATTCGCACAAACCCCAAAACCATTTGTTTCCTATCTAAATATTTAGAAACTCTCTCGGAGACAAATGTTAGAAACTAAAAGATATTTTGATATAAGTTCTATGTACTAACAATTATTTAGTTAAAGAACTATGAAACTAAACCATAGACTAGTTACAAAGAAGACACATTTTTTTGTTTTACAAAAAGTATTAGAAGATATTTTTAATTTGTGCCAATGAAAATTTTGTTACACATTTAACAATAAAACAGTACAAACTCATATAACACGAAGTGTATTTGGTAACTTTTTTATATACGTTTTTAAACCGTCACAACAGCTGGTAAGCGTCAGCCATTTTGGACTCTTACGAAGTTAAAACACGTCACTCCAGTATTTTGCTACGTAAACGGAAAAAGATATTTTTAGTTCCCCACCTGTGACGTCACGTGACTTTAAATGGGGTGTACAAGGTCAAAAAAGGGGTTGAAAACAAATGAATACCAACAGAAAGTTTCCTTGAAAATACTAATAAACTTTGACCCGTTTTCTTGAACGATAAAGTGTGTTTTTCCACCGCAGCCGTCACCGGGTATGAAGTGACGGTGCCGAAGTAGTGATACATAATATTTACTATGACCGCGTGTCCACCGCACGTCAGTCACCTGAGCGCCGTAAACCCGGGGCGAGATTGTAACGGGCCGATGTCGATGTGCCGGCAATACAAAACACGTTTGATCTTGTCTACACACTACCGTCGCATCGGCGGCGGTGCTATGCGTCCAGCTTGTTTTGTCTATCATAACATACTGAACCGCCCAGTTCGGTCACGAAAGATAAACAATCGCCGACACTGGAACGTCACGTTCGGTTCGAATAATCTCGTTTCTCGGTGACGTTCCGGTGACGGCAGTGGTGGACAAACGGCCTAAATCATGAATTTTGATTTAAACTGGTAGGATGGCAACATGTCTGCGATGCCTCTATTGCAGATAATTATTTTGCATCAAGATTCATGACTAAACATCATTTTCAAATACGACCTTATTTCTTAAATATAAAACTTTTGCATAATATGAGAAATTGTATCTACATTTTGATGAAAGAGCTTAATGAAGCATAAAGTTCCGACAAACAAGGCGACCGCTGCGCAATTTGTTGATATTGACTCTACGGGACGTAATTGGTGCATTCACCACTCCCGCTGATGTATTGATCATGGCAAACTCCGTGTAGCTATAAAAGGTAAAGACCCCTGTTGTTATACCTTCGAATAAAGTATACTTAATTCAAAAAACATAAAGTCTATTGATTTTTATGGGGTTTTTATGGGAATAGTGGTAAAGTTTTTCATTGGCACAAATAAAAATAGGTAAAAAACAACTCTCGTCATTTCAAAAGTCGTAGAAAGTTTCGTATAGAAAAATATAATTAGTATACTAATAGTAACACGTAGCTTCACTTATTAACTTACGCTATGTATAGACAAGCGCAAGAATTTTTATTTTATGAATATTATTAATACTGATTTTTCCACAGTATAAAAAGGAGCAGAAGATCCAGCCCATCTTTTAATATTTTTTGTTTACGAAACATAGTTTTAGCATCACGACTTGTTTAAAAAAGATAGATGTATTTATTTTTACTGTGAACATGCCACAGCATCTCAATTGAACAGTTTCAAACAGGGGAATGTAAAAAACCAAGTGTTATTTTTAGGATATACAGCCATCTCTAATATTCTCTATTTTGCACAACATGTCGTAGAACTTCTGAACCTTTTTGTACTGTGTACCCCGCACGCAAAGTATAACTTTACACTGAAAATATAGCTCTCGCCACGGGATATTGCTCGCGGGGTATCTTAAAACTAAAGCTCGAACCTCAGATATTATTTGCAGCGATACAAGACTCTGTTTGCTTCGATACAAATAATATGAAATGCTTGAAACTTACAGGAACGGCCAAGCTAATATATAAGGCTAAGCCTGAGACAGTAAAATTTAGAAAAAGTATTTATGTACTTGAAGAAAAAAAAACATAACACAAAAGTAGCAAAAGAATAATAAGTCCTAGCCATTAAAAAAGCCTCTCGGTGTTGCTACAACTTTCTCAATACTGTACGCAAAATTAGACATTTAAACAAACCTTTTTTACATTCCGTTCAACTGATTTTGACTTCTATTGCGTTGGTGGCATAACAAATGGCACCTGCAGTAAACAGTTGGTATTGTAACCACTTTTTTGCCTTTAATGCCATCCATAAGCCTACAGAATAGAAGTCAAAATCGGTTGAACGGACTGTAAAAAAGGTTTGCTTAAATGTATAATCTTATTGTAAATGGAGTATACTCAATACTCAATATATTTATTGCTTCCACATGTGAAATTACGTGGTAGGTTTATAGTCCAAAGTATAATTTGAAAAAATAAAAATGAACTAACTACCTAGGTACTCTTGTTCTAGCAGTATTTATTCGGGATAAAAAGTATAATTTGTTACCAAGGGATAATGTGGCTTTCTATCAAAAAACATTAATATTTTGTGTTGCAATAGGATCAGTAAGTATTTCCAGAGTACCTTTTACAAACAAACATACATAATTATTAGTTTAGATTACATCTATTCGCTCCCTATTAGCTTCTTTCCTATACAAATTCGTCTCCTTTTCCACTAGGTAACAAAAACAGATCATAGTTTCATTTCACTTTAGCCTGGCCGCTCCTTAACAAGACTAACGTAGGTACTATTAACTCATGTTTCAAGTAATAGTTGATCCAAATAATCGTGGTTAGCCATCGCATAGTAACCAATACGAGGTATTGGTTACTAATAGCACGCGCAAATGACGTCCATTAATAAGTAAACGATGGAGGAGCAGTCACTGTAGATGTTTTACAAGGCGAGGCCTCAATGTATTGATAAAGTATATTTTCTTTGACGAATACTCTAGCGATGTCAACTATTCTGCCAGTATCAATTACACGTCCTAAAAAGGTGAGTATTCAAATTATGTCAGATATTTTTGTTCACAACGAGGTTTCACATTCTTTTAAGTTTAACTGAGTAGGGAAAATATTTATAACGCAAGACATGTCCGATCTTATTGCATTCTAAGAGGTAACACTTTTTTTTAAACCGATGCAGATGCTTGTTTTATTTTGACATCACATGTCTCGTCAGATAGTTTTGGTGTCTCTTCGATGTCACATATTTGTGCTGCCATTGTTACCCATCCAACCATAATGCCTTCCACAAATGATCACAGATATTTGCCGTCATCTTGACAACAGTTGTTAATGGATGAATCATGAAGTCAGATATTAATGCCGAGCTGTTCATAGTAATATAATTATGCTCGTGACTGTACTAAGTACCTAAGTGAAATTGTGAAATTCTTTTTGATATTTATTCTATAATATTTTGTAGTCTGTCCGTCTCAGTCATGCTTCAAATGACCGGCATGGTCTTTTAACAAAATTAGTCTTCGTGATGCTTAAAAGCATACAAAGACACAATAAGAGTAGATAAGTAAACTAAAAACCTCTTGACCTTAAGATAAAATATACATACCAATTGAATTTATATTTTATTCACTACTGTAGCCTGTACACCTACTTAGCTAATACAAGTACCAAAGTAAAACATCACATCAGACACACTCGACGATATTCTACTCATCTGATACCTCAAACAAATTAAGTAATTGCTTGAAACATGAGTCGAGAGTAAACACTAAATATAACAAGTACTCTAATGGAAAATTCTCATTATATTAACGATATTCTCCATATTTGATACACGTATGAATAACATTTAATACTCTATGAAATAATACAGGGTTTTGAAAGTCGAATCAATATTTAGTTTGGAGATTAGCAGTGGATTGTTACTTAAGTCTCTCCCTTTGCTTTAGTCTCATCTTTTATTAGTCTCATTTTCAGTTGAAAAGAGTCTCGTTTTCATTCTGTTTTTCTTTCAAATAAAAATTTATATTATTCTAAAGATAGATTTGCTTAATATTCCCAGACGATACCAAGGTCATCTATTATTCAAATTGAGACCAAAGTGGTTTTCCCTTGACGAAAGCAAGCCACCGCTATTTCGTTACTAAGCAATCTAAATAAACTTAACTTTCAAGTAAAATGTCCTCATAATTGGCAAAAACGATGAAGGAATAAACGTAGAGGAATGAGGACCAACATATGCTAAAGATATGAATTCCAATGATATTATTAAACATCCAAAATTGTTATAACTACATACTTAACCTTAGTTTAACACTAATAACTGTAAGAAGGGTTTTATAACAAATTATTTATATATTATATATATAGTTTATACACATAGTATGACTGACGAAAGCCGAAATTGTCTTTGACAATTAGTAGGAGCTACAAATAATTAGGATGTTGACCGCCAAACGTTAGCAGCCACTTAAGTTCGATCATTAATTCTAGGAGTTATTTCAAGTGCTTCAATAATGAATTTTCTTACAACAAATTCGCAGAATTTAGTAGCGCGTTCATTTATAGAAATAATGATCCAATTAGAAAAACAGATGATAATAATATATAACAAAAAAGATCACCATTTTCTAATTTTATATCAAATACAAAATGATGAGCGTGACGCAGGTGCGTTGAAAATTATGAGCGAACAAAACCATGAAACGAACAAAGTAAACAAAATAACAGCATTATAATCTCGGACAAAGAAAGGCGGGCAAAAATATATCAAGTTACGAAATAATGACGAAACCTTGTTATATGAATTAATGGATCGAATACAATAAATCTGAAGGCTGATTTATGTGAGTTTCTCGAATGTCTTGTGTATGGGAATATTGATGTCCGATTTCGATATTATGAAGCCATTGTTACCATTCTATATTCAATCAACCTTGAACAGGCTTTTTTCTTACTAAATATGAATATTTTTCACGAAAATCAACGCTCTTTTCAAGAACCCTCGGATTGAAGATACTTTACCTCGAATATTTTTCATGAATTATTCCTCGTCAAAAGTATATCATACTTTTGACGTAAACGATTGGGGAAAAACCAGCTATTTTCGTGATACAATAAGGGATTTGTGAAGTTAAATGCAATTATGGTGAATAAAGAATTCTAGATGATGTTTAGAAATTTTAAAAGGGACGAAGTCAAAGAAATGAAAGAGTCTTAAAGAATTTTGTAAATTATGCAGAAAATGGAAGCGTTGATACGAGAAGTTTTAATAAATATGATATGAAAATTCCAGTAACAAAGCAGGTCGCTGATACTTATAGCACTTATCGTATACTCAACAAAATTAACCTAAATATTATATCCAGTCAAACATCGATTAAAAAAAACAATCAAGACATTAAAATTAGAAGGAAGAATCCTCTATCCATTAACAATAAGAAAAACATCTATAGATATTCATAAGTTACCAGGAGCTCAGAAGTTTACAGGACGTGTAAATTCTCGCAAGACTTTGATTTGGAAATGTCATTGATACATATCTTCTGTAGTAGCTCCCGAGCGATGCTTAGCGATATGTGCGTACGAGAGCTCGCGAGTTTAGGCTGCTTCGCTTCCTAAAACAAAATAATTAATCTAAAACATCCTTCAAAATACAAAAACGGCTTCGAGCAAAAGCATTTTCTTTCAATTTGATGGGGACATGAATTCTTCCGTTTGATCTCAATGTCTTTTATCTTTACTTTCGCAATAATTACGCAAATATTCAGACATGTTACATGCTAACTTATTTTTGTCTTTATCTTTTTTTAAGGAACATTTTGTATCCTTTCACCCTGATGCTTTAGACAATTTCTTATAAATTTTTCCTTACACTGTCTTCTTATATCAAAGATGAAAATGTTGTACATATTTCAGCACTTGACTCGTAATTGCTAAGGTATTACATTAGTAATACCTCAATTTGCTATTCAAGATCTGAATTATTCGTTTCTTTATAGTCAATTTCTGTGTTCTTTTAGTTGAATTGAATATTTATACCATTTCTGTCACACAAAATTTTATTGAGTGACATAAAATCAATATCAGAAACGACGGAGAATAAGTTTTTTAATGTAGTAGGTACATAAATAAATGTGTCAATCATGTTAATCAAACCATTAATATCTTGTTCAGTTATGTGTCTTTAATTATTGTAATTGGATTTTAACTGTTTTAATAAAAGTTGATAAATAATAATATCACAGTCCTAATTCGTTACAGTTTAAATTACTGAAAGCCCAGAGGCGATTACTTCGATGTCAAATTCTTAGAATAACTCTAACATTTTCAAGATATCAATTAATAACGTACCTGCTTCCCAACTTTCTTGGCATGTTTCTTGTCTCTGCTCTCCTTCAGTCGGATCTGCTTGAGGATGCCCACCAGCAGCTCGTCCACATTGTGCTGGATCCCTGATGACGTCTCTATGAACTTGCAGTCTCTTGATGTGGCTAGGCTTTTGCCCTCTGTACAGAAAATTTATTAAACATCATCACCATTCATATTCACAGCATATTTGGTGCAACTATAAATTATAGACCGAGGAACGATGTGATAAGGCAATGTTGCGATTTAAAAGATGATGTTGTTTTCTACATAAGTCCATCTTAGATTTAAATGATGTAAATGTTATTCTATCTGCCTAGCCTTTTCCCAAATAAGTTCGGGTCGTCTTCCAGTCTATTGCAGCTGAATAACAGTATTTTAATGACTGTCAAAGATCTACGAATGACAGCCAGACCAACGGCTTAACGTGCTTTCCGAGGCATGGAGAGGTCTTGGTATGTAAAGACCCAACCACGGATCAACCTTGGCAAGCGTAGCTTAACCTGATTGATCGACCCGTGCGGCTGTTAAACTGAACTGTGTATGTATTAGTAATTTTTCCAAAAACTCGTATGTTTACATGTTTGGAACTAAATAGCGAAAACACAGATTAGGTAACACAGGGTTCTTTCTCCTTGTTCACTTACCATTAGTAGACACCTGCCTCGCCCTGGCCAGGTCAGCCTTATTCCCGACCAGCACCACAGTCCTCTCCACCGTGAACTGTTCCCTGGCGAGGTAAGCCAGGAGTTCTGCTGAGCGGGTGAAGGAGCTTTTGGCCACCACGGAGTAGACCACCACGCAGGCATGAGGCTCGTAGGTTGAGAGACAGTTCTCAACCTGTAGGGGAAATAAAGCAGGTTTACTAAGAGAACAAGTAAAATAAAGAGAAAATCGTTAGTATGTGAGAATAAATTACCCATACCGCTATGAAAAGATTGATCAGCAAAGGTTGGTAGAGGGACCAACCGTTACTCATGGGGTTATTATTTTAGTGATCATTGAAAACAATATATTTTTTTTTTAATTTTTCTGTTAATTTTGTAACATATTGACTCTAACAGTTTTGTAAATTAACATATCCTATCTAAGAGAGCCGGGTGATCTGCAACACAGGACCCTCATACCTCAGACACCTTTGTCTATTTAAAGTTGTGACCAGTACAATAACGCGTTCAGGATGTTGATGGGGTTGCCACGCTTTTGTAGCGCATAAGGTTTGTTTGCAGACGATCAAGTGGATGGCTTTCAAGCGATACAGCGCAAAAGAATAGCGTATCTGATACGCCGCATATGGGGCAGCCCCAACAGCGTCCTGCAGCTTAATGTAGAGAGAATGGATGTGGATTGCTCCTTCATGCAGCATTGGACAACACTACATCTACGAGTGGTGCGGTCCTAATCCAATGTTTCCATTGTTTTATGTCTATGTATATTTCTTGTGTTCGTATTATATTATTTAAAAAAAAACATGTATGGATGATTACAATAACTGTAACGATTGTAATTTATTTGAAATAAATTAAATTGATTGATTGATTGATTAACCAATGCCTGTAAATATGATGTTGAGCTACATAAAGATTTATGATTATGATTATAATTCTAGTGCACCTTGCAATAGCTACCAGTAGCTGGACATTGTGATTGTTTTCATAAAATAAATTAAAACTTACAGACATCTCAGCACTAGGGTGATCAATGAATATCATTTCGGACTCCTCGCCATCCAGCAACACCGAAACTGACTTCTCGCCGAATTCGTCATCTGAAACAATGTTAAAGTTTAATATCAAGGAATTAACTCTAGTACAAAGTGACGTTAAAGGTACCAGGTTGGGTATTATAATAGTTTGACCGATACCGCAGTACCGCGGGGGGCGGGGGCCCGTGATCGTTAATGAATGAGCGGTGGGACGCTGTGAGCGTTGACGAATGAGCAGTGGGACGCTGTGAGCGTTGACGAATGAGCAGTGGGATGCCATGAGCGTTGACGAATGAGCGGTGGGACGCCGTGAGCGTTGACGAATGAGCAGGGGGATGCCGTGAGCGTTGACGAATGAGCGGCAGAACGCCGTGAGCTTTGACGTATGAGCGGCGGAACGCGGTGAGCGTTGATGATTGAGCGGCTTACACCGGTCCGTCTCGCCGCGCACATAAATCTAAGGCGCGATACAGCGTTATCGGTCAAACTATAACACAAATATTCTAACACACTTGGAATAATGCATGGAGTGTATGATTATTTCAATTTTAAGTAAAACTTAGAGCCTGTTTCACAGTTTCTGGATAGGCACAAAAAACAATATATAATTAATCGGACCGGGTTTATTAGTACCTATCCGATGGTAAAACAGGCCCCAAAAATGTTAGCACATTGATTCGAAAAGTACACACTGAATCACTAACTATGCACTTTGCTAGAAAACTGTGTATAAGTAAGTATAAGCTTTTTGCCATGGAACAAACAAATGAACTATAAATATGTACTATACTTGAAGAAACTATAACAAGCATTGATGTATAAAATAGGGAAGATATGGTTCGCGCTTCTCGACGTAGATTATATTATAAATTGTGCTCAGGGGCCTAATTTACCTTCGTTACAATCGAACTGGCGATTGTGTAGCACAGGTGTAGCTCGTTAAGTAAGATTACCGTAATCGTCTAAATAAGCAGCAACATTGCCTTCCTGTGCTTTTAAAATGTGCACAAATAGTTCAAAAATCTAAAATAAGTTCCACGGGATTACTTTTCACTCGAAAGTACAGCCAAAATGTTTGAAAAGGCAAATGTGTTTGAAGATTATAATAATATATAATGTTTGCTTCGCCATGTTTGTGAGTGCTAGATAGTCATGCAATGTCATTCATAATCGTAAACATTCGGCCAACATTCGGCGGCTAACGTGATTTCGCTTGCACGACAGCGCTGGCTCCTATCTCCGTCCTTGTCTATTGGTAACAATAGGTTTGCGACTGTGATCACAGACGTGTGGGTTTTGGTGCATATAGTCGTGCGCCGAGTCCACGTTTAGTTATTGCGATGTTAGCGCGTAACATACCTTCCTTTAATAAATCAATGATAACAATAATAGTTTTCTAAAGCTCATAACTTTCTGAAAAGCAACTGTTCAGTAACTCACTGTTTTGAGAACAGATTCTTTAAATTTTGAAGCAACAGAATGTATACATGTTACATTAATGATTTAATCCATAATTGGCTAAACTGCTCACTAGCCTAAACGCAACCGCTAATGAATATTCGATCGATACACGAAGAGCGCATGAGCACGTGACCCATTAGTCGCAGAATATCATTTTCTCAAAACGCGGTGTTCGCAAAACGTCATAATAATGAATACAAGGACCAATTAAAAGATTGCCACTGTTGATACATGGTGAATTTTTCAAGTGCCACAGAAATATTGAGTTCACTCAAGCGACCACTCTTACAAAGGATCTAACTCCTAAACTGTATGACGTATGAATCTCAAAGGGACATTCAGAAGTTATTGCTAGCTGGTACTCCTAGTTGCGAAGTTGTGTAAAGCTCGTCGTTCACAACCATTCATCATATCGTTGAATTTATGTCAAGTTCGAGACTTCGAGAGCAGTGGTGGCCCAGTGGAAACGGCTGCGACTTATAAGTTGTAATGTCGTAAGTTCGAACCCTGGCTGGCGCTTTACTTTGTGAAACTTATTTCATCACACTGCTCTCAAATTGGTGAAGGAAAATATTGTGAAAATTTGAAGTGTCTATCACAGCGCGACAGCGAAGCCTTAGTAATTTAAGTTGATCCCTAAAACCAATATGGCGGCATTAGTTCCGATTTTGGACACGCGCCATCAGATCCTCTTGCAACTATAGTTTATAATATGGGAAAATAAGTCAACAAGATTACTAACAGCTGGCATACAATTTGGAGGACACTATAATTATAATTTGATAAACAAGAAACTGCATAGGTACGGAATTTGGCACCTAATTTTATTTTCCTAGTTAATTATTGTCATTGCTTCTAATAAAAAATACAGGTTGTTTCTAATTTTCATTTTTTAAAAGATGTAGGTAATCTGCAGTTACCTAAATAATCCTCAAAGGATAACATTTAGATTTTTTATTGATTAGATAAGTACCTATTTTTATCTTGTGAAAGTAAAGTTACTTAAGCACATGTATTGAGTACCCGATACCTAACCTTTAGAAAGAAAGAAAGATAGAAATTAATAAATTAAAAAAAACAAAGGAAGAAGAAAAAAAATCTGTGACACAAAATTATGGGTAACTAGCTTCTGCCCGTGACCTCATCAGCTTGAACTGCAGAATTGGGATAAAAAGTATCTTATGTGTTAATACAGGTTCTAAACTATATGTGTGCCAAATTTCATCCAAATCCGTTCAGCCGTTTTAGCGTGATTGAGTAACAAACATCCATCCATCCTCATAAACTTTCATGTTTATAATATTACTAGCCGCGCTCCGCGGTTTCACCCACATAAGTATCGAACCCGTAAGAATATCGGGATAAAAACTCTTGTTTGGGTTAATCCAGGTTATAAACTATCTGTGTGTCAAATTTCAAAAAAAATCAGTTTAGTAGTTTTTGCATGAAAGAGTAACCAACATTCCATCCATCCATCCTCCCAAACTTTCACGTTTATAATATTAGTAGTATTATTATGAATATTATGATACTATCCGAACTTGGACACACGAGTTATAAAACTCCCTGTATAGTTTATTATTGCAGAAGCAGCAGAACACAACAATAGTTTTCTATTTGAAAATATTCAAAACATACGGCGTTTGCAATAAACTGTGACATTTATAGATTAATGATTCAAAATTAAGGTACACATTAAATATGCGATATCCAAATAGAACGGTTCTTCCAGGGTCATTGTTAGTAAAATAATAGTCAGTAAGCTATACTAGTACCTACTGTATTAACCTATCTCAATCTGCCTAGCCTTTCCCAACAAGGGACTGCCTAACTGAGCTCCACACCCCTGTTACTGGGTAATACTATACCCGTTGGTAAGACTGGTTGTCAGACTTTTGGCCTTCTGACGACCCGTAACGACTGTCAAAGATCTATGAATGACGTGCTTTCGAGGCACGGAGGGCTCTCGATATGTATTCGATGGTCTACGGACCGACCTTCGCAAGCGTAGCACCCGTGCAGCTGTTATTATGAAACCACGAGCCCCTCATCGTTCATATTTATCTTGTGTGAGAGAACAATAACAATTTCACTAAATTATTCAACGTAGCGTCTTCGTGGAAATGCCATAGAAACAAATAAACAGTGTAATTTTGCGTACGATATAAATGTAAATATGTAGGTAGGTAAGGTATCTATAGCATGTATCAGAAAGATGTGGTTAAAAACGGGGAGTACAGATCATCAAACTGATCAACATTCTCCATGGGACCAACAGCGTAATCGCAAAAAAATAATCAGTTGTCCCATACATTTGGGTCGAGTATGTATAGGTAGGCATTGAAATTTTGTACGGGTCTGGTAGTAATTTTTTTTTTTTATTACGATCTTGGTCTCATGGAGAAAGTTGTTCAGTTTGATGATCTGTACCAGTACCACACCCTTAAATTTGATCACACCTTTCTGATACACCTACATAATTATCGTAGGCAGAATACGCGTTGGACGTAGAGTTGCGGACACCAGCCCGATATGCTATAGGTAGTACCTATAGCATATCGGGCTGGTGTCCGAAACTATCGTACAAATAAACACATACAGTCTGGCTGTCGAGAAATGTGTTCCTGACACCTGCCATTGGGACAAGTTCTCGTAACTATAAGGATCAAATTCGCAAAACACATAATAATATTCGTTAGGATGAAAGTGACAGGTTTCAAGAACGCATTCTTTTGACGGCTGTATGTGTTTATTTGTAGGATAGTATAGTATAGTGTACACATAACGTACTTACTTGTGAGGCTGTTTTAAACCTATAGTTGTTTAGTAAAATGTACCAGGGCCACAGAAACGATAGTGTTATGACGTTTATTTGTAGGATAGTATAGTGTAGTGTACACAACGTACTTACTTGTGAGGCTGTTTTAAACCTATAGTTGTTTAGTAAAATGTACCAGGGCCACAGAAACGATAGTGTTATGACGTTTATTTGTAGGATAGTATAGTGTAGTGTACACTACTTGTGAGGCTGTTCTAAACCTATAGTTGTTTAGTAAAATGTACAAAGGCCACAGAAACTATAGTGTTTTGACGAAGTTCATTGTAACAATTCAGGCAGTAGAACACTTTCAGACTAATAAGTCTGATGTCATAAATGATGAGTGTATGATATGAATAACATTTGATAACTAATGACACGCAACCTTGAAATCGTTGTTCTCCAAACAAAACAAAACGGGAATATATTGAAAACACGTTATAAAAACACACCAAAAAAAACATATTTTGCTCTAAATTAAAAAAACTTGTTTTTTCTAAATAAAGCTAGATATACACAACACACAAACGCTGACAGCGGGGTGTAAAGGCATGGTTACACACTATAAAAAGGGGTGACACACACTTACCACGTTTAGCTTCACCAGATGCAAGCAGCAAAAAGAAGTTAAGTTATTTACAAAGCTAGCAGCCACGCTTGTGCTTATTATAAAGTTGCTATTGATTGAAGATGAGAGCAGATTTTTGTACCGAGAAAATTGGTATAAAAGTCATCAAAACTTATTAATTGTGGTGGTGATAAAAGTAGCCTATGTGTTAATCTAGGGTATAAACTATCTACGTACCAAATTTCATACAAATCGGTCTAGCCGTTTGAGCGTGAAGAAGTAACAAACTTACAAACAAACACATACACACACTCTCATAAACTTTCGCCTTTTTGTTATTAGTGTGATAAGTGTGGGTTATACTACTAGACATATATTTTACTAGCTTCTTCCCGCGACTTCGTTTGCGTCGTGGTCCTCCGGCCCGGTACCCACCACGATAAATCGCCAGCACGCGCTATTACTTCGTTTTTGCTTAGCGTTCTTTCTGCTTTTAACATTTTTAGGGTTCCGTACCTCAAAAAGATAAAACGGAACCATTATAGGATCACTTCGTTGTCCGTCTGTCTGTCTGTCTGTTTGACTGTCAAGACCCTTTTTCTCCGGAAAGCGTGGATGTATCAAATGAAATTAATATATAATACGTAGGTCTATGGTCCCTTGAAGTTCTAAAAAAATCAAGCTTCTAAGTCGCAATAAAAAAATATAGACATTTAAGCGACATATTTTGATACTCGCAAGTAAATCACGCTACTTCCTGTTGACCTAGAATCATGAAATTTGGTAAGAAGCAAGGTCTTATTGCACAAGTAATGGAAAAAGTCCAAAAATGTTTAATTTATAATTTAATCACATAAAAATATTTTCGAGTATGTCAGTTGTCAAGACCCTTTTTCTCAGAATCGCGTGGAGGTATCAAGTTGAAATTAATATCAAATACGTAAGTCTATTGACCCCTACAGTTCTAAAAATGAATCTTTTAAGTCAACGCAATAAAAAAATACGGCCCGTTGACCTACAATCATGAAATTTAGCAAGAAGCAAGGCCTTACAGCACAGTATGAAAATTTGCGCACTGCTTAAAAACTTATCCTGTATTAGTACAGGATTAAGGAAATTGATTTTGCAATTCAGACTAACTACATAATTATGTTTAGTTCTATCATTCTGTCTACTACATTTCAAAGATCGAATATACTGGATGACTTTTTTTACCGTCTCCAAAAAAAAATAGGCTAACATATGTGAACGGAGTAAGAAGCCTATGGCATATCTAATGTTTTTTTTCTTAAAAAAAAAAATTAAAAAAATCAAAAATTCAAATCATAGGCAAGTTTTGAATTTCGATATTTTTAAACAATTTTTTTTTTTTAAATTTTCTGTTTTTATTGTTCTAATATGAAAAGTTTACATCGAATTTGTAGTATTTATGGATGCTTAAATCATTTTTTCTGTCTTATACAGGGTTACAGGTTAAGTCGACCGAAATCCTTTAAGAGGTGGTAGTTTCCATCATTCCTGACTGATTTGACTATGGAACCCCATACCCCAAACTTAACCGTTCTCAAGTTATGGGACTTTGAAGTTTTTTTTATAAAAATCCAGATTTTTTGTCTTTTGTCCCCTTTTTTTGTGTTTTGTACCTCTAATTTTTTTGTTTTTGTATTTTTTGTGTAGCAGATTAGTTGCTTCATTATTTTAAATACAAAAACTGCAAGTAACTGTACCAACTGAGTCATATTAGACGATTGATTGTTAAAAAAAGAAATAAATTTGTGGAAAGTTTTTTATTCTTTGTAAGATATTTTAAAAAAAGTCTATGACAGTTATGCTGCAGATGTGCTTAAAAATATTTACCGTTCTTCAGCTTTCCGATAAGGTATAATACAACAGGGTATTATTGGATTTTTTTAACAAAAACATTGATGATATGCTACCAGGTAGTAGTAAAAAATAACGATACTTAAGCATCAAATTTAACTTTAGTCAGAAAACAAAATAAAACAATCCAAATAGGTAACAATTGAAGTTTATTATTCCTTTTACAGTACATGTTCCACATGTCCGCCCCTATTTCGCAGGACCTCAGAATGCAGGACAATAGGCGCTGCGAGCAACTTTACGAAATACCGTTATTTTTGCTATTACCCGGGAGTCTTTCATCGATGATTTTTCCGAGAATCCTGATAACACCGTAGCAAATTATACCTTATCGAAAAGCTGAAGAACCGTAGATATTTTTAAGCACATCTGCAGCATAACTGTCATAGACTTTTTTTAAAATATCTTACAAAGAATAAAAAACTTTCCACAAATTTATTTCTTTTTTTAACAATCAATCGTCTAATATGACTCAGTTGGTACAGTTACTTGCAGTTTTTGTATTTAAAATAATGAAGCAACTAATCTGCTACACAAAAAGTATAAAAACAAAAACATTAGAGGTACAAAACACAAAAAAAGGGGACAAAAGACAAAAAATCTGGATTTTTATAAAAAAAACTTCAAAGTCCCATAACTTGAGAACGGTTAAGTTTGGGGTATGGGGTTCCATAGTCAAATCAGTCAGGAATGATGGAAACTACCACCTCTTACAGGATTTCGGTCGACTTAACCTGTAACCCTGTATATTAAAAAAAAAAAACTAGGTATGCTATATGTCGGGTCGGCGGACTAAAGCACATAAGTCAAAAATTGCTATATTTTTTCTTTGTACCAAAATTATTAATTTAAATCAATACATCGGCAGACTAAAGCACATAAGTCATATTCGCTTCTTCGGGCTTGAATCTAAGTGGCGTCCTTTTTCAACCTCTTGATTCGCATGAATCTTGCGACGTTATAAAACACATAAGTTGAGTTATAAGGAACACTTGACGCTCTCGGACTTCATGAATACAGAACGTGACTTATATATGTTATTAGGAACGTTAAGTGCATCGCGTTATCTCGATGACTCAAGGGTAGGTACTCAAATTATTATTTATTACTTACGAAAAAATTAAGTGTTAAGATTTGGGTCACTAGTAGACTTAGTTTTGCTCAGATTGATTAAAAGAACGGTTGTGATGTGTAATATTTTAGTTAAAAATATTCCAAATTACTAGGGATTGTCAGCGAGGAAAGAAATTAGTTGAGATGGTGATGAGGAGAAACTCAAATGTTGAAGATAAGTTTGCCATGTTTGATTTGTAGTTTTATTAGAAATAATCAGTGATTCGTTAATTTTAGTATCAATCATAAATAAGTCATTGAAAATTATTATTTTACTAGCCTTTACAGTACCTATATTCTATTTTAAGGAGAACAAAATGAACAGCAATCTATAGGTACAATGGCGGAAGAAGAACCAATGCCTTCCACATCAGCAGGCCACACTGGCGTCATGTTTATGAATCGAGAAATGAATTTCTCATTTGGAGGCATGAGGAACAGGGCGGGTGTAAAGTTCACTCATCCTCTATTGAAAAGGGAGGAGTAATTTCCTACAATGATACATTGGACACGGAATGTCAATTTTCCAAATTAAACTTGAAACGTCGAGTAGACCTTACCTGACACTAATTCCTGTTATTACCAATATCAAAAGAAAAAAAAACCGGTCAAGAGCGAGTCGCGCACCGAGGGTTCCGTTCCGATTTCTGAAAAAGTGTGCTATTTAGAGACATCGTTTTATTTTTCCTGTAATCTTTACATAAACTTCTATCACGTAGAATAATTTCAGATTTTTCGCTTTGCAAACTTCGGAGATAATGGGGGGGAACGGTATTTTTACATTTTTCATCAAAAATCGAAAACTACGCGGCCTAAATTAAAGAAAAAAAAATATTTGAGAATTTGCAAACAGCGCTCTTTCATATGATACCCCACATGCCCTAGTACCCCCACTTTGAATTTTTGAGACCCCCTTTCAGTCCCTGTTGCAAAAAAAACATAAATATTTTTCTTTCTTTCTTATTTGCAAAATAGTTGGGTAAACGTCATCTAAAACTGTTCCAAATTTCAAGTTGATAGCATTAGTAATTCTTGAGATATCCAGCTGTGACAGACAGACAGACAGAAAGACAGACAGACAGACAGACTGAGTCTCACCATAAGGGTTCCTTTTTTACCATTTTGGTACGGAACCCTAAAAAGATGATCTCATTTCTTTACTCTCCTTATTACCCGATGTTTTTCATAGATTTTATTTAGATTTGCCCACTGTAAGCAATATACGTAATACTGACCCCGATATTTTAAATAGTGAAGAAGATGAATAAATCAAGTATTTATTCATCAATAAAAAATATAAATATAGGCTAGTATTAAATGATGCATAGTAAATTATTTTTACGTTCATAGAAGTAGCTTTTGTTTGTTAAGTAGAATATAACTAATTTAAAATGAAATGTACTGTTCTCATACACTTAAGTCACAAGTACCTACTATGTACATAGTGTTCTTTCTTACATAAGTCACTAAAATCGCTTTTTATTATATTTATGTCAAATTATACATAAGTACATGTTAGCATTAATTAAAAACATCTCAATATTCCAACAATTTTGAATTTATAATTTAACGTTATTTTTTTATATAGTTTTTAGTTGTTCCTGAAAAGTGTGACTTTTTGACTTATGTACTTTAGTCTGCCGGCCCTAGATATATAGCTCTAGATTTTTTTTTATATGTTTCTACTCCGTTCACCTAAATACCCTATTTTTTCAAGACGCTAAAAAAGTCATCCGGTATATATACAGTCCTATCAAATAAACTCTCATTTTATTTAGAAGATGATGTGCCATTATTCCCAAAAAAATCTAAAAAGCCTTGCTTAACAAAGACAGCATTTATTACAATTTGATTTCATTGGCCATTCAATTTAGCTATTCGGTTCTCCGTATCTAATTACATTTTGTAAATACAACCAAATTAATGTGGCTGTCTGGGATAGAAAATCGAACGTATTTATTTGTAAATATTTGTTAAGGTTACGTAATAATTCTATTTAAATGGATTTTAGGTTTTGTGTGGATCCGTTTTAAATATTGTACGCCTTACAATGCTTCAGCGTGTGAGTGTTCTTATGTCACCTGTAAAAATTTTCCAACATAATAGTTATTTATGCAACTGACGTATAATAAGGGGTATTAAAACACGAATGTGGGTTTATTATATATAATAGTATCACATGAGTGTTTTAATACCTAATTATGTACAGTTGCGTACAAGACTTTATGCATCCATGTTAAATCCTCTATAAAAGGTTCTGAAACAGTTTTTTGCAATACTAATACTCGTATCGAACATGGCGGCCGGTGTCATAGTATACGACGTGAATTCGAATAAGTTCTTTTTTTAAGTTACGGCGCTGTTGTAGTGAAACGCGCGTGCATTACAATGTTATTTTTTTGAAAACGAGTTGCATATATGAAATTCAGTACAACATTAAAGCACCCGTTTGGATGCTATTATGGTTACCATGGTTACTATGACACTGGCTGTTTTAATGTTGGCAAATAAGCTAACTGTTTCAGAGACTTTTATAGAGGATTTATGGCATGGGTGTAGATAAAATCTTTTATACAACGCAACGTGTCGTTTTGCATTCTAGTCAAATTTCACGGCTGATTGCTTGGGACGGCTGATTAGGTTTTCGCGATTACGATGTTGGTGCTATGGAGAAAGTTGTTCGGTATGATGGTCTATACCACACCCTTAAAATAACTAACTTAACAAAGGACTTAACCAAACCAGGGATGAGATCCTGTCAGCTACTGTCTTCAAGATTTCGTTGCGTCTGCTCTACTACTCTCAAATTATGCATGGAATTAGCAAAGAAGTTTTAAAAATTGGTAAAAGAGTCGGTCCGACCTAATGTGAACCGGGCCTACGCTGAAATGGCTTGACGAGCTACTTCAAAAGGAGCTATTTACTTTACTCCTGCAAAAAGGAGATGAATCGAGAGCACAACTAAGAAAACACAAGAAAACAACTAACCAAGTTTTTTATTTTTTTGTAATTTTTAACACCCTTTTTTGCACATCGTTCATATGATGTAGAAACGAGGTAGGTACATGATTATAAGTCCAACGTAAATAAACGAAGTAACAGACGATTAGAGAATTAGTAATTAGCGAGACGTTTAGAATTTCGTTAATTAGTATCGCTTATTCTCTGTTCTATCTTTGTTTAATTAGCTGATCTCAATTTGGTACAATTTTGACGACACGGTTGGCGCAGTGGTTGAGCGATTGACTGCTGCGCAGCATGTCGCGGGTTCGATTCCCGCACGGAACAAATATTTGTACGACCTTCAATTGATCTCTCTCTGGGTCTGGGTGTTTTTCTATCTATAATATGTATGTATTTACAAAAAGAAATGTATATAAGTAGTTTATCAGCCATCTCGTTACATAACACAAGCATTAGGTTGCTTAGCTTGGGACTAGATGGCGTTGTGTGAAATGTCCGAGGATATTATTATTATTAATTTCAGCACGAAACAATTAATTGATTAAAGCATTAATTTTGATGCTTTACTTTTAGGTAATTAATCAAATCTGCTCTCATCCACATCATGCTAAGAAGCTTATACATAACCAGCCCGCTACATAAATAGTAATTATTTAATTTAAATAATTAATAAACACTCCTTACAAATAAAACCTATGTCATGGTAAATCATAATTAATTATACATTTTATAATTAATTATAAATTGATCCTATTTCGGTAAAGACAACTCCTTTTGTTAAAATGTTGATTCGAAGTTCAAAAAAATAAAAATAAGGAGAATACACACATGCAGTTTCGGTATTGAATAAAGTTTAATTCTGATAAAAATCCAATAAATGTATGGGTTGACATGTTATCGAAATGTCACGTGATCATGTCAATGTCACTTTGAAGCTGTAGCTATTGTAGAAATAGAATTGCTCTAAAGCGAATGCCATTTGTCTACTCTAGACTCTCTGGTCCGCTTGCGCCGCCGCGCTTACAGGCAATACAGGGTGTCCCGTAAATAATGGATCAAACGTAACGGGTAGGTAGCTTACCTAATTTCCAACAACTAATTTGAATATTTAAAAAAAAACCGTTACAGTAACCAGGATATTAATTTTTTTTCGAATTTTACGATTTTGTCTTCCAGAATTAAGCTTTTTTAATGCTGTCGCTGCAAATGATGACATTTTTAGGTATGATTTTTATTTAACATTTCTGAATAGCTTACTAATGTTATAAGATACCATTTTTTTGAATACCGTTTTATTTGCCTTAGAAAAAAAATCTTGAGTTGAAAAGTTTTTTCTTTACGATGTTAGGACCAAAATTGAAAAAATTCTCCTGTAAAAAAAATGTATGACACCGAAGACCACCATTATTTTAAAAACTTGTACATTTAATAAGGTTTGCAAATTGGTATAAAACTTACGTCTAGTCCTTATCGTTACAAAGATATTGCTATGAATGTGATGAAGAAGACAGAAAATAAATTAAATTGGTACTATTCCATTTTTCCTTTTCGTAATGGCTTATGCTTGAATGCTTGTAATCGAAGCAGGTAGTTAAGCGGATAGCATAATTCCGACCCGATGACGTCATCTGTCCGGAATTTGGGACCGCTACCTGTGGCGGAGTTGCACCTCAGTCAGTGTGAAAGGGATAGATAGCGCCGCTTTTTGGTAAATCGGTTAAATCGGTATGAAACTGCGCAGGTTCTTTTGTTCTTTCCTGCGCCCTTCACTCGTACAGGCTTCATTGTTGCTTGATTTTATTAGTTTAGTTGTAACTAGTCTCTCTTCGAGTTGCTACGTCAGACAACTTTCGCTCCCGGTCAGTGGCTCGGTGTTTTCTTCTGTAAAATTTGACTTGTGCTGTGTTTTTGGACTTTGCTTTGCCTATCGATTTGGAACTCTTTGCGTATTGGACAAACGACTTGGCGATCCTACGGACTCCGAAAACATTCGTTTGTGTGTGCTTGTACGTGTGTGCAGTAGCGCTGAAACCTTATTCAGCCCAATGCCTCGTTATGAGTACACGCCACGGCAGTACGCCAAAATGCATTTTATCTACGGAGAAGCAAGAGGTAATGCCAGGGCGGCTGCAAGATTGTACCGTGAAAGATACCCGAACCTGGTTCGTTATCCCGATTATCGCGTCTTTATTAGAGTGCACAACGCGCTTCTTGAGGGAAGAATTCTTGGCACCGGAGTTGGTGGTACCCGTGAAGGACGACCGCGACAAGTTAATGACGAAGTCATTCTTCGAGAAATCGAGGAAGATCCGTCAGTCTCCGTTCGCGTCATAGCGCGACGCGTAGGAATTTCTAGATCGACGGTGCATCGAGTGCTACAACGGTGCCGATTGCACCCATATCACGTGCAACGTGTTCAAACGCTGACGTCGCGTGATTACCAGCCAAGAATAGAATTTTGCCAAAGGATGCTTAGAATGATTCGGGCGGACCCGCAGTTTTTTAACAAGATTTTATGGAGTGACGAGTCTTCATGCCGCCGAGATGGATATTTAAATTTGCATAATTTGCACAGTTGGCAGCTGATAAACCCACATTTGATGCGAGAGGACAGGAGCCAACATCAATTTAAAATAAATTTATGGGCGGGAATAATCAATGGGCAAATAATAGGGCCCTTTGAACTACCAGCTACTCTAAACGCCGAATATTATCTCCATTTTTTAAGGAATGAGTTGCCAAGGTTATTAGAAAACGTTCCAGAAGACGTACGGCAAGCAATGTGGTTGCAAAATGATGGGTGCCCCGCTCACTATGCGACGGCAGTAAGGGCGCACCTTGATGAAAGTTATCCGGACAGATGGATCGGCCGATTAGGACCAATTTTGTGGCCTCCGCGATCTCCGGATTTAAATCCCCTAGATTTTTTTTACTGGGGATGTTTAAAAGACAGGGTCTACAAGAATCCAATAACGTCGGAAGAAGAATTACGACAGCGCATCCAATCTGCTGCATCAGAAATAAACCAAAGCCGTTTTGTCCGTCGGATAAGAGCTTCCTTTATTAGGAGATGCAGACTTTGCATTCTTGTAGAGGGAAGGCAATTCGAACATCTATTGTAAAAACCAAATAAAACGATTTATTTGAACTAACTGTTTTTTTTAGTACGGCCTCCTAATTCTTTTCATACGCCTCAATAATTCAATGAACATTGCCTCTGAAATACTACAGTTACACATTTTAAAGAAAAAGTTTAAATGTACACACTTTTTTATTTTTTTTATTAACGTTGATTTGGAGCACCTCTCAGATTCATAGCAATTATCTTTGTAACGACAAGGACTAGAATGTACAACTTCATACCAATTTACCAAAAATACAAAAGCGGCGCTATCTATCCCCTTCACGCTGACTGAGGTGCAACTCCGCCACAGGTAGCGGTCCCAAATTCCGGACAGATGACGTCATCGGGTCGGAATATGCTAGCCGCTTAACTACCTGCTTCGATTACAAGCATTCAAGCATAAGCCATTACGAAAATGAAAAAATGGAATAGTACCAATTTAATTTATTTTCTGTCTTCATCACATTCATAGCAATATCTTTGTAACGATAAAGACTAGACGTAAGTTTTATACCAATTTGCAAACCTTATTAAATGTACAAGTTTTTAAAATAATGGTGGTTTTCGGTGTCATACATTTTTTTTACAGGAGAATTTTTTCAATTTTGGTCCTAACATCGTAAAGAAAAAACTTTTCAACTCAAGATTTTTTTTCTAAGGCAAATAAAACGGTATTCAAAAAAATGGTATCTTATAACATTAGTAAGCTATTCAGAAATGTTAAATAAAAATCATACCTAAAAATGTCATCATTTGCAGCGACAGCATTAAAAAAGCTTAATTCTGGAAGACAAAATCGTAAAATTCGAAAAAAATTAATATCCTGGTTACTGTAACGGTTTTTAATTAAATATTCAAATTAGTTGTTGGAAATTAGGTAAGCTACCTACCCGTTACGTTTGATCCATTATTTACGGGACACCCTGTATATCGCGTACCTAATCGGTATCGCTACCGAGCGCGACAGAGATAACGCTTATATCTGAACAGACCTTAATAAGGAAAACTATATAGTTATTATGACGCTTTTCAGACGAGAACGAAAGCCGGATTTACGCGAGAGACGCCGTCGTCATTTCATAGAGAATAAGAGCTTTCGACCTAATTAACTGAGTAATTCACTGGGAAAGTCGGTATTCATTCAATGAAAAGCAACGTCTTACTCATTTCAACGTCTAGGAAATGCTGCTATTTATTCATTTGCGGTGAACCACTTTTGAACCATATTTTCATTGTAATAAGGTCGAAAAGTGCTTCACCGTAAATATTCGCGATGGTAGGTCAGTCAGCAACAAAAGTCGATTAACACGACTTGTGTTTTCTAAATCTTAATTACTGAGAAAAATACTTCATTAAAATCGGAACAGATGTTAAAGAAAATTGACTCTTTTCTAATAAATGAAATGCTAAAAAGCAGGTTATCGTATCATTTTATGTTAATTTTAGATATTTATTAGTGACATGAATTAACTTTGTTGTGTAAAGAGCAGTAGAAATTAGAAATTATATTTCACTACATATTATAAAACAAAGTTTCTCTGTCTCATCGCGCTAATCTCCGGAACTACATAAAGAAGGTTATAGGTTATTTTAAATCAGCTACGACCCTTAGGAGACGAGTAAAAAAAAGTCAGAAAGAACGCTAAAACGAAAATGAAGTAGGTAATAGCGAGCGCGGGCGATGCGGTGTGTCGGTTGCCGAAACACGCGGGCGAAGTCGCAAGCAGAAGCTAGTCATACTAATATTATTCGTGAACGGGCGCCGTCAGTTGGGCTTGGGATTGGTCGTCTCTTAGCTGCCACGGCTTATTTTTAATTTAGTTGTTTTTAGTTTTTATCTTTTTCATTACGGACGCTTTTAACGTGCACGTCTTTCTACATTATTCTCACATCTATATTTTCAATATGAACGATGTAACCAATATTATGTAAAATATTTGATTTAAAAGAGTGTCCGTGGAGTTTCTTGCCCGTTCTTCTCCAGGATCTACGCTTTGGAATGGGCAACTATCTTCATTTTTCAGACTGACCGACCCAAGACCGACCCCTTAACAATTCAAAAGTGCCTGTAATTAGTTTATTTGAAATAAATGCTTTGAGTTTGAGTTGAGTTTTGATTACAAAGGCGAAATTTTATGAGTGTGTGTGTATGTGTTTGTATGTTTGTTACTTCTTCACGCTCAAACGGCTGGACCAATTTGTATGAAATTTGGTATGTATATAGCTAGTACCCTGGATTAACACATAGGCTACTTTTTATTCCGGTCTACGTGGGTGAAACGGGGCGCTGCTAGTATTTTGTAAAACGAAAATGTAATTCAACATTTTTGTTGTAAGGATCGTAGCCTGCAGATGGCGTTCTTTAGTTTCTGCCTACCCCCATGGGTTGCTGTGTAATTCAAGATGATTTACTGATCGATAACAATCAAGCAATACTGTACGCACCTTTATAAAAATTTTCAATGTAATTGACTAAAAACAAATCGACATGTTCCTGAATCCATTTGTATGAAAAAGGTCGCAAACAATTCTTTTGCAAATGGATAAAGAATTTAAAGAAGTAATAGATTAAAAAGTTTCCCCAAAATGGCTGAATTGGGTCGCAGTAAACTTAATTTACGGTAGAATTTATTGTTACTTTATTTTTGTGGTTAGGTTTTGTTTTTATTAATGACTTGCAACCCCACTGCTTGCATGGTTTTACTTCACAAAATATACAGAATTATTTAAGTATTATATTATGTAAGTTTAACACTAAACATATTAACTTCCCAGAATAAAATCCTCTAAACGATGGTGAAAACCGCATCAAAATCCTTTGGTTAGTTTAGGAGAACAACGCGATCACACAGACATACATGAAAGGCGACTTTAATTTATAATACTTATAAGTATTCACAACTCAATATGGGCGATGATTACCAATTAAAATATTAAAATGGTGATAATAGCGAGGGCCAATACTAAACTAAGTATCGATTTTTTTACATAGATAATCGATAAATCTGATAAATAAAGAACTAAACATAATCTTTTCGAAAATATTAGTCTCGTGGTCTTTTTCTAAGACGTTGGTAATTAAATATTTTTGTTGGAATATGGTCGTTATTTGACCACTAGTTTACTATAAGTACCTACATGTTGCATTTAAGCTCTGGCTACACTGAGTTGAATCCCGCGCGGGATGCGGGACGATTGTTTTAAGGGGATCTATAATTTTGTGTTTTTGAAATTCCTATAAAACCAAATGTATAGGGTTAAATCATTTGGATTTTCCATATGTGTTATTTGATTATATTTTTAACTGCTGTAGGTACTAAAACCGAAACATGATTATTTTTTTTTTATAGAAAAAAGTTCCAAAGTAGCACCGTTTATTTTCTGTTATATACGATTATACGTAAACAGTTCAATAATGTGCAGTAAAATTTTCTTTAAATCGAAGGTATTTAAATATGTTAAGAACTTACTAAGCTAAAAATTGATTTAAGTATAGCATTTTGTCATTAATCTACATTTAAACGAAGCTCGTATCAATTCTGGTGCGTGTGTCTTCTATCTCGCGCGTCAAACTAGACAGCCATAACGCCATTTCACTTACACACCGAGCTAAACCACGCTTGGATGTATCCTCTTAATGATTATGAAATCGCGCGACTATTCGAGCCAGTCTCCTCCATACAAGTTACACAGTAGAATAAGGTTACAGTAGTACGTCTGGGCAGTGACCTTGAATTGATCTCTCTCTGGGTCTGGGTGTTTTTCTATCTATATTATGTATGTATTTACAAAAAAAAAATGTATATATAAGTAGTTTATCAGCCATCTCGTTAGCATAACACAAGCATTAGGTTGCTTAGCTTGGGACTAGATGGCGTTGTGGGAAATGTCCAAGGATATTAATTACCTAGGGCCGCTCGGTAGATAAATCCGAGTCCGTCCATGCGTAACCGCGGCGTACTCGAACATCCCGTCGCCTACTGGTAAACACTGAGATTTCGAAGCGCGTGATTTCGGCCGTTTTCTATCACAATGCACGGTCAGAAAGAAAGAAAGAAAAACGTTTATTTGGACACAGTTCGTGAAACACAAAAATACGAAAGAAAAAAACAACAACAACAGAACAGCAACAGAAGTTGGTTAACACTGCTACTTTTTAACATCATCTAAATTTACACGTGATACGATAACGTGGCTAAGAAATAACAGCCGCACGGGTCGATCCGTCAGGTTAAGCTACGCTTGCCGGGGTTGGTCAGTGGATGGGTGACCATCTTTACATACCGGGATTCCTCCGTGCCTCGGAAAGTACGTTAAGCCGTTGGTCCCGGCTGTTATTCGTGGATCTTTGACAGTCGTTATGGGTCCTCAGAAGCCCGAAATTCTGACAACCAGTCTTACCAACGGGTGGCAACGGGTATCGTATTACCCAGTAACTCGGTTGTGGAGGTCAGATAGGCAGTCGCTCCATGTAAAATACTGGTATTCAGCTGCATCCGGTTAGACTAGAAGCCGACTCCAACCTAGTTGGGAAAAGGCTAGGCAGATTGATTGATACGATAACCTTTTTAGCACTTAATTTATTATATAACAGTTAATTTTCTTTAAAATTTACATTTGTGCCGATTATAATGAAGTATTTTTCTCAATGATTAAGATTTAGAAAACACAAGTGTTAATCGACTTTTGTTGCTGAATGTACTACTGTAACATTATTATTCTGTGCACTTGCACAGAATAATAATGTAACTTACTTCACACAATCGGTACGAGCGAATTTTGTCCCGCATCCCGCGAAGGTTTCTCCCCAGACCTCAAACCATCCCGAATAAACTAACCGCACTATGAAATTAATTGACTATTTAACGTAAGTGGTTAAAATAATTATTATCAGTATGCTGTGGTTACCCTGTACTTACGCAAATTGAAGGTTGCGAGCTAACAATTACGTGTTAATCACTCAATTAACCGAAGAGCGCCGATGGTAACCGAAGATGACCGAAGGTATGTTGTTGTTGGATGTTGGACTTTACGGAGGGAGTGATCTTTAGGTCTCTTAGATAATGTTCTGATTACGTGATAATGTTGTGATGGGAATTATTTGGAATTGTAGTGTCAAAGTCCTATACCTACTTAAGGGGGATGCGCTAAGGTAGCCCGTGAAATTCAAATTTTCATATAATATGTTTTTTGCATTACCAGGTCAGTGTCAAATTGCAAGTTAATTAAAATATGATTCTCACCGTAAAAAAATATGTATTTGCAGAATTTTATTCATTAGATTCATCAACACAACTCTCTTTTAGTTAGAATTGTCCACAAAACTCCCGATTTCTCGAAATAGGCAAGGGTAATTTAAACTTATGGAGTTGTATCTATTTATATCTATAAAAATCAATGCCACTTTTCGTTGTAATTTTATAACTCAAGAACGGCTGGCCCGATTTAGCTGATTTTGTTTTTGAAATGTTTGACGTAGTCCAGGGAAGGTTTAAACGATGAGAAAAATTGGAAAAGTTGCCGGGAAAATTGGAAAATTCTGGAAAACTGAAAGTGGATTTTATATGGGAATATTGAAATTGGGACAGGACAACGTCTGTCGGGCCAGCTAGTTCATGATAATAATAAGAATAGGAATTATTTATTGCGTAAATTGTGTACAATTGTGCACATTTACGCAATTAGGTAGGTACAGGTACTTACAGAACAACAGTTTTAGGATCAACAGTTAACCATGATTTTAATGACAAAAATTTTATTCTTTGCAGACATATTTTTATCCGACTACGGCGAAACAAAAGTGTGAGTGTTGGAGTGCGAATCATATTTTGATCAACATACAAGATAATATTGACCTGCAAATTGCAAAAAAACGGAAAAAATAATAATTTTGCTGGTTACCGGGCTGGCGCTTGCACCTTAAGGTGACACTTACTCGATATTTAGGAACTTATATAATTAGTATATATAAATCCCGGGAGGGGACTCCCTAGGGCCCTTTTTTTTTGTGGATGGGAAATCATCAAATAACTTCTCCGTCTCTGGGTGGAGCGGAAGGGCGTGTCAGACTTTTACTGACTAAAACCCACCCGTGTTCCTTCAGTTGCCTATGCCAGGGACCCCAGCGACTCCCTAGGGCCCTACAAGGACATAATATAGTGACATTAATGGTGATGTTCTTCAGAAAGGTCAGGTGCGTACTACTCGCAACCAGCGTGCGTGTATGATCAGCACCTTAATTGCGTAACAGACTATCAACAGGAATTTGAATCATTTTGAAGCAAATTGTTAATCCATTGCTTCATATTATGTTCGAAAAATTTGTATGCTCAACCCTCAACAACGTAAATAACGCAGTGAGTTTACGTATATTTATGTAAATTGCTAGTCACGTAATCACTAAACAAATAGGATTGCTGACATATTATAAAGGGATACGCTACTTTCATACTGAGCGGCGCGCGGCGTTCAGATATCGTTATGTTGTTATTACAAATAATGTACTTACATAAAGGTGTATAGTAGTTTTCAACTACGACTGCGATAGGTAATATGGAACGTATGATACAGAAAGTGATAGCTTGGCATTTTAGATATATTACTGTCACGCCGACACGCTTTGTTTCGCGCGCTGACTAAATCAAATTACAACAATTCTCTCAATTTGTCTGCAACAATTTGCGCGGGCTAGTGCCATATCTATATCTTTTTTAACCGACTTCAAAAAGGAGGAGGTTCTCAATTCGTCGGAACATGTATGTTCCCCGATTACTCGAAAATGGCTGGACCTATTTGGATTTTTGTTTTTTTGTTCGATAGGTTATACTTTCCAAGTGGTCCCATGATCATCAAGTCAGGATCTGATGATGGGATCCCATGGAAATCGAGGGAAACCCTCAAATTTTATGGGCACACTTATATCGATTTCGGTATTTTTTATAGTAACTCGTGCATTTGCTCTTTTGGTGAACTGGAACTGATGGTGCAAGACCACAGATGGCGATCGAAAATACTCAATTATATCTAAGTATATCACAGGTTGCGATTCGATTACTTTAATATGGTTTATGCTCGTCAAAATGCATAATGCTGATGGTGACTTCCCCATGAGCTCCAGTTTTCCTGGTTCTTACTAGGAGAACTCCTCAACAATTAACGTCCCTGCATCGGGAAAATCCATATTTTGTAAAACGTGATGAGCAGTTGACAATGGGTTATTGTAACTTAGATAAATTACAAACTGACCCACTAAAAAGTGAAAAATAAAAACTTTTTTACAAAAAAACAAAACCAACTTCCAAAAAAAACACTACAAAGTGAAAAATAACTTTAATTTCGGAAGTCGGTGGCAAAACCCTAAAATACAGATCCAATGACACCGACTTCCGAAATTAAAGTTATTTTTCACTTTGTAGTGTTTTTTTTGGAAGTTGGTTTTGTTTTTTGTAAAAAAGTTTTTATTTTCATAACGCATGTAAGTTAATTATAAGCTGTTGAGTTTCCTAATAAAATAAAATAATATCATTGATTGCTGATGAAATTCAATTAAACAGTCCCATTCTATTTTGTTAGGAACCACTCGAGTAAATTTTTATTAGAAGTATAATAAAAGCCAAAACTATTAATTTATTATCGCTCTCGTTATCACAAAATTAGTGAACGTCATTACAGGCCGTGCCTGTCGATAACACGTCTTTCCCTGAAGGTAGTGACGCAGACGTGTCATGTTCGGTTTTATGCCTGTCACAACATGGCGAGAACGTGTGGTATGTATAAAATCATACCTATAATAAGTATGATTTTATATCACTATATTCATTTCATTTTATTTCAGACTTAGAGCCTATTTCACCCTGCCAAGATCGCGGGTTGTTCGAAAGAGATAAGTACCGTGGCCCTGGCACATGCAACTGAAGGAACACGGGTGGGTTTTAGTCTGTAAAATCCTGACACGCCCTCCTGCTCCACCCAGTGCGGGAGAAATCATTGATAATTTCCCATCCACAAAAAAAGGCATATTTCACGATATCCGAATAGCCACCCACTACTGACCAAATAAATTCCAAAATGGAACAGAATAGGAACTAAATCGTACGTGGTGAAAGAGGCCCGAACTACAATATGTTTTCAAATCGCATTATGTTTTTCCTATCCGTTTAACCTATCTTTCTCTCTATAAACATATATTCCTGGTAAAGATAGAAGTAGTCATGCTATGTATGCTGGAGGATCAATCTGCCTAGCCTTTTCCCAACTATGTTGAGGCCCTATAGTCTAACCGTATGCAGCTGAATACCAGTACTTTACATGGAGCGACTAAACAGTCGCTCAGAGCATGATAAGCATCTGACCTCCACAACCCATCAGTTACTGGGTACCTTACCACAGTACCCTTTGGTTGTAGAAGACCCGTAACGGCTGTCAAAGATCCAAGAATGACAGCTGGGACCAACGGCTTAACGTGCTTTCCGAGACACGGATATTGTAAGTGACCACCGCCCGCCCCCCTACGAACATCTGTAATAAATGTCCGTAAGGATTGAGTCGCCACATTTCGTATCTTAATTAAATTTTATACTTATTTAGTAGTAAGTTTAAAAATTTTGTAGGTTCGATCCTCGATTTTGTAGGTATAATACTTCAAAAGATATATGAACATAAAGGTGGCACCTCAATCTAAATATTTGGATTGAGTCGCCACGTCAGAACTAGGTACATCATGGATGAATGTTTATCATTATTTGGTATGATTTAGTAGTAATTGTGTATAGTACCTACTAAAAATCTGAGTCCTGTACTATTGATATTGAAGAATATACAATACTTTTAATGTGGCTCCTCAATCCATCAATCAATCAATCATAAGAACGTGAATTTCCATGAAAGTAATTGGTCAATTTATATTCCACTCCAAAGAACATTCAGTAGTAAGTGTGTTCGAATTTGTAGCATATAGAGAAAGTAGTAAAACTGAGTGAATTTAGTAAATAAACGCATTTTATTTGGCTCCTCAGTCCTGACGTTCTGCAAATAAATAATTGATTGTATCTACCTGAGATCACAACGGAATCAATAACCAGAGACACTAACATTTAGTATAAATGTCTACTAAATACTTATGTACAAATCAACATTGTATATATTCGGTATCTGAAAAAAAAAATACTTTTCGATATTCATTAAGAATTCGCTATTGAGGGTGACCATGTTGTGTGTGTACCTGGGACAAACGGTCAAACTAGGTAAGTCCAACTTCGTTAAGTTAGGGAAGCTACGGAAGATCTTCTCGTCCAAAATATCGCAGTGTCTCGAAACAAAAGTCTTTGACCAGTGTGTGTTGCCAGTTATGATTTACGGCACTAAGACGTGGCGTTTTACAATGGGCCTCATAAGAAAGCTCAAGGTCACCCAAAAGCCAAAGAAGAGGGTTACTCTCGGTGTTTTTCTGCGAGATCGAGTTAAGAATGAGGTCCCTTTTGAGGGGAGCAGTGGACGTCTTTCGGCTGAAATGATGATGATGATGATGTTAAATGAAACCAGGATGACTAGTTTTTGAAATTTATTTTTTTAATAAAATCCCTACTTATTTCTAACAGAATTGTATTATTCACTTCGTAAAGGAGAAAAATAATAAAGTGTTCATCCTAAACGTTCTAAATAATTGCCACTTAAATACTAACTTACCTAATAAATAAACACATTAATACTAATTGAAAAAAACTATTCAAACTGCCCATTGATACCTCTGATATTATGGTAAGCGTTTATAACTACGATTTTGTATCGAAGCGCTTTTGTGTTTTAAAACAAATCACAATTGAAGTCAAGATGTGCCAACAAAGATAATTATGCAAATTACGTATAATAACAATGTTACAAAACCGGTCAAGAGCGAGTCGGACTCGCGAACCGAGGGTTCCGTTCCGATTTCTGAAAAAGTGTGCTATTTAGAGACATCGTTTTATTTTTCCTGTAATCTTTACATACACTTCTATCATATAGAATATTTGCAGATTTTTCGCTTCGCAAACTTCGGAGATAAGGGGGGAGAACGGCATTTTTTTTACATTTTTCATCAAAAGTCGAAAACTATGCGGCCTATAAAAAAGAAAAAAAATGTTTGAGAATGTGCAAATAGCGCTCTTTCATATGATACCCCATATGTCATAGTAAACCCACTTTGAATTTTTAAGACCCCCTTTCAGTCAATGTTGCAAAAAAAGTATAAATATTTCTAGTTCTTTCTTATTTGCAAAATAGTTGGGTAAACATCATCTAAAACTGTTTTAAATTTCAAGTTGATAGCATTAGTAGTTCTTGAGATATCCAGCTGTGACAGATAGACAGACAGACTGAGTCACACCATAAGGGTTCCTTTTTTACCATTTTGGTACGGAACCCTAAAAAGGAACTATCCCTATACTATATGTTTAAAAAACAGCACATAATAAGTGGTAGGTCCACTAATCGAATCGCAACCCACGAAATACAATAATTGAGTAGTCCTGATGCCCATCTGTGGTCTCCGAGAGCAAATGCGCGAGTTAGGGTCAGCTCACACCGAGAAGCGACGCGACACAACGCTGCGCGCACATTTTAAAAGAGCGACTCAAAATATAACTTTATTTTCTACACGAAAATATACACATTTCATTGTGAGAATTTAGAATACGTTGCACCATGCAGCGCTGCGCCTCGTGATGCATCGCAGCGTATAGCGATGCATCGCGACGCAGCGGTGCTTCGCCGGTACGCGCGTTGTGCAAGAGCGGTGCTGCGCCTCACGAAGCCGCGCGACTAGTCTACTACAGTCTCTACTATTTCCGTCCAGACTTCGTGTAGAATTGATGCAGTTTGGTCGAGTGCTCGAGTGAAATTATAATGATAGACTGGGATCTTGTTATAATCGGACTTCTTGCAGAAGAGGAAGAGGAAGAAGAATACAAAAATAAAATTAAAAAGACGCAGGGCGGGGCGGGAGCACGTGGCGAATGTAGACACGTCCCGCTGCGCCGCCCGGCGTCGGCTTGAAATGGCGGCTGCGAAAATTTTTGCAGCCGCCATCTTGGATTTCCATTTTGACCTCATTATCGTTTTAGGTTTTTTTTTCTACCTCTAGTGTTTTACACCCTTAAAAAATTTTACAAGTTCCATGATGAAACTATGATGATAATGAAGTTTGCTGTGTTGACTGTACAATATAATCCAAAAAAAAATAGGCTTGGTAGTGTCGTTAATTGGAAACGACACTACTGGTAGTGCGGCTGGTAGTGTCGTTGCCAATAAACGAAAATTTAAGGGATTCCCTCGATTTCCATGGGATCTCTTCATCAGATTCTGACTTGGTGACAATGAGACCACCTCGAGAGCATAACCTTTGAAACAAAAAATAATTGTGCAAATCCGACTATACAGGCTGACTTTGAAAACATGCGACAAAATAGATTTTGTTTCTATAAGCCACGAAACGTACATTTTCTTTTTAAATCACGTATTCATGGTCACCCTACAAAAAAATTTCATAAGAAATTAAAATATACCTAATAACTTCGTAAATATGTACTTTTTTTTTGTATTTTTTTATACGTACATTTTGTAGAAATTTATACAAAATATTGGCGTTTTTTGTTCCAAATTTCGTCACATGATTATGTAGATTAGAGGCAAATCTATTTACCGAAGCATCTGAATTGAGGAGCCACATTAAATATGCTATATCTCCCATTTCTTTCTTTTGTGATTGCCGACTCTTATCCTACAAATCTAATATACTTACTACTAAATGATGTTGAAATTGCGCGAACTACTGCTTCTTTGTAAAATGATCTGTCGTATGTGTATGGTCTGAGGAGCCACACATAATGTATTGTAACTTTTTTAATTTTAACACTACCGAGCTCAGATTTTGTCTACTAAATACTCTCAAATACTACTAAATCATACCAAATAATGATAAACATTCATCCATGATGTTCTTAGTTCTGACGTGGCGACTCAGTTCAAACATTTAGATTGAGTTGCCACCTATAAGTTCATATATCTTTTGAAGTATTATACCTACAAAATCGAGGATCGAACCTACAAAATTTTTAAACTTACTACTAAATAAGTATTAACCCCTCAAGTGTCGCGTGCACCCCATGTGTGCATAAGAAAAACCGTTTTTTTGTTCGGTACATAAGCTTATATCACATATATATAAATGTACAAAAACATCATCCGATGGAAAACCAATCAAATCATTAGTTGTGAACTTATGGAGTTCGCAGCTAACCTCCCCTCCCCCCCCGCGTGTCAAATGCACCCCAAGTGTGCAAAAGGACAAAACTTTACATAATAGGTATATAAGCTTAGATCACGTATATATAAACGTAAAAAAACATCATCCGATGGAAAACATATCATTATCAGTAGTTGTGAACCTATGGGGTTCGCAACTAACCCCCAACCCTCCCCACTCGCGGTGGTTTTGGGTCTAAAATCAGCCAAACTCAGACACTTGAGGGGTTAAATTTCATTAAGATACGAAATTTGGCGACTCAATCCTTACGGACATCTGTAATAATAGGTCTTTACCTATGAAATTGCCGTTTTGTATGAAAAAATTTAAACGAATTTTTTTCATGTATTTTTTATTTGTATTAATCGAAGTAATCACCCATGCAATCAATGCATCTTTGCCAACGCAGTGGCAGTTTATTGATGCCCTTCTTAAAGAAATCAGCTGGTCGGGAGGCAACAAATTCTTCAAAGGCATTTTGTACTGCCTCTCGGGTATTGAATTTTTTTCCCGCCAAGAAGTTATCCAAATTCTGGAAAAAGTAGTAGTCTGTAGGCGCAAGGTCTGGTGAGTAGGGCGGATGACGGAGAGCTTCCAACCCCAGTTCTTGCAACTTGGAGACCGTCTGCTGTGCAGTATGAGGTCGCGCGTTGTCGTGCAGGAGCAGCGGAGACGAGCGATTGACCAATGCTGGTTGGAGATGTGACAGCTTCTCCATCATTGTGTTCAGTTCTTCACAGTACACATCTGCAGTAATGCTCACCCCGTTTGGTAAGAAGCTGTGATGAATCACACCGGCGCTAGACCACCAAACAGTGACCATCACTTTTGTGGGGGTAAGTTTTCGTTTAGGGCATTGTTTAGGTGCTGAACCAGGATCCAACCAACTTGCTGAGCGCTTGCGGTTATCAAACAGAATCCATTTTTCATCGCAGGTAACAATGCGGTTCAAAATTCCTTCATTTGTGTGTCTGTTGAGCAGTGCAAGGCACGTCTCGACGCGTACTTCGCGCTGGCGATCATTGAGTTCGTGGGGCACCCATTTGTCAAGGTTTTTTACCTTGCCAATTTGACGCAAATGGACCAATATTGTTTTGACGCTGATTTCGAAAGCTGCTGCGAATTCAGCCGTAGATTGTGTATCATCAGCTTCCACGATCGCCTTTAATTCGTAATTGTCGACCAAAGTCTTCGGACGACCGCGAGGTTCATTTTACAGGTCGAAATTTCCAGAACGGAAGCGAGCAAACCAATAACAGGTGGTGCGTTGGTTTGTAGTGTTAGCTCCGTAAACGTCGTTGATGTTGCGTGCCGCTTGTGCCGCGTTGCTGCCACGACGGTACTCATATTCCATAATTACTCGAATTTTCAACGTATCCATGATGACGAAAAAGATTGAAATGCGATGAAAATGTAACACTAATCAATAAACAAATGACTACTTTTGGAAAAAAAATCCATGTTTTTAAAATAAAATTAATTTGAAATTAGAATTCTTAGCCAAACAAAAATTATTTTGATTTGAAATGGCCAGTACTGCAGAACGGCAATTTCATAGGTAAAGACCTAATATATATATTAGCTTTAAGCTTTCCTAAAATTAATAAAATAAAATAAAATACCAGAGGCACCAATGGCAGACGCGATGCCATCTGAGAGACATAATTTGAAAACTTTTCAAACATCTCTCATGCCACTATTAGAATCCGGCCGTTGAAAGAATGCGTTCTTGACACCTGTCAATGTCATACTAATGAATATGTGTTTAGCGAATTTGATCCTTATTACTACTAGAAATTTTCCAACTGACAGGTGTCAGGAACGCATTCTCTCAACGGCTGGACTGTAATTATGAAATACTAGCTGCGCCTTGTGGTTTTACCCGCGTAGACCGGGATAAATGTAGCCTATGTGTTAATCCAGAGTATAAGCTATCTACATACCAAATTTCATCCAAATCGGTCTATCCGTTTGAGCGTGAAGAAGTATCAAACATACAAACACACACACTCACAAACTTTCCTTTATAATATTAGTGTGACTTTTCATCAAGACCGTCTACCCAACATTTTACTGAAAAAATTCAAGAAAACATTTATTTACTCACTAAAACATGAACGACCATCCTAAAGAAACTGTATTCCGACCGCACTTAACCCAAAAACCTTACGAACCAAACATAGGTACTGCCAACATCATAAATTTTTCAACAAAAACCGTCCTAATGGTGGTACTTCGCTAAAACCACTTACTAAACACTTATAGTTGATAAAAGGGAGATAAAATCAGTTATTTGGCCTACTTAGAACCTCTCACGGCTTTTCTGTAGTGATAAGGCCTGAAAGTGTTCATTATTTATGTCTATTTTGATTTAGTGAAAGGAAAACTAAAATGGCGGCCGGGGCCTATCGATTTGATGGATTAGATTAGGGTGGAGACTGACTTGTAACGTGTCATTCGACGGGAGCTTAATTACAAAACGGCGATACAACGCGACAAACACTTGACTCAAGCGTGCTCCATTTCTATTCAGAACTAGCTTTCGCCAGCGGATTTGACCGCGTAAAGCCAGGATACAAGTATTCTATGTCCTATTCCAGATCATGGTCTACCTGTGTATCAAATTTCATCCAAATCCGTTCAGCCATTTTAGCGTGAAAGCGTAACAAACAAACTTACTTTCGCATTTATATTACTAGCTGCGCTCCGCAGTTTCTCCCGCGTGGACCGGAATAAAAAGTAACCTATGTGTTAATCCAGGGTATAAGCTATCTACATAACAAATTTCATCCAAATCGGTCCAACCGTTTGAGCGTGAAGAAGTAACAATCGTACACACACACACACACTCACAAACTTTCGCATTTTATTATATTAGTGTATATTATAATTATATGTTAAAGTCGCTTTTCATGTTTGTCTGTGTGATCGCGTTGTTCTCCTAAACTACGCAAAGGATTTTCACGCGGTTATCACCATCGTCGTCGCTTAGAGTATTTTATTCTGGATATCAAACACACCCGTAACAACGTTGCATAGTACAGACGCCAGCACATCAAGTTACTACAATCTGTCTTTCTTTAATAGATTTTCATCTTTATCGCTAAAGCATTACCTAGGTTCAAGGTTGATTGGGAAAATTTGACAGTTTCGGGTGGCTTGACCTGCTGGCGTCTATGCATCTCTGGTGGAGAAGCACCTTTACTATTCAGAGACTTCCAAGGGGGCTAAAACTTGGCTAAAACGGCCACTTTGGCAGAATCATAATAGGATAATATTATGAATAATATTTATTTGATTTACGTCAATGACCTCCCAAGTGCACTCACACATGATTGTGTCTTGTTTGCAGACGACACAACTATTATTATGGACTGTAAAAATATTGATACATATGAAACGGAAATATATGAAACGTTAGAAGATGTTATTCATTGGTTAGACACAAATAAATTGAAAATAAACATAGAGAAAACGAAACTAATTAACTTCAAAACTTATAAGAGTAAAGACATCAAATTAAATATTAGTTACAATAATTCACTTATACAACAGATAAACAGCGCAAAATTCTTAGGCATTATTCTGGATACACATCTTTCATGGAAAGAACATATTAATAGTTTATGCACAAAAATAAACAAGTTTGTTTTTGCACTTCGAAAGGTAAAAGACGTAACGAGCAGACATACCTCTATTATTGTATATCACGCTTACATATGCTCCATTATACGGTATGGCATAGTTATCTGGGGAAATTCCTGTGACATCACGAGAGTGTTCATAGCACAGAAAAAATGCATTCGGGCACTGTACGGCATGAATTGGTCGGAATCATGTAAACCAATCTTTAAATCTAAGAATCTTCTAACTGTTCCCTGCATATACATATATGAAGTAGCTAAATTTGTTAAATACCACAGTCATCTTTTCACTTTCAACGACAATACATTTAAACGTAAAATTAGACACCTGCCGTTAAAAATGCCTGTGCCTAAGCTAGAACTGTTCAGAAAGAACTGTGCCTATATGGCACCTCTAATATATAACTCTTTGCCCAAAGGAATGACTGATCTGCCTTATAAAAGGTTCTGTTGTGCCTTACGAAAATGGTTAATCCAGGAGAGCTTCTACACTGTTAAAGACTTTTTGAATAAAAGCACATGTCGATTTGGTGTCCACTAAGATACTGGTTCTTCCTCTTATTTCTTGTGACTTTGTCTTTAGTAATAATTTTGATAATTTAAGTAATTGAAATCACTGTAATTCTAATAATTGTAATCTAAATGATTGTAATAATTGTAATTCAAATTTTCTTATAAATTGTAATAATTGAAATAGTTCTAATACTTAATTGTAATTTTATTCAAATAATTGTTGTACATTAACTATATTTTTGCATGCCTTTATTGAGGGTGAAATATGTCCTGTGCTATAATTTAATTTAACATCTTATGTACCCACCATATTTCAGGCAAATAAATGATTTATGATTATGATTATGATTATGATTTGAAATCGTAAAACGGTCACAAACTGATAATTCATAATATATTGTCAGTGTGTAACCGTTTTACGATTTCAAGTATTATTCATAATATTATCCTATTATGATTCTGCCAAAGTGGCCGTTTTAGCGCCCATTGAGCATAAAGACTCGTATTATTTGTTATTAAATTAATTTAATTTCACAATAACTACAATAGTCACGGATATGATGTGTCGCACTTCCGTCCCACCTATCGTGCGCGCCATGTTTCTGACAGCTGCCACCGACACCCTACGCTATGTATAATGACGACACACTAATACTAACGCTGGTTTTGACGTGTTCGCTTTATATTCCGTGGATTTACTATATATAATAGATGATGATTGATTTTCTAGCATGTTCATATAATAATTAATTTAATATAAGTAACAATAAAGCTAGAGACAAACTGGTCCCACGTACGCAACGTAAGCGATGCAACATCGGAGAATGGGTGTGCACACTTGTCTTATTTATGCAACGTAAATTGGCATCAGACGCTGTTATAATTTCTCAGAAGGTGCACTAGTGCGTCTGTAAGTCATGTTTTGAGGATGATTCATTAGGTTTACCATTTTTAAATGAATATTTCCACGCCACAAAAACAAAAACAAAAGTTAAGAAGAGAAGATATTGGGTTCTTGATACAGAACATTATTATAAAAATACAAATATGTTAAAAGAAAAATACTTATAGTGCCTAGGTAAAAGATAATATAATAATATAATATAATCTTTATTACATAAGGAAGTGGTTACAATTAATGTGAAGTCCCTGACACTTGTGCTAGGCGGTTAACCTGTGTTACAAGAGCCAGTGCCCTCTCCCGGGAGTAAATAATATTGAAAAACGTATGCAATAAGATTAACAATGAAAAAAAAAAAAACTAATACAAAATAAATAAATAAATGAAAATTGTTTAGAATGAGCCTGTAGTGGTGATTGTGTGTGTGGGGTGTGTGCTTGAAGTATGTGTGTAGATAGATAATAAGTAATAGATAGGTGGGAAGAAATAGGAAAAAAGCATGGACGTTCCGATTAGCTGTTCATCTCCCATTTTGACTACTTTGACAACAAAACGCGTGCACCAAAGGTCTATTTATTTATGAAGTGCTACGCGTAAATTCTAGAAACTCACTGGTCACACGTGGGATAACGTAAGAACATCACCTCCAACTTCCCATGCCGATCTGGACATCGCAGGTTGACGTTGCGAAAATCGAGAGTCCAGATGCGTCGCATACGTTGCACGTACGTGGGATCAGTTTGTCCCTAGCTTTATAGTCGCGAAAATGACGCGTTGTACGTCACAACATGGCGCGCGCTATAACTGTCACTTGTACCCATTATTTCGCAGTAATGACGACACACTAATGGCCTTATTAGTGTGTACCTAATGCTGATTTTGACGCATTTACGTTATACATGGTGTTTCATGGGTAATTATAATATTGAACTAGTTTTTAAATACTTCTAGAAACATGAATAGGTAATAATTACTTCATTTTGGTTCAAAATTTACAGATTTTATATTTTTTATTTATTTTTTTATATTTTATTTTAATTCAAGAATGTTCAGTAAGTTTTAGAATACAGGCGAAACTGAAGAAATCAGTATCAAGTCCGCTTTCAGGGTTTAATGCATTTACAAAACTCATTCTATCGAAGAATGTTTTAATGCTACTTTTTTGGCTCACTAGACTAGCAGCATTAGAAATACGACCACTACTTAGGTGCTCGTAGCCTAAAAGCATCATAATAACCAATTTTCTTTAAAAAGCTCTGAAACTTATTTACGCTAAATGACGAGAAACAATTTTTTTTTTTTTAAATAATGTTCTTTCTCGTAGTCTGTGCATTATCCTTTTACTTCTCTCACAATTAACTCAGAAAAGTGGTTTAAAGTACTTACCTAAAATAAATGATTTTAATTAATCTTGAAAGTTACATAATTATACGAAACAGAACAGTAATACCTACATACATAGAAACTAAAATACTAATACTAATGCTTTAAAAAGAAAAGAAGTAGATAAATATTTTAAAATGTATTACAAACCATTTTTATTTTTGCTACTGTCCCTCTTATCTAAAACAAAATATCAGTTATATAAATAAATATTTTATTAAATCGAATAAGATACTAGGAATTTGAAATTATCATGCTAAAAATGCTGGCTCATGCTTCGGAGTTTGGAAAGTCGCACATGCTACTTTTAATTTTTAAAGCGATTCCTAGTTTTCATGCTTAATAATTTATTATAATTTAGGATTAAAAACTGATAATGAAATATTTTATTTTTTTTGGTACAGTGTTACAAGGATAATAAAAAATAAGAATTCTGAAAATGTAAGTAATTAAAAAACTCTGAAACTGGTAATTTTCGGGACAAAAAAAAAATTAAAAAGGAAATTGATGATCTCAAAAGTTTGGGGAAACATCTCAAAAATGTGATGTACCAGGGCTGCATAAACCGGGGGAGCTGTGTCTTACAAAATAAAAACACGAGGAAAAGTTCGGTAGTGTTCGAGAATGTTCGTTAATGTTCGGAATAAGTGGCTCACCTAAACTGGCGTCGTATGTATTCATGTATTCTGACGTCATAAATTGTGACACTAGAGCTGTCTTTCCCACGCCGGCGTCACCAAGTAGCACCACCCTGTACTTTGGTATCTGTAACAAAAATAGATGCATTAGTGGAGTGAATAATTTAGGACACTTTGGGAAGAGAATTTGGGCTGAGTTACGTAAATACATTATAAAAAACCAATTAGAGGACCAATTTATTCTCCACTCTCTACGATCACCTGCCTGTCAAATAGTCTCGCTCGATTGGTTGGAGGAATTCTCTTCGTTTATTGAAGAAAAATGTTATAATAATTCTGTGTTTAGGGTTCCGTACCTCAAAAGGAAAAAACGGAACCCTTACAGGATCACTTCGTTGTACGTCTGTCTGTCAAGACCCTTTTTCTCAAGACATCAAGGTGAGGTGGAGTTATCAAGTTGAAATTAATATCAAATACGTAAGTCTATGGTCCTTTGGAGTCCTAAAAATAATCAAGCTTCTAAGTCAACGCATTAAAAAAATACGGCCATTTATGCCACATATTTTAATACTCGCAAGTAAATCAAATCTTAAGGATTTGACCGACCGACCGACCGACGGTTGACCTACAATCATGAAATTGTAATTCTAACTATGAGGACGACGATTATGACTTAACTACACTGCCGGGTATTGTCAATCAAGCCTTTTGATATGCTAATGTATGTACCTATTATTATGTGTGTATGTGTAATATGTATGTAGGGGTGTGTATATGTATGTATTTATTCTTGTATTTTGTAGTTATTTTCGTGTTATCTATCCTTTAAGTATGTTGCACCTGCCTTGTTTTCTCTCTGCATCACCCTAAGGTTGACTGGTAGAAAATGCCTCAGGCATGCCAAAAAAAATACCGTACAAAGGCGGACTTAATGTCCGCCTTTGTACGGTATTTTTTTTACTTGTGAATGAAGTTTCAATAAATAACTAATTATGTCACGCCTAGCCTAAAATGTGATGAATAAATTGAATATGTGTTTTCGAAATTCAAACTACACATGGACGATGACCAAAAATTTTTTTTTATCCGTCACACACACACCCGACATACGTCCAAATTTCATAAAAGAGAAAAAAAAATCTTCATATTTTTTTTTGTAATTTTTTCCTATGCTTTTGACTTTTAAGTTTATTATCCTACCGGACGAAGACAAATCCAAAAACACAAAAATCATAAAAATTGGTCCAGCCGTTCTGGAGATAGAAATGGTGTAACTAACAAGACTTTGTTTTTTATTTATAGATGTAGATTAATTAAAAAATGTTGGAGACGTATTTTTTTTTCTTTATTTACGTAATCGAAAGATTGCGGCGACACATTGAGTTAAAATGTGGCATGACGTCACTCCTTGCTAGATTTTATACGTAGGTAGTTTGTATTGTTATAGTTGTGAAGTAGCGAGCCCCACTTTAATGCGTTTTATCTAAGTCATTTTTTTTTTATTAATGATAAAACAAAAAATACGTGTCTAATATTTTTGTATTATCTGACTGACGGACTAAATAGAATTTCTTTTTTTTAAGGTTCCGTACCAAAATGGTAAAAAAAGGAACCCTTATAGTGTGACTCAGTCTGTCTGTCTGTCACAGCTGGATATCTCAAGAACTACTAATGCTATCAACTTGAAATTTGGAGCAGTTTTAGGAGACGTTTACCCACCTATTTTACAAATAAGAAAAAAATATAAATATTTTTATTTATTTTTTTTGCAATAGAGACTGAATTAAAGGGGTCTTAAAAATTCAAAGTGGGGCTACTAGGACATATGGGGTATCATATGAAAGAACGCTGTTTGCACATTCTCGAACATTTTTTTCTTTTTCTAGCCCGCATAGTTTTCGACTTTTGATGAAAAATGTAAAAAAAATACCGTTCCCCCCTTATCACCGAAGTTTTCAAAGAGAAAAATCTGAAATTATTCTATGTGATAGAAGTTTATGTAAATATTACAGAAAAAATAAAACAATGTCTCCAAATAGCACACTTTTTCAGAAATTGGAACGGACCCTCGGTGCGCGAGTCCGACTCACTCTTGCTCGGTTTTTTTATTCATCCCTATGTCCTATAAATAAAATAATACGGAGAGATTTTTATTAGATCACAAGGCTAAGGCAAAAACAATTTTACTTTTTTTCTATAATAATTCTCTCCAGATTTTCTAAACACAGGAATAAACAGGCCTTTTGCTTCAATATAAATTTAAATTAGCTTCTTCGCTGACATGAAAATATGCGTCAAATAATTTCGGCACATAAAGCTGTGGATTAAGATTGAAATTCGCTTGAAAAGGGTTCGCAGCAATATATATTGGATTTACGTCGTGTTCGTATAAGGAATTATGGTGTTATATTGTTTGATGTTGTTATTAGGTTTCATATAATGCATGAAATTGTACGAATATTTATTTTCTTCTTAAATTGCGCGTCCACCGGGTCGGAATCGGAGCGTCCGCGTCGGCACCGTACGGATTTGTTGCTTTGTATTGATTTCTATGGTGCTGCGTGCACTGAATCGGCAAATCTGCAGCAGAGACCGGTATTTCTGCCGATGACGTCATCCGCAGTGAACGCCCTCAGTGTACAGTAGTACCCAACTAATAAGGCGCGTCGTGAATCTTCGTTCGCACAGAAAAGAAAGTATGGCCCTGAAGATTAACGAGAATGATTAAAATTTACAATCAACCTTAGATCACTACTATAAGGTTCATAATACACTGCAGCTGTTAATTCCGTCTCACTCGCAAGTATGGCGGCTGACTAATATTTTGGCGGCAGCTGCTAACCAATAGCGATACAGGAAAAAGAAGCACGGTGCGTGGAGCATGCCGATTGGTCAATAGCATTTCCCGCGCTTTGAAAATTCATCTTCTGAGCAGGTACCTCGGTAAGCCATATCAGTTGGGTACTACTGTACCAGGTACACGGTTTAAGGGTCCCCGAAACGATCAATTGAAATTGTCGATTTTTGCGTGATTGATGCACATTGATGCGCAAATTGAACTGAATCACAAAAAAAAACATTTTTAATTAAAATTACTTTCAAACGAATAACTAAGGGTCGCTTTCTTGATCTGTAGTTAACTCAATCAATACTTAAAAGTAGTATAATACTAATGGTTAAATTCGGTTTACATTTTGCCAAAATTTTACCATTATTTACTATTTTTAATTATTGGTTGAGTTAACTGCGGATCAAGAAATCGGCCCTAAAGAACAATTAAAATTATTTGAACACTATTGTTCCGCGACCTGTCGTAATGCAGATAACTCTATGTACAATAAATCTCTGTCAAAATAAAATAGCCCTAAGCCATGCACATTATTGGTAATTTTACCCTAAAAAAGAGGGAAATCCCTTAAAGTGGAAACACTGGTTAATATTTACTATTCAAAATCCGAAAGCAGTGGACGAACCCTATCAGCATTCTGTTAATCCGGACGATCTATAAATATTTTCTTCCAATGGGGTTGTTTATACCGGAAGCTTCGCCGCAAGAGAGCGCTGTTGTTTGTCACTTGTCAAAAACATCTTGAAAAAATCGGCAACAAGAAAAAACTCTTAGCACCATCGTGGAAAAATTTTCAGCAAGGAACTCCATTGACAGCTGAATGAAAGTAACAAACACTTAGCGCCATCTACGTGGAACTAATTTGTCAGTTTTCTTCCCCATTATTGCTATGTGTCATTCAATCAGTCGTGAAACTATAGTTAGGCATGTAAGATGTAAGTATTTTTTGTGACTTTTGAGACAGTTAAGACAATGGATTTTTAACATTACACTACTGTAAAAACTAAATCTAACTGTCCAATATTTTTCAAGAGAAAATATTAGGTTTAGGTAACCTACTCCTACGCAATTTAACGCTACAAATGACTCATTAAAACCAACTTTAACACAAATATTTACTACCTAACACACATAAACCACGTTAATGCTATCTAAACCTAGAAAACAGCTACTGTCACAGAATAATACAGATGGGACACTCCGCAGTTTAGGTAAGAAGCTGCAAGTATGCGGCGGGCCCCTTCTACAGGGCCGCTTCAGTAGGTCAGAAGGTATAAGAGTCATGCGATAGAAAGAGAGGCAACTTGTAGGTGAAAATTGTAGGTAGTAAGCGTTGTGCGACCTGCAATGCACTTTATTGTGTCGTAGCAAGAGTCGCTTTTTATTTAAGTGATTGTGCGGAGTGTCCCATCTGTATTCATCTGTGCTACTGTTACAAAAACTATTTCATTGCTACGCGCACGCTACGCTTCGTAGCATCGCGCTACGCAGACGAACGCTACGAGTCATGTGCTACGCACGTCACTGCTACGACAATAATTATTACCTCTACCTATTGAGAGTGCTGTTAATTAAGAGCCCATACTACCTCAGCTTTTTATCTCGCTCACACGATACTGCTCGCGGACTGAGTGCGGTGCTGGGCTTATCGGAGCCCAGCACCGCACTCAGTCCGCGTGTTTAGGTAATTGCTGTTTACGGTGAAAATCAAGATAATTTGAAAAAAATAAGAAATACAAGACCTGCTTTATAGTTTGTTCTGTTAGTATTCAAAGTTTCATGATCTAATTTGAAGTATTTTTTGAATTATTTTATTGTTTGGTTTGGAGATAACTTTGGAATATTTTTCTATATTGATTTCATGGAATCGTGTTTTCGTCAAACATTAATCCTCAAAATGCCCATATTTATTTCAAAATTAATGCTCCAGTATTTTCGACATATCGAAGGATCATGCTAAGCCATTTGAGGTAGTATAGGCGCTTAAAATTACTGTCTTATATTATGAGACAAGTACTAGGGAATGGTATACAGAATGTTTTTTTTTTTAACTGGGACATTAGCGGGAAATACTAATCCATAGGAGTTACGTTAAACTGTCTTAGAAAATATTTGTAGCTCTTTTTTGCATGAAAAACATTTTGACATGCTTATTATATTTTTTTTTGTTCAAATGCGAGTTGTCCTTAAAAATGAGTAAAATTTACGTTCAAATTTTTAAATCTAATCGACTCAGTTTCATGAAATTGTTTTGTTTAAAAAAGAGCTAATGATTCCTGAGTCAATTTCCCCGTATCTCTTATGCATTAGGATTTCTCCCCACTCAAATAAAACACTCTATAGGTATGGTATGGTACGGTATGCAAATTAACTTTCATACTGTTTTGTTTAACAAATAAGACACGTAAGGAAAATTACACTGCATTAGTGTATTCTTGGCTTAGAAGGGTAAATCTTCGAGCGTTTCATCCGCCGTCATTACCCTCCCCCAAAAGTTCATGAAAAAGAATATATTTAATTAAATATTTCAGGAATTCTTAGATTCTGGTTCTTTAGCAGATTCTGGGAATTGCTGAAATATTTCATTAAATATATTATCTTTCATCAACTTTTGGGGGAGGGTAATGACGGCGGTTGAAACGCTCGAAGAATTACCCAGAAGTTAAAAATCTCACCGGATCCATTTCATCTTCATCAGGAGTGTCGAGGCTCGCGGAGTCCACGGGCCGGTAGCCCGAGCAGCAGGAGCCGTCGAACGGAGACCGGTCTGATGCTCTGTGGACAATGAAATTCGATTGTTAGTTTCGTGTTTAGTGTTGCCATTGGACGAAAAAAAACAGTTCCGTGACAAAAAATACACTTAGGGCAAAAGTATTCGTTTTGGAGCGTTTCCATTTCTACAATCGCTACAGCTTCAAATTGACATTGACATGATCATGTGATATTTCGATAGCTTATGTCATCCCCATAGTATTTCTGTCGTAGGTCAACCCCATACATTTTTTGGCTTTTCTACTAGCATCACCGCAATCCGTAGACAGAGAATTCTACAATCGAATGTTACTTTGTCTGTAGGTCAGTCGAAATCACTGTTGACAGAAACAATCTATATAAATAAAAAAAACCGGTCAAGAGCGAGTCCGACTCGCGCACCGAGGGTTCCGTTCCGATTTCTGAAAAAGTGTGCTATTTAGAGACATCGTTTTATTTTTCCTGTAATCTATCCATAAACTTCTATCACATAGAATAATTTCAGATTTTTCTCTTTGCAAACTTCGGAGATAAGGGGGGGAACGGTATTTTTTTTTTACATTTTTCATCAAATATCGAAAACTATGCGGCCTACAAAAAAAAAACAAAAAATTTTTGAGAAAGTGCAAACAGCGCTCTTTCATATGATATACGCCACGTGCTCTAGTAGCTCCACTTTGAATTTTTAAGACCCCCTTTCAGTCCCTGTTGCAAAAAATATATAAATATTTTTATTTCTTTTTTATTTGCAAAATAGTTGGGTAAATGTCATCTAAAACAGACTATTCCAAATTTCAAGTTGATAGCATTAGTAGTTCTTGAGATATCCAGCTGTGACAGACAGACTGACTGTCACCATAAGGGTTCCTTTTTTTACCATTTTGGTACGGAACCCTAAAAACCGGCCAAGTGCGTGTCGGACCACTCACAATGAAGGGTTCCGTAGTTGGTTGACTATTACTCGTAAACTTGAAAAGCCTACAGCTGTGATAGTTTTCCTTTTAACTTTGTTATATATGTCGCAGGTTTATGACAAAATCAGGTATTTGATCAAAAACTTAGGCTTTTGATCAAGAAACGGAAGAAGACGGTCGACGTCAGGGGCACCCTGAGGTTCGGTTAGGTTAGGTTCCTTTAAACCCTGCAGACAGAAATAGGAGCCCCGCTCAGTGGGGCTCCGTCGACCGGTTCTTTTTGAACTGATTTTGTCATAAACCTGCGAAATATATAGGTGAATTTTTTAACACATCTAAAACTAACCATTTAGCTGGTAGGGGGACACTTGACTCTAACAAAAACCGGGCAAGTGCGTATCGGACCACGCACAATAAAGGATTCCGTAGTTGAAAAGAATTTATCCCAAAAAGAAACTTAACATTGGATAGAAAAAAAAAATTATGTCACTAAATTACAAATTCACATTTTTCGGACTTTTTCCTTTACTTGTGCTGGGAGACCTTGCTTCTTGCAAAATTTCATTATTCTAGATCAACGGAAAGTACCATTGGTTTTGATTTACTTGCAACAGTTGCGAGTATCAAAATGTGTCGCAAAATAGCCGTATTTTTTTATTGCGTTGACTTAGAAGCTTGAGTTTTTTAGGACTTCAAGAGACTATTGACCTTAGTATTTGATATTATTTTCAACTTGATACCTCTACGCGTTCCTGAGAAAAAGGGTCTTGACAGACTGACAACTTTGAAAATATTTTTTAAGTGATAGATTACAAATTAACAATTTTCGGACTTTTTCCTTTACTTGTGTTGTAAGACCTTGCTTCTTGCCAAATTTCATGATTCTAGTACGACGGGAAGTAGCCTATGGGTTTTGATTTACTTGCGAGTAGGAATCAAAAAATGTCGCATAAATGGCCGTATTTTTTTATTGCGTTGACTTAGAAGTTTGATCTTTTTAAAACTCCAAGGGACCATAGACCTACGTACCTATGTATTTGATATTAATTTCAGCTTGATACCTTCACGCGTTCCTGAGAAAAACGGTCTTGACAGACTGATAGATAGACAGATAGACGGACAAACAAGTGATCCTATAAGGGTTCCGTTTTTTTCCTTCTGAGGTACGGAACCCTAAAAATTAGCACTTTAAAGCTTAATATTTCAGAAACGGATCCCTAAATCAAAAAAATGTTTTCACAAACCCGCAATATTTTTGAAAGACCCATCTAAAAACACCCCACACCATAGGATAGACGAGAAAAAAAATATTCCCTATTCCGTAAAAAAAAAAAATTATGATTTTATTTTACCACTTTGTCGGCGTGATAAATATAGAGCTATAATATAGCTTTTTAGTACTAAGAGTCTCTGAGCTAAGCTGTGGACGGACAGACGGACGGACATAGCGAAACTATAAGGGTTCCATGTTGACTACGGAACCCTAAAAATTAATGGCTTTTGTAGCTAAGCGCAAAACTCGAGAACGGCTGGACCAATTCGGCTATTTTTTAATTAAAATATTCTGATGTCCAAGGAAGGTTTTTATGAAGAGAAAAATTGGAAAAGTTGTCGGGAAAATTGGAAAATTCGGGAAAATTGACAGTGTATTTTCTGTGGGAACTATGTATGAACTATTGAAATTTGGACAGGACAACGTCTGTGGCGTCAGCTAGTGTTAAGATAATAATAAATGTTCCTCTCTTCTGTACGGCTGTCTTCAATAATTTACAAATTGAAACGTGTGCGTACTCCCAGCGGAAAAATGTCAATCTTATTATTTCAGTTCAGTAGATCTTTAATGTATGACGTTGTGTAAATGTGTATGATAATTTTAAATTTGTGTGTTCAGCCATTTTTGAGATTCCGCTGATTTTTTTTCTAAACGTTCTCCCACCTGATTTTTTTTCTCAAAACGGACACACGAGAAAAATAAATATACCAACAATTAAGAGTACTTATAATGAAAGGTAATTGTGTGTGCTTTAATAGAATTTGTGTGTCGTAATTGGTCGTAAGACTCCGAAAATATTCAAGCTGATATTCCGCTGGGGGAACGTTTGGCTGTTGACTGAATGTCTTAAACAATTAGGCGCACATTTTTTTTTTTTTTTACACATGTTGATATAAATTAGTTTTAGTCTGCTCCTGAGTTGAGCTACACGATTGTAGACAAATGCTTGCACTGACTGGACAGGTCCACTCAAGTATGGTTTTTTCCTCAAAAGACCATTTCAGACATGGCACATGGTCCTCACATGATTTGACCAAGATTATGTCTGGACTTTAAAAGAGATTTTGACCTCTGAGTTTGTTTCGCCATTTTTTCTCAGTGTAGTCAGATAGGAAATGTCTTCTTCCAGCTAAAGGGTAAAACGGGACCCTATTACTAAGACTCCGCTGTCCGTTCGTCTGTCTGTCCGTCTGTCACCAGGCTGTATGTCATGAACCGTGATAGTTAGACAGTTGAAATTCTCACAGATGATGTATTTCTGTTGCCGCTATAACAACAAGTACTAAAAAATAGAATACAATAAATATTTAAGGGGGCTCCCATAAACCAAACGTGAAGTTTTTGCCGTTTTAATAGATGAATGGTACGAACCCTTCGTGCGCGAGTCCGACTCGCACTTGGACGGTTTTTTAAATATATATTTTTTTAATATGACGTGTAAAAGTGATTCCGATATCCTAGTTACAAAATAAACAATTTCATTTCATTTCATTTAGTTTTCATCAAAATCGTGCCCGAGACTCCTTTGAGTACTTTTCGCCTATTCCTCACAGTTTCGGATTTGGCCATCCACGCCCACTTGAAAAATTCACCCTGTATGTAATTATCTTCCAACGCGTATACATACATAATGTGCAAACATACACATGAAGTTCAAAACCCAGTGAACCGTGTACAGATAGACAACGTGACTCGAGGCAACACATCCGCTTAATGGCAAACAATGAACCAATCACGTCTAGCTTTCAATTTGAATGAGGATGTAATAAAGAACGAATTGAATGGCCATTATCGTTGCCTCATTGCTCAAAAAGATTGAGGGTTCCCGAAGTGGTTAGTAACAAGCTCATTTGGACATTTTTATTCTTGTAAATTTATGCAAATATAATTAATACAAAGTTTATTGTATGTGAATTATCATGTAAATTGGGATCTATGATAAATAATATTATTACTATCAGCTGGTTTAGAGGACACTGTCTTATACCGTGTCCAAACAGCTTAATTCAAGCTATTGTTAAATTTTGATGACTCATCGAAATTGAAAAAGGCAGTCTCGGAGGTTAATTAATTACAAATACTGTCTTACTCCTAAGTTTATAATTATTACTGTTTACTTTCCCGACTCTTCCTTATTTCGGAAAGCACGTTACGTTGCCAAGTTCTTTGACTTTCAGACCTTTGGACTACTAACTAAGGTAGACCGTTTAATCTATATAAATAAAAAGAGAAGTCCTGACTGACTGACTGACTCATCAACGCCCAGCCCAAACCCTTGGACCTAGAAACTGAAATTTTGCACAGAGTTTCCCTTTATAATGTAGACAAGGAATATGGAAGGAATTCCCGGTAGTACGTTCCCGTAGGATATTTTCCGACATCCATGCGGGCGAAGCGGCGCGGGAAGTGCTAGTAATTAATATTATTATTTTTATGTAATCATGTAATTTGTTATTATTTAATCGCTCTTTTGTATGTAGTACTAGATGGTGTGTGCGCCAAATAAACGATTTATCTATCTCAATCTGCTTAGCCTTTTCCCAACTATTTTAGTGTCGCCAGAAGTCCAAAAGTGGCAACCAGTCTTACCAAGGATTACCCAGTAATTTGGTTGTGGAGGTCAGATATGCAGTCGCTCCATGTAAAATACTGGTATTCAGCTACATCCGGTTAGACTGGAAGCCGACTCGAACATAGTTGGGAAAAGGCTATGATAATGATGATGATGACAACTGTCATTCTTTGGCAGTTGTACCTATGATGGAATGGCCCTAGTTTTAAAATATTGACCCAAAATGTTCATGTAAAAGTGACTTAAAAGATCTACATAGAGAAAATAACATCACTTCTTCTCATCATCATTTAATTTCATAATTAGGTTTCCGTATCAAAATGGTAAAAAGGAACCCTTATGGTGCGACTCAGTCTGTCGCTGTCCGTCTGTCACAGCTGGATATATCAAGAACTAATGCTGTCAACTTGAAATTTGGAACAGTTTTAAATAACGTCTGCCTAACTATTTTGCAAATAAGAAAGAAATATTTTTTACTAGGGCATGTGGGGTATATGAAAGAGCACCGTTTGCACATTCTCAAACATTTTTTTCGACTTTTGATGACATATGTAAAAAAAATGCCGTTCCCCCCTTATCTCCAAAGTTTGCATATAGAAAAATATTAAATTATTTTATTATGTGATAGAAGTTTAAGTACAGATTACAGGAAAGATAAAATGATGTCTCTAAATAGCACAGTTTTTCAGAAATCCTCGGTGCACGAGTCCGACTCGCTCTTGACCGGGTTTTTTCATTTAACACGGCAAATTGACGCAACGTGTTGCTAACTATGCATTAATTTCCCTCATTGTATATTATAATTATTAGAGCAACATCGTTTACTGCATAAAATGTATTGTGAATATACATTATTTTCCTAGTATGTTCAGCTAATGGAATAACTTTATAATATTCCGAGTTAGCTTATAGTCTCACCGCAAAGTATGCTGCCACGGCTCATTGTTTATTTAAACAGAACATACTTACGAAGTTTTGTCGAGTTCAGACATTATGTGTGAATTCATACTAAGTCGCTGTATTGCCTAGATGTGTTGTTGTGCGTAAGAATAAACATTACTTTTGAGGGTTCTGTGCCCAACGCGTCAGGGTACCTTTTGCTTCCTTGCTGTCACTCCCTTGTCCGTCTGTCTTCGTCGGTCACACTGGTTTTACAGCTAAGCGGTTGGAGCTATAGTCTTCAAATGTTCACGATATATAAGCATCTTGTAGACCCAAAGCCATGTAAATTGTCAAAAAATATTTTTAAATGTTTTTAAGGGGACTCCCATACAGGCGAGAGCGAAAAAAAAGATTTGACCGACCACTTTGAGTGGGGTATCGTTGTTTAGAACTCGTTGAGTAGATAAACGTGATAGTTTTTGTTTTAAAAAATATTAGAAAAAAAGGAATGAGAAGTTAGCAAAGTCTGCTTTTTTTACAAAAAAAAAATTTACAAAGAAAAAAGCACGGTTTGCTGTGGAAATCTCCATAACGGTCCCAGGACGCGGCTGATATCAGCCGTCTCAACAAAATTATTATATCGTATCCTTTTAGACATAAAACAGTCCTCTAAGTTAAAATAGCTGTTCTGAAACAATATTGTGAGAAGCGTGAATAATTCTGAAGTTAACCAAACTCGATGTGTTTCATGTTGTTTGTATTATTTTGTTTGTTTTCATATGTATAAACGATATCCGTTGAGAATGCTATGTAGATGTATATAAAATGGAGATATTATTATGAAGGAGCTCGTGGCTAAGTAATTACTGCCGCACGGGTCGATCCATCAGGTTAAGCTACGCTTGCCGTGGCCATCTTTACATACCGAGACTCCTCCGTGCCTCAGTAAGCAAGCTAAGCCGTTGGTCCCGGCTGTCATTCGTGGATCTTTGACAGTCTTTACGGGTCGTCAGAAGCACGAAAGTCTGACAACAAGTCTTACCAAGAGGTATCGTATTACCCAGTTACTGGGTTGTGGAGGTCAGATAGGCAGTCGCTCCATGTAAAATACTGGTATTCAGCTGCATCCGGTTAGACTGGAAGCCGAGCACAACATAGTTGACCGGCTGCAGTTGTCGATGCCGTTGCGCGTGCCGCTTGTGTGTATGAACACTAATTGTTCATGAAGACACTTAAGAGGAAAGGCGGGTGGCCAGTTAGGTATTTTAAGAAGGTATTGCTGTCGCTCTGCGAGCGCTCCGCCCTCGAATTCGTGCGATAAGGACAACTGCAGATCCGACTAAATAGCCTATGTAAAAAGTCACATTTCGAGGTTTAGCTCTCGCCTATTTCCTCCTCCAACATTGGACCTATTTAAAAGATATTTCATAAACTGAATAAGAAGGATATATACTATGCCCCTATGTTTTTCTTTTTTTGTTAATAGTTGTCAAATTGGTACACTAGGCGTCTGTTGACAGCGGTCTGAATAGGCAATTTTGAGCATTTTTGGAGGGTTCTAGTTCCTATAAAAATAATATATCATCAAAAAGGAAAACATAGGGGCATACAACTAACTGATATTTATATTTCTGTAAAAAATCATTGCTTTATGGTCATTAACCAGAAAGAAAACAGGCGAGAGCGTTTGTATGTTTTTGTATGGAGAAAAGAGCACCCACGTTTCCTCTTAAAGCTGAGCGTCCACCGGTCTGCGACGGCCGCAACGCCCGCACGGCACGCAACGGATTTCGGTTTGCTTTGTATGAATTCACTAGCTTCTGCCCGCGACTTCGTCCGCGTGAAATTTCTTGTACCCCCCACCCACCAACCCTGACGCATCGCATCGCAATGCCTGCCCGCGCTATTACTTCGCGCTCGGCTCCTAAGGGCCCTAGCGTGATGTTAAATAGCCTATAGCCTTCCCCATCGCCTGCCCGCGCTATTACTTCGCGCTCGGCTCCTAAGGGCCCTAGCGTGATGTTAAATAGCCTATATCCTTCCGCATCGCCTGCCCGCGCTATTACTTCGCGCTCGGCTCCTAAGGGCCCTAGCGTGATGTTACATAGCCTATATCCTTCCGCATCGCCTGCCCGCGCTATTACTTCGCGCTCGGCTCCTTAGGGGCCTGGCGTGATGTTAAATAGCCTATATCCTTCCGCATCGCCTGCCCGCGCTATTACTTCGCGCTCGGCTCCTTAGGGGCCTGGCGTGATGTTAAATAGCCTATATCCTTCCGCATCGCCTGCCCGCGCTATTACTTCGCGCTCGGCTCCTAAGGGCCCTAGTGTGATGTTAAATAGCCTATATCCTTCCGCATCGCCCGCCCGCGCTATTACTTCGCGCTCAGCTCCTAAGGGCCCTAGCGTGATGTTACATAGCCTAGGTATATCCTTCCGCATCGCCTGCCCGCGCTATTACTTCGCGCTCGGCTCCTAAGGGCCCTAGCGTGATGTTAAATAGCCTACATCCTTCCGCGTCGCCTGCCCGCGCTATTACTTCGCGCTCGGCTCCTAAGCGTGGCTCACGCTTAGGAGCCGAGCGCGAAGTAATAGCGCAGTCAAGAAGTGGGTTATAAAATGCAAAAAGATTTTTTCAAATCCGACTGTGGTAGTTCCAGAGATAGCGCGTTCAAACAAACTAACAAAAAACAAACTCTTCCGCTGTATTCCACCGACATTTTGCACAACGCCATCTATGGGTAAATAGACAAAACGTCCGCTCTAAACATGTTTGCTTAAGAGCAACCGGTGTGAATTAAAGTTATTTTGCGTTTCAGTAATTTTATATTATCTCCGAAACTATATGACCAATTGCCATACTGTAAAGGCAAAATCTTATCTCCATGATGTCCTTGTGATAATAAAATAACTTATTTTGATAAGGATTAATGTTTTGTTGTATATATAATCATCCAAACGTAAGTATGTCTAAAAAATACTTTTTTAAAACAATAAAAGATGTATAAAAGGTAAAATATAAAAGATAGAAATATGGTGTCGCGGATTTTTTTGTAGAATTATTTAAGACGGACCAGACTGCCATACATTGTTCTCAATTTTAAACAACCGTTTAGGCAGCGCATGCAAAAAAGTCTGTTTAAAGAGGTATTTCTTTCCGACTTGTTAGACAAAACTTGTGATAGCTCGGCTAATATGCATGATATAAATATAATTTATAGCCTATAGCACTCAAGAATAATGTTTCTACCAGTGAAAAAATTTTTAGAATAGGATCATTAGTTCCGGAGATTACCCCCTACATACAAACTTACAAACTTACAAACTTACATACAAATTTTACCTCTTTATAATATTAGTATAGATATAGCATCACTGCGTCCACTACCGGTACCGCCCGCATTTTCATTTCTTGATACAAACAAACCAAAAACCGTTGCGTGCCGAGCGTGCGTTGCTGCCGGCGCGGACCTGTGGGCGCGTGTGTATCTGTGTGAAGGCTCCCGCAGACAGACGTGACTCGACGGTGCGACGAGATTCGGGTAGAACGATTTCCAAGAAGTTTTCATAGAAATTGTTCTACTAGAGTCACATCACGCCTGTCTGCGTGAGCCTTTAGATTCAATAAAGGACGTTATAGTACCTATGACTTGTCTGTGTAAAATAATATTTTGTTTATCAATGTACTAGCGGACTTGACAGACGTTGTCCTGTCTGAACGGTCCTAGAACCCGACTGCAGCGCCACCTACCGGGTCCAATGGTGTTTTCAAACCATCCAGGAACCCATTCAAATATACACACGAAATTTCATCTAAATCGGTCAAGCCGTTGTTATACCACGTTTTATCCGTTTTTTTTTAAAGTATCCTATGTCCGTCTCCTGGTTCTAAGCTACCTTCCCACTAACTTTCAGCCAAATCGGTTCAGCCGATCTTGAGTTATAAGGCTCTAGACAGACGGACCGCATTTCAACTGCATTCCAACCCGCAAATTGCAGTTCGGATGCAGTTTGAATGCAGTTGACACGACTGCAATAGTACTGCACGGTTGGGTTGGTCATCCGAAGTGCAATTTACGGTTGGAATGCAGTTGAAATGCGGTCCGTCTGTCTAGAGCCTAAATAGTGTAACTAACACGACTTTCTTTTATATATATAGATTGCTTCTAACTAAACTGTACACATCAAATACATAACAGGTACCCAAATCTGTTCAAGATGACCAATTGGTTTTTTTAAAGTTTTGTCCTTTTGCACACTTGGGGTGCATTTGACACGCGGGGGGGGAGGGGAGGTTAGCTGCGAACTCCATAAGTTCACAACTAATGATTTGATTGGATTTCCATCGGATGATGTTTTTGTACATTTATATATATGTGATATAAGCTTATGTACCGAACAAAAAAACGGTTTTTCTTATGCACACATGGGGTGCACGCGACACTTGAGGGGTTAATAGTTTTAGTTAGGTTAGGATATTGTATTTTAACTTAATTATACTCTTTATGTGTACCTATATAATATATATATACAATAAAGAACCAATTAATTGCTATACAGCTATACTATATAGCTTTTGCCCGTGGCTTCGGCCGCGTTTACGTCGGAAATTATGCCACGGGAACGTAGGTACTAACAGGATGAAGTACATCCTAACCCAGGTCATGATCCCTCCGTGTGCCAAATTTCCTCCAAGTTTAGCCGTAGTAGACGTTAAAAAAAAATGAGATGTGATACAGAGAGACAGAGTTACTTTGGCATTTATAATATTAGTATGGATTGCTGTGCCGTAGTTATTAGAGGTAAGATAGCCTTTTTTTTTTTCTGGGGTGGAAAATCCCCATGGATGTCCTCCGTCCTGCCCTGGATCTGTCAGACTCTTACTGACTAAAAACCACCCTTCCTTGTTCCTTTCGCACACTTGGACCGGGGATCATGGGAACTTGCATGGCATGTGCGCCTTCCATGTTCCCCGCCTTTGCGGGCCACCTCAGGCCCGTGAGGTATACAACAAACAGCCTATACCAACATGAATTAATTAAAATTATCAAGACATTGAAACTTAATTCTGGGCATACTCACCTCTGCCCAATCTTTCGGGCAATACTGGCGTTCTATTAGGATGTTACCTACGTTATGTGAAACTCCTATCCTGAAGTTTACAAATTGTAGGTAACTTCTACGGTACAAATATTTAATGTAGATTAAAAAAACAATCTTAAAACCACGTTTTTATGCGCCTTGAAAATAATAAAACTAACCCTCCGGGGGTCTTGATGACCCAAAAGGACTGTATACACACAAAAAACACACCACCACCACATACATTATGCTTATAGGTGAACACTCGAAAGACGTAGGGCGCATCTTTCTACTAATATAGTAAAACACAAAGAAAAATAATGTTATCTATTGAAATATGGTAAGTTACTATTAAGTTAATATTAAAGGTAGGTAACCTGTACTGTCATGTTTAAATGCGTACAAAAGATTTCGTGCGTGAGGTACTGTTGACCGTTGAGGAGTTCCCTACTGGTCTGGAGCCAATCCTGGGTGCAGCAGACAGATCATAGTGGACTTTAAAACGCATTGTCATCGAATTGTGAGCTACCTTGAAAGTTTCAGCCGGATAGCTAATCGGGAAGTGCTCGAAATTTGAGTTGAAAGATGGTGGTAATAATAAAGATAGAAACTCACGGGAGTACGCAGATATTATAAGGGGTCTTTCAACAAGGACGGGTCGATGTTGAAATTAAATAAAACAAGCTGTATGTGAGATATTAAAGAAATTATTTTTTTATTTGAAAGACCCATCTATGTCATTATTTATGAAATATGACATCGTTTAAATGTCCACCGCGGCTTCGAACGGTGGCACGGATCCGAGAAGTCCAACTTTCAATTACTCTACTGCATAGATCCGGCTGAATCTGAGCGATGGCCTGCGTAATGTTGACTTTCAGGGCATCGGTTGATTGCGGATTATTGGCTTAGACCTGCGACTTGAGAAAACCCCTCAAGAAAAAGTCTAGCGGGGTCAAATCGCACGATCTTGGTGGTCAATTCACGTCACCAATAAATTGTTATTCATTGATCTGTAGCGCTCGCCGTTGACAGTAATGGCCTCGCCATCATCGTTTTCGAAGAAGTACGGACCAATGACGCCGCCTGTCATATTTCATAAATAATGGCATAAATGGGGCTTTCAAATAAAAAAATAATTTCTTTAATATCTCACATACAGCTTGTTTTATTTAATTTCAACATCGACCCGTCCTTGTTGAAAGACCCTTTAGAACACAACCTACTACGATCCTATTATAGAGTATCCTAAGAGAGAGAGAGGTATTCAATTTAGGACAGTTTCAATCGAGACCTTCAGAAAATGAAGACTTGACTTCATACAACAAAAATACGGAAAATATACATTTATTTCGCAAGACACAGGTCAATGAACCATGAAAAGCGTCGGTCAAGGTAAACTTTCTGTATGTATTGCGCTTGTAGGGAACACATATTAGGGTTCCGTACGTAAAGGGTGTCATGGAGCCATATTACTAAACCTTCGCCGTGTCTGTATTTTTGGTTTTCAGTTCCAAATCTGGAAAAACGGAACATTTTATGGAATCACTTCGGAGTCTATCCGCCTATCTGTCACGTGCGGATCTCTCCCAAACTATTTTATATGCAGTACAGACAAAATTGTAAAACTTCAAGCAGAAATAAAAAAATCACTCATGGCGAATTATTTGCATTTTGTATTTTTTTATAAAACAAAAAAAATATTGTATCACTATGCGCTGCCTTGCAAGGCGTACAAATATTGTTTACACAGTAATAGTTGTACAGGTAGAAGGTACTTATGGCCTTTAGAATTATAAAAAAGTCAGAAAGAACGAACGCTAAGCGAAAATGAAGCATAGTTAAATAGCACGACCGTGCGATGCTATGCGACGCGATGTGTCTTGGTCCCAGCATTACCGAGAAGAGTCGAACTGTGCATGCCTATGTCAACGAGGTACCATCCTTTATTTTATTAATTTAAGTGGGATGCGCTAAGTTAGCCCGCGAAATTCAAATTTTCATTCGTTTTTTGCAATTTGCAGGTCAGTGTCAGGTTATGTGTTGATTAAAATATGATTCGTGTTAGAGTTAGTAAGTAAAGTTAGAATTGGCCTCAAATCTAGATATTTCATGAAATCATGAGGTTTGAGGTCAATTCTAACTTATGGAGTTGTATTGCTGATTCTCATGATTATAATTCTGTAAAGCCATGTTAGTTAAGGACGCGAATCATATATTAATCAACATACAACCTGACACTGACCTGCAAATTGCAAAAAACGAAGGAAAATTCTACCTTAGCGCATCCTCCTTAAGTATAGAAGATATGTGTGTCTTACGACTTGCACGCGAACATAGTCGCGGGAAGAAGCTAGCATTTCATAAATGGGGACCCTCTCTGAATAGCGGGCGGTATGGTTAATACACCATCGATCACCTTCATAGCTATTAGCATTAGCATTCGCGACATTTAGAAGGTAAATGAACTGACCTGATTTTCGTGGCACCTTTTAGGCAAGTCGTTTATTACTGCTTATCTTTTAGGTGCCATAGATTAGTTTTGTAGGTTGGGTTCCTTTGATTTTAACGTCTTGTTACCCAACCCAGTAAATGGGTTGTGGAGGTCAGATAGGCAGTCGCTCCATGTGAAATACTGGTATTCAGTGGCATCCGGTTAGACTGGAAGCCGACCCTAATATAGTTAGGAAAAGGCTAGGCAGATGATGATTATGATGAATGAAATTGAATTGGTAAAAATTGGCCTGAAAATGAAGAACGCTGAAATTATCACCTCACTTGGCAGACGTTTGGTGACCGCTGTTTGTGGTAATAGGTATACACTATGGCAGACTGCGGTACTTAAATCAATCTTTCTGATCCCCTACCTACCCTGCTAACCCCTATGGTCTAAATTTGGTTGAACACGCTAATCTTAGAAAGTGCTGGTTCGAATTGAAAAATTATTTTAGTGTGGGCTAGCCCATTTATGGGGCTATACAAAGGAAAACATCGTGAGGAAACCGGCATGTCCTAGAACCAAATTGAAAGACAGGTGACATCTACCAACCCGCACTGGGCCCGCGTGGAGAGGAGCCCTGTGTCCCAGCAGTGGGAACATTATAGGCTGAGTATACGTAAATGATATTCCCAATATCCGAAAAAGAACCTGAGTAACCGACATAGCTTGTAGAGTAAGCAAACTGAAGTGGCAGTGGGCTGGCCATGTTTGTCGAAGGACCGATGGCTGGTAGAGCAGACGAGTTCTGGAGTGGAGACCGTGTATCGGTAAGCGTAGTATGGGACGCCCCCTAGCTAGATGAACCGACGACCTGAAGAAAGTGGCTGGGCCAGACTGGATGAGGAAGGCGGAGGACAGGGCGTTGTGGTCCAGCCTAGGAGTGGCCTATGTCCAGCGGTGTACTAGACTGAGTTGACTGATTCCCAATAACGACTTCTAACTGAAGGACATTAATACGCAAGCCCTCGGGTCATTTAAAAATAGGATTATATGAAACAGGCAGACGGTGTTTAAAAAAAAGGCCTGAAGTCAGGCATAAATTAATAAGGCATTCAGCCGGAAACACAGAATCGGTTTTATTTTTAACTGACACGCTTTAGAATGCTATTTAAAAAAGAAGACTTTTAAACGTGTATACATCCATGTTGTTTTTCAGTTTACTGACTTTACATGTTTTTTACAATGCGTGCCACGAAAGATGAGACTTGACACACCACGTAGTTTGACTTGCGCAGTAGATTATAATTCCTGATTCTGATTATTCTGATTTATAGGTTTCTTTAGCGGTATGAGGTCTGAGACGGGAAGAGGCCGGGCGTCAACGGGCCAGCGGATAGAGCGCGGGAGGCCCGATATTAGGCTTGTCAAGTCTCATTTTTCGTGACACGTATTGTACAAGTTTTTATTTAGATTCACCTGTCTGTCTGTCTGTCTGTATTCTCTGTATGTCTGTAATCTAATCTTGCAAGTTAAATTTGACCTACTTCCCGGTTTCCGATTGATCTCAAATCGGATGACAATGCAATATTATTATGACAAAGAGCTGGTCTGATGATGGAGCTCGAAGGCGGCCATGGGAACTCAGTAATAAAACGACGCAACCTTATCGAGTTTGGGCTCGTTTGATTTGTCTTGACAAGGACTCTGCTCCTAGATGATGTCCAGACAAATAAAATCTTGTTTTAAAAACATTTTTTTTAATAATGCACTTGTTTGACATTGGAGAAAAACTATGGGGAAACTAAGTAGGTAAAGAGTTCAGATTTTTAGACGGCTTTTTCCAGCTACTATCACAATAACGGTAGAATAACCGTTGGTAGACCAGGTGGGTGGACGATCTACAGAACATCGCGACAAAGACATGGATGAGATGAGACTCGCACAAGACGCTAAATAACTAACACAATTATCCGACTTCGTTTCTCCTTAGCAGTTTATTTTCAATAAAGCCATTTAGATCAGATTAAGTCTAGCTAATGAAAGGGAGAAAACCCCTTTTGAAGAAAAACTGATTTTCTAGCAAAAGCTAATGAAATCTAAAATCGATTGAGTAAGTTAATTGAGTACTTTCAAGATTAGTTTTCTAAATAAAGTTCTGTAGAAAATTAGGAAAGCTAAGAGTAGGTACTTAAGAGTAACTTATTTATTTGGTCAATTAAAGCATTTATTTATTTAGTAATTAGATAATAGATTTCTCTTGGGCTTTGAGTTAACAAAACTATTGGTATTGCTACTTATGTTTTATTATCCACAGCGTTTTTAACGTACAGGATCATATCATTTCATCTCATAAAACATGTTCAGTAAGGCACAACAAGATGTGAAATGACGCGTACTTAAATAATTCCCTTTTGTAATTGACGTTTTTATTGACGAAACAATTCGACGTGAAATACACAATATACCAGAATCAAAGACATTAAATATTACTTAACAATAGACGGGACATAGCGAACAAAATCGTAATCCGATACTAATTATGTCCTAGTGGTCAAAAGTCGCCTTGTGGGGTACGCTTGCATGGCACGTCACATTCGTGTCCACCAAAAGAAAATGATTTTCGAAGAAAATATGCCGAATTTTACATTGTGGTATTGCAAACCTCGTAGTGATAAAATAACTCGATTCAACTACGGTTTATTTTCGTTACTATGTTATAATTTATCAAGAATTGAAATAAATTAAATTATTTTGTCGGTTGGTGTCAATAAAAAGTGTATCGGGTATTCAGTTCATACTTGGCTATTCTCTAATTTTGCTATGTTATGTTAGATGGCGTCACTGAGACATGAGATAACAGTTTTTGTATGACATTTCTTCTGATATCCTCTCTATATTTTCTTAAATCTCTTTGACCAGAATACACGTATAAAATCAAAAAAATCTCCGAGTCTCCGCGACTTTCAAACGAAGTTCAAATTCAAAGTCAACGCCCACTTCAAAATAATTAGGTACCTACCCCCGTAGGTAATTATAATAATGAGCAACTCAGGTGAATGTTCCAATAAATCTGAATTTCTTTTAAACAATTCGGAATTAGCGAAGATTTACCAAATGCGTGGATGTAGGGGAAAGGTCAGTTCGCGAGCGGAACATTTTTTAAGAAAAACTTGATTTTTTCTCTTATTAAAAAAACAATTTTAAGAGGTGTATTTGATATTTTATAGAATGTTAATTTAGGCTTACCAAGGTTGGTCTTTAGATGGGTCACCATTCATTACATCTCGGTAAGTTACCTCCCGACGCGACAATGACGTAGCGTTAGAAGGCCGATGACCTTGTGAAGGCCGCAGGAATCCGCTCGATGCAGGAAGTACAGAACCTGTCAAAGTGGCGGTGCTTGGGGAAGCCTTTGTCCAGCAGTGGACGTCTTTCGGCTGAAATGATGATAATGATGACGTAACTCCCCGTGCGTCGGAAAGAACGTGAAGCCGTTTGTCCCAGCTGTCATTGTCAGATTACAGACATAGACAGCAGACAGTCATTACGGTTAGTCAAAACTCAAAAGTCTATCAACGAGTCCATGTATCATGGTATCGTTATACCCAGTGACTGGGTCTACACGACCCAGTCACTCAGGCAGATAGGCAGAAGCTTTATGCAAAATACTGGAATTGAGCTGCATCTTAACAGGTTTATTGGTAAAACACCAGCAAACTTTTAAGGGGTCATTGTACTCATCATTATGAACAACTTTTACTATGGACCAAACCTGAAATCACGAAAAAAAATCTGCTGTTTAGTACATTTATCTACCTCAAACTCGTCAGAATGTAGGGAGCAGGAGATTTTTTTTTCGCGATTTCGGGTTTGGTCCCATAGTAAAAGTTGTTCATAATGATGACTACAATGACCCCTTAAGAGGTTGCTGGTGTTTTACCAATAAACCTGTATAGACTTGAAGTCGACTCCAACACACTAATATAGTTGGGAGAAAATTATGTATTGTTTTTTTTCAACCCGGCAACTTCAAAATTTGTCTGCTCTTTAATAGTAGCCCATCGGTATCAGGAACAGGGTCCAAGCTTCCGGCGGTCAGGGCTCCAGAGAGAGGAACCTCCTAACAATGCGAGCCGTGTCCAGAAGTACCGCTTTCTGAACCAGGCCCTTAATCCAGCTGCCCAACGAGAGCCTCCTTAGGTGTTGGTCGAGGCTCTTGGCAATTAAGAGGAAATGTGGGTGCTCTTTTCGCCACAGAAAAAGATACAAACGCTCTCGCCTGTTTTCTTTCTGGTTAATGACCATAAAGCAATGATTTTTTACAGAAATATAAATATCAGTTACTTGTATGCCCCTATGTTTTCCTTTTTGATGATACATTATTTTTATAAGAACTAGAACCCTCCAAAAATGCTCCAAATTGCCTATTCAGACCGCTGTCAACAGACGCCTAGTGTACCAATTTGACAACTATTAACGAAAAAAGAAAAACATAGGGGCATAGTATATATCCTTCTTATTCAGTTTATGAAATATCTTTTATATTGGTCCAATATTGGAGGAGGAAATAGGCGAGAGCCAAACCTCGAAATGTGACTTTTTACATAGGCTATTTAGTCTGATCTGCAGTTGTCCTTATCACACGAATGCGAGGGCGGAGCGCTCACAGAGCGACAGCAATACCTTCTTAAAATACCTAATTTTCAAAAGTCTGGGCGCCCGCCTTTCCTCTTAAGCCATTGGCTGACACGACTATCGGCACAATGATGCGTCGAGTAGACAAATTCGAGCACATGAAGCAATGGATTAGCAATTTGCTTCAAAATAATTCAGATACCAATTGATTGTGTGTTACGCAATTAGGGTGCTGGTCATCATCGCTGAGTTTAACAAAATAGTGAGAAACCTAATCAACTTTCCTCATCATCCATTTATCAGCAAGCAACTTGTCCTTTACACTCTCAACAATCCTTCGGTCTATGTTGCCTTGGTACTACCTGGCCTGTTTTAACAAATAACGAGGGTTGATTACAAACAGCAGTGCGTAGATACCTAGATAGATACTAATTAAATAATCAACAAACACCTACACAAGATCCAACGACTACATTACAACCAAAACCGCACATTTCCTTCCTAACCACAGAGCGAAGCGAGTAATGACTCCGCTTAGTTCCCACGCCCACTAACACCTCGGGTACCTTACAGGGAAGTGTCAAAGACATAAATTGTTTCAGTGCAAAAACGAGATGGAGCTACACAGGACGTATAGTGCCATCCCTTGTAAGTCAATAAATCGGGGATTATATTATGAAACAGTGATGTGGAACAGTAGCTTGCTGTTTTCGGTAGCACCTCGTGCTCGTGTCTCTTCGGACACATCATCATCTGCTTGCCTTTTCTGAACTATGTTGGAGTCGGTTTCCAGCCTAACCGGATACCAGTATTTTTTTTTACATGGAGTGACTGCCTATCTTACCTCCACAAACCAGTAACTGGGTAACACGATACTCTTTGGTAAGACTGCGTTTGCCAGACTTTCGGGCTTCTGACGACCCGTAACAACTGCCAAAGTTTTACAAATGACAGTCGGGTTCAACGGCTTATCATCAGGGTCACCCATCAACGGACCAACCGCCGCAAGCGTAGCTTAACCTGGTCTACCGACCCATGCAGCTGTTCTTACTTAGCCACAACATAAATATGTAAATAAATCGATCTTCAATTACGTTAGCCTTTATGTTTGATTTATCATTGTGCATTCGAGCCTCATAGTTAATCTATGACTTACAGATGTTACCTATTAAGCAAGTCTATTAGTAAGCTAAGTAATCGTTCTACACTAATGTAATAGTGTAGTAGTCATAGTATAAGACGCTCTGCTCAGTGACCGCGCGTTAATCAGTGAGGGGTGCGAACGAGAAAGTAGGTCGTGGATAGGGGTGGCAAGTTTAGAAAAAAAACGAGCGAGCCTTACAGAGTCGCATATGATGTGTAAAGGTACTGACACACATGCTGATAAAAAGCATACTTACTCGAAAACATACTATAAATAAGCATGCTTATTAATTGTCACACATGCTACTAATGAGCACTTGCTCAATAAAAGCACGCTTACTGGAAAACGTACTATGAATAAGCATGCTCATTAATAGTCACACATGCTACTAATGAGCACTTGCTCAATAAAAGCACGCGTATAAGCATGCCTACTCCAAAACATACTATAAATAAGCATGCTCATTAATAGTAACACAAGCTACTAATGAGTACTTGCTCAATAAAAGCACGCTTTCGTGCTAGTAATGAGCACTTGCTCAATAAAAGCACGCTTTCATGCTAGTAATGAGCACGTCTGTCAGTAGCTATAATAGCGTGTGTGACTAGTAATGACCATGCTTATTTCTAGTATGTTTTCGAATAAGCATGCTTTTTATGAGCATGTATGTCAGTACTTTTACATCTGACATCTCACCTTGGTAAAAGTACTTTCTAGTACGGCAACATTTAAATCTGTCACTCAAAACTTTTAGAAAAATATTTTCACTTCCTGTTACACGCTTCCGTCCCTTTTCACGAAATCACTCCCACAGATTGCAGGAAAGCGAGAGGAAAGATGTTACACATCAAAAAATTATGCTATTGAACGAATAATGTAACAATAATGTTTTACACAGTTGTAGAATACCTACAACTGTGTAGTACAGTTGTAGTTGTAGTAGTGTTGTAGTGTAGTTGCAATGGTTGTAAAAGGCTGCTAAGTCATAAGTACCTACTAACACAACGTAACACCATTATTGTACACTTAGTTCGCAATAAACGTTTTGAATTTGAAATTGAATGTGAATACATTAATGTAGTCTTCACCAGCTGATAAAAAAGACCACTGGAGTTCTGGACAGACACCTCTCCAATCGCACGCCACATATCGCGATCTTTGAACACTATTATGACCTCCCAATTCAATCTGCCTAGCCTTTTCCCAACTATGTTAGTGTCGGCTTCCAGTCTAACCAGATGCAGCTGAATACCGGTATTTTACATGGAGCGACTACCTATCTGACCTCCACAACCCAGTAACTGGGTAATACGATACTCCTTGGTAAGACTGGTTAAAGGCTTCTGATGACCCGTAACGACTGTCAAAGATCCACGAATGACAGCCGGGACCAACGGCTTAACGTGGTTTCCGAAGCACAGAGGAGTCTCCGCATGTAAGCATGGTCACCCATCCACGGACCAACCCCGGCAAGCGTAGCTTAACCTGATGGATCGTGACCTTCCAATTGAAATTACAAAAAAAAAAAATTCATCAATAAAATGTAAATTACATTGTTAACTTTGGAGTCACCTTTTAAGCAAAGATTTGCTTGTATTAGGTGGTACCGCTCTTCCTGTTTACATTGACTATACCTACATAATTGAGAGAATAAACTATTGATAATTTTGAAAGCATGCCAAAGGTTTTAACCATACAAAAGATTATGTTATTGTTTGTTTATTATGTTATATTTTTTATTAAATTATGTTTTATTACATTCTTTTTAGCCCTTGGCAACTAACTGTTACCAGCCACTCATCTAAGATCGTCTCTCCACCTGACCTGAAGAGTTTTTTTTCTACTCCTTGTTTGCCGATTCACGGTCTGTACTCAAGAACACGTCGACCCGAACGGTAATCGGTTCATTGTTTATACGGCCCGCCAATTACTACTTCAGCAAGCTCATTCTACGCTAAGTATGTTGACTAATATGGTTTTCTATCGGATCACCTCATTCTGGTTCAATTAAGTGACCAGCACAGCATCCTAACTGCATAGCAATAGTGTGTTACGCAATTAGGATGCTGTGCTGGTAAAAAAAAAACTGATAATTTTGAAGCTTGTGTCTAATCCATGGCTTCATACAGTGTGAGTCTTCATAATTTGTAATGCATTTTCTTCCCACTTTCATTCTACTTTTCTTGATCCTATCAATGATTTGCCTGCTAATTATTGTTCTCCCTTAACTGACATAAATTCCAATACACCCTCAGATATTCATTCAATTGAGATTGACACAAATGTTGTAGCTGATCTAATTAGTAAAATTGACCCATTTAAATCTGCTGGTCCGGACCACTTATCACCTAGATTGCTGATTGGGTGTGCTAAAACCATTGCCTTACCAGTATCTCTATTATTTAAAAAATCGCTCTCTTCTTGTTCTGTTCCCCAAATCTGGAAATCTGCTTTTATAACTCCTGTGCATAAAAAAGGGCACAAAAATGAAATAGCAAACTACAGGCCTATTTCCAAACTGTGCATACTAGCAAAAGTATTTGAGAGAGTGGTTTATAACCAGGTTTACGCAGCGCTCAGTCAGTCTTTTAGCCCTTCTCAGCACGGATTTCTTAGGGGCCGTTCAACTGTGTCTAACCTGGCTTTGCTCAATGACTTTCTAACGGACAAAATGGACAGTGGGGCACAAGTGGATGTCGTTTACACGGATTATAGTAAGGCTTTTGATAGAATTGATCACAATATTCTAAAAACCAAGCTTTTTATCAATGGTATCAGAGGAGATCTACTTCGTTGGTTTACTTCATACCTAGAAAACAGGTCTCAAGCTGTCGTTATCAGTAACTACATGTCGAGCTGGGTTTCGGCTCCTAGTGGTGTTCCTCAGGGTTCCTTGATGGGTCCGTTACTTTTTATAATTTATGTGAGCGACATCGACTCGTGTTTTCACAACTCAAATTTACTTTGTTTTGCCGATGATATGAAGATATTTTCTGCAATATCATCAGATGATGACATGAATGCTCTTCAATCTGACCTGGCCCGATTGGATGATTATTGCTTGGTCAACAGACTAGATTTAAACCCTGCTAAGTGTTCAGTAATCACCTTTAGCAGAAAACGTGTCCCTCTCCCTACAACCTACAAACTTAAAGGGCAGCTATTACAGAGATCTGACGGTGTACGTGACCTTGGAGTTTTTCATGATTCCAAACTTTTATTTAACGTGCACATTGAGCAAATAGTGGCCAAAGCCTCGAAGTCTCTGGGTTTTGTTATGAGACTCGCAGGGTGTTTCAAGAAGGCCAAAACCCTTAAGATTCTTTATTGCTCTTTTGTCAGAAGTCATCTCGAATATGCATCACAAATTTGGAACCCGTGTTATGGCAAATATATTGATCGTATCGAGAATATACAGAAAAAATTTGTTCGTTTTCTTTGTTTCCGACTACGTATACCATACCATTCTGATAATTACATTAATCTATGCAGGAAATTTCACCTTCAGCCACTACTTAATCGTCGTCGTCTGGCAGATTGCACTTTTCTCTTAAAAGTTTTATCTAATGAGATTGATTGTCCTGATCTCCTGCATAAGTTGCGTTTCAATGTCCCCCAGAGATCAGTTAGATTTAATCCGCCTATCTCCATTCCCTTTACCTCTTCCAATTACAGACAAAACTCATATATGGTGCGAGCGAGTAAAGATTTTAATGTTATTTGTAAAGAGTTCTCATTTGACCCATTTGTCACCAAAACCTATACTGTACGCACTCGGATGAACGCCGACTTCTTTAAAAGTGCATAGTGCTGTTGTACCTTTTATGTATTATGTATGTATACAATATTGTTTTTTTTTTTCTATCGTGCTTGTTAGTGATCCTAAGATTTCTACTAATTTTTCTGTTTTTACCCGTGAGAACCTGTAATTGGCTCCATGTTTTTTAATCAATTGTTATCTATCTGTTATAGCTGTTGGTTCTCCTTCAATTAAATAAATAAATAAATAAATAAATAATTTGCACATATTGAAATGAGGGAAACTATATGCTTATATCGACGGAAAAAATATTTAAAAAAAATCTAAAACTAAAAATCTTTTTTTTTATAGCATTTTTTAAATTCTTGTTCGCTGCTGTGACCCCTGTGTAAACAAAACAGTATAACTTTTAAACTAAACGATCTATCACGATTAACCAAACTCAGTAATGTTTGGAAATAATAAAAATCTAATATTATTTCACCAATTTTTAAAACACTTGTAAAATTTGTCAATAGAACCCCGTATTATCTACCTTTTTTATTACTTTAAATAATTCTACATCGTATTAACTTTCTAAAAGTAAAAATACCACGTTTATAACTCAATCACAGCATTTCCTAAATTCCTATCAACTGCAATACTTCAACAAGTAGACACTTTATTTTTTTTTTTTGATTTTTTAAAACATTTTTTCCATCGATAAAATTAAGCACTGTTTCCCTAATTTAGATATATGCACATTATGACCACTCACACTGTATATTCGAAATTTGTCTGCTCAGCCACGTAAATAACGCAATGAATGTAGTCAATGTAATTGAACTGTCAAAATGAAACGGATTCCTACTGTAAGCACAGATTAATACAGATGGGACACTCCGCAAAAACATTTCAATTAAAAGCGACTCTTGCTACGACACAATAAAGTGCAATTCAGTTCGCAGAAACCTACAGTTATATTCACCTACCCATTGCCTCTCTTTCTATCTCGTAACTCTTATACCTTCGGCGCTCGGCATTTCTACTGAATTAGCCCCGTGGACGGGGCCCGCCGTGTACTTGTAGCCTCATACCTAAACTGCGCAGTGTCCATCTATATTAAGAGCGTTGTTGCATTTTTCATACGTAAATCGAGAACTTGGGAGATTTTGAAGTGATTTTGGTCACATAATTTATTTTTTTAGCTTCTTTTGACTTCAATCATCGTAATTATCATATATTTTTATTTAAAGTCTATTAAAAAAAACTTGTTCAAATTGAATTATTGACTACGAAAACAGTCGATTTCGAAGGCGCGATTTCCAGATGACGCGCGAAGGCTCAACTTTGAAGTAATCTTACACCAATTATTACTACTAATTAAGAAGGTAAAGTGGTATTCATTCGAAGAGGCATATCCTGAAATTTAAAATGCATTGAGAAAAGTTTGATTTTTAATTCATTAACTTGTATTTTAATCACGTCTAAGATAATCAAAAATCGAGAAATCGACTACAAAAAAACACGTCATTTCTCAGAATCTAAAAGTCATTTGGCAACACAAATCATTTTATACGTAAGAAGAAAGATTGTACTATATATGTGTAAAAAATAAAACATATCTGTCTTCAATCATTTACGAAAATAATTTTTTAAAGTGAGTATAAAATCGGGTGCATCGAACGGCCTAAGTCAGTCGCGCTCTGGCGCTCTTCGACGCAGGACCCACGTCGGTTGACCTCCCGCCGCCGCGCATGCGCCTCGCGTGATATATAGTCAATTGTAGTGCGACTAAATATTTTTAATCCTTTCATTTAAGTAATATTTTAAGAAGCTAACGTGGTAGGCACACTTACTTTAGGAGAATTATGTTACAATTCTTGAATTATGTTGTATTACTTGTAATATTGATATTGTAATTACAATATCAATAATACAATATAATTTGGTCAAAATGTAAATCCAAGATGGTGGCTGCGAAAATTTTTAAATTTTTCGTCATGGGGATCGTTCCCATTGTTCTCGAGGATGCTAAAGCCGATAGTGACGTTAAAATGTAAATCCAAGATGGCGGCTGCGAACATTTTCAAATTTTTCATCATGGGTATCGTTTTCATGGTTCTTGTGGGTGCTAACGTCGATAGTGTAGTCAAAATGTAAATCCAAGATGGCTACAAGAATTTTGGAGGATGAATATGGAGAAAAAATTTATATCAGATTTTTATTTGAAAACTCTACTGCCACAATCTCTATTGTGGATCCGTGACAAAGGAGACGGAAACCATGTCATATAAACTTGGGCCTGGGCCTGTGTTGTAAAAAGATAAAATTGGTGTCAATTTATAGCTACTATATTATCAAACCATCACTGAACATTTTGCGGATTTTCGTGGTCTGAGTTCCGAGTTAAAAGAGATGTAATAAAAGTGAGGTTACATAACGATCTACATATAGGTACTTAACAGCTGATTTTTGAAGTTCTTCAGCTCGACGACCACGTAAACTACAGCCTCTAGTCACTTTGCCACAATTTACACAACGATCCATGGTGCCAATATGAAATCAGTAGGCTGGTCGTAATATACAAAATAACAAGTTCAAGTCCAACGTTTATGCGGGGTTCTCCGTACCGTGTCCGGTGTGGTAGCAAGGTTCGTACAAGAAACAAGATCAGAAGTCCGCAGAAAGAAAACAGGGGTCGAGGAAAACATCAATAAAACTATGGGAAATACACTCAAATCGCGACCGCACTAAACGATACGAAACGAGTGAGGCATAGATAAAGGCACTATATAAAGGTGTGTCCAAATATAGAGCGGCATTTGAGCGCGGCTGCCACGCGCGGCTAGCCGCGCTCTGATCGGACAAGGGCCGCGCGCGGCGGTGTTGAGCGTAATATATCTTTTCGTCTCACATCAGTGATGACCTCTGGCACTGAAACGTACTCGCTCACAACATAATGGGTCTCAATCATAATCAGCCTATAATGTTCCCACTGCTGGGACACAGGGCTCCTCTCGGTGAGAGGGAGTGGGCCGTAATACACCACGAGGACCCAGTGCGGGTTGGGAGGTGTCACATGTCTTCGAATTCTTGGTTCTAGGCGGTTTCCTCACGATATTTTCCTTCACTGATTTGAGAGTAGTGGTGATGAAATTATTTACACAAAGTGCCTGCCTGAGTTCGAAACCATGACCTACTCGTATGTCGGGATCGTTACCATTGGGCCACCATTGCATTGCTCTCTTGGGCCGCATAGTGCAGTCAATCATCCCTTCTAGGATGATTGACTTCACTATCGGCTTCATCCTCGAGAACTATGAAAACGACATCCATGACGAAAAATTTTAAAATTTTCGCAGCCGCCATCTTGGATTTTAATTTTGACTTCACTATTGGCTATAGTCGAAATCGAAAACTATGAAAACGATACCTATACAAATCCTTATCACTTACCACTGACGTGCGACGTGTGGTCGACTGTATAGTCATTAGATCGACTGGACACGTACAATACCTACCTAGGCTAATAAACATTATAAAAACAACCCCACACGAACGCAGCAGTACTAATATTTATTCTGTGGCAGCGGGGTGATCTACCTATTTGAAATTTGAAAACAGTAAACCAAACATTTGCGTAATAATATGTATTTATGTATTATTGTTGGTTCAAATTCAACTGTTTTATGAACTTGATGCGGTTGCTAAACCTATAATGCCGCAAGAAAAATAAATAATTATAGCTAGCGCGTGGCGTCTTTATCTACATTGAAATAGGGCTTAAATTGAACTGTTTTACATAAAAAAACGATGATTTTGGACAAAAGATGGCTCCGCTGTTAACAAAATTTTATTCTGATTGTGTTCTCCCAGAAATTATAGATCCAAGGAAAAGTCGATCAATCCCCTTAGACAAATAAATAAAATAAATAATAAATAAATATCCTCGGACATTTCACACAACGCCATCTAGTCCCAAGCTAAGCAACCTAATGCTTGTGTTATGGTAACGAGATGGCTGATAAACTTCTTATATACATTTTTTTTTGTAAATACATACATATTATAGATAGAAAAACACCCAGACTCGGAAACAAATAAGTACTTGTAGGTCGTACAAATATTTGTTCCGTGCGGGAATCGAACCCACAACATGCTGCGCAGCAGTCAATTGCTCAGCCACTGCGCCAACCGTGTCGTCAAATACAAATACTTTTATAAAACTTCAATTACTTATAAGTATACAAATACTTAAGCAAATAAGTAAAATGAGTTTAGTTTTTATAAGTACCTACATAATATTATTTTCTTCATCCATATTTGTATAAATTTAATTAAAATACACTAATAATGTATTGTGGACAGTCTTTTTATTTTCTCCGTAAACCTCTAGCTTTTACTTCAAAAAAATATAGGTACGCCATAGCTACAGATCAAGATCGTTTAGTCGTCGCAGCATCGCAACTGTGTGCCGTACATGAGGAAAAACGCACACACGCGCACTCGCTACGCGGCTTCGAGCGTCAGATGTTTAAAATCCGAGCGCGAAAATATGCGACCACAGATCTGTGCTGTAAGTGCAATTTCCTCGCAGTGTCAACCCTATCGCGGTCACGCTACACGGTAATCAGTTACAAATCTCTTTTAATCTGATTAGACACCGTCCGTCTGTTCTTTGTGGGGGACTACTGCATTGTCTTGCGGTACCTCATCATGGCGTGACATTGTACACTATTTCTCTTCGTAGATAATTTTAGTGATGTAGTGCTTCATTGGCGACACGGTTGGCGCAGTGGTTGAGCGCTTGACTGCTGCGCAGTATGTCGCGGGTTCGATTCCCGCACGGAACCAATATTTGTACGACCTACAAGTATTTGTTCCGAGTCTAGGTATTTTTCTATCTATAATATGTATGTATTTATAAAAAAAAATGTATATAAGTAGTTTATCAGCCATCTCGTTACCATAACACAAGCATTAGGTTGCTTAGCTTGGGACTAGATGGCGTTGTGTGAAATGTCCAAGGATATTTATTTATTTATTATAAGAGCACTATAGGTCTTTCAATCGAAGGTTGAATGGTATGATTCGCGAAAACAAAGCCTCTTCTTAAGGTGCAGATAAAGATAAATGTTCCGTATCTCCTGACTTATTTTTTTTTTTTTATGGTTTGGTGGTGGTGTTAGCACCTATACTCGCCTTAAGATTCCGGGGGAATTCAAATACTTAATGCAAAAATCATTATTTACACGTGAAACTATCAATGAATAACTAAGTTTGCCCAATTAGTTTCTAATGTAAATCCGGCTTAAAATCGGCAAAATCTGTGAAATTAGTATCATTACTAAGAATGTTTGCCTTCACAGGAAGTAAGTCATGATAGCTTCGAACACGCAACCGTACGATTGGCGACTGTTCCGATACCTTGAGGCAGAACTTAGTTCGTGTTCAAACCCAAAACCTTGAAGATTTCTGTGAATCCTGAATCCCTGAACTAAGGCATGGAAAGTAATCTATATAAATAAAAAGAGAGGTCCTGACTGACTGATTGACTGACTCATAAACGTCAAGCCCAATCCCAGAAAGCACCACCAGCATCAAGCAGAACATAGAAAGCTGAAATTTTTGCACAGAGGTTCCCTTTATAGTGTAGACAAGGAATATGGAAGGATTTCCAGGTAGCACGTTCCCGTGGGATATTTGCCGACATTCACGCGGACGAAACCGGGGACAAAAGCTAGTTTTAAATGTTTGGCAATGCTAATCCAAGGTAAAAGCCAGCCCTTGGGTCACGACGGGAAGTGTCAACCAGTCGTTTAGAGATTTCGTTGAATAGACCATGAGCATTCGGATCCCACAGCCCAAGGGTTATGTTTTCATTATTTAATTTTCAGTGTTAACTCTTTTAAATAAAATTATTTTGTAGTGCAGCTTTCCTATAGGTATACAAAAACAAAGGATGATGCACATTTGGGTGGGGCGCACCGTAACGCAAAAGTCTTCCTACATCACTTTCGTACATTTTGTATGAACCAACCACTATAACACATACGCACACGCACACATACCCACACGCACACACACTCTCGCAAACGCACACTGCAAGCGGGCCGCACCTGACTTTTGTAATGAAATGCGATGTGGTGGCCGGACGAAGTTGTAATGTGCGCTTCGCTTCTAATTCATTATTTCATTTTCTTATGAACTTTTAACACTTTCAGCTGAGCATCTGGGTATTCAAATGTTTGTTGCGCGGCACACTATCTTTTCATACAAAATATATGACGATTAGTGACGTTCTGGTTTTTCATACAAGCAAAGATAATATGAAATGTGACACAACCGTTACTACACGTCGACGTTGCGAATGTACGCGTAATTATAATATATGTGTGTGAGTAGCCTTAAAAAGTGTACAACAAAACTAACGTGGAGTGGCGCTAGCAGTCCGAAAATTTAAAGTGATACGGCGCGATGACGTAGCTTGAAGGAATTCGTATAGGCCGCAGCCGTTTATACACGTTCTTTAAAGAAAGACATATTTTTTGCTGACGTGATTAAACGTTGTGTCAAATAGCGTTTATCAAATTTTACGTATTATAACGTGGCTACGCTCAAAGTGTTAATAATTAAAATGTCCGAATTTTCCAACTTTCCCTATACTAAATATTCGTCGTACAATATTCGTCTTACCTGCTATTAGTAGAATTAACCGAGGTGTTGGAGCGACTCCGGCGGTTGCAGATGGAGTCACCGCAGTTGACCACACTGCCCTTGGTGGTGATGCTAAAGGTCCGCAGACGGTACAGGTCATCTGACACGCGAGGGTTGTACGGCTTCTCTGGTAACGAGCAGACGCGGGGACGGGAGTGTTCTACCACTGTGAACCAAGGAGATTAATGAGTTAATTTAACAAGTCAATAGGTGTAAGGAGAGTGTACCGCAGATCGATTTTAACCCTCGTGCATACTCCACGATTTTCGTAAAGTTTAAGATGTAACCAAGGTTATTATTAAAGTATAATAACCTATGTGGCGTCATCTACATCGCCACATAAGAACTACATCACACTGACGTCACGCAAAATCCTGCATCGCGCAATCAGAGTTTACCGCGCGACTAGCATAATACAATACAACGTCCCGACATCAACCGGCAGTTGCCCACCAGACGCGACACCCATCTGTTCGGAGCATCCTCCCTTATCTATGGAGGATGAGTGAACTTCACACCCAGTTCTCATACCTCTATAACTACTTAAGTAGCCGCTCTAACGTAGCCCTGATGATTACCTAGGAACCCATTTCTTATAGAAGATACAGGTATAAAAATTAGATATGTATACTGATGCGGCTACAATTAATATCTTTCTAATTTCATCATCTAACAGTGTAGGTAGATATTTCTGCTCTAGGTATTTCTCCTTAAGTGCGTTTACAAACACACATAGGACTAGGGGAGCTGAAACAATTTATATTTGTGGTACTTATAGCAACAACAGTGATTTTATATTGCCCGTGGCTGCGGCTTCGAATCTCTATAATAATTTATTTTCTAAAGCTTTGTCGTAAAGGTTATGAAGTAATTTTAGAAAGGACACTCTGTTCATACCAAATTAATAGAATATAATATTTTTTTGTGTGAGCATTCGTTGCTTCTTTGTGAAAGTTAATATTTTGTTGACATGTTTAGATTCACTTTTAACTTGTCTTTTTTATTGAGGTGTCGGGATACAATAAATTGTATTTGTCTAGACATCATGGTGTTGTTAGCCTACTGTCTCTACTTGTTATTCAAATCTTTTAATAGGCCAAGGATACATTAAAAAAAAATATACACCCTATCAATTTTTGGAAGTGATTACAGGTAGAATGGCTCTCTTTAAAAGACAACCTACTTATATCAAAAACTTACGAAGTGAACAAAACGATTTGTTTTTACCATAATATTCGATAGAAATCGAGTCTAAGCGGTTAACCAGCGGGTTACTTTGACAGTTGACATACTGTCAAACCATCTTTTAGTTTCCCATAATCTGATTACAGCTCCACTGGAGGAACTTTTGAGTTTAAATATATGTTCTATATAATCCATAGACTACTATTATATATACTGAGATAGACTGGCAACTTAGGCTTTTCTTAGGCAACGCCATCTAGTTACGGGGACATACACTATTCAATGTCACGTGGTACGTTACCATAGCTACATAAATAATATTGTACCAAGTAGAATTAGCTTTACAGAGTTGTCTAATGGAGAATGGTTGAAAATTCTCTAAACTGGATTTTAAATTTTTAGGTTTAGTTTTACTACAACAGAATTTTCAACCATTCTACATTATTCAACTCGGTAACGCTAATTCGACACTAAACTTGTTGTTTCGAGGATAATAAAATAAACACCAATTTTGCATGTTCATATTTATTATGTAAAACAAAACATTACACTCAAACTCAAACCAAACAACAAATACATTGTGTAGATAGAAAAAGAACATCATATTTACCGTCATCTTTGATGACTTGGCAGCCAGGTAGGCAATAGGTACACAACATTGTTTCGAGACATGGTTATTTAAGTATAAACACACACTTGGTCAGTGGTCGTCTTAGGGGCGGAGTTAAACACTTAAATAATATGGTCCAAACTCCTATTTACGGAGGGCCCACAGAGCACTTGGAGGGCCTAAGCATTTAAATCACCGAGGAGCACGGGGGGCTCAAGTCGTGGTGATTTAGAAAGTAGACATTCGATGGGAACGTTTGTCTTCCAAGATTTTTACTAAATACGGAGCAACGAACTAAACTTGACGTAAATTACACTGAAAATTGGCAAGCAAACGAAATATTTACAAAAATATTCGCAACGCAACCGCAGAAATTTTTTGCAATGAAATGTCAACATCAGCCTGTCACCCTGTGGCTGTATAGTCATTTCATATTTGTAAATTCTACTAATAGTTTCTTTTTTGATCAATAAGAGCAAAACATTAATACAATACTATGATCGGAGACCTTTTACAAATGCAAAAAAAAATACGAAAAATAATAACTAACTCAAAAACATCAAAATTAAACATTATACGCGTACACTTCTACTATAATGTACTAAAAACTGCTTCATGGATGTACGCTGGCAACACTGTTCATTTTTAATTTATGTTCTCGTAGATAGACGGCGCTGAATAGTAAGAAATTAAAATGTATAGCATTTGCCACCCTGTGATATAATCACTCTATGGTATATATGTACACTTGACGGTACGGACGGCGAGCGGTAGCATGTTAGATAGGAAATAAGTTTTTTTTGTGGTGAACATGACGGAAAGAACACACAAAATAAAATAATTAAAGGAACAAGTTGGCGGAAAATATGCGTCACATCCACGCTAAACGGCCATCGCTCAGCATAACGCTGCGACCCCATGCGAGACAGAGCCCCAGCACTGGTTCTCACGACAGCATGGGTTGACGTGATGACGTCGACCGGTGCAGCATGAAATCACACTATATATGACATCACAGTAACATTATCCCCTGGGCCCTGGTGACCTGTAATACAGGTTTTTATATAAACCTACTTCAGGCACCAGTCTCTCACAAAGTTAGCTCCTTGTCCATCTTATATTGTAAAATTTTGGCTTTAAGTACATAACTTGTGTAGAGAAAATAAACGTTTTATATTATTATTATTATTATAAAGGCGAATTTTTTTAGTGTGTGTGTGTGTATGTTTGTTACTTCTTCACGCTCAAACGGCTGGACCGATTTAGATGAAATTTGGTATTTTGAGAGCTTCTACCCTGGATTAACATATAGGCTACTTTTTATCTCATTCTACGCGGGTGAAACCGCGGGGCGCAGCTAGTAAAATATAAATAAGTAATAAAATAAATAGGTACATATAATATAATACTTAATTTTCTAAAAGTTTATGTAAGTATAATATTGAAAATGACAATATTCCGTTCCGACAGCACCCCGACTCCCACGCCGTCGTCGTCGTATATACAGGGTTATTGGTAAAACACCAGCAACCTCTTAAGGGATCATTGTACTCATCATTATGAACAACTTTTACAGTGGAACCAAATCTGAAATCTCGAAAAAAAAATCAAAAAAATTCAGTACATTTATCTAAATCAAACTCGTCAAAATGTAGGGAGAAGCCGATTTTTTTTTCGCGATTTTAGGTTTGGTCCCATAATAAAAATTGTTCATAATGATGAGTACAATGACCCCTCCTGAAATCTCCAACCAAAAATCAGCTGTTCAGTACATTTATCTAAATCAAACTCGTCAAAATGTAGGGAGAAGCCGATTTGTTTTTCGCGATTTTAGGTTTGGTCCCATAATAAAAATTGTTCATAATGATGAGTACAATGACCCCTTAAGAGGTTGCTGGTGTTTTACCAATAACCCTGTATTGTACCGTCAAGGCTTGAGAGGTAAACAAGTCAATAAAACTTTCAAGAAATCTCTCACTGGGTACATAATATTTGAAGTTCCCTTCACATTTGATACTTGAACCACGTATAAGTTAGTTAATTTAATTTTAACTAAGTTCAGTACGTGTTCATTGGAAAGATAAGAGATACCTATAGTCAACATAACTTTCCAATTTCATGTTAGAATATTAATAATCTAATATTATAATATTACCCATCCAATTATGTGAAAGTACATACTTTGAACTTGCTTTGAACGCGCGTCTATTTGGGGAGCCTTCTACTAGGCTTCCCAAATAGACGCGAAATGTCACGTGATGTGTCGTGTTAGTGGGTTTGTCCACCACAGCCGTCAACCGGACGTCACCGAGAACGAGATGACAGCGCCGAAAGTAGAGATACATATATAATTACTTTTTTTTTTAATTTGGTTAATTTTATAACCTCAATTTTCTATTTAACGGTATTTTTTCTTACATTTTTCATCACAAGTTGAAAACTCTTTCATAATTATGATACCCCACTTGCCCTAGTAGCTCCGCTTCGAATTTTTAAGACCCTTTCAGGCCCAGTTGCAAAAAAAAAAATTATTTCTTTCTTATTTGCAAAATAGTTTGCTTTACTAATTTGCTTTCAGACGTATCTTAATTAAGTACCCTCAATATAAGAAGTTTTATTATAAATCTCGAACAAGGCCTGCAAAATTCTTTGAGTTTTTATAAAAGCGCTTAGGCCTAGACGTAGGCCAATACTACGGCGTAGCTGAAGCAAAGCACTGGCCTACGCCGTAGCTGAAGTAGCACTGGCCTACGCCGTAGCTGAAGTAGCACTGGCCTACGGCGTAGCTGTTTTATTTGTATGTTATTCCGCAGGTCAACCTAGGAAGTTGTCGGCTGCTTAACCGGGCTTTCCTGGGGGTGCCTCAATAAATTAAGTCCTCCAACCAGGGCATAAAGACTTATAAATTAAACGACTTATATATTAAGCTAAGGGCATCCGCTGCGCTGTAGGATTCGGACCTCTGTTTAGGGCGTCGCTAGGGGGAGGACAGCAAGAAACAGTCTCGATTGGATTAACCGCCGTAACTCCTACGCAGTTCTTGTATTATTTTAAAATTTATATCCATCTGATTTACTTTATCAAAACATATATAAGTCATATAGAGTGTATCAAAACATAGATATATAGTGTTTCAAAGAAAATACACTACAAAGGGCGGGTCACAAGTAATTTAAAACAATCTTAAATCACTACCTACAATCTCAGTGTAGGCGTTCCATCATAATGTTTTATTAATGACTGCCGAAAGTAGCCGAATAGCCCCGAATAGTCGGGATTTTTGTCGGTACTTTCATCTTGAAAAATGACCGCAGTAATAACAAATAGACAGGTTACTTGCTTGGAAGTTTGGAGTATATTGTAATGGGTAAATGAATAATTATGATGATTTCTGGTTTTTAGTGCAGTGCAGTGCTGGACCAGTGGTAACGACCGCGACTTAAGAATTACAGCCGGTCGATTCTGTAAAAATCTCACCGTGAAAACTTAGGTGAAGTGAGTTTGTTTTTGCTAGGAATTGACACTATTGACAGCTCACCTCACGCTCACTTCACCTAAGTTTTCACGGTGATCTATGGTTACAGAATCGCACTGCAGGTCGTGGGTTCGAACCCAAGCAGGCACTTTACTTTATGTAAATAATTTCATCACCACTGCTCTCAAACCGTGTGACATCTACAAACCTGCACTGGGCCCGCGTGCTGGATCACAGCCCACTCTCTCTACAAACCGTGTGACATCTACAAACCTGCACTGGGCCCGCGTGCTGGATCACAGCCCACTCTCTCTACAAACCGTGTGACATCTACAAACCTGCACTGGGCCCGCGTGCTGGATCACAGCCCACTCTCTCTACAAACCGTGTGACATCTACAAACCTGCACTGGGCCCGCGTGCTGGATCACAGCCCACTCTCTCTCACAAACCGTGTGACATCTACAAACCTGCACTGGGCCCGCGTGCTGGATCACAGCCCACTCTCTCTCACAAGAAGTAGGCCTGTGTCCCAGCAGTGGGAACATTAAAAGCTGATTATGCACTTCAGTACACCAATCATAATATTAATGATTTTACTGATGAATGAATAAACTGATGGGTAATTGTCGTATTTTTAAGAACGTGAAAAAACTATCTTCTACCTTACGAGATCGATTATATACATACATTCAATTATGACCGCTCGTGGAAGATATTGTAATGCTCCACAGTTCATGATCTCCTGGTGTGCAATGACCAAAATCAATCTGCCTAGCCTTTTCCCAACTATGTTAAAGTCGGCTTCCAGTCTAACCGGATGCAGCTGAAAACATTTGCGTGTGGTGTGAGGGCCACTTTATTAAAACTCTTTGAAAATATGCTTAGGATTTAGTGAACATTCCCAAAGAATTGTGAAAGTTGGAATCAGATTTTGTGAAAGTCAACTTTGCGAGATATGGACTGTAAAGTGGGGCCCTCAGTTCTCACATAGAGGATTGAGGGCCCACCTGTACCTGATAAACTATGGACACTACAGATAAAGTCTTTATGCCAAAATCTAAGCTTAAACCCAAACAAAATTTGTGAAAACAAGATATTATCGCAAAACACTGTCCTACTTGGTATATCTTCGTTCAAAATGGGCCCTCAATCCTCACACACGTAAAAGTTTATCACGCAAATAAAATGAAACCATTAACTTATAGCTACTGTTTGTAATCCTATAAGATACTAAATAAATTGTGAAAATTTGTGAAAGCAAGAGCAGGTCACCATTTCTCGTTGTTTGAAAGTTATGACCTTGACAAAATTCGGGCCCTCAATCCTCCATTTATTTTGTTTTCCGTTTTAATACGCTTATCGTATGAAAGATTAGACAAATACAAAATAGTCTCTTTTTGTGAAAAAAATTGTGCAACAAATTGGTGTTATTTGTTACTAATAAGAATAACGATTAAACTAAAAATCTTAATAGATACCGAAATCGACTATTTTTGAACTGTGTAGTAGGGTAGGGTGACAATAATTTTTGACATAAGGTGCTCAGAGAACAATGCAAAGCATATATTATAATACACATAGTTGTATGGGTAGTTATCTTGGAGTAACTAGTGAATATTGATATTTAATTTTATGTAACGATTATTATGTTCCAAACATTTTCACATAAAATCGAGGAGGAGTTTTGGAGTTCAACCTCATTAGTTTGACTATGCGACTACTACAAAGAAAAAGTACAGTGATGTTCTTTGTATTGTAATAATATGTCATGTCAATTTATTGAGAAAACTACGAAAATAGTTACTGAAATATTATTATAGTCATACAAATAAGTACATGTAAGTTTGTTTTGATACATACTCATCTAGGTAGATGCAGTTCGGGCTTTTACAGTAACATATAGGTATATGTTACTGTAAAAGCCCGAACTGCGGTAAATATTAGGGTTTACACGTAAATTCTAATGTTTACCAAATCTCACCGGTAAAACCCCGAATTATTCTAAAACTGTCTTTAATTTCGGACTTTTACCGGTATTCAGTCGGTAAACCCTAGATTTTACCGCAGACACCGGTAAGGCCCTGCGCGCACTGCCGTGCCGTGTGGGAGTGGCGCGAGGAGGCGAAACGGCGGGGCGTAACTCCGCTGCCGCGAGAAATCAAGGCACAGCGGACAGAGCTCCGGCGGGATCATGGCGACATGGAGAGTGCGACTGTCGCAACCCAGCGCTGGGCACGCCACAATTGCGACGATAAGTCCCCTCTTTGAGGAGTGGTTAGAGAGGCGCCACGGCGTCCTCACATTCCGCCTGACGCAGGTCCTCAGGCGCGGGCGGGCGTGTATACTCCCGTTGCGGCGCTTAAGGACACGTTCTCACACATTATAAAAGGCCGCGTTACATAGGTAATTAATGATTTTATTGTTAAAATTATGTAAATACATAATTATTAATGTCGCGAATCATATTTTGATTAAGATACAACCTTACACTGACCTGTAAATTGCAAAAAACGCAAGAAAATATGAATTTCGCGGGCTACCACAGCGCAATTACCTTAACGTGTTACCACGAGTGCCCAAAAAAAGAATGGTTTTTTTTTATTAGGGTTTTAATTTTTTTTTATCTGGTAATTTATAAATAGTGATTAAAAAGTTTCATTTTCACATTTGTTGTTTTAATCCTTGTAACATCTCCATTCTAGCCTGTTACTTCTTGTAATACACATGTGGTGGCATCTACATCGCCACATACGAACTACGCATCACAAGGACATGACGTCCCGCAACCTGCATCGCGCAATGAGAGTTTACCGCGCGACTAGCATATAGGTATACAACAACCCGACATTAACCGTGGGGCAGTTGCCCACCAGACACAACACCCATCTGGTCGGAAGGTCCTCCCTTTTCAATAGAGGATGAGTGAACTTTACACTCTGTTCCTCATGACTCTATACACACAATACGTATGGACGGTAAAGATTTTGATTTTTAAGTGAAAGCTATACCTGCTATAAGAGATACGCTGATCAATTAATAGTTGACACTTTTTTAATTTACACAGCCGAATGACGTTATAAAATGGCAGCGACTTTTTCATGGTTTGGGAAAACATTACAAAACCTGAAAACTTTGAATTCAATTTTAAAATTTATATTGTTTAATCTATCTAAATAATATATTTTTGGATTTTTTCTCATATAGAGTAAAATACCGTATTGTGGTCACCCTATTTTCTAATTCAGGGAACAAAAATAAAACTCGATTTTTATTTACAATAAAGGGTCTTTTAATTTCTTTCTGGTATCGAATTTGTTGCACAATTTTTTTCACAAAAAGAGACTATTTTGTATTTGTCTAATCTTTCATACGATAAGCGTATTAACGGAAAACAAAATAAATGGAGGATTGAGGGCCCGAATTTTGTCAAGGTCATAACTTTCAAACAACAAGAAATGGTGACCTGCTCTTGCTTTCACAAATTTTCACAATTTATTTAGTATCTTATAGGATTACAAACAGTAGCTTTAAGTTAATGGTTTCATTTTATTTGCGTGATAAACTTTTACGTGTGTGAGGATTGAGGGCCCATTTTGAACGAAGATATACAAAGTAGGACAGTGTTTTGCGATAATATCTTGTTTTCACAAATTTTGTTTGGTATAAGCTTAGATTTTAGCATAAAGACTTTATCTGTAGTGTCCATAGTCCATAATCCTCTATGTGAGAACTGAGGGCCCCACTTTACAGTCCATATCTCGCAAAGTTGACTTTCACAAAATCTGATTCCAACTTTCACAATTCTTTGGGAATGTTCACTAAATCCTAAGCATAATTTCAAAGAGTTTCAATAAAGTGGCCCTCACACCACACGCATATCTGAAAACCAGTATTTTACATGGAGTGACTGCCTATCTGACCTCCACAACCCAGTTACTGGGTAATACGATACCCCTTGGTAATACTTGTTGTCAGACTTTCGGGCTTCTAACGACCCGACTGTCAAAGATCCACGAATGACGGGACCAACGGCTTAACGTGCTTTCCGAGGCACGGAGAAGTCCCATTATGTAAAGATGGTCACCCAACCCCGGCAAGCGTAGCTTAACCTTATGGATAGACCCGTGCGACTGTTATAACTTAGTCACGTGCTCCTCGTATAGCATACAGTATAAGACATGATCTAATTAGTAGGTTCAGTGCATAATAATAAGTCTTGTATAATAATGACTTAATATCTTGATGGCTTCATTGTAATGCTAATGCGACTGTAGAATGCATGAATGAATCATTTGCTTTGATAGATTAACCACACTGAACCAGGCCAGGCCCACTCTGCATTTTAGGTATGAATCTACAAGTACGCGGCGGGCTCGACTTGTCGACGGTAATTGTGTGGGCTGTCGCGCACCGACCGCACTTTAGTTCGATACTCACTCACGCACTGCGTCGTAAAAGAACACAACCCTAACGAGTCAGAAGGTATAAGAGTTACGCGATAGAAAGAGAGGCAACTTCTAGGTGAATATATAACAAGAGGCAACTTCTAGGTGAATATATAGCTACGGTTATAATTCTCAGCGAGCCTTTATTCTCCAAAAAAGAGCAATACGTACAATTGCCAGAATCACACAAAGAGAAAGCTGTCGATCTCATTTTCAGCGTTTAAACATACTAACTTTACCCAGCTTATATATACTTGTTTTGTTAGTTAATTTTAAAAAATATATCCATGAATACGAGTCTGGCGAAGAAAGAATTGCCAGGGAAAACACTCGTAGAAAAGACTTTAATAATAAGATTGTACCCAATTTCAACATTGTCAAGCATAGCCCTCAATACCAAGCTGTACAAATATTTAATAGACTGCCAGCGGATTTAAAATTTTTGTTACATACTAGCTCTTTTAAAGCTAAGCTCAAAGCATATCTGCTAAGTAAAAACTTGTACTCAATAGACGAACTGTAATATTATTCCAATGCTATTTATTATTATTGTTTTAGAAATTATGTTTTTATTATTATTATTTTTTTTAATGTTTTTATTATTATTGCTGCATGTTAATTTTAGAATTTATATTAGTAAGTTATGTATGTAATGTATCACACACAATGTCAATTGTTCTTGATTAAATAAATAAATAAATAAATAAAAATTAAATAATCACGAAAACCTCTAGAAATGCGGCGTTGCAAGCCCGCGTGCGATTAACACTCTCAAGGAGATTCTCAAAAAAAAACATAGTATATCTTTGTCGTATGAATGAATATCATAATTATGTTTCTCTTTCATAGGTTTTATACCCAAGAAAGATTTCCTAAATGAATTTGCCATATTGTGTTTTTCTTTCTTATTGGCTCACGTTACGCAACGATACTAGCTCCGTCTTCAGTGGGTATGAAATTAATTTAATAACTTACATTATCATAACTTTAGTCTGTCTCCAAACACAACATTAATTAATGGGCACGAATAGCTCTTATTATTGTTAGCCTAAAATATAATAGAGATGATGCCAGGGTAAAAAAATTGAAATTCTATTTAGTCCGTCAGTCAGATAATAAAAAAATTTTGGACACGTATTCCACGGATTCCGTACCATCATACATGTAATTTTTTTATTGATGATTTCTGAAAAACTGTGCTATTTAGAGACATCGTTTTATTTTTCCTGTAATCTATACATAAACTTCTATCACATGAAATAATTTCAGATTTTTCTCTAGGCAAATTTCGGAGAGGAACGGTATTTTTTTTTACATTTTTCATCAAAAGTCGAAAACTATACGGCGTAAAAAAAGAAAAAAGATGTCTGAGAATGTGCAAACAGCGTTCTTTCATATACCTAATACCTACCCCACATGCCCTAGTATTTAGGATTTTTAGGATCCCCTTTCAGTCCCCGTTGCAAAAAAAAAAATTTTATTTATTTCTTTCTTATTTGCAAAATAGTTGGGCAAAAGTCATCAAAAACTGTTCCGAACAAGTTGATAGCTTTAGTAGTTCCTGAAATATCCACTTGTGACAGACAGACACAGACAGACAGACTGAGTAAGGGTAAGGGTAAGGGTAAGGGTTCCTTTTTACCATTTTGGTACGGAACCCTGAAAATTATAGATAAAACGAGTGGGGGTTCACTACGTCACAACTATAACAAGCTACGTATAAAATCTAGCAAGGAGTGACGTCATGCCACATTTAACTCAATGTATCGCCGTAATCTTTTCATTACGGAAAATTTTAATGTCTTAGTTTTATTTATTTATTTAACTTTAATTAGCACGGTTAAAAACCAATGACAATAATTAAAGACACATACAGGGTGTAAGGGACAGCCCTCCGCAAACTAACAGGGTGCATTCAGCTCCTCATTTTGAATCATATTCCACCGGAAATTTTCTCAGGAAAATTTTCATTTTTTCATTTTTTTTTTCAGTTACATTTTCATTATTTCAATGTAAAATGGCATTGTGTGTTCACAGCACTCCATTTATGTAAAAAAACTGCAAAAAAAAATAAAACCAGCAATGGATGTTGAAATACTCTAACCAACGATGCGTGAAATCAGCTGTTCACTTTCTGTCTAGCTACAGAGTTTATCGAACTCACCGCATACGTATTACCTACCCCTCCCAACCAGTAATAGACGCTCCGATTTGTGCACAAAAACACAAACAAATCAGGTTTATTGGATTCCCCTAACGTTCCTGAAAAAATTTAATGTATTGGTCATCTTAGTATGACATACTGAATTCACCCTATCAGTTTGCGGAGGGCTGTCCCTTACACCCTGTATATACAGAAAACAAAATTTGTAAAAATAAAAAACAATCAAAAAATTTGCAATAGGTACTTTCATGAATCCCTCTCACAGTACTTCTGACATGCCAATAATATCTTCGTCCATTCATCCGCAAACAGATCGTTTGTTGGATTAGAATCCAAGAGATCATTAAGGATAGGAAGGCTGTCGCCGAGCAACAAAAAACTGACCAAGTCGTGTCAAACCACGCACATGAAGGTTTCCGTAGTTGGGATGAATTTATGCCAAGAACAAACTGAACATTGTAGTTGAAAAGCATGTTCTCCCATAAATTCCAACTGTAAATGTAAGTTTGTACGCACAATATTGACAGATTTACCATGTTATTTTAAGACCATAGATTTCTTATGAATTTTACCCGTAATTAAGGTATAGAACTTTACTATACTTTTTGCAAAATTTAAGGCTAGTAGTTTCGGAAATAAGAGCGGAATGGTCAATTTTAGTCTACGTATTTTCTTAAATAACTTTAAAACAATTTATTTTAAAATTATTAAAAAATATATTTGAGACACTCACAGTAAGTTCTTTCATTTGATATGTCACGCGGTACAGTTTGCAAAACTTTTCTTTTTTATGTTCGTATTTGGCCCCCAAAAGTGACCATATTCAAAATTAATTTATTTAGGTTACACGTCCGTGTTTGGGTCACAGAAATTCATACGTGTAATACATTTCAACTTAATCGGTCAGTCAGATTCAGAGCAAATTGGCTATGACAGACGGACAAACAGACAGACAGACTGAGAGGAACACGAGTGATCTTATAAGGGTTATTATTCCGTTGCGTTTTTTTCTTTTGATCGCTTTTGGTTCGAACGTGGAGGCAGGTAATCACTATTACATGGGATCTGTTTCCGCTGAAATTTTGATAATCAGAACGTTTATCTCCATCTATCCGTACCTGCAGGAAATAAACCTATCAATATGGCGTACCATTGACATCGTACAGTAACTTTTTAGGGTTCCGTACCAAAATGGTAAAAAAGGAACCCTTATGGTGTGACTCAGTCTGTCTGTCTGTCTGTCTGTCACAGCTGGATATCTCAAGAACTAGTGATGCTATCAACTTGAAATTTGGAACAGTTTTAGATGACGTTTACCCAACTATTTTGCCAAGAAGAAAAAAATAAAAATATTTATCTTTTTTTGCAACAGGGACTGAAAGGGGGTCTTAAAAATTCAAAGTGGAGCTACTAGGGCATGTCGGATATCATATGAAAGAGTACTGGTTGCACATTCTCAAACATTTTTTTCTTTTTTTTAGGCCACATAGTTTTCGACTTTTGTTGAAAAATGTAAAAAAAAAATACCATTACCCGCCCCTTATCTCCGAAGTTTGCTAAGAGAAAAATCTGAAATTATTCTATGTAATAGAAGTTTATGTAAAGATTACAGGAAAAATAAAACGATGTCTCTAAATAGCACAGTTTTTCAGAAATCATCAACAAAAAATATATATAAATGATGGTACGGGACCCTCGGTGCGCGAGTCCCGACACTCCCGACTCGCTCTTGACCGGTTTTTTTTTCATTTTCTGTTTCAGCTTAGATTTATTGCTATACAAAACAAACAAAGTCGATCGGAAGTATTGAGAGATTTCATTTCCTGCGATCATATTCCGTACTTCCACCCTAACCGTCCGCGTCTCGGGCAGTTTTAGCAAAATAAGGCTCAAAACACATCGGAAGAGCTGCGGCCGGTCCGGGCAGCTTCTCGTTTTCTCGTCGGCATCGCCGCGCCACTTTGACCAGGGGGCCTACTCCCTAAGCACGAAGCCCTTAGTTTCGGCCTTCGTTACGAGCGTTTCTTACTCCGTATCACTTACGGATGAATGATTGGTTCGGGGCCCGAACAAATTATGAATGACAACATGATTTGCCAGTTGTCCCTACTCCTGATGTGTTTTTGCCAGTCCGAAAAATTTAACTTTTACACTTGTTTTGATGGATCGTAATGTCAGACGGACGGGAGAACGGACGGACGGAAAGACGGACGGGCTTAGGGAGTAGGCCCCCAGACGCAAGACTGCTCGCGGCTTCGCGGGCGGCCGTGAGACCTTTTCCAGCCATTCAAGCGATACCACAGATTAATCTGTGGCGATAATATGTATTTTATTAATGGATATAAAGTTTAAAATGCTTTGAAACTGAAACTCCTCGCGCTGCCCTACTTTTTCTTAGTAATTTAAAAAAATGCTCGTATGTAATGTTCGTATGTGTTTTTTCGAAATCATTAACACTACTCATTAGACGTGATCTTCAGTTTAAAATGATTAAAAGCCTAATATCACCGCCTTAATGACCACTTAATCAGAGATAAACAAAATGCGAAAATAAACAGCAAGTAAAGTTTAATTAAATCCATATTTTTGTAACACCTACATTGCTTCCCACGAACGGGTTTAACATTATAAATACCAGGTTTTCCGAGAAAAATAAGAATAAACTTAGAACAAAGGAATGATTACAAATTTTCTTTTCTCTCAGAACACGTCTGTCTGACTTCATCTCGCAGTAAATCTATAGGACTAAGAAGGTTGAGAACTAGTAATTATTTCTTTATTAACTTGTTGTTAAGAGAATGGATAGCGGAATACTTTTGAAAAGTAAATCGTATTTTTCTTCTTCTAAAAAAAGGAGGAGGTTATCAATTCGGATGTTTATACCTATATATATTTTTTTTTTAATGTATGTTCAGGGTTCATAATTTCGTCATACATAGACGGATTTGCAAAATTATTATTTGTTTGAAAGGGTATAGCTGCTCTCGAAGTGCTTCCATTGTCACAAAGTCAGAATCTGATGAGGGGATCCCATGGAAATTGAGGGAAACCCTCAAATTGTATAGTCGCACCTATAGCGATTTGGGTATTTTTATAGTAACTCGTGCATTTGCGTGGAACTGGTGATGAAGACCGCAGATGGCCATCGGAACTACTCAATTATACCTAAGTATTTCACGGGTTGCGATTCGATTACTTTAATATTATTGCTAAGCAATTTATGCTCGTAAAAATGCATAATGGTGATGGTGACTTCACCATGAGCTCCAGTTCTCCTGGTTCTTACTAGGAGATCTCCTCAACACGTCCCTGCATCGGAAAAGCAATATTTTGTAAAATTTGATGAGCGGTTGACATTGGACTATTGTAACTTAGATAAATTACATAGTGACCCACTAATAAAAAACTTTTTAGATAAAAAAAACAACCGACTACCAAAAAAATACTACAAAGTAAAAAATAACTTTAATTTTGGAAGTCGGTAGTCTTTGGATCTGTATTTTAGTTTTTTGCCACCGACTATTCGACAGTCCTTGATAAATTGGTCCTTAACTTTTTCAATTGAGTACCTAATTCATAAAACTATCAATATTTTTCGGCCATTCTGTTATAATGACAGCAAAGTTTACTGGGTATCATCGGTCACTCAAGCGGACAAACATCTATGTAGAGTCAGTTACATAGAGTCATAGACTTTATGCTTAGCCTTTGACATTGTGGCGGCATCTACAACGCAACATGCGAACTACGTATCAAAAGACCTGACGTCACACCAATCCTGCATCGCGCAAGCAGAGTTTATCGCGTGACTGGACAACATCCCGACATTAATCGTCGAGCAGTAGCCCACCAGACACAACACCCGTCTGGTTTAAGGATCCTCCATTTTCTATGGAGGATGAGTGAACTTTACACCCTGTTCCTCATAGTACATGTATATAACATGACAAAAATGCTTTTTACCCCTCAAGTGTCGAATCCACCCCATGTGTGCATATAAGAAAAACTCTTTTTTTTGTTAGGTACGTAAGCTTATATCACATATATATAAATGTAAAAAAACATCATCCGATGGAAAACCAATCATCATCATTAGTTGTGAACCTATGGAGTTCGTAGCTAACCTCCCCTCTCCCCCCGGGTGTCAAATGCACCCAAAGTGTGCAAAAGGACAAAACTTTACATAATAGGTATATAAGCTTAGATCACATATATATAAACGTGAAAAAACATCATCCGATAGAAAAAATATCATTATCAGTAGTTGTGAACCTATGGGGTTCGCAACTAACCCCCAACCCTCCCCACTCGCTGGGGTTTTGGGTCTAAAATTAGCCAAACTCAGACACTTGAGGGGTTAATCTTTGCAACCATTTATTTTATTTTTGACATTAGCACGCCTATGAAGTTCCTTATTTATTGACAGGCAATAGACGAAAAAATGCAATCCTTAATGGATACTTTTCTTTACATTTTTCTTTAAAATAAAATATCAATGTGTTAAATTGATTGATTAAAACTTCTTCATAAATAAAGTCGATTTTAATAAGAAATCGAATCGGTAACGCATTAAGACATCGCTTACCCTTAGTACTCAAGCTGTCAAAAGTAAAATTGGAATAGTTATTTATGCAACTGTTGTATAATAAGGGGTATTAAAACATGAATGTGGGTTTATCACAAGCGAAGCCGAGTGTGATAATAGTATCACATGAGTATTTTAATACCTAATTATGTACAGTTGCATACAAGACTTTATCTACACCCATCCTATTATGAATCCTCTATAAAAGATTCTGAAACCGTGTATGTACCTCTATGTATTTTCATGGAAAGTTTAATTTCTGAGTATTATAGTATCTACATGGTACATACATTTATCACAATAGATTTGTTACAGTATCTAATACCTGAAATCGCGAAAACCACACACTCACCACCACACTCACTTCACACACCCACTCACTCACTCACCACTCACTCACTTCACCCACCCACCACTCACTCCACCACTACTCACTCACTCACTCACTCCACTTACTCACCACTCACTCACTTCACCACCACTTACTCGCTCACGAGTTCACCCATACACACAAAACAAAACAATATCGGCTAATAAATTCATAACGATACCACGTGTGTAAGGAAGGGATCAAAGAAGAAGCAAAGAAGTTGCATAATGAAATTTAGTACAACATTATATCACCTGTTTGGATGACAATATGGTAACTATGACACTGGCTGTTTTAATGTTGGCAATAAGCTAACTGTTTCAGAAACTTTTTAGAGGATTTATAGCATGGGTGTAGATAAAGATTATAATGACATGAATTTTCTGTGGCATAAGTATTAAATGGCTTCTTCCTGAGATACGAAACTGAATTATCTACTTAGCCAGAGACTTAACAATAGTCATTAACGACTTATTCGACACTCTCAAATCAACAGCTTTGGTTAGTAACAATTTACTCAAAAACCCAGAAACCACCTTCTGCATTATAATAACAATAGCTCTAATGCGCTATTGAATAAATTCGATCAATACCTTCAGGAAGTATGAATAGATTACGGCAGGCATCGAACACGACTGGGTCTTCCTAATCTACGGCTGATTGTACCTGACGACGACTGGAGGAAGGAACATTTTATATTAATAAAACTAAGTAAACTCCAGAGTGAATATAACCTAGGTTTTATGGAATGGATTACGGCATGCATCGAACATGACTGGGTCTTCCTAATCTGCATCTGATTGTACCTGACGGCGACAGGAAGAAGGAACATTTTTTATTAATAAAACTAAGTAAACTCCAGAGTGAATATAACCTAGTTTCTATGGAATCGATTACGGCATGCATCGAACATCTTTCTAATCTGCGGCTGATTGTACCTGACGGTGTTTGGAGGATTTTATAAGTGAACTATTCTGTAGGTAAGGTTTGTACAGTTTTCTTGAGTTGTAAGTTGAAGGCAACAGGGTTGATTTTACTAAAAGCTTTTGGTAATTTTAAAATGTTGTAAAATATTCAGAGTCAAAATAAATTAGCTAGCAAAACTTCGCAGACGTGATGATTTCCAGCCAGTCTGTATATTTTTTTCAATATTTCTGCAATAAGCTGTCTAGACAGTTAAGACTTAACAAAATTAATGTTTCAATAAGCGTACGTTTCTATGTCTCGCAGATGGATTGTCGAATCCACTGTTTTACATAACCGCTTCTTGTTTTACAAAACAGCTCCGTTATGTAAAACAGCTTAACGACATTTAGCGATTTTCCATATTTACTGAACTTTAACACGCAGACTTGGATAAATGTTTTGCATTTGTCAATGCAGCGGGTCAACTATTAGAGGTTATGTAAAACAGCGTGAAATGAAACGTCAGATTGTAGATACTCGTAAATTGCCTTCTAAAAGAATATTCTCGAGAACAGCAAAGTTCTCGCTAGGAAAATATTCTCTGGAACTTACCATCACTAATTACGACTACACACAAATCCAAACTTCGGGCTTCTGAGAATAAATTCGTAATGTAAAACACAATTAAATTTACACGACCATTAAAAGTTATTAATATTTTTACCGTAAACAAAACATAGCTTTCACTAGAGCAAAACTCTACAACGCTTCTCATTTCATGCAAGTGAACAAATAAAATACGATACAAGCAAACTGAGTAAAAGTTACACAGGCTCGAAGTTAAGTTAGAGTTAAGTTAAATAATTGGAAAACTTTGGTTTCAAAGTATCACAGTGCTTAACAATTTTAAAGGGTACTCGTAATTCCAATCAAATTGTAAAGTGGGCGGTAAAGTTATTCACTTAAATTGTAACATAGTAAAGTTATTGTTTAGCTTAGGAAACTTTTTAGTAGGTACAATTAAGGTTTGGGGTTACTACAATGTATTAAAGCTCATTTTATGTTCCTAGGGTTTCCCCAACTATGTTGTGGTCGGTTTCCAGTCTAACTGGATGCAGCTGAATACCAGTATTGTACAATGAGCGACTGCCTATCTGACCTCCACAACCCAGTTACTGGTACCAGTAAGACTGGTTGTCAGACCTTCGCCTTCGGGCTGCTGACGGTTCGTAACGATTGTCAAAGATCTACGAATGACAGCCGAGACCAACGGCTTAACGTGCTTTCCGAGGCACGGAGGGGTCTTTGTATGTAAAGATGGTCACCCATGCACGGACCAACCGCGGCAATCGACCTGTGCGGTTGTTATTACTTAGCCATAAGCCCCTCCTAGTATTAAAGCTGTACTTAAGTTATTTCATTTTTGCTATATGTAATAAACTTTATTTATTGAGACTAAAATGAGGTCCACAATGTTAATAACAAAATATCTTAGGTTTCCCCACCGTTTTAGTATTTTGGAAAGCTGAGCGCACATCTAGATTCATTGAAATATAAATATTATACTTAGATAAAAATGCGCCTTTTATTGGTCCCGGGTAAATCTTCGAGCGTTTCAACCGCCGTCATTACCCTCCCCCAAAAGAATATATTTAATTAAATATTTCAGGAATTCTTAGATTCTGGTTCTTTAGCAGATTCTGGGAATTGCTGAAATATTTCATTAAATATATTATCTTTCATCAACTTTTGGGGGAGGATAATGACGGCGGTTGAAACGCTCGAAGAATTACCCTCCCGGTATTGTAAGAGTGCTCTTTCATGACTATGCCCGGGCGGCTATCGGCTAAGGGTATGCATTTTTTTCTGATTATGATGCCCAATAAACATGTGGTCATAATCTGCCTTGACTTTTCCAACGTTATAATAATTATTGTAATAGAATTATTATTAGACATATGTACTAGACGTACCAACTGTCTGAAGTTTCGTTACAACAAATAACTCACTAGTGTTTATAAATATGACAGTACTTTTTAGTATACAATGTGGAGACAACAGTACGACTTATTATTACCTATTCATTTTTTAAAATTTTATTTTGTAGAATTATTTCAAAGACAATGTAAATTGTTAATGAATAAATTGAATTGAATTGGCAATAAATGAAAACACTGGCAATACTAATACAAATAAGAGGATTTTGGAATTATCAAATAAATATTTAAAAGTAGTTTTTTGAAACCACCTAAATAGTAGTAGTGGGCCGACTATGGTTTTTGACAATCTTTGATTAGTGACTAAACTATTAAATAATATTTGGTTGAATTTTTGTATGCAGACTGGTAACGTCATAGGTAAGATATAAGGAGGATGCGCTAAGGTAGCCCGCATAATTCAAATTTTCTTACGTTTGTTTGTTGCAATTTCCAGGTCAGTGTCAGGTTGTATGTTGATTAAACTATGATTCGCGGCCGTAACTAAATGGCTTTACAGAATTATAATCATTAGAATCAGCAATACAACTCCATAAGTTAGAATTGACCTCAAATCTATCGATTTCATGAAATATCAGGTTTGAGGTCAATTCTAACTTATAGAGTTATATTGCTGATTCTAATGATTATAATTCTGTAAAGCCATGTTAGTTACGACCGCGAATCAAATTTTAATCAACATACAACCTGACACTGACCTGCAAATTGAAAAAAACTTAAGAAAATTTGAATTACTCGGGCTACCTTAGCGCATCCCCCTTAAGAAGTTTAATTTATTGTCGTATTATCCTCTTCACATTGTAGAATACTATTTACAAAATGTCTCGAATCTCGGTGTGCCTCATGGCATAGATCTATCTAACAATTTCCACTGTCGTCTGTCGCAAGGTACACTCCTCCAGTTTGGACCTGCTGTCATCACGTGTGTGAAGATAAAAAAAAAACTGATTTTTAAACTGATATCTACACTACTGGTGATTGATGACCCCCAAAAAAAAACATCATCAAATTAATTTCTTTTTTGTTTTATCATGTTTAGATATCGATCTTCATCACGCCTGCGAAGTTTCGCTACTTAATTTAATTTGACCTTGTTTAATATATCGAGTTTTCTTTTTCTTCCCACGAGCATTTTTCCATGGTAAAGTTTTAATTTGTTTTTTTTCTCGTATTGATGCAAACACGCTATTTCGTTTTACAAATACGAACCAAAGTTTAAGTTAATCAGTACTTCTCCTCAGACTGCCAAGTTAAACTTTATAATAAACATGGTCCTGTTTATACACAACTTCCTGTATATGAAGACAGATTACCTTATAACTTGGAAGCATGCGCAAGTACGTCGATGTTAGTCGCAAACAGAACTTAGCTAATTTAGATTGCATGCAGTAAAATGGTTTCTATGCGCGATGCTGTTTTAGAGCCGTAATAACTTATTGGTATGTTTTGAATTACTTTATGTTTGTGTCTTACTTATGTTAGCTTAGCCTGCAGCATACGTCGTTACATAAATTCGTGATTTGGCTGATTCGGCAGCCCGTGTAGTAAGTAAAGTTAAGTTACTTAAGTTATTTTCATAGTGTTATGTCGTACGGTATTCTGTTGTGGGATAGTGCCGCCGATTTCAGCCATTTTTTTTTTTACAAAAAAGGCAATTCGTTCAATTTATAAATTACTAGCAGTGCCCCGCGGTTTTAACCGCGTAAGTCTCAAACCCGTAGGAATATCGGGATAAAAAGTCCTATTATTATGTGCTCAGGTTAAAAACTATATGTGTGTATCCTGTGAAACCTAATGTATATGGTTAAATCATATGGATTTTCCATATGTGTTATTTGACTATTTATTGGTAATTTTTTCTATAGAAAAAAAATCCAAAGTACCACCGTCTATTTTCTGTTTTATATGATTATACGTAAACAGTTCCTTACTATGCAGTAAAATTTGCTTTAAATCGAAGGTATATTTAAATATGTTAAGAACTTTCTAAGCTAAAAATTGATTAAATACAGCATTTTGTCATAAATCTACATTTAAACGCAGCGCGATTAAATTCCAGTTCGCGTAAGAGACTTCTATCTCGCGCGTCAAACTATAGACAGCCATAACGCCATTTCACTTACACCGCACCAAGCTAAGCCACGCTTCGATAATAGGTTACAGTTAAAGTTATGACGTCAGCAACAAATTGTCAAATGGAGCAACCCATTTTAATGTCTAACTGGTACTTTAACTGAAGATGCGATATTTGTTCATTGTTAGGGCCAATTTCACGATGACGAAGTCCCAATAGCCACTACTCACCAAAATAAACTCAAAAATGGAACAGAATTTGTATGAAATTATCTGTCAAGTAAGTTAATAGGAACATCGTAGGTGGTGAAACAGGCCATTAAAGTAAGATGGTGCAACCACCCTAAAATAACTAATATCCTAGCACACAATACCACTGAACACGCTTTTACAACGCATTACTGTCTCCCTCAGTATATGATATTTTTAGTGGCACTTTTATTTTACACCTGAACCCGCAATAACGAGTAATGGCCGCTAAGAGACATCACCTGGGGAATGGGGACGACTTGTTGCTTGTCGTGACGCCAACGACGTGAAATAAATATGAGAAAACTAGCGCGGGTAGTGTAGGGATTTGAGGCTGTGTGGATTTCAATATGTGTGTTTTTCACATTGTGTGTAGATCTCATACTGTATGCAAATATTTGCACAAGAGGATTAGAATTAAACAGTTAGATAGGTCTAATTTTAATGAAGTGAATGTTGGGTGTGGCAAAAGACACGAAAGTAGAATAAATGCTGTGGAAATGCGTTCCTTGCTAGGCATGTGTGACTGTGGTGTGACTATGCATTTAGAGGCATAAAAGACGACGTAGTGACAAAAATTTCAAAGCGTGTGCTTAGATGGTTTGGTCATGTTGAGAGGATGAACGACAAACGCCGGGACACCCTAGGAAGACATATAAAGCCATGAATATTTACTTTGTAAAGTATTACTTATACAATTTTTAATTATTGTGAATGTAAAGACTACGTGGATCATTGTTTTTATTTATTTTATCCTTTTCTCAGTTTTAGTCATAGCCTGACAATTTGAGTAATTTATGCGGCCTACCCCAATGTCTTTTCTTTGGTATTGTTCGTCGAATCGTTAAGCTCCTTAAGTTTTGAGTTGAGCTGCACGATTACTGACAAGTGCGTGCACTGACTGGATAGGTCCACTCAATCTGTGTGGTTCTTTCCTCAAAAGACCATTTCAGACTGCAATCTACATGGTCTTCACATGATCTGACCAAGATTATGTCTGGACTTTAAAAGAGACTGTGACCTCTGAGTTTGTTTCGGCGTTTCTTCTCAGAGTAGTCAGATAGGAAACGTCGAACTCATCTAGTTTTAAAAAAAATATGTTTGACGTGTAAAAGTGTTTGTACAAACCTACTTACAGAAAATAAATCATTTATCATTTATTTATCATTATTAAACTGTATTTTGTGACCTCGCTAAGTAATCATTACTTGAGCAATTACTTCAGTAAAAGTAATTGCTCAAGTAATGATTTTCATTCTATAGTTTAGTAATTGCTAGAAGTTAGAACTGTCAAAGCTTAGAATTCTTAGCCAAGTAATAGTCATCATTTTCTTTATTTATGAATTCTACTCTCAAGTAATGACTTCATTAAGAAATTACTTAGTAGCAGGGCAAGTCAAACGGTTTCAATCTTTGTTTCATCCTTGAAGTTGTCCCAGGATAGTAAAATGGAATAGAACGAACCAAGTAACATGACATTTTGCTTGTTTCAGAAAATAATGAGGGAGCCATTTTTTGAAGATACATAGAAGAGCACTACGGTACAAGGAATCCGGTTTTGATTGGTGAAGTAGTTTAGCTGTACTTAATGATGCCTTAAAAACTCAACCCCTATGGCTCCAAAATAACGAACGAAGAACGAAGAAACGAAGATAGTTTTATTTTCGACTAGCTTTTGCCAGCGGCTTCGCCCGCGTGTATGTCGGAAAATATCCCATGGGAACGTACTACCGGGCACTCCTTCCTTATTCCTTGTCTATATTATAAAGGGAACCTCTGTGCAAATTTCAGCTTTCTAGGTCCAAGGGTTTGGGCTGGCCGTTGATGAGTCAGTCAATCAGTCAGGGCTTCTCTTTTTATTTGTATAGATAGATAGATAGATAGAATTGACAATAGATATAGTGATTGCTCTACCACTTTTGACAACGGTAAGTTTGTCATAAAAGCAAAATAGATCTTGTCGTTTGATGACGCGCAAGTGACTCTCAGCCTTAGGGTGAAAATACACATTCCTACAGCTGGTACAAAACTATGCAAATAACTTGCATGCCGTATACCATAACCACTTCTGATTGGTCAATGTCACTATGGCATGCCAGCTACTTGCATAGTTTTGTACCAGCTAGAGACATGTAAGATGATACAGCAATTATCACGTCTACTTTAGGTTTTTTTCACTTCATAATTAAAGCATTAAGGACTACTCATTTGTATTATTATTTATTAACACAAACGGGATATTTATCATGTTTACTGTTATGTTCGAGTTCCCGATATTTCGGCACTGTTGCAAGCACCATGATCACGGATAAACTGAAGACAGTTTAAAAACTTATACTAATTTGTATAAAAATACCTAACCCCATATGCATACAAAAAATTTAAAAAAAAAAGCATATTCAAATTCTAAAAATAGATAACAAACAGTCGAGAAGGTGTCGTGGGACATCTGGTTGGAACGAAGTTCCTTTCGCTTTTCCACACTGTCTTGAACTACACCGAAAAAGTGTAACATTTTGACCGTGTCAAAATATTACACTTTTTCGTTCCCACTCTCATTTGCCAAGTGTACAGAATATAACGTGCGGATAAGGAACTTCGTTCCAAAACCTTTTATTATGACGTCAGCATCCTGTTTACCGCCGAAATATTACAATTACCATTTCTCAATAATTTTATTTACCACAGCAACAACAGTATAAATGTATCAGTAATGAATGAGATTCTCAGTAAATCTGTAATCCAATTTGAATCGTAAAGCTGATTAGATATTGGTTTACATTGAAGAATGGTCCCGATTTACATTGAAATATTCTTATCAACTCCGATTTGTTTGTACATTTTGGCATTATTATCCCAAGTTATGTAAAGCGGATTATTTCTACCTTCTCTCTCCGCCTCGTTGAATATTCTTTAAATACCGTTCTACTCGCGTTCTACATATAAATATGACGGCACAGCAAGTGGCGCCATCTAGTTTTGTTACGAAGTTACTGGAATCATCGCAGAGATCGGATAATATTGACACTGACTGATTACTGTCACTATATAGCAGAGCGTCACGTCGATGATTGCGTCGCGGATGTTTTCTGATGACAGAAGATGCCAGACTCCGTAGAGTGCGTTTCATCCAATGACAATAAACCTGTTTGGCAAGCACTTTGTTTGGCTAACATACAAAAGTTCGACAAGCAAACATACGGCACTCCATAAGAGACAGAAGATACGATGCTTTGTCTCAATTTTCCTACTAATTTCGTATATATGTGTTTCACTTCCACACTTCACACTGTAATCATGGCAACCCCTAGAAGTTTAATGTCATTGGTTTCATCAGATAGTTTCTGTGCCGTAATGTTGGCCCCACTGTTGTAGGAGGAATACGATACGCTACCGTTGTTACAGCCTGGACTTAAGGCGAAAGCGCCAGGGTAGCCCGCGAAATTCAAAATTTCTTACGTTTTTTGCAATTTGTAGGTCAGTGTGAGCTTGTATGTTGATTAAAATATGATTCGCGGCCGTAGCTAATATGGCTTTACAGAATTATAATCATTAGAACCAGCAATACAACTCCATAAGTTAGCATTTACCTCAAACCTCATGATTTCATGAAATCGCTAGATTTGAGGTAAATGCTAACTTATGGAGTTGTATTGCTGATTCTAATGGTTATACGAAAAGCCATATTAGTTACGGCCGCGAATCATAATTTAATCAACATACAAGCTCACACTGACCTACAAATTGCAAAAAACGTAAGAAATTTTGAATTTCGCAGGCTACCCTGGCGCATCAAAATAAAAAAGGTCTCTTTAACAACGTTAGCCTATCCTGTTCGACCTACAACAGTGGAGCCAACATTACGGCATAGGAACTACTTCATTAAACGCACTCTACCATGTCCACGACGAACTGCTCTAATCCGTCACAATCCTGATGAAACTGAAGCTGCTGAACCACCTAAATGATTACCACTCCTGGTAAAGGCTATAAACCACTGTTTGTCGCTATATCACCCAAAGGTGGACTAGTCGAAAATGTCTATGGCATTAAGTCCGCCTTTGTAACTATCGAATAAATAAATAATTATACCCATAGTGGTCTCAAGTGTAACTACTGAGCATAGGGTGGTCCTGGTTTCGTTACGTAGTCGGGAATAGTGTTAAGGAAATTTTCCAGTAGGAAAATCCTAGTAGCAGCTCGGAGGCTGGACTTGTGCCCGGTTTATGGCAATTAACTCCATTTTTTTATAACTAAGGGACTACAAGATAACTTTTGTCTGTTTCGTGATTCATTTATCGGAATAACGTAATATCCTACTGTTAGAATAAACAGGACCTGCAAAATGGCTCATGACAGTTAAATTACGTTTTATCTCTTTTTACCCTGTATGTGTCACATAGAATTATCTCACTTTATCACCCACATTGCTTTTAAGTGCTGTTACAAAATATTATGCAAAAATATTCAACCAAAAACATGAGGTGCATTCGTTTTCTATTTTCATTAAGATACACTTTATCCTGTAATTAATTCAAAGCTGTTAGAATCTAATACAAAGTTAACGAACCCGCATTGAGGATAAAAATTAATAATTAATCAGTTTGATTCAATGCGTACCCTCATCAAAGTCATATCGGTACGTCACAGCCAGCTTTCGTTCATCGATCGATCAAACGCCAAGAGATTAGATAAAGGTACTCACCAGGTAGCTCCAAAAAGTTTGACGTCCTCCTCTGTCGGCCTCTCATAGTGTTCTGAAAGTTCAGTGGCCCAATGTCTTCGACAGAGTCGCAGTTCGACATGGTAGATTCCCTTGACCCTCGTCTGCTCGCCAAGTATGCCAAACCGCCCTTCATGGACCCTCTACGCATCGGAGAACATGGTCTACTGATACTTGTGGATCGTGTGTGAGGAGTATCATCCGTCATGTCTGTCAAATCTGATGTCGATTTTCGACATATCTTTGAGGAAATTGTTGTGCACTCATCGTCCGCATCGTGAAGGATTGCTGACGGTGTCCCCGGCATCGCGTCTGTAGAATCATCAGTGTGACTGGACACTATGCTCGGTGACGTCGCGAGTCGTGGCGAGCTCACTGTGGAAGTAGAACCGTATAGTTTCCTGGTATGCTTAGGGGACACATAACCAGGATTCGTATGAATGTGCACGGGGGGCGGTTTTGGTGACCTGGACTTCTCCCGACGACTTTGCTTTAGAGACGTGGTGTACTGCAGGCTGGTTCGCTCCACGCAGGGACTAGATCGCCCTGATGGAGACTTCTGGGGGAAATTAAAGTGCCTTGGAGACATTGGGCTTCTGTGCCCGTGGGCGATCGGGGACTTTGGGGGCTGGTTGTGCTTGTCATAGCTGCAGCCAGATTGGGGCGTGTAGTAGCCTGATGAAGAAGTGCTGGATGTAATGGAAGGACTTTTCTGGGGGAATACGAAGTGGCGAGGACTTTTGGGCGTGTGTGGCTTGGGAGAAAGGGGTGGATAACCTCCAGGGCTGTTCACCGCCATCTTAATCACTTGAATTATCACTCGGTCACCATTTCACGGGTCATCTGGAAAGAAAGAGAGGTATATGTTACTATTGGCTTCACTGCGTAGAGCATATTTCTATCGACTATATCCAGCTATCACATTATTATTTATTACGAAAGCAATAATCTTTCGATCTTTTTCGTATGTTACGGTGCATTAATACAAAAATACGTTACTTATTATTAGGTAATATTGTATTCTGCGACCAGTGAATCAACCTTTTGATTGACCGTGAAAACGTGAAATGTCAACAGTATAATTACATGATAGATTCAAATCACAAATCGTGACTCTTCCACAAAATTAACAATACGTTGACGTTTCATGGTTTCATGAGGGCCCGAAATCTGGTTTAAAATGGGTAAAGTTAATGAAATACCATACAACGTGGCAATGCCGGCGCAGCCTCTTGAGTAAATTCCAGTCGACAGCGACGCAGAGGAATTTTTCGACGCCATGTTTTAGTTTGTTAATAGTTTTAGTTAGGTTTGGATATTATATTTTTATTTTAATACATAGATAGGTAATTTAGTATGAGTTGTGAAGTTTATACAGTCCTATCCTTATCCTTTTTAAGAAAAAATATAATTATTATCAAATACCACAACATTGTTTGAATTTCCATGATTAATTTCCCCAATGTAGGTAATACCTATTTATGCCTCAGACCATTAACACATTTAAAAAACCGGTCAAGAGCGAGTTGGACTCGCACACCGAGGGTTCCGTTCCGATTTCTGAAAAAGTGTGCTATGTATAGACATCGTTTTATTTTTCCTGTATCTTTATTTAAACTTCTATCACATAGAATAATTTCAGGTTTTTCTCTATGCAAACTTCGGAGATAAGGGGGGGAAACGGTTTTTTTTTTTACATTTTTCATCAAAAGTCAAAAACCTAAAAAAAAAAAATGTTTGAGAATGTGCAAACAGCGCTCTTTCATATGATACCCCACATGCCCTAGTAGCCACTCTTCGAATTTTTAAGACCCCTTTAAGTCTCTATTGACATTATACATATTTTTATTTCTTTAAATTTCAAGTTGATAGCATTAGAAGTTCTTGAGATATCCAGCTATGATAGACAGACTTATCATACCACCAACGCAATAGAAGTCAAAATCGGTTGAACGGACTTTATAGAAGCTTTGTTAACCAACTTCAAACAAAGAGGAGAGGTTCTATGTTCGACTGTATATTTTTTTTTTTATAACGTATGTTCACCGATTTCTCTGTCAATTGTGGACCGATTTTCAAAATTCTTTTTTATTCGAAAGAGTGCACTTCCGAATGGGACCACCATTGGAACCAAGTCAGGATCTGATGAGGGGATCCTATGGAAATCGAGGGAAACCCTCAAATTTTATAGGCACACCTATAGCGATTTTGGTATTTTTTATAGTAACTCGTGCATTTGTTCCCGGAAAGCACCATTTGGTAAAGTGGAACTGATGAGGAAAACCACATATGGGCATCGGAACTACTCAATAATACGTATTTCACGGGTTGCGATTCGATTACATTAATAATTATGGTTGCTAAGCAATTTATGCTCGTCACAATGCATATGGTATAGAGGAGCTGATGGTGACTTCACCATCAATTCTAGTTCTCCTGGTTCCTTAATATGAGAACTCCTCAACAATTACATTACATTGTAAAAAAAGCATCTAAAGCTATGGGGTTTATTATGAGAGCGTCGGCCTGCTTCCGGTCTCTAAAAACTGTCAAAATATTGTATTGCGCGTATGTGCGTAGCCATCTCGAGTACGCATCCCAAGTGTGGAACCCGCAGTACCAAGTTTACATATCTCGAATTGAAGGCATTCAACGCAAATTCTTAAAATATTTAGACGGCGCACCGGCACACTTCAGACTACATTGCCCGATGTAAACATTATCATTTTCTACCTCTTGAACAGAGGCGCAATATTAGTGACATCTGCTACTTGTCTAACATAGCGAATGGCGCTATTGACTGTCCGGAGCTCCTTGCGAATGTATCGCTTCGCACCGGCCAAAGGAGTTTAAGGCAACGGCCACTATTAGATGTACCATTTGCCGCGACCAATTATAGACGGAACACATTTCATATCCGTAGTGCAAGGAGCTTTAATGATCTTGCATCGCGGCTAGACTTTGACCTTGACTTATTCTGCACCAGCTCGAGAGCGATAAAGAAGCGCGCAGGTGATGGGTACTTTGGGGATCGTGTGAACGTCCTTTAGGGAGCTTTTCACTTGTGCATACTCGATTACTGCTTGTGCTGTAATCTATAGGGTGTCGACATAAATGGAACGTTGACTGAACTACATATAAATTTGAACTTAATCTCATTTTCTGTAGTGTTTGTAGTTGTTTAAAAACTGTAATTGTTTACTATTCTTCTTTTTTTTTTCAATCTTTTATCACTCCCCTTGGTTTGTATACCAATAATATATATTGAACTAAGTTACCTATATGTGTGGACTTGTAATTAGCTAAATAGTTACCTATATTGTAATTATTTTAATTATTTGTCTGTAAGTCCTCCTAAAAGATAAAAATAAATAAATAAATAAATTAACGTCCCTGTATCGGGAAAAGCAATATTTTTTAAAAGGTTATGAGCAGTTGACATTAGGCTATTGTAACTTAGATAAATATTATAAACTGACCCACTAAAATGTGAAAAATAAATAAAAAACTTTTTTAACAAAAAAATACAGCCTACTTCCAAAAACAGCACTACAAAGTGAAAAATAACTTTAATTTCGGAAATCGGTGGCAAAAAACAAAAATTTAACCAGACACTGACTTCCGTAAATAACTTAAATTTCGGAATTCAGTGTCTGGTTAAATTCTTCACATTGCAGTGTTGTTTTTGGAAGTCGGATGTCTTTTTTTGTATTTTTTTTTTCTTTAATGTCTAATGTTATTGCAAACGGAGTATAAGTTTTGTGACATTTTTACAGAATGGACCGGCTGAACTTGCCTGTCAAACTGCGAACCGTATTTAAACTTATCCGGGCCGTCTCTCCGGGAATCACGACAAAACTTCCGAAGGGACTCGAAGGATGAAATAAAACTTATTTCAAAGAAAAAGTTTACAAGATCATTGTATTTTTGTTTTGTTTCGTTTCTTGTTATCTTGTTTCTGTTTAAACCGAGTTATTTGTTTACATGTTTTCAAAACTAATATTATAAAGAGAAAAGATTTGATGTTTTGTTTCTTTGTTACGCTTTCATCGCTAAACGGCTGAACCGATGTTGATGAAATTTGATATAGGGATACTTTTAACTCTAGGGAAGGACATAGGTTTTTACCGACATACCACACTGGTGAAGCTGCAGGCGGCTAGTTAGTGTAAAAATATGGAGAGGATTCTGAAGAGTTACTACTAGTACTTAGGTAAGTTTAAGGAATTCTTTATTAATAACGTTTATTTTCTAATGTGGCAAGACTGAAAGCCATCAGAGGGGCAATTCCCGAATTTTTTACAACGTTCGCAATCACTCAGTCTCAATCTGTCAAAAATTCTGTATCGTTTACCTACATTTGCGACATTCGATTGTCGCTGGCATGAGATTGCGACTTATATTTGATCGGTACGAGAAAATTGGCCTTCTGATATTTAGACCGATGATTGATACACTGCACCGGTTTGATGGATTAGGCTAATAAACTTAATTCCTTAGATATTTTATTTAAGTATATTATTATTGGAAATCTTTATCTTAAGATGGATTACAACGTAATAAATACTAGCTTTGAACATTACAATAATATAATATGTACAACTCTTAACAATCGAATCAACGAATCATATCAAGTGCTGAATATAGTTTGTACGACATCGACTAAACAGGGCAAAGAAGAACCATCATGAAACCGTCATCTTAGTACACATTCTCTATATAGAACTAACAATAAGTAACTTTGTGCAAGAATAATTACTGGGAAACGACGTTGTTATTTGATATGAAAATTCGCTGTTTACGGCAGTGCCAGTGGCGTAACTACAGGGTGGCAAGTCGGCAAAATGCCACGGACCCCCAGCTGGAAAGGGCCCCCGATCAGAGGAGAATCCCAACTCCCAACATTTATTATTACACATTTAGTAAAAAACCGATGAATTTGCCACGGGCCTCGAACGGTATAGTTAGGCCACTGGGCAGTGCGCAATGTAAAGCGCGCAAAACATTGTGTTTATATGTGCATGCAACGGTACAGGGATTCTGGAAGTATTTAAAGTTAAGTTATAACATTTAAAACGTCTTTTCGTAAAAAAAAAAACGTCAAAAAGTTTTGGAACTTTGATCTTCAACATCTTCGTAAACAGAAGGTTCCCAGGTATGCTACAGTACAAAAAAAATATTATAATAACGGGAAGAACAAGTGACTCTTGGCTTCGTTAAGAATATTTTTACACCCACTCATCATCATCAGTAATTTTAGTAAGTTCCATTTTATTTATTTTTAAAATAAAGCTCTCAAGCTAATCGACTTTACCTACCAAAGAAAAACAGAATCACAAGTTGTATATTCCAGCAGCAATAGTTTTCTCATCCTGATTAAATAAACTTCAGCCGTCGCCGTCGAGTGTTGCAGCTAATCTACGTGATAATCCCCACACATGCGGCACGACCGCTCGCTCGCACGTCTCGGTCGTTAATGCAATTAATACAGTCACTACTCCCACCACCGCTGTAGTAAGAGTTAGTTAGTAAATACCCACATAAATGTTTGCTGTATTCGAGTCGGTGAGGTTTATACACGTTTACGTCAAACACGTATTGTTAAACAGGTGCTAATCAACTTAACTTTAAACAACGTTTAGAAATAAAGGCCTGCATGTCAACAGATTGTTGGCCAGAATCGTCACGCAGTGGGACCCAGAAGACGTGCGTCTCGTCACCGAGGGAGGCTGAGGTAAAGCAGGTGTGATGAGTTACAGGTATTTAGGGCGGATTGGCTGGAGAAGGCAACACATAGAGAAGAAAGCTGTGGGGGAATCCCTTGCCCAGGATTGAGACAATACAAATAAAATACAAAATATTCGTCATATTAGTTGCACTTAATAGTTTTAGATATATTTCTGCACTTGAAAAAAAGTGCAGAAATATATCTTAAACTATTAAGTGCAACTAATATGACGAATATTTTTGAACGACAGTTTTTAAAATCACGTAAAATTAAGACATGATATTTAAACGTATTTTTTGGATAAATAATCCCGCCAATTAATTTATTTATTTATTTATTATGGGTCGTAATGTATTAGAACTACTGTAGGGGATTGATTCTACGAAATGATGCTTATTCTAAACTGGTGCTTTGGTAGACATTCTAAGGTCCGTGTTACAGAAGCTACTGGGCCTGAAAATAGACAGGTAGGTTAGTCAACTGGAGTGACTTGAGGGCGCGAAGTACCTACTGTAACATTACTGGCCTCGTATAAACCTGGCTTATCTCTCTTGATTAACCACGACTTTTTCCAATCAACTCAACCTATTGCAGTAAACAACTACACATTGGCTTCTCCCAAGTTATTCCACCAAACAAGTTTCCTTGTTTTTCGCATCCACTCTATCCCAAAACCAGTTATTGAAAGCGTCTGCCTAATTCGTCTACCAATAGTTAGGCAAACCCTTATGACGGCTCATTATACGTCATTAAGAAATCTATGTCCAGAAATAAATGTTTACCAGCTAATGTGATAAATTATTTCCTATTCAGCAACTTTTATCATCACAAGTACAGTAGCTATAGTTAACCAGTGACAGTGATCTTGACGAACGAAAAAGAATACCTATGTTACAAATGAGTACCGCCAAGCGAAAACCAAACTAACACGTGTTCACAGTGTCACTAAAATGGCTGGTTTAGCGACGCATTTCACATTTACTACTATTTGATACATTAACGAAGACATTCGTGCCGAAACAACTTCTCCCTGGCACTTTGAGCCCCAGCCTCCACTAAATGTTTACCAGCCAATTATAGAAAAAATATTTACCTATTCAGCAACTTTTATCGTCACAAGTACACGCCCTAGTTGACCAGTATCAGAGATCTTGACATCCGTTTATGTTTACGAGTATCATACTTCACGCTAGATTAAACTTGATATTTATGATGTCTAGTGTCCGACTGTAGTCTCAGTGTCGGCGAAAGACTATTCAGAGCTTCGGCTTTTCAAAAAATTAGTCCGAAACTGAATAGGTATTGTAGAGGAGAGTAATAAATTGCTTGATGTCTGAGTGAATCTAATACTTTATTTATTTCAGTTTATTTTGGTCATTTATTTTTATTTATTTATTTATTTTAACATTAAACGGCCAGGGCCAATTACATTAGTTGTGATCATTATTTAATTACAATAACAAAAGTATACAACTACTCGACAGTCACACGTTCTTCTCACAATACTCCAGACATACTGACAAGATCTTCTTCCATTCATCCGCGAACACATCACGGACAGGCTAAGGCGGCGGGCACGAAACCGGCGGCGAGGAGCGATGGGCCGAGCGGGGCGATGGCGACGGTACAAAATTGTTCTGTCGCCATCGGGGCGAGACGGCTCTCGGCCCATCGCTCCTCGCCGTTGGTTTCGTGTCCGTCACCTTAGAGCGAGCGCGCACTGCGGTGCGTTTCCGGTAGTTCTGCCGCACTGGGCGGGGCCTACAGTAACAAAACGCATGACCGCAGTGCGCGCACTTCAAAGACATTCCATACTTCACAGATTATGCGGTAGAAAAACGTACCGCAATGCGCGCTCGCCCTTAGTGTTTAAGAGAGCGTTGAGCGCAGTGAATGTGCGAGGCGAGGGACAGGGCTCGAGCGACTCCGAGGCCCGCCGAACAATCTGTGCTTCCTGTTACGGCTTTATTTTATCGGAGCAAAAAGATGGCCATAAAATGAAATGTTACAATAGTACCAATTTAAGAATTATGCAAATATTATCTTATGTTAATATGTCGTGTTTTTTGATAAATGACACACATACTAGAAATAATAATTATATCTCTCTTCAACTAACTATTTAAGCAAAGACCTAGTCCATGACCCAATTTACGTTTCTATGTAAACTAGTTATTTAAACCTATTCAATAACGCATATTTGCAGGATCCTTTGCAAACAGAAACCCCTTCATAATATTATTAAGTTAGTTACATTTAGCACAAAAACATACACGAAGTTTGGTTTCGACCGAAACTAAAATGTCGAGGTCGGGGTTTCGGCGTCGGCATTCGGAAAAATATTGACCTTGAGGCAAACACTAGTGATTTTCGCATTCGCATTAAACTAGCGATTTTCATTTCACGCTTCGTCTATAATGTTGGGAAATCGGTATTTTCTACTTGTCGCAAATAGAAATAACTTTTTGTGGATAGTGCGGGAAATTGTAGATACTCGTATCTGCTACCTACGCAACAAAACGCCTACCTATGTTTTGATCAAAACGAACCCTTATTCCACATAATCAGACTATAATGTTCCCCCTGTTGGGATACAGGCCACCTCTATTTAAGAGGGAGTGGGCCGTAATCCACCACGCGGACCCAATGCAGTTTGGTAGATGTCTTGGAATTTTTGGTTTTAGGACATGCCGGTTTCCTCACGATGTTTTCCTTCACCGTTTAGAGAGCAGTGGTGATGAAATAATTTACACAAAGTAAATGGCCCGTCTGGGTTCGAACCTACGACCTACAACTTGTAAGTCGCAGCCGTTACCACTGAGCCACCATTGCTCTCTATAATACTTCAATTAGGTACTAAAGTAACGAGAGTTACAAAAATAATCGAAGGTTCTTATAGTGTAGCTATTTTTATGATGAATCCCAAGCCTGTCCTACGGGTACTGATTATCGCCATTCAAAACCAGATGATGAAACTAAAGCTCCATTTACTGGTTGCTTAGCTTGGGACTAGATGGCGTTGTGTGAAATGTCCAAAAAATATTTATTATTATTTATTACTAGCTTTTGCCCGCGACTTCGTCCGCGTTTCCGTCGTTTTTCGTAAAAAAGTACCATTATGTCCGTCCTCACGGTTCAGTGGTTTTGATGTAACAGACAGATTAACTTTCGGAAATATAATATGTCAATCCACAATACTGTTGAAAAATATCGCAATAAGGAACCGCAGAATATTATTATTAATAGCTGTGCCCGCGACTCCGTCAGCGTGTAACTCCTTGTATGTTATTAAGTTAATGTATTGGACTGCTAAGCTTTCGGGAGTTACACGTGTTATTGTGAGTCAACCATAAAAGATAGACATATGCTATTGTGGGATATTTTTTAGGTAATTTTATGTAGAACATTTCCGTCGTAAATGATTTCTATGTAGTTTTAACCATTAAGGCTGCACACGCGACGGAAGCTTAAAAAATGGAGCAACTTCTCCCGTTTTCCCAACATTTCCCTTCACTGCTCTGCTCCTATTGATTGTAGCGTGATGAAAAGTATACTATAACCTCCCCAGGAGTATGAAGAATAATTGTACCAAGTTTCGTTAAAATCCGTCGAGTAGTTTGTGTTTCTATAAGGAACATACAGACAGACAGACAGACGGACAGACAGACAGACAGACAGACAGACAAAAATTTTACTGATTGCATTTTTGGCATCGGTATCGATCACTAATTACCCCCTGACAGTTATTTTGAAAATATATATCATGTACAGAATTGACCTCTCTACAGATTTATTATAAGTATAGAGTATAGATTATTATTTTTAAAGTGTCTTTGACGTATCTCGGGACCCTGGGGTCCCGGACTTTTGGAAGGCGTACGAGGGGCCGAAGCCAACTCGCAGAGGCCCCTTAGACAATTTTAAATTATGAGGAGGCACCAACCGACGATTATCCCTGTATACACTATGCAAGTGCACCCAAGGACAACCCCCGGTTGGTGCAGGACTATTGCAGAACATGGAAACAAAACATATTGGGCTATGGGTTTGGGTGGCTGTGGACTGGTTACCTAGAACTATGAAAGGACTATGGCCCCTGCCTGATCAATGTTTTATTATTATACACGGAAAAAAAATGGCAGGGGGTGACTTGCACACTCAATAATGGGCCCCCGAAAACGGTCGCTAGCACATAGTGTCGTAGCGGCAAGGGAGCAACATGTCCTGAGGTGCTTGTGAGGAGTGGAGAGGTATTCCACGGTTCTCAGAACAATCCCAGAGCCCGGAAGATGGTCAAGATCCCTACAAACACTTACTGGAATACTTCCTTCCTCCGAGCACGTTTGCTCTTGCGAATCTCCACTCAAGCCAGCCAATAAAGGCAAGAATGAGGTGGGAGCTCTGTTCCCGTCATTGTTCACTCCAGCCGGCCAATAAAGGCAAGCGAGAGGTGAGGAACAAGACTTCTCCCGGGAGATAGGGTCCGTGGGGTCGCTACTGCCCAACAGCTCGCCACATGCTGCCCTGCGGGTTTCTGTATCTCTCTTGGTCTGGCTCCTCATCCTAGACCCGTTCCGGCAGAGTAAACTCTACAGGAACAGACCTAGAATTCGGAGCGCGCAAGCCCCACCACGACGTCAACGTAGAGATACTGCGGTGGGGTTATTATTATTATTATTATTATGTCTTGACAATTCTCGGGACCCTGGAGTCCCGGACCTTTAGAAGGCGTACGAGGGGCCAAAGCCAACTCGCAGAGGCCCGTTAGACGCTTTCAATGAAATGAGGCACCAACCGACGATTATCCCTGTACGCACTATACAAGTGCACCCAAGGACAACCCCCGGTTGGTGCAGGACTATTGCAGTATATGGAAATAAAGAGATTGGACTATGGATTTGAGTGGCTAAAGTGGACTGGTTGCCTAGAACTATGAAAGGACTATGGCCCCTGCCGGATCAATGTTTTATAATACACGGATAAAATGGCAGGGGGTGACTTGCACACACAATAATGGGCCCCCGAAAAGGTCGCTAGCACATAGTGTCGTAGCGGCAAGGGGGCAACATGTCCTGAGGTGCTTGTGAGGAGCGGAGAGGTATCCCACGGTTCTCAGAACAATCCCAGAGCCCGGAAGATGGTCAAGATCCCTACAAACACTTACTGGAATACTTCCTTCCTCCGAGCACGTTTGCTCTTGCGAATCTCCACTCAAACCGGCCAATAAAGGCAAGAAAGAGGTGGGAGCTCTGTTCCTCGTCAGTGTTCACTCCAGCCGGCCAATAAAGGCAAGCGAGAGGTGAGGAACAAGACTTCTCCCGGGAGATAGGGTCCGTGGGGTCGCTACTGCCCAACAGCTCGCCACATGCTGCCCTGCGGGTTTCTGTATCTCTCTTGGTCTGGCTCCTCATCCTAGACCTGTTCCGGCACAGTGAACTCTACCGGCACAGACCTAAAATTCGGAGCGCGCAAGCCCCACCACGACGTCAACGTAGAGATACTGCGGTGGGGTTATTATTATTATTATTTACACGGCGCCAGTTTATTGCCTGTGGCATACCATAAAATTGAAAGGCAAATATCTGGCACCGTCTAAACAACACGTACAATATTGTTGCACGATACGGGCAACTTTGAAAACTGGTATAAGCATATACAAGAAAATCGCACAGTACATACAATAATTGCTCGTACAATAAAATCGCATTCAATTCTGGCATGATCTGACATTTGTGCTGTCATTGAAATATGAGTGCGGTGAGTGAGGGTGTGGTAATTGTTGTTGCTATTTTGAGGCAAGAAATCAAATCAAGAACAACTTGAAAAATATCTTGAGAAGCGTTCAATAAAATTTAATGAAATATCATGTCTAGGCAAAACTTGCATGCAATAATCGCCTGTCAATTTTATTGCCTGGTGTAAGTCGCATGCGATTTTATTGAATGGCAAAACTTGCATTCAATTATTGTACATGCCATTTTATGGAATCGCACGCGTGTAAACACTTCATGCAGTTCTTGAATGTCAAAAAACTTGAACGTGCTTATGGCATGCAATTATTGCTCTTGAACGTTCCAGAAACTTGCCCCGTGTAAATGGCGCTTAAGGTGCAAAATTATTATGACACCATGGCAAGTATTTATTTAAGACTAAACTTAAATAAAATTGATTGCTTTTCATAATTGATTGATTATAATTTATTAATTGATTACACCCGCCGTTTTATTTTTTTTGCTTGGCTCCTAAGGATTGTTTCGTGGTGGTAGTTGCCTAATAACCTTTCTCAAGAATTGAGCTATAAAATACAAAAAGATTTTTTAAATCCGACTAATAGTTACAGAGATTAGCGCGTTCAAAAATACTGTGACAGTAGTTAGCGATACAATGCCGCCCGGCGTCGCCCGCGCAGTGTGTCACATACCCGTTCGGCTTCATAATAGGTAATACTTATTTCTAGTGACGAAAACATGAATATTTTAAAAAACCGCTAATAAAATTATGAATACTAAAATAATATGTTCGTATAAAAAAATAAATGAAATAACTTAAGTAGTTAGAAAGTTAAAACGATTTTATGTTTTGTATTCCTGGAATTTATTCATGTAGTATTTTACTACAGTACTTAAATATTATCATCTAGGATTGATGTGGTACGCGTTCTAGTTTAACATACAGTTTTTGCATAACTTACTTGCATTATTTGAAGGCGTATTAACATATTTAACTAGTCGAATGCCGTAATTACAGACGCAATTAAAAAGCCGTTGTGTCTCGTGTGGATGCACGTTCCGGCACATGAGGGGTTAAAAGTCACTAAAATCATAACGCTTTTAAAGTATGAACGCGTTTTACACTTTCTGCCAGTCAACTCCTAGCGTAAGCCGTAGATACACAAGCCACTGTAGACCTAAAATTTAAAACAACACTACATCCAATACAGATTTCGTCGACACTCGTTACATCGGCGGGCGGGGCAAAAAACGACATGAACCAAAAATGGAATTTGCCAGAGGCGCTGCGCTGTTTAAATCCCCTCGTCAGATTTGTACGGTTGTAGGGATTTCAGGTTTGCTTTTGTAAAAAAAAAACCGACCAAGTGCGTGTTGGACCACGCACAATGAAGGGTTCCGTAGTTGAAAATCATTTATCCCAAAAACAAACTTAACATCCATCATTTAATTCATCTTATCATTCATTCATCATGTTGAACTAGATATCCCAAAAAAATTGTTTTAACTAATAAAATTACAATTAACGATTTTCGGATTTTTTTCTTTACTTGTGCTACAGCACAAGTAAAGAAAAAAATCCAAAAATCGTTCGTTCGTTCGTATCTTACAAGATAAGACCTTGCTTCATGCCAAATTTCATTATTCTAAGCCAACGGGAAGCACCCTGTAGGTTTAGATTCACATGCAAATATCAAAATATGTCGCATAAATGGCCGTATTTTTTTATTGCGTTGACTTCGAAGCTTAATTTTTTTAGAGCTCCAAGGGACCCGGGACCTACGTTTTTATATTAATATCAACTTGATACCTCCACGCCTTCCTGAGAACAAGGGTCTTGACAGACTGACAGACAGACAGACGGACAACGAAGTGATCCTATAAGGGTTACGTTTTTTCCTTTTGAGGTAAGGAACCCTAAAAAACTCAGTTAGCCTAGTTGGTATAGATGCAAATGCAATAGGACAAGCCATCAGCCGTGCGATTCGATGCTTTTCATGTGAAATGAATCCGCACGGCTAGCTGTGTAAATGTCAGTTTTTCCATCTCGGTGGTTTAATTTTTCTGCAGTCTGTGTTCACAGATGCGTAGTATGACACTACGTTGTGTAGTGCCAGGAAAAAAAGAACTACTGTTTTCTTATTATTTCCTAAAAAAAAGACTTAGGAAAACCAGATAATATTAATAAAGGGAATTAATGTGACATCTATTACGGGATCGCTTGATTGATTTGTAGGAAGTAAATGGGGAATTATGACTTATAAGTTGTTTTTAGGGTTCCATACCTCAAAAGGAAAAACCAGAACCCATAAAGTATCACTTCGTTGTCCTTCTGTGTGTCTGTCAGCCTATCAAGACCCTTTTACTCAGGAACGCGTAGAAAGAAAGAAAAACGTTTAAATTCAAAATCATTTATTTCAATCTATTTTTTTAGATCATATTATTATGTTAATATTAATCACAAAATATATAAAAATAAATAATTAAATAACATAAAAAAATTGTAAAATCAAATCAAAATCAAAAAATTAAATTAAAATCATAAAACGCATTGTTGTTTTTGACGCAGTTCGTGAAACACAAAACACAAAAAACAAAGGATAGAGGTATCAAGTTGAAATTAATAATTTTCAAATACGTAAGTCTATAGGCCCTTGGAGCACTAAAAAAATCAAGCTTCTGAGTCAACGCAATAAAAAAATACGCCATTTAAGCGATATATTTTGATACTCGCAAGTAATTCAAAACCTATAGGGTACTTACCGTTGCCCTAGAATCATGTGTCACAAGAAGCTAGGTCTCACAGCATAAGTAAAGGAAAAAGTCCGAAAGTTGTTAATTAGTATTGTAATAATCAATCTGCCTAGCCTTTTCCCAACTCTGTTGGGGTCGGCTTCCAGTCTAACCGGATGCAGCTGAATACCAGTATTTTACATGGAGCGACTGCCTGTCTGACCTCCACAACCCAGTAACTGGGTAATACGATACCCCTTGGTAAGACTGGTTGTCAGACTTTCGGGCTTCTGACGACCCGTAACGACTGTCAAAGATCCACGAATGACAGCCGGGACCAACGGCTTAACGTGCTTTCCGAGGCACGGAGGAGTCTCGGTGTGTAAAGATGGTCACCCATCCACTGACCAACCCCGTTAAGCGTAGCTTAACCTGATGGATCGTCCCGTGCGGCAGTTATTACTTAGCCACGAGCTCCTCGTTAATTTATTATTAGTTAATTAGTAATGTAATGTTATCACATAAAAAAAATGGGGATTACAAACTAAAATTTGTAGTTGGAGAACTGACCGTGACGTATATCAATGTATGGGAGAACATGTTTTTCAACTACAATGTTAAGTTTGTTTTTGGGATAAATTCTCTTCAACTACGGAACCCTTCACTGTGCGTGGTCCGACACTTGGCCGGTTTTTTTGAAGTGACACAACAAGTTATAATACTCTAGCTAGTGTCCGTAAAAGCCCGCTGTATTTATATTATCATTTAATTTTAATTAAATTCTTTATATTTGTACTTTGATCAGCGAAGCATGCAATAAGATGGAATTATTTGATCCAGTTGGCTTTTTGGGGCGTTAATAATGTGTGGTGTACACATCATGGCATAATTATTCAGATTTAATATGAGAAGTAAAATTTTGTAGGTAAGTTATTTTGTGTTGAACACATTTAAATATTTAAAAGGGTAGTTTGAGGACATAGTTGGATTTTAAAAATATTCTTGTTAATACGTTAAATTTTAATAGTCAATAAAGAAGTGTTACTTACGTATGTAATAATAGAAGTTAGTTTGTAAATTAAAGCTCCTTAGCATTCCCAAATACTTATTATTCTTGTAAGTTAAACACTATTTGGAGTAGGTATGTACAACATATTATGTTAACTTTGAAAAATCCGCCTTAAACGGTCCTTCGAGCCGGATAGTAAAAAGCGTGCCAGAGAAGTGAAATAAAATTGTGTATGTAAAATTAGCCTTATGTACCTATGTCACTTTATAAGGAAGATGGCTTTCTACAAAGTTTTAGGTACCCAAAGTCTCAACTAAACGATGGAAACTTTAACGTCCCGCTCGCTGTTAGCACCAAGTATCGCAACAAGAAAGAGGAAACTGATATCGTTTAGTAGACTTATATTACAGACTGTCATAATGATGGCTAAATTATCCTGAACAAACTTTTAGCGTTATTCTCTAAACACGAGCTCTTTAAATCCGCGGTTTTTTACTTTTAATTTAAAACTCAAGTGACCACACACAATTTTAAAATTTTCAAAATTGTGTGTGGTGACTTGTGTGGCTTGATGTGAACTTGGGATAGAACAACTACAGTGTATCTTAATCCTTATCCTGACTTCGAAAATGTCAACTGAATAATATCTGATATAAGCCCCACTTCCCTCCCAAAGTTACAATGGTCTGCCAAAACACACGCGAAATTTTACGACATAATGGTGCCGATTCTCTTGTCACAAATGCCTCTAAACTAGACTAAAAATCACTAAAATTTAGTTTATTCCTGTCAAACGACGATTTCCCATTCTGAAATTGATTAAAGTGACACAACTTAATTAAATTTTAGTTTGACAGCACTAAGATTGTACTAAGATTATAATTTAGTGAAAATGGCAATTTTGCTATTCTGAATTTGACGTTTTTTCATCTAAAATTTTGATTGTCAAACTAAATTAGATGATTTTTAATCGCGATTAAAAAGGTGTGAAATAAGATTAGTTGTCATGAGCTAAAATTCACACAAACACCTTGACTTCAAGTGCAAAAACAGTACTGTATTTTTTTTTCTTTTCCATATATCTCGAAAACGGTGTGTCCTATCGCAAAAATAATGAAAATTTGGCCCCCCTTTATAGAACCCTTAAACCCGTAACCCTCAACACGTAGGTACCAAAAAAAAAATCCACAAAAACACGTTGAAGCTGCCCCCTCCCTGCCCCCCTCCAGCTCTAAAAAATATCTGACACGGTAACGGCGGCGATGTCGGATTGTCTGTAAACAAAATATGACAAGCCTTCTCACTTTTCATAGTGATTTCGTTAGTTCCAATTAAAGCCACCGGGTCAAAATACTACGACCACTATACCACGCGGAGTCACGATTGTCAAACTCAATTTTAGTTGTGTCAAATTTTTTTCTAAATTTATAGGTTTTTTTTGCAGAATAGCTCTAAGATTCTCATAGCCAAAAGTAAGGAATTTTAGTGATAGTTTAGTTAGTTTAGTTCGGTGTACAACAGAATCGGCACCAATATCGAAATTATTTAAAGTCAAATCGCAAGGTAGTATTCCTGCAATTTAGGACATCATTGTACGCCTCCTTCCACTCGCAGGATGGCTCGGCGGTCACCTCAAAGCAGCAGAGATGGGGTCAGTTAGGGCCGATGCCGCCGGGGTCGCGGGTTGTTCGAAAGAGATACCGTGGCCCTGGCACAAGCAACTGAAGGAATACGGGTGTGTTTTAGTCAGTAAGAGTCTGACACGCCCTCCTGCTCCGCCCAGAGCGGGAGAAGTCATTTAATTATTTCCCATCAACAAAAAAAAAAGGATGGGTCGGCGAGAACCTTCCAATAAACAGACTATCAGGAGGTATCTAATATAGATTGATTGTGGTAATACTGGACATGGTTCGATGCCTCTAACCAGAGGATGTGGGCGTAATGTTCACCCACATCTCTCCTCGCCTCGAAACATCGCCCACACGCTTTGGAAATAATTACATCTTGGGGTTGGAAACCAAAGATAAGTCAATAATTGACTTTCCACATGCTTAATTAGGCTATAATTTTGTAAAGTTGGTAACGCTGCCGATACCTATACAAGGGCAAAATAATGTCTATGGAGCACGATATCACGTAACGAAATTCATTAAAAAAAATCCCAAGGCATTGGTTTTTATGAGGTGTTTTGTTTTGTGTCTAAGCTGCATTCAACAGACGTTATCCTGTCCAAATTTCAATTATTCATACAAAATTCCCATAGAACATTCACTTTCTGTTTTCTGGAATTTTCCAATTTTTCCGGCAGCTTTTACAATTTTTCTCGTCAGAAGAACCTTCTTCGGACTTCGCCGAATATTAGGTAAGTATTGTGAGGACTCGAACCTCACAGCGGGAGGCTAACTACTTTATAATAAAAGACAGTAGTGTACTGAAGAAATGGGGCTGAAGCCCGCTATATTAAAATAGAAATAAAATTATAATTCACTCCCTAGGTCCTACGCGGAGCCCTAGCTATCTGCTATCTGACAATCCTTACAAAAAGCGAGCATCACTTTCTATAAGAATTTTCGATGTTTGAATGATCGGAATGTCAGCCAGTTATAAATCCATACTTTGGCTTGTACACAGCAAAACCTCTACATGAGCTACGCCCACCCTTGAATAAAAGGATTAACGTAGTCAACTTCAAAATAAAACTTTTATTCAGACCAAGACATTCGATCATACAGACAAAACCTGCCTAAACCTAAAAAATAGACACCCTACCTAACTCCGGGAAAACGGCGACAATTCGGGGTTTCGTACTTATATGTACAGGCTAAGCTCTGGACAAACGAAATGCGAAAATCTAACACTATGTTAAGTGTCAGATAAGTTAACATTAAAGTGTGCCATTGTGCACCCAAAAATATCGCATTTATCCAGTCTGAGCCTCGTCAAACAAAACCCAGAGGGAAAAGAATGACGTACCCCCTACAAAACAATACGATGTGACAATTCACATCAGCCCAGAAGGGGTTGAAAATCTAAAGAACTCAACATCGTGATACATTAATCCATCGGACAGTATCGAGCCAGAGGGAGGAATGCGCCAGGAAGTCAAAATTCTAACGCAGAACCTAACTCATGTTCAAACTCCAACAAATTCAAAGAAAAATATCGCGTAACGTCAACACTGAACCCTTACGTATTACTACTGGTCCATATTGACCAAACTGTGGATCCTCTGATATAAATTGCACCAATTGTGTCAACTCAACACACTTTGCAAGGACTATGTCCCGTCAGCAAAGCTGGTTACAACTCATACCAAAGTCACCCCCCCTCTAGAAGGTATTCACAGTTTCTCAAAACATCCACTACTCCTAATACGTCATACTAAAATGCTGGAGGATGTTCATGCTAATCAGCCCTATCGACCCGTAACGAAGCGACGTTGTCGTAGGTGTTCACTCCCTCATGCTCTTCAATGTAGTAGGCAGCGTTGTGGTGTATCACACACGCTGTTGGTTGGGTCCGATGTCTCAGCATATGAAATATTACACAAAAAACACAATATTAGAACATTAGAAAATATACACATTAATATTTTATGCCCTGCTGATGTCATAAATCTAATGCAGTGACATGATAAACTGTAAATAAAGACAATGACAATTAAATAATCCTTAAAAGAAAAAGTTTCCATCTAATAAAACAACTAGGAGGTTTAAAAAGTTTACATCTAATAATATTGTTTACAAAAATATCACATAACCTCCTTTTATTCAATTTACAAAACTTATATTTTAAAATGGAAAACTTCTTTACAAAATAATTTTTGGTTTTCAAATCCTTTTTTAAATTAATTATTTTAGGAACCAATTTTCTAAATTTAATTTTGTTTTTTACAGATAAATTCTTTTTCTTTCTTATAGTACCAGTTGGAATGTACATGACACTTTGGTGTCGTAAAGGGATATTAGGGAACCTATCACAACTTTTTTCAATATATTTATTTTCTACTTGCGCGATATCAACCGTTGTCTCGACTGCGCATGACTCCACATTCTGTTCACCTAACTTTAAATCGACTTCCAAAAGACAAAAATCACCAATCTCCTTTGTTTCCGACGACAGACCGGAATGGCCATTCTCCTTTGAAATCGAATATTTTAAATTAAAATTATCTTGAAAAATTTGTTCACAGGCGATGCTATTTTTATTGTTTTCCACATCGTGAACATGATCGTCTTGACACACAGACATATTAGACATAATAGCAGGATTGGACAGACCCGAATATTCCAGTGCTTCCTGATCTTCCTTCATAAGCACCTCGTCTGTCTGCACATCGTTTTCGGTCACCACAGGGCTGCTCTCTGCGCAGCTGAGCTCAGCAATGACCTCAACTTCATCGTCAACACTGCTTGCATCGCATTTTTCTAGCACATCAACTTCCTGCTCTCTTTCACTAGAAATTAATTGCATATTATCATCTACACATAAAACATTTTCCTGTCTGTCTTCAACAGACCTCTTTTGTGCGTCCGCCTCTTGTCGCGCACAACTAATAATCTTTCCCTTATGGCATCTACAAGGGAATTCTGCCCATAATGCGTCACACAGTGCCTCAAAGGACATACCGTCCGACCATGTATAGTTGTAAAAAGATCTTGCAGCACTTGCAAGAAACGCACCCAAAATTAGCGACCAATCGCTTTCACGCCATCCATTGATGTTGGCTATTCGTAAGAAATCAGCAATAAACTTTTCAAGACATCGGGCGTCGATGCCCGTAAAACAATAATCTAACATCAGCACCATGTCGATCACTCTCTAAAGCACAATAATAATATTTAAAACCACTTAGTCTGTTTAAGGGGATCCACTGCTCCTCATATCGCTCGGCATGCGATAGTGACGTGTCTTGCGTCCGGCGGAATAACTTCTACGCCAAACACCAACAAATTCTTAAATACTTCGCTCTGCTAAACTGGGCCGTATCGGCGCACTCCAAAAAACCTTCGAGAGAGGTACCGCGGGCGTACTCGCGGTCGTTATGAAGCTTCTTCTACGGCGGCGGCGGCGGCGGCGGCGCCTCCACCAAATGTGAGGACTCGAACCTCACAGCGGGAGGCTAACTACTTTATAATAAAAGACAGTAGTGTACTGAAGAAATGGGGCTGAAGCCCGCTATATTAAAATAGAAATAAAATTATAATTCACTCCCTAGGTCCTACGCGGAGCCCTAGCTATCTGCTATCTGACAATCCTTACAAAAAGCGAGCATCACTTTCTATAAGAATTTTCGATGTTTGAATGATCGGAATGTCAGCCAGTTATAAATCCATACTTTGGCTTGTACACAGCAAAACCTCTACAGTATCTAATAGCAATGAAAACAAAAAAGAATCTCGAGAAATCACACGAAACTAAGACATTACCTAGTACTGTCTATGTATACCTCTGCTTATCTACTAGAAACACAAGCGTGAATAAATATATAGTGATCAGGTTATAACACATAGTTTAGCAGCCATAACTGTCAGTCAGAGGCTATAATAGTCCCCTAGCGGCCATTAATAACTCAACAATTGCCCGAAACAGAGTATTATAAAACATGAACGCCGATTTTATTCCGTGTACCTACATAAATATTTCTTTACATAGATTTCAGTTAAATATTAAGAACTAATTTATTGTATTATAGTTAGTTGTGATAGTGTGTCAGGGGCTTGTGGCTAAGTAATAACAGCCGCACAGGTCTATCGATCAGGTTAAGCTACGCTTGCCGAAGTTAGTCCGTGGATGGTCGACCATTTTTACATACCGGGACTCCGCCGTGCCTCGGAAAGCACGTTAAGCCGTTGGTCCCGGCTGTCATTCGTAGATCTTTGACAGTCATTACGGGTCGTCGGAAGTCCGAAAGTCTGACAACCAGTCTTACCAACGGGTGTCGTAAGTATTACCTAGTTACTGGGTTGTGGTGGCAGTCGCTCCATGTAAAATACTGGTATTCAGCTGCATCCGGTTAGACTGGAAGCCGACCCCAACATAGTTGGGAAAAGGCTAGGCAGATTGATCGAAGCTAACTCAAAAACTTAATAAATAAGGGACTACCATGCAAGCTTCCTGAACCAAATGAAAAAGAATTTTCAAAATCGGTCCACAATTATTGTCGAAAATATCGAAGAACATAAATTTAAAAAAATTATCAGTCATCGAGGAGACTAGTGACAGAAGAAAACTCAACCGTAATACCACCACCACCACCACCACCACCACCACCACCCCACCACCACCTATGCATAGCATGTCGTGGTGTCGAGGTGTCGCGGTGACGCGAAACCGTAAGATTTCTCCCTACCAAAATTCGCTCAACGCGCCTAAAGAAGTTTTTACTTCAATAAAATACATACAGACGAAAATAATAAGTACAACCTTCTCCTTTTTTGAAGTCTGTTCAAAACTAGACCATTTCTGATTTTCAACAGTACCTCTAGAAGTAGTATAATATTTTTTAATTAAATTTTTGGCTATTTTTATGTTTTTAATTTGTGCTGGTGGCCCGTCATTAGTTTACCATTTGCCCAAGTGGCCTATGGTCTTAATCAGCCTGTGCATCCCTACTCTAGCCCCTCCATCTTACCCCACAAAACTCAAGAGCGTAACAAGTTATTGTCACTCAGAATGACAGGTCCTTAAAATTACATAGCCCTTTGAGCAAGAGTTTACAACTTCAAAATAAAGGAAGCCATACTCTTTACATCGTCAGCCCATACAATACATTTATTATACAATTTTTATCACCGGCCTGTTTACGGCTACGGCCTGAAATCACTTGTAAACACACAATAGGAAGATACAAAAGGGACACTTTGGGAGACAACAAAAGTCAACATTGTAGGTTGGTACCTACTGTTAGGTATTTAAAGTCAGGAAAATGAATTGCTAAGCAAATTGTCATACAACTGTCACGGCACACGGCAATAGGGATGATGCCTGGGTAAAAAAAATTGGCAAGAACGGGGAAATGCGAACTGCCCACAGAAGTGAAAACTGCGTGAAAGGCCGTTGACCAACACCTTTTTAGGGTTCCGTACCTCAAAAGGAAAAAACGGAACCCTTATAGGATCACTCGTGTGTTTGTCTGTCTGTCTGTCCGTCTGTCACAGCCAATTTGCTCCGAATCTAATGGACCGATGACCGATTAAGTTGAAATTTGGTACACATATGGATTTCTGTGACCCAAACACGGACGGCTAAAGTAAATAAATGAATTTTGAATATGGGGTCACTGGGGAATAAGAAAATTTAAAAAAAAGTTTTGCAAACTGTACCCTGTGACATATCAAATGAAAGGGCTTACTATGATGGTCTCAAATATACGTTTTTTTTTATAATTTTAAAATAAATCATTCTAATGTTATTAAAGAAAATAGACGAAAATTGATCATCCACAATTTTTCCCTAGCATAAATTGCTTAACGCGCCTAAATAAAACTATGTTTATCATTCACGGTGACGCGAACCCGTAAGTTGTCCCCCTACCAAAAATAAAACTACGTTTATCATTCACGGTGACGCGAACCCGTAAGTTGTCCCCCTACCAAAAATAAAACTACGTTTATCATTCACGGTGACGCGAACCCGTAAGTTGTCCCCCTACCAAAAATAAAACTACGTTTATCATTCACGGTGACGCGAACCCGTAAGTTGTCCCCCTACCAAAAATAAAACTACGTTTATCATTCACGGTGACGCGAACCCGTAAGTTGTCCCCCTACCAAAAATAAAACTACGTTTATCATTCACGGTGACGCGAACCCGTAAGTTGTCCCCCTACCAAAAATAAAACTACGTTTATCATTCACGGTGACGCGAACCCGTAAGTTGTACCCCTACCAAAAATAAAACTACGTTTATCATTCACGGTGACGCGAACCCGTAAGTTGTCCCCCTACCAAAAATAAAACTACGTTTATCATTCACGGTGACGCGAACCCGTAAGTTGTCCCCCTACAAAAAATAAAACTACGTTTATCATTCACGGTGACGCGAACCCGTAAGTTGTCCCCCTACCAAAAATAAAACTACGTTTATCATTCACGGTGACGCGAACCCGTAAGTTTTCCCCCTAACAAAAATCATTTTAAAATGTTTTCACTTCAAAAAAGAAATTATATTTAGTCCGTCAGTCGTTTATTAAAAAAAAATATTAGACACGTATTTCTTGCTTTATCATATTAATAAAAAAATACTTAGATAAAACGTATTAAAGTTGGGTAGTGGGGTTCGTCTACGTCTACGTCACAATTAATCATCATAAAAAAATTGTTATCATCCCTTAACGAATTGAATGCCGTAATTACAGACACAATTAAAAAGCTATTGTGTCTCGTGCGGATCCACGTTCGCGGCATACGAAGGGTTAATAGCTTTCAAAAACACAAAACGGCCATAGCAGTCATAACAATAAAATGTCTATTGTGTCTCGTTCAGTGTCCTTGAAAGCTGACCTTCTGCGCCTTCTCATACAGTATACCAAAAGGACCAGTTTTGTCTATCCATCGTAAACTGAAGGCACTGAAGGTCGGAGGGTGTCCCGTAATTTGTTCTTTGAGCCAGGTTGTTACTTTTCAATGGAGTCACCCAGATCAAAGTAATGGCGTCTATTCAGTTGGCGTGTCGTGACGCAAGCATGTAAGTCAATAAGGATTGATATCATTTTCGTGATGAGGTTAAGTTATTGAGGTTAAGTGAGGTTAGAGATATTCGTATTGATATCATAACGTCATAATATCACGCCTTAATTCCCCAAACGGTAACGCAGAAGTGTACGTATAGTACACTCATATTTCTGCAGTTATGTTAGTCCCAAGGAATCGTTTACGTATAAACGTATAATCGTATAAAACATAAAATAGACGGTGCTACCACAGTCTACTTTGTAATTTTTTTCTATAGAAAAAATGTCAAGTACTTAGTCATGTTTCGGCTTTAGTACCGCGGTAGACAATATAGTCAAATAATACATATAGTCCACTCAACAAATGACCAAAAAGGTGTTGTGGAGTGCGTGAGCTGGGACGTAAGCGATTTCTTCAGAAAGTTGTTCAGGGTGCTTTAGGGAGTAAACATACTAAAAGTCCCCGCGTGTAGGGGGTTCGTCGGAGTGGGGGGGAGAATAAAAGTTCCCACTTTTGAGTATTTCGCTAATATCTTTAAAACGGTGCGTCGAAGAGAAAAAATATGTTCTATGTAATGAAAGCTCATAAAAGTTGTAAAAAAATTTGAGCTCTCATTACATAGAAGAAATCGCTTACGTCCCAGCTCACGCACTCTACAACTCATTTGTTGAGTGGAGAGCAAATTCAAATGATTTAACTATATACATTTGTTTTTATAGCAATATTAAAAACACAAAATTATCGATGTATCCCCTTAATTTTGTACATCATTCCAAAATAAATAAAGAATCGTTTACTTCAATTTGATCTCCGTTAAAGCTAAACTGATAAGTATCAGATAATACAGCATCAAAGGTACTTTGATCATAAATGAATGCAGCCAACATCCAACATTGGGAATCACGGCAATACTCCGATAAAGTGCTACTTATTGATAGCAAATGAATGAATTGAATATCAACGAGCTGCAATATCCAGCAGGATTAATGAAATGCAGACTTTCTGATTTCAAACGGGGTACCTACTAAGCAAAATATCCATTCTGCATTGAAGGTTTTAAGCTCCGTTTACACGGTGCAAGTTTCTGGAACGTTCAAGAGCAACAATCGCATGCCATAAAGCACATTCAATTTTATTGCCATTCAACAAATGCATGCAAGTGTTGTTTATACGCGTGCAATTCCATAAAATGGCATACAATAATTTAATGCAAGTTTTGCCATTCAATAAAATAGTATCGCAATCGCGGCTTACACCAAGGCAATATAATTGCAAGGCGATTATTGCATGAAAGTTTTGTCTCATCTAAATACAGAATTGCACATCCTTGTACAATTGATTCAAGTACTTATTACACGTATTTGCGCTGCCAAATATTTTATTCAATTTTATTGAACGTCTTGTTTCGTTCGCTCATGTTTGAATGATAGACATTTTCATGCCGGAATTGAATGCGATTTTATTGTACGGTCAGCGTCAATAATCATTGCAAATGAGATAAAGTTTAATTTTCTAAGTTGTTGAGATCATTTTGAACAGTCTGTTCGTGCCGATATTTTTGACAATGACTGTGCATGCAATTTTATTGTACAGTAGCCACCAAACAAGTTGGCAAAAAAGAATCCTGTTGCGTGATTGGTCGACGCGACCAATCGACCAATCTCGCCACACGATTCCGTACTGCGCATCCCCAATTTTTTGCCAACTGGCGTGGCGAAGACTATACGTGCAGTTTACACCTGTACCAGTTTTGAACGGCAACTAACTTACCCGTATCGTGCAACAATATTGTATGTGAGGTTTAGACGACGCCAGTTAATTGCCCTTCAATTTTATGGTATACCACAGGCAATAAACTTGCACCGTGTAACTCCATTTACTTTATTGACTTTAAGTGGAGGCCTTGCTGTATTATAGAATAACAAGCCGTGCACCCGCCGCGCGCCGTTGGGGTTTCCCATCGTCGATAGTAACAAAATTCCATACAAACTTTCATCCCCTATTTAACTCATTTAGGACATGAATTTTGAAAAATCCTGCTAATTTTTTTTCGTGATTTCAGATTTGGTCCCATAGTAAAAGTTGTTCATAATGATGAGTACAATGACCCCTTATGTGGATTGCAGTGTTTCAAGTTACACCCAGTTTAAGGAACTTTTGTGCAAAATTTCATGCTTCTAGGAACCAGCGGTTTAGGCTGCGAGTTGTCTGTCAGTGAGTGAAATTAAGATTTTTATAATAAATAATTTCATTCGTTAATTTCGCATAATTTTCGACTTTTGATGAACAATGTAAAAAAAAAATACCGTTCCCTTATCTTATCTTATCTTCGAAGTTTGCATAGAAAAAAATCTGTAATTATTCTATGTGACAGAAATGTATGTACAGGGAAAATAAAACGATATATGTTTCTAAATAGCACACTTTTTCAGAAATCGGAACGGAACCCTTAGTGCGCGAGTCCGACTCGCTCTTGGCCGGTTTTTTTATAAAAGAGATTCACGTCTATAGCATACAGCATAAATATTTAAGGATCCCAAACGCGAAACTCAAGTTTATTTGTATGTCTCGTGCAAAACAAACGCCTTAAGTCTACACGGTGGAAGTTGGCAACTAAATGTCATGTTCACACGTAAGTATTGTTTATAAGGCTATTTTAATGAGACACGAAACCATCTGAGTTCCCAAATGTCCTTTCTTTGGTATTGTTCGTCGAATCATTGAGAGGAGCTCAATGCTAAGAGAGCGAAGCTAAGTTCTGAGAGGGAGCTAAGTTCTGAGTTGAGCTGCACGATTACTGACAACTGCGTGCACAGACTGGATAGGTCCATTCAATCAGTATGGTTCTTTCCTCAAAAGACCATTTCAGACACAAATCTACATGGTCTTCACATGATCTGACCAAGATTATGTCTGGACTTTATATACAGGGTGTAAGGGACAGCCCTCCGCAAACTGATAGGGTGAATTCAGTATGTCATACTAAGATGACCGGTACATGAAATTTTTTCAGGAATGTTAAGTGAATCCAATAAACCTGATTTGTTTGTGTTTTTGTGCACAAATCGGAGCGTCTATTACTGGTTGGGAGGGGAAGGTAATAGGTATGCGGTGACTTCGATGAACTCTGTAGCCAGACAGAAAGTGAACAGCTGATTTCACGCGTCGTTGGTTAGAGTATTTCAACATCCATTGCTGGTTTTTTTTTTGCTATTTTTTTTTGCAGTTTTTTTTACATAAATGGAGTGCTGCGAACACACAATGCAATTTTACGTTGAAATAATGAAAATGTAACTGAATAAAAATTTTAAAAAATTAAAATTTTCCTGAGAAAATTTCCGGTGGAATATGATTCACAATGAGGAGCTGAATGCACCCTGTTAGTTTGCGGAGGGCTGTCCCTTACACCCTGTAGATATAGATATTTTTTTTATTTATTTATTTTATTTATTACAGACATACATACAGCTGTCATTACAGTAACCCAATGCGATAGTGTAGGAAAAAATAATAATAACGATAATTACAAATACATTTCAATTCAAATTAACATTAATAAAACAATTAAAAACAATATAATCAATTTTATACATTCAACTCATTACCATATGATTGAGGTGTAAAAGTGTTCGTACAAACCTACTTACAGAATTAAAATCATTTATCATTCATAGGGTGAACAGTTAAAAGTTAATTTAATTAGGTAACAGAATATTTAACTACATCCCGTCAACCACGTGGTCCTTCCGTCCTTCACTATAAATAGAAATACCGAATGGCGCCCGTCCTTCCCTCGGGCGTCATAAGGGAAGTGCGCTAAGGGATTACGTCAAGGGAATGGTTGGAAACATGTCCTTGAACTGCGATGGAACGAAGGTCCAATTTGCTTTGAAGGATGGTGAAGTCAGCTACGACGAGCAAATAGTGATATTAATAATCATTAGCTGTAACCCCTATCAGGCAAATTGTAATAATATTCACTCCCTTAGGTCACCCCTTATCCCAATTAGGTTATGGCCCATTATAAGCATAACTCTAAATAACCAGTGAATTACTTGGTAGAAAATTAAGGTTATGTGTAGCTTTCAGTCTAACAAGATGCGGATGTACACCATTTTACATGAAGCGAGTGCCATATGACATCTACATCCCAATGATTAGATCATTGGATACTTGACACCGCTATTAGAAGGTTAAACTGGTATGGACTGTCATCATACATAGAGATTAGTATGGCGATCGAGGCCATAATACCTACCTACGTAATAAACATATTCTGCTATTGCTAAGAAATTAGAATAGTACAGAAAATCAGGCATAAAACAAATGACTAACGCTTAAAAACGTAATGAACCCACCATACCATACCCACCATATTTCAGGCAAATAAATGGATTATGATTATGATTATGATTATGAAAAAAAAACAAGCGAAGATCGAAAAAACAAATACGAGTAGGTAGAGGTACTAACTATTCAATGTAACCACGACCTCAATTATCATTTAACGACTATACACAAAAACAAACGAAACATTAAAACTACAAAAACAAAAGATAAACTGCTTCCATTTTCAAATAAATCCAGACCGAAAAATTGGTTTTAAAAACGTTTCTCGTACATTTTATGCATTTTATCGACATAAGAGCGACATACTCTATACGCTCGAGCGTAGAGAGTACGCCACAGCGATATGTGTGCAATGCTCTTGACTGTGAAAGCGAAAGGGGCTCACTGAATGGTATTATAGGTCAGGGCTGCTAGCCGCATTTGTCTATTTTAATTTAAAGCACGCTTTTATGAGGCTGCAAATCTTGTGAATGTTATGTGTGTGTCCATAATAGAGCTCTAAAATCTCTAGTGGAACGAGCAGGCACATTTCACTAGGAGTGACTTGGCAGCCGTTGACGTAACGTTATCTTTGCGTTGACGCTGCTTAGTCGTCTCGTTAACCCCGCGTAGACGCCTGAGTAAACATTTTATGCATTCTATCGACGTAAGAGCATAGATAGTAGCTTACAGCAATATTATGTGTGAAATACAATTGACTGTGAAAGCGAATGGAGTGCGTTGAAAGGTAATAGAGGTCAGGGAATTATCTATTTTCATTCAAAGCACGCTTTTATGAGGCTGCAAATATTGTGAATGTTATGTTTGTGTCCAAATTAATTTTAGAATGTTCTCTAGTTGGACGAGCTGACACAGTTTTTGCAGTGATTTCGATAAGATGCTAAAAGTTTGTCTGGCGTAGGTGAAAATGGGTCGACGTAGCAGTATCGTCGCGTAGACGCTGAGTAAACATTTTATGTATTTTATTATAGACGTAATAGACGTATTTGTAAAGCACGCGTTTATGAGTCTTCAAAATCTTGTGAATGTTATTGTTGGGTCCAAATTAATTTTGAGAGTTTTAGATGAATGTGGATGACTATTAAAGGGGAAGACCAAAGAAACGATGAATGGACTATGTAAAAGATGATATGGCCAGAAAGGGGAGTGTCTACCGAGATGACGACTAATAGAGAAGTATGGAAGAAAAAGACATGTTACACCGACCACAAATAAATTTGGAGTAAGGGTAAGAGAATGATGATGTGGTATCTCTATTGGAATGAGCAGCGCAGGCGTTGACGTGAAATTGATGCTTCCGTAATACTCTAGAATAAGTTGCGTTATCGCGAAGTAAACGTGGTGTAAATGATTGACAAGGCCAACGGGCCGTTTGGCTGGACCAGATGCAAGGGCAGTGCAACCTTTTAGGAACAATTTAATTTTTATTCCTTCATGATATTATTATCAATAGGAGTTCTCTTCAACATTTGTGTATATGCTTTGCTCTTGAATGTGAAATCAAATGGAGAACGCTGAAAGGCAATACAAACAGAATTCATACCTTATTCCAACATACGCATATTTTCCTACAAAAACAAAATTTTAGTTTCATAGAATAACTGAATATCAAAGTTGTCGTATTCTTGTGATTTGACTTGGATTTCATTATTTTATCCTCAGGGGATAAGGTTATTTATACCTTAACCTTTTGTGGACGAGTGAGGTCAAAAATGTCTCAATAAACGTAATTGTTAGCAGGATACCGGGAAAAGCAATTTTATACCTTGTCTATTTATAGTGTTTGGCTTTTATCTGGTTTTGGTTTTAATTTTAATGTAGGTAGTTCAATCAATCTGCCTAGCCTTTTCCCAACTATGTTGGGGTCGGCTTCCAGTCTAACCGGATGCAGCTGAATACCAGTATTTTACATGGAGCGACTGCCTGTCTGACCTCCACAACCCAGTAACTGGGTAATACGATACCCCTTGGTAAGACTGGTTGTCAGACTTTCGGGCTTCTGACAACCCGTAACGACTGTCAAAGATCCACGAATGACAACCGGGACCAACGGCTTAACGTGCTTTCCGAGGCACGGAGGAGTCTCGGTATGTAAAGATGGTCACCCATCCACTGACCAACCCCGGCAAGCGTAGCTTAACCTCATGGATCGACCCGTGCGGCTGTTATTACTTAGCCACGAGCTCCTCAATTTTAATGTAGGTAGTTAACTAAGCATATTGACAGTGAATTATATTCTGTTGCTTCAAAACGTTGCCAGTTCCATGGCAGCGTCGGCAGCGCAGAGGTCACTATGGCTGCATTTTTTGGGGCACAACGGGCAGGATAAGAGTTGGTACATAGTACTTTCACTAAACCAGCTACTGTGCTGCTTTTATGTTTCAACTAGCTGCGCCCCGCGGTTTCACCCGCGTAGACCGGGATAAAAAGTAGCCTATGTGTTAATCCAGGGTATAAGCTAATCAGCAAATCTATATACCAAATTTCATCCAAATCGGTCCAGCCGTTTGAGCGTGAATAAGTAACAAACATACAAACACACACACACACAATCACAAACTTTCGCCTTTATAATATTAGTGTGCTGGAAAGTAGTTTGAAGATCAAGTTAGATGTCCATCCTTATCATTTACATCCTAATAAGTTGATAATTGGTTCATGTTCCAGTCAATCAATCAATCAATTACTCAGCATATTGCAGTCCACTGCTGGACATAGGCTTCTCCCAGGCTGCGCCACCTCCGCCTTCCGCATCCAGTCTGTCCCAGCCACTTTCTTCATGTCGTCGGTCCATATAGCTGGGGGGCGTCCCACGTACACTACTATTGCCGTTACGTGGTCTACACTCCAGAACTCGTCTGCTCCACCGGCAATCGATTCTTCGACAAACATGGCCAGCCCCATGCCACATCAGTTTGCTTACTCTGCAAGCTGTCATCAATTCCGGTTCTTTACCGGATAATTTAAATTCAAAGAAACTCCGAGCACAGTCCGCGCCATAACGCGCTGAGTCCTTGAATTTGTGGACTAGCCTGACGGTCAGTGTCCATGTTTCGGCACCGTTTATAAATGGAACGTAAATCTTTTTAAGCAAATAGTTAGCGTTTCAATTTTGAATGTAATCCCACTTGAATTTTCAACTGAAAATCATTTGACGCGTGTTTGAGCACAAAAAACCATACCCAGATTCTCCGTAAAAGCTGGTTTATTATGCTTGCTATTTTTAGTGGCAGCCCTGAGATGAGACATCGGGCATAATACATCGAACTGTCACGAGTGCCTCTCACTGTATACATGTATGTAGGTACCTACCAATGCAGCATGTATTTTTACTCGCATAAACTTCAATTTATTAGCTTCGAAAGCTGGTTGACTTAGATTTTTATTAGAATTAAGTGGACAACTAAGTATGCAGACTTCATCGGAGACTCCAGGATGAATGGAGTTTATTTTTACCAGACCAAAGATCATGATTGCTGTAAAACAATTAGCATCAGAGAGCTATGGACAAGTAGAGAGCAGGGTCACCTAGTGATAACGGCCATGACTTATCATCAAGTTGTAGGTCGTTGGTTTGAACCCAGGCAGGCACTTTACTTTGTGTAATTTACTTCATCACCACTGCACAAATGGTAAAGAACACCAGTGTGAGGAAACCTAGTCCAAAAATTAGAAGTCATTTGACATCCACCAACCCGCACTGGGCCCGCGAGGTATACAGTTTACAGCCCACGCCTTCTCACAGAGACGAGACCTGTGTCCCAGCTGTGGGAACATTAGGTTTAGGCTGACAATGCTAAGCTTATTTACCGAGCGAACGAAGCGAGAGAAGCGTCTTTGCTTCAGTCTGGCAAAATTTTCTTTCGTCTATAGTTTGTTGCTACTCCTCTACAGATCGTATTTTACAACCGATCTGGACCAAACTTGGTATGCAAGTTTTAAGACTTTATACATTTTTTTTGTCGTCGGGGATTTTTGATTGGAGGGGCACTTACTCCAAAAACGGGCAAAAAGGGGGCTACTGGATATCTCCGCCTTATAAGATCCGATTTCGATGGTTCTATTTTTTAACTTCGTCTTATAAAAATTTGGTGAACATCTGAAGAAAAAAACATATGGTAAATGTATCGTTTTATATAACTTTAGGGGTTTATTAAAGGGGTGCAGTGACAGGAAACCTCCCCGAGTGTCCGTGGGCTGGAGTTCCCTTACGGATACGTCCGTGGGGAAGGCCAGTCTTCGGGACGGTGCACCCTGGGGTGCGGGCAATGGTTCCCCTTAGGCACAAGTGCCTAAGGGGTTTCGTTGCCCGTATGCCAATATCCTGTCGGAGGAACGCTCCAACGTGTGTCCCTCTGCTCTAAGCAGAGACGCACAGCGGCGGAGTAAGAACGGGCTCGGTGTGCACTAACCCTCCCGCCGGGCAGGCAGGAGGAAGTATTTCTTTCTGCCGCCGTTAGTCTCGTAGCCCCGAAGATCGTTCAAGGTCATGTCTCTGACTTTTGACGGGGGTCGAGGGTCAAGGAGGGCAAGGTAGAAAACCTCTATAAAAAATCACCCCAAATCTCCAAGCGGCGGCGCACCGTGAGGGAGGTTGTAAGCTTGGTTAATGGGTAGCTTAATTAGCCGCTAGTGCGAACCGTGTTATTTTGAGCCAGTACAGAATGTTTTTTACTCGTGGGAACAATTATGGAACCAAATATAAAAAACAAAAACCGACGAGAAGAGGAGAAGGAGAGGAGCGATGCGGGGTCGGAGTCCGACGCCGCATCGGGAGCGAAGGGCGCGAAAGGCTCTTTTAAGAGCCCGGAGTGCGTATTGGTGGCGGCCGCTGGTAGGAGGAGTGCCTTCCTGAAGCGGAATGTGGAGTTGAATCCGGGGGAGGGCCAGGAGTCTTCGTCGGATGGCGGAAAGGGCTCGGCCCCTAAGTATGCTCGCCGGGGCCTAGGGTGGACCCGGAAAAAGAGCAAGGGCCGGGCAAACACCGTACCGGTGGACGGCTCAGTCGGGTCGGCCGAGGGGAGCGCCATCGAGGCGTCTGGCGATGAGTCGGACGCCACTGGTGGCCACAACTCGGAGCGGGCCAGGTTTGAGGAGGTCGTGGCTGCTTCAGTCAAGTGTGTGTCCTTGAAGAAGAAACAATCTTCCAAAGACAAGGCCATACCTGCAGCCAAGGCCTCCATTATGGCGGCAGCGGAGGTCCTGCTCCAAGGGCCTCCGCCGGACGGTATGTCGGAAATGCGGGCGGAGGTCGCCCGCTTGACAGCCGCCATGGAGCTTCTCCGAAAGGAGAATGAGGAGCTCCGAGCGGACCTGGCCAGGCTCCGTGATGCCGGCCCTCAGAAGGTGCCGCAAGAGGGGGCGCAGCAGGGGCAGAGCGGGCTCGGGCCCGCAGAGGAGAGGCTACTGACCCTGGTGCGGAAGGAGCTGGCTGCCTTCAACAGCCGGTTCTCGGTCCTGGAGGGCATTGTCCTCCGGCCCCCGCTAGCGGCGAGCCGGCAGGCCTCGGGCCAGCCAAAGGCGGCATCGTACGCCGCCACGGCTGCTACGCCCAAACCTGGGTCAGCGGGGCAGGCGAAGGGCGGGGCCGCCGCTGCAAAGGCGCCTGTTAAGGCGCCTGCGAAGGCGCCCGCTAAGGCGCCTGAGAAGGCCCCGGCTGTGGCGGCAACGACGACGCGGCCGCCCCCGCCTTCTAAATCTCCTCCGGCTGACGCCGAATGGCAGGTAGCCGGGGAGAAGAAGAAGGAGGGCAAGGCGGCAAGGGCGGCCAAGCGGAAGGAGAGGCGGCGTCGGCGCAAGGAGAGAAGCGTCGCGGCGAGGTTGCGCGCCCCAAAGTCCGCAGCTGTAGTGATCACACTACAGCCGGAAGCGGAGAAGAAGGGCGTGTCCTACCGCGACGTGCTCACCAAGGCGCGGGCGGCGGTGAACCTGGAGGAGATCGGTGTCACGAAGGGCATGCGAATTAGGGTCACGGCGACTGGGGCTCGTATGCTCGAGATCCCCGGTGCGGCTAGTGGCCCGACCGCTGACGCTCTGGCCGAAAGGCTTAGGGCGTCCTTAAATGCGGACGAAGCCCGAGTGTCCAGACCCGCCAAGTGCGCTGACATGCGCATCCTGGGTCTGGACGACTCTGTGACAGAGGGGGAAGTTGTGGCCGCCGTGGTCAAGACTGGGGGGTGCGCTATCGAGCAGGTGAGGGTAGGCACCATCCGTCCAGACTCCACGGGGTTGCGAGCCGTTACGGTGAGCTGCCCCGTATCGGCGGCCAACAAAATCGTTGGGGAGGGCCCGAGATTCCAGGTGGGCTGGGACTCCACGCGGGTAAAACTGCTGGAACCCAGACCTCTGAGGTGCTTCCGTTGCCAGGTGGGCAACCACGTGGGAGCCAAATGCACCTCGGAGGTGGACCGCAGCAGTAATTGCTTCCGCTGTGGTCAGCCCGGTCACAAGGCCGGCTCGTGCAATGCCACGCCGCACTGCTACCTGTGTGCGGCAGCTGGCAAGCCGGCCGATCACCGGGCTGGAAGCAAGGGCTGTGGTCCACCCACGAAAGCCCGGGGCAAGGGCAAGCCCCCCGCCCCCTCTACCGCCGTCACCGCCGCAGCCGTCGCCACAGGCGCCGCCGTCGCTGCCGCCCCCACTGCCGTCGCCGCCGTACCCACTGCGGCGGAGCCCTCACAGGGGGCTCAGGAGGGGGCTGAAATGGAATGCCAGTAGTGGCCCCATTACGCCTCCTCCAGGCGAACATCAACCACTGCGCCGCCGCTCAGGATCTGTTGATCCAGAGCATGGCGCAGTGGTCGATTAACATCGCCGTGGTCGCTGAGCCGTACTTTGTCCCGCCCAGTGATTACTGGGTGGAGGACCTGAGCGGCTCAGTGACCCTCATTTCGTCGGCCGCCGCCGGTACCCTGTCCCTTGAAGCCGTCAAGAAGGGACAGGGTTGCGTCGCAGCACGGTTCGGGGGGATTGTCGTGGTGGGGACATACTTCTCCCCGAACCGAACTCTCGCCGAGTTCCACAACTCCCTTGCGGAGTTGAAAACCGTCGTCGTCGGGTTTCGTTCCCTTCCCGTGCTTGTCCTCGGGGACTTCAACGCCAAGAATGTGGCTTGGGGTTCCCGGTGTACGGACACACGGGGCAGGATGGTGGAGGACTGGGCTCTGGAGACAGGCCTGGTCGTCCTAAACCGGGGTTCTGTCCCCACGTGTGTGCGGATGCGGGGCGAGTCGGTGGTGGACATCTCGTTCGCCAGCCCCGCTCTGTTGCCGCACGTGGTTGACTGGCGCGTCATGGAGGGGGTGGAGACCTATTCCGATCACCGGTACATCCGGTTTGACGTCTCCGCCCATACCTCGAGCGCGCCGGTCCGACAGGCCCCGAGTGGTCCGCGGTGGGCACTGAAGAAGCTGGACCGGGAGCTCCTCCTGGAAGCCTCGATCGTGCAGGCCTGGGTGTCACCACCGGACAGGCCTGCCGACATCAACGACGAGGCGGAGTGGTTCCGGGAGGCCATGTCCGAGGTGTGCGACGTGGCAATGCCCCGGGTCCAGCCCAGTCGCGCCTTTCGCCAGGTGTATTGGTGGTCGCCGGAGCTGACGGCTCTGCGCGAGGCGTGCGTCGCCGCGCGACGCCTGTACACCAGGCACCGCAGGCTCCGTATCCGCCCTCCGGATACGGAAGCCATTCAGGCGGAGCTGTATGAGGGGTACAGAGCGGCGAAGACCGCCCTCCGAGCGGAGATCTTGCGGTCCAGGGATCTGGGCCGCGAGGAGTCGCTGGAGACTCTGAACAGAGACCCATGGGGGCGCCCCTACAAGTTGGTGCGGGAGAAACTCCGCCCATGGGCGCCCCCGCTGACGCAGAGTCTCCGGCCCGAGCTCGTGGAGGACGTGGTGAGCGCTCTGTTCCCTTCGCGAGGGGAACATACTCCCCCGCCTATGGCTCCGCCTCATGCGGTGCCCGCTGCGGACCACGACACCGACGACGACGTTGATGCTCCGGAAGTGACCGAGGTAGAGTTGAGAGCGGCGGTACGTAGGCTCAGTGCCAAAAATACCGCCCCAGGACCCGACGGCTTACCTGGAAGAGCCTGGGTTCTGGCCTTTGGGGCTCTCGGGCCTCGACTACGGGGGCTCCTAAGCGCATGCTTGGAGAGGGGCCAGTTCCCACTTCGCTGGAAGACGGGGAAACTGGTCCTCATTAAGAAGCCGGGGCGCCCTGCGGACTCTCCGTCCGCTTACCGGCCCATCGTGCTGCTCGACGAGGTGGGCAAGCTCTTTGAAAGAGTAATTGCAGACCGCCTCGTCGGGTGGCTGGTGCAGGAGGGGCCGGATTTGGCGGAGACCCAGTTTGGTTTCCGCAAGGGGCGCTCTACGGTGGACGCCATCATGCGCGTGCGAGCCCTCACGACGGGGGATGCAGTGGCCCGGGGTGGGGTCGTCTTGGCGGTGTCCCTAGACATCGCCAACGCCTTTAATACCCTGCCCTGGAGTTGCATCAGGGAGGCATTGCGGTATCACCGGATGCCGACCTACCTCTGTCGAGTGGTCGAGGCCTATCTGACGGACAGGGCCGTCATCTACCCCGGTCATCAGGGAGAGTGGAACCGGCGAGAGATGTCGTGCGGTGTCCCACAGGGATCGGTCTTGGGGCCGCATCTGTGGGACATCGGTTACGACTGGGTGCTGCGCGCCGACCTCCCAAGCGGCGTCAGCGTAGTATGTTACGCTGACGACACGCTGGTCCTGGCGCAGGGGAGGTCGCACCAGGCGGCGGCTGAACTAGCGACACGCGGGGTTGCGATAGTCGTGGAGAGGATCCGCCAGTTGGGACTCGAGGTGGCCTTGCACAAGTCCGAGGCCATGTGTTTTCATGGTCCTCGGAATGCGCCACCGTCGGGTTCCGAAATAACGGTGGGAGGGGTTCACATCGGAGTCGGGTCGACGATGAAGTACCTGGGACTCGTCCTCGACAGCCGGTGGAACTTCGTGGAGCACTTCCGACGTTTGGCTCCCAGACTGGCACGGGCTGGGGCTGCCTTGAGGCGGCTCCTGCCCAATCTGGGGGGTCCAAACGCCTCCTGCCGGAGGCTCTACGCGGGGGTCGTGCGGTCCATGGCCCTTTACGGAGCACCGGTGTGGGCGCGTTCCCTAAGGCTGGGACCAGCCGGCAGGTTGAACGCGTCCCAGAGGGTCATGGCCATCCGGCTAGTCCGGGGATACCGCACGGTCTCCCGGGAGGCGGCGAGCCTCCTTGCCGGATTGCCGCCGTGGGATCTGGAGGCAAAGGTCCTCGCGCACGTGTGGGAGTGGCGCGAGGAGGCGAAGCGCCGGGGCGTAACTCCGCTGCCGCGAGAAATCACGGTACAGCGGACAGAGCTCCGGCGGGATCTCATGGCGGCATGGAGAGCGCGACTGTCGCAACCCAGCGCTGGGCACGCCACAATAGCGGCGATAAGTCCCCTCTTTGAGGAGTGGTTAGAGAGGCGCCACGGCGTCCTCACCTTCCGCCTGACGCAGGTCCTCACCGGACACGGTTGTTTCGGGAGGTTCCTGTTTCGCATAAGGCGGGAGGAAACGCCCGGGTGTTTCCATTGTGTAGATCGCCCGGAGGACACGGTGGAGCATACAGTGGAGGCCTGCCCGGCTTGGGCAGAGCACCGCCGTGTTCTCACGGAGGCGATCGGCGGCGGCGATCTCTCGCGTCCGAGCCTGGTCCAGGCCATGGTGCGGAGCGAGAGTGCATGGGAGGCCGTCACCTCCTTCTGCGACGCAGTGATGCTCGCGAAGGAGGAGGCGGAACGCGTGAGGGAGAGGCAGCCTCACGCCCTCAGTCGCCGCAGGAGACGCCCTGGGCGGCGGGAATCGCGGGGCGATTTCCGGCCACCGTAGGCGCGGGCCTGCGGACGGTGAGCAGCGGGTAGCTCGCCGTCCGGTAAGGACCAGGCCCGAGTCGAAGGCGCGTCGTGTTCCACGCGCGCCTCAAAGAGATGTCAGCAAGTGACGGGGCCCAATAGGGCCGACGCCGCTGGGGTCGCGGGTTGTCTGAAAGGGTTACCGCGGCCCTGGCATAGGCAACTGAAGGAACACGGGTGGGTTTTAGTCAGTAAAAGTCTGACACGGCCTCCCGCTCCACCCAGAGCGGGAGAAATTATTTGATGATTTAAGTGGTTTATTAAAAAAAGTTTTGCTCGCGAGGCCTACTGTTCGCAGAACTACTAGAGTGTTTTAAAGCATCACACACTTGTACAGAGGAAAATTACACAATGATTGGTTCTCAATTTTCTCTGCAACCCATAGTCACATAGTAAGATTATACAGGCAAAGCTTATAATCAGCTTCTCGCGCACGTGCGCAAACGCGTCGTGTGTGATATTTAGGTATGCACCAATCACAACAACGCGATTGCATAATGGTTGATTTCTGTGAAATATCAACACATGTAACTCCGAATCCCACTCGAAACGAAATGTCACCTGTAATCACATTCCTCACTTCACAAGTTTGACCTAAATACTCGAAATGCCAGACAAATCTGGCTGACGTGTAAATAGCCATATTAAAGATACCCACTCTGGCCCTTTTAAACGTTACGAAATAGCCTGTCAATAGTGACAACTAGTGGGCCAGAAAGTCGGGGAACACTCTGTCAAGTTGGAGTCATATAAATCAGGGGAGAGACGGATAGATATAACGTTGGCGGGAAGAATGTTGGGTAAAGATTCGGGCACTTGGGGACTGGTAATGTTGAAGTAATAATAATTCTGTCGATGCAGAATTATTAAAATACATAGAATACGATCCAACATAAAATACAGAAGACTGAGGAATCCGTTTGGAGGAATGGTAAAAATGTGATCTATAAATTTTCGCGAGAATCAGCTTATTACTAATTTTATTGTATTTCTTGATTTTTTTTTATCCATGACCAATTTACTCATCATTATATCACTGGCTCTGGTGTAGGTAAAGCAAGCAAAATTTTCGCCTATAGAAAAGTCATTGCCCAACTTTTTTCAATGGCTGTTTGGCGATAAGACCGCCCCTTGTGTCATCATAAGTAAAATTTCAACATTTATATCTGTAATTTATATTACTAGGGAGATCATAATAAAGGATAAGTGTACTATTCTATTCTGTTTGGTCTCAAACTATAGAATACAGTCAATGAACTACATAATTATTATTATTATCTCCCTATTATATATACTCTTGCCCTAACATTGCAGGAGAGTTGCGTAAAACAGCACAAACGTACGAGAGAACGAGACGTACGCAGTTTATTTACGTTCAATACGGTTCGGTGTTTCGGTGCTGGCAATATTTAAATACGGTTATATTGACCTACGATTTATTGAACGTTATATTGTTGGTATTTTGAAGTAGATCTACGTGATTTTAAGGGTTTTATAAAAGAGCATTGTGCAATCCACAGCGAAATCTCGAAGATGTTTGAAATTATTGTTTTCAATGATGATCGGGCTCTAAAACTATAGATTGAAAAGGGTCAGAATGTCAGATGCTGAATAGAGTTTTCAAATGGATGAAAAATTAATCTTATCAAATGTAAATAATAAATAATAATAATAAAATAATAAATTCTTTATTTCACCAAAAGCTCATAACAAATATCCTTAAGACTAACACTTATTAGGCTTATTACAAAGTTCAAAGTTTAAATACTCCGACTCCTAAACTAGGTGTAAGTTCCTGTGACTTAGGAGTCAGTGATTCTCCGTAGGACCTTAAAGCCACAAAAATTTAAGAAATTAGGTTTTAACAATTTTATCATTAATGGTGGAAAACAGAATTAATAAAAAAAAAATGAAAAATATTTGTGCACAATTATGATGAAGCATGTGTGTGTCTAAGTGTAGGTGTGTGTGTAGTGTATGCGTAGGGAGTGTGTGTGTGGGTGTGTGTATGTAAAGATTTATAATTAAATGTCACTTTAAATTACCCAGCAGAAGATCCTCAGTACTATCATAAGTTAATGTTTGGAGATAATCTTTAAGTAAGCTTTTACAACAAAATTTTGAGTAAGAATAAATTTTTAACTTTTTATTTATTAATTAATGTAACTAGCCTGTATTGTCTCACTACTGAGGGCAAAGGCCTCTCTCTCCCTTTTGCACATAATTATGTTTCTTTCCAGCACTTTCGGTAGGAGTCAAGTCCGTCTCACCATATTTGCCTTGGCCTGCCGCGATATCGTCGTCCCATTGGTGGTTCTTTTTGACCTTTTTTCATCTGACTTGTGGCAGACATGTCCAAATATATAAAAAACAATAATGTTTTTAAATAATTCTAAATTTATTTTCATTATTTTTTTTATTTATCTTCATTCTGTCTCAAGAAATATTAATTTTAAAATAAGCTCGTCTTCGTACCTACCTACATAAATCTTCACATTTATTTTCATCCATCGGATCGGCCGCAGCTAATAACCTTCTACCAATTTCATCTACCCAAAGCAAAACAAAGCTATTGTTAGCGTCAAGTTCATAGGTAGGTCGGCGATCGCATTCAGATCATTAATTCATCACTCACTAGTTCAAGGGTTCGTTCATGAACTTCTGACAGTTCAGGATCGAGTTGAAGTAGGTCCTTCTGAAAGAAGTGGTTCTGTAAGTCAACGAACTGACTAGCAGCTATTGTTATTTCAACATTGGGTAGGCAAATGTTATGCTAATTATACCTATTAGTTAGGTTGTAGTTGTACAGTCCGCGAAGCCTAAGCTGAGCTTTACATTCGTGTGAGTGATCACCAAAGGAGCGGAGTGGTGCGAGGTACGCACCGCGCCTCAGCCCGATTACCAAAAAACAATTTAAACCGATTTTAAACTAAACAAAGGACGCATCGCGCTCTAGGCCGAACATCACACCTACACTATCTATGTGCACTCACACAAATGCAAAGCTCAGCTTAGGCCTCGCGGACTTGCATCAGTAAACTGTTTGATGTTGATAATATAAAGTGATTTTGAATGAACTCAAAATCAAAGCATTTAATTCAACTAAACAGGCACTCCTTGAATCGTCAAAGAGTCGATCAGTTAGTCAGAAAGTTTAAGCATTGCTGCTGCAAGCCGAAGCTGTGGAGGTGAGCATGGGAGCCTATCCTTTGTTACGTAAGGGCGAAGGAGTTGCACGACCGCAGCGCCGGAGACGTTGCAGAAGCAGATGGGCCTATTGTATAATTGTGCTAACATCAGTCAGCCAGTTCATTAAAATGTTGTATTGGGACGTACTGAAAATCATTCAGGCCGCTGTGCTAGTTCAACGGCGCCGTTTAGTGAAAAGGCTAGGCGGTTGATTAGGTAAACCGCTAATTAAACCAAAATAAAAAGAGAAGTCCTGACTGACTCATCAATGCCCAGTCCAAACCCTTGGAGCTAGAAAACTGAAATTTTGCACAGAGGTTCCCTTTACAATATAGACAAGGAATAAAGAAGGAATTCCCGGAAGTACATTCCCGTGGGATATTTTCCAACATCCACGCGGGCGAAGCCGCTGGCAAAAGCTAGTACATCATATGAACATACTCTCGAAAAATATTACTCTCAATAAACAGCCTACACGGATCATCATAATTACAAAACAAAATTAGCTCTACAGTGTATACACAACATTCTCAGACTCGTTTTCAAAAAAATTAAATATTCATTCACTGAAATCTCAACAAGAAATTCTAACATTTGTTCAATTCGATATTTCTCTTTCTGTTTAACAAAGGCATTATTTTCTTTCCCGGTACGCTATGAAATTAATTTTGTTTGTATAGCAAAGTTAGTGGAAGAGATTTTTTAATTACTCCATGTTTGCAGATGTGTTCAATTTGCTGGTGTTTAATTTTTCATATTGTTCTGAGTTAATAACTGTATTTGCTGGTGTTTAATTTTTCATATTGTTCTGAGTTAATAACTGTATTGTTTGCGATTGTATTTGTGATTTGTCTGGAAGTTGGATTTGTTTTAGTTTTTCTGTTCCACACACACACGCACATACGACTGTAATCCCCGAATCGTTAGGCAGAGGTACACCTATAATACTGTAGCGGCATCTACATCGTCACATGCGAACTGCGCATCAAACTGACGTCACGCAAAATCCTGCATCGCGCAATTAGAGTTTACCGCGTGACTAGCATACATACAACGTCCCAACATTAGTCGTCGGGCTGACACGGTCCCCTCCCCCGCCTCAGGCTCGGCTAGCTCTGAAAATGGGACGGACGGGGGCTACTCACCCCATCCGTGGGAACGCAGAGTCCGTGTTTCTGTCGCTGGTCCCTAGCTGCTGGGCTTCACGCATATAGGTGCGTGTTCCACCCGGTAGTAGTTGACCGCCGAAACACGGTGATGAAAGCGGTAGTATGCATATGCCGTTGCGTGCTCACGGACACAAAGACAGACACCATCTCCATGGGCGTGTTAATGCAGCACGTCCAACCAGCCATCGCCAGTGGCGACCACAATGAGGGGCCCGTATTTACGGGTTACCGTTAAGCTTCCGCGGTCGGGGGCTATGCCCTGGAGCCGCACGCCACGCCCCTGGCGGGGCGTAGCGACATCCCACGAGAGTCGTCGGGCAGTAGCCCACCAGACACAACACCCGTCTGGTTGGAGGATCCTCCCTTTTCTATGGACGACTGAACTTTACACCCTGTTCCTCATGCCTCCATAATACCGATTCCTAGGGTAGATTCCCGGGTCAGGCAAAGTGTTACTGGGTTTTTCCATCTGGAATTTCTCAGTGGCAACCTGGAGTCTGGATTTGCCCGGCCGATGGCAACAGGCTCGCCCCCTATTACAGGGGACTTAAACATAACTGGCGAAAGTTGTATTAAAATTTTAATTCAACTGGGGAACCCAATTTATGCAGCCTACTGTACATAGGTACGCCTCTGCCTAACCCGATGGGGAATAGGCGTGATGTTATATTGTGTTACACATCTTTGTCTGAATGTATGTTTCCATTTGAATAAATACTGGGAAAAATGGCGTCGGCGGGAATGTTCTCGAGGTTATGTCGATCGTTTCAAGTGACAGATTCGATTTATTGTGACCCGAAAACTATTACACGTAAATTGAGGTGAATTATTGGAATTTATTGGGCAAATGTAGACCCTGTTTATTTAGATGCTACGTCATTGTTAATGATAAAAGTGGAAACGAGCTGTTGCCCGGCTCGACTTCGTCGTATTTTGTATTTATTATCTAATCAATGTTTTGCTGCAATAGTAAAAAAATACTTCGTGAATGTAGGGTGAGAAGCATGGTTTTTTAGAGCTTTATGGGACTGTAGACTTACGTATTTGATATTAATTTAAACTTGATAACTCCCGCATTCCTCAGAAAAGTGGTCTTGAAAGACAGACAGACAGACGGACAACGAAGTGATCCTATAATAAGGGTTCCGTGTATTCCTTTTGACGTACCTCAAAAGGTAAGGTAAAGCTAACGTTCGTAATTTTTTTAACAAAAAACTTCTGAAATCGATGTCTTCAATTTTTCAATGCATCTTAGCTTGGCACCGACTTCAGAAGCTGTTAAGTTTTCTATCAAAGTTATTTTATTAATTTTTTGAAGTCAGTTTTCTACTTTCTTTAAAGTATTATTTTAATAGATAGTGTGATTACGCTAGAGCCGATGTTCTCAATACATTCTTGCTTCAATGCTTTCCGATACTAGGAGAATATAAGCCGCACCTAAGTCTAACAAAAAAATCCATTGTTTCTGCTCCCATTACTTTCAAATTCTCTTACTTTAAAAGTCTCCAACATTTTTCATCTTTTCTCTCATTTTCTGCAACAAGTCTAGCGGTCACTACACAACTGAGTTTTATTTTATTTAAGAACTGCAGACTGTTTAGAGAGAACTTCTCCCTCGCTTCTAGTTTTATTCGTAGTAGTTGCATTTAAAGTTAGGGTACTTTAGAAGTTAGTTGAAATGGCAGGGTTGGTGGAGTTTCACTGTATACTAGGTACGAGTACTATTAGAAGTTTTAAATGTCACATGTAACTTTAAATAGTTTTAAAGATGTGACTTTTGAAGTATGAATGATGTCTTTGTATGTTTAGATCATAGAAATAAAAAGAACAGGAGAAGTGGCAAGCGGGCGAAAATGTGTCCGCGCGACATGCTCAGTATGAGCCGTTCATACTTGTTCATAGTACAAATTCCGTCTCCGCTAACTAGTGCGCTTTCGACTGTGACTGTGACAATTTATAAGAACTCCGTGTTGTTCAGTGGTTTCTTGTAAAAACCGAAACCATCCAAATCATGGAATCACTTTCCATATGTAAGTACAAGTATTTTACCGTAATTGTCTTTAAAATCATGAAAGTGACAAAGGGAAATTTTATAACATACTGGGCACATCTCCTTCTTTCTTATATCTATGGTTTAGATGTTTGGATGCAATTTGGCACACAGATAGTTTATAACCTGGATTAACACATAGGGTATTTTTTCTAGTCTAGTACATTCCCGTGAGATAATTTCTGACCTCCACGTGGGCGAAGCCGGCGACAAAACCTAGTAATAAATAAAGTCGAGAGATGTCCCGGGACACCCGGTTCTGTAATTTATCTATTAAATAAATAACGTGAAAAAAGATCATAGATCCATCATGGTTCCTGCAGTGTGAGAGAGACACGGACGTAGAGATGGGTCATTGACGGTTTTTGAGTTAATGTAATTTAACTGTTAAACATTAATGGTCAACGGGTTAAAAAAACTGTTAATAAATAACAGGTTAAAATTTCAATGATTCTATCGTTACCGATAATCGTCAATTTATTGTGTCAACGTTTACGATACGAACGAATACGCATAAAATAACAACATTGTTGCAGTTTAGGTTGAGATTTGATAAGAAATAAGTTTTTTTTTTTTATTGAACTGGACTGTAATGCAATGACCTTTTCTTCGTACTTATTCCAGGCTTAAGACTGGCTGGGTAAAAATAGTATCCAGGCGTACTTAAAAGATCATCTGATTGAATATACATAATTAATTTTTAAAGTAACGAATATTTCCGAAGGAGACTAAATTCACAGAAATGAATAAAATAATATTAAAATAATGCGTTGAGTGCGTTGACGTAAACTGACAGCTAATATTTTCAACCTGTTTTTTCATTAATGATTAACAGTTAACCCGTTGACCAATGAAAAGTCGTTAAAAAAAACAGTTTATTGATTCAACGCCCACCTCTAACACGGAGCTATTTATTTATTTATTTATTTATTTTATTTATACGACGTATAGTACTATCCTTTTTTCTCAACGGAACAATGATGGATCCATTATCTTTTTTCACGTCATAATAGGGCCCCAGGCACAATTAAATAAATTAGTTGTCTGAGAGTAACTAAATGAAAAACAAAAGTGTCGTGACCAGTGACGGTCAAAATGTTACACTTTTTTCTTTCTAGTCTCATTCGCCAAGTGTGCAGAGTATAACGTACCTACGATAAGGATTCAAATTAATGATGAGACTAAAAAATAACCACAACAAAAAGAAAGGCACAGAGGCACATCGAAAGTTGTATGTAAGAGTGTAGAATAGTAATAGGTGTAATATAGATATTAGGTTTGTATAAACCAAAAAAACTGGTCAAGAGCGAGTCGGACTCGCGCACCGAGGGTTCCGTTCCAATTTCTGAAAAAGTACGCTATTTAGAGACATCCTTTCATTTTTCCTGTAATCTTTACATAAATTTCTATCACATAGAATAATTTCAGATTTTTCTCTTTGCAAACTTCGGAGATAAGGGGGGGAACGGTATTTTTTTTTTACATTTTTCAACAAAAGTCGAAAACTATGCGTCCTAAAAAAAATAAAAAAATGTTGGAGAACGTGCAAACAACGCTCTTTCATAATTATGATATGATATCCCACATGACCTAGTAGCCCTAACTACTTTAATTTTTTACGACCCCATTTCAGCACCTGTTGCAAAAAAAGCATAAATATTTTTATTTCTTTCTTATTTGCACAATTGTTGGGTAAACGTCATCTAAAACTGTTCCAAACAAGTTGATTAGTAGTTCTTGAAATATCCAGCTGTGACAGACAGACAGACAGACTGAGTCACACCATAAGGGTTCCTTTTTTACCATTTTGGTACGGAACCCTAAAAATGAAAGTTCAAAAGGTTATGAATGTAAAGGTCCTAGGTAATCCTAATAATCTCGTAACCCCACAATCCACCAATCCGATCCAGGTGATTGGTGTATTGTATTTCGGGGTCCATTATCATTTTCCCACATACATAACACATCAATCAATCAATCTGCCTAGCCTTTTCCCAACTATGTTGGGGTCGGCTTCCAGTCTAACCGGATGCAGCTGAATACCAGTATTTTACATGGAGCGACTGCCTGTCTGACCTCCACAACCCAGTAACTGGGTAATACGATACCCCTTGGTAAGACTGGTTGTCAGACTTTCGGGCTTCTGACGACCCGTAATGACTGTCAAAGATCCACGAATAACAGCCGGGACCAACGGCTTAACGTGCTTTCCGAGGCACGGAGGAATCTCGATATGTAAAGATGGTCACCCATCCACTGACCAACCCCGGCAAGCGTAGCTTAACCTGACGGATCGACCCGTGCGGCTGTTATTACTTAGCCACGAGCTCCCCATACATACATAACACATAATCAGCCTATAATGTTCCCACTGCTGGGACACAAGCCACCTCTCTGTGAGAGGGAGTGGGCCGTAATTTTCCCACATGGAGCAAGCTTGTCTGGTTTAATACCGGGTGAAATTGAATTCATGTTTATCCTTTTACTAAGTCACAATAAATATTTTTTCTTTCTTTCTTTCTTTTAAGGGGTATTGTACTCATCACTATGAACAACTTTTACTATGGGACCAAACCAGAATTCGCGAAAAAAAAAACAACTCTTCAACATTTATGTTCGCTTATCTCGTCAAAATGTAGGGAACCGCTGATTTTTTATTCGCGATTTCAGATTTGGTCCCATAGGAAAAGTTGATCATAATGATGAGTTCATTGACCCCTTAAAAGGATGCCCATGAATTTAATAATAATTTAATAATTTTAATAATAATAATTAATAATTAATTTCAATTTTTTTTTTTTTTTTCATTTTTTTTTTTATAATTTCACCCTGTAGAATAAAGATAGTAAGTTACGTGTCTTTAAGTTACGTTTGCCCTTGCGAAGTTTGTTGAAAACAGGATCAAGTCAAAAGAAATAAAAGGGAATAAATAAAATTGAAGTATCATGCTTTGAGACTTTAATTTTATTTAAAAAAATGCTCTTTTAATTACAAGAGCATTCTTTATTAGGTAAAAGAACATAGAAGTAATAATAATTATGCATAGCGAAGATAGAATTATCGGTGGATATACAGGGTGTAATTTTAATCACCGTTATCCTCTTAAGGGGTCATTGTACTCATCATTATGAACAACTTTTACTATGGGACCAAACCTGAAATCGCGAAAAAAAAATCAGCTGTTCAGTACTTTTATGTTCGCATAATTCGTCAAAATGTTGGCTGGCTCTGTTGTTTTAACCAAAACAGTAAACTTGAACAATTGCAACGAACAAGAAACAACACTTTTAAACGATCTCATTCAACCTCGATACTTTCTTCCTCTTACGTCAAACTCCACCCCCTCCCTTCAGCCCCCTACTTGTATCTCATAAAAACCATTAGGGTGTAAACTTTTTACGACGTTGATACAGTCCAATGCAAAAACATGCTGTCACTTTGCAAAATTCAAAACGAGTTTTTAGGGTTCCGTACACAAACTGTGCCAACGAACCCTAACTACTACGGACTACTATGGCCGCTATAACAAAAAATAAAATATTGTTAAATATTGTACAGTGTTACGGAACCATTTGTGTACCAGTCCGACTCTCAATTGGCCGCTTTTTTAAATTTTTAAAGTGACCACAAGATTTTGGTTTAATGTAATATAATACTCTTCCCAAATTATGTGTGCCAAGATGCTATGCACGAGAAATGATGAGGATCATTTAAATCAATACTTTAACCCCTCAAGTGTCTGAGTTTGGCTAATTTTAGACCCAAAATACCAGCGAGTGGGGAGGGTTGGGGGTTAGTTGCGAACCCCATAGGTTCACAACTACTGATAATGATATTTTTTCCATCGGATGATGTTTTTTTACATTTATATAAACTGCTTTGCAAAAAAAACGGGCACCTTACAGTTATTGGCTTTTCTATGGATAATATTAATATTTTTAGTATGTCGTTAGCATAAATGACTACAAATTTCTTATTATCATTGAGAATATAGTTTTTAACCCTTAAATCCTGGAATCGGTGTTTTAGTCAATGTAAACAGAAAGTCGTGTTAAAATGGAAATTTTTAGGGTATAATTAAATTAAGACTACGAGTATTTTTATGGTATTTTAATAAAAAAAGACATTAAAAAATAAAAATTAATAACGAGTATGACCTCTCCTTGCAGCGATTACGGCGTGTAATCGTCTTGGCATGCTTTCCACCAGGTCTTTGATGGTGTCCTGTGGAATGTGTTCCCACTCAGCCGAAATCACCCCTGATGTTTTGTGGAAGGTCGTTGGACAGGTCGTACTCGCCGTTTTAGCAGGTCCCAGACGTGCTCAATGGAGTTAAGGTCGGGGCTCCGCGCCAGCCAATCCAGACGACGAATACCGACCTCTTGCATATAAGCATCTACGTCGCCAGAACGGTGGTCCCGAGCATTATCGTCCATGAAATGGCATCTTCACCAATTACAGTCAGTGCGGGCTGTGCATGTTGACAAATTATTCCTGTTATGTACCTTTGCGCATTTAGTGAGCCATTTGCAATGAACACTATCTCGGTACGATAGCTGGAAGTTACGCCCGACCAAAACATAACGGACCTTCCACCATAAGGGGTGATTTCTTCAAAACACACGTCGGCATAGCGTTCCCCTGGTCTTCGTAACACTCGCCGACGTCGGTCCTCACCATTCAGGCAAATTCGAGCCTCATCGGAGAAGAGTACGCTACTCCAGTTACCTAGTGTCCAAGATAGACAATTTCTAGTGAACCTCGGTCGAGCAATCCGGTACTCACGGAGTAAATTGGGGGCCCGCGCTGGTCGTCGACTGCGTATATCAACCGCTAAAAGCCTCCTCCTTACTGTCCATAGGCTAACTTGTGCTTCTCGTACCTCTTCAAGGTTTCTTTTGAGGTCTATGTAACTGCATTTGCGATTACTCAATGCCTGAGTCACTAAAAAGCGGTCGTCTCGTGGTTGTGTGCAACGTTTTCTCCCACAACCTTGCCTTCTTTGAACGGAACCTGTCTCTTGGTATCGAGTCCATGTTCTTTGGACGGTGGAACCACTCACGTTTAACGGCTGTGAACCGTAACATTGGCTACACCCCACTTCCAGCAGCACTATAATTTTAATAGCTCTTGTTGCTTTTTCTGCCATTATAATCGACACAAAGATATCTGTTTTAAGTCACAATGAGGCAGGATTATGCGACAAACATAAATTATTCTAATAAAAATAACGAGAAGTTGGTTTTAGTTGCCTTATAACCATTTAACCGCAAACCCGCGAATAGTAAGTAAAAAGTCACAAACTGAAAAAGGTATTATTATTATTAAAAACAACAGTTCTGAATTTGAAATTAACTTTTTTTCATACCCAGACTCTTTATTATGTGCCAGGAACATAGTTTGCCTATTAAAACCTCATGAGAATTAAATGATTACCAATAATGTAGAAAAATCCAAACTGCCCGTTTTTTTTGCAAAGGAGTGTATATGTGATCTAAGCTTATATACCTATTATGTAAAGTTTTGTCCTTTTGCACACTTTGGGTGCATAAGACACGCGGGGGGAGAGGGGGGTTAGCTACGAACTCCATAGGTTCACAACTAATGATGATGATTGGTTTTCCATCGGATGATGTTTTTTTACATTTATATATATGTGATATAAGCTTATATACCTAACAAAAAAAGAGTTTTTCTTATGCACACACGGGGTGCATTCGACAATCGTTGTTGAATTTCGTAAATTTTTTACATACTGTTTGCTGTTGACTGTACGTTAATGTTTCATCGTGACACCCAAGTGTCGTGTTCGAGGACTTTTTATAAAGACTTTTATTAACAAAAAGTCGTTCCAGTCTACCTATTTAATCGATGTTTTAAGACATCATCTGCCTACCCTTTTCCCAACTATGTTGGGGTTGGCTTCCAGTCTAACCAAATGCAGCTGAATACCAGTATTTTACATGGAGCGACTGCCTATCTGATCTCCATAACCCAGTAACTGGGTAATAAGATACCCCTTGGTTCCCTGGTTGTCAGACTTTCAGACTTCTGAAGACCCGTAACGACTGCCAAAAATCCACGAATGACAGCCAGGACCAACGGCTTAACGTGAGGAGTAACGGTATATAAAGATGGTCACCCATCCACGGACCAAGCGCGGCAAGCGTAGCTTAACCTGATCGATCGACCCGTGCGGCTGTTATTACTTAGCCAGTTTTAGGACAACTACAAAAAGAACATGCTAATGATACAGTAGCTTTTATTTCAATCACGGTTCTTTGAAGTGAAAATTGAGCGATTATAGGTAGGGCAAAATTAATAGCTAATAGCAACTGCCCACGACTTCGTCCGCTTGATATTTCTTGTTCCCCGATCCACCGCGTCGCATCACATCGCCTACCTGTGCTATTACTTACTTCGTTTTATCGCTTTTTTTTAGGGTTCCGTACCTCAAAAGGAAAAAACGGAACCCTTATAGGATCACTTGTTTGTCCGTCTGTCTGTCTGTCTGTCAAGACCGTTTTTCTTAGGAACACGTGAAGGCTGAAATTAATATCAATTAGGTAGGTCTATGGTCCCTTGGAGTTCTAAAAAGATCAAACTTCTAAGTCAACGCAATAAAAAAATACGGCCATTTATGAGACATTTTTTGATACTCGCAAGTAAATCAAAACCTATAGGGTACTTCCCGTCGTCCTAGAATCATGAAATTTGACAAAAAGCAAGGTCTCACAACAAAAATATAGGAAAAAGTCCGAAAATTTTTAATTTTTATTTCTATCACATAAAAAAATATTTTCAAAGTTGTCAGTATGTCAAGAGCTTTTTCTGAGGAACGCATACAGGTATCAAATTGAAATTAATATCAAATAAGTAAGTCTATAGTCTCTTGAAGTACTAAAAAGTCAACGCAATAAAAAAATACGACCATTTTGCGACACATTTTGATACTCGCAACTGTCGCAAGTAAATCAAAACCTATAGGGTACTTCCCGTTGACCTAGATTAATGAAATGTGGCAAGAAGCAAGGTCTCCCAGCACAAGTAAAGGAAAAAGTCCGAAAAATGTGAATTTGTAATTTTATGACATACATTTTTTTTTTTTTTTTGATATCCAAAGTTAAGTTTGTTTTTGGGATAAATTCTTTTCTACTACGGAACCCTTCATTGTGCGTGGTCCGACACGCACTTGGCCGGTTTTTTTCTTTTCGCTGGGCTTCTAACGGTCTTAACGTGATGTTAAATACCCTATAACCTTGTTCAAGAATTGGGCTATGAAATGCAAAAAGAATTTTTCAATTCCGATTGGTAGTTCCAGAGATTAGCCCTTACATACAAACTTTATAATATTAGTATAGATATGAGGTACTAAAAACATCTGAAATTATCAAACATTAAGCTTTCCTTCAACATAAGATTAATAATTGTCATTTTCTCTTCAATAGAAGCCAGTATTAGTCACCTAGTCTAAAATTAGTCTGAGGCAGGGCAAGGTCTATTAATGTATTCTGCCTCACTGTAATAACGCCTACGGCTATCCATGGCTATTTAGCCGACGTTAATATAAAGACCGGCTTATTTGACGCTTTTAGATCGGGAAATTATTAATCGCATATCAGAAAAATATTCTTACATCAAAAACTTTACATCTAATAATCTACACATACCTACAACAAATCAATTATTGCACTAATAATTAACTAATTGATTATCAAAACTTGTACAAATAATAACCATTATTGTCCATAAATTTTTGTCCATAGTCTCAACAAAAAATTATTAGTTACAAATCAAAAATACTAACTGTTCATCAAAAATAACAAATGCGCATCTAATATACTTATTATTGCACTACTAGTTAGTTAATTGAATATGGATGGTATTTAAAAGTACTTCAATTTATTCCCATTTCATTTACCTAATTTTGCCTGTGTTCCACCAAATATACTGAATGTGCACCAAAATATGTTCATTAAAATATGTCATAACGAGCATCTATTGGATATGGCGCTCGGCGGCCGCTGCCGTGGCACCGCTCGCTTCGCTCGCTCGCCGTCGCGCGTTAAGGGTCACTGTTCTAACCTAACCTCACCTAACCCAAATGATTCACCAGCAATAGAGGTAATGGTCACTATTCTAACCTAACCCAAATGTTTGTGTAACATTCAGGAATATTTGGTGCACGATCAGTATTTTGATGTACGGATAATATTTTTGGTGAACACAAAAATATTATCCATTGAATATCAAAACGTATACAAATTATAATTATTGGGCACCCCGAGGTTCGGTTTGGTTAGGTTCCTTCAAACCCTGCAGACAGAAATAGGAGCCCTGCGTAGCGGGGCTCCGTCGACCTGACCATGACGTTAAGTTATTTACTGACGTAATTTATTTAGGCATGCAAATTTTGATGTGCAAACAGTAATTTTGAGGTACATATTCTGTTGGGAAAAATTGGTAATTTTTGATGTGTGTTTAAATACTACCCTTTTACAAGCCTCTTTGGAAAGAGACTAATTTTGGATTTTTGAATCAATTAAATACCTATGAAGTTGATTACCACAAAATTGATTACCCGGTGAATGGCTCGAACGAAATTTTAATCGACTTTGAAATTACGAATTTGTTGTATTTTTAACCGACGAAAAAAAAGGAGGAGTTTCTCAATTCGACGCGTATATTTTTTTTATGATTGTAATCATAACTTTTTACAGAGTAGTCCGATTTGAACAATTCTTATTTTCTTCGGGAGGGTATATCTCGAAATTGGTCCCATGTAAAATGTATTTTAACTTTGCTTGGGAAGTTTTTGAGTTAGCTTCAATAATACGTATTTTTTCCCACTTAGTATATGTGGATGATGTTATAATAACTTCCTGTCACTGTGAGTTATAGATATCCGTGGTGTGTCCGTGACATCACACAGTAGCCCCTGTCAGAATACCAGCGTTGCGGTATTTATTTTTTAAATATCGCAGCTTTACTGCTTTGCTGCTTTGCTTTGCTTTGCTTTTTTTTGCTTTTTTTTTTTTTTTTGTGAGCCTTTTTGGCCTCGCACAGTTTTTTTTAGTTTGTATTTTTTGTTTATTTTTTACTTTTTTTTTTATTTTGTAATGTCTGTACCTACTTCCTGTGCGTGTCCCAAATAAAATATTTTTCTTTCTTTCTTTCTTTTCACTGTTATTACATAGCAGGTATTTGAATTTGCGTGGGTAAGGTACTACTGTTTTTTTTTTCATTAAAAAGTGAAAATTAAAAACTTAAAAAAAACAACCTACTTAATGTTTTACTTCACTGTTTTGACAGCAGTGGTGATGAAATAATTTACACAAAGTAAAGCGCCTGTCTGGGTTCGAACCTACGACCTACAACTCGTAAGTCGCGGCCGTTACCACTATGCCACCACTGCTCTATACGTATACAGGGTGAAATTTTAATCGTTTTTATCCAAACCGCGAAAAAAAATCTGTTGTTCAGTACATTTATGTTCGCATAATTCGTCAAAATGTACTGAACAGCTGATTTTTTTTCGCGATTTCAGGTTTGGTCCCATAGTAAAAGTTGTTCATAATGATGAGTATAATGACCCCTTAAGAGCATAAAAACGATTAAAATTTCACCCTGTATAATAAATCTTCATCACTGACTTTGAAAAGTATCAATGGAAAACTGCATATAAACTGAAAAATCATAATAGTCTCAATTCTATAGTTCAATCAATCTGCCTAGCCTTTTCCCAACTACATATATTGGGGTCAGCTTCCAGCCTAACCGAATGAAAGTAAATATTTAAAATGAAAGGGCTGTAATTGAAAATATACCCTTTTTCATTCATTCATTTAAGGGTCCGCCCTTGGCCTCGACCTCGCTTGATAGATTATGTTAGTCGATGATGCCAGAGCCGCCAGACCTTACTTATTTTCTGATTAACAAAATGTATGGGATAGAGTAGTGTTAGTATGTACTTTGAACGTACGCACATCCTGCTAGCTTGGACCCCAGACACATATAGATCCCCGAGCATCATTATATAAAAATTAGGACTCAAACTATAAGTAAGATGACGTCATTTTTTGCGAGCTGGCGGAAAAAACCACTGACAGGAAGCGTCTGACAGTATTGATTATTATTTATTGACGAAATTCTGTAAAACATACACACGACGACACGGTTGGCGCAGTGGTTGAGCAATAATTGACTGCTGCGCAGCATGTCGCGGGTTCGATTCCCGCACGGAACAAATATTTTGTACGACCTACAAGTATTTGTTCCGAGTCTGGGTGTTTTTCTATCTATAATATGTATGTATTTAGAAAAAAAAATGTATATAAGTAGTTTATCAGTCATCTCGTTACCATAACACAAGCATTAGGTTGCTTAGCTTGGGACTAGATGGCGTTGCGTGAAATGTCCAAGGCTATTTATTTATTTATTTATAAAAATCAGCAGACAAACTTTAAGAAAACTAATATTTTTACGTAACTTAGTACCCTGATACCTAAAAATTAGCCGTCGCGCGTCGGTACGTTCAAAGTACATCTACTCTATCCCATACATTTTGTTAATCAGAAAATAAGTAAGGTCTGGCGGCTGTGGGATCTCGCTCTATTAGATGTGAAAGTTCTCAAACAAAATTTAAAACTATGTGTGCTTTTAGAAATTCAAACGTGACGATATTATCGCGGACGTCCACGACCGAAAAATGTATGGAAATACGTGCACGTTATAACGTTATCGTGGATGTGATTTTAAAAGCGTCTTCATATATTTCCATAATATTATTATTTCCATACGTTATCGTGATGCCGTGACGTGGACGATAATATCGTCACGTTAGAATTTATAAAAGCGCACAATAAGTCACAGTCCATCACAGAAAACATAAATTTCTAATGCTACGAGTAAGTATTATACAAAACGCTACCAATCTTCCCAGAATTTTATTTGTACCTGCTACCATAATAGCTTTTCACGACACCCAAGGGTAGCCGAGGGTTCGTCCTGTGAGTAAACAGAAACTATGCCAGTTCCCCTGATAGTCTACCTTGATCGTTGCCATGGCTCCCAGGGGATGTACGGTTGCTCTATCCGTTAGTAAATACGAGAAATAGGTACGCTGTAGAGTATGAACGGATATGTGGAGCGCTAACAAATGGTAAGTAGGCATTTAGAGTGATTATGTACATCCTACATACCAATTATTTTGGTCTTTTGCTGGATGCCAATTATTTTTCCTTTTTGCAGTGAAAACGACGGCAAGACGGGATTCATTATCTGGTGACAAGAAATGTCAACTGTGGCTGAATAAAACAAAGCCATGCACCGGCAGAATTTGTGATTAGACCTAAGAAATGCATGACGGCCGCAATCGGAGTGTGAACTACGAATTAAGATACTTGAATCTACTTAATAAAAGTCATGCGTTCATTTATTTACTGACAGTCAAGTAAAGGCACAGCCTAAACCGCTGGGTCTAGATGCATGACATTTTGGACAAGAGTTCCATTATACAGTCTCGTTTCCTAAGAAATGTAATTGTATATTTTTTCAAAATCTGAATGAGGCAGTTCAAAATTTCTCAAGTTAAGGACAGTCTCCTCACAACGTTTTCCTGTAGCTACAACAGGACCTGCCCTTACCGCTCCGTCTCAAAAATCCACCGTGTGCGAACGTAAGCACTAAGGAAAGATTTTTGAAAATTTGTCCCCTGCAGGTGTTAAATAGGGGATGAAAGTTTGTATTCGTCTTTTTTGCCGACGGGATGCGATGCTTGTCTATTAATAAATAATGTATTGCAGTTATTGGCAGACTGCCCATACATTTCAGAGACTTGTTCTAGACTCTAGAACAAGACTGAATCCATCACACAGATTTTTTTATTTTTTTATCTTTACTTTGCGATTTTAATGTTTTTTTCAAATAATTATTACCTACTTAGGTATTTTTACGTAATTTCTATTAATAATCATTAATTATACTCCATATTTACTGAAGTGTATGTCTATTTATTTTGTTAAATTTTGATGAGAAAATGATGTCAAGTTTATTCACTTAACCAACCGCAAAGTTTTTAAATTGGTAAGTAAGTATTTTGTATCAATAGGAAAAAAAACTACGGATAGGATTTTAAAGTAATTTGGCTATGGTATCAGAGGTATCAGTTCATTTCGGAAAAGGGGTCCCTTTTGCCAAAATAGTTTGGGAATCCCTGTTCTAGAGCTTATCTTATTCATACTTTAAGGTATTCATTCTAATAAACGAGAAAGGAAAGTTTTTCTACGTACATCGGACAGGATACTAATATTCGTTATATTATTATAATAAAGATATGAAATAGCTATTCATTAAGTACCTAATGGACGTATCCAATAAGCAAGTTATTACGACGGCTTCTTAGAAACCAAAATAGATATACAGGGTGGCCGGAACATTGACGTCCAAAAATAAAATTTCGGTCCCTCGTATCGTGGGGTATTCGAATCACCCCCATGTATGTTCCGCGACTTTTCATAGTTTTCGAGTTATGAATTTTTTTCTGAATGTTTGAAAATTTTCGACCTGACCAACCTAAAAAAAATCTAAAAAAAAAGTAGAGGGTTTTATCGAGTTTCTTTTTTTGCAACTGGATTTTCATAAGTAGTACTTTTATGCATAAAATAATCAGCTTCGTAACTGTGATGAAAGTTATGAAAATGTTGATCTAAAGTGAAAAATTTACGTTCGGTAAATTATGACTCAAATTTTCAACTTTAAATTAAAAATCTTAACAGGTGACTTCATAATTCCTAAGTAGGCTTCAAGAATGCGCCAGACTCTCAGCTTTCATAATCATAAAAAAATGAAGTACTTAATAGGGCTACTTTGTTTAAAATCGGCCTTCAAAGACAGCGAGGTGGAAAAATTCTTAAAATTACCCATCTGAGTAATTATTTTTTTTTGGCTATTTTCTCGTTCCTAAGGTTAGTTAATGATAAGAATACTGAAAACTAACCAACAAATAGTTTCAGAGTTGGGTAAGAAAAGTTTTACGTAAAAAGTGGTTTTGAATAAAACACAGATGATAATGTGAAAAAAGTACTTAATTTATTTTTAACATTTACAAAAGGTTTTCAAAGTGGCCACCACCAGCAGCAATACACATTCTACACCTACGTAAGAAATTGTCTGGCAATCGTCTAAAAGCGTCTCTGTTCTCTCTCACAACACGTTCAGCTTCTGCAATCAACTGCCTCAGCTCTTGTTCACTTGAACAGTCTCGGGCGTATGCTATTTCCTTGTAATAGCCCCAAATAAAGAAATCGATGGGGTTGAGATCAGGTGAGCGTGGAGGCCACCTAATTGGTCCGCTGCGTCCGATCCATCTGTTGGGGTATGTTTCATCTAAGTAATTTCGGACCTGGGTTGCATAGTGACACGGGGCGCCGTCATTTTGCAACACCATGGTTCGTCTGAGTTCGAGATTCACATCTGCCAGCAACAATGGAAGTTCATTTTCCAAAAAGTTTTTGTATGTTTCTCCATCAAGTCTGGACGGCAGTTCAAACGGACCAATTAGTTCGCCATTGAGGATACCAGACCACAAGTTAACGCTGAAGCGATGTTGAAATGTCGAAGCTCTCACTTCGAGTGGATTTTCATTCGCCCACGTGTGGTAATTATGAATATTGAATATTCCGGATCGCTCAAATCGTGACTCATCTGACCATAAAACTTTATTGAAAAATCCAGGATCCTCTTGCTCTTTTCGTAACATGGTTTGGCAAAAATCAACGCGCAATTGGTGATCTGTAGGCAGTAAAGCTTGGACTCGTCGGATGTGGAACGCGTGGTATTCTTCATCGTGAAGAATGTCTTGGATAGAAGTCCTTGGGATGTTCAGAGCACGAGCCATACTTCTCGTACTCGTAGACGGATTTAGCTGAACTTCTTCCAGCACCATTTCTCTGCGATCCGGGTTAGCTCTAGGGATTCCTTCATGACTGCCGCGTCGACCAGGAATGCGGCCTGCCATCAAAGTGTTGTGCGTGTTAATAAAAACACGATGGTCGGGATATCGCTCAGGTTGCGGCCCACCACGACGTTGAAGTTGTTCGCGATCAGTCGCGCTGCTTCATGGCCGTTTCCTTGTGCAACTCCATAAAAATAATGCATTTCTGCATATTCACTTAACGTGTAACTCATTTTTTACACTTCCACGTAAAAAAAGTCCAAATCAGAATGCAAAACACAGTCCAATAAACGAGCAAAGTAGTCAAACAAGTAGGCAGCGGAGTCCGTGGGCAAAGCGAGTGTGGTAAAGACAAAATGGCGACACGCGTATAGCAGTAAACACAATGTGAGTACGACTGAGGTACTTGTTTTGCGTTGGCTTCGGTTGCGCGCCTTGCGTGAGAGAGATAGCAATAATTCGGTCTCTTTTCCTCTCGGTCCATTGTTATTGCAGGTAAAAGAGTTGCACCCTCGTTTAAAACCCATAGTCCACGAGAACGGATCGCGCAAAATTCATTAAACTAACATTTAAAAAAATCTCCGTGTTTAAATCTTAGCTTTCCTGCAGTCATTTTTGGTTAGCAAACTAAATAACCTTAGGAGCGAGAAAATGGAAAAAAAAAAATTATTAATCAGATAGCTAATTTTAAGAATTTTCCACCTCGCAGTCTTTGAAGGCCGATTAAGGCCAAAGTTAGCCCCATTAAGTCCTACGTTTTTTAATGATTATGAAAGCTGAGAGTCTGGCGCATTCTTGAAGCCTACTTTAGAACCATGAAGTCACCTGTTTAGATTTTTAATTTGAAGTTGAAAATTTAAGTCATAATTTACCGAACGTAAATTTTTCACTTTAGATCAACATTTTCATAACTTTCATCACAGTTACGAAGCTGTTTATTTTATGCATAAAAGTACTACTTATGAAAATTCAGTTGCAAAAAAAGAAACTCGATAAAACCCTCTACTTTTTTTTTAGAATTTTTTTAGGTTGGTCAGGTCGAAAATTTTCAAACATTCAGAAAAAAATTCATAACTCGAAAACTATGAAAAGTCGCGGAACATACATGGGGGTGATTCGAATACCCCACGATACGAGGGACCGAAATTTTATTTTTGGACGTCAATGTTCCGGCCACCCTGTATATAGTGACGTAAGTATGAAGGTCTAAAAGAAATAGATATACTGTCGTGTAGATATGTAGGTATCTTATATTGGCCAATCACTAAGCCATGTTTGCGAACGGGCGAAAAAGGGTCGAGTTTCAATTAATTATACATTTCGACAGAACCTTATGTAGGTAATTCTAGCACATTTTGGGTCCATTGGTTGTTAGACTAGTTATGTATAGAATTTATTCCGAAAGGTTTATAGCATAATCAGCCTATAATACTCCCAGTGCTGGGACACAGGCCTCCTCTCTGTGAGAGGGAGTGTGCCGTAATCCAGCTCGCGGGGCCAGTGCGGGTTGGTAGATGTCACATGCCTTCGATTTTTTTTTTGGTTCTAAGACATGCCGGTTTCCTCACGATGTTTTCCTTCACCTTTTTGAGAACAGCGGTGACGAAATAATTTACACAAAGTAAAGCGCCTGTCAGGGTTCGAACCTAGGACCTACAACTCGTAAATCGGCCACCACTACACACTGGTCTGCACTCCGCTGCACTGGGCTTATGTGTAATACTAATTAATAATAATATGTTGATAACGATACGTTTTTTTTATCGTAGATGTTTCACAACCAGTTACCAAAAAAGATCTACTTTTCCTGATTAAAAAAAAAGTCATTCAAACTTTTTATGTGTTTACACAATTAAAAAACTTTTTGGAAGCATTCAAACATTTGTTAACTATTTAGTAGGTAGTTCTTGCAGCAGATCAATTTGATAGATGTCAACTCTGGCAACTACCGAGTTGACGTGCTAGGTTAATGACAAGAAAAAATTTAAAAAGAACTTGGAGGATAACGATTTATTTAAAGAAAGAAAGAAAAAAATTATTTCGACACATGCTATTTAAAGATATATACAAAATTAATTGCAAAATAAAAACAAACAAAAAATTATATTTTAATTGTGGTAAGATGCCATTTATTTTTGGGTGCATATGCCAATTGTTCTAAATTTGTTTTTCTTAAAGTAAATAGCCTACTCTTGGTGCATAAGCAAGTTTTTTTTTGCAATATTTCTCTGGCTTGGTCGTGTTGAGCCGATGAATGGGAGGGTACGCCCTAGAAGGACATAAATAGTGACCTTATTGGTGATGTTCTTCAGAAAGGTCAGGTGCGTAGTACTCGCAACCGCCGACACGCGTGTATGACCAAATAACGAAGCAAAACGAATATACAGGGTGAAATTGAATTCATGGGCATCCTTTTCGACGGCGCGTTGTGTTCCACGCGCGCCTCAAAGAGATGTCAGCTAATGATGGGGTCCAATAGGGCCGACGCCGCTGGGGTTGCGGGTAGTTTTAAGAAGATACCGCGGCCCTGGCATAGGCAACTGAAGGAACACGGGTGGGTTTTAGTCAGTAAAAGTCTGACACGCCCTTCCGCTTCACCCAGAGCGGGAGAAGTTATTTGATGATTTCCCACCCTCAAAAAAAAAAAAAAAATGGGCATCCTTTTAAGGGGTCATTCTACTCATCATTATGAACAACTTTTGCTATGGGACCAAACCTGAAATCGCGAAAAAAATATCAGCTGTTCAGTACATTTTGACGAAATAAGCGAACATAAATGTACTGAACAGCTGATTTTTTTTTTGCGATTTCAGGTTTTGGTCCCATAGTAAAAGTTGTTCGCAATGATGAGTACAATGACCCCTTAAAAGGATGGCCATGAATTCAATTTCACCCTGTATACGGATCGTAGCAGGTGGCTTTCTGTAGTTTCTGATGCTGTAACTTAAATCTACTGGCCTGATAAAAAACCTAACTTAGGTACCTAGCACACTCTCAGATGGAAGTAGGAGCACAGATTAATACGATGGAACACTCCGCAAAATCATTTAAATAAAAAGCGACTCTTGCTACGACACAATAAAGTGCAATTCAGGTCGCACAACGCTTATTACCTACAGTTATATTCAACTACAAGTTGCCTCTCTTTCTATCGCGTAACTCTTATACCTTCTGACCTACTGAATTAGCCCCGCGGACGGGGCCTGCCGCGTACTTGTAGCTTCATACCTTAACTGCGGAGTGGCCCATCTGTATTAATCTGTGGTTTTGTAAGTAAGCACTTGGAACTGTGTCAGGCCAGGTTAAACGTCAGGCCTCGTCAGCTCTGAGGCGTGAATATCCGCTTCCCAGCTTAAATGTGAAGATCACAGGCAGAGCAGGTCACTCAGGTAGTGAAGATGGTTCGCAAAATACTAATGTAAAACCAATAAAAGAGTATGATACATAATATTAATGGATATATATATATACCATTATTATTATATGACCAAACATATTATATAGTGAACGAATACCTAACTGACACATTATAATTACCACTTTTTTTTTATAATGTATCATTTATTGATTTGAAAATTTATATATGTTTATTAGTAATACTTACAATAAATGGAAAAAAAAAATCCACTCTTACACAAGTCAATATTTTTTTTAACTATAAGTCCCTGACCGCTCCCGGCCCAAAAGTGCCCATCACACTCGCCGCGTTTCCACGCTGGATTGCGATGGCCAGCCTCTGCACCAGGAACGATCCGGAACGCGAGTCACCAGTCGTCTCTATGAGCCTTTGTCCAATCTCCTTTACCAGGTTTTTGGCCTCCTTGCCCCAGCTCCCCAGGGTCTCCACCAAGCACCTGCCATTCTTATTAGAAATTTATATTAGAATTTATTATTTCTTTTATTTTACTTTTCACATATTTGTTACATTTTTAAATATTAGTATAAAAAGAATAATAAAAACATTTAAAAATATAAAAATAGTAGCCCACCGATATCGGGAACAGGGTCCAAGCTACCGGTGGTCAGGGCTCTAGAGAGAGGAACCTCCTCACTATGCGTGCCGTGTCCAGGAGTACTGCTTTCTGAATCAAGCCCTTGATCCAGCCGCGCAATGAGAGCCTCCTGAGGTGTTGATCGAGGCTCTGTGCTATTAGGCCATTAACCGTAACGATTATCGGTACAATGATTGCAGAGTCTACGTCCCACATGTCGACAACCTCGTGTGCTAAGTCAAGATACTTGATTTTTTTATCTTTCTCAGCTTTCACGAGATTCTCGTCATGAGGGACAGCGATATCAACAATAATTGCACGGCGCTCTCGTCGATCTATCACCACAATATCAGGCTTATTGGCTACAATAGTCCTGTCTGTGATGATAGATCGATCCCAGTACAATGTGGCTTGGCCATTCTCGAGAACTGGGTCGGGCACATACCTGTAATATGGCACTTCGGACTTCACAAGGTTGTACTGCAAGGCAAGTTGCTGGTGGATAATCCTAGCCACTAGATTGTGTCTTTGCAAGTATTCGCCGTTAGCAAGACGAGAACAACCGGAAACAATATGTCGGATTGATTCACCGGGACGGTGGCATGCCCGACAGATGTCAACCGTACCATCCTTGACAATGTATTTCCGATAATTATTCGTCATGATAACTTCATCCATAATTGCACACACAAAACCTTCGGTTTCCCCGAAGAGGTCGCCGAAACGTAGCCAGGATACAGACGCCAAAAAGTCTACATCAGGCCCATGGAGGGCCCGGAAAAAGCGTCCGTGAAGCTCTTTGCCTTGCCATACTTCCCTACGATCGTTAGTATCAAGTACTACAGGTTTGCGCCAGTTCTCTTTCGCTAAGGAGAGTGGGGTGAGGCCCTTGTCCACCGCGACCACATCTCGATGCATCCCCACGTCGGCTTCTAGGAAATATTCCCTGAGACTGCATATCTCGCGATTGTGGAGGGTCTTAGCATTTAAAAAGCCTCGACCTCCACACTTTCGCGGGATATACAGTCTCATTACCGATGACCGTGGGTGATGCATTCGATACGCAGTCAGCAGCGTACGGACCCTCCTATCCAGGGCGTCGAGTTCGGTCTGAGTCCATTTGAGTACGCCGAAAGAGTACATCAAAACCGGCATGACCCAACCGTTGAAGGCGCGCACCTTGTTTCCACCTGATAGAAGACTATTAAATACTTTTATTTAATAGTCTTATTTAATAATTTAGAATTTATTATTATTATTATATTTTATTGGAATGTTTTTTTTTTTAGTGTTGACAATTTAAATTCAAATAAGTATTTAATAATGTGTGATAATTGTTTAATCATTTATTATAGTTAGCATGTTTGTACGTACCAGAATGATATTTGTACACCGAGGACGGTTAGACATAGCGTTCTTTTTATAATTACAACATCTGTACCTACCCACCTATGTTCAACAAATAAAAAGTATTTGTATTTGTATTTGTATTTGGATGCAAAGTGTAAGTATATGATGTAAAATGTCTGTAGTACGTAGATACTATAATGCCTAACCCCTGTGAAGAAAGAGTGAGGTTAGTGGTTATGTATATATGTATGTATTTCTCTGTATCGATCGGGAACAAAATTGCATCTCTGCCTAACAAGTAAGCCGTGGTAAGCCACAGAATATCGAAGTAGCTAGTTCTGTGGTTTCAACTATGGACATTCTACTTTGGGCCACAGACTAAAAAACTATTAGGTGAACTCTTTATACTTTGGCTTAGTGGTTGGTAAGTCTGGTCGGCTGTGGTTTGAACTGTAAGTGAACTATTATCGACTATCGTCTGACTATGAAAACATGAAAAATGTTTTAAGCCGATATTATATTATATTTTTAGATATAGTATCTAAAAATATAATATAATATCGGCTTAAAACATTTTTCATGTTTGCGGCGACGGCGAACGCAGTGTTACTATGTAAATAATAAAGGGTCATTAAGTGAGTATGAACATAGAAGTGTTGGAAGACCTAAAAAGCCGGCCAAGTGCGTGTTGGACCACGCACAATGAAGAGTTCCGTGGTTGGAATGAATTTATCCCAAAAACAAACTTAACATTGTAGTTGAAAAACATGGTCAGTTCTCCAACTGCAAATGTAAGTTTGTACACGCAAAAAAAAATATGTGAAAATTTTATTAATTTTATTTTATTTATTTATTAGGGGTTTAAAGAATGAAATTGCCGATTTGTACTGAAAAATTGAAATTCGTTTTTTTTTTTAATTTAACATATTTATTTAATCAAAATAATTACCATTATTATCTATACATTGCTGCCATCTAATAGGAAGGTCATTTATGCCTTTGCGATAGAACTCTCGTTATCTAGATTCGACAAACTGTGTGAAAGCATTTTGTACTGCCTCCTGAGAAGAAAACTTTTATCACGTAGAAAATTGTCCAAATCACGAAAAATATGGTAGTCCGTTGGAGCAAGGTCTGGCGAATGCGGAGGGTGACGAATGGTTTCTAATTGCAATTCTTGTAGAGTTAAAACGGTTTCTTGTGCTGTATGAGGTCTCGCGTCTTCCACGTGGTTCGTTCTTCAAATCAAAGTTTCCATCACGAAAGCGTTTAAACCAAAATCGCACGGTGCGTTCATTAGCAGTCCCCTCTCCAAACGTAACATTGATATTGCGAGCTGTTTCTGCCGCGTTAGTTCCGCGTCGGAACTCGTATTCAAAAATAAATCGAATTTTCGAAGTATCCATCTTTCTTGTCTAAGCTGAATAAAAAAAACAACTGAAAGTCGATAATCGAATGTTGCACATTTTTTTTAAAAGAAGAACTTCATAGGTACCATGTGAAAAAAGTTTCACCCAAAAATCTCAAACCATGAAGGTTCTATGTCAATTCAAAGTACCTAGTACAATAAATTTCATAATTTAACCCCTATTATTTACCTCAGACACAGAGATCCATATATAATGTTACGGACGCCGAGCATAGTGTGAATTAAAAGACTATGAAAGTTGTGCAGGATAGCTGCTTGCTGTTAGGTTAGCGTGGTAATATCATAGTCTTTAGGCATGTGGTATTTTCAGTTTGTGGATAATTAGCATTCAGCTTTAAGTCTAACAGATGCTAGAGATTCCCACGGCGCCCGAAATGTTTTGTTTTGCTTATCGCCGGGCGTTTTCGCAGTAAAATGCATTGTTTTATATTCTAAAATGTTTACTAGCGGCACTGTTAAAGGAACTCATTATTGTCGAGACCTTTTGTTGAATAGGTAACAGTTCTGCGTAAATTGTAATCCGCACAAAATATCTTTCTTAGTTTTAGGAAACGAATTATTTGTTGTCGGTGTCTATTGATATGCATTTCTTTAGCCTTTTGTAATAATTCTAAGAAAGTTTGTTTTTATGTGTTTACAATAGTTTTAAATAGCGTAGCCAGTACTTTGTTAGACCACCCAAAGCGTGGGAAATAGTAGGGATAGAACTAACGCCACTGGGGCATATAAAAAGCCTTACTTGTAAAACCAAAGTCAGTCAGTCGGCCTACAGCTCTACAAGAAGAATAAACTAGAAGACAGCAGCAAGAAGTCTTTTATTACTCCAACCTAATACAGTCCACCACAGTCTGGTCCTTCGAGCCGGATAATTCTGAAGAACGAAGAACCAGCGCCAACCAAGCGGCAGAAAAACGAAGAAATCTGCGGCAAGAGCAAGAATCTACGAGGCCGACTGCATCGACCGACCGATCGAACGACCGGTCCCGAAGAATCGACGTACCTACGACGCGCCGCCATACCGACCCGACGTACCCGATCGTGGCTGGGTCGAAGAGGGGCTGCATTGAAGAGGGGCTACGTTGAAGAGGGGCAACGTTGAAGAGGGGCCGCGTTGAAGAGGGCCACGTTGAAGAGGGGCCGCGTTGAAGAGGGTCCACGTTGAAGAGGGGCCACGTTGAAGAGGGGCCGCGATAGAAGAGGGCCGCGTGAAGAAAACGAGGGCCGGGTCAAGAAAGAAGAGGGACGCGTAAAGAAAACGAGGGCCGGGTCAAGAAAGAAGAGGGCCGAGTCGAAAAAACTTCAAGATGGTGGTCACCAGAAGCCAAGGGGAATTAGCAGAAATCGAGGAGCAGCAGCGTCACAGCCAAGAACAGGAGGCGCGCCGCAGAGAAGCTGAACGAATAGAGCAAGAACGATTGAGAAGAATCTCACTGGACCCGCCGGCATCACCATTTTGGAAATCAGCGGACGCCAGTACAGCGGGACCATCCGGACTTCGGGCTACTGCGGAGCAACGAAAGCCATCACCGACTAGATCCGTCAGGTCAACAACCAGCGTGACAACACGACTACGGATGGCGGAACTGGAGGCAGCAGAGAAGCTAGCGACGATCCGAAGAAAGGAGTTGGAGTTGGAGGCCGACCTAGTCAAAAAGAGACTAGCAGCCGAAGTATCCGCGATCAACGATGAAGACAGCGTGCACGAAGAAGCCACTCCTCCCCGTGAAGAACCACATCAGAAAGTGGACAACTGGTTGAGGACGAACCCTCTCAACTCTCGGGAAGAAGAAGGAACCAGGGAAGCCAGGGAAGAGCCAAAGCAAATACGCTTCGAAGCACCGCGAGGAAGATCGCCAACTCCAACAAGGAAGAACAGCATCGAGCACTTGGCCGCCATATTGGAGAAGATGGCCAGACCCAGGCCTCGACACACTGACCTGCCGACCTTCTCCGGAGCAGCCAACGAATGGTTGCCATTCAAAGCAGCAGTTCGAGATACGACCGAGATGTACCAAGTGTCAGCAGCGGAAAACATCCAGAGGCTAAGGAGCTGCCTCAAAGGGGAAGCAAGAGACGCCGTGGCCGCCCTTCTGCATACAGCTACGGATCCGGACGTCATCATGAAGACCCTCGAGCAATGCTTTGGAAGACCTGAAGTCATCATCGACCGAGCACTAGAAGACCTCAAGAAACTTCCGAAACCTGGATCATCAGCAGCCGAACTCAACAGCTTCGCCATCAAGTTGCAGAACATCATCTGCGTGCTGAAGACAATCGACCGAAGAGGCTACCTGTTCAACCCCCTGATGACGCGAGAAGTATTGGACAAGCTCAGCCCGCATCTTCGATCCCGCTGGTGCGACTACGCCTACGACCACGAAGGAATGACTGACCCGGAGATCGTCATTTTATCCCGTTTCCTGATGAGAGAAGCGGACAGAGCACTGCGGTATACATACACCCCGTCTACGAGCAGCACAAACCAGAAGAAGGATACTCGACCCATCGTGACACTCAAGAAGAAAGCGAGCGTCTTCACTACGATCGAAAGCGCAGAAGAAAAGGTCAAGTGCCCCAAATGCGAGCAAGCTCATGTCCTGACACAGTGCCCGACGTACAAGGCACTTACTGTGGACGAGCGATGGAGCTTGGTAAAGGAGAAGAAGATATGCTTCAAATGCGCCCAGAAGCAACACAGGCGCACACACTGCAAAGCAAAGGCGTGCGGCGTGGACGAGTGTCGCCGCCCGCATCATGCGACTCTTCATCAAGTACGAGAAGCAAAGACTGAAGAAAAGAAGACAGATGCACCCAAGGAGGAAGCGGTCCTGTCCCTAGCAACCCGACCAGCTGCCGGACCAAGAGCAGTCTTGCTGAAGATGTGCCCTGTCGTCATAGCCGGACCACGGGGGGAGGTGAAGACGTATGCTCTACTGGATGAAGGAGCTACAATCACCCTCATCGATGAAGAACTAGCAGCGAGCATCGGAGCGGAGGGACCAGCGCAACCTCTCCACCTGAACGGGGTCAACATGTCACAGCAAGAGATAAAGAGTCAGCTGGTGGATATTCAAGTCAGAGGATTGAAGAGCGACGAGAACTACAAGGTCAGAGCGAGGACTATGAAGAATCTCCGCCTCCATCGTCAATCCGTTCCTGACACCCTACTGGACTACGAGCATCTGAGGGACCTGACACCAGAAGAGGTGTGCTACGATGTGGCCCGTCCTGGAATCCTGATGGGGACAGACCACTGGGAATGCATCGTGTCCCGCGAGCTACGAGTCGGCGGCCCTGATCAACCGGCCGCATCAAGAACACAACTAGGATGGGTGGTGCACGGAACCGCGCCACGCAAGACCATCTATCAAGAGCGAAACGTGCTGCACGTCTTCGAGCCTGAACGAACGCCGAGGACAAGCGAGCAAGAACTCCACGACTTAGTCGAAGCCCACTTCAAGATCGACGCACTCGGCATCCAGGGGAAGCCGCGAGTCAAGGAAACCGATCAGCGAGCTATCGACATCGTCAGGAAAACGACCAAGAAGATCAACACCGGGTACGAAGTTGGACTGCCGTGGCGACGAGATGACGTCATCATGCCACCAAGCTACGGGCAGGCGCTCCGCCGACTAAAGAAGATAGAACAAAAGATGGACGCCGATCCTGAGTTCGCAGCTGAATACACGAAGCAGATCAACAACCTCTTGGATAAGGGGTACGCAACGCCGTGCGATGGATCGGAAGAAGCGAGCGCCATCTGCTGGTACCTGCCACACTTCGCCGTGCAGAACCCGAACAAACCCGGCAAGCATAGGCTGGTATTCGACGCAGCGGCTAAAAGCAACGGCGTGTGCCTGAACGACGAGCTGCTGGAGGGGCCCGATCTACTATTATCACTGCCAGGGATCTTATTCAGATTCCGAGAGAAGACAGTGGCGATCACAGCGGACGTGCAAGAAATGTTCCTGAGGATCCGAATAAGGCAGCAAGATCAACCAGCGCAGCAGTTCCTGTGGCGAGGCGACGAACGAGTAGAGCCTCCAAAGAAGTACAAGATGGCCAGCATGATCTTCGGCGCAGCGAGCTCCCCGTACATGGCCCACTATGTCCGCAACCATAACGCGGATGTACACGGGCAGGAGTATCCACGAGCGCTGGAAGCCATCAAGAAGAGTCACTACATGGACGACCTGGTAGCCAGCTACGAAGACACGAAGGAAGCTTGGAAGGCGGTCGAAGAAACGAGAGCAGTACACGCGCATGCGGGATTCACGCTACGAGGATGGAGCTCCAGCGACAAGTCGGTACTACGCGACGTGCCACCAGAACTGCACGCCACCGCTCCCACAACACTGGGGGGAGATCAGCCCGAGAGCAAGATCTTGGGACTATTCTGGAACGCAGAACGAGATGAGCTGGGATTCAACACGTCGATGAGCCGAGTTCCAGCTGAAGTAAGGACAAGAACTCGCGCGCCGACCAAACGTGAAGCCCTCAGCGCCGTGATGTCCATCTACGACCCACTAGGACTGCTGAGCCACTACACCATACGATCGAAGATCATACTGCAGAACTTGTGGCGCCTCCAGACGACGTGGGATGAGCAGATTCCGGAAGAAGAGAACGAACTCTTTGCATCATGGCTCGCGCGTCTTCCCGAGCTCGCCCAGCTTCGACTACCAAGATGCTACGTGACACAGAAGTACGAGCGCATCGACTTACACATCCTGTGCGACGCCAGTGAGCAAGCCTACGCGACCGTGGCCTACTGGAGAGTGAAGAATGTCGACGGGAGCCTGAACGTCGTGTTGGTCGCCGCCAAAGCTAAGGTGGCGCCTCGACGAGCGCAGACCATACCACGCCTGGAACTGCAAGCTGCGGTCATCGGAGCAAGACTCGCCGACACTGTGAAGAAGGAGCATCGAATCAACATCAGCCAGACGACCTACTGTACCGACTCATCCACCGTGGTACATTGGATTCACCACGACATGCGACGCTACACGCCATTCGTGGCGCACCGACTAGGGGAAATCGCCGAGCTAACCCAGAAAGAAGAGTGGCGTTGGCTACCCACCGCAAGCAACGTAGCCAACGACGCCACGCGACTCGTCGACACACCCATCAGTGCAACGGATCGCTGGTTCCAGGGGCCCGACTTCCTGTTCCTACCAGAGGAGCAATGGCCTAGAACAACGACGTCCGAGCAAGAGGACGAAGAGGTCCTCCACATCAGCGAGAAGACAGAACGAGACAGCTGGCTACCGAACCCCGCCCGTTTCTCGAAGTATGAAGTCTTGGTGAGGGCCACCGCTCGAGCAATCGCCTTCACCGACATCTGCCGTCGACAAGCAACAGCGATGGAACATCGCCACATCCAGCGCGCCGAGGCCGAGCTGATACGACAGGCGCAAGAAGACAGTTTCGGCGAGGAACTGAAGAGGATCCGGTCTGCACGCCCGCTGACAAAAGCGAGCCGGCTGTACCGGCTGGATCCAGTATTGGAAGACGATGTCCTGAAGGTGCGGGGCCGGATCGAGGCCTCTTCCGCGCCGACCGAGACGAAGCGGCCAATCATACTGGATGGCCGTCATCAGCTGACCAAGCTCCTTGTACTCCGGGAGCACTGCGCTGCGGGTCACGCCAACAGAGAGCGCGTGACGAACGACCTGCGACAGCGGTACTGGGTCATCCACTTACGGCCCACAGTACGCGCTGTCGAGAAGAACTGCGCCTTCTGCAAGAGACGGCGAGCAACGCCGCAAACGCCAGCTACGGGAGACCTGCCACACGCCCGCCTTGACCCCTTCCACCGCCCGTTCACTAATTGCGGGGTGGACTACTTCGGACCAATGATGGTCAAGGTCGGGCGACGCCGAGAAAAGAGGTGGGGCGCACTCTTCACGTGCCTCACCTCCCGCGCCGTGCACATCGAGCTCGTCGCATCACTCTCCACTGACTCAGCAATCATGGCGCTGAGACGTATGGCCGCACGCAGAGGGTGGCCCCGAGTGATGTACTCCGACAACGCAACCAACTTCCGCGGAGCTGACCAAGAGCTACGCAACGCCTACGCCGAGTGGATGCCTGCCCTGCGAGACGAGGGGCTACTGCATCGAATGGAGTGGCGCTTCATACCTCCTGGCGCGCCCAACCAAGGTGGCGCGTGGGAGCGAATGGTGCGCTCCGTGAAGACTGCTCTCAGCATCACTCTGCGAGAGAAGGCGCCAGCAGAAGAAGTCTTGAGAACTCTACTCACCGAAGCCGAGTTCTCCATCAACGCAAGACCACTGACCCACGTTAGCGTGAACCCCAGCGATCCAGAGGCCCTTACACCCAACCACTTCCTGTTGGGGTCATCGGAAGGGCTGCCAACGACGGGACCCTGCGACGAGGCTGACAGAAGAACATGGCGAGTTAGTCAAGCACTCGCTGACCACTTCTGGCGACGCTGGCTGCGCGAGTACCTACCCACTCTGGTACCTCGCGGCGAGCCGCAGAACGATGTGCGTCCAATGCAAGCTGGCGACGTGGTCCTCGTGGTCGACAACACGCTGCCCCGGAACACCTGGCCGATGGGAGTCGTCGAGCGCACGCATCGTGGACCGGACGGCGGCATCAGGGTCGTCGAGGTGCGCACCAGAGCCGGCGTCTTCCGACGCCCCGTGAGCAAGCTCGTCGTCGTATTGAAGATCGAGGAGGCTACGCGAGCTGCGCCGGGGGGAGAGCTGTTACGGACGCCGAGCATAGTGTGAATTAAAAGACTATGAAAGTTGTGCAGGATAGCTGCTTGCTGTTAGGTTAGCGTGGTAATATCATAGTCTTTAGGCATGTGGTATTTTCAGTTTGTGGATAATTAGCATTCAGCTTTAAGTCTAACAGATGCTAGAGATTCCCACGGCGCCCGAAATGTTTTGTTTTGCTTATCGCCGGGCGTTTTCGCAGTAAAATGCATTGTTTTATATTCTAAAATGTTTACTAGCGGCACTGTTAAAGGAACTCATTATTGTCGAGACCTTTTGTTGAATAGGTAACAGTTCTGCGTAAATTGTAATCCGCACAAAATATCTTTCTTAGTTTTAGGAAACGAATTATTTGTTGTCGGTGTCTATTGATATGCATTTCTTTAGCCTTTTGTAATAATTCTAAGAAAGTTTGTTTTTATGTGTTTACAATAGTTTTAAATAGCGTAGCCAGTACTTTGTTAGACCACCCAAAGCGTGGGAAATAGTAGGGATAGAACTAACGCCACTGGGGCATATAAAAAGCCTTACTTGTAAAACCAAAGTCAGTCAGTCGGCCTACAGCTCTACAAGAAGAATAAACTAGAAGACAGCAGCAAGAAGTCTTTTATTACTCCAACCTAATACAGTCCACCACATATAAGTTAGTATAGGTATACTTAGAAAACTATGTTAGTAACCAAAGATAATACTATGATAAACATACAAAAAAACACAAACACTTAAACGAAAATACTGAAGTAAAAGTACTGTACTTCTATAAAATCAAATTGTAAAAATAAATTTAAAATTATTAAAATTCATTCAAAATTACAAATTGACGATTTTCGGACTTTTTCCTTTTATGCTGTGAGACCTTGCTTCTTGTCAAATTTCATGATTATAGGTCAGTGGGTTTTGATTTATTTGCGAGTATCAAAATATATCGCATATAAATTATGACCGTATTTTTTTATTGCCTTGACTTAGAAACTAGATTTTTTAGAGCTCCAAGGGACCGTAGACCTACGTATTTGATATTAATTTCAACTTGATACCACCACGCGTTCCTGAGACTCACAGAAGACAGACAGACAGATGAACAACGAAGTCATCCAGCTTGTCTTTTTCTTTCTGGCCTATTCTAACAGTTGGTCGCAGTAACTAAGCTAAGGCATCCCAACCAAATGGGTTAGGTTAGAACCGTGATCAACAGCGCGCGAGCCGAGCGAGCGAAGGGAGCGGTGCCTTAGAAGCGGCCGCCGAGCTCTACATCCTAGTTGGTCGTAGTTACCTACTTGGCAATGTAGTATTTTTAGGACCCCAAAATAGGAATTTGAGGTTCACAAAAAGAGGTTCAACCATTATATGAAAGCGTTTAATACTATTTTTAGGAGCACAAAATAGGAATTATTAGAAGTTCGATTAGGTACAAGCATGTCTTAATTAAGCCCTTGAGAATTATATCACTAAACTAGAAAACACAAGCCCTAATCAACGTAAGTGTTTTGTTTTTCTAATGTTCTACTGAACGGTAACTAACAAGATAAAACCAGGGTTAGTACTTTGTAGATAAATTAATTACCGTAATGGTTCTAGTAAGCGATTCTCTAGCAAAGTGTCGCTGTCTTTTCACTTCATTAAACAAGGTTGTCGTTCTTAAGGGGACTACACAGGACCTAAAGCGCGGACACTGTCAGCCTGCATATAAATGAAAGAGAAGCGCGATGACACGACACTGCTAATTTATTGAAAAATATGAAGCTATTATTTATTTACAAAAAATGTACTGATTGGACTAAAAAATTAAGGGTAGTGTTTAAACTCACATCAAAAATTGCCAATTTTTCCCACCAGAATACGTACATCAAAAATATTGTTTGCACATCAAAATTTGCACGTCTAAATAAATTAAACTTAACGTCAGGTCGACGGAGCCCCGCTGTGCGGTGCTCCTATTTTTGTCTGCAGGTTTAAAGGAAACTAACCAAACCTAACCTCGGGGTGCCCAATAATTATTATTTATACATGTTTTGATATTCACTTTACATATAGTAGTAGTAGTTAGTTTAGAGTAGTGCAATAATAAGTTTATTAGATTTACAGTAGAAACCATTATTTTTATAGTTCATTCGATAATTTTAAAGCTAATCATTTTAAAGTGTGAGACATTATTTTTAAAGTGCATTTTTATATTCCCCATAAGTATGTAGGTAATTTTAATGTGCCTACTTACATTAAAATGATAACGGATCGAAAACAATCAATGCATTGCCACCGGTAACGGTACCAATGGTTCGTATAACTTCACAAATTTTTAGTTATTGGAAGTCCATTCAAAATTGTATAATTAATTGTTAATTTTCGCTATCGTATGCGAACCCCATAGGTTCACAACTACTGATGATGTTTTGTTACGTTTATATATAAGGTGCTCTAAAAATATCTGCCACGGCTGCAATGGGAGACAGTATTGTGGTTATAGATTACAATAGTGAAGATAAATTATTGATCTTATGTCATAAATTTTTTCATACAAAAAATGTGCGTATAAGATTGAATTGTTTTATCAAGTATGAAACCGTCCCGTAGTAGTTAGCTGTTGCCACGCCGCCATTTGGTTTCCCAAAACGTCAATGAAGCATATGAAGAATATGTATAATTGGCGTGTCATGAACTTCAACAAGTCCCTATGTCAAGATATGTGGACATATAAATATGCCTGTATGTTCGATTCAAATGCGGTTATTAATTATGACTACAACACATTCTTCAGGCTGTCTGGCCAAGTAAATAATTATGGTTTCCGTTCTATTTTTGTTGGTATCCTAGCCTTAATTGATGACAGGCAATGCTTTAACACTAAGGCGTTTAATAATAATCTGATAACGTTAACTTCTCACGATCCCACTAACATATTGGAAACCGAAAAGCAGTTTTTTCGTTACTAAGAGCCTTTCCGTTATGCATCAAAACATAGCGGGACTCTTAAATAAGGCTGATGCCCTTACTGTTTGCATAGAGGAATTAGAGGAAAAGGACATTGGTGTTGACGTAATCTGTATAACGGAACACTTTATGATGCGTGGTCATGAAAAACTTTTGAACCTACCAAACTACAAGTTGGCCGCCTGTTATTCGAGAATAGCAAAGAAACGTGGAGGTGCGTGTATTCTATTAAAAAATGATCTTGAACATAAAGAGCTATTGAATATTTCCCGCTATTCAATAACAAATGCTATCGAATGTTGCGGTATAGAATTGGTTAATCAGCAATTAATTATTGTATGTATTTATAGGCCACCAAATCCTAATAATCTGAACCTATTTTATGAAAACTTAGACATCATTTTAAAAATATTATGTTGTAAGTCAAATAAGAAAGTGATTGTATGCGGGGACTTCAACATAGACACGTTAAAAAGAAATAATATGACTCTTGACTTTGAATGCTTTCTCTCAGGCTACAATCTCAAACTAGAATTAAGTCAACCAACCAGGTTATGTAGTAATAGTTGTTTGGATAACTTTGCTCGTAGTTCTCGGCTGAAATGTACATGTGAAGTGATTGACTTTGCGCTGTCCGATCACACTGCACAGATATTGGAAGTCAAGGTAAATAGAACTTGTAGAATAGGATCTTGGCGCATTAAAAAACGAGATATATCAGTGGATAACTTGGTGAGGTTCAAAAGCTATCTTAAATGTCTATCCTTTTCCGACATATACAATACCGAAGATGCCAACGTTGCGTATGACCACTTTCATGAAAACTTTCTTTTATTGTACGACCTCTGCTTCCCCTACAAGCTAGTAACTATAAAGGCGAATAAAACTATTAAATGGGTTTCACGTGGTATACGTGTATGCAGTAGAAAGCAGCGACATTTATTGTGGAAATATAGGCATGGTCCATCGAATGAAAATAAGAATAATTTTAAAAGTTACTCACAAAGATTTCGGAAAATTATTAAGTTGACCCAAAAAGCACAAAACAACTACTACATTAACACCTCTAGTAACAAAGCAAAGGCATCTTGGCAGGTTATTAATAATAAATCTCGTTCCACTGAACCTATATCTCAGATCAGTATGCACGGCAGCATAATTAGTGACCCAAGAGAAATTGCTAATGCTTTCAATAATTACTTTGTTGACCAAATAAAAAATAACACCAAAATCATACCTAAAACTACTAACTTAGTTGGAAATCCTCACTCAATGTTTATGCCTCCAGTGTTGCCCCAAGATGTGGCGAGAGCAATACATTCTTTAAAACTTAAAAATAGTGTCGGATATGACGGTATAGCTACTAAAGTTATAAAATATGTTTCTGATTGTATTGTTGTACATCTAAGTCACATTGTAAATTTATGTATCTGCTCAGGTGTTTTCCCAAATGCCTTAAAAACAGTTATCATCAAGCCACTTTTTAAAAAGAACAATAACGAAGATTTAGCCAACTACAGGCCAATAGCCTTAATTCCTGTTTTCTCCAAAGTCATAGAAAAGTTAATTTATGAATCTCTTAATAAGTTTTTGAATAAATATAATGTTCTAAGTGATGAACAGAAGGGTTTTAGGAAAAACAAAGGCATTAATACGGCGATATACGAATTACTAAATAATATCATGAAAAACGTAGACAATAAAATAGATACATGCGCAATTTTTACTGATATGACCAAAGCCTTCGATTGTGTCCATTACGACATCCTCCTGAATAAGCTCAATGTCTATGGAATCAGAGGTAACATCCTGAACCTCATAAAATCGTACCTTAGTGACCGAAAACAATACACGGAAATAACAAAAATTTGCGTCAAGACTAAACGTGAAAAGAAATATTTATCTGAATATAGAGTTATTAGATATGGTGTACCACAGGGCAGTGTGCTAGGTCCACCATTATTCTTGCTATATATAAATGACATGCCACGTTACATTAAGCATCCAATGATCTTATTTGCTGATGATAGCACTGCATTAATAAAATGCACTGACGCAAAAAAATATGAATATGACATAAATAATACACTAAAGGACATAGTAAATTGGCTTGACATTAACAATCTAGTAATCAATTTATTAAAAACGAATGTAATGCATTTCTATCAACGCTCGCAAGTTCAGCAAATGACTATAGAATACTCCGGACAAAGAATTGACCAAGTAACTGTGACCAAATTTTTAGGAATATTGATAGACAGTCAGTTAACATGGAAATCCCAAGCCGAAGAAGTGTGTAAAAAACTAAGCACTTCTGCTTATGTGCTATTCAATTTAAGTAAAAAAGTGAGTTCATCTACGACATTGGTTGCTTACCATGGTTTGGTGGCATCCATTTTGCGATATGGAATTATATTCTGGGGTAATTGTAGTATGAGAGAACATGTGTTTAAAGCCCAAAAACGTTGTATAAGGGCAATGTGTGGTCTTAAAATGACAGACAGTTGTGTACCTATGTTTAAGACCCTAAAAGTGTTAACGTTTCCGGCATTATATATTTTAGAAATGGCCATTTTTGTAAGAAAAAATAAGAATTACTTTCCAACAGTGTCAGAAACTAGAAAAGGGCCAATTAGGAGTCAATACAGGAATCTATTGAAAAATGGTGTTTACAATACAGCTTTACTTAAGAAAAGTGTTTTTGGCATGGGTCCCACCATTTATAACAAAATACCAGACATAATTAAAAATGTCCCAATCCATATGTTTAAAAACAAACTGACAGCCCTATTAATTGATAAGTGTTATTATTCTATTAATGATTTTTTAAATGACACTACACTATAGTTTTTAATATTTGACATTTTGTTTTTTTTTTTTTTTTTTTTGACATTTATTAATACTCGTTTCAATTCTATTATGTTTTTTTTTTTTTTTTAAATTATTTTATTTTATGTTCATTTTTATGTTTTAATTTACTGACGAGTTGATTTTTTTTTTTTTTTTTTTTTTTTTTAAATGACACTACACTATAGTTTTAATATTTGACATTTTGATTTTTTTTTTTTTTGACATTTATTAATACTCGTTTCAATTCTGTCATGTTTCTATTAAATTTATTTTATTTTATGTTCATTTTTATACTTTAATTTACTGATGTGTTTTTTTTTTTTTTGAATTATAAATTTTGTTTTCAATGTTTGCATGCCAATATGGTAGACTGTACAGGGATCACAATTTTGTAAACAGCTATATTTTATGTACCTACTTTCGATGCAAATAAATTATTATGATTATGATTATGGTTATGATTATGAAGCTGTTCATGCACTGTTGCCATTCTTATCAAACAAAAAAGTAGGTACTCTGTGCAAACAATGGATGCACCCCATCCGCAGGCCACTGGCCTCTACTACCCCCGCACTACCCCGTTCTCTCGCCCAAAATTGCCCTAAACAAAAGCCAGTTCGTTATTATCAGTGGTCACGGACGTGAGTATCGCGCGCGCATTCTTTAAAAATGCCTCCCAGACGACGATATTCCAGTCAACGATATCATGAAATGGTATTGTGCTACCGCGAGTACAACATACGCGACGCAGGCAGGCCTCGATATTCTGCTGAATTCGAAGAGGAAGTGTTGGACTTCTTCCGGCGTCATCCTCTTGCGAGCACCAGGGACGCTGCTAGAGTCTTCATGTGTGTACTTCTTAATGTGTGGGCCGGGATACTCGGCAACACACTGGCTAGGACCAGTGTTCTTGGACAGACTGAACGGGGATACGTATCTTCGTGTTTTGTAAATAACTTTAAATACGGTGCAATTGGTGTAAATAAGGTGATTAACTTTTAAACACGCCAAGTTACTGTAATTTATCGTTATTTGATATTGAAGGACCTAATTAGTTTAAAAAAAATAATAATAAGAAAAAAAATACGATTCTTACACTAACTTGACAGTCCAAAGCCTGTTTTAAGTGTGATGGGAGGTTACCATCTTATTTACGTCAGTTTTTTTGAAGGAATATATTAACTGGTAAGTAAACTGTGCACTAAAAAAATAAATAAAATTAAAACAGTTTTGTTTCCCTACGTATTATTGCGTACTTACATAATCGTAGTAGATTAGATAGTTAGGTATAGCCCGTGCGCATTAACATGGCACCTGGCTCGAATGAATTACCTACGTTTAAAGAACCGAGTGCAAAAAATTTTTGAATTTTATTTTAGTTTTTTGAATATCATCATTTATTTTGCGCTAAGTTTCTCATAACATACTACTTTACGATGCTTTAAACGTGACAAAACATAGTGTTTAGACACAATTTTGTTTTCGATCCAGGTGCCATGTTAACGCGCACGAGGTAAACGAACTGGTCAGCTTATTTCTGTGTTCATTCATAGAAGAGTTAGAAAGAGATAGCAGTTGTTTTTTATTGAAGAAGCGACACGTCACGCGTAGTTGAACGACGTTATGCAGAATAAAGTAATGATATGTTATTTAATTACTTTATTTTGTCAAATTGATTTAACTATTCCGGGGTACAAAATTTCTTCACTACTGTAATCTATATACACAATACTATCTCCCATTGAAGCGGTGGCAGATATTTTTAGAGCACCTTATATATACGATATAAGCTTTTATACCTATTATATAAAGGGTTTTTCCTTATGCACACATGGGGTACAGAAAACACTCTAGGGAGAAAACTTTGCAATTGATTAGCTGAATATTGTAATTAGGTAATTGTGTTAATTCTAATAACAAACCAGCTAATTCTAGTTCGAAGGAATGCAGACCACAACAATGTTAGGCTGATGAATTTCCAGCTAATTAAAAGTTATGACTAGTTTGTTAAGATGTTTGTTACATAAAACTTTGAAAGAAATGGAGATAGAATACAATACAGTATTCTCCTACAGTATTCTCTCCTTCTCCCCATAGTCCATCCTAAGGTTGTCTGTAAAAGATCGCTTTTGGCGATAAGACCGCCCATTGTGTCACCCTATATCTGTAAGTTTTATGAATTATAAAAAAAATATTTGAGACCACGATGTTTTCCTTCACCGTTTTGAGTAGCGCTCAGGAAAACATCGTGGTGAGGAAACCTACATATCCTAGAACCACCGGTCCCAGTACCAACCGGGCCCGCACTGGGCACTGGGCCCGGTGTGATGGATTACGGCCCACTCTCTCACCGAGAAGAGGCCTGTGTCCCAGCAGTGGGAACATTATAGGCTGATTATGTAATCCTCAACTTTTAGCCAGAAGACTATAAAAAAGTTCTAAATAGGTAGACACCATCACAATCTAAAAAGTCCGATTTGACATGAGGGTGGCCCTCTTTGTCCCGCTATGTTTGTCTCTCTTTGGCATAAGAAACGATATGGTCTGTCAAAATGGACCTATTATTTTGTATCAACTTTAATACGAACACATCATTTATTTAGAGCGGACGCCTTAAATGCGCCCTTATCGCCGAGCTAACTTATCTACTTACTGATATAATTATTGATTATTGCCAACGCGTGAAAGCCAACTTTATTTTTTTTTTTAGTTTATTTAACGTTTACACATTTATACATACAAATAGCAACCAAAAACCACTAAGGTTTAAACTTGTGCTATCATGCTTGTGCTATCTCAATATCGAACTGTACAATGCTGCATTTCGTTATTGATATCGTTACAATTACTACTTATATTTAGGTCATTTTATTAGAGTTACAATCATTCCTACATAATACTTAAGTAATATTGCTTAAGTTTACATTTGATATTTTTATCTGTAATACATTTGTTTATTTACTTATTTACTTACATTTATGTAAGTACTAGCGTCGCCCCGCTGTTTCACCCTCGTAGACCGGCATAAAAAGTAGCCTATGTGTAAGTCCAGAATGTCAGCTACATTCATATCAAATTTTATCAAAATTGGTCCAGCCGTTTGAGCGTGAAGAAGTAACAAACACAGACACCCTTCGCCTTTTTAATATTAGTGTGATTTACCATGCAAATGTTTAGTTTACTTGACTACCATTGCACGGTAGATTCTGTCTCGCTAGTCTTTTGTCAACATGACTAACTTATTTCTAAATAGAATCACATGCCGCTTTTACATGATTTGTGTGGTTATTACTAGCACATAACCCGACAGGTTCTGCTGCACTATTTAACACTTTGACTGCCACGCTAGAAAAACCAGCCAAGTACGTGTCGGACTCGCACAAGCAAGGGTTCCGTAGCACCGTACAACATATTAAAAAAAAAAAAAAAAAAAATTAAAACTTTTTATTTCAAAGAAACATTACATAGTTTTGTTTTGATCACACATCGCTTAATCTTAACACTGAAAGATTATGTGCGAGTGAGGCGTCTCGCTTGTTTATATTAAAATATTTTGTTATTAAAATTAAAATTATTTATGTATTTGTGAAAGATCTGGAGGAACTTTGTATTGATCCACTTTAAGGTAGTATTTTATTAGTCGTTTTATTTGCAAAGTTGTCTTTGATTTTAATTTATTAGTTAATTGCTTAGGGAGTTTATTCAACAAGTTAGGTAACAGGTACCTCCAGGTACTTCTTCCATATTTTAAATACTTTAGTTTAAAAAACACGGTTCTTAAAAATGGACCCTTTCGTTTTTAACTTTATTTTACTTTTATTTGTTGTTATAGCGGCAACAGAAGTACACAATCTGTGAAAATTTCCTAACTATTACGGTTCATGAGATACAGCCTGTGACAGACAGACGGACGGACAGCGAAGGCTTAGTAATAGGGTTCCATTTGGTACCCTTCGGTACCCTAAAACTATTGGTAATACGAGTGAGCCCCAGTTCTCACGAGCGATTTATTAAACTCTACCATTTTTTATCGCACACTTGATTTTTGAATCTAGTGGTCAACGAATAAGAATGATATTCGTTGCTAGTGGTGAGTCGAGCATTGAGAATCCAAAAGTTCATTCAAGCGCTTTAAAAATACATCGTTTGATTTTGAACCCTCGGCGCTAAGCAGTACCTACGTTGAAAATTCAGTGCGCGATAAAAAACGGCGCATAAAAAAATCGCCTGTAGCGTAGGTACACACGGCTACACATCAAGCTATACATTTCCAGTTTACACTGACCTCCCATTATAAGGAAATCAATACAATGCGAGATCAGCTTATACTGGAAATGTATAGCTTGATCTGTAGCCGTGCGTACGAGGGCTTAACTCGTAGTCTGGCATTCAACGTAAGGAATGATATGATTTTGATTTACTACTCACTCTATTTTCTGAACGCCTAGTAGATCAAAGTGATCATGTCTTCAATTAGTAAATCGATTGTCAGCAGAAGGTCAGCAGTTTGTGTTTCGTCTACGTCAGCCAAAATAGCGATCAACAATACCTAAACTAAGACAACAAACAACCATATTAATTTGCAAGTCAATATTATAGTTTCACAACAGAATTTGAACAGCGACTAGGATTTCAGAAAACTGGAGAAGGTATTTTATACGATGATCCGTGAAGGTTTTGATGCTATGCTTACAAAAACCACTTTGATACAAAGAAAAGCTTTGTTCGGAGCTCTCAAAGTGTCAAACAATAACTCGAAAATAACTTAGTACTGGTTTTCAACATAAAAAAACCGGCCAAGTGCGTGTCGGACCCCGCACAATGAAGGGTTCTGTAGTTGGGATGAATTTATCCCAAGAACAAACTTAACATTGTAGTTGAAATACATTGTTCTCCCATACATTCCAACTGTAAATGTAAGTTTGTACTCACAATATTGAGAGATTTACCATGTTATTTTGAGACCACAGACTTCTTATAGGTTTTCCTGTAATCTACAGGTAAAGAAATATTTTCTGTATTTTTTTTTAAATTTTAGGCTCAGTAGTTTCGGAGATGGTAAATTTTGGGCTATTTTCTTAAATAACTTAGAAACAATTTATTTTAAAATTATAAAAAAATATATTTGATACTCTCATAGTTAGCCCTTTTATTTCATATGTCACACGATACAGTTTGCAAAACTTTTTTTTTTTATTTTCATATTTGCCCCCTAAAAGTGACACCCATATTCAAAATTAATTTATTTACTTTACTCGTAAGTGTTTGGGTCACAGAAATCCATATGTGTACGAAATTTCAACTTAATCGGTCCATTAGATTCGGAGCAAATTGGCTGTGACAGACAGACAGACAGATAGAGATCCTATAAGGGTTCCGTTTTTCCTTTTGAGGTACGGAACCCTAAAAACAATGAATTTGTCTGTTTACGTTCAAGGAAAGGTAATAAATACCTGCATACGAGTAAAGTCTATCTATATAAATAAAACTGAACGTCCCTTTTTCTTTAGGATTTGACAGGACAACGTCTGTCGGGACCTGTCGGGACAGCTAGTTTTTAGTAAACCTTTTCAGTATTTTTATTTTTTGTGCGCCTTTGAATTAAGGACGATAATGAGGTCGGAATATGACATGCATGCACTGGATTGAATGAGTAAAAGTAAAGCACTGTCACTTTTTAGACTTTTATAACCGACTTTTAAATAAAAAAGGACAAGGCATTCAGCGAGGCATCTTTTTTTTCATGTCTATACACATAATTTCTTCGTGATTCTTTTTTCATTATATTTTGGTAGTTCAGTTCATTTATTAATAGCTTTTTAATCCAGTTCGTCTATATTGATGATGTTCTTAACTTTACATAGTTTAGCTGTATGGGAGCCCCTTAAAAACAATAAAAAATATATTTTGACATTTTTAATGGCTTTGGGTCAACAAGATGCTTATACTGTGAAAATTTTAAGACTATAACTCCAACCGTTTGACTGCAAAACCTGTGCGACAGACGACGGACAGACGGATACGTGAGTGACAGCAATAGGGCTTCGTTTGGACCTTTTGGGTACGGAACCCTAAAAATACCCTAAATATAAAACCTATAAGCCTACAACTAAAAAATATATCACTGTTTATCCTTACTATTTTTATTATCCTAATATGTATGTTTGTATGTTTGTTACTCAATCACGCAAAAACGGCAAAACGGATCTGCATGAAAGGCACACAGATAGTTTATAACCTTGATTAACACATAGTATACTTTTTATCCCATTAATACATTCTTTTGGGATAATTTGTGACCACCACACCGGTGAAGCCGCGAGCAAAAACTAGTTATTCATAAGCCGTTCGCAAGATGGCGCACGTCTTAAAACAATGTTGAAGTAATTAACAACGTTGTAAACACCAGCGGCGCCGTTCAGGTGGAATTATATCGTTTGATGTTCTATAACTTTGACTAAAACTACTTACTATACAGGGTGTAAGTGTAAACAGCGGCAATATTTTAAGGGGTCATTGTACTCATCATTATGAATAACTTTTACTATGGGACCAAACCTGAAATCGCGAAAAAAAATCAGCTGCTCCCTACATTTTCACGAATTATGCAGTAATAAGTAATGTACTGAGCAGCTAATATTTTTTTTTTTAAATCAGCTGCGCTGTACATTTATGTATCAGTATCTTTATTGTGAGACAGTGGTTACAGAGTTGTTATTGGTTATTTAGGTGTGCGTTTGCACTGCTCCACCATGTTAGGCATACAACAGTTTGAACAATTTGATATCTTAGACCTAAGTTTATGTGATATTATAATAGGTCGGGGAAAAAGTTTTTTCGTATTATAGTATGTATGAACGTGTAATAAAATCTCTTTGGCTATACTATTTGTATCTGGCTGGCTTTGGTATCATTGAAAGTTTATAGTTATTTATGCAACTGACGTATAATAAGCGGTATTAAAACACGAATGTGGGTTCATCACACGAGGCGAAGCCGAGTGTTATAATATTATGACATGAGTGTTTTAATACCTAATTATGTACAGTTGCATACAAGACTTTATCTACATCCATGTTATCAATTCTCTATAAAAGGTTCTGAAACAGTTTTTTGCAATACTAATACTCGTATCGAACATGGCGGCCGGCGTCATAGTATACGACGTGAATTCGAATAAGTTCTTTGTTTAAATTACGGCGCTGTTGTAGTGAAACGCGCGTGCATTACAATGTTCTTTTTTTGAAAACGAGTTGCATTATGAACGGGGAAGTCTGCGGTAGATACATCTGCAGGTATTCTTAAGGGGCGTCCTTATGGGGGGGTGGCTATTTTGTGGCGTAAAGGATTGTTTAAAGCGGTGAGTGTTATTGTCTGTAATAGTAACAGGCTAGCGGCAATAAGAGCAACATTAAATGACAATCGCTCCGTAATAATATTTAGTGTTTACATGCCGACAGACAACTCAGAAAATCTCCTAGAATACACAAATTGCTTAGGAGAAATCAGTGCCATTGTGGAAAACAATGACACTGAAACAGTATTCATGTTGGGAGACTTTAATTCTCATCCATATCAGCCGTTTTGGTATGAGCTGTGTAACCACTGTCATGATCATCAGTGGATTTGCGCTGATGTAGAAAAACTAGGTGTTGACTCGGATGTTTTTACATATGTCAGTGACATAAATGGTAGTCAGCGATGGTTGGATCATTGTATCGTTACGAAGTCAGCGTGGCACACTGTAACAAATGTCATTGTGGATCTCGATACCTATTGGTCAGATCATCTACCCTTAATAATTGAGTGCGATTTAAATATAATAGTGCCAAAGTTGGCTCAGGAAACTAAGGCACAGAATAAAGTTTTATGGCGGGAGCGCAATAAGGTGGAAATAGATAGGTATCGGGATCTATGTGGCAAAGAGTTGAGGAATATTCACTATCCTGAGTTGTTTGAGAAGTGTGGAGATAGTTTGTGTCACATTGTAGAACATAGGTGTGCTCTAGATCGTATGTATGGCAATATTGTAAATGCTTTGTCAGTGGCTGCTGTGCAGGCCTGGGATGACAAGCAACCTCAAAAGGTAAGACGAGTGGCAGGCTGGAACAAGCACGTTCGGGGCGCTTATGGGGAGGCTCGGTCTAAGTATCAAGCGTGGCTGTTCTATAACAAGCCGAAATCTGGTAAAATTTGGGAAGAAATGCGACAGAGTCAGAGAATTTTCAGGGGTAGGCTTAAATGGTGCCAAGATCACCAGGAACAGATTAAGATGGACATATTAGCGTCGCACCGAGCGTCTAAGAATTTTTCTGAGTTCTGGAAGTCGACCAATAAGCTGAAGGTTGGGCCGGGCCGCCCCGTAAGTGTGGGGGAATGTGGTTCGCCGGGGGACATAGCCCGCATGTTCAAGGATCGATTTATGGTATCATCTCCATTAGGGCCGCCTCAAGAGGTGATCAATGATGAGACTAGTCGTGATTATGAACCTATGCGTTTCTCTGCCAAGCAAGTGGCTGAATTAATTAAAAGAATGGCTAGGGGTAAGTCTCCAGGTCACGACGGTCTCAGCATTGAGCACCTCAGGTATGCTGGGGTACATCTGCCTAGAGTTCTGGCGATGTTTTTCTCGCTTTGCATTAGCCACTCATATCTTCCACCTGATATGCTGAAAACAATAGTGGTACCAATCGTGAAAAATAGGACTGGGGATGTGTCGGACGAGGCGAATTACAGACCGATATCCTTGGCTACTGTGATTGCTAAGGTGTTGGACGGTCTGCTTGACAAGGAACTTGACAAATGGGTAACTTTACATGACGCGCAGTTTGGGTTTCGGCCTGGACTGTCCACTGAGAGCGCTATCCTCTGTCTAAAGCAGACGGTCCAATATTATAAGGATAGAAGTACTCCGGTCTATGCCTGCTTCCTTGATCTCTCAAAGGCATTTGACCTTGTGTCATATGATGTCCTGTGGGATAAGCTCAAGGGAGCGGGTGTACCACCTGAGTTGACGGGTTTGTTCCAGTACTGGTACTCTAACCAGTTAAATCAAGTTCGTTGGGGTGGCGTTCTGTCTGAAGCGTACAGGTTGGAGTGCGGGGTGAGACAGGGGGGGTTGACCTCACCTAAGCTCTTCAACCTGTATGTAAACGAGTTAATCGTTGAGCTCAGCAGCAGACCAGTTGGGTGCAAAATAGGTGGTGCCAGCGTCAATAATTTGAGCTACGCTGATGACATGGTGCTGCTGGGTCCAACGGCTGGCTCAATCAGGCAGATGCTGAACGTCTGTGAAAGGTATGTGGCAACCCATGGCCTGCTATATAATGTCATTAAGAGTGAATACTTGATCTTTGCGGTTCCCGGGAAACGTCTAAATTACGAGCCCTCAATATCCCTCAATGGACGAGCACTTAAAAGAGTTGCCCAATTTAAATACTTGGGACACTATGTCACCGAGGATCTCAAGGATCAGGTAGATGTGGATCGTGAGCGCAGGGCACTAGCAGCCAGATGCAACATGTTGGCTCACAGATTCGCTCGTTGTAGTAACGAAGTCAAGATAACTCTGTTTAAAGCTTATTGTCAAGGGTTCTACACGGGCGGTTTGTGGGTCAACTGTACGCGGAGGGCTCTAGATGCTCTGCGTGTGCAATATAATAATGGATTCAGGGTGCTGTTGCGGTTGCCCCGGTTCTGCAGCGCGTCTAGCATGTTTGCTGTAGCGCGGACTGATGACTTCTATGCCGTTATGAGGAAGAAGACCGCATCCTTAATAAGCAGAATCAGGGCTAGCAGCAACAGCATTTTAAAAACCCTAGCTGAACAGCACGATGCACCGCTACTCAGACACTCTGTCCGATTGCTCGTGCGGCAGGGGTGAGCAATAATGTGATTACACTCTGTCTAAAATTTACTAACCCTTAGCTGATAAGTTTGATTTATTTATATTTTTTTTTGTACTAACCAGTGGACCAGTTGTTGTCTAATTAAATAAATATATAATAATAATAATAATAATAATTATGAAATTCAGTACAACATTAAAACACCCGTTTGGATGCTATTATGGTTACCATGGTTACTATGACACTGGCTGTTTTAATGTTGGCAATAAGCTAACTTTTCAGAAACTTTTATAGAGAATTTATAGCATGGGTGTAGATAAAATTTTAAAGAACATAATTCCAAATTCAAATTAGGAAAATGTGTGATTTTCATTTGTTTTTCGTACTGTCAAGATGAGTGAATCTAATGAAGAAATTCGATACATTTTAAAATTTTACTACAAAATAGGTAAAAATGCAACGCAAGCCGCGAAAAAAATTTGCGATATTTATGGACCTAGTGCAATGTCTGTGAGAGTAGCACAAATTTGGTTTAAGCGTTTCCAATGCGGAAATTTTGATGTCAAGGATGCACGTCGCTCTGGTCACCCTATTACGGATAAAATGGATGCCATTTTTGAAAAAGTGGAGCAAAATCGGCATATCAGTAGTTACGACGTGCTGAAGAACTGGGAATTGACCACAAACCAGTTTTGACCCATTTGGCAAATGACACAACTAAATAATAAACTATGAAAAAAAAAATGTCTTGAATTTGTATATAAAATACGAAGGAACTTTTTCCCCGACCTAATATTAATTTTTAAAAATAGACATAGGCTACTTTTCATCTTGGATCGCAGACGAAGTCGCGGGCAACAGCTAGTATTTTTTTACATAATGTACTAAGCAGCTGATTTTTTTGTTCGCATATTTCGTCAAAATGTAGGGAACAGCAGATTTTTTCTCGCGATGTCAGGTTTGGTCCCATAGTAAAAGCTGTTCATAATGATGAGTACAACGACCCCTTAAAATGTTGCCACTGTTTACACTTACACCCATTATAGGTATACCTAAGGGAGAAAACAATGGAACAAGGGCTTTATAGGAGGATTAATTTGATTCGAGCAGGGAAGTTTTGCAATAAATGACAAATTATTTTATTTCTGTAAGTAGGTTTGTACAAACACTTTTACACGGCAATCATATTTTAAACACTATACAAGGTGTAAAATAAATAACCCACAACCTCTTAAGGGGTCATTGTACTCATCATTATGAACAACTTTTACTATGGGACCAAACCTGAAATCGCGAAAAAAAAATCAGCTGACCAGTACATTTATCTACATCAAACTCGTCAAAATGTAGGGAGCAGCTGATTTTTTTTTCGCGATTCCAGGTTTGGTCCCATAGTAAAAGGTGTTCATAATGATGAGTACAATGACCCCTTAAGAGGTTGTGGGTTATTTATTTTACACCTTGTAGATCAGGTCGGCGTGTCCTATCCGAGTACTCTGAGAAGAAAGGCCGAAACAAACTTACGAGGTCACAGTCTCTTTTAAAGTCCAGACATAATCTTGGTCAGATCATGTGAAGTAATGTAAAGTACCAAGTAGATTACACATGCCAAATGTGTGCAAAACACGATGTGTGCAAAAACAACAATACCAATCCTAACACCTAACCAAACTAATATTATAAATGTGAAAATGAGTTTGTTTGTTTGTTACTCTTTCACTCTAAAACGGCTGGACGGATTTGAGTGACATAAAGGAGGACATAGGCTTTTCATCCTGACAACCTAGTATTCTTTTATAAAATAAAGCTCTATGTAGGAAACTTTAGTTGTGTTTACTGTGGAAAGTGTTTTTTTTTAATGAAGTATATTTAAAATAACGATGTTATCAGAATTCATTAAAATTAAAGTCATATCGTTTGTCCACGGCGTGTGGCCACTGACATAAAGGGTCTTTCAACAAGGACGGGTCGATGTTGAATTTAAATAAAACAAGCTGTATGTGAGATATTAAAGAAATTATTTTTATATTTGAAAGGCTCATTTATGCCATTATTTATGAAATATGACAGGCGGCGTCATTGGTCCGCACTTTTTCAAAAACGATGACGGCGAGGCCATTACTGTCAACGGCGAGCGCTAAAGATCAATGAATAACAATTTATTGGTGACGTGAATTGGTCACAAAGATCGTGCGATTTGACCCCACTATACATTTTCTTGTGGGGTTTTCTCAAGTCGCAGGTCTAAGCCAATAATCCGCAATCAACCGATGCCCTGAAAGTCAACATTACGCAGGCCATCGCTCAGATTCAGCCGGATCTATGCAGTAGAGTAATTGAAAGTTGGACCTCTCGGATCCGTGCCAAAGTTCGAAGCCACGGTGGACATTTAAACGATGTCATATTTCATAAATAATGGCATAAATAAGCCCTTAAAATAAAAAAATAATTTCTTTAATATCTTACATAATATATACAGCTTGTTTTATTTAATTTCAACATCGACCCGTCCTTGTTGAAAGACCCTTTATATCTAAACTATATTGATATATCATTTTATAACAGACTAGCTGATGTCCGCGACTTCATTCACGTGGAAGTCGATAAAATACAGCCCATGTTACCTACTCGCTAATAATGTAGCTTTCTATGTGAATATTTTTTTAAATCGGTTAAGTAGTTTTTTTATTTATCCGTTTAAACAAACATACATATAAATATTTTCTCTTTATATATTAGTTTAGAAATGTGAACATGACTGAATTAAATTACCGTTCCCAGAATTTGCAAAACTAAAATATTTCAATAGGTACCTGTGTTGGTTCGTTAACTTTATTTTAAACGTGATTAAATAATGTGACGATGATTGTAATGGAATTTTTTACCTGTTTTTCGAACGAAGTTATTTTCCAGATGAATTTTTAAATATAATTGAAATGCCTTTTTAAAACAACATAACAACATTACGCCTGTAATCTACGAAAGGTTAGGCAGAGGTGTACCACTGTACAGTAGTACTCAACTAATATGGCTTATCGATGTACCTGCGCAGAAGATGAATTATCAAAGCGCGGGAAATGCTATTGACCAATCGGCACGCTCCACGCTTTTTCCTGTACCGCTATTGGTCGGTAGCTGCCGCCATGTTAGCGCGCGCCGCTTGACAGGCGCCATACTTGCGACTGAAATGGAACTAACAGCTGCAGTGTATTATGAACCTTATAGTAGTGATCTAAGGTTGATTGTAAGTTTTAAGCATTCTCGTTAATCTTCGGGGCCATATTTTCTTTTCTGTGCGAACGAAGATTCACGACGCGCCTTATTACTTGGGTACTACTGTACCTACTCGTACATAAGTAGTAACACCTACATTTCACCAGTTATGTTTAAGGCTGCTCCTTCCTAAAATACGGCGAAACTAAGTAACTTTGTATCCCCATCTTTTACAGTAACTATAGCATCTTTCTGATAGGAAAAAATACACAGTAATCTACAATACATAAGAATTGATTTCATGTGTCCTGAAATCTATTTTAGTTTGTAGAACTAAGGAAAAAAAAACCTAAATCCAGGTCTATTTCGGTCTATTTTTTGCGAGTTGTTACCATATTACTCCTACAGTTTTCATTAAAAGTGTTCATAAAACTAATAAGGAATGACTTCATATTTTGCAAGCGTTGTGTCATCGCGCTTCTCTTTCTTTTCTATGCAGTCCGACAGAGTGACTGCGCTTTTTGCGACGGACAATCCTTAAGTCCCATATAATAGGGGGCGAGCTTATTGCCATCAACCGGGCACAAATCCAGACTCCGGGCTGCTACTGAGAGATACTTAACGGAAAAATCCCAATAACACTTCGCCTGACTTGGGAATCGAACCCAGGTCCTCATGCTAGGCAGTAGCTTGCGGCCACTACACTAAAGAGGCAGTTTTAAAATAAGAAGGTACAGAAAATTATTTTGATGATAGTGAATTTTCCTGGATAAGAGCTGAATCCTATTAATCTGCGTTATCATCTCAAGACCGACAACAACAATGACACGCACAGATTCGTGATTGATTACATGTCACAAATAAGTGCCACAAAGCAAATACCAAAGTAACACATCTTCATAGGGTCACTAAAATATTACAAAGTTTGGCGACACATTTAACATTTAGTGCCATCTCTTTTCTTAACAAAGCCATTCGTGGAACAACTTACCCCCGGCACTTTGAACCCCGGCTACCTAACCTATCTATAATTTGCCATACATATGTATATTAAAATCCAATGCAGTGGAATGCGCTTGAATCCGTTTGAATAGAATAGATTTATAATGTGTCCACTCTGAAATTAATTACCATGCGAATTACAGATACAAATGTAGAAATTTAACACAACGTGACACATTGGGCGGTCTTATCGGTCTTAGAATCCGTATCGCTACGATAGAATTACAAGAATACTCAGTCTGCATCCGACCAGCTGCCGCAAAGTTCACCAGCATTCGTGAGCACGCACCCGGTTCCATCGAAAATTATAAGATAAACACACCAGACACTCGTAACTACACTACCTATCTTACATTTTCGTAACAAAAGTTGCCTAGGGATATAACGCCAAATATAAATCTCTCCCTTGTAAAGCTCAACATGCGGGTACAAAATCTAAATCCGGAAACGAAGATCGATTAAATCGCCAGATATAAAACAGTGATTAAACAAAATTAGATGGAACGAAAATATAGGTTTAATGTGGGTTTAATGTTCCGTGAGAATCTCAAGGAAAGAGGCCTTCTTCGATACTGGTTAAAAACCGAGTAACCCGTCAAACAATAGCCTACTAGAAGCTGTTTGCATAATAAGCGCTCAACAGTTTTCACGATTATATTTATTGTCGTTTCGAGTGTATTTTAGGGTTTCGACCTCAAAAGGAAAACACGGAACCCTTATAGGATCACTTCGTTGTCCGTATGTCTGTCTCAGGCTGTCAATACGTATTTTCTCAGGAACGCGTGGAGGTATTAAGTAGAAATTAATATCAAATACGTAAGTAAGAAAGAAACAAGAAGAATAATAAAAATTAAATTTAAAATTTAAAAAATCCCAACCCAAAAAACAACTGCGAACTGCGCTGCCGGGCATGCTTGGTCGGATGGCTTGTGGTATCTAGCCTGTACTCTAAATATGTGTAAAAACCCATAATTCAGATTAATTTATTAGAAAGAAAATTGTAAAGCATATTTCTACATAATTATTTTTTTCCGACTACAAATTATCTGACACATTTCCTATAAGATTGAATAGTGAAATTCTACATAGTTGCCGGCTTGCGAAGGCTGCTTTTGTAGATGTCCAATGAAACATCAATTTCAAAACGTAACTCGGACAACTACATAATTTGATTATGTAGTCAATTTGATTGTCTGAAGTAACTTGTAGTTATGTTGGGCCCTTTTGAATTAACCCTTTATGGACCCTAGATGACCTCGTCCTGCCATATCGACCCGGCCAACCGTTGCTAAATAATTTCGCTGTGTATAGCTATGTTATATTATATGTGTACAATACGTACCTACCTATAGGTCGGTTTTGATGGATTGTAGATTGATATGTAATGTTTTTTGGCTTGGGGTACTCTGAAACTCTGTTTTTAGAAAGATAAATAAATAAATAAAAACGTTTATTTTCTCCACCACATAATGAAAACTTAGTAAACTACATAATTTGTGTTTACAAAAAATACATTGATGTTGTGGAGGCTGGAGCCTGTACTAGGAATACCTGTGTTACAGGTCTCCAGGCCTCCAAACTACACGGACAAGTCACAGGAATACAAATCGTAGATGAAAATTTTGGGATAAAAAACAATTTAAGACAAAGAAAAAACAAGTAATTAATTAAACAGCAAAGTAGGGTGTGTTGGTGTGGGAGTGTGGGTGTGTACTGTGTAGTAGTGAATGTGTAATGTTTAAAACTGGTCTTCTAAAATGGTGTAGGGCATGTCGAGCTGTGTTTTATAAGATGACTTCTAAGAGTCTCTCTGTGGCTTCATAATCGTGAGGTTGAATGAAGATGCGCGAAACGCAACGCGAAACGACCGCCATTCAAAGGCACCGCTCGTCGCGCGACACGCTCGCTTGAGATAAGCAGTTCCCTACATTCTGACAATGTATGAAACAGCAGTTTTTTTTTTCGCGAGTTCAGGTTTGTTCTCATAGTAAAAGTTGTTCATAATGATGAGTACCCCTTAAAATATTGCCCATGAAAACAATTTCAGCCTGTATACAAATATTGTTCAATTAATAGTATAGGCGACCGAGCTCTGCTTGGGTGAAAAAGACAAAATTAATTTTCCCACAAATGAGACCTAGCTAGATCGACTTTTCGACCCCGTAGGTACAATAAAAACTTTTTGTTTTACTCTTCATTATTTTGACTACCCAAATACCACTCGACTTAATCAAAAGATAAAGGAAAATCCAAACAGAAGATAACAACTAAGCATCCTGTCCTTATTAGCATCTTATTGAAGCATCCCGAGCTCTTGAATCGAGCAACTATGGCGCAAACGGCTCTTAACCCTGCGAAGAGCCTTTAATGAGCATTTGTGAGTGTTCGATGGTACTTTAGGGGCAAAGGGCATCTGCAGTGTCAGAGGGCACTTCACGGGGCCGTGGGCGGATGATAGAATTTTTTTTTTTTCGTTTGATTTATTTTGATGTAGTGTTTTGAAGCTATGGATTTTTTTAGGACTACATCCAACTTATTTAGGAAAAAACTCAAAAGTCCTATTTATAAGTTCCCCTAGGTGGAATTAAATTTAAGTAGTAATATAGAGTATCTGAACCATTCGTTTAACAGGATTACAACACAGGAAAATTATTCAACAGGAAGAGCAGATCTCTTCCAATCAATCTGCCAAGCCTTTCCCAACTATGTTGGGGTCGAACCGTATATAATAGCTGTTTAATTGGAATTATCACAGAATACTTACGTGTAACTAGGGGCTAACTAGGGTCTCGTGGCTAAGTGATAACAGCAGGTCGATCAAAGGCTTAGCTACGGTCGGTCCGTGGATGGGTGACCATCCGCTACATATCAAGACATCTCCGTGCCTTGGGAAACACGTTAAGCCGTTGGTACCGGCTGTCATTCGTAGATCTTTGACAGTCGTTACGGGGTAGTCATGATGCCCAAAAATCTGACAACCAGTCTTACCAAGGGGTATCGTGTTACCCAGTAACTAGGTTGTGGAGGTCAGATAAGCAGACGCTCCATTTAAAATACAGCTGCATCCGGTCAGACTAGAAGCCGACCTCAACAGAGTTACGAAAAGGCTAGGCAGATTGATTTATTACCCTGCTAGTATCGGATGTTTATAATGTGGCGGCATCTACATCGCCACATATGAACTACGCATCAATGACATGACGTCACGCAAGCCTGCATCGCGCAATTAGAGTTTACCACGCGACTAGCATATATACAACGTCCCGACATCAACCGTCGGGCAGTGGCCCACCAGACACAACACCCGTCTGGTCGGAGGATCCTCCCTTTTCAATGGAGGACGAGTGAACTTTACACCCTGTTCCTCATGCCTCTAAAATAATACTTTTACTTTTAAAACTATGACGCAATATCAAATACATTCTCAGAAAACATCAGAAGAGCTCCATTAAGTTCAACTGTAGTGTCGTAGTTTTTTTTTATTTTTATAACTTGATTTCCAATTCACGTTTGACATTGGCAGAATGGTTTTGCTTGCCACAATAAGAAATAGAATAGAAAACAAGGTCTATGTTTGTCAAATAAATTCGTTTCGTACCTCGATTTACGTGTAATAGTTTTCGGGTCGCAATAAATCGAATATGTCACTTAAAACGATCGACATAACCTCGAGAAGTCGAGACTATTCCCGCGCCGACGCCATTTTTCCAGTATTTATTCAAATGGAAACATAATTTCAGACAAAGAAGTGTTACAAATCATTGTTGGGGCCAGAAATTGTGCAGGCATTTATCCGATTCGTGTAAGTGTGGGTTCACATAGCGATGCTTGAACGCGATTTGTCGGAAACTTTGTCTGTTTAATAAAAATAAATAAAAAATAACTTGGTCACCGCAAGACGTTCCGTGCGAACTGTATAAAAGGTGGTCCCAAAAAAACTTAAATCGTAGATTCCTGAATGGTTAATATCCAGATATTATTCATCATTATAAAACACTATCGAAAACGGGTCTTATCGCGATATTCTTTATTTATTATTCATCATCATTTTCTTGCCCTTATCCCAATATCCAGATGTTATTCATCTTCATTTTCTTGACCTTATCCCAGTATCCAGATATTATTGAATTTGAAAAAAAAATATTTATTAAAACATAACTACCTAACCATGATATTTACGAAACAAAAGATCTACGTATGGAGCACATAATCACCGTCTTTCAGTTCATCTAATCAAAGGTGTAATATTAGAAATCTGTGAACTAGCCCGAATAAAGAACCATCATTAAAATAACTTTCTTACTAAGGTCATTCTAAAAAAGAAAAATATTTATTTGGCACAGAAAAAAAAACTAAAATAAAATGAAAATATAGGATCATGTGAGCCTCACGGCCGCGCCAAATAGGTTCATTTCAGCAATAATCAGTGGCGTGCACTCCATACATGCAAATAAGCTCTGCATACCCTGTAGTCCCATACATACATGCCCCTTTAAATGATAAATAACTATAACTCAAGAAAAATTTCCCCTTCCACAGTGCAGCTGACTATTTTTTTTCAGCTCAGTATGATGTCAACTATTTATGTAAAACGGTTTCAGCCGGCGTACTATGACTTTTTTTTTTTTTTTTTACAACTTTCGCATCCTCTTACACCCAAACCCACCGCTACTTGAGCAGCTGACGGTCGGTTTACTTATTAGTCATACAAGATCAACTATCCATGTCAACATCAGCCGGCTTACTATGACTTTTGTATTTACGTGTTTTTTTACAAGTTCATGTGAGCAGCTGACGCATATTCCCCCTTCCACAGTGCAGCTGACTATTTTTTTTCAGCTCAGTATGATGTCAACTATTTATGTGAAAAGGTTTCAGCCGGCGTACTATGACTTTTTTTTTTTTTTTACAACTTTCGCATCCTCTCACACCCAAACCCACCGCTACTTGAGCAGCTGACGGTCGGTTCACTTATCAGTCATACAAGATCAATTAACCATGTCAACATGAGCCGGCTTACTATGACATTTGTATTTGCAACGCAAACGCCCGGACTAATAGGTTTTCCTGTAATCTACAGGTAAAGAAATATTTTCTGTATTTTTTTTTTAAATTTTAGGCTCAGTAGTTTCGGAGATGGTAAATTTTCGGCTATTTTCTTAAATAACTTAGAAACAATTTATTTTAAAATTATAAAAAAATATATTTGATACTCTCATAGTTAGCCCTTTTATTTCATATGTCACACGATACAGTCTATACACATAATGTCTATACACATAATTTCTTCGTGATTCTTTTTTCATTATATTTTGGTAGTTCAGTTCATTTATTAATAGCTTTTTAATCCAGTTCGTCTATATTGATGATGTTCTTAACTTCACATAGTTTAGCTGTATGGGAGCCCCTTACCTTTAAATGATAAATAACTATAACTCAAGAAAAATCATGGTAATTATTTTATTTAAATCTAACCATAGTCACCATCTCACCGTTTAAAACGTGCCATCTATTACTTTTTCTTGGAACTAACTTACTGGAGCGAGCGGCGAACACCGCGCAGGCAGCGCTCCCGTGGCAAAAGCAGTAACATGCAGTGCTTATTTTTCATACAACGCATCTCGTGTAGTACACAGCAAATGTGTCACTGTGTGCGTGAAAATGTGTGCGCGTGGTTGAGTTCTGGAAGCAGAGCTTACATTGCAACCCGTCCAAATTGACAAGCCGTAAAAGCACCGCTTAGTTGTTGATTACAGAGGGTCGACTTTTTTGGTCGGATTGACCAAAATAGTTTGTAATTGTACAGTTTTTACAAGCTTTTATTCAACTTGCAATGTTTGAATGTTTGTTTTTTCGCCATATTGTTTGATTGTTTTTCTTGTCACACACTTGATTGCTGTCTAAGTAATTACATTAATATGTACAAGTACAAGTAAGTTTACTTATTGTAAATAAAATAAAATAAAGTAATCTGTGGTTATACCTGTGATCCTGTGCCGCCGAAGTGTGTTTTTAAAAATCAAAATCTTGTGCTTTTTCGACGTAAGTTAGACGTACGTTTCAAGATAAAAAATAATGTTTGGACCTTTGTCGGATATTCTGATTAAAATAATTTAGATAAGTATTCGTGGTGGTCGCAAACATCATGCGAAGCCAATGGCGCCGCCGTGCGGTAGGAGTCAGGGTAAGAGTAAGGTAGGGTAGGAGTAAGGAAGGTCGGGTAAAACAAACGGTCGGGGAAAAAAAAACTTGTTTGTTTGTTTTTTTTTTTTTCATTTTAGCCGTGCATACCCTGTCCGAAATCTCTGTGCACGCCACTGGCAATAATACCAGACAATTGCTGTCTGACGCTGATTTTCAAATGAACCTTTACGTACGAGTGACGTAAGCGAAGCATTTTAATTGCACTAATCAAGTTAGACAGACTATTTAGGGTCCTCGTCTGTACCAGCCTTACCTGTGCTCAAAGGTAAAGCCATTTGTTCCGTACCGCTACGTAGCTACGCCAAGCATTTGCGGTAGTCACCTACGTGGCTACGCTGCTACGCGGTATGCGATGCTACGAGGTATGCAATACCGTGCAGTGGATTAATTTTACATTGTTGTGCTACGAGTTCGTATTCCGATTTTGTGGCATTTTGATTATCTGCGTTTTGCAGTTTTGGAACCAGTTTTGTACGCAGCTTTACTTATTTACTTAAATCACAATTATATCTCCTTTACAGACGCATCCAAGGTAATGTTAAAAGTAACATGTCGACACTAATTTACAAAAAATAAAATAACTTGTAAGCAAAACTGCAAAGAAATACATTTTATTTATTATTGTATTACTAGAAAAACTATCTATGCGACCAATTAAAAATATACAGGGTGTAAGGGACAGCCCTCCGCAAACTCACAGGGTGCATTCAGCTCCTCATTTTGAATCATATTCCACCGGAAATTTTCTCAGGAAAATTTTCATTTTTTCAATTTTTTTTCAGTTACATTTTCATTATTTCAATGTAAAATTGTATTGTGTGTTCGCAGCACTCCATTTATGTAAAAAAAACTGCAAAAAAAAACAGCAAAAAAGAAAAACCAGCAATGGATGTTGAAATACTCTAACCAACGACGCGTGAAATCAGCTGTTCACTTTCTGTCTAGCTACAGAGTTCATCGAACTCACCGCATACCTATTACCTACCCCTCCCAACCAGTAATAGACGCTCCAATTTGTGCACAAAAACACAAACAAATCAGGTTTATTGGATTCCATTAACGTTCCTGAAAAAATTTCATGTACCGGTCATCTTAGTATGACATACTGAATTCACCCTATCAGTTTGCGGAGGGCTGTCCCTTAGACCCTGTATATATATCTCTACGGCTATGTAGTAGATTTTACTAGAAAAACTTTTTGGTTGAAAATGTCTTAATAATGGCAATTTTTTGGCTAACACTATTTATTTCATTATTTATGTACACACAGTAAAAAACAGAGAAAAGACACAAAACTAAGATTGAAATAGTATATTATGCAATTAGTGAATAAAGGACGGATTTAAAGCGAGGGCCATAGATGAATCATGAGCTAGTGAAGGATTCTAACGACTGAATCACGACCGTAGGGAGTGATTCATGATGATTGAATCACGAGCGTAGCGAGTGATTCAATTGTTAGAATCCTGAGCGACGCGAGTGATTCATGGCCCTCGATATAAATCCGTTTTATTCAAGAGTTGCATACTATACTTTATACCATGACTACGAGAAAAAGAAAGATTTAAGTGAAAATAGACATAATTATAATGGAGAAAAAGGAAAGTTAAATTGGCTTTGATGTAAACCAGCCGTGATTTTTTGGGTAGCAAGTTTTCCACTATATCGGCCGCCCTCTCTTTCATAAACTAAGGTGTTAACACATCTTCATCACTAGAATGCATTTTTAATCGATTAGAACAACACTAAACAAACAGAAAATTAACACTAAACTTTGTGTTCGTACAACTTACAGTATTCAAAATAGCGCCAATTTACTAAGGACAGCAAAGAACACAAAACAGCTTGTATTCTAATGCTAAACTCCTTGTCGACAATGTCGACCAATCAAATTGAATTTAGAACACATCAATATAGGTCGAATACACAGATTTCACTTACACTAGATACGGCAAGCCACGACCAAGCGTGCCCTGCATGTTTGACTGTTCGTACTAAAAAAAAGTCTGTTAGCTCAGTGACGCTTAGTGATGGAAACAATTCTGTTTACTTTGAGCACATCACTAAATGGCTGGGGTGAAGTTATAAAAAAGATGACACGTTCGGTTTTCATACTATCTAATAACATGCCGTATCTAGCGTAGGTACTCTAAATCTGTGGTCGAATACATTGGTGTGTTCCATTTTCAAACATCAAAACAGTGAGTAAAAGTGCTTTTTATTCACTGTTTTCAGTGAATAAAATAAGCTTTTTAGAGGGGGAATGGTATAAACTTTTTTATCAATGTATGACTCAAATACATACAAAAATATGTAAAACAAATCTGTTATCCATACATATTAACAGATTACCCCTTTGCGTCAAAGCGCTGTTATGAATAATTCACTTTGAAACCTCGCCTATTTTAATTATATGCCGATCGATATTGTAATCAGTATTCATTAAAACGAATCTATGTATTTGTGAATATAATACAGTTCACTGAGAATATAATAACTATCAGAGAATGTGGTATAAGTTATCGGACAATTTTCTAGGGTTCCGTACCAAAATGGTAAAAAGGAACCCTTATGGTGCGACTCAGTCTGTCTGTCTGTATATCTATATGTCTGTCTGTCTGTCACAGCTGGATATCTCAAGAACTACTAATGCTATCAGCGTCATATTCATTTCATACGTATTTCATAACACCAAGGTTCTTTTTGTAACGTTAGCATTTCAAGAGGAATTAAAATGTCTCATGTGCTCTTAAATGTACAGACGCCAGGCACATCAAGCTACTACAATCTGTCAAATTTCTTTAATAGATTTTAATCTTTAATACTAAAGCATTAGGTTCAAGTTTGATTGGGAAAATTTGACAGTTTCGGGTGGTTTAACCTGCTGGCGTATGTACATGATTTATTGACGCGATATAATGTTTAAAAAAAAATTGTGATTCCTTTTTACTCCATCGTAAACAAAATCATACCAATAGGATATCCTTTAAAATTCTGTAAAGACCAAAATACACGAACACGAATATACGAACGCTGAACGAAGATGACGATGATCGATGATGACGATATATGAACGACAATCTGCGTAGCCTTTTCCCAACTATGTTGGGGTCGGCTTCCAGTCTAACCGGATGCATCTGAATATCTGTATTTTACATGGAGCGACTGCCTATCTGACCTCCACAACCCAGTAACTGGGTAAGACTGGGTGTCAGACTTTCGGGCTTCTGACGACCGGTAACGACAATCAAAGATCCACGAATGACAGCCGGGACCAACGGCTTAACGTGCTTTCCGAGGCACGGAGGAGTCTCGTTATGTAGAGATGGTCACCCATCCACTGACCAACCCCGGCAAGTGTAGCTTAACCTGACGGATTGACCCGTGCGGCTGTTGTTACTTAGCCACGAGCTCCTCCGATATAGATATATGAACGTAGACGAAGCAAAAGTAGTATGTAAGGATCGTAGGGTGGCTTCCTGTAGTTTCTGCCTACCCACATAGGAAGACGGCGTGAGTTTATGTTTATGTGACCAAAAATATAGCTCGTTTGTACCCCACATTACCTGTAATTATGATTATGAAATGCATTTATGTACAGGGTGTCCCGTGGCAGAGTTAGGATTTCAATTTTGAATTGTTTTACTGCCGCTGAGCGGAGGGATGGGTGGGGGGTCGCGTTCGATTTATAATTCGTGCGGATTACTTAATCACGATGTCGCAGTGGACGGGTGAAGAACGTGCGTTTGCAGTCGAAGCGTTTTTAAAGCTTATGATTCCTGTGCTCGTCGAAGATTTTGTTTCCGACGTTTACGAGATGCGATAAGTGAAGATTTGATTCGATTGACAAGTTCAGCAGCAAACCGCAGCGGCATCCCGTCGTTTCTTCTGCAGCGAGTGGCGCGGAATACTGAGGTCAGATTCCAAGAGTGTATCCGACGTGACAGTCAACATTTAGACAGAATCATTTTTAAGAAATAAAATCCGCACTCTTCTCTTCTTTCTAATAGTTATTAAAACAAATTTATATATTTTGTAGTTTTTTTCTTATTTAAATTTGAAATCCTAATTCTGCCACCGGACACCCTGTAGGTAATAACATCGTCATAAAATGATTACTATGCTAGCCTGGTAAATATTATTATCACCTATAGCATGAGAGTGGGCCTGCACATCCCACCCGTCATAATTATATTTATCATATGACGCGTACGTTAACAGGACGGTGGAAACCTTTGTGGAAAAATTACTTTTACATCTTTTTCCTTAATTAAGGGTCGGTTTCACCACCTACGGGTTCCGGTTAACTTAATTATTGTGAAACAGGTTCTTTATTTTACTTTCAGATGGCAATGACGTTTCTATTACTGAGTTGAAATTAGTTAATCAGCCTGCGTAGTCTTTTCTCAGTCTAACCAGATGCAGCTGAATACCACATGGAGCGATTGCCTATCTGACCTCCACACCCCAGTTACTGGGTAACACTATGGTAACACTATACCCCTTGGTAAGACTGGTTGTCAGATTTCAACGTGCTTGTCGAGGCATAGATGGGTCTCGATATGTAATAAACTCACTCATCCTCGAGCCGACCACGGCAAGCATAGCTTAAAGCGACAATAAACGACTTTTAATCATTTTAAACTGAAGATCGCGTCTAAACGAGTAGTGTTAATGATTTGGAAAAAATATTTTATGGTTAATTGAACTTACCTTAAGTGAACTTCAACCAAAATTATACGAAGTGTTGCATCCGAAGAATATAGTACAATGAACAACGGACTACAATGTATGTTAAATCTCGAGGATGTAACACTGAAGTATAAATTATGTTAAATTAGAGCATTTTCTTAATATATGTAAGGCTGATAAAAAACTGAGAATCACGCAAAAACTGTCAAGCGTATTTTTATGAAACCTTTAACGTTTTAAAGATAATTTAATAATAAGTAGGTACTTGTTTTAATATAATACCTTTTTTTTATGTATAATAAATTAATAATGCGTCTAATTTGTGACAGGGCTCCTTGATGGGCGAGTTTGAGACGTATGACGCGTTGCGTGAGCTCAGAACAAAACACGCAAGCTATGCTACTCAAGGCCGTTGGCATATACCTGTGTCTGAACCACTGACCTCTAATATACAAGTACGCTGGACTAAACATACTATAAGAAATGACAGTTATTTTTGTGCCGATTCAAAGCTCGTGCGTCTCATGAACTAAAGTTGACACATTGAAGCAAATGGCTGACGTGTTGTTTTGGTAACGTCATAATCATAATCATTTATTTATTTGTCAGAACATGGTACATTAAATGGTCTTAAGATTAGTCACAGGTATCGTCACATTCTGCCAAGTTTTGCGTGCAAATCTTAGGTAGGTACATAGATTTATTACAGGACTTATTATTATATCATTTATTTATTATTATTCGTCTCTGATGTTTTAGGTCTAAATCGTGAAATTTAGAACATTTTTATCATGAGATTATGCGCATTTTGTAAAATTCGCTATCTTAAAGGCAGCGGAATAACCTTCCACAATAATGAAGTGAATTTCAATGTCCTATCTCTAATATTAGTTCCATGGATGCTCACGTTGATATCAGCGCCAAAATGGCGAAAATCAAATGTCTTCATTTTGACATCGATATTGTGAGGTCCAGCGTACTTCTACATTAGAGGTCAGTGGTCTGAACCAACGATCGACTCGTGCGCCTGTTATTATTTAGCCACAAACCACAATACCCTCCATTGCGTTGAAATTATTATGACATATTTTACTAATTAACACGTTAAGTGCGAAACGAGGCCTAAATCACCCCTCATGCAACTTCCTTGTGGTGCGGCAAGGAAAAACGTGAACATCTCTGTCGTGCGAAGGGCATAGCTTTGGTTTGGTCCAGTATATAAAAGAGATAAATGTATATTTGAGACGCGGTAATGGTCCCGGACTCGGTGGTATACCTACCTTGGTACCGGATGTCTTAGGCCTCGTACCGCACTGAATTAATATAATTTTAATGCAGTGCGGAACGAGGCTAAAACGTCCCATATCCCCCCGGACCTCGTACCGCACCCAACGCGAGCTTCCCGCGACTAGTGTTGTGCATCACGTCGATTGGAGAGCACGTCCTTTTACATCGCCGAACATGTCTAAACGATGTCGGAAGAAGTTAATTTGAAAAAATACAGAAACAGAACCAAAATGTATGTATTGCGATTTTTTATAAAAAAAGTATATTGCTACTGATTTTTTTATGTTAATTCAAGTTCTACTATGTGTATTTTTAAAGCCTGAGGCAGAATACACAGGATAGTTTCTTTTCTACTTCTGGTTTTCTTTTTTTCTATTCTGTGAACCGCATTAAGATTTTCACACAAAAATAGATAAACGTTGTTGCGTCAATATTATTTTTCCCATCACTAATCTTAGCGAAAATTTACCCTATTTCAGTGCGTTACGAGGTGTATAAGATCCCATATTTTGTTTTGCCAATAATTCCTAAACTAGCTATCAGATCCCGGGGCGACGGTAGATTAGGGTTCATTAATTCACTGTCTATATCGATAAGGACCAAAATTTTCCATTTATCTTTGATTTCGCGCCAGAAAATGGATTTTAGTCTGTTAAAGGAGGTGGGGTCTAATAGACCGCGTGTCGCCCTAACGTCTGGTCACGGTGCGGGCCGATAATACCTCGTGCCGCAGGAACGGAAAGTTTGCAAAAATTGGTGCCGCAGCTTTAAGCACAGAGCTGTACCCCAATAGCGTAACGCACTATATGTGGAAGTGAGTGGTAGAAAAACATTTATATTTTACTTTTTTTCAAATAATAATATAATAATAGGCCCTCTTCCTACATCCTATTTTGCTGTGCCCGACAGGGTCCACAATGATCTAAAATTATGTATATTTTATAATGTACCTGCCACCTATGCTAACATTGTGGAATGCAAATAAATATATTGAGTATTGACTATTGAGTACCTATACAACGTGTAGGTAACGTTAAATGCGCAAAACCTCTTAAGGGGTCATTGTACTCATCATTATGAACAACTTTTACTATGGGACCAAACCTGAAATCGCGAAAGAAAAATCAGCTGTTCAGTACATTTTGACGAATTATGCGAACGGAAATGTACTGAACAGCAGATTTTTTTTCGCGATTTCAGTTTTGGTCCCATAGTAAAAGTTGTTCGTACTGATGAGTACAATGACCCCTTAAGAGGTTTTGCGTATTTAACGTTACACGTTGTATATCAATCGGAATTTGAATGATTTTGAAGCAAATTGCTAATCTATTGCTTCCTATGTTCAAAAAATTTGTCTCCTCGACAACGTAAATAACGCAATTAATGTTGTTCAACTGTCAAAATGAAACCGATTCCGATTGATAGTGTGTTAAGCAATTTAAAAAAATCAAAGCTGTTTTTTAGACATTACAAACAGACACTTCAATTTTATTTATTTGTAGGTATAGATGTATACATATATGATATTTTAAAAAGAACTATGATTAGCAATTCCATCTATCTATAGCCACATAGATATTCTAACAGCTACTAGAAATGTATGGGCTCGAAATTAGCACTATAAATCACAGAACGCGTCAGGACGCAACGAGTAGGTAGGTAATGCAATATGTACGCCTTCTGCATACTGCACGTGCGAACTGACGGCTTGACGATATACATAGAAATGTATCGCCTCTTACGCCGAAAGAGTTGGCAGAGGTAGGTAGGTATACCTAAAAAACTTAAAAACAACAGAAAAACTTTATGAGAACTATATGAGCGAACTGGAGTGTTAACTGTACGGCAACTTTTCATTTTAAATACGATCTTGCGCAAACACTCTCATCTTACATATAATACTACTTTATTTGAAGGTAAGCGACGTAAATACGCTGTCTGTCCCACAACTCAGTTTCATACTGCTTTCTCCCGTCGACATTTTGGTTTTCTTGGAAGCTATTTATATAATAAAATTAACGGAATTTTGTCAATTTATGCCCTACCCAAGCAGTGTTGCAAAAAAACCCTCTCTATCTGGTTACAAAAATTGGACTATGACGCCACGGAGCAGCTACTTATTGTTCCATGGTGATATTTAATGTTTTGCAGGTTCTTGACTGTAACAAACACCATTCACATACACACACACTCACATCATCATTTTACATCTCCTTACACATAACACACACACACCCCCTTAAACACACACACACACACACACACACACAAGACATACATTGCACTATACAGTTTTTTTTTTTTTGTTCTTAATTTTGAATTATTATTATTCTGTTTTTCTTTTTTCTTTTGTGGTTATTTAATTTAAACATGTCTGTTTTTTTTTTTCTTTCGCTTCAGCAATAATTAATTTGTCTAGAGTATTAGAATAGTTTGCCTTATTATTAGATTAAATTCGGGGTGAGGGCCTGGTGATCTGTCACACAGGGTATCCTAGTATGGACGCCAGTCTCTCACAAAGGATCATATTTTTGATTTTGTAATGTTATTATTCTAGTCTCTATTTATAAAATAAACTAAGTGAACCTTTGTGAAGAGAGAATTAAATAAAGATTACTATTACTATTACTATTACTAATAAACAAACTCAGAGGTCACAGTATCTTTTAAAGACAGGACATCATCTTGGTCAGGCCACATGAATACTATGCAGAGGAATTTCTGTTCTATAAATTCTTATTCTATGTCAAACACCTACCTATTAAAGAACACGGCAGAAGCGTAGGAAGATAATTCACTTTCGCTCCGAAGCTAATCGGGCGTTGACTGCAAAAACAACTAGGGGCCTCGTTTTTCCTGGGGTTTAATTACTTTCGCTGTAAAAGGGTTTTTTAATCACAATTTCTTTGATCTTATCGTAAAGTGACCTTGTGATGTGATGTTCTTGTCCTGGAAACACCATTAATTAAAGGTTTCAATTTCAAATTTTTTCGTAGACCCAGAGATTTAATACTACAGAGAGGTTATTAGAAGAAATCTGAGAAGAAGTCTGAGAAAAACTGTGTCTCAATATATTGACGCCATCAAACATCAATCTGCCTAGCCTTTTCCCAACTATGTTGGGGTCGGCTTCCAGTCTAACCGGATGCAGCTGAATGCGGATGACCTCCACAAGCCAGTTACTGGGTAATACGATGCCCTTTGGTAAGACTGGTTGTCAGACTTTCGGGCTTCTGACGACCCGTAACGACTGTCAAAGATCCACGAATTACAGCCGGGACCAACGGCTTAGCGTGCTTTCCGAGGCACGGAGGAATCTCGGTATGTAAAGATGGTCACCCATCCACTGACCAACCCCGACAAGCGTAGCCGCCATCAAACATAATATAGTAAGCATAATAGTCACGTTTGATACAATACACTTTTCCCGACACCAACCATTGATTACCTACTAACCATCAGATGGTTTGGCGTATCTAAGAAAATTATTATCAGTAATATCTAAATACTCGGTAAATTATTACGAAAATCAAAACGAAATTAAACCCTAGTCAAATCCAGTCATATCACTACGAGATTTGCAATACTTACCACAAATATTATCTTCAAAAATATTTTTTTTACTGTCATGTGGGGCGTTTTGTGGCTAAGTAGTAACTGCCGCACGGGTCGATAAATCACGTGTACAATGCGTTTCAACTAAGAATAGGAAAGTCAATGACCTCTAACTGTCAGCTGAAGCTAGAAATCTAAGGCTTGCAAAGTTTTGTAGTGTTCTTATCCATTTTAGTTCTGTTTTTGGAATTTATTTTTGTTAAAATATGTTACTGACTTTGCAAATGTGTAAACGAGATGCTATTTTGCTAAATCTTCACAATATGGCGCAAGGTCATTCCTATTCTTAGTTGAAACGCACTGTACGCCGCAAGCGTAGCTTCGCTTGCGGCGGTTGGTCTGTAGGTACTGGATAGGTGGTGGTGGGTCTTTACATAAATTACCAAGACCCCTCCGTGCCTCGGCAAGCAGGAAATCGGCCATTCGTGGATCTTTGACAGTAGTCAGGAGCCCGAAACTCTGACAACCAGTCTTACCAACGGGTATCGTATTACCCAGTAACAGTATTGTTGAGATCAGATAGGCAGTCGCTCCATGTAAAATACTGGTATTCAAAAGGAAAAAACGGAACCCGTTTGTCTGTCTGTCTGTCAGTCTGTCAAGACCCTTTTTTTCAGGAACGCGTATAAGTATCAAGAAATAATTAATAACAAATACGTAGGTCTATGGTCCCTTGGAGTCCTAAAAAAAATCAAACTTCTAAGTCAACTCCATAAAAAAATACGGCCATACGACATAATTATTTTGATACTCGCAAGTAAATCAAAACCTATGGTAAGTACATCCCGTTGACCTAGAATCATGAAATTTGGCAAGAGTCAAGGTGTTACAGCACAAGTAAAGGAAAAATTTTAAAAATCGATAATTTGTAATTTTATCACATATACTAAGTTTTTTTTTTGGGATGCAGTTGGAGAATTGACCGTGACGAATATCAATGTATGGGAGAACGTGTTTTTCAATTTCAATATTTGTTAGGGTTGCGTACCTACCTCAAAAGGAAAAAACGGAATCCTTATAGCATCACTTGTTTGTCCGTCTGTCTGTCTGTCTGTCTGTCTGTCAGTCAGTCAGTCTGTCTGTCTGTCTATCTTTCAGTCTGTCAAGACCGTTTTTCTCAGGAACGCGTGGAGGTATCAATACGTAGGTCTGTAATCTCTTGAACTCCTAAAAAACCCAAGCTTCTAAGTCAATGCAATAGAAACATACGGCAATTTATGCGACATAATTTGATAGTCGCAAGTAAATCAAAACCTATAGGGTACTTCCCGTTATTCTAGAAACATGAAATTTGGTAAGAAGCAAGGTCATACAACACAAATAAAGGAAAAAGTCCGAAATTGTTAATTTGTAATTCTATCACACAATAAAAGTATTGAAGTCTGTCAGTCTGTCAAGAACCTTTTTCTCAAGGACGCGTGGAGATATCAAGTTGAAATTAATATTAAATACGTAAGTCTATTGTTCCTTATAGTTCTAAAAAAATCAAGCGTCTAAGTCAACGCAATAAAAAAATACGGCCATTTTGCGACACATTTTGATACTCGCAACTGTTGCAAGTAAATCAAAACCTATAGGGAACTTCCCGTTGACTTAGAATAATGAAGAGTCCGAAAATTGTGAATTTGTAATTTTTTTAGTTAAAAATTTTTTTTTGGGATCCAATGCTAAGTTTGTTTTTGGGATAAATTCTTTTCAACTACGGAACCCTTCATTGTGCGTGGTCTGACGCGCAATGTGCGGGTTTTTTTAATAGGGCAATCTATCGCCAATTTATTTTCAAATGGCATTCCATATCAAAATAATACATCAATCTATGAAACTGAATCATTCATATTTATTTATTGGAAATAATAAAATATGAAAATATTCATAAAAGTAGAATGAAGTGCCGATCATTCAAACTTGACGGGCTATCTTGCCCTAAGCCTCGTATCGATCGGCTATTATTAGAATATGAACAGTAAACAGAAGAGATAAGCAGATATGGCAGTAGGTACCTAATAAGCTTAGTAAATCTGCCTTTTAAGGCTTGTCCTCCCTAAAATACGGCGAAAATAAGTAACTTTGTTTCCATTTTTACAGTAACTATAGCACCTTTTTGGTAGAAAAAAATACACAATAATCTAGAATACATAAGAAGTGATTTCATGTGTCCTGAAACTTATGTTGGCGTTGTGTGAAATGTCCAAGGATATTTATTTATTTATTTATTTTATTTATGTTTGTAGAACTAAGGAAAAAAAAGCCAGGTCTATTTCTGTCTATTTTTTCGAGTTTTTACCATATTATCACTCCTACAGTTTTCATTAAAAGTGTTCATAAATTTATACAGTTGTTTACAAAATAATAAGGAATGATTTCATGTGATTACTTTTTAGTCCAATCCCTAGATTTTTTTGTAAATCGGTAATTACTTCATATTTTGCAAGCGTTGTGTCATCGCGCTTCTCTTTCTTTTCTATGCAGTCCGACAGTGAATGCGCTTTTTACGGCGGACAAGCCTTAACATGGTTCTGTGAGAGCAGCTGGGAACACACGGTTTCAGAAAACACTGATTAGCTAGTCGTAGATAAACAAAGACATAAAAAAATAAAACTCACGATTTGACGTCTACGTCAAATCGTGAGTTTTATTTTTTTATGTTAAAGTATGGCAAACCACTCGAAGGCCATCCTGATGGTCAGTGGGAACCGCTGCTCCTTGACAACTGTAATACCAGTGGCATTGCAGATACATCATCATGCAGAACATCATCGTCTTCGTCTGCCTAGCCTTTTCCCAACTATGTGGGGTCAGCTTCCAGTTTAACCGTATGCTGCATTATATCAACATTATCATGGAGCGACTACCTATCTGACCTCTACAACCCAGTTACTGGGTAATACGATACCCATTGGTAAGACTGGTTGTCAAACTTTTGGGCTCTGACTACCCGTAACAATTGTCAAAGATCTACGAATGACAGCCGGGACCAACGGCTTAACGTGCTTTCCAGGCACGGAAGGGTTTCCAATGTAATGGATGGTCACCCATCCACAAACCGAACCTTAACCTTCGATTGACCGGTGCGGTTGTTGTCACTTAGCCACGAGCCCCTTCTTTACTGTTACTATTACGAAATAAGACATATAGGTGGTAATTAGTGACCGATACTTGATTGTATTCATGATAACGAACAACTTTTACTATGGGAATAGACCAGAATTCGCGAAAAAAGAATCACCCTACATTTATTTTCGCAAAACTCGTCAAAATGTAGGGAACAGTTGATTTTTTTTCACGATTATCATGTGTCACTAATAATTAACAGTCAACCTATTATGTATAATTTTAATCTATATTTCGTGAATCAATCAATCCGCCTAGCCTTTTCCCAACTATGTTGGGGTCGACTTCCGGTCTAACTGGATGCAGCTGAATACCAGTATTTTACATGGAGTGACTGCCTGTCTGACCTCCACAAACCAGTAACTGCATAAGCCGACGTTCGCACGGACGTAAAACTATGGTTGTCAGACTTTCGGGCTTCTGACGACCCGTAACGACTGTCAAAGATCCACGAATGACAGCCGGTACCAACGGCTTAACGTGCTTTTCGAGGCACGGAGGAGTCTCGGTATATAAAGACGGACACTCATCCACTGACTAACCCCGGCAAGCGTAGCTTAACCTGATGGATCGACCTGTGTGGCTGTAATTACTTTGCCACGAGCCCGAGCACGAGCCTTTGCCATATTTCGTGAATCATTCCACTAAATCACAGTTTCCGACATGCTTTCTTCCGTAAACATTGATTAGGCGAAATACTTTGTAAATCCACGCAATACCTGCAACTATTTAAGTCGTAACACTAACTACTTCTTACGTCAAAGTTTACGTCAATTGCAATAAAATCGGTAAATATAGACATTGTAATTCTATTACTGTACGTTTATGAAAGGCTATTAACGAACAATCGAACGGTGAAAAGTAAACAGCTGACCAATTACGATGATTTTAAACTGAAAGAGCACATCTAAACGAGTAGTGTTATTGATTTGGAAAATAATATATGTTAAATTATAGCATTTTCTTAATAATTTAATTTGTGAATATTTTAGATTATGTTTATATTACATAGTGTAATTAATTTTTAAAGTTATGTCTAACGCGGATAAAAAACTGAGAATCACGGAAAAGCCATTAAGCGTATTTTTATGAAACCTTCACCATTAGATAGTCTAATTATTTTTCTGTAAGTATACATATTTTAATGTAAGTAATACAGTCTCACAGCACAACTAAAGGATTACTTGTGCTGGCAGACCACGCTCCGGGACGGACGGACCCATTGATTGCCATCCGCAAGCCCGCGCCTACGGTGGCCGCGAATCGGCTATAGATTCCCAGGGCGTCTCCTGCAGCGACTAGAGGCGTGAGGGCCCCTTTTTTTTTTTTTTTTTGAGGGTGGGAAATCATCAAATAACTTCTCCCGCTCTGGGTGGAGCGGAAGGGCGTGTCAGACTTTTACTGACTAAAACCCACCCGTGTTCCTTCAGTTGCCTATGCCAGGGCCGCGGTAACCCCTTCGGACAATCCGCGACCCCAGCGGCGTCGGCCCTATTGGACCCCGTCACTTGCTGACATCTCTTTGAGGCGCGCGTGGAACACAACGCGCCGTCGACTCGGGCCTGTAGTGCGATTCTGTAATCATCTCACCGTGAAAACTTAGGTGAAGTGAGCGTGGAGTGAGCTGTCAATAGTATCAATTCCTAGCAAAAACAAACTCACTTCACCTAAGTTTTCACGGTGAGATTTTTACAGAATCGACCGGCTGGTCCTTACCGGACGGCGAGCTAGCGTGAGGGCCCCCTAACGATTGTATTTCAGCTTAGTCAGGGGTTAGCAGTAATGAAGGCAACGCAATAGGAAATGTTACTTTTCGTGTAGATCTACAGGAAAAGCACTTGTAAGGTTGAGTAGGTTTTACCCTCAATATTCAATAATTAGGGCCTTAGCACACCTCCGTCGCAAAACCACATGATATTCCGCTGATCAGCGAAACATCATCATGAGTCAGTTGAATTGAACTACAGTAGTACCAACTGATATGGCTTACGTACCTGCGCAGAAGATGAATTTTCAAAGCGTGGGAAATGCTATTGACGAATCGGCACGCACCGCGCTTCTTTTTCCTGTACCGCTATTGGTTGGCAGCTGCCACCATGTTAGCGCGCGCCGCGTGGCATGTTAGTCAGCTGCCATACTTGCGAGTGAGGCGAAACTAACAGCTGCAGTGTATTATGAACCTTATAGTACTGACCTAAGGTTGATTGTAAGTTTTAAACATTCTTTCGTTAATCTTTGGGGCCACACTTTCTTTTCTGTGCGAACGAAGATTCACGACGCGCCTTATCTGTTGGGTACCACTGTACCGCGATTTCGATTGTATGGTTTCGCGGCGACAGTGTGCGAAGGCCCTTAACATCTGTAAGTTCCCTAAATTTATCGGATCAAAGAATTTTCATTAATCAGTGACCCTCCCCGCGGGTTCGTTAAACTAAAAGGCGAACATTAAACTATGACAGGAATCCATTATTTATGGGTTTAGTATAATAATATTTTAGCATCCTTATCATAACCACAGCATGATAATGTTACAGCAGTACAGTCAGCCACAGCATTAGCTGACCCACCTTGCATAAACGGTTGAGATTTTTTAGAAAACGAGTCGATAGAATTTTATAATTCTTTTATATTTTATTAAAATACCTATAATAAATAAAATATAAAAGAATGATAAAATTCTATCGATACGTTATTCAAAAAATCGCAACCATTTATGCAAGGTGGGTCAGCTAATGCTAATACAGTCAGCCACAGGGCTGGCAGGGCAGGGGGTCTTCATAGAAAACGGCCGAAACGACGCGCTTCGAAATCTCAGTAGGCAATCCCAGTAGGCAACAGTTCGAGTGTGTAGCAGTTAGCCGACGTTCGCATGGACGTAAAAATATCGCGGCGGTATTTTATCGCGCACTGGATTTTCAACTCTCGATGTTAAGCCGAGCTTCGAAAATCCAACCTAACAACAGCAGCGTGCATCCCAGCGCGTTGAAAAAATACACTGTTGGATTTTCAACTATCGGCGCTAAGCAGACCGTTGAAAATCCACCGTGCGTAAAAAAATCGTCGCGATATTATTACGTCCGTGCAAACGTCGGCTTACACGGACGTACACACGGTCAGCCCAGACGTACACACGGCTACACATCAAACTATACATTTCCAGTTTACACTGACCTCTCATTGTAAGGAAATCCTATACAATGCGAGATCAGCTTATACTGGAATGTATAGCTTGATCTGTAGCCATGCGTACTACTGTTACTTTATTATTCTGTGTCACAACGTAACAACACGCATTCCTCGAAGGTTAGGCAGCGGTGTACCTCTATAATACGCCGGACACCAAACATTTCGCCAGTTATGCTAGTCCCATGTAACAGGAGGCGAGTCTATTCCCATCAACGGGACACAAATCCAGACTCCGGGCTGCTGCTGAGAAATTCCTGATGAAAAACCCAATGACCAAACCCAGGACCTCATGCTCAGCAGTAACCAAATTTAAATATTTATTCATCAGATAAGAGTTATCTCACTATTGAAAAATTAGCCCTAAGGACCTGTTTCACCACCTACGATTAAGTTCCTATACTTGGCAGATAATTTCACGGATATCTATGGATAATTTCATACAAATTCTGTTCCATTTTTAAATTTATTCGGTGAGTTGGCTATTCGGACATCGTGAAATAGGTCCTGAGTACAATAATATTTCAGCATCCTTATTCTAGACTAGACCAATAAAAACAGAGCGAGTAAGTAATGAAGGAATATCACAGAAACCCAGCACGATCAACGGTGACAGAACACGTATCAAGAGAAATGAGACAAAACTCATGACACCTGTCTTGTCACAGCGCGTGCTAAACTGCGAGTCATATAATCAAGAGAAATATGATAAAATTCATGAACGTTGTCTTGTGTCACTGCGTGCAAAGCCAGCTGGTATAATCCTTTGTTACGCCTACGTTTGACGTGTCAAACGTAGTGTGAAGAAAAGGCGTAGTAATGCTGAAAAGGCTAATATTGCTGAAAATGCGTAGTTGCTGAAAAGGCGTAGTATTGCTCAAACGGCGTAGTATTGCTCAATTAGCGTATAGTATTTATAACTGGCAAGTTTATTACCGTACCGTGCTATAACTTATATCGTCGTAATTACTAGATTAACCTATCTACAAAATAAAGAAGACATATCAATGGTCCATTTGTCTTTCTCTAGACAAGGATAAAATAATGATCCTTGTCTAGAGAAAGACCTACTTTTGACATCCGAAAATCATAACAAAATAGAGAAAACCAGTTGTCTAACTATGTACAACAAAGTGAAAAGCGTACTTGGCGCTGACGAAAATGCATCCAATTTAGTTGTAAGCGGTAAAAGCGTAGGTACAGTCAGCGTCAAAATTATCGGGACGAACAGATTGTTCAAAATGATCTCAACAACTATAAGGGCTGATTTTTCAATAGTCCGATAACTCTTATCTGAAGAATAAATATGACAGTTTGACATAATTATTTCCTATACAAAAGATGCCTGATGAATTGAAGCCGTGGCGGCTCGAAAGGGCTCCTGAGTGTGTTGTCCGAGGCGGTGGGACTCGCCTTTTTTTGCGCAGGTGGCTGCAGCTGCATGCCAGCGCCTGCCTGCGATTATTATATAATTATTCTTAAAATAAGAGTTATCTGACTATTTAAAAATTAGAAGTAAGAAAATTAAACTTTATCTCAATTATATAAAGATCTTGTCAGAATGACAGTTATCGTGTACTTTTCATCATTCTGAAACATTCCTTGTGTCATTATGTTAATATTTCATTTTTAGTCAGTGTTTAGATCATTTTGAACTGTCTGTTCGTCCCAATATTATTGACGCTGACTGTACTCTTCCTATTATGCACATAACTTAGAATGTTAACTTGCTAGTAACTTTACTCCTCTCAACTTTGGCACCAAGTCAGTTGAATATGCTTATTTTGTATGGCGATTGATCGAAAGCAATTTCATATGCGAGAGTGGGAAATGAAGTTTTGTCGCAAAGAAGATGAGAAAGCTTTTATAATGATCAGAAAATACATGCATAATAAACTAAACACGTTCATTTGCCCCATGCTCTCCCCAAGCCCCTCTTTCTGCCTACCCGGCAGAAAGATCTCGGATCACAGAACGCCACCGCTACGAGCCGAATCATTTAAAGCAATAGAAGACTGCTCTATTGGATACAATCCTAGCAAAAATATATATTGCTAAATGGATTGAAGGGGTTGACAGGCATACCATATACTATAATATTATTTAAAAAAACAAATTAAATTGTCCGCATAGATAGGTATTCAATACCTTTGACAGTTCTATGAAATGGCTATTATGTCACCGTATTTACTTCCTACCGTTATTAACTTCGTTAGTTTCTAATCTATCGGTATTATTTCCGTTAGATTAGAAACTGTCGAAAAATTCGATAGTTTATAATCTATCCACGTCAAACCGACAAATATCAAACTTGCTTGCGACGTAATACACCTTGCGCTAATACTATACCTATAGCCTGCCTAGCTGCAAGCAACTTGGAAATAGCGCTCGCTCGGCTCGCGGTTGGTCACAGTTCTAACATGACTTAAGAGCGTTAACGCCTACAGCATTTCATACAAATTTTCACGTCATTTTTTTTCGAAATGAATGACCCGAGTTTAATGAAACTTCATACGTATTAGCAAGATACATAGGTCTCAAAAGTCAGTTAAGAACATTTTCAAAATGTCTAATTTAAAAGAAGATAATTGGAAATCTCTGTTTCTATGGAATATTTAAAATCGGATGCATTTAGCTGTAACACTATTTTTCAAAAATGTTCTTAACTAACTTTTTAGACCTATGTATCCTGCTTATACGTATGAAGTTTCATTAAAATCGGTTCATTCATTTTGAAAAACAAGGACTTCAAAGTTTGTATGAAATGCCGGTCGGCGTTAACGCTCTTAACCCATTTCGCCAAGTTTACAATTTTTCGACAGTTTATAATCTAACAGAAATAATACCGATAGATTATAAACTAACGGTTCTTACAATCTTACGGTGACAGCTATCACGGACAATTGACGCAGGCTGTCAATTTGCTTAAAATTGAATTGCCTACTAGAGTATATTTCCACTACATATACATAATATCCCCGAAGAGTTAGGCAAAGGTGTACCTTTATAGAGTGTACACCCGTATTTAGACAGTTACGTGTAGGCCCATATAATATGAGGCCTATTGCCATCAAACGGCACAAATCCAGACTCCGGACGTCATGTTCGTGATCGGGCGCCGTCAGTTCAGACTGGTCATCTCTTATCTGCCAGGGCTTATTTTTAATTTTATATTTTGACTTTTTTTTGTTTTGAAGTATTTTTTTTATTTTTTTTACATTGTTCTCACATGTGATAGCAACAAAAATATTGTACCCAGTGTGTTGTATTACATAACTTGATTTAAAAGAGTGTCCGTGGAGTTTCACGCCCGTTCTCCTCCTTAGAGATCTACGTTTTGGAATGGCCATCTAGCTTCAACCTGACTAACTGACCGACCGACTCTTTTTTTTTTTGATATCAGCTAGAACTTCCCAATTTTTTTTTTTTTTTTTCAAATCAAATCTTTATTGGAACAGAATAATAATAACAAATTTATTTTGTACGTAAATAGCTGCTATAGTTAGAAACTGTGTCGCAGCTATTAACGCCCACCTCCAAGAGGGAGACAACAGCGTTCCAGATTACAAACAAATAAATTAAAATTTAAATAGTATTTAAAATATTAAAAATAGAAAGTAAAAATTAAACAAGGAAAAAATTAAAATTAAAATAGTAGGTACAAAATTATTAGTAATAGTAACAAATTAAAAAGTAAGTGTTGAATGTTGTGCATGTGGGAGTGTTGTGTGTGAGTGTAGTGCATGTCTGATGTAAGTATAGAGTGTGCTTGTGGAACTTCTCCATGAGCACACTCTACGCCATGTGTATTTGGTGTGCATATCTGGAAGAAAGATCTTTAGGGTTTGACAAACATCTCCAATTCTTCGTACGAAAGAGTATGAAGCCATTGATCGATCAGTCTTTTGCAATCCCGGAGAGTGCATGGATAAATAGTAAGAACTTTATTTATTCTGTTATAAAGCACGGGACTGCAAAAAATGAACTGCGGCGGACAATTTCCAATTTTACACTCGATGTCGGGCAGACTCTGTCAGTTCTACGGTTTTCTTTGACAGTTCAAAAGTGCCTGTATTTGGTTTAATTGAAATAAATGCTTTGAGTTTGAGTTTGAGCTACTGAGAAACATTGAAAAATCCGATAGCACTGACCGACCTCTATATTAACACTCTTTTTACCAAACTCACTAATTACCTACTAAGTCTCAAAAATTACCTAACCCTTTTATTGAACAAAGCCTGTCAGAGATTATAAATGATGTTGCCATGATAGAATGGCTAATTAGTTACCTAATTAGTAACATGACGTCGACGAGCACAAAGGGTGCACCTCTAGCCGACATGATTAGGATTGAATCAGTAATTACTCGTTGAATCGCTATATAAATGGAGAATTTTAGAGTAAGGTAATAAAATTAGAAAGGCCAGAAAAAGTATCGACATTTTTATTCTAGCGTTTTTTTATCGATAATCTAGTAAGCAATGCTAGTTTGTATTATGAGGTAGGTAAATTAACTTGTTTTATCTACACCCATGCTATAAATCCTCTATAAATGGAGAATTTTAGAGTAAGGTAATAAAATTAGAAAGGCCAGAAAAAGTATCGACATTTTTATTCAAGCGTTTTTTTATCGATAATCTAGTAAGCAATGCTAGTTTGTATTATGAGGTAGGTAAATTAACTTGTTTTATCTACACCCATGCTATAAATCCTCTATAAAAGTTTCTGAAACAGTTAGCTTATTGCCAACATTAAAACAGCCTTTGTCATAATAACCATTATATCATCCAAACGGGTGTTATAATTTTGTACTGAATTTCAATGCAACTCGTTTTCAAAAAAAGAACATTGTAATGCACGCGCGTTTCACTACAACAGCGCCATAATTAAAAAAAAGAACTTATTCGAATTCACGTCGTATACTATGACGCCGGCCGCCATGTTCGATACGAGTATTATTATTGCAAAAAACTGTTTCAGAACCTTTTATAGGGGATTCATAACATGGATGTAGATAAAGTCTTGTATGCAACTGTACATAATAAAATTAGGTATTAAAACACTCATGTGATACTATTATCACCACGAGGCGAATTCGTGTTTTAATACCCCTTATTATACGTCAGTTGCATAAATAACTATAATTCAACTGGGTTACCCAATTTATGCAGCCGGTCCGCGGTCTACAAAGCTGTAAATTACTTTTGTGAATGATTTCGTAAAATTCGCGAAAAATCTCAGGATTTTGCAATGAAAACTAGGCTTTTTCTCAGGGCTTTTAATTTTTCTATCTGGTAACCCTAATTACACATGGCAGACGATCAATTTGCGCATCAATGTATATCAACACGTAAAAATTTACAAGTGATCGTTACGGGGACCCTTAAAAGAGTTGGGAAAGGCCATTTTAATCTGCCGCCAACTGTGCTACGTAATACAGACTATAGTTACGTTTAGTCGCTTAATTTGTGGTATTGTACACGAGTTGCAATTTCAACCGCTTTCGGTCGGTAAGTTAAATAGTCACTATAAAGCTAGTCATGTAAAGTTACTAGGTACTTGTGGCTCTGTTATAAATGTCTAACGTCGACCACAAATGTGTAGAAACATACAAGATCTAGGCTAACTAATCATAAAATAGGTATTTCTGCTACATTTTCTAGTCTCGCTTTACAAAAAGCACATTGTTTTTCATAAGCACTGGTAATAACAAATTCAACATTAGTTCCATTATTTTCAGATTCTTTTAAAATGAAACTAGTGACATAATAGTAAATTTTTATACAAGTGGCATTCGAGGCGGAATTAACACCCGAGCCGTAGGCGAGGTTGTTTTTGAGCCGAGAACTGCAATAACAAGTATCCACGTGTATCAAACGACGTTTTTCAATACACTTTTGAAGAAATAAAATAACTTTGTCATGAATTGAAAATAATGAAATTTAACGAAATAGTAGATTATTAACCAAGGGGATAAAGCAGTGTCTTCTGTCGCGGGTGACGATTTAAATCGCGAGCGTAACGAAGGACTCGAGATTTACTCCCGAGCGTAGCGAGGGTGTTAAAAACTTAAATCACGAGCGAAGCGAGGGATTTAAGACGAGTCCTGAGTGTAGCGAGGGATTTAAGTTCACCCAAGACTAAAACAGCTTTATCACCGAGGAAAATACTCTACTTTTCGTACCATTTGCGAAAAAATTAACACAATAATAATATGAGATAAGCATTTACTAAAAATAATGACAATTAAAAATGAACTTAACGTTTATGTATTTGAAGAAAACAAAAACGCGGCAAATTCCTAGACTAATATTTTTTTGTCCGAAAAGCAAAGGCATCAAGCTCATACGGCCTCGTCAGTTTACGTAATTTTATTTAATAATCATAACTGCATAAGAAATGCGTATTCCTTTTTCAAAAAGATGTATAATGCTCTATATACAAACTCAATGGTGTAAACACAGATGTAGTTCAGTATAAATTTCGATAAGTATTCCAAATTTAAATCACATTCTCCCCCTAGAGGATGAATGAAATTCAGTACAATTTTCTTTCCCCGTTTTTAACAGATTAAAAATGACTATTGTTATGTTCGCTTTTTGTGGCATAGAATGTAACTTTTTTGAGCAAGTGGTACGAAAAAACTATTGTTGTCATAAATTATTAGGATACTATGATTTAAATTTTCTTTTTTTTCCGCGCTTTGCTTTTATCAGGTTGAAGGAGAAGCAAAGGTATAAAGCGATAAACAGCCTAATATAAAAAGTAGAAAATTCAAATATTTTTGAGTTTAGAACACAAATAAATGTTAATTTGTTCATAAACTTTTTTTTTATTTTGTAATAATCATGGATTTAGATGACATTCTATCTATAAACATTATTTAAATAGGTATTCAAAAAATATTAACGCCGTAAAGACGCATATCTCTTTGCCGAGATATGCGTCTTTACGGCCTGGACGAACGAACTGGCTTTTACCCCACGGGAACGTGCTACCGGGAAATCCTTCCTTATTCCTTGTCTACATTACAAAGGTAACCTCTGTGCAAAATTTCAGCTTTCTATGTCCATGGGTTTGGGCTGGGAGTTAATGAGTCAGTAATTCAGGACTTCTCTTTTTATTTATATAGATAAAAGAAAATCGTTGTAATTCATAATCTACTCTAAGTGTCGAGAGTCAAAATCACTCAAATTCAAGAAACCCTCAATTGCAGTTTATAAAATTAGGTTGACAAAAGACCATTCCAAGGAGACATCTCTTCAGGTCTAGAGGACCATTTCCTAAAAAGGCGAAAACGACAACTTCCCAGAAGGACCAACTCACAAAATTTCAATACGCAGGTATTGTTAAAAGATCCTTTTCCTAGAAAGGGCCCTCTATTTACCTATTTAAGCTATGAAAAGTGGTAAGTTTGTCCGTTATATTTGCCTGGACAACCCCTTTTACATGGAGCTATAAGTATAAGGTAAGGGTCTATTTCACGATGTCCGATGTCCGAATAGTCACTATAACCCGTGCGCGTAATAAACATGGCACCTGGCTCGAAAACAAAATTGTGTCTAAACACTATGTTTTGTCACGTTTAAAGCATCGTAAAATAGTATGTTATGAGAAACTACTCAGCGCAAATTAAATGTTGATATTCAAAAAACTAAAATAAAACTCAAAAATTTTTTTGCACTCAGTTCTTTAAACGTAATTCACTCGAGCCAGGTGCCATGTTTAACGCGCACGGGCTATACTTACCGAATACATTCAAACATGGAACCGAATTTGTAAGAAATTGAACTTAATGGTAGGTGGTGAACACTACTAATGCTTTGGCAGCCTTGTTGGTGTAGTGGTAGCTAGCGCTACTACTGAGCATGAGGTCCTGGGTTCAATTCCCGGGTCGAGCAAACTGTTGATGGGTTAATTTATCTGGAATTTCTCAGCAGCGGCCGGAGGTAGGATTTATGCCTGGTTGATGGCAATAGAAGAGATTGCAAACAGGGTCCGGCCGGGCCCGGTGACCTTTTAGGCACCCACCGGGCCCGGCCATTCTTACCAGGTCCGTTCGCCAGACCCGGTACAATACAGACTAGCCTATAAGATTTCGCTATTTGCTCAATTACTAATAGTAACACTACACTACATACACATACTACATAGTAACTTTACTTTTAGCAAATAAGAATTTGTTTTGTTTATACCAAAGCTACCAAAGTTTATCTATCTATATAATCTAAGTTTTTATGACACGTTTAATACTATAAGCTGCGTTATTAGTTTCTTATTTTAATACTATGTTTTCAAATTGTGAACGATGTTAAAAGTACGGTAGTTGCCCCTCTGCTTGTTTAAACTTATAAAAATGAACAATTACTAATACTACTGTTACTTTTCCGTCCATAAGTACTTAAAAGTAATCAATTCTGTATTAAGTGTGATTTTGTGACTGATTATTGTGATAATTGTTCATAAGCCAGTTTGAAATAAATATTAACATCATTGTCTTTTTCCATTCATTGTATAAAAAATTTTCATAAAATACTTTAAAGGTTTCATCGCTAACATACAACCCGGCCGGGCCCGGCGGACCCGGCCGGGTTGGTGACGAATACAACCGGGCCCGGCCGGGCTGAGAAACATACCGAGTTGCAATCTCTAGGCAATAGGCTCGCCCCCTATTACATGGGACTTAAGCATATCTGGGAAATGTGATGTGAATGTGATTACAGGCGTGGTGTTATGAACGGTGGGTCGTAATCAAATCAAATCAAATCAAATATATTTATTTCGGATTCTGTTATATCCATAGGTGTTAGTAACAATAAACTTATCCTAATGTTAGTACAGTTAATTCATAGGTTTATTATAAAAAATTAATTTAAGCATGCGCCGGGCTGGGCGCCCGTCACATGTACACTCATCCACTGCTTCAACAGCGGAGAATCCCACCGGTTTGCCAACGCGTTCAGGATGCCGTTCGCAGTGCCACGTACGCGTCTGAGCATCGAAGCGCTTCGCTTACGGATGATTGCATAAAAGCAATCAGTGTGCGCCTCAGCAAACATAGTCGATGCGCTGCAAAAACGAGGCAGCCCAAACAACACCCTAAACGCGTTGTTATATTGTACACGCAGAGTCCCGTACACTCGCTGCGTGAAGTTGACCCATAGACTACACGTGTAGAAGGACTGACAATACGCTTTAAAAAGCGTCAGTTTAACTTGCTTACTACAACGTGTAAATCTACGGGCCAACATGTTGCAACGCACACACAAAGCCCTCCGCTCCCTCTCAATATCAAGGTCATCATCCAAGTTGTCTGTGACCCAGTGACCCAAGTATTTAAACTGCTGAACAAGCCTCAGTGGTATACCGCCTAGTGTTAGCGTAGTAGGATAATTATAACACTTCTTCCCGGCTTTAAATATCATCAGCTCGCTCTTGGATGCATTGTACTTGAGTCCATGGGCCACAGCATACAGCTCACATATTTTTAATAGTTTTCTCAGTGCCCCAATCGATGGGCTCAGCAGCACCATATCGTCAGCATAACTTATGTTGTTTACACAAACACCGTCCACGTGACAACCGATATTAGTACTGCTGAGCTCACCGATCAGCCGGTTCATGTACAAGCTGAAGAGCCTGGGGGAGCTCAAGCCCCCCTGCCTCACCCCGCACTCCAACCTGTATACGTCCGACTGTGCCCCTCCCCACTTCACACTGTTCTTTTGGTTGCCGTACCAATATTCAAAAACTGATGTGATCTCAGGAGGCAAGTCCGTTTCAGTATTCAACTTTTGCCACAGAAAATCATAAGATACGAGATCAAATGCCTTTGATAGATCCAAAAAACAGGCGTAGACTGGTGTTCTCCTCGCTGTGTAGTACTGGACAGTCTGCTTGAGGCACAGAATTGCAGATTCAGTTGACAAACTCGGCCTGAAGCCAAACTGAGCATCATGCAAATTCATATGCCTACTCAAATGTTGATCTAGCAGCCCGTCCAGCACCTTAGCTACAATAGTGGCCAGCGATATAGGCCTATAATTGGATATATCAGAGGCATCGCCAGTTTTATTTTTGATTATTGGCACAACAACCGTATACATCAGTTCATCCGGTAAATACGAATGACTTACACAAATGTTAAATAACATGGAAAGAACCCTAGGCAAATGTATTCCCGCATATTTCAGGTGTTCGATGCTCAGACTGTCGTGTCCAGGAGACTTTCCCCTCGACATTCTTTTAATCAAAGACGTAACTTCCTTAGTCGAAAATCGAATTTTAACGTCCCGGCGAAACTCCCTGGCACCGAACAACTGTGACGTCTGTGTGAGTGGGGATTGTACCCTGAAATGGCGCTGAAAAGCATTAGCAATATGTACGGGCTCATGTGCATCCCCCACACTAACAGGGAGACTCGGTTTAGGATTCAGCTTATTCGTATTTTTCCAAAATTTGCTAAAGTCCTTTTCGGCGTGATTTTTTGCAATTATATCCATTTTTATTTGTGCTTCATTATCCTGGCAATATTTTAATTTCGCCTTAAAGTTTTTTCGCGATTCGCACATTTTACTATACAAATACCCTGATTTCGGTTTTCTATAAAGTACCCATTGCTGAAACCAGAAGCGAGCCTCCCTATGAGCGACACTAACATATTTATTCCAACCCGTTACATATTTACATTTTTTATTACGAACCTTTTCGCTATAACTGTTTACCGCAGCGTCTGTCAGTATGGATGTAATTTGTCTATATAAACCATCTATTACTAGCTTATGCCTATTATTATCACAATGCTTATCAGCACACTCACGAAAATCTTCCGGAAAATCTACGAGTCGCAATTTAGAATTACAAAAACTGTGATATTGGTCTATTTGTGCGCTGTCTCTTTCACCCCATAAAGTTTTATTGCACGAAAAAACCGGTTTTACAATTTTGGCTTTGATCAAATCTAGGTTACATTCAACAATTAATGCATTAAGTAATAAGCATTAAGTTGACGTTCGCACGGACGTAAAAATATCGCGGCAGGATTTTATCGCGCACTGGATTTTCAACGCTCTGCTTAGCGCCGAGAGTTGAAAATCCAACAGCGTGTTTTTCCACGCGCTGGAATGCACTCTGTTGGTTGGATCCTCAATGCTCTGCTCAACACCGAGAGTTGAAAATCCAGTGCGCGATAGAATCCCGCCGCGGTCTTTTTACGTCCGTGCGAACGTCGCGTCCGCTAAGTGTTCTTTGCCTAACCTTCAACAATCGTAATTAGTGGATAGAGCAATCAATTACTTGGGTACCTAACAAAATGTAGTACCATTTTAGCTAGGAGAGTGCCTAGGTAATTATTAGGCTGGATTTTCTGGTGAAAGCATTAGCAAGGAGCTCGTAGCTAAGTAATAACAGCCATACGAGTCGATCCATAAGGTTAAGCTACGCTTGCCGGGGTTGTTCCGTGGATGGGTGACCATCTGTACATACCGTGACTCCTCCGTGCCTTGGAAAGCACGTTAAGCCGTTGGTTTCAACTGTCAGTCGTGGATCTATGAGTCGTTACGGGTCGTCAGAAGCCCGAAAGTCTGACAACCAGTCTTACCAAGGGATATCGTATTACCCGGGTTGTGGAGGTCAGATAGACAATCGCTCCATATAAAATACTGATATTCAGCTGCATCCGCATAGACTGAAAGCCGACCCCAACGTAGTTCGGAAAAGGCTAGGCAGATTGATTTCTGGTGAAAGCATTATGTTTTTTCGGACCTATTAAGTATTTTAAGCACATTAAATTCATCTGGAACAGTCTTAGAGCATTTAACCGGAACAGTACACTGGCTGAATAACAATGCAGAAAAAATTATAAAAACAAAAAAATCTGGACTTGACCTAAAATTGAGAAGTCGCAGTGAGTACGCGCAAAAGATGGTACTCATATACCTATATACATGTGAAGAGGGGCTTTAGTGCTGATTGTGGTAATATTATAAACTTAATTTTAGTTTGAAAAGATATTGAATGAAAAAATAATTTATCAAGCAACTTTTTATATTACGAAACTCTTATTTGAAAACTCTATTTATAAAAGCTCTAAAAGCTGTAAGCTCTGCCTAAGTAGGTATCTCAGTATATTTTCCAGTTACAGAATTTATAAACGTTTCACTTTAGTTCTGAATAATAAATAATGCTAATGCTTTCACCAATAAAATAATGGAGTGAGACATTAATGTTCTGTAGCAAGTTCAGGACCTAATAATTCGGCTCGAAGGACCAACTTAGAAGGACCAGCTTATTATTTTATTTATTATTAATTAGATGCGGATAGGACAGGTTTCACACTTACGACATTTCAGCAAGTGGGTCATGTTCTATACAGCATCACATTCACAAAGCCTAGGTATTAGAAATAGTATGCCAATACCAAACACGCATTCAGGAACTTCAAATCAAAAACATTTCATACATCGACAAGACTTGTGAAAACATAGTGTGTCAATATTTGGCTTGTCAAACGTAAACAAATATTGTGAGCCTGTCAGGGGAACTTCTATTCGATGTTACGTTATGAGTATAATCAGCGTCAATAATATCGGGACAAACAGACTGTTCAAAATGATCGAAACAACTTATGAAAAAGGAATGTTTCAAAGTGAAGACGGTACAAGACAGCTGTGATTCTGACAAGAACTTTAACCAAATGAGATAAAGTGTAATTTTCATAGTTGTTGAGATCATTTTGAACACAGGCAGTATCTATGTTGAGAAAAACTACAGTTTTGTAACAAGCTAAGTAATTACGGTGAAGGAAAACATCTTGACGAAACCGGCGTGTCCTGAAAGACATGTGACATCTACCAACCCGCACTGTGCTCGCGTGGTAGATTACGGCCCGCTCCCTCTCACAGTAAAGAGGCGTACGCGTCATAATCGTGTCCCAGCGTGGGATAGCATATTATGGGCCTATTTCACGATGTCCGAGTAACCACTACTCATCGAATAAATTCAGAAATGGAACAGAATTTTTATGAAATTATCTGCCAAAAGTAAATTTTAATAAGAAATATAATACACTTAGGACCTGTTTCACCACCTATGATTAATCATAGGTGGTGAAACAGGTCCTAAGTGTATAATGTTTAAGCTATGAGCACAGCTATAAGTTATTTTTCAATACACTTCCTCGAAAACTGGTTCATATCGCACTACGATTAGATTCACAATGCAATGTATGTCGCACGCGTGCGATTTTTCATTTTCCCACCCGTGTGCGGGAACAAAAATTGCCACAGATAACTTATACCTATACTTAGTCCAAATTGGTTCAATGCCTCTATTCACAACTCTCTATTCGGAGATTCGGAGGTGAATGTTTTTTTTTTAATCTCGGCAAAGAGATTGCGTCTTTAAGGCGTTAATATTTTTTGAATATTTAAATAATGTTTCTATGTAGAATATGATCAAAAACCATGATTATTACAATAAAAAAAACGTTTATGATCAAATTTGTTAATTTGATCATAAACGTTTTTTTATTTGTGTTCTAAACTCAAAAATATTTGAATTTTCTATTTTTCATATTAGGCTGTTTATCGGCTTAACTTTGCTTCTCTTTCAACCTGGCAAAAGCAAAGCGCGGAAAAAAGAAAATATAAATCATAGTTTCCTATTAATTCATGATAAAAATATTTTCCGTTATTTTATTTCATTTCTTCAAAAGTGTATTGAATAACGTCGTTTGATACACGTGGACATTTGTTATTGCAGTTATCGGCTCAAAAACAACCTCGCCTATGGCTCGGGTGTTTTAATTCCGCCTCGAATGCAATAACAAACGTTCTCCACTTGTATCAAAATGTACTATTAATAACTGAAAACTTACAACAAAAAAATAATGTTTACAACAGTCGAAAGGTTGAAAAGAGGTCTGAATTATTTTTACAATTCCGATAAGTAATTTTCTTTCCATAATTAAGTTTCACTTTTCATTTAACGTTTATAAAATTGCAGAAAACAAACACATGTCGATTGCAGCTTTCGAGGGCGATATGCTGCCAAAAAAATCATAATTACCGGGATGTTGGAAAAATTATTCATGTTGTAAACCTCCTTTGCATTGGCTACAAATAGCTTTGTTCATTAGTTGACTTTGATTATGATTCATCTTGTTTCACAACTTACTAAGATTAGTTATTTACAGAGGGATTAATTTTATTGACCTTTCAATAAATTGACGCTGAGTATTCATTCAAGGACAAAACCAACTGTTGTAAGGTTCCGCACCTACTTGTCTGTAAAATTCTTTAGTTTTTTAACCGACAAAAAAAGGAGGAAGTTCTCAAGTCGACACATTTTTTTTTTATGTATGCCCACGCATAACTTTTTACAGAGTTGTCCGATTTTAAAGATTCTTGTTTTATTCGGAAGGGTAATTTCACTTTAGGTAAAGTTTACGAATCTACTAACATATTACTTACTCAAAACTAAATCATATCCTTTTGTAGTGAAAAATAAAAACTTTTTTACAAAAAATAACAACAGACTTCCAAAAAAAACACTACAAAGTGAAAAATAACTTTAATTTCGGAAGTCGGTGGCAAAAAATTAAATTACAAAACTAAAAACACCGACTTCCGAAAATAAAGTTTGTAGTGTTTTTTTTGGAAGTCGGTTATTATTTTTTGTGAAAAAGTTTTTATTTTCACTACAAAAGTATATGATTTAGTTTTGAGTAAGCAATATGTTAGTAGATTCGTAAAGTTTTACCTAAAGTGAAATTGAAAAACAGATCTCATTTACACCTTACGATAAAACGGCTAAGTGAAAAACGCTGACGTAACAAAATGCAACCGTGTAGAAAATGTTCAGCGCTATTAACCTTATGTATCCATATCTTTTGGAACACCTGTGGCACTTGCTTATCCGTATAAGCGAGGAATAAGGTTTTCGCTTGCCTTTGTACACTCAGCGATGACGCAGATTACTTCGGACTTTTTTTTTCTGTGACTAGCTTCTGGCCGCGACTTCGTCCGCGTGAAATTTGTTGTTCTCCAGACCCACCACGCCCGTCGCATCGCATCGCTTGCTCGGCGCTATTACTTCGTTTTTAGGGTTCCGTACCAAAATGGTAAAAAAGGAAACCCTTATGGTGTGACTCAGTCTGTCTGTCTGTCCGTCTGTCTGTCACAGCTGGATATCTCAAGAACTACTGATGCTATCAACTTGAAATTTAGAATAGTTTTAGATGACGTTTACCAACTATTTTGCAAATAAGAAATAAATTAAAATATTTATGTTTTTTTTGCAACAGGGACTGAAAGAGGGTCTTAAAAAATCAAAGTGGGACTACTAGGGCATGTGGGGTATCTGAAAGTATATGAAAGAACTGAAGTATATGAAAGAACGCTGTTTGCACATTGGTTTTTTTTAAGACGCATAGTTTTCGACTTCTGATGAAAAATGTAAAAAAAAATACCGTTCCGCCCCCCCCCCCCCCCTTATCTCCGAAGTTTGCAAAGAGAAAAATCTGAAATTATTCTATGTGATAGAAGTTTATGTAAAGATTACAGGAAAAATAAAACGATGTCTCTAAATAGCACAGTTTCTCAGAAATCGGAACGGAACGGAACCCGGGGTGCGCGAGTCCGACTCGCACTTGACCGGTTTTTGCTTATTATTCTTTCTATTTTTTTAAGGCGAAACTAGCTTTTGCCCGCGGCTACCGCGGCCCGCGTGGATGTTGAAAAATATCCCGCGGAAACGTACTACCGGGAAATCCTTATTTATTCCTTGTCTACATTATAAAGGGAAAATCTGTGCATAATTTCAGCATTCTAGGTTCAAGGTTTGGTCTGGGCGTTGATGAGTCAGTCAATCAGTGAGAACTTCACTTTTTAATTATACATATAGATAGATGGGTCCCAAAGAAGATAATTTTGACGCATTTGGGCTGCACGCAAAATCAAAAACTACAAAGCCTTATTCTCTTTCATGATTGTAAAAATTGAAGATTAAATTATGAGGGCTAAAACACGATTAACACATTTGGCTCGACACCTAAAAATCGCAAAATTTTCTCAAAATGAAAAACTGTTTTATTCGATTGTAATTAAAGCAATTTCGTGTACACGTTCACAGTTACAGACATAACAGTTACAGTTACAGACATTTTTATGTAACAGAGCATATAGAATTTTAGAAATAAACATGTGGCGGCATCTAAATCGCCACATATGAACTACACATCAATGACATGACGTCACGTCAACCTGCATCGCGCAATTAGAGTTTACCACGCGATTAGCATATATACAACGTCCCGACATCAACCGTCGGGCAGTAGCCCACCAGACACGACACCCGTCTGGTCGGAGGATCCTCCCTTTTCAATGGAGGATGAGTGAACTTTACACCCTGTTCCTCATGCCTCTAAATTGATGACCCTGAGCATGAACGTCAGCGCAGCCTTCGTGCAACTCCTTCAGCGTGACGTCATCAGCATCACTTCCTCAAGCTTTCGAGCGGCGAGTCACACAGCCAGCCAGAACCCACGGCTTCAACAGGTATCCTGACCACCAGCATGCAGCGGACGCGCATTCCTGGTCATCACCTTCAGCCTCAACCTCAACCCAGCGCTGTACACTCCGACTCACTGGAGCATAACGCAGCGCCACCCCGACTCACTGGGGTATCACCGCAGACAGTTCCGACTCACCGTGAACTATGCGGCATCCGGTTCCGACTCACTGGAACTACAACTGGCACTGGCAAGCATCGCAAGATACACGACTCAGACCACTATCGACCTCCGGTCTCCGGAGGGGAGTGATGTGGCGGCATCTAAATCGCCACATATGAACTACACATCAATGACATGACGTCACGTCAACCTGCATCGCGCAATTAGAGTTTACCACGCGATTAGCATATATACAACGTCCCGACATCAACCGTCGGGCAGTAGCCCACCAGACACGACACCCGTCTGGTCGGAGGATCCTCCCTTTTCAATGGAGGATGAGTGAACTTTACACGCTGTTCACCATGCCTCCAAAAACATTTTTTTTTAATTCTGCTCCATACCAATGCTCCAAACCGTTATTACACCATTTGGCCTTAAAGGTACTAGGTAGAAAACAAAGCAATAACGTTACAATAATTCGTTCATGTTTTTGAAAAGGCCCTCCCTACGGCAGCATTCGGCAGTAGTCGTGTAACAACACACTAATCCATTTCCCTCAGTTTTATGGCTTGTGTTGAACATAAAAAGCTCCCATCGATTGATTACTAACTACTGAGACACACTTTTCCTTATGTATGTTTATCAGACGAACGAATGCCGTTTTTGTACAGTAAATGACCATGACTAAACTTGGAAATGGCCGATGGAGTACATCATTATCACCATCATCATCATCATTTAAGCTGGAAGACGTCCACTGCTAGACATTTTCCTCCTCCAAGCACCGACACTTCGACCAGTTCTGTGCTTCCCGCATCCAGCGGATTCCTGCGACTTTGCAAGGTCATTTGTGGGAGGCCTTCCGATGTTACGTCTTCCGGCACGCGGTCGCCACTCCAGAACCTTTCAGCCATCTGTTCTACGAGCAATGTGCCTGCCACCTAAGTTTGGCAATTCTTCGAGTTTGCCGGTTAACTTGGTTCTCCTGCGGATATTTAGTTAATTATTGAATCGATCACGATTGATTTGAATGTACCTACAATTTGACCAAATGGTGGCATTAAAAGAAACGAGTGCCGTCTAAAAGATTGCCAAAGTCGCATGGAGGAAGGATGCACGGAGCCGTAAAGTTTGGTAGGAAGGAGCGGAAAACTTTAACCAGCAGTGGTCGATTCCGGGCTGGAATGACGTTGATGATGTGATGATGAAATGGCTTTGACTAAACATAAGCCAGCTTAATCCGTCTAGTGAATGATACAGAAGGAATATATGCAAATGGATTGGTAAATGGATAAAACCTCAAAAAAAAAGTATGTTTGTTATTTTTTGTTTTTCTATTTTTGCTTATGTTAATAACATCAATGTTATTTGATAAATGAGATTTGTTGTTTATTGTACTGAATTGTATGCTTGTGTTTTTTTAGATAATTCCGGAAAAAAGTTACTGGTATTGTTTTTTTTTTTGTAATTGTTTGTCATAAAATTAGCAGTGTGTTACAAAATGTGTTACGTTACGTTACAGTCCCAGGTAACCTCTATGTCATGATATCATAAATTACTGCATTATTTTTCGCGGTCTTACTCAAATGCCGAAAATCCTCCGTTGGAAAGCACGCCGGCTGTCATTCCTAGATATTTAACAGCCGTTACGGGTAGTCAGAAGCAAGAGAGTCTGTCAACCAAGGGATGTTGTGGTACCCAGTAAGTGGGTTGTTCTTGTTGGGGTCAGATAGGAAGTCGTTCCATGTAAAATACTGCTACCATCTGCATCCGGTTAGACTGGAAGCCGACCCCAACATAGTTGGGAAAAGGCATATGATGATGGATTTGGAAGGAAACATGCATGCTGCATCAATTTAGGACATATGGTCGTAAGCAAGAAAGGCTTAACATTAATTATAACGGACAACCTCTATTAGGGACAGAGGAAACTACTTTTCTGGGTGTTGCATTGGATGGCTATTTTTCTTGGAAACCGCACGTAGAAAAAGTATGCATAAAATTAAACAAATTCGTTTATGTTCTCTACACACTGCGAAAAACCTCATCGCAGAGTACGATCTTGACTGCGTATCACGGCTGCGTTGCTTCGACATTACAATACGGCCTAATACTATGGGGTAACTAACAGCCGCACGGGTCGATCCGTCAGGTTAAGCTACGCTTGCCGGGGTTGGTCAGTGGATGGGTGACCATCTTTACATATCGAGATTCCTCCGTGCCTCGGAAAGCACGTTAAGCCGTTGGTCCCGGCTGTTATTCGTGGATCTTTGACAGTCGTTACGGGTCGTCAGAAGCCCGAAAGTCTGACAACCAGTCTTACCAAGGGGTATCGTATTACCCAGTTACTGGGTTGTGGAGGTCAGATAGGCAGTCGCTCCATGTAAAATACTGGTATTCAGCTGCATCCGGTTAGACTGGAAGCCGACCCCAACATAGTTGGGAAAAGGCTAGGCAGATTGATTGACTATGGGGTAACTCAACAGACGTAGGTAAAGCCTTTAGGGTACAAAAAAAATGTATTCGAGCCATTTGTGGCATCCCACCATGGGAATCTTGTAAACCATTGTTTCTTAAATTAAAACTCCTTACATTACCCAGTATGTATATTTTAGAATGTGCTAAATTTGTCCGACATCAGTTTGACCTGTTTGAAAAGGCTGATCGTTGCCCTCGAAAAGTAAGAGATCCAGATAGAATAGTTTTGTCTAGGGCACCAAGGACTTCTATGTATAAAAAGAACTGTTACCATATGTGTGTACTTATTTATAACAAACTACCAAAGAAATTTAAAGACATACCTAATAATTTATTTTTCATACAGTTAAAATTATGACTGCTGGAAAAACGATTTTATTCTATAAATGAATTTATAAATAATAATAATGTTAAATAATCCGTTTATTAATTAATATTGATTTTATGTATTGATTGATTTATTGCTGCCTGTTTATTGTGTTTTTTTTATTTTATTTTACTTTATTTTTTGCGAATGAATTGTAAAATGGATAAGGTAATAGAAACTAGAATTTAAAGCATGCCATAGGAAATAAAAATGATTATGATTATGATTATGCTGCTAGCTATAGTTGAGACAATATTCTCAAAGTATTCGTAGCTTCCTGAAAAGCTAAACAAAGGCAAGCATTATAGTAGGTTAAATAGCTTTTGTTTGTAACCAATGAAATGAAGTAGGTAGGGGAAATGACAACATTCGAATCTTTTAATCCTCAAACAACTTTTATCTGAACAATAAATATGGCGGTTTGTTTTGAAAAATCTACCCTTACAATATCAGGAGGATATCAGGTCATTAAAATATTTCCAATATTGTACAAGCTTCCAACAATTACACAATACACATTATCTTGCTGCCTAACATGTATTATATACATAGGTATATAATATTATTGGTGATGTTCTTCAGAAAGGTCAGGTGCGAGCGCGTATGTATTCTGTGGTAGATCAGTAGGCCAATTCTCGTCTTCAATTAATCTGCCTAGCCTTGTCTAACTATGTCGGCTTCTAGTCTTACCGGATGCAGCCAACCAGTATTTTACATGGAGCGACTGCATATCTGATCTCCACAACCCAGGTAATAATACGATACCCCTTAGTAAGACTGGTTGTCAGACTTTCAGGCTTCTGATGGCACGTAACGACTGTCAAAGATCTACGAATAACAGCCGGGACCAACGGCTTAACGTGCTTTCCGACTTTCCGAGGCACGGAGGAGTCTCCTGTCTCGGTATGTAAAGATAGTGAAACATCCACCAACCCCGGCAAGCGTAGCTTAACCTGATGGATCGAACCGTGCGGCTGTTATTAATAGCCACGAGCTCCTCTCCGAGCCAATTTTCGTACATATAAACGATTGAATTGCGACAGTTAAATGTCAAAAATTGTAAACCGTTTACAAATGCTATTACAATTTTTGACAGATTGAGACTGAGATGAGATTGCGAACGTTGTTAAAAATACGGGAATTATCCTCAGATGTATGAACGTAAACGAGGCAAAAGGATTACCTAAGTATGTAAGGATCCTAGCAGGCGGCGTTCTGTAGTTTACTTATGTATGTTTGTAGGTATAAATTAAAAAATACGGGAATTATCCTCAGATGTATGAACGTAAACGAGGCAAAAGGATTACCTAAGTATGTAAGGATCCTAGCAGGCGGCGTTCTGTAGTTTACTTATGTATGTTTGTAGGTATAAATTAAAAAATACGGGAATTATCCTCAGATGTATGAACGTAAACGAGGCAAAAGGATTACCTAAGTATGTAAGGATCCTAGCAGGCGGCGTTCTGTAGTTTACTTATGTATGTTTGTAGGTATAAATTAAAAAATACGGGAATTATCCTCAGATGTATGAACGTAAACGAGGCAAAAGGATTACCTAAGTATGTAAGGATCCTAGCAGGCGGCGTTCTGTAGTTTACTTATGTATGTTTGTAGGTATAAATTAAAAAATACGGGAATTATCCTCAGATGTATGAACGTAAACGAGGCAAAAGGATTACCTAAGTATGTAAGGATCCTAGCAGGCGGCGTTCTGTAGTTTACTTATGTATGTTTGTAGGTATAAATTAAAAAATACGGGAATTATCCTCAGATGTATGAACGTAAACGAGGCAAAAGGATTACCTAAGTATGTAAGGATCCTAGCAGGCGGCGTTCTGTAGTTTACTTATGTATGTTTGTAGGTATAAATTAAAAAATACGGGAATTATCCTCAGATGTATGAACGTAAACGAGGCAAAAGGATTACCTAAGTATGTAAGGATCCTAGCAGGCGGCGTTCTGTAGTTTACTTATGTATGTTTGTAGGTATAAATTAAAAAATACGGGAATTATCCTCAGATGTATGAACGTAAACGAGGCAAAAGGATTACCTAAGTATGTAAGGATCCTAGCAGGCGGCGTTCTGTAGTTTACTTATGTATGTTTGTAGGTATAAATTAAAAAATACGGGAATTATCCTCAGATGTATGAACGTAAACGAGGCAAAAGGATTACCTAAGTATGTAAGGATCCTAGCAGGCGGCGTTCTGTAGTTTACTTATGTATGTTTGTAGGTATAAATTAAAAAATACGGGAATTATCCTCAGATGTATGAACGTAAACGAGGCAAAAGGATTACCTAAGTATGTAAGGATCCTAGCAGGCGGCGTTCTGTAGTTTACTTATGTATGTTTGTAGGTATAAATTAAAAAATACGGGAATTATCCTCAGATGTATGAACGTAAACGAGGCAAAAGGATTACCTAAGTATGTAAGGATCCTAGCAGGCGGCGTTCTGTAGTTTACTTATGTATGTTTGTAGGTATAAATTAAAAAATACGGGAATTATCCTCAGATGTATGAACGTAAACGAGGCAAAAGGATTACCTAAGTATGTAAGGATCCTAGCAGGCGGCGTTCTGTAGTTTACTTATGTATGTTTGTAGGTATAAATTAAAAAATACGGGAATTATCCTCAGATGTATGAACGTAAACGAGGCAAAAGGATTACCTAAGTATGTAAGGATCCTAGCAGGCGGCGTTCTGTAGTTTACTTATGTATGTTTGTAGGTATAAATTAAAAAATACGGGAATTATCCTCAGATGTATGAACGTAAACGAGGCAAAAGGATTACCTAAGTATGTAAGGATCCTAGCAGGCGGCGTTCTGTAGTTTACTTATGTATGTTTGTAGGTATAAATTAAAAAATACGGGAATTATCCTCAGATGTATGAACGTAAACGAGGCAAAAGGATTACCTAAGTATGTAAGGATCCTAGCAGGCGGCGTTCTGTAGTTTACTTATGTATGTTTGTAGGTATAAATTAAAAAATACGGGAATTATCCTCAGATGTATGAACGTAAACGAGGCAAAAGGATTACCTAAGTATGTAAGGATCCTAGCAGGCGGCGTTCTGTAGTTTACTTATGTATGTTTGTAGGTATAAATTAAAAAATACGGGAATTATCCTCAGATGTATGAACGTAAACGAGGCAAAAGGATTACCTAAGTATGTAAGGATCCTAGCAGGCGGCGTTCTGTAGTTTACTTATGTATGTTTGTAGGTATAAATTAAAAAATACGGGAATTATCCTCAGATGTATGAACGTAAACGAGGCAAAAGGATTACCTAAGTATGTAAGGATCCTAGCAGGCGGCGTTCTGTAGTTTACTTATGTATGTTTGTAGGTATAAATTAAAAAATACGGGAATTATCCTCAGATGTATGAACGTAAACGAGGCAAAAGGATTACCTAAGTATGTAAGGATCCTAGCAGGCGGCGTTCTGTAGTTTACTTATGTATGTTTGTAGGTATAAATTAAAAAATACGGGAATTATCCTCAGATGTATGAACGTAAACGAGGCAAAAGGATTACCTAAGTATGTAAGGATCCTAGCAGGCGGCGTTCTGTAGTTTACTTATGTATGTTTGTAGGTATAAATTAAAAAATACGGGAATTATCCTCAGATGTATGAACGTAAACGAGGCAAAAGGATTACCTAAGTATGTAAGGATCCTAGCAGGCGGCGTTCTGTAGTTTACTTATGTATGTTTGTAGGTATAAATTAAAAAATACGGGAATTATCCTCAGATGTATGAACGTAAACGAGGCAAAAGGATTACCTAAGTATGTAAGGATCCTAGCAGGCGGCGTTCTGTAGTTTACTTATGTATGTTTGTAGGTATAAATTAAAAAATACGGGAATTATCCTCAGATGTATGAACGTAAACGAGGCAAAAGGATTACCTAAGTATGTAAGGATCCTAGCAGGCGGCGTTCTGTAGTTTACTTATGTATGTTTGTAGGTATAAATTAAAAAATACGGGAATTATCCTCAGATGTATGAACGTAAACGAGGCAAAAGGATTACCTAAGTATGTAAGGATCCTAGCAGGCGGCGTTCTGTAGTTTACTTATGTATGTTTGTAGGTATAAATTAAAAAATACGGGAATTATCCTCAGATGTATGAACGTAAACGAGGCAAAAGGATTACCTAAGTATGTAAGGATCCTAGCAGGCGGCGTTCTGTAGTTTACTTATGTATGTTTGTAGGTATAAATTAAAAAATACGGGAATTATCCTCAGATGTATGAACGTAAACGAGGCAAAAGGATTACCTAAGTATGTAAGGATCCTAGCAGGCGGCGTTCTGTAGTTTACTTATGTATGTTTGTAGGTATAAATTAAAAAATACGGGAATTATCCTCAGATGTATGAACGTAAACGAGGCAAAAGGATTACCTAAGTATGTAAGGATCCTAGCAGGCGGCGTTCTGTAGTTTACTTATGTATGTTTGTAGGTATAAATTAAAAAATACGGGAATTATCCTCAGATGTATGAACGTAAACGAGGCAAAAGGATTACCTAAGTATGTAAGGATCCTAGCAGGCGGCGTTCTGTAGTTTACTTATGTATGTTTGTAGGTATAAATTAAAAAATACGGGAATTATCCTCAGATGTATGAACGTAAACGAGGCAAAAGGATTACCTAAGTATGTAAGGATCCTAGCAGGCGGCGTTCTGTAGTTTACTTATGTATGTTTGTAGGTATAAATTAAAAAATACGGGAATTATCCTCAGATGTATGAACGTAAACGAGGCAAAAGGATTACCTAAGTATGTAAGGATCCTAGCAGGCGGCGTTCTGTAGTTTACTTATGTATGTTTGTAGGTATAAATTAAAAAATACGGGAATTATCCTCAGATGTATGAACGTAAACGAGGCAAAAGGATTACCTAAGTATGTAAGGATCCTAGCAGGCGGCGTTCTGTAGTTTACTTATGTATGTTTGTAGGTATAAATTAAAAAATACGGGAATTATCCTCAGATGTATGAACGTAAACGAGGCAAAAGGATTACCTAAGTATGTAAGGATCCTAGCAGGCGGCGTTCTGTAGTTTACTTATGTATGTTTGTAGGTATAAATTAAAAAATACGGGAATTATCCTCAGATGTATGAACGTAAACGAGGCAAAAGGATTACCTAAGTATGTAAGGATCCTAGCAGGCGGCGTTCTGTAGTTTACTTATGTATGTTTGTAGGTATAAATTAAAAAATACGGGAATTATCCTCAGATGTATGAACGTAAACGAGGCAAAAGGATTACCTAAGTATGTAAGGATCCTAGCAGGCGGCGTTCTGTAGTTTACTTATGTATGTTTGTAGGTATAAATTAAAAAATACGGGAATTATCCTCAGATGTATGAACGTAAACGAGGCAAAAGGATTACCTAAGTATGTAAGGATCCTAGCAGGCGGCGTTCTGTAGTTTACTTATGTATGTTTGTAGGTATAAATTAAAAAATACGGGAATTATCCTCAGATGTATGAACGTAAACGAGGCAAAAGGATTACCTAAGTATGTAAGGATCCTAGCAGGCGGCGTTCTGTAGTTTACTTATGTATGTTTGTAGGTATAAATTAAAAAATACGGGAATTATCCTCAGATGTATGAACGTAAACGAGGCAAAAGGATTACCTAAGTATGTAAGGATCCTAGCAGGCGGCGTTCTGTAGTTTACTTATGTATGTTTGTAGGTATAAATTAAAAAATACGGGAATTATCCTCAGATGTATGAACGTAAACGAGGCAAAAGGATTACCTAAGTATGTAAGGATCCTAGCAGGCGGCGTTCTGTAGTTTACTTATGTATGTTTGTAGGTATAAATTAAAAAATACGGGAATTATCCTCAGATGTATGAACGTAAACGAGGCAAAAGGATTACCTAAGTATGTAAGGATCCTAGCAGGCGGCGTTCTGTAGTTTACTTATGTATGTTTGTAGGTATAAATTAAAAAATACGGGAATTATCCTCAGATGTATGAACGTAAACGAGGCAAAAGGATTACCTAAGTATGTAAGGATCCTAGCAGGCGGCGTTCTGTAGTTTACTTATGTATGTTTGTAGGTATAAATTAAAAAATACGGGAATTATCCTCAGATGTATGAACGTAAACGAGGCAAAAGGATTACCTAAGTATGTAAGGATCCTAGCAGGCGGCGTTCTGTAGTTTACTTATGTATGTTTGTAGGTATAAATTAAAAAATACGGGAATTATCCTCAGATGTATGAACGTAAACGAGGCAAAAGGATTACCTAAGTATGTAAGGATCCTAGCAGGCGGCGTTCTGTAGTTTACTTATGTATGTTTGTAGGTATAAATTAAAAAATACGGGAATTATCCTCAGATGTATGAACGTAAACGAGGCAAAAGGATTACCTAAGTATGTAAGGATCCTAGCAGGCGGCGTTCTGTAGTTTACTTATGTATGTTTGTAGGTATAAATTAAAAAATACGGGAATTATCCTCAGATGTATGAACGTAAACGAGGCAAAAGGATTACCTAAGTATGTAAGGATCCTAGCAGGCGGCGTTCTGTAGTTTACTTATGTATGTTTGTAGGTATAAATTAAAAAATACGGGAATTATCCTCAGATGTATGAACGTAAACGAGGCAAAAGGATTACCTAAGTATGTAAGGATCCTAGCAGGCGGCGTTCTGTAGTTTACTTATGTATGTTTGTAGGTATAAATTAAAAAATACGGGAATTATCCTCAGATGTATGAACGTAAACGAGGCAAAAGGATTACCTAAGTATGTAAGGATCCTAGCAGGCGGCGTTCTGTAGTTTACTTATGTATGTTTGTAGGTATAAATTAAAAAATACGGGAATTATCCTCAGATGTATGAACGTAAACGAGGCAAAAGGATTACCTAAGTATGTAAGGATCCTAGCAGGCGGCGTTCTGTAGTTTACTTATGTATGTTTGTAGGTATAAATTAAAAAATACGGGAATTATCCTCAGATGTATGAACGTAAACGAGGCAAAAGGATTACCTAAGTATGTAAGGATCCTAGCAGGCGGCGTTCTGTAGTTTACTTATGTATGTTTGTAGGTATAAATTAAAAAATACGGGAATTATCCTCAGATGTATGAACGTAAACGAGGCAAAAGGATTACCTAAGTATGTAAGGATCCTAGCAGGCGGCGTTCTGTAGTTTACTTATGTATGTTTGTAGGTATAAATTAAAAAATACGGGAATTATCCTCAGATGTATGAACGTAAACGAGGCAAAAGGATTACCTAAGTATGTAAGGATCCTAGCAGGCGGCGTTCTGTAGTTTACTTATGTATGTTTGTAGGTATAAATTAAAAAATACGGGAATTATCCTCAGATGTATGAACGTAAACGAGGCAAAAGGATTACCTAAGTATGTAAGGATCCTAGCAGGCGGCGTTCTGTAGTTTACTTATGTATGTTTGTAGGTATAAATTAAAAAATACGGGAATTATCCTCAGATGTATGAACGTAAACGAGGCAAAAGGATTACCTAAGTATGTAAGGATCCTAGCAGGCGGCGTTCTGTAGTTTACTTATGTATGTTTGTAGGTATAAATTAAAAAATACGGGAATTATCCTCAGATGTATGAACGTAAACGAGGCAAAAGGATTACCTAAGTATGTAAGGATCCTAGCAGGCGGCGTTCTGTAGTTTACTTATGTATGTTTGTAGGTATAAATTAAAAAATACGGGAATTATCCTCAGATGTATGAACGTAAACGAGGCAAAAGGATTACCTAAGTATGTAAGGATCCTAGCAGGCGGCGTTCTGTAGTTTACTTATGTATGTTTGTAGGTATAAATTAAAAAATACGGGAATTATCCTCAGATGTATGAACGTAAACGAGGCAAAAGGATTACCTAAGTATGTAAGGATCCTAGCAGGCGGCGTTCTGTAGTTTACTTATGTATGTTTGTAGGTATAAATTAAAAAATACGGGAATTATCCTCAGATGTATGAACGTAAACGAGGCAAAAGGATTACCTAAGTATGTAAGGATCCTAGCAGGCGGCGTTCTGTAGTTTACTTATGTATGTTTGTAGGTATAAATTAAAAAATACGGGAATTATCCTCAGATGTATGAACGTAAACGAGGCAAAAGGATTACCTAAGTATGTAAGGATCCTAGCAGGCGGCGTTCTGTAGTTTACTTATGTATGTTTGTAGGTATAAATTAAAAAATACGGGAATTATCCTCAGATGTATGAACGTAAACGAGGCAAAAGGATTACCTAAGTATGTAAGGATCCTAGCAGGCGGCGTTCTGTAGTTTACTTATGTATGTTTGTAGGTATAAATTAAAAAATACGGGAATTATCCTCAGATGTATGAACGTAAACGAGGCAAAAGGATTACCTAAGTATGTAAGGATCCTAGCAGGCGGCGTTCTGTAGTTTACTTATGTATGTTTGTAGGTATAAATTAAAAAATACGGGAATTATCCTCAGATGTATGAACGTAAACGAGGCAAAAGGATTACCTAAGTATGTAAGGATCCTAGCAGGCGGCGTTCTGTAGTTTACTTATGTATGTTTGTAGGTATAAATTAAAAAATACGGGAATTATCCTCAGATGTATGAACGTAAACGAGGCAAAAGGATTACCTAAGTATGTAAGGATCCTAGCAGGCGGCGTTCTGTAGTTTACTTATGTATGTTTGTAGGTATAAATTAAAAAATACGGGAATTATCCTCAGATGTATGAACGTAAACGAGGCAAAAGGATTACCTAAGTATGTAAGGATCCTAGCAGGCGGCGTTCTGTAGTTTACTTATGTATGTTTGTAGGTATAAATTAAAAAATACGGGAATTATCCTCAGATGTATGAACGTAAACGAGGCAAAAGGATTACCTAAGTATGTAAGGATCCTAGCAGGCGGCGTTCTGTAGTTTACTTATGTATGTTTGTAGGTATAAATTAAAAAATACGGGAATTATCCTCAGATGTATGAACGTAAACGAGGCAAAAGGATTACCTAAGTATGTAAGGATCCTAGCAGGCGGCGTTCTGTAGTTTACTTATGTATGTTTGTAGGTATAAATTAAAAAATACGGGAATTATCCTCAGATGTATGAACGTAAACGAGGCAAAAGGATTACCTAAGTATGTAAGGATCCTAGCAGGCGGCGTTCTGTAGTTTACTTATGTATGTTTGTAGGTATAAATTAAAAAATACGGGAATTATCCTCAGATGTATGAACGTAAACGAGGCAAAAGGATTACCTAAGTATGTAAGGATCCTAGCAGGCGGCGTTCTGTAGTTTACTTATGTATGTTTGTAGGTATAAATTAAAAAATACGGGAATTATCCTCAGATGTATGAACGTAAACGAGGCAAAAGGATTACCTAAGTATGTAAGGATCCTAGCAGGCGGCGTTCTGTAGTTTACTTATGTATGTTTGTAGGTATAAATTAAAAAATACGGGAATTATCCTCAGATGTATGAACGTAAACGAGGCAAAAGGATTACCTAAGTATGTAAGGATCCTAGCAGGCGGCGTTCTGTAGTTTACTTATGTATGTTTGTAGGTATAAATTAAAAAATACGGGAATTATCCTCAGATGTATGAACGTAAACGAGGCAAAAGGATTACCTAAGTATGTAAGGATCCTAGCAGGCGGCGTTCTGTAGTTTACTTATGTATGTTTGTAGGTATAAATTAAAAAATACGGGAATTATCCTCAGATGTATGAACGTAAACGAGGCAAAAGGATTACCTAAGTATGTAAGGATCCTAGCAGGCGGCGTTCTGTAGTTTACTTATGTATGTTTGTAGGTATAAATTAAAGTCACTTTTCAATACTACTGTATTGAAAAGTGACTTTAATTTAATTGGCGTACTTTCAGAGGCTATTATTACGATTCGAAAATTAAATCTTTTGCACAGGCATCTTTCTGTTCCGCGGTCGTGACTTTTGTTTACGAGCTCGATCATTTTGTTTTGCAGTTTAGTTTTAAATTTATAAGTCAATTTAAAAAGTTTAGTAGCAAGGAGTTTTCATACATAGGATAAATTGGGATAAATTTTATACGAGGAAAAATGAATGAGTCCGTACGTCTTAGCATTGAATTCTCAAAAGTCTTTTAAATGGTTGCTTAATATTTTTAATTACCAGTTTTAATTCAATTATTTTCACATCTACATTTGTCAAAAATAGAATAGGCTGTATAGGCTGTTTCCATTGTAAAAAAAAAAATGTCACGTTGCAAAAACGCGTCATTTTCTGAAAATTTTAACTTTTTGTGTGATAAATTGATAATGAGTTCAAGTACGAGTGATGAAATGGAATTAACTCTACCCGATATTTTATCTGAGACGAAAACTGCACAAGATGAAATTTTTCCCCAAAATCTCGAGAATATGGCGACTTACGACCATTTTATTTTATGAAAAAAACAAAAGAAAACTAAATCATTTTCAGCAATGACGTAAGTATTACCTTTATAATACGTCATTGATTTTCAGAACATGTTTTGTTAGCTTATTTTCATGAATTGAGTGGCAAATATAAACCACCTACATGCATTGTGGTCAATTTATTCCATGTTAAAAACTACTCTGAAATTAAATTCTTTGATTTGTTTTTACTATGTATTTCCCACAACTGTATTGAAAAACGACGTCTGATACAAGGTTGTGTAGGTTATTGCAAACTCGTGTCATTAAAAACACTCGCCTTCGGCTCGGGCTTATTAATGGCAGCTCGTTTGCAATAACAAACTTTCCACCCTTGTATCACAATGTACTATTTCGTATCAGTACGTCGATTCTGTAAAATTCAAACAACAACTCGCTATTCACTCTCACTTCGCATCACTTCTGCTCACTTGTTTTTTATTTGACACTTTGAATTTAGAACGCCAATCAAGAAACTCACAGCGGATTCAGATTCAAAGTTGAAGAAATTGAAGTTGAATGAAGTCTTACAGAATCACACGGCTGTGCGACCGTTGTTCTTTTATACTAAATACGCACTGGATTTTGTCGCCGTTTTTACCGTAATTAATAGAATTTACTCCGGAAGGTTGTGTGTAGATACTTATAAAGAAATTTCGATGTTTGTCAAGGCATAAAAATAAAGTTAGGGGTAAGGGTAAGTCCGCCTTTGTACAGTAGTTTTTTACTTGTGCATAAAGTTTTATTAAATAAATAAATAAAATCCATTCAGTAAAGAGACCAGAAAAAAAACCGGTCAAGTGCGAGTCGGACTCGCGCACGAAGGGTTCCGTACCATATTATATGGTTAACAATCGCAAAGATAACTTTTTACTTATTTTATAATGATACTGTGAATTACATGGTTATTTTTTGCAGTTGCAGAAAATCACCCATGTTTAAACAAAATACCTTATGAATCGCCGTTTTCAGTATTGTTGCTTAAATACAGTATTTATGGTACCTACATGGTATAAAGAAGTTTCAAATTCCTAATTTGTTGAATTATTGCGCTAGAGTTCGTACGAAAATGGTCTAAAATTTCTTAATTTTAGAAGATAAAAAAAAATGTGTTTGTACTCTACTCAATGAGTTCTAGACGATGACACCCCACATGCTAGATTATTTATTTTTTTTTTTTCAAAATGAAAAGTTTATTATTTGTTGACTGACCCCTTAAACTTTTAACTTTGCTTTATTTTTATTATTTGTTGTTATAGCCGTAATAGACAGCGGAGGCTTAGCAAGTTTGTACTGGACTGTACGTGGTTGTCTGATTTCATGGATTTTAATTTTCTTGCGCGGAATCCTAATTATTTTTCTAAAATAAAAATAACCTTAGTTACTCCTTAAAACATCAGCTATATGCCGTCAAAATCGGTGAAAATTCATTTGGCAAGTACCATTTTTTTAATCGGACTGCGCTTTAAAATTCTTCTATACAAACTTTAACATCCCTAAACCTCATTTGAGGCGTAGTTTTGAAAAACTAATAATGACAAACATTATTACTTACTTATGCAAGTGTTTGTGCTAAGTTTCAAGTTCATTAACCAAATTAATAAGATTTTTCATATAAAATGTATCTCTGTTTTCACGAACACAGATAAAGAATTTCAAAAATCGTCTGGTATGTTTCCATAACTTGACTCAAAAATTATTTACACCAACCCCAATAAAATCCTCCGCTATAAAATTAACTTTTCACCCCTTAGGGGTAGATTTTTGGAAAACCCTGATACACGTTGTAGGTACATTATAATTATTACTTACACAAAATAGCACAATCGATTGTAGTCTTCATTTTTGGTCTCAAGTATAAAAACTGAGTTTTGAGTTAATCGGACCGCGTGTTAAAATTCCTCCATACAAACTTTGACACGCCCAATCCCTCTTTAGGGGGTAGTTTAGGAAAACTCAAAATGATAAACTTTATAATTTACTTAGATGAATATTCGTGCTAAGTTTCAAGTCTATTAACTCAAGGGATAGGATTTTTCATACAAACCTTCATCCCCTATTTTACACCCTTAGGGATAGAATTTCCAAAAATCCTTCCTTAGTGGATGTTTACACTATATAAGGTATCTATGTGCAAAATTTCAACTCCCTAGGTCCATTGGTTTGGGCTGTGCGTTGATATATTAGTCAGTGACTCAGTCAGGACTTTGAATTTTTTATATATATAGATTTACCATGTTATTTTAAGACCACAGTCTTCTTATAGGTTTTCCTGTAATCTACAGGTATAGAACTATTTTCTATATTTTTTTCAACATTTTAGGCTCAGTAGTTTCGGAGATAAGGGGGGGGAATGGTCAATTTTCGTCTATTTTCTTAAATAACTTTAAAACAATATATTTTAAAATTATAAAAAAAATATATTTGAGATCCTCATAGTAAGCCCTCTCATTTGATATGTCACACGGTACAGTTTACAAAACTTTTTTTTTACATTTTCTTATTTTCCCCCTAAAAGTGACTCTCATATTCAAAATTCATATATTTACTTTAGCTGTACGTGTTTGGGTCACAAAAATCCATATGTGTACCAAATTTTAACTTAATCCGTCCATTAGATTCGGAGCAAATTGGCTGTGACAGACGGACAGACGGACAGACAGACAGACACACGAGTGATCCTATAAGGGTTCCGTTTTTTCCTTTTGAGGTACGGAACCCTAAAAAGAAGTCTTTCTTAAACAGGACACATTAAAAGAAGTTTAACAGATCTTTTCGTTTTAAGAAGACCTCCCTTTCTATCTACTATAAAAATTATCGCGAATATAAATGAGAAAGAAGAAAATTATACGAAGATCGGACGAGTCAACGTATAGGTAGGTATCCACTGTCAAAAAAATTTTGGCTAATTAGCTAGAATTAAATAAGTCTTATTATAATTATAATTATGTAACAATTTAATGTTCTACAGAATCACTACAGACCCCTGAAAAAAATAACATAAAAATAAATGGATCAATATCGGCTGATAGGCTTGCATCGCTAAAATTAAAAAAGTTATCTCGTCGTAAATCACAGATAAATAAAAACATAGAACAATGCCAACGAATCTTTGTGATAAAGGTACTGTTTCATCTTAATGTATTGTTGTCAATCCCCATTCTCATGTTGCCATCTGAAAATCAACAGGTAACCCCCACAAAAACACGAAAATATCAAAAAAGATAACTAAAATGCAACTTACCGATAAGAAAATCCAATTAACAGCAATGAAAATTCACAATAAACACAGTTATTTCACACAATATTTATGTTTAACCCACAATACTGTTTTTAGTACACACGGGAACACGGGACGCGACTGATCAGCGCGGCGGTCCGGGACCGACTGAGGAGAAAATTGTGTGGACTTGTGGAGCTGAGGAAATTATCAAGGAAAAGCGAATCCTTTTTTATTTTGATGCTAAGGCCATTGATAGCCGCCGCGCATACGTGATCAGAAAACTAAATATCAATCTTTTAAATTTTTAAGGTTACAGCTACGATTGTGGCAATTTTTTTTTATTTCCCTTTATAAAACTGTGAGCTATTTCAATACAATGCTTGTTATTCGTAGTGAATTTGAGCGCTGTTAATTGCAATATCGGTGTTGTTTTGTTTATTTGGCATTTTATTTTGTTTGCGCGAGTTCATGATTAAATCTTCTGACGTTTTTCTTATGACGTCTGACTAGTGATTGTAGGTAGGTACCTGTGCGCTTTTGTAATTTCTAACGTGACGATATTATCGTGGAGGTCCACGACACGGCATCACGATAACACAGAGAAGTACAATGTATGGAAATATATGAAGACGCTTTAAACGTATACGGGTAGGTATAATATAAATGATAAATTACCTATATATTAATATTTTATCAGTTTCGGTTTTTGTATGAGTTATGGAATTTTGCGATATCTACGACCGACTCAGAAAATATCGAAAAAATCGAGAAATCGGCTGTTTCGTTAGTTTTTTATTAAACAAAATACGTTTAGGCAATATTTGAGCCTTGGCCTAAGGTAGGCAATATTTTACTGCAATATGTGGCTGCAACACGGTGACCGGCAACATTGATATATTGCAATACATGCCCCAGCCGTACAGGGTGGCCGGTTGATTAAAGTCCAAAAAAAAAAAAAATAGGTTCCTCGTATCGTGGACTATCCGAATCACCCCCATGTATGTTCGACGATTTCTCATAGTTTTCGATTTATGATTTTTTTTCTGAATTTTTGTGATTTTTCGACCTGACCAACTTAAAAATTGCTTTTAAAAAAAGTGAAAGACTTTTTCGAGACTTTTTTTTTTAAATAAATTTTCATGAGTTGTACTTTTATGGATAAAATAATCAGCTTCATGACTGTGATAAAAGTTATGAAAATGTTGGTATAAAGTAAAAAAAAATGTTTTCGGTGAATTATGATTTCAGTTTTCAACTGTAAATTTAAAATCTAAATAGGTGACTTAATGGTTCCTAAATAGGTTTTAAAAATGCGTCAGACTCTCAGCTTTATTAATCATTAGAAAAAGTGGTACTTAAACGGACTGCTTTGGCTAAAATCGGCCTTCAAAGACAGCGAGGTGGAAAATTCTTAAAATTAGCTATCTGATTAAATAATAGTTTAAATACATTTGGCCATCCGAGGTGCAGGGGGACAAGCGTTTTTGCTTTTTTTTCCTACATTTTAAGGACGCAAACGTTAATAGTACCGACGCGTTAGAAATTCTACAAGCGCACTTATAAATGAAACGCAATGGTTGACAGGGGAGAATGGAAGAAGAAATAATTTTGTACTGACCCCACGCAACAGGACAACAAGCAGGCAGAAAGATCTCATCACTTTGGATTTTAGCTATAATCTCATGACTTAAGGGGAATAGTGCTTGGTTTTCGAAGTTTTAATAAATGACTTAGGGTAGGACAGCTCAAAGCGGCCACCTTAACTTTGGGTTAAAAAAAAAACCTAGTAAACGACAGACTTTTGAAGAGAATTTTGTACTAATAGCCAGAGAATTTATTAAATTTTCATAATGTGAAATTAAAATTCGCGCAAATTTAAAAATAACCATGTGATTTGTAAATTACGAAACCTTGTCAAAAAACCGCTTTGTCCGAATAGCCGCCCAAAGCGGCCATGAGGGTAGGGGCAACGTGGCCACCCCAAAAGTACACTAGAAATGTATTTGTTTTTTGTTGAAAAATACCGTGATTCACAAAATAAAAATACCAAAAATATTTTAAAATGTTATTTAATTTTTTTATAAAATAATCAGCATTTTATACTTTACTTTAATTACAATCAGTCTTTAGGGTATTTTAACTTAACTATATTGTTATATTTAGTTTAAAAACTTTTATTAAACTATTAGTAACATATAATCAGGTTTAGTTTTTAACAATATTTAACATTTTGAATAATCAACAGTAAGTCTTACTTAATTATTTTAACAGTCTTAATATCTTTAATGAAAATGAATGGTCTAAAATTCTTAAAAATTCTTAGAAAACAAGTAAAATTTCATTTTCTTCTTTAATTGCGCGGACCATCATATCTTCATCCTATGACGCCTGGAGATAGTCTTCCTTTTATAGTTGACTTTTTAAACAAAATAATTAAGCATTATCTATTGAATTATAATAATTTTACAAAGGGCAAAGTTTGCCCGAGCCGCTTTGCCTTTTTCACCCATTTTGTTTTAATAATGAAATGCTCTCACATTAATTATTATATTTTAGAGAGAATAGAACACAAACAAGGTCAAATAGATAAGTAATAATACACGTTCAATAAAAACATTGAAATTTATAGAGGTTTGACCAAAGCAGATTGAACTTACCTTGAATTTTTTTAACAGAACACGCAAATAAATATATTTTGTCACTGCAACCACCCGCTCGGGCCCACTGCTACCGAATGATTGCACGGTGCGGGGCGGGTGATTAGTTATGCGAACAGAACAGCCACACCGCGTTATCATTTCTAATAACCGAAAAATGAAGCGTGGCCGCTTTGCCTCCTATGGCCGCTTTGAGCTGACCTCGCCTACTTTAAATTTCGTTTTTTAGTTGAATCTAAGGCTTAGGTAGATTATCAACTTAATCAAAAGTTTAAACACAATACGTAACCTTCATTTAAACAAAGTCCACTCAGTAGTTACAAAGTAAGAAGTTTTTGAAGCTTGTGTCTAAAAAAATTCAAACTTTCGAGACAGATGAAGATAACAATAACCCAAAACTTTAACTTATACTACAACTGTACAAGAAATAAAAGCTTCTAGGTAATAAACAAACTTATTAATCCTTTTGTGTAGCTTTGAAAGCGGTTCATTGGCAGCCTTGTCCCGCCTATACCACTGAGTAGGTATTAAGCCTCCTTTCGTCTCATGCTTCCCTGGTACCCAAGTCTCAGCACCCTAATTGTGTAACACACTATCAATCGGAATCTGAATCATTTTGAACAAAACTTATTAATCCTTTTGTTATTGTTGTTTTCCTCGAGAACAGTATTTTTTTCGGCATAAAAGGTACCCTATGCCCGTATCTACACCTGAAAACGTATATGCAAAATCTCAGGATGATCGGTTCAGTGGTTTAGGCGTGAAAAGGTAACAAACACACTTTCGCATTAAAATTTATAATATTAAGTACTAGCTGCGCCCCGAGGTTTCACTCACGTAAACCGGGATAAAAAATACCCTATGTGTTAATCCAGTGTACCTATATCTACCTAAGCTATCTACATACCTTAACCTTTGATTTGATATTTTAATCTAACAAATGACACTAATTTGGAACTTGTAACGGTTCATCAAATTTTGGGCCCCACGATGTACGGGAGATGGTCGGTGTCCTTTCATCAAAATCGGTCCAGCCCAGCGTGTAGAAGTAACAAACACACACACACACTCACAAACTCACGCCTTTATAATATTAGTGTGAAGTGTGATTATAATCTAGGTATTTGGAGTGGGCTACTTAGAATGAAAAAGCGATGACTGATAAAGTAACTAAACAAACCATAAAATGCCGCTATTAATAGATTAATTTATTGTTTACGCTGTCAGTGGAACTAGTGATCAATCTTATTTATCAACTGTTCGGGATTTAACGTCTGCGTGAAATTTCTTATTTCAACATAAAATATAGCCTATGAGAGGCAGTAGTGGCCCAGTGTTAACTGCCTTGACTTAGGTACGAGTTGTTGGTCGTGGGTCGAACCCAGCCTGGCACTTTACTTTTGAAAGCGGGTACCTACGAAATGAATGAACAACCAATCTGCCTAGCCTTTTCCCAACTATGTTGGGGTCGTCTTCCAGTCTAACCGGGTGCAGCTTCATACCAGTATTTTACATAGAGCGGCTGCCTATCTGACCTCCACAACCCAGTAACTGGGTAATACGATAACCCTTGGTAAGACTGGTTGTCAGACTTTCGGGCTTCTGATGACCCGTAACGACTGTCAAAGATCCACGAATGACAGCCAGGACCAACGGCTTAACGTGCTTTCCGAAGCACGGAGGAGTCTCGATATGTAAAGATGGCCACCCATCCACGAACCAACACCGGCAAGCGTAGCTTAACCTGACGGATCGACCCGTGCGGTTGTTAATACTTAGCCACGAGCTACGAAATGAATGAACAACCTAAGTACACACGGCTACACATCAAGCTATACATATTACATTTCCAGTTTACACTGACCTCTCATTGTAAGGAAATCCTATACAATGCGTGATCAGCTTATACTGGAAATGTATAGCTTGATCTGTAGCCGTGTGTACAAACGAAAGTTGTTCGTATTGGAATCTTGTTTCATATTGTTTTAAATTAATGCGTTTTTAATCCAGCTACCTAGAAAGCATTTGTATAAGTCTGTAACACATAGCATCACACCTTTATTTTCCCGAAGGGTTAGGCAGAGGTGCATCTATTATAGTAGGTACCTACACCGCCCAAGACCGCAAGACGGCCCTTGTATCACCCTATGTAAAATCGTCGCTAATTTAACTAACTGACTTATCCGACATTTTGGACTAAGCCGATAGCCGACCTAACTACAGTAATTTGTTACATTTTCCAAGTTGAATCGATCTGTCTAATCGGCGTATCTGTAAATATGCCTTACGGTCTCCATGATAATGCAAAAATCAAGACCGATATATCTACAGTTTACAAAAAAAAAAGAAAAATAGCTTGCCCTGTAAAATTTTCTTCAAATCAGTTACGTCACTTAGTTAGATTAACGACGAAATTTCAACATTAAGGCGAAAGCGCCAGGGTAGCCCGCGGAATTCAAAATTTCTTACGTTTTTTGTCATTTTTAGGTCAGTGTGAGCTTGTATGTTGATTAAAATATGATTCGCGGCCGTAGCTAATATGGCTTTACAGAATTATAATCATTAGAATCAGCAATACAACTCCATAAGTTAGCATTTACCACAAATCTCATGATTTCATGAAATCGCTAGATTTGAGGTAAATGCTAACTTATGGCGTTGTATTGCTGATTCTAATGATTATAATTCTGTAAAGCCATATTAGCTACGGCCGCGAATCATATTTTATTCAACATACAAGCTCACACTGACCTACAAATTGCAAAAAACGTAAGAAATTTAGAATTTCGCGGACTACCCTGGCGCATCAACCTTAATATTAGGTCTTTACCTATGAAATTGCCGTTCTGCAGTACTGGCCATTTCAAATCAAAATAATTTTTGTTTGGCTAAGAATTCTAATTTCAAATTAATTTTATTTTAAAAACATGGATTTTTTTTTCCAAAAGTAGTAATTTGTTTATTGATTAGTGTTACTTTTTATCGCATTTCAATCTTTTTCGTCATCATGGATACGTTAAAAATTCGAGTAATTATGGAATATGAGTACCGTCGTGGCAGCAACGCGGCACAAGCGGCACGCAACATCAACGACGTTTACGGAGCTAACACTACAAACCAACGCACCACCTGTTATTGGTTTGCTCGCTTCAGTTCTGGAAATTTCGACCTGAAAAATGAACCTCGCGGTCGTCCGAAGACTTTGGTCGACAATTACGAATTAAAGGCGATTGTGGAAGCTGATGATACACAATCTACGGCTGAATTAGCAGCAGCTTTCGACGTTAGCGTCAAAACAATATTGGTCCATTTGCGTCAAATTGGCAAGGTAAAAAAGCTTGACAAATGGGTGCCCCACGAACTCAATGATCGCCAGCGCGAAGTACGCGTCGAGACGTGCCTTGCACTGCTCAACAGACACACAAATGAAGGAATTTTGAACCGCATTGTTACCTGCGATGAAAAATGGATTCTGTGTGATAACCGCAAGCGCTCAGCAAGTTGGGTGGATCCTGGTTCAGCACCTAAACAATGCCCTAAACGAAAAAAGAAAAGAAAAAAAAAAAAAAAAAAAAAAAAAAAAAAAAAAAAAAAAAAGTGATGGTCACTGTTTGGTGGTCTAGCGCCGGTGTGATTCATCACAGCTTCTTACCAAACGGGGTGAGCATTAGGTACTGCAGATGTGTACTGTGAAGAACTGAACACAATGATGGAGAAGCTGGCACATCTCCAACCAGCATTGGTCAATCGCTCGTCTCCGCTGCTCCTGCACGACAACGCGCGACCTCATACTGCACAGCAGACGGTCTCCAAGTTGCAAGAACTGGGGTTGGAAGCTCTCCGTCATCCGCCCTACTCACCAGACCTTGCGCCTACAGACTACTACTTTTTCCAGAATTTGGATAACTTCTTGGCGGGAAAAAAATTCAATACCCGAGAGGCAGTACAAAATGCCTTTGAAGAATTTGTTGCCTCCCGACCAGCTGATTTCTTTAAGAAGGGCATCAATAAACTGCCACTGCATTGGCAAAGATGCATTGATTGCATGGGTGATTACTTCGATTAATACAAATTAAAAATACATGAAAAAAATTCGTTTAAATTTGTTCATACAAAACTGCAATTTCATAGGTAAAGACCTATTATCTGTAATTTTAATGGTGTATGTACTTACATACTTAATAAAGAATACCTATTCTATTCTATCCTATTCTACACCCCCTTTTCGCCAGTTATGTTTAAATCCCATGTAATAGGGTTCGAGCCATCAGCAGGTATGCCATCAACCGGGCACAAGACTCCAGACTCCGGGCTGCTATGTGAAATTCCAAATAGAAAACCCAATAACACTTTGCCCGACCTGGGAATCGAACTAAGGAGGCTCACCAGTAGCACAAAGGTCAGCGCACACCAAGAGCAGAGCAGAGCATTTTCTGAGACTATTGAAAAATTAATCTTATGACAATTCCATACATTGCAAAATTAAATACACGTCCAAACTCATGCATGCTCAAGCATGGTCGAGCATCAAGTTTGGACGTGTATTTAATTTTGCAATGTATGGAATTGTCATAAGATTAATTTTTCAATAGTCTCAGAAAATGCTCTGCTCTTGGTGTGCGCTGACGCAAGCGACCACTAGACCTCTACGAGGCAGCTGTTTGTATTTTTACTCTTTTATTCATTTGTGAAAAAGCTAGGCAGATGAAGATTGATACATTTATCCAACATCACAGAACCGGAATCCATTCGATATATTTTATCCCACACTTTACAGCACACACAGGTAGGTCCTACCACAGAATAATAATTGTAACAGTAGTTTATCGGCCGAAACGACGCGCTTCGAAATTTCAGTATATACCAGTAGGCAACAACAGTTCGAGGAACCACTATACAAACGCTCCCGGCTACTAGCTATTTTTTTTTTTGGTACAATAGACCCTTTTTAGTGTATTTTTGAAAACATCAAAGTGCGCAAAATAATAGACGCCGAAAAAATAAAAAATACAGTACGAGTACCATTGACCTTAACCTCAAGGTCAATGACCCTGAGGCTTTCATCGTCTAATATACGAGACATTCACCGCCTCATCTAACCCAAAAGATGGACCAACAATAGAGGGGATCTGGCGCTCGGCGGCCGCTGCCGCGGCACGGCTCGCTTCTCTCGCTCGCCGTCGCGCGTTAAGGGTCACTTTTCTAACCTAACCTAACCTAATCTAAATGATTCACCAATGTGAAGTTTCGGACGCGCGGGTGTGATAGTACAGTGGAGCCTAGTTGGAGTGCGTGGCACGTACCACGTCCGGACTAGCGTTGCCGGAGAGTAATATTCCGAAGTATTCCCTTCGGAAGTATTCGGAAGTATTCGCAAGTTTTGAGTAGTTTTCGCAAGTATTCCCCGAGCTAAGTACATGTGCGGTCACGCAAGTTTATCTATTAAAGTTTGACTATTGACCGCTAGATGGCGTTAATTAACGCCATCTAGCGGTCAATAGTCAAACTAACATTACGTCGTGTGTGTGTCGTGTGTGCTGTTGTCGTATGAGTATGTTGCGTTCATTCATGACTCCGAGTAATATTCGATTTGAAAACTTCGCAATACTTCCGAATATTTCTTTACATCTACTTAGATAAGTACTTACGTAATAAGTTTTTGTATGCGGTTTAGGTGTGAAAGTGGTAGAGAGGTAAAAACATAGGTAGATTACTGAGTTTATAAAATAGTTTAAAGTAAGTATCAAGAAAGAAGTCAAGGTTTGACTTCAAGTGCAAAAACACACCGTTTTCGAGATATAAAATACAGTACATTTTTTTTTCTTTTGCTTATATCTCGAAAACGGTGTGTCCTATCGCAAAAATAATGAAAATTTGGCCCCCCTTTATAAAACCCATAAACCTCTAAACCTCTACATGTAGGTACCAAAAAAAAACCATAAAGAACACGTTGAAGCTGCCCCCTCCTAGCGCCCCTCCATGTACAAGAGAATCGACACTAATATCGGCACAAAATAGACATTTTAAACTCAACCATACAAAAATAAAACAATAATTACCGAGTCACTGGTAGATAACTACTTACAGGGAATTATTCCCGCTAGTAGATAACTACTTACGCGGAAATATTCGCGCTAGTACGTAGGCATCGAGTAATACTCGTTGATTTTATGAATGAACGGGCTCGAGCTTCATAAATCACGTGTGTAAGTGAACGCCGCCGGCTCGCTGCTGGCACCGCGCGCCGACCAACTTCGGGTACTTATTGGATTATCTTTTAAATGCGACTATTGACCGCTAGATGGGGGCACAGTTCTCATTGCAAATTACATATATTATTATGTCCCGCATTGGTGATAGTGCATTCATTAATACCCACGAATCAATCTTCCACCATTCATAAGCTAATCAGCAAACCTTGGTCACTGCAGTAGCAGAAAGCGTCGCATTAACACGACTAATCACGCTAGTTAATGCTACGCTTCTGTGGCACCATCTTGCGGATTCTTGCGATAACAATAGAATAGTCGGCGCACTGCATTTTTGCCCTTGAACCCCCACTTGTCCGGCACTGGATTCGCCATAAAAACGTGTACAGGAGCGCTAATACTTCGTTGACTCATGAATGAATGGCTGCGAAGCTCGGTGGTGTGCCACTTTACTATCAAGCCAATGCCAGGCGAGCGCTGGCGTCGCCGAGCGACTAACGAGAGCAGGTGTTCATTTACAATTCTACCATTGCCCGCTAGATGGCGTTAATTCAAGTAACGGTACGGCGTAATATATTCGGCGAGTCGAGTCTCATCAAGCAACCTACGCAAGTACGCATACATTCGTAACTAGGTACCTACTGGCAATAATTTCATTCTTAATAGGTAATAAAAAGTAGGTTACCTACTACATTCTTACTAGTAGTATTGCTTCAAATCGAAGTATTCCTTTGAATATTTCGCAATTATTCCGAATACTTGCGAAAACTTGCGAAGTTTTGCAACGCTATCCGGACGGACGCGTATTTATCTACCGAGCGGCCGTCTATAATTAGTTCAAGGTCACTGCCCAGGTAAACCACTGCATCTTTATTATTCTGTGGTCCTGCCTACCTATTACCGAAGCGGAAGCAATACCAATGCCTGCGCTAGGTAGGTAGGTAGGCTACCTACTTTAATTTTCAATCGGACGCTTCCGAATCGAGATTGTATTGAAGCTGAAGTAATAAACTGAACCTTGGATGCATCCTATAGAAAGTAACGTTTTGCTGTGTGCCCGTGGGTGAATCCATTTTAATTTTGTAAGGATTACCTGTCTACTATACCTAAGTACTAAGAGTCGATTTCTCGAACGAAAATTTTCGCAAAATTAATGTGACAAATTGTCAAGCGCGCGCAAATCGCTGTCTGTGATTAGTTGACTGATTTTTCATTTTAAGGTGGATCCGCTGTGGTAGCCCGCGAAGTTCATTTTTAGGGTTCCGTAACTCAAAAGGAAAAAACGGAACCCTTACACGATCACTTCGTTGTCCGTCTGTCTGTCTGTCTGTCTGTCCGTCTGTCTGTTGTCAAGACCCTTTTTCTCAGGAACGCGTGGAGGTATCAAGTTCAAATTAATATCAAATACGTAAGCCTATGGTCCCTTAGAGCTGTGCTGCGCCATTTATACGACATATTTTGAAACTCGCAAGTAAATCAAAACCTATAGGGTACTTTGGTTGACCTAGAATCATGAAATTTGGCAAGAAGCAAGGTCGTACAGCACAAATAATGGAAAAAGTCCGAAAATGGTTAATTTATAATTTTATCACATAAAAAAATTTTTTCAAGTATGTCATCTGTCAAGGCCCTTTTTCTCAGGAACGCGTGGAGGTATCAAGTTGAAATTAATATCAAATACGTAAATCTATGGTCCCTTAGAGCTGTAAAAAATCAAGCTTCTAAGTTAACGCAATAAAAAAATACGACCATTTGTACGACATATTTTGATACTCGCAAGTAAATCAAAACCTATAGGGTACTTCCCGTTGACCTAGAATCATGAAATTTAGCAAGAAGCAAGGTCTTACAGCACAAATAATGGAAAAAGTCCGAAAATGGTTAATTTATAATTTTATCACATAAAAAAATATTTTCAAGTATGTCATCTGTCAAGGCCCTTTTTCTCAGGAACGCGTGGAGGTATCAAATTGAAATTAATATCAAATACGTAAGTAAAGGTCTTTTAGAGCTGTAAAATAATCAAGCTTCTAAGTCAACGCAATAAAAAATACGGCCATTTATGCGACATATTTTGACACTCGCAAGTAAATCAAAACCTATAGGGTACTTCCCGTTGACTTAGAATCATGAAATTTGGTACGAAGCAAGGTACACACACAATAAAGACATGATATAATATCATATTATATCAATAACCTTTTAAATAATATTATAATTTAAACTGTACTTCTTTTAGTTATGGTTATTATTATTAATTTTTTTTTTTTTTTTTTTTTTTTTTTATCCTTTATTAAAAAGAACCAGGTTCTTAATAATTAATTACAATCTAGCCTACAAGACTAATAAGCAATTTTAATCTAACTTAATTTTTTACGTGATAATTATTTTAAAACTTAGAATAGTGTTAATTGTACTTTACACAAGTCCGTTCCACTTTCTTAGAGTCTGATATAATATTATAAACACTTTGTTCATGTGTTATATGAGTGTCATTGTCACTATTATTTCTACACTTTTTACACTACACTAACTCAAAAGGTTTTGTTCGTTTTAGTCTTCGCACTATATTTGTCTGGTCTAACAGCTGAATTGCCTCGATGTTCACATGTTGGTGGAGACGGTGTTCATGGGCCTCAGCAAATTTTTTGATTATGTTGGTGACGGGTTCCATTTTTAGGTCACGATGGAGGTCGTCATTTCTTATATACCAGGGCGCATCAACAATACTCCTGAGTACCTTATTCTGGAATGTTTGAATAATTTTGATGTTGGTCGGTTTAGTACAGCCCCACAGTTGGATGCCATATGTCCATATTGGCATAAGAATATGCTTATATAATAAAATTTTATTGTGTATCGATAGGCAGGAATTCCGTCCAATCAACCAATACATGCTTTTAAAACGCATGTCTAGTTCCTGTCTTTTCTTTTTAACGTGCGCTTTCCAGCGCAGTTTCGCATCAAGCGTTATGCCAAGATATTTGGCTGTATTTACGTATGGCACTTGTTGACCATTTATGAAGATTGGGTGGTAATCACAATTCCTGTTGGTGAAATCAATGTGGAGTGACTTCGATTCATTCAACTTGATTCTCCATTTTTGTGCCCAGTCATGAACTTTATTTACAGCGATTTGTACCTTTTCAATTGCTTCCGTATGGCATGACCCTGTAGCCATAATGGCAGTGTCATCCGCGAAGGTTGCAATAGTATTATTTTCCAGCTCTGGTATATCATACGTGTACAACAGGTAGAGGACTGGCCCCAGCACACTACCTTGAGGCACGCCAGCTTTAATAATTTTTAACTCGGAGAAGGCATCCTCGTGCCTTACTCGAAACATTCTATCTGTAATGTATGATTGCAAGATATCGGCAAAATCATTGGGCAACATTAATCTTAGCTTGTATATCAAACCCTTATGCCAAACTCTATCAAAAGCTTGTGCTACATCTAGAAACACAGTGGAGCAGACTTTTTTATCTTCAAGCGTTCTCTCAATGATGTTGGTAATTCTATGTACTTGGTCTATTGTTGAGTGTTTCTCTCTGAAACCAAACTGATGGTCAGGGATCAGGTTTTTCTCGTTTATCATTGGTTTTAGGCGTTTTAAAAACAATTTTTCAAATAGCTTTGAAAGTATAGGCAACAGGGAAATGGGCCTATATGATGATGCTTCGTGAGGTGGTTTACCGGGCTTTGCAATCATTATCACTTCAGCAACTTTCCATGGCTCAGGAACATGTTTTAGCACGAATGCAGCATTTATGAGCCTAGTAAGCTTAATTATGGCTTTACGCGGGAGCTGTTTTAGGATTTCTCCCGTAATAAGGTCATACCCTGGGGATTTCTTTAGACTAATAATTTGAATTTCCTTAGCAACTTCTTTCGGGGTCACAAGCTTAATTCTTTGATCTTGCAGGTTATTAGCAAACTGTAGGTTGTCTGCAGACCCGTCATTTGGCTGAAAGGTTTCTTCTAAATGACATGCAAATCTTAGAGCTTTCTGTTCATTGCTTATGGCCCACTTTCCGTTTTCATCCCTTATAGGAGGAATTGGTACAATTGGCCTTTTGAGTGACTTTGTCGCTTTCCAAAGAGAGTATTGCGTTGTATAGTCGCTAGTTAACTGACGTAGGTTAGTATCTAAAGCCTCATCTTGAAAGGTTTGTATCTTTCTTTTCAGCCTTTTCGTAAGGTTATTCAAAAGAGTTTTATCTTGCGGAAATCTAGTTTGCTGCCACTTTTTTCTTTGAATCCTTTTTTCATATAATAGGTCTATTATTTCTTTTGGGTAGGTATTTCCTTTAAATTTTTTTATAAGCTGTGGAGTGTTGTTCCATGCACATTGTTGGATATTGGTGCTAAACTTGTTTACTTCAGAATCGAGCTGATCTTTGCTTTTTAATGAAGTTTTTAGGTCAATAATATTTTGTAGGTCTAAGCTAAAACTTTCCCAATCTGTAAACTTGTTAACTAACGTCAGGTGGTTTTCTTTTAGTAATATTTTGTGACTTAATTGTAGTATTATCGGAGAGTGATCGGAGTTCATGTGGTAGCCCTCTTCCACACTCAGATAGTTGGTCGATATATTTTTGACTATGAAAAAGTCGATAAGGTCTGGTAGTTTCTGGTGGTCAGTTGGCCAGTAAGTAGGTTTTCCAGTACTTATGACCTCACAGTGCATGTCTTTCACTGCGCTTAGAAGCTGTCTTCCCTTAGTTGAAGTTAATCTCGATCCCCAATGAGTGTTCTTAGCGTTAAAGTCACCGCCTAATATAAATGTCTGTCCAAGGAGTCTGAAGAAGTTTACATATTGTTCTTTGTTTATCTTGTGTCTTGGGGGACAGTATACGGCCGCTAATGTAACATTAAATTTATTTGTTTTAATTGATATCGCCACAGCTTGCGTGTCTTGCTCCTCGTATTTACACTGTTCATAGTGACAGATATTTTCTCTAATAATAACCGCGCTACCTCCTCGCGCCGTGTTGTTAGGGTGCAGCGAGTGATAAACCTTATAGCCTCTAAACTTTACAAAAGAGTGTTTAGTGAAGTGCGTTTCAGAGATCAAACACACATCAATATTTTCTGTGTCTAGGACTACTTGCAACTCATGTTGGTGTTGCAGCAATCCGTTGGAATTCCACGCCATTATTTTTAGTGTGTTATTCATGACTGATTTGTATGGTGCTTGATTCTAATTTCTCTAGTCTCTTGTCAAATGAGGATATGCACTTCAAGATCTGGTTGAGCTTGTCCTCAAGACTTGATGGTTTTGTGCTTGGTGTTACTGCTTGTGCATAAGAGACACTTTTAGAAGTATGTGCATTTCTCGCGGTTGACTGTGCAAACGGTGCACTTTGTTTTGTTGCCTGCTTCTCGTTATTTCTAACAATTTGCTTAACGGCAGGGTTGTTAGGTGGATTATTTTTTGAGTTTTTGTTCTTAATCATTTGCATCTCCTTGGCAACTAAACACCCTCTGTAGTTGGCTGGGTGAGGTAAGCCACAGTGGACACACTTAGGTTTTTCTTGCGCAGGTTTGCTGCAATCAGCTGTGAGGTGTTTACCTGTACATTTAACACACCTTGGTTCTTTGGAGCAATACTTTTGGGTATGACCATAAGCCTGGCATCTCTTACACTGGGGTATTATTTTTGACGTTTTAAGCGGGTTTATTTCAACTTTACACCCTAGAATATGTGTAATGCCGTATATTTTACTGATATCTTCGTCATTCTTGAACGATAATATAAACATGTTCAGCGGTTCTTTTGTTCTCCAGCTTAACTTGTTAATTGCATTTTCTATTTGAAATCCTTTCAACGTTAAATCATCTTTAATCCTATCCGGTAGGCAGGAAGAATGCAACTTTTTCGCCACTACTCTTATTGGCCTGGTCTGCTTATCCTCGTATGAGTGCCATAAACAGTTATTTTCTGTTAAGCGTCGAGCAATCACTCTGTAGGTCTCTTCAGTTTTGGCATTTACTTTTACACTATTACCGCTTAACATTTTGGCGGTAAATGTTTCTACTGGCTGAGATTCAGTCAAAAAGTCGTAAAAAGTCTGATAATTCTTAACACCGTCCACTACGATTGGAGGCGGTGCTAGAATTTTTTTAGTGGTTGGCTTTGCTTTATTGTTGAGTTGCTGTTGCTGAGCGCTAGTTGTAGCTTGTCGTAGTTGTGGTGGAGTAAGAGAGGTGTTCAACTTCCTTTTCTTCCGGTTTTTTACCCTAATCCACTCAGTCTCTTTGGCGAGTTCTTCCTCATCCGTGCAGTACTCAACGTCACTTTTAGTAGGCTGAGCAGATGTTATGATCCCACTGACCTGTTTATCTGAGGGTTCTTTTTTTTCTTGTGCCTTTAAGCATTTTAATTGTCCTTGAAGATCCTGTACCTGTTCCTGCAAACTTTGTATGTGGCCGTTCAGTTGGCGTACCATTTGTTGCAGGTTTTCTCTGTCCGTTTTCTCTTGCATGTAACAGTCATACAACTGCTTTTCCAGATCAGTTTTTATTTTGATAGACTTTTGTGTAGCCATTATTTAGTTTTAAGGCGAGCGTAATACCTAAACAATTATAATAAACACTTCATGATGATTTCCGCACTTGTAACTGGGTCATCGTGGTGGCCCCGATGATCGACGCGACCGCGACGCCGGTGTTGTGATGCGTCGGCAAAATACTCTTAACTAGAGCACGCGCGGGCGATCGGTACGTCCGTTCACAGTAGCAGTTAAACACATAAATTATTATTAATTAAATAAAAGCTTTAAATTAAATTACATAATCACCAATATAATAAATAATTGGAGAAACGTGTTCTTTTCTTTTTTAACTACTGCAAAAAAATTATAATAATAACGAAGTGATTATGCTATATAAAACAAACATACAATTTTCTAACTTAATTATATTTTTATTATTTCAGTTTCACTTTTTTTTTTATTTTTGAAAAAATAAAAATGTTATAGTAGAATTTAATTAAAAAATTATTTTGTTGATTGTATTTTTAAGAAAATTACCTAGTACGCAAAACCAAAGATTCTTTCATTTTTAGACAATTTTTCCAAATCCCCACTCATCTTAAAAAGTGCTCCTTTTGCGAAGTGCACCAATTGAGAAGTGGACCAGTTGCGAAGTGTGCTATATGAGAAGTGCACCAGTTGCTAAGTTCACCATTTGAGCATGGTGTACAAGTTGAGATGTGCACCAAATGCGTCAAACCCATCTATACTTAGGTATAATAAATAATAAATAAAAAACCGGCCAAGGGCGTGTCGGACCACGCACAATGAAGGGTTCCGTAGTTGAAAAAAAATTATCCCAAAAAAAAACTTAACATTTGATCCGAAAAAAAATTTTTTTATGTCAAAAAATTACAAATTCACAATTTTCGGACTTTTTCCTTTACTTGTGCTGGGAGACTTCGCTTCTTGCGAAATTTCATTATTCTAGGTCAACGGGAAGTAGGTACCCTATAGGTTTTGATTTACTTGCGACAGTTGCAGTTGCGAGTATCAAAATGTGTCGCAAAATGGCCGTATTTTTTTATTGCGTTGACTTAGACGCTTGACTTTTTTAGAACTTTAAGATAGACTTACGTATGTAATATTAATTTCAACTTGATATCTCCCCGCGTCCTTTAGAAAAAGCGTATTGACAGACTGACAGACTTAAACATGTTTTTTTGTGTGATAGAATTACAAATTAACAATTTTCGGACTTTTTCCTTTATTTGTGTTGTATGAGTATGACCTTGCTTCTTACCAAATTTCTTGATTCTAGAACAACGGCAAGTACCCTATAAGTTTTGATTTACTTGCAAGTTTCAAAATATGACGCATAAATGGCCGTATGGTTTTATTGCATTGAATTAGAAGCTTGAGTTTTTTTGGACTTCAAGAAACCACAGGCCTACGTATTTAATATTAATTTCAACTTGATACCTCCACCCGTTCCTGAGAAAAACGGTCTTGACAGACTGACAGACAGACAGACAGACAGACGGACAAACAAGTGATCCTATAAGGGTTCCGTTTTTTCCTTTTGAGGTACCTACGGAACCCTAAAAATGAATGTCTACATGTGATGCTAAGCGCAAAACTCGAGAACGGCTGGACCAATTGGGCTAATTTTATCTATGTAACAAATATTTTTTAAAGTCCGAGGCTCATACGAAGAGAAAAATTGGAAAAGTTGCCGGGAAAATTGAAAAATTCGGGAAAATTGAAAGTGCATTTTCTATGGGAATTTTTGTATGAATTTTTGAAATTTGGACAAGACGACGTCTGTCGGGTCAACTAGTACCTACTCTTAAAAAATAATACTTAGATAATAGTTACAAGTAAGTAGATACTATATTAAATAGCGCGCTGATCAAAACTTCATCAATCTCAACACAATTTAGCTTTACCGACAGCAACTGATTAAATAATTTTCAACTACCCACAAGTCTTTAGTTAATTTATTTGTTGAAGACGAGAATATTGAACTGTAGACTGCCCTCGTACCCACCGGCGTATTTTTATCGCGTAGGTACTGGAGTTCCTACCACTGCTTCGCGCGCCGCGAGTTGAAAATACAGGGCGCAATAAAAATTCGTCGCGTTAAAAAATCGCCCTTGCTAACTCGGGCTAACCATAAGGGCGAGCGCGCACTGCAGTGCGTTTTTCTAACGCATAATCTGTGAAGTATGGAATGTCTTTGAAGTGCGCGCACTGCGGTCATGCGTTTTGTTATTGGCAGGCCTCTTGCACTGGTACATTCCGTTCGAGATAAGTACCTACAGCTCGCGGCAACTCCGGGTTTCAAGTCAGTCAGGGTGTATTACGCGCTCAGCGAGCGAGACGCGGACAATGAAAAAAATAAATCTTAGATTTTAAAAAGTACCTATACTATTCATAATTATTATCACTATACTATATATAAATTAGTGATATATTTGGTTACTTTTTTAATGACGAAAATCCATTACGAAATGTCGAGTCTTGTTGCTACCTTTTTTTTACGTACCTACCTACTTACTATAGTTGCCGACATTTAAATTGAGCTCTCGGCGGAGTGGCGTCGTATTGTTTCAGGAGTAAGGTCCAAAATCGCTTATAGTAATTAAGGATTAACTTACGATTAACAAGCAATTGTTCCTACCCGCGATCGTACGATCGCACAAACTTAGCCACTGGTGCGTTGAGGCATCTTTAGTTGTTTTATGACCATGTTCAGGCGACTAAAGTGGCCCAAATGTCACTTTCAATTTTAAGGCGTGTTTGTACCTTGTTTACTTTAGAACACTTCTAAATATTATACGAGATGATGGTGTATTAAAAATAATTGATGATTTTTTTAAGAATAAGAATAAGAATAATTTATTTGCTGAAAATATAGGTTTTACCAGATGTAAAAATTGGTGGTTTAAGTACATTCCATATTTTGCCTGTTTAGGGCATGCAAATTAGTTCGTTTGATTGATTAATAAAAAATAACGTTTGAAAATTATAAGACATTACATTAAAGTGAAACAACTCTAGATAGACTACTCATAAATACAATAAAACTATAAAAAGGTACCATATACCCCACCACCACCACCACCATACCATATGGTATGTATGGTATGGTGGTATGGTACCATATTTTATTTTTCTTTGCGGACAGCCCTAGTACTCGGCTAAGCGGCGTAGGTATGTTACGGACGAGTAACGACACAAAGTAATAACAACTCTCAAGCGCGGCGATTAAGAGCAATTTAGCTTGCGCATGGGGGGAAAAGATTTTGTAGGCTATTTATTATAAAAGCGGCTTTCTTCAAGATCAAAGGAGTGCAACTTCTGTACGTTAGTAGGGTCAAAACCAAAATTTTGGATCATTTCATCTGTGTTATTTTTATGTCACAATAACATAAAAGTAACATAAAGGAAAATAAGGGCTGTGTTCATGATGTAAGAGAAAAACAGTCAAGTATTTTATAATTATTTTTATTCATGATAAAAATGTAACAATCTGAAAGATTGACATAACAAAAGTCTCACTTCGACGCCTAAAAGAATAACTACAATGCCGTTAAAAAAACATTTAAGTTTTTGGTCTAAGCTTTTACGTGATCTTAATTTTAAAATAACAGGTAGTCACTTCAATGTGGGCTACCGATGGTAGTACCGATTAATCTTTTCATTTTCTTTGGTTAATTTTCTGTATTTCTTCTGATATTTTCTTTGGTGTTTTTTCGAGGTTCACACTTTCTACTTCTTGCTTGTTGTCAGTATTTTTTTTAAATTCCTCCAGTACTTTCGTCTGGTCTCCTTCTCTTTGTCTGATAGCTCTACTATATTTTTTTTGTAGAATTTTTTGCTCTGGTCAAAATTTTTCTCCTGCATTCGATTCCATTTTTCGGGATCGTTATTTTTTAGCCGCTCTAGATACATTTTCTGCCTTTCTGCAACCGATAAAGGCATATTATATTATCTGTAAACCAAACACTTTGAGTTTAGCAGGTTTCGATAAATCCGATATTTCTGATAAACTAGCTGACCCAACGAACAAGACAAATCCAATCGGTCCAACGGTTCTTAAGTTATAAATGTGAAACTGAACCGAATTTCTTTTATATACTTACAATGTGTTTGGTTACGGTTACCGATACTAAAAGGGCATATTATATACTATTTTTTATCGACAAATCTAATTTTATAAAAAATCTTAACCCAACACACCGCTAATGGCGGACATTTTTAACGGCTGCATTAGGGAATGTGCAATAAAATGCTAATATCTTTGAATCTAAAAAACCTACAGACGTCCAAATGACTTAATTGTAAAGGTAGACGTTGAGGCTATGGAAAAACTAAATAAAATAAAAAAATAGTCAAAAAACATACAAAAACACGAAACTTTACACAAAAAAAAACTTTTTTTTTTACATTTTTTACTTTTTCGCAAAAACAACCCTTGAATTTTGCATGTGAAATTATGTTTAACCAAAAGTATTTGAGTCAGTCTACAAAATGATATCAAAATAATGACAACATAACAATTATTGATAACATAAGTAGGGAATATAAATCTTTATATAAAAATCAAATTTTACTTAATTAACTTAACTGATTCCGTGCAGATTCCTCGAACGAACGAAATCTAACGAATCTGCACGAAATCTAACTTAGAGAGATGTATTGATGATTTTTATGGTTAAAATTATGGAAATACATAATTATGTTTTATTGCCGCGTATCATATTTTGATCAAGACACAACCTGACACGGACCTGCAAATTGCAAAAAACCCAAAAAAAAAAAAAATTTCGTGGGCTACCACTGCGCATCCTCCTTAATTTAAAGGTACCTATTTAGTTAATTTTCACTAAGTTTTCATTAGTTGCCACTTTGCCAGAGGTTTTCTTAAAATAAATGCATTAAGTATTATAAAATAAATGTTGTTAGTATCGGTAACCGGTAACCAAACATATTGTAAAGATAAAAATATTTATTAACCGTTCTTACAAAAAGTACATGCCTGTGTTTGTGAATACACCTTAATGCAATTTTTAAATAACGTAACATAAAAATGTAACATAAAGGAAACATGGACGATGTTTTTGAAGTGTTTCATTTCAATTCAAGACACACTATTCACTTAATGATTACAGCTCCTAAGCTACTGAATAGCACAAACAAAATAGTTTTCAGATAATAAGATTAAGATCAAACATACTTACATGTTATTTTTTTATGAATTTTCAAGAGAAACCACTAAATGTTTATTTGTCACTCCACACGCACAACACCTTTCGACTTTCATGACACAAGATTATGACTGCGGCGCAGAAATTGGTGGTGTAAATGGCGTGACATTTCCGTCAATGTTCCCAGTAGTAAGTTTAAAAAAAAGTATTTTATTGGAAAATAACGCGTTACATAAAGGAATAACATAAATGAACTCTTTTTGAGACGCATTGTTTTTATTTTTTTTTAATTATTACATATAATTGTTAGTACATATAAGTTGCCTAGATATTGAGTGATTTACGCACACTTCGTTATGCTGGATACTATGATGAATAAATAAAACCCTTTTCGAAGTTTTTGCGGTTTCAAACATTGAAATCGATAGTTGGACACAGGTTTTTTGAGGGAGAATAATATGGAATTTTCCATTCCGTTTTATTATTTTCATAATATTTCGTAAAGTATAACTGAACCACCAACTAATAAATTAAATATGAATTTAAGGTAGTATTCCGCTATGAAATCCATTTTTTAAAATAGCATTACCATTACAGAATTTTTTGAGGAATAAGGAAAAGTCGGTGGACATGAAATTGTTATGAAATTGTACAAAATTTTGGTTTTGACCCAGTACCTACTATTATTTATTCTGTGCTTTAGGCCCCCGCCCAGTGCGGCAGAACTAACGGAACGCACCGCAGTGCGCGCTCGCCCTTATACCATCGGGAAAATTTGCGGTGAACCACTTTTCGTTTAAAAGTGGATCACCGCACATGTCCGCGATGGTAAATACCTACCTACAGATAGCTATGAAGCAAATGGATTATTAGTTGGACACAAAAATCAACTTAACCAATCAAATCAGATATTTTTCTACCTTCCTTAGTATTCAATAAGTAGGTAATATACAAGGTGGGGCAAAAGTAATGTTATAAATTCATAATGCTTGTGAATTGGGTGCCATTTGGTTGGAAAAGTAAAAAAACCGGCCAAGTGCGAGTCGGACCGCGCACGACGGGTTCCGTACCATCATCACACTTCACACTAATATTATAAAGGCGACGGTGTGTGTGTGTGTGTGTTTGTATGTTTGTTACTTCTTCACGCTCAAACGGCTGGACCGATTTGTATGAAATTTGGTATTTAGATAGCTTTTACCCTGGATTTAACACATAGGCTACTTTTTATCCCGGTGCGGGTGAAACCGCGGGGCGCAGCTAGTTCTAAAAACAGAAAAAAAATCACGTTTGTTGTATGGGAGCCCTCTTAAATATTTACCTACTTTATTCTGTTTTTTAGTATTTGTTGTTAGAGCGATAACAGAAATACATCATCTGTGAGAATTTCAACTGTCTAACTATCACTGTTCATGAGATACAGCCTGGTGACAGACGGACAGACAGACAGACAGCACGGACAGCGGAGTCCCGGGGTCCCGTTTTACGGAACCCTAAAAATTATTTTTTATTTTATATATATTATATTTATTTATTTGATATATTATTATATTTAAGCTAATGGCACGCAACTACTTTAACACCCTGTATAGTAATTCCATGGTATCAAAAGCACAATGACATTATGACGCCATTTGCAAAAATTATGGCAAATTCATATTATGACATTACTTTTGCGCCACCTGTTAGTAGTTTCAACTCGGCAGTCCCAACAGGAACTGAGAAAAAAAAACATTCAGTGTATGGAAACGAACCTTTGGGGTATTTTTAGTTAGGACAATAAAATACAAACTGACATATTACTTTCTCTTATAATTCATTCACAATTTTCTTAAAAATAACTTATTTCTACATTCATTACATTAGATTGAAATGTACTTAAAAAGTGTGAAAAATGTGACTGCCATAATGTATGAGCAACTTTTTGTAAGTACAGTCAGCGCCAATAACATGTTGTCACTATTATTGCCTAATAAACAAAATAATATCCATACCTACCACAGATATTATTTAGTCAATAAAATGTTGATAATTCTATCTAGCGTTTTATTAACTAGTGACTTAATAATATTGCCGAGTAGTCGAATTAGGATAGGCCGTGTTATAAAGCGATCATGGAAGGCCCTATGGTGCACGGGCATTAGCATTGCTCTATGCGTTTAGTAATATATTACAACTAGCATTTCCCGCGAGGCTTCGCCCGCGTGGATGTCGGAATATATCCCCCGGGGAACGAAAATCCTTCCTTATTCTTTGTCTACATTATAAAGGGAACCTTCAGCAAAATTTCAGCTTTCTTGGTTCAATGGTTTCGGCTGGGCGTTGATGAGTCAGTGAGTCAGTCAGTCAGGCAGTCAGTCAGTGAAGACGTTTTTTTCGTTTCATATATAAAGATAACTTAAACGCCCTAAGTAAGCTTGTGAATAGTAGAAACTTGTTTCAGATATTATTAATAAAGCAAGTACGTTTTGTCAAACCTTATACCCACATCTTTCATTATTGATTTGAGCAAAATCTGCACTAAAATGTGTTTGAATTTAACGCTTTTTTCGCCCGTTCGAAAACATTTTTCTTTTTAAAAAGTCAAGGCTACATGCCTTGACTTTTTAAAAAGAAAAATGTCATAATAATTATTAAGTTTTCTAATTTAACGGTCTTACCGCTGAAATTTATTTTTCTTTTTAAAAAGTGGCTAAAACTTGTCACGTAGCATTTTTATTACTAGCGATCTAAAGGGGGAGCCCCTTCCTAGTAAAATTTTAATTGACTCTCATTTCGCCGAATAATATTTACCTAAGTATACTAAAGTGTTCATTTACAATTTTCTATGATTTATTTACATGCATTTTATTTATTATCACTGTCCACTACATTGGCCTCTTACACCATCAGTTTTTTACCTATTAAATTAAAATCAACATGTAAATGGCACTGACTGTACTTGTATATTTTGTACATCGTATGCACATCACTAGCCTGGTTCGCGTCACTATTATGTCAAATAAGGGTCAAATTACACTGGCGGTGTATCTATGGATAAATTATAAAATATAACTTCCAAATTGCGCAACACACTATACTCTTTCCAAACATTTATTACACGACCGACCGCCCAAAAAGTAGTATAATGTTTTCAGGGTTGATGTATGTTTGTATGCGAGTTTCTTTATTTCACTATAACTTGTAAATGCCTGAACAGATTTAGATGTATGGGGTATCGTTAGAATCCTTACATCATCCCAAGTGACACTGGCTATATATATATATTGTTTTTAATAAATATAGCGGCAGTATGACTCTATTTTGAAAGGTGAAAAAAAAAAAGTGTTTTCGACGCGCTGGGATGCACTCTGTTGTTGTTAGGTTGGATTCTCGAAGCTCGGCTCAACACCGAAGTTGAAAATCCAGTGCGCAATAAAATCCCGCCGCGATATTTTTACGTCCTTGCGAACGTCGGCTTACTAAATAAATACATATAAGTACATACAAACGCCTTTTTCAAATGGGGATAGGCAAAAACTACAGAACGCCTACTACGACATGAAATAAATATAATTATTATCATTGTGTGTCGTGTTACGCAATTAGAGCGCACTGTGACCTATCGCCAAGCCCCAATACTTTAAATATTAGACTTTCATAGCGCCACATAACGATCATTTTTGCTTGTCTCGCCGCCAGTATAATTTGACGCTTAGTATAAATCTCATACTCCCGGTATGAGGCCTGGTTTCCGGCCGGGCCAGGCTTCTTTGGCGTACTTCTTCTTTCTTGGCTCGCTCGAAGGACCCGCCTCTTCTGGAGCTAGAAATCGAAATAATTTTGTATTAGTTTTTTCTGTTGACTTGTATCTTCTACTTTTCGAGTCGTGGCTAAGTAATAATAGCAGGGTTGATCGATCTGGTTAAGCTAGGCTTGCCGCGGTTGATCCGTGGATAGGTCTTTATATACCGAGACCTGTCCGTGCCTCGGAAAGCACGTTAAGCCGTTGGTCCCGGCTGTCATTCGTGGATCTTTGACGCGTGGACATTCTCGCCTAGCGACGATGATCATCGAGAAACCTTCGTCGTCTAGACCCACCTTTATAATCGCAGAACGGTCCAAATACACACTTTATGTAAATACTTAACTTCATAGTTTTGTTTACCTGTATGTGGTAGAGGTGGATGTATGTTGAGGTGCGGCTCCGGACCCTCCAGTTCCACATCAGGTGCAGGATTTGGAAGCGATAGACCCAGTCTGAAATCACAACCGATAAATTAACATCATACCTATATCCCGGGAAGTTGGGCAGGTGTGGATTACACTCAGTTTAGACAGTTATGCCTATTAGGATTAGGTAAGATATTTCCAACCGGCCGGATTTCCAACTGTAAAAACTGCGAAACCGCAATTATTGTTCTTGACTTGCCTAGTTTATCCCCAAGCACGAAGCCCGTAGTTTCGGCCTGCGTTAAGGGCGTTTCCTACTCCGTATCACATACGGATGGATGTTTGGTTCGGGGCCTGAACTAAGTATGAATGACAACACGATTTGACAGTTGTCCCTACTCCCGATGTGTTTTTGCCCGTCTGAAAAATTTAACTTTTACGCTTGTTTTGATGGATCGTTATGTCAGACGGACGGACTGATGGACGGACGGGCCGACGGATGGACTTAGGGAGTAGACCCGCTGGAACGAGAGGCATTTTGACGATGATAAACTAGGCAAGTTTTTACAGTTAGAAATTCGGCTCGAAGGACCATAAAATGTACGGTTCGTACACCATTACAGTTGTACTTGTTGTGGTTGGGAGAAATCATTGTGCACTTTTCAGAAGTATTAAGGACCCATTTTAGTAGAATTAAGGATCATTTCAGTTGGATTTCATATTTCGGAATTCAGTATGATTTGGATTATTTCCGCGGGGTGGGCTGAAAATGCTAGGGCAAAGTTTAAGGTACAAACCTGGCTCCAATTAGACTAAGATGTGAGCTGGGCGCCGGCAGGTCTGAGTATAGGTTGCTGCCTCTTGATATCTCCTGCAGCCTTAGTGAATGGTGGTGATTACCTGCACAAGAAAATATTGATTAAATGTACAATTTATTATGTGAAGCAGTTAACTAAAATTAATCATTAATGCGGTTTCCCCAAGAATTCTTAAATGCAGTTTAAACTCTTAATAGCTATTGATCCAACAAAATTATCTATTTAAGCGAATTCCTTCCTTATGCTCGGTTTGTGAGGTTCTCAGATAATAATTTACTCGACTTTTAAGCTAAATTCTTCCATAGCAAAGTGTTTAGAAACACATTATCGAACCAATAATCACTATCGAATGGATAGACTCCGTTTAAGAGGATACATCGAAGCGTGTTTTAGCTCGGTTTGTAATTATGGCGTTATGGCTGTCTAGCTAGTTAGACGCGCGAGGTAGAAGACTCACGCGCACCGGAACTAAACGCGCTTCGTTTAAATGTAGATTTATGATACTTATATCAACTTTTAGCTTATTAAATTCTTAACATATTTAAATAACTTCGATTTAAAGCAAATTTTACTGCACAATAAAGAGTATAATTGTTTAGAACAGAAAATAGACAGTAGTACTTGGGATTTTTTTTTTCTATCAAAAAAATTTCAAGTAATCATATTTGGTTTTAGTACAGCAGTAGACAATAAATAGTCAAATTAACACATTATGGAATATCCAAATGATTTAACCTTAAACATTAGGTTTTATAGGAATTTTAAAAACACAAAATTTATCAATGTTCCCCCAAAAAAACTGTGCATTGGTATGAACACAATTGTGTGCCTAAACTGTTTCACAAGAGGTAAATGAATGAAATCTAGTGATCAAAATATAGTGTTCTGTAAAACAACTCAAATGTCTGTCATTTCTTTCTTTGCCTTTAATGTGGCCATACAAAAGGTGGGTAAAATGAAATATTCTTGTCTGACAACACATTTTGTCATATTTTGGCATGCAAACATTCATAAGCTAAGTAAAATTCTCCTACGACGACCTATCCTATTACGGGAATTCTCCTATTACGAGATCTTGTCCTCTCCTGTGTCTGAAGCCGCTAAAGCGCTGTTTATGTTATTTAGTCGTAAGCCATAATTAGTAAGTAAATGTATTTTAGTTTAGCTAGGTTACGATGGAATTGACATGTACTTTATGTATAAAAATTCCTTAAATAAATAGAAAAAAAAAAAAAAAGTAAAATTCTAATTTAAATGCTTTTTTACAGTTGTGCTCTTGTTTTTATCAATGGCTGCCACTTAATTAATGGCTATTTTAAAACATCACTATTTTTTTCTGGAGCTGTCAGAGCTTTCAGCTTTTTCTCTGTGATGCTACTGGTAGTAGAGATGTCCTAAGCTAAACAGTAGCAACCAACCAGTAATTACTAGGTGGGCTGATGCCCATAATTATATTAAAAACTGCCAAAGAATTCTGAGGATACTACTTACTATCATCAGCACTCTGCAACTTCAGTTTCTTTGGCTGAATGTTAGGATTTGGTACTATAGTAGACTTCACCAGGTTCCTGAACCTGCCGATAGTCGGGTCTATATCCTCAGGATTGATAATATCCACCTCTTCATTGAATGACACATTACGCTTCATTTTCTTGGCAATACCACCAGACATCGACGCTGAACGTTTTGTACCCGTTGGAGGCTAAAAAAGCAGGTTTTATGTAAGTAGGTTTTATTGTCAGTTGGTGATAAAACCTTCTTGGTAAAAGAGTATACCTTCAAGACGTCACTGCCATCATCAGTTGATATACCCAACATGGAAATTCTTCTGTTGTGGGCTGTATTGAATTCTGTTAGATTCTGGAATTTTTCAAAACATTAATATTATTATTGTTTTATCAGCATGTAGAATTAACTGCAATTTATTAAACAAAGGTATTGGCATCTAAGATGATGACTGTATATTGTGATGGAAAATTCTTTTCATTGTTAACTCTTGCTACACTGAACACTTTCCCCAGCAAAGTGATTCTAAAGCATTCACAGTAGCATTTAACTTAACATAATACAGTTCACAAGACATGCCAGACTATCACAAAAGAAATGGTCTGCTACTACAATGTGTCACTAAACCATGGGCTCTTAATACTCACATCTAATTCAGTTTGTGTTTCAGGCAAACCCAGTAAGGCACCTTCTTGTTCTGTGTTAGGTAAATCCTCCATTATGCCTCTAGAATTGCCTGTAGGACGCTCCCTGTATGGAAAATATTATTATAACATAAAGAAAAATGTTGCAATTCCCAGCCACCTTCAGAATACCCTAACATACTATAACTGCATTAGCAGAGTTAAGCCACCTTTAACTAGGGTTATCATTTCGAAATTTAAAAAGTCGGGCCAAAAGCTGGACATTTGCAAAAAAGTCCAGACATTTTACTTACAATCTTTCCTTTACATTGAAAAGTCCGGACAAATGACAAGTCCGGACAGGAGACCAAAAATCCATACCCTACATAACAACTAACACTGACAATTAATCATATTGTTTGCAAATGCAGGAAAAAGATTTCAGCTTGTTAGCTTTAGATCAAAATGAAAGGTTACCTTCAGATACTTGATCAGTTCATCCTTATTACCTTATAATGTAATTTCTTGTAGAGGCTCCAAAGTGGAAATTGGAATCTATGGGCAGCTGCGTCGGCTTGTTCGACTCCAAACGCATTTGTCCGATATAAGTTCCATGAGCTAGAAAATGTGAATTTATAACCACATATAAGTGTTTCAGTTTCGTCGAAACTGAGTGGTAAATGGTCCTTATGATTCATACTCACTGCTGCCTAAGTCAACCAAGAATGCCCTGTTCAAGTGTTTATGATAAACAAATGCAGCATGCACACGAGAGCAGCTAGCATGGTCGATGCAAAAATCATTCATCTGCGGGTTTCGACCAAACAAATAACACTTCTTCTCATCAATCATTAGTTTTTGTATCAATTTGTCACCCTTTAAAACATCCAAGTGTAGCCCAGTAGGTGGTTTTCCAGCCCTAAAAGAAAATTAAAATTTATGACCGGCGAACTAGGTCTTCAACGTGTACCGATACCACAAGAAAGGAGATATCCCTTACCAATTAGGCACCTCATAGTGATTAGCCATGACTAATATTAGAAGCTCAGCTGTTATAAAACACAGTTAATTGGCATTAGGATGTGATTTTATATTAATTTCAACACATCGAAAGAACCACAACGCTAAGTTTAATCGTTCATTGTCAAATTTGACACCCATACATAGACAACAGAATGCACTTGCACAGACTCAAACACAGCACAGACCACTATTAGAATCTATGGATACGTGAATTTAAAAAAAAAACCAGTCCAGAGCGAGTCGGACTCGCGGACCGAGGGTTCCGTACCATCATTTATATGTAATTTTTGTTGGATTTCTGAAAAATTGTGCTATTTAGAGACGTCGGTCGTTTTATTTTTCCTGTAATCTACAGGATAAACTTCTTCCATAAACTTCTATCACATAGAATAATTTCAGATTTTTCTCTATGCAAACTTCAGAGATAAGGGGGAACGGTATTTTTTTAACATTTTTCGTCAACAGTCGAAAACCACTTAGTTTTCGACCTAAAAAACGAGAAAAAAATGTTCCATAATTATGATACCCCACGTGCCCTAGTAGCCTCATTTCGAAATTTTAAGACCCCCTTTCAATTCAATTCAATTCTCAATTTCTTTATTGGGTACCATAATGTATAAAATTGGTAGGGAAATTTATTATATTAGTCACAATTATAGACCCTGTCGGGCACAGCATAGATCAAGTAGGAGAGAGGAGGAAGAAAACTGGGTGCATAATGTGATATATTTTTATTTCTTTCTTATTCAAACGTCATCTAAAACTGTTCCAAATTTTAAGTTGATAGCAGTTCTTGAGATAACCAGCTGTGACAGACAGACAGACAGACTGAGTACGCACCCTAAGGGTTCCTTTTTACCATTTTGGTACGGAACCCAAAAAAATAGGCAGTCATGGGGACTGCCGATAGAAGTGAAATCTAATAAAACTATGCATGCATAACATGTCGCGGTGTCGAGGTGTCGCGGTGACTTAGATAATTATCTATACATCTAGATCGAGCCACCGCGTGGCCGGTCACTTTTTCTAGGTTATGTGGTATGAGAAATGAGGTTTAACCTATGAAATCTTCCATATTTTGGACTGAAACCCATGTCAATACATTCGCACAATGCAAAAACTGTCCAAAAATGTTAAATTAATCGACGCAAGATAAAGAATGATGGCATAATTTGTACAAAAAAAAAAAGATTTGTAGAGAAGTTGGAATTAAATTTTTATACTCTTGGGTGCCTAAAGAGTATATTCTGGCATCTACAATATTTTATGACCCTATGATAAAAAATATAATGTTAAAAGCAAATAGTTTAACGAAGAGCTCATTATTTCAGAACGAAACGGCGGCTGCCAGTGTAAGACCCGCTAGACCATAGATTAAACACTTACGCCTCAGAACAATAACAAAGCATAGAAGTAGTGCTTAAATAGCAACTGAACTCAATATATTTGTTTCATTTTGACTTATGGAGCCGCTATGATGTTAAAGAAGGACACGTATACAGAAGACGTTTCGAAATTTTGTAGGTTGTCATTCATTTTATTTCGACTAGTGATGTACCCACTAAATTTCAACGTCGATAGAATTTACAATAACATTCTTTCTTATACTGCCAAGAATAATAACCATAGGTACGCACGGCTACACATCAAGCTATACATTTCCAGTTTACACTGACCGCTCATTGTAAGGAAATCCTATACAATGCGAGATCAGCTTATACTGGAAATGTATAGCTTGATCTGTAGCCGTGTGTACCAAAAATTTTGAAGTAACTAAGCATACTTATGATCCCAATACTTAATATATTCGTTCAAAATGAAACAATACTTTAAGTATGAACTAAATAGTTCGTCATCATCATCACCAAAGTCTTCCTTGGTTCCCGACAGCTCTTCATGTATTAAATCTGACCCGGCTAAACCAGATTGTATGTAATTGCCATAATAACTGATGAGTTTATTGAAAAGAAGTGGGAGACATTCGGTTTTGCAAATGTTTTTAGCAACTTACTTTCTCATATTTATTTGAATTTTAGATTACATCATAGTCTACTCAACAAAGTCTAGGGAACAAGGGTATTCAAAGTACCTAATAATTTTTATTTTTATACTTTTTATGTAACACATTATTTTAAATCAGTAGAAGCGTAATTTAACAGAGATTTGAATTATTTGATTAAATAAAATGGTTGTTAGTGAAAAAATAAAATTTATTATGACAAAAACTTTTCGTACATAAAAAAATAAATAACGACCAGATAATATTTTAAATAAAAAAATAAAATGCCTAGCAACTTTAATAATCTGTTACGCGAATTCCAGCCCACACCATAATACGGTGAACTTCCTGAGGATTCTGTAGTCGGCTCTGGCGACCAGGAACTCGCCAAAAGCGCATTCAAGAAGAATCGGGATGGAATCCAATTATTTCTGAATTTGTTATTGTCATCTGTGTCAAGGATTCCTAAAACGAACAGTTCTCAATAAAAGGAGAATGGGCGCTTTTGTATGGGCTCCGTCCCCAGACTGTTTCAAGACTGTATCAAATTGAGCGATACGTCATTTTAAAGCTTATTAGAATGGCTTTATTTTATTCTATTACACCAACCACCGCACTCTTGCAGGAGACTGATTACATTTTTTTTCAAAAAAATGTGATTTACGCTTATTTTACCATCGTCCACCTCTTTTGTCTTGCAGATATCCTGGGGTATGCCTATCTATTCAAAGTGCGATGGAGCGAAATATGATCGAAGTCTTAACATATGTGTCCTCGAGGTTATGACAGTTAGCTTATGCCATCAACAACGAAACTCGTGCAAAGAAGATACTATGAATCTTTTTTTTTTTCTTAATATCATTATGTTTAGCCGAGCCTACAACGTCCTGCGTGTTCAATTTAATAATGCTTTTAGGATGCTGTTGGGACTGCCGTGGCGTTGTAGAGCTTCGGGCATGTTCGCAGAGGCTCGCACAGATGGATTCCATGCCATTATGCGAAAAAAAGCGGCCTCCTTACTGCAGCGTCTGCATGGTAGTAACAACAGCATTCTAAAAATGATCGCTGCCAGAGCGGATTGTCCCTTTCAGAGACACTGGGTGGGGACAGTCCTAGGTTTGAGTTAACAATAATAATAATAATTAATTAGTTACTGTTTGAAACTAACAATACTAACCTAGTACATAAGCATTATTGTTACTAACATCAAAATACTAACATATTTATGGACCTAGTCTGAATTAAAGTTTTATTTAATTTTTTAATTTTATAGACAGTTTGTTGTATATACCTATTACTTTATATAGCGTTCTTTGCGATGCAGCTACTAATCTTGTGTTGCGCGTTTATCGCCACACCTGCACACTTGACTTTTTAACTTTTCCCTACCTCCGTATCTCTACGTTGACGTCATGGTGGGGCTTCCACGCTCCGAACTCTAAGTCTGTGCTGGTAGAATTTACTTTGCCGAAACAGGTCTAGGGTGAGGAGCCAGACCAAGAGAGATACAAAAAACCGCAGGGCAGCGTGTGGCGAGCTGTTGGGAAGTAGCAACCCCACGGACCCTATCTTCCGCGAGAAGTCTTGTTCCTCATCTCTGGCTTGCCTTTATTGACCGGCTGGAGTGAACACAGACGGAAACAGAGCTCCCACCTCATTTTTGCCTTTATTGGCCGGCTTGAGTGGAGATTCGCAAGAGCAAACGTGCTCGGAGGAAGGAAGTATTCCAGTAAGTGCTTGTAGGGATCTTGACTTGACCATCTTCCGGGCTCTGGGATTGTTCTGAGAGCCGTGGAATACCTCTCTACTCCTCAAGTACCTCAGGACATGTTGCCCTCTTGTCGCTACGTCACTATGTGCTAGCGACAGTTTCCGGGGGCCCATTATTGAGTGTGCAAGTCACCCCCTGCCATTTCATCTGTGTATTGTATAAAACACATTGGTCAGGCAGGGGCCATAGTCTTTCCATAGTTCTTGGTAACCATTCCACAGCCACCCAAACCCAAAGCCCAATATATTTTGTTTCCATGTTCTGCAATAGTCCTGCACAAACCAGGGGATGTCCTTGGGTGCACTAAACTTACATAGTGCATACAGGGATAATCGTCGGTTGGTGTCTCCTCATAATTTAAAATTGTCTAAGGGGCGTCTGCGAGTTGACTTTGGCCCCTCGTACACGTTCCATCACAACACAACGTATCCAATAACTTTGCAACCATTCAAGCTAGCCAAAATCAAAGTAAAAGCAGAGGAGTCAAGTCCATTTAGCGTGCCGAAGTCAAAATATACAGTGTCGAACCGATGAAGGAGGAAATGATGCATGAGACGTGCGTATCGTAGGGCAATATAAATTAACCGAACTATCATTACAATACAAACCATTGACAGCTGACAGAATAAAATAAAATCACAGACCAAACACTGCTAGTATTGTCATATATCAAAGTGTATCAAAGTGAGAGGAATTTCGTAATGAACAAAAATAAAGCATGGCATTTGGAAAGTACTACCTCAAACTTAGTTTGGGGTAGAGGGTTTGAGGAGCAATACGGTTTAAAAAGGTTTGGTTAAAAAAGTACGCCTGGACACTTAAGCGGTTAAGTGAAAAAAACGAGTACAATACAATAGTCAGCTGTAAAAAAATTGTTCATTGTCTTTATCCCTCTCGCCTCCATAATTGTTATCTCGTTCGGGTTCACCCGCCCTCTGACGTTCTTCACCTTGATGCGATGACGCCTCTAGCATTTTGTGCACATGGCTATACTTGCTACGTTACTGTAGAAGCTAGAAATAATATTTTAAAAAATAAAATTAAAATTATTCATGGTTCCTTCCCTGCACGAGTTTCGTTGTTGGTGTCATACAATAAAATAAAGCTATTGTTATGACCTTTAAAATGACGTATATCACATCTTGATACACCACTGGGGACGGACCCGCCCATTCTCCTTTATGTAAGATTTTTTATCGTCATTTTTATTTAGGTAAATAGTTTTATTTGTATGTCTTACCTGACTGATGTGAGATGATTTCACGAGATGTCAAGATTAGTGGCGATTCATTAATCTGTACCGATGTACTAGGTCCTGTTTCAGCTTCCATTGCTACGGGATCCTACAATTACGTATTTTTTATTAAAAATAAATAAATTTTGCACAAGATTATATTTCCGACTGGGATAATTAGAAGAATGATATCGCATCAATGATATTTTTAATATAATATCATTGTATCGCATATATCAAGTGAACATATTTCTGAAATGTTATACCTGTCTTCATGTTAGATTGCTGTTGATGGTGAGCGGTTCTTTTAATTTGCAGTACTGCGCTATGTCCTTCTTCGCAGACTTCCATAAGTATTTCCTGTAATGTAATAAATCAAGTTTTAATTTGAACGGGATACTATTTATTGCCAATAAAATACCTTAATTATATCATAATACTGGATGAATTTTTTATCATGCACCAAATCGAAATGGGAGATTGTACTCATCATTATGAACAACTTTTACTATGGGAACAAACCTGAAATCGCGAAAAAAAAATCAGCTGTTCAGTACATTTATCTACATCAAACTCGTCAAAATGTACTGAACAGCTGATTTTTTTTCGCGATTTCAGGTTTGGTCCCATAGTAAAAGTTGTTCATAATGATGAGTACAATCTCCCATTTCAATTTGGTGCATGATAAAAAAATCATACTGTATATCAGACCATTTCATCTGTTCTATCCATAACAAATAATGTAGGAACAGCATGTTCTCTAAGTGACAACTTAAAGAACATGCTACATCCATTTCATAGGTTCATTACCAAATGAACGAGGCCGAAAGGGTCATATTGTTATCCAAGTCACTGGATGTTGGAAGGTGTAACAGTATTCTTGCGTCCCCATTGTCAAAGGATGCAAGACTCTTATATAAGTTAGCAAAGATAGGATTTAGATCATAAGGAATAATTGTTTGTACCGATGAGGGTGGCATAATCAGTTTGTGATTAAACCCTCTATAAATTAAATAGAATAAAAAAAAAAAGAATACAAAGTAAAATGCTTGGAGCATATTATGTGGCTGTGCTTTTTGGAGTCCAATTTCGTCTACCAATACAATTTATCCATTTTTTTTCACATCGTCTAGGAAATCTGTAAAAGAAAAGTATCGACAACATTATTCACGTCACTATGGCTGATCAAGATAACCCCAAAACAATTTCCGAATATTCGCTAATAACTTCTATTGGAATAAATATTACGACTGGTTTCAGCTATATAGTGACACAGCAATATTTGTTATGTATTTATATTCGTTTATCAGATCATATGCAACAAGAAATTGAGCAAAAACTTACCGATGGAAGATCAATATTTATTGTTCATTTTATTTTCGCTATGAATGGGACTGGCAGCCCCCAACCACACAAGAAATTGCTCCACAGCGTCCACACACTCACTGTTTGTAGTTAAACAAAGAATTCATGCAATCTAACAGTGGAAATATTATTAAAACATCGCAAAACCATGGAACATTACGACAAACACGTAAACAATGAACACGCGAATATGTCAGGTAGTTCAATGAACGAACTGTCAGGCATTGAAACAAAGTACTATCAAATTTGGCCGCGTCATACTATAACTTTTTTAACCAAATGACAATTGATCTTGTGACCATGCCAAGAAAGTAAAACAAAGAGTAAAACATTTATCTCTTTCCCACATCCTTTATCGTACCTTTAGCGTACCTAATAATAGAACGGGAATAAAGGTAGTTACAGAGTTCTGTTTTTAACGTTCCTTCTATGCTTTGTTATTGTTCTGAGACTTACGCCAGGGGGCTTACTTAGTGTATGACTTAAACACCGTAATAATATTTATTTTACATTTTAATAATAAAATTGAGCATATTTTAATAATTTTAAACATTAAACTAAATAAGATATTATTTATGTACCTACTGGTCTTTTTCTGTGTTATATATGTGGCCTCTTTGCTTCGACTTACATTTAACATCCTGTTTGTCACTGTCACAAGAATAAAAATATTGAATCTTTAATAAAATAATTATAATAATTTAACTAAAAGATACATAAACAATAAACATAAACCGTTTCGCATGTGCTCTTTGAGTTTATTCAAAGGCGTTACCCTGATTAGAACAGAAACCTTCGGAACACCCAGATCTTTCACAGATGTTCAGGAGACATAATCAACTTCTGGAGGGAGGTGGCTGGTTGGAATAACCATCCTCGGCCGCCATGGCTCACGTACAATGGTCCACTTGAAGAACTAAATACAGAAACCAAACCCAAACATAGAACATAGATCTTATGTATCTAATAGTTTTATAACTATGGTCTCTTTGTCATACAGTGAGTACCTAAGTGTACCTATGTAGTTTTTTGGAAATTAAATATGCACAATTTGACCTGCGTGTGGCTAAATTTTATTGTTTCATTTCACGTCATTTCTATGAAAGAAAAGAAAAGACAGAAAGACAGAAAATACATTTATTTAGAACAGACTAAAAACTAGCCTACATGTATAAGTCAACCGCATATCAATGGTAACAAAACTAGTAAAAGCAGATCCTGACCTCTGTAAAACCTATTATATTAAGCCAGTTCCGCTTCAAATGGTTTTGTTACCTTTGATATGCACCAACTAATGTTCCATCCCGTACCTACAATCATGGACGTATAAAAAAAGTACTTAAGGTTGATGCGCCAGGGTAGCCCGCGAAATTCAAATTTTCTTACGTTTTTTACAATTTGTAGCTCAGTGTGAGCTTGTATATTGATTAAAATATGATTCGCGGCCGTAGCTAATATGGCTTTACAGAATTATAATCATTAGAATCAGCAATACAACTCCATAAGTTAGCATTTATCTCAAATCTAGCGATTTCATGAAATCATGAGGTTTGAGGTAAATGCTAAGTTATGGAGTTGTATTGCTGATTCTAATGATTATAATTCTGTAAAGCCATATTAGCTACGGCCGCGAATCATATTTTAATCAACATACAAGCTTACACTGACCTACAAATTGCAAAAAACGTAAGAAATTTTGAATTTCGCGGGCTACCCTGGCGCTTTCGCCTTAACATTTTTCTTTAAGGTCCATGCTATACAACATGTCCCAGAATTGAAGGCACAACCCAAAGAGTAAAGTAAGTATAGAGAGAAAGAGTGGCAACTCTGTGGTAAAATTTGCATGTATGGAAAGTGCTGCCACCATACGTTTGGTGGGTGAACTAAGGGTCTAATGTATACACATACCTACCTATGCATACTGAGTAGGTACTCATAGTATGCATACCAGCTATAGCTATAGGTAGGTACCTATCTATATAACTCTCGTACGAGTTTATAAATTATGGGCAATCGGGATATAATATAATTTTAAAAACACGTATGCAGTTCAGGAAAATGTCCGTTTATTATTACCAATCAATCAGTCTTGAATGTGGGATCAAAATGGTGATCACTGCTTTTGTTCTTTAAAATCTTCATACAATCACTTTCTCTAACCTCGCCGCCAACAGCCGCTATCCAAGCAGTGAACAAATCGGGCCTCGTAGTGGTTGTCAGGGTTTGGGAACCGGTGAAGAGGTAGGTACACCGTATGCCACTGAAATTGGAATGAAATGAATGAATAGCAGACGGCTAAATAAAACTTTTTCTTACTTTTATTAAAGGTACGGTACGGTAGTAAACACTTACATAAAGCATCACAGCCAAAAATACAATATCTTCTTGGGGGTTCACTCATTCTTGGGAGTTCGTTCAAAACAACTAATATGACTAATGAACATTGCTAACGAAAAACAAAGTATAACAATAATAGGAAATAATAAAAACAAAACTCAACAAAACAAATAACAGAATTAACTGAGATAAACTCGAAATGCGCATCAACAACGTCGGGAACGAGTTGACAATGGCCGAAAATCCCACAGATTAGATAGCTAGAAAATCCGAAATGTTTTTATGACAAGCAAGACAAGATGGCTGCCAAGTTTTGTTATCACACCAAACTCCAGATGTCGCTGTCATCTATGGAAATTGATGACAGTGTTATGTGTGCCCCCCCTGGCACAACCGTTTCGGGTTAATGTACTCATCATTATGACCAACTTTTACCCTGGTACGAAACCGAAATTGCGAAAAAAAAATCAGCTGCTGACGAGTTGATGTACGGAACAGCTGATTTTTTTTTCGCGATTTCAGGTTTGGTATCTAGATATAGACTGGTTAGTTGGGATACAAATTGTAGACGGCACCATTGCGCATGTTTTTTTTTTTTTATTAGACCTAACCTGATGTTATTTTTGTCATTTCATATGAACTTATTAGGTACACTTTCACAGATTAAGGTTCGCTCATAAATATTTACACAAGCTTGATATTAATTTGACGTCTTCTACACCTAGACATAATCTTTAGGTATCTTCAGGGTTGGTGTCGTACTGCTGAGTGCTGCTACGGTCGTCGGAGCAGTGCGGATGTGATGTGGGTATCATCCTCCCGCCCTAATCCCAGTTTATAAGTAGTCTGCCCAATTTGTGTGTCTTGACTCTCGGATGTGTTATCCGTAGCCTTCATCACAGTAGTCACCTTCACCTTTCCACCCATATCATCTTTCACGCAATCCATAATCGTTTTATGAAAAAGTCACAAATAATGATTAATATACTTTTTCAACTGTAAACAAGAAAACACATCTGACTTGTCTGTCAGTTTGATAGATCCGGTCATCCGGTAGTGTCACTTGTCACTTCGTTTTTTTTATAAATACAAAATGGTCAACGAGATGAAACGAAAAACTGATAATTTAATTTCAAATTATTTTAAGTATCTGCATGGGGTTTAAAAATATGATAAGTATAGAAATCTACTCCTGGTAATGTATTCTAAACATTGGAAACTGTTTTGAACCCTCAAAATTACCAGTTTTTTTTTACAAATTAATGCATGGACTTTGCCTTGATTCTTTTGTAACAGTGAAGGTACATACTTTGTTTGGCAACATTTTAAATGTTGCCATGAAAAAATACGGCGACAGGGGACAGAAGATGACGCGAATCCGAAAAAACCACCTACCAAAAATCGCTTTAACGCCCCTAAAGTTTGTCTCTGGCTAGACTAGAATGTTTTCACTGCTGTCATGTTACGCCTAGTGTTCTGCAAAGAGTAAAGTAAGTATAGAGAGAAAGAGTGGCAACTCTGTGGTAAAATTTGCATGTATGGAAAGTGCTGCCACCTTATGTTTGGTGGGTGAACTAAGGGTCTAATGTATACACCTACCTATGCATACTGAGTAGGTACTCATAGTATGCATACCAGCTATAGGTAGGTACCTATCTATATAACTCTCGTACGAGTTTGTAAATTATGGGCAATCGGGGATATAATATAATTTTAAAAAACACGTATGCAGTTCAGGAAAATGTCTACTACCGTAAAAGTGTTTACTACCGTACCGTACCTTTAATAAAAGTAAGAAAAAGTTTTATTCTGCTATTCATTAATTTCATTCCAATTTCAGTGGCATACGGTGTACCTACTTCTTCACCGGTTCCCAAACCCTGACAACCACTACGAGGCCCGATTTGTTCGCTGCTTGGATAGCGGCTGTTGGCGGCGAGGTTAGAGAAAGTGATTGTATGAAGATTTTAAGAACAAAAGCAGTGATCACCATTTTGATCCCACATTCAAGACTGATTGATTGGTAATAATAAACTGACATTTTCCTGAACTGCATACGTGTTTTTTAAAATTATATTATATCCCCGATTGCCCATAATTTACAAACTCGTACGAGAGTTATATAGATAGGTACCTACCTATAGCTGGTATGCATACTATGAGTACCTACTCAGTATGCATAGGTAGGTGTATACATTAGACCCTTAGTTCACCCACCAAACATAAGGTGGCAGCACTTTCCATACATGCAAATTTTACCACAGAGTTGCCACTCTTTCTCTCTATACTTACTTTACTCTTTGCATCACAGCCAAAAATACAATATCTTCTTGGGGGTTCACTCATTCTTGGGAGTTCGTTCAAAACAACTAATAAGACTAATGAACATTGCTAACGAAAAACAAAGTATAACAATAATAGGAATAAAAACAAAACTCAAACAGTAACATGAAACAATTTTAACAGAATTAACTGAGATAAACTCGAGAAGCGCATCAACAACGTCGGGAACGAGTTGACAATTGCCGAAAATCCCACAGATTAGATAGCTAGAAAATCTGAAATGTTTTTATGACAAGCCAGACAAGATGGCTGCCAAGTTTTGTTATCACACCAAACTCCAGATGTCGCTGTCATCTATGGAAATTGATGACAGTGTTAAGTGTGCCCCCCCTGGTGTTCTGTCTGTATCAAGTCTGTATGGATCTGTATTCACAACTGTCAGTGTCAGTTATTTTGTAAATGAATGTGGGCGTCATCTGGGCGTCACGCTGTAAAAGTGAATTGTAAACAGTGCAATTATTTATAAAGCAATTACGGAAATTCACTACTTTCATGTGATTAGTGTGTCGAAATAAAATGGTTTCTAGTGAGGAAGAGCCGGAAGTGAAAACCGGCGACCCGTTAACATGGGACGTCGATATGGAGATTCAATTGTTTTACGCCATGGCTAACCACAAGCCGGTTGGTATAAACAAACATTTTCACATGGCATGCATTTGGGAGAAGCTTTCCAACTCTATCACTAAAGAGATTTCCACCCAAGATATATGGAAGCACATGGGAAGTTTGTACGATTTAAATATGTTGGAAGAGACGGAGCGAGTACCGTTTCCTAATCATGAAATGCCGTTCAGTTTGCCTGAAAGCGAGTTCGGTCCGCTCATGAAACAGAAGTTTAAGGAGGCTATAATAGCGGATGATAGTGAAGGTAATCTATGGTGTTCTAAATTTTAAAAAACTGCCGCCAATTGCTAGTTTCAGTGGCATGGCCTGCAGGGCCATCATGTTTACGCTTATAATGCATTAAAATGTTAACATCTAGATGGGAGGAGCCCTTCACCTAAGCCTTCGACACCTAGAAGCAGTTCTAGGGGCACTGCATCTAAAGATAGTACACCCAAAGGTAGAACTTGTCTATTAACAAAGTTTTTTTTTATTGTTGTGGTTTATGGTGTTGGTAGCTAGTGATGTGGTATATTGAAGGACAAATGTTTAATTTGTACTGCATTTTACATTCATTATTCTTGAAAATTAATGTTTCATTAATAATCATTTCATTATTTTGTGCAGAAAATTACTTTGAAATGAAGATAAGACTAGGACTGACCTCTCACAATCACTATACTGAAATATCAAAATGTTGAATCCCTCATCTCTGTAAGAATATAGAATAGCTGTCAAATGAAGTTAACAACATAAAAGGTCAGTCCTATTCTTACTTTGTTGGATACAAATTATTGTACATTTGTGATCATTCACATTAATTGCCTATATAAATATATTTATGGACATTTAACATGTTAGTTACTTGACCAGGCAGCCGTAAGGACAGTGTAAGCGCACTGGCCACTAAGACCCGCAAGGAGAGCGGCAGTTCCCATGCTTCCACCGACACACCCAGTATCAAGTCAGAAAAAGATTATGGTAAGGAAATAATTATCTTTGATATAAGTATACTAGGTGTATTTTATTCTATACTAAAAATAAAGCTGAAGAGTTTGTTTTTTGTATGTTTGAACAGACTTATCTCTGGAACTACTATAACAATTGGTTTTGAAAAATTCCTTGCACTTTATAGCCCGATTCTTGAGGAAGGCTATAGGCTATTCATATTCATATAACATCACGTTAGGACCCTTAAGAGCAGAGCAAAGAGATAAATAGTCAGAAAGAACGCTAAGCAAAAACGAAGTTAGTAATAGCGTGGTCAGGCGATGCGATGGGGTGGGTTGGAGGAACAAAAATTTTTTTGCCGACGAAGTCACGGGCGGATGCTAGTTGCATGTACAAACATATGGCATTAATTATACATTTGGATTTGTATGCTTACCTAACAATGATGTGGTAAGAAATTATGCAAAGAATGTGCCAGTATTTCTAGAATGTTCTAGATCACTTTGCGCCATAAAATAAAATAAAAAATCATATCATCATTCTCTTGCCCTTATCCTAATTTATTTGGGGTCAGCACCCTTCTATATTATACTTCTCTATTAGTTGTCATGTCAGTAGTCATTTTTTTCTAGCCATATCATCTTTCACACAGTCCATCCATTGTTTCTTTGGTCTTCCCCTACTCTTATAGCCAAAGTTTTGAGCCTGAATGTGGATCATTCATACTCAAAACTTTCCTCACGACATTTAAAAAAAAAACAATAATAATAGATTTTTTATTGATTTCATTTATGATTTCTAGACCGAAGAAGAGACTCTCGCGACTCCAACGCGTCTGGTCCTCGAGACAGCTCTAGCAGTAGAAAGTCTACATCGCAGAGAGATAAAGTGTCAAAACCGAAAGTTAGCTCAGTGGCAGGTAAGAAAGACCTAGAAATACTTTTTCAAATGGGTTATCCCGGGTCGTCCCCACCTTGTCACCCCACTGGGTACGAATGGGAAAAAAAGTTTCGTTCCTCCCCAGTGGTGACGATTGGAACTTTTTATTTCCCACTCGTTCCGTTATAGACCGAGAGTCAAAACGCAGTAATGGGGATTTCAATAACAGATTTCACGGATTGTTAAAATATTTTAATTACGACTTTCGGACCAAGAGTGAACAACGTTTTTGATTAAAAATAATTTAAAAAGACTGAATCACAGGTAATCAACGAATTTACAATAATTATCTCAAAATTATGCGTCACAGATAATCAACTTAATACACAAATGCTTACTGTTTTAAGGTGCGTATCACAGATAATCAACTTATTTACATAAATTCTTACAGTTTTAAGGTGCATCACAGATAATCAACTAATTAAAATATTTGAATCACTATTTAGGTAGTCAGTACTGCTCTCCAAGACCAAATTACTATCATCTACTCGGTAATTGTAAGTAGTTATGTTGATGTTAGTAACAAACAATAGATACGCAATGACGCTCCCTCACCACCCTGGCTTATCGTAGTGCATTGTATGCATGACCTTGAAATAGTCAATCAGAGCACCGCAATAGGTGTCGTTGATGTGTTTCTTGTTACTCGCAAATGGGTTCGAATTTTGCCAACTAAAACCCAACAGACCAATTAAAACATTTTAACAATCCGTGAAATCTGTTATTGAAATCCCCATTACTGCGTTTTGACTCTCGGTCTATAACGGAACGAGTGGGAAATAAAAAGTTCCAATCGTCACCACTGGGGAGGTACGAAACTTTTTTTCCCATTCGTACCCAGTGGGGACGACAAGGTGGGGACCACCGGGAATAACCCTTTCAAATTAATGCATGTTTTTGTAAATTTTTAGAACACTTTTTAAGAGGCAAGTTTTTGTATAGTTATACAGGAATGAGTTTTTTGGTACACTTTTTACGGGGCGAGTTTTTTTGTACACTTTTTACGGGGCGAGTTTTTTTTGTACACTTTATATGGGGCGAGTTTTATGTACACTTTAAATAAATAGAGGGAATCAATAAAAGTGAAATTAATAGTCCGGTCAATTTAGACCAAAAAATGAGAGTGAAGTTACATAAAGTCCCAACAAGCTGAATTTCAGTGAAATTGTTCAAAATATAATTATAAACAATGTCTAGAAGTTCCCCATCATACCCCTGTAAGGAAAAAATTTTATTCAAGGTCAAAGGTCAAAAAAATGAGTTTTTCGCGATTTTCAGCAAAACGGTAAGTTTTATCATAAAAGTACCTCAGACAAAAATTGTAGATCATAAAATTATCTATAAAAAATGTATCAATACTTTTTTCTTACGAGCCACCGTTTCTGAGATATAACGATTCAAAAAGTTATAAAAGTTGTTATCGTCATAATATACATGAGTACGCCACGTATATACATCTAGAGTTGTTATATTTAAAAAAAAAAGAAGCTGAAGTTTTTAAAAAGAGTAATTCAACTCAACAAGAAGTTATTACCAACGGCATCCGCTTTCTTCTTTCTATGTACGGAGCTCCTAAAAAAACTACCTGTTTAGATAAGCATCGATATGCATGTTTCGTTAAAAATACTAAAAATAAAAAACAAGTTCAATTAGCTTGTCTTCCTCCAACCTCAGTTTCTGCTCACCAACATCTTTTTCGAGTATATTACCAAGTTCAAGTGTGGCTTGGTTATCAGCTAGACCCTACAGACTGGGGTTGGAAGTTGGTCAACAATATATTAGAGCCATTTCAAACTTTACTTCCACCTGCGCCGGAAAAACTGCTGAACACTATTTTTTGCAACTGCAAAAAGGGATGCAGTGCTAAATGTGGTTGCATAAAAGTCGGACTGTCTTGTTCTTTGGCATGCACAAATTGTCAAGGCCGGTCGTGCTCTAATATTGAATCACAATCAATGGAGGATTCGTTTGACTCCGACGAAGTATCATGCGATACATCGCTATTGACGCAATTTACTTGCATCCAAAATGAAGATGAAGAAGAAGCAGGAGAAGAAGAACAAGAAGAAGAACAAGAATTTGAAACTTACGAATAAACTTCAACACTTTTTTTTTATTTACATCGCTTTTATCTTTCCCAATCTTTGAAAATTTCCGTTATTATGCAATAGTTTTACATTAAACATGATCACAACTGACCCGTGGAGTAGGCCTACTGGGGAAACCACGTTAAAAAAACGCGCTAAGTACACTACCTCATAGGTGGCGTGAAAACGTGTGCATATTATGACGATAACAACTTTTATAACTTTTTGAATCGTTATATCTCAGAAACGGTGGCTCGTAAGAAAAAAAGTATTAATACATTTTTTATAGATAATTTTATGATCTACAATTTTTGTCTGAGGTACTTTTATGATAAAACTTACCGTTTTGCTGAAAATCGCGAAAAACTCATTTTTTTTACCTTTGACCTTGAATAAAATTTTTTCCTTACAGGGGAATGATGGGGAACTTCTAGACATTGTTTATAATTATATTTTGAACAATTTCACTGAAATTCAGCTTGTTGGGACTTTATGTAACTTCGAATGTCTAAATTGACCGGACTATAAGTACCTAAGTACTTTTATTTTGGCAAACCAAACCAGCTTTAGACCTGTTACTGTTAGTAGAACTTTGTTCATGTCTGTAACACAATCATGTGTGTAAAGTGTTCATAACACAATTTTTACGACTTTTTTCCCTTACCAAATCATAACATAACATCACGCCTGTACTCCCCGAAGGCTTGGGCAGAAGAGGTGTACCTGTACAACCACATTTCCATAGTTATGTTGAAGTCCCTTGCAATAGGGGGCGAGCCTATTGCCATCAACTGGGCACAAATCCAGACCCCCCGGGCTCCTTACCAAATCATGATTTTTTTAAACGCCTTTAAATTCTGGCCCATAATTGGTTTATTTGTAATGTTTGCATTCCAAAGTGCAACCAGTTTTCATTTCAACATACTTATAATAAACTAATCTTCAACAGCATGGGACTCTCCTTTGATAGACGAAGACGGCGGTTCCCGTCGCGGTCGCCGAAGAGCAAATACATCGACTCCTCCAGCAACGACACCCGCTAAACGTAGGCGAACCTGACAGACGCACAAACACACATACAACAAGTTTTTCTGACAATCACAACCACGTGGCTGGGGGGGTTCCCACACAGGCCGGGGTAGAAGGACCCACGCTGTCAACAAATTCTTGTGAATCGTGGTTCTACTTGTGTAAGGACAGTCTTTTTCCAAAATAAATGCATTTGAACATTATTGTGGACTGGTGGTGATTCTTGGATGTTTTGATGAATACTGTATTTGATTGAGTACCTAAGTAATCTGTAATCCTAGTGTTAAGGAAATGCACAATTTGTGATAATAATCTGAAGTTTTATTTGTAACTTTTGTTTGTTGGTGGTGTTCGCAGTGGGCATTAAGCCCGAAAATATATTTGAGAAGTTTCAGATAGGATCCTTGTGCTCAGGTCCTCAGGACTCAGGAGTCCACTTTCAGATTTCGAAAATGGACCAAAACAAAAATGATCTAGAGCGGTTAGTCCACTCAACAAATGACCAAAAAGGGGGTGTAGAGTGCGTGAGCTGGGATGTATGCGATTTCTTCAGAAAGTTGTTCAGGGTGCTTAGGGAGTAAACATACTAAAAGTCCCCTGTCCTAGGGGCTGCGCTGGAGTGGGGGGGAGGTATAGAAGTTTCCACTTTTGAGTTTTTCGCTAATATCTTTATAACGGTGCGTCGTTGAGAAAATATATGTACTCTATGTAATGAAAGCTCATAAAATTAGTTACAACTCTTATCGTATATATTTTTTCGAATTCCTACACATTTTCGAACTACACGTTCCGGAAAAGTGAAAATTGTCGAAAAAACGACTTTTATCAAACACTAGCCGTTGCCTGTTCTCCGTTCGCGTTATTTCGGGATAAAAAGTAGCATATAATTGTTAATCCAGGTCCTAATCTATCTACCTACCTTTATCCAAATCCGTTAAGCCGTTGAGTTATCGAAACTTTTATCTATGTAATATATCGCCCGCGTGGATGTCGAATATTATCCCACGGGAACCCACTACCGGGATAAAAGTTTCCTATATGTTAGTCCAGGTTATAAAATATCTGTGTTCCAAATTTCATCTAAATCTGTTCAGCTGTTTTTGCGTGATTGAATACTGCACATATAATTGCACTTGTTTGTGCGGCAGAAGAAAGGAAAAGAAATCTTTGCGGTGCGGCGCCGCAACGCGTCGTGTGCACAGGCCTTAATACTGACTTGCAAACTAGTAATATTTGTATTTCGCGGGCCACCCTGGCCTTAGAGCATTTAACCTATGGAGATGGCATAGCTGAGCGAACCCCTCTGCCAAAGTCAATTGGCCATACGACCTACGACCATGCACGTTATATAAAACTAATTCATTCGCCGACTGCTGTCATTGTGCATAGACATGTGCGTATGGACTGAGAGCCCGTTTTTTGAACCGTTGCGAAACGAAATAAGACTTATAGGGGATTTAGTTAAAAATAGTAAAAACTTAAAGCAAAGGTCCATAAATTTCTTAAACGTGAATTAAAACTTTTACGATTTAATAACTTGGGCCCTCAGTCCAGACGCTTGCATAAAGTGGCATAGTCTGAATCTCAGTAAGTACTATATCTGAGTTAATAATTTTTATTTAGGAATTTAGTTAAGAATTTCTTAAAAATTTTAAGAAATTCCCAAGTCTGTAGACTATGACATTACAGATTTATGGCGATATATCTAGGGCCCTCAATTCATTATTGTTTGAACTGAGGAATCTGCAAAACATGAATTTATCTGAAAAAATACATAAATACGACTTTAACATATTTTACTTAGACATATAGGTGAATTAGTTAAAAAGAAATACATGACACAAAAGTTAATTGTTATGAAGTAAATGAAAATTGAATTTTACTAAAATGTCTGAACTGAGAGCCCAATATTTTCGGCTTTATTGACTAGGCTCGACCTCATAGATGAACACAAATTAGAATAATATTTTTAACTATTTCTTAACTAAATTGTAACATATCGTCCGTCATTCTAAATATTATACTTTAAAAGAAAATTGATTTTTAACTTTTTATATGAGAAAAATTAGTAGGGTGACCATAATGTTCATAGTAAGTACCTACCTGTAGGTACATTTTGTAAAGCGCGGTAGGAAAGTCATAAGATAAATAAAACACGGTCGGTATAATTATAAAAAACCATTTACTTCACACAAATGTAACCTTAAAATAGTCTTATATCCTAAAAATACAAAATTGCGAGTGAGCGAAGTTATTTTTACCCGACTACGGCAAAGCCAAAAGGAAGGGTTATGATTTTAGCAGTCTATGTATGTATGTAAGTATGTATTTTTACCCGACTACGGCAAACCAAAAAGGAAGGGTTATTATTTTAGCGGTCTATTTAAGTATGTAAGTATGTATTTACGTGTGTTCCACCGTAGCGCCTAAATTACTGAACGGATTTTGATGAATGAGGTATCGATAGATTTGTAATAATGGTCGGTGTGACATAGGCTACATAAATTCTTCCTATATTTAATATGGTGGACTTTACACGTAAATTTCTGACCTCGAAAAAATTAAATTGAGATAATCATGACATGTTTGGTATCAAAAGAAAGGTCTTGACGAGCACATTACAAATATGTATATACCTATGTCATTATTGTTTAAGTAAAAAATATTTTGAACTTTTTAGATCAATTTTATTTTTCCGTAGTCGGGTTACTGTTTTTTAAACTTTGCTACATAAATACCCTTGATGATAAAACTATTTATTAGTTAGGAGTGCTACTATATGGCTCCATTTTCAAAGATGATAACAAATGGTTTCGTTAATTCATAGACTTATAAAAAAGGAGGACTCCGCGCCACGTATATCAAAAGTGAAGCACAGTCAGTAAGACCGTTTGTACAAACACGCTTCACGCACACATTAACATCATAGTATGCCACCGGCCCTAGTTGCCTAAAGTAAATAAATTCAAAGTATAGATATATTTAAAAAAAAATGCAAATATAGGTATACAACGTGTTCCCGCAATTACAACATTGACTAAAGACACAAGTAGTGCTGGTGGCCAGTAATCATAAAAATTATAATACGATAAAATAATTAATTAATTGAAAAAAAAAAATTCAAACAAACTAAATAATAACCAAAATTAGGATCACTCTAGGCAAAAGACTCATTCATGAAGCTATTGTTTTATGTCAGCTGGTAAGGTCTTTGACTTTGACCCTTTTTTTGGTTCATCGTGTGTCTATAATGTTCTGACCCAGCTGTGAGTAGCTTCATGAATGATTTCTTTTGCACAACCCCCTTATAAAAATTCGAGTGGCGTGACCTTTTCTTTCCCGTTCGTTTTAATTTCATCTCTGCGCTACAGGTTGCTCCAAGATGCTATTTTAGAAAATTGTAAATAAATCAATAAATAATAAAGTTTAATTAAATTAAAATATCTTTACAAAACGAAGACGCGAAACCGTATACAAATTAATGTCGTCAAAGCAGCGGCACGTTGTATAACACTTTTAGCTGCAAATATTATGACTTTCCGACCGCGCTTTACAAAATGTACAGGTACTTACTATGAACATTATGGTCACCCTACTAATTTTTCTCATATGAAAAGTTAAAAATCAATTTTCTTTTAAAGTATAATATTTAGAAGGACGGACGATATGTTACAATTTAGTTAAGAAATAGTTAAAAATCTTATTCTAATTTGTGTTCATCTATGAGGTCGAGCCTAGTCAATAAAGCCGAAAATATTGGGCTCTCAGTTCAGACATTTTAGTAAAATTCAATTTTCATTTACTTCATAACAATTAACTTTTGTGTCATTATTTCTTTTTAACTAATTCACCTATATGTCTAAGTAAAATATGTTAAAGTCGTATTTATGTATTTCTTCAGATAAATTAATGTTTTGCAGATTCCTCAGTTCAAACAATAATGAATTGAGGGCCCTAGATATATCGTCATAAATCTGTAATGTCATATTCTACAGACTTGGGAATTTCTTAAAATATTTAAGAAATTCTTAACTAAATTAAATAAAAATTATTAACCCAGATATAGTACTTACTGAGATTCAGACTATGCCACTTTATGCAAGCGTCTGGACTGAGGGCCCAAGTTATTTAATCGTAAAAGTTTTAATTCACGTTTAAGAAATTTATGGACCTTTGCTTTAAGTTTTTACTATTTTTAACTAAATCCCCTATAAGTCTTATTTCGTTTCGCAACGGTTCAAAAAACGGGCCCTCAGTCCATACGCACATTGCATAGACTAGAGTCTGGCACACGAAACATGAGCCTGGAAAATAGCGGCAAATTCAAAAAATCGAGATCAAAATTGGTTGAGCCGTTAAAAATTGTATGATGTAAAAGGACAATAATATTTGTCCATTAATCCATGATGTATTTCAAGTATCAAAATGTATTTACCTACTATACGCAGTGATACCAGAGCTAGATTTTTGAATTTGCCGCTATTTTTCAGGATCATGTTTCGTGTGCCAGACTCTACTATTATTATATACTGAGATAGACTGGCAACTTAGGCTTTTCTTAGGCAACGCCATCTAGTTACGGGGACATACACTATTCAATGTCACGTGGTACGTTACCATAGCTACATAAATAATAGTGTACCAAGTAGAATTAGCTTTACCGAGTTGTCTAATGGAGAATGGTTGAAAATTCTACAAACTGGATTTTAAATTTTTAGGTACTTATAGTTTTACTACAACAGAATTTTCAACCATTCTACATTATTCAACTCGGTAACGCTAATTCGACACTAAACTTGTTGTTTCGAGCATAATAAAATAAATACCAATTTTGCATGTATAACACGCATTTTCAGGTTGGAACGTAGTACGGCGCGCAGCCGCACGGTTAGTTAGTGTTCGTTTCAACCGCGCGGCCATGGGCGTACCCAGGGGGGGGCAGGGAGGGGCAGCTGCCCCCCCCTGGATCTTGTATGCCTAAGTACTGTTGTCGAAAAAAGTTATATTAGAGCCACGTCACGTTGTCGTGTACTTACTTTACAATTAAGTAAACTAAAAAAAGCATTAATTTTAGAAAAAAACTGCGCTGCGCGGCCATAAACCTGTCTTTCTTAGTCTACGAATTAAGCGACTGCATGATAAGGGCACTCCCTATGGTGTACGTCGCTCGGCTTAGGCCGTCGCTGGGTGGATTACAGCAAGGAGGGATAGGCTGGATCATATCTGGATAATTACTGCTACAGGCTCAGCTACACCACCAGTTGGCAGTCCTTCACCGATCAAGGCTGGGGGGGAATTACGTGGGGGTCGTCGTCGCAAGGGACCTGGGCGGCGAAGTCGGAATGTAGATTTGTGTTTGTAATCTGTGCTGGTGCTGGTGTAATCTGTACTTTTCTCCTGGAAGAGGGTTAAGGGGTCATCGGGGTCGGTGAGAACATGCCTTGACTTTACTGATTTTTGAGGGGATTTAACTAGACGATTCGATAACCAGAGGGATTGCGATGTTTCGCGGGGGTATCGAAGAAACGCTTGGAATTGCGTTTCAAGAATTGATGGATAGTTGGGATTTTAAGGTCTAGGTGGAGGATTTCATTCCGAACGAACCAAAAGGGTATCCCGTAGCTGTTCGGAGGAAACGATTTTGTAAGGTCTGCATCCTATGGATGCTTTGGGACTTTGCGTGTGCAAATACTGAACCCGCATAAGTCATGATTGTGAGAATACATGCTGTATAGATGCGCAACTTGCACTTAAATTACAATTTGCTATACGTGCATTCAGAACGAGACTGTTTTCTGTGCTTAGAGGTGCTCATCGAGGGTCACACCCGGATATTGGGCTTGCTTCTCCCAAGGGATCGGCTTGTCAAACATGGTGATCGGTCGGTGCGGGGAGATCGATTGAGACGCGGTTTCAAAAAGAGAACCGCTTGACTTTTGTCGGGATTGACGATTCTCCACTTTCGAAACCACGCGCCGAGTTTATCGACTGCAGTTTGGAGAGTTCGAGATATCGGCTCTTGGCGTTGGCCGGAATAGTAAATGATACTATAATGATAATATAATCGTATCGTCTGCGAACAGAGCCAACTGTGCCTTTTTACTTTTCGGGATATCGCTGGTACCTAAATAACGTGGAACTGAGTGGAAAAAACACAGAGCCCTAAGGGAAACCTGCGTGAACGGGGTGGGAGAGGATAGCGCTCATTCGGTACAATAGCGAAAAGTGCGGAAAGACAGAAGTTTCGTAAGATGAGCACGAGACGGTCTGGCACACTGAGTTTGTAAAGCTTATTATAATAAACCGTTGTGCCAGACTTTGTCAAACGCTTTAGCTATATCGAAGAAAACAGCACCCGTCATCGAACCAAGTTGGAAACCAACGCTTATGTGTTCGTTAATGTAGTGAACCTGTTGTACACAAGATTGTTGGGTTCGAAAACCAAACTGTTCGTTAGGAATTAGGCCCTTTATCTCGGCATAATCTTTAAGGCGCTTATAAACAAGTCTCTCATAGATTTTGCCGAGGTCATTGAGCAGACCGATGAGGCGAAAAAAAAACATGTGGGGGGACACGGCTTAAGAAATTTCTGATTTGCCCCCCCCTGGGCCAAAAGCTGGGTACGCCCATGCGCGCGGCCATGGCGTTAAAAAAAAAAAAAAACTATGCCAACATTTTGTAGGTAACAATTTGTAAAAGTTGACTCGCAAAACCTCAAATTTGTCAAAGCTATGGTTAAAAAGTTAGAAGGGTTTGAACGTGGCCGCGCCATCGAAACGCGGAGAACGGCGCGGCCATGGAGATCTCAGAAACTAAGCGTTGCACAGACCTGAAATTTTGGTAAATAACAGATTCAATTTGTAAACAATTTGTAAAAATATAGAAAAAAATCCTAGGTTAATATTTTAGGAGCTGTGAGACTAAAACCCCGTGGCCGCGCCATCGAAACGGTGACAAAAACGTGATAGCCGATATCTCGCTGAAAAAGCATCGCAGACGTCTAGTTTTTTGTAAAACCCAGATTTGAATTTGTCAAAACTTACAAAAATGCAACAAAAAATACTAGGTTAATATTTTAGGAGCTGTGAGACTAAAACCCCGTGGCCGCGCCATAGAAACGGTGAAAAACACGTTATCGCCGATATCTCACTGAAAAAGCATCGCAGAGGTCTGAAATTATTTGTAAAACCTAGATTTGAATTTGTCAAAATTTGTAAAATATAACAAAAAATCCTAGGTTTATATTTCAGGAGCCGCACCATTGAAACGGTGAAAAACACGTTATCGCCGATATCTCACTGAATAAGCATCGCAGAGGTCTGAAGTTTTTGTAAAACCTAGATTTGAATTTGTCAAAATTTGTAAAAATACAACAAAAAATCCTAGGTTTATATTTCAGGAGCTGTAAGACCAGAACCCCATGGCCGCGCCATTCAAACGGTGAAAAATATGTTATCGCCGATATCTCGCTGAAAAAGCATCGCATAAGTCTGAAGTTTTTTGTAAAACCTAGATTTGAATTTGTCAAAACTTGTAAAAATACAACAAAAATCCTAGGTTTATATTTCAGGAGTTGTAAGACTAGAACCCCATGGCCGCGCCATCGAAACGGTGAAAAAAACGTGATAGCCGATATCTCGCTGAAAAAGCATCGCAGACGTCTAGAGTTTTTTGTAAAACCCAGATTTGAATTTGTCAAAACTTACAAAAATGCAACAAAAAATACTAGGTTAATATTTTAGGAGCTGTGAGACTAAAACCCCGTGGCCGCGCCATCGAAACGGTGACAAAAACGTTATCTCCGATATCTCGCTGAAAAAGCATCGCAGAGGTCTGAAATTTTTTGTAAAACCTAGATTTGAATTTGTCAAAACTTGTAAAAATACAACAAAAAATCCTAGGTTTATATTTCAGGACCCGCGCCATAGAAACGGTGAAAAACACGTTATCGCCGATATCTCACTGAAAAAGCATCGCAGAGGTCTGAAATTATTTGTAAAACCTAGATTTTAATTTGTCAAAACTTGTAAAGATACAACAAAAATCCTAGGTTTATATTTCAGGACCCGCGCCATAGAAACGGTGAAAAATACGTTATCGCCGATATCTCACTGAAAAAGCATCGCAGAAGTCTGAAATTATTTGTAAAACCTAGATTTGAATTTGTCAAAATTTGTAAAAATATAACAAAAAATCCTAGATTTACATTTCAGGAGCCGCGCCATTGAAACGGTGAAATATGGTTTTTTGTGACCTAGGTTCACAAAAAACCATATTTCACCGTTTCACAGCTCCTGAAATATAAACCTAGGATTTTTTGTTTTATTTGTAAAAAAATTATCTAATTCAAATATAGGTTTTACAAAAACTTCAGACCTCTGCGATGCTTTTTCAGTGAGATATCGGCGATAACGTGTTTTTATCTGTTTCAATGGCGCGGCTCCTGAAATATAAATCCAGGATTTTTGTTGTATTTTTACAAGTTTTGACAAATTCAAATCTAGGTTTTACAAAAAACTTCAGACCTCGGCGATGCCTTTTCAGCGAGATATCGGTGATAACGTTTTTGTCACCATTTCGATGGCGCGACCACGGGATTTTAGTCTCACAGCTCCTAAAATATTAACCTAGTATTTTTTGTTGCATTTTTGTAAGTTTTGACAAATTCAAATCTGGGTTTTACAAAAAACTCTAGACGTCTGCGATGCTTTTTCAGCGAGATATCGGCTATCACGTTTTTTTCACCGTTTCGATGGCGCGGCCATGGGGTTCTAGTCTTACAGCTCCTGAAATATAAACCTAGGATTTTTTGATGTATTTTTACAAATTTTGACAAATTCAAATCTAGGTTTTACAAAAAACTTCAGACCTCTGCGATGCTTTTTCAGTGAGATATCGGCTATAACGTGTTTTTTACCGTTTCAATGGCGCGGCTCCTGAAATATAAACCTAGGATTTTTTGTCAAATTTTGACAAATTTTGACAAATTCAAATCTAGGTTTTACAAAGTCAAAACAAGTTTTGACAAATTCAAATCTAGGTTTTACAAAAAATTTCAGACCTCTGCGATGCTTTTTCAGCGAGATATCGGTGATAACGTTTTTGTCACCGTTTCGATGGCGCGGCCACGGGGTTTTAGTCTCACAGCTCCTAAAATATTAACCTAGTATTTTTTGTTGCATTTTTGTAAGTTTTGACAAATTCAAATCTGGGTTTTACAAAAAACTCTAGACGTCTGCGATGCTTTTTCAGCGAGATATCGGCTATCACGTTTTTATCACCGTTTCGATGGCGCGGCCACGGGGTTTTAGTCTCACAGCTCCTAAAATATTAACCTACGATTTTTTTCTATATTTTTACAAATTGTTTACAAATTGAATCTGTTATTTACCAAAATTTCAGGTCTGTGCAACGCTTAGGTTCTGAGATCTCCGTGGCCCCGCGGTTCTCCGCGTTTCGATGGCGCGGCCACGTTCAAACCCTTCTAACTTTTTAACCATAGCTTTGACAAATTTGAGGTTTTGCGAGTCAACTTTTACAAATTGTTACAAAATGTTGGCATAGTTTTTTTTTTTATTAACGCCATGGCCGCGCGGTTGAAACGAACACGTTAGTTAGGCATCGGCCGAGCGTCACGCATGCGCGCTATCCGCGCGCCGCCTGCGGCGTCCCTCCCGCGCTCCGGTTTAGTCGCGCGCATGTCGCGCGCCCGCTCCGACAAGCGCACGTAGCGTTTTCATTCGTCCACGGCTCTCGTTCGCTCCCGCCATATTTGTAATTTAGTTAAGCCATAGTAATTGTTTTACAAGTTGTTGTGTTTTATTATGTGTTCCGTTAGACGTCTGAAGTCCATTATGAGAGAGTACATCGTTCTATACACACGCCATGTCGTTAGATGTTGGCTCTCCCGTCACGTGAACTAGCGCCTCCTGCGGCTAAACCTGGAACTGACTGAATACCACCGAGCAAGCCGCCATACCTTATGTCATTGTTGCGTCGTTTTCAAATGCGCGCGTATCCTTCGTTCGTTAGATTTTTAGAAAACTTAACAATCTCAGTTTTGTTTAAGTTTTACTTCAAATTTCTTATAACTTTCGAGATTGAAGTAGAAAGTTATTGATAATCAGTTTCCGTTACGTGAAAACAAAGTTGTGAAATCTTTTCTAAACTCAGCGGCCATCTTGATAGTTTTGGAAAAAAGTATTTAATTAACTTCCACAAGGATAATTCATTGTGTTGAAGCCATAACGTATTTTATTTTACGAATCAAGTGTGATCATTGTAAAAAATGGACAGTGATAAAATAATCGAGCCAGTGGGTGACAATCTCACGGATGTTTTTAGTGATCACGATTCCACGCGGTTACGAAAAAGTGTAAATACAAACGTGCCGCCTGTGCCGGCAAGCGTATCTAGCTCGAAGTCGTCATCGAGTTCAAGTTCGAGCGAGGAGGATGAGCCGCCGTCAAAAAGACGGCGCCGGATTCGATCACACGAATCTTTACGGGAAATAGATCGCAGGTTTGAAGTACTGTCACAACAACTTGTAAGTCATGTTAATAATATATTCTGTGCAAATTACGCTGCGATACAACCAAGTACTTCTGGACCCTCCGCTGTGCCTACGTCGGAGTCAGTAATTAAACCTTTAGATGATCCGTTTTTACGCCTGTCAGCCGAAGTGAAAGATATTGCCGAGCTTAACGTTTCTATCAAGGAACCGTCCGTACCTAAAGCAAATCCCGACCGAGTCGCTAAGTTAGCTTCAATGCAAAGGTTTGACTCCTTAGATTGGAACTCTGTACGATATACTGAAGTACAAAAGAAATATACAGCTTTCCCGGCGTTCACCGAACTAAAAGTTAATGAGGAGTTGAGGAGACTAGAAGATCCTTTTGCCCCACTTAGATGGCACCAAATGGAGCGCAGCTTCGCTGCCTTATCAAACGCTTTTTTAGCCCAAAATGAGGCTGTAAACTTAGCCTTGCGCAATTTAATTGACTGGTCTGCAACACCAAACACACAACTCACGTCAGCCACAATTTATGATAAATTGAAAGAGTTATTTGGAAATGAGTCAGACTACAAAGTAATATCCCATGATCTCTTACAAATAATTTGTGGGAAACGGGCAGAAGTTTTGGAATTAAGGCGTAAAGCGCTGCTTAAAGGTTTAAAAGGGAAGTACCTACAGGAAGATATTAATAAAATACCCCCCTCAGCGGAATATATGTTTAATCCCCAAAGTTTATCCGCATACATTCAAAAGATTGGCGGAATGGACAAAATTAACAAAGACACAGTGCCTAGTTCAAAATTTTCTGGACGTTCTAAATCACCAATACCTTCAAAATCTCCAGTGGCTTCTACTTCTCATGAAAAGCCATTTCGTTTCCAGCAAAATAAAACAAAACAAGGAAAACACAATAAACGTCATTTCGACGAGCAAGATAGAAAGAAAAAGGGGGGGGGGGGCGAAAAGGTGATCCTAACAGAAGTAGACGCAAATGACTCGTGCTTCATGGGGGGTTGTCTGATGTTGTATCGAGATGTGTGGGCCAACTTGAATCCACCCAAGATGGTTCTCAAATTAATTTCTGCTGCCCGCATTCCATTCAATCAGACACCACCACTTATCTTCCCAACACCGGACATCATGCACAAATTTCAAACACCAAGTTCTTCAGCAATGTCATTGGAAATTCAAGCCATGATTCAAAGTCAAATTCTCGAGCCTGCGCCCTTAACTCCGTCCTTCATATCCCCACTATTCATACTAACAAAAAGCAGTGGGAAGAGGCGGGTTATTTTCAATTTGAAGGCGTTAAATCAATTCATGCAACCAAAACATTTCCACCTTTTTCATCATCACCAAATGTCCAACTTCTTACAAGCGGGCGACTGGATGGTCAAACTGGACCTAAGTCAAGCCTATTATCATCTGAGGATCTCTCAAAGACACCGTTGTTTTCTTCGCATAAGCTACGAGGGTCGGCTGCTACAAATGACCTGCCTGCCCTTTGGTCTCGCTGCGGCACCGAAAATGTTTGCCTCTGTCACAAACTGGACTGCCGAAATGCTACGCAGCAAAGGTCTTCGATTGGTCCTGTATTTAGACGATTATTTAATAGTTCACCAAAGCAGGGAGACGTTAACAACACATGTCCAGCTGGCCATAGAGTTCCTCACCTCCCTAGGTTGGAATATCAACATGGAAAAATCTATAGTAACCCCAACAAGGTGTATAGAATTTCTGGGAATTGTCTGGGACACACACTCCAACACCAAGAGTTTGCCTCCAGACAAAGTTTGCAAGATCCGTCAGTGCCTATTGACTCGCCTAGCAGCCGGCAGTTGGACCCTCAAGCAGGCGCAACGCCTCTTAGGGTATCTCAACTTTGCGACCTTCATCACCCACCGGGGAAGGTTGCATTGCCGCACGTTGCAGCGCCACAGCAATCAGTGTCAGAAAAATTCGCGCCATCCAGTACAGTTCACAGACGAGGTACGAAAAGATCTAGAGTGGTGGCTAGAAAACGTGAAACAAAGATCTCATATTCACCCCAGGAGGTCACCAGTCAACTATCTTGTCACAGACGCGTCAGATATTCAATGGGGCGCCATACTGAACAACAAACAAATAAGTGGCATGTGGAATCAACACCAATTGAAGTGGCACTGCAACTTAAAAGAAATGTATGCAGTGATAGCTGCAATATCCCTAGAAGCAAATACCTTACAAAACTCAACCATTATTTTGCAAACAGACAACAGAACAGTTGTATCTTACATAAAAAACCAAGGCGGAACAAAGTCTCAAAATCTCCTGAAATTGACAAAACAACTTCTGGCACTAACGGACAGCCTGAACGTAGTACTAGTCCCTCACCACCTTCCGGGACTGTACAACACAGAAGCCGATCACATCTCGAGAAATCGAATCGGTTCGGAATGGCATCTGCTGAGCGAGGCAACCAACAAAATATTCACACAGTGGGGAACTCCAAGCATAGACCTGTTCGCCTCGCAAGAAGCACACGTCGTGTGCAATTATGTTACTCTAGACTTATCAGACTCGAACGCTTGCTTTCACGACGCTTTCAGCAAATTCTGGCTATACGACCTCGCATGGATTTTTCCTCCACCGGCTCTGCTCCCACGTGTATTACACCATCTCAACTCAGCAAAAGGAAAGTTCATAATAATAGCACCCAAGTGGAAGAGACCCTTTTGGCGTCCAGATCTGAAGAGCCGCGCCCTAGCACGTCCCATGAAAATCAGGGACTTGAAAACATCATTGGTGGACACAATGACTGGGCGCCCCCCAGCTCAAGTACTCAACCTACAGCTGGAAGCCTGGCTCATTTCGGCTGGGACTCCCTAACACAAAACTGGTCAGGTGAGGAAAAACAACTTTTGTCCACTTGTTGGAGAGCCTCTACGCTCAAAACTTATATTCCTATTTGGAGCAAATGGGTGCGGTGGTGTAATCTTAATAACCTAAACGGTCATTATCCAACACCTGCAAATGTAGCCCGGTATTTAGCAAAACTTTTTCTTGAAGATCGATTAGCATATCGTACTATTCTGGTGCATAAATCAGTCATAGCGTCAGTTTGTGAAACTCTGTCTGATATTAAGATTTCATCAAATCACTTAGTTAGACATATTTTAAAAGCTGTATCGTTAGCTAGACCAATTCCACAGAAACTTCCAATTTGGGATGCAAGAATAGTAATTCAATATTTAAAAAATACAAATCCAAATTTGCAAAGCTTGTATGATGTTTCTAGGCGTACGGCTACTATACTGTTGTTGACTTCAGGTAGAAGAGTACACGACTTGACTCTTTTACATTGTGATCCGAAACATATGGTGGACAATGGGGATTCAATAACCCTATATCCTGTTTTCGGTTCAAAAACGGACTCAACGTCATACCAACAATCAAGTTGGACTTTACTCTCGTCACCAGATAAAAATACAAACCCTTTATTTTGGTTAAGAGCTTTGATTGGAATTTCAAAGAATGTCAGAGGTTGTCTTACAAATTTGTTTATCACCACAAGGGAGCCCAGTAAACCAGCTAGTGCCGTTATAATAGGTGGTTGGATAAGACGAATTCTTTCCGAAGCTGGAATACAGGCTACACCTGGTAGTTTTAGGTCAGCAGTTTCATCTCTGAATTGTTTAGAAAAATACCCAGTTAATGATATCCTGGCTAAGGCAAATTGGCGCCATGAAAACACCTTTAGAAAATATTACTACAGAGAGGTAGAAAATACAGACCATAACAATAGTCTTCAGTCAGAGAAATCACTTTCTCAGTTCTTTGCAGTTTCTAAATAAAAAATCTACAAGCAGTAAACCTATTAGGATATTATTTCTAATTCAGCATTGTTTATTTGGTTTTTCTTAAAATTATTATGCAACATAATTACTAATCACATTGTTGCGTTTTATGAAGCAAGCCACCAGGAGATAACAAACAGCTCTCTCATAATGGACTTCAGACGTCTAACGGAACACATAATATAAAAATTTTACCTTTAAATAAAATTTGTATTATGTTTCCTATGACGTCTGAAGTCCAAATAATTTCTTCCTGGTGCATCATTATCATTATGAGCCGAACAATGACATAAGGTATGGCGGCTTGCTCGGTGGTATTCAGTCAGTTCCAGGTTTAGCCGCAGGAGGCGCTAGTTCACGTGACGGGAGCTCAGAAGAACAACAAGCATAGAAGTAGTGATTAAATAGCAACTGAACTCAATATATTTGTTTCATTTTGACTTATGGAGCCGCTATGATGTAAAAGAAGGACACATATACAGAAGACGTTTCGAAATTTTGTAGGTTGTCATTCATTTTATTCTGACTAGTGATGTACCCACTAAATTTCAGCGTCGATAGAATTTACAATGACATTCTTTCTTATACTGCCAAGAATATTAACCGTCTTGCCGCTGGGGTCGTTGGTTGTCTGAAAGGGTTACCGCGGCCCTGGCATAGGCAACTGAAGGAACACGGGTGGGTTTTAGTCAGTAAAAGTCTGACACGCCCTCCCGCTCCACCCAGAGCGGGAGAAGTTATTTGATGATTTCCCACCCTCAAAAAAAAAAAAAAAAAAAAAAAAAAAGGTACACCCGGCTACACATCAAACTATACATTTCCAGTTTACACTGACCGCTCATTGTAAGGAAATCCTATACAATGCGAGATCAGCTTATACTGGAAATGTATAGCTTGATCTGTAGCCGTGCGTACCTAAAATTTTGAATTAACTAAGCATCCTTATGATCCCAATACTTAATACATTCGTTCAAAATGAAACAATACTTTAAGTATGAACTAAATAGTTCGTCATCATCATCACCAAAGTCTTCCTTGGTTCCCGACAGCTCTTCATGTATTCAATCTGACCCGGCTAAACCAGAATGTATTTAATTGCCATAATAACTGATGAGTTTATTGAAAACAAGTGGGAGACATTCGGTTTTGCAAATGTTTTTAGCAACTTACTTTCTCATATTTATTTGAATTTTAGATTACATCATAGACTACTCAACAAAGTCTAGGGAACAAGGGTATTCAAAGTACCTAATAATTTTTATTTTAATACTTTTTATGTAACACATTATTTTAAATCGGTAGAAGCGTAATTTAATAGAGATTTGAATTATTTGATTAAATAAAATGGTTGTTAGTGAAAAAATAAAATTTATTATGAAAATTCAAATTTTTGTACATAAAAAAATAAATAACGACCAGATAATATTTTAAATAAAAAAAATTAAATGCCTAGCAACTTTAATAATCTGTTAGGCGAATTCCAGCCCACACCATAATCATTCCGCCCTGGTACGAAATAGTACGAATGAACTTCCTGAGGATTCTGGAGTCGGCTCTGGCGACCAGGAACTCGCCAAAAGCGCAGTCTTCTTGAATCGGGATGGAATCCAATTATTTCTGAATTTGTTATTGTCATCTGTGTCAAGGATTCCTAAAACAAACAGTTCTCAATAAAATTTATGTAAGATTTTTTATCAACATTTTTATTTAGGTATTTACCTAAATAAAAATGTTGATAAAAAATCTTAAATCTTTAAACTAAGTTTTATTTGTATGTCTTACCTGACTGATGTGAGATGATTTCACGAGATGTCAAGATCAGTGGCGATTCATCAATCTGTATCGATGTACTATGTCCTGTTTCAACTTCCATTGCTACGGGATCCTACAATTACGTATTTTTTATTAAAAATAAATAAATAAATTTAATAATATCATTGATGCGATATCATTCTTCTAATTATTAGAAGAATGATATCGCATCAATGATATTTTTAATATAATATCATTGTATCGCATATATCAAGTGAACATATTTCTGAAATGTTATACCTGTCTTCATGTTAGATTGCTGTTGATGGTGAGCGGTTCTTTTAATTTGCAGTACTGCGCTATGTCCTTCTTCGCAGACTTCCATAAGTATTTCCTGTAATGTAATAAATAAAGTTTTAATTTGAACGGGATACTATTTATTGCCAATAAAATACCTTAATTATATCATAATACTGGATGAATTTTTTATCATGCACCAAATCGAAATGAGAGATTGTACTCATCATTATGAACAACTTTTACTATGGGAACAAACCTGAAATCGCGAAAAAAAAATCAGCTGTTCAGTACAATATACATCAAACTCGTCAAAATGTACTGAACAGCTGATTTTTTTTTCGCGATTTCAGGTTTGGTCCCATAGTAAAAGTTGTTCATAATGATGAGTACAATCTCCCATTTCAATTTGGTGCATGATAAAAAATTCATCCTGTATATCAGACCATTTCATCTGTTCTATCCATAGCAAATAATGTGACGACTTAAAGAACATGCTACATCCATTTCATAGGTTCATTACCAAATGAATACAAAGTAAAATGCTTGGAGCATATTATGTGGCTGTGCTTTTTGGAGTCCAATTTCGTCTACCAATACAATTTATCCATTTTTTTTTCACATCGTCTAGGAAATTTGTAAAAGAAAAGTATCGACAACATTATTTACGTCACTATGGCTGATCAAGATAACCCCAAAACAATTTCCGAATATTCGCTAATAACTTCTATTGGAATAAATATTACGACTGGTTTCAGCTATATAGTGACACAGCAATATTTGTTATGTATTTATATTCGTTTATCAGATCATATGCAACAAGAAATTGAGCAAAAACTTACCGATGGAAGGTCAATATTTATTGTTCATTTTATTTTCGCTATGAATGGGACTTGCAGCCCCCAACCACACAAGAAATTGCTCCACAGCGTCCACACACTCACTATTTGTAGTTAAACAAAGAATTCATGCAATCTAACAGTAGAAATATTATTAAAACATCGCAAAACCATGGAAGATTACGACAAACACGTAAACAATGAACACGCGAATAAGTCAGGTAGTTCAATGAACGAACTGTCAGGCATTGAAACAAAGTACTATCAAATTTGGCCGCGTCATACTATAACTTTTTTGACCAAATGACAATTGATCTTGTGACCATGCCAAGAAAGTAAAACAAAGAGTAAAACATTTATCTCTTTCCCACATCCTTTATCGTACCTTTATCGTACCTAATAATAGAACGGGACTAAAGGTAGTTACAGAATTCTGTTTTTAACCTTCCTTCTATGCTTTGTTATTGTTCTGAGGACGGGAGAGCCAACATCTAACGACATGGCGTGTGTATAGAACGATGTACTCTCTCATAATGGACTTCAGACGTCATAGGAAACATAATACAAATTTTATTTAAAGGTAAAATTTTTATATTATATTGTTTTCGTGGCATCAATCGTGTTTTCACTGGACCTTAACCCACGCCATTACAGTGACGCCCAACTCGCGGCCATGTTAAGTATAACAGCGCCATAACCAATAACGAACCCAGTGCAGTGTGGTTAAGTAGGTAATATTTATTCAGTGACTACAGTGAAGCACAGAGACATTATCATGCCACGAACGACGCGGGCAACCAGCCGCGTGACGCGAGCAGCGATCGACCGCAAGGCGGAGGAGCAAGAAAGCGACGGTTACGGTTACTCCGACTCGGACTGCGACACAGTGGTGGAGCCGCGCGCCTATGCCGGCGCCACTACCACCCATGCACGCGACCCAACCGACGCGGCCGAGGAGACGCGCGCCCACGGGGGCACCATCACCCAGCAACGCGACTCAACCAGCGCGGCCGAGGAGACGCGCGCCCAGGGGGGCGCCATCACCCAGCGACGCGACTCAACCAGCGCGGCCGAGGAGTCGCGCGCGCAGGGGGGCGCCGCTCTCGACCACACGCTCTGCGGGGCCCACACCGGCGCACCTGCCGCAGCGCTCAACACCGAGCGGCTGCTGTCCACCATGATGGAGTCGTTTGCCAGGATGCAGGCGGAGACCAACCGCACGCTAGTGGCAACCCTACAATCTCTGCATCACGGCAACCAGTCGCACCCAGTCGCGTCGACACCGGCGGCATCGCCCACGGCGAACGCACCCGCGACCTCCGGCGGTAACTTTTCAAAGTGCACCGCGAGGTTTGACGGGCAGTCACGCGACACCGAGGTACTGGAGGCGTTCATCGACGCAGTGGAGGTTTACAAGGAGTGCGCCGACGTAACCGACGAGCACGCGCTACGCGGCCTCTCCATGTTGCTGAGCGGCGACGCGGCGGTATGGTGGCGCGACGCCCGGGCATGCGTCGGCTCGTGGCCGGACGCGCTCGCGCGCCTGCGCGCTGCCTACGGGTCAGCGCACACCAAGAGCAGAGCAGAGCATTTTCTGAGACTATTGAAAAATTAATCTTATGACAATTCCATACATTGCAAAATTAAATCGTCCAAACTTGATGCTCGGCTACGCTCGAGCATGCTCGAGAATGCTGGGCGTGTATTTAATTTTGCAATGTATGGAATTGTCATAAGATTTATTTTTCAATAGTCTCAGAAAATGCTCTGCTCTGCTCTGCTCTTGGTGTGCGCTGACCCTACGGCGTGCAAAAGCCCGCGTACAGGATACTGCGCGAGGTATACACGTGTGAACAAAGTGAGTGTGAACGCGCCGAAGTTTTCATATCAAAGGTACGATCTTTATTAGTTAAATTACCCTATGTTGTGCCAAGCGTGATGATAGTGGATATTGTGTACGGCTTACTATATCGTCGAATACGAAAACGTTTGCCTCGAGACACCGTTAAGCCTCCTCTACACTACTCGCGAAGTTGGTCGAAGTTAGGCGAATACGGTAGTGTGGACGGCCACTTCGCTTCGCTTCGTGCAACCTCGGCTCGCCTCGCGCGACTTCCGATCGTTGTCGGTTTTTGCGCCCGAGTCAAAGGGCCCGAAGTGCACCGACGAAGCGTCTGACTACACTACTCGACTCACTTCAAATTGTCGCGTGATAAATTCGCACGTAATTATAATAAGCGAGAGTGCACATTGCAACGGCAGCTGCCACTTCAACATTATCCATGGGGCAAAGAATACTACTTAGTCTGTGGTGCAAAGCGCGCGGGTGCCATCGGGCAACTGACCTCCTCGCGAAGTTGCACGAGTGTGTAGTCACGTACTTCCGACTTCGGTCAACTTCGACGAGTACTTCGTCGAAGCAACTTCGCGAGTAGTGTAGTGGAGGCTTTAGCGATATTGATCATTTGTTAGAGAGAGCGAGACTCGTGGAAGCTCAGAACAATAACAAAGCATAGAAGTAGTGTTAAAATAGCAACTGAACTCAATATATTTGTTTCATTTTGACTTATGGAGCCGCTATGATGTTAAAGAAGGACACGTATACAGAAGAAGTTTCGAAATTTTGTAGGTTGTCATTCATTTTATTCTGACTAGTGATGTACCCACTAAATTTCAACGTCGATAGAATTTACAATAACATTCTTTCTTACACTGCCAAGAATAATAACCGTAGGTACACACGGCTACACATCAAGCTATACATTTCCAGTTTACACTGACCGCTCATTGTAAGGAAATCCTATACAATGCGAGATCAGCCTATACTGGAAATGTATAGTTGATCTGTAGCCGTGCGTACCAAAAATTTTAAAGTAACTAAGCATACTTATGATACCAATACTTAATATATTCGTTCAAAATGAAACAATACTTTAAGTATGAACTAAATAGTTCGTCATCATCATCACCAAAGTCTTCCTTGGTTCCCGACAGCTCTTCATGTATTAAATCTGACCCGGCTAAACCCGAATGTATTTAGTTGCCATAATAACTGATGAGTTTATTGAAAAGAAGTGGGAGACATTCGGTTTTGCAAATGTTTTTAGCAACTTACTTTCTCATATTTATTTGAATTTTAGATTACATCATAGACTACTCAACAAAGTCTAGGGAAAAAGGGTATTCAAAGTACCTAATAATTTTTATTTTAATACTTTTTATGTAACATATATTATTGTAAATCAGTAGAAGCGTAATTTAATAGAGATTTGAATTATTTGATTAAATAAAATGGTTGTTAGTGAAAAAATAAAATTTATTATGAAAATTTAAAATGGTACCAAAGCGACAAAAACTTTTCGTACATAAAAAAATAAATAACGACCAGATAATATTTTAAATAAAAGATAATATTTTAAATAAAAGATAATATTTTAAATAAAAAAATAAAATGCCTAGCCACTTTAATAATCTGTTAGTCGAATTCCAGCCCACACCATAATCATTCCGCCCTGGTACGGATGAACTTCCTGAGGATTCTGGAGTCGGCTCTGGCGACCAGGAACTCGCCAAAAGCGCAGTCTTCTTGAATCGGGATGGAATCCAATTATTTCTGAATTTGTTATTGTCATCTGTGTCAAGGATTCCTAAAACAAACAGTTCTCAATAAAATTTATGTAAGATTTTTTATCAACATTTTTATTTAGGTAAATAGTTTTATTTGTATGTCTTACCTGACTGATGTGAGATGATTTCACGAGATGTCAAGATCTGTGGCGATTCATTAATTTATACCGATGTACTAGGTCCTGTTTCAACTTCCATTGCTACGGGATCCTACAATTACGTATTTTGTATTAAAAATAAATAAATAAATTTGCACTCGATTATATTTCCGACTGGGATAATTAGAAGAATGATATCGCATCAATGATATTTTTAATATAATATCATTGTATCGCATATATCAAGTGAACATATTTCTGAATGTTATACCTGTCTTCATGTTAGATTACTGTTGATGGTGAGCGGTTTTTTTAATTTGCAGTATTGCGCTATGTCCTTCTTCGCAGACTTCCATAAGTATTTCCTGTAATGTAATAAATCAAGTTTTAATTTGAACGGGATACTATTTATTGCCAATAAAATACCTTAATTATATCATAATATATCAAGACCATTTCATCTGTTCTATCCATAACAAATAATGTAGGAACAGCATGTACTCTAAGTGACGACTTAAAGAACATGCTACATCCATTTCATAGGTTCATTACCAAATGAATACGAAGTAAAATGTTTGGAGCATATTATGTGGCTGTGCTGTTTGGAGTCCAATTTCGTCTACCAATACAATTTATCCATTTTTTTTTCACATCGTCTAGGAAATCTGTAAAAGAAAAGTATCGACAACATTATTTACGTCACTATGGCTGATCAAGATAACCCCAAAACAATTTCCGAATATTCGCTAATAACTTCTATTGGAATAAATATTACGACTGGTTTCAGCTATATAGTGACACAGCAATATTTGTTATGTATTTATATTCGTTTATCAGATCTTAGGCAACAAGAAATTGAGCAAAAACTTACCGATGGAAGGTCAATATTTGTTGTTCATTTTATTTTCGCTATGAATGGGACTTGCAGCCCCCAACCACACAAGAAATTGCTCCACAGCGTCCACACACTCACTATTTGTAGTTAAACAAAGAATTCATGCAATCTAACAGTAGAAATATTATTAAAACATCGCAAAACCATGGAATATTACGACAGACACGTAAACAATGAACACGCGAATAAGTCAGCTAGTTCAATGAACGAACTGTCAGACATTGAAACAAAGTACTATCAAATTTGGCCGCGTCATACTATAACTTTTTTAACCAAATGACAATTGATCTTGTGACCATGCCAAGAAAGTAAAACAAAGAGTAAAACCTTTATCTCTTTCCCACATCCTTTATCGTACCTAATAATAGAACGGGAATAAAGGTAGTTACAGAATTCTGTTTTTAGCCTTCCTTCTATGCTTTGTTATTGTTCTGAGCGTGGAAGATTCGATAACGGAATTAAAAAACTCGATCGTTTCCGCGAATAACCCGAATGTACCTACCGCTCCCGACCGCGGTACTACGAGTCCGAGCGCAACCACCGGTTCCAAACTCACCTCTAACTCGAACGAAACATCGAAACGTATTCGCATTAGATGTTCGTTTTGCAAAGCGTTCGGTCACGCGGCTAAAGAATGTCGTAAGGCAAATGAAGTCGATAGCGACACTAGAACTAACGAAGTAGGTACTAGCGATAAAGTTATTAATCCTATACGTTGTTATGGATGCGGCCAGCCAGGGGTGGTCAAGTCAAAGTGTGAAACTTGTTCGATTAAACCCGCGCCCACCAAACCGTCCGATTTTAATGTCGTAAAACGTGACTTCTTCGCGACAACGACATCACATCCTTTGATATCTATAAGTATAGGCGTAGTAGGTAAGGAAGGGGTAGCGATAGTCGATACCGGGGCAACGCACAGTGTTGCTAGCCCATTATTGCATTCGTTATTAGTGAAAAACGGCGTTCAATTCCAAGAAACGGAACGTTATATCGGGCTAGCCGATGGCTCGTGTCATAAGAAAATGGTGAAGATCGCAACAATACCTGTCACCTTAGATAGTCGAAGAGTCGACACCGAGTTTATGGTATTTCCTGGTGATGACACCAGAACACTTTTAGGTCGTGATTTTATTGCTAACGCGGCTATTGTTTTAGACATAGCCCAGGAGTCATGGCATTTTGCAGATAGTCCAGGAGACCGGTTCCCGTTTTTGCAATCTTATGTATTGAACAGCGCGGCCGTGATACAAGCAGAGGCCTGCGATGCATCACTGCGCCAAGATGAAGGTATGAGCTTGCCACCGGAGCACAGGGCCGCACTCAACGAATTTTTGCAAGTCAGAGTCGCTCAGTTCGCTTCGGCGGGAACTTCTACGGACTTCGCTGTTCATAAGAATGAGGTAAGCGAGACACAGGAACCTTTGGCTTCTCCACCCTATAGATTGTCGCCGCCTAAGAGAGAGGTACTCGAGAAAGAGTTGCACAAACTAGTCAACTCTGACGTCATTGAGGAATGCGAGTCGCCGAGGGCATCGAATGTCGTGCCTGTCAAGGAAAAGGTAAGTATATGGAAATGGGGCCCGAAGCAGCAGGCAGCTTTCGAGAAGATCAAGCAACTGCTAGTATCGGCGCCGATTCTGCGTCAGGCTGATGCGACGTTACCCTTCGTCCTCAGAACCGATAGCAGTGGGTATGCTCTCGGGGCGGTTCTTCTCCAGGGGGAGGGGACCGACGAGCGCCCAATAGAATACGCCAGCCGACTTTTGTCCGCCGCCGAAAGAAACTACAGCACGACGGAGAGGGAGGCTCTAACCGTCGTCTGGGCAGTCTCCAAGTTCAGGGGATATATAGATGGCGCTGAAGTCGTGGTCAAGTCAGACCATCAGCCGCTTAGGGGGCTGATAAGTATGAAATCACCAAGCGGTCGCCTAGCAAGGTGGGCCCTGAGCCTTCAGCAGTATAACCTAAAAATAGAGTACACACCACGTAAGGCCAATGTTATAGCCGACACTCTATCGCGTCCGGCTTGCGCTGAAGACGCCGATCGTGACCTGTGCTGCGCTGTGGTCGACATGCCCTCTCGCAGTCTGAGGGACCTGCGCGAGAACCAACTAAAGGACCCGAAGGTAAGCAAGATCGTCGAGGCTCTGGAATCCGACGATCTCTCTAGGGGGAGGGTATGGACAAACAAAGGGTATGTGCTCGCTGAAAGTGTGTTATATAGATATTGCTCTGGGAACGAGGAGCATGATGACGCCAGTCTGGTGCTCCCAGTACAGGAGAAACGTATGAGAGGGAGGCCTCGGAGGAGCTAACCCAAACGCGAGGACGTCCGTTAGGGTTAGAGGGGGAGACTATAAGACGCATTTTCGGGTTGGAACGTGGTACGGCGCGCAGCCGCACGGTTAGTTAGGCATCGGCCGAGCGTCGCGCATGCGCGCTATTCGCGCGCCGCCTGCGGCGTCCCTACCGCGCTCCGGTTTAGGTTTAGTCGCGCGCCCGCTCCGACAAGCGCACGTAGCGTTTTCATTCGTCCACGGCTCTCGTTCGCTCCCGCCATATTTGTAATTTAGTTAAGCCATAGTAATTGTTTTACAAGTTGTTGTGTTTTATTATATTGTTTTCGTGGCATCAATCGTGTTTTCACTGGACCTTAACCCACGCCATTACACATGTTCATATTTATTATGTAAAACAAAACATTACACTCAAACTCAAACCAGCAATACATTGTGTAGATACAAAAGAACATCATATTTACCGTCATCTTTGATGACTTGGCAGCCAGGTAGGCAATAGGTGCACAACATTGTTTCGAGACATGGTTATTTAAGTATAAACACAAAACACTTGGTCAGTGGTCGTCTTAGGGGTGGAGTTAAACACTTAAATAATATGGTCCAAACTCCTATTTACGGAGGGCCCACAGGGCACTTGGAGGGCCTAAGCATTTAAATCACCGAGGAGCACGGGGGGCTCAAGTCGTGGTGATTTAGAAAGTAGACATTCGATGGGAACGTTTATCTTCCAAGATTTTTACTAAATACGGAGCAACGAACTAAACTTGACGACAGTACGATTCACGAAAGATGACCACAAATGGCGGCCGTCTGCGCACGTACACTCATGAAGAAAATACTTAAGACAAAATAATATTTTAATGTTGGTTAAATAATTTGTGTAATGTTGTAAACGCTGGTTATGCAAATAAATCAAACGTAAGTAATTTTAAATGTTTATTAAAATAAATTGAACCAAAAATATTATAAATATGTAAAACACATTTAGTCGCTATCGCTATTCTCAAGTTCCATGATTCCCTCTATCATGGAACTTGAGGGAATCGTGGAACTTGAGGAACTGGGGCCGGGTTCCATATTAAAGTCTTCATCTTCCGATGATTCTGGAAAATCCACATCTGTCGTATCTTCACTCTCGTCAGATTCTCCCGCACGTATAATTAATTCCTCCGTAAGCACATCCACGATGTGGTCACTTTTTATATAGCTTTCTTCTATAGATTTTACTTTGTCACATAGTTTTTTCCATTCCTCTGGTCCCATCAGATTCACTTTTTCTTTAATTAAATCTATAACGCAGCCAATATTCCACTTTACGTTTTTACTACTCACGTAACCCTTTATAGAGGCCCAAGCCATTTCTATGGGATTTAAATCCGGATGGTACGGTAGGAGACGGAGAACATCGTGACCATTTTCCATCAAAATTTTGTCAACGGAGTATTTCTTAAAACGAGGTTTGTTATTTTTTATTATATCGTACAATTGAGGTTTCAACATATTGGAATCAAAGCTGATTCCATTTTTGGTAAGCCACTCTTGCATGTCGGATTTTCGGGAATTAGATGTGGGAGCCATATCATATTCTTTATTGTGGTATGGGGCGTTTCGGTGGGAGATTGGGTACCAATTGAGTTCGAATCCATTTCTGGTAATTTTCAAAATTCATGTCGTCATGATAATCTCCTGATTTTGTGCCCGACTTGAAAGTTAATAATGCATTGGGCACAAATCCAACCTCTGACCCGGCATGAACGATTACGACACGTTGGCCTTTTGAGATAGGCTTTTTCAGACCTGATGTAGAACCGTCAGCCCAGCTCATGGGTTTTGCATGTGTAGCATGGACGTACGATTCGTCAGTATAAATGATTGGTCTATTTTGTCTTCGATATTCTTGGAGTTTTTTTAGGTAATTGATTCGTAACAACCGAATAGCTGACGTTTCTATTAAAATATTTCGGTTATTTTCTGTTTTTTTCCACTTAAATCCAATTCTTTTTATTAATCGACCCAAACTTGTTTTGGATCCTTTAAAGTTAATATCTTGATGTAATTTTGCTCGTAACTTCTCTAAAGTTGGCAATTCTTTTTCAGTTAAATGAAAGTTATGGATACATCTCTTAATTACCCCTTTGTCAAAGTCGTCAACGTCGGAGGCAGGGTTACGGCGCGGTCTCTTTTTACCAGGGGTTCTAAAAATCACTAAAAACGGTGAAGATTTACTTTCTTTTATAATTCTTTGGCAAGCAAACGAAATATTTACAAAAATATTCGCAACCGCAGAAATTTTTTGCAATGAAATTTCAACATCAGCCTGTCACCCTGTGGCTGTATAGTCATTTCATATATCAAAAAAGAAACTATTAGTAGAATTTACAAATTTTGTAAATTCTACTAATAGTTTCTTTTTTGATCAATAAGAGCAAAGCATTAATACAATACTATGATCGGAGACCTTTTACAAATGCAAAAAAAAATACGAAAAATAATAACTAACTCAAAAACATCAAAATTAATCATTATACGCGTACACTTCTACTATAATGTACTAACAACTGCTTCATGGATGTACGCTGGCAATACTGTTCATTTTTAATTTATGTTCTCGTAGATAGACGGCGCTGAATAGTAAGAAATTAAAATGTATAGCATTTGCCACCCTATGTCATTGTGTATCGTATTGTGTCGCAAGAAAGTGCTCCCAAAAAATGGTTAATTGTGCAGTTTCCTCGTGCAAAAAGCGATCTGCCACTTCTGCGAAACCATAGTGTTTCTTACCACATGAAAGTATAAATTATACATTCAAACAGTTTTATTTAAGTATAATGTCGAAATAATCGTTGTTGACATTACGATAGAAAAATACAGTGGTACGTTGGTAGCGCAAACGTAGTACAGGTAAGCATGGGCGTACCCAGCTTTTGGCCCAGGGGGGGGCAAATCAGAAATTTCTTAAGCCGTGTCCCCCCACATGTTTTTTTTTCGCCTCATCGGTCTGCTCAATGACCTCGGCAAAATCTATGAGAGACTTGTTTATAAGCGCCTTAAAGATTATGCCGAGATAAAGGGCCTAATTCCTAACGAACAGTTTGGTTTTCGAACCCAACAATCTTGTGTACAACAGGTTCACTACATTAACGAACACATAAGCGTTGGTTTCCAACTTGGTTCGATGACGGGTGCTGTTTTCTTCGATATAGCTAAAGCGTTTGACAAAGTCTGGCACAACGGTTTATTATAATAAGCTTTACAAACTCAGTGTGCCAGACCGTCTCGTGCTCATCTTACGAAACTTCTGTCTTTCCGCACTTTTCGCTATTGTACCGAATGAGCGCTATCCTCTCCCACCCCGTTCACGCAGGTTTCCCTTAGGGCTCTGTGTTTTTTCCACTCAGTTCCACGTTATTTAGGTACCAGCGATATCCCGAAAAGTAAAAAGGCACAGTTGGCTCTGTTCGCAGACGATACGATTATATTATCATTATAGTATCATTTACTATTCCGGCCAACGCCAAGAGCCGATATCTCGAACTCTCCAAACTGCAGTCGATAAACTCGGCGCGTGGTTTCGAAAGTGGAGAATCGTCAATCCCGACAAAAGTCAAGCGGTTCTCTTTTTGAAACCGCGTCTCAATCGATCTCCCCGCACCGACCGATCACCATGTTTGACAAGCCGATCCCTTGGGAGAAGCAAGCCCAATATCCGGGTGTGACCCTCGATGAGCACCTCTAAGCACAGAAAACAGTCTCGTTCTGAATGCACGTATAGCAAATTGTAATTTAAGTGCAAGTTGCGCATCTATACAGCATGTATTCTCACAATCATGACTTATGCGGGTTCAGTATTTGCACACGCAAAGTCCCAAAGCATCCATAGGATGCAGACCTTACAAAATCGTTTCCTCCGAACAGCTACGGGATACCCTTTTGGTTCGTTCGGAATGAAATCCTCCACCTAGACCTTAAAATCCCAACTATCCATCAATTCTTGAAACGCAATTCCAAGCGTTTCTTCGATACCCCCGCGAAACATCGCAATCCCTCTGGTTATCGAATCGTCTAGTTAAATCCCCTCAAAAATCAGTAAAGTCAAGGCATGTTCTCACCGACCCCGATGACCCCTTAACCCTCTTCCAGGAGAAAAGTACAGATTACACCAGCACCAGCACAGATTACAAACACAAATCTACATTCCGACTTCGCCGCCCAGGTCCCTTGCGACGACGACCCCCACGTAATTCCCCCCCAGCCTTGATCGGTGAAGGACTGCCAACTGGTGGTGTAGCTGAGCCTGTAGCAGTAATTATCCAGATATGATCCAGCCTATCGCTCCTTGCTGTAATCCACCCAGCGACGGCCTAAGCCGAGCGACGTACACCATAGGGAGTGCCCTTATCATGCAGTCGCTTAATTCGTAGACTAAGAAAGACAGGTTTATGGCCGCGCAGCGCAGTTTTTTTCTAAAATTAATGCTTTTTTTAGTTTACTTAATTGTAAAGTAAGTACACGACAACGTGACGTGGCTCTAATATAACTTTTTTCGACAACAGTACTTAGGCATACAAGATCCAGGGGGGGGCAGCTGCCCCTCCCTGCCCCCCCCTGGGTACGCCCATGCAGGTAAGAATTTGCATAGTGCAGGGACAACGTGAATCAATGATTGATAAAATAAATGATTTTTTTCAGTCAGTATGTTCAGTAACCAGTTTTTTTTTTGTAATGTATCTGGATAAGTCAGGTTGAAATAAAAAAATATATATATTGTAATATATATATTTAATATTAATTTCAGTTCTTTGTGAGTCGATTTAAATTCTTATCTTTTGTAGTTTTAGGCTAATAAAAAATAACAGTTTGTTCGTTTCGAATGTGAGTTTTTGCAGCTCATGCAATTTGAAAAAAATTAATCCGCAGTGGAATAATTTAATAACTATTCCACCGCGGACCGTAGGTAGTAGGTACTTACTAGTAGGTTTTTTCAAGGCTGTTATGAAAACGTAGTACGTACACAATCAAATTAATAGATATGATTTTCGTTTGATTCTGTTGGCACTTATTTAAACTGATTACTTCTATTCTATATTTTTTTTCAACAGATTTCCAAAAGATCCTGTACCTACTATGACAAAAATGTAGGATATTGTGCGGTAATACAGAAACTTGGGGATCCACGCGTACTAGTGCAATCTGTTCAGAACATTTTATGTCGTGTAATTTTAAACAACTTGTAAATAATAGAAGGAAACTAATTGAGGGTACGATACCCACTTTAAAAAAAACATTCTTGGCACGGAAGAACCGCCTGCAAAATTAAAGATTTTAGTAGGACCGTTTTATTATTGGCAACACTTCTGAAATGTCAGAATTCCGTCGAATTAAATAATCTGTAATAATCAGTCTGTACAGTCTGATTTTTAATTCGACGGAATTCTGACAGCAGTAATTTTTTGACACTTCAGATATCCTAAACCTTTTTTCTTTGTTGTCCTTTTTATAAGTTGAAAATGACTACAATTTTTTGGGATATAAAATAACAAAATATGAAAGAGAATGGGATCAAGTAAATTATATGACAATGTAAATAGTGTTTGTTCTGTGCATTCAATGCACACTAATTAAAATATTAATTTTATAAGGCTACATGGAAAAAAGCGTAAAAGAACATATTTTTTTAAATTTAAATATTTATTTAGGTATCATTACCACTAATATCATCATCGTTGTCTGTCTGTAGTTACAAGAAGCGATGATTTTACAAACAAAAAGATATTCCTAAAAAAGGTTTGTAACCTATGGATTATTAGACAGGGATTCCTGTGAAAGAAAAATAATTACCTTACTAATTATCGTAACTTCAATAATATGATAGTAAAAAATCTGATTACCATTTTAAAATTATCAGTCAATTTTTAAGTTTTAGTTTTTCTAATTGAAACCTTATATTCAAGAAAGGTTTTTTTTTTATTTCGCTTAAATGTGTTCCGTTTTTATTAGGACCGTTGTAGTATTGGCAACACTTCTGAAATGTCAGAATTCCGTGGAATTAAAAATCAGACTGTAGTTGTCATTATTCAGACATATTAATATGAACTAACTAGGCTTTGGCTATGCAGCCACACTCGCATGTTTTCCTACTAAAATATCAAACTATAACTATATTTAGTTTGTTTAATTAGTTAGCTAGGAAACACTGAACTCAAATAGTTTTGAAAAACAAAAAATGGACGTGTAAAAGTGTTGTTTTTAACAAAATAATAAAATTGGCTGTGTTATTTTATTATTTATATTCTACCCTTCCTACTTTTTGACACGTATACCTACGTTAAGCCCGCATTATAAAACGGGGCTTAAGTATGTATCCCGAATTGCGGCTCCACTGTACTATCACACCCGCGCGTCCGAAACTTCACATTGGTGAATCACTTGGGTTAGGTTAGAATAGTGACCATTACCTCTATTGCTTGAGAATCATTTTGGTTAGGTTGGGTTAGGTGAGAACAGTGACCCTTAATGCGTAGCTAGTATATAAAATCGCCGGGTGCGTTTGTACAGTGGTTCCCGAATTGCCGACCCTAAATGCAGAATGATAGGGAAGGTCCAGCAATATCAATAATGTTATTTGAAAAAAATATTTGACTATAAAAATAAATACAATCGTTCTTTTTCTAAAGCACTATTAATTGTTTTGTCATTACTGGCTACCTACGTAGTTTCGCAGGCATTAATCATATTGCGTATTTTTGTGTACAGACGCCAGCACGTCAAGCTACTACAATCTTTATAAATCTAAAGTATTAGGTTCAAGGTTGATTGGGAAAATTTGACAGTTATACAAGAAAATAAAACGAATGAATTTTATTTATTCATTCATTCATGTAATGAAATAGCAGGTTAAGCTACGCCTGCCGGGGTTGGTCAGCGAATGAGTGACCATCTTTACATACCGAGACTCCTCCGTGCCTCGGAAAGCACGTTAAGCCGTTGGTCCCGGCTGTCATTCGTGGTTCTTTGACAGTCGTTACGGGTCGTCAGAAGCCCGAATGTCTGACAACTAGTCTTACCAAGGGGTATCGTATTACCAAGTAACTGGACTGGAGGTCAGATAGGCAGTCGCTCCATGTAAAATACTGGTATTCAGCTGCATCCGGTTAGACCTGGTGCGCGCCGACGTTCTGGCGCGATAACACGTACTAACTGTGTGCTTGTCGATAATAAATCGGTGTAGTTAGCTAAAGGTTACTCAAGCCTTATAACTATATACTGTCGTGTTGCTCATTGGATAAGCTATTCAGTGAGCGACTCAACTCAGCTGTACAACAAGACATCGCCTAATAAACTGAGTGTAAAGGAAGAATCGGTTGCAAAATTTTAAAAACATTCACTGCGGGCGTGCGTGAGTCATCGGTGCGCCGGTCAGCTGTTCGTCGCTTCAAGGTCAACGACCGGCACTTGTACGCGCTATCTCTCAAGGACGGCTACATTGGCGCATCGGAACACACACGAAGCTTAACACCACTTCGTTGCGCTGGCGCAGTCCCACAACAACACGCAGGTACGGACTTTAACCAGTTGTTAAACTTTGATTTACAAGCCGTAAATAACAATGCCCACTATTAAACGCACTCCACCGAAGACTCCCATACCAGGGCAATCTCAGTCCGTTCCTGATATTGCTTCAGCTTCAAGTAGCGATGAAGGCCTCAGGAATGTTACCTTTAGAAATAGGCGACAAGGTGTCGTTGACTCGCCCAGCGAACTGTTGATGCATTCCTCTTCCTCTTGCACATGCAGCGAATTTAAGGAGGAACTCGTGCAACTATTGAAGTCATGGACGACTGACTATGACCGTCGGATGTCTATGTGGAAATCTGAGCATGATGCAATCCTCTCTATGCTGGTTAAGGATGTTAACGAACTTAAAAACCTGTGTACTGGAATTCAGAACTCCGCCACTGAGCTTCAAATTAGCATGAACACCTTTAATGTGAATCTTAAGAGAGCAAAAGTCCCGGGTCTAGCCAAACAACACGGGGAAATCCTAGGGATTACCTCTTCATCTGGCCTAGAAACTATTTACAGCCCCGTGAGATTACCACCAAATGAAAGGGAGGACCTTGTAACGATGGCTTCCGTGGGTGTAAAAGCTGTGAATCAAGAAACTTGTCAGCAGAGCGGGCGTGGTTTGCGCATACCTACCAATCCAGAGACGGCAGTCGCCCGGCAACAGCAAACGCCTAAGCCTCGGGTCCTTTTGCCAGTATCTGCTGCTCCTGCTGTTGCTACTATGAATGTCTCCATGGGTGATAGGGACTTGAATGGGCAGACGAATGATGACGGTTGGGTTGAAGTTCGACACAGACGTTCCCGTCGTTCGCTTGGTAATGTTGTGCGGGGCACAGCTGCACCTGGCAGGCTGGCACCACTAAGTTAGAGGCTTCTGAACGATGGAGATATTTGCACCTCTTCTACGTAAAGCAGGGTACCACTGATAGCCAGGTACGTGAGCACCTTCTTACCATCTGTGGAATGGATATCTGCACAGTAGAAGTACTTAAATCCCGTGGAAACTATGCATCTTTTAAGTTGGGGGTGCCTACGAAACTAGCGGACCAAGTGTCTGCGGTTCATAATTGGGCTGAGGATATTTGTATAAAACCGTGGCGCCACAACTTTCGTGCCCAAAGTAGTGAACAATTCTCCCGCTAACATTCTTGCCACCAGCTCGCCCATCCCCAGTAGTCGTAACAACTGCCTACGTGTATTGTACCAAAATGTCAGTGGGCTCAAAACAAAATTACCTACATGGAGATCAAGCTTGTTATTGTCCGAGCATGACTTAGTAGCCGTCACAGAAACCAACCTAGATAATTCAGTGGAAGACTCAGAATTGACAGACGGGGGTTGGCGCATCCTACGTAGAGATAGAGTGACTGGGCGGCGGTGTGTTGCTAGCAGCACGCGATGGCGTTACCATGAGCAGGCAACATGACCTTGAAACGGATTGCGGTGAAGATCTATGGGCGAGGATCCAAATGAATGGCCGATATATGTATGTGTGTGTTGTCTACATCAAGCCCTCTGCCACTGATGAAGACTACATGACGTGGTTTTTTAAGGTTGAGAGCATTATTTCAAATTTGAGTGGAAGAGTTATGATTGTAGGAGACCTTAACTTAAAAAGTGCGTCAGTGAATGTTAACAATTATTGCTGTTATTTTTTAAACTTTTGTAATCTGGTAGAGATGAATGAAGTGATGAATGTGCGTGGGAGTAAGTTAGATGTTGTGTTGGTTCAGGATGGTTCCGAAGTAAACTGCGAGTACGTCGTGGGCTCGGAGTTAGTTCCTATCGACCTGTATCATCCTCCCTTAGATATTGCTGTAATAATGTTAAAACATCAGGTTAATGAAATATTGTACCCTAGCAACATTGACAGAAGTAGAGACTGGAACTTCAGCAAAGGAGACTACATACTCTTAAATGATCAAATTCGTGCTGCCAATTGGCAGGATCTCCTGTCCAGTGGGGATGCACGCTCGGCTACTAGTCAGTTTTATAACGTATTCTATGACGTCTTCGATTCATGTATCCCAAAAAAAAAGAGGAAAATTTCTGGCAACAGACGATATCCGGTTTGGTTCACAAGAGATTTAGTCAACGACACTCAGCGTAAAAACAAACTGCATCACAAATGGAAACTTTCACGCTGTAACCTTATATATGCTCAATTTAGTGCTCTCCGTTCGGATTTAAAAAACAGAACTCAAGAGGCCTATAAATCATACTGTGGTACTGTAGGGAACAACATAAGAAGTGATCCGCGACAGTTCTGGCACCATGTCTCGAGCTTGCGATCAAAGGGTGGTTTCGAGCCTAACGTTGTGCACAACGGTGTAGCTTACTCGGGTATCAAAGCTGCGGAAGCGTTCGCTCAGTACTTTTCTAGCGTTTTCTTGACCGATCCTCCTGAGTTAAACCCAAATAACCTCAAGCCGACGTATTGCTCAGGTAATAATATTCCTATCCCCCTTTTGACCCCACAGGACGTAGTTAAAGGTATTGCTAAACTTAATCCGCATAGCTCGATCGGCCCTGACTACATCCCTGCTTTTATCCTCAAGGGATGCCATGATATCCTGGCAACTCCTCTCTGCCATATCTTTAATCTAGCCCTTCAGTCCGGTGTATATCCTGAACAATGGAAAATCTCGCGTGTTATTCCCATCCCAAAGACCGGTAACAAATCAACTGTGGAGGAACACAGGCCTATTGCTGTCCTGCCAACTCTTGCGAAGGTTTTCGAGCACATACTCCACACGTACATCTATAAACGTATAAATGCGTTTCTATCTGATGCCCAGCACGGCTTTCGCAAGGGCCGCTCAGTTAATTCGAATCTGATGACCCACGTTGATTACGTTTCTAGGGTTTTGGACAGTGGGGGGCAAGTGGATGTCCTCTATTTCGATTTTTGCAAAGCGTTCGACAGGGTTGACAATGACGTGCTCTTGTCGAAGTTGGAGGCATCTGGTTTCTCGTCTCAGTTTCTGAACTTTTTTGCGGACTATCTGCGAGGCCGCAGGCAGTTTGTTAGGCATGGTTGTTTTGAGTCTGAACCTTATAATACCCGCTCAGGCGTGAGTCAGGGATCCGTGCTTGGTCCACTGCTTTTCCTTATCATGATCAATGATCTTATAAATAAGGTTAAGTTGGCAAAATACTTGCTCTACGCCGATGACCTAAAACTAGTTGTTCAAATTGATTCTGTCGCGGATTGTATTCTCCTACAAAGGGACATTGATGCTATAAATGAGTGGAGCATGGTCAATAAACTCTTTTTTAATTCGAGTAAGTGTTACGTCATGACGTACAGTCGAAAACGTCAACCACTCCACTATAGCTATAGATTGGGTAGTGAAGTAATAAGTCGTGTCGCCATAATAAAGGACCTGGGCGTGACCTTTGACACTGGTCTGACATTTAGAGATCATGTCTCCATTCTTGCCAAGGAATCTTATAGGCGTTTGGGTTTTGTCTTGCGAAATGCCCGTGATTTTCACAACCCAAATGTAATTAAGCTTCTGTACACCACTTTGGTTCGTAGTAAGCTTGAGGCTGGTGCCTGTACCTGGCATCCCTACACAGCGACTCAAACGTTAATGCTGGAAAAGGTACAGAAAACTTTTTTGCGATTTCTGTATAAAAAAATGTATCACTTCTTTCCTTTTATGTACCCTACTAATTACCTCCTAGGAGTTTTGGGCTTTAACTCATTGGAGGTTAGACGAGGCTTTTTACAGCTCACAGTCGCCTGTAAAACTCTTAGAGGACGCATTGACAGTCCCGAACTCCATGATCTTTTCTGTCGGCTATTTGTTCCCGACAAATACATCGGACATCGCCAAAGCCATCGACGCAATCTGTTTGCGCCGCCGTTGTCTAAAACTGTCGCCAGAGCTGAGTCCCCGCCCGGTGTGTCGTACTTGCTTAACGCCCTCCTGACCACCAATCCTGAATGTGATCTGTTTGCTGATGAATGGAGTAGTATTATGCGTGTATGTCTGATGTTTTGTGAGAGAAAGTATGCTAGGGTGTCCTCTATTATATGTTAGTACTTTTATTTCTTTGTGTATCTTTCTATAATTATCTATGTTAATTAATGTAATTGGTGTTACCGTTTTAATTAACAATAAACAACAATAAACAATAGACTGGAAGCCGACCCCAACATAGTTGGGAAAAGGCTAGGCAGATTGATTTTTGATTTATGTAATCAAATACCACTGATTGTTTGTGTCTCATCACTAGCACTTTGTGTTTGTTGTCATAGGACAGTTGCGTAGATACGCACAAATTTGTCAATGTCTATGTGTTTTTTTATTGTGTGGCTATTATTCTTTCGTGTGCGTTCGTAGCAATACGAAGCATGTATCTGTGTGTGGTTGTCAAATTTTCGTAGTGTGCTGTATGTGTTTTCCTCGCCCCCCGCATAAAGTGGCAGAAAATGTTGTTCGGTGATTCGCTGCTTGCCATCTCCATAGGTTAAATGCTCTAAGACCCTGGCGCTTCCCTGCTAACTTTAAAATAAGGTATTCGTAAATAGAACTTTCTCTAATTGGCTCAAAATGCCACGGGTCATGACTAGAAAAAAAGTTACGATTGACAAGCTCATTCATTACACATGTCAAAATCAAAAATGACAAAACAACAAATTGTTGATTTTTTAAAAGATTGAAATTCTCGATTTTTCAGCCAGGCTAAAATTATTATATTTTACTGTTACGCGAGTGTTTTTCAATTGAAATCATGGCATTACCAACTGCCCAACCCGCCGAAGTTCTTCGAGCATGGCAGAAAGACGACCTTTACGAGAAACAGCTGGCTGAATCGTTATCTAAGTTGATGTCAGCAAGATACGCCTCCAAGGCAATACCATTATCTTCTATGATGTACAGATCCCTCACAACACTAAAGGACCTTCAAACTCTAGGAGAAGAATACTCTGGTATCGTGCAAGTTGACGAGAGTTATAATAAATTACCATCATACTACAGCCGATTATTCAGCATCATTCTGTCAACTTTTGGAGAGAACATCACTAGACACCTGCTCCAATGCGTAGAAAAGCGTGTGGAACAAAATCCATCCCTAACTGTAGATGCACAAAACATATTTTTAATTGGACTGAAAACTTTGAGCAGTATTGTGCCTCAGATTCAAAGTATTCACAGAGGAATAGCTTATATCAATGGAGGGCCACTGCAGTTAGGTAAAACGGTGACTGGAATAGACTATGTGCATGTTAGACCGGCTGCTGCAGCTTACTACGCACATTTAAGACTCCTTGGTATAGTTACTCTGTTACATGCATTTGTATCTTGTGGGCAAAGTTTATACAGAGCAAAAACCCATATGGATCAAATGAAAGAGATCCCTAATGAAGTGGATAGTAGTAAATGTTGTGTGGCCTGCTTGGAAGAGATTCTTCAGCCTTGTGTCTTACCCTGTGGACATATATTTTGTATGAATTGTTCCTATGGGGCACTGGAAAGTTGTGCATTATGCCGCACACCTTTCACTAAAAATTGTGTTGTTCCATTGATGAACTATTTTCCAGAAGGATCATAGACAATTTGTTTGTTTTTGTTGAGAACTTAGGTAGGATTAGGATAATGGGGTGTAGGTATTGTTTATCGTTATTTTGGTTAGGGAAATTAAATGCGTATGCTAGGAAATGTTTAACCAAAGAAATATTATGTAGTATAGTTTATGAAGAACTTAAAAAATGATTTTAAGAACTTAAAATATATTTTTTGTACCTACTACTTTTTATGTATCTAACTAATACCAACTATTATTATTACATTGTAACCTAAGTTTCCCTGCCTCATTTTTCTAGTCATAGTGGCTGCTAGAGCTAGTGCTGAGCATGAGGTTCGGAGTTTGATTCCCAGGTTGGGCAGTGTTGTTGGATTTTTCCATCTGGAATTTCTCAGTAGTAGCCCAGAGGCTGAGATTAGTGCCGGGTTGCCTCATGTTACATCGGACTTAACATAATTCACCAGTTATGGTTAAATTCCATGTGGGTGTACTATAGGAGCACCTCTGTCTAACCCTTCTAATACAGGTGTGAAGTTATGTATGTAACCTAATTACTGCCTATTATTTATCTTATAACTGCAATTACTGTGATAAAAAATAATGTGCAATTTTGTTGCCTTTTTGATATCTGTGTACCACTAGATAATTCTGTTGGTGGTGGGAGATTGACTATCAGCATAGACATAAAAATAAATATATTTTCCAGTTAAATAAAATCTTTTATTAAATACAATATTAATAAATTAACATGATAACAAGAAGAGATTATTCTAGCAATGCAAGAGATGGCAAATAATTTCTTAATACAATGAACTTTTGTGCATAGATAAGAATGCATTTTATTCAAACTAAATTTACATGAAACAATAGAACATAATAAAAAAAGATAATAGAAATATTCCGATAAAATAAGGACTTATTACATTACACAATTATTACAAGTATTATTGAACACAAAATATAAAAGTGGGCTCAAGTGTCAAATGGTGATGGACACAGTCCATCACAAAATGAATTGAAAACATCAATACCTAGGGTATAGAGATGTGTGTACCTACTTATTCGTAGGTACCTGCTAATAAGCAAACACTGTGAACACATTTTATTTTAAATATATTAGAAGTATTTACAATTATGATCTATTTTCATACTGAAAAATAAGCCACTTGCCAAGCACAAAGTTAATTGGAAAATGAAGTATTAAATATACAGGGTGTTAGTGTAAACACCGTTATCCTCTTAAGGGGTCATTGTACTCATTATTATGAACAACTTTTACTATGGGGCCAAACCTGAAATCGCGAAAAAAAAATCAGCTGTTCAGTACATTTTGACGAATTATGCGAACATAAATGTATTGAACAGCAGATTTTTTTTTCGCGATTTCAGGTTTGGTCCCATAGTAAAAGTTGTTCATAATGATGAGTACAATGACCCCTTAAGAGGATAGCGATGTTTACACTAACACCCTGTATAAGTATAATTATTACAATTATCAGTTAAGTATTTAAAAACCGGTCCTGGGTTTGATTTGACGACACGGTTGAGCGATTGACTGCTGCGCAGCATGTCGCGGGTTCGATTCCCGCACGGAACAAATATTTGTACGACCTACAAGTATTTGCTCCGAGTCTGGGTGTTTTTCTATCTATAATATGTATGTATTTACAAAAAAAAAATGTATCTAAGTAGTTTATCAGCCATCTGGTTACCATAACACAAGCATTAGGTTGCTTAGCTTGGGACTAGATGGCGTTGTGTGAAATGTCCAAGGATATTTATATTTATATTTATTTATTCCCAGGTGGGTGTTATTGGGTTTTTTAATCTAGAATTTCTCAGTAGCAACCCGGAGTCTGGATTTGTGCCCGGTTGATGGTAATAATTATGCTCGCCTCCTATTACATGGGACGTACCTGGCGAAATGTGGGTGTACTATTATTATAGCTACACCTCTGCCCAACCCTTCAGGGAAAAAAGGCGTAATGTTATGTTTATGTGTATTTGAAAACACTTTGTAAGTGAACAAGCTTGGTTAATGCTTATTTCTTCTCTCCTCTGTATGAGAAGATGCCCTTTCCCCTTAGAGTATGTCTAAGCCTTTCCCTGCAGAATGGCATACAATAATACACCAGTATTTTTGTTACATTAAAAACTTTTTTGAGAGACTAACATTATAAAGCATGACCAAATTGAAGCCATGATTGATTCAATTTCACAGAGGCCATGAAAATAACAATACCAATAAAAATCTATTCAAATAATGATCTTGAACATCTTAAGTCGGATACTGACTTGTAACGTTTGTTTGTAATGGTTCGAGTTTTTGTAACGCGTTACAGTAGTCAGTGCAGCGAGCCGAGCCGCTCGATGCGTGCACCGGATCCTCCACTCGACTTATGGTTTTTTTGTGAATTCTTTTGAAACGCGTTATAGTCATGTTAGTTGGTGCAGCAAGCCGAGCCTCTCAATGCGAGAATTGCCAGCGCATGTTTACAATTGCAACATTTCGTGTATAGCCGTTTTGTAACCAAGCTTGCCTCAAACAATGCATTACAAACAAACGGTGCAAGTCAGCCTTTGGCTTGAATAACATTATTTAAGTTCTAGCAAATGCCATCTGACTTTCAAATCTGTGCTTATGCCTTTTTCATGATTCAAACACCTAGTCATAACATTATTAGGCATAAAAATAAGCTATGAATGACCAGTACCTCACTTCATTACTGTTTTGCTTGAACGCCAGAGTTTAAGGCTGGATTCAACATTTTTCATATCAATACCCTCTTCCATCATGTTTTCTAATCCATATTTCAGATTCAGTTCCATCACCTAATTCCGTATTCTTAAATACAACTAAACTACGCTTAAAAAATCCTTATAAGCAGAGTATTATTTTGTACATTAGAAGATCTAATTTATACATCACAAGTAAGTCACAAACCCAATACTGTTTTAAACAAGTAATATAAACATTTAATAAGATTTTTTCAACAATATTATGAAACACATGACTTTCAAATGTATGCGTAGCTGTTCGTCATAAACATTATTCAACACGTATTAGTTCAACATCAAATATTAAAGTTGCATTTGGTGGTATGACTCCGGGATGGCCTCTAGATCCATATGCAAAATCTGGCGAGCAGATTAATCTTGCACGCTCACCGACACACATCTGAAAGCGGAAATAACATATGTTAGTATGTATAAGATACTCACATAAGTTAGTGTATGTACGAACAAGTTATCTCTGTGTAAACATGGTAGGTAGCTAATAACTTATATTATGTAAAATGCCAGCAAAATAACTGGACAGGGGTGCAAATTTTGAATGCGGTCTAGATGACTTGGGTGCTTTGGTGCTTGGGTGCATTATATGGAAAATAGGGCATGAAAGTCTCAGAGTTGCACACTAGTGAATGAGACCAAGTACAGCAACTAATTTATTAATAAGTGCGTGCTTACCCTGCAAATACCTTGGTCCCATCCTTGTATAACGTCGCCTCTACCCAGCGTAAACTTAAATGGTTGTCCTCTATCCCGCGAAGAATCAAACTTCTTGCCATTTTCTAGCGTTCCTGTATAGTGAACCACTACAGTTTGACCAGGCTTCGGGAATGTAGTACCTAAAAATAAATGATTTTATTATATCTTTTGAGGTTATTCAATTGGTGTACGTACGTACGAGTTCTTGTTAAATTACGTACCATCCCCAGGTGAAATAGTTTCTACTTCTACTCCCATGTTATTTTAGAATAAATGTGATACAGTATAAGTGGAGAAGATTGTACTTCTTTGATAAATAAAAATTGTTTAAAAACAACAACACAGTCGTAAACGTCAAGGTTACTGTCTGTTTTTTTTGTTTTGGGTTTTTTATCATGCATTGATGCATGCATCAAGTCACAGTCACATTGTAATTGTAATATCGCCTTTGAGAAAGGATGATATTCTCGATTAACTAAAAAAATATTTTGGTGTGGCCCCAGCATTATAATTCGATAATTTATGGTTTCCCGCACCGACCAATAACAAAGCAGCATTTTATAATTAATGTCTGTCGTTCTCAGGGACAGAAAAAACAGTTGAAATTGAATTTTTGTGCTGAAAATATACCTAAGTTTTTTTAAATGTTTTATCAGTAATATTTTGAAATATTTGGTCGTGAATTGTTGTCTCGTTCATCGTACAAATTAGTTTTTGTATTTCACATCAATACGATTTTTATTCTAACTTTCCTGAAACCCGTATGGTATGGACATGGAAGTCGACGGGTTCGAAAATTTCAGTAATCCATCTGAAGGTGGAAAGTTCTGCAACATGAAAGCATTTGTGACAGCTGCCCGTGAATTTGAGGCAACACACAGTGATTCTGCAGTGAATTTGATGACACGATATCTTGGGGTTAGTTCACGAAACCACTGTACAAACGCACCCGGCGATTTTATATACTAGCTATTTTTTTTTTGGGTACAATAGACCTTTTTTAGTGTATTATTGAAAACAACAAAGTGCGCAAAATAATAGACGCCGAAAAAAAAAAAAAAATTACAGTACGAGTACCATTGACCTTGAAATCAAGGTCAATGGTAGGTCATGAATAGGCTCCCGGAAAATGTTGTGACGGCTCCCTCACTGAACTGCTTCAAGAATCGACTGGACAGATTAAATATCTCCAAGCTATTTGATACGCACGCATCAGCTAATTAGCTGCTAGTGTGTTTAACCAAAATAATAATAATAATAACCCCACCGCCGTATCTCTACGTTGACGTCGTGGTGGGGCTTGCGCGCTCCGAACTCTGGGCCTGTGGCAGTAGAGTTCACTTTGCCGAAACAGGTCTAGGGTGAGGAGCCATACCAAGAGAGATACAGAAACCCGCAGGGCAGCATGTGGCGAGCTGTTGGGCAGTAGCGACCCCACGGACCCTATCTCCCGGGAGTACTCCTGTTCCTCATCTCTGGCTTGCCTTTATTGGTCGGCTGGAGTGAATACTGACGGGAACAGAGCTCCCACCTCATTCTTGCCTTTATTGGCTGGCTTGAGTGGAGATTCGCAAGAGCAAACGTGCTCGGAGGAAGGAAGTATTCCAGTAAGTGTTTGTAGGGATCTTGACCATCTTCCGGGCTCTGGGATTGTTCTGAGAACCGTGGGATACCTCTCCACTCCTCACAAGCACCTCAGGACATGTTGCCCCCTTGCCGCTACGACACTATGTGCTGGCGACCGTTTTGGGGGGCCCATTATTGAGTGTGCAAGTCACCCCCTGCCATTTTATCTGTGTATTGTATACAAAACATTAGTAAGGCAGGGGCCATAGTGTTTCCATAGTTTTAGGTAACCAGTCCACAACCACCCAAATCCATAGCTCAATAAGTTTTGTTTCCATGTTCTGCAATAGTCCTGCACTAACCGGGGGTTGTCCTTGGGTGCACATGCATAGTGCATACAGGGATAATTGTCGGTTGGTGCCTGCTCACAATTTAAAATTGTCTAAGGGGCCTCTGCGAGTTGGCTTCGGCCCCTCGTATGCCTTCCAAAGGTCCGGGACCCCAGGGTTCCGAGATATGTAGACATCTATAAAATAATAATAATAATGACCCTGAGGCTTTCATCGTCTAATATACGAGACATTCACCGCCTCACCTAACCCAAATGATTGTCGCGCGTTAAGGGTCACTGTTCTAACCTAACCTAACCTAACCCAAATGATTCACCAGCAATAGAGGTAATGGTCACTATTCTAACCTAACCCAAATGATTCACCAATGTGAAGTTTCGGACGCGCGGGTGTGATAGTACAGTGGAGCCTTAGTTCACTTCTTTGTTTACGTTTAAAAATACCACATCAAACCCCACGAATGGTGCCTGAAATTATATTGCAGTACGATTAATATATTAATCTAAGGCCCGAGAGAATTCTTTGGTAACTTGCCAAAGACGACCCACTGACCCAATAACTTCATACGAAACAGCAGCTCTGGCTGATGTCCTTATTCTTTTCTTATTGCAGCTAATAGCCTCATCATGCGACCTCTCAATATTCTCGCCGGGTCGTTCAGAAGTGTGCGCGTTCTTCAGCTCGCTGTGGCGAGTGATGTGTGATGGACGTGGCCCACACTGGGCCAGCGTGGCTGTGCTGGCTAGGGCCGCTATTGAGCCTAGTGCTAGGCATGCTTTAACTCATACTTACAAGTTAGTAAAGTTGTTTATTGAGTTTATTTGGCTTCTAGTTGAACTCCTAAGCTGTATCATCAAATGGTTCGACTTCTACGCTTGTGTCTCTGCAAAACCTGTTAAAATTTTATAGATTTTAAATTATTAATTGTTAACTTTTTCAGGTTCATGCCAATCCTGGCTAGATTATTATCTGACTCAATATCTAATGACAAGAAAATTAAACTGCTCTCTGTAATGCAAGTAAGTTCACAACCATTTCATAATTTTTTATTTTGAGGGCCTTTTGTAATTACTAGGCAGCAGTAAGTCATCCAGGATAGTGGTCAAAAAGGACATGACCAACACCTAAGCCCACAACCACGAAGCAAACCTGTTTCTGATTTGCATGTTCTTGAATAGCATAGGTGGTATTTACACACCCCTCAGATGTCCCTTGGGATTTTCCTGAGCTTGGCAGAAAGATTGGCCATTGCACATTACAGTATGTTCTTAGTGGCAGGGAAAGAGAAGACTGCCGCTCATTTTCTAGAGTTTAACCCTTGGTTATCTTTATGAAAACCACAAGTAGCCAGGGAAATACCAATTATCATAGAGAAGATCATGGTTAAATGGTTTAACAGCAATAAAGCAGTGGTGGCCCAGTGGTACGGGCCGATACTTACCAGTAGGTGGGTAGGTGGGTTTGTAGGTTCAAACCCACACAGGCGCTTTACTTTGTTTTGTTTTTATTTTATCACCACTGCTCTCAAAACTGAAGGAAAACACAGTCCTAGAACCAAAAAAGCGAAGACATGTGACATCTACCAACCCTTACTGGGCTTGCATGGTGGATTACGGCCCACTTCCTCTCACCGAGAGGAGGCCTGTGTCCCAGCAGTGGGAACAGTTCAGGCTGTAAATGAAAGGAAAAGCTCTTAGGACAACTCGAAACTTTTTAGTTCAGTAATATATTATTATTTTTATTAATTGCAGGAAATATCTTATGGCATAAAAATCAGCTGGCAAGAGTCCTACTTATCGAACCTGATGAAGCAATTAACAGAATGGATCATGCAGCCAATGGCGGAGCCACAACATCGCACCATAGGTCACAAGTCTCTGACTGTATTGGTCAATGTGTGCTATGGAAACCTACCAGCAATATATGCACTGATGAGGACTGTTGACACTAAGGATTTTGTTGTACATCTTATTAGTTTGAAGGTAAGATATTAGATATTTTTTATGCTGATTAAAAATAGTTCTCAGGATTGATAGAGGCTTGCAATACCCTTTAGACTAGTCTCTAATAAACTCTCAAACTTCATAAAGATGCTGGGCTGTAAAAAATAAATTGTAAAGACATTAGCATCCAAACTATTGAATTAAAAGAAGAAAGATTCTTAATCAGCCTATAATGTTCCTACTTCTGGGAGACAGGGCCTCCTCCATAATCCACCACGCCCAATGCAGGTTGGTAGATGCCACATGTCTTCGAATTTTTGGTTCTAGGACAGGTTTTTCACAATGTTTTCTTTCACTGTTTTGAGAGCAGTGGCGATAAAACAATTTAAGAAAGATTAATAGAAGACTATCTATTGACATATACCAGCAAAACATCATCAGCAAATAGCAGTCTTCTGCGCAATATAGGCCTCTCCAATCACACGCCTATTAACACTTTGCCCGCCCTGGGCATCGAACACAGGTCCTCGTGCTTAGCAGTAGCGCTTTCAATCACTAAACTAGACCAATGAGGAAGTCCATCGAATCATCATTAGCTTACCTAGAAGTCTTTTTCTTTAGTTTTTTTGAAGTGGTTAACTGCCACGCCGGTCACCGGTGACCTCAAACTATTAATTTTCTATTGTGTCTATTGTCTGGCAGCTAATGTGTTAACTCGATTCTTGGCCACTCTCAGGCCTTATCCAGTTGCTACCAGCCAACTCCTTGCTATACCTAGCCTAAGAGATTTTTTTTTTCCAACTGTGTTGGTAAGGTATCTGGGCATACACCTAGATCGACGTCTGACTTGGAACCAGCATATAAAAAGCAAGAGAGAAGAACTCAAAATACGGCACAGAAACCTCTATTGCATGTTGGGTCGAAATTGCAAGTTATCGATAGATAACAAACTCCTAATATACAAGTCCATATTGAAACCGGCTTGGACATACGGCATCCAGCTTTGAGGCAGTGCAAGCAATTCAAACATCGCAATATTGCAAAGAATGCAGAACGCAATATTAAGAACAACAGCGCATGTTCCATGGTTTATCACTAACTCCTAAATCCACGCACACTTAAATGTGACTATAAAAGAGGAAATTCAGGCCTCCTCAAATCAATACCAAAAGCGGCTGGAAAAGCATCCGAACGTACTTGCGGCGAGTCTAACCACGCGCAGCTATCCAAAACGTCTTAAGAGAAAAGACATACTCTAGCGAAAATTACCGATTGTCATCGTGTAAATACCTATAAAGAGTAGCTGTCCTCGCTGGAGGATGCACTGGATCTGCCTAAACCTCACAAACTATCTGCTTATAGTGGACAACTGATTGCAGATTAGCTCAAAAAAAAAAAACTGTGTTGGGGTCGGCTTCCAGTCTAACCGGATGCAGCTGAATACCAGTATTTTTGACCCCTTGGTAAGGCTGGTTGTCAGACTTTCAGGCTTCTGACAACCTGTAATGACTCAAAGATCTAAGGAAGACAGCTGGAACCAGTGGATTAACATGCTTTCTGAGGCACGGGGGGCACTTAGTATGTAAAGATGGTCCAGATCATACCCATCCTATGCTTATTAGGAAACCATTTCACTTATCAACAATTGAACATTCTAGGACGGTGGCTATGGCGGTGTGGAAGTGTGCAGACTGCTTCTATGCCTGTCTGGAGCTACGAGAGGCGCGGCAGCAACCCGGCAACCTGACGTGCATAGTTACCTGTGTTGTACTATGCGCACTTTCAGTAAGGCAGTCAGGTATGTCTTAGTAACAAATCATCACGAAAATCTACAGTAAAAGAGCGGAATCACACTAATATTATAAAGGCGAAAGTTTGTGTGTGTGTGTGTGTGTGTTTGTATGTTAGTTACTTCTTCACGCTCAAACGGCTGGTCCGATTTGGATGAAATTCGGCATGTAGATAGCTTATACACTGGATTAGCACATAGGCTACTTTTTATTCCGGTCTACACGGGTGAAACCGCGGGGCGCAGCTAGTATCTATATAAATAAAAAGAGAAGTCCTGACTGACTGACTGACTGACTCAGCCCAAACCCTTGAACCTAGAAAGCACAAATTTTGCATAGAGGTTCCCTTTATAATGTAGACAATTGATTGAGCGTAATTGCAGGGTTTAACAGCAATATTAATATAATAAACCCAAATCACCAGGAGTCTAATCAAGTGATAAATAACTGTGTTTCAGTGAAGGAGACGCGACCCAGCTACTCCACGCGTACACGTTTGTCAACGATCTGTGTTCAGACAGCAACTTGCAAAGCTATGTGCTTACCTACCCGCATTTTGTTAATGCGCTCACCGAAGCGCTAAAGGTAAGGAACTAATTGAGAAAGTAGCACCTAAAGATCATCAACAGTTATCCAAGACATCCACTGCGGGATATAGGCTCCTAAACGTTGCCACCACGAACAGTACAGTGCATCGTATTCGAAAAAAATTATCTGCTGTCCCATACAAAGCTTCAATACCCACTCGACCCAAATGTATGGGACGGCTGATATTTTTTTTCTCGATTTCGATGTTGGTCCCATGGAGAAAGTTGTTCAATTTGATGTTCTGTACCACACCCTTAAGTTTGACCACAACTTTCTGATACACCCTGATACAAATTTTGTTTATTTAATAGTAGCATAAATTGTAAATGCTATTTCCAGGACGTAAGAAAACTTTGTCAGGCGGCTCCTGATGATATGGGAGAACCGGAGAACGCGACCAACTGTCTTCGTAATGTGCTCAAGTTTCTCACTGTTTTGGTCAGCTTGGGTATGTATTTATTGTATTTGCTTATCAAATTCCATATTTTTGGTGTGTGAAAACGAAATATGGTAGGTTGGTAAGTGTTGCCTCACTTCCGACTATTGCCCATCGCAGAGTCGACTCAGTACATAATTATGATGTGATGATCAGCCATGGATATTAATGATCATGTCGTTTAGGGCGAGCGCGCACTGCGGTGCGTTTCCGTTAGTTCTGCCGCACTGGGCGGGGCCTACAGTAACAAAACGCATGATCGCAGTGCGCGCACTTCAAAGACATTCCATACTTCACAGATTATGCGTTAGAAAAACGCACCGCAGTGCGTGCTCGCTTAAGCTTTGTTTAGCCAATCGTATTGATAAGATTTTAGATAAGATAATTACGTGAGGCGTTTGGGGGGGGGGGGTGGGGGGTGTTGTTGGGGTCGAGCCGAATATCACCTAATCTCACGTGGGGAGAGGGGGTCCCGGCAAATATCACATAATTTTTTTTTCGATAGTACAGTGTAAAATTGCGAGAAAACTGGGGTATTAAAAAAAAATAGTAAGCAACTTAAGTTTATTTAAATAAATCCAACGCAATCGAGCACAAATAAACGTATACGACATTTCCACCAGGGCACCAGGGCAGGGAATGTCGTGATATTATGGCTCGACCTGGGGGGGGGGGGGGTTTGAAACATCGCCAAAATCGCCTCACGCAATAATGAACGCCCCCTAATCAGTATTCCCTAGGCTGGTACGCACGGCTACAAATCAAATTATACATTTCCAGTAGAAGCTGGTCTCGCTTTGTATAGGATTTCCTTACAATGAGAGGTCAGTGTAAACTGGAAATGTATAGCTTGATGTGTAGCCGTGTGTACGAATAATTTATTTATCACTTTTAATTTCTGTATTTCCAGATCTATACTCCCTGAGATGTCACCACAGCGCTTTAGTCTGTATATGTATGAAAGCTAGTCACATTTGTCTGCCGGAATCTTTAGAGCTATTTGCTGCTATTGTATCACAATATAGAGGTAAATATATTAAAACAATCTGCTATGAACAAGGGTGTACTTGTTTTCGTAATGCTTGGTACAGGCGACATGTTTTTCATTTGCAACAGATTTGTAATTGACTTAAAAGAAACGTGATTCTGTATTTTTACAGAGTTCTGTCTGGTCTGTATTTACATTTGTTCTGTTTGGTTTGTATACAGAACATTCTTTCCTATAAAAAAATCTGGGTTAAGAGCCTTATCACAAAATTGAGTTTTGTTAGATTAGTTATATTGAAGCACGGCGATGCATCGCATTATGTAGCAATTTGGCAGTCGTAATTACATTTATTTTGAGTCTTATAATATTTTTTTTTTTGTTTAAAGTATAAAATTTTAATTTCTTATGAACGAACATTTTATTCTGGTATACATTTTAAGTAATTATATTAATGTAGTAAGGAGAAATTTACAGTTAATTCTGAGCGTATTTAGTAGTTTTTTGGTTTTAAATGATTTTTTTTTATGGCTATTCCAAACATGTATCAAAATTCTGAGGCCGCTATGAACTAATCCACTATTTAAGAGAAATTATTACATATTTTTCATTGCGTTTGCTTATGTACAGTAGTCAATCCACGAACTCGAAAAAATGCATTCGCGCGATTTATGAAAAAGTTGCTTCGGAATATTGTCATTATTTATATAGAAAAAATTGCGAAAAGCGAGACCGCTATGGACTAAACTAATAGCTACTCTCCACCACTCAATAAGTGAAAGTTGTCGAAGTCTTTCAGTTTCTCAGAATAAGAACGCTAAAGTTGCTCAATTTACGCAAAATTCACGGTCGAAATGTAATATGTCTCTTAAACCCGTATAACCTGCTTTTCATACTATAGCAAAATTTGTCAGGAAATTAGGGTACATTGGCCATCAAATCGTGTAGTCTGTATAGACCGAGAGGTGACAGGATTTTTCATAACGATCATGGATACGGTTAGATTTACTTCGATGGGTTGTAGAGTAGTCCCCTAATGCAAATGACGTCGGTCTGCCTGCTCTGAGTGGTTGCAACTTCGAGTTATAGCGCTTACAAGAGGCAGATGAAACAAGTTGGTCTGCCGGCTCTGAGTGGTTGCATTTCAGAGCTATGATGCGCGCAACATTGTTGAAAAAAAAAAACGATAAGAGAAATGGTCAGTTTTAGTACCCATTCGAAGTATGGTGTCTCCACAGGTGAAACGAGTTGGTCTGCCGGCTCGCAGTGGTTGTATTTCAGAGCAATCGTTGTGTATGCAAGACGCTTATTTGTGGAGAAAGCCTAAAAAATGCATCGAAAAAGGGGACAATAGGCGAATTTTTCAAGTGTACGCCGGCCGGTGTCGTACCCCCACCCTACACCTGCGCCGAGCAACACCCGCTGCGCGACCGGCCCCCCTGTAAAGGAATAGGGAAAAAGCTAGAGGTGTCAAGAGGTGTCAATAAGAGAAATGGTCAATTCACCTGTGGAGACACCATACTTCGAATGGGTCCTAAAACTGGCCATTTCTCTTATCGTTTTTTTTTCGCAACATTGTTGCGCGCATCATAGCTCTGAAATGCAACCACTCAGAGCCGGCAGACCAACTTGTTTCATCTCTGATCGTTTTTTTTCCGCAACAATGACGCCTCTTGTAAGCGCTATAACTCGAAGTTGCAACCACTCAGAGCAGGCAAACCGACGTCATTCGCATTAGGGGACTACTCTACAACCCATCGAAGTAAATCTAACCGTATCCATGATCGTTATGAAAAATCCTTTGGCCTCTTAGTTTAATACTATAGTTTAAGGAAATCTGTTTGAGTTATAATTTTGTAAAGTTGCTTGCTGTATTTACCTCAATATGTCATTTAGTAAGCCATGGCCCTTGCCGTAATGAGCTGTGCCACTTTAGTAAATAATATAAACAAAATCTATATAAATAAAAAGAGAATTCCTGACTGACTGATTGACTGACTCATCAACGCCCAGCCCAAACCCATGGACCTAGAAAGCTGAAAATTTGCACACAGATTCCCTTTATGATGTAGACAAGGAATAAGGAAGGAATTCCCGGTAGTACGTTCGCGTGGGATATTTACCGACATCAACGCAGGCGAAGCCGCGCGGGACGTGCTAGTTCCTAAAAAAAATGCTGTGTATTTACAGATGAGGGGCGATTACCCCAAGAGTTGATATCAGTTATAAACGATGGATTGCCGGGACTACTCGTTCCACCGTCTTTGGAGCCAGGCAAAGCTGGATTGCAATGGGTAAGCCGTCATCTCTAATTCATTTGATTCCAATCTATACATTTAAATAAATATGAAATGCTATTTGTTGGTAAGCGCATAACTTGAGAATGGCTGGACCGATTTGGCTATTTTTCGTTTTGAATGTTCGTAATAGTCCGAATAAGGTTTTTAGGGAAAGAAAAATAATTGGTAAATTTACCTAGAAAATTCTAAAAATGGAAAAACGGAAAGTCCTTTTTTAACCGACGAAAAATAAGGACGAGGTTCTCAAGTCGACACGTATTTAGATATTTTTTACTTTTATGCAAAAAAGTTTTTTTGTATGAACTATTGTTTGGACAGGACAACGTCTGTCGGGTCAGCTAGTTTGACATAAATGAGACATAATAAATACTATTAATCATCATGTAATTTTGTATGAACTATTATTTGGACAGGACAACGTCTGTCGGGTCAGCTAGTTTGACATAAATGAGACATAATAAATACTATTAATCATCATGTAATTTTGTATGAACTATTATTTGGACAGGACAACGTCTGTCGGGTCAGCTAGTTTGACATAAATGAGACATAATAAATACTATTAATCATCATGTAATTTTGTATGAACTATTATTTGGACAGGACAACGTCTGTCGGGTCAGCTAGTTTGACATAAATGAGACATAATAAATACTATTAATCATCATGTAATTTTGTATGAACTATTATTTGGACAGGACAACGTCTGTCGGGTCAGCTAGTTTGACATAAATGAGACATAATAAATACTATTAATCATCATGTAATTTTGTATGAACTATTATTTGGACAGGACAACGTCTGTCGGGTCAGCTAGTTTGACATAAATGAGACATAATAAATACTATTAATCATCATGTAATTTTGTATGAACTATTGTTTGGACAGGACAACGTCTGTCGGGTCAGCTAGTTTGACATAAATGAGACATAATAAATACTATTAATCATCATGTAATTTTGTATGAACTATTATTTGGACAGGACAACGTCTGTCGGGTCAGCTAGTTTGACATAAATGAGACATAATAAATACTATTAATCATCATGTAATTTTGTATGAACTATTATTTGGACAGGACAACGTCTGTCGGGTCAGCTAGTTTGACATAAATGAGACATAATAAATACTATTAATCATCATGTAATTTTGTATGAACTATTATTTGGACAGGACAACGTCTGTCGGGTCAGCTAGTTTGACATAAATGAGACATAATAAATACTATTAATCATCATGTAATTTCGCATCATTTGGTGTTGAAATGTCTTTTAGATGTTGCTGTTGTAGAAGACAACCCTAAAAACAACAGTTTTAGAATAGAATAGAATCGTATTTATTTGCCAGAAACATGGTATGTTTTCAAAGATGTTAACATTTCATTTCATTTTTAATCAGTTATTTAACTCCGCTTCATCTCCTATTTTCTTACTCCCTCCATAATTATTTATTACTTTGCAAAACAAAGTCGTCCGGCGGCGAGATGGGCGGACGACATTGTTGCCATCGTGGACATAACCTGGGTGAGACTGACACAGGAGTGTGTGGTATTGGCACAAGAAAAAGAGACGCCTATGCCCAGCGGTGGATGAAGTCAGGCTGTGGTTTTGATGATGATGAAAACAAAACAAAACGTTTCAAAATGTATTTGCTTTTTTCACAGTTGCAAGTAGTTGGTGCTCTATGTGAGTCAGTAGAAACACAAGAGCGAGTGCTACAAGAAGTGACTCCGGACGCATTCGAAGATACCTTGTATAGTGTACTGGAGTATACATCACAGGTAACTGTTGTAGCTTTATCGCAGGTTGTCACACTAATGTTATAATGGCGAAAGTTTGTGAGTGTGTATGTTTGTTACTTCTTCACGCTCAAACGGCTGGCCCGATTTGGGTGAAATTTGGTATGTAGATAGCTTATACTCTGGATTAACACATCGAGCTAGTAGCTTTATATGCTAGTAAAATCAGGCCAGGCGCACTCCGCATTTTAGGTACGAAGCTACAAGTACGCGGCGGGCTCGACTTGTCGAGCTAATTCAGTGTGGGCTGCCGCGCACCGGCCGCCTCGCACGTTAGTTCGATACTCGCTCACGCGCCGCGTCGTAAAATAAGACAACCCTAACGAGTCGGAAGGTATAAGCGCTACGCGATAGAAAGAGAGGCAACTTGTAGGTGAATATAACTGTAGGTAATTAACGCTGTGCGACCTGAGGGCTTAGTGCGAGTTTTTATACTTACTCGATCACGTTAACGTAAACGTCAATTTGTACTGAAATTGAATAAGCGCCGTCTGGTGACTATAATGGGAAACACAATTATTCCATACAATTTGACGTACGTCAACGTTAACGTAAACGCGATCGAGTAAGTATAAAAACTCGCACTAAGGCCACTGAATTGCACTTTATTGTGTCGTAGCAAGAGTCGCTATTTATTTAAATGATTTTGCGGAGAGAATCTTCTGTACTTGTACAGTCACCTATAGCATTAGCTGATAGATAGCACCCTTGCATAAATGGATGAGATTTTTTAGAATACGAATCAATTGAATTTTATAATTATTTTATATTTTATTTAAATACCTATGATAAATAAAATATAAAAGAATTATAAAATTCTAACGACTCGTGTTCTAAAAAATCTCAACCATTTATTTAAGGGTGGGTCAGCTAATGCTATAGGTGACTGCACTATTAAGTGTTCTATGGTAAAACTTAGGTTGCAGTACAGGTAATGCAAGTGGTTTTCTAAGTCTGAGTCTATCAAAAATGTGTTATAGTGTGTGCTTTGTGGCTAAATGATAACAGCCGCACGGGCCGATCGAAGGTTAAGCTACGCTTGCCGCGGTCGGTTCGTGGATGGGTGATCATCCATTACCTATCGAGACCCCTCTGTGCCTCGGAAAGCACGTTAAGCCGTTGGTCTCAGCTGTCATACGTGGATCTTTGACAGTCGTTACGGATAACCAGTCTTAGAGATAAACTACGATAACATGGCGCGCCCCTCCAAATTACTGTTTCAATGTGTGTAGTGACGTGACTAGTCGAGCAAGAAATCCGTGGATTTGTTTTTGTTTGACGGCCGTCTCATTACGCACACATGCGTTGTGAATCTTGGTGGTGCATTGTAAATACTTTCGCAAATACTTTCAAACGTTTTGAATTTTGGAGGGGCGCGCCATGTTATCGTAGTTTCTCTCTACCAACGAGTATTGTTACCCAGTAACTGGGTTGTGAAGGTCCGATAGGCAGTCACTCCTTGTAAAATACTGATAGTCAGCTGCATCCGGTTAGATTAGAAGCCGACTCCAACAAAGTTGGGAAAAGGCTAAGAAAGGGGAAACATGTAGTGGAAAACTCTATTTACGAGAACACATGTTAGTCATGTAGCGCGTCACCTATCAACAATGTGCATTGTGAAAGAAAGAGAAAAAATGTTTTATTGTCACAGAAACACGTGCGTATAATAAATACACGTTAGCTCGAATACTAAGAAGAACAAAACAAAAATGTATAATTAAAACTATGGAAAAAGAAACCCAGAGGTTGGCTGATCTACAGCTACAAAACTTTTAGCTAATTCCTAAAAAAATTATCAAATTGTGCTGTTGAGAAATTGCGATAGGTCAGAATTGATTTTGATTTTTGATTTATTTCATTATCAAGTTGTAGAGGCCTTCTTTTAAGTATGGGTACGTCGTGAACCAGAATACCTCTCTCTTCCATATCTACGTGTACAAAATGCAAAGCCTGTTAATAACAGAATTTTAACTATCTATCTGCCTAGCCTTTTCCCAACTATGTTGGGGTCGGCGTCCAGTCTAACCGGATGCACCTGAATACCAGTATTTTACGTGGAGCGACTGCCTATCTGACCTCCACAACCCAGTTACTGGGTAATACGATACCCCTTGGTAAGACTGGTTGTCAGATTTTCGGGCTTCTGACGACCCGTAACGACTGTCAAAGATCCACGAATGACAGCCGGGACCAACGGCTTAACGTGCTTTCCGAGGCACGGAGGAATCTCGCTATGTAAAGATGGTCACCCATCCACTGACCAACCCCGGCAAGCGTAGCTTAACCTGATGGATCGACCCGTGCGGCTGTTATTACTTAGCCACGAGCTCCTTAACTAACTTAAAATAACAGAATTTTAACAAAGTAAGTAATAACAAAACTAGAACTAGAGAATTAAAAAATAATTATTATATTAAATGTTACAGAACGGCGTAGTAGGCGCTGAAGCATCCCAGCAGGCCGTGGTAGTGGGATGCCGCACTGCACTAACACTGGCACCTCTCGACAGGCCCTGGGAGGCTGCCCTGGCGCGCATGCTAGCACATCATCAGGTCAGTAAAACGTATAATATAATCAGCCTATAATGTAATGTAATTGTTGCGAGGGCCGTGATATATCACGTGGGCCTAGCGCGTGGTGAAACGCTTGTAGACCACTAAAATGTGGTAGTGTTTATTGGGGTAATTACGATTATGGGGTAATTCCGATGCGGCATTTTATGTAGCCTCTGCGAAAGACGGCGGCCGATAAAATGAAATATAAAGTGCGTCTAATCATTATGTTGCCAATGTAATTATGTAAAAAAAAAATTGAATGTTTTTTATTGATACCTTTTAATGATTTTTAATGAAATGAATGATATTTTTATGAATGGATTGAATGGTATTTAATGATAATTAAGAATTTATTTGCTATTTTATTTGTTTCAATTGTATTTTTCTTGTATATGGGTACTCTTGCCTGCAATAAAACACTATTTATTTTATTTTTATTTTAAAATATGTTTGCTACAAATTATCATCAATCGGAATTAACCCATTATCGTAATTACCCCAATAAACCTTACATTTTCTATCTGCCGAAAATTAAAATTCGGTAAATAATATTTGGTCGGACTCTACATTTCATACATAAATTTAATCGTTTTATCACAGGTCAGAAAGCTCCTGTGCGTTGGTTTAACAAGCTGTAATGGACCGCGGCGACAACAGATCCTACAGCTGGTCAAACACCACTACTTCCCTTCTGACCAGATGAGTCAGGTAAACTATTTGTCAAGTATTGTTTTCTGGTATGTTTGCTCCAGGGGCCTTGAAAAAGGGGATCAAAGAATGTTACATGACAAATAATAATTGTTAACCCCTCAATACACTTGAGATGTTAACAATTATTATTCGTCATGTTAACATGTTCATGTTATCATGTTTGCAATTATGTACTAATTTATAAACCCAAAACCCCAGCGAGGTGTTAGTTGCGAACCCCATAGGTTTTCACAACTACTGATGATGTTTTTTTTTACGTTTATATATACAATATAAGCTTAATACCTATTATATATACAACGTGTAACGTTAAATGCGCAAAACCTCTTAAGGGGTCATTGAACTCATCATTATGAACAACTTTTACTATGGGACCAAACCTGAAATCGCGAAAAAAAAATCAGCTGTTCAGTACATTTTAACGAATTATGCGAACATAAATGTACTGAACAGCTGATTTTTTTTTCACGATTTCAGGTTTGGTCCCATAGTAAAAGTTGTTCATAATGATGAGTACAATGACCCCTTAAGAGGTTTTGCGCATTTAACGTTACACGTTGTATAAAGGGTTTTTCCTCATGCACACATGGGGTGCAGTTGACACTTGAGGGGTTAATGTATGTAGCAAGCCATGTCTAGGCTCAGAATACATAATAGTACAAGTGTCTATGGTAATGCATGATGCCTGAAAATTGACTGAGTTTTGACTCCCAGTGGTGACTGTTGTAGGTATTCTTTTGAGAATCGTCGCCAAACTTTCCATTATCTGTTTTCTCAGTAGGTTGTAGCATAACGCGGGCCCAGTGCGGGTTGGTAGATGTCACATATCTTGGAATTTTTACGATATCCTTACGATGTTTTCCTTCACCGTTTTGAAAGCAGTGGCTATGAAATTATTTAGACAAACTAAAGCACCTGTGCTCGCGCAAGTTTTAGTTATGGCTGTCCTTGAGTCAACGCGCATCATCCAGAAGGTTCCCAAGTAAGTCCATCCATCCCTATTTTCTTCTCACAAGATTCCCTTTCGCTCAATTCTGTGTGTCGTGTCAATTCACCGCTCCCGCAAAAGGTCCTTCGAAAGCCGCGTCAAGCTTATCACCAACCTGCCTGGGTTTGAACTTCGAACCTACGACCTACAACCCGTAAGTTGGGTCCGTTACGGTTGTAGTATTTTCCTAAAATTTTCCTTCTCAAAAAAGTTAGTAAAAATAAAATAAATAATTATTTATTTCAGATCAAATTTCAAGATCCATATATTGTTAGTAATTGTCTTATTCTAATGTTAGTAAAAACCACACTATGTACAAAATTGAATCGTCTGACACCTATGTGTGCAGCCGTATCCAGTGAGCCAGCATGGAGCTGTCCCACCTATCACACAATACACTCAGGATGCTGTGGGAGCTAGCACGTATTCTACCAATAATAGAAGCGCACCGTTTCCGTATAATGGCATGAAAACCATCAACCTTGACCTCGGTGAACATCCCGGAAACGATACAAAAGTGTGGTAGATCCAACAGCATCCTGAATACATTGTTATACAGGGCCCGCTGCGCGTTGTATGCCCTCAGCGTATACCTGACCCATAGACTGCATGTGTAAAAAGACAAGAATAAGACAAAAAAAAAAAAAACAAAGACAAGACAAGAAAAAAAAGACAAGACAAGAAAAAAAAAAGACAAAAACAAGAATATGCTCAGAAAAGGGTTATTTTGACTTGCGTCGTACAATGTGAAAATCTGCGTATCAGCATTATAATAATGCATGATTTTTATTACTGTAATAATGTACTCCAGGTATTCGGCGAATCCCTTCAAGGCATATCCGAGTCGAGCTCGGACGTGTCGCTGACCGCTGTAAACAGCTCGGCGGGCGCGTGCGCGGAGGGCGCGTGGTGCGCCGCCCGCCTGGCGCCGGCGCAGGAGCATGCAGTGGACACGCTTATAGCCACGCTTACCGACAAGCTGAGGGACGGGAAGGTAATATAACGCAGGAGTAGGTCAAAATTGTTTTTTATTGGCGGTAATATAAACAAACTTTATTTTTTATTGAAAAAAAAAACCTAAGTAATCTATTGTTCTAACACAAAATTCGTAATCTAGCCTAGTCTATCCACTTTAAGAAACAGTAATTGGTTTCACATCCATTCATACAAATGTTTTGTAATACTCCTTTATAATTCTACTAGTATTGCTTTAGGCAATTGCTCTGAAAACATCTACTTACCTGTCAAACAATAGTCTATTTCTAACTGATTTATCATTCACTTGCTTAAATTTAAATAACAAATTATACATAATCATCATTCTCCTGCCCTTATCCCAATCTATTTGGGGTCGGCACAACATTCCCTTTTTTCCATACTTTCTCTAATAGTCGTCATTTCGGTAGTCATCCCCTTTCTAGCCAAAAAAAATGAGCTGTTCTGTACATTTAACGAGTTTGGCGAACATAAATGTACGAAACAGCTGATTTTTTTTCGCAATTCAAAGTTGGTCCCACAGTAAAAGCCATTCAGTTCGATGATCTAAGGCACTCCATAAAGTTTTTAAAGTTCATTTTTAACACTATATAATTATAACAACCACGCTGGAAACCAGCGCCGTTGATTCGTGCCTTCGTGCACGAGCCACGGCATTATGCTGAGCGTTAACAGTTTCAGATAGGGTGAAGCTAGACGAGTAATTTTTTGAGTTGTGAGTCGCGTAATTTCTGCTACATTCGGTTTCATACAAAAATCCTGTTTCGTTCAAACGGCGACGCAAAATTAGTTGTCTGCCGACTCACAACTTACGTACTTAGAAATTACGCGACCGAAATTACGCGAATCACAACTCAAAAAATTACGCTCGTCTGTCTTCACCCTTATTGTTCTTTTTATATGTATAGAATAAATACACACTTGTTGTTGTTTGATTATGATAAAAAACAATTTTATGTATGTACTTTCACGTGAATAAACAATTTTTCTTTCTTTCTTTCTTTCCAACCGTGTAATTTAATATTTGTCAGATATCGGACATCGCGACCTCGAGCGTGATGGAGTTATACGGTTACAAGATGACGTGCTTAGAACAGAGGCTGCACTCACACTCCGTGGCTTTACAGGTATGTCAATGAAGGGTGGGCGTTTTTGACGTTTGAAAAGTGCTGATCCTCTGCCTTGTTTGAATAAATTCATGTTGATTTTTAAATAATTCTATTAGTCCACCACATACTTCGCGTAATTAGTTAAGCAACGTATGTATACGAGCTACAGATCAAGCTATACATTTCCAGTATAAGCTGATCTCGCATGGTATAGGATTTCCTTACACTGAGAGGTCAGTGTAAACTGGAAATGTTTAGCTTGATGTGTAGCCGTGTGTACATAACAAGCGAAATACTGCCTACCTCTAGGAATCCAGGTGTGATGGTATGTATGGATCTTCATTTTATTTATAAACTAGCCACCCGCCCCGGCTTCGCACGTGTAGCACTAATTATCTACAGCCAGATGACTTGTGGATGATTGAAATTGAAATACTATCTTGAATAAGCCTCGTACTTTCTGTAAGATCACATAAAAATATGACACAAAATTACCAAAAAAAAAAACAAATATTACCATTATAAAAAAAATCGATCTGCCGAGCCTTTTCCCAACTATGTTGCGGTCGGCTTCCAGTCTAACCGGATGCAGCTGAATACCAGTATTTTACATGGAGCGACTGCTATCTGACCTCCACAACCCAGTTACTGGGTAATACGATAGCCCTTGGTAAGACTGGTTGTCAGACTTTCGGGCTTCAGACGACCCGTAACGACTGTCAAAGATTCACGAATAACAGCCGGGACCAACGGCTTATATAACGTGCTTTTCGAGGCACAGAGGAATCTCGTTATGTAAAGATGGTCACCCATCCACTGACCAACCCCGGCAAGCGTAGCTTAACCTGACGGATCGACCCGTGCGGCTGTTATTACTCTAGCCACGAGCTCCAAAATTTTACAATTATAATTACCAAAAAACTTCTCAGGATCACCCGCTGGGCTAATCGGAAGATTGCCTGACAATTTCATCAATTTCGCTCCAGCCGTTTTGGAGTTCATAGGGAACATACATACACCCATCGATTTTTATTGAGATAATTTTTTTTATTTTTTTTTTTAGATTACGTTATTGATGGTTTTTTTTAAATGTTAGACATTTGTGACTAAATTTAATATTTTTTTTTAAATAATTGATGACGTATTCTATTTACTGTTGCAATTTCCATAAACAATATACAAAACACTATACTAGGTACTAAAGTAAATGACTAAATAAATATACAAATAAATACAAAAACAAAACGACACTTAGGCGTCGAAGTACTCGTCCGCATCGATGTCATCCGGAAACGTGCCCAGAAGACGGGCAGCATGGCACGTTGAATGGCAATGCTAATAATAATAATTAATTAACAATCCATAACATTTTTTCAGGGCGCCAGCGAACACATGGCGTCTTTACAACATGCGCTCGCGATGTTACAAGCTACCAACTCATCTCAACAAGATGTACTGTACACCACACAGATGCAAAATGAAAGGTAACTTATTTCATTGTTACTGGGCAAAGACTAATTTGATTATTTAAGGTTGTTGCCAAAACATTTTGTGTTATTTTTGGCCTTGAATACATGCGGCTAAAAAGCAATCATGTGGGAATTTACAGGGTCATATTAAATTAGCTAGAGAAACTCAGCAGACGTGATGGGTATCGATATCTAAACATGATAAAACAATCAATCAGCCCAGCCTTTTCCCAACTATGTTGGGGTCGGCTTCCAGTCTAACCGGATGCAGCTGGATACCAGTATTTTACATAGAGCGACTGCCTATCTGACCTCCACAACCTAGTGACTAGGTAATACGATACCCCTTGGTGAGACTGGTTGTCAGACTTTCGGGCTTCAGACGACCCGTAACGACTGTTAAAGAACCACGAATGACAGCCGGGACCAACGGCTTAGCGTGCTTTCCGAGGCGCGGAGGAGTCTCGGTATGTAAAGATGGTCATTGGTCACCCATCCACAGACCAACCCCGGCAAGCGTAGCTTAAGCTGATGGATCGACCCGTGCAGCTGTTATTATTTAGCCACGAGCTCCTCATACTTAAAGTCAATATTAATACAGTTACTTATTCAATGAAAACATGATAAAACAAAAAAAGAAATTAATTTGATAATTTTTTTTGTTTCATCAACCATAGTGATTTTTTTTTTTTTTTTACTAGACATAATGATCCCACTGCTGGGCAAAGCCCTCCCTACTCTCTTTCCACCTCTCTCTGTCCAGAGCTGCCAAGGACCAATCTTTGTTGAAGGAGTCCAGCTCATCCTGCCATCTCCGTCTGGGCCTGCCGCGATGGCGTTTGCCGTTAAGCGGGACCCACTGGGTCGTAAGTTTGGCCCATTGATAGTCTGACATACGGCAGATATGTCCAGACCAATTCCATTTAAGCGTGGCAGCTTTCCGAGTGACGTCAGTTATTTTGGTGATGGAACGAATTGTTGTGTTCTTAACCCGGTCCACAAGTTTGATACTCAGGATACTCCGTTCCATAGCTCTCTGGCAAACTCCGAGCGTGGACGTCTGTTGAATTGTCAAAATGTAAAAATGCAAAAAAAAAAAATGCAAAATGCAAATGATGCGTAGTTTAAAAATCAGTTTCTTTTTAATGTGTAAACTTCACTGAGTTATCACCCACCCATCACGTCTGTTCGCGTTGAGTTATTATCTCAACACGATAAAACAGATTTATCAACTCGCACTTCAAGTAACAACAATACCAGCGGTCATTGACCCAAAAAAAAAACATTTTTTTTTTCGTGTTCAGATATCGATACCATCTCGTCTGCGGTGTTTCTCTAGCTAATTTAAAATTGACTTTGTATAAAAGCAACCACATTTTGTATAAAATGAGCATAAAACCTGATCACTCTCCAATAATTATTAAAGCGTGATTATAAAAGCAGTAATATCGAAAGATATGAATTAGAACTATTGATAATAGCGTACATAATTATTATTATGTTAACATCGCGAGTACCTAATCGTTTGATTTACGATATGACGTAATATGTGAATGACCGCAATACTGTATGTTTAGTATTTACTTTTACTTTAGAATTATCATTTGTATGTCGAATGTGAATGGTAAATTGAAACTACATTGTATAAGCATCGATGGTTCAGTGGTAGAATGCTCGCCTGCCACGCGGGCGGCCCGGGTTCGATTCCCGGTCGATGCAATATTCTTTTTGTGATTTCAAATATTTTTTTATAAAGTGTTTTGCAGTATTATTAACAATTTTCGCAATTTTTCATTATATTGTCACTAAAATAGTTTTTTTTTTTTAATATTTCTAGGCACAAGAAAACTATAGAAGACCTCCACAAACAACTAGAAGATGCAGAAACCACGCTGCGAGGTTTCCGAGCGAAGTTAGCCGCTGAGAAACTAGATAAAGAGAACCAGAAAGAAAATCTACACAAAGAAATGCGCGCGCAAATGGCTGTATGTATTAAAAAAGTTTATTTTCGTGTTTTCGTCCCATTTTCCTGATCTCACGATTGAAATTTGCAAAATTTATTTATTTATTTAATACTATTGCTATTCAACGCGGAAATGCAGCCAGTGTTCTTGGCACCATGCCTCATGGACACCCAGTTTCCACTTTTGTTAGATTTTTAAGGTTTAGTTTTAGTTTTGTATGTGTTTTTAAAATCGAAAAAAAAAATAAAAAATAATACTTCATGCACAGAATTGTACAGAGGCGGACTTACAACCTTAGGTATTTTCTACCAGTCAACCAAATATTGCAATATTTCCGACAACCGCTATTTTTTACCGACGATAAAAAAGGAGGAGGTTCTCAATTCGACACGTATATATTTTTTTTATGTATGACCACGCATAACTTTTTACAGTCGTCTGATTTGAAAAAAAAAATGTTTTGTTCGAGAGGGTATACCTCAAAGTTGGTCCCATATAAAATTTATCAATTTTGCTTGGGTAGTTTTTGAGATAGCTTCAATAAAACTACAATACATTTACCAGACATCGACTTCCGAAATTAAAGTTATTTTTCACTTTGCAGTGTTGTTTTTGGAAGGCGGTATTTTTTTTGTAAAAAAATTTTTTTTTAGAGTATATTTTTCTCTCCTTTATTTATATTTGTAGGTAAATGTTTGTAATATATTTTTTTTAAATTTTATTTATCTGTTCCTATACCAAAATTATCATCGTATTCGCCGCCTTCTTAGTATTAACATTTAGCAGAATTCTAAAACATTGTTTGTTTTACATGTTGGTATGGAAACCAAAAATATGTTAAGGAATCCACCACATTTGGTATAGGCGATTTGAAAAAGGATGATTTTATATTTAAGTGGACTGTATTTGAGGTATGGCGGTTTCGCCTAGAAAGAACCTGATGATGAACAGACGATCAATTGTAAGGTGTAAAGGATGGTACGCCTTACCTGAATGTCTTCTCTCGCGGCTCGTGTTCTGGAAGTGAAGCACTTGTTCCCAGGAGTCTTTCGTGCACCAAATCACTGTTCACACCCGCGGGTGGTTCGTCTTATAGTTCAATCACAGAATTTGCGGGAGCGGTTGAAGCGAATAAAGCGAGCGGAGCGGCCTACGCGAAGCGCTATGTCTACACGGCACGGCGATCCAGCATGGACTCTGCCTGTGCTAATGTACAGGCGTGCATTTGGGATATGGTAGGGGGTAGGTTAAGATCGACTGTTCTGACAACGAGTCAAAAAATTAAACATCAATAGATGGCGTTACCACATGTTTCAGAGTCTTGAAAGTGAAATGAAAGTTCGAGACAGAGAGTTCGAGGAACGTCTCAAAGCGGCCGAAGCTGACAATAGAGCGATACAGAAGAAATTAGAACAACAGGTGAGTTATCTCTAATTTTGTTATTACATATTATACTTCAAGGAAAGAACGGAGTATTTTCAACACATACTATAAAAAAAACTGGTCAAGAGTGAGTCGAACCCGCGCACCGAGGATTCCGTTCCGATTTCTGAAAAAGTGTGCTATTTAGAGACATCGTTTTATTTTTCCTGTAATCTTTACGTAGCCTTCTATCACATAGAATAATGTCAGATTTTTCTCTATGCTAACTTCGGAGAAAATGGTGGGGGGGACGGTATTTTTTTTTACATTTTTCATCAAAAGTCGAAAACTGCGGCCTAAAGAAAATATAAAAAATGTTTGAGAATGTGCAAACAGCGCTTTTTCATATGATACCCCACATGCCCTAGTAGCCCCTCTGAGTTTTTAAGACCCCTTTTCAGCCGCGGTTGAAAAAAAAAATCTGGTAACAACAGTACATATGAACATACACAACAACATACACATATATATACACATAACATATATATATGTATATGAACATTAGTTTTATGGTACATTTACTATCACCTATTCTTACTTACAGACCAATAAAAACAGCGAGTTGGCGGGCGTACTCATAAAGTTTGAAGAGCGAGTCAAGCAACGAGACAAGAAGCTTGACGAGGCTGCGACTAACGACGCCGCGCTACGGAGGGAGATCAATCAGAGAGATACGGTAACTATTTCACTTCTTAGTTACTAGCTTTTTCCCGCAGCTCCGCGAGCATGTCGGAAATTATCCCACGGGAACGTATTACCAGGTTATGAAGGAGGTGGAAGTGTGCGAACGCCCTTAATGAACTGGAAAGTGGTCTAATATCATGGCGAAATTACAACTGTTAGTTTAATCCTGAAACATGAGATGAAAGGTGTACATATACAGGCTGTAAGTTTAAATAGTGGCAATCTTTTAAGGGGTCTTTGTACTCATCATTATGAACAACTTTTACTATGGGACCAAACCTGAAATCGCGAAAAAAAAATCTTTTTTTCAAATAATATCGGGATAAGACCCGTTCTCGATGTTGTTTTATAATGTTTACTTTGGATTGTTGGCTATTTACATGAAAATAGAAAATATTAGGCCGACTTTATCAACGGTTAATTGTCATTTATATTGGCGTCATCGACTGACTGGAGCTTATTTCCTTAAAACCAGAGATCCGATAATCGGATGCATATTATTTACCTAAAGTTAATTTTTGGCTAAGAAATTATGGAAGCGGCTTCTTAATTTTTTTTCTATCTTTTTCTATTTTTTTTTTTTATAAATCCCGGGATTCCAGACAATTCGGGAATGCACAACTAATTGGGGACATGGTATCGGAACGACTTCATATGTGGGATTATTTATTTAAAAAATACCGGGACACTGGGATCACATAACTATTTGTATGCAAGTTTACTTCAAATAAATTTTTAACCCGCGATGCAAATATGAAGTTTGGCGTAGGATGCCTTTACAACATTCTCCAGCATTCGATTCTATAATCAGAACTCTAAATCTGTCGATCCCGGAATCCCGGGATTTTTCGATACAAAAGTGCATTCCTTAAAAACCAACACCCGAGCTTTAGGTAGGTAAATATTCATACGAATATCCTATCACTGCTTATAAATCAACTAAATACACTATGAATTTGTTTGTAGTGTGAGTTAGGGGATCCTTTTCTTACGCAGACATGATATTACTCTAATATAATTTTTCTCATACAGACAATAAAACAGCTAGAGAAGACAGTCTTAGAGAGAGAGAACCGCCTGTACCAGCTGACGACACAACTAGAAGAAATGAAACGCGTGCAGGAGATGGTCGCCAAACTGATGAGCAAGAGTACCACTTCTACCAGCATGGGGAGCTGAGTGAGTGGAATTATATGCTCTATTCATATGGATGTAGGAATGGTAATGGTATGTCCCTCCATACCATAGAATATATACAATAGGAGGGGTAAAGGGAAGGGACCCAGCAATTTCAATCAATCAATCTGCCTAGCCTTTTCCTAAGTTGGGGTCGGCTTCCAGTCTATGCAGATAATTACCAGTACTTTACATGCTGCCTATCTGACCTTCACAACTACAACCAACCTACTGGGCAATACAATACCCCTTGGTAAGACTGGTTGTCAGACTTTCGGGCTTCTGACGACCCGTAACGACTGTCAAAGATCCACAGATGACAGCCGGGACCAACGACTTAGCGTGCTTTCCGAGGCACGGTTGAAGTTCTCATTGTTTAGCTTTCTAGTTACGACTTGCACACAGATTCGATTTTTATTGACTGTTTCACACTATCAGTACCAATTTTATGTCATGTATTTATCTGCTAGATTATTTATCTAGAACTTATCGAGAGGTATTCAGGCCATTTGACTCCAACCCTCCGTATCTTAAAAATTTAAAGTGTCTGGTTTGCTTTCCTATAAAATAATTACAACAACATACCTCTATTTGCAGATCGTCATGAATGAATAATCGGCGGGACCAGGGATCTCAACGATACTACAATAGACAATATTTTTATACTGATTTATATCCCAACATCATGATGGACTTTAATATTATTTTATAACACATTCGCTCGTAAAGGGCTTCTTATTTCACCAATTTCAATATCGTAATGTATGTCATTACGTACTTGTGCGTAATCGTAAAGTAAAACGCACGAGTTTCTTTCTAATAAGGTAACACGTACGGTTTATCATGATGCTCCGTCTAAAACCAACGGTACTTTTTTAAATCTTAAGAAAAAAAAGCAGTTTTTATGTCAGAAAAGTGGTCAACATTTTATGAATAAAATTAACTTTGGGATAAAATAAAATTCTAAAAAAAAATAAATAAAAAATAATAAATAATAATTAATATTAAATTATAAATAAATATTAAATTCTTTGATTTAATTAATTTTGGCAATAAATTACTACCATTTATCTGTAACAAAATCAAAAAAATATTAATTTACTTTAATAATACTGGCTGTTTTTGTGCCTTTGCCTTAAAAAAAAAAGCGCCGATGCGTGCGCATCGCTAATTTGTGAACAAGTAAAAATTATTCCGCGCGCTTTTCCTTTTCGCTGTATTATTTTTATTTGAAAATGTCGTCAAGTAATTATGAATTTATTCATTCGACACCGCCAGAAGTCTCAAAGGCAGCGAAAAAGGCTACTCTAAGCCTCTTGCCCGAAAAATCGACCGATAGATGACAAGCGGATCAAAATTTCATCGTATGGAAAACAAGCAAAGACGCAAATTCATTTTCAGAAAGTGTGTTTTAAAGATTTATTTGTTTAAGAAAGTCCGAGTTTTATTTATTTCCTCGCAAATATGTTATAAAACGTCGTATGACATACGTGCGCTTTGATAATTACAGCTTCTGCTTCCTCGCCTACGGCTCGGGCTAGCAATATCGCTTCGGCTGTAATTTTCAACTTACCGCACTTATATCATAATGTACTATTACAAGTATTTTTCATATTGCGTATATGAATGGGCTGGGACTAAGGAATGCGAACAAATTGATAATGTTTATTGTATAGATATTTTAATGTCGGACTAATAAAATTATGAACATGTTGCGTGTGTTTTGTTACCCCTGCTTCGTGTCCGTTATGGTAGCGTACTTAGGATGTAATTCACGGTTTTTCTTATACCTATTAAATAGAGCGTAAATAGTGCTTAATTAGTGCCAAAGTAAAATAAGTAGGTGCCTCTGTAGTTTTAAGAAATAAAGACTTAGTAAAAATGGTCTTTACTTCGCCCATGGGTACGCTAGCTTGATTGTTATGCCAGCGTACACAATATTTTTTTTTTAACTGTGTACGCTGGTATTAAGAGGGATACCCTAAGGTAGCCCGCGAAATTCCAATTTTCTGACGTTTTTTGAGGTCAGTGTCAGGTTGTATGTTGATTAAAATATGATTCGCGAGCTGTAACTATTATGGCTTTACAGAATTAGAATCAGCAATACAACTCCATAACTTAGAATTGTCTAGGGATTTCAAGAAATCATGTGGTTTGAGGTCAAATTCTAACTTATGTATGTACATAAATACGCTTTCTAGTTTAATAGAAAGCGTGAAATAAATTCAGGAAGGAGGAGCTAGCTACCCAAAACAAAACCATAATACTTTATTTCATGATTTTTTTATATGATCAGATTATTTTATTATTTAAAATTATATCTGTGATTTTTAAAATTTTTAACTCGAAACTCAAAGCATTTATTTCAAATAAACCAATTCCAGTTAGCGTCAGAATGGCTGGTTGCCTATGGCAAACGCCTCTGAAAGTATATTCAAGAATTGCTACATAATTGCTTATATTTGCTACATTTCTTCAATAATTGCTACATACGATGGATTCAGAGAAAAATGAATATTTTTTTGACCAGCCATTCTGACGTCAGGATGGCTGGTCGCCTCCGTGTTCAGCATGAAGGACGCAGAATTTCTAAAAGTTTGTTATGTCAATAATTGCTACCTAATTGCTTCATTCACGAATTTAAGTTTGAGCTTCATACATACATTAGGTAAAAAGATATAGCTTTTATTAATTTTTTTACGAAGAAGTGCCTACTAATTTGGAAAGGCAACAGATTTTTTTACTACAGCGCGCGTCTTGTTTAAATCTTGCAGGCGTGCGCTTAGAGTGATGTTGTATAATGAATAGCTTTTAAAACGTACCTACCCTCAAAAACACAATACATTTACTAGTATCAGTATGTAAAATAGCTGGGACAGATAATACTTTGAAAACTGTTTTAACTTATTTGATAAGTACATCAAAAGCAAAATATTGCACTAAGTAGTGAAAGAACAAAGGCGAAATCGTAGCTGAATTTAATTTGAGCGACTAAAAGTGACTTATATACGAAGGCAGCTCTATTATTTTTCTACGTTTTTTTAAAATATCACCTTAACTAGTTAAAAATACTAGTTTAAATGAAAAGTTATTTGTGTGAAAAGTGTTTAGTGTTGCCATTTTGTATTTATTCTTCCAAGTGACAGTAAGTACAGCATTATTGTATTATAATCCAAATTTTTCGTCATGGGTGTCATTTTCGTGTTATTTTAGGTCGCTGAAAACGATAGTGGGGTCAAAATGAAAATCCAAGATGGCAGCTGCGAAAATTTCCTAATTTTTCGTCATGGGTGTCATTTTCATGATATTTTAGGTCACTGAAAGCGATAGTGGGTTCAAAATGAATAACTATCGTTTTCAGCGACCTAAAATATCACGAAAATGACACCCATGACGAAAAGTTAGGAAATTTTCGCAGCCGCCATCTTGGATTTTCATTTTGAACCCACTATCGCTTTCAGTGACCTAAAATATCACGAAAATGACACCCATGACAAAAAATTAGGAAATTTTCGCAGCCGCCATCTTGGATTTTCATTTTGACCCCACTATCGTTTTCAGCGACCTAAAATAACACTAAAATGACACCCATGACGAAAAATTTGGATTATAATACAATAATGCTGTACTTACTGTCACTTGGAAGAATAAATACAAAATGGCAACACTAAACACTTTTCACACAAATAACTTTTCATTTAAACTAGTATTTTTAACTAGTTAAGGTGATATTTTAAAAAAACGTAGAAAAATAATAGAGCTGCCTTCGTATATAAGTCACTTTTAGTCGCTCAAATTAAATTCAGCTACGATTTCGCCTTTGTTCTTTCACTACTTAGTGCAATATTTTGCTTTTGATGTACTTATCAAATAAGTTAAAACAGTTTTCAAAGTATTATCTGTCCCAGCTATTTTACATACTAGTAAATGTATTGTGTTTTTGAGGGAAGGTACGTTTTAAAAGCTATTCATTATACAACATCACTCTAAGCGCACGCCTGCAAGATTTAAACAAGACGCGCGCTGTAGTAAAAAATCTGTTGCCTTTCCAAATTAGTAGGCACTTCTTCGTAAAAAAATTAATAAAAGCTATATCTTTTTACCTAATGTATGTATGAAGCTCAAACTTAAATTCGTGAATGAAGCAATTAGGTAGCAATTATTGACATAACAAACTTTTAGAAATTCTGCGTCCTTCATGCTGAACACGGAGGCGACCAGCCATCCTGACGTCAGAATGGCTGGTCAAAAAAATATTCATTTTTCTCTGAATCCATCGTATGTAGCAATTATTGAAGAAATGTAGCAAATATAAGCAATTATGTAGCAATTCTTGAATATACTTTCAGAGGCGTTTGCCATAGGCAACCAGCCATTCTGACGCTAACCAATTCCAGGCACTTTTGAATTGTCAAGGGGTCGGTCAGTCAGAAAGATGAAGCTAGTTGCCCATTCCAAAGCGTAGATCTCTATGGAGAAGAACGGGCAAGAACCTCCACGGACACTCTTTTAAATCAAATATTTTACAAAATATTGGTTACATCGTTCATATTGAAAATATACATGTGAGAATAATGTAGAAAGACGTGCACGTTAAAAGCGTCCGTAATAAGAAAAGATAAAAACTAAAAACAACTAAATAAAAATAAGCCGTGGCAGCTAAGAGACGACCAGTCCCAGCTGACGGCGCCCGTTCACGAACATGACGCATGGATCAGGATTTATTATTAGGTACCTATGTACCTCAGACCAAATAAAAAACCAAGACATGTGAGGTGTAGTTTGTTGTATAAGTGTGCGTGTGAGCGTGTATGCACAGCGCGAGGTGTAGTTTTGCGCATGCTTCACTGTGTTGTTTCGCAGTTCTATGTCTTGGTTTTTTATTTGGTCTGAGGATCCATGAATCCATCTTACTAATGAAAAACAGTTCTGAGCAATTCAGACATAAATATTCCTATCCTGACCTCTACATATCCTTAACCAAAACACCAGACAAGTTCAGCCCACTTATCTCTTATTATACGGGTCTAAAATCGGTGAAAACAATGTAAACATGGCGCGAACAAGACTGATGACGTCACCGTGTTCCGGCGGAGTGACCTTGAACTATAGGGAGACAAGGCGGTTAGGGACGAGTCACACTGCGTTTGAATGCTCAGCATCACGAGGCTACGGGATGCTGGATCTACAGGACTTGAGATTGTTTTGAACTTTTTAGTTGTAGTCAGGTTTTTTTTATTCTTTTAAATTTTTTTTGGGGTAAGTACGCAGCTGACGATTTTTTCTTAAAGGAATAATGGATTATGATTTTCCTTCTAAAATCTTCGGATTGCGTGTCTTTTAAGAGGCTCCGGAGCAGTTCATACAAACGAAATACCATTGTAATTTGTAAATCAAATATAATTCTTGGGTAGCGATAAACCATTCTAAAAATGACCGCCCTCTACACCGGTGACGCTCACATGTAAAGAAGTGTATACTGCCGTCCGATTACTAAAAGGCCGTTAAGTGAATAACCCTGATTTTGAGTTATGGCCTAAAAGGTGGGAATTGATGTCTCTAGAATTTGATTAGACATACAGCTATGTTTAATACACCAAAATACTTGATAACTCCTAAGCTTTCATTGTAAGGGTTTTAATGAGTGCTAAGTGAAATGATATTGTTTTAAATTAAGGTTTTGTGTTTTAGTCGTGTATATCTATTCCATGATGGGACCTCTTACAATACTAAAAAACGGCTGGCTGTTATACAGCCGTCTTATAGAGTTGTAATGTCACAGTTTAATGCTATTTCAAAGCTAAATAACAGTTAAGTCACTTAACCTTCTTTTTAAATTGTAAATTAATTGAAACTCAATGAACTGTGCTTGTGAAAAACCGTTATTAGACTTTAACTGTCTATTTTATTGTTTAGAGATACTAATAATATACAGATTATTGATCTAAAATACAGTTTCTGAATAATATGTGCACAATAACCGTCTTTTAGTTTAGGAATTACTGGCTAAAACATAATGCTCTAAAGTCAAATAGACAACTATGTGTTAGATTTTGGGCTAGTTTTTTGTGCTTTTGAATTTGTGTGCGTGTAAAGTGTGACTGTTAGGTAATTAAAATAAAACAATACAATTTTTTTCTTTTAAGTAGGTATATATAATAATCAAATAAGGAAATTAAAATATTTTTAAATTTTAAAAAGTGCTCACAAACCTTTGTGGTACCTACATATAAACAGAAATCAACTCTAAAAGAATAACTATGTAATATAAAAATTATAAATAAATTACATAGACTAGCGGCATTGTATGGTGGTGCGTGTGACAGCTAACAAAAGAAATAACGTGCAAATAGTGTGTGATTGTTGTGCGCGTAATAGTTAAAGGCGCTACAATTATAGTGGCGCAATTACTAACAGTGTTGTTATCATATAAACAGTAGGTATTTTTGACGCAATTTTATATACACTTTTGTAACCTGTCACAAGCACCATCATACAGTGCCGCTAGACGTGTAAGCCAATTAAAATCGTACACAAAAGAAAATCATACAAAGTTCAGTAGGTAAAGTTTATTTGTACTTACTTATTTAATGTTTTTATTAGAATTGGATAACTTAAACTTATTCTCTAATGAGATCAACAATGACTTAAAATATTATAATTATATTCATCTACTTAGGAACCAAATCAACATTATGAATCTACTTGTAAGTACTATAAAATTAATATAAAAAAGGTTTGGAATGTATAAAAACAGTCTTCAAGATCCAATTACAAAGTAGATCTGTTTCCTTTAGCCGTGCTCACGCGTTCCGCACATTCGGGCATATCGTACCAGAATTGCATTTTGTGCGTTACGCTATTTACCGCGTTGATGACTGCGTCTTTTCTTGCTTTGTCGATACCTTTTGGTACACTTTTAAATTCTGGTTTTAAAACATCCGTGTGTTTTAAATATTTATCGGTCATAAATCGTAAAACTTTATAATCAGGGTCATCTACTTCCGTTTTATATAAGATGTCGTAGTTTTTTCTTTGGAAACTTACTTCTATCTAAAAATGCTTGACGTCATTGAGTAATCAGCTGCATATAATGAGTTTACCATTTTTTGTAGTTTTAGCGGTATATATTTTGCAATATATTTTTTCCTGCCTATCGAAGTTTTCTTGCATACCCTGGTGGAGGTTTGACAACGTTTATGACGCGGTGGCTGGTTTTCTTTACTTTTAACCAGGTTTGGTTGTAATCCATCATTGCATTTTTCCATCATTGCTTTGACTCTTGAGTTCTTAAATCTAGAAATAAAATCGTAACAAGAATAAGCCAAAAATGTTAGTTTTAAGCGAAAATGTATTTCGCAATTTTATTTGCGCGAATTAATTATTTTTAGTAATCAAATGACCTACATAACACCTGCCCAAAAAAACAAAGGTACGCATTAATTGAGTACCTACCTGTACAGGATGTTTTTTTAGGAATCTCTATGGCAGCTATATAATACTGACTGTGATCATCGTCGTGGTGGAGTTCAATGAAATTGAGCGGACTGTATAACATGTATAATTATTAAAATAAGCACAACGGTGTCGACTAAAGGTAAACAAGATAGTAATATACGCTAAGGAAACGCGTTATGCAGCCGTACGTGGAGGCTTTCAATAGCTGACTGGTGTGTGGTGCGGGGGTCCGCGCTGCGACCGTTCGGCCGCCTGACACGCCGCTGTCCGGCAACCCTCGTTCACTGCCGCCAGCGCGCGGCGATGTTGAGAAGTGGTCTTAACACGTGGTGACCGTTAAAGATATGAAGACTAGTTCTTAGAAATCCATCTAGTTTTTGAAACATTAAAACTGCTTTTAAAGTTTTTTTGAAAATAGGGTTTGTGGCCCGAAGACGGAAAATATATTTGTTTTTACGAAAATCGTACCTACTTTTTATAATGAACAAAAAGTTGTATAGACACGGTTTTCCCGATTTCAGACCGAAAAACAATTTTAAAAAATCCTTAAATTTAGTTCTAATGCGTTTCAAACACTCTAGATAGATTTCCAAGAACAAATCTTCCTATTTCTAACGGTTAGCAAGCTGCCATTAGAGATCCATAAAAAAAAACTCACCTGTATACATCAAGGCCATGCAAAATGCAAAAACAATGGAAGCAATAAGAATAATTAGCATTCAGTACTCGGTACCGAATTTATTGCTTTAACATCCAATACACCGTGTACACGTTACTGCGCGATATTATTACGGACTAAATAAATAATTTCGAAATTTATTTGTCTTAAAAAGAATGTAACCAAGTTAAGATTACTACGTTTTACATTACGAACGGATAATAAATGACATAGCAATTTATTAATCTTAAAAATAATGCAATCAGAAACCTTACCTCCCGTTCTTGTCCATTTATGGCGGGAATTCACGCAATCGCTCACAAACAAGTCTTACTCTTCCGCGGAGTTACGGATAACTGGAGTGTGCGAGGTGCGGGGCGGGCACACCGGGAGTGCACTTAAACGTTTTTTAGCGTTGGAATGTCACTTAACCGTTTTTTGTATTGTATTTGTGTACATATTATTTGAAAAAATCACAACTAAATAACGGTCACTGTCTTTTAGGATTGTATATGCTCCAAAGTCACGTTGGCTTACCAACGACTAGCCAGCTAAGTGTGAGTAACGGTTTTGTAGAGTAGTAATTGAAGAAAACTGTCTTTTAGATGTCGTAAATGCCAATGCGCCTTGTATGACTATAAATCATTAAAATGCATGTAAAGTGATGTAACGGTCTTATACTATTGTAGTTTCATGTAACCGTTTTCTACGATTGCATAGTGGATTAATATCAATTTTCAATAGACGGTTACGAGCGGTTAGCCGTATTATAGTGATATAAAGTGACATAACCGCATTTAAGTGTTGGACGATCTCAAAAATGATGTAGTTAGCCGTGTGAGTACTCTCCAGATCTTTGGCGTGAATAAAGATAGAAAAATATGACCCAGACTGATTGATAGAGCAAAAGTTGCTCTTTTACGTAGTATATATAACTCAAATTTGACAAAATGTCACTTAACGGCCTTTTAGTAATCGGACGGCAGTATAGACGCAATACACATAATTGGTATTTGTCATTGGTTGCTCAGTTTTTTTTTTTATGCAAACGGTACCAGACTTGCCCAAACGCCAAACAGTCGGATTTGTCGGCCAACTAGTGTATAAATGACACGAACGCGCGACAGAGCGAACGTGTCGTTCCGTACAAAGCCTAGTTTCATAGCGGCAAACTTACATGACGCGAATTTTACGGATTTTGATGACATCAGACAGATCTGAAGGAAGAACTGACCATGAATGTGTACCTAGGTCTCTCTCTGCCTAGCCTTTTCCCAACTAGGTATGTTGGGGTCGGCTTCCAGTCTAACCGGATGCTGCTGAATAGGTACCCGTATATTACATGGAGCGACTGCCTATCGGACCTCCACAACCCTGCCTTACTGGGTAACACGATACCTACCCCATGAATGGATCTAAGTCTATTTAAAGGGTTACTGGGTAATTAACCATCAGCACTAAGTTTCTATTTAGTGACTGGGCAACTAAAGGACTCAGGAAAAGTAGGGAAAGACTTTTCGAGCTGTATGGCCTTAAGCCTTATATTAACACCGAAACTTTTAATAAGTATGTTGCTACTTACTCTAGAGTTTTTAAGAACACTTGTAAGGCAGCTAAAGCCTTATACATTAGCAACAAGGTTAAATCAGCAGATAATAAAATAAAGACAGTTTGGAAAATTATCAACAGTGAAACGAACAGGAACAGAAAGCATAATATTGATTACACACTGGAGTCGTCATGTGGTCTCATTTCCGATAGCAAAGAAGTTGCTCAAGAATTTGTAAATTTCTTTACCAGGATCCCACTTAAAACTACTGAGGTCTTAAACTCCTCGCCCTCGCTCTCTTTTGATTTAGTAAGGGCGAACGTTTCGGCCTGCCCGATTGAATTTAACTTTAAGCATATTAACCCCATCAGTAATAAAAGCTTTTAAGCAAATTAAGATCAAACTGACCGAAGATCTTTGGGGAATGTCCATTAAAGTCTGTACCTCCATAATTGAGACTATAGCGCCTTACTTAGCCTTAATATTTAATTTTTGTGTAGATCAAGGAGTTTTCCCGGATTTAATGAAATACAGTAAGGTAATTCCACTTTTTAAATCCGGAGACAGTAAAGACAAAAATAATTATAGACCAGTATCCGTGTTGCCGGTTTTCAGCAAGGTGTTTGAAAAGGTAATGCTTAATCAAATGCTCAATCACTTTAACACGAATAAAATACTTCACGATCAACAGTTTGGTTTCACCAAAGGACGTTGTACGACCGACGCCGGTGTAACCTTATTAAAACACATTTTTAACGCGTGGGAAGAGGCCCAAGACGCCATAGGCATTTTTGTGACCTCTCCAAGGCATTTGATTGCGTCGATCATGAAACCTTACTCTTGAAACTTGAGCATTACGGACTTGGAAAACTTGCCCTCAGTTTAGTAAAATCTTATTTAAATGATAGACATCAGCAAGTTCAAATAAATGGTGTCAATTCACTCTGTTTAAAAGTTAAAATGGGTGTTCCACAAGGCTCGATATTGGGTCCTTTCCTATTTTTAGTGTATATTAATGATTTACTCCATTTATTAAAAAATCAACCACAAATGGTGCTATTTGCTGATGATACTTCATTAATTTTTAAGGTAGATAGACGTGCTACAAATTTTGACGACGTTAATAACGCCCTACTGCAGATCCAAAATTGGTTCACTGCTAATAATTTAGTATTAAATGGGAAAAAAACTAAGTGCATCAGATTTTCTTTACCAAATGTCAAAAGTAGTGATTGTGAGATAGTATTGAATCAAGAGAAACTAGAATTCGTCGATAAAACCGTTTTCCTGGGGATTACGCTCGACTCAAGGCTACTTGGGGTCCTCATTTAATATCACTTGCAGGACGGCTAAGTTCAGCAGCTTATGCTGTCAGAAAAATCCGTCAATTTACTGATGTAGATACCGCGAGGCTAGTCTATTTTAGTTACTTTCATAGTATCATGTCTTACGGTATTTTACTTTGGGGACGGGCTGCAGATATCGAGTCCATTTTTATTCTGCAGAAACGAGCCATCAGAGCCATATATAATCTTCGCAGGCGCGATTCTCTAAGGGAACTGTTTAAGGATATCAACATCATGACGGTACCTTGTCAATATATCTACGAAAACATGTACGTAAGAAAAAAATTACATCTTTTTAATAAAAGAGGTGAAAGGCATAATAATTATAATACTAGAAGGACCTATTAGCTCAACCAGGTTTCAGGCTGGCTAAAGTAGACTCATCGTTCATGGGGTACTGTTTAAAATGTTACAATAAAATACCTCCACACATACTTCAACTAAATGAGACGAAATTTAAAACTTGTATAAAACGCACACTATGCAGGCGGGCATATTATACGTTGGGGGATTACATAAATGATAAAAAATGCTTGGCTCCATGCTGGTCCTGCTCCACAACCTCAACTAATTAATTAACATTTGAACATACTGTTGGAACTGCTGAAGATTGTAAGAATAGCTTTGCATTGTGTAGACTCAATCACCATTGTATTGTATAATTGCTTAGCACATGTGTGAGTACTATGTACCTACTCTAAAGCTACCATTTACTGGGTACGTCTTGATTTGACTTGGATGTGCCCTGGCGGCTGAGAGTGTGTCATGCTCACTCTAATGCCTCGCTGATGGTGGCGCGTGTGTTGGATCATTTAACGAATCCATACGTCAGGTTCGTCAACGGGCGCTGTTGGTGGAGGCTGGTCATACCTTAGCTGCCACGGCTTATTTTAATTTTAATTTTGAATTGTTTTTTTTTTTATTTTTTTTAATACGGACGCTTTTAACGTTCATCGTTCTCACATGTATAATTTCAACATGAATGATGTAACCAATATTTTGTAACCATATTTTGATTTAAAAGAGTGTCCGTGGAGTTTCTTGCCCGTTCTTCTCCATAGATCTACGTTTTGGAATGGGCATACGTCAGGTTCGTCAACGGGCGCTGTTGGTGGAGGCTGGTCATACCTTAGCTGCCACGGCTTATTTTAATTTTAATTTTGAATTGTTTTTTTTTTTATTTTTTTTAATACGGACGCTTTTAACGTTCATCGTTCTCACATGTATAATTTCAACATGAATGATGTAACCAATATTTTGTAACCATATTTTGATTTAAAAGAGTGTCCGTGGAGTTTCTTGCCCGTTCTTCTCCATAGATCTACGTTTTGGAATGGGCAACTAGCTTCAACTTTCTGACTTACCTACTGACCGACTCTTTGACAATTCAAAAGTGCCTGTAATTGGTTTAATTGAAATAAATGCTTTGAGTTTGAGTTTGAGTTTGATTAGTGACCGATACTTAAACACACGATTGTTCTCATGATAACAAACAACTTTTACTATGGGACCAAACCTAAAATCGCGAAAAAAAATCTGCTGACGAGTTTTACAAAAAAAAAAAAAATGTAGGGAACAGCTGATTTTTTTTTATAAAACACTATCGAAAACGGGTCTTATCGCGATATTCTTTTTAACGAGGTAAACAGGTACCTACTTGTTTCCCGACGTTTCGACCGCCTTGCAGCGATCGTGATCACGGGAGGACTGATGACAGCTCAGCGACGTCTTCGTAAAGTGCGGGTATGTGTATCTACCCTCACTTGGTCTTCACAATTTTTATAAATGTCACTGTCGGTACTTCTACACACAACACTAAGGACGTCTACACACTGGTGGACCTCGTCGGACGACCGGCGTTGCTTGCACCTGCTAATGACTGGATTCCAAGTTGTAGGCAGTCGGTATCCATCCTCTCTGTTGAAATTTTTATATTTCCTGATTTCAACCGCTTCACGTACTATTCTGGAGTAATAGTAACGATCAGTGGAAAGAACCTGTGGCTTGTGTTGTGTGTTGTTGTATCCAGTGGTTTGGACCAGCCTCCAGCAAATGCTCAGCTATCGCGGACTTGTTGGTTTGACGGTTTTTTACAGCTGCAATATGTTCCTTGATCCTTTCGGCGATTGTTCGTTTTGTCTGCCCTATATATGAACTACCACAGCTGCAATCCACCTTGTATACGCCAGGTGTCTGAAGGGGAATTACGTCTTTCGGAGAACGTAGGCACTTCGAAATGCTGGAGAGTGGACTATATACAGTCTTGATGGAGTATTTCTTAAGTACTGTTCCAACTTTGTCCGTCACTCCTTTCAAATACGACAAGAACGCTGCCACTCTGCTAACTCCTATCTGACCTGCCTTCTTCTTTGGACGTCTGGTATCTCCTTTCTTCCGTTTGTATCCGTTCTCCTTAAGTACCTCCTGAACATGTGCGAGCTCACTGTCTAAGTGTTCAGGGTCACAGAGGTCATATGCTCTGCTCGTAAGAGAGGTTACAACGGATTGCAAATGCCGCGGATGATGGTGTGATTGCGCATTGAGATACCTATCTGTGTGTGTGTGTTTACGAAGACGTCGCTGAGCTGTCATCAGTCCTCCCGTGACCACGATCGCTGCAAGGCGGTCGAAACGTCGGGAAACAAGTAGGTACCTGTTTACCTCGTTAAAAAGAATATCGCGATAAGACCCGTTTTCGATAGTGTTTGTGTGTATAATGTGTACAAATCGCGAAAGTTTAAAAATGATTTTTTTTTGCCACGATTTCAGGCTTGCGAAATTAAGTTTATGAAACCATTCCCTTAGAAAGTTCAGCCGCTGGCAAAAGCTAGTATATAATATTTACAGCGGGTCCTAATAGCTACTCCTTGGGTCTGTTTATTGTCCTTAACGCCGGGAAATCAATACATGTCTTACGTAAGTTTATTTAGACTGCAAATGGAAAGAAATGAGTTAAAAGCTTCTTGAAAGCCTCGGCTAATGTTATTACATTAATATTGCGATTATTTTAAGTAGATAGGACTTTGTCAATTCTGTCAGGCAGAAGCATCTTGGTTTGGGTTTAATTTTATCCGTAGGCACAGGAACATGTAACGATGTAGATATATTAGGAACTAGCTTTTCCCTGAGGCTTCGTCTGCGTGGAAGTCGGAAATTATCCCACGAGAACGTACTACAGGGGGAAAAAGTATCCTATGTCGTGTTCCAGGTCATGGTTTACCCATGTGCCAAATTTCATTATAATCCGTTCTGTCGTTTTAGCGTGAAAGCGGAACAAACGAACAAACTCAGTTTCGCATTTATAATAATGTTATGGTATACATGCTTGAGTAAAGCAGCTTGATCGTCCACACACTAAACCGTTCACACCGTACCGTTCACAGCTATTTCTCTGATCTTGCATCACTGTCAAAATTACAATGCTCTTTATTTTAATTACAATAAGGTTGCAGTTGGATTGCTGCCACTGGGCACTGACAAGTCTGTCAAAATCAAAGTGATCTTAAGTATCATTACAATAAGGTTGATGTTGGATTGCTGCTGTCAGAGGTATGATTTGTAGGTACCTGAAAATCAAATTTTTTTTGTAAGCTTTTTGAACTTTGCCTGTTTTACAAACTAGCGGTCATTCACGGCGACCAATCAAGGAGAATAAGGACATTCTTTTATTAGCTAATCCAAAATATCTCAACCGATGAGTGTGAATTGACCTGAACAGGCGAATACAGACAGACAGGGGCAGACGCTCTTTTGTGTAGTACAGTCACTAACAAAATTATAGCAAACATTTTTTCATATTTCTCTAGACGGAGCGAATGTCTATTGTTATTTATTATGACATTATGTATATGTTATAGTCAAACCTCGAAGCTCCGGCGCTCTTAGGTTTGACTAGTCAATTCTCAGGTCTGACTTGGAGTCTTAGGTCCGTATTACAGAAGGAAACTCAAGCACTGATCTTTGTTTAAATTAAGTTTAAAACTAGTTTCAACCAATCAAATGGCTTGAATCTAGTTTTAAGTCATGCTTGAGTATTGAGTGACGTTCTGTAATACGGACCTTAGTCAAAGCCCAAACAAATTAAGTTTTTCGGCCTCTGAGTAAAGAATTTTCTTCAAACCTAGGAGAAACTAATTTGGCCAGGCAAACGTCAAAACTCAATTTAATGAAATCGGGGTTTGAACAGTCAAACTAACTGACCTCAAAACACTTAGGTTAGGTTGTCGTCATGCGCGGGGCTCCTATTTCTGTCTGCAGGGTTTAAAGGAACCTAACCAAACCGGACCTCGGGTTGCCCCTGACGTCGACGTTTGACCGAGTCTGTCAATCACTTCTAGGATCGACTAGGCAAAGCCCGAAACAGATTATTTTACTTTCGACGTTTGACTGAAAGTTAGGAACTTCTAGGTTTGACTAAAAATACTTTAGTCAAAGGCCAAAATTAGAATTTTTTTCGGGGTTCGCCCGAAGGCTTTGGTCAAACCTAGGATAAACCAGTAATTCCGGGAAGATACTGCATATCGACTTTTGACTATGACATATAATATAACACAATACATGCTTATGTAGGTACTACGTATGCTTACCTACGTAATGTATTTACACACATTACTTTTTTATATAATAAATGCTGTAATGAAAAATTTTCGTTGAGGTGTTATTTTGTTGGGATATTAAAGTGAAACAAGACGTCATAAAAATAACATTTTATTTTCGGTTTAGGCATTTCATGCTTGGGTTTAACTGCCTTGTTGGTCTAGTGGACACAAACGTGGGGCTGGAGGTCCTGGGTTCATCCTGAAAGTTGTATTGGGATTTTCCATTAACATGATATATTAATAAAAATAATAATAAATATCCTTGGACATTTCACACAATTTTATTGAAGCGTGGTTTAGTGTAAGTGTAAGTGAAATGGCGTTATGGTTGTCCAGTTTGACGTAAGAGAGATAGATGACTCTCACGCGCACCGGAACTAAACGTGCTTCGTTTAAATGATGATGATTGATTTATGACAAAATGCTGTACTTAAATCAATTTTTTAACCGACTTCTGGAAAAAGGAGGAGGTTATCAATTCGCTTATGGATTTGCAAAATTCTTTTTTGTTTGAAAGGGTTACTCTCGAGGTGGTCCCATTGTCACCAAGTCAGAATCTGATGAGGGGATCCCATGGAAATCGAGGCAACCCTCAAATTTTATAGGCACACCTATGGCGATTTCGGTATTTTTTATAGTAACTCGTGCATTTACTCCCGGAAAGCACAATTTGGTGAAGTGGAACTGATGACAAAGACCACAGATGGCCATCGGAACTACTCAATTATACCTAAGTAAGTAGGTTGCGATTCGATTACTTTAATATGGTTGCTAATGTATGCTGGGCAAAATGCATGATGATGACTTCACCATGGAGCTTCAGTTTTCCTGGTTCTTACTAGGAGAATAATAAATAAATAAATAATAACTTCCATGCATCGGGAAAAACAATAATTTGTAATGGGCTATTGTTTTAGAGGGATGAGGAACAGGGTGTACAGTTCACTCATCCTCCATTGAAAAGGGAGGATCCTCCGACCAGACGGGTGTTGTGTCTGGTGGGCTACTGCCCGACGGTTGATGTCGGGACGTTGTGTATATGCTAGTCGCGTGGTAAACTCTAATTGCGCGATGCAGGATTTCGTGACGTCATGTCATTGTGATGCGTAGTTCGTATGTGGCGATGTAGATGCCGCCACATTGTAACTTAGTTAGGACAAAAGATAAAGACATCGAACGAGATTATTCGTCGGATATGGTAGGTACAAAGTTGGTTTGTATCAGGGCACATCATTGATTTTTTGCCAGGTCCACGGCATTGAGCCGGCTCGCCCCTTGTAACATAAACACAACTGGTGAAAACGTGCGCGTACTATAGTAGGTACAGTAGGCCGCACGTTAGTGGAAACATAACCAGTACAAGCTGGCCTCTTAACCTATTGAAACTTCGTAGGTACTACGCTAGGCCAGCTCAAGGTCAATAATGTTACCAATGACGTGTAGGTAGTCGATTATACAAACAGCCAAAAATACAGGCATAATTTTATAATATTACATAACATAATAACACCACATCTTGTTCCCCGAAGAGTTCGGCATGGGCAGAGGGGTACCTATACTTATAAGTACTTAGTACAACCACATTTCATTTCGTTTTAAGTCCCATGTAATAGGGGGCGAGCCTATTGCCACCAACCGGGCACAAATCCCGACTCCGGGCTGCTGCTGAGAAATTCCAGATGGAAAAACCCAATAACTATTTTGCTCGACCTGGGAATCGTACTCAGGACCTCATGCTCAGCAGCAGGACTTGCGACCGTGAGACCACCGAGGCAGTCAGTCGGCATCATAGATATAAGAAAGAAGGAGATGTGCCCCAGTATGTTAAAATGTATCGGAACCCTGTGTCTCCACTTTTTCCCTTTGTCACTTTCATGATTTTAAAGACAAATACGGTGAAATACTTGTACTTACACATGGAAAGTGATTCTTTCGGTACAAGAAACCACTGAACAACACGGCATTCTTATAAATTGTCACGGTCACTGTCGAAAGCGCACTAGTTCGCGGAGACGAAAGTACTATGAACGGCTCATACTGAGCATGTCGCGCGTACACAATTCGCCCGCTTGCCACTTCTCCTGTTTTTTATATTTCTATGGTCGGATGATGTTATTTTATAAAAAAACAAAAACAAAATCTTAACCCTTTTCTTTTCACCTGTACCTACTCCATTCACTTTTATCACCCGAACGTTCTCGATGTCAACATCACAGATAGGCACACAGGTCACATCTGGTTATTCTGAATCTGTCGCAGACACCTACATTATGTACTTGACACCATGACCTTCATAAGTCGTCGGGAAGGTCAAGGTCAAGGTCTGTTTATGGGTTAAAAGGGATATTAGATACTTAGAGCTTAATATTTAATAGAATATTTTTATTCTTGGTACCTATATAACCACTAAGTACCTATGTGGAGCCATGACAGCCAGAAGGCGTCGTGGTACGGTCAGCAACAGAAGTCGGTTAAACACTGCTACTTTTTGACATTATCTAAAACTAAATTAACACAAAATGATACGATAACCTGCTTTATAACATTTCATTTACTAGATAAGAGTTAATTTTCTTTAAAATTTACATCTGTTCCGATTTTAATGAAGTATTTTTCTCAATTATTAAGATTTTAAAACACAAGTGTTAATTGAATTTTGTTGCTGACTGTACCCACTCGCGGCAAAACCCGTAGAAGATGGCGCGACGGGCTGGAGAAAACCAACGACCAGGTCCATATTAGCCCTGGATCGAATAAAGGCTCTTACAGACAGAGGCGATATCGCGTCGGGGACGCGATATTGCGATATTATATCCGTAGAACAATATCGCGTCGCGACGCGATATCGCCTCTGTCTGTAAGAGCCTTAAGCTGGAACCTGGAAGTCATGGGGGGAGGCTATTGCGCAGCAGTGCGATGATACAGGCTAACAGTAACAGGTACAGACAGACAGGTACAGGTGCTATCTTTCCAACCATTTATTTTACTTTAGCGTCCATGAAGTATTGCATTTTTTCATCTACGGTTGCCTGTCAGTAAATAAAGAACTTCATAGCGTCCATGAACTATTGCATTTTTTTGTCTATGGTTGCTTGTACTTTTGCTATGGGAACAAACCTGGAAACGCGAAAAACAAAATCAACTATTCCCAACATTTTGACGAGCTATGCGAACATAAATGTAGGGACATGATTTTTTTCTCGGTTTCAGGTTTGGTCCCATAGTAAAAGTTGTTCATAAGGATGAGTACAATGACCCCTTAAGAGGTTGTTAGTGTTTTAAATTACACCTTGTATATTTCACTTTAAATGATTTGTAACCTAATCTAAATGAAAATGCCCACTGTACCTACCTACAGAATTTCGTTGGCGTTCCCATTGAGGGCCACATTTGAATTTTGAGCTTTTGAATGCGTCAGCTTTTAGTAAAAGTTCTCAAACAATTGTAAATTCAGTCTCTAGTTTGTAAAAGTAGCCACTCAAAAGATACAATCGGTTAAAGGTGGTCCCTCAATCGTGCCTGCCAGGCATTGACTTATATATTACTGCGTAAGGACTGGGCGGACGGCATGTTAAAATGACGCCACGAACGTGGTCCTCGAATGATCCTCCCCTAAACCCAAGTGAACTAGTCCGCGATCGGCTATCTTCGGGTGCGGTCGTAAATTTTAAAGGCAAAAAAGCCAAATTATGTCGTGACGGGTTGCGTGAAGTACGACAAAAAACATAACAAAAAAAATTATAACATTTCATATCACCTGTAAGTCAAAAATATGTCAATAAATCAACTTCTAACATTATTTAAAACAATTTTCTTTTCTACTTTCCTGCTACAAGTAAATTGTCTTAGACGACGCGAGGCCACGCCCACAAGACCGTACCGCTGTGCGACATAACTTTGCAGCGGCGTGCGGTGTTACCGATGAAATAAAGATTTAATTATATTACAATAAGATTTAATTTTATACAAACTCTCACTCAATGGAACAACCTGTTTTATTAATCATAAATTACATTAATTAAAGGTCAATAATTGAAAGATATACAATGTCAGAAAACAGTACGAATCCAAAATGGAAAATATGTCAAGAATAACAAAAAGGCCAATGAAAATTTTATTATTTATACAAACAAACTGCAATAAATATAATTTTTGAAAAATAAAAGTTTTCATAATTTCTTTATATCTCGAAAAATACCACGCCGCTCTTACAAGGTTACGTCTACGAGCAGCCTGCGCCGATCAACATCGTAGTTAAGAGTAGTTCTAATAGATGGCGTTAGTGTTTCTGTGTGGCGAACGCGTCGGGCAAATGTACGGACGACCGTATCTTTACTTTTTATATCAATGCTGCCAGGCATCCATATCTCAAAACCTAGTTAAAATTTACAACTGCTATAAATGACTACTCTTGGTAAAAGATTTGTAAAACTGATTTATTGAATATCAACTCTTCACAGAATAAAAAGATCTAGCAAAGGAAAGGTGGTCCCTCAATCGATCACCATAAGGTTCAGTTTGAGTGGAGATCACAATGGAATTTGAAATTTACATGGGTCTAGCGTTAGTAAAAGTACATAATACGATTATGAATTCAACCTCTAGTTTGTAAAAGAAGCCATTCAAAAGTTACAATCGATTTAAGGTGGTCCCTCAATTGAAACGTTTGTTTTTAAGAAAAATCAATTTACGTAGCATTCAGAAGGTAAATTGACCAATGCTACAGTCTATCCTTTAGTAAAAATTTTTACTAACGATTACTTTACTAAAAAGTATCAAAATATATACCGTTTTATTTACAAATAATCATTGAAATCCTGGGAAGAAATACTAAGATAGAAGTGACCACACAACAGGATTTTTTTGAATAAGTAAAAACTAGTGACTGTATGTTTATATTAATTTTTTATGAATATTTGTCATCATTTAGCTAATTAAAAACACCGAAAGAAAATAATGCTTATAATAATAAAAAAAAACTAAAAAAACATTATTTTTTATTAATATTTGTCACTACTTAGCTAAGTAAAAACACAGAAAGAAAATAATGCTTATGATAATAACACAAAACTAACAAAATATAATTTTTTATTAATGTTTGACATAACTTATCTAATTAAAAACACAGAAAGAAAATAATGCTTGTAATAATGCTGCAGATATAGAGTTTATTTTTATTCTTCAGAAAAGAGCCATCAGAGCAATATATGGCCTCCGCAGGCGCGATTCTCTAGGGGAACTGTTTAAAAATATTAACATCATGACGGTACCTTGTCAATATATCTACGAAAATATCATGTACGTAATGAAAAATCTAAATCTTTTTGGTAAAATAGGTGAAAGACACAATTATAGCACTAGAAATAGAGACCATTTCGTTCAACCAGGTTTCAGACTAGCTAAAGTAGACTCATCCTTCATGGGGTACTGTTTAAAATGTTATAATAAAATACCTCCGCACATTATTATTACAGCTGAATGAAACGAAATTTAAATCATGTATAAAACGCACACTATGCAGCCATGCATATTATAAGTTGGGAGATTACATCGCTGACAAAAATGCTTGGCTAAATGCTGGTCCTGCTCCACAAGGACGCTTAAACTAATCGATTAGCATTCGAAAATATTGTTGGAGCTGCTGAGAAAATTTTATTTGCATTGTTTAAATTCAATCTCTTAGTATTGTATAATTGCATAGCACATGTGTGAGCACTATGTAGCTAATATAAAGCTACTTATTACTGGGTTCGTCTTTCACTGACTTGAATGTGCCCTGGCGGTTGAGAGTATATCATGCTCACTCAAATGTCTCGCTGGTGGTGGCGTGTGTGTTGGATCATTAAGTTCCCTTCAAAATGGTTGAGCTAATTGGTGCTGATCCATGCGTCATGTTCGTGAACGGGCGCCATCAGTTGGGACTGGTCGTCTCTTAGCCGCCACGGCTTATTTTTATTTTTTAATTTAGTTGTTTTTAGTTTTAATCTTTTTATTACGGACGCTTTTAACGTGCACGTCTTTCTACATTGTTCTCACATGTATATTTTCTATATGAACGATGTAACCAATATTTTGTAAAATATTTGGTTTAAAAGAGTGTCATTTGATTGAGGATATTCATATTTTTTTTAATTCATTTCGGGTTGAGTTACTAGTCATTGAGCTAATATTTTTTTAAGTATGTTCAGTTGTTCACGTATTTTCCACGATGATCAGAAACTTTTTAAGGTTGATGCGCTAAGGTAGCCCGCGAAATTCAAATTTTCTTACGTTTTTTGCAATTTGCAGGTCAGTGTCAGGTTGTTTGTTGATTAGAATATGATTCGCGGCCGTAACTAACATGGCTTTCCAGAATTATAATCAATATAATCTGCAATACAACTCCATAAGTTAGAGTTTACCTCAAACCCCATGATTTCATGAAATCGCTAGATTTGAAGTCAATTCTAAATTATGGAGTTGTATTTTTGATTCTAATTCTGTAAAGCCATGTTAGTTACGGCCGCGAATCACATTTTAATCAACATACAACCTGATAATGACCTGCAAATTGCAAAAAACGTAAGAAAATTTGAATTTCGCGGGTTACCCTGGCGCTTTCGCCTTAATCGACGAAAACCAAAAGGTTGTCAAGGCGGCGCATATATTTTATTTTTAATAAAAATTAGTCTATCAACAAACAGTCTCTAGAAAAATCCTGCTGTGTGGTCACCTCTATCTTAGTATTTCTTCCCAGGATTTCAATGATTATTTGAAATAAAACGGTATGTATTTTGATACTTTTTAGTAAAGTAATCGTTAGTAAAAATTTTTACTAAAGGATAGACTGTAGCATTGGTCAATTTACCTTCTGAATGCTACGTAAATTGAATTTTCTTAAAAACAAACGTTTCAATTGAGGGACCACCTTAAGACTGTGGTCGCATATTTTCGCGCTCGGATTTTAAACATCTGACGCTCGACGCCGCGTAGCGAGTGCGCGTGTGTGCGTTTTTCCTCATGTACGGCACACAGTTGCGATGCTGCGACGACTAAACGATCTTGATCGTAGCTATGGCGTACCTATATTTTTTTGAAGTAAAAGCTAGAGGTTTACGGAGAAAATAAAAAGACTGTCCACAATACATTATTAGTGTATTTTAATTAAATTTATACAAATATGGATGAAGAAAATAATATTATGTAGGTACTTAAAAAAAATAAACTCATTTTACTTATTTGCTTAAGTATTTGTATACTTATAAGTAATTGAAGTTTTATATAAGTATTTGTATTTGACGACACGGTTGGCGCAGTGGCTGAGCAATTGACTGCTGCGCAGCATGTTGTGGGTTCGATTCCCGCACGGAACAAATATTTGTACGACCTACAAGTACTTATTTGTTTCCGAGTCTGGGTGTTTTTCTATCTATAATATGTATGTATTTACAAAAAAAAATGTATGTAAGAAGTTTATCAGCCATCTCGTTACCATAACACAAGCATTAGGTTGCTTAGCTTGGGACTAGATGGCGTTGTGTGAAATGTCCAAGGATATTTATTTATTATTTATTTTATTCATTTGTCTAAGGGGATTGATTGACTTTTCCTTGGATCTATAATTTCTGGGAGAACACAATCAGAATAAAATTTTGTTAACAGCGGAGCCATCTTTTGTCCAAAATCATCGTTTTTTTGTGTAAAACAGTTCAATTTAAGCCCTATTTTAATGTAGATAAAGACGCCACGCGCTAGCTATAATTATTTATTTTTCTTGCGGCATAGGTTTACCAACCGCATCAAGTGCATAAAACAGTTGAATTTGAACCAACACTAATACATAAATACATAAAGCCGCCTCATGCGCAAATGTTTGGTTTACTGTTTTCAAATTTCAAATAGGTAGGTCACCCCGCTGCCACAGAAAAAAAAAAAAGTAAAAGTAAAAGTAAAAGTAAAAAAGTTTATTGATTTCTGTAATAAGTCTGTGTGTCTGTAGAATAAATAATAGTACTGCTGCGTTTGTGTGGGGTTGGTTTTATAATGTTTATTAGCCTAGGCAGGTATTGTACGTGCCCAGTCGACCTAATGACTATACAGTCGACCACACGTCGCACGTCAGTGGTAAGTGATAAGGATTTGTATAGGTATCGTTTTCAAAGTTTTCGATTTCGACTATAGCCAATAGTGAAGTCAAAATTAAAATCCAAGATGGCGGCTACGAAAATTTTAAAATTTTTCGTCATGGATGTCGTTTTCATAGTTCTCGAGGATGAAGCTGATAGTGAAGTCAATCATCCTAGAAGGGATGATTGACTGCACTATGCGGCCCAAGAGAGCAATGCAATGGTGGCCCAACGGTAACGATCCCGACATACGAGTAGGTCATGGTTTCGAACTCAGGCAGGCACTTTGTGTAAATAATTTCATCACCACTACTCTCAAATCAGTGAAGGAAAATATCGTGAGGAAACCGCCTAGAACCAAGAATTCGAAGACATGTGACATCTACCAAGCCGCACTGGGTCCTCGTGGTGTATTACGGCCCACTCCCTCTCACCGAGAGGAGCCCTGTGTCCCAGCAGTGGGAACATTATAGGCTGATTATGATTGAGACCCATTATGTTGTGAGCGAGCACGTTTCAGTGCCAGAGGTCATCACTGATGTGAGACGAGAAGATATATTACGCTCAACACCGCCGCGCGCGGCCCTTGTCCGATCAGAGCGCGGCTAGCCGCGCGTGGCAGCCGCGCTCAAATGCCGCTCTATATTTGGACACACCTTTATATAGTGCCTTTATCTATGCCTCACTCGTTTCGTATCGTTTAGTGCGGTCGCGATTTGAGTGTATTTCCCATAGTTTTATTGATGTTTTCCTCGACCCCTGTTTTCTTTCTGCGGACTTCTGATCTTGCTTCTTGTACGAACCTTGCTACCACACCGGACACGGTACGGAGAACCCCGCATAAACGTTGGACTTGAACTTGTTATTTTGTATATTACGACCAGCCTACTGATTTCATATTGGCACCATGGATCGTTGCGTAAATTGTGGCAAAGTGAGTGTGTGAGTGGGAGTTTACGTGGTCGTCGAGCTGAAGAACTTCAAAAATCAGCTGTTAAGTACCTATATGTAGATCGTTATGTAACCTCACTTTTATTACATCTCTTTTAACTCGGAACTCAGACCGCGAAAATCCGCAAAATGTTCAGTGATGGTTTGATAATATAGTAGCTATAAATTGACACCAATTTCATTTTTTTACAACCCAGGCCCAGGCCCAAGTTTATATGACATGGTTTCCGTCTCCTTTGTCACGGATCCACAATAGAGATTGTGGCAGTAGAGATTTCAAATAAAAATCTGATATAAATTTTTTCTCCATATTCATCCTCCAAAATTCTTGTAGCCATCTTGGATTTACATTTTGACTACACTATCGACGTTAGCACCCAGAAGAACCATGAAAACGATACCCATGATGAAAACTTTGAAAATGTTCGCAGCCGCCATCTTGGATTTACATTTTAACGTCACTATCGGCTTTAGCATCCTCGAGAACAATGGGAACGATCCCCATGACGAAAAATTTAAAAATTTTCGCAGCCACCATCTTGGATTTAAATTTTGACCAAATTATATTGTATTATTGATATTGTAATTACAATATCAATATTACAAGTAATACAACATAATTCAAGAATTGTAACATAATTCTCCTAAAGTAAGTGTGCCTACCACGTTAGCTTCTTAAAATATTACTTAAATGAAAGGATCAAAAATATTTAGTCGCACTACAATTGACTATATATCACGCGAGGCGCATGCGCGGCGGCGGGAGGTCAACCGACGTAGGTCCTGCGTCGAAGAGCGCCAGAGCGCGACTGACTTAGGCCGTTCGATGCACCCGATTTTATACTCACTTTAAAAAATTATTTTCGTAAATGATTGAAGACAGATATGTTTTATTTTTTACACATATATAGTACAATCTTTCTTCTTACGTATAAAATGATTTGTGTTGCCAAATGACTTTTAGATTCTGAGAAATGACGTGTTTTTTTGTAGTCGATTTCTCGATTTTTGATTATCTTAGACGTGATTAAAATACAAGTTAATGAATTAAAAATCAAACTTTTCTCAATGCAATTTAAATTTCAGGATATGCCTCTTCGAATGAATACCACTTTACCTTCTTAATTAGTAGTAATAATTGGTGTAAGATTACTTCAAAGTTGAGCCTTCGCGCGTCATCTGGAAATCGCGCCTTCGAAATCGACTGTTTTCGTAGTCAATAATTCAATTTGAACAAGTTTTTTTTAATAGACTTTAAATAAAAATATATGATAATTACGATGATTGAAGTCAAAAGAAGCTAAAAAAATAAATTATGTGACCAAAATCACTTCAAAATCTCCCAAGTTCTCGATTTACGTATGAAAAATGCAACAACGCTCTTAAATCGATTGTAACTTTTGAATGGCTTCTTTTACAAACTAGAGGTTGAATTCATAATCGTATTATGTACTTTTACTAACGCTAGACCCATGTAAATTTCAAATTCCATTGTGATCTCCACTCAAACTGAACCTTATGGTGATCGATTGAGGGACCACCTTTCCTTTGCTAGATCTTTTTATTCTGTGAAAAGGAAGAGTTGATATTCAATAAATCAGTTTTACAAATCTTTTACTAAGAGTAGTCATTTATAGCAGTTGTAAATTTTAACTAGGTTTTGAGATATGGATGCCTGGCAGGCACGATTGAGGGACCACCTTTAACCGAGCGTATCTTTTGAGTGGCTACTTTTACAAACTAGAGGCTTAATTTACAATTGTTTGAGAACTTTTACTAAAAGCTGACACATTCAAAAGCTCAAAATTCAAATGTGGTCCCTCAATGGGAACGCCAACCAGAATTTCGGTAACTACGATTCTAATTTGTCCTTTCCTAAAGAAGAACCGACAAGAAAGTGTTACTCGTTTAAAGTCAAAGAGGCTACCTTTTAACATAAACTTACAAACCTACTCTACTTATTAAAGGTACCTGATTATACCTACTACTAAGATAATTAGGTACTGAAACTCCGCGCCATATTCAATTTCACCAAACCAACTCCCAGCAAACCTACCTAATCGTGATAAAATAAAGCGATTCATCTTATTTTCTTCGTGAAAATGATAAATTGCTTTCAGAACATAGTAAATTAAAACGTAACTAGGTCCCCGGACTTAGGGGAACTCATTTGGTACGTCTATTGGACAGGCAAGTGTTTGTCTAGTTTTTAGTCTAGAACTGTTCGTAGGAGTTGTATTTAGGTAGCTATAATATGGTTTTGAGTTATTTCTTAAGTTTTTGTATTCTCTGTGGAGTGATTGTGAGGGTTTTTGTTCTCCTTTTTAACTCCCGACGAAAACAGAGGGGTGTTATAAGTTTAACGTGCGTATCTGTCTGTGGCATCGTAGCTTCTAAACAATTGCACCTATCGATTTAGATTTTTTTTTGGTTTGTTTGAAGGTGACTTGATCGAGAGTGTTCTTAGCTATGATTCAAAAAAATCTTTTTACTATTTGAAGTTTATCAGCTCTTTTTCATTTTCGATCGGGAGCGGATAACAATAGAAAAATTGCTAACAATAAACTGACGAACTCTTAACGAAGTGTTCAAAAACGCGATATCGAACCAATAATCACTGACTATACCGAGTGGATAAACTCTGTTTAAAATCCGGGCACTAGATATGTCTTGGTTGGCTATAGTGCGCGCGGAACTAGTTGGCTATAGTGCGCGCGGAACTGTTGGCCGCGCATTAGCTAATGAGAATGAATATAACAAAGATGATGATGAGTAGCTTTAATGGTGGTGCACACATACATGGTGGTGCATGCATGTGTTTAATGTTTTTTTCATTAATTATTAATTATACTTATCATTATCATTATTATCACCCCTGTCACACCTAAGGCGCGGCCAACTAGTTCCGCGCGCACTATAGTAAGCAAGCAGTCTTTGATGTCATGCAACTTGTGTTGGATTATAAGAGCTTTTTAACCTGCAGAATCTGAGCGGTAGGTTATTTATTTGGTCTTCTTCTTCTTCCTCGTATCACTGGCACGACTGTATTTCAGATCATGTTGGCCCGAAAATTCGCCACGTCTATGGCGTTATCGGTGCAGCGCAGAGGTCACTTTGGCTGCATGTTTTGGGGCACAGAGGGCAGGTTAGGTGGAGGAGTATATTGGCACAGCTTCACATCCACACCATGGTGCCGTTTCGTCGAGGTAGGACTAAAGTCCTAACCTATGTATTAAAATACATAGTCCTCACATGATCTGACCAAGATTTTGTCCGGACTAAAAAGGAGCTTTGATCCCTGAGTTTATTTCGCCGTTTTTTTCAGGTGTAGTCAGATAGGAAATGTCGACTCAATCTAGCTTATTTTTTAACATTATCATCTTTCTTCCCTTATCCCATGCTACTTGGGGTCGGCGCAACACGTTTTCTTCTTCCATTCTCCTCTGTCAACCGTCACGCTATCATTCACTCCCTTCTCTTTCATATCATTCCTCACACAATCCATCCAACTTTTCTTTGGCCATCCTCTGCCTCTCCATCCATCAAAATGATATTCATCACTCTTTTAGTCACATGCGTTTTGTCCCTCCTCATCACATGCTCATACCATGCCAAACGATTTTCTTTCAACTTTTCGGTCACTGGCGTCACTTTCAAACTTCCTCCGATATCCGACTCATTCCGATATCCTTTTTAGTTACAGAATAAACAATTTCATTTCATTTCATTTTATTTTACGAGGTTCGACTTACACTTTCTCCCATTTGGGTTCGGAGACGGTTCAGTGCCTTCCAAGTGGACCACGGAAGGTTATACCCTTCAGGAAGATATTCGTTTGGCGTTAGATAGTGGGTCAAAGGTATTGGAGGGACAGGCGTATAAAATAGCCGTGTATCCTTGCGGGTCGAGGACCACAGAAAAATTATTATCTGGAATGCATAATAATTCAATTTGCCTTTTTTTGAGTAAACTTTCAAAGAGGAATTGGTGACGGTCAGGTGGCGTTTGTAGCCTAACTCCAGCAAATAATGCAAAAGCGGTACCTGTGCTTCTCCTGGCGAAAGTCTTGAAGAATCCTTCTGGGCAGGTGGCCACCTTGCTTGCCCGTACACTGGTCAGTTGAAAGTCTATATTTTGGATTTAATCGGACGCGGGTTATTATTTTTAATTTTGAAAACGTAGCACAGTATATCCCCAAGGATTACGGGATAACGTAATAAAGTTTTGCGGTTTTGCGGGCGCGATGAACTGAGATTGAAAAAACGTGGTTTGCGGTGAGACGAAATGCTTCCGTTCGGCGCCGGTGCACTATGACGTCTGACAGCCATCATTAGCTGTCACTAGCCGCAGGATTCTCTAAATCCCGCGACACACAATATCCGCGGCTGCAATATAAGCCTAAGACAGACTACAGACACCTTATAAACCGTCCACAATCAAAAAAATGTAAGGGGCAATAACTTGCCACACCAGGTATCCTGCCACAGTTTGCAACGGGCGTTGACCGGGTTACCTGGTAGAGACGATTTTTTCTTGTACAATAGAATAAATCAAGGTACCAACTTATCCATCTCCCAAAGAATTTTTATAATCTGCAATTATGTCATGTCATTTCACACAACTATTTAGATCCTTTTAACGCTAACCAGTAGGTAGGTACATTTACAAACAGTACGTAGGTACCTACTGCGCGTGGAAATGACTTAGAGTGCAGAGAGGCGCCGGAAATTGTCGTGCGACTGTCTGCGAGAGCGTAGCTAGTTATATTGCGATGATGTAGTGGTAAACAGGTCTTATACAGGGTGTAATTTTAATCACCGTTATACTCTTAAAGGGTCATTGTACTCATAATTATGAACAACAAAAAATAAATAAGTAAATAAAAAATCAACAACAATAAAATTACAAACAAAACAATCAGTTTATAACGTTCCCACTGCTGAGACACCGGAACTGTTTAGTTAGCTATTAATTTAAAATAAGCGTACCTAGATATAATTACTTACCTATTATCTTATGATCACCGTAGTAAGACTTTTTTGTTTTGCCTTTTTATATTGAGGTGTAAGTGTAAACAGTGGCAATCTTTTAAGGGGTCATTGTCCTCATAATTATGAACAACTTTTACTATGGGACCAAACCTAAAATCGCGAAAAAAAATCAGCTGTTCCCTACATTTTGACGAATTACGCGAACATACTGAATACTGAACAGTTGATTCTTTTTTCGCGATTTCAAGTTTGGTACCATAGTAAAAGTGGTTCATAATTATGAGTAGTATAATGAACCCTTAAGGCCCAGGTTCCAAGATTGGTTTAGCTCGGTGTGTAAGTGAAATGGCGTTATGGCTGTCTAGTTTGACGCACGAGATAGAAGATTCTCACGCGCACCGGAATCATGTCGTAAAAATGCAAATAAAATCGTATAAAATTAGAAATTAACTATTTAATAAAAAGTAATCCATCACTGGATGCAGTTTGGAATTTGACATTTTATGGTATATTTTTAATTATAATTATAATAGTTAATGAAGGGATAAACTGCTTTTAAAGATTATTAGGAGGTATGTTTAAAGATTTTTTTGGTGCATTAAAATATGTATAATTATGTTTTGGCTTCCATCACTCATCACGAAAAAGACTTGAAAATATCATATTTTTTTTACATGTCAAAATTATTTACGGTGTATGAGATACACTGCTTTAAAAAACCACCTTTTTGATCGTTTTCAGGAAATCTGGGCCTTAAAAGATTTCCACTGTTTACACTTACACCCAGTGGCGTAACTATGCCGTTCGAGGCCCGTGGCAAATTCATCGGTTTTTTTACTAAATGGGTAATAATAAATGTTGGGAGTTGGGTTTCTCCTCTGACCGGGGGCCCCTTCCGGCTGGGGGCCCGTGGCATTTTGCCGACTTGCCACCCTGTAGTTACGCCACTGCTTACACCCTGTATATTCCTCGAAGGCAGCCATATGTGTGAAGTATACACTCATCTCTCCAGTAAAGTTAAAGTCAGCACAGACACACACACATACTAATTCCACCATGGTCCCAAGGAGGCGAGTCAGATACAAAATCCAGCCTAGTGATAGAAGTTCTGTATGGTAAAGCCTAATTTACCTGACCTGGGCACCGAACCCAACATCCCAAACTCCGCCTAGACTAGGGGTCTCCAAACTTTGAAGCCATAGGGCCATAATGATTTTTCAGTATGTTCCAACCCAAGCGCCAAAACAGTTTTAATTTTTTTATCATTCTGTGTTTTCTTCTTCAACTTATCACAGCAATAGTAACAACAATAAGACATTGGCTGTCGCGGGCCAGATTGATGACACTAGTCTTAAGCTGTCGCAGGCCGGATTTTGCCCGCGGGCCGTAATTTGGGCCCCTGGCCTAGACCAACGATCCAGTCCTCAACGTATCATCATCTGCCTATCTTTTTCTACCTCTGCGGCTTCCAGTCTAGCCGTATGCAGCTGAATACCAGTAATTTTAGATGGAGCAACTGCCTATCTGACCTCCACAACCCAATTACTGGGTAAACCCCCTGATAAGATTGGTTGTCAGGCTTCTGACGACCCGTAACGACTGTCAAAGATCGACGAATGACAGCTGGGACTAACGGCTTAACGTGCTTTCCGAGGCACAGGCCCTCCGTGCCTCGGAAACCACGTTTAGCCGTTGGTCTTGGTCGGTCGGTATGTAAAGATGGTCAAGCATCCACGGCTTCAATCGCGGCAAGCATAGCTTCACCTTATCGATCGATCACTGCGGCTGTTAATACTTAGCCAGGAGCCCCTCCATCCTCAATCCAGTAATCAACGTAGTTGCCAAAAATCTAGGCTAATGCATGACGAGTCTATATAAATGTATGGCAAAGTCACATCAATAAGGCTTCTCCGCAGAGAGGCGCGTCGCGACAGTGAGGCGATTCAAGTGGAACAATTATTTCTATTGAAACTTTGCTGAAATAGTTCTACTAGAATTGCGTCGCATCGTCGCACCGACCTTGAAAGGAAACTGTTTAGAAATAAAACCACAAAACATTTATGATATCTATTTATTGATTTCATAGTACAATAGACAAGTCTCGATGAAGTGAGTGAGTTCATCCAATAGTTTGATAACAGTAAGTAAATAAAATTTGCAGCAATAACATACTTAGAAGTAGATAGATGTGGGTTTGGTGTCAGTCAGCGAAATAACTATTTCATACAAGGTCTCATTGAAATAACTATTTCATACAAGGTCTCGTTCAGGGGGGGCACACATAACACTGTCATCAATTTCCATAGATGACAGCGACATCTGGAGTTTGGTGTGATAACAAAACTTGGCAGCCATCTTGTCTTGCTTGTCATAAAAACATTTCGGATTTTCTAGCTATCTAATCTGTGGGATTTTCGGCCATTGTCAACTCGTTCCCGACGTTGTTGATGCGCATTTCGAGTTTATCTCAGTTAATTCTGTTATTTGTTTTGTTGAGTTTTGTTTTTATTATTTCCTATTATTGTTATACTTTGTTTTTCGTTAGCAATGTTCATTAGTCATATTAGTTGTTTTGAACGAACTCCCAAGAATGAGTGAACCCCCAAGAAGATATTGTATTTTTGGCTGTGATGCTTTATGTAAGTGTTTACTACCGTACCGTACCTTTAATAAAAGTAAGAAAAAGTTTTATTTAGCCGTCTGCTATTCATTCATTTCATTCCAATTTCAGTGGCATACGGTGTACCTACCTCTTCACCGGTTCCCAAACCCTGACAACCACTACGAGGCCCGATTTGTTCACTGCTTGGATAGCGGCTGTTGGCGGCGAGGTTAGAGAAAGTGATTGTATGAAGATTTTAAAGAACAAAAGCAGTGATCACCATTTTGATCCCACATTCAAGACTGATTGATTGGTAATAATAAACGGACATTTTCCTGAACTGCATACGTGTTTTTAAAATTATATTATATCCCGATTGCCCATAATTTATAAACTCGTACGAGAGTTATATAGATAGGTACCTACCTATAGCTATAGCTGGTATGCATACTATGAGTACCTACTCAGTATGCATAGGTAGGTATGTGTATACATTAGACCCTTAGTTCACCCACCAAACGTATGGTGGCAGCACTTTCCATACATGCAAATTTTACCACAGAGTTGCCACTCTTTCTCTCTATACTTACTTTACTCTTTGGTCTCGTTGAAATAACTATTTCATACAAGGTCTCGTTGAAATAACTATTTCATACAAGGTCTCGTTGAAATAACTATTTCATACAAGGTCTCATTGAAATAACTATTTTATACAAGGTCTCGTTGAAATAACTATTTCATACAAGGTCTCGTTGAAATAACAATTTTATACAAGGTCTCGTTGAAATAACTATTTTATACAAGGTCTCATTGAAATAACTATTTCATACAAGGTCTCGTTGAAATAACTATTTCATACAAGGTCTCGTTGAAATAACTATTTCATACAAGGTCTCGTTGAAATAACTATTTTATACAAGGTCTCATTGAAATAACTATTTCATACAAGGTCTCGTTGAAATAACTATTTCATACAAGGTCTCATTGAATTAACTATTTCATACAAGGTCTCATTGAAATAACTATTTTATACAAGGTCTCGTTGAAATAACTATTTCATACAAGGTCTCGTTGAAATAACTATTTTATACAAGGTCTCATTGAAATAACTATTTCATACAAGGTCTCATTGAAATAACTATTCCATACAAGGTCTCATTGAAATAACTATTTCATACAAGGTCTCATTGAAATAACTATTTTATACAAGGTCTCGTTGAAATAACTATTTCATACAAGGTCTCGTTGAAATAACTATTTCATACAAGGTCTCGTTGAAATAACTATTTCATACAAGGTCTCATTGAAATAACTATTTCATACAAGGTCTCATTGAAATAATTGAAAAAGAAGAAGAAACAACGTAAGTTCATTTCATTTCAGTGACGTTACCGTAAAGTAGGTAATTTTACGTAGCAAACTTTCGTTAAACTCGGTAATTTATATTAACACGATCAGTGAGTATTAATCAGTAGCTACTGATTTATACGGGTAGGTACCTACTTATTCTGTATGTCGAACGTATTGTATTGTTCTGTGGGCTTAGTGTGAGTTTTTATACTTACTCGAACGCGTTTACGTTAACGTTGACGTACGTCAATTTGTATGGAACAATTGTGTTTCCCATTACAGTCACCAGACGGCGCTAATAAATTTTCAGTACAAACTGACGTTTACGTTAACGTGATCGAGTAAGTTTAAAAACTCACACTAAGCCCTCTGTTCTGTATGCTGAACGTATTGTCGAAACTTTCCAAATGGAATGGCATTGTTTCAATTGCACGTACATAAACAATAATTTAATTAGTACCTTTACTTGGACCAAAGGAGCGAATGGACATTGGTCTAACCATACTAAAATGTCAAGAATATCAAGAAACTAATGCTCTTGTTCTTGTTCGTTTGGTCTAAGACGTTAGCGCATAAGTCACGATTTCAGACGCATATATGAGTTGCAATGCAAAGCACCAGCAACTACCAATCACGCTGCATCCCGGGGTAATTGCGTAACACATAGTAACAATGGGTTTCATTTTGACAATTATTCAACAACATTCATTGCGTTATGTACTATCGACAGCCGTTGCGCCTCACACTTTTCAAAACTTTCTCGGTTGCACGTTCAAATCGTAGTTTGCAATGCCCATTTCTAGTTTGACCAATGAATGAAGGATGAGCCTTTTTTTTCAAAGTTAATTGTTTTTGTTTGACCAATGAACGATGAATGTCGCCTAAGTAGGATGACCCTAAAATAAGCAATGTTTAAATGTTAATGTTTTCTTAAACATTTTGAACCATTTTTTTATGATGTGCGCCGTCGCACATGGTGGACGAAAACAATGCAGGCCACTAGACACTGGCCCGTGCATACGAAAAACACCTTATGGGGGTGACGACCAAAAGTCGTTGACTGTACGTTGTTGAGTAGACAAATTTTTCGAATATATGATGCAATGGATTAACAATATCCTTCAGATTGTGATTGATAGTTCGTTACGCTAATAGAGTGCTAATGTCGTACCATGACGTAGGACGTTCGTAGGCGGCGTAGCACTTAGAAGATAATATTATGTCTCGCAGATTTTACGTTACACATTGTATGAGACGATCTACTAAAGTGGCACATGTCACAGTTGTGCGTGTCTGTTAGGTTATATTTCGTATACATCTCCTTTTACAATGATGGATGTACGATACAAAATGTAGTGAGGTAATCGACGATTCAATTTATTTTAATGCAAAATTCGCTGTGAAATTATCTCTTAGCAAGCTGTAAACAATGTCTTTACATCTAACATAACATCACACCTGGGGGCTTACTATGAGCTCTTATAGCAGGGCAGAAGCTACCAGTAACGGTGAAGTCACAAATCACGATTTATCTACAAGTTAATCTAATTAATTTTACTTTAACAGACTAACAATAAAATATACTACGCACGTTAGCATTTAATTTTAGCAAGGTACCTACGGCTCAGTGCCAAAATGCCTTTAACATCGGAAAACGAAAAAAGTGAAATCAACTGGAAGAAATCCGTTCTCATTTCAAATAATTAGCATTTTTTTCACATTCTTTATTCCAACGGGTTGAATTCGTCTCGTTGCCGAGTTGCCGACTAAAGAATTTTTATTGAAAGATGTCACTTTTTTTCTCGTTTTTATACCGTTTTTACCTTTATTGACATCCTGTTCATTAGTTCGACAAAAGGTCAATATTTCCGCAAAAGATAACAAATCAGTGAAAAAGGAAATTTAATTTTTATCTGCTCCGGGAAGGGTGGATATCGAAAAAATACAAGCGTTTTTTTGTTTTGATATTATTGGATTGATATTTCTTTATTATTGATTTATGAATATCTATTTAGTTAAAGAACTGGTCTTGTCATAGGGAACTCGGTAAGTAGTAGGTTTTAATATTCTCGTTTCTCGGTTATAGTGCATAATGTAATGGTTATAGAAAATCTAATACGGTTTAATATAATAGGGTCGAAACCTAATCCTAACCGAGTAATCACAAGGTATATTTTTCTGTGATTGTTACCTGTTGTACAGTACGACAACGTTCAAAGGTTCCATCGTTTATCTTCGCAAAAACCGAAAAATAGCGAATAAAATGTGACTATCGACTAATAGAAATTGATTTATTATTCCCACCTAAATTATTTTAAGTAGGTTGACGCAATAATTCCATCACTCCTTATTGGACTAGTCATACCTAAATCGGCAAAGTTCGGTTTTTCCGAAGATAAACGATGGAACCTTTGCACGTAGTCGTACTGTAGCCTTGTGAATAAATAAATTATCAGACATTAACATTAATTGAAACTGTACACACTTAAAGGTAAGCGCACATTAAAGCGATTGTGTCAAGTACTACGCAGCCACTATTTCGTAGCGGCGTAGTACTTGCGTAGTGTTTTTGTACGCATTTGGCGTAGCTAAAAGCACATGAGCACTAGGCTATGGAATTTATCATTTGTCATCTCAAATTTTTTTTTCCAGTCCACTATGTTTCTATTATAGGTTATTATTACATTGCATAGTGTTATTACGACTCGTTTCAGCCTCAATACAGGAATATTTTTTACATAATATTTATGAAAGCAATTAGCTCAGTATTCATTATGCTACACCATAGTGTATGATTGATTACCTCGAGATACAATTATTTAGATAATGTACGATGCACTTTAGCAATGTTTGTGTCAAAATTACCTTTTTAGAGGTTTATATGGTAAATATCCCAATAATCCGACTGCTTCCTGCGACTGTTTCCACGAGGCACTCAATTACAGGCGTTAATTTGTGCAGACGAACAAACAAAAGAGTAATTTTACAGTTATTTCGCTGACTGACAGTACCCACAATAATTAACTTTACAATATATTAATTAGCTAATAATACTTTGATCTGATCAAATAACAGTCGAACTATGATTATAACACAAATTCAATACTGCTATAAATACTAGAAATCATTTTGGCATCGATTTAAAATCTGTAGGTAAGCGAAATTAATTAGAGAAGTATTATTTAAGTCTAGATTTGAATTGTATGTAGAACTGTGCAGTGCGATGCAATGTTAAAGATTTTTTGATAGTTTCAGAAATTGGACTAGTTATTCTAAACAACATAGTAGGTAACTAGAACGTGAATTTTTATGTTTTAGATATTTCTGTAGAGATTTAAGCCACTAATGCACGGAATCAACACCTTATATGCGTGCCATCATTATTTTTAAACGAATGTTACTGCCTTATCAATCTCTAACAATCAACCTAAAACGTATTGGTAGACTATAGACAATGCTTACGATTCGTCTTCTGGAGACTGTCAATAATTGAAAAACAGTAGATATTTGTCTTTGCTGACTACAAACAGTTTTTTACCAGTTTGTATCACAAAAAAAAAAACGCAGGAAACACCGACAATAATTCATTTGATTGCCCACCGAACAATCATGCCATATTAAAGTGTCAATATTTACGTAGCCACTAAACATATTACACATTGGGTACTTATTAATTGTAGCTATCATAGAAATATACTTATATCTATGGTAGCTACACATTGATACAATATTACAGAATCCAGATAGTAGACAATCAAATGAAGTAATGTCGATGTTTACATCTTATTGAGGCTGACTGTAATTAGGTTGGTTACATTTCATCTCGAAGAATACGTTTTATCAACCAGCCAATGTACAAAGCCCTTTGGTTTCTTCAACATTGCACCGCACTACACCTATAAGAGTAGAATCAGAGATATTTCAATAAAAATATAGCGTTGTATTTCAATTACTTACTACCTAATTAAATGTTACGATAATGGTTGAAAAATAACTACATTTAACAACGCCCATGCCCCGAATTAAACAGCTTAAAACTATGTTTAAAGTTATTATATTGTAATCACAAAGCGATTGCACCATTGCCTTTTATTCATTTGTATTGCTAAATATAATTTACCAAAAATAAATGCATTCAAACATTGCAAGCAGGTTCATATTTTATTTCATGTAAATGAACATCAAAATCTGAAATGAAGTCTTCCGGAAAAGATCCGGAGTTACCGACATAGCTTACATAGCAAGCTGAAGTGGCAATGGGCTGGCCGTGTTTGTCGAAGGACCTGTGGCAGGCAAGTCCAGGTGGACACCGCGTATCAGCAAGCGTAGTGTGGGAAGGAAAGGTGCCTGGAACAGGCTGGGTGTGGAAGGCGGAGGACAGGGTGTTGTGGCTCGAAACCGGTAACCTCGGAAGTTAATTTATTTAACTAATGTTAACTTTGAAAGAATCCAGGTTCCTTCATAATTTTATATATTTCAATCTAGTTTTAATTATATTCAGCCATACAAACAAACTGGTTGCCTAAAAACAAAAACGTTAACAGCGAGAACACCGATAAGGCAAAAATCACAATCTGTGCGTTTTATTTGTGTTACTCGAACGTGCTAATAGTGTATGCCAACCTTTAACATTTTACACTCCACTGAGGCGCCTCTTTACATATAGCGTGTCTGTTCGACATGACACCCGTGATGCTGACGTCGCATCATCGTGAGCTGACGCCGCGTCAACGTGACGTAACTTCGTCAATACGACGCTTGCGTATCGTCAACGCGATACAAGCAACGCCAGATGTGAAGACATCCTTACACACATTCAAACAAATTAATTTGTATTATTTATCTTATTACACATTCGATCGATAGGATTTATACATTCATCTTGAATAAGTATTACAAATCATGACAAAAAAAAAAAACAATTTGCTTACTTATAAAATACGTACATAATAAAAATATTTTAACAACACAAAGTACAATCACTAAAATAATAAAACAGTAATTTACAAAGGAAACGACGTAAAATCACATAAAAAAAGATATAGCAAAAAGTCCGTTAAACCGATGTTTACCGACAAACGCGTATTCGGCTGGAATAATAATCTAATGACGAAAAAAAAAAAACATGAGAATGTAATCGAATTTTCCGTATGAATCTAATGTACTTACAATAATTACTTACACGGAAACGTACGAGATAAAACGACGCTTTTGGCACTTAGGTCTTTTCCTTTATTCTTTTGAACAATCTTTTTCGAGCATTACTTCACTCAACTTTATTATTTGGAACATTCAACCTACAATAAAGAACAATTTTTCTAGCGGCGTATTATTATTTTTTTCGTATTGTTTTCGTGATAGTATGCCACTAGAAAATATTATTTTACGGTGTAGATTTAGGGCACTTGCATAGACGGCCGGATTTGCACAAGGATTTTGTGCAAGAATAGCATTCGCTCGTTATTTTAGTTAAAATGTGTGCAAACGACCGACGGGTCTAGATAAGAACTCGATGCCACGTCTAGTGCACACACTCCTACTAAAGTATTGAACGATTGGTGAACGTGCATAGAAGTGACATAGAGTCTGGATGCGAACTCAATCGTATTTGCAAAAACCCTAACTGTTCATTTCTATAGTTTTCTTCATAATTTTTAACGCTTCAAAATTCCTTTTATACAAGTGCTTTATCGGAAGAGTGCTTACTTACAAAGGAGGTATTTTATCTATTAAATTATTGCTATATTAGTTACATTTCAATAAAACTTTTTTTTTAATTTCAAACTTCACTAAGGTAACTAATGCACTAAATCTTACTAGTTTTCAAAATCTTCACTAATTAGTTTTTAAAACTTTTATTTTCTTTAATAAAATATTTTTAACGTACTATTGGTCTTTAATAAAATGTAATATTAAATACTATTAATACTATTAATGAAGTGACTAGAAACATGCAAAACTTGATGAGAGTGAGCAATTTTATACTTAAAGATCAAATGTTTGGATATTTTTTTAATAAATAAATATATTCTACCAAATATATGGAAATGCCATTTTTCATTTTGATTTTTATGATTCATGATGAATTATTCCTCCGTCATAAAGTCATAATTCTTCCATATATTCAGAAAATACACAAGAAGCGTATTATATTATCTAAATGGGAAATATTATATTAATATCTGTACAATTATTTGTCATTTAGAAATTACACTTTACCATCATCATCGTATGCGATTAAAATTAATGATTAAATTATTATTCACATTGCAAAATATTGCAATGGCTTTAAGTATGATTCATGCGGATTCGAGTATCTTTCAAGGTCTTGGCCGGGTTAGAGCAGCAATAGTAGGAAAATGGACTAATGTTACTTGATATTTGAAAATCCAAATAAATAAATAACATCGGTTTGTATTTCACTCAAATGTTTTTTTATTTGTCTCTACAAATTAGGGTTATTTGAAAATAAAAATAGTTTTACGTAACGTTGATCTCGTAGTTAGTTATTTTACCTCAACAACTTTTCATCCACCTATGTACCCTTTACTTGCAAAACTATTCATTTTGAAATAACAAACTGTTAGCCACATATAAGTTCTCTGCAATGAAAATATCCGATATTGTTTTATACTATTTACTAGGATTTTCACACGAAAATACTCGCAAATCGATTAATTATCTGTAATTTTCCTACAATTGCTCAAACCCGGCCATGGCCTCATAAAAAACAATGACCGCTTTTTCAAACATTTTCGATCAACGAAAATTCTACATTTTTAAAGGAGTTTTTCCTCGAGCGTACATGACAATGAATACATGAAAAGGTACCACTAGTTATAACAATTTACCTACTAGATCACAAACTGATTGACTAAAGAACTATTTATCAATTCCTTTATTAGTCACTAGATGAAATATTGCGTTTTATAAGCTAAATGTGAGAAGACGCGTATAATGCATGCACAGAGGGTACAATGGAAGAATATTGTGTTTATGCAGAAAATAAGGCAGCGTATAGTAAACTTTTAAAATACATAATAGTTCCGAATAATTACTTTTGAGTTTTGAATAGGAATAATAAGAAATCTTGGTATTCACCGATATGTGTTTGTGTAAAATTACTGCTGTAAATATCGTTTATTTATACTTAAATATACTTGGCGTTATTTTTCATTTGAGGTTAAAAATTAGTGCTATATTATGGTTTGTTGTAATAAGAAATTTCACATGATTATCTGTTATGGTTCGGCCACACTATTGCAACTGCGTATTATTACACTAAAAATATTTTATATAGTTTAAATAAAAGTGCCTTCTACTAATTCATCAAACAACCAGCATCAATCTTAATTTTCATTCCAATTCATCAAACATGACTGAATACGTTTCAAACCAACCGGAGCTATCTTTTATGCCAACATTTCCATACGAATAATAATACGCCGCTACAATAATATAGCCTCGTCTTTATTAATGACTCAATACTTCTTCATGATTCTATGAACATAGCTAGGACTCCTTCACATTAGAACATAAAATCTCTATTAAGTTCATTACTAAAATTCTTTATTATTTCAGAGCATTTTTTCTTTTAACAGAAAGTAGATTTTTAACAATACTTACAACAGTTCATTGACTTGTTGAAAACCGACTTTACTAATGCTCTTTAAGAGGTGAAGGTATCCTGACTTCGTTCATTACTGCGATGATATTAAAACCTGTATATATATATGACGGTGGCAGTTGACGAACGCGTTGGATATGGAGTTAATTGTACTACGGGTTATTTGATTATCACTACACTCTCTCTTCTGGTGTTAGTCCTCATTTGATTTATTATTACCTGGAAACAAAGATAACGGAATTGTTCATTTATTTTCATTAATAAAATAAATAAAAGTGAACTGGGATTACATTTACACAACAGTAAAAATAACAGTTTTTAGCAGGTTTAAAAACAATATGTCGAAATCACCTAAAAGATTCTGGTAGGTGCAGGAACGCAGCTATTTGTACTAAGGCACCAAGACAACATAAAAGATTACAATGTGTTCCCACATACCTCTCATCGGAGTCTTCTGGCTCAGAGTTGTCCTCTGCTCGTATTGGTGAGCTGTACAGAAATTCATAAATTATAACATACAATTAAAAATTTGTGAATTTAGTTAGCTAAGGAAACCGAAAACGTATAAGATTTATATGAGTATATCTCTTAAGATTTGCCGGAAAAGGAAAACTCCGAAAACATATTTGAAAAAATATTCATATATCAATTTGAGACTAATTCTGCATCATCACTCGCAAAAAAAATTACTGACGTGATAAAATCTAAAAACCGCTAAAATGATGATTAATTACTGCATTCCCGGTTATGACGGAAGAGATATTCTATCATCATTTACGTACAAGAACCATCTGACATACATTTAGGCCTGGATTATTCTCCGACCGGATTACAACAAGCCGCAGTTGCAACATGTATGAGGGCAGTACGTATATCTTGCCATTGTGTCCGGACTACTACCGGCCTCTCGTAACTTATGTATTCCTGGTACCATTGCACTTGTCGCAATATCGCAATATTGCTGTCGTTGTCCGGTTAAGCTTTGAAGCGCTAGAGAATGATTAATAATTTTTGGGCAGGTTTTGTTCGCCTATTTTTGTAGTCTCTAGTTTTTCGTAGTAGATTTTTTATGCTCATATTGAATGATCTTTACTTCATCACTTACTCATACGATTTATGAACCTAAGGCCAATTCTCGTACCTAAAAACGTTCAAATTCAAGTCCCAATCTCATACCAGCGATAAACAAATGTCAAAAATTCAGGTAAAAGCTATACAATTTTTGATAGATTGAGACTGAGTTGAGATTGCGAACGTTGTTAAAAATACGGGAATTGCCTCTCCGGTTTGTGAGCCTCTCTTTGTGATCAGCAAATAACATCACTGAGAATAGTCAGCGTATGTCAAAAAGTTGACTGATCCAAAATCAACAACTCACTTCAAGCTCACTTCACATAAGTATTCACGGTGAGATTTTCACAGAACAAATGGGCTGATCAAAAAGCAAGCAGTAACGTCACAACATCTCACCAAGAGCACAACTCCTCGTCTTTCCACGTGTCTCAGTCTAGGTTCCCCCCGTTCCTCAGGCCCGCCTTGGTCTCGGGGGGCACCTGCTTGCGGAAGCAGTCGTCCAAAAAGGCCGACATCGTGCGGTATAGGTGCCGCTTGACTCCGTCCAGGCTGTGGCCCTCGTCGGGGTAGATCTGAGGGAAATAGAAGATTTAGCATAGTAAAGATTAGAACGACAGAAAAACAAACAACACATAAAACATACACAGCCAGCCAGGCAGAAGTCAGCATATAATGTTTCCACTGCTGGGACACAGGTCACCTATCTGCGACAAGGAGTGGTCTGTAATGCACAGGCCTAGTGGGTGGTGGAGGATTATAGTGTTTTATTTCAGTAAAATAAAAACTGCAGGCAACAATACAAATAGTTAATATTCTTGGACAACGTCAAGATAACAACTTGAAGACCCAAGACTATCAGTAACAATAACATTATTAGGATCTTCGTTGAACTTATTATTAAAAAAAAAAAATAAAAAAATAAAAAATGTTTATTGAAGAAAAGCCAAAGTAGGTACTCACTAAAACAATGTTATATTTATAACTAGGTGGCTATGCTATGCACAATACATTGAAACCCTGATCTCTAAACTAGGGATATCCCTGTATCTTAGAGATCAGTGTCCCTCCGCAGCAAAGTCACAAGCCATTATATTATGTAACTCATTGGTACAAAGTATTACTTTAGATATTTAAATAAAGAGAAAAGAAAAAAAAAAAAAAAACAATACTTAATAAAAACCCTTATCTCATTCTTTTCTCATTTACAATTTTGTGCAAGTGTGGGGTGAGTGTGTATGTATGTGTGGGGTAAGTGTGTATGTGTGTGTGGGGGTGTAGGTGTGCATGCGTGAAAAGTGGGTGTGCGTGTGTGATAGGGGAATATGTATAAGTGCAGGTATGCCTAATTTGAAATAAAAGTCATAAAATTTTATGGTAGATGGCCTAAAAGAAGATCCTCAGTGTTTTGATGAGTCAGTTTTGACAGGTATTTTTTTAATGCGAGTTTGCATTCATGTTTTGTTTTTGAAAATAGTTTTAATACCTTGTTTAAACAATTATACACCTTTATGCTGTTGATATAATACTGGCGCCTGGCAAAAGATGTTCTGTGCGGTTCTAGTGGGAAAATCTTATGCCTATGTATAGTTCTACCAACTGGCTCAACGAGGGGGCGGGAAGAGTGTTTCCGGATTATCAAATGGTGCACGTAAAGTTGCCTGACAGTCAATAGGTCACAATCAGCATAAAGCTGGGAAGTGGGATACCTGCGCGGAAGCGACAGCATGACTTTTATGACCGCCCGTTGTGCACGCTCAAGCTTAATAAACACGTTTGCAGTTGCACCTCCCCATACTGGAATACAATAAGATAAAACCGACTGGCACAGTGCAAAGTACACTAGTCTCAAAGTATTATTATCAGCAGATCTACGGAGTTTTTTAAATACATAGATCAGCTTGCGGATTCTGCCAGAGAGTATGTCTACCTGCCTGTGCCAGTTTAAGCTTTGATCTATGTGAACACCAAGATATTTTACACCACTAGACCTGCTTATGTTGAGGCAGTCACATTCAGTAGGGTATACATATTTACAGGTATGGGCTTTGACTACAAATGATATCGGTGGGGAAAGGTTTGACCTTAAAGTAAAGGGAACATATGTCGTTTTTTGAACGTTTAGGGTAAGCAAATTATTTGTTAACCACAGCATGATTTGTTGCAGCGCCTTGTCAGCATTGATATAGCATTGGCCCCAATCTACTCCTTCTATTACCAGGGCAGTGTCATCAGCATACGTAAATATCTTGCAATGTGGAATAGGCATTTTACACAGCTCGTTTATATAGATGAGGAATAATGTGGGACCTAACACGCTGCCTTGGGGCACGCCGTATGCTATAGTCAAAACCTCACTCTCATTTGGACCAATTTTAACATATTGAGTTCGTCCCTTCAGGTAATCTGAAAAAATATCCAGAACGGGGCCGCGAATTCCAATGTTCTCCATCCTCCCCAGCAAGGCAGGCACAGAAACCGTATCAAAGGCCTTCGATAGATCAATAAAGATACCCAGACATTTTAACCTGTTATCAAGACTCTTAGCTACATGCTCAGATAGGCTAATAACCGCATCTTCAGTACTCATACTTCTTCTAAAACCGAATTGGTTATGAGCTAGGATATTATTCGCTTCCAGGAAGCTAATGAGGCTATTATTCAGAATACGTTCCAAGACCTTTGACAAGGCAGTAAGTATCGAGATTGGTCGGTAATTATTGATATCATCTCTGCTTCCAGACTTGTGAACCGGATGAACAACAGCTTTTTTAAAGGCAGCCGGGAAAATTCCAGATGAAATTGAGACATTACAAATATGTGTAATTACTGGAGCCAGTACATGTCTTGTACATTTAATTATTTGAGCCGGAATACCGTCCCAACCTGTAGCACATTCAGACCTGAGGCTCATGATTATGTCTTCAACATCTTTTTCATTTACCTCAAGAAGAACCATTGAACCACTATAGTTCAATATGGGCACGTTAGGGGCTATGGAATTAGGGGTTATTTTTGATGCCAGATTTCTACCAATATTGGCAAAATAATGATTAACTATATTTAATGAGGATTTGGGTGAATCAGAAAGGTTCAGTAGCTCCGTGGGAGAGGCACGAGTCGACTGTATATCAGATACTTTCTTAATCACATTCCAGGTTGCCTTTATATCATTTTTTGCTTTAGAAAATTCTTGCTTTTCATAAGCGTTTTTTAAGTTGCTAAGCAATGTGTTACAGTGATTTCGGTAACGAGTGTAGGTGATTTTAAGTATTTCATTATCTTTGTCAGTTTTAAGTTTAGCATTCATACTATCACGATGACGAATGCAGCGCAACAACCCGGGAGTAATCCAAGGCTTTAGGATTCGTTGACTTCTGGGTATAGTATATTCCCGCGTGTGCTTATCAATAATAGAAGACAGTTTACCTACCAGAGTATCCGCCGCTTTATTGGGATCCAGAATTTCAAGAATAGGTAACCAATCAGTGTTTCTCACATCATCTATAACTGCGTCGTAGTTAACTTTACGAGTAGTTTGTGGCGTTTTTCTATACTTGGCTTTATTTTGCAAAAATAGGACTAGTGGATCATGATCAGTTATAGATGACTCAACAACGACTGTCGTTGCAGCCATATTCGTTTTGAGAAGGACGTGATCTAAGCAGTTGGACAGACGAGTGGGAAAAAGATGAGCAGGAAGAAGCCCATTTGCTGCAGCGCAGGATAAATACTCGTCTGATTTCCCGTCATTATTACCTTCCTTTATATCTATATTTATATCACCAATCAAAACTACAGTTTGAGATGGTACTTTAAGAACACGATCCAAACTTTCAATGAAGTTGTTAATATCTATAAAGGAGGGAGACCGATATAGAGCAATAATTGAAATATTGCCTATGTGGCACATTAAGCAATTGGCGTCCACAAATTGTGGCTCCTGGACTAAACATTTGATTGAGGATTTAACGTATATAGCACATCCGTCATTTTGGTTGTAATTATTTATTGTACAGTAGGAATTATAGTCGTCTAAGATTGGTAAATTCGCCAGTTTGCTCAGCCAGCATTCAGATAATATGATAACGTCGCACTGAAAACCTAGAAGCTTCATCAGAACAGAAATTTCGTCAAAGTTTTTGTTTAAACTTCGTATATTAATATGTAAGATTTTTAACCCGTCGTTAGGTTGTGTAATATGTTGCAAACAGATTTGAGGTTGGCATTTAAAAGATTTAGATATACTCAGTGCATCTAATTCATTATTAATAATATTTAAGTTAGCCATTGATTAAAAGGGTGTAAATGTACGGCATATGATTTAACAGACATTGTTATAATATTTGGCATTGTGGTCTGGGTTTCATAAACTAAATAACTGTGGCAACGTACCATAAACAAAATATAGATAGTATTATTGCTCGTGTGACTGTAAGAAACTGTAGGTATACACATGCACAAATTACTACGTTTGGAATTAAAATTGTTATTTGCTGGTGAGTATGGTGGAGTATTTGTGTGGAAGTTGTGTGAATTTTGACTCAGCAAGAGAATAATAACAATAATGAGAACAATAAGGTGTCTAGAAAAAATATAAAAATTAAGTAAAAAAAGTAAGTTAAACTGAAACTGAACAGATAATTTAACCTGAGAATTTTTAAAAAATGACATTATACATAGTCATTGTTGTGTAATTATGTTAGATAGACACTGTTCTGACTTAATAAGAATTTGCTTATCTCCAACTTCTTTACGGATGAAAATATTACCGTTTGATACCCAGCAAAACTTATAACTATTTCCTTTTGCGAAATTTCGTGCCAGGTAGAAGATTCTTCTCGAAGAAGGCGGTAAGTACTCGGCTACATAGACAGGTTGGCGATTTCCAGGAATACCAATTGTCTCAGTATTTAATTTGTCAACTGAGCTTTTGTTTTTATTATAATTTATGACTGAACTGAGGAATGTAGATTTTTTATTTACGGTGGAGAATTCCGCAATAATGCTCCTGTTCATTCCTTTTTTCCCTGGCAGTCTGTACACGTCTCGCAATTCATTTGATGAGATGTCTAATTTTAACGCCGAGCTTATACCCGTTATTACAGACGTTAGTTCAGTTATGGATTCATTATCTTTAATAGGAATATTTCTTATTTCTATACTAGAATTGCGTGACATAAACTGAATATCTTGTATCTTCTTCTCTAATCCAAGGATACAGTCATGCAGATTCTTCTTTTCCCTCTCAAAGTCCTCCATTTTCTTTCTCATATCTTCGTAGTTACTATTCATAAAGCGGATGGACTCAACAATTTCAGCATTAGAGTCCTTGATACTTTGGTTTTGGATTTTCAACTCCGCCACCTCAGCTACTATTTTTTTTAAAATGGTATCTTGCTCGGCCTTCCATGACATGATCGTTGACTTCAATTGTTCAAATTGGCTCGCATCACCACGCGAGTTTGCTACTCCCATACGCTTTCGGGTATTCACGTTTTGCAAGTCATCACTCAGCCCGGTAAGGTCAGGTTCAGACTGCACTTCTAACATTGCGTCTGCTTTCGGTCGAGTGCACACTGTGCGTGGCATTTTATCACTCAAATTGCAAATATACCAAAGACCAGACCAGAAGAGATATTAAAAAAAGGGGCGATATAATGTGCGTAGACTAGTAATATTAGCAGTATATCACTCACCAAAGCGTAAACAATATTGTACTATACAATTCAAACTTCGCGTCCTCCTCAAAAAATGTTTGTCCTTGAGCGGCCTCGAACACTTGACCTTGAAGGTACGTTGTGAGCGAAAGGCCGCTCGTTACAATATCGGTGACTCACGCGCCGCACAAAATTCCACTTAATTATTGTTGCTTGATATCTTATTATTGTGTTTAGTCGCTAATATCGTAGTGGTTTATAAAATAAATGATTGTACCAGAAAGCCTGTTTTCTGAACAATACATTGATTTAGGTTTCTAAAGTAAAAATAAATATTATTAGCACTATTAGCAATTAAAACTTGAAAGCACAAAGATGACACGTTTACTCGCGTTACGTCCGCGGAGGGAAAGATCACACTAAACTTATTGTTAGAGCTTTGTTTCTCTTTTCGAACCTTATACCTGTGACTCATTATTGGGATAGGTAGAAACCATAGCTTCCACAGATAGATGTCAGAAATGAGGTTGGTAATTTTGTAAATATCACCCTGACCTATATCTTCCTTTACACCCTTCAGCCTGTTACGCCCTTCATCTTCTGTTGAAATCTGTTGTTCTGGTCCATAATAACAACTTTTCATTGCCAAAGTTAAAAATCAAAGTAATGTTTATGAACTCTCTCTGACTCTGTTGACCCTCAAAGTACGCACTTTTATGTGGAGTTGCAGACACCAGCCATTATTACCTGCTGTTGGAACATGCTCCCCTGGTCAATAGTAGCATCTTACCGTGAGGGATATAATTATTATTTGAACTCTCTCTCACCTGCTGTCGCAATATGCTCCCCTGGTCAGCCAGCGCCCTCGCAAGCACCATGGTCTACTGCACATGCACATTATTCTCTGCAGTCCCGTGTACCAATATAGCATCTTACTGTGCGGGATATAATTATTATTTGAACTCTCTCTCACCTGCTGTCGGAACATGCTCCCCTGGTCAGCCAGCGCCCTCGCGAGTGCCATGCTCTGCTGCACATGCACATTATTGTCTGCAGTCCCGTGCACCAATAGCAGCATCTTATCGTGCAACGCTGCTGCTTGCTTGGTAACGTCAGCATCGGCATACCCTCGGTAGTTGCCGGTTGCGTTCGGGAAGCCCATGTAGCGTTCCGCGTAGGCTGAGGCTATTGGATCGAAGGTGTTATTTTTAAATATTTTCAGTGGGACAAATCAGGGATAAAAAATTGTTCGTTGAAAAACAAGTAGCCAGTCACCCCAAGTTATCTCAGGTGCTTACACTGGCTTCCAACCGAAACACAGCAACGCAGCTTGCATATGGCGTTGCTGTGTTCTATTGTCTGTGCTTTACCATGGTGATAAAAATTACCTAAACTGGTAGTATAGTCGAGTTCATTAATATATTGGCCCTTTCGGCTTCAAAAATATATGAACGTCAAAAAAGTTCATAATATTGTGACAACTAAATATAAGCATCATTAAATTGTGGTCAAGATTTAGATTCATTAGTATGTGACTGATTTTTCTTTAGCAAAAGCAGTCAAATTAATTAATCTAAATCTTGACCGCAATTTAATGAAAGAAGAAAGAAAGAAAAAACACATTTTTTTAGCACAGACTAAATTAAAGAGGCACACAAATTATTAACAGCAGATTAAAATAGCAACAATAAAAAAAAAATAAAAAAAAACAACATTTGCGATAGCAAGAATAATGATGCTTATAGTTGTCACAATATTATGAACTTTTTTGACGTTCATATATTTTTGAAGCCGAAAGGGCCAATATATTAATGAACTCGACTGTACTTCAGCTTAAGCTTCACCACTACTATAAATAGTACCTAAGGGAATTTAAAGCCATTTGACTGAATAAGTTTTTCAGATAATTTAGTATGCTGATTTCGAGACTAGGATTTAGAGTACAGACAACAAAAGGTTAGTTAAAGAAAGTTTTTACAAAAAATAGCAACCGACTTCCAAAAAAAACAGTACAAATTGAAAAATAACTTTAATTTCGGAAGTCGGTGTCTTTGGTTTTGTAATTTCGTTTTTTACCACCGACTTCCAAAATTGAAGTTATTTTTCACTTTTTATTTTGGTACTACCCCACAAAAATTCAATACCACCACCTGCAAAAGAAATTAGAACATCATCCACATAAAAAGTGGGAAAAAAAACTACACAAGCAAAGTTAATGAATTTTGATGAATTTTACATGGTACCAATTACGAGGTATACCCTCCCGAATAAAACAAGAGTCTTTCAAATCGGACAACTCTGTAAAAAGTTATGCGTGGTAACACATACAAAAAATATATATACGTGTCGACTTGAGAACCTGGAGGAGGTTCTCAAGTCGACACGTATATATATTTTTTGTTCGTCGGTTAAAAAAGGCTCTTAAGCTACATTAAGATTTAAAAGTTTCAGGGAATAGGTAATAAAATTATTAATTCAGCGTTGGGAAGCTGTGAAAGAAAATAAAAGTTTTTGTAGACTTTAAAAAGTTTTAACAGACCACAGTCCAATGGGAATAGTACTTTTATTACAACCAAGAGTAAAGTGAAACCTGCAAAGAAATAATCATAATATTATTATATGCAGTCCCGTCCACCAATAAACTTGTTGTCGGAACATGCTCCCCTGGTAAGCCAGCGCCCTCTCGAGCACCATTGTGTTAATAAAACCCGTAACCCGTATTAACTAAAACTGTTTTACAAAACAATCATATCCTTCCTATTCCCATGTATTTTAATCAGCCAAGATTATCAAACGACATTCAATTTAAAACAAAAGCTTACAAATTCAGATAGATTAAGCGAGCAGCGCCTGTCATGTACCCTCCATTAAAATAACATTAAGGACCATTAGAATGCTGGCTGAATTACTGTATTTATAACAATTACAATCGTCCTTCGATTACTATATAAGTTCCTTTGTTGTCTGGGTTTTAATGAAGGAATTTTGAGGTTGCTAAGTTCGTTTAAATCCGGGATCTTAAGTGCTTTATGAATCGAAGATTCTGCCAAATGTGAACTACTTAATGTAGGAAAAGAAATAATAATTCGTAAGTACCAGCCAAGACTGTCTTATACAATCCTGGATGTTGAATGTATGGCGTATGGCATTGTTGTTTTAGGCTCATTACATTTTCAGAATCGCGCTTAGCAAACACAAAGCATTATGAGGATTTTTATGTTACTAGATGGCGAGAAAACAGGCAGTCTACCTGGTGGAAGTACAATTCTTGACAGCATATGGAACAATCAGCTTGACAGATTCAAGCTGATTGTTCCTTATGCATTACTGACCGTAGTACCGCCAGCGCACGATGGGTGTCAACGCGATCCCGCAATGGAACACGTTCAGCGTGCTAGCTAACGCGAGGGCCGCTAGGAAGCCGCCATGTGCGCGCCCCCATACGGCCACACGACGCGCGTCTATGAAGTGGAGGGAGTCGCGGAGATACCTGGTAAGGGAAATCAAGGTTTTTAAAGCATTCTTATGCTAGTGAGAATCATAGAAAGGCCAGGGGCTGACTTTTAATGCCAATGTGATAGCCATAACTTACTCAGCAACTTCCAACTGGTCCTGCAGCTCAACAGTCCCGAGCCGGCGATGTAACGAGTGATGAGCACCGAGCCCCCTGCCACCAGCCCCCCTCGCATCTACTGAAGCGAGGATGGCCCCCGCACCAGCAGCTAGCGAGCCCCAGTCTAGGGCCCAACGCTCTGTGACTAGCTGAGTCCCTGGTGCTCCGTGACTGTTGGAGAAAAGAATAATATCGAAACAGGAGAACGGTAAAAGTACCAGCCGAGTATAAGTTATAAGGACTTTGAAGAAAGTATGTCCCCCGCATCAACATTTAGCGAGCCTCATCGGCTGTGTCCCTGGTGCACCGTGACTGTTGGAGAAACCAATGAAGACGATATCGAAGCAGAACATTGTAGCACACCAGCGGCTAGTGAGTCCCAGTCGAATTTTCAACAATTCTGTGGTTTTAAATCAGACGAGCGTAATATCTAGTATTTTTATCTAAAGCTAATAAAGTTGAAGTTCAACGGGTGTTCTGCATAACCACAAATGGCCAAGACAAAACTCCAGAGTAAGCAAGAAGCAACGTCACAAGATGCTTGCAATTATAAACTCTTTGGTTTTCCATCCCCTTGGCCAGTATTGTAACATAGAGAATCGTCTTTGAGATAGGATTACTTTTTGAAACTGGGCTGAAAAAGGTGAGTTTTCATGAAGATTGATTTCAAATCCATCTAATTTCAACAAGATCATTATTCCTTTTATTTCAGTCACAAAAAGTATTTGAAACCCAATAAACAGTACAGATTCTGAAGCTAAAATAAACGCGATTTTTCATTTGAAAATTACAATAGAGATTGCTTAAAAAATCGTATTATTTGAGAACAGTAATGAATGCCAGTAATAAATCCGTCCATAAATGTCCTTATTACTTACAAGGAATGTTAAGCATCAGATATATTTTCAGAGTCTATTGTCCCAATGATTTGTGAGATCTCAGGCCATTACGGCTCTTATTACTTTTGTAACAATGACTGTAATGGCGCGGCTAGCGGCCAGGAATAGACTAACAGTCTTGTAAAAAGTAAGTGCGGTTATATTTTACATTTACAGTTTCATTCTGTGAAAGTATTCGAATAATTTGGATGTTCAGTCGTTTTCTGATCTTCGAATTTGGTTGAGAATTTCGATAACTGTCAGAGTTCTTTAAAGCATTAGGATCGGAGAATATTTGTAGGAACAGATCTATTACGTATTCGAAATTTACCAGTAGTTTTCGTCAAAAGATTTACAAGTTATCGCTGAGCATCATTATCTGCCGATCCTTTTCTCAACTATGTTGGGGTCGGCTTCCAGTCTAACCGGGTGCAGCTGAATACCAGTATTTTACATGGAGCGATTGCCTATCGGATCTCCACAGTCCAGTAACTTGGTAATACGGTATCCCTTGGTAAGACTGGTTGTCAGACTATCGGGCTTCTGTCGACCCAAAACAACTGTCAAAGATCCACGAATGACAGCCGGGACCAACGGCATTATCTTGGTATGTAAAGATGCTCATCCATCCACGGACCAACCGCGGCAAGCGTAGCTTGACCAGATTGATCGACCCGTGCGGCAGTTATTACTCAGCCACAAGTCCCTCGCAAGTTATCTCAAAGCATTTTGTTTAATGTTTAAGGATGCTGCGCAGTGGTAGCCCGCGAAATTCAATTTTTTTGAGTTTCTTGCAATTTGCAGGTCCGTGTCAGGTTGTATCTTGATCAAAGTATGATACGCGGAAATAAAACATATGTACTTATTTATGTAATTTTAACCATAAAAATCATCAATACATCACTCTAAGTCAGATTTCGTGCATATTCGTTAGATTTCGTTCGTTTGAGGAATCTGCACGAAATCTAATTTAGAGAGATGTATTGATGATTTTTATGGTTAAAATTATGTAAATACATTTATGTTTTATTATCGCGTGAAAAAAAAAGAATTTCGCAGGATACACAGCGCAATCACCTTAACGCTAACTTGATATTTCACGCGAGATTAGTCACAGTCGTACTCAGCGCTACTCCTCCAGCAGAACTCTCGGCCAGCATCTGTGTTCCCTTCCACATATAATCCGTCAACCTTCAAACCAAGTGAGAACAGGCATCTTCTGAGCACGCTCGATCCATCAGGCGAGATCGAGTCCAAGAGCCATTTCACAAACAAAAATGGAGACTGTGATTAGAATTCGAACGTTCTTAAAAACACGGGAATTGCACCTCAGTTTTTTTTTGTGATGGCAGTATTAAAATAAAGATAGAAAAAAGAAAAATTGTTTATTGTCTGTTTATTTTTATTGTTTGTTTAATTGGTTATTAATACTCACACTTTCAAAACCAGAGGATACTTGGTAACCTCGTCTTCTCTCAGGCCAGGTGGTAGAAGCAGCCGCACCCTGGCTGCGTGCCCGCTGGAGAGCTGCACCGAGAACGTTCGGGGCGTCGGCAGTGCTATGGTTGCTAGTCTCTCCTGTTACAACGGAACAAAGGTAAGATGTTAGTATATGACTAATTAATGTCGACCTCCAGAATATAAAAAAAGACCAATCAAGAGCGAGTCGGACGCGCGCAATGACGGTCTTTTTTTGATGATTTCTGAAAAAGTGTGCTATTTAGAGACATCGTTTTATTTTTCCTGTAATCTTTACATAGACATCTATCACATAGAATAATTTCAGATTTTTCTCTATGCAAACTTCGGAGATAAGGGGGGGGGGGGACGGTATGTTTTTTTCCATTTTTCATCAAAAGTCGCAAACTATGCGGCCTAAAAAATATAAAAAAAATGTTTGACAATGTGCAAACAGCGCTCTTTCGTAACCCACATGCCCTAGTAGCCCTACTTCGAATTTTTAAGACCCCTTTCAGGCCCTGTTTAAAAAAAAAAACAAATTTCAAGTTGATAGCATTGGTAGTTCTTGAGATATCCAGTTGTAACAGACGGACAGACAGACTGAGTCGCATCATAAGGGTTTCTTTTTACCATTTTGGGTTAAAAGACAGACTGAATTTCGACCATGGCAGCCAATCTCAGCGGAGACTAGTCATCGGGCATCGACGAGGGAGATATTATAGTGTAGTGTGTGGGCAGACACAGATGCACTCTCTCTTCCGTCACTCTCTTATTCCGATGGGACGGCCATCCGACACGACCGGAGAGATATCAGACGCAGGACCAACGGCTTTACGTGACAATTAATAAGGGTGTCCCAATAAGCAAGATTTGAATTAAATAGAAAACACGGTTTTTTTCTTTTATTATATTTTCTTTATTGAATCTTAAATTACATAGGGTAGGAACTAGGAAATGTCTCACGCAGTGATCGAATTGTTTAACAGCTAAGCCGTTGGGGCCATGTGCTATTCTATACATAAGCCTAGCCTATGTACTTTATGATTCAATAAGGAAATTATAATAAAAGAAAAATAAACTGTGTTTTCTATTTCATTCATATCTTGCGTTTGGGACATCCTTTATAAGCAAACAAGAACAAAGGGTGATCTAGCATGACACGGACAATGTGATGGTCACTAGGGGCCTCATAAATTTAGTATAAACTAAATCTATGAAACAACCACGTACATGGTATATTTTGTTGTAAACATTACGTTATTAAACCAGGAAATTAGCCACAAACAAAAGCACGCATTATATAATATCCTTATCGTTCTCTTCTCCCCTATATTTCCTCAATTACAAAGACCGTTCATAAGACCTCAGTTTCTTGCTATTGTACGAATCTTATGTCACTTACATACTATTTATCACTTAGCAAAGTATAAGTTTAAGACTCCGCTGTAAGAGAGGCGGAATTATGTAGCTTACCGTTATTTTAATGGGTTTGAAATCTCGACTGTATCTTGGAGGAATTTTGGATTATGATTTTCGAGGGATGTTGTTAACATCCCTCGAAAACCCCCTCCTCCTTTGAGCTTAACATTGCTACATTAAATAAACAGGAAAAGATTTTCCTATACAGAGTAGGAAAGAGCAATTTTGTGATTTCGGACCGAGAGTGTACTTCAAATTAAATATCACTGTGGTTTTTGAGATTGTGTGTTTTTAACCGACTTCAAAAAAGGAGGAGGTTATCAATTCGCTTGTATTTTTTTAAATTTATTTTTTATGTTTGTTGCCTCAGTACTCCGTCATTTATGAACCGATTCGGAAAAAATCTTTTTTTATTTGAAAGGGATACTTCCAGATTGGTCCCATTTTTATCAAAATATAGTTCTGATGATGGGATCCATGAGGAATCGAGGGAACTCCTCAAATATTATAGGCATACATATAGCGATTTTGGTATTTTCATCAACAAATCAAGCGTTTGCATTCAAAAAGTATCATCTGGTGAAGTGGAACTGATGAAGAAGACCACACATGGCCGGGGGAACTCGATAAGATAAGTATCTCGGTTAAAATAGTTAAGCGACTATGACGAAGCTTTAAACAAATGGTTCTAATGAAAATGGTACCTACCATTGAACCGATCTGATGAAGAAGCCGGAAGGTAGGCATCGGAACTCAGTAATAAAACACTGTATCCTAGCCGTGTTTGGGCTTATTTGAATTGTCATGAGGTGCACTCTGGCTATAAATGATTTAATGGTAACTATATGCCGCTTCAAATTGCGCTAGGTACTTGATTTGTATGTTATGTGCGGCCTTGATTGTCAGGAGGCAGATTTCGTAACCTCGTTATCTCCGTCAACTAAAACTACGCCTACCAAACTTCTGACAGGACTTAGCGCGACGTATTTGCCTTTTTGCAAAGTTTTTATTTGAAATGGTATACTCCTGAGATGGTCGCATAAAAATATCTTCAAGTTCTGATGAGTGGCTTTTGAGTTAGCTTCAATAATTTAATATTAGTCTATGTGGATGATGCTCCTCTAATTTATTTTGCAGAGTGGTATTCAGATTTGTGTGGGGTAGGCACCACTAAAAAGTGAAAAATAAAAACTTTTTACAAAAAAAAAACAACCGACTTCCAAAAAAACACTACAAAGTGAAAAATAAATTTAATTTCGGAAGTTTTCTGATTTGTTTTTTATCTTTTATCTTAATGTGATTTAAATATTGTTATGCTCAACTCGTTCACATTTACGATATAAAATTATGTTAACATGCCGTGTGGTGGGACCCTGGTGATCTGCTATACAGGTATTCCTAGTGCAGACACCAGTCTCTCACAAACTTTGTCATGTAATTTTTAAGCTTGTTTTAATTAATTTGTCATCTCATCGTTTGTGAAGAGAAAATAAATTATCTTGAATCTTGAATCTTGACTTTGTAGTGTTTTTTTAGAAGTCGGTTGTTTTTTTTTGTAAAAAGTTTTTGTAATAACACGCTCAAAGTGGATAAAAACTGTTATCTCTCTCTTTTACAGTAAAAGTGGATCATCTGTCTCTCTCTTTCATCAGATAAACGGCGAACCGGCTCAGCAAACGCGCTCCGTGGGTTCCGTTTTTTAGTCGAGACTTGACGGTCTCTGGTGATTAACTCGTTTGTTACTTCATCACAGCGCTGCGAATCTTTTAATACAGAACTCCACCTGCTACGATCCTTACATACTCCTATTGCAACGTTCATACATCTGGTGAACACGCACGCCGGTCGAGGTTACCAGTACTACGCACAATATTAAAAAAAACCGGTCAAGAGCGAGTCGGACTCGCGCACCGAAGGTTCTGTACCATCATTTATATGTAATTTTTGTTGATGATTTCTGAAAAAGTGTGCTATTTAGAGAAATCGTTTTATTTTTCCTGTAATCTATATATAAACTTCTATCACATAGAATAATTTCAGATTTTTCTCTATGCAAACTTCGGAGAAAAGGTGGGGAAAACATCTAATATTTTTGTTTCTTTCATATTTGCAAAATAGTTGGGCAAAAGTCATGTAAAACTGTTCCAAATTTCAAGTTGATAGCATTAGTAATTCTTGAGATATACAGCTGTGACAGACAGACAGACTGAGTCACGCCATAAGGGTTCCTTTTTACCATTTTGGTACGGATCCCTAAAAACAAATGACGACCTTAAGATGGGTCTCACACTTCCGCCGCGAAACCATAGCAGTGAAACCGCAGTAGCGAATCGCGACTCGAGTAGCGGAACATCATACGGATTCGCGGTTTCGCGTCTGAGGTGTGATACCCGCCACAGTATTGTCCTGTTGCGAAATAGAAAAAGTCAAAGAATGAATTTCAGGTTCCGACGCAAAAAGTTCTTTTAGCATCGAACCGTGATAAAAGCAAAGATTATCCGGGATAATAAATAGCTAAGCTGGATTTTCCACTCGGTCGATTACTACCATTTCAATTTTATGCTCGTATTTCAAAATACATTTTCTGCAAAAACATCTTCGGAAAAAGGTATTTACAGGGCAGATGTGAGTGGAAATGCCGGGAGCAGACGCCCCAGAAGAACATATTCTTCAACTTATTGGTGATGTTCTTCAGAAAGGTCAGGTGCGTCGTAATCGCAACCACCGTGCGTTTTTTGACTAGATTTAAGAATGTAAACGGAGAAACAGTATGTAAGGATCTTAGCAGCTGGTGGCGTACCTGCTGCTAAGTAGTTTCTGCCCTTTGGGAAGAAGGCCTGAGTTTATGTATGAACTAGCTGCGCCCCGCGGTTGCATCCGCGTAGACCGGGATAAAAAGTAGTCTATATGTTAATCCAGGGTATAAGCTATCTACACTCCAAATTTCATCCAAATCGGTCCAGCCGTTTGAGCGTGAAGAAGTAACAAACATACAAACACACACTCACAAACTTTCGCCTTTATATTAAGTGTGATGTATAACTTCGGGACTTTTTAACCCGTCTGCTTTCTTGACAACGTTATACGACTTTTTAAAGGATGGAATATTTTGAGCAAAGATGTTTAATAAAATGGGTGACGCAGTTTTATGTTCATGAATGTTTAAAAAGTATGGCTATAAACGTAATGGTCTTTAAATACCTACATTTAAATAAAAGCGTCTAGCGGAAAGTTTACCTCTGTCATAATATAGAATAGAATAGAATATAATATTTATTCATAAGTTCACATAAATAAATTACATAGAAATATGACTAAGTGTTCTTGAAAAAAGGGGGGTGTTTAGATTTTTTGAGCTTTTATATTCTGTCCGGCAGATAGGAGAGAAGAAGGTTTAATCAATACAGGGTCAAACTAAATTAACTAGCGAAACTCAGCAGACATGATGGGTATCGATATGATACATGATAAAATAAAAAACAAATTAATTTGCTGATGTTTTTTTTTTGGGGTCATCAACTGCCGGTAGAAAAAAAACTGATTTTACAACTATTATTTTAAGTAACTACTACTTAAAAACGTGTAAACGTCACAAACGTCAACCCACGACGTCTGCGAAGTTCTGTGAAAATCGATATCTCGACACTATAAAACAGATTAACGGTCATTGACCCCAAAGAAAATCATCAAATCTTTTTTATTTTTATTTTGTCGTGTTTAGATATCGTCGATACCCATCACGTCTGCGGAGTTTCGCTAGCTAATTTAATTTAACCCTGTATAAACAAATTCTTCATAATACCTTTTTCAATTTGATGCCTCTGTACAATAAAAGAAATACTTTTGTAGCAAGGAAACATACCTAGCAAGAAGCCACAGCAGGTACAGTCAGCGTCAAAAATATCGGGACGAACAGACTGTTCAAAATGATCTCAACAACTAAGAAAATTAAACTTTATCCCTATTGGATAAAGATCAGAATGACAGTTGTCGTCTACTGGCTTCATTCTGAAACATTCCTTGTGTCATTGAGTTAATATTTAATTTTCATAGTTATTTAGATCATTTTGAACAGTCTGTTCGTCCCAATATTATTTTGACGCTGACGTACAAAGGCGACTTCCTTTGTACTTCTTTTCCTTTCTACTTCTTTCTTCTGCCTGCTACTTATTCTTTCTCAATCTGCCTAGCCTTTTCCCAACTATGTTGGGGTCGGCTTCCAGTTTAACCGGATGCAACTGAATACCAGTATTTTACATGGAGCGACTGCCTATCTGACCTCCACAACGCAGCAACTTGGTAATGCGATACCTCTTGGTAAGACTGGTTGTCAGACTTTCGGGCTTCTAACTATCCGTAACCACTATCAAAGATCCATGAATGACAGCCGAGACCAAGGAATTGGCCTGCTCTTGTTTCTCTTGCTATATAGGTACATATTTGTGTGTAATATATGTGTGTATTAATATGCCAAAACAATAAATAAAAAATGTTTACCTTAACAATAGTGTTATTCTCCAAATGGGCCACCAGCCTGGGATCCGGCAGCGCAGTCCTATGGAGGCTGAAGGTAGGCACTCCAGGTCCCAGGCACTCCAGCACGAAGTAAGCTGATGATGGACTGAAGTGAGCCTCGTGGTAGAGGCACGGCAGGTTCTGAGGTACGCCATCTGGGGGGAGGGGACAGAAAGTAAATGGGGTCTTGGAAGACGACGATTTAGCGTTTAGGTGGGGGTAGGGCGGTCCTTGATATCCTTATGTACAGTATCTTTTACTTAAAAGGAGGTTCCTTCCTATGTAAGATTTACTGTAAAAGTTGTACAAGTTTCCGCAATAAACGTTTTTATTATTTTTTTTATTAATTATCAATCGATAATTAACTGATATGTGAGCAATCAATAAAATAATAAATTATTATTTATTATTTTCAAATATATATATACATATATTTTTTTTAAATCCAAATCAGGTACAGTGGGCTGCATCAATTGGGTACCCCAGATGCAGCTAATAATAATTAGCATCTGGGGTACCCAATTGATGCAGCCCACTGTACATGATTTGTATTAAAAAAAAAATAAATATATTTTTGAAAATAATAAATAATAATTTATTATTTTATTGATAGCTCACATATCAGTTAATTATCGATTGATAATTAATAGCTTAGAGCTAATAATAATTAGCTGCATCTGGGGTACCCAATTGATGCAGCCCACTGTACATGATTTGGATTAAAAAAAAAAACAATTTTGAAAATAATAAATCATAATTTATTATTTTATTGATTGCTCACATATCAGTTAATTATCAATTGATAATTAATAAAAAAAATAATAAAAACGTTTATTGCGGAAACTTGTACAACTTTTACAGTAAATCTTACATAGGCAGGAACCTCCTTTTAAGTAAAAGATGTACCTGTGCTAAGAGATAATTGATTTCCAACCAGCATCAATTTGAAATCCTGTTCCGTATTTAGGGCAGGGATATCCTACTAAATCGGTATATAGGGTGACTGGTAATTAGTGACCGATACCTAAACACATGATTGTGCTCATGATAACAAACAACTTTTACTATGGGACCAAACCTGAAATCGCGAAAACAAATCAGCTGTTCCCTACACAACTCGTCAAAATGTGTCGTGGAGCAGCAAATTTATTTTTAAATACATGATTGTACTCATGATAACAAACAACTTTCCCAAAATAACGTTTTTTTTTTTAATTTAGGTACTAAGCGCATTACCCCAATCATTCCAATAAGATATTGACTACCAAGAATATGCGCGCCGTCAGCTGTTAGTCGCTTGACCCCGTTATTCTGTCTTATATATGTATTCTGTCGTATATATGTATTTACGAACGAAGTGCTCCAGCTTACAACATTTTGCAAAATTTGTGCAAGTGAACATTTGCGAATTAGAAATCCGTTTTGTGTTCTAGGACTTATGTTCGAACTACAGGACATGTGGAAACCAGACGACTGTCCAAATGGAGATATACAGGATGTATCAGAAAGGTGTGGTACAAACCATCAAATTGAACAACTTTCTCCATGGGACCAACATCGTAATCGAGGAAATATTATCAGCTGTCTCGTACAAAACTTCAATACCTACTCGACCCAAATTGCACGGCTGAATATTTTTCTTGATTACGATGTTGGTCCCATGGAGAAAGTTGTTCAGTTTGATGGCCTGTATCACACCTTTTTGATACACCCTGTAAGTAATTAAAAATAAACTTTTGTTGCAACGCGCAGTCAAGCTTTTTTCTGCTGGTCCAGGTTTAACAGTGGACCAGGAGAGCAGAGTAATACAAGACCTTTCTTATGATGGTATACTCTTTGCTGCTTCTTCAAACACTGCTTACACATTTGTCTCAACCAAACAAAGCAAAGCGTTAAACATATTACAATTAAATTATTAAATAAAATGTTCTCTTACCAGGGTACTTCTTCTTCTTCTTCTTGCTGGGTGAGGGTGAGGTGGCAGGCAGCTCCTCATCCCAGTCGCTGTCACCCCACGTGCTGTCCCCAGACGATGCAAGGTTGCCGTAGTACTCCAGGTTTATTGAAGGGGATGGCTGGAGGTAGGTAATGCTGGTTAATGAAAGAAGATGTCGACTCTTTTCACTACAAAGGTCGTAAAGAACATTTTGGTCCAAATTCAGTTTTTGATGCAGTCTTAGTTCAGATCAAAAAGTGAATTTGGCCCAAAATGGTCTTTATGCCATTTGTAGTGGAAAGAGTCGATGTGATCGAGAAATGATTAAAAGAAAATGGCTTCACAATAGGGAATACATATATTTTTTTAAAATTTAATCAATTCAGTAATGTATACCCAAGAAAATTATTAAAACTCGAATTCTACTATTGATAGTAGCTCAAAAAAAAATTCTACTACCGGTCTTTCAATCGTCTGCGAGTGTCGCGGCCATGATGGGTTCTACATTGCGTTTAGTTCCACAAAATGGCAAAATAAAATAATGAATTGTGTAAGTAAGTATTGCATTGAAAATTTAAAAAAATAGTAATTTGACAAACAATGTATACCGGCTGGCGGGGACAGCGATGCGCAACATGTTACCACGAATTCAGTATATTTTATAGTGTACTAGCTGCTGCCCGCGACTTCGTTCGCGTGAAATTTCTTATTCCCCCGACCCACCCCGTCGCATCGCATTGCCTGCCCACGCTATTATTTCGTTTTCACTTAGCGTTATTTCTGCATTTTTTTCTTTTAGCTCGGCACCTAAAGGACCTAAGATTTGGGTATAAAATGCAAAAAAAAAAAAACAAAGTTTGTTAGTTCCAGAGATTAGCACGTTCGTTCACCGTATCCCCTTCCCGCTAACCTCTCCCAGCGCCTCTCACCCACTCTTACACCCCTTCATCACTTCCACTCCCCCTCTCTCCCTCACCACCCCATCCCCTCCCTCTCCGCCTCCTCCCCTCACTAACCCCTTCCCTCCCTCTCACCCCTCACCACTCGTTCCTCTCCTCACCAACCCCTGCCCTTATCCCCCTCCCCTTTCCCTCCTGACTAGCACCCCTTCCTCTCCCTCCCCCTCTTTCAAGCTAATCAAGCCCTGCAGTAAAATCCTCCCCTGAAAAATTTTCACCCCCTTATGTGTAGATTTTCGAAAAACCCACGTTATTGTTAATTTTTGCCCTCAAGTATAAAAATACTGAGTTAATCGCGGCACGACGTCGAACGGAACGCGTATGGCATTTTTATACCCGTGATAACTTCGAAATGAAATGTCCGATTTGAATTAATTAAAAAGTATTTTAAAAACTATTTATTTGAATAAGAATTAATACTACGATACGATTGTATCTAACTTTTGTTTCTAACGGCAATCTGATTAAATTTTAGAACACAAAAGCATTTGCGTGTGGTGTGAGGGCCACTTTATTAAAACTCTTTGAAAATATGCTTAGGATTTAGTGAACATTCCCAAAGAATTGTGAAAGTTGGAATCAGATTTTGTGAAAGTCAACTTTGCGAGATATGGACTGTAAAGTGGGGCCCTCAGTTCTCACATAGAGGATTGAGGGCCCGCCTGTACCTGATAAACTATGGACACTACAGATAAAGTCTTTATGCCAAAATCTAAGCTTATACCAAACAAAATTTGTGAAAACAAGATATTATCGCAAAACACTGTCCTACTTGGTATATCTTCGTTCAAAATGGGCCCTCAATCCTCACACACGTAAAAGTTTATCACGCAAATAAAATGAAAACATTAACTTAAAGCTACTGTTTGTAATCCTATAAGATACTAAATAAATTGTGAAAATTTGTGAAAGCAAGAGCAGGTCACCATTTCTTGTTGTTTGAAAGTTATGACCTTGACAAAATTCGGGCCCTCAATCCTCCATTTATTTTGTTTTCCGTTTTAATACGCCTATCGTATGACAGATTAGACAAATACAAAATAGTCTCTTTTTGTGAAAAAAATTGTGCAACAAATTGGTGTTATTTGTTACTAATAAGAATAACGATAAAACTAAAAATCTTAATAGATACCGAAATCGACTATTTTTGAATTGTGTAGTAGGGTAGGGTGACAATAATTTTTGACATAAGGTGCTCAGAGAACAATGTAAAGCATATATTATAATACACATAGTTGTATGGGTAATTATCTTGGAGTAGTGAATGTTGATATTTTATTTTATTTAACGATTATTATGTTCCAAACATTTTCACATAAAATCGAGGAGGAGTTTTGGAGTTCAACCTCATTAGTTTGTCTATGCGACTACTACAAAGAAAAAGTACAGTGATGTTCTTTGTATTACAATAATATGTCATGTCAATTGATTGAGAAAACTACGAAAATAGTTACTGAAATATTATTATAGTCATACAAATAAGTACATGTAAGTTTGTTTTGATACATACTCATCTACCTATATCTTACTGTAAAAGCCCGAACTGCGGTAAATATTAAGATTTACCCGTAAATTCTAATATTTACCAAATCTCACCGGTAAAACCCCGAATTATTCTAAAACTGTCTTTAATTTCATTGGCATTCAGTCGGTAAACCCTAGATTTTACCGCAGACACCGGTAAGGCCCTGCGCGCACTGCCGTGCCGTGTGGGAGTGGCGCGAGGAGGCAAAACGGCGGGGCGTAACTCCGCTGCCGCGAGAAATCACGGCACAGCGGACAGAGCTCCGGCGGGATCATGGCGACATGGAGAGTGCGACTGTCGCAACCCAGCGCTGGGCACGCCACAATTGCGACGATAAGTCCCCTCTTTGAGGAGTGGTTAGAGAGGCGCCACGGCGTCCTCACATTCCGCCTGACGCAGGTCCTCAGGCGCGGGCGGGCGTGTATACTCTTGTTGCCGCGCTTAAGGGCACGTTCTCACACATTATAAAAGGCTGCGTTACATAGGTAATTAATGATTTTATTTTATTTTACTTTAGTACTAGTAGGTATAGTGTTAATTTATGATTTTATTGTTAAAATTATGTAAATACATAATTATTAATGTCGCGAAACATATTTTGATTAAGATACAACCTTACACTGACCTGTAAATTGTAAAAAACGCAAGAAAATATGAATTTCGCGGGCTACCACAGCGCAATTACCTTAACGTGTTACCACGAGGGCCCAAAAAAAGAATGTTATTTTTTTATTAGGGTTTTAGGATTTTAATTTTTTTTATCTGGTAATTTATAAATCAATCAATCTGCCTAGCCTTTTCCCAACTATGTTGGGGTCGGCTTCCAGTCTAACCGGATGCAGCTGAATACCAGTATTTTACATGGAGCGACTGCCTATCTGACCTCCACAACCCAGTAACTGGGTAATACGATACCCCTTGGTAAGACTGGTTGTCAGACTTTCGGGCTTCTGACGACCCGTAACGACTGTCAAAGATCCACGAATAACAGCCGGGACCAACGGCTTAACGTGCTTTCCGAGGCACGGAGGAATCTCGATATGTAAAGATGGTCACCCATCCACTGACCAACCCCGGCAAGCGTAGCTTAACCTGACGGATCGACCCGTGCGGCTGTTATTACTTAGCCACGAGCTCCTCCTCCTCTAATTTATAAATACTGATTAATAAGTTTCATTTTCACATTTGTTGTTTTAATCCTTGTAACATCTCCATTCTAGCCTGTTACTTCTTGTAATACACATGTGGTGGCATCTACATCGCCACATACAAACTACGCATCACAAGGACATGACGTCCCGCAACCTGCATTGCGCAATGAGAGTTTACCGCGCGACTAGCATATCGGTATACAACAACCCGACATTAACCGTGGGGCAGTTGCCCACCAGACAACACCCATCTGGTCGGAGGGTCCTCCCTTTTCAATAGAGGATGAGTGAACTTTACCCTCTGTCCCTCATGACTCTATACACACAATACGTATGGACGGTAAAGATTTTGATTTTTAAGTGAAAGCTATACCTGCTGTAAGAGATACGCTAATCAGTTAATATTTGACACTTTTTTAATTTACACAGCCGAATGACGTCATAAAGTGGCGGCTAATATTTCATGGTTTGAGAAAACATTAAAAAAACCTGAAAACTTTGAATTTAATTTTAATATTTATATTGTTATTGAACTAAAACTAATATTTTCCGACTGCTTTTGGCCTAATCTATCTAAATAATATATTTTTAGATTTTTGCTAATATAGAGTAAAATACCGTATTGTGGTCACCCTATTTCCTAATTCAGGGATCAAAAATAAAACTCGATTTTTATTTACAATAAAGGGTCTTTTAATTTCTTTCTAGTATCGAATTTGTTGCACAATTTTTTTCACAAAAAGAGACTATTTTGTATTTGTCTAATCTTTCATACGACAGGCGTATTAAAACGGAAAACAAAATAAATGGAGGATTGAGGGCCCGAATTTTGTCAAGGTCATAACTTTCAAACAACAAGAAATGGTGACCTGCTCTTGCTTTCACAAATTTTCACAATTTATTTAGTATCTTATAGGATTACAAACAGTAGCTTTAAGTTAATGGTTTCATTTTATTTGCGTGATAAACTTTTACGTGTGTGAGGATTGAGGGCCCATTTTGAACGAAGATATACCAAGTAGGACAGTGTTTTGCGATAATATCTTGTTTTCACAAATTTTGTTTGGTATAAGCTTAGATTTTGGCATAAAGACTTTATCTGTAGTGTCCATAGTTTATCAGGTACAGGCGGGCCCTCAATCCTCTATGTGAGAACTGAGGGCCCCACTTTACAGTCCATATCTCGCAAAGTTGACTTTCACAAAATCTGATTCCAACTTTCACAATTCTTTGGGAATGTTCACTAAATCCTAAGCATATTTTCAAAGAGTTTCAATAAAGTGGCCCTCACACCACACGCATATCACAAAAGCTGCTATTGTGACTTAACTATGATAGTTAGATATATTGCCTTGCGGAATTTTTTAAAGGTAACAATGAGTACTTTAATCGTGTAGTACATACTTTTTATGTATCATCAATAGTTTTCTTAGCGCACGCCAAATTATGAATTTTATAGGCAAAATTTTGCTAGTTTGGGTTACATTATTGCAATTTTCTTAAGGATCTCTAAATTTTTTGAAAATAAATTATAGCCTAAGTTACTTTCTGATAATTTAGCTTTCTACTGGTGAAAAAATGGTTAAAATCGGTCCAGTAGTTTCGGAGCCTATTCGGTACAAACAAACACACAAAAAAATCATTCCTCTTTATAATATTGGAATATTGGTAGGACCAAACAATTTATAAAAAACCGGCCAAGTGCGAGTCGGACTCGCGCACCGAGGGTTCCGTTCCGATTTCTGAAAAAGTGTGCTATTTAAACTTCTATCACATAGAATAATTTCAGATTTATGTCTTTGCAAACTTCGGAGATAAGGGGGGGGGGGGGGGGGGAACGGTATTTTTTTTTTACATTTTTCATAAAAATTCGAAAACCTTAAAGCTTAAAAAAAAGATTTTTTTTTTGAGAATGTGCAAACAGCACTCTTTCATATGATACCCCACATGCCCTAGTAACCCCACTTTGAATTTTTAAGACCCACTTTCAGTCCCTGTTGCAAAAAAAAATATAAATATTTTTATTTTTTTCTTATTTATTTAATAGTTGGGTAAACGTCATCTAAAACTGTTCCAAATTTCAAGTTGATAGCATTAGTAGTTCTTGAGATATCCAGCTGTGACAGACCGACAGACAGACAGACTGAGTCACACCATAAGGGTTCCTTTTTTACCATTTTGGTACGGAACCCTAAAAATCGTAGTTACATGCGCGTTTGCAATGTTTGCATTGTTTTGTGACGATCATCATCGAGTAACCAGTACTTACTATGATTCTTACTCCTAAAGGCTCTTACAGACAGAGGCGATATCGCGTCGCGACGCGATATTGCGATATTATATCCGTAGAACAATTTCTATGGAATCGCGCGCGACCATACACAGAGGAGCGACGCGATATCGCCTCTGTCTATAAGAGCCCTAACTCGTATTAACGCGGGAAACAAATATATTTACAATAGGCAATCATAAATACACATATACCTATATCTGGCAAGTGCATGGGAATTTCATATCATTACTCCGTGTGTCACCGATGTAGCACAGATGTTGTTAAAGGCGTACTTACAATATTCTGGCGTTGAGCCACTATGCATCAAAATGGATAGTAAATGATATTAAACGATTGAATAGCGATCATGTGGACATAAAATTTATAAAATATGGCGTGTAAAAACCCTAATTGACAGAATTCTTAAAGAACTGCAGAATTTATCCGCATCTTATAAATAGATAGAGAATGAAAGTGATTAAATACTCAAATACTCAAACATTTATTGCATTCCATATTATGTAAAATAAAAAGATGGTATAATACAGTAAGATATCAATATGGACCCTGTCGGGCACAGCAAAAATTAGGAGAGAGGAAGAGGGCAAGTACATAATAGTTGAAATTTAATTAATTCTATATTATTATAAATTATATAAAGTATTTAATTGGGTGAATAAATTATATAAGTATCTATATTATTAGTTATTTTAATTTAATGTATTGCATATGAATAGTGTAGGTAATTAGTATATATATCTTAGAAGTAAGTACTTAATCCATTAATAATAAATTATGTTATTATTTATATTTCATATTTTCATATTTATATTTGATTTTCTATAAGTATTTTCTATATTTCATATTATATTATATTATTATCTATATTTCATGACGTTTGGTGTTTATAACAAAGAATAATTTTATTTTGGAATTGATTTGCTATCTAAAAACTCTTTTACTGAGTAGTATGACTCTGATTCCAGAAATTGTTTCAATTTATGAATAAATACATTTGTTTTGTTTACTTCTCTAATATCATTTGGCAATTTGTTATAAACTTTAATGGACATAACTAAAGGGCTGGCTGAGTGCATTTTGAGTCGGGATTGAGGTATGTTTATTTTGTTTTTGTTGTGTCGAAAAGTGTATCTTGTTTGTGTTTCTTCGCAAGTGGTGTACAATTCTGGGTGTTTTCTGACAAATTTACACAATTCTAAAATATATAAACATGGAAGTGTGAGTATTTTGTGTTTTCGGAAGTGTGGTTTGCAGCTATCTGTTTGTTCTATATTGGTTATTATTCGAATTAATTTCTTTTGTAAAATAAATAGTTGTTAGGGTCTGTTTTTGAATTTTTCTTATGTATGGGTTTTATTATTGCAGTTTTAAGTTTATTGGGAAAGGTTCCCTCTTCAAACGATTGATTAATTAGTTTATAAAAAGGTAGGGTTAATTCGTCTGCACATTGCTTAAGAAGAAATGGGGGGAGTTCGTCCACTCCATGGCTCTTTTTATTTTTTAATTTTTTAATTATTTTATTTACTTCATATGGATCGACAGGGCTGAGAAACATGGTGTTTTCTGTGGGGCACATCACAGGGGCTCCTTTTGCTGGAGAGGTTTTTTCCCCAATAGAAGCAAAGAAGTCATTAAAAATATTTGCTATTTGCCTAAGATCAGTTATCAAGTTATCATTTTTATGTAATTTTATATTATGTTTTTCTTTTCTAATTGATTTATTTGTTCTTTCGTTTATTATATTCCACATAGTTTTTACTTTATTTGTTGACTTTTTTATTTTATTTATAAATTGTAGTTTTTTTGCAGTCGTTACAGTTTTCTTTAGGGTTTTTTCGTATTTTTTATAATATTTTGATAATATGGGATTGTTTGTTTTGATGGTAAGTATTTTAAGTAGTCTTTTGTTTTTGCAAGATAATTTGATACCCTTTGTTAGCCAGTACTTCTTATATATCGTTTTTATTTTTATTTGCTGCAGAGGAATACACTCATTTAAAATTTTATTTAATATATTAATAAACGCATTGTAGTTTACATCTATATTTTTATTTGGTTGTATTATTTCATTCCAATTTTGATTTTTTAATTCAGATTTAAAGTTTTCTACATTTTTGGTATTATATAATCTTTTTTTCGCGAACCAGTTTGTTTTTTTATTGCTGTCGCTAAGTAATTTCATGTGGAAGATGGTTGCACAGTGGTCTGAGAAACCTAATTCTTCTACGGTGGTATAAGTATGTGTATAATTAAAATTTGTAAAAATTAAATCTAAGCATGTTGAGGTAGTTTGTGAGATACGCGTGGGGACTTTGATGTGTTGTATGAACTTATGTTCCAACATTAGATCTAAGAACAAGTTAGTTTTTAAGCAGGCGTCTAAGATATTTATATTTAAATCTCCTCCTATTATTACGTTATATCTTGAATATTTATTATTAATATAATACATCATTTCTTTTAATTGGCGATTAAATACTTCCTCCTCTCTTCTATTCCAATAAATTGTAACTATAAGTAAATTCTCATTAGGTAGTTCTATTGCACATAATTCTATACAGTACTCAATAGACATATTACCAATATCACAAACTTCTTTGTATTCGAAATGGTTTTGCAACAAGATACAGACGCCGCCGCCTCCTCGAGTACGGCGACAGTAAGATGCTGCAATGTTGTAGCCGCTAAACTGTAAGCTATTCAATTTCTCTGGTGATAGCCAAGTCTCGCATAGGCATATAGCGTTATACATTGTTTTTTCATGGACGAAGGCTTCAAGTAGATGTTGTTTGTTATATATGCTTTGTATGTTTTGATATAAAATTTTAAAATGTTGTTCTGTGGTTACGAAAAGTATTATTTTTAGTATAGTCGTTATTATTAGGTTTGGAATGTTGTGTAGTGAGGGTTTTTTCATCGTTGTGTATTTGTTCGTTACTTTTGACGCTTTTGCGGTATGTCGTCTCTCTGGTCGCCTCTTCTTTATTTAACATCCGTTTCCCATCTATAAATAAATTGTTATTTCGTATTACTGCATACTGTCCATTTTTTCGTGCTCTTAGCATTTCCTCGCGCATTAATTTTCTTTCTTTTCGTGCATTTTCATTTAGAAATTCGGACACATGTATGCCAGTTCCTTGGAAGTAGTGACTATTCTCAACAATGTACCTAGCCATTTTCTTGCTTAGAAGCTCAATAACTAGGGGTCTATTTTTTGTGGTAAATCTTCCTAAACGATTTGTTTCTTCTATGTATCCGCTTAGGTCTACTTGCAGAATTTCATAAAACATTTCAATCAATCTGCTGTGTAGTTCATAGTCTGACTCTTTGTAATATTCGGAGAAGCCATAGATTACTATTTTCTTGGAGTAGTTTTCAGTATTTTTAATGTCTGGAGTTGGTGATAGATGCTTCATATTTTTTATTTCATTTTTCAGGGTTTCATTTTCTTTGCTTAGCTTTTCTATTTTTTTATTTATTTCTTCTATTTCATGAATTTTTTTGTCATTTTGTTTATATAAGAAGTCGGTTTTTCCTTCAATATCCTCTTTGAGCATGGTAATTGCTTTATTTATTTCAACTTCAATTGTATTTTGTAGTTCTGATATTATAAACTTATTATTTTCTTTTAAACGCTGTATGATAATTTCGCTCAAAATTTCTAGTGAAAAGGTCGCTTGTGTACCCGCGTTTATATTATCATCCATACCTTCTTGGTGGATAGTATCACCGAGGAAGCACGAGCCTTCTGATATTGTGCTATCATTGTTGAACTTTGTGGTCTTCTTTCTGATGGTAATATTATTGCTGCTAGTATCTCCTAGGGGGGAATTTGACTGATAGGTTCTTCTGTAGTCTAGAGGTCGTATTGGAGTGTGTATATTGCCGGTTTTCGGAGCCTTGCAGCGGCATGCCTGACATTGCCATGATTTTTTAAGCTCTGACGTCATGCTCTTGAAGAAATCAATTGTCATGTTCGCGCATTGCAGATCATATTTGTCTTGACAAAAATAACAGACAAGCATTTCCATGTCTGGTGGGTTTTGTTGACATCCAGCACACACAATCTTAGATGCCATCTGGAGGTATTTATAATAGCGCTTCAAGTGTGTAATGTGTGTAATACCGTCGAACTCAATAAGTAGCTGAGCGTTGATTTCTGTCAATATTACGGTAGTGCTTTCGCTATTGGACGCTAGGTGGAGCTGTTAGGAATGCAGAAACATTTGCACTTTCTATTGTTTTTCAATATTTATCCTCTAAGGTATTATATATCTGTTTCTCACCTTTTCGAGGTTGCTTTGCAATTTATTTACTTCTCAATTCAACCGGAGTTAACACTTTTCCTATAGAATAGTGCCCTTTCCTATAGAATTGCGCCCTCTATTGTGTAATAGCGTCGAACTCACTATGCAGCTGAGCGTCTATATAACGCTAGTGCTTTCGCTATTTGACACTAGATGGATCTGTTAGTACTGTATAATGATTTGCACTGGCTATTGTTTTTTTATATTCAATACACTTATATATTCAATATCTGTTTCTCACCTTTATAAGATGTTTTACACTTTCTTTCCTATTCAATTCAACTGGAGTTAATTTCACTTTAACTGCTTTTCCCAGTAAATACGTAGGTAGTACTAATTTAAATTTCGGTCGTTAACGTAGACACAGTTTTTGATTTGTATATTTCTTCACTTTTCTTATTCGTTTTATATAAACTATAACTTCTGTCACTACTGGTTTCTTAATTTTCCAATTTTATTTACTTTTAGATAAGATAAAAACACTGTATATATTTTTAAGGATAAAAAATACACAGAGCTAATGTTTACTTGCGCACTGCAGCGCCCTCTCTCCATTCGCTCCCTCAGCGATTCGTTGGAGGTATACTCCAACGAATTACCTCTTTGTTGTTGCTGCGGCCCAAGTAATGTTATCCTATCTTCACTCAACAATGTTTCATTATAAATTGCACGGCACCTTTAGTGTGTTTAGCAAGCGGAGAGTCTTGGAGTTCTAGAAAATACTCTATACAAATTCTGCTCTCCCGGTACACCCACAAGTATGCATATTTCTAACACCATCTTGGTAGTTTTATAAATTCCACTGACCTGTGAGTTACACGTGACACAGTACGGTAATTTCTGCGGGGAGCCCGGCCTCGGCGCCTCGGACGATACTCTGTATAGGTGCTGTTGTCCTGGTTTACCCTCTGGGATGCCCAAGTAGTAGCTGGAAGAAAATTATAGTCAGTATCGGCTCATAGGGGCACAATTTTTTAAATTACCGAAATTTTTTATAAAACCAAAATTTCTTTTTTACGAGAGCAAGTAAGTACTTATTTTATTTTAAACATTGTCTAACTAGTTATATTGTGTTGTATTGTCTTGTTTGCCAAAAATACAACGTAGAATAGTTCCATACCAGTCACTGATTGATTGGCTGACTGATAGACAACTCAAATTCAAATGTTTTCATAGGCTTTTTCAAAACAGCACCCTGAAGCGTTTGGAATTAGAATGCAGATTAAATAGGTAAGGTCAGCAACATAATTCGATTAACACTGCTGCTTTTACAATCAATCTGCCTAGCCTTTTCCCAACTATGTTGGGGTCGGCTTCCAGTCTAACCGGATGCAGCTGAATACCAGTATTTTACATGGAGCGACTGCCTATCTGACCTCCACAACCCAGTTACTGGGTAATACGATACCCCTTGGTAAGACTGGTTGTCAGACTTTCGGGTTTCTGACGACCCGTAACGACTGTCAAAGATTCACGAATAACAGCCGGGACCAACGGCTTAACGTGCTTTCCGAGGCACGGAGGAATCTCGTTATGTAAAGATGGTCACCCATCCACTGACCAACCCCGGCAAGCGTAGCTTAACCTGACGGATCGACCCATGCGGCTGTTATTACTTAGCCACGAGCTCCTCCACTACACTACTGCTTTTACACAACATGTAAATTTATACAAAATGATTTATTTGATTATCTCCTTTTTTCCTAAAATAACTAAGAATGTAGTAGATCTTTGAATTGTACTTCTGTTCCGATTTTAATTAAGTAAATGTCTTGCTCAATAATTAAGATTTAAAAAACTGAAGTGTTAATCGACTTTTGTTGCTGACTGTACTTCAGGGCAAAGGTCTCCCTTCCCTCCTTCCACTTTTCCGGATCTAATCAGATTGCGGATACCCATTTAAATAGTAGTTAATTGACCGAGCGGGTGAAGCGTCCTACTTCAGTCTGGCAAAATTTACTTTCGACTGTCAGTTTGTTGCTACTCCTTTACAGGTCGTATTTTACATCCGATCTGGACGAAACTTGTTATACAGGTTCTACGACTTTATAGATTTATTTTTATTGGCCCCCTTTTTGGTCCTTTTTAGAGGAAGTAGCCCTTACTTCCTCCAAAAAGGACCAAAGGGGGCTACTGGATATCTCCGCCTTATGAGATCCGATTTCGATGGTTCTTTTTTTATTTGAAAGGTTAAACTTTAAGTTGGTCTCATAAAAATTTGGTGAAGATTTGATGAGAAAAAAGCATGGTAGATATCCCGTTTTAAATAAGTTACGTGTTGCATAGAAAATTGTGCTCGCAATGGTGGAACATAAGAAACAAAAGCAAAATACTCACATATGCTGATTAGCATGATCCCAAGCCAACAACTCGACGACATCAAAACTCCCATGCGTCAGTGGTAACGCCCTGGGCCCATGCGAGTTATGTTCCGTCCTGACTATATGACGGAACAGACCGGCTGGGCCGTCCCTGACTGGGGCCAGGGTGACCAAGGCCCCGCCACCGGCTGACCAGAGGGGGGAGGGGGCTGATTCTACCCAGCCGTCCAACCCTGAGGATATTCTGTATACCTGTGGAAGAAGTTTAATGTTAAATTGGAAGAAAATAAAGAAGAATAAAGATTTTACTAAGAAAAAATAGGTGCGGCTGTTATTACTGAGCCACAATCCCACATTAGGTGTCAATACTAATGTTAATGCTATTTACCCCCCAATTATATAATAATATATACCCTCAACCAATAATATTAATAATTAAGTAGGAATTAATCTACCTTAAAAAAAAAAAATTGTTCTAAAACTTAAATATTATATAATTAATAAAAAAAGAATATTAAATTTAAAAAAATTAGTTAAAAATTCGTTTTATATAAATTTTCTCTAGCTATAATTATTAAGATAGAAATTCAAATGCTGACCAATGTTATTTTTAATCGACTTCAAAAAAAGGAGGAGGTTCTCAATTCGGTTGTATGTTTTTTTTTTTTTTGTATTTTTGTTACCTCAGTACTCCGTCATTTATGAACCGATTCCGAAAATTCTTTTTTATTTGAAAGGGTATACTTCCATTTTTATCAAAATCCAGTTCTGCCCATGGTATCCATGAGGAATCGAGGGAACTCCTCAAATATTATAGGTATAGGTACATATAGCTATTTTGGTATTTTCATCAACAAATCAAGGGTTTGTATTCAGAAAGTATCATCTGGTGAAGTGGAACTGATGAAGAAGACCACAGAAAGCCACGGGAACTCCTCAACGATCATATGTATTTCACGGGTGGCGATAAGATATTTCGATTAATAGTTAAGGGACTATGACGAAGCTTGAAATAAAATCGAACCGATCTGATGAAGAAGCCGGAAGGTAGGCATCGGAACTCAGTAATAAAACAATGTATCCTAGCCGTGTTTGGGCTTATTTGAATTGTCATGAGGTGCACTCTGGCTATAAATGATTTAATGCTTACTATATGCCGCTTCAAATTGCGCTAGGTACATACTTGAGTTGTATGTTGTGTGTATGGGGTAGGCCACCACTAAAAAGTGAAAAATAAAAACTTTTTACAAAAAAAAAAAAAAACAACCGACTCCCAAAAAAACACTACAAAGTGAAAAATAACTTTAATTTCGGAAGTCGGTGGCAAAAAAATACGAAAGTAAATAAAAAACGAAAGACACCGACTTCCGAAATTAAAGTTATTTTTCACTTTGTAGCAATGACGTATTATAAACTTCGTAGTGTTTTTTTGGGAGTCGGTTGTTTTTTCTTAGGTAGGACGTACTAATGCATCGGGTATTAGGCAAGGGGAATATTAATTTATTTGAATATTTAATCCGAGACTTTTTAGTCAAACCGCGAAAACTTTAGTCTCCCTCAAACATTCTGAAAAGGGATTAGGAATATAAAATCAGCGCTGAAGTTTGGAACAAAAGCTAAAACAAAACAAAAACATGTTAATCCAACAGTTTGCAAGCCGTTAAAAATAACTTATGACCTCAGTCTCTATCCTAACATAAAATTTTATTAAGGTTTTAAAACTACGACAAAAACTAAATTTAACTACGCCATTCGTTACAAAAACAAGCTCAACAATTCACAAATAATATGAAGTTACAATAGAAAACAGTATCTTTTTGAATTGTAAAAACTTCTACAATAATATTGTGTTTGAATACTTTTGTGAATATTTCTTGAAAGGCCGTCGTCAAAGATAGGTACAATAATGTTCATTTAAAGACTTTTTACCCGACTGCGGCGAAGCACAAAAGGAGGGTTATGTATTTGACCTGTATGTATGTACGTATGTCCGTTTCTTTGTTCCCTCTTAACTCCTAAACGAATGAACGGATTTGGATAAATTGGACGTCTTTAGATTTGTCTTGGTGGCGCGAGTGTCACTGGCTACATTAACATCAAAAATAAAGTAAAACAGCGGATTTGGGGTGACATATTGTGGAGTTCGAATTTTTTTTGTCTTCTAATACCATCGAGTGTGGTATCAAAATGAAGGGTTTTAAAAGGTGATTACAAAAATATATACAACTTATATGTTTAAAAGTAATTCGAAGTGACAAATAGAATTTAGATTAAAAAAAATTGCTTTGAGCTGAGTTATGACTTCGAAGGCTTGGCTATTTGTGTACTTATCCATTTGTAAACTAAAAAGCTGGAAATAAAAAAAGTAATTTAAAAAAACTCAAAAACCCGACTGCAGTAAAAAACTAAAACTGAAAAGCTAAAAACTAGCCTATTTTAAATTAAATAAAAGTTGGCAGCAGGCGACAGGGACCCATTCCATTTTTATATTTTCAAACTCAAACGGGTCCCGCGTGCTTCCAACTTTTATTAAATTTAAAATAGGCTTGTTTTTAGCTTTTCAGTTTTAGTTTTTTACTGCAGTCGGGTTTTTGAGTTTTTTTAAATTACTTTTTTTTTATTTTAAAATACCAGCGTATTATTGTCCCACTGTTGGGCAAAGGCCTCTTCTCATACACAGAAGGCACGAGCACGCTTGCTCAAGACGGATAACAAAGCTGAAGAGTTTGTTTGTATGTTTGAACGCGCTAATCTCTGGAACTACCACTAGGATTTGAAAAATTCTTTTTGCATTGGATAGCCCAATTCTTGAGGAAGTCTATAGGCTATTTAACATCACGCTAGGGCCCTTAGGAGCCGAGCAAAAAGTAAAAGAAGTCAGAAAGAATGCTAGGCTAAAACGAAATAATAGCGCGGGCAGGCGATGCGATGCGACGGGATGGAAATTCAGGTTTGCTCAGGTTACTTATCCACCCTTTTATCTAAAGGGTAAAAGAACATTAACGGTTCAATACTTAGGTATAGGTTTTCAGCTTTCTACATTGTTTAAATTCTGATTAATGATCGCTTCGTTCCACTTTACTGGGATAATTAGCTAATAAACATACGTCCCTTGCAAAATTAATTAGGTAAAACCAGGTCATAGCAACTTCATCTTATTAGGTAATAATATTATTATGGTGTACAATAAAGCATACTCGAATGGAAGATTAATCTGGGTAAGCAGGCAGTGTTCCGTTCAAACTTCAAAGTACCAGGCTACCAGAACTCAGAAGGAGCTTATCTCAGACAGGCTGGTAGGCGTTTTTAATCGTGAATAAATGCACGATTCCTGTAGGATAGACTACAAGAGCGAAACCAGTGGTAAAAGCTACAGCAGGACGACGCAACAGAACTCAGTTTTACAACCAAATTCACTGGCATCAAACATGTCATCGGTAAAGCAAAAAAGGCGGTGAATTATGAAAGTTCTTCCTTACCTCCTGACAGTACCACATGGGACTCTTGCAGACGGAGACCACTGACAGGTTCTGCATCCTGGTCAGCCAGACCACGCATACTTCTGTGAGGGACACCCATTGTGCGCTCGTGAAGTAGTAGTCACTGTAAGAAATAGTACAGTTTGTAGTGGTGTGAAGGAAAATGGCAATGAAATGTTATCAGATAGAGTTGGTTTTCTTGTAGCTGATAATAGAGACGGACGAAAGAAACGAAAAACAAGAAAAAATCAAGTTCTATGCCGAAAAATGGCCGAAATGCTGTCTGGGACTAGCTCGAATTCAAATCAACAACTGTCAAAGATTGACAGTATTGATTTTAATATATGGACAATACAGTTGGTGCTCAATTTACGTAAAAAATATTTAATTTCCCTGACGCAACATAGTTTTAACACATACAACATTTGGAAAAGAAAGCTAGAGACTGTAAAGCGAGTCGTGTCCCATGAAAAAGGCGGCAAATTCAAAAATCTTACAGGTGACAACACTGATATAGTACGCTGAAAACATGTTTGATACTTGAATTTTTGTAGATAAAAAATTTCTTTGGGATAAATTAAAAAAGTGCATTTCAATGTAGGTATTTATTAGTCACAATTAAACTAAAATCAGAATCTGGAACTGCAATGCCTTCATAAGAGATTTCTCTTATGAAGGCATTGAATTTCTAGATTCACTGTCAATATCATGACGCACAAAAATGATGAAAGGTTCCAACTCCGTTTCGGTTATCCTTTGTTTTCTACATTAATAGTGTGATCTGTGCATTTTTCCATTAAATATATTTCTTTTCCATTCAGCTTTAAATTTCCATTAATACAAATTAGATAATTGAGCTAAAAGTATCAAAATGCTGTAGCTTAGTAGTACTGAAGTTGTGACAATCCGTTTAACAGATAATAGTATTGCCATTATAAGAAATCAGCTAAATGGTCGTCGACGTTTAAGATTGTTGATCAACCTACATACATACACAAAAGTTCATGACAAACCGTATCTTCACGAACTTCCAATAAACAATAAAACATAAGACGATCGATCTCTTTCACCAATAAACTCACAAAGTAAATGAAGGTCGATTCGAAATATTGAAGTTTTCATACGAAGCCCGCCCACTTTGTTTAGTTTATGGGGTTCAGCTCATTTATCTAGCTCGGTTTATGGCTTACAGCGCTTTGAAACAGTCGAGTTCTCTTTACAGTCTTCGCTTTATATGGAGATCTAGAGACTTTTCGAAGATATGTGATCTATATACCCGCACTGAGTCCGCGTGGTGGATTACGGCCCACTCCCTCTCATCTAGAGGAGGCCTGTGTCCCAGCAGTGGGAATATTATAGGCTGATTAAGTTGGAGAATTGACCGTGACGTATGTATCACTAGCACTACATAGTATAAAACATAGTCGCTTACCGCTGTCTGTCTGTCCCTATATATGCTTAAATCTTTAAAACTACGAAACGGATTTTGATGCGGTTTTTTTTAATACATAGAGTGATTCAAGAGGAAGGTTTATATATATAATAAACGCGGGCGAAGCCGCGGGCATAAGCTAGTAAGTGATTAATGATAAATGATTTATTTTCTGTAAGTAGGTTTGTAAAAACACTTCTATAACACACTAGCTTTTGCCCGCGGCTTCGCCCGCGTGGATGTCGGAAAGTATCCCATGGGAACGTTCATGTGGAAAACATAGGGCATATCCCTAACTTAAGAAATGCTGGGTTTCCCATACAAACTTTCATCCCTTTTATCACCCCTTGTAGGATTTTGTTTTATGACAAAAAGTAGCCCATGTCCTTTCCCTATTGCTATCTATAGCCTTGCCAAATTTTATCGAAATCCGTGCAGTTTTGTAAATTTTAAAATCAACCCCTATTTTACCCACTTAGGGGATGATATTTAAAAAACGCTGACCCGCATATTTCTTAACTTCTTACCTAAAGCATAAATTTGCTATGCCTAACTTAAGAAATACTGAGTTTCCCATACAAACTTTCATCCCCTGTATCACCCCCTGTAGGATTATTTTTTAAGACCAAAAGTAGCCTGTGTCCTTCCCCAGGATGCTATATAAAGCGTTGCCAAATTTTATCGAAATCCGTACAGTTTAGTAAATTTTAAAATCAACCCCTATTTTACGCCCTTAGGGGATGATTTTTCAAAAATGCTGAACCGCATATTTCTTAATTTCCTACCAATAGCATAAATTTGTTATCCCTAACTTAAGAAATACTGGGTTTCCCTTACAAACTTTCATCCCCTATATCACCCCCTGTAGTATTGTTTTGAAAAAAATAGTATCCTATGGCCTTCCCCAGGATGCTATATAAAGCCTTGCCAAATTTTGTCGAAATCCGTGCAGTTTTGTAAATTTTAAAATCAACCCCGATTTTACCCCCTTAGGGGATGATTTTCCAAAAACGCTGAACCGCATATTTCTTTATTTCCTATCAAAAGCATACATTTTAATGTTCACATCCCTAACTTAAGAAATACTGAGTTTTCCATACAAATTTTCATCCCCTATATCACCCCCTGTACGATTATTTTTAAGACAAAAAGTAGCCTATGTCCTTCCCCAGGATGCTATATAAAGCCTTGCCAAATTTTGCCGAAATCCGTGCAGTTTTGTAAATTTTAAAATCAACCCCTATTTTACTATATTTTACCCCCTCAGGGGATGATTTTTCAAAAACGCTGAACCGCATATTTCTTTATTTCCTATCAAAAGCATACATTTTAATTTTCACATCCCTAGCTTAAGAAATATTGAGTTTCCCATACAAACTTTCATCCCCTATATCACCCCCTGTAGGATTATTTTTGAAAAAAAAAGTAGCCTATGTCCGTCCCCAGGATACCATCTATAGCCTTGCCAAATTTTATCGAAATCCGTTCAGTGGTTTAGGCGTGAAAAGGTAACAGACAGACAGACAGACAGACAGACAGACAGAGTTACTTTCGAATTTATAATATTAGTATGGATTTGCTCGTAAAGGGCCTCTTATTTCACCAATTTCAATATCGTAATGTATGTCATTACGTACTTGTGCGTAATCGTAAAGTAAAACGCATGAGTTTCTTTCTAATAAGGTAACACGTACGGTTTATCATGCTCCGTCTAAAACCAACGGTACTTTTTTAAATCTTAAGAAAAAAAAAAGCAAAGAAAGCAAAGCAAAGAGTTTTTATGTCAGAAAAGTGGTCAACATTTTAGGAATAAAATTAACTTTGGGATAAAATTAAATTAAATAATTAAATGTTAAACATTTAATTCTTTGATTTAATTAATTTTGGCATTAAATTACAACCATTTATCTGTAACAAAAACAAAAAAATATTAATTTACTTTAATAATACTGGCTGTTTATGTGCCTTTGCCTTTAAAAAAAAAGCGCTGATGTCGCTAATTTGTGAACAAGTAAAAATTATTCCGCGCGCTTTTCCTTTTCGCTGGTTTTATTTGAAAATGTCGTCAAGTAATGATGAATTTATTCATTCGACACCGCCAGAAGTCTCAGAGGCAACGAAAAAGGCTACTCTAAGCCTCTTGCCCGAAAAATCGACCGATAGATACTTACAAGCGTATCAAAATTTCATCGTATGGAAAACAAGCAAATATGCAAATTCATTTTCAGAAAGTGTGTTTTTAAAGATTTATTCGTTTAAGAAAGTCCGAGTTTTGTTTATTTCCTCGCAAATATGTTATAAAACGTCGTATGACATACATGCACTTTGATAATTACAGCTTCTGCTTTCTTGTAGCCCTCGCCTACGGCTCGGGCTAGCAATATCGCCTCGGCTGTAATTTTCAACTTACCGCACTTATATCATAATGTACTATTATAACACATTTGCTCGTAAAGGGTCTCTTATTTCACGAATTTCAATATCGTAATGTATGTCATTACGTACTTGTGCGTAATTGTAATGTTAAACGCACGGGTTTCTTTTTAATAAGGTAAAACGTAAGGTTTATCAAGATGCTCCGTCTAAAACGAACGGTCCTTTTTAAATCTTAGCAAAGAGTTTTTATGTCAGAAAAGTGGTCAACATTTTATGAATAAAATTAACTTTGGGAGATAAAATATAAAAAATAAACATTAATTAAATTAAAGAATTAATTCTTTAATTTAATTAATTTTGACAATAAATTGCAACAACAACAAACAAAAACAAAAAAATATAAATTTACTTTATTAGTAATACTGGCTGTTTTTGTGCCTTTGCTTTAAAAAAAAAGCGCTGATGAGCGAGTAAAAATTATTCCGCGCGCTTTTTCTTTTCGCTGTATTGTTTTTATTTGAAAATGTCGTCAAGTAATGATGAATTTATTAATTCGACACCGCCAGAAGTCTCAGAGGCAGCGAAAAAGGCTACTCTAAGCCTCTTGCCTGAAAAATCGACCGATAGATACTTACAAGCGTATCAAAATTTCATCTTATGGAAAACAAGCAAAGATCCAAATTCATTTTCAGAAAGTGTGTTTTTAAAGATTTATTCGTTTAGGAAAGTCCGTGTTATATTTATTTCCTCGCAAATATGTTATAAAACGTCGTATGACATTCGTGCGCTTTGATAATTACAGCCTCTGCTTTCTTGTAGCCCTCGCCTACGGCTCGGGCTAGCAATATCGCCTCGGTTGTAATTTTCAACTTACCGCACTTATATCATAATGTACTATTACACGTCAGACATATTTTTTTTTAAAACTAGATGAGATCGACGTTTCCTATCTGACTACTAAGTATATCAATGTATGGAAGAACATGTTTTTCAGTTTGTTTTTGGGATAAATTCTTTTCAACTACGGAACCCTTTTTTGTGCGTGGTTCGACACGCACTTGGCCGGCTTTTTTTGTGTTAGTGTTTTTTCTTTGCGTCATGTATACCGCAATTAAACGTATTTTCTTTTTTTTTTTTACTAAAATCGTATTTTGACCATCCGCCTAACTAGAACAGTTCCAAAATTATGTCCTCAAAGGCCTACAAGCTTGCATTACCTACTCCATCTATAAGTACCGAGATGGGTTACTTACCCCTCTTCAAGAATAACTTTAGGTGGCGTGAGATGTCGAGTACGGATGTGCTTGGGGTCGGCAATGTCGGCCACCGTCAGCGTCACAGTCGGGTTGTTGGTCCCTGGCTTTGGGTACCTCACGCTTCTGATCTCCGGGTATGTCTGTGTGGAGAGATGGAAAGTATTGATACAGGATATAGAAATCTAATTAAAATAGTAAACAAATGTTTAGGTAATTTTATTCAAAATGTTGTTCAGTGCCATGCTTTATACCACCAAGTTTTAATTATACAACACTGGCAGTAGTGACGTCACTCCCAAATATTTCGGTTAGGTAGGTACGACTGGGTACGAACACGACCCGATATCAGGACAAATATGGGATCTATGACGGTAAGCGTGATGAGACCACATTGCTGATAATAGGGATGATGCCTGGGTAAAAAAAAAGAAATTTTATTTAGTCCGTCAGTCAGATAATAAAAAAATATTAGACACGTATTTTTTGCTTTATCATATTAATAAAAAAATACTTAGCTATCACGCATTATAGTTGGGGAGTGGGGGCTCGCTACGTCACTTGTACGTATAAAACCTAGCTACGCGTGACGTCATGCCATATTTTAACTCAATGTATCGCCGTAATTTTTTGATTACGTAAAAAAATAAAAAATACGTGTCCAATATTTTTTAATAATCTCTATGACAGACAAAAAATAAATTTTTAGTCATCATCCCTATTGTCTTATTGTGTAGGTCGGTTTTATGTTATTTATTTTCAAACATAGACATGACCAGCAAAAATATTTGGCAGATGATGTTTTCCCAACTATGTTGGGGTCGGCTTCCAGTGTAACCGGATGCAGCTGAATACCAGTACATTATATGAAGCGACTGTCTATCTGACCTCCACAACCCAGTTACTGGGTAATACGATACCCCTTGGTAAGACAGGTTATTAGACTTTCGCGCTTCTGACGACCCGTCTGTGCGTATAACTGTTAAAGATCTACAAATAACAGCCGGGACCAACGGCTTAACGTGCTTTCCGAGGCACGAAGGGGTCTTGGTATGTAAAGATGATAACCCATCCACCAACCGCGCAAGCGTAGCTTAACCTGATCGATCGACCCGTGCGGCTGTTATTACTTAACTACAAGCTCCCGCTTTCAACAGGTCCTTTAAATCTGAGAGTCAAGTATTGTGTAGTCACTGAATAGATAAAACTAAACATTCGACTTTATTCATTTAAAGACAGGATACAAATTACCTTGGCAGGATCATCAGTGTCCAGTGCTGCCCCATACCAAGGGTATTTCTGTTCATGCACCAGACTGTCGTTGAACGTCGCATACAGCACCATGTGGCCGTCAGCTGACATCCATAGAGCTGTTCGAGAGCCCAGGATTTCTTCTGTAACAAATATATAGATTTTAAATCAACGTCATTGATCAAAGCATGTTTTCTTGCAGGTTTCTGCTGTCTTAGTCCATAAATTACATGAAATGAAATGTAGGGTCAACAAAGTTTGACATCGTGTGACAAGGGGGACGAGTCATAAGCTTCGTGACGTCACATGTTTAAATCTAAGGTCACGATGTCTGAATAGCCACTACTTACCGAATAAATTCAAATATGGAACAGAATTTGTATGAAATTGTCTGCCAGGTATTATAGGAACTTAATCGAAGGTTGTGAAAAAGGCCCTTAACTTCAACTCTACGAAAACCTTACCAAATCTATAAGTTTTAATTTAAAATTGCAAAAATATGTATGTGACGACATACAAATATGAGCACCTATGTGATAACTCGATAAGGCTCCAAAAATCATCAGACATTCTTGTGGCGAAAGGACCATGGGCAAATTTGTATGGAGTCTGGGCTAAACTCTCAACAGTGATGAAACCTATGCCATGTGAAAGCTTTTGGGGTATTATTTAATTCATTCTATGGCAGCCAAGTCGAAATCGACCGCGAACATGGTGTTTTGGAACTTTTGTTATTTTTATGTATGACCACGCATAAGTTTTTACAGTGTTGTCCGATTTGAAAGATTCTTGTTTTAAATTGATTTTTCGAAATTGGTCCCATGTAAAACTTATTAACTTTGCTTGCGTAGTTTTTGAGTTAACTTCAATAATACGTACTTTTTTGTAAAAAAAATTTGTTTCTGTAAAAAAATAGAAGTATTAGTTCTGGTACTAACCCACACAAATTCGAATACCTGCAAAAGAAATTAGAACATCATCTACATAAAAAGTGGGGAAAAATACGTATTATTGAAGTTAACTCAAAAACTTCACATCGCGGTTGATGACCCCAAAAAAAACCGGTCAAGAGCGAATCGGACTCGCGCACGAGGGTTCCGTTCCGATTTCTGAAAAAGTGTGCTATTTAGAGACATCGTTTTATTTTTCCTGTAATCTTTACATAAACTTTTAATAATTTCAGATTTTTCTATATGCAAACTTCAGGGAACGGTATTTTTTTTTACATTTTTCATCAAAAGTCGAAAACTATGCGGCCTATTAAAAAAATTAAAAATGTTTGAGAATGTGCCAACACCGCTCTTTCATATGATTGAATTTTTAAGACCCCGTTTCAGTCCCTGTTGCAAAAAAATAATTATTTCTGATTTGCAAAATAGTTGGGTAAACGTCATCTAAAACTGTTCCAAATTTCAAGTTGATATCATTAGTAGTTCTGGAGATATCTAGCTGTGACAGACAGATAGACAGACAGACTGAGTCGCATCATAATGTATACTAATAACAAGTAGGTACTTAACCAAAAACAACTTAAAAAAAGAAAACTGAAGTCAGTGTTTTACGGGATCGCTTTTATAGCAGTTTAAGCGAACCCTCAGAAAAATTGTTTTCTGAACTGAACGAGAAATAACAAGCGTGACATTTTCCTCTTATCATTTCAGCATTGAATATTTATTTGCAGCTGAACACTATTGGAAATGACTTTCAAATTAAATATGCGACACGTTGAAGCAATGTTCAATACAAAAAATATTTTCTACGGACGACCTTACATTTTATGTCGACACAGAATCCAGAATATGAGTTTGTTTGTTTGTTACGTTTTCACGCTGAAACGGCTGAACGGATTTGGATAAAATTTGGCACAAAGATAGACCATGACCTAGGAAAGGACATAGGCTACTTTTCATCCTGGATCGCAGACGAAGTCGCGGGCAACAGCTAGTTATTAAAATATAACAACATAAACCTATCATCGCCTGTGTGTTTCCCAAAGGGGCCATCAGATGTGTATTACCTAATAGTACACTCACAGTACAGTCCATTTCGCCAGTTATGTTTCAAGTTCAATATAATAGGGCCGAGCCTATTGCGAACAACCGAGCACAAATACAGACTCCTAAGAAATGCCTAATGGAAAAACCCAATGGAATTCGCATGTATAGATAATTTTGTCGAATCAATATGTGTGTGAACTGAGGGACCGGACTGGAAGTCGCAAAATTTCAACCCTAGGATTTAGAAGAAGTCTTAAAACAATTGTAGAACGAATCAAGGAATTTGCCCGAACCCAAAAAACCCAATGTCACTTTGCCCGAGCTGGAGACTGAACCAAGAAGGTATTTTTGGTTCAGGCATTAGTCAGTTTTTTTTAGCATGGCTGCCGAGCATGTGGAGCATGGTATGCTGCTTGTATGTAGGTATGCTTAAAATACTGCTGGTATACTTAAAATAATTGCTTTATAATATCACGTTCACACGCATTTCTTCGTTACGCATGTAGAATACGCGCTTGGACGTTTGCGAATTGCGAACATACTACTTGCATAAACTCACGATTTCTTGCTATGGGGGTAAGCAGACCTCCTACGATAATCCTTTTCTTTCTATAATGTTAATACATCATAGCTGGCTGCGAGTCCTACGCACCTGACCCTTCTGAAGAACATCACCAATAAAGTCACTATGTCCACTCACATCTGTCCTATAAATACCTTCTGTTATACAATACAATGCAATCGTGTATTACGAGGTTTCTGATGAAGTAAAGATTACCAGTTAGTACATCTGGATCCTATAGCGCCGAGAATATTACAAAAAACTACGGTTATAATTGGGCTAGTTTTGTTATGCCCCGGTTTCTGAGGTTTTTAAACGGAGTTTATTCATTCGATAGTGTTTATTCGAAATCGTGTTTCTGAACACTTCGTTCAGAAAGAAGTCTAGTGAATTACTATCGAGGGTTTTTATCTGAAGACTGTTGAAATTTTAATGGTTGTTTTCCTCTTAAAGGGTCATTGTACTCCTTATTATGAACAACTTATACTATGGGACCAAACCTGAAATCGCGAAAAAAAAACAGCTGCCATGTTCAGTAGGTACATTATGTACATCAAACTCGTCAAAATGTAGGTTTTAGCTGATTTTTTTTCGCGATTTCAGGTTTGATCCCATAGTAAAAGTTGTTCATAATGATGAGTACAATGACCCTTTAAGAGGAAAACCACCATTCAAATTTCACCCTGTATAGATAATTTTGTCGAATCAATAGCTATTAAGAGTTTAACGTTTATGGCCATGAATCCTACGTTTAGGTTTAGGTAGATATAATGACAACTTAACTAATGAAGCGAGTGTGTCAGCAAATCGTCACATCACAGCTGACAGCAGTGCATGGCTTCTACGTCAGTGCGTACCGCAGCGTGCCAATGTGGCTCATGTCATGTGTGTTACAGGGTGATTTATTTTTAGTATGAAATAGAGTGGAACGGTTGACGTAGTGGATAAGCGATTGACTAGTTGCCTAAGCACGGGCTCGGTTCTCGCTCGAAACAAATATGTATTTCATTGTTGCGGCTCTAGCTGTTTGAGAAATGGGATTTGTGTTTCTATACTAGAAAGGTTTAGCTATTAAAATAAAGTTAAACAATCTTGATGTGACTTTTTACACAAACACTTAATAAACAAATAAACTACTGCTTAAACTAATGGTTCAATTGATTTAGTAATCATTATTGTTGTATTTACATTGGTTTTTAGTTGCATTTTATTTTTAAACTGAGGTTTTAAAATAAAAAAGATAAAAGCCACATTGAGACTGATCCCTCGAACTTACTTTGATGTAATATGACTAATATTGTGGTCTCTGTTTAATACATTGGTCTGTACACTTACATTTGAAATGATCTAATGGCCTAAATCCGCGTACCTGGACCGAAAAACACATAAAATACAAATGTATGAAAACTCGTTCAACCTTATTACATTTGATTAAATTTTGTGATAAATAACAATAAATGTAACAAAATAATGTATATTAGTTAGTTTTTACACCATTTAACTGAACATTTAGTTATTTTTGGGAGATGTTTTGATGACAATTAGCGCTTGAGACTGACGCAAAAATAATCGACCAAGGCTAGAATTTCCTGGTTACTGACACGACCGGTAAAGGTACGTCCACTTTTAGGTCGGGTCCAGTGGTTAATTCGTTCATGCCGCGTACCTACACCTATACCTACTTTAGACAATCGTGACCATTTATTAAGCTCAAAGATTAATTCTGTCAAGATTTATGACCTAAAATTATTGAAAGCTCAAACTGTCAGTTTATAACGTCCCACCCTGTATATAGGCATCTAATAATACCGCACAGATGTGGTGCAACGGGTCGCAGTCTCCGCTCGCAGTCATTGACATTAATTAGGTACTACATTATAATTTTATTACCTATGAAGTAAATATGCTTCCAGATGCTATGAGATTCTGGTACTTGAAAAATAAACTACTGATAGTATAATCGAGGTATTCCACTTAGAGCACCGATTTGAGCCGGCACCTACTCAAATTGTTAGGTGCCATTTGTGGAAAAGTTTACAAATGTTGATTTTATTCATTTATAATGTTGATGGGTCTTCAAAAAGTATTCTCCGCGTAGCTTTCGTGGCGAATTTTTTTTTTAGAGTAATCTTCAAATAAATGGTCATGCATTTAAGACGCTGTAAAAGTAATAAGTGCAATTTTTATTATATGTAAATCGGTGCATAAACTACAAAGATATTCTATTTTGAAATTTCGGATCCCACGAAAGTTATGAAAGACGCCACAAAAGTTAGAAACGTATTTTCTACAAGCAAAATATAGTTTTAAATCCTTATTTTTTCTTAAATTTCCTGTGGATTGAAGTTTATAACTTGTATTTGAGACCGTCACTGTTTTGAGATCAGCTTATTGTTATTTATTAGTAACATAGGTTGCTAACTCAGCTTTTGTTCCAGCAATTAAACTGAAATTTACTTCACCATCATCATCATTTCAGCTGAAAGACGTTCACTTCTGGACATAGGCCTATAAGCACCGCCACTTCGACCGGTTCTGTGCTTCCCTCATCCAGCGGATTCCGGTGCGCGACCGCCAGTCCAGAACCTTTCGGCCCCATCGGCCATCTGTTCTACGAATGTGCCCTGCCCACTGCCACTTAAGTTTAGCATTTTTTCGGGCTATGTCGGTTACCTTCGTTCTCCTGCGGATCTCTTCATTTCTGATTTGATCACGTAGGGAAACTCCACGACTACGTTTCAGTGCCGTAGGTCATCACTGGCAACACCTACTGGGTCAAAGACTTTCGTCTTGAGATACTGCGGTGAGTGAGACGAGAAGATATTGTGAAGCTTCCTGAACGCTGCCCAGCCGAGTCAGATTCAACGATTGATCTCTTTCTCGAAGTTGGACCTAACTAACTGGACAGTTTGTCCTACATAAACATACTCGTCCACTACTTAAAGTGTAGTGTCTCCGATCTTCATGAGAGTGGGTGCTACATGGGCATTTGACATGACCTTTGTCTTATCGATGTTTATTGTAAGACCGATTCTTTCGGAAGCTCTACTGAGGTCATCGAGCAGTACCTAGTAGTAACAGTACATGAGCTCCTCCATAGTCTCAGCCATGATGACTATCGTCAGCAAACCGAAGGTGATTGACGTACTTGCCATTGACGTTGATGCCTAGCCCTTTCCAGTCCAGAACCTTGAAGACATCCTCCAGTGCAGCGGTGAACAGTTTCGGAGACATAACGTCTCTCTGTCTCACCCCTCGCTGCAGAAGTATAGGTTTCGAGGTCCGGTCCTGGAGTTGTACTGACATAGTGGCGTTTTTGTACAGGCACTTCAGCACCTCAATGTACCGATAGTCGATCTGGCACCGTTGAAGAGACTGCAGTAGCAGAGAGGCAGGCTTCATTTTTCTGTATAAGCTGCCGCAGCGTATGTATGTGGTCTACGCTGCTATAGCCTTCACGGAATCCGGCTTGTTCAGAAAGCTGGAAGTCGTCAGACCTGCGTGCGAGACGGTTCTTGACGACTCTTGAAAACCGCTTGTAGAAATGGCTCAGAAGTGAGACGGGTCAGACGAGCCTGTAACTCTTAAGAAGAGCATTATCACCCTTCTTAAAGAATAGTACCACCACACCTCTGTTCCATGTCTACGGCGTTTTGCCCTCAAGTATGACTGAATCAAATAACCTCTGGAGGGTCTTAAGAACGGGTTTTCCTCCGACCCTCAAGAGTTCGGCCGTAACTCCCTCATCACCCGGCGCCTGGTTGTTTTTGAGCTGCTCCAGAGCCATCCTAATCTCGTACAAGCTGAAGTCCGGGATGTCTTCGGTATAGTGTCTGGTCAATCTAGCTTTTGGGTCATTTTCCAGATTCGTGACGGGATTACTTGTTGAAAATTGACAACATTAACATAATTATTACTTAGGTACTATACTAGTGTAGCTGCTGACAGATAATGTGTTCTTTTGATTATTTATTTCAAATGTTTACAATCATAAAACACACCATTTTTTGCCAGCTGCTATAATAGTAGATTACATATTATTTTTGTCTAAGTTGAATTTTTATACTTATAGCTGACAAACACTCTTCATAATAAAATTTATAAGGTATTTTTCTTACTGTCAATTAGCCTATTGGCTAAACAGCACAGGTTAAGGTGGGGTGAACTGTTAAATTGGCTACGAGAAAACATACAAACAGAAACACACACAAGTCGTTACAAGAAAAAAAATTAAGTACATACATGTACAAATACATAACATCTTTCTTTTGAGATTCGCGACAATCGAGTAAATGCATCAGCGACGTCACAAAAAATCTGAAGTCATTATTTAATGGAGATATATAACTTTCATGGTGCGCTAGATGACTTTCGTGGACAAATAACCACGAAAATTGTGCCACGAAAGTAACGAAAATTTCACATTTTTGAGAATTACTATTAAAGTTATGGGTAAATTAACGAACAAAGTACTTGGGAATAATCTCGAAGATCTATACTATTCCTTCATTCAAAATAAGTTGGAAAATTATAAACATTTATCCTTCAAAATTTGCACATGAAAGTTTCTTTAGCAAGGCTACTTGAAAATATTCAAAGGTTAACTTATCTCGTATTTTTTTGTTTAGAAGCAATGAATGTATTTGTCTCCTCCACTGATGCCGGGACACTACTGAGCGTCCGCGCAGCTAAAACGGGTAGCGAAAAGTTGCTCCTCTTGGAAGATAAGTGCAGTTTTGTTGCGCGCTCGCGAAACTAGCAAAATCGTGTGACAGAGACATAATGCCTATTAACTATTGTACATTACGAGATACAATTAATATTCTTTGGTCATTATGATGCCTAATTAAACACAATTAATTTGATGTATTACATTATATGCTTATTAATAGAATACAAAAGTTATTAAAGTTTGCCGTGAGCGCGAACAGAGTGTGACGCGCGAAGAACACCGATTTTGCTCCCGTTTTCGACACTAGATATTTTTTTAAATAAATATTATAAATAATTTTAGATATTTATTGTTGAAATTATACACATAAATAAATAAAGAGTAATCTGTATTTGGTCCTAAGACTGAATATTTAATTGGTTAGGAATTATGACCGTGTGACCGCGTTTTGAGGGACCTCGGAGAACTACCCTGATACATACGTAAATGATAAATGATTTATTTTCTGTAAGTAGGTTTGTACAAACACTTTTACACGTCAATCATATTTTTTAAAAACTAGATGAGGTCGGCGTTTCCTATCTAACTACTCTGAGAAGAAAGGCCGAAACAAACTCAGAGGTCGCAGTCTCTTTTAAAGTCCAGACATAATCTTGGTCAGATCATGTGAAGACCATGTAGATTCCTGTCTGAAATGGTCTTTTGAGGAAAGAACCACACAGATTGAGTGGACCTGTCCAGTCAGTGCACGCATTTGTCAGTACCAAATCGTGCAGCTCAACTCAAAACTTAAAACATTTGGGTAGGCCGCATAAATTACTCATACTGCCAGACTATGATTAAAACTGAGAAAAGGATCCTAAAATAAAATAAATAAAAAACAATGATCCACGTAGTCATACGTACGGGTCGAATACAGAACCTCCTTTTTTGAAGTCGGCTAAAAAACAAATGAGTCGGTCACTTGAATGTGGCTCCTAGTAATCTTTACAAAATAGCACTGCAGACCCCATTGCATTTTAATGGATCTCCTTATGTAGTTTATTATCTAAAGTTTTTGCTTTAGTGACTTAGAAACTCTACTCTCGCTCCTCTACAGGTCCAAGTAAGGGTGTTCGTTACGAATCGCCAAGTTAATTATTTATATAAACTGTTCCTTTTGGTGTAAACTTGTCTTTACTTAAGTAAAAGTTTGTGCGTTTTCGGTTTAATTAAATACATAAAGAAAAGAGACTTGTGGTATTTTTATTTAGTTTAAACCTAGCAGTAGATATACAGTTTATCTTTATCGTCATAAACTCGAAGGGAAAATAACAGAAATATTGAAAACTAGCTGACCCGCCAGACGTTCTCCTGCCAAAGTTTCTATTTCGTTTTTTCGGCTGTTCATGTTTTCCTAATTTTTTTTTTCATAAACCACCCCAGTAAAGAGGCGAACAATACAAAAAAAAAAATGAAATATGTTGTCGAGCCATTTTCGAGTTTTTGTGAGACTAAGGGTGCGTTTCCACTGACGCGGAGCTGGGCGGAGCGGAGCGGAGACGTGCAGGAATCGACCAATCATAATGGTTGAAATCCTCATCGCGTCTCTTGCCTCGTCTGTAATTGGACGATTCCTGCACGTCTCCGCTCCGCTCCGCCCAGCTCCGCGTCAGTGGAAACGCGGCCTTATGGATGGCAATTGATTTTTATATCTATACTTACATATAATAAAATAGTAAACCTGCTGTGTCTGTACATTAAAGATTTTTGCAAAAAAATGTACTGGAAGACACGAGAAATAAATAACAGTAACGAAAAAAAATTAATTTTTGAAATTTTTGTCTGTTTGTCGGTTTGTTTGTGCTCGCATCACGTAAAATCCACTAATTCGATTTCAAATCGAATTACTGAAAGAAAAGAAACGTTATTGTCATTTAGCGTTTATTTAATTAAAATCGACCAACAGAACCAAAAGATATTAACATTTTTTTACCGCATACCGCTATAGGCTACTTTTCAACCTGAATATTTTTATATAAAAAAAGCGGACGAAGTCACGGGCTACAGCTAAAATATAGATTTCGTACGTCATTTCATTTATTTCCCTAATTGTATGCGACCCCTTATCTACTAATAACTATAGTTTACTCAAGCTGTCTAATATTTTGGAAATAATATCCGAATTGAATGCATTCATACGCATCTTAAGAGCAGTGGTGGCCCAGTGGTATTGGCCGCGACTTACGAGTTGTAGGTCGTAGGTTCGAACCCCGGCAGGCGCTTTACTTTGTGTAAATTATTTCATCACCGCTGCTCTCAAAACGGTGAAGGAAAACATCGTGAGGAAACCGGCATGTTCTAGAACCAAAAATTCGAAGACATGTGACATCTACTAACCCGCACTGGGCCCGCGTGGTGGATTACGGCCCACTCCCTCTCACCGAGACGAGGCCTGTGTCCCAGCAGTGGGACCGTTATAGGCTGATTATGTATACGCATCATTCTGAAAGTACAACCTCAGACCTCTAATACACAGAAAAATGTAGCACGAACAATGTATAATCCTACTGACACATCAGGGTATGTATGAGCTCGCCCTCATTATACCAGAGTATTCTCTTACACTCAGTATGTAAAAGAACACGCCAGTTCCTTCATTATACTAAAAATGCTATAAAGTTAACACACTGTGTACGGTTAGCAAAAAAAAATTGCATTGTTCACGCTCTAATACTGCTCGCGTAAATGCAAAGGAGTATAATTTTAGTCGGCCATGTTTTTTCCAACGCTACCTCTCGTAGAACTATACAGAGATGTTGTAGCGTCAGCATAAAAAGTTCCACTTGAATGGGCCAGTGTTTGCTAAAAACGAACGTAGCGTCAGCAGAAAGTTAATTAATATTTGCGACTTTTGTTTGAAAGCGAATACAATAAGGGTACCTAAGTCAGTGAAAAGACTGAAAAATAGCTTTGTTAATATATCATGTAAAAGCCTTGGTTTGCTTATTTTCTAGAATGTAGACTCATTCTAGAAAATAAAGTAAACCAAGGCTTTGCCTTATTTTTATAACGTACACAAATCAACGATCTTCTGAAAGTTAACAACTCGGTACATTTTTGATAATGACAATGATATTATATAATAAAGCTACCTCTTTATTATATTATATGGCACTAGCGCGCGCAAATTGTTGCAGCCAAATGTAGACAACTGTAGTCATTTCATTGAGTCGGCTAATAGCAGCGAGCGAAACAAAGCGTGTCCGTGGCGTGACAGTATATCTAAAATGCCAATCTATCTCTTTCTGTACCATACGTTCCGTAGTATCTATCGCAGTCGTAGTTGTAGTAGTAAACTATTAAACAGCTATAATATGTAAGTACATTTGTAATAACAACGCGACAATATCCGAACGCCGCCGCCGCTCAGTATGAACGTAGCATATCTTTACTTTATAATATAACTAGCTTTTGCCCGCGACTTCGTCCGCGTTTCCGTCGTTTTTCGTAAAAAAGTACCATATGTCCTTCCTCACGGTTCAGTGGTTTTGATGTAACAGACAGATTAACTTTCGTATTTTAGTAGGGAAATATAATATGTCAATCCACAATACTGTTGAAAAATATCGCAATATTAATAGCTGTGCCCGCGACTCCGTCAGCGTGTAACTCCTTGTATGTTATTAAGTTAATATATTGGACTGCTAAGCTATCGGGAGTTACACGTGTTATTGTGAGTCAACCATAAAAGATAGACATATGCTGTTGTGGGATATTTTTTAGATAATTTTATGTAGAACATTTCCGTCATAAATGATGTCTATGTAGCTTTAACCATTAAGGCTGCACACGCGACGGAAGCTTAAAAAATGGAGCAACTTCTCCCGTTTTCCCAACATTTCCCTTCACTGCTCTGCTCCTATTGATTGTAGCGTGATGAAAAGTATACTATAACCTCCCCAGGAGTATGAAGAATAATTGTACCAAGTTTCGTTAAAATCCGTCGAGTAGTTTTTGTTTCTATAAGGAACATACAGACAGACAGACAGACGGACAGACAGACAGACAGACAGACAGACAAAAATTTTACTGATTGCATTTTTGGCATCAGTATCGATCACTAATTACCCCCCGATAGTTATTTTGAAAATATATATCATGTACAGAATTGACCTCTCTACAGATTTATTATAAGTATAGATTACCTACAGAAGTAAGAAACACCTCAGTCATCTCTATGTATACATTTCGAGTCGACTTTAGATAGGTACACATTTACATGACAGCTAGAACTTGCAGGGTGGCATCCAAACGTGCTCTCAAACGTAGGTTTTCTACGTTCAGTTGTAACTCTTGACCTACAAAAACCGAATTTACTGCATCAAAATAAAGCCGCTGTTAAAGTCAAATTTGTCAACGTGCGGTTGACTAGGTACAGAATAAAAAGAACCGGTAACCGACGAAAACGTGACCGGGACACTAAATGGTACCTCACTTATTGATTTACCCAGTCGCCACTAAAAACCTTCCACATTTAAATTCCACATGTGTGCATAAAGTTCGTTAAATTAATAAAACATTCTCATGAGTTTGCCGACCGTACACGGGTCTTGTAAAGGTCAGAAGCACTGTTTACTTTGCTCTCCACCGTACATGGTAGCCTGGTAGATGAATACAAACATTGCGAAAAAGAGACTTAAGACTATAAAGGGTTACTTGTAATTCGATGTATATACGTACCTTGCACGACGTCATAGCAGGTTTAAAATGCAACAAATTAAGCAAATGTTAAATTTCATGGTCTTCCTTTCATTTTAGATACTCGTAGGTAGGTTACTATATTATTTAGAAGAAATAAATGCATATGATAGAGCCTCTCGATCGGTACAGTAAATTCAAATTCAAATTGTTTTATTTGGAACAACATAGATAGGACCCATTTTTGTTAGTAAACAACTTATACACTAGGATTAGTAACAAATTTAAGATTAAAAACAAGTTAATGAGTCATGTACCTACGAGGCACTTCATGTGGACAGTGATTCCGCATGAGATGCCTCAGTACAGGAGCTATCGGGTCCTCAGCTACCACTTTCAGGTTGCTATTGCTACTCCCTCGAATCCTCCCCACAAGCGATGCCACCTTTTTCCTTATTAGCATGGAAACCATCTGTACTCGATTGGGCAAACATCCAAGAAAACAGGTTTTTTTTTACATTTAAGTGAGTCCTATAGAATCAGAAGCGGATATCTGCATTTTGACTAAATAGTGGCAATGAAAGAAAAACGATTTTTGTTTGATTTTGAATCTATTACAGAAAGCCGGATTTGTTACTAATCTGTGACTTTTGAGTCGATTTTCTATGAAAGATAGCCATCTCTGACATGGACATTAAAATTCGTTTGAAAGTATTTAAAATTTTGAATGTTGCCTTGTTCACAGTTCGTTTTTACCAAAAACGGCAGTTAGCCGGATTTGATTCTATAGGACTCAAGTAGCAGGCTCAGGTTCAGGTAAAATTACAGGTTTTTTTTTAATATTTAGCGGGTTCGAGTCCCGGTTCAGACAGGCGATTATTTAAAATTCTTTGAACGCATTGTTTTTAAAATAAAAATTAAGTCTTTTTTCAGTATTGTTTTCTATCTACGGTATCTATGTTACTTTTCCTCCATGTGGCAAAGTCGTGGGACGCTCTGAATATAGATAGTAATAGATAGGTACTTATAGGTTATTGTTATGCCGATTCGCCAGCGCCACTGTACCAATACATGATATCAAACTGCGCAAAGACCAATCATGGGGTCTACTTCCTAAGCACGAAGCCCGTAGTTTCTGCCTTCGTGACGGGCGTTTCCTACTCCTTATCACCTACGGACGGATGATTGGTTCGTGGCCCGAACGAAGTATGAATGACAACACGATTTGACAGTTGTCCCTACTCCCGATGTGCTTTTGACTGTCCGAAAAATTTAACTTTTACACTAGTTTAGATGGATCGTTATTTCAGACAGACGGACTGACGGACGGACTTAGGGAGTAGACCCCCAGATTTTAACTCCCCACAAGGCGTTAAGGCACACGCTTCCTCGTTATCGAGAAGTTTCGTGTTTAAGATGATACGTTTATTATAAACGTATCATCTTAAACACGAAACTTCTTTTGCAGCAGGCTATAAACGGTTTATAGCCTGCTGCAAAACTCATAAAATTTTACGGTTACCTATGTTATCAAGCTTACGTACATTATGTAGGTGTTATCCCTAATCCTATTGAAAACTTTTGTCAATAGAAATCTGTATCTAAACACTTCAATTTTATTTATAATTGAAGTGTTTGTTTGTAAAGTAAAAATAACAGCTTTTTATTAAATACTTAAGAAAGTGTAGGTATACGGTACTTTAACAAGAAAACCATTTTTAGGGTTCCGTACCAAAATGGTATAAAGGAACCCTTATGATGTGACTCAGTCTGTCTGTCTGTCTGTCACAGCTGGATATCTCAAGAACTACTAATGCTATCAACTTGAAATTTGGAATAGTTTTGGATGATGTTTACCCAACTATTTTGCAAATAAGAAAGACATAAAAACATTTATATTTTTTTTTGCAACAGGGACTGAAAGGGGGTCTTAAAAATTTAAAGTGGGGCTACTAGGGCATGTGGGGTATCATATGAAAGAGCGCCGTTTGCACATTCTCAAACTATTTTTTATTTATTTTTTAAATAGCATAGTTTTCGACTTTTGATGAAAAATGTAAAAATAAATACCGTTCCCCCCCTTATCTCCGAAGTTTGCAATGAGAAAAATCTGAAATAATTCTATGTGATAGAAGTTTGTGTAAAGATTACAGAAAAATTAAACGATGTCTCTAAGTAGCACACTTTTTCAGAAATCGGAACGGAACCCTCGGTGCGCGAGTCCGACTCGCTCTTGACCGGTTTTTAAAAACAGACAAAAGTCTGTATGTCTGTTTGTTCCGGTTAATCTTCGAAACAGGTGGACCGATTTTGACGGGACTTTCACTGGCATATAGCTGATGTTATAACATATATGGAAAATCCAAATGATATAACCATATACATTTGGTTATAAAGGAATTTTAAAAACACAAAATTTACAGTGAGAATTCCCTTAATTCGAAGTGAAACAACGCCTGAACACGAATTTAATCAAAAGTGAAATTTGAATTAATTGGTGAACCGATCAAAAAATTAAATGAAAGGAGCAGATGAACGTTCATACATATGTAATTTTAACGAACGTTGAATGAAACAAAATTTTTTATGAAACGTTTTTATGAACGTTGAATGAAACAAAAATGAACATTCACTCGAGTGAACCGTCTGATAATTATGAGCTTATGCGAGTCAAACCGCGGGCAATAGCTACATTGACATGCTCCATTATGTTATAATAGCACCAAACTCCTTGCTATCATAGACACATTTTCCACTCTATTATACAAGGCATCCCTCTGATAAAATATTATTTATAGTTCCCCTACAATCTATGTAGGGTAGCTTGCTTACTGGGGTAAAATAAACAAGGTTGCCTCAGATAGTGTAATAATAGCCCGTTGTGGGGAATTATTGTGTAAAGGTTAATGTATTCAGAAGCAAAGATATTGAAATGAAGCGTTGCGTCTTAGTGTGAGAGTTTATAAATTGAGCATGTTATAAATTGATACAAAGAGACTTTTATCCGGGTATCCGGCTATCCATACTCAATCAATCTTTCCAACTCCCAACTATGTTGGGGTCGGCTTCCAGTCTAACCAGATGCAGCTGAATACCAGTATTTTACATCCGGCTATCCATACTAATATTATAAATTCGAAAGTAACTCTGTCTGTCTGTGTGTTACCTTTTCACGCCTAAACCACTGTACGGATTTCGATAAAATCGGGCAAGGCTATTTCAGTTTATTAAATAAAATGCTTTGTATTCTTAAAATGTTTTTTCGACGAATTGTTGATATATGTGCAAGGTACGATTCTGAACTATAATAGCACATTATGATATAAGTGCGGTAAATTGAAAATTACAGCCGAGGCGATATTGCTAGCCCGAGCCGTAGGCGAGGGCTACAAGAAAGCAGAGGCTGTAATTATCAAAGCGCACGTATGTCATACGACGTTTTATAACATATTTGCGAGGAAATAAATAAAACTCGGAACTTTAATCACTTGTTAAAGCAGTTAGAAAAATTTGAACAATTTGTAAAAATGATTATTACGTTGCCAGTTGGCATTCTTAATGTTGTCAAGTTATTATTATTAGTTACAATTTCACCAGTCTCTCTCTCACTCTCTTGAGTGAAAGTAGGAGAAACGAGACCACAGAGTTCTGCAGTCGGTGGCGGCGACGGAGGTGGCTGCGGCGGCGGCGACGATGGTGTATTGTACGCGTGTGTGCTCGTTGATGGTCGAGAGTCAACACTTGGCTCCAAATTTATATTCCTTGTAATGCGGGAGCTAATTTCTTCTTTATTTATCACCGAGTCATCTATGTAGCCCTCGGCTACACTGTTCGACCGCCACCCACCGTGGCGTTTTAGTGTCAATAAGTTCGCACCTGAATCGGCGAGCAATGTAGCCTTCTAAAACTGTGCCCTGTGTATTCATGTGGATCATCCAAATTTAAGAAAGTGGCAATTTGTTTCGGCATTGCTCCAAATTTATTTATGCCAATGGGTTTGCTAGTGCATTTCCCATTTTGGTAATTTTGAAAAATCTGTTAGACATCGCTTTTGTTGAACGAAGCGCTTCGTATTTCTTCACTATGTCGTGAAAAGGCCCCTGTATTGTGAACGACCTTGGAATTTTATTTTTTGTGTTTTTGACCTGGACAAGAAGAACCCGCCCATGGTTCTCGACATCATTAGTTGTGATGTTTGCCAACTCTTGACGTCTACATGCGCCATTTATGCCGAATATTAAAACAACCTGAAAAGAGATAAAAACAGCGTACAAAACACCTATATTGTAAAGAAATACGAAAGTGAAAGAAGTTAATAACAATAATTTAGTTTCAACTGACCTTTGTTGCCAAATATCGGCAATCTGGAGCTTCTTTTAGGAACTTCTTAACATTGTCAGCCGAAAATACTTTCGACTTTTTACTCACATGGCCACTTGAGCGTCTTTTTAGAAATGCCAGCAAGTTGGAATATGACTTCATTTCATATGGGTTCTGAAAATGATTGCTGACAGAGTGGACTGTCCGTATATAATCCACTGCTGTCAGTTACATGTGCCATCGTTTCGTGTTGTTCACTAACACTTAGTTTTAAGGGACAATGTTACTAACCCTATATGAGTCTTTGCTCGAAATAAAATTTTTGAATTTGAATTTGAATTTGATATCAATACCCTGTTTTGTTTTCACAGTGCTTTTTAGCATTGAATAGTAGCACCACAATGAGATTGACTTATATTTTTGAGAAAGTTCCATGAAATAGGCTAAAAACACACTTTCTGAAAATGAATTTGCATGTTTGCTTGTTTTCCATAAGATGAAATTTTGATACGCTTGTAAGTATCTATCGGTCGATTTTTCGGGCTTAGAGTAGCCTTTTTCGCGGCCTCTGAGACATCTGGCGGTGTCGAATTAATAAATTCATCATTACTTGACAACATTTTCAAATAAAAACAATACAGCGAAAAGAAAAAGTGCGCGGAATAATTTTTATTTGTTCACAAATTAGCGATGCGCGCGCATCAGCGCTTTTTTTTTTAAGGCAACGGTACAAAAACAGAAAGTATTACTAATAAAGTAAATTAATATTTTGTTGTTTCTGTTACAGATGTAATTTACTGTCAAAATGAATTAAATTAAGGAATTAAATGTTTATTTTTTATATTTTATCTCCCAAAGTTAATTTTATTCATAAAATGTTGACCACTTTTCTGACATAAAAACTCTTTGCTAAGATTTTAAAAAGTACCGTTCGATTTTCTTATAAAAAAGAAACTCGTGCGTTTTACATTACAATAACGCACAAGTTCGAATTGAAATTGGTGAAATAAGAGACCCTTTACGAGCAAATGTGTTATAAATATAATTTTTGACAGGTACAGTTTTATAAATGAACTGAAGTAAAAATTTTCACTTCGGTTATTGAGAACTGTACAGTCAGCAACAAAAGTCGATTGACACTTGCAGTTTTTTAATCTTAATTATTATGCGAAATATTAAATTCAAATCGGAACAGAAGTCTTGATATTTTAAGAAGATAAAAAAAAGCAGTTAATCGAATCATTTGTGTTAATTTAGATGATGTCAAAAAGTAGCAGTGTTAACCGACTTCTGTTGCTGACCGTACCTATCTAAAACGAATGCCAAAATTAAATCAACTCCAGAATAGTTCTCTCAAGTCCCATAAACCCTGTACCTCACTTCATTCCAAGTCTTTCTATTAAAAAGTTTAAGGTTACTCTGTGGTTTTCATCATTAAGGTGCGCACTCACGAGTCGTCTCGATGACATTCCACAGATAAGATAAGTCGCGAAGACATCTGCTGAATAAATTGTTACAGAGAAAGAAATGATTATGGTTCTGTAGGACTGAAATTATCTATGCAGAATGAGGAGAATCTTGTTCTGCGTAAAATATGGTTATTTTGCAGTCGCAAATATTGTTTAAGCAGCAGTTTTACCTCCAGTCATAGGTAGGTAGTTATTTGTTACAATGGTATTTTCACATAATAAAGATGTTATATTTGTGTTCATAAAGGTCATTTAAAAAAATAGAAGGCAAAAGTAAACTCACCTTTATAAATGTAATTTAAATATCAACTCTGTAACTAATTAATGGGTTTATAACAAATCATATAAATATTTTTTGAGCAGCCATTATTATATGGGAGCAATTATTTACTCTCGTGACACACATATTTGTAATAAATCAAAAATACTTAATATCTGTAAAAGTATTCATACGCATATAAATTGAAAAATTATAAATGTTGACACATCATAAATCATGTTTTATTTTTCTTTTTAAACTCCTGACAATTCTGTAGGTTGTATCAGTATGCCTGTCTAATATTGATTATATTCAGCAACGAAACTCGTTAAAATGTTGAAAATACACAAGAATGCTGAAAAGCTGTGTATCGAATAGCTGAAAAATAACAGTGTTAATCGACTTTCTTTGCTGACATTACCATTAATATTGGAATATTTGAGTCATTTTACAAGTACAAAACTATAGTGGTCACATTTTAGCATAGCAACAGCGTAGATAAGGTTACCTACTCAACGTTGGATGTTCAAAAAGGGCACAATGTCGAACTAGAATGATGACAAGTGGAAGTAGATAGGACGGCATGTCGTAATTATCGGGAACGAAAAGAGACAAGACGACGAAAATGTGGCTGATTTGCCAGATTTTGACGTGCCACTTTGGAAGCGTGTATAACCTATCTATCTCTCTTTACCCGACTGCGGCGAGTCATTGTCAGTGTCACTGGCTACATTAACATCAAAAATAAAGTAAAATGGCGGATTTGGGGTGACATATAATATTGTGGAGTTCGAAATTATTTTGTCTTCTAATACCATCGAGTGGGATATCAAAATGAAGGGTCTTAAAAGGTGATTACAAAAATATACACAACTTATATGTTTAAGTTTTTTTTTATCAAAATCGAATTTTGATAAAAAAAAAATTGCTTTGAGCAGAGTTAGGACCTCGAAGGCTTGGCTATTTGTGCAGTGTGCACTTATGCAAAAAAGCTTTTAAATAACCCTCACGGCCAAAACTCCTTGCAAGAACGAAATCGTCTGCGAAATCTTTCACATTTGTAAACTAAAAAGCTGGAAATAAAAAAAAATAATTAAAAAAAAACTATACCCATTCCATTTTTATATTTACAAACTCAAACGGGTCCCGCCTGCTTCCAACTTTTATTAAATTTAAAATGGGCTTGTTTTTAACCGACTTCAAAAAGGAGGAGGTTCTCAATTCGTCGGAACCTTTTTTTTTTTTTTTTTTTTTATGTATGTTCCCCGATTACTCGAAAATGGCTGGACCGATTTGGATTTTTCTTTTTTTGTTCGAAAGGGTATACTTTCCAAGTGGTCCCATGATCATCAAGTCAGGATCTGATGATAGGATCCCATGGAAATCGAGGGAAACCCTCAAATTTTATGGGCACACTTATATCGATTTCGGTATTTTTTATAGTAACTCGTGCATTTGCTCTCGGAAAGTACCTTTTGGTGAACTGGAACTGATGATGAAGACCACAGATGGCCATCGGAAATACTCAATTATATCTAAGTATATCACAGGTTGCGATTCGATTACTTTAATATGGTTTATGCTCGTCAAAATGCATAATGGTGATGGTGACTTCACCATGAGCTCCAGTTCTCCTGGTTCTTACTAGGAGAACTCCTCAACAATTAACGTCCCTGCATCGGGAAAAAAATTATTTTGTAAAACGTGATGAGCAATTGACAATGGGTTATTGTAACTTAGATAAATTACAAACTGACCCACTAAAAAGTGAAAAATAAAAACTTTTTTACAAAAAACAAAACCGACTTCCAAAAAAAAACACTACAAAGTGAAAAATAACTTTAAGTCGGGGGCAAAAACCTAAAATACAGATCCAATGACACCGACTTCTGAAATTAAAGTTATTTTTCACTTTGTAGTGTTTTTTTTGGAAGTCGGTTTTGTTTTTTGTAAAAAAGTTTTTTTAGCGTTTCAGTTTTAGTTTTTTACTGCAGTCGGGTTTTTAGTTTTTTTTTAAACTTTTTTTTTACTTATAATATCATTGATAGGAACCTAAACAATAAACTATGTATGGTTCTTCGTTATTGGAATCTGTTGAATATCACGATACATATTGAAATAGGACGTTGTTTTTGAAATAAAAAAAGAGTGTGTGTGTGTCAGCTTCGATGCACGACGGGAGTTTACTTCTGTTTTTGTGCCGTTCCGACTTTCTATTGCTGGTAAGGTTACTTCAATGAATCAGTGCTATACAAAAAGCAACTTTAAGGTTGAAAGGCGTTCGTTTTGTTTTACGCTGCGCAGAAAAACGTAACAACGCTTTATTAACCAGTTAATGCCTGTATTTCACTCCTAATACGCCGGTTTACGCTGAAAACCAGCGCCTTGACTCGTGCCTTCGGGCACGGGTCACGGCATTATGCTGAGCGTTAGCCGTTACGCGCGTTAGTGACGCTTAATTAAGTATTTGTTGTTTTTCTTTTTAAGTTTGAAATTTAGCTACCCAATTGTTTTTTATTTTTTAGGATTATGTAAAAAATGAAAGTATGTGCGTCATTTTTCGCGGGAATAAATAGTTTTTCTTTCTTTCTTTCTTTTTCTTTCTAATAAAATACATTCTTATGGAGTAAACTCCAAAAATGCTAGAAAATGTAGGTGGTTCAATAGGTTCAATGACCTCTGTTGCCATGCTAAAACGCGACAACTATAACTACTACCAAAGGAATTCGAAACCTTTCCGCTTTTTGAAGCCTTTTCACAGAAAAGGCACAGAACCCTTTTGGGAGTGTTTGCGAAAAATAACTATGAAATAGTCGAGAAGCTTAGTGAATTTAGTGAGGACATTCCATTGATGATAGGACCTCCTTTTCTATATATTTTCACGTTTAATTTTCCGGATGGTTGACGTGCCTAGTGCCTAGACCGACATATTTTTGCATAGCTGTCTTGTGAGCTAGGAATATTATACAAAGGAATGCTGGTTTAGGAAGGTTACCATAGATGACAATACAGGTCAATTCCAGGCATCGACTACAGACTTTATTCCATGTTTTAATTATTAAGAACTTTATTGGGCTCCATATTAAATGTACTTAGATAAACATTAAATAACATGCACACTGTTGCTTTGAGAATAAAAAGCAAAAACTTTATGGTTATGCAAGAATTATAACTTTTCTAATTATTTAACACACGATCATAGAAAAAAAGGAGGACTCCGCGCCACGCATAACGAAGAAAGTGAAGCACAGTAACTATGTACAAACACGCCTCTTGCACACATTTACATCATAGTATGCACCGGCCGCCATTACGTGACACGAGTGACGGCGTCTTTGCAGGTACTCAAATCACGCACACATAGATCGGTACGGTGCTTCACTTTCGATATGCGTGGCGCGGAATCCTCCTTTTTTATACGTCTATGGCAAGAATTTAGAAATAACTTTGATAATTATTTAACACACGATATTATTTGTCCAGAATGTGGAAAAAACCTAGATATTGTTTGTCCCTCTTGGAAAAAACAAGGCTAGACTCAAGTATAGAGGAAAACTTTCATCTATCTGACCCGAATGTCAAGGTTTACGTATGCCTAGGTCAATTAGTGTCGTCATATGCGGCCGGCCGAGAATAGGACCCTACATCTTTCACACAGTATTTTGGTGGGAGGATAGTGAGCGGGATATTTGATTTTATTACGCTAAAACACTTTTGGAAGAGTGTGGGTTAAGGATGATGCGCCAGGGTAGCCCGCGAAATTCAAAATTTCTTACGTTTTTTGCAATTTGTAGGTCAGTGTGAGCTTGTATGTTGATTAAAATATGATTCGCGGCCGTAGCTAATATGGATTTACAGAATTATAACCATCAGAATCAGCAATACAAATACATAAGTTAGCATTTACCTCAAATCTAGCGATTTCATGAAATCATGAGGTTTGAGGTAAATCCTAACTTATGGAGTTGTATTGCTGATTCTAATGATTATAATTCGCGCATCATATTTTAATCAAACGTAAGAAATTTTAAATTTCACGGGTTACCTTGGGCTTTCGCCTTAATGGCTGAATGTGTTCTTTATCGTATCTTATACATATATAAATAGTAACTGTGCCCCGCGGTTTCAACCGCGTAGACCGGGATAAAAAGTAGCCTATGTGTTAGGGCGTGAAGAAGTAACAAACATACATACACACACAAACTTTCGCCTTTTAATATTAGTGTGATAAAATCAATCTGCCTAGCCTTTTCCCAACTATGTTGGGGTCGGCTTCCAGTCTAACCGGATGCAGCTGAATACCAGTATTTTACATGGAGCGACTGCCTATCTGACCTCCACAACCCAGTAACTGGGTAATACGATACCCCTTGGTAAGACTGGTTGTCAGACTTTCGGGCTTCTGACGACCCGTAACGACTGTCAAAGATCCACGAATAACAGCCGGGACCAACGGCTTAACGTGCTTTCCGAGGCACGGAGGTATCTCGATATGTAAAGATGGTCACCCATCCACTGACCAACCCCGGCAAGCGTAGCTTAACCTGACGGATCGACCCGTGCGGCTGTTATTACTTAGCCACGAGCTCCTCTATTTTTTGTGTGATAAAATGTGAAAAATCAATTGCCGAATGTCAAAAAAAAAAATGTCAAAAATGTCTGTCGAGCGCATCAGTTCAGAACGGTTGCATCTAAATATAAGTTTAGATAGGTACACTTTCACAATAAATGTATCGAAGTGAAAATTTTGACTTTGGTACGTTTATTGAGAAAATGTAACTATCTAAAATTATATTTATAGTTCAGAATCGTACCATGACATTACAAATCTATCAACAATTCGGCCAAAAATCATTTTAGGAATGCAAAGTATTTTATTTAATAAACAGACTTTTGTGTAAAGTAGTAATTTGACTACCCACTTGTAAGTCTTGTAACAGCGTCCGTAACGAAGCGAGGCAATACTTTAAACTTAACCGCATAATAATAACAATACCACAGTTAAATCAAATCAGGGTTTATGACGATCGACATCAGGGGCACCCCGAAGTTCGGTTAGTTAGGTTCCTTTAAAACCTGCAGACAGAAATAGGAGACCCGCGCACCGGGCCTCCGTCGGTCTGCTGACGAAAACAAACTTTCGGGCAAATGAACTTTCGAGATTTTTTTCGACTAAACAAGCATTCGGCGTTTCAATTTTCGGGATTTCGTCCATCGGTATTTTAAAATTCGGGATTATGATACGTACCCAGTTAAATACTACGCATACCAGCTTAAAAATCGTTTTCAAAGACACAAACCTCTCTCACAGAACCCTAAAAACCTGAAACTACAAGACGTTCTAATTTTAAACCCCCTAGAGGGAGGGCAATGATCATTTTATTCCGTTACCCGGCTTGTAAACGGGCGCCCACCTTTATCTTAATGAGCGCTTGCACTCGGCTCATTTGCGTGCCAGTTGTCAGATTGTGCCAGTTGCCGTCCGCCACATTCCTTGGCATCTGTCAGGTTGCCACTAGAGATGCGCTTGGAGGGGTGAAACGTGTTTTATGCGAAATTTCGGCAGTTATTTCTGGTTGGAATGAAGGTTGGGAAGGGGTGCTTGGATTTGGAATTAAATTGTTAGGCATTAGGCACTATGAATATACTGCTGAGATTGGGCTTTTCGTTAATTGCTACAGATGTCACCCCAGATTTTATTTTTGCGAAAATGACGCGTAGTTGTGTTCCTGAATAGGTACTCCGAAATTAGAGTCCACCATTTCCCGAGAGATCCTAAAATTAGAAGATTGTGGATATTCGTAGAGATTTAAAAAAAAATAAACAGTTTACTTAAAAAAAAAATAAACAGAGTTTATTTTTTTTTGTGAAAAGTGATACAGTACCTACGAGGAAATATTTAAGGTTTTAAATACCGACACTTTCCATGTCAAATACTTGATTAAAAATATTGAAATATTCGAAAATAACGAAATCTCAAACTCATGAATGAACGAAATGTCAAATTTATTATAGGCTGGGACCCAGCTATGATCGCACCATCTACAATTAGCTTTGACCGAACTTCCCCATTGTTCGTAAAAACCATTACAAACAGAAGTTTAAATAATACTTTATAATTAAAACAAACAAGGAGTTTTTAACCGTTAGGGAAAACCGAAAATATAATACGACTGGACTAAGAAAGGAACATTATTAAAATTATACAACTTGTAATACGCTTTTATTCTAAAGTGCAACTCAAATACAAAAGCAAATGTGTTTCTCTTTTGTTTAGTCTATCTAACAATGGAGTCTTATTGTAAGCATTAATTACTGCACTTCCCATTGATATAAACAGTAATATATAAGTCAATGGCACTTCCACAGAGGAGAGGGCTATCGGATCAGAAATCCAATTCCCGTGATTAAAAACATGCAAAATGTAGTCAAAATCTCATCTCAGTGACATTCGATGTCAAAAACTTGGTAAATTAGAGGTGTTTTTGACGTATGATCCCCAATAATTAAGGCCCGCCTTACGCTCACTGGATAGATCCACTGAAATTGGTTTGGCTTTTTCCTCAAACGATCATTTCAGACACTAATCTACATGGTTCTCACATAATCTGAATAAGATTATGTCTTTAAAAGAGACTTTAACCCCTGAGTTTGTTTCTCCATTTCTTCTCAGGGGTCGTCAGATAGGAAATGTTTTTAGGGTTCCGTACCTACCTCAAAAGGAAAAAACGGAACCCTTATAGGATCACTTGTTTGTCGGTCTGTCTGTCTGTCTGTCTGTCTGTCAGTCTGTCAAGACCGTTTTTCTCAAAAACGCGTGAAGGTATCAAGCTGAAATTAATATCAAATACGTCGGTCTATGGTCCCTTGGAGTTCTAAAAAGATCAAACTTCTAAGTCAACGGAATAAAAAAATACGGCCATTTATGCGACATTTTTTGATACTCGCAAGTAAGTCAAAACATACTACCCGCTGCTACTTCCCGGCGTCCTAGAATCATGAAATTTGGCAAGAAGCAAGGTCTCACAACACAAGTAAAGGAAAAAGTCCGAAAATTCTTTAAGTCCTAAAAAAACGCAAGCTTCTAAGTCAACGCAATAAAAAAATACGGCCATTTTGCGACACATTTTGATATTCGCAACTGTCGCAAGTAGGTAAATCAAAACCTATAGGGTACTTCCCGTTGACCTAGAATAATGAAATTTGGCAAGAAGCAAGGTCTCCCAACACAAGTAAAGGAAAAAGTCTGAAAATTGTGATTTTGTAATTTTATGACATAAACAATTTTTTTTTTGATATCCAATGTTTTGTTTGTTTGTTTTTGGGACAAAATGGTTTTCAACTACGGAACCCTTCATTGTGCGCGGTCCGACACGCACTTGGCCGGTTTTTTTTTATACGACGTATAAAAGTGATTCCCTTATTCTATTTCCAGTATAAACAATTTCATTTTAATTCTTACTTTTTGTGGTAATTAAATTCATTAGGATGCGAGTGAAACCACGGACACCAGACTTTATAAAATAAGGGTACAAGTAAGTTCAGTTGGTAATTAATAAATTACCTCAATTATAAGTTAGTAAAGACGCACAGAACTTGTAGAAACTTGCTAGACCCGTAACTCACAAAGTTGGTCTCCTATACGTGCACTTTGTACAGAGCGAGTCGACATGCAGTGTGGGGAAATATCGATAAATGATGCGAAAACTTGTGCTTCGAGAGAGCGAAAATATAGTCATAATTTTATATTCATAACTTTATGCACACTGTTGACAACTGACTGTTGAATCTACGGTGGTTTTATTTTTTGTTTTTTTTTTCATACAAATAAAATTCTATTCTATTCTATTCTAAAATTACGCGTTTTTATATTCCTAAATACTCCGAAATCGGAGACCACCACTTCCCGAGAGACCCTAAAATTAGAAGATTATGAAATAGAGCTATTCGTAAAGATTAAAAAACTCAAAAACTCAAAACTCAAAGCATTTATTTCAATTAAACCAATTACAGGCACTTTTGAATTGTCAAAGAGTCGGTCAGTAGGTAAGTCAGAAAGTTGAAGCTAGTTGCCCATTCCAAAACGTAGATCTATGGAGAAGAACGGGCAAGAAACTCCACGGACACTCTTTTAAATCAAAATATAGTTACAAAATATTGGTTACATCATTCATGTTGAAATTATACATGTGAGAACGATGAACGTTAAAAGCGTCCGTAATAAAAAAAAATAAAAAAAAAAAACAATTCAAAATTAAAATTAAAATAAGCCGTGGCAGCTAAGGTATGACCAGCCTCCACCAACAGCGCCCGTTCACAAACCTGATGTATGGATTCGTTAAATGATCCAACACACGCGCCACCATCAGCGAGGCATTAGAGTGAGCATGACACACTCTCAGCCGCCAGGGCACATCCAAGTCAAATAAAGACGTACCCAGTAAATGGTAGCTTTAGAGTAGGTACATAGTACTCACACATGTACTAAGCAATTATACAATACAAAGGTGATTGAGTCTACACAATGCAAAGCTATTCTTACAATCTTCAGCAGTTGCTTAACAGTATCTTCAAATGTTAATTAATTAGTTGAGGTTGTGGAGCAGGACCAGCATGGCGCCAAGCATTTTTATCATTTATGTAATCCCCCAACTTATAATATGCCTGCCTGCATAGTGTGCGTTTTATACAAGTTTTAAATTTCATCTCATTTAGTTGAAGTATGTGTGGAGGTATTTTATTGTAACATTTTAAACAGTACCCCATGAACGATGAGTCTACTTTAGCCAGCCTGAAACCTGGTTGAGCTAATAGGTCCTTATTTCTAGTATTATAATTATGCCTTTCACCTCTTTTATTAAAAAGATGTAAATTTTTTCTTACGTACATGATGTTTTCGTAGATATATTGACAAGGTACCGTCATGATGTTAATATCCTTAAACAGTTCCCTTAGAGAATCGCGCCTGCGAAGATTATATATGGTTCTGATGGCTCGTTTTTGCAGAATAAAAATGGACTCGATATCTGCAGCCCGTCCCCAAAGTAAAATACCGTAAGACATGATACTGTGAAAGTAACTAAAATAGACTAGCCTCGCGGTATCTACATCAGTAAATTGACGGATTTTTCTGACAGCATAAGCTGCTGAACTTAGCCGTCCTGCAAGTGATATTAAATGAGGACCCCATTGTAGCCTTGAGTCGAGCGTAATCCCCAGGAAAACGGTTTTATCGACGAATTCTAGTTTCTCTTGATTCAATACTATCTCACAATCACTACTTTTGACATTTGGTAAAGAAAATCTGATGCACTTAGTTTTTTTCCCATTTAATACTAAATTATTAGCAGTGAACCAATTTTGGATCTGCAGTAGGGCGTTATTGACGTCGTCAAAATTTGTAGCACGTCTATCTACCTTAAAAATTAATGAAGTATCATCAGCAAATAGCACCATTTGTGGTTGATTTTTTAATAAATGGAGTAAATCATTAATATACACTAAAAAGAGGAAAGGACCCAATATCGAGCCTTGTGGAACACCCATTTTAACTTTTAAACACAGTGAATTGACACCATTTATTTGAACTTGCTGTTGTCTATCATTTAAATAAGATTTTACTAAACTGAGGGCAAGTTTTCCAAGTCCGTAATGCTCAAGTTTCAAGAGTAAGGTTTCATGATCGACGCAATCAAATGCCTTGGAGAGGTCACAAAAAATGCCTATGGCGTCTTGGGCCTCTTCCCACGCGTTAAAAATGTGTTTTAATAAGGTTACACCGGCGTCGGTCGTACAACGTCCTTTGGTGAAACCAAACTGTTGATCGTGAAGTATTTTATTCGTGTTAAAATGATTGAGCATTTGATTAAGCATTACCTTTTCAAACACCTTGCTGAAAACCGGTAACACGGATACTGGTCTATAATTATTTTTGTCTTTACTGTCTCCGGATTTAAAAAGTGGAATTACCTTACTGTATTTCATTAAATCCGGGAAAACTCCTTGATCTACACAAAAATTAAATATTAAGGCTAAGTAAGGCGCTATAGTCTCAATTATGGAGGTACAGACTTTAATGGACATTCCCCAAAGATCTTCGGTCAGTTTGATCTTAATTTGCTTAAAAGCTTTTATTACTGTTATGGGGTTAATATGCTTAAAGTTAAATTCAATCGGGCAGGCCGATACGTTCGCTCTTACTAAATCAAAAGAGAGCGAGGGCGAGGAGTTTAAGACCTCAGTAGTTTTAAGTGGGATACTGGTAAAGAAATTTACAAATTCTTGAGCAACTTCTTTACTATCGGAAATGAGACCACATGACGACTCCAGTGTGTAATCAATATTATGCTTTCTGTTCCTGTTCGTTTCATTGTTGATAATTTTCCAAACTGTCTTTATTTTATTATCTGCTGATTTAACCTTGTTGCTAATGTATAAGGCTTTAGCTGCCTTACAAGTGTTCTTAAAAATTCTAGAGTAAGTAGCAACATACTTATTAAAAGTTTCCGTGTTAATATAAGGCTTAAGGCCATACAGCTCGAAAAGTCTTTCCCTACTTTTCCTGAGTCCTTTAGTTGCCCAGTCACTAAATAAAAAAAAAAATAAACAGGGTTCGAAACATTTTGAAGGAAGTGATTACGAGGAAATATTTAAGGTTTTAAATTCCGACACTTTCCATGTCAAATACTTGATTAAAAATATTGAAATAACCGAAAATAACGGAATGGTGAAATAAAACCAAACTCATGAATGAACGAAATGTCAAATTTATTATAGGCCTTAGGGACCCAGCTATGATCACACCAGCTTTGCCCGACCTTCCCTATTGATCAATTGCAGTCAATGTCTATTGTAGTAAGTACGAGTAATAGGTATTGTCGATCACTTCAGTTGCATTTGGTAGACGATCAATTTGCGCATAAATGTGTATCGATCACGTAAAAATTGTCAATTTGCAATTGATCGTTTCGGGGACCCTTTACATGACGAAAGTGAGAAAGGACTAAGGAAAATTCATCCCCCAAAAGAGTTAAATCGGGTATGAAAATTTGAATGGAAGTTCGACATTTTTCCCGATGGGAAAACTTACAGGGCACATGACTTGTATTTCTTAGAAAGTAATGGTGAGAATACGACAAACATTAGTTCTTCCTTCCTGATATGGGAAGGAAGAACTAATGTTTGTCGTTTTCTCACCATTTCTTTAGTGAACGTCATTTTAGAAAACCTTAATTCTTTCCCAACTACCACAAACATTGGCCAAACGTTATCACTAACGTAGTACTACCCTCATATCAATAAAAATAACATTTATCGGAGTTCGTTCAACTAGATGCTCTCAAAATTGAATTGAATGTTCTCAAGGAACAAATGACAAGCGTTTTGATCGAAACTTTATTAGAATTACAACATTGAGCTGAATGAGCGGCCGCCATGTTGAAAAGCGAATCGTCCGATAAAAATATCGAATTTCATGGACGCACAGTTCAAGCGCAGTAGTACAATTTTACATTGATATTGTAAGTTGTCCGATGCACGAGTTGTTGATATATCGCACACCTAGATCTAAACTGAGACAAATAAAAAATCGTTAATTTTGATTTATGTTTGAAAAACAGTGATGATCGATAAAAATTATTGAATTTTAGCTCCAGTTTGTATACAGTGACATTTTACAAGCTATTTATTATCTAGAATCAAATTAAATTGTATAACTTCCCTAACAAAAAATGTAGATATACCTACGTTTTTATCGTCTACTGAAAAATGACTTTTTTTGAGTTGTCCCAGTTTAGATCTAGGTGTGCGATATGTATTTTTTTGAAACATCTTGATTTTCGTACAGAACCTGGCCGTAAATATTATTATTTTAAAATGTCTTTGACATATCTCGGGACCCTGGGGTCCCGGATCTTTGGAAGGCGTACGAGGGGCCGAAGCCAACTCGCAGAGGCCCCATAGACAATTTTAAATTATGAGGAGGCACCAACTGACGATTATTCCTGTATACACTGTACAAGTGCACCCAAGGACAACCCCCGGTTGGTGCAGGACCATTGCAGAACATGGAAACAAAACATTGGGCTATGGGTTTGGGTGACTGTGGACTGGTTACCTAGAACTATGGAAACACTATGGCCCCTGCATGACTAATGTTTTGTATACAATTACACAGATAAAAATGACAGGGAATGACTTCCGCATATAACTACACAGGGTGTACCTAAGTGTAAACAGTGGCAATATTTTAAGGGGTCAATGTACTCATCATTATGGACAACTTTTACTATGGGACAAAACCTGAAATCGAAAAAAAAAAATCAGCTGTTCAGTACATTTATGTTCGCATAATTCGTCAAAACGTAGGGAAAAGCTAATTTATTTTCGCGATTTCACGTTTGGTCCCATAGTAAAAGTTGTTCATAATGATGACCAATGACCCCTTAAAAGATTGCCACTGTTTACACTTACAGCCTGTATAATTTCAAACAATACAATATTTCGAGAGCAACCCACACTGAACTTACTACGTCACCTTTACAATGGCAAAATCGACTCCGAAAAATTAAAATTGACTAGCAACACTGGTTTCACTGTTCCAAAAGACTTACAGATTTTCCTTTGTGAAAACGAACGGTTATGACGTAGGCATTATACGGATACGCCTTGCCAACCATGAAATTGAAGTGTCTGTTTGCTGTGAGGAAATATTTGAAAATTTTCGGGGACTATTCTATAAGCGATAAAAGTGTGGGTTGTCTTTGTTGTTTGTCGAGATTATGGTGAGAACAAATAACTGCTTTTGTGTTGTGAGTTGCGAGTCGACAATTTAATTAAATGTTTGAGTCATGGTTTTCTCATTAGCGACAGAAATATTTCATTGAGCGAAAAGGCTTTAGGACAACACAAATTACCTACACTTCTCTGAGTATCCTCCTCTCTGTCGTTTTAAACTAAATTTAGTGGCAATAACTGAAGACGATTTAGTTGACTAAGGGTAAAAAAAAAATCTATCAAAAAAAAAATTCTATTAAAAATTTCATCAGTTACATAATAAAAAAATGTAGGCACGTATTTTTTGCTTTATCATACTAAAAAAAAATGTCTTAGATTCCAACTTTAATGCGGGGGGCTCGCTACGTCAACTATAACAAACTACGTATAAAATCTAGCAAGGAGTGACGTCATGCCACATTTTAACTCAATGTATCGCCGTAATATTTTGAATAGGTAGGTACGTAATAAAAGAAAAAATACGTGTCCAATATTTTTTTATAATATACTTAAAAAAAAAAAATTCAAAATCTAAAAAAAAAATTTTTGTCTTCATCCCTAGTGCATAAATTATTGTTTATTATTCGAGGCAGATTTTTTCCTTTTGACTATAACCTTCTATGAATTCGTTCGAAATTATTCGGACAACCCCGATATACACCACACCACCCCCATATACGGAAAGATTAATAAACGCGAAAGTAATCACGTTAAAATATACCACGAACCTTCATACAACCAATCAGGAACTCCGTTGTGTATAGTCCCAGGCACCCCCGATTCTGTCACTCGATAGCCCGTAGAAGACCGAGGCGCTGGTCTGTAGTATATGTCATAGTCTTTGACAGTGATCAGCCCGTGACCCTTCGGCGTCCAGGTGGCTAAGAGGAGTGAGGGTCCTTCTGTGATGACACCGCCTCCGACCTCGTCTGGTAACGGAGTTAGGGGGTAGGATTCTCTGAGGACAAAAGAAGGAAGAATATATTAGTACGGTGATGATAATCTTCTTGCCTTTTTGGGTTTTTTGAAACCTATCAGCGAATATGTGTTTTGCGAATTTGATCCTTAATACAACTAGAAATTGTACAGCTGATAGGTGTCAAAAAACGGTTAACCTATGGACAAGGTATAAAGTCGTGGGGACTATTTTGACTTAGATTTGCCTGTTTTAGAGTAGTACTCTTAGACAGTAGGTATTAGAAACTAATTCCATTATATAGGCTTGAAAAATTGGTAGCCTGGGTTCTTTTTTTTTAATTAATTTATTTATAAAAAAATTAATATTATAAATTGTTATATTTTAAGAGTACCTAACAGCAACACGTACATATTACATACATAATATACACACATAATGTACGTTTATTTACGTACATTTTATTTTATTTTCTAAACATGTTAACTAATGTAATAATTGTCCTGGCGACGTGACGTGACTCTACAACAATTTCTTTGAAAACTTAATGGAAATTGTTCTAACATTATCACGTCTCATCGTCGCGTCTCGCCAGTCTGAAGGAGCCTTTATGTTAAATTAAAACAAATAAATAATGATTAATAATCCGTTTTCTACGCATGATGACAAACAAGCTGATTACCTAAAACATGATTATCAAAACGCAAACTTTACCCTGACCCTTCCTAAAGTTACGCCACGTTAATACCAGTCACTTTATTATGTTAGGTACATTTATTAAAATCCCTGACCTTCCCCAAATAATGACTTTTCCGTGACCCTCCCTAACTAGGCAGAAAGTGGTGTACCTAATGGTAATATTCGCCGCCCCATTACGTCAAGTTGGATTTCGCCGCTAGGCAAGTTTGATAGAAAACCTCACCCGCTTTACTCCTATCTAGAGCTCAGCCAGGAAATCCGTCTGACGGGAATGTATGAATTTGAGTGATGGAAAAACATTTCGGATTTTGATTTCGAGTATTGTTGACTGAATATGTAGTGGATTGATCTACGCCTATGCTTCTGTTTTCGATATCTTGGCCGTTATAGACTTTCTAATTTTATAATATTTGTGTCCAAATATGCAGTAGGTGCTTTTCGTGGTAAAAATAAAATTGATAATTATTTAGCGGTTCCACAAATAGCGCCAAACAAAATTTTGGATAGGTGCCGCAAGTGGAATAGGTGCTGTTCAAATCGGTGATTGTATTTCAATAACTTAAAATCATCAGAAAGTACCAGGCTCACAAGTTCACGAAGAGATTCTATATGTAAGTCGGCAAGACAGCATTCCAGACCAACTTGATAGAAAACCTCGCCCGCTCCATTACTCCTTGAGCTGGGGGTGGCGAACTTCCGTTGAATATATGAATTTGAATTATGTAAAAATATTTGCGTCGTCGGTTCAAGAATGCAATTGGGAATCTGAGCATTGTTGCTGAATTTTGTTTGACTTGGTCTCGACTTTTTGCAAGTTCTTTTGTGCAGTCAAATAGTTCCGTGAATGACAGACTGAGTATGAGTTGAGTGTAAGAAACAGATAGCAGCTGTAAGTTTTCTCCTGTGAATTAAAAATAAGAGTGTTTTTTGAATATAAATACATAGCTGATGAATCATTAATTAGAAAGCCAGTACTTACAAAAAAAGCGCTTTGTATTCTACTAATTCAGAGATAGGTATCTCATACCCACATGCTCCTAAATAAGTCATGAAAAGTACCAGGCTCACAAGTTTGCGAAGAGCTTCAATAAACAAGCTTGTATCTACTAGCATCCAAGACATTAGTCACAAAGCTGTGTTTCCCCGCGCAATGGTCGAATATTTTTTCAACAAAGGGCCCAAGGGAAGTGGCTGAAGGGCGAACAAAGGCTTTTGTGCCGTCTCCGTCGCCTTTGCGTCTCTTTCTCTTTTAAAATATACATAAGAGCTCATTCACACGAAGACGAATCGTGATTTTTCACGAATCGTGTTTTTTCACGATTCGTTATTTTTTTTGACGGGAGCAATGCTTTTTATATACCCATGTTCACACGCTTCACGAATCGTGAAAAAAGACGTAGACGGATACGTCGGTCACTATCACACACCGAATCGTCAAAGACGTATCCCGTGTGAATGCGCCCTTACTCGGCCATGTTTTAACACGGCATTGATTTCACGAAAATGTTAAAGAAACGTAAGGGCGCATTCACACGGGATACGTCTTTGACGATTCGGTATAAAACCGACGTACCGTAGTGACCGACGTATCCGTCTACGTCTTTTTTCACGATTCGTGAAGCGTGTGAACATGGGTATATAAAAAGCATTGCTCCCGTCAAAAAAAATAACGAATCGTGAAAAAACACGATTCGTGAAAAATCACGATTCGTCTTCGTGTGATTGAGCTCTAAGGTAATTTTTGTGAATTAAAATGGATGAATAGAGATCTTTTTCAGTGCCTTTTAAGTTAATAGTCTTATCTATTACTAATTTCAGTTTGAGTTTTTGCAGAATTAGCTGTGGGTTTTCTAAGAAATGGTGTTTGGTTAGCACAATTAACAAAATGGTGATCACAGAAGATTATTTTTATAAAAACTATTATTTTTGAAACTTCTAGAATTGCTTATCACAAATCCTTCTATTAATTTATATTACTTAACTAATTTAATTCTGTGATTTTATTTTATTTTAGCGAAAATAGAGAAAACGAATTTTCCCAGAAATAAAACATAAGCAGATCTATTATGTTTAAGGTAACTACTTAAAAAAAAATTAAATCAGCGAAGCGAAATAATACCGCTTGTTACTACTTAAGGCGAAACTTACAGGAAGTCCACGAAATTCAAATTCTCTTACGTTTTTTGCAATTTGCAGGTTAATATCAGGTTGTATGTTGATTTGAATATGATTCGCGACCGTAACAAATCTGTATGAGCAATAGTGAACAATATTTGACTTTTATACAACGTGTAACGTTAAATAAACGATCACAAATAAACGATTTGATTTTGATTTGATTTAATGCGCAAAACCTCTTAAGGGGTCATTTCAGGTTTGGTCCCATAGTAAAAGTTGTTCATAATGATGAGTACAATGACCCCTTAAGAGGTTTTGCGCATTGAACGTTACACGTTGTATGAATATAGTTATTATTTGTAATCACGTTCTCGACAATGGCTCTGAAGATTACGATGAAAGTTGCAATATAGGGAACGCCCCCGACCGGGTCAGGGGTGTAAAATCGATCTAGCTAGGTCTCATTTCGGGGAAAATTCGTTGTGTCCGTCTTTTTACATAAAAAGATTCGGTTCGTAATTTCGCCGCCGCGCCGCCGCTGTGAGGTTGAAAAAAGTTAGTTTAGTGTTTGTTTTTTCAATTTTAGAGCGCCTTTACACTAGCGTTTGTCCAGCGTAGGCGTTCGATAAACGTATCGTAGCGCAGTGCAGACACCGCGACTACGTGGCGCAGGCGTCGCTTTGTCGCGGCGTCAGTGCAAGGGTAAATGCATACGCTGCGTTAGCGCCGCAAGTGCGCGACGGATGCGCCGCGTTACTGCGGAGTTTTCTTTTTTTTTGCAACAGTTCGTCGAAACCTTTTTCGTTTACGCTTCGCCATTCGAAAGTAAGAATAAAAATATTTTGAATCATTTTTTATGTGTTTACAATAAAGCATAAAATAATCACTTTCACTTGACCGTACTTAATGGGTGCTCCCATATCCTTTCATTTAACTTTTCACGTTTTCGCAATAATTTTCTTTTTAAAAGCAAACCCAACAATAGAGTTTCCTCGTCAGAATCCATTTTGTTAATGATATTTCCAAAACGACAACGCAATTGTGTGACGTATGCGCCGCGTTAGCGCAGCGTTCAATTGACTCCAGAGGAAACGCCGCAAGAACGCGACGCCTGCGCCGCGTTGTGGCGTCGTCTGCGCTGCGCATACGTTTATCGAACGCCTACTGGACAAACGCTAGTGTGAAGGCGCTCTTAAAATTAAAACCTATTCAATACTTTTTCATATCTTTTAATTTTCATTGGTCTAAAAAAACTCCAAAATTATGTAAGTAGATCTTTAAGTTTTATAAACTTAAACCCCCATATTTCAAGTTTCATCGAAATTGTTAGAGCCGTTTTCGAGAACGTGATTACAAATATATAGGTATATACAGGGTGGTCCAAATAGTGACGTCAACAAGTAAAATCTGAATTCCTCATACCCATTATTTAGCTCCACCGGCTGAAAACTGTAAATAATTACAAAAACAACAAAAATAACTCGAAAACTACAAAAAATCATGGGGTATTTTCGAATATGGAATGGGGTATGAGGAATTCAGATTTTTCTTTTTGACGTCACTATTTTATTTGTAGCCTGTACTTAGAAATTTTGCTCATTTAATGGTATAGGATTGAATACTGTTGGCAGTCATTCGAAGAAGCCACTCAAATAATGGCCCGTTCTCAACAAAAAAGAGAAATGAAACTGAAAAATGCGAAAACACGAAACTAGACTTTAAAATATGAAGTGTGTTAACATACAAAATCTCTTATGATACACCTTCCTGCAAACTACAAGATTTGTATATATCCAGACAACCCAGTAAATAAATAAACGCAATATATAACCAACCTTATTTCTATGAAATATAGTAGAGAATCCTTTACGTGTCTTGTATCTTCAAGCGAAATACCTTAGTACGCCGAACGTAGTGTTAAAGGCCCGATTTATGAACATATCAGGTTTTATGCTTGCCTGGTACCTGCGATTACGGCCGTTGTACTTACTGTTATGTTTGTTTAAGTACTTGTGTACTTACTTACACACAAGAATTTACATAGCAATTTTGGACCTTACGGTTATGTTAACAGAGTGGAAATGTTGTGATTTTCTATGAAATAATAGATTATTAAGTAAGTAAGTACTTATACATATAAAAAAACTCTTTATTTCAGTAGCCTATATAGACATTTCAAAGAGCAAAAACAAGTACTTACACAAAATGGTCGACCAAAATTTTCATTACATTTTACAAGGTACTTTATAATACGCAAACAACCTTACATTACGAAACACAAACGTTTACAACCCAAAAATGTATTCAACACAACTTTAGTAATTACCTTCCACAACACAATCCAAATCGATAAAGAACATCCTTTTACCAATCGACTCAAATCGGATACAAAAAGGCAATTCGCAAAACACGAAACGTCGGGCTTTGAAATACTTTTAAAGCATAAAAAAGTTCCTTTTGTTGGGGCATAATGGAGAAGAAGAATAACCAACCAAATACAGACCACAGAATAGATAGGCGCAGATACAGAAGGCTCAATGCAATCGTTAATCATTTACTATCACTATTTACGTATACCAAGCTACGATTGGTGGTAAGACTACAAAGACAGGTTTAATTTCGATTCTATTTCCTAATTGAAATAGTAGTAAAAAAAAATAAAGACGCGGACCGTGATGGCACATGGCAGTCAATCCTTAGTTGGGCGAATGACCAGATCACAGGACAACAGCAAGAAAAATCACCGGGCGAAAGCACCCGATTATGTGTGCGTGTGTTTTCACTCGCTGCATTAAATCAACCTTCTTTATCTATCTATTTTGTGCACACACAAAGGACGGTTAACTTCGATAATCGATTCAAAGTTTAAATCAAATTCGAGCAATCTATTCGACAAACAATAAGTCTGTGTAGCCATCAAGTTGTATAGTGACAAACTAACCGACTATCAACGACTTTGGTACTTGTGGGATTAATAAGTTGAGATTTGTAGGGATCGATTTGGGATCGAGTTGTCCTGTTGTGGTTTGTGATGTTTAAAGTTTATAGCAATTGTCTATGAATTGGTGTTAATGTTTTTAGTTAATACAAAGAGAGAGAGAGAGAGAGATTTATTTCAGGTTTAGCGAGACAACATCGGAAGTAAGCGGAAGGGTTTAATGTTAATATTGTTGTTCTCGTAGCTCGTAGTCAGAAGAAAAATACATGTTGCGCCGACCCCAAATAAATTGGGATAAGGGCAGCAGAATGATGACGATGTTCTCGTAGTTGTAATAATCTGTAGTCGTAATTTATTTTCGTTGCCTATACTATAATATGTATTTGTATCCACATTGTAGTATATTATACCTGTGTACTTATTATTTTGCACCAATGACAACCCATTTTTATGTCCATGCAATCACTGTCCATACCAAGGTTGCCTGGAAGAGAAGAGAGAGGCCGCTCATTGTATACATTTTGTAGTGTTAAAATTATTTTTTCTGTTAGGTATGTATTTTCTGGTGTCCAGTGGGCTGTATCAATTGGGTACCCCAGTTGTATTAAAATTTTAATACAACTTGGGTACCAATTGACGAAGCCTACTGTACAATAACGTATATACTTATAAATAAATAAATTGAATCTAAACGTGACTTTGGCTAAATGCACAAACCGTGCAAAGCCAAAAGAAAAAAAAAAAAAATTGAAACAATCTGAGGTCACAATTTTGCTTATACAGATAAGAATTTTGTATAACTCACATGCTCAGAAACAGGATCCATGCAATAGTTTGTAACGAGTAGGAATCAAATAGCCACTCGTCTTTCTCTCAGCCAGCCCCAGTGCCGACCATGCTATGACATTAACAACAACAATGGCTGAACCAAATAACATTGAAATAATGTCACCATTTAGCAAGTTCACAGAAAGAACAAACCTTTTCTTTGAAAATAAATGTTGCATCCAACACACAGCATATTGGAACGAATTTGTTACCCAGTTATCAAAGCTTTGCCTCGAACTGGGAGTCAATTTTTCACGTTTTTCAATTGTTACCCCGTGCATAATGGTGGCTATTTGTATCCAGGTACTAGGGTTTCATAAAATGTGGAAGAGATTTATTGGTTATAGGCCGCTACAATATTTTTGATTTAAAATCGTTTTTAAATATTGTTGCAAGGACTGGTGATTTGTTGAATAAAATTCTGCGAATGATTCAATTAAATGGAAATTGTGAAATATTTTAATTTTATTTATCAGGGAGTATTTATAGATTTATATCCGCTGATGCAATTTCCGGATAACAACTCGATATCACGTAGAAACAATTTCCAAGAATTTTGTTAATACATTGAATCATGAGCAAATTCCTTCACTGGAAGCGTTTTAAAAAAACCGGTCAAGAGAGAGTCCGACTCGCGCACCGAGGGTTCTGTTCCGATTTCTGAAAAAGTGTGCTATTTAATGACATCGTTTTATTTTTCCTGTAATCTTTACTTAAACTTCTATCACATAAAATAATTTCAGATTTTTCTCTTTGCAAACTTCGGAGATAAGGGGGTAGAAACGGTAGAGTTTTCGACTTTTAACGAAATATGTAAAAAAAAATACCGTTTCTACCCGCTTGGTAGAAACGGTATTTTTTTTTACATATTTCGTTAAAAGTCGAAAACTCTACGCCCTAAAAAAAAGAAAAAAAATGTTTGAGAATATGCAAACAGCTTGCAAACAGTACATGCTTTAGTAGCCCCACTTTAATTTTTTAAGACTCCCTTTCAGTCCCTGTTGCAAAAAAAAAACATAAATATTTTTATTACTTTCTTATTTGCAAAATAGTTGGGTAAACGTCATCTAAAACTGTTCTAAATTTCAAGTTGATAGCATTAGTAGTTCTTGAGATATCCAGCTGTGAAAGACAGACAGACAGACAGACTGAGCCACACCTTATGGGTTCCTTTTTTACCATTTTGGTACGGAACCCTAAAAAGGAGGTTCTGTATTCGACCGTTATGTATGTATGTAAGTTTGTATGTCCGCGATTTACTTTTTACCAACAGCTATACTTCTTCAACCAAAAATGCGAACACTATACATTCTCATTAGTCATTACCCATCCCTTTTCTTCAGAACTCAAGAACAGATGTTTCATTACATAATTCAAAGACTTGTACGAAACGAAATTCAAGGGAGAGCTCGCGAACTCTTGAATTGATAATGAATTTTGAAATATTAGAGTTTTTACAGCAGTAGGCACGGAAAACATGAAGTTCGCTTAGATATACCGAGGGAGCGAAGTGAGCAACCAGTAGGAAAGCGAGTTAAAACTAAAGACATGTGAGAAAAGTCTTAAGAGGCGACGACGCATCGCATTATGTAGCAATTTGGCAGTAATTACGTTTATTTTGACCCTTATACTTTAATATTTTTTAGGAGCTCGTGGCTAAGTAACAACAAGTTTGCCGGGGTTGGTCAGTGGATGGGTTACCATCTTTACATACCTACCGAGACTTCTCCGTGCCTCGGAAAGCACGTTAAGCTGTTGATCCCGCCTGTCATTCGTCGATCTTTGACAGTCGTTACGGGTCGTCAGAAGCCCGAAAGTCTGACAACCAGTCTTACCAAGGGGTATCGTATTACCCAGTTACTGGGTTGTGGAGGTCAGATAGGCAGTCGCTCCATGTAAAATACTGGTATTCAGCTGCATCCGGTTAGACTGGAAGCCGACCCCAACATAGTTGGGAAAAGGCTAGGCAGATTGATTGATACTTTAATTTTTTTTTTTTAAGTATGAAATTTTAATTTCTTATGTAGTAAGGAGAAATAAAAAGTTAATTCGGGGCGTTTTATGGATTTGAACGGTATTTTTTTATAGACATACCACATACCTATTTCAAAATTCTGAGGCCACTAATTTTTCATTTCATTTGCCTATGTTGTTCAATCCACGAGCTCGGAAAAATGCAGTCGCGCATTTTATGAAAAACTTGCTTCAGGATTTTGGCTTTATATGGTACGGAACCTTCGTGTGCGAGTCCTACTCGCACTTGGCCGATTTTTAAAAACATTAGGATTTCAGTTGTGAAAAGGCCTTAAGGCTTGTCCGTCGTAAAAAGCGCGGTCAGTGTCGGACTGCATAGAAAAGAAAGAGAAGCGCGATGACACAACGCTTGCAAAATATGAAGTAATTATAGATTTACAAAAAATCTAGGTATTGGACAAGAAAAGTAATCACATGAAATCATTCCTTATTATTTTGTAAAGAACTGTATACATTTATGAACACTTTTAATGAAAACTGTAGGAGTAATATGGTAAAAACTCGAAAAAATAGACAGAAAAAGACCTGGGTTTAGCCTTTTTTTTCTTTAGTTCTACAAACTAAAATAGATTTCAGGACACATGAAATCACTTTTTGTGTATTCTAGATTATTGTGTATTTTTTTCTATCAAAAAGGTGCTATATAATTACTGTAAAAAATGGAAACAAAGTTACTTATTTTCGCCGTATTTTATGGAGGACAAGCCTTAAAGCTAAGTGCGGAAATGCACTGATTTCCACCCTTTTACAGCCACAATGAAAGCCTATAAAAGTGTGGTAATAAAAAATAAATAAATATTCTGGACCGACCTTAATCAGAATTACCTAACAAAACTACCTTTTTTGACCTACTCGAGTACCTGAAGTCCTAATCATCACCTAGAATTAGAACAAAGTTTATACTACTTCGATAGCCTACTTACCTACTGTATCGGTTAGATTAGAAACTTTTATTGTATTACGTGTCTTAATTTACTCACTCATTAGGGTTCGTTTTGACTACCTACTTTGATTTTCATTAAAGTTTAGGCATTGAAAAGCACTGGCTTTCACATATCTGTAGGTGTTTAGAGGCATGAGGAACAGGGTGTAAAGTTCACTCATCCTCCATAGAAAAGGGAGGATCCTCCGACCAGACGGGTGTTGTGTCTGGTGGGCTACTGCCCGACGGTTGATGTCGGGACGTTGTATATATGCTAGTCGCGTAGTAAACTCTAATTGCGCGATGCAGGATTGCGTGACGTCATGTCTTTGTGATGCGTAGTTCGTATGTGGCGATGTAGATGCCGCCACAGGTGTTTAAAGGCAACTTGAGGCTATGGCAGCTGAGTGGACAGATAAGCCGTCAGTAGCAATTCATCTCCAATCGATTCGACTAGTGATGGTGATCATGAAAAGATCTTTCAAACCCATAGGTAAGGCTGAGTTTATTACTTAAGTACAGTTTGTGAAATATGGTCCATTTAAAAAAAAAACGTTTATTTCGCAGCTTCATAATAAATTAAATTATTAAAATTAAATTATATTATTAAAATTAAAATTAAATTACATCAAACTAAATTAAAATTAAGACGACAAAATTACATTATTTCCAAGTGACATCTAGTAACTATCCTGATTAACAAAGGCAGTACCTAGGTACCAATTCATTCATCAAGGTTTTTTCAAGATCTAAAAGAGATTTGGAAGAGCCTAGTGTCGTTTTGCATCCTCGTCAAATTTAAGGGTGTGGTATAGACCATCAAACCGAACAACTTTTTCCATGGCACCAACATCGTAATCGCGAGAAAATTGAAGTTTTCTATGGGACAGTTGAAATTTGTTTCGCGAATACGATGTTGGTCCCATGGAGAAAGTTATTCGGTTTTATGTTCTCTGTACCACACCCTGAAATTCGACGTGGATGCAAAACGACACGTTGTATACAGGGTCGAAGGGACATTGACGCGCAAACGATTACCACGTATTCAGTCAGACATCATTCTGAGCCCCTCTATGTAGAAATTTTTCATCGGTTATTAAAACAAAAATCTGCAGTTTCCTACAACAGTGCAATACCTACACGATCAAAATGTATGGAAGAGCAGATTTTTTTTTTCAATAACCGATGATAAATTTCTATGTAGGGGGCTCAGAATGATGTACTGAATACGTGGTAACCGTTTGTGCGTCGATGTCCCTTCCACGCTGTATACGTACACCTCTGCACAACTCTTCGGGTAAAAAAGGCGTGATATTATGTTATGAAAGAGGCTTCTGTTCGTCAGCAGACTTTTCGAGTTTGTAATTGTCAGGTCTGGTGATTATATTAAAAACATTCATGTAATACTTTAAGTAAGAAAACAATAATTAACAATTTCGATAACGCGTCCAAACTCTAGTTAATAACTACCCGCAGAACAAAAAGTGAGTCTTCCAAAAAGGCTAATAGCACAACAAATTAACGAGAGTTTTAGCGCGCCCTTCAACTTTGAGCTCGTTAGCTGTTCGTTCATTTTGTTTAATAATTAATTATGCCACAGTACTGAGACGTGGTCGTGGTGTATACTGTAATAATGTTTACGTAAGGGACGGGGCACACTGTGGGGCCTGCGATGTTGAAGGACATTGTGACGTAAAAATATCGCGGCGGGATTTCATCGCGCACTGGATGTTCAACTCTCGGTGTTGAGTCGAGCTTCGAGAATCCAACCTAACAACAGCAGAGTGTATCCCAGAACGTCGAAAAAACACACTGCTGGATTCTTAACTCTCGGCGCTAAGCAGAGCCTTGAAAATCCAGTACCCGAAAAAAAATCGCCGCGATTTTTTTACGTCCATGCGAACGTCGACTAACTGTAAAACTGAGCGTTGGTCAGTCCCATAACTTGGTAAAGGTCGTGGTCAAACAATGTGCGCTTTTATAAATTCCCAACGTCACGATAAATTATCGTGAACGTCCCCGTCCAAGTCCATAAAATTTATGAAAATACGTTATATTTTCGTTTTGTTATCGTGGGCGGTAAAAGCGTCTGCATTATAATTTCCACACATTTTATTTCCTTGTGTTATCGTGATGCTGTGACGTGGACGTGGACTTCCACGATAATATCGTCACGTTGAAATTATAAAAGCGCACATTGTGAACTGAGAAGAACCACGACTTTTTTAAAGTTTTGGACAGCCTCAATTTTTTTGTTTTTTTTTGTTTTATTAAACATCCTACTTACTAATATTTATTTTATTTATAGGTTCACATAAAGAGTATAATTAAGTTAAAAATATAATATCCTAGCCTATTAAAAAACTAAAATATGCCGTTGAAAAATTCCTCCGCATCCGCATCGCTGTCGACTGGTAGTACCCAAAAGACTGTCTGCATTGCCGCGTTGTATGGCAATGCTATGCCTCGATTAGATGCACTTTGTTAGCTTTGCAATACTAGAGGCCCAGAAGTTTACTGGGTCTTTACAGGCTAGTACGATCCTGATATATCATGCTAACGAGATGTATTAGATAAATAAGTGACGTCCCCTTGAGATTGATTACAGTATTTTTGTCTATACACCTCGTTAATTAAATTAATTCCCTTCGGAGATATCGTTACAAACTGGTACATCATTATTGTGAGTCATTAATTGTCATTATAGTCAACGCTGGATAGGTTATAATATCTTTTTTGTGTAAAAGAAATCCACTTTATCGTGAAAATCGTTTTAATTAACCCATCAAACGTATTAAACGTTATTCATAACATCATTATGAACAACTTTTACTACAGGACCGAACCCAAAATCGCGAAAAAAAAATCAGCTGCCCCCTACATTTTGACGAGTTATGCGAACATAAATGTAGGGGGCAGCTGATTTTTTTTTCGCGATTTTGGGTTCGGTCCCATAGTAAAAGTTGTTCATAATGATGATCTCATTAATACCCTAGAGTTATGGGAAATAAAAAAAAACACTTTGTATACTTAAGATACCCATATATTATGTTGTTTAGAACCTGTAAGCCCGCAGTCGCCATTGGATGATGGTATATATGATATACGTTTTTATACATCTTACCTATATTAAAGTACTAGCTTTTGCCCGCGACTTCGTCCGCGTAAAATTTCTTGTCCCCCCCCACCCACTAACCCCCACGCATCGCATCACAACGACTGCCCGCGCTATTACTTCGTTTGCGCTTAGCATCCTTTCTCGCCCACCGATCATTCTCGTACCTAGTACCTTGGATGTTATCGCGTCACGACCCAGCCTGAACCCTCTGGCTGACCTCCCTACCCTTACCGCAGCGACGTGCAGAGTCGCTCAAACCCCTAGTTTTAAGTCCTAGTTTTAAGCCTGGCCGGAGGCTTTAAGCTCTCGCTTAAAGCAGCCACAGGAAAGTCCGGTTAAGCAGTCTCGACCCCCCGTGGTCAACTGTGAGAAGCCATTCAAAAAAAAAAGCATCCTTTCTGACATTTTTTATTTTTGCTCGACTCCTAAGGGCCCTAGCGTGATGTTAAATTGCCTATATCCTTCCGCATCGCAAGGGCCCTAGCGTGATGTTAAATAGCCTATAGCCCTCCTCAAAAACTCCTCAAAGATGTTTTTCAAATCCGACTGGGGTAGTTCCAGAGATAGCGCGTTCAAACAAACTAACAAAAAAACAAACTCTTCCGTTGTATTCCACCGACATTATTGAAAATAAATCTCGCAATTCAGAAAAATTACTTATTTGCACAACGCCAACTATAGTTAAATTAAAATTGATAAAACGTCCGCACTAAACATGTTTGCTCAAGAGCGAGCGGTATGAAGCGTTATAGTAATTTTAGATTATTTCCGAAACTGTACGACCAATTCCCATACTGTAAAGGCCAAATCTTATCTCCATGATGTCCTTGTGATCATAAAATAACTTATTTTGATAAGGATTAATGTGTTGTTGTTTAAATAATCATCCAAACGTAAGTATGTCTAAAAAATACTTTTTTAAAACAATAAAAGATGTATATAAGGTAAAATATAAAAGATAGAAATATGGTGTCGCGGACTTTTTTGTAGAATTATTTAAGACGGACCAGACTGCCATACATTGTTTTCAATTTTAAACAACCGTTTAGGCAGCGCATGCAAAAAAGTCTGTTTAAAGACGTATTTCTTTCCGACTTGTTAGACAAAAATTGTGATAGCTCGGCTAATATGCATGATATAAATATAATTTATAGCCTATAGCACTCAGGAATAATGTAGCTTTCTACCAGTGAAAAAATTTTTAGAATTGGATCATTAGTTTCGGAGATTACCCCCTACATACAAACTTACAAACTTACAAACTTACAAACTTACAAACAAATTTTACCTCTTTATAATATTAGTATAGATGACTGAGATTTCTCTTACGTACAGTTTTATCTCACGAAAGCGGGTGAGCCATACTTGTAGATGTAATGCGTATAGACACGCGCTCGACACGCGCTCTTGTGTGCGTACCTGCAGGTAGCGCGCTCCCGAGCTTACGCACACAAAGACAATGCGCATGTAACATGTACACATACAACTATGGCTCGCCCGCTTTCGTGAGATAAAACAACTATACACTTGGTGTACTTTCGACGTTTGAGAGGCGAGGCGAGTACCCAGTTGGTCTTTTTCTCACATAGTGTGTCCAAGTCTTTACTTGCGGTACCCAAAATAATTTAACTTTATACGATTTAACGAGGACCAGTCATGCATAAGTAATAGCTTGGCTAGAGAAATAACTTTACTACCCCAGCTGTGGGTACTTTACTTTATATTTTGTTATTTTCATATATAATATTCTTTAGTTGCTATGAGAGTATTCAAATATATGAGTAGGTACTAATTTAGGGGCTAGTGGCTAAGTAATAACAGAATATGAGTAGTATTTCGTCAGCTGATTATTACTAAACCAATTCTATTTGAATTCGTATATCCCGCTCCGAATCCACGTCAGTAGATTAAAGAATTCTTCAATTGACGCTCCCGATTGACACTGGGTGGCGGAAGAATCCTTTATTTGGTGACCATGGTCCACTTGTCGAAGGTCCAAAGTGTACTCCTGCACATTTGAGGACATAAAGAATGCCACTGAAGCCCCGACTAACGTCGCCACCTCTTGGGCCACGTAATCTATGTATTTATTTATATTTTAAGACCTATAATGTAACCAAGCCCGCGTTTACACCAAGGTAGAAAACATGTATTCTACATATATTGTGTCTAAGCTATTTTCGTTTACACCTGAAACAAGTTGTACTCAAATACTTATTTCAGGTGTAAACGAAACATGTTTACAAGTTTTACAACATTATAAGCTTATATGTTTGGAGTTTCCTAATGCGACATTTTGCGAAAAAGATATTCTGCGAAAGAGGCATCGACCTTTTGAGAAGGACCGAAAGCGACATTATGCGAAAGAGACGTTTTGCGCCTGAGCGCAACTGAACGATTTTTTTTTTTTTCAAAATTTGTCTTATTGGGCTAGTATGAAAAGTTTACTTCGAATTTGTAGTATTTATTGATACTATCAATTTCTGTATAGGCTATTAAAAAAAAACTAGGCTTCTACTCCGTTCACCTATTAGGTATACTTACCCATTTTTTTTTCAAGACGGTAAAAAAAGTCATCCGGTATGTTTTTAATAAGTCTTTTACAAGACTTGTCAAAAACCAGTATCTCAACTTGTATGCAGTTCCTATGTTTCAACGATCCTCAGAAAAGCTTAGGACTCAAACTCATCATAACATAATCTAAACAAAATAAGATAGTACTCACGTGGTCAGTATATCGTACACGGTGTACCGTGCGAGGTAGGAGTGCGTGTGAATCTTGCGTACATTTTGAGCGAGCAGAAGGAACCGACGGTCAGCGGACACGGAGAATGAGGCTGGTTCTAGCACCCTCTGAAACAAAAGATAGGATATAAGTACGGTATTATGGCGGTTAAGGCTGCTGGGGTCCTAGTACTTACGGTCAAGTCTAGACGATAAAATATTTTTAATAACCCTTACAAAAATATCGGAATTATAAAACAACCCCTTTACAAAAGCAAATAAAACTTCATAATCACATTTTAAATTCGCTGGCCGACAACAAAGCATATCCTACTGAATTTTTTACACTGTGTCAATGTTCACCCGTAATTCGCATGTCAATCGACACGCGATCCCCTTATTATAGAGTAGTATCGAATTATACGCCATACCAGGAAACGAGAACCGATGCTACGCCTATAAAGAGCATCGTAAAACAGGTATCGATGTTATCAAATTGGATTGAATCTATTCTCGTGGTCGTGTTCAGTAATATTGTTATAGTATTTATTTGTCTTCTACGCTGTTTTGTTTTATGACGGTTTTGAGTAGACTCCTTTATGGTTATGTCATCCTGGTATGTTTCTTGGGACTGGTTTGTTAGTTACGATTCGATCGAGCGCGAAAGCACCGATTTATTGATGTTGTGATTGAGTGATGGCTCTTCGACTACCTTTGGGGGTAGAAGATCCTCCACCATGTCACTCATCCAGCTTTAGAATTTGTTTATAGTCTCCTTATTTATTATACCCCTACTCAATATGCGACCCTCATCATCATCATCATAATTTCAGCCGAAAGACGTCCACTGCTAGACATAGGCCTCCCTCAATCATCGCCACTTCGACCGGTTCTGTGCTTCTCGTATCCAGCGGATTCCTCCGGTCTTCACAAGGTTATCGGTCCACCTTTCGGCCCCATCGGCCATCTGTTCTGGGAACAATGTGCCCTGCCCACTGCCACTTAAGTTTAGCAATTCTTCGGGCTATGTCGGTTACCTGGGTTCTCCTGGGATCTCTTCGTTTCTGGAGTGCTATTCTGTAAACATCTCACCGTGATAACGTAGGTGAAGTGAGCGTGAAGTGAGCCGTCATTCCACCTGATGCTAGGGGTTGACATTATTGACAGCTCACTTTAAGATCACTTCACTTATGTTTTCACCGTGAGATATTTACAGAATAGCACTACTGATTCGATCACGTAGTGAAATTCCAATTCCAATTTGGGTGACTTTTAGCCTTCTAATAAGGCCCATTGAGCGACAACGTTTCAGTGCCGTAACGAACTGGTCAAAGACTTACGTCTTGAGACACTGCGGTATGTGAGACGAGAAGATACTGGGTAGCTTATTCGGCCCTCATCATTCTCCTGACCTTATCCCAATCTATTTGGGGTCGGCGCAACATGTCCCTTTTTTTCATAGTTTTCTATTAGTCGTCATCTCGGTAGTCACCTCCTTTCTAGGCATGTCATCTTTCACACAGTCTATCCATCGTTACTTTTGGTCTTCCCCTACTCTCTTAGCCATCGACATTCATACTCAAAACTTTCCTCACGACATTTTTCTCATTCCTACGCGTCACATGCCCCATGCCCATACCAATTTCCGCACTACTTTTCAGTCACCGGTTCCACTTTGAAACTTCCTCTTATGTACTCATTTCTTATTCTACTATTCGTGTAACACCACAAATCCCTCTTAGCATTCTTATCTCAGCTGCATGCAAGACCCTATGTCTACCAAATAAACTTAAAAGGAAACTAAATATGCATGAAAATATATGCCAGATAAGTTAACTGAATCAGAAAGTGGTGAAACAGGCTATCATTATTATTATTAGCCAGCAAACCATTACTGGAGAAAGGCCTAACTAACTACATAAATATATGTTGACAAAAACAAAAAGGATATATAGGCGTCAAAGTATTCCACCACATCGCTGTCATTCTAATGAAAGTAACCAGAATTGCCACGGTGAATGGCAATGCTGGCCAAAGAATCCATTTGCACACCATTTAAATCGATCCCCGGCTTCTCTCATTCTATCAGAACAGTAGCTGGCTATAAACCTAAGTAAGATGAAAAGTAATAACTAAACCGGTCAAGTGCGTGTCGGACCACGCACAATGAAGGATTCCATATTTGGGATAAATGAAGGTTCCCAAGAACAAATGTTAACATTGTCGTTGATAAACATGTTCTCCCATACATTCCAAGTGTTAATTTAAGTTTGTACGCGCAATATTCAAGGAGGATTTACCATGTTATTTTAAGGCCATAGACTTCTTATAAATTTATTTACCCTATTTATTGTATTTTTTTTTTTCAAAAAATTGGGCTCTGTAGTGCCGGAGATAAGGGTGAGAATGGTCAATTTTCATCAATTTTCTTAAAATAACTTTAAAACTACTTATTTATTTTAAAATTATTAAAAATATATTTAAGACCCGCACAGTAAGCCCTTTCAAGAGCAGTGATGGCCGTGGTATCGACCGCGACTTACAAGTTGTAGGTCGTAGGTTCGAACCCAGACAGGCGCTTCACTTTGTATAAATATTTTCATCACAGCTGCTCTCAAAACGATGAAGGAAAACATCGTGAGGCATGAACCAAAAATTCGAAGACATGTGACATCTACCAACCCGCACTGGTCCCGAGTGGTGGATTATTCCACTCCCTCTCGCAGAGAGGAAGCTTGTGTCCCAGCAGTTGGAAAACCCTTTCATTTAATGTGCGACACGGTACAGTTTGTAAAACTTTTTTTCTTAATTTTTTAATAATTTGTCCCCCAAAAGTGACCCCATTCCACGCGGCCACAGTAACTCATAATTATGTGTACCAAAATTCAACTTAATCGGTCCATTCAAAATTCGGAGCAAATTGGCTGTGACAGACGGACAGACAGACACACACGAGATACTATAAGGGTTCCGTTTTTTCATTCGGACGTAGGGAACCCTAAAAAAGAAAAACGTTCTATTACGTCACAGTCCCACCTAATAAGCCAGGTGCGATTTGTTATTGTCAATGGTACAGACAGAATTGAAGCAGAAATCTTCATTAGCCACCATCTGGAGGAATTTAGCTAACACGAATTTACTACGACAGAAAGAAAATAGATTGGTTTTAGTATTTTTACGAGGACTTCATTAGTTAGTCTATTTCTTTTAGGTTTTAGAACGTGTTTTGTAATTGGATTTTTTTTATTGGTTCGAGAATGTTGTTAAAAATCTTGCGGGTAAATACTACGACAGAAAGAGAATAGATTGGTTTTAGTATTTTTACGAGGACTTCATTAGTTAGTCTATTTCTTTTAGGTTTTAGAATGTGTTTTGTAATTGGATTTTTTTTATTGGTTCGAGAATGTTGTGAAAAAATCTTGTGGGTAAATACTACGACAGAAAGAGAATAGATTGGTTTTAGTATTTTTACGAGGACTTCATTAGTTAGTCTATTTCTTTTAGGTTTTAGAACGTGTTTTGTAATTGGATTTTTTTTATTGGTTCGAGAATGTTGTGAAAAAATCTTGTGGGTAAATACTACGACAGAAAGAGAATAGATTGGTTTTAGTATTTTTACGAGGACTTCATTAGTTAGTCTATTTCTTTTAGGTTTTAGAACGTGTTTTGTAATTGGATTTTTTTTATTGGTTTGAGAATGTTGTAAGAAAATCTTGTATGTTAATGTTATCTGGGGATATAATTGTGTTACTTTTTCAAAAGTAAAGTTAAGTGTAGTAAAGTCAGGACTTTCCGAGATTTTCTTATCTTATTAGTGGCTGGGGAATAATTTGGAGAACCTAATTTAGTAGCAGATAAGAATATTTTTATTGCTGAAGCTGAATATTTTAGAAATGTTTCGACATCGCTACGGCAAATAAAGAACGCAGTGGATATCTGTGTTCTATTTTGCCGTGGTCGAAAATCAAAAGGAAGTACAGTTATGGTTGGTTGGTGGTTGGTTTTTGTGTGTAGTTTAGTCTGTGATCTTCCTGTGAGAATCCTAATAAATACTTTTTAGGGTTCCGTACCTCAAAAGGAAATAACGGAACCCTAATAGGATCACTCGTGTATCTGTCTGTCTGTATGTCTGTCTGTCCATCTGGCACAGGCAATTTGCTCCGAATTTAATGGACCGATTAAGTTGAAATTTGGTACACATATGGATTTCTGTGACCCAAACACGTACGGGTAACGGGTACTGAAAAGCTAAAAACAAGCCCAGTTTAAATTAAATAAAAGTTGGAAGCAGGCGGGCCATTTGAGATTGAAAATATAAAAATGGAATGGGTCCCGCCTGCTTCCAACATTTATTTAATTTAAACTTGGCTTGTTTTTAGCTTTTCAGTTTTTTTTAAACTTAAGTTTTTTACAGCAGTCGGGTTTTTTAATTTTTTAAATTATTTATTTTTATTTCCAGCTTTTTAGTTTACAAAATGTGAAAAATTTCGCAGACGTTTTTATTGTAAGTGTTTTTTATGATTTGTCACTTCGAGGTACTTTTAACCATATAAGTTGAGTATATTTTTGTAATCACCTTTTAAAACCCTTTATTTTGATATGCCACTCGACAGGTTTTGAGAAAAAAAAAAAAATTAAGACATAATTTGGCGCCCAAAATCCGCCATTTTTTTTATTTTTTATTTTGATGTACCCAGTGTCACTCTCACAATAAATACGAATCTAACGACACCTCTCAAGCTAAAATCCATAGAGCCGTTCAGGCAACAGAGCGTGCCAAACAATTATACATACATACATACTCTCGAAAAACATAACGCTCCTTCTGGCGCAGTCGGGTAAAAATTTACCATTACCCCTATCTCCGAAACTACAGAGCCAAAAATTTTGAAGAAAATACAGAAATAATTTGGCCCCAAAAATCCGCCATTTTGTTTTTTTTTTATTTTGATATACCCAGTGTCACTCTCACAGTAAATACAAATCTAACGACACCTCTCAAGCTAAAATCCATCTAGCCGTTCAGGCCGCAGAGCGTGCCAAACAATTATACATACATACTCTTGAAAAACATATCCCTCCTTCTGGCGCAGTCGGGTAAATAGCTCCTTACTGTAGTTTACAGGAAAACCTATAAGGAGTTTGTGGTCTTAAAATAACATGGTAAATCTCTCAATATTGTGAGTACAAACTTACATTTACTGTTGAAATATATGGGATAACATGTTTTTCAACTCTATTGTTAAGTTTGTTGTTGGAACAATTTCATACCAACTACGGAACCCTTCATTGTGTGTAGGCCGATACGCACTTGGCCGGTTTTTTCTTTATTTCTTCTCGGTCTATAGTAAATTGCTGTGTCCCCATTTGGAAGATGAGGGGTAATTACAAGCCCATAAGAGATTTCAAATTATGAACTCTCTTAGCATCAAGTGGACGGCTTAAACGAAGACAGAAACAAAATACCCAGGACCCATGCGATGCATTCTACAAGTCACTATGTAATGTCAATAAAAATATATAACAAACTACCTGAATTATTAAAGAAAGAAGACAAAATTAATATATTAATAAAAAAATTAAAACAATTTTTAATAAAAAAATGCTATTACAGTATTAATGAATATTTAAATGATAAAAATATATAAGTTATCAACACATCCGACGATAATGATTTTGTTCTAGTGTTAGTGACCATCTAGTCAGATTTAATATTAATGAATAATTCAATTTTAATTTATTGTATTGTGACTACTTCTAATTTTAATGTTTTATTTTAATGATGAATGAATTTTATGAATTTTTTTATTTTGATTATTATTTATTGGGACTTGGTACCGATTAAATGAATATATTATTATAATTATTATATAAGTTCAGTAAGCAATAATATCAGATTTAAGCTAGATTTAAGTAATATTAGATTTAAGTTTCAAAGCTTCCTCTCTCCTGCTATTGTTGCTGTGCCCGACAGAGTCCATAATGATCACATATTTTTAAATTACCATCTTATGCACATTGTGGAATGCAAATAAAGTATTGAGTATTGAGTATTGCATCTTACCGCGCAAAGTGTGTCAAACTCCCAACATGGAAAATATTCCAACGACAAGAAGTAAGTACAAGTAATTTTCTACTAAGTAAGTACAAGTAATTTTCTACTTAGGCATCTCATTATCATTCTTTCTCAACTATTCCTTGACAACACCGTGGAAGAGAACGAAATTAAAAATGTTAACAAACTCCGTCCTCGGCTTAAGGCCTAAGCAAACAGAAAATATTCAATTAGGAACAAACAAGATAACTTTTAATGCGAAACCTTCAGTTGGATTGGCTTGTTTATATAATTCGTTGGGTAAGCAGAGACGGTGGGTTATCATTTTTTAGGGTTCCGTAGCCAAAGGGTAAAACGGGACCCTGTTATTAAGACTCCGCTGTCAGTCCGTCTGTCACCAGGCTGTATCTCATGAACCGTGATAGTTAGACAGTTGAAATTTTCACAGATGATATATTTCTGTTGCCGCTATAACAACAAATACTAAAAAAACAGAATAAAATAAATATCTAAGGGGCTCCCATACAACACACTTGATTTTTTTGCTCGTTTTTGCTCGATATTGATAACGGCAACAGGTAGACAATTGAAATATTCACAGAATCATCATCATCATTCTCCTGCCCTTATCCCAATTTATTTGGGGTCGGCGCAACATGTCCTTTTTTTCCATACTTCTCTATTAGTCGTTTATTATTATTATTATTTCCTTTATTTCATTTGTATATACATATTATTACAGATGGAGGCGAAATGAAATGCAGATTTGGTTCCAGAATCAATTTGGAGGGTGCGGTTGGTTGCACGGCTTCGAAAATCCAGCTTTTTGTTATTTTTCTAAAAATGATACGTGTTAGCCGGCGTAGCTTACTTTGACAGAGAGAAGACTAGTTTGCCAACCACAAAAAAATATTTAGACCGGCACCACTCGCACCTTGCAACATTGCTATTTATTTTAATTAATTTCACATATTGCCGGCAGATGACACTAATGGTACTAACTTAATACAAAAATTACCTATAAATAAACAATAAACTAAAATTGAGGCGTGCGTCGTCCACAATCCGCCCCCTAGTGCTGAGCTGAGCTGACATCAGGAAAACAAACAAATTATTTATTTTAGTAGCTAAATACAGAAATTACAGATCTACAAGCGAATATAAATTAGTTAACAAACAACAAGTTCAGTTCAGCACTAACATTCCGCTGGAAAGAGTAGGGCGACGCGCGTCACCGGACGCCGAACCACGCCAGTACGTGTGCGCACATCGACCACTCTGATGCGACCATCATCGCCGCCATGAGTCGCACTCACCACTCCGTGGCGCCAAGAACCTCGCTCTAAATTTTGCTCAATTAAAAGAACATAGTCTCCATTTCGCAACGCTCTCTGCTCTTTATTCCACTTATATCTAGGTAGCAAGGTAGGTAAATATTCTTTTATCCACCGCCCCCAAAATGCATCAGTTAAACGTTGTGCTATGCGCCATTGTTTACGTAAACATAGGTCGTCATTATTATAGATACCGAAAGCCGGACCGTTAGACGATGTACCTATTAAGAAATGATTCGGTGTTAGGGCTTCAGGAAAGTTAGGGTCACAGGATACATAAGTTATAGGACGACTATTTACCAACGCTTCTACTTCCGCGAACAATGTAATTAACGTCTCCGCACGTGGAGCGCGTTCCTTAAGTACGACCTTCAATGCGGTCTTCACCGTCCGTATCATTCGTTCCCAGGCGCCTCCCATCTCAGGCGCACCAGGAGGATTAAATCTCCACTCTATACCTCTTACAGTGCCGTCTTCGTGAAGTTTACTACGATTGAGTTCCAATAAACTACGTTTTAATTCATTATTGGCGCCTCTTAAGTTTGTCCCGTTATCAGAGTAAATAACGCTGGGCGTACCGCGACGAGATATCATCCGCCTAAGCGCCATAATGGCCGAGTCAGTAGTTAGATTATCTGCTAACTCTAAATGAATAGCGCGTATCGTCAAACACGTAAATATTACACCATATCTCTTTTCTCTCCTTCGGCCTATTGTAACCTCCATGGGGCCGAAGAAGTCGACTCCCGTAAATGTAAAAGGTCTGCGGTGGTGCTGCAAACGCGCGGCGGGAAGGCCAGCCATGCGCTGCGGCTGAGGCGCTGCGCGGCGGTACCGGCAGAATAAACAACGCGAAGCTACGGCGCGTACGGTAGGCCGTATTTTTATGATCCAGTATCGCTGCCGTAATTCATTTACGACTAGTTCGTGCGCTCCATGAAGCGCTTTCCTGTGATAGTATTCTACCAACAGTCGTGTCAACTTGTGTTGACCATCAAGTATAGCAGGTCTCATTGTTGACTGTTCAACACCTTGAACCTTGTCAATTCGACCTTGAACTCGTAAAATACCTTCCGAGTCAATATAGGGTGTCAGACATAACAAACGACTAGAGGACTTATTTTGTCTAAGTAGTTCAATGTCTTTTGCGAATGAGTCGTGTTGACACTTTTTAATTAAAAGTTTTTCCGCTTCGTACAATAGTTCAATATTAAGTTGAGTGTCAATACGTCGACAGCGCTTTATAAATAATAATACTCGAGCGGTAACTCGAACGAGTCGCGTCCAAGACGAGAAATCGTCCTCATTAGGTAATGAATTTTGAAAAACATGTGACGTCATTGTCACGTTAATGCTCCGTACCTCACATGCCGTGTCATCTGATGACTTGGTAGGACCGAGATCCTTAGGCCATGTATTCTCTGGCTGCCGTAAGAATCCAGGTCCTTGAAACCAAACATTGTCGTACATAAGTGGTGGCGCTTCTTCTTTGGTAGCTATATCAGCTACATTTAGTTTTGTCGGTACATACCGCCATTCCGTTATTTTAGTTAATTCGTCAATTTCACCCAGACGATGAGCAACGAAGGGTTTATAATTCCGAGGGTCACTACGAATCCATTGGAGGACCGTGTGCGAATCTGTCCAAAAGAAGCGCTTATTAGCCTTTAAACTTGAATGTTCTCGCTGAACAGTATCAGCAAGACGTGAAGCTATCAGTGCGCCCTGTAGTTCCAACCTAGGTATTGATATAGGGCGGAGTGGGGTCACTCTGCTCTTCGCGGCTACAAAACACACGAGTACGTTCCCGTCTAACCGAGTCAAACGCCAATAAATAACCGCTGCATAGGCTTTAATGGAAGCGTCACAAAATATATGCATCTGTGTATCTACAATAGTGTTGACGTCATGTGTACCTACAGTAGTTGAGCAGCGCTGAGTCCACATACCTGCATTAAAATACCAACGCGGTATTCGTAACAATTCTAATTGTTTTAATTCATCAAGCCATTTTACCCACTTAATCTGCTCGGCAGGTTGAATCTGGCACTTCCAGTCGACATTAGATCTATGTACGTCTTGTAAAATTATTTTACTTTTTATCAGAAACGGTGATAAAAATCCGTGAATATCATAAACTGACATAATAATGCTAAGCATTTTTGCTTTAGTAGGTGGCACGGTTCCTTCTAAAATATCTTTAGGTATACGGGTCAAATTAATCCTAAAACCGAACGAATCATCCGTGTGATGCCATATTAATCCTAAAGTGCGCTCAGTTGTGTTGTTTACACCATCTTTGAACTGTATAGCGCTGTGGGCATAACGCATCCGTAGGTATAGAATCTAAAACACGTTTGCTATTGCTTGACCAACCTCTTATCTCAAATCCGCCTTTTTTATGTATGGACGTTATATCGTTTACTAATCTAATCGCGTTACTCTCATCGCTAGTCGAATGTAAACAGTCATCCATATAATGATCTTTTATTATGACGACACGGTTGGCGCAGTGGTTGAGCAATTGACTGCTGCACAGCATGTCGCGGGTTCGATTCCCGCACGGAACAAATATTTGTACGACCTACAAGTATTTGTTCCGAGTCTGGGTGTTTTCTATCTATAATATGTATGTTTTTACAAAAAAAAATATATATATAAGTAGTTTATCAGCCATCTCGTTACCATAACACAAGCATTAGGTTGCTTAGCTTGGGACTAGATGGCGTTGTGTGAAATGTCCAAGGATATTTATTTATTTATTTATTTATTTATTATTACGTCAGCGGCCTCCGAGTTAATATTTTTATATTTTATCGCGTTCTTATTCCTTATATGCTGTGCAATAAAAGGTGACATTGTTCCGCCAAAAATAAGGCTTTGCATAACACAATGCTTAATCGTACTACCTGTGGACTCTTGCCATAAGAATCTAAATACATGTTGGTCTTCAGGTCGTATCTTAATTCGTAAAAACATATCGCGTATGTCGCCTACTATTACGAACTGATTTTCACGAAATCTAAGCATAATTCCGAACAAAGAATTGTACAAATCGGGTCCAGTCAATAAATAATCATTTAAACAAACATTATTTACCTTCGCGGCAGCATCCCACACTAGTCTCAGTTTTCCCGGTTTGTTTACATTTTGCACACCGAAGTGCGGCAGATACCAAATGTGATTAGCGGCGAGTAATTCAGCGTTCTGTAGTTCTCGTGCATAACCACTGTCAAATAACTTCGATATTTCCTGTTTATACCTACTCGCGTAGTCACTATCTTTATGAAATTTGCGTAACAACATTTGTTGACGTGATAGTGCATTACTGTACGAGTCGGGCATATCGAAATTGTCTTTTTTAAAAGGTAGACCTACCTCCCACTGAGTACCCACTTGACGTGCAGTTTTATCAACAATGTCAATAGCTCTGACATGATCTTTATTCTCACGAGATAAGGTCGATATTCCAACGGAATCGAGATTAAATGAATTTTTAATAAGGTCATTAAGTTCACTAATTACATGTATGTTATCACTATCAGAAGAGCGAGCGAGATGGAAGACATTAAGTTCACTTACCGAAGAGTGAGTACGACCTTTGTAGTGGCCATGGATGGTCCATCCCAGCCTGCAACGTGATCCATACAGCGAGTTCCTTCCCCCGTCAACAATCTCGAGCGGAGCTATAATAAAATAATTATCCTGACCTAACAATATACGCGGCACAACACTTTGCGCGTCGATTAATGGTTTTATATGAGCTAAGTGGGCACATTCAACTTTGTTTACACGTGACATATTTTGAGCACTTAATTTTAATTTGTCACATTTCCGTAAATTAATGTCATAGAAAGCATTGTCCTGTCCAGAAATTTGTAGTTTCACTTTTGGCACTTCCGATTGATAAACTTCTAAACCGAACGCGTCAGTAAACTTTATAGGGCAAGAATTTTCACTTTTTAAGCCTAAATTGTCTGATAGTTCCGAGTCGATTATTGACACTGCAGCTCCCTCGTCTAGTAAAGCGTATGTACTCACTGTACCGTTGGGTCCGCGCACTTTTACGGGAATTACTTTTAACAACGTGAAGTCGTCCGTCGTCGAACTCGTAGCTGCGTGAATGACGTCATCATCGCGTGCGACGTGCGTTATCGATGCGTCGGGAGTTTTAGGTAAATCTTGTTCCGTGCTATCTTGGCTTTTCTGTGCCTGCGGCGCATCAGCTGATTGTGACGTCGTCGTAGCTTTCGTCCAGTGCAGAAGGCGATGATGAGCCATACCACAGCTGTTGACATCACATACAGGCGCAGGGCACACTTTACTACTGTGTTGTTTAGTTGATAAACAACAATAGCATAGTCTGTGCTTTTTGACGAATCTCCATCTATCTCTTCTCATTGCTCGTTTGAATACACGACATTCTGGTAGACTATGAATTTCCTTATCACAAAATAAACATTTTGTTTCTTCAACAGCGACAGAAGTGAACACAGAGCGGTGTCTAGTTTTATCATCAGTTTTTCGATTATTGTCTGTGTCATTTGTTTTCTTTATTTCTCGTGGCAGAGTACATCCAACGACTGATAACATCTCTGCCTCAGTTTTCAAAAATGTAGCTAGTAATTCCAGCTTCGATGTGCCTTCTCCTAGACGATTATAGGCAAAATCTGTCCATTTACCTATCAGCGTGCTCGGCATTTTTGATACAATGGCTGCAGCGAGCTCAGGGCTTCGTAGGTAGTCATGTTGGTCTAGTGCGCGTATTGTTGCCACGCAATTGTTGACCTTCACAGCAAAGTAGCTTATCTCGTGTTGATAATAATTATGCAACGATGGTAACTTTTTCAGTTGAGTCGTTATATTGTAAACAATGGTTTCAGCTCGACCAAATCTCAGTTCTAGCGCATTGAGCACTGCCAACGGCGGTGTGTTGCCAATCAACAGGTCCGTTACAGCTTCTTTGGCTTCACCTCGAAGTGCTCGACGTAGTCTGCACAAGTTTTCAGAGTCACTGAACCGACACACACGGGTTGAGTCTTCGTATGCATTTTTGAAATGTAGCCACTCTATACAGTCACCACTAAAAATAGGCAGTTCGCGCGGTGTAGCGAGTCGGCTGAGCAGACGATCCTCGTGCTGGGTGGCTGTCTGTTTCATCATATCTTTTAAAGTGTGTGCGAGCTGCTCAATGCTGTCTTGAGGAGGCTGAGCAGGAGGACAGTCATGGTCCAGCCACTTCTCCACAACATCATGTTTCTGTAGATCCGGTAGGGATACAGAACCGTTCGTGCATTGATCTTCATTATGAATTCCCTCGATGTCAGCGTTTTTTTCATCATCGGCGCTGACAAGGGCAAGGTCCGCTTCTAATTTCTTATCAATTAATTCCAATTGAATCTTCGCTTTTGCTTCAGCAGCCTGCAGTTCAAGCTGTTTACGCCGTGCTATAGAAGAAGCTGTTGATTTCTTAGAACACACTGTTGTTTTCGAAGCGCACGTAGATTGCGTCACGGTAGCACGCGGTGACTGTTTTAATGTCGCCGGCGTCATCGAATAATTAAGTTCCCGTGGCGTTATGGGACAATCGCTGCCATGGGGAAGAGTCCGTTCGTCCATCTTCATAGGTGCACAATCCAATTTGAGACTTTCTATTTGTTCTTTGCGCATACGACGCGTCTGCATTGTCGGTGTTTGTGACCGGTCCGCCATTTTTCTCAACTCACGAGTTGAAGACATCGCATTGAAATCCGCTCGAAGACCAAAACTTATTACAGATGGAGGCGAAATGAAATGCAGATTTGGTTCCAGAATCAATTTGGAGGGTGCGGTTGGTTGCACGGCTTCGAAAATCCAGCTTTTTGTTATTTTTCTAAAAATGATACGTGTTAGCCGGCGTAGCTTACTTTGACAGAGAGAAGACTAGTTTGCCAACCACAAAAAAATATTTAGACCGGCACCACTCGCACCTTGCAACATTGCTATTTATTTTAATTAATTTCACATATTGCCGGCAGATGACACTAATGGTACTAACTTAATACAAAAATTACCTATAAATAAACAATAAACTAAAATTGAGGCGTGCGTCGTCCACACATATAAATTACATTTTTAAATGTTGAAATATAAAAAGTATAAAAACATTTAAAAATATAAAAAATAGTAGCCCACCGGTATCGGGAACAGGGTCCAAGCTACCGGCGGTCAGGGCTGCTGAGAGAGGAACCTCCTAACGATACGCGCCGTGTCCAGAAGTACCGCTTTCTGGATCAAGCCCTTGATCCAGCCGCCTAACGAGAGCCTCCTCAGGTGTTGGTCGAGGCTCTTGGCTATTATGCCATTGGCCGTCACGACTATCGGCACAATGATTGCTGTATCCACATCCCACATGTCGACAACCTCGCGAGCCAGGTCAAGATACTTAATTTGCTTATCTTTTTCGGCTTTCACGAGGTTCTCGTCATGCGGGACCGCTATATCAACAATCACCGTGCGACGCTCTAATCGATCTATCACCACTATGTCAGGCTTATTAGCAACAATAGTCCTGTCAGTGATGATAGACCGATCCCAATACAACGTGATATTGCCATTTTCGAGAACTGGGTCGGGCACATACCTATAGTATGGTACTTCCGATTCAACAAGACTGTATTTCAGAGCAAGTTGCTGATGGATAATCCTGGCTACAAGGTTGTGCCTATGCAAGTAGTCTCCGTTAGCCAGACGAGAACAGCCAGAAATAATGTGACGTATTGATTCCCCCGGACGGTGGCATGCCCGACAGATGTCAACCGTGCCGTCCTTCACAATATACTTCCGGTAGTTGTTCGTCATCATAACTTCGTCCATAATCGCAAAGACAAAACCTTCGGTTTCCCCAAACAGATCACCGAATCGCAACCAGGATACGGACGCTAAGAAGTCTACATCGGGTCCATGTAGGACCCGGTAAAAGCGTCCGTGAAGCTCTTTGCTCTGCCATACCTCCCTGCGGTCATTAGTATCTAATACTATAGGTTTGCGCCAGTTCTCGTTAGCTAAGGAGAGCGGGGTGAGGCCCTTATCTACTGAGACCACTTCTCGGTGCATCCCCACGTCGGCTTCTAGGAAGTATTCCCTGAGACTGCATACCTCACGGTTGTGCAGGGTCTTAGCATTTAAGAAGCCACGACCTCCGCACTTCCGCGGGATATACAGTCTCATCACCGATGACCGTGGGTGATGCATCCGATTTGCGGTCAGCAGTGTGCGGACCCTCCTATCCAGGGCGTCAAGTTCCGTCTGAGTCCATTTGAGTATGCCGAAAGAGTACATCAAAACCGGCATGACCCAACCGTTGAAGGCACGCACCTTGTTTCCGCCTGATAAAAGACTATTTAAAACTTTATTCAGGCGGCCAAAGAAACGTTCCATCAGCGATTGTTTCATGTCAGCAGCGTTGATGCCTAACGCTTCCGACATACCCAAATACTTGTAGGTTTCGAGTGAGGAGAGAGATCTTAGGTGTATGGAATCCGAAAGTTGGGTTCTCACGGATTCCACAATCTCCCCTCGCTTTACATGCATGACCGCACATTTGTCCACACCAAATTCCATCCTGATGGCGCTACTGAAAGTTTCCGTTACCTTCAGTAGCTCCATCAGTTGCAAATTGTTGGGTGCAAAGAGTTTTAAGTCATCCATGTAAAGGAGGTGAGATATAACCTGACCACCTCTCCTCAATCGAAAGCCTAGACCTGAATCCTCCAGCAGTGTGCTTAGAGGATTCAAGGCTAAGCAGAACCAAAGTGGACTCAAACTGTCGCCCTGAAATATACCTCGCTCGATCCTTATCGGTTCGCTATTCCTCTGGATATTTCGACATCCTGGATAGCGAAGGACCGTCCTCCACTGCCCCATACACGACATCAGGAAGGTGCGTAGAGTTGCATCTATTTTATACAACTCCAGCACCCTCATGAGCCATGTATGTGGCACCGAGTCATAGGCCTTCTTATAATCTATCCAACATGTCGACAGATCCTTTCGGGAACGACGAACCTGCTGGCTAATGGTCATATCGATGAGGAGCAGCTCCTTAGTACCGCGGGACCCGTTCCCACATCCATTTTGAGAGGCAGACATGATGGAGTTGGTGTCTATGTGTTTGTTAATTTTAGCTCTCAAAATGGATGTAAGAACCTTATAGACCGTCGGTAGACAAGTGATCGGTCTATAATTTCTGGGTTCCGCAGTACTACCTGATTTATGGAGCAGGTGGGTTATTCCTGTCGTTAGGAACTGGGGCAGTGATCCTGACTGTAAGGCCGACTGGAACTGGGATGCCAAGCGGGCGTGCGACCTTTGGAACCACTTTATCCAAAAGTTGTGCAGCCCGTCCGGCCCTGGAGATTTCCAGTTAGGTAACGGACGGACTGCACGAGCTACATCTTGGGGGCTGATGGTAAGTGCCCCCATTTGTGGTATGTGATCACACGCTCGCTCGACCTCCCTAGTCCAATCACCCTCAGTGTGACTGACAGGCACCGACCAGATGCTTCGCCAGAATGAACACATGGCGTCATCATCCGGTAGCTGCGTGTCAGCCACACCTTGGTCAGGTCGCTCCCAAGCCCTATAGACCCACCTTTCATCGCTCTGGAATGTGCGATTCTGAGTGTACCGCTCCACCCTCCGCCTGTACCGACGAATACGGTTTGCCCATGCACAGATCTTCTGCTTCAGGAAGTCGATACGCTCTGTGACGCAGGTCAAATAATCTCGAGGACTAATATCCATCCCCGAGAACGCCCGCCTCACAAAGCGCATCACTCTAGGGCGAGTATTGCCCTCCCTGAAACAGATTAGCTTGCCGATGAGTGCTCTAGCCTCACCTATACGACGCTCAATCCTGCACTGCCAAGTTGGTACAGCTGGTTTTGGTCGAGTAACTCTGTCATTATTATGAAATTTAACATGAGCTACACGACATGCCGCTACAGCTGCACAGTACAAGATCGAGTGGGTATCGGCGAGGTCTTTGCTGCCATCAAAACAATTTGACAGCTGCGAGTCTAGTGCACACACCAGCGCCTTGTTTTTCTTGTGCATGGGCAAACGAGGTAAACGTGGTCTAAGTCCAGGCGGAGTGGAACGGTACTCCCGGAAAGCATCCTCCAAAGCGCTCCTCAACTGTACATTGCATTGGGAACTCACGGATATAGCCCCGCTATCATCCTCTTCACCAACGCGGTCGGGTCGTGGTGAAGCACTTGGTAAATTTTGCAGTTGCACCGCGACCATAGGTGAATCAGATGTAACACGGCTATTCCGTGATTCGAGACGTAGTCGATCAAGTACGACGTCATCCAGCATATGGTTACGCTGGATGACCCGCACCTGATCCGACAGTCGTTGCGCCGACACGTTGACAGCTGGCTCAAGCACCTGAAACAGAGAGAGCATCCGACCACGGTACGCAGTCAAGTTACTTCCCCCCTCTGTAGCCCCAAAGTATGCGCGCATGACATTTTCGTTGACAGTTTGTGTCCACCTCATGCGCTGCACACTTCCACCGGGAGCGGGGACCCTATCAGAGGCCGGTGGGCCTCGGGGTCCTAAACTGGCCGGTGGTCGGCCTCTTCCACGTCGACGTACTGGTGGTGGTGTCGTCGGCGGTGAGAAGTATTCGTCGCTCGAGCTCGACGCAACTGCAGCGGCCGGTATCACTTGACTCACGTCTGGAGCAGGTTCCGGCAACTGCGAGGCGGAGCTTAGCGACGAACCCGAAGATGTTGGGTGTGTGTTTCGTAGATGTTGCGCCCGACTTCTCGTCAGCATTGTACTGCTATTCTATTCTTCATATTTATTTGATTTATTATTCCATTCTCATTCTAGTATTATTGTAAGTTCTTCTTGTAATGTGATACAGTATTTTTTGGTTTATGTTAATTTCGGGTTGGAAGGAATGATGAAGGAACACCATATTGCACATAATTTATCATTGTTGCAAGATTGTTGCATTAATAGTTTAAAAATCTAATAGAAAATACACGGAGAAAATATTTTTACAACCGTCAGCTTGACAGTCGGGCCACAGATTATTATTATTATTATTATTTATTATTATTCACAGAATATTTAATTAATATTCACTTTAAAAATAGATAATTAAATTAAAATAAAACAAATATTCCCATACAACAAACGTGATTTTTTTTGCCGTTTTTATAGATAATGGTACGGAACCCTTCGTGCGCGAGTCCGACTCGCAATTGGCCGGTTTTCTGAATATTTGACAAGCTATGTATCTGTTATTGTTTGGGAATAATAAATAATTATATTCAGTACCTATCTACCGGTGGTGACTGAAAAGTTGTGCGGAAATCGGTTGTCATGGTATGGGCATGTGATGCGGAGGAATGAGGAAAATGTCATCAGGAAAGTTTTGAGTATGTTGGCTACACGAGTAGGGGAATACCAAGGAAACGATGGATGGACTGTGTGAAAGATTATATGGCCAGAAAGGGAGTGACGACCGAGATGACGACTAATAGAGAAGTATGGAAGAAAATGACATGTTGCGCCGACCCCAAATAAATTGGGATATAACGGCAGGAGAATGATGATCTATTTGGAAATTTATCTTGAACTAGCTTTTGCCCGCGGCTTCGCCCGCGTGGATGTCGAAAAATATCCCACGGGAACGTACTACCGAGAATTCCTTCCTTATTCCTTGTCTACATTATAAAGGGAACCTCTGTGTAAAATTTCAGCTTTCTAGGTCCAAGGGTTTGGCCTGGGCGTTGATGAATCAGTCAATCAGTCAGTCTGGACTTATCTTTTTATTTATATAGATAGATAGATCAAATGAATGTTCAGTCTTGCGTAGTTTCTATATGATCAAAGAAGGTACCAATTAGTATCCACTTCAAAAAGCCAGTCGTGCTCTTAAATTTTAATAACGTCACCAGATAAGTTGTATAACCTGCCGATCTACATACATACATAAACCCACGCCTTCTTCCCATGGGGGTAAGCAGAAAGTAAAGAGCGCCACCTGTTACGATCCTTACATACTCCTTTTGCCTCGTTTACGTTCATACACCTGGTCACACGCACGCCGGTTGCGAGTACTACGCACCTGACCTTTCTGAAGAACATCACAAATAAGATCACTATAATATTTCTTCCTAGGGCGTCCCCTCCCGGCATTTCCCCTGCCGATCTGTTTTGTAAAAATCTCTCCGTGAAAACTTAGGTGAGCTTGAAGTGAGCCCCTGATGCTAGCTAGGGATTGACGCTATTGTCAATTTGCCTAGCCTTTTCCCAACTATATAGGGGTCGGCTTCCAGTCTAACCGGATGCAGCTGAATACCTGTATTATACATGGAGCGACTGCCTATCTGACCTCCACAACACAGTTACTGGGTAAAACGATACCCCTTGCTAAGACTAGTTGTCACAATTTCGAGCTTCTGACGACCCGTAACGACTGTCAAAGATCGTGGCATCGTCGCGAAGGCATGGAGGAGTCTTGCTATCTAAAGATGGTCACCCATCCACGGAACAACAAACTAGCATAACCTGATCGATCGACCCGTGCGGATGTTATTAATAGCCACAAGCCCCTCCAAGCTCTACGTATACTGTTTGATTTTGGATTTTCCTGGCAACACATAATACTTGTGACAGGGTATAAAAAGTATTCTACGATTCAGAAATACCTATCTACCTATAATTCAGAAACCTATCTACTTACAGGGCATTTTTATAGAGATGACAACTTTTGACGGAGGTGAAGAATTGAGATGAGAGGGACTGATGGGGCAAAAAGAACTTGACCAAAAAGGTTAAAAGTGTTTTAGCCCCTATAAAGGGAATAAATGGACTACCAACTTGGCTATGGTTAATTAATAATGCTAATTCCGCACTATCCAAGATGCTAGAAAAAATCCTGAATTCCCGACTAAACGGATTTTTAGACAGATGCAACATTATTGCAGATAATCAGTATGGCTTCCGAAGTGGGATATCCACTGAGGATGCTGTACTAGATCTTACCCAATTCATTGCAAGACAACTGGATAGTAAAAACAAATGTCTTGGCATCTTCTTGGACATGGCGAAAGCCTTTGACACGGTCTCTGTTCCTATCTTACTGTCAAAGCTTGAGGCCATAGGTATCAGGGGATTACCGCTTCATATGTTTAAGGACTATTTGAATAATAGGACTCAACAAGTGCAAATTGGTTCCTATCTTAGTAAAGAACAAGTTGTCAATTTTGGAGTGCCGCAAGGCAGTGTTTTAGGCCCCACTCTTTTCAAAATTTATATAAATGAACTCTGTAAAATGTCCATTCCAAATGCAAAAATTTATACGTACGCAGATGACACTGCCATTGTGGTTCATGGTTCTAGTTGGGCTCTCGTAAAGCAAAGTGCGGAAGATTTCCTTAGGAGAATTATGTGCTGGCTCAACTCCAACTTACTGACACTTAATTTGAACAAAACTAATTATGTAGCCTTCAAAATAAGACAAAATAACAAACAACTTGATGACTTTAGTATAATTGCGCACACTTGTCTAGATAACACACAAAACTATGATTGTAAGACGATAACATCTGCCAGTGTTGTCAGATATTTAGGAGTTCAAATCGATGAGCATCTAAGATGGGATAAACAACTTCAAAAAGTAATAACAAGGTTAAGAAACATGATATTTTTATTTAAAACTCTCAGAGAATCTGCATCACAAGAGCTTCTTATAAAAGTATACATCTCACTGTGTCAATCGGTCATAAACTATTGTATTCCAGTGTGGGGCGGTGCCTCAAAGACGATGTTTCTAGCCCTCGAGCGAGCCCAAAGAGCTGTTCTGAAGGTTATAAATAGGAAGCCTTTTAGATACCCAACTAGACAGCTGTACTCAGAATATCAGGTGTTAACTATTCGACAGCTTTTTGTACTCGCGTCCACTCTGAGAAGGCATCGAACAGTTCTCCCGCCTATTGATACTGGTAGGCGCAGAAAACCAGCACCTTGTCCAAGTATCCCACACACCACAATGTTTGGAAAGCGACAATATTATGTCATAAGTTCTATTTTGTATAATAGATTAAACGAAAAAATGAATATTGTAAAACTAAGCAGACATGAAGTTAAAAATCATGTAAAAATGTACTTACTACAACTGGATTACGAAGACACTGAAAATCTATTGACCCTTCAGGTATAATCTTATTTCCCACACAAACACATACTCATTCCTCACTTACTTCACCACTACATCATTAACACACATTCCTCTATTTCACCATTCATATTATCACGCATACCCACATCCACACCTCAAATCTTCAATCTCACCAACACACCCTTCCACTCTTATGTAAGTAATAAGTCGAAATATTGTTGCATTATTGACACACTTTTGTCTTAATTAGTGTATTACAATAGCTGAACACTATCCCCTGAGATACAGGTTCCCGCCTAGTTCAGGGGCTAGGGTCAATAATTCGTGCACCTTTTATGACCACCACACACTTGTCATGTACCTACTTGTTTTACTATACTTTTGTTTTACTTTATTGGTGAGAATAGCAATTTTTATTTTTATTTATTATTATTATTTATGGGTATAGATATTGGGACCTACTTGGCTACATTATACAGATAAAAATAAATCATAAATCAAGCCTGATATCGCCAAAAGGTTGGGCAGAGCTGTGTACCTAATAGTACACTCACATTTCGTCAGTTAATATGTGTAAGTCTCATGTAATAAGGAGCGAACCTATTGCCATCAACTGGGCACATATCCAGATTCCGAGGACTGAGAAATTCCTGATGGAAAAATCCAGTAACACTGTGGTGACATCTACAACGCCACAAGCGAACTACGCATTAAAGACGTCATGCAAATCCTGCATCGCGCAACCAAAGTTTAGTTTATCTATTCAACTTACTGACATCGGGCAGTAGCCCACCAGACACAACACCCGTCTGGCCAGAGGATCCTCCCTTTTCAATAGAGGAGGAGTGAGCTCGCATGCCTCTATAACACTTTGGGCGACTTTAGATAGATAAATAATATAGTAAATATTATATACAAATATATATAAAATAGTCTACGACCATCGTGCTCCGGCGTTTCACAATATTTAAAGATCCCATCCAAAACAAAAAACTCCCTGCGTATTTCTGGACGAAGCTGTTAACTTCATTTTGTTTAAAGCACATTTCATGAACAACAAAGATTTCTTAATTAGGGGGGGTAAAATTAACATTGGGAGGGAGTCCCGTCTCGGACAAGGAGCTTCGTATAATTGAGATAGAACTTCACTTGCAGGTAAGTTCGTTTAATCTCATAATTATACTCTCTCTCTTTATACCTACCATGGATAGGTTTATCAAGCTTCATGTATTACATGGGGCTTGATGAAACTATCTATGGTCGTTTTAAAATCAACTTTTCTTTTGTGTTCTAAGTAAGTATAGGTATACTAACATAGGTTATAAGATAATTTAGACACTAACACAATGTGGGCCTATGTAGTCTGTAATTTTTTTTTTTAGTATTATGCACACCATAAAAATACACATATAAATGGAATGGACTTTGGAATTGATCCCAGAACCTTAAGCTTAGCAGTAACACTTGCTACCACTAGTAGACCAACGAGGCAGTATTATTATTTCCCCATAAACAACGTTTTACGAATATAGTCGAGTACCTATCAAAAACACGAAGACGAGATTATAATTTGTAATGGACTTCCAAAGAATGAGCGAACGTCAGAAGAGAATTATACGATTTTAAGCGAATTAACAATGATGAAGTGATGGGCAAAGTTTTTTGTTACTCGATACTTTGCTGTCATTTTGTTTTTAATGATAAAATTAAAGTTAAAATTGTTTTATTCATAAGAAATTACGGTCCATTTAGTGATATTTAAAGAATAGACTTTATGGAATACTACCAACTTCCCCTTTTATATCTAACAGAATTACAATAATTTATTGGTCCATTTTTACAAAAAAACTCGTGGTTATGTAATAACAGCCGCTTGCTGGGGTTGGTCAGTGGATGGGTGACTATCTTTATACCGAGACTCCTCCGTGCCTCGGAAAGCACGTTAAGCCGTTGGTCCCGGCTGTCATTCGTGGATCTTTGACAGTCGTTACGGGTCGTCAGAAGCCCGAAAGTCTGACAACCAGTCTTACCCAGGGGTAAGACTGGTTGTCAGACTTTCGGGCTTCTTTGTACCCGGTTACTGGGTTGTGGAGGTCAGATAGGCAGTCGCTCCATGTAAAATACTGGTATTCAGCTGCATCCGGTTCGACTGGAAGCCGACCCCAACATAGTTGGGAAAAGTCTAGGCCGATTGATTGTTACAAAAAATATATATATTTATTTATTTATTTATTTATTTGGGGATCTCCAACAAAGGATACACATATACAATATTAATTACAATAATTAGAAAGTTTCTTTCAAGTGTGCTCCTTCAATTATAGGAGACCACAGCATGCACATATAACTAGCTCTAACAATGAGGTAGTATAGTACATCATTGAGGTATAAACAGAATAATATTGAGGTATAAATATAATAGTGTACCTATGCATGTACCTAACTAGAAGATTTATAATAGTTATTTGAACAGTGGTCCCCAAACTAGGCAGCGCCTGTGTCTTGGGGGCCTGAGTTGCGTTATCTTAAATTTTAATTCGAGACAAAATATTTTATTTCAGGATGTTTGAAAATGGACATAATAACTTATTACAATACTTAATTAATTAATTAAGGGTTGGGAACTATCAAAATGAAATAAAAATAAATTGAGAACAGACCAAGCATTCCGTCCTTCAATATTCCCCACTATACAAGGTGTAAAAAAATTAACTGCAAGAACTTCGTCCACATACTCGACATCGAAAAACAAACACATTACAAAAAAAAATTTGAATGGAATCGCGAAAAAAAAATCAGCTGTTCAATACATTTATGTTCGCATAATTCGCCAAAATGTACTGAACAGCTGATTTTTTTTTCGCGATTTCAGGTATGGTCCCATAGTAAAAGTTGTTCATAATGATGAGTACAATGACCCCTTAAGAGGTTGTGGGTTATTTATTTTACACCTTGTATATCTGGCCAGACAGGAGTTACCCGCAATTGGTCGCGTCTCCAACTTAATACTCGCTTCATTGAATTTCTCGGCGACTCTTAGCGCCATAACTTACTTCTTCAGTAGTCTGTGAGAATAGACCACAGAGGAATAAGTAAAGCCAATGTTATTGAGTGGGTAAGTTAGGTCTAGGGTTTGTTAGGTGTAATGTTTGTTTTGATTTTATTCAGTTGGCCTAAAAGAAAATAAATATTCAAGTGTTCGATTGATTTTTGATAAAAAATTCTGATTTTTCATTGTTGTCACCTCTCTCGGTCACACGGGACCAAATTTTTAAGAATGCTGTAAAAGATGTAAAAGATGAAAAATGTAATCAATTGGCGAACTAATAAATAATGTTAATTTAATACGTAAAATCATTGATATATATACACTAGATTAGCAATTACCGCGCCAAGGCGTTGCCACTGGACATACGGCCACGGCCGTATGCGTAGCTAACGTCAGTTCAGTGCTCTGTATGACGGCAGCCGAAGTGAACCGAGTGACACGCGACAAAAAATATCGCTAAAACGGATAAATGCGTAATGAAAGAATGCGATTCTAGATCACAAAAACTACCGGAATTACTTTTCACACGTAAGTTTATTGTTTCTGTGTCTGTATCATCGTAAAAACGCAGTAAAATAAATAAAATGTAGATTTTTTTTTAATCATGATCAGTGTTACAACTAAAAACTATGTTTTAGTTTCCCACATTTGTGGGAGTTTTTAATTTATGGAATAAGCGATTTTAAATATTTTTTAATAATAATTAACAATGTTCCAGAGTACCTAAAGATGCAATCAATTTTCTCAATCAATAATCCGATTGCTGAGAAAAGAGACTGACTGGCTACCTACTAAATCTACTGTCATTTGTTTGAAGCACTTCCGTGATCAAGATAAAATAGGCCCAAAAAGCGAATGCGGCCGTGTTTATTTGTCCAATCAAGCAATTGTAATGCTTATTGTAAGTAATGATTTTATGCGGCAATTAATATTATAAAATTATAGGTAATGCCAACAAAAAATGCCTTCTCATTGAACTACCACAGCAACAAATTAGTTTATATCGACTCAAACTACATTGTGTACTGAATGTTTTTTCAACTTAGTTTTTAGATTGTAAAGAGCTGTTTTGCCTAGAATAAATTGTATATTTTTCAGGACAACCGTTATTCTAAAGAGCAGGTGGAGCTTTCAGAAGAAGAAAATATGGATGTGGATGCTGTGGAAACCGACGAAGAGATAGTCGAATTAACTGAAACGCCCCGAAAGCCCAAAATGAGGAAAATAATTCACCGTTTGAAAAATTTATCGGCTAGAAGACTAAGAAAAGGAAAAAAATATATCACAAAAAATAAAAGACTAGAAATTATAAAAAATAAACGATAAAAGACTAGGACTTATAGAAAACTGACTCTTTGGGGAAACCGCAGGTTTTGTCTTTGCGATTATGGACGTAGTTATGATGACGAACAACTACCGGAAATATATTGTGAAGGACGGCACGGTTGACATCTGTCAGGCATTCCACCGTCCGGGAGAATCAATCCGTCACATTATTTCTGACTGGTCTCGTCTGGCTAACGGAGACTACTTGTATAGGCACAAACTTGTAGCCAGGATTATCCACCAGCAACTTGCTCTGAAATTCAGTCTTGTGGAATTGGAAGTACCGTACTGTAGGTATGTGCCCGACTCAGTTCTTGAAAATGGCAATATTACGTTGTATTGGGATCGATCTATCATAACTGACAGGACTATTGTTGCCAATAAGACAGACATAGTGGTGATAGATCGATTAGAGCGTTGCACAATGATTATTGATATAGCGGTCCCGCATGACGTGAACCTCGTGAAAGCTGAAAAAGATAAGCAGATTAAGTATCTTGACCTGGCTCGCGAGGTTGTCGACATGTGGGATGTGATACAGCAATCGTTGTGCCGATAGTCGTGACGGCTAATGGCATATTAGCCAAGAGCCTCGATCAACACCTGAAGAGGCTCTCGTTAGGCAGCTGGATTAAGGAAGATTGCTCCAGAAAGCGATACTTCTGGACACCGCACGTATCGTTAGGAGGTTCCTCTCTAAGCAGCCCTGACCACCGGTACCTTGGACCCTGTTCCCGATACCGGTGGGCTACTATTTTTAATATTTTTTAATGTTTTTATATTTTAATATTTAAAAATGTAAATTATATGTATGAAAATTAACTAAAGGAAATAAAAAATGTTCAAAAAGAAAATGCCTTGATTATTTTCATTACATATAACCTTCTAATACACATCTAATAAGAAATACATAATTCACATACTTAAAAAATAATTTAACGTGTACCGTTTAACGTTACGTTTTTTTTAACGTTTAAAAAGTTGGGTAAAATTTCGCATGGGTAGGCAACCCCATACCGCCATTGCACTTTTATATTGCGGTCTTTGTCTAATCTAAGCGACAGTATTGTTCTTGCGACTTGTGTAAGTGAGAGAGATATATGTTTACTTATAATGTTTAGTGGTTTCAAAGCTACGTCGTCGCATTTAAATAGTGGTTATACTTTTTTTACACATTTTAATGAGGTTTGCTTCTCTAGTTATATAACTCAATGCGTAAAATATTATTAAAACACATTTTTATTGTGGAATTTATTTAACTCACCTCAAAAACAGATCATAATACTTATTGAGCTGAGTTTATTAGATATCACAATAGAAATATGTTTTTAATAATTAGCCTATTAAATTAATATTATATTTCGTCGCTTCATTCTTCAGATACAAATAACCATGTAGTGCCTTTATTCTACAAGGCTCTATTCGCACGTTTAAAGAATCGACTTTTAGTCGATTGTCATTTTTTTTTTTTTTTTTTTATCTGTCAACCTCACTAGCGTGGCGTGATGTTCGTGCTGTGAACTCATTCCTTTTTCTTGCGAGGCATCGTTCGCACGTGCCTTACTAGTGAATATTTCGTGCTCAGCAATCGCCATTATAATGCCGAAAAGAAGAAATCAGGATAAAATTGAACGTTATCTACGTAAAATTCAAAAACTGGAAGATCAACAAGGAAAATATAAAAGAATTATTTATTCGTCATCGGAAGATTCCGATGAAAATTCAGGTTAGTAAATCGCTATTTATTAAGTGATAAGTGCGTTGGTGAAAATATAGAGAAATATTATCTCGATTATAATGCCTGGAGGTTGACCGTGTGTCATCACGAAGGTAATTTACTATACCTAGAGGTTAACCGCGTGTTAACACAAAGGTAACCCGTAATTGTTAAAAGGACGATTACGTTAAAACAAATAAAATGCCTGGAGGTGGATCGTGTATCCTCACGACGGTTATATATTAGCCTTAGCCTTGACGTAATTTTACCTGAGAGATTAACCGCGTGTTAATACAAGGCAAATAATATAAAAATTTACGTCTACCCTCAATTTTTAACTTTTATTTTTTATTGTTTTAGACGACACACGTCGTAATGACGACGATCCAGACCCCATTGGGTTAGTAGATCAGTCTGGTATGAACGACATTTCACCCGTTGAGGAGACCAAACCTGATGGCGAACAGGAACCAACTCCAGTACCGGAATTGGATCCTGATATTCTCTCCGCCTTAGGTGAGACCACGGAAGAGACGCCAAAGTTTGGCCCTAAAATTCATGAAAACCTATCGCGGCTTTGGCTACCTATTCTCCGAAAAGGGATGAATAAGGAGACAAAGGAGAGGCTTCATAAAGAGTACCTTATCCCAGAGAATTGCCCACTCTTACAAGCGCCTAAATTAAACCCAGAAATTTCGGCCGCAGTAAATGAAGGTACCCGTATTCGTGACAAAAGAGTAGAAGGAGTACAGCAGCAATTAGGTCACGGAATAGCCGCTCTTAATAAAGGTTTAGACTTGCTTCTTGACGATGGCAAAGACAAAGTTCAGGCCATTAAATTTTTAAGCGACAGCTGTCGCTTGCTGTGCGATCTGCACTTCGAAGAAACGGAAGCAAGAAAGAAGTTCGTCACTCCGGGCCTAGATAAATCTTTTTTAAATATTACGCAAGATATCGATCGCGATGAAATGCTTTTTGGAAGCAAACTTTCGGAAAAGATAAAGGCCACGAAAGTAATTGAAAAACAGGGCTTGCAAATCAAGAAGCCCGCACAGATTCCCAAAACGCCTACTTCATCCTACCAACCAACAACGAACCGGCCGCGCTCCCAGGGAAACTGGGGAGGCCCTCCTCGCTTTCCTTCGAACAGGGGGGGGAGGGGAGGGCCAAGGAGGAGTGCCCCAGCACCTCGCAAGCCCCAGACAGGTGCAACTCAACAGAAGTCATCTGTCCAGAGCAAACAGCGTGCGGCAGCTCAACAATAGAGGTACACGCTGGGAGAATCCAGCATTTTTATAATTGTTGGCTTAAAATTACTGGTAATCCATTAATTCTTAAATGGATATCTGAAGGATATTCCATTCCATTTTTTAAAAAAGTGAAACAAATATCAGCCATACGTAATTCTGTATCCTCGAGCGACCAACCGCATATGTTAGAAGCTATCAAAAAATTATTACAGTTAGGAGCTATATCCCCATGTCATAGATCCAAAAATGATTTCATTTCCAAAATATTTTTAACTTCTAAACCTAATGGAGGCAAAAGATTTATTTTAAATTTAAAAGCTTTAAATAAGTTTGTTTCCACTGCTCACTTTAAAATGGAGGACCATAGGACTGCAGCTAGACTTGTACCTAAAGATGGTTTCATGGCAAGTATTGACCTAAAGGAAGCATACCTTTTAGTCCCTATTTGCAAAGAACATCGTAAATACTTACGATTCCATTTTGATCAAACATACGAGTTCAACGCAATGCCCTATGGTTTATCTGTTGCTCCTAGGGTTTTCACGAAGTTAATGAAGGAGGTTATTAACCATCTAAGACACAGGGGTTATAGGTCAGTAATATATCTCGATGACATTTTTTGCATCGGTAATACTTTCGATGAATGTCGTGACAACGTTAATGAAACACTAGCATGTCTCAAATGCTTAGGTTTTGTCATTAATTACGAAAAAAGTTGTCTTGAACCTCGACAAATTTGTAAGTTTTTAGGTTTTATATTTAATAGCATTGATATGTCACTAGGCCTGCCAGATGACAAACGAACAGGGATTATGCAATTGGTCACTAAGTTCTCTTCTCTTCCTAAATGTTCCATTAGGGAACTATCACAGTTCATCGGAGTACTTACTGCAGCCTGCCCTGCACTTAGATATGGTTGGTTATACACCAAAACTCTCGAACGTCAGAAATATTTGCCCTTCAAAAGTATTGTGATTTTGAAGCAAAAATAAGACTCTCAGAAGTCATCTTATCTGACCTAGAATGGTGGAGACGGAACATCAAGTTAACATACAACGCGTTGAGACGAGATGAACAGTTCGATTTAGAAATCTACACGGACGCTTCTAGGACCGGCTGGGGGGCAGTCTGTAACGGTAATCGAGCAAACGGTGGTTGGAAAAACCAGGAATTATCTTTCCACATCAATTACCTCGAACTGCTAGCGATTTTTCTAGGTTTGAAATGCTTTGCAAGGTCGCATTCTAACTGTTCCATACTGCTTCGCGTGGATAATACAACTGCTATCAGCTATATTAACCGTATGGGAGGAGTTCGGTTCCCACATTTAAATGATCTGACCAAAAGAATTTGGCAATGGTGTGAGAAGCGAAATATATTTCTATTTGCGTCGTACATTAATACACATGACAATATAGAAGCCGATGAAGAATCTCGGAAAATTAATGTAGACACAGAATGGGAACTATCAGATTGGCCCTTCCAAACGATAGTTCAGAAGTTAGGTGAACCAAAAATCGATCTATTCGCTTCCCGCACCAATGCCAAATGTAGCCAGTACATTTCATGGAGACCGGACCCTGATTCTATAATAGTTGACGCTTTTACAGTTAGTTGGCAATCAACTTTTTTCTACGTTTTTCCACCGTTTGCTTTAATTCTAAAATGTTTGAGAAAAATCATTGACGACTCAGCCACCGGTATCCTAGTCTTTCCTTATTGGCCTGGCCAACCTTGGTTTCCATTGCTGAAAAGAATGCTCATGTCAGATATTGTTTTCTTAGATCCTAATGAGGACCTTTTGCATTCAAATTACAGATCTCGTCACCCGCTTCACAGCAGCCTTACACTGGGGGCCGCGACGCTCTCAGGGCAGCATTTACGAGACTGAATACCCCGGACGTAGCGCTAGACTTAATGCTAGGCTCCATCTCTGATAATACTATGAAACAATATTCCGTCACTTACAAATATTGGTGGCAATTTTGTCTCGAAAATAACCTTAATACCTTTGAAGCTTCGGTATCATCAGTCATAGCCTTTCTGGTGGATCTCTTTCATAAGGGAGCGTCATACGGTGCTATCAATAGCCATCGATCTGCCCTTTCATTACTCCTCGGGAATAACATTGGAGCAGACGAGAGAATAAAACGTCTACTCAAAGGTATTTACAGGCAAAAGCCATGTCGTCCCAAATATAATACCACTTGGGACCCAAAAGTAATACTGGACTACGTTTCCCAATGGTATCCCAATACCAATCTTGACCTTACTAAACTAACAAAAAAATTGACAATTTTACTAGCGTTATGTACTTCCCACCGAGTTCAAACCTTCTCCCTTATTAGAGTGCAAAATATCAATAGATCCCCCACTGGTATAAAGATAAACATAACTGACATGATAAAGACTTCCGCAGCAAATCGAGAACAACCTGTTTTATATTTACCGTATTTCGTAGAAAACCCGAGCATATGCCCTGCAAAGACTCTCGATGATTATCTCGAGGTAACATCTGCTTCACGACCCGAAGGAACCGATAGTCTTTTGCTAACCGTTAAAAGACCATATAAAAAAGCATCGTCACAAACTATCAGTAGGTGGATCAAGCAGACCCTAGCGGAGGGCGGCGTCGACGTCACAGTGTTCAGTGCGCACAGCACGCGCCACGCCTCCACCTCGGCGGCGGCCTCCGCTGGAGTCTGTGTTGACACCATCAGGAAGACGGCTGGCTGGTCTAGCTCGTCTCAGACATTTGCTCGGTTCTATAACCGACCATTAGTTGATGATGGAATTTTTGCTCGATCTGTCTGCGCCATCAGTCATTTAGATTAGAGTACTATTATGTTTAAAAAACTAATAATGATTACTTAATTTATTATTATTTTTAATTAAGAAGAAATTTCTGTTTTTTGTTAAATACTTATTAAAATTAAAGTTTTCTACTGATAGTAAAGTAAAGTTTTATTTACTAATCTGAGAATCAATCTCTAAACATCTACATGGTTATTTGTATCTGAAGAATGAAGCGACGAAATATAATATAAGATCAAACGAACTTCTTGAAGTGAAGTTCGATCATTATTATATGAGTCGCTTCATTCGAAGATACAAAGTCCTCACCCACCCAAACCCATCGTAGAAAACTGATCTCTAAACAAGAATGAGTTCACAGCACGAACATCACGCCACGCTAGTGAGGTTGACAGATAAAAAAAAAAAAAAAAAATGACAATCGACTGTAAGTCAAATCTACTTTAAGCAAGAATAAATAAATAGATAATACACTTAATCACTTTTAATTCTCAACCAATTAATTAATTACAATAAGTTTTAACAATAATATAATAACAATATAAATGTTGTATCTACGACGAGACGCGAGTGAAAAGTGAGCCCAGCCAGCTGAGCTCGGGGTTTTTAAAGACCCGGTATTCTCCCGCCGAACTCTAGCCAGTGACTCGCTAGCAACGTTCCAACATCCGGTCCGACGTAGGTGGCAGCACTGGACCCACGGTGCGTCGCTTGACTCGTGATACTGGCGCTATGTTTGGTCGCCGGAAGCAGTTGCGCCAACATCCGGCCCTCCTGAACTGTGTCTGTCCCTAGACACACCGTCATCTGTAACGTGAGAATAAACATGTTAGCTTTGTTGACTATAGTAAATATGATAATAGGTTATGTTATGTTGAATGAGATCCCACCACTGAGCTAATGAATAGCACATGCAAAAGTGTGATCCCCGACTTCGCACTACCATGCTCAGACTCGCAGTCCACATGATAGCCGAAGCTTTCCAGTTCATCCACTTTTATCTGCATGAACCACATTTTCGCCCACAACAAGCTCAAGGTCGAACCTCACTTGTTTTTGTAGTGGAAACGACATTACAACTGCAACATTTCTATTAAGTGATTATTGCAGAACAAAATATTGTACAAGTTTCATTAATCATTTGAAACCAAAATGTAAAGCTATATTATTAAATTAGAAATAAACAATAATTTTACCTTTTGATGTTTTATTAAATTAGTCTTTTGTACATACCAACAACGCCAACATCCTCATCCCAATCGGTTATCTTAATCCATGGTTTCATGTTTTCTACACAGGTAGTACCAGAATATTTCTTGTGTGATCGCTCGCTGCCTATTATGTCAACTATGTGGTATCTATCTTTCCCGAGTATTTTAGTAACTTTGAAAGGGCCCTTGAACACCGGTAGGAGTTTAGTACTACTGCCATTACCAGCCTGGCTAGACACCTTTACGAGAACCAAGTCCCCAATCTCATATTGTTTAGCCACACAACGTTTTGCATCAAAACTTTCTTTTTGATGTCTAGCATCTACTTGTATACGTGTGTCGATATCCCGTCGCAGCTGTGTGACATCTATAATTTCTTCTTGCTCGGGTAAAAATATGTCACTCTCTGTTCTAAGACGGTACCCAAAAAATGCTTCACTAGGGACTGCATTGATGGTTTTCTGCAATGTGCTATTTATACCTTGTTGTAAGCACGTTAAAACATCGTCCCAGTGTGTGTAGTCGTTATCTGCACCCAATGAACGCAGTGCTTCTACTATAGTTTTGTTATAGCGTTCGACTTGTCCGTTCGACCTCGGCATGCCAGTTGCTATAATATGTGTGCGAATGTTTTTGCTGTCACAATATGCTTGAAATGCCTTTGCCGTAAAAGCCGGACCAGCGTCAGTAATTAGTCTTCGCGGATTGCCAAAAATCTTAAACAAGTGGTCTAATTCTTTTATGACACAAGCGGTGCCTGTATCATGCACCGGAAATACAAAAACGAACTTTGTAAATGCATCGACAAGTACTAGAATATGACAATTGCCCTTTGATGATTTCACAAATGGACCCACATGGTCCATATGGAGGGTATGAAAGGGGCGAGCATATTTTGGAATTGGAAACAACTGACCTTCCTTTTTACCACTTTTATTTTTATTGTATAGGCAGTGTAAACAATTTTTTATGTATTTAGTTACTGTTTTTTTCATTTTAGGAAACCAATATTTATGTTTAATTCTTTCTAACGTTTTGTCTACAGCGAAGTGACTTATTTTGTCATGATTGTATAAAATTACTTGCCAGATACAATTTTTTGGTACAACCCATCTACGACCTATCTCAGTGCGGCGGTAGATTTTGTTTCCAAGCAATTCGTACTCATTAAAAACATTCCGATTCGCATCGGCACACAGTGTCCGGCGTGGAACAAGCCAGGTGGACAGAAATATTTTTTCATGGTTTTGGAACTTTAACTATAAATTAGTTATTTATGTAGTACTTACAGTCAGCAACAAGTCTTTTTTTTTTTTTGACATTTCACACAACGCCATCTGGTCCCGAGCTAAGCAACCTAATGCTTGTGAGATGGCTAGTAAATATACTTTTTTTTTTAACTTGCAGTTTTTAATCTTAATTAATAAGTGAAATATTTAATTCAAATCGGAACAGAGGTACTTAAAATTTTAAGAACATTAACTCTTAACAGTTAAACGAAAAAAAAGCTTTTATCGAATCATTTTGTGTTAATGTAGATGATAATGCCAAAAAGTAGCAATGTTAACCGACTTCTGTTGCTGACCGATATTTTTTTAAAAGAAAATGCATAGGAATTGTGCAAATTATATATTATAATTATACAACCTTACACTAACATAACTATTAAATACAAAAATTATAAATCTAACACTAGAGGACTGCATGCACTTGCAGAAGCCGGGTTTTCGCCAATGTTCTTTAAAACTCTGGCAACGTTTTTATGTCCAGTTGACCGTGCAGCTACTTCTGCAGCAGTCATTAATTCCCCAACACTCCGCGATTGAACTAGATCAGCAACTCTACGTTTCTTAGTTTTAAAAGACGAATCTTCAAAGACTTTTTTAGGTCTTCCGGGTCGAGAAAGGTCAGCGGATGAGGTAGAAGGTTGCGGTTGAGTCAATCGCAGGCAGAATTCGATCTTCTCGTCTGCCAGCCATAACTTATTCTTATTCAGGAAACGCTCTTTCGACTTTCCTGAAGACACCCACTTGGTAGCAATTTTCGAAGAAATGCTGGCTAATTTCATCTTAATTTCCCTTTGACATTCTTCAGTGATGTCAGAGTAATCACACTTGGACAAAATAAATTCAAATAGACGATCATTTCTTTCGTCTTTTTCGTGCTTAAGCCACTCTTCGAAAAACTCTATTTTACTAATAGAGCAAAGCTTTTCTGCAAAAAAAGAAACAAAAATGTTGTACTCAAGTGTGCTACATAAAATATATGTCATAATCATCTAAAGCCATGTAGCTAAAACATATCAAAAATTCAGAGTGGATACAAGAGGATACATGGCTTTTCCAAGCCTGATAAGTTCGAAAACAAAGAAAAACATTGTTTTTTTTTGTGTATTCACATATAGTGTACTTTATGAATGTGTATGACACATTGAAAGATTCTAATAAGAAAATAATATAGTACATACCTTCAGAAGTAAAATCCATCACTAAAACTTTCCACAAAATTAGAACTGCCACCATGAGATGTTAGTGCAAGTGTCGCGAAAATGCAACTGACTTAATTCTTTAATTGAATTTACCTCATTAGCTTACTTTGATAAACGATGACTCATCAGTATGGAATGTTAGACGTAAACAATTCTTAGAAACAGAGGATTAGGGGTGTTGTTTACAGGTAGAAAGTACAAATTTCCGGGAATTTGAAATTGACTTTTGTCCACCTGGCTTGTTCTAGGTCGGATACTGTGCGGCATCTCCTGATAATAAAATATTTCTGATTTTACATAGATTTGGATCTTGTTCCTGAACACTCAAAAGCCAGTCAGCTTCGGTGATGGACATTATTATTTGTTTTTCACAAACTTCACCACTATCGGAAGGGTTTCTGCTAAGTGCATCAACATGTTGCATTTTAGCGCCGGGTCTATGACAAATTTCATAGTCAAATTCTTGAGTCAGGAGCACCCACCTGGCTATTCGTGGCAACACTTCTTTTTTTGTAAGCGAGTATCTGACGGCATTACAGTCCGTAATTAATTTAAACTTACGGCCCAGCAAATATAAACGAAACTTTTGAAGTGATGCCACAATAGCAAGAAGCTCGAGTTCAAACGAGTGGTAACACTTTTCCTCGTTGGTAGTTTGCCTGCTATAGTAATATACCGGTCGCTCACCATGTTCATGCACTTGTACCATAATTCCAGCTACCCCCTCCCTACTTGCATCGGTATAAAGTATGGTTTCTTTTTTATTAGGGTCAAATATAGCTAAAGTAGAATCGCAAGTTAAGGCTTCTTTTAAAAGATTTACTGTGCGATCTTGTTCGTCTGTCCATTGCCACCTTTGGCCTTTTTTTAATAATTTTGTAAGTGGACTACATAGTATTGCACAGTCCTTAATAAATTTACGGAAATAGTTAACTAACCCTAAGAACTGACGCAGCTGATGAACTGTTTTGGGTACTGGGAACTGTTTTATGGCATCAATTTTCTTTGGTGTGGGTTTAATACCGTTACCATTTACTTCATATCCAAGAAATGTGATGTCAGTTAAAAAGAAAGAACACTTTTTTAAGTTAAGAGTTAAACCATGTTCTTTAAATATTTTTAGTACTGATTCCAGGATGTTTATGTTTTCCTCAACGGTTTCTGATATGATTAACACGTCATCTAAATAGACAATGACATTTTTGAAGCGTAAATTACCCAAAATCTGGTTCATCATGCGTTGAAAAATCGATGGTCCATTCGACAGTCCAAATGGCATGCGCAAAAACTCGTAATGGCCATCTTCCGTTATGAATGCAGTTTTGTCTATTGAACCCTCATTTACAATTAACTGGTAATATCCGCTCTTCATATCTAAACTGGTAAAATACTTGCACCCTTTTAATCTATCTACCAAGTCTTCTATGCGTGGCATAGGGTATTTCTCTTTAGTAGTTATTTTATTCAATGACCTATAATCCACACATAGTCGCTTTTCACCCCCTTTTTTTTCTACTAATAGTACAGGACTAGCGAAAGGAGACTTGCTTTCACGAATGATGTTATTTTTAAGGAGCTCGTCAATTATTTTACGTAACAATGTCCTATCAGGCTCTGATAACCTGTATGGCCTGGTGTAAATAGGCTTGTTCGATTCAAGTTCAATCTCAATTTCAAAATTTTTAACTTTACCTAATGAACTTAAATCAGCCGCAATTGTTTCGGGATATTTTTTAAACAAATCCTTTAAAGTATCATGATATTTATCCGGTACGTTAAATTCTACTTCAGTAGACAAAACTGCAGACACATTCACAGTTTTCTGAAAAGTCAGTTGATTTCCTATTCTCATATACATAACTGACGTATCTTCGGTCACATTCCGGCCTATCAGGACGTCACAACCCGATAAAACGTCAATAATATAGAAATCTACACTTTCGAATTCTATACCGTCTAAAATCAAAGAAGTCGTTACGTAATCTTCTACCAAAACCACAGAACAATTCGAAAATCCCTGCAAATGAATCGGTATTGCCAACTTTAGTTTCGTTAACTTTAATTTTTTTACTAAATCTGACGTTATTAAGGAGCAATCACTGCCCATATCAATAAAAACTTTTTGGGAATAGCCCCCTATACAGGCAACTTTATTAAATTTATTTTTATTTTCATCAGACTTTATAAATTTTACTTCTTTTTTTACTTCGTCAGATTTTTTGTTTCGACAATAGTTTTCTGAATGTCCCTTCCTATTACAATATTTACAAATTTCTGTACACTCATTTCGTTTGTGATTACCCCCACATCCGAAACAAGTTATCTGTTTTGTGGTTCTGGTAGCCGATAAACTTTGATTTGACACAGCAATACGACTAGACTGTTCCGATTTTAATGGATTTCCTAGATCGATTCGTTTAGACGAGGATTGAGGCACCTTCTGTTCACTGACAGCACCGTTATTATTCATATTATGAGAACTACTTAAACGACCGTGGAGAAAAGATGCAAGTTGGTCGCATGTATTAATACTTCCGGCATCCACCGACGCACTTATGTTAGGATCGTCGATGTTGCCCGTAATGATAGAAATAATGTCCCGGTCAGAAAAATTCACACTTAACTTGTCAATTTTAGATTTTTGTTGGAAGTAAAATTCATACAAATGTTGCTGTGCTGTAGGTTTACTATCAATGATTTCTTTAAGCAACGCGAACATGTTACGTTTTGTTTGGAATGTAAACGATATTTTATCTCGCCACTGTTTCCATTTCCAACTAGCCCAACTACTCTCATTTTTTAAAAATGAGTCATACCAAGTTTTTGCTGTTCCTTTGAATTTATTGACAGCCTGGTAAATTATAACCTGATCTTTCCAATTAAATGTTTTAGCATGCAAATCAACAATATTGAGCCAATTGTTTACTTTATCTGTAAGAGGGTCAAACTCTGGTACCATTGAGTTCAAAACCATACTATAGCAACCCGCTACTTGACTATCGACCGATTTCTTTGGTTTTTTACGAATGGGTGAAGGCGTATAGCTTCTACTGGACTTACTGCTTGACGATGACGATGATGAAGATCTTGTACGTTTCCTCCTTTTCCGTTCCCGTTGACGGGCACGTGACTTTCGGCCCATTTGTAGGCTTGAATTCGAAGCACTTCTGATGTAAGTCAAATCTACTTTAAGCAAGAATAAATAAATAGATAATACACTTAATCACTTTTAATTCTCAACCAATTAATTAATTACAATAAGTTTTAACAATAATATAATAACAATATAAATGTTGTATCTACGACGAGACGCGAGTGAAAAGTGAGCCCAGCCAGCTGAGCTCGGGGTTTTTAAAGACCCGGTATTCTCCCGCCGAACTCTAGCCAGTGACTCGCTAGCAACGTTCCAACATCCGGTCCGACGTAGGTGGCAGCACTGGACCCACGGTGCGTCGCTTGACTCGTGATACTGGCGCTATGTTTGGTCGCCGGAAGCAGTTGCGCCAACACGACTAAAAGTCGATTCTTTAAACGTGCGAATAGAGCCTTGTAGAATAAAGGCACTACATGGTTATTTGTATCTTCGAATGAAGCGACTCATATAATAATGATCGAACTTCACTTCAAGAAGTTCGTTTGATCTTATATTATTTATTAGTTCGTCAACTAATTACAATTTTCAAAAAAGCATCTTTTCATTTAACATTCTTAAAAAAATTATCTTGTGTGAGTGAAAACTAAGTAAGTTGCAAAATGCAACAGCCCTCTTAGATACTGTTCAAAAAGATGGACTATCGGCAAAGAAGAGGTGTCTTAGGAGTATAGCTTGGTCTGACAGCATTGCCATTCTAACGACATCACACATTCACACCATGAATAACAAGTCTAGGGACAGACAACTTAACAAGTAAAATAACCATCATAATTTTTCTTTTTAAACTTTCGCGATTTGTACACATTATAAAACAATATCGAGAACGGGTCTTATCGCGATATTCCTTTTTACGAGATAAACAGGTACCTACTTGTTTCCCGACGTTTCGACCGCCTTGCAGCGATCGTGGTCACGGGAGGACTGATGACTGTAAAGTGCGGGTATGTGCATCTACCCTCACGAAGACGAAGACGTCGCTGAGCTGTCATCAGTCCTCCCGTGAACACGATCGCTGCAAGGCGGTCGAAACGTCGGGAAACAAGTAGGTACCTGTTTACCTCGTAAAAAGGAATATCGCGATAAGACCCGTTCTCGATATTGTTTATATATTTTCTTTTTTGATAAGTAATAAAGAAAATTGGTTCTGAAATTGTGTCCGCCCAACAGTTAGATGATGATGCCAATTACGTAGCCAAAAGTTGTTCCGAGTGGAGTGAACTGCAAACGACCACAGAAAAGATTCACAAAAAAACACAGACCAGCTCTAAAAACGACCAAAAACTTCGCAAACAAAAAAAATTAAATAACGTAGGTTACCTGTAAAACACGACAAGATTTGCACAATATTACCAGAAAGTTTCATTTACATACAAAATTACACTTCTGCGGAACCACCCATTACACAGCCGAGACATTTCACTGGCATTTGCTCTACAGTGTAATTGTATTGCGACCAGTACGACCACCGTCTCCATTTGTTTACGTCTGTCGGTTACTAGTGACAACCCTAGTTGCTAGCTTTCAGCCTTTTGGATGTGTTTGTTTTAGCACAGATTAATACAGATGGGACACTCCGCAGTTTAGGTAGTACACGGCGGGCCCCGTCCACGGGGCTAATTCAGTAGAAATGCCGCGCGCCGAAGGTATAAGAGTTACGCGATAGAAAGAGAGGCAATGTGTAGGTGAATATAACTGTAGGTAATGAGCGTTCTGCGAACTGAATTGCACTTTATTGTGTCGTAGCAAGAGTCGCTTTTTATTTAAATGATTTTGCGGAGTGTCCCATCTGTGTTAATCTGTGGTTTTAGTTACGTTGGGAGTCTAGGGCTGGCAGTAATTGTTTTCAATTACGAAAGGCTTGCTTACATTTCGACGTCTGTTAATCTTTTTAGTGTGTGGTGATAATGGCACCCCTTCGTCTAGAAGAGAGGAGCGAGTGGGGGTCGGGGGTGGGGGGTTGTATGTTGTTATTCTACAGACTTACGACGTAGATATATCCCAATGACCTCTTGAGCTTGCGTGTTCTGTGCTGAGTTCACGCAACGCGTCGTACGTCCGCCCAGTAATAGGACTCACGCGTCAAGGAGTGCTGTCCCAAATTAGACGTATAATTTATTTATTATTACTATGTGAAATTGAAGTATGTATGGGCTTGTACCACTGCCCTTAAGGTTGATGCGCAGTGGTAGCCCGCAAAATTAATTTATTTTTGAGTTTCTTGCAATTTGCAGGTCCGTGTCATAGGTTGTATCTTGATCAAAGTATGATACGCGGCAATAAAACATATTAAGTTATATAATTTTAACCATAAAATCATCAATACATCTCTCTAAGTTAGATTTCGTGCACGTTCGTTAGATTTTGTTCGTTTGAGGTATGTAGGTACCGGCAAATTGCAATAAACCCAAAAAAAATATGAATTTCGCGGGCTACACAGCGCAATCACCTTCAGGCGAAAGCTCCAGGGTAGCCCGCGAAATTCAAAATTTCTTACGTTTTTTGCAATTTGTAGGTCAGTGTGAGCTTGTATGTTGATTAAAATATGATTCGCGGCCGTAGCTAATACGGCTTCACAGAATTATAATCATTAGAATCAGCAATACAACTCCATAAGTTAGCATTTACCTCAAACCTCATGATTTCATGAAATCGCTAGATTTGAGATAAATGCTAACTTATGGAGTTGTATTGCTGATTCTAATGATTATAATTCTGTAAAGCCGTATTAGCTACGGCCGCGAATCATATTTTAATCAACATACAAGCTCACACTGACCTTCAAATTGCAAAAAATGTAAGAAATTTTGAATTTCGCGGGCTACCCTGGCGCATCAACCTTAATACAAGTTTTTCTATAACTTAGTAAGGGTGCTGGTTGCAACAACTATTTATTTTGTTAACTATCATAAGTCGAGTGTACATTTTAATGTTAACATTGTAATTCTGATTAAAAATAAATTATTAAAAAAAAAACATTATACATAGAACAAAAGGTATTATATTAAAACACGTAAACTAAAAGATAAATAATTCAAGTATCTTAAAATGGTGAAGGTTTCATAAAAATACGCGGTATAGTTTTTGCGTGATTCTCAATTTTTTATCCGCTTTAGACATAACTTTCAAATTAATTACACTATGTAATATAAACAGAATCGTTCAAATCGGACGTGAATCAATGTATGGGAGAACATGTTTTTGAACTAAAATGTTAAGTTTGTTTTTGGGATAAATTCTTTTCAACTACGGAACCATTCATTGTGCGTGGTCCGAGACGCACTTGGCCGATTTTTTTTAAATGAAAATCTTCACACGTAACCTTTTTTTTTTAAAGTTTTCTTGGGTTACTAACAGCGCTTTTACTGGCTCTGATGTCAGGTGATTCCTTTTTATACTTCACTGTGCATTTATTAGGGAAAACAATCGTTCCACATTTGCATTGTGTGCGAATATAGAAAATACAAATTGAAAAAAACCGATATTCAAAATGCCTGTCTCGGTTTAGCGCCGGCCGCACGCCTGTCATGCCTGTCAAATGCCTGTCAGATGGTAAACCTAGTAGTGTGTCAGTTTGGCCTAAAGCGGGTAAGAGAGAACCAATGGGATAAACCTTTGATTTGTTGCAGTAATGGAGAACTATAGATCGTGCAGATAAATAAAAGAGCCCATGTGACAGTTTTTACATACAACTATAGTGAAAACTACGTTGATTAGACAAAATCGAAGGAAGCTATTAAGCCAGATACTTAAATAAAATTGAAATTGGCAGGCCACATTCAGAGGCTAGAAAAACAAAGATGGTCCCAGACTGTCAAACTGGACCCCCAGAAATAAAAACGAAAGAGAGGGAGACCTTTCAAAAGATCACGAAACTGTGAAAATATCTATATCTGATAGGGCAAGAACAGCCAGAATACGGGACGAATGGAAACATTTGGAGGAGGCTTTAATGCCTCAGGCGGTCCTTACATAGAAGAAATATAAACAATGTAGATACTAACACACATTACTAACAAAGTTTCTATACATCTATAAAAATTGATGCCACTTTTCGTTGTAATTTTATAACTCAAGAACGGCTGGGAGGATTTAGCTGATTTTGGTTTTGAAATGTTTGACGTAGTCCAGGGAAGGTTTATACGATGAGAAAAATTGGAAAAGCTGCCGGGAAAATTGGAAAATTCTGGAAAACTGAAAGTGGATTTTATATGGGAATATTGAAATTGGGACAGGACAACGTCTGTCGGGTCAGCTAGTAAGTTATGATTTTTATTTCATTACATACAAATACATTAAAAAATATTTTAACTTATACAGGGTGTAAGTGTAAACAGTAGCAATCTTTTAAGGGCTCATTGTACTCATAATTATGAACAACTTTTACTATGGGACCAAACCTGAAATCGCGAAAAAAAGTCAGTTGCTCAGTACATTTATGTACGCATAATTCGTCAAAATGTTGGAAACAGCTTTTTTGTTCACAATGATGAGTACAATGACCCCTTAAAAAGATTGCCACTGTTTACACTTACACCCTGTATTTTATTTATTTTATGTGACAGTTTTTAAACGGTTAATGGTTACGTTAAACCTGTCCGGAAACTTGAAAGGCCTCAAACGTGAACTCCAGAAGCACTGTGCATCTCATTGGGCTCGCAGTAGCACTCTCTTACTAAAACCACATCTCCAATGTTCCAAAAACAAAAAGTAGCTTCCAAAAATAAACAAGTACCCGCCAATACCGCAATATGTTAACTCAATCGCGCGTACGTTGCAAAAATAAGTTTTCCATCGAATACACAAGGAGGCAATGGATCGGAACCTCCCCTCCCTACCCCTCTTCACCCACCCTGGAGCCACTTGTTGGCCGGACATCAATTTATTTCGTGGCCCTGTCCGTGACACTTAGGATATTGAGTGACCTTGCCGTTTTCGTATACTTACAGTCCATTGAAAACAGTTTTGTACTAAAATCGAGTGTTTTGTTCGCTCGATAATTGACTCGTTAAGCTGAAGTGCTGGTTTTAACTTGCTTGCTTGTTGTTTATTTCTTTTGTGTAGACTGGCTTTTCATGCTGTGTTTAATTTTCTTTTAACCGTTGAAAATTAAGTTTAATTTTTATTTTGTTGTCGTTCGATCGAACCGTTTCTACCAGGAATTTATTATTGTAACTACCAGTTGAGCTGGAAGCACTAATAGTATTTTGACTGTTTAACAGATAAAATATAAATGACCTAAGTACCTACTTGAGCTGCAGGTATTTTATTCTAGTTGTACACTCTTACATACCTACTAGTTAGAGGTATGAGGAACAGGGTGTAAAGTTCACTCGTCCACCATAGAAAAGGGAGGATGCTCCGACCAGATACTGATGTTGTGTCTGGTGGAGTACTGCCCGAGGGTTGATGTCGGCCTGTTGTATACAGGTGGTCCAAATGGTGACGTCAAAAAAAGAAAAAAATACGTTTATTTGCGGTAAAGGAAAAATCTGAATTCCTCATACCCAGGGGTATTCGAACATATCCCATGTATGTTCCGCGATTTTTTGTAGTTTTCGAGTTATTTTTGTTTTTGTAATTATTTAGAGTTTTCTACTGGTGGACAGTTAGAGTTTAGAGTTCGCTCCATGTAAAATACTGGTATTCAGCTGCATCCGGTTAGATTGGAACCTGATCCCAACACGGTTGGGAAAAGGCTATAGGCAGATTGAGAGAGCTCACGTTTCACCGGATACGATGAAGAGGACAAAATGTACCTATTTATATGTTGACAATTATTGAATAATTTATTTCAATGTAATATGTATAAACATAACCTATAAACAACAAAATTATATCCTAAGTAAAACTATTAAAAAACTAAAATATGGCGTCGAAAAATTCCACCGCATCGCTGTCGACTGGTAGAGTACCCAAGAGACCGGCGGCATTGCCACGTTGTATGGCAATGCTAAGCCTCTGGCCAAAGTAAAAGCCGGCCCTCGGGTCACGGGAAGTCTCAACCAGACCAATCATTAACTGTACTTACAAATGTAGTGTTCGGCATAAGTGTTTTGGAGGTTTGATTGGCTGCAAACATGAGGCTGATGCCTCCGAATGTGTCGCGAAATATGAATTCATCGCCTGAAACAAACAGAAAACAAATGTTAACACAAGCTTACACTATTTTATAATAAGTAAGTACCTGAGCGACCGAGCTTTGCACGGGTGAAAATAGAGGAAACGAATTTTCCCAGAAATGAGACCTAGCTAGATTGAGTTTTCGCCCCCGTAAACCCCTATATTGCAAGTTTGCAACTTTCATCGAAATCGTTAGAACAGTTTCGAGAACGTGATTACAATTATACAGGGTTACATATATCGACGTATTCCTTGCAGGGGTTAAAATTCAACAAATTAAGCCACCAAATGTTCTTCCGAAATTCAGTATTTTTTTGTAATCTTTGTCCAAGAAAAATATAAATTAGGAAAAAAAAAAATGTTTAATTTAGTGATCTTTGCCAAAGTTTTGGGCATTTTTCAACTTTTAATTTTTAACATAGATCTTCTACGGCATGAGCTATGATAATAACTTAAATTCCAGTATTATAAAGTCACGCCGTAAATCATTTTTGAATTTTATTTTTTTATAAAAAAGATCTAACTAATTCAAAAACTATTAAATTTCAGTAGAACATTTGGTCACTTCATTTGTTGCATTTTAACCCTACTATGACGTATAGTCGTAATAATACGTCGAGTTACAAGTAACTCTGTATATCGACGGTGAAGTACCAATATCTCTTAACTGACATTTTTCGAGAAATTCTCTTATTTTTTTATTTTGAATTTAAAGGCGTCATTCGCTTGTTTTAGTGAAATCTCCTAGTGTATTTTCAGTTGCAACAGCAGCAGCATTAAGTTAAAATGTGGAAATAGGTACATACCTGCCAACTAAACCAACGGGTCTATTTCAAGTGTCTATTTTTCAGTTTGTGTAAATTTTTGACTTTGTCAGTTAGGTGGTAAGTAGTTAGGTGTTATTGGCACTTCGCCGTCGATATACAAATTGCTCATTTAATAGTATAAGATAGGATAACATAGAATACAAAGTGTTTTGTGTGTACATTCAGTTTAGATTTAATCTATCTATCTTCTTTTATACCGGATGACTTTTTTTACCGTCTCGAAAAAAATTGGGTATATTATGTGAATGGAGTAGAAGCTTATGGCATACCTAGTTTTTTTTTTAAGCTTACACAGAAAAAAATATCTAAGTACTAATAAATACTACAAATTCGATGTTAACTTTTCATATTTGAACCATAAAAACATAAATTTTGAAAAAAAAAATATAAATCGTTTAAAAATATCGAAATTCAAATCATATGCAGCCTGCATACGATTTGAATTTTTGATTTTTTTTTTAAAAAAAAAGAAAAAAAAGTTAGGTATGCCATAGGCTTCTACTCCGTTCACCTAATATACCCAATTTTTTTCGAGACGGTAAAAAAAGTCATCCAGTATAAATAAAAAGAGAAGTCCTGACTGACTGACTGACTCATCAACGCCCAGCCCAAACCCTTGGACTTAGAAAGCTGAAATTTTGCACAGAGGTTCCCTTTATAATGTAGACAAGGAATAAGGAAGGATTTTTGAAACTCAACCCCTAAGGGAGTAAAATAGGGTATGAAAGTTTGTATGGAAAATCGTCGTTTTTGTAGTTTAAACGGTAGTGTGTGTAGTTTAAAAGGTACGGAACCCTAATATGCAGGGCGAGAAGACATATGTTTACCTGAATTAACACATACGGTACTTTTTATCCGGGTATTCTCGTGGCATATTTTCCGATTTCCACGCGGGCGAAGCCGTGGGCAAAAGCTAGTTTCAAATAAATATTCCCAAGCCCGATCATTAATCCAAATCGCTGCATAAATTAAACCAAGATAAACTTGAACTAAAAAACACTAAGGTTAACCGCTCATTCCAGCATAAACCCGACATTACTTATATACATTTCACCCCTTCCTACCTATTCGTTAATCGTATTGGTTCAATGAAATATTCAGGCCAACCAGAGTAAAAGGATTATTGACTGGTGGACCACCGGCAAGAAAAAGTGCTCGTGCTCCACCTAGGTGAACTAAGCAGGTGGACCACGACCGAATTATTGACTGGTGGACCACCGGCAAGAAAAAGTGCTCGTGCTCCACCTAGGTGAACTAAGCAGGTGGACCACGACCGAATTATTGACTGGTGGACCACCGGCAAGAAAAAGTGCTCGTGCTCCACCTAGGTGAACTAAGCAGGTGGACCACGACCGAATTATTGACTGGTGGACCACCAGCAAGAAAAAGTGCTCGTGCTCCACCTAGGTGAACTAAGCAGGTGGACCACGACCGAATTATTGACTGGTGGACCACCGGCAAGAAAAAGTGCTCGTGCTCCACCTAGGTGAACTAAGCAGGTGGACCACGACCGAATTATTGACTGGTGGACCACCGGCAAGAAAAAGTGGTGCTCCACCTAGGTGAACTAAGCAGGTGGACCACGACCGAATTATTGACTGGTGGACCACCGGCAAGAAAAAGTGCTCGTGCTCCACCTAGGTGAACTAAGCAGGTGGACCACGACCGAATTATTGACTGGTGGACCACCGGCAAGAAAAAGTGCTCGTGCTCCACCTAGGTGAACTAAGCAGGTGGACCACGACCGAATTATTGACTGGTGGACCACCGGCAAGAAAAAGTGCTCGTGCTCCACCTAGGTGAACTAAGCAGGTGGACCACGACCGAATCCCGACTTGATTATTGACTGGAGGACCACCGGCAAGAAAAAGTGCTCGTGCTCCACCTAGGTGAACTAAGCAGGTGGACCACGACCGAATTATTGACTGGTGGACCACCGGCAAGAAAAAGTGCTCGTGCTCCACCTAGGTGAACTAAGAAGGTGGACCACGACCGAATTATTGACTGGTGGACCACCGGCAAGAAAAAGTGCTCGTGCTCCACCTAGGTGAACTAAGCAGGTGGACCACGACCGAATTATTGACTGGTGGACCACCGGCAAGAAAAAGTGCTCGTGCTCCACCTAGGTGAACTAAGCAGGTGGACCACGACCGAATTATTGACTGGTGGACCACCGGCAAGAAAAAGTGCTCGTGCTCCACCTAGGTGAACTAAGCAGGTGGACCACGACCGAATTATTGACTGGTGGACCACCGGCAAGAAAAAGTGCTCGTGCTCCACCTAGGTGAACTAAGCAGGTGGACCACGACCGAATTATTGACTGGTGGACCACCGGCAAGAAAAAGTGCTCGTGCTCCACCTAGGTGAACTAAGCAGGTGGACCACGACCGAATTATTGACTGGTGGACCACCGGCAAGAAAAAGTGCTCGTGCTCCACCTAGGTGAACTAAGCAGGTGGACCACGACCGAATTATTGACTGGTGGACCACCGGCAAGAAAAAGTGCTCGTGCTCCACCTAGGTGAACTAAGCAGGTGGACCACGACCGAATTATTGACTGGTGGACCACCGGCAAGAAAAAGTGCTCGTGCTCCACCTAGGTGAACTAAGCAGGTGGACCACGACCGAATCCCGACTTGATTATTGACTGGTGGACCACCGGCAAGAAAAAGTGCTCGTGCTCCACCTAGGTGAACTAAGCAGGTGGACCACGACCGAATTATTGACTGGTGGACCACCGGCAAGAAAAAGTGCTCGTGCTCCACCTAGGTGAACTAAGCAGGTGGACCACGACCGAATTATTGACTGGTGGACCACCGGCAAGAAAAAGTGCTCGTGCTCCACCTAGGTGAACTAAGCAGGTGGACCACGACCGAATCCCGACTTGATTCTAAAGTTTACTGGAAAAAACAGTGACGGGTCGGTAACATACAGTAACTATACAGTGTGGAATTTTGTAATGCCACCTGAAGGGAAAGTACTCTAAAGATTTTCGAAAATTCGTTTGCCACACCCGGGAATCGAACCGACTAAAATCTGTAAAAATTACACCCTGTACTTTTATTGCATTGATCGTTAGGATCAAATAAGGATGAAATCTCTCTAACAAACTTGATAAATTAAATGATAGGAAAACCATGAAATCTTCAATTTTAATTTTTTAATATTTTGAAATGTTTTTCAAGCGAATTTTTGAAAATCTTTGAATGTAGTTTTCTTTCTATTCAAAAATAAAGGAATGTTTTCTTTGAGTGAAATTTTCTATCTACAGTATTAAGAGTACTTTCCCTTCAGGTGGCATTACAAAATTCCACCCTGTATAAAGACAGAAAAGAGTTTGGTTTGCAGACAAGAAACGATTTTTGATAAGGTTTTCACCATCATTTAGAAAGAACGCCTAATATTAAATCAATCTGCCTAGCCTTACCCAACTATCTTGGGGTCGGCTTCCAGTCTAACCGGATGCAGCTTCATACTAGTTTTACATGGAACTACTGCCTATCTGACCTCCACAACCCAATAAATGGGTAATACGATACCTCTTGGTAAGACTGGTTGTCAGACTTTTCGGCTTCAGACAACCCGTAACGACTGTCAAAGATCTATGAATGACAGCCGAGACCAACGGCTTAACGTGCTTTCCGAGGCACGTAGGTGTCTCGGTATGTAAAGATGGTCACCCATACACGGACCAACCGCGGCAAGCGTAGCTTAACCTGATGGATCGACCCGTGCGTCTGTAATTACTTAGCCACGAGCTCCTTCGGTACTACGCATACATACGTATAACAAAATTAAATAGCTGCTTACCACAACTCCTTAGCTAGAATCCACTGCAGCTAAGATAATGATGATGAACCCCGAACTACTTGCAGACAAACTCATTACAACGCTCCGTGTATTCTGACCATAAATTGATGGCACATCTATGTAAAGTCAGGGAAATTAATTGTTAAGTAAATTAACCAGCAACTTAAACTGTCAGTATATTCAAATCCTGTCATTCTTTGACAGTTATGATTTGATACGGACAGCTGCGACACAGGCCTCCTGTCTGTGAGAGGGTGTGGGCTGTAATCTACCACGCGGGCCCAGTGCGGGCTGGTAAATGTCACATGTCTTCGAATTATTGGTTCTAGGATATGCTGGTTTCCTCTTCACAGCAACGGTGATGAAATTATTTACACAAAGTAAAGCGTCTGCCTGGGTTTGAACCCACGACCTGCAACTCGTAAACGTCGGGGCCGTTACCGCTGGGCCATCAATGCTTTTATTTCTCCATGAAATGGCTATATCACGGAAAACTTACGCAGGTTGTCAGTTTGCTTAGCAATTATTTTCCTTGAGTGTATACCAGCATATTTCGACGCTATAAATACAATACACATATATACCGTATGACTTTTTTTACAGTCTCGAAAAAAATTGGGTATATTAGGTGAACGGAGTAGAAGCATAGGTAAATTGAAAAAAAAAAAAAATCATATGCAGGCTAGTATATTATAATTTGAATTTCGGTATTTTTAAACGATTTATTATTTTTTTTTCGAAATTTCTGTTTTTATGGTACAAAAATGAAAAGTTTACATCGAATTTGTAGTATTTATTGGTACTTAGATATTTTTTTCTGTCTAAGCTATTAAAAAAAAAAACAAAAAACTAGGTATGCCATAGGCTTCTACACTGTTCACATAATATACCCAATTTTTTTCGAGACGGTAAAAAAAGTCATCCGGTATTTGTATACAAACAGTTCTGGTAACTAAATGTGTTGGATAATAGTGCTCGAGGCATTAACCTAATAGCTTGTCGCACTTAATGGCTCGGGTAGGATTGAGGTAGTGTATAAGTATTCCAGTGTGTATATGTATGTTGTATTTGAATGTCTTTGACGGGGAATCTTAAAACCGCTTCAAATAATTAATCAGTAGATTTATCGTATCTTCTTCTTCCTCGCTTAAAAACTACATTATCTGTAAATGATTAACGGCTTCTACACGAAATCTCTTAAGGGGTTATTGTACTCATCATTATGAACTACTTGTACTGAGCCTGAAATCGCGAAAAAAGAAAACAGAAACGAAACAGCTGTTTTTTTTTGTGCGATTAAGGTTTGGTCCCCTATAAAAGTTGTTCATAATGATGAGCAGGTACTTAAGAGATTTCGTGTATGAATATATACACCTTATATTGCTATAGCGATGTTTGGAAAACACTGAATTTCAGTCCGTTTTGAATGGATATATACGAGTCGAATCTTATTGTTTCACGAAAAATAATTTCTAATACTTTTTATTTCTGAACAATGGTTTTTAAAGGTTATACGGGGGCATAGAATGCAGCATAAAAGAAGGATTATTTTTAAATCTAGCCGCACATATCCGTGCTGTTTCAGAGACATGGCCAGTCAATAGCATTTTGTTCATATTTCCTGGAACTACAGTGCCGTTACAGATACGAACATGAACGTGTGTGAAAGACTTCATGAAAATGTAACATATGGATTGAAAAAACCGGTCAATAGCGAGTCGGACTCGCGCACCGAGGGTTCCGTTTCGATTTCTGAAAAAGTGTGCTATTTAGAGACATCGTTTCATTTTTCCTGTAATCTTTACATAAACATCTACCACATAGAATAATTTCAGATTTTTCTCTATGCAAACTTCGGAAATAAGGGAACAGACAGATAGACAGACAGCCTGAGTCGCACCATAAGGGTTCCTTTTTAAGATTTTGGTACGGAACCCTAAAAAAAGAACAATAAATTTAGTTAAGAAGACTATCAACCTAAGTTCTTTAAAGCTTCCTACTCTCTCCTACTATTTCGCTGTGGCCGACAGGGTTCACAATGATCACATATTATTTTAAATTACCACCTAAGTACACCTTGTGGAATGTAAATAAATTATTGAGTACTAGTTGTTCATGCCCGTCGTCGCCTGGGTGAATTTCATGTCTCTATCAAATCAAATCAAATATATTTATTTCGGATTCTATTATATCCATAGGTGTTAGTAACAATAAACTTAGCCTAGTGTTAGTACAGTGGTTCAGTGGTTCTCTATCTCCAGTGGTTTGGCTGTGTTTTCTGTTTTCATGCAAAATTACCATTCGAATTTCCGACTTTTCCGGTGAAATTTCCAAAAAAATCTGTCATATAAACCTTTTCCTGAAAATTACAAACGCAACAAAAAAAGATTTAGTCAAATAGATGCAACCGTTCTGAAGTGATGCGCTTACATAGGTACATTCGGCGATTGATATAAATTTATTTAAGTAGATAGATTGAGTATTGATTTTTTTGTTTGCGCCCACGGCACGAAAACGTCCTTAAAGGCACGGATAAATGCGGTTAGATCCTAACTATAGTAACAAAATGATGCAATCACCAAGTGTAGTGATAATTTCAATACTTTTATGTAGTTATTTATTTAATTACGAATTTTACGAAAGAATTTGCCAGCGGCTTCGCCCGCGTGGATGTCGAAAAATATCCCACGGGAACGTACTACCGGGAAATGCTTCCTTATTCCTTGTCTACATTATAAAGAGAACCTCTGTGCAAATTTCAGCTTTCTAGGTCCAAGGGTTTGGGCTGGGCGTTGATGAGTCAGTCAATCAGTCAGTCAGGACTTCTCTTTTTATTTATATAGATTTACCCTCTCACGGAGAGCAGGCCTGTGTCCCAGCAGTGGGAACATTATAGGCATTATTGATTATAATATGTAGTTATTGGGTAGGTTATTTTCACAAGCGAATTATTAGTAAAACTATATAGATTATATCCTAAATGCGAAAGTGAAGTTTGGTTGTTACGCTTTCACGCTAAACCGGCTGAATGGATTTGGATGAAATTTGGCATACGCGTAGACCATGACCTGGATTAGAACTTAGGATACTTCTTATCCCGGTAGTACGATCCTGTGGGATAATTTCCGACATGAACGCGGCTGAAGCCATTGGCAAAAGCTAGTGTACGTTTATGTTCTTGTAATAGTTCTAGTTGGTAAATGTACGGCTTAATGGTACTACAGACATTAGCCGTATCGCTTGTCGCTTCTAATGGCTGCCCCGACATAAACTACTGCACGAACGTGATCACTCTTAAACGTGGTGTGGTAAAACGTGGTAAAACGAAGTAGCTATTGATAAGGGATAGAGTCTTGTCACTGGCCTAATGCGTGTCGACTGTCGGGCCATGCTCGTCGATTCTGTAAAATTCAAACAACAACTCGCACCTCACATCGCTTTTCACTTCACTTCTTCTCACTTGTTTTTATTTGACACTTTGAATTTAGAACGCCAATCAAGAAACTCACAGCGGATTCAGCCGGTCGATTCTGTAAAAATCTCACCGTGAAAACTTAGGTGAAGTGAGTTTGTTTTTGCTAGGAATTGACAATATTGACAGCTCACTCCACGCTCACTTCACCTAAGTTTTCACGGGGAGATGGTTACAGAATCGCACTACTTCGAAGTTTAGAATGAGGTCTTACAGAATCACACGGCTGTAATGCCCGGGCCATATTAACTATAGGTACCCATAAACCCATAAACATCGCGGTAGTTAAATTCGGTCAAGATTCAGTCAAATTATCGCGGTAAGTGATGTCCGCTAAACCTACGGCTAACGCCCTTCAACGCGATAATCAACGGCACATCCCGCTAATGTGGCGTACTGGTGCCGTATTACTACCGCTATTAAAATGTTTTGATGACTGCCTCCTCTCATGAACTGTAGTAGAAAATTATTGGAGTTTAATTATTGTTTTGAGCAACAAACAGTATAGTAACATTTGACTTTTAAAAAATTTCTTGCGTTTAATTACTGTGCTTTATTGATTAAGAGAAAAAAAAATACATGCATATTCCCTATTGTCCGCGATTTGTTCAGTTTTCCGAATGGCAGGTTATCTCACAGCGTCACAGACACTCCACCGAATGGCAGGTTATCTCACAGCGTCACAGACACTCCACCGAATGGCAGGTTATCTCACAGCGTCACAGACACTCCACCGAATGGCAGGTTATCTCACAGCGTCACAGACACTCCACCGAATGGCAGGTTATCTCACAGCGTCACAGACACTCCACCGAATGGCAGGTTATCTCACAGCGTCACAGACACTCCACCGAATGTCTGTATAATTACACTCCATTGTGCATTGGCCTCCTGTTACACCGAAGCGTAATTCCCTAATTACGGCAGCCTTACGTAAAAGGAAAAAGTAAAGGAAAACGTGATTTCTTTATTGTCCCTAATGAGTAAACGAGGTGAGGAAAGTCACAAAAGATATTTGTCTGTTCTCCTAATTTGTCGTTTGGTAAAATACTTTGGATAACGTTGAATGTTACTGCCAAAGTTTAGTTGGTAGCGAAACGTGTCGTAGGCCGTAGGCAATAAAGTTTGTTTTTCTTATTCTCACTCGTATATTTCCGAATTAAACCTTCTCGACACGTGAATAAATTATCACCATTGATTGTATAAAAAGGGCTAAGGTCAGGCCCGAAATAACTTTTAATCAATATTATATTGATGTCTATTTTGGTTTATTAATAAGTTCGTTAGTTTTACTTCAGTTTAACTTCTACAGAATTATAAGATTTGATACAAATATTTATAAAACATTCCCTTCTTCAAGAAAACCAGAGATATATAAAGAATCCATTTTTCACAGCGTTTTCAAGCATCCTTAAGTAAGCAAATCCTTGTCGGCGATGTGGCGAACGTAATATTCGTATGGATATAGCGTCGTGACGACAAGCTCGAATCAGAATAACTTTTCACTATTCCTGGTTTCCTAGTACACAAAAGTGAGAGCTGGAACCTTTTTCATTTATTAGTTTTATTTTTATGGAGTTTGTGGCTAAATAATAACGGCCGCACGGGTCAATCGATCAGGGCGGTTGGTCCGTGGATGGGTGACCATCTTCATATACCAAGACTCTCCGTGCCTCAGAAAGCACGTTAAGCTGTTGGTTCTGGCTGTCATTCATGGATCTTTGACAGTTGTTACGGGTCATCGGAACCCTTAAAGTCTGACAAACAGTCTTAATAAATAAATAAACCATTTATTTCAACCGAATTAATAATAATAATTATTCATAATTATTTTATTTTTTGTTTTACTAAGGGGTATCGTATTACCCAGTAACTGGGTTGAGGTCAGATAGACAGTCGCTCCATGTAGTAAAATACTAGTATTCAGCTGCATCCGGTTAGACTGGAAGCAGAGCCTGTTAGCTGGGAATTGCTATGATGATGATGATTATGATTTTTTTACTTTCTCTATTTAAATTTTGTTCCATTTTTGAATATAATCGGTAAGTAGTGGCTATTCGGACATCGTGAAATAGGCCCTCACTTAGGCATATAAAATAACTTGTGGAAACAATTCAGTCCCCAGAGAACTAACCGCAAATAGAATCAACACAAACAGGCGTCCAACAGCAGCCGGTAATATCACCAATAAAATATTATTACGTACTTAGTTCAGCCACAGATTTTTGTTTATTACACGAAGCACGCAAGCCAAGCGATTTGAATCGATTACGGTGTGACAAGCGGACCGATGCCAATTTCACGTTATTATCGCACCAATCACGGTAATTATTCCAACAATTTACGATCAAATTATTTGATTAAATTCGATTTTGTTTCGAACCGATAACGTTGAGGCTCCTGTCCCGCCAAGGAAGCGTAATACTCCATTTACAATAGGATTAGACATTATAAACAAACCTTTTTTACAGTCAGTTCAATCGATTTTGACTTCTATTTCGTTGGAGGCATGACAAAAGCAGCTGCAGTAAACAGTTGGTATTGTAACGACTCTTTTGCCTTTAATGCCATCCTTAAGCTTACGGAATAGAAGTCAAAATCGTTTGAACGGACTGTAAAAAAGGTTTGTTTAAATGTCTAATCTTATTGTAAATGGAGTATAGTCGCTTCCTCGTCGGCGCGGTGGGAGACACGTGCCTCAACGTTATCGATTCGAAATAAAATAGAAATATGGAATATTTTGTTTCCTATCGCTCACATTTTTAGTCAGATGATCGCCACTTCTCGTTAATCGCCGGCGCTGGAACAAGTGCCTCAGACTGTTTTGTTATGCGATGCACGTCACTAGGTGCTACGTGGCATTTGAATTTGGAAGGTGAATTCAGAATTTCGAATATAGAATTTTAGAATATTGCGGTTTTCGTCGAGCTGTCAAAATGGTTCAGTAATTCCTGATGTGGCAAAGGTTTAAATAAGCTTTTGCAGTTTGGTACTCGATATGAATTAAAGGCCACTAGGTCAGTAGTAAACCTAAGTTAGTATAGTAACCTGAACGTAAAATGGAGAAAAAAAAACCGGTCAAGAGCGAGTCAGACTCGCGCACCGAGGGTTCCGTTCCGATTCCTGAAAATGTGTGCTAAACGATGTCTCTAAGACATCGTTTTATTTTCCCTGTAATCTTTACATAAACTTCTATCACATAGAATTATTTCAGATTTTTATCTTTGCAAACTTCGGAGATAAGGAGGGGAACGGTATTTTTTTACATTTTTCATCAAAAGTCGAAAACTATGAGGCCTAAAAAAAAATAAAAAATATTTGAGAATGTGCAAGCAGCGTTCTTTCATATGATACCCCACATGCCCTAGTAGCCCCGCTTTGAATTTTTAAGACTCCCTTTCAGTCCCTGTTACAAAAAAATATAAATATTTTTACTTCTTTCTTATTTGCAAAATAGTTGGGTAAACGTCATCTAAAACTATTCTAAATTTCAAGTTGATAGCATTAGTAGTTCTTGAAATATCCAGCTGAGACAGACAGACAGACAGACAGACAGACAGACTGAGTCACACCATAAGGGTTCTTTTTTAACATTTTGGTACGGAACCCTAAAAATTGGACGTCATTGCGAAAAACCCCGACGGAGTACAAAATACTTCTGCTACTTTTTGTTTGCCATTTTCAATGGATACTTTCAACGGATTGTGGTAAAGTGCAACTATTATTTTCTCGATTCGTATTTATTTGTCTGTCAGCATAGTTTTTGTGCCCACAAGCACTCTGCCACCTTATAAGCATAATCAGCCTATAATTTGCCCACTGCTGGGACACACACGCCTCCTCTCTATGAGATGGAGCGGGCCGTAATCCACCAAACGCGCCTAGTGCGGGTTTGTAATTTTTGGTTCTAGGACATGCCGGTTTCCTCACGATGTTTTCCTTCACCATTTGAGAGCAGTGGTGATGAAATAATTTACACAAAATAAAGCGCCTGTCTAGGTTCTTAAATAAAAACATTTGACAGTCAGCAAGGTGGCAGACCTTGCTGACTGTCAACTACATGACATGATTTTACTACGCTACGGCATGAGTGAAAACAAAATAATTTAAAGCAATTCTTTATGAGCATAGAGCAACACGGCCCCCGGCGACTCCGGTTCGCCGCGGGCCGTGTTGCTCTATGCTTATGAGCGATGGCCGCCGAACCGCGGCCGCAATGACAGCTGTCATGAAAATGATGGCGAGGTTTGACTTTACGGTGTCATAAAACGCTCTCTAGGAACACACCAACTTACGTTCATAAATAACGTTTCAGTGACGTCATTCACTGGTAAATTCCAGACGCTATGATGTGGCTGCCATAATTTTTCTAGGAAACCGTGGATTATGGGCTAACTTTTCCAACGTCAGAAATCTTTTATCCGTGGAATAAAACTGACGTTCAGAACTTCAAAATGATTCCTTAAGTAAAGGTTTTTTTTTGGGTGGTAAATCATCAAATGACTTCTCCAGCTCTGGGTGGAGCGGCAGGTCGTGTCAGACTTTTACTGACTAAAACCCACCCGTGTTCCTTCAAATGCACATAAAGCACTTCTTCGAACGCTAAAGCTTAAGTATTTTTAAGCTTATTTCAGTCATATACACAGAACAAATTGTTGATAGGTACCTGAACATTAAATGTATAATAAAATGGAAAGGATAATACATTCACATCAGCCATTGATAAGGGTCACAGTTATCGGTATTAACAGGAGTAATTGGACACGTAAGCTTACATTTATACCGGTACTAGCTTCTGCCCACGACTTCGTCTGCGTGGACTTCAAAATTAACCGGGACCAGTATTTAAAGTATCCTATGTGTTAATCCAGGTTATTCAAATTCAAAATTATTTATTTGTGACACATAGGTAAAATGTACATGATGTCATAAAATAAAAATATTGTATCACTAGCGCTGCCTTGCAAGGCGTACAAATGTTGTTCACAGTATTAGTTATACAGGTATTACACAGTACACACACACAGTAGGTAGTACACAGTGGTGGTAGTTATACAGTAGGTATTTATAGCCTATAAGCAGAGTTTTATTTTTTTGCAACTACTTATAATTTTTAACCGACTTCTAAAAAAGGAGGAGGTTCTCAATTCGGATGTTTGTATTTTTTTATTTTTTTTTATGTTTGTTCGCGCATAGCTCCGTTGCTTGCCAACCGATTTGAAAAAATCTTTTTTTTTTTGGAAAGGGTATACTTCCCAAATGGTCCCATTTTTGTCAAAATCCAGTTCTGATGATGGGATCCTGGAGAAATCGAAGGAACTCTTCAAATATTATAGGCACACCTATAGCGATTTGGGTATTTTTTATAGTAGCTCGTGCATTTGCTCTCGGAAAGGACCACTTGGTGAAGTGGAACTGATGATGAAGACTGCAGATGGCTACCGGAACTACTCAATGATAAATATTTCACGGGTTGCGATTCGATTACTTTAATATGGTTGCTAAGCAATTTCCGCTCGTCACACAATACGTGTGGCGAGTGGTTGTTGAGGAGTTCTCCTGGTTCTTACCAGCAGAACTCCTCAACAATTAACGTCCCAGCATCGGGAAAAGCAATATTTTGTAACATGTGATGAGCAATTGACATTAGACTATTGTAACTTATAGAAATTATAAACAGACCCACTAAAAAGCGAGAAATAAAAACTTTTTTACAAAAAAAAAAAACAACCGACTTCCAAAAAAAACACTACAAAGTGAAAAATAACTTTAATTTTGGAAGTCGGTGGCAAAAAACTAAAACACAGATCCAAAGACACCGATTTCCAAAATTAAAGTTATTTTTCACTTTGTAGTGTTTTTTTTGGAAGTCAGTTGTTTTTTTTTTGTAAAAAAGTTTTTTTATATTTGTCGTACCATAGTTTTTAACCAGATTATTATAATACTACTAACATAGGCCTAGATTAATATTTACTACTGAACCATCTATGTACACTCTTTTGTAAACATATTTTTTATTTCAATAAATTTTATTTTATTATTTATTATAAAATTATAAAATACTGCTATGTAACCATCTTAAATATATAGTAATAAAATAATCATAAACAAAACAATACAAATTAAGGAAACAATTTAATAGCTAGATTCTAGCTAAACTTATTAAATTAAATTAACTAAAATAAGTAGGTAACAAATATAATATCTGAGAATAGGACATAAGCTTGGCATAAGTACCGGTTTTTATTTTTCTTCTAGATATTCATTTATGGTGTAATATGCTTTCCGAATTAGGAACTTATGGAGTGTTTTTTTGAAGGTATGTAAATCTTTTGAAGCTTTTATAGGTTTAGGTAGTTTATTAAATATTTTATAAACTATATGTTTGCCAAATTTCATCCAAATCCGTTCAGCCGTTTTTGCGTGATTGAGTAACAAACATTAAAACAAAAACTTTCACTATAGCTGTTGCCAGCGGCTCCGACCGCGTGGAGTTCGGAAATTAACCCACGGAAACGTATATAAACGGGATAAAAATTAGCCTTTGTGTTATTCCAGACTATAATCTATCTAAGTGTCAAATTTCATCCAGATTTAATAGTGGACTGTATTTGATTGGGTTTTTTGATTCGAAGGAAGTTAGGCTTGGTATATTATACAAAAATATTACTTGTTACTAACTCGGACTTTTATAGAAGAAGTGATTATTTACCCGCACATACATGACAATCAGAAAACACTAGACACGTGATTATGAACTGTCAAGTTTCATTATGACAGTAAAACTATGTTACCATGCAAAAATATTAAATTAAATGTTCAAAGCTTTTATTATTTATTCACGATGTCCGAATAGCCACCGCTTACCCAATAAATTCAAAAATGAAATGGAATTTGTATGAAATTATCTGCCATGTAAGTTAATAGGAACTTAATCGTGGGTAGTGGAACGGGCCCCAAGTAGGATAGTAGGATTCATACTTACTTTGTATACTACTATTTTTTACGTAAAAATACAAACTTTATAAAAATTACATGCCGATCTAATAACTCTGATATGGTATCGTGTTTTTTTGAAAGATAATGAATACATATCATGAACATAGGCATATAATCACGGAATGAGGGTTTCATGTTGACCTGAAATCCTATATTGTTATAATATGAATATAAAAAAATAGTATAACCTCTTTGTTTCATGCTTTTTAGGCGGTTTGCCTAAAAAGCATGTTTATTATGGCAATAATTTTACTTTTATAACATTTATATTTTTTAGGTAATCATAAAATGCATGCAAGGCTAAAAGTTTTCGGGCTATACACACATAGATAAACTCACGCCTTATTTCCTTGGGCATAGGCAGAAACCACTGAACGCCACCTGCCATATGATCCAAACTAGGGATGCATTGATACGCCTTTTTGCCGATACGATACCAATACCGGTACTCTTACAAAAATGTCGGCGATACCGGTAAACACGCAACACCTATTTCTTACTAAAGCTGCGGTTTTTGACGTCTAACATGACAATGATGGCAGCGGGGTTTAACTTTACGGTGTCAAAAAATGAGGAACACACAACACACCGACTTACGTTCATAACGTTTCAGTGACGTCATTCAACGATAAACTGCAGACGCTATATGGCGGCCACCGTTCTTCTAGGAAACCTTAGCTTTAACCTACTGCTGTTAGTTTGTACTGTGACGATATCTATCATGCTGACACGAACGATTTTACGTCGCTTTTTATCGTCAAATCTCTACAACGCGTACTGAATATATTTCGTTTGAAATAATTAAACTTGAATGTCGATAGGTTTCAGCATAGCTTGCAGAGTAAGTAAGGTGAAGTGGCAGTGGGCTGGCCATGTTTGTCGAAGGACCGATGGCCGGTGAAGCAGATGAGTCCTGGAGTGGAGACAGCATATACAGGGTGGCCGGAACATTGACGTCCAAAAATAAAATTTCGGTCCCTCGTATCGTGGGGTATTCGAATCACCCCCATGTATGTTCCGCGACTTTTCATAGTTTTCGAGTTATGAATTTTTTTCTGAATGTTTGAAAATTTTCGACCTGACCAACCTAAAAAAATTCTAAAAAAAAAAGTAGAGGGTTTTATCGAGTTTCTTTTTTTGCAACTGAATTTTCATAAGTAGTACTTTTATGCATAAAATAATCAGCTTCGTAACTGTGATGAAAGTTATGAAAATGTTGATCTAAAGTGAAAAATTTACGTTCGGTAAATTATGACTCAAATTTTCAACTTTAAATTAAAAATCTTAACAGGTGACTTCATAATTCCTAAGTAGGCTTCAAGAATGCGCCAGACTCTCAGCTTTCATAATCATAAAAAAATGAAGTACTTAATAGGGCTACTTTGTTTAAAATCGGCCTTCAAAGACAGCGAGGTGGAAAAATTCTTAAAATTACCCATCTGAGTAATTATTTTTTTTTGGCTATTTTCTCGTTCCTAAGGTTAATTAATGATAAGAATACTGAAAACTAACCAACAAATAGTTTCAGAGTTGGGTAAGAAAAGTTTTACGTAAAAAGTGGTTTTGAATAAAACACAGATGATAATGTGAAAAAAGTACTTAATTTATTTTTAACATTTACAAAAGGTTTTCAAAGTGGCCACCACCAGCAGCAACACACATTCTACACCTACGTAAGAAATTGTCTGGCAATCGTCTAAAAGCGTCTCTGTTCTCTCTCACAACACGTTCAGCTTCTGCAATCAACTGCCTCGCTCTTGTTCACTTGAACAGTCTCGGGCGTATGCTATTTCCTTGTAATAGCCCCAAATAAAGAAATCGATGGGGTTGAGATCAGGTGAGCGTGGAGGCCACCTAATTGGTCCGCTGCGTCCGATCCATCTGTTGGGGTATGTTTCATCTAAGTAATTTCGGACCTGGGTTGCATAGTGACACGGGCGCCGTCATTTTGCAACACCATGGTTCGTCTGAGTTCGAGATTCACATCTGCCAGCAACAATGGAAGTTCATTTTCCAAAAAGTTTTTGTATGTTTCTCCATCAAGTCTGGACGGCAGTTCAAACGGACCAATTAGTTCGCCATTGAGGATACCAGACCACAAGTTAACGCTGAAGCGATGTTGAAATGTCGAAGCTCTCACTTCGAGTGGATTTTCATTCGCCCACGTGTGGTAATTATGAATATTGAATATAATGTGGTTAGTTTTCAGTATTCTTATCATTAATTAACCTTAGGAACGAGAAAATAGCCAAAAAAAAATAATTACTCAGATGGGTAATTTTAAGAATTTTTCCACCTCGCTGTCTTTGAAGGCCGATTTTAAACAAAGTAGCCCTATTAAGTACTTCATTTTTTTTATGATTATGAAAGCTGAGAGTCTGGCGCATTCTTGAAGCCTACTTAGGAATTATGAAGTCACCTGTTAAGATTTTTAATTTAAAGTTGAAAATTTGAGTCATAATTTACCGAACGTAAATTTTTCAATTTAGATCAACATTTTCATAACTTTCATCACAGTTACGAAGCTGATTATTTTATGCATAAAAGTACTACTTATGAAAATTCAGTTGCAAAAAAAGAAACTCGATAAAACACTCTACTTTTTTTTTAGAATTTTTTTAGGTTGGTCAGGCCGAAAATTTTCAAACATTCAGAAAAAAATTCATAACTCGAAAACTATGAAAAGTCGCGGAACATACATGGGGGTGATTCGAATACCCCACGATACGAGGGACCGAAATTTTATTTTTGGACGTCAATGTTCCGGCCACCCTGTATGCGTTGTGTGAGATGCCCCTCAGCTAGATGGGCCGAAATGGTGGCTGGTACAAACGCGATGCGGAAGGCGGAAGACTATGTCCAGCAGTGGACTACGATAGGTTGAGTTGATTGATCGATAGGGTTTAGGTGAAAGGAGTTTGAGATTGATTTGAGCAAAGACGAGGGCACAATTAATGGATGAGAAACGCAAGTAATATAGAAACCTTCATGTTTTCTCAAGTCGTAAAATCGTGCGAAGCAAGGGCGGGCGGGACGCTACTTATAGTATAAAACCTTCTTGTGAAAGGGCTCATCCAGAGAGTAATATCGTCATACGTTTTCAGCTGACAAGGAATACCTACCTTTGATCCTGTTCGATGGGTAAAGTCTATAATAATCCTTTCAATAAGGGATGGTCAGATGTTCAGCGTATATCAGTGAGATTTGGGTTTGTAAACGATAGGGCAGGAAAAATAGTCCTGTCTAGTGATTTTCGGAACCACTGTACAAACGCACCCGGCGATTTTATATACTAGCAATTTTTTTTTGGATACAATAGACCCTTTTTAGTGTATTATTGAAAACAACAAAGTGCGCAAAATAATAGACGCCGAAAAAAAAATTACAGTACGAGTACCATTGACCTTGAAATCAAGGCTTTCATCGTCTAATATACGAGACATTCACCGCCTCATCTAACCCAAATGATTCACCAAAAATAGAGGGGATATGGCGCTCGGCGGCCGCTGCCGCGGCACCGCTCGCTTCACTCGCTCGCCGTCGCGCGTTAAGGGTCACTGTTCTAACCTAACCTAACCTAACCCAAATGATTCACCAGCAATAGAGGTAATGGTTACTATTCCAACCTAACCCAAATGATTCACCAGCAATAGAGGTAATGGTCACTATTCTAAGCTAACCCAAATGATTCACCAATGTGAAGTTTCGAACGCGCGGGTGTGATAGTACAGTGGAGGCTGATTTTCTACCTTTCTTTGCGAATTTGTTTATCACGACTAATATTGAGCGAAATCTGAGTCAAGACTATAAAGATAGACTATATACGAGTACCTATTAGAGATCGCTCTATGAAAACTATGATGGCGCACCACACTCACACATCAGGACAGATCCACTCAAATATGTGTGGTTACTTCCTCAAAACACCTCAAAGATGGTCCTCATAATCTGATCAAGATTATGTCATTATCATCTGCCTAGACTTTTCCCAACTATGTTAGAGTCGGCTTCCAGTGTAACCTGATGCAGCTGAATAGGGTATTTTACATGGAGCAACTGTCTATGACCTCCGTAACCCAGTAACTGGGTAGTTGTCAGACTTTCGGGCTTCTGATGACCCGTAACACTGTCAAAGATCCACAAATGACAGACGGGACTAACGGCCTAGCGTGCTTTCCGAGACTCCGAGGAGTCTCGGTATATAAAGATGGACACCCATCCACGGATCAACCCCAGCAAGCATAGTCACCAACATAACAAATGTCAAATATAAATTTCGACGAGACAAAAAGGTATCGGTCATTTAAAGTTTTGTATAAATTCAAAAATCGTCCCAAATTTTCGCTATTAAAATTTATTTAATAGTTTTGAAAAGTGAATTTTTGTGCTATACAGTGCTTTTTTAATCAGTGACACGTAGATATCGCGTTCAAATACCAAGCAAGTTCAATGTTATTGCATCTGGACCGCTGTCAAATAATACAGTATACTTAGTTTGCGCAGTCAAAAACCAATCTTCACAGTCACAATAATGAACGCTACATTCAAACTCACATATCACACGACAGTTTCCGACAATCACAGTTGATATCAGTACCTATCACATGCAGCTGACAACTCAAACATGCCCGTTGAAGCTCAAACACTCGTCGCCATTCAAAACTGGGGGATCCATTTAAATTGGACTTCAAAGTGCAAGTTTTGTGAACGTGAATATCCATTTAGAAGAGGTCCGAAGTTTGTTGGTTGGTTACTTCTAGTGCATAGTATGTTTGTATGTCTTGTTTAGAAAAGTACTAAAGTCTGTTCCAAAGTATCTGAAGGGTTAACAAACCGTAAATAAAAAGTGTGTGTATGTGTCAGCTCCGACACACGACGGGAGTTTACTCCTTATGTAGGCACAGTCAGCAAAAAAAGTCGATTAACACTTGTGTTTTCTAAATCTTAATTATTGAGAAAAATATTTCATTAAAATCGGAACAGATGTAAATTTTAAAGAAAATTAACTGTTATCTAATAAATGAAATGTTAAAAAGCAGGTTATCGTATAATTTTGTGTTAATTTAGATGACGTCAAAAAGTAGCAGTGTTAACTGACTTATGTTGCTGACCGTACATGAGTGATAAATGATAAATGATTTATTTTCTGTAAGTAGGTTTGTACAAACACTTTTACACGTCAAACATATTTTTTTTAAACTAGATGAGTTCGACGTTTCCTATCTGACTACTCTGAGAAGAAACGCCGAAACAAACTCAGAGGTCACAGTCTCTTTTAAAGTCCAGACATAATCTTGGTCAGATCATGTGAAGACCATGTAGATTGCAGTCTGAAATGGTCTTTTGATGAAAGAACCACACAGATTGAGTGGACCTGTCCAGTCAGTGCACGCATTTGTCAGTAATCGTGCAGCTCAACTCAAAACTTAAGGAGCTTAACGATTCGACGAACAATACCAAAGAAAAGACATTTGGGTAGGCCGCATAAATTACTCAAACTGTCAGACTATAACTAAAACTGAGAAAAAGATAAAATAAATAAAAAACAATGATCCACGTAGTCTTCACATTCACAATAATTAAAAATAGTATAAGTAATACTTTACAAAGTAACATGTACATTACATTCTCCTTGTCTTTGAATATAAAGGATAGATTGACTGCTACAATGAAGACTGGCCGAAAATAAATCCATTTTGCGCGTTCCAAAATAAATGTAATTTTGTTACAAGACATTTTTTCATACCCAATCAATCTGCCTAGCCTTTTCCCAACTATGTTGGGGTCGGCTTCCAGTTTAACCGGATGCAGCTGAATACCAGTATTTTACATGGAGCGACTGCTATCTACCTCCACAACCCAGTTACTGGGTAATACGATACCCCTTGGTAAGACTGGTTGTCAGACTTTTGGGCTTCTGACGACCCGTAACGTCTGTCAAAGATTCACGAATAACAGCCGGGACCAACGGCTTAACGTGCTTTCCGAGGCACGGAGGAATTTCGGTATCTAAAGATGGTCACCCATCCACTGACCAACCCCGGCAAGCGTAGCTTAACCTGACGGATCGAACCGTGCGGCTGTTATTACTTAGCCACGAGCTCCTTTTTTTCATACCCATTTTACCCATATCACAAACCTACATGATCAGACAAACACGACCACTAATGAAAATGCGTATGTCTTGTTCATTCCCCTGCAAAATGTTACCAACCCAATCTTGTTCACTAGTTCAGGATTATGCTGGAGTGGTGCCAGAATTTACTCTTATTTGTAGGGACATGTCGCCGACCAGTTGACTATGGAGTCAAAGACCTTTTTGCTTGGCAGCATGAACTTTATTTGAAGTTTATACTTTTGTTTATGTGCTGTGAGAAAATAAAAGACTACCCACTCTATATTCGTGGGTGTTGTTTATGACGGAAGGGTGGGCAGAAGTAAAGACGCGAAGTGTCTAGAGAAAATTTGTAGAAATGTGAGAAAAAGCAACATATTATAATCATAAAAATCGAACGGAGCGAGTGAAGCGAGCGGTGCCGCAGCAGCGGCCGGCGGGCGCTACTTCCAAAGGTTCGACTAATTAAGCTAGTTGGCTGCGTTATCACGCGTAGGATAAACCGATAAACCGGTTTGGCCTAGGACCAACTAGTTTGGCCTGAAATCGCGTTTGGCTGGTCATATATAGATATTATAAATTTAAGTCGCTTTTCGTGTGTGTCTGTCTGACTGCGTTGTTGTTTTTCTAAACTACGCAACGGTTTTGATGCGGTTTTCACAATAATTCTGAGAATTTATTCCAGAAGGTTAATTAAATGCATCTATTACATTAATATTAAACTTACATATAGTATAATAAATAAATAACGATGTTTTCTCAAGTCGTAAAAACCGTGCGAAGCAGGGGTGGATCTCTAGTATAGATATAAAGCCTTCATACATGTCAAGTTTTTATAATTTCGTGGGTAAATCTGTTACAAACAAAAGAGCATCTGCTATTAAATGAATATAAAAAAACTTTTTAACAAAAAAAACCGACTTCCAAAAATCACTACAAAGTGAAAAATAACTTTGATTTCGGAACTCGGTGTCTTTCGTTTTTTATTTACTTTCTTTTTTTTGCCACCGCAAGTCGCATTGTGTGACGAGCGGAAATTGCTTAGCAACCATATTAAAGTAATCGAATCGCAACCCGAGAAATATTTATCATTGAGTAGTTCCGGTAGCCATCTGTGGTCTTCATCATCAGTTCCACTTCACCAAGTGGTGCTTTCCGAGAGCAAATGCACGAGCTACTATAAAAAATACCCAAATCGCTATAGGTGTGCCTATAATATTTGAAGAGTTCCTTCGATTTCTCCAGGATCCCATCATCAGAACTGGATTTTGACAAAAATGGGACCATTTGGAAAGCATACCCTTTCCAACAAAAAAATAATGTTTCAAATCGGTTGGCAAGCGACGGAGTTATGCGCGAACGAACATAAAAAAAAAAAAAAAAAAATGCACCCGCACCAAACGGCGTACTGTCACATAAACATATTTTATGGAACATTGAGCATTAGTGACAATTAGTGACAATTTATTGAGCCGTTGTTAGTAAGTTGTTAAGGTGAGTATAACTGCTAACAGCACCACCATTGAGAAAAAAATCATAAGTCTGGAGATATGGAACATTTTGAAACCTATGTTCACATTTTTAGTCAGATGAGGTAGAATTTTTTGTATCAAAACAATCAACACTAAACCTCCTAGGTTCGAAGTTATAGCAGGTAACGCCAATAACAGCCATTTTGAGCATAGGTTTCAAAATGTTCCACATCTCCAGACTTATTAATTTTTCAATGGTGGCATTACTTTCAAAACACGAAAAACATTACTTGAGATTTGTCACTAAGTTTGAATTGTTAACGCAGGGTCAGACAGATTTGATGGCGTCTAATCCAATCTCGGAACCCAAAAATAAACCAACACATTCTGAATAATATTGTGACAGTGTAGAAAACAAACATTCTTACGTACAAGTTTTCGCGTCAATCCTTCACAAACAAGAACTTTGCTTTTTCAATATTGCTTCTATAAATATGGGTTCCTAGTCATTCGACTTTCATAACTTTGTAGTTTTTGTCCATTGTAGCTGAATTCACAGTTTGGAGAATATTGAAGGAATTTGTAGGATCTAAGAACCTAAATAAAATAAAATTGTAAGTCAGAATAAATCCTTAAATCTGAAAACGGGACCAGTTTTCAGATTTAACGATTTATTCTGACTCTCTATCTATCTATCATTTATATCACTTACGCGTTTTAGTTTAAGTTTTTTTAAATATTTTAACATAGGCAGAGGTGTACCTATGGTAAACCACACAGTGCCTTATTATTATATTTATATTTCTGTGTGGTAAAACCACATTTCACCGATTATGTTATAAGTCCCATGTAATAGGAGTGAGTATATTGAGCATATTTCCATCAACCGGGCACAAATCCAGGCTCCAGGCTGATGCTGAGAAATTCACGATTGAAAAAATAACTCTTTGCCCGACCCGGAAATCGAACCCCTGCGCTTGAGCAATACCAACAAAACAATTCATACACAGTGGTAACAGCCGCGACTTCGAGTTGTAGGACGTAAGTTCGAACCCAGACAGGCGCTTTACTTGGTGTAAATTATTTTAAACACCACTGCTCTTATAACGGCGAAAGAAAACATTGTGAGGAAACCGGCATGTCCTAGAACCAAAAATTCGAAGACATGTGACATCTACCAAACCGCATAGTTGAATTACGGCCCACTCCCATCTCACCGAGAGGAGGCCTGTGTCCCAGCAGTGGGACCATTATAAGCTTATTATGATGATGATGTTCTCCGGCTAAGTTTGCCAACATCTATTCCTAACGTTAGGTGAATATAAGAAAGCCATAGCGACGATAAGGCAAATCCTGTAAGCAAAAATTTAGCCGCAGGCATATACACTGAAACACAGCTCCGTTGCGGCATAACAAATTCTCCCAAACTCCCTTTATCCGAGCCGCCCTAAAAACATAAACCATACTACATAATGTACTAAAGTACACACCGCGTACATTTCCTGAGGCTGTACTCTCGCAGAAGTTAGTGCATATTGAATTAGTTTGCACTTCGGTTGTGTTTTGAACAACCGGCTAACTATATAGATGTACGTTCAATAGTACTTTTGTTTATCTAAATGTTGTGGTTATTATGTTTTGTACTTGTTTTCCGGTAGCAAAACGGCCAGAGGCCTTATGCATAATCAGCCTATAACTTCCCACTGCTGGGACACAGGCCTCCTCTCTGTGACAGGCAGTGGGCCGTAATCTACCAAATAGGCCCACTGCGGGTTGTTAGATGTCACATGTCTTCCAATTTTAGGTTCTAGGACATTCCGGTTTCCTCGCGATGTTTTTCTTCACCGTTTTGACAGCAGTGGTGATGAAATTATTTACACGAAGTAAACCGGCTGCCTTGGTTCGAACCAATAACGACGACGACGACTCGTAAGTCGGGGCCGTTACCATTGGACCACAACTGCACTGCTGAGGCCAAATCGGGAAGTATTTTAATGTCATTCTTGCTTCAGTGATGGAGCTATACAGGACGAATGTTCCTCATTTACATATCTCTCTATCGCACCGAGAATTGCTTTTAGAGTACTCAATTCTGGGGCTCACCTTTGTATCTTGCTGAATGCTCACGAATCTCTCAATGCCCGGGGGGGATGTTTATATAATCGTTAGTCGATTAGTCTAGTTTTTAAAAATTTCCTTTTAAGTAGCAACACTATCAGTATTTTATTCTCTTTGACATCTGTGTAAAAAGAAATACAAGCTTGAAAATTACCGGAAGCTTATATTTGCATAATCCATTAAAAAACCTTTTTATAAATCCCCAACACGTAATTTGCCCTTACAATGTTAATATTGTTTTTTTTATTATTTATGTATACAATAAAGAATAAGAATAGGAATGGCTTTTTCGTGTATATGGACCACTCTTTTGGATTATTGAACCTCATTTCTAAATCGCAAGGAAAACCTCTTTCTAAATAATTGTTTATCTCAAATTCAAACTCAAAGCAGTTACCTATATCAATTAAACCATTTGCATTTGCATGCACTTTTGAATTTTCAAAGAGGGACCGACTGACCGTACTGACCAGTAAGTCAGAAAGTTAAAACTAGTTGCCCATTCCAAAACGTAGATCTCTATGGATAAGAACTGACAAGAAACTCCTAGGACACTCTTTTAAATCAGGATATTACAAATTCCTGGGCGCATTATCTATTTCCCTATATTAAGAGTATAATTTCATAATCCTAAAAACCTCTTTAAACTAGGAACAAAAAGGTTTCAATGGACTCCGAAATATAAATTAAGATCCTGAATCAGGAGCACCCGTTGTTTTCCAAAAAGCTCACAATACAATACAATTCATGAACATGAATTTCATTAAGAAACGAGTATTTTCAATTGATTCCAATTGATTCCCATTGAATTGGAAGGCAGTACGTTCAAATACGTGGAAATATTAACGGGTTCAATTCAATTATGGAGGGAATCGGATGCGGATTGTGGAGCTGTATTGAAATGTAAATAAACATTGGAGGATATTATTTTAATGGCCGTTTCAAAGTTGGAGTTATTTTTGAAGTCGTGAAGTATGTTTTGCTGATGCCTTATTGATTTTGGTAGGGCAACGTTTCTGTAAGGGGGAATATTGTAGTGCAATGATGGGCATAGTAGGTCTCTCTCAATATACCTATGCCACAAACCTCCGTGTAGAGTTTATCCCTTAGTTTAGGATATATGAAGGTAAATACGGTTCAATGTTTTTCGAGATATTATTATAATCGTCATCATTTTACCGGAGGATGTCATCTAATCATGTGACTGTCAAAATATTATTCTGGTGAAAATTAACCGCTCTTAAAATAGAACCTCATAGAGTTACGGTTATTTCAGGAAAAAAACTGCTTCTGCTTCTGATACACATTTATTTTTATAAAAAAAGACTATTTTCAGAGCCAGTATAAGCGAAAGCCGCGTCACGGACGAACACATCGGCTCAGCGGAGCAAAAGAGGTTACGATGGCGTCGAAAGAGTTGTGCGACTCCACAGAGGACTCGGGAAATACGCAGATAGGTAATATGGCTTGAAAAACATGGGAGGAAATACGACAAAATCACTGTAGGTACAATACGGCCGCCGTATCTTGGCGAGTCCGAACTTCGCGCAGAACGCTGCGCTGTAACATTTTTAGGAATCAAATGGCGACATGAGGCGAGTGTGAGTGAGAGAACATGCGCGAAAGTTTGGAGAGCCTATGTTCAGACTCGCCAAGATACGTCGGCCGTACTGTAAGTAAAAGATTACGGAATATTACGACTGTAATATTCCGTAATCTTTTACTTACAGTACTCAAATAAAAATAAAAACAATTTTCAATGAGACTTCATTGAAAATTGTTTTTATTTTTATTTGATTATCATTTTTATGTGGAAGGGGCTCGCACCCTCGTGGTTATGCAATGGCAGCCGCACTGGTCAATCGATTAGGTTAAGCTTCGCTTGCCGAGGTCGGTCAGTGGATGGGAAACCTCTTTGTGGCTCGGAAAGCATGACAAGCCGTTGGTTCCGGCTTTCATTCGTGGATTGACAGTCGTTACGGGTCGTCAGAAGCCCGTTACCCAGTGAAAGGTTGTAGAGATCAGATAGGCAGTCGCTCCATGTGAAATACTGGTATTCAGCTGCATCCAATTAGACTGGAAGCTGACCTCGATTTAGTTGGCTTTGCAGATGATGATAATATCTCTTATGGGAATTACTTCACAAACGTGATGGGTAATTTTGACCCATCACTATCACTCACGTCTATGAAGTCCTATTGATTTAATTTAACTTTGTAGAAATTAAGTGTTATAACGCGAAGGCAACACATAAGAAAAATACAAATGATTTAACCTTAGCTATAAAGGCAACATATATGAAAAATACAAATGATTTAACCTTAGCTATAAAGGCAACATATGAAAAATACAAATGATTTAACCTTACCTATACATTTGCTTTTATAGGAATTTTAAACACGGAAAATTATCTGAAAACGGCAATTATTCACACCAAAAATAAAAGACGTCAATTCATTTTTTTTTGTCAAATTTGACGTTCAAAAGTGCCTTTTATGTGCCATGCCTACTTGAAATAAATGATTTGATTTAGACTTTGATTTTGACCACAACATTGTTCAGAGTTCCAAAAATAGAGTTGTTTTAAGACCAGAAGGTAACAAACGAAAATTAAATAATTAGGATTAACTTTAGGCGTCAAGAAGTTACCATTAACTTCAAACCAAATATTTGTAGAGATGTCAAAAGGGATTAGTTTGGATTCTCCCTTTGGTACACGACCAACTGTTGTGGTCACAAGTTCTGAGTCGTGGTCAAATTGTGCTGTAGGCTTATATTACTTTGAAGGTTTTTTGTTAGGAGTTGCGTTACAATATGATTTAATTAAACTATCTCTGTGGGGAGTTTAGTATCATAACTATAAATTACTTATGTAAGTGCACAGAGTTCTAGGTACCTATGAAATGAGCATTCTAAATTATTAGGAATAGGCATAAAAATAATAATCATTTAGATTATTTTTTTAAGTGATACGTAAGATCTTCTTACGTCTTGCTTGCGTCAATCTTTAACGCTTTGAAGGACACTATACGGCCATAGCAGTAATAAGAAAAAGTGTTCTAGTCCTTCCAAGCGTTAACGTAGGAAAGCTTGTTAATTGCCACTCTGAGATAATTGATTTTCCAGATAAAACGCGAGGACGAGAAACAGTGAGGCCCGTTGTCAGTAATGTTGCAATAAAAATGAATAAAATACTAATATTTTTTTATATTTTTAAATATTTTTATAGTCTAGTATTTAAAAAAGCAATTTATATGTTAATGAAATAAAGGAGGAGCTCGTGGCTAAGTAATAACAGCCGCACGGGTCGATCCGTCAGGTTAAGCTGCGCTTGCCGGGGTTGGTCAGTGGATGGGTGACCATCTTTACATACCGAGACTCCTCCGTGCCTCGGAAAGTACGTTAAGCCGATGGTCCCGGCTGTCATTCATGGATCTTTGACAGTCGTTACGGGTCGTCAGAAGCCCAAAAGTCTGAAAACCAGTACCAAGTACGAAGGGATATCGTATTACCCAGTTACTGGGTTGTGGAGGTCAGATAGGCAGTCGCTCCATGTAAAATACTGGTATTCAGCTGCATCCAGTTAGACTGGAAGCCGACCCCAACATAGTTGGGAAAGTACGCTGTCAAAGAATTGTAGTAATATTCAAATTCATATTCTCATCAACTGGGGCCGTACGTGAAAAGATCAAGGATCCATCATGAATCAGTTGAGAAAAAAGGATGGTGCTATAGCTATAGGTCGTATACTACATCTCTGTCTCTCTCTCACACTGGAACCGTTCAACTTATACCCTGCTTGCTATAAGAGCTCATAGTAAGCCCCCTGTCAACTGAGGGGCACACTCAAACGTCTGCACGTTTTATCTGAAAAATCCATGGAAAATCACATAACAATGGTGCTACTATTAACGACAAAATTCTAACTTCCTCTTTTTACCCTTAAAACAATAAACACGCACAAAACCGTTTAGCTCCAAACAAACACCATATTAAACCTTCCGACAGCTGTCAATAAGAAAGGAGGGTCCCATTGTTTCTGATAACGCAAGAAGGATGAAAGCCGAAACAAAATACGCGAAACAAAATGGAATGGAGGAAGAAAGGGGAAGATTCCTCCTGATTGATACATCTCAATCAATTGAACGTAGGTATTTCCTTTGGAGTGGCGCCATCTATATGTATAAGGGAGTAAAATATAGCTGATAACCGCATCAGTGGTTTTGCTAGCGTGAAATTATTGCCCAGAACGCTTTACATTTATAGGCTATTTCGGGTGAATTTCGAAGTGTCTTTCAAGGACATATAATTTTTTGTCAAGGAAAGGCATAGGAAATTAGGCTCTCATAGTAAATTAGGTGTGAGATTAGGAGCTTTGCTTCACATAAAGCTATATTTGAGTCTAATCTGCTCAGCACGTTGGTCAGTATGACTTGTTTTGCTACGATTCGTTCCGGATACAAAATGAATTACGGTAAGGCAAAACTGAAGTGCTGTAGGTAGATATGCCCGCTGCCCTTGGGGTGTAGATTCTTGGGTTTACTTTCTATGTCCATAACTAGCAACGTGTATTGCTCACTGTCATAGGTCATTAAAGCGGATATATGTCCTGCTCCAATCGTATCCGAGTCGCTTAACCCCATGACCATGAGCGCTCAAGCGACATGCGACTTGCGACCGTAGTGCTCCGTAGTCGCTGCGGAGAAAACAAATGAAAGAAGTTGTTTAGAACAAGTCACGAGTTACCGCGAGGTGACTTATAAACCAGAGTTATTAAATCAATTAGAGAGAGCAATGTGACCATTCAAGCAGAATGATTACTAAAACATTGGGTCTCTGTTGGAACCCACAGAAAGATAATTTTACCTTCAACTTGAAGATAGAACCCGAATCACCTGCAATTATTACCAAAAGAGCACTACTTTCAACATGGTCCTTCGAGCCGGATTTTAACTATCTAACTATCTAACTCCGGATCGGCTAATTGTATCCCTTGTTGGTTTGGTAAACGTGTTATTTGGAAGTCGTTTGATCAAGTTACTCATGATAATAACGTTCACCTCGCAAGTAAATTCACTATTTGCAGACTGTAGCATTCCTTTCGCAATGTTTTCTCTTTCCCCGATACGGCAGATTTGATCTTTAAAATAAGACCTCTTTAATACAAAGATCTAAACTGCGTTTTCATTGATTAATGACAGTTAAGAACGTTGGTCCAGGTTGGTCTACTAAAGACAGAAGCAGGTGAAGCGCGCGCGTGTCGCTTGCCGCAAGTCGCATTGCTCGAGGTCGTGAACATGGCCTTAGAATTAAACCCCCTAATCTCGAACCTACCCTTTCTTAAACTAAACTCACATTTCACGCAATACGTTTCAAATTCCCACGCATTTTTCACTAGTGTGATCTCTGCCGAACCCTGCGAGTAAACGACGCATGAACCAACCCTCGCCCGCTAACCACTTTTAATTATTCAACTGGGTTCCGTTAAACATGGGCTATTTTCTGCCCGCCTGTCGGAAATCTAATTTTATAATGTTGGTAACGAGCATTTTTAAAGAGTTTATAATGGTATTATTAAATCTTTTTTGGGGTAATATTTTTGGTTGGCACGTGTTTGGGCTTGTAATGGTTTGGAATCGCAAACAGGCAGTGAAGAAACGTGATACTGAATGACTGTTCCTTCCGTTTAGAAAAAAAGGGTTTCCCCAGCAGTGGGATGGTTTAAAACTAGTTAAGCATCATCATCTGTCTAGCCTCTTCCCAACTATGTAGGGGTCGGCTTCCAGTCTAACCGGATGCAGCTGAATACAAGTATTTTACATGGCACTACTGTCCCCAACCCACTTACTGGGTAATACGATATCCTTTGGTAAGACTGGTTGTCAGACTTTCGGACTTTTGACGACCCGTAACGACTGTCAAGATCCAGGAATGGCAGCCGGGACCAACGGCTTAACGTATTTTCCGAGGCACGGAGGGATCTCGCTATGTAAAGATGGTCACCCACCCACGGACCAACCACGGCAAGCGTAGCTTAACTTGATCGATCGACCCATACGGCTGTCATTACTTAGCCACGACCCCGCAAGACCAGTTAACCTACATAAAAACATTATTATGAAGCTAAATAAAATAATGAGGCATTAAATAGTTCGTTTTAACAGACCGTCACGTGCTACGAACCTTAACATCAACTAAAAACGTCGATGGAAAACTTGAAAACAAGTCGCGCTAAGGTCATCAGCCTCTCCGATTAGAACTTCGCGAAACCTCAAAACTCATCAAAAAGTAATAAAATCTCCTCTAAACTTATAGTTTGGAAAAAAGCTTTAAACTCATTTGTGACTAGCCTTATTTCCCAGATGGTGATAATAAAAAAAGAAGTGGTGCGATAAACTTGGATTTACGAGCCAACTATGTATTACAAATAACTGGGTACTCTAGTCTGGGATAGGGTTGTCAAAAGCAAAAATGGTGGATGGATGCACTTGAAAGAGATTTTTAAATGCGTAGTATTCGCGAGCGTTCTGCATTCAATGTCCTGTCTGTGTAGTTTTATTTTTGTTGCAATTGCTTTAGCGTAGCGTATATGTAAAAAAACGCTGAAGAATTCAAATGAATAATTAACTGACAAGGTTTTTACATTATCACGCGATTTTTATGGGAAAAAATGCTGAATCGAGCATATTTCAATGACTACATAAATGTTGAACATATTGCTGATGATTAAGAAACTTATGATCTCGCAGCGAGTATAGAACTATCAGCCTATAATATTCCCACTGCTGGGACACAGGCCTCCTCTCGGTGAGAGGGAGTGGGCCGTAATCCACATGGGCCTAGTGTTGGTTGCAGCGAGTATATTCAGTTATATTTTTTTTGTTCCGTGAGTTTTGGCTGCCCAAAGTAACATGAGAAAACTAGATGGGACTGTATAGAGTGTGGGTTAATGGTGTGTTTGCATTATTTGTTGGTAATAATTATGCCCAGTCGATGCATGAGTTGACGTCACACAAATCCTACATCGCGCAAGCGGAGTTTACCGCGCGACTGGCACACTACAACATTCTGACATCAACCGTCGGGCCCCACCAGAATAACACCAGTCTGGTCGGAGGATCCTCCCTTTTCAAAGAGGATGAGTGAACTTTACACCCTGTTCCTCAAATCTCTATTATTTCATAACATTATGTTCTTTGTTTCAGACTCGAAAATGCTCAAGAAACTGAAGCATTTGCTTTAGCAAATGAAGTATGTGCCAACCCTACTCCTAGAGAGATAGGGACTGACCGGAGTATACCATCCGGTAGAAGCCGCAACATTGGAAATTAGTTGGCGCGGCCAGGTTCCGGTTTTGATCCCGGGTGGGTAAAACGTTTAATTATGTTGTTACTGCAGAGTATTGGAATTATGAGCGATAATGCGATAATGATGGTTGGGTGGCTCCTGAATAGATTAGGGATACAGAATTTATTGACACAGTGATACAGTGGATACAATGTATGGTAAACATGTTGGTGAAACAAACAATGAATACCGTTTTTTTTAGTTGATTATTTTAAGTAAATATTTATAAATATTTCATGTTTTAACATAAACACATTATCGGTAGGTAAGTGCTTTAATATAAACAGTTTGGGTTTGGAGCGAAGATCAGGTTTTGTAAATATATCTAAAAAATGTGCACAGCCTAGTTGACGGTTGACATACGTCTCTCACAAAAGTCAACGGCAAGACTGCGCTTCATATGTTTTTATGGAAGCTTCTAGAACGTTCTAGAAGCTTCGACTCGACCTTATTGGTCGAGCGGATTGTGGCGGGAGCGGTTAGAATAGGATTCGCGATATAATATCTATTTTATTTTTTTCATAAATGTTTCGCAAAGTAAGCTGTATTATTACTTACATACTCATATCAACTATTATTTTTTTATGTACATTTACAATTTGTAGCCCGTCGATGCTAATGCGAATAAAAGGACTTTATAATTTTATTGTCTTTTTAACTGGCGAAATGTGGGTGTATAAATCAAAATCAAGTCATTTATTCAAAATTAGGCTGAGAATCAGCACTTTTTGAGAAAAATGACATAAGACAGTACCCCAAAACGCCCGCCCTTCACCACTTCCTAGTGCTTTAGCTGGGAAGAAGTGGCGCAGCAAACTCTCTAGTATCCTGGTGGTATAACTCTATCTAACCCTTTGGAGAAAACAGGTGCGATATTATATTATGTTTGTTATTTTTCTAATAAGTATTTCACTCAAAATTTTATATTATTTAATCGAATCCTTCCTGCGTTAAGGGCCCCACACATTTACAGTCCGCCTGCGGATATCAGCCTGTCAGTTAATCGCTATAGATCATAGACTCACAGTTCCTTTTAAGGTTTTGGATTGACGACCAATGCGATCCCAGTGTGTGGCCTTTTTCCCGCGCAGGCCTGCATCGACAGGTATCGGCCGGACATGCTCTGTGGGCCGGACAGTCCGTGATCTCAAGGCCAAATCGAGTAAGCAGGTCGGTCGGCGGCAGTGTTGCCAATTTAACAACTTTTCTAATTTGGTTATCATTTTAAAAATATAATTCACTACGATGTTATCCTAACCAGTGAAAATAAAAATAGCACATCGTTTTTTACTTAACATTATCACTTTGTGAACTGACACCGAACCGCTATTCAGGCCACTGCCGGCGGGCGATATTGAGGTGTGAGACTACCGGCTGCCGCCTGCTAGTGTGAAGATCCAGAGCCGGTATCGACCGTTGCTGGCAAGCAATAATCGCTGTAGTGTGTGGTCTATGCAGGCCTTGAACGGCAAGCCGCCTGTTGGGACCAGACACTGCAGGCCAACTGTGTATTGTGTGGGGCCCTTAAACCTACAACGATGAAGTCCAGAAACAAGAAAAGTAAATGAAAAATGTGAGGCTTGTGGCAGCCCTAGTAGAGAGATATATAGCAACCATGAGCGGAACAGATGCACTCGATGGATGGCCGGAATAGTGGGAATTAAATTAATGCTTCCAAACTCCGTTAGGTGGCGCTACTAGCCAGTTAGTTGGCATCGAAGTGAAAGACTCTAAATAATGTTTCGTGGTCTCCTGCTCGAAGAAAGTTAGTAAAAGTTTTTTGTAAAACATTTTTGTTTAAGTTAAGATTTATGTCGGTGCACTAACCTACTGAGCTAATGAGTCCGTGTATGACCAGGGGGCTAAAACGGCCACTTTGGCAGAATCATAATAGGATAATATAGACCGTATTGAATCATATTTGAAATCGTAAAATGGTCACAAACTGACAATTCATATTTTTTAATTTATCTGCGTACAATTCATAGCACGCAATTCATCTGTTTGACAGTTTTGTATGAAGATTGGAAAAACGGTCCTCAAATTGTGAATTGCTATATAGAAGTTTAATGTCAAATAGCACAATCATAATAAATTGCTGGGAATTCAGGAAATGAATCGCTTTAAGAGGAATTGCTTAATGTGGCCGTTTTAGGCCCCCCATGTATGAACGTAAACAAGGCAAAAGGAGTACGACACGACACGACACGGTTGGCGCAGTGGTTGAGCGATTGACTGCTGCGCAGCATGTCGCGGGTTCGATTCCCGCACGGAACAAATATTTGTACGACCAACAAGTATTTGTTCCGAGTCTGGGTGTTTTTCTATCTATAATATGTATGTATTTACAAAAAAGAAATGTATATAAGTAGTTTATCAGCCATCTCGTTACCATAACACAAGCATTAGGTTGCTTAGCTTGGGACTAGATGGCGTTGTGTGAAATGTCCAAGGATATTTATTAATTTATTTATTTTATTAGTAGTTATGTAAGGATCGTAGCGTTCTCTAGTCTCTGCCTACCCCCACGGGAAGACGGCGTGAATTTATGTATGTATGTATTTTTATTTAAAAATGGACAGACATTTAAATAAAAATGTTTTACCTAAAAAAAACTTGATTTCTGCTAGAACTGATTGTGCAATAAATAGACTATAAAATAAACAGTTTAAGAAACGATATTTTATGTTTTGATAGGTCATAATCTGCCTAACCTTTTTTTTGTTGGGTCGGCTTCCAGTCTAACCGGATGCAGCTGAATACCAGTATATTATGTAGCGACTGCCTATCTGACCTCCACAACCCCGTTACTGGTAAGACTGGTTGTCATACTTTCGGGCTTCTGACGAACAGTAACGACTGTCAAAGATCCACGAATGACAGCCGGGACCAACGGTTTAAAGTGATTTCCCAGGCACGGTCTGGTATGTCAAGATGGTCACCCATCCAGAGACCAACCGCGGCAAGCATAGCTTAACTAATCGATAAACCCGTACGCCTGTTATAACTTAGCCACAATCCCCAAGTTTTCATAAGTACGGACAGCAACAGAAGTCGGTTAACACTGCTACTTTTTGACATCATCTAAATTAACACAAAATGGCACGATAACCTCTTCTTATCATTTCATTTATTAGATAAGAGTTAATTTTCTTTAAAATTTACATCTGTTCCGATTTTAATGAAGTATTGTTCTGAATAATTAAGATTTAGAAAACTCAACTGTTAATCGACTTTTGTTGCTGACTGTACGTAAACAAACATAAAATTTCACATATTAATTTGTTTGAATGATTACTACCTTACATCATTAAAGTTCGCTACCGTTTTTTAGTGCTTTAAATATTGCAAGAGTTCAGCTCGCTCTTGCAGTACCGGGTCTATTTAAGGCGTATTTAATTTTATACTTTGGATTAAGGGCGCTATCACATTTCGACCGTTATGTTTGCGTTAAATGGTCAACTATGGCGTTCTTATTCTGAGAAACTGAAAGACTTCGACAACTTTGACTTATGTGGTGGAGAATAGTTAGTAGTACCTCGCGGTGGCCACGCTTTTTGATTTTTTTTTAAATTTATATAAAGCCAAAATTCCGAAGCATCTTTCTGAGCTCGTGGATTGAACTACTTACATAAGAAAATAAAAATATATAGTAATATGAGTATCTTAAATAGTTGTTTAGTCCATAGCAGCCTCAGAATTTTAGAAATATATAAATAAATCCATTTAAAACGATAAAACTACTAAAAACGCTCAGAATTAACTGTAAATTTATCCTTACTACATTCATATTATTACGTAAAAATACCAGAATAAACGTTAGTTAAGAAATTAAATTTTAATAAATATAAGACTAAATTTAAACGTAATTGCATCTTAACTGTTAAAACGCAATTTTGTGAATAGCCTCTTAATAATTCTAGAATAAGTTACTTTTACATACAGACATACTGTCAGCTATCCGAACTGACTGTCGAATTTTACCATATTCTAATTTCTAAATATGTGTTTATGTCATCCTAATCCTAACTAATATTATAAATGTGAAAATGAGTTTGTTTGTTACGCTTTCACGCTATAAAACTAAATAATTATTTAAATATTTTGATGCTATTAAACCAGGCGAAGATTGTATATTTTCAGCAAATTAACGACTACCTAACGATGTTATCTTTGCTAGACAACAAACAAGAAAAGTAAACTACTTCATTCTTATCGAGAAATCCCACAACAATGTGTTTCTTCAAACTAAAAAGTAATAATAGAAAGATTAATGTTTTTATCAGAAATCTCGTAGCGCATTGCTACGCCGCTGCTACGCCGTAGCCCGTAGCAATATTGCTACGAGACTCGCCACTTATTTGTTGACAAAGATAAATAGAAAATTGTAGTGGAAAATATAAAGAATAGTGACAAATTCTTTGGAAAAAATGTGATGTACCTTTAAGTACATGCTTATTTACCTTATACCTAATGGTCGCTATCTGAGGAAGATACAGATTAGAGTTTTTAAATTCACACATATTTTGCCTGGGTATTAATTTTTTTTTCAATTAAATTTTACAATATTTTTACGAAGTGTTTTTTTGTGGCTAAGTAATAGCAACCGCACAGGTCGATCGATCAGGTTAAGCTACGCTTGCCGCGGTTGGTCCATGGATGGGTAACCATCTTTACATACCAAGACCCCTCCGTGCCTCGGAAAGCACGTTAAGCCGTTGGTCATTCGTGGATCTTTGACAGTCGTTACGTGTTCTCAGAATTTAATTTTAGTTAAAATAGTGTTTTGTATTCTACTTTCAAACTCAAAAAATAATTCGAAAGAAATTGACAAAAACTTTTTTAACTAAAATAGGTTTGTAGAGCGTTTTACTTTTTTATGACTATGGAGGTAAATCTTTAGCTACTACTAAAAGTGAAGTAGGATCGCTTTAAGAATGTATGTATCAACATAAATTAATTTATGTGTAATTATATGAAACCACGTAAAGTCTCACACGATGTCAGTAATAAATTTTATCCTTGTCTTGTCCAGTTGTAAAATTAGAAACGTGGATTTAGAGGATATGGAAGAGACATTTCACTGGTGTTTCGATGGCAACTTATCGTATACACTTCAAGGAGAATTTTGTATCAATTAGAAGCATCTTTATCGCAAATAAAGAAAAAGAAACAAAGAAAATACATTTATTTAGCTCAGACTAAAAGGCCACAAAATAATATAGGTACCAATAATAAAAAAAAAACAAAAGATAAAAAAAAATCAAAAGGCCCAGTTCAGCAAAAATTCCCGACAACTAGCTTGACGCTGGTTTTCAACTGGACTGGTTTTTCAAATGATACCAAGATCCTTAAATATCATGAGGATAAAGGTATAAACTGACCAGATAATAAATTCTTAACGTCTTATGTTTTACAGGGACATGACAGAAAATATGCAACATGGAAAATATTGGCACATACTACTGCATAACGTATATAGGCACGAGAGCACGATATACGAGGCACGAGAGCGCCATATACGAGGCAAAAAACGCCTTGTGCCTCGTATATTGCGCTCTCGTGAATTCTATTCGTGAATTTCGTCTATTTTTAGGGTTCCGTACCTTAAAAGGATAAAACGGAACCCTTATAGGATCACTTGTTTGTCCGTCTGTCTGTCTGTCAGTCTGTCAAGACCGTTTTTCTAAGGAACGGGTGGAGGTATCAAGTTGAAATTAATATCAAATACGTAGGCCTGTGGTCTCTTGAAGTTCTAAAAAACTCAAGCTTCTCAGTCAATGCAATAAAAACATACGGCCATTTATGCGTCATATTTTGATACTTGCAAGTAAATCAAAACCTATAGGGTACGTGCCGTTGTTCTAGAATCATGAAACTTGGTAAGAAGCAAGGTCATACAACACAAATAAAGGAAAAAGTCCGAAAATTGTTAATTTGTAATTCTATCACATAAAAAAAATGTTCAAGTCTGACAGTCTGTCAAGACCCTTTTTCTAAAGGACATGGGGAGATATCAAGCTGAAATTAATATTACATACGTAAGTCTATTGTCCCTTAGAGTTCTAAAAAAATCAAGCGTCTAAGTCAACGCAATAAAAAAATACGGCCATTTTGCGACACATTTTGATTGTCGCTAGTAAATCAAAACCTACAGGGTACTTCCCGTTGACCTAGAATAATGAAATTTCGCAAGAAGCAAGGTCTCCCAGCACAAGTAAAGGAAAATGTCCGAAAATTGTGAATTTGTAATTTAAAAAAAAAAAAAAATTTTTTTGGATCCAATGTTAAGTTTGTTTTTGGGATAAATTCTTTTCAACTACGGAACCCTTCATTGTGCGTGGTCCCACACGCACTTGGCCGGTTTTTTTTTTGTAACGTGCGTCTTGTTTGTGCAGAATAAACAGTTTTTCTTTCTATTTCTTTATCTAACTACCTAAAATGTATATTAATAAAAAGTTACCTATCTCAAAAGTAGCTTTTTCTGATCTTTCGATATTTTAATTCTTTCATTAATTCTTAACCAACTTTCAAGCTTCTTCTAATAATATCCTATGTTACTATAATGGGACTTTAGAGGAGCTCGTGGCTAAGTAATAACAGCCGCACGGGTCGATCCATCAGGTTAAGCTACGCTTGCTGGGGTGGGTCAGTGGATGGGTGACCATCTTTACATACTGAGACTCCTCCGTGCCTCGGAAAACACGTTAAGCCGTTGGTCCCGGCTGTCATTCGTGGATCTTTGACAGTCGTTACGGGCCGTCAGAAGCCCGAAAGTCTGACAACCAGTCTTACCAAGGGGTATCGTGTTACCCAGTTACTGGGTTGTGGAGGTCAGATAGGCAGTCGCTCCATGTAAAATACTGGTATTCAGCTGCATCCGGTTATACTGGAAGCCGACCCTAACATAGTTGGGAAAAGGCTAGGCAGATTGACTATAATGGGTCTTTAAAGGAAAAACTGGCTGGGATATAGAACTCCGAAGTTTGTTGCGCCACTTCTTCTTCACAGCTAAATCACGAGATAGTGGTGAAGGGCGGGCGTTTTGTGAGGACTGTCTTATGTAATTTTGACGTTCAGAAAGTGCTGATTCTCAGCCTAGTTTGAATAAATGACATGTTGTTTCGATTTGATTTTTACTGTTTTTAGGATTCTGTACCTCAAAAGGAAAAATCGGAACCCTTATAGGATCACTTCGTTGTCCGCCTGTCTGTCTGTCTGTCTGTCAAGACCCTTTTTCTCAGGAAGGTGTGGTGGTATTCAGTGGAAATTAATATCACATACGTAGGTCTAAAAAAATCAAGCTTCTAAGTCAACGAAATTCTAGAATAATGAAAGACAAGAACCAAGGTTTCACAGCACAATTAAAGGGAAAAGTCCGAAAATTGTTAATTTGTAATTTTATTACACAAAAAATCGTTTTTTGGAATTACAATGTTAAATTTTGTTTTTGGGATAAATTCTTTTCAGCTACGGAACTTTTCATTGTGCGTGGTCCAACACGCACTTGGCCGGTTTTTTTCAAGGTTTTAACATTATTGAAAAATATGCTTGGTTCGTACTTGGTTCTACATTACCAGTTCCAAACACGAGCCACATCCAGCCTCCTACCTCCTCGTATGAAGCAGCCGAAGTAATACCGACTGTGGTTTTATTGACAATTACTGCGCTGGTATTGGTTCCATTGGTTCCGTACGAGTGTGAGCTTTCTGCGAGTAGCCAATAAGTCTAGATTTTTTTTTCCGTAATTACAATTAGGGTTGTTGGTGCATCTGGAGTAATGGAGGAAGGAACGAAGGAATTGAGGTTGACTGTTTTGTTGAACTGCTTTGTTGGTCTCGTAGTCGCAAGAGCTACTGCTGAGCATGAGGTCCTAGGTTTGATTCCCGGGTCGAGCATAGTGTTATTGGGTTTTCTTACTTTCTGGCTGCGCCCCGCGGTTTCAGCCACGTAGACCGGGATAAAAGTAGCCTATGTGTTAATCCAGCGTATAACATACAAAATTTCATTCAAATCGGTCCAGCCGTTTGAGCGTAAAGAAGTAACAAACATACATATCACACTAATATTATAAAGGCGAAAGTTTGTGAATGTGTGTTTGTTACATCTTCACGCTCAAACTGCAGGACCGATTTGGATGAAAGTATGTAGATAGCTTATTCCCTGGATTAACATATAGGCTACTTTATATCCCGGTCAACGTGGCTGAAACCGCGGGGCGCAGTTAGAAAGTAATAAAACCTAGTATTTCATATAAGAAATACTAGATAGTAAGTAGTAGTGGTAGGTAGTAGTAGTTTCATATAAGGAATACTAGATAGTGTGATTTACTCGCAAAAGAAAACTTGATGTTTTGTCATTTCGTAAAAACCATGCAAAGCAGTAGAAAATAAAGCACAGTATGCAATGTGAGAACCAGCCTTTGAGTTTACGAGAAAAATGTTAACCCGAGCATCTACGAATATGTATAAGTCTACCTAACATACGAACTCTCAAAACTCTAAATAGGGACGGGCGCAGCAAATTCAGACTCGTTTAAAACTCCGTAATTTTCCTCTCGACCTTGTTTCAGTAGAACCGGTCCGGTTCTACGTACAAGCCGTACACGGCTACGGAGCCGCACAAAAGAGGAACTTAATGTTAAGTGTTGTGGATTAAATGCATGAGCGAACATATGCGGTGCTTGTCAAAAGAATTTGAAGTGAAGCGGAAATATGGTGGTTATGATAGCGTTTGAATTTTAGTGGTGAGGATTTAAAATTTAAGAGAGAGTTCTGTTTGAGTTCTATTATCCGGTTTTTGAATTGAGAATTTGAAGTTAAGAACTTGTGAAACACTTCTTTTATTCATTTATTTATTTAAGGAAAAACAAACAGTACTAAGCGCAATAAGAAACAGTCAAAATTATCATAAATATTACATTTTGACAATATTATGCTACCCACTACGTTCTTCTCTAGCAATACTTAAGGTGATTCGAAACTGCGCAGATGCATCGATGTATAAACATGATAACACAAAAAGAGATCAATTCGATGATGGTTTTTTTTTGGGGTCATCAACCGCCGGTAGTGTAGTCACTTAAAATATCAGTTAAAAATCAGGTTTAAAACAACAGTGGTGGTGGTGGTGGTGGCGGTGGTGGTTTAAACAAAAAAAAAGTTAACAAATAGACGCATGGCTTTCATCTATTTGAAATCAAAAGAAAAATTCAAGTACGTTTTGGAGCTTTTAAAAAACTCTTTAAAAGCTCTTTGCAATGTTTGTGTAGACAGTATTCGAAAGATACCTCAGATTCAAATTATTATTATAAAAATTGCCAATGTTTGCCCGACAAACATTGGCAGAATAACGTAAAGCTTGTAAAGATTTTACGAAGTCAATTTTGAAAGTTATAAGTTTATATTTAATCATTTTTGAAAGCTATAAAACCTATACTTTTTCACTTTAACTAGAACTGTTTTATATAGAAGCTCGTTTTTAATAACTCTGCATAAATCAAGGTTTGAACAATAAATTTAATAGGGTTACTTGTCATTGTTTACTGCTTAAAAACAATAAAGACGAAATATACAGTTAAGTTTATTTTAGGTTCGGCTATTACCAAACGTTTACAGCCCCTGGTCACGGATATCCTCAAACGTAAAAGTCTAATAAATAAACATTTAATTTCTTCGTTTTATATTTAATTTTAAGGTTGTTTTATTTTATCGATGTATAATTTACTTATCAAGTTTAATGTAGAGGAACTAGCGAAAAGTTGCTAAATTTCCTCTTCTGATTTATTTTGTTAGGTTCCCATAAAAAATCATTTGTAACATTTTATTATACAGGAAAGCGCTGAACATCATTGGAATAGTGGTAAAGCAACTAATTTCTGTATAGTTACTAAAAATAAAATAAAAATAATAAGTAAAGAGTAGGGTTATATGAAAACCTACCTTAACAGTCACAAAAATGGGTGGCTTTTAGGTTATCAGCCAGTCGGATAATAGCTGAGTATTTCATATTATACAGGATGAAATTGAATTCATGGGCATCCTTTTAAGGGGACATTGTACTAACTTTTACCATAGGAAAAGTTGTTCATAATTATGAGCAACTATTTTACAATGATTCCTTAAAAGGATGCCCATGAATTCAATTTCACCCTGTATAGTTACAATTACAATCCAGCCGTCGAGAGAATGCCACCACCACCACTGCAGATGGTATCCGTGGCTTTTTTCACACATACGATGAGTGACAAGGACGACTATCAAACGTTAGCTTCACTTTGGATTACGTTTCGTTACCCATGATCTTTTAAGACTACAAATAAAACTTTGTTATTTTTAACCAACTTCCAAAAAAGGAGGAGGTTATCAATTCAGATATAATTATATATTATTTTTTTAATTTCATGTATTATATTTACTTCATATTTGAGTTCTATTTAAAAATAAATTAAAGTTAAAAACTTCCAATGTTTATACTAATAACATTAACTTATGTATTACTAATAAAGACTATTAAAATCCACTGTCACTTCGTCTGAACGTAAAACGGAGCAACCTCGAAGTGAAATTCGTACATTCGTTCTGTGGAGGTAAAATGTCAATTTTATTTAATAAATAAGTTGAATTTTCTGAAACTTTAAGATTGTTTTTCTACAATGTACGACGACGAAGATGTATCCATTTCCCAAAGCATCTCTAAGACAGAAGCTGTAACTTGAATTTCAAGATCCTTGATCACCTGTCAACGCCTAACTTGCTTTTGTAACTTCCAAATACCAATTTAGGAGCTGGCACATACACTACAGAAATGACATGTCCCAGGAAATATCTGTCACAACCTATCCTTGTTAGCTTAGACGCGTGTGTCGTAAATATGTTTACAGCCTTATTTCTTATACCTTTTTTAAGACAGTATTTATTGGTTATGGTATAAAGTAGATAGTAATTTTGTCGGAAGGTAAAATAGTTTTTCACTTTACTAGTTGTATCAAGTTACGACCTTTAGAAAGGTTTCGTTAAAGGAAGTACCTAGTACTGCCTTATTTTTCTGTTGCTAAGCAGTAATGCGTGCCATGCGTCACACGGCATGTCCTAGAACCGAAAATTCTAAGACATGTGACATTCACAAACATACACGGGGCCCGCGTGGTGGATTACGACCCACTCCCTTTAACAGAGAGGAGGCCTGTGTTCCAGCAGTGGAAACATAATAGGCCGATTTAAAAAAAAAAATTAAAACATTATTTTAAAATTTTTTTTATTATTAGTATTTTGTGTTTCACGAAGTCTGTGCAAATAGAAGTTATGCTTTCATTCTTTGTGATTATGCTAAGCTCTGTGTTTCAATTTGAATGAAAATGGCAGTCGAAGGGCAGTCGGTTGTAAATTCGAGTTGAAAATAAAGTTCTTCTCCGTGTGATTGAAGCGGTTTTTTTTTGTATCCGACCGAGATAGGTATACCAGAATGGTCTTTATCAGCGGGACTGAAAGCCCTAGACTCTGGAGTATGTTGGATACCGTATATTGGAAAAGGCTCAAAAATAATACCCGGTATTTTGTCACGAAGACAAAGCTTTCATGAAACCCAGGCGTGAATATAAACCTAAATAATATGATTCCTCTCTTTTGCCTCAAAGATTCGGTCATACTGTCTTTAAAAATACACAACAATGGATCTCATATACAAAGAATTTAATAATAAATAAATAATGAGTTCCATCTGTCAGCCAAGCCGCTAATTTCACCGTCAGTTTTCAACATTAATATCAATGTCACTTTTCAACATTAATTTTCTTTTTGGCTGCGTTACGACAGCTATTCAAGACAGTACGTTTATTAGATGTTTTATTACAATTCATTTATTTGGTGAATATTATAAACTGATTTAGAAAATACTGTTTTCAGTAAAAAAATAATATACAAAGTCCCATTAAAATAGATGGACAAATTTTCACAGGGTGTTCTACGCATGAATATGAACAACTTTTACTATGGGACCAAACCTGAAATCGCAAAAAAAAATCAGCTGCTCCCTACATTTTGACGAGTTTGGTGTAGATAAATGTACTGAACAGCTGATTTTATTTTTGTGATTTTAGGTTTGGTCCCATAGTAAAAGTTGTTTATAGTGATGAGTACAATGACCCCTTAAGAAGTTGTGCGTTATTTATGTTACACCCTTGTATAGCAAGTATCAGAAAGTCGTCAATAATCAGACGTCCCCTGTGTAATCAATAAAAGTTCCATTTGTCAAATTCAGACCAGACCTAATGGAGAGCTATACATAGTTAATTCGCCAGACGAACACACTGGTGCGGTCAGTTGCCCCACTGTGTGATAATATCATTAATCATATTCAATTCTTTCTCGATTCCTTATAAGGGCAATAAAAAAAACCGGCCAAGTGCGTGTCGGACTACGCACAATGAAGGGTTCTGTAGTTGGGATGAAATTATACCAAGAACAAACTTAACATTGTAGTTGAAAAACATGTTCTCCCATACATTGCAACAGTAGGTAAATGTAAGTTTGTACTCACAATATTGAGAGATTTACTATGTTATTTTAAGACCACAAACTTCTTATAAATTTTCCTGTAATCTACAGGTAAAGCAATATTTTCTGTATTTTTTTCAAAATTTTAGGCTCAGTAGTTTCGGAGATAAGGGGGGGAATGGTCAATTTTCGTCTACTTTCTTAAATAACTTTAAAACAATTTATTTTAAAATTATAAAAAAAATATATTTGAGACCCTCATAGTAAGGCCTTTCATTTGATATGTCACACGGTACAGTTTGCAAAACTTTTTTTTAATTTTCTTATTTGCCCCCTAAAAGTGACCCCCATATTCAAAATTCATTTATTTACTTTACCCGTACGTGTTTGGGTCACAGAAATACATAGGTGTACCAAATTTTAACTCAATCGGTCCATTAGATTCGGAGCAAATTGGCTGTGACAGACGGACAGACGGACAGACAGACAGACACACGAGTGATCCTATAAGGGTTACGTTTTTTCCTTTTGAGGTACGGAACCCTAATAACGATATTCCATAACCCATCTGTATCTAAAGGTGTAGGTGAAGTCATTGAAATTAATTGTTGAGCAAACTGACTTCCAACTTAAACTATCCGTACATTCGATTATCAACTGTAATTCTTTGACTGTTGAACTGTTTTCTATTTTACTAAAAATAGTGTAAAGCTCCCCGTTTCCCAAGACGGCGGTGGCCGCCACATAGCGTTTGCAATTTATAGGTGAATAAAGTCACTGAAACGTTATTTATGAAAGTAAGTTGGTGTGTTACTAGAGACCGTTTTTTGACACCGTAAATGCAATGCCCGCTGCCATCATTTCCATGACGGTCATTATGTGGTGGCTACCGCTCTTCTAGGAAACCGTAACTAAAAAAAAACCGGCCAGATGCATGTCGGACCACGCACAATGAAGGGTTCCGTAGTTGAAAAGAATTTATCCCAAAAACAAACATTAACATTGTAGTTGAAAAATAGAAATCCCAAAAAAATATTGTATGCGATAAAATTACAAATTAACAATTTTTGGAATTTTTCCTTAGCACAAGTAATATGCTGAGAGACCTTGCTTCTTGCCAAATTTCATGACGGGAAGTACCCTATAGGTTTTGATTTACTTGCGAGTATCAAAATATATAGGTTTTGATTTACTTGCGAGTATTAAAATATGTCGCATAAATGGACGTATTTTTCTGTTGCCTTAGAAGCTTAATTTTATTAGAACTCTAAGGGACCATAGACCTAAGTTTTGTATATTAATTTAACTTGATACCTCCACGTATTTCTGAGAAAAAGGGTCGGACAACAAAGTGATCCTATAAGGGTTCCGTTCTATCGGTTCCTTTTAAGGTACGGTTCCCAAAAAGCCGTGTACATTCACTTAAAACATAATAATCACACTCATACGCGAGCAAACGCGACCTACACATGACCTAATTCTTACGCGCGAGTGCAAACAGGCCCTTATTACCATAATCCATAGAGAGTACTGACTTGACGAAAAGCATTTATTTCGTAACTTATTCCTTTGTGAAAGAATTTATTTGTTAAACCTGTGTTATTGTAATTTATTTCTTTTGCTTTGAGGTTATTTAATAAGAGGGAATTATTAAAAGAGTTTGTTGGTCAAAGGTGCCTTATTCCTCAAATTGAAAAGTCAACCTGAACAGGCGGACGGTCTGCTTCATTTTGACTTGACCGAGTGAATGCCGAGATTTGCTTCATATTGTGGCCCCCTTTTGCCCCTTTTTGGTGGAAGTACCCCTCCAATCAAAAATCCCCGACGCCAAAAAAAAAATTTGTTAAACCTGTATTACCAAGTTTCGTCCAGATCGGTGGTAAAATATGATCTGTAGAGGAGTAGCAACAAACTACAGACGAAAGCAAATTTTGCCAGACTTGAAGCAGGACGCTTCGCTCGCTTGGTCAATTATAGTCACATTTCAGCTGTTCAGTCAAAACAAACTAATATGAACGAAGTACCTCTGCGCTACCACGCTCGACCCCTAGGGCCTTATCACACTGACGATTTGCGAGCGTGTTTCCAGCGAAGCGATTTGTGAACGAACTCGGCGCGAGCGCGTAGCGAGCACGCCACGAGTGAGCAACGTGTTCGCCGCGTTTTCATAATATTGTACACTCGCTTGTCTCGCTCTCTCTTGTACATTCGCGTCAATTAGTCTCGTTACGCAAACGCGACGAGGTCGCTGCGCACCCGCGATGTGGTCGCCGCGCACACGTTGCGAACTCGCGGCGAGCTGGCTGCCCACTCGCCCCGCTTTCCACTTGCTCACACCTCGCTAGTGTGATAAAGCCCTTATACATGTGCGACTGTGTGCGTGTTGTAATGTGACCACAATATTCTCCCACAATCAGACATCAGATAAATAATTTAATAAAGGACGAGTACTACGACGCCTAAGTGTCCTTTTGTTTCTGTATTACTGAACTTCGAAGTTTAAAATATCGATGTACTGTATTCATAAAGTTTAAAAGTACGAATTACGTTAGCTAGACGGTACACTATGACGAATTACTCAATTGAGAATGTTCATAATCGCGATGTACGGAACTTCGAAAGTTTGCTATAACGAATTAGGTACTTCATTGAGAATTTTCATCATCGCGATGCAGCGATGTACGGAACTTGCTATGACGAATTAGGGCGCGAAACCGGCGCTTTCGTTACGTTACGAAAAAAAAAACCGTAAAAACTTTATTTTTCTTTATATGTAAGTAGGTAATACTTATGTAATTTTTTTTATAATACTTTCTAATTAGGTATAAGTAGTCAAATTATATTACGTTCATACTTTGTTTAGAGAAAAGTGTTGGGTCCTGTGTCCAGCAGTCTCTCGGCTGTAATGATGAACTTAACCTCTATCAAACTTTAATTAAGTTTTGTCCTCACATCTGTACACATAAAAGCGAAATAGGTACTCTATCAGAATCTCAATGATGAACATTCGCAATTTAGTAATTTGTCATAGCAAGATTTCAAAGTTCCGTACATCGGCATCGCGATGATGAAAATTCTCAATGAAGTACCTAATTCGTTATAGCAAGCTTTCGAAGTTCCGTACATCGCCATGATGAAAATTCTCAATTAAGTAATTCGTTATAGCAAACTTTCGAAGTTCCGTACATCGCGATTATGAACATTCTCAATTGAGTAATTTGTCGTAGTGTACTTTCTAGCTAACGTAATACGTACCTACTTTTAAACTTTATGAATACAGTACGTCGATATTTTAAACTTCGAAGTTCAGTAATACAGTCTACAAAACTTAACGCTAAATTATTAAAACGATATAAATTAAATTCTTACACCTCCATAAACAAGTCTACTAAAATATAATTACATCGTCCAGTTTCCTAGATAATGTGTAGCCGACACCGACATTGTAAGGCTTTCAATTTGAAGCCGGGCTTCGAAAATAAAGTTGCAGTTTCATTGTATCCCTGCGGTGAGCGGTATGAATGCATTCATTCGAATGAATGGGAATGAACGTATGAATGTAATTGTTTTACAAGTCTTTGTACGCTCGGAATATTATATTGTTCATGTAGCTTTGAAATGGGTGATACTTGAAATTGTTTTAAGGTTCCTGTAGGTTTTAATAACTGGACGAGATATTTTGAGACATCTGGTAATTGAAAGAAAACTTAAACAATCATTATTTAATTTATTTTTCAGCGACAGGAAATTACAGCCAAATACACAAACACAAGTCAGTTTTAATGTCACTTTATTATAGCGACAGAAAGACTTAAGACCGTTTCAAGTTAGTGGCGTTTAAGTTAAATGAGGTTTTTCTAGCTTTTTCATACGAGAGGAGATTAGTGTCCTTGATTCCCAGATGATGATTATTTCTGTAAGTAAATTTTCTAAGACATTTTGAAATGTAATTTTTGGTTAATATTTTAAAACTAGATGGTTGTATTTATTTATGTATTTATTTAATCTTTTCGCATAAAAAACAGTACAAAGGCGGACTTAATGCCTTAGGCATTCTCTACCAGTCAACCAAGGGTGGTGAAGAGATTGATGGCAGGTGCTCAGTAAGAGAGGAATAATTAAAGAGAAGAAAAAAACTAGATCTTAGTTAATTATAAATAGACTACGTAATAAATAGGTAATAAACTAATAATACACATACATACCTACTTACTATAAAATATACCTATACTATATATATATATTTATTCAATACGTATTATATACAAATTCAAGAGAGAGAGATGATTGTGTAATTGTACTGTATTGTGTAATTTATTTTTTTCTTTTTTGGAAAGATCAAATTCTTTATTTTCTTAGTTTTTTAAAATCTATAATCTAACAGACTTAAAAAAAATAATATGTAGAAGTATAATACAAAAAGGAGAATTTTTCGATGCCCCATGACTTCCCATCATAAAGAATTGTGTAATTAATTCTTAATGAGAGACTTAACTAAAACTAAAATATACCTCTCCTTAACAGGAAAACAGATGCAAAGATAAGGAAACTAGAATAAATCAGTCTCCCGTCTTTCCCTCTGCAAGTAGCAATACCTAAAGTGTAAGCCTTTCTCGTAAATTGCTAAGGCGAGTGATTGAACACAACTTGCATCCTAGTTTCCTAGTTCCCTGGTAGTCTCAACAGGTTTTCTATATAATATGGTTGGGAGAAAAGAGTGTATTTTTAGGGTTCTGCAGTTAAACAAGAAACTCTGAAGAAGTCTGTCTGTCTGTGTGTTTGTCCGTCTGTCTGTGCCAGTCTCGTTAAAACAAGTTTCTCACTAATTTTATATGAAACATTGTAAGTACACATCCTTCGTAGAAAATTTCAATGTTTTACCTGTTTATGTACTGTGGTTTTACGTCCAATAAATATACTTTTTACTGACAAACGTGCTTTAGAGTTATTAAAATCTTCGATCAATAGATCGAAGATTAAAATAGAGCCAATAGACTAACTTTCCCACAAGTCACCCCTCGGGTTTTCTGTGAGCGGGGTGTTTTGTGTGTGTACCTCCAAAGACAAAGAAATCAGCTATAGAAACTACGACAAATAATTGGTTGTCTAAAAACCGAAGACTTTGTGTCTTTGGTTTAATAATTTTTATGTAATAGTTATTTATGCAACTGACGTATAACAAGGGGTATTAAAACTCGAACGTGGGTTTATCACACGAGGCGAAGCCGAGTGTGATAATAGTATCAAATGAGTGTTTTAATACCTAATTATGTACAGTTGCATACAAGACTTTATCTACATCCATGTTATCAATCCTCTATAAAGGGTTCTGAAACAGTTTTTTGCAATACTAATACTCGGTATCGAACATGGCGGCCGGCGCACGGCGTCATAGTATACGACGTGAATTCGAATAAGTTCTTTTTTTAAATTACGGCGCTGTTGTAGTGAAACGTGCGTGCATTACAATGTTCTTTTTTTGAAAACGAGTTGCATTATGAAATTCACTACAACATTAAAGCACCCGTTTGGATGCTATTATGGTTACCATGGTTACTATGACACTGGCTGTTTTAATGTTGGCAATAAGCTAACTGTTTCAGAGACTTTTATGGGGCATTTATGGCATGGGTGTAGATAAACAAAGTAAGAACCGAAAGAACACACAATACACAACTTACACACAAAAGCTAAACACAATTTGAATTTCGAAACGCTATTAAATCCGAAAGTGTGAACAAGCTCAACACTTTAATGAATGCCTCAAAGCCTTGACCAGCAGACGAGAATCTCGCTCCACGTGAAAAGCCCCAAAGTCTACGAACCTTGACCCCGCAGACAAAAGACAAAATAGCTATTTCAGGTTCAGAAACAGATCTGTCACTTTGTGAGATGCCAAGGTTGCTACAGTTCAAATTTGAAATGGATGCTCGAGCTTATATAGATATTATGTTGTCACATGACGAAATTCTAACAAATATGCAGAATGGTGTTAAAGTTACGCTATGAATAATGTGAAGTACTTATTGAAAAAAATAATTGAGTATTGTTTTCGATTGGTTAGGTAGTTAAGGCGCTAATTATGTGTTATAGGTACCTATTGATGAATGAATCATTCAGAAGGTCCACATACAATTTGTATGTATATCTTAAGCCGTAAGCTACACAATAAATTATCTAGAACAAAAAAAGTAGCAGCGTATTATTTATGTATATACAATTCTACACGCGCCAAACACATTAGGCTAGATGTACACAGTACAATACGAGTGTTTGTCATATATTGTCGCTGTGTACACAAAGCTTAAGAGCTTAATCATGTTGGAGACCCCGGTAGGCCTGATGACGTGTCACAAAAACCAATTTATATTTTTTTATTAAAAGTGAATTTCAATATTTGTTGCTTTGTAATTTTTCATCGCGTAACGGCGTTATATCAGGTTTTTGGAAAGTAATATTGATTGTGTGATTTTTTTATAGAGTTAAAATAAAAATAATTTAAATGGAAATCAAACAGGGGAATTCACTATAATCTTCACACCCTAAACACATACACATGGCAGTTTGAGGGTTTTCGGAAAATGTCATTTATTTTATAATCCTACTGAGCCGATTTTTCGTTTAATAGAATCATGAATAAATATTTGCATTGAAATGATTTTAAAAGTAGTGTTTTTTTTTTGTAATTAGTCGTTTCATTGTATTCGTAATTTAATTGCAACAGGACACAAGAGAGTACTTTAAAGCAGTGTAAATAAAATACAATAGAATAGAATAGAACAGCTTCTACAATGAAATTCCAAGTTAGTAGTAATCGACTCTGAAATCAATTCAGAGCGACGACGCGACGTTCCGCACCGCTAGTGCTCCTATAAATAATACACTGCAGTCTTATGAGATTCTGGTACCGACGCCGCCGGCGGGGTGTGATTAAATGTTTGCAGGCTTATGTAAGTACAGAGTAGAATTTATTATCACTTATTTATTAGCACTAAAGATCAAAGGTCACTTCCGCTAATATAGAGATTTGACCACTGATTGCTTAAATCTTACTCATTCAATAAATCTTCTAATTCTGTAAAACTCGCAATTGTTTTTCTTTTGTTGTATGCTCTCTTTTATAGTATGAAAATGCCACATTATTAACCGACTTCCAAAAGGAGGAGGTTCTCAATTCGTCGGAACCTTTTTTTTTTTTTTTTTTTTTTTTTTTATGTATGTTCCCCGATTACTCGAAAATGGCTGGACCGATTTGGATTTTTCTTTTTTTGTTCGAAAGGGTATACGTCCCAAGTGGTCCCATGATCATCAAGTCAGGATCTGATGATGGGATCCCATGGAAATCGAGGGAAACCCTCAAATTTTATGGGCACACCTATATCGATTTCGGTATTTTTTATAGTAACTCGTGCATTTGCTCTCGGAAAGTACCATTCGGTGAGCTGGAACTGATGATGAAGACCACAGAGGGCCATCGGAAATACTCAATTATATCTAAGTATATAACAGGTTGCTATTCGATTACTTTAATATGGTTTATGCTCGTCAAAATAATGGTAATGGTGACTTCACCATGAGCTCCATTTCTCCTGGTTCTTACTAGGAGAACTCCTCAACAATTAACGGCCCTGCATCGGGAAAAGCAACATTTTGTAAAACGTGATGAGCAGCTGACATTGGGTTATTGTAACTTAGATAAATTACAAACTGAACCACTAAAAAGTGAAAAATAAAAACTTTTTTACAAAAACAAAAACCGACTTCCAAAAAAAACACTACAAAGTGAAAAATAACTTTAATTTCGGAAGTCGGTGGCAAAAAACTAAAATACAGATCAAAAGACACCGACTTCCGAAATTAAAGTTATTTTTCACTTTGTAGTGTTTTTTTTGGAAGTCGGTTTTTGTTTTTGTAAAAAAGTTTTTTTTTGAGCAAACGCTCGCTCATTTTGTGTTGATTAGCTATTCTAGGAGTGTCTTCAAAAATGTAACTTTGTTTATACTTTTCTTTTTCCTCAGCTAGTAGACAATATAAAAGCATAAGAAAAGAAAAAGCTAGTAGGTACACTCTTTGTTAATCTACTCATGATCACTTAGTTTAAACCAAGTTGTGAGAGTGTATTTTTAAGAAAGTTACTATAATGATATTATCATTAAAGTACCTTTCTTAGAATTACACATCACAAAAAATATTTGCGCCTCCAGTTACTTTCCCGCAAAGCTTGTAGTGTGCTATAAATTATGTACAGCGTCATTATGAGATCCTGGTACCAGCGGGGCATGATTAAAGGTTTTCATTTTCATACAACCACAAAATTAAAGGGGAAGAAAACTTACTATTTTCTATTTATTCTTTGTTAAACCGTACTTTGTTTTCATTTGGTAAAGAAATAAAGTTTGCTATTTTTTGCACATAAAAGTAGCTTAACTGAGAATAATAATTTCAGGTGAATTGGCGAATTTGAGAATATTATTACCAGCGTAAACAAATATTATGAGCTAGATTTTTTTTCTGAACCACTTTTATAAGGTTAGCAGAAAACACATTTTTAGTAATGGACACATCATTGGTCATTTCTTTGTGGTATTAACAAAATACCACAAAGAAATGACCAATGATGTGTATGTTATTTTGTGTACCAAAACAACATACACATATAAACTCACGCCTTCTTCCTATGGGGGTAGGCAGAAACCACAGAGCGCTAACTGCTACGAACCGTACATCTTTTGCATCGTTTACGTTCAAACAATTGATCAGATCTGGTCAAACATGCACGCCGGTTGCGAGTACTACGACCTTAACAAAAATCACGAGGTCAAGTCCAAATCAGAGCATTAATTAAATAATCAAATATGTAGATCAATTATTCAAATACGTTAAATGAATATTAATTAATTCAATTAATCAAATTTGGATGCATGTTAACCCACTGTGTATCACAAATCACAATTTCGTGAAGATAGATCATAATAAAGCTATTTCGCAAACAACGACCATTATTTTATTGACTGTTTGTTAACATAGACAACAATTTTGTTTTAAAAATTCCTATAAAACCAAATGTGGTTAGATCATTTCGATTTTCCATATCGTCGGCTAAGAGTGTAAACCTGCTAACTCCATTTTTGGTCAAAATTACATTTTTATGCCATATAGAAGAGAAAAACTCTCTCTTCTACATATATGGCATAAAAATGTAATTTTGACCAAAAATGGAGTTAGCAGGTTTACACTCTTAGCCGACGATATGTGTTATTTATATTGTCTACTGCTGTACTAAAATCGAAACATGATTACTTGAATTTTTTTCGATAGAAGAAAGTTCCAAAGTAGCACCGTCTTTTTTCTGTTTTATTCGATTATATACGTAAACAGTTCCTTATTGTGCAGTAAAATTAAGAACTTATTAAGCTAAAAATTGATTTAAGTGTAGCATTTTGTCATAAAACCAATAGACATTTAAACGAAGCGCGTTTTAGTTCCGGTGCGCGTGAGAGTCTTCTGTCTCTCTCGCGTCAAACTAGACAGCCATAACGCCATTTCAACCACGCTTCAATATAATTATCCTCTTACCACGTTTTTGAAGTGAAAACTTCAGGCGCACTTTGCGCTCTTTCTGAACAGATATGGTCTTAAAATAATATTTTTTTAAATCTCTCACTATCGTGCTGTACGCACGATAGTGAGAGATTTAAACTAACATTTGCTGTTGGAATGTATGGAAGAACATATTTTTCAACTAAGTACAATGTTAAGTACCTATGTCCTTGGCATAAATTCATGCCAACTACAGAACCCTTCATTATGCGTGGTCCGACAAGCACTTGGCCGGTTTTTTTCTTTAACCGTATAGTTTGGAAGCGCCCCCAATTAGACCCGAACACACGAACCTCCGCCGGCTCTCTATCGCACCCAATTGGACCCCAAAATGACAATATACGACACTCTAAATTAATTATGTAAATGTGCGTTAATTATGAGAGTTGTATAAAAAACGCATATAATAACGCCTTTAAATTTTTCCTAATTAACACGTAAGTTTACTAATTTACCTTTATAATATCCAAGTCTGTAAATGCGATAGTCGCCATTTTGATGACAGTGGTGGTCGAGACTAGAAAACCTAAAAAAATTGGGGATTTCGAACATCCAAACTGCACCATACGGGCAGTCAATGATACATCATTTAATTATTTGACGAATTCATCGATTGTTCAGTGTAATTAGGTAGTGGTAATGAAGTTTTTGATATCCAAAGTCGAAGTTTCCCGCCAATATTGATTATTTCCGTTTGTACTTTTCACAAATATCACACACACACATATAGATATGATTTAAAATGTGTCAAATATTATTCAAAATATTATAAACAACAAGAAAATGCCCAGATGTTAACGTAATATACAAACATACAACAAACAACCAAACATACAAACATAGGTCTAATAGTAACATTCATTACCACTACTGAATTTGTGTTCAAAGTCTGCACCATTATTGTTTTTTTTTATTGCAATGATTGCAATGATGTGCGAAAGCGATTATGCCAAACGATTTTTTTTTTATTTCAATCGACTCGATTAGGTAATGTCAGAAATCGATACCTACTCGGAAATTGAAATAAAATTGGTTTAAGCATTAACTGAAATAAGCATTGTTTTTATTAATAATAATTTAAACTTTTCTAATGTAATTTTAATCGTTTTCGGAGATTATATTGAAACTGAGACAACAGACCTATGACCATAGAACCTAACTTGTTGAATTTCGCGCCGAATTATTTCGTACTACCTATTTGAATTTAAATTAGGAATGCGCTCGCTGTCCAAATTATTTTAATTTATTGGACTATGATTTATTGTGATTTTATTTTTGATACTTTCTGATAGTTTGCTACAGAATGCCTAGTATACATTTTTAGGTAGGTTTAGCAAAATTTTGTTTGGGACTGATGATAAATTAATTCTATAAATTGGGTACTCTGCAAACATTTCTAAATATTTTTGTTACTTGTCTGAATTTAGTTAGTTTGTTTGTTTGTTTGAACTATTAGTTCATTGAATTGTTAGTAATTGGTAGTTTCTGATCCGTCAGGTTAAGCTACGCTTACCGGGGTTGGTCCGTGGATGGGTCACCATCTTTACATACCGAGATTCCGCCGTGCCTCGGAAAGCACGTTAAGCCGTTGGTCCCGGCTGTTATTCGTGGATCTTTGACAGTCGTTACGGGTCATCAGAAGCCCGAAAGTCTGACAACCAGTCTTACCAAGGGGTATCGTATTACCCAGTAACTGGGTTGTGGAGGTCAGATAGGCAGTCACTCCATGTAAAATACTGGTATTCCGCTGCATCCGGTTAGACTGGAAGCCGACCACAACATAGTTGGGAAAAGGCTAGGCAGATTGAGTAATTGGTAGCTTCCTAACGAAATTTAAAATCTGGCCAAGTGTATGTCAGACCACGCACAGTGAAGAGTTCCGTAGTTGGGATGAATATTTATGCATGCACTTTGCATTAATTTTATCGACTGCAAAAATAAGTTTGTATTTCTAACTACAACTATGAAAAACAAAGTTAATTCTGTGGTTGTAACCGAAAATATCCCATCACTTAGAGTTTAGACACATCCTTATCATTTAAATTATGAGACCAAACAATATCTATCCCAGACGGATATTATGTGCTTAGATTTTATTTTTTTCATCTCTCGGTTAGGTACTGAATGCCACCCCTAATTATGTTTAGGTATCGTAATTTCACTACACCATTATTTAGCGGTGCAAGGAATAGGTACACTTTCTTTCAAATTTTCATCGAAATATTCTCCGAGTAAAATGGCTGTATGAGATCCGGAGGCACGGACAGACGATTTTTTTTTTAATTATTAAAATTATATAAGTATTTAAGACCCTCCAAACAAGGCCTTTCATTTGATATGTCACACGGTACCTACAGTTTGCAAAACTTTTTTTTTATCTAATATAAAAACCCCCCAAAAGTGACTCCCTATTCAAAATTCATTTATTTCCGTTACACTTCCGTGTTTGAGCTACAAAAGTTCACATGTGTACTAAATTTCAACTTAATCGGTCCATTAGAATCGAAGCAAATTGATTGTGACAGACAGACACATGAGTGATCCTTGGGTTCCGTTTTTCATTCGGCCGTACGGAACCCTAAAACGTAAAACTCCTATCCACACTGTACGTGTATGTATTTATTAATATCAAAAATAAAATAATTAATGGAAAATATACCAAAAGTTTTTATTCAGTTTCTACTAATTTTTGCAAGCCCGATTTTATTGCGAGTATTATTAGGCTGAATGCAACTTTTGAATCGGATTATGAAAATTGGGTAGACGGTCAGTACTAACATGTGTCACGTCGCAACACAATTGTTTGGAATTTTTATCGAGATTTGATCGTGTTTTAAACGTAGTTTATGTATGAAAAATGGTAAAAGTAAGAATGCAAAGAGAATGACAATATCTTTATTTTGCCCTTTTGCATTTTTTCAGCAAGAGAGAAGATTGTTTATGTACTTATGTTCAGCAAATCTAAGTCCTTTTGGATAGGTGTAGTAATACAGGATTACACACAACTTTCGCAGTAGACAGACGTGGTTTGACTGACCTCAACATATAATTAAAGATATTTGCCACAAACTTATTGTATAAAATAGCTGCGGTAACATATTTTTCTAAATAAATTCGAATGCTGAAAGTTGATGTAAATTCCTGAATTTCATGACGTAATTCGTAATACCCCGTCGAGTCAGCTGGTATGTCATTGTCAAAATCTTGTCGAGCAGAGAGGTTAATGGGAATTAAATCAAGACCTCAATTCTCGGTAGCACTTAGGCTCGAAAAGGTATGTACCTAAAACAAAAAGTATTTACATAGGCACCTTATTCATTCAATTAAAGGTACAGTCTTTTTCAATTAACAGTTTCTAGAAACCCGCACCCTAATTGCGTAACACATTATCAATCGGAGTTGGTTTCATTTTGACAGTTCAATAACATTCATTGCGTTATTTACGTTGTCGAAAGACAAATTTTTCGAACATTTGATGCAATGGATTAGCAATTTGTTTCAAAATGAAACCAACTCCGATCGATAATGTGTTACGCAATTAGGGTGCTGGTCAAGTACGAATCGGATTCATGCTTTTACAAAAAACGTTGAATGTAAAAAAAAAATCGAGATTTATTCTACAGAGGTATGGGGATCGACTTTGAGTTTAGGATTTTAAGCGTAAAATTCGGCGATACCGATTGGATCCGAACACACGAATCTCCGGCGGCTCTGTAGTGTGTCCAAGTGAACCCCAGAAAGCCGTTATACGTCATCCTAAATTAAATTAGTAAATATGAATTATGTTACTCATCACATCTTATGAGTTTGAGATACTTAAACTTTTTCTTGTTTTATTTGCATGCCATGTGAGAGGCTACATTACATACTGTGATTATTTTTTTTAATTTGAATTTTAACAGAATGTTAAAGTTCAATGTAGAATGTTTCATAGGCATAGACCTATAAGGTAAAAAGCGAGCCCTATGACAGACAAAAGGCAAGCTTAGCAGTCATTTCGTCCCATCCATAGACACCTTTTGGTTACAGAACTCAAAAAAACCGTTGAGTTATTCCAACGAACGTAACAAACTTCGTGAAACCATTAGTGTTAGAAAACAAAAAAAAAGTCGAAAAGCTTTTAAAAAAAGAACAGAACTTTGTCCGGATCGACGATTCTATGAATAAATATTGTATTGTGGAATTTGAATTCGCTGAGAATCAGTCGACGGTGGTCGAGGGATCGGGCGATGCCCCTTGCTTTACTTACCTATATAAGAAGATTTTCTCGCCGCAAACATGCGATTATCGAAAGGAAACAATATAAAGTTAACTCATGTAAGCGCAAGAATGTCTCGCCTTTTAAAATTGGAAGCGTCCGTGATTCAAATTTCGAGTTTTCAAACCAAAGTTCGAAACAATAAGTGCCTGAAGTTTGTCATGTGAATCTTTCAAGGCGCGTTTTTGTTTCTCCATTGAATGTAAACACATGCGAGCGAGAATTGCTTGGCGAATCTCACAGACCTGGCATGGAAATTCTCGTCTCTCCTCAACAAGCGAGGAACTTTACCCGTGTAAATGAGCCTTAAGTCAACGATGGTCGAGGTATCCGGCCACGGTTTTCTTTCCATAGTTGTTCGGTAATAAGGGTAAACTCTTGAAGTAAACAATTGGTTATCGATTTTGTTTAAGAGTTGTTTTTTGCGGTTAGTCCCGCTATGCTCTAGTCCCGCTATGCTCGACTCGTAAAATACCTATTAAAAAGTTTCGCTATGCACGAAATCACATTCGCGGGCAGTGATGAAGAAAACTGTTAGTGTGTTCGTTAAATTTTGTGGGTCCAGTATTGACTTACAGCTCTATTCATAAACATTTCGCTCTGAAATTCATCTGTCATTGATTGTCAGAACGAGACAAAACAAATTTTAACTTACAGACGCTTACACTTATACGAATAGCGCCATAAAAAAATTAACTTCAATTAAAACACTTTTCTTTCCAACTGTACCTTCCATTGAATCGAAGAATTTCGTGCATAGCGAAACTTTTTAGTAGGTATTTTACGAGTCGAGCAAAGCGGGACTAGAGCATAGCGGGACTAACCGGTTTTTTGAACGGAATAGTTCAGTGGATTAATGTTTGTGTTTTTTAATTTTGTTGAGTTGTTTGTTACGTACAGACAACAGCTCATCAGGTTACTAGCTTTTGCCCGCGGCTTCGCCCGCGTGGATGTTGGAAAATATCCCACGGGAACGTACGCATGGCTACAGATCAAGCTATACATTTCCAGTATAAGCTGATCTCGCATTGTGTAGGATTTCCTTACAATGAGAGGTCAGTGTAAACTGGAAATGTATAGCTTGATGTGTAGCCGTGTGTACTACCGGGATTAAAGGTACCCTAAGTCGGCGTTCCCACGAGCGTAATAAAATCGCGGCGGGATTTTATCGCGCACTGGATTTTGAACTTGAGCCGAGCGTTGAGAATCTAACCTAACAAAAACAGAGTGCATCCCAGCGCGACGAAAAACACACTGTTGGATTTTCAACTCCCGGCGCTAAGCAGAGAGGCAACTCTCTGCTTAGCGCCGGGAGTTGAAAATCCAGTGCGTGATAAAATCCCGCCGTGATATTTTTACGCCCGTGCGAACGTCGGCTAGACAATATCTTCTCGCGCTGCTTATACTGGATAATTTTTTAAGCAGTGAGCAAATTTTCACAGGTTGTTCAACCCATGAATATGAACAACTTTCACTTTGGGACTAACTCTGAAATCGCGCAAAAAAATCAGCTGTTCAGTACATGTATCTACACCAAACTCGTCAGAATGTAGGGAGCAGCTGATTTTTTTTTTGCGATTTCAGGTTGGGTCCTATAGTAAAAGTTGTTCATATTCATGAGTAGAACATCCTGCGAAAATATGCGCACTGCTTAAAAAAATATCCTGTATAGTACTCGAGGAGCGGCGCGCAGAATGATATACCTATGATTGCTGGAGGATAATAAATCTTAAAACCAAACAATAGTAATCGGAAAATTACCAACTTGCCTTTGAAAGCAACTTTAAAGCGAAAATATAAATCCTCTTTATTCCTATTTATTATGGGAATTAAAAAAATATTAAGACTAAGCAACTGTTACTTCAAGATACAAACTACCCAATCCCTCTTACACAAAAATTTTAATGGTGTTTGTGAATTTTAAAATCAACCGCTAGATTAACCCCCTAGGGGATGATTTTTTCATAAATCAAAACCATAAATTTGAATTTTCATATCCCCAAGTTAAGAAATGCTGGGATTCTCATAAAACTTTCACCACCGGTAGGATTATTTTTTAAGACAAAAAATATGTTATGTCCTTCCCCAGGATGCCATCTATAGTCTTGCCAAATTTTAGCGATATCCGTGCAGTTTTGTGAATTTTAAAATCATCCCCTTCTTTACCCCTTAGGGGATGATTTTTCAAAATCGCTGGACCGCACATTTCTTTATTTTCTACCAAAACCATAAAGTATTTTCATAGCCCTTACTTAAGTAATGCTAGGTTTCCCTTACAAACTTTCATCCCCCATATCACCCTCTGTAGGATAATTGTTTAAGATAAAAAATAGGCTGTGTCCTTCCCCAGGATGCCATCTGTAGCCTTGCCAAATTGTATCGATATCCGTGCAGTTTTGTAGATTTTAAAATAACCCCTATTTTACACCCTTTGGGGATAATTTTCCAAAGACGCTGAACCACTTATTTCATTATTTCCTACCAAAAGCATAAATTTGAATTATCATATCCCTAACTTAAGAAATGCTGGGTTTCCCATACAAACTTTCATGCCCTATATCACCCCCCGTAGCGTTATTTTTGATACAAAAAGTAGCCTAAGTCCTTCCCTAGGATACCACCTTATAGCCTTCCCAAATTTTATCAAAATCTGATCGGTGGTTTAGGCGTGAAAAGGTTACAGACATAATTATTTTCGTATTTGTAATATTAGTATGGATAATTGTTATTTTCCTCGCTAGAGAGCTCCGATAAACGCGTACGATCTCTGCTAATCATGAAGCGCGGCGTTCGACGCGCTATTTATGTACCGCCGCCCTGCATTTTAAATCTGTAATATCTTAAAATATTCATTTAAATTACATACTGTAAAGGGTCTTATTGATCTATAGTAAATGCACAATGTATTTAAGGTACTTATTTGGATAAGGATTAATGCTGTATTGCTTAAAATCGCTTCGTAAATAAGCCATTATTTCTCGTAAAATGAAAAGGATAAAAAATGGTTATTGTGGGTTATCCCTAAGAGATAGACATATGCCATCGCGGACTTTTTTGCAGAACTTTTTAAGATGTACAATACTGTAGTACCTACATTATTTTGATCTATCTCATTGGGTTCAACCAGCGTTTGCAATGTAAGCGCAAAAAAATGTGTTTATTTACGACATCCCATTAGAATCCTCTAAAATTATTAGTGTTCCTCTACTACATTATGCATGTATTATACATATAAACCTTCCTCTTGAATGGAGTGATTCTATTAAAAAAAACTGCATCAAAATCAAAATCAAAATCAAAAGTCCTTTATTCAAATTAGGCTGAGAATCAGCACTTTTTGAACGTCAAAATTACAGTAAGACAGTCCCCACAAAACGCCCGCCCTTCACCACTTCCTAGTGCTTTAGCTGGGAAGAAGAAGTAGCGGAACAAACTCCCCAGCAGCACAGCTGTCTGTTCAGTTAGAAGAACTAGATTCTATACAATAGTACCTATGCAAAATAATTTACGCAACACAATACATTAAATTATATTTTTGTCAAATAAATAATCAAAATCCATTACGTACTTTTAAAGATTTAAGCATACATAGGGACAGACAGACAGCGGAGCGACTTTGTTTTATAATATGTAGTGATACCGAACTGTCAAATTTCTCCAAATGATTTTAAACCATAAAATGTTGACGGTTAAGTTAAAAATCGAATGAGAAAATTTGACAGTTTTAGTAATTTGGCCTGCTGCTGTGTGTACATGTCTGGCTGAAGTGTAGTGACGGTAGCCGGATTCTTTATAAATTAGTATTTTGCTTGTGATTCAGTACTTGTTTGCGGATTTAAGAATGTATTAAAATTAACCACGTCTAAAAACAGTAGATTTTTTATTTCTCCCGACCAATTTCGGTCACTGTGGCTAATTTCAAAGGAGATTAGCCAGTTACGAAGGAGATATTATAGTGCACAAGTGTGTGAGCAGACACAGACTGCACTCTCTGTTCATTTACTCCCATATTTCGATGGGACAGCAATCCGACACGACCGGAGAAAGATCAGGCGCAGACCAACGGCTTTACATGTTTTCCGAGGCACGGGATGAACCCAGTAACACTTTTCCCGACCTGGGAATCGAACCCAGAGAACCCGCGTTCAGCAGTCGCATTTACATCTACGAGACCAAAGAGGCAGTTTTCGGAGGTTTTTTTTTATAAAAACGAAAATCACGAAATATCATAAAGGGTCATTGTACTCATCATTATGAACAACTTTTACTATGGGACCAAACAAGAAATCGCGAAAAATGAACTGCTCCCTACATTTTGACGAGTTTGTTAGAGATAAATGTACTGAACAGATGATTTTTTTTCGCGATTTCAGGTTTGTTCCCATAGTAAAAGTTGTTCATAATGATGAGTACAATGACCCCTTAAGAGATTTCGTGTATGAATAGATACACCTTATAGCTTCAAAAGAATGTGTCCGCTGTCTAGCGTATTATTGCCTAACCTCATAAACCCCGACGGTGTACCTCCAACCATTTGGGACCTCCGTCCGTGACGCCAACGCGAACACACGTACTTACAACTGTCTCGTGTTATAAAATTGTAAAACCGTGTAAAAAGTGCTTCAAATTAATAAAAAACTACATGGTATTGATCTACAAGTGCTAGTGACTGTCGTGTGAAAGTTTTTTTCGTGAACTTATAATTCTTAACACCAGTGAGAACAGTTTTTAAATCACAACAAATAATACGTTCTAATACTTGGACTTTGACCTCATCAACGAACAAAGGATATCGTCAGAGGGACTACCAGCAAGCGGCCAGCAGCTCACTAATTTCACCAGCATCGTTAACGTTTACGCAGCGGTGTTGGATTAGCGCTCGCGGTATTTATAACTGAGCGCCGCCGCCGCCGGAGTTCTCGAGCTTAAATCCCGCTTACCCACATTTGTGGTTTTTCTGATTATTTTTTTTCTGAATTATATTTTCTTGTTTTTGTTGCTTTTGGGTCACAAGACGCACGCTAATTACAATCAAAATGGCCGGTACCCAGCGAACTCCGCCCAAAAAGCCGACCAATACATTGTTGAATCCGACAGCGTTGGTTTGCGTGGATTCGGACCTTGATTGTAGTAGTCAACAAAACATTACGCACCGTAATAAACGTAAAAATTATGACTCTGCGCTGACTGAATTAAAAGATATTCTGACTGACGTACGACTTCAGCAAAAAACTCAGGCGATGAAATTTGATGAAGAAATGCAAAAGATGACTCAACAAAATAGCAAAATTACAGAGTCTATACAACACATGTCAGATAAATATGATGAGATTTTGTGTCAACTTCAGCAAACTAAATCTGAAAACACTGCCTTCAAGAGTCAAATTAAAACGCTGGAACAAAAAATTGAACTTCTGGAGCGTAACTCAAAGTCATCTACGGTGGAACTGAGAAATGTACCGGAGGCCCAATCGGAAGATAAAACTACACTTATTAACGCGCTAAAAAATGTTGGTGACGTACTGAATGTTAAAGTACTTGATACCGACATACGGAGCATTTTCAGGCCCAAAAAATCTTTGAATAAAAAATCCACTCCCATAATAGTGGAATTTTTTTCCACTTCTTTTAAAGAGAATATTATAAAAGCATCTAAAAACTACAACAAGGACAAGACTAAGGAGAAACTCAACTCAACGCACCTGAAGCTAAACGGCGAACCGAAGCCTATCTTCATAGCTGAATCGCTGACCACTTGTGGAAGGCGCTTATATTATCTGGCTCGTCAATATGTCAAAAATCATAAGAGCGCAAGTTGCTGGACGTCGTATGGAAAGGTGTATATTCGCCAGAAAGAAGGTGACAAGTCTACGTTGATCTCACGAGAGGATGATGTTACTAAACTGAAATCGCAATGACTACATTTCTCGTCATATTTGTCGTGCGATTTTTTCAGTCTTTTTTCTCGTCTTAAAATGGAACTCTGTTTTGAATACTGTGGCAAAGCATGTTGTACAATCTATTTTTTTGTTAAACTTTGCATGAAAGTACTTATTATTATATCTCTGTATAAAGCTGATATTATGCTCACTCCGAATTTACAAGAATTTCACACACTTAAACATTTTAACAACAACTATTTACAAACTTACACATCCTTAGACTTTTACACAACTTACATATTTACATATACAAAAAATACACAGAATATTCTATGTACATACATAAAATACACTATTATATTTTCACGACAATTTAAATTCAACTTCAGTTATCACATCTACGTAGTCGTATGCATCCAAATATTATGGAATAGACTATACCTACTTTATTTAATTTTGTTATCTGTGCTACTTAGTGTCATGTTAAAAATAAAAATTGCGCCTAAATTATCTTCACTTGTAATCAGCTTCAATTGCTTTTCGATACAAGTAATTTAATGCGGGACATTGACCAATTTGATATTTCTGTCCCAATCACATGTGAGCCCGAACAATGCACCTCATATCTCAAAAATCCTGCTCATTATTTAAAGGTCCTACAGCAAAATATTCGTAGCTTAAACTGTAACTTCCAAGAGTTACATGTTCTGCTTAATAGGCTAGAATTATGTGACGTTATTGTGCTTTCTGAATGTTGGTTGTCGCATGTTGTTAGCTTACCAGTGCTTCAGGGATATAGCTCACATAAAACAAATGATAACTATAATCAAAATGACGGTGTAGTTGTGTATACAAATAGCAATTTAAATTGTGTCGTGGAGGAACCATCCCTATTGGAAGCAAATTGTCTGACCATTAAAATTAAAAATGACACAATATTAATTGCAATTTACAGGCCCCCTAGTTTTAAATCACTAGAAATATTTCTAAATTCATTACACAACTTATTAGAGAGTGTATCTTCATTTAAAAATATCATCATAGTCGGTGATATAAATATTGACCTTATGGGAACTACTCACGAGATCACCGCTTATCTGGATACCATTGCCTTCCATGGACTTCTTCCTGCCATCAATACTGCCACCAGAGGTAAGTCATGCTTGGACCATGTTATATTAAAGACAAAGCTTAATGCGTTTACATTTTCTTTGGGTACTAGTATTACCGACCATGAAGCAGTATTTTTTTGTATAAAAACCGACATTTCCAAAATTAAACCTTTAAAAAACAAAATAAGTTACAAAATTGACACGGAAAAATTAAAATCTGAATGTCTTAAGCTTAGTTTTGACAAAGTATATCAGGAACCAAATTTAAATACTGCTATGAACAATTTCATTAACACAATACAACTATTAATTGCAAATAACTCAATTAAGCGATTATTCCCTAGAAGTAAATTTATAATCAAGCCTTGGATAACTATCGGTATGTTACGTTGTATCCGAACCAGGGACAGAATGCACAAGAAATTAAAAACTAATGAAAACGACGTCATATTAAAAATATCGTACTTAAGATACCGCAACTACTGTAATAATTTGCTAAAAAAAATTAAAAAACAGTATGAGAGGGATCAACTAATAATGTCTAAAAATAACTCTAAAAAGCTTTGGTCTACCATTAAATCAATTACCAACAACAACAGTATAAAGCAGTTACCACTACAGCTATTAACCACAGATAAAACCCCTAAAGAAGCAATCAATAAAACGAATGAATTCTTCTCAAATGTAGGTAAACGACTATCAAACATGATTCCACACCATATTCCTTGTTTTAAGAAAGCCTCTAAGCCGCCACTAAACTCTTTTGTTCTCCTTCCTACTGACATCGAAGAAGTTGAAAGAACGATTCAACTATTGAAAAGTGACTGCTCTCCTGGTTGGGATCAGATTAGTGCTGAGGTATTAAAACAAATATCCGATTCTATAACACCTGTTCTTACCAATTTAATAAACCGTTGCTTTGAGTCTGGAATATTTCCAGACGCATTAAAAAGAGCTGTGGTGCACCCGATTCATAAGGCGGGTGACAGAGACAATGTCAGCAACTATAGGCCAATCGCGATTCTAACAACGTTATCGAAGGTATTTGAACGCCTAATCAACAAAAGGCTAACAAAATACCTAGAAGACTACAATTTGTTTTCTAATGCGCAATATGGTTTTAGAGCAGGCCGCTCAACAGATAATGCAGTACTTGATCTTGTTAACTTTATAGTAAAGAAATTGGACAGTAAAAATAAATGTTTGACTATATTTCTTGATCTTGCCAAGGCCTTTGACACTGTCTCTGTTCCCCACCTTGTGCAAAAACTTGAAAACCTTGGTATTAGGGGCATTCCACTCGCATTGTTATCAGATTACTTGAAAAACAGAACCCAATCTGTAAAAGTTGGAGATCACTTAAGTGACGAACTTCCCGTTGAGTTTGGGGTGCCGCAAGGCAGTATATTGGGTCCCACTCTTTTTCTATGCTACATAAACGAGCTCTGCGCACTTAAGATTAAAAATTGCCGCATTTCCGCATATGCTGATGACACTGCCTTAACTTTTTTCGCAGATTCGTGGAGTGACCTTTTTAATATTGCGCAAGACGGTTTTAATACAGTGTGTCACTGGCTATTATCAAATTCTCTCACTTTAAATGAAGACAAAACCAAGTACATTGTATTTTCAATTTATAACAGAGTGGAAGTTGCTAACCTTTCCAATTATAATATCTCTGCACATAAATGTAACTTTCCTCCAGCTCCAAGTTGTAATTGTCCTAATATTAGTCCCACCAAATGTATTAAATATCTTGGAGTCGAAATTGATGCTAATTTAACTTTTGATAACCACATTCAATCTCTATCCAAACGAATACGTAAGCTTACTTACATTTTTAAAGAACTCCGTGATGTGGCAGAAAAACAAATAATAAGGATGGTTTATGAAGCTTTGGTACAGTCTATCATTACTTACTGTATCACAACATGGGGAGGATCATGCAAAACCAAAATGATAACCGTTGAAAGAGCCCAAAGAATGATACTAAAAGTGAGTTTATCTAAGCCTCGTCTTTTCTCCACCACAAAACTTTATGAGGAAACTCAAGTGCTAACTGTGCGCCAGCTGTACATATTGCTAACGGTACTTCTTCAACACTCCGACTTACCTGAAGAAAGGAGAAAACGCATAGCTCTCTCCAGAAGAAATTATGCAATATGTGAGTCAACTGCTGTTAACACGTCCTTTGCGCAAAGATTCTTTCCATTCCGAGGGGGTGAATTGTTCAATAAGATAAATAAAGAGATCAATATAGCTAACTGTCGTAAACCTGAGTGCAAAAACAAAACAATCAAATGGTTACTAAATCGAGGCTACGCTGAAACTGAAAAAGTCCTAGAGATAATAAAATAACAGGTATATGTCGTTATTATCGTTTATCGTTTATTTTATTAATTATAATAATATTGTATTCTTGGGACTTGTTTCACAGTGTCGGAGTGGATTCTACTTACGGGAATCAATTCGGAGATGGTGAGACAGGTGCCTGGTAGTTTTCTATGTATAATATTATATTTTTATATGTAGTTTTCTATGCTCATGTAATTAATTACAATTTAATATATACATATATTATATACCTATATATATTTATGAAATATCGTATGTACAATGAAAGTAAGCAAACACACACTCAAACACACCCTCACACATACAACCTCACACATTCACGCACACCTTCACACACATACACACTCACACACACACACACACATACACACACCATTAATCACTCGCAATTGTATCACGATGACAACGTTTACTGTGAGATATAATGGGGGATCCTGGAGTTCTAAAATACAGGCCTAGGCTTAGTTTAGACTCCAGATCTTCCACAAATTACAAATTGTCTAAAAATACCTGTCAAAGTGTCAACTTACTATGTTGTTAGTATTTTAAGAAATAAGAATGTAATTTGTGGGGATAAATAAACATAATTTTATTTATTTATTTATTTATTTATTATACAAAATAAATTAAAAACATATATGCTCAAGTTTCGAACTTAGACTGAAGAAACAACGCAAGACTCGACACTCCTTTGTACTCAAACTTGTCTTGTATTGTACCTATTACAAACTTTTTGCAATTACATTAGCATGAATAAGCAAGGTAATTACTAAGTTTACCTTGATGGCGGTACGTGCTGGTGAAATTGTAATGCTGGAAATAATGGGAACAGCAGTGCTATTCTGTAAAAATCTCACACCGTGAAAATTTAGGTGAAGTGTGCTGTCATTCCACGTGATGCTAGGGATTGACACTATTGCTACCGCACACAATTCGAAAGCAAACTCATTTGTTTAAAAAAAAATATCGGCGGATTCACATTTCGAAGTTGTTTAAATTTGGAAGTGATGTTTCGGAATTCATAGAAAATTCGTAGTGGAATATTTTTACAAATATCTTCTACAAATCGTAGCTTATCACGAAATCAACCTAGTACAGTAATTTTATCTCACGAAGCGTCGCGCGAATGATTTGTGTGTTAACCAAGTGTACCTACATACACGCTGTGAATGTGTGCGTGAAGATAAGTAGCGTCAGTCCGTAACACACACACACTCTTCCGACTTCGCCCTTGTCTCGGACGGAACTGAGAGCTTACACACAGATTCAAACGCGCGTGAGATAATAATACTGTAAAACAATATCGAGAACGGGTCTTATCGCGATATTCCTTTTTTACGAGGTAAACAGGTACCTACTTGTTTCCCGAGCCGTTCTCGATATTGTTTTATAATGTGTACAAATCGCGAAAGTTTAAAAAGTTTAATATTACTGTAGATTATGATTAGCAAACAAAAATAATAAAAAAAAACTCCATTCAAATACCCGACCCACAGCACCCCAATTAACAGCACCTCGCAATTTTTTCCCGAAAAACAAATACCGGGAAAGCGAACAATTTCCCGTAATAAATTCTTTACCTAACTGTTTACGTATGAGCCGTTAATGTGTGTTCCAAGATAAATGGTCTAAAATTACCGGAGATACATTACCGAATTACCGATGTTCATAAATCATGTGAGCAGAGGTGTTACATGGGTGGGCGATTAAAGTTCGTAATGAATTGTCGGAATTTCGTGAAGGTGCTTATATATCCAGGTATTTGTGTTGACTATCCGGTAACTGGAATGTGTGAAAAGTGTGTTATAATAATAATATTAATACGTCATTATAAATGGGTTGGCAATCTTTTTTGAAGTGACAACTTCTTTAGGCGCGTTGAGCGGTTTTTTGGTATGGGAAAATCTTCAAGTTCAAGTTCGCGTCGTGCTAATGTGACGTGTTGCATTGTCAAGTTTTTACTTCTGTCGGCAGTCCCCATGACTGACTATAGTTTTAATTTTTTTATTTTTGTTTAGTTCGAGAAGAATTTTATGTGAAAAGAGTTACAAGAAGGATTTGGGACATTCATTGTGTTATTTAAGTACAACTTAAATAACGCAATGAATGTTGGTGAACTGTCAAAATGAAACCGATTCCGATTGTTAGTGTGTTACGCAATTAGGGTGCTGGCTTAGTTACTGCGACCAATCGGCTCGCGAGTGGTTGGTCACAGTTCCAACTTAGCCTATAGGTAATTGAATATCATTCAGGCCGCTAGTTGAACCACACCATTTACTTAAGACTAGGCTGTTAACTGAAAGACTAATTGAGCCAGTTGGCTGCGACATTCACATAATATCATTTAATTATTATTCTTCTTTTTTATTATTTTTATTTTGGGTTTCATGCACTGTTTTCATTTTTCATGTTATTCTTTCGTCATGAACGAATTAATCACTGGAATAAGCGGACGTACTTTACCGGTCTTGTCAGTAACCAGGAAATTATAGCCTTGGTCGCTTGTTTTTACGTCAGTCTCAATCACTACTTGTCAACAAAACATCTCCCAAAAATTACTAAATGTTCAGTTAAATGGTGTAAAAACTATAGCGGCGGAAGCAGCACTATTTCTTTTCACTTGTAAGTACATTATGTTATTACATTTATTTTTATTTATCACAAAATTTAATCAAATGTAATGTGGTTGAACGAGTTTCCATATCATTTGTATTTTATGTCGGTTCCAGTGGTTAATTCGTTCATGTTCTCTACAATTCTACACAATTCCTAGGAAGTTCCTAGGTAACGACTAAGCCTTACCTAGTACCTACTAGTTTTGAGGTCTTTATTTATTTCGTGGCTAGAATTCGGTCATGTCTATGTAGTCATGCGATCAGTGGTCAGTGGTACCGGAATTAACGGGATATAGCGATAACTAATCATTGGTGTGCACTGACCGCAAGTTCACGCGTCGATGTAATCTATTTGGTTGAGTTTGCAGAATGCAATCGATCTATGCCTAGTGGTTGACTGTTGGAATCTATGTATGTAGTACAGTTGGGAAAATAATTAGTTATGCAGACAAATAATGCAGATCAGTCGTATATATTCTGTACAAATCATACCGTGAAATGTTCGGTGAAGTGAGCTGTCAATAGTCAATCAACTGCAGTGCGATTCTGTAACCATCTCACCGTGAAAACTTAGGTGAAGTGAGCGTGGAGTGAGCTGTCAATAGTATCAATTCCTAGCAAAAATAAACTCACTTCACCTAAGTTTTCACGGTGAGATTTTTACAGAATCGACCGGCTGTCTCGCATGGGGTCGCGGCATTATGCTGAGCGATGGCCGTTTTGCGTAGATGTGGATGTGACGCATACTTTCCCCCAACTTGTTTTCTATAAAGTTACTTTATTTTGTTGTTCTTTGCGTCATTTTTACCGCAAATAAACGTATTTTCTTTCTTCTTTCTTTCTTCTTATAGTATCCATCCCTAGCATCAAGTGGAATGACAGCTCACTTCACCTAATTCATGGTTTTATTTTTACAGAATAGACCGGCTGTAATTCTTGACCGAGTTTTCTGTAAAATGAACACCACCATGTTCGATTTGAATACCAGGGAAGTGATTACGTTTATTCGCTTTGAAAGCCAAGCTCATTACCGTTTTAACCAGAATACTTTTACAGGAGCTAGTGGCTAAGTGAGGAGCTCGTGGCTAACAGCCGCATGGGTTGATCCATCAGGTTAAGCTACGCTTGTCGGGATTGGTCGGTGGATTAGTGACCATCTTTACATTCCGTGACTCCTCCATGCCTCGCAAAGCACGTCAAGCCGTTTAGTCCCGGATGTCATTCGTGGATCTTCGACAGTCGTTACGGGTCGTTAGACAATCCAGTCTTACCAAGGGGTTTCGTGTTACCCTGTAACTGGGTTGTGGAGGTCAGATAGGCAGTCGCTTCATATAAAACACTGGTTTCAGCTGCATCCGGTTAGACTGGAAGCCGACCTTAACATAGTTGGGACAAGGCTCGGCAGATGATGATGAGTTTATCTGGCAGCGACCTTGAATTAAACCTATTGCCACTCGGTAAATACGTGTCCGTCCGTGCGTAACTGCCGCGTACTCGAACTGTTGCGTACTGGTATATACTGAGATTTCGAAGCGCGTCGTTTCGGTAGTTTTCTAAGAAGATGTAATACTGCTTACTTTATTATACTGTGCCTTTGGGTAAGTCAGCCCCAAAAGCAATTATTTCAAGTATTTACCCCAAATGAAAGTAGGTAATTTAGGCATTGTTTAGCCGACCTAGGGCCAGTTTTATTGTTTGTAAATTCATTAAGGTGAACGAATTAATTACAAATATGGTTAGCTATTAATCTGATAAGATTTTTTCAGGGGTAATTTATCTTATTGCGCCTTAAATCTTACCTTTTTGCCTGAAAAATTAAACCCAAATAAGACTTGTTCTAAACTAAATTGTTGTTTATTCAAAGCAAAAAGTAAAATTCTACTTTTCTTACCAATCTAAAAATTACGTCTTTTTTTCCAAAAAATTTTTAAAAAAATTTCTTTTCTTTATTATTTTTTTTTTTTTTATTCTATTTGCCTACACTGTCCCTACTGCTGAGCAAAGGCCTCTTCCAAATCCTTCCAAGTATCCTTTTCCAGGGCCCCCTGTAATACCATACACCATACACACCCCTTTTTTTTTTTTTTTTTGAGGGTGGGAAATCATCAAATAACTTCTCCCGCTCTGGGTGGAGCGGAAGGGCGTGTCAGACTTTTACTGACTAAGACCCACCCGTGTTCCTTCAGTTGCCTATGCCAGGGCCGCGGTAACTTCTTCAAACAATCCGCGACCCCAGCGGCGTCGGCCCTATTGGACCCCGTCACTTGCTGACATCTCTTTGAGGCGCGCGTGGAACACAACGCGTCGTCGACTCGGGCCTGGTCCTTACCGGACGGCGAGCTACCCCCTGCTCACCGTCCGCAGGCCCGCGCCTACGGTGGCCGGAAATCGCCCCGCGATTCCCGCCGCCCAGGGCGTCTCCTGCGGCGACTAAGGGCGTGAGGCTGCCTCTCCCTCACGCGTTCCGCCTCCTCCTTCGCGAGCATCACTGCTTCGCAGAAGGAGGTGACGGCCTCCCATGCACTCTCGCTCCGCACCATGGCCTGGACCAGGCTCGGACGCGAGAGATCGCCGCCGCCGATCGCCTCCGTGAGAACACGGCGGTGCTCTGCCCAAGCCGGGCAGACCTCCACTGTATGCTCCACCGTGTCCTCCGGGCGATCCACACAATGGTAACACCCGGGCGTTTCCTCCCGCCTTATGCGAAACAGGAACCTCCCGAAACAACCGTGTCCGGTGAGGACCTGCGTCAGGCGGAAGGTGAGGACGCCGTGGCGCCTCTCTAACCACTCCTCAAAGAGGGGACTTATCGCCGCAATTGTGGCGTGACCATACACACCCCTACTTAAATACCTTACTTCCCACACCTGAGGGCTTAGTGCGAGTTTTTTATACTTACTCGATCGCGTTTACGTTAACGTTGACGTATGTCAATTCGTATGGAATAATTGTGTTTCGCATTATAGTCACCAGGCGGCGCTTATTTATTTTCAGTACAAACTGACGTTTACGTTAACGTGATCGAGTAAGTTTATAAACTCGCACTAAGGGCTCAGTTTTCAATTTGTCGACGCATTGTCTCGACAGCCGGGATGTAAACTAATGCCTTTGCCTTTTAAAGTTTCAAAGCACGGCATCAAAATGAGTGTGACACATTTTCCGTCTGCAGTAAGCAAAGCTCAAAGGAAGTAAAAGCAGTCGTCGTCGTCGTCGAGAATGTAACTCCGTGTAATAAAATGGGATTTCTGGTTCTAAGAATGGATTTTCTAGAATATTTGACATTCGATGTTTGAAGGATTGCATTTTGCCGATGCATGGGATTTTGAGAACAATATTTTAGAATATTTAAAAGCATTTTAGTTTGTTTGAGAAAATGTTAGGTTTAGAAGGATTTGCCATTTAAATATGGAATAGAAAACGTTTTAAATCCAAGTTGGTGACATAATATTTTAGAAACAAATCAGTATTATGCAAAACATGAGGCAATCAAACAATAGGCTAGTCTAGTTGATTGTTTATAGGAAACCGATTAAAAATGTTCCTTGTGGTCTATTTTCCTTAAAACGTGAATAGTTCATCAAAATACTAACAAGTTGAATTTTAATACTTTTAGCTCACAAACATTCTGCATACCTAATAATTCATAAGGTATTTTTCTTACTGTCAATTACTAGCTCATTATTATTCTTATTGCAATAGTATTATTTGAAATCAGGTTATATGGTTCACATAGCTTAGCTTAGTGTAGCTTAGTTATTTATTTATGGTGATAGCTTTCCGGAATAAATGCAAGCCAAATAAATGAGGATACTGTATACCTACTTTAGGTGTACGGTATCCTCATTTTTAACACTTCGACAGAAATAATTCAAATTATATTTACTCTACTTACCTACATTTCTCACCTTTGAGTTATTTCCAAAGAATCACAAAAAGCAGCATACGCTTAGGTAAGAAATTAAAAAAAGACCGGTCAAGAGCGAGTCGGACTCGCGCACCGAGGGTTCCGTTCCGATTTCTGAAAAACTGTGGTATTTAGAGAAATAGTTTTATTTTTCCTGTAATCTTTACATAAACTTCTATCACATAGAATAATTTCAGATTTTTCTCTTTGCAAACTTCGGAGATAAGGCCCCCCCCCCCCTTATCTCCGGTATTTTTTTACATTTTTCATCAAAAGTCAAAAACAATGCGGTCTAAAAAAAAAATTTTTGAGAATGTGCAAACAGCGCTCTTTCATATGATACCCCACATGCCCTAGTAGTACCACTTTTAATTTTTAAAACCCCCTTTCAGTCACTGTTGCAAAAAAAATACAAATATTTTTATTTCTTTTTATTTGCAAAATAGTTGGGTAAACGCCATCTAAAAAAGTTGATAGAATTAGTAGTTCTTGAGATATCCAGCTGTGACAGACAGACAGACAGACAGACAGACAGACAGACAGAAAGACAGACAGACAGACTGAGTGACACCATAAGGGTTCCTTTTTTACCATTTTGGTACGGAACCCTAAAAACCACCTTTGTTTACCATTTCAACACCACAGTACTAGGACTGTAGTACTGGTATGGGCGTAGTACTTTCAAAGGATCTAGCCCCATACCAGTAATTGCCAAGTACTAGAGTAGTGCACTACGTATACATGACGTTTCTGTGCCAGGGAAGCAGAGATCTTACGTAGGATAGGTACTTGAAAAATCTTGAGGTTGCGATGTGGGGTTGACTTAGTACTTTGAGAAGTTTTATGCCACAGATTTTTAGGTTAGCTCGGTTTGAAAATGTAAGTCCTTTTTCGTTTCAAGCATTGAAACAAGAAATATTATGAAAACTAACATGTTTTCATTTCATTCTCATCATCATTATGTGTATAATAAAATCCAAAAAACTTTAAAACGTTTCAACCCAGTTAATTTTTATATTTTCCTTATCAGCATCGTAGCCAAAAAAGTTTTGAAATTCAATGAAAATTACTTATTGTTCATTTTCACAGAACTGTTACTGATGTAGGTGAAAACGCTAATAAATTAGTATTCGTTCATGGAAAATGTTGATTGGTTTCAATAGATTTCATAGAAGGGTACCAGGTGACCATAACGATATTGATTCCGTGAAATTAAAAACAATCTTCAGTCATGCTACTATGGACAAGGACTAAAGATTTTTTGTCCATCATTTAGGCACAAAAATATTGGACACGTATTTTTCATTTTTTGACGTAATCAAAAGATTACGGCGATACATTGAGTCAAAATGTGGCATGACGTCACTCCTTGCTAGATTTTATACGTAGTTTGTTATAGTTGTGACGTAGCGAGCCCCCACTCCCCAACTTTAATGCCTTTTATATAAGTACTTTTTGATAATACAATAAGTACGTGTCTAACATTTTTTTATTATCTGACTAATGGACGGACTAAATAGAATTTCTTTTTTTTACCCAGGCGTCATCAGCATGCGATTTTATTGAATGGCAAAACTTGCATTGCGCACTCGTGTAAACACTTCCATGCAATTCTTGAATGGCCATAAAATTGAATGTGCTTTAGGGCATGCGATTATTGCTCTTGAAGTTCCAGAAACTTGCACCGTGTAAAGGGAGCTTTAATGTTTTAGTCTGGCAAGCACACGACATTTTCGGTAATCTGAATCGATTAATGAAAGTTTACGGATATAGTTAAGTGAGTACTCTTGGGGTGGGTTGCACCAAGAGCTAGGTTATAGTTTCCGTCAAAGTTAAAATGACCAAAGAATGTTTACCTACTGTTGCATAGTCATGTCAAATATAAAAGATAAAGTTCGGAGCAGGGACATGACATTTGACGCTTCTGACAGAAGTGACAGATATTTACCAATAACTTTAACCAGCGAAGCGTGGACGGTTAACGTTACAGTTAAAGTTATGACGTCAGCTAACAAATTGTCAAATGGAACAACCCATTTTTTGTCTAACAATAACTTTAACAAGAGTGGGTTGCACCATCTAACTTTAACTATAACAAACATCGAACTGAAGGTGCGATGTTTATTATAGTTAAAGTAAGATGGTGCAACCCAACCTTAGTCAACCCGATTTTGAGTGTAAAATCTATTCCTCATCATCATCATTGGCAGCCTTGTTCCACCCACTGCTGAGTATAGGCGTCCTCCCTTTTGTATCATGCTTCCCTGGTCTGGGCGAGTCTCATCCAGGTCATACAAAATAATGCCACCAATAAAATAAATAAGTGAATATAAAATTAAGTTGTTAATTAATTTTATTCGGCATCCCGCTTCTACCATGTTGATTTCCGTTATTATAAAATTATTCATTTCATTTCGATAGCATTAATATTTATTACTTTAACCGTTCATTATTTATTTATTCGTTGTGCAAAAAGTCGGCTAACATTATATTTACCTTAAACATGGTGTATCAGAAAGGTGTGGTCAAAAGTGTGCGGTATAGACCATCAAACTGAACAACTTTCTCCATGGGACCAACATCGTAATCGAGAAAAAAATATCAGCCGTCCCATACATTTGGGACGAGTAGACCTTGAAGCTTTGTACAGGACAGCTGATATTTTTTTCTCTATTGCGAAGTTGTTCCCATGGAGAAAGTTGTTCAGTTTGATTGTCTATACCGCACCCTTAAATTTGACCACACCTGTCTGATACAGCCTGTGTAACCATTTTTTTGTACCTATATCCCTACGGCCATTGGTGTATGAACACTTTCTCATCATCATTGTCATCAATAAGCTAAATGAAGTCCACTGCTGCTACACTTGGTCGCTAGCCCGTATTACATAGGTATCCGAATGCGGGCGAACGACCAACAAACTCAAACTCAAAGCATTTATTTCAAATAAACCAATTACTGGCACTTTTGAATACTCAAAGGGTTGGTAAAGTCAGAAAGATGAAGCTAATTACCCATTCCAAAGCGTAGTTAGGTACCTATGGAGAAGAACGGGCAAGAAACTCGTATAATTGTATTAATTATGTGTGGTGTTGTTGTAGGTACTTGATACGGTCTACCTAATTAGCTAGGTACCTATATACGCCATAGTAACAAACAACCTGATGAAAATGTTAATGTGTCTGCTATGCCTATCTGTCTTTTGTTACTAGACCAACGAGGCAGTCACAAAGAATAATAATTATTTACGCATTTATACTCTGTTTACACGGTGCAAGTTTCTGGAACGTTCAAGAGCAATAATCACATGCCGCATAAAGCACGTTCAATTTTATTGTCATTCAAAAATTGCATGCAAGTGTTTACACGTGTGCGATTCCATAAAATGGGATACAAAATAATTGATTGCTAGTTTTGCCATTCAATAAAATCGCATGCGACTTAATTGCAAGTGTTGTTTACACGGTGCCAGTTAATTGCCCTTCAATTTTATGGTATGCTATGCTACAGGCAATAAACTTGTACCGTGTAAATGGAGCTTTACAAAGAATTCTATAGGAATTTGTTCCAGTCTTCTAGTATACTAAAGCTATTCTTTCTCTCAAAAACAGGGCATCAATATTATTATAAGAAGGTTCGTGTACAAAATACATAGACACGAGATTTAGTATGCCAGTTTGCCCTGGAAAAACGATAAATCTTTTTATCTTTCTTTATTATTTTCACAGGATTCTCAGTGTTTTTGTTAGTTTCTTCGAAATCTGTATCGTAAAAGTTTGTTCATAAAACAAATATCGAAAGAAACATAAAAAGGCACTTCTTTGTGGACGGAGCACTACTTAATATGGAGTTGATATTTATTTTGTACTTTTTGAGAAGAAGTAATGCTCGAATGGTTTGACTTTGGCCAACGTATAAGTGCACCATTTTGTAAATAAACTATGATTTTCCTCTTTCCGTGAGGTTTCGCACACTAAGAAGAAAATGTAAGGGTTCTTTTGATATGAACAAGAGATTGAAACAAATAAACAATAAGGCGTTTGTCCACCGCCACGTCAACTGTACGTCAACGAGGACGAGATGACGGTGCCGAAGTAGCGATGGCCGCGTGTCCACCGCACACCACCACCGTGACGTCACGTTCGGTTCGAATAATTTCGTTTCTCGTTGACGTCCCGTTGACGTTGCGTGGTAGACAAACAGTGTAAAAGTAGATAAGTTCAATACAAATATCAATAAGTAATCGGAATATCCTAGAACTGATGAGAAATATAAACTTCATAGGTGATGGGGATCGGAATATCGATACACAACTCAAGTCTGTGAAGTTTGCCAACTAATAAACAAATACTTTGTGTTTGTAGATGTCAGAGTAGGCAGTCAGATGACCATGAGTTCCTTTTCTCCTAGTCATTCAAAATAATCAGTAATAATCATACATTTACGAAAACTGAAAAAATTACTCACCCGAAATCCACGACCCATTCCACCTGACAGGCGTCAGTTCCTCCGTCAACAGATCTTGGATCCTCAGCCTTCTTCCCTTGACCCTGGGCCCCTCATCAGGCGGTGTTAGCAACACGACTGACGTCACGATCAGGGCCAGCACTGCCACTATCACGAGCAGGGCTATGAGGATGCCACGCCAGTTGCGCTGGTTCGGACCTCCGACAACCAACTTCTGAAAACAATGGGGATATATTTAGAAGGTTCTTGAATGGTTAGTGGTGGTATTTGGGAGATGGGAAATATCGTGATTCTTGTCGATAGTACTAATAATGTCGACTCTATAGCTATACACAGGGGGACATATTATAGAATCAGTACCAAGCAACCCATAAGGACACAGCCTTGCTCATCCAATAATCGACTTTGTCTATTGATATTTCGTCACTACATGAGATAGTGACAATCATCTGTGTAAAAAAAAAAAAGCCAACTTGTGCCGGACGGGCATGATCGATGGACACGGTGAGGTGAAAGGAGTGTGTCGCCTATCCAGGTGTATGCCTATGTGTGAGGTTAGGCCTCTTAGTCCATACGGCGCTGACGTCCTGCACCTTTAGGCTCTGATTATCTGCAACCGATGACCAGCGGCTATATGCTGAGTGAGGTCTTGTTGAAGGATTATTTTCAATAAAACAGCATCTTGATAAGTCTTCAGTAAATTTCAGGAGACGACTGGCGCACTCTTCAGGAACAGTTTGGCACCATGCCGATGGCTACAAATTTCTATTTTGGCTTGCGCGCTTAAGTACCTCGAAAGTTTACCGTAACGAGAGCCGCGAATCGTTCCAACCTCTATAAACCCAATTAAGTGGGTTTTGCAGATAAACTAGACATCTAATATTACGTGTAGGGCTAGGTCTTGATCTAGGGTACCTTGGCGCACCAACAAAACTATAAAAAACGGCTATAAGCCCACTCAATTGAAGTTTATAGAGGTTGTACTTACAGTTTTCCTTAGGAAACATCACATACTGTTCTCAAACACTATATCACTATTTGGTGACGCATCGTCGCGAACACAAGTTATACCTACTCTATTTGAAATAAGATTAAGTAGACATTTAAATAAATTTAAAAAAATATATACATATAAATAAATATTTTTACAGTCCGTTCAACTGATTTTGCCTTCTGTTGCGTTGGTGGCATGACAAACAGTTAATTATTGTAACCACTTTTTGCTTTTAATGCCATCCATGCCTACGGAATAAAAGTCAAAATCGGTTGAACGGACTGTAAAAAAGGTTTATTTAAAGTTTATTTCAAATTCTTGCTTTTCTCTCTATCATCTCATGTCTTGATGGAAGAATGATTTAGAAAAGAAGAAGTACCTATTTATTTTTCCTCTTACTCTTTCTCTTTACAGACATTAGGCATAACCTACTAAGGTACGTTTCATATCAAAACCAACATAAAACCGCATAAGTTAATAAACAGGAAATCATTTTAAACCATTGACATCAATCACAAAAATACAGCAATACAATTTCAAACAAAGAATTATTATAACTGCCAATAAAAAAACAAAATGGCCGCCTGCTGCCATCGATAAGCCTCGATAGGTCATACCCTGTCATACCCATTCGTTGACAACTTGAAAAAGGGTTTTATATCGTTCGTTGTAGAACATGATGGATTAACAGTGTCCAGGAAGGATCAGTGGGACATCGGAACGATTTGTATGCAGCCGTGGACTGGTTAAATTCAGTTGAAAAGCTGAGTTTAAGGGGTCCCCGAAATGATCAATCGCAATTGATCAATGCCATCATTTTCTATTGTAGTAATATTGTTAATCGCTTCACTTGCACTTGGTAGACGACAGATGTTATTATTTTCAGAACTTGACACATTGGTGCTGCAATAAACTGCCAAATTAATGTGATGTAAACACCATTAATCTCCACACAGTAAAAGATTATGGAGCCAGAAGGCCATACGTATGGAAATGAAGGCTCTTCAGCAACACTAAACATACGAAAGCGAACTACATAATCATCAAAATTATCATATCTCTGACACTCAGAGATTTTTCGTACATAATTTTTTAGGTTTCCGTACCAAAATGGTAAAAAAGGAACCCTTATGGTGTGACTCATTGCAGTCTGTCTGTCTGTCTGTCACAGCTGGATATCTCAAGAACTACTAATGCTATCAACTTGAAATTTAGAATAGTTTTAGATGACGTTGACTCAACTATTTTGCAAATAAGAATGAAATAAAAATAATTATATTTTTTTTGCAACTGGGACTGACCCCCTTGTCTTAAAAATTTAAAGTGGGGCTACTATGGCACGTGGGGTATCATATGAAAGAACGCTGTTTGCACATTCTCAAACTATTTTTTATTTTTTTTTAGGCCGCATAGTTTTCGACTTTTGATGTAAAATGTTAAAAAAAATACCGTTCCCCCCCCCCCCTTATCTCCGAAGTTTGCACAGCGAAAAATCTGAATTATTCTATGTGATAGAAGTTTATGTAAAGCTTACAGGAAAAATAAAACGATGTCTCTAAGTTGCACACTTTTTCAGAAATCGGAACGGAACCCTCGGTGCGCGAGTCCGACTCGCTCTTGACCGGTTTTTTCTAACTGAACAGACAGCTGTGTTACTGGGAAGAAAAAGTGGAGCAACAAACTCTTGTTGTGCTTCTTCTTCTTCCCAGCTAAAGCACAAGGAAGTGGTGAAGAGTCCCCACTCTTCTGACTGACTCATGTAATTTTGACTTTCAAAGAGTGCTGATTCTCAACCTACGAGTAGTTTGAATAAATGACATTGGATTTTGATATCAAAATTAACTGCCGTGCAAATGGCTCGACCGATTGCATTGAAACTTTGGTAAGTGGTTGTCTGCGCACCGGAGAAGGTTCCTAACAAAAAAAACCGGCCAAGTGCGTGTCGAAACACGCACAATGAAAGGTTCCGTAGTTGGGATGAATTTATCGCAACTGTTCTCCCATACATTTATATACGTCAAGGTCAATTCTCCAATTGCACATTTAAGTTTGTAATCTCATAAAAATATGTTTTTATATGATAAAATTACTAATGAACAGTTTTCATTGTTTTGTCAAGTCGTAAAAATGTGCGAAGCAGGAGCGGGTCGCTAGTTAATTAAATAAAAGAATAATATTCTCACACTCGACGATATGAGGCGTACTGCGTACCATTTTCCCGCCAAAATGTCGGCCATTACAGCAAGTTAGTATTGTACCAATGATAACGGTTTCGTAGGGAGGTACTTATTTAGTTTTATATGGTTCGCCCATAGACAATTTGTTTTAACGCTACGTTACTTTTTAAAGGCTATCTTGGATGTAAGGTGGAGTGGAAAACTCACCTGTTAAGTGGGTAGTTTGAGATAAATTATATGGCTTGTTGTTTTTTTTACAAGTTTTTGCTACTCTTTCCAGGCAAGGGTTCAAGGCATCTATGGCTTTTTTAATCAACAATTTTAAGGAACTGCCCTTGCATGCTGACAGACAACATTCTCAATTGAGTAATTCGTCATAGTGTACTAACGTAATTCGTACTTTTAAACGATATTTTAAACTTCGAGGTTCAGTAATACAGTCACGTTTTATGTGCTATAAAACTTAGAGTTGAGTTTCTACGAATTTCAGAGAATGATAGAAATGTAACTATGGATAATACTTTGAACTTTTCAGTTAAACTTCTAAATCGTTTCTGATATGATAAATTTGATTGTAGACACAGCGGTAAAAGGCTTTGAATTCTGTAGGGAGATATTTGGTTTTGATTTTGGATATTCCCTACACTAACATACGTAAATATTTGTAGATTGGGATTGGATATTTTATTTAAGGGTGTAATAATTGAAGAATATTTTTTTTTCACTTTCGAAACTGGAGGCATACTGCAGCTATTTTTGGGCAGTCGTGTAATATTTAGCAGTATTCTTAGGGTCGTACTATGACGTGAATAAAGATCATGGATCCATCATGGTTCCGTTGTGAGAAAAGGATGGTGCTAAGTCGTTTATAGCTCCGTCTCTCTCTCACACTGGAACCATGATGGATCCATGATCCTTTTTCAACATGACCTTTTTGGTTTCTGTTATTATCATTACGTACCTACTGCTTACCACGGAAGGTGGATCAACGAATCGGGGCAATGGAGCACCTAGAAACTCATTGATTTAGACTTCATATGTAGGTAAGTAATACAATTTTTACTACACGGTTCAAAATATTATTATATTTCTACAAAAAATCAGCTGCTCCATTCATTTGTGTTCTCATATAACTCGAGAAAATGTAAGGAACACATTTTTTTGCGATTTCATGGTCGGTTCTACAGTAAAAGTTATTCTTAATGATGAGTACGTACAAGTTTCAACTGAGTTGTAGTGTTCTACAATTTCATGCAGAATTTTGAGCACTACAAAACAATTTTCTTGTCACAAGAGCCTATTCGTGATAACTCGTGTAAGATTTCTCTCGTAGCGCTAAAATTACGTCCGGATAATACTTTAATCTTTTCAATTAAACTTCTTAAAGGTTCTCGGATTAAATCGCGTAATCTGTGGGATCATTCTGAAAAGATTGAGTGTCTTACAAGTTGTTTCTTTGTCTCTTCCTTTCTCACTTAAAATTTGTGGTTTATTCGTAGGTGGTTGGTGGTTGGTGGTTGGTGGTGGTGTTTGTGGTTCCAAGCCTGAATGTTGTGCGTGGCGTTGAGGGTCAGGCCTGGTGTTATTGTTTTATTAGCTTCACTAATTTTGGAGGTCTTCTGGTATAGGTATTTCTGCATACTTAAAAGAAGGCCTTTAGAATGTATTTGTAAAACCTGTTGATTACGAAAATAAATAAACTTACCTATAAACTAACTAACTAACAATGTATAGAGGTAAAGCAACAGGGTGTAAAGTTCACTCATCCGTAGAAGAGGGACGACCCTCCGACCAGACGGGTGTTGTGTCTGGTCTGGTGGGCAAACTGCCCGACGGTGTGTCGGGACGCTGTATATATATGTTAGTCACGCGGTAAACTCTGATTGCGCGATGTAGAATTTTGCGTGACGTCAGTGTGATTCGTAGTTCGTATGTGGCGATGTAGATGCCGCCACAAATGTAAGAAAATCTTGGAAGTCGAATTTAACTAACTTCAAAGTGTCATATCGATTCGAAACTTTGGAAATGTTTAAACCCATGACATTGATACAATAATATAGTATCATCGAACTGATCTGATAATGGACCCGGAAGGTAGGCACTGGAACTCCTTAACGGAACAACGAACGTATCCTAGTCGTGTTTGGGCTTGTTATAAAGCCTAAGAATACCTTATTTATAACAATGCGTGTTTTTTAGTTTCTTGTAACGTGCTCGTGCTTCAGTAAACCCCATATTGGGGAGCAAAGTTCGGGTTTTCCGTACGGTTTTTTATATATCCGTGGGAACCATCGCTGCGTCACAATCTCCTGCCACGGGACACCATTGCTGGCTTCTGGCTTCCGACGCCACTACGGGCATCGGGCTACCGGCACCACTACCGACAACCCTGCGGCCCCTGCTCCTGGCTCCTCGGCTTCAGCGTCCCTTCAGCTACGCGCAAGCCAGGACAGTACATGATGCGCCTACTTCCATGATAGCAGAGGGAAAGTTTGACCGGCATTTGTAATCCGCGACCTAATAATAAATTTAATTGAAAGTGTTGGTGAGTTTATTTTGCTTCCACTAGTTTAATTAACTCCCACGCTTCATTCTTAATACTATTAATTTATTATTTGGTAATTTATCTGTAGCAGTCTAGAGATTTAGATTTGTGTCAAACTAGGTGACAGACTCTACTCTCCTCACTTCTACTTACCTTACGAGAGTTCATGGAAATTTGGAGATACTTATGTAGCTGTATTTCACACGTCTGTCTATCCCTCCAGTAAAAAAAGAAAGAAAGAAAAAAGTAAATGCAGATTTCATAAGATGAAAGATATGTTATGGTTAATAAAGTATTATACCTACATATTTAAGAAGATGGAGGAGCTCGTGGCTAAGTAATAACAGCCGCACGGGTCGATCCGTCAGGTTAAGCTACGCTTGCCGGGGTTGGTCAGTGGATGGGTGACCATCTTTACATAGCGAGATTCCTCCGTGCCCCGGAAAGCACGTTAAAGCCGTTGGTCGCGACTGTCATTCGTGGATCTTTGACAGTCGTTACGGGTCGTCAGAATCCCCAAAAGTCTGACAACCAGTCTTACCAAGGGGTATCGTATTACCCAGTAACTGGGTTGTGGAGGTCTGATAGGCAGTCGCTCCACGTAAAATACTGGTATTCAGCTGCATCCGGTTAGACTGAAAGCCGACCCCAACATAGTTGAGAAAAGGCTGGGCAGATAGGCAGATCGGATTTAAGAAGATGGGTAGTCTTCCTTTATGGTAATAGCAAGGCAAAAGAGATACAATAATTTTACTAGGTACGATATTCTTTTAAACATATTTCACTTTCCGTTGACCGTCAATTAATTTTATTTCAAATTCAAAATCACCAATTAGAACTAGAAATCAATATTACAACGCGAAAGAAATTTCTCGAAGCTATTTCAGTCCCACTTTCAACCGAAACTACCTAAAGTACCTACCTATCTAAAATCTAGACTACATCTTCAACTCTGCTTATCTCAAGCGAACCTCCGGAACATTAAACGTCCGTGTCATTAAGACGCCACGTCATAGTGATGACGTCATAGGACATCGTTAGCTACGCCACATGTACGAGTTTGGAGAAAATTACTGTAATGACTCGTCTACACAATGGACCATTTAGGAGCCACTGTTGGCTAAATGTAATTGCAAGAGTATGAATGATCATGGGAGATATAAATAAGTTCTTCATATAAGGGAACTAGTATGACAATGTAAACAAAACAAAGAGGGGCTCGTGGCTAGATAATAACAGCTGCATGGGTCGATCGAAGGTTAAGCTATAGCTGCCGCGGTCGGTTCGTGGATGGGTGACCAAACCCCTGGCTTTACAAGTTATTGCGTTTGCATAAAGATCATTTTCGCCTAAAGCAGTAAGCAGCAGCGGTAGTAGTATTGGTGATTTATAAAAGGCGCACTCAGTTCGGAGGTAATCGGCTTTTACGAATTTTGCCGATGCTATACTTGTCTAAGTGGTGACGTAATACTGTACCAACTATTTCCATAACTTTTCAAAATCTTATCCACATTATCTTACGTAAAATTTCCCTCACTATTATTTCCAAGTCTAGTGTTATACGGCTCATCTTCCCTCATGGCCGGATATGGGTAAATTATACCAGACGAGAAGTATCTAGGTAATTTTTCTTTAGCTTTCAAGCTTAGCTTTCTTGAGATACTTACACTATGATGGGTATAAACTGGTAACGTGAACTCGTAATATAAACTTGTGGTAACCAAGAGTACGAACACGCTGTGAATGTGTGCGTGGAGACGACTAGCGTCAGCACATAGCACACACACATAGATACACACTTCCGACTTCGCCATTGACGACACGGTTGGCGCAGTGGTTGAGCGATTGACTGCTGCGCAGCATGTCGCGGGTTCGATTCCCGCACGGAACAAATATTTGTACGACCTACAAGTATTTGTTCCGAGTCTGGGTGTTTTCTATCTATAATATGTATGTATTTACAAAAAAAATGTATATAAGTAGTTTATCAGCCATCTCGTTACAAGCATTAGGTTGCTTAGCTTGGGACTAGATGGCGTTGTGTGAAATGTCCAAGGATATTTATTTATTTATTTATTGTCGGGGACGGTACCGAGAGCACCTGCGCTTACATACACATTCACAGCGTGTTTGTACACTTGGTTACCACAAGTAAAGCGCGCGTTGCTTCGTGAGATAAAAATAGTGTACTAGCTACTTGCTTTTGACTATAAATTCATTAGCATAAATCGCATATAATACAAACTTAATGGCCAGTTTACACAGTGCGTGCTAGAGTGTGAGTCGGCCTACCGAGTAGCTGCAGTGCAGCAACTCGCACTGTGTGGACGAACGTGTGACGTGTTCGACGCCATAACAGTTAACGCCAAAAACCGGCCAAGTGCGTGTCGGACTACGCACAATGAAGGGTTCCGTAGTTGGGATTAAATTCATTAACACAAGAACAAACTTAACATTATAGTTGAAAAACATGTTCTCCTATACATTCCATTAGTAAATGTAAGTTGGACTCAAACTATTGAGAGATTTACCATATTATTTTATGAGCACAAACTTCTTATAGGTTTCCCTGTAATCTACAGGTATAGAACTATTTTCTGTATTTTTTTCAAAATTTTAGGCTCAGTAGTTTCGGAGATAAGGGGGGAATGGTCAATTTTCGTCTATAGATTTTCTTAAATAACTTTAAAACCATTTATTTTAAAATTATAAAAAAATATACTTGAGACCCTCATAGTTGGGCACGCCACAATAGCGGCGATAAGTCCCCTCTTTGAGGAGTGGTTAGAGAGGCGCCACGGCGTCCTCACCTTCCGCCTGACGCAGGTCCTCACCGGACACGGTTGTTTCGGGAGGTTCCTGTTTCGCATAAGGCGGGAGGAAACGCCCGGGTGTTTCCATTGTGTGGATCGCCCGGAGGACACGGTGGAGCATACAGTGGAGGTCTGCCCGGCTTGGGCAGAGCACCGCCGTGTTCTCACGGAGGCGATCGGCGGCGGCGATCTCTCGCGTCCGAGCCTGGTCCAGGCCATGGTTCGGAGCGAGAGTGCATGGGAGGCCGTCACCTCCTTCTGCGAAGCAGTGATGCTCGCGAAGGAGGAGGCGGAACGCGTGAGGGAGAGGCAGCCTCACGCCCTCAGTCGCCGCAGGAGACGCCCTGGGCGGCGGGAATCGCGGGGCGATTTCCGGCCACCGTAGGCGCGGGCCTGCGGACGGTGAGCAGCGGGTAGCTCGCCGTCCGGTAAGGACCAGGCCCGAGTCGACGGCGCGTCGTGTTCCACGCGCGCCTCAAAGAGATGTCAGCAAGTGACGGGGCCCAATAGGGCCGACGCCGCTGGGGTCGCGGGTTGTCTGAAAGGGTTACCGCGGCCCTGGCATAGGCAACTGAAGGAACACGGGTGGGTTTTAGTCAGTAAAGTCTGACACGCCCTCCCGCTCCACCCAGAGCGGGAGAAGTTATTTGATGATTTCCCACCCTCAAAAAAAAAAAAAAAAAAAAAAAAAAAAAAAAAAAAGACCCTCATAGTAAGCCCTTTCATTTGATATGTCACACGGTACAGTTTGCAAAACTTTTTTTTTTCATTTTCTTATTTGCCCCCTAAAAGTGACCCCCATATACAAAATTCATTTATTTACTTTAGCCGTACATGTTTGTGTCACAGAAATCCATATGTATACCAAATTTCAACTTCATCCCTCCATTAGATTCGGAGCAAATTGGCTGTGACAGACGGACAGACGGACAGACAGACAGACACACTAGTGATCCTATAATGCATCAAATTAATAGTTATTAGCATATTTCAAAATAGAGATGTTGGTTTTTTACGCAAGCCTGTTGTACAAACAAAAAAGACAGAAAATACTCGACAAAAAAACTGTAAGAATATTCGTGAGATCATTATTTTATTAAACATCTAACCCTCAAATGCCAAACTTAAGAAAAAAGACGTGCATTAAAAACATTGAAGTGTGAAATTCCATTCTTTTTAGTCGGAATTGCTGAGCGAAGTGTCTACTGGTTTATATAAAAAATCTAATATACAATGACACAAAACCGAGGACCGACATTCTAGAGAATATCTACTCATATTAACATCAGCTTTTTAGAGTAACAAAAATTCTTAGAGCCCTCTGTGGGCAAAAGCATCTTATGTAGATTATTAGGGATCTCGTATTTTGCAGAATATAAATTAAGGACTTTTGTGAACCTACGTTTTCCTTATAAGCTCTTTTTAGGGTTCCGTACCTCAAAAGGACAAAACGGAACCCTTATAGGATCACTTCGTTGTCCGTCTGTCTGTCTGTCTGTCTGTCTGTCTGTCTGTCTGTCAAGACCCTTTTTCTCAGGAACGCGTGGAGGTATCAAGTTGAAATTAATGTTAAATACGTAAATCTATGATCCCTTAACACGTTCAGACCGGCACCTCATGAGTCATACTTGGTATCCTACGGCGCAAATCTTCATGTGACCACCAGTGGTACATCACCGCCCCATGAACCAAAAGTCTTGCCGAAATTATATCCACCTCCTGAGCTGCACTATGAACATTTGTCTATTTTACTAGGCGGGGACGGTAAATACAACTCTTTCTCTCAAGGCGGCGCGAATTTTTTAGTACTTTGAATGTATAGTGTGACGTGACCACCGGTGGTACACCCCGCCGTGGCAGCAAATACTCCGTGCTCCACCAGTGGTACACGCTGGTCTGAACGTGTTAAAGTCCTAAAAAAATCAAGCTTCTAAGTCAAAGCAATAAAAAAATACGGCCATTTATGCTATTTTGATACTCGCAAGTAAATCAAAATCTATAGAATACTTCCCGTTGACCTAGAATCAAGACATTTGGCAAGAAGCACTCACACTCTCACAGTACAAATAAAGGAAAAAGTCCAAAAATTGTTGATTTATAATATTAATGTTAATTTATACAAAATTTTTTTTTTGGCATTACAATGTTAAGTTTGTTTTTGGATAAATTCTTTTGAACTACGGAACCCTTCATTGTGCGTGGCCCGACACGCACTTGGCCGGTTTTTTTAGTTTCACCTGTACCGGTGTCTGTCTGTTTGTCTGTAAATCGAATCTTGCAATTTAATTTTGACCCACTTCCCGGTTTTCGATTGAGCTGAAATTTTGCATGCTTATGTAAATCGAATGACAATGCAATATTATTATAACACGGAGCTGATCTGATGATGGAGCCAGAATACGGTCATGGAAACTCAGTAACTTATTTATTTATTAAGGATCTCCAACAAAAGATGTACCTACACAATACAAGAAAAATAAATAAAGGCAACATCAGGTACTAAGTAGGTGTACTCCTTCACTTATAGGAGACCACAGCATGCACAAAAATGTTTCCAACTAAGCTAACAAAGTTAGAATATTAATAATAAGTAAAATTTGGAGAAAAGTTACTACATTTTTAAAGTTTAAAGGACAAAAAATACAGAAAAGACATAAAAAAATGAAAATATAACATTTAAAAACAATAGTAGGTAATAAACAACGCAACCCTATCGAGTTTGGACTCGTTTGATTTGTCTTGACAAGGACTCTGTCCTAGACGACCAGCACCCTAATTGCGTAACACATTATCAATCGGAGTTGGTTTCATTTTGACAGTTCAACAACATTCATTGCATTATTTACGTTGTCGGGCAGACAAATTTTTCGAACTTAAGAAGCAATGGATTAGCAATTTGTTTCAAAATGATTCAAACTCCGATCGATAATGTGTTACGCAATTAGGGTGCAGATTAATAAAAGATTGAATAAAAAATAATATTTTTTATTAGACCATGTTACGTACGTATAACATGGTCTGATGTTTATTATCTACTTCAAAAGGTTTCCCCTCCTGTTCTTTACCCGACTACCCCATTTATAAATCTGTATACAGTGTGACTGGTAATTAGTGACCGATACCTAAACACATGATTGTGCTCATTATAACAAACAACTTTTACTACCTATGGGGACAAACCTGAAATCGCGAAAAAAAAATCTGCTGCCCCATACATTCATGTTCGCATAAAGGCTCTAACAGACAGAGGCGATATCGCGTCGCTCCTGTGTGTATGGTCGCGCGCAATTCCATAGAAATTGTTCTACGGATATAATATCGCAATATGACGCGATATCGCCTCTAACTCGTCAAAACGTAGGGAGCTGATTATTTTTCGCAATTTCAGGTTTGGTCCCATTGTAAAAGTTGTTTGTTATCATGAGCACAATCATGTGTTTAGGTATTCGGTCACTAATTACCAGTCACCCTATATAAACAGAAACCTGTTCCTGTGAGTACACCCTGTGTTTATGAAGTGTACATTGCTGCTTCTTCTGACCAGTAAAGCAGTCGAAAGTGAACATGGTTGCATTGACTTTTACTGTCAACGCGACGCGCAGTAAGATTCACAACGTCATGTCGACAAAAACTAGCCAAAAATCCTTCGCTAATGGCGTGATTACGCAACAAATATCTCATACATTTTTAATACCCAAGAAACTTCCTTAATTTCAAATCAATAAAACCCCACGGGTAACCCGGGTATAACCGGGTATAAAATTTAGCTTGGTCACGTTTCTGTAATAACGGTTTTCAGCGTCGATGTAAAATGATCAATTGCTTTTGACAGCGGACCGGCACGTACAACGTGGTAGCACGTACTTCTAGGTACCTATTCACGTACCTAAGCGTTTACATGGTTAGCTGTCACGTGATAGGGGTTCCAGAAGGCTCGTGGTAAGAACTTGCACTAAATTTGTAGCTGTCATTCGTTGAGTTGCACGAAACTAACATTAGTTTAATGGAGACTTTAAATTCATGACATCCCTTACATTTTGTATCAAAAAGAAAGTGACAGCATCTATTAAAGTGACCGTTAAACTAATGTTGGTTTTGTGCAACTCACCGATACTATCCTTGTTTTCGATTTCCAATTGATGTAATTTTCACTTAAACGAATATCAACTTTATACTACTTAATGTTAATAAGATTGATTTCAGAATGACTACTACTATTGAAAATTACTTTTTTTTTGAGATTGTAGCGCAAACTGAACTTTATTTCTGAGTTTAGAGTTGTTTTTCCAAAAACACATAGTATTTTAATCAATCTGCCTTTTCCCAACTATGGATTCCAGTACACAGGGTGTAAGTGTAAATACCGTTATCCTTTTAAGGGTCCATTGTAAGTACTCATCATTATGAACAACTTTTACGGTGGAACCAAACCTGAAACGGCAAAATAAAAAATCAGCTGTTCCCTACATTTTGACGAGTTATCCGAACAGAAATGTAGGAAAAAGCAGATTTCCTTTTTGTGATTTCAGGTTTGGTGCCATTGTAAAAATTGTTCATAATGATGAGTACAATGACCCCTTAAAAGGATAACGATGTTTACACTTATACACTAGTAAATTGCAAACGCAGGATAGAATGGACTGCCGCTGGGGTCGCGGGTTGTTTTAAGAAGATACCGCGGCCCTGGCACAGGTAACTGAAGGAACACGGGTGGGTTTTAGTCAGTAAAAGTCTGACGCGCCCCTCCGCTCCACCCAGAGCGGGAGAAGTTATTTGATGATTTCCCACCCTCAAAAAAAAAAGTATAGAATGGACTGCTTCTTCCCAACTGTCGTATTATCAAGGGAATCATCAAAAGGATATAGGCAGGTGACGTCATTACGTTACTGATTGGGTTGGAATGCGGCCTGGCTTACCATTTCAGGTGCAGTTTCCGCGTTCGTCTTGGTATATTTCACATACACATAAACTCATTCCTTCTACCCATGGTCGTATGCAGAAACTACAGAACGCTACGAACCTTACATACCTCCTCATCTTCCTTATCCTTTGGTATAGTATCCGACTTTATACAAGAAATATTGTAGATGACGTTACAACTGACAGTGGTCTAATAAACACATGCATGTCTTGATCACATAGCATAGCATAACACCACGCTTGTAATCCCCGAAGGGTTGGGCAGAAGTTGTATAGTATAGCCACATTTTACCAGTTATATTATTAAGTCCCGTATAATAGTGGGCGTACCTATTGCCATCAAAGGGCCAAAAATCCAGACTCGAGGCTGCTTAGAGCTGCTACTGAGAAATTTCTGATGGAAAAACCCAATAACACTTTGCTTGACCTGGAAATCGAACCCTGGACTTTATGCTCAGCATATACAGATATAGATACATAGATACTCCTAGATATACCTTTGTAGAGTATACCTTCTGTTCTTACCTGTGTTACACTATTCTCATACCTACGTCCTACCAGGGTATCAGGAATACCAGGCATTAGATTTAGGGATAATAGCAAGTAATCTGTAACGTAAATCTAGGTTCGAAGAGAGTGATGAGCTTGAAACGACTGAAATATGTACTGGGATGATATGAATTGATAGGCTGATTTATAGGGAAAGGATGGATGAAGGATGGTAATAATATTATGTGCATAGACAGACAGCGATGTTGTCGTTAGTCAACGCTTTTTTGTTATATATTTCACCTGATTCGGGTAAATTCGGGTTAACTTATCCAGCAGATTATTTCAATCAAATTCTCATCTTATCTAGTAGTGTCTTCCTATAAACAGTAAAACAGGCCCTTTGACAATTAAAATCAATTACTTAATTTGTACGATGCGGACGAACTTTTTGATGCCTTTTTTATATACTTGTACATAATATACATAATTATATTTGAGTGTTAGAGCCTGTATATTGTATATTTTATGATGATCAGTTTGAATAATAACTTTTGTGAAAACAGAAAGGGTAGATACGTTGAACTTTCCGGACTAGAACTTTCACAGCACGTACGAATTTTCTTTTGGCCTCTGGGAAATTAAATCTTTTCCTGTAAGACTAGTCGTTTTGCTAACAGTAGGTAGACCTTGGGACCACAAACTTTTTTCAACGATTAATATACCATTAAAGTTATTTAAAACGGGATATTTATCTTTTTTTTTAAATATATTTTTTCATCAGATCTTCACCAAATTTTTATAAGACCAACTTAAAGTAAATACCTTTCAAATAAAAAAGAACCATCGAAATCGGATCTCACAAGACGGAGATATTAAGTAGCCCCCTTAGTGTCCCTTTTTGGAGGAAGTACGTCCAGATCGGTTGTAACATACGACCTGTAGAACTCCTCTCGTATTTTACAAGCAACAGACTGACAGACGAAAGCAAATTTTGCCAAACTTAAAGCAGCAACTAACCTACACGATGCACGGAGATTCCGTATTCGTTGGAGAGTCGTTATAGGACCTTCTGAAATGGTTTTACAATTGGAGTTGATGATATTACTTTCTCACATCTCTGGCATATAGTATGCGGAAGAAAGGTTTATTTGGTTGGTTTTAATTTTAATGAGAGTAAGCGATAGATTAGAAAAATAATTTTCATTAAACTCATAGATAAACTTAGAACAGGATATTATGACAATTAACCATCAATCAAAAGTAAAGTACCAGGAAGTAAGAAGATAGTGTTGATTCATCAACACTTACTGGTACTTTGGACCACCATTACGAAGACAAAAGCCCCATTCCCGTACCCCTGCACAGCTCAGGTGTAATGTAACTGAATGGATCCAATCACCTCTTAGGGACGGTCGACTGACGATTATCTGGCAAATTGTTCGAGCATAGTTACACACGACAGTTTCAGAGATATGTAGAGATAAATATCCATGTTGGGGTGTGTTTGAGAATGTGGCAAGTTTCAACTGCTATTTATAAGAAGCCTACAGTTGCACCAACATATAATCACGCATTTATTCTTAGAGGTAGGCAGAAGGGTAACATACTCTTGCCAGTTAATTTAGGTATAGTTTTTAAACGACTTCACAAAAGGGAGTTTTCAGTTTTTTTCTCAGTTCGTCGGAATCTCTTTTTAAATGTATGTCTCCTGATTACTCGAAGACGGCTGGTCTAGTTGTTCCCATTGTAATCAGGTCAGGATCTGATTATAGGATCCTGAAGAAATCGATGGAATTCTTCAATTATTATAATAGCCACACCTATAGTGATTTGGGTATTTTTTATAATTGGTAACTCGTGCATTTGCTATGGAAAGTACCATTTGATGAAGTAAAACTGATGATGAAGACCACAGAACGCCATCGGAACTACTCAATAATAAGTATTTCACGGGTTGACACCGTTGTAATTCACCTATATACAGTCCGCTAAGTTTCATTTAACTCCACCACGATCTATCGTCGCGATTAAGCCGTTTTGGGGTGCATATCGACGCCTTAGAGTGAAAACCTCGTAAGTGTAAAAGAAGTAACTTTTCAGGAGGAAGAAAAAACTGCGCGATGTAAAATTTTTCACGGCGGCTTTTATGTTTTTTTATTTATAATTAATGTGGAAATTTAACTGCTTTTATATCAAGAACTGTTAGATTCTTTAAGATTGTCCGAAATGCATAAAATGCTACTTACGAGGTATTCGTAAAAAAAAACTCGAACTTAAGCATGCAAATACTAAGTACCGTCATAGATGGCGCTACAAGTATCGAATGAACAAATTAGTCAGATCAGGATGTGCGTTGCGAGGTTTTCTCCCTAGAAACGCAATAAAATAAATTTGAGCAAAAATGCATTCCCGAGGTTTTCACTCTAAGGCGACGATATGGAACATATGTAATTTATTTTGAGCAAAAATGCATTCCCGAGGTTTTCACTCTAAGGCGACGATATGGAACATATGTAATTTATTTTGAGCAAAAATGCATTCCCGAGGTTTTCACTCTAAGGCGACGATATGGAACATATGTAATTTATTTTGAGCAAAAATGCATTCCGGAGGTTTTCACTCTAAGGCGACGATATGGAACATTATGTAATTTATTTTGAGCAAAAATGCATTCCCGAGGTTTTCACTCTAAGGCGACGATATGGAACATATGTAATTTATTTTGAGCAAAAATGCATTCCCGAGGTTTTCACTCTAAGGCGACGATATGGAACATAATTATGTAATTTATTTTGAGCAAAAATGCATTCCCGAGGTTTTCACTCTAAGGCGACGATATGGAACATAATTATGTAATTTACAAACACACATCGATTTTTGTATACCAGTGACCAGTGTTTAATATAGTCTCATTGCAGACCCAAGGCAGCTTCTTATACAGATAATAAAGGACGATTAATTATCATGCTGGCTCCACTCCTCGTTAGCGGTTCCAAACCATTAGGCTTACGGCTTCACGATGTTTTCTTTCGCCGTAAATATAAGTCTAAGATTAATTACAAAAAAACTTAGGATACTGAGAACGAAGTTACGACAGCTCAATATAATCATCATCAGTCACCTAGTCCACTGCTGGACATAGGCAGAGGCGTATGTCCAGCAGAGGAGTGGAGTCTATCCCCAGCTACTCGCATCCAGTTGGTACCAGCCATGCTTTTTTTTTTGTGGATGGGAAATCATCAAATGACTTCTCCCGCTCTGGGTGGAGCGGAAGGGCGTGTCAGACTTTTACTGACTAAAACCCACCCGTGTTCCTTCAGTTGCCTATGCCAGGGCCGCGGTATCTCTTTCGAACAACCCGCAACCCCAGCGCACAGTGTTTTTTTTGCCCCACAAAAGTGACATCAGCTTTTTATTGAATATTTCTTCTCAATAATTTACTAAAAATGCACGAATAGAACTCCCGTGTGCCAATTTTGTATACTTTATATTTTATATACTATTTTTATATATATAATTTTGTATACTATTTTTTAAAAAATCTTAAAGTTTTCGTTACTTTGAAGGTGAAAATACTGAAAATAATTCGTACAAAAAAAACTGTATAAGTATAATTGAGTGTTGTTTGTATTGGCTAATTATGAAGCAATTCTAGGCGCATATTTTCCCATTTATATTTAATCAAAAATGACAATAGAACCCACAAAAAAAAATGTTGAACCGAAATCAGTATTTATTTATTTTTATTTTTTCTAGGTCGAAGTAGAACCTCTGTCTGGTACAAATGAATTCCTTATACTAAGGTTTATCACCCAGAAAAATATTACTTTCAACTTGGGCCTAGTTTTTGAGAAAATGATTTTCAAAAATATGTGCTAGGGTTGACACTATTTTGACCTTTATAATTAATAAATTTTAGTAGTAGTAAATTTAGTAGTAGTAAATAATTAATTTTAATTATTCATAAAATAGCCAATTGACCTTTTTAAGAAACCCTAAATTTGGAATTTTGACCTTAGTACATAAAAATCATTTTCTCGAATACTAGGCCCAAGTTGAAAATAATATTTTTGTAGGTGATAAACCTTCGTATAAGGAATCTAATTGTACCAGACAGAGGTTCTACTTCGAGCTGGAAAAAAAAAAATAAATAAAAACTGATTTCGGAAAACTTTTTTTTTTGTTGGTTCTATTATGATTTCTGATTAAATAAAAACAGGGAAATATGCGCCTAACATTGTTTCATAAATATGTAATTCAAATAAAACGCAGTCATATACAGTTTTTTTTTGAACGAATTATTTTCAGTATTTTGACCTTCAAAGTATCGAACACGGGAGTTCTATTCGTGCATTTTTAGTAAACTATTGAGTAGAATTAACATTTATTGAAACATCTCCTTAGCACTTGCTAATGTGATTCGCCTCACGATTTCTCGCCATCTATTACGACTTTTGGTATTTTAAGTGCACTCATACAAGGGATCGCCCACTGCGGATTGAAACATCAGCTGCTCATAATTTAGGCGCTAGTCGTGGATGTAGTAAAAGTCGTGTCATGGATGTAGCAACGACGTGCCGGGACGTGATAGAGACACGGCTGATTTATTTATTCACGTCCATGCAACGGGCGACGTTCAAACTTACGACGACTCCTAACGTCCTAGCCTTGACAATATGTCCCAATATTATTGATACCATTATATATGAACTAATAAGTTTTTAAAGGTCATCAGGTGGAATATCTCCGCGAGAGACGGTCCTATGTGTTCACCCTTCGCACCATGGACAATAAGGCAAACCAGTTAACTGGAACTTTTTACCAAAGCGTCAGGTATCTCGAAGGTCTCGTAACAAAAGACGTAAAGGTAACCATATCGTTACCTCCAAACATAACACGAAAAACGAAATCAGTCTCAATAGGTCGTAACTGACTCCCGGGCCTTAATAGCCACTCTGGGCGTTAATGGGTCGTTATCTTAACAAGTGCCTACTCGGATGACAACCTATTACATCCCTTCGGTTTATCTTGGGACGGTCCAATCCGGATACATAGGTAATCTTTCACATTTCCCTCTCGACTTTAGAGTCGTGAGGGAAATATATCAAAAGATCCGATCTAATGAAGGATTGTATCTTGTTTTAAAAGTTTTTGGCTTGACAATTAGGTAATAATTAATATCCTTTCCGACGTTTTATGAAAGTTACAAAAGGAAAATACAGACATAACTGCGATACAAGAGACTAGGAGTTCATAAGTTAGAAGAGTTTATGATAGTTTGATGTTCTTTGAACAAAAAACTTTCAACTTAATTTAACTTATGACTAGGAAACTTGGAACAGTAAGATTAAAGAAAATTCAAGGTTTCGGCATTAAGGTCCTGTCTTCGAGAAAGTTTTCCCTTAAAAAGAGGTTACCATGCCTCTAATAAGAGACTATGGAAACTTGAAATGTAAGATTACAGAAATTTCACGGTTTCTGCATCATTTTAGTGAAGTTTTTCCTTAAAAATTAAGCCATCCCAAAAGTGAAAATGCATCACAATTTTGCTCAACCAGAGCAATGAACCCTGCACCTGTAGCGTTGCAAGTTAACAACTATATCGCGGCGATAGAGATTTAATTACTTAGCTGGCGCGCTCAAAACTCGAGGGATATGAATTAATAACATGTTCGTAACTAAACCTATGTGGTAACATCCTGTACTAGAGCTAAGTGATGGTATTATTTATTCATACAGTGAGCATGACTGATCTTATAGGTAGGTATTACAAATTACTTAGGAATATATCGACCAGCAAATTGTAAGTAGCGAATAATATCATTGTTCACTGCTCAGCCAACGGGTAAAACGCCCATCTTGTTAATCATACTTGAAGTAACTGATGCTTCGCTGAACACAAGCTAACCCGAAAATCGTCGCTATGCAAATCGCAACATGGTTCCATTATTCCTCCTTAGAAAAAAAAAGAAGAAAATTTCTTACATCCTAACTGCATTTGATTTGATTTCAATTAGACAGGTAACTTTTGCATAAACCATTTTCATGGTTTAAACGAGACAAGATAAGGAAAATTATACAGATTTAACAAATCGGTACCATTTCTTTTTAATACCAGGAGACCATAAAAGATTGAAGCCATAAAATCAGAATTTCCGTCACCAAAACTCACCACTCTTAAGAAAATAAACCGATAGTGACTTCCCTTCGAACGATAAACATTTACCGAAGCCTTAAGCAAATTGACGTGGTGAGGCAATACAGAGCAATACATACAAAAAGTTGGTTGTATCGCCGATTGCTTTGTGGCATCGTAAAGGAAACACTATAGCTCGTTCGCAGAGCAATTTCCCCCAAACTGCCGTTCTGCTATCGCTGTTGACACAAACATTGGGTGCGAGATGAAAACATCCTGCGAGTTGTGACGCCCTGGTATACCATTGAATAGTTTAGTAGTGGGCTCGTAGATTTTTTGTCTTTGCCAAATTATTAATATTTATTATTTGAAGCCGTTGGCCCCGGCTGTCATTCTTAGATATTTGACAGTCGTTACGTGTAGTCAGAAGCTCAAAAAGTCTGACAACCAGTCTTACCAAGGGGTATCGTGTTACCCAGTAGCTAGGCTATGAAGGTCAGATAGGTAGTCGCTCCATGTAAAATACTGGTATTCAGCTGCATCCAGTTATACTGGAAGACAGACGCACTGACAGATACCATAGGTGTATTCAGACAGACATACAAAAAATAAGTCACATTTTCTTTTATGTGGTCCTGAGGTACACATTCCTTTTTTGAACATCACGTAAGTTAGGTATACAAAAGCTCATTCACGAATGCTTCACCTCGCATCAGACTCCATAACGTTACAATCTGTTACAATTCTTGGAAATAATAAGATTATGAATGCGGAAGGGAGCATATCAGTCTGTGTCTGTATACCCCGATTTTACGGCTGTACGACCGAATTGAATTTACTCGCTGAGCGTAGCAGGGTTGCGGAAAAAGAAAAAAATATTATATTCGCAGAAATTACACGCAAAGAGAGCCCGTGGGACATAGGTTATTTAACTATTACATATCGAAAGGAATGAACCGATTTTAATGAAACTTCATACGCAAATGCAAGATACATACCTAGGTCTAAAAAGTTGGTTAAGAACATTTTCGAAAAATAGTGTTGCAGCTAAATTGGACCGATTTTAAATATTCCATAGAAACAGAGATTTCCATTTATCCTTTTTTAAATAAGACACTTCGAAAATGTTCTTAAGGCGAAAGCGCCACGCTAGCCCGCGAAATTCAAAATTTCATACGTTTTTTGCAATTTGTAGGTCAGTGTGAGCTTGTATGATGATTAAAATATGATTCGCGGCCGTAGCTAATATGGTTTTACAGAATTATAATCATGAGAATCAGAAATACAACTACATAAGTTAGCATTTACCTCAAACCTCATGATTTCATGAAATCGCTAGATTTGATCGTTCGTTTGGTCGTTTTTTTTTTATTATGATTTGATTTGATCGTTAGATAAATGCTAACTTATAGAGTTGTATTGCTGATTCTAATGATTATAATTCTGTAAAACCATATTAGCTACGGCCGCGAATCATATTTTAATCAACTTACAAGCTCACACTGACCTACAAAATTGCAAAAAACGTAAGAAATTTTGAATTTCGCGGGCTACCCTGGCGCATCAACCTTAACTAACTTTTTAGAACTATGTATCCTGCTTATGCGTATGAAGTTGCATTCATTTCGATAAAAAAGGACTTGAAAGTTTGTATGAAATGCCGTACCGAGCCAACGCTCTTAAATGCTAAATAGTGAAGTTATCACCTTAAAACTATGGTCGGACTTTTATTTAGTTGCAGTAAAATGACACTTCTAATCTCATTTTTACTGTAATTTCGCTATCAAATGGGAACATTTTTTTAACGAAATGACAGATAAGATGTGTCATTTTATTGCATCTATAGTCTACAGTAACGCACTACCACCAATATTCTTAACTCTTTGGCTCTCTCCGAAGTTCCGAACACAGTCCATCAGCAAACACAGTTACTCACTAACCGTACAACAACAAAAACCGACACTTTCATCAAATCATGAACAAATAAACCACCAAAAGAAAATAAATGAACTCTATCCGTAGTTTTTTACTTTTACTACCGGTTCTATCCGTTCTTAGGTCTATGTTGCCTAATAGAAACATACTTTATCACCTTTCGTTGAATTTTGAAACAGTAGCTATGAGTATGTGGGTGCTACTACTACTGTTCGTCCTGTGTGCTTTTGGCGTTAATGGAAAATTGCATGAAGAAGATGAACAAGGATCGTCAGGTATGTTGACTTTTGTTATAAAAGTAGACATAAAAATTCCTATTACTCTAGCTTGTGAGTCCAGAAAAGTCTGTACCTATCGTAGTACTAGGAAAGACAGAGATAATAACGATTGTACAATAAAGTACTTAGGTATACATGGTTAAAAGGAAGGTATGTGTATCTACCTATCCTTATCCGACTACGGCAAAAGCAAAGGAGGGTTATGATTTTAACAGGCTATGTATGTATGTATGTTCATCTGTTCCCTCATAACTCCGAAACTATTAGTCGTATTTTGACAAACAAGGTGTCGCTGGTAAGCCGCATGTTGTTCCGCGGATTATAGGCTACATGTATATGACGTCATATAAAATCCAACATACATGGCGGCTTACAGCGGACGTAAAGTAAAAAAAAAAGTTAAAAGTTTACTGTCACAAATAACGAATCATATTTTAATCAAGATACAACCTGACACTGACCTGCAAATTGCAAAAAACCTGACCTCAATAGCCCAGATACTGGGTAATACGATACCCCTTGGTAAGACTGGTTGTCAAACTTTTGGGCTTCTGACGACCCATCGACCCGTAACGACTGTCAAAGATTTACGAATGATTGTCGGCACCAACGCAACGGCGTAACGTGCTTTCCGAGGCACGGAGGCTTCTTGGTATGGATGATCACCCGATCCGAATCTGATCGATCGACCCGAGCAGCTGTTATTACTTAGCCACAAGCCATCAAACGAGTATCAATCCAAACTGCTACTGAGAAATTCCCGGTTAGTAAAACCCAATAACACTTAGCCCGCCCTGGGTATCGAACCCAGGACCTCATGTTCAGCAGTAGCGCTTGCGACCACTAGACCAACGAGACAGTCAGTAATCCTAATAACAACTGTAAAAAAAAAACGATCAAGAGAGAGCAGGACTCGCGCACCGAGGGTTCCGTTTCGATTTCTGAAAAAGTGTGCTATTTAGAGACATCGTTTTATTTTTCCTGTAATCTTTACATACATTTCTATCACATAGAATCATTTCAGATTTTTCTCTATGCAAACTTCGGAGTTTTTTTTTAGATTTTTCATCAAAAGTTGAAAACTATGCGGCCTAAAAAAAGTGTTTGAGAATGCGATTACTAAGATACTACTACTATGATACTTCGATTTTTTAAGACCCCCTTCAGTCCCTGTTGCAAAAAAAAATTGTTATTTCTTTCAAACGGCAAACGTAATCTAAAACTGTTCCAAATTTCAAGTTGATAGCATTAGTAGTTCTTGAGATATCCAGCTGTGACAGACAGACGGACAGACAGACAGACTGTCGCACCATTAGGGTTCCTTTTTACCATTTTGGTACGGAACCCCAAAAATATTGTTACCGCACAATGAAGTAACAATGAAGTACAGTCAATAATAATCGGTCAGCTCCGTTCAGGGGCGTGTTTAGCTTCACAATGCCGCTAAGAGTTGGCAATAACATAATATTTTGAAAACAACTCCAAACACCCGATTTTAAGGCTTTTTCAAACAGGCGCGACATGCGATATAATCGCGCGCGACACAAAGGCGAATCACGTGCGTCGTATTGCGTGTTTGTTGGAGCCTTTAACCTCATTCTTGTCTAGTTTCTTTGATATTGCTTGTAGTGCAGTTTTGTACTGGTGTTGGTTTGGTTCTGAGGTCTTGAATTTAGTCTATATGTCCAAAGGTCTTCAGAATCAGAATTATTTACTTTGGAGATCTTATTTCATTGAAACATTTATTTAATTTTAGTGTTTCAAAATCTTTGGATGTCTAATTACTGTTTCCTCAAACTTAAAAATATTGACCTTTTTGTAGATCGTCTTGTCTCATCCCTATTTTATTTTATGGTTTCCATGTAATTTACTTATTTTGCAGATAAGTATGTTAATTAAAATCAATTAATCAATATTAAAATATTTTATTTCATGCACATAAACCTACGTCACAAGGAACGTCAGAAGCTAGGCACACAGTTCCAATTGGTCGTTTCCTACGGAGAATAGGTCCTGGTCCTATTAGGTAGGAAAGTTTAGGCTTTTCAACAAGTACAGTAGTACCCAAGTAATAAGGCGCGTCGTGAATCTTCGTTGGCACAGAAATGAAAGTATGGCCCCGAAGATTAACGAGAATACTTAAAACTTATAATCAACCTTAGAGCACTACTATAAGGTTCATAATACACTGCAGCTGTTAGTTCCGTCTCACTCGCAAGTATGGCGGCTGTCAAGCGGCGTGCGCTAACATGGCGGCAGCTACCGACCAATAGCGGTACAGGAAAAAGCGTGGAGCGTGCCGATTGGTCAATAGCATTTCCCGCGCTTTGAAAATTCATCTTCTGCGCAGGTACATCGATAAGCCATATTAGTTGAGTACTACTGTACCAGGTACTTAATAAAATAGAAAATGGTCAGCAAATCTACAAAAAAAATCTACGATTTGTACTCCATTTAATCTGATACATTGTCTGAGTTAATACTCTTTTTTTGTAATATTTGATGAAACTCATTCTTCAAAGAGTTAATCTGATAAAATAGTCTAAAGACTGACAAGTACTTACAATGCTCTAGTTTAAAACAACTCATTTTGATTGATGGATAGAACTGAAGACGATGTTCATCTTAAAGGGTTAACTTTTTAAATTACTCTCTTTTTTGTTAAGTTTGAACAGATCTTTATTGATAGCTTCTTAAATGAACGCTAGATTTCTCTTGAAGTATTTTCTTTTGGAAACAGATTTTTAAGCATTATGTACTTAAGACTTTTTGAAATATTTTAGTTTAGTTTAAGTATTGAGTTTCACAAATTTTCAAGGTCGCTCAGAGCGCGCTATGGTGCGGGCTACGTTTGGAGTTTATTTAAGGCTGCTCCTTCCTAAAATACGCCGAAACTAAGTAACTTTGTAACCATCTTTTACAGTAACTATAGCATCTTTCTGATAGGGAAAAATACACAGTAATCTACAATACCTACATAAGAAGTGATTTCATGAGTCCTGAAAGCTATTTTAGTTTGTAGAACTAAGGAAAAAAAACCTAAATCCAGGTCTATTTCGGTCTATTTTTTCGAGTTGTTACCATATTACTCCTACACTTTTCATTAAAAGTGTTCATAAATTTATACAGTTCTTTACAAGCTAATAAGGAATGATTTCTTGTCATTACTTTTTTAGTTTAATCAACAGATTTTTTGTAAATGATAATTACTTCATATTTTGCAAGCGTTGTGTCATCGCGCTTCTCTTTCTTTTCTATGCAGTCCGACAGTGACCGCGCTTTTTGCGACGGACAAGCCTTAAAGGATAAAATCGGATATTATCCAGAAAAGAACCGTTGTTATCGACAAATGTCTTGCAGAGTATTCTAGTTGAAGTGGCAGTGGGCTGGCCATATTTGTCGAAGGGCCGATGGCCGGATGAGCTGACGAGTCCTGGGGGTCTACTCTCTAAGCACGAAGCCCGTAGTTTCATATTTCGTTACGGGGGTTTCCTACTACGTAACACCTACGGACAGATGATTGGTTCGGGGCCCGAACGAAGTATCTATGACAACACTATTTGACAGTTGTCCCTACTCCCGTTGTGTTTTTGCCCGTCCGAAAAAATTAACTTTTACACTTGTTTTGATGGATCTTTATGTCAGACGACGGATGAACGGACATACGGACTTAGGGAGTAGGCCCCATGGTGTGGAGACCGCGTATCGGTAAGGGTTGTGTGGCACGCCCCTTATCTAGATGGATAAAGTATTTTGAATTTGATGTTTTTTATCGTGAATGTTGTCCATAATCCACGGATTTCAAAGTTACTCTCAGTCAAAAGTACCTACCTAAAATAGAGTTGCCAAAACTAAAAATTACTCGTATTAGAATTCGCAACTTTCAGACACTCCGCTCCAAATTGCGGTCAAACTTTCGTCCGAAACTTTACTCGGGCGCGAAAAAAATTCGGACTATTTCGCCACTTATTTGCTCGGTTTTCCCGAATCCGAAACAATGTAGTCGCGAGTTTTCGGTTCTCCGAACAGCTGTTGCGACCGCGTATAATGTGGAGTTAAGAAAACTAGTGCTTTTGTGTTCTACAACCGCTAAATGTTTTTGTGTAAGTGTAATTATGTGTAAATGTTCTGCTCAATGAAATTGTTAAACAGTAGTGAAGTGACATTTTTTGCGCGAATTTGTAGTTTTCGGAGGCACAGCGTTAAATGTTTGAAACCTTTGTGTTGTGACCTTTTAAGTTTATGTCGTTGTTATAATTATTTATTATTATATATTTATTTATTTATTTATAATACTGTCCATGTTACCTTTTCTATTCCGTACTCCGTAATTATCTTTCGGGGAAACCAAAAATTCGCTCAATCATTCTGTTATCCCATTATGTGAACGCTATTGCTTCACACAACCGACTTTAGGCAATCGCCGGTACACGAGTAATCTATTTAGGCGCCCAATCCACTCCCGTGTGAGTATGTGCGCCTGGTACCAACAGAGGTAACTAGGGTATATTTAGCTACAGTAGATGTGACTGACAGATTTCAGCTGTGACTTTCAGGAATACGGTGCTTTAATTACGGGTAATGCAGTGAGTGAGATGCTCGATTAGAGAGAAAGATAGAATGTGTTTCTAATTTCATGCATAGTTTTTGTAAGACTGAAGTATATGTACTGAATACTGAATGTAAATCATTGTCACTTCTAGAGAGGTCAAGCATAAACATAATAATATTATCATAAGATAAGCCGTAGTATAGAAAAAACAAGAATGTCATAGAACCAAAAAATCGAAGACGTGACCAACCCGCACTGGGTCCGCGTGGTGGATTATAGCCCACTTCCTCTCACCGAAAGGAGACCTGTGTTCCAGCAGTGGGAACGATAAAGGCTGATTATGACCTGGGTAGCTCTAAAAAAGTGATCAAGCTATTCTAGCCACCTTATTTGCCTTGACGTATCTACTAAATCCCATCCATCTATATAAGTTTCGTCTTATAGTTTTAGTCTTATCAAATCTGGGAGTTGTTTGGCCATAACTCCAACTGCGCTAACAGATAGAGGACCCTCTAACACTAAGATGAAGTTGAAACTGATCGATTATCATAACTCTCTGCGCTGCCAAATCCTTAGACTAACAAGTGCTGGCTGGGACGATAGTGGTACGGAAAATATATTATTTTAGGTTAGGTTGGGGTAAGATGCAGCGTTGGAGGTAGGTAAATGGGGGTTAAAGACCGAATACACATGTATTCGATCTTTAACCCCCATTTACCTCCTGTATTAAATGTTTGCATTAAATAAAGATGGCTTCGATATTATTCTGTATTAGGAGGTGTAGGGACACCTTTTTTTTTGTGGATGGGAAATCATCAAATGACTTCTCCCCGCTCTGGGTGGAGCGGGAGCGCGTGCCAGACTCTTACTGACTAATACCCACCCGTGTTCCTTTAGTTGCCTGTGCCAGGGCCACGGTATCTCTTTCGAACAACCGTATAGGGACACCTAAGTGCACAATCTATAATTAAGGTAAGTATTACAGAACGTCATTCAATAGGTACTCAAGCATTACTTAAAACTATATTCAAGCCATTTGATTGGTTGAAACTAGTTTTAAACTAGATTTAAACAAAGATCAGTGCTTGAGTTTCCTTCTGTAATACGGACCTTAGACTTTGTAACCTGAACAAAATGTTATTTATCTGCGAGGTATTCATAGTACCCAATGACATTATACATCTAGACGTTGCCATGATTACAGTGTGAAGTGTGGAAGTGAGACACATATATACGAAATAATTAGGAAAATTGAGACCAAGCATCGTATCTTCTGTCCCTTACGGCGTGCCATATTTTTAACCAAATTCAAAAAAAGGAGGAGGTTCTCAATTCGGTTGTATGTTTTTTTTTTTTTTTTTTTTTGTATGTTTGTTACCTCAGTACTCCGTCATTTATGAACCGATTCGGAAAATTCTTTTTTTATTTGAAAGGGTATACTTCCAGATTGGTCCCATTTTTATCAAAATCCAGTTCTCATGATGGGATCCATGAGGAATCGAGGGAATTCCTCAAATATTATAGGCATACATATAGCTATTTTGGTATTTTCATCAACAAATCAAGCGTTTGCATTCAGAAAGTATCATCTGGTGAAGTGGAACTGAGGAAGAAGACCACAGAAAGCCACGGGAACTCCTCAACGAGGATAAGTATTTGACGGGTGGCGATAACATATCTCGATTAATAGTTAAGCGCCTATGGCGATGCTTTAAATAAATGGTTCTGATGAAAATGGTACCATCGAACCGATCTGATGAAGGAGCCGGAAGGTAGGCATCGGAACTCAGTAATAAAACAATGTATCCTAGCCGTGTTTGGGCTTATTGGAATTGTCATGAGGTGCACTCTGGCTATAAATGATTTAATGCTTACTATATGGCGCTTCAAATTGCGCTAGTTACTTGAGTTTTATGTTATGTGTGGCCTTGATTGTCAGACGGCAGATTTCGTAGCCTCGTTATCTCCGTCAACTAAAACTACGCCTAGGTACCAAACTTCTGACATGACTTAGCGCGACGTATTTGCCTTTTTGCAAAGTTTTTATTTGAAATGGTATAGGTACTCCTGAGATGGTCGCATAAAAATATCTTCAAGTTCTGATGAGCGGCTTTTGAGTTACCTTCATATTTCTCCCATTTAGTTTATGTGGATGATGCTCCTCTAATTTATATTGCAGAGTGGTATTCACATTTGTGTGGGGTAGCCACCACTAAAACATGAAAAATAAAAACTTTTTACAAAAAAAAAAACAACCGACTTCCAAAAAAACACTACAAAGTGAAAATAACTTTAATTTCGGAAGTCGGTGGCAAAAAAAACGAAAGTAAATAAAAAACCAAAGACACCGACTTCCGAAATTAAAGTTATTTTTCACTTTGTAGTGTTTTTTTGGAAGTCGGTTGTTTTTTTTTTTTGTAAAAAGTTTTTTTGCTTTAAAAATGTTGCCAAACAAAGTACTTTCACTGTTAATATTGCTGTCTCATGACCGGCCACGCGGTGGCTCGATCTAGATGTATATTATCTAAGATAGTACCTATATATTTATATACTGTATAACTCGAATTTCAAAACGCAGACTCTGTAACTCGATGTTAGTAAAATATAATGACGTCTTACTTGGAATCCCCCGAGCTCGTAGCAATAAAATCTAAAAGGAATGTTTGGCACCTTTGCTCTATTGCATCTTGAAACTTGAAACTATACTAGATAGCTCTGACAGCGAAAGGAACTTCGTTCGAAGCGGGTGTATCACATAGAGTATAGTAATGTAGATTGTGTATCACCACACCTCCCGACTTTTTTTTTGTTTTATTGCTAGTGTGGCGTCATCTACATCGCCACATATGAACTACGCATCAATGAAATGACGTCACGCAATCCTGCATCGCGCAATTAGATTACTACGCGACTAGCATATATACAACGTCCCGACATCAACCGTCGTCGGGCAGTAGCCCATCAGACACAACACCCGTCTGGTCGGAGGATCCTCCCTTTTCTATGAAGGATGAGTGACCTTTACACCCTGTTCCTCATGCCTCTAAACTAGGATAGGTACCAAAAACGTCACGTCTGTGAAGTTTTGCCAATTCATTAAGGGGCCTTGTTTAGAGCATAGTTTCAGCCTAAAGACTAAGGCGATAGCAACAGTAGAAGGTCGATAGTTTCAAGGTCTTGATGACCGATTGTGCAAGCATAATCAAAATTACTAATGTAACTAGTTTACGGCTTTACTCATTGTGTAAGTTTGTGAATATCTATCACTATAATCATAAATCTGTCTCGGGTAAGTTATAACATGATAAAAACGTTTTTATTTATTTTAGTTGAGAGAAAAGCGAACAAAAGTAATGTTTTGTTTTGCATTTGTATTTTGTGTTAAATGCGGGTGCAATGTAAATGGTTGTTACGTGCGGGTCTCTTTACATTAAAATATTTATTTATTGGTCACGGATTTATTTAAGGGGCATGTTCCTAGATTGCCTGACTAGTTTTTTACTCGAATTCTGGTGTTTAGTACTTATTTACTTTAATTTGGATAATCTACCAAAGAGAAATGTGGTGGGCAAAGAGGTACCAATTATTTTTTTCTAACACTTAGATGAAATTGAAACTGATCGATTATCATAACTCTCTGCGCTGCCAAATTTATTTGGTTTTTACCAAAAATAGTACTTATCCTTATTTTCTTCTTCCCATGAAGACAAGAATGACATAGGTAGTGTAAAAAAAGAATGAAAAGAAAGACAAAACATTTGTTTAGCACCGACTAAAAGGCACACAATATAAATTCTGCAAACAAAAATCAGTAATCTATCTCACCCAAAAATAGTGTATTCAAAATAATTATGATGAATCACACCAGCAAGAAACCTAGGAAGATATTCATACTCAACCATAGACACAGTCCTTTTATAATCGACCTATTCTAATGTTCCTCTTCATAAATCTCTGGACCGCTACCTGCCGAGTCCGATTATCTCAACACAACATTATAATAATATTATGGAACGAAATTCACGTGACTATAAATCTTATGTCATTGTAATAAGGGCTAGTTTCGTTTGAGGTGTTTAACAGATTATTTTATAATGAAATAGGTGTTGAAGAAAATGTCATTGACCACACTAAAGGGTCAAATTGGAATAGTTTTAGCAGTTTCGTAGTTAACACTGAATTTTGCAGTTCGAAATAATCGCCATCCGATTATCAGGACCCAAGCTACACCTAAAATAGATAGTTTGGAGTCGTTTGCAGAACCAGGAGCACATATTTTATGAAATCGCTGTCATAGAAGAGTTAAAATTTTAAGCGTAGTTTTACTTGAGTTTTGGAAGATCACGTCTGTAGAATAATTGCTTCTTCAATGGTAGGTAGGTACCATTTTAGAATAACGACGACGATAAGTGATGCATATAACTTTGAATTAAACAGCTAATATCTAGAACGTTAAAGCAATTAACATGAATTTCACCTTAGAAACGAGAGGAGCTCGTGGCTAAGTAATAACAGCCGCACGGGTCGATCCGTCAGGTTAAGCTACGCTTGCCGGGGTTGGTCAGTGGATGGGTGACCATCTTTACATATCGAGATTCCTCCGTGCCTCGGAAAGCACGTTAAGCCGTTGGTCCCGGCTGTTATTCGTGGATCTTTGACAGTCGTTACGGGTCGTCAGAAGCCCGAAAGTCTGACAACCAGTCTTACCAAGGGGTATCGTATTACCCAGTTACTGGGTTGTGGAGGTCAGACAGGCAGTCGCTCCATGTAAAATACTGGTATTCAGCTGCATCCGGTTAGACTGGAAGCCGACCCCAACATAGTTGGGAAAAGGCTAGGCAGATTGATTCACCTTAGAAACGATTCGTCCAGATTTCTACTGATCGTGGTCATAAATATAACAGCAAGATCCAAAATCCAAAATGGATTCTGGTGCAATCTACGAGTAGGTACCTACCTATATATTAAAAATGAAATGATGTTGGTAAGCGCATTGATTGAGGACGGCTGGACCAATTACCTATTTATTGTTTTAAAAAGTTTCCCGGAAAATCTTTAAATGCGGGAAAAACTGAACGTAGTAGGTACTTCAACATTGGACGTAAGATTTTCCGTAAAAATGTAAAAAAGTGTTAGAAGCGATTCCTACGTTACTAAAAGAAAACTGATTAACCAAATCTTTTCCCTACCAGGAGACCATGACTTGGGTGAGAGTATGGAGAGGATAGGACCAACCGTGACGCAGGTGTACGAACATCCGTACGCAGCCTCCCTTAACAAGAATGACACCTACATCTGCAGCGCCGTCGTACTCAACACTTACTGGCTTCTGACCCTGTCCAAATGCTTTGATTCGTAAGTATCTTTTTATTCTTTCTGTCGTCCCGGAAGATATGAGACAGAAACAACATCGTATTATTCAGAAAGATTCAGGAAACTATGAAGGAGGAAAGTTATTTTCATTTTGCTATCAATCATTCATTTCATTTTTAAATTTTACTGTCGTAACCAGCACATTTTCTGTAGACTGGGCACCAGGTAAACATAATGCATGAAAGAGAACCATCGGGACAATGACACTAAAATATGAAAATTAGTACATTTTTTTGGTCAAATGCCACTGGGATTTGTTGGATTTTTGTAGGATTTTTGCCCAATAAAAAATCTTGTGTGTACAAAATCAACTATTTTAACCACAGAAGGCAGTATAGTTAGTGTAAATTAACCGATAACAATACACTAATAACGATTATAATAACGATTTTGAAGTAAACTGTAACATAATAAGGCCTATTGTCTTAATAAAGCCTGATATTAACAGCAGTTACTCATCTCAAACCATAATAACGTAATCTATATACAGATACCAGTTAATTATCTCATTATGTAGCCAACTTTAGTTACTGACAGATATTATATGAATAATCCTTCTAACAATTTGAACTAGCTTCCACCTGCAGCTTCGCCCGCGTGGTATGTCGATAAAAGGTATGTCCTTCCCCAGGGTTCAAAGTATCTCCATACAAAATTTCATCAAAATCGCCGTCAGCCGTTTCAGCCGTTTAGCCGTGAAAGCGTAAAAAACAAACATTCAAAAAAACTATATTTTCTCTTTTTTACATACTTTGAATTTATTTGTGAGTTTGTTGTTCTATCACATACCTAAACTATTGAACTGATTTCGATGAAACTAAGCACACACACAGACCATGTCCCTGTTCAAAACTTAGGTTAAATTTTATCCGGGTACAAGTACATGAAGCAGTTTCCCTAGAAGGCGAGTGAAACAGCGGGCAACAGCTGTGTTTAACATTTGTCCGGTTTCTCATGAAAGCTATCGACATATTGAATGGGAAATGTTAATTAAATACTGGTTTGAAACGCATCTGGTTCACACCGGTACAGTTTGGGCAAAGGTCAGTATGGCGCTGAAGTTTTTAATGGATTGAAATTCGTAAATTAAATGGGAAGTGCAAAGGGCAAAGTGCTATCGGAGTTTGAATTTGTACCTACTCAGTTTAAGGCAGGCTCGTCCTCTGTTACATGAGACCTACTCATCTGGCGAAATGAGGGTGTACTATACAGGTTAAATTCCCTTGCAAAATGCTGATATTTTTAGCCAATCTAATCCCCCGCAATCTTTATTCCTAGACTTTTACGGCACTGGGTTTCAAGAATAGGTAATAGGTAAGCCGAACCTACCTACAGATTCCTGCGATTCTGGTCCAACAATAAAATTTCTATGAAGTTTTAATAGAAATTGTTATACTAGAGTCGCGTCGCGCCTGTTTGCGGAAGCCCTAAAGGCGTAAGAACAATGTAAACCTTGTAATTGGTTGTACCATTGTTATTAAGGTCAAATTGAATTTGTACCTGCCTGTAGGGTCCGGAACTGTGCAAACAAGTCCGTTTGACAGTTCAAATATGTACCTACTTTAACATATACAGGTTGTAGAAAAGTGGAATCCGTTCCCGAGTCCTTTTGTTTGATGGGTAGGTAATTAATGTTGTAGATAAACAATGGTAATGAAATGAATGTTTATTTCTGTAAGTAAGTATTTAGGAAACTTTTACATATTTTAAAACTAGATGGCACCCGCCATTTCCTAGCTGACTAATCCCTGAGAAGAAATGCCCAAATAAACTCAGAGGTCAGAGGGATAGGTCTCTTTATTAAGAACTAGCTGCTGCCCGCGACTTCGTCCGCGTGAAATTTCTTATTCCCCCGACCCACCCCATCGCATCGCATTGCCTGCCCGTGCTATTATTTCGTTTTCAATTAGAGTTATTTCTGCCTTTTTTTCTTTTAGCTCGGCACGTAAAGGTCCTAAGATTTGGGCTATAACATGCAAAAAAAAATTCAAAGTCTGTTAGTTCTAGAGATTGTCACGTTCGTTCACCGTATCCCCTTCCCGCTAACCTTACCCTGCCCCTCTCACCCACTCTCACACCCCCTTCACTACTTCCACTTCCCCCTCTCTCCCTCACCAAACGTGTGGTCAAATTTAAGGGTGTGATACAGACCATCAAACTGAACAAATACATTTAGGAGGAATAAGTAGGTATTGAAGTTTTGTATGGGACAGTTGATAATTTTTTCGCGATTACGATGTTGGAGAAAGATGTTCATTTTGATGGTCTGTACTCTTCCAAATAAAATGATTATGATTATGGTGTGGTCTGTGGTGGGGCCACCATAATCATAATCATTTTATTTGCCGTAAGTACTGGTCTATTGTTGGTCATAAAGTCAGTCACCTTTCTAGTACAACCTGTATAGTTCGTTTTTTAATCCCAGATAGTAATTTGACAGCTGCAAATGTCAAACTATGCAATGAAAAAATGATACAATGGAACATTTAAAATGTCAACTTTACTAATATTTTTTTTTACTAATATAGAAAAAATAAATGTAAATACTTTTGTTTGTTTGAACGCGCTAATATCTGGAACTACCAGTTGGATTTCAAAAAATACTTTTGCTTTGATAGCCCAATTCTTGAGGAAGGCTAATTTAACATCTCGCTACGATCGTTAGGAGCTGAGCAAAAAAAAAGACTAAGCGAAAACGAAGCGATAGCGTGGGCAGGCGATGCGATGCGACGCGGTGGGCCGCGGCCGGGGGAACAAGAAACTTCACGTGGACAAAATCGCGGGCAGAAGCTAGCAGCTATAAAATCCAACGACGCACTTTCTCCCACCATTCCAACAAATTATCGTACAATATAACACACACAACAACATAAACCAACAATCCAGTCCAATTGGACTTTCATAAAAGCCAATTCAAACAAACAATTAGAGCGTTCGTTAGCTGTTAATTCACAAATTAGGGATACTGTTTACGTTAAATTAAGACAAGATTCCGAAACCCTTAGTCGATGGCAAATACTCATTTATTCAGCCAACACTCCAAAGGTTATGTTGTCATCTTGCTCTCACATCTAAAATTCTGTAGGAGAGAAAGAGATGAACATGTTATTCATTGAAATTACGCATTGCGTGGGCTGTATAGTCTTTTGTCTTTGCTCATGATAAACAAATGTTTGCAAATCTACCTCGTCTATTATGTGAAAAGCCCGAATGTTAACTTTTATTCGCAATTTTTTATTTGGCATTTGTTAAATTCATATTTTACATTCACAAAAAGAATGTAAAAAATAACAAGTATTAACATTCTTGTAATTTTTGTCATTCTTTTGAACTTAACTTATATACTTTTTTAAATATTTTATGATAATACTTGCATATTCTAGACCAAAATTCGTTTTTATCCTTTTTACTGTGATTTATTATATAGCTTTACAAGCGACGCGGCCCTGCTTCGCACGGTTTTTACGACTTGACAAAAGATCGAGTTTAATAAAAAGGGGTATACAGGGTGTTCGGCGCATGGACCGACACAATTTTTTGGGGGATTGGGGGGGTCATTTGCTAGGTTTCACCTAAAGACCTCCATGTCCTAAGTGTGACGGTAATTGAGATATGTTTTTTTTGGTTCTTTCTTTGAATTACCCAAAATCTCGCCTTTGAATCGATATATTTTTTTTGTTTATGGTTGTAAAAGAATAAAATAATTTTTATTATAGTCTACTATGTATTATTATTCGAAATAAAATAAAAAAATATAATAACCGTAATAAGTCTTTTCTTAAAACACTCCTTATCTGACTCTCTAACTAGTATTTTGACTACATTTGAATTGTTTTTCATAGCGTGTAGCATACCCTTAGAAAGGGTACAAGCTAAAGAACTTTTTGAGATAAAAATAAGGTCAAAATGGCTTCATTTAAAAAAAAAATGAATTTAAGAGTAGTAATTTTTCATACATTTAAACATTTTTAAGACTTTGGAAGCACATAAGTCATTTTCTACTGATCAATTACATCAAATAATAATTTATTTAGAATAAAAATACATTGCAGACTATTATAAAATTTATTTTGTTCTATTTCAACCATAAACAAAAAAAAATATATCGATTCAAAGGCGAGATTTTGGGTAATTCAAAGAAAGAACAAAAAAAAACATATCTCAATTACCGTCACACTTAGGACATGGAGGTCTTTAGGTGAAACCTAGCAAATGACCCCCCCAATCCCCCAAAAAATTGTGTCGGTCCATGCGCCGAACACCCTGTATAAGTAATACTAATAATGTTAGTATTACTTATATAAACCTTCACATAAACCTTCAGAAATAAATTCTCAAACTAAACCAAAGTGAAAACTGCATCAAATTCAGTTGCGTAGTTTAGAAAAACAACGTGGTCACACAGACAGACACGAAAAGTGCCATTAATCATAAGTAATAATAAAAAAATCGAAAGTAAGTTTATTTGTTTGTTACGCTTTCACGTTAAAACGACAACGGTTTTGCATGAAATTTGACATATGGGTAGACCATAACCTGGGTTAGGACTAGGGTTGCCAACCGTACTCTAAAATAGAGTATTGTACTCTTTTTCTTGTAGGTGTACTCTAGAATCTATAACACTAATAGAGTACGCTAAAATACTCTTTTAACATAAATTTACCTTTTTGGCATAATCTTCACTGATGGCCAGCCATGAAAGTAAAGTGGCAAGAAGAGCTGAACAAGGGCTTCATTAAAGTTGATTAAAAATGAGCTCCTGATCCTATATTAACTTAGAATTGGGATGTTTGGAGTCATAAAATTCTTTTAAAAACAAGTAGTAAAAAATTGTTATGTAAAGTGCTAAAAAATACATTTTTATTTTATTGGCCAGTGGGTCGTCTTAGGGTTCAATAAATGGTAGGTACTCTTTTTAATAATCTGTACTCTTTATTGACCCTCTCTAAAATCAAATATACTCTACTTCTTCTAGAAAAAGTTGGCAATCCTAGTTAGGACATAAGATACTTTTTGTCTCGATAATCGGGCGAAGCCGCGGGCATAAGCTAGTTTTTTAATAAGAATAGATACTCGTAGATAAAGTTATAGGTTTCACGTAGGTACGATATCAAAAGCCCATTTCAAAGGCTTCACACGGAAGACCTCTTTGAATTTATTCAGCCCGTGTTTCCATTACATGCAAATCAGCGTTCCGTTATGTTTTATCTACTAATACCGGTCTGTAACTGCCCTAATTTCATGAGAAGGACTCGTCATCCAGACAAGGGACGAGCATTCAACACCATGCTTACGTAAGTATACTCACTGCGTGGTGGTGACTTCCATACACCTTCTTTCCTGTTATACCTTCCCAGTACTTATGTCAGTCCAAATGTCCAAGATGTATGTATGTCTTGCTGGGAGAGTAAATAAAATTGAAAAGTCACATGACGTGTAGGTACCTACATAAGCCAGGCAATCTTGTGTTCAAAAAACCTGGCCAAGTGAGTGTCGGACCATGCACTATGAAGGGTTCCCAGTTGTGATGAATTTATCACAAGAACAAACTTAACGTTGTAGTTGAAAAACATGTTCTCCCATACATTCCAACTGCAAATGTAAGTTTGTACGCACAATATTGAGTGATTTACTATGTTATTTTAAGACTTTATACTTCATAAATTTTCTGTATTTTTTAATTTTGGGCTCAGTAGATTCGGAGTAGGGGGGGGGGGTTAGTGGGCAATTTTTGTGTGTTTTCTTATATAACTTTAAAACAATTTATTTTTAAATTATAGAAAAAATATTAGACCCTCTTACAAAACCTTTTTTTTTTTACTTTCTTATTTGCCCCCCCATATTCAAAATGCATTTATTTACGTTACACGTCCGTGTTTGGGTCACAGAAATTCATATGTGTACCAACTTAATCGGTCCATTAGATTCAGAGCAAATTGGCTGTGACAGACGAACAGATAAACAGACAGACAGACAGAAACACGAGTGATCCTATAAGGGATCCTTTTTTTAAAAAGCAGTAAACCCACCAGAAAATCTCGACCCCATTCTTGTAACTAAAGAACAAAACCAAATCAAATGAATGAGTGCTTGTCAACAAGCATCTTGAGGAAATAGAAAACCTTCTATCTAATAATCCAGATTCCGACGAAAATGGACGGTCTGACGAAACATAAATCATTCTATTTTATTTACTGTGTTACAGAACATCAGGGTTTATGTTCAGATCCGCTAATATCCAAGTCGGTTTATGTAAGAGCCCTCTAATATCCTCGGAAGTACCAACAATGTGGGAAAGATACGCCTTGGTCCTTATACGGAAAGTAAACGAAATAGGGTCGCTGAATTCTGTGTTAGTTTTATATGGTACTAGGTCAGCAGAAAATGAAAGGGATTTTCAAAAATTTTACTTGTGTTTAGTTGGAGATTTTCTTTTGAAGTTGTTGGACTAAGTTTTTAAATGGAATCATTTATCTAATTGTACGTGACATTGGATGCCCCTGGGCCCTTCATTTTGATACAGCAATGTGCTTCAATGGAAGCATCCACTGATTAAAATAATGATCTTATTGTAATATGGTTCCTCTTCTCGCTGAAACCCTATCCTCGTTGATTTATTAAGAACTTAACTTTACTTCAATATTTATCCTCCAACCCACCCACTCCAACCAACCCAATTCAGAACGACAATCAATTCAGCCGTTCGAACACTATTCACTATTATACATCGCTTTACCAGTTGTACTTTCCAGCTCCTAAATAAAATTATCTACATGAAAGTTAGGACTATGCAGAATTATCTACATACATGTTAGCACAACATAACCTAAAAAAAAACCTTTCAATGCCAACCCAAAGCCAATACCCAAATCGTTGAAAGGCCAACCCTCTGGACACAACCCATACCTGACAAGTAGTAATAGGTAGGATAAAAGTCGAAAAAGGGAGCGATACAACGTAATGCTCAAGGTAAACCCTTAATGGCAGATATATTAATAGCTGTTTTATTATTTATGGTGCCCTGGTATTATGTTCGGACATGATAAAGCCGAAAACATAATGGTCTATTAGTGATGGTAATTTGTTTGAAGTTTTTCCGAGCTATTATTTTGTTTGTGCTTTAGATATTACCTAATAAGATTATTATCATTTGTTATTTGTGAGACATGCACAAAGAAATAAGCATTTTCAATTTTCAACAAGACAATTCCCGTTTAATTAGGTAGCTACTAACGTTAACGTTAGCTACGAATATCGTCCATCAAAACCTTCATTCTCTTACAGTCGCATTCCAAACCTTCATCCCTCTTCAGTCTTAGCTCCTCATAATATCATTTATCACTGTCGTTAATTAAAAACTTGTTTTGTGCCACGTTTACTTACTCCATGGCCCATTTTCATTAGTCGATAACTCGGTCGATATACAGCATGCGGGGACTCCCCGAAGGTAGGGTAATAACTAATGAAAGTAACCGGTCGGTAAAAAACGTGCTGAGATTCACATCCAATGAAAAATAATGAAAATGAGCCTTCAAAGCAACTGCCAAACGTGCGGTGCAGGTTCTCCGTATACCCCAATCGTTCCCCATCGTCTAATAAAAACGGTTCCCCGAATACGGACCCTAATATGGCATGTTTTACAGAAACCACGGCGTCCTCACCTTCCGCCTGACGCAGGTCCTCACCGGACACGGCTGTTTCGGGGGGTTCCTGTTTCGCATAAGGCGGGAGGAAACGCCCGGGTGTCACCATTGTGTGGATCGCCCGGAGGACACGGTGGAGCATACAGTGGAGGTCTGCCCGGCTTGGGCAGAGCACCGCCGTGTTCTCACGGAGGCGATCGGCGGCGGCGATCTCTCGCGTCCGAGCCTGGTCCAGGCCATGGTGCGGAGTGAGAGTGCATGGGAGGCCGTCACCTCCTTCTGCGAAGCAGTGATGCTCGCGAAGGAGGAGGCGGAACGCGTGAGGGAGGGGCAGCCTCACGCCCTCAGTCGCCGCAGGAGACGCCCTGGGCGGCGGGAATCGCGGGGCGATTTCCGGCCACCGTAGGCGCGGGCCTGCGGACGGTGAGCAGCGGGTAGCTCGCCGTCCGGTAAGGACCAGGCCCGAGTCGACGGCGCGTTGTGTCCACGCGCGCTTCAAAGAGATGTCAGCAAGTGACGGGGTCCAATAGGGCCGACGCCGCTGGGGTCGCGGATTGTTTGAAGAAGTTACCGCGGCCCTGGCATAGGCAACTGAAGGAACACGGGTGGGTTTTAGTCAGTAAAAGTCTGACACGCCCTTCCGCTCCACCCAGAGCGGGAGAAGTTATTTGATGATTTCCCACCCTCAAAAAAAAAAAAAAAAAAAAAAATGTTTTACAGAAATCTATAGCACCCGAGCCTTATCGACCATTGAAAATGAGCCTTAACTTAATATCAGATTATCAGTTAATCGCATCGTAAATTTAGACAAATTCGCATTTTAATTTCTATCAAACTCAACACCCATTTCATCCCAACCCAAATTCAAGTCCCACTTTCGTTAACCGATTGTTCTCCATAATTTATGTAAAGAGACGTTCTTTTGTTTTCAGGAGCATCATATCATCGTATGTGACGCACAAGAATCTCAGCAATTTCACAGTGAGGGTAGGCAGTTCCTATAACAACAAATCAGGGAATCTCCATAAGGTAAAGTTTACTTCTAAGCTACGCTATTAACAGAATTATATTGAGTTCGTTGATGTATGGACGTTCTTTTTTCCTGTTTGTTTTTTTTCATAGCTGTTGCATGGAAGTTTAGTTAAGGAAATTGTGTTTATTTGGAAGTTAAGTAATTGAGTATAAGTTATTGTCATAGCAATAAATAGTTGTACAAAGCATTGAAATAATACCAAAATGCTAAAAGATTTTTTAGAAAAAAAATTAAATTATTTATTTAAAAACGGGTGAGATCACGAATTACTCACTTGCACTTATATATCTTTCTCTTTCTCTTTTAATATCCACCATGTCATGTGTTGCTCTGAACTGAATAAACACTTACTAATTAATTTGTGAGTTTAGAATGAGATACAACAGATAGTATTGTACCTAATAAAAATAAAAACTCTTCCAATGACAATTCATTTTAAAATTCTGGAATACTAATCCAAACTGCTTTTATTTAGCTATCCGAGATTTCTAATATTAACATTTCTAACAAGCTCCTAATCAAACTTCCAAGTTCCAACAAAATAATTATATTATGAAAGGTCCCTTACCGTTACCGGGCCGATAAAATGTCGCACCACTAATTTATCGCAGGCCTGTCATTTCATTATCTTTTTCCACTTAACTGGATTTTACGCGACTTTCCTTGTTGATCCTCTTCGTCCCCTCTGTTTGCCTGGTTAGATCTATCTATACTTGTGTAAATGACTTCTGAAGAAATATAATTAAGTGAAATTATTATGATTTTAATATTGATGGTTTTTGAATTGCCTTTTGTTTTGATATATTTTTCAAATTAAAATGGCATGTATACTCAGAAGCTTTGCTTCGTCCGCATAGTGATTTTCCGTAACTTTTATCCTCCTTCGGGTAATAATTATGAACCTCTCTTCCAAAATTCGTCAATTTGGCTCGATAGTTCTAGTTAGCGAAAAACGTACCAAACAGATTTCATTTGTATCGACAGAAAATAATGATGATAATACTTTTCTCGCCGTTAATGCTACTCTTGTTTCCCTTAAAATACAAGAACAAGAACATAAGGACATTCGATACCTCTAAAAAGTTCTTGTAGTAGGTATTGTCGACCCCGTTAATGCTGTACTACCTTAAAGCCGCTGTCCCACGGCCAGTCGAGGCCTGTCGCAACCCGACCAATGCCACCACAGGCCGTCTGGCGCCCTAGCCTGGCGCGATCTGGCCTTTGAGAAAGCGGGCCGTGGGTAGGGTTGCCAACCGTACTCTAAAATAGAGTATTGTACTCTTTTTCTTGTAGGTGTACTCTAGAATCTATAACACTAATAGAGTACGCTAAAATACTCTTTTAACATAAATTGACCTTTTTGGCATAATCTTCACTGATGCCAGCCATCAAAGTGAAGTGGCAAGAAGAGCTGAACAAGGGCTTCATTAAAATTGATTAAAAATGAGCTCCTGATCCTATATTAACTTAGAATTGGGATGTTTGGAGTCATAAAATTCATTTAAAAACAATAAAAAATTGTTATGTAAAGTGCTAAAAAATACATTTTTATTTTATTGGTCAGTGGGTCGTCTTAGGATTCAATAAATGGTACTCTTTCTAATAATCTGTACTCTTTATTGACCCTCTCTAAAATCAAATATACTCTACTAAAAAAAGTTGGCAACCTTAGCCGTGGGACCACAGCATAAGGTTGAATGTCACTTTTACGTCATAAAACGACAAAGTCTTTTCTTTGTGACAGTTAGATAGTCGTAATGATTATAATTGATGCTTTCTGAATTGCCTTTGTTTTTGTTATCTTTTTCAAATGAAAATGTCATTATCATTTTGAACTATCTCAGTATCTAGTCAAATATGAACACGCAAGACTTAAAAAATAATATATTTAATTATTTATTATTCAATACAGTACGAGGTACGGGTTGACTGGCATAACTATCTATAGAAGCATCGCTTCGTCCGCATATTGATTTTCCGGAATAAAAATAACCATCTGGGTATTATTAACCTCTCTGCCAAAATTTATCGATTTATTGAGCACGGTGGTTTAGACATATACGCCGTAAACATATTCACTTTGACAACATTCGTAATCATATACATTTCTTTTGTATACATAGCTGAAAGTATTGATTCCTTCTACTTTTCTCGCTGTTAATGCGAGTAGCATTGTGTGTCCATGAAATATTCATATGTTACCTAGGTATAAGAACAAACGGACATTCGACATCGTTAAAAAATACTTTTGGTATTCATAGAACGAATTGAGCCCCCAGGAAATGTAATCTCAAAATTCCCAATCAGCAAAACAAAAGCATTTACAGTGATAACATCAAGTTATTCCCAAAACCAAGAGGTAATAACGGTATCATGAAAACGTAATAACGTAACCAAATGAGAGGTGATATCAGACGTTTTTATTCGGAGCGTAAAATCTTTACTGCGACACCGGAGGGGTTGGTAATGAATGAGTCCGTTACTGGATCCGTTTATTGTCGTTCGGCGTATGAGCATCTTTGGACGTGTGAATTTGGTTTAAAAAGCTCTTTTTAGAGGTTTGTGAAGTAAAAACTTTAATTTAGAAAGTCGAGATAGCACTCTTTTTGTTAGAGCTTACGTTTGTGGTTTAATTTACAGTTGTGTTGATTAAAATTATTAAACAGTTCAGGAAAATTTTAGTACCACTACTGACTTACATTTTTCGCATGTGTTTATCTTTGGGTATTTTTCCAGACTGCCTCAAAAAAGCAGTTGTTGTCCCTATATATAAATCAGGCAGTAAAGAGCAAGTAACCAATTACAGACCTATTTCTCTACTGCCGTCTATGTCTAAAATATTGGAAAAAATAATAAACAAAAGATTGTTCAAATATCTGGAGGACAAATTAATTTTATCGGAACGGCAATTTGGATTTAGACCTAAACTTTCAACTGCCGATGCGGTTCATCATCTGACTGACTATCTGGCTCAAGAACTTGACAAGGGTAGCCATACAATAGGAATTTTCCTGGACCTCGCCAAAGCTTTTGACACAGTTTCCATTCCTATTCTTTTGCGCAAGCTTGAGACAGTGGGCATAAGAGGTATTCAGCTGAAACTCTTCAAAAGTTACTTAGAAGACCGTACTCAGTGCGTGAAGATTGGCAGTGTTCTCAGCGCAGACCAAAAAAATACTTCTTTTGGTGTTCCCCAAGGAAGTATTTTAGGGCCCACTTTGTTTCTGATATACATAAATGACCTTTGTAATCTAAAGCTAAAGCATGGCACAATAATATCTTACGCTGATGACACTGCCCTTATTTTTTCGGCTGAATCGGAACATGAAGTCTACAAGCTCGCGCAAGACGGCTTCAGTGTTGTAAATAAATGGCTTCAGCTTAACTCACTAACTCTAAATACGGACAAGACAAATTATATAAAGTTTTCGATGCGAAAACAAACTTCTAATATTCCTTCAACGTTGTATGCTCATTGTTGTACAGATCCTGCTGATTGCCCGTTCATGTGTCCCAAAATTAATAAGTCTGATAAAATTAAAAACTTGGGTGTTATAATTCATGAAACCCTGACATTTAAACAACATATGGAAGCTCTAAATAGTAGAATTCGTAAGCTGATATTCGTATTCAAGAAACTACGATATATCACTAATTAGGCAAGTTTACCTTGCTATATGTCAGTCAATTTTGACGTACTGCATTACCTCATGGGGTGGAGCATGTAAAACTCTATTGCTAACCATCGAAAGAGCTCAAAGAGCGATTCTCAAGGTTGATTCAACTTGCCGTCCTTTCCTCTTTCCCACTAACCTACTCTATAAATCTTGTGAAGTACTAACAGTTCGACAACTATTCATAATGAGCATTGTACTAAAACAACACGCAGCCCTTCCCTACAGCACTGAATTTACTAAAAAGAGACGAAAAGATATTGTTTGCCCCACAAATAGTACAAGACATGCTTTCACAGCCAAATTTCATTTTTTCCTTGGACCGCTACTCTATAACAGACTAAATGCAAAAGCAAATATCTATTCCCTAAATTATGGAAATTGCAAGAAAGCTCTCAAGGTAGCTCTTCAAAGTTTGTCCTATGAAGATACAGAGAAATTGTTAGTTGTAATTTCATAAAGATTGTTTGGTGTACTATTTATTTTTAATTAGTTCGCTAAGTTAGTATCTAAGATTTTAGGAAGTAATATTTTTTTATTTTTTACTATTTACACTTTACATAAATACCTATTATAAGACTATTTTATTTTATATAATTACAGTGATTATTTTATAATGTTTTTACCTTTTTCTCGCCTGAAACACAGGATGTCCTAGTTCAGGCAATTAACACTAGTGAACTTGACATATATTTAAGCAAAATTGTATTTACTGCTTACTTTTTAACTTGAATAAATATTATTTATTTATTTTATCATATTTATCATCTAGGTACTATTGCTTTGCTCCGCAAAGAGATCCGCAAGTAGGTATATTTAAAAACTGGTACTTTGATCGTAGTCAAACGAATAAGTGTTTTTGTCACACTGTAGTGAATGAATTTGGGTCAAAGTGGACAATGTGGTGATGACTTTATAGTCTTCTATCAATAAAAAAGAAACAATACTCGCTGGTTTAAAAAACCAGGCTAAATGCGATTCTTTAGAAACTGTAGCTACCTAATTAATAAACCACTAATTAATTCATCTCTAAATATTTTTATGATGTCATCGAAACAGGTCAAATCTCGAAATACAAATAGGACCAGATAACTAAAATGAACATCATGTACTAGGAAAACAAACAGCGTCAGCAGGGTTCTACTCTCTAAGCACGAAGTCCGTAGTTTCGGCCTTCGTTACGGGCGTTTCCTACTCTGGTTCCATTTGAGCACTATTCATATTTTATTTACGTATGGGCTGTCGCGTCTGCGTACTACGGACACTGAAATGGCTGGAAAGCGCGTTGATTAAACATTTCGTGTTGGATATAGTCCATTGGGACATACTTATTATTTTTTTTGCAGAGCAAATTTACAAGTCGTTGACATAATAACTTCAAATACTTATTGCAGAAAAGCGATACTCGATTTTCATCAAGTAGGTAACGCCTTTCTAACCAAACCTTACAGCACTAACAAACACACCTAGTTTCTGAATTCAGAATTTGGAGTTAAGAACTAGTGAAACCCTACTTTAGGTGACTACAATATATCGCACGAATTCAATATTTATTTGCAATAAAAACGTAAGAAATTCTAAGTATCACTTTGAGTTTTTTTAGCTTAGCTTTTTTCGAGTTAAGATTCCATTCCAGTCTAATAAAATGTGCTTTTCCCGGAGCGACTGCCATATATTGACCTCTAGAATACACCCTCATCTTCATTGACAGCCTTATTGAAATCACTGCTGGGTAGTATTCCTCTCTTTTGTGCTTCCCTGGTTTGTGTTAGTCTCATGAAGTAGAGTACATATCGGAAACAAACAAACACTTATCGGTAATATCAACCTACACAAATTCGACTTAATTGTAATGAAACGGTACTAAAACCACTTCTAATATTAATATGCTAAGCGTTTTCGAGGAATGCATAAAACTATTTACTACGTACTAACTTCACGAATTAAAGTTTTACTACCTGACTCAAACTAATTGTCCTAGCAGCTGTTCTCCGGAAATAAAACTTAATTGAGTTATCTTGCCTGCCTCTATAAGAAAAAACAAATGAAGAATTTTGTACCTTGGAATCTTATTTTGCAGAACGACACAAAAACGCTGCAAATACGCAACGTCGCGTTTGCGTAGCGTAAACATACGATGAATGCCTACGCAGGACATTATATACACCTCTAATTATGACTAGGTAACTAAGAAACGTGGAGAGGTCAACCTGGAAAAATCCGTGTCAGATCGATTCGACCGGATGCATGCATTGCACACACACGATTTGATTGTTTAATTCTAACTAACGTTATGCTGACCATGTAGGGCCTAATTTTCAATGCAAAACCATCACCATATTATTTTTGAATTCCAGATAAAAATGATGATCAACAACTTCGATCTTCACGTGACTGCAGTCAAGCTAGAAACCCCGATGGTGTTCAGTTCTCGAGTGGAGAGCGTCAGACTACCAGGAGTTGACGACGAAATTAAACTCGGATTCCTAGCCTCCATCGTCGCATGGACTCCTGATGGGGTGAGCATCGAAATTGTTGCTACTGTGGGCCTAGTATGCGCTGAGTTACCGTAAAATAACGTACATTCGATCGATTTCAAAATTAATAGTACTCGTTTCGCAAATAATGTTCACTTAGTACATAGATTTTATTTTTATTAATAATTATGTATGGGTGATAAGCACACTGAATATTACCATTATGCAAACAACATGCTTTGGGATTGTTGTATTTTAGATTCAAAAGTCGTACTAATTTACGTTAGGTACATTTACGGAGCGCGTTCGTGCTACGGCGCGTTCGTGTAAGCCTACATCACCCCACTGCTTGAGAAGCCATCTCAATTAGTCTATAATGTTCTCACTGCTGGGATACAGGCCTCGTCTCTTCGAGAGGGAGTGGGCTGTAATCTACCACGCGGGCCCATTGTAGGTTTGATGGATGTCACATGTCTTCGAAATTTTAATTCTAGGATATGCCGGCTTCCTCACGATGTTTTTCTTCACGGTTTTGAGAGCAGTGGATATGAAATAATTTACAAAAAGTAAAGCTTCTGTCTGGGTTCGAACCTATGGCCTATAACTCGTAAATCGTGGTCGTTACCACTGGGCCAACACTGCTCTTCCACCCTATGACTTCCAGCTAATACAGTCGATGTGGACCGTTCAGTTAAATAAATCATCACAACCACTTCAGCGCGGTTGAACAGCGCTTACATCAATAAAATGTTGTTCTTTCCAATTTGAGATGTTTAAAGTACCTAGTAAAAATGTCGCCAATAAATAAACTTCAAACATACTTATTCATAGACAAAGTCCATACCTACTAAATAGTCCTTATCTCCTTAGCCCTAGAGCTTTTTTTTTTTTTTTTATTTCTTAAAAATTAATAGACGGTTTTTATCCACATGGATACGCCAACCCTATTGTACCTTATCACTACTCTTACACCACTAAAGTTAACATATAATAACACTATTCTTATTATCCTTATTATTTAACATTCATTGATCAAGCTGTTGTACTAGACCACACAGTTTTTTTGCAACATTTGATTTAGGTTTCGCTAAAATAGTGAAAATAAGCCCAAGATCTAAAATATTTAAACCAAACTCCCTAATCAATGAATCTCTTTCATTTTTGTTCTTAACGCACTCCATCAGCAAATGTTGCACGTCTTCTATTTTGTTGCATACTTCGCAGTTTGGAGATGCTGTCTTACGCATTAGGAAAGCAAATTTTGCTGATGGAAAGTGCCCAGAACGCAGTCTTAAAGCTACTTTGACGTAACTCCTACTTAAATTAGTGTCATCAAACCAGGGCACGCGAGAAGGTTTAGCCCTAGAGCTATCTACCATTATTCAAACTAAGTAATACTATAAGGCCTACAACAATATCAGAAAAGCCATAAAGATTTCTCCATTAAAATACGAGTCCTAAGATTGTGAGACCAACCATTTATAATGACGTCAGATAAAAATATATGTGAAGAAAAAGGTTGGACTTCGTTGAACAATGGTGAGAAAACTCTAGGCATATGAATTTCCGCAGAAAGTACAATGTGGCTCAGTTTTTATATTTAACGAAATGAAAAATGTATTTTTTGTAGATTAAAGGGGGGAGAAGAAGAATTTAATACCAGCCTTATTGGGACAGAGACCTCCTTTTAAAGCTTTTTATTTTCTTGTTCAATGAGTTAGGCAGTTTTAGACCTTAATAATTAGGCATTGTATGTACCTATACGACTTAAACAATCAAAAGGAATAGGAGTATTACCGGAATGTTTACTAACCGAATAACTTAAATGTTCTTAAAAACTAAAATGACGAGTACCTACTTATAACTAAAGCTAAATAATGTTTTCTTTTGTTTCCACAGCACATGCGAGAAGTAAACGCCCCAATGATTGATCCTTCAATATGCGAGGTCGACACGAAGATGCTACCAGGACACTATGTTTGTGTAGGAGGTGTTCAGGATCCTAACAGACATTTCTGCAGGGTATGTTGACTATTGAGTTGATTAACTATGCAACTTTTGAATTCTTACGAAGTGTCAATTGCACACGAATTTTGTCAAGCAAGATCAGTGTCATATATATCTCGCACGGTATTGCAAGCTTAGGCTCCTAGGCATTTGATATAAATCATAGAAAATCGATAAGTTTCATTATTTACACGTCCATTTCCAAACAATTTTGTTTCGGAAATGTGGTAATTATGCGTTGATTAATTTGATCAAATGATTCGCCAAATCGAACGAAACAAACCCTTTCATCCCCTGTTACAAAGGCAACAGGAAGTAGGAAGGCGACATTAGGAAACAATTTCACGGGAATTGAGACAATTTCAACTTTACCAAATGTCAACAAAGAATTTCAACATCAAACAGTAATAATTAGAAAGGTTAGAACTGGGTCACGAAATACGGTAAGATCGATACTTGAGTAACATTCTTAATAGAAAATTAATATGTTTTCTCCAAGTTAATCTTAATCACATTAATGGCTTTGCCAACTAGATGTTTTGGTACGCATTCGCTTTGGGAAAATCTTCGTCATTTCAAGAGTGAAGAAGAGATTTGGTATTTGAAAGCCATACAAAGTTTTTGACTAGCCTTTTGTTTCGTAGATCGTTTAATTGCAAAATATAAAGTCTTCTTTATTAACCCTTACGTAGAACCGCTTTAAGAATAATTGCCTTAACCATCATACTTTGCAAACGGATTGGACGTATCGATGATTACTTCAATTTAAATATTTTAAATTAGCTCCGACCAGAAGCACTTTATTCGTGTTATGCGTGTACGCTATCATTCGTGGATCTTTGACAGTCGTTACGGGTCGTCAGAAGCCTGAAAGTCTGACAACCAGTCATACCAAGGGGTATCGTATTACCCAGTTACTGGGGTGTGAAGTTCAGATAGTCGCTCCATGTAAAATACTGGTAGGTATTCAGCTGCATCCGGTTAGACTAGAAGCCTCCAATATAGTTGGGACAAGGCTAGGCAGATTGATTGAAATAAGATTCGACCAAAATTCGGCCACTATAAATCATTGCTCGCTACGAATCTAGCGCACTGAGCACATGAAACCTCTTGCACTGATAGCAACTGTTTTCCAGTATTCCTTGCAATTGCATTCATTCAACCAAAACATCAAAGTCCTTCAAACTACATATAGGTACCAAGATTTTGAACAGGATACAGGATCACTGATTTCCTACCAAGGGATAAAACATACTTACTATGGGTGCCAAATAAGAATAGCACCTACCTACTGTCAAGACGTCATTTTGTTCCGTAATACTACCGCTACTACGCATTGGTAATGAAGTTAGCGAGTATTGCCATAGGGCAATACTCGCTAACTTCATTACCAATGCGTACTAATTTGACAGCTATCGTGTGAAGTTGGCAGCAAGCGCGATCCTATTCGCACGCATAGTATAAGTCAGAAGCCCATCTAGTAGTTTTCAATTCCGTTCAAAACTCATTCAGTATTATTAATTTCTTCTTCCTTTGGGCTAAGATGAAAGTGTTTCCTCCAAACTGTATGTATGTATATAAGTAGTTTATCAGCCATCTCGTTACCATAACACAAGCATTATGTTGCTTAGCTTGGGACTAGATGGCGTTGTGTGAAATGTCCAAGGATATTTATTTATTTATTTATTTAAACTCTTCAACCTCATTGGTCAATTTAATCCTACCTAATAAAACGAATTCGAAAGTCTATTTGTTTTACTCAATCCCGGATTCTCGAGTAAAGACCGATAAATTTCGCCATAAGGAATCCTCCGTCAAGGACCTCTGTCAAGGGAAAACACGTTATTTTTTATCCTGCGCTTGAATGTCGTTCCCATGGGGTTGAGGGAGAAATATGATGGGTTTTGTCCGCTTGTCCGGCCGATAATTTTATCAGTGAAATTGAAGAAACTACTTAAGAAAATCGTGACGCAGTAAATCAATGTCTATTTTGGGTTTTAAGAGAAAATTGCCTTACCTACATTTTCTACCTACCTATATTTTCTGGAAAACGGTCATAAACAATGTTTGCCAAACTATTTCTTACTCATACATTACCAAACATAAGTTTTTTTTTTTTAAATGAGTGTCATCTTCCTGCTCTCATCACAAACATAAAAGAAAGAAAAAGTATTTATTGAGACTATGAATGAATAACAAATGCTCGGGTCGATCCATTACGTTAAGCTACGCTTGTCGAGGTTGGCCCGTGAGTGGCTGACCATCTTTACATACCGAGACTCCTCCGTGCATCGAAAAGCACGCTTAGTTGTTCCCGACTGCCATTCGTGGATCTTTGACAGTTGTTACGGGTCGTCAGAAGCCCGAAGCTATATTTATCTTGTTAAGATAATTATGTTAAGTTCATACTAACCGACGTTTAGGGTGCTTTTCCACCAGATATGTACTATGCAGCTATGCAACGCCGAGAATGTAAAAGCTAAGCTACGAAACTATGACCGTTTCCATTGATGCAAAGCTGTGTAGCGGAGCGAGTAAGATGTGATAAGAAAATGCGCCGCCATAAGGTAGCTGTGCGAGGAAGATGCGCAGCTCGAGCTATGCGTCGTATCGAGTGAGGTTATACACTACTCTGCACATAGCTACACCACTCGCGACCATCCACAGCACGTATCCTTCCATATAAAAACGCATCCATAGCAACATTGCATAGCACATCTCTGGTGGAAAAGCAGCCTCAAAATCTGGTCGTGACACGTGACTACACAAAGATAAAACGTCCCAATTAGGACGTTTTCGAGTCCTCACGACTCGTGCTCTAGAAACCAAACTGCCTCTTAGATATAATTATAATATCATGATACGAAGGCACGAAAAGCGACTTTATTTTCTAGTATTTATAGAAGAACGACTGTTCCGTATAAAAATCAACCCGTATTTACAACAGATGCAAAAATACTTTTCTGGTTACTGTGGCCTTCGTTCCGAATATCACCAAGCAATAAAGACAAAGTAAACATCATTACTTAAGGTGTTAATAGCCACAATAAAATTAAACGCACTCGATACGCTCACGGAAGCACAAACATGTAAATCATTCTGGATCGTTCCGCTACATTGTTTTATGAGATCATTTATAAATGTCATTCACGAAGAATAAAAACAAATGATGATAAAATATGCAGTTGTTTATGTAGTCACAATCTGAGGGATAGCGATATTGAGTTTGATGGCTTGTTTGTATGGTATAAATGAAACAAAATGTGGGGGCGAACAAGGAATATCAAATGTGGGGCGAACTTTATTGTGAGGCGAATGCGGAACAAATCTTGTTTACACAAGGTGTAAATTCAAACTGCATTTTGCAATTAACACTCCAACTGTCACTCATCCTTACATCCATACGTTATTATAATTCAATCAATCAATCTGCCCAGCCTTTTCCCAACTATATTGGGGTCGGCTTCCAGTCTAACCGGATGCAGCTGAATACCAGTATTTTACAGGGAGCGACTGCCTATCTGACCTCCACAACCCAGTTACTGGGTAATACGATACCCCTTGGTAACACTGGTTGTCAGACTTTCGGGCTTCTGACGACCGTAACGACTGTCAAAGATCCACCCTCAGAAACACTAATCTAAAATATTTATGTATTCTGGCTTAACAGATTATAAACACACACTTCTATTGCAGAGAGACAACGGAGGCGCAGTGATCCAGAACAACACCCTGGTAGCTTTATCCTCCTTCACCAACGCTTGCGCTCTCTACTCCAAGACTCACTCCTTCCCCAAGATCGCCAGCTTCGTCCGATGGCTCGACTCCGTCATCTGGGACGAGGTCATCAAACCTTCGACCACAGAACCACCCACCACGTCATCAACGTCAAAAATGCCGCCAAACACAACGAAAGAAGTATCTGAAAGCCATAGACCATATTATTATGCTGACGTCGGAAAATACATGTTAACTTTACCTTACGTCCCCATAAATGTGCCAATAGAACCGTCGGAAGATAATTCTGTGCTGCCCGGAATCAGTCTTTATGAGTCGTACTTGCAAAGTATTGCTAGGGCCAAGACTTCGACGACTGCGGCTGCAGCCACCACAGAACAGAAGGAGAGCAGCAAGGCTTCCAGCAAACCCACGATTATTTCCCAGCACATATACGCTCGTATGCCCAAGAAATATGACCGGTATGATTACCATTACTTGTAGGATTCGTTTTTAATTAAATTAATTTTAAATTTTTAGAGTACGTATCGGCTATGATAGAGCGTTGTTTTTGTCACTTATACTGCCGTCATAAGGAAAAAAGGCACAACTAACATTTTTGTCAAAATTCTATAAAAAATTGATTATCTGTGCCTTTTTTTTCTGATTCTAAATATGTATATAACTCAATTTTGACAAAAATGTTAGTTGTGCCTTTTTTCATTATGACGGCAGTATACCAGTGACAGTCTCTTTATAAAAGCTCCAAGTGTCATATTTACGACCACTGTACCATCGTAGACATTTTGCGGTGAACCACTTTTGAACCATAGTAATAAAGTCGAAAACTGGTTCACCAAATGTCCGCGATGGTACATTTATTAAATAGTGATACATTGCAGTATTTCATTTGTTTTTCTTTTTTATAGTGTCTGGTACTAACGTGTGAAAGAACCAAAGGAATGGATATGAAGGCTTTAAACACAAGATGTGATCTGTGTATCCTTAAATCAATAAAAACACAGGTTGTGGATGAAAATTAACAATAAATTCCTTCTTCTTATTAGTAAGCTGCTGGTGTAATATTAGACTGTAAATAAATAAATCAAATATACATTAATTTATAAAAAATTGGTATGCCTTTTATTACTCGCTCCCTAAAAATGAAGAACCCCTTCCATCATCAAAATGTCAGCTTACTCTGTAGATACTCCACCTCCATCTAATTGATTACGCCCTAGTACTGCTGTAAGATGAAGCTTCATACATCAATGTGCCATTCTCGTGTGATTGAAGCCATTTCCACATATTCTGGCTCTGGATCAATATTTAATATCGCAGATGTTTATTTGAGCTCGCTCCCAGGAGTCCCAGGTGTATAGCTCTCATTAATATCAGGGCATAACGAGTCCGCGGCTTCGCTTGCCAAAGCTGACAATGACATTTATGTTTGTGCATTTTGAGGAAATTATTTTCAGGATTTCATGTGTGAAGCTCTGAATGCATGTTTTGAAGTTGAAAGACTAGGCCCTAGGGTATGAATGAGTAGGTAGGTACGTAGTTAATGTCAAAATCAGTTCATCGTTAATTTGTGGTACTAGGTCTACAAAATACTCCCTATACTTTTGGGGCAATATACAGATTCAGGTGACCTCCACGTTCTTATGTTATCCTGATACTTCTAAAGTCGCCTCTACACATAGGCCAGCGCATTCGCCAACACGCTGGCGGTGCGCTTGCCAACGCGCTTGTAAGTAATCCACACATTGGGAGGTCGTTCAGTATGGTTTGGTTCGGGCCAATGTGCGGACGGATTCAAAATGGATGTTGAGTCGCTAACAGCTGCAGCTGTATATTTATTCACAGCTTATAATTACTTTGTAAATGTGTACAAGAAAAGGGTGATAAAAAAGAAATGGCAAAAAAGAAGGTGGTGGATGTTATCAATACATCGAAACAGAACAAGGTAAAATAATTTTGATTAATAATATGAAAAATAAATATAAAATAATATGAAATAGGTAAGTACTAATTTTGTTCCGGGCAAACTGATCGCGCGGCCAATGTGTGGATGGTGCGCCAAGCTTGCGACAAGTGTCCTTTGATGTTGCCGACACCGCGCGGCAAGCTCGCAAGCGCGCCGGCCAACGTTCAAATACCTACCGCCAATGCGCCAACGCCCGTTCTACACATTGGGCCAGTGGCTGGGCCAACGCGCTTGCCAACGCGTTGGCCTATGTGTAGTGCCGGCATTAGCCACACACAAATCATCAATCAACACGGCTCATCTCAGTCGACTGCCGCTGCGGACATAAAACCTTTCTTCTCCCAGTTTTCTTAAAATTTTATATTCTAGAATAGAATAGAATCTTAACTTTCTTCTCCCAGTTTTCTTAAAATTTTATATTCTAGAATAGAATAGAATCTTAATCTTTGGGTACACCATGAGAATTGCAGAAGCGTTTGTGATATTTTATACCTGTTTTAAAAGTAGCACTACTGTTTCATCAGCCATCCCATAAAAATCCAGTAGATATTTAATCCACAAATAGCCCACTACAATATACACTACGATATATCTTTAGGATATTGCCATTTCCACCCACGCTTATCAAACAAACTAACTTCGTAATAATTTGAAACTTAACTAGGCTTAGAAATATTATGTTTATTGACAGCAAAATAACATCGGGTAGACAATTACAGTCAAAATGAAGGTCGCTACAAAGGGACCATCGTCGTGAACAATTTGTCATCGGCCATTAAAAACGTATAAAAGAAAATAGTAAATTATTTCAGTAACTACACAGTAAAATAAAATCAATACGATGGGCGTACTCAACTATCTGTTAAATACCTACTTCTATTTTAAAACGGAATTTGAAATCACCAATGAAATATAGCTAAATACTTAACTAAAAAGATTTTTCAAAAACAGTTTCAAATAAACCCGCTTACAGCAACATAGACCTTTTCTAACATGAAATTCGACCATAGTAATCTAGTCAAACCACGAACTAAATAATAATTAGAAGATTTGCAAACCTATCCCATTTTAGATAGTCCTTACCCCAATATAGAAAATGTATACAAATTACGCTGTATACAAAATTTTATTCTGTATTACAGAAAGCAACTTTATAACATGGAAAAATTATACACCATGAAGTACCTTTCTTTACCAGTTCTGCTAACTGCGAGGTTGTGCAAAAATAGCAAGTTTAAAAAAGAAACAAAAAAGGCTAATCTTTTAATCATGCCACAGTAAATGTAAGTACATAGCCACCAAACAATATGCATTTAGTATACAGATAATGTTGAAGCTCATTAACATTTAGTGTAAAGGCTCTTACAGACAGAGGCGATATCGCGTCGCCACGTGTCGCGTAGCGGTGTTGCGACGCGATAATATCGCAATATCGCTCGCGATATCGCCTCTGTCTGTAAGAGCCTTAACGCGCGGATGCTCAATTGGCCGCGTTCCAAACGTTGTGTACCAACGCTTATATTTGTCAATTAAAATAAACAGTACTGCTAGAATTTCACTGATATTTGTATTGGTTCTCATCTACTGGTATTATTTCTTGTTATATTCATTGCTATGACAGTCATTAGGGTATTTAGTAGCCGGAGAATTCCGACAATCTATCTAATGTCGCGGTCCCACGGCCTGTCGAGGCCTTCCACGGCCTGGCGCGCGGCCGCGCCTGTTGAGGCCGGTCGCGGCCTGTGCCGAGCATTCCCACTCCAAGCCTCATTGGATCCCACGGCCTGTCGGCCTGGCCTGGCGCGATCTGGCCTGTGAGCGGGACCGCAGCATGACGAAGCCCTTCGGAAGGCCATCGGTATTTCGTAGTTTGATTTGAGGCTAAGATTTTAATTGATTCGTACAAACCAAACCAATTTCCAATTTCTACAATGATAAATAGAGATGGAACTAGTAAGATAAACTGAAGACTTAACTTCGCAAACCGATCGCGACTGGATATTTCAATACAAAAAAAAAACGGACAAAAAAAACGTTTCCACGAGGATGACAATATATTTACAGCAGCCATGTTACTGTAACAACGCAACAACGCAGTGTTTATTTAATATTACAGCGAGCCAAAAGGTCAAAATATTTCCACAAACATGTTTACTTTATTAGCAATGGCCATCAATTATTCACGAATCGGCTCTGTAATGGACATATTAATAAAGGACTCCGTTTGAACCCTGCCAGGTCAACGAATTAGGTTAATGTTTAGTTCATAATTATTAATTGTTAGTTGCTCTTTTCGTTCGTGCTTGCCTGGTAGTTGAGATGAAAATGGGAGCTGTTTAGTTTTAATTGGTTTAAATTCTATTCATAGCAAACTAACCTCTGTCAATGGTCCACTCAAACTTGACTTAAACACAGAATTTGCGATGAGGGACTGACTGTACACAAGTAAATAGGTACTGTATACCCTTTTTTTAGGGTTCCGTACCTCAAAAGGAAAAACGGAACCCTTATAGGATCACTTCGTTGACCGTCTGTCTGTCTGTCCGTCTGTCTGTCTGTCTGTACGTCTGTCTGTCTGTCAAGACCCTTTTTCTCAGGAACGCGTAGAGGTATCAAGTTGAAATTAATACTAAATGTGTAGGTCTATGGCCCTTTGGAGTTCTAAAAAAATCAAGCTTCTAAGTCAACGTATTAAAAAAATACGGCCATTTATGCGACATATTTTGATACTCACAAGTAAATCAAAACCTAAGGTACTTCCCGTTGACCTAGAATCATGAAATTTGGCAAGAAGCAAGGTCTTACAGCACAAGTAATGGAAAAAGTACGAAAATTGTTAATTTATAATTTTATCACATAAAAAAATATTTTCAAGTATGTCACTCTATCAAGACCCTTTTTCTCAGGAACGCGTGAAAGTATCAAGTTGAAATTAATATTAATTACGTAAGTCTAATAAGGTCCCTTAGAGTTCTAAATAATCAAGATTCTGAGTCAACGCAATAAAAAAATACGGCCATTTAAGTTTGATACTCGCAAGTGAATCAAAACCTATAGAGTACTTCCCGTTGACCTAGAATCACAGCACACGTAAAGGAAAAAGTCCAAAAATTGTTTAAATATTACATAATTTTTTTTTTTTTTGGGATTACAATGTTAAGTTTATTTTTGGGATAAATTCTTTTCAACTACGGAACCCTTCATTGTGCGTGGTCCGACACGCACTTGGCCAGTTTTTTTCTTATTAACCATTTCACCACGTAATGAGCTATTCGCTGACAGAAGAACCTCCAAACCTCACGAGAGATTATTAGACCATATTCCTGGATCATCACAACAGACAAATAGATGGGCCATAATACCCGCGAAATATTATATTTTGAACTATGCTGTTGATAATAACAGATAAACAAACCACACTATCGATCGATTAAAACATTCTAACGTTCCAATATCAAAATTAATACCTACCGTTTCAAATGCTTGCATTGAACCAGTCTAGAATATTTTATCAAAGCGGGAGCAAATTGTTTCCGAGGAAACGATTATAATGCGGCCACTAGCATAATTTCAGTTTGACTGAGTAGCTTGTGGAATATAGGATGATGCCTGGGTAAAAAAAAGAAATTCCGTTTGGTCCGTCAGTCAGATAATTAAAAAATATTATAGCATTTTTTGCTATAACATAAAGGAGGATGCGCAGTGGTAGCCCGTGAAATTCAATTTTTTTTGGGTTTTTTGCAATTTGCAGGTCCGTTTCAGGTTGTATCTTGATCAAAATATGATACGCGGCAATAAAACATATTATTTATATAATGTTAACCATAAAAATCATCAATACATCTTTCTAAGTTAGATTTCGTGCAGATTCGTTAGATTTCGTTCGTTCGACGTAACATATTTTGATGAAGATACAACCTGACATGGACCTGCAAATTGCAAAAAACGCAAGGAAATTTGAATTTCGCGGGCTACACAGCGCAATTACCTTAATAAAAAATAACTTATATAAAATGCATTAAAGTTCAGGGATTGGCTCGGGTGACGCCGAACCGAGTGGTCGTTGTTCGAGTGATCCTCAAAGTTTTTTATGGTTTAGCGTCTGGTCGTGTCGTGTAGTGTATATTTATTGTGTGTTGTGTGACTGAGTGTCAGTGATTATTTCTATGATAGGTAGTGAGTTTGTAACGGTCTCCTGCAAGTACGAGAGACTAATTGCCTGCCGAAGGATCCAGTTTCCCGAGCGACAAGCTGGGTGAGATCTTTTCATGTCTTTCAGGGATACGCTTCTCTCTGCAAAGCACACACCTCTACATTCATCTTAAGTCATCAGGTTATTTTCTGCCTACGTGTACTATATGTGCTTGTATCGAACTTTCAACAAGTGAACGTGTGTGACAGTTATAATAAAGTTATGTTCGGTGCAGCGCGCATTCTTAGACATTTTCAGGTACCTACTCGTAACCCAAACCAACGCAAAAAACTTAAAGTATGTTCCTGTGTCCCAAAATCGGAGTGCTCCAGTGGTGAAGTGTGTTGTTTCGAGAAGTAAACTCAAGTACTGCGCTTGCGACGCATTGTCGCTTTTTGTCGGGGTCGAGTTTAATTAACTATTTGCTGAATTGTGTGCATTACTTTGAACTGTACAACTGTAATATCTGCAATCGCGTCTACCTGAAATGAACAGCGGGGAGTAGGTCGAACTTTGAATAAAAACAAAAATTACATTATTTGAAGTCGGAGCTGGAAATAAACAACGAGGAGCGACCGCATCCTGGACATTCTGCTGCTGACAACTCATCAGAATGAAGCAGAAAAGACTCGAGAAGGCAGATTACCTATATTATAGCATAGCAGTGACAGAAAAAGAGTCGAAAACGCAATTTAAACGCCAAAAGATTCACCGGGGAAGCTGAACTTGAAGCAACATGGCGGCGTCGTCTTAAAAAAAGCCCATCCATAATTATATTACCCGTCTCTCCACTATTCCATTGCTTATTTTACGGTGCATACTGGATAGGCTGTATAATCCTTATCCATATCCTAAGGGCATGTCTTCCCTACCATTACCGCGCCCCCCGGTCTACTCCTTGATATACAATGGTCTCTGTTGCACCATGTAACATGAGGCAACAGGGGCTAGTGTGAATCTTTGGGTTCATTCGAGAAATCGAGTCTGGTTAAACCACGCTGGGATTGGTGCATTTCATTCATTCATTCATATATAAAATGCATTAAAGTTCAGTCATTATGTTCTCGCTACGTCATAAGTTCATAACAGCAAAAAATTGCAATTGCAGTCATTAGTGGACATTTGTATAGTTATAGTTCAAGTAAAAGTGAGCTTCTTGTTTTCAAGTCTGGAAACGTTCCTCAATCCATTCTTCCAGTGATACTTCGGAGAGTGACTTTGAGGCGAGCAACAAAGTTCAAGTACCTTTGGCACTGGGTCACCGAGGACCTCTCTGATGACATGCATATTGAGCGGGAACGTATTGCTCATAGGTTTGCAAAGGGTACAATAGAAGTTAGGGTTACTTTATTCAAAACCTACTGCCAGGCTTTTTACACCTGCAGCCTGTGGGCGAAATTTACACGTAGATCGCTAGACGCCCTATGTGTTCAGTACCTATAATAATGGTTTCAGGATGCTGCTGGGGCTGCCTCGCTTCTGTAGCGCGTCAGGAATGTTAGCAGAGGCTAGAACTGATTGTTTTAAAACAATTGTACGCAAACGTATAGCCTCCCTGATGCTGCGAGTGCACGACAGTGCTAGCAGTATCTTAAACATCATTATAGAAAGGGTTGATTGCCCTCTTGTGCGGTACTGCAACAGTGTACACACGTGTTCCAGGCCAACAGTTTTAAATTTTATTTTAGATAAAAAGAAAAAAATAAAACGAAAGAAAGAAAAAGTAACAAATAAGTAACTAGATAACTTTTACTAACATAGTTTTAAGTTCAATCAACTCAGCCTATCGCAGTCCACTGCTGGACATAGGCCTCTCCCAGTCTGCGCCATAACACCCTGTCCTCCGCCTTCCGCATCCAGTCTGTCCCAGCCACTTTCTTCAGGTCGTCGGTCCATCCAGCTGGGGGGCGTCCCACACTACGCTTACCGATACGCGGTCTCCACTCCAGGACCCGTCTGCTCCACCGACCATCGATCCTTCGACAAACATGGCCAGCCCACTGCCACTTCAGTTTGCTTATTCTGCTAGCTATGTCGGTTACTCCGGTTCTTTTCCGGACAACTTCATTCCTGATTTTATCCTTCAAAGAAACTCCGAGCATAGCCCGCTCCATAGCGCGCTGAGCGACCTTGAATTTGTGGACCAGCCCGACTGTAAGTGTCCACGTTTCAGGACCGTATGTCATAACGGGCAGGACGCACTGGTTGAAAACCTTGGTTTTCAAACATTGCGGGATGGGTGACGAAAAGACTTGACGAAGTTTACCAAACGCCGCCCAACCCAATTGGATCCTTCTGTCGGCTTCTTTTTCAAAGTTGTGTCTACCGAGCTGGATGACTTGCCCTAGGTAGACATACTCCTTCACAACTTCAAGAAGCGACCCCTCGATGCGGATTGGACTCGGCAAGACGAGTGAATTGTACATAACTTTCGTCTTGTCTAAATTCATACCGAGGCCAACTCGCCGAGAGGCTCCATTTAGGCTGTGCAGCATCTGGCCTAACTGTTCCAGCGTCTCTGCTAATATGACGATGTCATCGGCAAAGCGAAGGTGTGAGATGTACTCGCCATTCACGTTAATACCCTGTCCAGTCCAGTCCAGCGTCTTGAAGACGTCCTCCAACGCATTGGTGAACAGTTTCGGGGATATCACATCCCCCTGTCTCACCCCTCTGAGCAGTTGGATGGGGCTGGTTTTCTGATCTTGGATCTGGACAGTCATCGTGGCAGCGTCATACAGACACCTCAACACTTCAATATAGCGCCAGTCAATTCGACATCGTTGCAGAGAGGCCAGAACTGCCCATATTTCGATGGAGTCGAAGGCTTTCTCGTAGTCCACGAATGCCATACACAGCGGCTGATTGTACTCCTCGGTCTTCTGTACAATTTGCCGAACAGTCTGGATGTGGTCTACGGTACTGAAGCCTTTTCGAAAACCGGCTTGCTCTGGTGGCTGGAACTCGTCAAGTCTTCTGGCGAGACGGTTCGTGACGACCCTCGAGAACAGCTTGTAGACGTGACTCAGAAGTGAGATGGGTCTATAGTTCTTCAGCAAGGTTTTGCCACCTTTTTTGAAGAACAGAACCACCGTACCGCCGCTCCACGCCCCGGGCGTTGTACCTTCTTGGATGACGGAGTTGAAGAGACTCGCTAGCTCTCTCAGGACTGGAGCCCCGCCTGCTTTAAGGAGCTCTGTCGTTATTCCGTCATCACCAGGTGCTTTGTTGTTTTTCAGCTGCTCGAGAGCCGCCCTAATCTCGCACAGGTCAACATCCGGGATGTCCTCCGTGTAGTGGCGCGTTAATTCGGCTCGGTGGTCATCTGCACTATGTCGCGCTGGTTTCGCCGTCCGCGTTGAGTATAAGTGTCCATAGAAATCCTCGACTTCCTCGAGTATCTCGGACTTTGAAGTCACGATTCTGCCATCCGCAGTTCTTAGTTTCGTCAGATGGGACCTCCCTAATTGTTGAGCGAACACTTTTGACCCTCGATTTTGCTCAATCGCGACCTTAATGTCGCGGGTGTTGGAGCACCGAAGGTCGTGTCGCATCAGCTTTCAAATTTTTAGGTTTAAGGCCCTCTTATCTGACGAAGACAGCTGCGTAAATGGCAACTCTCGTCTTTCCCTCATAAGTCCGAGAGTCTCCGAGGAAAGTTTGGACACCTTACTTTTTCGCTGCGACGGGAAAAGTTTCCGGGATACGTCGCGTAGTGCTTTGACCACCTCGTCGGCTTTCTCGTCAACAGTACCTGTGGTTTCCAGCAGGTCGAATCGATTTTGAAGTTCCAGTTGGAACTTTCCAGATCCCAGAGCGGCCTGGAGCTGCGTAGGTCGGAGAGTAGGCCTCATCATACGGATTCTTTCAGCTCGAAAATTGATATTTAAAGTGCCTCGGACAAGCCTGTGATCGCTTCCAGTGTTAAACCTGCTGATCACGGAGACATCTCTAAATATTTGCCTCTTATCCGTCATGATGAAGTCTATCTCGTTCCTAGTCACGTTATCGGGGCTCTGCCAGGTCCACTTCCTTTGGGGTTTCTTTTCAAAGAACGAATTCATCAAGAAGAGCCCCTGCGACTCTAGAAAGTTGACCAGCATTTGCCCCCTGTAATTTCTGCGCCCCAAACCGAACGGTCCGATTTTCGATTCGCCGCGTTCATGTACTCCCACTTTGGCATTGAAGTCCGCCATAACAACGTTGTAGTGGGCCTTTGTCGTACTGTGCATTGCCTTGGCAATATCCTCGTACATGGCCTCAGCTATCTCGTCAGAGCATGTCGAAGTCGGTGCATATACCTGTATCACTTTCAGGGAGTACCTGTCAGTGAGTTTTAGTACAAGGTACGCTACCCGTGTCGACACACTACTGATTTCTACAACGCTGTTAGTGAGTTCCTTGTTCACCAGGAAGCCGACACCGCCTCCCCCGCCCGGGGTGAGCAGAGGGGTCTGTCAGACTGTTACTGACTAAAAACCACCCCGGTGTTCCCTTCCCACACTTGGACCGGGGATCATGGGAACTTGTGCGCCTTCCACGATCCCCGGCTAGTGCAGGCCCGCCTTTGCGGGCCTCCTCAGGCCCGCGAGGGGAGTGAGGTGTAGAACTCCCCCCGCGACGTCCAATAGGGGCGCGCGCGGAACACTACGCGCCGCCGCCTCGGGTCCAGCTGGATGTGGGCCGGCGGACGTCCCCGAGTCCGCCGTCCCTCCGGACCTGTTTACGGGGGCTGGAAGAGGGCGTTGTCCGCCCTCCGCCGACGCCCGGCCCTCCTTCTGCGGGTCGGGAGAGTCGTCTCAATCTCCCTCTCCCTTTCCGCAGCCTCCTTCTGCGAAACGACGGTTTCACAGAAGGAGATCACCGCATCCCACGACTCAGCGCTCCCAACCATCGAACGAGCGACGGCCGGCAGCGACAGGTCAGCTCCGATCTCTGCTACGAGGGCACGGCGCGGCTCCTCCCATGCGGCACACTCTGCCAATGTATGCCACGCCGTATCCTCCCGACAGTGGACGCAGTGATGGCACCGAGCGTCCGGCTCCTTGTTTATGCGACACAGGTACTTCCCGAAGCAACCATGCCCTGAGAGCACCTGGGTCGCCCGAAACGACAGGGAGCCGTGCCTCCTTCCGACCCATTCGCCGAGCACTGGTCGGATCGCGTCGTTGGTAGCCTGCCGTAACCCGGGGATTCTTCGCACCCCCCGCCCCGCCGTTACCGTGACCGCTACCTTGACCAGGAATAGCGGGACCACCGGGAACTGGGGGCCGTTGTTTTGGCACTTTATTCATAGGAAGTTTATGCCCATAGTCACCACGCTGGGCATGCGGGTTGGTGACCGCAGAGCCTGTCCTTTCGCAACGATGACGCTGCTGCCCGTCATCGCTCTGGAGAATTTAGGTTGGCTTGTTGGATGGTTATACCGCCATCAGTCGATCGCCAGCGCCTCGTCCGTCAATGGCAGGGTGTACCGCGCGCAGGTGAGGTTGACATTTGGGGAGACCGGTTGTTGTGTGCTCCGCCTTACACCCCAGTTTTAAGTTATTACTAACAATTTGTGGATTTTTCTATCTGAAATAAATGCTTAATAATAACTCAAACTACGTATAAAATCTAGCAATGAGTGACGTCATGCCTTAATTTAACTCAACGTAGGCATCGCCGTAAATTTTAAAAAAACTTCTTTGTACAAAGAAGTTTTTTTAAAACATTATTCTCACATGTATATTTTCAATATGAACGATGTAACCAATATTTTGTAAAATATTTGATTTAAAAGAGTGTCCGTGGAGGTTCTTGCCCGTTCTTCTCCATAGGGATCTACTACGCTTTGGAATGGGCAACAAGCTTCATCTTTCTGACTGACCGGACCAAGACCGACCCCATGACAGTTCAAAAGTGCCTGTATATGGTTTATTTTATAAATGCTTTGAGTTTGAGTTTGACTTTTGATTACGTAAAAAAAGAAAAAATTCGTGTCCAATATTTTTTAATAACGGAACATGACGGACAAAAGAATTATTAGTCATCATCAACTTTAGTCACATAGACTTTCATGTTAAAAGGTAACTGTTTCTTGTTTGAAAAACAATAAATTAAAAACTTCAGAAATTGTTAAAAATTTTCATCATTAATACTTTCCTTTCTCAATTAACGTACCTACCCAACCACCTACCTACCAATTACCTTATCCAAATTAACGTTTCTAACGAAACAGTATTTCTCTTATTTTTTCCTCAAAACAAAAATAATAATCGAAAAAAGTCAACGGCCATGATGCGGAAACTCTTTAGTATTACTTATCTAATTATTTTATCGTGAAAAACTCTTGAACTTTTATTCCCCCCTTTTGGAGGAAAATTGTTACTGTTATGGACTTTAATAGACTTTCTGGCCGGAAATCGATCAAAAGAGCTGTCGACTATAGAAAATGAGAAAAGTACAACCGCAGACATTGAGGTGAACCACTTTCCGACCTTATTATTAAGGCAATAAGATTGAAAATTGATTCACCGCAAATGTCCGCGATGGTACATAAAACAAGAACCTATCAAAAAAACATTAACAGGCGTGTACCAACCTAATTGTTGTGCCTCGCTCATATTTTCTCTTTACTATTATGGAAAAACTAAATATTCGCAGAACTAACTGAAAAAGAAGAAGGTTTTAACCCTGAACAGTGCGGGTCTGTGGAGGATGTGCAACACTTGTTGGTGGAATGTGTCCGTAATAGCAGAGAAAGAGATGTGTTGATGGCCGAATTAAACATAAATAGGCTAGATCTGGGTGCTTTTCAAAGTCTCATAGAACCCTTGCAGCGTTGAATTGAAGCTATTAAAATTTACAAGTTTGTTTACAACTCTTACCTACCTTAAATAGTCTGTAGTAGTAGTTTTGTATTAGTTTATCTACACCCATGCCATAAATCCTCCATAAAAGTCTCCGAAACAGTTAGCTTATTGCCAACATTAAAACAGTCAGTGTCATAGTAACCATAGTAACCATAATAGCATCCAAACGGGTGCTTTAATATTGTACTGAATTTCATAATGCAACTCGTTTTCAAAAAAAGAACATTGTAATGCACGCGCGTTTCACTACAACAGCGCCGTAATTTAAAAGAGAACTTATTTGAATTCACGTATACTATGACGCCGTATTAGTATTGCAAAAAACTGTTTCAGAACCTTTTATAGAGGACTGATAACATGGATGTAGATAAAGTCTTGTATGCAACTGTACATAATTAGGTATTAAAACACTCATGCGATACTATTATCACACTCGGCTCCGCCTCGTGTGATAAACCCACATTCGTGTTTTAATACCCCTTATTATACGTCAGTTGCATAAATAACTAAAAGTGTATATCTTGTGTATATCCTATGTATGTGTTATTATGGGCCTGACATGGTCATAATGTATGACCAAAAGCCTCTAAATTAAATAAAGATTTTAAAAAAAACTCTCAGCTTCCTCTTGCTTGATTAGAAACTCATTTGAAAACGATCGTTCACCGATTGATAAAACATCCAGTCCACAGCTATCTAGCCAACCCTATTACTAAGGTTAAGAACTCACGGAGCGATTTTCACCCGCGACCGCCGCGGTGGTGGAACTGCGGTTTTATTTCTAAACTCACGAGACCGGTTATTTGCGAGGTTTACGCAGCCGTCGCGGTTGCGATGCCGCGATGGCGTTGGATTTCTGTACCCCCCGCCCCCGCCGGCCACCGCGGTCCCCCGCCAACCGATCGCAGAGCGCGCGGGCGCCACCCGGCTAGGCTGCGGGGGACCGCGGCCCGCGCGATTCTACTAGTTGCCCGCCGATGCAGCGGGAACCGCAAACAACCGCGCACACCGCGGGCGTAAAACGCGTCGTGAGTTGTGCTTTAATGTTTTACATATATACCTATCTGCATTCTACAGAAGCTGCGGGCCCGCAACCGCGGCGGACGCGGGTGAAAATCGCTCCGTGAGTTCTTAGCCTAAGACTCCGCTGTCTGTCTGTCCGTTCATCCGTCCGTCTGTCACAGGTATGTATCATATGTATGTTTTGTATCGTAATAGATAGACACTTGAAATTTCACAGTGTGTACTACTATGCTATTATTGATCGAAGACTAATATGGCTGCTGTAACAACAAATTATAAAAATAAAAAAGTGGGTCCCATACAAGAAACATGTTTTGTTAAATATTGTACGGTGGTACGGAACTCTTCGTGTACGAGTCCGACTCGTACTTAGCCGCTTTTCTTCTCCAAATCGGGCTAACACATAACAAAATCCAACCCTCATCCCCACAAGAAACTCTTCGATTACTACACCGATACGGTACAACATTCGAAGTTACACCATACGTCACAAATTCTAGCATACGTCACAACTTCGCGAGAGTATTTATCACGAACTTTCCCGGCGAGATGACGTGTCGAAACGGGAAATAAACCGCTTATAAACTAGGAAGAGTTATTCTGCTGATCTTGTGGAAAACAAATGAAGCGACTTATGAAAGTTGTCAGTTGAAGGTTTTCACCATGGTATGTACAGACGCCAGCACATCAATCTAAACAAACTCTCACATACACTCACACCATACACACAAACACACACACCCTAACACACACACAGATCACACACATCTATTAAACCTAAATAAAATAAAATTAGATTAGATTATAATGTAACAATTACTTAAAGTTATCTTGGGATTGTAAGTCTACTGCAGCGACAACCAATGTCTTCGTATTTTAGTATGTGATACTTCCTGCGGCTGAACACTGTTTTCCAAAACACAAGCTTAAGCTTAGTTTGGGAATCAGTAACACATAGACTTATAAAAAAAGATGGACTCCGCGCTGCGCATATCGAAAGTGAAGCACAGTAAGTATGCCGGCTCCGTTTGTACAAACACGCCTCGCCCACACATTTATATCATAGTATGCCGACCGGCCGCCATTACGTGACACGAGCGACGGCGTCTTTGCAGGTACTCAAATCACGCACACATAGATCGGTAGGGTGCTTCACTTTCGATATGCGTGGCGCGGAGTCCAACTTTTTTTATAAGTCTATGCAGTAACAGTACCTTTTGTGAATAATACGTTACATATGTTAGATTACTCTAAGATGAATGTATTAGCTGGCGACAATAAAGAAATTTATTTTTATAATCTGTCAAATTTCTTTAATAGATTTTCATCTTTATCGCTAAAGCATAAGGTTCAAGGTTGATTGGGAAAATTTGATAGTTTCGGGTGGCTTGACCTGCTGGCGTCTGTACTTATCTCACCTAAAAACATCGACAAAGACAAAACATCGATACAACATGTGTGCGTCATCCTTGCGCCATCCCATCTTCCTAGTTAGTACGGCGGGCTATGCTGGGCGGCTGCTGCAGGGCCGGAAAACCTCAACCGGCGAAAATATTCCAATCGTATTGAGAGTTATATGTTCGAGCCGTTTATGGTTCTAGTACTGGGGCCATGGGGTCCTAGTACTCACTTGGTTTTTCGAGCCATTGCCAAGCGGTTGGTCGACTTTTCACGTGACCACAGGGCGGACCTATTTTTTGGCCATAGTAACGTGGCGATGCTACCAGCCTTTTGGGCACTTTTCCTGTTGACAGCGATGCGGATTTTTTGATGCACTTTAAGGACGTTGTCACAAGTGGGTAGTCAAATCATTACATTTTTACACAAAAGTATGTTTTCTAAATAAAATGCTTGGTACAATTCTGAACTATAAATATAATTTTAGATAGGTACAGTTTCTCAATAACGGTACCGAAATGAAAAATTTTACTTCGGTAGATTTATTGAATAATAAAAAAAAAAACTAAAAAACCCGACTGCGGTAAAAAACTTAAGTTGAAAAAAACTGTAAAGCTAAAAACAAGCCATACTATGTACGGTCAGCAACATAAGTCGATTAACACTGCTACTTTTACACATCATGTAAATTAATACAAAATAATTTGATTAAGTATCTCTTTTTTTCCTATAAAAACTTTTTAACAAAAAAAAAAACCGACTTCCAAAAATCACTACAAAGTGAAAAATAACTTTGATTTCGGAAGTCGGTGTCTTTCGTTTTTTATTTACTGTCTTTTTTTTTGCCACCGACTTCCGAAATCAAAGTTATTTTTCACTTTGTAGTGATTTTTGGAAGTCGGTTTTTTTTTTTTGTTAAAAAGTTTTTATTTCTCACTTTTTAGTGGGTCTGCTTATAATTTGTATAAGTTACAATAGTCTAATGTCAATTGCTCATCACATGTTACAAAATATTGCTTTTCCTGATGCTGGGACGTTACTTGTTGAGGAGTTCTGCTGGTAAGAACCAGGAGAACTCCTCATCAACCACTCACCACACGCATTGTGTGACGAGCGGAAATTGCTTAGCAACCATATTAAAGTAATCGAATCGCAACCCGTGAAATATTTATCATTGAGTAGTTCCGGTAGCCATCTGTGGTCTTTATCATCAGTTCCACTTCACCAAGTCGTGCTTTCCGAGAGCAAATGCACGAGCTACTATAAGAAATACCCAAATCACTATAGGTGTGCCTATAATATTTGAAGAGTTCCTTCGATTTATCCAGGATCCCATCATCAGAACTGGATTTTGACAAAAATGGGACCATTTGGGAAGTATACCCTTTCCAACAAAAAAATAATTTTTCAAATCGGTTGGCAAGCGACGGAGTTATGCGCGAACAAACATAAAAAAAAAAAAAAAAAAAAAAAATACAAACATCCGAATTGAGAACCTCCTCCTTTTTTAGAAGTCGGTTAAAAATACCTAAGAGTCTAGTAGATTTTTAAATTATTTTACTCCTGTACCGATATTAATTAAATATCTTGCTCAGTAATTAAGATTTCAAAAACTGAAGTGTTAATCGACTTCTGTTGCTGACTGTACTGCGCCTGGCCTGAGCCTGACTATTGACAGTTCACTTCAAGCACACGTCACCTAACTATACTTGGTAAGATAAATTTACAGAATACCAAGTTTGCCTGAATTAAGTATTTAAGTATTACTAAGTTGATAATTATGTAAAACATTACTCTACTGGAAACTTTGTTGTAAGATAAAAAGTCAAAGTTTTCAATTTGTTAAAGACTTCAAATACTTCAAATTCTAGTCTTATGTTTTCCGATTAATAGGTTTTGGAAGTTAGTTCAAAATGTTTAATAGAAATATACTTACTTAGACTTACTTCAAGTTTCCGGAACAATAGATATAAATAGGGACAAACTACAGAAATCCTCCAATACAAGCTGTTATCCTAGTGATTTGATTGACTGTCGTTCTTTCACTCAACTTATCACGAAATTTTAGACCACCTCTCATCCCTGCGCTCCTGCTGAGGTAGGAGGCCATAAAACGATTATATTCAGAAAATGAGAATAAGTATTAATTCTTTCCTGTCAAAAATAATGTGTGAGTGATTACCATAATCACCACACCACACACAATGTTAGAGTTATTGGCGATATTAAATCATCACATTGTCTATGGAAGTACATATGCCCATAATGCGTTGAAGATATGGGACTGATTTGATGGCGATAGCGTTTCGGGAGTGAGGCTGTGACTGATTCAATTTTTTCACATTGAATGAGAAAGACTCTCAATAATAATTATCTATGAAAAACTTTTTTATACATAGCAAGTAAATGAGATTAATAAAATTAAAACACAAATTAAATTACCATAATCTTTTCCTTCTCGAATTTTCTAGCAGCTTATTATCGCGGTATTTCTTGAAACCATCTACTTATCCAATCTACATAATTAAAGGTGATTGGCACAATCACCAAACGAGTCACGAATTTCGGTGATTATCAACCCAAGTCATGTACAAAGAAGGCAAAGATGAACTGTAAAACTGCCCTTAAAGTTAATTTCGATCGGAATTCCGGATCCGGATTTAAATGGGACATTCAGAACGGAGTAAATGCCCAACACTAATAGAGTTTCGCTTCTCTATGGGTTATTTTATGGGCTGGTTGGAATATTAATTGTAATTGAGATACGAAGATAAAATACTGATTTTCGACCGTAATTTAGATCCGATCCCAAGATATTGGATGAGCAGATAATGATGTGCTCATGTGTAGGTACTGCAAAGTTAACTATAATATTAAGTGTGATTAAGTGCCTAAATATACAGGGTGTAAGACAAGTGTAAACAGTGGCAATCGGTACTCATCATTATGAACAACTTTTACTATGGGACTAAACCTAAAATCGTGAAAAAAAAATCCGCTGTTCTCTACATTTTGAATGTAGAGAACAGCTGTTTTATTTGCGATTTATAATGATGAGTACAATGACCACTTAACAGGTTGCCGCTGCTTACACTTACACCCTGTATAGATTGGTATCGAACTTTAGGGTTTAGTTCTAGAGTTCATAAATGGGTAGTACAGGGAACAGTAATACGCCTCTGCGGTAAAGAAGTGCTGGCCCTGTGGTAACGGCCGTGACTTATGAGTTGTAGGTTGTTGGTTCGAACCCAGACAGGCGCTTTGCTTTATGTAAATTATTTCATCACCACTGCTGTCAACGGTGAAGGAAAACATCGTGAGGAAACCGGAATGTCCTAGAAACAAAAATTCGAAGATGTATTATGTGACACGTACCAACCCGCACAAGGCCCGCGTGGTAGATTACAGCCCACTCTCTCTCAAAGAAAGGAGGCCTGTGTCCCAGCAGTGAAGACAATATAGACTGATAATGCTGCGGGTAATTTGGTAACAATTAGGGTTCCTTTTGTACGGAACCCTAATAAGTAAAAGCTGGCTTTCGGGCTTCAGACTCTAGAATTACCAAAACGTCGCATGTACAATTTCCATATGTACTTAGACACTAAATTGACGACACAAACCCTCTAACATTCCTGTGTGAATAATCGAAAGTCCTAAAAACCGCTATAAAACGCCTTATCCCATGTAAATTTGAAGGATAGCGACCCTAAACCAATATGGCGGCCTACAATCCGAACGTACGTTTGAAATTACTCAGTATGCAAATTAGGAAACCCAGCGTGCCTCGGTCTGTGGGTATTAGGTATGCAGTGTATTGGTATCGACTTAGTATTGAGATGGGGTGAACAGGGATCGTGAGTTTGTGGGGTACAGCTTTTGCTGGAATGGAAAGACAAAATCCAATATAAGGTACTGTGTGAACTTTTTGTGAATCGTGCACATAATATTAAAGTGTGTATAATATACCTAACTTCTTAAGGTAGGTATACCTATTGGAACTTAGTGTAGTGATAATTGATGGGTCAATGCAAATCGGAGCTGCGGAGGTGTCCTTCTGCTTTTTAACTATAGTATTCATAATCTACACGACTCGTTACTACATCTTTTTGCAATTATCACACTTAGTACGTATTATCCACCATATTTCATTCCCTTTCAGACACTTACGTGTCTACTCCTAGCCGAAGAATAGATTTAAGTACATCGAAGGATTCGTGATTCAGCCACGGCGATGAGGATTGTGGGAATACACAAATTCAGAGTACTAGGAAAACAGGAATAAGAAGGATGATAGGATATATTGTTGTCAAAGTTTAATGTAAGCCCTTTGTTATTTGAAGATAAAAGATTACTTGGTTTAGTATGTAAAGCAGGCGTGGGTGGCGGAAAATTCGAGCAAGGGATTATGAATGTTTGTGTTTAAAACCGTATTTGTCATAATAGAGCTCTTTTTCATTGTTGGTCAAGAAGACAGTGAATATTAAATGATTGCACAATTTAAACTTTTAAAGTTACAGAGTATGAATTTTTTTGCAACCAAGCTACTTTGCAAGGTAAAGTGCCAACGAAATTACAGGAAAATTTGGTGAAAAACCGTCCTGTACCCGGGTAAAAAAATTCCTATGTCATTCTCCAGGTTTAGTAGTTAAGAAGTCAAAAGTAACAAACCAACATACACACTTTTGGATTATACTAATATATGGATACCTAAACATAATACGTATATTATTTTCTGTCTTTCCTCGTATTTTTTTGCGTCGGAATTTCTCTCACACATTTCCTCTTAGCTTCGGCATGGCTTCGGCATTACAGGGTGACAGATTGGTATTATTTCGATATAAAAAATATATCCTTGCATCTTTTTCCTTTATATTTTCTTTTTCCTCGTAAAGATATTTCCTTTTAGTTAGTTACAGCGTATCGATAACGAGTGATACAATAAACTTTTCGTGGAAGTAAATAGTATTTTATCTTGTGCGAATACTGTCATGGCCATGGCGCAGTAAATTGAATACTTAAAAGCTTGTTTAAGCCAAAACTGGTGGGTTCTAAACCAGCGGGGTATTGCCTAACACGCTAACAATAGGCCTAAATGTTCCTTGTGGACTATTTTCCTTAAAACGTGAATATTTCATCAAATGTTAACATTAACAATTTGTCATTTATAAAACTCAACTTAATTTTATTACAACAAGCATAAATACTAAACACTCGTTAAATGACATGAAAAGGCAACAAAGCATCAAAAATGATGGACCAAATGAACGCTATCAAAGATAAAAGCAGCTTCTTAAGCACGAAACATCCTAAAATATACACTATGGGATGATATGGATGAAACTAGCGTAGACCAGGGAAGCAGGCACAATAAGGATGTGAAACCAACCCTAACGTTCGCAGCATGGTTTGCGGAAATGAATAACATCCGGACGCAATGTGAAAGCTTTGTTATGATGCATGGTGGTAATGACATTAATTGCAAGTTTACATTATTTTAACGGTTTTCGTATTATCTAGTAGATAACGCGGTCTTTCTGAGGAACTCAAGGCGATTTCATATTCGTTCTTTCATTCATTGGCCACATGTTATTTATAATTTTATGCGTGTGAAACGCCTAGGCATCTTGATAAGCGCGCTCACACACGGAATACTTTTTGTAGGTGCTTTAATTGTATGACCTACGTTTTGAAGGACGTGTGCGTTGATTAAATCTCTACTGTTTCATTTAGCTTCTAAAAAAATCGGCCAACGATTGCATGCCCTAATTTCTATCTAAAATAAAAGTTTTAAAAAGTGCCTTATAAAACACGCTAAGCCGTTGGTCCCGGCTGTCATTCGTAGATCTTTGACAGTCGTTAAGGGTAGTCAGAAGACCAAAAAAAAGTCTGACAATTACTTACTCAGTTGTCAGTTTAACTACTGGTACTCAGCTGCATCCGGTTGACTAGAAGCCGACCCACCCTATATATATATATATATATATAGTATAGTTGAGAAAAGGCTAGGCAGATTGATTTGGGAAAAGTTTTAAAAATAAACTAAAACGAGGTTGAAGTTAACTTAAAATCCGCCTGTACTATGAAATCTTTAAGTTAAATACTTTACGCTGAAGTTGGCTCTGGTTCTAAGTGACATCGTTGTATGTTCCTTAAGGCTCTTACAGACAGAGGCGATATCGCGGTCGCGACGCGATATTTCGATATTATATCCGTAGAAAAATATCGCGTCGCGACGCGATATCGCCTCTGTCTGTAAGAGCCTTTATGAGTCAGTTAAACGGCTTCTAAACTGGACGGGCAAAAGCAAAGACTTGGATTGAACCTTGTGTGAAGTTGTGTGTTAGAAACGAAGAAAGTAAGTAAACACTGATTCTAGTAATACTAAATAAGCGCACTTAAAATCGACCAATAACAGTCCATCTATTTTATAGCCATGACAAAATAACAGAGGTTATGTCAGGTCCCCATAAAAAACGACAAGCCACCATACTTCCCCATCTACTAAGGCAACATGAAGCGAAACCGTGACACTAAACCGCGGTGGATCAGAATAAAGCCTCGTTTACGCGAAGAGAGATTCTCGACTATCGAGAGGTGAGAATGTCCAGACGAGATTCGGGAGCGAGAATCGAATGGCGATTTATCGCACTCATGTCTTACACTCGAAAAACAAAAAGTCTTCAATGACTACGTCAAACGAGACTCACTAGGCAATTTTCTAGAATTTTTACAGAGGCTTCATTTTAGCAGACGAGGATCACTACTATCGATGTATGTACTTCTATCGAACGGTCAACTTTCTATCTGAATTCGACTGACTATCACTATCACTGTTCGAGTGGAAAAACTCCCTTCGTGTAAACGGAGCTTTAGGATTTATCCGCGTACGTGCCTCACCCGCGACAGATTTACAGAAAACCTCTTACCACCGCATGTCAGCCTAGTACTTGGAAAAACTATTTCCCCCGACATAGCGTGAAATCCCTTCGTTTATTCAATTTATTTATGATCCTCGCGTGTCTCAAAAGATAGGAAAGCTAATTGATACTTTATCTTTTACATCTTTCTTTGAATATTATGATTATGAAAGGATTTTATTGTTTTCGTTTATGAAATTCATTTGCACGAATGTCGACAACAACAGCCCTGGGTTACAATTTAGTACATTTTATTTGCAAATTCATATTTAAAGTAGCTATTATGGCAAAGGTGAAGTTAGGTAGCAACGTGCAATGAACATTGTCTTAACAAGTGAATATTAAATTGCTCGACTTCTATTAGAGTGCCGTACCCACTTGAGTAAAGGAAGTATAGCGGAAACCAAACAAGTCAAAGGTTAGTACATTACTATGCGTTGAATTGTGGCCATTGAACGATGCCATTTCACTAAACAGAAGTATTAATTATAATTTCCTATCCTCTATTATAAAACAAACATTTTTTAATTCTCTAAGATACTTATTTTATTAAATACGCCATTTTATTACGCGCGAGTTCAGGATATTACGATTTTCAGTACGCACGTAAAATGTCTTCTCTGAAGAGACGCTTCAAATCACAAACAAAATACTTATTCTATTTACAATACCCAGTACCTAATTAATTAATAAACACAATACAGAAACCTACAAACAAATAGAAACAACTGGATACCAATTCAAGAATACAATAACATTGACACTATTTCTTTCCTATTTTAGTCTGAAGTGACGACTCTAGTGTGTGGCCAGAGAAGCAGCGACAAGCTGACAACTACAAAGCATATTTTATTAGCTCAATATTTACAAAAATTGGTTTCTTGGATTTTCGAGTATGACGTAACGCAATGAAACTATCCGACGCGAAAAATAAAGTGGACAGAGAAGGGTTTAAAGAAAAATTTTAACCGAATAGAATAGTAAAAAATAGTTTGATATTCCCAATAAAAAATTTGGAAGTTGATTTACAAAAATAGACTTTGGCGTCGATCAAAAACCTAGGTTTTTGATCAAAACCCTAATTTTATGAAAAACCTGCGACACATTTTTTTTTTTGTAAATACCTACATATTATAGATAGAAAAACATCCAGACTCGGAACAAATACTTGTAGGTGGTACAAATATTTGTTCCGTGCGGGAATCGAACCCGCGACATGCTGCGCAGCAGTCAATCGCTCAACCTCTGCGCCAACCGTGTCGTCAAAATAAATAATAACTACTTACCGTCTAAAGTCGTCTCTTAAATTAGATATATATTTCCGAACTCACTAGCCACTTAAAAGCCATATAAGGCTTCTGTGGTTTTTTGAAGTAATAATTTTGAACTCTGCGATATACTTTTTTGAACATTAATTAAAAAAAAATTAAAAAAAAAACAGTTTCAGTCTATGTACAGTTTTCATTAGTCGTCCACTGCAAAATTTCGGCCTCCATAAAGAATTGTCAGCGACACATAGCCAAAAGAATTGCTTAATTGAAGTGGCAGAGAACATAAACACAACAGTATGTTGCACCTAATGGGCCTACCATTAGGTGCAACATACTGTTGTGTTTATGTTTATTCATTTATTTCCTTCGTTTTATTACAAAGTTATTTTTGCTAACTACCAAATCCATGAAGCAAAACATCTGCATTGCATCCAAACACGGAAAAACAAAAGTTATTCAAAGAAATGTGCCAACATTTTTCTGTTGAATTTTAAAACAATTATTCTTCGCTGTCAGTGCTACGTTTAGCATATTCTAGAGTTCCACAGTAATTGCTAGCTGTCAGTCTTCTATTTGCATTGTTATACAAGCGTCAGCCTTTGCAAATAGAAGATAATAGATAGATATTATTGTCTAAACTATGGTTGAAAAACCCGCCATGTACGTGTCGGACCACGCAAAATGAAGGGATCCCAAAAACAAACATAATATTGTAATTGAAAAACATGTTCTTACATACATTGACGTCACTGTCATTCTCCAACAGCAAATTTAAGTTTGTAATCGCAAAAAACTAGTTTTTGTGTGATAAATCTACAAATTAACAATATTCGGACTTTTTCCTCTACATGTGCTGTAAGATCTTGGTTCTTGCCAGAATTCATGATTCTAGGTCAACGGGAAGTAGGTACCTTATAGGTTTTGATTTACTTGCGAGTATCAAAATATGTCGTATTTTTTAAGCTTTTTTAAGCTTGCTTATTTTAGAGCTCCAAGGAACCGTAGACCTACAAAATTGACATTAATTTCAACTTGATACCTCCACGCGTTCTTCCGAAAAAGGGTCTTGACAGACTGACAGAAAGACGGACAATGTGACGGACGAAGTGATCCTGTAAGGGTGCCGTTTTTTCTTATGAGGTACGGAACCTTTAAAATGGACAGTAGGTACTGCACCATTTTGTGCGAATGTGCGATGGTCCACAGTACCTAAAACGCGCGTCGCTCCGGTACCAAGAGAAAAAACAATTTAAAAACTCTTGAAACAATAATCGCTGTTACTAGGACCCCATAAAGCACACTCTACTGCTCTGTAATTGGGAGCCGTCAGACTGAAACCAATTAGAAGTAACCATTTATTGATAGTGTCTTGTTTGTGTCTTTTTATTCTACTGGTGTTCGGTAATAGGACGATTCTGGAGTGTTGGTAACGAGATAAGTGAAATCGAAGTAGGTTTTAAATTAAAGGGGAGGTTCTTATGAAAGTCACATGGCTAAATAGTTAGGTGTGCCTGTGCAGATGGTATTGTAGAATCGAAGAAAGATGATAAAATGACGTCTACATAATTTGTTATACATTTATTTAGTTTGACATTTTAGGCTGTCTGCAAACTTAGTCCTTGCTACGTAATATATTTTCTGAAAGTAGCTAATGATTACGGTTTCCAATCATGATAAGTGCTTTATTATAATATTCTTTTGCTGCAAATAGTTAACCTACGCAAGTAAAAAGTTTATTTAGCTCTCTTTTCACTTTTAAATGAGTTTTTTTTACATTTAAAACTGTTACAGACATTTATTTATTTTATACTAGCTGCGCCCCGCGGTTTCACCCGCGTAGACCGGAATAAAAGTAACCTATGTGTTAATCCAGGGTATAAGCTATCTACATACCAAATTTCATCCAAATCGGTCCAGCCGTTTGATCGTGAAGAAGTAACAAACATACAAACACACACACACTCACAAACTTTCGCCTTTATAATTAGTGTGATACGTATTTTCTTTTCTTACTAAATTAAATTACTATCTAACATTTAAATTATATTAAACAAAAATCGCTAAATAAATCAACTCATTAACAATTTTCGACGTTAATGAATTTCCGGACTCTAAAATTTCGCTCTTTAAGTACATTGTAAGCCAAGCGTGGTCTTGGCAGCTCATTGGCAGAGAGATTTAGTCACCGAAAACTTTTCGAAAGCTCTTTAGAAAACTCGTTAATAGTATGGCTATAGAAATTGTTAAAACTGCGGGCTTCTGGCCGCGATTTCGTTCGCATGAAACTCGTTCGTAAGATACACAATATACTTACAGCAACATTTTTATAAAACTGCCTCGGCCCCCGACGCACCGTGTCACATCGCATAGCCGCCCAAGCTATTACCTACTTCGTTTCCGCTTGGCGTTGTTTCTGATTTTTTATTTTATTTTGCTCGGCGCGGGAGTGTCGTAGCATGATATTAAATAGCCTTTATATGTATAACCTTCCTCAATAATTGAGGTATCAACTGCAAAAAAATTTTTTCAAAGCCGAATGATGGTTCCAACTTTATCGCGTTCAAACTCCATAAAAAAAAAACCGGTCAAGAGCGAGTCGGACTCGCGCACCGAGGGTTCCGTTCCGATTTCTGAAAAAGTGTGCTATTTAGAGACATCGTTTTATTTTTCCTGTAATCTTTACATAAACTTCTATCACATAGAATAATTTCAGATTTTTCTCTTAGCAAACTTCGGAGATAAGGGGGGGGGGGAACTGTATTTTTTTTTACATTTTTCATCAGAAGTCGAAAACTATGCGGCCTAAAAAAAAGAAAAAAAAATTGAAAATGTGCAAACAGCGCTCTTTCATAATGATACCCCACATGCCCTAGTAGGAACACTTTCATTTTTTAAGACCCCCTTTCAGTCCCTGTTACAAAAAAAAATATAAATATTTTTACTTCTTTCTTATTTGCAAAATAGTTGGGTAAACGTCATCTAAAACTGTTCCAAATTTCAAGTTGATAGCATTAGTAGTTCTTGAGATATACAGCTGTGACAGACAGACAGACAGACAGACAGACAGACTGAGTCACACCTTAAGGGTTCCTTTTTTACCATTTTTGGACGGAACCCTAAAAATGTAACAAAAAATGTTCAGTATTGCTTTTGGTGTTGTGCGTATGACTTATTCATCCCAGATATTTGTATAAAAAAAATATGCTTACGCAGACGAAATCGCGGGCCAAAGCTAGCTACAAATAAATATCACAAGAAACGTTCCTGTGTTCCGGTTTGAAGGGTGCTTGTGTAATTTGACGACACGGTTGGCGCAGTGGTTGAGCGATTGACTGCTGCGCAGCATGTCGCGGGTTCGATTCCCGCACGGAACAAATATTTGTACGACCTACAAGTATTTGTTCCGAGTCTGGGTGTTTTTCTATCTATAATATGTATGTATTTACAAAAAAAAAATGTATATAAGTAGTTTATCAGCCATCTCGTTACCATAACACAAGCATTAGGTTGCTTAGCTTGGGACTAGATGGCGTTGTGTGAAATGTCCAAGGATATATTATGTGACGGGGCCCAATAGGGCCGACGCCGCTGGGGTCGCGGATTGTCCGAAGGGGTTACCGCGGCCCTGGCACAGGCAACTGAAGGAACACGGGTGGGTTTTAGTCAGTAAAAGTCTGACACGCCCTTCCGCTCCACCCAGAGCGGGAGAAGTTATTTGATGATTTCCCACCCTCAAAAAAAAAACAAAAAAAAAAAAAAAAAAAAAAAAAGGATATTTATTATTTTTATTTTATTATTAATTACAGGCACATATTTGTATTAACATTACAAAGAGGTATTTGTGAGTTTGTATGTAGGGGTTAATTTCCGGAACTACTGACCCGATTCCGAAAATTCTTTCACGAGTGGAAAGCTACAGTATTGGCAAAATGTGGGTGTACTATACAGGGTGTAAATGTAAACAGTGGCAATATTTTAAGGGGTCATTGTACTCATCACTATGAACAACTTTTACTATGGGACCAAACCAAAAATCGCGAAAAAAAAATCATCTGCTTACTAACTAATCTATAGGTACTAATAATAAAGCGGAAGATTTTTTTTTGTTTGTTTGTATGTTTGAAAGCACTAATCTCAGGAACTGCCGGTCAGATTTGAAAAAATCTTTTTGCATTTGATAGCCCAATTCTTGAGGAAGGCTGTAGGTTATAATTAACATTACGCTAGGACCCTTAGGAGCCGAGCAAAAATACAAAAATGTCAGAAAGAACGGTAAGCGAAATCGAAGTAATCGCGAGCAGGCGATTTAATGCGACGGTCGGGGAACAAGAAATTTCAAGCGGACGGAAGTCTTGGGCAGAAGCTAACACAAATTGCCAAACCAATTCCAACTTTATGTCCTTATATAAGAAAATCTACACCACAACGGAACACTAATAGGAAAATAACGAGAAACCACTGAGCGAGCGCAAGCTAAGTAAGCTCTTTCAAAATTAAAACCATTCATTCACATTTAGAGGAAGATCAAGCAGCTACGAATTAAAAAACGAGAGAATTTATACATAATATATTCTTTAGAGGAGTCTTATTAAAAAAGAAAGCAGGTAATCAAAAAGTTCCTTTATTTCTTAAGAGGAAACGTGGGTGCTCTTTTCTCCATACAAAAAGATACAAACGCTCTCGCCTGTTTTCTTACTGATTAATGACCATAAAGCAATGATTTTTTTACAAAAATATAAATATCAGCTACTTGTATGCCCCTATGTTTTCCTTTTTGATGATATATTATTTTTATAAGAACTAGAACCCTCCAAAAATGCTCAAAATTGCCTATTCAGACCGCTGTCAACAGACGCCTAGTGTACCAATTTGACAACTAATAACGAAAAAAGAAAAACATAGGGGCATAGTATATATCCTTCATAGTCAGATTATGAAATATCTTTTAAATCGGTCCAATATTGGAGGAGGAAATAGGCGAGAGCCAAACCTCGAAATGTGACTTTTTACACAGGCTATTTAGTCGAATCTTCAGTTGTCCTTATCGCACGAATTCGAGGGCGGAGCGCTCGCAGAGCGACAGCAATACCTTCTTAAAATACCTAATTTTTCGCCCCTATTTCCTCTTAAGAGGATACACTGAAGCGTGGTTTAGCTCGGTGTGTAAGTGAAATGACTTGGCGTTATGACTGTCTAGCTAGTGTGGCGCGTGCGTAGAAAGACTCTCACGCGCACTGGAACTAAACGCACTTCGTTTAAATGTAGACATAATTAGTAGTCTTAACATATTTAAATACCTTCGTTTTAAAGCAAATTTTACTGCACGATAAATAACTGTTTTTGTATAATCGTATAAAACAGAAAATAGACGGAGCTATTTTGGATTCTTTTCTATCGAAAAAATTTGAAGTAAGTAATCATGTTTCGGTTTTAGTACGGCAGTTTAGTAGTGTATGGTCAAATAACACATGTGGAAAAACCAAATGATTTAACCTTATAGGAATTTATAGGAATTTTAAAAAACAAAATTTATCTTTGTGTCCCCCCTCTTAAGGGTAAAACGAATGTGATTAGTTAAAACACTATTTTAACCAAAATTGGTTTGTAGAGCGTTAAGTTTTTTATGAATAAATTAAATTAAATTAAAATTCATTTATTTCATGTCATAAAACACCCATATAAAACACAAAAACACAATTAAAAATAATAAATGATTAAATAATGTCAAAAGGGAACAATAATTAATAAAATATTGCAAAGAATGAAATGGATTAAATGTAGTTAAATGTAGCTATGTCAAAAGCAAAATAATAGCATATATAAAGACATCTTTTTGATTTAGAATTTAACAATAAAACATTTATCATTTAATAAATGGTGAAGAACTAGCATGCAGGCGCATCCACCTCTCCAACACCACCGAGTCCCACCGCTCGGACAATACGCTCAGGATACTGTTAGTGCTGCGTCGGAAGCGACTTAGTAGTCATCGGTTTGCGCCTGCGCGAACATCGTAGAAGCGCTGCAATACCGCGGCAGCCCTAGCAGCACCCTAAACGCATTGTTGTACTGGACGTGTATGGCACTGTATGCTCGCTGCACATAGTTGGCCCATAGGCTGCACGTATAAAAAGACTGACAATAGGCTTTAAATAAGGTCACCTTTACTTGTTCAGTACATCGTGCAAACCTACGTGCCAACATGTTACAGCGAACTGACAGCGCCATAAGGAGGATAGTCTCTTCTTAAGCCACAGGTAATTTAAACCTCATTTTACTATAATAAAAATGTGCAAATACTATAATAAAAATGTGCAAGGAGCTCGTGGCTAAGTAATAACAGCCGCACGAGTCGATCCATGAGGTTAAGCTACGCTTGCCGGGATTGGTCAGTGGATGGGTCACCATCTTTACATACCGAGACTCCTCCGTGCCTCGGAAAGCACGTTAAGCCGTTGGTCCCGGCTGTCATTCGTGGATCTTTGACAGTCGTTACGGGTCGTCAGAAGCCCGAAAGTCTGACAACCAGTCTTACAAAGGGGTATCGTATTACCCAGTTACTGGGTTGTGGAGGTCAGACTGGCAGCCGCTCCATGTAAAATACTGGTATTCAGCTGCATCCGGTTAGACTGGAAGCCGACCCCAACATAGTTGGGAAAAGGCTAGGCAGATTGATTGAAAAATGTGCAGATACAATTTCCGCGGTGCTGCAAGTGCAACCCTAAAACCAGTTAATTGTTCAGGGCTGGCACCAATTTATTATCCGTTCAAATCAACAGACAACATGCTAATGCATCAGGTAAAAAAAAAGCGGCCAAGTGCAACTTGTCGCACTTGCACACGAAGGGTTCCATCCACCGTAAGTACCTACAATATTACAGTAGTACTCAACTAATAAGGCGCGTCGTGAATCTTCGTTCGCACAGAAAAGAAAGTATGGCCCCGAAAATTAACGAGAATACTTAAAACTTACAATCAACCTTAGATCACTACTATAAGGTTCATAATACACTGCAGCTGTTAGTTCCGTCTCACTCGCAAGTATGGCGGCTGTCAAGCGGCGCGCGCTAATTGGCGGCAGCTACCGACCAATAGCGGTGCAGGAAAAAGCGTGGAGCGTGCCGATTGGTCAATAGCATTTCCCGCGCTTTGAAAATTCATCTTCTGCGCAGGTACATCGATAAGCCATATTAGTTGGGTATTCCAGTACGCGGAAACAACACGTTTCTTTTATGGAGACCCCTTTAATATTTAACTTTATTCTTTTTTGTAGCGGCATTAGCAGTAGGTACACACGGCTACACATCAAGCTATACATGTCCTGTTTACACTGAACTCTCATTGTAAGGAAATCCTATACCATGCGAGATCAGCTTATATTGGAAATGTATAGCTTGATCTGTAGCCGTGCGTACTGCGTACATACTCGGTGAAAATTTCAAATGTCTACCTATTATGGTTCAAAAGATGCAGGCCCTGTGACAGGCGGACAGACAGCGGAGCCTCAGTAATAGGGTCCCGTTGGCACCCTTTTTTACGGAACCCTAATTAAAGAAATTATAATCACCATCAGCTACAGAGTAACTTTTAACATTGATCTGCTGGAGATACCAGAACTTTAAAGAAACCCTGACGTAGGCAGATGGTGGTCGGATGAGATTGTACAGGATCCATGTACTTATAAAACTTGTGGCGGCATCTACATCGCCACATACGAACTACGCATCAATGACATAACGTCACGCAAACCTGCATCGCGCAATTAGAGTTTACCACGCGACTAGCATATATACAACGTCCCGACATCAACCGTCGGGCAGTGGCCCACCAGACACAACACCCGTCTGGTCGGAGGATCCTCCCTTTTCAATAGAGGATGAGTGAACTTTACACCCTGTTCCTCATGCCTCTAAAAACTAATTGCCGAAGGCATAAAATATGATTTAATTTAAAATTCCAACGTTAAATTATACATCGCCAACCCTAACGATCGTCTAGAGTTGCCAACAATTCATTACGGGCTCATTACGAGCGGAGAAGTTGCCAGCTCACTACAATAGCGCATTAGTCGACGAACGCGAAAAGAACGCTGGAAATCCTTTTACCAAACCGTTTTTGTATGAAACTGTTAGTTTCGTTCCAAACTGAATTGGTTTTCTTTATTTTATTTTTTTTCTGGGTTTCAGGTTTCTTTAAGTGATTTTTTTTTTTAATCACTTAATAGTTTAAAATTCTGTGTTTGCGTGAAGTTTCGAAGAAAATATGTGAAAATAGCCTACCCTATCTATAGGCATTTTACCTGAAAACTATTCTATAAAGCTGTGAAACAAGCACTGACAGCATTTTCAGACAGAAGTCTTCTGTTACTGAATTGGTAAAATAAAAAATAATAAATATAAAGTACCTACATATTTCAAAATGTTTTGAGGAATAATTATAACTTCTAATTCTAAGAATCTATAAGCTAAAAGGCACAGGTGTACCTGTATAGACACGGCTACAGATCAAGCTATACATTACCAGTATAAGTTGATCTCGCATTGTATAGGATTTCCTTACAATGAGAGATCAGTGCAAACTGGAAATGTATAGCTTGATGTGTAGCCGTGTGTACACCAACATGTAGCAGGTTATGATTAAGGGTGAAGGAGGGGGGGTGGGGGGGTATTAAGGGGGCGAGCATATTGCCATCAACCGCGCACTAACCTCTGCCTAACCCAGACCCAGGATCAGGATTGCAGGTGCGCTTGAGGTGTGACAACGTAAGATCACACCTGCCCGGCGAGCACGGCCTACTGTGACATGGCTTGAGTCACACATTTTATCATAGTTTGGGCGATAAAACTGTTTTGTCTTAAATGCTAGCACGGCGGCGTGAGATAATTTCTTGAATGTGACATAACTTCTTGACGTTTACTTGGGACTCATTATGTCTTATTTGCTAATATGGGTGCACCAATTATATCACAAATGTCACATTTTGACGGTGACTAAGAAAAATTTTATCACGTTCGTTCGGAGGTGGTGATAAGATTTGAAAATTGAAAAAAATTATGTTTTCCTGCTAATTACTCTGCACCAAATGGCAATAAATTATTTTCTTGCATTGTGTGGTGGTGGTTTATTTGTGCGTGATAAGGATAACCAAAAAAAAATTGAAATAAATAAATAATTTACTATTTTTTTATATTTTTAAACGGTTTTTTTTTATTTTTAAAAATACATATTTAGACATGTAAATAATGCGCCTTAAAACCAACAAAAAAAATTAAAATAAATAAATAATTTAAGTAAATACAGAGGTACTTAAATACTACTATTTTTTTTGTTACCTACATGTTAAGAATAATCGGTTTATGGGCTTCATAAAGGGGGGCCAAATTTTCATTATTTTTGCGATAGGACACACCGTTTTCGAGTTATAAGCAAAAGAAAAGAAAAAAAAAGATTTTGTTTGGCCGCATATTCAGATAGTCTTAAACATTTTAATTTTTTCAATTTACTATGTCACGCTATGAATTTAGCAACAAGAAAGGCATGTCGCGGCTCTAGATTATGTCACATGGTTGACCCGTGCTAGCATTTAAGACAAATTCTAAGACATGACATAATTTATCATGTCTTGTCACAAACGTCTTGGGTACGCCCGTGCTCGCCCCGCTGCAAAACGAAAAAACGATCCTTGGAAGAAAACTATTGATTTAAATTCAGCTCGCTCTTGACCAAGATTTTCTTTTTAATTAAATTAATTTGTGCTGGCTTTGGATTAAAATAAGCAGCTTTTCAAACTGCAATCTTGCAGTCGCTTGATGAAATTTAACGAGTGCTTTTTTTAACGAAGCCAGTACTGTACCATTTCAGTAAATACTAATAGTCATGAAGCTTACTCGCTAATATTTTTAACATGTTTAATATTATTAGCTAAAAACTAGTTTCTGACAGCGTTTTCGTCAACATAAAACATCTTATGACACTCGGCAGTTCTGTAGCTTCCCATTAGTGCAAGAATTTTCGGAATCGGATCAGTAGTTCCGAAGATTACTCGATACATAGAAATTCACAAATTTTACCACTTTAGAATATTACAGTACAGAAGTACATAATATATAGATGTTCAATATTGCTCGGGCTGATTAGAGAAAAGAAGAATACTGATTTCAACGATTTCAAAAACAATAAATCTGATCCTTTATTTCGTTTTTCTTTTTAAAAAAACATAAACAATGGAAATCTTTTTAATTGTGCCTCTGACAGGTATAATTAAAATGATTGAAAATGTTTGTTTAACAGGAGCTGAGGAGTGTGCTGTAAACAGTAACTAAACCACAAAAAGTTATGCAGAACAACAAGGTGTTAACCACGTTTTTTATAAAAATATCGCGGCGGGATTTTATCGCGCACTGGATTTTTCTTTTCCTCCATTTGAATTAGACTTTTCCTCCATTTGAATTAGACTTTTCCTCCGTTTCCACCAGCCACCTTATAAGTTATTTAACTAGCTATAAACTGCCATTAAACTTCGTCACTGATAGCCATGTTCCACCGACTAGTGGCTCCCCACTGCTGAAAACTTCACCCCTTTTGTGCCATGCTTCCCTGGTCAGTGTCAGTCTCATACGGCCTTACGTTGTAGGGTTGTAGAGGCCAAAGGACCACTCACGGATTAAAAATGAATCAACCTATCCTGTAATATAAATAACATTATTCTCTAGCAAAGAGTGCAAAAACGCTTCTATGTTCTCTATGCGTAAAATATTGGGGTTGGAGCGCCTCCACCATTTTTTTCAATCAATAGGAGCAGAGCAGTGAAGGGAAATGTTGGGAAAACGGGAGAAGTTGCTCCATTTTTTAAGCTTCCGTCGCGTGTGCAGCCTTAATGGTTAAAGCTACATAGAAATCATTTATGACGGAAACGTTTTACATAAAATTACCAAAAAAATATCCCACAACAGCATATGTCTATCTTTTATGGTTGACTCACAATAACACGTGTAACTCCCGATAGCTTAGCAGTCCAATACATTAACTTAATAACATACAAGGAGTTACCCGCTGACGGAGTCGCGGGCACAGCTATTAATAATAATATTCTGCGGTTCCTTATTGCGATATTTTTCAACAGTATTGTGGATTGACATATTATATTTCCCTACAAAAATACGAAAGTTAATCTGTCTGTTACATCAAAACCACTGAACCGTGAGGAAGGACATATGGTCCTTTTTTACAAAAAACGACGGAAACGCGCACGAAGTCGCGGGCAAAAGCTAGTACATAAAATTTACCTCATTCTACTATTGCGGTACTGAAACATCTATTGATAGAATGGCTCTGCAATCCACCTGTTTGGATTCCGAACTCATGCATCTATTCATTCATGCATGCCTGGTGAATACAAATACGCATCTGACTTTGTTATGCTGCGGTCTCACGGCCCGCTATTTCACAGGCCAGATCGCGCCAGGCCAGGCTGACAAGCCGTGGGAACCGTTGCATCCGATGAGGCCTGCGGTGGGAATGCTCGGGACAGACAGGCGTGCCTGGCGCGGCCTGTCAGTTAACGGGCCGTGGGACCGTGGCTTTATAGAACACTGAACAGTGTGTTGGTTCTGTAGGGCACTATTGCTATACCTTATTATTAAGAACATTCAAAAGTGATAGGTAATAACATTGAGTTATATAACTAGAGAAGCAAACCTCATTAAAATGTGTAAAAAAAGTCTAGCCACTATTTCAACGCGACGACGTAGCTTTGAAACCACTAAACATTTAAAAGTAAACATATATCTTTCTCACTTACACAAGTCGCAAGAACAATACTGTCGCTTAGATTAGACAAAGATCGCAATATAAACATGCAATGGCGGTGAATGGCGGGATGGGGTTGCCTACCCATGCGAAATTTTACCCAAGTTTTTAAACGTTGAAAAAAAAACGTAACGTTTAAACGTTAAACGTTAAGTTATTTTTTTAAATGTGAATTATGTATTTCTTATTGGATGTGTATTAAAAGTTTATAACTAATGAAAATAATCAAGACATTTTCATTTTGAACATTTTTTATTTCCTTTAGTACATTTCCATACATATAATTTACATTTATAAATATTAGAATATAAAAACATTTAAGAATATAAAAAATAGTAGCCCACCGGCATCGGGAACAGGGTCCAGGGTACCGGTGGTCAGGGCTGCTGAGAGAGGAACCTCCTAACGATACGCGCCGTGTCCAGAAGTACCGCTTTCTGGAGCAATCTTCCTTAATCCAGCTGCCTAACGAGAGCCTCTTCAGGTGTTGATCGAGGCTCTTGGCTATTATGGCATTGGCCGTCACGACTATCGGCACAACGATTGCTGTATCGACATCCCACATGTCAACAACCTCGCGAGCCAGGTCAAGATACTTAATCTGCTTATCTTTTTCAGCTTTCACGAGGTTCTCGTCATGCGGAACCGCTATTTCAATAATCATTGGGCGACGCTCTAATCGATCTATCACCACTATGTTTGTCTTATTGGCAACAATAGTCCTGTCAGTGATGATAGATCGATACCAATACAACGTGATATTGCCATTTTCGAGAACTGGGTCGGGCATATACCTATAGTACGGTACTTCCAATTCCACAAGACTGTATTTCAGAGTAAGTTGCTGGTGGATAATCCTGGCTACAAGGTTGTGCCTCTGCAAGTAGTCTCCGTTAGCCAGACGAGAACAGCCAGAAATAATTGACGGACTGATTCCCTCGGACGGTGAAATGCCCGACAGATGTCAACCGTGCCGTCCTTCACAATATATTTCCAGTAGTTGTTCGTCATCATAACTTCGTCCATAATCGCAAAGACAAAACCTTCGGTTTCCCCAAAGAGTCAGTTTTCTATAAGTCCTTTTCTTTTTGAAGGTTTTTTAATTATTCCATGAATTGCACTGTTTTATCATTTACATTTAGCTGCATTTCGTCTTCTTCGCTCAACTCAGTTCCTCTAATAACATAGTTTATTTTTTTTATTTCTAGTCTTTTATTTTTTTGTGATATTTTTTTTTTTGTTAGTCTTTTAGCCGATACATTTTTCAACCGGTGAATTATTTTCCTCATTTTGTGCTTTCGGGGCGTTTCAGTTAATTCGTCTATCTCTTCGTCGGTTTCCACAGCATCCACATCCATATTTTCTTCTTCTGAAAGCTCCACCTGCTATTAGAATAACGGTTGTCCTGAAAAATATACAATTTACTGTAGGCAAAACAACTCTTTATAAACTAAAAACTAAGTTGAAAAAAACATTCAACAATGTAGTTTGAGTCGATATAAACTAATTTGTTGCTGTGGGAGTTTAATAAGAAGGCATTTTTTGTTGACATTACCTATAATTTGATAATATTAATTGCCGCAAAAAATCATTACTTTTACAATAAGCATTAGAATTCCTTGATTGCACAAATAAACACGGCCACATTCGCTTTTTGGTCCTATTTTATCTTGATCACGGAAGTGCTTCGAACAAATGACAGTAGATTTAGTAGGTAGCCAGTCAGTATCTTTTCTCAGCAATCGGATTATTGATTGAGAAGCATCTTTAGGTAGTCTGGAACATTGTTAATCATTATTAAAAAATATTTAAAATCGCTTATTCCATAAATTAAAAACTCCCACAAATGTGGGAAACTAAAACATAGTTTTTAGTTGTAACACTGATCATAATTTAAAAAAAATCTACATTTTATTTATTTTCCTGCGTTTTTACGGTGATATAAACACAGAAACAATAAACTTACGTGTGGAAAGTAATTCCGGTAGTTTTTGTGATCTAGAATCGCATTCTTTCATTACGCATTTACCCATTTTGGCGATATTTTTTGTCGCGTGTCACTCGGTTCACTTCGGCTGCCGTCGTAAAGAGCACTGAACTGACGTTAGTTACGCATACGGCCGTGGCCGTATGTTCAGTGGCAACGCCTTGGCGCGGCAATTGCTAATCTAGTGTAACATATATATCAATGGGTAATAATAACATATAACTTCCTGGTAGATTTTCCGTCGTTAAGATCTTCCACCTCTTTCTTGCTTTTCCAGTTTGTGGAAATAACTTTTTCGTTTACTTACAGATTTGTTTATTTCTCTTTAGATTACAACGTCATCAGGCAGAAGAATACTCGCGAAAAATGCGTTGCAAAATTCACAAGCAAATTATAATGGCATTCGAAAAAATGTGCAGCATCCGATTTCTTTTTCTTGTTTACTGTTAAAAATTCGAAATTCGTTTGAATAAAACACCAACGGGGAAATAAAGCTATATTTTTCGAATATTTTTCGTCCATACTCGTGTATCAAAAAAGTCGTAAAAACTCAGTTTGAACGAAAACATAGCAAAATAAAAACGCGCGAACCCAGTGGTCGCTGCCAATATACTTTTAATTGACGTATTTTCAAACTTGGAATACGAGACTGCTAGGTACGAGTATAATAAAAAGGATTTTTTTTTAATGTGTGAAAGTGTTCTACAGTTCGATTGAGTTTTAGTATTTTTATTTGTATTTTATTCGCAGCGCAAAAAGCGTTGATTAATTTTGAAACTTTATTTAAAACACAGTACAGGCAACAAAACTAAAAGTATGCAAGCACCTAACTATAATAGGACTAAATTTTTTTTATTAAAAAGTATTGGACTCGTATTTTTTTCTTTTTTTACGTAATCAAAAGATTACGGCGACCGTCGACGTCACCCCTTGCTAGATTTTATGAGTAGTTTGTTACAGTTGTGACGTAGTGACCCCCCAATCCCCAACTTTAATGCAATAGATATTTAAAGCAAAATACGTGTCTAATACGTATTTTTGTATTTTCTGACTGACGGACTAAATAGAATTTCTTTTTTTTACCCAGGTTACCTTGAAAGGTAACCTGGGTAAAAAAAAGAAGTTTCCTAATGGAAAACCCATGGGATGAATCCCATGGGTTTTCCATTAGGAAACTCGCAGTAGCAGCCCGGATTCTGGGTTTGTGCCCGGTTAGTAACAATAAGTTCGCCCTCAAAAATGGGATCAAAAATACCCATTTCCTACTACTCTGTGTGTACTAAGTACCTACTACTCTACCTGCTCTTGTGGAGAATGTTGAGTTGAGAGTGTGAGTAGTTACACAAATATTTGACATAGCTTATCTGATATAAAAACATGGCGCACGCAACTACAATGAAAATTGTCTTTGTAATGGAATTTTTTTAATGAATCTTAAAAAAAAATAACTTGCATCAATCCTTTTTATTTTTTAGAGCAAGCATGGTTGTGAATGTTTCATACCCAAGATTGATGTAAATTCCTCCAAGAATTAAAAAAATAATTTTGAATCTAGAAACCGTTATTTAAATTCAAAATTGGAATACTGCCCAATAAACGGCGATGAAGCAATACGGTACGATTTGGACTCAAAACCGCATTACATACATACCAGAAACTAGTTGACGGATTAATCTAAGTTTAAATAACAAGAAAACTGCAGTGTTTCTGCAATATCAAGGTAATATTACTGCACTGTATAAATATGAGGTAGTTTCCTAGCTCAAAGTCTCAAAGTATTACCTAGACTATGAACACGTCCAGATGCGGTAGAAATCCGCTTAGTAAAAAAGTAATTAAAGAGCTTGTCATTAAACTGCAGTAGTTAGGTTCACTACAGCATTTCGCCAAACCAAAATTTTAACCAAGTTTTAACCAAAATTGTAGTCTGATGTTCCTGCAAATGTGGCAAAACAGTATTTTCTTTTACCACGCCGAATTAAGTTCAAGCCTTTTAATCATAATGATTCTCAAAACCACAAAACAATCTCGGTTGAATCCAGTACTTATTACTTTATTAAAAACATAAATTAATAAATTGTATCTGAATAAAACGACTAGGGTACCATACCTCGTCGTCGAACGCGTCGGGGTCCGCCATCTTGTGTTAACTGTCACTCACTACGCCACTGACGCACTGCGTACACGCACTAGACTTACGTCACATACAACGGATCATTGTATTCACACCACACTTATGTTCCTGAAACAATGGAAAGATAACGTCAGAAGGTAAGATAAAAATACTTTTACTTAGTAGCATGCAGCTATACCATTAGATTGTGCATCTCAACAGCATTTAATTATTTCTTACAAGATCTAAAAACATATTTAGCAGTTATTTATGAACATTTGAGCGTGGAGTCAGCCGCACGGGTCGATTAAAGGTTAAGCTACGCTTACCGAAGTCGGTCCGTTGATGGGTGACCATCCATTACTTAACGAGTTCCCTGCGTGCCTCGGAAAGCACGTTAAGCCATTGGTCCCGGCTGTCATTCGTAGATCTTTGACAGTCGTTACGGATAGTCAGAAGCCCAAAACTCGGATAACCAATCCAGATAGCCAGTCACTCCATGTAAAATACTGGTATTCAGCTGCATGCTGTCAGACTGGAAGCCGATCCCAACATAGTTGGGGAAAGGCTAGGCAGATTGATTGTTTCGTTATACTAATCGCAGCATACTTTTCGTGCGTAAACGGAGAATATTATTGCTAATTATTACATACTGTATTGTCTATAAATTCAAATCACGACTCATTCTTCAACAGTCAAAATATTGTTTATTCTGCCCAAACGAAACGCACATTACAAAAAAAATACACACATCACAGCAGCCAAAAGCCTCGCATTCAACCAATAAGTTTGTCCATTTTGTTAGTTGCTTGATGTCATGGACAGGTATCAAAGACAAATACAATAACAAAATAATGCCAATTAATAACACGGCAAAATGACGTAGTGTGTCAATCTGTTAAAGTTTAGCAGTTAATTTCAATGGTGGTACATACATGTACCTACCTAAGTAAAAAAGAACACAAAAATAAAAATAGCTTCGTCTTTTATTAAAAGTTATTGCGGAGAGCTTTGATAAAGAAAATACCTACTTCTACGGGTATTACCTCTTGTCTATTTAAATATTAAAAGTAATCAGACCTCGCATAAATTGATGTTTATTAATATTTGTTTCATTTTATCTTTCATTATATGATATAAAACTGTTGCTTCTTTTTTCATATTTTTCTTCCATATATTTTTAAACGGGTAGGTACTTAATTTAAGTACTTTTATTTTTTCCAGATTTTTTTACAAATGTTTATCGATTAAACATATTATAGGCTAGTTTTGAGTACAAAATGAGCCAATCTAGGGCAAAACTGTATTTCGGCTATCAGCGCCAATCCCCTCGGATCATTTTATACAATATCATAACCCATAGACTTATAAAAAAAGATGGACTTCGCGCCGCGCATATCGAAAGTGAAGCACCGTACGGATCTATGTGTGCATGATTTGAGTACCTGCAAAGACGCCGTCGCTCGTGTCACGTAATGGCGGCCGGTCGGCATACTATGATGTAAATGTGTGCGCAAGGCGTGTTTGTACAAACGGTGTATACTTACTGAGCTTCACTTTCGATATGCGTGGCGCGGAGTCCATCTTTTTTTATAAGTCTCTGACCTCTCACTGTGTGGAATGAAGTGTGAGTGTGTGAATTGAGAGAGGGTATTGGGGAGGGGATTGAGGGAGTACATACAGTAATACATGAGAAAGTTAAACATTTGGAAGTTTATGAGTTCGATCTGTGTGAATTTTGGAAGTATCAATCAAACCAGAGAATTAGTAATTTTCAGTCTGTCGTGACATCAAAAGTATATTTTTTGAGACTTGTAATTATTAGTAAAGAAGCACACTTTGTTGGTAAAAAAAGTCATGTATTTAATCATGCCTATAATAATTTCCATTTTGCGCTCCTGAAAATAGTATTGAACACTATGATAATGATACTTACGCGTCTTTTTATGAACCTCAAATGATCCCAAATTTGGGGTCCTAAAAATACAAATGCCCGGTTTCTGAGGAATTCTTAAACGAAGTTTAAACTCTCATTAGTAAAAAAAAAAGTGAAAAAAAAGCTCAATTATTTTAAAAAGTGTGCATCATTAGAACGGTAATAAGGTTTTAGAGGATCAGTTAAATACTTCACTTTAAATAACCGAGATCTTTTCTTTAAAAAAAAGGAAACGGTTACTTTATACTCAAAATCCGTTTTTCAAAGCTAAATACAATTAGCTAGAGATGAAGAAATTAACGAAGGGTTTAAATGATATCAAAGGGAAGGAAGTAGATCCAGTGAAGTGGTCGTTTTTTCTAATTTGTTTTTTTCGAGTGAGATTAAATGGCGACTAATTTGTTACAAGATTTTATTTTTACTGTAACTAACTTGTGATTCAATGTAAAAATAGAGCAGACACTAACACCGATTTTTCGACGCCATATTTTAGTTTTTTAATAGTTTTAGTTAGGTTAGGATATTATATTTTTAACTTCATTAAACTCTTTATGTGTATTCCCGGCCGACGCACACTTTTTTTGAGGAGCTCGTGGCTAAGTAATAACAGCCGCACGGGTCGATCCGTCAGGTTAAGCTACGCTTGCCGGGGTTGGTCAGTGGATGGGTGACCATCTTTACATAACGAGATTCCTCCGTGCCTCGGAAAGCACGTTAAGCTGTTGGTCCCGGCTGTTATTCGTGAATCTTTGACAGTCGTTACGGGTCGTCAGAAGCCCGAAAGTCTGACAACCAGTCTTACCAAGGGGTATCGTAGTACCCAGTAACTGGGTTGTGGAGGTCAGATAGGCAGTCGCTCCATGTAAAATACTGGTATTCAGCTGCATCCGGTTAGACTGGAAGCCGACCCCAACATAGTTGGGAAAAGGCTAGGCAGATTGATTGAAACTCTTTATGTGTATAAAATAAATAAACATAATTGTATATTATCCAAAAATTAAATCAATGATGTAATAGTGATATTTTTTTGCGCTTAATATAAATTATGTAAAAAAAAATGAGTCACTTGTTAAAAACAGCAGTAACAAACTTGAGCAGTTATTTTGAGAGGACTTTGAACTGAAAGCAGGTGTACCATATGCTGGTCGAGCTGTAAAACAATATTATTAAAAGAAACAGACACACTTAACCTACCTAACAAAACAATAACAGCTCATACACCCATAAAACATAAAATTAAAACGACCAATCAAAACGTTGCTCTCAAAACCACAACCTAAAACAAATGAGGACAAAATTAATTTAAGAGTTTGCGCAAAGCTGAGGATTATGAACAAAGAAATTTAATTAAAAAGACTTAGTAATACCTATAGTTAAGAACGCCAGTGTTGTGGCCCTTGTATAACGGGTTTGTGTTAGTAATTTATGTATCCGACTGTATTTTGTGTTCTTTTTTCTTGCACTTTTGTTGTTCATGGGGCTCGTGGCTAGTTAATTACAGCCGCATGGGTCGATCTTCAAGGTTGAGCAACGCTTGCTGAGGTCGGTCCGTGGATGGGTGACCATCCATAATATACCGAGACCCCTGCGTATCTCGGAAAGCACGTTAATCAGTTGGTCCCGGCTGTCATTCGTAGATATTTGATAGTCGGAAGCTCGAAAGTCTGACGGCCTGTCATATCAAGGGATATAGTGTTATCCATTAACTGGGTTACGGAGATCAGATAGGCAGTTGTTCCATGAAAAATACGGGTATCCAGCTGCATCTGGTTAGATTAAAAGTCGACCACAACATAGCTGGGAAAAGGCTAGGCAGATTGACTTTTGGTATTCATGGAATCATTGTGGATGAGGTTAGATAATTGCAGCTGTGGTTGAGTCGGGATATTCTTGGTAAAAATGATATTACAGCTGGGCCAATATAAATTCAAAAAATCTTTTATTCAGTGGGCCATTTTAGCGCGACTGGCTATAATTTTTGCTTGCCCTGGAAATAACCGAATGCAATTCGCGTCTTAAACTACTCGTAACATTCCCGCACCTTCTTCATAAGTGTTTTGTTGCCTTCAGCGAACTACTCGTACTAATACTCGTAACTTAAGAGTAACAAAATTAAATAAAAAAGTCGGGAGGTGTCGTGCGACACTCGGTTGCTTTTGCTGTATATTAAGTAGACACAATTAAATAAATTAAAAAAGTTTGAGAGTAACTAAATGAAAAAAACAAAAGTATCGTGACGGTCAAAATGTTACACTTTTTTCTATGTAAGTATCTCATCTCTCATATATTCGCCAAGTGGTGCAGAGTATGTATAACGTGCGATCACAAACTCCGTTCCAACAACTCCAACCAAAAGCCAAACGGCCAGCATTATTGTAGATTGGGCCTACAGTGACAGCTAACACTAGCTGTCAATACACGACACATCAATAAAGCAATAACGATTGACATGAGTACATGACAGCCAGTCAGCTGCATTGTTGATGACGTGATTGCAATTATCTAGATCAGACATAATAACCAACCGAGTTTGATTGTAACGATCAAATTAGATGTTGAAAATTATTGGCTGGCGCTGTCAAACGGTTTGAGAACACCCTGTATAGTATAACTATGATTGGATTTAATAATACAGGATGACGTCAGTAGCGAGACATCTTAAGCTGTTGATGCTAGAATGTATCCGGGCATAAATATAAAGATATGTCGTAGTTTATTTAATTGATTTTGTAAGTAGGAAATATGAATACATTTTTTTTTGTCTTGTTTGTGCAAAATAAACAATAATTCTTTCCTTTTTTCTTCTTCTTTATACCATGTGTAACATTTTAGCTTAGTTAACTATGCTATACAAAAAATTGTATGGCTATATCCGTCCAAAAAATTTAAAATTCATAACAGCCCAAACGGGGGAAATCTAGTTAAGGGCTGAAGCAACAGTTATTAAGTCGAAACTTGAATGAAGTATCACTCTGATCTCAAGTGATACTTGGTCATCGATGACAAAGGAGGAAGGAAAGCAAACGTGCTCAGATTATCCAGATATTTACAAAACAGCTTTGAGCACTGTCTCGTTAAGCAATTTGTGTGAAATTGTTTTCAAACACTACAGAATGTATCTTGAAGTTTCAGACTAATTCAAGTCTGTTGTCGCTTCGAAGACAGGCATACATATTTGCACATAAAATAAGTTATTTTGATTTGTGAATTTATTGTTAGTTGATTTATTTTAAAGAAAACATAGTTAATTAATAATCTTTTAAGAGCTATTCAAATACATATTTAAAATGATCTTATTTAGGTGGCAGCACTGGTTTCGCGCCATTATTGTTCCGTTGCACACTTCCGGAGCAATGGTGGGGCGATACTTGCCACGCCGATATTTTTGGAAGCGTGATCGGCGGTGGCCAGTTGGTGGTAGTACTGAGTGCGTGTAACATCTTCGGAATTTTTAGAAAATAGTGTGGTTAAGTGTGATTATATTTTAGACTAGAAAACTAGAAAATAAAGTTATAATTATTGTGTACGTGTGCAGTTTGATTAAAGTACTTTACATCAGAAGTGGTACGGGAACGCGCCCAGATGCCGCGGAGCCGCAAGCGCACTCGAGAGAAAAGAGGTGCGTCAAAAATAAGTCGTACGAGTAGCTCATCATCGAGCTCTGGTTCGCCTTCGCCCAGCAGCAGCAGCTCTGATGGACACAGGCGTAGGAAAAAGAGACGCACCAGCCGTGCGTCTCCCGCAGTAAGCCAAAATGTTATTTTATCTTCAGTGATTCCTGATTTTGATCCATTAGTGGACGACATTGAAATGTGGATAAATGTTGTGGAAGCCAATGCGCGTGTTTTTCGTTGGTCTGATCGTGTCCTACAATATCAAGCTTTGCAAAAATTACGTAATACTGCTAAAACATGGTATGACTCGCTTCAAAAAAATAAAACACGATGGACTACCTGGAAATGGAAGGATTGGCGTAATACACTGTTAGACACATTTCAAATAAAGCGTAATATGTATTGTTTGCTAAAAGACTTGGTCCAAACGAAACCCTTGGATGGCCAGTCATTATATGAATTCTATTTTGTACAAAAAGGCAAGATTGACAAGATGAGATTGTCATTTTCTGATCAAGATATTATTTCAGTAATCGTAGGATCAATTGGCGATAAAAATATAATCACTGCAGCAGATGCTGGTAATTTTAAATACTGTGATGAGTTGGCCTCATTTTTACATGGGAAAATTCATGTTGACCCGGAACAAAAGTCTGTTCAGAAGCATAACAATTTTCACGGTAAAAATTCAACTCGCTTAATCGGTAGTAATGTTGAGAAAAAGACGGACAGTTCTTCCAACTATAGTGGAGTACCAATACATAGTTCTGTTTCCAATGCTGGTTCAAATATAACATGTTTTCGCTGTGGTGAACCAGGTCACAAAAAGACCAGCTGCAGTCAGAAGGATAATGTAAAATGTAATGTATGTAATAGATTTGGTCATTTGGAGCTTGCATGTAGGTTTAAACCTAAAATGAAACCTGAAAAGGATAGCGAAGTCAAATTAATTGTTGAACTTACACCTAAGGATAAATTTTATAAGGCAATTGTAATTAATGGATGTAAACGACAGGCTTTTATTGATATGGGCAGTGGTTGTTCTCTGATAACGTCTTCTTTGGCACGTCAGTTAGACCTTGCAATTTACCAATTAACTAAACCTGTTTTATTAACAGGATTTAAAACAGATTCTTGCTCTGAGGTCACACATGGGGCACAGGTTGATATTATGGTTGATAATGCTGAGCTTAATGTGGTTCTATATATTTGTGATGAATTAGCTGGCTGTCCTATTTTAATTGGTAGGAATTTTACGGAGGATAAAAGAATTATGTATGCACGTGTAGGAGATAGCCTTTCTTTTCGTCCCATAAGTAATTATCACGTCGCTTTAATAGAGTCTTCTATGTTTAACCCTGATTCTGTTGAACACATATCTGTGTTAAATGAAATATTTTCTAGATACCCTCGGGTTGTTTCAAAAGATTTAAAATCGTTAGGACAGACTTCTTGTGTTGAGCTAGACATTGAATTAACAACTAATAAACCTGTGTACCATAGACCCTACCGCATGTCTGAATCCGAAAAGACGGCCACTAGGGAAATTATTGATGACTTATTAAAAAATGGAATAATTCGCGAAAGTAATTCCGCTTATGCCAGTCCGATTCTGTTAGTTGATAAACCTTCGGGCGAAAAACGTATGTGCATTGATTATAGATCACTAAATAAAATTACTGTCAAAGAGAAATACCCAATGCCCATTGTAGAAGACCTTATAGATAAACTTAGAGGATGTAAATGCTATACATCTATTGATTTAAAAAGTGGCTACTATCAGATTAATGTTAGTGAAAATTCTATTGCTAAAACCGCATTTATTACGCCTGATGGCCATTTTGAATTCATGAGAATGCCATTTGGGTTATGCAATGCACCTTCTGTATTCCAAAGGTTAATGAACACTGTTTTGGGTAAACTACGCTTTGGTAAAGTTATTTGTTACATGGATGATCTATTGATAGCGACAGAGTCTGTGGATGAGAATATTAGGCAGTTAGACGAAGTATTAAAAATATTGCAAAATAATGGTTTGACCATAAATTTGGAGAAATGTCACTTTTTCCAGAGCTCTGTCAACTTCCTTGGGTACGATATTTCTGAAGATGGTATACGTCCAGGTAAAAAAAAATTAAAGGCAGTAGAAGACTATCCTGAACCTAAAAATGTGCACCAAGTAAGACAATTTTTAGGTCTAATTAATTATTTTAGAAAATTTATAAAGAATTGTGCTATTATAGCAAAACCGTTGACAAAGCTCTTGAAAAAAGACATCACATGGGAGTGGGGATCCGATCAAGTCTCAGCGGTCAATAAATTAAAAGACGAGTTGTTACACAATGCTTTATTAAAAATATATGACCCCAAATTACCTACTATTTTATACACTGATGCCAGTCGCGATGGTATGGGCTGTATACTGACTCAAGCTACTGATAGAGGTGAAAAACCAATCCAATTTTATAGTCGACAGACTACCAATGAGGAGAAAAAGTACCATTCCTTCGAGTTAGAGTTTTTAGCAATAGTTGTGGCACTTCAAAAATTCCGTCACTATTTATTGGGATCCAATTTTAAAATTTATACAGATTGCAATGCTGTTAAATGTACAATAAATAAGCAGGAAATTAATTCTAGAATCGGTAGGTGGGTATTACTTACACAAGAATTCACTTTTGAAATAATACACAAACCTGGGGCTCAAATGCAACACGTTGACGCTTTAAGCCGAAATCCAGTTGATACAAATTCCACCCCCATATGCAATGAAAGTGTGTTGGCTATTACTGAAGCAGATTGGTTATTGTCAGTCCAATTACAAGACCCAAGTATTTGCGCAATAAGAGAAATATTAGAATCAGGTCAGGCCGAGCTTAATAAGAAAGTGTATAATGAGTATGAGTTGTTAGGTAATAAGGTATACCGTCGGACTGACTACGGTAGACGGTGGGTTGTCCCTAAACAATGTATTTGGCAAATTATTAAAGCTAATCATGACGACCTTGGCCATTTTGCCGTGGATAAGACAATTGAAAGAATAAAATCTTGTTATTGGTTTCCCAAAATTAAGAAAGTAGTATCCAAATATATAAAAAATTGCATTAACTGTATATACTATAAAAATATCCATGGCAAAAAGGAAGGCAAACTGTTTCCTATACCTAAATATGCAAAACCCTTTCATACGCTCCACATAGACCATCTGGGTCCATTTGTAAAGACCACGCGTAAAAATACCTATCTCTTGGTGACTGTTGACGCTTTTACAAAATTTGTATTTATATCTCCTGTTCGGAACACTAAAAGTCAAGTTGTTATTAACGAGTTAGACAAAATATTTAAGGTTTTTGGTAACCCTAAGCGTCTTATATGTGATGCTGGGAGTTCTTTCACGTCTAAGTTATTCGTTAAGTACTGTCAGGACAAAAATATACGACAACATGTTATAGCTACTGCTGTTCCACGCTCAAACGGTCAGGTGGAACGCTTTAATCGCACCATCCTTGACGCATTAAGAAGCATGGGTGCTAATACCAACTATGACAAATGGGACGCTCATATCACCAGTATACAACAAGGAATTAACAGTACCATTAATAAAACCACTTCAGCCATTCCTAGTGAAGTATTCTTTGGATACAGACTTCAAACTGATGCTGACATGTTGGCACAGGAAGATCAAGATCAATCTGTTGACGTCACATTATTGAGGAATAACGTCAACAGTCGTATTCAAGTCAGTGCAGATAAACAAAAGCAGGCTTTTGATTCAAAAAGAAAAATTGCTCACAGTTACAACGTCAACGATTTGGTAGTTATAAGAATTCCCAGTCAATCCAATGACGGGCAAAGTACCAAATTATTACCACTTTTCAAAGGACCTTTTCAGGTAACTGAAGTTTTAGGTCATGACCGCTATAAAGTAAAGGATATGCGTGGCGCTGAAAGAACAAGCAAGTGCTATGAGGGGACCACGTGTGCCGAAAATATGAAACCTTGGATCAAGTTGGCAGACCTAGACGTTGACGGTTCGGAAATGGCCTAAGATGTTGTCAGGTATTTATTAAACTCAAATAATGATTGAATTTACTAAAAATCTTGTCTTAAAAAGTATTTACTACTTGTCATAAGCTGTCTAGTGCATTTGCTTCAAACATATTCTGGTATTTGGATTATTTTAGGTTACAGTATTTATTCGTGTAAAATAAATCTGTAACAAATAAGTTTGGGGTTTGTAGTGATATGCAACTAGGGTTGGCCAAAGGCATCGCCTAGGGAAAACTGCAAACTCTAAACATAACTGACCGCTGATGGAACAGTTAGATACATGCAAATACCAACATATGTTAGGTTAATAGGTCTTTTGAATTGGGGTCTTTCTCTGCTGGCCGCTGATGGAATAGTAGAGTAGACGCTCAATTCGAAAGAGGCTTAACATAAATGTCATGTTAATAGGTATATTGAATTGGGGTCTTTCTCTGCTGGCCGCTGATGGAATAGTAGAGTAGACATTCAATTCAAAAGAGTAATCGCATCTTTACTCTTTGAAATATTGTGACTTAATTGTTTATATTTTGTTTTCAGCAATTGCACCAGACTGGGACGCTATCCGGGGACGGATGCGTGCGCAGGACGGCCGGATGTTGTCGCTTCGAAGACAGGCATACATATTTGCACATAAAATAAGTTATTTTGATTTGTGAATTTATTGTTAGTTGATTTATTTTAAAGAAAACATAGTTAATTAATAATCTTTTAAGAGCTATTCAAATACATATTTAAAATGATCTTATTTAGGTGGCAGCACTGGTTTCGCGCCATTATTGTTCCGTTGCACACTTCCGGAGCAATGGTGGGGCGATACTTGCCACGCCGATATTTTTGGAAGCGTGATCGGCGGTGGCCAGTTGGTGGTAGTACTGAGTGCGTGTAACATCTTCGGAATTTTTAGAAAATAGTGTGGTTAAGTGTGATTATATTTTAGACTAGAAAACTAGAAAATAAAGTTATAATTATTGTGTACGTGTGCAGTTTGATTAAAGTACTTTACAAGTCATTCTGCCTCGAAGGACCAGCCCCATTTTATAACGATAACGGTACTGAAAACATCTCCTTTTAGTAAAATGGTGAAATCTCATGTTTCGAGCGATTCATCATGTTGCAAAAGATAGGCTGTCAGAATAAGCGAGGCTATTTTTATATATATATTTTATATCACAATCAACACTGGTGAACTGCAATTTCTTAACGTTTCTGATATCCTGGTACCATCCAACTCCTTGATGGCCGATATTACAATTTGTTGCAATATTTTGTGTCATGTCATGCCCATTGCCATTGCAACTGTTGTTGCTGTATGGACATGTACTTAGTATTATGTGGGTAGAATTGAAAAAAATAAAAACAAATTGGTTTATTCACCAAGCAGTAGGAAATATCAAAGATTTCAAATGTAGGTATCCAATAGGAACTAGCAAAACTACTAAATAATATGTGGGTACGTTGGCCACCTAGAAAGCCATACAAGTTTACTTGCAGAGGCAGTTTAGTGCTATTCATCAAGCACTTGACGGGTTGACAGGCTTTCAATACAAGCAGCGAGGCCATTCCTCACAGTCAACACATCGTAGTGCTTTACGCTTCTGATGTCCTGGTACAGACCAGCTCTTGTTTTTTTTTGTCAGTTAAAAAGTTTATGGCCAAAGCTGAGAACCAAAGATTTAGTTTTTTTGATGGATTTGATTAGAAAATAAGATATTGGTTGACTGACTGAGAACTCAGGGATCATAAGCCTATAATAGGACATCTTCAAAACAACAAACGCATCCTCAAACAAAGATAAAGTTTGGAAGACCGATTTATCACAATCTTGACGGGTTTTCAATACAAGCCCTGATGTCATTGCTCCTATGTTAATAATGTATTGAGCTTATATCCTTCCATTTCTCATGTCCTGGTATTTTGGTAAGAGGACTGCAAAAAAAAATATTTTAAAAAATTATAAAGCAGACGCAGGTCACGAACGACAGAGCGAAAACATGAAGCACAAACAGTCAATTATATTGCACTATTTTAGTTTAAATCCAATACCTGCTGACACGAAACCAAGTTCTAACCTATCTAATACTCCTCTTGTACACAAAGCTGCTTCAAACTCTAAACTGTATGGTTAACTTCTCCCCAATATTCCTTTCTTTCAACTCCCTGAAACCCTCAAAGCGTAAAGTCAATTCAATTCCCCACTATCTCGATATACGATATCATCTCCGAACACGGATGCTAGTTGGAAAACTATTAGCTCGAGGCAAACTTGCCAGATAAAACCAAGTTTAAAACTACACCCCTTAACGACTGTATCGGCTTAGCACTAGAGTTCAATTTAGCCTGTAATAGGTGTAGCAAATACCGTGAGAAGTATTTATTTATTTATTTATTTATTTATTTTAAATAGAACGGTCGAAACCAATTACACTATTTAAACATATTACATATATATAATTTATTTAACACAGTCATGCATTCTTCTCACAAAAATTCAAACATTCTGACAGTATCATCTTCCATTCAGTCACAAACACATCAAGATCTGTGTTTGAGTTCAGGAGAGCGTTAATAGCAGCTAATGTCCTAGGAATAGGTGACTTGGAGCGTGCAACAGTACGGCAAGTTGGAACAGCCAGTAAGCGGTGTTTTCTGCTACGACAATAATTGTCTGGTACAAACAGATTACAGATTTCATTATGAAGATCAGGCACATCAATAATACCCCTAAGAATTTTTAATATTACAGTCATCTGATCGCGCGACCGTCTTACTTCAAGAGAATTGAAACCTAAGCAACCCAACAGGAATTTATTAGGATACAAGAGAGGATAATACCCGTACAAGTGCTTGTAAAGGTATCTAAGGAATGCTTTTTGAACTTTTTCTAAAGCTAACGCATACTGCTTCTCAAAAGGATTCCATACGCACGCACTAGACTCAAGCTTGCTACGGACCAATGCCTCGTAAACAAGTTTGATAACGTGAGGGTTGTGGAAGTCACGACAGTTCCTTAAAACAAAGCCAAGGCGCCTGAAGGACTCCTTAGCAGTGGATGTGATGTGGTCGTGAAAAGTGAGCTTACGGTCGAATATGACTCCCAGGTCTTTCATGGAATCAGTTCTTGTAATTGTATCTCCATTCAGTTTGTATAGAAAGTTGACTGGACGTTGCATTCGACCGAAAGTCATCACGTAGCATTTAGATTTATTAAATTCCATTTTATTTTCTAAACTCCACTTATATACTGAATCAATGTCTGATTGCAGAGCTTGGCAATCGAGCTCAGATTTTATTTCATAAAATAGTTTCAAGTCATCAGCATATAAGAGGCATCTGGCATTCGCAACTACATCAGGAAGGTCATTAATCACCAAAATGAAAAGAAGAGGGCCGACTACCGAACCTTGACTCACACCCGAGCGAGTGTGGTATGGGAGTGACTCGTACAAACCCAATCTGACAAATTGTTGTCGGTCCCGCAAATAATCTGCAAGAAGTCGTAAAAGCCCTGGAGCAACACCTATTGCACAGAGCTTTGACAGCAAGACGTCATTGTTGACTCTGTCGAACGCCTTTTGGAAATCAAAGTAAATAACATCTACCTGGCGTCTGCGATCAAGACTAGTAGAGACATAGTTAACTAGTGTAAGTAAGTTGGTATTGACGGATCTTTTTTCGCGAAAGCCATGCTGCTCATTGCACAGGTACCGCTCCAGTTGCTTGTAAATTCCTTGATGTAGGACATTCTCGAAAACTTTCGCGGGAGAAGATAGTATCGCTATTGGACGATATTCATCGAACATCGAATTGAAGATTTATTTGAAGATTTCGGTATGGGAGTCACACGTGATATCTTCCATTGTGGTGGATAGACTCCAGATTTTAGTGCTAAATTAAAAATGTGGTTAAGGGGCCGAATGAGAAATTCCTTTCCCTCTTTTAAGAACCACGGAGGAACATTATCAGGACCAATAGAACTATTGAGTTTTAATTTATTAATTCCGGTGCTTATGTCACTTTCAACGAAGTTTAGTATATTAATGTAATTACTAATATTGCAGTTGCTCAGATTGGCTACATTCTCGAGGTCTAACTTTGGTGCTTCAGTTTGGAAGACGCTCGCAAAATATTCTGCGAACGCTTCAGCAGCTGCTACACCACTGTGAATTTTACCTTTGTGAGTTACGTTAGGCTCAAACCCGCCTTTTGATCTAAGGTTAGAAATATGCTGCCAAAATTCTTTGGGATTTTTCTTAATGTTCCCTTCGATGCGCCTAATGTAAGTATCATAAGCAGTCGATATACGAGACTTTAGGCTAGATCTATAGTCAGAGAATTGCTTATACAATAGTTCATCTTTACTCTTTTTCCAGGCGGAATGTAATTTAACTTTTTTCTGGATATCCAGAATAATATCCGACGTAAACCAGGCAGGGTATCTTCTAGTTACCTTTCTGCTTCGGCGTTTTTTAGGGATACAATTGTCAAATAAACTGTAAATAATATCATAGAAAACCTGAGTGCTAGTGCGTACGTCATTGGATGATATAACTGCATCCCAAGATACCTCGGAAAGAAGTTCGTAAAGCAGATCGCGATTACATAATTTGAAATTCCAGTCCCTACTACGGTTGACATTACTGGGTTCAATTCTTTCACTTTCATCAGATGACTGTAACTTTACCTGGATGTCCAACGGCGGATGGTACGCATCAGGGGGTACCAAACCTTCAACTGCTTTTACAGAAACGTTATGTAGGCTTGCGCTTTCCTGAACTAAAACAACATCCAACATTCCCCCATGCATGTTCTCAACAATATTTCTTTCAGACATATTAGAAAATGTTAGAAAATAACAATAATAATTGCGAACATTTAAGGAAGCACTGTTTAAGTTTATATCACCTAAAATTATTACTGTTCCTTTTAAGTCATTTATAAAACTTTCCACTTTTGTAAACCAGGTCATATAATCACTGTCAGTGGCACTTGGTTTTATGTACACAACGCACACGTAAACATGGTGACCATGCCACGAGAAACTCGACCATAGATCCTCACCACAGTCTGTCTCAAGTTCTCGTCGACGGCGTAGGATTATGGGGGTGCGTGCCATAAGGAGCACGCCTCCACAAGGTGTACCTCTGTCGCGCCTTAGTACATTCCACTCAGCATTGACGAGTTCTGTATCTTCAACCGAGGTATCCAAAAAAGTCTCTGTGGCCGCTATTAAATCTTGTTCGGTTATGTGCAAATTGTTGCGCCACATCCGGAGCTTTGTTTTAATTCCACGAACATTCTGATACATACAATTAATTTGTATAGTTTTGGTGCTTGCTCTGAAAGCAGCTGTAGGTCCGGTCACAGTACTAGCACTATGCTGCCTTGTCCCTCTGTGTAAGCTGTTCGTGAAAGGGCTGTGGGGCAACTGCACGCTGGCTGTTAGACTGGACGGATGACTGTTTCCTATAGTTGATCCAAGCCTTGATTCTTGCATTTACTGGCCACACATCTGCGGAAAAGCAGCGCTCATAGCATGCAATGGGAACACTAATTTTGTACGACTTGTAATTTCCTTTCGGAGTGAGTTCATCAATAATACAAGCATCAGTGCCACATAAAGTGCGAAGGTAGTCTCTAATTTCATCGGCTGTGGACTCCATGTTCCATAGGTGTAAGTACTTACGAGCCTCCACGGCCTTTAGCGATGTTACACTGGGGCCAGCAGCTCCTTGGATTGACACTGGCCGACGATTTTTAGACTTCTTTGTTACTCGCGTCCATTCCTGAGAGTCTGATGCTTGTGAAGTAGAAGGGGCAATCTGCGTTACCATTTCAGCTGGTGCAGAATCGGTATTGGGTTCACTTGAGCTGGCACAAGGGGGAGCTGGTTCAGAGAGAGGCTCAGTTAAGATGCCCTGCTTTGTACTGCTTGAAAAGTCGATTGGCTTACTGTGAAAGTTTTGTTCCAGACGATGTAGTCTACTGCTCAGTTCCGTGATGGTGCGCTGCATAGAAGAGTTTTGAGTCTTCAGGTTCTCCATAGCTAATTTAACCTCTACGTGCTCAGTGACAATATCCTCAATTTGGGTCTTTACAGCATTCACAGAATCTTTTGCGCTGTTGAGTTCCTGTTTCACTGATCGAAGTTCCTCACACATTAGTACGCTTATGCTGTCATTGATTTTTAAAAGCATACTGCTTAGCTGATCTTGCAGTACGTCCTGCACAACATTACGGATGTCATCAGTTGTCAAGGTATTACAGGAATTTGGGGACGAGTGCAGCGTGTGTGTTTGTTTGTTTTTGGCGGCTCTCACGGTAACATTAGCATTGGACCGAATAGGCGTATTATCATCCCTGGGCTTTTTAGGATTTTTGCTAGAGCAGGACGGGCAATTCCAAGCTTTGGAGCCAAGGAGGTCTTCTTTGTAATTTGTTAAGCAGGCAAGGTGAAAAGCTTTCTCACAAATCGTGCAATTACGATAATTCCCTTCCTCCAATCCACCACCGCAGCATCCCCAAATCAATTTGCCAGCCGATGTAGACATTGTTTGTTAATCTTAGTATGCAATAATAAATACGTGTAAGCACGCTAATAAATACCCAACGCGTAAACTAGTGAAGTAGCAGGCGAGCGTTAACTTGCGGTCAGCAAGTTTTGTGTAAGTAACAACAAAACGCTCAGTGAGTGACACGGAGCGACACAGAACGCGATCCTTTCCAACTAGGCGACACCGAGCGTTACCGTGCACAGTAGGCAGAGCGATTTCGCTACGTTTGACACAGAACGACACAAAACGCGACTCTTTCCAATTAGTTAACACTGTGTTTTTCTTTGAGTTCGTTATTCAAATTTTTGTAATTAAAATGGTAATAACTTGAGAACCACTTATTATTTTGAAGTTCTGTTTCCAGTATTAAAGAGTAGACTAGTAGTGGAACGTCACAGTATATTTTAGTAGAAGGTTTATTTCGGTTTTGCACGTATCTCGAATTTAAAACACAGAGCTCGTTTCGACACAACACGAGTCACACGTTCGTCGCGCTCACTCTGTCAATATATGAAATAATATCGAAATAATGTCAGTATATGAAATAATATCGGTTCAGAGTCTTTTTAGTGTGCTTTCGAAGTCAAGTCTGTGTTTTTATGAATATTAAAGAATCTATAACTGCAATGGAGTGGAATTTGGTGCACCCGTTTGCGTTTTAAAACTTCATGAAGACTTATGTAAAAGGTAGATAAGGTAAATTTTATACAAATATCGTGAACATTGAACATAAGTGCGATTAACATCAACCTAGTTATGAAAAATGCCTCGCTTGTTAAGAGCAAAAATCTCGCGCGGGCTGGCAACGTCGCATTTGAAAAGGTTTTTCGTGTTTATTTTAATAAATTTAAATCAAAGGACAATTTCCTCTCACAAATTCTTAGATTGTTGGTATTTATAAGTATCCTATTTTTTGACAGTTATTTTGGTATTTACTCTTAGAAAAATTATTGACAACATGTCATTTTCTGAGAGTAAATACCAAAATAACTGTCAAACATACTTACAAATACCAACAATCTAAAAATTTGAGAGAGGAAATTGTCCTTTGATTTAAATTTATTAAAATAGTCACGAGAAACCTTTAGAAATGCGACGTTGTTAGCCCGCGCGAGATTGTCATGTACAGTCAGCTTCACGATGTGGATACCCCCCTTGGAAGCACCGGTACCCACATCGTGAAGCTGACTGTACACAAGCCTACATCATATCAAGCTACACATTTTCTGAGATCACATTTTATCATTGACTAGCTTTTGCCCGCGGCTTCGCCCGCGTGGATGTCGGAAAATATCCCAAGGGAACCTGCTACCGGGAATTCCTTCCTTATTCCTTGTCTACATTATAAAGGGAACCTCTGTGCAAAATTTCAGCTTTCTAGATCCAAGGGTTAGGGCTGGGCGTTGATGAGTCAGTCAATCAGTCAGTCAGTCAGGACTTCTCTTTTTATTTATAAAGATAGGATTTCCACGACGGACGGGGACGTACGCATATTTATCTACCGAGCGGACGTAGGTAATTAATTGCCCAGGTAAACTACTGTAGCTTTATTATTCTGTGACAAATAGGTTGCAAATTAAAAAAATTCTTAGAACTCATGTTACGGAATCAGACTGCAGTATAAAACGGCACGGCATTTAATCGTACCGTCTCAGAACTTAATATCACTTGGAAAAACTTGTTTCCAAAGATATTAAAACATTTTCCACGACTGTACGAGCTGTGTTCAAATAGCGGAAGTTATATGAACGTTATGAACTCCTCATACTTTTTCAAAGCCTTTACCTACTTAAAACCAACACGATCAGGATAAAGCTGAAGAGTTTGTTTGTTTGAACGCGCTAATCTCTGGAACTACCTGTCAGATTTGAAAAAATATTTTTCATTCGATATCCCAATTCTTGAGGAAGGTTTAAGAAAGAGCTGTGACCAATTTGTGCGCGGCGCAACGAATTGATGAGAGCCATGAAATATAGCTACGTGAGTTTGTGTATGCATATTAAAACGGTTTCAAGTGAACTAATAACCCATTAAAATACTGTTGTGGTAATAAACACGAGCCCTCGCTTCCAGATTTGGAACATAGGTACAGTTGTTCCGAAACGGGATTCGAGCCCGGAACTCTGAGTTGGCAAATTGCCAATCTGTCATTTCAGTCTTCAACTATTGACAAGATCAAAAACAATGTGTTTTTAGGGTTCCGTACCTCAAAAGGAAAAAACGGAACCCTCATAGGATCACTCGTGTGTCTGTCTGTCTGTCTGTCCGTCTGTCACAGCCAATTTGCTCCGAATCTAATGGACCGATTAAGTTTAAATTTGGTACACATATGGATTTCTGTGACCCAAACACGTACAGCTAAAGTAAATAAATTAATTTTTAATATGAGGGTCACTTTTAGGGGCAAACTAGAAAATTTTAAAAAAAAGTTTTGCAAACTGTACCGTGTGACATATCAAATGAAAGGGCTTTCTATGAAGGTTTCAAATATATTTTATTTATAATTTTTAAAAAAATATTTTTAAAGTTATTTAAGAAAATAGACGAAAATTGACCATTCCCCCCCTTATCTCCGAAACTACTGAGCCTATTTTTTTTTAAATACAGATAATAGGTCTATACCTGTAGATTACAGGAAAACCTATAAGAAGTTTGGGGTCTTAAAATAACATGGTAAATCTCTCAATGTTGTGAGTACAAACTTACATTTAGGTACTGTTGGAATGTATGGGAGAACATATTTTTCAACTATAATGTTAAGTTTGTTCTTGGCATAATGTCATACCAACTACGGAACCCTTCATTGTGCGAAGTCCGACACGCACTTGTCCGGTTTTTTAAATCTCACACACAATACATCAAAGATTTATGAACAGTCACTATGATAAAAAAAATGTGTCTGTCTGTCTGGCTATGGAGGTGAGGTAGCCTCAAAAATAGGGTGGCCCGCCTCCCAATCCACTGAAAGTCTTTCAATGGTTTCCTTTGGAAAAGAAAAGGGGCATTTCATGCATCTTTTCTATTATTAAACCAAGCCGGAATAGGCCATACATGGTATACAATCAACGGTCGAAAACAAATGGAAAGTGAACAAAGGTAACAACTACCAGGCTAGCATAACGCTATAAGAACATAATATCGAACAGGTACAAAGCGTCCTTCACAATACACGAACTAGACAAAAGACAGTTGCGAAATGAATTTCCCTCATCATGGAGGCCGCAGTTTGGTGCCACAAACTTGCTGCTCGATCACAATAGACCTGAACTTCTGCTGCCCTCATTATACGAACGACATTGTTCGAGACTTTGGAACACGGAGGACTGTCCATACTAACTTGTTCATAAAGTTTGGTGATGCGTAAACAATTAAAAAGTTTGTTTAATAAGATGCGACATTTGGTCGACCCAGGTAAAATAGAAGTGAAGACGACATGAAATATTTGAAGAAAAATATGGCTCCGGGAATCAATAAATATGAAGTTTAGTGATATGAAGTTACATCACCAAAACAGGGGTTCAATCACCGAAACGGGTCTAGGGTGAGGAGCCAGACCAAGAGAGATACAGAAACCCGCAGGGCAGCATGTGGTGACCTGTTGGGCAGCAGCGACCCCACGGACCCGATCTCCCGGGAGAAGTCTTGTTCCTCACCTCTCGCTTGCCTTTATTGGCCGGCTGGAATGAGCACTGACGAGGATCAGAGCTCCCACCTCTTTCTTGCTTTTATTGGCCGGCTTGAGTGGAGATTCGCAAGAGCAAACGTGCTCGAAGGAAGGAAGTATTCCAGTAAGATGCTGGTAGGGATATTAATCGTACTTCCGGGATTGTCCTGATATCCGTGGGATACCTCTCCACTCCTCACAAGCACCTCAGGACATGTTGCCCCCTTGCCGCTACGACATTCTCGTGCTAGCGACCGTTTTCGGGGGCCCATTATTGAGTGTGCAAGTCACCCCCTGCCATTTTATCAGTGTATATTATATAACATTGGTCAGGCAGGGGACATAGTTCTTCGATTGTTCAAGGTATCCAATCCACTATAGCCACCCAACCCCCTAGTCCGATATGTTTTCTTTCCATGTTCTGCAATAGTTGACACTAAACTGACATTATATTAATTGACACTAAACTGACATTATATTCTGCTGCTGTATTAATTCGTCATTGTAATCTAATTTTTATTATTATTTATAGACATGGGCATTATTGCTATTTTATAAAATCTAATGTATAATAAGGAGACGAGTGTGTGTACAATACTTACAATTGAATTGTAAGGAAATTAATCATATGAGCGTTTTGGATGGTATGTCTGTTAGCTCGTAAGACCAATTGAAATAAATAAATAAATAAATAGTCCTGCACCAACCGGGGGTTGTCCTTGGGTGCAATTACATAGTGCATACAGAGATAATCGTGGGCTAGTGCCTTCTCTTCATTTAAAATTGTCTAAGGGGCCTCTGCGAGTTGGCTTCGGCTCCTCGTACGCCTTCCAAAAGACCGGGACCCCAGGGTCCGGAGAATGTCAAAAAAAAATAGAACAAATAATACGAGAATATACTTACATGCATACACACATACTTCTAAAACAAAAATGTTAAAAATAATAGTAATTTAAAATAATAAATACACACGCAACTATGACGAAGTGGAAAGATAGTGTTCTTTCACTCTGCTTTTAAAAACTGAAACAATTTGGAAGGCCCTAATGTCAGACGGAAATGAATTTCACAACCGAACCCCGTGTACAGTGAAGTACTAGGAGTAGAAATCGGTGGAATAGGAAGGGGACTTGAGATTTCTAAGATGCGACCTGCAAGGCGCATCAGCATCAAAAGGTAGGTCGTGGGAAAAGCGGTCCCACAGGATGGCGTTTTAGTGTTGTGAGAGAGTTAAAATAGCAGACGCAATATCCGAGAGTTCCTGCGAAGTCGAATAGGGAGCCACTTGAGTATCTTGCGAAAGTTAGATATGTGATCATACTTTTTAAGGTTAAAAACAAAACGAATAGAGATATTTTTCAAACGCTCAAGTTTATTTAAAAGCTCTTCAGTGGCTCAGTGGAAACGAATGTATGTGCGTCATTTTTCGAGGGAATAAATAGTTTTTCTTTCTTTCTTTCTTTCTACCAACGAATTCTGCAGCAGATCTTCCAGCAGATTCTGCAGCTGATTTACCAGCAGATTCTGCAGCAGATTCTGCAGCAGATTCTGCAGCAGATTCTGCAGCAGATTCTGCAGCAGATTCTGCAACAGATTCTGCAGCAGATTCTGCAACAGATTTACCAGCAGATTCTGCAGCAGATTCTGCAGCATATTCTACAGCAGATTCTGCAGCAGATTCTGCAGCAGATTCTGCAGCAGATTTACCAGCAGATTCTGCAGCAGATTTAAACCAGCAGATTCTGCAGGAGATGTACCAGCAGAATCTGCAGCAGAATCTGCTGGTAGATCTGCTGGTACATCTGCTGCAGAATCTGCTGAATCTGCTGTAGAATATGCTGCAGAATCTGCTGCAGAATCTGCTGGTAAATCTGCTGCAGAATCTGCTGGTAGATCTGCTGGTACATCTGCTGCAGAATCTGCTGCAGAATCTGCTGCAGAATCTGCTGCAGAATCTGCTGTAGAATATGCTGCAGAATCTGTTGCAGAATCTGCTGCAGAATCTGCTGCAGAATCTGCTGCAGAATCTGCTGCAGAATCTGCTGGTAAATCAGCTGCAGAATCTGCTGGAAGATCTGCTGCAGAATCTGCTGCAGGATCTGCTGCAGGATCTGCTGCAGAATCTACTGGTAAATCAGCTGCAGAATCTGCTGGTAGATCTGTTGCAGAATCTGCTGCAGAATCTGCTGGTAAATCTGCTGCAGAATCTGCTGGCCGATCTGCTGCAGAATGTGCTGGTGAATCTGCGGCAGAATCTGCTGCAGCATCTGCTGCAGAATCTGCTGGTAAATCTGCTGCAGAATCTGCTGCAGAATCTGCTGGTAAATCTGCTGCAGAATCTGCTGCAGAATCTGCTGCAGAATCTGCTGCAGAATCTGCTGCAGAATCTGCTGCAGAATCTGCTGGTAGATCTGCTGCAGAATGTGCTGCTAAATCTGCTGGTAAATCTGCTGCAGAATCTGCTGGTACATCTCCTGCAGAATCTGCTGCAGAATGTGCTGCAGAATCTGCTGCCGAATCTGCTGCAGAATCTGCTGCAGAATCTGCTGGTAAATCTGCTGCAGAATCTGCTGCAGAAACTGCTGGTAAATGTGCTGCCAAATCTGCTGGTAGATCTGCTGAAGAATCTGCTGGTACATCTGCTGCAGAATCTGCTGAATCTGCTGTAGAATATGCTGCAGAATCTGCTGCAGAATCTGCTGGTAAATCTGCTGCAGAATCTGCTGGTAGATCTGCTGGTACATCTGCTGCAGAATCTGCTGCAGAATCTGCTGTAGAATATGCTGCAGAATCTGTTGCAGAATCTGCTGCAGAATCTGCTGCAGAATCTGCTGCAGAATCTGCTGTTAAATCAGCTGCAGAATCTGCTGGAAGATCTGCTGCAGAATCTGCTGCAGGATCTGCTGCAGAATCTACTGGTAAATCAGCTGCAGAATCTGCTGGTAGATCTGTTGCAGAATCTGCTGCAGAATCTGCTGCAGAATCTGCTGGTAAATCTGCTGCAGAATCTGCTGGCAGATCTGCTGCAGAATGTGCTGGTGCATCTGCGGCAGAATCTGCTGCAGCATCTGCTGCAGAATCTGCTGGTAAATCTGCTGCAGAATCTGCTGCAGAATCTGCTGCAGAATCTGCTGGTAGATCTGCTGCAGAATGTGCTGCTAAATCTGCTGGTAAATCTGCTGCAGAATCTGCTGGTACATCTCCTGCAGAATCTGCTGCAGAATCTGCTGCAGAATGTGCTGCAGAATCTGCTGCCGAATCTGCTGCAGAATCTGCTGCAGAATCTGCTGCAGAATCTGCTGGTAAATCTGCTACAGAATCTGCTGCAGAATCTGCTGGTAAATGTGCTGCCAAATCTGCTGGTAGATCTGCTGAAGAATCTGCTGGTGAATCTGCTGGTGGATCTGCAGCAGATTCTGCAGCAGATTTACCAGCAGATCTACCAGCAGATTCTGCAGCAGATCTGCCAGCAGATTCTGCAGGAGATGTACCAGCAGATTCTGCAGCAGATTTACCAGCAGATTTAGCAGCACATTCTGCAGCAGATCTACCAGCAGATTCTGCAGCAGATTCTGCAGCAGATTCTGCAGCAGATTCTGCAGCAGATTTACCAGCAGATTCTGCAGCAGATTCTGCAGCAGATTTACCAGCAGATTTACCAGCAGATTCTGCAGCAGATGCTGCAGCAGATTCTGCCGCAGATTCTGCAGCAGATTTACCAACAGATTCTGCAGCAGATTTACCCGCAGATTTACCAGCAGATTCTGCAGCAGAATTAACAGCAGATTCTGCAGCAGATTTACCCGCAGATTTACCAGCAGATTCTGCAGCAGATTCTGCAGCAGATTTACCAGCAGATTCTGCAGCAGATTCTGCAGCAGATTTACTAGCAGATTCTGCAGCCGATTCTGCTGCAGAATCTGCCGGTAGATTCTTCAGCAGATTCTGCAGCAGATTCTGCAGCAGATTTACCAGCAGATTCTGCAGCAGATTCTGCAGCAGATCTTACAGCAGTATAAATTATTATTAGTATTTAGTAGTAATAGTAATTTGGTTTAGCTGTGTAACTTTAATTTTGAATTTTTAATGTATAGGTACCTATCTATAAGAATGACTGATTTATTTTGTTTTGGTAAATTAGGAATAAGACTTATATTTTATGCGATATTTAAATAATTATTTTGATCGCATTGTACGTACTGTTGATTTTGCCTGTTTGTATTTTATGATAGTTAAATTGTTATTTAATATTCTGTGATTTTAGACCTTTGTGTACTTACCAAATGTTTTTTCTAATTTTGTATGTTAGGTATCTTAAGTTTTGAAGAATATGGTTTTTTCCTAAATAATAAGCTTTATTCCATATTATGTATAAAGATCAAAAACTTTTTGTATTATTACTTAGTAGTTGTAGCTTATTTCAGTCATAACAAATGCTCATTAATATATCATATAAGTTAGATAAACGTAAAAAAATACATATTTTGATTAGACTTCAGCATTTTCATTGCTTTACACATATTTTTCATTTCTTTAATAAAATTTATAAAAAAACCCGAAAAAACCGATTTATCCGGTTCCACCGGTTTTGTAAACAAAAAACCCGAAAAAAACGGTTGTTTTAAAACAGCCCGGTTTTTGCATGCCCTAGTGGCATCCAACAACAGGCATCAGCGTAGTCTATAATGGGCTAAATGAGAGTTTGAGCAAGGGAGATTTTGATGTTCAAGGGCAAGAATCTCTGGAGGCATTTCAACGAATGAAACGTGTAGTGCACTTTGCACGTGAGCTGCCCATGTTGCTCAAGTCAGCCGACTTGAGCAACATGGGCAGCTCACGATAAATAGGAATCCATGGATCATGTATTCATGTATTCATGATGCTGCCGATAATCATGGCCTGGGATTTCCTACGCTTGATTTGCAGTCCAAAGGACCGCGACTACTCGTTAATCCTATCCAGGTCACTGTTCAAGGCACACACGGCGGCTTCCGCATCTTCCCATAAGAATGGTTGTAAAGTTGTAGATCTTCGGCATAGAGATGGAAGTGGGGCGTTAATGAAAATAGAAAAGAGTAGAGGAGAAAGAACGACACCCTGAGGCACACCTGCGAGAGAGAGCACTAGAAAAGTGCAGGTTGAAGAGTTCAGGTTGAAGAGGACTGAGTAGGTCATTCGTAGATAGAAAGGTAGAAAGTTTCTGATGAACAATATGCTCAAGAACTTTAGAGAGATATGAGAGTATAGAAATAGGACGGAAATCGGTCGGTAAGACCGGCTGAGCAATTTTGAATAAGGGGATGATACGGGCTGGGTTCCACCGGAACAGTACATACAAGGAGAAATTAAAAATGTGGGTCAAGACGGGAAGTGATGTGGGGAGGTCTCCTAGTGGGGAGGATAGGAGAAATCATTCTTGAGCATGGCAAAGATTATCATTACTAACTGCAGAAGAGGAGATAGCACAAATAGATTTTTGACCTCAATACCACTCACTGAACTTAACTCACTGAACTTTATGGCACAGTTCAACCCGCATCAACGTACTATCGAAATACTCGAAGTGCCCTACATTCTCAAATCGCAATTACGTCTCTGCTTCGAGTACGGACTTGTCAACTGTGTCCTAATGAAGGCACGTTAGTTATATGAGGCGAAAAGTCGTAAATGTAGGGGACAGGGGTACCCAACATTAGGACGCGTTGTTTGCTGATTACGTTGGGTTACTATCCTTTTTGGTCGTCGATTGTTTGTTTCGACGCGATCGGTAGGATACGACTTTTTGATAGTTTCTTGGTTTCTACGATATGTTGTTAAAAATATTAGTGACAATATAGGTCGAAAACATTACTATTATTACTTATTTTCAATATCTTCTCCAATAGTGCAGCGGGGAGAGTCCGAATCCTTAATAGTTGGGCAGTTAAGCTTTTTTCCTTTGTCAGTCCATTGATTTCACTGGCAGCTAGCACTCATAAAAAGGCGACTTTAGATAAATTACATGCATTTATCAAAAGCAAAATAGATTTCTTGAAACGTGACGACGTCGATGGAATCTATTGCCATAATGATGGTCTTTAGTCACGCCCCATCATCTTACAAATAGTATGATATTTCGCCAATGATGGTTGTATAGTTTATTATCTGTGGCTTAACCGAACTTTGCCCGCGCGCCACCGAAGAAGATGGCGCCACTCACTGTCTTTCGAAAAGTGCGACGGTTCACGTTACCGCGCGTGGCTACTAGCAATAAATTTAGAAATCCTCAAGAATTTCCGTGTTTGTGGTTCTTAAAACATTATGTGAAGGTGGAACTGGTGCTGTGCATAATAAGAGCTGTGTCCCGGGACAGGAGCAGGACAATCCAGAGCCGGTGAGTTCATTTTGTTAAGCCACCATTTTTTTATTGTAAAATTGTTAGAACAGGGGCTATCGAAGCCAACATTTTGGTCCTTCGAGCCGGATTTACCGGTTACGAAATCAATCCAACTACATATATATTTATTTACATGTATTTCAATATAAATATCAATTTCACTTCGCATTTTGTGTAAGCACGCACGCGGCAGCTACCTACTCACACACACACTACGTAGGGAAATTCATTTATATCTCTGTTATTATCGAACGCACAGGTTTAAAACATATTCTAAACTGATTTCTATTCACATTGAGTCCTGATCCAACGTTTATTTCAATTACAAGAGCGTTAGTAAAAGTTTTCATTTTGCGAAATTATTTACGAGTAATTTATCGACGCCGCCCGGCCGGCCGCCATCATTAGTAGGAATAGTAGGTAGGTACTTATTACATTGTGAGCGATAACGTAGTTTTGTTGCAAGATGCCAAACATCAAATTGGATGACGAGTATTATGCGTTGGCGCAGCCACATATTACAACGACAGAAATGTGTTTTACGAGATTACAGGCCTTATACGATGTTTCCAAAAAAGTTGCTGACAAACCTGAGTTTGCCAGTGAATTTCGGGCGCGTTATCAAGACGTACCGCAATGGCGCGAAAAGTTCGAAAACAGTGTCAGTGCTATAACAGTTATAAAGAAGCAATTATATCCCGAATATGTGCCGTCTTATAAAGAACTTGACAGCTTTGATACTATGTACTATCATGTTAGCGCTATTTATAGCAGTCTATATAGTACAGATGATAAGTCGGAGAAGTTAAATAAAACGGTTAAAGTTGAAGATAACTATGTAAAGCCTAGGTTACCTAAATTAGAACTATTTCCGTTTGACAGTAAGCTTGAAAACTGGCCTACATTTCGCGATACATTTCTCAGTTTAATACATAATAATAGTCAAATTGCTAACATTGAAAAGTTTTATTATTTACTCTCGGCTGTAAGCGGGTCTGCGTTGACTATCGTGAAGTCTATGCCAGTCACATCAGACAATTATAAGATTGTATGGTCTGCGTTAGAAAAACGATATGATAATAAGCGTGCATTAGCAACTAATTACCTTGATAAATTATTCAATTTTAAACCATTATTAAACGAATCTGTCTCGGGACTTAACGAATTCTTACAGACATATCAAGAAAACGTTAGGGCCCTACAGATGTTAAAGGTCAATGACCTTGCAGGTTTTATGTTATTTTACATCGCTTTGCGTAATTTGGATCCCATAACGAGGCGTGAATTGGAAAAGGCGTTGGGACATACAGATATACCTATTTATGAGGAATTGATAATGTTTGTGGAAAAATACGTGCGTGTTCTTGAAATGTCGGAATATACTGCTGATTCTACGAAAGACAGTCAACCCTCTACTTCAAAGTCAAAAAAGACGCAGCGACTGACCTTGTCATCAGCTGTTAGTACAAGTACAGACCAAACTGTTAAGTCAATGAAGTCCAGTGAGTGTTTGTATTGTAAAAAGATGCATTCTATTTATCGATGCACCGACTATATCGACCTGACACCGGCACAGCGTCTCGATAAAATTAAACAATTAAAGTTGTGTGAAAATTGTTTACGCGAACATTCGGTCGACGACTGTCCGTCTAAGGTACGATGTACGGTCTGCAAAAAAAAGCATCATCATACACTGCACATAGATTCTGTTGCAAATTCGAATCCTAGTGCAGTAACATTGACGTGCTCAGCTAATTTGACAGTTTTGCTCGGCACCGCTATTGTACACGTCGCAGATTGTTGGGGCCAGTACCACACCGTACGTGCTTTAATTGATAGCGGAGCCATGACGAGCTACATAACTCAAGACTGTGCAAAACGCTTAAACCTGGCACGTCGACAATGTAATTTTGAGCCTATCGGGTTAGGTGGGAATTTAGTTAAGGAGTTCGGGGTGACCACCTGTAAGGTCAAACCGCGACACCTACCTGGTCCTATACTGCCAACCGATGCGGTCATTGTTTCTAAAATAGTTGGTTGTTTGCCCACAGTGCCATTGCCTGATAAAGTAATAACCGAGTTTCAACATCTGAAGTTAGCAGACCCAGAATTCTATAGACCTGCGCCGATCGACATGTTGATAGCAGGTGATCTGTTTCCGTACATATTCGACAGTCAAAAGATTCTTCCACGAGATCACGGTTTACCTGTTGCGATGAGCTCAATATTCGGATATGTCCTAGTAGGTCAAACTGAACTTGGTTCCTGTACCGCGTCAACCGCTACCAGTACTACTCGCGATCAGTCATTCTGTGCATTTTCTGTGAATCTGGAGCAAGTAATGCAGTCATTTTGGGAAATAGAAGATGTACCGTCTAGTGTGCCGCCGCGTAACCCAGACGAGGAGCGAGCAGAGCATTTGTTTGCCAAAGAGCATAGGCGCGATGATACGGGTAGGTATGTTGTTAAGTATCCATTTCGGCAATGTGTAGAACTCGGTGATTCAAGTCAGATGGCTACTCGTCGCCTTCTTAACTTAGAGTCAAAATTAGAACGAGACCCTGTGCTCAAAACTGAATATCATAAATTTATGCGCGAATATGAAGATCTCGGCCATATGACGTGTCTTAGTGATGTCCAGAACGTGGAGTCAAAATATACTATCCCGCATTTTTGCATTATTAAGCCGACGAGTACCACTACGTCGCATCGTGTGGTATTTGATGCGTCAGGTAAAACAACAAATAATATGTCACTCAACTCAATCGTGTTACCTGGGCCCAAGCTTCAAGCTGATATCAACCAGCTTTTAATAAATTTTCGACTACATGAAATTTGTCTGTCTGCTGATATATGTAAAATGTATCGGCAGATACTGGTCGACCCTAGTCAACGACCGTATCAACATATTTTATGGCGTTACTCCCTGGATCAGCCAGTTCAAATATTCTCTTTGAACACCCTTACATATGGTATAGCGAGCTGCCCTTATTTGGCTATTAAAGTCTTACATACTTTGGCGGGTAACGAAATTACTAACTTTCCTAAGGCTGCTCCACTGCTAAAAACTGCATTTTTTATGGACGATTTTCTATGGTCTGTAACTACTGTAGACGAAGCTGTAACTCTGCAAAAAGAATTAATGAAACTATTAAAGTCAGGTGGTTTTATACTCCGCAAATGGTCCAGTAATTGCACACAGGTCTTAGACAGTTTAGATGAGGATCATCGTGAAACGCCAGTCACGTTTGATGATGAAAAGAATTTAGCTATTAAAGTGCTGGGACTTCAGTGGTTACCCACTTTTGATGCGTTTTCGTTTACCATTTCTCCGCCAAACCCTGTCATTTCAAAGAGAACAGTGTTGTCACAAATTGGTCGTCAGTTCGATCCGCTTGGTTTCGTGGCGCCATGCACATTTTATGCCAAATGTCTAATGCAGGAGCTTTGGGCTCGCCAGCTTGACTGGGACCAAAGTCTACCATCAGAGCTTGCGTCAAAATGGCAGTCATACGTTGATGAACTTCCATTGTTGTCAGATATACGGCATAGCCGTCATGTAAAAGTGACCTCTCCTTCTTTTTGTCAACTTATAGGTTTTTGTGATGCCTCAACACTCGGCTATGCGGCAGTTGTATATCTGAGAACAAAAAGCCTTGCAGGTGAAGTTAAGGCCAGTCTACTCATCGCAAAATCCAAAGTGGCTCCTATAAAGACCGTCACCATTCCGCGATTAGAGCTCATGGCAGCCCACTTGCTCGCAAAGCTGATACAATACCTTCAAACTATATTGCGTGACCGGCTCAACATTGATGAGACATTGCTATTCACGGATTCGTCGGTGGTGCTAGCCTGGCTAAATACGCCTAGCTACACACTCAAAACATTTGTATCCAATAGGGTTTCTAAAATCAACGACTGTGTCCCTAGTGAATGCTGGTACCATGTGAGCGGTGTGTCAAATCCAGCTGATATATGTTCTCGCGGCGCTTTACCTTCGGTCTTGTTAGCAACGACAGAATGGTTCACTGGCCCAGACTGGCTCAAACAAGACCAGACTCAGTGGCCGATTAAGACCATGGACGAGTTTCGTGACTGCAATCCTCCCGATCTCAAGTGTTCCAAGACAGCTCTTGTATCCACTGAGTCTGATTCATCCAGTTTTCTTTATAATTTAACTGAGAAATATTCTAGTTTTAGCAAATTGCTCAACGTCGTAGCTCGATGCTATCAATTCATACGTAACTGTAGACTGCCTGCTTACGAACGCAGATCCCTCACTGTGTCGGATATAAGAAACGCGCATGACGTATTAGTGAAAACCGTTCAAAATCATCATTTTTCTAATGACATCATGTCACTAGCAAAAGATGGTAGCGGTAGTCAATCATTGCGGAAACTCAACCCTTTCATAGACTCCAACTGTTTCCTCAGGGTGGGGGGTAGACTTTCCCAATCAGATCTAACGTATGAAAAGAAACATCCGCTATTACTCCCTAAAAAGTCTCATTTTACAGAAATCTTAATCGATCACTATCACAAAATTTATCTGCACGTGGGCCCGCGCACACTTCAAAGTTTGATAATACAAAAATATTGGATCATTTCAGCACGATGTGCGATTCGATCCCGCACTAGGAAATGTATTTCTTGTTTTAGGGTGTCTCCTACAAATCGACAGCCCCTAATGGGTGAACTACCTAAGTACCGTTCTCAAGATATTCATGTGTTTCACACTGTTGGTGTGGACATAGGCGGACCTTTTCCTACTAAAGAATCAACTCGTAGAAATGCCCATATTTCAAAATCTTATCTTTGCGTATTTGTGTGCTGCGCGACACGGGCTGTTCATTTAGAGGTCTTGTCATCTTTAAGCACAGAGTGTTTTTTAGCGTGTTTCGACCGATTCACGGCGAGGAGAGGTCTGTGTCATTCTGTCGTATCTGACAATGGTACCAATTTTGTGTCTGCTGGTAAACAGTTAACTGAAATAACCAAATTTTTAAATTCGGAATCGAATAATATAAATTATGGCTTCGTATCTCGCGGAGTAAAATGGCGACTTAACCCACCAGCCGGCAGTAATTTCGGTGGACTTTATGAGGCTGTTATAAAATCAGCAAAATTACATTTAAAACGCACCATTGGGACTAGAGCTTTTTCATTTGAAGAACTGGGAACACTGTTTGCTCGTGTTGAAGCTGTACTAAACTCAAGGCCTTTGTGTGCTTTATCTGACGATCCGAGTGAGTTTCAAGTTTTAACGCCTGGTCATTTCCTCATAGGTAGGGAGCTACTGTCAGTACCAGAATCTGATCTCACGGACGTATCTGGGTATAGACTGAGCCGATGGCAGGCTGTCCAACAGCTATCGCAGCAATTTTGGAAACATTGGAGGCAGGATTACTTACACACCTTGCAACAAAGGCAGAAATGGCATCACACTTGTCAAAACCTGAATATCGGTGACCTAGTGCTTGTTAATTCGGATGCGCCACCCCTTAAGTGGGCGCTAGGAAGAATCTCTAAGCTCCATACTGGCCCGGACGGTGTTGTTCGCGTAGTTCATGTCAAGACTGCAAACGGTCACGAGTTAACACGTCCCGTTTCTAAAGTCAGCCCTTTGCCTCTCGATCAGGACTCATAATGATCTAGTTATCGTTCCAAACTAGTTTTAAGTAACAATATTATTAATTTAAGTTTATTTTCATTCTATTATAATACAGTCCACTCTCTCTAGCATTTTAATTCATAATTATCTACAAGTACATTAATTACCTCACACCACATCAAAATACACAACACATGCATACATGCATTTTCTGCCACATTTTGGTATCGTAACTGGGAAATCCTTGCGGATTTCGGTGGGGGGAAATGTATAGTTTATTATCTGTGGCTTAACCGAACTTTGCCCGCGCGCCACCGAAGAAGATGGCGCCACTCACTGTCTTTCGAAAAGTGCGACGGTTCACGTTACCGCGCGTGGCTACTAGCAATAAATTTAGAAATCCTCAAGAATTTCCGTGTTTGTGGTTCTTAAAACATTATGTGAAGGTGGAACTGGTGCTGTGCATAATAAGAGCTGTGTCCCGGGACAGGAGCAGGACAATCCAGAGCCGGTGAGTTCATTTTGTTAAGCCACCATTTTTTTATTGTAAAATTGTTAGAACAGGGGCTATCGAAGCCAACAATGGTAGTCAGAATGAGACTTACATTTCCAACATCATCATCATTCAACTGAAAGACTTTTTTCTTCTACCCTTACCTCTATTATTCTAAATACTGCCACTAAGAAGAAAGAAAATCCTAATGGTAGTACCAGGACCTCATAATTCCTAGAAGAGCAAAGCAAAGAATAGCTGACATTGCATGATTACAAACTTTGAAGATGAATGATGAACTCAAAATTATTAATCCAATAGCTACTAATCCATCATGATCCTCAAACGGAGCTATCTATACCTACACTTTTTTTAAATAAAAATCCAGGCCTTAGTCCTTACAACCTTGATCGCTTTTATAATGAGTGAGCGATGTTGGCACAGTGGCACAGCGTGATTTATCGACGCGAAGACACCGCGGATATGTCTCTAAGAAGCTCCTAACAGCCTTTGTTTGCCTGGTACAAAGTGATCGGCTTTGATGACGTTAATAATGTGGGGGTGGGGGGGGTCTATTGTGTATTGATCATAATTATTAAATGGATTATGTTTCCTGACTTAATTGTCCAAAACCACATTTAACATTATCAATATAATGACCCTGTGGCCATACAAGAGTGGTTATTACGTTATCCACTCTTGTGTGGCCGCAGGCTGCAAAAAGCTAGTCCATCTTTTTGCCATGTAATGTCTCTAAATCTATCAGCATAATCTATCGCAATAAACTGAAAAAAATAGTACCATATTCCAAAATTATTCGTCTTTTCCGACAATATTTTCCATAAACGTTTACACGGTTGCAGCCCAGCCAAACGTATTATTAGTAAACAACTAGCTCAAAATAGTTTACCATCTATCACCCGGTCATTGTAAATCACGTTGTCAAAACAATCAACATCCTTCTTCCACTTAAACCATTAAACAGCAGTTTGGGAGCACAAATGGCTGTGATAATCGAATGCGAACAAACAAGAACTACAAATGTTCTTCGTTCACTCAACCCATTCATTTTATGGGTTTGTTTTATTTGTGAGTGTTTTCTGAACAATTTTCTAGTTTTCTATTTTCTAATTTTCTCAAACTTTAGTTATCCAAAGCCAGACAAAAAATCCATTCGTTCAAAATCACAAAAAACCCACGCAATTCAAGAATCAGTAATCTCTTACTGAATGAGTAATCCCTTTATTAAGGTTCTCCCACACAGACGCGTCTGACGCGACATAATATCACGTTGCATCATGGCATACGGATGTCTGTGTGTAAGATCGCACTTTCACATACATTAAACTAGGAACAGAAGTCACATCGTCGCGCCTGTTTGTAGGGACCTTTATTCGTAGAAAACGTTTATTTTCGAGAAATAGGAAGAATAGTATGTCTTTGAACCAAACGTTACTTCCTTATTCTGTTTTGTCAACATTAATCGAGACTTTGTAATCAATCTTCCACGATTGAAAATAAATCAATCTTTATTTCTCGATGCGATTCATTCTCATTACTGAGGTCAGACGGCGCATCTCCAGCAATAAGTGAGACATTATACTCGAACAACAACATCAACAACAAGGTGTTATTTAAACAACGCACAAACTCTTAAGGGGAAAAAATCTGCTGTCCCCTGTGTCCCCTACATTTTGACGAGTTAGGAAAACAGCAGATTTTTTTTTCGCGATTTTAGGTTTGGTCCCATAAAAACATTTTTCAAAATGATGAGTACAATAACCTCTTAAGAGATTGTGCATTATAAAAAAACCGGTCAAGAGCGAGTCGGACTCGCGCACCGAGGGTTCCGTTCCAATTTCTGAAAAAGTGTGCTATTTAGAGACATCGTTTTATTTTTCCTGTAATCTTTACATAAACTTCTATCACACAGAATAATTTCAGATTTTTCTCTTTCTCTCAAACTTCGGAGATAGGGGGGGGGGACGGTATTTTTTTTACATTTTGCACCCGAAGTCGAAAACTATGCGGCCTAAAAAGAAGAAAAAAAATGTTTGAGAATGTGCAAACAGCGCTCTTTCATATGATACCCCACATGCCCTAGTAGCCCCACTTTGATTTTTTAAGACCCCCTTCACTCCTTGTTGCAAAAAAAATATAAATATTTTAATTTCTTTCTTATTTGCAAAATAGTTGGGTCAACGTCATCTAAAACTATTCTAAATTTCAAGTTGATAGCATTAGTAGTTCTTGAGATATCCAGCTGTGACAGACAGACAGACAGACAGACAGACTGAGTGACACCATAAGGGTTCCTTTTTTACCATTTTGGTACGGAACTCTAAAAACATTGTATACACAGATAGAACAACTAAAGTGGTGACAATGGTGGTAGAACATTCTTTAAGAACACCCCACTGCAAGTAAAAATCATGAAACAAGCTCACTTTTCAAGAAGTGTGATGCGGTTCGTGGCAGTTATTTTAGTTCAATCTCAGATTTGATGCCACAAACTGCACCTGGCTTGAAAAATGAGCTTGTTTTATGAATTTTTTCAGTCAGGTTTTTTGATTTTTTTTATTATCAACATTTTATGGTGTTATACTTTTAGAATCTTCTCAAGCCCTCTCTATTGTTATACCCCAAATGGTCATGGCACGAAAGTTCATTTCTTATTGACACCTAAAATCCACCACTTTGGTTTTATTATATAACTGTCGTGCGATCTGGAGTCGATAAACACCTTATAGTATATCATAATCCATCCAGCCGTTAGGATGCTTCGGGGGTAATAATATAAAAAAAAACCGATCAAGAGTGAGTCGGACTCGCGCACCGAGGGTTCCGTTCCGATTTCTGAAAAAGTGTGATATTTAGAGACATTGTTTTATTTTTCCTGTAATCTTTACATAAACTTGTATCACATAGAAACAGCGTTCTCTCATATGATACCCCACATGCCCTAGTAACCCCACTTTAATTTTTTAAGACCCCCTTTCAACCCCTGTTGCAAAAAAAGTATTAATATTTTTATTTCTTTCTTATTTGCAAAATAGTTGGGTTAACGTTATCTAAAACTGTTCCAAATTTCAAGTTGATAGCATTAGTAGTTCTTGAGATATCCAGCTGTGACAGACAGACAGACAGACAGACAGACAGACAGAGAGACGGACAGGCAGACAGACAGACAGACTGAGTCACACCATAAGGGTTCCTTTTTTACCATTTTGGTACGGAACCCTAATAGTTACGCGTGAAAAACATAACCCTGGCTTTTTTCGCGCACTCGGGTAAAAATCTTGTGAAAGCTACATGTAAAGTTCCTAGTACAGACACCTTTTGTGGTACAAATTGTAGTATTACTTGTCGGTAAGACTGGAAGCCGACCCTAACATAGTTGGGAAAAGGCTATGCAGATTTATTGACTTGGCACTGAAACCGCCATTGAAATTAATTCGCGTAAACGCACTTTAACCTCATAACCGTACAAAACGCTAATTAAATTTAAATATTCACCAAGAGTATGTTAATCCACCGCCGTGCAAGTTAATAGCCCACCAGCTCACCCTAGTTCCGTACTTAGTGGCCGGAATGGGGTGCACTTATCTTGGCACCAAGTGTACCAAGTTTTAAACCGCGACCAAGTTGGTTGTTATCATTAAGTTAACCATTATCAGGTTTTAATTTGTTCTTTGAAGGATGGTAAGTAAAAGATAGATATTAGCAAGGAATTTATAACGTTTTTGTGGGATGCAACTTGTTCGTGTAAAGCGTTCACGAAAAAAAATATAAGTACTTCGTTTAGAAGAAAACAGCGTGGTTCATACGACGCTGTAGGCTAATTGCACAATTTCAACTCATTTTGCGAAAATTATAAACAGTCAAGCAGTCAGGAACCAGGATTGGACAATCCCAGCTCTAAGCAATATTCACTATGCTGCTATTATTTTCATTGAAACTAAATAAATCTAAAGAAAAGACGAATTAAATACATTTATTTGCGATTATAAACATGAACAAAAAAAACCGGTCAAGAGCGAGTCGGACTCGCAAACCGAGGGTTCCGTTCCGATTTCTGGAAAAGTATGCTATTTAGAGACATCGTTTTATTTTTCCTGTAATCTTTACATAAACTTCTATCACATAGAATAATTTCAGATTTTTCGCTTTGCAAACTTCGGAGATAAGGGGGGTACGGGGGGGAACGGTATTTTTTTTACATTTTTCATCAAAAGTCGAAAACTATGCGGCCTAAAAAAAAAATAAAAAATGTTTGAGAATGTGCAAGCAACCTTCTTTCATATGATATCTCACATGCCCTAGTAGCTCCACTTTGAATTTTTAAGACCCCCTTTCAGTCCCTGTTACAAAAAAAATATAAATATTTTTACTTCTTTCTTATTTGCAAAATAGTTGGGTAAACGTCATCTAAAACTGTTCTAAATTTCAAGTTGATAGCATTAGTAGTTCTTGAGATATACAGCTGTGACAGACAGACAGACAGACAGACAGACAGACTGAGTCACACCATAAGGGTTCCTTTTTTACCATTTTGGTACGGAACCCTAAAAAGACAAACTCAAAAAAAGAATAAGTTGGAGGAAAATTGCATCACATCCACGCAAAACGCACGCATGCATCTATTAGCATAGTAATTAGTTATAAAGCCATGGCTATTATTAGAATACTAAAACCGTACTAGGTAAGAAGGCCCCTGTCACATTATTCACAAGGAAACGTTGTAAAATCCAGTCTCATTCTACTTTCCATATTCGAATAGACACAGAAAACGAGCGTGAAAATAATGATATTAGAATAAAATGGACTTTACATAAGAAGCTAGTTGGGATGGCTAGGAAAAAGCTTCTCTACGACTTAATAGAATAGAAAAGAAAACGTTTATTTCGACCAACAAAGGATCATAGTCTCAAAATAAAAAATTCAAAATTTAAAAATAAAACAAAAGAGATAAAATATATGGCACACACAATTAACATGAACAAACGAAATTACGAATCTCGATTGCTCAGTATGTGAACCATACACCAATGGTTCAGTTACTGACAATCGAACCTCTGCGCGAATGCCCTCAGGATGCCGTTGCAGGAGACGCCCTGGGCGGCGGGAATCGAGAGCTGATTCCCGGCCACAGTAGGCGCGGGCTTGCGGACGGCGAGTAGTGGGTAGCTCGCCGTCCCGTAAGGACCAGGCCCGGGTCGACGGCGCGTTGTGTTCCACGCGCGCCTCAAAGAGATGTCAGCAAAAGATGGGGTCCGATAGGGCCGATGCCGCCGGGGTCGCGGGTTGTTCGAAAGAGATACCGTGGCCCTGGCATAGGCAACTGAAGGAACACGGGTGGGTTTTAGTCAGTAAAAGTCTGACACGCCCTTCCGCTCCACCCAGAGCTGGAGAAGTCATTTGATGATTTGCCATCCACAAAAAAAAAAAAAGGATGCCGTTGGAGCTAGCCCGAAATGCTTAATGCCAATGACAGAATACACTTCCAAAGACAAAATCAAATTACCAGCAGCATTCTGTAAAACAATTGCAACAGACTCAAACAAAGCAGCACAAACAATGGTGTCACCTCACAAACTGCACCTTTTGTTAGCGACACAAATTGAATCATTATCAAGATCTATTGTGTATAAATTTTAATTAATAACTGCTTTCCGACGATGTTTATCTTTAATTAAACAGATAAATTCATTTGTTATCTTAGGACTAATTTTATGGAATGTTTAGATTTATAATTATAACTCGATTAAATGTTTATTGTACGTTTAAATAGGGATCCCAAAGCTCTTCGACAATAGGGATGATGAATAGGTAAAAAAAAAGAAATTCTATTTAGTTCGTCAGATAATAAAAAAATATTAGACACTTAGTTTTTGCTTTAGCATATTAATTAAAAATTACTTGCCCGCGACGTCACAACTATAACAAACTACGCATAAAATCTAGCAAGTTGTGACGTCATGCCACAATTTAACTAAATGTATCGCAGTAATCTTTTGATTTCTTACGTAAAAAACTCGGAGTCTTCTCGGTGTCTTCTTTACCTAAACATTAATGATGCGTAAGGTATTTACAAGGCGATGTAAGTGGAAACGCCTGAAGGGGACGCCCTAGAAGGACATAATAATGACTTATTGGTGATATATTATATTTATATTTATAAATACTCAAACTCAAAGCATTTATTTCAAATAAACCAGTTACAGGCACTTTTGAATTGTCAAGGGGTCGGTCTTGGGTCGGTCACTCAGAAAAATGAAGCTAGTTGCCCATACCAAAGCGTAGATCCTGGAGAAGAAACTCCACGGACACTCTTTTAAATCAAATATTTTACATAATATTGGTTACATCGTTCATATTGAAAATATAGATGTGAGAAAAATGTAAAAAGACGTGCACGTTAAAAGCATCCGTAATGAAAAAGATAAAAACTAAAAACAACTAAATTAAAAAATAAGCCGTGGCAGCTAAGTACTTTCTTGCACACCACAAAAATACAGAAAGGTCAGGTGCGTAGTCCAAGGTCAGGTCAGTGTGTATGACCAGATGTATGAATGTAATCGATCAAAAGGAGTATGTAAGGGTCGTATCAGGTGGCGTTCTGTAACTTCTGCCTACCCCCATGGGAATAAGGCGTGAGTTTATGTATGTAGGTGATGAGGCATCTATTTGAAGAGTACGTAATAACAGTGCGCTCCTACGAATAATAACTATACATCTATACAAATAAATTCATAATACATAAAGAAAAGAAAATAAATACATCTACAACGTGTAACGTTAAATGCGCAAAACCTCTTAAGGGGTCATTGTACTCATCATTATGAACAACGTTTACTATGGGACCAAACACGAAATCGCGAAAAAAAATCAGCTGTTCACTTGTTCAGTACATTTATGTTCGCATAATTCGTCAAAATGTACTGAACAGCTGATTTTTTTTTGCGATTTCATGTTTGGTCCCATAGTAAAAGTTGTTCATAATGATGAGTACAATGACACCTTAAGAGGTTTTGCGCATTTAACGTTACACGTTGTATACAAATAAATAAAAAAGTGTCTGTTCTAAATGCTTATGAAAGTATATACGGTACTTACATAAAACGAGAAAAAAAAAATTTTTTTTTGTCTGTCTGTTTGTTTCGGCTTATTTTCGAAAGGCTTGACCGATTTAGACGGAACTCCCACTGGCAGATAGCTGATGCTAGAAGGAGTAACTTGAAAAGAATCAGAGGGGCAATTCCCATATTTTTAACAACGTTCGCAATATCATCTCAAGGCTCAATCTGTCAAAAATTGTATAGCGTTTAATACAATTTTTGACAGATTGAGTCTTGAGATGATATTGCGAACGTTGTTAAAAATACGGGAATTGCTCCTCAGGTTCCGCGCAAAAAATTAAAACCTATGAAATTGTGAACAAAATCCGATTCAAATAGGGAAGTATTGACATCCACGCGGGTGAAGCCACGGGTAACAGCTAGTGTAAAATAATCTGAAGCCTCAGTCTCCTGCAAAAGTTGTTATATAACAAAGTCGATATTGTAACGATATTTCATAATAAGGTAACTTTCATACTAACTAACACCAACCAAATGTGTTTACCCAAGCATAACGTAACAGATAAAGTTACGTTACACTTCATCGCATTTATTCAAGCGTTGTATTGTACTCATTTGTAGATAAAGACTAGACGGTTTACGTTACAATTATTCATGAAATAGTTTCACCTTACTAAATATGCGGTGGATGTTAGAAATTATATTAAAACTAGCGACGCCCCCCCCTTCTCACGGTTTTTACGACTTGACTAACATGAAGGTTTCTATATTATATAGAAGTTAAATAATAAACCTTCCAAAATAAATTCTCTAAATGATAGTGAAAACCGCATCAAAATCGATTGCGTAGTTTAGAAAAACAACGCGGCCACACAGACACGAAAAGCGCGTTTATGTAATAATAATTAAAGATTATAGATATACAGATATGTAATATTAACATAGTATCAATCTGCCTAGCCTTTTCCCAACTATGGGATCGGCTTCCAGTCTAACCGGATGCAGCTGAATACCGGTATTTTTCATGGAGCGACTGCCTATCTGACCTCCACAACCCAGTTACTGGGTAACACAATAACCCTTGGTAAGACTGGCTGTCAGAATTTCGGGCTTCTGACGACCCGTAACGACTGTCAAAGATCCACGAATGACAGCCGCGACCAACTGCTTAACGTGCTTTCCGAGGCATGGTATCTAAATATGGTCACCCATCCACGGACTAACCGCGGCAAGCGTAGCTTAACCTGATGGATCGACCCGTCCGGCTGTTATTACTTAGCCACGAGCTCCTCCATAATATTAACGTAGTAATATAGCCAAATATTATAGTAGAGTACCACAAATTTGAATACCAATACCAATGTATAACTTACGTCAAAATAATGCGTATAAGTATGTTATGTAAGGCATGTTTTGGCAAACTCGCCTAATTTGAATCACGTGTACAATAAATAATAAATAAAATAACCTTAAAAACGCCAACATGAAACCTAACCCAAATATTAAATGTAACCTAAAAACATGCTATTCTTAACCTAGCCTCGCCACGAAATATTCCACCACCATTCAAGTACCTATAGAAACCGTAATTAATAATATTAAATCTTCTCATTAGTTGTGTTCCCACCTGCGTTTTCATTTCTACGTGAAATAACTAACAAAATATGCCTTTGAAAGGAAAAGAAACCTTTATCTGAGGGTATAGAGTTAAATGTTGTTTGTAACAAACTGCCAGGGTCGAATTAAAGCACGATAATTAATAATTTGGTTTCGTCGACAGAGGAAAAAACCCGACTGTGTTAAGTTGGCTTTGGGTTTGTTTGGTTTGGACAAATGTTTGGCAGTTTGGACCAAAATGTTGTGCTAACATCTAAAATGCTATTTACTGCAGTTTTAACGAAGACACTGTATTATAATATGAATGAAATTTTATTTTTTTGATAGGAATTAACACATTTATTCCGATCGGAGAATAAAGTAAACTATTGGTACAATATTAGCAGTGCCTACTTGACTTTTATTTACTCACTAACTGCACGCGTAGCATGACGACGTTTTGTCGACGGTTTCTACGGCGGTCATGCTAAGCGTGCTGTTGCCCGCGACTTCGTCTGATCCAGGATGAAAAGTAGCATTAAATGTCCTTCTCCAGGTCATGATCTACCCAAATCCGATCACCATTAGTTAGGATTAGGTTTTTCAATAGTAAGATAACTTTTAACTAAAAATTAAATATGACAGTTTGACATATTTTCTATACAAAAGCTCTATGAAATATTTATTGTTCAGATGAGTTATCTGACTATTAAAAAATTAGGCCTAAGTCAGTCACAACTATGTTACAATGTCTTGCTAAAAATTTAGTTTTTTGAGGTAAATTATAGGTGCTACCTGCAACATTAACTATCACAAATAACATACTATAACTATTAAATATAATTTAATGACGAACAATATACCGATCAGCCCACATTTTGCCCCAACATTGTCACCAACCTTTGGACCCAATAAAAAAAGGAACACAATTACCATGACCCGTCGAGATTCAATTAGGTTTCAGGTGGAAATACCATCGCGTGTTCCAATCCATTGTTTTTAAATAATTAAGGCGTAATCTGTGAGGAAATCGACCATTACAGCCCTTTGTTCAAATAATGGACTGTTTTAAATAAACTAGCGATTTGTTCATGATTACTCTGTTGAGGCCTTTTATTTCGGCAGTGGTCGAATAGAGTGACTAGAATTGTAAAAAAAATAACTCAAAAACACACTTACTACAATAATACAATTTGGGCGTTGAGCAGACGATGAACAATTTGTTCGCGACGATAGAACGTATGGAAATCTCGACGCGCCAGCGATACTTGCCGGATGACCTTTCTCGCGGTCCTTCGCGGAAAAAATTTCCACTGTCTGCTGAGCGCCTTGCAGGCACTTTTGAATTTTCAGGGAGTCCGCCAGTTATTCAGAAACTTGAAGCTAAGTAGTTGCTCGTTCCGAAGCGTATTTGTAAAGAACAAGTCAATCCATATTAAAACATGATCAGCCGTTTGGCAGTTTTTAGGAAACCAATTAAAAATGTTCCTTGTGGTCTGTTTTCCTTAAAACATGAATATTTTATCTAAATACTAAAATTATAATACAAATTTTTCACATCTATTTAATTTTCGTAGTCAAAACGGGGCACAGTAATGGCGGCTCGAGTGATGTCATCATCCTTAGAGGCCTGTGTGCCACCAACATTCATTCAAACTACCGGTTAGGTATTTAAACAGTTGGTTAATGTAAAATTTCCTAAGGAAAGAACTGATTAACAAAACAGTCGTTTTAAAAATCGGTGAACTTCGCCCTTAGTCGTTAAATCTGTGACAGATTGCCTGCTGTCAAAAAAGTAAAAACAAATAATCAATGTTTCCACCATGTTTCCACCCTCTGCTTTTGAATACCTATGTAGATTTTCCCATGCACAAAATATAGTCATCCATTTTGCCAATTTTTACAGAACCCTAAAACCCCTAAACAATATCGCTTCCTAAAGGGTCCAGCTATGAAATAAATCACACACAACTTCCGAATCGGTCCATCTGCCTTCCCTACATAAATGGCTACGAAGAGCTTTGTCCGCATAATATTACGCCTTTAAGATGGGTCTCGCACAAATCATAAATATTTGCTACGGAACCCACTTTACATAATCCGGCGCTCAAGTCGATAGATCACACAGCGATTTTGAATACATTAATGTAAAATGGAGTATAAAATATAATAATAGGGAATATTTGTTGGTTTTAGTTTGCAAATAGACGGTATTGTGTGTTAGGCTACTTTTCCACCAGAGACGTGCTGTGCTACGTTGCTATGGATGCGTTTGATATCCACCAATCATATTCATTGGTCCACACAGCATAGCGCTCGTGGAAACGGGTTCAATTAAGCTATGTTATATATATGTTACGAAAGCATTAATTAGTGTAATTTTAGGTTTATTGTTCATTTTGTGTTTAATGTTTCTTTTATTGTTTACTTTTTAATTTTTGACTGTAAAACATATTTAAGTTAATTTTGTATAAGGTTAAGTGGTATCGTTTTAGTTATCAGTAATTTTGTATTAATGTACTAGTGTGTAATTGTTAGTAATGTAAGGTTATTTTAAATAGTTAATAATTATTACAAGTAGTCTTAGCTGTCGCATTAGGTTTGTAACCTGTAATGATAGTACAAGAGTTTTAAATAAATAAATAAATGTTTCTTATATGGAAGGATACGTGCTATGGATGCATGTTGCATGCTATGAATGCGTGCTATAGATGCATGCTATGGACGGGAGCTATGAATGTGCGAGTGGTGTAGCTGCCGCTCCCCGTGCCTTCCCTACTGTCGATGCATCGCATAGCTCGAGCTGCGCATCTTCCTCGCACAGCTACCTCGCGGCTGCGCATCTTCATAACACATCTTACTCGCTCCGCTACACAGTTTATCATTAGTGGAAACAGTTACATAGTTTTGTAGCTTAGCTTTCAGCAACCTAAGGATGCTTTTCCACCAGAGAACTGCTATGCCGCTATGCTGCGAGGATGTGAAAGCTAAGCTACGAAACTATGTGACCGTTTCCACTAATGATAAACTGTGTAGCGCGTAAGATGTGCTATCAATGAAGATGCGCCGCCGCGAGGTAGCTGTGCGAGGAAGATGCGTAGCTTGAGCTATGCGATGCATCGGTAGGGAAGTCACGCATCCACAGCACGCATCCTTCCATATAAAAACATAGCTTGGTTGAACTTATTTCCACAAGTTCTATGCTATGTGGTCCAATGAATATGATTGGAGGATATTAAACGCATCCATATCGTATTACCCAGTTACTCGGTTGTTATCGTATTACCCAGTTACTCGGTTGTTATCGTATTACCCAGTTACTCGGTTGTTATCGTATTACCCAGTTACTCGGTTGTAGTGGTCAGATAGGCAGTCGCTCCATGTAAAATACTGGTTATCAGCTGCAGGTGGTTAGACTGGAAGCCGACACCAACATAGTTGGGAAAGGGCAGGCAGATTTTTTCGTGTCTGTCTGTGTGACCGCGTTGAGCTTCTAAACTACGCAACGGATTTTGATGCGGTTTAGACCATCATTTAGAGAATTCATTGCGGAAGGTTTATATTTTAAATACATTGATAGCACTTAATAAAGAAATCTCCATGTTTTCGTAGTAGACAATAAAAGAACGAAAATAAAAAATACTCTATTTCTAAAGAAGTTTAGGAGTGCGCCGTAGCCTCTTTGCTACGCCGTAGCTGACCCGCTACGCTTGCTACGTCGTAGCTGGGAAGTAAACTGCTACGGGTTGGGTTCTACTTTAACTTTAGGTCGGCTTTCTTCACAAACGGCCTTATTACAAAACATCATTTATGAATTTCAAACTTCATTCCGATAGTGTTAAAGTTCAAACTAGGTACAAAAATGTTAAAAGCCCACATAGAAAGATACAAAAATACACGTGAAAAACATAACCTTGCCTTTGTTGTCGCGCAGTTGTGTAAAAAGTGATTTGAAACGGGAGTCTGACTTGACAATTTTGTATTAAAAACTTCATTTCAGTCGTAATAAGGTTCAAAATACAAAAACTGTCTGAAAGGTTTGAGTTTGAACCAAAGTTAGAACTCGTTTTGTAATGAGGGTAGGGCTTTTGGGTTTGGTTTTTACGATGAGTAGCAGATATTTCTCCGAGTTATGGTATTTATTTGTTGCCAATCACACCATGATACGGAAAAAAGTCACATAAACTAGTTAATTTTCAAGTGCTTGCGTTGCCAAGCCTTCAAAAGAACGAAAAAAAAAACCGGTCAAGTGCGAGTCGGACTCGCGCACGAAGGGTTCCGTACCATATGTTTATATGTTTAACAATCGCGAAGATAACTTTTTACTTATTTTATAATGATACTGTGAATTACAAGGTTCTTTTTTGCAGTTGCAGAAAATCACCCATGTTTAAACAAAATACCTTATGAATCGCCGTTTTCAGTATTGTTGATTAAATACAGTATTATTCATGGTACTTACATGGTATAAAGAAGTTTCAAATTCCTAATTTGTTAAATTGTTGCGCTGGAGCTCGTACAAAAATGGTCTAAAATTGACAACTTTTACGGCCCCCTATTTCTTAATTTTAAAAGATAAAAAAAAATATGTTTGTACTCTACTCAATGAGTTTTAGATGATGACACCCCACATAACACATAATCAGCCTATAATGTTCCCACTGCTGGGATATAGGCCTCCTCTCGGTGAAAGGGAGTGGGCGGTAATCCACCACGCGGGCCCAGTGCGGGTTGGTAGATGTCACATGTCCTCGAATTTTTGGTTATAGGACATGCCGGTTTCCTCACGAAGTTTTCCTTCACCGTTTTGAGAGCAGTGGTGATGAAATAATGACATGACACCCCACATGCTAGATCAAAATTTTTTTTTTTTTTTCAAAATGAAAAGTTTATTGTATGGGGACCGACCCCTTAAATTTTTAACTTTGCTTTATTTTTATTATTTGTTGTTATAGCCCTAATAGACAGCGGAGGCTTAGTAAGTTTGTACTGGGCTGTACTTACGTGGTTGTCTGATTTCATGGATTTAAATTTTCTTGCGCGGAACCCTAATTATTTTTCTAAAATAAAAATAGCCTAAGTTACTCCTTAAAACATCAGCTATATGCCGTCAAAATCGGTGAAAATTCGTTTGGCAAGTTTCCTAACTTGACTCAAAGTACCATTTTTTTAATCGGACTGCGCTTTAAAATTCCTAAAAATACAAACTTTATCATACCTAAACCTCATTTGAGGCGTAGTTTTGAAAAAGTAATAATGACAAACATTATTACTTACTTATGCAAGTATTTGTGCTAAGTTTCAAGTTCATTAACCAAATTAATAAGATTTTTCATATAAACTGTATCTCTGTTTCCACGAACACAGATACCTAAAGAATTTCAAAAATCGTCTGGTATGTTTCCATAACTTGACTCAAACATTATTTACACCAATTTTAGAGTTAATCAAGCCCCCAATAAAATCCTCCGCTATAAAATTAACTTTTCACCCCTTAGGGGTAGATTTTTGGAAAACCCTAATACACGTTAGTCTTAATTTTTGGTCTCCAGTATAAAAACTGAGTTTTGAGTTAATCGGACCGCGTGTTAAAGTTCCTCCATACAAACTTTGACACCCCCAATCCCTCCTTAGGGGGTAGTTTAGGAAAACTAAAAATGATAAACTTTATAATTTACTTAGATGAATATTCGTGCTAAGTTTCAAGTCTATTAACTCAAGGGATAGGATTTTTCATACAAACTTTCATCCCCTGTTTTACCCCCTTAGGGATGGAATTTCCAAAAATCCTTCCTTAGTGGATGTTTAAACTATATAAGGTATCTATGTGCAAAATTTCAAGTCTCTAGGTCCATTGGTTTGGGCTGTGCGTTGGTATATTAGTCAGTGACTCAGTCAGGACTTTCATTTTTTTATATATATAGATTTACCATGTTATTTTAAGACCACAGACTTCTTATAGGTTTTCCTGTAATCTACAGGTGTAGAACTAATTTCTGTATTTTTTTCAAAATTTTAGGCTCAGTAGTTTCGGAGATAAGGGGGGGGGGAATGGTCAATTTTCGTCTATTTTCTTAAATAACTTTAAAACAATAAATTTTAAAATTATTAAAAAAATATATTTGAGACCCTCATAGTAAGCCCTTTCATTAGATATGTCACTCGGTACAGTTTACAAAACTTTTTTTTTTAATTTTCTTATTTTCCCCCTAAAAGTGACTTTCATATTCAAAATTTATATATTTACTTTAGCTGTACGTGTTTGGGTCACAGAAATCCATATGTGTACCAAATTTTAACTTAATCGGTCTATTAGATTCGGAGCAAATTGGCTGTGACAGACGGACAGACGGACAGACAGACAGACAGACAGACACACGAGTGATCCTATAAGGGTTCCGTTTTTTCCTTTTGAGGTACGGAACCCTAAAAACGAAAGTATAATAAATCGCTTTCAAAGTATGTAGGTATATCTCAATGTTTCAAACCCTTATTAATTTGGTAATACAACTTATAGTATTTAGATTGAAATCACGTCAATCCGTGCGTGCATCTAAAAAAGATTCTAAGCACGAATTGCGTGTGATATTTTTATATAAATACAATACATTTTGTAAAAATATAGGTACTTAATACAATGCTTACTGCGAACTTTTTACCTAATGAACTACTTAATTTTCTTGCGCCGCGCCGTAAAATAATAAAACGTAAAAACGCTACTTTGGGGACTACTTTTTTTTTACTGTTTTTTTTTTTTTTTGCTCCAGTTTTATACGTCGGCGTCGCTAGTATATTCTATACTACTAATAATAAATCTGAAGAGCTTGTAATTTTTTTTTTCAACGCACTAATCTCTAGAACTTCCAGTCGTATTTAAAAAAATCTTTTTGCATTCGGTAGTCCAATTCTTGAGGTAGGCTTTATGCTATTTAACATCACGCTAGGGCCTTCAGGAGCCCAGCAAAAATAAAAAAAGTTAGAAAGAACGCTAAGCGAAAACGAAGAGTTATAGCGCGGGCAGGCGATGCGATGCGACGGGGTGGGTCGGGGGGACAAGAAATTTCACGCGGACGAACTCGCGGTTAGAATATAGTACTTAATAAAAATCTTAAATTCATTAGTTCACTGACAGAAAACGCTCAGTCTAAACCGCCTAGAAGGACATAGGCTACTTGTCATACTGGATCGCAGACGAAGTCGTGGGCGACAGCTAGTAAATAAATAATGAATTCTGTTTAAAAATTCACCCCCTAAATAGGGATGGCAGTTTGTTTGCCGATGGGGAACCCCATCAAGTACAAGACTTGTTAATTTAATAAACCAATAAAAATATTCTTCCAAGATCAAACCGTTCACCCTTGCTTGACCTTTGCATAAGGTCAAACGTTTCTATAAGGTCAACAAAGTTAAACCTCCAATCACAACAATATGTAAATATGTTTGTTTATTGACTTATATTAAAATAATGGTAGCTTGTACGGAGGGCTCCATTGATATTGGGTTCAATGACATTATCTAACAAAAGGTTGCTTTTAATGCTTTTAGTCTGTCGTGACAGACTTACCGCTTAAAACAACAAAAAAACCCAAAAGCAATGCGGTCTCACGGATTCAAATAGATTCAATGTATCTTATTTTTCATAGCATTGCGTATAACCTGCGCCCTAATTGAGTATCATACTCGTATTACAGCGCAGCGGTCTATCCACGACTCAAAAGTGATAGTTTCATGTTGACAAGTATGTACAGTAGTACTCAACTAATAAGGCGCGTCGTGAATCTTCGTTCGCACAGAAAAGAAAGTATGGCCCCGAAGATTAACGAGAATACTTAAAACTTACAATTCACCTTAGATCACTACCATAAGATTCATAATACACTGCAGCTGTTAGTTCCGTCTCACTCGCAAGTATGGCGGCTGTCAAGCGGCGCGCGCTAACATGGCGGCAGCTACCGACCAATAGCAGTACAGGAAAAAGCGTGGAGCGTGCCGATTGGTCAATAGCATTTCCCGCGCTTTGAAAATTCATCTTCTGCGCAGGTACATCGATAAGCCATATTACTTGGGTACTACTGTACCAAGATGTGTCAAGAGTATAGACAGTGCGCATAAGGCGCAAGTTATTCGCCGAATTCGAGGGAGTGGCACCGGAATCCTAAGAATGATTGCAGACAGACCAGAGGGCCAATTCTCGTACTTAAAAAACGTTCAAATTCAAGTTGCAGTGTCATCTCAGCGACAATCAATGTCAAAAATGTAGGGAAATTAGAGGTTTTTTTGACAGATTGCGACTGGAGATTAGAATGCGAACGTTCTTAAAATTACGAGAATTGCCCCTCTGGTGTCGCCAATTGTGGGGAGGCTTATCAGGCTGCAGGTTACCTGATTATTTATTTTTGTATTTGTATTTTAATTTAATAATTTATTTCAATTGCAATTTCATTTTAGTTTTAGTTTACTTTCAATTAAGTACTTGCATTAAATTATTATTATCATTACATTTAATTTTAATTTATTTTAAATTATTGATAACAATTTAATTTAATTTTAATTTATATTCAATAATATAATTTTTAAAATTAATTAATTTTCAATTATTTATTTCAATTTTAATGTTAATACAGATATGTATAATTGAGCTCCTCTTTACTAAGATACTTTTTAAGATATTTTTTTACTAACAAAATTATGGACATTAATAGTCTGAAATAAACGATTTTTTTTTTTTTAATGTCAGATACCTCATCCTGAGGCCCGCGTCCAACAGGCCCCGTCAAGGCCTCGAGCGATGCGGTTTGCCGGTGACTTGTAGCATAAAACAAATGAAAGAACTTGTTTAGAATACTAAACAAGTTCTTTCATTTGTTTTCTGCACATTCGCTGTCGCAAGACGCGTGTCGTTTGAGCATCTAGCTCGTGGCCACAGGGTCACGCGTCACATACGTGGCATACCATTCAATGCGCATACCTCGCACTGTCTGTAGCTGTACGCACCACCAGATTTATACAATCGGACGAATGTTCGAATGACGAGGCGAATGTGTATCGATGTGATTTTCTCTCATCATTATTATTATTATTGGGTGTTTTTCTATGTATGTATTTACAAAAAAAATATATAATGTATATTATCAGCCATCTCGTTACCATAACACAAGCATTAGGTTGCTTAGCTTGGGACTAGATGGCGTTGTGTGAAATGTCCAAGGATATTTATTTATTTATTTTTATTTTTTATTAAATAACGATGGTGCTGTAATCTAAATAGGAATCGGAAGTACACTTTGACAACAGTAATTTAGTTTAATCCCTGAAATGAAAGCGGACCTCCCTTTGAAGTTTGAACCCACGGCAAGTAATGAGGTCTATTTCTAACCGAGCCTACATTACTACTAATACCGTCATTAGTACAAAGGGAATATTAAATTAACCCCACTATAATGTCAACTATTCAGTTCTAGTCTAGTATTAACGTTGGTGGAAAACGTAGGTTCAGTGGAAAATACGGAAGAGAGAAATTGCGGTGTGACTCAAAAAAGTCAGACTCGGTGGCCTTTTTCACCGACGCAAAAAAAAGGAGGAGGTTCTCAAGTCGACGCCTACTTATATATATATTTTTTTTTATTTATGACCACGCGTAACTTTTTACAGTGAAAATTTTTTTTTTTTCGAAAAACAAGTCGGTTGTTTTTCGAAAAAAAAATGATTTTCATGATTTCCAAAAAAAAACAGAACAAAGTGATAAATTACTTTAATTTTGGAAGTCGATGGCAAAAAACGAAAATACCGACTAAAGACACCGACTTCCAAAATTAAAGTTATTTTTCACTTTGTAATGTTTTTTTTGGAAGTCGATTGTTTTGTTTCTTTTTGTAAACATGATTTTTAAGCGTTCTTTCTCAAAACAAAATTGGCTATTTCCAATACTCCCATGAAATTGTCAAACAGCTATTACAAGAAGTAATTGATGTTTGACAATACAATGGGAGTACCAACCAGAAGGTATACAGCCCACGAAGCGGACGTCATATAAAAATTAGCACAGACCATAGTTATGTCTGTGAGACCCCTAAAAATTATTTCCCCGAGGCTGAGATTCAAATCGCGGGCAACAACTCAGCATAAATATCTCAAAAAAAAAAAAAAAAAAAAAAAAAACTTTTATGAGAAAAACAAAACACGATTACAGCTGAACAATGAAAGCTTTTAACTTCTATTTTAAGACCTATTACATAAATAAACGCCGGCCGACATCTATAAACAATCTATCAAATTAAATACGTCTGAATTTTCCGAAATAAAAATGGAGATCTTTTCATAAAACATCCTAATGGTTTTCTTGAACAATTTATAATAGAAATCCATTTTGTAATATTGCGGTGGATTCTATCAATTCAATAAAAAACGTTAAGTAAACGTTAAACGTTGGATCTACACGTCATTCTGATCGTTTTTACTCGGGAATTACGTTGAAATCGTTCTTAGAATCCATACTAATACAGACCTACTTGTAGTTTGATTTTTCTCTGGAACTACCAGTCCGTTTTAAAAAATTCTTTTTGCATTTGATAGCCCAATTCTTAATTATCACGCTATGACTTTTGGGAACCGATCCGAGCAAAAAGAAAAGAGTCACAATGAACGCTAAGCGAAAACAAAGTAACAGCGCGGACTGGCGATCCGTTGCGACGCGGTGGGTTGGAGGCCAAGGGAGTTTTATAAAAATGTGGCTGTTATTTTGGTATATCATATTGTGTATCTTAGAGTTGGTCCGTGGATGGGTGATCATCTTTACATATCAAGACTCCTCCGTGCCTCGGAAAGCACGTTAAGCCGTTGGTTCCGGCTGTCATTTGTGGATCTGCACTTTTACAACTTGATACCTCCACGCGTTCCTGAGAAAAAGGGTCTTGACATACTGATAGACAGAAGGACAACGAAGTGATCCTATATAGGTTCCGTCTTTTCCAGTTGAGGTACGGAACCCTAAAAATCACAATCTAAAAAAATATGACGCCAAAGCAAAAGACTATGTAAGGATCGTAGCAGCTGTAGTTTCTGCCTACCCCCCATGGAAAGAAGGCGTGAGTTTACGTATGTTATTTAATATGAAGCCACTTATTTGCATTTTAGAAAGCATCTCTCCCTTACTAAACAAAGAAAGCCCAGTAAATGAATGAGCCAATCATTTTCATTGGCCAGCAATATGTAAAACCTATACGCCCAAAGCACATGCATGACTTGAATTAATTGAATCTCTAACGTATGCAAAGCAGTTCAACGCGTACAGTCGTACATGGAGAACTAATCGAATGGAGTGCTATATAGATCTGAAAGTCATCCCTTTTATCTATTAAGAAAACATTGAAAACATTTCTCAGCACTATTTTCTTGGATAGGTATAAGCAGGCAACCGGTTAAGGCGCAGATTTAGTGAAAACGATCAAAAAGGTGGTTTTTTAAAGCTGAGTATCTCATAAACCGTAAATAATTTTGGCATATAAAAAAATATGATATTTTCAAGTCCATTTCGCATACAGTGATGGAAGCCAAAACATAATTAAACATACTTTAATGCACCAAAAAAATCTTTAAACATACCTCCTAATAATCTTTATCTACACCCATGCTATAAATTCTCTATAAAAGTTTCTGAAACAGTTAGCTTATTGCCAACATTAAAACAGCCAGTGTCATAGTAACCATGGTAACCATAATAGCATCCAAACGGGTGCTTTAATGTTGTACTGAATTTCATAATACAACTCGTTTTCAAAAAAAGAACATTCTAATGCACGCGCGTTTCACTACAACAGCAGCGCCGTAATTTAAAAAAAGAACTTATTCGAATTCACGTCGTATACTGTGACGCCGGCCGCCATGTTCGATACGAGTATTAGTATTGCAAAAAACTGTTTCAGAACCTTTTATAGACGATTGATAACATGGATGTAGATAAAGTCTTGTATGCAACTGTACATAATTAGTTATTAAAACACTCATGTGATACTATTATCACACTCGGCTTCGCCTCGTGCGATTAACCCACATTCGTGTTTTAATACCCCTTATTATACGTCAGTTGCATAAATAACTATTAAAAGCTGTTTATCCCTTCATTAGCAATTATAATTATAATTAAAATATACCATGAAATGTCAAATTCTAAACTGCATCCAGTGATGGATTACTTTTTATTAAATAGTTAATTTCTAATTTTATACGATTTTAATTGCACTTGACATAATTACGGTGCGCGTGAGAATCTATCTCGTGCGTCAAACTAGACAGCCATAACGCCATTTCACTTACACACCGAGCTAAACCAAGCTTGGAACCAGGGCCTTAACTAATGGTAAGTGGTGCCTATCATCCTGAGTTTAAGCCTCCTCCCTTTTGTGTCATGCTTCCCTGGTATGTGCTGCTCATCCAGGTCTTCCTCGCGAGCTATAGGCATGCGATACAAGATGCGGTGCGTTGCAGTTCTAGAGACAATGCTGAATTGACTCATGTGCTCATTACGGCTCCTACTTTTTATCCCGGTCTACGCGGGTGAAACCGCGGGGCGCAGGTAGTAATTAATAATGCTTTGAAAACGAATGTCATTACAACTTTAAACAAAATCTAAAATAAAATCAATTTTAAAAAACTAACTTTTAATAATATTCGAAAAATATAATGGCTATGACAACTCTGCACCGAATCACAATACATGAATTATTCATACACCGTCCCTTTCTAACGCTAACAACGCGTATATTGCTGTCTCACTTACTCCTGCTGTTGAAAACAGAATGGCGCTTAAAATCTAAAATGTTCCAGACATGTTTTATGGGATGAAATATGGTTTAATAACATTAAAAGTTGAATCGTTAGCAAAGTCAAAACTAGTTATTTGCATTCATTTTGAGAATAAAATTAGATGTAATTATGAATTGAAATGAGATGTAATTAGTGCTAATCATTAAATTTATTCGATGTAATAAATAGCCAGGTGGGGTGGGCGACCTACAGAAGATAGTGGGGAAGACCTGGATGAGACTCGTACGTACCAGGGCAGCATGGCACATGAGGGAGGAGGCATAATATATAATAGTGGAACAAGGATGCCAATGATGATGTTAATCAACAAGTTTAGCAGGCTTGATCGCATCATATTGTTATAGGTACAAACCGAAAGCAATGAAGTCTACATACCTAACACCAACAATAATGACTGATTAGCTAATCAAACGTCTTATGTAGGCAGATCGTTGTGTTTGGCAAACATCGCATCGCAGGTACCTTCCCTGCATTCATCCACATGAGTGGATGTTTTGACTACCTACGTCATAAAGTTTTCAGCGTCACGCCAAATCATACGACGATAGCGATAGAAATGTAATCCGTGAAAAAGCAGCCAAGTGCGAGTCGGACTCGCACACGAAGGGTTCCGTACCAACCAACAATATTCAACACTACATTTTGATGCGGTTTTCACCATCATTTAGAGAATTTATTCCGTAAGGTATATGTGTACAAAACATTAATATTAACTAACTTATTATTTATTAACTAACTTAAGAAAGAAGTATCGCTTCTTTATTAAACGTAAGTTTACTAAACAAAAAAAATGTTAAAAATGTTGTTTTTTTATTATTATTATTAAGTATTGCTATTTTAATCAGCTGTTATTATTTTGTGTGCCTCTTTAATTTAGTCTGTGCTAAATAAATGTATTTTCTTTCTTTTCTTTTTCTTTCGGAATAATTTTTCTAAATGATGATGAAACCCACATCAAAAACCGTTGCGTAGTTTAGAAGAACAACGCGGCCACACAGATAGACACGAAAAGCGACTTTAATTTACAATCACTACATAGTATAAAACAAAGTCGCTTCCCGCTGTCTGTCCCTATGTATGGTTAGATCTTTAAAACTCCGCAATGGATTTTGATGCCGTTTTTTTTAATAGATAGAGTGATTCAAGAGAAAGGTTTATATGTTTTTAATTCCAGGCGGAAGAGGTATCAGAAGCACGTCGATTTACAACAGCGTGTACATGCGCGGGCGAAGCTGCGGTCAAAAGCTAGTAATGTATAAGAAGATAGCCTATCAACACATCGCTGTTTATAGCCAGGACGAAGTTTCATCGTCTAAACTAAATCTGCAGGCCCGATCTACACTGTCAGAACACATCAGCTCCTTGACTAAGACACATTACAGGTTTACGCAGGATTACGTCCACCCGGGATCTTGATAAACCTGTCTAGACATCGCCTTATAAATGTTCCTTGATTGATTAACACATGTATAGCGTGGGAAAGGTTTTATATTGGTAAAAGTAATCCTTGAAGGGGTATTGATTTATTGGACTTCGTTGATTCATTTTTTCACGTTGAAACCAGAAAGGTTTGCTATAGGGTGAATAGTTCACCTACATTTCGACAGTTGTTTAAATTCAATGTAACAGGGCCCCTACATCCAAAGTTCTGACCGCTTGCTGAGAAATTCCTGATGGAAAAACCCAATAACTAAAGTGTTAATGGACTTTTCTATACCTAGCCCTTTTTTTTGTGGATGGGAAATCATCAAATGACTTCTCCCGCTCTGGGTGGAGCGAGTCAGTGTCAGACTTTTACTGACTAAAACCCCGGGTGGGTTTTGTTCCTTCAGTTGCCTGTGCCAGGGCCACGGTATCTCTTTCGAACAAACCGCGACCCTGGCAGTATTATACCTAGGTGACCTAGGCCTGGCTTGGGAATCAAACCATGCTTAGCAACCAGCATCAGTCAGTTTCAGTTTCACCGTTCTATATATGATCATCACAAAAATATTCGCCTTGACTTGAGCTTGAGAACTACCTCCGTTTTTCATCGGTTAAAAAACTAGCTTACAAATCCGTAAAAAATTATCTTCATTTCCTCACCAGTCGGTATGCATTTAAGCGGAAATTGCAGAGTTATTTTCGTAACAAATAGTGTAGATTTTTCATCATCTCTCTCTCTTGAATTTGTATATAATACGTATTGAATAAATATATATATATAGTATAGGTATATTTTATAGTAAGTAGGTATGTATGTGTATTATTAGTTTATTACCTATTTATGTACTTGTATACGTAGTCTATTTATAATTAACTAAGATCTAGTTTTTTTCTTCTCTTTAATTATTCCTCTCTTACTGAGCACCTGCCATCAATCTCTTCACCACCCTTGGTTGACTGGTAGAGAATGCCTAAGGCATTAAGTCCGCCTTTGTACTGTTTTTTGTGCAAAAACTTAATAAAAAAAATAAAATACTACCCCAAATACCAAACTCGACTGAATCTGATTGTCAATCTATCTGTCCTCACAAATGAGTACGAACGTCAAGTGTCCCTCAAATCTGTTTGTTGGCACAATTTACGAGATATCAAGAGACTGAAACAACCAATTTATTGACGGGCTTGCGCTTGCCTACACCATCCCTTATTGAGAATTACGTCTATTGTGTTTAAGTACCTAGGCTTCAGAGGGGTTCTCCTTTATATGTATATGAACGTGTATTGTAATCAATAGATAAGGGCCTACTCTTTGCCCATGTGTTATAATATACATGCATAATCTGTCTATAATGTTCCCACTGCTGCTGGGACACAGAATTAAGAACACCACGCGGGCCCAGTGCGGGTTGGCAGATGTCACATGTCTTCGAATTTTTGGTTCTAGGAGATTCCGGTTTCCTCACGATGTTGTCCTTCACCGTTTTGAGAGCAGAGGTGATTAAATTATTTACACAAAGTAAAGCATGTAACACCTATAAAAACCATGTTTTATGCAAATCATCCTTCATTGCAAATAAATAAATAAAGCGTCTGTCTGCGTTCGAACCAGCGACCTACAACTTATAAGTCGTGGCCGTTACCACTGGGCCGCCACTGCTGCTGGGCCAAACATGCTTGGCTGCATAATAATAAACCATGATAACCATTCTTCGTACTTTAATATCTACGAATAAAAAGCCTCGTTTCGCATCTATTTTTACTACGTTTATAATGTAAAATAATATCTACTGGTGCAACCACAGAACTAGCCGAAATTGGAACATGTTTTCAAAATATACAAAGTTTTTAAAATAAAACTATCTCAAAAGTACTTTCAGCTGTCGTTTGAAATACGTGCCTACCCATCTGTGAAGACGTTTCATTGAAGTATGAAAATATAGTGAAGACTTGCTTGTTGCTGGTTGATAGCATCGTTTTCCTTCCCATCGTGGTTTTAAGACATATAGGGTAAGTATGGGACGACACGGTTGGCGCAGTGGTTGAGCGTTCGACTGCTGTGCAGCATGTCGCGGGTTCGATTACCGCACGGAAAAAATATTTGTACGACCTACAAGTATTTGTTCCGAGTCTGGGTGTTTTTCTATCTATTATATATGTATGTATTTACAAAAAAAAAATGCACATAAGTTTATCAGCCATCTCGTTACTATAATACAAGTATTAGGTTGCTTAGCTTGGGACTAGATGGCGTTGTGTGAAATGTCCAAGGATATTTATTTATTTATTTATTTTAAAAAAATATGTCATGTATTTGTTTTTTGTTGTTTTTACAACTTTACAAAACATCGAGATTTTTGGAGTTTACTCCATAAAGAATCGATTTTAGAAGGTATGGAAATTTAACAAGGAGTGAAATACAAGCGTTAACTCAAAAGCGTTGAATACGTTTTCTGCGCAACGTAAAACAAAACGAACGCATTTACACCTTAAAGTTGCTTTTTGTATAGCACTGATTCATTGAAGAAACCCTGCCCCTATGGTCCTTTGTTTTCGTCCGACAGTAGAAAGTCGGAACGGCACCAAAAACAGGAATAAACTCGCGTCCAGCATCGGAGCTGACATAAGTTTAATACTTATTAATAAGTATATAAGTTATATATTATATAAATAAGTATAATACTTATTAATATAATATACAAATCTTTCGGAATAAATTCTCTAAATATTGGTGAAAACAGCATCGAAATCCGTTGTGCAGTTTAGATGAACAACGGGACCGCGTTGTTCTAAACAGACACGAAAAGTGACATTAATTTTTAATGTGTATAGATTAGGTAAGTATATTTTTGGCAGAGGTATTATTAAACCGTAGAACTTTTAGTTTGAAGGCTTTAAGCTTACAAACGAATTTTAAAACGAAACATCCCTTCAAATCATCCCGGGAAACCAGCAATTCTTAGAAGCGGTCAAATTTAATAAAACAGTTACAACCAAAAGGCCCATTGGACCATGAAAGGAGAAATATCAATTTTATGAACGTTCCGAAACGAACGTAATAAAAATATAGCTTACGTTTGTTCGTCGTTATTATCTTAGTTTAGGAGACAGGGAGACTGAAGCCTACATCATTATCAGCCGCAGTACAGTATTTTTATCTCACGAATTCAGATTCAGATTCAGATACTTTATTTGCTTAAACATGTGTGTACATACAATTATAAAGAAAAAAGAAAATAAAAATGCATTCAAAAGTACACGAAGCAACGCGCGCTTTACTTGTGGTTACCAAGTGTACAAACACGCTGTGAATGTGTGTGTAAGCGCAGGAGCTGTCGCATGTCGGTACCGTCCGAGACACTGGCGAAGTCGGAAGTGTGTGTATGTGCGTGTGTGCGTTACGTGCTGATGCTACTCATCTTCACGCACATATTCACAGCGTGTTCACATGGTTACCACAAGTAAAGCGCGTGCGACTTCGTGATATACTTCGTTTGTTTAGACTCTGTCGTCAAATAAACGTTTTTCTATCTTTCTTTCTTTTCTTTGGATAAAAATACTATAGCAGGAAGGATACTGATCCTTAGCTACTTTTTCTCATTCAGCTGCTACAGTGCTACCTTAGCTACCAAAAAATCTAAATAAAACTGTCCCCCAAAACACCCCGCACTTCACCATCCCTAGCAACGCATCTGTCTGTTAAATCCTTTTCCCTACTATGTTTGGGTAGGCTTCCAGTCTTACCAAATGCAGCTGAACACCAGTATTTTACATAGAGCGATCTGACTTCCACAACACAATAACTGGGTAATACGATACCCCTTGGTAACACTGGTTGTCAGAGACTTTCGGGATTCTGACGACCCGTACCGACAGTACAGATCCACGAATGACAGCCAGCAGATTTATGTAGTGCTATTCTATAAAAAAATCTCACGGTGAAAACTTAGGTGAAGTGAAGTTGAAGTCACCTCCACCTTATGCTAGAGATTCATACTGTTACGAGCTGGGGTTCGGGATCAATAAATTTGTGCCAGTTGTGCTCACTGTTGTACACTGTTCACTGTTTCGCATTCCTAGCTCAACTGCCATACACCGCTGGCAACCATCTATTTATATGATGAGTGTAAGCTTCGAAAGTTCGAGGCCATAGTTCGAGAACATTCTAGTACTTACAGGAATGATCTAGAATGCTGCAAAACGACACTTAACAACCTAGAAAATTCTGGAAGGTTCTGGAATGGTGTAGAATGTTCTAGAAAAATCTGTCACGAATCGACGTATCGTATAGTTCTACTACTCGATAATAGATGGCGTTAGCGTCTACGTAACAATACCATATTGACAGCTCACTCCATCTAAGTTTCACAGAAGATTAGTTTTAAGATTTTTACAGAATAGCACTCCACACACTCTCCAAGAACACGTCTACCGTATCCCCATAACTCTTGTTATGTTTTGCCACATTCCGATCACTGAGATTTTTTTAAACAACTCATTTACTTTACATTACAATTGAATATAATAAAGTCTCGCTTGCTTGGAAGTGTTCAAGACTACATCTATTTCCTGGAAGCTAAAACTGTCAGGAACCTTTTAAGGCACGACTAGTAGTATTCTAATTTAGGCGCCCTTGGGAAGTCGAGACGACATCTATTTATATTGCGACGCTCCGGCAGTTTGGCGGTCGAGTTAATAAGGACTTATATCTTAGTATATTCCCAAGAGTATCTTCAGAAAAGTACCTAGGCAAGATCAAGTGTTAATTTTACCTAGTATACATGGACAGTAAGCAAACTACTCGGTCGAAACGGCACACTCACATAGATGCAATCACCGACGAGGCCCCAAGCGATAGTCGCGGTGCTCTCAGTATATTTATTGTGGCGTAGGGGTCTCGTCGATGCGCGCGTGTGTGTGTCTACGTTTGTTCGTAGTTTCCCTACTGTCCATATTTATACTGTGCTTATAATATGTAGATAATTAAGTTATAAAATGCAGCACAAAAATAAACGAATGCACATACATATTAACTATTTTTTATGGCAAAAAGGACGAACATATTCAAAACCTTATACTCAATATCTCCTGGCCTAACAGAAGCCTACTTCCTCGCATTAGGGCCACAATGTACGACATTCATCACATAATGTTTTATTATTATAATAAAATTATTCCATAGATAGGTATTAAGTACAGCAATCGTCATCATTACATCAAAATAATCTATAGTATCTCTAAATATTATAAAACACAGTCGATTTTCGTGTCTACCTGTGTCACACAGCGCTGTTCTCCTAAACTACGCAGTGGATTTAGATGCGGGTTTCACTATCATTTAGAGAATTTATATCGAAAGGTTTATGTGTATAATAAACATACATATCAAACTTGTATAATCATAGTAAAAAAACCGGCCAAGTGTGTGTCGGACCCGCACAATGAAGGGTTCTGTAGTTGAAAAGAATTTATCGCAAAGACAAACTTAACATTGTAATCCCAAAAAAAAAACCGGTCAAGAGCGAGTCGAACTCGCGCACCGAGGGTTCCGTTCCGATTTCTGAAAAAGTATGCTATTTAGAGACATCGTTTTATTTTTCCTGTAATTTTTACATAAACTTCTATCACACAGAATAATTTCAGATTTTTCTCTTTGCAAACTTCGGAGATAAGGGGGGCGACGGTATTTTTTTTTACATTTTTCATCAAAAGTCGAAAACTATAAGGCCTAAAAAAAAGAAAAAATGTTTGCGAATGTGCAAATAGCGCTCTTTCATATGATACCCCACATGCCCTAGTAGCTCCACTTTGAATTTTTAAGACCCCCTTTCAGTCTCTGTTGCAAAAAATATATAAATATTTTTATTTCTTTCTTATTTGCAAAATAGTTGAGTAAACGTCACCTAAAACTGTTCCAAATTTCAAGTTGATAGCATTAGTGGTTCTCGAGATATCCAGCTGTGACAGACAGACAGACAGACAGACAGACTTAGTCACACCATAAGGGTTCCTTTTTTACCATTTTGGTACGAAACCCTAAAATATATTTTAGGTGATAAAATTACAAATTAACCATTTTTGTACTTTTTCCTCTACTTGTGATGTGAAACAATACTAACAATGATGACAATTAATTAATTAATATTACACTGGTGAAAATTACAGAATTTTATGACGGGAAAAAGTAGCCCATGTGTTAATCCAGGGTGTCAGCTACCACTATACCAAATTTTATCAAAATTACACACCAACGTTCGCCTTATAATATTAGTGTCCTATAGACATATTATTAGGTTGTTTTTGTGTTTGTTATTAAATTGTCGCATTAAATTGTCGCATCGTCAAAAATTGCCAATTAGGCAATTATTATCACTCCAAAACTGCTATAGTGTGCGCGCAAGTGCTAGTCACCGCCTGAGGTATGTGGAGCTAACTCAGTCTGTCAATCTTGTCAATCGCGACCTCCCCCGTCTCACCGCTCACATACCTCAGGCGGTAACTCGTCTCACCGCTCACATACCTCAGGCGGTAACTAGCACTTGCGCGCACACTAAGACATTGTTTGTTACCCCACTTACGTGCCCACCCGTGTCCGAGCCTCGCTCTTCGTCCCCCGCTACAGGGGTGACGTGTCGAGGCTCCACAAGATTCTGAGGCTTCAGAATCCTTGGTTCGACATCGCACGGTGGTCACTGTACAGGGCAACTGCCGTCGGTGGCGTTAACTATGGGACATATTGTACCATAGGTATGCCACCGACGGAAGCTGAGAAGGTCCGGGGACGGGAGCGACGTGTATCGTACCTGCTTGGGTCGATATACGTTCGCTTCTGGCCCACGACCCAACCCCCTGAGACCAAGACTGACTGCACTGACGGTACGACCCAACCGACAGCGACACAGACGACTGACTTGGACATTGCCAAGCTCGAGGAGGACATGGCCCGAGCGGCAATGGCCGACGAAGACGATGACACGTTACCGCCCTCATCACCTGCCTGGAACGAGCACCTGCTGGTCTCGTCGCCGGGTGATGCACACGAGGATCGGCACGAAGTGGAGGTGGGGGAAAGATCATTTGATGGATCCATCTCCGACTAGCCCCACTCCGCCACCGTCATCACCCCTAAGCATCATCCAGACCAACCTCCAACATAGCCAGACTGCCACGGCTAACCTACGCAGGGCACTGGAGGGAAAACCCCGAACTATCGCACTGATCCAGGAGCCGTGGATCAGGAACAATAGAATATGCGGCCTTGGTAACATCGGAGGTAAGCTAATTCTTAACACACATGGCGCGGACAAACCAAGAACCTGCGCCTACATACCCAAAGAAATTCCCATCACACCACTCACTCAATTCTGTTCCAGAGATCTGACAGCGGTCAGGCTCCAGACCGAAGGTAGCGTTCCAGATGTTGTGCTAGCCTCAGTGTACATGCCGGGCGAGGATGCAGACTGCCCGCCGAAGGAGATGGCTGACCTGGTGCAACACTGTGAGCGCGCCGATCTGGACCTGATCATCTGCACCGACTCGAACGCCCACCACCCACTCTGGGGCAGCGACGCGCCGAACCATAGAGGAGAGGTACTATCCACCTATTTATTCACCACTAACCTTAACATTGTTAACAGCGGCTCGGAACCCACTTGGGTAACAGTCCGGGGTCAAACGATTATAGACTTAACACTTGCTACAGAAAACGCGACTAACCTTATTACTAACTGGCACGTGTCGGATGAGCCTTCTTGCTCTGACCATAGAAGAATCCGCTTTACACTAGCTACCAACACAAAGAAACCCACACCGAGGCGTAACCCGCGGCGCACCAACGTCCCCGGGTATAAACGCCTCCTAGCTTCACTACTAGCTAGGCACCTTTCAAGGGTAGCCATAAGAGATCAGGCACAATTAGAATATACCGTGACTAAACTATCAGAATACCTAATTGAAGCATACCATGCATGCTGCAAGCTAAGGGCGCCACAAACCAAGAAGGATAGGAACCCCTGGTGGAATGCCGAACTTGGTAAACTCAGAGATGCACTACGTAAGCAATTTAACAGAGCTAAAAACACTAGACTTCCGGAAGACTGGGAGGTATACAAGGAGACACAATACACATACAAAAAGAAGATCAGAATTGCCAGGAGAGCTGCCTGGCGGAAATTCTGTGAATCCATTGAAACGAACAATGAAGCCGCAAGGGTAAGGAAGATCCTATCAACCGATCAGGACCGAACTCTTGGCGCTCTGAAAAAACCAGACAACTCATACACACTGACCGACCAAGAAACCAGTAAGGTCCTTCTCGAAACTCACTTCCCAGACTGCAAACTCCTAGAGGACAGGACGTGGGAGGTTGAACCAGGATGGACCCCAACGGAGCACGACTGGTCAAGAGCACACAACATAGTAACAGGAGACCGAATAAAGTGGGCTATAGATTCCTTTCAGCCATATAAGTCCGCAGGGCTAGACGGCATCTTTCCAGCCCTACTGCAGTGGGGAGCGGATCTTTTGACACCATGGCTGGTGGAGATCTATAGAGCCTGCATAGCACTCAGATACATACCTCTCCTGTGGCGGGAAGTAAAAGTCATTTTTATACCCAAACCTGGAAAACCAGATTACACTCAGCCTAAGGCTTACAGGCCTATAAGCCTCACATCATTTCTACTGAAAACCCTTGAGAGACTCTGTGATAGACACATCCGTGACGGACCTCTTCGGGTAAAACCTCTTCACAAACAACAGCACGCATACTCCACTGGCAGATCAACGGAATCTGCACTGCACAATGTAGTTTCCAAGATTGAATGCGCGGTGGACCACAAGTGCTTATCACTGGCCGCCTTCATTGATATAGAGGGCGCCTTTGACAAAACCATGTTCAACAGCATCAACATGGCACTCGACAGACATGGCATAGATTCTACCCTGAGAGGCTGGATCACCAACATGCTCAAAATGAGAGCTGTGCAAGTGACAGTAAACGACACCACAAGGGCAATCGTGGCAAAGGGCTGCCCGCAAGGGGGCGTCCTCTCTCCGCTGCTATGGAACCTGGTCGTAAACAGCCTCATCAAAACCCTCAATGACAAAGGATACTTCACCGTGGGCTACGCCGACGACTTAACCATAATAATAAACGGTACCCATGAAAACACCATATGCAACCTCATGCGCCAAGCTTTGAAAATAGTAGAAGATTGGTGCAACAAACACCAACTATCAGTGAACCCTACAAAGACCGAGCTGGTTCTCTTTACAAAAAAGAGGAAGCTGGCTACATTACAACTACCGCGTTTCTTTGGAACAACCCTAAGTCTATCGACTGAAACCAAATACCTGGGCATCTTTTTGGATAAACAGTTGAATTGGGCGAAACATCTCAACTACATCACCACAAAAGCCAGTATATCCCTGTGGCAGTGCAAGCGACTGCTTGGCAGGAACTGGGGGATTAGCCCCAAGGTTACCTACTGGCTATACACCACAGTAATCCGACCAATCATCACATATGGCTCGCTAGTCTGGTGGCCCAGGACAGACCTGAGCACAGCCCAAAAAGATCTCGAGAAACTGCAACGGTTCGCTTGTGTAGCGGTAACTAGCTGCATGAAAACTACGCCTACTGCTGCTCTACAGGCAATGCTTGGACTGCCGCCACTACACCTCTTAGTACGTGAAGAGGCGGCCCTAGCCACCTTTAGGCTCAATCTGCAAGGAACCCTGAGCAAGGACTCTAGAGTTAAGCACACTCGCATAAAAGAGGATGCGATCAGACGACACCCAATGATGGCATCACCATGCGACAGAGCCCCGAAACAGCACTACTTTCTGAAGCATTATGATATAATACTCACAGAAGAACGGTGTGATTACTCAGGCCCGCAAGAGTTGAGAGTATACACCGATGGATCAAAGACTGACTCCGGAACCGGGGTCGGAGTCTTCTCACACGATCTTAACATTAACATATCCAGCCCGCTTGGGGAATTTAACACTGTCTACCAGGCGGAGTGTGTAGGCATCATACAAGCGTGTAATGCCATAGAAGCCAGGAGAGTCACGGATACGAATATACGTATACTCTCAGACAGTGCCTCGGTGCTCCAATCATTACGGAAAAGTTACATTACCTCGAGATTAATACTAGAATGTCACGACGCACTCGAACGAGTAACGGTTGCTAACCGGAACACAGTGACACTGCAATGGATAAAAGGACACAGTGGATCACTGGGTAACGACGCAGCTGACGAACTAGCTAGGAGAGCATCCAGCACGTCCGTCTGTGGAGCTGAGCCAATCGCGCCCATTCCCTTCAACCAGTTACGCAGGTGGCTAAAGGAGTTCACCCACACACAAGCAGAGAGTTGGTGGTCCTCGACACCAGGCTGCAGGCAATCCAGGGAGGCTATGCCATCCCTGGACGGTACGCTTACCAGACGGTTATTGCGTCTGGACAGAAACGAGCTGCGCCTGGTGACGGGGACCATCACAGGGCACTGCTCATTAAACAAACACTTCCACACAATAGGAATAACGGACAGTCCTCTATGCAGGGCCTGCATGGAGGCTGAGGAGACCGTTGCGCATGTGCTCTTTGAATGCACAGGCGTTGCCCAGATTAGAACAGAAACTCTTGGAATACCCCGATCTTTCACAGATGTTATTAACAGACCCAGAGATTTGATTAACTTCTGGAGGGAGGTGGGCTGGTTGGAATAACCCCCGAAGGCCGCCATGGCTCACGCACAATGGTCCACATGAAGGACTAAGTGCGGAAACCAAATCCTTAACATAGAACATAGAACATACCCCACTTACAACTTTCTCCATCAAAACAAACAAAGTTCGATTATTTTATAGCTTTTTAAACTTTATAAAACGTGATAGAGTGAAGTTATAGTGGTGAACTGCAAACGGTGCAAAGTAGTTATGCACCATGTCTGAAGTAAACACGTCCAACGACCTAAGGGGGATGCGCCAAGGCAGAACGCGAAATTCAAATTTCACATGAACACAATATGAAACATGTCTATTTGTAGCTCAATTTGTACGCTCTTCTGGCGCTAAAACATTCATAGAATAATCAAAGGGGGACACACATGCCAGCAGTGGTGGCGGTTCGTGGGTTCGAACCCCGACAGACACTTTACTTTGTGTAAATTATTTTATCACCATTGCTCTCAAAACGGTGAAGGAAAACATCGTGAGGAAACCGGCATGTCCTAGAACCAAAAATTCGAAAACATGTGACGTCTACCAACCCGCACTGGGCCCGCGTGGTGGATTACGGCCTACTCCCTCTCACAGAGAGGAGGCCTGTGTCCCAGCAGTGGGAACGTTATAGGCTGATTATGTGACTACACGCGACACATTGAGTCTGAGGGCAGAAACTTAACGCTTTCTAGATGTTTTTAACGCCATACATCCAAATTTGTTCAGGCATTTAAAAGTTATGGTGGAATAAAGAAACTCACATACAAACATACAACAACCCTGAAAACATTACACTCCTTTGGGCAGTCGTGTAATTCAAAAAATAAACGCAGTGCAGCAGTTACATTAAAAACAATGTTAAAAACGACCTGTTTTTAAAACAAACATTTGAAATTTCACATGAAAGCAATGTTCGCTCGCATGTACCTAATGCCGCGTCTACAACGTGGGCTAAAGCGCTTATTTACAAGTGTAATCCCAGCTTTATGAATATGGAGTCTTGCTAAGTTACTCTGCATTACTTTTCGGTCACAAAGTAAGGCGTCTAACAAACTGGATCTAAATTTTTTTGGTGTTCTGATAAAATGTATGTAAGTATCCATTGAGGTTGTAATTTTTTGCATGATCAATTTGACGAGGTTATATTATTATTATTATGACCTCTGTGAATTCATTTGATAAGCAAAAACCTATTAAAATGCTACAAAAGTTCCTAAAGTGACATAAAATCTCTTTATTAAATATATTCACGAGTTGAAAAATAACACTTGACCGAATTTAACGACATAATCAAATCAAAAATGGAACGCAAAGGAAAACGCTCCAAGCTCCAAGCCCGATGACGTTTGAGTACAGCTGGCTTAATTACATCTCCCTCGAATTTATGGCAGCCTGGTAGCAACAGGGTGGAGAGAGGTCGTTCTTCACACGCCGAGTTTCCCCACAGGAAGCAATTACGCTCGCACACAGTACACGAGCACGCTTTGAGCTTTGCTCATAATTTCTGCCACCCTGGTACTTGTGTTTCTTTTTACGAACTACCTTCTAACTTCAAGCTGCTTGTTGTTTGCAATATACAAAAAATAATTATCCGTCACGGCGACGCCTGACAGGATGTGAAACTATTTTGTATAGAAAATATGCATGAAAGGATGGTTTCCTAAAGGAAACAATTATGGCAAAAAAATTGCTGAGACTTGCATCCCATAAGCCAGTAAAGCTTTCTTAATTGCTGGTCCAGAGCTTTACTTTTGGTGGATATGTGCTTTTTCCAGGTAAGTCCCCCATCCAGATAATCTCCTTTTATTATTTGGTTTAGAAGAACGACAAGATATATATATACGCGACGCATTTATCTCTGGAATAAAATCTAGTACGATAAGACAAAGGTTACTAGAAAATCTAGCGTTAACACTAGACGAAACACACAATCTAGCACTGTCACTAGAAATGGCTGAAGTTAATGCAACAAACTTTAAGTGTTCGAATGCAAATACTGCTACTGCCATCGCCACCACTTCCAAACAAAAGAAATCTGGAAAATCTGTTATACTTATACAACCACTGGAGCCTAATAATATAATAGCAGTGACTAGAGACCAACTTACTAGAGACGCAAATGCTTATTTTGTGGTGGAACAGGATGGACATATCCTCGTAAAAACTATCCCACTGTGTACTCTATCCGTCAATTTTGTAACACGAGCCATATCAATGCCGTTATTCTTGAAAGATATGATAGCCTTTGTGGTTGTATTGTAGCTGCATTGCTAACTTCCTTGAAGAAAGCTTCAGTTCCAGCTTACATAAAAGGGATAAGAGCTTTGGAGGGATTGACGCCACATCGTACTTTTTTTTAAAAGAACAAATGTATTGTTTATTTAATTTTTATTTGGATGTTGGGCCGCGTCGGTACGGCTCAGGCGCAAAATGTCACTTTCGCAAAATGTCGCCCGGTAGTAAAAGTGTTTACATGTTTTACAACATATTATAAGCTGTTTGGAGTTTTTTTTTTCCTTGGTTGGTTTCTCGGTATTTTTTTTTTGGTTTAATTTTGGTTTTTTTTTAAGTTTTTTTTTTAATTTTGGAAGTCGGTGTCTTTGGATTTGTATTTTCGTTTTTTGTTTTTTTTACAAGTTTTACAACATATAAGCCGTTTGGAAAATCTCAAATTGAATGAAATTTGAACTAAAATAACTTTAATTTTGGAAGTCGGTGACTTTGGATTTTAGTTTTTTTTTTTTTAAACCAAGAAAAACCAAAAAAAAAAGATCAAGAAACAAACCAAAAAAAAAACCAAACATAGCTTATATGTTGTATAAACTTGTAAACGCTTAATAAGAAATCGGAAAAAAATAACCTTTTTTTTAAACCTGCTAAATTTTTTTCTAAGTTACTAACGCGACATTTTGCGAAAGCAACATTTTGCGAAAGCGACATTTTGCGAAAGCGACATTTTGCGAAAGTGACATTATGAGAAAGCGCCATTTTACTACCAGGCGACATTTTGCGAAAGCGACATTTTGCGCCTGAGCCTGCATAATTAAGGTGCAGCAAGCTTATCAGGGCCGGTTTCTAAATTGGAATCACTGGAAATTTACTACCTATTACGTATCATTTTGTATACACTGACGCCACAGTCAGTCAGTCAGATCAGAGTGCTACAAAGATGGTCAATTTTCGTTAAAATAATTTATTTTAAAATTATAAAAAAAATCTATTATCTAAGTATTTGAAACTCTTACAGTAAACCAGACATTTGAGTCACACTGTACAGTTTGTACAGTTTATTTATTGAAGAAATCATGATGATTTTTACTGATAGAAGTTTGTGAAGACGAAAAAATTAGAAGAAAGAAAGCGAAGAAGATATTAAAAGTTACAGAAGAATCAGAATCCCTATAGAAGAATTTGTTTCAAACATTAAATAAGAAGACAGAAAAGGAACGTCGCAGACGGGTGCCGGGAGAATGCTCAAGCCTTATGACGGGAGGATATGCAGGCGCCGGGATATAACTTGTACGGGTCGGTTATGGAGCAGCTGGGAGTCAGTTCGAGTCTGCTGAGGAGTTAATTCATCCACGCCACGTGAGACGTCGTGACCTACATATTACGTTGTCAGTAAAATACGTAGGTACCTACTGCAATGTTAGTTTTGCACTGCTAACATTTTTTTTTTTATATTCTACAATATTTCATGTTATTATAATTAGATCATGCTGTATTATTTCATATTTTGTTTTGGGGATTAGGAATGTCCCAACAATTGCAAGATTTGCACGCTAAACTAAAATATTTAAGAGAATATTTAGTGCAACTAGGTCCAGATAGGCGCAGACAAGATTTAGCTAATAGTTAATAGTAGAAGCAGAAAAGCACTAACTATTTATTTATTTACTGAAAACAAAGTACTGTAAGTACACGTTAAAAATACAGCTTAACTAAATAAGAACTGTTTCTACAAATGTGTGGGTGAGCACTGCTCTCCTAGCTAGGCTATGGAAACCTGCTTTAGGGAGAAGCAGTCCGGTCCCCTAAGGTACAATGACGTAAAAGTTACAGCTTCTGACGTTACTGTTAATTTTGGAGAATTGAGTTAGACATTAAAATGGATGGATGGAATGTGTGAGGAATGATATGAAGGGAGGAATGATAGCGTGACGGTTGACAGGGGAGAATGGAAGAAGAAAACGTGTTGCGCCGACCCCAAGTAACATGGGATAAGGGCAGGAAGATGATGACATTGACATTAAAATAAACACATTACACATAACAACAAACATACACATTACAATTATTAATATAGTAAACTGGATTGTATTTTGACTCAGTTGAACCAAAAAGTTAAAGATCCCAAGTTAGACATAGAAAATTGTGCGTTTTACCTAACATCAATTCAGGAGATACAAAAAAAAAACCGGTCAAGAGCGAGTCGGACTCGCGCACCGAGGGTTCCGTTCCGATTTCTGAGAAAGTGGCTATTTAGAGACATAGTTTTATTTTTCCTGTAATCATAAACTTCTATCACATAGAATAATTTCAGATTTTTCGCTTTGCAAACTTCGGAGATAACGGTATTTTTTTTACATTTTACATCAAAAGTCGAAAACTATGCGGCCTAAAAAAAATAAAAAATAGTTTAAGAATTTGCAAACAGCGCTCTTTTATATGATACCCCACATGCCCTAGTAGCCCCACTTTAAATTTTTAAGACACCCTTTCAGTCCCAGTTGCAAAAAAAATATAATTATTTTTATTTCTTTCTTATTTGCAAAATAGTCGGGTCAACGTCATCTAAAACTATTCTAAATTTCAAGTTGATAGCATTAGTAGTTATTGAGATATCCAGCTGTGACAGACAGACAGACAGACAGACAGACTGAGTCACACCATAAGGGTTCCTTTTTTACCATTTTGGTACGGAACCCTAAAAACCGGCTAAGTGCGTGTCGGACCACGCACAATGACGGGTTCCGTAGTTGAAAAGAATTTATCCCAAAAACAAACTTAACATTGGATCCCAAAAAAAAAATTTTATATCATAAAATTACAAATTAACCATTTTCGGAATTTTTCCTTTACTCACTTTATGACAAAACATAGCGCACCTATTTATGTAAATACTTGTGTTTCACAAATAAACTGATTGATTGATTGCACTGGGAGACCTTGCTTTTTGCCTTTCATTATTCTAGCTCAACGGGAAGTACCCTATAGGTTTTGATTTACTTGCGACAGTTGCTAGCATTAAAATGTGTCGGAAAATGGCTGTATTATTTATTGCGTTGACTTAGAAGCTTGATTTTTTAAGAACTCTAAGGGACCGTAGACCTACGTATTTGATATTAATTTCAACTTGTTATCTCCACGCTCCCCTGAGAAAAAGGGTCTTGACAGACTGACAGACTTGAAATTTTTTTCTAGGTGATAGAATTACAAATTAACAATTTTCGGACTTTTTCCTTTACTTGCACTGGGAGACGTTGCTTCTTGCCAAATTTCATGATTCTAGGACAACGGGAAGTACCCTATAGGTTTTTATTTACTTGCGAGTATCAAAATATGTCGCATAAATGGCCGTATGTTTTTATGGCATTTATATCTGTAATTTTTATGGTGTGCATAATAAAGAGTATTCTATCTATCTATCTATGGCGTTGATTTAGAAGCTTGAGTTTTTTAGGACTCCAAGAGACCATAGACCAGAGTATTTGATATTAATTTCAACTTTATACCTCTAGGCGTTCCTGAGAAAAAGGGTCTTGACAGACTGACAGACAGACAGACAGACGGACAACGAAGTGATCCTTTAAGGGTTCCGTTTTTTTCTTTTGAGGGACGGAACCCTAAAAAAAGCCCAAAAAATAAATAACCCGCCGGGAAAATAAAGCCGGTTTACTTTCTTTAGTAGATAGTAGTAGTCAAACTAGTTCTAAGGATTTTATAGAATAATTCTGGTTGTGTTACAAAAATGGCTGACGCATTCGACATTAACACTGCAATTTCCCTGTTGCCGGTGATGAATGGCCAGGAGCAGATAATAAATCAGCTTATTGATAGTATCTTGCTTTATACATAGTTCGCTCATCAATGATGCCATTAAAAGTCAATTAAAACAGTTTGTGTTAAAAACGCGTCTCTCTCGCAGTCTCGCCTAGTGCAAAATTGCGTCTGTTACGCGAATATAGACAGTTTGGTAGAAGATATTCGCATTTATTTGTTACCGAAAACATCTTCTGTAGCTTTACAAACACAAATGTAACGTTATTATTATAATAACCCCTGTTAGGTAACAGTTTCATAAACTACTATTTTTAAGTTTTTTTTTTCTTTGAGTTTGGTCCTTCTATAAAAAACATATTTATTTAGCATAATCAGAGTGGGCTGTAACTGTAATCCACCACGCGGACCCAGTGCGGGTTTGTCACATGTCTTCGAATTTTTGGTTCTTGGACATGCCGGTTTCCTCGCGATGTTTTCCTTCACCGTTTTGAGAACAGTGGTGATGAAATTATTTACACAATGTACAGCGCCTGTCAGGGTTCGAACCTATGACCTAAAACTCGTAAGTCGCAGCCACTAAGTTACTACTTTCCGACCACTACTGCTCATTTTTATTTATCTCCACAAATTACATTGTTAGGTATATAATTCTTAAAATCATAGACATTATTAAGTTGAAAAAAAAAAATTACAATGCTAAAATGAAATGCTTAAAAATTACAATGCTAAAAAAAAGTATTCGTTGATAAGCGCATCACTTGGGAACGGTGGGACCGACTTAGCTATTTTTTAATTTAAAATGTACATAATAGTCCGGATTAGGTTTATATGGAAAGATAAATAAATTGTAACATTTTCCCGGAAAATGTTCAAATTTGGGAAAACTGCGTTCAGTTTTCCCAAATTGTAACATTTTCCTTTTTCTATGGGTTTTTCGTTTGGATTATTGAAAGGTCCGGACAACATCTGTCGGGTCAGCTAGTTTGTAATATTAAAGGTACCTAGTTGCTTTAGCCACTAAAAACAAAACCAGAAATGTTTTATAAAATTCAGCTTGTAACTATCTTGACCACTTTACTTAAGTAAAGAAATAAAAATCTGAATAAAACTAGAATTAACAACAATAGAATTCAACATTATATTAATCAAAATTAATATCATAATCAATTAAGATTTTTTGATAATAGCCAATAACCATGTGATTCAAGGATAATGCGGAAAAACTACGAAGGTTTTGGGTAGGTATTAGCGTATGAAATATCACCCGGAATCGGATGTTTGCCATAACATAAAGGCCTACGTAGTAGGTACATGATTCTTCGTTTTTGTTTAAACATAGTCCAATCACTCCAAGAAAATTACTTATTTAAGAAAAACTGATTATAGGTACCCGATATTCAAACTTTATTGACGGGATCCAACGAACTCCGTCTTTGATAAAAAATATAACTAATATAGTAACCGCATAAAATATAACCGCAGCTTATTCCGTTAAATAAGCTGCGGTAATGCGATTAAGCTGTTAAGAAAATAATAATAATAGTGACAAATTAAAAACGAAAACAGTTTTTACTTTTTCGCTCTTAAATATAGAGATAGACGTCACGCTGTAAGGGCACAGTCCCATGGCAATTTGTTCCCAGCAAGAAGAAAATGCTTCTATAAATAATAAATAAGAACTCACCTGGTTTCGCCCTCACAACAACAGTGTGAAAACAGCCTATTTTTAATAATATCCCTGTTTCGCTAGCGTATCCTGTGCACTCTCACAACCTACTTTCATTTCATAAATGGAACACGAAACACGATTCAATTCAACTGTCACCTTTCAAGTATTTGAAAATAGAATGTTCTTTTAATGATGTTGTGTTAGGTTATTGTGAGTTTGATGTTCGATTTTAATTCGATTGTTCCGATTGTGGCAATCGATTGCTCGGGCCCGAGTGACAAGGCCGAGCTCCCGCGACCGACTGAAGCACGTTCGGGCAAGCTCCCGATTCCCGGTGGTCTTTCAGGGCGGTGTTGCCAGTATTGGAAAATTATTTCGCAATATTCACGTATGTTTTTCGTATAGGTACGTCTGAAACGTTTCCTTAAATTACTCATCTCATCTGCCTAGCCTTTTCCCAACAATGATGGGGTCGGCTTCCTGTCTAATCACATTATCGCATTGGTTGTGAACCTGTTATGATAAGTAGTGTAAGCTTGTATAAATAAATAAATAAAATTAATAACCGGATGCAGCTGAAATACTGCTATTTTGACAACACGGCTGGCGCAGTGGTTGAGAGATTGACTGCTGCGCAGCATGTCGCGGGTTAGATTCCCGCACGCAACAAATATTTGTACGACCTACAAGTTCCGAGTCTGCGTGTTTTCCTATCTATAATATGTATGTATTTACAAAAAAAAAAATGTATATAAGTAGTTTATCAGCCATCTCAAGCATTAGGTTGCTTAGCTTGGGACTAGATGGCGTTGTGTGAAATGTCCAAGGATATTATTATATTATTATTATACCAGTATTTACATGGAGCGACTGACTATCTGAGCTCCACAACCCACTTACTGGGTAATACAATACCCCTTGGTAAGACCGGTAGTAAAACTTCCGAACTTCTGACGACCCGTAACGACTGTCAATATTCCACGAATGACAGCCGCCGGGACCAACGGCTTAACGTGCTTTCCGAGGCACGGAGGGGTCTTATGTACCAAAAGATGGTCACCCATCCACGGACCAACCGCAGCAAGCGTAGCTTAACCTGATCGATCGACCCGTGCGGCTGTTATTACTTAGCCACAAGCCCAGTTTATATCTTAGTTTATTACTTAGCCACAAGCCAAGTTTCCTAAAATTACTACCTTATCACCAATATTTGCTACGTGAAAAGTTGTAACCCTCTTATTTATAAAAAAAAACTAAAGCACTCCTGTACCTATTTTAGTTAAAATATAGCAAGTTCTTTCGAATTATGATTTGGGTATGAAAGAAGAAGACAAAACACTTGTATAACTAAAATAGGTTTATAGAGCGTGTTAGCTTTTTGAAGGGAGATTCGAAACTGACGGAGCGCATCGGAGAGTATTTAACCGAGGCGAAGCGGAAAAAGTGTGTTGGAAGTCTCGCGCATCCGCGCGCGTCTTCGAGCGTCCTTTATATGACCGGTAGCGGGGCAGCACCCGAGCACACACGGCCGATTTCTAGAAGTACCCAAATATAAACTTTAAGTTTTGAACAGACAGTTCAATTTCTTTAATTGCATTGAAAAATGCACTCCGATGCTCGTCGACGCGCTCTGTCGGGTCTGAATCGTACTTTAGGCCCGAATTCTAAAACCATGCGATGCTGGGTAATTCTCCCCCGATTTCGGGTAATTCTGCCCCGTTAGCCTCGTGACCCCGAATCCTTTGTGCGATCCACAAACTGCTCGCATGCCTTCAATGTTCTATTGTTTTCCGTCACTGTCGCTCTCGTGCTACACATATATATCCGTCTCGCTCGCTCGCTTGAAGTTGTTAAACAAATGAAGTGTATTAACCTGGTTTGTATGGCCGCTATTATGTACAGCTACAGTGATTGTTGTAATGGAAATTAATTTCATAATATCGGCCTGTAGGCTTTTAGCGCTGAAACATTTCGGATAGTTCGCTACAGCATACTTCAGAGTCAATAGCCTTCATCAACTTGCCTGAAAAACGAAAAAGTTATAAAATAAACAATTTTAAGAAGTTTGTTATTTAATTTAGTAGTGTACATAAGTAAAATTCATTTCATTTCAATTTCAATTTGCATTTCGTTAAAAAATGTTCCCATTTGATAGCGGAATGACAGTAAAAATTACATTAGAAGTGTAATTTTACTGCAGCTAAGCTTTAGATAGGTTTTTTTAGGGTTCCGTACCTCAAAAGGAAAAACAGAACCCTTATAGGATCACTTGTTTGTCCGTCTGTCTGTCTGCCTGTCTGTCTGTCCGTCTGTCTGTCTGCCTGTCTGTCTGTTCGTCTGTCTGTCTGTCAAGACCCTTTTTCTCAGGAACGCGTGAAGATAGCAAGTTGAAATTAATATCAAATACGTAGGTCTAAGTCCCTTGGAGTTCTAAAAAGATCAAGCTTCTAAATTAACGCAATAAAAAAATATGGCCATTTATGCGACATATTTTGATACTTGCAAGTAAATCAAAACCTATAGAGTACTTCCCGTTGACCTAGAATAATGACATTCGGCAAAAAGCAAGGTCTCACAGCATAATTAAAGGAAAAAGTCCGAAAATTGTTAATTTGTAATTTTATCACATTTTTTTTTTTGTTTTGGGAATACAATGTTAAGTTTATTTTTGGGATAAATTCTTATCAACTACGGAGCCCTTCATTGTGCGTGGTCCGACACGCACTTGGCCGGTTTTTTTCTTAGCCTATGTCGTGACGCACTGCTAGGCAAAATCTCCCTCCTTTGTGGGAACTCTGACCACGTTGGCCCTGCAAACGTTATCAGCTCGTCACACCACCTTCGCCGTGGTCTACCTCGACGTGATATCCACCCTCAGGCGTTCAGTGACGATTTCGTCATTGTTCCGAATTAGAATTCACGACCAGTTAAAAAGTTGTAGACTTTCGCTGGTAAATTGCAGACGCTATCTGGCGGCCACCGCTCTTCTAGGAAACCTAAAGGGCCGGCTCACATTAGGTCGGACCACAGTCTTACCGAAACGAGAAAAGTGTCGGATGAATATTGGCATAATATATGTATTCCAATAGCGGCGACCCGATAAAACTGTTGGCGACGAGACATTTATCGGACGTTCAGTCGATACGATTTTGGTCGGATATAATATAATATTGGCATGCCTGCTTTGTATTACGCTGCACGACGAGCTGTCCCATGTTTGTGCCCCTGTAAACTATAGCCGCAAGGAAACACAGATTTTTCAACGTGTCTGCGAGTCACAACGTCGCGCGAGCACTGTCCCTCTGTCATTCGCACTCTCTCATGTCAATCTGAGAGATGAGTATATGAACTTGTCTAACGATTTTATCTTCAACTATCGTAATTGGAGTGTTAAAGTGAACATAAATAGGTACCTATCTAACAGTTTTTAGCAAGACATTTGACAAGGGGTTGTGTAGTTAATAAATGGCTCAAACGAGAAAAATTGGCAAATTACTCAGTTGGGTGTAATGTTTCCTCATACCCTACAGAAAAAACATCGAATAAAAGTCATTCAGGTCTGAGAGTCTGACTTTCTCATACAAACAGCAAAATCTAGAGTTCCACAGGGGTCTCATCTAGGACCTATTCTTCCTATCGATAAAAACTTTGTCAATGAACCTTACACTTCGTAATTGGGACGAAGTTCCTTATCGCACATCATACCCTGCACACTTGCGAATGAGAAGTAGACTGAAGATAGTGTAACATTTTGACCGTCACGACACTTTTGTTACGTAACGAAAATGTAATCTAGCTCTCATTTGCCAAGTGTGCAAAACCGAAAGGAACTTCGTTCCAGCCACGTGTCCCACGACACTTCTCCTTTATTTAGAGTCACTCCTTAAGAATCGATTTTCATATAAGGCTCCCGATATTTTAATTTTATGAGGAGTGAAATTAATACAAACGTTAACTCAAAAGCGTTACGTTTTTCTACGCAATGTACCTTGCACACCTTTCACTTTGAAATCATGTTTGTGTATTTGTTTTTTTTTTGTTTATTTTCGGGCAGTCTTCATTGTAGCGGTCAATCTATCCATTATATTCAAAGACAAGGAGGATGTAATGTACAATGTACTTAAGGCGGTGAGAGCCGTAAAAACGTCGTTTTGTTTAGTGTTTTATTCGTAGATAACACGGATTTAAATTTTGAAAAAAATATATTACTTAGTTCAGACTTCCATCTACAAATTTCGGCCGTCCGATACACGATTACTTGCACTTTACTGCATCCAATTAAATCGCAAAGACAAGTCTAAATAATGATCTATATCTTATTTCATTTGATTTATATTAGGCTTTGAACAATAAAACTTATGCCATAATAAAGGTCGTAAAAAATGTAATTTATAACGGCTATCATAATTTGAAATATCAAAATATTTATATCACTAATTCCAATGTCAAGTGTTTTGCGCTCGCTCCGTGTCGTTTAGTCCCGAGCGGAACGTGATGGAGGTCGGACGTGTGCCAATTTTTCGAACCCGCCACCCCCGCTAACTTCTGTCACCGGCTGCGACCGGCACAAATTAACATGTGTTGAAAACAGTTGAATTTGAACGCTATGCCTATGTAAATAAAGACGTCACGCGCGCAAAAGCTTTATTGGTATTTATTTTTATCACGGCCTATGTTTACCAATCGCATCAAGTGTGTAAAACAGTTGAATTTGAACCCTACACTGGAGCTTATAAAGCCGCCTGACGCGCAAATTTTTGGTTCACTATTTTCAAATCTCAAATAGGTAGGTGCCACAGAATAAAGTTAGTACGGGTGGTTTTATAATGAATATCGGATAGGAAATGAGATTTCTTCATAACATCACGCCTGAATTCTTTCAAAGGGTTGGGCAGGGATGTTCAGAAAATAAGTAGGCCCTCAAATGTATTTTTCTGTATACCTACATAAATAAGATTTTTTTTTTTAATTAAGTTTTTTTTCTAATTAGGTATCTTCTTATTTTTTTTTGTATTTCAAGGTCAAAATGAAAATCCAAGATGGCGGCTGCAAAAATTTCCAATTTTTCGTCATGGGTGTCGTTTTCGTGATATTTTAGGTCGCTGAAAACGATAGCGGGGTCAAAATGAAAATCCAAGATGGCGGCTGTGAAAATTTCCAAATTTTTCGTAATGGGTGTCATTTTCGTGATATTTAAGGTCGCTGAAAACGATAGCGGGGTCAAAATGAAAATCCAAGATGGCGGCTGCGAAAATTTCCTAACTTTTCGTCATGGGTGTCATTTTCGTGTTATTTTAGGTCGCTGAAAACGATAGTGGGGTCAAACTGAAAATCCAAGATGGCGGCTGCGAAAATTTCCTAACTTTTCGTCATGGGTGTCATTTTCGTGACATTTTAGGTCGCTGAAAACGATAGTGGGGTCAAAATGAAAATCCAAGATGGCGGCTGCGAAAATTTCCTAATTTTTCGTCATGGGTGTCATTTTCGTGATATTTTAGGTCGCTGAAAATGATAGTGGGGTCAAAATGAAAATCCAAGATGGCGGCTGCAAAAATTTCCTAGTTTTTCGTCATGGGTGTCGTTTTCGTGATATTTTAGGTCGCTGAAAACGATAGTGGGGTCAAAATGAAAATCCAAGATGGCGGCTGCCAAAATTTCCTAATTTTCGGTCATGGATGTCATTTTCGTGATATTTTAGGTCGCTGAAAACGATAGTGGGGTCAAAATGAAAATCCAAGATGGCGGCTGCGAATATCCTAATTTTTCGTCATGGGTGTCATTTTCATGATATTTTAGGTCGCTGAAAACGATAGTGGGGTCAAAATGAAAATCCAAGATGGCGGCTGCGAAAATTATCAAATTTTTCGACACAGGTGTCATTTTCGTGATATTTGAGGTCGCTGAAACCGATAGTGGGGTCAAAATGAAAATCCAAGATGGCGGCTGTGAAAATTTCCTAATTTTTCGTCATGGGTGTCATTTTCGTGATATTTTAGGTCGCTGAAAACGATAGTGGGCTCAAAATGAAAATCCAAGATGGCGGCTGCGAAAATTTCCTAATTTTCGGTCATGGATGTCATTTTCGTGATATTTGAGGTCGCTGAAAACGATAGTGGGGTCAAAATGAAAATCCAAGATGGCGGCTGCGAAAATTTCCTAATTTTTCGTCATGGGTGTCATTTTCGTGATATTTTAGGTCGCTGAAAACGATAGTGGGGTCAAAATGAAAATCCAAGATGGCGGCTGCAAAAATTTCCTAATTTTTCGTCATGGGTGTCGTTTTCGTGATATTTTAGGTCGCTGAAAACGATAGTGGGGTCAAAATGAAAATCCAAGATGGCGGCTGCCAAAATTTCCTAATTTTCGGTCATGGATGTCATTTTCGTGATATTTTAGGTCGCTGAAAACGATAGTGGGGTCAAAATGAAAATCCAAGATGGCGGCTGCGAAAATTTCCTAATTTTCGGTCATGGATGTCATTTTCGTGATATTTTAGGTCGCTGAAAACGATAGTGAGGTCAAAATGAAAATCCAAGATGGCGGCTGCGAATATCCTAATTTTTCGTCATGGGTGTCATTTTCGTGATATTTTAGGTCGCTGAAAACGATAGTGGGGTCAAAATGAAAATCCAAGATGGCGGCTGCGAAAATTATCAAATTTTTCGACACAGGTGTCATTTTCGTGATATTTGAGGTCGCTGAAAACGATAGTGGGGTCAAAATGAAAATCCAAGATGGCGGCTGCGAAAATTTCCTAATTTTTCGTCATGAGTGTCATTTTCGTGATATTTTAGGTCGCTGAAAACGATAGTGGGGTCAAAATGAAAATCCAAGATGGCGGCTGCGAAAATTTCCTAATTTTTCGTCATGGGTGTCATTTTCGTGATATTTTAGGTCGCTGAAAACGATAGTGGGGTCAAAATGAAAATCCAAGATGGCGGCTGCGAAAATTTCCTAATTTTTCGTCATGGGTGTCATTTTCGTGATATTTTAGGTCGCTGAAAACGATAGTGGGGTCAAAATGAAAATCCAAGATGGCGGCTGCGAAAATTTCCTAATTTTTCGTCATGGGTGTCATTTTCGTGATATTTTAGGTCGCTGAAAACGATAGTGAGGTCAAAATGAAAATCCAAGATGGCGGCTGCGAATATCCTAATTTTTCGTCATGGGTGTCATTTTCGTGATATTTTAGGTCGCTGAAAACGATAGTGGGGTCAAAATGAAAATCCAAGATGGCGGCTGCGAAAATTATCAAATTTTTCGACACAGGTGTCATTTTCGTGATATTTGAGGTCGCTGAAACCGATAGTGGGGTCAAAATGAAAATCCAAGATGGCGGCTGCGAAAATTTCCTAATTTTTCGTCATGGGTGTCATTTTCGTGATATTTAAGGTCGCTGAAAACGATAGCGGGTCAAAATAAAAATCCAAGATGGCGGCTGTGAAAATTTCCAAATTTTTCGTCATGGGTGTCATTTTCGTGATATTTTAGGTCGCAGAAAACGATTGTGGGGTCAAAATGAAAATCCAAGATGGCGGCTGCGAAAATTTCCTAATTTTTCGTCATGGGTGTCATTTTCGTGATAATATTAGGTCGCTGAAAACGATAGTGGGGTCAAAATGAAAATCCAAGATGGCGGCTGCGAAAATTCCCTAACTGTTCGTCATGGGTGTCATTTTCGTGATATTTTAGGTCGCTGAAAACGATAGCGGGGTCAAAATGAAAATCCAAGATAGCGGCTACGAAAATTTCCTAACTTTTCATCATGGGTGTCATTTTCGTGATATTTTAGATCGCTGAAAACGATAGTCATTCATTTTGACCCCACTATCGTTTGCAGCGACCTCAAATATCACGAAAATGACACCCATGTCGAAAAATTTGAAAATTTTCGCAGCCGCCATCTTGGATTTTCATTTTGACCCCACTATCGTTTTCAGCGACCTCAAATGTCACGAAAATGACACCCATGACGAAAAAGTACGAAATTTTCGCAGCCGCCATCTTGGATTTTCATTTTGACCCCACTATCGCTTTCAGTGACCTAAAATATCACGAAAATGACACCCATGACGAAAAATTAGGAAATTTTCGTAGCCGCCATCTTGGATTCTCATTTTGACCCCACTATCGTTTTCAGCGACCTCAAATATCACGAAAATGATACCCATGACCGAAAATTAGGAAATTTTCGCAGCCGCCATCTTGGATTTTCATATTGGCCCCACTATCGTTTTCAGCGACCTCAAATATCACGAAAATGACACCCATGTTGAAAAATTTAAAAATTTTCGCAGCCGCCATCTTGGATTTTCATTTTGACCCCACTATCGTTTTCAGCGACCTCAAATATCACGAAAATGACACCCATGACGAAAAATTAGAAAATTTTCGCAGCCGCCATCTTGGATTTTCATTTTGACCCCATTATCGTTTTCAGCGACCTCAAATATCACGAAATTGACGCCCATGTCGAAAAATTTGAAAATTTTCGCAGCCGCCATCTTGGATTTTCATTTTGACCCCACTATCGTTTTCAGCGACCTCAAATATCACGAAAATGACACCCATGACGAAAAATTACGAAATTTTCGCAGCCGCCATCTTGGATTTTCATTTTGACCCCACTATCGCTTTCAGTGATCTAAAATATCACGAAAATGACACCCATGACGAAAAATTAGGAAATTTTCGTAGCCGCCATCTTGGATTCTCATTTTGACCCCACTATCGTTTTCAGCGACCTCAAATATCACGAAAATGACACCCATGTTGAAAAATTTAAAAATTTTCGCAGCCGCCATCTTGGATTTTCATTTTGACCCCACTATCGTTTTCAGCGACCTCAAATATCACGAAAATGACACCCATGACGAAAAATTAGAAAATTTTCGCAGCCGCCATCTTGGATTTTCATTTTGACCCCATTATCGTTTTCAGCGACCTCAAATATCACGAAATTGACGCCCATGTCGAAAAATTCGAAATTTTTTGCAGCCGCCATCTTGGATTTTCATTTTGACAGTAATCACATCCTCTCAAGAAAAAAAAAAACTAGAGCGTAAGAAGTTATGCCCCTCCGTTTTTTTTTTTTTGTGTTGACATAACGAATAAAATAAAAAAAGAACTTTCCAAATCGGCTTCTAAATGACGGAGTACTGCAGTAACAAACATATTAAAAAAAAAAAATACAACTGAATTGATATTCTCCTCCGTTTTTGAAGTCGTTTAAAAATAACACATCATTGTTACGTTTAAAAATTAGCTGGACATCACTCACAATGCAGTCATTGGTGTCGTGGGGAATACTAGTTTCTGTCATTCCCGACGACACCACCAGTGGTGTCGTGGGGAATGAACGGTCATTTTGTGGTATTTAAGTTCGCTGAAAACGATAAAGGTCTCAAGCTAATTTCGACCTTATTGACATTTTACAAACCCTTTGTTTTTTTGGTCCAGAATACTCGGTAAATGATCTGGAAGCTGAATTTAACAAAAAAACATGAATGTCAATAAGGTCTAAATTCGCTTGACACCTCAGAAAGTGTCTAGATTATTATGCACATCATTTTTAGGGTGTCAAGCTAATTTCGACCTTATTGATATTTTACAAACCCTTTGTTTTTTTGGCCCAAGATACTTGGTAAATGATCTGGAAGCTGAATTTAACAAAAAAACATGAATGTCAATAAGTTCTAAATTCGCTTGACACCTCAGAAAGTGTCTAGATTATTATGCACATCATTTCTAGGGTGTCAAGCTAATTTCGACCTTATAGACATTTTACAAACCATTTGTTTTTTTGGTCCAAGATACTTGGTAAATGGTCTGGAAGCTAAATTTAACAAATAAACATGAATGTCAATAAGGTCTAAATTGTTATGTAACACATCATTGTTATGTAGCTGGACATCACTAACAGCACAATACAGTCGGTGGTGTCGCATGGCGTGGGGAATAGTAGTTTCTGTCATTCCCCACGACAGCGACACCACTGAAAACGATACCACTGGTGTGGTATCGTGGGGAATGACAGAAACTACTATTCCCCACGCCATGCGACACCTTCGTAAAGTAAAATGGTGCGCGGCGCGTAGTTTTGAATCGTACGGGTAAAGGTCTTCGTGTCAGTCAGATTTTAAATCCACCTTATTCACGAAAATAAATATGTATAAGTAGTTATTTTTATTTATTTTAACTGTTCAAGTTTACAATGCATACCTAATCTGTCTAAAACTTTAAAAAATACTTACTAGAAAAATAAAACAAAATAAACTTGTATACTAATCAGTTCAAGTTTATCTACTGCATGCGGTACTATGTTGCGTCACAGAATAGAGCAATGCAGTAGATAAACTTGAACTGATTAGTATACAAGTTTATTTTGTTTTATTTTTCTAGTAAGTATTTTTGAAAGTTTTAGACAGATTAGGTATGCATTGTAAACTTGAACAGTTAAAATAAATAAAAATAACTACTTATACTTATTTATTTTTGTGAATAAGGTGGATTTAAAATCTGACTGACACGAAGACTTTTACCCGTACGATTCAAAACTACGCGCCGCGCACCATTTTACTTTATGTTCATTCCCCACGACAGCGACACCTCTGAAAACGATACCACTGGTGTGGTATCGTGGGGAATGACAGAAACTACTATTCCCCACGCCATGCGACACCACCGACTGTATTGTGCTGTTAGTGATGTCCAGCTACATAACAATGATGTGTTACATAACAATTTAGACCTTATTGACATTCATGTTTTTTTGTTAAATTTAGCTTCCAGACCATTTACCAAGTATCTTGGACCAAAAAAACAAATGGTTTGTAAAATGTCTATAAGGTCGAAATTAGCTTGACACCCTAGAAATTATGTGCATAATAATCTAGACACTTTCTGAGGCGTCAAGCGAATTTAGACCTTATTGACATTCATGTTTTTTTGTTAAATTCAGCTTCCAGATCATTTACATAGTATCTTGGGCCAAAAAAACAAAGGGTTTGTAAAATATCAATAAGGTCGAAATTAGCTTGCACCCTAAAAATGATGTGCATAATAATCTCGACACTTTCTGAGGTGTCAAGCGAATTTAGACCTTATTGACATTCATGTTTTTTTGTTAAATTCAGCTTCCAGATCATTTACCGAGTATTCTGGACCAAAAAAACAAAGGGTTTGTAAAATGTCAATAAGGTGGAAATTAGCTTGAGACTTTTATCGTTTTCAGTGAACTTAAATACCACGAAATGACCGTTCATTCCCCACGACACCACTGGTGGTGTCGTCGGGAATGACAGAAACTAGTATTCCCCACGACAGCAATGACTGCATTGTGAGTGATGTCCAGCTAATTTTTAAACGTAACAATGATGTGTTATTTTTAAACGACTTCAAATCAAAAACGGAGGAGAATATCAATTCAGTTGTATTTTTTTTTTTTTTTTTATGTTTGTTACTGCAGTACTCCGTCATTTAGAAGCCGATTTGGAAAGTTCTTTTTTTATTTTATTGGTTATGTCAACACAAAAAGAAAAACTAGTTTTTTTTTTCTTGAGAGGATGTGATTACGGTCAAAATGAAAATCCAAGATTGCGGCTGCAAAAATTTTCGAATTTTTCGACATGGGCGTCAATTTCGTGATATTTGAGGTCGCTGAAAACGATAATGGGGACAAAATGAAAATCCAAGATGGCGGCTGCGAAAATTTCCTAATTTTTCGTCATGGGTGTCATTTTCGTGATATTTTAGGTCACTGAAAGCGATAGTGGGGTCAAAATGAAAATCCAAGATGGCGGCTGCGAAAATTTCCTAATTTTTCGTCATGGGTGTCGTTTCCATGGTTTTAGAGGGTGCTGAAATCGATTGTGGGTTCAAAATGAAAATCCAAGATGGCGGCTGCGAAAATTTCCTAATTTTTCGTCATGGGTGTCATTTTCGTGATATTTGAGGTCGCTGAAAACGATAGTGGGGTCAAAATGAAAATCCAAGATGGCAGCTGCGAAAATTTTCAAATTTTTCGACATGGGTGTCATTTTCGTGATATTTGAGGTCACTGCAAACGATAGTGGAGTCAAAATGAATGACTATCGTTTTCAGCGACCTAAAATATCACGAAAATGACACCCATGACGAACAGTTAGGGAATTTTCGCAGCCGCCATCTTGGATTTTCATTTTGACCCCACTATCGTTTTCAGCGACCTAAAATATCACGAAAATGACACCCATGACGAAGAATTAGGAAATTTTCGCAGCCGCCATCTTGGATTTTCATTTTGACCCCACTATCGTTTTCAGCGACCTAAAATACCACGAAAATGACACCCATGACGAAAAATTGGGAAATTTTCGCAGCCGCCATCTTGGATTTTCATTTTGACCCCACTATCGTTTTCAGCGACCTAAAATATCACGAAAATGACACCCATGACGAAAAATTAGGAAATTTTCGCAGCCGCCATCTTGGATTTTCATTTTGACCCCACTATCGTTTTCAGCGACCTAAAATATCACGAAAACGACACCCATGACGAAAAATTAGGAAATTTTCGCAGCCGCCATCTTGGATATTCATTTTGACCCCACTATCGTTTTCAGCGACCTAAAATATCACGAAAACGACACCCATGACGAAAAATTAGGAAATTTTTGCAGCCGCCATCTTGGATTTTCATTTTGACCCCACTATCGTTTTCAGCGACCTAAAATATCACGAAAATGACACCCATGACGAAAAATTAGGAAATTTTCGCAGCCCGCCATCTTGGATTTTCATTTTGACCCCACTATCGTTTTCAGCGACCTCAAATATCACGAAAATGACACCCATGACGAAAAATTAGGAAATTTTCGCAGCCGCCATCTTGGATTTTCATTTTGACCCCACTATCGTTTTCAGCGACCTAAAATATCACGAAAACGACACCCATGACGAAAAATTAGGAAACTTTTGCAGCCGCCATCTTGGATTTTCATTTTGACCCCACTATCGTTTTCAGCGACCTAAAATATCACGAAAATGACAACCATGACGAAAAATTAGGAAATTTTCGCAGCCGCCATCTTGGATTTTCATTTTGACCCCACTATCGTTTTCAGCGACCTCAAATATCACCAAAATGACACCCATGTCGAAAAATTTGAAAATTTTCGCAGCCGCCATCTTGGATTTTCATTTTGACCCCACTATCGATTTCAGCGACCTAAAATATCACGAAAATGACACCCATGACGAAAAATTAGGAAATTTTCGCAGCCGCCATCTTGGATTTTCATTTTTTTGGAAATTTTCGCAGCTGCCATCTTGGATTTTCATTTTGACCCCACTATCATTTTCAGCGACCTAAAATATCATGAAAATGACACCCATGACGAAAAATTAGGAAATTTTCGCAGCCGCCATCTTGGATTTTCATTTTGACCCCACTATCGTTTTCAGCGACCTCAAATATCACGAAAATGACATCCATGACCGAAAATTAGGAAATTTTCGCAGCCGCCATCTTGGATTTTCATTTTGACCCCACTATCGTTTTCAGCGACCTAAAATATCACGAAAATGACACCCATGACGAAAAATTAGGAAATTTTCGCAGCCCGCCTTCTTGGATTTTCATTTTGACCCCACTATCGTTTTCAGCGACCTAAAATATCACGAAAACGACACCCATGACGAAAAATTAGGAAATTTTTGAAGCCGCCATCTTGGATTTTCATTTTGACCCCACTATCGTTTTCAGCGACCTAAAATATCACGAAAATGACACCCATGACGAAAAATTAGGAAATTTTCGCAGCCGCCATCTTGGATTTTCATTTTGACCCCACTATCGTTTTCAGCGACCTCAAATATCACGAAAATGACACCCATGACGAAAAATTAGTAATTTTTTGCAGCCGCCATCTTGGATTTTCATTTTGACCCCACTATCGTTTTCAGCGACCTAAAATATCACGAAAATGACACCCATGACGAAAAATTAGGAAATTTTCGCAGCCGCCATCTTGGATTTTCATTTTGACCCCACTATCGTTTTCAGCTACCTCAAATATCACGAAAATGACATCCATGACCGAAAATTAGGAAATTTTCGCAGCCGCCATCTTGGATTTTCATTTTGACCTTGAAATACAAAAAAAAATTAGAAGATACCTAATTAGAAAAAAAACTTAATTTTAAAAAAAAATCTTATTTATGTAGGTATACAGAAAAATACATTTGAGGGCCTACTTATTTTCTGAACATCCCTGCCCAACCCTTTGAAAGAATTCAGGCGTGATGTTATGAAGAAATCTCATTTCCTATCCGATATTCATTATAAAACCACCCGTACTAACTTTATTCTGTGGCACCTACCTATTTGAGATTTGAAAATAGTGAACCAAAAATTTACGCGTCAGGCGGCTTTATAAGCTCCAGTGTAGGGTTCAAATTCAACTGTTTTACACACTTGATGCGATTGGTAAACATAGGCCGTGATAAAAATAAATACCAATAAAGCTTTTGCGCGCGTGACGTCTTTATTTACATAGGCATAGAGTTCAAATTCAACTGTTTTCAACACATGCTAATTTGTGCCGGTCGCAGCCGGTGACAGAAGTTAGCGGGGTGGCGGGTTCGAAAAATTGGCACACGTCCGACCTCCGTCACGTTCCGCTCGGGACTAAACGGCTCAGGGCGAGCGTTTGCGAAGCTGAAAACAATTGATGCTGGAATTAGTGGTACAGGTATTTAATATTTCACATTATGACGGCCGTTACATCTCGAATTTTTTACGACCTTTAGTATGGTATAAGTTTTATTGTTCAAAGCCTAATGTAACTCAAATGAAATAAGATTAAAGATCACAATTAGACTTGTATTTGCGATTTAATTGGATGCAGTAAAGTGCAAGTAATCGTGTATCGGACGCCCGAAATTTCTAGATCGAAGTCTGAACTAAGTGATATATTTTTTTCAAAATTTAAATACGTGTTATCTACGAATAAAACACTAAACAAAACGACGTTTTTACGACTCTCCCGGCCTTAAGGAGTAAACTCCCGTCGTGCGTCAGAGCTGACACACATACTTTTTTTAGCATTTTCATTATGAATAAAAACATAAATGAGAATAAATAAAAATAATTCTTTGTAACTGCATTTAATACGATGTTTAATGTGGACTGTCTTGAGGTACAATTTTAATTAGGACTTAGGCCATTTTACATGTATACATCTTGCTAAGTCAGGACAGACTCTTGGGTTCGATCTTGCTGCTTTATTTGCGCTCCGTTTCAATACTGGTTGATATTTAGGCCATGCAACAGAACCAGTCCTGTGTTTAGGTGTAGTATTCGACTTTGCACAGCAAACACACTGAAAATCCATCACGTTCCGGACAGAGTTGTAATCTGGTTGATCATGATTAAACCTCCTTTGGTACACCTTAAATTTCAACGGCAAGGCATTTTGTACCAGCATTGACAACGTAGGGCTGTTTTTCCTTAGGTTTTTATTTACATTTCTGCATAGACCTTCGCAATGTTTTGGATTGTCATGCTTGGAGGAAGAAGTAAAAGTATCATAAGAGTAGCTTGACGACTGCGACACTGCTGGTTGATGGAGTATGAGGGCCCAGCAAACAACTGTAACAAATGGATAAATGTGAGTTTCTGCCTGAAGCAAATTCTTTTAAATCGAAACAGCAGAAAATTGTTGACGAGGTGACTGCACCACTTTGTTAGATGCTAGAAGATTTGGGTGGGCATTCCCTAAAGTTATGGGAAAATTCATCAAAGAAAAAGCCTTTGAAGCAATTCTTGCCTAACCGAGTTGTAACTGCATGGAATAGGCTCCCGGAAAATGTTGTGACGGCTCCCTCACTGAACTGCTTCAAGAATCGACTGGACAGATTAAATATCTCCAAGCTATTTGATACACACGCATCAGCTAATTAGCTGCTAGAGTGTTTAACCAAAATAATAATAATAAGATTTATAATAAACTAACGACCCGGCCCCGCTTCGCATGGTTTTTACGACTTGACAAAACATGAAGGTTTCTATATTATAAGTTAAATATTAATGTATTATACATATAAACCTTCCGGAATAAATTCTCTAAATGATAGTGAACACTGCATCTAAATCCGTTGTGTAGTTTAGAAGAACAACGCGGCCACACAGACATGAAAAGCGGCTTTATTTTATAATAAGTATCGATAGAAGATCTTACAATATAATTAACTTAATATTTGTGTCGGCGACCCGCCCAAACTTGAATGTTTTGCACACATAAACCTTCCGGAGTAAATTCTTTAAAATAATGATGAAAAGCATTGCGGTCACACAAACAGAACGACTTTAATATAATATCTATGTATCTATATCTATAATCTATATACAGGGTGTTTCTTTTAAGGTGTCAAGCCAGTACGAGCTGATAGCAGAGTATTTATATATAGTATTTATAGAAAACTACAAAAACATACGTGGGCGTTAAATCGATAGGTATGGTACTCTGCTATCAGCTCGCACTGGCTTGACACCTTAAAAGAAACACCCTGTATATATAAAAAAGCCGTGTTAGTTACACTATTTATAACTCAAGAATGGTTGAACCGTTTTGGCTGAAAATTGATGGCGAGGTAGTTTATAACCAGGAGATGGACATATGATACTTTAAAAAAAACGGATAAAACGTGGTATAACAACGACTGGACCGATTTAGATGAAATTTTGGGTGTATATTTGAATGGGTTCCTGGATGGTTTAAAAACACAATTGGACCCGGTAGGTGGCGCTGCAATCGGGTTCTAGGATCGTTCAGACAGGACAACGTCTGTCGGGTCCGATAGTACTTAATAGAAAAAACCGGTCAAGAGCGAGAGAAAATGAAGTACTTAGCGCGTGAGCGATAATTTCACGTGGACGAAGTCACGGCACAGGTCGCGGGCAGAAACTAGTGTATAGGAAGTAGATATAGATACTGTGTATCTGCGTACCTACTTACTACTTATAAAATAAAATCTTACGGGAAAAGGAATCCGTCCAAATCATATCGAGAGTCAACACGGAAGATTGACGTAACTCAGTATGAAAACTAAAACAGGTACATACTGCTAATAAGCTGCTAATCATTCAATTCAAGTCTAACATTTATTAATTATTCATAATTCCTCTTCAATTAGAATCCGGTTATTAAAGTTTGTTAAGGCCGTGGTCGCATTAATAAATGTGCGCTTACACGGGCAACAAAAACCCAGCAACAAAGTGTCAAAGTGGCGCCATCTGCTGTCTTAGCTTAGTAATAATATTCCCTATTGCTAAGGCGTCGTCCTAATATAAAGCGATGGTCGCGCGAATATGCGAAAACCGGAAGGCGCCCTCTGTCGGCGCGACCACGCGTTCCGGTTCACCGAACATAAAGTGATCGCGATTGAGTTCGTTTCAACCGCGCGGCCATGGCGTTAAAAAAAAAAAACTATGCCAACATTTTGTAACAATTTGTAAAAGTTGACTCCCAAAACCACAAATTTGTCAAAGCTATGGTTAAAAAGTTAGAAGGGTTTGAACGTGGCCGCGCCATCGAAACGCGGAGAACCGCGCGGCCACGGAGATCTCAGAAACTAAGCGTTGCACAGACCTGAAATTTTGGTAAATAACAGATTCAATTTGTAAACAATTTGTAAAAATATAGAAAAAAATCCTAGGTTAATATTTTAGGAGCTGTGAGACTAAAACCCCGTGGCCGCGCCATCGAAACGGTGACAAAAACGTGATAGCCGATATCTCGCTGAAAAAGCATCGCAGACGTCTAGAGTTTTTTGTAAAACCCAGATTTGAATTTGTCAAAACTTACAGAAATGCAACAAAAAATACTAGGTTAATATTTTAGGAGCTGTGAGACTAAAACCCCGTGGCCGCGCCATCGAAACGGTGACAAAAACGTTATCACCGATATCTCGCTGAAAAAGCATCGCAGAGGTCTGAAGTTTTTTGTAAAACCTACATTTGAATTTGTCAAAACTTGTGAAAATAAAACAAAAAATCCTAGGTTTATATTTCAGGACCCGCGCCATAGAAACGGTGAAAAACACGTTATCACCGATATCTCACTGAAAAAGCATCGCAGAGGTCTGAAATTATTTTTAAAACCTAGATTTGAATTTGTCAAAATTTGTAAAAATATAACAAAAAATCCTAGGTTTATATTTCAGGAGCCGCGCCATTGAAACAGTGAAAAACACGTTATCGCCGATATCTGACTTAAAAAGCATCGCAAAGGTCTGAAGTTTTTTGTAAAACCTAGATTTGAATTTGTCAAAATTTGTAAAAATACAACAAAAAATCCTAGGTTTATATTTCAGGAGTTGTAAGACTAGAACCCCATGGCCGCGCCATTCAAACGGTGAAAAATATGTTATCGCCGATATCTCGCTGAAAAAGCATCGCATAGGTCTGAAGTTTTTTGTAAAACCTAGATTTGAATTTGTCAAAACTTGTAAAAATACAACAAAAAATCCTAGGTTTATAGTTCAGGAGCTGTAAGACTAAAACCCCGTGGCCGCGCCATCGAAACGGTGTCAAAAACGTAATAGCCGATATCTCGCTGAAAAAGCATCGCAGACGTCTGAAGTTTTTTGTAAAACCTAGATTTGAATTTGAAAAAACTTGTCAAAATACTACGAAAAATCCTAGGTTTATATTTCAGGAGCTGTAAGACTAGAACCTCATGGCCGCGCCATCGAAACGGTGACAAAAATGTGATAGCCGATATCTCGCTGAAAAAGCATCGCAGAGGTCTGAAGTTTTTTTTAAAACCTAGATTTGAATTTTTCAAAACTTGTAAAAATAGTACGAAAAATCCTAGGTTTATATTTCAGGAGACGCGCCATTGAAACGGTGAAAAACACGTTATCGCCGATATCTCACTGAAAAAGTGTCGCAAAGGTCTGAAGTTTTTTGTAAAACCTAGATGTGAATTTGTTAATCTTTTTACAAATACAACAAAAATCCTAGGTTTACAAAAAACCGTATTTCACCGTTTCAATGGCGCGGCTCCTGAAATGTAAACCTAGGATTTTTTAATGTATTTTTAAAAATTTTGACAAATTCACATCTAGGTTTTACAAAAACCTTCAGACCTTTGCGACACTTTTTCAGTGAGATATCGGCGATAACGTGTTTTTCACCGTTTCAATGGCGCGTCTCCTGAAATATAAACCTAGGATTTTCGTAGTATTTTTACAAGTTTTGACAAATTCAAATCTAGGTTTTAAAAAAAACTTCAGACCTCTGCGATGCTTTTTCAGCGAGATATCGGCTATCACATTTTTGTCACCGTTTCGATGGCGCGGCCATGAGGTTCTAGTCTTACAGCTCCTGAAATATAAACCTAGTATTTTTTGTTGCATTTTTGTAAGTTTTGACAAATTCAAATCTGGGTTTTACAAAAAACTCTAGACGTCTGCGATGCTTTTTCAGCGAGATATCGGCTATCACGTTTTTGTCACCGTTTCGATGGCGCGGCCACGGGGTTTTAGTTTTACAGCTCCTGAAATATAGACCTAGGATTTTTCGTTGTATTTTTACAAGTTTTGACAAATTCAAATCTAGGTTTTACAAAAAACTTCAGACCTCTGCGATGCTATTTCAGCGAGATATCGGTGATAACATATTTTTCGCCGTTTGAATGGCGCGGCCATGGGGTTCTAGTCTTACAGCTCCTGAAATATAAACCTAGGATTTTTTTTGTATTTTTACAAATTTTGACAAATTCAAATCTAGGTTTTACAAAAAACTTCAGACCTCTGCGATGCTTTTTCAGTCAGATATCGGCGATAACGTGTTTTTCACCGTTTCAATGGCGCGGCTCCTGAAATATAAACCTAGGATTTTTTGTTATATTTTTACAAATTTTGACAAATTCAAATCTAGGTTTTACAAATAATTTCAGACCTCTGCGATGCTTTTTCAGTGAGATATCGGTGATAACGTGGTTTTCACCGTTTCTATGGCGCGGGTCCTGAAATATAAACCTAGGATTTTTTGTTTTATTTTCACAAGTTTTGACAAATTCAAATCTAGGTTTTACAAAAAACTTCAGACCTCTGCGATGCTTTTTCAGCGAGATATCGGTGATAACGTTTTTGTCACCGTTTCGATGGCGCGGCCACGGGGTTTTAGTCTCACAGCTCCTAAAATATTAACCTAGTATTTTTTGTTGCATTTTTGTAAGTTTTGACAAATTCAAATCTGGGTTTTACAAAAAACTCTAGAAGTCTGCGATACTTTTTCAGCGAGATATCGGCTATCACGTTTTTTTCACCGTTTCGATGGCGCGGCCACGGGGTTTTAGTCTCACAGCTCCTAAAATATTAATCTAGGATTTTTTTCTATATTTTTACAAATTGTTTACAAATTGAATCTGTTAGTTACCAAAATTTCAGGTCTGTGCAACGCTTAGTGTCTGAGATCTCCGTGGCCGCGCGGTTCTCCGCGTTTCGATGGCGCGGCCACGTTCAAACCCTTCTAACTTTTTAACCATAGCTTTGACAAATTTGTGGTTTTGGGAGTCAACTTTTACAAATTGTTACAAAATGTTGGCAGTTTTTTTTTTTTTAACGCCATGGCCGCGCGGTTGAAACGAACACTCGCGATTGCGTATTCGCGCGCGACCATCGCTATATTTAGGACGACGCCTTAGCAATAGGGAATATTATTACTAAGCTGAGACAGCAGATGGCGCCACTTTGACACTTTGTAAACAAAGCGAACTGTCAAAGGCGCCTCAAAATATTGATGATGTTTTTCAATATTATTTCAGCTTTATTTCATCCTTGTTAGTTTAATAGTAGGTTAAAAATGTTAAATTGATTTTTGACCTTTTGGTATTAAATAAAGGCGAAAGTTTGTGTGTGGGGGTGTGTATGTGTGTGTGTGTGTGTGTTTGTATGTTTGTTACTTCTTCACGATCAAACGGCTGGACCACTTTTGATAAAATTTGGTATGGAGGTAGCTGACACCCTGGATTTACATATAGGCTACTTTTTGAGAAACCGCGGGGCGTACTTATGCATATAAAAATTTCAAACATATTTCGCACTTTTGGGAACAAAGGGTCACTTGAACTGCATGTTTTCCAATTTTACAGGAAGAGCATTTTTTAATTTTTTTTTGACGTATTTTTTTAATAACTCTGTACTGTTTTAGAGTATTATAAGGCGATTCTCAGTCTTAGTTTTGCTGTGTACATAAGGTCGATTATCGCGATTTATTCTGCATATTTAAGTAATTTTTGTAAAAAATTGAAAAATCTATACATGCTACAGTACATACATATACATATAATACAAATAAATAAAATTGAAGTGTCCGATGTCAAAAATAACAGCTTTTTACTAAATGCATATGAAAGTACACACTCACTCACACTCACACATACACTCACAAGCACACATTTTAAACAAAACAGCCAAAATATAAAAACTATTTTTTGGTTATGACAAAAAACAGTTTTTAAATTTTTGACTGTCTGTCTATCTGTCTGTCTGTTTGTTCCGGCTAATCTCGAAACGGCTGGACCGATTTTGATGGGACTTTCACTGGCAGGTAGCTGATGTTATAAGGAGCAACTTATGCTAATTTATTTTGGAAAAAGAATTAGGGTTTCGCAGAAAAAAAAATCCATGAAATTGTGAACAAAAAGTCGGATTTGTAAAATTCTTTTTGCATTTGCTAACCCAATTCTCGAAGATGGTTATAGAATATTTAACATCATGCTACGACCTTTAGTAGCCGAGCAAAAAGAAAAAAAGTCAGAAATAACACTAAGCTAAAACGAAGTAATACAGCGGGCGGGCGATGCAACGCGGCGGGTCGGGGGACGAGGGAGTTTTATTAAAATGTGGCTGATATTTTAGTATATTGTGGACTTCCACGCGAACGAAGTCGCGGGGCACAGCTAGTTTAACATATTTTTTTTCCAAATCACACTACTCGTTTAAACGTGATCTTCAGTTTAAATTCATTAAAAGTCGGTTATCTTTCCCTTTAATTGCTTCATATCGCTCCACTTACCGGTCATAGGTACCCCTACCTCCTCCTAGCCTAACCTCCTCCCTAACCCTCCTAACCTACCTAACCACCTAACCCACCTAACCTAACCTAACCTAATTCCTCCTACCTGCTCCTCCTAACTTAATAACCCTCCTCCTGCTCCTTACCTAATTTCGATCCTACCAAATTAACCATTCTCATTTATACAACATTGTTTATTTAAAGTTAATCATTTCCACTTATTGTTATCCGTCATTCGTGGCAAATGTATTAAGTTTATCTTAATCAAAGCGTATCAAACAATTAAAAGAGACACAGAATTTAAATTGAATAATAAAATTAATCATATGAAATCTAGGCATATGAATTAGCCATTCTCCAGTTATAATTTAGGGTTGCCAACTGTACTTTATAATAAAATATTGTACTCTATTAGGTACTATAAAGATCAATGGAAAGGAAAAACAAGACAGGATACGAAATACCCTGATCAGAGAAAAGACAAGAGTTATTGATGTTCTTACCAAAATAGACCAACAAAAGTGGAGATGGACAGTCCATATGTTAAGAGGCATTCAAGACAAGTGGAGTAAAGTTGTGACAGAATCAGAGATGACAAAAGGAACAAGGGAAGACAATATAAAAGATGGGAAGACGAATTGAAGCTCACAGCGGGTCCTAGTTGGAGAAGAATTGCGAGAGATAGGACTCAGTTGAAGTTGTTTGCCTTTGGCAAAAGGCACACTGAACTAAGATAGGTACATTTTGTAAACTACTGAAAATGCTACAACGCAAAGATGTTCAGAATAAAAAGGGCTTATTATTAACACGACGACACCTAAAGGCTCTTACAGACAGAGGCTATATCGCGTCGTGACGCGATATTGCGACATTATATCCGTAGAACAATTTCTATGGAATCGCGCGCGACCATACACACAGGAGCGACGCGATATCGCCTCTGTCTGTAAGAGCCTTTAATCCCCGAGGAGAATACTCTACTTTTCACACTTTCTGCGACGTAATAAAAATCAATTTGATGTTCGTTTTTAGGGTTCCGTACCAAAATGGTAAAAAAGGAACCCTTATGGTGTCACTCAGTCTGTCTGTCTGTCTGTCACAGCTGGATATCTTAAGAACTACTAATGCTATCAATTTAGAATAGTTTTAGATGACGTTTACCCAACTATTTTGCAAATAAGAAAGAAATTAAAATATTTTTGTTTTTTTTGCAACAGGGACTGAAAGGGGGTCTTAAAAAATCAAAGTGGGGCTACTAAGGCATGTGGGGTATCATATAAAAGAACGCTGTTTACACATTCTCAAACTTCGACTTCTGATGAAAATGTAAAAAAATACCGTTCCCCCACCCCCCCATTCTCCGAAGTTTGCAAAGAGAAAAATCTGAAATTATTCTATGTGATAGAAGTTTATGTAAAGATTACAGGAAAAATAAAACGATGTCTTTAAATAGCACACTTTTTCAGAAATCAGAACGGAACCCTCGGTGCGCGAGTCCGACTTGCTCTTGACCGGTTTTTTTTTTCTTTTGTAAGATTTCCCATACGATTTTTTAGTTAGGGTCCTAAATTCAAATCACATTAGGTATTGAACAGTGGGTTGTAATTAAATTCAGTAAAATATGATTGCCCGGCTAGACACCAGGGTTATAATGGATTTTTTTAGGCTTATTCCCATCCGATCCCACAATCGGATCCCACTACGCGGATAAAATGAATCCCTGCTTGAATCGATAAATGAAAACAAAAAGTAAGTACATAATATCAAGATACAGTTATGGTCATATATATTAAAATTAAAATAAATATCACTTCAACAATATTCCAAGTAGCGTTGCCGGTGCACTGTTACCGACTTACTATTTATCTCGATATTATGTACATACTTACTTTTTAACCGACTTCTAAAAAAGGAGGAGGTTCTCAATTCGGATATTTGTATTTTTTGTTTTCATTTATCGATTCAAGCAGGCGATCATTACGTTCGGATATAAATTTTATCCATATTCCAAAGGAATCCCACAAATGGGCATCGGATGGGAACAAAATATTCATTTTATCCGCGTAGTGGGATCCGATTGTGGGATCGGATGGGAATAAGCCATTTTTTTAGGTTATGTTTGCATGAATATGACATCATCAAGTAGGAGCAGTGGTGCACCACCACTGCTCCTACTTGATGATGTCATAACGCGACTTACGAGTTGTAGGCCGTAGGTCCGAACCCCGGCAGGCGCATTACTTTGTGTAAATTATTTCATCACCACTGGTCACAAAACGGTGGAGAAAAACATCGTGAGGAAACCGGCATGTCCTTAAAGTCTTAAACCAACAATTCGAAGACAAGTGACATCTACCAACCCGCACTTGCCCCTCCTGGTGGATTACGGCCCACTCCCTCTCACTGAGAGAAGGCCTTTTTTTTCTGGTTGGGAAAATTTTGAAATGGCTTTTCCCGCTTTGGGTGGAGCGGAAGGGCGTGTCAGACTTTTACTGACTAAAAATCACCCGTATTCCTTCAGTTGCCCATGCTAGGGCCACGGTATCTCTTTCGAACAACCCGCGACCCCGACGGCACTGAGAGAGGCCTATGTCCCAGCAGTTGGAACATTATAGGTTGATTATGTATATGTACTTAAGTAGGTGGTTTGTAAGTTTTTTTATTCACACATAGTAGAAGAGTTTGTCTTTCATTCAAAAATATCGTCTTCAGCTATAATGTCAATAAAAATCATAAAAAAATGTTTTTGCGACTATACACACACATAAGAAAACGGCGCTTTATTAACGCGCGAATAAAAAAAACGCAGTTTTTTATTGCGCTCTTTGAAAAACCAACTGAAAGCCAAAAAACTGCCTCTTTTGTGAGAACAAAACTATTTCCCACGAATTTCATTTGCGCGCTTTTTTAACTCGCTGGTTATTTCAAGGATGTATCTATATACCATCGCGGACATTTGCGGTAAACCGCTTTGCAACGTTATTACCTAGGTCGACAAGTGGGTTCACCGCAAATGTCCGCGATGGTAACTACCCAAAATGTTTTTCTAGTTTTGGAACAAAGTTCCTTACCGCACATACACATCGTATGGCCATAACTTACCCTAATTTTCGCAAATGCATCACGTCTCACCTCCACCTGTCCTCCTGTCACACCCTGTTCTCCTGGTACCCTTAGTCCCGCAGTTGCGTATTTGCATATAAATTAGTCTGTCAACCAAATAAATCCAAGAAGACCACGACGAGTTTTACAGTTGTACAAGGATCTGCCCGGCCTCAATCTGACTTTCGAACTGAAATGACGATTATATTGAATTTATGGGCCTTCAAAATCAATTTATTCAAAACACCCTCTCATAAGCACAGCACACACATACCTTTTATGCCAAAGTTCTAATTTTATGCCAAATCTCTGATACCTAGATTAATAAATCTGTACCCTAATTGCGTACACACTTTCAATCACAATGTGAATGATTTTGAAGGATATTGCTAATCCATTGCTTCATATGTTCGAAAAAATTTGTCCGCTCAACAACGGATAAACGCAATGAATGCTGTTGAACTGTCAAAATGAAAGAAAGCCATGAGTGAGACGCAATGGGGAGCCACACGCAAAGCTGTTTGTAGATGGCGCTCTGAACGACTGTACATTGTTTTACAAACAAATCCATACAATTTGACAATCGTTCGTTACGTCAAATCAATGACATCAATGAAAAAAGTACAGTCGATCATGTGCCACCTAGCGTGATAAAAAGTTAGTTTTCCTCCCCATTATCCCGCTGATCGTATTAAATTTATAACAGAAGGCTTTTACCCGGCACGAATGTGCTACCAAACGTTTTTATTTAAATCTATTTCTATTTGACCACAACCATTGAAACGACCCAGTGCTTGATGAATCTAGTCGAGTTTATTCCGACTTCATAATATTGTTTTCGAAAACCTAGTACGGAAATACTTTGATAATTACTTACAGTGACTTTTTTCGTCGTTTGTAACTAGACTGACTTAGAAATAATATGGTCGGCTGAGGCTATTTTGCCATAACTGATAAAAAAAATATATTGGCATAACCACAGGTTAGAGAAAAAAAAACAACCAGTACATAAATCAGTATCAGTACTATCAGTGTTTCAGGAGTCAGTGACTTCTTCCAGTTGGGTTACAATAATGCAAGTTTTATGTAGCGAAGGCTAAGCGAAGGTTTAGAATTATATATTACTCAAAATTAAGTTTAATAGCAAAAAGCAAAAAATAAGTGTAATGATTTTTAAAATAATAATTACGAATAAGACTTTTTTCCACAAGCGACAGATGGCGCTAGTGATTGCACGAACTTTATACATCCGTTTAGGTATTCATTTGTAGAATACTATTATTAAAGTATATTTCTTTAATACAGTTAGTAAATAATTATTGTTTAAGTTTTAAAAGTTTATTTATAATAATCATAAGGCTAATCATAAGTCATGAAATTATTTAAGTTAGTCAAGTGATTGTGTGTACTGTTTACTTTGCTCTGATTGGTCGTTAGCCGGCTGAGTGTTCACTTCCGTTTAAAGTGGGGATCCTTCAGTTGGCAACTGATTTGCTAGGACAGAGTTCACAGGGTCAGTCTTTTTCTAGGCTTTGACCTGTAAGCATATCTGACGGATCCGTGCTACTTTTATTAAATTCATGATGATAAGTGATAACTGTGATAAGTGATTGTTAATAACCATGTGTTTGGGAATTAAGTGAATAAATTATATTCAATACTGCAATGAGGTGTATGATTTCGTCACATCTCAGAAGTGGGACATGCCTACAAAAAAAAAAAAAGCCTACAATAATAGTGACTTAAGAAATATTAGGTTATGTGTGCCTAAAGTAAAGCTAAGTGTGCTATATAATGGAAGCCAAGTGTGCTTTAATTACTGGAGGCTATGTATGCCTATTGAGCCATGTGCGCTTAGTTGTTAGAGGTTATGTGTGCCTACAATAAGAAGCCAAGTGTGCTTTAATTACTAGAGGCTATGTATGCCTATTGAGCCATGTGCGCTTAGTTGTTAGAGGTTATGTGTGCCTACAATAGGAAGCCAAGTGTGTTTTAATTACTAGAGGCTATGTATGCCTATTGAGCCATGTGCGCTTAGTTGTTAGAGGTTATGTGTGCCTACAATAGGAAGCCAAGTGTGCTTTAATTACTAGAGGCTATGTATGCCTATTGAGCCATGTGCGCTTAGTTGTTAGAGGTTATGTGTGCCTACAATAGGAAGCCAAGTGTGCTTTAGCTACTAGAGGCTATGTATGCCTATTGAGCCATGTGTGCTTAGTTGTTAGAGGTTATGTGTGCCTACAATAGGAAGCCAAGTGTGCTTTAGCTACTAGAGGCTATGTATGCCTATTGAGCCATGTGTGCTTAGTTGTTAGAGGTTATGTGTGCCTACAATAGGAAGCCAAGTGTGCTTTAGCTACTAGAGGCTATGTATGCCTATTGAGCCATGTGTGCTTAGTTGTTAGAGGTTATGTGTGCCTACAATAGGAAGCCAAGTGTGCTTTAGCTACTAGAGGCTATGTATGCCTATTGAGCCATGTGCGCTTAGTTGTTAGAGGTTATGTGTGCCTACAATAGGAAGCCAAGTGTGCTTTAATTACTAGAGGCTATGTATGCCTATTGAGCCATGTGCGCTTAGTTGTTAGAGGTTATGTGTGCCTACAATAGGAAGCCAAGTGTGCTTTAGCTACTAGAGGCTATGTATGCCTATTGAGCCATGTGTGCTTAGTTGTCAGAGGTTATGTGTGCCTACAATAGGAAGCCAAGTGTGCTTTAGTTACTAGAGGCTATGTATGCCTATTGAGCCATGTGTGTGTGTGTCTTTTGCTTTAGTTATTTTTTCTCTTTCCCTAGACATTAATTTTACTTGTTTATTTTAATGAAATACTTTTAATTGGACATTACGTTAATGTAGGTACTAAAGTTTAAAGAGATAATTATTATAAAATGAGCTTAAAATTACATAAGTATTAAAATTATTCATGTGATGACAGTATGCCCATGACTGGGTTATTATTATTGACTTACTAGATTATTATAAATGACTAATGGGACATTAATGTGACAAGTTACCAAATTGTGTAACTGTATTAACCAGTGTATTATTATGTTTGAGGCAAACTTCAGAAGAAGAGCCGCCTGTTACAAGACAAACCAGTAGCCCCTGTGTCGAACAAGGCAGAGACAAAGACGACACGTGCAAAGAAGCGATCTAAATGGAAGCGCAAGATGTCTACTTCGACCTCTTCGTCTTCAAGCATGATATCTGATACAACAAGTACACCACCACGACGCAAGAAACAGAAAAGGACATCAAGTTATTCTCAAAAAGAGGTACTGAATCTTTTGAATGTTTTTCAAGGAAGGAAAAGATACAAGATATATTTATTTTGTAAAACATGAGTAAAATTATACAGGTCTTATAATTAATATGAGGTAGCTAGATGTTTTGCCATTTATGGCGTATATAATTAGTCATACTAGACAAACAAATACAAAAAAAAAGCAAAGAAAGAGATTACAATGTCAATTTGAATTAAATTTTAATGTCAAAATTTATTTTATAATTACAAAGTCAAAATTCAAAATTAAAATGTCAAAATTAAAATTTAATTTGAGAATACTATACAAGGAAAATATCATTTATGAATTCATCTACGCTGTAATAGCACTTTTCTAATAATAACCCTGAAGGGACTTTTTAAATTTGTTTATAGGCATACATTTAATAGAATCAGGTATTTTACTATAAATATTTGGAGCAATACCAAAGAAACTCTTTTTTTTTAATAAAGCAGTTTTGCATTTGATTTGGCACAACAAATTCTCATATTGGGATTCGTTTTTTACAAACAATGCAGTTTCTAATATGTACACACATGGTAAAGTTAGTATTTTTAATTTTTTTTTAAAGTAAGGAACACAACTATCCGTTACTCTCAGACCACACATTGATCGTATACATCTTTTTTGAATCCTGAATATAAGTTCTCTATTAGTTGACTGTCCCCAAAAAAAAAAAAAAACAACACCACCAAATCTAAAAAAAAATAGAAGCGACCAATCCATGATATGCTGTTAATAGAATGTCAGCATTAACTTTCTTGGATAATTGAAATAATTGATATGCAGATTTACTCAGACACTTGCAGATTTCCTCTAAGTGAGATTTCCATGTTAGTTTATTATCTACAGTTGTACCCAAGAACTTTGCATTCGTAACCTCTTCTACTATAGGGTTATTATACGTAATGTTAACTGGTGGATACTTACGACGCTGGTGGCAATGAATAACTTTTGTTTTATTTAGATTAATTACAAGATTCTTACTGTCAAGCCAAACTTACAAAGGAGTTTCCAAGTGAGCAAAATTATGGTCGGCTTCTAGAAGAAATGTTAGCTCGTACGACTCAAAGTAATGATAACTCATCTGAATATTTTTACGACAAATTAATGCTTATACACAGGTGTCATATTACTGGTCAAAGAGCCGTAGATTATATAACTCACGGTATTATTGATTGTCTGTGTCCGCGTTGTTCTTCGTAGATACGCAACGGATTTTGATGCGGTTTCCACCATCATTTAGATAGTTTGTTCTGGAAGGTTTTTATGTGTTATCCATGTATATTAAACATAAACGTAGATAGTATTGAAATTTGCCATCAAGTCGTGAAAAATAAGTTTTTTTTAGCACTTACATGGCGTGCGCTGACTAAATGGTAAGAGATACATAAAATTAATGTTCTATGGGATTGTATATATTAAAAAGTTCAACAGGAAAGTCTATGCAGAAAAGTCTGCATGTGTCTTTCTTGTAAGGATTATTCACAGTAACAATTTTTATCTTTTACAATTTAAAAAAAATATATATAAATTGTTATTTCCAAAGATAATTTGACGGTTATATTACTAATCCTTATCCAATAAAATACGTTAGTTTAATTGGGAATTTCATTACGATTAAAATATGCTTTGACATCGTATCATTTAATCGAGTGTAGAAGTACTGGTTAATATGACTTTATGCAGACTGCTTTACTGATTGGTTAAAATTGTACTGAATTACCATCCATAGCTTTATTTAAAGACGATAGTAGGTACGTTATTCTTTTGCAAAACTCCTGGGCTCCGTTGTAACGCCAGTGATTTTGAATTCCCTAGAAATTATCTTTCAAAACCACATTCAGCTATCTAACATATCATAATAAAACATATTCGAATTAGTTCGAAGTTTTTGCTTTATGTTCTTGTTATTCTGGAGATGTTTTACATATAAGGTTAATAGTAGTAAACCTGGTAAATGATGTAACTTACATTAGGCTACTTGTCGTATAGGCACAGGTAAATGTTACCTAGTTCTGTCAAATCTTTTTGACGCCATACCAGACACGTTACAAAGTTTAAGAGATGAGGCCAGCACCAATATCCGAGTTAGCCAAGAAAAACAAAAAGCTAATTATGATGCCGAAAGGCCTGTTAGTACCTATAAAGAAGGATCGTGCAAAATCATCGAGTTTTAGGTAATGACCAATAAAAAATTGCTGAAATTCTGGGATTTAATAAAAGTCAACATCAAATAATGTATTTCAAATAGGCACTTTTGAGCGTCAAAATTAAAAAAAAAAAAAATTGTTTCTAGCTGTCCCTTCCAAAATTTAGCGTTACCTACTCTTTAAAAAAAACTGTTTTACAATATTTTGTATATGATACAACTAGAATAAAAATTAATATACTTGTTAGGTAAAAATAATTAAAAATGAACAATGACAGATAAATTAATTATGTTAAAGATACATTGTAAAAGTATATACGATTTTCTTGAAATTTTAACAAGTAACAAGTCGTGAGTTAAAGTAATCACAGAATGTAAAATCAATGTCATAAAATAATAACGTCACGTGTCATACAATTAAATTAGCAACCAGTTTGATTTCATCTCGACTCTAGATTGTTCTATAAACAGGACCAGCATGTTTCCAAGCATTCTAATCCTGGATTAATCCTATAATTTGTATTATGCTTGTTTACAAAGCGTATTTTTAATATGAGTTTTGAATTTTCTTTTATTTAATTGCAATATGTCACAAAATATTTTGTTGTAACATTTAACACAGCAGGTACCCCATAAAAGATGTAAATAAAATAACAAAAATTCGGTATTCTTTAGCTAATCTGAAAAATGGTTGATCTATTTTATCTTTATTTCTAGTAGGTAATAAAATTATGTCTATCACTTATTTTAATTTAAAAAAAAAAACGAAAAATAAACGGATGAATACAGTATAAAAGCATAGTTTCCGATGACTGTAAGACCATAAAAGTTCATCAAATAATAATAGTAGCTCATCTTCTGGTGCTGAAAGTAATGATGTTGACGATAAACCATGCCCCAGAATCAAATCCGAGATCAATGAATAACCGAATGTAATGATTATATAGGTATGTAAGGTTTATTTTAATTTAACTGTTATTGGAATTGTAAAATCGTGCGTCAGGAGATCGCACGATGTCGGATGGCCGAATGTAATGATTTTTAAAATAATAATTACGAATAAGACTTTTTTCCACAAGCGACAGATGGCGCTAGTGATTGCACGAACTTTATACATCCGTTTAGGTATTCATTTGTAGAATACTATTATTAAAGTATATTTCTTTAATACAGTTAGTAAATAATTATTGTTTAAGTTTTAAAAGTTTATTTATAATAATCATAAGGCTAATCATAAGTCATGAAATTATTTAAGTTAGTCAAGTGATTGTGTGTACTGTTTACTTTGCTCTGATTGGTCGTTAGCCGGCTGAGTGTTCACTTCCGTTTAAAGTGGGGATCCTTCAGTTGGCAACTGATTTGCTAGGACAGAGTTCACAGGGTCAGTCTTTTTCTAGGCTTTGACCTGTAAGCATATCTGACGGATCCGTGCTACTTTTATTAAATTCATGATGATAAGTGATAACTGTGATAAGTGATTGTTAATAACCATGTGTTTGGGAATTAAGTGAATAAATTATATTCAATACTGCAATGAGGTGTATGATTTCGTCACATAAGCAATATTAGAATCGCCTATAAAATCAAATTGGTATAAAATCAAATTAAATTAAATCATTAAATCGAAAACAAAATTAGATTAAATTAAAATCAGGATTACAATGAGATTAGAATAGAAGCAAATTAAATAAAAACATAAGGAAACATGTGTGTGATAAATAAATAAGTAAATAAATAAATACGTAAATAAATAAAAACATGAAATCAAAAACAAAATTATATTAAAATCCGGATTAAAACAAATTAAATTAAAAATTGCAAATAATAATAACTCAGAATGTTTTTTAAATACATTATTTGTATTCTAAAGTGTTATTTGAAAATGTTGTCAACAATACCTATTTTCTTTCTTATTCCATATACCAATCCTTTTCCCAACTATGTTGGGATCAGCTTCCAGTCTAACCGGGTGCAGCTGAATACCAGTATTTTACATGGAGCGACTGCCACAACCCAGTTAGTGAGCCTACAACTTACGTACCCCTTGGTAAGACTGGTTGACAGAGTTTTGAACTTCTGACGACCCGTAACGACTGTCACAGATCTACGAATGACAGCCGGAACCAGCGGCTTAACATACCTACTTTCCGAGGCACGAAGGGGTCTCGATATATGGATTGACCCGTGCGGCTGATATTATTTAGCCATATTCTTTTATAAACGTGACATTACATTCCACGGGCTACACAATACAAATAGTAGGGGTAAGATGCAAGGGCACTTTCCCAGGGCTTGATTGAATAGTCCCTTTAGAGTCCATCCATCATCCAAGTATCGGAGTAGAGGGTTTATTCAGTAGTTTTCTATATTAGTGTTATAGATATCCCTTTTTATGCCGTAAAGGTTTAACCTTCGTACTGATTGCAATGAACGTTTTAGGTGTGAAAAGATTGGGACCCATTTTTTGTGCGTTAATTTATTTTAGTATGCATTTTAATAAAGGCATTAAATATAATGACTACAAAAAAAATTAAATGCTCACCAAAATGGATAAATGCTCACCAAATCTGCGTCGACCTGCTGACGAAAACCCTAACCGTAGACGGTCGACGTCAGGGGCACCCGAGGTTATAACAGATTAGAACAAATAAAAGTCCATCTGTCAATTCTGTCATAGTTATTTATGCAACTGACGTATAATAAGGGGTATTAAAACTGGAACGTGGAATAGTATCACTTGAGTGTTTTAATACCTAATTATGTACTGTTGCATACAAGACTTTATCTACATCCATGTTATCAATCCTCTATAAAACGTTCTGAAACAGTTTTTTGCAATACGAATACTCGTATCGAACATAGCGGCCGGCGTCATAGTATACGACGTGAATTCGAATAAGTTCTTTTTTTTAATTACGGCGCTGGTATAAAATTTTTTATCTACACCCATGCCATAAATCCTCTATAAAAGTCACGGGTGCTTTAATGTTGTACTGAATTTCATAATGCAACTCGTTTTCAAAAAAACAACATTGCAATGCACGCGCGTTTCACTACGACAGCGCCGTAACTTAAAAAAAGAACTTATTCGAATTCACGTCGTCGTATACTATGACGCCGGCCGCCATGTTCGATACGAGTATTAGTATTTCAAAAAACTGTTTCAGAACCTTTTATAGAGGATTTAACATGGATGTAGATAAAGTCTTGTATGCAACTGTACATAATTAGGTATTAAAACACTCATGTGATACTATTATCACACTCGGCTTCGCAGTGTGATAAACCCACATTCGTGTTTTAATGCCCCTTATTATACGTCAGTTGCATAAATAACTATTAAAGATCTCGGGAGACAGAAGACCTGTCTCACTCACTTTTTTATATGGAATTTTTTTTCACATTTCCGTAGAATTTTTCCAATATTTTTTTTCATACAAACCTTGTCTTGACAATACACAACAAAAAAGAATTAGCCACAAAGGACTTGCAACCTTTCTGAAATGATGCGAGTACAGACACGAGCACTAATATGTATATGTTAACGGAAAAGTGTGTAATCCGTCATTGTATACAATTCCTAGGAAATGTGTGCAATTCCTAAAATAGATAGGAAATCTATGATATATTTTGTAATATGCACTTTTCCTAGGAAATCTATACATTTCCTAAATAGCAATTGGAAATGTATTACATTCTTGATGTTTGTAAGTACAGCGGGGATAGCGGAGCGAGGGGAGGGTATTGCGTCATCCGATCGAGCTGTATCAAATTGTACAAAAAATGGAATCCTAAAACAGTTGTATTCTAGATCTCAGTTCAATGTTTGTCCGAGAAATCTGCTGGTTCGGAAATTCCACTACGCTCAGTTGCAAATCTTCAATCAACTGAAACCGGCCAAGGATTCAAAAAGTGCCTTTACAAGAAGAATTATAGTACAGCAAGATGCCTGTGCTATAAAAATAAACCATTGTGTACTTCAAAGTGCCACTCCCGCTTACCCTGCAAAAATAAATAATTTCTTCAGCTGAAATACTATCGGGCCTCACATGCAGCTGGACCCTGTGACGCGAGAAGCTACTATAATATGGTCGGCTGAGGCTATTTTGGCATAACTGATAAAAAAATAGTAGATTATGCACCGAGGGGCTAAAGTTGTGTCTTATGTCACGGGCGTCATATTGAATCTCGAGCGCAATGAAGGATTCGGGATTTAACTCCCGAGCGCAGCGAGGTAGTTAAGAGTTTAACTCACGAGCGAAGCGAGGGAGTTAATACAAGAATCCTGAATGCAGCGAGGGATTCAAGCTAGCCCAAGGCAAAGACACCTTTAGCCCAGAGGAGGATACTCTACTTTTTACACCTACTGTGAGAAAATAATAGCCATAGTACGAAAACAAAGTATTTATTAAATAAACAAACAGTAAGAATAACATATTTAGAACTAGTTAGCTATATGCACTTACATATTAATTGAAGTTAATGGTAACATTTGAGACATTAGTCCAGTAATTGTGCAAAGATAAAGTTAAGTTTTTATTTGGTACGTTTATAGATGTTGATGTGTAATTTAAAAAAAAAAAAACTTGAGAGGTGTCAGTCAAGGGACACCCGGATGGAACGAAGTTCCTTTCGATTAATTAGTGAAGGAATTGTAACAAAATTTTATTTTTATACTTATCATCATCATCATCATCATCATCATCATCATCATCATCATCATCATCATCATCATCATCATCATCATCATCATCATCATCATCATCATCACCATCATCATCACCATGTTCCTTTCGATTAATTAGTGAAGGAATTGTAACAAAATTTTATTTTTATACTTATCATCATCATCATCATCATCATCATCATCATCATCATCATCATCATCATCACCATCATCATCACCATCATCATCATCATCATCATCACCATCATCATCATCATTATCATCATCATCACCATCATCATCATCACCATCATCATCATCACCATCATCATCATCATCATCATCATCATCATCGCGACACCACACTGTTCAATGCGAAATAGAAATGAAAATATCTGGCTTGCTTTCTATAAGAGAGAGAGAGAGAGAGACAGACAGAGAAACATGCGCACGCCGCACGGCTTACAATAGCTACCTATAGCAAAAAGTGTCGCGTGACAACTTTTCGTGAGACTTTTTTCCGTCTAGCCCCCTTTCACAACGCGCGATAAGGAACTTCGTTCCAAAATAAAAAATAAAAAAAAAAAAAAAAATGAAAAATGGTTCGTAGTTATCTAATTATTCTTACAATATTATGTCTTCGAAAACATGGCAACGATATGAAGAAGCAGTCGTTATGATTTTGTAGGAAATCGAGAATATCATCCACGCGTAGTAAGGGTTTCGAGAATAGCTTTCCTCTTTCTGGCACCAAAAGGTGTTTGTTAGTACTATACTGCCAATTTAGTTGAGCATGTGAGATTCCAAATTCAAATCACATTATTGACCAGCGGGTCATAATGAAATCCAGTACAACATTATTGACCAGCTGTGCTCCCGGCCACTAATGACTCACTTTAGGTTAAGGTTGCTTGACATATAATTTGACATTTTCGAGCAGGTGGTGTGAAAAAATATTTATTGGCATAACAAGAGGTTAGAGAAAAAAAAACAACCAGTATATCAGTGTTTCAGGAGTCCGTGACTTCTTCCAGTTGGGTTACAATAATGCAAGTTTTATGTAGCGAAGGTATAAAATTATATATTACCTACTCAAAATTAAGTTAAATAGCAAAAAGCAAAAAATAGAATCGCCTATAAAATCAAATTGGTATAAAATCAAATTAAATTAAATCATTAAATCGAAAGCAAAATTAGATTAAATTAAAATCAGGATTACAATGAGATTAGAATAGAAGCAAATTAAATAAAAACATAAGGAAACATGTGTGTGATAAATAAATAAGTAAATAAATAAATACGTAAATAAATAAAAACATGAAATCAAAAACAAAATTATATTAAAATCCGGATTAAAACAAATTAAATTAAAAATTGCAAACAATTGCTATTTAGGAAATCTATACATTTCCTAAATAGCAATTGGAAATGTATTACATTCTTGATGTTTGTAAGTACTGCGGGGATAGTGGAGCGAGGGGAGGGTATTGCGTCATCCGATCGAGCTGTATCAAATTGTACAAAAAATGGAATCCTAAAACAGTTGTATTCTAGATCTCAGTTCAATGTTTGTCCGAGAAATCTGCTGGTTCGGAAATTCCACTACGCTCAGTTGCAAATCTTCAATCAACTGAAACCGGCCAAGGATTCAAAAAGTGCCTTTACAAGAAGAATTATAGTACAGCAAGATGCCTGTGCTATAAAAATAAACCATTGTGTACTTCAAAGTGCCACTCCCGCTTACCCTGCAAAAATAAATAATTTCTTCAGCTGAAATACTATCGGGCCTCACATGCAGCTGGACCCTGTGACGCGAGAAGCTACTTTGCTGTCATATGATAGAGTCAACACTAAACATTTTAAAAAATTTGCTAACAGTACTTACGTTTATTAGTGCAACAATTACTTAAAGGTTAACACAACACAATTTATGGTTTAACATATAGTTTAAAAAAAAATAAACAGACTTCTACTCTTATAGTGTGAGACACAGAATTACTTACATTACAGACTGATTAGGTACAAGTTACCAAATGAAAGTTTTTATAGTACGCATTAAATTATACGTAGATTTTTATGTGTGCTAGATGGGCCTTAAAAAGGAATAAATAGTTGATTTTTGTAGTTGAATCAGTAATGAGCCCTAAAATATTTTATATTTTACGATGTGATTGTTGCAGCTAATTATGCCAACGAGAACCTTTATAAAAATTCTGATTTCAGTTTACAAACGTGTTTTATTTCTTTTAGTTTCTTTTAGTCACAGTCGCATTACTTTTTATATATTTCCTAGTACCATCTCGGAATTGCATACAATTCCTAGGAAATACATACATTTCACAGGAAACGTGTGTATTGAAGAATCTTTGAAACATTATTTTACAAATTTCCTAAGTATGCTCGGAAGTGCATATATTTCCTAGGAATTCTGTAAAATTTCTAGGTTTCATACAATTCCGGTAACATATACACTAAGCAACATTTAAAAAGTGATTTTCTCCTACTGTGTTGATTGTTATTTTATGTTGTTAAGTATGTATTAGTATTTTGGAAAACACTGTAATACGAAATAGGTCATAGCTCAAAGTTGCAGTAAGTGTATACCTAGTAATGCTCGTGACTGTATACATTCGGCAATTGATTTTTATTTATATAGATTATGCAAAAGAAAAAGCAATATAGGTATTAGGTAACTGACCGATTATGTACAAAGTTACCAACGTATCCTGCAAAAACTATCGTTTGTTTTGTGAAATGCTCAGATGGCCAATTCTCGTACCTAAAAACGTTCACAATCTCATGCCAGCGTCAATCAAATGTCAAAAATGTAGGTAAACGCTATACAATTTTTGACAGATTGAGACTGAGATGAGATTGCGAACGTTGTTAAAAATACGAGAATTGCCCCTCAGGTGTTGGTGTGAAGCAGAAAGTTAAAAAATGTGCATAACTCCAGCTTCCTCATAGGTGATAGAATAATTCTACATATGCCAATATTTAAAGCATAATAGCTGCCATCGAAGTACCCAGTCTTAATTTAGCTGGCGCAAAAACTTCGTCAATATGAGTCGTTTAGTGTGTGTTAGCTAGAGTGACGTCACCCCAGCTTCCTCATTCAGAACAGCCAAACCATTGAGGTTAGAGTTTTGGAGTAAAGTCAGAAAATTAAAGCATAATTGCTGCCATCGGCAGCAAAATTTTCAAATCTCTGGTCATAATTCTCTATGAGTTATTAAACTTTTAAACATGTGTAAGCTGAAGTGACGTCACCCCAGCTGCTCAGTCATATCTTCCGAACGAAAGAAGATATGATTATGTATTATAGCTCAAAAATCAAAGCATAATAGCTGCCCAAGGCAGCAAAATTTTCAAATCTCTGGTCAAAATACTCTCTGAGTTATTAAACTTATAAACATGTGTTAGCTGACGTGACGCCACCCCAGCTGCTCAGTCATATCTTCCGAACGAAAGAACATATGATAATGTTTTACTGCTCAAAAGCTAGGTCATAATAGCTGCCGTAGGCATCAAAATTTTCAAATCTCTAGGTCTCGTAGTTTCTACGTAATAACTAAAAATAGTTTCCGCGCCAAAAAATTCAAATTATTACCTCGGAGCATGTAAGGAGCGGCGTTGCCGTTCCGTGCGCTACATTATTGCAATCAAGTTTGTACTTAGCAGGAATTGTATTAGAAGTCATTATAGCTTGCGCTCAAAACAATTTTAATTTTGAATATTGAAGATCTTAGACTGAGAGCCGACTGAACTATAGTGGAACTAATAATCTATATACCTATACAACGTGTAACGTTAAATGCGCAAAACCTCTTAAGGGGTCATTGTACTCGTCATTATGAACAACTTTTACTATGGGACCAAAACTGAAATCGCGAAAAAAAAATCAGCTGTTCAGTACATTTCTGTTCGCATAATTCGTCAAAATGTACTGAACAGCTGATTTTTTTTTCGCGATTTCAGGTTTGGTCCCATACTAAAAGTTGTTCATAATAATGAGTACAATGACCCCTTAAGAGGTTATCAAATTTTTCGTCATGGGTGTCATTTTCATGGTGTTTGTGGTCGCTGAAATGAAAATCTAAGATGGCGGCTACAAAAAATTTGAAATTTTTGGCAATGGGTGTCATTTTCGTGGTATTTGAGGTCAATGAAAACGATAGTGGGGTCAAAATTAAAATCCAAGATGGCGGATCGAAAATTTTCAAATTTTTCGTCATGGATGTCATTTTCATGGTTCTTGAGGTCGCTGAAAACGATAATGAGGTCAAAATGAAAATCCAAGATGGCGGACGCGAAAATTTTCAAATTTGTCGTCATGGGTGTCACTTTCATAGTATTTGAGGTCGCTGGGAACGATAATGAGGTCAAAATGAAAATCCAAGATGGCGGATGCGAAATTTTAAAAATTTTTCGTCATGTGTGTCATTTTCATGGTTTTTGAGGTAGCTGGGAACGATAATGAGGTCAAAATGAAAATCCAAGATGGCGGATGCGAAAATTTTCAAATTTTTCGTCATGGGTGTCATTTTCATGGTTCTTGAGGTCGCTGAAAACGATAATGAGGTCAAAATAAAAATCCAATATGGCGGATGCAAAAATTTTCAAATTTTTCGTCATGGGTGTCATTTTCATGGTATTTGAAAATTTTCACAGGCGCCATCTTAGATTTTCATTTTGACCCCACTATCGTTTTCACCGACCTCAAATACCATGAAAATGACACCCATGTCCAAATATTTCAAAATGTTTGCAGCCGCCATCTTAGATTTTCATTTTGACCCAACTATCGTCTTCAGCGACCTCAAACACCATGAAAATGACACCCTTGACGAAAAATTTTAAAATTTTCGCAGCCGCCATCTTGGATTTTCATTTTGACCTCATTATCGTTTTCAGCGACCTCAAAAATCATGAAAATGACACCAATGACGAAAAATTTTAAAATTTTCGCAGCCGCCATCTTGGATTTTCATTTTGACCCCACTATCGTTTTCAGTGACCTCAAAAATCATGAAAATGACACCCATGTCGAAAAATTTGAAAATTTTCGCTGCCGCCATTTTGGATTTTTATATTGACCTCATCATCGTTTTCAGCGATCTCAAGAACTATGAAAATGACACACATGACGAATAAGGGGTGTCCATGACGAAAAATTTGAAACTGTTAGTTTTGATCCGCAATCTTGAACTCAAAAACCATAAAAATGACAGGTCCATGTCATTTATTATTTCTTATAAGTAATTCATTTTATACATGTTACATGTTTTAATATTAGACAAGGGTCGTGACGGAAAAATCTTAAATTGTACCGGCGTCCGTACATAGTACAATATTAAAGTGTGTAGTCAGCTCCCAGTCTATAATCTAGTTCAAACTACAACAAACTGATAACGTAGCGCACGGAACGGCAACGCCGCTCCTTACCTGCTCCGAGGCAAAAACTTGAATTTTTTGGCGCGGAAACTATTTTTGGTTATTACGTAGAAACTACGAGACCTAGAGATTTGAAAACTTTGCTGCCTATGGCAGCTATAATGACCTAGCTTTTGAGCTGTAAAACATTATCCTATGTTCTTTCGTTCGGAAGATATGACTGAGCAGCTCGGGTGGCGTCACGTCAGCTAACACATGTTTATAAGTTTAATAACTCAGAGAGTATTTTGACCAGAGATTTGAAAATTTTGCTGCCTTCGGCAGCTATTATGCTTTGATTTTTGAGCTATAATACATAATCATATCTTCTTTCGTTCGGAAGATATGACTGAGCAGCTGGGGTGACGTCACTTCAGCTTACACATGTTTAAAAGTTTAATAACTCATAGAGTATTATGACCAGAGATTTGAAAATTTTGCTGCCGATGGCAGCAATTATGCTTTAATTTTCTGACTTTACTCCAAAACTCTAACCTCACTGGTTTGGCTGTTCTGAATGAGGAAGCTGGGGTGACGTCACTCTTGCTAACACACACTAAACGACTCATATTGACGAAGTTTTTGCGGCAGCTAAATTAAGACTGGGTACTTCGATGGCAGCTATTATGCTTTAAATATTGGCATAGGTAGAATTATTCTATCACCTATGAGGAAGCTGGAGTTATGCACATAGTTAAAAACCGCTCAAGAGCGAGTCGGACTCGCGCACCGAGGGTTCCGTTCCGATTTCTGAAAAAGATTCGATGTCTGCTATTTAGACATTATTTTATTTTTCCTGTAATATTTACATAAACTTCTATCTCATAGAATAATTTCAGATTTTTCTCTTTACAAACTTCGGAGATAAGGGGGGAACGGTTTTTTTTTTTACATTTTTCATCAAAAGTCGAAAACTATGCGGCCTAAAAAAAGAAAAAAAATGTTTGAGAATGTGCAAACAGCGCTCTTTCATGTGATACCCAACATGCCCTAATAGGCTTACTTTAAATTTTTAAGACCCCCTTTCAGTCCCTGTTGCAAAAAAAAAATATTTTCATTTCTTTCTTATTTGCAAATAGTTGGGTAAACGTCATCTAAAACTGTTCCAAATTTCAAGTTGATAGTATTAGTAGTTTTTGAGATTTGCGTGTGGTGTGAGGGCCACTTTTTTAAAACTCTTTGAAAATATGCTTAGGATTTAGTGAACATTCCCAAAGAATTGTGAAAGTTGAAATCAGATTTTGTGAAAGTCAACTTTGCGAGATATGGACTGTAAAGTGGGGCCCTCAGTTCTCACATAGAGGATTGAGGGCCCACCTGTACCTGATAAACTATGGACATTACAGATAAAGTCTTTATGCCAAAATCTAAGCTTATACCAAACAAAATTTGTGAAAAAAAGATATTATCGCAAAACGCTGTCCTACTTGGTATATCTTCGTTCAAAATGGGCCCTCAATCCTCACACACGTAAAAGTTTATCACGCAAATAAAATGAAACCTTTAAGTTATAGCTACTGTTTGTAATCCTATAAGATACTAAATAAATTGTGAAAATTTGTGAAAGGAAGACCAGGTCACCATTTCTTGTTGTTTGAAAGATATGACCTTGACAAAATTCGGGCCCTCAATCCTCCATTTATTTTGTTTTCCGTTTTAATACGCTTATCGTATGAAAGATTAGACAAATACAAAATTGCCTCTTTTTGTGAAAAAAATTGTGCAACAAATTGGTGTTATTTGTTACTAATAAGAATAACGATTAAACTAAATATCTTAATAGAAACCGAAATCGACTATTTTTGAATTTTGTAGTAGGGTAGGGTGACAATAATTTTTGACATAAGGTGCTCAGAGAACAATGCAAAGCATATATTATTTATTATACATATAGTTGTATGGGTAATTATCTTGGAGTAGTGAATGTTGATATTTAATTTTATTTAACGATTATTATGTTCCAAACATTTTCACATATAATCGAGGAGGAGTTTTGGAGTTCAACCTCATTAGTTTGTCTATGCGACTACTACAAAGAAAAAGTATAGTGATGTTCTTTTTATTACAACAATATGTCATGTCAATTGATTGAGAAAACTACGAAAATAGTTACTGAAATAGTCATACAAATAAGTACATGTAAGTTAGTTTTGATACATACTCATCTACCTATATGTTACTGTAAAAGCCCGAACTGCGGTAAATATTAGGATTTACCCGTAAATTCTAATATTTACCAAATCTCACCGGTAAAACCCCGAATTATTCTAAAACTTTTACCGGTGTTCAGTACCGTGCCGTGTGGGAGTGGCGCGAGGAGTCGAAACGGCGGGGCGTAACTCCGCTGCCGCGAGAAATCACGGCACAGCGGACAGACCTCCGGCGGGATCATGGCGACATTGAGAGTGCGACTGTCGCAACCCAGCGCTGGGCACGCCACAATTGCGACGATAAGTCCCCTCTTTGAGGAGTGGTTAGAGAGGTGCCACGGCGTTCTCGCATTTCGCCTGACGCAGGTCCTCAGGCGCGGGCGGGACTCCCGTTTCCGCGCTTAAAGGCACGTTCTCACACATTATAAAAGGCCGCGTACATAGGTAATTAATGATTTTATTGTTAAAATTATGTAAATACATAATTATTAATGTCGCGAATCGCAAGAAAATATGAATTTCGCGGGCTACCACAGCGCAATTACCTTAACGTGTTACCACGAGTGCCCAAAAAAAGATATTTTTTTTTATTAGGGTTCTAGGATTTTAATTTTTTGTTATCTGGTAATTTATAAATAGTGATTAAAAAGTTTATTTTCACATTTGTTGTTTTAATCCTTGTAACATCTCCATTCTAGCCTGTTACTTCTTGTAATACACATGTGGTGGCATCTACATCGCCACATGCGAACTACGCATCACAAAGACATGACGTCCCGCAACCTGCATCGCGCAATGATAGTTTACCGCGCGACTGGCATTTAGATATACAACAACCCGACATTAACCGTGGGGCAGTTGCCCACCAGACACAACACCCATCTGGTCGGAAAGTCCTCCCTTTTCAATAGAGGATGAGTGAACTTTACACCCTGTTCCTCATGACTCTATACACAAACGTATGGACGGTAAAGATTATGATTTTTAAGTGAAAGCTATAGCTGCTGTAAGAGATACGCTGATCAATTAATAGTTGACACTTTTTTAATTTACACAGCCGAATGTCGTCATAAAATGGTGGCTACTATTTCATGGTTTGAGAAAACATTAAAAAAACTTGAAAACTTTGAATTTAATTTTAAAATTTATATTGTTATTGAACTAAAACTAATATTTTCCGATTGCTTTTTGCTTAATCTATCTAAATAATATATTTTTAGATTTTTTCTCATATGGAGTAAAATACCGTATTGTGGTCACCCTATTTCCTAATTCAGGGAACAAAAATAAAACTCGATTTTTATTTACAATAAAGGGTCTTTTAATTTCTTTCTGGTATCGAATTTGTTGCACAATTTTTTTCACAAAAAGAGACTATTTTGTATTTGTTTAATCTTTCATACGATAAGCGTATAAAACGGAAAACAAAATAAATGGAGGATTGAGGGCCCGAATTTTGTCAAGGTCATAACTTTCAAACAACAAGAAATGGTGACCTGCTCTTGCTTTCACAAATTTTCACAATTTATTTAGTATCTTATATGATTACAAACAGTAGCTATAAGTTAATGGTTTCATTTTATTTGCGTGATAAACTTTTACGTGTGTGAGGATTGAGGGCCCATTTTGAACGAAGATATACCAAGTAGGACAGCGTTTTGCGATAATATCTTCTTTTCACAAAATTTGTTTGGTATTAGCTTAGATTTTGGCATAAAGACTTTATCTGTAGTGTCCATAGTTTATCAGGTACAGGTGGGCCCTCAATCCTCTATGTGAGAACTGAGGGCCCCACTTTACAGTCCATATCTCGCAAAGTTGACTTTCACAAAATCTGATTCCAACTTTCACAATTCTTTGGGAATGTTCACTAAATCCTAAGCATATTTTCAAAGAGTTTCAATAAAGTGGCCCTCACACCACACGCATATGTTTTTGAGATATCCAGCTGTGACAGACAGACAGACAGACTGAGTCACACCATAAGGGTTCCTTTTTTACCATTTTGGTACGGAACCCTAAAAACCGGCCAAATGCGTGTCGGACCACGCACAATGAAGGGTTCCGTAGTTGAAAAGAATTTATCAGATCAGCTTCTGGTACCATGGTATTGGAAGATGAGCAAGTTGTTATACTCGCTGTCAAGTTATATTACCACACTGAGGACAGATACTGCACATCATGTGAATATTAGAAACATCATTGGAAAGACTTCTGCCATTGCAGGTAACTAAAATACTTACTTTCGTTTTTTTTTTCAATAACAGACCCATGTTGTGGCCCGCGGGTGCAGTTTTAGACAGGTAATCATACATGCATATACACTCAGTCTGGAACAAATATCTGCAGGCCATCAGGAATAAAACCTACAACACCAGTACAGCCAGTGGCGTGCACTCCATACATGCAAATAAGCTCTGCATACCCTGTAGTACCATACCATACATGGCCCTTTAAATGATAAATAACTAATAAACTATAACTATAACTCAAGAAAAATCATGGTAAATATTCTAAAAATCTAAACGTAGTCACCATCTCACCGTTTAAATCGCGATTTACGTGCCATCTATTATTTTCTATTGGAACTAACTGGCTGGAGCGAGCGGCGAACACCGCGCAGGCAGCGCTCCCGTGGCAAAAGCAGTAACATGCAGTGCTTATTTTTCATACAACGCATCTCGTGTAGTACACAGCAAAAGTGTCACTGTGTGCGTGAAAATGTGTGCGCGTGTTTGAGTTCTGGAAGCAGAGCTTACATTGCAACCCGTCCAAATTGAGAAGCCGTAAAAGCACCGCTTAGTTGTTGATTACAGAGGGTCGACTTTTTTTCGTCGGATTGACCAAAATTCGTTCGTTTTAGTTTGTAATTGTACAGTTTTTACAAGCTTTTATTCAACTTGCAATGTTTGAATGTTTTGTTTTTTCGACATATTGTTTTGATTGTTTTTCTTGTCAATCACTTGACTGTATAAGTAATTACATTAATATTATGTACTCACTGTAAAAAATTAAAGTAATCTGTGTTTATACCTGTGATTCTGTGCCGCCGAAGTGTGTTTTTATAAATCAAAATCTTGCGCTTTTTCGACGTTATCTTTTGAAGAAAAAGTTAAATTGATTGTAAATGGAAGGTGTGTACACGGGTTTGATTTAGCTTTTTTGTTATTTGCTTAAAAAAGTTTTATGATAATTATGTATTTATGGCTAACATGTTGTGTAGCCACATACAAACACATTGTGTTGTATCCCTTGCTTTTTTTTTTACAAATCAAGATAAAATAATGTTTGGACCTTTGTCGGATATTCTGATTAAAATAATTTAAGTAGATTTAAAGTAGGTATTCGTAGTGGTCGCAAACAAACATGCGAAGCCAATGGCACCGCCGCCGCCGTGCGGTAAGAGTCAGGGTAAGAGTAAGGTAAGGTAGGTGGGGTCGGGTAAAACAAACGGTCGGGGAAAAAAAACTTGTTAGATTGTTTTTTTTTTCATTTTAGCCGTGCATACCCAGTCTGAAATCTCTGTGCACGCCACTGAGTACAGCAATAGCCAATCTCGACCACTGCAGCAATTGTCTTTAGTAAATATTTGTGTAAAATGGTGTATGGGTCATATTAATTTCAATTGTACATGTTACGAAACGGAAAGTAACGAAAATAACGAAACGGAACATTAGGGTCTGGGCACAGACACAACCGGCATAATAAATAAATTACATATTGTGTTATATTATATTTTTGTTGAAAATAATTGTCATTAGTGGTTGTTACAAATAAAACATGCACCAGTAAGTAATTAATAGAATTCTGTTTTATTTCTGCTGTTTGCCAAGTAACAGATTTACATTTTTTTTTAAATTATTAGTTGCATAACAAAATCCACGGTCTTAGTATGTACTACCTACTTTCAAGTATTAAACAATCTAAAACTATTATCACAGTATAAAAACATATTTTAGACTCTGCTATTATGGTACATATCAATACTGCAATAAAAACCAGCGCTGGGGCTCCGTTTCGCATGGGGTCGCGGCATTATGCTGAGCGGTAGCCGTTTTGCGTAGATGTGACGCATATTTTCCCCAAACTTGTTTTACAAATTGTTATTTTATTTTGTTGTGCTTTGCGTCATGTTTACCGCAAATAAACGTATTTCTTTCTTCTTTCTTCTTCTTTCTTTCTTTCAATAAAAACGATAAAAAGTTACAAATATGAACTTTAAGGAACAAAGGAGAATGGGCGGGTCCGTCCCCAGTGGTGTATCAAGATGTGATATACGTCATTTTAAAGGTCATAACAATAGCTTTATTTTATTGTATGACACCAACAATGAAACTCGTGCAGGGAAGGAACCATGAATAATTTTAATTTTATTTTTTTAAATATTATTTCTAGCTTCTACAGTAACGTAGCAAGTATAACCATGTCCACAAAATGCTAGAGGCGTCATCGCATCAGGGTGAAGAACGTCAGATGGCGGGTGAACCCGAACGAGATAACAATTATGGAGGCGAGAGGGATAAAGACAATGAACAATTTTTTTACAGCTGACTATTGTATTGTACTCGTTTGTTTTCACTTAACCGCTTAAGTGTCCAGGCGTACTTTTTTAACCAAACCTTTTTAAACCGTATTGCTCCTCAAACCCTCTACCCCAAACTAAGTTTGAGGTAGTAGTTTCCAAATGCCATGCTTTATTTTTGTTCATTACGAAATTCCTCTCACTTTGATACACTTTGATATATGACAATACTAGCAGTGTTTGGTCTGTGATTTTATTTTTTCATTGGTTTGTATTGTAATGATAGTTCGGTTAATTTATATTGCCCTACGATACGCACGTCGCATGCATCATTTCCTCCTTCATCGATTCGACACTGTATATTTTGACTTCGGCACGCTAAATAGACTTGACTCCTCTGCTTTTACTTTGATTTTGGTTAGCTTGAATGGTTGCAAAGGTATTGGATACGTTGTGTTGTGATGGAACGTGTACGAGGGGCCAAAGTCAACTCGCAGACGCCCCTTAGACAATTTTAAATTATGAGGAGACACCAACCGACGATTATCCCTGTATGCACTATGTAAGTGCACCCAAGAACATCCCCTGGTTGGTGCAGGACTATTGCAGAACATGGAAACAAAATATATTGGGATTTGGGTTTGGATGGCTGTGGCATGGTTACCTAGAACTATGGAAGACAGGCCCCTGCCTGACCAATGTTTTTTAAACAAAACACAGATGAAATCGCAGGGGGTGACTTGCACACTCAATAATGGGCCCCGGAAACTGTCGTTAGCACATAGTGACGTAGCGACAAGGAGGCAACATGTCCTGAGGTGCTTGAGGAGTGGAGAGGTATTCCACGGCTCTCAGAACAATCCCAGAGCCCGGAAGATGGTCAAGTCAAGATCCCTACAAGCACTTACTGGAATACTTCCTTCCTCCGAGCACGTTTGCTCTTGCGAATCTCCACTCAAGCCGGCCAATAAAGACAAGAATGAGCTGGGAGCTCTGTTTCCGTCAGTGTTCACTCCAGCCGGTCAATAAAGGCAAGCCAGAGGTGAGGAACCAGACTTCTCCCGGGAGATAGGGTCCGTGGGGTCGCTACTTCCCAACAGCTCGCCACACGCTGCCCTGCGGTTTTTTGTATCTCTCTTGGTCTGGCTCCTCACCCTAGACCTGTTTTGGCAAAGTAAATTCTACCGGCACAGACTTAGAGTTCCGAGCGCGCAAGCCCCACAATGACGTCAACGTAGAGATACGGAGGTAGGGAAAAGTTAAAAAGTCAAGTGTGCAGGTGTGGCGATAAACGCGCAACACAAGATTAGTGGCTGCATCGCAAAGAACGCTATATAAAGTAATAGGTATATACGAAAAACTGTCTATGCTAAACATAATGATATTAAGAAAAAAAAAAAAGATTCATAGTATCTTCTTTGCACGAGTTTCGTTGTTGATGGCATTAGCTAACTGTCATAACTTCGAGGACACATATGTTAAGACTTCGATCATATCTCGCTCCATCGCACTTTGAATAGATAGGCATACCCCAGGATATCTGCAAGACAAAAGAGGTGGACGATGGTAAAATAAGCGAAAATCACATTTTTTTGAAAAAAAATGTAATCAGTCGTAGGTCTTCTCCTGCAAGAGTGCGGTGGTTGGTGTCATAGAATAAAATAAAGCCATTCTAATAAGCTTTAAAATGACGTATCGCTCAATTTGATACAGTCTTGAAACAGTCTGGGGACGGAGCCCATACAAAAGCGCCCATTCTCCTTTTCTCAGCGGTTGCACTTTAGAATTAGAAATCATCTTACAAATAAAAAGAAAACTAATTACTACTACGGAATATCACATTGGAACTTCATTTTTTTGGTAAGTAATAGGTGTATTTAGTGTGCGAGCAAATGCTAGTCACCGCCTGAGGTATGTCGTGAGTGGTGAGACAAGGGAGGTAGACAAAGACCAAGCTAACTCGGTCTGCTAATCTTGTCAGTCGCGCCCTCCCCCGTCTCACCGCTCACATACCTCAGGCGGTGAGTAGCACTTGCGCGCACGTTTTTCAGTCTATAATTTAGTTGTCTCAATCTATTAATAGTTCTTGTTAGGTTCAGAATATTTTCTTTCAGGTTACGATTTTCCATAGCTAATTGAATATTTCTTCGTTTGAGTCTACAAGTTACACAATTTTTATTCGAAGCTTTTCGTGCTTGTATTGGGCTACTGTTCTTTTTTCTTTTTTCATCCCTCCATTTCTGTCTTTGTATATTTTGTTCCTCTTTGCTAAGGTCTTTTATTTTTTTCTTATTTTTTTTTACCCTCTCTAAATGCTTAAGTCGGAGTTCTTCGTATCGCTCCGAGTTTTTAAGTTTTTCACGATAACGCTTTTGCCGCTCAGCGTTCGTTAGCGTCATCTAAAATGAAACAGGTTACACATCAATTTAAATACTTACCTATTACTAATTAGTTGTGCACGCGGTTCACCCTTTTTTTTGTGGATGGGAAATCATCAAATGACTTCTCCCGCTCTGGGTGGAGCGGAAGGGCGTGTCAGACTTTTACTGACTAAAACCCACCCGTGTTCCTTCAGACCGCGACACCAGCGGCATCGGCCCTATTGGACCCCATCTTTTGCTGACATCTCTTTGAGGCGCGCGTGGAACACAACGCGCCGTCGACCCAGGCCTGACGGCGAGCTACCCCCTACTCACCGTCAACACAAACGCAAAACAACACCAAATTGCCAAAAACCCAAATTAATTTCGCGGGCTACCACTGCGCATCCCCCTTATGATGTCATGTTAAAACTAGTCTAGTGGTTACCTTACGAGACCCGGATTGCTCTAATCAAAGTCCGCGGGCTTGAATCCCGTTAATTTTTGTATCATGAATAGGCACAAAAACATTACCCAACTTTTTTGGAAGCTCGGCTAAGAAAAGCAGTGTGATCACAGCCTTTTCCATTTCGTTGCGTAACGAAACATAACTAAACTGACATCAACAAAACTAAGTAAACATACCCTAGCTTTTTAACCGACTTCCAAAAGGAGGAGGTTCTCAATTCGTCGGAACCTTTTTTTTTTTATTTTTTTTTTTTATGTATGTTCCCCGATTACTCGAAAATGGCTAGACCGATTTGGATTTTTCTTTTTTTGTTCGAAAGGGTATACGTCCCAAGTGGTCCCATGATCATCAAGTCAGGATCTGATGATGGGATCCCATGGAAATCGAGGGAAACCCTCAAATTTTATGGGCACACCTATATCGATTTCGGTATTTTTTATAGTAACTCGTGCATTTGCTCTCGGTAAGTACCATTTGGTGAGCTGGAACTGATGATGAAGACCACAGAGGGCCATCGGAAATACTCAATTATATCTAAGTATATCACAGGTTGCGATTCGATTACTTTAATATGGTTTATGCTCGTCAAAATAATGGTAATGGTGACTTCACCATGAGCTCCATTTCTCCTGGTTCTTACTAGGAGAACTCCTCAACAATTAACGGCCCTGCATCGGGAAAAGCAACATTTTGTAAAACGTGATGAGCAGTTGACATTGGGTTATTGTAACTTAGATAAATTACAAACTGAACCACTAAAAAGTGAAAAATAAAAACTTTTTTACAAAAACAAAAACCGACTTCCAAAAAAAAACACTACAAAGTGAAAAATAACTTTAATTTCGGAAGTCGGTGGCAAAAAACTAAAATACAGATCCAAAGACACCGACTTCCGAAATTAAAGTTATTTTTCACTTTGTAGTGTTTTTTTTGGAAGTCGGTTTTTTTGAATCAACATTAGTAAACCTAAGTAGTAAACACTATTACAAGTTGATTACAAGTAGATTTATAGCCTAACTTTATCCGTGCACTGCAAAAACAAATAATTATTATCATAGGTAATTACAGTGTTTTCTTACTTTAATCACAGAATTTTCGTAACTAAACCGAAAATAAAATTCACAAAACATTGATGTGCTCAAAGACGTTGCAAAATGGCGGACTGTCTAGTCTATGACTCATACATTGATATATCAATGTTGCCAACATAAAAAAGATAAACATGAACAAATAACTTGCGAATTGTGTAACGAAACGAAAGGTTACTAAACGGAAAAAAAAATCTGTTACTAGAATTCAAAATGCATTTTCTATTAAATATTAGTCACAACATTAATGAGTTATTATTAAATCAATAGCTTTATTATAATGTTATCATAAAATTTGTATTCAAGGGCACCACTACAAATGGCAGTCCTGCATTAGAGCATAAGTAAATTGGCCATGGTATTGTTACATTAAAAATGTGTATGGATAGATAATCTATAGTTTTCTTAAATTAATATTTTAATATTTAATTGTTTAAAAGTTGTATAATTTTGAAGTTCTTTATATCAGAGAACACCCCGTTGCACATATTTTAAACTAAATTACTTATGATATTTTCATTTATTTTAATTGCAAAAAATCATAAAAAAAGAAATATGACATTTGTAAATTACAAATGTACAATTAAAATTAATATGACCCTTACACTGACCTGCAAATTGTAAAAAACGCAAGAAAATTTGAATTTGGCGGGCTACCACAGCGCAATCCCCTTAAGGATGATGCGCCAGGGTAGCCCGCAAAATTCAAAATTTCTTACGTTTTTTGCAATTTGTAGGTCAGTGTGAGCTTGTATGTTGATTAAAATATGATTGGCGGTCGTAGCTAATATGGCTTTACAGAATTATAATCATTAGAATCAGCAATTCAACTCCATAAGTTAGCATTTACCTCAAATCTAGCGATTTCATGGAATCATGAGGATTATACATCTAGACGTTGCCATGATTACAGTGTGAAGTGTGGAAGTGAGACACATATATACGAAATAATTAGGAAAATTGAGACAAAGCATCGTATCTTCTGTCCCTTACGGCGTGCTGTATTTTTGCTTTAAAAACGGTGCCAAACAAAGTACTTTGCATGGCAAAATTTAAAAATGTTGCCTAACAAATTACTTTCACTGTTAATATTGTTGTCTCATGACCGGCCACGCGGTGGCTCGATCTAGATGTATATTATCTAAGTACGAAATAATTAGGAAAATTGAGACAAAGCATCGTATCTTCTGTCCCTTACGGAGTGCCGTATTTTTGCTTTAAAAATGTTGCCAAACAAAGTACTTTGCATGGCAACATTTAAAAATGTTGCCAAACAAAGTACTTTCACTGTTAATATTGCTGTCTCATGACCGGCCACGCGGTGGCTCGATCTAGGTGTATATTATCTAAGTTTACTACACTTACATAATCTGTGGGTCAAATATCAAATCAAAATTCAGCATTTTGATGTAGCGTAACTTGTCTGTCTGTGGAGATTTTTTTTTAAATTGTCTATGCTCAACATAAAACTTCGAAGCAACTGGTTAAAACAAATAGAAATTAGTAGTAAAATAATAATAATAAAAAAAAATGCCTAGCATTTGTTAGTTTCAAATATTGAAATTATATTTTTTTCGAGATTAGTCATTGAACATGTAAACTTATGAAAACCCTACCATAGCCAATTTACGGGAAAATAACTTTCATCTTCATTGAGTCAGATAATGCAGTGAAAAATCAAAAATATTGTTTTAATGAAATAAGAATTTGAAATCAAGTTATTTATCAAGCATAATATATTGCTACATTAAAAAGTAGTGTTGACCGGAACGTATTGTTAAAAGATGTCAGTGGTGCCACCATGACAGTTAAAATTCTTTATTGTGCTGTGATGACGCCGCGTCCGTTGCGCAGTCAGTCAGTTCCAGTTGCCTCCATTTTGTACGCTCGTCTCTTGTCTATAATTTCGAATAGTAGATCGTCTTTATGGGCATGGTCCGTAGATAATTTTTACTCTTTGGATACCTTAATATTGTATTGTGGTCTCTGATTACTATCTGTCAAAACAATGCATTTTTATAGTGTTTATATTAATATTTCCAGGTGTTACTGGTTGGATAATAATGCGCGTCTATTGAAATGGATACGTGGTCCGATCTCTGCCGCTGTTGTTTGTCTGCCAATTCCGAAGTGTCACTCCTAGATTCGGAACAGAATGTAACTGAGAAGTTTCATGAAGTAACTACTATCGAGGTGCGTAGTTTTCCCTATTATACTCTGCTTCAGGATAAAATGATGTATATTCTGAGGTATTATCCCTTTATTGTCATGTAATTATGTCAGTTTGATAATTATTGACATGGAACATAACCTCACTTTACGTTTAGATTCGCCGCGAAAATGCGTTGATTGCAAGCGATTTTCGACGTTATAGTATTTGGGTAGTATAGGTAGTAGGTTGGTTTTGCTTTGAAGATTTCGGACAATAATTTTCTTGTAAAGTATCGCTAGGGAATGTAGTATAGGCGGCAAAAGCGTCGCTGATAACGAAGCTAGTTACAATAAAAAGCATGTACAATTATTGCTCTTAATACAAAGTGAATAGACTTCTAATAATTATATTAAAAGTCAAAATTTCTATTTGTTATACATGTGTAAAAAAAACCGGCCAAGTGCGAGTCGGACTCGCACAAGAAGTTCCGTACCACCGTACAATATTTTTGTACTCAACTCAGTGGCGACGAGGATGGGATTGGTGTTAGGTAACTCAAATGAAACACAATTTGCAATGTCACTCCGTTAAGCGTGCTGTCATCCTGCCCCCTCGAGCAGTGATGCCACAAACCGCATAACTCGTTTATTAAACATCACACCCAATCAGTTTTAGACAATGACACCCCACATAAGGGTAAGAAAAAAAAATTCAAAATCAAAAGTTTATTTTATGGGGACCAGATACAGCCCGCTGACAGACAGATGGACGGATGGACAGAGGAGGCTTAGTAATAGGGTGCCATTTAGCATCCTACGGGTACTGGACCCTAAAAATGATATCCTAAAACAAAGTTAACAATATTGCAAATGCAAAAAATAAAATATTTTGATCATTTTAAATTGTTAAAAACATAATAACATTTCTGATAAGAATTTTATGGAATGTATGCTTCCTATTCTGCCGTCATAATGAAAAAAGGCACAACTAACATTTTTGTCAAAATTCTATATAAAATTGAGTAGATGTGCCTTTTTTTTCTGATTCTAAATATGTATATAACTCAATTTTGACAAAAATGTTAGTTGTGCCTTTTTTCATTATGACGGCAGTATTTGGGAGAAAATTATGCTAAAACAACAAACAAGCCAGCAGACATTTCAAATTCCATTACTTATGATGAGTAAAAACTTCAAAAGCAGTACTTACAGCCTTATGGTGTCTCACACAACCTTGCAAACATATATACATGCATACGGTCGAATATAGAACATCCTTTTTTGAAGTTAAAAATATTATTACTCTGCACTCATTTGTGTTACATGGTTTATGGAATCCTTTTCCTGACTATTACATGCATATTTTACAGCCTTGCAAATATACAGGCTAGTGCAATAATTGCAGGTAACTAAATAAGAATAACCAACATGTATTTGTATCTAGTTTCAATTTTAAAAGTATGAAGTGGAACTTCTGAACATTATTAGTTTCTGCAATGACATTGTTGCATCAATCAATAAGCCTATCAGTAGAATGTAGTTAGTTGAATATTTAATCAAATTCCTAGGAATATTGGAAATTAACGTATTTGCGACTGCCAACAGTCGCAAATACGCAATTGTAAACGGATAATATTTTTGTGTTCACCAAAAATATTATCCGTACATCAAAATACTGATTGTGCACCAAATATTCCTGAATGTTACACAAAACACCCGCGCGTCCGAACTTCACATTGGTGAATCATTTGGGTTAGGTTAGGTTAGGTTAGAACAGTGACCCTTAACGCGCGACGGCGAGCGAGCGAAGCGAGCGGTGCCGCGTCAGCGGCCGCCGAGCGCCATATCCAATAGATGCTCGTTATGACATATTTTAATGAACATATTTTGGTGCACATTCAGTATATTTGGTGGAACACAGGCAAAATAGGTAAATGAAATGGGAATAATTTGAAGTACTTTTAAATACCATCCATTGTAAACTAGGTAACAACTTAGTACAAGTTGTTTTATCTCATGAAAGCGGATGAGCCATACTTGTAGATGTAATGCGTATAGACACGCGCTCTTGTGTGCGTATCTGCAGGTAGCGCGCTCCCGAGCTTACGCACACAAAGACAATGTGTGCATGTAACATTTACACATAAGAGTATTGCTCGCCCGCTTTCGTTAGATAAAACAACTTATAAGAATATTGTGTCAATTTAATTTTTTGGATCAGGTTTTGCTATTGGGAAAGTCAGACAGACTAAGGCCCGTATTACAGAACGTCACTCAAGCATTGATCTCTGTTTAAATCTAGTTTAAAACTAGTTTCAACCAATCAAATGGCTTGAATCTAGTTTTGAGTAATGCTTGAGTATTGAGTGACGTTCTGTAATACGGACCTAAGAAAACCAGTCTAACCAAGGGGTATTGTGTTACCCAGTAACTGGGTTATGGAGGTCAAATAGGCAGTCGGTTCATGGAATTCAGACTGGAAGCTGACCCCAACATAGTTGGGAAAAGGCTAGCCGGTTTTTTTTTTGTAAAAACTTTTTTCTTTCCTTTCTTTAATCAGCGGTCGGTTAATACAACCACAATTAAGATGGTTGGTCTTGCACACATCATTAGGTGATTCTCAAGAACATGTATCCCCGGTTCAGAATATCTGTCAGAGTTGAAGTAGCCTGCTGTAAAAAACAATTATCATCAATCATCTCTATTAGCAAATCCATATGCTCATCTTTAAGTAATGATCTATTCAATTCCAGGTCAAAGAAGACGATGGTCTACCGCAGAAGCTGTGCACAGATTGTTATGCTATCATGAACTCCGCGTACCAGTTCCGAAAACAGTGCATCAAAATGGACAATGAACTACGTCTACAGCTCAACACTGTATTAGATATATCTAAAAGTGATAATCTCTCTAAATATGACCCTAGCGGTGTTGATGACGATATTGGAAATGATCCCATGAAACAACTTGAGGCTATCATTAAACATGAGCCAACTGATAGTGATGATGATTACTATTACGTCTTGGTTATTGATGACCCCAAAGATAAAGATAAGGAAGAAATAATAGACACAACAAACATTAAACAAGAAGAATATGAAGATATTGCTAATACTGAGGAGACTACAAATACTACTTACACACAAGAACCAACTCCAAGCTCTCAGAGTCAGTTTGAAGACTCAATTGAATCATTCCTCATGTCCAACACCAAAGTCTCAGCTAACGTACCAGCTACTATTCTAGAAAATGAGGAAGATAGCCAGGAAACTGATGATTTAGACGGAGCCATGAACATAGATGAAACCCAAGACAGTATGTCTCATGACCAACATTTTTCAGAAATGGAAGAGGCACAAGATGATGAAACCATTGAAACAATTACTTCTGGTGTCATCAATGAGCTGCCTAATTCTAAAAACTTCATCAAAATATTGACTGCAACTGACTCTGATGGCACTATCCTGTTGAAAAGTAACGACAGGATCCAATATTTGACTGATTCTCAACTAGTCACAAACGAAGACGAAGATGGAGATGCGTTGTCCCAAGAAGTGATTTTCTGTGAAGGTGATGACTCCTCCCAGTTCCAAATCCTGAAATACGATGGTTCAGAATTGGTTATAGAATACGCGGATGATAGCCAAATAGCTACAGTACTCCAACAAGAAGATGGAACATTCTTATGTGATTGTGGAGAGCAGTTCGAAGACTTAGCCGATTATGAGAAGCATCAGTACAAACACAATCCTGCTGGGGAACATTTGTGTAATTTATGCGGTAAAGGCTTTGAGTCTGCAGAAATTCTTACCGGACACATGCTACTTCATAGCAGTTCAGGGCTCCTAATCACTTGTCCGTTCTGCAACCAGCTTATCAGACGCAATGCTTTGACGCAGCACATCAAATATGGTCACAACAACATCAAACCTCGCTGCAATGTTTGTTTCAAGACATTTGCTAATCCAAACAATTTGAAACGTCACATGATGATTCACAGCGGCATCAGAGAATTCGAATGTGACATCTGTTTCAAGAGATTCCACCAGAAAATCACAATGCAAACACATAGGTTAACGCATATGAACCCATTTTCATGCAACCAATGTGACCAATCATTTGATCATAAGGCTGCATTGACCAGTCACAAAGAATCTGATGACTGCTCAAAATCTAAAGTAATTAAGGTAAAAGAAGAATTAATGAAGACTGTAAAGCAAGAAATTACTACAAATCTTGGGAAACTGCTTGGTTATGCTTGCTCGCTATGCAAAAAGATGTTTTCAGTGGAGTCCGCATTAGAGCAACATATTGAGAGCACACACATTGTTGATCCAACAGAATTGTTATGTTCGGAGTGCGGTGAAGTACTACCATCTAAGAAAGACATGCAAACACACATACTGACTCACAAGAACATGAAAGTGAAGAATGTAAAAAGGTTTGAATGCAGTATTTGTGGCAAGGGGTGTTCGAGCCAAGCTATGCTGTTGATGCATGAACGAGTACATACAAATGAGAGGCCTTTCCCGTGCCAGCTGTGTTCTTTACGTTTTAAAACGAAAACACATTTACGGACTCATCAGCTTACTCATACACGGGAAAAGAAGTTTGGATGTTCAGTTTGTATGAAATTTTTTGCCCTCAAAGGGAATTTGGTTGTTCATCTCAGAACACATACAGGGGAGCGCCCTTATGTGTGCTCAATTTGTGGAGAGGCTTTCATAGACTCGAAATATTTGAAGAAACACAAACTAAAGAAACACTCTATAGATAATGTGCCGTGGAATCAGTACTGAGAACCGTAGTCTTTGTATAAAATATAGGGATGTAGGTTCGTATTTATCTGTTTCTAATTTAAGTCTAGTCCAAATTGTACTACCGGTATCTATTTTTATAACTAAGTCTAATAGAAAATTAAAATAATACTATGAACGACTTTTAGTATGGAAGCAACTCGCGATTCGCGAATGAAATGTAATTGAAAAATAAATTGTTGCCCTTTCCGAATAGTATTTATTATTTACAGCTTATTTTATCAATTTCAAAAATTCGCCCATACTTTAAAGTCCAAACTCTTGGGTACATTGTCCCCCATTTTCCTTTGTTGTAACAGTTTATTAGTATACTCATCCAGTCATCTCTATCAAATATGGGATGATGGCAATTAGCTTTTTAACTCAAAAAAAAAATTGTTAACCCCTCAAGTGTCTGAGTTTGGCTAATTTTAGATCCAAAACCCCAGCGAGTGGGGAGGGTCGGGGGTTAGTTGCGAACCCCATAGGTTCACAACTACTGATGATGATATTTTTTCCATCGGATGATGTTTTTTTACGTTTATATATATGTGATATAAGCTTATATACCTATTATGTAAAGTTTTGTCCTTTTGCACACTTGGGGTGCATTTGACACGCGGACGGGGGAGGGGGGGTTAGCTGCGAACTCCATAGGTTCACAACTAATGATGATGATTGGTTTTCCATCGGATGAAACTTATATACCTAACAAAAAAAGGGTTTTTCTTATGCACACATGGGGTGCATTCGACACTTGAGGGGTTAACAAATAGTGCTAATAATATTATAATAAATCAATGAAAAAAAGTCTTTATTTTACGTCACTGCAGCTTAGTGTCAATTTGGACTACGTTTTTAAAGTCAATATTTAATAATGCCTTTGTAGATTTAATTTTAGAGTGCATGCCAAAATTCTATTATATTGATCGCATACATATAGATAGGCCAAAATGGGTTCTGAGCTCTCTAATACAAAAAATATACGCGTCGACTTGAGAACCTCCCCCTTTTTTTTCGTCGGTTAATAATTTCTGCCAACGCTATCTACACTATACTAGAAAGGTTTAGGTAGTGAAATAAAGGTAAACAATCTTGATGTGTCTTATAATTATCTTTTTTATTTTAAAACCTCGGTTTAAAAATAAAATGTAACTAAAAACCAATGTAAATACAACAATAATGACTACTAAATCAATTGAACCATTAGTTTAAGCAGTAGTTTATTTGTTTAATATGTGTTTGTGTAGGTAAAAAGTCATATCAAGATTCTTTACCTATATTTACTACCTAAACCTTTCTAGTTTAAGTAGGTATACAATTTGAGGCTATATTTCGATGTGCTGTCAACATCAAAAGTAAATAAATAATCTGTAATTGTTTTTAGTTTCGTTTTATTGATTACTTATGTGTAGTGATAAAACTTATTTAAGTTTTTTTGTCGTTTAAAAGACAGCACTCCACTTTGGTCGATACCCCCACTCGAATAACGCACTTCAAATTGCACTTGTAAAAACAAATGTCTTATAAAGAGTCCTAGATCTCCCATTGTAATTATATAATATCCATCCACACGGCAAACATGTATTAATTACTATTCTGTCCCATTATGTTACAATGTTGTGTTCCGTTTATTTTCTGGATATGCCAAGACTTGTCTTGTGACTTGTTGTCTTGTCTTGTGAAAGTCTGTTCAAAAAGTATTTGATTATAGTGCAAACAAACCCAATTCTAAATTGTAATGTGTTACTCACTTTGCCCTGTTTCTGAGGTTTTTAAGTTTTAGTAGAGTTTATCCATTCAATAGTGATTATTGATTCGATATCGTGTTTCTGATCACTTCGTAATGGAAGAAATTAGCTTAACAGTCAAGTTAATTACTAGCGCGGGTTTATTTGAGGACATCAAAAACCGAGCATAAGGAAGGAATTCGCTTAAATATATAATTTTGTCGAATCAATAACTATTGACAGTTTAAACTCTGTTTAAGAATTCCTCAGAAACCGGGCATTAAGGCTACAGGTTTACTCACTAAAGGCTACAGGTAATTCATCTGTATTTGGAAGGTTTAAACTTTATATTTCACCACTTTTTCCAACAACTATTGTTTGAATAACATTATTAAATTATTGATGCCACATAAGTTTTCAGATGTATTTGTTATTTTCATCACATAATTTTGGAACAGACAAATGATTATTGTCAGATATGGTCATGAAAAAATGTGTACAATAAGAGTTCAGTTATTTTAAAGGGTTTATCAGAAAGGTGTCAAATTTAAGGGTGCGGTACAGACCATCAAACTGAACAACTTTCTCCATGGGAGCAACATCGTAATCGAGAAAAAAATATCAGCTGTCCCATACAAAACTTACTACATAAACCTACTCGACACAAATGCGACTGATAATTTTTTCGCGATTACGATGTTGGTCCCATGGAGAAAGTTGTTCAATTTGATGTTCTGTACCACACCTTTCTGATACACCCTGCAGGTCATACAGGTCATAATTATCTGGAATAAGATGAACCTGAGATGAATCGGCCTTTGTATAATTATGCTTGTATGTCGAAAAGCCAAGTAAGTTTTTCTGTTCATTATTTTTTAATACTTGACTGTAACATGTTACATAATACCTTGTTAGCGATATTTCTATCAACAAAGTCTAGTGTTAAACATTAGGCGTCACTTTTAATTGTAAATAGCATATTTTTTTCATCAATTCGGTTTTATTAATAAGTTACTTTAATTTATCACATGAACTAGTAAGTGTAATTATTTAATGTGTACATAGTTATTAACCTTTTAACCGCCAGACTTCATATCAGTTGTCGTGCCCCCAGCGCCAAGCACAGAAAATTAAAAAAAAAATTTGATAGAATACAGCTTATCGAAATTAAAAAAACAGATTATAGGAGCTGTGGTATTTGGTCGTAAATATACGACCTTGGCGAAATGGACACGAAAATATTTGTCGGATTAATCCGACGTAAGCGGTTAAAGGGTTAATGAATTCTGTTGGTTTTAGCATTGTAAAGATTGGCGGTTACATTACCAAAACAGCGAAATTTTCCTCATATATCTTATTTGATAAAGAGAGGAACGAAAATCAGTAATATCACATAATTCTAATCAGATATTCAACAGTATTTTATGTACAATATTGTCTATGTACTATGTTTTATTCAACATATTTTTATTTGTAAACGAAGCACAAAGAGAGGATCGTATCATGTGGCGTTCTGTAGTTTCTGCCTACCCCCATGGGGAGAAGGCGTGACTTTGTGTATTTACGTAGTATTATAGGTATTTGGAAGAAAAAAAAATGTAGCTGTTTTGGTAACTCCACAATATATTATGGTGGTATATCACTACTGTTTTGTGCCTCAAAGTGTGCAAGTCTAGAATGTGTTAATTATCATGAAAAAATAGCCTTTTTTTATTTTGATCGTTTCGACTGTTCAAAAATTCATCGACTGTAACCGCCGATCTTATACCGATCTTATAGGCTCAAGAATAAACAGCTATCGACTTTGGTTTTACAAAATGTTCCTGTAGCCACTTAGTAATGTGGTGTTTGATAACTCGTCACCTGCTCTTGGCTTTTTTGTTTGAATCTACGGAATTTTGACAGCGATTAAAAGAAATATCAATTTTGTGTGTGTTTTATTCACAGTAATGAAATTATTATATCGATGATTTTATTTAACAAATTATTATTCGAAGCGGAAAATGTTCATATATTCTGTACAGGGTGAAATTAAATTCATGTGCATCGTTTTTTATTAGTGATCGATGTGTGCATCCTAACCGCTCGGCCTCGCTCGTCTCATCGTCTGACCATCTGGCGCGCTGCGCGTGCGCTAAACTGGCCACTGCATTGGGTCATTGTACTCGTCATTATGAACAACTTTTACTCAAAGAGTAAAGTAAGTGAGCTTTTACTATAGGACCTATAGAAACCTGAAATCGCGAAAAAAGCAGCTGTTCCCTACATTTATGTTCGCATTTTAACTCGTCAAAATGTAGGTAACAGTTATTTTTTTCGTGATTTTCTTGATGTTTATACAACTTTGCACTTTATGATATTTACAATAAAGTAAAAGTTGAATGGAAATTGGGGGAGTTTTGTATATGACTAGCGATTGTTCGATCGTCGTCCATTTCTATTTACCTCGTCACATGTTGTCCACAAACTGAGCACCACCAAGCACTCATAAGTTTTCAGAAGGCGTGTTATATCGTCAGTTTTCTTTATAACATGACGACTACACATTCACTGAATCCTGTCCTTTGCTGTCTCGCCCAGCGACGCCCTAAGCCGAGGTCATACCCCACAGGACCCCACACATTTACCCGTGTGGGGTACAACCTCGGTGCCCTTAGCGATTAGTCGCTTAGTAAGTTTTATGCCCTGGCTGGAATTGAGGCACCCACAGGCAAACCCGGTTAGGAAGCCGACTCATAACTTGACCTGTAAGATGCCAACTAGAAAAAAAAAAACACTGAAGGTATGTATAAAACCTATGCATACAGGTAGGTATTAATGTACAGTACATTATGTATAAGTAATATTGAATTATCCCCTATTGTCACTTTGGACACATATTCTGACTCAATGCTACTATTGACGAATTCCTGATGGAAAAAACTGAATACAGCTTGACGGGAATCGAAGCCGCTTTTAGCAAAGTTACAGCAGTAGAACTTGCGTCTGTTTTCCCCGAAGGGTTTGGTGTAGTCCGTGTAGTTATAGTAGTGTGCGTTACTGCAGCGGAATGTTGTCGCTTTTCAGGATTTCGTCTTGACAGGAATTAGTACCCAATCTCGTGTAAATGTGCCCGTAATTTAGAATTTGTGCGTCCAGCCGATCCAAAGATATTCACGAAAAACAGATTCCGCTGGAGTAACGTTACTGCAGCGGCATGTTTTTTTACCAGTGGTCGTAGCTGGATACAAACTAGCTACTTAGATAGATATAATTTGTGCCTAATTGTGCCCAAAAAATAGAATTTGTGCGTCTTGAGGTTTCAGAGTTATTCAAGATGCCGCTGCGGTAACGTTTAGCAAATTGCTGTATCTCTTAAACGGCATGACATACAACTACGATTTTTTTTACTACGGCGGGTCTTAATTTGTGCTTAATTTGTGCAATTTTATTTTTTCTATAATCGACACCATTGGAAAACTAGAATTTTTTTTTCAAAAACCCTAAAATCGATCCTCGCGCTTCAATGAGAAACCCTAGAAACTTACCAATTATGGTGATTTGTACCTGTCATGAACTCAAAGCATCATGTGAAATTCGATGTTTATATTCCAACTCCATAAAGAGTTATTCGATTTTAATTAAAATCTGGATACGATATAATGTAACGCTCCAATACATGAGTTATTATTAAATGACTGATATTATGATTATACTAATAATTAGTACCCTTATTAAATTGTTTATTCTTAAAGTTTCAGCTGAAAAAACCTTCTAACTACTTAGATATGAGAAAAAAACGATAGGGAAAGAAATCACACGATTAACCGAACAAATTCGAATGACTACATAAAAGCGGGCTCACAGTACATTATGCCCACCTTCTTAAATTGGTAGTATTATAATTGAATTTTGATGGGTACAAGTGCGTACAAATGGTTTAATTAGGTAACTATTTATTTACTTTTACATAAATATGTGACGTAGAGAGTTATCAGAGAGTAGGAAGTGACCTAAGGGCGAGCGCGCACTGCGGTGCGTTTTTGTAACGCATAATCTGTGAAGTATGGAATGTCTTTGAAGTGCGCGCACTGCGGTCATGCGTTTTGTTACTGTAGGCCCCGCCCAGTGCGGCAGACCTAACGTAAACGCACCTCAATGCGCGCTCGCCCGCTTATTGTCGAGTTTATTACAAACATAATGTTTCGAAAGTTTGATACTTAGTAGATTTAAAAAATATTAATAACTCCATACCGATATTGGTTCGTATGGCCTGATGACGTCACTTGCCTTAAATTATTTTGTATGAATATGCACTTTTACCACCATAGACTTATGAAAAAAGGAGGACTCCGCGCCACGCATATTGAAAGTGAAGCACCCGGCTCCCGCTGCCGCGCTTGCGAAATTAAAATTTTCTTACCTACGTCTTTTGCAATTTTCAAGTCAGTAATGGGTTGTATGTTGATCAAAATATGATTCGCGACCGTAACAAGTTTTACAGAATTATAATCATTGAAGTCATCAATACAACTCTATGAGCGTTACATTATATCGTATCCAGATTTTAATTAAAATCGAATAACTCTTTATGGAGTTGGAATATAAACATCGAATTTCACATGATGCTTTGAGTTCATGACAGGTACAAATCACCATAATTGGTAAGTTTCTAGGGTTTCTCATTGAAGCGCGAGGATCGATTTTAGGGTTTTTGAAAAAAAAATTCTAGTTTTCCAATGGTGTCGATTATAGAAAAAATAAAATTGCACAAATTAAGACCCGCCGTAGTAAAAAAAATCGTAGTTTTATGTCATGCCGTTTAAGAGATACAGCAATTTGCTAAACGTTACCGCAGCGGCATCTTGAATAACTCTGAACCCTCAAGACGCACAAATTCTATTTTTTGGGCACAATTAGGCACAAATTATATCTATCTAAGTAGCTAGTTTGTATCCAGCTACGACCACTGGTAAAAAAACATGCCGCTGCAGTAACGTTACTCCAGCGGAATCTGTTTTTCGTGAATATCTTTGGATCGGCTGGACGCACAAATTCTAAATTTCGGGCACATTTACACGAGATTGGGTACTAATTCCTGTCAACACGAAATCCTGAAAAGCGACAACATTCCGCTGCAGTAACGCACACGTTATAGTATTCCCCATCCCCTAAAACCGGTCAAGAGCGAGTCGGACTCGCGGACCGAGGGTTCCGTCCCGATTTCTGAAAAAGTGTGCTATTTTGAGACATCGTTTTATTTTTCCTGTAATCTTTACATAAACTTCTATCACATACAATAATTTCAGATTTTTATCTTTGCAAACTTCGGAGTTAAGGCGGGGAACGGTCTTTTTTTTTACATTTTTCATCAAAAGTCGAAAACTATACGGCGTAAAAAAAACTAAAAAAAAATTTGAGAATGTGCAAACAGCGCCCTTTCATATGATACCCCACAATCCACATGCCCTAGTAGCCCCACTTTGAATTTTGAAGACCCCCTTTCAGTCCCTGTTACAAAAAAAATATAAATATTTTTACTTCTTTCTTACTTGCAAAATTGTTGGGTAAACATCATCTAAAATTGGTCCTAATTTCAAGTTGATAGCATTAGTAGTTCTTGAGATATCCAGCTGTGACAGACAGACAGACTGAGTCACACCATAAGGGTTCCTTTTTTACCATTTTGGTACGGAACCCTAATAAGGGATGAGTCTATTGCCAATATTGCCATCAATCGGGCACAAATCCAGACTGAGCTGCTAAAAGAATGAAAATGTTTTTTTTTTTTTCCTTGAAAAACGGCGCTGCACGTTGTTCTGATAAAAAGCGATTTATGTTTTACAGGTGTAGGTACGGTACCGTGTGGTACCTACTTAAATAATGCGTCTACGACACAGAAGCAGCGTGGCGTACTCGGCTAATTAAAAATTCGTCTTGCAATCATAACGATACAAATGAAAAAACCCGTCAAGAGCGAGTCGGACTCGAGCACCGAGGGTTTCGTTCCGATTTCTGAAGAAGTGTGCTAGGTATTTATACATCGTTTTATTTTTCCTGTAATCTTTACATAAACTTCTATCACAGAATAATTTCAGATTTTTCTCTATGCAAACTTCAGAGATAAGGCCCCCTTATCTCCGAAATTTGCATAGAGAAAAGGAATGGTATTTTTTTTTACATTTTTCATCAAAAGTCGAAAACTATGCGGCATAAAAAAAAAGAATAAAATATTTGAGAATTTACAAACAGCACTCTTTCCTTTAAGACCCCACATGCCCTAGTAGCCCCACTTCGACTTTTTAAGACCCCTTTAGATATTAGGATTAGTAACCCATGATTGTGCTCATGATAACAAACAACTTTTACTGTGGGACCAAACCTGAAATCGCGAAAAAAAAATCACCTGCCCCATACATTCATGTTCGCATAACTCGTCAAAATGTAGGGAGCAGCAGATTTTTTTTTCGCGATTTGAGGTTTGGTCCCATAGTAAAAGTTGTTTGTTATCATGAGCACAATCATGGGTTACTAATATCTAATAAAATAGGTGCTCAAATGGGAATGCTTCCTTTTTTATACGTCTATGGATATAACTTACACGCCTCCTGAAAACTTATGAGTGCCTGGTTTTAGCTCAGTTTGCGGACAACATTTATGTGACGTGGACGGGGTAAATGGAAACGGACGACGCACATAGGAGTATTTCCATATAAAATCCGGACAAAATTATTTAATGGCTTATTCAATAATAAAAACACGGTATTATGAGTTAGATATAATCTTTAATGATAATAACTTAAGTTTATTAATTGTCCTCTTCCTCATTAACGTCTTCATCTATAATTTTGCAGCTGATGTTGTCTTCTGTTGACGTTGATGGTAAAGATGGCGGCGCAATGGCGACCATAAGATCAAGCGCCTCTTTTGAAAAACTTTTTCTCTTTAATTGCGGTTTCGGCCGAATTGAGTTTAAATAAGGATCGGAACTTAATAACAATCTGTTAATAATGTCCCTGTTGCAGTCTTCTCTAGAAAATTTTCTAGAGAAGTCAAGCCTGTACTGCCTAAAGTTTTTATTTCGGGCCTCAGCCAGCCGCCTCCTCCGACAATTGACCAATAGGAACGATAGCTTGGCTTATGACTTACAGCTCCATGTATCAAAACTTTGTGAATTGTAGGTGACTTATGATACCATTCATACAAATCAGTATACCTACAACTTTGCTGTTGCCCATTTTTGTTTGAATTTAGTCTTAAAAAATCTCAGAGTATGATCCAAAATAGTTTTTTTATCATCAGGGCATTGGGTTATTTCAACTAATATTGTTCCCATAAACTCCAAGTTTTCTTCAATTTTCTTTCTTTTACAGTCACGAATGATGTCGTACAAAGCTCTTCTGGTAAAACTAACAGTTGATTCGACATTATCTGAAAATAAAAAAATAAAACAACATAAAGTCAAATATACTCACATTTTACACTATCATCTTCAAATAATTGAAAATAAAAATGGCGCGCGTAGGCGCGGCAAATTGTTACTGTATTTACTAAAACATATCCTAGACAACATATTAATCGTAAAATAAAGGTTTGACAAGCCTTGACAAATAAAATATTTTTGCCAATTTATTTCAAATTTTCGGTTCATTTTTCTATTTTTTTTAAAACACGTAAATGAAACATAAAGTATTTAATTATTATGTTATAATAATCTACGTACCTTGTACTTTCATAATCACAATGTTTTTATCCACAATTTATTACACCAAACGTACAGTTCAAACTCCAATGCAGTAAAAATAAACAAGCGTCGAGAACGAAGACATGCGGTTTAGACAACGACTGGGTTCCGCTATATATAATGTACTCTGTGGTTCCGACTGCTTGTGCGCGAAGTGTGTACTACCTGAGTTACAAATGTGTCGCCTTTTCAATGGACCGGTTATTAAACTGCAAAAATGTGTAGCTTTAGTAGGTTTTTATTTAACTTCGTAAATTCTACTTTTGACCGGATTTTAGACAGAAATACTCGTATGTGCGACGCGACGAATCGGACAATCGCTAGTCGTATACGAAGCTTCTTCAAATTCATGTGTCCCTGGTATTTGTGATAAAGACGTCGGGGCAAAACGGAACGAAACGAGCCACACCGTTACCAACAACGAATTAAGAATTCTTAATTCGTTGGTTACCAAGCATCGAACCAATCCGATTAATAAATTAATGAAGTAAAGGCTCTTACAGACACAGGCGATATCGCGTCGCGACGCGATATTTTTCTACGGATATAATATCGAAATATCGCGGCGCGACCGCGATATCGCCTCTGTCTGTAAGAGCCTTAAACCGTACTCGGACTGAGTTAGTGAAGAAACAAGGCAGAAAGAACAAGGTGTGCTATGCAATACGTACATTTTCGTTTTTCGGCATTTGTTTCTTCGTTGAATTGATTTTTATTTTTTTTAGGCCGCACAGTGTTCGACTTTTGATGAAAAATGTAAAAAAAAATACCGTCCCCCCCCCCCCCCCCCCCCCTTATCTCCGAAGTTTGCAAAGACAAAAATCTGAAATTATTCTATGTGATAGAAGTTTATGTAAAGATTACAGGAAAAATAAAACGATGTCTCTAAATAGCACACTTTTTCAGAAATCGGAACGGAACCCTCGGTGCGCGAGTCCGACTCGCTCTTGACCGGTTTTTTTATTTTATAAGACTGGTTATATCATCAGTTTTCTTTACAATATGACGCTTACGTTCACTGAAGGTAAGCAGAGAGGTGTACTTATTAGTGTATAGTACAAACAAATGGTCAATAAAAACAAATTAGTCAGTGGTATCATCACATTCTGCCAAGTAAAGTGTGGCGTGCAAATAATGATTACGTGTGACTCCGGATTTTTAATTTGTGTTTTTTCTTGTTTCATACTTTTTAGAGCGTGATTTTTCAGTAGTCGGGTTTTAGTTTTCATTTAAATTATTTGGGGTTATTTTTCGTGATAAAGTATTTGCAAAGCCAATTTACATTTTTATAGAAGAATAATTATTATATAATATGTATTTTGGGTTGGTTTGGTGAGAAAATAATTATGTTTGCTGAGATTTTAGAAATTATTCCCAATCATCGGGTACATGCAAGCAAAGCCGCGAGCAATAGCTAACAATGTATAAATTTTAAATGTGTTAATTAAGCCCTTTCTTTTGATACCCAACACGACACGATAAAAAAAAAAATATTAGTTCATGACTTCAAGTCCTATTAGACATATTCAATTTTTTGTGATGCCTTTACATGTCTTTATAGCGGTCAATCAAGACGCTTTCAACGACACCGCGCACTTGTTAAATTATGACAAGTAGTTTAGAAGTTAAGAGGAAACAGATGAACATACATACATTCCGGTCAAAATCATAAGCCTCCTTTTTGCATCGACTACGGCGAAGCAAAATAGGGATAATGATAGTGAAAACCGTATCAAAATCCACAACAACAATGCGGCCACACAGACATACGAAAAGCGACTTTTTGATCGACGTGAAGATATTACATTACTAATTAGCGGTTTTGTAACGAAGTAAGTAAGTAGCGCACAACAAAATTGTGGGTAGCGCAGCGCGCGGTGAACGTTCAAAGTTACCCCGTTACAATTTTAAGAAGTACCAGGGACTCATGACTTTTACGAGCCTATACTCATGGACCTAATCTATACTTCTATACTATAATATAATATAATATAATATATAATAATATAATAATTAATAATTTAATAATAATATAATAATAATAATGACACCAACGTCAACACGTCACGAAATTTTCATTTATATTTATTTTCAGTTTTATTAATTTTAGTCGCAGTTTTTATAGTTTATGAGAAACCTTACAACAAACCTGAAGCAATAATAAGCAAGACATAATTTAAAAATACTAAAATGCACCAGAATCCTACAGATTTATTTCAAAAACTGCCAAACCGGGAGTGACAACTGTCATGTTACCTCCGACAAAACACAATGAAAACCTACGAATGAAAATTGAAAAATGTTGACGAGATCAGCTGCACGAGCACGCCCACCACCTCCGGATTCTTCGCTCAGCTCCGCCTCGCCCCCGCCGGTATCCAGCCCCATTGTGGGCGCTGTGATAACACCGGCCGCGGCAGTTGCGTCGAGCTCGAGCGACGAGTATTTTTCCCCGCCGACGTCGCCAACACCTGTACGTCGGCAGGGGAGAGGCCGGCCACCGAGGAGCTTGGGACTTAGGGGCCAACCGGCCCCGAGCCGGGTCCCCGCTGCCGGTGGTTGTGTGCAGCGCATGAGATGGACTCAGTCTATGAACGAGAACGTCATGCGCGCATATTACGGGTCTACAGAGGGGGGAACTAACCTCACTGCGTACCGTGTTAGGATGCTGTCTCTGTTTCAGGAACTGGAACCAACCGTCAACGTTTCGGCCCAACGAATATCGGATCAGGTGCGAGTCATCCAACGCAATCATAGGTTGGACGATGCCGCACTTGATAGGCTGCGCTCAGAGGTACTGAGCAACCATATCATCTCAAATCCGACACAAACCGCGGTACAACCTTCAATTATTGATGCACTCCCGCCGCGGTCCAATCATGTTGTCGAAGAGGAGGATGATAGGGTCGCCACAGTAAGTAGCCAGTGCAACGACCGATTGAGGGACGCACTGGAGGATGCGTTTTGCGAGTATAGGTCCACTCCGACCGAACTTAGACCCCGACTACCACGCCTTCCCATGCACAAGAAAAATAGGGCGCTGATGTGTGCCTTGGACTCGCTGCTTAAGGATTTTTTCGAGAGCAGCGAGAATCTCGTTGATACACACTCGATCCTGTATTGTGCGGCTGTTGCGGCATGTCGTTTAGCTAACGTCAAGTTTCCAAACTGTGACGGAGCTACTCGACCAAAACCAGCAGTTCCAGCCTGGCAGTGCAGGATCGAGCGTCGTATCGATGGGGCCAGGGTACTCATCGGCAAACTATACTGCTTCAGGCAGGGCAATACACGTCCACGTGTGATGCGCTTTGTGAGGCGGGCATTCTCGGGGACTGGAATCAGTCCTCCAGAATACATGTCCCGTGTCACAGAGCGCATCGACTTCCTGAAGCAGAAAGTTTGTGCATGGGCGAGCCGTATTCGGCGGTATAAGCGGCGGGTTGATCGGTACACACAGAATCGCATGTTCCAGAGCGATGAGAGGTGGGTTTATAGAGCTTGGGAGCGACCTGAACAAAATGTGACGGACGTGTGCCGCCCGGATGATGCTGCCACTAGTGCATTCTGGCGCAGCATATGGTCGGTACCCGTCTGTCACGCTGAGGCTGGCTGGATGAAGGATGTTGAGGGAGTGTGTGAAGCTATACCAGAAATGGAACCGGTTTTAATTACGCCATTAGATGTGGCCAGAGCAGTCCGTCCGTTACCGAATTGGAAATCACCGGGACCGGACGGACTACATAATTTTTGGTTAAAATGGCTAATTAGTTCGCACACTCGCCTGGCATCTCAATTCCAGTCATCCTTAGAATCTGGGTCGCTACCGCAGTTTCTAACAACAGGCGTTACCCACCTGCTCCATAAGTCAGGTAGTCCCGCGGAACCCAAGAATTATAGGCCGATCACGTGTTTGTCGACGATCTATAAACTTCTTACATCCATTTTGAGAGCAAAAATTAATATGCATATTGACAGTAACTCGATTATGTCTACCTCTCAAAATGGATGTAGGAACGGGTCCCGCGGTACTAAGGAGCTACTCCTCATCGACATGGCCATTAGCCAACAGGTTCGTCGATCCCGCAAGGATCTGTCGACATGTTGGATAGATTACAAGAAGGCCTATGACTCGGTGTCACATGCATGGCTCATGAGGGTGCTGGAGTTGTACAAAATTGATGCAACTCTACGCACCTTCCTTGAGTCGTGTATGGGGCAATGGAGGACGGTCCTTCGCTATCCAGGGTGTCGACGGATTCGGGGGAATGATGAGCCTGTAAGGATTAAACGGGGAATATTTCAGGGCGACAGTTTGAGTCCACTCTGGTTCTGCTTAGCCCTGAATCCACTAAGCACACTGCTGGAGGATTCAGGTCTAGGCTACCGGCTGAGGAGAGGTGGTCAGGTCATATCTCACCTCCTCTACATGGATGATTTGAAACTCTTTGCCCCCAACAAATTGCGACTGATGGAGCTACTGAAGGTAACTGAATCTTTCAGTAGCGCCATCAGGATGGAATTTGGTGTGGACAAATGTGCAGTCATGCATGTAAAACGAGGAGAGATTATGGAATCCGAGGGAATTCAACTTTCGGATTCCATACACCTTAGATCCCTCTCCTCATCCGAAACCTACAAATATTTGGGTATGTCGGAAGCGTTAGGTATCAACGTTGCTGACATGAAGCAATCGTTGAGGGAGCGCTTCTTTGGTCGCCTGAAGAAGGTATTAATTAGCCTTCTTTCGGGCGGGAACAAGGTGCGCGCCTTCAACGGTTGGGTCATGCCGGTCTTGATGTACTCTTTCGGCATACTCAAATGGACTCAAACTGAACTTGACGCCCTGGATAGGAGGGTCCGTACACTGCTGACCGCAAACCGGATGCATCACCCACGATCGTCGGTGATGAGACTGTACATCCCGCGGAAGTGCGGGGGTCGAGGCTTTTTAAATGCGAAGACCCTCCACAACCGCGAGGTGTGCAGCCTCAGAGAATATTTTTTAAAATCCGATGTGGGTATGCACCGTGATGTGGTCGCAGTGGACAAGGGACTCACCCCGCTCTCCATGGCTAAAGAGAACTGGCGCAAACCTGTGGTACTTACTACCGATGACCGCAAGAAGGTATGGCAAAGCAAGGAGCTTCACGGACGCTTCTATCGGGCTCTTCATGAGCCCAGTGTAGATTTCTTAGCGTCCGTATCCTGGCTACGTTTCGGTGACCTTTTCGGGGAAACTGAAGGTTTCGTTTGTGCAATTATGGACGAAGTTATCTTGACGAATAACTACCGGAGATATATTATGAAGGACGGGACGGTTGACGTGTGTCGGGCATGCCACCGTCCGGGTGAGTCCATCAGACATATTATATCGGGTTGTTCTCGTCTGGCTAACGGCGAGTACTTGCACAGACATAACCAAGTCGCCAGGATTATTCACCAGCAACTTGCTTTGAAATATAAGCTTGTGGACTCTGAGGTACCGTATTACAAGTATGTGCCCGACCCAGTTCTCGAAAATGACCATGTCACGTTGTACTGGGATCGATCTATCATTACTGACAGGACTATTGTAGCCAATAAGCCTGATATAGTGGTGATAGATCGATTAGCGCGCCGCGCAATGATTGTCGATGTTACCATTCCACATGACGGGAACCTCGTGAAAGCTGAGAAAGAGAAACAAATAAAATATCTCGACTTAGCTCACGAGGTTGTTGACATGTGGAATGTGGACTCGGCTGTCATTGTGCCGATTGTAGTAACGGCCAACGGCCTGATAGCCGATAGCCTCGACCAACATCTTTCGAGGCTCTCGTTAGGCGGTTGGATCAAGGGCCAGATTCAGAAGGCAGTACTCCTCGATACGGCTCGTATTGTGAGGAGGTTCCTATCTCTGCAACCCTAACCACCGGTAGCTTGGACCCTGCTCCCGACACCGGCGGACCACTATTTTTTATATTTTTAAATGTTTTTTATTTATTTTTTAAGAAATATTTAAAAATGTATTTTATAAGGAAAAAATATGAATAAACGAAATAATAATATAATTATAATAATATAATTATTATAATTCATATGTATATTAATGAAATAAAAGAAATAATAATATCGCCACCGCAGTATCTCTACGTTGACGTCGTGGTGGGGCTTGCGTGCTCCGAATTCTAGGTCTGTGCCTGTAGAGTTAACTCTGCCGGAACAGGTCTAGGATGAGGAGCCAGACCAAGAGAGATACAGAAACCCGCAGGGCAGCATGTGGCGAGCTGTTGGGCAGTAGCGACCCCACGAACCCTATCTCCCGGGAGAAGTCTTGTTCCTCACCTCTCGCTTGCCTTTATTGGCCGGCTGGAGTGAACAATGACGGGAAGAGAGCTCCCTCCTCATTCTTGCCTTTATTGGCTGGCTTGAGTGGAGATTCGCAAGAGCAAACGTGCTCGGAGGAAGGAAGTATTCCAGTAAGTGTTTGTAGGGATCTTGACCATCTTCCGGGCTCTGGGATTGTTCTGAGAACCGTGGAATACCTCTCCACTCCTCACAAGCACCTCAGGACATGTTGCTTCCTTGCCGCTACGACACTATGTGCTAGCGACCATTTTCGGGGCCCATTATTGAGTGTGCCAGTCACCCCCTGCCATTTTTTTCCGTGTATAATAAAACATTGATCAGGCAGGGGCCATAGTCCTTTCATAGTTCTAGGTAACCAGTCCACAGCCACCCAAACCCATAGCCCAATATGTTTTGTTTCCATGTTCTGCAATAGTCCTGCACCAACCGGGGGTTGTCCTTGGGTGCACTTGCATAGTGTATATAGGGATAATCGTCGGTTGGTGCCTCCTCATAATTTAAAATTGTCTAAGGGGCCTCTGCGAGTTGGCTTCGGCCCCTCGTACGCCTTCCAAAAGTCCGGAACCCCAGGGTCCCGAGATATGTCAGAGACACTTTAAAAATAATAATATAATAATTAATAATAATAATAATATAATCTATACTAATATTATAAAGAGGTAATATTATAAAGAGGTAAAATTTGTTTGTAAGTTTGTATGTAGGGGGTAATCTCCGGAACTAATGATCCAATTCTAAAAAATTTTCCACTGGTAGAAAGCTACATTATTCCTGAGTGCTATAGGCTATAAATTATATTTATATCATGCATATTAGCCGAGATATCACAATTTTTGTCTAACAAGTCGGAAAGAAATACGTCTTTAAACAGACTTTTTTGCATGCGCTGCATAAACGGTTGCTTAAAATTGAGAACAATGTATGGCAATCTGGTCCGTCTTAAATAATTCTACAAAAAAGTCCGCGACAGCATATTTCTATCTTTTATATTTTATCTTTTATACATCTTTTATTGTTTTAAAAAAGTGTTTTTTAGATATACTGACGTTTGGATGATTATTTAAACAACAAAACATTAATCCTTATCAAAATAAGTTATTTTATGATCACAAGGATATCATGGAGATAAGATTTGGCCTTTACAGTATGGCAATTGGTCATACAGTTTCGGAGATAATATAAAATTACTAAAACGCAAAATAACTTTAGTTCATACCGGTCGAGCGGTCCCTCTTGAGCAAACATGTTTAGTGCGGACGTTTTATCAATTTACCCATAGATGGCGTTGTGCAAATAAGTTATTTTTCTGAATTGCGAGATTTATTATTTCAATAATGTCGGTGGAATACAGCGGAAGAGTTTGTTTTTTTGTTTGAACGCGCTATCTCTGGAACTACCCCAGTCGGATTTGAAAAATTATTTTTGAATTTTATAACCCTGTTCTTGAGGAGGGCTATAAATGCTATTTAACATCACGCTAGGGCCCTTAGAAGCCGAGCACGACGTAATAGCGCGGGCAGGCGATGCGGAAGGATATAGGCTATTTAACATCACGCTAGGGCCCTTAGAAGCCGAGCGCGAAGTAATAGCGCGGGTAGGCGATGCGGAAGGATATAGGATAGTTAACATCACGCTAAGGCCCTTAGAAGCCGAGCGCGAAGTAACAGCGCGGGCAGGCGACGCGGAAGGATATACCTAGGCTATTTAACATCAGCTAGGGCCCTTAGAAGCCGAGCGCGAAGTAATAGCGCGGGCAGGCGATGCGGAAGGATATAGGCTATTTAACATCACGCTAGGGCCCTTAGAAGCCGAGCGCGAAGTAATAGCGCGGGCAGGCGATGCGGAAGGATATAGGCTATTTAACATCACGCTAGGGCCCTTAGAAGCCGAGCGCGAAGTAATAGCGCGGGCAGACGATGCGGAAGGATATAGGCTATTTAACATCACGCCGGGGCCCTTAAAAGCCGAGCGCGAAGTAATAGCGCGGGCAGGCGATGCTTAAGGATATAGGCTATTTAACATCACGCTAGGGCTCTTAGAAGCCGAGCGCGAAGTAATAGCGCGGGCAGGCGATGCGGAAGGATATAGGCTATTTAACATCACGCTAGGGCCCTTAGAAGCCGAGCGCGAAGTAACAGCGCGGGCAGGCGATGCGGAAGGATATAGGCTATTTAACATCACGCTAGGGCCCTTAGAAGCTGAGTGCGAAGCAGTAGCGCGGGCAGGCGATGCGGAAGGATATAGGCTACTTAACATCACGCTAGGGCCCTTAGAAGCCGAGCGCGAAGTAATAGCGCGGGCAGGCGATGTGGAAGGATATACAAAGCATTTTGCATGTGGTGTTTCCTGTAATTAGTTGTGCAGTTACACACACACACAATTACTTATATGTTCCTATCAGTATAATATCTGTAACAACTGTTGGTGAACCTTAATTAAATAAATAAATAAACATCACGCTAGGTCCCTTATGAGTCGAGCAATAAGAAAAAATGCTAAGGGCAAACGAAGTACATAATATCGCGGGCAGTCATTGCGATGCGATGCGTCGGGTTTACAACACATTTCACGCGGACGAAGTCGCGGGCAGAAGCTAGTATACTATGTAAACAGGACTTAGCTGAGGCAAAACGAGCCGAGAGAGAGAGCCCGAGTTGAGTAGTTTGTCCCTTTCGCTCAATTGCCAACAGATAAAAATGACAAAGATGGTGGAAAAATTTCACAAACTACAAGTAGGTAAAATAAATTACGTATATTTTTTTTAGCATTTAGATTAGTTTTAAGTAAATAATTTTATTTATAGGTTTACAATCTGTACATCATAGTCAATAATTTTTAAGTAAGCTCCATGAGCAAAATAATCAAAATAATATAATTTTGATTAATGTTTGGTAGCTATCATATAATTACTCTGGTAACACTGAAATCTGACATCAATGGTTTCATGCAATGTTTCATGGCGGTTTTTTTTTTCAATTTAGATAGCGATAATGGTGAGAAAGTGTTGCATCAAGGAATGTAAAAGTGAATGTTATGCTGGTTGTGGCATTTAATTTCACAGGTAAGGAACTTGTAAGGAGTAACAAAGATTTAAATAAATCTCGACAAAAGACTTAAAATTGTTACTAAATAATAACAATTTTGAGTCTAACGCCCGGTTTCTCGACGGCTATTCAAATCTAAAATTAACTGTTCATGTGTAAAATCTCTTGTTAAGTCGAAAACGAGTTGCACGAACGGTGATTAAGTACTTTGATTTGAATCTTTGATCACTTAACACAACAATCAAATTAGTACAAAAATCTCTTGTTAATTCAGAATTTGGGTTTCTGAACAAACGATTAAGCTCGAATGTCAAGCCACTGTCAAATGTTGTGTTAGCTAATCTGTCGAGCTTGGGCGATTATCTTTGCGTTCCCTGTGATTTTCTGTTTTCTTTCGATATTTTCTAGTTATAATTAATAAAACAACTTCTGCTACCCATAACGGACTGCTTTTCTACTAAAGATTTGATAACCGGACAATTATATTTCCTATAAAAACAAACAAACGTATGTAAAGATCACCCATCCACTGACCAACCCCGGCAAGCGTAGCTTAACCTGATAGATCGACCCGTGCGCCGACTTAGCCACGAGCTCCTCCTTAAAATCTAAAACCAAACAATAAAAATTCTATAGGTACTACCTAGGTACTACGGTACATATTTTTGTTATAGATTTTTTTTTTGGTACCTACGTGTTGAGGTATAGGGGTTAGGGCTTTATAAAGGGGGGCCAAATTTTCATTATTTTTGCGATAGGACACACCGTTTTCGAGATATAAGGAAAAGAAAAATAAAACCAAACATTCACATTTTCAATAAAATGGCGCCTTGGTCAACAGTGTCAACTTGACATTCAATTGAACGAATTATTTGTCAAAATGAATGAAGAATACGATGTTGCCATACACCTAATCTATTTTCTTTAATCAGTTGACATTGATCGTTGATTAATTAATTTTATCGTAATCGCCAATTCAGCAACCCAATTTGATTTGACTGGTCTGTTAATTTAACCAGTTTGTTAGTTGATTTTAGATTTGAATAGCCGTCGAGAAACCGGGCGGGTAATCATTGGTCTAAGTAGTGTAACCATGCTCTAGGCGTTTTGTAGACAGAAGACTTAGCGTCTTCTGTCTACAAAAGCTTTAAGTAGTGTATTTCTGATTAAAACTATTAATATTAGGCGCATAATAAATACAATTTGTACTTATGTATCGCATGATTGAAATAGCATTATTTTTATGTTGGTTACAGCTTTCCATCCAAAGAAGAAATTCAACAGATATGGTAGGATGTAATGTAGAATCATTTTATTTCCCTTTGCTTCAATTACATACTTACCCAAACCAGCTCTGTAGAGTAAACGAAAAAAGAGCAAGAAATACCATGGTCCCAGAACGAGATTCTACATGCCTACTTCATTATAAGCCACGTATACCTACGTGATCACATTTGATGATTCGCCACAAGACGAGTCTCACCAATATTGTAGTCCTTCCTTCTTGCCTCAAAAACATGGGTAGGTACACGATTCATCACCGACATAGAACACAATAATGTTCAGTTTCTTAAAGGAGCTTTCGAAAAAGATCTATTTCTTTAGGTATAGTTTTTTTATTTATAGTTTCATAATTTCACTATTATTTAATTACAATATGTTTGTAATACTTACAAACAATAATTTGAAATCACTTAGGGTCAACCGGACGCAAATTATCTCTGTATAAACGAATTTTCCTGTTTGTCATAAAAATGTTTGGTCACCCTATTAGAAGGAGATAAACTGCATCAATATGACATATCTCTCTCTTCTCGTGTTTTTGGTATGAGAGCTCAGTCCAGTTTGTATATTAGGTCCATGCCTATACTACCTCAAATGGCTTAGCATGATCGTCAATTCCTGTTACCTTGGCTAGATCATTTTTAAATATACCATAATGTGTATAAATTATGTCAAACTGTCGCATTATTTTATTCTACAGATAAGTTATACCTATTGAAAAATCAGGCCTAAATTTTATAAAAGTTGGGGTAGGTACTTCGGAGAAAAAATGTAAGCCTTCTTGTTGTTCATGTTTTCTTAGTAATCATTTGGCGGAGTAAAATCAAAACCACGTAACTCCGTCACTGTTTTATTTCCGGTAACAGCACAGATTAATCTTAACCTGTGGTAGCAGTAAGCCCCCGTTTCCACGAGCGTAATAAAATCGCGGCGGGATTTTATAGCGGACTGGATTTGTTGTAGCCCGCGAAATTCAAAATTTCTTACGGTTTTTGCAATTTGTATTCGCAATTTGTGATAATCCGAAGTTTGCATAAAGAAAAATGAAATTATTCTATGTTGTAGAATTTTATGTAAAAATTACAGGAAAAATAAAACGATGTCTCTAAATAGCACACTTTTTCAGAAATCGGAACGGAACCCTCGGTGCGCGAGTCCAACTCGCAAAAAAAAATAAAAAAGAAACCGGCCAAGTGCGTGTCGGACCACGCACAATGAAGGGTTCCGTAGTTGGGATGAAATTATCCCAAGAACAAACTTAACATTGTAGTTGAAGTACATGTTCTCCCATACAATTATCTCCAACTGTAAATGTAAGGTTGTACTCACACTATTGAGAGATTTACCATGTTATTTTATGACCACAAACTTTTTATAGGTTTTCCTGTAATCTACAGGTATAGAACTATTTTCTGTATTTTTTTCAAAATTTTAAGCTCAGTAGTTTCGGAGATAAGGGGGGGGTAACGGTCAATTTTCGTCTATGTTCTTAAATAACTTTAAAACTATTTATTTTAAAATTATAAAAAAATATATTTGAGACCCTCATAGTAAGCCCTTTCATTTGATATGTCACATGGTACAGTTTGCAAAACTTTTTTTTTAATTTTCTTATTTGCCCCCTAAAAGTGACCCCCATATTCAAAATTCATTTATTTACTTTAGCCGTACATGTTTGGGTCACAGAAATCCATTATGTATACCAAATTTCAACTTAATCCGTCCATTAGATTCGGAGCAAATTGACTGTGACAGACGGACAGACAGACAGACAGACGGACAGACACAGGAGTGATCCTATAAGGGTTCCGTTTTTTCCTTTTGAGGTACGGAACCCTAAAAGTATAAAAAGTAAAAAAAATAAAAGTATAAATTGGCTTTATATCAAAGCCAATTTAACTTTCCTTTTTCTTAATTAAATGTCTATTTTTACCCGACTACGGCAAAGCCAAAAGGAAGGGTTATGATATTAGCAGTCTATGTATGTATGTAAGTATATAAGTATGTAAGTATGTATATAAGTATGTATTTACGTGTGTTCCACCGTAGCGCCTAAATTACTGACATAGGCTACATAAATTCTTCACAAATTTTTTCTTCGGATTCTAACACTTGAATCACTCGCTATACTATTTTATTTTGTAAACTATCCGCAAGGGCGCTTTTTAAACGCGCGATAAGTGTCTCAGTTCTGTGGTAAGTCAGTGGGAAGCCGGTGGTGTTATTTAGCAGAATGCTAGTACTTTGTTCTTGGATTTGTTGCATCGCCTTTGTACTAGGATCGCATGAAACAAAAGACGATAGAAAATAACTGCGATAAACATTTCTTATTTTTTGAAGCGAAAGCAGTTAGCGCCATCTTTCGCGTAGGGCATGAGAGCCTTCAGCATAAATCGAAAAAATCATATTATTTAATTTCTTACAGTAAGTACTTATAGCGTTAGCATTGAGCGATGATAATAAGTTAAATAGAGAACTGCACACACACATTGAATTGAAAAACCAGTTCCTAATATTTTTCCTCGTTTTGAACACTGCTGATAATTTATTTTTAACATTTCCACGAAGTTTCTTTCAGCGGTTTGCTTTCTTCATATTTTTATGTGCATCTAGTAATTCTAGTATTATTTTATCTCAGTATCAGCATGTCCATTCATATTCAGGAAGGAGGTTGATTCCACAACTGCACTTAATGTTCTCCTCTCCTAGTAAATCGGGCTACGAGAGAAGTCGCAATATGTCACCGAACCGATACCAAGCCAACCAAGCTAAGGAATAGCATGCTATTTTCTACATCTCTTTCACTCTGGTTACCGTTGAAAAGGGACAGACGACAGGGTAAAATTGACTTAGCAGAATTCAGCAGATGAAGCTTCGTTTAGGAATACTTTTTGCAAGAAAGCTCTGCATTTCATGGAAACGCGCATACGCGTTTTCGAGTTTCTTTGGAACAATTGTACTAGGAACACAAAGGATAAGCTGTAGTGCAATATTATACTAGAGGCTGTAAAATGTTAGAGCCTACTACCTACGTAGTCATGTTATCTTAGTACACGTTCAATGCGAAAAGTCAAAACCACGTAACTCCATCCTCATATTTAATTTTTTTTTATTACACAAGTTTAAAATGTTGGACCCTCCTGAATAACCATGTTGTCTTAGTAATCATTCAATGTAAAATCAAAACCGCGTAAGTCAGTTCTGCCCTCGACAGTGCTTTTCTGTCTGCAAATGCAGTAATCGACATTTTTATTTTTGTTACTTTTTGACCGATGTGAAAAAATTTGCGGAACATTGCTCAATTTCATTGGATTCCATTGTGAATGTTGGGTGGCAGACGGATTGGCAGCCGATTCAAAACGATTTTCTATCGTACTGTCTTTGGAAATTTAAGGACGAGTCCAAGGATCTGGGCAAGACAACGATGCCTTTGCATATTTTTGGATTGTTTTCTATAGAGTCCTTCTGCCATGCTACTGACTTCCAGCCCCCCGTGACGCTCAGATAGGTAAGCGCCCAAGTCGGCCAAAAGTGTGGCCGACGACGTCCTCCTAAAACAATGTCCGGTGTATTGCTCTGGTTAGTCCAAGGAAAGTGGCAATTTCTCGTGGCAAACCACTAATTTTAGTACCTACTTCCCATTGTCATATTTGCCATACTAGGCTGTCTAACACATTTTCCTTCGAGATATTGCAAAAAAATCGATCGATTGGTGTATTAGCAGGGCGCAAGGCTTGATATTTATTTACAATTTTGACATATTCGTCGCGAATTACGAAGTTCCTATCAATGTGGGTCTTCGTGTTTGATAACTTAACCAACACTCAACAGCAACTTTTTTGAATGCTTCTCAATGTTTTCGTTGTAAGACATAGTTGTTTTATCTCACGAAAGCGGGCGAGCCATAGTTGTATGTGTAAATGTTACATGCACATTGTCTTTGTGTGCGTAAGCCCGGGAGCGCGCACACAAGAGCGCGTGTCTATACGCATTACATCTACAAGTATGGCTCACCCGCTTTCGTGAGATAAAACAACTGTACGTGAGTCCATTAGTCCAGCTCGCCCAATTAATGCCAATAACGAAGACAACCTGTAACTTCTAAGCCTGTAACGCAAAAGAAGAAAATTAGTTTTCAATACACTTCCTCGAAAACTGGCTCATATCGCACTAAGATTCGGTTCACATTGCAATGTATTTCACACGCGTGCGATTTTTCATTTTCCAACACGTGTGCGGGAATAAAAATTGCCACGGATATCTTATACCTACACTATACTTAGTCCAAACTCCAAAATAGTTAAATGCCTCTATTCACACCGTCTCGCCCCAGTTTCATTTTGGCACTTGCCGGTTTTGCCAAGTGAAAAACCATGATTATTACAATAAAGAAAACGTTTATGAACAAATTAACATTTATTTGTGTTCTAAACTCAAAAATATTTGAATTTTCTATTTTTCATATTAGGCTGTTTAGGCTTTATATCTTTGCTTCTCCTTCAACCTGGCCAAAAGAAAATAAAAATCATAGTTTCGTAATAATTCATGACAAAAATATTTTCCGTTATTTTATTTTATTTCTTCAAAAGTTATTGAAAAACGTCGTTTGATACACGTGGACATTTGTTATTGCAGTTCAAACAACCTCGCCTACGGCTCGGGTGTCAATTCCGCCTCGAATGCAATAACAAACCACCTCCACTTGTATCAAAATGTACTATTTACTGCAGATACTAAGACAGTAAGGCTTCATGTTCACGACGCCGCGCCGCAGCCGCACCGGCACCGGTCCGCATGTTTGTGTATACGAATGAAAACCGCACTGGCGCCGCACCGGAGCCGCGCCGGAACCGCGTATAGGTACACCGTATTGATGCTGAGTTAAATAGTAAAGAAAGAAATGGTCCAAAGCTGCCTGAAGTACCAGGAGAAGCTAACAGCGAATGAACTTGTCCAGACTCAACATGAAGTGAAAAAGGTGGACTCCAACATATCCGGCTAAAGAGACATGACATCCCTAATCTCACCAAAAGATTCCCACAATGAGACAAAGAGAGAGTTTGCTGGAAAGAAACTTTCCAACATTTCGTGACTCTCGTAGAATACCATAGATACAAAGAAAACATACAAAAAGGAAAAGAAAACAAAGAATGGAAAAAAACGAAAATCAGCTGTTCCATACATTTGTGTTCACTTAAATCGACAAAATGTATGGAACAGCTGATTTTTTTTCGCGATTTCAAGGTTGTCCCATAGAAAAAAATCTTCAAAATGATGAGTACAATGACCCCTTTTCGGGTTTAGTGTAAACAAAAACTAATGTTGTATTTTAAACTGAAATGGTTACTTTCAATACTAAGTATACTTAGGGTGGGTTAACCGACCCCTGTTAAAGTTCCTGTGAGACAAAAAATGAGTTGTTCCATTTGACAATTTGTTAGCTGACGTCATAACTTTAACTGTAACTTTAACCACCCACGCATCGCTTTAATTAAAGTTATTGTTAAGGCGAAAGCGCCAGGCTAGCCCGCGAAATTCAAAATTTCTTACGTTTTTTGCAATTTGTAGGTCAATGTGAGCTTGTATGTTGATTAAAATATGATTCGCGGCCGTAGCTAATATGGCTTTACAGAATTATAATCATTAGAATCAACAATACAACTTCATAAGTTAGCATTTACCTCAAACCTCATGATTTCATGAAATCGCTAGATTTGAGATAAATGCTAACTTATGGAGTTGTATTGCTGATTCTAATGATTATAATTCTGTAAAGCCATATTAGCTACGGCCGCGAATCATATTTTAATCAACATACAAGCTCACACTGACCTACAAATTGCAAAAAACCTAAGAAATTTTGAATTTCGCGGGCTACCGTGGCGCATTAACCTTAAATATCTGTCACACGCGTCGAATGTCATGTCCCTGCTCCGAACTTTATCTTTTACATTTGACACGACGCGACGCGACGTAGTAATTCTATGGTAATTTTAACTTTGACGGAAACTATAACCTAGCCCTTGGTGCAACCGACCCTTAGTTATTTAAAACGGGATATTTACCATTATTTAGTTTTTAAAAACCTGGTAAATATCTCGCTAATGTTTGTGCCTTTGAGCTCGCGAGGTCTACTGTTGGCAGGTAAATAGATTGTCCACGCGGTTCAACTAACCCCGTCACAACTTTGTCAAGTACCAGGGATACATGACTTCGAAGTTGCTTCGTACTTGAATAGCTTCGGAATACTTGAAACCGAATGATGTTATTAGTTCGAAACTTCGAATAACATTGCCCGAAACGTTATTATCGGCCGTTAAACTATAAACTGTTTATTTTTCGCTTTTTACTTTCTCCTTATTTTTTGTTTGATAGTTTTTAATTAGATCGTTCTGTCGGCGATCAATTCAACGAAGACACGAATGCCGAAGAACGAAATCGTATGGTATTGCATAGCACAGGGGTTCCTAACACTCACCAAATCCCTTTATTTTATGGAACCCCACATCAAATTATAACAAATCAAAGACAGTGCATGTTTTCTATGAACAAAAACTTCTAATTATTTACTTTAAATGTTAATGTGAAGAATGAAAATGTTTTACTGTTTTATTATTAATTGCTTCATAGTTCGGTATTAAGAGACTGACAGTTGTATTTGAAAAATAATGTCGCGGAACTCTGGTGATTTTTCCACGGAACTTTAGCTGCCGCGGAACCCACTGTATGAATAGCTGGCATAGCACACACACCCTTCATTCTGCCTTGTTTCTTCTCTCACCCAGTCTGAGGTATGGTCTACCCATAAAATTAAATATAAGAATTATATTTATATGGTGCTACCGCCGCTACCGGTCTACTTCATTTGTTAGTCGGTAGCGCCATCTATTGTTTCGAGATGAAAAGTTTAGTAAAGGAGTTCTTTGCTCGTGATCGTGATCGTTCCGTTTTGCCCCGACGTCTTTTTCACAAGTACCAGGGATACATGAATTTGAAGGAGTTCCGTATACGACGAGCTAGCGATTGTCCGATCATCCGATTCGGTCGATCATAAGGTACTTACTATTAGAGGTACTTACTATTGAGAAGTTCCTGATGGAAAAACTGAATAGAGCTTAACTTTGCCCGATGGGAATCGAACCGCCGCGTTTAGCAAAAGTTCCAGCAGTAGTTAGTTGCGCTTGCGAGTTGCGACTTTGTGACCACTATCTAGTGAAGTCTGACTGTCTGACTAGTGTCTCGTTTCACTTTTCAGATTTCACGTTTCACATCAGATTTCACTTTTCAGTCAGTAAAAAAATATGGTGAATCTTTCTGTTTAAAAAAAAGGTTACACTAGAGGTTTTGTAATTCCATAGTTTCCATAGGTGTTTTGTAACGAAGTTGAGGTGAACGTTCAAAGTTACCCCGTTACAATTTTATGAAGTACCAGGGACACATGACTTTGAACGGTTTCGTAGGAGTGGAGAGGTTGTTAAGGCGCAGATTTCCTGAAAACGATCAAAAAGGTGGTTTTTTAAAGCTGTGTATCTCATAAACCGTAAATAATTTTGACATGTAAAAAAAATATGATATTTTCAGGTCCTTTTCGCATACAGTGATGGAAGCCAAAACATAAATTAAACATTCTTTAATGCACCAAAAAAATCTTTAAACATACCTCCTAATAATTTTTAAAAGCTGTTTATCCCTTCATTAGCAATTATAATTATAATTAAAAATATACCATGAAATGTCAAATTCCAAACTGCATCCAGTGATGGATTACTTTTTATTAAATAGTTAATTTCTAATTTTATACGATTTTATTTGCACTTTTACGACATAATTCCGGTGCGCGTGAGAATCTTCTATCTCGTGCGTCAAACTAGACAGCCATAACGCCATTTCACTTACACACCGAGCTAAACCAAGCTTGGAACCAGGGCCTTAAAATAAAATGATGTAATTGCGTGCCATACCTTAAGGGTAGGTTCAGTATCGGTATAGGAACCCAGGGAAAAAAAATAAAAATAATAAATAATACCTAATTAAAAATAAAAACATTTTAAAAAAATTGCAAGATCAACTTAATTTAGTACACACGGCTACACATCAAGCTATACATTTCCAGTTTACACTGACCTCTCATTGTAAAGAAATCCTATACAATGCGAGATCATCTTATACTGGAAATGTATAGCTTGATCTGTAGCCGTGCGTACCTACTAACTTAGAATAGCAATTAGCAATCGTTTAGAATTAAAATTATTTTAGTATTCGGACGCGAGAAGTGAAGGACAAAATGACAACGCGTTCGACTACGTAAGCATGTAATTAAAGCATTAAACAAATAAAATAATTTTAATTCTAAACGATTAGGTATTATATTAGGTTGATCTTGCAATACTTTTTTTATGTTTATATTTTTATTTTTTTGGAGCTCGTGGCTAAGTAATAACAGCCGCACGGGTCGATCCGTCAGGCTTGTCGGGGTTGGTCAGTGGATGTGTGACCATCTTTACATACCGAGATTCCTATAGTACTACCTCATAATATTTGTTTTTTAGAAGTAATATTTATAATTAATTTACATTAATATCATAATTAAGTACATTCATGTAATTATTTTTAGTTACGCAACCAAGTATGACAGTATGTATAGTTTCGTTCGTACTGTGGTTGATAAGATTATTATGTACAAGATTGCAACAAATTAAAGGAGCAAAAAATCTTCAGTTTATTGCACAGGTCTAGGCTATTTGACAATAAGAAAAATACCTTATGAATTTTATTATTACAATGGTTGTGAGTTAAAAGTATCAAAATTCAGCTTAGTTTTTTTTGTAAATGATTTTAGATTACTTAATTAATATTTTTGAGAAATAATTACAAAAAATATAGGCATTGGTCACGTGACACTGAACGCCAATAAGACTGCGACGCGTCTCACGTCTCATCTCAGTCATGTCACTTTGACAAAATAACGGGTACCGCAGGATATTTTCTTCTAAATTTAGGGGATTTTATAGAAAAAGTAAATAACTAGTATTCATGTTGATTTAAAAAATACGATTGAAATTAATGATTTTAAGAAAGATCAAAACGAAAACGTCTGTATTGCATTTAATCGGTTTTCTAAAAACTGTCAACTAGTCTATTGTTGATTAGTTTTACAGTTTTACATAATCAAACCTGAATTAAAGTGGGTGTGTAAGTCTCTCCGGAGTTCTCCAGACGCATTTGCCCCGTCACATTCGCCCGCAGAACAGGCAAGTACTAGGCGAACATGAAAAGTTTAGAGGTGCACGGTAGAAGTAATGAAGACGCGCGGGCTACCACTGCAAGCAACTGTAGGCCAACAATAAAAAAAATCGCACTAAACAAAATGATAATTATTTTAACAGTTATCTATGAAAGATCGGCGTTGCAAGCTCAGACTAACTTGTAATTTTTTTTTATACATTGCTACTTGCAACTGTCTTTGTGCCGTTCCAAAATTATAACGAAGTTTAGTCATTTGTTTACAAACACTAAGAAAACAATGAAGTACCTACATAACTGATTTAGGTAAGTAATTATAAATCTGAAACAAGAATAAATGGGTCATTGTCAAGCCTAGGCTTTTTTTTTGCAAAAAAATGAAACACGTGATTTATAAAAATCAAAGGTATATTATGACTCTTACTTTACGTTACAACAAAAGTGAGTATCAGTCTGAGATCAATATTTCGAAAAAGGCGATTTATAAGGAAATAACAATATTTCGGTTCAACCGAAAAGACTAATCTGTCCACCAAGTGGACTAAAATGTTAATTATTGACAAAAAACAAAACAAAGAGTGATTAACCTCTTGAACAAAAATAACGTTAATGCTATCTTCACATAATCATAAACAAATCAGTCACATAAAAGCATTCAAAAAGTAAATAAAAAATGTTTTGTGTCTGTCTACCGAAAAGACAATTCATTTCGGTGGTCAAAATATGGATTCGTCGTCAGAAGACCAGAAGCGTTCAATCCGTTCAGCCAGAGAAAGGGGGATTGGTGGCTTCTCTGGTTTTAACGTTTTGAAGTATCTATCAGAATATACGACCGAAAATTTTATGCGCTTATGGACATTACCTCCAATCAGTGTTGGACTGTGCTCGCCAATTTTCAATGGTTGCTGCATCGAGCCACTCGCAATTGGACTGGACCATCGGCTTGCCACTGGACTGTGCATCAAATCAAGGTTGGGCTCGGTGAATTCATACTCTCGGCAGGAGCTGATGTGTCATTCCGAGAAGGACTTTGCAGAGGAGTCGCCAGGACTGGACTTGATAGAGTTGGAACATTATTTTGGAATGGTGTAGGACATAGTGCTATGTCAAGTTTTTTGCTACCTAAACCGTAATGTATACAAGTGCGAAGAAACCTACTGAAGCATCATCGGTTTATGGCGACTCCAAGTAACCTGATGGACTTTAAAGGTTCCACGAAACGGCGTAATATTGCTGTTTTTCATTTTACTCTCTATAGACTCCACATATGTCTCATCTACTCTAATGACTTCAATGCCTTTACAGTTTTGAAGTACACACTCCATGAAGGCATCCAAACTATGGACATTGTTTCCTTGAGCGACGTGCTTATCAGCCGTTATTAGCCGATTTTGTTAGTAAAAAATTTTGCATAGGGGAAACGACGTGCTTATGAAAAAATATTATTTCCCATGCCGTTAGAAATGCTTTACGGTACCAATCATTGTTAACTTAGAATATGTAGGTATGGATAACTACATTAACTACAAGTCGGCATGGTGTAGAAAGGTGTGAGGGAAGTGGTGGTTTAAAACATATTTAATCATAAAAATAAAGCGAAAATTAAGCAAAAATAGGTCATTAGTCCTTAACTGATAAAAACACCAATAATCAGAAGCAATTTTATAAGTTATAATAACTAAATAACCCACATTCAAGTCCACTCGGTGGAAATCTGTCGTTTCGGTGGACGAAAGTTCCACCAAAAAGATGTCCACCGAATGGACTTTTTTCGCAAAATCATTCACACTTTGCGCTGTTTATAGGTTATGTCAAAAGCCAAGGTATATTCATAAATATTCATTGTTTAACTAGTTATTAAGAATGTTTGATGAATTTATAGTGATTTATTTACCAAAATACAGTAGTAACCGGAAAGACCACTCAACTTTGACACCACCAAATATTTTTTTTAGTACTACATCAACGTTTTCTGCATACGAGTTGCGGCAAAATGGCCTCTGACAGGTATAGTACGATATTGGCTGCATTCAAATTTACGTTCCGTTCCATCATTTGACATTTACTTCATTTTAGTCAGTATCGAAAGTAATGTCCACCGGAAAGACAAAAAATGTTGTGACAAGATTAAATGATGCAAAAAGTGTGTTTTATTTCTATCAATTTTTTTAATATTTTTAACGTCAAATGGCAGACATACGTAGATTAGGAAAATATATAATTTTTGTAAAATAATAAAAACACTTATTTATTATAGGCTACATTCTATTGAAAGGTAGAATACGAACAGTCCACCGAAGTGGACAATTCGGTAGCACAGTGGTATAAAGTAAAAAATAAACAAATTCATAGTAAATCTTTTACAGTTATGGTCTAGTACGTTTCGTTTACTTTATTATTAAGATGTAAAATTAAGACGCAATTATTAAAAGTGTCTTAAGATTCGTATGAACAGTTTTTTTTAGGGTTATGACAATGACCCAAATGGGAAAATACTTAGATAGAAGATAAATATTCCAAATTTTACAAGATTTTATATTTACTACCTACCGACATCTTTCGAAAAATACGATAAACATTTTGGATTTGCCAGAAGTGTAGGAACTTTACTTTAGACCAATCTCCACTTTCGTATAGCCGCTTTTAACACAGCCTTTAGTCACTAGAGGGTGCTGTACATAAGGTTAATAGTTAGTGAGAATTTAGATAATGAGGACCACCAATTTTTAACCGACTTCCAAAAGGAGGTTATCAATTCGACTGTATTTTTTTTTGTGTTTGTTACATAAACTGCTATCACATAGAATAATTTCAGATTTTTCTCTATGAAAACTTCGTAGATAAGGTGGAATGGCATTTTTTTAACATTTTTCATCAATAGTCGAAAACTATGCGGCCTAAAAAAAAGAAAAAAAAAATGTTTGAGAATGTGCAAACAGCGCTCTTTCATATGATACCCCACATCTATTAGACCTACTTCGAATTTTTAAGACCCCCTTTCAGTCCCTGTTGCAAAAAAAAAACATATATATTTTTATTTCTTTCCTTTTCGCAAAATAGACGAAAACTGTTACAAATTTCAAGCACACAGCACACACACACACACAGCACAGCATTAGTAGTTCTTGAGTTATCCAGCAGCCGTGACAGACAGACAGACAGACTGAGTCCATAAGGGTTTCTTTTTACCATTTTGGTACGGAACCCTAAAAAGTGAGATTAAAAAACTATAACCCCCGACTACTGAAAAATCACGTTCTAAAAAGTATAAAACAAGAAAATATATATAAAAAATAGGTATTCTCATCTGAAATTAAATTAAAAATCCGGAGTCACACGTTCGAACAGATTACCTACGTGTGACTCCAGATTTTTTTTTTTTTTTTTTGTATGTTTGTTACCTCAGTACTCCGTCATTTATGAACCGATTCGGAAAATTCTTTTTTTATTTGAAAGGGTATACTTCCAGATTGGTCCCATTTTTATCAAAATCCAGTTCTGATGATGGGATCCATGAGGAATCGAGGGAACTCCTCAAATATTATAGGCATACATATAGCGATTATGGTATTTTCATCAACAAATCAAGCGTTTGCATTCAGAAAGTATCATCTGGTGAAGTGGAACTGATGAAGAAGACCAAAGATGGCCACGGAAACTCCTCAACGATGAAAAATATTTCACGGATAGCGATAAGATTAAAATAGTTAAGCGACTATGACGAAGCTTTAAATAAAATAATGGTTCTGATGAAAATGGTACCATCGATCGAACCGATCTGACGGAGAAGCCGGAAGGTAGGCATCGGAACTCAGTAATAAAACAATGTATCCTAGCCGTGTTTGGGCTTATTGGAATTGTCATGACTTCATGAGGTACACTCTGTAGCGCAAAATCGTACCATCGAACCGATCTGATGAAGAAGCCGGAAGGTAGGCATCGGAACTCAGTAATAAAACAATGTATCCTAGCCGTGTTTGGGCTTATTGGAATTGTCATGAGGTGCACTCTGTAGCCAGAGTGCAAAATCGTACCATCGAACCGATCTGATGAAGAAGCCGGAAGGTAGGCATCGGAACTCAGTAATAAAACAATGTATCATAGCCGTGTTTGGGATTATTAGAGTTGTCATGAGGTGCCAGCCACCAAATTGCGCTACTTGAGTTGTATGTTAATACAACTCAAGTAGCGCAATTTGAAGCGGCATATAATTACCATTAAATCATTTCAAGCCACTCTGGCTGGCACCTCATGACAACTCTAATAATCCCAAACACGGCTATGTGGCCTTGATTGTCAGAAGGCAGATTTCATAGCCTCGTTATATCTCCGTCAACTAAAACTACGCCTACCAAACTTCTGACACGACTTAGCGCGACGTATTTGCCTTTTTGCAAAGTTTTTATTTGAAATGGTATACTCCTGAGATGGTGGCATAAAAATATCTTCAAGTTCTTAAGAGTGGCTTTTGAGTTAGCTTCAATAATTTAATACGTATTTTTCCCATTTAAGGTTCTTACAGACAGAGGCGATATCGCGTCGCGACGTGTCGGGACGTGTCGCGTAGCGGTGTTGCGACGCGATAATATCGCAATATCGCTCGCGATATCGCCTCTGTCTGGTAAGAGCCTTTAGTCTATGTGGATGATGCTCTAATTTATTTTACAGAGTGGTATTCAGATTTGTGTGGGGTAAGTAGGCACCACTAAAAAGAGAAAAATAAAAACTTTTTACAAAAAAAAAACAACCGACTCCCAAAAAAACACTACAAAGTGAAAAATAACTTTAATTTCGGAAGTCGGTGGCAAAAAAAAGAAATTAAATAAAAAACCAAAGACACCGACTTCCGAAATTAAAGTTATTTTTCACTTTGTAGTGTTTTTTTTTTATATATATTTTATTGTTTTATACTTTTTAGAACGTGATTTTTCAGTAGTCGGGTTTTAGCTTTTTAACTTACCGCAACCAAATATTGTTTCGATCATACTGTGTTTGCTAAACATAATAAAACAACGTCAACATCACTCTCCTGCCCATAAAAACCAATTTCTTTGGGGTCGGCGCCGGCGCAACATGTCTTTTTCCATTAGTCGTCATCTCGGTAGTCACTCCCTTTCTAGCCATACCTATTCATCTTTCAGTTTCACACCGTCCATCCATCTTTTCTTTGGTCTTCCCCAACTCCTATAGCTTTCTACTTTCATAGGTACTCAAAACTTTCTTCACATTTTCCTCATTCCTCCACATCACATGCTCATGCCATGATAACTGATTTCCGCACAAAAACAACGTAAGGGAGCAAAAATTCTTCAGGTTTGTTAATTATTTTTACAAATTAAAAAACCAAACAAACCTGAAATAAATTCTGAATGGGCGGCCTGTGCAATTAATTTGTGAAGTCTCACCGAAGTCCGGACTCCGGACGCATTTGCCCCGTCACATTCGCCGCAGAAACGGCAAGTACTGGGCGAACATGAATAGTTTAGAGGTGCACGGTAGAAGTAATGTCGCGCCTGTACTATAATTAGGCCCTGGCCAACAATAAAAAAATCCGCACAAAACAAAATGATAATTATTTTAAATAAATATTTATGAAAGATGGGCGTTGCAAGTAAATGGTTTTGTTAGTGTTAAACGAAAGAGTAAAATAAATGAATTTTAATTATGGGGATCACTTTTAGGGGGCAATTAAGAAAATAAAAAAAAAAGTTTTGCAAACTGTACCGCGTGACATATCAAATGAAAGGGCTTAATTATTATGAGTCTCAAATATATTTTTTTATAATTTTGAAATAAATCGTTTTAAAGTTATTTAAGAAAATAAACGAAAATTTACGATACTATTACTATTCTACTGTGGCTAGAGCTAGACAGTGTACTGAAAGAGATGCAATGCAACTTTGTAAACATGCAGTGCATCATGTGATGTGTGTGTGTGTCATTGTGTTTGATGTTTCATGTAGGTTGAAGCCTGATGTAGGTGCACATACCGCTCGCGCTCGCTATAAGTACCTAATAGCAATTCATTATAAAAGTGCGAGCGTGCTTGTGCATTCAAAGATTCAAAGTTCACAATCACACATTTTGGTGATAGCATGAACGATGTGGTTGTGTGTGTGCTTTAATATGTGTGTGTAGCTGTGTGGCGCGGTTCATACAATACATATACGGGACGATGTCGACGCGGCGCGCGGTGGCGGGCCGCGCCGCGCCTCCGGTGAATCATTGGGTAATGTACTGGTAGGGCAATCGAACAATCTTGACAGTTGTCTTTTATCTAGAAAATAAGCGCGAGTTGGACACGCGCAGTTAGATTTCCGTGACAGAAACCTTAGGTTTAAGTAATCGGGTACTGTTGGCACCCTTTGGGTACATGGTCCCTAGATATTGAAGATTAGTCATATCTTAAGGCCGAGGAAAAGCTAGCCTTAACTTGATAGTTCAGTTTCCCTAACCATAACTAAACAAATATAATAACTAAATAGAATAACTGTAAAGTATCAAGTAGGTGTAGTCGTAGTAGGCACAAGGTGAGTGGCACAGGCGCTCGCTGCTTTGTTCCCGAGCAGGCCGCGCTCCGTATCGCATATAAACTGTATACCAAATACAAAGTATGTATGTATTATAGTTTGTATTATTGACTACAGTGATATTAAGTATACTATTCGAGGCGATAAGATCCTGTAACTAGTTCGCCTGCTTACCTGGAAAGGTTGAAAACAATCGCAAACAAGACATCAATTTCTCATTTCTATAGTCGTCATCTCAAACAGTAGCCACATTATTATCACCTTTTATGCAATTTACCGCTGGCTGAGCTTCGTATTATTATATTGTCATCACAGCTCTACCTCACCCACTGCTGGGCTCTTTGTTCGAATCTCCACTGTCGTCATCGCAGGCAACACTATCGTCCGAACATCAATTAAAACATATAAGATAACATCTCGCCTGAAATCCGCGAAGATTTAGATACAGGTGTACCTATAGTACACCCACATTTGAATTACTTCAATCAATCTGCCTAGCCTTTTCCCAACTATGTTGGTGTCGGCTTCCAGTCTAAAAGATGCAGCTGAATACCAGTATTTTACATGGAGCCACTGCCTATCTGACCTCCACAACCAGTAACTGGGTAATACGATACCCCTTGGTAAGACTGGTTGTCAGACTTTCGGGCTTCTGACGACCCGTAACAACTGTCAAAGATCCACGAATGACAGCCGGGACCAACGGCTTAACGTGCTTTCCGAGGCACGGAGGAGTCTCGGTATGTAAAGATGGTCCTACATCCCCTGTTGTTATGATTTTTTCCGATATCTTCAACAATCATCGTCATATTTCAGCCAATTTACAAAAAACCTTAATGAATTATACACCTATACCTTCGTCATATAAATCACTCCGTCCATATTGGTGAAAACCCGTCTGAAAATCAGTTCAGTACTTTTTGAGATCTACATTTTATATGATATAATATTATCTAAATTATGTAAATTGTAAAGTATCAACTCGCCGTAGTCGCAGTTCGCACGCGGTGAGTGGCGCTGGCGCGCGGCTGCTTTGTTCCCGGGCTGGCGGGCGACGCGCTCCGCCCCGCCACGCCGGTATCACAGGGCTGCTACGCACACGTATTAAATTAAAATTATTTTTATTTATTATTTAATACGGACTATTTTAGTTAATAGTTCATTGTTAAAAATTAGTCCCATTTTTGATACGGAGTAGGATAAGTTTGTAAAGTCGTTAAAATAATTTACGTTAAAAACTTTAAATAATACCTAAACGTTAAATTCTAAATAATGTAGTGAAGAATTTGTTACACAGTTACACTAACCTTAGATTAAAGTAGAACTTTATGTTGAAATACTATCAGTGAAAACCATAAATTTGTTGGTTGGGCAAAAAGTACCAATAATATGTACAAAAAAGTTATAAACAATAATTATTAAGAAAACTTGGTAAATACCTGATTACCAAACAAATTGTTTCATTGATTAATTTCCAGCAACTTAAAAAAAATTGTCAGGCATAGGGACTGCTGACAGAAGTGAAAACTTAAACGTAAAACTATGCATAATATAGCATGTCGCGGTGTCGAGGTGTCGCGATGTCGATGATGCGGTGACGCGGACCAACTCAACGTGCCTTTAGAAGTTTTCACTTCAAAAAAACATTTAAGTTTCCTGGACTTTTTTCAATTGCAATTTTAAAAAAATCAACTGCTGTTCGTTAGTCTCGCTAAACGGCTTGACCGATTGGAATAATTTTTTGTTTGTTTTGTTAGCTCTAATACAGGGGTGGTTTATAAAAATAAAAAAAAAAGAAATTGAAATTTTGACAGGACGACGTCTGACGCGTATACTGAATATACTGGTATTCAGCTGCATCTGGTTAGACTGGAAGCCGAACCCAACACAGTTGGGAAAAGGCTAGGCAGATTGAACGTCTGGCGGGTCAGCTAGTTTAAAATAAATAAAACTATTTCACAACTTGCCTGCCAACCCTACCGCAACCGGGGCGGGCCGATAACAATATCGCTGAGTGCGCGCGTCGACTCGCGCCGAGCCAAGTGTCCGCCGCCGCCGCCGCCTAATTTACTCCTGCCGCGTTCTGCTACTCTGGTACTCGCGGCACGACAGCGCTCGCTTTCTTGCCTTCGGTGCGGAAATCCGAAAGTGCGACCGGCATGCGGCATCGATAGGCGTTCTGCTGCTTCCGCGCATGTTGACGTAATAATTTTGATAAGTTGTTACTGAATTCATTTATTTATGGTTACGGGTTTGAAAATATGTATTAGGAAACAATAAAAAAAAATCAAAGCTTATAAACTTACCTCAATTACCTTATCATCATCTGCCTAGCCTTTTGGCCTAGTTTCCAGTCTAACCGGATGCAGCTGAATAAGTACCCATGGAGCGACTGCCACTGCCTATATCTACAAAAATTAAAAAAACGGTATTTTTTTTACATTTTCAAGATTGTCCCTTGACAATCAATAGTTTTAGCTAAACTGTGGTTTTAGTATCTTATAGTACATACCTATACATACCTACATAGCAAACCAAACATTGTTTCAGAGAACTACAAAGCAATTTCAAATACATAATTTATTGAAAAGCGCACTGAAAAGGAATATGTAGGTAGCTTTGATTATATTACATGTCGTAGGTGGTACGAGTATGCCAAACTACAAGTATCTATCCAATTTGCGATTTCTTCTGACAATATAGGCTTTCGATATCGGCCTCAAGTCCCAACTCCCAATAGTTACAGCGATATTTTGTTGTTCAGCTAGTTTGGTCGAAGTATTACTTATGTACCATATTTTGAGTAGGTACTAGAAAATACTAGAATTGTACTTGCACTATGTATATACCTAATCAAAGGTCTTACTAACATTGATGTATAAATAAGGTTATCCTTACCTTAAGGTTACCTCTAATATTATATATCAATGGTTACTAATGAAAAAGTCACTCCATAAGAGTATTCTTTATTTTTCTTTAGGCTGCCTAGGTTTTATCAAAGAAATAGGTACTGGTGATTGCGCTGTGTAGCCCGCGAAATTCATTTTTTTTTTTAGTTTTTTGCAGATTCGTTAGATTTTGTTCGTTTGACGAATCTGCACGAAATGTAACTTAGAGAGGTATTGATGATTTTTATGGTTAAAATTATATAAAATACATATGTTTTATTGCCGCGTATCATGCTTTGATCAAGATACAACCTGACACGGACCTGGAAATTGCAAAAAAACTCGAAAAAAAAAATGAATTTCGCGGGCTACCAATGCGCATCATCCATAAGCGTAGTTTTCAAAATAGTAGATTTATTTCCTCTAACTCTAGCACAAGGTAAGATATGATGCGGCTGCCTCAGCTGTCTGCCGCAGTGCCAAATGCCGATTGATTGCAGTATTGTAGTAAGGTAATTATTTTCTACGGAAACGAATTTGTGATAACTACAGAAGCTCACAAGTGGCGGCTGGTCCGTCTGCTTCCCTTCTTACAGCAGAAGTACACTGCTCTCTGGGGGCACTGTTGGTGAACATTTGTGCAATTGTATTGTGAAATGAATTGAAAAATTATGATGGCGGCGTTAATTCCGATATTGACCACGCGCCTTATAACCTTGTAGCGTTATAGAAGGTAGGTACTGTTTGTTCTTTGTTATTCGGGAAATAGCCGGCTACATCCAACTTTATTATAGCCCAGCCATCACAGCCTAGTTAAACCGCCAGGTAAGCCATCTTACCCAACCTACTAAGACATCATGAAATATACAGAGTCAAAGCTAAGTCCCACGGACACTAATTAGGTGAGTTTGTAGGCGTGAATTTTTTAATTAAACGCTTATTACAGTAAGCCGCAGGCTGTGGGGCGGGATTTAGGTCAAAGGATGTCGGACGGAAACATTTTTATCGAGGTCTGTCTGTATTATGTATGTTGGGCGTAGCTTATAACGAAATAGGTAAGCGGCTTTTAAAATGTGCAAAACAATAATATGTATTAACAAGCTGTCAACCTTCGAAATATTAATTTATTAGGTCTCATCTCATGTAACTGGTAAATCTGCAAATTCCCCAGCATACAGTCATGTTCATTGAAACTGATAAGAGACAACAAATTAGGTAATGGACATTAGACTTAGGAAGAAGGAGGTACTATCTAAGTACTTACCATCGAGTACGAACTCGGTGGTAAGTACTTAGGTAGTACCTCCTACTTCCTAAGTCTAATGTTCCCCTTGAACAGGGTTGGGTGTCGGAGACTTTTCCTCAGAAAATGATATCAGAGAAAATCAACGTTCCAATAATGTCAATACCTTGTCCTGAAATTCAAACAGCTTCAAGCCTTCAAGGCATCCGATGCGATTGATTGACATCAACTTTGTAAAGGAGACTTCTGTCAACAGATGTTTGTCACTGACAATTAGTGTGGTAGTGATAAATTCATAGATATGGATAAAATTAATTCCTAGGAGCTGAAAATAGCCTAGCAGTAAGCAGAAAATGATCACATTATTGATCTTTACGCCAGCCTCTCCATTTCAATTGATTTCCACTGACATTTGAGAAAGAGGTCATAATTTATCAGTCAGAGTATCAATAAAGCTGGGCGGCCTATCCTCCAGAGACTTCTAATCTGAAGCGAAATCCATCTAATTGTTTGCATTTTTTGCACAAAATTAATGTCCTCGTGTAAAAAGCAAATAAATAATTACGAATAACTCCAACTTACTTAACAAAATTATGATCAAATACCAGGCATCCAGTCTGCGCTAGGAGTACTGAACTCAGTGTACACAGAAAAACCTGAAAAACTGTCGAGTGGCGAGATGAAATATATCTGGTGGACGGGCTTCCGCGTCAGATAAGCCGCGAGCGTAGGGGGTAGGCGGTTGTCGGGAGGGGTAGGGAGTAGCGATCAAACCGCGGCACTGCCGGCTCGGCCAGTTAAGTAGGTGTCGGTAGGGATGGGACATTTAAAAAAAAAATCTGTTCATCGATGTGCGATATTTTGATCTGAAAGTTTACTACTTACACAAATCAAAAATTTTCTACTTAGTTCTAAATATTATGTACCTATTTCTTATAATTTTATTCTCATTTAGCATGCGTTCGATGTTATATAGTGGACAATAGTGTGGGTTATACGTTTTTTCGACTGTATATTATATAACTACTTTCTTAATGCTGTAATGTATAAGTGTTTTTTGTCCCAAATATATAAAATAAAATAAAATAAAGTAAATTATTTGACTACATAGATTTTTAAATTATCCATCCCTTAGCACAGAATAAATAATAGTGCTAACCATTATTGTAATCCTCAAATGAATAGAACGTCAACTTTAGCAAAAGATGTATGCAATCAATAATTTTAGTCGCTTTTTTACAAGGAGATTTTAATAGTTATTTATGCAACTGACGTATAATAAGGAGAATTAAAACTTGAAAGTGGGTTTATCACACGAGGCGAAGCCGAGTGTGATAATAGTATCACACGAGTGTTTTAATACCTAATTATGTACAGTTGCATACAAGAATTTATCTACATCCATGTTATGAATCGTCTATAAAAGGTTCTGAAACAGTTTCTTGCAATACTAATACTCGTATCGAACATGGCGGCCGGCGTCATAGTATACGAAGTGAATTCGAATAAGTTCTTTTTTTTAAATTACGGCGCTGTTGTACGTGCATTACAATGTTCTTTTTTTGAAAACGAGTTGCATTATGAAATTCAGTACAACATTAAAGCACCCGTTTGGATGCTATTATGGTTACCATGGTTACTATGACACTGGCTGTTTTAATGTTGGCAATAAGCTGTTTCAGAAACTTTTATAGACGATTTATAGCATGGGTTGTAGATAAATGTATTTATTACACCTAAAAACAAATAAGAACGTCCTCCTCCAGTCCTCGTCCAGCCTCTGAATAACGCACTATCGCACGGCTTTGCTCGGGGTAGCGCCTTAAGCTAGTAACGGACTCTTAAATTTCCAAATCTAGGGTATATAAAAATAAAATAGCACTACTTATAACAGGTCAAACCCCTTTATAACGACTTCGAAGGGACCGTTGGATTATGGTTGTTATAGTACCTATAGCCGATAGTCGTTACAACCAAAAACTATGATAAAATGATAAGTAAACAAAAATGCTGGGACCTCAAAATTTCGTCGTAATAAAATGGTACGTCGCGTCGTTAAAACGGTTTTGACTGTAATTACATCGACAAAGTGACATCGGGACATGTCACATGCCTACGCGTCGTCGGCGAAGCGTGTTGGTGCGGCACGGCCAGCCAGTGGCACTACGAAAGGACCGCGTTAGCAACGCGGCGGCGATTGTATCTGTGTGATCTACATCTATGTCCTGTCAACTCCTGCCATCCCGGTACTATGTGATATCAGTCACAGTGCCTGCCTCCCACATGCTATGACAATCTAAGCTTGTTCCAGGGAATTCTAGCCTATTGAACACGGTTTTTGATTTCCACTTCGGACAATTAAAAAAAAGTAATTAAAAAAAGTAAAAAACCCGGCTGCGGTAAAAGACTTAAGTTAAAAAAAAACTGAAAAGCTAAAAACAAGCCCATTTTAAATTAAATAAAAGTTGGAAGCAGGAGGGAGGGACCCATTTGAGTTTGAAAATATAAAAATGGCGGTCCCGCCTGCCTGTTTAGCTTTTCAGTTTTTTTTTAAACTTAAGTCTTTTACCGCAGTCGGGTTTTTTAGTTTTTTTAATAACTTTTTTTTATTTCCAGCTTTTTAGTTTACAAATGTGAAATAAAAGATTTCGCAGACGTTTTAATTATTGCACGTGTTTTTTACGATTTGTCACTTCGAGGTACTTTTAACCATATAAGTTGCATATATTTTTGTAATCACCTTTTAAAACCCTTTATTTTGATACCCCACTCGACAGGTTTTGAGAAAAAAAAAAATTTAAGACATAATTTGGCGCCAAAAATCCGGCATTTTGTTTTTTCTCTCACAGTAAATACGAATCTAACGACACCTCTCAAGCTAAAATCCATCGAGCCGTTCAGCCCGCAGAGCGTGCCAAACAATTATACATACATATATACATACTCTCGAAAAACATAACCCTCCTTCAGGCGCAGTCGGGTAAAAAAAGCACTGCTTTGGTTTAAAAAAAAAAGAAGTGTTTTAAAGTTTTTCCCACCAAGTAATTCTCACTACCTACCTTGATATCGTATGTCTGGGTTTGTGTCCGGTTGATGACAGACAAGAACACGAGGGTCCCCGCCATTGAATTATATATTACCTACTGCGTTTTTTTTATTTTTATAGTTTATATATAAATGGTCCCCGCCGAATGAACTGAACGTACCTCTAGTACTATGTCTGAGCAGTACATCTCAAAGACAAAGCTCATCTCTGCTTTCGCTTCAGGCGTTACAGGCGTGATGATAAGTTTCAAAATTTTGCCGATCGTCCAATCAAAAATGTAATCAAGACCAACATAATTTGCTCACGCTTACCATAACTACTCCATTTTTTACATCGAATGATCAAAATAACTGCAGAAGAAGGGTTAAAAGTGGCTTTACTTATATAAAATTACCACTACAATAATATTACCATCTATACTAATATTATAAAGAGGTAAAATTTGTATGTAAGTTTGTAAGTTTGTAAGTTTGTATGTAGGGGGTAATCTCCGGAACTAATGATCCAATTCTAAAAATTTTTTCACTGGTAGAAAGCTACATTATTCCTGAGTGCTATAGGCTATAAATTATATTTATATCATGCATATTAGCCGAGCTATCACAAGTTTTGTCTAACAAGTCGGAAAGAAATACCTCTTTAAACAGACTTTTTTGCATGCGCTGCCTAAACGGTTGTTTATAATTGATAACAATGTATGGCAGTCTGGTCCGTCTTAATTAATTCTACAAAAAAGTCCGCGACACCATATTTCTATCTTTTATATTTTATCTTTTATACATCTTTTATTGTTTTAAAAAAGTATTTTTTAGACATACTTACGTTTGGATGATTATTTAAACAACAAAGCATTAATCCTTATCAAAATAAGATATTTTATGACCACAAGGACATCATGGAGATAAGATTTGGCCTTTACAGTATGGCAATTGGTCATACAGTTTCGGAGATAATATAAAATTACTAAAACGCAAAATAACTTTAATTCATACCGGTTCCTCTTGAGCAAACATGTTTAGAGCGGACGTTTTATCAATTTACCCATAGACGGCGTTGTGCAAAATGTCGGTGGAATACAGCGGAAGAGTTTGTTTTTAGGGTTCCGTACCAAAATGGTAAAAAAGGAACCCTTATGGTGTGACTCAGTCTGTCTGTCTGTCTGTCTATCTGTCTGTCACAGCTGGATATCTCAAGAACTACTAATGTTATCAACTTGAAATTTGGAACAGTTTTAGATAATATTTACCCAACTATTTTGCGAATAAGAAAGAAATAAAACGATATGTATTTTTTTTGCAACATGGGCTGAAAGGGGTCTTAAAAATTCAAAGTTGGGCTACTAGGTCATGTGGGGTATCATATGAAAGAGCGCTGTTTGCGCATTCTCAAACATATTTTTTTTTAGGCCGCACAGTGTTCGACTTTTGATGAAAAATGTAAAAAAAAATACCGTTCCCCCCCCCCCCCTTATCTCCGAAGTTTGCAAAGAGAAAAATCTGAAATTATTCTATGTGATGCAAGTTTATGTAAAGATAACAGGAAAAAAAAAACGATGTCTCTAAATAGCGCACTTTTTCAGAAATCGGAACGGAACCCTCGGTGCGCGAGTCCGAGTCGCTCTTGACCGGTTTTTTTTGTTAGTTTGTTTGAACGCGCTATCTCTGGAACTACAGTCGGATTTGAAAAAATCTTTTTGCATTGTATAACCCAGTTCTTGAGGAGTGCTATAGGCTATTTAACATCACGCTAGGGCCCTTAGGAGCCGAGCGCGAAGTAATAGCGCGGGCAGGCGATGCGGAAGGATATAGGCTATTTAACATCACGCTAAGACCCTTAGGAGCCGAGCGCGAAGTAATAGCGCGGGCAGGCGATGCGGAAGGATATAGGCTATTTAACATCACGCTAGGGCCCTAGCGGCTCGGCTCCTAAGCCGAGCGCGAAGTAATAGCGCGGGCAGGCGATGGAGAAGGATATAGGCTATTTGACATCACGCTAGGGCCCTAGGGGCTCGGCTCCTAAGCCGAGCGCGATGTAATAGAGCGGGCAGGTGATGGAGAAGGATATAGGCTATTTAACATCACGCTAGGGCCCTAGGGGCTCGGCTCCTAAGCCGAGCGCGAAGTAATAGCGCGCGCAGGCGATGGAGAAGGATATAGGCTATTTAACATCACGCTAGGGCCCTTAGGAGCCGAGCGCAAAGTAATAGCGCGGGCAGGCCGTGCGGAAGGATATAGGCTATTTAACATCACGCTAGGGCCCTTAGGAGCCGAGCGCGAAGTAATAGCGCGGGCAGGCCGTGCGGAAGGATATAGGCTATTTAACATCACGCTAGGGCCCTTAGGAGCCGAGCGCGAAGTAATAGCGCGGGCAGGCCGTGCGGAAGGATATAGGCTATTTAACATCACGCTAGGGCCCTTAGGAGCCGAGCGCGAAGTAATAGCGCGGGCAGGCCGTGCGGAAGGATATAGGCTATTTAACATCACGCTAGGGCCCTTAGGAGCCGAGCGCGAAGTAATAGCGCGGGCAGCCGATGGGGAAGGATATAGTATATTTAACATCACGCTAGGGCCCTTAGGAGCCGAGCGCGAAGGAATAGCGCATGCAGGCGATGCGGAAGGATATAGTCTATTTAACATCACGCTAGAGCCCTTAGGAGCCGAGCGCGAAGTAATAGCACGGGCAGGCATTGCGATGCGATGCGTCGGGGTTGGTGGGTGGGGGGTACAAGAAATTTAACGCGGACGAAGTCGCGGGCAGAAGCTATTCTACAATAATATTATGTATGATTGCATCGTTCACATTTATTGACAATATGCAAACTGGCCTTACCTTATAGTACAAACCGATGGGTACCACAGAACAGATAGTATCTGTTCTGTGGTGGGTACGGTACAGACAGTTGAATTAGGTACACAGAATGAAAAGCCAGTCAGGCAGTCAGTCAATGGTTTTATAACTCGCTGAATAATACAATTTGAAACTATTCTACCGCCCCATGTTTTTATTTTGTAAACTATCCCGGCGCTTTTTTAACGCGCGCTATGTGTCTCAGTTCAGTGGTAAGTCAGTGGAAAGCCGGTGGTGTTATTTAGCAGAATGCCAATACCTTGTTCTTGGATTTGTTGCATCGCCTTTGTACTAGGATCGCATGAAACAAAAGACGTTAGAAAATAACTGCGATAAACATTTGTTATTTTTTGAAGCGAGAGCAGTTAGCGCCATCTTTCGCGTAGGGCATGAGAGCCTTCAGCATAAATCGAAAAAATCATATTTAATTGCTTAAGTACCTAGCGTTAACTGATGTTTTATGTTGTTATAGCATTGTACGATGATAGTAAGTTAAATAGAGAACTGCACACACATTGAATTGAATTGAAAGTTAATAATTATTTTCCTCGTTATGAACACTACTGAAAATTTATTTTCAGGCATTTCCAAATAGTTTAATTTCTTTCAGCGTAGAGACTGCATTGCTTCCTTCATATTTTTATGTGCATCTAGTATTATTTTATCTCACTGTATCAGCAGGTCCATTCAGGAGGTCGATTCCACAACTGCACTTACATGTTCTCCTCTCCTAGTAAATCGGGCTACGAGAGAAGTCGCAATATGTCACCGAACCGATACCAAGCCACACCAAGCTAAGAAATAGCATGCTATTTTCTATATCTCTTTCACTCTGTTTACTGTTGAAAAGGGACAGACGACAGGGTAAAAATGACCTATCAGAATTCAGTAGATGTTGAGGAATACGTTTTGCAAGAAAGCTCTGCATTTCATGGAAACGCGCATACGCGTTTTCGAGTTTCTTTAGGAACAATTGTACTAGGATCACAAAGGATAAGCGGTAGTGCTGTACTATTTAAATTGGCTGTTAAATTAATGAGCCTATTACGTAGTCATGTTATCTTAGTACACGTTCAATGGACTAAAGTCAAAACCATGTAACTCCATCCTCCTGGATTTTTATTTATTAGTACAAAATGTTGGAGCCTTCTGCATAACCATGTTGTCTTAGTAATCATTCAATGAAGTAAAATCAAAACCACGTAAGTCAGTTGGCCCAGCCAGTCCTCCACATCAACAAACTCCGGCGACGATGATGGCGCGCGAGGCGGTGGCGCGGCGGCGGCGCAGCGCCCCTTTGACATCTCAGCCTCTCTGCACTCTGGCGGTGAAAAAAAATGCAAGCCTTCATGTTAATCATGTTTTCTTAGTAATCATTTGGCGGAGTAAAATCAAAACCACGTAACTCAGTCCATAGTATTTTTTTCCGGTACCAGTTTGTTTGAGCCCATTAAACTATGTTTTCCTAGTACTGATTCAACGGAGTTGGAATCAAAACCAGCTAAGTCCATCCGATCGCATCGCGGCGATTCTTGCGCATTCGATTCTACTTCTTCGAAACTATTACTACGACGAGTACTATTTATGTATTCTTTGATAAAACCCAAACATATTGAAATACTATGAAATATTCCTTTGTTTTGAAATGCCTATTTTCTTTGTTTTCATGAATTGATAAAATTTAATGTTATTGAGTTGAGTATTTTGAGCTTCTATTTAAAATGTTACAGTAAGTAGATAATCCCAATTGACTACTTAAATCTAGATGACACGTTGAGAACTTGAGATTTATCACACTAGGTACGTTAAATATTGCAAATATTTTATTATATTATTTAAGTATTTATTTACTCAAGTTTTTTTATTTTATTTAAGTATTATTTAATTGAATTATATTGACGTACTAGCTTTTTCGGATTCGCGATCAATCGCTTGACTGCGCGGACGTATCTTGCTTAGCTTAATATGACATTATTAATTAATTACAAATAATATTAGAATTATTTGCGTCGTCAGTGATATAAGTGTGTCGTGAGTGATTATATCGAGGTTACAGACTTTGTGCAAGAATGAGCTAAAGTATCTTTGAACAAAAATAGTGTTTCTGGGTTAGATATGCCTAACACAGGGTCTAGCCCGTTTGGCCGTAGCCACCTATTACGACGAAGTCCTCCGCCAACACCGACACCAACTCAAGATTTCCAGCCTTTAGACCCAAATCCACCAGCTCCCGTGGAGACTGAGCTACCGACTGAAGTTATTTCTACGCCGGAGATACAGAAATGGATGGGGTCCATAGATAAAATCCTAACTGAAGTATGCAGTTTAGTCGCCGAGGGAAAAATGAATGCGGATCAAAAGGTTCGTGTAGCCAATCTTTGCCGTAGTGTCACTAATGGTGCATCTCAGATGGCTGTTTTATATCAATCCCTAAAACAAAAAACCATTCAAGCCCATAGTACCATTCAGCACTTACAGCAGCAACAGAACATCACGAGCTCTCTCCAACAGTTCAAACAAGTAGTTGAAGGCATTTCAAACCCTTCAGAACCCTTTTCGTACGCTAATATGGTCAAAAAAGGGTCGGATAATTTTGTGCGCCCAGCAAATTTAAGCTCAGTTGCTATTTATCCAAGCGACAAGACTAAATCTAGTGACGATACCAAGTCTCTCGTACAGAAAATTATTTCGCCCGGGGAACTTAAACTACATGTTCGTGGCCTTAAGAAAGTAAAAAATGGAGGTGTCCTTATTAGTACCGACTCCAAAGAGGACATTCAAAAGCTCAGAAGCTTGGAAAAACTCGCTTCTTCGGGCCTTAAGGTTGAAGAACCATCAAAACGGCGCCCAAGAATCACTGTTATTGGGGTCCCGGTAGCCCTGACTGATAAGCAGGTTTTTGACTATATTTACGAGCAAAACCTCTCAGGTAAGATGACCAATACTACGCGTGAGACGTTTGAAGAACAAATTAAATTGAGCCATAAATCTGGTAAAAAAGACCTCCCTACTTGCAATTTTATACTAGAAGTGACGGCTAGCATCAGGAAGATTCTTGTGAATCAAGGACGAATATTCATAAATTGGACGTCGTGCCCAGTACGAGATTTCACGATAGTTACAAGGTGCTTTAACTGCCAGCAGTTCGGCCACGCGGCCAAGTTCTGCCGTGAAACTAGTCCGACGTGCAATCACTGCGGAGAGACGGGCCACTCTTTCAAGGAGTGCAGCACAAAATCCACTCCACCCTGCTGTGCGACGTGTAAACGATTTAAGAAAAATGCTGATCATAAAACTGGTGATGTAAAGTGTCCAGCACGAAAATATGCCGAGGACAACTATATTCATTCCATAGATTATGAAGGCGCCTAAGAGCGCTACCTATTAACCCATCTAATAAGCACACTAGTAGTCGTTTTCGTTTGTTTATATTTGTTAGTTGTTTATTTGTCATGACTGATCAATTACTTAGTGACCTAGATCAATTTTCTGTGTCTGAAGCTATAAATTGTAACATTGATGAGTGTAAACACCTCTTTCCCTCGGGAAAGAAACCGCTGACCCTACTTACACAAAATATTCGTAGCATAAATCGAAATATAAATGGTTTTGAAATTTTGCTACAGAACCTGGGTATAAGTTGCGACATTATCGTCCTAACAGAATGTTGGTTGTCAAATCAAACAGCTGTTATACCATCATTAGACGGATATGTTTCGCACAAAACCAACAGAAACATCAACCAGAACGATGGCATAGTTGTATTTGTTAACAATAATTTAAGTACAACTGTAGAAGAACCATTGCTACAAAATAGTAATTGCTTACTCATTAAAATTAATTCAGATACGGTAGTTATGGCTATATACAGACCTCCTTCTCAAAATGTCGCCAATTTCTTAGATTCACTAAACGTACAGTTACAAAGTCTTACAACATTTAAAAACATAATATTAATGGGCGACATCAACATCAACATTGCTTCCGGGAAAATGGATGTACATGCACATAACTATCTTAATATCTGCTCATTCCACGGACTTTTGCCAGCTCATTTACACCCCACGCATCAAAGCGGTTCATGCTTGGATCATTTCATTATAAAAACGAATAACCCAACCAAAACATTTGTTACTAACTCTTCGCTTACTGATCACCAAGCAGTTTTACTAACAGTACAAGTTTATTTACCCAGGAAAAATTGTTTACGTAGCTATACTAAAGTCAACATTACACACCTCGAAAAAGACATACGTAATATTAATTTTGACCCAGTTTATAATTCTACCGATGCAAATATTTCTATTAATTACTTTATAAATACACTTCACCATGCAATAATAAAAAACACAGTCACTAAAATAACGCCAAGGAAATATAAGTCCATTAAACCTTGGATTACACCCGGACTTGTTCGATGTATTAGGCACAGAGACAAACTGCACATAAAATGCAAACATGAGCCTGGAAATGAAATACTTTCCATTACGTATAAAAGATATAGAAACTTCTGCAACAACCTTCTGAAAAAAATAAAAAATGAATATGATAAAAGTGAACTGCAAAAGGCAGGCAAAAATAGTAAACTTATTTGGAAATTTATAAAAACAAATACATTTAGAACAAAACAACTTGAACCTCCACTTGACTTATTGACAATAGAGAACAACCCAATCGATTCAATAAATAAAATTAATTTATATTTTTCTAATGTAGGCAAAACTTTAGCAGAAAAGACCTTAATGGCTAGAAGTTTGTTACGTCAAAACCAACCTAAAGCACTCCCCACACTCAAATCGTTTGGCTTACTAGACACGGATGTCGACGAAGTACTAACAATTATTTCTGGATTAAAGGACGTTTGCGCTGTTGGGTGGGACGATATATCAAACAACATACTTAAACATTTCAAATACCTACTTGCTCCGCCGCTAGCTCATATTTTTCAGTTATGCTTAACTAATGGTATATTCCCTAAGTCGCTTAAAAAGGCAGTGGTTACTCCTGTATATAAATCTGGTGATAAAAAATGTGTTAATAACTACAGACCCATTTCCGTCTTAACAGGGCTCTCCAAGATCCTAGAAAAAATAATTAATATTAGATTAATGAAATACCTAGAAGATAACAAATTACTCTCAGATAGACAATTTGGCTTTAGGCCCAAAAAATCAACTAATCAAGCAGTGCATCAAATGACGGATTATATAGCAACTAATTTAGATAAGGGTCTGCACTCCATTGGGATCTTCCTAGACCTCGCCAAGGCCTTTGACACAATTTCCTGTCCTTTATTATTGCAGAAGCTTGAAACACTCGGAATAAGAGGAACAACGCTTTCATTACTTTCTGATTATCTTAGTGACCGCGAACAATGTGCCAAAATTGGTCAGTACGTCAGTTCTGAGCTCCGAAATAGTAATTACGGAATACCACAAGGTAGTATTTTGGGTCCTACTTTATTCCTAGTATATATCAATGACCTGTGCAGCTTGACACTCCAAAATGGTGTCATATTGTCATATGCAGATGACACAGTTCTATTGTTTTCAGACAAATCTCGACATGAGGTGTATAAACAAGCCCAAAACGGGTTTAATATAGTGTCTGATTGGCTACATGATAATCTCCTTACACTAAATGCAGAGAAAACCAAACACATTTTATTTACTATTAGAAATACTAACCTGCCAACTACTAACATAAACATTTATGCGCATAAGTGCGGCACTTATGCTGACAATGCATGTAATTGTCCTACTTTAGCAAAAACCGATCATATAAAATATCTTGGTGTAACGATTGACACAAATCTGAATTTCCGTAAACACATTGATTTGTTATGCACTAGAATGCGTAAATTAATATACATTTTTAAGAATTTACGATATTTATCAGACTACAAATTAATTAAACAGGTTTATTTAGCTTTGTGTCAATCCATTCTGACTTATTGTATAACTTCATGGGGTGGGGCTGCTAAATCAATCCTATTGCCATTAGAACGTGCACAGAGAGCTATTCTTAAGGTAGCCACTTTTCGCCCATTTAGGTTTCCCACACACGAGCTTTACACTGCGTGTAAAGTTTTAACTGTGCGTCAACTATTTATACTGAATACAGTGCTACACCAACATAGCAAACTTCCTTATATCCCAATACCTATAGATAAGAGAAGAAAAGACTTGGTTTGTATAAAGCCTCAAACTAGACATACTTTTATAAATAGATTTTATGTATTTTTAGGGCCGTTTTTATATAATAAAATCAATAAGTCTCTTAGTATTTATAGTATAAATTGTAAAAAATGTAGTGAAATGCTGCGTGAATACTTAGCGACATTTAATTACTCAGACACTGTAAAATTGCTAGATGTAATGCAATAAGTTTAATAATGTTAAGTAATTTTCTATTTTTTTATTTAAAATATAATTATAATGTATAAATGCTAGCTCTTATATGTACACTAACACATTGTCCACTAAAGTACTCAGCGTTGTTAAGTGATGGCCTGAAACACAGGTTTTAATAAACCTACATCAGGCAGGTCGCTATTGTAATAATTAGACCTTTATCAGATAAATATAAATTATACACTAGATTTTTAACATAGCTTAAGTTTTTCATACTAATATTACTATGTAAATACTTTGTAATGATGTAACTTTTATGTAATTTAATTAATTAATGTGAACTTATGAATAAATATTCTATTCTATTCTATTCTATTCTATTCTATTCTTTTCCCGCGGCTTTGCCCGCGTGGTCTTGTTCCCCGACCCACCCCGTCGCATCGCATTGCCTGCACACGGTATTACTTCGTTTTCGCTTAGCGTTCTTTCTGCTCTGCACCTGACAGTTCTAGAGTGATGTTGCATCCTCCCCATCCCCCTCCCCCTCTCACACCCCCTTCACCACTTTTACTCCCCCTACTCCTTTCCCCTTCTTCCCCCTCTCCATACCCTACCCCCTCACTACACCCTCCTATCCCTCTCCCGCTATCCATCATCCTCCTCCTCTCCTTTCTCAATACCCCTCCCCACCCTATCCCCCTCACTTTCCCCCTTTCTCTTACCACCCTCCTCTTCCTCCCTCCTCCTCTACCCTTCCCTCTGGGGGAAAAACTATTAATGACAAACTTTATTACTTGCTTCAGCAAATATTTGTGCCAAGTTTCAAGTTAACTAATCGAATGAATAAGATTTTCCATATAAACTATATTCCCTGTTATCACCCCCACGGGGTTAGAATTTTAAAAAATCGTTTGGATATTTCCGTAGCTTGACTGAAAGCTTCTCCTGCTTGTATTGAAAATCAGCGAGTCAGCAAAGTGGGCAGGCCGCGGGGCTGACTGTCCAGGATGCATTATTTTGACACCGTAACCGTTGTTTTAACTGGGTTGTGGAACTTGTGGAGGTCCATTTAAAATACTGGTATTCAGCTGCATCCGGTTTGACTGGAAGCCGACCCTAACATAGTTGGGAAAAGGCTAGGCAGATTTAACCGTTTGGTATTTTTGGGTGCCAATATCAAAGTCCACAAAGGGCTTTGTAAAAAAAATTAACATTTCAGGAAAGTGAAGCGTGTTCTTCTTGTTTTTGAATTTTGAAAACCATCACTTGAAAACTAACAACTTCCTGCGCCATCTATTATCTAATAGCTGTAGCTACTACAACGATATTCGATAACTTCTTATAAAAAGAGACCAATCGTGTTATGCGAGCCTAGTACAAGTTCGTTCAATGAAGCAACATCGATTCTTCTTACTCAATCTACATGATCAATATTTTAACACGACTCTTGTTAAAAAACACCCGAGGAATTTATCATTGTTTTCGTTTGCAAAAATAAATAAACTGGCTTTTTTCAGACTACAGAATAATATATTTTAATTTATTTTAATTGACTTTAATAGTAGCTAGCTGTTGGGAAACCCCATTTACCACGTAATCTGAATCCGACGATCAATCGATCAAAATCAATAAAAAAAATAATGATCAAAAATCATGGCTAACGTGTTCATCAAGTTCACAGTGCAGCATGAACTGAAGAAGTTTTTCTTGAACCCAAACAAAATGCCAAGTTTTGGCAACGAGAAAAAATCGCTGAATGTCGATGACAATAGGTTATTCATAAGTACAACGTATTTGATCGACATAGAGATTATTTTCTGTTGCTCGAACACGAGCTCGAAAACTTGTAAGCGAGCGCCGCGGTCGGCGCGCGCGCACTCGGTGGTCTTGCCGCGTCATAGCTCTTTTTATTTTATGTTCGCCTAGTAACATGCGCACATTTCGCGCAAGAGTGCGGGCTCGTGCGCACCAGTTTGGGCCGCAATGCGCGCGCAGCCGGTCAACCCTACTATTTTAAAACACCAGAAGTGTAATTTCAGGTTAAACCAATTTGATCTGTATGTTTAGCTGTCGTAAGGTTTAATTTAAGTAATATTGTGTGTATGCAATGTTTACATGTCAGACTGGAAGTCGTTGTCTCGATGCGCGTGCGCTTGGCCTCGCTTGCGAGTTGCGCGTCAGTAGAGAGGCAGGTGAGGCAGGCTCGACCGGACGGGACGCCCCGCGAACGATGCACAAAGCTCGCATGTCCTACTGCGGGATAATTTTGTTGCATAGTGTATGCAATTTTATATTGACGTGTTATTTATTATCGCTATCGATGTATTGAAAAAGAAGAAGACGTGAAAAATGCTGAAAATATTGTCGTCTACAGTGACATACGCAGTATTTATTACAGAATATGCGCGAAAAACAAAACACTTCTCTGCCGTCGGGTAATTTTCCTGATCCTTAGTCAGGACTCCTGACTGTAAGGGTGAATTCGACCAAACTTTAGTTGCCATATCCTTCGAATAAATTTTGAATTGTCTATTTTTTATTCAAACTGTCAGATGTCAAAATAAAATAAAATCAGCCCTAACGCGTACATATAAGTTTATTTGCTGTGGTATCTTTATCAAAGAGTAGGTATTAACTTTTTAACCGACTTCAGAACATGGAGGTGGTTATGCATTCGGTGCGGTTCATAGCTCTAAGATTCTCATAGCCAAAAGTAAGGAATTTTAGCGATAGTTTAGATAGTTTAGTTCGAAGTACAAGAAAATCGGCACCACTGACTAATCTATATCTATAAAAGGAAAGCGTTACTGACTGACTGACTGACTGACTGACTGACTGATCTATCAACATACAGCTGAAACCACTGAACGGATTGGGCTGAAATTTGGAACACAGATAGCTATTATGACCTAGGCATCCGCTAAGAAAGGGTTTTTGGCAATTCGACCTTTAAGGGGGTAAAATGGGGGGATATTGTTTGTATGAAAAATCTTATTCCTTGAGTTAATAAACTTGAAACTTGGCACGAATATTTATCTAATTAAATTACGATTTTTGTGATTTTTTGTTTTTCTAAACTACCCCCTAAAGGGGAATTGGGGGGTCTCAAAGTTTGTATGGAAAATTTTTAACGCGCAATCCGATTAACTCAAAACTCAGTATTTTATACTTAAAACCAAAAATAAAGAATAATGTGTGTCAGAGTTTTTCGAAAATCTACCTGTAACGGGGTGAAAAGGGATAGTCAATTTCACTGGGGAGGATTTTACTGCGTGGCTTGATTAACTCGAAAATTGGTGTAAATAATCTTTGAGTCAAGCTATGGAAATATCTCAAACCATTTTTTTTTTTCCCAAACTGGGAATACAATTTACATGAAAAATGTTATTAATTTGGTTTTAATTGACTTGAAACTTGGCACAAATATTTGCTTATGTTTGTCATTATTAGTTTTTTAAAACTACTCCGGAGGGAGGGTTAGAGGGGGAGGGGCAAGGGAGGGGTGGTGAGGAGTGTGAGGGGGAGGATGATGGACGCAGGGAGAAAGGGCAGGAATTGGTGAGGAGAGGAGGAAGACATGGTGAAGGCTGAGGGGTGGGGAGGGGTTGGTGAGCCGGAGGTGGAGGAGAGTAGGAGAGGGAGGGGACGGGGTGGTGAGAGAGAGAGAGCGAAGGGGAAGTGATGAGGGGGGTGTGAGAGTGAGTGAGAGGGGGAGGGAGAGGTAGCGGAAGGGGATGTGGTGAAGGAACGAGCTAAACTCTGGAACTATCCTACCAGTCGGACTTCAAAAAATCTTTTCGCATTAATGATAGCCCAAATCTTATAGAAGGCATATTTAACATCACTCTAGGACCCTTAGGGGCCGAGCAAACAGAAAAAAGTCTGAAAGAACGCTGAGTGAAAACGAAGTAATAGCGCGGGTAGGCAATGCGATGCGACGGGGTGAGTGGAGCAAAAAATAAATTTTACGCGGACGAAGTCGCGGGCAGAAGCTAGTTATACATATTTCTCACTGTCGCGAAACATATTTTGATCAAGATACAACCTTACACTTACAAGCCGACCCCAACATAATAGGTCGGGGGAAAAGTTTTTTCGTATTTTATAGGTATAAAGGTTTTGATATCATTGAAAGTTGAAATTTTAAAGAACATAATTCCAAATTCAAATTAGGAAAATGTGTGATTTTCATTTGTTTTTCGTACTGTCAAAATGAGTGAATCTAATGAAGAAATTCGATACATTTTAAAATTTTACTACAAAAAAAGGTAAAAATGCAACGCAAGCCGCGAAATTTGCGATGTTTATGGACCTAGTGCAGTGTCTGTGAGAGTAGCACAAATTTGGTTTAAGCGTTTTCAATCCGGACATTTTGATGTCAAAGATGCACGTCGCTCTGGTCGCCCTATTACGGATAAAATGGATGCCATTTTTTAAAAAGTGGAGCAAAGAGTAGTTACGACGAGGAATTGACCACAAAACAGTTTTGAACCATTTGGCAAATGACACATAACTAAATAATAAACTATGAAAAAAAAAAGTGTCCTGAATTTGTATATAAAATACGAAGGAACTTTTTCCCCGACCTAATATAAAGGCTAGGCAGATTGATACCACCTTACACTGACCTGCAAAAAGCAAAAAACGCAAGTAAATTTGAATTTCGCGGGCTACCACTACGCAATCACCATAAGTAAGAATAAATTATTTTGGAAAATATAACATGGTGCCGTGTGATGGTGTGTATTTTAGTTCATGACAGCTAATTTTACTACATTTAGCTAATTTACCCACACCTTTTTAGTCGCGATTAAAAATAGTCTGATGTAGTTTGACCACAGGTTTGACAGTCAAAATTTTAGGTGAAAAAACGTCAAATTCAGAATAGCGAAATTGCCATTTTCACTTAATTAGGTAATAACTCAGTGCAATCTTAGTGCTGTCAAACTAAGAATTTGAAATCGTTGTTTGACAGGAATAAACTAAATTTTGGTGATTTTTAGTCTAGTTTAGACTTTTAGAGGCATTTGTTTGTAACAAGAGAATCGACACCATTGTCAATGAATAAGCCTGGAGCTTGGACCTAATATAATTCGGCTTTGCAACACAGTTCCTAAGAGTTAACCTAGCCCACTAATCCGGTGTCGAGGTCGATAGCTTTGCGCATACACCGCTCTGCAACACGTGAACACGTCCCTATTTATAGCAACTATTTACTACAACACGCCGTAAATAATCATATTGAATTGCGCCAAACAATAAACACATAACGGCTCCACACTGTACATAATAGGCAAGTAAGTACCGAGTCACAGACGATGGGCCGCGCGACGCGTCGCGACACTCGCGACTCGCGACGGGCCGCTTTATCGCGTTGAAGAGTGGAACTGTTACTTAGCTATCGAACAATAGCCGCGCGCGTTATCTCGAAGGACCGGCAAGTGCGAGCATTATCGCGGGCGCCCCGCGGCCCACGATCGGCGATTGTTTTGCGGGCAATTAGCGTCGGGCCCGTCTGCCCGCACGTGCCGCTCCCGGCGCCCGGCCCGCGCCAGTACTCCGCGCGCGCTGTCTGCGAGCGGCCGCCACGGTGGGTCCTTGTCGCTCGGCTCCTCGCACGCCGCGAACTACGCACGGGACGCCTGCCCGACGGCACGCATCCGACCCTTTTTTTGGTTCGCTACTTTTTTTCTTTGCAACTTCTGGGCTGACACCTGTTGGATAGACATTGTTTACTAACAAAGTTCGATTGGAAATTTTGGACTTTGAATTTAATTTATTTGACCCAATTCGGGGACAAATAAAAATATACAAAACTTTGCATCTGATAGAAGAATTTGACATCTTCCTGAAGACCAGTCAGCGAAACGCACCGTTGCTGATTGCAATAGTAAAAGGTCAAGCGACATCCTCCCGCGGTCCGATCGCCCGCCCGCCGCGCCGGGAAAACTTTTCCTCTATCTATACTCCCTATAGGTCGACGCGAACTTCGCATTCAAAAGTTCGCGTTCGCAAAGTTATACGCACGAGTCTCGAGAAGTTTTCAGTTCGACAACTTTCCACGAAAACAATTTCTGAACTGTTTCTCGGAACGCTTCAAGTTGCGTACTGTCCTAATGGAAAACAGAAAAGAGTACGATGTACCTACATCTACAGTGACTTTGTGATCAGTTCGAACATTAATTAAACTGTGATTTACAATGAGGAGCATGAACTTTAAAGTGCAGTGGTAATTAGAACTTATTAAACATGGCAGCAGCAATGATAAGTGAGCGGGGACTTCGTAAGAAGTTAACGCAAGAAGCTATTCCGGAGAAAACTCCGCGAAAACCCTCAAAGCGTAAATCAACAGCAAGCAGCTCGAAAGCTGATAAGAAAAACGAGCAAAACAATAACAAGAGAGCGAAAGTGCAGACGGGGGATCCGAAATTAGACTTATTTGCGTCATATCAACCGTGGGTCATACAGACGTACGGGGATTTAGCTAAAACAAAGACGATTACTTTGAAGAAGTATGGTCGGATCCTCCGCACGTTGCGAGGGGAAGAATGCAATAGTTCCGACAGTTCTAAATTCCGCTTCTGGGTAAAAGCGAAGGGTTTCCATGTAGGGAAGCCGCCTGGTTACGATGCGAAACCGGCCGACGGCATCGTGTGCAGATATAGCGTGGTCGACGCCGAAAGATCTACTGCAGGCGTTGAGGGTCAAGATGTTTACAGTGGCTCCCAAAATGACCCGCCGCTGTACATTCCGACCCCGCCGGTTAAGGTGAGCGACACGTCATTATGTAGGTTACGTATTTTAAGTATGGATGGATTCTACATTTTACTACGCGTACCTACAGCGTACAACTTTACCTGTTAATTTTATTAATAGTTCACTGATGGTAATGAAGTTGGAAAAGAATTATACAACTTTAAATGTGGTAGTTGGAGATACTTACCTTCCTACCATGAACGAATTAACCACCAGTGCAAATTCGTTCATGCTTCCTACATAGACTTATAAAAAAAGATGGACTCCGCGCTGCGCATATCGAAAGTGAAGCACAGTAAGTATGCCGAGACCGTTTGTACAAACACGCCTCGCGCACACATTTACATCATAGTATGCCGACCGGCCGCCATTACGTGACACGAGCGACGGCGTCTTTGCATGTAATCAAATCACGCACACATAGATCGGTAGGGTGCTTCACTTTCGATATGCGTGGCGCGGAGTCCATCTTTTTTTATAAGTCTATGGCTTCCTATTAAATTGCACTACCAGTGGCGTAACTACAGGGTGGCAAGTCGGCAAAATGCCACGGGACCCCAGCCGGAAGGGGCCTCTGGTCAGAGGAGAATCCCAACTCCCAACATTTATTATTACACATTTAGTAATAAAACCGATGAATTTGCCACGGGCCTCGAACGGTATAGTTACGCCACTGTGCACTACTACTTTATCCTTATCCCTAGCAAAATCGGGGGATAATCTACCATCGACTTTACAAAAGAAGAAGACCTAAGTACCTTATTTTACTTAAGTTTATATCTTAATTTCAGGACATTATCGTTTATAATGTAATGTTTTAATTTATATTGTCGTGCGCAACTTTAGTTCCAAACATTACCTACTTATTGTACCTACCGCTCTCCGACGGGCGGCGCGGCGCCGCAGCGGCCGGCGCGGTGGTAGGACATGTTGCTGTTTGCTGTTTGATTCATAAACAAGAACAGGTGATTTTAGTTTCTAATGTACCAAGGAAACATGACTTAATAAGATACTTCATCAACTTTAGCGGCGCTGCGGCTGCGGCCGCCGCGCCGTCCGTCCGTCCGTCGGGGACAGAATGGGGCGCGATTATCAAATCGATTTTTGCTGGTATTTGGGTATTTGTTGAAAACTAATGTAAATTGCACTGATTCAATTTGAAGCCTGTTCAAATACGGTTTTTAATGTTTCTAATTTAATATTAATTTGCCTTCAATTAACTCAGATGTACAGGAGGATGCAATGACGTACTAAAGGTTAATGCATAATTGGGACGATGATGCTGATTTTATTAATTTGTATAATAGCGCGCAACTACAATTCACCAAGTTCATATGACTATCCCGCTGTTCGAAAACTTGCGGTCACATTACAAAACATGAGAACCTAAGTTTAAACTAGGGTCTGCCTGATTGCAGCTGCTTATGCCAAGGCTTAGACCATAGATAAAACTGTTATATTTATAGTTTATATTTAAAATCTGAGAAAACTTGAGGAGAAAACCTTGTTTATTAACCGACTTGAAAAAAAGGAGGAGGTTCTCAATTCGTAGCGTACTTTATTTTTATTTTTTGGAACTAGGTACTAATAACGTTGTTGATGTTTGATTCATAAACAAGAACAGGTGATTTTCGTTTCTAGTATACCAAGGAAACATAACTTACTGAGATACTCCATTGACAGCTGCGGCATCGGCAATGCGATGTTCAAATAAAAATAATTATGTATTGCTTGTTGATTGATACAGTTTGCAATGAACTTCTAAATAAGTTTGCATGGAAGGATGTTCACATCTGAAGGTCAATTCTCGGCCAGGGACAGTCAAAAGTCAAAAATGTAGGTAAACGCTATACAAAATTTGACAGATTGAGACTGCGATGAGATTGCATTTGCGAATGTTGTTAAAAATACGGGAGTTGCCCCTCAGATTATTTTATCAACATTATGAATGAACTTGAGGAGTCAATGACCTATCATCACCATTCACGATAAGATTGATAAGCCTCAAAGAAGATGGAGTACCTACCTATCATCGGAGTATGAATGAACTTGAAGAAAAGTAGAACAAGCAAGATCAAAGAACAGGTGATCTGTGCCACCTCTGTACTAGGTTCGCATAACTTTGTAAGAGGTGTTATTTTGATGCAATGCACAGCTCATTGAAGCGGGTGGGTTTTCTTTGATCATGCATGTGACGTGACGGCCACGCACAGTTCCAAGACGGCAGACCTATCTATGGGGGACGCAGACTAATCAAAATAGATATTAGTATTTGCAATACTAATGAAGATCTCTGGTTCGAATATAAATGATTTAATTATTATTTTTTTTGTGTAGGTTCTCCACGAAGGTAGTACACACGGCTACACATCAAGCTATACATTTCCAGTTTATACTGACTTCTCATTGTAAGGAAATCCTGCACAATGCGAGATCAGCTTATACTGGAAATGTATAGCTTGATCTGTAGCCGTGCGTACCTATCACAATGTAATAGGCGCCGAGCCTATCCACCGGTCATAAATCCAGACTCTAGACTGCGATTGAGAAATTCCTGATAGGAAAACCCAAAACCCTATTCGACCGAAGACGACAGAACTCCCAAGCTCAGCAGTCAGGTTTCGAAATACTAGACCAACAAGGTAGTTATTTATGTAATGACTTGACTATGGAACCCTAAAACTGATGATGAAAATGTTGTGAAATGAGGAACATTCTTTAGAATTGGATCTCAAGCTCTCAATGCCGATCGTAAACTAAAACTTGTGTGTGAGTCGATAATTTGCAAGGACATTATTAATCAAGAAGCCAATCAATGGCTTATCATGAACGAAACGCATGTACCTGCAAGCGGCGCGGCGGTAATAGATTACAGTTTTGCATACATACTTTTAATTAAAATGAAGAATTTTATACTTTGACCCCGCGCCACCACTCAATCCGACAGACGCGGCGCTAACTGTCTATGTCATTATATCACTTGCATAAAGAAAAATGTAGTTCCACAATTTTCCGCGGGCCTTCTTTCGAGGCGCGCGCACTCTTCCTACTGCACTATTCGCGAAACATTTTATACTTTCTACTGCACTTTTCGCGAAGATAAGTCAATCCACTCAGACTATTGCAGTCCACTGCTGGAAGCCTCTTCCACGTTGAGATAAAAAACCCGTTCTCCGCCTTCAGTCCGTTATCCAGTCTGTGCGGGCCACATTTTTAAGGCTGTCGGCCCATCTAGCTGATGGCTGGTTGACGTCCCACACACGCTACACTTGTCGATATGCGGTCTCCACACTATCCACTCGAGGACTCGTCTGCTCCAAAGGCAAGAGTGACTGCTTCGAACCTGAGGTGCATCTTACACAGTAACCAATTCTGGTAGCCAATTTTAAGAGTGCAGGCCCAATCTGCTCACTGGCTAATACTTTTCACAGCATTGTCATTATTTGTCATCACCTTATCTGGGGTCTCCTCCCTAATACACGAAATCCGTAGTTTCGGCCGAAGTTCACTTACGGATGTATAGACTAGTTCGATACGTACCTACTAATGTAGGTAGGTTCATACTTGCCCGTCCGAAAAATTTAATTTGATGCTTGTTTTGACGGATCAAGTATTTTCGGTGGGGCCCGTATCTTCGTTGACGGACTTGAGAGTAGACCCCCCGATTCAAACAAGTGTACCTTGACTACATTCACCAGGGTTTCATCAAATCATAACGAGTACCATTAGTTATAAGACGTAGCTCGTAGTTATAGCGCAGTTATACGCAACTCCTAGTTTCACTTGCGCGCCGGGTGTTCAGACGTGCCGGGCGGGCCACGCTCATTTATTATTAGCGGCCCAGCCTGCTGCCTCATGTTTATTAAAGAGTCGGCTATCCCGCGAGCTCTGGTCTCACCTGAACTCACTACGGCACAGAGATCCGCTTATTATTAATATTTAGTTCGATCTTGTTATTACGAGTTTTAAACTAAGTCAAACTATCCGCCATGGAGCGGAATTAAAATTACAAGTAGTACGAGTACATAGCTACAGGGAGTAAAAACTAAAAGTAAGTTAGGTAGGTACCTACTGTAGTTCGACTTTGTAGCTGGAGCATCCTCTCTGTCACTTATCCACATGTGACAGCTTTTGAAAGCTCGACAATTATGCCCTGGTACCGGTTCTCTATACAGAGGTAGCTACGGTATCCCAAAGCTATTCTCCATGTATGCGCAGTTTCAATAGGTAAGGCAGGCCTATGCAAAACCGGTGCGTTGTGGGACATTTCGCCGATATCCGTGCGCACATGACAATGTGGACGCGGTGTGAAATTTTAAACAAACGTTTGCATTTAATTTATATTCGCCAGGCGCTTCGGACGCACGTTTTAGCAAAAACGCAGAGAACAATGGCTGCGGCTGCGACCACACATAGAAAGCACCGACCGATATGTGGGCGATATCATCGATCGATTCATTTTTGCTTGTTCGACTTGATCGCATGAACCTCCTGTCACGTTATGTCGTCTTGATCAATCGTATCGATGAATCGATCAATTGTCGCGATTGTGATGACATCTTTTTGGAGTTATTGAAACGTCATTTGTAATTTCTTACGGAATGTCCATGACAAAATAACTTAACACCATAGAATCTATAAATGGAATAATTTATTATTCAGAGGAGGAGACTGAAAATTACAGGCTTTTTCAAAAATCATGCATGCACTTTTTGTACACGGTTAAAATTTATTTTTTTATCGTTGCTAAGGGGTACCAACCATACCTAGATAAATAACAAATAAATAAGTACAACAAAAATACACGAGTAAAGGCTCTTGCAGACAGAGGCGATATCGCGTCGCGACGTGTCGCGTAGCGGTGTTGCGACGCGATAATATCGCAATATCGCGCGCGATATCGCCTCTGTCTATAAGAGACTTAAAGGCTCTTACACATAGAGGCGATATCGCGTCGGCGACGCGATATTGCGATATTATATCCGTAGAACAATACCGCGACGCGACGCGATATCGCCTCTGTCTGTAAGAGGCTTTAGTAAGCACGCTTCTTTCACAATTAATACTTATAGCAAGATTCCAGGGCCGCCAGACCTTACTTATTTTCTGACTAACAAATTATGGGATAGAGTAGTGTTAGGTGTTAGTATTATGTACTTTGAAGTTTTAACGTACGCATACCTACTAACTTGGGTCGACGCCCATAGGTATCAGGTACCAAAGTTACGTAAAAATATTATTGTAAAAATATTATTAAAAATATACTCACTTTTCTTAGTCAGACTGCTGATTTTTATGTAGGTATGTTTTACAAACGTATTGTCAAACATCCGTCAGACAAAATTAACTGTATCTGTGGGATGTTTGTCGGTTACGATTTATATGGCTGCCTTTAGAGAATTGAAATTGTTCCCCGAGTATAATTACCTATATAAAAAATAGGCGTCTATTTTTGCGAGCTTTAAAGCGTCTGGCGGAAAAAACCGCCGACGGGAAGTGTCTGACACTATTGATTATTAATTATTAACAATATTCTGTAAGGGCGAGCGCGAATTGCGGTGCGTTTTTCTACCGCATAAAGGCTCTTCTAACAGACAGAGGCGATATCGCGTCGGCGACGCGATATTGTGATATTATATCCGTAGAACAATATCGCGTCGCGACGCGATATTTTTCTACGGATATAATATCGAAATATCGCGTCGCGACCGCGATATCGCCTCTGTCTGTAAGAGCCTTTAATCTGTGAAGTATGAAATGTCTTTGAAGTGCGCGCACTGTGGTCATGCGTTTTGTTACTGTAGGCCCCGCCCAGTGCGGCAGAACTAACGGAAACGCACCGCAGTGCGCGCTCGCTCTAACACATACATAACAATCAGCAGTCAGACTTTAAGAAAAGTACATACTACCAAACTAACACTACTCTATCCCATACATTTTGTTTATCAGAAAATAAGTAAGGTCTGGCGGCTCTGGGATCTTGGACTATAAAGAAAAATGGCGCATAAAGGCTCTTACAGACAGAGGCGATATCGCGAGCGATATTGCGATATTATCGCGTCGCAATCGCAACACCGCTACGCGACACGTCGCGACGCGATATCGCCTCTGTCTGTATTTCTGTACTGTAAAATATCAATGTTACCGAGTTTGCAAATTACAAACTTTTGTTGTCTCCAAAACAAAGTAGGTACCTAAGTAGGTAAGTACTGTAAGTAGGTACTTACCACTTAAGTTCTTTGTTCTTTCTGAAAACACTGCACTGCCTTTGGTGGGCATTTTCTGCTGGGCTCGGAAGACATTTTATTAAGTTGAAGTTTAATTTTATTTAGTTGCGCCCATTGAGAATAAGTTTAGTTTAAGTGTAAAAATCAATGGTTGCACCGCATTGAGCGCATAGAAAGAAGACTCGAAATGAAACTCGAAATTCAAATGCAGTTCCAAATTCGAAAAACAAAAAGTTTTAGCCTAAAAATATAAAAATGCCCGCGCCGCATTGCCAGCATTAATAAAACAAAGCTGCGGTGGTATAATTCATCAGGCAATCGGGGCTTGACACACTTGATTAAAATGAATGCTGAACCTACCCCGAGCCAACCTCGTTTTTACCTGCGCGGAATTAAACGCTTATTAGTAAGCTGGAATGGGGACCTTTTAAATTCCTATAATTTATGGCTTTCCTAATCCTTTTGCTAATAAGATTAAGCCTATGTCTTCTGTGGCGGTTTTTGCTTGATTTGTGAACAGGTTTTCAAAGAGTTCTACGGAATACAGCGACATAAAAATATACCATGGATTTTTAAAAATACTTATTCCATTTTTTTACCATATTCCATTTTTAAAAATCTTCATAACACAGTCACGTAACACGTCGAAAAAAAAAATAAGTAAAAAAAATACACGTCAAGTAATGGCGGACGGAGTCGTCGTGGTGTGCAGCAATTAAATTATTCCGCATCATCACACCCGACGCGGCCGGGGGTTAGCTGAGGCACATGCTGCGAATCGCTTACCTTTGCATTACAAAAAAAAAAAAAAAATCGAGAGCCTTGGATGAGTCGTTGTCCTGCTGACGGATTTATGTTTGGAGGTTGTGTACACAGTGGCGAGTGATGGCTGGCATCTTTTTTTACGTAAGAACGAGCTGAAAACAACACTCTTTTGGTAATCAGATCAGATCAGCAGATTCTTTGCGCAGGGTCGCCATGTACGGTAGGCAGAGACAGTAAATAAAACCAATTACTGTTGAGAATATACTGGCTTTATTACAATAATAACATGGTTTAAATGACAAAGATTATAATTATGTAGAGGGGAACTTACACTCTGAAAGTTACCAATAGTACCTACTTATGTTTATAGATAAGTACTGTGAGGGCTCGAACCTCACAGCGGGAGGCTAACTACTTTATAATAAAAGACAGTAGTGTACTGAAGAAATGGGGCTGAAGCCCGCTATATTAAAATAGAAATAAAATTATATTTCACTCCCTAGGTCCTACGCGGAGCCCTAGCTATCCGCTATCTGTCAATCTTATAAAAAAGCCACCATCACTTTTTTATAAGAGTATTCGATGTTTGAATGATCGTCAGCCAGTTATCCATACTATGGCTTGTACACAGCAAAACCTCTACATGAGCTACGCCCACCCTTGAATAAAAGGATTAACGTAGTCAACTTCAAAATAAAACTTTATTCAGACCAAGACATTCGATCATACAGACAAAACCTACCTAAACCTAAAAAAATAGACACCCTACCTAACTCCGGGAAAATGGCGACAATATGAGGGATTGTACTTCTAGGTACAGGCTCAGCTCTGGACAAACGAAACGCGAAAAACTAACACTATGCTAAGTGTCAGTCAAAGTAATATTAAAGTGTGCCATTGTGCACCCAAAAATATCGCATTTATCCAGTCTGAGCCCCGTCAGACAAAACCCGGAGGGAAAAGAATGACGTGCCTCTTTCGATAATAAAATGATGTGGCAATTCACATCAGCCCAGAAGGGGTTGAAAATCTAAAGAACTCAACATCGTGATTCATTAATCCATCGGACAGTATCGAGCCAGAGGGAGGAATGCGCCAGGAAGTCAAAATTCTACCGTAGAACCTAACTCATGTTCAATCTCCAGCAAATTCAAAGAAATATATCGCGTAATGTCAACACTGAACCCTTACGTATTACTACTGGTCCATATTGACCAAACTGTGGATACTCTGATATAAACTGCACCAATTGTGTCAACTCAACACTCTTTGCAAGGACTATGTCCCGTCAGCAAAGTTGGTTACAACTCATACCAAAGTCACCCCCCCTCTAGAAGGTATACACAGTTTCTCAAAACATCCACTACTCCTAATACGTCTTACTAAAATACTGGAGGATGTTCATGCTAATCTGCCCTATCGACCCGTAACGAACCGACGTTGTCGTAGGTTTCACTCCCTCATGCTCTTCATTGTTTTGGTCAGCGTTGTGGGGTAGCGTAACCTCACACGCTGTTGGTTGCGTCCGATGTAGTTCTCAGCATATGAAATATTACACAAAAAAAAACAATATTAGAACATTTGAAAATATACACATTAATATTTCATGCCCTGCTGATGTCATAAATCTAATGCAGTGACATGATAAACTGAAAATAAAGACAATGACAATTAAATAATCCTTAAAAGAAAAAGTTTCCATCCAATAAATGTAAGAGGTTTAAAAAGTTTACATCTAATAATATTGTTTACAAAAATATCACATAACCTCCTTTTATTAACTTTAAAAAACCTAAAATTCAAAATAGAAAACTTCTTTATAAAATGATCATTGGTTTTCAAATCCTTTTTTAAATTATTTATTTTAGGAACCAATTTTTTAAATTTAATCTTCTTTACAGATAAACACTTTTTCTTCTTCGATACAACACGTTTTATATTATACATGACACTTCGGTGTCGTGTATAATATAAGAAAATAAAAGAAAATAAATATATTGAAAAAAGTTGTGATAGGTTCCCTAATATCCCTTTATTAGGGAACCTATCACAACTTTTTTCAATATATTTATTTTCTACTTGCGCGATATCAACCGTTGTCTCGACTGCGCATGACTCCACATTCTGTTCACCTAACTTTAAATCGACTTCCAAAAGACAAAAATCACCAATCTCCTTTGTTTCCGACGACAGACTGGAATGGCCATTCTCCTTTGAAATCGAAGATTTTAAATTAAAATTATCTTGCTTAAATTGTTCACAAGCGATGCTATTTTTATTGTTTTCCACATCGTGAACAGGATCATCTTGACACACAGACATATTAGACATAATAACAGGATTGGACAGACCCGAATATTCCAGTGCTTCCTGGTCTTCCTTCATAAGCACCTCGTCTGTCTGCACATCGTTTTCAGTCACCACAGGGCTGCTCTCTGCGCAGCTGAGCTCAGCAATGACCTCAACTTCATCTTCAACACTGCTTACATCGCATTTTTCCAACACATCTACTTCCTGCTCTCTTTCGCTAGAAATTAATTCAGTATGAACATCTATACATAACACATCTTTCTGTCCGTCTTCAACAGACCTTTCTTGTGCATTCGACTCTTGTCGCGCACAACTAAAAATCTTTCCTTTATGGCATCTACATGGGAATTCTGCCCATAATGCGTCACACAGTGCCTCAAAGGACATACCGTCCGACCATGTATAATTGTAAAAAGATCTTGCAGCACTTGCAAGAAACGCACCCAAAATTAGCGACCAATCGCTTTCTCGCCATCCATTGATGTTGGCTATTCGCAAAAAATCGGCAATAAACTTTTCAAGACATCGGGCGTCGATGCCCGTGAAATAATAATCCAACATCAGCACCATGTCGAACACTCTCTAATAATAATATTTAAAACCACTTAGTCTGTTTAAGGGGATCCACTGCTCCTCATATCGCTAGGCGTGCGATAGTGATGCGTCCGGCGGAATATCCTCTACGCCAAACACATATAGCTCAACTATTTCGCTCAGCAAAGCTCGGCCGTATCGGCGCACTCCAAAAAACCTTCGAGAGGTACCGCGGGCGTACGCGCGGTCAATGTGCAGCTTCAGCTACGGCGCCTCCACCAAATGTGAGGGCTCGAACCTCACAGCGGGAGGCTAACTACTTTATAATAAAAGACAGTAGTGTACTGAAGAAATGGGGCTGAAGCCCGCTATATTAAAATAGAAATAAAATTATATTTCACTCCCTAGGTCCTACGCGGAGCCCTAGCTATCCGCTATCTGTCAATCTTATAAAAAAGCCACCATCACTTTTTTATAAGAGTATTCGATGTTTGAATGATCGTCAGCCAGTTATCCATACTATGGCTTGTACACAGCAAAACCTCTACAGTACCTACTTATGTTTATAGATAAGTACTTACTTCAAACTTTCGTTTATTAAATCACTCCTCAAAAGTTGCTTTTATAGTTTCCTATTTAAAAATAACTTTCTGAGATAATTATAGCTTAGCTAGCCTCCTAAGATCTCAAGACGTTGTGAGAACTTGAGAACTCCTTTACATTACGCTCCAAAAAAAACACTGTCAGTTTTACCAGGCAGCATAATAACAAAAACTTCTTACTAAGAAGTATAAGCTGCAGCTTTCAAATTCACATGCAGACTTGCAATGAAACCTCCTTGCAGGTGATGCAGCAAAGTCTGCATTTTGAAACACATGCCGTCCGACCACGACTCAACGGGGAAATAGGGTGGTTAGTACCTCTGTACCCCTAGTACTTACTTCTTACGTAGGTACTCTGTTTTCTTCCCTAGGGACTAACTAGCACAGAATATACACCACAGCCGAGCAAAATAAACGAAACAGTAGCACACACGAAAATTACGTCAGCAAAAACTAGTTTTGTTTTCTAGAAACTTCTATAACAACTGACCAACTCTAGTTTTAAGGTGATCATAGTACAGAATGGTGTCGGATGTGCCTGATGCTGCAATTTACGTCATAATGGTGCAGTGTGCATGCCAGTATGTGTAAAAGTTTTAAGCTGGACGTAAAATAAGTTTGAAGTTGTTTGTATGTAGGTAGACATAGTTGGGTTAGGTTCGGTGGCTATGTATGTAGATTATTTAATATAAATAATAAACATAGTAAAACCACAGAAGATCTAACTTAATTATTTAAAAAATGTTTCTGGCGAAATTGTAAATATCAAATTCAGGGGAGTGATAACGATAAGCAAGTGGAAAAAATATGAATGCATTTTTAGGGTTCCGTACCAAAATCTGTCTGTCACACCTGGATATCTCAAGAACTACTGATGCTATCAACTTGAAATTTGGAACAGCTTTAGATGACATTTACCCTACTATTTTGCAAATAAAAAAGAAATAAAAATATTTATATTTTTTTTGCAACAGGGACTGAAAGGGGGTCTTAAAAATTCAAAGTAGAGCTGCTAGGGCATGTGGGCGCTGTTTGCACATTCTAAAACATTTTTTTTTATGCCGCATAGTTTTCGACTTCTGATGAAAAATGTAAAAAAAAATACCGTTCCCCCCGCCTTATCTCCGAAGTTTGCAAAGAGAAAAATCAGAAATTATTCTATGTGATAGAAGTTTATGTAAAGATTACAGGAAAAATAAAACGATGTCTCTAAATAGTATACTTTTTCAGAAATCGGATCGGAACCATCGGTGCGCGAGTCCGACTCGCTCTTGACCGGTTTTTTAAGGTGGTTTAGTCTTATTTTGTACAAGCCGTGTGCTTGTTAGGAAATCCGTAACTTCCATACAAACTTTCATCCCCTATGGAACTTCATTAGGGGATGAATTTTCAAAAATCCTTCCTTAATGCTCAATTTCGCTGTAGTATAGGGAACCTTTTGCAAAATCACATGCTTGTAGACCAAGCGGTTTATAGCAGTGCGTTGCCTGTCAGTGAATATAATGAATTTAATATTTTTATTAATTAGAATATCTTATACGTGGGTAAATAATTGACGTAAAGTCGCAAATCGCAATCATCGCCTAGCGTTGGACGCGAGTGTGCGGCTCATACCGCTACGCGTTGAGCTACAGCAATCGGTGCTACGCTGCAGTGTAGCTCTCATTCGCTACGCCTTCACCTACGGGCTACGAGCTATAATCGCCTGGTGTCCACGTATTCGATTGGTTTTCATTTGATTTATTTACTAACAGCGCTCCGCGGTTAAGTCTCGAAGCCGTAGGAATATCGGGATAAATACTAAGGATACTAAGTATTATGTTAATGCAGGTTATAAACTATCTACAGGATGTAAGGGACAGCCCTCCGCAGACTGATGGGGTGAATTCAGTATATCATACTAAGATGACCGGCACATGAAATTATTTCAGGAACGCTATGGGAATCCCATAAACCTGATTTGTTTGTGTTTTTGTGCACAAATCAGAGCGTCTGTTATTGGTTGGGAGAGGTAGGTAATAGGTATGCGGTGAGTTCGATGAACACTGTAGCCTAGGTAGAAGGTGGACAGCTGATTTCACGCGTCGTTCGTTAGAGTATTTCAACATCCATTGCTGGTTTTTTTTTTGCTGCTTTTTTACATAAATCGAGTACTGCGTACACACAATGTATTTTTACATTGAAATAAAGGAAAAGTAACTGAAAAACGATAAAAAAAATTAAAATTTTCCTGAGAAAATTTCCGGTGGAATATACTTCAAAATAAGGAGCTTAATGCACCCTGTTAGTTTGCGGAGGGCTGTCCCTTACACCCTGTATGTGCCAAATTTCTTCAAAATTCGTTCAGTGTAACATCCATCCATCCTCACAAACTTTCGGGTGTATAATATTAGAAGGATTATTTTTATGTAGTGTACTGCTTGTACCAAAAGCAGTACACTACATACAAATAATTAATAGAAAAAATAAAATAATAGTATTGGGATTTTGGAAAGCTTTCTTCGGGTGACGATAATTTCATATAAAATACTACTTTTATTTTCAAATTCTATCAATCTATCAACTTTTTAATTTTTTCAGACTTTTAGTAATCCTTCAAAAAAGTCTAAGGCTCGTATTTATAATCAAAGTAATTACTTGAGTAATTACTTGCTACTAAGTAATTTCATACTTGAGGGTAGAATTCTTAAGTAAAGAAAATGGTGACTATTACTTGGCTAAGAGTTCTAAGCTTTGACAGTTCTAACTTCAAGCAATTACTAATAGAAAGAAAATCATTGCCTAAGCAATTACTTTTACAGAAGTAATTACTTTGACTTGACTATAAATACAAGTGTAAGTAAGTTTAAGTAAATCTATGTATTACTTAATAAAAAATATGTACTTAAGTACTTATTGTTTATGTGCGTGCGTAGGTATAGGATTCGATATAGGGGAAAAAAAAATCAAATGTCCCAATGTCCCCTAAACAAAACACTGCTTCAATTCTTTCGTAAATCGGCCAGGGCCCATCCCCCTTCAAACTAATATTAACATTGCACCACAAAATACCTCTAATTAAGGACCGGACCGGATCGCACTCCGGACTTGGCCAACAAAGGGTCAACAGCACGAGTTCTACCATTGTAAGAATGACCCTACCTACGAAAACTGCTGAAAACCAGTTGCATACAATGACGTATTATAGATAGACGCGTCATACACGAACATCAGTGCTTTCAAAAACAGCGTAAGCCATGATGTACCAACATACCAGTATATACTGGCCGCAAAGAAAAGGAAAGACGCATGCCGATACCTTTTGTAAGAAAGAGATGAATATACTTATTTGATTACGTCACTAGCTGCTGCATGTTCACTGGCGCGCGTGCGTGACTGATATAATAATAATAATATTAATATATATATAATACTGACGCCGGCAATTACCCTTCATTTAAGTTCCCATTTTTGAGCCCGGGTAACGCATCTAAAGGTAATAATCATTGGTTGCATAAGACCGTATTGACATTGTGCACTCTTTTTTAATAAGTTTGCTTATAACAAGACCTGGATATTAAGAAAATACTAAGTACAAATAAATCAACCCCATTTTAAAAATGCACCCCTCGACGAGGCACTTTATCTATTGCTCTGCTGACGTTTTTAACCACAGCGTCCCCTTAGCCAAACTGAAGAGATAAGCAAACACATTTTTGGACAATTTTAAACATTGCCCAATCTTTTAAGTAATCAAGCTATCCTGATAGCCTTGCTAGCTCTATCCTTGATGTGCCACAAGTATAATACACACAACCTCAATCAAAAGTATAGACTAAGTGAAGTATAAGCTAGCTGTGTGTGTGTGTGTATCAAGTAAAATTATTAACACAAGTTTTGTTGAATATAAAATAAATATACTTGTATATTTGTATTTTCTATTTAATCATTATTTTAACGTTTAATAATTTTATGGTGACTTTAAATATTTACGTATTAATTATTACGTAAATAGTTAGATAGGTAGTTATTTAGTTATACTTATAGTTAATGAGGAATAATAAAGTTCTTATATAAGTATATTTGGGTTAAGGTATTCTACGTATGGGCCAGTGTCGCCTGAAATAAATGGTTTATTTATTTTTTTATAATAGCGATGATGCCTGGGTAAAAAAAAAGAAATTCTATTTAGTCCGTTAGTCAGATAATAAAAAAATGTTAGACACGTATTTTTTGCTTTAGCAATATTATTAAAAAAATAGAAAATACGTGTCCAATATTTTTTAATAAACTACATGACGGACAAAACAAGGGATGATGATTAAACATTTTTTTTGTCCGTCGTTGTTTTGTTTTTTGTCGTGATTTGTAGTTTCTCCCCCGTCGTTTCTCCGCCTCTGGGCTCAAAAGGGACGACTTACCAACGAAACTTTTGCTATCTCCACCCCGAACTGTGTTGATTAGAATAGGCGGGATAATATTATAAATTAAAATTAAATTAAAATTCATTTATTTCGGAACCAGTACATGTCAAATTAATAAAATTATATAAAGAATTCATTAAAATATTACAATTATCCCGAGATAATTATTTTTCAAGACTTGAAAATGACACTTCGTCTTTTCACACAATCTCAGTACATAGTTATATTTCGGGCACTACTGCACAAAACTGAAACCCTGGTCAAGAACCGAAGAATTGTATAATCCGGTCGACCCGGACCATTGTAAAAATTACGCCATAAATCCGGCCGGAGCGCGCCGTCGACGGCCCGCCGCGACTCGCCTCGTAAATTATACACAGGGCTGCCCCGCACTGTAGATAATAAGGAATACCTACTACTTTCTAGATGAAGCAGTATTCGAAATTCGAACGTTTTTGTTTTGCTTTTCAGCTGTTTCGGCATCGGGACTCCGGGAGGTTTTGATTTTGAACTGTGTTTGTTTTAATCGGGTATTGAATGCTGGTGGAATGTTTGTGAGTGTAGAAAGCAAATGGATCCATGTTACGTCAGAACTAAAATCTTTCCAACCATTTATTTGTCTTTTGACATTATTTATTGACAGGCAATCATATAAAAAATGCACTACTTCATGGACGCTAAAGTAAAATATAATTATGGTTGGAAAGATTATAGGATTGATTTTTGGCTTAGGATTTTGTTTTTGGCGTGGTTCCAGATGTTGATTTGAGCAAAGTACTGAATAATCAATTAATTGGCGAGGTTATCCAATAAATTATTTTGTTTCAATGTTTAATTCTTTCTTCATAATAAACCCTTTCGCCACAGCCTCACTTTATGTGTCATTCCATTTATTTCAATCATTTACCTACTTGTTGATCCTCACAAAGTCACTCATATCTAACTCATATCTTCCCGGATCTTTACGTAATTTAAACATATTGTTACCTCTCCGAAACTACAGATAAATCAATTTGTCGGATGTAACAACCCTAGAAGGAGGCGCGAGGCTGACGGCGCGGGTGGCGCGGGTGTGACTTCACAAAGGCGCGCCGAAAATATATCTAAGTATACGATAGATAGTGCTGTACCTAGTGCTACGTTTTGAGTGTTACTGGGAAAGCAGAAAGCCTGGTGGAGAGGCCTGAAGCTTGTTATAGAACACACGGGGAAACGGGATAAAGGGATTTTGTTGTAATTTAAGTAAATAGTTTCAATAGTTAATTGGGCGATAGTAATTATGTTTTTGTTCTACACTGCCCGTATTCCAGATTTGAATCTCGAACGCTGAACAGCACTCTAATTGCGTAATTAACACACTATCAATCGCAATCTGAATGATTTTGAAGCATATTGCTAATCAATTGCTTCAAATGTTCGAACAATTTGTCTGCTTAACAACGTAAGTAAATAACACAATTAATGTTGTTGAATTGTCAAAATGAAAGCCATTGTCACTGTAAGCATGTTCCGCAATTACCCCGCAGGATGACAAAGAAGTATCACAATTACCCCGCAGGATGACAAAGAAGTATCACAATTACCCCGCAGGATGACAAAGAAGTATCACAATTACCCCCCAGGATGACAAAGAAGTATCACAATTACCCCGCAGGATGACAAAGAAGTATCACAATTACCCCGCAGGATGACAAAGAAGTATCACAATTACCCCGCAGGATGACAAAGAAGTATCACAATTAACCCGCAGGATGACAAAGAAGTATCACAATTACCCCGCAGGATGACAAAGAAGTATCACAATTACCCCGCAGGATGACAAAGAAGTATCACAATTACCCCGCAGGATGACAAAGAAGTATCACAATTACCCCGCAGGATGACAAAGAAGTATCACAATTACCCCGCAGGATGACAAAGAAGTATCACAATTACCCCGCAGGATGACAAAGAAGTATCACAATTACCCCGCAGGATGACAAAGAAGTATCACAATTACCCCGCAGGATGACAAAGAAGTATCATTCATACTAATCTAAACTTAGGGTTCATGTCCGATCGTTCTAGAATACAAGCCAGTGAAAACTTAGGTAAAGTGAGCTGTCAATAGTGTCAATGTCAATCCCTAGCATCACGTGGAATGACAGCTCACTTCAATCTCACTGCATCCACATATTAATACAGATGGGACACTCCGCAGTTTAGGTATGAAGGTACAAGTAAGTACGTGGCGGGCTCAGCTCACTGGGTCAATTCAGTGTGGGCTGCACCAGCTGGCTCGCACGTTAGGGCGAGCGCGCACTGCGGTGCGTTTTTCTAACGCATAATCTGTGAAGTATGGAATGTCTTTGAAGTGCGCGCACTGTGGTCATGCGTTTTGTTACTGTAGGCCCCGCCCAGTGCGGCAGAACTAACGGAAACGCACCGCAGTGCGCGCTCGCCCTTAGTTCGATACTCACTCACGCGCCGCGTCGTAAATAAGACAACCCTAACGAGTCAGTACGCGATAGAAAGAGAGGCAACTTGTAGGTGAATATAACTGCAGGTTGTGCGACCTGAATTGCACTTTATTGCGTCGTAGCAAAAGTCGCTTTTTATTTAAATTATTTTGTGCCATCTGTATTAATCTGTGCTGCATCTAAGTTTTCATGGTGAGATTTCTACAGAATAGACCTTTTTGGGAATTTTTCGAAACAACCAAGCTTTTATCCCTGAGCTTGTTAAATGATGCGGGTTGAAGTTTGTATGCGAACGAAGTCGCGGTCGTCATGCATGGCTTTGCGACCGAATCGTTCACTCCCTGTACAAATATTTGTCCCGTAAAGGTAGTGAACGGGTGCTTTCGCCCGGTGCTTTTTTTTTGCGGTTGTGTCCTGTGATCGCCCACCTAAGGATTGACTGCCAAGTGCCATCACGGTCCGCGGCTTTTATTTTTGAATTGAAAACTTCTTTAGGCGCGTTGAGCGATTTTTGATAAGGGAAAATCTTATGAGTTTTCGTCACGGTAAGCTGTCAAGTTTTTTTTTTCTACCATATTCAATTATGTAATACTAGCTTTTGCCCGCAGCTTCGCCCGCGTTTTTGTCGGAAAATATCCCACTGGAACGTACTACCGAGAATTCCTTCCTTATTCCTTGTCAACATTATAAAGGGAACCTCTGTGCAAAATTACAGCTTTCTAGGTCCAAGGGTTTGGGCTGGGCGTTGATGAGTCAGTCAATCAGTCAGTCAGTCAGGACTTTTCTTTTTATTTAAGAAAAATAGATTTGCGATAGAACTAATCCATTTATTTCTTACGCAAATAGAATCGAAATTAAGCCTGTCTTTGTAGCCTTACCACAGTTATCAACATTTAGAAAATTTCATAGCTTGGCGTACGCAATATAGTGATAGTGAATGAATAATGAACCAATTTCTATCAATGATTCAGTCATCTCTAAATTGAACAGTATCGCAGAATCCGCAAGATTAGTTATTATATTGGAGACGTTTCGATTGACTGAAATACATTAGTATTTTAATACTTATAAATCACAATAATACTAACAACTGTCGTAATTAATTTTTAATAGTGTTTCCTTAGTGTTTCATAAAACCACAGATCTAAGTGCACTAAACAATAATGAAACATGCTTTGTCCATCACTATTTCTGGATGGAATCTATTCAGAATAGAAGAGACATTTAGAGCCTGTTTCACCACCACCTACAATTAAGTTCCTATTAACTTACTTGGCAGATAATTTCATACAAATTCTGTTCCATTTTTTAATTTATTCGGTGAGCAGTCGCTTTTCGGACATCGTGAAATAGGCCCTAAACCAGAATAAATTCACCGTATGGTTTCGCTCCGGTTTAAAACTTAGGATTTTGTAATCCTACAGGTGGAATCTTGATGTACTAATTAATGTAGGTATTAACGAAATTATCTCGGTCGGCACGAATTACATTGTTTATGTATGAAAATAGCTCATACTATGGTAAGTAGCTGGTTTACAGGATGCGCTGCGAATACAGAGTCCGAATAGGTACTATCTACCAGATAAACTAAAATGAAAACATTATCTGCCAGATAAGTTAACCTGAACTTACCGGAAGGTTTTGAAACGAACCAAATAAGTACTTACCTATTTTCGCAGAATAAAATCCATGCTTATGACATACGAGATGCTCATCCTCTACCAGGAACTCAGGAATAGCTAGGATATCACTCCCTCCATTTCTCGTGAAGCAAAAAGAGTTGAAAGCAAGAAATAGTTTGCAGCTCATAACACGAACTTAATGTAACTTATTTGTGTTTGCTTTTAGCATTGAGTTATATAACTAGAGAAGCAAACCTCATTAAAATGTGTAAAAAAAGGCTAGCCACTATTTCAACGCGACGACGTAGCTTTGAAACCACTAAACATTTAAAAGTAAACATATATCTTTCTCACTTACACAAGTCGCAAGAACAATACTGTCGCTTAGATTAGACAAAGATCGCAATATAAACATGCAATGGCGGTGAATGGCGGGATGGGGTTGCCTACCCATGTGAAATTTTACCCAAGTTTTTAAACGTTGAAAAAAAAACGTAACGTTTAAACGTTAAACGTTAAGTTATTTTTTAAATATGTGAATTATGTATTTCTTATTGGATGTGTATTAAAAGTTTATAACTAATGAAAATAATCAAGACATTTTCATTTTGAACATTTTTTATTTCCTTTAGTACATTTCCATACATATAATTTACATTTATAAATATTAGAATATAAAAACATTTAAGAATATAAAAAATAGTAGCCCACCGGCATCGGGAACAGGGTCCAGGGTACCGGTGGTCAGGGCTGCTGAGAGAGGAACCTCCTAACGATACGCGCCGTGTCCAGAAGTACCGCTTTCTGGAGCAATCTTCCTTAATCCAGCTGCCTAACGAGAGCCTCTTCAGGTGTTGATCGAGGCTCTTGGCTATTATGGCATTGGCCGTCACGACTATCGGCACAATGATTGCTGTATCGACATCCCACATGTCAACAACCTCGCGAGCCAGGTCAAGATACTTAATCTGCTTATCTTTTTCAGCTTTCACGAGGTTCTCGTCATGCGGGACCGCTATTTCAATAATCATTGGGCGACGCTCTAATCGATCTATCACCACTATGTTTGTCTTATTGGCAACAATAGTCCTGTCAGTGATGATAGATCGATACCAATACAACGTGATATTGCCATTTTCGAGAACTGGGTCGGGCATATACCTATAGTACGGTACTTCCAATTCCACAAGACTGTATTTCAGAGTAAGTTGCTGGTGGATAATCCTGGCTACAAGGTTGTGCCTCTCAAGTAGTCTCCGTTAGCCAGACGAGAACAGCCAGAAATAATTGACGGACTGATTCCCTCGGACGGTGGAATGCCCGACAGATGTCAACCGTGCCGTCCTTCACAATATATTTCCAGTAGTTGTTCGTCATCATAACTTCGTCCATAATCGCAAAGACAAAACCTTCCGTTTCCCCAAAGAGTCAGTTTTCTATAAGTCCTTTTCTTTTTGAAGGTTTTTTAACCCCCGACGCAAAAAGAGGGGTGTTATAAGTTTGACCGCTATGTGTGTGTGTGTGTGTGTGTGTCTGTGTGTCTGTCTGTGGCACCGTAGCGCTTAAACGGGTGGACTGATTTGGATGCGGTTTTTTTTATTTGAAAGCAGGTTTTCCAGCGATGGTTCTTAGACATGTTTTATCAAAATCGGTTCAGCCGTTTCAAAGTTATTTGCTCTTTTGTTAGCTGCGGTAGGGATCTTAGACGCGTAATGGGTATTTACTTTACTTTCAAACCTTAGTGTGACCTAAAATTTGAAACATCCATGTATGCTATCTATCTATGCAAGATTATGGAATTGTTGGTCTGATGCTGCAGCTAGGATATCCAGCACTAGTGTGCTGGATACACTCTTGAAAAATTAATAGCAGAAACGTCGTGTTTGGATTCATTTACATCAGTATTTGATTCTATATACAATGCAATGGTGGCAACAGGATGAGCTGATGCTGCAGCCAGGATGTCCAGCACACTAGAACACTCTTGAAAAAGTAATAGCAGATATGTCGTGTTTGGATTCATTTACATCAGTATTTGATTCTACATACAATGCAATGGTGGCAACACGATGAACTGATGCTGCAGCCAGGATGTCCAGCACACTAGAAGACTCTTGAAAAAGTAATAGCAGATATGTCGTGTTTGGATTCGTTTTGATCAGAATTTTATTCTACATACAATGCAATGGTGGCAACACGATGAGCTGATGCTGCAGCCAGGATATCCAGCACACTAGAATACTCTTGGTAAAATAATATAGCAGATATGTCGTGTTTGGGTTCGTTTTGATCAGTATTTGATTCTACATACAATGCAATGGTGGCTACACGATGAGCTGATGTTGCAGTCAGGATATCCAGCACACTAGTACACTCTTGAAAAAAAAATAGCAGATAGTAGTGTTTGTATTCGTTTTTTTATCAGTATTTAATTCTATTTGCAGTACGATGGTGGCATCATTATAAGTTAATGTTATGTGCAGAGAAACTTAACATTCTGCAGTATTAAAAATTCATTTCTGTATTGTTAAATTGTTTAAAAAGTTTAAAAAGGTTAAAATAAAAATTAAATTAAAAATTTAAAAAACCCCCAACGCAAAAAGAAAAGAGAACATTTAAAAAGTCAAAAATAATACCTATCGTTGAGCCATCAAATTCGATTGAGTAATACGATAGGTATTATTTTTGACTTTTTAAATGTTCTCTTTTCTTTTTGCGTTGGGGGTTTTTAAATTTTTTTAATTATTCCATGAATTGCACTGTTTTATCATTTACATTTAGCTGCATTTCGTCTTCTTCGCTCAACTCAGTTCCTCTAATAACATCGTTTATTTTTTTTATTTCTAGTCTTTTATTTTTTTGTGATATTTTTTTTTTGTTAGTCTTTTAGCCGATACATTTTTCAACCGGTGAATTATTTTCCTCATTTTGTGCTTTCGGGGCGTTTCAGTTAATTCGTTTATCTCTTCGTCGGTTTCCACAGCATCCACATCCATATTTTCTTCTTCTGAAAGCTCCACCTGCTATTAGAATAACGGTTGTCCTGAAAAATATACAATTTACTGTAGGCAAAACAACTCTTATAAACTAAAAACTAAGTTGAAAAAAACATTCAACAATGTAGTTTGAGTCGATATAAACTAATTTGTTGCTGTGGGAGTTTAATGAGAAGGCATTTTTTGTTGACATTACCTATAATTTGATAATATTAATTGCCGCAAAAAATCATTACTTTTACAATAAGCATTAGAATTCCTTGATTGCACAAATAAACACGGCCACATTCGCTTTTTGGTCCTATTTTATCTTGATCACGGAAGTGCTTCGAACAAATGACAGTAGATTTAGTAGGTAGCCAGTCAGTATCTTTTCTCAGCAATCGGATTATTGATTGAGAAGCATCTTTAGGTAGTCTGGAACATTGTTAATCATTATTAAAAAATATTTAAAATCGCTTATTCCATAAATTAAAAACTCCCACAAATGTGGGAAACTAAAACATAGTTTTTAGTTGTAACACTGATCATAATTAAAAAAAAATCTACATTTTATTTATTTTCCTGCGTTTTTACGATGATATAAACACAGAAACAATAAACTTACGTGTGGAAAGTAATTCCGGTAGTTTTTGTGATCTAGAATCGCATTCTTTCATTACGCATTTACCCATTTTGGCGATATTTTTTGTCGCGTGTCACTCGGTTCACTTCGGCTGCCGTCGTAAAGAGCACTGAACTGACGTTAGTTACGCATACGGCCGTGGCCGTATGTTCAGTGGCAACGCCTTGGCGCGGCAATTGCTAATCTAGTGTAACATATATATCAATGGCTTTTAGTAGGTTCTGCGCAGGTCATTTTCCGACCACATAACTTCATAAACTTTTTCACACTGTATTAAGGTTTTGAAAACCTGAAAAGAATTATTTATACCATTCCCCCTCTAAAAAGCTTATTTTATTCACTGAAAACAGTGAATAAAAAGCACTTTTACTCACTGTTTTGATGTTTGAAAATGGAACACACCAATGTATTCGACCACAGATTTAAAGAACCTATGCTAGATGCGGCACGTTATTAGATTGTATGAAAACCGAACGTGTTATCTTTTTTCTACCTACGATATCTTCACCCCAGCCATTTAGTGATGTGCTCAAAGTAAACAGAATTGTTTCAATCACTAAGCGTCACTGAGCTAACAGACTTTTTTTAGTACGAACAGTCGAACATGCAGGGCACGCTTGGTCGTGGCTTGCCCTATCTAGTGTAAGTGTAATCTGTGTATTCGACCTATATTGGTGTGTTCTAAATTCAATTTGATTGGTCGACATTTTCGACAAGGAGTTTAGCATTAGAATAAAAACTGTTTTGTGTTCTTTGCTGTCCTTAGTAAATTGGCGCTATTTTGAATACTGTAAGTTGTACGAACACAAAGTTTAGTGTTACTTTAATATTTAATTTTGTGTTTGTTTAGTGTTGTTCTCATCGATTAAAAATGCATTCTAGTGATGAAGATGTGTTAACACCTGAGTTTGTGAAAGAGAGGGCGGCCGATATAGTGGAAAGCTTGCTACCCAAAAAATCACGGCTGGTTTACATCAAAGCCAATTTAACTTTACTTTTTCTTCATTATATGTATACTAGCTTTTGCCCGCGGCTTCGCCCGCGTGGATGTCGGAAAATATCTCATGGGAATGTTCATGTGGAAAACATAGGGCCGTCCGATATAACTGTGCAAACTCAAATCGCTACGATATATCGTTACCGTGTATAGTAGGCATAAAGCTACCAGTCGGCATGATTTTTTCCGACATCTTCAACAGTCGTCGTCATATTTCAGCCAATTTACACAAAACTATAATGAATTACCCTGAATCACTCCGTTCATTGGAGAAAACCGTATGAAAATCCGTTCGGTACTTTTTGACATTATCGCATTCAAACAAACAGACTTACGCGGCGGGGGGACTTTGTTAATTACTTAAAATGTATTATGCCAGTCACGCTCTAATAACAAATAACTTTTGTCCGAGTGTCCACTCGTTCAAATAATTTCCTCGTAAAAACGCCGAATGAAATAAAGACTAAATGTTACCTCAAGATTCGAACTATGACTACATTTCCAATCCCTTAAATCTCTTAAAAAGAGGTAGGTACACAAACATTTGTCAACCCCTATTGTACCCCCTCAAAAACGCTGTACCATATATATATTTTTTTTTTTTTTTTTCTGAGGGTGGGAAATCATCAAATAACTTCTCCCGCTCTGGGTGGAGCGAAAGGGCGTGTCAGACTTTTACTGACTAAAACCCACCCGTGTTCCTTCAGTTGCCTATGCCAGGGCCGCGGTAACCCCTTCGGACAATCCGCGACCCCAGCGGCATTTTCATATCCCTAACTTAAGAAATGCCAACATTTCTTAAGTTAGGGATGGTGGGTGGTTTCCCATACAAATTTTCATCCCTTATATCACCCCTTGTACGATTATGTTTTAAGACAAAAAGTAGCTCATGTCGTTTCCCAGGATGCTATCTATAGCCTTGCCAAATTTTGTCGAAATCCATGCAGTTTTGTAAATTTTAAAATCAACCCCTATTTTACACCCCTAGGGGATGATTTATAAAAAACGCTGAACACATATTTCTTAATTTCCTACCAATAGCATAAATTTGTTATCCCTAACTTAAGAAATACTGGGTTTCCCTTACAAACTTTCATCCCCTAAATCACCCCCTGTAGTATTGTTTTTGAAAGTATCCTATGTCCTTTCCCAGGATGCATATAAAGCCTTGCTAAATTTTATCGAAATCCGTGCAGTTTTGTAAATTTTAAAATCAACCCCTATTTTACCCCCTTAGGGGATGATTTTTCAAAAACGTTGAACCGAATATTTCTTAATTTCCTACCAATAGAATAAATTTGTTATCCCTAACTTAAGAAATACTGGGTTTCCCTTACAAACTTTCATCCCCTATATCACACCCTGTAGTATTGTTTTTGAAAGTATCCTATGTCCTTTCCCAGGATGCTATATAAAGCCTTGCTAAATTTTATCGAAATCCGTGCAGTTTTGTAAATTTTAAAATCAACCCCTATTTTACCCCCTTAAGGGATGATTTTTCAAAAACGCTGAACCGCATATTTCTTTATTTCCTATCAAAAGCATACATTTTAATTTTCACATCCCTAACTTAAGAAACACTGAGTTTCCCATACAAACTTTCATCCCCTATATCACCCCCCGTAGGATTATTTTTTAAAACAAAAAATAGCCTTTTTCCCACCCCAGGATGCTATATAAAGCCTTGCCAAATTTTATCGAAATCCGTGCAGTTTTGTAAATTTTAAAATCAACCCCTATTTTACCCCCTTAGGGGATGATTTTTCAAAATCGCTAAACCGCATATTTCTTAATTTCCTACCAATAGCATAAATTTGTTATCCCTAACTTAAGAAATACTGGGTTTCCCTTACAAACTTTCATCCCCCATATCACCCCCTGTAGTATTATTTTTGAAAAAAATTGTATCCTATGTCCTTCCCCAGGATGCTATATAAAGCCTTGCCAAATTTTGTCGAAATCCATGCAGTTTTGTAAATTTTAAAATCAACCCCTATTTTACCCCCTTAGGGGATGATTTTTCAAAAACGCTGAACCGCATATTTCTTTATTTCCTATCAAAAACATAAATTTTAATTTTCACATCCCTAACTTAAGAAATACTGAGTTTCCCATACAAACTTTCATCCCCTATATCACCCCCTGTAGGATTATTTTTGAAAAAAAAAGTAGCCTATGTCCGTCCCCAGGATACCATCTATAGCCTTGCCAAATTTTATCGAAATCCGTTCAGTGGTTTAGGCGTGAAAAGGTAACAGACAGACAGACAGACAGACAGACAGACAGACAGACAGACAGACAGACAGACAGACAGACAGAGTTACTTTCGAATTTATAATATTAGTATGGATTTTCACTTAAATCTTTCTTTTTCTCGTAGTCATGGTATAAAGTATAGTATGCAACTCTTGAATAAAACGGATTTATATCGAGGGCCATGAATCGCTCGCGTCGCTCAGGATTCTAACACTTGAATCACTCGCTACGCTCGTGATTCAATCATCATGAATCACTCCCTACGGTCGTGATTCAATCGTTAGAATCCTTCACTAGCTCGTGATTCATCTATGGCCCTCGCTTTAAATCCGTCCTTTATTCACTAATTGCATAATATACTATTAATGACTTGAATATTTTAATACTTGTAGTATATTAATAACTATCCACACTAATAGATTTTTCCTTACATTTCTTCTGTTTGTAATATCACAGGACTTAATGATACCTTATTAAATTTCTTATAAATTAGATAGCAATGAATATGAGTTTTTAGAAGAGCATCCACTTTCATGTTTTTAACAAACATGAATCAAAAATATAACAAACTAGCTTGTGCCCGCGGCTTCGCCCGCGTAGATATCGGAAAATATCCCACGGGAACGTACTACCGAGAAATCCTTCCTTATTCCTTGTCTACATTATAAAGGGAACCTCTGTGCAAAATTTCAGCTTTCAAGGTTCAAGGGTTTGGGATAGGCGTTGATGAGTCAGTCAGTCAGTCAGGAGTCAGGGCTGCTCTTTTTATTTATACAGGGTTATTTGTAAAACACCAGTAACCTCTTAAGGGTTATACTCATCATTATGAACAAATTTTACTATGGGACCAAACCTGAAATCGCGAAAAAAAAACCCTTTTTCTTTCTTTCTTTCTTTCTTTACATCAAACTCGTCAAAATGTAGGGAGCAGCTGATTTTTTTTTCGCGATTTCAGGTTTGGTCCCATAGTAAAAGTTGTTCATAATGATGAGTATAATGACCCCTTAAGAGGTTACTGTTGTTTTACAAATAACCCTGTATAGATAAATTTATGCTGACGGGCACAAATAATAGATCGGAGCCCGAAAAACGATCTATAATATATATAAAGTAACCATGCAAATATTAGTTCCATTTGTGAATCGAACTCGCGAAAGTAATGCCAATCACTCAATATGATTGTGTCCGTGTCTACTTTTTTTTTTGAAATATTTGAATTGTCAGGTTCATTCATTTGTTCTCTTTTCAAAACATCATGTTCAACTTTTTCCCAACTAAGTATGTTGGGGTCGCTTGGCTTCCAGTCTAACCGGATGCAGCTGTATACCAGTATTTTACATGGAGCGACTGCTTATCTGACTTCCACAAACCAGTAACGGATAACACGATAACCCTGGGTAAGACTGGTTTGTCAGACTTTCAGCCCTCGGTTCGGACTGACGACGATCACTTAGCGACGTTAAACGTGCTTTCGGAGGATCTCTTGATATGCGATTTATGGTTAGATGGTTACCCATCCACGGACTGACCTCGTCGATCCGTACGGCTATTATTATTTAGCCACGAACTCCTATTTTCGAAATGTAATTGGTCCTAATTTTGGTACTCCCTAAAATATGTGTAACGTCCTAACTGCGTCCTTTACAAACGCGCGGCTCATTATAATTCTCGTGGTACGTTAACTACGCCAGTTTTGCACGTTTTCATTATCGCCCCTCGACATTATCGCGACCATACCTATCCTTTTACACTTGAACTAAACTAGTGATAATTTATATTCTCTCCTATCTATTGTCCGCTCATAAATAGGGTTGCGACATACGAGATCCGATTTTTTATCGATATCGAAGATTGAATCCGTTTCACATTTTTATTTTTCGACTCGTAAGTATATCCCACAAAGCAAAATGGTTTTATAAAATTATACAGGGTGTAAAAGATAGGTGTATCCCATAAAAATTAGTCTCATAGAGCGTTTATTTAAATTAAACACCAAACAAACCGATATCGTGAAAATATCCGTTTAATTATTCAAACGGCAACTCCATGATAATTCAGTTCTATATCAGCGGCCCGCACGCAACAGTCGCACGACATATTTTTACCTTTTTTGTTCCGGAAAATGCAAAAAGGACACGCATGACGCATGGACGCGCGACAAAAAGTTGCGGCGCATTCGCATTGCGGGCGTACGTCTGGCGGCAGAGTACCAGGATCGCAGCGGCGCGAGGAGATAAGTAATTCTGTGCTCGGTCGGGGGCCGGGCGGGCGGTCGGGAGGAGGGGGTAAATGCCCGCGCGGCGGCGGCGGGTAATTGGTTCGCGCCGCCCGAGGCGAGCCCGTAGTATCGCGCTTTAGCGACGGGCGCCCTCCGGTGTCGGGCGCGCATTATACGCCGGTGGAGTCGAATTAGGTGTAGATTTTTTTGGTTGTTTTATTTTACTTTATTTTTGTGAGCCGGTGTGGGTTGTAGGATATTTAAATTAGGATGGATGTTTTCTGTGTTATGTTTACTTTGTACATGTTTGTGACGTATCATTCTGTATAATATCAAATATTGTATCATTATGAAACCTGCAAATTGCAAAGAGCTGAGAAGTATTTAATTTATTTCTTGTCTTGCTTATCGCTGTAGTATATTATCATCAATCATGCGGCATGCCTGCTAAACTAATTAGTGAAATACAAATTTAATTATACAGGGTGATAACTGGCCAAAATTTGTACAGTAAATTGGTGACTTATTATCTATCAGGGATTGGTAAATCGCACGAAATTAACTTGCATGAAAAAAACTATTAAGAATGAAAAAAAATTACAAACGCTGAGATTTTTTACATTTTGCTAATAAGCACAAAATGTCAAATCAAATGTCATCTCCAGCAGTAAAAATGCACCTATAACTAAAGAAATATCTCTATAACAAAAGTTGTCGACTCCATACCACTCCTGGCGGCTGTTTGTCATGCTACCGCGGAGTTATAGCTATGTCATGTGGCCACCGGCGCGCCACTTTATACATCCGACCGACGGCGCTACCGCCCGCCACGAGCGCGCACACCTCCTGCCAACACATGTATACCTAGTACTTTAGTTATCGAGTGCTATGTCGGCACCTACTCTCTCTACTGAAAAGTTAACGTTTTGCGCCAAAGTTCCCTTTATTACACACTGTTAGAGGTTCTCACGTCGTATATTTTATTACGATTGAGATATATAACTTGAATATTGAGTGATATTGACGTAAATGTGGTAGCGTCAGAATTTCAGCAACCGAAACGTCTCAAACCGAATTTGGAACTAAAACTTTGACGAGAATCGAGATCGACTGATGAAAATGCCAAATTACTTACAATAGGTGCGAAAAATAGTAAATTCAATATATTCAGTCAATTCACTCAACATAATTCCTTTATCAGCCACGGGACGAATGGCAGAGAGAAATGGGGAAGCGGTGGAAACAGTAGGGGAAGCGATGAAACAGTACCTATCTTAAGTAGTTTGAAAAGTTTTCGACTCCGATCCGGCTGAATAAAGTTGAATCTTTTAGCTAATCTTTAACACGCTTGTGCGATAATCCGGGGTTAAAAGAGGATAAGATGGAGGTATCAGCTGCTTATCATTAATATTTTAGTAGTCTTGGGGGTGAGGTAGATCGGCGGATAAAACATTCAGCCCTAAATACCTTGCGTATGTGCTGGCCCCAGCTTCTCTATGAATCTTTATAGAAACCGGATTCATAGCTCCTCAAATCTAGGACAAAACGCGGTAATCCAGCCGGAGAGCAATAGCTATGCCTCACGTAACATCCAAAATGTGACTTAAGGTTCTCCAAACTACTTCTAATCTAGGAAAGTCTGGGAATCCGGTAGGATCCAGCCGGATGTGACAATAGGTTCAGTTATAGAACAACTTCGTGATTTCGTTCCAATTTTCCCATGAAAATAACAAATGAGATATTCCTGCAACATCGCGGAAACGAACGTGATCCCACTCATATGAGGGTTCCTAGTTGCTCGTATACCGTCTTGTTCGGAACTAGCTACTAACAGATTTACTGTTTCTGGAATTTCTATAAATCTTTGACTTGCCAACACCGACTACTGTACTAAAATCAGAGAAGATGATAATTATTTCCTGGTTTTGCTGGTTGAGCATTTGGTCCTTACTGATGCATGTCGTTAAGGGATTAGTAGAAGTCTTTGGGGAGCTCGTCCGAGGCAGCATCCTTATTTTTTCCTGCCATGATGCAGCATTGCTGTGTTCGTTTTCAAGTTGAAGAGTATTGCTTGAAGATTTCACAGGCCTTCAACATTTTTTAATTCAAAATATTTGAAACAGAGACCGTCATACTAAGCCCGCATCCGTACCAGGGGCCTACTCCCTAAGCACGAAACCCGTAGTTTCGGCCTTTGTTACGGGCGTTACTTACTCCGTATCACCTACGGATGGATGATTGGTTCGGGGCCCGAACGAAGTATGAATGACAACATGATTTGCCAGTTGTCCCTACTTCCGATGTGTTGTTGCCCGTCCGAAAAATTTAACTTTTACACTTGTTTTAATGGATCGTAATGTCAGACGGACGGATAAACGGACGGACGGAAAGACGGACGGACTTAGGGAGTAGGCCCCAGATTCCTCAGTTTTATCCTAGTTTTGCCCTCAAATCTCCCGGACGTACTCGTCTGAACTTCCGGGTGGGCCCTTAGAAAAAGCCTTGGTACTCCTACGTACCCTTGACCCGCACTTAAAGGCGAGGCGAGAAAATATACCCTGTTTTTTTCAACCAGCACTCCATAAGACTCCGGAGTTTTCGAATTCATACGACACACCACGTAGATTAATCCCATACGATAGTAGACTTTAGATTGAAAAGCTACACTATATTTATCTTGTAACCGGCTCACTATAAAGTATGGGAAGCACTCGTGGCTAGGTATAAACATTAACCATGTTATGATGCCGTAAATCAGAACATTATGTGTGCAGAGCGCACCTTAGTTTTTAATACTACCATCAAAGGCAAAGGAGTTATAGTTCGCTTAAATCAAGCGGAAGGCTGGAGTATAAAGTATATAAAGCGCTTTTATTTCTGGAATGTGCCTACTCTTTTTTAGATTTTTTTTTTGTTGGGAAATTGAATATTATTTTGTATGACTGTTGACCTCGCCCTTTAGGTCCAGGTAGGACCAAATCTTTTTTAAATATTTAGTATTTTTTTGTACATTGAATCACTAAGCTTTCTTGCCGGATATCTGAGGGGCAATTCTCGTATTTTTAACAACGTTCACAATCTCATCTCAGTCTCAATCTGTCAAAAATTGTATAGCGTTTACCTACATTTTTGACATTTGATTGATGCTGGCATGAGATTGTGAACGTTTTTAGGTACGAGAATTGGCCATCTGATACTTTTGCCGGATTGGTTAGACAAAGCACTGACTTCAACTTTCGTCTAGAATCTAGATCCAACGTAGTCCTTTTAGTCGTCGAAATATATTTCTTCGAAGTGATGCCTCACTTCATAGCCCAACGTCTGAAGCTGTGACAGAATTTCGAAGAACTCCTTCCGTTGCACACCATTGGTTGACAGAAACAACAAAAACAACAGAAATAAGTTAAGCTTAAAAGAACTTAACACTACATGGCATTTTATCTTTGATGAAGGTACAGTACGCGTCATGTAAGTTTGCCGCTCTGAAGTAGGCTACAAGCTACAATGCTACAAATGGCTGCGGCAGTATTCAATACCAATACTAAAACAGTAGCTCCATGCCATAATGCCATGCGCATCGGAAAGCCTGATTTCAGAGCGGCAAACTTACGTGATGCGAACTATACCTACCTCATCATGTTTACTGAACCGGCCTCACGTCATTTACTCTATAGATTAACAGTTAAACCTTGAGTATCCAGTCCATCGCATAAGATAGGTAGGTGACCAAAAAATCCGCGGGTGAAAAAACCCGGGATATGTACAAGGTGTTAATTTTTTTCTATATATTTTCTGTTTACGCTTTGACGCCTCGTCACTTCGAAAAGCCATTTATCTACATTTGAACAACAATTAACAGTTTTTCGAACGAAAACATCATTCTTATTATAATTCGTAGGGAAGGCCCTCTTCGGTCATTAGTCGCCGGTCGCCGCCCGGTTGCCGCCCGGTTCGCACGGACTCGACGCGGTTAAAACAGGGTTGCCAGTTTTTATGGCACTGTTTATTTTTATTTATTTATGTGTTTTAGCCCGCACTGACACAATGTTGGAATAAGTTGCAGTATCGATTCGAAAAGATTTTGTGGCAACTCAAGAGGTTCTATTGAATATTTAGATTTAATAAATCTTACAAGATTAGTTTTCTTCAATCCCTGCCAAGTCATTGTTAATCCAACTCATTTCTCAACGCAATTGCGTCATTTATGCAATTTATTAGTTTTTAATGTTCATTAAAGAGCTAAAACGAATCGGGGAACAAAATACTTATTTAAAATGTAAAAACTAGTACCAAGGTAAGTATTATTTTCGCTTTGAAGTTTGAGTCAGCCCTTTACAACACTGTTATCTTGCGCGCTAAGGCGCGACTGGACACATACATTAAACGCGATATCATAAATACTTCACTTTCAGACAAGATCGATCATTTCTGTTTAGAAAAACAAAAGAACGTGCAAAAAAATTTAAACAGCATGTATAGGTGTTCTAAAATGAATAAATTTAAAATTGTCTGGTAGTGGTAACCCTTCGGGGACGTTGGGCGCTGTCGGGAGCGGTCGTGGCCGCGCGACGGGGCGCATAAAATACGCCGCGCGATGTCGTCGGCTACACTACACGATGTGTCACGGATACACGACCCGTGTAGAGATGTGGCTAAGAACGGATATCGTCGATATCGATAAAATGTTTATTACTTAGATGTTTTCTTTTCCTTTTTTGTCGGGTATTTATTTATATGTTTTTGAATGTTCCACTTATTATATTAACGCAAATTATGAACACGAAAAAACATAAGTAAGTACGTAACGCAAACTGAATTTTCAAAAAAAATAATATGTCCCATTTCGTGAAATAAAATACTTGACCATCGTAACTAAAAACATACTTACTTACTTATCAATTTTATAGCCAAATTGCCAAAAAATCATCTATGTACATTTAAACATAATTGCACACACAAAAATTAAACTCAACATCGACAAAAAAAGAAACTTGGCACAAGCCCTACACGCGGTGCCCTCGCATGCAATCAGTCGGGGCGAGCCGCGGCGACGCCACTCAGCGCGCCTCGTAAACGTTATCGGGTACATCGTAAAAACGCTACGTAAAATGGCGAACGTGCCGCCAACCGGCCCGCACACGTTCTATATTTGTATTCGAAGTTGGAACTATAGAATGTGTTTGAAAATTGAAGCGAATTTTTGAGATAAGCAAGGCGAAGTGATATTGCACATAAAACTTTGGGAATTTTAAAAAGAAATAAAAATTGTCTTGTTCTTGCACGAATTATTAAAATACAGAAAATACAATACTTATTAGAGGTATTTAGAAAAGAGATACTATGCCACAGCGCATCGTAGCGTATGTATAGTTGTTACTTTTATCTCACGAAAGCGGGTGAGCCATACTTGTAGATGTAATGCGTATAGACACGCGCTCTTGTGTGCGTACCTGCAGGTAGCGCGCTCGCGCTCCCGGGCTTATGCACACAAAGACAATGTGCATGTAACATTTACACATACAAGTATGGCTCGCCCGCTTTCGTGAGATAAAACAACTATACTATGCTACAGATGCTACTAGGACCGTAGGTAATTATCCGTTGTAGCGCTGGTTTTCAGATAATACCTAAATAAGCCCTAACAGGTAGACGTACTAAGCTTAGTACCGATTTCATATAACATATTTTAAATAAATGATAACATATTTTAATTAATATATTTCCAATATAAGCTGACCTCTCACTGTACGAAAATCCTACACAATGCAGATCAGCTTATACTGGAACAGTATAGCTTGATATGTAGCCGTGTGTACACATTCATCTTGCTTGCTTGCAGACTTTCTAATATTTTTACCATGGTATGAACTTTGAAACGATACGTGAGAAGATTATCATTCAGTGAGTAGTGCTATACTCCCATCTGATCATCCAAGACTGCAGCGTTTTAAGTCAAACTCAAACTCAAAGCATTTATCTATCTATATAAATAAAAATTTTGAAATTTTGCACAGAGGTACACGTTATAATGTAGACAAGGAATAAGAAATGAATTCTCGGTAGTATGTTCCCGTGGGATACTTGGCGACATCCACGCGGGCAAAGCCGCGGGCAAAAGTTAGTTTCAAATAAACCAATTACAGGCACTTTTGAGTGAGCATGACATACTCTCAACCGCCAGGGCACATTCAAGTCAGTGAAAGACGAACCCAGTAAAAGGTAGCTTTATATCAGCTACATAGTGCTCACACATGTGTTAGATGGGAAGGAAGGCAGTAGGTAAGAACCAAATTTCTTAAAAACAAAATACAAACAATTCAGCCCTTATTCAGCCCATGAATGACGTTTTAAAATTTCAAACTTAGAACGTTCCCTTCGAACTCCAAGCTCTCCCTTTTACAAGACGCAATACAGCACTAATAGGTTTACTGAGGTTTTTAAAAGGGAGTTTATCCATTCTATAGTGATTATTGGTTCAATATCGTGCTTCTGAACACTTTAAGGAAGAATTTAGCTGAAAAGTCGAGTGAATTACTATCGAGGGTTTATTTCTGAGGACCTCAGAAACCGAGCATATGGAAGGAATTCAGTTAAATAGATAATTTTGTCGAGTCAATAGCTATTGAGAATTAAGAGTTTAAACTCCGTTTAAGAATTGTTCAGAAACCGGGCATAAATCATGCAACTTTTAGAGATCCCTCGGATCCGAGACGTGACGGAGGGGCCCGCAGGCAAATTCACACCCCAATTAGCGTCTGATCGAACTTGCGCGAGTGGGCTACGCTTGGACCCTCAGTACGAGATGTAGAGATGACAGGAAGTGGCCTATTTTTTTTAAAACTGTTTTTCTCATCACCATGAGAGAAGCGGTTTTATTGTATCACTCACTTCCCGCGCGGCTTCGCCCGCGTGGATGTCGGAAAATATCCCACGGGAACATGCTACCGGGAAATCCTTCCTTATTCCTTGTCTACGTTATAAAGCGAACCACTGTGCAAAATTTCAGCTTTCTAGGTCCAAGGGTTTGGGCTGGGCGTTGATGAGTCAGTCAATCAGTCAGTCAGCACTTCAGTTCAGTTCACCAATTGTGTATTTATGTCCTCATCTTAGCTTATAGCATAAGGTAGACGGATCAAGAAATCAAAATAAGTAGTTAATGCCGTTTTTCTGTCGTACATAATTTACCTATGTAATTTTATCTCACTATTTATAATATCAACGCAGTAAAAATTTCAATTTGAAGCTTGTGCTTAAATAGTCAGATTCAGCATTCAGGAAAAGACTTTTCTTTGGGCGCATCTCAATGATACACTCACACAAAACCCAAATATCCGAACGATCTTACGGTGATAAGCCTTTCCATAAAGACCCTTAAACGGCCCATTGTTGTCTCCAAACCATAAGTTGAGACATCGAGTATGCAATGAAACGATCTCGATTTCAAGACGGGATCCGTTGCGGTGAACGGCGAAATAACTGCACAACTGCTGTTTCAGTCACAGTTTCTTAGCCTCATTTTGTCGTTTTAAAGCTTTTTTATTAGTGGAACCTGTATTTTGAGAACTTCCAAGTCGCTGATAATTCCAGTCGAGTTGAGGACATTAACAGTTCACCTGACTATTAAGTAATGTCAGGCGAACTGTTAATTTTCTCATAAAAAGCATTAAAAAAACTTCTAATGTCATGAAAATAAAAATGTCACATCCAGCATCTCTACAGTCGGTATCTAACAATCCCGGGGCGCCTATTCCCGGGACGGGGCGGTCCCGGCGGCGTTTAATTTCATTCCCGAACCCCTTCCCGGGTCGCCGCTAGCTTAATGAGATATTACAACTGTAAAATTATGTCCTCACCTGATCTGTACTCCTGGTACAATTTGTTCGACAAATCAATAGGATTAAGGGGTATTTTGGTACTTAATCTAAGTTAGGTAGGGGTAAGCCGGTAAGCAGACCCACATGGAATCATTTTATAGCTGGCTAAGTAGGAATCAATAGAGAGGTTTCGTGGGTTACTAATCTAGAACCTAGACCATTTATTTGACAAACCGTCTTGAGCGACTGTGGTGACCAATGCTCGTCGTGCATTGTATGAGAAGAGGCCTCTATGCCCTGCAGTAGGACAATAATAGGCTGGTATTATTATTATTAATATTTGATCGAACTTAATATGCCATCGAATCTTTGTAGATACTTAATGATGTTATTACTCTATGTATTTTTTTTTTATCTTTAAAATATCGATATCGATAGCAATAGCACCACAGAACAGATAAAAGACAAAGAGGAGAACCCCTTTTATCTGTTCTGTGGATACCACTTTCCCAAAAAAATTATGTTATTCTCTAAAATCAAATAAAAATCTAATCTTGGCATCTTGAAGAACTAATAACCATCTCAAAGACGACATTACCTAAAAGTTGCTGAAAAACATTTGTCGGAAACCACTTAGCTAACTGTTGGAACTGGCAACTTTATTTTCAATGAAGCTTTACATTGTCTTTCCAGACTAAAGTTTTGCACGTGACAAAAAATAAAATCTTGTGTGAAATTTAAAATTAGAATGACATAATTCAATTGCCTCTTTGATAGTTTCTTGTTTCTTGTAGCGATAATTGAGAGACCCAAATTCAGCGGGAAATATTATTTACAGGTAGGTAGATTGATTGGCATAAAGGCGGAAGCAAACAGGTGCGACGCGACAGCGCGAAGTGACTCCAGTAGAACAATTTCTATGAACACTTCATAGAAATTGTTCTACTAGAGCTAGAGTCGCGTCAGAGAGCAGTGGTGGCCCAGCGATAATGGCCCCGACTTACGAGTTGTAGGTCGTGGGTTCGAACCCAGGCAGGCGCTTTACTTTTTGTAAATAATTAAACCACCAGTGCTCTCAAAACGGTGAAGGAAAACATCTTCAGGAAACCGGCATGTCCTACTACCAAAAATTTGACAGATACTTTGTGTAAATAATTTAATCACCACTGCTCTCAAACGGTGAAGGAAAACATCGTGAGGAAACCGGCATGTCCTAGTAACAAAAATTTGACAGATACTTTGTGTAAATAATTTAATCACCACTGCTCTACAAACGGTGAAGGAAAACATCGTGAGGAAACCGGCATGTCCTACTACCAAAAATTTGTCAGATACTTTGTGTAAATAATTTAATCACCACTGCTCTCAAAACGGTGAAGGAAAACATCGTGAGGAAACCGCCATGTCCTACTACCAAAAATTTGACAGACATGTCGTAGTACCTACCAAAAATTAGACATGTGACATTGACATGTGACATCTACTAAGACGCACTGGGCCCGCGTATTGGATTACGGCCCACTCCCTCTCGAAGAGAGGAGGCTTGTGTCCCAGCAGGGGGAACATTATAGGCTGATTATACAGAGTCGCGTCGCGCCTGTCTATGGGAGCCTTAAATGGTTTTTTGTTCAGTAAACGCCACTACCTAGTAGGACTGACTGCCTAAGGAGCGCGTTTATAAATATCTTGTCGGGAGGCTCTTGCTGGTGAAGGGCGTGCGTTTTGTGGGACTGGTCATATGTAATTTACGTTTATAAATATCTTGTCGGGAGGCTCTTGCTGGTGAAGGGCGTGCGTTTTGTGGGACTGGTCATATGTAATTTACGTTTATAAATATCTTGTCGGGAGGCTCTTGCTGGTGAAGGGCGTGCGTTTTGTGGGACTGGTCATATGTAATTTACGTTTATAAATATCGACAGTCGGGAGGCTCTTGCTGGTGAAGGGCGTGCGTTTTGTGGGACTGGTCATATGTAATTTACGTTTAAAAAGTGCTGATTCTCAGCCTAGTTTGAATAAATGACTTGATTTTGATTTTGACAATGAAAGGTTTTACGCCCAAACGCTGCAAAAATCAATCTGCCTAGCATTTTTCCAACTAAGTATGTTGGGGTCGGCTTCCAGTCTAACCGGATGCAGCTGGTTATTGGAGTGTCTACCTGTCTGATCTCCACAACCCAATAACTGGGTATATATTACGGTACCCCTTGGTAAGACTTTCGGGATTCTGGCGACCCGTGACTGTCGAAGATCCACGAATGACAGCCGTGACCTCCTTTCCGAGACACGGAGGAGTTTCGATCATGTAAAGATGGTCACCCATCCACGAACCAACCCCGGCAAGCGTAGCTTAACCTGATGGATCGACCGTGCGGCTGCAAAAAGTTATTTAGCCAAGCTCAACACTTACTCAGGATCAGGAATTCAGGAACGAAGCATACGTGTTCCGCATGTTATCATTCCATCCAGATGAATTACGATTTTACATAAAAATAATAAACAGGCGGCCAGGCCCGCACTAAAAAGCATATCTTTTTCTTCCCCGGATTAGCCCCGGGCCGGGATTGCGGGTTCCCGGGTCGCGGGATTGCGGGATCCCGGGTGTTATCAAGTTATCAATTTGGCCCGCCCCGCCATATGTCGAGATCGGGAGTGCAGGACGGCCCATCCTTTGTGTCTGCCTGTTTTATCGGTGTCTGTGTGGGTGGACCGATATAAAATAAAAAGCTTTAGCTTACTGTGCGGGTTGCTCGGTAGCTTTATAGGTGATGGAATTTTATTTTGATCATTAGAAAAGGAGATGGGTCAGCTAGCTGTCAATTTCACGTAAGCTTTTAATAATCTCAATAAGACATCTATCTACAACAATAGCCCAATAGGCCAACGCTTAAGAGAATACATCGATATGTGGTTTAGCTCGGTGTGTAAGTGAAATTGCGATATGGCAGTGTTTAAATGTAGATTTTTGACAAAATGCTATTCTTAAATACATTTTTAGCTTAGTCAGTTCCTAACATACCTATATGAATACTTACCTTCGATTTAAAGCAAAGTTTATTGCACAATAAGGAACTAAGGAAACAAACAGACGAATAAAAGGAACAAGGAACTGTTAGTAATGAACTGTTTACGTAAGTATAATCATATAAAGAGAAAATAGACCGTGCATAAATACTTTGAATTGTTTTCTTATCGAAAAAAATTCTAGTACTTAAGTAGGTAAGTACCTCAGTAATCATGTTTAGGTTTTAGTACAGCATAGTCAAATAAAACATTATGAAAAATCCAAGTGATTTAACCATTTGGTTTTATAGGAATTTTAAAAACAGAAAATTTATCGATTTATCCCCTTAACAGGAGCGAAAGGACGCAAGTTCGATTCCGACTTTTGACTTTACTCCTTTACTATAAGGTTAGGTAACAGTATTGCTGGTAATCTGGGGAACAACCGAACAATGGGGACGCACAGTATAACACACACACACACACACACACACACACACACACACACAGCACAGCTATAATGATTTTGCGTTCTTATGCACTTTCAAACTTCTAAATTATTGGTTCATATTCTGAATCGATATCAAACTCATAAACAATCGACAAATAATAATCATAAAACTGATAGATCTACGTATCAAGGTAGATCTACCTTCAAAAATCAGTCTCACTTTTATAAACACAACACAAAAACTCTCCCCTCATTTACCAGCGGGATAGCGATCCGCGGCTCCGCGCGCCATCCCTGTCGTAATCCACTTTTAATTTTGATTAATGTCATCCCTGACCGCGTCGTGTTTCCCTAGTCCCGCAGTGTCCCGCATTCTGGCTGTTCGCGCTCCTAATACTAAATTACATAGCCTGTGCATATGACAACGATCCGGTCTTTTTCAGGAGTGCTGTTTATGGTATAATTTGTGAATTTTGGTATCGAATTTTTTAGATTCTGGTTGGGGTGTGGAAACTTTAGCTTAGGAGTTTTGGACTTTGGACTGTGCTTTGCACTCAAAGGACCAGCAAAGCAAAGACTGTTCAAAACAATGTTCAAAACATAAAATCATGTTGATTGATTAAAAGAATGAATAATCATTGCTAAGTAGGCTAGAATGCGGGCTTATACTTAAAATACTAACTATTATATTTTTTACTTTTCAGGTAAGACATCATATTTACAACTTCGCAAGTGTAAGTAAAAGTATCAACTAAGAATAAACACAAGTTTCTTTAACAAAGTAAAATGGACCGGAATAACTTGGACACTAGTCTACCATGACCGTATCAAAATCTAGTGCAGACACCAGGCGACCATAACTCAGTAGCAGGCGAAGTAACTTAGCGACAGGCGGGGCGGACGCGGCGCGGCTTCCGGGCGCGCTTCCTTCCGGAAATAGGGCCCGTTCCGCCACCGGCACCGCCCGGCGTTCGTCTAATGGCGCGTGCCTCTATAATGTCATGCCTCCCTGGTACCTACTGCTCGTTAGCCCCTGCTCCCCGAGTGACGATTTTTTCTTTTTCACGGATTTTGTTTTGTACATTTTTATTTTCAGTCTTGTGAAGGTCTATCTTGTTAGACCCGTGTTTTGCTGTTTGTTATTGTTAACCTGAAAGCTTTTCAGAAACAGTTTGTACCTACCTAGTACACTTATTAATGTCAACCTGGCAAGACATTTTATAGTGAGTGTATCTTTGGTTCGGAAAAGTTCAATAGCCTGTATAAGTATTACCAACATTATATTACTTTTCAAAGTTCAAAGATCGAAACTTTTCAAAGTTATGGAAATCAAGGTGATCGTTCTGCTCATTTAGTCATTGCACCCAATTAGCGCAAATAAAAAAAATCGCATTCCATCCCCTGCCTGTTTGCCTGGCACCTGTAATCCTGTTCAATCTGCTGGGAACATAGGACTATTTTATTAGTGTAAAGTTGCAATGTTTATTTGAGTTGGGACAAAAATAATGATGCGTTTATCACTATAAAATTCTATCAATGAGTTTATCGCTATCCATCCGTCGATGACAATCGTACTCGATGAAGAACTTACTGTAAGTCTACGCGCCAGGGTAGCCCGCGAAATTCAAAATTTCTTACGTTTTTTGCAATTTGTAGGTCAGTGTGAGCTTGTATGTTGATTAAAATATGATTCGCGGCCGTAGCTAATATGGCTTTACAGAATTATAATCATTGGAATCAGCAATACAACTCCATAAGTTAGCAGTTACCTCAAACCTCAGGATTTCATGAAATCGCTAGATTTGAGATAAATGCTAACATAGGGAGTTGTATTGCTGATTCTATCTAATGATTATAATTCTGTAAAGCCATATTAGCTACGGCCGCGAATCATATTTTAATCAACATTCAAGCTCACACTGACCTACAAATTGCAAAAAACGTAAGAAATTTTGAATTTCGCGGGCTATATACCCTGGCGCTTTCGCCTTAAATGACAGATCAGGCAATTTAGAGATGATGTCGAAAGAATGGTTCAGGAGCATCCTTATCTAGTGAACACTTAATCTTCAAAAGCAGACCAAGCTCGCCGTTCGTCGGTCGACACTTTAATTATGAGGGTAACCGCATACATACATTATAATAACCTATAACATGAATTAGGGCCACCAACATAGCAGTGATGAAGTTAGCCCACGAAAAACCCCAGTGATTTCGAGACAATAAGACGTTGGAGCGTGTTAAACAAGGCTCACTTGAAGCGTGTAGCAAGCGTGTCATTGTAGGTTGTTGACAGACTATAGGTCTGTAGGTACATACTTAGAAGTCATCGGCCGTCTAGTGACGCATTTAAAAAACCGAATAACACCAAAAGCAACTGAAGCCCAAACAAGCTGGTGTTCCTTGTCGGATCCTATACTAGAGAATAGGTAGAAACCGTGGTGATTACTGAAAAATACAAGATGAAATAAATTTTATCATAATAATAGGCTATTAGTACATGAGAATTAAACATAACTGTCAAAATGTGGCGGTTACTACTCTGCCAGACCATAGGTTATTTGTGTGATATGTATTTTTACACAGTTGTACGAGTAGCTATGAACTTACTACCCGCATTGGTCTAATCAACCACTGATAAACCAACAAGCAACTGTATTAAGGACGAATTTCACCAATGAACCTAAACGCAATCAGCACATCTAAACCATGTTCAAGAGCTGTTAGTGTTAATATTCCAAAACCATGATGACACTGTCAGTTCTTGAACGCGGTTTGCATGTGTTGATCGCGTTCAATTTCAATGGTGAAATTCGATCTTAGTCTTCTAAAAACCTAAAACTAATAAAATAACTGAAAGTTATTTTATTCGTTTTAGGGATTTGAAGTTGGTTTTTACTTTTTTTAAAGTACTTAAATTTATTTTTCCATTTTTAGTTGACAATCGCATAATTATGCCCAAGACGAACGAAAAGAAGAATCATCAAAATCCACTTAGAAATGCCGGAGATACAGTACATTGATGCATATAACTTCGTACATAAGAATAATTAACTAATGTATAATATACTAAAACCTCTCTGAAAGTATGTAGATTACGTTAATGAAAGAAACATCAAAATTGGTTCATTAGTTTTTGAGAAAATCGCGGACATACAAACATACATACGGGTTGAATACACAACCTCCTTTTTTGAAGTTGCTTAAAAGCTACTTATCAATGTCATGTCACACAATACGCATAGCATAGTATACTATCCACATCGCTGCGTGTATATCGCTATCGCTAGCGTGTCGCGGTAGGTGTAGCGCCCCGGCTCCGCGCCCCGGGCCGCGCCTCGCTGTCGACGGTGGGTGCCTGCCTGCGCTGACGGGCTAAAGCGCGACGAGAACGGTCTTGATACTTGGTATTTTATTATTTTTTGTTTAATATTTGAATGTAAGAGAATAATACATATATGTACATATATGTATTATCCAGATGTATTGTATGAACGTAAACGAGGCAAAAGGAGTTTGTAAGGATCGTAGCAGGTGGCGTTCTCTAGTTTCTGCCTACCCCCATGGGAGGAATGCGTGAGTTTACGTATGTATGTATTTGAATGTGAAAAATAATGTGCATTCTTGTTTTCGTGTCGATTGCTCGAATATTAATTTCAACTGATATCGATATAAAAAAAAACCGGTCAAGAGCGAGTCGGACTCGCGCACCGGGGGTTCCGTTCCGATTTCTGAAAAAGTGTGCTATATAGAGACATTGTTTTATTTTTCCTGTAATCTTTACATAAACTTCTATCACATAGAATCATTTGAGATTTTTCTCTTTGCAAACTTCGGAGATAAGGGGGGAGGGGGAATGGTATTTTTTTTTACATTTTTCATCGAAAGTCCAAAACTATGTGGCCTAAAAATAAATAAAAAAAGGTTTGAGAATGTGGTAATAGCGCTCTTTCATATGATACCCCACTTGCCAGTAGTAGTAGTAGCCCCACTATGAATTTTTAAGACCCCCTTTCAAACCCTGTTGCAAAAAATGTATAATTTTTTTTATTTCTTTCTAATTTGCAAAATAGTTGGGTAAACGTCATCTAAAACTGTTCCTAATTTCAAGTTGATAGCATTAGTAGTTCTTGAGATGAGCTGTGACAGACAGACAGACTGAGTCACACCATAAAGGTTCCTTTTTTACCATTTTGATACGGAACACTAAAAAGGAGGGTTATAGATTTGGTGAACGGAACTTGACGGTTTTCGGTGCGTTGTTTCAGTGTTGGGTGGTTGGGTTGTTGTTAATGTTGAAAAACACACTTTTCGTAGCTTTGCGTTTCGTAACGATAAACTATTGCAAAAAATTTAAAATGATTTTTCGTTGCATTTGCATTTGCATGCAGTTGCATTTGCAAGACAATATCTTTTCAAAACGCAACTGTTTGTCATCGAAATGATTTCTATAGAAATACTTACCTATTTACTTTACAAAAATAACTTGCAAATATTCTTTTGGAAATCATCTTAGTCTCTGTCGCATCTAGCACATTATTCATCAAATTATGCACATTACGCCTTATTCATCAACATTTCTGAGTCTGCACTCTACAAAAAGTACGAAGAAATATTTCACCGTGCCACTAACGACCAAGCCCATTCCGCCGCGGCGGCGGTCGGTAGCTCGTCAAAGGGCCAGGGGGCTCGCGCCTCGCAGGCTGTTTCCTCCCACGCCGCTGTCACCCTCATTATGTTACCGCGTGAGGATACATTTTGCAAAATGGCGCTTTGCCCCGTGGTAATGCGACGTAGACTTGTCAATTTACAACAGTGTTCATTTGTAGCGTGTTATCCGAAGGGTTTTATGTAACTTTGTGAAATTATAGAGCATCGGTTGCCTATCGTAAATAGAAGTTAGGGTTTCGGTTTACGTTTTTCGAGTTGGTTAACTGGCTGCCGGTGTGAGTAATGGCCGTGGTTTCTAAGCTTTTATTGCTTAGGGGCATTAACTTTGCTACTATAGCTTTCTATATAACAACTTGTGGAAAAGATTTCGCTATTTGCTAACCTCACTGCTCTCTATTCGCTACTATGGCTACGTGCAACTTTTCAGGTAAATCTGATGAGCTTGTAATAGTTCGAGTATTACATAACTTTAGTTCCCAACATTACCACTGAAACTGAATTTTGGTAATTATCTAAAACAATATGTAGCAGCAATGAACTTATTACTTAGGCTATTATTTCCACGAATTTTGGTAATTGGGGACAGAAAACTAATCCTTTATCTATAGACCTGTCGTTGGTGATCCTTCTAGTTATGTAGATAACTATTCTGGAGGTCTAGATATAATAGACGTTCTTCTGACGTATCGTGTAACCAATAAAGATATGGACGTTGAACCGACGGATCCTGTTACCGTAATGTCTACTCATCCACTGTTTGTTCTGTCGCTGATATAACCTAAGTCTTTCAATATTGACGTTATGTTACCTTGCCTAGCTGCTATATTATTCTATTGAAACTAGCAATATTATATCTTGTACTGGTAATAGATAAAAGGAAAATTGATATTTTCTCTTCTTATTAATGTTTATTTGAATCTTTGATATCAATTTCCTTATGGTTATTGGTGTTGCTGATTAATAAAAGAGTTACAGCTATTAAAATGAATGCGGACGAAACTATCGCTATACAAATTTCTCACAAAGAAACGAACTGCAACATAAAACCATGTAACTCCTCGCTTGAACGAACGTTGAAAAACTTTCCATATGCGCCTACAAACAAAAGCAAGAACAATAATCGTAAAAGCCGTCGCCAGGAACGCGTTAGTATATCACCGTGATAAATATATACACGAGACTGCTAACGCCACAGCAGTGAGAGCGAGAAAATTACTGACCGCACGGCTTCAAAGCGATGCGATGAGTATAAAGCGATATTTATCTGTCTCTTGGCCTCGCCGGCACCGGCACCTATCAAGTCGAGTGCCGCAAACACTGATTTGCCATCACCATAGCCTTTATTTTCATTACCTAAGGTATATTTTCCATCATCAAGTCTGTTAGTTGGAGTATGTGGAACTATAGCACCGTAGATAGATGTGCTCGCGTGCAGTGACGCAACGCGGGAGCGCTTGACATCTGTATATATAATGATGTTTTGTGTATTATGTATGCGTGTTGAATGTGTGTGGTATACTTACTTCAATTTAACATAGTCAGCTGCCTTTTATTCCGGAATGTAGAGGTGTCAGGTGATAATCGACAGTAGTTAGTTGCTGATAATTGCACGTGCTGTCCATTGTTACAGAAATTCAAATATAGTCCACCGCTTGCTTCAGTGTCGCATGATACCACATAGGTTCTATAAAGCGCTTGAAATGTCAAACTGAACCTCATAGGTTCACAACTATTGTCACCGTCGCTGTGTCGCCATTGGACGATGGTACTTTATGTTTATTTGCACTTGCAAGTTGCAACACGATGCCTGTTGACTTCGAGCGCTTTCTCTTATGAACCCATGTGGTATCATGTGACACTCAAGAGGTAAATAATGCATTTACCTAACATTGATGACATTATCGTCATCATCATCATTGACATCCTTACTCTGCCATCCATTATTTCTTACTTTTCCATTGTTTGACATTTACTTAACTTCTCTCGCGGCTTCGCCCGTGTGGATGTCGGAAAATATCCCACGGGAATAAAAATCCTTCTTTATTCCTTCTCTACATTATAAAGGGAACCTCTGTGCAAAATTTCAGCTTTCTAGGTCCAAGGGTTTGGGCTGTGCGTTGATGAGTCAGTCAGTCAGGACTTCCTTTTTGTTATATAGATCTTTGTGGCCTTGTGTTGCTGTTACTTATTTTTTCAGGTGTTTTAGTATATAGGTTTTAGTAAGTCATTGATGGTAAACTTCACAGCACTTCGCATTCCAAACGAATCTCTATTTCGTTATACTTAAATCTTAATAGTATGTTCACTTTATCTAGACCTCCGCTCCAGCACAAACTATTCTATAACTAACTATACTATATAACTATAGCTAACAATATTTAGACAACATGACACTCCAAAATTCATTTAAAACCATCTGACACAAAAACAAAAACCCCATCACTGCAATATGACAACACTCCTTTCCATTCTGATATCATAACGCGAAAACCGGAGCAATATTTAAGCGTAGTGCTCCACACATTTCCCGGACATATTTCACCGGCTCACATCGCATCGCCGAGATTCCCCGTCCCGTCTCGCTCGGTATCTTATCGTCGCTCGAGAGGCCATGTCGTTTCCATCCACTGACGCGCAATGACAGACGCGTCGACGTATACGAATATTGCCACTTTGGTTTTATTATAGCAAGCGAGCAATTGTTCTGATAATAGTTTTCTTAATTAAAATACGGATGCTGATGATAGAATGGTTTGGGTATTGGTCATATTTGGAGATGGTTTAAGTAATTTTTGTTGTGTTGCTCCTAGAATCAGTGCATGAGGCAAGTCAAATTAAATAGTCCATCGATGTTCAGCATAAAACGTTCAATACCTTGACATTTGAACATGGTTAGCGCCAGAAATAATGAGCAACACAACATGTTTAGTACTATACGACATTCCTGTCAACTCAAATATTGGTACAACAAGTGAAATATCTCGCTTTTGTGCGAACAAATATTACACGACTTTCGTAAAGGAATTTGATTTCACCCCGAACTGCCCCGAAGCAACTTCAACTTGGGAGTGATGAGCAGGAATGCTAATTGAGCGGAATTATTTATTAATACAGAGTTTAGGCTGAACATTATTAATATTTAGAAGTAAATTAAACACAGTATTAAAATTCTTGAAATTAATTATTCACATTTACATTTGGTACTTGTTGGAAGAATATCTGCTTTTATTTGTGATTGTTCAAACTCGTGTTTTGATGCAAATTATACCTAATCTAAAATATTTACAAAACATTTTCACTTACTATACATAATTACTTAGTTAAAGTTACGCAAATGCAGTTTTAAATTAATCAGTTTACTCCCAAACTGCAGGAAAATCATTAAATTTCCGTCTCAACTGTTAAAACTAGTGTTTTAATCTCTCTCGCGCTGCTGGCACACCTGCATTCAAATTGCTTTGACTCCGCTCTCGTTATCTTCATTGGGTGCTATTTCATTATTAATCGCTATTTCTACCACGTGACCCTTCATAGTAACTGCTCAATTAATACAGTTAGGCAGGAAATCATTCGTTAATGTTTCACGAATTGTCAAAATACCTTATCGCTTTAAGTTTAATTTATTGAAGCAAAATCTGAAAGTAAATTTTACTGAAGTTACTTTCGAATCATTGAGCAAAAATCTTCTTAGGATCCAATATTGTTATAAGCATTATAATTCTATTACCCAGTTAAGTGAACTGAACGAAACCGTCTGTTTATTAACAGTACGAACTTTTTTCTTTGTAACTACTCAATAGCATCATACACCTCAAGTCGTAATACGGAACATGAAGCGCCCTATCTATTTCGAAAAAAAAATTAACCTACCCAATATTGCAAATTGCTCCCACAATTATGCGCAGGGTCACAACGAGGTTATCGGCTGGTCGGCAAACATGTGCAGACGTTAGGGCGGCGGCAAGCGAACGGCGCGGCGGCGCGAGCAAAATGGCCCGCACACCACCTCCCCAACTAGACCTATGGCGATGGCAGTGGCGGGTCGAGCGAGGATCACGGACGTTTGAGTACAGCCGGTCGATTCTGTAAAAATCTCACCGTGAAAACTTAGGTGAAGTGAGTTTGTTTTTGCTAGGAATTGATACTATTGACAGCTCACTTCACCTAAGTTTTCACGGTGAAATGATTACAGAATCGCACTACTGTACTTACAGAGTTTGCGTATTTTATGTTCGAATTTTAAATAAGACGTAAGTAGACGTAAGTATTAAAATAAAAAAACAAAAGTTTACTTCATGATGAGACATAATTATTACATAACCATAACTGGTAAATTCTGAATATTTCTGACATTGTTTTAGCCATTTTTGCTTTTTCATTAAGTATGCGTATATTTTCTCTAATTTTTGCAAATGAAAAGTTTAGTAATTCTAATTACCTATGTGTAAAGTTTTTTATTATAATCACAAGGACGACGATGCGACGCCCGACTATAAAAATTGTTCCTTGGGTGGTCTTTATTAGCCACTTAAATTGCCTCGTTGTAATTTATAATGCAATCAAACAATCTTGATACAAAAAGTTTTATTTCCAAGTTATTAAAAGTAGCTAAAAATCGCTAAAAAACCAAAAATTAAAACGTGACGATCGATACGACTCAATAAATATTGCGCGTCTTCCACTATTACAAATTTTTACTGCGATAGAAAATCTAAAATTCAATATCGCCAAAGGTCCTAAGTGCTCCGATAGAAATAACATGACAATTGGCGGGCGGTCGCCGTTGTAAGTACGAACAGTCGCCCGTCCGGCGGCCACAAATCTTCCGTTTCACTCGGTGCCCAGCCTCCGAGCGGTGAGAAGAGGAAACAGCACGCTCCAAAGCACGCGACTGCGTGATGCCGGCTACTCCCGAAATAGACCCCCCGCGCGGGGTGCCGGCCCATCGACGTGCTTTTAGTATGCTGCGCGCATGCGAACCGCCCGCACCCTTCTGCGCTCCTGGTACTAACAAAGCTAAACTCGCGAAATTAAATAACAAATAACTAAATAAAAAATATTAACAGTGCTCAATATAGCATGCTTTAAAACAAAATGGTCGCTATCCTGGCCAACCCCAAGTGGAGCGAGGATCTCACCATCCAGATGATTATCGAGTACGAGAAGCGCGAATACCTCTGGAACCCCGTCTCGGAACACTACAAGAATAAGAAAATAAGGGAGCAAGGATACATAGAGATAATAAATGCACTGAATTTGGTCGACGTCACAGTTAAAGAATTGAAAAATAAAATAAAAAACATACGTTCGTCGTACAGCGTCGAGTTGAAGAAGATTCGCGCGGCGAGGAAGGCTGGCGCGCATGCGTACCGACCGAGCGTCACGTGGTTCGAACATGCAGACAGGTTTCTGCGGGCGATCGTCACACCGAGCTCTGTGAGTCTATTTTTTTGTTGTTTACGATGCTTACTCATGTTTACACATGCGCTCTGACGTTAAGCGGCTGTACGTTTGTTGATAGGTGGACAACAGTTTGCTGGAGATCCCGGCGAGCGACGACAGCGACGTGGTTCAAGACCTCAGCGAGCGAAAATCGCCGGAAAAGAAAAGTCCGCGAAAGCGTCGCAGCTCGACGCGTTCGTCGACACCGTACGTGTTGAACACGCCGTCCCCTCGCCCCGGCACTCCGTTCGGCTTGAGTCAAGGGACATTTGGAATCCTCCCGCCCGTTACGTCCGCACCTTTTCTCAATCCCCCCGTAGGGATAGCTACGCCGTTGACTACCTCACTCGCAACTATCTACCCGGTGCCGACAAAACAAAAGAAAAGTAATTCAGACAGCGGCGATCACACGGACTTGCCGCAAGATCTGAGTCAACATTCCGAGAATGGTAATGAGAACGAGTTCGAGATGTTTGGGAAGTTAATTGCGAGCCAGTTGCGGAAGCTGCCGCTCAGTTTGGCACTGGACACGCAGTTGAAAATACAGACGTTAGTAAACGCAGCGAGGATACAAGCTGTTTATCAGCAGTACAGTTATGCGGGACCGTCTCAGGAAGCCTTGTCGGTACAGGCTTTGTCCAACGGGATTCTAGCGGGTATGGCGACACAGAGCTCTTTCGCATCTCGAACTTTGGGCATGGAAAACGATTCTCCCGATGAAATGAACAGAGATTTAAAGACTATCGAATATTCTTTAGGTTCCGAAAACGAAGATTAAGATTCCAGGAGCCATTTAAAACCTGTTTTTGCTCACACAACCTATAAGTACCTCATAATTCTCTGTTGAGATAAATTTGAGAATTTTGCTCATTATATACCTTTGTATAGCGTACGACGCACAATTACTTCACTTAGCTACTGATCTGGTGATTTGGGTAAAATATTAACTGTCATTATTTATATAAATATGTGTTTTAGATGGAATATTGGTGTGGTTAATGTATTCGTAGTAGAAAAAATCTGAAAAGATTTATATATGTGGAGAAAAATCAAAAAGTAGTATTTTTCAAAAACTAGTCATTGATATTTCGGTGTAACGTAGATCTCGATGTTTCGGCTGTGTTATATTTTTTAACAAAAAAAATGTTACCATATTATAATAATAACTTTTTTTGCGTTAACGATAGCAACTCCCGGATTGAAAAAGTTGCCAACAATAACGAATTTATTTTTATTGTGATAGGTTTTCTAAATGTAGATATCTGTGTTATAATATAATAAATGTGATTAATATAGAAAAAGTGGAATTCTTCGTCCACTGCCGAAATTATCCAGGCAATGATGTTATTAAAATAAAGGCAACATTACCCGGCTTTTTTCGGTGTTGCCCTGTTGAATATGCCCTTAGAATAATTGCAGCATGCATTTCATGATAATATGAAATTGAATACCTCAAAATAGTGTCAGTAGGTACATATTAGTAGTGTACGGTTCTGGAATATATATTATATATTATCTGTTGTTCTATGTGCCACAATTAGATTGTATACAGATTGTGATTTATTGAGAAATAAATATTTTATAAATGTCATAATAATTGTGAGTTTATTTACCTTCAACGACGGTCAAAATAATTTTCTTTTTCTTAAGTAATTGAGGAAAATGATATTATATTAAAATAACAAAAAAAACATTATCGAAGAAAACAATAATAACACGTTTTCTACTTTTTTCTAGGATAAAACTATTTCAAGTATCAGTCAATGTTGATCACTGTTTACCCATGCTGTTTACTGAAACTAAATTCGAAACTCAAAAAAGTTACAATTCAACATCCATACTCCTTAATATTCAAAATGAACAACTATTTGTCATCCCACTAGGTTCAAATTAGAATGAAAACTATTTACATAAATAAATACAGACTGTGTACCGGCCTTAATGCCCATACTGCCTGGTTTAATTCCCGCGTAATCCCGTCGACATTCGTTATTGATTGCCCGTTGGTTTGGCATGCGAAGCATTGCCGATGCCGTGCTAGGCTGCCAGGCTGCCATCAACCTAGTAATGAGCGGTTGTTGATAAAAAGTATCAAGAATTTTCACCTGACTTTTTTTAAATGTTTTGTGTTTGCATTGCACATAGGTAAGTACTTACATAAAAAGTATGTAGGTACCTACTTATGGGAAATTGGGAGTAATTATACTTATAATAAAGAAAACACAATTCAAATGTATGAAACCGTTGAAGCCAGAAAAATATAAATGTAGGATAGGTATAGCCATTGATCAATGGGTATAGCCTGTTATTTTGAAGGTCTTCATAACTTTAACGTTCAAGCTTGACCACTTAAGGGAGTAGGTACTATGCCTCCCGTCTATAAATGTAGGATAGGTATAGCCATTGATCAATGGGTATACCCTGTTATTTTGAAGGTCTTCATAACTTTAACGTTCAAGCTTGACCACTTAAGGGAGTAGGTACTATGCCTCCCGTCTATAAATTAAAAACAAAAACGTAAGCCTAAATGCAAACATTATTTCCAAAGTGAATGAATTCAGCGCTATTCGAAACAAAATTCGCTCGACGCGCGACATTGCGTTTGACAGCGCGAGTCATTTGACAGCCCAAAATGGCGCGAACGGTTCAAATGGCGCGAAGGCGAGGCGGGAAGATGAAATAGTGATGTGAAATCGGTAAGTTTACGAACGATTACTTTTATCATCGAAATTAGAGAAGGTATACTTACTTAGAAAGTTTTATTTTTAGATAGAATAGAAATAATATATGCACACCATAAACATAACAGATGAGTGACACAACGGGTGGTCTTATCGCTAAAAGCGATCTTTTACCTTTGGATGGATTAAGGGGAGAAGGAGAGACAATACTGTAGATAGGTCTGTAGGTAGGTAGGTAGATGTGGGTTTTTATTATTTTTTATAACACATTTGCTAGTAAAGGGTCTCTTATTTCACCAATTTCAATATCGTAATGTATGTCATTACGTACTTGTGCGTTATTGTAATGTAAAAGGCACGGGTTTCTTTTTAATAGGTAAAACGGACGGTTTATCAAGATGCTCCGTTTAAAACGAACTGTACTTTTTTAAATCTTAGCAAAGAGTTTTTATGTCAGAAAAGTGGTCAACATTTTATGAAAACTTTGGGAGATAAAATATAAAAAATAGACATTTAATTCTTTAATTTAATTAATTTTGATAATAAATTACAATTTATCTGTAACAAAAACAAAAAAAAAAAAAATTAATTTACTTTATTAGTGATACTGGCTGTATTTGTGTCTTTGCCTTAAAAAAAAAGCGCCGATGAGCGCGCATCGCTAATTTGTGAACAAGTAAAAATTATTCCGCGCGCTTTTTCTTTTCGCTGTATTGTTTTTATTTGAAAATGTCGTCAAGAATTGAGGAATTTATTAATTCGACACCGCCAGGACTCTCAGAGGCAGCGGAAAAGGCTACTCTAAGCCTCTTGCCCTAAAAATCGACCGATAGATGAAAACAAGCAAAGATGCAAATTCATTTTCAGAAAGTATGTTTTTAAAGATTTATTTGAAAGTACGAGTTTTATTTATTTCCTCGCAAATTATGTTATAAAACGTCGTATGACATACGTGCGCTTTGATAATTACAGCCTCTGCTTTCTTGTAGCCCTCGCCTACGGCTCGGGCTAGCAATATCGCCTGGGCTGTAATTTTCAACTTACCGCACTTAAATCATAATGTCCTATTTATAGACTAATTTTAAACCAAAAAATTGTTACTTAAGTGCCGTAGTTTTAATGCAGACCGCTACTTTTAAATACAATATCAGGTGGGCCATCCATGACACGATTCCCATTCGCGTACTGGGTACAGTGTTATGATATCGATCCAGCTACAAACCTACTGTCCAACAGTAAATAACTAATGAATTTTACCAGTGCGGCAAAAATGGAGTGTTACATAACTGTTATATCATCATGAAAATATTGCCTCTATGGACACTTATAAAATATACTTCTGGCATACCCTGGGCAGAGGTCAGTGAGGCAGTGCCCCCGCCAACTGTCCATTTCGTTTCGAGAGAAAAAAAAAGTTTCTAATAGTCCGTTACAAACCATAGCTGGGCATCGGATCTCCCAAAGAAAGAAAGAAAGAAAGAAAAACGTTTATTTGGACACAGTTCGTGAAACACAAAAATACAAAAGAATAAAACAATGCGAAAATAATATTATAACCACAATAGTGTGTGCCTCACGGCTGCGCCAAAAAGGTCCATTTCAGCATTAATGCCAGACAGATGCTGCCTGACGCTGGTTTTCTAATTAACCTTTAGGGACAAGTGACGGGGAGTACAAACAGTTTCAACATACATAATATATAATTTATAGATAATTTTTAAACTTATAAATAAATATATAAAATAAATAAATAAATAAACAACTTAATACTCAATCAAAATATAATTACAACAGAGAAAAATAAAATAATACCTACTAATTTTGTACCTACTTGATCTAAATAGTTATTTGTTTTATATATATACGTAGTATTTAAGCATTTAAATGTATATGAAAAATAGTACCTAAATAAGTTAAAATTACAAAAACAACAAGAACTATCTCAGCAGATCCTGTTTTTGCAATTGGCTAGATTGATCCGGGCCCGATACATTCGTACAACGCTACAGACAGACCGTTTTAACTAGGGGACATCCTAATATCATCTAATATGCGCAACAAATTCTCCATACACTCGATTACAACCATTCATTCTCGTCCTTTGGGAATCAAACCAGGCAAAGCAAGGGTAGTAACACACAGATTGCAGTCGCGTCTCGCCCCATTACGGTTTATTATTATTCGGCGCGATCAACGACGCGTGAGCGTGTTATTACATATGATAATATGCGGTATGTGTCGTGCTGAATGTACCTTGCGAGAGAGGCATTATTTGCGACTTGCGAGAGTGTAGATGCCGCTTTATTTCAGTTTTTGAAGTGCCGGGAATATTTGACACTTGAATGTTGTGTGGGACAGCTGTCACTACAATTTCTTTGCAGTTCACAAGAAAAGAGAAAAATCTAAGAATAATATGACAAGGATAAATGTAAACTTGATACTGGCCGTCGTTGCAGACCGCAGACAGACCAGAAATGCAGTTCGTTCCAAGTAAAATCTACAATATCTGCATGACATCCTTTAAGCTAAGTTCTTTTGGCAGATGGCCCAAGATACATGAGACAAACAGGGACCTTGTTGCTGTGCCTGTCCACTTTTAAAAATAGGGTAAACTCTAAGCGTCACTGCATTTACCCCTTTGGTTTGGTTAGTAAAGATTAATAGAGTTTATTGTGGTAATTGCGGTAATGGGGTAATTCCGATTAATGATAATTTCTACCAAAAAGTGCAGCAGCATTTTTAATTACCCACCCCAGTAAACTTTATTCAAAAATTAAATTCTCATACAATACGCCTGCGATTTCACCGAGCCGCGACGGTCTGGTACCTATCAAGCGGGAACTAAGTGACGAATAAAGCCTGGTGGCAGGAATAGATTTTGGTACGTTTTCGTACGTAGAAGATATTTCTATTAACGAATTACTTCGTAAGATCTACTATTTCTGTAGTAGAAAAAGTCTACGCACTGCAGTGTTTTAATTTTGCCAACTTCCTACGAATAAATTATCAGAAGCACTTTATGCTACAAGCTTTACAAGAAAGTGTGACCGTTACTTTGCCAAAATATGCTGGAAATGGATTCCCTGCAGTGTATTTTTACGTACGCCACCACCGTAAAGGTTTAAACTCTTCTAAACGAAGGTACGGGTCATAAGATAGAATTTGGTATAGAGGAACAAGGAAAACCGTTTTACTGTCGTATCGAAAGTCGTATCACGTCAGTGTCTGCTTAAATGTACTTATAGAAACATTTTAAAAAAGAATAAAGGTGTGGGTGCGTTTTCAGTTTAGTCTTTAGTCCCATCTCGGTACCCATGAATTTATCGGGAATTTTTGTGGGCATGGTAAATAAATTCGTGGGTGCCGAGATATCGGAATGTGCTGAGATGGGACTAAACCGCGTTTTCTAAGGAGCCCTCGCACGCAAACTACGGTTATGCCCGTGGTCGGTCTATGAAAGATTCTACGGCTATGAAAGTACTGTCTTCGTATATTGTTAAATTGTATTGCTATTTGGCGGTACGGATATAGTAGTGGTCGTAACTTGTATGGGCAATTTTACTGTTGTATGTATCGCATAGTTTGAAAAAGTCTGTAAGTACCTCAACGTGTTAACTATACAGGCTTATGTTTAAAACACCAGCAACCTCTTAGGGTGTCACTGTGCTCATCATTATGAACAACTTTTACTATGGGACCAAACCTGAAATCGCGAAAAAAAAATCAGCTGTTCAGTACATTTTATCTACATCAAACTCGTCAAAATGTCAGGTTGCTGGGGTTTTACCAATAACCCTGTATAAGGCCATTGGAACTGGGTACTTAAGTGTAATCTTCCCTCATTTCGGCACATGCCGTGGTAAAAAATAATAGCCAGTCAGCAAACTGGTTGTGGCGCTGACTGCTCAGGGTGCTGATGCCTTGGTAGATAAATTATAAATGTTGCCATTCGTAGAGGCTCAATGACTATAAAGTTTAATTCTCTTTGTAGAGGCTATTTTAATGAACGTCTAATCTTATAAGAGGGGCTCGTAGGTCGTGGCTAAATGATAACAGCCGCACGGATCGATCAAAGGTTAAGCTACGTTTGCCGCGGTTGGTTTCTTGGATGGGTGACCATGCATTAGGTACATAACGAGATCCTTCCGTGGAAAGCAAGCTAAGCCGATGGTCCCGGCTGTCATTTTTGTTCTTGTTGATCTTTGACAGTTGTGACGGGTAGTCAGAAGCCTCAAAAGTGTGATAACCACTCTTACCAAGGGGTATTATGTTACCCAGTCATCCGGGTTGTGGAGGTCAGATAGGCAGTAGCTCCATGGATGGTGACTTCACCATGAGCTCCATTTCTCCTGGTTCTTACTAGGAGAACTCCTCAACAATTAACGTCCCTGCATCGGGAAAAGCAACATTTTGTAAAACGTGATGAGCAGTTTACATTGGGTTATTGTAACTTAGATAAATTACAAACTGAACCACTAAAAAGTGAAAAATAAAAACTTTTTTACAAAAACAAAAACCGACTTCCAAAAAAAACACTACAATGTGAAAAATAACTTTAATTTCGGAAGTCGGTGGCAAAAAACTAAAATACAGATCCAAAGACACCGACTTCCGAAATTAAAGTTATTTTTCACTTTGTAGTGTTTTTTTTGGAAGTCGGTTTTTGTTAAAGAAAACTTTATAAGATTCTTATCGACCAAAATGCAGCGTGTTAAAATTACCTTCTTCTCGAACGAAAAATCCTTGTTAGATACCCCAGTACGAACTCCAAACCAAACAAGCATCAAGACTTCGAAACTGAAACCTTCAAAGGCAGAAAAATAAGAATTTCCTATTTTTTCTCACAAAACGTAACAACTTCGCCCCTAATATACTTCCAAGTACCTCCGAACCTTTATTAAGTCGCCGTGTATTTGACCAGCGCTTGTAATTTCATAGGTTTGACGTTACGAGCTACGGAGCGTCAAAGTTACGAACTACGGAGTGTTTATTAAATTCTTATAGCGCGTTCGACGGGCGGTGAAATTCGCTGTGTTCGGGAAAGCTGCGTGGAGAGGGATGGGTAAGATTTAGTCCATTCGGTTATTCTGGATGCCGAAGACGAAATTTAGTATTGTTATAAGTATTGGTTTAATATAAAAAAAACGTAAGAATATCCAAATGTTAAATAATACCTAAGTAGGTATATTGGTTATTTCTTTTCTATTTCCATTATTTTGAATGAACTTACCAAGCGCATGTAGTTTTACTTTTCTTGGGCCCTAGTTTACATGACATGATTGTCAATCAATAAAAACCACGAAATGAAAATGGTCTTCGAAATATGTAGGTATCTACTTCAATTTATTCTTCAAGCGTACTCAGTAGTCAGAAAAGTAAAAAGAACGACCTAGAGGACATCAAAGCACTGTAAATCTATCCCACATAAAGCTGCGCCTAAGAAAATAACACAATAAGTACCTACAAGACATCGCCCATTCGCCCTCCATCACAAACAGTCCGATCACAACTGCTCGCAACCGTTCACCGACATTACAAATCCAGACACGCGATCTCGGCCTCGGCTAAAACAAATCCGATTATTTTCCCGAAGTTTTCGGCAAGGCGTGATTCCTTCCCTAACGTGCGAGCGGGAGATGTGAGTGAGAGAGAGCGCGATAGTATTGTGGGACCGTGGCCGACGGCCCGTGCGGTAGCCGGTAGCTTACGATCGCGGTGTCGAGTACTAAGTGGGAACGGTTTTGATACTTGATATTATTATATTTTATGTGTGGAGAAAGTTGAGTTGCATTTTTTTCTGACTGCGCTGTAATTTTAGGTCGGTTAATTAAATGCAGATATTTATGCTTTTCAAAGAAATGTAATACTCTTAGGCGTGAAAATAATAAAGATATGTACTTAGCTTAGATAAGTTATTATAATTATTATAACACAGACAAAGTTATTAGGTGCTTTTAATAATTAAGTAAGTAATCATTACAAATAAAATAAAACAAAAATACTTTGATTGTTATAACTTATAAGAGTTGAGAAAATTGAATTTAAAAATATCCCACGGGAACAATATTCCTTCCTTATTCCTTGTATTCTTCGTCATTATAAATGGAAACTCTATACAAAACTTCAGCTTTCCAAGGTCCAATGGTTTGGGTTGGGCGTTGATGAGTCAGTCCGTCAAGACTTTTCTTTTTATATATTAAAGATCTAACATTACAACACAAACTAATGAAAAATGTTTAACAACCATTACAAATGACTAACACACTTCATAAATCAGACCCTCCTATTCACAGCTCACACCGTACGTACTTACACTAGTTTACATCGGGCTCTTTATAATAATTGTCGATGCGCGGTCGGCGGCCACGATAAGGGATTACGGGCTCCCCCTGCCAACACCACCCACCCCCACTTTGTTCCCCCCCTCGTTTGCCCTGCTGGCTTTTTTCCCGCGCGCTTGCACTTTGCCACAGAAAGTGGAGCGGAGTGAATATTGAATTATGAATTAAGATATGAGCTAGTTCGCTTTAAGAAGGCGTTTTACGCTTTTCTTAGATGCTCTGCGGAGGAGAGATCTCGCTTACAAAGTTTGTTATGACATTTTGTGTTACACGTTACGCGGCGGGTAAAGTGTTTTGTAGGTACTTAAAGTTAAAAACTATGATGAGACGCGTTAAATAATGTTTTAGAGAGGAGACTGTGGGTTGGCCCTAGCATTTAGTCGTTTTCTGTTGTATTCTTAAAACGTAGTAATTTGAAGACATAGTGTAGTGTGTGTGTAGTGTGCCTAAGAAGTGACAAGTTTCGACTAGGTTCAAGTAGCCTCTTTCAATATTCAGCTTAAAGTTCAGGTCCCAACAGATACAAAAAAGCCACAGAGCATTTGACCCTTCAATAGTTTAAATATTCTATGAGACGACAAACTTTTCTATTGTTTTCTTTTCCACGAATATTCTTGAGTAAAGTTCCCCGAAGTTCGTGACCGGGATTACATTTTTCGGCTTACGTACTTGTCGGGTCGCCCTTCACAATATCTCAAGATAAGACCGAAAAACCAAAAAACCTTGCTTATTTGTGTTTGAAAATGAGTTTTACATCGCGTCTTTTCCGAGTGGCAATATTTTATTTAATAAACCGAGAACAGCGCAACTTTTGAGTATTTTACTGGCATCGACAAAACGCCGGGAACTATTCGCTAAAACATAAATTCCCGGCTCCGTATTCAGAGCGCCCACTCGCCAATAAAGTAGCGATTCCTCATCAGGCAGCCCTACAGTGCGGAGCGATAGAGCCATAACGAAACACAAAGCGTAGCGGCGGCGCTCGGACAGAAACCAGTCCGGGCAAATTAAATATGTAGGAGGCAACTCGCACCCACGCCGCTAGGGCTGGCGATGACTCGTTTTTAATTTGTGCACGTTTATTACTTATTTATGAGCGTTTGTGGAAATTCTTTTTGAAATATAATTTCGTTAGTTGACAGCTTGTTTGTGTGCGATGGTGAAGTTTACAGAATTTCAGTTTTATTTCCATGTGACGATATTAATAGTGCATGTTGTATTCACGTAGAGTTCATTACACGATATAGTTTTTATTTATTATTATTTAGGAATGGTATTAAACAAACGTGTCGTTTTGCATCCTCGTCAAAAAGGGTGTGGTACAGAACATTAAACCGAATAACTTTCTCTATGGGAGCAACATCGTAATCGCGAAAAAAATTAATTTTAACTGTCCCATAGAAAACTTCAATACCTACTCGACGGAAATGTATGGGACGGCTGATTATTTTTTTGGGATACGATGTTGGTGCCATGGATAAAGTTGTTCGGTTTGATGGTCTATACCACACCGTTAAATTTGACGAGGATGCAAAACAACACGTTGTATTTCTAAGTTTATTTCTAGGATGCTATATTTTCTCCCACGCCACGATGAAAGAACGGTATCGAATGATGCTCAATCTATAAAAAATCCATGACACCGTCACATTCACTTAGCATAGTGAATGTGACTCAGCAACATAACGCGAACTTAAAAAAAAACAATATTCAAACAAATGCTTTTCAGTGGCAAAAGTATACTTTTTGTCTCGCCTCGCCAGAAACAGACTTACCCAGTGCTGAATAAATAAAACAAAAAGTTTATCAACAAAAATAATATAATGCATTTAATAAAAGCGTCTCGCAGCCCTACTCACAAAGCGAGCGAGCCGGGCGCGCCGTCATTAGAGGCGGCGTTAGCGACCCGCCGCCGCTCGCCGCCAGCCAGACATTTTTTATGCAATCCACAACGCCGACGTTTTTTTCGACACGAACATGTTGCCGCCAACTGATATAGATGCAAGATTTAAACCATTCGAGCGCCATACCATACCTCTTTCAGTACAAGTTTTTGTGGTTACAAGCAAACACAGATACCGAGAATGCAAAAAAAATGTGCTAAGTTTGGGCATGACGATCAAATACCTATTTAGGTAGCGGTGGCGTTAGATGTAACTGAAATGGTCATGTCGGCGGTGAATTTTAATGACACAGAAAACGTACAGAAACAACTGAAACAAATAGCGTCTTTATCAGTGCAATATCTTACCACTGAGAGATACATAGAGATACCTTACCACCACGATTTACCTTTAAAAACAAAATAGAGGCATAACATTATTTTGTCCTAATTGTCAAAATGAAGGTCGGATTTCAAAGGGCGTTGATTGCAGATACGTTATAAAGCGAAATATATTCGTCACGTTGGGGAGTTAATGTTCGAATACATTACCGGGTAATAATGCAGCGCCGTGACTAATTAGTGGTATGATGGGTGGTCTCAGGCCTGCTCTAGTCATCAGTTTCACTAACGTGCGAATATATTTCAATGTCTTATGGGTAGGTGACTTACGTGCTTCTAACTGGCGTTATTATCCGAGCTAGAGAGCTTCTTAATGAGTTCATCTTAGAATACTCTGAAATTTTTAGTTACTGTTACTGGTATAATTTCTACGTCTAAGAGACTTTATTTTCTTGACTCATGTGAAGTTCCTACTTTAGATGCATTACTCGTACTCTGAGCATCGTCTGTATTTTCAAGGAACAAAAAAGAAGTGCAAGCATAAGTTATCGTCTTGCGTGGTACAACTGGACTAAAAAAACAAAGAGTGTCGCTCGCACACCCCGTATGGAAGCCGTGTCGGGTCGCTGCGGTGGGCACGGTGGCCGGTGGGTGCGGCCCACTACGACGCGGCGTGCGCTCGCCGCCGGCCATAAGCTTAACTGTACGTTGCTATGCTACCCACGTACACCGCTCCTACAGAACATGCATTTCACGCTTTGAAGAATTATATTTTAACTGTTTTAAAACGATGTTCCATTTTATCCGAATGTTTTTGAACTTTTGAGGATTTAGTTTAGTGGCAAACTTAGAGTTTTTAACAATAATAAAGCTTTTATCAAACATTTGCATTCCAATGAACAAATACCAAAACCTATAAAATTATTATTTTATGTCGAGTTGATTATCATTAATTTTTGAATCGTGTTGTTATGAGTAATTTTGAGTTGATTACCAATAATTCGTTAACAAAGGCATGACAACGGTTACAGCATGACGTGACCTCCTTTCGGTCCCTAATAAATAATTACAAACTAATAAACACATTTATCATTCATACATAGCTACTAGAGGCTCATAAATCAAAGCATCAAGCTGGAGCAGGCGGCGTACACGGCAGCCCATTAAACCGGCTCGGTGACAAGGTGACGTGCGCCCGCCGCGGGGGCGCGATAACGCGGCCCGTATCCTGTGTCGTGCCGAGTAGGGCTGCCAACGGACCGGGCTGAAGAAACCTCTTATTGGCAATTTTATTGCTCCTACTGCGTGGTTTATTGTTTGCTTATAAACCTAGAATTGTTTTGTTAGTTTTCTGAGTGCGAAAACCAGGTTTTCAGAATATATGTAGTTTTATTATTAGGTACTTAGTGATTTTATTGGTATTATAAATAAATTCTTAGCAAAAGTTTTTGACCTTCTAAATGAGTATTTGATGCACCCCAATTCAACAAGCAGATAATGCTGAAGTTTGTATGCAGTTCAAATCCGTACTTAATTTCATCAAATATTCCATTTATGAATTCGACTGAGGGAGGCAATCCTCTCGGTAATATCGATAACTTTCGATGTCGCGGAATCTTGGCAGCCCTGCTCGTGATGCTCGCCCGCCTGCCTCGTTCAATATTTGAGTATCTATACGTGTTATGGATGCCTGGTATGGTACTTTCGGTGGATTACCGCACGGCTGGCTACGCTTCGCCTTTATTGTACCTGCGAGTTTTATATACTCTCGTGCCTCTCGTCTCGTGGTTACGACGATGACAAATCGGGAGGTATAATTAAAAAGATTTAATTTAGCACCTCTTTGAAGGCTTAGTTAGATTATGAGCTGGCAGCTTATGCTGGCTTCGGGTTTTATCGTTCGACACTTTCTAGATAGCTTGCAAACTAAAACAATCTAGTGAGTGCCCAGTAAATTCGTACCTACATTGAGGTGCGATAAAAGATCTTCAAATTCTACCATTGCCATCTCCAGACTCGCCATTTCCACCACGTTTATTACAGCACTTCTATCAAGCTTTATCAGGACGCCACCTCACACTCACCTTTAATAATATTACATACGTCTGCGTATATTACAGCAGGCGTTATTACTGTGAGGAACATTATTTATATGACGATGACGTATAAAATGAAGCGATTGTGATTCAGCGTCACGTTCTGACGCCACTTTTATAAAGACCCTGACGTTAAAGAGTACTTTGAGAGGTGCACAGCGTGAGACGTGCGACTTGCAGCGAATAATCTAGTTTGAAGTTTACTGCTCGTATTTTCTGTTGCCGTATAGTTAATGACGTGAATTTAATAGTGAGAAAGGCTGCAATATTATGATATCAGCTAACGATATAATGCTGATATTATAATATTGCAGCCTCGTAAATAAAGCTATCTATTGTTAAACATTTGTGCACTGCCACCCATGCCGTATTTCTCTGTAGAATTAATACAACCCGATGCGTAGAAGGCCAGTCGCTTAGCCACTGCGCTGATTAAGCAGTACAAAAATCTTAAGGATCAACAAAGTAATCTGTGACGAATTCACTGTAATATATTCCAAATATATTCAGATGTACCGATATCTCCTTTAATTCAACTAAATCGATAGAAAATAAAGATTTAATGTCAAATATCAAAACGAGTTACTCGCGGTAGGCCCGCAACGCGCCCCGGGCCGAAATGAAGCCGCATTTGCGAGCGTGCCACTGATCACTGCCGCTAAAATGATTGCTCCTGTCTGGTGACAAGACTTCGTTATATTACTTACACACTAGCTGTACCTACTTGCGATTTTGCTTAGTAACTATTGGTAAGTAGTTTTTAGTGTGTTTAGTGGCCTTAGTGCGAGTTTTTATTCTTATTCGATCGCGTTACGTTCACGTTAAGTTACGTCAATTTGTATGGAATAAGTGTTTCCCATTACAGTCACCTGACGGCGCTTATTCATGAGCCAGTTTAAAAACTCGCACTAAAGCCACAGTTTCTACAGTTCTATTATTTATCTTCTATTTATTTTTCAGTTTAAGGTGACTGACAGACAGATGACGCTCACGATGCTAAAATACACGAGAAAGTAATATTCTCTAGCGATGGACTAAGAAAGGATTAATTTAAATTCGAAACTACTCCTGACTGGGTCAAACGGGGTTGAAGTCATTGGCTTATATATTACTGCGTAATATCCTTTTTATATCAATGGTTGAAGTATATGTGGTGTTGGTTAATTAATATACATTGTATTTATATCCAAGTATGTCATCTTCAAATTCGGCGGGATTGACACAAAACACCGAAACTTTTAATTTAAAAAAAATCAAAAACAAAATAGTAGCCCAGTAACGTAATACCCTACCCAACATTGATAAAACGTCTGTCTGTGAGCAGTAGCCGTTGACGGCAAATATTGACAGTAGCTACTGCTCCAAAGCTGAATATTTACCCAATAAATATGTGTCTACTGTAGCGCGGGCCGTGCATTCTGATAAGTTGTACTTCATATAGTTACCTATCTCTCTATAGGACTCGTTACGGGACGCGGCGCGGCGGACCGGTCGGAAAAGCGCGGCGAATCGGATATCTTTACGGCAGTTGAAACTTGGGAGTTGGGAGTCGAATATGTTGACTTATAATAATGAAGTTTTGACCTTTAAGGTTGGTAACAAAACATCGAGCAGCTCTAATATGTAACCCTTTTAGAAACCGAACAATGAGCACGACGCTCGACGCTTTGTTACAAAGATTTTGCAAACAAGAGAGTGAATTTGTGCAATATCTGATGATCGGATCGACCAGCCCTCGCGACCTGCAGATACGACATTTCAACAAAGAGTAAACGCAAAATAGAAAAGCATTTGCAGGTAAATTAATGATTCGCCTTGTGCATTACTTCGAACACCGCGTCGAGCATTCGCATTCATAGTCTAGCTAGTCTATACCCACCTGTACATCTATTCTATACATTCTATTATCATACCGCAAGGGCGGGTTACTTTGACTCTAGTCCATAACTTTGGGCAAAAATCAAGACTGACGTTTAGTGCTACTAAATCCACACAAAGTTCCGCAAGTACGTGTCTATATCGCCACCTATCAGTTACCGAAGGACATACGACGTTCGCTTGTGTGGTCGCGACACTTCGGGCAGTTTAAACAGTTGTCTCGATTTGGGTCAAAGATATACCTACCCTACAGTCAAATTAACCCGCCCTTACGGTACTAGAAATAAATAAAATTGGAGTGTCTGTTTGTAATGTCAAAATAACAGCTTATTACTAAGGAAAAATTAAAGTATAAGTATACGGTATTTACATAAAACAAAAAATCAATTTTTGTCTGTCTGTCTGTCTGTTTGTCCCGGCTAATCTCCGAAACGGCTTAACCGGTTTTGATGGGACTTTAACTGGCAGTTAGCTGATACTACAAGGAGTACCTTAAGTTACTTTTATTTTAGAAAAATAATTAGGATTCCGCGCAAACAAATTAAAACTTATGAAATTGTGAACAAAATCCGATTCAAATAGGGAAGTATTGACATCTACGCTGGCGAACCCGCGGGGAACAGCTAGTTTATTAATAAATATAAACGTTGATTTTGCTAGTGTCCGTTTGAAATAAAAGGAGACGTCGGTTTGCTATCGTAGATGTAATAATTAAAAAAGTTTTCCCTACGGATTTACTGTTGTGAAAAAGAAAACCTGAAAGTAGATGATAATTATAATAATAGCAACATAGCACTATCCATGCCCAAAAACCAGTGTGTCTCTTTTCTTCCTCCTTGCTACTTCACTTATCGCGATGAAATGAGAAATCATACCCTGCATGGCTCCAAATTAGTCTATAATCTTTGTGTCGGCAAAACACTGGTCAAGCAAGCTGCTATAATTAGCAATATTGTAAAAGAGCACTTCGGTTTTGTACTTTTATGTACAATAAAGTATATCCTATCTTTCTTAATCATTAATCGTTGATGCTGTTCCTTCTACAAAACTTTAATAAATTCCAAAAGTATCAACTCTGCATACGCGCGGTATACCCCGCGACGTCCTGCACCGAAGTGATCCCGTGTCACGCTCTACACGCCGACGCGGCGCGTTGCTGGCGTGGCGCCAACGTTTGATCAAACTGTCTGCAGCCAATGATTACTGACAAAAAATTATTGGCTATGTGACGGTGACTTATGTTTTGTACGGATGTTAAGCTCATAAGTAGATAGTGTTAATACAATTGCGATGGGAATGGTACATACATACCATACCCACCATACCATATACCCATCATATACTTGGTGGACTTATACAATAGGGAGTATAAGCCCACCAAGATATATATATACAAATATCACCATAATTCAGCCGGAAGACTGCAATTTACAATTATACAACAGAAGGAATCAAATAAATCAATGCGATTAATCGATCATGAAATAGGTATTTGCAGATACCGTCACGAGTACTCACGAGTGCCAGTTGTCTGAATTGTCTAATTAACTTGGACGACTAGTATTTATGCCATGCTTTACCGATCGAAGTGAGGCCCCATTGCATAAATCATGGATTCTTGGAAATTGTCTCAGATCACTATTTAGCGAAATATTGGGAGGAAGAATACGATTAAGTACTTGGAATTCTTCTCTCATGGCGATCACTCTGGCGGTGACATGCCTAATCCATCAATGGCTAAAGTTTGCTATATGGCAAAAGGTTGTCCTACGGTTGACATCTGTTGGACAGAAGTAGAACCACTGTAATTATTGTTAGGGACTTTGAGCAGCTGATGATGACTTTTTATTTTTGAGGATTTGACAGGGTTTACTGGTCGAATACCAGGAATTAAGCACCTTGAGCTCAGTGATCATTGAGTGCCACCAAACTCGGTCAAAGTCACAGAGTGTTTCTGTTGTCCCTGTCCACAGTTACAATAAATCTTGTAGACTTGTAGGAAGTTAGCAACCCTTGCGAATATTACAGGCGACAAAAAACTCCGGTTCCGAGCTCCGAGTCAATCTTCGGGCGTTTGAGAACGTTCGTTCGAGCTCGATAAATCTCAATATCTTTAGCACCTTACCGGTAGATTTGATTCGCGATTATATTAATACGAAGAGTGAACGCCTACGAGCTTTAATCTCCTGGTACTTGTTGTAATTTCCAGTGTAAAAAGGCGTATCTGCATGCAAGCTATGCGTGCCCGTCGTACGTTATCTGGGGAGTTAATGTTTTTGTAATTCTGCTTATTTTGCGAAAATTCGGGTACGGAACCGTTATCGTTAGTACAAAAAAAATCTGTCTATGTGTGATAAACTGATAACTTGATAAGATAATATTATTTCCCATTTTTTCACTGATTTTAAAAAAGGTAGAGGTTAATATGTGTAGCTTTAACAGAAGTAGGTACTTCACTACTAGCTTTTGGCCAGCGGCGTGGCCCGCGTGGATGTCGGAAAATAACACACGGGAACGTACTACCGGGAATTCCTTGTCTACATTATAAAGGGAACCTTCTGCAAAATTTCAGCTTTCTAGGTCTAAGGGTTTGGGCTGGGCGCATGAGTCAGTCAGTCAGAACTTCTCTTTTTAGGGTTCCGTACCTACCAAAATGGTAAAAAGGAACCCTTATGGTGCGACTCAGCCTGTCTGTCTGTCACAGCTGGATATCTCAAGAACTACTAAAATGCTATCAACTTGAAATTTGGAACAGTTTTAGTGATGTTTACGCAAGTATTTTGCAAATAAGAAAGAAATAAAAAAAAAAATTTTTTTGCAACGGACTGGAAGGGGTTCTTAAAAATTCAAAGTGGGGCTACTAGGCCATGTGGGGTATCATATGAAAGAATTCCCGGTAGTACGTTCCCGTGGGTCGCGCGAAGATTGATTCGGCGATCGGAACCGGAGTTTTTTGTCGCCTGTAATATTCGCAAGGGTTGCTAACTTCCTACAAGTCTAGAAGATTTATTGTGACTGTATTGGACAAGGACAACAGAAACACTTTGTGTAAACCTGAAATCGCGAAAACAGTCAGCTGCTCCCTACATTTTGACGAGATATGCGAACATATCTGTGTATGGGGCAGCAGATTTTTTTTTCGCGATTTCAGGTTTGGTCCCATAGTAAAAGTTGTTTGTTATCATGAGATGAGTATAATCATGTGTTTAAGTATCGGTCACTAATTACCAGTCACCCTATATAAATATTATTATTTATTATTTATTTAACACAATTTGTTAACGTGAACTTGAATTAATTAATTTCATTTTGTGGTTGTTCTAGTAATCAGCCAACAGGGAGGCATTCAAATAATGAATTGAAACTGTAACCAAAATTCCGCACACATAGTGGAGGAAAACCGCGGATATATGCTGCGACGACCGACGCGGCAATAATGCCTACCAGCCATGAGGGCCTAGTATTTGTTGTAAATTACTAGACTAAAAAGACGTAAGTAACGCGAATTTAGTCTTTCGAATTAATTTTAATGAAATGTAGATGGCGTTACCGACAATTTAATTAATTTTTGTTGTTACTACTCAGGGTCACTATAGTTTTTTTTTATCAATTTCATGTATCATTTAATTTAATTTATTTATTCATAAAATATTTCACATTTTGTTATTATTATTGCGTCGTTATCGTTTTCCTAATGTAGTGTTGTAATGTTGTTGTTTCATGATGAAAGTAAGTAAATGTTGAAGAAATTAAAATATTGCGCATCATTTACCATAGTGACATTATGTTATTCTTATTCACAGAAAAACGAAAATAGTTCCTAATTAGGTAATTTAATAGATACCGGAAAAGGTAAGCGATCATAATTAATTAAGTGGTTGATAAATTTGATAATAGATAATTAAAAGTGCCGACCAAAATTCCAAAGAAATTGTGCAACGGGGCAAAGTAACCTCCATTCCGAATGTGACTGAAATACCAGGGGCGCAGAAACAAAGAGCGGTGGCCGGCGCGCCGAGCTGTGTCGCATTAAGCAAGGCGGCACCTACATAATTTAGTTATAATGACGGCTCGTCGTTACCTCCCGGGCCATTAGGTGCCGACTACCTACGTCGGCGTCGCGTCGCGCCTCGTGTGAATCCGCGCGATATAACTTTGGCACGTTGCTACATACCTAGTAACTATATGTACGTTGCGTCGAAATATATATTAATAACGTACTTGGTTTCAGGTTTACTATGTATTTGTGTACTTACAATACGTTGTTTGGGTGTCGAGTGTGTTGACAGACGGCAGGCGCGACGCTAAAATGGCGTTCAGTGAATTTAAACGGTTGACGACAGGAATTTGATCGAAACAGCCAGCTCTATTTCAAGGAGAGAGAGTCTGGCGTGTTTATAACGTTACCCACAGAAAAGAAAAAGAAGGCCTTCCTACTAATACCTGTGGGATTACAATTTAATAAATAGTAAGTCAAACCATTCCATCTTCTATACAAAAAGTGCCTAGGTAAGAAGACACCGTTATTTAATTTATGTAGGTGTGGTGTAGTTTATAGTGGTATACTCTTTCTTGTTCCACCACAAGATTATGCCGATAAACATCCAAGGCACATCCAGAACGGGCTGTTCTTATCTCCCCCGCAATTTACTAAGAAAAAAGCTTTCGAAATATCCACAGTCTCGTACAGACGTGCTTAAGTAGACATCTGTCAGATGATCACGGCACGACACCCGCCAGGCGTGACAAAGTCACGGCTTTCCGTAAAAATGCGCGGAGCGAGATTCTGCAATATTTGAAGCGCGGACGGCTCGGGAAAGGCGGCAATCAGCCGCGCGCGGAAACTGGCAAAAGTTGGTAAGCGGAATAATAATTACATGACAGCGGTGAGTATAAATTGATTGATTCTAACAAAGTACCTGCGCTTTTGTTGGAATTTTGGTAGCAAATACGGGGCAAAAATGAAGCAGCAAAAATAAAATAATATCCGAAACATTTTTTCATTCCATAAATTCAAACGTCGCAGTCTATTTTTAAATTACAAAATAGTGATGTTCCATACGAGTAAATCCCAATATACTCCCAGAGTAGAATACTGACAACATCGCGTAAAACTTTATCGATTGTAGCACAGAACTGGGACATAACGAGTTAGTCCAGTAGAGATATAATATTTTTTCCATTTACCCTTCGATAATTCTAAAGTTTTTTATTTTCGCTGAGTGGATAACTATAGTGAATTCATTGCTATGTACAAAAATGCTAACAGTTTAGAGTTATGCTATAGGTATTAAGTAGGTATTTCCTATTATTTCGTGTTATAACAATGATATAAAATTTAAATTAAAATACTACACTGTTTCTTAATTAGTACTGTCTAAAGTATATATTACTGAAAATGCTAACAGATAGGTACTGTGGAACAATGGAAATCTGAAAATGTCCTTTAACTCATTCAATAAAAAATTTAAGTTTTTCAAATCATTTCCTATACACTTAAAGGGATTAGTTATACCTTACGACAAAAGTTCTAACAGCTAAGTAATATGCTTCACAAGTAATTGTATTTTTACTTTGCAATTAGCGAAATATTGAATTTAAGTTTATAAATTTGCGCCCACATATTCGTGATAATAAGCTCTGCTACCATACAAAAGTTTCAACTTGTACGTGCTATGCCTTTTTGTTTAATAAATAAAATACAATTTGGATATTGTGGCGCGCGGTGTAGGTACGACAATTCGTGCAGCGCGACGCGGTGACAATCAAACCCACACTCACTGCAAACGTGCACGCGGCTACACATCAAGCTATGCATGTCCAGTTTACACTGACCTCTCATTGTAAGGTAATCTTATACAATGCGAGATCAGCTTATACTGGATATTATAGCTTGATTTGTAGCCGTGCGTACCTAACTCTATTGAATGAGGCGCAAAATCATTTCATTACAGTCACATCTCACAAATGACTAATACGAGTACAGTCAGCGTCAAAAATATCGGAACGAACAGACTGTTCAAAATGATCTCAAAAACTAAGAAAATTAAACTACTCAATTGGGTAAAGCTCTTGTCAGAATTACAGTGTAATATTATCGTATACTGTCTTCATTCTGAAAACAGTCTGTTCGTCCCGATATTATTGACGCTGATTCAATCCAGTCAGTTATTTTTTCTGTTCCATTCCGTGACCGTGACTTCGCCCGCGCGTAATTATCAACAATTGTCAAAAATAGTCAAAATCCCGGATTCCGGGATTCACAAATTTAGAGTTCTGATTATAGGATCGAATGTATATTTATGTATTGATCGTCAAAATGTCGTGATTCCGGAATTGATAAATTAAGTATTTTTTTTACCATTACTGGGTAACTTGTTTATTACTAAATTTTCACAGGGGATCATCTACTATGAACAACTTTCACTATGGCATCAACACGTAAATCACGAAAAATAAATCAGCTGGTCGAGTAGGTATTGAGCTTTTGTATCAAACATCGTAATTTTTTTCGTGATTTCAGAGTTGGTCCCATAATGAAAGCTGCTGAAACTGTAAATCCAAGATGGCGGCTGCGAATATTTTCTAATTTTACTCTAGTATGTACAAAAATGCTAACAGTTTAGAGTTATGCTATAGGTATTAAATAGGTATTTCCTATTATTTCGTGTTATAACAATAATATAAAATTTAAATTAAAATACTACACTGTTTCTTAATTAATACTATCTAAAGTATATATTACTGAAAATGCTAACAGATAGGTACTGTGGAACAATGGAAATCTGAAAATGTCCCTTAACTCATTCAATAAAAAATTTAAGTTTTTCAAATCATTTCCTATATACTTAAAGGGATTAGTTATACCTTACAACAAAAGTTCTAACAGCTAAGTACAACACAAGGCTTCACAAGAATGTTCAGGCTTCACAAGTAATTGTATTTTTACTTCGCGATTAGCGAAATATTGAATTTAAGTTTGTAAATTTTCGCCTGAACATTCGAGACAATAAGCTCTGCTACCATACAAAAGTTTCAACATATACGTGCTATGGCTTTTGTTTAAATTGCGAATAACTATTTTCCATAACAAGCCGCGTAAGTCAATCTGAGATACTCGTAGAAACAAATGACCGCACCAGTAGGACATACGTTCCAGTCGCAACAAAAATATTCCTCTGACAAACGAATAAAGGTTTCTGTAGTTAGACGATCAGAGACACAAGAGACCATATTATGGGCTGCCGGAATACATAACGACGATTGGAGCCAACAAGTAAGTTCTAGTTGTATTTATAATTCCTACTATCAATATCCTATACCCCATCTAATCCATTCTATTTTTCCTCTATAGAGCCAACACCTCAACTTTAGGTAAATATGCGTCCGAACATACGATCTCTGGTAATAAATAAAGAACGGAATAGAACTTCGAGGAACGGAGACAAACAGTGGAGACTTCTTTAGGACAACATTTTTTCCGGGATAATTAATCTCCCAAAAGAGTAACATTCTGGAATGGCCTACTAGGCAAAAGAACAAGAGGTAGACCTATTACAAGATGGGAAGATGATATAAAAGCAATAGCTGGTCCAAACTGGAGAAAAGGAGCTGAAGACAAAGTCAAATGGGCATCACTGGAGGAGGCCTTCACCCATTCTGGGGTTCCTGTAGATTAAATAAAAAAATGAAGTACCTAACTATAAATACATAGGATACACATAAAATTATACTAAGTAAGAGACAAATAAATAACATAGAATGAACTAAACAAAACTAACACATACTCGTACATAGATTTTAAGGAATGTAAATTTACTGGAAATAAAAGGCTTTTTTATTTTTATTTTTTATTTTTTTATAATTAATCTCCCGGGTTTTGGGACATTACATTATTACTAGAGATCGGATAATCGGATGCGTATTAACCTAAAGTTGAGGTGTTGGCTAAGTATGGAGTGGGCTTTTGGATTGAAAGATCCCAGAATTCTGGTATCGGCAAATTTTGACTTCTAATTATAGAATCGAATGTTTTAAGTACTTAAGTTCAGATGTTAGTTAGTATGGATTGCACTTATACATCGAGAAAATGCCGGGATTCCGGAACGACACTTTTTAAGTTCTTATTTTGGAATCGAATGTTTAGTTAGGTACTTGCGTTCAGGTGTTGGCTAATATGGATTGCACTTCTGTATCAAAAAAATTCCGGGATTCACAAATTTTGACTACTGATCATAGAATCGAATGTATATTTTACTTAAGTGCAGATGTTAGTTAATATGGATTGCACTTATGTATCGAAAAAATCCCGGGATTCCGGAGCGACAATTTTTAAGTTCTGATTATAGAATCGAATGCATATTTACTTACGTTTAGGCTTTGGCTAATATGGAATGTACCTACTTTTGTATTGATCGTCAAAATGTCGGGATGCCGGAATATATTTTTTTACTACGAGTATTAGAGGATAACTTTTTATCAGTAAATTTTCACAGGGAATCATCTACTATGAACAACTTTCACTATAGCATCAACACGTAAATCACGAAAAATAAATCAGCTGGTCGAGTAGGTATTGAACTTTTGTATCAAACATCGTAATTTTTTTCGTGATTTCAGAGTTGGTCCCGTAGTGAAAGCTGCTGAAACTGTAAATCCAAGATGGCGGCTGCGAATATTTTCAAATGTTTTATCATGGGTGTCGTTTTTATGGCTTTCGAGGGTGTTAAGGCCGATAGTGACAATAAAATGTAAATCCAAGATGGCGGCTGCGAATATTTTCTATCTTTTCTAATTTTTCGTCATGGGTGTCGTTTTCTTGGTTTTCGAGACTGTTAAAGCCGATAGTGACGTTAAAATGTAAATCCAAGATGGTGGATGCGAATATTTTCTAATTTTTCTCAATGAATGTCGTTTTCATGGTTTTCGGTGGTGTTAAAGCTGATAGTAACATTAAAATGTAAATCCAAGATGGCGGCTGCGAACATTATTAAATTTTTCGTCATGGGTGTCGTTTTCATGCTTTTCGAGGGTTTCAAAGGCGATTTACATTTTAACGCCACGTTAAAATGTAAATCCAAGACGGTGGCTGCAAAATTTTCAAACTTTTCATTATGGGTGTCGTTGTCATGGTTTTTGAGGGTGTTATAGCCGATAGTGACGTTAAAATATAAATCCAAGATGGCGGCTGCAAAAATTTTCAAGCTTTTTATCATGGGTGTCATTTTAATGGTTTTCGAGGGTGTTAAAGCCGATAATGACGTTAAAATGTAAATCCAAGATGGCGGCTGCGAAAATTTTCCGTCATGGTTTTAGAGTGTGCTAAAGCCGATAGAGGAGTCAAAATGCGTGACGCTTGGCTGATGCCTACTTAACTAACCCTGCGGCAGTGCAGCGTATCGCGTTACAACCTGAAAACACGTGTGATAGTAATTAAAAAACCATCAACATTTTTAAAGCAGGCGCTATCTTGCATTTACATTTTAGTGTCACTATCGGCTTTAACACCCTCGAAAATCATGAAAACGACACCCGTGACGAAAATTTTAAAAATGTTCGCAGCCGCCATCATGTATTTACATTTTAGTGTCACTATCGGCTTTAACACTCTCGAAAAGCATGAAAACGACACCTATGACGAAAAATTTGAAAATGTTCGCACCGGCCATCTTGGATTTATATTTTAATGTCACTATTGGCTTTAACACCCTCGAAAAGCATGAAAACGACAACCATGACGAAAAATTTAATAATGTTCGCAGCCGCCATCTTGGATTTACATTTTAATGTTACTATCAGCTTTAACACCACCGAAAACAGTGAAAACGACACCCATAACGAAAAATTAGAAAATATTCGCATCCACCATCTTGGATTTACATTTTAGTATCACTATCGGCTTTAACACTATCGAAATCCAAAAAAACGACACCCATGACGAAAAATTAGACAATATTCGCAGCCGCCATCTTGGATTTACATTTTAGTGTCACTATCGGCCTTAAGACCCTCGAAACCAATGAAAACGACACCCATGACGAAACATTTGAAAATATTCGCAGCCGCCATCTTGGATTTACAGTTTCAGCAGCTTTCATTATGGGACCAACTCTGAAATCATGAAAAAAATTACGATGTTTGATACAAAAGCTCAATACCTACTAGACCAGCTGATTTATTTTTCGTGATTTACGTGTTGATGCTATAGTGAAAGTTGTTCATAGTAGATGATCCCCTGTGAAAATTTAGTGATAAACAAGTTACCCAGTAATGGTAAAAAAAATACTTAATTTATCAATTCCGGAATCACAACATTTTGACGATCAATACATAAATATACATTCGATCCTATAATCAGAACTCTAAATCTGTGAATCCCGGAATCCGGGATTTTGACTATTTTGACAATTGTTGATAATTACGCGCGGGCGAAGTCACGGTCACTGAATGGAACAGAAAAAATAACTGACTGTATTGGATCAGCGTCAATAATATCGGGACGAACAGACTGTTTTCAGAATGAAGACAGTATACGATAATATTACACTGTAATTCTGACAAGAGCTTTACCCAATTGAGTAGTTTAATTTTCTTAGTTTTTGAGATCATTTTGAACAGTCTGTTCGTTCCGATATTTTTGACGCTGACTGTACTCGTATTAGTCATTTGTGAGATGTGACTGTAATGAAATGATTTTGCGCCTCATTCAATAGAGGTAGGTACGCACGGCTACAGATCAAACTATACATATCCAGTATAAGCTGATCTCGCATTGTATAAGATTACCTTACAATGAGAGGTCAGTGTAAACTGGACATGCATAGCTTGATGTGTAGCCGCGTGCACGTTTGCAGTGAGTGTGGGTTTGATTGTCACCGCGTCGCGCTGCACGAATTGTCGTACTTACACCGCGCGCCACAATATCCAAATTGTATTTTATTTATTAAACAAAAAGGCATAGCACGTACAAGTTGAAACTTTTGTATGGTAGCAGAGCTTATTATCACGAATATGTGGGCGCAAATTTATAAACTTAAATTCAATATTTCGCTAATTGCAAAGTAAAAATACAATTACTTGTGAAGCATATTACTTAGCTGTTAGAACTTTTGTTGTAAGGTATAACTAATCCCTTTAAGTGTATAGGAAATGATTTGAAAAACTTAAATTTTTTATTGAATGAGTTAAAGGACATTTTCAGATTTCCATTGTTCCACAGTACCTATCTGTTAGCATTTTCAGTAATATATACTTTAGACAGTACTAATTAAGAAACAGTGTAGTATTTTAATTTAAATTTTATATCATTGTTATAACACGAAATAATAGGAAATACCTACTTAATACCTATAGCATAACTCTAAACTGTTAGCATTTTTGTACATAGCAATGAATTCACGAAAGTAATCCACTCCGCGAAAATAAAAAACTTTGGAATTATCGAAGGGCATATTCTTTTGTCTACTGGACTAAGTGGTACGTACTCCTAAACAGTTTAATCGCCGACATCGCTCCGTGATACCTCCCCTCTGTATTTTTCCGGCCACTTGCTCCCCCTGTTCATCCCCCGCTGAACGGACACTCAACATGACTTGGGTACTTTTGCTTTTGGATCTTTATGTACTTACTTAAATATGTTTAGCTACATAGCGCAGTAAAAGTTGAAGGATTAACTTGTTTTTTACGGCTAGTAGTTGTTTCGCAATCGCCCAAAAAACTTCAAAATATTCTAAAACGTGCTTATTTTGAAGATGGTAGTGGCGCGTATAATATTACATAATATACAGGATGTGGCGTAATTAGTGGTCCAACGTTAAGGGATCGATACCCCGATATAATCAGCTATCACGTATTACATACCACAATTTGAACCATTTTTTTACCTTTACAAAATTATGGAATGTGTTAGTTAGCACGTATTTCACAGTTATAAACAAAACAAAATTTAAAAATAATGTTATTTATAGAAAATGCAGCCCAATTAATAAAGCAAGGTGTCAATTTTTCAAATAATAATATAAAAATACTTAGGTTGTAGGTCTGAAACTAGAAAAAAAATGTTACGTTGACAGATATTAATACGGCTACACAGGAAGAGACGAAACGTAATGTTTTTAAAATTTTACGCTATTAGCTGCCGCGAGGTGGGCAGGCGGAGAAATTATAATGCTGTATTGTCGAGACACTCGGCGGATTTCCGCCTTTTCGTCCGTCGGACTGACTGGGGTGAGGACATCATGGTGGTAAGCGAAGCGGGGTTAGGGAGGCGAGTATAATTTCTGGCGACAGAATGATAGTTTAAGTCGAGTATAGCTGTTTACCGGCAGCACCACCATTTAAAAATTAATAACTCTGGTGATATGGAACATTTTGAAATTTCCTATGCTCACATTTTTAGTCAGATGAGGTAGAATTTTTTGTAAGTATTCAAAAAATCAACACTTAGGCTCGTATTTATAACCCAAGTAATTAATTGAGTAATTACTTGCTACCATGTAATTTCATACTTGAGGGTAGAATTCTTAAGTAATGAAAATGGTGACTATTACTTGGCTAAGAATTCTAAGCTTTGACAGTTCTAACTTCAAGCAATTACTAAACTATAGAAAATCATTGCTTGAGCAATTACTTTTACTTAAGTAATTACTTTTACTTGACTATAAATACGACTGTAAACCTCCTAAGTTCGAAGTTATAAGTACCAGTTAACGCCAAAAACGGCTTCAAAATGTTCCATAGCTCCTGACTTATTTTTTTTTTCTCAATGGTGATGGTGGTGCTGTTGGCAGCTATACTTGCCTTAATAAGTAAGTAATGAATTTGAGGGGAAAGAAACCATAAGATTTAGGAGTCGTTGTGCAGTGCAGCTCAATCTTCGGTCGAACCGTCCGCGTGCCATTTTGCGTGGCCTCAACCATCAACTTACATGCCTAATCATAATTATGTTTCATTAAATCATCACTTAGGTACAAAATAAGTAAGTATGTTCTCCTTCTCTTAGAATTCTCAAGACACAAATTGGCACAATACAGCAGCCTACCATATCCCCCTGCCCCTTCCTAATAAGACTTTAGCGAAATACCTACAAACATCAACTGCATTCTCCGCCTCGCCTATCTACCATACCTTAAACCTCACGCCATAATGGCGCTTCGGGCACGCCATCTCGCGGCGCCTCCCGCCCGCTCATTATCAGCGCCACTTTCCCTCCACCGCGTTGATTGATTGATTCATTCGCACGGGCCGTAACGATAAGTGTTCAGTTTAGCTTGTTATCAACTCTGCGACCCTAGTAATTTGGCGTCGATTGTGTGACGTTACCGGTAGTACCTATCCGATACGGATGTTGATTAGGCTCGTAGTATCACAATCGGCTAATGTAATCTAACTACGTCTACATAGTTGCTGTAAACAAAGAGCAGTGTTTTAAAATCGATTCATGAAAATTAAACAAAGTATCTGACTGACGGCTCTAACACAGATCTCTAATTCGATTAAGGATTCAATTCAATTCATTCAAAAAATTTGAGTACCTAATCGATTACAAAGTTAATAAAAGTCAATTGACCTGTTTCTGTTTTGCTCAGATCAGGCCAATTATGTACTCGACGGAGTTTATTGCACATTCCGTTAATCCTTACATGAAGAGTCACTAACACAGGCAGATTTCCAAACGTGTGAAACATTTCAGAATTACACTGCCACTGCTTTTACTAAAAACATACACCAAATTATCGGAATCGCCATTAAAAGTCAACCAACCCCCTAAAAATTCTACAGTCCTAGTACAAAAATGGAAAACGCGACCTTTGTTTACGGTCGACCAAAAAATCCATCTGTTGAAAACATCTTTACGCCTGTTATTTATGAGGGTCTGGTACTATGGTGATGTGGTTGGTTTACGATGGTGAATTGTTACCGCTTTATGGCTGATACCGTGGTCTGCCAACGCCATGGTTTTATCTTATGGTGCTGTTAAAGTGCGCCGTTATTGGTCTGACGATTTTATGAATATGTTTTCGTAAATGATAAGGGTGGAAGAAGTGATTGTGGAAGTCATTGTTATAAGTGGAACACGAAGGGCCTTAATTTAATGAGAAAGGCGCATTCCAATCCGAAATTACTCTTGTTGAAATAGATAGATAGATAAAACATTTATTCGGTGCACACAAAAGACACAGCACAACACACAAAAGTACAATTAAATTATTACAATTTACATAAATTTAAGTAAAAATTTAAAAACAAGGTGCGGACCTCTTCTCAAAATTAAAGAAATGCTAAAAACATACTGCACTGTGCGCTACACTTTGTACTAAATACGTTGTTGTTGACGAAGATCTGTATTTAATATCCGAAATAGCCCCCATTTAAAAGGCTATCAAGACTCTTGATAGTTAAGTACGTAAAGTACGTGTTCATGGATCGCAAGACGAATCAGCCCCGAGGCTACCCAAGATACCCCTAGATACGTTAAGGATCGCTCGCGATAATTAGAAGCGGCTGATAATTACGTGACGATGAGGCAAGCCTGCCCGAATAATGAATGTGTGTGGGCGAGATTGTGAGGCTGACGCGAGGTCGTGAACTAAACAAGAAGGAGGATAGTAGGATACTACTTATTCATACAGGGCGTATCCATACTAATATACATGTATTATAAATCCGAAAGTAACTCTGTCTGTATGTTACCAAATACCACTGCAACTGGAAGGCCCACGTCAATAAAGTACCTATGCAATAAAATAAAATAAAAAATCGTGTACGTTCTATACCCAAAATCATCAGCGTTAGCAACAGTATAATCTGCGTACTATGAGTACGTAGTATCATATTATCTGTGTTATTATCTGTTCTATGGTTATGGGTCTTATTACCTGGGGTTTTACTCAACAGAAAGTCAGTGTTAATCGCACAGAAAAAAATGCATCTGCGCCATAGCGAATGGGAACCTTGCAAACCCTTTTAAAAAAATTTCAAGATACTAACCCTTCCAAGTCTGTATAAATCTTTGAAAGCGCTAAAGTTAAAATGCACCCGGATTTATTTAAAAAAGCTCATAAAATGTATGATAAAAGTACTAGGCACAGGAATACAATAGTTTTGCAATAATTCCTAGGACAGCATTATAATGTAAGAATAGCTACGCAATTTGTGGTAGCATATATTTATAATGCTATACCTGACATCGTACACACGGCAGCAGGTCAAGTTACTACAAACTGTCAAAATTGCTCATTCGATTTTGAACTTTTACTACTAACATTTTAAGGTTTAAAATAATTTCGAGAAATTTAACAGTTTGGTCTGTGTTTGACAGTTTGGCCTGATGTGCTATTGTCTGCTGTACCTGACAGTATTGCAAAATTTCAGCTTTCTAGGTCCAAGGGCTGGGCGTTGATGAGTCAGTCAATCAGTCGGTCAGTCAGGACTTCTCTTATTATTTAAAGAAGAAGAAAGCTAGATATAACGTAAATTGAATGACCATAATGCTTATGTATAGTAATTAATGTAAAACGAGGTCGATTATAACAACCAATGCAGTGGATAATAACCACCAAACATTAAAAAAATGTAGGTAATTGTATTTTTATAAAATTATTTTTAACATAGCCAATAATATTGACATGCGTAATAAATATTGTACACCCCATGGGTATGTTTCAGTGATACAAAAATGACAACTGTAAGAACTATTTTCACCTGTGACAAACAATTAATAAATGAATTAAAAAAGAATATACAGGGTGTCCCGTAAATAATGGATAATCTCTTAAGGGGTCATTGTACTCATCATTATGAACAACTTTTACTATGGGACCAAACCTGAAATCGCGAAAAAAAATTAGCTGACCAGTACATTTATCTACATCAAACTCGTCAAAATGTAGGGAGCAGCTGATTTTTTTTTCGCGTTTCCAGGTTTGGTCCCATAGTAAAAGTTGTTCATAATGATGAGTACGATGACCCCTTAAGAGATTATCCATTATTTACGGGACACCCTGTATACCTACTTACCTAGTATAATAATATTTGCATGACACATTATTATGACTAAGTGCTAGGGATCTGTATAATTATTTATTTGAATACAAACGGCACATTCGGTACTTGTGAGGAAATGCCAGTTTGAAAAACAGCGAGAAAACTGTTGGTTTGGAATGAATGTACGATGTCCCACAAAACTGTAATCGAAGCACTAAATCGAACTATCAAAGATATCAAGAGCAACCCAAGTATCACGGAATATAATTGGTGTAACTGCTAGACGGCGATTTTAGGCAGTCTCTGGGGATAACTTCCGACCACCACGCGGACGAAGCGCGGGCAAAAGCTAGTCATAAATAAGGGACGATAGCGATACCTAAAGTAACCGTCATGAGAAGCTATAAATTTTGTAAACAAGTGTTCAGGAGTTCACAACACAACATTGCCATGGTGCGGAGCGAGAGTGCATGGGAGGCCGTCACCTCCTTCTGCGAAGCAGTGATGCTCGCGAAGGAGGAGGCGGAACGCGTGAGGGAGAGGCAGCCTCACGCCCTCAGTCGCCGCAGGAGACGCCCTGGGCGGCGGGAATCGCGGGGCGATTTCCGGCCACCGTAGGCGCGGGCCTGCGGACGGTGAGCAGCGGGTAGCTCGCCGTCCGGTAAGGACCAGGGGGCCTACTCCCTAAGTCCGTCCGTCTTTCCGTCCGTCCGTTTATCCGTCCGTCTGACATTACGATTCATCAATACAAGTGTAAAAATTAATTTTTTCGGACGGGCAAAAACACATCGGGAGTAGGGACAACTGGCAAATTATGTTGTCATTCATACTTTGTTCGGGCCCCGAACCAATCATCCATCCGTAAGTGATACGGAGTAGGAAACGCCCGCCACGAAGGCCGAAACTACGGACTTCGTGCTTAGGGAGTAGACCCCCTGGCCCGAGTCGACGGCGCGTTGTGTTCCACGCGCGCCTCAAAGAGATGTCAGCAAGTGACGGGGCCCAATAGGGCCGACGCCGCTGGGGTCGCGGGTTGTCTGAAGGGGTTACCGCGGCCCTGGCATAGGCAACTGAAGGAACACGGGTGGGTTTTAGTCAGTAAAAGTCTGACACGCCCTCCCGCTCCACCCAGAGCGGGAGAAGTTATTTGATGATTTCCCACCCTCAAAAAAAAAAAAAAAAAAAAAAAAAAGGAGTTCACAACATTGGACCAACAAAAAAAATGAATTTGTTTAAGATTTAATAAATTATTAAGTAACAAATATTAATTAACATATATTATTTAAGAATAAATTATTCGTCAGATTCAGATGTTTCCATTTCTGTGTCAGAATCAGTGACATGTAACTCGTACGCATTCGAAGCTCGAATGACGCGTTTATTTCAAAATGGCGTCCCGATAGTTTACAATCCCTGCGAACGGACGCGTTCCGGTACCAAGAAACACAAACGATAGCGCTTTGCGTCGTTAAAATATGATCCGACTAAATTAAATAGGTTGTTACTTTCATATAACCCGTCTATATTTCATGTCGATTGAATATGGTCAATTTATTATTATCTCGCAGTATAAAATGTTTACTTAGTAAAAGATGTTTGTTTACATAATTTATAGCTTCTCGTGACGGGTACTTTAGAATGTTCGCAACATAGGCCACACCCGAATGTGCAAGAAAAATACTTTTCAATACACTTCCTCGAAAACTGGTTCATATCGCACTACGATTAGGTTCACAATGCAATGTATTTCACACGCGTGCGGGAACAAAAACGGCCACAGATAACTTATACCTATACTTAGTCCAAATTGGTTCAATGCCTCTATTGAGACCGTCTCGCGCCAGTTTCATTTTGGCACTTGCCGGTGCCAAGTGCCAAAATGAAACTGGCGCGAGACGGCCCTCTCTATTCGGAGGTGAATGTTTTTTTTAACATCGGGAAACAAGTAGGTAAGTACCTGTTTACCTCGTAAAAAAGGATATCGCGATAACATCCGTTCTCGATATTGTTTTATAATGTTTTTTTTTAATCTCGGCAAAGAGATATGCGTCTTTACGGCGTTAATATTTTTTGAATATTTAAATAATGTTTATAAATAGAATATCATCAAAAACCATGAATAGTACAATAAAAAAAACGTGTATGAACATGCTAACATCTGTGTTCTAAACTCAAAAATATTTGAATTTTCTATTTTTCATATTAGGCTGTTTATAGACTTCAACCTGGCGAAAGCAAAGCGTGGAAAAAAAAAAGAAAATTTAAATCATAGTTTCCTAATAATTTATGACAAAAATATTTTTCGTTATTTTATTTTATTTCTTCAAAAGTGAAGAACGTCGTTTGATACACGCACGTGGTTGTTATTGCAGTTCTCGGATCAAAAACAACCTCGCCAATCATTCTCCACTTGTATCAAAATGTACCATTTTAAACTTGGAATTTCGAAGAGTGAGATTAATACGAGTATTATTCCGAAAACTTGATGACTAAGGTCCGTATTACAGAAGGAAACTCAAGTACTGATCTTTGTTTAAATTTAGTTTCAACCAATCAAATGACCTGAATCTAGTTTTAAGTACTTAATGCTTTGAGTATTGAGTGACGTAATACGGACCTAAGTTCCATAATAATACGCATTTATATTACCACACATAATTATTTGAGACTAGCCCTGCTGTCAACAAGATAATACACTTACGTATCAGAAGAAATTAAATAGAAAATGAAACCTCGTAAATACGTTTCCAACACAATCGAAACTCGATTCAATGTGTGACGACGGGCACTCGATTCCGAAATTCGATAGTTTCAGAATCCCTCCGTGTTCTAATTACGCGTCATCAGCGTCGCCGCGCCTGCATGCGCAGGCCGAGACTGGGCCCGCAGTCTTTGACACGTCAGTTTATTGACGTTAACACTCCTGGCTTCATACAAATAAGGTTGAGTTTTGCTCGTGTCAACTGCGGCATATGTTTGCAGCGTCGTAATTACCGACCGCTAGTGCAATGCCGCTAGCTTTGTAATTTATGATAGCCTGGTAGCGCCGCGCCGGTAAATGTCGTCACCGGTTTGAGTGGTCAGTTTTTTTTACAGGAAAATACAGGAAAACGTTTTTCTCTATTAGATTAACTTTTTATGTGAAAAATGGATGACTTCGTATTTTACTACAGCTGTTGCCTGGCTGGCGTACAAAATTCAACTACTTATTCAGTTTGCTGGGTCCTGTTTTGTTGATGCACCATTCCACTTCTTCTTTTTAACCGACTTCAAAAAAGGAGGAGGTTCTCAGTTCGTCGGAATCTTTTATTTTATTTTCTACAAAAAGGAGTACCGCCCCAAAGTAAAGGGGGCAGGTAGGCACGTAAATCCATAACAACTTAATTCCCATTAAAATTATAATATCCATATCGAATACTTATGTTAAAATTTTGCATTTTGTCTCACGCAAGAAACGAAAGCTTCAAGTTAGTTCCCAAAGACGCGACACGGGGCAACATCTCAACAAGTAGCAACAAAAGCTAGCGCAATAAATACAACACGAATTAAATAAAGCGTCGTTGGCTAAAATAAATAAAAATGAAGTCGGCGGGTGTTCTGCTGGCGCGCGACTCCGCTTCAGACGCATTGTTCTTGTGGCGCCCGTGTCGAGCGAAGAGGCGGACTGGCTGGATGTGACCGAATTGATTGCAAGGCGCGAAATTATCTTGTGAATAAACTTGTTTGAATTAGGAATAAATTGTAGCTTTTGTTTTTATTCTGACTTTTAAAAAGGGTGTAAACAAACGATCAGTCGCGAGTCACGACCTGAACCATACATTTTCTGACAGTCGCTACATCTGCCTTAGTCTGCCGTAAAGTTATCTTGTACGGTTTTGGTCACTGTGCCAGTTTTTACGTGTAAGGGTAGGTATATCGATCCTAAATACAGCATCAGTCACTTTTAAAAGTACAGAAGAATTAAGATATTTTGATACGAGCTTAGTGGGAGTACTGAGACCCAGTATATAACCTATGGTTACACAATAGTTAGTAGGTATCACCCCAGGCGTCTTTCCCCCATAGGTTTATGAATTTATTTGTACAATGCATCCGTCTGCCTGCACGTTTGGTAAACTGTAGATATGCATCGCCAACGTCAAGGAACAGCAATTATTTCGGCACTTTATGTTCTCAGAATTTATAATTATTTAGAATACAAGATGAAAACACAGGAAAACGGTGTGGCGCGGGCGCCCTCAACGCGTATAAGTGATAAATGGTATGACATTCCGCCAAGCAATGTGGAACAGCCCGGCTGCATCGCAAACCGCTACACATGGGAGCACATGAACATCACTCCCAGATATAGCCATTAAATAAAAGGTAGGTACAGTAACAGCTAGAAGTCGACTAGCAATCTCACAAAACCATGGCATAGCAATATACTTATGACCTTCTTCGGCGCCGCAGCCCGTATAGGTATAACCGCCGCAGCCCGTATAGCGCAGGCGATAATGGTCATTGCGGTGTAAGTGGACTTCTGGCCGTTGACTGTACATACATCACAGAATACATAATAGTATACATACCTACCGCGATGCTTCCAGAGTTCCACTGCTGTGGCAGAATGGTTCCTGCAGGGTAGAAAATTGAAAAATCGAAATGCGAGATTTGAGTGCCACTTTGGTACTGCTAGGGCCTCTTGCACCACAAATGTTTAGCGCTAACATCCATAAGTTTCTGTCAACCGTTTGCAGATTGTCAACTTCAAACGGTCGGTGGAGACAGAATAACGTTTTAAAAACGTTTAGCGTTAAGTATAATAAAGAGATTTGTGGTGCCAGTTTGTTTGAAAATTGGAACAAATAATTTTCGTAGCAGCTCATTTGAGCTGTTGGCAAAGGCCAACTGTTCAAATTAGCTGCTTTGAGAAAAGTCTACGGCCTAAGCCATCAATAAATTGTAAGGTGCGTGCGCCTGAGTTCTTTACTAGGTACTAATTTTTAAATTAAAAAGTAAAGGTGCTAATGCTGCTAGTGGGGTCTTTTACTGAAATGACAATCATTCCTATGTACCTACTTACCTAGGGTGACTCTGAAAAAAATCGACAAAATTTGAGGGAGTAGAACACCCCTTAAATTTAGTCGATTGTAATCAAAGTACCCTGTATATACGTGCCATGAGTCTACTAATGAGTAAGTACCACCATTTACTTAGATCATAATTATTTACCACGCGGCTTAGAATAAGAACCTATGCTACAGGACTTTGCTTTTTTTATTATAGGGCACCTACTTAATTTAGGACTTCAAAATGCTGATGTGATGGAGGTTTCCGATCAAGGTCCATGAAGAAGGCCTAGATATTAATATTTCTGACCGCCCGCTACCGCCCCGTCTCCCTAGCTCTCTAGGAGGCAAACGGCCAATTTCTCACCCCCCTAGGTCCTATCACTCATGGGGAATCTCACTCGCCAACTTTGTATGTAAGTATACTGTGTTTATGCTAGTAGATGTACCGTGGCACTCGGTGGCACCTCTGCCAATCTCCCGGGGTTATTAGGCGCGACGCCGGTTATGCAATGTACTAAATTGAATTTGCCCCAAAACACGCCACGCGCTTCTAGCGAAATTGCACCCACGAACACCGGTGGCGCGGGCAATTGCGAGAAAGCGCTCGGGCAACGGGCTGACGAGAAGGGGCGAGCGCGAGTACGCGGGCGGCAGAGGCGGGAACAAGTGCGTCATTAGCGTCGAGTGCTACTTGTAACGCGACGCCTGCCGGGCGCGCCGGTGAAATTTATCGGGAGTTATATGCATATATAACTCCTGCAGGCTATGTACGCTTGGTATCCGCCAGTAATTATCAATTAATATAGTGGAGTATCTCCACGTCATTAATTTAATGAGGAAGCGAAAGGATACGGTGGTTTTATAATCGTTGGCTAGGCAGTTTGAGGCTTTAAACTATACGCACTCATTGGCAGCGCACTTTTAATAAACTGTCTAAACCGAAACGGTATGTCAACAAGAAACGTGTGACAGATTCAAATGAAGGCGCATCCTTGGTTGGATCATGAGAAAATGGCCAGGGCCATGCCAGGGCCACAAATCTTCACATAAACCGAGTATCATATCAGAAAGGTGTGGTCAAGTTTGTTCAGTTTGATGGCCTGTACAAAACCTTAATTTTTACACCACCTTTCTGATACATCCTGTTTAAGCAGGCCAAATAACCTTTGTTATACTAATTTGATAAACTCCAGTCGGCCAATCCAATAGTAAAGTTAATAATCATTTTTGCAGTACAGAACTGCCAATTACCAAAATTGTTCGGACCTTGGCTTTGTATGTACGTAACTAAGTTTTGACGTTGCAACTGGCATGCATGGCGGGCCGGGATTCAGTTACCGAACATATCGTTCCATACAAATGTATGGACATGTATTGTATATAGGTAGATATAGTCTGTCTGCGTACTTTTACCGCTCGCCTGCCTGTAGCCCGAATCATACAAAGTAAATTGTAGGTAAAATGGGAGGTTGGGAGGATTATTTACCCCGAGGGGTAAATGCGTCTGACTGTACTGGCCACTTTTTTCATAAACGACGATTAATAATTGCGGAATCACAGTTTATTTTGTTTTTTTAAATCTTTCTAGTGACATATACATCAAGTCTAGGTACTTCCGAACTAGTTACGCACGCTACGCCTTGTTACTCCACCCAAAAAACTGTACCAATCTGCCTAGCCTTTTCCCAACTATGTTGGGGTCGGCTTCCAGTCTAACCGGATGCAGCTGAATACCAGTATTTTACATGGAGCGACTGCTTGTCTGACCTCCACAACCCAGTAACTGGGTAATACGATACCCCTTGGTAAGACTGGTTGTCAGACTTTCGGGCTTCTGACGACCCGTAACGACTGTCAAAGATCCACGAATGACAGCCGGGACCAACGGCTTAACGTGCTTTCCGAGGCACGGAAGAGTCTCGGTACCGTAAAACATGGCAACTTTGCCCATAAATTTAAAAAATAAATGCTTAACTAATGATATTTTGGAAAATTTTAATAAATTGATTATTGTTTCGGTGCCACATAATACTATATGCTCATGTCTCGATACACAAAACTAAAAATAGTAAAAAAAAAGCATATTTATTAGTGAAAATAACAATTATAGGTGTTGGGCAAAAAATCATATACATTTGGTAACTTTGCCCACATTACAGATCTCCGTTACTATGGACTCTAACACTATACGAAAAGGACTGAATGAAAATACTGAGCAATGCAATAATGTATTAAATTATACGCCAAATATTCACATTCCTTTACCCTTAAAAATGAGTGGGCAAAGTCAAAAAGCCTTCTAGAACATTTTTCGTACAAAATGGCGATTTTTCAAGGGTTGTCACCATTGACAATACTTAACTATTTAATAATTTTTAGTGTGGAATATTATAATATATTATAATGATAAATTAAAAATAATATAACATCATTTTTTACATAATATGCTTTATTTCTAAAGTGTTCAAAAACTAAAAAATAATTTAAAAAAAAACTAAAAAGTATGTACCTATCTCGGTCTTTGTTTTTATATGAAAATAACAAATAACACTAAAATTTGTAATGAGTTTTACAGAAAAATTATATTACTATGCAATATAATTTTTAGTAATTTTAAGTACCTATAAATATTAGGTACTTACCTATCTTTTATGTTATTGTTATATAATATAATCAACATTTAGCGTAAATTAATTTGGATACATATCTACACTGACGGACAAATAAACTGCAACAAAGTTCAGGATTAGGTACTAGTATGCAAAGTTTTTAGATTAAACTAAATGAAAATGTCGAGACTACCCATTATTAAAAAAAATGTAAATTTATAAACAGAACTGCAGTAAAAGATAAAATTATAGCCTGGAAAATAAAATTTGAATAACTTTCATAGTAGGTACTTATATTAACAATTATATTAGAAATTATTTTATGAATTTTATCGCGGTAGCGGTAAAACAAGAGTACCTAGGTAGTTTGATTTCGATGTAAATACATATAGTTTTTAAGAACCAAAAACCAATCAACAAAAAACTTTAAAAACACAGTCAGAATTTGGAAGATACGAGCCCTCGTATCTTCTAAATCCCGACTGGGTTTTTAAACTTTATATGTTTACCAACATTATTAACTGTTCATCAAATCCGAACCCTCCTTTTTTTACTAGGTTAAAAAATGTACCTCGGGTGACAACCCTAGTGAAAAAGAAACGTTGGGCAATGTTGTCAACGATATTCAAAAATATGCTTGTGACTTTGCCCACCGTTATATTTTATGATTATACGACGCATTTAGGGAAGAAAACTAGTCTATATTATTCATTTCCAATGTAATAACGGATGTATAAAAATTACTTACCTGCGATAACTCCAAGTAGCACTTCTCGAAAAAGTTTTTTTAAAAGATTTTGCCCGCAAAAAAACACTCTAACTTCAACGACGTCTGACAGACAACTGAAGTAACATCTGTGACTGCACGTCACACAGTGTTGCCAGAAAAATGATGAATTTTTTACCATAGACAAAATGTTCTTACTAACTACAGACAAATTTGGTATGTATTAAGTTTTTAAAAAAATACACAACTGGGCAAAGTCAACTGTCGAGGGCAAAGTTGCCATGTTTTACGGTATCTAAAGATGGTCACCCATCCACTGACCAACCCCGGCAAGCGTAGCTAAACCTGATGAATCGACCCGTGCGGCTGTTATTACTTAGCCACGAGTTCCTCTCGATCTACCCAAAAAACTGTACCTACAGTCTTAAAAAAATGACAGTTCTAGTTTACTCCATGGCATTTGTCAGTCTTGTACAACTGATAGGTTTTTTAGCGCCTACGCGGTCGTCAAATCAAAACTTTCGGCCTCATCGGTCATCCGTTCTGCCTGCGAGCAATGTATGGAAAAAAACCTAGCTCAATTTCTAGCTCTAGCAATATTATTCTGCTCTCTCCTGTAATCAATAAACGTAAGTAAGTATTACAATTTCACCCAAAATCGGCTTTAATTCAAATACTGCCACTATTATGTACATTTGCTCAATCCGTTAATACCAATATTATGTATGCACGCTACAACTGACAAGCGTGAACAGGTGATGTGTGAGAACATGTATTGCGGGCATAGGGTAGCTGGAGCTATGTATAGTAATACGATATGTGCCACTCCATAGCGTGTGTCACACGTAGGTAGCTGATGCGAGCCGCGTTTGAAAGCCACCAAAAAGGTGGGCACAGAAGTACTAGCTTAAAGGGTCCTACAAACAGGCGCTACACGCCAGGCCTTTAAAATTCATAACGTTACCTCTGTTTGACATAGTTACCGTTAATAATGAAAATAACGGTAATAGAATTAACGTTATTACACGACTGCCCAAAAAGGAGTTTAATGTATTCAGAGTTGATGTATGTTTGTACGTATGTATGTGAGTTTCTTTATTCCACCATAACTTTTAAATGCCTGAACCGATTTGGATGTATCGTTAGAATCCTTCATCCCGAGTGACCTAAGCTATATTTTTTTTTAATCAATATGGCGGCAGTATGGCTCCATTTAGAAATGTAAAAAAATTTTTTTTCTTCAATTCTTACAATATGGGTATCAAATTGAAGGCCTTGAACAGCACATTCCAAAAAATATAATTTATTGGCATCAACCGGGTTTCATAAATTTTTGGTCTAAATGTGAAAGTGCCCAGTCAAACAAAAATTGTGCTACATTTTACTAGAATTTGTCAGACTGAGCATTTAATCAGGCTTTAGTAAGACTGCGGATGTCTACATTGTCACTAAAATGTATAAAATAAAAATATATAATAACAAAAAATAAAAAACACGACTGCCCTGCCAAAAAACGAACTAAAAAGTAAAAACAAGTCATATTCTCTGACTAAACAGATAAATAAAATTGTCATTGCAGTCGGGGGACCATTTGTGGAACATCTGTGGAACACTTTTTAATCTCGCTTAGATTAAAAAGTGTTGTCCTCCGACTGCAATGACAATTTTATTTATCTGTTTAGTCAGAGAATATGACTTGTTTTTTACTTTTTAGTTCGTTTTTTGGCAGGGCAGTCGTGTTTTTTAATTTTTAATTTATTTATTTTAGAACATGGAGGACTAACAGCTAATAAAAACAAACAAAAAACATTATATATTTTTATTTTATGCAATGTTTAACGTTAGTCTTTATTAAAGTTAGGTAATTGTTTAATAACAATGCGAGGCGGAGCGGCAACAGTGCATCGTGAATTCGTGATCCAATGCTAAGCGACCGCGAGCGGAGCGCACAAAAATATAATCCTACGTACGGAACGGCAACGTAGCTAAATTAACGGTAAATTAATGTTATTTATTGTATTTTCGTTAATGTTAATTAACGTTAAATTACTGGTAATGTTATCAAGTAACGTTACATTTTTGTAACGTTAGTAAGGTTGCATTGTAATTTAACGTTACGTAACGGTTAGTTATTTTGTTATTTGGTAACGTTAACAAGCCCTGCTACACGCGACCCGAATCGGCACCGAGTAGGTATTGTGCGACGAGTGCGCTAGTTGGGAAAAGGCTAGGCAGATTGTTTACCTACAACGCCCTGTCAAATGTTATTTAGGATCGAACGATCACTGTAGCCTCTACTGCGATTTGCGGTCACGCTGTTTGGTAATGATTTTTCTTCTTTGCTTCAGCAATTTTTGTGAGTGAGCAGTTGTTCTTCTTCTTCTTCTGTACTCCTAGTATTGTTGTTTCTTCTTGTTTATCCGTGATTTGGTGCTTGCAACAGTGCCGAAATATCGTGAACTCGAATAAAACAGTAAACATTGTAAATATCCCGTTTGTGTTAATATTATTATAGTTGTACTTCTGTATTAATATAGTGTGGGACAATGTCCCGTGCGGTAGATACTGGCCGGCAGGTAGGTACGGTCGTGCGGTCACCTGAGTTTGCGCCAGTTTGCGACTTGTCGCGCGCCCGTAAATCGCCCTCGGCATGCGATAGGGATGTGCTTATGTGGCCGGTTATCGATATCGATAACTTTTCACTATTATTTTTTTAGCTAAGTAAGTACCTATAACTGTTGTTATGTACAAAAAAGATTGATAAAAAAAATCATTTCAATTCTTAAAAAAAAATTTTTTTAAGGAGTCCCTTTCACCTACTCGTAAATACTCCATTCACAAAAACTTCCGACCTGAATCGACTTACCGACCGAAATCAATTTGTAAAAGAACAGGAGGTCTACTCCCTAAGCACGAAGTCCGTAGCTTCGGCCTTCGTTACGGAAGTTTCCTACTCCGTATCACCCACGGACGTATCATTGGTTCGGGGCCCGAACGAAGTATGATTGGCAACACGATACGACAGTTGTCCCTACTCCCGATGTGTTTTTGCCCGACAGAAAAATTTAACTTTTATACTTGTTTTGATGGATCGTTAAGTCAGACGGACGGATAAACGGACGGACTGATGAACGGCCGCACTTAGGGAGTAGGCCCCCAGATTGGACGGCGACCCTCGAACTAGACATTTGCCTGTATTGTGGCGGTTAGAATTGCAACTTTTTTATTATTGCATAAAGAAAGAAAGAAAGAAAGAAAAAGTATTTATTGGGACTCGCACAGAACTAAAACTAAAACACAAAATAAAAGTTGAAAACAAACAAATTAAATATAAAAAAAAAAAAAAAAAAAAATTAAAATAAGTAAATAAAAACAAAAAAAGTCCTGTACGAGGCCAAAAGGTCCCTATCTCAGCATGATGCTGCGGCACTTAACATGAGTGTCGCAGCGCTGGTATTCTGATAGGGCCCGCTGTGATGTCACGGGCAGATATACTAAAATACATAAATAATTATAAATAGATACAAATAGATAAAATGTAAAACGTTACAAACACAAATAATAAATGTTTAAAAAAAAAAAAAAAACAACTCAATTCAGTCCGCGTGTGAGCGCCCCGCGTTACCACATTACTTGTCTACCCACAAAGTATCTGTGGCATTACCAATACTAGTTATAATCTGTGGGCACAGTAATGACAAGCAAAGGAACGCGAGTGCCAATGCGCTCACGACGCATAACAACACAAAATAAATAAATGTAAAACATGACGGCTGTGTAGTGTAAACAATAATTAATGTATTGAAGTAAAATATACAATAAAAAATTAGTGTTACGTGGTAATTATTAACGGTATTGAAGGTGAAATAAACTAATGAAGAGAGTGATTGTAATTACAAACGCAAAATACAAGTGACAGACAACGAAATGAACAGAATGCAACCTGAGTCTCGTTTACCATCCGATTAAGTATTGAGCAAGGAGCAAGTAAGCTAATAACACACAGAAAACAAGTGCTGCGCCTATACACTGAACAATGACCGCCAAACGCGCGGACCACCATTGCCAGCCGCGTGCAAACTAAGGGTAAGTTCAAAATCAGATGGAATCTTTTTGAAGCTGCAGTAAATGTTGTTTAAATTTAAATCTAAAAGTACCAACTGTTTTTATAGCACGGAAAGGCGGTGGCAAGTCATTCCAGCAACGAGAGGCAGCGAATTTGAAGCATCCACGAAATGCAGCAGTTTTATGCGATGAGGCCAACATGAGGTATGAAGATGCTCTGGTTTTAAAGTTATGGACATCACGCGACCACAACAGTTTCTTATATAAATAATCTGGTTTCTTAGTGAGAATAGTGCCAAAGAGTAGGGTAGCCAGGTGAAGCTTTCTGCGCGCTGACATTCTCATCAAATTACCCTTATTTAAAAATGGAGTGATATGGGATCGTGGTGGGACATTGTAGCAGAACCTTACACAGGCATTCTGCACCCGCTGGATAAGTTTTTCGCTTCTACCGAGAATGCACGCCCCATACACAGTGTCAGCGTAATTCAGCTTGGAAAGAACAAGTGATTCACATAGCATGACACAACATGTAAACATGGCATAACAGGTAAACATAAACTAAAATTAAACCAAAATCAGTGAAAATAAAAATAATAAATCAAAATAAAACATAACAAACCGGCCAAGTGCGTGTCAGACCACGAATAATGAAGGGTTCCGTAGTTGAAAATAATTTATGCAAAAAAACAAAATAATTTTTACAAATTAACCTTTTTCGGACTTTTTCCTTTACTAGTGCTGTAAGACCTTGTTCCTATTTTGCATTGCAAAATAAAATCATCAGTGTGAGATCAATAAAATGAAATGATAAGTAATAATACCGAAACAAAATATAATATAGTTACAGTAAAATATACAGAATGAAAAATACAATACTTACCTAACAGCTGAAAAAACCAACTTATAAGGTATGGTATCAAATTCTTTTACCCGTACAAACTTAGTCGGTTGGTGAATTCGGATTATATCGGAGTTTACTTTCAGTTTATAAGAGCTACTGGGATCGGTTTCCTTTAGACGTGTAGTTTTTCTACAGTCTCGTTTATATTTTCGAAGTTTCGCGAACATTTTACCTGAAATACTTTATGGATTTATTCCAGTTACATATTAAATATAGTATTGTATTTCTATTAATCGCGTTCTAGAGGGTCCGCAAGTGCCAGTGTGTGAGTGGGGGGCCTTAATTTCACGCGGACGAAGTCGCGGGCTGAATATCTGAGTAAAATAAAAAAAAAGCCGGCCAAGTCCGTGTCGGACCACGCACAATGATTGGGTTCCGTAGTTGAAAAGAATTTATCTCAAAAACAAACTTAACATTGTAATCGCCTTAGCTGGCGAGTATCAAAATATGTCGCATAAATAGCCCCTAATTTTTTATTGCGTTGACTTAGAAGCTTCATTTTTTTAGGACTTCAAGTTAGGTACCATAGACTTCCGTATTTGATATTAATTTCAACTTGATACCTCTACGCGTTCCTGAGAAAAAGCGTCAGACAGGCTGACAGACTTGAAAATATTTTTTTATGTGATGAAATTACAAATTAACAATTTTCGGACTTTTTCCTTGACCTTCCTTTTTTGTGAGACCTTGCTTCTTGCCAAATTTCATGATTCTAGGACAACGGAAAGTACCCTACTTACAGGTTTTGATTTACTTGCGAGATATCAAAATACGTCTCATAAATGGCCGTATTTTTTTATAGCGTTGACTTAGAAGCTTGATTTTTTTAGGACTTCAAGGGACCATAGACGACATTACGTATTTGATATTAATTTCAACTTGATACCTCCACGTGTTCCTGAGAAAAAGGGTCTTGCTTGACAGACAGACAGACGGACAACGATGTGATCCTATAAGGGTTACGTTCTTTTCCTTTTGAGGTAAGGAATCCTAGAAACTACTGAACCAAACTTTTTAACTCCAAAAGTCCAACAAATCCGGAATTCCGGATATCGACGAACTGTGAACATTATTATGCACACAACTCCACTGTGGATTTCAAGGGGATTTTCACTGTCACAATCAACAAAGCCTCAGCTTTCGATGAGATATGTCCTATATGTAGACAGGGACCTTCCACATGCGAAGACTGACATCTGGAAACCCACGGGAGTATTATGATGTGTGAAGACGAAGATCTTCATAGATCATTGTGGTGTTTAAGCCCATTGTAATTAATGAGTTAGGTTAAAACAGTAGCTAGTTGCTATGTTGGGTTCCCGATTAAAGGGGGTGGGACGGCATTTTTTTTACATTTTCATCAAAAGTCGAAAACTATGTGGCCTAAAAAAAAAAAAAATTTTTGAGAATGTGCAAACAGCGCTCTTTCATATGATTCCTCACATGCCCTAGTAGCCCTACTTTGAATTTTTAAGACCCCCTTTCAGTCAATGTTGCAAAAAAAAATATAAATATTTCTATTTCTTATTTGCAAAATTCAAACTTCATCTAAAACTGTTCCAAATTACAATTTGATAGCATTAGTAGTTCTTGAGATATTCAGCTGTGACAGACAGACAGACAGACAGACAGACAGACAGACAGACAGACTGAGTCACAATATGGAATAAACTTTCAATTGTGCGTTAAAATCGATAGCCATTCTGGGAAATATTTGCGATTCACCACAATAGGTATTGGTAATTTTACAGTTTTCATTTCAATGCTGCATATCCAGCTACTAGGACTACAGGTAACATGCCAGGTAGTATCAAAATTCCTGGTTATACTGACAGAATAGCTAATCACCGTATTCAGAAACGTTGAGGATACTTATAGGTCGGTAGAGTATCACAAAAGCTTCATTGACTTGTACGAGATCTCGGTTTTCTCGGTAATTTTTGTAATAGCTAAGTACGGTGGTTCACGGAAAGTTGAGATTGATAGTATGCTTTGACTTCTGAATTCTGATGTCTGGGCTACATCAACGGGATATGCCGTTGATTATCGCAATGAACGAAGTCCGTAGGTGTAGTGTAGCCACAACTTATCGCGATAATTTGACCGAATCTTGACTGAAATTTAACTACCGCGATGTTTATGGCGACGATGGGCATTGACGTTGACGTTGGTGTGGCCCGGGCAGTTTTCAGTAGAGCAGCTCGTGGCTAAGTAATAACAGCCGCACGGGTCGATCATCAGGTAGCTACGCTTACCACGGTTGGCCTGTGGCTGGGTGACCATCTTTACATACCGAGACTCTCCGTGCCTCGGAAAACACGTTAAGCCGTTGGTCCCGGCTGTCATTCGTGGATCTTTGACGAGAAACCCGAAAGTCTGACAACTAGTGTTACCAAGCTTATCGTATTACTCAGTTACTGAGTTGTGGACGTCAGATAGGCAGTTGCTCCATGTAAAATACATGGTATTCAGCTGCATCTGTTTAGACTGGAAGCCGACCCCAACATAGTTGGGAAAAGGCTATGCAGATTGATGTAGTTTCATTTCAAAGAAGGCTTTTGAAGAAAAGTAGAAAAGATGAAAAATTAAGAAAAGAGAAGAGTACATTTTACGGATAACTGTCACTAGAAAGAAATAAAGAAAAACAGTTTATTCACGAGAAAGTGACGCACATTGTATACATGATACTTGTTTTATATCGTTTAAATCTTTGTTTTTTAATTATGTAAGTATGTATATAAGTATGTATTTACGTGTGTTCCACCGTAGCGCCTAAATTACTGAACCGATTTTGATGAATGAGGTATCAGTAGATTCTAAATAATGGTCCGGGTGACACAGGCTATTTATAAATTCTCCCTAAATTTAATATAGACTTTACACGTAAATTTGTGACCTCGAAAAAAGTTAAATTGAGATAATCATGACATGTTTGGTATCAAAAGAAAGGTCTTGACGAGCACATTACAAATATATATATACCTATGTCGTTATTGTTTAAGTAAATAAATATTTTGAACTTTTTAGATCAATTTTATTTTTCCGTAGTCGGGTTTCAGTTTTTTAAACTTTATTCTTGTTTATCTAAGTTATTAGCGGATTGAAGTAGGGTGCTGATACATAGGCAACGTTCAATAATTCAGTCTCAAAATACCTATAACCAGAACATAATATCAAGATCAAAACCAAAATACAAGATTCGTAGCAACCTAGCAACTGCGAAGATTCTGTTAACCTCATTAGGGATCGTAAGCGTAAGTGCTTGTTCACGTTGACTCGCGGGCGCGAGCGCGGGCGCGGTCACGAAATATCAAACACTTGAGTTTATATCCAAGTGTTCACGTACAAAACGCACGTGCGGTCTAAGTAGCGGGCAAGCTAGCGACCGACGCGCGCGGCCCGCTCGCGGCATTATCAAACGACTGAGACGTTTGTGTGTGTTCACGTCGAACTAGCGGCGGAGCGCGCGATTCACTCGCGACGTCAGGTAAGTTCAACCAGTTTGAACTTGTCGCTAGAAACGATAGCACGTTTCTTTCATGTCGTTCAATACAGAAGAGTTTATTAGTGCTGTTCAGGCTAGAACTCCTATTTGGCAAAGTAAACACAGTCATCATATGAACAGAAATGTTCTTAATAAACTATGGAAGGACTCAAATTACCATATAAAGTATGAAATTCACCATACCGTTCTCTTTCTTTATTAATTTCGTGCACGCCAATTCTAATTTTTAGCATCTCCCACTTTAGGTATGAATTTTCGGTTAAAAATAAAAGATCGTGGTCCATATTTACAACCTCTGACAATACGTCACACTCGCGCGAACGCCTGGCGGTTAATGTGAACACGAGCTCGCGACGTCTACCGCGCCTATTTCGCCACCGCGCCCGCGCGTTCCAACGTGAACAAGCACTAACGCGTGTACATACAGCGTCTGTCAGAAATCTGCACATAGGTATACATAGGTACACATAGGTATGGCAGACGTTATGTATCAGTCGATGTAATATTAAATATCTGGTACAACACAAGTTTGTAGCGCCGCGTCGCACGTACCGCACGTAAGTACGGGACGGGATACTGTGCTCAGTTGTTCAGGGTTGTGCCAACATAGATATAAAATTCCATGTAATTTTTAGGGTTCCGTACCTCAAAATAAAAAACGGAACCCTAATAGGATCACTTTGTTGTCCGTCTGCCAGTCTGTTAAGACCCTTTTTCTTAGGAACTCTGGAGGTATCAAGTTGAAATTAATGCCATGTGAAGTCTATGTTCCCTTGAAGATCTATAAAAATCAAGCTTCTAAGTCAACGCAGTAAAAAAATACGACCCTATTTAGGTTTTGGTTTCATTGCGACAAAATATGTCGCAATGAAACCAAAACCTAAATAGGGTACCTACTTCCCGTCCTAGAATCATGAAATTCGGCAAGAAGCAAGGCAAGTAAAGGAAAAAGTCCGAAAATCGTCAATTTGCAATTTTATTGGATAAAAAAATTTTTTTTTTGGGATTTCTAGTTTTTCAACTACAATGTTACGTTTGTTTTTGGGATAAATTGTTTTCAACTACGGAACTCTTCATTGTGCATGGTCCGACATATACTTAGCCGGTTTTTAATAAAATATCAGGTAATCTACCCTGGGAGAGAACATCTGACCAGACGAGAGCTCTGGGATCAATAGAGCAAGTGCAAAAAGTGCAACACACGTGCAAAAGTTGAGAGAAAATAATCCTACTAATAATAAATTAATGTGAAAGTTTATAATTATGTTTAGATCAGATGTTTGGATGTTTGTTACTCAATCACGTAAAAACGGCTGAACGGATTTCGATGAAATTTGGCATACTTACAGATAATTTATAATCTGGATTAACACAAAGGATATTTTTTATCCCGGTAGTAGGTTCCCGTGGGATAACTTCTGACATCCACGCGGGTGAAGCCGCGGGCAACGGCTAGTAAGAAATATTAGGAAATATTATGAAAGTTTTTTTTACATGCCATTAATACTAATTTTAAGAACTTGTAAGTAGACTTTCCCTAACCAGGGGCGGAACAGTGTTAGAGATCGGTTCATCGAATTTAGCAACAGGTGGAATTCGGACTTTCGACCTCTCGATCGTCTCTCCCAGACTTGAGCTGCCGCCGAGTTTAGAGTGATTTGTTATTGTTGCTTATTTTATCAGTGCTCCTATGTTAATCATAGAATTAATCCTATACTTATAAGTACTATAAGCTCATAAATTTGTATGGTTTACTTTTTAGTCTCATGTCTTATCCTAGCTGAATTATGTAACTTAGTACAGAATTAAATAACACCAACTTAGAAATAAAAAAATAAAAAAACTATAGTTTTGTAATTAGTCAATAAACCTCAGCGCTGTGGCAACCCTAAGTCAGTACAAAGCGGATCGTTCGTACATGCACATGTATAAGTATGGCGCTACTGGCATTATCACTGTTTTCTCAATTTCACGAACCGCCGTCAGTGTAAACCTGAGCAAACACAGCACACCATCATCAAACGTAGATTTTCAATAACAAGGTAGGTACCTACAATAAGCAACATTCATTCATCATTAATTCGATTAACACTTGAGTTTTCTAAATCTTAATTATTGAAAAATACTTCATTATAATCGGAACAGATGTAAATTTTAAAGAATATTAACTCCTAAATAAATGAAATGCTAATAAAATGCAGGTTATCGAATCATTTTGTGTTAATTTAGATGATGTCAAAAAGTAGCAGTGTTAACCGACTTCTGTTGCTGACCGTACAGATGCCAGACCAGCACATCAAGTCACCCGAAACTGTCAAATTTTTCCAATCAACCTTGAACCTAATGCTTAAGCGACAAAGATGAAAATCTATTAAAGAAATTTGACAGATTGTAGTAGCTTGATGTACTGGCGTCTATACTTTGCCTCTTCGTATAATGTTAGCAAGCTGATAATAATCAAATAAAAACTAGGTATTAAGTCTTTTTATCAGGAATTCAACGTATATGTTACTGGCAATCTGTATAATCCGGTATTCTATACAATACCTAGGCAATGTATAGAACACCTAAAACGTTCAGGTAATGTATGAAATATTATTTATTTTATACTTTGCCTAGGCATTCTATACAGTACCGAATGCGCAGCCGGCAATGTGTGAAAAAGTCGAAAGCGGGGAAGGGCAAGACGTGCGAGCAGGCAGTAAACTCCACGCGATGCAGGCGGTAGTTATCGAAAGGTACTAAGTTCCTTTTTAGGGTTCCGTACCTCAAAAGGGGAAAAACCTGTGATCCTATAAGTGTTCCCCTTATAGGATCACTCGTGTATGTCTGTCTGTGATTTCTGTGACCCAAATACGGAAGTGTAACGTAAATAAAGGAATTTTGAATATGGGGGACAAATAAGAAAATTCAAATAAAAGTTTTGCAAACTGTACCGTGTGATATATCAAACGAAAGGGCTTACTGTGAGGATCGCAAACATATTTTTTAAATAATTTTAAAATAAACTGTTTAAAGTTATTTAAGAAAATAGACGAAAATTTACCATTCCCCCCTTATCTCTGAAACTACAGAGCCTAAATCTTTTTTAAAAATACAGAAAATTGTTCTTTACCTGTAGATTATAGAAAAACCTGAAGAAGTCTGTGGTCTTAAAATAACATGGTAAATCTCTCAATATTTCGTCCCAACTACGGAACCCTTCATTGTGCGTGGTCCGACACGCATTTGGCCGGTTTTTTTAAAGATTATTTTAAAAATATTTGATTGATGTTTTTTTTTTTTTTTGTTAGTCTACATGGTGTCCCACTGCTGGGCAAAGGCCTCCCCTTTTTCCTTCCCAACCTCCCTGTCTTGTGCGATCTCTGGCCATGTTGGCCCTGCAAACCTTACCAGATCGTCACACCACCTTCGCCGTGGTCTGCCTCGACGGCGATGTCCTCCGCGTGAGGGAGGACATCGCGTTATTTCAATATTTTTAATCAAGTGTCGGAATTTAAAACCTTAAACATTTCCTCGTAATCACTATCTTCAAAATGTTTCGAACTCAGTTTAATTTATTTTTAATCTATAAGAATAGCTGAATCTTGATTCCACAATCTTCTAATTTTAGTGTCTCTCGGGAAATGGTGGACTCCAATTTCGGAGTATTTAGGAACACAACAACGCGTCATTTTCACAAATATAAAATAAAACCACGCCTTGTAGCTTGTGTTGGGAACTAGCTACGACAGCGCCATTTTGACAGTTGCCTTCCTCATTGCATAACATTAAAACAATCGTGCATGATTAATGAAATCATGACTTCATGACGTCAAAAATATTTTAGACATTTTCTCAGACAGCTGCTTAATGTCGACCTCTGGTCCTATAAGATGGGGATATAATTAAAGTACTTTAAAGATGGACTCCCAATTTGATACGAAAATAGTACTTACGAACAAAATATAAATATCTACCGGTATTTAATAATACAGTGAGCTGACAGCCCTGTGCTAAGTACATAGTGTCGGGTGTATGTACTTATGTAGGTGTAACGCCGCCGACAGAATCACCTGGTCTCGCAATTTTACGACCAGCCCGCCGCTTCCACCGCCTTTCACGAGCGTAGTGCTGTGGCTGAGTTTATTCGATATCCGGGGTAGGGAATTACAATTTAATATTTTATAAGGTTACGCTTTTTGACACTTATTTTGAAGAAGTAACAAAATGAAGCCTGACTGCTCTGTGAGACACACCGACATAATCAATTTGCAATTAAAAAAAAAATCACAGATCGCATGCACCACATGACCTTCAATTAACATTGGAAATTAACTTCAGTAATAATAAAAATGTGTACTTACCTAGTTTAAAAAAAAAACTAAAAAACACGCTTTTATCGCACACTAAAAATTATAAAATAATTATTTTTTTATAATTTTCAGTGCGTGATAAAAACGTGTTTTTTTAGTTTTTTACAAGTTTTGTTTATATTCAAATATGTATGTTTAGGTTAAGGTGTTTAGGTTAGGGCGTGTATCGCCTGAAATAAATGGTTTATTATTATTATTACTAGACTAAAAAGTAAAAAATACCTACTTATGTAGTTTAAATAATCATCAATACATCTACAGATCAAACTATACATTTCCAGTATAAGCTGATCTCGCATTGTATAGGATTTCCTTACAATGAGAGGTCAGTGTAAACTGGAAATTTAAGCTTGATGTGTAGCCGGGTGTACATTGTAGACCTCATCAATACAAATATTTTGACACCTCAATTTCAACTCAATTGACTTAGAAATATCATGTTGCACTTTTCTTGAAAATAGGGCCCATACCAGAGCAATCGAGAAAACATTTCCAATGTTAAAAATCAATCTGGCTAGGCTTTTGCCAACTCTGTTGTCGAAGCCGACCTCCTAGTCTAACCGGATGCAGCTGAATAGGTATCAGCATTTTACATGGAGCAACTGCCAATCTGACCTCCACAAACCAGTTACTGGCTAACATGATACCCCTTAATAAGACTGGGTGTCTGACTTTTGGGCTTCTAACTACCCATGACAACTTTAGATACTGTCAATTATCTACGAATGACAACCGGAACCGACGGCGTAACGTGCTTTCCGACGCAGAATTCAGCAGTAATATTTACAAAAAATCTAAATCCCCGTACTCTCGTATCTGATTTTGCAGTAGGATCAATCAAACATAAAACAATCAATATTTTTCCCAAAATCTATTCTTGTAGGTAGTATAATAATAAACTAGCATCAGCTGTATCTTAAAATAACATCAACATAACCAAAACAATCTCAATATAATAATAATTAATTAATTAAATAATTAAATCTATCTAAAATCAATTTCATCGACAATCGATAACATCAATACACAATTACGATCCCATCCCTCAACTTCAAGTGTGCTCGGCTGGTCCCGGGCGCGCGGCGGCGATGGAATTAAATCGCACGCACGACACTTCCGCCCCCGCCCCGTCGCGTCGCCACCCCCCTCATGGCGCTGTTGCTCCCGTCGCGGACAGGGTTGATACACGGTGGGAATAATTTATTTTTTGAATTATGATTTTTAGGATGGTATTTTTTTTTAAGTTGAAAACAACTTATGAGAATCTTGAAATGGTATGGTGCTGGAATTGGGCAGTTATCGCAGCAATATTATAGGGTTGACCTAAGCTATTTTTCGTGTCGTAAAGTACTAAGCGATTTAATTTATGGGAATGGACAGTTAGCGCTTTCATGGAATCGTGGTTGATAATAAGATAACTCAGTATTGCTGCAATCACCAAACCTGTCTACCAAGTGTGTGAATGGTATAAGATAAGTACCTACAATGTCCCCTAGCAATGTTTTTGGGGGTATCCATATAATGAGCAGCCGTAATTTTTGCATAAAATGGCTATTATAATATGTTGGAAAGCTAAAAGGTAAATGACTATACTTGCTTGCTTGCTTGATGTCGTTCATTTTCCCAATTGCTAGAAATGTTTGTTTGGAAAATATTACAGTATAACCTGGTGATATGCTATCTGTGAGCTTAGGAACTAGCGCTTAAGTTTCTAACTATACCTACAGCATAATAAGAATTTTTAAAACTTATTTTGGACAACCCTGTTTGCCGCCGGGGGCAAACCACGCGGGGACTCAAGTCGAGGTGACTGATGCTCGAGGCACATGTGTACACGGCCGCGTCACTTAGCTTACGTCACCTTATTACCTACACACCGCCTTAGTTTTTCCTAATACATAAACCCTTTTCGCGATCTGCGCGCCTGGTACTTTTGATTAGAAACTGTATTGTATATTGGCATTAGAAAAATAAATTTTCTTTTGAGTTAGAAATAGCGAGTGGTTAGATAAAGATGATGCGCAGTGGTAGCCCGCGAAATTCTATTTTTTTTGGGTTTTTTGCAATTTCCAGGTCCGTGTCAGGTTGTATCTTGATCAAAGTATGATACGCGGCAATAAAACATAATTATGTATTTATTTATACATATAATTTTAACCATAAAAATCATCAAGACATCTCTCTAAGTTAGATTTCGTGCAGATTCGTTACATTTCGTTCGTTTGACGAATCTGCACTGCATTAGAGAGATGTATTGATGATTTTTTAAACTACATAAGTAGGTATTTTATTTTTTACTTTTTAGTCTAGTAATAATAATAATAAACCATTTATTTCAGGCGACACAGGCCCATAGATAAATACCTAAACCTAAACACATATTTGAATATAAACAAACAAGATACAATCTGACACGGAGTCACGGAGCTACAAATTGCAAGAAACCCAAAAAAAAAAATGAATTTCGCGGGCTACATAGCGCAGCTTAAGCGATGGTGTATGTTACCTACTTAGGTCATTTATTGAGCCATTCATATGGGTTTGAAGCAATACGTGCCGTGGTCGACTGGTCGGTCCTATTGATACAACATGATGATGATGATGATGACGTTCACTAGGGACATCGCAGTGAACGAAAAAATTCACTGGGACATCGCCAAGAGATTGAGATCGACTTTTGACGTGACTGAGGGTTGGCCCTATTTTTCGGACAACCTTATCTGCTATTCAACGTGGCAATGCTGTCAGCCTTTTGGAAACTTTTACGTGAAATGATGTGGATGAGCTTTTTGAAGCTCTTATAAAAAAAAAATAAGTACCTACCTACCTAATTTATTCACCGACTTAAATTCACAGATTTATATCCAATCAGCCCTTATTCCCGAATTTTCGATTTTTTTAGGCTTCGATTGGTTTCAGTTCTTATTTTAATAAAAATCTCAATTACTTAATCTTTCCATAAAAAACCGGCCAAGTGCGTGTCGGACTACGCACAATGAAGGGTTCCGTAATTGGGATGAAATTATCCCAAGAACAAACTTAACATTATAGTTGAAAAACATGTTGTCCTATGCATTCCAACAGTAAATTTAAGTTTGTACTCATAATATTGAGATATTTACCATGTTATTTTAAGACCACAAACTTCTTATAGGTTTTCCTGTAATCTATGTATAGAACTATTTTCTGTATTTTTTTTTTTCAAAATTTTAGGCTCAGTAGTTTCGGAGATAAGGTGGTCAATTTTCGTCTATTTTCTTAAATAACTTTAAAACTATTTACCTATTTTAAAATTATAAAAAAAAAAAATTGAGACCCTCATAGTAAGCCCTTTCATTTGATGTGTGTTTAATTTTCTTATTTGCCCCCTAAAAGTGACCCCCCTATTCAAAATTCATTTATTTATTTTAGCCGTACGTGTTTGGGTCACAGAAATCCATATGTGTAACAAATTTCAACGTAATCGGTCCATTACATTCGGAGCAAATTGGCTGTGACAGACGAACAGACAGACAGACACACGAGTGATCCTCTAAGGGTTCTGTTTTTCCCTTTTGAGGTACAGAACCCTAAAAATTATGCGTAAGATTTGTTCTATTATCCAATACTTTTCAATAACGGAATAAAATTGCCTAGATATTTGTAATCAACGGCAATTGTATGCGAACTAGTGACCTCCTAAATAAAACACGATAAGAAATTCACACAAATTATTTAACTTTATTACCGTACAACAAGACGATGATAACTGTTACTGGTTACGTAACTACTTCTAAAAGCCAAAACGCGAATTTTGAAAACAACACTCCTTATCTACTTGTGCGCCTAGTACATTTTTGAAAAGTATTGGGCACCAAAATATGGGTGTTGCGAATTGTTTTGTTGACTGCACTATCGCTCGGGGCCATATCTTGGAAATAATTTTTATTTGGTACCTACCTATTTACGTACATAGTTTTATCTGTGTTGTAGTTTTTACGGAACTTTTTTGAAGTGAAATGAGCGATTTTTGGTAGGGGGAAATTTTACGGGTTCGCGTCGCCGCGACACCGCAACATGCATAGAAATATAATTCTTATATCTATGGCAACATGCTATGCTTAGTCTTCTGTCGGCAATTCCCATGACTGCCAAATTTTTTTAGATAAGCTTTTTTTATTAGCAGAACAACTCGGTAATCATGTAGATATTACATTAAGTTTATAAAGATAACCATGGGGTTTCTGGTTGGTTCTTCGTACCTAGGTCACGGCTACACACAAGCTATACATTTCCAGATTACACTGACCTCTCATTGTAAGGAAATCCTACACAATTCGAGATCAGCTTATACTGGAAATGTATAGCTTGATCTGTAGCCGTGCGTACCTGAACATGGTTTCATAATATTTTATGAAATTAAAACTATTGAATCTTTCAAACAGTTATTAAGTACCACATTTTTCTGGTATTATACCTACACTATTTTCTGGGAAATCTCCTTAGTCTTGTCTAGTTTTGTCTTTGCCGTGTAATTTCTCACTGACTTACTCAAATGCAGACAAAGCCAAGTGACGGATGCCTCGGGCGCCAGATGTTGGTAGATTAGGCGAATTATTATACTTACGTAGGTAACTAGGTACACTAATGAATGTATTGTAGGTAAGTACTGATACTATATTTTTTTTGTGATGTTGGTACCTACTATTAGTATGTTTTTATGTATGATACTTTGTACGAATGTACGGGAGAAATATAGGTTTGCCCGCGGCTTCGCCCGTGTGGTATCTACATATTATGTCGAAAAAATAAATTAACTAAAAAGTAAAAAGTAGCCTATGTCATAGATACCCCAGGGTTCAAATTATCCCCAAGCCAAATTTCATCAAAATCGCTCCAGCCGTTTTGGAGTCCCTAAGGAACATACATAGGTACACACATCTATTTTTATATAGGTACCTATAGAGATGTATTATACAGGGTGTTCGGCGCATGGACCGACACAATTTTTTGGGGGATTGGGGGGGTCATTTGCTAGGTTTCACCTAAAGACCTCCATGTCCTAAGTGTGACGGTAATAGTTTTTTTTTTTTTTTTGTTCTTTCTTTGAATTACCCAAAATCTCGCCTTTGAATCGATATATTTTTTTTGTTTATGGTTGTAAAAGAACAAAATAATTTTTATTATATTCTACAATGTATTCTTATTCGAAATAAAATAAAAAAATATAGTAACCGTAATAAGTCTTTTCTTAAAACACTCCATAACTGACTCTCTAACTAGTATTTTGACTACATTTGAATTGTTTTTCATAGCGTGTAGCATACCCTTAGAAAGGGTACAAGCTAAAGAACTTTTTGAGATAAAAATAAGGTCAAAATGGCTTTATTTAAAAAAAAAAAAAAAAAAAAAAAAAAAAAATGAATTTAAGAGTAGTAACTTTTCATACATTTAAACATTTTTAAGACTTTGGAAGCACGTAAGTCATTTTCTACTGATCAATTACATCAAATAATAATTTATTTAGAATAAAAATACATTGCAGACTATTATAAAATTTATTTTGTTCTATTGCAACCATAAACAAAAAAAATATATCGATTCAAAGGCGAGATTTTGGGTAATTCAAAGAAAGCACAAAAAAAAACATATCTCAATTACCGTCACACTTAGGACATGGAGGTCTTTAGGTGAAACGTAGCAAATGACCCCCCCAATCCCCCAAAAAATTGTGTCGGTCCTTGCGCCAAACACCCTGTATATTTTTCTACCATGTAATTATAGTAGAAAACCACAGTGAAGTGAAAAACCTTCCAAGTTTTTGTTACATAAGTACCTATAATAAAAAATATTAATACTTTCTTATTATTTTCCCAGATTGAGATAATATCTCAGCATTTTCTTCAGAAACCTTAGATGATAAACGTAGCTTGCTTACAGGATCACTAATTCAATAGTCTATGAGCAGCGCGGGACGTGCCTTATCAATAGAATCGATACGTGTCGATGTTCATGGCACAACACTGTTTCAAATCTTTTTAGTGGTGGTACTAATTGTTAGTGCTCTGTTATATTTAGCGTTGATGCAACACTTATTTTATGCTATTCACTTAGTTTTTAAATTTTTATATGACTAGTATTGGCATAAACAAAAGAATAAATACTCGTACCGTGGTGATAGTCGAGTCAGCAGGGGGGTGGAGTGGAGGAGGTTACAGTACCCGGCGATAAATATTGCACATCGACCTTTGGAAAGAGGCAATCGGCTAATTTCGGCTTCGAAGAGCGTTATCTCTGTCGCACACTACCTATGTAACGTTTTGTCAGTCGTTGCTCAAGTGCGATAGTGTTAGTTCAAAATATATATTTAGAGTTGTTAACACCCCCAAAAAATAATTTAAAGTTGTACTATGGCATCTTTAGGAAAAAGAGGGAAACCTTTACGAGGTCAGTCACGCGAAATTATGTACAATGTTTATAAATATTTTGTAACCGAAGCTGACAGATTTAAAAACAGCTGTAATTTTCCAAAATAATTAAATACGTAAACATAATGTGAACATGTTTTTTTTATTTTATTTTACCCCAACCTAAAGCAATCACTTATAGAAAAATTGGTGTATTTAATACAAAGAATAAAAAGAATTATCAAAAGAAGCAAATCACAATTGTTTTAACAGCTCCGAAATACAAACAGTCCGGTATCTATACCGGACTGTTTGTATTTCGTGCGACAGAGATAACGCTCTACGAAGCCGAAATTAGCCGATTGTCTCTTTCCATAGGTCGATGTGCAATATTTATCGCCGGGGACTGTACGTACTATCGGTACTATCGACAAACCAGACTCATTTACCTTTAAGGTACTGACACACGTGCTCATAAAAAGCATGCCTATAAACACGCTTACTCGAAAACATACTAGAAATAAGCATGCTCATTACTAGTCACACATGCTACTAATGAGCACTTGCCCAATAAAAGCATGCTTTCGTGCTAGTAATGAGCACGTCTGTCAGTAGCTTTAAAGTTGCTTTTTGTACCTATAATTAGGTATGTAGGTATATCGTGGCTAGATATCGTAGATCTTCATAGACTATGTAGTATTGTAGAATTACTGTTTTAAATTGTTGTCTTTGATCTGATATCAAAAGACAACTTGGATATGAGGCTTTTGCTTACTTTGCATAATGTGTGTACTTTGTTATTATTTTATTTTCTAATGTGCGTTTTATTTGTGCAGAATAAACAATTTTTCTTTCTTTTTTTCTTTTCTATCTTTTGATCATTTCATGAAATGCCCAACTAAAATTGACCATATCGTTTAATGATATACCTATGTCGCATCGCATCGCCCGCGCGCGCTATTACTTCGTTGTCGCTTAGTCACGGATTGGTTCAATAATGATAATAAATCCATTTTCCAAGCATCTGTGGAATTTATGCACTTACGGAGGTCAAATAAATCACTACTTAAAGCGATTGAAAACCATTAAAAATGCTTTAGTTTTAGTGGCACAGTGAATATTTAAAAGTTAAAACCGTTAAACCTACTGGAGTGTGGATATCTGACGTTTTGCCGCGCTGTTAAACGTCAGAGTATCGGGACGGTGGAGTATTGTCATCAGTGCCCCGGCCAGGGGTGGCGCAGTTCGATATCGGAAATAAAACCGGCCAAGGGCGAGTCGGACTCGCACACGAAGGATACCTTTCCACCGTAGAAAGATCACAAAATAATGCTTCATTCATAGACTTATAAAAAAAGATGGACTCCGCGCTGCGCATATCGAAAGTGAAGCACAGTAAGTATGCCGGGTCCGTTTGTACAAAGTACAAACACGCCTCGCGCACACATTTACATCATAGTATGCCGACCGGCCGCCATTACGTGACACGAGCGACGACGTACTTGCAGGTACTCAAATCATGCACACATAGATCGGTAGGGTGCTTCACTTTCGATATGCGTGGCGCAGAGTCCATCTTTTTTTATAAGTCTATGGCTTCAGTTTAAAAAAATAATGTTTCATTTATTATTTGTTGTTATATCGGCAATGGAAATAATTTCAACTGTCTACCTATTATGGTTCATGAGACTCAGCCTGCTGACAGACGGACGGGCAGCGGAGGCTTAGTAATAGGGTTCCGTTTGGCACCCTTTCGGGTACGGAACCCTCACAAGCAGTTTTTTTTATGAGTGAAATTGAAAAATATTGTAATCATGAAGGATCTTTGATATTTATTGTATATTTGACGTTTAGACGTCATTCATTCGGCAGTTGTTATAGATTCATTGAAGTGCTGATCGAAAATAAGGAAAGCTCAGTTGGAAAGTGGACTCCCATTGCAATGCGATAAGAATCTATAGATCTATAGAGTTTGCTTGTTTGTTTGTACGCGCTAATCTCTAGAACTACTAGTACCTAGTATTTGAAAAAATATTTTTACATTTGATAGCCAATTTTTGAGTAAGGTTTATAGGAAGATTTAAGTATAGGGTTTAACATAACGCTACGACCCAAAGGAGCAGAGAAAAAAGAAAAAAAAATCAGAAAGAACGCTAAGCGAAAACGAAGTAATAGGGTGGACGGGCGATGCGATGCGATGTGGTGGGTCGGGGGACCAAGAAATTCACGCGGACGAAGTCGCGGGCAGAAGCTAGTAGGTAATGTAAGTAGATATTACCTACTAGCTTCTGCCCGCGACTTCGTCCCAGTGAAATATTGTTATTTTGTTTATTACTTTACGATACTTACTGCATAACTATTATTGGTGGAAATATTAACCATCTTTAGAGATAGCAACTGCAACACTAGCAACTGATATTATGAGACCCAGCCCAGCAGACTTTTCGTTAGTCTTATAATCACAATATTACTCCTGTCACCATGTCGATGTCGCCACTAATTTGGTTAAAACTTCTTGCCTATCCGCCAGTCCGGATATCGCGCCAACCCTAGGGATGCTTCACTGAACTTCACTCGCCGGATGTCCCGGCTGTTTACGCCCCGAGCGTCCAACCCCCTCCCATCCTTGGTCCCCTGGTAGTTTTTATGTTCTTTTATTACGTCACGTTCTCGTTTGCTCCCGCTTACCAGTTTTCCCGTCTTTGATAATTGTGGTTGTCTTCGTCTTTAGTGTTTTTCCTTCTTAGTAGTACGGTCTTTCTCTTTTATTTCGGGAAATTGTAATACAACCTTTTTGCTAGTTAATTTTGCTTGTCGGGGTTTGAATATTAGGTACTTACTAGTTATTAAAAAAGTTAATTTAAAAACCAAAACCCGACTACAGAAAAATCACGTTCTAAAAAGTATATGAAACAAGAAAATATTCTCATCTGAAAATAGAAAAAGACTCAATCTGCCTAGCCTTTTCCCAACTATGTTGGGGTCGGCTTCCAGTCTAACCGGATGCAGCTGAATACCAGTATTTTACATGGAGCGACTGCTTGTCTGACCTCCACAACCCAGTAACTGGGTAATACGATACCCCTTGGTAAGACTGGTTGTCAGACTTTCAGGCTTCTGACGACCCGTAACGACTGTCAAAGATCCACGAATAACAGCCGGTACCAACGACTTAACGTGCTTTCCGAGGCACGGAGGAATCTCGGTGTGTAAAGATGGTCACCCATCCACTGACCAACACCGGCAAGCGTAGCTTAACCTGACGGATCGACCCGTGCGGCTGTTATTACTTAGCCACGAGCTCCTCCTTTTTGCAAGATATATCAAAGAATAAAATAAGCCACAGGGAACACCCTGTTTGTACAGCATTGATGAAGTTATGTTGTATAGTGTTGCCACATTATAAAATGTGCAAAATGCATTCTTATTAGTTGACCTTTTGATTGATTGACGATGACAATAATTACGTAAGTACGGAATTGACATCTTCAGTTACGGATTTGAGTAGTAATTACGTAATTGCGTAATTACGTAATTACGTAATGGAAGCCCTACATGCAAGTAAAGCCGCGAGCAATAGCTAACAATATATATATTTTTTTGAAATGTTCTATCATTGGATATCTAACACGGAATAATTGAAAAAAAATCTTTTTGTTCATGAGTTTACCTATGTCCCCTATAGGGCGCCATATCCAATTTAATGTGACGTCACATCAAGACGCTTCCAACGATACCTCATTTGTCAAATTATGATAAGTAGTTTAGAAGTTATGAGGGAACAGATGAACAGACATACATACATACCGATCAAAATCGTAACTCTCCTTTTTGCTTCACCGTAGTCGGGTATAAATGTGCATAGTACCTACGCGGCGCACGTTATTTCTATCAAGTAAGCTATGGGGGCAAATGGTTATCTAAATAAAGTAGATAATGCACGAAGAGTAGTCAGACTAAAAATGTAGGTGGTCTAATGCTTATGGCGAGTAGTAATGCGAATTAGCGCCATTGAGACATACATACATACTGGTCAAAATCATAACCCTCATTTTTGCTTCGCCGTAGTCGGGTAAAAAATCGTAAGTCTGGAGATATGGAACATTTTGAAATTTATTATTGTTCATATTGTTTACTCGGGTGAGGTAGGTCAGGTGAGGTCAAAAAAATCAACACTAGACCTAGGTTCGAAAAGCAAAAACGGTGCTAAGGCTTAACCTAGGAGGTTTAATGTTGGTTTTTGATACCAAACATTCTACCTTATCTGACTAAAAATGTGAACATAGGAAATTTCAAAATGTTCCATATCTCCAGACTTATGATTTTTTTTTCTTAGCTAGTTGGCGTTACTACTGACCTTATGCTTTTGAAATTTTTGAACAAAAGATTTAATTTTTGCGGACTTTTAACAGTAGCAGACCCAAGTAAGTTCCCATAAAAATACAAAGCACGAAACACAGTAACACCGGGACCCCATAAACGTAACCGCAATATATCCTACAGGCACAGCCAACAATACGTCGCGCGTCGGTTATATTTTTACGGCTGCGAACTTGCCTCGGGCATGCGGTTGATGCGGGAGCTTCACGTAATGTAATATCCTGTAGAAGTATAGGCAAACGCCTCCCTTTGTATGAAAGCCTGGTGCCCATGCGTATTATTATTAGGAGAAATGGAAGGAAATTCTAAATGGTAGTGCTAGTTTTCATGTAATATTATGGGCGCCTGGTATTGTCGTAGGTGTTTACTAGAGGCGTAGAGTGTGCTACTTTCGTAGTGTTTTTATCGACTACTGTAAAATCACACTAAAAAGTACGAAACAAGAAAATATTTTTTTGGGTTTTATTTATTAAACTTACTTTTTATTTAAATTATTTTGGGGATAAACTTAATTTCGTTTAATGTTAGAGCCAGTTTACATTTATAAAGAAGAATAATTATTAATTGTATTTTGGGTAGGTTTGTTGTGAAAATATGTTTGGCTCACATCTGAGGCTTGATTATAGAAATTATTCCCAATTATCGGGTGCATGCAAGCAAAGCCGCGAGCAATAGCTAACAGCATATTTTTTTTTTGAAATGTGCTAATGAAGCCCTTTTATTTGATACCCAACACGGCATAATTTTTTTTTTGTAGTTCATGACTTTCTGCTAGTGGCCCCATATTCAATTTAATGTGACGTCACATAGGTATCCTATAACCAGCGGACGATCAAGACGCTTCCAACGATATCTCATTTTACAAATAATGCTAAGTAGTTTATAAGTTATGATGTAATGGACTAATGATATTGTTGTTCACACTTTCATGGAAGTCATTATTTTATTTTTAACAATGTATACCTTTCTCAGAGTCATTAAGTAACAAACTACCAAATACTGAATAGCACCCTAAGGGTCCGGATGTTATTAAGACATTACCATAAAGTAATTAGCAGGAATGAATGTAAAAGGGTCGTGGTAATTATCTATACTTTCTAGAAACAATCTTATGTACAAATAGTCACCACCGCTCTTCCCTTAAGACAGTCAGTTGAGAAAGTCAGTTCAGCACAGACAGTCAGCATTGTGTTTGTGTCTTAATTAATATTACTTGTAAGTTTTTCCTTGTAACATTAGTAAAAGTTCAGATATCAAAGTTGTGTCTCTCAATCAAGACTCTTCCCACACACCTATCTACAACGCCACCGCTCGGGCCATTACAAATTGGTGTCAGAGAAGTGAGATATAGATTGAGTTATTTGTACGAGATCTTCGTCGGAGTCCTTAACCTCCGATTCTCCTACAACTACAAGTTCCTGAGCATCCGATTGTACGAGACCTTCGTCGGAGTCCTTAACCTCCGATTCTCCTACAACTACATGTTCCTGAGCATCTGAGCATCACGACGAGAACGAGATCTACGGAATTGGACAAACGTATCCTCAGCGGTCCGAAGATTATCAACCGCTTACGCCGCCCAGTCTCCTACTCATCACGTCAGCTACAATGTCAACGGGATATCTTCAAGTAATTTTATTACTGTGAGTACGCCGCCAATTTTCTATAAAACACAGTTATAAAGAATATTTTCTAAACGGAATCATCTGCCAGTCATCATAAAAAGTGTTTAATCGTGAAAAGTGAGTGTATAAGTGTATTATTAATCATGCCTCAAGACGCAAATCTCGGTGTATCTACATCGACAACTATACATAGTAATTATATCTCTCTAGAAATGGCTGAAAGAATGTTAACTAAATTTGATGGCAGTAAGGCGCGTATCCATGAATTTTTAGACAATTGTGACACAGTTAATAATTTAATTAATCCGAATCTAAAAAAAATTTTACTCCAAATAATTATTACAAAAATTACTGATAACGCTAGGTCAATGATTAGAAATCGCGAATTTCAAATTTGGGATGACTTAAAAAATTATCTTTTAGATACTTACACCGAAAAACGAACGATTGGTCAGTGGCAATTAGAATTGAGTAGTTGCAAACAAAATCATAATGAAAATGTTTTAGCATATGCTAATAAAGTCGAAAATTGCTACGTAAAATTAATAAATTCGTTGGACTCAACAAATCAAACACAAGAAGCCCGCCAAGCATGCGTTGAATTACTTAAATCACAGGCTTTAAGTGTATTTATTACCGGATTAAATAAAGATTTAAATCTAATTTTAAAAGCACTTCAACCAAAAACACTCGAAGATGCTATTTCCATGGCAGTAGTTGAAGAGCAACAGCTCAAAAGTAAAAACGAAATATCTAAATTTCAAAACATAAACCATTCTAATACCAAGCATTGCTATAAATGTAATAAGCCAGGCCATACAGTCGTAAATTGTAGAGTTCGATCATATTTGGACCTAATCAAAACCCAAAATTTTGCAATTATTGCAAGAAAAAGGGTCATACTAAAGATGAATGCTATCATCTAAAGAATAAAAATTCACCCAATAAAACTGACTCTAAACCTTGTAATAATCATTATTCGGATAAAAGCTCTACGTCTAATCAAAAAAACTAATAAATCCCGATGGCGCGAGCCAACCAAAGGGTAACAGTTTAATAGAAGGGCTCATAACCGCGATAAATAATAATTGTTATTTCGTTTCATTGAAATTGAAAAATGATACAAGAAACATAGATTTTCTGATAGATACTGGTGCAACAATTAGCCTCATAAAGAAAAGTGCTATACCAAAAGACGCTGAAATTCATTATGATATTTTAGCTGATTTAAAAGGGATCGATAAAGTAGACAACCCTACAAGGACGTTAGGTTATGTCGAATTAGAGTTTATAGGAGATTTAAATGTAATACTCCATATCGTGAATGATAATTTCCCTATTAGTGCCGATGGCATTATTGGAGGCGATATATTAAATAAATATAAAGGAATGATCGATTATAGCACCAAGATTTTAAAACTCGCGGAAAACCAATTCAATTTGTGTTATGAAAAAACAAATGATCAAGTCGAATCGAATGAAGTAAACATGGAATTAACCTTGACGGTGAAAGCAAGAACCGAATGTGTTATTCCTATTAAAATAACTAATTATCCACAGGTTAACCATGGGATTGTTCCACGAACAGAGTTAATCCCGGGAGTACTTTTATGCCCGAGTCTTATCACAGTGAATAATAACAAAGGCATTACGACCGTACTTAACTCAACTAACGAGGATGTGACCTTCCCTATACCTCATGTTAATTTAGAAAAAATAGATTTAGTTATTTTAAATAAACAAATATTACAGTTAGATAAAAATAACTTAGAAAACGTTATTATTAATGAAAACTATGAAAGTAATCGACTTGAAAAACTTGAAAACTGTCTACGGACAGATCATTTAAATAACGAAGAAAAAAATTCTTTAATTGAATTATGTAAAGAATATAATCACATATTCCATTTAGATGGGGATAAATTAAGCTGCACAGATGTGGTTATGCATGAAATACATACAAAAACGGAAGCTCCCGTTAATACAAAAAGCTATAGGTATCCAGAAGCCTTAAAGGGAGAAGTCAATAAACAAATTGATAAAATGTTAAAAGATGACGTCATAAAACCATCAAACAGTCCTTGGAATTCACCTATTTGGGTGGTCCCTAAGAAAATAGACGCTTCGGGTCAAAAGAAATGGCGAGTTGTTGTAGATTACAGGAAGTTAAATGAGGTCAGCATCGGGGATTCCTATCCCTTGCCTCAAATAACGGAAATATTAGACCAACTTGGTCATTCAAAATATTTTACAACACTTGATCTAGCCTCAGGCTTCCATCAAATTAAAATGCACCCTAAGGACTCACCAAAAACGGCATTCACCGTCCCTCAAGGACATTTTGAGTACAATAGAATGCCATTTGGTTTAAAAAACGCTCCCGCGACGTTTCAACGTCTAATGAATAATATTTTAACCGGATTACAAGGTAATCGTTGCTTTGTTTATTTAGATGATGTCGTTATTCATGCTGATAATCTCGAAAATCACAATCGAAAATTAAAAGAAGTTTTTGAAAGATTCTCCATCAATAATTTAAAATTGCAGCCTGATAAATGTGAATTTTTAAAACGAGAAGTCATGTACTTAGGTCATTTGATCACGGAAAATGGAGTTAAACCAGATCCAAATAAGATTTTAGCAATCGAAAATTATCCCATACCTAAAAATGTAAAAGATATAAAAGGATTCTTAGGATTAGCAGGGTACTATAGAAGGTTTATACTTAATTTCAGTAGCTTGTCACAACCTTTAACAAAGCTCTTAAAAAAGGATGTTCCTTTCAATTGGACAAGTCTACAGCAACATGCATTTGAAATCCTTAAGAAAAAACTTTGTGAATCTCCAATTTTAATATATCCAGATTTTAATCAACCTTTTAATCTTACCACAGACGCTAGTAATTATGCCATAGGAGGAGTATTATCACAAGGGCCAATTGGGCACGATTTGCCAATCGCCTATGCTAGTAGGACATTAAATAAGGCCGAACAAAATTATTCAACCACTGAAAGAGAACTTTTAGCGATCATATGGTGTGTAAAACATTTTCGTCCATATTTATATGGCCGTAAATTTAATATGATCACAGATCATCAACCGTTAACATACCTATTCAATTCAAAAAATGATGGTGCTAGAATTTTCAGATGGCGATTATCTCTTGAAGAATATGAATTTACTCCAATTTATAAACCAGGCAAATTAAATACTAACGCAGACGCGTTAAGCAGAATAGTTCCATCTGTTGAGAACAAGGAATTAATGACAACAACGTCAACAATACGCAAAAAATATAAATCGTTTTTAGAAACAGCTCAAAAGTCGATAATAATAAATGATAATATATGTGAAATTAACGACGAATTAAATAAAAAAAAGAAAAACATTTTAATACCCATAGCAGCGGACAAACAAATTTATGACAAAAGCTTAAAAAATTTAGTTACTGAATATGACCATTTAAATCAAATTAATAACATTAAAGTAAATGAGTTTGCTGTATTCAATGAAAATGGATCAAGATTTTACTATGTTTGTACAAAACAAAACTACTGGGATAAATCTAATTATGAAATTTATTTTGATTTATTAAATAATGTAAAAGAACATTTAATAAAAGAAAAAGAAAGCGAGTTACACCTAACTCGACTAGGAGACAAATATGATAGATTTAATTATAAAAAGTCAAGAATGATGTTAAGATTTATATTTATGAAAACAAATATTAAAATAAATATATATAATAATACATTAATTATTCCTTCTCCAAACGAAATTCCAGATATTCTAAAAGAGATGCACAGTAGTCTTATGGCAGGCCATGCAGGTTTCCACAAGACTTACAAGAGAATAAAAAGTATTTATAAATGGCAAAATATGAAAAGAGAAATAAAAGAATTTATAACACGGTGTGAGTCATGCCAACAAAACAAACTCGTACGGAAAAAACATAGAGAACCTATGATTATAACATCAACGGCAAACGAAGCATTTGAAAGAGTTAGTTTAGATATTGTAGGACCTTTTCCATTGACTCTCAATGGAAATAAATATATTTTAACTCTTCAAGACGATTTAACAAAGTATTCACAAGCATATGCTTTGCCCGAACATACCGCAGAAAAAATAGCCGATGTTTTTGTTAAAGAATTCGTATGTAAATTTGGTATTCCCAAAAGTATTCTCACAGATCAAGGTGCCGACTTTACATCAAAACTTTTAAAAGAAGTTTCAAAATTGTTTAAAATTAAACAATTAACTACAACTGCTTATCATCCGCAGACTAACGGCAGCCTAGAACGTAGTCATGCTACTCTAGCAGAATATTTAAGACATTTTATTAGAGAAGATCAAAATGATTGGGATAAATGGATAGATTTTGCAATGTTTTCTTATAACACTGCTGTCCATACGTCAACTAATTTTTCACCACACGAATTATTATTTGGCTATAAACCGAACTTACCTTCATCTATAACCGCGCAACCAGAATTTAAATATTCTTATGATGATTATATTGATGATCTAACATTAAAATTAAGAAAATCTAGAGAACTAGCGAGAAATAATTTAATTGATTCAAAAAATAGGAATAAGGAATATTATGATAAAAAATGTAAATTAGAAAAATATAAATTAGGTGATAAGGTGTATATTACGAATGAGAATAGTAAATCAGGAAGATCAAAGAAACTTTCTCCACAGTTTACGGGTCCATATGAAATTGTAGAAATAAACTCACCAGTAAACATAACAGTATTAATAAAAAGAAAGAAAGTTAGGGTACATGTAAACCGTTTAAAATCAGCAAAATAAATAATTAGGTAACTCTATTGTTCCAGGTTTACCTTCACATCAAGTCAAGGTGAACTTTATAATATAACACCATTAAACAAGGGTGGAATTTATTTCGAGCATGTAGGAAAAGCAAAACAGTTTGATAGTGAATGGAGTCTAGTTACTTATCTTGATATTTCCAGCTGGCACAAGAAATTAGATCTTATCGAAAATACTCTAGTTGAAACTAGAAATCTTTGCAGTCATGATACATTTAACAATTTTTTATCATGCCGAACGTCTATGTTAATCGTAGAAAAAATATATCCTCATTTAAAGAATCAAGAAACGGTCCTTAAGGAAATAATTGGACATTCTTTTGTAAATCATCGTTCGAAACGTTCTTTTATCGATGGCGTAGGAACCATATTTAATATTTTATTTGGAACACTAGACGCAGAAGACGCGAAACGTTATGATGACGCTATCAATAATTTAGATAATAATGAACATGAATTAATTACATTACTGAAATCTCAATCACAAATTGTAAAATCTACTATTCAAAACTTTAACAATACAATAACTGATCTTAAGAAAAATGAAGACATTTTCTATAAGAATTTAGAAACCTTAGCTAATTATATAAAAGATACTAATAATAAAATTTTCAATATTAATATGAAACAAAACATAGATGAACATTTATTTTTTTTAACATTGGTTACCAGTGAAGTAAATAATGAAATATCTATGGTTATTGATGCCATATTATTTGCTAAAAATAATAACTTACATCCGATTATAATTACTCCTGAACAATATATTTACGAATTAAAAAGGACTTTATCACATATTCCGACTCATACACAATATCCTTTGGATTTAAATATGGATAACGCATCAGAACTGCTATCATTAGTTAACATTATTTCATATTATATGAATGAGAAAATTGTATTCATAATTAAGACCCCATTGGTTATGCAACAATCTTATGATGCATATAATTTAATTCCTGTACCAATTCTAAATAAAAATAATACTTATATCTTCATATTACCTACAGAGAAATATTTTCTTATCTCTGAAAACAAAATTCATTATACTACCTTAGAGAATATTAATAGTTGTAAGAAATTATCTAATAATAATAATCGTATTTGTAAACTAGAAAATCCTTTATATTCAGTATATGCTAAGGATAATTGCGAATTAACATTATTTTTAAATACTAAAAATCAAATTCCTTCATCTTGTGATACAAGGATTGGTTTAATAAAATCAGAACAATGGTATAGATTAGAAAACGCAAATAGTTGGTTGTTTGTAACACCTAATAAAGTTATTTCAACTATTTCTTGTAAAAATGAAGAACCTTACGATCTAGAATTAAAATCTACAGGTATTTTAAAATTACAAAAGAATTGTAAATTATATTCTCCTAATATTATATTGCACTCATCAAATCAAGATATGCTGTCAAACCATCTGTCTATACTTCCAGATTTTGATATTATTAATGATAATTGTTGTAATAGATTAATAAATAATACCATAGAAGATAAGTTAGATTTCATTCCATTCAATAAATTTAGTATGAATTTCAATGACTTGAATATAGCGAGTCACAAAATTGACAAAATAAACGATTTATTGGATGAAATGAATAATGATAATGTATTCCATAGAGTTAAGAGTAATACTTATTCTGTGTTTATATTTTTATCTAAACTCATAGGATTTTATATACTTTATAGAATAGGAAAATACTTGCTTAAAAGAAAATTCTTCTGTACATCACAAAATAGAGTGTTAGCTATAGAAGACTCTAGAAATTGTTGTGGAAGAATAACTAATTGTATTACTTTTAATTTACATAGAAAAACCAATAATAGTAACAACGACGTTGAATTAGAAGAAATTCCAGGAACATCTCAAGAACACGTTCCTTTGAGACGTTCATCAAGAATTGCTCAAATAAAAACTAAATAAGCAATCATAAATAATTATGTTTTTGATGTGAATATTTTTTTCAAATTATTCCCATTTTAAGAGGGGAGGTGTAATGGACTAATGATATTGTTGTTCACACTTTCATGGAAGTCATTATTTTATTTTTAACAATGTATACCTTTCTCAGAGTCATTAAGTAACAAACTACCAAATACTGAATAGCACCCTAAGGGTCCGGATGTTATTAAGACATTACCATAAAGTAATTAGCAGGAATGAATGTAAAAGGGTCGTGGTAATTATCTATACTTTCTAGAAACAATCTTATGTACAAATAGTCACCACCGCTCTTCCCTTAAGACAGTCAGTTGAGAAAGTCAGTTCAGCACAGACAGTCAGCATTGTGTTTGTGTCTTAATTAATATTACTTGTAAGTTTTTCCTTGTAACATTAGTAAAAGTTCAGATATCAAAGTTGTGTCTCTCAATCAAGACTCTTCCCACACACCTATCTACAACGCCACCGCTCGGGCCATTACAATGAGGGAATTACAGATGCACATACATTATAACGGTTTTAGAGGCATGAGGAACAGGGTGTAAAGTTCACTCATCCTCCATAGAAAAGGGAGGATCCTCCGACCAGACGGGTGTTGTGTCTGGTGGGCTACTGCCCGACGGTTGATGTCGGGTCGTTGTATATATGCTAGTCGCGTGGTAAACTCTAATTGCGCGATGCAGGATTGCGTGACGTCATGTCATTGATGCGTAGTTCGTATGTGGCGATGTAGATGCCGCCACATCACTCCCCTCCGGAGACCGGAGGTCGATAGTCGGCTGAGTCGTGTATCTTGCGATGCTTGCCAGTGCCAGTTGTGGTTCCAGTGAGTCGGAACCGGTTGCCGCATAGTTCACCGTGAGTCGGAACTGTCTGCGGTGATACCCCAGTGAGTCGGGGTGGCGCTGCGTTATGCTCCAGTGAGTCGGAGTGTACAGCGCTGGGTTGAGGCTGAAGGTGATGACCAGGAATGCGCGTCCGCTGCATGCTGGTGGCCAGGATACCTGTTGAAGCCGTGGGTTCTGGCTGGCTGTGTGACTCGCCGCTCGAAAGCTTGAGGAAGTGATGCTGATGACGTCACGCTGAAGGAGTTGCACGAAGGCTGCGCTGACGTTCATGCTCGGGGTCACCAGTTTAGAGGCATGAGGAACAGGGTGTAAAGTTCACTCATCCTCTATTGAAAAGGGAGGATCGACCAGACGGGTGTTGTGTCTGGTGGGCTACTGCCCGACGGTTGATGTCGGGTCGTTGTATATATGCTAGTCGCGTGGTAAACTCTAATTGCGCGATGCAGGATTGCGTGACGTCATGTCATTGATGCGTAGTTCGTATGTGGCGATGTAGATGCCGCCACACGGTCAAAATCATAACGCTCCTTTTTGCTTCGCCGTAGTCGGGTAAAAATCAATTTTGTCTGTGTAATTGGCACTGATAGATGAGACAGCATGTTGCCCTCGAATATTGTTTATTTTTTGACTAATGTTGGCAACTTTAATATCTTTCGCACTTCCAAGATTCAATTTGTTATTCTTCGCTTCCCAAAGTCCAAACTCGGGCGAAACCCTAAAAAGATTTATAATTTAACCGTATCTAGGCATCAAGTTCTCAAGCTGGGTCGCACTCATTCAACCCTCCACTGCTAATCCGGGTCACAGTGACACTTGACAGGTAAAAATCGTCCCTCAACAATGGAAGGGACCCGATACTTTATGAGGGTTACTTATGAGTGCTTTTTGTCCGATTTCGGTGCACCCTGAGATTCTGAATGTGACTTTACTTTGAATCTTATAAATGGCAGTCTAAGTAGGTACTTAAGATGCTGAGATTTTTGAAGTACTCATAGCAGGTTTCGAGCGACCTATGATAGCCTGGTAAAGATACTGCTACGAACATATTCATGAGAATTTCTTTGAGCTAATCAAAATAATAATAAAATTGTTTTAATGAATGAAGTGATAAAATAAAACCCTGAAGGTCTTTGTAGATGAATACATCAAATTCTGCACTAATACTCACCAGTTTTCATCACCACATTCTATTTTCTAGTCCTCAATTCTATTGTCTACAATTCCCCACATTTCCACGAAACTCGCTGCATGTTTTAAGCTCATTCAGTACAATTTCATCTCGGCGTCTCGAGACGCTAGCACGAACAATTTGACAGAAGCAAGTTTTAATATTTCAGATCGGACATACGTTCCGGGCGTGTGATGTCGGGCCTCGGGCACAATAGCATCTAGCGGGACTAGCGGACGTGTTTGGGACGTCGTCGTCAGGAGATGTGTGGGGCCCGGTTACGGATAGAACGGATACAGCCACCCCATCACTTATCTTAGGCTCGTAAAATACGGCGGCGGCGGTTCGGCGGGCGGCGGACCGATAATAGGGATTTGTAGTAACGTTTACCCCTCATTGGGTCTCGGTGTTGCAGATATTAAACTTCAGGGAGCAGGGCTTCAGATTAATTGCCTTCCTTACACATGCATAGAAGCACAACACAACTGCTATTGATATCGGCAGTTTTTATTCGAAGTTTCTGCGATAATTTTTTTTAGTGTTTTTAAGTTCTTTAGGCAGTTTAGGCACACTGCCGTCTTTTTGAACAGTGAACGAAACTAAACCGTCTCCCTCGGGTCGGTGACGCTGAATCGGGTATAATATGTACTTATTTCTATCGTGTGTGCCACACCCTTCTTTTTCTGATTCGGTGACTAATCATTCGTGTGTTATTAATAATAATAGACTCTTTTAACCCCGTAAATATCTATACTTGTGAGTCTTGTGACTCTTAGTAATCTGTGACCATCTAATTACTACATCTCTATCTAACACTATTCCTACAGTCCGGCCTTGCCGGTTCATGACACTTGTGGCCTAAGTGCGAGTTTTTATACTTACTCGATCGCGTTTACGTTAACGTTACCGTACGTCAATTTAAATGGAATAATTGTGTTTCCCATTATAGTCACCAGATGGCGCTTATTTAGTTTCAGTACAAATTGAAGTTTACGTCAACGTGATCGAGTAAGTATAAAAACTCGCACTAAGACCACTGTTTCATACTAACGAATATGATGTGTTTTGCGAATTTGATCCTTATTAGTACTAGAAATTGTCCGACTGACAGGTGTCAGGAACGCATTCTCTTGATAGCCGGACTGTATGCACTAAGAAGAGCATCCCACTCCACTTACCAACAGTTGTCAATTACTGTTAATCCAACCAAGCGTACTTATGTCATTACGTTCGTCCGTTCTGCGTTGGGCGGCCGTTCGCCGGACATTTTGGCACATTCTATAGGCAAACCGGTGGCAGGCGAGGGGTTGGCCCGGCCCACCGCAAATAGTGGTGTCCTGATTTTAATGGGGCGTTAGTGATGTAACTATTTTGAGCGTCCGCGTCCCGGTCCCATGGCTTGTGGTGTGGAACGGGAATTAGTTTGAGAATTGTGATTTTCTGTTTAGTTTTTACGTACTCCAACATCATAGGTAGGTACATTTATTTATCTGTATTTGTATACATGAGGATCGCGAGATCATTCCGCGCGGAATAAATGCTTTTTGTCCAGTCGAGTCGGTTCTTGTGTAGTTCTCTTGAAGTTTTTTTTACACTAGCTTATTTTCTTACATTGTTCTACGTAAAGCACATTTTTAACACTCACAATGCATTTAATACGTACGTACTTTACTTAATTATGGCAGTTCAAAACGATTCTAGATCTCTTGCAAACTAATCGCGGAATACCACCCGACTTGAACGGAATTGTCACAAAGTCATTTGAGCGGCTGCAAAACATTGCTCTGTAATTCAGTATTAGAACGACGGCGACGACCAAAGAGCTATTCATCATGGCGGCTTAGGTCGACCAGGTTTTGAGAATAATTTAGAAATCATTTGATAATTTATATTTCTTGGAGCTTTGATAGGCTATTAGGGTTTGAAGATTTGCAAAGTTATTCTCCGTTTTAAAATAGGGCAAACTTTAAATCTTTCTTACATCTATGGTCTGTACTTTAATATGAACTTTTAAGCAAAATTGTACTGTACCTACTTCTCCATCTTTCGAGAAGTAATGACCAAAATCACGTAGGACATATTTTGTCGCGTGTAGCATCGCGTCGCATTAAGTCGCGTAGTGTTGCGTCGCGTCGCGTCGTGTTGCGTCGCGTCGTGTTGCGTCGCGTCGTGTTGCGTCGCGTCGCGTCGTATTCGTCGCTCACGCACGCAGGAAATTTATTCCGAAAAGTTTCTATGTGACATTAATATTTAACTTATACATAATATAGAAACGTTTAAACGTTTTGTCAAGTCGTAAAAACCGTGCGAAGCAGCACCCTAATTGCGTAACACATTATCAATCGGAGTTGGTTTCATTTTGACAGTTCAACAACATTCACTGCGTTGTTTACGTTGTCGAGCAGACAAATTTTTTGAACATATGAAGCAAATGATTAGCAATTTGTTTCAAAATGAAACCAACTCCAATCGATAATGTGTTACGCAATTAGGGCCGGGTCGCTAGTTTAGTTATAAATCGCTGTTCAAAAGGTCAAATAACAACACTATTCTTCTTTTAAATCCTCAAAACAAACCTTTCCTACTAGGTTTCTACAAGAACTTCACAGTGAAACGGTAATAAATTTAAAGAGCACTGGTCAAAATTAAACACCATTTTCTCAAACAATCGTACAGCGACTAATTACCGTGGTGTCCCGACTGTGTCTGCAAACTAGATGAAAGTGTCCCTCAGCAAACAAACTGGGCCAGGAGACAAGCGAGGGCTGCGGGTCGCACAGTTAAGAGGTCTTTTAGGACCCTCATTTTGAAAACATTCGAGCACACTGCGGTTGAGACGGGACTGACTTATTGTGAGGGGGTGCAACATCAACAGTGAGATGTAATAGCGCAAGCCGCGTTAAAGAACTTCGTTCCAAATAAAAAACAACCGACTTCCAAAAAAACACTACAAAGTGACAAATAAGACTTAAGTTTCGGAAGTCGGTGGCATAAAACAAAAATACAAAACCAAAGACACCGACTTCCGAAATTAAAGTTATTTTCAAATTGTAAGTTAATAGTGTTTTTTTTTGGAAGTCGGTTGTTTTTTATTCAAGTTTTTTTAGAACTTATAGAAAGTACCTACCTATCGTCAACAGAGTGGTAAGAAGCGTTCAAAATTGAATATCCGTGTACGCACACAACATTTCGACCGTATATTATCTGTGATTGTTGACACTGTGCATTATACAGAGTACCTACAGAGGGATATACAATACGCGTGTCCCCCACAACACCAAACGTCTGCTATGATCGAGTGGATGGCAATCGGTAAGACTTTTATTTAATTTTGGGACCCTCTCTTGCATCGGCTAACGTCAGCAAAATATGTTCGTGCTCCATTACTTTATTTGGCCATGTGGCACGAAATAATAAGTCACCAGTCTTGAATAGGGTGAGTTAAAGATTAACACAAACAAGGCACCAGCGGCCTGTTCTGTAAAAATCTCACTGTGAAAACGTAAGTGAAGTGAGCTGTCAATAATCCCTAGCAAAACGTGGAATGACAGCTCACTTCATTCACCTAAGTTTCACGGTGAGATTTTTAGAATAGATCGGCGTTATAGTCGGGTCGGGATGTCGGAACATTCTCATCTCTACTACACAAGATACATTGATTCGTGTTTCTGTTTAGGAGAGGGATAGGGATCGGAACGGAAATCGATGTAGTAGGATCGGAAACTATTTAAGGCGCAGATTTCCTGAAAACGACCAAAAAGGTAGTTTTTTAAAGCTGTGTATCTCATAAACCGTAAATAATTTTGACATGTAAAAAAAATATGATATTTTCAAGTCCTTTTCGCATACAGTGATGGAAGCCAAAACGTAATTAAACATACTTTAATGCACCAAAAAAATCTTTAAACATACCTCCTAATAATCTTTAAAAGCTGTTTATCCCTTCATTAGCAATTACAATTATAATTAAAAATATACCATGAAATGTCAAATTCCAAACTGCATCCAGTGATGGATTAATTTTTATCAAATAGTTCATTTCTAATTTTATACGATTTTATTTGCACTTTTACGACATAATTCCGGTGCGCGTGAGAATCTTCTATCCCGTGCGTCAAACTAGACAGCCATAACGCCATTTCACTTACACACCGAGCTAAACCAAGCTTGGAACCAGGGCCTTAATTTGCATTTACTTATAGTTTATTTTTTTGCCAAAATTAACCCTTGGTGCCTCGTTGGTCTAGTCTAGTGGTAGCAAGTGGCCCTGGGATTCGATTCCCAAGTCGGGCAAATTGCTCTTGGATTTTTCTCTCTGGAATTGTCAGTAGCAGCTCGAGTCTGTATTTGTACGGTTGATGGTAATAGGATCACCCATAGAAATAAAAAAAAAACATCATATCTAACCCCTATTACATGGGACTTAAACAAAACTGGCGAAATGTGGATACACCTCTGCCCAACCGTTCGGGGAAACAAGGCGTGATGTTATGTATGTAAAGTACCCTTAAAAGTCCCTCTTAAAAGTCTTAATGCCCTTTAAAGTCTGAGGCAATCACAGCCGAAAGCCATTCAATGGTTGGTTACCAATTCTGACGAAGTTTGGAAACTGACCTATTGCAAACTGACGCCTAAAACACTTAAAAATCCCAGCTTAAATCATGACAACCCCGCATCAGTAGAGCACACGTCACGCTCAATAGCCCGACATGGCCCGGCTACGGCTACGTAATTACTATTCGTTTGCCAGCGGGCTATTTACCGAAGGCACTCGTTCTCCGCCCCACGCGCGGTGCAAGCCCGGCTCGGATCGACGATCGGTGGCTGTATATCTATGTATACATATGTGTTATGTATAGGTATAGTGTTTTGGCGTCGTTCGTCGGGACTGTCGGGAGCGCGCCGCGGCGTGTGGATCGTGGATCAAGTGTCGGCGGGAATCTTAGGGAGCGGTAGGGTTGGCGATGTCGTTATGTAGGAGAATATTTCCTTTTTAATATTTGTCTCGCCCACAATGCTGTAAAAGGATCCATGATATAGTAAAAATAGCAAGCAACAATAGCAGTAGCAATATTCATTTATTTAACACATTGCATGTCTGATTTGTCAGTTTATGTAAACGCATGTTTCACAAATAAATTATTCTTATTCTTATTCTTAGTTTAATACCGGTAAATGGTGCAATAAATCTGTAAGATTGAGAGACAAACATTAAAAAGAAACGAGAATAATATTCTTCGTGATTTTCTTCACAAAGGGTTAAATGTGATCTATTTAATCAAGCATGTGAGTTTTGAGACCTAAAACATTTGCTCTACTTATACTTCGCGTGGTGTAAGTTTACCGCTCTGAAGTAGGCTACAAATGACTGCGCAGTAGTCAATATCTATACTAAAGCCTGATTTCAGAGGGCTTACTATGAGCTCTTATAGCAGCGCAGAAGTTGAACGTTTCCCGTGATAGAGAGACGGAGCTTTATACGGTCGTATAAAGCTCCGTCTCTCTCTCTCTCTCACTGGAAAAGTTCAACTTCTGCCCTGCTTAAGAGCTCATAGTAAGCCCCCAGAGCGGCAAACTTACGCGACGCGAACTGTGTACTTGGTAGAAGTTTCAATGTTTTTCATTTTACAATACACAATCACATTCTTCTCAAACTCACCATTTTCAAGCCATCCCAAACCCAAACCAACGTTTTGGGGCAATACTGTAAAAAATACTTTAATGTCTCAACCGAGTGTCTGCCAACCCTACATCCATATCTGGAATCTAGCGGGTCGAAGCGACCGGCGACGGTCGCGACTAACGATCATAGATCAATTGCTGCGCGCATCTGATGCGGCGCGACCACGCGACCAAGTCTGATTGCTTCTTAATCACCTACTGATGGATTTTAGCCTTGATCAATGGCAAAAAATGGGCGGGCGGTGAGATCAGTTGAAATTACATATTTCTTGTTTTACTCCTGAGCTTACTGTCAAATCTGATTAGAGCAAAACAGAGAGACAGACAGATCTATCTACGGGCAAATTGAATGGGCTTGGAGTATAACAACCAAGGGTTTTTAATGCATTCAAACAAATAGCTTTTGAGGTATCTGCAAGAAAGGAGCACCTGACCTTGCACCCCACAGGAGGCTCCAGATAGAGCTTATTCACATAGGACTAATAGACTTTAGTGACAAATCTTTATTGGAGAGCTATCAAATTCTACGTCTATCTCTGATTCCATGTCCACGTCTGATTTGCAATGGAAACTCAAAGATACATCGGGTATCTTTTTCCAAAACCGTTAAGCATTTAAATCAACTTCGAGGATAAAGAGTAACAAAACTAGTAACATATGTATGACATTGACTAAAGCTCGACTCCCAATAACCTTGTCCTTTTGAACAACCACCCTAGATTGTTGTTCATTAGAGTATTACACCCTTCCATGAGTTTGCAAGCATGCATCGTTGCTTGTAAGCCTGGAAACCAAAGTTACTAGTATACCTTACCTATATCTATGTCTACTCCGTTGGGTAGTTTACGTTACGCAGCCCTTTAAATACCGACTGGCAGGCGAGGCTTTACATGTATTGGCTTTGTGTCTTGCCAGCAAGCCGGACTATGAAAACACTTTGTATTCTGTGTGTAAGCCAAGGAATTATATTCATCAAATATTTGAACTAGCTGTCTGGCCAAGTGGCCAAGTAGATGTTGTGCAATATATCACCATTGGTAAAATAGTCATCAGTAGTTTTTTTAATTGGGAACAGAAGGTTAAGTTTTAAGGGAGTTGTTTTGTTTTTTCTTACATAGGTACTGTCGTGGTGGAGGGGCTTGTGGCTAAGTAATAACAGCCGGAAGGGTCGATCGATCAGGTTAAGCTACGCTTGCGGCGGTTGGTCTGTGGATATAGGTGACCATTTTTACATACCAAGACCACTCACTGCCTCGGAAAGCACGGTCCCGCTTGTCATTCGTGGATTTTTGACAGTAGTTACGGGTCGTCAGAAGCCCAAAAGTCTGACAACCAAGGGATATCGTATTACCCAGTAACTGGGTTGTGGAGGTCAGATAGGCAGTGGCTTAATGTAAAATACTGGTATTTAGCTGCATGCGGTTGGAAACAAAATAGTTCGGAAAAGGCTAGGCAGATGATGATTGCTGTATAACCTTAATAATATTATGTTACTATAGAATTAGAAAGCCATTTACAATATTTCGCGTTTTGGTTGGTGCATATGACAGCCGGTGGCCTTTTGTAACAGTCGTATTTTTATTTCAACACGGATAAAGAGAGGGTTGACTTGACCATTGGTCTGTGACTTCAAATCTTGTTTCCCGGGATTCCGGGAACCCTTTCAAACATTATCAACAAAAGAATAATTGTCAAACGAAATAAAATTCGATTGAAATACAACTAAGTACTCGATAATTATATAAAATTCAGCCATGCGATTGTACGATTACACTCTTCAGCTTCACATTCGACATTGAGATCGTGTCATTCGCAGTGTGCAGACGTGCTCGTTAGCAATATTTACTAATTACTTCAATACGTAGTGATAGTGACCTCCTTTAATGCATTAATAACGTAACGCAACTGTAATTTTGCTTAGTGTGTAGTTTTAGTGAATAATATACCCTTTAGTCCAAGGGAGCCAGGCATCTAACATTATAACACCTTTGTAAATTATTTCTAAGATTTTATATTAATATTTTACCAATGTTTAGGGCCCTCGTGTTCTCTCCCCGATGTCGTCCGACACGGTCGCGCGTTTGCATCGATACAGTCGCGATACTGTAGCGCGTTAGTAGCGCGTTGGCATCGCTTCTGTAGCGCGTTGCAAATGCGACTAACGCGTGTTAGTAGCGATGCAGTCGCGCATTTCATAAACGCGCGACAGCATCGCTACAAAAAGTCGCCGTGAGCGAGGGCCCTTAGTACTGAATAAATAATAATAATAAAGATACTTTCCACCATAGATATAAGAATTTCTATGCTCTCCACTGTCAGGTTACCTCCTTTCGGCTGCCTTCCCTGAGTGTACCAGGAGATGTAAGGAAGGTGGAAGACTGTTTTGAATGATTCAAAATTATTTTCAAGAATTTAATCTAAACATCTAAGCCTTGGATATCTGTCTGTTGGTCGATGGGACGTTTTCATTCATTGTCCTTTGTATGAAATTTAAACAATGTTTCTTTACTCATTATAGAAATCCTCCGGCCGCGGCCCCCAATTGATCTCTGGACGGTGCAGTACTTTTTTAGGGTTCCTTACCCGAATGGTGCTATACGGAACCCTATTACTAAGCCTCAGCTGTCCCACCGTCCGGTCCGTCTCAGCGGGCTGTATCTCATGAACCGTAATAAGTAGACAGTTGAAATTTCACAGATTGTGTATTTCTATTGCCAAAAAAGGGGTCCCCATACAATAATCGTGTTTTTTTAAACTGAGGTATTTTGTTATATTACCAATATATACTATACAATGGTACAGAATCCTTCTCGAGTCTTCTGTGCGAGTCCCACTCGTACTTGGCCGGTTATTTTTACAATAGATTCATTCGGCAATGTTTGCGGTTGGCCACTTTTCAACATAATCTAGGACATAAGAGTGAAAAGTGGTCATCCCTCAACTTTGTCGATAGTACTGTGTACCTGCATCTCTTTCAGCTGTACTTATCAGCCGTCATCTCAGTGTTCACTTCCTTCCTAACCATAAATCATCTTTCACAGTTTCTTTTTTCACTTTATTTGTTACACCTGAATATGAGAAGAGGTGTCACTTTATTTGTTACACCTCTTCTCATATTCCTCAATGCACAGTGCACAAATAAATTCTGATCGACAAATCATAACTATGTTCAATATTACACGTCTAAGTCGCAAGTTTCAAGAAAAGTTTAGTGGTACGACGACGTGGTATCAATAAGTATAAAGGTTAAACAGAAAATCCACTCCAGCCATGCCTCGAAATGTGCAAAACGGGTGATCAGGCGTCCGTCGTGGCGTAGTTCGGGATAGGCATTCTAGGTAGCGATTTTAGTCAAAAAACTGTTTGGCAAGAAACTTCGATCGAAGGCAACAAATATTCAACAAATCTCTTTAAATTGTGTTTTCGCTAGCTGGCAATGAAGCACACGCCTTTCAGTTGTGAATTTATGATGCTTGCAAGTCTTGCAACTACTCTTTAGTAGGTATAAGTAAAATAATAATAAATTCTTTATTGGCATAAAAAATATGTGTAAAAAGCCATGCCCTGACTGACTGTCCTGCCTTGAGTCCTGCGCTAGGTAAAAACATCTAGGTAGGTAGGTACTAGCATCTCAGACTAAATAAAAAAAAAACAAGACATAGCGCTGTCAACAGTGACGTGAGGACTCATGTTTCGGTTTTCGTAAACATGTGTGCACGTAATTACCTACGTGATCTAAACTACACCTCAGTACATTACACTAAACTACACCTCATTAGGTGTAGTTTAATTGTAGATTGGTGAAAATGTTTGCGTGTGAGCGTGTATGCACAGAGCGAGGTGTACTTTTGCGCATTCAGCACATCATTCAGCTTCACTGTATTGTTCGCAGCGCTATGTCTTGGTTTTTATTTAGTCTGAGGGTCCCATAATCCCATTCCCAGGCGTAGTACTTCGAAGTGGCGATGGCGCGGCGTAACACAAACGTTATACTAATTTCAATAAATTAGTACAGTACAGGACACACAGTACAGTTAACACGTTTCACGCCCCGTAATAAATAAGAAAATCGCACAAGAACATTTTCATGAGAGATTTTCTTAATTCATTGGCCTTCTGCACTTTCCTTTGCATGAAGAAACTTGGATCGCTCTTTGAGTGGTATCGAACGCGCAGGCACAGAATAAATAATAGTACTAACGTACAGAAGTTGCACTCCTTTGATCTTGAAGAAAGCCGCTTTTATAATAGCCTACAAAATCTTTTCCCCTCCATGCGCAAGCTAAATTGCTCTTAATCGCCGCGCTTGAGAGTTGTTATTACTTTGTGTCGTTACTCGTCCGTAACATACCTACGCCGCTTAGCCGAGTACTAGGGCTGTCCGCAAAAAAAAAAAAAAATATGGTACCATACCACCATACCATACCATACATACCTTAAGGTATGGTGGTGGTGGTGGTGGGGTATATGGTACCTTTTTATACTTTTATTTTATTTTATGAGTAGTCTATCTAGAGTTGTTTCACTTTAATGTAATGTCTTATAATTTTCAAACGTTATTTTTTATTAATCAATCAAACAATCATCAATTATTTTTAATACACCATCATCTCGTATAATATTTAGAAGTGTTCTAAAGTAAACAAGGTACAAACACGTCTTAAAATTGAAAGTGACATTTGGGGCACTTTAGTCGCCTGAACATGGTCATAAAACAACTAAAGATGCCTCAACGCACCAGTGGCTAAGTTTGTGCGATCGTACGATCGCGGGTAGGTACAATTGCTTGTTAATCCTAAGTTAATCTTTAATTACTTTAAGCGATTTTGGACCTTACTCCTGAAACAATACGACGCGCATACAAACCCCCACCACTCCGCCGAGAGCTCAAGTTAAATGTCGGCAACTATAGTAAGTAGGTAGGTAGGTAAAAAAAAGGTAGCAACAAGACTCGACATTTCGTAATGGATTTTCGTCATTCAAAAAGTAACTATATCACTAATTTATATATAGAACTAGCTTTTGCCCGCGGCTTCGCCCGCGTGGATGTCGGAAAATATCTCATGGGAATGTTCCGATATAACTGTGCAAACTCAAATCGCTACGATATATCGTTACCGTGTATAGTAGGCATAAAGCTACCAGTCGGCATGATTTTTTCCGACATCTTCAACAGTCGTCGTCATATTTCAGCCAATTTACAAAAAACTATAATGAATTACCCTGAATCACTCCGTTCATTGGAGAAAACCGTATGAAAATCCGTTCGGTACTTTTTGACATTATCGCATTCAAACAAACAGACTTACGCGGCGGGGGGACTTTGTTAATTACTTAAAATTTATTATGCCAGTCACGCTCTAATAACAAATAACTTTTGTCCGAGTGTCCACTCGTTCAAATAATTTCCTCGTAAAAACGCCGAATGAAATAAAGACTAAATGTTACCTCAAGATTCGAACTATGACTACATTTCCAATCCCTTAAATCTCTTAAAAAGAGGTAGGTACACAAACATTTGTCAACCCCTATTGTACCCCCTCAAAAACGCTGTACCATATATTTCTTTATTTCCTACCAAAAGCATAAATTAGAATTTTCATATCCCTAACTTAAGAAATGTTGGGTTTCCCATACAAATTTTCATCCCTTATATCACCCCTTGTACGATTATGTTTTAAGACAAAAAGTAGCTCATGTCGTTTCCCAGGATGCTATCTATAGCCTTGCCAAATTTTGTCGAAATCCGTGCAGTTTTGTAAATTTTAAAATCAACCCCTATTTTACCCCCTTAGGGGATGATTTTTAAAAAACGCTGAACACATATTTCTTAATTTCCTACCAATAGCATAAATTTGTTATCCCTAACTTAAGAAATACTGGGTTTCCCTTACAAACTTTCATCCCCTAAATCACCCCCTGTAGTATTGTTTTTGAAAGTATCCTATGTCCTTTCCCAGGATGCTATATAAAGCCTTGCTAAATTTTATCGAAATCCGTGCAGTTTTGTAAATTTTAAAATCAACACCTATTTTACCCCCTTAGGGGATGATTTTTCAAAAACGTTGAACCGCATATTTCTTAATTTCCTACCAATAGAATAAATTTGTTATCCCTAACTTAACAAATACTGGGTTTCCCTTACAAACTTTCATCCCCTATATCACCCCCTGTTGGATTATTTTTTAAGACAAAAAATAGCCTATTTCCCACCCTAGGATGCTATATAAAGCCTTGCCAAATTTTATCGCAATCCGTGCAGTTTTGTAAATTTTAAAATCAACCCCTATTTTACCTCCTTAGGGGATGATTTTTCAAAAACGCTAAACCGCATATTTCTTAATTTCCTACCAATAGCATAAATTTGTTATCCCTAACTTAAGAAATACTGGGTTTCCCTTACAAACTTTCATCCCCCATATCACCCCCTGTAGTATTATTTTTGAAAAAAATAGTATCCTATGTCCTTCCCCAGGATGCTATATAAAGCCTTGCCAAATTTTGTCGAAATCCATGCAGTTTTGTAAATTATAAAATCAACCCCTATTTTACTATATTTTACCCCCTTAGGGGATGATTTTTCAAAAACGCTGAACCGCATATTTCTTTATTTCCTATCAAAAACATAAATTTTAATTTTCACATCCCTAACTTAAGAAATACTGAGTTTCCCATACAAACTTTCATCCCCTATATCACCCCCTGTAGGATTATTTTTGAAAAAAAAAGTAGCCTATGTCCGTCCCCAGGATACCATCTATAGCCTTGCCAAATTTTATCGAAATCCGTTCAGTGGTTTAGGCGTGAAAAGGTAACAGACAGACAGACAGACAGACAGACAGACAGACAGACAGACAGACAGACAGACAGACAGACAGACAGAGTTACTTTCGAATTTATAATATTAGTATGGATAGTGATAATGTGAATAGTATAGTTTTTAAAATCTAAGATTTAATTCTTTCTTGGGCGGCCGTACGTGTCTCGCTCGCTGACCGCGTAGTACACCTTGACTGACTTGTAACCCAGAGTTGCCGCGAGCTGTAGGTACTTATCTCGAGCGGTATGTACCAGTGCAAGAGGCCTGGCGCAGGTGTTCCGTGTTCACAATGAGGCATTGCTCACACCACCACCTGTTGCTGCGCGCCCGGTACTCGCAGTGTGCAGAATTTATTTGTTTCTTGTATTGAGAGAATTCTTTAAAGCAAGTTGTTTAGTTTATTTATTTAGTTAGTTCGTTCGTTTTAAATTGAAAAGTTTTGTAAGTACATTGTTAATAATTATTAAAACTACCACTAAATTGTTAATAATAATAGACTTTTGAATTTGTGAATGATGGTGGTTTGCTGCATGAAATGAACTATAGAACTAATCCCACACAGTTAGCTCCTCTTTGGCTACATAATGTTTTACACTAACAATGAAACTTTTCAGGGTAGATTATACTCGTTATAATAATGAACAACTTTTAATAAACGACTTCTAGTCTAGAAACAAGCATCCTGCTGTAACTAAAATGGCTAAAATTTGAAACTAAGTCACAAGGATTTGTGAAAAGTTTAGTTTTATTACGAAAATCGACAAACGTAAATATTCATACTCTCAAAATTCACTGAAGAAGCTCCACGAGAGCCACTATTAAATAGCTAAATTTTAGGCCCTGAAAAACACGGCGAAAAAGTCTTCAAAACTTTAATAAATCCACAAACATTTCTATCTGTGTAGCTAACTGATACAATTTCGCCCAAGTTCAGCATTTTATAAACTCGCCGGGGGTAGCGCGATGGCTCGAATGGCGCGTTCGGCGATATTTCGTACAATTTATTTTTATTTGGCGGCAGAATTGTCTCGGCGCGAATGGCGCGGGCGGCTCTCTGCTAATTGGCGCGCTCGCGTAATAGTGATGTGAATACTTTCTTTAGAGGTTGCGTTTTGTTTTAGACATTTTTCACAAGAAAAAAAAAGAAAAATTGTATATTTAGTTCAGTCATGAGTACCTACTTTTAACTATTGATGCCGTGTGTAGACGGCTCACTTCTGCTAAATGTAATTGCCGTATTTTTCCTCTTTGTTCATTATCTTACGACAGCAAAAGTCGCTTTTTAGGGTTCCGTGGAACTCAAAAGGTAAAAACGGAACTCTTAAAGGATCACTTGGTTGTCCGTCTATCTGTAACTGTATGTCTGTCAGTCTGTCAAAACCCTTTTTCTCAGGAACGCGTGGACGTATCAAGTTGAAATTAACATCAAATACGTACCTAGGTATACGTATGGTCTCTTAGAGCTCTAAAAAAATTAAGTTTCTAAGTCAACACAATGAAAAAATACGGCCATGCGCCATATTTTGATACTCGCAAGTAAATCAAAACCTATGGGGTAGGCCTACTTCCCGTTGACTTAGGGTCAGCGCACACCAAGAGCAGAGCATTTTCTGAGACTATTGAAAAATTAATCTTATGACAATTCCATATATTGCAAAATTAAATACACGCCAAGCATGCTCGAGCATGCTCGAGCATAGTCGAGCATCAACTTTGCACGATTTAATTTTGCAATGTATGGAATTGTCACAAGATTAATTTTTCAATACTCTCAGAAAATGCTCTGCTCTGCTCTGCTCTTGGTGTGCGCTGACCCTTTGAATCATTTTTGGCAATAACAGCACAAGTAAAGGAAAAAGTCCGAAAGTTGCAAAAAAGTATTTTTTATGTTATCTAAGTAGGTAAGTACCTACTTACGTATACTTAGCACATTTTTTTTTGCGATTTTGCATTTGGAGAATATTGACACGTTTTTCAACTACAAAGTTAACTACGGAACCCTTCATTGTGCATGGTCCGACACGAACTTGGCCGGTTTTAAAAAATAAAAGTCTCCCAAATAGTACCTAGGTACTTAGAATACTTCGCAAGGCATGGCAAACATTCTGCCAGTACTATACTTGTACACCCACCCTTAACAGATGTCACGCAAGGCCGCAATACTGTTAGAGGTGCGATGGTACATGTAGCTATGTGATAATACGGGAACCTACTAAGACCTACAAACATTCTGCCAGTACTATACTTGTACACCCACCCTTAACAGATGTCACGCAAGGCCGCAATACTGTTAGAGGTGCGATGGTACATGTAGCTATGTGATAATACGGGAATCTACTAAGACCTACAAGCCTAACGGTACCTACGACCCTAAGCCCTATAAGCCCTACAGCCCTAACCTACCATATACCTAATACGTGATAAATAAACATATATCTAAATAAATTCAGGATGTCTGCACCATGCGACCTAAGGTAACAGACGGACAGTAGACAGGAATCCAGGGTGCGGGAAGGGTACACTCACTGCCAGTCCCGCAGACTCACGAGACTGATCAGAGATGGCTAAAGGTGTCTTGGCCACAGTGAGGGGTAATGAGACAAGAATATAAAATTCTAATCTCATTACCCCTCACTGTGGCCAAGACACCTTTAGCCATATAAATTAGCTACGCTATAAATAACCAGCACTGCTACAATTATTAGGAATCATCTCGATAGTGGCGAAAAGCTTCGTCCCTCACTATTTTCATTTGCACAGCTAGGCTCTGCAAATAGCTTTAGTCATTTAGTCTTACCACTTCGGGAGTTCGGGACACGTTAGTTAGACCTTTTGGCATTTGGTTTTAGTTACGTAGGTAATTAATAACAATTTTTTAATCAGATTTTAATCAAAAACATCTTCTTAAACCCCTAATCTTCAAAAACATATCTACTCGATTAAAAACATCCGATACCGGTACCACGTCCAAAGATATCTCGATTATCCGCATAAACACGGCCCCTACACTAGTTGTCGCGGCTGGCGCGCCTCGCCGTGTAATTGCCGTGCCCATTAGTCCTGCCCGGGGCCACTTCCAGACCGCCGCCGCCGCCGGGATAAGGATCTGTGATGATACCGCTGTTTCGTCGCGAGCGCTCCTAACGCGACCGTTATGTTTTTTTTTGCCACAGATAAATTTTAGAAGCGGTTTTTTTTTGGTAAATATGGTAAAATAAAAGATTATAGGTACCTACTTAGTACCTATAATCTTTACGGGAGCAAGTGTTTTTGGTAGTCATAAAAATGTCTGTTTTGGATATTTACTTATTGAAAAAATGCGGATGTTATGGACTTACATTATGGTTTTTAATACCTACCTTTGAAAATTGCATTATAATAGGTGTTAGGTACGCCCAATAATTTCGGTATCTACTATCAACTAGGAAAGTACGGTATCTGCTGGGCCGGCAGTCTCGAAATTCTTTACGATCTTCGTTACGACATTCGTTAACTAATTACATGCTCTGTGGTCCTAATGGGCTCCCCTCGACCCTCGAGACGGGCAAATGGTAATAGTTCGGTTTTATTAAAGACACACAGATGACACAGACTCATCTTCGATCCCGTTCCTTAAAATTTATCAGACCACAGAGCAACGTAACGAATGTCGTAACGAAAATCGTTAACAATGTCGAGACTACCGGCCCAGATATCGTAGGTAAATACTTTTTCAGTTCAGATTTTCGGAATCACGTTAGTTTTGGTACTTACCCTAACTTAAAATTTGATATTTAAGGGCTGTTTTTTCAATAGTCCGTTAACTTATAATAAATTGCAGAATAAATAATTACTGACAGTTTGACCTATGTATTTTCTATTTAAAACGCAATATTAATTCCTTAGATATAAGTTATCTGACTACCTATTGAAAAATCAGCCCTAATTAGTACAAAATGCACCTTCGTAACTCGTAATAGGTAAGTACCTTCGAGGAACAGCAAAAAGTTAGCAGATTATTTACACAGGAATATACTTTTACATAAAATTTGCTTCAGTGCTTCACAAACGAGGATGCAACACTGAACACGCTATTTATTTAGCAAAGTTGAAATCCGCAAACATAGTGCGGCGCTTCGCAACGGATCCCGTAATTACGGCAGTCCCGGGGCCCGTCGTCCGGCTAATTACAGCGGTCCCGGGCGCCCGGGACAGGCTAATTACGACCGACCTGCGATCGCGGGACTAATTGCCCTCCGCGGGTAATTTATGAAACAAATTACATGATTCACATCACTTTGGATAAGTTTGGACGGACAGCCCTGTTTTTTGTCATTGTGCGATCAGCGTGCATGAGTGATGCATTTTTGTATTTTTTTTGACTGAGACAGGTTATTAATATTGGCTACAAATTAAATTGTCGATACACAAATTAAAACTTTTATACTATTATCGAAACTCAGAAATTCACAAATTGGTGGGAACTGCAGTGCCATCTATACTCCCTTCACAACATACGAACACCAAAACTTTCTGAAACATTCTTGTAACGCCATCTAGTAGCGAATAGGAAAACTGTTCATGAGTTGCAGTTCAAGCAGTCACGGATAGATGGCGCGTTATTAAATAAACACATACTTCTCAAATAAAATGTGTTAACGATTTTCATGTTTCTTGTTACAGAACGCGCCAAATCAAGATCCAGTCTACAGAAAGGTGGCCGTGGTAGAAAATTTCTTTGATATCATCTATACCGTGCATGTGGAACTAGAAGGAAGGCCTGGAAAACATGCAGGGCAGAAGCGAACATATAGAACAGTGAGTGAATTTTTAAATGATTTAATTAGCTTGAAATGTATGTCATTTTGATTATAGTTACTCAACAATGAGTGTAATTTTTGATTACTGTAACGTTTCTTGTGGAAAAATATTTTCGTATGTTTAACATTTTAAGTCAGCGCTACCTAGCGACATAATGTTGAACTACTGTGTGCTGCCAACAAACAAAACTGCTGTCACTACGCTATGTTTCCTGTTTTAGCCGTTAATCATTGCCAATAGATGGCGCTAGGCACCAGTTTTCATTTTTAAATTCGTGTCGATGATGAAAATTAAATAAAGTCAAGAAGAATCTTTAAGTTGTACTACAACAATCGTATGAATGGCAAATGCATCGTGATGTCCATTGCAAGTCCGTATGGTCATTTTACTGATAGGGTCGATAATAAACGAATCCATTGCAATGAGAAAAATAAGGACCAACTTAATTTCAATCTCGGGTCTTATCCTAATACCCCAATAGCGCAGTGGTTGACTAGTTAGTTCTCCGCGCTGAGAGTGTCAGGTTTGACGAGGTGTTTGATCTGTGAACAGAACATAAATAATGACATCTGCACTTATAACAATTACAAACTGTTACAATAATAGTAGAATAAAAACTTAGGAAAATTCATATAAAAACTAATAAAAGTCATCTATTTTCTATACCTTTCCGAAGTTAAGCCAAAAACCAAAGTTTGTAAACCGTTCAAGAAACTAATGTTCTTTGTTTCCTACCAAGCACCCAACAAATCCACCCGTAATTTTATCACTCGAACACAAAACATCACAAAAGAATATTCTCTCCTTTCCCTTAATCACGGATGTTTTCGCCAACAGATTACCGAGACGTACGCGTTCCTGCCGCGGGAGGCAGTCACGCGTTTCCTCACCGGATGCGCCGAGTGCGCGCGGCGCCCGCGCAGTGCATCCCCCCCGCCCCTGCCCACACCATCACCCTCGCCCACCAGACACCCCACTTACCTCCCCTTCCTACCCCACTGCGCGCCTGATTACACGCGCAACTGGGAATCTGAGATAGACGCCGCACATTCTAATTATTATGAACCGAAATTCGAGTATACGGAACTTCAGCCGGTGAAGAAAATTGAAAGCCCCAAGCCTGATGTTGAAGACCCGGAACCTACGTATATTGAGCTCACGTCGAAGAAACTTAACGGTTTCGAAGCAACACCACTTTTAAATAGAACTTCGCCTGTAGAGCCCGCGTTTCAAGAAGATGAACCGGTTAGAACAGATCCAGAAATTGACAAAGATGACAATAGTCTAATAGACGTAGAAGACGTCATACCTGACAGCCCAGTGCCTTCAAGATCACAAAAAGATGATGATACTCGGCAGTCAGAAGGTGAAAGCACTAAGAGGGCAGAAAGCAGAGGAGCTAACGATAAGACTGAACCCAAAAAAGAGAAAAAGTACAATCCACTTGACGTAGCCAATTTAACGTCGAAAGACCCACCAAAATCAAGGTCTCCGCCTAGAAAAAAGTTGTTGACTTCAAGTATTGAATATACCTCTAATTCTTTTGGGTCTGGTAGGATTCCAAAGCCTTGGAGACCAGATGGTGGAGCGTATTATGGGGGTGAAGAAATGGACTACAACGTGCCTATAACGACGGCGTATCTGAAGCATATGAGGAGTATGGCGTACCAGGACCGCAGGGATTCCGAAAACAAGGTCAGTGAAGATGTTGTTTATTTTTTTACTACATCAACTATGTCTTCCAAAAGTCAGCAGCATTTGCTGATCTAAAAGGAAACCCATTGTTTATTTGCCTATCAACTTCTACAGAAGTAAAACCATTTTCCGCGAAAAGTATCAAACATTAGGGATCCTCAAACTGTTCTAAATTCCTCATCCTCTCACACAAAGTATGAAACCACACCAAAACCTGATAAATAATTTCGTCTAAACAAATGTAAAATAAACATATGATTTTGCGGGCCGGTCCGCGTTTAACCCTAGCTTTAAACTTCTGCTAACAAACTGGTAAAGCGGCGGTCGGTCGGATCCGCAAACCTTTGTATGGGATCCTTTCTAACCCTTGTTATGATTTTGAAGACTGCTATCCGACGTTGAAGTAAAAATTATTGGAGTGCCTATTTTATTTATTTGAACGTTTTTGTTAACGTGGTCTTCAGTAAGATGTTTGCTATCGGCATTTTAGTTGATAAACTTATAATACTTATACATAAGAGGTTATTTTTGATATATCTACTTGATCGTTAAAGTTATAGAAGACATTACTGTAGTAAGATTATGTGTAAAAGTTTTAAGTTCGTTTCAACTTGAAAGTTTAGTTTAAAAGAAACATATTTTTTACGTGGCTCTTGGGATTTTGATAGATTACATAAAGATTTCAAATTTTATTAGTAAAATTTATTTTTCAATACACTTCCTCGAAAACTGGTTCCTAACGCACTCCGATTAGGTTCACAATGCAACGTATTTCACACGCGTGTGATTTTTCATTTTCCAACACGTATGCGGCAATAAAAATTGCCACAGATAACTTATACTACTACTACTGATACTTAGTCCAAATTGGTTCAATGCCTCTATTCACACCGTCTCGCGCCAGTTTTATTTTGGCACTTGCCGGTGCCAAGTGCCAAAATGAAACAGGCGCGAGACGGTCCTCTCTATTCGAAGGTGAATGTTTTTTTTAAATCTCGGCAAAGGGGTATGCGTCTTTACGGCGTTAATATTTTTTGAATATTTAAATAATGTTTATAAATAGTGTGCCGGACGGTCGAGATGGGGTGAAAGCAGGGTGTGTGCCTATCCAGGTGTATCCCTATGTGAGGTTAGGCCTCCTAGTCCAAACGGCGCTGACGTTTTGCACCTGTAGGCTCAGATTATCTGCATGATGGCTTGAATTGAAGTCTTGACGGGGAAGGGTTTCTTGTTGATGAAAATAATAACAGCAGCTTGATAAGTCTTCAGGAGATTTCAGGAGACGACTTGCTTAGGTACCTCGAAACTTTACCTTATCGAGAGCCGCAAATTGTCTCCCGATTTCAACTTTTACTATCAAAAGTTTACAAAATTGCTTATAAGTAGCCTAAATATTAAAATAATTATGACATGTTATACATTGCCAGAATCGTCATCAAATTGCCCACCGATTGATACCTGTAGTTCCTGTAACATTCTTTACTGAAGAGATAATACACAAAACACAAAAAACACAAAAAAGTTAATTATTTTAATTAAAAAATATTTTTAAAGTTATGTTATTCGAAAACTCATAAAGCTATTTCAATGATCTAAACAGGTATCTCAAGTTGGTCTAATGACCTAAATCACTATGATAGTTACAATATCACGACTATGTTTTTCAGGGCGTGACACGCCCTGAAAACTTAGGTCGATAAAACAAATTAACAAAAATCAACAAACTAACATTTCCAACCCCTATAAACCCAATTAAGTAGGCTTTTCAGGAAGACTAGACCTCTAATAGCACGTCCAGGGCTAGGTCTTAATCTAGGGTACCTGGACGCACCAACAAAACTATAAATTGCGGCTATGTAGCCCACTTAATTGGAGTTTAGAAGTGTTTCATAAAGAAATCGTAAGTACAACTACTTACGATTTCTTTATGAAACACTTCTTATAACTATACAACTATAAACTACTAGCTTTTGCCCACGGCTTTGCCCGCGTGGATGTCGGATTATATCTCACGGAAACATACTATCGGGAAATCCTTCCTTATTCCTTGTCTACATTATAAAGGAAACCTCTGTACAAAATTTCAGTTTTCTAGGTCCAAGGGTTTGGGCTGGGCGTTGATGAGTCAGTCAATCAGTCAGTCAGTCAGGACTTCTTTTTTTATTTATTTATTTTTATAGATAGATAAAACACTATTGTTATTTGAAGTTAAATTAATAAAAAAACAACAAAAAATTATAAACACTGTTTGGTGACGCATCGTAGCGAACAAATAGAATATCATCGAAAACCTTGATTATTACAATAAAAAAAAAACGTTTATGAACAAATTAACATTTATTTGTGTTCTAAACTCAAAAATATTTGAATTTTCTATTTTTCATATTAGGCTGTTTATCGGTTTTATACCTTTGCTTCTCCTGAAGGAGAAGCAAAGGTATAGCCGTTTGTTATAGCCGTAATAGACAGCGGAGGCTTAGTAAGTTTGTACTGGGCTGTACGTGGTTGTCTGATTTCATGGATTTTAATTTTCTTGCGCGGAACCCTAATTATTTTTCTAAAATAAAAATAGCCTAAGTTACTCCTTAAAACATCAGCTATATGCCGTCAAAATCGGTGAAAATTCGTTTGGCAAGTTTCCTAACTTGACTCAAACAACACATTTTTTTAATCGGACTGCGCTTTAAAATTCTTCTATACAAACTTTAACATCCCTAAACCTCATTTGAGGCGTAGTTTTGAAAAACTAATAATGACAAACATTATTACTTACTTATGCAAGTATTTGTGCTAAGTTTCAAGTTCATTATCCAAATTAATAAGATTTTTCATATAAACTGTATCTCTGTTTTCACGAACACAGATACCTAAAGAATTTCAAAAATCGTCTGGTATGTTTCCATAACTTGACTCAAACATTATTTACACCAATTTTAGAGTTAATCAAGCCCCCCATAAAATACTCCGCTATAAAATTAACTTTTCACCCCTTAGGGGTAGATTTTTGGAAAATCCTGATACACGTTAGTTTTAATTTTTGGTCTCAAGTATAAAAACGGAGTTTTGAGTTAATCGGACCGCGTGTTAAAGTTCCTCCATACAAACTTTGACACCCCTAATCCCTCCTTAGGGGGTAGTTTAGGAAAACTAAAAATGATAAACTTTATAATTTACTTAGATGAATATTCGTGCTAAGTTTCAAGTCTATTAAGTCAAGGGATAGGATTTTTCATACAAACTTTCATCCCCTGTTTTACCCCCTTAGGGATGGAATTTCCAAAAATCCTTCCTTAGTGGATGTTTACACTATATAAGATATCTATGTGCAAAATTTCAAGTCTCTAGATCCATTGGTTTGGGCTGTGCGTTGGTATATTAGTCAGTGACTCAGTCCGGACTTTGATTTTTTTATATATATAAATTTACCATGTTGTTTTAAGACCACAGACTTCCTATAGGTTTTCCTGTAATCTACAGGTATAGAACTAATTTCCATATTTTTTTCAAAATTTTAGGCTCAGTAGTTTCGGAGATAAGGGGGGGGGAATGGTCAATTTTCGTCTATTTTCTTAAATAACTTTAAAACAATAAATTTTAAAATTATAAAAAAAATATATTTGAGACCCTCATAGTAAGCCCTTTCATTTGATATGTCACTCGGTACAGTTTACAAAACTTTTTTTTTTAACTTTCTTATTTTCCCCCTAAAAGTGACTCTCATATTCAAAATTCATATATTTACTTTAGCTGTACGTGTTTGGGTCGCAGAAATCCATATGTGTACCAAATTTTAACTTAATCGGTCCATTAGATTCGGAGCAAATTGGCTGTGACAGACGGACAGACGGACAGACAGACAGACAGACAGACAGACAGACACACGAGTGATCCTATAAGGGTTCCGTTTTTTCCTTTTGAGGTACGGAACCCTAAAAAAGTTTGAATCAGCAGCTCTGTTGTAGATGTTGAGGTAATCAGGCATACAAAATTAATGTTCTCATCTAACGCAAGGATGGACCCGGACTTTTAGTGGGCTTACAAGGAGACATGGGTAAAACATCCAGGGGTCCTTTGGAGAATTCTATGTTGCATACTTGTAGGTAAGTACTTTAATGTTGTTAGGATACACAATAATAATGTGATATTCTTCGGTTTATTTTTTTATAGATGACAAAGTTTTTATGAAAATCATATTTCAAAAGTACCAGGCACTCAGAATTTATAGGCGTTAGCGTGTACCTGACGTAACCCTGTAATGCTCGCGGCGTCCCACACGACCCGCGATTGATTCAGACGAATGTCCCTCACAAAGGACCACGGGGCGTCACGCTATAATCGGGCGCCGCATCTTTTCTAACTCATTTTTCTCGCTTGGGGCACGGGCGGGGTGGTGGGTGGAAGGCACGAGGTTTCATCAGCCTGAGGGGGCGTCACGGTATTAGACAAGACACAAAAACGAGGCCCGGCGGAGAAGTGGGCTAGTAAGTTTTCTGATGACGGTTATATCTACTATCGCGGCTATGTTATAGGTTTTTCAACGTAGACATTATGTTACACGCTTGAGAGATCCTTGTTTGACTTAGTACCACGGCTTAGTACTTATTTATTTTTTGTGTCTAAATGGAAAATGTTTGTGTTAGTGTCTGTGGTTTGTTATTTAAAGTTATTTTTTTTGCACATAATGTCTGCCGATGAGACGTTGTATTGTTAGCATATTTTGATTGGTGTCATTTTTTGTACACATAAAAAGATGTGACCATGCTTTAGTAAAAGTTAAACATCCATTACTACACGAATGAACTTGACGAAAAAAAAAACCTACTTAAACCAACAACCCCAACATTAATTGCAATAAACGCCAAAAGCTTGTAATATGATGGGACCTAACGCAGAAAATATCCTACTAACAAAAAGTTTATGTTAGACCTTTTTCGTGTGGGGCCTCCCGAAGGGTCAGTCGAGCCCGAGCCCGTCCATAAGAGGGTATCGTCCCTTCGACCTCCCAAAAGTGCCTTATCCCCCCCTCGGCCCCCGCATCGCACTGCGACTTGTAAGATTGATTGGGGCTCCTTCAGTCCATTGCCAACCACCCTTGTGGGATATTCGACCCTCCCCCCTTTTTTCTCGGGTACTTGCGACTGAGATATAGATTAGATGGAACGTGTCTGTTTTAGATGGAGGCGTTCTTAAGGTATTAGGGATTTCTTTGTGTCTACGCGAGATGTGACGATTGGTGTCTCTCATGAAACTGATATTATTGATACAATAATAAGCATAGAATCAAGATAACTTTTCATAAATATATTAGTATATGTCACGGTATACGTATTCTAAGATATCCATTACGTAACATAATAAAATAAACGTAAGGTTTTTTAAAGTTTTTATGATAGTACCTGATAATATGTTTCGAATTTTATTTAGAATTTATTTGTGAAAAATGTATGAAGAAACACTAATTTTATGTTGAAGAAGCATAGGATTGTACTTCAAAAATCATTTAGGTATTCAAACTTTCAAAGACCTTGCAATCCAAATCATCAATGCGTTATATTCCTGATAAATATTAAAATAATCCTACAAAATCCCTCAACACCTCACGATGTCTCATCTAGCGAGTGCACACACATCCACCCCCTTTTTTCTCGGCGGGCGCTGTTAATAACACAACAGGCTATTTTATTCGTCCAGCGCCACTTGCGGCCGTGTGACTGCTTTGATGTCAGAGATTAGAAGTTTGTTTAGCTATGCCCATGTTATTGTGGCCAATCTTTATGTTTGATATGTGTAGCATGTTTTGAATGTTAGATTTTTGGGGCAAAGTAGAAAGTTGGAATTGATAGTTTGAAAAGTAATATTTTTTTTGGGATGAGTTGAATTTTTAACTGTTCTCGGCAATCATCTATTTGATTATGATCATCATTATCTTTTTACACAGGCCTCAGCTTGTGTGTACGATACTATAAAATTAAAACGGAGAAAGCTTTAACCCTAAATTACCGCAATGTCTTCTAAAAAGGACAAAATTTAAAAATAAATTTATTCTTTCACAACCGGTTTTTTTTTTTTTTTTTAAATATATTTACACTCACGAGCAACTAAATCGACTCAACGCCATACAACCCGTGCATAAAACGTAGTTTTTTTTTTCAAAAAGTTCTTATCTCATTTATGAAAAAGTAATTTTTTTTAAAGCTTGACATTTCAGCTCTAAGATGGTTGGTGATTTGGTTGCTCGCAAGTATATTTTCGATTACAGTACAGTATAGCCGAGATTTAACTTTTCATCGTTCAAGAGCACCATGATACCGTAACGTTTTGTTATATTTACTTCTATAGATAGCCCAGGGCAATGTTTGCGGCCAAATTGTTAATTTACTTTAGCTTCTGTGGCACAATAGTTTACTTCAATCCTGTTACGATTTGATACAAGTTATTGTACCCGGATTCGCATAAGTAGGCTGTTTCATAGTTGGCAAAATTTTACTTAGAGTTAGGTAGACAATTTACAACTGTGTAAGCTATAAACATTTACCATCCAATTGACTTGATACTTAATGAAAAAATCAATCTGCCTTGCTTTTCCCAACTATGATGGGGTTGGCTTCCAGTATATCTACATAATTATAACCATAAGAATCATCAATACATCTCTCTAAGATAACTTTGTTCTCTTTTAGTTTCATTTCGGAAATCATGACATTTTGAAACAAATCTAACTTAGAAAGATGTATTGGTGACTCTTATGGTTAAAATTGTGTAAATACATTATTGTTATAGCCGTGAATCATATTTTTATCAACATACAATCCGATACTGACTTGCAAATTGCCAAAAACGTAAGAAAATTTTCATTTTGGAGGCTACTATTGCGCTATCACCTTAAATACTTAAGTTTTCTTTTGCAAAGTTATTAGATATTTAAATAATTTAAAGAATATATAAAAACCATAACTCTGTCTTCGCCGTCGCCCAGTCGGGTTGAAAGAAACGGTATGAATGACGATGCTAGCACAAAAAACTTTTTTGGCAGATTATTCTTAGTTCTTCTTACAGTTATAATACCTAAGTCATTCAAATATCCGTCAAATTTCATAACAACAATAATTATTAACACTTCGCTTTACAATACATTCGCAATTACATTTCTAAACTGTTGCATAATCGTGTTGACGCCATTTTAATTGCTTTCAAAACTCCTCAAGATTGCAATTACGAACTTATTCAAAAGCAATTCATCCAAAACTGAATTTATGTGCGAATACGTGTGCATCGCGACCTTGAGCAGTGACATAATTAAGTTTGGTCCCCCAGCGATCGATTCTGCTTTTCATTACCATGAGGGTCCGCTAGACACCCGACGGCATCTGTAGGGTTGCTTTTATTAAAATAGAATGACGTAAAAACCGAGCGCGTGCAACACATTTTAATATTTACTGATATGTAAATATAGTTTATATTTGTTTGGTCCTGGTTCCTAGTTTTGCGATTTTGATCAGAAATACTTTGTTTAGTACGCGTGCTATGGTAAGCACTGAGCTGGTGACGTGTGTTAGTTAGTAGGTCAGTCAGGCATACCATAGTTAATGTTTATGAGCAAAACATAGAAACGTGTTAAAAAAAATAACACATTACCTTTCTTTTTATACTGCTGCAGTAGGTAAGTAAAAAGCTGGCTTTACTGTTATTCTGGCAGCACGTTTAAATCAACCAAGTTGAATTTACCCTCACACCGTGCCAAGTCGGGTTGAAGAGCTAGTCGCAAATAAACGCGAGCTAAAGCCCTTGCGCCACGGGGGCGGGTGCCAGCCAACTGGCAACCACCCCGTTGTCATTTACCCTACTTACCGTAGCTACCAGGCGAGCATAACACCAACGGAGAATTTTAACGGAATTAGTCGCGAGGCTGCTTGCCGCCTGCAGGGCGCCGTAGTAAATTCACACATGTACCTAGTAAGGCGAAGGGTAGGAGTTCCACCCACCTCCACGCCTAGTTTTAGCGCCTAGTAACTCGCAGGCACGAGGTGTCTACACGCAATGCCGCAAAAACATTAGATGAAGGAAAATAATTTTTAACTCTGTTTATTAACCTACATAGCGGCTACAGATTGACAGACTGTCTTGTTATTAAGTTCTAGCTTTAGCTTTCCTGAAAAAACGCTCGCTCACTCGCTCTTCTTCGCTTGATTTTTCATTGAAACGCAAACAGTTTTAACGCTGGGTATTTCCTCTGAAAAGGAACTTCGGTACTTAGTGTGATTATGTCAGTTATTATGAGCAGTTAAGTATTTCATATTGTTTCGGAAAAACCACTGATTCCTATTTTACTATTCGCGTCATTTTCTTTTATCGGACTGAAAGTACAGTAAACATTACACAGCCAATCTAGTCAAAGTGGCGAAAAGGGGAGACATGCACTTGGGACAAAATTTCACAACTTTTTTTCGCAAATTATGAAAAAAATGGGTTTACGCATCGAGGGGTTAACATTTTTGCAACTAAGTATTTGAAAAAGTGACTGATTAATCAAAGTCAAGTCGTGCAATCAAAATGTAACGCATTCATCATTTTCGACTGTATCCCCCCTTTGAGATTTTAATATTTTATGATATAGATATGTAGATAAAAAAATTCTCAGGTGTGAAAAATTTTAGCACTATACTCTAACAGCTATAAGTTGAAGCACATAATCTTCAAAACACCTTATGATTACAATTTATGATTAAACTGAAAGCAACTTTGTATTCTTACTTACTATGTAAACTTAATACACAATATAATGTGTTTTACTACAAAATCTCCTGAGCTCTAGTGAGTGGCTTTTAGTAGCCTATGTACTGGATAATATACGCAGTAAATAAGTCACACAGACTTAAAAATAGATTACCTAGTCTTTCAGTTAATTTCAATAATTCCAAAATCAATGCAGAGATCGCAGTCGCAATCCATTTTATTTATTTAGGAAACGGGTGAACTAAAAAACCAGGCGTGCATAAGTTATCTGGAAGTCCCAATAAATGTTTAAGGGGTGCGTAAATCATTACTAAACCCGCTACCCGGGATAGGCAAAGGACGAGTCCGCGAGGATCGAATGAATGGACAAGGTACATTTTAAGGATTTATAGTTATGTTAAAGTGCGAATAAAAGTTTGTTTTTTCCCTAAGTAGATAGACAAAATGTTGTGAATGTACTTTAAAAAGGAAGGAAGGAAAGGAACCACTGTAGTCGCATGGGCATCGGATATTACAGGTTAAAAAATAATTTGCATAACTAAAACACACAGCACACTGGTGTTATTCATAGACCACGGCGTTTTCAAGACATGAATCCTAAAAAAAGTTACTGAAAGTAACTCAATTTGTTCTTCAAACACATTTTGTTATTTCTGACGCAACTAGGTCGGCTACTTCCAAACCTTTTTCTGTTACTAATGGCAATAAACTAATGCTATTTTTGCTAACTTTTCTATTCAAGAAACAAAATCAAAGTTGGTCTAACAAAGAACACGAAGAAACGGGTAGTACCAACTTGTTTTGCCAAATGACACCAAGCTGTACAGTAGTAAACCTAAGTAATATGTAACTAGTTATAATTTATGACATCCTGGTCTCCGGCCGTGTCGAGCCCAGGGCATCGTCACCCCCGGGAGCCCTTGCGACGCAAAACCCTATGTACCCTACTACCTATCTATCTGCGCTGACAGCGGCAGCGTCTCCCTTTTTGTGCTATACACATTATCTTCATGTATTTTATGATTGCCTTGTAATTTCTACGAATAAACCGATATTTGAAGTATATTAATTATTTCGACAATTGATTTTATAATATAATTGGTATAATCGACGATGTTTAATCGATTTGAATAATGACCCCGATGCTAGGAAAATACTGTGTTATACGGGCCATCAAATAATCCCATAGCCACGGCACACAGGATTCAGGCAGAAAGAATTTCAAATCAGTACCTACAATTTAGGCATCCAAAAAACACCCAAATGACTTTTACCACCAACAAGAAATATCATTTCTACAAAATGCTCTGAATAGTGATAGCCAAACCGCTACATTACATCTCGGATGTTCATCCGAGATGTGATGTAGCGCTATCATACATTGTTTACAATATTTCAATTTACATAACATCATAGTTATACATAGGCCACACCGAGAGCACCTCAAATTCACATAATCGTTTGTTGTAAGTTGTTATAATAAACCGCATACGACTCCTATTAGTTTTGGGCTCATAGAATATGTGGACAGCGGTGGCATGGAGTTGAGTTAGTCGGTATTTCTCATAGTATTTATTTTTGTGATGACATTGTAGAAGGTTTTTTGGCGAAGTTTTGTCTTCATGATAATAAAACTTAAGGTGCAATAGCATAGCATCCACGAGTTCATAAGTACAGTACAGTTCGCAACACTGATAATTTTTTACCACTGCACGAGGTATTCTGAAATACATAGATAGAAAAAACATTTATTCAGTGCACACAAAAGACATAGCGCAATACACACAAAAGTACAATTAAATGATAAGATAGAAAGAAAACACAGTTCCTGGCAATATTTACCTAAAAGATATAGGTATGTACCTAGCTTATAGTGAAGAAAAGAAACTGAATCCATGCAAGGTACAAATCAAGAAGAAAAAGATTTCTGAGCCCACAATTCTAAAATCATTTTTACAAGAAAGTAAGTTCTATTCTAATTGTAGCAAACTAGAAACAATTTTCAAGAGATTTTCTGACAGAATCTCTCTTCCTAAGAAATGCAATCAGTACAAACGCGGTCACTCGTTCACAGCGATTGGGTACTTAAATAAATGTTAGCTGAGAAATAAATTGAAGATTATCTTTATGTTCTTTACTGACAATTATTTTAGTAAGTAATATTAAATTAGTCAGCTCCACAGTTTTCTGTATCCATTCCCTCAGTTTGATAGACGTGGCAGCAAAACTTTTTCTTGGGTCTCGGTCCCCCCTCGGACCGTGGGGGGCTTTCTATTAAATAATCATTTCGGACCCCGTCGCGTAGGTGCGCCGCTATTAACTCTGCGAATTAGTGCTACTCATGTTTTATGAGAACTTGGTAGTGGTGGTAGTTGGACGGTCAAATTGCTGAACATCACGCTTTGGCAGAGCTTATAAAGTTACAATGTGTGTTGATAAAATTATAATATTAAGTTTTCTTTTCATAGTTCTTAAGTTTTCCTACATAATTTTTCCTCCTTCAAAGTTTTTTTAACATTTGTCGTTTTGTACGGGTTTCGAAGTTTTATTGTTCTCAATATTTCAATGTTTGAGAATTTCAGATTGGTTGAAAATAGAACAGCATCTTTTACAATATAATTAATTATATTTGAGGCTTATTTGAGATTTTCAAATAGATAAACTATCGAAGGGTTAGCAAAAGATAACGGTTTTCTTTCCTGTACACTAACGTTTCTCTTCAGCTTCACTGCTATTTTCAGCTAATCCTGAAAATGTACAGAAGTCTTTCAATAGATTTTTTTCTAAAACCTAATTCTTATCTCGAACAATGGCTACATTTAAAGTTAGACTCGGGGAGATTTTACTAAAAATAATCTTAAATACGGAATCCAATCCACCTATTTCGGATGCCGGGGTAGGGTCGGGTACCTATCGAGTCATACGGGGTTCCGAGTCCCCTCACCCCATGCCTCCTATCCCCAGAAGGGAGTGGGAGGGACGAAACCTCTTAATTATTGTCACATATGAATTATTTTGATATTGACGCGTGTCTCGACCTCCTCGTTAGCGTCCCTTCGGGTTTCTTTTGAAATGGCGCGCTAACTCTGCGAATGGTATGTTTGCCTTGTAGCTCTGAGAATTTGCCGTGATTTTTGTTGCAAAAATCTCTTTAGTAAATGAGATCTAGATGTAAAAAGTCAGCTCGTGCGGTTTGTTTTTCTACAGAAGCAGAAAAAGAAATATCCTGAAACACGAGTAGTTTTTCTATCTTGACACCTTACTGAAATCTCCAGAATTTAATTAAGTTGTATGTTAATAACGTGACTGATTTTATCCATACCAGTAACACATAGACTTTCTGTTTTTTTTTTTGTTTTCTTTTTAAATAATTTTGTTTTTTTAGGGTTCCGTATACTAAAAGGAAAAAAACGGAACCCTTATAGGATCACTTCGTTGTCCGTGTGTCTGTCTATCCGTCAGTCTGTCAAGACCCTTTCTCTTAGGAACGCGTAGAGGTATCAAGTTGAAATTAGTATCAAATACGTAGGTCTGCGGTCCCTTAGAGCTCTAAAAAAATTAAGCTTCTAAGTCAACGTAATAAAAAAATGCGGCCATTTATGCGACATATTTTGATACTCGCAAATAAATCAAAACCATAGGGTACTTCCCGTTGACCTAGAATCATGAAATTTGGAAAGAAGCAAGGTCTCAGAGTACAAGTAAAGGTAAAAAGTCCGAAAATCGATTATTTGTAGTTTTATCACATAATTTTCTTTTTGTGATTATAAACTTACATTTGCAGTTGGAGAATTGACTGTTACTTTCTTGAAAACTCTGGGCCAAGTGTAGTACTTTTTACACAATTTTCCGCCCACAAAACTGCGCCCACTACTAGCACGCCAGTAAATTGGAGTCGTATCTTAATTGTATTCAAAAGTGCCTGTCGTGTCGCATCCACAATTAAGCCAAGCCTTGGTCCACCAAAGTGCTACCACCTAATAGGAACTTTAATTTTCCAAATTCACCTGGCGTTCATGTAATTCACCCCATACATGCGCCCCCTGGCCGCGGGGTGTCTAATGTAGACCAAGGGGGGTACAGGCGACGCTCACGAAAAGGAAAAGGGTGGTTCTAGCAATTTTTTTCTGATTTTTTCCCCTCCCTTTTTGCCCGATAATACCCTAATGGTAGCTTGCTTCCTTTTTGGTGGATTTTTTTCGTCGTCGAAGATCGAGACGTATTTTTTACTCGCTTGTAATTTCCCCGTTTCCCGCCGAAATGAAAAATAAACGGTCAGGACTTTTTTGTATTGATGCGTGATTTCTGAGGTCGTGGGCTTTGCCGACGATGCCTGGAGGCGTGTGTTGCAATTGCTTGTGAAACGAAATGCGTCTTCTTTTTGTTGCGTCTGTGTAAAAATAGTGAAGAGGCTTAATATTGCAATAATGTATCTATAAGTAAAAATTAAGACCACGAATACGAACTAACAAAGGTATGTGATAATCACTGATAAGAGTGATAATGATAAGTCTTAAAATGATATGAATGAGGGCCTCGTAGCAATGTGCAACGAATACATTACATAAACTAAAAAATGCTAAAAAATAGCTAAATGCTTGAATGTAATAAAAGACACACTGGAAATATGGTAAGTACATCAGTTGTCATCATATTTAGAACCAAAACATAAGTTGAAAGTCCATCATTAGCCATGATGATGATGATGATGATGATTGGTCATGAGCCGGAGTTAAATCTCCGGCTCATTATTTATTGTCCCGGTTACTTGTTGACAGCAATATTTTTATTTTCTTCAGTGACACAGAAGCGACGGCTCTATTTATAATTCACAAAGTTCCGAATGAGCGTATAAAATGCGTCAACAGGTCCTTTTGCACGGAACTTGTAAGTTTTAATACCAGTTCAAAATAGGTAGGTATTTCATTTTTCCAATCACACATAATTCCTTTCGCCAATTAAACCCACTGCCGGTTGCAGAAGGAATTTCTCAGAGTCTCGCATGCGAGTAGGAACACATTACTTTTATTTTGGCATCGATAAATTTTCGTACCGGGTACCACCCTGCATAATGCATGCAGCGAAAAAGTAGGGAAAATAGAGAAAAATCGGGGAAAAATTTCGCCCCCTCGCCGGGTTCCTTGGGCACCACCTACTAGGCAAGCAGGGGCGCGTAGGAGGTTACCGTCCGCCAAGATTAATACGGTACAGTACGACCGCCCGACGCCGCAGCTTTCATTAAAAATACTGAGACCCTGATGGGTTAGCTGGCAGACTTGTGCCGACTATGTGCCACCCCGTGGTGCCGTCTGTGGTTTTGCTGAACGTGTACAACTAAAATGAATTTCGAGATATTTCTTTTCCTTTCATATTTGCAAAGCAGACGTAAAACGAAAAAAATATTTTTCTAGAAAAAACAATGTTACTAAACTAACACACATCTTAATAAAATATTTTTTTATTATTTCATAATTTATCCTAGTGGGCAGGAGACTTGTAATGAATCGCATGACTGTAAAGTATGTTTGTGCGTTTCTAACTTTCTTATGTGTAGAGCTACGAGTCGGATGATTAGTTGATTATTGCTACGCGGCGCCGTAGCTAGCTCTACGGATTTGAAAGGAGGGTGCTGCTACGGCGTAGTACGGCTACGAGTAAGCCTCGTAGCGTAATGATTATTACGTCATCTTTTCATGGTTAAGTAAATTGATACTTACAATTTCTGATACCTAGGTATAAGAAGAAGATAGTGTAGTAGATACATGAAAATGTTTATGAAAGTTTTTCTTAGCGCGTCTTGTAGAATTCTTTGTAAATATTATATTGTTTATGATTTCATAATTGATTGTTTATTTTCAACATAGTAGACTTGAAGGTTTCAAAGAAAAGGTTTCCAAGTGTTACCTACCAGATTTGTTGTTTATACCAATACTCGACATAAGACATAACATATAACATTTGGTAAAGCAACAGAATTATTATTTGCCCACACGCACCCCGAAAACCAATGTAAAATAAACACAGCGAGTCATTAGGATTTCATCAGTCACAAAAACTATGTCCAGTCGCCCCTCTTGCATGCTCCACCGTTATTATTTCTTAGCTCTGCACACCCTATGTCCCCCTAGTCGTGCTAAGTACTAAGCGGGCTGTTTGTAGGCAAAAAGTAGAACTACCCTCGCCCGAGAGGGGGGCCGCTCACGCTTTTAAACCTCAAGCGTCCAAGTGCGGGGAATATGAAATTTTCGAAATGATAAAGCCGGTAAATAATAACTAGTAGTACGGGCACGGCCGTCTAATGTACTGGCTGCAGAAAAAACTTGTACTTAATATGTTTTTTGTTTGTTTTTGTTTGTCTTTGGGATTAGTTTGTTCGTTTAGTTTTTATTTGGTCTTTGGAGGCTAAAAGATGTTGGAGAGAAGTGATGTTTTACTGTAATAGCTATTTTTTGCATAATGGGCTTTTTAGAAAATATCATAATTTTTAGGGTTCCGTACCCAAAGGGTGCCAAACAGAAACCTATTACTAAGCCTCCGCTGTCGGTCCATCCGTCTGTCTGTCTGTCAGCGGGCTGTATCTCATGAACCGTAATAGGTAGACAGTTAAAATTTTCACAGATTATGTATTTCTATTGCCGCTATAACAACAAATAATAAAAATAAAATAAAGTTAAAAATTAAACCAGGTCCCCATATAAGAAACATGTTTTTTAAATGTGTAGTGTTAAATGCTATTTAGAGACATCGTTTTATTTTTCCTGTAATCCTACTAATATTATAAATGTAAAAGTTTGTATGTTTGGATGTTTGTTACTCAATCACGCAAAAACTGATTTGCAAGAAATTTGGTATACAGGTAGTTTATAACCTGTATTAAGACATAGGATACTTTTCATCCCGGTAGAAGGTTCCCGTGGTATAATTGCCGACATCCACGCGGGCGAAGCCGCGGCCAACGGCTAGTCTTTACATAAACTTCTATCACATAGAATAATTTCAGATTTTTCTCTTTGTAAACTTCGGAGATAGGGGGGGAGGGGGGAGAACGGTATTTTTGTTTACATTTTTCATCAAAAGCCGAAAACTAAGCGACGCGCGACGTAAAAAAAAAATTTATGGTGTGCATAATAAAGAGTATTCTATCTACTATCTACTAAATAGTTGGGTAAACCGCGGTAAACGTCATCTAAAACTGTTCCAAATTTCAAGTTGATAGCATTAGTACTTCTTGAGATATCCAGCTGTGACAGACAGACAGGCTGAGTCACACCATAAGGGTTCCTTTTTTACCATTTTGGTACGGAACCCAAAAACAAACTTTTCAGCTTTATTCATTACTGAATACGTAGATATAGATTGGAAGCAATATCTCATTTGGTATCATGCAAGTGACTTTAGAAGCACTGTGTAGGCTAGACGATACTGTTTTAACAACAGATAGTGCACTGTTAAGGAAATTGTTAATACAAGTACATATTTGCATGCTATGTTTAATCCATGCTATATTTCCTCCTAAAACACAGGCTTTTGGCCTAGTTTAGGAGGCGTCAGTTCGCCCTATAATCTGTCTCTAATGTACAACATTCTTTAATCCTTGTGTACTTATGTGTGTTACTATAATGTACAAATAAACATTTTTATTACATAAAAAAAAAATCTTGGCAAAGATGTCTGCTCTATTTTTATACTGTAAGACCTTTTTATACCATGTTTTACGCAAATAAATATATTACTATTACTATTACTAAATTTCTGTCTAAAGAAATTAGAATTACTTTGTTCTTTACAAAGTTCTTTGAATGTAAGTCTCGCCAATTCACTGCGTATCTTACAATACCTACTTGCGCAGTCGTTCTCAGTTTTTTTTAAATGAAGCTGGATGCAAGAGCCTTTCAAACTTTAAGCAACGATGAAATTACAGTGTCTTTAAAATAATCACATGAAAGGTAACCCAACTGAAAATTATTCTTCATGACGATTGCGGAGCTCAAAAGTCTAACAACAGGAGCTAGAACAGCTGGAATGTGAGTTTAATAACTTCCATGTCTATCCATGACTTGCAAACATAAATAAATAAATATAAATATCCTTGGACATTTCACACATAACAACATAACAACCTTCCACGTGGAAAAGCTCTCTTTGAAAATGGGGACGACACAGGGAAATACTTAAACTTTGCTTTCCTTTTGAGGTATGCAACCCTAAAATAAAAAATAAAAAACTTTAAAAAGTTTTGATTTTATATTCGATTCGAATTGTTACCTCTATGTTTTGTATTGGAATTTTCTATTTTGACTGTCTGCTAGGCATTTGCCTAGCAGGCAAAGCCTAGTATAAAACCTACTTTTGAAATAGTCTCGAAAGTCTCGTTTTTCCCCGGGAATTTCGAGACCACAACGAGTCTCGATTTTTTTCCCGGGACTCAGAAACTTATAAACATTCAATTTTGAATAACGTGGAGCTTTCGTTATGCCTTACCTATGTTATTTACCTGCAAGTTAGAAGTTATCCATTAGAATTAGCGCCGCCGTGAGGCTGTTACTACACTGCACTATATAAAAATTCAGCATGACTGTTTGTAGTGACAACTATTGTCAGTTAGGTTAGGTTAGGTTCTTTCTTAAGTGAGTAAAGTAAAAGACAATTAATTAATATGGTACATACAAGATGTACAAAAGGACCAATATTTTGTGATATTTAAATTTTGGTCGTTCGGTACAATTTTAAGGTAAATAGCGAAATAAACATTTGATTATAATTTTATTCATCTAAGGATTTTTCTGCATTCAGTACCGGGCAGCAGCGGGGTTCGTGTGTCTGCTTTCACATTTCCCACTCGCAACGTAAGGCGGGGTACGGTACACCCCCACCGCCCGCTGTGCTCCTGGTACCTACACCCTGCTTTTTATACCTTCCTGCCCGTCGAAAGTAATCAATTTGCGACTTAATTAATTAAGAAAAAAGCTTTGTCGGACGTTTAGTAACATCAAATGACTTGTGTTATTTTTCCTCTGTTTTTTGTTTAATAAATTATGCCTAGATCATTCCTGCTCTTTATTTACCGAAGCTATTATTAAGTTATTTGCAGGGATCTAATGAAATCGTTTTTAATTTGATCCGGAAAACTGATGAATCGAAAGTGGTGAAGTGGCATCCGTTAGCGAGTGTAAAAGGGTGTAGTGGGCGTTTAGAGTCAGAGTTGAATTTCGATCTGTTCATTATTTGAATTTTGTTTCAGTATTTTGTCATAACCTTTTATGGGTTTCCTTCAATTAATTTTTCAGGATTTTAATCTTAAAAAAAGTCAATCAGTTTTTAAATTTTATGGAGCTTTAATCGCCGGACAAAAACGCAAGCGCGTTCGCAAACCTAGGTCTGTGAACTAAAATGCTTATAAAGCTCACTATAACTTTGAAAGGGCCCAGTCAGCGCGCAAACATGTTAATTTACCACTGGATAACGCGACCCAATTCCGCCATCCTAATTCCGTACAGTTTCCACACTAGCAGAGCTACAAATACTTTTCCTTTAGTTTCGTTTCACCCGATATCGTCGTTATCTAGTTAGCCCGGGTCGACGAGGGTCCGAAGGGTCCGGGACTAAGTACCAGGACCGCATAGGTAGGTAGGTAGGAGGCTCGCGTGATGCCTGCCCCACACCCGCCAACACTATTTATAAACGTTCGCGATACGCAATGCTAGTGAGGGATTGTGTTCTCGCACGCTGAAACCAATTAGGGCTTATATGATCATAGTAATGGTATTTTTTCTTCATATTTACTCTTCAATTAATATTTTCTTCTTTTGTATTTTGTTGCCTATTAGCGGGACATGCTGTCTTCTCCGAAGAAAATAAAAATAACTTACCGCTCTGACCTATAAAGCCATAGCCTCGTACCAAATAGGACGCATTTCTATGTATTTTTGATTCAGTTTCCGACAGACAGTTTCCTCATTATAATCTTCACATCTCTTACTTATTTATTTTGAAAAAAAAAAACAACTAAATTCTAAGGAATTCTATATGAGGAAAAGTGAATTATCAATTGAACAGTACCAAGTCCCACGTTACTTTACTCAAGTGAATATTAATTTGCTTCCATGACAGCTATCTTCTTTTAAAAGGATAAAGCAGAATTTATTCATTTAATTAACACACAAAAATGACATGGCCCTCGTTTACCGCTGAATTACTGGAGACTTCATTACGCTTAAAATGTATGAAGATCACAGTTTAATCGGGCAAACCAACGTTTAAACTTAAAAATATAATGCTGGCATACTCCACATTTCATACGCCTGCCACCCCTATATAAATTTTACCTTAAAAATCCGCAAATTCGGGGCTCCGGCACGGTCGCCAGACCTTTTCGGAAAGGGTCCTCCGTACCCACCGAACCTACCAAAAGGGATTTGCCTTGGGATCGAGGCATTCGGCCCTACACTTATACAAAATGTCCAATACGGCCCGCCCCGCGACCCTCGGGGCCCTGGAGGTAGCTGGCCTGTGAGCGTAAACATACAAGTTTGTTGCCTAACCGATGGGGTATTATGTAAGTGGTTGTCAGTTGCTGGACCGCAATCACGACACAATCTCACCAATTCGTTCTATGTAACATCTTTTTGCAATTTGATTGCGACCTTTTCAGAACTTGATTGATAACTTTGATTTTGTTTTGGTATTATTCCTTGTTTTTCCTTTTACTAAAGTTTTAATCATCAAAGTAGCTTCAAGTGTCTAAACACACTATGCCAAAGTTACGCGACCGAAGTTCCGCGGCTGATGTTACGTTCCGACGTGTTCGGCTGATATGACACACCATAAGTGCCGAACTTACGCGGCGGGAACTCAGTTGCGGAACTTCAGTGTCTTGAACACTCCCCCTCCCGCACCCCCTCCGTCCCGGCCCCCGCCCCGGATCTTCTTCGGCAATCGAACCGAACTTCGGTCGCGTATAATGTGTGCTCTACAGAATACGTTGCCGCCGAATTTCCGGCCGACCGAAGTTCGGCTGTACGCTAGAACGCAACGTAATTTCGGCATAGTGTGTCGTCAGTAATTCAAATAGCATTGCAGGCGTAATCATGCCGAACTTCGGTCGCGTAACTTCGGCATAGTGTGTTTAGACACTAAAGATCATGAAAACTCTATGAGCAATGCTACAGAATATAGCACAAGCAAAAATGACATCAAAAAGTTTTGGTCCTAGGGTCCGCACTACAAACAGTTGGTAGTGATGGCAAATTACACAATGAGGTGTCTTACATTTATGTTACCCTAAACACCTATTTCAATGGAGTTACGATCATGGCTTTTCAGCTTATAAACCTAGGACCACCGTTTATAGGCTTATGCCCATAGACAGAAGGTACAAATTGCCTAACTAATACATGAGATTATGTTACCATTACAGCTGTGTAAAGAGAAAATTACATACAAAGAACGAACAAAAATAAGTTTCGCATATTAAACTTAGAGTGAACTGTTAACATAATAATATAGTAAAATAATACAGCATTCAATGTTAAGTATAGTAAAGATAAGGAAAGTCATAATATGCAGATCAAAAATGAAATTCCTCAAAAAAGGCAAAGTCTGTACTTAAAATCAACTAAAATCGACTGTTAGTAGAAATGGACGGTGTGTTTATACTCATCTTAAGTTTCTCTGAAGATAATATAATGATAATGTGGGGTGTATAATTCATAGTTCCTTCGAATCAATTATTGTGAAAATGTAAAGTGTCTTTTAGCTAAAGCTCCTGTCGACCTAAAATTCTAAATAAGTGTACTCGACCCGAAATCTTGACTTTTTAATTAAATTCCAAGATACTTGATTTAGAGGTTCAGTAGTTTTATCCTTTTCCTTATTAAATAGATGTTTAAGTACATGATTATGTCTACATCTTTGCTTACATTCTTCGATTGAGATATTTTCATTAATCACTAAGTGCTTATTAGGTACTACAAAATTGTGTTTGATTTTCAGGTAAGAAAATTCACGCGCCTACATCACTACACGTCAAGATGTACCAACGAAGGTAAGATTTTAATTGGAAACTAATACGTGAAAACCGGTAAAGTGCGTGTCGGACTTCGCACATTTAGGGTTCCGTAGCAAATCTGATTTATCATTATAGTGGTATTTGTTATTAAAATATTCAAGTTCATGGGTTAATGGGAAGTTAAAAAACTCTTCGGAACAAAATTTTTTAGAAAAAGCTGTTTTTACTGTTAAACTATTATAATGAAAACATTACTCTCCTTCTAGGACGGTCGGGTAAAAATGAGAGTTATGATTTTCTATGTTAAGGCGCCTCCCTAAAATACGATGAAACTATAATACTTTGTGTCCATCTTTTGCAGTAAATATAGCATCTTTTTGATAGGAAAGCCACAGCAATCTACAATACATAAGAAGTGATTTTATTTGTCCAGAAATCAATTATAGTTTGTAGAACTAAGGAAAAAAAATCTTAATCCATGTCTATTTCTATCTATTTATTCTAGTTTTTACCATATTACTCCTACAAATTTCAGTTCTTTACAAAATAATAAGGAATGATTTCATGTCATTACATTATTAGTCGATTTAATAGAGTTTTTGTAAATCGATAGTTACTTCATATTTTGTAAGCGTTGTGTCATCGCGCATTCTCTTTCTTTTCTATGTAGTCCGACAGTGACCGCGCTTTTTACGGGGGACAAGCCTTAATGCTTTTATTTTCTGTTTATTCAGTAACACGTGCACTTTCTAAAACTTATTGCTAGAGTCCGCGCTACTGAATAAAATATTTAATTTCAGGGATTTACGCAAAACCATTTGTCCATACTTTGTCGAGCTTTTTTGGAACGAAGTTCTATAGCGGGGCTTGCGGTAGGAGTTGACTGGTAGAAATCGTCACGTAAGGAAAAATGCGACTATCTCTCTCTGTCTCTTTCTATTATACAGGGTTATTGGCAATATGTCAGTAATTAATTAAGGGGTTGTAGGAGAAGTCATTTGCAAACAAATGACTCCTATGCAAATGTCAAATTGCAACGGCAAATGGATTGCCGAAATATTACCAATAACCCTGTATATAATAGAAAGAGATAGAGAGAAAGTGTGAATTTGGTCAAAGTGAAAATCCAAAATGGCGGCTGCGAAATTTCTAAAATTTTTCATCATGGATGTCGTTTTCATGATTTTTGAAGGTGTTAAAGCCGATAGTGACGTTAAAATGTAAATTCAAGATGGCAGCTATACATTTTTTCAAATTTTTCATCATGGGCATCGTTTTCATGGTTTTCGAGGGTGCTAAGGTCAAGAGTGAGGTCAAAATGTAAATCCAAGATGGCGACTGCAAAAATTTTCTAATTTTGTGTTCAAACTTTATTTCATTGTGCCTGTTATTTAATACTTACATAATAATTTTAATGTAATTGTGTGTGTTTTTGGAATTAGCCTGTAAGCCTTCCTAAGGAACTTCGTTCCAACCGCGTGTCTCACAACACCTCTCAACTTTTCTTCTCTCTCTAAAATTTCATTATTTAAACTAGTCACAGGAATAACAAGAAAATAATTCAAAACTCAGCAAAATATCGGCTGACATAAATAAGCAAGGGAATGTCACTAATATTCATTAGGCAAGTATATCCACAAAAACTGCAGTGCCTAAGTAAAAACTGTGAGCAGTATTCTCACAAGCGCCAAGGCGTGTACAGGATGCGTTCTACGTATATACAGGGATGTCGGGAAAAAGTTATAATAACATTAATGTAGGTTCTTTTGACAGCTCGCCGGTCGTCGTTAGCAGCCCTGTGCTCTGTATCTTGTCATAATCTTTTAGGGATGTGAGTGCGTCGATAGTGGTTTCGTTTGTCGATAAAAACCACGCGCTATCTTTGAATTTATAGGGATAGAAATATATAAAATAATGTTTCAGTTGTAAACTTGAATGGCAGATACTGTCGTAAAATCTAAAAAGATACCGCCTCAAAATAAGTAATGTATGCGAAACTGCAATTCATAATACATTGGAAATTGAAATAACTCACTACAGTTCGTGAGAAATGCACAAGTTTATATGAGCTTTGACACTTTTATATACACGTACTTTTATGCACGCACTGTAGCTTTTAAATCATTTCAGTTATTGTTTCGACTCATGGAAATTATCACTTTAGTCTGAAGATGTGAAGAAGATCAGTAACTCAGTACTATTTCAGGACATACTATTTCATAAAAGATCTGAGACAAAAAACCATAGTCAGTCATGAGGACTGCAGATTTAGGAGAAAACTTCATTTCATTTATTTATTTTGTGAACATAGGTGATTAAAGGTGCTTTTCAATATAAATATCTATTGTACAAACCATGTCCCGCCGATAGGCATACAAATTTAGATTAAATAAAAACTTTGCAGTAGAAATAAAAGAAATAACAATGTCAAAGATATGCAAGCATGTCAAATTATAAAATTGTCATAATATAATAGGGAAAATGTCATGAAAATAGAAAAAAAATATAAAATAAATGTCAGAAGATTACAAAAACACAAACAAAAAAAAATTACAACTTGACAGCGTGATGCGTGATGCGTGATGCGTGACGCGAACTCATAAGATTTCCCCCGCTCAACGCGACTAAAGAAGTTTACACTTCAATAATCCTAAAAAGCTGTTCAGATTTATTAAAAATTCAGCGTCAAATCTTCTTTCATACAAAAACTTCACAAAAAATATCGACTCGATATTATCGACACAGCACCAGCCCGAGTCACGCCGCATCACTAATTACGGGCGCAGACGGCGGCGCCGGGTCGAGCCAAGGGTACACGGTCCTCTCGACAGAATTTTTTCCCCAACGCACCCCCTACCCCACCGGATGGGGAGGGGGCTTCCTGTCCCTCCCGGACCCTTCTTAACATTTCCCTGGCTCGGAGGCACAGAAGGAAGATGCCTCGCTTATATGGAACCCTGGTACCTACCGCTCGGGTTATATACTTTTTTAGGGTCGGTCAGACCCTTTGAGGCCTTTCTCACGAGTTAGGGACCTACATATTCCCTTTTCAGGCCCTTGTTGACCTTTGTAGGTTTAGGCCGCGTTGTTTCGTCGTTATATTATATAAAAGTTTCAGATTTCTCTTAGTGAGGGATGCTGGTGACGGTCGTGTGAATTTTCACTACTAACTACTATGGTGTTAGGTTTAATTTCCTTCATAAGTATCCTCTTTTGAGGTCAGGAAACCCTACATTTGGAATTATACGTGAAACGACCTCTATTTCTCCATTGAAATCATTGTGACAGCAAAAAACAAAAATACATACTAACTATTTACATTTCAACACATCCTCAAACAAAACCAACCTGTTGAGTTTTTAAAAGAAACTTGAATTAATTTCAAGTTTTTCGCTTTCTTAACCTATTATAACAGCATAAACATCACATCAGCCATCAGCCTTAAATAAAAACACAAGTTCGTCATTTCCAAAAACGTTTTCATTCAGATTTTTCACAGTAATTTTCTCTAACCAAGTCACCGGGTTCCATACTTTTAAAGATACCAATATTATTACCTAACGGTACTAGGCGTACAGTAAAACAAGGCGGTCGCGGTGTACGGTCATTGCTTAATAATTCCTTCAATAGTTTGACAAGCGATCACGCTACGGGGGTTTTCGCTTCATTGATGTGAATTGTGACGTGTCATTGGAAATTGAACCACGAGGGTGCAGTGGCAGTGTCTTCCTTGCTTACGAGTTCGATTCCCGCGTCAAAATGTGGGCATTAGCAGAAGACATTAAACTTTTAATGTGGTTATGAATGTAGAGCTTCCATAATTAAACTAATTAGTCTTGTTTCCTTATCTTGTGTTGCCATTGTTTTGTTTATTAAGTAAGTCAAGGCTCTCGGGTTCCCGGCATTTTCTCATTCACGAAATTACCATGGCTTTCAATCGCCTAGTACATTAGGACATTATTAGTTAGGACAATTCACTTAAAAAAGTAAAATAAAACCATTATATGAGACTTATGGTCTATAATAAATTAGTGACTTACTTTAAGCCTTATACATTTGGGCATAACCTATAAAACCTCCAAAAAAATAAATAAAGGTACAAATATCACTCTTAAACATAAAAAAGAATGGGTGTATTCTTTTTTATGTTTTGATTTCGTAGTAATTGTCGACACCTTAATAATGTATCGATGTTTATTTTACAACACTAATGATTTGTTGACATCATAGGGGTGGCCCTTTGCTGAACTGTGAATTGTCACATGCTAACAACAGTAACTTTTATATGAGGGTTATGCTTTTGTAAATTAATTTTCAAACAAAAAAAAAGGATTGATTTGAAAAACATGATTGAGAAAAATGATTACTCCAGAGTGCTGTTCTAGTATCGATTTATTTGTTATCGATATGCGAAATATTATGTGTGATTATTTTGGAATTATGTTTAGACACTAATACGAATGAAAAGTATTACGCTCCTACATACAGTCTTATTTTTGTGTCAGGGTGACTTTGCGTTCGGGTGCAGGTGACCTTGGTTTTTTTCAGCGTAGAATGTTTTTAAGTTTGGTCAAAGACATTGTGTTATAAGTTATATGAAAGTGACAACGGTATTTGACATCATTTGTGACATGGTCTTGACATTATGGTCTGCCCATAGTGTAGGTACATACCCATACAGAACGTATATACAGGTTGATTCTTTTAAGGTGTCAAGCCAGTGCGAGCTGATAGCAGAGTACCAAACCTATCGATTTAACCCCCATGTATGTTCTACGATTTTTTGTAGTTTTCGAGTTTTAATTTTTTTTTATATTTTTCCTGATTCAACGAGATGGCTTTAAAAAATATAAGTATCTTTTTTTTGCAGTCAACTTTGAACAAGAATGTACTAAATAGGGCGTTATTTGCTGAAATCGGTCGTTGAAAGTGGTGTATCTGAAATCTTATGATTTTCATATTTTATAATTTATTATTATCTTTCATATTTTTGTCAATCCTGATATTAACTATTCCTTTACGTTTAAGCAGAGCTCAGTTGATAATAAAAACATAAATTTTATACCTACTACTATCCTTAACCACTACCATTGATATGAAATGAGGGATTCAAAATAATTCGAAAACTACAAAAAATTGTAGAACAAACATGGGGTTTAAATCGATATGTATGGTACTCTGCTATCAGCTCGCACTGGCTTGACACCTTAAAAAAAACACCCGGTATATAATGTGTCACTTCACAAGTCATAATACATTTTGTAATTTGAGAAAACACATAAAAAACTATAAATTCAACTTAGCAATCTATTTGCGTAACTCACTCGCAATTGCGTTGATTTAGTTGCCAAGGGATGAAACAATGAACATTGTTGAACCGTCAAAATGAAAGCCATTGCAATTGTGAGCGCGTTACGGAATTAGGGTGCAATTCCTTTCAGGAAAGTGGATTAAAGCGGGAAAATTGTAAACTCAGGAAGACAAGTGAACCTAAGTTAAGTTTAGTTTTGTTAAAACTTTTGAACGTCTTCATATTCTGTGTAGTGCTAGAATTGTGAAGTGAGATCTGCTGGTCCTTTGGTACGGGAGTCGGTAGTAAAGTAGGCAAGTACTTGAAAAAGTAAAAAAAGGAAAGAAAAAAAATAGGTGCATTTGGTTCAGTAATACTTACTACATATTTACTAGTTAGTTACTATTTACTTGGTACTGAATAAAGGACAAATATCTCCTGGGTATGCTGTAACCGATTGTGTCATGTCGTTATCAGACAAACACGACAGGATCGATTTAATTCGGCGGCCTGATATTATCTACGTTTGACATTTCGACTCTGAGATTACAAACGAACTTTGCCAAGTCAGTAAGCGCGCCACGAACTTACTAAGGATTATACTACTTTAATATAGCGCTGCGACCGTGTGTAGCTCCCTTAAGTGCCACTGTCACGAGCCAAAAGGCGAACAAAGTAGCAGAGGCAGTTCCCTCCACACGAAGTATAGCCTCCGCGCGCCACGGGGGTAAACTTTGATACCCCAAAACCTCCACCCTGCTGTGCCACCCTAGTACCCGGCCCACCCACAGCGGGGCTTTGAGGACGTCTTTGAGCCGAACTTTAGCGGGAAAACCCCAAAATTCAAGTTGGCCCACGTCCCCGATTACGAGTTGGCGATATCTTTGAAAATTTTCTGGTCTCCTGGTAGGCTTGCTGGGAGGCTTGTTTTCGAATTTTTCAGATACGGGTAGATTGGGAAAGCTGATTTTTTTCATAAATTCGTACGTGGTTAACTTTCGCTGGGAAATATATATTATTTTCCTCCAGTTATCCTTCTTTCATTTATTTTTAGTGGTACCTACACAATACACATGCCGACTTTTTTGCTTTATCGTAATCGGTTAGTAATATTACATTTTCGAAACCCATAATGCCTATAATGTATGAATCAAACAAAGAATAACAAAACAAAAATTACGATGAAAACAAAATGCAAACTATACGTGCTCTTGGATTAACGGAAACGAATTTTCTCAAGAGTGTCAAATAAAAGACATCAACGTGCGTCTTAATATTTTTAACCTTCTTGTTATTGAATTATAAGCTGTTCATTCAATATTTTAAGCATTTCGTGAATTTTGGTTTTACATCCAGATGTTTCTAAAAAGTTCGCATTTTGATAATCTCGGATCAAGGACCATAAACTTATTTCCATAGTTTCAGCTGTCTGCGTGAAAATTACTCTAACCTAATTTGTAATCAGCGTACGTGTCCTAAGAATGATTGGGGGTTTAGCTAGACAACTTTCACCACATTCTTGTATGTATGTATGATGGATATTTTCACAAAAAAAAAAAAACAACATCATGTAGTAAGTAATTTTACACAGTTGCCTGCGTTTTATAACTATGACAGTACAAAATGCAATTAGTATTATTAATTCTTTCTAATTTCCATATACCAGGAGTTATTTTCAATTTAATAGACCAGTATAACAGAACAAAAAGGAGGTGTAAATAGAACATACAGACTACCAGGCGCAAGGCTTTATATAAATTACCAGGCGCAAAGGACCACGAAATTACCAGGGTAGCAGGAGCTATAGGAGGTATAAACAAGGATAGTATTGCGTGATCGACGGGTACTAGGCGTACCGTTTATTTCTGGCCGTGATTTTCAGTAGGTGCGGAGTTGAACGCAATGTTTTGTTTTAAGGGCTCTTTTCAGCATGTTGCATGGTTTGAGGAATTATTTTTTCTAAGCTTAGCATTTTATCTTCCCTAATAGCTACTTACGTCTTTATAAAATCAGGAATAGTTTTAGTACATAATACAAATTGTATATTAAAGATATCATGGTATTAATACTTGGCAAGACATCGGAATCTTTAATTTAGTGTCAAGCAAGAAGAAGCAAGAATATTAATTATAAGAAAACCTTATCTCAATCAGCAAGGCTCTTAATTAACTTAATTGTACAGATTAAAAAGATATGTGACTTTAATTGTAATCTAGTTTCATTCCATATTTTTTGTTATAAAATATTAATTGAAGATAGTGGAAGGAATATAATAATTTCATTATGTAGAAAATAGTATAGGAATGATTTTCAGGTGATTGCTATGTGCTTCCAATGTCGTTCGTTCTTCATACGAAATAATGTGTATGAAACATCGAAAATATACTGTTTAGATACAAATATACGCTGTTTAATAGGGTGTCAAAAACTCAAAACCGATTCCGTCTCGAGACACAATGAACTAAGATTTGAACTTTGGTCCTTTCGCTTGCAACCGTTCTCGCTCGCACCGGAACCCTAGTCTGATCAATTAAATTGTTCCATACTCTAAGTTCTATTTATTGTAACTAGTATAAAGTTATTGTTTATTAAGTAAAACAATAAGTAGGTATTCTAAGATAGTTTGTGTTCTTTCAGAGTTAGTTTGAAAACTTGCATAAAAAAACTTCGTTTTTGAAAACTTAGTTTGAAAACTTCTTCTTAACATTTCTGTAGGCTCAAACCAGGTTATGAGTCGAGGTTTTAGTACTAAACGCTAGTTACTTTACATAATTTATAATGAGATATTAAAGGAGTTTTATGGACGGCCGTAAACGGCAGCTGAAAGGGAAAGGGTTTTTTATTATTTTGGAAATGCTTTCAGCCCGGGGGCGCGAAAGCAAAGCTATCTTCAGTTTACGATCCCCCGAGCATAAGATTGGCTTTACGCTTAATGAATATTGGTAATTTTAATTTTGAATATTATGGATTAGAGCAGTTTTGCTTACAGATGCTTAGAATATTGCAAAAAACGGTGCATATCGGTGTTGGACCTGTCCTTAGGACCAATACTTTTACACGATCGAGTGTGCGCAAACAAACATAAAGTTTTCCTTTTATATCCGGTACTTAATTTTCTTTGTTTACTTGATCAGAATATCTTGAGGTTACCAGGCTTCCAACGACCCGCGGGAGGTGCGATTAACTACTTCGTAAATAAGCAAAGTAATACTGGAAGAAGAATTACCGGCTGCTCGCCACTGGCCGGGTAAGGCAACCGGATATTTCTTTTAGCTGTCCAAAGAACCCCCCGGTCATAATGCCCTAGTGGGGGCCGCAGGGGGGCAGATATAAAGATACAGGCCCCCCACTTATCCCGGGACCATACCCGGTCCTTTTGCTTTTATAGGGGGTGTGTATAAAACCGAATCGCCCGGTTTTAGCTGTGCTGGAGTGTTACGAGCGGGGCCGGCGGCGGCGGTCGCATTATGCCGACGGAACGAGACTATATCTGATGTGGCTATGGTGCCTCGGTACTTATATACAATGTTTAGACGATGGCTTCGTTCATTTATTAGTCTGGCGTTTCGAACGGTCAATAAAACGTTGAAGGCTCTCAGTAATAAACGGAAATTAGCCGAGAAAAAATGCGCAGGATATGTAAGCTTTTTGTTACATTTGTTGCCTTGTTTATTATCACGGGTTAGAACTAATTCGTTCTCATTCCACTTTAACTTCTGTAGGTACTGAATACAAAAAGGGAACGATCCTTCATATAACTGTTTTACACATTCAATTCAATCATTCTTCAGACGTTTCTCAGAAATGAGTAACGGTTTCAGCAACAGCCTGTATATGTACGTGTTTCCAAATATGATTTAATTGATTCGTTTTGAAAATTGAATGGTCAGTTTTACGTGAATAAAATTCATGGTGTGGTAGAAAACCACAATTATTTTTATGAAGGATGTTATGGACCGAACCTGTCACAATTCATTCCTTCAGGGACAGTTTCGTTTTTTCTTTGCTGTTTTTGCGACGCATCCAAACCGCGTTCGCTTAGTATTGTCCTGTTTCTCCAGCGTTCGGACCGAAACGTGGGGGAGGCGAGCGAGATCCTAGCCTCAAGATATTAATTTCTCTTTATTACCGGGGCGACATGTGCTTATAAGATGAAGGTAACTATGTTGTTTCATTATTCGAATGTCGGAGGGCCCGGGTGGTGGAGTAAGGGGGGTGGAAGCCGTATAAAAACGACAATTTCCTCTAAACGCGCCGCGCCCGCGCCCGCGCCTGTCGCGCCGCGCCCTCCGGTACTAATTAACTGCCACAGCGGTTATGTCACCCTAGTACCCCTGTTTGTAGGGCGGTGTTCAATTTTTTTGTCTGGAGGTTGACAGCTTGACCTTTCTATATAAAATCGAGAATAACAATAATAATGTTGTACCAGGGAGGGTCTTCGTAAAATGTGTTTACATTTCAGAGAACAATCTAGTAGTCATGCTTTGAAATATTATTTAGAAACATTCCACTGTTTCTATTCCTACAGCAATATCTGCACTACTCTTTGTTTTTTTTTGGGTTTATATATTTTGGCGCCCGCCCCAACTAAGCAATGTGGTCCTTTGGTCCGCTTTGCCTAATGGATATTTGGCCAGTTGCAGGGTGACTGCAGTAAAATCAGCCCTTGTGGTCTAGTGAGTAATGTCAAAGACTACTAAGGGGATTTTTTAATAGAGCACCAGACTGCCAGCAGCTTTATCCTAATTTGAATGTATGTGCTCGGCAATCCGTTCATTAAAAGATCCACTACAATGTATCTGAAGTAGATGTTTTCATTTACACAGGTGGTGGATGGTTTCATTGATGACTTACCAAAGTTTACAATGACTCATTACTTTTAACTCATTGTCTATACTAAACCGATCTTCACTATTGACAATACTCGGTACCGTTACCTCATTTTGGTAAAAGTTTTTAAGTTGTAAACACAAGGTAGAGAAAGAAATCGAAGAATTAAAGTTGGCTATCGAAAAATATCGCAGCCTTTGCTCTTTCGGTTCGTTTTTCGACTAATGTTCTTCACTTTGTGTGATTCTGTTCATCCTCAATGGTTAATCTGTTGCATAGGATTGTGGATTAATCGGTGTTTGATACATATTTTTCTCTTTTGCTGCTTTTACTGTCCTCTCATAATGATATTAAAGGAGATCATTCACCTTCCATACATTTTTGGGCTAAATGTGAAAGTGCCAAATAAAAAAAAGCTATATTACCTAAGGATTAATTTTTCTCTATTTATTTTTGTTTTTAGAAAAAAGAAAAAAAGACCGTACCCGAAGGGTCCAAACGGAGCCCTATTGCTGTCGCTCACGTGTCCGTCTCTCCGTCGTCTGTCACACAAACAGCCAAACAAATAGTGTTACAGTCTTCAAATCACAGTCTAAGCATCTTGTTGACCCAAACCCATACAAATTGTCAAAAATTATTTTAAATGTTTTTAACGGGGGCTCCTATACACATAAAGGAGGGTGCGAAAAGAAAATGACCACCCCATAAAAAACAAAAAACAAAAATTGGAAAACAAAGGAATGAGAAGCCACCACAGTCAGTTTTTTTTTTACAAAATTTTGTTCCAAAGAATTTTTTATCTTGCCATTGACCTATGGACTTGAAAGGTGATAATATTTATTATTACATACCTATATTTTACTAACAAATATCAATATATTGATGAATCAGATTTGATACGGAACCCTAAATGTACGAAGTCCGATACACAGTTGCCCGGTTTTTCTTTTATTATTTTACTATTATTATTTTAACTAAAACATACTGTATTTTTCAAACTCGAATAAGAGCGCAAGGGAATGATTGAATGAATGGCTCTACAGATTTGGTCCCATAGTGAAAAGTGAAGAGAATAACATGTTCTAACGGAATGTAACTTTTTTTTGTTTGAATTTCATCATTTAGGCCAAAATGAATGATCTCCTTTGTTTCGTGTTTTGCTTTTACACCAGTGTGACCAGATTTAAATTGAACATCATGCTAGAAATGATGCTAAAATCATCATGGCCTTTGCGAAATCGACCAAGTTCGGATATTTTTTAGCTCCATCTGCTTTGGTGATTTTTGATTTGAAGTGTGGCTCCAAAAACTTTCAGTGTTCATAGGTTTAGGATCAAAACTTTCCAAATACCCAAGTGAAGCACAGGTAATTTATCAATGTCTAATCCTGCTCATTTTCTGCGGAGGTTTTCTAAGATTCTGCCAAATTCTGCCAAAATCTTTTCAGATCTGCGACAAAATCTGCTAAGCTAAAATCGCAGAATCCTGCTAGGTCACACTGTTTTACACCACTGAACTGCTACTGTGATAAAAGAATACGTCACTTTGATTTTGAGTGTTTTGTCTTGTCCTTGGAAAAACCGATACGGATTTGATTCGATAATGGACAGCATGGTACACAAAGCATATAGTTCAAATCCTTGCATGGCATGTGTGACTTACTCATGTTTCGTACAAATAAATTAATGATCTTGTATACTATTAAAATAAGAGTTACTAGGCTCGCACAAGTAAAAGGAGGTCTAAGCTTACAGAAAAGCTGATGATGATGATAACATTCTATGGGCAGTTATAAAGCCGTGGACACTAGGCCCGGTAAATGACTCGAGACCTTCATACATTCGCATGTCTTCGTCCCGCTATGCCTAATCGCTACTGTGGCACATTATAGTAAACGACCACTGCAAACTAGACCTTAATATCCTCACTTGAGGGTGTATAACAGGTTGTACAGCGCGTACCATAGCAGTCCCTATATGTACCTGTTTAGTATTAGTAGTTAATTATTATGATCGGTTAGTTATGTGTGCGTTGTAGGTAAACTGCAAATTAGGTCACTTGCAAACAGTATGATATTGCTTAGTCTTAAATTGTATTAGCTAAGTTAGGATGTTGAACAATTTTATAACCTCGTGTTTAAAATATAATGAGGTATACCCGCGTTTGTTTTTGTGAAGAGGTTTCATTTAAAAGATATCTTCAATATATCTTTTGGAAGTTCAAAATATGGATACTGTTATTTCGGAAAATAATAAAATAAATAAATAAAATAAATAAATAAATAAATATCCTTGGACATTTCACACAACGCCATCTAGTCCCAAGCTAAGCAACCTAATGCTTGTGTTATGGTAACGAGATGGCTGATAAACTACTTATATACATTTTTTTTTGATAGAAAAACACCCAAATAGCCTCTACATAGTGTAAATAAGTATAGGCAAAGGCAAGAATCACATTAAAAAATCTGATCATTGATTAATGACCGCATTTAAATGTCTTAAGTTTTCCCAAAAGCTCCATATAAAGTTCGTTGTTGCTAAATTGTGCTATTTTACATTTTCCTCCATTTGTTTTTTTTTGTGTTTCACGAACTGTGTCCAAAAAGTAAACGTTATTCTTTCTTTCCATTCGTAGTTTACAAATTTCATTTTCATGTGATACCAATAAGACCATCGGATTCCAAATGACTATACATTGCGTCTTAGCTTTGTATAGCAAAGATGTATAACTGTGAAATGTCTATAGCTGAATTTAGGCTTGAGACCAGTGTCGCAGACAGTCGCCGTCTCCCAAATTTAGCTACGGCACACTAAGCTATGCTGTCTTGGTAACGCTCAAGCGACGATTTAGATATTTGTGCAACGGGCAGGCAAAGATACATTACATGGGAAGTTATTTTTACCCGACTACGGCTCAGACTAAGGAGCGTTATGATTTTAATAGGCTAAACTAAACTACTCGTCTTATTTTGATAAACGAGGTATCGTTGAAAGCGTCATATTGTTCCACGGGTAATATGCTATGTGACGTCAAATAAAATGTAATAATTATGTTGTCTTGGTAACGCTTGGTGACGATTTAGATGTTTTTGCAACGGGCAAGCAAGAATACATAGGAAGTTACTTTTATAGCAGTGTATATTTCTGACTCCTAAGTCACAGGATCTCCTAGTTTAGGAGTCAGGGTTTACTTTATCCGTATGACCTTTGTTAACCAAGTTATGTCATCCTAGTTAGTAAATATCCTTGGACATTTCACACAACGCCATCTAGTCCCAAGCTAAGCAACCTAATGCTTGTGTTATGGTAACGAGATGGCTGATAAACTACTTATATACATTTTTTTTTGTAAATACATACATATTATAGATAGAAAAACACCCAAATAGCCTCTACATAGTCTAAATAAGTATAGGCAAAGGCACGAATCACATTAAAAAATCTGATCATTGATTAATGACCGCATTTAAATGTCTTAAGTTTTCCCAAAAGCTCCATATAAAGTTCGTTGTTGCTAAATTGTGCTATTTTACATTTTCCTCCATTTGTTTTTTTTTTGTGTTTCACGAACTGTGTCCAAAAAGTAAACGTTATTCTTTCTTTCCATTCGTAGTTTACAAATTTCATTTTCATGTGATACCAATAAGACCATCGGATTCCAAATGACTATAAATTGCGTCTTAGCTTTGTATAGCAAAGATGTATAACTGTGAAATGTCTATAGCTGAATTTAGGCTTGAGACCAGTGTCGCAGACAGTCACCGTCTCCCAAATTTAGCTACGGCACACTAAGCTATGCTGTCTTGGTAACGCTCAAGCGACGATTTAGATGTTTGTGCAACGGGCCGGCAAAGAGACATGGGAAGTTATTTTTACCCGACTACGGCTCAGACTAAGGAGCGTTATGATTTTAATAGGCTAAACTAAACTAGTCGTCTTATTTTGATAAACGAGGTATCGTTGAAAGCGTCATATTGTTCCACGGGTAATATGCTATGTGACGTCAAATAAAATGTAATAATTATGTTGTCTTGGTAACGCTTGGTGACGATTTAGATGTTTTTGCAACGGGCAGGCAAGAATACATAGGAAGTTACTTTTATAGCAGTGTATATTTCTGACTCCTAAGTCACAGGATCACAGGATAGTTTAGGAGTCAGGGTTTACTTTATCCGTATGACCTTTGTTAACCAAGTTATGTCATCCTAGTTTTAAGTAATGTTCAAGGTTTTTGTATCAGTAAAGATTTTTATTTATTTATTATTATATCTGCGAGAGTATATAGTGACCATTATCATTGACAATCTATGAAATCCTTGATAACCACTTCAACAACAAGCTTCCTCTCTTCTATCTATATCTATACATATTACAAATTAAAGACGCTTTTCGTGTCTGTGTGGCCGGGTAATTCTTCTAAACTACACAACGGATTTTGATGCTGATTTTAACTATCATTTAAGTAGAGAATTTATTCTGGAAGGTTTATGTACTAATGCGTTAATGTTAAAGGAATCTTCATGTTTTGTCAAGTCGTCTAAACCGTGCGAAGAAGGGGCGCGTGCCTAGTTTAATGAACTTACACGGTGTTTGTCATTGGAATCTAGAAATAATCGAAAGTGGTCCTTCGAATTTTAAAATCCATCTGCTTGTCTTACTGACAAATGCGTGCACTGAGTGGACAGGTCCACTCAATTTGTGTGGTTCTTTCCTCAAAATACCATTTCAGACTGCAATCTTTTCAATTCAGACTGCGGTCTTCACATGATCTGACCAAGATTATGTCTGGACTTTAAAAGAGACTGTGACCTCTGAGTTTGTTTCGGCCTTTCTTCTCAGAGTAGCCAGATAGGACACGCCGACCTCATCTATAGTTTAAAAAATATATGACTAACGTGTAAGTGTTTATACAAACCTACTCACAGAAATAAAATCATTTATCACTTGCTTTACTGATGGAATAAGTAAACAGCTAAAATGGAATGAGACAAAAGCGAAATTTGCATGACCAAGCCACAGCTTAGTAGGAGAGAGGAGGAGAGCAGACATACATACAGCGATGTGTGATTCATCATCAGCCTACAGCAGAAAATATACCTCTATATTTCCAATAAAAATCAATCTGCCTAGCCTTTTCCCAACTACGTTGGGGTCGGCTTCCAGTCTAAACGTATGCAGCTGAATACCAGTATTTTACATGGAGCGACTGCCGACTACTCTATATTTCCAGTAATTTATTAATTACTTATACTGTTTATTTTTTTATATATTTTTTATTTTTAACAAGTACACCATGTAGCACGTTTGAACTTTTTCTGTTTATAATGTAACCTATTATGGAAGGCGCTGGTGTTTGTGATACAAGGATTTTTTTCATCAGTACATACACCAACGATACACTTCTTTCTGGAATATTCTATTTTTACTTGGAAAATTGTTTTTGTGAACCGTAAATATGTTTTTATATAATTTAATTAAGTGGTGGGTAACCAAAACCATAACAGGCTGCAAAGGATTATGGACCAAATTATAAGATGCAATATTAAAAAAGGAGTCATTAACTATGAATATACAGGGTGTCCGGTAAAGAATGGATAACCTTGGAATAGCATATTACAGACATGATGGCCGTTCTTAAAAAAATACAAAAAAAAAATATTTTATAAAAAATATTTTTTGGAGACTCCAAAAATCATAATGTACGCACGACAACAGATCAAATTTTCAGTATAAGCTGATCTCGCATTGTATAGGATTTCCTTACAATGAGAGGTCAGTCTAAACTAGAAATGTATAGCTTGATGTGTAGCCGTGTGTACCTACTAGTGGGGATATTTTTTTTTTGTATTTTTTTAAGAACGGCCATCATGTCTGTAATATGCTATTCCAATGTTATCCATTCTTTACCGGACACCCTGTATACACCACAAAACACAAACTTGTGTATGTGAATAAACAAACAGAACTTCGCTGTTTCTAATATTACTACGATAATATAGTATTGTCGCAGCTCTAAAAGGTGAAGATGTATACTAAGACCTGCTGTGTAGAGCGTTTAATACGGAGGGTGCGTGGGACGAAATTTTACGAGTTTCCAGGCCCGTGCATGAATTACAGATTTTAACTGACCCTGTGATTCCTTTTGTCGATTTTACTTGGATTTTGAAGGCTCCATTGTAGATTGCAAATGTTTTGTACTTTTTTCTGTGGACTGCTGATAAACTTCTCTTTTGGTCAATATCTACTAATACCTTTCATCAATACAGCCTTTTAATTTTTTTTGTTGGAAATCTTTTTTATTAAACTTGAACTCTTTGTAGTTTTTGGCTCATTATCACGTCATTTGGTGCGAACGTCTTATGTCCGTATCTTAAATCTCAATTAACAACTAAAAACTTTTAATAGCAACACTTTCATCAGTAGTATGTTCGCCAAGTGATTTCATTATAGCAGTATCTGTAAAAGTCCAGTAGTCTACAGCCTCATGATATAGTTTCATTTCATTTTCATCTGCAAAAGTCACGAAAATATTCATTTTCCTAAATAATTCCAAAAGGACCAATTCTAACCAAGCATTTAGCTGTTACGCAAATTGTCGAAATTCCCTGAGGTATCTGCAACTGTATACAGCTGTGCTCGACATACGTATCTATACAGAATGCGTCTTGCCCTACACACCGACTTGCCCGGGTCATACTACCACGGTAGTTATTGCTACATGTATGATATATCCTCAAAATATTCAAGAGTATTAAGATCTAGAACTTTTTCTTGAAATGTAATTCTTAGAAAAAGCAATGAGTCTCTGCAATCTTCTTTAAAATAGAATATTGTGAGTTCTTTTTAGATTACAACTAAACTTCGACCTTCATTAGTCGAGAAGACTTTGAAAAACGACATTGAAATCAAAGTTCATAAGAAATGTGTGGGTGACGGATAGATACATGACTGAATTCAATAAATGAACAAAGGTTTTAGAAAAAACAAAGAGGAATAAAATAATATAACAAAGAATTCGGTAGATCCAATTCCTCTATAAATGCAAAGTACTTATTAGCAGAACACTGGGTCAGTACTCTGCAATTTCTGCAATCCTTTTCCGCCATTTAAACGCCCGCATATTATAACATATACACGTATCGCTTCGTGTTTCATGAGTGCCTGGTGCCTCATTCCCATATATACGTAATATACACACATGCAGCCTTTATTCGCATGTATGTATTTATGTATATATAATCGATTCTGTAGTACCTATATACGCGAGTGTCATTGTGCATGTGTGCGAATTGATTGTATAATTACATCATCATTATCAGTTTATAGTCATGCAACATTGGTTAAATTGATTTCCCTAATTAAGATGAAGCTTGAGGTTAGGATCAAACAAGATCGTGTAGCTACAGTCGAGGATGTTGTTTCTATTAAGTTTCTAGTAAGTGATTTTAAGTTAAGTATCATATTCTACTAAAGTTATCACAGTTTAAAGGTCCACATCTTTGCGTATCTAAGGACTAAAAGTTTGCTTGAAAGTTTGGGTGAAGGAGAGGTGAAAATTAATGAAAATTTTGGGAAACTTTTAACCCGATTTGTGTATGTAGCTTTTTATGCCACAATTATTATGGTTCGTTATGACAAAGAAAATAAAAAAATTATCCTTTCAGTAAACAACTTTGGAATATCATGAGTGAACTTGCTATACTGGCTTGATGTGTCCATCACAGATCTACCATGACTTAGGACACCTAACATAAAATTGAAAAACATTTTTTACCTATCGATTGTCCCCACTGCGTTCAGAATGTGCGTGTGTTTCGAGTGTCATTGATGCATTTCGGTATGGGGGACAGGGGGCGATGGGGGCCGGCCGGACACGGAGCGAACGCACCTCGTCCACGAACTGACGGACCAGTGTGCGTTGTAACTCCGAGGGGCGAACACGCGCGCCGCGCCCGCACACAACTTACTCGCGAAACACGAACTCCAACTCTCAAATATCACAGATTCGAATCATAAAAAAATTACCACCGTGCAACAAATAGGTTGGTAACCCATTGTGTTTCCTTTGCGTTACAATTTTTCCATAAAAAAAGTTGCAATCAGACGTTCGGCGCGCGAAGTTTTATCATCTTGACATACTAGTTTTTGCACGAATGCAGGTTTGCATAGACCGTCAGGAATGGACATAGGAACTTGATGAGTAAGTAAGCCTTGGCATTAGTACATGGTGACAGCAAAAAATGCAATTAGTCCATCGTTGGTTCGTGTCGCTAAGTTTCCTTTGTCACGCCAGTTTGAAAAGACAAGGCATTGTTTTAGTGAATTTATTAGCCTAACTGACACTTATGTACCGATTCTTAGATTGTTCTTAGTAATTTCCTACTAGAGGTTTTTTTTCTCGACGCAGTTAGTTTTTATCATCATCTTTATTGAATACTACTTAGTTTTACTGTTTTATGTTGTTGTATGAAACAGGATTGCTTCTTATCAACTTCATGCAGATCTATGGAGACTGTGTTAAACATTTTCAGCAGGATCTCCAATACTCTTGAGAACTTAGTTTTTGTACCAAACTCTCATTATGTATTCTCTATTACGTACTAGGGTTATCTGATATTATATAATTTTACCTAACGATACCAGGCTTGCAGACTTTTACAGAATGTATAGAAGTTCTCAATGTGTAGAACGCAGCGAAGTTTGAAAGTAATTTTGGAGTGCAAGCGCGCGTCGAACTAATCAAATCGTTCACGGTCCTTACTTCGCTGATAACACTACCCGACGTGTTATGTTGCTCTAGTAACTGTGCAACTTTTTTATTGCCTTGTCGTATATTTTCTTACTTCACTTAGGAAAAACAATGGAGTTTTCACGAAACTACGCCTAATTTTCAGGTTTTGCGTCTTTACTGCTTATTTTACAATAGATGTAGAGTCATTTTCATATTGTTATTATCGAATATTACAGTCGATTTATAGTTACTTCACATTGCAATAGTTTGGTTCTCACCGAGGACAATCCACTTTTATACTCATGGAGAACCCCGATAGGTACTCATCGATACAAGATTATAGTTTAGTGCAGGCGCCAAAGGAAGTTGAGTATGCAAAATATGAGGACCGCATTCTGTAAATGTTTTTAAATATCTTAGGGGATGGGGTCTAAAAAAAATGGACCAATAAACTTTCCGGCAACATCCAGAATCATAATCTGCAAGCTTTCCTGAGCATATAACAGTTTACAATAGAATGCGGTCCTCATATTTTGCACACTCAACTCCACCCAGCGCCCGGTCTAGTTACCTAAAGAGCCTCTTCATGTTAAATCGGACTTTTCCATCCAAGGAATTGTATAACCCGTGAATGAAGTAACAATCGCAATATTTATAACAGTTGTATCAAAGGACCAGGTTCGCATTCCACAGCAACGCACCGCAATGCTAAGCACAATACCTATTAAGCCCTACATCGCCGGCTAAACTAATCGTAAACACAGCCATCATCTCTTTCCGCGTACCCTTTATACCGCAAACCTCCACAGGCATGTAATTAGTATATTTATGAAAAAAAAAGAACGAACCGATGGGGACAATGAGCGTGGGGACCGTTACTCTGGTAATGAGCCCCTCACATTCGACTAGCCGGGATAACGTGTAAGGGCCGGTCGGGCGCCTCTCACACCAACGCGTAACCTCTCGAGCAATTAAGATACAAACACAGAATATAAAACTACTAGCTGTTGCTCGCGACTTAAAACTAATAGCTATGTCCTTCTTCTGGTCATGGTCTGCCGATGTGCCAAATTTCATCCAAATCCGTTCTGCCGTTTTAGCATAAAAGCGCTACAAACAAACAAACTAACTTTCGCATTTATAATATTAGTTAGGATTAGGATTACCAGATAAAAATGTAGTAATGTTGTGTGCGTATTCAAAGCCCACAAATTAACATAATATGGAATTGATCATAGGACTTGGGGAACCTGTGCGAAGCCATTAGCCACGGCTGACGCTTATCAGGGAATCATCGACACTACGAAGAAGAAGGTTGATATTCATATTAAAAAACCGGCCAAGTGCGAGTCGGACTCGCGCACGAAGGGTTCCGTACCATATTATATGTTTAACAATCGCAAAGATAACTTTTTACTTATTTTATAATGATACTGTGAATTACAAGGTTATTTTTTGCAGTTGCAGAAAATCACCCATGTTTAAACAAAATACCTTATGAATCGCCGTTTTCAGTATTGTTGATTAAATACAGTATTCGTGGTACTTACATGGTATAAAGAAGTTTCAAATTCCTAATTTTTTTAATTGTTGCGCTAGAGCTCGTACAAAAATGGTCTAAAATTTACAACTTTTACGACCCCCTATTTCTTAATTTTAAAAGATAAAAAAAAATATGTTTGTACTCTACTCAATGAGTTCTAGAACTTCTAGACGATGACACCCCACATAACACATAATCAGCCTATAATGTTCCCACTGCTGGGACACAGGCCTCCTCTCGGTGAGAGGGAGTGGGCCGTAATCTACCACGCGGGCCCAGTGCGGGTTGGTAGATGTCAAATGTCTTCAAATTTTTGGTTCTAGGACATGCCGGATTCCTCACGATGTTTTCCTTCACCGTTTTGAGAGCAGCGGCGATGAAATAATGACATGACACCCCACATGCTAGATTAAATTTTTTTTTTTTTTTTTCAAAATGAAAAGTTTATTGTATGGGGACCGACCCCTTAAATTTTTAACTTTGCTTTATTTTTATTATTTGTTGTTATAGCCGTAATAGACAGCGGAGGCTTAGTAAGTTTGTACTGGGCTGTACGTGGTTGTCTGATTTCATGGATTTTAATTTTCTTGCGCGGAACCCTAATTATTTTTCTAAAATAAAAATAGCCTAAGTTACTCCTTAAAACATCAGCTATATGCCGTCAAAATCGGTGAAAATTCGTTTGGCAAGTTTCCTAACTTGGCTCAAAGTACCATTTTTTTAATCGGACTGCGCTTTAAAATTCTTCTATACAAACTTTAACATCCCTAAACCTCATTTGAGGCGTAGTTTTGAAAAACTAATAATGACAAACATTATTGCTTACTTATTTATGCAAGTATTTGTGCTAAGTTTCAAGTTCATTAACCAAATTAACAAGATTTTTCATATAAACTGTATCTCTGTTTTCACGAACAAAGATACCTAAAGAATTTCAAAAATCGTCTGGTATGTTTCCATAACTTGACTCAAACATTATTTACACCAATTTTAGAGTTAATCAAGCCCCCAATAAAATCCTCCGCTATAAAATTAACTTTTCACCCCTTAGGGGTAGATTTTTGGAAAACCCTAATACACGTGGTCTCAAGTATAAAAACTGAGTTTTGAGTTAATCGGACCGCGTGTTAAAGTTCCTCCATACAAACTTTGACACCCCCAATCCCTCCTTAGGGGGTAGTTTAGGAAAACTAAAAATGACAAACTTTATAATTTACTTAGATGAATATTCGTGCTAAGTTTCAAGTCTATTAACTCAAGGCATAGGATTTTTCATACAAACTTTCATCCCCTGTTTTACCCCCTTAGGGATGGAATTTCCAAAAATCCATCCTTAGTGGATGTTTACACTATATAAGGTATCTATGTGCAAAATTTTAAGTCTCTAGGTCCATTGGTTTGGGCTGTGCGTTGGTATATTAGTCAGTGACTCAGTCAGGACTTTGATTTTTTTATATATATAGATTTACCATGTTATTTTAAGACCACAGACTTCTTATAGGTTTTCCTGTAATGTACAGGTATAGAACTAATTTCTATATTTTTTTCAAAATTTTAGGCTCAGTAGTTTCGGAGATAAGGGGGGGGGGAATGGTCAATTTTCGTCTATTTTCTTAAATAACTTTAAAACAATAAATTTTAATATTATAAAAAAAATATATTTGAGACCCTCATAGTAAGCCCTTTCATTTGATATGTCACTCGGTACAGCTTACAAAACTTTTTTTTTAAATTTTCTTATTTTCCCCCTAAAAGTGACTCTCATATTCAAAATTCATATATTAACTTTAGCTGTACGTGTTTGGGTCACAGAAATCCATATGTGTACCAAATTTTAACTTAATCGGTCCATTAGATTCGGAGCAAATTGGCTGTGACAGACGGACAGACAGACACACGAGTGATCCTATAAGGGTTCCGTTTTTTCCTTTTGAGGTACGGAACCCTAAAAATTGATAGAATCTGAAGCAATAGCATGTAAAAACAGAAGACAAACACTTTCATTCTTCATTCATGATCCTATACGCATTCCTTTGCTGTGAAACCTCTAGCTATGAAAATAACAAAATATCATATTACATGAATAATTTTACAAATTATATTACCTTCACACCTCTGTTCCGTTGTGGTGAGCAGATACGATCATGTCAACGATCGCTGTAACTACTTGACATTTAAGATACCCTCGCACCTGTACTTACTTCTTGCAAGTTTTTTAAAGTACATGCATACGATAATTTAATGACACGCTTATGATCTGGGATATTATGTGTAGAACTTTAAGTGCCGAAAGATTTGGTACTTACTTGCCACCTTTTTGTTTTGATTGGAATACATCTTACGGTTATTTTATTTCGTCTTTCGGTACGTGCACGTCTTTGGACTAACATACGTGGTGGAGTTGTATTTTGTATTTTTTTATTCATCTGGGGATTGTATTGCGCTTGTTAAAATCCGATAGGCCATAAAATACATGAAAACCTTACAGAGGGGTAATTCGTGTATTTTTAACAACGTTTGAAATCTCATCTCAGTCTCAATCTGCTAAAAATTGTCTATCGTTTACCTACATTTTTGACATTTAATTGTAGCTGACATGAGATTGCGATTTGAATTTTAAAGTTTTTAGTTAGGTACGAGAATTGGCCTTCTGGTATAAGTGTCTGATGGTTAACAAAAGTTATTACCTTTTCTAAATAAACCTTCAAGGATAAAGTCGCGACCATATCACATTGTATTTTCTGTCCAATCTAAGTTACATGCCTTTGTGAATGTGGAACCTAATTCGCAAACTAGGCAGTTAATAAAAAAACGTCATGGACTACCGTACCTACCCAAAGCTATTAAAGTGGCCTTGTCGTTATCGCTAAAAAGAAAATAGCTTGCAGTGCACTGACCGCGCGTTAAATGCGTATGGCGTGCGCTTTCCACCTACCGTTGTGTGTCACACGGTGTTCCAATGTTGCGGAATGGTGTGAATTCTTGTACTGACTGTCGCCTTTTTCGATTTTTATGCGTTAACTCCTACGCTATATGAGAACCTGGTGGTGATATAAGTATTCGTCCTTTTTTGACGATGTTAATTCCGATAAAATGAAATACAAGTAAGTTAATGGTGGTAATTCGCTATGATAAAGTCAAATTAATAGCCTATTCCGATGTCATGCCCAGCCATTATTGTCATTCGATAAGATTCTCTAAAGGGAGAATGCTTATCAATATCATCATGATTCATGATCCATAAAAACACTTTAAAACTATAAAATATAAAAAATAAGATTGTATCAAGTTGGCACTCGATATTTTGCCCGACTTAGCCTGACTTTACCTTATTTCTTCAAACAGTTTAAAGTTAGAAATAATATTATAATTACATATAAATAATTACGCTGCAAGACGTGGGTGTAAGCTTCGAACAAAATTGCTCACTTAATGAAACAGCGAAGCTTTAAAAGGATCTGAAATATTAAGCTTTATTTATATAATTATAGAAGATAAATCCTAAATAATACGAGTTAGATAATATTTTATTTGGCAAAAACTATCCATAGGTAACCAAATCGATAGAATATGGGAAATCGATCTTGCTAACGTTAAACAAAGTAATTGTCACGACTAAACGATTAATCGGTAAACTAAATCGATTGAAATATTACTCGATGCGGATTAAACGTCAGGTTGAAGAATTTCATTCTGAGATATGGATCGCTGCATAAAGCACGTAGACCCGGTGTCTGCAGATGGAAAATGGCCTATGTTGTTATCGCGAGCAGCATGAGAATGAGACCCCTTTGCGATTTAATCTGCTCAAAGCTCTCCGGTAGCTCTGTACTCCTAATACTTTTATTTGCGAATTTCGTTTGTGCATTCATCTTGTTTAATTAAATTATTAATTAACAGAGATACTTTATTTTGCATATCGATTGGTTGTGCGAACAGAAGTTTATGGTTTTAAACAGAATTTATTTCCAATCTGTTGAATTCATCTTTAGTTGCCACTTTGGCAATACCTTCATCATTATCATCTACAGCAGGTCTATCTCCTTTCCCGCCTAAATAAGTAGCATCTACTTTTCCTTCTGTATTATCAAAAGGAAGCAGATGGCAAGAGATAAATTTCTCTCCTCACTAATACTTTATTTTGTTGTAAATCCAGCCAACGTTAAAGTTAGAAAGCATTCGGGTCCAATCCTAGTCCGTTTTTAATTCAAAGCCAAATAAAATGTGGGGCAGATCTTGGTTCACTTTACACATAGATTTTTTATATATTTAATGAAATAATAAATACTAGAAGTAAAAGAAAGAAAAAAATACAATTATTTAGCACGGACTAAAAAAAGGCACAATATAATACCTACCTATTAAATTAATATTATTTAATATTTCGCCAATTCATTACATTTCTATGAAAGCATCTTTTTATTTAACAAAAAAAAAATGGTCCCGTGTGAGTGAGAGGTGGTGAAATGCGACAACCCTTTTAAGTTAAGTAAAAGAGTTTATATTTTTCTGAGATATGGAGATAGTTTTAAATCTTCTTAGAAAACGACAGTTTTCTGTGATATGAAAGCATTCAAAGAAACTTGAGTCCTAAGCGTAGGGACGGTTTGAAAAGTACTTCACAACTGAGAGCTTCTTTTTTATAAACATAGTGTGAGAATAAAAACAACTGTTTACACCGACATGAAACTATTTTGTAGCATTTTCTGGACTAGGTAGGATTGAAAGCTACCGACGGTTACAGTACCATAACATACAAAGGTTCCAACGTTAATCTTCGAAAAAACCGAAATCTATACTATAACTAGCTGACCCGACAGACGTTGTCCTGTCCCAATTTCAATATTCCCATATAAAATCCACTTTCAGTTTTCCAGAATTTTCCAATTTTCCCGGCAACTTTTCCAATTTTTCTCATCGTTTAAACCTTCCCTGGACTACGTCAAACATTTCAAAACCAAAATCAGCTAAATCGGCCCAGCCGTTCTTGAGTTATAAAATTACTACGAAAAGTGGCATCGATTTTTATAGATATATAGATATAATATAGCTGAAGAGTTTGTTTGTTTGTTTGAACGCGCTAATCTCTGAAACTACCCATCGGATTTGAAAAATTCTTTTGCATTTAATAGCCCGATTCTTGAGGAAGGTTATAGGCTATTTAATATCACGCTAAGATCCTTAAGACCACAGCAAAAAGAAAAAAATCGGAAAGAACGCGAAGCGAAAACGAAGTAACAGCGCGGGCAGGCGACGCGATGCGTTTTAGAATATTGATGCGAACGAAGCCACGGACAGAAACTAGTATCTTGTATATAAATAAAAAGAGAAGTCCTGACTGACTGACTGACTGATTGACTGACTCACAACGCCCAGCCCACACCCTTGGACCTAGAAAACTGAAATTTTGCACAGAGGTTCTCTTTATACTGTAGACAAGGAATAAGGAAGGAATTCCCGGTAGTAAGTTACCGTGGGATATTTTCCGACATCCACGCGGGCAAGCCGCGGCAATAGCTATAGTATAGTTAAAATCTCGCTGCAGACTCGGTCATAAATCATTCGAGTGTTTCGCTCTCTTTCCCACTCACGGGCCTTATGGGCAGGCCACGCCCACACGTAGTCCTGTGCATTACTGCAGTCGATGAGTGATATCGATAGTTTTATATATTTATAAATGGGTGATAGAAATAAATACACATTTTTTTTTATTTTATTACCAAATTTACTACAAAGCATATTAAATATATAAACAAAAGAACGTATATATAAAACTAAAAATAGAAAATTAAAATTCTTCGTCTGAGTCATCGTCATCATCTGTTATCGATAATGGCCTTGAGCGCGCGCAACTAGCGCACATCCCTACTCCGATTATGATTTATGACCAAGTCTGCAGCGAGATTTTAACTATACTATAGTAGCGAATAAAATGTGACTGATCCAATAAGGGAGTGACGGAATTTGTACGTCAATCTATGTATAATAATTTAGATGGGAATAAACAACGTGTCGTTTTGCATTCTCGTCAAATTTCAGGGAACAGAACATCAAACCGAACAACTTTTTCCATGGGACCAACATCGTAATCGCGAAAAAATTTTTAACTGTCCCATAGATAAAATTAATACGTACTCGACGCAAATGTATGGGACGGCTGATTATTTTTTCGCGATTACGATGTTGGGGAGAAAGTTGTTCGGTTTGAAGGGCTATACCACACCCTTAATTTTGAGGAGGTTGCAAAACGACACGTTGTATATCAATTTCTATTGGTCAATTTGTATCGAAATTATTTCGGTTTTTCCGAAGAATACCGATGGAACCTTTGAACATTGTAAGTGCATTAAGCTACCCTTTTCATTTGCTTTTATATTGGAAAATCCTATTTTTTGCGGAAAATCTGTAAGGAAACAATAAAAACATATGTTTCAAATCAATATACTTTTTTAGGGTTCCGTACCCAAAGGGTAAAACGGGACCCTATTACTAAGACTTCGCTGTCCGTCCGTCCGTCTGTCACCAGGCTGTATCTCATGAACCGTGATAGTTAGACAGTTGAAATTTTCACAAATGATGTATTTCTGTTGCCGCTATAACAAAAAATACTAAAAAACAGATAAAATAAATATAGAAAGGGGCTCCCATACAGCAAACGCGATTTTTTTGCTCGTTTTTGCTCGATATTGATAACGGCAACAGGTAGCGCTTGAAATATTCACATAATATTTAGTTATATATTCACTTTACAAATAAATAATTAAATTAAAATAAAACGAATATTTAACGGGAACTCCCAAAAAATTACGTTTGTTGTACAAACGTGATTTGTTTGCCGTTTTTACGGAACCCTTCGTGCGCGAGTCCGACTCGCACTTGGCCGGTTTCTACAATAATACAACTATCCTACTAGGTACATAATAACGATGACAATGATATTTATTATATAATATCATTGAACGATTAGTAGAGCGATCAAAATGGCAGACCGTATTGTCTACCTACCACAGTTCTCCTTTTAAAACAATTAGAACAATTTTCTTTCCAAGAATTCAAATTTAATTTTCCAGCAGCTGTCATTGATACTGTCATTAGCCAGAGTGTAATAGTTCCATTTAATCTTGCAATCGATAATACTCATTGATTTGATTATGACCTACAAAATTATACACAACAGCTAATTTTGCAAATGCATCAGGCCCATGGTCATATTGCTAGGTTCCGAAATAATGATCTGGAAAAGAAAATTGATTTACTTTGAAAGAGTTTTGGTTGCTAGAGAAATCACTTAGTACCAAAACTTTTTTTTTTCTAAACCCAAATGGAGGTGCAGTTTTCCAAATATTTTCCATGGAGAAAACTCATATTTAAATAGATATACTCTTTTTGGTTAAATTATAGATACAAACATTTTTGTTTAAATTCTAACTCATTTTCATTCACCGTTCCTTCGTTTTCGTTCATAATAATATGTCTCTTGTTGTGGAGTCTGCAGAAACTCCATAGAGCCTCTTTACAAGTAAACCTTGTCGTAGATTTAGATAGAAAAGCAAGACTAAGCGCGTTAGGCTATCCAATTTGCGTATGGTGTGTCACCGTCGGATAGGGTAGTGCCATAGTGCACTTACCTCCGTTACCTGATACCTTAGCATTGTTCCGAATTATTGTTCTATACGGTTTGATTTCAAACTCAAGAGCAATAATTATGATGCTTAATAGCTGTTTTTTAATACAATGATTTTCAATGTGCAGTTGAACCTATTTGTAAAAGGATTAGAGACTCTGAAATTGAGAATTTTTTGCTACTATTGGTTCAACAAAATGCAAACTTATAGCTTAGTTCTGGCCTAACACAATTTTGACAGCAATCATCACGATAGGAAAAAAATATTTTTAGGACATGTTAACCATTTCTTCTATTCGCATATCGTCATTAGCATATAGGTCTATACAGAATAGTCTACAGCACAGTTAAAGAATCTATTATTTCCTGTCCCATTCCTATTTAGACCTGGCCCACAAATAGGGTTGTAATGAAACTGGTTTCGTTCCAAATGGTCATCTCATTTCAAAAGCGCCCCATTTCTATCGGAACAAAATACTGACAGCTTGGAGTATCAAACAATGAGAGTTCATTGTAAAAGTATTGCGCAAATAGGGGAGGGATGCACCCTCAGCAAAATAGCCTCTTCTCCAAAATGCCTGTTTCAAATGCAGCACTGACCTTACCCAACATGTGTGCGATTACCTTTAGATCCTGTTTTATCTTGTTCTGTAAACAAGTTTGTAATTTTGTATTATGGGTCCAATTGTTGATTAGTGTGTATTGTGATTTCTTCTTTGTGTGTATTGGTATTGTTATTTGGTTTAAAATGATGTAAATTATTGGCTATTTCTAAAAAAAATACTAGTCGCTTTTGGCCTATTTCTGAACAATAACCGCCCGTTAATACAAAATTATCACTGATACAATTGCGAGATGGGGAGTATATTGCATTTAACATTAGTTGAATTAGTTTGCCAGTCGCTAGGTTTAAACTTTAAGTTATTCTTCATTTACAAAACTATAATAAGCATTTTTTCATAATAAACAGTTCTATTCCTCAACAATATAATTCATTCATTTGAAAACAGTCCTATTTGTTACAAGTTGTAGCAATTATATCGATTGCAATGTGAAGTAATAATTGTCCTTCTTCAGGCGCGTCAGCTGACCGTAATTATTTCGCAACTTTGAAATATTGGCCCTTTGATACTTTCAAACAGTTAAGTAGACAGGAGGTGACCTTTTCGTATAAAAACATGTAGCCTTAGTACTTTTCTTTAGCAAAATAGTTGTCTGACGTCTAATCGCAACTTTTATCAAAACATATGGAAAACTTGCCGAACGCATCCGAAGCATTCCGAAATTTTGTTTCTAGTCAGATTGAGATGGAGCCCATGAACTAATTAAAAGAAGAAATAATAAAACGAAACCAAAGACAAAAGTGCTGTGCGTGACCCGCCAAAAAGCAAGATGGCTGCCAAAAGGAAAGCTGGTGCACTCCTTCAACATGTCCTGCCAAAGGTAACTTTTTAATTATTTTAATAGGATCCCTTACAGCAGCCATTACAACAAGACCCCTCCTCTCGTAATGTATGCAAAGGGCACGAGGTCTATTTCAAACGGTCAAGATAAACATGCCAAGGCTGAGAACTCAGCGATGGCACTTATAAAACGGCGAGTTCCCGCCATGAGTTTGCAGGCTACTATAAAGCGCAGTAAAAATGGTATAATTAAAGGAATTTATAATGACACCCGTGGCGATGTTAACCGACCGATTTGCGGTGTTCGAGGCTTGTGAGGGCTTCTGTTGAGTGGCTGATCATCCGGATGCGGTCGAATAGCAGACGTGGTCGCATCGAAATTGGCGCCAAAGTCAGTTTTCCCGCCACGGGCGGTTCGCCTTGCAAAATGGCGGAGTTTCAAGTGACACGCGGCAGGCGTTGGTAGTATTAGAATGGACATACCCAGCTACTAACAGATTATATAACATTTAATAGAAATAAAACATTACACTGTTACATCTGTTTTTCTTGGAAAACAGATTAGTAATATGGAATTCGAAGAAGTACTTAATTCATTGTATTGCTTTCACGTAATAAAAACAGAAAAGATAACTGAATTGCTAAATTCATTATGCACTGTTCATAATTATTTACTTTATGTGCGATGTTTCACTTATTGGAATTGGAATAAAAAAAGCTACTCAGAAAAAAAAAGCTAATCAGAGTTTACAACTAAAACTTTTCTCATAATGAAAACACTACATCCATCATAAACTTATCATAAATTCATAATAGAGCATGATCTGGATCATGCTTTATTATGAATTTATGATAATTTACTTATTTTCTGATTAACTAAATGTATGGGATAGAGTATTGTTAGTATGAGTACTTTGAACGTACCCATACCTGCTAGCTTGGGCCGACGGCCAATTTTCAGGTATCGGGTACTAAGTTACGTAAAAATATTAGGTACTCAATTTTCTTATAAAGTCTGACAGCTGATTTTTATGTATGTGTTACAGAATATTGTTAATAATTAATAATCAATACTTTCAGACACTTCCCTCGGTGGTTTTTTCCGCCAGACGATTAAAAAAAAACAAAAAATCACGCAAACAATTACGTCGTCTTACTTATAGTTTGAGTCTTATTTTTATATACCTAATGATACTCGGGAACTATTGCAGTACTATTTGTAAGCAGCCAGACCAATCGTAGCGGTCAAACATCCCCCAGACACAAACCATCTACTTAATTGTCACGCTCGCGCTCGCGCTCATACTAACAGCGGCCTTTTAATTGTATCTGAGGGATGTTTGGCAGCTACGATTGGTCTGGCTGCTTACAAATAGTATTGAAATAGTTCCCCGAGTATCGTTATATAAAAATTAAGACTCAAACTATAAGTAAGATGACATCATTTTTTGCGACCTTTAACGCGTCTGTCGGAAAAAACCGCCGACGGGAAGTGTCTGGCAGTATTGATTATTAATTATTAACAATATTCTGTAAAGCATATGCTTTACAGAATATAAAAATCAGCAGTCAGATTTTAAGAAAAGTCAGTAATATTCTTACGCAACTTTAGTAGGTACCTAATACCTGAAAATTGTCCGTCGGCCCAAGCTAGCAGGTATGCGTACGTTCAAAGTGGCATGGGATAGAGTAGTGTTAGTATGTAACACTACTCTATCCCATACATTTAGTGAATGAGAAAACAAGTAAGGTCTGGCGGCTCTGGGATCTTCGACAATAATTAATGGGGATCCACACGCAAAGCTCAGCGCAGATGTCGCCAGCGGCGGGACGGCTGCTGTCAAATCGTTTTCGCTTTGGTTACGTTCAGGTTATTCGCTATTTTTGTGTTGAAACCGGTCCACCATCGTAATCGATAACATGTATTGTACCTGGAAGCTTAAAAAATTGAAAGACGAACTAAAAAAACAAGGAGGAAGGATAACTGGAAGGAAAGCAGATCTTGTTGAGAGGTAGCCTTTTTACTAGTAAAAATATATTTTATCAGTGATTTGCTCTAGATTTGGAATTTTTTTAGTTGTAACGTGTTGATTTTTACTTAACTCATGGTAAGAAAATTTACGAAAAACTAAAGAACATTACTTTAAATGATAAATGGTATTCTTTTTTTTTTAGGTTAGAAGCTTATGATGGAAATTTTAATTTCGGCAATCAAAGCCCTCAAGCATCTGAAAGACAAGCAATTGACGTCCCTGCTATAGAACTTTACCAAGACGTCAATAGCTCCACCGTACTGCCGAAGATTACCAAACAGCATATTCAAAGTTACTTTGATAGGCGTCGTATAGCCATTTCCCGCTTCTTTTTTAGGGTTGTATTTTTGGGAAATAAATTTACACCGGGGTTACTACATCCTGGTACAGCACACAGAGGCATTGTCGAGAAAAATTTAATTTAATAAATGATAGGTTACAAAATGTATGTAATTGACAGCTTTCAATGGCCATGCCGACGATGCGCCACCTATCGTGAAAAAATGGCAGTAAAGATCCTCATTGTCATGAAAGTAACGTATAATGAGTTTAGAAAATATACTGGCTGGAGCATCATTGGCTGGAGCACTAAATAAAATGGTCCTTTTTTCCCAATTCTCTTATTAGCAGTCACTGCATTTTGCGTTTATCCGGAATATTAGGAGAATATCGTTGTATAAAAAATAATGCATTCCGTAACAGTCTGTAGCACCAACAATAAATGACAAAAAATTATAAACCGTCATACTTGAAAAAAATCACACAAAATTCTAATCCAAAATACTCCTACCTTTCGCGCAACAGTATCATACGTATTAGACAGATCCACGCTAAGATGTCTGCTTGATCACCGAGGCGCCGGTCGGCCTTGCATACTGCCCGTATCTGCCCACCCCGCTACACCGCTATAGAGTAGCTAGATCGGTCCTAGCTCATGTAAGTACTTGTAAAGATGCAAGTTGGTTATCATCGTGATGCTTTTTTTTAGGAAACATTGATTCATCTACTGCTATACTTGTGTTTCTATATTCTGTGCATATGTTATGAGTATGACTTTTCTAGCTGTCTAGAATCTGGGTCTGTTATCTATAGGTACCATCTGCACACACATACATACACATAACTTTATAGTCTTCAAAAATTTAATTCAAGGTACGAACCAATTGGTCACTTGCTTATAGAGTGTTCAAAAAGTTTTGAGACAATATAATATATAAATAATATCTAATATGCATATCAACAATGTTGTCGTTGACGATGCTCAGTTAGGGAGTAACTAAACCATGATGATCGTCCTAAATCTAAACGACAGCAGTAATTCAAGTGTATAAAGTGGTTTTAAGGTTATCTCAGTGACACAGCAACTTTGTCAACAGTACTTACACATTACACACAATATGTCTAATACTACCGTATTAAAGATGATGCTGGTTATTTCTTGTCTAATTCGTTTTGTCTCATAATTGACAGCTCGTTAGGAACTAAGATGTCTGTCTTTATAACAATGTTAATCCTACTATCCTACTCCTAGTAAGGATGGATGGATGTTTGTTACTCTTTAAAACGCAAAAACTGCTGAACTAATTTTACAGATATAAATACTTTCTATCCCGATATTCTTATGGGTCCGAGACTTACGCGGCTGAAACCGCGGGGCGTTGCTTAGGTGATACCAATATCTGGGAAATTGTGTATTTTTGTCTAAAAATTCATGGTTATATTTTTTTTTTTTAAGACACGATACCTACAATTTTATGCGTCCTCATTCAAGACATAAGGTAATAAAAAGAAGCAAAACATTTCGAGTTCACGTCATAACGAATACTCATAGCTGACAAGCAATCATTAGGTTCTTAGTGTCGCATAATAGTCTACATTTTGCTGGCCTTGGCTTCAAAAACTGCCGGTGCATACTTAGATACCGTTACATCCGATCCATAAATTAGGATTGTCATTATAGATATATGCGGCTATTTTGGACCTATTTTCGTTCACATTATTGTCTCGACCATTCTTGTGATCGTAGATGGTAATGCCAAAAGATTGCATGTGTTTATCTAAGACAGTTACAATAATTTTGGAGCCCCTCATGTCCCTGAACATCAAGGAGTTTTCAATAAAGATTGATAAAAGTGCAAGAATGAATGATGAAACCCAAGAGTTAAAAGTTAATAGCAATCAGCCAATATTTCGAACTAATCTAAAACTTTATACCAACTGTTCATATTGACTGTTCAGACCGAAAATATTATGATTATTTTAACTATACATGGAACCACGTTAATGAATGCAAAACGCGTAACGGGTCCTCTAGGTGTAAGTGAATACAACCCAGGAGATAAGCCTTATGTTATGGACCATTTTCTGAAATAGGAGAAAATCAATGGGACTTGGCAAGCCTTCAGAGCATGTTACTCCATCAGCCAAGATCCGGCCAGGATTAGACCATTAGCTGTCAAGATCTAGATACCGCTGCACAAACAGTAGCTGTGGTACAAAACTATGCAGTTTTAGACAATTTAGAGGAACTGGTTATTGCTATGTCCAGTTAGAAATTGACAACTTGCGCACAATTGTATTGTTATATCCAATTAAGGAAACTGCATTTTAAACGTTCTGAATTGCTGAAATTGCGATATTATGCATCGTCGTGGTCCTCATACTTAAATATGTGGTTATTTCTGCAAGAGGTTTCAGGATGTGGCTCGGCATCGTCAGTTAGAAGGCATGTTTTTGATCCAAAAATATGAGGATGAAAATCCAATGACATAACATAAGATTACGCCTCGTTTCTCCGAAGGGTTGGGCAGGGCTGTACTTATAGTACACCCACATTTTCCCAGTTATGTTTAAGTCCTATGTAATAGGGGGCGAGCCTATTGCCATCAACCGGCCACAAATCCAGACTCCGGGCTGCTACTGAGAAATTCCAGATAGAAAAACCCAATAGCACTTTGCCTGACCTGGGAATGGAACCCAGGACCTCATGTTCAGCAGTAGCGCTTGCGACCAACGAAATTCTAATATTGTTAGAATTTTAACACCCGTCCAATTTAAACCCACTGCTTTAAATATTGCTTTGAAGAAAACACCTGCAACCTTTCATATTAAAAAGATGGAAGGCGAATCCTACTTTATTTTATAGTAGCAGGACTTAACCTTATAAATTTCACGGATCCTTTATTTTACGGACCCGAGGATCCCACAAAACCAATTAAAAGATGGCCTTTCTTAAATATTTAAACTCCTTTAAGACCTCGTTGGTACCAAGGCGTCATAAGACCGAGGCGCTGTCCGTTGAGACGGGCGCGTACATTATTCAACGCGCGCTCCCGCGTTCGCCTGCATTCCGTATAGCTAGCCGCATTGTTTGCATGTCCACCTGATATCCATGCAAGACTTGCTGCCTAAACTTTGCACATGAATTCAAGAATAACCGGACATAGTAGTATACTTCGTAGGTATATGACGCATAATTTAATTGATAACTAAGGTAAACATGGTGTTGTCGTATGTGTCACTTTATCGTATTGTAAGTGCATCTAACAGTAGTGGGGTATCGGGTTACCAATAATAATGTTGCTTGTACAGAACGTGTATGGAAAACAGGTCGAATAGTATGGGAGAACGTCGACTAGTAATTGTTTGTTGCGAAGTAATGATTTTGAAAAAGTCAAGTCACAGCATGGCAAAGCTACGAGAAGAATCCAAAGCAGGTGTCTACTGCCTAAGCACGAAGTCCGTAGTTTCGGCCTTCGTTACGGGTGTTTCCTACTCCGTATCACCTACGGACGGATGATTGGTTCGGGGCTTGAACGAAGTATGAATGACAACACGATTTGACAGTGTCCCTACTCCCGATGTGTTTTTGCCCAACCGAAAAATTAAACTTTTACACTTTGATGGATCGTTATGTCAGACGGACGGACGGACGGACGGACAGACGGTAGACGCCCAGGAACTAGAACAGAATGTATAATTATTATAGTACTGCTATACGGCGACAAGTCAGTGAAAGAACTATTTTGGCAAAGGGTGGAAGAAAAACAATCTTTTTTAAGAGCATTGACTGATAAAAATATGGTCCTTGGTCAACGTCTCTATTTGGTACAGTTTTGCCGACTCATAAAAATTACCCTTGGTATTAATACCGAATGTAGTTACCCTAGTTTTGTTAGAAAACCTATGCGTCATTATGATTTGTAACTTGTATTTTTGTTATGAATATTCTTTGTTGAGTTCACTCAATTGTGTAGAAAACACAAATATGTGTGCAAATGTAAAGTAATCAAAATATTTTCTTCGGTATTTAGGTGATTGTTTTGTTAGCATTTTCATTTGTTACTCGACTAAGCCGATGTGAAATTGGGTCGTCATGAATTTGATAGTTTGTATTTTATCATTGTATACCTACTTATTTCCTTACTAGCTTTTGCCCGCGGCTTCGCCAGCGTGGATGTCGGATATTTTCCCAAGGGAACCTACTACCGGGAATTCCTTCCTTATTCCTTGTCTACATTATAAACGGAACCTCTGTTCAAAATTACAGCTTTCTAGGTCCAATGGTTTGGGCTGGGCGTTGATGAGTCAGTGAATCAGTCAGTCAGTCAGGACTTTTTTGATGAGCCTTCATTAGTGCAACAACTTTTCTAACTTCTAAAGCTTAATTCCAGGTATGTTTTTTTAAACTTGTAACAAAGGACCAAATCAAGTCTTCTATAAACATAATGCGTTAGATGTTAATTAAGTTGCACAATGTAGTGACATATTGCTAGGTCACGTCCAAACCACTAGTAAACCTAGAGTAGTTAAGCCTTATGTCATTTATCTTAGAACAGCGGGAAAGCAGCTCAATAATAACCCCCAAAAAGTACCAAAATAAGCAGCTTAGTCCAACAGATCACACTAACAATAAAAAGTCGCCTCAGACATCAAGGAAGCCGCCACTAATTTCATTTTCACCCTCAATTTATATCTGTCACTTTTGGTACCGTGGACTGCGCGCGTAAAAATATTGTTTTTACTTATCCCCGAAGGGAGGGATGGGGTGTAAGGGGGCGTAATTACTTGAGCAGCCAGACGCTACGAGACGGTCCGTGGGGGTTGGAATTACTACGGAGTTGCGGAGGTTTGCCCGCAAGCCGCCTCTTTTTGTAGGTGACGCCGAGAATTTTTCTTAATCCGCTATGTATGGCTGACTAGGGGATCTTTGTGTGTTTTTTCTGCTTCTGCTTTTACATACTTACAGCTTTATTGATTTAGCAGAAAGCGAGTAAAACTATGTGCTGAATATGCAGATTGAATACATTTTACCAGGATGATATGATTTAGAACAAATTGTTTTTATAACTTCTATCGCAATGTTTGAATGTCTCGTTATCTCATAGGTGTTGTGTAGATTGGTCCGTAGGTGGTAATTTGTCACCAGTTGTTAAACTGCGTCTAACGGTGATTGCATACAGGATCATAAAGCTGGCGATACATCTCTCAATCTATTGTTAGCGAGATCGTGAGATGAATCCGAATATGAAAGTCCGAAAGGACAACGCACACATAAATGTAAAACATTTGATGATTTTAATACCGTCAGGATATCTTTATGTACGTATCCGGTAGTGGCTGTTTTTTTGCGATTATTGAAGAATTTTTATTACGTTAGGATCAAAGGATCAAATATTAAATACCAACCCTAAAACATAATATCCTTAACATATTAAGTTAAACCTTAACCACTTTAGTAGAGGTAACTCGCAAGGTTACTTTGTGGTTAACTTGAATCTAAAGCCTAGTCTAAGATGAGAATATCTTAAGGTAATAGACCGTTTGTATTCTTGGGGCGTATAGAACATTTCCTTGACATGCTCTATGCTAGCTTCTAAAATACTTGCAACTGTTGTAACTTTATCACTAGGTGGACACTTAGACATAGTTATAGTGGAAGTATTAGCTAAAATTAGAACGGCATTAGTAAGGCTGTAATTGTAATCCTTACCGAAGGACCACTTTGTATTAAAACCATGGTAAGAGTCATTTGAAATGCGCTCGTGGTCGTGGCCTTCTTAATTATCATTATCTAAGGTCTTTTCGTCTACTACAAGCAATATTACCTACTTAAATGATAGACAATGGGCCAAGAATTTCTTGCCCGTTCTTCTCCATAGAGATCTACCTTTTGGAATGGGCAACTAGCTTCAACTTTCTGACTGACCGACTCTTTGACAATTCAAAAGTGCCTGTGATTGGTTTAATTGAAATAAATCCTTTGAGTTTGAGTTTTGAGTTTGAGTTTGAATAATGATGCATTTTATCTTTGGCAGTTCGGTGTCCTGCTGTAGAATTACTCCTATATCCTATATCATTCGCGTTTTTATAGTCACATCTGTCATTCGTAGATTTTTGACAGTCGTTACGGGTAGTCAGAAGCCCGAAAGTCTGACAACCAGTCTTTTACCAAGGGGTATCGTGTTACCCCGCAACTGGTTTGTGGAGGTCAGATAGGCCGTCACTCCATGTAAAAAACGGGTATTCAGCTGCATCTGGTTAGACTGGAAGCCAACCCCAACATAGTTGGGACAAGGCTAGGCAAGATTTATTGATTGATAGTCACAAATCTCTCATGCACCAACACCTGGACCATGTTGGCTAGACATACTTGTTTACTGCGGTGACGCGATATTGACTAGTATAACAGTTATCTTTGACCAACAATCACAATAGAAACAGAATGTTTTTAGTGAACCGATCAGCTAGGCCGTGTTCAGATAACCAGCGCCGAACTCGCACAGGACTTGCACACGCGTTGTGCTCGCCATAGGGTGCTTTTCCACGAGATGTGCTATGTCGCTGCGCTGCGAGGATGTGAAAGCTAAGCTACGAAACTATGTGACCGTTTCCACTAATGCTAAGCTGTGTAGCGAAGCGAGTAAGATGTGCTAAGAAGATGCGCCGTCGCGAGTTAACTGTGCAAGGAAGATGCACATAGGCTACACCACTCGCGCATCCATAACACGCATCCTTCCATATAAAAAACATAGCTTAGTTGAACCCGTTTCCACCAATGCTATGCTATGTGGACCAATGAGTATGATTTGTGGATGTCAAACGCATCCATACCAACGTAGCATAGCACATCTCTGGTGGAAAAGCACCCACAAAATCAGCGAACGCATCGCGCACGCCTCGCTCCCGCTTATCTAGTGGCTGGACAAGGCAAGACGCATAAGCCCGCGCAAGGCGTATGCGGGGTGAGCCCGGGGTTGACATGAGGCGGGCGCGAGGCGGGCGCGAGGCGGGCGCGTGGCGTGTGCGGTTGGACTTCGATAAATGCAATTTGAGATTTATTGATGTGTCATGCATGAGACTCAAATTATATACAACCAATTTCAAAGCTAGTTAGGCGCGGGTGCTGACGCGTGTGACGTGCGATTAGCGCGTGTCGTCTGAACGCACCATTAACCAAAAATAACACAATCGATTAAAATTTTTAGGATTATGTTAAGGTCACGATAACGTAGAACGTAGGACGATAACGTAACGTAACGTAGAAAATCCAACAGCTTTTCTAGGTAAATGAAAACTTATATTTGTTTGTTTACCTTTGAACTTATTTCTCTGCATAGCGACAAATTATAGCATGGATAGGCGCTGATAGAAATATTAAGTAACTAAAGTTACTCTTATTGTCTATCTGTTGGTTACGTTTTTCAGTTGGATTTTTCAACTCATTTAGATGAAAAAGGCACCTTGATATCTGAGGAATGAGCTTCATCCCAATTTGTTTGGGGTCAGCGCAACATGTCTTTTTCTTCCATATATTTATATTAGTCGTCATCTCGGTATTCACCCCCTTTCTACCCATATCATCTTCACACAATCCATCCTTACCTACCTTCCCCGTACCTTTGATCTTCCCCGGATCTAGATAATAGTCGTCACAATCATGCTCATAATGGTCGTCACACACCTGAATACTAAATTAAGCGCCTCTAATTGAGATGAGTACTGTAATACTGCTGCAGTATAGTCCGCACGGTTCGGACCTCAATCGATAGAGTAAAAATAGTTGCAGTGAATGTTGGCGCCGGTCTATCTGGCACCGCCATTTTCTGTGATAATCCGTTTATAAATTGACAGGGGATATTTTATGTTTTTTCTTTTTATGGGGAAAAGATAAAACCGCTATGCTTGTGACTTGTAAGGTGTAGGTAGGTACTGATGCGCCATCCTACGATTCAGTCCTGCCATGGAGGCCTATTTGGTAAATGGACAACGTTTGAAAAGACAATCGACTATCGTTGCTAAAAAAGTAAGTAATGGTGAATTTTGGTGGTCCTTTTGTTCGTGAAAGGGATGATGGGAGTCGAAATGTGACATCTTCAGCTAACACACAGTTCAGATAAAGCTTTATGATATCCCAGTGAATTGATATATGAATAATATTACTTGTCAGGGTAATTTTATTATCTTTCGGCTATGTGTCTTCGATATAATCTCCTTCATACGTTGAGATGTAACCAAAACAGCTATTTACATTATAGCAAGATATAACAGTAAATTTAACCGCGTTTATAAATCTCGGGGAGCAGGGTAGCAGCACGCGGTGGCGGCACGCACTCCGACGTAGGTATCCATATTTAGTGCCTTCGCTCGCTCAGTTTATCACACTTCAAAGAGCACGGGTAAGCGTCGACTTGTAACCGCGTCTCCCCAGCGATACCCCTGTAACTAGGAAGCCGCTTTGTGAAATTCGCGATGCTTTTCGACGGAGACGCGACCCCCATTCGGTTTTTCGAGGTCGGCCCGCTTCCCCCTCACATAATGCGAGTATCTGCGTCTACCTCCACAACGCCTTTGCTACTCTGGTACTTATCACGCGGTAACTACGCGGTTTCTGCACCTAGTTTCTCACTAAACTCTGAGTGAATGTGGGTGTTTAATTATTTATTCAATCTGTTAGAGGATTTTTCACGTGCCAGTTTCCCCCATTTCAGTTTTAATCGCATTAGCGTGTGGCAATGGTATTTTGATGTAACTGCCTACTTACTTAGTTTGCTTGTTGTGTTAGTCATCGAGGAATTTGATGATAAATGATTTATTGCCTGTTATTGTAATGAAACATACTTTCGATTTAAAACTTTGATTCCAGTACTTATGAAGTTTTATCGTCATAAGCAGTTTTACTTTGGCCGCATTATGCATTTTGTTCTTAATATCTACCTGTAAAACTGCATGTCCATCCAAATAACTGAGAAAATGTGTTTTTCGTACACTTCAATCTAGCAAACAACATTTAGGGGTTGCAATGTTGCATCCAGATTTGGTATGACCCGCGGCTGCACTACACCCCATCGAATCGAAAGACCTTTAATGACGAAACGCACCCCTATGCGCCCTAGCATGAAAAATATTCCCAAAGTTTCCTTCAAAATCGCTTTAACGTTTATTTTTTGCTGAGCTGCACTCGTACGAAAATAATTGTTTGCTACATATCTTTTTCGTTTTTATTCTTTATCACAAAGGGTTTACACTGTTGTAGAACAATTAACAAAACAACGTAACACTGAACTTTGTGAGCTAACTAGGAATATATTCTGTATATTTCAGAGTACTAACCATGGTCCTCGTTACGAACTAATCCATCCAAAATTATAGTGCTTGTCGGTGTAACAATTCCCATTAAACTTATTTAATGCTAATTCTTTTAGCTGTCTATAAGTTTCAATTGGTCTGGGTTCCAGTGCCAAACAGCAAGAATGCAACCACGTTTCCTTCATGCCACTCTGTTTGACTATCTGTCCATCCGTGTGTCAACAAAAGTCAAAAACGCTCTGACTGGCCCAAGACTGGCCCCTCCAACTTTTCAACTATCAATCAAAAAAATCTGACACTAGACAAGCGCTTTCAAGCCCCTTAGTTTTTGGTCCTTCGATGTCGTACGATGTGGATTGCTTTGCAGTCGACAGGAATACCTAGTCACCTATCGACATTTCGTGGCTGTCAAAAACTACATTCACCGTTGTTAAAACAGAAATAAAATTATTCAACAGTTTAATATTCACCGTGAATGTAATATTGCTTCTCTTGCGTATCTTTGTTCAATATTTTTCGCAATCTTTCGTATACCGTCCGTAAGTACCCTTATGTTACATGTACGCACTATGTACTCATATTGAGCCGCTGAATTGATGACTAGGGCGTTTTGCTCGGTTCCTATATTCGATTACAAGTCGTTTTATTTACCAATCGTTATTTTTGAACTGGTCCTTTGGAAAGAATTCAAGTGGATTGTTGTTAATGCTAAGCTAAAGAGGAAATTAGTGGAAGATGAGTGCTTAGTAGTTTAAACTAGCATGGAGTCCCGTTTGGAAAAGTATTTGTTTGGCCTACATCAGCAGGACTTGTAAAAATTACAGATTTGTCTGTGCGACATAATGAATAATGATATAATATAGAGACACGGCAATGACCTATCAAGCCAAGTTAGGACAAAAGAAGAAGCATTGCTTTATCTACATAACATAAACGACAAAAACTTAGTAGGTACTAAAAATGTATTTGATTTGCTTCTACTGGGTCTACCACACTCTGGTTTTATGTCATTTTGAAAATATTCAACAATTTCTGCAATGTCGAATTCTACTCACAGACTTCTAATTAAAATAAAACATACCAAACAAATCTTTCGCCGGAGGTTATTCTGGTAGTCTCCGCGTTTTTGCCAAACACTCATGAAATCAAACAGATCATGAAGAGAATAGGTCCCATAAATCTCCTGTGAGATTCAGACGTAAATCCCTTCATCTGGACAAGCTGTAAGCCATTGTGTAGCTACCTATACGTACTCCTAGCTATAGCACGCCTGTACATCAGCATGAGCATCTAGGGAGATTAAATCACAATATGCTGCATTTTTTGTACTGAGTTCTCATGGCATCTTTGAAGTGGTATATGTTCAAACCTGTATTATTTTTATAGTTTTAATGGATTGTAGTGACTCCGTATCACCAAAGTACTCTTGCCCCAAGTACTCGTAGTTATTTTTCTTCTGCTGTTATGTCTTGTACTCTTGTTGTTCTCGTGTATCGGCATAAACCATACGAAAGGATAGTTCATGCTGTGATCAAAATATAACACAGACAGCAAGGTGGTATTGGAGCTGAATGCTCAGGGAGCGCCAGGCGTACATTGAAATTTTCGAAGTTGACGAAGAAGAAGAGTCCCTAGAAGAGAAGAGTGTTGAATAGCGTCCTCTTATACTGTCTCGGGCAATCTTTTCCGATTTTTGATTATGCTTCGTTCGTATTACTGTTAATTATTAAATCTCTTATTGACAGTATTGCTCAAATAAAGGCATCTTATCATTTGAAAAAAAAAAAAAAATTAAAATCTTTTTTGTGAACATCAAGTCGCTGCAAGAACATCAAGATTTTTTTATAAAGATTGGACTTTCGGATTCCAAATCAGTTTGCCATGGGTGGTGGTTATGGGCAAATTCATATCCACCGTTTATTCAGCAGTTTAAAAATATGGTACGGATTTGCGGACAGATATTGAGGAGGTCATACGGCTTTGGATGAGAAATTATATGCAATCACCATTCCGTTTGCCAATAGACTTGTTTACCATCTCTTCTTTGTTGTGGTCTATTTGGATGACTGTCTTGTGCAGTGAACCTCAAGCGGTTATGAAATAGCTAGGGCTACAAAGAATAAAGAAAGTTTACTTTTATGGGGTGGAAAAAGTAAGAAGTTTTCAACACCGACAGTTCCACAACTGACCAACAGAACTTTACAGAATAGCGAGAGGCAATTGGTGGATATTTTGTGCTACGTGTTCGTGATGATAAATTATAAATGATGGGAACTCAAAAGGCTGTGACAGTCCTTGTACAATTACCTATAATGTGTTCCTCCATTGTTTTGGGTATTCAGTCCAGTTCGTTGTTCGCCTGAATTTTTGCCACCGCCTCATGTAATCGTCATTGTGTCCGATGACAGGTAGCGTCCGGCCCGGTAAATCAATGCCCGTTATGTACAACAGTCATCGCTTATGTGCTTATGTATTCCTGGTATATAGGCACCGTATGTATTGGTATAGTGGATACGCGTGTACGTAGATAATCTCGTCATAGCTCGCACCCGTTATGGTATTACTGTGTGTGGGCGAGGGGGGTCCAGGGGGTGAGAGGGGGTGCGCGAGCCCGCGAGTGCCGCAGGGGGTGCTGTCCGCTTTAAAAATACTAGGGCGCAAGCGGCGGGCGAAACTACCGAGCAAGCAGAATGCTAAAGGAAGCCGTTTATTTTGAAAGACCGAAGACTTTCAACTCGCCTCTGCGCTCCTGGCAGAGACGGGTAAAAAGTTGTAAGGATGGCGAATAAAAAAAAGCGGTCCTCGTTGTAGCTATTAGCTGCGCTTGCAGAAATGTTTTTGGCTCATGAAACCGGCTGTTTAAAGGAGTGTTTGCGCATGAAAAGTTAATCCTAAGTTTAAGCAATCTCCAGAATTGATAAACTTGCTCACTGAGGGTAACTGAGTAACAATTTTGTTTGCGCAAACTTTTGTCACAAGTAAAATTTCAGTTAAAGTAAACCCAAGTCCGGCCATATTATTATCTAAAAACTTTCTTCTTCTCATGCTTGTTGGAGCCACAGGTCAAATCAGCCATAACTTACCTAAATCACAATCAATACACGTCCAGCAAAAATAAGTTAGTGGAACCACGGTAAGGATGTGGTCGGCTCATTATCGATAATCACGGCATCGTGTTTAACGGCCTTTGACGTTCGAAAAGCTCGAAATTTGTATTTTGTTCGTATTTTCATAATTGGGCGGGTGGGGGAGGGGTGCGTGGTGGCGCCGCGGGCGTCATCGGCCCCCTTCGCGTGGGTATTTAATGATTATACGCTGACTGCCACCTGATTGCTGGCACTCTGACGCGCTATCGATGATTACTTGTTATCGATGAATTGATTGCTATTGGACTCGAAGTGTTCCTGATGTTTGGTGATAGATAATGACTGGTGATGGAATGGATTAACTTTTGGGGGTTGTTGGGGGTTTTGGTAAAAGAAAAATAAACATTAAAGAATCAATTTTATAAGTTATCGTAGGAGTTTAGCCGCTACTATAAAAAATGTTTTGTCATCATTAAGACCTGTCTTTAAGTGAGATCTGGAGGAAACATTTGATATCTAGTAAAAAATGTCTACAAAGTTCATAGTTTGAGATATCATTTAATACCTACCCTATCAAAAGCATTTATAACATCTCTTACCACTCCACGTACCTCACTGGTACCAATATTGTTCCTCTACAAAATAATGTTCTAGGATAGTTTCTATCGACTATCGATAACCGCGATGGTGTCGCAGCAGTGTCGCAGCGCGATCACTCGCGGGGTGGCAAGCACTACACGGTAACACGCGGAGTGCGAGCGGGGGCAGGGGCCGAGGGGGGCATACCGCAGTACATAGCCCATGTATCAGTACATACCAGGCCCTCAGCATATAACCGCTGCTGGATTCCCGAAATTTTGCAGTTATTTTGTATGGAAAACTAGGTTATTCCGCGATTTATTCGTCTATCGGCAGATGACCGGCTGCCCCTCCGCAGTTTATTTCATGTTATATTATGAATCTATGACCAGCTTTGTTGTTTGAATATCAATGCTCCAAAGAAAAGCATCACGCCTAAATTGTGTTCAAGAAAGAATTTTCACTAGCCTAAGAACTCTTTGACCGACTTTTCTTTTGATAATGCGCAAGAAAAGTTAACAAGTTTACCGCTGTCAAAGCTTATGCTCACTTAAATAAATTAAGGCACGGGTGCCTCCTACATGCCGCCTCAAAAGGTAAATAAACGTATTCCTTGGATGCCTAACAAAGACGCCATTAAGAATCAGTTAGGATGCTCGTTAAATGATCTAACTACACAAGTTAACCTTTAGCTTAATGACATGTTTGCACTAACTAGGTAAGTGTACTTAGATATGTATGCACGCACCACTGCACCTTATCTGTCATTGAGGTGTAATTAATTACAGACTAAATTGCAATGGTATCAACCTAACTATCTAGATATAACGCGAAGGGTCAACGGATATTTAGTGTCCGCATAGCAGATGCGGTCCTTGGCCACCGCCCTGAAGACGGTCGATATCTAGCTTGTCACCCCACCTAACTCCAAACTGCCTATGTACACCTGGTACTTAGACGACTTAAGTACTAGTTGTAGTTGTGCCTACCGCGCTATATTTGTTATTGAATAAATAATTTCAAAGTTTAAAACCCTAAGTGCGAATCGAGATACAATTAAACATAATAATATTCAGGTGTCACTCAGTTATACAATCAAATACATAAATGTGGGTTAGCAGTTTATGATTTGAATAAATTATGTTATAAACAGTCCAATTGTGCGAATTCCGCAGACAGAATAATAAACATAAAGCAAACAGCATTCGAGTTTAATGCGCAAATCAAATCATTAAAAATGCAAATCAAAGAAACAACTGTCAAATTAAAACATCGTTAAATCCTTAACTTTTACTTACTGTTATTGATGTGTTGTAGATTAGAGGGGTCTAATCTACAACACATTAATAAAAGTGGGAAGCAAACACTCAGACAACGTACAATTTCCAAGCAAACATCATAACATACCTATTCAATATTTTCAAGTTAACTTTTCCGCGCGGAAACTTAGTACAAGTGTGGCTGTGAATTGATGACGCTTTGCATGGGATAGCTACCACTTGTTGAATGAAAATCTTCGTGTGTTTTCGTAAGTTTACGCCGACGTCAGCTGTTACAAAAGTGGTAAAATGCTGCTGCGCCATTCAAAGAGTTTTTTTTGCGAAGTTTTATTCGAGTTCGCGACTGGTCATGATTCGTTTGAATTATTAGTTGTTACGTTGTGTTCTATTATGTCTAAGAGGTTCCTAGGAAGTTTATTGTAGTCGAAAATTAGACACTAAAATGATATCTATGAAACCATTAAGTGCGAATTTCAGCAATAAAACTATACGCGATCAGCTCATCTACAGGGTGTCCCGTAAATAATGGATAATCTCTTAAGGGGTCATCGTACTCATCATTATGAACAACTTTTACTATGGGACCAAACCTGGAATCGCGAAAAAAAAATCAGCTGCTCCCTACATTTTGACGAGTTTGATGTAGATAAATGTACTGGTCAGCTGATTTTTTTTCGCGATTTCAGGTTTGGTCCCATAGTAAAAGTTGTTCATAATGATGAGTACAATGACCCCTTAAGAGATTATCCATTATTTACGGGACACCCTGTATATTCCACAGAAATTAATGTCACTGATAGAAGGGCTATCAGTGTCATTACTTTGCGTGCGTGCTGATCGCGTCAGTTTCATTGGTGAAATTCACCCTAAGTTAACTTATTTTGTTCGAAGGTTTTCAATTTTTCATGCGTTGCAATATAAACCATTAACGATGCATATTTATGTTAACTATACTGTACAAGTCCATTTTCCAAACAAAATGTTAGCTTAAATTCAAAATTTTGTTAGTAACTAAAATTTTAACCCGTTCTAAACATTGTGCAACATTTTAGCGGCCAGTTAGGCGCCCCTATGTGTGCGTTAGAACGACAGGGTTTCGGTACTCGGGCATTTTGTCATCATTTACATTAAACTGTTGCAATACTTTTGAGTGTTTAAAAATAGAATACTTCTTCTGTTTGTCGCCCTGGTATTTTATTTCTTTTGCGACATTTGTATTCTTAACTTAATTACTGTTTTCGTGGAGAGGAATACTCGTACAGTAGTACTCAACTAATATGGCCTATCGATGTACCTGCGCAGAAGATGAATTTTCAAAGCGCGGGAAATGCTATTGACCAATCGGCACGCTCCACGCTTTTTCCTGTACCGCTATTGGTCGTTAGCTGCCGCCATGTTAGCGCAAGCTGCTTGACAGCCGCCATACTTGCGAGTGAGACGGAACTAACAGCTGCAGTGTATTATGAACCTTATAGTAGTGATCTAAGGTTGATTGTAAGTTTTAAGTATTCTCGTTAATCTTCGGGGCCATACTTTCTTTTCTGTGCGAACGAAGATTCACGACGCGCCTTATTACTTGGGTACTACTGTAATAGCATTAATCTATTACTACCCCATAGTAAACGGCCTTATTTCTCTATTAAACTCTGGATAATGGTAATAGGAAAACTATGTTAATAAATAGTTAAGGTCTCTGTGAAGATATTTTTTTACTATGTATGTTGTGTAAAATAATGCAGGAAACCTATAATTAAGTCTTGCACCTGGACTCTATAATTATGTTGAATAACATGTGCATAGAAGAGACAAACAGTAGATCTTTTTAATTTAATTTGAAAATCGCATTTGCATTGAACGGTCCGGTAATTGCAACAACAGAATTTGCACAAAGCATAATTTTTTGTACTCCGTTTGATAACTGCCGGTCGATTCTGTAAAAATCTCACCGTGAAAACTTAGGTGAAGTAAGTTTGTTTTTGCTAGTAATTGACACTATTGACAGCTCACTCCACGCTCACTTCACCTAAGTTTTCACGGTGAGATGGTTACAGAATCGCACTGCAGATTCGAGAATCTATATGAGTATCATGCAAATATAAAACTGAAGTTAGTAACCTGTCATGTTCATCGTTAAATAAAAACTCTCTATAGAACTCGGCTTCCAATCCAAAAGTGTATTTGTCTCGTCCGTCGACATCTTCGAACCGGGACAACTGCTTCGAAAACCTGCCCACATTGACCGGGGACCTAGCACACGTATGGTGGTACATCCAGCTATATTTAGTGGCTTGTCCATTTGAAGCACTATCGATTTGCCACCGCGGTTCAGAGCGTTGACCCGCCCAGCACTGCACAGCCGCCGGCCGTTTCGCTAATTTATTAATTATTTAAACTTACGAACGCGTATGATGTCCTGGTAGCGGCCATGCGTTAGCCTGCTCCCCGGTTCGCGGAAAATGGGGTGAAATCATCCCCGTTTCCCCGGAAAACTTTTTCATACCTACCACCCATCAACAGATAGTAAACTGTAATTTAAAATTTCAACAAAGGCACAAAGAAATTGCCATAATAATTTCAGTCTACCTATCATAAAGAAATTTCACTGAACAAAACATTTATATTCTATGCCCTTTCGAAACCTGTTGCTCCTATAATTTTGGCATATTATTATCGTGCCTAACTCGCGCTTTTTCCGAAAGCAGCGTTTCCTGAAAGAGGTAGAGTTGCTGACTTGAATTGTGACAATCATTAAGATTTGTGACACCACTCATTTTTCCATTCATTTTATTGAAAAAAAAGCTCATGAAAAGCAAACAAATAACCTTGATAGGCTATTTGTTTGCTTTTCATGTGTTTTTTATAATATAGTATAAAAAACAACGTTTTTAATCTGGACCTTTTTTTTGTTTCAGGATAACTTAACACCCGAACCAGCGGACATGAACGACGATGATAATTTTTCTAGTAAGTACCAAAAAACAAGAAGTTCAAATCATCCAAGTAATGCACCAGCCACTTGCATCACATCAACTTAATACAACCTGCATTTTATGCAAACATTACAAAATTACCGATAATCTGCATAAAATGCTCCCAAATTGGCTATTTTTGAACCAAAATGTGTGAAAATTGATCAAAATTTTGAGAATTCAATTGGCTATGTGATCTGGTGCAGGTCAGGCCCTCGCGAAAGATGCTGAGAAGTTGAAAATGATGTTGCTAGCATGGAATTACCACAGCCAGGCACAAGGTAAAACATTTGTTTTGTTTATTTACAGGTTTATCTAAAGTAATTTGAATTTTTAAAAATGTACCGTAGGACCAAAATTTTTTAGTTAATCTTGAAAAAAATCACTTCGACAGAAATGGTAGGGGGGCCTAGAGGGTTTTTGAGCAAGCATTTTATTTATTTATTTATTTTATTTATTTATTTAAGATATACGTATACAACTTAACAGATTTAAATAAATCTAAGGCGTTGTACAGCAAAATTTAACAAAATAATACAATTAAAAATAAAACAACATAACAAATAGAACACGAGAAATTAATAAAAAACAAAGTAGAAGTTACATGCAATCAACAAAAACTAAACAGAAAATTATTACTTATTTATCTTTCATTCATCATCTCACAGAATCTTAAACATTCACGACACACATCTATCCATCTCCCTGCAAATAAGTCACACTCCGGTGTTGATTTCAAAAGAGCATTAAGCATCGTAAGCACCCGAACGAGGGGCGAGTTAGCTCGTGACACTGTGCGTGCTGAAGGTACGGCCAATAACGGGTGTCTTCGCGGCCTCAGTTGCTGTTTGGGCACAACAGGAATAAACAACCTCATCAATTGAGCCACAAGTGCTGGACAATCGGACTCACCGCGCATAATACGGCAAGCTGAGACAAGCAAGAAGTAGTTACGCCTCACTTCAAGAGAATTAAAATTTAGTACACCAAGTAAAAATTTTGTAGGGTAAAGGGTAGTATCCTAAGAGTTTTTTGTACAGAAATCTAAGAAAGGCCTTTTGGACTTTCTCAAGAAGTAAGGCGTAAGTGCTCTCATGGGGATTCCAAATCACTGCGGCTGATTCTAGCTTACTCCTTACTAAGGCCATGTAAACTAGTTTAATGGCCAGTGGGTTGGTAAAGTCTCGCATGTTCCTAATAACAAAGCCTAGTTTCCGGTACGAATCAGCTGCAAGTGCCCTCATGTGTTCGTGAAAAGTAAGCTTCGTGTCAAATAGTACTCCGAGATCTTTGACAGAGTTGACACGAGCACAAGCATATGCGGGGCAAAAAGTTGATAGCTGAGTAGATGCGGCATGAGGAGAGATCACCGAAAATTTATTTGAAAAGTTTTAGATAATTATGAGCCCCGTGGACAGGAGAGAGTTAACTCCGAGCTAGCGGCCTAAGTGGAAGTGTTAGCGGCTTAGGTTGAGGCTTATTTAACAAAACTCCCAAAACAAACTATCACTAAGAATTAGGAGCGATAGCAGTAACCATATCGAGTGCATTGGTTTGTAGTTACAATAAAATCTTCCACAGAAAAGTGTTACAACGTAAACAAGGCATAAGATTAGTTGATGATAAATGTAAAATTATTACCCGTTTGGGTAATTCACTTAAATTTCGTTATATTTCCCAAAAGGCTCCATCAATCCGTCAGATATTTATATATTCACTATCAGGACATGTTACACTTGCACAGAATTACTTATATTCGCCCTGAAAAAATCTGAGTTTTCGATGTCGTCAGATTTAGGGAAAGCCCCACAATTCATCAGATTTGACTATTTAAGTCATTATGCGTCAGGCCGCACACGATCATACGATAACCACTCACTCACTTCACACTCACTCACTTCACTTTTCACTTTAGTTTTGGTCCATTTTGGAAATCTGAAAGGGGCATCCCTGACCACGGGGCTCGTATCTAAAACTTTGCAAATATATTATTATATATTATATATTTTCGGTGTTCTCTCATCATGCCACACCTGCTCAGATATTAACTTTTCGCCTAGCATATGCTTGCTCAAAAACCCTCTGGGATCCCCTACCAAAAGCGATCTTCAAATAAAGTCCTATAATGGAGTCGTATGATTCGTCTTTATTACATCTTAAATTAACTGGCGAAATATAAGAGTGTACTACAGGTACCTCTGGCTTGCCTTCGGGCAATAAACACAGGAACATTTTCCCTAATGTCATTGTATGATAAAATACAATACACGAGTTGGCTACAAATTATACTTTAATTAAATCTCTAAGGGAAGTCTAATATCGCAAAAGTAATCCAGTATTGCATTAAAAAAAGCAAGAGAAAATAAGTACAGGAAATGAACTAATTATGATAAAAGAAATCTTCTGAGTCGATAAATACGATATTGTTGACGATCTATTTGTTACTTTTACGTGGAAATGCAATAATATTATCTCTCAATATTGAAAAATTGTCTATAACTTTTCCTGTTTTTATAATCCATAGATAATCCATCCACCTCTGTGTTGGCTTTTCATGGTTTTCATCTTGATAAAAGCTTTTGTTTTAGTTTCCCGTGATACTTTACTAAATAGTTTTTGCAAGATAATTTTGATCAGCTTTAATATCAAGTCGAAACTATACAGGTTGTAAGGGACAGCCCTCCGCAAACTGATAGGGTGAATTCAGTATGTCATAATAAGATGACCGGTACATAAAATTATTTCAGGAACGTTATGGGAATCCAATAAACCAGATTTGTTTGTGTTTTTGTGCACAAATAGGAGTGTCTATTACTGGTTGGTAGGGGTAGGTAATAGGTATGCGGTGACTTCGATGAACTCTGTACTAGACAGAAAGTGAACAGCTGATTTCACGCGTCGTTCGTTAGAGTATTTCTACAACCATTGTTGGTTTTTTTTTGTTTTTTTTTTTGCTGTTTTTTTACATAAATGGAGTGCTCCGAACACACAATGTAATTTTACATTGAAATAAAGAAAATGTAACTGAAAAAAGTATTAAAAAAAAAAAAAATCCTGAGAAAATTTCCAGTGGAATATGATTCAAAATGAGGAGCTGAATGCACCCTGTTAGTTTGCGGGGGGCTGTCCCTTACACCCTGTATACAGCATAATGTATCAGAAAGGTGTAGATTTAAAATGGTGTAGTGCAGACGCTCAAACTGAACAACATTTTCCATGGGAGTATCATCCTACATTTGGGTCGAGTAGATTGAAGTTTTGTATGGGACAGTTGTTAATTTGAATATGATCACAGCTTTCTGATACTTACATGCTGTATAGGTACTCGTTCCGTCTTATGATCATCAGCAAGTTTGGTTTTAAAAAGGCCATTTGTAGCTTTAGTAGTCAGTAGAGTCCTTCTAGTAAAAAAATTGGGGTATTAAACAATGTAGGTACTAATAGTAAAACAGTATAATCTTCGATCAATAATTAATAGATTATTGATCGAAGAGTATAATACTTTTGGTGCTGGTAAAATTACAGGCACATAAGTCAATCATTTCGTAGTTATGACGGCCGTGAGGTATACATATAGAGACCCGATTTTCGGGAACGAGGTTTAGGGTTTGCAAGTACCAATGTTTCTTTTCAATTCCATATCGGTCAAGCAAAATATTATGAAGAGATGACTATTGGTAACTTTGGGACAATTTCTAGCCAGTGTCCTTCGCATCGTATATTTCCAAAAATAATATCCCTATAGCAGTAAATTACTGTGGATTACGATATAAATAACCATGCTTAGCCTTAGCTTCTGTTAACCAGATGCGTTTGGGTTTCAGAATTTAGTAATACATCCCTAGATTTACATACTACCACTGATTAATTGTGATAGTAACAGATCAATTGCGTGCTGCCATCTATATTAGTTGTATTAAGTGTATCTCGGACGAGAGATAACTTGGGGCTATGTAGATTATTATTGATTACGTGATTAATGTCAGCCTGTGAACGTCCACTGCTAAATATAGAGTTCTCAATCACCGCTTCATTATGGTTATAAGGCATATTGTAATGGCTACCACGCTTGACGATTTTTAAAGTTGGATTTGCCAGCTCAAACATCGCTTTTAGGCTTCTGACTACGTTTTAGCGCCTCTTCAATGTTGTTGTAGTCTGTCTTTTTGTGGCACAGGCGGTAAGACCCAGTCAATAAGTACCGTTGGCCTGTTTAATTCCACAGTGTCTACTAATATAAAGTGCCACTCATAAATATTTGACATTAAACCTTTACCTGCTGTAACTACTCTTCAAAGGCATTTTTCTTGTCATCCGAATACTTTATTGACTGCATAATTTTCACGTCGACTGGAACGCATAGGCTATTTTTATTACACGAAGCCATATCGAGAATACTAGGGGCGCAAGCGATGCAGGCACCTTCTCAAATTATTTATAGGCAAGAGGGCTTGTTCGGGTTGACATTTAGAGGCAGATGCACCGGTCCCTTGCGTTTTGTAGGCCCTCATTAATTTCTGCGCCTTGGTAACTAACTGTGCGAATACTAAATGGTATAGCGAAATTATCGTTGTGCTGTATGTGGGAATTAAACGAGTTGTATAAGGTATAAAATGAATTCTAGTACCCACTAGTAGGTACTTAAAGTTTTATTCGAATCAAAGATGGCAATTGTTTGAATAGTTCGGTTTGTAAATGAATAACAACGTGTCCTGGATTAGTAATTATTGCCTCTGTATGCTTTTTCTATATGGTTATTTCCCTTGAGAATGAGGTAGGTCCTCGCACCTGTCACGCTGTCACGTTAGGTGTGACCTGTCGAATGCCGTGCATTCATCACGATGACAGATAATCAAGCGTATGTAGGTGTGTAGTCAACTCTTATACATAATTTATGTTCTATATGTGCTTCGACCACCACATCGCACATTATAAAGTTTAGTTTTAAACACATGGCAAACTTACTTGGTATTGGATAAGAAGACGGTCTAAAATTGTGAAATATTTTTAGCGGTTAACCAAGGACCTGAAAGTATAAAAGTTAAGCTTTTAAAGAAGGGTCAAGACAAGAATAATCCATGGAATTGGAGATTAGGAATGGTTTTCCTGATTATTGTTGTAAAATTAATAATGGCTAGCTTTTCAAAAAAATATGTTTGGAGTTATACACCGGGCTATGCACGGGCCTGAAAGTCGTTGCTGAAAGTAGATGATTTTAAAAATTCTCACGTGTAATATCTATGAAATTGGATACTAGGAAAACACTTGAATGTCATCCCAGCATTTTACCGGACTTTGGAATTAATGAAGGCTAGCTATCCATTGGGAAAAAAATATTTAAAAATAGACACTAAAGTATCCAATTCTTTAAGAGTTAACATACAACTATTTATTAAAACAAAAAGTAAATAAGCACGTGTAAAAACCATAAAATAAACATTGTTTTTAATGGCTCTTTTACAGAAGTTCCCATCTTGAACTTAATTCAATGACCATTTATTTAGTGCAAATGATGAAATTAAAGGAATAACTGAATTTATTATGGTCATTTGGTCACTTATAAAATGTCATTAAAGCTGAAAAAAATAAAGAAGTAGTAGAGACTTGGCACACCAGGTTGTCGACATGTGGGATGTGGACTCAGCGATCATTGTGCCAATAGTTGGAACATTCAATAGCCAAGAACCTCGACCATCGCCTGAAAAGGCTGTTGTTAGGCAGTTGGTTGATTACCTACTGCTCGTATTGAGTTTACTCTCTCTGGAGCTATGATCTCCGGGTAACTTGGGCTGGGACCTGCCATTTGAAAAAATGTGTTTTTTAAGTGAATATAAAGATCTAAACCAATAATCACCGGCTTTCTTCCCCTTCTGACCATAATAAAGCAATTCTATCTGTTTTACACGCTCTGTAGTCACCCTATTCTTAAAAAGACGACTAAGGGAAATCATGGTGGGCAGTAGCAACCTCCCCTTTGCTTAACAAGATGCTGTTATCAGCAATTTTCCAAGTGTGGTCGTTATAACTTTTGCAGTTTTGACACCTAGCAGTCTATCGTTGTAGGGTTTATAGTTAACAAGGAACCCATAGTTTCGTCATAAGTCTGTCTGTCCGCGGCTTAGCTCAGAGACTCTTAGTACTAGAAAGATGCAATTTGGAATATTAGTCACGCTGACAATGTGGTTAAACAAAATTTTGAAAAAAAAAATGTAAGGTACCCTTGCACGTAAAGCGGGGATGATGTTTTTTTCTCGCCTATCCCATGGGTTCGTTGAATAGGTTTGAAAAATATTGCGGGTCTGTGAAAACCAATTTTCGATTCAGAAATTCGTTTGCGTAATATTAAGCTTTAGATTGCTAATTTTCGGTAGACTTACAGTCGTATTTATAGTCAAGTAAAAGTAATTACTTCAGTCAAAGTAATTGCTCAAGTAATGATTTTCATTCTATAGTTTAGTAATTGCTTGAAGTTAGAACTGTCAAAGCTTAGAATTCTTAGCCAAGTAATAGTCACCATTTTCTTTACTTAAGAATTTTACCATCAAGTAATGATTTCATTAGGAAATTACTATTAGCAAGTAATTACTCAAGTAATTACTTGATTATTAATACGAGCCTTAAAGTGTCCCCCACCCTACCAGCTAAATGGTTGTTTTTGACTATATGAAAAAAATCTCGGCAGTAGTAGGTATAAATAACGAATTTAAAAAGAAATCTATCACAGCTAAGTAAGCTTTACAAGTTAACGAGTAATAGTCGACCAGCTTACATTTGCAGTTGGAATGTATGGAAGTAAGTACAATGCGTTTCAAATAAGAATAGGAACGTCAATGACCTCTATCTGTCAAATGTTGATTGAAAAGTACGGTTTGCAAAGAAAACTTATTTGCGTATCAATAACGTTTTGTTTTGTCTTAGCTAAATCAAAGTGAAAACAGACATCAAAAAATTATTCATAATTAGTTTTTTATAAATTATGCTTCTTTCTTTCTTTCATATTTTCATTGTTGGTAACAATTTTTTTAATTTTTTTAAAATTCTTCATTCGTGATTCGTAAATAAATGTTAACTAAAAAATATCTTGTTTTGCTCACCCTACCCAATTCAGTCGATTTGACAGCTATGACGTCACAACATGGCGCTGAGTCGATCCTATTCTTATTTGAAACGCACTGTACATGTTTTTCAACTGCAATGTTAAGTTTGTTCTTGGGATAGATTCATCCCAAGAATCCCAACTAGTCCAACTACGGAATCCTTCATTGTGCTTGGCTGGTTTTTTATTATTGTTTTTATATTACCTGATGGTAAGCGATGGTGTGGTCCACGATGGGGACGCTTGCTTTGAAGTAACCTATCTAAGTATAGGCTCATAATCAGCGTATAATGTTCCCACTGGTGGGACACAAAACGAGGCCTCTTCGAGAGGGAGTGGGCTGTAATCTACCACGCGGGCCCAGTGCGGGTTGGTATAGGCTCACTTTATCCTTATGTAAACGGTAGAGAAAATAGAATTTGGACACTTTGCCACTGTGCTTTACCTATTCCTATTAAGGAAAATTCACTTCCAACCTCGCTCAAGTTACCGCACGCACCGCACACGCACTCGTTTGTTTTTAGATCATCGCGGATTCACATCCCGCCACCATGAGAATCGCGAAGTGATGTTTAGAGAGTGTAGAAATAGCTCCATTTACGCGGTGCAAGTTTATTGCCTGTGGCATACCATAAAATTGAAGGGCAATTAACTAGCACCCCGTCGAACCAAGACGTACAACATTGTTGCACGATACGGTCAAGTTAGTTGTCGTTCAAAACTGTTATAGGTGTAAGCAGCACGTACAATAAAATCGCATGTACAATAAAATTTTCTATCATTCAACTACGCCACGAGCGAATGAAACAAGATATTCAATAAAATTGAATGAAACATTTGGTAGCGCAAATACGGGTAATATGTACTTGAATCAGTTGTACAAGGATGTGCAACTTTGTGTTTAGACGAGGCAAAACTTGCATGCAATAATCACCTTGCAATTTTATTGCCTTGGTGTAAGTCGCATACAATTTTATTGAATGGCAAAACTTGCATTCAATTATTGTATGCCATGTTATGGAAATTGCACTTCGAACCGTAAACACACGCAATTCTTGAATGGCAATCAAATTGAACGTGCTTTATGGCATGCGATTATTGCTCTTGAACGTTCCAGAAACTCGCACCGTGTACATGGAACTTTATTTTTGGTGAGTTTTAACAGAATAGTCGTGGCAGGTCTAGACAAGACAATTAACAGCTAAAACGTATAATTACCAGTCTGAAAAGGGAACCGTCTAGGATGAAATTTAGGACACAATAAATCCTAAACAGTAATGTGTACTCACATAGTTTTAATGAGCTGCGAAACGAGACTGTAGGGTTGTCAGATTCATAGTTTTCGAGGACCAGATTAGACAGAAGTAGGACCAAAGTAAATAAGGAGCCATTGGATAGCACTAGCAGGATAAACCTAGAAACTAATGTCACTATTAACTATAGTTAGTAATAAAATACTCGGCTTATCAGAATCATTTATAATTTTATATCATCCGTGACCAATTATTCTGACGAAAACGTCAAAAATAGTTGAATGAAGTTGAGGATACCTACAGCTGAAATCAAAGTCTGAATCGTAGGACGACACTCTTACATAAAAGCTTTTCAAAAACGAAAACGTAGCGTCGTGTTCCCGTATCTATACAAAAGTCAGTCCGGTTGAAATAGATGGATTGACAACCCTGTTCGGAGGTCGTTACTGAAAATGTTCATAAAACACATGGTCTATCTGTTGTAGCCTTTGTAGGGATGGGCAGTCTTTTAACTCAGTGGATTATGAGTATGTACCTACTAGTACTAGGAGTACGTACAATTTAAATAAGCTTTTATTTAGCTTCACTTCTTCTTTTAGCGCCGAGTATGGTATGTATGTATTCCTGGTAACGTGACCCATCAAACTAAGCAAAATATTATCCTTTCAATATTATAGGAATGTGCGTTGGGTTTCCAACACATGACCTCTTGAGGGTCTGTTTTCAGAGGAGACAGATGACAGGCAGAGAAGGCAACCTCAGATATTTTTTTTTAAGTAGAGAGTAACAAGTCCATCCTTAATCTCATGCTCATGCGGCTTTTCTTGCAAGGTTCATAACTTTTATATTCAGTGCCTTATATTTTCGGTTACCAAACTATATGACTTACTAAGAAATAACCTGATTTCTCATTTTAAGTCTTCTTTTTCTTTATGGTATTGGTATGGTTATTTCATAGGCCAAAAACTTCACGACTTCTTGTCATTCAAATACTAATGTAATTGGGATTATTTCCAGATATCGTGAGATACTTGTTTTACTAATAAAATGATTCAACACTGTTGTGGGACGTACAAAAATACTTGTACGGAATATTAATTAGCTCCTACTGTGCTGTGAGTGCCTGGTAGCCGATTCGTGTTGCACAGGATTATGTCGGGAGTTTATTTACCTTTTTTAAATAAAACATGAATCGTATCGCAGCTACTTTCAAACGTGTTAAATTCACTAATAAAATAAATGGCTTGCCTGTTTGTGTTATCACTTATCACCTAGGGATGACTTTCGTTATGTTATCAAGACAGTTGTTCATGAAACAATATTCCAGATAACTTCTGTTTCACTGTAAAAACTCCATAAGAGAAGGTTAAATGATTACATACCCTGTAATGTTAAAATATTAATGTTACTCTGTGTTGTTAGGTAATAGTACCTACATTTTAATACAAGTGGAGAATGTTTGTTATTGCATTCGAGGCGGCATTAACACCCGAGACGTAGACGAGGTTGTTTTTGAGCCGAGAACTGCAATAACGAATGTCCACGTGTATCAAACGACGTTTTTCAATACACATTTGAAGAAATAAAATAAAATAGGTACCTACTTAACGAAAAATATTTTTGTCATGAATTATTAGGAAACTATGATTTAAATTTTCTTTTTTTCGGCGCTTTGCTTTCGCCAGGTTGAAGGAGAAGCAAAGGTATAAAGCCGATAAACAGCCTAATATTAAAAATAGAAAATTCAAATATTTTTGAGTTAACACAAATAAATTTTAATTTGGTCATAAACGTTTTTTTTATTGTAATAATCATGGTTTTTGGTGATATTCTATTTTTAGACATTATTTAAATATTCAAAAAATATTAACGCCGTAAAGACGCATATCTCTTTGCCGAGATTTAAAAAAAAACATTCTCCTCCGAATAGAGAGGACCGTCTCGCGCCAGTTTCATTTTGCCACTTGGCACCGGTGAGTGCCAAAATGAAACTGGCGCGAGACGGTTTGAATAGGGGCATTGAACCAATTTAGACTAAGTATAGGTAAAAGTTATCTGTGGCAATTTTTATTCTCGCACACGTGTTGGAAAATGAAAAATCGCACGCGTGTGAAATACATTGCATTGTGAACCTAATCGTAGTGCGATATGAACCAGTTTTCGAGGAAGTGTATTGAAAAATATGAAAATACCAGTCTGCTCCACCCTCAATCCTCCAAGGGATAAAGCGAGGTGTACTGCCTATGTCGTTTATAATTTAGGCCAAAATACTCCGAACGTCCGGTTATCGCAGCCACTATACCAGGGCCTGCAGTCTTGACGTAGCGATTGCTTAACGACTGAAATTGGTTGCTAAGTCCTAAATGGGATCCCTAGATGGTCAAAATTGCTTAACAAATTCATGCTCTCCAATTTTCCGCGTTATTGAAGGAGATTTTGAAGTGGCCAATAACTGTCTTTGAAAAACCGAATTATGTCTCTGTCTGTCCCTATTTATGCTAAGATCTTTAAAACTGCGCAACGGATTTTGATGTGGTTTTTTTTAATACATAGAGTGATTCAGGAGGATGGTTTATATGTATAATACATGCGCGGGCGAAGCCGCTGGCAAAAGCTAGTAATCTATATAAATAAAAAATGAAATGTGTTGCTAAGCGCAAAACTCGAGAACGGCTGGACCAATTATTTATTGGGCAATTTTATTTTTCAAATTTTCGTTGAATTCCGAAGAAGGTTCTTATGAAAAGAAAAATTGGAAAAGTTGCTGGGAAAATTGAAAAATTCGAGAAAACTGAAAGTGCATTTTCTATGACAATTTTGTATGAATTATTGAAGTTTGGACAGGACGTCTGTCAATCGTGTATCTTTGACAGTCGTTACGGGTCGTCAGAAGCCCGAAAGTCTGAGAACCAGTCTTACCTAGGGAAAAGGCTAGGCAGATGACGGACAGGACAACGTCTGTCAGGTCAGCTAGTCTAAAACAGAAATCTTTGCCAGTACTCAGTAGGTATATATGACGAGAAATAATATTTTTTTCAACACTGTCTATCAACCCCATAAGTATGATTACAATCGTGTAAAACTGTCATGTCCCACCACTATTGTCTAGTTTACAATACTAAAACAGCGCTACAAATGACAACGAAGCGAATATTTATGACCTTGGAATTAGATGCACTAGGGTTAGCTCGTTATCCTGAAAATTACATAGGTATATTACATTATTTAGGTCTACCGCTAAACAGCATTGCTGTCCCGCGGGTTAGTTGCGTAACACACCTACAATAGGAATCGGTTCCATTTTGACAGATCAACAACATTCATTGCGTTATTTGCATTGTTGAGTAGACAAATTTTTCGAACATATGAAGCAATGGATTAGCTATAAGCTTCAAAACCATTCAGATTCTGTTTGATAGTGTGTTACGCAGTACAAGGGTACCGATTAGAGTATAAATGCTGGTAAATAACGAAGCACAAAGACTTTTTAATTTCGTCTTTCAAAAGAGTTTGTAAATGTATGTCGATGTCATCTCCCGACCGGAAGAAAACGCGTTCTTCGTTCTCCTATCAAAACGAATGGAACGAATGCAGAATTTTCAATTTCCAATATTTTCTAGTTTCCCCAACCTCCTGTTACAATCTAATCTCCTGGTACTTTCAGGCCGCAACGGCGATATTACGGAGAGCGGTGGCGACAGCATGGCGGATCTTTGGGCCTCTTACCATAGCGCTTTGGGTCTTGGCAGCAAGCCTCCGAAGCCACCAACGCCACTGGCCACTGGCCACTCGGTGAGTTTTAAGGTTGCGCAGCGTTTCATCTACCTACAACTATTAATTATTTACCTTTATCTACAACTTGAGTCTTCGGGCTGGGAAATTTTGGGAAATTTTGGGTCAAAATCTTAATTTTTTAATAAAAAAAAGCCTAGAATATACCTTCAAATATCTTTATTGCAAGTTGCACTGGTTACAAAGACACAGACCAGATTACCAAATTATTTTTTTGGTTTAATACGAGGTTCCTTTCATAAGGACCACAAAAGATTAATTCATATTCTAACCATAATTGTACCTTACAGAGTCCAATCCATGTGGGCTCAGTGACACCAGGAGTCGAGCCAGCATCCACACACGATGAGACCTCATCATCAGATCGTACCAAGGATGATGACGACGGCGGGGCTTCGGATGATGATTCTGATGACAGGGTGGACCCGCAGCACCATGATCCGGAGCGGCTGAAGGCTTTTAACGTAAGTATTTATAATTTTAATACTTAATTTTGTATGTAACGGTGAAGGAAAACATCGTAAGGAAACCGACATGTCCTAGAACCAAAAATTCGAAGACATGTGCAATCTACCAACCCGCACAGGGGCCGCGTGGGGATTACGGACCCTTCCCTCTCATAGAGAGGAGGCCTGTGTCCCAGCAGTGGGAATATTATAGGCTGAATAAGCTATGCGTAGAATAACATTACAATGATTCCATAGAGCTTCTAGTGGTGCAGGGAAGAGTGGAAGGTAATGGAGGGTCAATGAGGTGGACCGATTAATTAAAATCCGCGGTTGAAGGCCCTGCCTAATAAATGCGCCAGACTGTCATCTAACAGAACCAGATGGAGAAAGGTCGTGAGGCGGGTAACGACTACACTACGATTGGACACAGTTTATCGTGACCACGACCGCTCTGTCAAGAGCGACACGAAGAAGAAGAAGAATAACTCGTTTTAAAAGGGGCCGTTACGTGGCCACGCTGCGAACTGATAGCGCCATAATATCTGTCTTCTCCTGTCGCATCGCCTTCGCGAAGTATGTGAGAAGCTCATATCGTGGAACAGATATTTGTCAGTCAGAAAGATGGTAGCGTTGTCCAGGCACCGTTGCTAGGCGTACAATAAAAGTTTCGCCTCTCTTGGAAGTCATCTCTCGCAATGCAAAGATTGGGTGTCAGTGAAATATCAGGCAGAGATCAAATCAGACATTTTAATATTGTGTAGGTAAAAAAATAGCTAGTAGATTTTTCAACAAAAAAATTACTTATTCCAACAACATCAATGATAATATTAGTTTACGTAAAAATAGAACTTGTTATAAAAATAAACTAAATTTTATAATCCAAAACCAAAGCGAATTAGCGACGGACTAACTATCGGATAGCGGTATCGGCTCCTAATTGGATTGCGGCGCCGCTCAGTGCGAAATACTTCGCTCTTATCTGGTTATACTGGAAACTGACCCCAAAAGTCAAAAGCTAGGCCAATGGTAATGACGTGCAATGAAAAATTTGTATCTGTGCTTGTTGACCTAATGTTGCAAAGGTATTCAGGATTCAGCAGAATACAAGCACCAGGCATGTGATTAAGTTATGAGTGGAAACCTATATTCAAAAATGATGAATCGCTATAATACGCAGGTTTTAAATTATGCAGCCTTAACAACAATAAGATAACTGTATTTCGTTTGTGTGAACTACGTATGCTCCGAGGCCTCTTAATAGTTTACCCTTCTCTAAAACGATCGCAAAATTCCTTCACAGATGTTCGTACGCCTCTTCGTAGACGAAAACTTGGATAGGATAGTGCCCATATCCAAGCAGCCTAAAGAGAAGATCCAGGCTATCATTGACTCGTGCACACGGCAGTTTCCGGAGTTTGCCGAACGTGCCCGAAAGAGGATTCGGACTTATTTGAAGAGCTGCAGACGGAACAAGAAAGTCCGAGGAGAGATTCCGACGACTGGCAACGGAGGGAGTACACCGGGGTCTGGCAACGCCTGGGACACTGCGGTGAGGGTCCGATCTCCTTTTTGTTCATGTTACCTTGGTATTTTACACGTAAAGTTACGGTAAAACTTGACTTTTAGCAATGATTTGAGGATAACTAACTACAATACGACCGATTTATCTTGGCAGGTCCGAACTTCGTGCAGAAGGCTGCGCAGTAACATTTTTAGGAATCAAATGGTGTGACATGAGGCGAGTGTGAGTGAGAGAACATGCGCGAAACTTCTTAGTGCCTATGTTCGGACCTGCCAAGATAAATCGGCCGTAGTCTAACTGTGATTGTCCGAATGCATGATAAATATGCAGTGGATCTTCTTATCTTACTTCCTCTATTTGGTCCTTATACCTAACTACTCTTCACTTATTATACTCTCATGTTTGGCTCACCAATATGCCGATTGACGACCCCCAATGTAGGTAGACAAATTCCAAATATTCATAAATTAAACATTTCCTTCTTGGTCTGAAATGTCTCCATACCTACTAGTTTAAGTAAAAAGTACAATACTCATCCTGGCAATATGTATCCAGATTTTGCCAGAGTCCTATAATTTTGCCCCCGATTTTACCAACGACTAAAATAATGACCTCTTTGTGCAGGTGCGGCCCACTCCAGCACATCTGACGTCAGTGCAGGCAGAGCACATTCTGGCTCAGGCTTGTGAAAACGAAAGCCTGAACGCTAAGCGCATGCGTCTCGGGCTTGACCCCGTGAGCCAGCCTATGCCGACCGTGCCCACTCCTATGGTGAGTTCTAGAACTAAAGAATATTATATAGCAGATAATAATAACTGTTATTCTCGTATAAAGCCACGATTCGCGTCTTGATGTGCTCTTCGAAGCACGAAAGTCCTTTTTTGGAAACTTTTCAAAAACCAGCGAGTTACATGATGCCTTTGCAAGAGCGTCATCGGTGCTCCAAATTCTTTCTTTTATTTATGTAAAGTGTTGTTGGTGTGTAGATGAATTAGTAATTAATATAGAAATGGTACCAATCAAATAACATGCATAAGTAAAAAAAAAATCTGAAAGGTTTCCTTTTGTCTACCTATTTACTTACTTAGGGCTTTTTCGCAGCTTTTTCTTTCAAACTTTTCAACTGTTGCGTTAGGGGGTGTTCATTAATTACGTGAGGTGATTTTGCGATTTTTCGACCGGGATCCCCCTTGATGAGATGTCGTGAGATTTGGCTCGACAATGATCTCACGTGACAAAATGCGATTTTTGTTGTGTAAATACGTTAATCTTTGCTTGATTGATTGCGTTGGATTTATTTAAATAAACATAATTTGCTTAATTGTATATCTTTTTATAATAATTACCCAGTTTTGTCGCAATTTTACACTGTTTCTTGCGAAAATAAAAAAAATACGTGATAAATATCACGTATTTCGGGGGGGTCTCTTTTGCCGAGGCATCTCCCACACGTGAGATTGGGTGAGATTCGGCACGACCCCCTCCCCCCCCCACCTCAACGCCTCACGTTATGAACGCCCTTAGTTACAATGAAGTTTATGGGTTGTTCTAAAAATATCCTTGCTTCTTTTCTAACTAGGGTGTGTTTATTGTATAAAGTTATATTGTTCTGTGACTTATTTTCCTCTAGTTAATTTTTCTATACAATCTTCCACAGGCCATTGACACCACAGCCACTTCAGCAGTAGCTTCTTCATTCCTGAGCCTGTACAGTGGTGCTATAAGCAGCCCAGCATCTACACCAGCCACTACCACGTCGACCACGTCATTGGCCACTGCTGGCCACAGCAAAGCCGCTGCAGACACTACCAGGCCATCAGCGAGCCCCACAATGGACAATCCGCTGCTGAACAACAATAACTTGAAGCTGGATAACGCTAATGGAAACGCTGGCAGTAAGACTGCTAGGTGAGTCATGGTGCTCTGGTACTTTTCGTGGATTGGTGTATTAAGTTTTTCTGGTCGACTGCGAAAAGGGCTTTATTTTCCCTTCCTCTTGTTTTCTTGGGCTTTGACGTAGTTTTAATTGATTTTTGTTTACTTTGCAGCCCAGCGTCATCACCGGCGCCTCTATTCAGACCATCATTCCCAAATACGTTTGGAACTCCGCAGACTTTCGGACGACAAAAGTAAGCAAAGACAATGGCAACAAGATCACCACAATGTCATGCTACTGGGATAACATAACTGACAAGGACCATTTTTACGTTTCAGTTCCAACCCGAACCCTGCATCATCAGCGCTAACCAGTAACGCCCTACTTTCAACTCTGACTGCACTGCCTCCTACCGGTGAGTAGAAGCATTTTTCCTTGAGAACCATTTATTGGAAAACCGGCCAAGTGCGTGTCGGACTACGCACAATGACGGGTTCCGTAGTTGGTATGAAATTATCCTAAGAACAAACTTAACATTATAGTTTGAAAAACATGTTCTCCCATACATTCCAACAGTAAATGTAAGTTTGTACTCACAATATTGAGAGATTTACCATGTTACTTTAAGACCACAAACTTCTTATAGGTTTTCCTGTAATCTACAGGTATAGACCTATTTTCTGCATTTTTTTTCAAAATTTTAGGCTCAGCAGTTTCGGAGAAGGGGGGGGGGGTGAATGGTCAATTTTTGTCTATTTTCTTAAATAACTTTAAAACGATTTATTTTAAAATTATAAAAAAAATATGTTTGAGACCTTCATTGTAAGCCCTTTCATTTGATATGTCACACGGTACAGTTTGCAAAACTTTTTTTTTTAATTTTCTTATTTGCCCCCTAAAAGTGGCCCCCATATTCAAAATTCATTTATTTACTTTAGCCGTACATGTTTGGGTCACAGAAATACATATGTGTACCAAATTTCAACTTAATCGGTCCATTAGATTCGGAGCAAATTGGCTGTGACAGACGGACAGACAGGCAGACAGACACACGAGTGATCCTATAAGGGTTCCGTTTTTTCCTTTTGAGGTACGGAACCCTAAAAATAGAACCAAATCAACAAAATATCATTTACTGCGGTTTCTTGTATGATGACTTTACCATTCTTCAAACAATTAATTATGCCTTTTACCCTGCCCTTTTTTTATTACAATTTTCTTTTAACGCGTCAAACTGCAGTATGGTATATTAGTACTGTTATGTGTAAAACCGTATCTACACTAATGTTTTTCTCTAGGAGCAGGCGTGAATGCAGCGATGGCAGCCTATCAGAGCGCGCTGCTTTCGGCTATGGCTGCGCACACGCACACATTCCCCACCAGCCTCTCCGGTGAGTTACATTTAATTTTACAAAACGGATAAGTAAGTAAGTTATAGTATTGATTGAAGGTATCTTCCCAGTCATTTCCTCATAAAACGATAGGCAATTTTCGCCACCTCCACTCTCCAGACGGCTCTGTCCTGCGCTATGGCATTTCATAAGTTGGTAGCCTATTCCCAAGTCTCTGTCGTTCATCTTAATAATTACTTATGTGGCGGCATCTACATCGCCACAGACGAACTACGCATCACAATGACATGACGTCACGCAATACTGCATCGCGCAATCAGAGTTTACCACGCGACTAGCATATATACAACGTCCCGACATCAACCGTCGGGCAGTTGCCCACCAGACACGACACCCGTCTGGTCGGAGGATCCTCCCTTTTCAATAGAGGATGAGTGAACTTTACACTCTGTTCCTCATGCCTCTATACTTATAATACTTATCATCTCTGTATTACCTCATCAATAATCTATAAATTTTATTAAATTTCAGCACCAACTGATCTATCACTGAAGAGCTCAACCCCAACGTCTCTCCACGGGACATCCACAGCGTCACCCCTTGCAGCTTCTACGGCCTCCAGCCAAGCCAAGCCGCAGCTCCTCTCACACAAGCTGTCAGGAGCAGAAGTAGGTGCCGTTCGACAGCTGATCACTGGCTACCGTGAGTCCGCAGCCTTTCTGCTCCGCTCCGCCGATGAACTGGAAGCTTTACTCCTGAACCAACCCTAGGATACGGCCAAACCCTTAACTGACGTATTCGGGTTTAAATTTGGATATTTTTAATCTGTGCTGGTGAGAAAAAACAGTGGTTTTGGACTAAATTGAGTGGGGAGTGTTAAAAACTGTTTCGGGATTTAAATTGATGTCAAATTATTGTATGAATTAAATTATTAAATGCACAGAGATGAAATTCGGAATTTTTGAAATGGACTCGGTAGAAAATGGTTTGCGAATTGCGAATCTCAAATTAAAAATTTGTGACTGAATTATGCCAATTTTACTAACGACGATTTTTAATTGTTTCTACATGTTACATTTAAATAGGTATCCGGAATTTTTGTCAATAGATACAGTTACTGGGATGAGGTGGCCAGTTACTGGTACAAAACTGTCCAATGTTGACAAATTGGCTTTGGCCAGTAACTGGGAATTTCATCACACCATAGATTAATTCAATTTTTTCAATAGACATTTCACACATCGCTTACATATACCCGAAATAAGTAGAATACACAATTACAAACATAGTTTATGTTACAAAACATTTGTATGCTGGCAACATTATTGATCGCATAATACGGTGCTTGTTATACTTGTTTTTAGTGTTGCCAACATACCAAATTTGTCCAAAATATTAAGTAGAATTACGAGTTTATCCACTGATAATACACACATATAAGAATGTGCGCACTCTTGTCCGACAGTGTACGTCAACCTAGTTGTTTACATATTTATTTGTTTCTCGGAGCGCCTACTTACACTCCTGAGTGAGTCGGTAAGCGCGTGCGCATTCTTAGACGACTCCATCGACATTCACGAAACGAATAATTAAAAATTGAGAACTATTTTGTCAATGTCGACGGTGTTGCCAACTTAGAAATCTATTTCGGCGATCGTACAAAGCTGCCATAATTATTGTAAAAAAAATCTAAATGTTGCCATTTGAAACTCGTTGGGAGAGTACAAAATTATTTTTGTGTATATTTAGATTATAAGAGAAAAAAATCAGGGAGTCTCTAGCGTTAGGTTAATAAAAAAAAAACGATTTCTTGCCTGGTGCGATTTATAGAATAGTATATCGATTATCTCATCGAAATTGCTTGAAAAAAGGCGGCTATTAACATATTTGGAGTACGAAATACAACTTTTCTTGATTGGGTGACTTCGAAACGTAGTCGATTTATGGATAAAATTCTCGATTGAGTCAGTTAAGGTTCATCATTCATGACTAAACCGCTGTTCTATTCTGTAGAAATCTCACCGTGAAAACTTAGATGCAGTGAGATTGAAATGAGCTGTCATTCCACGTGATGTTAGAGATTGACACTATTGACAGCTCACTTCACCAGTGAGATTTTTATGGAATAGATCGGCAGTTGTCATCTGTTCGAGATCCCTGTTGATTTAAATAGTGATTTGGAATAAGAATTGAGAGCGGTTTATTAATAAAATATTGATAAACGTTTTCGTAAGTATGGTATGTGAACACTTATAAGGTTTTTTGTCAACATCGTTTGTCGCAGCTTCGAAGTCAACCTAGAGTTAATAATTTAGGTTGAAGTGGCATTTTAGTAGTAAGAGGCACGAATTTATTTGTTATTTTGTAAAATAGCGCTCTAGCTTTACAATGATTAATATATTTATACTTAATTTTAAACATTTCATTATTTAAAAAAAGATTCTATAGCTCTTTATATATCGTGATCGGCTCCATCCAAAATCTTTTTGCTAAGTTCTTTCTTAATAGTTTTTAGTTTTATTCATTATTCGCTTTGCTCAGTACTGTATCTGTTTGTTACCATAGATGTATGGCCAAGTACTGTAGGTAAGGTATAAAATAAGTTACTTGCTTACGGTGTACAAAATATTCCACTTCTATAAGAAAACAAAAACTATCAAATTAAAAACCTATTTTTCAATTATTAAAGTTTCTATTTTGGCCTAAAATAATTTCGTTGAGCAAAAAGTGGATTTGGGTAATACCTCGTAATGTTATTTCTGTTGTTAGTTTAGTTTTACATTTTGGCCAGTTTTTTTCGATTTTTGTAATCTATAATGTAATTTCGTTAATAAGATTAAACAAAATAATTACAATAGAATAATAAACGCTTATTATGTTGCTACTGATTTCATAATTTCAAATGTTTCGACCATTGTAGAAAGTTCCTTAACGGTATGTTTGACCAATAGCGAGCCAGAATTCTTTGTCGCCATCGCTCACCGTCCAATAAGAGAAAGATGTTTCTCTACAATGGTGGAAACTGTTTGAATTCTGCAAATAATGTATAATATTTTCTCAACTTTGCCAGTTTTTCTCAATAGTGTTAAAAGCTTAACGCCAGTTTTAAATAAAATTGTAAATTCACTTTTGAATACAAAAATTGCCAAAGAAACGAATTGATTTTACGTAATTGAATTATGTATGGTACGTGGAATTGCATATTAATTTTACTTAATATAATTATAATATTTTGAAGTTAAGATTAATTTTAGGGTTAGTTCATTTTTGTTTTTGAAAAAGTCATTCCAATATTTTTCTAAAATGGACACTCGGTGCGACGAAGGAAAGCTGTAGTCATTGTATATGGGAAAAATGTAAAAAGTATGTTTAGAATTATAAAAAAAGTTGATTAGAATACGTGAAAGTTGATGTTGGGATAACGATAAAAAACGAAAATGGTGGTAATACGTTGAGAAAATGAATTTGTTAGACATTAAAATATATTATTATTAGAGATGTATAAATGGTTTACAATTATTATTATCTATTAGTTCGAGAGAAATACAAAATGGTGAAAAAAAAACTACAAAATGGCGATTGTTACTATTAACGATATGAGAATTTAGTTATAATTTTGCAATTTCAAAATGTGAGTTTTACAATTTTGAAAAAGAAAATATTAAATATGCTCATATACTGAACAATTTGTTTTATTTCATCAAAACTTACGAACGAATTTCTAGTACTTAAGTATTCAAAAGGAAAAAAAAAACCTAAATCGAATACTATGTGTTTCTTCTTGGCGTACATCTGGCAAGGCGCGGCTTTCACTTGCAAACAAAAATCAACCAACAGCAAGTTGAAAAAATTTAAAAATACGGCTATGGATAGATAAATAAAAATGATACGAAAATCATAAGTTAATAAAAGTTTATTATTTCCGTTTCATCAAGCTACTGGGGTATCGGTCTGGGAACGGATACTGTCTCTTGTCCGACATTAGGAGACGCGTCGCATTCATTATGAAGTCCATATTCGAGTGGGAAGCTAGGTATGAGAACACCGCAGGGAAACGTTCAGTACCGCATCTGAAACAGTGCAATTATATTAATATTAATTTGTTTTATTTATCGAGCACGAGCAGTGGTGGCTTTTTTTTGTGGATGGGAAATCATCAAATGACTTCTCCCGCTATGGGTGGAGCGGAAGGGTGTGTCAGACTTTTACTGACTAAAACCCACCCGCGTTCCTTCAGTTGTTTAGGCCAGGGCCACGGTATCTCTTTCGAACAACCAGCGACCCCGGTGTCATTGGTCCTATCGGACCCCATGACATCTCTTTGAGGCGCGCGTGGAACACTACGCGCAGTCGACCCGGGCCTAGTCCTTACCGGACGGCGAGCTACCCACTACTCGCCGTCTGCAAGCCCGCGCCTAAGGTGGCCGGGAATCGGCTGACGATTCCCACCGGCCCGGGCCTCTCCAACGGCGACTGAGGGCGTGAGGGCGTAAAAAAAAATAAAAAATAAAATAAATATCCTTGGACATTTCACACAACGCCATCTAGTCCCAAGCTAAGCAACCTAATGGTTGTGTTATGGTAACGAGATGGCTGATAAACTACTCGGTACACGGCGGCCGGCGCGGCGGCGGCTCGTGTCGCAGCGTGACAGTTGCCTCTCCCTCACGCGTTCTGCTCTCATTACTGCTTCGCAGAAGGAGGTGACGGCCTCCCATACACTCGCTCTGCCATGGCCTGGACCAGGTTCGGACGCGAGAGACCGCCGCCGCCGATCGCCTCCGTGAGAACACGGCGGTGCTCCGCCCAAGACGGGCAGCCTTCCACTGTATGCTCCACCGTTTCCTCCGGGCGATCCACACAATGGTGACACTCGGGCGTTTCCTCCCGCCTTATGGGGAACAGGAACCTCCCAAAACAACCGTGTCCGGTGAAGACCTGCGTCAGGCGGAAGGTGAGGACGCCGTGTCGCATCTCCAACCACTCCTCAAAGAGGAGACTTATCGCCGCAATTGTGGCGTGCCCCCGCAATTGTGGCGTGCTCAGCAGTGGTTGCCTACTGGTAATGTATATTGTGATTACTTACAGTTTCCTAATCCCCCATGATGCGAGACCCCACAGAATACCGTCACTGACTGCTGGGGCCCCGGTATCCCGCTAGAATTATAACATTCTAATTATTACTTATGGTTATTAAGTCAAGTTTAATCTGAAACTCCCGGTTTTACAGCCTCATCCACGTCCAGCTTCCCATAATAAAAAGTACCAGGATACTAAAAAGTGCAAGGTGTCCTTCCACTTTGCGTGATTCTACTAAAATCTTCTGTGACCATGGCGTTATCTTAGATTTAGACAATATTATCAATCAGTTCAGCATATCCAGCTTTTTGTAGTTGTTCCTAGACCTCTCCTAAAAAACACGATACAAAAGGCCAGCAAGGTTTTCCACCTGTTTAAGGTGATCGTATCGATCGGATCGTACCAGGATACTAACAGTGCAAGGAGCTTGCCGGCCGCTCTGAGCAAGACAGATAAAGTTTTCCGTGACGACGACGCCAAACCTCTTTGTGATGTTGTTGCATTTCTCCCGGTCTATTAGGCGTGCGTGGAATACTTGTAGAGACGTCGAATCGTACTTATCGTAGACGCCATCGCGCTGTTAAAGAAATCGAACAAAGTCATTAAAAAAAGGATTTGAATTTATTTTTCACTTTGGTTTTCTTCCTTTCGTTGCAGTGTGCTCAGGTTATGAAAGTCTCGCCCAAAAGTTTCAGTTCCTCTGTAACTTCCGTATTGGTTTTTGTTGGGACTCTCAAAACAGCATCGTTATGAATGTTCTCTCTGTTCTGTTCATGTGTGAATGTCGTCTCTGAATATGCTCTAAAGAAATATTTTTGAACTGAAAAAGTGGACTTTGTTGGAAAGAGACGTCCAGACGACGAAGTCCACTTTTTTATGGACATAGCAGAGATGCCTTCAAATACGGTATGGAACCAACACTATGTGCAATGAATTAAACTGTTGGTAATACTAGTCCACAGAAGTATAGCAAAATTAAAAATGTTATATTAAAAACCGTAAATTAAAAAAGTTATTTTTTCAAATAAAATAAATATCAAAATAAATTCAGTAAATAAAAGTAATCAGAAAGCGTAGGTACTTACCATCAAATTTTTAAGTTTACCTACCTATTCAAACTTAAATTTTTAATATCAGTATAAAATAATAATTATTATATAGTTATTATTAATAATTATTATATATCTACGCATTTGTACAATTGTTTTGTTAAATGTATTGAAAAAACAAGATGGCGGCGCTAGTTCTAATTTCGGCCACGCGCCAAAAGAATCTTTTGGCTCGTGGCTGTGTGCCGTGGGCGTGTGCAACTTTAGCTTACATACCCTCTCGGATCCCCAGCTGGTGACCCAAGCGTCATCGAATGGTGGCAACATCGCTCTGTTCGGAAGATCTACACCATGGACTACATCTGAAAACCTGTATATCAAAAATCATAATTAGGTTTTTTTTTTTTGAACCACCGAGTGCCTAGAGCAGCGCTATTGGTCAATGAAAGATATTCGAAAAGGAGATCTCCACCACTATGTCTCAAACGGAGAACTATGGTGAATTCTCCCCATTCTCACATATGGTGCTCAAACCTGAGGGGCAATTCCTGTATTTTTAACAACGTTCGCAATCTCATCTCAGTCACAACATCTGTCAAAACATTTTGATTGTCACTGGCATGAGGTTGCGACTTGAATTTGAAAGTTTTTAGGTACGAGAATTGACCTTCTGGTCTTTGACACTTCAACACTTGGACCTCCCAAAGCTCGAGGTTTATTGCTAGCGAGCCATGGAGCACAGTATGCTGGGTTCGAATTTCGCGAATATTCCTAGTCACATGGATTGCCGCCAGGTGGCAATCCATGAGGGCATCATCAGCACGCTGTTGGAGCAGCCGCGAAACCTGCGCACCAGGTACGCGCTCCGCTTACGCATCGTTGCATAAAAGCAGTCGACGCTAGCGACGGCGAACATGCCCGAGGCATTACAGTGTCGCGCCAGCCCCATCAGCGCTCTGAAAGCGTTAATATATTGGACGCGGAGGCACAGAATAAATAATAGTACTAACGTAGCGGAGGTCTTCATATGCTTTTTGAGTGTGATTCACCCACTCTAAAAGCATATGAAGCCCTCAATGTGTGATATGTTAATGTCAAACTATTGAAAGAATAGATTTCGGATACACTTGACGTTGCGCGTCGTAAGTGTCCAGATATTTTTGGTTAGTTGTGTGTATAGAACATTAATTAATTAATTAGCAGCACCAACAAAGTTAAAAAAAATATTAAACATTGGCTGTTAACTCAATCCTACTCAGAATCCGAAGCCTTTGTTAGAGTAATGTCATAACATATTTATCATAATCACAAACACTTATTTTATTACTTACCTCACTCACTTCCTCACTCATACCTTCACTCTCACACCCATAAATACCCACACGCACTGTAACATTCTCTTGGACGCATCCTTGCTAAATTGCGAATAATAAGCACCTACATTTAAGACGCACCCTACTTCAAACATAGTTGTTGCCACGATTTTATTTTATTTTTTCCAAGACTTTTATTATTGATTTTGTCTTACATTAAATTTTCAAAACAATAAGTAAATATCCTAATAAGTAAATTAAAAATTAAAACACAGTATTGACCAACTTCAAATTGTTGAAAACTCTCTGGGACTCCACGAGACAGGCTCGACCTAGTGTGGAGTCCACTAGTTAATTTATTAAAAATATGTTTCCTAAATTGTCTATAATTTAAGGAGTTATTTTTGTATTACTTTTAAGGAAATGTAAGATATTTATTTTGGTTAATAAACGATTTTTATTATTATTATGTGTCTTGACAATTCTCGGGACCCTGGAGTCCCGGACCTTTAGAAGGCGTACGAGGGGCCAAAGCCAACTCGCAGAGGCCCGTTAGACGCTTTCAATGAAATGAGGCACCAACCGACGATTATCCCTGTACGCACCATGCAAGTGCACCCAAGGACAACCCCCGGTTGGTGCAGGACTATTGCAGTATATGGAAATAAAGAGATTGGACTATGGATTTGAGTGGCTAAAGTGGACTGGTTGCCTAGAACTATGAAAGGACTATGGCCCCTGCCGGATCAATGTTTTGTAATACACGGATAAAATGGCAGGGGGTGACTTGCACACACAATAATGGGCCCCCGAAAAGGTCGCTAGCACATAGTGTCGTAGCGGCAAGGGGGCAACATGTCCTGAGGTGCTTGTGAGGAGTGGAGAGGTATCCCACGGTTCTCAGAACAATCCCAGAGCCCGGAAGATGGTCAAGATCCCTACAAACACTTACTGGAATACTTCCTTCCTCCGAGCACGTTTGCTATTATTATTAATGAATGTTCAGATATTAATAATAACATGTAGTGTATGGAACTTATTGACATTTTAAATTGTTCAGAAGTATTTGATCACTTTGTCTGCTGCAATATATCTGACGACGACTGTACCAAAGGCAATTTTCTAAAATCCGTCATTTTCATTTTTATAAAATAAAGACCACACCACAGCCTACAAACCATCGCATCGTTCTATACGAGTGTCAGTAGACACAGCCCGTGATAGACAGACGGATGGATGGATGGACGGAAGGACAGATAGACAGACAGTCGCCGTAGGCTTAGTTAGTGGGTCCCGTTGGCAACCCGAAACAAACGAAACGTTGATACTTCTTTTCACCTTTGTCTTGAACAAAACTGTCGAGTTCCAAAAACAAAATTGTTTATTTCAACTAACGTAGGTGCGTTTCTTTACAACAGACTCCGCTACTTCCACGTGGCACTGTCCAACATTAAACAATCGGTGTAGGTAGATAATATAAGCGTTCTAGTTGTGCCTTTGAAGGCCAAGGACTTACCTGATAAATGTGTCAAGTAGCAAGAGCGCGACGTCATTATCAGGGTTCCTCCGCAGCCCCCAGCCGGGGTGCTTGATGACTTCCTGTATGCTTGCCATCTGACCTCCGCGGTTCGAGTGGCGAGAACCCGTCCTCACCTTCATTCGGGAGATGTGGTTTGCTCTAAAGATGATCACCATAAACAATTTGGAAAAGGTAGGTACATATTTTCTGTCCAGGGAGCTACACCACCACCTGGTCTCTATTATTTTAATCTTACTTGAGTGTGGGGTAGAGATGTAGCTAGACGTTCTGTATAGCTCCATAACTAACATAGACGAGGCGGTGTGCAAGACTTTTTGAGCTCGCTTCGCTCGCTCTTGCATCCCACACTATCCTAATTCTCTTTCTGCATGGGTTGACAAAATAACTCCTGCTTTTGTATGAATGTTCAAAAGGAAATTTAACCTATCGGAAAGGGGGTGCAAACATTTTCGAACTCGCTGAGCTAGCTCTTGCATCCTGCATTTACCCTTTTCTGCATACGTCGATAAAGTTTCTCATATTTCAGTATGAATGGACAAAAGAAAATCTATCCTTTACGAGGCGCAGTGCAAAAAAATTTTCGCCCCTCTTTGCCTACTCTCCAAAAAAAATTTTTCGCCCCTCTTTACCTACTCTCCAAAAGTGGACAGGTAGAAATCTCGCCCAAGGCATCTGTAATGCTAAAACCGGCACTGAATCGTGCGCTCTATGCACTTTGAAACCACGAATATTATTACTGTCGGACAACAGCGGCGTCTAGGGGTAGGGACCTAGACCACAGTCCAGCGCCAGCGTCGACGACCAGCGTCTAGGCACAGTCGGCGGCGATTTCATGATCTATGTGCGACCCATTCTACCCTCAGGCAAACGATACGTAGGTACATAAAATTACAATAAACAAAAATGTCAACTTAAAACTAGTCTCAAGTTGATTTTTGATTAAAAAAAAACTATCGAGAGACGACGTAAAATAATTCACTCGTTGCACTAAAATCCCCTAGCTCAGTCCCCCAGGGGACTACACAGCACTCAATGTTCCACTACGATTCTCTAAGTACTAATAAGTGCTATTCCTTTATAGTCCCTTCTAAATAATACATATATGTATTTAAAAATCTGTCTATAGAGGGGATAACTATGACGTAAATTAACTTTTCTAAAATAAGTTAGATGTTGAAAAAAAACCGGTCAAGTGCGAGTCGGACTCGCGCACGAAGGGTTCCGTACCATATTATATGTTTAACAATCTCAAAGATAACTTTTTACTTATTTTATAATGATACTGTGAATTACAAGGTTATTTTTTACGCAGTTGCAGAATCACCCATGTTGTTTAAACATGACAAAATATTGAATATATGAATCGCCGTTTTCAGTATTGTTGATTAAATACAGTATTCATGGTACCTACATGGTATAAAGAAGTTTCAAATTCCTAATTTGTTGAATTGTTGCGCTAGAGCTCGTACAAAAATGGTCTAAAATTTACAACTTTTGCGGCCCCCTATTTCTTAATTTTAAAAGATTAAAAAAAATATGTTTGTACTCTACTCAATGAGTTCTAGACGATGACACCCCACATGCTAGATTAAAATTTTTTTTTTTTTTTTCAAAATGAAAAGTTTATTGCATGGGGATCGACCCATTTTTAACTTTGCTTTATTTTTATTATTTGTTGTTATAGCCGTAATAGACAGCGGAGGCTTTGTAAGTTTGTAGTGGACTGTACGTGGTTGTCTGATTTCATGGATTTTAATTTTCTTGCGCGGAACCCTAATTATTTTTGTAAAATAAAAATAGCCTAAGTTACTCCTTAAAACATCAGCTATATGTCGTCAAAATCGGTGAAAATTCGTTTGGCAAGTTTCCTAACTTGACTCAAAGTACCATTTTTTTAATCGGACTGCGCTTTAAAATTCTTCTATACAAACTTTAACATCCCTAACATCATTTGAGGCGTAGTTTTGAAAAACTAATAATGACAAACATTATTAATTACTTATGCAAGTATTTGTGCTAAGTTTCAAGTTCATTAACCAAATTAATAAGATTTTTCATATAAACTGTATCTCTGTTTTCACGAACACAAATAAAGAATTTCAAAAATCGTCTGGTATGTTTCCATAACTTGACTCAAACATTATTTACACCAATTTTAGAGTTAATCAAGCCCCCAATAAAATCCTCCGCTATAAAATTAACTTTTCACCCCTTAGGGGTAGATTTTTGGAAAACCCTGATACACGTTAGTCTTAATTTTTGGTCTCAAGTATATTTTCACAAAAACCAATGAAAATGTTACTCTTCAGAAAATAAAAATGAAAACTGAAAGAAGTTACAGCGCCTACAAAATTACAGTTACGAAGCATAAATTAGATGTTTTCCTAAATGATGAAATCTGGCCAGACGGTGTGACATGTCGTCGCTTTATGCCGTACAAACAAGTTTATGATGAGAAGAAAAGAAATATTTCGACTGATAATGTATAATGCTACTATGGTAACTTTTAACTGCAAAAATATAAAACGGTCTGTGGACGGTATAAAACAGATATGCGATTTTGCAGACATCATTGCATTACAGGAGACGTGGCTACTGCCCTGTGAACTGTCTTACTTGGCGGACATTCACGAAGACTTTGGCAGCACTGGGACCTCTGCGGTGGACACCAGTATGGGTATCCTCAAGGGTAGACCCTTTGGAGGGGTGGCGCTCTTATGGCGTAAATCTGTTTTCCAGTTTGTGTCAGTGGTACAGTGTGCAAACCCACGTATATCGGCTATTCGTATTTTTACAAAAGATCGGCCCGTGCTGGTTGTCAGTGTGTACATGCCTACGGACTGTGCTGAGAACATAGCTGAGTTCACGGACTGCCTAAGTGCGATTAGTGCTATTATTGAGGAAAGTAGTGTTGAATCTGTTTTCATTCTCGGAGACTTAAATGCACATCCAGGTGAGCGTTTTTACACTGAACTTTTGGATTTCTCTGCGGAACAGGACTGGATATGTGCGGACACTAATAAACTGTGTTTATCGTCCGATACTTTCACTTTTATTAGTGAGGCACACGGGTGTCGTAGATGGCTAGACCATTGTATTGTCACAAAGGCCTCGTGGCCGTGTGTTGTAGATATATATGTAAAGTATGATGTGTATTGGTCAGACCACTATCCATTAGTTGTTACATGTAATTTTGATGTTATTACACAAAGAGTCTTATTGAAGAGCACGCCATGTAATAAAGTTAAATGGGGCGATAGGAGCTCAGAGCAGATAAACGAGTACACAAAGTTATGTAATACGCATTTAAAAACTATAGATTTCCCATGTGAATTTCAGAGTTGTTGTGGAAAAATCTGTCACAATGATTCCCATAAGGATATTGTCAATAAATTATATGATGATATGATTAATGTGTTACGAAAGGCTGCTACTAATACTGCATGTATGATAAGGAATGGTAATCATGGAAAGTTATTAGCAGGGTGGAATAAGCACGTCAGCGAGTCTTACTCGGGTGCCAGGCGGACATTTAATACATGGGTAAGCTACGGTAAGCCAGCTAGCGGGCCATTGTTTAGAGACATGATTGAGGCGCGTAAAATTTTTAAAGGTAAGCTTAGGTGGTGTCAAAACCATCAAGAACAGATAAAAATGGACTTGATGGCGACACACTACACAAATAAGGACTTTAAAAGTTTTTGGAAGTGTACAAATAAATTGAATACTAGACCTGGCACCCCAGTGAGTGTCGGCGGTGTTTCTAGCCCTGAGGACATTGCTAATGTTTTTAAGGAACAATTTGTAGTAAAGTCACCCTTAGGACCAACATGTGGACGGTTCGATGCTGAGAGTCAGGGGATGAATATTTCAACTTTAATACTTGCTAAGGATATTGATCGTGCTGTTAGGGGTATGAAGGGAGGGAAATCACCGGGGTATGACGCTCTCAGCGTGGAACACCTCAAGCATGCTGGTTTTCACCTTCCTAGAGTACTTGCAATGTTATGTAATTTGTGCATAAATCACTCGCACCTACCCCCTGCTATGATGAAGACTCTGGTGGTACCGATTGCCAAGAGTAAAACGGGGGATGTGTCTGAAAAATCTAATTACAGACCCATTTCGCTAGCAACGATTGTAGCGAAGGTATTTGACAGTGTGCTTAACTCATGTTTGAAGAAGCATGTTAAGTTACATGACGCTCAGTTCGGATTTCGTCCTGGCTTGTCGACTGAGACTGCTATTGTTAGCCTTAAGCACACTGTGAAATATTACACTGACAGACAGACCCCGGTTTATGCTTGCTTTCTAGACCTCTCGAAAGCATTCGACCTAGTTTCTTATGACATGTTATGGCAGAAGCTAAAGGAAACGGGCCTGCCGCCAGAGTTGACATCACTTTTTAGGTATTGGTACCTTAATCAGAAAAATAATGTAAAGTGGGCGGGTGCATTGTCGAGTGAATACAGACTGGAATGCGGAGTGAGGCAGGGGGGGTTGAGTTCCCCCTTGCTTTTTAACCTGTACGTAAATGCGCTGATCGAGGAACTCAGTCAAATGCCTGTAGGGTGCTACGTGGATGGTGTCAGTGTAAACAACCTTAGCTATGCCGATGATATGGTGCTGCTGGCTCCCTCGATTTGTGCATTGCGGAAGTTGCTTGTCGTATGTGAAAAGTATGCGGCCTCACACGGTCTGAGTTATAATGTTAAAAAATCAGAGTGCATGGTCTTCAAGGCGGGTACGAAGTGCCCAACTGTGGTTCCACCAGTGTTGCTCAATGGTATCCCTCTTAAGCGAGTATACCAATTCAAGTATCTTGGGCATGTGGTTACCGAAAACCTTGGAGATGATGTAGACATGGAGAGGGAGCGCAGGGCATTGTCAGTCCGGGCGAACATGCTGGCCCGCAGGTTCGCTCGATGTGCAGACGCGGTGAAAGTACTTTTATTCAAAGCATATTGCACATCTCTGTACTCAGCGAGCCTGTGGTTCAGATATACCCAAAGGGCTTACAATTCTCTGCGCATCCAGTTTAACAATGCCTACAGGGCGCTGTTGCGTCTGCCGCGCTTCTGCAGTGCGTCAACAATGTTCGCTGAGTCGCGCACAGACGGCTTTGATGCCATCTGGCGCAAAAAGACAGCCTCACTGTTAAGCAGATTGCGTGGGAGCAGTAACAGCATCCTGAAGGTGATAGGCAATAAGCTGGACAGCCCACTGGTGTGGAGCCTCACCCAGAGGACTAAGTCTCTCTTAGTTATTAGGTACTAACATAGTTTTTAAGTTCATCCTAACAATATATATGTAAATGTAATGGACCTATGGTTGTCTGAATAAATAAATAAATTATTATTATAAAAACTGAGTTTTGAGTTAATCGGACCGCGTGTTAAAGTTCTTCCATACAAACTTTGACACCCCCAATCCCTCCTTAGGGGGTAGTTTAGGAAAACTAAAAATGATAAACTTTATAATTTACTTATAGGAGGAGCTCGTGGCTAAGTAATAACAGCCGCACGGGTCGATCCGTCAGGTTAAGCTACGCTTGCCGGGGTTGGTCAGTGGATGGGTGACCATCTTTACATATCGAGATTCCTCCGTGCCTCGGAAAGCACGTTAAGCCGTTGGTCCCGGCTGTTATTCGTGGATCTTTGACAGTCGTTACGGGTCGTCAGAAGCCCGAAAGTCTGACAACCAGTCTTACCAAGGGGTATCGTATTACCCAGTTACTGGGTTGTGGAGGTCAGACAGGCAGTCGCTCCATGTAAAATACTGGTATTCAGCTGCATCCGGTTAGACTGGAAGCCGACCCCAACATAGTTGGGAAAAGGCTAGGCAGATTGATTTTTTATAATTTACTTATAGATGAATATTCGTGCTAAGTTTCAAGTCTATTAACTCAAGGGATAGGATTTTTCATACAAACTTTCATCCCCTATTTTACCTCCTTAGGGATGGAATTTCCAAAAATTCTTCCTTAGTGGATGTTTACACTATATAAGGTATCTATGTGCAAAATTTCAAGTCTCTAGGTAAATTGGTTTGGGCTGTGCGTTGATATATTAGTCAGTGACTCAGTCAGGACTTTGATTTTTTTATATATACAGATTTACCATGTTATTTTAAGACCACAGACTTCTTATAGGTTTTCCTGTAATCTACAGGTATAGAACTATTTTCTAGATTTTTTTCAAAATTTTAGGCTCAGTAGTTTCGGAGATAAGGGGGGGGGAATGGTCAATTTTCGTCAATTTTCTTAAATAACTTTAAAACAATATATTTTACAATTATAAAAAATATATATTTGAGACCCTCATAGTAAGCCCTTTCATTTGATATGTCACACGGTACAGTTTACAAAACTTTTTTTAAAAAATTTCTTATTTTCCGCCTAAAAGTGACTCTCATATTCAAAATTCATATATTTACTTTAGCTGTACGTGTTTGGGTCAAAGAAATCCATATGTGTACCAAATTTTAACTTAATCGGTCCATTAGATTCGGAGCAAATTGGCTGTGACAGACGGACAGACAGACAGACACACGAGTGATCCTATAAGGGTTCCGTTTTTTCCTTTTGAGGTACGGAACCCTAAAAGTACCAAAAGCGTTGAAGAATTTTGCAGGTTCGACCTGTGGTGCAGCGTCTCGGCGGCGTAGTTGGAATCGCGTTCACCTAGATAGTGAAAGACGTGGGTTCGAGTCCCACCTAAGGCTAAGGATTTTTTTTACCGTTTAACATATTAGGGTTCCGTACCAAAATGGTAAAAAGGAACCCTTATGGTGCGACTCGTCTGCGTCTGTCTGTCTGTCACAGCTGGCAAGAACTACTAATGCTATCAAATTGAAATTTGGAACAGTTTTAGATGACTACGTTTGCTCAACTATTTTGCAAATAAGAAAGAAATAAACATATATGATTTTTTTTGTAACAGGGACTGAAAGGGGCCGGGTCTTAAAAATTCGAAGTGGGGCTACTAGGGCATGTGGGATATCATATAAAACAGCGCTGTTCTCAAGAAAAAATTCTTGCAGTCTCAAACATTTTGTTAGGGTTCCGTACCTCAAAAGGAAAAAACGGGACCCTTATAGGATCACTTTGTTGTCCGTCTGTCTTTCATATGATAGAGCGCTGTTTGCACATTCTCAAACAATTTTTTTATTTTTTTTAGGCCGCATAGTTTTCGAGTTTTGGTGAAAAATGTTTAAAAAAATACCCCTTTTGTCACAAGTTTGCATAGAGAAAAATCTGAAATTATTCTATGTGATAGAAGTTTATGTAAAGATTACAGGAAAAATAAAACGATGTTTCTAAATAGCACACTTTTTCAGAAATCGGAAAGGAACCCTTGGTGCGCGAGTCCGACTCGCTCTTCACCGGTTTTTTTTAACGTTATAAACGCAAAATATAAAAAAAATAACTTTTCTACTTAAAAAAATAAAGTTTGTAATACAACTGAATTAACTCGGAGGAGCTCGTGGCTAAGTAATAACAGCCGCATGGGTCGATCCATCAGGTTAAGCTACGCTTGCCGGGGTGGGTCAGTGGATGGGTGACCATCTTTACATACCGAGACTCCTCCGTGCCTCGGAAAGCACGTTAAGCCGTTGGTCCCGGCTGTTATTCGTGGATCTTTGACAGTCGTTACGGGTCGTCAGAAGCCCGAAAGTCTGACAACCAGTCTTACCAAGGGGTATCGTATTACCCAGTAACTGGGTTGTGGAGGTCAGATAGGCAGTCGCTCCATGTAAAATACTGGTATTCAGCTGTATCCGGTTAGACTGGAAGCCGACCCCAACATAGTTGGGAAAAGGCTAGGCAGATTGAATTCAACTTAATTAACTGAAAATTTCAATTTGTATAACTCTGAATTATTTACTTCATCAATTGACGAAGAAAGAAAAAAAAACAACACAGTCGAATTTAGAACCTCGTTACGGAAGTCGGTTAAAAAAATTCTACCATTTTTGCAATTTTTGTCTGTTTGTATGTGAGAGATTTAGTTGTGACTGCTCACATAAAACGATTCATTTCATGAATTACTTAGTAGTAAATAAAAAGTTATATTTCTGAAGTTTTCTGTGTTGACTGTAATACAAAATAGGCTTGGTAGTGTCGTTAATTGTAAACGACACTACTGGTAGTGCGGCTGGTAGTGTCCTTGCCAAAAAATTATAATAAGGTTCTCAAAGAATTAGGGGACTCAAATGGAAATTAGAGTTTTATATGTTCCCCTAGGGTATCGTAGTGGAACATTGAGTGCTGAGTAGTCCCCTGGGGGACTGCTCTAGGGGATTTTAGTGGAACGAGTGAAATAATTCTAGTTGCAATAGAAACTGAACCATACTCAATTAAGTTAAAGTTTTGAATCCCAAAGCATGAAATTGATCTCTTCTCGTTGCCTTTATATATACCTACTTCTATGCGAAGTATGATTTAGTTTTCTAATGTGATAGGTTGGCAAAAGGCCGCCCAATTAGGCAGCGTTTATTATAATAGGCAGCTGCATTCCTTTAAATAACATAATCGGCCTATAATGTTCCCACTGCTGGGACACAGGACTCCTCTCGGTGAGAGGGAGCGGGCCATAATCCACAACACGAGCCGTGTGCGGGTTGGTAGATGTCACATGCCTACGAAATGTTTTGGTTTCCTTATGATGTTTTCCTATACCGTTTTGAGAGCAGTGGTGGTGAAATTATTTAAACAAAGTAAAGCGGCTGTCTGGGTTCGGACCTAAGCCCTACAACTTGTAAGGCGCCCAGCAGTGGGATCACGATAGGCTGATTATGATGTTACAGACCCTTGGTTGGTTGACCAGTTGCAGAATCTAGATCTGTTTTGTAAACAGAAGTTGGTCTTTTTAGATGTGTATAGTTACTCACTTCCAAAGACAATTGACCGTGGTTATCACCACGCGGTTGTTCACCAGTGCCCCGGAGCACCAGTGCTGTCCGTCCTTCTGAATGGAGACCACGTAAGGGTAGTCTTCAATAAGGGCCTCTCTCGCGGCAATCAGCCGACGCGTGTCTAAGAAGGAAGGAAGGGAATTAAGTTAAAATAAAAACGTTAATTTCATTCAACACTTTATTCGTAATAACTTATTATTTTGGGTTCTTTTTGTTATTGGTTGCCTGAACTGGTTTACCTTTTGGAGTCTTCCCTGCGCGTCCCTTATTTGGATTGGCTTTTTGTTTCTTGCTTTTTTGCGTATTTCCTTTGCGTTTCTTATCCTTTTTCCTCGCTGCTTTGTTTACTTGGTTTGTTTTGCGCTTTTTAGCTGATTTTGCTTGTCTGACTTTCGGTTTTGCTCTACCGGCTGCAGCCTTCTTGCCTTTTGGTTTCGAGTTGCGGTTCACCCGTGCGCTGTTCTTTTTCGGTGCTGTCTTAGATTTCGGCTGGTTCTTTCCTGTCCCTACCGGATTATTCTTTTTGGCCGTGTTTGAGCCCGTTCGTTCTATTTCTTTATTATCAGTTGTAGACTCTGCTTCCGTGGTGTTTATTGTTACAGTAATTTTAGATTCTTGAGCTTCTTTAGGTGAACTTAATTTTCTTACAGTCGTTTCTATCGCAGCCCCTGTGGGTATTGGCGTGTTTTCTTTTACCTTCTCTACTTCTGCTGCTTTTGGTTCTATCTTCTTGTCATCTTCTTTAACTGTAGGTACGTTCAGTACGGCAGATCTTTTATTTCTTAAAAGTGACCAAGGGTAATCCAAGGGCAATACTTTCTTCACTCTGGGCTTTTGGTCATAACCTAGGTCCACGGGAAAGTAAGGGCTGTCAGGCACACCAGCCTCGGACATTTTTTTGCTGGCCTCCACAAGTTGGAACGCGGTGTACGGTCTAGCCACTGGTGGATTACTAGATTTCTCATATTTCGCAGCCTTTATGTAAATCTTGCCGCCGTTGTAAGACCTATATTTCTTAGGATAGAACTTCTCGATAACTTTCGTATTCCCCTCACCTAGAGTGTAGCTTATACAAATAGTGAATATTACGAGCAAAACCTTCATGACTGAGTCTTGCCTCCGACGTGAAAGAAATCACAGTTACAGAGTTTTTTTTATGATACTTTTATTATTTTCCGGACATTATTGTGAAATTGCATTAAAAGATTACGATTGTTATTTTTATTGATTATAAAAATAGTGGTTTTGTTGTTGGGTTATCGTTATTTCTGCCTAGCTGTTGCCCGCAACTTCGTCTGCGATCCTGGATGAATAGTAGCTAGCCTATGTGCTTCTCCTGGTCACCGTCTACCCATGTGCCAAATTTCATCCAAATCCGTTAAGCCGTTTTAGCATGAGAGTGTAACATACAAACTCACTTTCGCATTTATAATATTAGTTAGGATTAGGTACTGAATTGCTTAACAGATCATTTCGGGAATATTTTGTGTTGCATAAATGAGAAATACAGTCACAGTATTTTAAATGTTTATTATTTAACATGACATTAACATAAAACTTATTACTAGGTTTTATTAGGACGTATTCGGTCGCCTAAAATTCTTAGTAATGAATTCTATGTACTCGTCGTTTCGGAAAAATATACTAATTTTAAGAGTTTGTAAACAAAAAATGTATGGCGAAGGCGTGAACACCGAATACAATATTTGGCGTTCACACCTTCGCCATGCATTTTTGTTTACAAACTTGTAAAATTAGTCTCGTTTTGATTCATCACAATTCATTACACACATAACTGGATATAACAGAACTATTCTTCACAATTCGCCAGTTATTTCCAGTCCAGTTTCCGGGCACACTTAGAATTTCATACCAGAAGCACTCAATACCAGTACCTACTTTGCCCAATATGGGGAACGAACCTAGGACCAAGCGGTCAGCAGTTGCGCCTGCAAACACTACACTGTCTACACTAAATAATCAGCCTATAATGTTCCCACTGCTGGGACACAGGCCTCCTCTCAGTGAGAGGGAGTGGGCCGTAATCCATCACGCGGGCCGAGTGCGGGTTGGTAGATGCACAGATGACACATGTCTTCGAGTTTTTTGTTCCGGTATGTCCTACATACCGGTTTCCTCACGATGTTTTCCTTCACCGTTTTGAGAGCAGTGGTGATGAATTATTTACTAAATGTAAATCGCCTGTTTGTTTTTTTTTTAATTGACAACTGGTTTTAGTACATTTTTTTTTACATTTGCATGGGATAGCATATAGGTATGCATTTCACGGTTATAAACAAAATAAATAAAATAATGTCATTAATAGAAACTACAGCCAAATGAGCAAAGCAAGGTGTAAATTTTTCAAATAATAATTTTTAAAGTAAATTGTGGTTACTAAGTGATAGCTATAGATAAATGATAGATATACGGTGTATCGACCCCTTAACGTTGGGCCACTATTTACGCCACACCCTGTATTATATATATTATATGGGTGTTTTAAGCCGAGACTCAAATATACCTACCGTAATTTTGTTTTTTTTTTAATTGGGCCCTTCCTTTTTGGACCTGGGAACCTTTCTGGTTACGGAGATATTGAAGGTCAAAGTTCCAACTTTTTAAAAGTTTTATTTTTTCAAAAACAAGTTTTGAGGTCCTGGGTTCGATTCCCAGGTCAGGCAAAGTGTTATTTGGTTTTTCCATCTGTTTCTCAGCAGCAGTCCGGAGTCTGGATTTGTGCTCGGTTGATGGCAAAAGGCTCGCCCCCTATTACCTAGGACTAAAATATAACTGGTGAAATGTGGGCGTACAGTGGTACAGTGGTCTGCATCAATTGGGTACCCCAGTTGTATTAAAATTTTAATAAAACTGGGGTACCCAATTGATGCAGCCTACTGTACACCTCTACCCAACCCTTGCGGCAATACAGGCGTGATGTTATGATATGTTACAAGTATTAAATTTTATAATTTAATTAGAAATATCCCTACGATAAGCATAATGATTTGCGTACGTTACATTGCGTGCTGCTCTAGTGATTTCACAGCAAAACTCATGCCCCAGCCATTGTTTTTGTAAAAATGTTACTAAAGCCATGTCTCCTGCGCGTCTTTTTGGGAAACATTACACAAAAAACTTACACATAAACATTTGTTTTCATACACAAGCTGTCACCTGCGTATTCAAATATTTTTAGTTAGGTACACATTTTGTGTAGATGTAAAGACTTCCTACGAAGAAGCCGTGCTATCAGTTTGACAACAGATGGGCGCGGTGCGCGTGGCAGTTAAAAATGAAACAAACCCTTCCCCTCTTCCCCCGCGCGGGAAATGTTTTCCATGCAGCTCGAAAAACAAAAACATTGCAAAGTTTGCATACACAAATGTGTATGGCCACGCCTCTTTGTTTCGATATTTCTGTGTAATGTTTCGAAAAAAACACGCGCAGGAGACACGGCTTCAGTTTGATGTTCAGAATGCGTAGACGACGATTATAATGATGGGTATTTTTACAGTACAATAGAGGTCGTCAAGTTGACTCCAACCTTCTTCCTTTAACTAGTCTCTCGGTGCTATTTTCTTATAAGTAGCGAGCTGGACCGCCAGTTGGTGTAATATAAGCTTCCCAGCGGGTCCCTCATCAGTGGGTATGGCTTTAGACAGTCGGACCACTCTGCCACATTCACGGACGAAGTATTCCAGTTCATTTTCTAGCTGTCGGCCGTCACCTGGAAGAATAAGTAGGGAGTTAGTACCAGTAAGACCTGTTAGGACCAGACGTTCAAAAACGTCCATCTTATCAACTGATAAGATGAACGTTTAAGAGCTCAGGTTTAGAGGGTGACTTGAATTTGTCGTATTCCTTTCAGGACGTGGTAGCTTAGTGTCACTCATTTCAACAATTATGCACCCCATACAGCCTAGGCGAGAATTCATGGGATTCGAGAAAACCCAATTTTTTTGTGTATTTTTATTAATAAGTTCTAAAGATTACATATCTGCGCTTTAAAAAAATTAATATGTACAAGTATAATACAAAAAGGAGGGGAAATAATCATAGGGCATCGAAAAATTCATCCGCATCGCTGTCGAAAGGAAAGGTGCCCAACAGGCTGGCAGCATTGCCACGTTGTATGGCAATGCTAAGTCTTTGGCCAAAAAATAGGGCAGCCCTTTGGTCACGTGTAGAGTCGACCAACCGCTTGGCGATGTCCCGAAAAACTAAAAGGGCACTCGGACCCCATGGCCCTAGTGTTTCAACCCCAAACGGCTCGAACATATAAATCCCAATAAGATTGGAGTATTTGCGCCGTTTGAGGTTTTCCGCACCTGCAGCAGCCGCCCCAGCACAGCCTACCGTGCTAGGAAGATGGGATGGCGCAAGGGTGTCAACACTCGTTGCATCCCACACCAAAGGCCTACCTACCTTCCAAGGCATTATGGTAATTCCGTCTGGTCTCTTCCCATCGTCGCGTGCCAAGCCAATGGGTTCTAAAACAGCTGGCACCCCGGCGGTGACAAGAGCACGGCGGATGATGTCATTGATGCTGGCGTGCCGTGCCATCCGGCCTGCGCTCTTACTGCAGGATAGGCCATGATGTCCGAGGCAGTCAACAGCTACACCACATTGGCAGCGATGCGGAGCCACGCAAGGAGCGCCCAGACGCAGACAGGTAGCGAGGCGGAAGGTAGTGTCACCCAGCATAGTTCCTATGTTGAGTGACGGTAGTGCCTGAAGCCAGAGGCCCGACTCCCACTCACCCACAGCCAGCAGGCGGGCACGCTCTGCAGTATTGGTGGACGTATTAATAAGATTATTCCGTACCAACCTGCAGAGCGGCTCATCCCACTGCCTCTGGGAAGATGTGTTCACGGGCCGATCTGTATCCGGGCAAGTCACATTCCAGGCGTTCACCGCGTCGGTCAAGCACGGCACTTCAGAGTCGTATTTGTGAAAAGTTCCCAAAATTCGACACTTAGGGCGAGCGCGCATTGCGGTGCGTTTTTCTACCGCATAATCTGTGAAGTATGGAATGTCTTTGCAAGTGCGCGCACTGCGGTCATGCGTTTTGTTACTGTAGGCCCCGCCCAGTGCGGCAGAACTACCGGAAACGCACCGCAGTGCGCGCTCGCCCTAAAAATCTAAACTCTCATATTAATTTAATGTCCTTCATTGCTATTCCATTGGGTACCTAATACTTTAACAAACCTTTCGATGTAAACAATTTTCAAAAATGATCTCCGTAGGTAGGACCTACATGAACTATGACACGAGTTTTCTCAAAGTGTGGCAGTACAAATTACAGGAAAAATACCTTCATTCGAGGTAAAATGCTGCCTAATTTTTACTATAAGTACTTAACTTTTTCTAAATCGACATCAAAACTTAGCCCGATATTCTGCCGTCATAATGAAAAAAGGCACAACTAACATTTTTGTCAAAATTGAGTTATATACATATTTAGAATCAGAAAAAAAGGCACATCTACTCAATTTTTTATAGCATTTTGACAAAAATGTTATTTTTGTCAAAATTCTATAAAAAATTGAGTAAAAAAAAGAGAGTTGTATAAAATAGAAAAAGTTTTAGATTTATTCCATAACCATCGATAAAACATAGGAATCCGTTATTCCTACATCGTTATATATATTTTTAAATGATTATTGGAAGAAAAATACAATGTTGCGCCGATCCCAAATAAATTGAGTTATGGGCAAGAGTGTGATGATTTTAATTGATTATATGCATGTTCGCACGGACGTAAAAATATCGCGGCGATTTTTTTTCGCGCACTGGATTTTCAACACTCTGCTTAGCGCCGAGAGTTGAAAATCCAACAGTATGTTTTTCGACGCGCTGGGATGCACTCTGTTGTTGGTAGGTTGGATTTTCAACGCTCGGCTCAACACCGAGAGTTGAAAATCCAGTGCGCGATAAAATCCCGCCGCGATAATTTTTACGTCCGTGCGAACGTCGGCTAATAGGGATGATGACTAAATTATTTTTGTCCGTCATGTAGATTATATATTAAAAAAAATAAAATTTAAAATTTAAAAAACCCCCAACGCAAAAAAGAAAAGAGAACATTTAAAAAGTCAAAAATAATACCTATCGTTGAGCCATCAAATTCGATTGAGTAATACCTATATATATTTTAATTACAGAAATTGATGGATGGCACGATAAGGTTTGCTCATTGAATTGGCGCTATAATTTCGCGGCGGGGTACCGCATATGTACATAGTCAATCAAGTGAAGGGTCTGACTTACTTATGCGGTACCCCGCCGTGACATTATAGCGCCATTTCAATGAGCAAACCTTATCGTGCCATCCATCAATTTCTGTAATTAAAATATATATAGGTATTACTCAATCGAATTTGATGGCTCAACGATAGGTATTATTTTTGACTTTTTAAATGTTCTCTTTTCTTTTTTGCGTTGGGGGTTTTTTAAATTTTAAATTTTATTTTTATTTTAACCTTTTTAAACTTTTTAAACAATTTAACAATACAGAAATGAATTTTTAATACTGCAGAATGTTAAGTTTCTCTGCACATAACATTAACTTATAATGATGCCACCATCGTACTGCAAATAGAATTAAATACTGATAAAAAAACGAATACAAACACTACTATCTGCTATTTTTTTTTTTTCAAGAGTGTACTAGTGTGCTGGATATCCTGACTGCAACATCAGCTCATCGTGTAGCCACCATTGCATTGTATGTAGAATCAAATACTGATCAAAACGAACCCAAACACGACATATCTGCTATATTATTTTACCAAGAGTATTCTAGTGTGCTGGATATCCTGGCTGCAGCATCAGCTCATCGTGTTGCCACCATTGCATTGTATGTAGAATAAAATTCTGATCAAAACGAATCCAAACACGACATATCTGCTATTACTTTTTCAAGAGTCTTCTAGTGTGCTGGACATCCTGGCTGCAGCATCAGTTCATCGTGTTGCCACCATTGCATTGTATGTAGAATCAAATACTGATGTAAATGAATCCAAACACGACATATCTGCTATTACTTTTTCAAGAGTGTTCTAGTGTGCTGGACATCCTGGCTGCAGCATCAGCTCATCCTGTTGCCACCATTGCATTGTATATAGAATCAAATACTGATGTAAATAACATACATGGATGTTTCAAATTTTAGGTCACACTAAGGTTTGAAAGTAAAGTAAATACCCATTACGCGTCTAAGATCCCTACCGCAGCTAACAAAAGAGCAAATAACTTTGAAACGGCTGAACCGATTTTGATAAAACATGTCTAAGAACCATCGCTGGAAAACCTGCTTTCAAATAAAAAAACCGCATCCAAATCAGTCCACCCGTTTAAGCGCTACGGTGCCACAGACAGACACACAGACACACACACACACACACACACACATAGCGGTCAAACTTATAACACCCCTCTTTTTGCGTCGGGGGTTAAAAATAGTGGTCACGTATTTTTCCTTTTTTTACATAAGTAATAAAAAAATTACGGTGATACTTTGAGTTAAAATGTGGCATGACGTCACGCATTGCTAGATTTTACAGGTGCGTAGTTGTGACGTACCGAGCCCCCACTCCCCAACTTTAATGCGTTTTATCTAAGTCAGTTTTTATTAATACGATAAAGCAGAAAATACCCGTCTAATATTTTGTTTACCCAGGCATCATCCGGATTGCTGGATCTCTCGACTGAACTACATGACTCACCTTGTCCAAGTCTAGAAGAAGGTGGCTGAAGACATTTGTTCGCAAGTCTGGCGAGTTGTGACCTTTCAGAACTGAACGCTTCGTCCAGGTCGAAGAGTTCCAAAGGCGGTGGAGGCGGTTCTCTAAATGTTGGAGCAAATACCTGGAATACAGGACATCAATGTGGCATCAGATGCGATTTCTTTCTCCAGCAATAGCTTACATAATGACAGGTTATATGAGTTCCTAAAATTGTTTATTTTATTTGACAAATAATATAATTTAATGTATTGTGTCGCGTAAATTATTTTGCATACTATTGTATAGAATCAAGTTCTTCTAACTGAACAGACAGCTGTGCTGCTGGGGAGTTTGTTGCGCTACTTCTTCTTCCCAGCTAAAGCACTAGGAAGTGGTGAAGGGCGGGCGTTTTGTGGGGACTGTCTTATGTAATTTTGACGTTCAGAAGACAGAAAGTGCTGATTCTCAGCCGAATAAATGACTTTTGATTCGATTTGGGAAAGACAGTAATCTGACTCCTAACTTATTAACTAACACATGACATCCCCTCCACACTCGCCCCCCCCACACCCACCGTTGCTTCGGAAAGCACATTAAGCCATTGGTGTCGGTTGTCATTCGTGGATATTTGACCGTCTCGTTACGGGTCGTCAGAATCCCGAAAGTTTGATAACCAATCTTACCAAAGGCATTCCCCAGTAACTGGATTGTGGTGGTCAGATAGACGGTCGACCCATGTAAAATATTGGTATTCAGCTGCATCCGGTTAGACAGGAAGCCGACCACAACATAGTTGGGAAAAGGCTAGGCAGATGATAATGATGATAGCTGTTATCACCTTGTTCAGGTTTTTATTTAGAACGCAAAGCTTGTAAGTCTCGAAGGTCCTCCAAATCAGTCTCCAGGAACCTACTTAGTAAGTTCTATAATGCACGGCAATTTTTGTACAATGTCGGTACTTACTGCTAGTTGTAGTGGCGGGAATGGCGTCTCGAACTGTGGCGCGATCAACCGAAGAGGTTCATGTTTAACTCCTAGTGCGTCATACAGTCCTAGTACTTCTGGCACTGAAATGAGAAAATTTAAACCATTATCACTTTCATAAAAATAACTTTTTGGGCGGGCACATACACTACACAAGTACACATAGTCCTACAACGAAAACTAAAGGCATTTGACACACTCGGACCCTTGTGGTGGATTACGGGCAAGTCACTCCCGAAAACCTCTTTTCGGGAGTGAGTTCCTCCTCTCTGTACGAACAGAGAGGCCTCTTCTCGGTGCAGTATAAGAACATTAATTATATTCCTCATATTACCTTCCGCCTGTGGTTTCGGCCGCGTGGAGGTCGGAAATTATCCCATGGAAATATACTACCAGGATAGAAAGTATCCTATGTCCTAATCCAGGTCATGGTCTACCTATGTACCAAATTTAATTCAAATCTGTTCAGCCGTTTTAGCGTGAAATCGTAACAAACGAACAAACAAACTCACTTATAGCACAGATGGGACACTCCGCAGTTTAGGTATGAAGGTACAAGTACGCGACGGGCCCCTCTCACGGGGCCAATTCAGTAGGTCAGAAGGTATAAGAGTTACGCGATAGAAAGAGAGGCAACTTATAGTTGAATATAACTGTAGGTAATAAGCGTTGTGCGACCTGAATTGCACTTTATTGTGTCGTAGCAAGAGGCGCTTTTTATTTAAATGATTTTGGGGAGTGTCCCATCTGTATTAATGCTTATAGTATTAGTATGGTTACCTAAGCTGGTTAAGGCTATGTTACTCACACTGTGCCAGGTTTAAAGAGAACAGACGCCAGGTGAAGAGCGCGTGTGGGTGCAGGGGGGTGAGGCGCGGCGGGGGCGCGGTGGCGGGCTCCGGGAGAGGGATGCTGCTCAGCCACATCATGTCGCCTAGTGTGCGGTATTCGTTGATCTGAAAACAAAAGTTCCAAATTATTATTACTAAGTATTCGACATTTTCCCACCATTCATTCATTCTTACTATCCGACTTTTTCCCACTAGGTTCAGCTAGCTGGTTTCTGAATTGAGAATTTGAAGTTGAAAACTTGTCAATCTCTACTTTAGTATTACCTACTTAAGGTGATTTCTTCAATGTAGCCCGTGAAATTCAAAGTTAGTTCCATTTTTTGCAAAGAATTTTAAAAAAGATACAAATTATATTTATTTCTAATAGAAGTAAACGTAACTACAGAAAAAATTCATAAATAAATATCCTTGGACATTTCACACAACGCCATCTAGTCCCAAGCTGAGCAACCTAATGGTTGTGTTATGGTAACGAGATGTCTGATAAACTAATTATATACATTTTTTTTTGTAAATACATACATATTATAGATAGAAAAACACCCAGTCCCGGAACAAATACTTGTAGGTCGTACAAATATTTGTTCCGTGCGGGAATCGAACCCGCGACATGCTGCGCAGCAGTCAATCGCTCAACTACTGCGCCAACCGTGTCAAATAATCACAACAACACGTCAAATAACCCGCCCCTAACTGTTCCTGGCGCAAAAGTGGCCATAACATTTGCTCCATTGCCATGTTGAAAACGTTGAACTATAAAAATAATCAATATTATAAGTATCTCTCTGAGTTCAGTTTGCACCTGATTCGTCTGATTTCGAAAATCAGACGAATCCTGAGCAATCACGTCAAGGATCTCTTGTGCATAGTTTCATGCTTCTATACCCAGCGGTTCACGCTGTACATTGCCTGTTAATAAAGAAATCAATTTAAGGTTTTTATTCAATGTATGATAATATCTCTTACATCGGGATCCTCAACATCAACCGGGTTCAGATGCAGGTCGGTCATTCCTCCAAGGTAGTTGAATATCATTTCTCTGATCAGGTCGTTGCACTCGCTCTCAAGGTACTGGTCTGCGAAGAAGTGGCCCGACCCTATGACGAAGAGTTTACCTGGGGAACAAATAATTACTTAAGTACATGTTTATTTCATCAACTCAGCCTATCGCAGTCCACTGCTGGACATAGACCTCTCCCAGGCTGCGCCACAACACCCTGTCCTCCGCCTTCCGCATCCAGTCTGTCCCAGCCACTTTCTTCAGGTCGTCGGTCCATCTAGCTGGGGGGCGTCCCACACTACGCTTAAAGATACAAGGTCTCCACTCCAGGACTCGTCTGCTCCACCGGCCATCGGTCCTTCGACAAACATGGCCAGCCCACAGCCACTTCAGTTTGCTTATTCTGCAAGCTATGTCGGTTACTCCTTTTCTTTTCCGGATAACTTCATTCCTGATTTTATCCTTCAAAGAAACTCCGAGAATAGCCCGCTCCATAGCGCGCTGAGCGACCTTGAATTTGCGGACCAGCCCGACTGTCAGTGTCCACGTTTCAGCACCGTATGTCATAACGGGCAGGACGCACTGGTTGAAAACCTTGGTTTTCAAACATTGCGGCAAGTTTTTTTGATTTAGGCTTAATATTGCGAGCCTAGAACGGTTTTGAAAAGATTAACACAAGTGACAGATATTCACGAATAAAATATTGTAACATGGTTAGGTAAGCGATCGGTTGATATATGTATAGACTCAGTACAATTTTCAATTTCGAAGATGTTCTTATAAAGCTACAGGGCGTTCACTTTTAGTCCTAGGATCTGGGTTGTGGCTGGGGGAAGACAATCTCTTCTAGTTAACAACTTAATGAGATCCAATGGCATTTGACTAGCTACTAGGAGGTGGATTACGACCTATCGAATATAGAATTGTGATCTGTCGCTTACCTACGTAGGTACAGTCCGCAAGGCGTAATCTGAGCTTTGCATTTGCGTGAGTGATCACAAAAATGGCACAAGAGCCCATGGCCAAAGTTTTGTCTTATCGTTTTACGTAAGACAAAATCTTCAATCGTCTTATCGTTTTAAGTTTTACAACGATGCGACATGGTTTGGTCATGGCCTCTCGTACTAAAAGAACAAAAGCCGATTGCCAAAAAGCAGCATAAACCGGTTTTAAACAAGCAAAGGACGCGTCGCGCTCTATGCCGGACGTCACACACTATCTATGAGCAATTGTGCACTCACACAAATGCAAAGCTCAGCTTAGACCTCGCGGACTGTACAGTGTAGGTAAGCGATAGATCACAATTTCCTGCAAAAATTGGATGATTATGTACCTCCACTTTTCTCTGAGGTGTACAAAGCGGCGACTGGTCTCTTGACCGGGTAGCACACGTCACTGCTGGATAGAATAGCTGCAGCCGGCTTCTTCACTGTCATAGTGGCTCCGTATGGGTACACGAAGTTCGGAGTTGCTGGCTCTTCACTGAAAAAAATATTGTTACCTTATCAGTGGTGAGTGTGACCAGCCTGTGTGGAATTGTTCACACAAGTAAGCAAAGCAAGTCCAAATTGTTTGTTTTAAAATAATAAAATAAAAATGTTTATTTCATCAACTTAAATAACTTATTTTAGTTGCAATGTGGGAGAATCCTTTTAAGCAAATAGTTTGCTTGTGTTAAGGTGCTCCGCCCTTCCCCAGGTTATAATTCATATCAAGTTAATGCGATAATGTAAAATTATACAAACAAAAAAACAAAAGCAAAAATAAAAACAAAAAAATGAAATGAAATTTATAAAAAGGCAGAAAATGCGCTGAGATGTGTGTGTTATGTGTGTAGGAGATGGTGTGGAGGTGAATGTGTGTGTGAGTAGTGGGTGTGAGTGTGTGAGAGTGAGGGATTGAACATACACAATACAACATTTATTTGGTTAATAAATAACTGTGATTTTCGCTAGCTAACCCTACGAATAATCTTGGGATCGGAAGATAATGCAGAACATTATCTTCCATTAGCAGCAGAAACACCATAGCCATAGCATGTTTTGCGGCGGAAAATGGTAACTAATAGTTAGTCATTTCCTTTTAATTGAATCCTCAGTCCCCAGACCGGCGACCGAATTCAGAGTTCAAAATAGAGAAAGCGAATTTTCCCAGATAATGAGACATAGCTAGATCGAGTTTTCGCCCCTGCAAACCCCTCTTATTGCAACTTACAAAGAAATCGTTAGAATCGTTTTCGAGAACGTGATTTTAAATGACCAATATTTGTATTTATGTATTTGTACACATAAATACAAATTTTGGTCATTTAAAATTATAGGATAGCATTAATAATACCTATTGAAAGTAATGCAAAAAAAAATGGTGATTTCTCTGAAGACGCTTTTTCAATATTTTCCATAATTTCGATTTTCGCCATGAATTCCTTTTTCAGAAAGTCAATCAATCAGCCTAGCCTTTTTCCAACTATGTTGGGGTCAGCTTCCAGTCTAACCTTATGCAGCTGAGTACCAGTATTTTACATGGAGCGACTGCCTATCTGACCTCCACAACCCAGCAACCTGGGTAATACAATCCCATGGTAAGACTGGTTGTCAGACTTTCGGGCTTCTGACGACCCGTTACGACTGTCAAAGATCCACGAATGACAGCCGGTACCAACGGCTTAACGTGCTTTCCGAGGCACGGAGGAGTCCATCCACTGACCAACCCCGGCAAGCGTAGCTTAACCTGATGGATCGATCCGTGCGGCTGTTATTACTTAGCCACGAGCTCCTCCACCACGCGGGACCATTGCGGGTTGCTGGATAAAATAAGTGTATAAACTAATAAAATAACCTTACAGAAAATCATCAGACTCGCTGCTATAGTTGGGCATCTTCATCAAGTACTTGGTGACGGCTCTGTTCAGTATGCCGTTGGACACGTGACACTCCTTGGGGTGGTAGAACTTGTGGTACTTGGCTCGAACCACGCAGTCTGGAAGAAATAAGAAGAAAACACTTATTTTTATTAAAAGCCAAATACAAGTAGATATAACCAAGTTATGTTATTAGTCAACATGCCAGTGTAATCCAGGTTCGACCCCTGGCCTTCCGCCCATGTCAAAAAAAAATAAACAAAATCGTTAATTTGCATAAAATGTGGTGGGTACAAAAGATGTTACTTACAATATAAAGTTTAGTGCAAAGACACAATTCGCCATGCTATGATGGCCCAGAGCCAGAAAGGAATAGGTAGATAACCAGCAATATATGTACGTAGCTACTTAGTAGCTATAAAATAAATAAATAAAATAAATATCCTTGGACATTTCACACAACACCATCTAGTCCCAAGATAAGCAACCTAATAAATAAATAAATAAATAAATATCCTTGGACATTTCACACAACGCCATCTAGTCCCAAGCTAAGCAACCTAATGCTTGTGTTATGGTAACGAGATGGCTGATAAACTACTTATATACATTTTTTTTTTGTAAATACATTCATATTATAGATAGAAGAACACCCAGACTCGGAACAAATACTTGTAGGTCGTACAAATTTTTTTTCCGTGCGGGAATCGAACCCGCGACATGCTGTGCAGCAGTCAATCGCTCAAGCACTGCGCCAACCGTGTCGTCAATCCAAGCCAAGCTATAAAGCTGTATTCCAAATATTTATGGTGTGGCGTCCAAGTCAAGTATTTAAACTATTTAGGTTGATACCTACTTAAATTAGGTACGGCTACGTAAACGAAACAAAAGATGTATGTAAGGATGGCAGCAGGGGTAGCAGTTTTCTGCCTAAGGCGTGCGTGTATAATGCATCTGTCGTAGCCCAGACTCAGCCATTTAGTCAACCGCCTAGCCTTTTCACTAAACAGCTCCGTTTAACTAGCGGCCTGTATGATATTCAGCCGATACGTTTACTCTAATACAGCATTTAATGAACTGGCTGGCTGATGCTTAGGCCATTTATACAATAGGGCCATCTCCTTTGCAACGTCTCCGGCGCTGCGGGAAGTGCAAAGTGCAACGCTTTCGCCCTTACGTAACAAAGGATGTAAGGAAGGTACCTATGCTTTGTTACAGCGTGCGAGGGCTGCTCTCCCTTCGCGCCTCCGGATTTTTATATGTAGGTATACACTTTAGGTCCTAGACCAGCCGGTCGATCCTTTAAAAATCTCACCGTGAAAACTTAGGTGAAGTGTGTTTGTTTTTGCTAGGAATTAACACTATTGACAGCTCACTCCACGCTCACTTCACATAAGTTTTCACGGTGAGATGGTTACAGAATCGCACTGCAGAAGACTACGTGGAGTCGGGGTGCCCCGATTCGGTTTTGCGTAAACACATTTAAAACTGTGAGAAACACCAGAAATATTGTGGCTTGTCGACGCCATATTGACAGTGTGGATTTCAGCGCCAGGTGGCAGAAAATGGAACTATATTTAAATTAATAATGTCTGGGCTTGGCAAGTAGTTATCTAAACGTTATCGACCCAAATAATTTGCCTAGCTGTTTGATTGTAGGTATGGCGGAATATCATTCAGGCTAACAGTTGAAACGGCGCCGTTTAGTGAAACGGCTAGGCGGTTTACTAAACGGCTAATAAAACCAGTTGACTGCGACATGTTATATACGGCAGAATATTGTACACGCAACTTTTGCCATTTTATCTTTGCAGCCCTGACAGCTGAGCTGTTATTACTCACCATTATTGACGACAATCCCGAACTCCTCCAAAAAGAAGTTAATATTAGTATTGGTCCGTTCTTCTCCGCCGTCAGACATGGCAACCAGCACAGAGTCGCCTCGTTCCACCATGTGCTTGAGAGAAGAGAGCTCGTCGTCAGTGAACGCGTTCTGAGGACCGGCCACTATCAGGATCTTCACGTCTTCTAGCACATTTGATGATAGCTCGTCGCGGTTTCTGAAAGCCCAGTACTTTTGGTGACTTTGGCCTTTTAAGTCGGCGCTACTTAGACTGATGCTGCGGCCACACTGGCGCGATAAGGCGAACTGGGGGCTTACTATGAGTTCTTATAGCAGGGCAGAAGTTGAACGTTACCAGTGAGAGAGAGTGACGGTGCTATAGGTCGTATATAGCTCCGTCACTCTCTCTCACTGGAAACGATCAACTTCTGCCCTGCTATAAGAGCTCATAGTAAGCCCCATGCACTTCGTGCGCTCTCTCTCGCTGAGAAACAGAGAGCGCGCAAAATGTTGCATTGTGCATACAGGGATAATCGCCGGTTAGTGCCTTCTCATCATTTACAACTGTCTAAGGGGCCTCTGCAAGTGGGTTTCGGCGTCTCGTACGCCTTGCAAAGGTCCGGGACCAACAGACATTTTAAAACATATTAATAATGTCTAGGTAATGTTTATTTATCCAAAGTAATACATAGACACAGGTTGAGCACAGTGGTAGATATACTAAATTGAAAGCTAAAAGGCTACAAAAATCTATACAAACAATATTATAAATTCTGTCTCGGCCTGATACAGAAAAAGCTTTATCGCAACAATGTAGCCGTAACTAACTAACTACTAACTTAGCAACTTTAAATAATGTATTTATTTATTCTGAACGGAGAAGCAACAAAGTTACATTCAATGGATGTGCACCAGTCCTATCTCTAGATGAGAATGTTTTGTAGATATCTATCTGCGTGCAACCACTGATTACCCCTATTACAAGCGTGGCGTTATGTACGTTTGATCCATAGATAATACACTATATAAAGTAACATCCTAAGGAAGCTGGACTGACTCACACGACTGTAACATATAACATTAATCTAAAAATCTAAAATACAGGTACAAAAAACTCACATCATGACTTTCCACGTGGTCTTCAGTTTCCTGTGCATCATTTTATAGTTCTCGTTGAACTTGAACAGCTCGTTCTTGGACACATCGAATAATATCGTATCGACAGCCTTCATTTTAATGTAAAAACTTTATTTTTGCTGAATATTCTCTTGCTTTGTTTTGTTTACACTTTAAACTCGTGTTGACTGTTGCTTAGCAACGGAGTGACAGTTGGTTGATAGGGTGGCTAATAAATTATATTACTGTTGTTTTTTTTTGTGATTAAGAACTATTTTGTTTGTAGTATGAGTTTCGGGCCCAGCATTGAGTCATACTAGGTAGGCCAGGGGGCTTACTATGAGCTCTTATAACAGGGCAGAAGTTGAACGATTCCAGTGAGAGAGAGTGACGGTGCTATAGGTCGTATATAGCTCCGTCTCTCTCTCTCTCACTGGAAACGTTCAACTTTTGCCCTGCTATGAGAGCTCATAGTAAGCCACGGAAGAAGGTCCTCCATATTTATTATTAACTCTTTGGGAAGGACTAAAGGACCAAGCTAAGGTCACCTCATTTGCGCTCATTGGATTAATTAGATACCTATGGATAACAGTTCGGCCAAGTAAAACAACACAATAAATTGTCAAATAATATAATTTTATTTACAAATCGAATAATAATAACTTTCGAACTAGAATAATAGTAAGCTATGTCTAATCTAAAATTTAGATTTTTATTTACAATTTCGTCTATTTTTTAATAACATTTAAAATATTGCTACGTTCCGTAAAATGAAAAGTCTTCGCGTACAGTTGTACATAGTTTTCGGAGAGATATACATAGAAAGATGTGGTCATATTGTAAGATATAAAAATAGTTGTGCTTAGAGTAACAGGAACAATTTTTTTTTGACAAACTGGTTAAGGAGGACGTCTTTTCTTGAAATAAAGAATACAAGCTTTAACTTAAATAACGCACCACCTCGTATGGGGGTCGTCATTGTACTCATCATTATGAACAACTTTTACTATAGGACCAAACCACCCCTTCCCTACATTTATGTTCGGATAACTCGTCAAACTTTAGGGAAAAGCAGATTTTATTTCGCGATTTCAGGTTTGGTCCCATAGTAAAAGTTGTTCTTAATGACGCTATTTGAGTTACACCTTGTATATAACTAAATTTCTGCAAAGAAATTTCAAATCAATCCAAAATAATTTTCATACAATTTAAAATCGTCCTGAATACAAACAGAAAATAATAAGAACAAATATTTGCTATACATTGTCCTAAGAATTACTTCAATTCTGTACATAGTAAAGATTATATAAAACTTATACATAGTAGGGATGGACTTACAAAACACTATGTAGCTACTATTTTCAGTAAATATTTACAAAAACATATTATTTCTTTTAGTTTCATTAGATTTTGAGCTGACTTTGAGCTTTTATAAACTAAAATAATTAATATATTTAAATAGCTGAGGCTCCGAAACTAATATTTGTATGAAAAATGTACTTTTATGGAGCCGAGAATAACAAGGATCAATTTGTTGACGCGATACATTCAAGGAATCGTACGTGGTGGGATATTGGAACATACTCGTAGTTCATATTTTGTAATAAATATACTGTTTTCAATTTATTTTACTTTTGACATAAGCACGCCTATGAAGTTCATTATTTATATATATGTTCCTTATTTATTATATGCCGACGGACTCGAGTGAGAACTTGGCGGAATTTACCGATTGCTTAAGTAAGATAAGTGCGATTATTGAAACCACTAACATTGAAAATGTTTATTTGCTCGGTGACTTCAACGCCCACCCCGGTGAGTCATTTTGTCATGAACTTTTAGATTTTTGTACCGAGCAAAAGTGGATCTGTGCGGACATAGAAAAATTAGGTATAAGGTCGGACTGCTATACCTTTATCAGTGACGCACATGGTAGTAGGCGGTGGTTGGATCACTGTGTTGTTTCACAGTCAGCTTGGCTAACGGTTGCTGATATAGGCGTAGTTCACGATGTGTATTGGTCTGATCACTTTCCCTTATTTGTTGAATGTAGATTAGACAAAATTAAACCAAAGTTTGAAGCTACAAAAACATCTTGTAACAAAGTAATTTGGGGAGAAAGGGACAGTGATCAGATTAATGCTTACTATGAGATGTGTAATAGGCAGCTAAGGTTGATTGATTACAATCAGGAATTTGGTCTGTGCAGCAATACACATTGTAATAATATTGCGCATAGGCAAATTCTTGACAATATGTATGCCAATATTGTGTCAATTTTGTCAGAAGCCGCTATTCAGAGCCAAGTGGTAGCCGGGTCAAACAGACATGGTGGCCGTGTTGTCGGGTGGAATAAGCACGTCCGAGATGCCCACGCGAGGGCCAGGCTTAAATATCAGCTGTGGTTATGGCATAATAAACCAACCTCTGGTGACATCTACGAGGACATGTGCCGTACACGTAAGGTATTTAAAGGTAAATTAAAGTGGTGCCAGAGTCACCAAGAGCAAATTAAGTTGGATGTTATAGCCTCACATCGCGAGAACAACAACTTTCAGAAGTTCTGGAAGGCGACGAAAAAATTGGATATCAAGCCTGGTCTTCCCGTGAGTGTTGGGGGTGCTGATCAGCCTGAAAGCATTGCCAATATGTTTGTTAAACATTTTAAAGTGGACTCACCGCTGGGCTCGCCACCGCGAGTGCTCGATGACGGAAGCTGTCGTGATACTGATCTTGTTCGTTTTTCTGCCAAACAAGTGTCCAGCACAATTAACAAAATGACTACAGGAAAGTCCCCGGGTCACGACGGTCTAAGCATTGAGCACTTGCGGTACGCAGGTCTCCACATATCAAGAGTTTTGGCTATGTTTTATTCACTCTGTATGTGCCACTCACACCTCCCCCATGATCTCATGCGAACTATCGTAGTACCGATTATTAAAAATAAAACTGGTGACGTAGCTGACAAGTGCAACTATCGGCCCATCTCCCTGGCTACGATTATCGCAAAGGTATTGGACAGACAGATGGACGCGCGGTTAGATAGCTTTTTAAACCTACACGATGCGCAATTTGGGTTTCGTAATGATCTAGGTACTGAAACTGCGATTCTGGGCCTCAAGCATACGGTTCAATATTACACAGAACGTCGTACACCAGTGTATGCTTGTTTTCTAGATCTCTCCCGTGCCTTCGACCTGGTCTCGTATGATATCATGTGGGAGAAGCTACGGGAGAGAAAAGTGCCGGCTGAACTGTTGCGTATCCTCCAGTTTTGGTACTACAACCAGATAAATAGTGTGAGGTGGGCCGGTAAGTTCTCTGAGCCGTATACTCTGGAGTGTGGGGTGAGACAGGGGGCGATAACATCAGCAAAGCTCTTTAACCTCTACATCAACGACCGGTTATATTTAAGGCATCTCCAACAATTTATATCAAATAGTGACTATTGTCTATCGTTTTTATAAAATATCCCTTTGAACTATCGCGACAACAATCTTAGTCCCTACAACTAAGACTCGAGAACAATATATATTTTAAGGCAAGCTGAAACCGTATCGATTCTCGACCCAGCGATTGACGCAGACGAAATTAGGTGATTGATCCTGCGGGCCTAGACAAAGTAACATTCGATTATGCCGGGGCCACATTATACGTCAACGTCAATGCCCATAAACGCTTTAAACATCGCGGTAATTGTTCCGTTGTTCAACGCGATGAATTGAGTGGCCACACTTGAACGGTCAACTTCAATGCTCATTGAATTCACACCCCTCGTCCATCGGCCACTGTCAAATTAACGCCACAGTGGTGGCTACACCTACGGTTATCACCCTTCAACGCGATGATCAACGGTGATGTCCGTATAGTGTAGCCCCGGCATTAGTGAAAAGCCAAAAAAATGGTTGGGGTTGAGACATAAGCTATCGAAATGTCACGTGACATAAGTCAACGATAACTTCCTCAGAGATGCGTCGATAGAGATTGTAGAAATGGAATCGTTCCGAAGCGAATGACATTTATCTAGGCCTACTGATCGGCGTAGGTAATACGTATGCTACGACAGGTAAAGGCAAGGCGAGCATTTAGGATTATATAAAAGGCCATTACAGAGCTTATCATTGAACTCGAGTCCATACAAATAAAATACTGAGCTAAAATAAAAAATAATATTATCAACCTGTATAATAAATAAAAATAGTTCGTTTTATATAAGCTATGTTAATTCTTCTAACTACTGTATTTTACGTACAAGACTGTTTTAAAGTCATCTATATCCATCCATACCTCGAACAACAAAATGTTCTATCTGATTTTATAAACTCTATTTATCTCTTTTTACCACCTTAGGACATCTTTTTATGACGCGTCATAAAAAATATAAAAATGTGGAAAACATTTTTACATGTAAACAGAAGTTTCATAAAAGTATCAAAATTTTTGGCTTTAATTAAAGGAAGCTCATTAACTCAAGTATTCTGCCGATTAGATTCAATCTTTAGCAGAAATTTCTTTAATAAAAGCAATTTTCAAATACGGAATCCTCATTGTCTTTCCTATGCATGAAACATTTATAATCAAGTACCAGGATGCCAGCACATCATAAGAGACTCACAATAGTCTGAAAGGCTAAAGATGTCTTATAAGAAATGCTATGAAAAAATCTCCATAAAACAAACCCTCTTTTCCTCTGAATAGATCAATTACTAGGATAGACTTCTTCCTACATAAAACGATTGTTTTGTATAGATCAAGTACCAGGATACCAGCAGATCATAAGAGACTCACAATGGACTGAACGGCTGAACATTCATTTGTCTTTCCTATAAGAAACGCTATGAAAAACTCTCCATAAAACAAACACTCTTTTTCTCTTTTTGATCAATTACTAGGATAGACTTCTTCCTACATAAAACGATTGCTTTGTATAGATCAAGTACTAGGATACCAGTAGATCATAAGAAGCCCATGTCTAGCGCGTTGTACAGGGCAGCGATGTCTGAATGGCTGGATATCCTCCAGAAGGGGTAGTTCTTCGCTTTGGCTGCCGCTTCTTCGTCCTGTCCGTCGCCGATGACCACGTATGTGCATCGCTCTCCGAAGCGCTGCTTTATTTTCTCGAAGCAAGTTTCTTTGCCTGGTAAAACAAACAGAATTTTGTGAATGCTGGGTATACTTGTAATAGGCATAGATACCAGCACTTTAATTTTATTATTGTTTTCTATTTATTCTTTGTATGTACTGCTCTTGGTATAAAATAAAAATAAATAAATTAATAACTTATGTACAGTCAATGTACCAATTAGGGATGTTACGATTGCCATATTTTCACATTCGAATTTACAATGCAAATATTCGTAACATCCCTAGTACCAATGTAAGTATCCACCTACCCTGCTTCGTAGGATGGATACTTTTCTGTGTCAACCGACCGTACGTTGTTTTAAAGAGTATGGTCCAATCTAATTGTATGAAGAAACCTTGAATACAAACTGCAACTTACCGGTTTTGGTGGCGGAGTAAATATTCTCTATGGGGAAGACTCCGCCCAGCCCGAACAGCAGCACCTTGGCGAGCGCGGGCACCAGCTGCGTCGTCGTTACCAGTACGTTTACGCAGTTCTCTCTGGAAGGACAAACACATTTATGAGGTCTATTATACATTTAAGGGTCATTTTCAAAATTAATGTACATTTACATGATACTTATTTATAAATAAAATAAAATACAGTTCGAAATATAAACATGTAAATCAACATTCAGACTAATTAGTAATAAAAAAGCAAAAATAGAAATGGTTTAATATTGAAATTAGTTCTATTGTTTTAAAAAACTAAAAGACAATGCCGAGGGGCAGTACCAACTTGCGGGGGAGTGTCACAACTAAATTTAGTTCATAAAATTACTCCTATTTTTTTAAATCAGATTTACGTTTTTGTTATGAGGAAGATTCCCGGATTTCGGACATCAAAATTAAAAGTATTTTTTTACTTTGTACTTTTGTACTTATGTATTTTCCACGTATAATTATGTCAATGTCACTGCCATTGCACTTTTTTAATATTTTTTATTCATGACCATAGACACAGGTCTTTCAGTCGGATACATAAATCTATAGATGGATTATAACAAACGTAATATTACAATCTTAGATTATGAAATGTCCAGATTCCGTGTTCAGTACAAAACGTAACATAAAACGTGGAGCCAATTTTTATACGTGTGTGAGTGAGCACCGTGTACTACATAACGCATTTGCGTATGTGTGCAACATGCGAGTAATACCAGCGCATAGAGATTACCCTAAAATAGTGGTAAAATTTAAATATAAAAGGAACATTGAAAAGGAACTTAAAAAATAAAAGAAAAAAGTGTGAATTTGGTCAAAATTAAAATCCAAGATGGCGGCTTCGAAAATTTTCAAATTTTTCGTCATGGGTGTCGTTTTCATGCTTTTCTAGGGTGTGAAAGCCGACGACAACGAAAAATTTGAAAATGATTGCAGCCGCCATCTGGGATTAACATTTTAACGTCACTATCGGCTTTAACACCCTCGAAACCCATGAAAACAACCCCACCGATATACTTAACCATGTCCGGGGGCTTAACGTCCGAGGCACGGAGAAGACCCGGTACCCGGTATGTAAAGATGTTCAACCATCCACGGATCAAAATTAATAAAACCACATAATATAAGAAGTCGTTTCCATACCATGTATCTGATTAATTGTGCATTCCCGCATTTTCTGGAATCCCGGGATTTATATTAAGAAAAAAAATACTAAGAAGCTGCTTCCACAGTTTGTTAGCCAAATATTAACTTAAGGTATATATGCATCCGGTTATCCGATCTCTAATCATCATTAATTCCCAAACACTAATCATCATCATCTTCCTGCCCTTATCCCATGTTACTTGGGGTCGGCGCAACACGTTTTCTTCTTCCATTCTCCCCTGTCAACCGTCACGCTATCATTCACTTCCTTCTCTTTCATATCATTCCTCACACAATCCATCCATCTTTTATTTGGCCTTCCTCTGCCTCTCCATCCATCAACATATATATTCATCACTCTTTTAGTCACATGCGTTTCGTCTCTCCTCATCACATGCCCATACCAACCCAAACGATTTCCTTTTAACTTTTCTGTCACTGGCGCCACTTTCAAACTTCCTCTTATATACCTACTCATTTCTTACTTTATCCATGCTCGTCACTCCACACATCCATCTCAACATTCTCATCTCCGCTGCATGCAATCTTTTTTCATCCGTCTTCTTCAATGCCCAGCATTTCGATCCATAACGTGCGACAGGCCTTATCACGGACTTGTAAATTGTTCCCTTTAACTTGAGGGGCATCCGTGGGTCGCAAGTTGTTCCTGTAACCTGTCGCCATTTCATCCATCCTGAGTTGATCCGGTGCGTTACGTCTCGGTCTACTTCGTCATCCCCTTGGACAAGCGACCCGAGGTACCGAAAAGCGGAGCAGATCGGTAAGGGCGTTCCGGCAAGAGACATGGGCACAGGACCCGAAATCACAAAACAGATACTCCGTTTTGGTCCGACTTACTCCCATTTCATCCAATTCCCAAACACTAAAAGCCTACCTAAAAATGTATACTGGGCATTCTGTAGCAAACTATCAGAAAGTGCCTATCAAAAATAAAATCCACAATAAATAATTGTCCAATAAATTAAAATAATTTTGAAGAGCGAGCGCATTCCAAATTTAAATTCAATTATAGAAACAACTCAGCGTGAAATTCAATAAATGAGGTACCAGTGGCAATAGGTCCTGTCAGTTGACTTGGTTTTAATATAATATCCTAAAAAGGTTAAACTTGCAATAGAAAAGTGTAAATTGCTATTTAAAAAAAACAATGCTTATTACATTTTAAAGGATAAAACAATTTTATTTCAATTTTTAAGTATCGATTTCTGACATTTGTCTTATTAAGTACTCGAGTACCTATGTGTGTGATATTTGTAAAAAGTAAAAATGTTAAAACACACTATTATCGCATTTACAGACTTGGATTTTATAGAGGTAACTTAATAAACTTGTGTGCTAAAGACAGATTCAATGCAGTTAAGAAATGAGTTTTTAAGCAACTCTCTTAATTAACCCACGTTAAAAAGATTTGATGGGTACATTTTACATAATCAATTTAGGGTGTCGTATGTCGACTCCACTAATGAGTTGACGGAGGTTCGTGTGTTTGGGTCCAATTGGGAGCGCCTCCGAACTATACGGTTGAAGAAACAAACTAACACTCACAAAAAAAATCATCGTCCATGTTAATGAAACTCCTTAGTCATCCCTCGTTTTTTTCGTGAGGTGTTGAAAATTTGGGTAAATTTTTTCATGCCCTAGGCAACACTTTACAGTTATTGTGTCAAATTCAATGTCATATTCTTATTTTTTCGTTTTCGAAATTAACTATGAAATACACGGTGAAATTGAATAGTTACGTATGAAATGAGATATTAGTGCGCTTTTCTTTTTTTGTAGTGTAATTTTTGCACGATTTCACAGCACAGACTGACATTTTTTAAAAAATTAAAACACCCGGCTTGTGACGTTTGCGGGGCGAACGTTCCTTGACGTCTGGCGCGGGGATCGAACTAGTCACTAATATTGGTTACTAAAATTTGGAATCAATTTACGGTAGCCTACTAGGAATCTGGACATTTCATAATCTAAGATTACAATACACATTTCCCAATGTTGCTACTACGTAAAAAAATATAGCAATATACACCAACAAACATTTAAATGAAAAAGATAATATTTATGTAAGTACCATACAGATTTGATTTTTAGTACCTACGTGATAGTAGGTATTGTATGTTAGGTGTGATAAAAATAAAATCTTTAGGTCACTCGTTGCGTCAATCAATCTGCCTAGCCTTTTCCCAACTATGTTGGGGTCGGCTTCCAGTCTAACCGGATGCAGCTGAATACCAGTATTTTACATGGAGCGACTGCCTGTCTGACCTCCACAACCCAGTAACTGGGTAATACGATACCCCTTGGTAAGACTGGTTGTCAGACCATCGGGCTTCTGACGACCCGTAACGACTGCCAAAGATCCACGAATGACAGCCGGGACCAACGGCTTAACGTGCTTTCCGAGGCACGGAGGAGTCTCGGTATGTAAAGATGGTCACCCATCCACTGACCAACCCCGGCAAGCGTAGCTTAACCTGATAGATCGACCTGTGTGGCTGTTATTACTTAGCCACGAGCTACTGCACTCGTTGTGTCATAATTATTTAAATTATTATTTTGGAATACATTTTATGCATTTCATTAAAAGAGGACCGATTCAAAAAGAGAACATGACGTTTTTATTGTGACGTATTGCATTTGTTTTTTGCGAGTTTTTTGGCTGCTTTATATTATTACCTGTAAATCTTTAGACGCCGTTAAAAATGACATTACTTTCAATGTTAGTTTCATTTATGAACTATTTGAATATACGAAAACGGGGGTTCATGTGCTTTTTCTTAACGTAGTCTTGCAGGCGACGGCAGCGGCAGTGCCGCCCGACCGCAATTCATGGCTGACGCACCGACACCTACTGGTTTCTATAGGAACATAATATCACCACAATCAATACAGAGTATTGGCACTTCCCTCTAACATGAAAAGTGTCATGAAAAGTAATAACAATATTTGTGTAGGGCGGATATAGTTTCAATTGTACATTTTTAATTGTGGTAATGAATTAACCATATCTACGTTTTTCATTTCTAATATCCGACCTTATTTTTACTAACATTTCAAGTTCAAAATATGGGTGTAGGTACTATCATAATATGTAAATACACCTCTGCCTAACTCTTCGGGTAAAATAAGCCTAATGTTATGTTATGTTCAAGTTCTTATGGATCAAGGAATCAGTAAACACAGTACAAAATCGGTTGTTGGTTTAGCCAGCATCTACTGCAAGTACCTACGCACTTGATTCATTAATTAGATTAAAAAAAACTGACAACAAGAATATTATTATTGACTATGAATGTGTTGTTTATTCACCCATCAGGAAAAACTAGCACAAAATCAAGAATAAAAAACATGACCGATATTACTACCTTATTTCACACTATTTCGAATCAGTCATTTTCACGAACCTAACCTCAAAATATTAAGTAGATAAATGGCAAATAAATACAAACTGCGGGAATCCACGTAAAAAACAGTTAACAATATAGGAAGAGCATTAAATTCTCCTGCAAATAAACTGGGTTTGGTTGTGACACCGGACTTTTCGTTTGGTACAGAGCGCCCTATATTTGAGACCATTCTCCTTTATCCGTCGTAATTTGTTTCTCATACAAAAGTGCAATGTCAACAGTCGCGCGTATTTCAAAAATGCAGCAGATATTTCCAAATTTACGCAATAAGTACCTTGATATAACAATAATTTAATAGGTTAGCGGTTAAGTTACAAGGATTGTACTCTATAACAATGTAATTATAATAAATCATCGATTTATTTGCCTATATACACGAGTCTCATATTTCATTCTTCTGTGTTATTCCTTCTTGTAACGTTGATATTTTAAAATGATAGAAGTAAATTCCAAATTTAGTATGGCAACTCTATGCGTCAAAATAGTAACAACAAGAGGGCGCTAGTTTCTTTCGGCTGCGCCATTTCGTTTTGTAACTGGTGGTTTTACTTCGTGCGCGTCGTTAAAAGGACTAAGAATTTATTTAAGGATGATGCGCAGTGGTAGCCCGCGAAATTCATTTTTTTTTGGGTTTTTGCAATTTCCAGGTCCGTGTCAGGTTGTATATTGATCAATGTATGATACGCGGCAATAAAACATATGTATTTATATAATTTTAACCATAAAAATTATCACTACATCTCTCTAAGTTAGATTTCGTGCAGAATAATTTTTTTGGGTTAGGGCTTGTTTACCAATTATTTTTAAATGTGATTTTAATGTGTTTAAAACTTATGTTTAATACATAAATAAATAGATACCTCGATATTATCATTTACTTTCTAAGTTTCTTACACCTTTGTCAAATTTTAATAAGATTAAACTGATTTACTACGACCAAATTGATTTTTAAATACTTCGTTGTGACTCTGCCCTTACTCTTCATTTGTGTTACTTTTGTGTCACGGTAACACAAAACAAACACAAAAGAAATGTACACTATTTTTGAAAACGACCCTTAAATGAATTTTATAATGCATCAATGCTGTGTAGATGTGCAGGGCGAATATACAACCATTTTTCAATAATTAGACTGAAGACGAGAAAAAAAAATATCCCCACTTTACGCGTACAGAAGGTACCCTAAAAAATTTTTTTTCATGATTTTATTTTACCACTTTGTCGGCGTGATGAATATCACAATGCATGCCAAATTATAGCTTTCTAGTACCAAGGGTTTCTGAGCTAAGCTGCGGACGGACAGACGGACGGACATAGCGAAACTCCGAAAGGGTTCCTTGTTGACTACGGAACCCTAAAAAAACATACCTTGAATTAATCATGTTGAGACACTTGCAAGCCAATGTCAGCCAGTTGTCTGTCGCTTGTTCCAGTTCGGCTCGCAGTTGTAGCCATTGTTCTCTCTTAGCTGGACCGAGTAGACCTCCGACACTGGGGAAGAAATTATTAGATTATGAGGTGTGCCGTAGATTCTACAGGATTTTTCGCTACTTTCTCGCCCTGATTCTCGTTTGTTTGAAGAAGATACCGCGGCCCTGGCATAGGCAACTGAAGGAACACGGGTGGGTTTTAGTCAGTAAAAGTCTGACACGCCCTTCCGCTCCACCCAGAGCGGGAAAAGTTATTTGATGATTTCCCACCCTCAAAAAAAAAAAAAAAAAAGGTTGAGGAGTTACTTTCATTAATCTATACAACGTGTAACGTTAAATGCGCAAAACCTCCTAAGGTGTCATTGTACTCATCATTATGAACAACTTTTACTATGGGACCAAACCTGAAATCGTGAAAAAAAAATCAGCTGTTCAGTACATTTATGTTCGCATAATTCGTCAAAATGTACTGAACAGCTGATTTTTTTTTTCGCGATTTCAGGTTTGGTCCCATAGTAAAAGTTGTTCATAATGATGAGTACAATGATGCCTTAAGAGGTTTTGCGCATTTAACGTTACACGTTGTATATGTATAACTTTAAGTATTTAGTCGTTTATATGTAAGGACCCAAGGACCAAAATAGTCAATGATATCAAAAAATAACTTCCTCCTTTTTTTGAAGTTGGTTAAAAAATCAAATTGTTTTCCTTTTATTATTGATATTGAATGAGAAAATACACATCTCTTACTGTGTACTGAGATTTCACAGCAACAGCGGAATCAGACTTTGATAAAAACCGTAAAAGCCATACATTTGATATAATAATAATAATATAGTTAATTAGTTATGTCATGAAACTCACCTATTCCTATAATTATTATACGTATCCTTGATCTTCCTGTATCTAAAAGCCAGCTTCCTCATCCAGTCCACACCGCCTCTGACACCAGGCGCACATAAGCCGGTGTTAGGTGCCGCGCCCGCGTGGAAGCCGTCAGCTGCGAAGTTGTACGCGGAGAGGTCTTGTCCGTTGTCGTCCGCCGCCACCGCGTCTATGTGCTCCTGGTCACAATCCTGATGAGTGAGGAGGTGGTTTTGAGTTTTTTAAAGGAGAAGAGAAGTTTTGATGAAAATGATTGTAATGGTGATAAAAGTCAAATAAATACCTAAATATAAAATAAGAGACATATCTTGCCATATTGCGGAGTTGTAACTAGAGATCGAATAATCAGATGCATACTACGGAAGCGGCTTCTTTTTTTTTTCTTAATTTAAATCCCGAGATTCCAGAAAATCCGGGAATGCAATTAATGGGATACATGATATGGAAACGACTCCTTAAATATGTGGTATTATTTCTTAAAAAACAATAAAAAGAAGAGAGCGATTGATAGCGTGACGGTTGACAGGGGGATAATGGAAGAAGAAAACGTGTTGCGCCGACCCTAAGTAACATTGGATTAGGGCAGGAAGATAATGATTTCTTTAAAAAAAAATCGGGACACCGACATCACATAACTATTCGTATACCTTGAATTTATCCTGACGTTTTCTATGCCAGTTTGGCAACCTACTTAGCTAGCATTCGATTATATAGTAAAAAAGTACTTTCCGGAATCGCAAGATTTTTACGATCGATTCAAATGTGCATTCCATATTAGCCAACACCTGAAAGTAAGTAAATATACATTCAATCCTATAATCAGAACAGGAACTCTAAATTTATTGATCCCGTAATCCCGGGATTTTTTCGATACAAAAGTGCGTTCCATAATAGCCAGCAACTCAACTTTAGATAAATATGCAACCGAATATCCGATCTCAACCCGATCTATACTTTTAACTAACTTCAGCAGGTTACCATGGTTCCAGGTAAAAGCAAATCTTAAAGTTATGATAGCATAGTGTATTCAAATGGTTACTAAGTTAGTAATAATATCTTACCTCAACATCATTGAAGAAGAAATGTGTGTCAGCCAAGCTGAATATCATCTCTTCCATCCTAAAACCCAATTGAACTATTTGCTGTGTATCCTGGAAAATAAAGATTTGACATCAGCATTGTATTGTGTTGTTCAGCATCCTAAGAACTTTATCTGACAAGGTGTACAGACCCTATAATAGGCACGGGGTGTGGAGGCATGTGCCAAAATCACGTAAAATATTAATTGTTGTGAGGTTGTTAGGTTAGTTTGTAAGTTTTACCACAGATACAGATAAAATGCAGATAAGATGCAGATGCTAAGAACAAGGATGAAAGGGAATCTTTGGCTAGGGAGTTTAATCTGAACATGTGGGATGTTGGACTTATTCAAAATATTTTGGCATACCCTAAATCAGAAAGAACTAAACGCATAATTTGTGGTTTAATGAAGAAATCTAGTCAGTGATTCTCTTTTCTATTTTCATAGTAGGTATATATGTATAGTGGTGGTGGTTAGTACTTAGTGTAGTAAAATATAGTATAACTAGCTTCTGCCCGCGACTTCATCCGCGTGAAATTTCTTTTTTGCTCGACCCACCCCGTCGCATCGCATTGCCTACCCGCGCTATTACTTCGTTTTCACTTAGCGTTCTTTCAGACTTTTTTTCTTTTTGCTTGGCCCCTAAAGGTCCTAGAGTGATGTTAAATATGCCTTCTATAAGATTTGGGCTATCATTAATGTAAAAAGATTTTTTAAAGTCCGACTGGTAGGGTAGTTCCAGAGATTAGCTCGTTCTTTCACCACATCCCCTTCCGCTACCTCTCCCTCCCCCTCTCACTCACTCTCACACCCCTTCACCACTTTCCCTTCCCTCTCTCTCACCACCTCGTCCCCTCCCTCTCCCCATCTCCTCCACCTCCGGCTCACCAACCTCTCCCTTCCCCCTCAGCCTTCACCACGTCTTCCTCCTCTCCTTACCAAGTCCTGCCCCTTTCTCCCTGCGTCCATCATCCTCCCCCTCACCCTCCTCACCACCCCTCCCCTTCCCCTCCCCCTCTAACCCTACCTGGGGTAGTTTTAAAAACTAATTAGTGACAAACTTTGGCAAATATTTGTGTCAAGTTTCAAGTCAATTAAAACCAAATGAATAACATTTTTCATGTAAATTGTATTCCCCGTTTTCACCCCCACAAGGGTAGAATTTAAAAAAATGGTTTGAGATATTTCCATAGCTTGACTCAAACATTATTTACACCAGTTTTCGAGTTAATCAAGCCACGCAGTAAAATGCTCCCCTGTGAAATTGACTACCCCTTTTCACCCCGTTAGAGGTAGATTTTCGAAAAACCCTGATACACATTATTCTTTATTTTTGGTTTTAAGTATAAATACTGAGTTTTGAGTTAATCGGATTGCGCGTTAAAATTTTTCCATACAAACTTTGAGACCTTTTGTTTTTCTAAACTACCCCCTAAAGGGGAATTAGGGGTAATTCCCCTTTAGGGGGTAGTTTAGAAAAACAAAAAATTACAAATATCATAATTTACTTAGATAAATATTGGTGCCGAGTTTCAAGTTTATTAACTCAAGGAATAAGATTTTTCATACAAACAATATCCCCCTTTTTACCCCCTTAAAGGTCGAATTTCCAAAAACCCTTTCTTAGCGGATGCCTAGGTCATTATAGCTACCTGTGTTCCAAATTTCAGCTCAATCCGTTCAGTGGTTTCAGCTGTGTGTTGATAGTCAGTCAGTCAGTCAGTCAGTCAGTCAGTCAGTCAGTAACGCTTTCCTTTTATAGATATAGATTACAAGTGTATGTTTGTGTGTAAATAGAGTATAAGGTACAATGGGGTTGACGTTGATAAAGAATAAAAAAAAAAACAAAAAAAAAAGATACAGATGGAACACTCCGCAGTTTAGGTATGAAGCTACAAGTAGGCGGCGGGCTCATCTCACTGGGTCAATTCAGTGTGGGCTGCCGCGCACCGGCCGGCTCGAATGTTAGTTCAATACTCACTCACGCTGCGCGTCGTAAAAGAAGACAACCCGAACGAGCCAGAAGGTATAAGAGTTACGCGATAGAAAGAGAGGCAACTTTTATTATTTTATTTATTTATTTATTATAATGATTTAGGTACTTACATAACTTTTATACTATGCCCCACAAAACCATGGCAATGGTTTCACTTGTAGGTGAATGTAATTGTAGGTAATAAGTAAGCTTTGTACGACCTAAATTGCACTTTATTGTGTTGTAGCAAGTCACTTTTTATTTAAAATGTTTTGCGAAGTGTCCCATCTGTATTAATCTGTGGTTTTACTAACATAGTCAGCTAACTCAAACCACAATCTATACCAGAAAGGTTTAGGTAGTGAAATAAAGGTAAACAATCTTGATGTGACTTTTTACACTAACACATATTAAACAAATAAACTACTGCTTAAAGTAATGGTACAATTGATTTAGTAATCATTATTGTTGTATTAACAATGGTTTTTAGTTGCATTTTATTTTTAAACTGAGGTTTTAAAATAAAAAAAAACCGGGCAAGAGCGAGTCGGACTCGCGAACCGAGGGTTCCGTTCCGATTTCTGAAAAAGTGTGCTATTTAGAGACATCGTTTTATTTTTCCTGTAATCTTTACATAAACTTCTATCACATAGAATATTTTCAGATTTTTGTCTTTGCAAACTTCGGAGATAAGGGGGGGGGGGGGGGGGGGCTCTTTCATATGATACCCCACATGACCTAGTAGCTTCACTTTTAATTATTTAAGACCCCCTTTCACCCCATGTTGCAAAAAAATACATATACTTTTATTTCTTTCTTATTTGCAAAATAGTTGGGTAAACGTCATCTAAAACTGTTCCAAATTTCAAGTTGATAGCACTAGTAGTTCTTGAGATATCCAGCTGTGACAGACAGACAGACTGAGTCACACCATAAGGGTTCCTTTTTTACCATTTTGGTACGGAACCCTAAATGATAAAAGACACATCAAGATTGTTTACCTTTATTTCACTACCTAAACCTTTCTGGTATATGTGTTTGAATCAAACCGTTTGACCGTCTCAGGGGCCCTTTCACACACGAGTGACACTCGTCAACGGCAGAGGCAACTGCAAGCGTCGTCGACTACCTCCAACCGACCTACCACCTACCTACCTACCTACGACGAGTTACTATATTCTTACCTTATTGTACTTAGTAGCATATGTGCCGGTGAGCAGCGAGTGGAAGATAATGATGGTCTCGTCGAGGTCCCACACGAACACGCGGTCTGTGGCGGGCTCCGGTACGTGCTGGGCGGGGGAGGACGACGTGTTGCGCCGGCCGCGGCCCCGGGAGCGGGAGGCTGTGCTTTCACTGAGGATCATGAAGAATTTATTAGTTACCGGGCTGTTATAGTAAGAAGAAAGACAGACAAATTGTTTATTGTGACTACAAATGATAGGCTGAGGAATGATGTGATATGGCAATTCTTTTTTTTTTTTTTTCTTTTTACTCTGCTCCTCAGGGTTGTAGCGTGTTAAACAGTCTATATATACCTTCTTCAAGAATTGGGCTATCAAATGAAAAATATTTTTTCAAATACAATTGGTAGTCTCTACAACCAAACTCTTCAGCTTCATCTGAACTCGCAAAGAAATTTAATTGTTCTCATAACATGACAGTTGAAAGTTTATATTAAGTACAGATATACATAGCCTATCCACAGATAATATAATCTTATGTAGCCTATCTAAGGACAGTTGATTATTTTAGACAGTTCTTTAACAGTTCAGGTTTTGTTCAGGTCTTAAAAATACCATGGGATAGTGAAAGGTAAAAGATCCTTACCCCGAGTTCTCTCTACATCTCCGACTGGCTGCATGTACTTCTGTTTTAATAGGAGATAGTGGACTTGTGTCGTTTAACGATGGCAGCATTGAGGATGGAGATTCTGCAACAAAAAAATGTTGTTAGGGTTTTTAGCTTGTTACAGGTATGTTTTGGCTCAAGCATAAATTTTGACTTTTGATGAAGCATAGACTTCAATAATTATCATAGTTTTAAATGCATCTGGAAGTGAGAAAATCATTGTTACATAAATTTGTGACTCTCCGTTACTGAACAAACAACTTCAGATTTCCGCTACTATATTAAAGTGGTATGGGGGACATTTCCACTGTCTCAACCTAAAGTAGAATTGTTTTTAACAAGCATTATTTAAAATTATTACAGTTTCATTATTGTAATAATTCATTACATACAGTTCATTTACCTACTATTCATAGCAGTTGCCTACATAAAATATGCAATTATAAGTTTGAGATAAGATTACATACAATACACAAAATATGTAGATGTACATGTACCATTAGAGCACATAGAAACAGATTATGACTAATGTTGAAGCAATTCATCAAATTCTGGCCTCAAAGTGTTAAATAAGATTCAATGTCATTGCAAAGGTAGTACGAAATGATGAGCCAGAATGAGCCTACTTTACCAACTACAATATGTATAACTTCTTACGACTGAACTAATTCTAAGTTTAAAAACTCGTACCATCGTCGCTGTCTGTGTCCGGCCAGTAATCTGAATCATCATAGTGAGATTCTGAGGCATCTTCATCTAGTTTCCTTCGCTTATTCTCGTGAAAACTTTCGTTTTCTTTATTCATTGTATGAGCACTACAAAACTTATTAATTGTTTACGGAATGAGACTTCAGTCTTTTTTATCGGCGGATTGATATGAACACATGAGATTGTTTATTCTATTTTGTTGTAAATTAAGGCATTTTGTTTTAAAAACACTACTTTGTAAACATTACAACAGAGGCAACAAGTATCACTAATAAAAACGTCAATCAAACTCGATTTGATCATTTGACATTTTGACGTTGTCAAACTGGGTTGCCAGTTCTTGGATTCAGAAATCCCGTAACAGCCTAACATTTCCTAATTATTTCCGAACAAAACCGCGTGGACGTTTCAATGCGTAATGTTTTAGCTATCAATAATATGAAGGCTTATAGCAGTTACTTAGAATAGTTTCCCAAAATATTAAAGTAATGGTATTTTACATAAAAATGCAACTGTATCTGCTCAACGCCCACGTTGCAATCAAAATATCACTTTTTGTTTAATAAATTTCCTGAGATAGTGCGACTTAGTGTACTACTACTTCTACATTAATAAATACGTAATTGGGGAAACTCGAAATAAATACGTGAGTAAAACCGTTAACATGAATAAAAATAAAACTCTCATCATTCTAGGTAATATTCCAACTTGGCAACATTTATTTCAGTACGTTTCCATTTTTATAGACAGAACAATGAGGATAGTCTGTTCTCATAGAACATAAATTAATTGAAAAAATAAATAATAATAAAAAAATATAATAATAACACCTTTTTCTTTAGTTACCTGATAAAGCACCTCCTAAATGATATGAAGTGTGTCCAGCACTGCCGCTGCTGCTCGGCGAGCTGACATAGGGAGAATAACTAGGTGTAGCGTAGTATCCGCTGTATTGAGCCACGTTGTGGTCCGCGTAGCCTGCTGCATAGCTGCTGTAGTCCTATATACAAAAAAAAAAAAAAAAATTGACGAGTGTTGTGTAATCTACAAAAAACGCACTCGAATGGTACTTCTGATAGGCCAGGGGTTTTGGGATTTTTTGTTACTTTCTCACCTGTTGTGCAGTCGGAAACGACTGTGCCAGTCCTCCGTTGTACGAAGAATAGGCGTAAGGCGAAGGTTGCGTCCCGAAGCCGGTGCTGGGCACTCCACTCACACCGCTAACTCCGTAAGCAGATAGGTACGTCGGCGTCGCTTTGCATGACGACCTGTTGGTGTTAAAATAACTGTAGTTGGTGAAGATAGGAGAAAAACAACAGGCCTCAATAAACTATTTAAGTACAGATTATTTCTAGGGCCATTGGGTCTGAGTGCCACTTGGTTTTTCGAGACATCGCCAAGCGGTTGGTCAACTTTTGGGAATTTTTCCTATGGACTGCGGTGCGGACGAATTTTTTGATGCCATAAGCTTAGGTACTTAATTAGATACTTGTAAAAACCTACATATTGTTATTATTATTTTAACACTGTTAACTTTTAAATTATTTATTAATATCTAGAATTAAGGAAAACATTTAAAGATTAAAAAGAAAAGTTGATGTTGATAGGTAGTCAATCTCCGGTTTCTTCAATGAAGGCGTACCTACTCTTTTTGTTAGTGGATGAATCATTCCCTGCACCCTAATTGCGTAACACATTATCAATCGGAGTTGGTTTCATTTTGAAAAAAAATTGCTAATCCATTGCTTCATATGTTCGAAAAATTTGTCTGCTCGACAACGTAAATAACGCAGTGAATGGTCAAAATAAAACCAACTCCGATTGGTAATGTGTTACGCAATTAGGACGTCAGCGCATTTTCTGCGTAACTCTCTCGTAGGGGTGGGAACTACAGTTTTTATAGCATTATGTGTGAAGATTTCTACCTTGATTAAAACTTAAGTTGTACAAAATGCTTTTTCTACAAGCTTACCTGTTGGTAGTGTTATGCTGCGGCGGGTACGCGCCATACGGCTGGTTGTACAGTGAAGAGCTGACGTACGACGAAGCCGCGCTGCCGCTACCATATTGCTGCATGCTGTATCAAAGAAATGTCCATGATAAAACATAGAAGATTAACATCAGCAGCAATATTACAATTCTCTCGTTCTGGCATCAAAAATATGACCAAATAAAATCATAACCCTTCTTTGGCTTTGCCGTAGTCGGGTAAAAAGCGAAGTGCTGTCATCTAGCAGCCAAATAAGAAAGTTCTGTGATTCAGTGTTCATCGGGTACAGCGCCTCTATCGGATGATAGCAGAACTAATTAAATACAACAGTCATTAGTTCCGCTACTCCCCAAAAGATGGTGCGACGTGTAGTGACGAGGCTTTTTGGGACGAAGAATGAAATAAGTTACGATGCAAACTACGGTTTCTTTCATTTACTAGACCGTATTTGCTTTGATTATGTTTCAGACTATTAAACTTCGATTACGTGAGGAGACTCGACTCGTGCTAACTAATAACAGGAGCTCGTGGCTAAGTAATAACAGCCGCACGGGTCGATCCATCAGGTTAAGCTACGCTTGCCGGGGTTGGTCAGTGGATGGGTGACCATCTTTACACACCGAGACTCCTCCGTGCCTCGGAAAGCACGTTAAGCCGTTGGTCCTGGCTGTCATTCGTGGATCTTTGACAGTCGTTACGGGTCGTCAGAAGCCCGAAAGTCTGACAACCAGTCTTACCAAGGGGTATCGTATTACCTAGCTACTGGGTTGTGAAGGTCAGATAGGCAGTCGCTCCATGTAAAATACCAGTATTCAGCTGCATCCGGTTAGACTGGAAGCCGACCCCCAACATTGTTGGGAGAAGGCTAGGCAGATTTACTCTCGACTGTCGGGAAGTGAGAATGTCCATGCGAGAATGGCTAGCGAGAATCGCCAGGCGATTTATCACACCCATTCAAGTGTTTACTTAAATTATTTTTGTTTAGACAGGTACCTACACTATAAGTAGTTGCGTTAACTTTTAATTACTTACTTATAACATCTTACATAGGTACCGAGTTGATACTTAATACAAGATTATAGATTTACGCAGGGAGGAGCGTCAACGTACGCTTACATAAGTGAGAAGTTTATGAATTTCAGGCACTTTTGGAGCTTCAAAAAATCCTCCAAAGTTCGTAGACCTATTATTAGATGTCGGGGGTAGCTTTGACGTAGATGGTGACGTCATTATGACCGATTATATAGACTTTAGCTGTGCCGGTTACACATCCACTAGATTACGCGCTAAAACCTCAAATGGTGAGGGAAAACCTATAGGATCTTAAGAAACTGTAGTTATCCGTGGGTCCTTTGCACCAAGTAAGTACCTACCTACAAAAGCAAAAAGGTGGAAGTGTCTCAAACAATACAATGCGTTAAAGCTAAGGCAAGAGACTGATGAGAAAACAACGCCAACCTTTTGGTGGTTTACGAGACAGTTTTCTTCTTTCATCTTTGGAGGAAGCCCCTGCGCTTTGCCTATATAACGGTTGCTACCAATTTAGTAAGGCCAAATAGGCTAATATTGTTTGTGCTTTATTTTTCTTACCTATTATAATACTGGTAGGGCAGCGCAGACTGGTCGTACGGCAACGTTTCGCCGTACAGCGCCACGTCTGCCTCGCACAGGCCCGGGCTACGGACCTCGCTCTTTACACCACCTGACAAAAAATTAAGTTAGGTTAGCACAGAGTAAAAATTGCTTGAATTACTGGTCAGCCTGGTGCCGCCGAACTTAATGAGGTCGAAGTCTATGAAGTGGTCTCGAATCTATCTGTGCCACAGTCAACTAACCATCTTGGATACCAATTTGGATGGATAGACCGCACTTTCAAAGTTGGATATAACAACTGCGTAAAGGGTCTACATGTAAAAAAATGGTTCGACTCCGTATCTTGTATGTGGACTTTCAGATTGGGTTCAAGATTCCGGCCCAATAATCTACGGGAATCAAAGCAATGCCATGGTTTGCTGTGCGTCCAAAAAACAAGTAACTAAAATATCGTCCCGATAGGATACCTACCCGTGCTATCCTCATTCATCAACCAGGCGACCGCAGCCGACGAGGAGGTTGAACAAAGTCCCCCGGCCGACGTCAACGGCAGTGCCAACCCAAGCGACGAACTCGTCGAGCATCCGTTCGCCAAACTACAGCTCTCTACCTCTGAGGTACCAGGCAAGCATAAGCTGTCAACAGCTGACAAACTCAGCGCTGTGTTAGTGGTCGTGGTTGTGTTCTGGAACAGTGTGGACGCGCCGGAGACTAGGAGAGCTGGCAACGTCGCATCCTGGAGGAGCGACGGCGGGGAGTTTGATGTTGATTCCGATTCGCACGGAGAGGTGTTGATTTCTCCTGATAGTCTGGAAGAAAGAAAAGGTGGTTTAGGAGCAAATCAAGAGAAAAAAGTGTATTAAGAAACTTCCGAACATTCGCCCAATACTTCGGAATAAGGCCTAAGGTTCAGAAAGAGCGCAAAGCGTCTAACGAAATGTTCACATCAAAAATCGAATCTAAAAATGCAACATATCTGAACTCCTCTTCCTCAGTTTGTTTATCAATTAAGCAGTAAAACTGACAGTTAAACTCAGTTGTTTACAGGATAACAGCTTTTTAAACGGGTCTAACAAAACAGCCGCTGGTTATCAAAACATTTGGCGTTAAGAAACCGTAAAAAATAGTAAAAACTCCTTCCTTTTGGGCTTATTGTAAACACTTGGGAAGTTGTGATGTCTTAATTTAAGGACGATAAAGAAGCGATTTATTTGATGGGTAAGCTGTGATTGTATCTAACAACCATTAATACTTAATCGGTCTTATTGAAAGTGTTTCCGCAAGTAGCGCTTAGCAGCATCCACAGGGTTTTGTATTATGGTAGACTAGCTTTTACCAGCGGCTTCGCCCGCATAGATGTCGGAAAATATCCCACGGGAACGTGCTACCGGGAATTCCTTCCTTATTCCTTGTCTATATTATAAAGGAAATCTCTGTGCAAAATTTCAGCTTTCTAGGTCCAAGGGTTTGGGCTGGGCGTTGATGAGTCAGTCAGTCAGTCAGGACTTCTCTTTTTACTTGTATAGATAGATAGATAGCGCCTAAGTAGGTATTAAAAACCTACCGTATTGCCTGTCCTGTCCCTATGAGTTAAGACTCCCGCAGACAGGCGCGACGCGACAGTGCGATGCGACTCTAGTACCATGAAGTTTTCATAGAAATTGTTCTCCAGGGTCACGTCTCGAATGCTCATTCCTTGATCGAAACCTACCTGGGCGTTGGCTGAAGAAAAAATACTTAAATCCATAGCATAAAATCTATTTTCAGGCACTATTTAACTAATATGGTCGAGGCATTACCTGTCTACTAAGGCCCGATTTTTCAATCTTCAGTTAAATCGTCGAATAGCGTCAAAACATTATTTCTTCCATAAGAATATTGTACTAACTGAGGCTTCAAGGGACAGTTAACTTTATTCCTCAGTTACAGGCTTTAATCGTCAGATACTGGCTATCAGACTATTGAAAAATCCAGATTCATGCTATCCATGGAATAAACGATATTCGATTCTATAACTGAGGATTGAAAATCGGCCCATAATTGATCAATTGCAGCTGAAAATCAGCGCCAGGTGGTACAACTTGTGTTGTCATCTGACATTTTATTCTGAGTTGAGGCCCTTTTGGCATTATAATAATTGTTTTCTGTTATTATAGTAACTTTGCTGTAATGCCAATAAACACATTTTTCTTTCTTCTTTCAATTTCAAGGAAGGTGCCAAAGGAATTACTGGTGGAAAACTAACTGGTATTCCCAGACCAGATCTCTTCTTCTTTTCTTTTTCGTGTGGTTAGTGACAAACTAGTGGCTAAGTAATAACAGCCGTACGGGTCGAATCATCAGGTTAAGCTACGCTGCCGGGGTTGGTCAGTGGATGAGTGACCATCTTTACGTACCGAGACTCCTACGTGCCTCGGATAGCACGTTATGCCGTTGGTCCCGGCTGTCATTCGTGGATCTTTGACAGTCGTTACAGCCCGAAAGTCTGACAACCAGTCTTACCAAAGGTTATCGTATTACACAGTAATTAGGTTGTGGAGGTCAGATAGGCAGTTGCTCCATATACAATACTAGTATTCAGCTGCATTTGGTTAGACTGGAAGCTGACCCCAACATAGTTGGGAAAAGGCTAGGCTGATTGATTTTTAGTGACTAACGGTGTCAGAGTTTTTATGCCGCCTATGGGCCAGTGACTTGGCTTCACAGGCCGTCGAGAAATATCTCGTTTCCTCGCGGTCACGATGTTTTCTTTAAGAGAGAGAGAGAGAGAGAGAGATTAATTTATACGAAGAATCAAGAACTTTATTGTTTTTTGATGACTTTACACTTCTAAAGATCATGTCTCAAAGCCCCGTGGTTAAGTTAGTAGACATCAAATTCTTTTTTAGATCACTCATGTGGTCAGGCTTCTTGGTATGACTTGTGAAGTGGTTGCATTTCGTTTAAAGGACACAAAGCTTCATTTCATAACGATTCTTGAAATGCAAAGCCATTATACGAGGTGGGGCAAAAGTAATCACCCGATGTTGTTTTGCTATAATTTTTTTAGGAATTAAAATTTTTGGTTCTACTTGTGGATTATGTTTATTTAATGAATTAGAATTATTTCCATCAAGTCGATAATATGATATCGGTCAAGGGGTCGCCGTCAGAATTGTAGACCATGCGGGCTTTTTAGGCATTTTCACTAGTGTCAGAACTTCCGGCGGTAGGTTCTTGCATTCCTATCGGATATTATCTTTAAGTCTTCAAGGGTCTGAGGCTTGTTTACATAAACCCGGGACTTCAAGTAACCCCACAAAAAAAAGTTTGGAGCGGTCAAATGATATGCTATAGAGCGTAATAAAATTGAGGAGTCTGTATGTAGGTACTGTTATGCCCGTTTTCACCAACCCTTAGTGACACCAGTGCAATAATATCAGGGTTGATGAAAATGCGCATGAACCTTTCAAAGTACTTTTTTGGTACGACCGTATTATTATCCCAACTACTATTATAAATGCGAATAAACTTATAAAAGGAAAAACAGGTGATGCGGTTGCTGGGGAGCATGACGTTGTTAAACTCCAGTATCACCGCTTGACGACTTACATAATAATCATGACACGACGCATTAATAAACACAACATATTGCCCCAATTAAGAGCGTGTTAAACAAACGAAATCACACGCTGTTTATACTAAATTAGTATCATTAAAACAAATCACCAGAATCGTATAACAGATGCCACAGACTCGGGCCCCTATCTCTCGGGACGGTGGATTTATCAAACAAAATGTTTACACGTGTTCCGATTAATTAAGTCCCTTATCAACGCTCGTGAACGCAGCCCTTCTGTCCGCCATTATTCAATCAATTCCCGCGCTGTCAACATGACAGCCGTGACGTCAACTGACTTTTTATTTCTTTTTTCGCGGTAAAAATCGGACAAGACGTCTCTAATTCAATAAATCGTAAAATGTATAGTAATTAATTAAATTATATTGTTTTTGACCGTTGTAAAGGCTAGTTTATTATAGGTAGATGACCAACTTATTATAAAAATGAATAATTAATATTTTTATAGGCTAATTTGAATAATTTTTATGTGGATCATAAATCTCTATTAAAATAAAAGAACTTGTCATCAGTAAAGGCAAGAATTTACATGTTACTGTTACCTACCTACAGAAAATATTAATATTAGACTTACCTACCTAATGGATACTACCCATCGTACACAGATACTCAAACTCAAACTCAAACTCAAAGCATTTATTTCAATTAAACCAATTACAGGCACTTTTGAATTGTCAAAGAGTCGGTCAGTAGGTAAGTCAGAAAGTTGAAGCTAGTTGCCCATTCCAAAACGTAGATCTATGGAGAAGAACGGGCAAGAAACTCCACGGACACTCTTTTAAATCAAAATATAGTTACAAAATATTGGTTACATCATTCATGTTGAAATTATACATGTGAGAACGATGAACGTTAAAAGCGTCCGTAATAAAAAAAAAATAAAAAATAAAAACAATTCAAAATTAAAATTAAAATAAGCCGTGGCAGCTAAGGTATGACCAGCCTCCACCAACAGCGCCCGTTCACAAACCTGATGTATGGATTCGTTAAATGATCCAACACACGCGCCACCATCAGCGAGGCATTAGAGTGAGCATGACACACTCTCAGCCGCCAGGGCACATCCAAGTCAAATAAAGACGTACCCAGTAAATGGTAGCTTTAGAGTAGGTACATAGTACTCACACATGTACTAAGCAATTATACAATACAAAGGTGATTGAGTCTACACAATGCAAAGCTATTCTTACAATCTTCAGCAGTTGCTTAACAGTATCTTCAAATGTTAATTAATTAGTTGAGGTTGTGGAGCAGGACCAGCATGGAGCCAAGCATTTTTGTCATTTATGTAATCCCCCAACTTATAATATGCCTGCCTGCATAGTGTGCGTTTTATACAAGTTTTAAATTTCGTCTCATTTAGTTGAAGTATGTGTGGAGGTATTTTATTGTAACATTTTAAACAGTACCCCATGAACGATGAGTCTACTTTAGCCAGCCTGAAACCTGGTTGAGCTAATAGGTCCTTATTTCTAGTATTATAATTATGCCTTTCACCTCTTTTATTAAAAAGATGTAAATTTTTTCTTACGTACATGATGTTTTCGTAGATATATTGACAAGGTACCGTCATGATGTTAATATCCTTAAACAGTTCCCTTAGAGAATCGCGCCTGCGAAGATTATATATGGCTCTGATGGCTCGTTTTTGCAGAATAAAAATGGACTCGATATCTGCAGCCCGTCCCCAAAGTAAAATACCGTAAGACATGATACTGTGAAAGTAACTAAAATAGACTAGCCTCGCGGTATCTACATCAGTAAATTGACGGATTTTTCTGACAGCATAAGCTGCTGAACTTAGCCGTCCTGCAAGTGATATTAAATGAGGACCCCATTGTAGCCTTGAGTCGAGCGTAATCCCCAGGAAAACGGTTTTATCGACGAATTCTAGTTTCTCTTGATTCAATACTATCTCACAATCACTACTTTTGACATTTGGTAAAGAAAATCTGATGCACTTAGTTTTTTTCCCATTTAATACTAAATTATTAGCAGTGAACCAATTTTGGATCTGCAGTAGGGCGTTATTGACGTCGTCAAAATTTGTAGCACGTCTATCTACCTTAAAAATTAATGAAGTATCATCAGCAAATAGCACCATTTGTGGTTGATTTTTTAATAAATGGAGTAAATCATTAATATACACTAAAAAGAGGAAAGGACCCAATATCGAGCCTTGTGGAACACCCATTTTAACTTTTAAACACAGTGAATTGACACCATTTATTTGAACTTGCTGTTGTCTATCATTTAAATAAGATTTTACTAAACTGAGGGCAAGTTTTCCAAGTCCGTAATGCTCAAGTTTCAAGAGTAAGGTTTCATGATCGACGCAATCAAATGCCTTGGAGAGGTCACAAAAAATGCCTATGGCGTCTTGGGCCTCTTCCCACGCGTTAAAAATGTGTTTTAATAAGGTTACACCGGCGTCGGTCGTACAACGTCCTTTGGTGAAACCAAACTGTTGATCGTGAAGTATTTTATTCGTGTTAAAATGATTGAGCATTTGATTAAGCATTACCTTTTCAAACACCTTGCTGAAAACCGGCAACACGGATACTGGTCTATAATTATTTTTGTCTTTACTGTCTCCGGATTTAAAAAGTGGAATTACCTTACTGTATTTCATTAAATCCGGGAAAACTCCTTGATCTACACAAAAATTAAATATTAAGGCTAAGTAAGGCGCTATAGTCTCAATTATGGAGGTACAGACTTTAATGGACATTCCCCAAAGATCTTCGGTCAGTTTGATCTTAATTTGCTTAAAAGCTTTTATTACTGTTATGGGGTTAATATGCTTAAAGTTAAATTCAATCGGGCAGGCCGATACGTTCGCTCTTACTAAATCAAAAGAGAGCGAGGGCGAGGAGTTTAAGACCTCAGTAGTTTTAAGTGGGATACTGGTAAAGAAATTTACAAATTCTTGAGCAACTTCTTTACTATCGGAAATGAGACCACATGACGACTCCAGTGTGTAATCAATATTATGCTTTCTGTTCCTGTTCGTTTCATTGTTGATAATTTTCCAAACTGTCTTTATTTTATTATCTGCTGATTTAACCTTGTTGCTAATGTATAAGGCTTTAGCTGCCTTACAAGTGTTCTTAAAAATTCTAGAGTAAGTAGCAACATACTTATTAAAAGTTTCCGTGTTAATATAAGGCTTAAGGCCATACAGCTCGAAAAGTCTTACCCTACTTTTCCTGAGTCCTTTAGTTGCCCAGTCACTAAATAGAAACTTAGGGCTGATGGTTTTTGTGATCTTCTTAAATGAATTATCGAACTCTGTTTGGACTACCGAAAAGAATTCTTTATACAAAATATTAACATTGTTCATTTTCAGTTCTTGATCATTTAACTTACAAATTAAAGTGTTATTAAATTTATTTAATTTAACAGATGTTATTGGTCTGGATTGTATCTGCACTTTTTGCATAGGTATGTTGGACTCAAAAGTTACGGTTTGACCACTGTGATCAGAAGGGAGATAATTAACAATGGATTTATCTAAATAGTCACAACAACAGAAAACATTATCAATACATGTAGCAGTAGTCGTGGTTATTCGGGTAGGTTCTACAAACACATTTGATAAATTAAATGATTTAAACAAATTTAATAATCTACTGGTATTTGAATTATTTTCTAAAATATTAATATTGAAGTCGCCACAGATAATTACTGACTTATACTCAACCTTTCTTAACGGAAAAGGTTTTTCAAAAAATATTCATGTCTATCAAAGCGTTATTATAGGTTTAAATAATTGTCCTAAGTATGACTCTAAAAATTGCATTATTTATTTTGAGGTAGAAAAATAAAATACCGTCAGCTCTACAATCTACAGTTCTATACACAACAGACCTACATACAAAAAGTTAATTAATCATTAATCACATGCAATTGTTTAATAAACCATAAACAACAGCGAATCAAGTACTAAAACCACACCCCGCGCACATATATAATATTTTGCGACATAAAATACTTCTAAACACCAATAACATAGTCAAATCTATGTTAATAGCACATTTTAGCATAACACCTGTTTAATTTCTATATGAATATTTGCATATTAAATTCTAATTAAGTCTATGATTCATTAATTTGTAATATTCATTTGGCATAGTCATGTTAAAAAATAAAGTTTTCGCCTTTATGTTGTTGTAGATCGACGGGGGGCCAACGTTCAAAAGAAAGGAATCTGTCTGGCTTAGCTCGTGCTCTTTCTTTGCATAATAAAAAAAAACGTAGCTTTTTAATTCGTGTGATTAGTACGCATGCCGTACGCTAGACTTTTAGCAGTGTTTATAGTAATATGCATACAATTAAATATCGTTTTAATTGATACCGAGCAGTAATTACACTTTTATGTAAGTGCGGGAACAATTATATTTTTAATGAGCGCATGGTTGTAATTTTATACGAGGTATAGGAACTTTTGTTGTGCAATTTGCTTTCGATTTTATAATAGTATAGTTTGTGATAGTAGGTATGTACTTTTGTTGTTTTAATTGGAACTAAATTAATTTTTCAACTGACCAAAAAAAACCCAAACATTGATATTCGGTTACATCAAAGTCTTCAATCAATCTGATTTATTTCTATAACAAAAATAAAACTAAACATACTGAACGGCAAACGTAAATAATACAATTAAAAATCAAGAGGCTGAACATCGCTGCCTTTGTCTAGAAAAAAATGGACCTTGTTTATTGTTCGCGCCTTTTTCAAGTGTCACTTTGCTTCACTTCGGCCATTGGAACAACACTATCATATATCAAACACCGGAATTCTACAGTTAAAGCTGGCATTGTCACTATCTTTTTAATTGAAAGCTTTTTTTAATGTTTTCGGCTCTTTTTCAATGGATTCTTTTGACTTTTTACTCGCGGTAGTCATCGTAAAATGTCGTTAATTTCGTCTAACAAAAGACTTCAAACAGTTTAATAGGCGGCCATGCTTGACATTCCATATGGCGCGAAGTTAGTTGTCACATTTTTAGTTTTATGTTCCGGGTGAATTGGCGTTTGAAATATGCGGCCTCGGCGATGAAGATGTTCTTTTTGATAAATGTTGATAGTTTCCATGCTGATTTTGGGAGTGGAAGAGCAAGAAGTATTAGCGGCTGGACTAGAGAACGGAATGAGAAAGTAGTCATCTCAATAAAATCTATGGACGTGAGATTTTTTATTTTTTATTTTCATCCTTGAGGCTGTTTCGTAGTAAGTGGTTGGTCATTGTTAAGTGTCTTTCTCTTTCTTCCATAAGTATCTAGGTACTACTTTTTCCGAATGGAGCTTTCCATATCCGACTTAATCCGAATCTTTGGCCTTACTCTGACTTTACTCTATCTTAGTCATTTCTTGTAAGCTATCACTTCAGATTTCGTTGGTGAGATCCTCAAAACTTAACATCTACACTTACTTTCATCTTCTTCAACTATTTTGACCCTGCTGGGTATGAGTCTGTTCCGCAAATTTCTATGATTTCTCAATCTATATTCATCCACATTCACTAAAACACTACCACAATACAAAAATCACCATCTCACCTTTGCACTCATTTCATTATCGCTTCACTTTATAATTAGCATCCCAATTCCAAATCACAACAAAAGACCGTTGTTCACAAACGCTTCGACACATTACCGAGCACGTGTTTATTTACTACAAGAACTAATGCCACAGAGTATAAACTTGGGCTTTAAGAGCGAAACAATAAAGTCTTAGTGCCCTTTGACAGGGACAATATACGGCACACGTCGTGAAGGACCTCTTTGTTCTGTAAGAGGGTTCCGTAGCTGCGTGTGAGTTGATTGTGACAAGTTGGTGTAAATAAGAGTACTGTGCTGGACTGTGTGGTGTGTTATCGGGGATTTGTATGGTGGAGTATGTAAATGCGCAGTTTTTTAAATTGGGTGTTGGATTTTGATTTCGTTGAGAAATAATGAGTTGTAGGTCGTAGGTAAGGAGTGACCCTCACAGGCGCTTTACTTTGTGTAAATTATTTCATCACCACTGTTCTCAAAACGGTGAAGCAAAACATCGTGAGGAAACCGGCATGTCCTAGAACCTAAAATTCGAAGACATGTGACATCTACCAACCCGCACTGGGACCGCGTGGTGGATTATGGCCCACTCCCTCTTCCGAAAGGCGGCCTGTGTTTGTGTCCCAGCAGTGGGAACATTATAGGCTGATTATACTACGCTCTAAGCCACTAATTAACACAAAACAATCCTACAAAAGAACAAGGTTCCCAAAATCGGTGCCCTTTCCCGCCATTTGGCCCCCACGTGTAAACTTAGCGTTAAAATCTATTAATTGCGTTTTTTGTCAACTGCCAAAATTTTTCGTTCATAAAAAGCTAACAGATGTCTCGAATGAGTAATGTAAGGGTTAAAAATAAACTTCTTATGCCACTAGAAATCAGGTTTAAAGTAGATTAAGTACTTGTGTTTATTTGGTATGATATTTCAAATAGATGGATTGATGTTTTGCGTTTGAAAAGTGATGAAATTAATCTTTTTGCTTTTATGTGAGAGAGATATTAAAGATATTTCTTATTTCTATTTCTGAACGAAATCCGATAATCTAAGAAAAATCAGTATTTTACATTTTTTGTTAGATTGTTGGATTTCGTTTAGACGATTTTAAATTAGAATTAGGTATGATGAATTTGGATTATTTTGAGTGTTCTAATAAGTTTGAAAATAGTAGGTAGGCACTTCTTCCGGAATGGAATTGGAGTAGGCCATTCTAAATTCAATAAGAAACCTAGTGATATTAACGAAGTCCGTTTTATTTGCATAACGATAACCAAAAGAAGTATAATTAAAATAATTTTGGTTTATCAAACTTCTAAACTTAAATACCTAAGTCCAAATTCAAAAAGGAAAACCGGAGACAAAAAAATATTGAATGCAAAAAGCCACTTGCTTTTAAAAACATTTGAAGAAATAGAATGAGTTCCATTCATATTTAACCTACGTGAACGGGGGAGGATATAAATAAAAAAATAACAACAAAACATCAACAGACTCGGCAGTCAAGACATACGATACTTCAGATCCTGCTTGTCATAAGTAAAAAATATACCGTATAACGGAACGGAATCGCGTCAAAAAATTGATTTATATCGCTCAAAACATACTTCAGTTTCGCCCATTCATTATTTTAGCTTCGAAAAATGTTGAACAACGTTTAAAAAGTCCAAGAATGTCATGTTAACTACTAATTAACCTAACTAATACGCTGCCTAAAACGGAATGTGGCCATCGAATGCCAAACGTGTTTTTAGGGTTCCGTACCAAAATGGTAAAAAAGGAACCCCTATGGTGACACTCAGTCTGTCTGTCTGTCTGTCACAGCTGGATATCTCAAGAACTACTAATGCTATCAACTTGAAATTTGGAACAGTTTTAGATGACGTTTACCCAACTATTTTGCAAATAAGAAAGAAATAAAAATATTTATACTTTTTTTGCAACATGGACTTTGGAGGGGGTTTTTAAAAATTCAAAGTGCTACTAGGGCATGTGGGGTATCATATGAAAGAACGATGTTTGCACATTTTCAAACATTTCTTTTTTTTTAGACCGCATAGTTTTCGACTTTTGATGAAAAATGTAAAAAAAATCCCCCCTCTCCGAAAAAAAAATCTCCGAGGTTTGCAAAGAGAAAAGTCTGAAATTAATCTATGTGATAGAAGTTTATGTAAAGATTACAGGAAAATAAAACGATGTCTCTAAATACCACACTTTTTCAGAAATCGGAACGGAACCCTCGGTGCGGGAGTCCGACTCGCTCCTGACCGTTTTTTTTTATTTTGTTCGCGAGGCAAAGGAATGTATGAAATGCAGTATTCCGTGTTTTCCGAATGGTGAAATATTGTGGTGAGAATGGGGAAAAAAAAATTAAAATTTAAATAAGTAAACAGAAGGCGCTGGTTTTATAAGAATAAGATAGATTTACTTCTATCAGAATTAATTTACGTAAACGCTGGCCATGTTCTTTTTTTGTGAAAGCCGAAAGCTTGTCATGTCTAACATGATTGTCGTTGTCGACAACTTTGAAGACAAATGATGTGTAATTAATTAGTTGTAAGTAGAAGATTTTTTCCCCTTCAACAAGTACTTGGGTAAATTCTTGTGAAAATTTATTCTAATAAGTGAAATATCAGACACAGAAGCATTTTAATCAGCCTATAATGTTCCCACTGCTGGGAAACAGGCAGGCCTCCCTCTGTGAGAGGGAGTGGGTTGTAAACCATGGAAGCTGTGTCACATGCCTTTGAATTTTTGGTTCTACGACATGCCGGTTGCTTCACGGTGTTCCTCCACCGTTTTGAGAGCAGTGGTGATGAAACTATTAACACAAAGTAAAGCGCCTGTCTGGGTTCGAACCCACGACCTACAACTCGTAAGTTGGGGCCGTTGTCACTGGGCCACCGCTGCTCCTAGACACAGAAGCAATGAAAACTAATTGTGCAGAAGATAAGTACATTAATAACGAAAAATTTTCATGATGAGGAAGCTTTTTTCAAACAAAAAGGAGTAGTAAGTATAAAGGTAGGCTAGGTGAAGTAAAATCCATCAAAGCTCATTTCGTAAAAAATTTAAAGCACATTTTAAATCTATTACATAACATTGCCTCTACAAGTAGATACTATTTATTTGACACTAACCAATGAGATTACTGTTTTCAAAACCATTAACTCTTTAAACGTCGATTGCACATCCAGGTGTTCAGATAACAATAGAAAATCTATTGTGTCGTGCGACGGGTTAGTTCTTTCAAATCTACCAACTTTATAGACTACGATGACGTCATAAACACCAACATTCTCAAATTATGCTCAAAATTTTTGTCATCACTTATTATAGCCATACCTATGATTAACCTATCAACCTATTCAAGGCTTATTCTCTTCGCGTTTAAAGTTCTCTATTTTTAAACCAATCCACAGAAATGTGACACCAATGATATTATAAAACCACGCTGTCCCATAACGCTCATACCGATCTTTTAAAAAGTTTTTGAGAAATTAATGTATGAAAAACTTTACAGCTTCATAACATAGTATGACATCAAACGAAGAACAATTTAATTTTAAGAATTGGCACATTGTCTTGTTTTGCTTTATTTAAATTGATAGCCAAAACGCTGAATGATAAAATACCAATTACCTCTGTTTTCCTGAGATTTCCAAGGCTTTCGATTTTGTAAACCATAAAATTGCTTCTTCTGAAATTGGATCGATACGGAAACGCGTTGAAATGGTTCGAGACAAACAGGGCTCCAAAAAGTCGTCTGCAGATCTCCCTACCGGAAAATAATTGTGGTCTTCCCCAAGGAACCATACTCGGACCACTTTTGTTTGTGACTTAGCTAGCGTAACCTTCCACAATTGCATACCAAATTCTGACAATACGACTCTTAGCATTCTAAACGACAATTAAGACGTAGAAAAGTAGGTACCAGACCGAAATTAACGAGACAATAAATAAAATTAAGTACCTATCACATATGGCTCAAACAAAATAATCTTCACATTAATATTAGCAAAATCAAAATGATACAGTTAATAGTAAGCGTCCACAATTAAAAATACAGCATGATAATGATACAATTAAAGAGGTTGATCATACAAAGTTCCGAGGCATAACAATATACAAACACTGTAACTGGAAAGCTCATATTGACGAACTCTGCACAAAGGTAGGTAGATTCGTAATCGTTCTACACAGATTCACACGTGTGGCTAGTCTTGATGCGATACTTTGTGCATACCATGGCTATTTCTCATAAATTTTGCATTATGGCATTATAATACTAATGATTTTACGAATGAAAAGTGGACATGGAAATAATTATACTATTCCTTTTACTTAATTTAATAATTTTTGACATTTCTGTAACTAATATTTGAATAATTTACAGTTCGAATGTTATCCTAATTTATTTAATAACCAAAACCCTGAAAATGTATTTTTACGCCGGAAACGGCAGAACGAATGCACTTAAAAAACTATGTAACATCTCTTTAGCAATATTCTGACAAATAAATAAACTATTATTATTACTCTATAGCCAAAATCACGCTCAAAAAACCTGCACCTCCCAAAAAAAAATCAGATCACGAGATCAGACAGAGATTGCAAAAACTGCTCTCCAAATCTATTGAAGGGCACAAATCGTCACGTAACATAAAACCTTATTGTGTTCCCCATCTCCTTTGATGATCGCGTGATAATGTGGACTGGGGGCGTGTTCGTAGTTTTACTAAGTAGCTCTTTTCACGGCAATTGTGTACTTACAATATGGGGATTAGAGAGGAATTAAGGGCCCTTGGTATTGTGTTTTGAAGAGCATAGACGGTTGCGAGCCGTATTTTGGTGTAAACTTTAATTTGGCCGCAGATGAGTGGAAACGTTGAGTGTGTTGAGATGAGATGATGGTATTTGTTTGATTAAAAGGAGATGGGGATGATATATGTTTAAAAGGGAAATGAAGAGCGGAGAAATTTTAGAATTAAGCTGATAATCATTTGAAGAATTAAGAGAACATTATGTAGCAACGAAAGAAGTCTTAAAATTAGTCTAATACCTATGCAGAACAGTGGTAGCCCAATGGTAACGGCCCCCACTGCGGGCCGAATCCAGGCAGGCGCTTTACTTTGTGTAAATAATTTCATCACCACTGCTCTCCAAATGCTGAAGGAAAACATCGTGAGGAAACTGGCATGTCCTAGAAGATGTATTAGAGGAAGATATGTCTCGCGCTAATATCGCAATCACTAAACTTGGGCTCAGCGCACGACACACGATGTATGTCACAGTGTCGGTGCTACATGCATCGACACTGTGACATACATCTGTGATCACAGTCGCAAACCTACAGTTACCGATAGACAAGCCGGCGCTGTCGTGCAAGTGAAATCACGTTAGCCGCGAATGTTTACGATTACGAATGACATTGCATGTCTATCTCGCTCTCACAAACATGGTGAATTTTTATCTGTACGTACACATACGTGAAAAGTAATCCCGTGGAACTTATTTTTGGTTTTTGAACTATTTGTGCACATTTTAAAAACACAGGAAGGCATTATTTTACCTAACGTGTGAAACATGTGCTACACAAACACCAGTTCGATTGTGACTAAGGTAAATTAGGCCCGTGAGCACAAATTAAGCGGCCCACGTCGAGGAGCGCGAACCATATCTTCCCAATTTTATACATTAATGTCTTAGAACCAAAAATTCACACATTTGTGACATCTACCAAACCACACTGGGCCCGCGTGGTAGATTATATCCCTCTGCAAGGCCTGTGTCCCAGCAGTGGGAACATTAAGGCTGATTGTTTAACTGCTATGTACTAAGGGGCGAGCCTATTGCCATCAACCCGGCCAAAACCAAACTCCGGGCTGCTACTGAGAATTTCCAGATGGAAAAACCCAAAAACCGATTGTGCGATCCGGGGATCGAAACCAGGACCTCATCATGCTCAGTAGTAGCTAACAACTAGTAGACCAATGAGGCTGTCATAGATAGGTGATATCAATCGGTGATAGACTAGCGATATTTAAACGTTGATGTAGGTACTGGCTTACCAGGCTGTACCAGGGCGAAAGTTGAACGTTTCCAGTGAGAGAGAGAGACGGAGCTATATACGACCTATAACACTGTCTCTCTCTCTCACTGGAAACGTTCAACTTCTGCCCTGGTATAAGAGCTCATAGTAAGCCCCCAGGACGAGACTTCACTAAAAATGGAATTGCCCTATATGATATCGCTGAACAAATTATTATATCACCCCTGTTTAAATCGATAGGTTAAACAGAGGCGGAGATTATATTATTACCAATCACCAATGGCGTGTGTAGTTAGGGGGGGAACGAGAATACTAATAATGATTTGAAAAGACCGCGATCATTGATAGTCTGTGGTCCATTATTTTGATTTAATTTCCCAAGGAGTCAATCTGCCTAGCCTTTTCCCTTAGAGCATTCCCAATGTTGGGGTCGACTTCCAGTCTAACCGGATGGAGTGATTGCCTATCTGACCTCCACAACCCACTTACTGGGTAAAGGCTCTTACAGACAGAGGCGATATCGCGTCGCTCTTGTGTGTATGGTCGCGCTGGGTCGCGCGCGATTCCATAGAAATTATTCTACGGATATCATATCGCAATATCGCGTCGCGACGCGATATCGCCTCTGTCTGTAAGAGCCTTAACACGACACAGACTTTCGGGCTTCTGACGATCCGTAACGACTGGCAAGATTCAAGACCCGGTAATCTTCACACAGGGGTCTCAGTGTGTAAAGATGGTCACCCATCCACGGACCGACCGTGGCAAGCGTAGCTTAACCTGATCGATTGACCCGTGTGGCTGTTATTACTTAGCCATGAGCCCCCCTATATTTCCCCATGAGTATTGTTACGGACGCCGAGCATAGTATAAATTAAAAGACTATGAAAGTTGTGCAGGATAGCTGCTTCATTAGTTAGCGTGGTAATATCATAGTCTTTAGGCATGTGGTATTTTTAGTTTGTGGAAAATTAGCATGCAGCTTTAAGTCCAACAGATGCTAGAGATTCCCACGGCGCCCGAAATGTTTTGTTTTGCTTATCGCCGGGCGTTTTCGCAGTAAAATGCATTGTTTTATATTCTAAAATGTTTACTAGCGGCACTGTTAAAGGAACTCATTATTGTCGAGACCTTTTGTTGAATAGGTAACAGTTCTGCGTAAATTGTAATCCGCACAAAATATCTTTCTTAGTTTTAGGAAACGAATTATTTGTTGTCGGTGTCTATTGATATGCATTTCTTTAGCCATTTGTAATAATTCTAAGAAAGTTTGTTTTTATGTGTTTACAATAGTTTTAAATAGCGTAGCCAGTACTTTGTTAGACCACCCAAAGCGTGGGAAATAGTAGGGATAGAACTAACGCCACTGGGGCATATAAAAAGCCTTACTTGTAAAACCAAAGTCAGTCAGTCGGCCTACAGCTCTACAAGAAGAATAAACTAGAAGACAGCAGCAAGAAGTCTTTTATTACTCCAACCTAATACAGTCCACCACAGTCTGGTCCATCGAGCAGCGGATAATTCTGAAGAACGAAGAACCAGCGCCAACCAAGCGGCAGAAAAACGAAGAAATCTGCGGCAAGAGCAAGAATCTACGAGGCCGACTGCATCGACCGACCGATCGAACAACCGGTCCCGAAGAATCGACGTACCTACGACGCGCCGCCATACCGACCCGACGTACCCGATCGTCGCTGGGTCGAAGAGGGGCTGCATTGAAGAGGGGCTACGTTGAAGAGGGGCTGCGTTGAAGAGGGGCCGCGTTGAAGAGGGGCCACGTTGAAGAGGGGCCGCGTTGAAGAGGGTCCACGTTGAAGAGGGGGCCACGTTGAAGAGGGGCCGCGATAGAAGAGGGCCGCGTGAAGAAAACGAGGGCCGGGTCAAGAAAGAAGAGGGACGCGTAAAGAAAACGAGGGCCGGGTCAAGAAAGAAGAGGGCCGAGTCGAAAAACTTCAAGATGGTGGTCACCAGAAGCCAAGGGGAATTAGCAGAAATCGAGGAGCAGCAGCGTCACAGCCAAGAACAGGAGGCGCACCGCAGAGAAGCTGAACGAATAGAGCAAGAACGATTGAGAAGAATCTCACTGGACCCGCCGGCATCACCATTTTGGAAATCAGCGGACGCCAGTACAGCGGGACCATCCGGACTTCGGGCTACTGCGGAGCAACGAAAGCCATCACCGACTAGATCCGTCAGGTCAACAACCAGCGTGACAACACGACTACGGATGGCGGAACTGGAGGCAGCAGAGAAGCTAGCGACGATCCGAAGAAAGGAGTTGGAGTTGGAGGCCGACCTAGTCAAAAAGAGACTAGCAGCCGAAGTATCCGCGATCAACGATGAAGGCAGCGTGCACGAAGAAGCCACTCCTCCCCGTGGAGAACCACATCAGAAAGTGGAGAACTGGTTGAGGACGAACCCCCTCAACTCTCGGGAAGAAGAAGGAACCAGGGAAGCCAGGGAAGAGCCAAAGCAAATACGCTTCGAAGCACCGCGAGGAAGATCGCCAACTCCAACAAGGAAGAACAGCATCGAGCACTTGGCCGCCACATTGGAGAAGATGGCCAGACCCAGGCCTCGACACACTGACCTGCCGACCTTCTCCGGAGCAGCCAACGAATGGTTGCCATTCAAAGCAGCAATTCGAGATACGACCGAGATGTACCAAGTGTCAGCAGCGGAAAACATCCAGAGGGTAAGGAGCTGCCTCAAAGGGGAAGCAAGAGACGCCGTGGCCGCCCTTCTGCATACAGCTACAGATCCGGACGTCATCATGAAGACCCTCGAGCAATGCTTTGGAAGACCTGAAGTCATCATCGACCGAGCACTAGAAGACCTCAAGAAACTTCCGAAACCTGGATCATCAGCAGCCGAACTCAACAGCTTCGCCATCAAGTTGCAGAACATCATCTGCGTGCTGAAGACAATCGACCGAAGAGGCTACCTGTTCAACCCCTTGATGACGCGAGAAGTATTGGACAAGCTCAGCCCGCATCTTCGATCCCGCTGGTGCGACTACGCCTACGACCACGAAGGAATGACTGACCCGGAGATCATCATTTTATCCCGTTTCCTGATGAGAGAAGCGGACAGAGCACTGCGGTATACATACACCCCGTCTACGAGTAGCACAAGCCAGAAGAAGGATACTCGACCCATCGTGACACTCAAGAAGAAAGCGAGCGTCTTCACTACGGTCCAGAGCGCAGAAGAAAAGGTCAAGTGCCCCAAATGCGAGCAAGCTCACGTCCTGACACAGTGCCCGAAGTACAAGGCACTTACTGTGGACGAGCGATGGAGCTTGGTAAAGGAGAAGAAGATATGCTTCAAATGCGCCCAGAAGCAACACAGGCGCACACACTGCAAAGCAAAGGCGTGTGGCGTGGACGAGTGTCGCCGCCCGCATCATGCGACTCTTCATCAAGTACGAGAAGCAAAGACTGAAGAAAAGAAGACAGATGCACCCAAGGAGGAAGCGGTCCTGTCCCTAGCAACCCGACCAGCTGCCGGACCAAGAGCAGTCTTGCTGAAGATGTGCCCTGTCGTCATAGCCGGACCACGGGGGGAGGTGAAGACGTATGCTCTACTGGATGAAGGAGCTACAATCACCCTCATCGATGAAGAACTAGCAGCGAGCATCGGAGCTGAGGGACCAGCGCAACCTCTCCACCTGAACGGGGTCAACATGTCACAGCAAGAGATGAAGAGTCAGCTGGTGGATATTCAAGTCAGAGGATTGAAGAGCGACGAGAACTACAAGGTCAGAGCGAGGACTATGAAGAATCTCCGCCTCCATCGTCAATCCGTTCCTGACACCCTACTGGACTACGAGCATCTGAGGGACCTGACACCAGAAGAGGTGTGCTACGATGTGGCCCGTCCTGGAATCCTGATGGGGACAGACCACTGGGAATGCATCGTGTCCCGCGAGCTACGAGTCGGCGGCCCTGATCAACCGGCCGCATCAAGAACACAACTAGGATGGGTGGTGCACGGAACCGCGCCACGCAAGACCATCTATCAAGAGGGAAACGTGCTGCACGTCTTCGAGCCTGAACGAACGCCGAGGACAAGCGAGCAAGAACTCCACGACTTAGTCGAAGCCCACTTCAAGATCGACGCACTCGGCATCCAGGGGAAGCCGCGAGTCAAGGAAACCGATCAGCGAGCTATCGACATCGTCAGGAAAACGACCAAGAAGATCGACACCGGGTACGAAGTTGGACTGCCGTGGCGACGAGATGACGTCATCATGCCACCAAGCTACGGGCAGGCGCTCCGCCGACTAAAGAAGATAGAACAAAAGATGGACGCCGATCCTGAGTTCGCAGCTGAATACACGAAGCAGATCAACAACCTCTTGGATAAGGGGTACGCAACGCCGTGCGATATGGATCGGAAGAAGCGAGCGCCATCTGCTGGTACCTGCCACACTTCGCCGTGCAGAACCCGAACAAACCCGGCAAGCATAGGCTGGTATTCGACGCAGCGGCTAAAAGCAACGGCGTGTGCCTGAACGACGAGCTGCTGGAGGGGCCCGATCTACTATTATCACTGCCAGGGATCTTATTCAGATTCCGAGAGAAGACAGTGGCGATCACAGCGGACGTGCAAGAAATGTTCCTGAGGATCCGAATAAGACAGCAAGATCAACCAGCGCAGCAGTTCCTGTGGCGAGGCGACGAACGAGTAGAGCCTCCAAAGAAGTACAAGATGGCCAGCATGATCTTCGGCGCAGCGAGCTCCCCGTACATGGCCCACTATGTCCGCAACCATAACGCGGATGTACACGGGCAGGAGTATCCACGAGCGCTGGAAGCCATCAAGAAGAGTCACTACATGGACGACCTGGTAGCCAGCTACGAAGACACGAAGGAAGCTTGGAAGGCGGTCGAAGAAACGAGAGCAGTACACGCGCATGCGGGATTCACGCTACGAGGATGGAGCTCCAGCGACAAGTCGGTACTACGCGACGTGCCACCAGAACTGCACGCCACCGCTCCCACAACACTGGGGGGAGATCAGCCCGAGAGCAAGATCTTGGGACTATTCTGGAACGCAGAACGAGATGAGCTGGGATTCAACACGTCGATGAGCCGAGTTCCAGCTGAAGTAAGGACAAGAACTCGCGCGCCGACCAAACGTGAAGCCCTCAGCGCCGTGATGTCCATCTACGACCCACTAGGACTGCTGAGCCACTACACCATACGATCGAAGATCATACTGCAGAACTTGTGGCGCCTCCAGACGACGTGGGATGAGCAGATTCCGGAAGAAGAGAACGAACTCTTTGCATCATGGCTCGCGCGTCTTCCCGAGCTCGCCCAGCTTCGACTACCAAGATGCTACGTGACACAGAAGTACGAGCGCATCGACTTACACATCCTGTGCGACGCCAGTGAGCAAGCCTACGCGACCGTGGCCTACTGGAGAGTGAAGAATGTCGACGGGAGCCTGAACGTCGTGTTGGTCGCCGCCAAAGCTAAGGTGGCGCCTCGACGAGCGCAGACCATACCACGCCTGGAACTGCAAGCTGCGGTCATCGGAGCAAGACTCGCCGACACTGTGAAGAAGGAGCATCGAATCAACATCAGCCAGACGACCTACTGGACCGACTCATCCACCGTGGTACATTGGATTCACCACGACATGCGACGCTACACGCCATTCGTCGCGCACCGACTAGGGGAAATCGCCGAGCTAACCCAGAAAGAAGAGTGGCGTTGGCTACCCACCGCAAGCAACGTAGCCGACGACGCCACGCGACTCGTCGACACACCCATCAGTGCAACGGATCGCTGGTTCCAGGGGCCCGACTTCCTGTTCCTACCAGAGGAGCAATGGCCTAGAACAACGACGTCCGAGCAAGAGGACGAAGAGGTCCTCCACATCAGCGAGAAGACAGAACGAGACAGCTGGCTACCGAACCCCGCCCGTTTCTCGAAGTATGAAGTCTTGGTGAGGGCCACCGCTCGAGCAATCGCCTTCACCGACATCTGCCGTCGACGAGCAACAGCGATGGAACATCGCCACATCCAGCGCGCCGAGGCCGAGCTGATACGACAGGCGCAAGAAGACAGTTTCGGCGAGGAACTGAAGAGGATCCGGTCTGCACGCCCGCTGACAAAAGCGAGCCGGCTGTACCGGCTGGATCCAGTATTGGAAGACGATGTCCTGAAGGTGCGGGGCCGGATCGAGGCCTCTTCCGCGCCGACCGAGACGAAGCGGCCAATCATACTGGATGGCCGTCACCAGCTGACCAAGCTCCTTGTACTCCAGGAGCACTGCGCTGCGGGTCACGCCAACAGAGAGCGCGTGACGAACGACCTGCGACAGCGGTACTGGGTCATCCACTTACGGCCCACAGTACGCGCTGTCGAGAAGAACTGCGCCTTCTGCAAGAGACGGCGAGCAACGCCGCAAACGCCAGCTACGGGAGACCTGCCACACGCCCGCCTTGACCCCTTCCACCGCCCGTTCACTAATTGCGGGGTGGACTACTTCGGACCAATGATGGTCAAGGTCGGGCGACGCCGAGAAAAGAGGTGGGGCGCACTCTTCACGTGCCTCACCTCCCGCGCCATGCACATCGAGCTCGTCGCATCACTCTCCACTGACTCAGCAATCATGGCGCTGAGACGTATGGCCGCACGCAGAGGGTGGCCCCGAGTGATGTACTCCGACAACGCAACCAACTTCCGCGGAGCTGACCAAGAGCTACGCAACGCCTACGCCGAGTGGATGCCTGCCCTGCGAGACGAAGGGCTACTGCATCGAATGGAGTGGCGCTTCATACCTCCTGGCGCGCCCAACCAAGGTGGCGCGTGGGAGCGAATGGTGCGCTCCGTGAAGACTGCTCTCAGCATCACTCTGCGAGAGAAGGCGCCAGCAGAAGAAGTCTTGAGAACTCTACTCACCGAAGCCGAGTTCTCCATCAACGCAAGACCGCTGACCCACGTTAGCGTGAACCCCAGCGATCCAGAGGCCCTTACGCCCAACCACTTCCTGTTGGGGTCATCGGAAGGGCTGCCAACGACGGGACCCTGCGACGAGGCTGACAGAAGAACGTGGCGAGTTAGTCAAGCACTCGCTGACCACTTCTGGCGACGCTGGCTGCGCGAGTACCTACCCACTCTGGTACCTCGCGGCGAGCCGCAGAACGATGTGCGTCCAATGCAAGCTGGCGACGTGGTCCTCGTGGTCGACAACACGCTGCCCCGGAACACCTGGCCGATGGGAGTCGTCGAGCGCACGCATCGTGGACCGGACGGCGGCATCAGGGTCGTCGAGGTGCGCACCAGAGCCGGCGTCTTCCGACGCCCCGTGAGCAAGCTCGTCGTCGTATTGAAGATCGAGGAGGCTACGCGAGCTGCGCCGGGGGGAGAGCTGTTACGGACGCCGAGCATAGTATAAATTAAAAGACTATGAAAGTTGTGCAGGATAGCTGCTTCATTAGTTAGCGTGGTAATATCATAGTCTTTAGGCATGTGGTATTTTTAGTTTGTGGAAAATTAGCATGCAGCTTTAAGTCCAACAGATGCTAGAGATTCCCACGGCGCCCGAAATGTTTTGTTTTGCTTATCGCCGGGCGTTTTCGCAGTAAAATGCATTGTTTTATATTCTAAAATGTTTACTAGCGGCACTGTTAAAGGAACTCATTATTGTCGAGACCTTTTGTTGAATAGGTAACAGTTCTGCGTAAATTGTAATCCGCACAAAATATCTTTCTTAGTTTTAGGAAACGAATTATTTGTTGTCGGTGTCTATTGATATGCATTTCTTTAGCCATTTGTAATAATTCTAAGAAAGTTTGTTTTTATGTGTTTACAATAGTTTTAAATAGCGTAGCCAGTACTTTGTTAGACCACCCAAAGCGTGGGAAATAGTAGGGATAGAACTAACGCCACTGGGGCATATAAAAAGCCTTACTTGTAAAACCAAAGTCAGTCAGTCGGCCTACAGCTCTACAAGAAGAATAAACTAGAAGACAGCAGCAAGAAGTCTTTTATTACTCCAACCTAATACAGTCCACCACAAGTATCATTATTTTTGCAAAGAGCTGCCACCCCATATATTTTTCATACATACAAACTAAGCTAAGCTTTGTTACTTTAGTAGGTATAGTATACTTATTTAACTTTATACTCTAATACTATTATCATAAGGTAACTTACCGATCTGATACATCGGTGCCTGTGTCAGGTCTTGGCCTTTTTGCCTGTAACAATACAGAATTAAATGAGGATCCGGAATGTTGTGGTAACCCAGAATAAGCAAAGGTAACATGCGAGGTGCAAGAGGCAAGACAGTGGAAGCTTTACTAGTGACAAGGAATACATAAGTCCTCAGCTATAGTTTTTCTTATATTTTATTGATATTATGCTTCGATGACCCGGTGAACTTCGTACCACGTTTCAAATTTAGATTTTTCAGTTGCCCTTTGGGTTTTTCCTACTTTTCTTTTTGCCTAAACCACCGTTTAAGAGGAAAACAACCGTTAAAATTGCACCCTGTATATAGAAGATGTGTGGAGGGGTCTGCCTAAGTACGAAAACATAAATCTATATCCTCAACAGCTATAGTTTATTGTGTACAAAACCGCTCTTAACCTCGATTCGCCTGATGGAAAGCGACGGACAAGCTCTAGGATGGAACAAGCGTACCCAGAAGATATCTATTCATTGTAACTTTGTATGTAGATAGATGGGTTTGAGCCTTAAATGCTCTAAGGTTTGAAACTTCAATACAGATACAGATAGGCAGATGAACTTCAATACTGCTGAGTGCATGAAAGCACAGTGTATAATATCGGGATATCAACCAAGTGCGGACGGTATCTATCTTGCGTTGAGTCTGGTGAAGATAGTGTGAGTAAATAGGGACACCTATTTATTATATAAAAAATAGTAATTTATTTACTTATTTTTTTTTTTTTTTCCATTTTGTTACCTTTTATTAAACGTAAATTTGTTAAATTAAATACAAAGCTAAACCTTAAAAATCTATTATTATTATATTATTTATTTACATTCATGAAGTTTTATTAAATTACCCGCGCGGGTTCGCCCGCGTGGATGTCGGAAGATATCCCACGGGAACGTACTACCGGAAATTCCTTCCTTATTCCTTGTCTACATTATAAAGGGAAGCTCTGTGCAAAATTTCAGCTTTCTAGGTCCAGGGTGGGCATTGATGAGTCAGTCAGTCAGGACTTCTTTTTATTTATACAGGGTGTAAGGGAAAGCCCTCCGCAAACTAACAGGGTGCATTCAGCTCCTCATTTTGAATCATATTCTACCGGAAATTTTCTCAGGAAAATTTTAATTTTTTCAATATTTTTTCAGTCACATTTTCATTATTTCAATGTAAAATTGCATTGTATGTTCGCAGCATTCCATTTATGTAAAAAAAACTGCAAAAAAAACAGCAAAAAAAAACCAGCAATGGATGTTGAAATACTCTAACCAACGACGCGAGTAATCAGCTGTTCACTTTCTGTCTAGCTACAGAGTTCATCGAACTCACCGCATACCTATTACCTACCCCTCCCAACCAGTAATAGACGTTCCGATTTGTGCACAAAAACACAAACAAATCAGGTTTATTGGATTCCCTTAACGTTCCTGAAAAAAATTCATGTACCAGTCATCTTAGTAAGACATACTGAATTCACCCTATCAGTTTGCGGAGGGCTGTCGCTTACACCCTGTATAAAGATTGTGTTGCCTTCATCTTTGTGGTTACGCGAAGATTTCACTTTTACTTTTATTGGGTCCATCGTAAAACTAGTACTAAAATGTTTAATTTTATAGATTTCTTTATCTGGTTTTCTATTTATAAGTCTTAGTTACTGTTTTGCCTTCAATTTAATTACCATAAATTCTTTTTTTTTTATCTCGAATCGAATCACATATGCTTTCAAGTATCATGATAGCATCTACCCCAAATATCGTTTCTTTTGACTTTTGAAGTGAAAACTTCTTTAGGCGCGCACTTTGCGCTTTCTGAACTGTGAACGAAACTGAATGACTGAACCGTCACGGTCGGGTCGGTGACGCTGAATCGGATATACTCGGCTCCAGTCGGTCGTGGACGCTGAATCGTGTATACTCGGCTTCAGTGTATACGCGATGTCTACCTGTCATGTGTTCATAAGCACACAGTCTTTTTACTAAGCTAAAAAAAAATAAAAATGCCAAGTGGCACATATTACTAAGCCTCTGCTGCCCGTCCTTCCGTCCGTCTGTCTGTCAGCGGACTGCCTACCTATCTCATGAATATATTTCTATTAGTGTAATAGTATTTCTATTGCTGCTCTAGCAGCAAATAATAAAATAAAATACTTAAGTTAAAAATTAAAGGGAGACCCCGTATAATTTATATGCTATACAAGAAACGTGTTTTTTTAAACTGAAGTATTTTTTTAAATATGTTTTGTTAAATACTGTACGGTGGTACAAAACCCATCGTGTGCGAGTCCGAGTCGCACTTGGCCGGTTTTTTTACGTACCTATTGTAGGCCTCAATTTGCTACGAGACATTAAGGTGAATGCTCTAGCTAGGGTAGCCCGCGAAATTAATATCAAGAAAGTGAACCTATACATTTATGGTCCCATTAAAATAGGTGGACAAATTTTCACAGGATGTTCTACCCATGAATATGAACAACTTTCACTATGGGACTAACTCTGAAATCGCGAAAAAAAAAAATCTGCTGTTCAGTAGGTACATTTATCTACACCAAACTCGTCAAAATGTAGGGAGAAGCTGATTTTTTATCGCGATTTCAGGTTTAGTCCCATAGTAAAAGTTGTTCATATTCATGGGTAGCTAACTCTGAAATCGCGAAAAAAAAATCAGCTGTTTATTACATTATTTTATCTACACCAAACTCGTCAAAATGTAGGGAGAAGCTGATTTTTTTTTCGCGATTTCAGTTTTGGTCCCATAGTAAAAGTTATATATTCATGGGTATTCATGGGTGAAAATTTGTCCACCTATTTTAATGGGACCTTATATACTGGGTGTAATTTTAATCACCGTTATCCTCTTAAAGGGTCATTGTACTCATTATTATGAACAACTTTTACTATGGGACCAAACCTGAAATCGCGAAAAAAAAATCTAAGTACGAGTACTAAAGTACTGAACAGCTGTTTTTTTTTTTTTTCAGTACATTTATCTACACCAAACTTGTCAAAATGTAGGGAGAAGCTGATTTTTTATCGCGATTTCAGGTTTAGTCCCATAGTAAAAGTTGTTCATATTCATGGGTAGCTAACTCTGAAATCGCGAAAAAAAAATCAGCTGTTCAGTACTAAAGTACTGAACAGCTGATTTTTTTTTCGCGATTTCAGGTTTGGTCCCATAGTAAAAGTTGTTCATAATGATGAGTACAATGACCCCTTGAGAGGATAACGGTGATTAAAATTACACCCTGTATAGTTTCCGTTTTTAGGGTTTCGTGCCTCAAAAGGAAAAAACGGAACCCTTATAGGATCACTTGTTTGTCCGTCTGTCTGTCTGTCTGTCCCTCTGTCTGTCTGTCAAGACCCTTTTTCTCAGGAACGCGTGAAGATATCAAGTTGAAATTTATATCAAACACGTAAGTCTAAGATCAAGCTTCTAAGTCAACGCACTAAAAAATACGGCCATTTATGTGACATTTTTTGATACTCGCAAGTAAATCAAAACCTATAGGGTACTTCCCGTTGTCCTAGAGTCATCAAATTTGGGAAGGAGTAAGGTCTCACGACACAAGTAAAAAGTCCGAAAATTGTTAATTTATAATTCTGACACATAAAAATATTTTCAAGGTTGTCAGTTTGTCAAGACCCTTTTTCTCAGGACCGCGTAGAGGTATCAAGTTGAAATTAATACGAAATACGTAAGTCTATGATCCCTAAAGAGTTCTAAAAAATCAAGCTCCTAAGTCAACGCAATAAAAAAATACGGCCATTTAGCGACATATTTTGACACTCGCAAGTAAATCGAAACCTATAGAGTACTTCCCGTTGGCCTAGAATCTTAAAATTTGTCAAGAAGCAAGGTCTCACAGCACAATTAAAGGAAAAAGTGCGAAAATCGTTAATTTGTAATTTTATCACATAAAAAAAAATTTTTTTGGACTTCTAGTTTTTCAACTACAATGTTAAGTTTTTGGGATAAATTATTTTCAATTACGGAACCCTTCATTGTGCGTGATCCGCAACGCACTTGTCCGGTTTTTTTTTTTAAGGTCGGTTCCCTAAACACATTCGGTTACTAGCTTAGAGCGTTCACCTTAATAGAATATTAACGACACCATGATTGTATTTAGCGATATTTTTTACAAACATCTTGTGCCCTTCTTAGAACTATTCATTGTGACACTTGTGTGTAAACGCAATGAAGAATGGCGTCTGTTGTTGAATGTGTCACGGGGATGTTGAACTAATTCGTCCACATTTTATGCACAAATACGTATATTTTTAGGGTTCTGTACCAAAATGGTAAAAAAGAACCCATAAGGTGCGACTCTGTCTGTTTGTCCGTCTGTCACAGCTGGATATCTCAAGAACTACTAAATGCTATCTCTCTGCTACTGGTTTCTTATTTTGCAAATAAGAAAGTTTTTTTTTTTTGCAACAGGGACTGATTAAAAATTCAAAGTGGGGGGAATGTGAATTATCAATGAAATGGCGCTGTTTGCACAATCTCAAACATTTTTAGGGTTCCGTACTCACCTCAAAAGGAAAAAACGGAACCCTATAGGATCACTTCGTTGTCCGTCTGTCTGTCTGTCTAGTCAGTCTGTCAAGACCTTTTTTCTCAGGAACGCGTAGAGGTATCAAATTGAAATTAATATCAAATATATAGGTCTTGGAGTTCTAAATAAAATCAAGCTTCTAAGTCAACGCAATAAAAATAAAAAAATCGGTCAGGAGCGAGTCGGACTCGCGCACCGAGGGTTCCGTTCCGATCTGAAAAAGTGTGCTATTTAGAGACATCGTTTTATTTTTCCTGTAATTTTTACATAAACTTCTATCACATAGAATAATTTCAGATTTTTCTCTTTGCAAACTTCGGAGATAAGGCCCCCCCTTATCTCCGAAGTTTGCAAAGAGAAAAATCTGAAATTAACGGTAAGTATTTTTGTTTAGATTTTTCATCAGAAGTCGAAAACTATGCGGCCTAAAAAAAGAAAAAAAATGTTCGAAAATGTGCAAACAGCGTTCTTTCATATGATACTCCACATGCCCTAGTAGCTCCACTTTGATTTTTAAGACCCCATTTCAGTCCCTGTTGCAAAAAAAACATTAATATTTTAATTTCTTTCTTATTTGCAAAATAGTTGGGTCAACGTCATCTAAAACTAATTTCATGTTGATAGCACTAGTAGTTCTTGAGATATCCAGCTGTGACAGACAGACAGACTGAGTGACACCATAAGGCTTCCTTTTTTACCATTTTGGTACGGAACCCTAATACAGCCATTTAATGCGACATATTTCGATACTCGCAAGTAAATCAAAACCTATAGGGTAGGTACTTCCGGTTTCGGGTTCCGGGTTCGGGTGGGTTTCGTTGTGCTGGAATCATAAAATTTGGCAAGAAGCAAGGTCTCACAACGCTAGTAATGGAAAAAAATCTGAAAATTGATAATTTTATCACATAAAAAAATGTTTTTTGGGATTGCAATGTTAAGTTTGTTTGTAGAATAAATTCTTTTTAACTATGGAACCCTTCATTTTGTGTGGTCCGACACGAACTTGGCTGGTTTTTTTTTAGGCCGCATAGTTAACAAAGTTTGCATAGAGAAAAATCTGAAATTATTCTATGTAATAGAAGATTACAGGAAAAATAAAACGATGTCTCTAAATAGCACACTTTTTTAGAAATCGGAACGGAACCCTTGGTGCGCGAGTCCGACTCGCTCTTAACCGGTTTTATTTATTTACAGCGAAATAATAAGTACCTATCTACATTATACAAACTCACAATGAGAAAAATGCCCAGAAAAAAAAGAAACTTATCCATTAAAACTTTTTAGTTTTCTTGAAGCTCATGGATTTTTTTAACACTGCTCAATTTTGGTCAGTTTCGGCCTGATTACCAAAAATTTAGTGGTTTCTGGCGGCGCATTTTTGTTGGTATACAAGATGCATATGTACCATTATTATATTATCTGTGGTACCATGGAAATTCGGCTCCCAGAAACGCAGCATAACATTCATAACCTTTACAAGAAATGACGGAAAAAACTCACTCTATCAACCCAGTGCATTCTATAAATATGTAAATAAAACCTGACCTCATTTATGTGCATTCTTGTTCATTATCATCAAAATCTATGACATCTAACATTGACATTTGTGCTGATAACATCTGTTGATGCGTTTTTTCCTCACAATAGAGATAAAAAAACAATAAAATTAAAATAATGTTGTCTCATAAAAAAAAACAACACATATATAATGTATTGACAAGAAGGAGGCCTTGACTCTTACATAAACTATTCTTGAGAATTGCAATTTTATTGTACAACTAGCTTTTGCCCGCGGCTTGGCCCGCGTGGATGTCGGAGAATATCCCACAGGAACGTACTACCGGGAATTCCTTCCTTATTCCTTGTCTACAATATAAAGGGAACCTCTGAGCAAAATTTCAACTTTCTCCGTCTTATTACAAAACAAGGTTCATCTTCAAACCCAGGTTTAAACCATGGATCCTTTTTTGAATTTTGAACTTTATTCCGATACATTCAGTTGTCAGTTTTACACAAGTGACAACTTAGTACCGGACTAAATTGTCAGTTTTGTATAAAGAACTGTATTTTCAATACACTTCCTCGAAAACTGGTTCATATCGCACTACGATTAGGTTCACAATGCAATGTATGTCGCCGTGCGATTTTTCATTTTCCCACCCGTGTGCAGGAATAAAAATTGCCACAGATAACTTATACGTATACTTAGTCCAAATTGGTTCAATGCCTCTATTCATAACTCTCTATTCGGAGGTGAATGTGTTTTTTTAATCTCGGCAAAGAGATTTGCGTCTTTAAGGCGTTAATATTTTTTGAATATTCAAATAATATTTCTATACAGAATATTATCAAAAACCATGATTATTATAATAAAAAAAAAACGTTTATGAACAAATTAACATTTATTTGTGTTCTAAACGAAAAAATATTTGAATTTTCTATTTTTCATATTAGGCTGTTTATCGGCTTTATACCTTTGCTTCTCCTTCAACCTGGCGAAAGCAAAGCGCGGAGAAAAAAAAAAATTAATACACATTTCCTATTAATTCATGACAAAAATATTTCCCGTTATTTTATTTTATTTCTTCAAAAGTGTATAAGTGTAAAACTAGGTATTTCCCGCGGCTCCGTCTGCGGTCCAGGATAAAAAATAACCTTTGTCCAGGTCCCAGGCACACAGACAAAAAAAAATGACAGATGTACCTACAGGGTGAAATTTTAATGGTTGTTTTCCTCAAGGTCATTGTACTCATCATTATGAACAACTTTTACTATAGGACCAAACCTGAAATCGAAAAAAAAAATCAGCTGCTCCCTACGTTTTATATAATATTAATGTACCTATTACTTATGTCAAAATGTATTGAACTGCTGATTTTTTTCGATATTTCAGGTTTGGTCCTATAGTAAAAGTTGTTCATATGACAGTGACCCTTTAAGAGGAAAACAGTAATTAAAATTTCACCCTGTATATCTGACTTTCATCCAAATCCTTTCAGCCGTTTTAGCTTGAAAGCGCAACAAACGAAAAAAAACTAACTCACTTTCGCATTTATAATATCAGTTAGGATGAGAAATCTGTTTTGTAATCATATAAACGAAAAAGTTGTTTTGGTCTGTTATTCATAAAGCCTTGAAAAATATGGTAAGCAGTCGCAGTACCTAGGTACACGTGTAAAAATAGTGACCAGTTTATTTTTAAATAGATCTAATAGCTGTTATCACAGAATAAATAATAGTACTAACGTACAGAAGTTGCACTCCTTTGATCTTGAAGAAAGCCGCTTTTATAATAGCCTACAAAATCTTTTCCCCTGCATGCGCAAGCTAAATTGCTCTTAATCGCCGCGCTTGAGAGTTGTTATTACTTTGTGTCGTTACTCGTCCGTAACATACCTACGCCGCTTAGCCGAGTACTAGGGCTGTCCGCAAAAAAAGATAAAATATGGTACCATACCACCATACCATACCATACATACCTTAAGGTATGGTGGTGGTGGTGGTGGGGTATATGGTACCTTTTTATACTTTTATTTTATTTTATGAGTACCGTCTATCTAGAGTTGTTTCACTTTAATGTAATGTCTTATAATTTTCAAACGTTATTTTTTATTAATCAATCAAACAATCATCAATTATTTTTAATACACCATCATCTCGTATAATATTTAGAAGTGTTCTAAAGTAAACAAGGTACAAACACGTCTTAAAATTGAAAGTGACATTTGGGCCACTTTAGTCGCCTGAACATGGTCATAAAACAACTAAAGATGCCTCAACGCACCAGTGGCTAAGTTTGTGCGATCGTACGATCGCGGGTAAGTACAATTGCTTGTTAATCCTAAGTTAATCTTTAATTACTTTAAGCGATTTTGAACCTTACTCCTGAAACAATACGACGCGCATACAAACCCCCACCACTCCGCCGAGAGCTCAAGTTAAATGTCGGCAACTATAGTAAGTAGGTAGGTAGGTAAAAAAAAGGTAGCAACAAGACTCGACATTTCGTAATGGATTTTCGTCATTCAAAAAGTAACTATATCACTAATTTATAAATAGTATAGTGATAATGTGAATAGTATACTTAAAAAAATGTAAGATTTAATTTTTTCATGGGCGGCCGTACGTGTCTCGCTCGCTGAGCGCGTAGTACACCTTGACTGACTTGTAACCCAGAGTTGCCGCGAGCTGTAGGTACTTATCTCGAGCGGAATGTACCAGTGCAAGAGCCCTGCTGTTATCTTGATCGACAGTTTATTATCAAAAATATATCTTAGATTTTTTAGTTTTACGATAAAATTAATAGCAGCTTTTATGAGACGCTTATTATTTAAGAGCGTTGTTGCATTTTTCATACGTAAATCAAGAACTTGGGAGATTTTGAAGTGATTTTGGTCACATAATTTATTTTTTTAGCTTCTTTTGACTTCAATCATCGTAATTATCATATATTTTTATTTAAAGTCTATTAAAAAAAACTTGTTCAAATTGAATTATTGACTACGAAAACAGTCGATTTCGAAGGCGCGATTTCCAGATGACGCGCGAAGGCTCAACTTTGAAGTAATCTTACACCAATTATTACTACTAATTAAGAAGGTAAAGTGGTATTCATTCGAAGAGCCATATCCTGAAATTTAAAATGCATTGAGAAAAGTTTGATTTTTAATTCATTAACTTGTATTTTAATCACGTCTAAGATAATCAAAAATCGAGAAATCGACTACAAAAAAACACGTCATTTCTCAGTATCTAAAAGTCATTTGGCAACACAAATCATTTTATACGTAAGAAGAAAGATTGTACTATATATGTGTAAAAAATAAAACATATCTGTCTTCAATCATTTACGAAAATAATTTTTTAAAGTGAGTATAAAATCGGGTGCATCGAACGGCCTAAGTCAGTCGCGCTCTGGCGCTCGTCGACATAGGACCTATGTCGGTTGACCTCCCGCCGCCGCGCATGCGCCTCGCGTGATATATAGTAAATTGTAGTGCGACTAAATATTTTTAATCCTTTCATTTAAGTAATATTTTAAGAAGCTGAAGTGGTAGGCACACTTACTTTAGGAGAATTATGTTACAATTCTTGAATTATGTTGTATTAGTTGTAATATTGATATTGTAATTACAATATCAATAATCCATACTAATATTATAAATTCGAAAGTAACTCTGTCTGTCTGTCTGTCTGTCTGTCTGTCTGTCTGTCTGTCTGTCTGTCTGTCTGTCTGTCTGTCTGTTACCTTTTCACGCCTAAACCACTGAACGGATTTCGATAAAATTTGGCAAGGCTATAGATGGTATCTTGGGGACGGACATAGGCTACTTTTTTTTTCAAAAATAATCCTACAGGGGGTGATATAGGGGATGAAAGTTTGTATGGGAAACTCAGTATTTCTTAAGTTAGGGATGTGAAAATTAAAATGTATGCTTTTGATAAGAAATAAAGAAATATGCGGTACAGCGTTTTTAAAAAATCATCCCCTAAGGGGGTAAAATAGGGGTTGATTTGAAAATTTACAAAACTGCATGGATTTCGACAAAATTTGGCAAGGCTTTATAAAGCATCCAGGGGAAGGCCATAGGATACAATTTTTTTCAAAAATAATACTACAGGGAGTGATATAGGGGATGAAAGTTTGTAAGGGAAACCCAGTATTTCTTAAGTTAGGGATAACAAATTTATGCTATTGGTAGGAAATTAAGACATATGCGGTTCAGCGTTTTTGAAAAATCATCCCCTAAGGGGGTAAAATAGGGGTTGATTTTAAAATTTACAAAACTGCACGGATTTCGGTAAAATTTGGCAAGGCTTTATATAGCATCCTGGGGAAGGACCCGAAGGACACAGGCTACTTTTGGTCTTAAAAAATAATCCTACAGGGGGTGATATAGGGGATGAAAGTTTGTATGGGAAACTCAGTATTTCTTAAGTTAGGGATGTTAAAATTAAAATGTATGCTTTTGATAGGAAATAAAGAAATATGCGGTTCAGCGTTTTTGAAAAATCATCCCCTAAGGCGGTAAAATCTGGGTTGATTTTAAAATTTACAAAACTGCACGGATTTCGACAAAATTTGGCAAGGCTTTATATAGCATCCTGGGAAAGGACATAGGATACTTTCAAAAACAATACTACAGGGGGTGATATAGGGGATGAAAGTTTGTAAGGAAACCCAGTATTTCTTAAGTTAGGGATAAAAAATGTATGCTATTGATAGGAAATTAAGAAATATGCGATTCAGCATTTTTGAAAAATCATCCCCTAAGGGGTAAAATAGGGGTTGATTTTAAAATTTACAAAACTGCACGGATTTCGGTAAAATTTGGCAAGGCTTTATATAGCATCCTGGGGAAGGACCCGAAGGACACAGGCTACTTTTGGTCTTAAAAAATAATCCTACAGGGGGTGATATAGGGGATGAAAGTTTGTATGGGAAACTCAGTATTTCTTAAGTTAGGGATGTTAAAATTAAAATGTATGCTTTTGATAGGAAATAAAGAAATATGCGGTTCAGCATTTTTGAAAAATCATCCCCTAAGGCGGTAAAATCGGGGTTGATTTTAAAATTTACAAAACTGCACGGATTTCGACAAAATTTGGCAAGGCTTTATATAGCATCCAGGGAAAGGACATAGGATACTTTCAAAAACAATACTACAGGGGGTGATATAGGGGATGAAAGTTTGTAAGGAAACCCAGTATTTCTTAAGTTAGGGATAAAAAATGTATGCTATTGATAGGAAATTAAGAAATATGCGATTCAGCATTTTTGAAAAATCATCCCCTAAGGGGTAAAATAGGGGTTGATTTTAAAATTTACAAAACTGCACGGATTTCGATAAAATTTGGCAAGGCATTATATAACATCCTGGGGAAGGACACAGGCTACTTTTGGTCTTAAAAAAAATCTTACAGGGGGTGATATAGGGGATGAAAGTTTGTATGGGAAACTCAGTATTTCTTAAGTTACGGATGTGAAAATTAAAATGTATGCTTTTGATAGGAAATAAAGAAATATGCGGTTCAGCGTTTTTGAAAAATCATCCCTAAGGGGGTAAAATCGGGGATGATTTTAAAATTTACAAAACTGCACGGATTTCGACAAAATTTGGCAAGGATTTATATAGCATCCTGGGAAAGGACATAGGATACTATTTTTTTCAAAAATAATACTACAGGGGGTGATATAGGGGATGAAAGTTTGTAAGGGAAACCCAGTATTTCTTAAGTTAGGGATAACAAAATGCTATTGGTAAGAAGTTAAAAAATATACGGGTCAGCGTTTTTTAAAAATCATCCCCTAAGTGGGTAAAGTAGGGGTTGATTTTAAAATTTACAAAACTGAACGGATTTCGATAAAATTTGGCAAGGCTATAGATAGCATCCTGGGAAAGGACATGGGCTACTTTTTGTCTTAAAACATAATCCTACAAGGGGTGATAAAAGGGATGAATGTTTGTATGGGAAACCCAGCATTTCTTAAGTTAGGGATATGTCCTATGTTTTCCACATGAACGTTCCCATGGGATATTTTCCGACATCCACGCGGGCAAAGCCGCGGGCAAAAGCTAGTACAATATAATTTGGTCAAAATGTAAATCCAAGATGGTGGCTGCGAAAATTTTTAAATTTTTCGTCATGGGGATCGTTCCCATTGTTCTCGAGGATGCTAAAGCCGATAGTGACGTTAAAATGTAAATCCAAGATGGCGGCTGCGAACATTATCAAATTTTTCATCATGGGTATCGTTTTCATGGTTCTTGTGGGTGCTAACGTCGATAGTGTAGTCAAAATGTAAATCCAAGATGCCTACAAGAATTTTGGAGGATGAATATATTATGGAGAAAAAGTTTATATCAGATTTTTATTTGAAATCTCTACTGCCACAATCTCTATTGTGGATCCGTGACAAAGGAGACAGAAACCATGTCATATAAACTTGGGCCTGGGCCTGGGTTGTAAAAAGATGAAATTGGTGTCAATTTATAGCTACTATATTATCAAACCATCACTGAACATTTTGCGGATTTTCGCGGTCTGAGTTCCGAGTTAAAAGAGATGTAATAAAAGTGAGGTTACATAACGATCTACATACAGGTACTTAACAGCAGATTTTTGAAGTTCTTCAGCTCGACGACCACGTAAACTACAGCCTCTAGTCACTTTGCCACAATTTACACAATGATCCATGGTGCCAATATGAAATCGGTAGGCTGGTCGTAAAATCCAAAATAACAAGTTCAAGTCCACCGTTTATGCGGGGTTCTCCGTACTGTGTGCGGTGTGGTAGCAAGGTTCGTACAAGAAGCAAGATCAGAAGTCCGCAGGAAGAAAACAGGGCTCGAGGAAAACATCAATAAAACTATGGGAAATACACTCAAATCGCGACCGCACTAAACGATACGAAACGAGTGAGGCATAGATAAAGGCACTATATAAAGGTGTGTCCAAATATAGAGCGGCATTTGAGCGCGGCTGCCACGCGCGGCTAGCCGCGCTCTGATCGGACAAGGGCCGCGCGCGGCGGTGTTGAGCGTAATATATCTTCTCGTCTCACATCAGTGATGACCTCTGGCACTGAAACGTGCTCGCTCACAACATAATGGGTCTCAATCATAATCAGCCTATAATGTTCCCACTGCTGGGACACAGGGCTCCTCTCGGTCAGAGGGAGTGGGCCGTAATACACCACGAGAACCCAGTGCGGGTTGGTAGATGTCACATGTCTTCGAATTTTTGGTTCTAGGCGGTTTCCTCACGATATTTTCCTTCACTGTTTTGAGAGTAGTGGTGATGAAATTATTTACACAAAGTGCCTGCCTGAGTTCGAAACCATGACCAACTCGTAAGTCGGGATCGTTACCATTGGGCCAGCATTGTTTTGCTCTCTTGGGCCGCATTAAAAGGGATGATTGACTTCACTATCGGCTTCATCCTCGAGAACTATGAAAACGACACCCATGACGAAAAATTTGAAATCCGTTACATTTTAACGCCAATATCGGCTTTAGCACACTCAAAATTTTCGCAGCCGCCATCTTGGATTTTAATTTTGACTTCACTATTGGCTATAGTCGAAATCGAAAACTATAAAAACGATACCTATACAAATCCTTATCACTTACCACTGACGTGCGACGTGTGGTCGACTGTATAGTCATTAGGTCGACTGGACACGTACAATACCTGCCTAGGCTAATAAACATTATAAAACCAACCCCACACGAACGCAGCAGTACTATTAGTTATTCTGTGGCAGCGGGGTGACGTACCTATTTGAAATTTGAAAAGAGTAAACCAAACATTTGCGCATGAGGCGGCTTTATGTATTTATGTAAAAAAAAAAAAAAGTTATGTTGTTATGTTTAATAAAATAAATGTATTAGTGTTGGTTCAAATTCAACTGTTTCATGCACTTGATGCGGTTGGTAAACCTATACCACAAGAAAAATAAATAATTATAGCTAGCGCGTGGCGTCTTTATCTACATTAAAATACGGCTTAAATTCAACTGCTTTACACAAAAAAACGATGATTTTGGACAAAAGATGGCTCCGCTGTTAACAAAATTTTATTCTGATTGTGTTCTCCCAGAAATTATAGATCCAAGGAAAAGTTGATCGAACCCCTTAGACAAATACTTTTATAAAACTTCAATTACTTATAAGTATACAAATACTTAAGCAAATAAGTAAAATGAGTTTAGTTTTTATAAGTACCTACATAATATTATTTTCTTCATCCATATTTGTATAAATTTAATTAAAATGCACTAATAATGTATTGTGGACAGTCTTTTTATTTTCTCCGTAAACCTCTAGCTTTTACTTCAAAAAAATATAGGTACGCCATAGCTACAGATCAAGATCGTTTAGTCGTCGTAGCTTCGCAACTGTGTGCCGTACATGAGGAAAAACGCACACACGCGCACTCGCTACGCGGCGTCGAGCGTCAGATGTTTAAAATCCGAGCGCGAAAATAGGGAACCACACTCGGTATTTGTTGATTAAAATAATTTATCTACACCCATGCTATAAATCCTCTATAAAAGTTTCTGAAAGAGTTACGCCCGGTTTCTCGACGGCTATTCAAATCTAAAATTATGCTTCGTAATCTCGTATTCATTGTATATACGTAGTTCGTACTTCTTACAACTCGCTAACCACATTATTTAAAGATGAAAGCCTTCATCATAGAAAAAATATTTTATCTGTGGTCCGTCTGTTGCCGCGCACTGTACTGGCATCTGTCAATCATTGTACTTTTTTGTGCCGCGCGCTGATCACGTTTTTCGTTAAAAAGTTAAGAAAAATTATAACGAAATTGAAAAATAAAGAACGATATCACACAAGCTTTCACGAGAGGTTAGCCGATGGTATATACGTTAAGTTTTAAAAACACGCCTCTGTTGGATACCTAGCAGTCTCTTAAAACTTTTCACGAGAGGTTAACCATGAGAACAATATCTGTGCCGTATACTTACAAAAGAACGATACCATACGAGCTTTCACGAGTGGTCAGTCGATGGTCTATCAATACGTTCAGTGTTAAAAACACGTCTCTCCTATTAGACCCCTAGGAGTCTCTAAGAGTTTTCACGAGAGGTTAACCATGAGAACATTAAATATGCTGTATACTTGCAAAAGAACGACACCATAAGAGCTTTCACGAGAGCCAATGGTATAATACATTCAGTGTTAAAAAACACGGACCTGCTGTGTCCCTAGAGCTATCACGAGAGGTTAGCCGTGGATTTAGATTTATGCAGTCTGGAACTGAACTTCAATTGTTCTTTGTAGATGAGTATAAAGCTCGCTCCCGTGGAAGACACTACAGTCGAACACGTTCAAGGAGCTGTGTGTCACTTGTACGAATCCGACGCAGCCGGACTCAATATCAATCTGCCTAGCCTTTTCCCAACTATGTTGGGGTCGGCTTCCAGTCTAACCGGATGCAGCTGAATACCAGTATTTTACATGGAGCGACTGCCTAGCTGACCTCAACAACCCAGTTACTGGGTAATACGATACCCCTTGGTAAGACTGGTTGTCAGACTTTCGGGCTTCTGACGACCCGTAACGACTGTCAAAGATCCACGAATAACAGCCGGGACCAACGGCTTAACGTGCTTTCCGAGGCACGGAGGAATCTCTGCCGCCAATTTTAATTCTTTTATTTACCAGATAACTTCCAGTTGTTTTTCAAAAATTCCAAACTACTTACAATTCTAGATGTTGTATAAAATCTAACTTAAATATACTATGTTAGTACTTAAATTCTACTACAATACAACTAGAAGGAGGCTGTAATTGTAATGGTATCTATACCACAACCATGTAATGGCATGTCATTGTAATGTCTTACCTTCAAGTATTGAGAATCTACTCAGAGAGGAGGGGGCGGCACAGTTAGCTACCTTATTTATGGAACAGCACGGCAGTCTGGCCACATGGTGGTCCGGTGAGCAATTATAGATAACAATTAAGAAGCAAAACATTTAAAAGAAGTATGAAACACCTGTAATCTAAGTGGCAGAAGCAGTCAATGAAAGAGGGATGAACTGCAGCGGATTACAGTGGCTGTTGCCATTACGTCCACTGCCAAAGTCCTTAACAGTTTAATAGTCTCACAAGGGAGTGCAGCAAATCGAAACGTTAAGTGACTCAGCTAGACGACCGTGACATTTATCATGATAGTTGCATCACACGGAGATCCTTAATATTACCCAGCCTTAATAAGCAAATGAAAGAATGGATGGAACAAACAGATATTGATTATCTGATTATCTGGTGGGGCTATAAGCTTCAAGATAAATTCAATGACATCAAACGGTACTGAAACATAACTGTAACTAGCTCAGGTACACAATGGTAGATTGCAGCATTTTTCTGAAGTATGGAATAGTATTACTACTAATACAACTATACATGAGTGAATCAAGGACTATAAACTGCCTTTCACTGAGTTTCCTTTTGAAACTTCTGAATAAAAACTTCATTCAGAAAGAAAGCAATCATAATATCCATACAAATTTTCCTAATAAATTAGATAATTTTATGTTATCTATGGGCCTAGTTGCCTGATAATAAAATAGTTATTATTATTTTATTATTATTAATAATCTGTGCCATAGAAACATGTTCTCCTGTCAATAATGAATTTTTATAATTTTCCCCAAAATTAAATGGCACTTGGAGATTAAAAATACAATAAGTATGTTACCACATACCATTTTAAACTGGTAGATTTAAGGACAGTAGTCTTTGCCTACAATAGATTATACATACTATTTACTACCCATAGGAAAATATCTTAGAGGTATCTGCAGTATATAGTTTATATTTGTTTTTACAAATCATGGAGCCAGGTGGCTGTCACCTGAAGTTATTAGTGTCACTTTCTGTCACATATATCTTGACAATATTCTGTGTCTCGCCGATTCAAATATGTAAAATGTTAGAATGTGTTTACTACTCAAACTGCGTTAAAAAATCTAAGATTTATTATTAATACTGAAAAGACTGTCCTAGGATCCAGAAAGTGCTGCCAGTATCTAGGATTTTTGTTAGATTCAGTTTAGTTTGCCATTTTACTTCCTCAGAAAAAGATAGTTTATCCCTTATTCCATAGAAATGAGATGCAATTAATAGAGTTTGCAAAATTATTAGGTATTCTTGTTGCTGCATGCCCAACTGTAAAATATGGTGGCCTTAAAAACAACAATGAGAAGAACAAGGCCAGAACTAAATTCAAATTAAAATTCAAAATCATTTAGGTATTTGCAAGTTCAACAAAACTAGAATCAAATTCAAAATCATCTATTTGCAAAGGTTGTTGGTTATTTCACATTTCAACAAATCACAATAGGATTAAACAATTTGACTTTGTCCTGGAAATATTCTCTGATGCTTTTCAAACTGGCTGGGGACTGGTATGTAGGTAGGACGAGATCACTTCACATAATTAAGGATCGGACGTCACTAGGTAAGTTAGTCCGATCTATATAATTAACTAACCATGTGTAAAATCTCTTGTTAAGTCGAAAACGAGTTGCACGAACGTTGATTAAGTACTTTGATTTGAATCTTTGATCACTTAACACAACAATCAAATTAGCACAAAAATCTCTTGTTAATTCAGAATTTGGGTTTCTGAACAAACGATTAAGCTCGAATGTCATGTCAAGCCACTGTCAAATGTTGTGTTAGCTAATCTGTTAAGCTTGGGCGATTATCTTTACGTTCCCTGTGATTTTCTGTTTTCTTTCGATATTTACTAGTTATAATAATAATAAAACAACTTCTGCTACCCACGGACTGCTTTTCTACTAAAGATTTGATAACCGAACAATTATATTTCCTATAAAAACAAACAAACATATGTAAAGATGGTCCCATCCACTGACCAACCCCGGCAAGCGTAGCTTAACCTGGTAGATCGACCCGTGCGGCTGTTATTACTTAGCCACGAGCCCCTCCTCCTAAAAATCTAAAACCACACAATAAAAATTCTAGTACCTAGGTACTTTAACTACGGGACATATTATAGTATTTTTTTTTTTTTAGTACTTACGTGTTGAGGTTTAGGGGTTTAAAGGTTTTATAAAGGGGGGCCAAATTTTCATTATTTTTGCGATAGGACACGTTTTCGAGATATAAGGAAAAGAAAAAAAAAACCAAACATTCAAATTTTCAGTAAAACGCCGCTTTGGTCAACAGTGTCAACTTGACATTCAATTGAACGAGTTATTTATCAAAATGAATGAAGAATACGATGTTGCCATACACATAATCTATTTTCTTTAATCAGTTGACATTGATCGTTGATTAATTAATTTTATCGTAATCGCCAATTCAGCAACCCAATTTGATTTGACTGGTCTGTTAATTTAACCAGTTTGTTAGTTGATGTTAGATTTGAATAGCCGTCGAGAAACCGGGCGTCAGCTTATTGCCAACATTAAAACACCCAGTGTCATAGTAACCATAATATCATCCAAACGGGTGTTATAATGTTGTACTGAATTTCATAATGCAACTCGTTTTCAAAAAAAGAACATTGTAATCCACGCGAATTCACTACAACAGCGCCGTAATTTAAAAATAGTATATTATGCAATTAGTGAATAAAGGACGGATTTAAAGCGAGGGCCATAGATGAATCACGAGCTAGTGAATGATTCTAAATATTGAATCACGACCGTAGGGAGTGATTCAAGTGTTAGAATCCTGAGCGACGCGAGTGATTCATGGCCCTCGATATAAATCCGTTTTATTCAAGAGTTGCATACTATACTTTATACCATGACTACGAGAAAAAGAAAGATTTAAGTGAAAATATACATATAATGAAGAAAAAGGGAAGTTAAATTGGCTTTGATGTAAACCAGCCGTGATTTTTTGGGTAGCAAGTTTTCCACTATATCGGCCCCCTCTCTTTCATAAACTCAGGTGTTAAAAAAAAATGGTGTTAACACATCTTCATCACTTGAATGCATTTTTAATCGATTTATTATTAATTAACACTAAACTTTGTGTTCGTACAACTTAAAGTACCTATTCAAACAGCAAAGAACACAAAACACACCAATATAGGTCGAATACACAGATTTAGATAGCTAGATACGGCAAGCTATCCGACCAAGCGTGCCCTGCATGTTCGATTGTTCGTACTAAAAAAATTCTGTTAGCTCAGTGACGCTAAGCGATTGAAACAATTCTGATTACGTTGAGCACATCACTAAATGGCTGGGGTGAAGTTATCGTAGGTATAAAAAAGATGACACGCTCGATTTTCATACTATCTAACAACATGCCGTATCTAGCCTAGGTACTATAAATCTGTGGTCGAATATATTTGTGTGTTCCAAATTCAAATATCAAAACAGTGAGTAAAAGTGCTTTTTATTCACTGTTTTCAGTGAATAAAATAAGCTTTTTAGAGGGGGAATGGTATAAAAGAACTTATTCGAATTCACTTCGTATACTATGACGCCGGCCGCCATGTTCGATACGAGTATTAGTATTGCAAAAAACTGTTTCAGAACCTTTTATAGAGGATTCATAACATGGATGTAGATAAAGTCTTGTATGCAACTGTACATAATTAGGTATTAAAACACTCATGTGATACTATTATCACCCACATTCGTGTTTTAATACCCCTTATTATACATCAGTTGCATAAATAACTATTATTGTTGTCGTTTGGAAATATTGTTTTACCGTTATAGAAAGATTACCAGTATTTTTGGGAAGTGGCGTTCTGTAGTTTCTGCCTACCCCATGGGAAGAAGGCGTGATTAAAGGTACAGTCCTACCAACTTATCTGTGAACTGAAAGAGGGCGGCACCGTCGATTCAACAATCAATCTGCCTAGCCTTTTCCCAACTATGTTGGGGTCGGCTTCCAGTCTAACCAGATGCAGCTGAATACCAGTATTTTACATGGAGCGACTGCCTATTTGACTTCCACAACCCAGTTACTGGGTAATACGATACCCCTTGGTAAGACTGTTTGTCAGACTTTCGAGCTTCTGACGACCCGTAAGGACTGTCAAAGATCCACGAATAACAGCCGGACCAACGGCTTAACGTGCTTTCCGAGGCACGGAGGTATCTCGGTATGTAAAGATGGTCACCCATCCACTAACCAACCCCTGCAAGCGTAGCTTAACCTGACGGATCGACCCGTGCGGCTGTTATTACTTAGCCACGAGATGAAAAAATATGTAAATATCTGGGCTAATGTATTCGTTGCACGAAGTATTGACATCGACGCGGGCGAAGCCGCGGGCAACAGCTAGTTATTAAATATTATTGTACCCTGTGTAGGAGTTATGTAATAGGTACCCTTCATGTAAAGCTTTTATATCTTACCTACTTTTTAGATTTTTCAATTTCGTTGAAGACGTAGGTACAGTCAGCAACAAAAGACGATTAACACTTGTGGTTTCTAAACCTTAATTATTGAGAAAAATACTTCATTAAAATCTGTACAGATGTAAATTTTAAAGAAAATTAACTCTTATCTAATAAATGAAATGTTAAACAGCAGGTTATCGTATAATTTTGTGTTTAGGATGATGTCAAAAAGTAGCAGTATTAACCGACTTCTGTTGCTGCTGGCTGCAGGAGGAGCTCGTGGCTAAGAGGAGGAGCTCGTGGCTAAGTAATAACAGCCGCAAGGGTGGATCTGTCAGGTTAAGCTACGCTTGCCGGGGTTGGTCAGTGGATGGTTGACCATCTTTACATACCGAGATTCCTCCGTGCCTCGGAAAGCACGTTAAGCCGTTGGTCCCGGCTGTCATTCGTGGATCTTTGACAGTCCTTACGGGTCGTCAGAAGACCGAAAGTCTGACAAACAGTCTTACCAATGGGTATCGTATTACCCAGTAACTGGGTTGTGGAGGTCAGATAGGCAGTCGCTCCATGTAAAATACTGGTATTCAGCTGCATCCGGTTAGACTGGAAGCCGACCCCAACATAGTTGGGAAAAGGCTAGGCAGATTGATTGTTGCTGACCGTACAGTAAATCTAAATCTATTGGTCACATTTTCCCTTTGTTACCAATAAGGAACATACATGGGTAAAAAAAAATCTATGTAGTCCGTCAGTCAGGTAATAAAAAAATAAATTAGACACGTAATTTTTGCTTTAACATATTAATAAAAAAATACTTAAAAAACGCATTAAAGTTGGGGTGTAGGGCCTCGCTACATTACAACTATAACTACGAATAAAATCTAGGAAGTAATTATATTATCCTTGAACATTTCACACAACGCCATCTAGTCCCAAGCTAAGCAACCTAATGCTTGTGTTATAGTAACGAGATGGCTGATAAACTACTTATATACTTTTTTTTTTTTTGTAAATACATACATATTATAGATAGAAAAACACCCAGACTCGGAACAAATACTTGTAGGTCGTACAAATATTTGTTCAAGTTGCCGTAATCTTTTGATTACGTAAAAAAAGAAAAATACGTGTCCAATATTTTTAATAACTAATATAAAATGACGGACAGAAACAAATTTTAGTCATCACCCTTTTACCGATTGTTACCTACTCCCAATCTCGATACCTAATAACTGAGAGCCCGTATCCATAACTTAGTCCTATTAACTACCAATCAAATGGTTAACCTAACGGTTAGTTTAACTAACAGAGATTCGAGATAAACTTTAAGTAATAAATAATAAAACTCTTAAATGTCGCCTCTTGAATCAAGATTAGCTTTACAACATTCATAAAAACTGAACCGAATTTTGGGTGACAGTAACAATTATCGGTTTAGTCGCTTGTTTTTCGAAATCCTACTTCATTTTTTGTTTTATACTGGGTGTCTCGTAAATAATGGATCAAACGTAAAGGGTAGTAGGTAGGTCACCTGATTTCCAACTAATTTAATTAGTTTTTATATTTTTACAATTTTGGTCTTTTCATCGCAAAAAAAAAACTTTTCAATTTCAAGACTTGGTTTTCTATGGCAAATAAAGCGTTATTTACGAAAATGGTATCTTATTACATTACGTAAGCTATTCAGAAATGTTTAACAAAAATCATACCTAAAAATGTTATAATTTGCAGTGACAGCATTAATAAAACTGAATTCTGGTACTTAGAGAAAATAGTTGAATTCGAAAAAAAAATATTTTGAATAAAAAATATATAGGTACCGTAGAGGTTTTTTTAAAACCGTTTCAATTTTTGTTGGAAAGCAGGAGCTAATAACCCGTTACGTTTGATCCATTAGTTACGGGACACCTGTATTTACATCGCATACTAAGTTAAGAAATTCTAGATAGCAGTATTTTGTCTAACATTTTTTGGAGCTATAATAAAATAATTATTTTAGACAAAAAATGTGCTGAAGCCAAAGTTTCAGTATATTTATATTATAATGTTTGAATTATCAATTTAATTTAATTATCAAAATCACATGAATCACCGGACTAAACTTATTCGTCTATTCTCATGGAATGCAAATAATACCAAGCACAAGACTATTTGAAACCTGCTAAGCTACAGTCTGATTTTTAATTCGACGGAATTCTGACAGCAGTAATTTTTTGACACTTCAGATATCCTAAACCTTTTTTCTGTCTTGTCCTTTTATAAGTTGAAAATGACTAAAATTTTTTGGGATATAAAATAACAAAATATGAAAGAGAATGGTATCAAGTAAACTATATGACAATGTAAATAGTGTTTGTTCTGTGCATTCAATGCACACTAATTAAAATATTAATTTTATATGGCTAAATGGAAAAAAGCGTAAAAGAACATATTTTTTAAAATTTAAATATTTATTTAGGTATCATTATCACTAATATCATCATCGTTGTCTGTCTGTAGTTACAAGAAGCGATGATTTTACAAACAAAAAGATATTCCTAAAAAAGGTTTGTAACCTATGGATTATTGGACAGGGATTCCTGTGAAAGAAAAATAATTACCTTACTAATTATCGTAACTTCAATAATGTGATAGTAAAAAATCTGATTACCATTTTAAAATTATCAGTCAATTTTTAAGTTTTAGTTTTTATAATTGAAACCTTATATTCAAGAAAGGTTTTTTTTTAAATTTCGCTTAAATGCGTTCCGTTTTTTAGGACCGTTGTAGTATTGGCAACACTTCGGAAATGTCAGAATTCCGTGGAATTAAAAATCAGACTGTAGTTAGCTACATATTAACATGGGATTTAATAAACACGGAAGATAATCGGTGATGTCACCTTACCTTAGTCTTGGGCGCCATATTGTCTCTAAATGATATATGAACTTTTTGTTGGTGACAATTGAAGTGCTTTCAAGTTCTCTTACAATCTTTTGAGCGCCTGGTAGTTTAATACAAATCTTACCTTTTAATTGGGGTGATTAACGGATGAAAACTCCTGTAACGTTATAAGTAGTGGTATTCATTTATGTAAGAAGGCAATTGAATAATTTGATATTCTTATTTCTGCTTTGGGCAGGCTAATTCTACAATATGAACAAAAGCCATAGGTGCGAAGAATTTCACGATTCCTCGGAGAGAAAAATGCGTTTGGCGTTTAGTTAGACTATTATAGAGAAAGTCCTCAAGCCCTGCTCAGCGAATTCTCCGGAAAATGGCTTTTTAGCCTGTCAGTTTTTTTGCTCAAAGCAGAATGATTGATTTGTGTATTTTGTATCATAACTTCAACCAACTTTCACTTTTTGGCGTTTGAGCAAGCAACGCTAAGGGATATTTTTTGTTAAATTACAGATATTGATTGAGACTACAAAGAGTATGAATGGCTTTAAAATAGCACCTGAAATAAATAGTTTTCTTCTAAGTAATCTGTTTAATAAACCACCAACATTTTTCCTAATGACCGGGCGATCCCTCAAGCTCGCTACCAGGACCACAGCGATGCCAAGGAGGTATCGTGTGAGAAAGGGCATAAATCAGCGGGCGCATTCCTCTCGAGGTGTGAGGCCGCCCGATCTCCCGATAACTCTGGCTAATTTATACGTTTTACGCGGCGACAACGCGCCTGAACGGACGGCTGAATACAGGCTGTGTCATTTTGAATTATTTTATTTTAAATGTTTATTTGATTTTGGTATGGAAAACGCTGTTTCATGTAACTTTACGTTTTCATTCGGATTTTCAGGTTTCTGCTGTTTGCAGATAAAATTTTCTTAGTCACCTATTCATTTTGTTTTCATTATTTTGAAGATTTATTGAGTTTTTTTCTTAAATGCTCGTTTTATAGGAACTTAAGACGTTGTTTAAAGATTTATATCATTGTGATTTTCTATGAATTACTCAATGAATTAAATAGTCTTACCTTTGTTGTGCATTAGTAATTAAGGTGCAGGTGTAGCAAATAACAATTATTGTCATCAATCAAATCAGTACCTAAGTGCGATAAGATCGTGTTTGAGATAGTCAGTAACATTAACTTTATTTATGTTAATTCTTATTTATGTTAACCTAAGAACTCTATAAAATACCTGGTACGTAGTCGTTAACATTATATCTATTAATACTTTGTAAACCATTGAGACAAGGAATTACGAATGCTATAACATTTATAAAATCTCTAGATTTTGCCCGCGGCTTCGCCCGCCTGGATGTCAGAAAATATCCCACGGGAATGTACGTACTAACGAGATAAAAAGTATCCCATGTCCTAACACAGGTCATTGTCTACCTATGTGCCAAATTTCATCAAAATCCGTTCGGCCATTTTAGCGAGAAAGCTTAACAAACAAACAAACAAACTCACTTTCGTATTTATAATATTAGTTAGGATTAAATGTACTTATGATGAAGAACTACTCGTAGTATCTACTCGTTGCAAATTACACACCTTGGTAAAATAAATAAAAAAAGAAACGAGTTCGCTTTTAAAACGAGAACTCGCTGTATTCTAAACAAGCGTCAGAACAAAACGCTTCTTTATTTAAACGTAATTCGTTTATTGTTTTATCTCACTGCATTACGATCGAGGACGTATCATCCCGCACCCGCGTCGTAACGTAACATATAAATTATAAAATTTATCGGCCGACCAATTTTATGTTTTATCTTGTGATATTGGCGATTATTAATAAGATCTGTTAGTTTTTCGAGTTGTCGCGTGAACTGTCAATTTTAATAGTGATTTATTTTTTTGTTGTCTTTGGTTTATTTTTCGGGATTGTCATTTGTTTGTGGTTCAAATTGAGAATGGAGAATGTTTTGACAGACGTCATTAATTTAATAGAGAACATGTTTTTTGGAAAGATACCTCAGTGTAAATGTAGGTAATTAATTAAATTATGGTACTGTTTACCTACTCTACAATTAAATTATACTGCACAAATTGTGAAGCTACGATAGATAGGACCTACTTACTGTAACTTTTACCTAGTTGGTCGATCGAACCAAAGCTTCTAGTGGTTTTATTTATTGTTAGGGCACTTCAACGACTTAAGGCTCTTACAGACAGAGGCGATATCGCGTCGCGACGCGATATTTTTCTACGGATATAATATCGAAATATCGCGTCGCGACCGCGATATCGCCTCTGTCTGTAAGAGCCTTTACTCATTAAAACATACACAACCAAAAGTAACATACAGTTTTAAGTATTGTGAATTCATCACTTACAGAAGTGCACAGCTAGCATGTTTTAAGGCTGCTCCTCCCTAAAATACGGCGAAACTAAATAACTTTGTGTCCATCTTTTAAAGTAAATAAAGCATCTTTCTGATAGGAAAAAATACACAGCAATCTACAATACAAGTGATTTAATCTGTCCTGAAATCTATTTTAGTTTGTAGAAGTAAGGAGAAAAAATACTAAATCCAGGTCTATTTCTGTCTATTTTTTCTGGTTTTTACCATATTACTCCTACAATTTTCATTAAAAATGTTCATTTTATACAGTTCTTTACGAAATAATAAGGAATGATTTCATGTCGTTACTTTTTTAGTCCAATCAATAGATATTTTGTAAATCGATAATTATCAATAGATTTATTGTCATCACGCTTCTCTTTCTTGTATAAGCAGTCCGACTGTGACCGCGCTTTTTACGGCGGACAAGCCGTAAAAAATAACTTGTAACTTTTTATGATTTTTTTATCAAAAACAAAAGACAAAATTAAAACCGCCATCTACCTCATTCCCGCCAAATTCCACGAATTTCTCTCACGTTCACAAAGTAAGGTTGTTTTCGATTACATAAACAAAATGGAGTTAAGCCCAATCGATATAATGCGCGGGAACTTACAAGTTGTATCGAGAAAGACATCTCGGTCGATAAATCGCGCCGTGTTCGACTATCAAGCTGGACAAATTTGTTTTTATTGGTGTTATCTCTGGGTGGCTTTAGTTTTCGTTGTCTTTGCCTTCTATTTTGTTTCTTTGTTATAGTATTTTATGTGCGGTGCGTGCGATAGGTTAAAAAAATTGACCATTGAATTAAATTAATATCTCTATTATTTTTCGTGTGATATGTTTGAAGTTTTTATTGTAAGTTCAATGGACGTACGTTTATTCTGTGACAGGTCACACACAGCTGATGAGTTATTGCTGTCTTTAAGCATCAGTATTTTTTTAAACTAGTCTTTTAAATTCATCAGCCTGTTTGGTTCGTTTTTTTTTCACTTCTAAGAATCTACAGCCTTACGTAACCCTACTGGTTACGTAGTAAGTACCTACATGACATAGGTACCTAGTTAAACCCTCCACAGAGAGAAAATATTATTTTACTGCGAAATCGTTTCACTCACTCGTAGCCTAATCATCATCGCAATAAGCCATTGTTACGCGCTAATCTTCATCGCATACCAAAATTAAACGATCAACCATCATGTAAGCAAATACCTCTTCGAAGTTATGAGAGCCTGGTATCAGGTGGCTAACGATCCTCTGTCCCGTAGGTACGTTACGACTTTTTAATGGTCACCATGAATGGGTAACATGAGATCTGACGCCTCACCATGCTATACCACTTGGTAACATAAACAGTTTTGTACAATGAGACCAATAAAATTTGGTTTTAGTTACGCTCTGGACAGATAACGCTTCGAGTGTATTAATCATGGCGGCTTGTACCATAAAGCTCGTCTTGTCACTTCGATTGTTTAAATTCATGTTGTGATATAGTTTTTGGAAAGTTTAAATCACGTCTTGACAAAATCCGATTTATCTTCCCAATTATTCTTTATTTTTTTTACCAGATGTATGAACGTAAACGAGGCAAAAGGAGTACTTATACGTAAGGATGTGTGTTTAATAGTTATACTCTATGGGTGGTGTTCTGTAGTTTCTGCCTACGCCATCGGAAGAAGGCGTGAGTTTATGTATGTATGAATGTATAGCATATTATTTGATGTATGTATGTATGTATTACGTTCTATTAAATCATTTTCTGCCTCAGTTATTTAATTAAATATGTACCGTACCTACTTATCCTAAGGACTTTTAAGATTTTCAGTAAAAAGTGCATGGACAAAGACACATTTCAGCAAAAAGTGTAATAAGAAATGTACATTTTTAGTAAAAAGTGCATTAATATCTATCAAGAGGATCATGCAAGCATCGTATTAGGCCATTCCGTGCAAATAAAGTTAGAAGCTAGAACTAAATACTAACTAAAACTCTGTGCAGTGCATTGTTGTGCGAAATTATACAAAGTGCGTTTCGTGGTTCATAATTATTTATCAAAACGTACGAACTTTAATAAAACTGAGTTTAGATAGTCTAAAGCACTCAATTTTCTACTAAATATTTATTTACAGTGAGGATTTCCAATTTAAACTTAGCATTTTTTTCTATTCTAATGTTCGTAACCATAGACACAGGCCATAGGGATTATCAAGACCTAAGGTTAAAGTGGCGCCATCTACAATGCGAAAATGGAAATCCTCACAGCTCGTACGTTTGCTTATCAGAATGCATCTGACCTTTGGCTCGGCGTGGTCCAAGCTGCAGCGTGGGGAGGCACCCCCTCCGAGGTAGCTACACGGCATCAGGGTCACCATTATTTACCCTCGTGGTAATGTCACACACAATGTCACTTTGACAGTTCTTTTGGCGGGAAATAGTTTTTGTGCTGTCATTTTGCGCTTAAGGTTTTGTTTTTGAACGGTACACTTTGTCTTTGGGTGGTTGTGTGATTTTGGTTACACAATCCATAGCTTGGATAACCTAGAGATGGAAATACATTTTAGACAAATTTAATGTAAATTGCCTACTTCACCAATAATTTATAGGTGCTCTACTTCTGACTCAAGTTATGTGTGATTTTCATAACGTATCATCGACGTGATAATAATATAAAAACGTTAGGTAGTCCTCATCATTATATCCAAGGCCACACGCCAAAAAGTCATAACCAATTATAACGCTTCGCTGGTGGCTAGTTATCGAAAGCCACTTAGTCATCGACCTACGGTGGTCGAAATAAAAATATATTTAGAAACAAAAATAAAAAAAAATTACACGCATGCCGGACGGACCACCCACGGAGCTATGTCAAACGCTGAACGGCCATGTTCATCAAGTTGTCAAATTGAGTTTGACATAATTGTGAACGAGCCTTTTTTATAGAACCTCATCTGTATTCGTTGATAATCTGTGGCTTCTGGTCATGTGAATAGATACATGAGTATCTACTTGCAGTAGTTTTTGTTTGATTACTTTAGAAGTTGGTAGGTATTACAGTCGCTAGCTGTCTAACTATGGCTTCCGTGCTGTGCACTAAGAAGTTTCGGTGCACTTTAATATGATCCATTGATGACGATCATACGATAGTCCTACGTAGTAATAATTGAGGAAATTCGTGAATGACTCTTGCACCCTAATTGCGTAACACAAAATCGATTGTAATCTGAATCATTTTGAAGCAAATTGCTTCATAATGTTCGAAAGATTTTTCTGCTCAACAACGTAAATAACGCAAAAAATGTAGTTGAACTGTCAAAACTAAACCGATTCCGATTGATAGTTTGTTACGCAATTAGCCCCTCAAGTGTCGAATGCACCCCATGTGTGCATAAGGTGCTGATATACCTTGACATAATAGGTATATCAGCTTGTATCACATATATCTTAATAAATAAATAAAAAGAGAAGTCCTGACTGACTGACTGACTCATCAACGCCCAGCCCAAACCCTTGAACCTAGAAAGCTGAAATTTTGCACAGAGGTGCCCTTTATAATGTTCAAATTCAAATTCATTTATTAATTTTGTGAACACAGAGTAAAATTCAGATGTTATATAGACAAGGAATAAGGAAGGATTTCCCGGTACGACGTTCCCGTGGGATATTTTCCGACATCCACGCGGGCGAAGCCGCGGGCAAAAGCTAGTACATATATAAACGTAAAAAAACATCATCCGATGGAAAACCAATCATCATCAGTAGTAGTGAACATATGGAGTTCGCAACTAAACCCCCCTCTCCCCTGCGACAATACTTTAACAATAGGTATATAAGCTTTTAATACATATATTTAAACGTAAAGAAACATCATCCGATGGAAAACATATCATCATCAGTAGTTGTGAACCTGCGAACCCCATGTTCGCAACTAACCCCCAAACCCCCGGGGTTTTGGGTCTAAAATTAGCCCTACTCAGACATCTGAGGAGTTAATGTGCTAGATGAATGAAAATTATTGATAAGGAGATTGGAAAATGTTCAGGAACAGAAAATTTAGAAACAGCGCATTCAAGTTTGAATTTGATATTGTTTGGCAGGTAACTAAACAAAGTACTTATAGCTGATTCTCTTAAAGGTAAAGTAAAATAATATTTTCATGACTGTTTATTTATACAAATCATAATTCTAAAGATACTGGCCTAATATAACCATAAACAAACCCTCAAAAAGAAAAGAAAAAATTAAGAACCTTTTTTCGAATTCACGTTCTATTCCACGCTACTAGATTTGGAATGGAACCTTTTTTGTGTTGGTAATATTATAAAATCGTCTGTCCGTCACTTTTCAGTCAAGTAGAAAACAAGTGTTTTAACTCTAAAGTAGATATTCCAGCTGGTTGACGTGTAGAGAGGCCAATTCTTGTAATTATTTACCTAAAGGTAAAAGCGTAAAAATGCTTTTATAACTAAGTAATTTAATTAAAACGAGATGTTGTACAATGAACATGACCAATTTACATGTTAAGTACAGTAAAAATTGCTTCAGTACTAAAGTAAAATTACCATTTCTCTCAACAATTCCAACAACCTCGTTTAAAAAACATAATTACCACTACCAATTTGTGAGTAAAGCTCTAATTTTCATCAAAAACACATAAATACATTAAGTAAACAGTTTAAACGCAGGCGGAGTCACGGGCGGTCATTAGCGTAAAAATAAAATATTATGAGCCAAGTGTGTTACAATCAACAGGGGGTTGAACAGTAGCGTAACCTCACTGCGTGAAACGAAACGACAGGGTGGCCAACGTCATCATAAAATACAGACTGAATACCTGGGGTATTTGAAAATCGAATTTGAGTTGCTTCTGGTTTTGTTTCGGTAGTTAATAAATAAATAAATAAATAAATAAATATCCTTGGACATTTCACACAACGCCATCTGACTCCCAAGCTAAGTAACCTAATGCTTGTATTATGGTAACGAGATGGCTGATAAACTACATATATACATTTTTTTTTTTGTAAATACATACATATTATAGATAGAAAAACACCCAGACTCGGAACAAATACTTGTAGGTCGTACAAATATTTGTTCCGTGCGGGAATCGAACCCGCGACATGCTGCGCAGCAGTCAATCGCTCAACCACTGCGCCAACCGTGTCGTCATAATTGTCAATCTGCCCACAGAACAGATAATTTATCTGTTCTGTGAATCTGCCTAGCCTTTTCCCAAATATATTGGGGTCGGCTTCCAGTCTCACCGGATGCAGCTGCATACCACTATTTTACATGGAGCCCAGTTACTGGATAACACGATACCCCTTGGTAATACTGGTTGTCAGACTTTTGGCTTCTGTTAGGTTTAACCAATCTTAGTTTACGGAATAACACCGTGTTCAGTCATAAGTTCACTCATGTAGAAACTGCTAATTTTAACCATAGTTGCAGGAAAAGTGGCTGAACAAGCCACAATTATGAGTAGACCGTATCGTGTAGTAACATTATAATATTCTATATTATCGAAGGGCTAAATTAACAAGGCAAGCTTTAATTAACATGGCCATCTATGATTTCTTGCATATGGTTAGCAGCAGAGTCGATAAAAGACTACCAACTATAGCGCTTTATATGGACATGTCAAAAGCTTTTGATCGCGTAGACCATAAAATACTGATAGATAAACTTAATGCATACGGAGTTAGAGGAAATATATTAAATTTAATAGAATCTTATCTATCTAATAGAAAACAAATAACGACAATTAGTAGAATTTGTAAAAAAACCGAACTCACATATAAATCTAGCCAGAGAACTGTAACTTACGGGGTACCACAAGGTAGCGTACTCGGACCGCCTCTATTTATTATCTATATTAATGACTTTCCTACAGCGTCAACGTATCCTATGACAATGTTTGCGGACGACAGCACATTACTTTTTAATAATGACGAAGTAAGTACATTAGAGGCTGACATTAATTCTAATTTAAAATCAGTTGTAAATTGGCTGCAAAATAATAATTTGATTATAAACCTAGACAAAACAGTAATAATGAAATTTCAACAAAGACTAAATCACAAACTGAACTTAACTATTAGATACAATGATAAAGTTATTAATGAAACAAATGTAACAAAATTTCTTGGGTTAAACATAGAAAACACATTAAAATGGAAAGCACATATTGACAAAGTGTGTAGTAAACTAAACCAATACTCCTATGCCTTGCATATGTTAAGTAAAACAGCCGATCGGACAACAGTATTGACAGCATATCATGGTCTAGTGGCCTCAACATTAAGATACGGAATTATATTTTGGGGCAATGCAACGGGTAAAGATACAGTATTTAAGTGCCAAAAAAGATGCATAAGGGCTATCTACAACTTACAGACAACTGACAGTTGCAAACCGTTTTTTAAAAATATGAAAATATTGACAATGCCATCGTTGTACATATTTGAAACGTCCATGTTTGTCAAAAATAATCTGCACAAATTTGCTCGCGTAAGTAGCCAGCGCCGTTGTGACCGGTTACAAACAGTTGGATCTAAAACTGCACTATTTGGGAACAGTGTTTTTGCAATGGCTCCAAGGATATATAATAAATTACCAAAATGTATAAGAAGTGAAGAAAATGTCCGCAAATTTAAAAATAATTTGTTTTTATTTCTAATTGACAAGTCGTATTACTCTATTGAAGATTTTTTAAATGACAAACTGTGACTCAATTCCTATAATATTATCTTCCTTTGACATGCATGTAAAATTTAATTTACTTAATTTAATTGACATTTTATTGACATTTATTAATCTCGAATACTTACTATTATTATTACTATTTTTTTTTATAAAGTATGATGCAAAAATTACTATTTGTACACCAATTTTATTGGTAGAACATAGAGCTCGACTACAATATGTATATTTAAGACCTTTTATGTGTACCTATGTTCACAAATAAAGATTGATTGATTGATTGATTTAACTGAGTTGGAAACCTTAAAAAGTACTTACATTATCTAGAAATGCAATTAGCATCGACCCTGTCTGACGTTCCCTCTGAGCTTCTTCGGATTGATTCATTCGATCGTTTAGAGAAGAATGATCGACGACAAAAACATAATTGACAGCTAATCTCACCATAATTTACATTCAAATATTAATGTTATTGATTTAATCGATTATTAAATACGTTCTAACAGCCGAAATAATCGTTATGTCCTAAATTTTATGGACGCCATGGTCAGCCCACTCTCATGGCCTTTGCCTCTTCACAACAGGGGGTAAACGCTTCCACGGAAACGTCAAACTGCTTTTCCATTAGCTACCATCTTATGTTCTGCATCCTATATCCTCTTAGCAATAAGAAAATAGAGTTGAAAATCCATGTAACTGACTGCTGTAATAACATTGGTAAAATCTTAGAATTCGGTACTCAGGAAAATATTTGATGTTCCTTATCTGGATGGGTTTAAGTCGAAATTGGAATGCGAATCGTTTTCAAAGCAGCAACAAAGATTTTGTTTTAACCAATTATAAGGATTTAAATTTGGAAGAGAATATTTTTATTGACGATTAAAATAGTTTTTATTGTTGACATTATGACCCAAGAAGAGGTTAATTGGAAGCATAGACAATTCCTTCGCGCTATAAGCCCAGTGGGGTAGAGGACCGGTAGCTGGAACCATAAATTACAAAATAATATTGAATAATAAATATCAGCCTGTAACTGCGAGGCAAAGGCTCCATAAAACTGTATAGAAAAAAGAAGCAATGATTAAATTCCGAAAAAGATTTTGGTTAAATTCCGGATAATGTGACTGTATTCATGTAAGTTGTGTGATTAGATTGGGTTCAAATAATTCAGAAGGGACTGAACAACGAAGGATCGTAGTTAGTACCTTAGTATAAAATATCTGAACATTATGGCAAGAGAGTCGGTAGGTATTAAAATCAGGATAGGCAAATTAGGCAATGCATCAAAGAATAAAAAGAAAAATAAAAGTTGTAGTGCATAATGTTCTATGAAAACAGTTCAAATTAGGAACGACACGTACTTAATTCGTCAACAATCGTAGGAACGTTCCAACAAAACATTGTCTATTCGAATATTCAAATCGATACAACTATAAAAAACTTTATGAATATTCATTTTATCGAATAAAACGGGCAAGAACACACTGAGACGGTCGGGCTCTGTCACACGAAGCACTCGAATCGATTATGTGATGGTGTTTACGATCGAATTAAAATCAATTGCTTGTATCGCAACCACGGAATGAAGTCCCGTTTAGGCAGATTTAGTGAGATTAGAATCGATTTGCTCTAATCGAGAATCGGTTGATTAAATCTTTTATTGAACAATGGAGGTTTATATTGATTGTTTGTGCAGGCGGCTTGAGTTTAATACGAAATTATTTCAAGGGGACTTAGGTTTACAAATTAGGTATTGTTACTGTACACTTCTGCCTAGCCCTTCGGGGATTACAGGAGTTATGATATGTATGTAAATCATTATTATCTCTGTAAGAAATGGCTGGTTTCCAATAAACTACATATTATCCACTTCAACATTTTGTATAGATAACTACATAAGATAAGTGGGCTCGTGGTGACTAATAACAGCCTAACGGGTCGATCGATCAGGTTAAGCTACGCTTTCCACGGCTGGTCCGTGGATGAGTGACTATCTTTACATACCGAGACTCCTCTGTGCCTCGGAAAGCATGTCAGCATTCATGAATCTTTGACAGTTTTTACGAGTCGTTAGAAGCCCGAAAGTCTGACAACCAGTCTTACCAAGGGGTATCGTTTTATCCAGTACTTAACTGGGTTGTGGGGGTCAGATAGACAGTCATTTCATGTAAAATGTGCTGGTATTCACCTGCATCCGGTTAGACTGGAAGACGACCCCAATGTAGTTCGGAAAAGGCTAATGATGATGATAAAGTATATAAGTTTGATATTTACGAAAACAATAGAAAGCAGTGCCTCTATCTATAATGAGAATCCAGAATAATTAACTCTTTAAACGTCGAATGCACACCCAGGTGTTCAGATAACAATAGAAAATCTATTGTGTCTGCTAATTGGCGTGCGACGTGTTAAATCGAGAGTGAGATTAATATTAACAAAAAACTTTTTTAGAACCTACTGCGAAAGAAAATATTAAAACATTTAAAACAACACGCATTATTTATCCAATAACATGTAGGTACAAACCATCTTTAAAACGACATTTTTATACCAAATCAGTCTTTATTGTTGTTCGCAACATGTAAACATAAATATAACAAACATACATCAGTAGGTACTACATTATATGACATGACATCTAACCGAGGCCTAAAGATCGGGTCGCTAACCGGTTTCACTCGATAACATCGACAACTCGAATATTAGGCATAAATTAATCGATTATAATCGGCTACATCGAGAAAGGGATTTTTAGTAATTTGGAATAACGATTGTGCGTTCGAATAACGCGAATTATTTCAAGGAAAGGTAAAACTAATATGACTAGATGCAAATTGGGTATTTTGATGCTTTCTATAGTTGAGGTGATATTTAAAATTAATTGATAGGAGAGACTGAAGATCTTTGTTGATTAAATTCTCGAAAGGACTTTGGTATTTGAGAACCTACTTTCCGGGTAACGCGGATACTTTAAGTCAAACAATTTTAATATAGATAGGTACCTATATTTTTATTTGTTGAGAATTACAAACAAGTTAAACAGCTAGTCAATTTGTAAAAATAATTTTAACTAATAATTTAGAATATTTAATTTTAGTGAATTCCAAATTATATGTGCCAAAATCTGGGCAGTTGTAAAATGCTCTAGATTCTTATCAAAAATTCTAAAAATAATATGCATTCATTTTTATAACTGTGTTATAAATATTTTCAGACATTAGACAGATACTTAGGTTAAGATGACCTAGACAGAAGGTGGCTGGGACAGACTGGATGTTGAAGGCGGAGGACAGGGTTTGTCCAGCAGTGGGCTGCGATAGGCTGAGTCGACTGCATGTTGATTTAAACAGATAGGTCAAGTTTATTCGACTGCATGTTGATTTAAACAGATAGGTCAAGTTTATTCGACTGCATGTTGATTTAAACAGATAGGTCAAGTTTATTCGAACGGAATCTGCAGGAGTATTAGAATAGATATACACAATATGGACTTGGCAAAATATCTCAAGCTCAAAGTGTTAGCTCAATATTCACAAAAATTTGTTTCTTGGATTGTCGAGTATGACGTAACGCAATGAAACTATCCGACGCAAAAAATAAAGTGGACAGAGAAGGGTTCAAAGAAAAATTTTAACCGAATAGAATATAGTAAAAAATTGTTTGATATTCCCAATAAAAATTTTGGAAGTAAACTTTGGCGTCGAGCATCTCTGTATTTTCAGCGATAACGACATTCTTTTTTTTAAGAATTCAATAGAATTAGCTTTTTTTTTTAAACTTTAACCGGACAATTATTTAATTTATTGTGTATATTCTGAATAATCTAAAGAAAACCCGGAAAATAAATGCACATTCGCAGCTTAGTCACATCTCAGCAACACATTATTTTCAATTTTAAACCTTATTTCAAGCCAGCTAATGGTGACAATAGATTACGCGGTTGTGTGCCGTTTAAAATCGTAGTCAGTCTGCGCCTTAAGTACAGACACTTTTGAATTGTCAAGGAGTCGGTCAGTGAGCTCATTCCAAGTACATAGTACTCACACCTGTGCTATGCAATTATATTTTACTAACTTTTGCCAGCGGCTTCGCCCGCGTGGATGTAACGTACTACCAGGAAATCCTTCCTTATTCCTTGTCTACATTATGAAGGGAACCTCTGTGCTTTCAGGTTTGTGTGTTCAAGGGTCCTAGAAAACTGACTCAGTCACTCAGTAAGTCAGTCAGTCAGGACTTCTTTAAATAGATAGTCCACACTAAGATCTTTGAACCATGGAAGTAGGAAGGCACAATAATATATTTAAGTCCTTATTATTGTGCATAATGTCAAGCATGTCAATGAAATCAATTGGGACTTCACTGTCTAAGTTATTTAAGACCCCAAGGTGTAGCACAGGACTTCTGAAAGGCTGCAACAGCATTCGAAAAGTTGTCGATAGGAGACTGACATAACTCCAGACAGGGCATGGTTATGAATGAAAAAGTTACCTACAGTACAATGTATAACTCATCACAAAGAAACTGGAACCAATGCTGAAATCGAGGACAAGAGCAGGCCCAGTCAGCAATAAAAAAAAAAACAAAAAAAAAATTACTTCAACCATCTTCACCAATTTGGAATTTAAATGGACTTCCTTAATTAAAAACAATAATATCATAACCATTTTTCAAAATTAATGAGCGAGTATTTTTAATTACTCTCTGGATTCTACTCTCGTTAAATCAGTGTTGGCAATGATCATTATTAACAAACAATATGATTATTGGCAACATTGCTTTCGGAAAAAAAATGGAGTTGACAAAGTTAATTTACATATCGTAATTTTGGAGGTGAAATTGCCAATTGAACGAAATAAGGATACGGCTCGTTATTTTTTATTACAATAATATCAAGTTTTCGCTACTGATTATCATTTGTTATCTGTATTATGTGTTGCAGGAAGTAAAGGAACGTTGAGTTAGTGGAAGCGGGTCAAAGTGAGACCATTTTTTTTTAAATTGGTAACATTTTCAATTGAAAGGCCAAATAATGTTAACGTAACATTTGGTTTACTTGTTTTCTTAAATGTATTTATTTATAACTAGCTTCTGCCCGCGAATTCATCTGCATGAAACTTCTTGTTTTAAAATTAAACTCGGCAATACTGTAGCTTCCCATTAGTGAAAGAGTTTTCGGAATCGGATCTGTAGTTCTGAGTTACCTCTTACATAAGTAAACTCCCAAAGAACATCGGCCAAATTTCTATAGAAGCTGGACCTGAGTTTTATTTTCAGTGTACAGAAGCAAATTATAGTGAGATTTGATTGTTTTATGTAGTAAACACCATCCCTTTCGAAAAGAATTATCTAAATAGCCAAGATATTTCAATAATGCAAAAAATACTTTTGAGGTTATCGGTGTCCGGAAATCAAAAGCACAGAATAATCGTCACAAGCGGTACCTAGTTATCAGTCTGTAAAACAATGCCAAGGTCAAACAACAGAAGGAAATCCAAAACAGTACAGTACGTATCACAATATTCACACTAACAACAACAACACAACAATGCGAGATCTCCGGGTGCAAAGACTACACACTACAGTATATTAGTGTCAAATTGACACCCGTTGTAATTGACAGTATTGACACTGTCAATCCATGGCGCGCGTCGATGACATATTATGACGTTCCGTTGTACACAATTGAACAAAATGCTGATACTTACTATGAACCCACATAATTATTTTTATGACAAGAATCCAATACATAATAAAAACAGCACTAGTTGGTTTGATACACAAGTATATAGAATTGAATTACATCTAATAACGTGAATAATTATAATCTTTGAGTACTAAATCATTTCTTAAGCAAAAGAATCGTCAAAGGTGCGTTCTGAACATGTTATTCTAAATAATTTGCAAATTATGCTATTAAAATAAAATGTGTTTGTGCATTTTTTTCTGGCGATTTAAATATCTATTTCTTATGTTTTTTAAGACCTTAAAAATACTAGATTTTTTCATATATATGGGATATCTGTACACCACCGCCTCCTAGTCAGGTACGATTTGGCCGTCCTTCTTTTACCTCTTTACAATAATTAGTATAGTGGTAGTAGTACCACACATGCACGTAAACTTGAGAGCATAAGGCGAGTAGTGCCGCCAACTAGCGCAATAGAGCAAAAAATTATAAGTCTGGAGATATGGAACATTTTGAAATTTCATATGCTCACATTTTTAGTCAGATGAGGTAGAATTTTGTGACCTCACCTGACCTACCTGATGTTGCTGCCTCTTACCGTTACTGTTTTCTTTTGTTTTCGTAGACTACTGAAATTAGGTATATGCTAAACGGTTATAACAACCCCCAATGATATTATTCTCAACATATCCTATGCACTGTGACGGCCATTTTGCGACTATAGTTCGCATCATTACAGTACGGCCGATTTATCTTGGCAAGTCCGAACTTCGCGCAGAAGGTTGCGCAGCAGTGTGACCGTTTTTGGTATTTTTAGTACTAAATTGGTATATTTGAGGCTCCGAAGAATGACGATAGCATATTTTTAGTAGACTAAATATCGGTATAATATTGGTACAATTTCAACTGTCATGGTATTTTTTTTTGGTATATTCACCTGGCAACAGCTGAAAAGGAAAATACGTAGGTTTATACAATTAGAAACGGTCACACGGCTGCGCAGTAACATTTTTAACCGACTTCTAAAAAAGGAGGAGGTTCTCAATTCGGATGTTTGTATTTTTTTATTTATTTTTTTTTATGTTTGTTCGCGCATAACTCCGTCGCTTGCCAACCGATTTGAAAAATTATTTTTTTATTGGAAAGGGTATACTTCCCAAATGGTCCCATTTTTGTCAAAATCTAGTTCTATGATGGGATCCTGGAGAAATCGAAGGAACTCTTCAAATATTATAGGCACACCTATAGCGATTTGGGTATTTTTTATAGTAGCTCGTGCATTTGCTCTCGGAAAGCACCACTTGGTGAAGTGGAACTGATGATAAAGACCACAGATGGCTACCGGAACTACTCAATGATAAATATTTCACGTGTTGCGATTCGATTACTTTAATATGGTTGCTAAGCAATTTCTGCTCGTCACACAATGCGTGTGGTGAGCGGTTGTTGAGGAGTTCTCCTGGTTCTTACCAGCAGAACTCCTCAACAATTAACGTCCCAGCATCGGGAAAAGCAATATTTTGTAACATGTGATGAGCAATTGACATTAGACTATTGTAACTTATACAAATTATAAACAGACCCACTAAAAAGCGAGAAATAAAAACTTTTTAACAAAAAAAAAACCGACTTCCATAAATCACTACAAAATGAAAAATAACTGATTTCGGAAGTCGGTGGCAAAAAAAAAGAAAGTAAATAAAAAACGAAAGACACCGACTTCCGAAATAAAGTTATTTTTCATTTTGTAGTGATTTATGGAAGTCGGTTTTTTTTTTTTGTTAAAAAGTTTTTTTTAGGAACCAAATGGTGACATGAGGCGAGTGTGAGAGAGAGACGACACGGTTGGCGCAGTGGTCGAGTGATTGACTGCTGCGCAGCATGTCGCGGGTTCGATTCCCTCACGGAACAAATATTTGTACGACCTACAAGTATTTGTTCCGAGTCTGGGTGTTTTTCTATCTATACATATAATAAATCTGTAGACGAAGCGTTTCTGTACATAGCAAATATTAAAAAAAAAATAGTTGGGGTGTTCAAGAATAACCAACAGATACCATTTCTATCATTTTTGTAATTTTTGTCTGTTTGTCTGTTTGTCTGTTTATCTGTTTGTCTGTGAGAGGTTTTTTCGTTCAAGTATCACGTAAAAAGTACGAAACCAATATGGTTAAAATTTATACTTAATTATTGTGTGTAACTCAGAGTTTTACTTAGTGTTTGTTTCATCGCAATCGCTTCAATATATCAAAAGATATATGAATTTAAAGTGTTCAAGAAAAACTTTTCATTACGAAAAGTCTATACACGTAACGACATCTATTGACGCCAAATGGTACTAGCGAATATCCATACTAATTTATTACTTATTTTTTATATCTTATGATGTTTTTTTATTTTATGTTTTCATAAAAATATTTAAAAATATAAATGATAGGTAGGGTATGTAAATGAAATAAAAGATTATTAAAATTAAATATTATAAACACATCCTGTGTCTGCGTTAAGTATTTCAAGTGGTTAACCTGATGGGTCGATCCATCAGGTTAAGCTACTCTTGGCGGGGTTGGTCAGTGGATGGGTGACCATCTTTACAGACTGAGTGCCTCGGAAAGCACGTTAGGCCGTTGGTCCCGGCTGTCATTCGTGGATCTTTGACAGTCCTTACTGGTCGTCAAAAGGCCGAAAGTCTGACAACCAGTGTTACCAAGGGGTATCGTATTAGCCAGTAATTGGGTTGTGGAGGTCAGATAGGCAGTCGCTCCATGTAAAATACTGGTATTCAGCTACATACGGTTAGACTGGAAGCCGACCCCAACATAGTTGGGAAAAGGCTAGGCAGATTGATTCTATTGGTGGTTGATCAAAAACCCGGCCAAATGCGTGTCGGACCACGCACAATCAAGGGTTCCGTAGTTAAGATGAATTTATCCCAAGAACAAACTTAACATTGTAAGTAGTTGAAAAAAATGTTCTCCCATACATTCCAACTGTAAATGTAAGTTTGTACTCACAATATTGAGAGATTTACCATGTTATTTTATGACCACAGACTTCTTATAGGTTTTCCTGTAATCTACAGGTAAACTACTATGTTCTGTATTTTAAAAATAATGCAATGTCATATAATAATCATAACAACTAACAACAACAACATAGAGATTCAGAGGGGGTAGGGTTGACAGGTGAGGAGGGGGGATGTGGTGAGGCGGAGGGGGAAACACTGACGGAGTGTGAGGGGGAGGTAGGGGGAAGGGGATGCAGTGAGGGGATTAGAGGGATGAGGGAGGGGGGTGGTAAGAGGTGGGGTGAGAGGGGGGACGAGCGCCTTTACATCTTAAAGTTGCTTTTTGTATAGCACTGATTCATTGAAGAAACCCGACAGAAATGACCGAAAAATAGAAAGTCGGAACGGCACAAAAAACTGAAGTAAACTCCAGTCGTCGTCAGAGCTGACACACACACTTTCTATAAATCAAACTGGGTTTTACTTGTGTAAGTTTATTGTACGCAGAGCGAACTTCCAGTTAACCACTGTATCCGATAGATGCCGTTGAGCAATTATCGTCATTTTCTAAATCGCGGTGTTAAGATTTTTCGCAGAAGAGTGACACTTTTCCAGTCATAAAATTAAAAAAATTGTATTAAAATTATCGGACCTATAGTAGTTTCGTAGATGCTGTCTTGGAATTCTGGTCTCTGGAACTGGGTTAAACTGGGTTTCTCTTTAAAGGTCGAGATTATTTGAGGCATCTTTATAACCGACTTCAAAAAGGAAGAAGTTCTCAAATCTCAATTCGCCTGGTTTTAGGATTCCGTTCCGTAGCTAAATAGTACATAGAAAGGGAACTCTTATCATTTCGTTCTGCCCATCTGTCCGTCCGTATGTCACAAACCCAATGTTTGAAAGAGTTTTCTCCAGAGATGGTCCCCTTTACTATGGTGAAGATCTGATAATTGAACTCCTCAATAACGTACGTAACGTAACGTATACGTACTGTGATTTGTACAGAAATCAAAGAAAATTACTGGGTAGTTGCTATCCGTGGTCAACTAATTATGGACTTCCACCTTTTTTATAAGTTTTGCCTCCATAAAAATGGATGTTCACGGTATAAACGAAACGACAGTTTGATCCGAAGTCCAAACTGCACAGATCCATCCGTGGTTTGGAACGCAGTCCACAGATCCATGAGAGAGAGAGAGAGAGCGAGAGATCCACACGTACAGTTCGAACCGCGCATCTTGGACTGCGTTCCAAACTGCAGTTACTGTGTTTCGGTGTAAATTGATTTCACTTATTTCGTCAATAGCGCCCTCCACCCGTACAGTTCGGAGCGAAGGATGGAACGGCGCGTGCTGTTTCCCGCGCTCCGAACTGTACGTGTGGAGGGCGCTCATAGCCAAACCGAACTGTATGTGTAAACCCCGCTGTTCGTTCCAAAACGACAGTTTGGATGGCGCGTTGTTTCCAGCAGTCCGAACTGTACGTGTAAACCCCGCTATTATAATCACTATAATATGTATGTATTTACAAAAAAAAAAAAAATGTATGTAAGTAGTTTATCAGCCATCTCGTTACCATAACACAAGCATTAGGTTGCTTAGCTTGGGACTAGATGGCGTTGTGTGAAATGTCCAAGGATATTATTATTATTATTTTTTATTTTTTTCAGAACATGCGCGAAAGTTCTTGGTGCCTATATTCAGACTTGCCAAGTTATTTCGGCCGTAGTGCAAGTTTACCGCTCTGAAGTAGGCTACAAATGACTGCGCAGTAGTCAATATCTATACTAAAACAGCAGCGCGCCATGCATGCGCATCGGAAAGCCTGCAGAGCGGCGAACTTACGTGACGCGAACTATACACAGCGGCAGCGTTTAGTTTTGACGCCCGCGCCCGGACTAAAGACAAAACGTCCCCATTAGGACGTTTTAGGGTTCCGTACCAAAATGGTAAAAAGGAACCCTTATCCGACTCAGTCTGTCAGAGCTGGATATCTCAAAAATTCTAATGCTATCAACTTGTTGGAACAGTTTTAGATGACGTTTGCCCAACTATTTTACAATTAATAAACAAATATTTTTATACCATTCCCCCTCTAAAAAGCTTATTTTATTCACTGAAAACAGTGAATAAAAAGCACTTTTACTCACTGTTTTGATGTTTGAAAATGGAACACACCAATTTATTCGACCACAGATTTAGAGTACCTAGGCTAGATACGGCATGTTATTAGATAGTATGAAAACCGAACGTGTCATCTTTTTTATAACTTCACCCCAGCCATTTAGTGATGTGCTCAAAGTAAACAGAATTGTTTCAATCACTAAGCGTCACTGAGCTAACAGACTTTTTTTTAGTACGAACAGTCGAACATGCAGGGCACGCTTGGTCGTGGCTTGCCGTATCTAGTGTAAGTGTAATCTGTGTATTCGACCTATATTGATGTGTTCTAAATTAAATTTGATTGGTCGACATTTTCGACAAGGAGTTTAGCATTAGAATACAAACTGTTTTGTGTTCCTTGCTGTCCTTAGTAAATTAGCGCTATTTTGAATTAGTACTGTAAGTTGTACGAACACAAAGTTTAGTGTTACTTTAATCTTTAATTTTGTGTTTGTTTAGTGTTGTTCTAATCGATTAAAAATGCATTCTAGTGATGAAGATGTGTTAACACCTGAGTTTATGAAAGAGAGGGCGGCCGATACAGTGGAAAACTTGCTACCCAAAAAATTATGGCTGGTTTACATCAAAGCCAATTTAACTTTCCTTTTTCTTCATTATATGTCTATTTTCACTAAAATCTTTCTTTTTCTCGTAGTCATGGTATAAAGTATAGTATGCAACTCTTGAATAAAACGGATTTATATCGAGGGCCATGAATCACTCGCGTCGCTCAGGATTCTAACACTTGAATCACTCGCTACGCTCGTGATTCAATCATCATGAATCACTCCCTACGGTCGTGATTCAGTCGTTAGAATCCTTCACTAGCTCGTGATTCATCTATGGCCCTCGCTTTAAATCCGTCCTTTATTCACTAGTTGCATAATATACTATTTATTTTTTGCCACAGGGACTTTAAAATTCGAAGTGGGGCTACTAGGGCATGTGGAGTATCATATGAAAGAACACTGATTACACATTCTCAAACATTTTTTTTTCTTTTTTTTAGGCCGCACAGTTTTCGACATTTGATGAGAAATGTAAAAAAAATACCGTTCCCGGCTTATCTCCGAAGTTAGCATTGAGTAGGTAAAATCTGAAATTATTGTATGTGATAGAAGTTTATGTAAAGATTACAGAAAAATAAAACGATGTCACTAAATAGCACACTTTTCAGAAATCGGAACGGAACCCTCGGTGCGCGAGTCCGACTCGCTCTTGACCGGTTTTTTTATATAGGTAATTATAATATCATTGATAAACCCCCAATGTTCCACACTTATAGTTATAAGCCGATTCCAAACCTAATTTTATTTTCATCGGAATCCGAACAGGCGCCAGCTTCAAGACTTTGTGTTTTGTGAAGCCAGTCAGACTAAATACAAACAAACCTAATAGTGTTCCTATACAGTATTTGTTTTTGCCAAGCCTAATCTTTGTTTGACCTAGTAGAGACCTCTAAGCAGGCATTTCTTAGCGCCACAGAGAGAACAGTCCTTATCAGGCAAATAATAAGCACTCTTCAGCCGTAGACGCTGATGTAGCAACCTGTTAGTATGTGACGGAAGTCTGCAGAACTTGCTATGTCAGCAATTTGACGCAGATTTCTGGCGACAGGTGTGAATGCACCTTTTGGTAATGGTAAAAATATTGGTTCAAATATTTTTATAGGTAGTTTACAAATTGCTGTAAAGTACTTAAATGCAATTTTTTTAAACGAATTTTTGGATCTTTGACAGTCGTTACGGGTCGTCAGAAGCCCGAAAGTCTGACAACTAGTCTTATACGCGTATTTATAGTCAAGTAAAAGTAAGTAATTACTAAGTAATTTCTCAAGCAATGATTTTCTTTCTATAGTTTAGTAATTAAAGTTAGAACCGTCAAAGCCTAGAATTCTTAGCCGAGTTATAGTCACCATTTTCTTCACTTAAGAATTCTACCCACAAGTATGAAATTACTGAGTAGCAAGTAATTACTCAAGTAATTACTTTGATTATAAATATGAGCCTTACCAAGGGGTATCGTATTACCTAGTAACTGGGTTGTGGATGTCAGATAGGCAGTGGCTCCATGTAAAATACAGGTATTCAGCTGCATCCGGTTAGACTGGAAACCGACCCCAACATAGTTGGGAAAAGGCTAAGCAGATGATGGGGGGTTATGAATTTGCTGTTATGGTAAGCAGGGAATCAATGATGATTGCCGCCAATGGACAAAATAATGTTTCCCTGGATTGAAGCTGAAGAGTTGCCTAACTTTAAGGCATAAAGTCGTATGTTTTTTTGATAAGTTTTAACAGCCAAATTACAAAATGATTTTGATAAATAAACAAAAGGTTAACTTAGCATTAAACGGCTCTCATGTAGGAGAACCACGTGCACAGTTTGATTAAATGCTAACTGCCGTGTTTTACCGATGAAGTCATATTTGGCTCGTAACAAGTTCAAAATATCAATATAGGTACAGCTGGCTTTTCTCACGGTTCAATCAATATTCTAACATATGACAAATCAAAGCTACCTGTTTTTAGCCTAATTAGCAAGTAAAAAGTTGCCTAAATCTAGCCTAAATGTAGCCTAAAAGATTATCAGCGAGGTCAATCTCACGGATATTGTTTCAACCAGATTTACAAATTATAATTAATCAAATCACACTTATAGTTATTACAATCAGTGTGTGAAATCGTCTAGCCTTTTTTGTCGAGATGGTTGACATCGATACCTCGTGTGAATCAATATTTATGTAAGCTTATTTAAATTGCGGTCACGTTTTGGTCAAAATAAACACGCATGGGAAGATAGATATGGTCAATTGTGGTCAATTTTCCGATCAAATTGACCAGTGATTGGCTACTGATATATGAATGTCAAAGTCAAATACCAAGGTCGCATGAGAGCGAAGTGGGTTTTGATTTGCTTAGTCAGCGTCACTTGGTTTTATTGAATGAATCTAGATTGTATTATTGTTGTTGTATGCAATATACCTACAGTTAAAGTATTACGTATTGCAGGTTGCCTAAATACGGGTCACGTGGCAATTGATTAATATAAATTATTAATTAAGTAATTCTTTGTCTTCTAATTCGTGTCAATCACACTAATATTATAAAGGCAAAAGTTTGTTTGTGTGTGTTGTGTTTGTTACTTCTTCACGATCAACCACCTGTGCCGATTTGGATGAAACTTGGTATTTAGATAGCTTATACCCTGGATTAACACATAGGCTACTTTTTTTATCCCGGTCTACTTGGGTGAAACCGCGGGGCGCAGATAGTAAATAATAATGGATACTATTTTTGTGTTCACCAAAAATATTATCCGTACATCAAAATACTGATCGTGCACCAAATATTCCTGAATGTTACACAAAACACCCGCGCGTCCGAAACTTCACATTGGTGAATCATTTGGGTTAGGTTAGGTTAGGTTAGAACAGTGACCCTTAACGCGCGACGGCGAGCGAGCGAAGCGAGCGGTGCCGCGGCAGCGGCCGCCGAGCGCCATATCCAATAGATGCTCGTTATGACATATTTTAATGAACATATTTTGGTGCACATTCAGTATATTTGGTGGAACACAGGCAAAATTAGGTAAATGAAATGGGAATAAATTGAAGTACTTTTAAATACCATCCAATAATAATTATCAGTGACAAAAATGGAGCTTAGGCTCCATGGGCCTAAGCTCCATTGGGGCTTGGGCTTTTGCTTATACACAGGAATCGTGATACAGCTATTGATCAGGAAAGTTGATTGCTTCCTTTCACGCGTATCAGAGTAATTCAACATCCATTGCTGATTTACATAAATGGAGTGCAGCGTGTAAAAAAATGAAACCTGTGGAAATTTCAAATTTTTCCAATTCAAAATAAGGAGCTGAAGGGCTGTCACTACACTCTATACTTCCGAAGTGGATTGAGGAATGGAGGTAATCCAGTGGACGGAGCAGCTCTCAGGCCCGTTCAATCCTAGTACTTACGAACTCGGAACAATAAAGCTATGAAATGCCCGGCCGGTCTATTCTGTAAAAAATTCAATGTGAAAACTTAGGTGAAGTGAGCAAGAAGTGAGCTATGATTCCACCTGATGCTAGGGATCACTGCACTTCAGACTTTTACAGTAAGTAGGTTCGACTGTCACTGTCAGAAATAATTGACCGAGCGAGCGAAGCGTCTCTGCTTCAAGTCTGGCAAAATTTGCTTTTGTCTGTCAGTTTGTGCTACTTCTCTACACGTCGAATTTTACAACCGATCTGGACGAAACTTGATATACCAGGTTTTACTACTTTATAATTTTTTTGTCATCGTGGATTTTTGATTGGAGGGGTATACTTCCTCCAAAAAGGGGCAAACACGGGGTGCTGGATATCTCCGCTTATCAGATTCTATTTCGAAGGTTCTTTTTTATTTGAAAGTTATTTAGTTAGTTTTTTACTTTAAATTAATCTCAAAAAAATTGTAAAGATCTGATGAAACAAAAAACATGGTTAATTCTAAATAACTTGTGCTCGCGAGGTCTACTGCAGTGCGATTCTGAAACCATCTCACCGTGAAAACTTAGGTGAAGTGAGCGTGGAATGAGCTGTCAATAGTGTCAATTCCTAGCAAAAACAAACTCACTTCACCTAAGTTTTCACGGTGAGATTTTTACAAAATCGACCGGCTGTTCGCAGAACTACGAGTACTATGAACTCACCTAAAGCTTAGAAAATATATTGCATTTATGGAAAAGTAGGTACTTACCTACAGTTAAATTGCTATATAATACTTTCACACTCCATGAAATATTTAATTTATTAGTTGTCATCATGTTTGAAATAGTTAACATTTATTCAAACTAGAACTTCCTTATGGATTAATGGATAGCTATACCTACACGTCTATACTGACCATAGAAATATAAAAAAACAATTCTTTATTAAATCGGTTCAGTACGTAATAGACATAATAAACATTGGAATTTAAATAATGTAATATTTTTTTTTATGTTTCCGCATAGATTCATAAACAAGAATAGGCGTAATTGGTCTTTTATATTTATTTTTATACGTTTCTGAACAAGACATGGTGATATTTTTACGGTTAATATTTCCTTAGGAGATTACAGGGGACCATGAGACACGCCCCCTATTCCATGGGAGTTAAAACATAACTGGCGAAATGTGTGTAGATACACCCACATTGCGCCAGATAAGTTTTAACTTTAGGTCTGTGCCGGTAGAGTTTACTTTGCCGGAACAGGTCTAGGATGAGGAGCCAGACCAAGAGAGATACAGAAACCCGCAGGGCAGCATGTGGCGAGCTGTTGGGCAGTAGTAACCCCAAGGACCCAGAGAAGTCTTGTTCCTCATTTCTGGCTTGCCTTTATTGGCCGGCTGGAGTGAACACCGACGAAGAACAGAGCTCCCACCTTATTCCTGCCTTTATTATTGAGGGAACCGAGTTCACAACCGTGAAGGAAGGTATCTTTATTAGGCTAGCATATATCCACCAGCAATGTACTTACCCTTGACCTGCCTTGAATAGAACTGCCCTGCATGGCCCTGGATTGAAAAAAACAAGCACTAGCTTCTGCCCGCGACTTCGTCTGCGTGAAATTTGGGCCTCCGAGCTCCGACCCGACCTACCGCGTTGTATCTCGTCGCCCGCTCTCGCTATTATTTCGTTTTTGCTTAGCTTTCTTTCTGACTTTTGTTGCTTTTTGCTCGGCTCTTAAGGGTCCTAGCGTGATGTTTTTATAGTCTATAGCCTTGCTCGAGCATTGGGCTATCAATTGCAAAAATAGTTTTCTCAAATCCGACTGGTGGTTCCAGAGATTAGTGCATTCAAACAAACAAACAAAAAAACAAACTCTTCAGCTTTATCATTAGTACCTATAGATAAATTAAATTAAAGTAAATTAAGGCCCTACATCCAGCATGGTTTATCTCGGTGTGTAAGTGAAATGGCGTTATGTCTGTCTAGTTTGACGCGCGAGATAGAAAACGCGAACCGGAATTATGTCGTAAAAGTGCAATTAAAATCGTATAAAATTAGAAATTAACTATTTAATAATAAATAATCCATCACTGGATGCACTTTGGCATTTGAAATTTTATGGTAGGTATAGTTTTAATTATAATTATAATTGTTAATGAAGGAATAAACTGCTTTTAAAGATTAATGTTTGAAGATTTTTTGGTGCATTAAAGTATGTTTAATTATGTTTTTAGTTCCATCACTGTACCTGTGCGAAAAGGACTTGTCAAAATTATTTACGGTTTATGAGATACACTGCTTTAAAAAACCACCTTTTTGACCGTTTTCAAGAAATCTCCGCCTTTAAGTTATTGTAAGTTACTATTTTCCAATCAATATAAGCAATCAGTTTACTAACTCCACCCACCTACCTACAGGCATAATATAATATTAATCTGTGCTACAGGTCACCCAGAAATTCAGAGATAATCTATTAACATCTACATTCTACGGTGATGCTACGCCGCTCTACGACAAAGTGCTACGCGTGCTACGAAACTCTACAAAGTTATGTTTTCCTAAATTAAACTTTTTACGAATTAGGGATGCGAAGGGATGATCTCAAAAAAATAAAAATCAGTGCCTTCTCATGATCTAATTCTAAAATAAAACTATTCCGTCGGTGCGTAATTTTACAAGTAATTGCATAATGATATAAGCAGAGGCACATAACATACCTAACAAATGAATAACTAAAGATAAAATAAACCAAAAATAAACATTGGCAACGAACACAAAAATCCTCTTTACGAGACGAATAAACAAGAATCTCTCTCTCCTATTCTATCGTTGGTGAATCCGTTGGTATCCCATAACTTTTGACAGCTGGCTCATCTTTCTGTCTCGGTCTTTCGCCCCGCCCCCTAGACACGCCCCTTCCGTACCGGTACTAGGACAATAGGACGCTTTTTGGGTAGTCGGTGGGTCGCTCTTTTTAATTGTAGTGTATGGATGGAGGATGTTTCCTTTTTATTGTGTGGATGTAAATGTTTGGGATGGTATCCGGATATTTCATTTGTGGAGTTTTGGTTTTGTATGTGAAATGAACTGCAAAAGTTTTTTTTTGGTTGAAAAATACTGTTATTTTTCAAAATAGTTACGAAGCTGTTATACCGTGAGAATAAGGTAATCTCTGTTAGGTTCTTATAGGGAATCGGCTGCAAGCCTCCTGAAGTCCTTACACATTTTACTCAACAAGCCCAAAAGTCTGTCTTGATCGTATTAAGGCTCCCGCAGACAGTCGCGACTCTAGTAGAACAATTTCTATGAAAATTAAATGGAAATTTTTCTACCAGAATCGCGTAGCCCCGTCGCGTCGCGCCTGTCTGTGGGTGTCTTTACAATATTGGCACTCGTAACTTCCCTTTTTACTACGTAAGTCGGTACCTAGATCATTTTTCACTAAATAAATCTTGAAATAGCTTTAGATAATACTCTTAAATCATTTAATTACTATTGAAAGAGTTTCGGGTTATGCCCATAAACAAACCGCTAGTACCTATAGACACCAAATCTTCGAGAAAAATTACTCACGCAGCAATTTTCCCTAAAATTGAATCCTATAACACTAAGTAAACATGAACTTAAGGACATCAACATATTTGCAACCAAGCTAAATACAAAACAGGCATGGCCGGCGCCAGAACTGTTCCATAACAATTTCTGTCACTTGAAACCGTAACAATAGAACTAAATCTTATAAGGAGTCGATTGATTTATCGATATTGATATTCTGTATCGATTTGTATTGTCATAATGTAGAGAAATGTCATTCAACTCGGCCTATCGAAGACTGGCCTCTCCCAAAATGGAGGAATGCCTGAAATGGATAGTGGGTTGGCCTGGAGGACTAGATCAAGCATATACTATAATATTATGAAGCTTGGAAGGTGGGCGTTCGATCACAAACTACATTAGGTACTTATCCATTTTTGAACCTGTAATCAAACAGAATTGTGGAAAAGGGAGAGGAAGGCCTTTCCCCTCCAATCAATCTGCCTAGACTTTTCCCAACTATGTTGGGGTCGGCTTCCAGTCTAACCGGATGCAGCTGAATACCAGTATTTTACATGCAGCGACTGCCTATCTGACCTCCACAACCCAGTAACTGGGTAATACGATACCCCTTGTAAGACGTTGTCATAGAGTTTCGGGCTTCTGATGACCCGTAACGACTGTCAAAGATCCACGAATGACAGCCGGGACCAACGGCTTAACGTGCTTTCCGAGGCACGGAGGAGTCTCGGTATGTAAAGATGGTCACACATCCACTGACCAACCCCGGCAAGCGTAGCTTAACCTGGTGGATCGACCCGTGCGGCTGTTATTACTTAGCCACGAGCTCCTCCTTTGCCCTCCAATGGTATAATATACAGTCCAGATAAATATAATTCATACTATCAGCTTGCTATGCAATAACCAGATATGAATTAAATTGACACGCGCTGGTCACACAAATTGGTTCAAAACTTCATTCATAGGCCTCAGTCCTAAAAGTTGTATCGGGTAATTTTTATAACAGCGAATCCTATACTTTGTGTTCAGCTTACAACAGAAATCGGAATGTTTTAAAATTAGGAATTCACGACAGGCATAAAATAAAGATACGTTTTATCTCAAAATTCTATAGCAGTTTTCGTACTTATTCTTCGCTACAATGTCGTTATCTGCATCTTCAACTAAGTCTGCCTTCAATTGAAACAAGTTGCTTCACTATAAGGTACCTGTCCCACCGCCGGCGATTAACGAGAAGCGAGTAGAGCTATTAACTAAAATTGAGTCAAGTACTTAGATTACTCTCATTGATGACTTTTGTCGCTGCGACAAACGAGTACTCCCTGGAGGTACAAATAGTCAGCGATCGACTATAATAATACAGGGTATAAAAAAACACATCACAAAGCCGTCAACTATGAATACTCTACCTACATCTAACTAATTACCTTTGCGCAAAAATTATTGCTGGGAAACGACTTTTATTTTTAGGTATAAAAAAAAACATTTTTTTACGCGCATTGTAAAGGCTCTTACAAACAGAGGCGATATCGCGTCGTTCCTGTGTGTATGGTCGCGCGCGATTCCATAGAAATTGTTCTACGGATATAATATCGCAATATCGCGTCGCGATGCGATATCGCCTCTGTCTGTAAGAGCCTTAACACGAACCCAGGAAAACGTAGTTAAGGCGAAAGCGCCAGGGTAGCCCGCGAAATTCAAAATTTCTTACGTTTTTTGCAATTTGTAGGTCAGTGTTAGCTTGTATGTTGATTAAAATATGATTCGCGGCGGTAGCTAATATGGCTTTACAGAATTATAATCCTTAGAATCAGCAATACAACTCCATAAGTTAACATTTACCTCAAACCTCATGATTTCATGAAATCGCTAGATTTGAGGTAAATGTTAACTTATGGAGTTATATTGCTGATTCTAATGATTATAATTCTGTAAAGCCATATTAGCTACGGCCGCGAATCATATGTGAATCAACATACAAGCTCACACTGACCTACAAATTGCAAAAAACGTAAGAAGTTTTGAATTTCGCGGGCTACCCTGGCGCATCAACCTTAAGCCCCACCCTTTCGCTCTACGGTACGCGAAGGTACTTGTCGGAAAAAGTTTAGTAATAGGTAACACTTAGTAATAACACTTAGTAAAAAATAAATGCGACTTTGACCTTCAATATCTCCAGAACCAGTGGATTCCCAGGTATGGTCTAGTGGCAAAAAACGATCCAAATAATTGGGTAGAATATGTGGCTTTCGGCTTCGGCAAGTTTAGTCCGTCATTTAGATTATTAAAAAATATTGCACACGTATTTTTTCTTTTTTTTCGTAATCAAAAGATTACGGCGATACATTGAGTTAAATTGTGGCATGACGTCACTCCTTGCAGATTTTATACGTAGTTTGTTATAGTTGTGACGTTGTGAGCCCCCACTCCACAACTTTAATGCGTTTTATCTAAGTAATTTTTTATTAATGGGATAAAGCAAAAAATAGAATTTCGTCAGCCATTACAGCTGACGAAATTCTATTTTTTGCTATTTTTACTTCAAATATTTCTGCAGGCAGTAATTTAGCATAGCTTTGTATACCTATAGTGCCTTACACAGCAACATAATTTGCAACAACATTATGCTCAACGAACTGTTCAGCAGTGGACTGCTATAAGCTGATCTGATGGCAACAATGCCCAAAGTCAAGCAGTTACAGTATTTTTATCTAGCGAAGTAACGCGCGCTTTACTTGTGGTAACCCTAACCAAGTGTACCAACATGCTGTGAATGTGTGTACATAAGTGCACGAGCTCTCGGTACCCTCCGAGACACAGGTGAATTCGTAAGTGTGTGTGTGTTACGTGCTGACTAGAAATGCCGCGATAAGTCGATTAGCGAATACTCGGCATTCCCTATGGCGAATAGTAGAGTTATTCGACATAAAAAAATATACTTATTGCTATTTAACTATATATTCTTTAAAAATAAAAATTAAATGCTATTCGTTGATAAGCGCAACACTTTAGAACCGGACCGCGATGTTCAAATTAGGTTTTTATGGAAAAAAAAAAATGGAAAAGTTATCCGGAAAATTTCCAATTTCTGGAAAAACTAAACGTCCTTTTTCTATTGGACTTTTCTTATGAATTATTGAAATTTGGACAGGACATCGTCTGTCGGGTTTCATTATTTATTATAGTTCAATTCTTTCTAAATCTGTGGTTTTATTTCTTTCAAAATGTAAACTAGCTAAGTATTCGCCACTATCGAATAGTGCCCCCTATTATACGCTAACCGACGAATAATTAAAAAATGTCGACTAATAACGGCTTAGCGCAACATCTCTAATTGCTGACGCTATTCATTCGTCGCTATTCATCAAGATAAAAATACTGTACCAAATTCAAACCTAAGTTACTTATTCTTTATCTAAATTTTGCATTGGCACATTACACGCGAATGTTCTAACTTCTAGGTGAGTTCTCACCTTTATGCAAAACTGTTAAAATTATAGCGGCGCAGTGTTGGCATAAGGTTGGAATCTATTTGTTTATGTTGACAACTGGTTCTGTGGTTATGTGTTTACTTATTAGGTAGGTAAGTACCTACCTTGCTTTTGCGTAGGGCTTCGCACACGTGAAGTAATTTTCTTTAGAGCAGGTGAAAGCTATTCTAAAACTTCAATGATCCTAAATTGAGTTTGTACGAGGTTCGCAATGCATTTGAGTCAGTCAAACGTCTGCCGTTAAGTTGGAATTGCTTGGATAAACTGCTAAAAGGATACAGTCTGATTTTAACTTTGTTTGTGTCATATACTTACTCATGTCTTATCATCAAGAACTTGCCTCTGCAGAGGATTACAGCATTTACAGTGTTTCGGTAAACCTAATGATTGGAAAAAATAATATTTCGTGTGTCGGAGGTTTCTGCTTACCTCGCAAGTCGATTGTGTACGTTACTTGTTTACTTTTTTATTTTCTGCCGACTCGTTACACCACCGCTCTCTCAAAGTACTAGGCAATCACAACCTGCTAGGCATTGCACGAAATGTTTATATTACCGAGTCCATATCAAGCAAGACACCTAACGCTTTTACGCTTATGGCTTATGCTTCCCTGGTGGTCGCAGAACGCCGATAATGATGATGTCACTATTTTGCAACGAAGTAAATACACCTAGTAAGATTTGTGAGGTTTGACTCACAAAGCTATGGCGGCTTTCTATGATACGTGATCCTTTGGTGCATGTTTTGGGTAGTGTTACATACCTACCTGCAATAATATATGAGTCTACGTGACTATTGTTTTGTTGTAAAGAGAAAAAGTCGTCATGGTTGACAAAAATATAGGAGTCTGATCGATAGGAATGAAAACGGTTGACGACTACGCCACAAAGGATCAAAATAGTTCTAATTACTTACTGAAATTAATTACTTAATTACTGAGGGAGCTATACTTATATTACCTAAGGGAGTTTGAGTTCTCCACGCATAATGAAACAATGTTGATCCTGAATAATATCCGCACAAGTTTAGAACAAACATTCTTGAATTATTCTGAATCATAGTTATTGCATGATTTTCTAACCTCCCACGTGAAGCTGTATTGTGATTTGTGATTGTACTAAATCAAGTCAATTTAAATCATTGTTGTGTACTCAAACGATTGAGCATTTCGAGGTCTACTACAAAGGCTGTCTTGAAACTGACAATAAAACTGTCATCAAACTACAAAATGTAATAACTAAAATATTTTGAATACAACTAGCTAATTCAACACTAATCCAAATCTAATCCAAACTTGCTTATAAAATAGATCAAGATATAAAAGGCATGTCTACAAAAAAAATTCCATACTATGAATCAGATGCGACGATAACTGGCCATGTTGAAAGGGCCCCAGATCTTTATCACCGTTGAAGACTCGACCTCTTACACATTTTTGGGAGCCTAGTACATTGTATGAATTTATAATTTGTATAGTTGAATGTATGGGACAAATGGATGGTAGAAAAAAAGAAACATGGTTTTTGTGTAGCGATTTGAGAGGATCATAAATATTGCTTGTTGTACTGCTAAGAAAAGTTTATGTTATGTTGTTAGACGGATGATTGATATTTGATTGAATTTAAAGGCTCGTTGTAAAAAGGGAAAAGAGAACTTTTCTTTGACATTTTTAACAGTTTGAACGAATTAAAAATTTGAATAATCAGATTTGGCTCTTTGAAATGTTAATGGCAGTTTAATATGAACACTTTTAGAGTATTTATTAACAGTCTTCTCTCTATTGAAAAGGCTTGAAGAGGCTTTCAGCTAATCTTAGAGGACTATTTTCTCTCAGCATTAAACCTTTTAATTTTAATGTTTCAGGATTTAGGATTAACATAAACAAGGTACTGCCGGAAGGCCACATTCTAGAACCCCTGCAACTTAAAATTCAAGTCGTTCCAATCTAGACCGGAACTGAGTAATTAATAAAAACGTTTAATAATAATGATTAATCACAAAATAACCGTGGTGTTGTTAAGTTAAATGCCGAAGACCGAAACAACATCCGTTCACTTTGAACGAGTAATAATTCATAGTTAAACTGTTATGCGGTAACCGCCAGTTAGTGACAAGGACAACAGTTCATATTATGGAAAGTTGAAATAGTTGTGTTTATTCTTGAATAGTACTGATTCAGAAGTCATATTATGGAAAAATAGGAATTTACAGAAGTAAGTCTAAGTATGCTACAAGATAAGAGGTAATTTGAGTGGATCTGCTTTGCCATTGATTAGGCAACGATCACTTATTCCATTACATCTCTTCGTTTGAGTCTGAATTAGTAACTTCTTAAATCATTTTTGCGGTTTAAGATTACAGAAAGTAACCAGTTGCTCTATGAATGTTCTTAATTTCAAGAGCTTGTAATAACAGCTGGATTTCTCATTGTTAACGCTTACGTGTCAGGTCTGCAAGAGAAAGATCAACAACTCGATTTATGTTATTGTTAAGCTTACGGCAAAAATGGTCCTACGCTACGATCTAAAACCAAAAGCTATGAAATTCCAAACACGTCCACAGGTACTAAGACCATTTTAATATTTCCAATGAATGGGACATCTCGAATCCACTGCTAATTGCTTGACATGCCATACTTGGTGTTGGAATAAAAACCATAAATGTCAACCATAAACCATCTCGTATCTTCACCATCAGAATATTCAGAGACAAATCACATCTAACCTGAACATAAACAAGTGAGGTACAACATATTAATTAAAATAACACCCCAGAAAGTTCAGTAACCATATCCTTTAACGTACGACAAAATAAAAGAGACGGGCCATCAGAAAGAATGACCATAAGGTCCAAGAACAATCGCCACATGTGGCCTGGAGATTAACCAAAAGAAAAATAAAATTAATATATCCTGTCTCTTTCTTGCTGGTGTTGTTTTTGTAGTTGTGTCTCGTTCTCTCAACGAAATCATTCTTGGAAGTGCCAGGGCCGTACGCGCATACAATGCGGGTGTTGTGAGCACGAATTCCGAATTAAAAAAAAAATGAAGGAACGAACGCGGCCGAGCGTTTGCTAAATCGCTTTTCGGTTTAATTTCTAATGTTTGGATAGTGGCTTGTTGGTTATTTCTTATTGTTTTAGGATCTTGATGATTATATTAGTGTAGTTTTGAGAAGACCGCATGACGAGCAATATTTTATGTAGCAAGAAATTTTGATAGATTAATCGAATCGAGATCAATCTTTGCCTTCCGCCGGATAGCACATGTAGTCTGGATTAGAAACCACGGATAAAGACACTGGAAAAGCGCTAACTATTTTATACTCAGTTCCATTCCAAATCCAAAACCTCGCGAACATGCTAACAAGATAATCTTCTCTACTGGATACTGTTTAAAAGCTGAAATTGCTTAAGTCATTTCCTGAGATTGAAAATCCAAAGCGCGTTTAGCCGCTGCGCTGGTTAGTTGCTCTCTGGCTTCAAAACTATCAAGCAAGAGTGTCTCCACAATTGTTGTGCATTAGCTCCTCTACTGTCCTCTTAAGCTGGAGTGGCGATCCTCCCCGAATGTAACCGAACACCACCGAGCAGGCGAGGCGATGTGCACGCCAAAACGACGTCCTCCACATTATTTAACCTTTTATTAATGAAGTGTGCACTGTCCTCTTTTTACGGCACGAGACATTAGTGATGTCTGGAGACACACTATCGATAATATTGTCTTGTCGATGAATTGTGTCACGAAATGAGAGATTTTTTTTGTTATAGGTACCTATAACATAAAAAATCTGTGCTACACCCGTCCTAATGCTGAGGAAAGGCTTCCCTCAAATACTCCTAAGCATCCTTTTCCAGTGAGGAACAACATAGACGCGTACCGCAAGGTTTGGATCGAGAGTTAAAAATTAATATTTTAGTTTCATCGTAAAATTGTTTGTTTGTTGAAAGATAGGAAACGTGAGCACTTGATTCTAATATGTTGAAGTTATAAGTTTGATGTCGTCCGTTACTCGTAAAATGTGTAAAGAAATGAATACGTGTTTCTAACTATAAGCGTTACTAACACCGTGGTTATTCTTTTATTTTACAAAACGTCTGTCATTAAAACTTGATTTATTGTTCTGCCTATAAAGATATTTTTACGCTTGCTATCTAGATAAATTAAATACGTGTGGATTTATTAAAATAACATGATAGCGATATTTTTGGAGGCCGGTAGGCATTAAAAATATTAAACTATAAAGATATGCCGAAATAAACGTTGCGAAATAATTTTAGAATTTATTATTCATTCTGTCGTGGTTGACAACAGTATCTAAAATATCAGCTAATATAGGCGTAGCAAAGGCCGTTTGACGTATCCTCGATTTTTTTTGGATATAATAAAAATTGACTGAAAGACTTAATTTTAACAAGACCAGAATTCAGTCCGTTTGAATTTGAAAGAGTGCAAGCTTCCCATAAAAAAATGAACTTTTACAATATTTGAACATAACATTACACTGTAGATGTAATAATTATGTCACATTACTGTCAGTGCCTTTATCCATCCTGTCACAACTATCGACATCACACATCGATATTGGCAGTTCAACTCGCTCCCATCCCTAAACTACGCTTGAATAAGTTAAATAATCCCGACTTGGTCGAACCAGAGCCATAGGATTCGCAGAACCTCAGCCACCGCCACGCATCGCCGGGCCACTTACCAGCCCTTTGTTTTAATATTTTAATATGAATTGTATAAAAAATCAATGAATCGACGGAATATTGTGCCACACACTTGGTAAAAAGACAGGATTATGAAATGGTTCTTGATGCTGATAATTCCCAACTTATTTGGCGAAAAAGGAATGGAAGGACCAAGTTTGGGAGATCGAAATTTAGGTACCCGCATGAACCAATCAAACAAATAGGTATAATTTTCTTTATAGTGCGCGTGAATAACAAACAAAAATAAAAAAAAAAGCTGAAGAGAGACAAATCATTAAAAGTCCTCATGTGCTAAACTTATAAAGTAAATGGGGACTCTAAATGATGCCATAATTAATTTTAACTACCTATTGGAAATATAATACATAAACCATACAGCCATAATTACGAATAATCAGCCTATAACGTTCCCACTGCTGGGACACAGGCCTCCTCTCTGTGAGAGGAAGGGGGCCGTAATCCACCACGCGGGCCCAGTGCAGCCGGGGTTGGTAGATGTCAGATGTCTTTGAATTTTGGTTCTAGGACATGCCTGTTTCCTCACGATGTTTTCTTTCACCGTTTTGGGAGCAGTGGTGATGAAATTATTGAATAGAGTGATCTTAACTTGTCAAAAAGTTGCCTGTTCAAGTCATTTAGCGTAGTGCTAGCCTAACCTTCCTCATTCACATTGTTCCACATTGTTCAAAATCTTGTGATTATATTCATACCACATTCGCCACTTTACCTATGATTTGACCAGTCTCTGTCTGGCAGTTCATTTGAAAGCAAACATCTGCCGTTCACATAATGTTATCTCCATAACATTCTACCTGAAATAATCCCTGAGTCACCAGTCCCCACACGGAAGGCTTGTAGTAGCAAACAGTTAGCAATAATGAATTCTCAACCAAGTTTTACTTCATCAACTAATTCCCAATGACCTGAACGTAAACTGAACGAACGCATATTATGTTTATGAATTGTGATTGCTTTAGTTTTTACACTAACTGCGAGTAGTTTCCAAAATACAAGCGTTGGTATTTCATAAACATATGCCGTGACAATTTTAAGAGATATTTTTTGCTATGTTCATTGTAATTCACATGAATGGTGTTAAGGGATAAGTATTTTTGGGGACGTATTCAAGAATGATGATCGTTCTTCAATTCTATCATATTGTTCAAGAATGTGGTGTAGTTGTTATGAAAGATGCTAAGCGAATCTTCTAATCTAAATTAGGTCCTTGGTGGAATATGGCTTGAGTGTAAGTGTAAAGAGAAATGTTTTTTTAAATTGTTTTTATGCTTACTGGGCCTGCTCTTGACCTCGATCATGCCTGATGGAGAGCGATGGATGAGGTATATGATGGAACGAGACTGTCCAGGAGATGCTTGTTCACTTTTGGAAGTGAAGAAAACATATATGAGTATAATCCTCTATATTTTATATCGTTCAAGTTAGACAACACCTTGAATTTTAACATTGGCACTACTTACGTGCGCTTCTGAATCTCATCATTATCGTGATTTTAAGGATTATGAAGAATTAAACCAGATTTCTAAATGCACAATTTCAGTATCGCAAGAAGCAGCACCATTGTGCCTTCTGCCTTGCCCATACAATTATGTACTTGCATCAAACCTTCCTTTTAATATTTCATCACCAAGTACCAACAATAATTCAACAAGACAAATAGCATTAAAATTAACACGTTTGTTTACAGCACCAACCCTAAATATTAATCAAAACATAAATCATAACGACTTAAAGGAAGTGAGTAATAAAGATCCGACGGGCCCATCGTACTTTATTATCTTAGTGATTATGCTAACCAAACCATTTACTTTATCGTTTTCATTACCATCATCATCATCATCATTTCAGCCGAAAAATTTCCCCTGCTCGATATATATTTGTATTTTTAGTTTTGCAGTCTCGAAGAAGCTACTAATTTGTCGCCAATTTCAATTTTTATTTCAAAAAAACTAGCTTTTGCTTTTTGGAGGTCGGAAATTATACCTCGGGAACGTTGTATCGAGATAAAAAGTATCTTATGTCATAATCTAAATTATGGTCTACCCATGTGCTAAATTTCATTCAAATCCGTTAAGCCGTTTTAGCGTGAAAGCGTAACAAACAAACTAATATTCGCTTATAAAATATTAGTTAGGATAACCAAAATGTTTTATTTAATGGTGCCCAAGATACAGGCTGTGTGTAGTTTGGGACCAAGGCTATATCTATATTGTAATGTTAATGTTGAAATGAATCTAGTTGCTGTTATTCTTCAAGTGGTAACGGCCGCGATTTACGAGTAAAGTAAAGCTGCGGTCGTAGGTTCGAACCCAGACCGCCGCTTTACTTTGTGTAAATTATTGTATCACCACTGCTTTCGAAATGCTGAAGGAAAAAATCGCTTGGAAACCGGCATGTCCTAGAACCAAAAATTCGAAGACATGTGACATCTACCAACCCGCATTGGGGACGCGTGGTGGATTACGGCCCACTCCCGCTCACTGAGACTTGGTCCCAGAAGTGGGAACATTGTAGACTTATTATATGTGTGAGTGTGCTGTTATTCTATTATTCTATCAAGTTATATCTGAATTTGTAGTTTTTCTTCGAGCAGAAATGTTAGATTCCCATTGCTGGGACACAGACCTCCCTCTGTAAGAGGGAGTGGGCTGTAATCCCTCACGAGGGTCCCAGTGCGGATTGGTAGATGTCACATGTTTTCGAATTTTTGGTTCTAGGACATGCCGGTTCCTGAAAGAAATTCCTAATCCATTGCTTCGTATATTTAAAAAAAATCGTCTGCTAAACACCGTAAAAAACGCAATGAACGTGGCTGAACTGTCAAAATGAATGAAAATGCGATCAATTCTCAGTTTATGTGTGTTACGCGATTACCCCGCTCGCGCTGGTCTTCTTGGGTCTCTATGTCAATCAAATTATTACTTTAATTATTTTCATGGACTTTTTCTACAAAAGCTTTTGCGCTTTTATTAGCAGTCCTTAGATTTCCAATTATCCTTGAACTTTAACTTGAAAGGCCTTTATTTCATCAGTGGGACCATTAGATACTGTTAAATTAACCAACATTTGAATGATGTTGCCAAATCATTCATTTGATTTCCTTGAGTTTTAATGACGTAGTCTTCAACTGATTTAGTTTCTAGAGGTTTCTTAGATTGCAGTTTTTGTTCTTCTTTATCTTTACGAGGAAAAACAGAGCTGTTGAACAGTGATTTAAATACCGGGCGATTTTATCCAGAAGGATAAATTCTTTTAAGATTGGCGACCGATGTGAAAGAAGTTTTTAATTATAGGAATATAGGCAAATTAAATAATATAAGTGATCAAGAACCAAGAATATTATTGAGAAGACGACAATTTCAAGCTAGTTCCAATATGCAACTTATATTGGAACTAGCTTGAAATTAATAACATAGGTACCTACCTACAACATACATAAATCTCTAAAGAATGCTGTTAAAACCAAACAAGAAAAATAAATAGTATTAGGCATTTGTTTTTACGATTTTAATCCCAATAACAATCTGTTTGCTTAAAAATGTCATCGTTTCAGAGATCATTGCATCTGATAACACCATAATGTCCATACGGATAAGGATAAAGAAGAATCTAAAGTTTTAATAACTGCGTATCTTCCTGAGAAAGTCATAACAGAGAGTGAATAAAAGAGAGAATCCCTAATAAGATTGTATTATGAATTCTAATGTAATATAAGTACTCCTCAGTAATGGCTGGTCCTTAGTAGCTATAGATAGAGAGAAGTGAAGAAGAGTAGATACCTACCTACGGGCTTATAATACTTGGTGATATTTTTACGTAATAAGATTCTGAATCACCAAGGACCAAGGATGTGCAGGACGCGTATTGAATGAAATTAAATTGAACAGGAATGAAATGAAAAGCGGAACGGATAAAGCTTAGGAGTAGGGAATCAAATAAGCCATCTTGTTAAAAAGTAGCCCTTGGAATGTAGGTATATAGGTACCTACTCGAAAAGAGACCAACGTTTATCTTTGCAACGGGAGGATAACTAGGAAATGGCAAGTAGGTACTTACGTAAGTACCTAAATTCTTATAAGAATTTAAAACATGTCCTCTGGATATTTATTTGTACATTTTACTTTTAATTTTATAGGATTGTCTCTTCGCTCAAAGTTTTCAAAATGTAACATTTTCTAACAACTAGGAAATTCCAATGATAACGTTTACTTCAACTCCAATTCATTCAAAATCAAATAAAATAGATATTTATTAACTATTGCGTTAAATATATCTATATTAGTGAACATTATTTTAGTAAACAGATCTAATCTATTTAGATCTAATCTCAAACTGGATTATATTTTATTCAAATGTTGGTCACATTTCTGATTCACGTTGTCTGAGGCGACGGCACATTTTTCTTTGATTATAGCAACATGTATTTCAACATATTTAGTATCTGTTTAACTCAATTTAATTACAAAATCTAATACCAAAATCATTGTGTCATCTTTATATGCAAATATTTCTGTTTTATTTATTTTTTTGCATACTAGTGATTATAGGTAGTTAAAGTGAAATATCTTAAAGAGAAATTATAATAACAGATCATTCTTGAAGCATACAGTTTTCAAATTTTAACGTGCCGTCGTTCGTGACAATCAGTTGAAAGTTTAAAGTTGCCGATTATCAATTAAGTTGTTTCAATAATATCTTGGATATTATTAAGTTTAAACTTAGGTCGAAGTTTAAAAATAAGTACATTGGGTATATACGCATATATGAAAACTAAAACTGCTAAAAGTTTCCAGAAAATATTTACCTCTTCAATTTGCAACATGTCTCCTTCATAAAAAATATTCAGTTTTGTTCAAAATCTATCTCCTTTACTCAAAACATCATCCAGCATGCGTTTTTGTTTTATTTTTATTAAAAAAATATCATGCCAATTTGCCACACCACCACAAGATTTTATTATATTCTGTTAATTTCTCTTTACCAAACACAACACTTACCTAATATTAATTTTATATATCTTCGTTCATTTCACAGTTATATTTAATTTTTAATTTATTTCACTCACTTCAAACACTTAAAAGTTCACAAGTCACAAGTTTTTATTTTTTGCTCTTTGTAATACTATACTGTTGCGTCGTTTAGTGCGCTTTTGTGAAAGTTTATAACTAAGAATCTGGTTTCTTTAATAAATCCGGTTCCTATATTTCATATAAGCGATTAATAGTCGCGGGGGATATTAAAAAAAAATCGGATCTGTAAACAATTGGAGATCTAACAAAGCAGCGCTTCGCGGCTATCCGAAGCTATACTGAAATTCTAAACCCTGACTTCGGTGTCCATGTCGCGCACCCCCCATTACTAAATTTCGTATCGGATTTGAAACGTACCAACTCTGAAATTGGTCCAATTTAAAATAAACTTACTATCCTATATCCTAATGGCGAAAATGCAGCAACACGTAGCGCGTTATCCAACATTTAACGAAACTCTTAGCGCGCTACAAGGCTATGAGAACGTATAATTTAAAGACGGAGCTACGCAAACGATCGACTGTGTATTGTCGTCTCTCTTTCACATATGGAGGAGGTTGGCAGCTTTTCGCACAACGACGTCGGATTGCTCATTTTTTTTTGCTATTCAGTATTGAATTACGTATTATTTTGTGAATTAGATTGTGTCGCGGTGTCATATTCTGCTCTGTACCTGGTGCTCTTTTAACAGGATGGATCGGGAGGCAGGTTGGTATAATCTTTCTTATCTTATAATCATACAATTTTTGTAACAATAACCACTTTATTCTTACGAAGTAGGTACTAAATAGGAAAATTAACACTTTTATTTTATATTTAAGCTATTTGTATTTAGTTTATAAATTAATATTTATTTTCTCTTCTCTTTTGGCACTGTAAAGCAGCTTATTTTAAGATGATTGCAGATCTGCCGGACCTAAGACAAAAATAATAATATTAAATATCACCAAAATTTTCAACTATTTTCTTTCATTCATCTTGTTACAAGTTATAAACTGTTCTATTATTTATTATATTAACTAACAAGGTTATCATCACTTTATCTCATCTATCAAAGCTAGCTTTAAAACTGTATTAAGAAATAGTCACATAATGAAGTAATGCAGAATGGTCATTAAATTGTTTAAATTTTAATGTCTTTAAATCAAAAATAATATTCTCATTAGGCTATGAATAAACACTTTTTGAACGTCGAAATTATAATAGACAGTCCCCCAAAAAGTCCGCCCTTCAAAAGTTCCTAGTTTTGTGAAGAAGAAGTGGCGCAACATACTCTCCAGTCAAAGTAGCTGACGTCCAAATATAATACTTATACTCTTTCCAACCATTTATATGTATACTTTTGACATAAGCACGGCTATGAAGTTCCTTATTTATTTATTGACAGGCAACCATAGACGAAAAAATGCAATACTTCATGGACGCTAAAGTAAAATTGATGGAAATATTTATAATAAAGTTATAAAGGCCTTAAAAAACATACCACACAAATCCCATAATGCAAGTGCGAAATCACAAACAGAATCAACAGCGTGTGCAGAATGACGGCCTCCAAATGCGGCTGATACAGTGATGTCACCATCCCTGCTAGAAGTGGCCAAGTCATCCAAGAGAGTAACTCACATCTACTGTGGCTCATCTCAGCGATTATCAGACGGCACTGTGGAAAATATAATCTGTTTATTTCACAAAAAACTGTACTAAATTTATAATCCCTTTTAATTTCTCGAAGATGTCACGTTAAGTAGATATCGGGTTGGGTTGCTACAGTGAAGCATATTGGGTGTTATGGGTGTTTCTCAATTTTGGTGCATATTACGCATCCAGGTTAAAAATCTTTATTTATTCATTAAAAATCTGTATTCCTTATTAAGGAAACCAAACATAATCAAGTTGTGCTTACATGCATGGAACATTTACAGGTCAAAACAACACAATTATTAAATTATAAATAAAAAACTTAATGTATTGTCATTTCCTTCGGTGTCCATTTCCTAATTTCCCGGTATTATTGAGTGAGTATTTATGATAATAATTATTCAACAGCTAATTATCATTTCTAATAAGTACCTTCGTGGTTTAGAATATGCATGAAGTTCGTAATGTTGATATTATTTAAGAAAAAAAAAAATCAATGGGTAAAACCTCATTATCTTCTTCCTCATTGCCTTCGTTTACCGTCGTTTTTAGGGTTCCGTACCAAAATGGTAAAAAAGGAACCCTTATGGTGTCACTCAGTCTGTCTGTCTGTCTGTTTGTCTGTCTGTCTGTCTGTCACAGCTGGATATCTCTAGAACTACTAATGCTATCAACTTGAAATTTAGAATAGTTTTAGATGACGTTAACTCAACTATTTTGTAAATATGAAAGAAATTAAAATATTTATATTTTTTTGCAACAGAGACTGAAAGGGGGTCTTAAAAAATCAAAGTGGGGCTACCAGGGCATGTGGGGTATCATATGAAAGAACGCTGTTTGCACATTCTCAAACATTTTTTTTCTTTTTTTTAGGCCGCATAGTTTTCGACTTCTGATGAAAAATGTAAAAAAAAATACCGTTCCCCCCCTTATCTCCGAAGTTTGCAAAGAGAAAAATCTGAAATTATTCTATGTGATAGAAGTTTATGTAAAGATTACAGGAAAAATAAAACGATGTCTCTAAATAGCACACTTTTTCAGAAATCGGAACGGAACCCTCGGTGCGCGAGTCCAACTCGCTCTTGACCGGTTTTCTTCTATGTAAATTTCTTTGTCATCCGTAAAAATGAGGTATAAATCACAAAATCATGAAAGATTATATATTATTAATGATATAAGAAAAAAAAACAACGTTATTCGTCAATTAATCTGAAACTTAGAAATATCACGGAATATGCACGAAATTTGAGAAACACCCTTATCCAGAGAATGCACCAAAACACTAGAATTTATACAATACGATTTTCAGGGATCAGATTATATTTTACCTATGTAAATTAAATGCAATCTTTTACTCAAACAACATTTTTTTAACACCGTGGCTAGCGTGGGTGATCAGGGTGATCAATACTTCTGTTCTGTGATACCAATAAAATAAATGATATATGTTGCATAGAATTAATTGTAGAAATAAAAACTTGTTCTGACAGAATCTCATAGGATATTAATTTAAAGCTATTATTAAGTGATGAAAGATTTTTATTTGTGTAAATAAATAAATCTTCTTATACTAATATTTTTAATGATTATCACTGGATGGCGCTGGAATATTCATTCCATATTTAAATTAAATCAAAGCTCCGGCATTTGATTCCAATTACATGTTATGTAATTTGAAACAATCTGGACTTTACGCTGGAACAATGTAAAGAAGGGTCACATAAAGCCGTTGTCTCTACGCGAATCGCTGACAAGTAACGAATCAGAAAAACGTTCCGAGTGCAAGCTGATTGGTCATTATCAGAAAGGCGTATCTCGTATATAAAAACATTAAAATATGATTTATATGGTGTATAGAATATAGAGTATAAACAAAAAAATCAAGACGCAACCATCATCATCTCAGAGACAATCAATGTCAAAAGCTTGTTAACCGAAGGCAGTGAATTCTAGTCAACAGTGTAGGTAAATTAAGAGTTTTGACAGCTTGAGATTTTCGAGAGCTTTATTGATGATTTAAATAATTATAATATAACAAAATAATAATTGCTAATTGAATTATGATGAGTTGATGACATACAACGTAAAACAGTGCTGCAATATTGGCTGCAATTTAATTAATTTCGCAGGCTACGCTGACGGGTTCCCTTAAATATTTTTTTTCATTTATTTTCAGTATTATTAGGTATTATGTCTTGTTAATAGATCACGTTATTTAAAGAAGGGAAAACGAGACTACTATTGTTTTATGTCTCATTTTTGTAACACAGCCAACAGCAGAATGTATTTTGACATTGGCATTTGCAGCGGTTTCAAATTTCTGTAACTGACTCATCTATCTTTGAACGAACCGGCCATTGTGTAGTTAGAATTTGTGTCTTTCTATGATCACGGATCATAGTAATATTAATATAATAATCAGAATATGTTGTCCCACTGTTGGGCAAAGGCAGGAAGCCTTTCACTTTTCCACTCAACTCGATTCTAAGCCAATATGAACCAATGTCGTCTACAGGCGGCGAGCTTGTCCCGCCATCGCTAGGCGTGATGACACCTCTTGAAGGGAGGAAATAGTAGTAAAGTTTTCCAAAATGTAATGACGTGTGTATAAATAAATTAAATTAAAAATAATTAATTAATTAAAATTTTTTTTGTCTATATAAATTATGTAGTACATAATTTATATAAACAAAAAAAAAAATTTTCGAAGATGATGGCATTTTTTTTACGAAATCTGTCCAATTATAATTCCTCGAAACTACTAAAACTGTGACGAGGATGCAAATCGACACGTTATAAGTATAACTACAGAAAAATCGATCACAAAAAGGATACTTTACTAAAAGCTTTTAAGCGCTATGCTTTTAAACTTTTAAGCGCTTCCTTCACTGGTCGATTGGTTCTTTACTGACCCTGATTTTAACAGCGGATGTCTTATTATTAATTTAATTTTACCCTTTCGGTTTCCATTGACAGTTTTTATTTTATTTTTACTAATTCATAAAACTGATGTACAATCACAAAATGAAATAAAGTAGTTACAAAACAATGGGACTGATTGACATCTACTAGATGCGAATTAGAATAATTTTTTTATATACACTTACTATTAAAATAAAAAAGTTAAACAAAACTTACAAATTGTGAACTTCTCCTCAGTTTGTGAGATTGTACCCTGAAGAAACTAAATTATTTTACTTTAGTCTCTAAAGTCTCGTAATAGTTATTTATGCAACTGACTAGTGGTGGTTAATATAACGTCTAGCGTTAAAAAATAGCACGCTATGTATTTATAGCATCTAGCGTTTGTTGTACCGACTCTGACTTCGCGCTAGAAATATAACGTTTCAACAAACTAGGCATCTCAAATTCTAAACTTACACAACGTGGCTAGAGCGGTATAGCATTATAGCTTTATAGTCTCACTAGTCTCACTCATAGCGTCACAGCGCCGACAGCGCGTTGGGGCACTCGGATGAAATCGTGTGAACTCGGGCGGCAGTCGGCCGGTCGGCCCGCGGTATCTGTTATCTGTTATTATTACGTAATAAGGTCTGAATTTAGACCTTATTGACATTCATGTTTTTTTATTAAATTCAGCTTCCAGATCATTTACCAAGTATCTTGGACCAAAAAAACAAATGGTTTGTAAAATGTCAATAAGGTCGAAATTAGCTTGACACCCTAGAAATGATGTGCATAATAATCTAGACACTTTCTGAGGTGTCAAGCGAATTTAGACCTTATTGACATTCATGTTTTTTTGTTAAATTCAGCTTCCAGATCATTTACCAAGTATCTTGGACCAAAAAAACAAAGGGTTTGTAAAATGTCAATAAGGTCGAAATTAGCTTGACACCCTAGAAATGATGAGCATAATAATCTAGACACTTTCTGAGGTGTCAAGCGAATTTAGACTTTATTGACATTCATGTTTTTTTGTTAAATTCAGCTTCCAGATCATTTACCAAGTATCTTGGACCAAAAAAACAAAATGTTTGTAACATGTCAATAAGGTCGAAATTAGCTTGATACCCTAGAAATGATGTGCATAATAATCTAGACACTTTCTGAGGTGTCAAGCGAATTTAGACCTTATTGACATTCATGTTTTTTTCTTAAATTCAGCTTCCAGATCATTTACCAAGTATCCTGCACCAAAAAAACAAAGGGTTTGTAAAATGTCAATAAGGTCGAAATTAACTTGAGACCTTAGAAATGATGTGTATAATAAAATTTAATCAATTTTATTAAAGACAGTCCTAAGCCTGGAAAGTATGAAGGAAAGTTCATTGATCTATAACGCTACATGAGATATTATTATATTCTTTCGTGCACAGCGCGTTGCGAGTACTTGCGAAGTTGCGAGATAACTAGCGTATTGCCAGATAAAATGATAATGTCTCCGCGTTCAGACTGCGGCCAAGTTTTGTAACAACGCGTTATAATGATAGCGTATAAAATAGCGCGCTAGAAAAATATAGTTTATAGTCTATAACACGTTTTTAGTTTAAAGTCGATTTGAACATCACTACAACTGACGTATAATAACGGGAATTAAAACACGAATGCGGGTTTATCACATGAGTGTTTTAATACCTAATTATGTACAGTTGCATATAAGACTTTATCTACATCCATGTTATCAATCCTCTATAAAAAGTTCTGAAACAGTTTTTTGCAATACTAATACTCGTATCGAACATGGCGGCCGGCGTCATAGTATACGACGTGAATTCGAATAAGTTCTTTTTTTTTTAATTACGGCGCTGTTGTAGTGAAACGCGCGTGCATTACAATGTTCTCTTTTGAAAACGAGTTGCATTATGAAATTCAGTACAACATTAAAACACCCGTTTGGATGCTATTATGGTTACCATGGTTACTATGACACTGGCTGTTTTAATGTTGGCAATAAGCTAACTGTTTCAGAAACTTTTATAGAGTATTTATAGCATGGGTGTAGATAAAATAATTTAGTTTCCTCTTACTTACCGAAATATTACTAAACAGAGTCCCATACATTACAATGAAAGCTCTGGGATGCTGCTCAAGTATGACATTAGGAGACTTGAGAGCCCAGATTATGGCAGCCGCTGTCATAACAAACATCGACAATATTGGCTTAGCCGCTTCTAGGATAGGATATCTCTTGCCGGTACGGTCTTTGTAGGACCTGAAATATTTTATTTTATTTTTATTTTATTTTATTTATTCGGAAGAACAAACAATTACACATTACATATTACAAATAAATAGAAAATAAGAAGTTATACAAATGTGCAACCAACAACGTTCTCCACAGATACAATTGAAATAAAGTAACGACCATATTAATTTGACTCTATCATTCATTGTTTCTTATAAGTAAGTACATAAACTTAAGCCCCTTATTATTATAAACATGGAGTAAAGTTACACCAGGGAGTAATTTCAGTTTAATCGTGAATACTTCGTGATTTATATTTGGCATAACTTTACTCTTCACTTTTCACTCTTTTCTCTCTCTTTTTTCTATTCCTTTTCTCTCAGTCTTTTTATGCGTGTATCCGTTCAGCTTAGCTGGAGGATTAAAAATAATGTTGACTGAATATAAAAAAAAGTGCGTAGTAAAGTTCCACCCAGTATTAACTTCGGTTTAACCATAGGTACAGCTCCTTCAACTACAAGGTTTAAGTTTGGCATAACTTACTCCGAGTTTATTTATAGGTAATTAAAGGGATCAGAAAATTCTTACAACCACACATGTAAACATGAAACAAAGTTGTTGCAAATACTCACAAATAAACATTATAAACAGCAACAGGGTATGTAGTAATGATCCCCATACCATGGATGACAATTTCTAACATCTGGGTGAACGTGACGTCACCGAAAATATAGTGCTTGTAGTACCCTGGGCCGTACGCCCCAGCGGCTAGGAACAGAGCTGAAGCCACCTAGAAAGAGAAAGAAGTAGATAGATTCTCGTTCCATTCAAAATGGTTGAGCTAAATGGTGCTGGTCCATGCGTCATGTTCGTGAACGGGCGCCGTCTCAGCTGGGACTGGTCATCTCTATCATGGCTTATTTCAATTATTTTATTTTAGTTTAATGATGGTGAAGCTCACCATCAGCTCCAGTTCTCCTGTTCTTACTAAGAGAACTCCTCAACAATTAACTTCCCTGGATGGGGAAAAGCATGTAAAAAGTTGATGAGCAGTTGCTATTGGCTATTGTAACTTAGCTAAATAATATTACAAACTGACCCACTAAAAAGTGAAAAATAAAAAACTTTTTTACAAAAAAAAAAAAACCTCTGGAAATTAAAGTTATTTTTCACTTTGTGCTGTTTTTTTTTTTTGAAAGTAAATTTCAGATTTGTACAATAAGCCAACTCAAATGGTTTTATTATGACGGAAACAATCTATCCAGAAACATAAATAAATAAATTAGTTCTCTTAGAGCAGTGATTCCCAAACTATTTTGGGCAAGAGACCCCTTTTCCAAAATGAACTGATACCTCAGACCCCCTTGGACAAATTACTTTAAAAATCCTATCTCTAGTTTTTGAAAACGCGCTTGAAAGACTTGTACGCTCGAACACATTATCTTGTACACACGGCTACACATCAAGCTATACAGTTCCAGTTTACACTGACCTCTCATTGTAAGGAAATCCTATACAATGCGAAATCAGCTTATACTGGAAATTGAATTGAATTGAATTGAATTGCCTTGATCTGTAGCCGTGCGCGTGCGTACGAACTTGTCCACGCTTATTGACTTGCCGAGTTTTTCATCTTGTATGAATTTGTGCACGCTTATCGACTTGTTGAGTTTTTTAAAGGTACAACAATGATACTTCCTTCTAAAATATTAGTCATTCTTATGACAAGTTGGTAAATACACGTAACACAGAATAGTAGTAATAGTAGTATCTTGAAAGTTTCAAATAAGAACTTGTGTTAATTAATAGGGGTCGATTTTTAGATCTCGTCGACCCCCAGAATCAGTTTTCATTTATTTGGACCCCTGGGAAACCGATGTCGACCACTTTGGGAATCCCTGTCTTAGAGCTTTGAAAGGAAAATCTACTCACCCACATACTCAGATCGTAGCTCCACGGCAGGTACAAAGTCCCCGTGTTGTACTTCTCACAATGACTCACGTAGAAATTCATCACAATACTTAACACTATGAGCAAGCCTCTGAAAAATAAAAAAATAAAAGCAATAAGAGGTAGGTATGTATCTAGCGACCGTAGAAATCTCTACGATTTTTAGGGTTCCGTCCCTCAAAAGGAAAAAACGGAACCCTTATAGGATCACTTGTTTGTCCGTCTGTCTGTCTGTCTGTGCGTCTGTCTGTCTGTCAAGACCCTTTTTCTCAGGAACGCGTGAAGGTATCAAGTTGAAATTATACCAAACACGTAGGTCTATGGTCCCTTAGAGTTCTAAAAAAATCAAGATTCTATGTGAACGCAATAAAAAAATTCGGCCATTTATGCGACATATTTTGATTCTCACAAGTAAATCAAAACCTATAGGTTACTTCCCGTTGTCCTAGAATCTTGAAATTTGGCAAAAGCAAGGTCTTACAGCACAAATATAGGAAAAAGTCCGAAAACTGTTAATTTGTAATTCTATCATATAAAAAAAAAAATCAAGTTTGTCAGTCTGTCAAGACCCTTTTCCTCGGGGGCGCGTGGAGATATCAAGCTGAAATTAATATCGAATACGTATAAATCTATGGTCCCATATAGTTCTAAAAAAATTAAGCTTCTATGTTAACGCAATAAAAAATACGGCCATTTTGCGACACATTTTGATACTCGCAACTGTCGCAAGTAAATCAAAACCTATATTGTACTTCCCGTTGACTTAGAATAATGAAATTTGGCAAGAAGCAAGGTCTCACAGCACAAGTAAAGGGAAAAGTCTGAAAAATGTTAATTTGTAATTACATCACATAAAAAAAATCATGTCTGTCAAGACCCTTTTTCTCAAGGACTCGTAGAGATATCAAGTTGAAATTAATATCAAATACGTAAGTCCATAGTTCCTTAGAGTTCTAAAAAAAATCAAGCTTCTAAGTCAATGCAATAAAAAAATACGGCCATTTTGCGAGACATTTATACTCGCAACTGTGGTAAGTAAATCAAAACCTATACGGTCTTATTTATTACAAAACGAGGTTTTTCTTCTGTCATGGTTTAAACCATCCAGCCAGTTTTTGTAATAAAAACCCAGCTGTGATAGAAATACAGTTCTTTATACAAAACTGACAACTTATTCCGGTAATAAGTTGTCTGTTTTGTAAAACTAAAAAAAAAATCCGGAATAAAGTTCGAAATTCAAAAAAGGTCCATGGTTGAACCTTGGTTTGAAGATGAACTTTGTTTTGTAATAAGACGGATAGGTACTTCCCGTTGACCTAGAATAATGAAATTTGGCAAGAAGCAAATTGTTAATTTTAGTTTTATGACATACTTATAACATTTTTTTTGGGATCCATTGATAAGTTTGTTTTCAGGATAAATTCTTTTCAACTACGGGACCCTTCATTGTGCGTGTTCCGACACGCACTTGGCCGGTTATTCATGTCTACCTACGTGATAATCGAACTTAAATCTCTACAAAGTTTTAAACGAAGTTTCCCTGTCTCATCCCTCAGTGTATCTGGATAAGGCTTTGAAAATAATTGATGGATTTCAATGTCATAGAGATTGCTTCGGGAGTTACCTAGGTTTATAACTACGCCATATTAAAAAGAAAAACTTACTTTTAAACCCACGATGGAAAAAGAGGCGTACCTAAGTAAGTTAATAAGTTTGGAGTCTTCGTTTGGTGGACTGATTACAATGCAGATTGTTTTTCTATTAAAAAGCTAGTTTAGCTATTAATTGATTAATATTGATTAGCCTAGTGGAGTGACTGTCGGACTGTCAAGTCATAGGTCTCGAGTTCGAGCCCAAGTCGCGCACCTCTGACTTTTCGGGTTCATGTATACGTATTGTAATTATCATTTGCTCAAAAAACGGTGAAGGAAAACATCGTGAGGAAACCGGCATGACTGAGAGGTATTTCTCAACGGCATGTGAAGACAAGTCACAGGACGAGTAGCGGCATAAAAACTCTGACACCAGGTTCGTTAGAGTTAGACCACACGAAAAGGAAAAAAACAAAGTTTTGATTTATTTGTTTCCTACCTGAAACAAGACACGGAGAACACCGGATCCCTTCCGAAGACGGATATAAGTGAGTAGGGAATAAGGAACACGATGTACGAGTCCAGTCCGTGATCGAATAACTCGCCGAGTGGTCCAGAAACGCCTATGCGACGAGCTTGCTTGCCATCCAGTCCGTCTGGAAATTAGCCATTGTTACATTAATATATGAAGGGTCCTGTAACTTAAGCACAAAATTGCAGGTTCGAAGATAGCAGGTACAGTACGACAGGACTCAGAGATTCCATCGTTTTCATCTTCGGAAAAACCGAACTTTGCCGAAATAAAATGTGACTGGTCCAATAAGGGAGTGATGGAATTAGTGTCATAATCATGACGATTAGGCATTACGCACTAATTCCATCACTCCTAGGATAATCACATTTCATTCGCTATATTTCGGTTTTTACGAAGGTAAACGATTGAGCCTCTGAGTCCTGTCGTACTGGAGCGCAGTGAGATGTTTACATTCGAAGTGTACTTTACCGCAGCAACTTAGCACAAACTGTCAAATTTTCTCATTCGATTTTGAACTTAACCATCAACATTTTAAGGTCATTTGGAGAAATTTGACAGTTTGGTATAACTTGATGTGCTGTTGTCTGTACAATCTTAATAATATAATTCTTCTGTACGTGTGTTTGTCACCTAACTCCTCCTAAACGGCTGGACCGATTTCGGTATATTTCAATGTGTTCCTGGATGGTTTGAAAACACAATTACCCAGTAATTGGGTTGTGGAGTCAGATAGACAGTCCCTCCATGTAAAATACTGATATTCAGCTGCATCCGTTTAGACTGGTAGCCGACCCCAACATTGGGAAAAGGCTAGGCAGATTGATTGATTGACCCCCTATTACACGGGACTTACCAGCGAAATGTGGGTGTAAATAAATAGGTCACCTCTGCCTAACCTTTCGGAGTAAATAGGCGTGATGTTATGTGTTAGGACTAGTTATAAGTAAGTACATCATGTCATTGTGTCCTTGAGCTTGTAATTAATCGTCACTTGAGTGACGTCGAGTCAGTATGGGGTTACAGTTACAATTATTTTGTACCCCGTAGAGATGAAAACGTATGTAGTAAGTTAGCAACAGAAGTCGATAAACACTGTTACTTTTACATCCTAAACTAGCTTTGGCCCGCGGCTTCGCCCGCGTGGATGTCGGAAAATATCCTACGGGAATGTATTACCGGGAAATCCTTCCTTATTCCTTGTCTACATTATAAAGGGAACCTCTGTGCAAAATTTCAGCTTTCTAGGTCCAAGGGTTTGGGCTGGGCGTTGGACTTCTCTTTTTATTTGTATAGATAATAATATATAGATTTTATTGATACACAAAACAATCTAATAATAATAATAATATCTATCTAATCGACTTACAAAAAAAACACTACAAAGTGAAAAATAAGTTTAATTTCGAAAGTCGGTGTCGTTGGATCTGTATTTTAGTTTTTGTCACCGACTTCCGAAATTAAAGTTATTTTTCATTTTGTAGTATTTTTTTTTGGAACTCGGTTGTATTTTTTTTTGTAAAAAAGTGTTTAATTTTAACTTTTTAGTGGGTCAGTTTGTAATTTTATCTAAGTTACAATAGCCTAATATAATATCAACTGCTCATCACCTTTTACAAAATATTGCTTTTCCCGTGTAAGGACGTTAATTGTTGAGGAGTTCTCCTGGTAAGAACCAGGAGTACTGGATTGGATGGCGAAGTCATCATCAGCTCCACTTCACCATAATGCATTGTGACGAGCTTAAATAGCTTAGCAACCATATTAAAGTAAGTAATCGAATCGCAACCCGTGAAATACTTATTATTGAGTAGTTCCGATGGTCATCTGTGGTTTTCATCATCAGTTCCACTTCAAAAAATGGTAACCACCATTTCTTCGCTCGCTTTCTTCTTTCCGAGAGCAAATACCTACATGAGTTCCTATAAAAAAATACCCAAATCGCAAATCGAACCACACAGATGTGAGTGGACTTATGTCCTGTCTTCTGAACCATCTGATGTTATCCACCCTGTATAGTTATCATCATCATCATCTGCCTAGCCTTTTCCCTACTATGTTGGGGTCGGCTTCCAGTCTAACCGAATGCAGCTGAATACCAGTATTTTACATGAAGCTGCTTCCTATCTGACCTCCACAACCCAGTTAGGTACTGGGTAATACGATACCCCTTGGTAAGACTGGATGTCAGACTTTCGGGCTTCTGACGATCCGTAACGACTGTCAAATATCCACGAATGATAGCCGGGACGTGCTTTCCGAGGCACCGAGGGGTCTCGGTATGTAAGGATGGTCACCCATCCACATACCAATGGCGGCGAGCGTAGCTTAACCTGATCGATCGATACTTGTGACAGTTATCACTTAGCCACGAGCCCCTCTCTGTATAGTTATCACTTACCTAAATTATAAGCTAGAAAAATCAGCACGCCGCAAAACGTGAAAGCCCAGTTAGGTATATCACATTCATAGGCCATGTGCCCTGGCCGGCCTCCTGCGGCATAGAAGTCGTAATCGTACGCAGTGAGAGTCAACACGGCTACCACCATGCAAAGGAAACCAGCGAAGGTTATTGAATTAGGGGCTATTGACTTTGGTATCACCTGAAAATTAAAAAAAAAGTTGTGGTCACTCCTGAGGGTCTAGACCAGGGATTCCCAAACTATTTTGGGCAAGAGACCTCTTTTCCAAAATGAAGTGATACCTCAGCCAAAACCAAATATACATATATATAGGGTGACTGGTAATTAGTGACCGATACTTAAAAACATGATTATACTCATGATACCAGTCAACTTTTACTATGGGACCAAAACTGAAATCGCGAAAAAAAAATCAGCTGCTCCATACATTCATGTTCGCATAACTCGTCAAAATGTAGGGAGCAGCTGAATTTTTTTTCGCGATTTCAGGTTTGGTCCCATAGTAAAAGTTGTTTGTTATCATGAGCACAATCATGTGTTTAGGTATCGGTCACTAATTACCAGTCACCCTATATATATATATAGTATTTTGGCCTTGGCCAAATTACTTTAAAAATCCTTTCTGTAGTTTTTGAAAACGCGCCTGAAAGACTTGTACGCTCGAACACCATTATTGACTTATTGAGTTTTTTAAAAGTACAACAATAAATACTTCCTTCTAAAATATTACTCATTCTTATGACAAAGTGGAAAGTACACCTAACACAGAATAGTAGTAATAGTAGTATCTTGAAAGTTTCAAATAAGAACTTGTGTTAATTAATAGCGGTCGATTATTAGATCTCGTCGACCCCCAGAATCAGTTTTCGTTTATTTCGACCCCTGGGAAACCGATTTCGACCCCAAGGGGTCGATATCGACCACTTTGGGAATCCCTGGCCTAGACAAATGGCATTCGCTTCGGAGCAATTCTATTTCTACAATCGCTATAGCTTCAAAGTGACATTGATCACGTGACATTTTCAAATCAAATCAAATAATCTTTATTGCAATCCATAATGTGGTACAGATGGTAAGTAATATTTTTAGAAACAATTATGGACCCTGTCGGGCACAGCAAGCTTATACTCGTATGTAATAGAGAGGAAGAGCGCTTTTATTATTTTCCTTTATTTATTAATGACTAGCTTCTGCCCGCGACTTCGTCCGCGTGAAATTTCTTGTCCCCCCCACCCACCAACCCCGACGCATTGCATCGCAACGCCTGCCTGCGCTATTACTTCGTTTGCGCTTAATAGCATCGTTTCTGACATTTTTTCTGTTTGCTCGGCTCATAAGGTCCCCAGCGTGACATTAAATAGCCTATATCCTTCCGCATCGCCTGCCCGCGCTATTACTTCGCGCTCGGCTCCGAAGGTCCCTAGCGTGATGTATTAAATAGCCTGTATCCTTCCGCATCGCCTGCCCGCGCTATTCCTTCGCGCTCGGCTCCTAAGGGCCCTAGCAAGATGTTAAATAGCCTATATCCTTCCGCATCGCCTGCCCGCGCTATTACTTCGCGCTCGGCTCCTAAGGGCCCTAGCAAGATGTTAAATAGCCTATATCCTTCCGCATCGCCTGCCCGCGCTATTACTTCGCGCTCGGCTCCTAAGGGCCCTAGCAAGATGTTAAATAGCCTACATCCTTCCGCATCGCCTGCCCGCGCTATTACTTCGCGCTCGGCTCCTAAGGGACCTAGCAAGATGGTAAATAGCCTCCTTCCGCATCGCCTGCCCGCGCTATTACTTCGCGCTCGGCTCCTAAGAGCCCTAGCGTGATGTTAAATAGCCTATAGCCCTCCTCAACAACTGGGTTATAAAATGCAAAAAGATTTTTTCAAATCTGACTGGGGTAGTTCCAGAGATAGCGCGTTCAAACAAACTAACAAAAAAACAAACTCTTTCGCTGTATTCCACCGACATTATTGAAATAATAAATCGAGAGGGTCGTCAATCCGCGGAAAATCTAGCAATTCTGAAAAATTACTTATTTGTACAACGCCATCTATGGGTAAATTGATAAAACGTCCGCACTAAACATGTTTGCTCAAGAGCGACCTATATGATTTAAAGTTACTTTGCGTTTTAGTAATTTTATATTATCTCCGAAACTGTATGACCAATTGACATACTGTAAAGGCCAAATCTTATCTCCATGATGTCCTTGTGATCATTAAATAACTTATTTTGATAAGGATTAATGTTTTGTTGTTTAAATAATCATCCAAACGTAAGTATGCCTAAAAAATACTTTTTTAAAGCAATAAAAGATGTATAAAAGATAAAATATAAAAGATAGAAATATGGTGTCGCGGACTTTTTTGTAGAATTATTTAAGACGGACCAGCACCCTAATTGCGTAACACATTAGCAATCGGAGTTTGAATCATTTTGAAACAAATTGCTAATCCATCGCTTCTTATGCTCGAAATATTTGTCTGCTCGACAACGTAAATAACGCAATGAATGTTGCTAAACTGTCAAAATGAAACCAACTCCGATTGATAATGTGTTACACAATTAGGGTACTGACTGCCATACATTGTTCTCAATTTTAAACAACCGTTTAGGCAGCGCATGCAAAAAAGTCTGTTTAAAGAGGTATTTCTTTCCGACTTGTTAGACAAAAATTGTGATAGCTTGGCTAATATGCATGATATAAATATAATTTATAGCCTATAGCACTCAGGAATAATGTAGCTTTCTACCAGTGAAAAAATTTTTAGAGTTGGATCATTAGTTCCGGAGATTACCTCCTACATACAAACTTACAAACATACAAACTTACATACAAATTTTACCTCTTTATAATATTATTAGTATATTAGTATAGATTTAAATTATCACTCACTAGCTTTTGCCCGCGGCTTCGCCCGCGTGGATGTCTCAAAATATCCCAAGGGAACCTGCTACCGGGAATTCCTTCCTTATTCAGTGTCTACATTATAAAGGAAACCTCTGTGCAAAATTTCAGCTTTCTAGATCCAAGGGTTTGGGCGGGGCGTTGGTGAGTCAGTCAATTAGTCAGTCAGTCAGGACTTCTCTTTTTATTTATATAGAAGATTTATTTATTCTCTGTTTTTCGATAGCTTATGTTGTTAACCCATAGTATTTTGGACAACCCCATATTTTTGGCTTTTCTGCTGTCGACATCGCTAATCGAATGCTACTTTGTTTATGGCCTCTGTTTTTTTTGCCATTGACAGCAGTCATGTTCAGTTCGGTAGGTCCTCAGTGACTCTTAAACAGTTATTGATCCCAAGAAACCGATTATAAGAGAGAAACATAAAAAACCCCTGATTTTTTTATGGTTTCGCGCAAAACCATGAGTGTAGAGTACCGAACGTGGAAATACACAAAGATTTTTCCGATTTGAGAACTTCGAGAATCGGACCAAATTCATTGCGTTCAGTCTCCCAAGAAGAGTTCGCCGACGTTCACACGGACGTAAAAATATCGCGGCGGGATTTTATCGCGCACCGGATTTTCAACTCTCGGTGTTGAGCTGAGCATTGAGAATCCAACCTACCAACAACAGTGTGCATCCCAGTGCGTCAGAAAAACACACTGTTGGATTTTCAACTTTCGGCAGTGTTGAAAATCTAGTGTGTGAAAAAAAATCGCCGCGATATTTTTACGTCCGTGCGAACGTCGGCTTAGAGTTATTTTAAATCAGTTCAAGAATATTGTATTAAACTTACTTTGACAATAGTGTTCCATGTCGGATGCATCACATAATTACTGAGTGGGCTTGTATCTATGGCACTATACTGAAAAATACAAACAAAAAGTAAAATAACTGCTGCTGTTACATAACGAAGACAATACAAGAATATACGGGGTCGGCAGAGATACACACATTTTATTAGGTAGGTCAAAAGTTAAAAAAAAAATACTAGTCCAATAAAATAAAGGGCAAGGGGGCACATATTCAGACTCTATGAGAATGACCTTTTGATCAATCAATCAATCAATTTATTTGTGAAACATAGGTTTTTACATGCATAGGTGTTTACATAAATAGGTAAGCTATGTTTTGTCATAATTAAGACATACAAATTTATAAGTGACACATTAGGAGAATATGTAACTTAGAAAAAATAATATTTTAAATTAATTAAATACATGAAAAGAAAATACAATAAAATCAATAAATAGTCATAGTCATATTATCAAAATGTAAAAATCATTATTATAAAATAGTTGGTCATTCTAAAATTCGTCTACATTTTCCAATTAATAATTTCTTAAACTTATATAATGTCATGTTTTTTATGTCATCAGGAATTTGATGTTGCCCAACATTGAAGTTAAGTTCCTAATGTTCTGAGTTGCACGATTACTGACAAATAATTGCACTGACTTGACAGGTCCACTGAATCTATGTGGTCCTTTCCACAAAAGACTGCTGACTTATGACCACTAGACCAAGGATAAAACACTACAAAAGCCTAAAACATTAAAGCAACAATAAAAAATAATAAGTCGGCTTACCTTATATTTATTAAATCCTCTCAAATGTTCCTTCGTTAAATACTTATATTCGAACATCTTGAGCACAGCCACTTGTCAAATATTTCTGAGAATAATGAAAAAAACAAATGTACAAAATGATTGAAGGTCATGTCATGGTGGAATGAGTGAATGTTAAGGCCGAATTAACAAACAAAAAAAAAATTACGTAAGATCTCTAGAAACTGTTAATTTAATAAGTTTTGACAAAGAAAAACGTGGGAACAAAATTTGTGATAGACGCTGCTCTCAAATAATTATACGAGTATTGTTGTAAGGTTTTAAATTAACAATCCATATAAATTAAAATGTTAAGGTAATTGATCAACGGCTACATCAGCAATTCTGTGAAATGCACATACACGATTCGTCACAGATGAAGAAAAGTATCGTAAAACCTAAGCACAAGGTGATATCGCAGTATAAAACATACATTAGGACAACGCCTTTGATCTCGTGGTAAATGCCGAAAACGTCTAGACATTGTCGCAACTGCAAGGGTTGTCCCACGTAAACGTCTAGACATTGTCGCAACTGCAAGGGTTGTCCCAAGTAAACGTCTAGACATTGTCGCAACTGCAAGGGTTGTCCCAAGTTAACGATATTAATTTATTAATTTGTTTTTTGAGATCAACATCGTCATCAAATTATTATTATTATATTTGAGTGCCTGCTTATTTCTTAAGTTTTTTTTCTAATTATTTTATTATTTTTCTCTTTAGCCGAAATACTTTTTCTTGATAAAATTAAATTTTAAAAATATATCAGGTTTTGCTAGTGATCACAAACTTTTTTAGATGTGTGTAAATTAAAACAATAATAAAATAAACACAATAGCCCTGAAAATCGTGACCCGAGCTACTAACACGGTGGAAGTATGCAGCTCGGGCTCGCGTTGAGAACGGCTGGACCGATTTGGCAATTTTGTATTTCAAAATATTCATTGTATTCGGAATTAGGGTTTTATTGAAAGAAAAATTAGAAAAGTTTCCTGAAAAATGTTCTGAAAAAGGAAAAAACTGAACATCTTTTTTTCTATGCGATTTTGTATGAATTATTGAAAGAACAGGATAACGTCTGTCGGGTCAGCTAGTACTGTTATGCCGCAGGCTGTCGTGCGGTCCATGGCTCTGTATGGGGCGACCGTGTGGATAGACACCCTGACAGCCGCAACGTCGCAATATTGCGAACGCTGCAGAGAGCGATGGCTGTTATGGTGATAAGGGGATACCGTACGATCTCCTGCGAGGCAGCAACTCTCCAGGCCGGATCAACGCCCTGGAAGCGTACATAGAAATGCTACTTCAGTACGTCCCCTCAGGCGGAGACGATAGAGTCATTTCCAGGCGTTAAATACACGTAAATGCTAGTAAATGCTAATTCCGCGTAAATGCTATTGAATAATACGCATTTACGTGTGTTTAACGCCTGGAAATGCGCTAACTCTAAGTATTCGTCTCCGCCTGAGGGGACGTACCGAATTAGCATTTCTATATACGCGCCCTGGAACCTGGGCTCGAGAATAAGGATTCTCGAGCCCAGGTTCCAGGGCGCGTATATAGAAATGCTAATTCGGTACGTCCCCAGCGATCTATGGACGCAAGGGCGTCCATAGATCGCTGGCGGAAGGTGGAGCTAGCGCGTGATCAGCGTCCCCGGGAATTCGAGGCACGAAGGACCAATCGCTGTCAGATCCTAGTGGCTGAATCGAGGGAGCTACTTGCACAACCCAGACGGGGGTCTCGCAAAATGGCCGCAGATGCAGATGGGCCTGCCTCCAGCCATACCTCCGGGAATGGCTGGAGAGGCCGCATGGCGCCTTTAGTTTCCGGCTGACGCAGGTGCTTACTGGACACATATGTTTTGGGAAGTATCTGCGTCGCATAGGCAGGAGCGGTCGCCCGCTTGTCATCACTGGCTGTGGACTGCCCCGAGGACACGGTGCAACATGCGCTGGAGGAGTGCTCAGGTCGGTCCAACAGCGCTGTGCCCTCGTCGCGACACTTGGTGCGTGTGATCTCTCTCGTTTCCGACCATGGACTGAACCACGGTCGGAAGCGAGAGAGATCACACGCACCAAGTGTCGCGACGACCGACCGTGGTTCAGTCCATGGTCGGAAACAAACACGCTTGAGAGGCTGTCGCCTCTTTTTGCGAGGAGGTGATACATACAAAGGAGGCGGCGGAGGGGGATAGAGAGCATCATTCTTTAGTAGAAGATTAAGTAGTAGAAAAAGTTATTCTGCATTGACTCCAATTAAATTGGTAGAAGAATGATGAACCCAAGTCCAAAGATTACTACCGCTACTTACCTACAGCGAAACTAAGATCCGTCTCACAGAAAACACACACAATATTCAGGAAATGTCACTAGGCAATATTGAATGACAGTAAAATGCAGCAGGCAGGCAGTTAAAAAATAAGAACACCACTTAAAACATGGTCTCCAGTAAGTCGGTAACTGTTTTTAATACTGATAACTTTGGTACAAAAATAATTCAACGATACACGCGACGTATTCTTATCACCAAAGGCACAGACACAGATAAGATTATTTACATAATTGAACAGATACGATGTTCTTCTGAGCTTGGTATTTTTCGGCCAATGTGTATTGTGCCTGCCTGCAACTTGACATAAAGACCAATTTTCTATTTTATATTAACTCGTCGCACGCCCAATAGATTTTTTATTGTTATCTGAACACCTGCGGGCTTACATGAGCTCTTATAGCAGGGCAGAAGTTGAACGTTTCCAGTGAGAGAGAGTGACGGTGCTATAGGTCGTATATAGCTCCGTCTCTCTCTCTCACTGGAAACGTTCAACTTCTGCCCTGATATAAGAGCACATAGTAACCCCCCTGGGTGTGCAATCGACGTTTAAAGAGTTAAAATTTATTTCCTTTCTATGTCAAAAAAAAAAAATTCGAATTGAATTGAAGCAGTAATCTCATCTCAATGACAATCAATGTCAAAAACTTGTCAAAACTGTAGGAAAGTAAAAGGCTCATTAGATAGATTAAGACAAATAAGAACATGAAAGTTTAAAAAAAACACTTTTTTACAAAAAAAAAACACTACAAATTGAAAAATAATTTTAATTTCGGAAGTCGGTGTCTTAGGATCTGTATTTTGCCACCGTCTTCCGAAATTAAAGTTATTTTTCAATTTGTAGTGTTGTGGCCGGCATCTACATCGCCACATGCGAACTACGCATCACGCTGACGTCACGCAAAATCCTGCATCGCGCAATCAGAGTTCAGCGTCACCAGCATAATTACATATATACAACGTTCGGGACGTTGTATATATGTAATTATGCCGGTTACATCAATCGTTGGGCAGTTGCCCACCAGACACTACAACCGTCTGGTCGGAGGATCCTCTCTTTTCTATGGAGGATGAGTGAACTTTACACCCTGTTCCTCATGCCTCTATAGTGGTTTTTTGGAAGTAGGTTGTTTTTATTTGTAAAAAAGTTTTTTTTATTTTCCACTGTTTAGTGGGTCAGATTGTAATTTATCTAAGTTACAATAGCCTAATGTTACCGGCTCATCACCTTTTACAAAATATTGCTTTTGCAGGAGAACTGCTGCTGAGCTGATGGTGAAGTCACCATCAGCTCCACTTCACCAAATGCATTGTGACGAGCATAAATTGCTTACCATTCAGTAGTTCCGATGGCCTCTCGAAAATCGTAAAAAGGAACCCTTATGGTGCGACTCAGTCTGTCTGTCCGTCTGTCACAGCTGGATATCTCAAGAACTACTACTGCTATCAACTTGAAATTTGGATAAGTTTTAGAAGACGTTTGCCCAACAATTTTGCAAATAAAAAATAAATTATTTTGCGACACATTTTGATACTCGCAACTGTCGCAAGTAAATCAAAACCTATAGGGTACTTCCCGTTGACCTAGAATAATGAAATTTGGCAAGAAGCAAGGTCTCCCAGCACAAGTAAAGGAAAAAGTCCGAAAATGGTGAATTTGTAATTTTTTGACATAAAAAAATTTTTTTTGGGACCAATGTTAAGTTTGTTTTTGGGATAAATTCTTTTCAACTACGGAACCCTTCATTGTGCGTGGTCCGACACGCACTTGTCTGTTTTTTTTTGTTTATGGTTTTGTTTTGATTGAGGTTTTGATTCTTCCTACAATAATTGATTTGTTTTTTTTTATAATGGAATTGATTTTGACTATAGTATAGGCGGGTGACCCGTCTGTTTAAAACAAATTATTAATCAATTCTTATCATTTGCTATATATTAGTCATGTAGCGTATCACAAAGTTGTGGCAAGATAAGTCTGATAGATTATCTTTATTTATGAGCCTATTACTCTATAGTAGTACTATTTGATAACAGGTTTGCAATAACCTAATCCATTTTTTATGTTAGTTTTTTGGCATTGTTTTTAATTTGATGATGTGCAATATAATTTTAGTAGGTACCAAACTGTTTATTCTTTGGTTCAGTCATATTAAATGCAAATGAAATTATAATCGAATAATAAAAAAAATTGCGAACTACTTTACTTTTTTACTTTAATTTTTTCTTTTTTTTTAAATGTGTCTTCTCTGCTTTGAAAGTTCTATTCTTTGGTGCAAACTGAACTTTGACTTCTGATAAATTCTCGGACATTATAATAATTTTAGAGAATAATCCATATTCTGTAATAGTCCTACACCAACCGAGGGTCCTTGAGTACACTTACATGGTGCAAACATGGTGTGTGTCTTATTCCATTGGAAGTGCCTAACAAGCCTCTGTGAGATAGCTTCGGCTTCTCGTATTCTTCTCTTCGCACCATGGACCCGAGATATGTGAAAAAAAAACCATCACTTCCTTGCAGAACTTCAACTAATATAAAAACTTTTTACAAAAAAAAAAACAACTGACTCCCAAAAAACACTACAAAGTGAAAAATAACTTTAATTTCGGAAGTCGGTGTCTTTGGTTTTTTTATTTACTTTCGTTTTTTTTGGCACCGACTTCCGAAATTAAAGTTATTTTTCACTTTGTAGTGTTTTTTGGGAGTCGGTTGTTTTTTTTTTTGTAAAAAGTTTTTATTTTTCACTTTTTAGTGGTGACACTACAACTCAAGTAGCGCAATTTGAAGCGGCATATAGTTAGCATTCAATCATTTATAGCCAGAGTGCACCTCATGACAATTCCAATAAGCCCAAACACGGCTACGATACATTATTTTATTACCGAGTTCCGATGCCTACCTTCCGGCTTCTTCATCAGATCGGTTCGATGGTACCATTTTCATCAGAACCATTTATTTGAAGCTTCGTCATAGTCGCTTAACTATTTTAATGGAGATATCTTATCGCCACCCGTGAAATACTTGCTATCGTTGAGGAGTTCCAGTGGCTTTCTGTGGTCTTCTTCATCAGTTCCACTTCACCAGATGATACTTTCTGAATGCAAATGCTTGATTTGTTGATGAAAATACCAAAATAGCTATATGTATGCCTATAATATTTGAGGAGTTCCCTCGATTCCTCATGGATCCCATCATCAAAACTGGATTTTTACAAAAATGGGACCAATCTGGAAGCATACCCTTTCAAATAAAAAAAGAATTTTCCGAATCGGTTCATAAATGACGGAGTACTGAGGTAACAAACATACAAAAAAAAAAAAAACATACAACCGAATTGAGAACCTCCTCCTTTTTTTGAAGTCGGTTAAAAATCACTACGATTAGCAAACGGATTTGCTATCGCAGTGCTTATGTAGGTTATTAGATAGGCTTGATATGATGTCGCTTTCTCATAATTGAGGAGGTAAAGAACAAAATCTTACTTTCCGTGTTTTTGTTTTTATATTTTTTTTTTGGAAGCAGAATGATAAAACATAACATAGCAAAAATATGTATTACACAGCAAAAGCACTTATTTTTAATAGGAAAAAATTCGTAAATTTAATAGCTCCGTTCAAAATCACTCCATTCCACGAAATTATTGCAGTCAAAACCATTATAAAATATCCAGTAGAGTATATCCAGTCTATCAAAACTTTACCTTTCCAAAAAAGTCACAACAAAATATCACTTAGGTACCCATTTTTCTTTTTCAAAAATTAGCAAAGTTACTCATTATTATAATTACCAATAAGACACTTTAAACCCACTATTTTGTAGTGGATTTAAAGTGTCTCTTTCCCTAGTCCTAGTTTAAAATAACATAGTCAAAATATTACTACTACTACTTTTACTTATTGTGTAGGGTCAATTAATTACATTTTATTTTATTGTTTTTCCTAAAGTTAAAAGTGGAGAAGTGACGTTTTGTTCTTTACCTCCTCAATTATAAGTTTACCATTACATTTCATTGTTTTTCCTAAAGTTAAAAGTGGAAAAGTGACGTTTTGTTCTTTACCTCATGAAGTATAAGTTTAACATTACATTTTATTGTTTTTCCTAAAGCTAAAAGTGGAAAAGTGACGTTTTGTTCTTTACCTCCTCAATTATAAGTTTACCATTACATTTTATTGTTTTCCCTAAAGTTAAAAGTGGAACAGTGGCGTTTTGTTCTTTACCTCCTCAATTATAAGTTTACCATTACACTTAATTGGTTTTTCCTAAAGTTAAAAGTGGAAAAGTGACGTTTCGTTCTTTACCTCCTCAATTATATAAGTTTACCATTAAATTTTATTGTTTTTCCTAAAGTAAAAAGTGGAAAAGTGACGTTTTGTTCTTTACCTCCTCAATTATAAGTTTACCAACTATTTTCACATTATGGCATGCTAAAAATGTACCGAGTGTAGGATTCATTGTTATAACTGTACCACACAATGCACATCTACCTCTGACGGTCATAATTCATGTCACAGCTCACATTCGACAAATTAACAGATGTCTATTTTTACGTGTCATATATCATAGTGGCGAGAATTAATGCCAGCTACATTGCACCAATGCATCAATTAACGTGATGCAGAATGAGTGGGCTAATTTTTATTAACACGCCTCTCGTCTGGCTAGTAAATTGACAGACATGTTCACACTTGGGTATGCAGAATTTGAATGTGAGATAGTTTAGAAAATTTTAAATGTATAACTGTCAGTTGCCATTAAATTTAACTCCCCATTAAACATAATGCTGTCTCTGTCTAACGGAACGTATCAGAAAGTGACAGCATGACTTTTAATGGGGAATTAAATTTATTGGATTTACGTGCAACTGACAGAAAGTCTCTTCCGTACCAAGATCGGAAGAGACTTCCTGTCAGTAGGTACCATTGAGAAAAAAAATTATGAGTCTGGAGTTAAGGAACATTTTGAAATTTCCTATGCTCACATTTTTAGTCAGATGAGGTAAATATCTCACGACTTATTAATTTTTCAATGGTGGCACTGCCGGCTAGCATCTATACTCTTTTCAAACTACAAAATGGTAGTCTAAGGCTTCACAAGACGCCGGAGCCGCACCGGCGCAGATGAGGTAAATATCTCACGACTTATTAATTTTTCAATGGTGGGACTGCCAGCAGCTGGCATCTAACTCGCTTTAAACTACAAAACAGTCTAAGACTTCACAAGACGCCGGAGCCACACCGGTGCTGGACTGCATGCTCGTTGTTTATGTTTATCTCGGTATCGATGTAAAGAAAAAAGAAAGAAAAAGTATTTATTGTGACTCGCACAGAACTAAAACTAAAACTCAAAATAAAAGTCACTATAGTATTGCGGTGTTCACGCGGCTTCGGTGCGGCTCTGGCGGGCGCGGCGATACGACGCTTGGGCTATATTCATTCGTATACACAAACGGTGCGGCTCCGGCGTCGTGTACATGAAGCCTAAAGCCGCAAGTATACCTACACACTATGAAAAGATAGAAGGCGTTTGCAAAACTATGAATGAGCTCTAGACCAACTTTGTAGTTGGTCGAAAGGTCTATTGGGGATACTGCTTTGTTATCCGCCTGACATACTCTAGTGGATGTTTTAGACACCCATAGGAAAGAGGTATGCCCTTCTCTTCGCAGTAACCGGAACTACTACAGCATGACTTTAGCAAATAATAATATCATCTTAGACTCATTAGTATCTAATAAAGCAATGTCCCATCGTGATGCTCTTAGTTAGGTTTTGTCAAAGACTGGGTGCAGTGACACATGTGAAAGTCGGGTAAAGTACTAAGTCTTCATGAGGAAATAAGAGTTCTTTTTGCATGTGCATCTGCAGCTGGTAATGTAGAACGCATGCGCGAGTTTAATCTGCCCGGTTTAGGTTATTAGTGCGACTGCCAGTTAGCCGAATATGATACCAGACCGTTAGGCTGATGTTACTGCTTGTTCATAGTTATTGTTTAAAGCCTCTGTTACGGATACCAGTAACGAAGGAGACTTTATTGTAATGGCCTCAATTCAGAACCTAATCGCAACTTGTTGATACCGGGAGCGCAGAAGCTTCATTATCATCAAAATATCAGACGTAATGCAACCAATTTTGGAGATAGCCCTCGTGAAAACGTCGGTAAAGCACGGTTATTGTCATTGTGAAGTAAACGAAAGATGATTACCCTTCTGACCACTTTATATAATCTTAATTTGGAATTAGTTAAAGCATAATTTATCTTCGAAGTACGCAAGAGAGTCCAGGTTGTTACAGTCATTTAATGAGACATTTTCGTACCCACATGAAAAATGTTCGGCAACATGTTTTATATCATTCCGTCTACTTTTACCACCGACTTCCAAAACAGACAGGATACACCCTTAATTATACGAAAAGACACCCATCCCCATCCGAAATTACTCGTAATTTGGTCCGAAATAGTGGCACGCGCGCAACCCAGACATTATCGCCGAGTTTCGGATTTCAAATTACGCGCCGGTATCGGGTGGCGCCCTCCGCGTAGCTATGGCAACGCACAGGTGTTCTATCGATCTCCCGCCGATTCGTGTTCGCCTGGTACTTTGGTAAAAAAGTATTGACGATTTTACCTTCTTTTTAGAGAAAAACCTTGGAAATAAAAAGTTTATGGTAACGAAGTCGGTGAATGAATTTCAGACAGTGTGTTTTCTAAACAACATTTTATTTTATGACTTTTTGTTCGCAACAGAATACAGCAAATGAATGCCGATTGACGGTTGTTCTATTTGCTCAGATTTGCTCCTTTCATTACTTTTGTGCACAAACTATCAACATATGAGTACATTAAGCAATCAAATTCCCTGATAAGGAACATCTACACAGAAGAAAACATTTCACTCCTTATATTTGGATGCACCACCCGACCACCAAGCAGTGATGCCCAAAACAATTGATTACCTATTTACTTACTTATCGAATTGCATAAACAACGCAGTTATAAACGCATCCAACACTAGCACGCTCTGTAAATTCAACTAAACTAGCTAAACATTAGTTTAAATTAAAACGGTAAAGGCCGTTTCCATTTGCATCGCACGTGATCGTCTGTAACAGCGTCTAGTCGCCTCATCAAGCTGGACTGAGCGATTAATTTGGGCAACAATGGAGTCTTACGCATGAACGGTAGCGGGTGAGGAGTAAAACGGGTCAAAAGGTAATTTTCTCCTAGATATCTTTGCTTGATAAGATATGATAAGTGAAGATTGCAGTTTATTTACTGAAATAAACTTCTGTTTTGAAGATACCGGACGGTTATCCGACCAGATTCCAATAACAGCATGGAAGTAATAGAACTAGGGCCAGTGAGACATGCCTGCTTTAACTCTCCTGCCTGTACTTGGCAAGACGCTGAAGTGATCTGAAGGCGTTTTGAGGAGGCCTTTAATCAGTGGAAATTCACAGACAGCCAGAATCATTAGCTGACCATTAGTCACTACTATATCCACATAATGACGATCTTCTTTAGAAGTTAGACCAATAAATCAATTACCCCCGTCCACATTATAACTTGTGGCATACGCCAGCCATTAGCGCGACGGGCCGGATGGTCTGAGTCTCACACCTATTTACGCTTCCTCTTGCGTTCTGTACTCCTGGTAATACAGTTATATTTACGCGATACTTCATAACGGTCCCTCATTTGGTGGTGACAAATATTGGCGTGATATCATCAGATGATGAGGCTGCTGTATGATCTAGATCTTAGACTAGGGTAGGATTTATGGGAACTTCATTGCAATTTAAATTATTTAGGTCCTTTGATCATCAGGATCGTGCGTGATCCGTTTAGTCACCAGCATCGTCAAACGACACAAAATAATTTGATGACCACACGAATTGCCCTCCAAATGTGATTGCAATCAAAATGATTCACTTTATAGTTTCTTCCTATGTTCATATTACTTATTCTATGTTTCTTCCTATTATTGAATGTTTACCAACACTCACCAAATACATGTATCCACTAGGCATGACTTTTTGCGTCTAATCTCTAAAGTTGGTTCGATAAAATTGACCATAAATATTCCTTTTTGCTTCCCAACAGATTATTCAGTGACAAAATCGACTTGACAATGTCATGCAAATTATCAGATCAGTCAGCCACACAGTGCGCGTGCGACTGTCATAAATTGTCGCGTAATAAATTAATTTTTAGCCACGCGGTGCAACGCGTTATTGCAGCACTAATTGATATTAAACGCTGCTCTGATGCTGTCATCGCATCGTATCATACCAATGTATTTTTATGTTATCCTGGTGGAACTGGCACTTCCCTAAATTCCAACTCTAGATTCGTTAGTTAAAATCTTGATTAATGTGGAACAATGGATCATCATAATCAGCCTATAGTAGTCCACTGCTTCTCTAATTGCACACCATTAACCTCGCTCCGCGGTCACACTTTCATTTAGCCAGCTGCTACCAGTCCCTGTCAGGATCGCCGCTCTACGTAGCCTGCCATGAGGGCTCACCATACGTTTGATAATGAATGACGACGGCTATAAGAAAATAGGCAGACCAAAGAAAAAACGAGATGGAAGTAATTTGTGAAAGCTGAACACTGAGATGACGGCTGGTCTTAGTAACAGCCCGGAGTTTGGGAGTTGGCGGTGTGATACCTCCTTGCCTCAGAAAGCACGTAAAGCCGTTGGTCCTGCGCCTGATATCTGTGCGGTCGTGTTGGATTGCCGTGCCATCGGACTATGAGGCTGGTCTCCGTTGAGATTAGTCGCCATGGCCGAAATTCGGTCTGGAGGACTGTACATAAATATTACGCAAGAAAAAGAAATAGGAACTACCAGGAATGCAAATAAATTAGGAGTATGAAGTGTTAAAGAAAGTGACGATGTGAAAGAAATAAACACAATTAGATTGTTTACAGCCCGCTGGTGTTGATTAATTAGAAAAGTCAACCGACCACTTGGTTTATTTACTTATACAGAATTTTTTATCTCAATTTATTTTAAACTGAGGTCGTTAAGTGGGTATAAACTCTATGCTAAAATGAATACTTAAGTTATTTTTAAGGCAAGGAAATAGGTACTCTTATGCTCTATCAAATTGAACTATTTCGTTCATTCCCCACGATACCACTGAAAACGACACCAAGCAGTGCATCCCTTCGACTTTCACTCTAATCTACTTGGGAGTCTGAGTACGCTCCACTTACCTATCTACTACCTAGTCCATGTCATTGAGATATCATCATCATCATCATCATAATTTCGGTCGGAACACGTCCACTGCTGGACATAGGCCTTCCCCAAGCGTCGTTACATCGACAAGGGCTGCTAGTCTGCTATTACAATAGTGTCAGAATGGTCTATCATTGATTTCTTATTTGTTGATTTTGACAAGATAAGATAATTTTTTTATTTGCGTAAAACATGGTATTACATAGGTGTTATTTGAGAATATCAGATCAGACATGTTTTGCTCTTAAAATTAAAGCATGCAAACTGTATAAATTAGAATTTGTAATCTTTCAAGTTTGGTAATCTACAAATATAATGGCGTCATTATGACTTTCCAATGGTCAACCACTGACACTTCATTGTATGAAATTATGAATTTAGCAGATTACGAACTTTTAGCAAAATGACAATGCAGTGACAATGGGATCGTGTTGGAATATAAAAAATAGCAGACTTGGGGCCCTGTCCTATTTTAGTATTATTTTGGAATTCGCCATAGGAGGGTGTTTAATTGAGTTCAAATACACATACACCAAAAATGTAGCAAGCAGTCACAGAGTACGTCTATTCCCTACATAAGTCAAGTACGTTTACACAGTAGACCCTTACCCTTCTATAAACAGTTAACAGGCTATAGATGGTAATGAGAAGTGTTGAACAATAAACGCTGGCTAATTAAAATCAATAAAGAATATATTAGCGGTTGGCGTATAGCGGCAGCGGCTTATTGTGTCTAACTACTAAAAATATCGGTATTAACACATAACATTTAGCGCTAATGGTCGGGGTTCACACAAACGAAACAATACTTTTATAAAAGAAATACGAGGTAATATTGCCTTTACGTTAAATTCTGCTCCAAGCAATGTTTTCAGTATGTTCTGAGAATATAGAATGCAAATACAGAAAAAAATTGAACTTTCTACCTGAATGTTGAAACTCTGAAATAAATCGCCCAATTGAAAGAGATATACTACCATACTGAATTTTGGCCCAAACAAATATTAAAAAAAAACCGGTCAAGAGCGAGCCGGACTCCCGCACCGAGGTTTCTATGCCATCATTTATATGTAATGTTTCTTGATGATTTCTGAAAAACTGTGCTATTTAGACTTTACTGTGCGTTTTATTTTTCCTGTAATCTATACATAAACTTCTATCACATAGAATAATTTCAGATTTTTCTCTTTGCAAACTTCGGAGATAAGGGGAACGGTATTTTTTTAGAAAATGATGCTGTCTAAAAAAAGAAAAAAATGTTTGAGAATGTGCAAAAACCACTCTTTCGTATGATACCCCACATGCCACTTCGATTTTTTAAGACAGTCCCTGTTGCAAAAAAAAAACATTATATATTTTTATTTCTTTCATAATTGCAAAATAGTTGGTACACAGACAGACAGACTGGAGTTACACCATAAGGGTTTCCTTTTAACCATTTTGGTACGGAACCCTAAAAACTGCATAATTATGTTTTTTTTTTCGAGTTATTTTTGCCATCGACACGCTAAGAAGAAGAAAGAGTAAGTACCTAATTTGGTGAAAATCTCATACGGAGGAATAGTGGTCCGCGTAATTTTCATAAAAAGGGGTACAAATGCTTCACGTATTAATATAGCGATTAAACAAATGACACATTTAATTTATATCAAGATCAACACTAAAATAGAAGAAAACAACATCAGTTTCAACAAACTGTCCAAGTTCAGAAATTCACCAATAAATTCTGCCAGCCCTAATTAACATTGTCGGGCAATTACTCGTTAAATCAACAAATTAGCTCGTGCACAACACAGCACTCGTCTTTTTGCAGTCGAGCAAGTTATAAACGGAAGCCGATCTGCAGCTAAATACGTTTGTTTGTAAATGAAATAATTTTTAGTTACGCGCAAGCGCATGTTGCCTGGCTCAATCAACGCAGGCTTAATAGATGTTGATGATAGTTTTTTTCTTTGTTTTTTGTTTTCGGTTTTACTTGGTATTGATAGAGTTTGTGGGCAACTATGTTGTGGAATTCAATATTAGGTTTCTTAAAGTACCTATTTATGTTATAATTTCTTCATACTTTTGCATCGTACAATCAAACAACTTTAAAGAAATGGAAATACATAAGTAACTATAATTAAGTGGTTCTTCACCGTGTCCTGTTTCGACCTTTGATAGGCAAATATTTCGATTTCGCGAAATATTCATGGGTAACTTAATTCTAATTTTATCATCAGAATGACTCGGCTGACAGATGTTACTCTCGTTCAATAATATAAATATTTTCCTTCCAAAACTCATCAAGACAGTCATCTATACAGGATGTACCAGAAATGTGTGGACAAATTTTGGGGTGTGGTGCAGACAATTATACTGAACAACTTTCTCCATGGGACCAACATCAAATTATCAACTGTCCCATAGAAAACTTCAATAACTACTCGACGCAAAACAAAATAAAAAAATAAAAAAATTGCTGAATTTACTGTCGCGATTACGATGTTGGTCCCATGGAGAAAGTTGTTCAGTTTGATGGTCTGTCCACGCCCTTATTTGACCATGCTTTTCTAGTACACCCTGTATAGAGGAGGCTGCTACTCGAAGTGATACGCACTCAGTTCAAAAAGAATTGACAAATTATACTTATTATTTTTCTATAATATTATTGACGCATGAAAGTGTTTGTATAAACCTATCTATACAAACATTCATATACGAGGTCGGTGTTTATATTCGAATACTCTGAGAAGAAACAGTGACACAAACTCAGAGGTCACAATCTCGACATAATCTTGGACCTATCATGTGAGGACCATGCAGATTAGGGTCTGATGTGTTTTGAGGACAGAACCACACACATTTCAGTTCACGCATTTGTCAGTACCTAATCGTGTAGCTCAACAGAGCTCAATGACTATTCAACCTCCCAATACTAGCATACTCCAGAGAAACCTCAAATTTTTCGTAAAACAGTACAGTATCTAAACCTTCAATGAACTAGAACTACCAAAAAGTAAGGGTGCTTTTCCACAGTGAAAGCTAAGCTACGAAACTATGTGACCGTTTACACTAATACTAAGCTGTGTAGCGGAGCGAGTAAGATGTGTTATGAAGATGCGCAGCCGCGAGGTAGCTGTGCGAGGAAGATGCGCAGCTCGCTATGCGATGCATCGACAGTAGGGAAGGCACGGGGAGCGGCAGCTACACCACTCGCGCATTCACAGCTCCCATCCATAGCACGCATTCCTCTTTATAAGAAACACACCTTAAGAGCGTTGGCTCGGTACGGCATTTCACACAAACTTTCAAGTCCTTTTTTTATCGAAATGAATGAACCGATTTTAATGAAACTTCATACGCATAAGCAGGATACATAGGTCTGAAAATTTAGTTAAGAACATTTTCGAAAAATAATGTTGCAGCTAAATTGGACCGATTTTAAATATTCCTTGCGTATAATGCGTAAGAAGTTTCATTAAATCGGTTCATTCATTTCGATAAAAAAGGACTTGAAAGTTTGTATGAACCCGTTTCCAACAGTGCTATGCTATGTGGACCAATGAATATGATCGGTGGATATCAAACGCATCCATACCAGCGTAGCTATAGCACATCTCTGGTGGAAAATCACCCTAACAATGTCAAAACTTGAATCTAAAACTTCATCATCATAGCCTTCCCGTCATAATACCTCATTCACGTCTGCTGACTCTCCAGTATCCATTACAGTCACGGTTGGCATCCTTTGATTTTGTCTGGCAAGTTTCTAAAACTTCGCTGGATTATGTTACTCGGTGCTTTAGCAACAATTATGCTTTGTTGCCGAATAATGGTGGTTGGTGACTGGTACCAGTTTTTGGATTTGAACGCTTTGTTTAAAGTATTTCGAGTCGAGCAGGAATCTTCATCATGTACACAGATTGAAACGGTGCAATAAATGGCAAATGCAATGACAGATATTTGCTACTAACTTTTGCCAGCGGCTTGGCCCGCGTGGATGTCGGAAAATATCCCACGGGAACGTACTACCGGAAATTCCTTCCTTATTCCTTGTCTACATTATAAAGGGAACCTCTGTGCAAAATTTCAGCTTTCTAGGTCCAAGGGTTTGGGCTAGGCGTAGATGAGTCAGTCAATCAGTCAGTCAGGACTTCTCTTTTTATTAACCGACTTCCAAAAGGAGGAGGTTCTCAATTCGTCGGAACCTTTTTTTTTATTTTTTTTTTTTTATTTTTTTTTTTTATGTATGTTCCCCGATTACTCGGAAATGGCTAGACCGATTTGGATTTTTCTTTTTTTATTCGAAAGCGTATACGTCCCAAGTGGTCCCATGATCATCAAGTCAGGATCTGATGATGGGATACCATGGAAATCGAGGGAAACCCTCAAATTTTATGGGCACACCTATATCGATTTCGGTATTTTTTATAGTAACTCGTGCATTTGCTCTCGGAAAGTACCATTCGGTGAGCTGGAACTGATGATGAAGACCACAGAGGGCCATCGGAAATACTCAATTATATCTAAGTATATAACAGGTTGCGATTCGATTACTTTAATATGGTTTATGCTCGTCAAAATAATGGTAATGGTGACTTCACCATGAGCTCCATTTCTCCTGGTTCTTACTAGGAGAACTCCTCAACAATTAACGGCCCTGCATCGGGAAAAGCAACATTTTGTAAAACGTGATGAGCAGCTGACATTGGGTTATTGTAACTTAGATAAATTACAAACTGAACCACTAAAAAGTGAAAAATAAAAACTTTTTTACAAAAACAAAAACCGACTTCCAAAAAAAACACTACAAAGTGAAAAATAACTTTAATTTCGGAAGTCGGTGGCAAAAAACTAAAATACAGATCCGAAGACACCGACTTCCGAAATTAAAGTTATTTTTCACTTTGTAGTGTTTTTTTTGGAAGTCGGTTTTTGTTTTTGTAAAAAAGTTTTTTTATATAGATAGATAGAAGATAGATTAGCAGATTGAAGACTGCATCTCATCTTTATCTCGAGTTCATATTACTTATCTAATATTTTTTCATTAACTCTACCACATAATATATGGGTGAACAAAGATAACTGCCGTCATAATTATGTGTTGGCTTATACCTATACTTATTTACTAATATTTCAAAAGGACAGAATCAACTTTGACTTTGGCTAATTAAAATTAAACTGCCAAAGTGATAAATTACTTTTAATGTTGGTAACGAACCATTCAGACAGAAACTGATTCTGTTTTTTTACATCATAATTCATACAGCAACTAGATGATGACACATTCTATTTGCTATTTTAAAGATCGGAAATGATTTAATAGTCATTTTGTGTGTGTCCGGAGCGGTCACGGTTTGCGCGCCAGATCGACGGTAACCGGACGCCATCTTGCGTCGCCATGACACCGCTTTGACAGCTGTCATTCGTAGCGGACATTCGAATTTAGAATGTTTGAATCATGTTTGCGGATAGATTTTATTTTTAATATTTCATTTGGTGAGTGATTGCTTTTATAAAAAAAAATAGTATAATTTAATGCAAATGACTTGCATAACATGTAACAACGTAACAAATTTAATTTTAATCATAGCATGGGAAAATACAGATATATACTCTGATAACATGGCTTACAATACTTTTTGAGCATTTACATTTTTGTTAAATACTGTTTTTACAAGACTTTATTTAGTTTTACGAGTCCGGTGTCTACCTGTCTGTGATCTAATCTTGCAAGTTAAATTTGACCCACTTCCCGGTTTCCGATTGAGCTGAAATTGTATAAGCATATGTAAATTGGATGACAATGCAATAATATTCTGACATTGAGCTGATCTGATGATGAAGCCATGGGAACTCAGTAATATAACGACGCAACCCTATCGAGTTCGGGTTCATTTGATTCGCCTTGACAAGGACTCTGGTCCTAGGTGATATCAAGACTAAGAAACTCTTGTTTAAAAAAAAAACACGTGATGTAATGTATTTTTGGCCTAAATAAGAAACAAAAGCACAAAAAACATCATAAACCGTTTCCGTTGCATAATCCAGGAGTCAGTTCGTAAAACTCAAATAAACATGAAGCAACAAAACGTTTTCCAACTCCTACACTATAAATTGTGACTATCGGAAGGCGGGTAGCATAAAATTAATCTTATTTCCACTTCCTCCGTCAATTTGCTGCGAGTACCAGTCTCGTTTAATAATAACTTGTTTAAAGTCTAGACATGTGACAGCCCTAGCTGTAGTGTTGATTTTCTAATGCGTAGTATTTTTGTCGAATAGAAAAATCCTAACTAACAAAATATAAATGCGAAAGTGAGTTCGTTTGTTTGTTTGTTACGCTTTCACGCTAAAATGGCTTAACGGATTTGGATGAGATTTGGCACATAGGTAGGCCTTGACCTGGGTTAGGACATAGAATACTTTTTATCCCAATTTTGTAATGGGATCGAGGCTGAAACCGCGATGCGGGTGAAACCGCGGGGTGCAGCTAGTTCAACATAATTATAATACCTAAATCCATGGAATTTATTTACGTTGCGTATCATCATTCTATGGCCCTGAATGTGTTTTGCAGGGAGTTTTCCAATGTTAGTAAGAGTAATTGCCAAAAAAGAAATAACTTTGTTATTCATCTTTTAAGTGTACTTTAAGTAACAACTGTCTGAGTAGTTAATAAGCATATAATAGCTTTCAGTACAGCTTTCCTTCCTATTGTGTCCCCTAAGTCGCTTTACAAAAGGTTTTTCCGAAAAGTTTACCATCCCAGAAATGTACTACTCGAATCACTCCAAAGTTCTAAACTCGTGTCTCAATTCCCCCAATTTACAAAACAACCAAATAAAACGACTTAAATTAATAAATACATCTTACATCCATAATCCGATAAAAACAAAACACAATCACCCTAAGTGTTGAGAACACGGGTTGAAAATCACCCGCCCCCCGAGAGAGGGTAAGTATGTCTTATGAAGTCAACACTCCCATATTGTAACACTTTGTTTATCAAATTATACAGAATGCAGTGACTAACTCGAGTCTTAAATTCATGGAAAATATAACTGTCAACTTAATAAGTACCTAAATATTATTCTGTTGACAGGAATACCTAGTTCTTTGCAAAAACCTTATTTTCTGAGATCCATGTTCAACCTACCAAACTATCAAATAAGATTCCTCATGTAAATAAATTATTAATGACATGTCATCTTTTTACCTAATGCAATAAAAACAAAATAAAATCACCCTATGTGTCGAGAATCACCCGCCCCCTGAGAGAGGGTAGTTTCTTATTCAGGGGTGTATTGTAACACTTCGTTTATCAAATTATACGGAATCCAGTAAGTACTCGACTTTATTAGTTTCATAGGAAAACTTCGACCAAGTACCGTCACGCTTAATAGCTTTGCGAAAAGGGGGTGAAGGGAGGACTTATGATAAAGTATCGTTGAAGTATTGGAATTTATAATAGGTAAAGAGAAGTGTCTGGGGTTGAATTTCTTGTGATAACTCCAGCGCGCGATTTTCCTTTTCAGAATGTTATGGGTTTGTTTTGATTTTTACCCTGTCTTACTTTAGGAAATCAGCGAGGTTATTGCGTAACTAACACACTCACAACACAGTTAGGTACACAGATAGTGACAGACAGTGACAGTGACAGAGACAGTGACAGTGACAGTGACAGTGAGTGAGTGAGTGACAGTGATATAGTACTTTATCTTCATAGAAAACGGCCGAAACGACGCGCCTCGAAATCTCAGTCAGTCTCAGTTACGTTAATTCAAGCGCGCGGCATTTATAGTTCGAGTCTAACCTCGGAAGTTAGCTGCGAGTGTAGAATGTGCAGGTACAGTCAAGTCAACAATAATTTTGGCTCGATTAAGTTTTTTTTCATTTAGGATTTTTTTTAGATCTCTTTTAAGTTTGAATCATATTAAACCCGCACTCGCAGTTAACTTCCGAGAGCTGAAAGGTGAATGTTTTTTTTTTAATCTCGGCAAAGAGATAGGCGTCTTTTACGGCGTTAATATTTTTTGAATATTTAAATAATGTTTATAAATAGAACATCATCAAAAACCGTGATTATTACAATTAAAAAAAAAACATTTTTTAACAAATTAAAATTTATTTGTGTTCTAAACCAAAAAATATTTGAATTTTCTATTTTTCATATTAGGCTGTTTATCGGCTTTATTATACCTTTGCTTCTCCTTCAACCTGGCGAAAGCAAAGCGCGGAATAAAAAGAAAATTTAAATCATAGTTTCCTAATAATTCATGGCAAAAATATTTTTCGTTATTTTATTTATTTCTTCAAAAGTGTACCTATTGAAAAACGTCGTTTGATACACGTGGACATTTGCTATTGCATTCGAGCCGGAATTAACACCCGAGCCGCAGGCGACGTTGTTTTTAAGCCGGGAACGTTCTCCACTTCTTTCAAAATGTTTTTTAAACTTACCCATAATTTTTACCTTATTTTATTTTTATTATTTGTTGTTATAGCGGCAATATAGGAAATACACAAACTATGAAAATTTCAACTGTCTACCTATTACGGTTCATGAGATACAGCCCGCTGACAGACAGACGAACGGACAACGGAGGCTTAGGAACAGATGAAATACAAAATACACGTTACCTACCTAATCATCATCTGTTTAGCCTTTTCCCAAATATGTTGGGGTCAGCTTCCAGTCTAACCGGATGCAGCTGAATACCAGTGTTTTACATGGAGCGACTGCCTATCTGACCTCCACAACCCAGTAACTGGGTAATACGATACCCCTTGGTAAGACTGGTTGTCATATTTAACGTCCTTCCGAGGCACGGAGAGATCTCGGTATGTAAGGAAAGATGGTCACCCATCCACGGACCAACCCCAGCAAGCGTAGCTTAACCTGATGGATCGGCCCGTGCGGCTGTTATTACTTAGCCACAAGCTCCCTAAAATTAATAATTCAATCCACAAAATTATAATCCCTAATAATCTCTGCGGACAAATTGTAACAGCTTTATCTATATTCATAAGCATAACTCATTCTACCATATGGCGTTATCATAAAAGGGGGTGTAATAATGACATTAGGCGCACAATTGGCCAATTAGGCCGCGATAAGACGTGTGAGGTGATGACGAGGACTATCGGGGTACTTTATCACCCCACACTGATGGTATCTGTTCGCGCCTTTGTGGGGTTAGAGTGGGGTTTAGCGTTAGTGGAGTAAAGAAAGACTGAGTACCTAAATGAATTTCGTCTCCGCTACAGTCAGCGTCAATAATATCGCGGCGAACAGACTGTTCAAAATGATCTAAAAATTTAATTATGTAACGCGATTAATTTTTATTATATAGCTGGGAACCTAGGAATGCATAGAATCTATGAGAGAAGCTCGTTCTTAGACCCTTAGCTGAACTGCAAACATAGTATTTTCTGCGTTTTCCCAAAACAGAGCTGGGATAAATATTAAGGAGGAGTGCTTCTTGAGAACAGTATAAAGAACAAATAGTTGCCTACAATACTTTGAAGTGTTTGTAAAGATCAACAGTAGGATACATGTATGGCAGAAAACAGGACACCTTCAGCTATGCAAACTTCGGAGATGGGGGAATCTCCGAAGTTTGAATGGTATTTTTTTACACTTTTCATCAAAAGTCGAAAACTGCGGCCTAAAAAAAATATAAAAAATGATTAAAAATGTGCAAACAGCGCTCTTTCGTATGATACCCCACATGCCTTAGTAGCCCCACTTTGATTTTTTAAGACCCACTTTCAGTACCTGTTGCAAAAAAAAATCTTTCTTATTTGCAAAATAGTTGGGTAAACATCATCTAAAACTGTTCCAAATTTCAAGTTGATAGCATTAGTAGTTCTTGAGATATCCAGCTGTGACAGACAGACAGACAGACTGAGTCGAACCATAAAGGTTTCTTTTTACCATTTTGGTACGGAACCCTAAAAACGTAAGAAATTTTGAATTTTGCCTTGCCGCCTTTACGGAAACTTGAGATCGCATTCGCATCCGCATATAGAGGCTATCATCGTGACCTGCATGCACCAAATAGTTAAATTTCGGAATATCCCTTAATTTCTATATATTACGTGTAGATATAGGTACTGTTTTACAAAATCAAATTGAATAATCCTCAGTATTATCAGAATCATCATTACTCCTTACCACCCGGATACTCCCCGCTATCCCGCGGGACAGTTCACACCGGCGAATTTGTCGGCGCTAATCAGTTTTACACATCGTGTCGTAACCCGACACCGCTCATGTGGGAATAAATTAAATCGCCACGAGCTTTATGATGCCCTATGAATATGCGATAAATTATAACGATAGGAAGTCAGGAAAAAAAAAACCGGTCAAGAGCGAGTCGGACTCGCGCACCGAGGCTTCCGTTCCGATTTCTGAAAAAGTGTGCTACTTAGAGAGATCGTTTTATTTTTCCTGTAATCTTTATATAAACTTCTATCACATAGAATAATTTCAGATTTTTCTCTTTGCAAACTTCGGAGATAAGGGGGGGAACGGTATTTTTTTTAACTTTTTCATGAGAAGTCGAAAACTATGCGGCCTAAAAAAAAACAAAAAATAGTTTGAGAATTTGCAAACAGCGTTCTTTCATATGATACCCCACATGCCCTAGTAGCCCCACTTTAAATTTTTAAGACCCCCTTTCAGTCCCTGTTGCAAAAAAAACATAAATATTTTTATTTCTTTCTTATTTGCAAAATAGTTGGGTAAACGTCATCTAAAACTATTCCGAATTTCAAGTTGATAGCATCAGTAGTTCTTGATTTTTCATCAAAAGTCGAAAACTATGCGGCTTCAAAATAAAAAAATGTTTGAGAATGTGCAATTTTTAAGACCCCGTTTCAGTCCCTGTTGCAAAAAAAAAATATACATATTATCATTTCTTTCTCATTTGCAAAATAGTTTGGTAAACGTCATCTAAAACTGTTTCAACTTTCAAGTTGATAGCATTAGTAGTTCTTGAGATATCCAGCTGTGACAGACAGACAGACAGACAGTCACACCATAAGGGTTCCTTTTTTACCATTTTGGTACGGAACCCTAAAAATTACTAAGTGGATTTTTGCGTGATTTTGTAAATAAGTAATTTCTATATATTGTCATTATTATGAGCCTACTGCAGTACCTTTGTTACTGTCCCACTGCTAGGGAAAAGTTCCTGGAAGGACTTGGGGAGGCCCAAGTCCTTCCAGGAACTCTTTTCCCTCGCCACCTCGAACCAGCCCTCACGGTACACGTCCAGGTCATCCCGCCACCTCTTCCTGGGCCGGCCTCGGCGGCGTACCTACCCATTGTGTGGAGACTGTTGACTGTGTGATCTGAGCACCGTAAGTTAGGACGGGCAGGATACACATATGTCGATGAGTTTGCGGTTGAGGGAGATCTGTAGACCACCTCAGATCTGACACATCGGATTTGCCCTTCCAATTCTTCTAGTTCCCTGGTACAATTCATAGTCCAGCGGGGTAATTGTATAACACACTCAGTAGGAATGGGTTTCTTTTTGCCAGTTCAACAAAATTCATTGCGTTTTATATTACCTACGTTGTTGAGCAGACAGATAATGCAACTTTTCCCTTGTGTTCTGGGCTCATTTTTGTTACAATGCTGCCCACACATAAAACCTATACCAAACAGTAGATATAATTGTCGCTAGTAACTTTCGATATGGCGTCACAAAAATCGTACCACGGGATTTTTTTTGAGGTGTACCTACATTACCTAATGTTCAAAAATTCTACTGAGACAATATAATTAATAAGCCATGTTTTTAGCAGTATGTATCTTTTTTTCTCTGCATTAGATTTTTATGAAGCCTTAGTAAAAAGTGATCGTATGAATGAGATCTATAACTTGGTGTATGTTTCTTGTTTGGGCAATAGCTTTTCATTATTGAGCCCAGTAAGTTGCATTAACCTTTTTCGAACATAATGAAGCAATGGATTAGCAATATCCTTCAAAATCATTCAGATTGAGATTGATAGTGTATTACGCTATAAGGGGGTCCTCTGCTATCTGATGTCTTGGTACTTTTACCCGTGAAAGTTTTACAAAGGACCAAGTTATCATAACAACCACTTCAATAACCCAGACCACCCTCCAAACAACAGCAAGTCATTACAAGTTTATCACATACATGTAGATACCTATCTCGGAGTATCGATATAAATACTAAGGCGCCACCAACATCGACGGCGAGGCGATAAAACTCACAGTGTTTTAATTTATTCCCGTAGCAGCTGGTGTGAGGTTACACTGGGTACTGGGATGTTTAAAATTGATATTAATGTTGACAAATCGGTAGAGGCTTGGAGGCTTGACCAATGTGCGGCTGTGGGTCTGATTTTATTAGGGGACTCAAGGTTGTGTGTGTTCTGTTATGAAGTTATTTTATAGTCATCATCGAGATCAGTTAAAAGTCGTTCACTGCTTCATAAAAGTATAGTTGAGCAATTCTATAAAATACTCTGGTAAGTATTACATATTGATGCCAAAAAAAAAACTGGTCAAGAGCGAGTCGGACTCGCGCACCGAGGGTTCCGTTCCAATTTCTGAAAAAGTGTGCTATTTAGAGACATCGTTTTATTTTCCTGTAATCTTTACATAATCTTCTATCACATAGAATAATTTCAGATTTTTCTCTTTGCAAACTTCGGAGATGAGGGGGGGACGGTATTATTTTTTTACATTGTTCATCGAAAGTCGAAAACTATGAGGTTTAAAAAAAAATAGTTTGACAATGTGCAAACAACCCTCTTTCATATGATATCCCACATGCTCTAGTAGCCCCACTTTAAATTTTTAAGACCCCTTTCAGTCCCTGTTGCAAAAAAAAAATATAATTTTTTTTATTTCTTTCTTATTTGAAAAATTGTTGGGTAAACGTCATCTAAAACTATTCCAAATTTCAAGTTGATAGCATCAGTAGTTCTTGAGATATCCAGCTGTGACAGACAGACAGACAGACTGAGTCACACCATAAGGGTTCCTTTTTTACCATTTTGGTACGGAACCCTAAAAAGATACGGTCTTTTAAAAGCAAAAGTTAGTTGAAATAACTATTTGATCACATTTGACCGTATTACTCGCTCACATTACCGGTGTACCGCCCTTACGGGTGAGGTTTATCTGAATGAATGAGGTCTATCTGAAGATATGCTGCGAGAACCTCAAATGAATTGGGGAAAACTGAAGTGGTAGTGGGCTGGCCAAGTGGCCATGTTTGTCGTAGGACCAACGGCCGGTGGAGCAGACGAGTTCTTCTTCATGGTATTTTCCGTTTTTCTTTATTTTCCATTCTGCGCATGGGCTCGCGCCTGAGTTCATCCAGGCCAGGGAAATTAACCACCGAATCGAAAACGCCTGGAAAAGCTACTGGTCCATGAAGACGGAATAATTCAATTTCAGCTGGATGCGAATAATTTAAAATACGAAGAACGTCAATACTGCAAGCAGTGGGAACAAAGGCAAAATAAGTTGAGGGCGCAAGGTAAGCTCCTATTGGTCTTTGGATCACTTACCCCTGATATTTACCAGGTAGGTCTACAGGGTGTGGTACAGACCATCAAACTGAGCAACTTTTTCCATGGGACCAACATCGTAATAGAGAAAAAAATATCAGCGAACCCGTAAAAAACTTCAATACCTACTCGACCATTTGGGCCATTTGGACGGCTGATTATTTTTTCGCGATTACGATGTTGGTCCCATGGAGAAAGTTGTTCAGTTTGAGAGTCTGTACCTTTAAATTTGACCACAGCTTTCTGATACACCATGTACAGACAGCTAGTTTATTTAAACTTTAAAGTAAAACAGGAGTCACTCCTGTGATATCACTATAATGCATCGATCTGATGAGACTCTCATGAGTTGTCAGATTACGAGCTGGTCTTAACCCGTTCAATATATACGCAATATTACGTAGCTGCCAGAGGCCGACTACGTATTATTACGTAGGTCTTCTTATACACAATATTACGTAACTATCCTTCTTTGAATGCCTACTACGCAATATTACGTAGCTGGTAATAATGGCAGAGGCCGACTACGTATTATTACGTAGGTCTTCTTATACACAATATTACGTAACTATCCTTCTATACGTTGGTATTCATGATGCCAACTACGAAGTAGTACGTAGCAGGCCATTTGTATGGGGGCCACTGATTGTGATTTGACGGTTAACTTCGGCACTCAATGGGTTAAAAAGGTTTTAATACTGAAAAATTCAAAAACTCCTGATTTTATTACATTAAAATTAGAACATGTAGGTACTAATGTTTTCTGTAATCTGATACATTTCACAATGCTATGGCAGTTGTTTTAAATATGTCATCGGTCGATACGTGACGTTTTTAACACATGGCCCTCGATAAGTGAAATGGACTATTAGTTTTTATTATAATTAGCACAATCACTAGGAAATTCCGAACTAAATTAGATTTCTCACTCATTGAGACTTAATAATTGGGACTTAACGTACGAATATTCATGTTAGCTCTACATACTTATAACCCCATACAATCTTCTGTTAGCTTTCAATATCAGCTAATATCAGTGGCAGGGCAAAGACCTTTTTACCCGACTGCCCCAGAAGGAGGGTAATGTTTTTCGAGAGTATGTATTCTTCGGTACACTCTGTAGCCTGAACGGCTTGATAGATTTTAACATTATGAAGTTTAGTTAGATTCGTCTTAATTGTGGGAGTGACCTAGACTAAATATTGCATCTGCAAACACAAAAAAAAGTGTAAAATTAAAAAAATCAAAAAGCCCGACTGCTTAAAAAGTGAACTTTAATAAAAAAAACCGGCCAAGTGCGTGTCGCACTACGCACAATGAAGGGTTCCGCAGTTGAAAAGAATTTATCCCAAAAACAAACTTAACATTGGATCCCAAAAATTTTTTTTTTATTTCAAAAAATTACAAATTCACAATTTTCGGACTCTTTCCTTTACTTGTGCTGGGAGACCTTGCTTCTTGCCAAATTTCATTATTCTAGGTCAACGGGAAGTACTCTATAGGTTTTGATTTACTTGCGAGTATCGAAATATATCGCATAAATGGCCGTATGTTTTTTTTGCATTGACTTAGAAGCTTCAGTTTTTCAGGACTTCAAGAGACCACAGACCTACGTATTTGATATTAATTTCAACTTGATACCTCCACGCGTTCTTGAGAAAAAGGGTCTTGACAGACTGACAGACAGACAGACGGACAAACAAGTGATCCTATAAGGGTTCCGTTTTTTCCTTTTGCGGTACGGAACCCTAAAAAGATGGAAACAAGATATACAACTTAATACTATTAACAACCTTATAAAGTCTGAGGCAACAATTGCTTCCGACTGCATGAGATTATTGCCTCTGCTTACCACCACGGGGAATACAGCCATGATGCTAATTTAAATTTCTATTGACCCCACAACACCATAACAAATCCCAACCCACACAAACTCACCAGAGAAGCCCATACACGTCCTGTTTAAAGGAGCCCGTAGAAAAGCCCCGTTTCCACGCGGTGGGCACCTGAGCCATTGTGGTTGGATGTGACCTGACAGGAACTGGCCGTACTGGGCGTCCCTATGAGCATGTTTTTGTCTATTAAGTGAAGCTATATTAGCTCATTGTGCATGAGCAATTGAGCATGGGTTATATGGATTGGTTGCTTGGTTGTGTTGTCTTGTGCTTTTGAAGAATGTAATGTCTAATCTGTAATGTACTACAATTGTTGCAATTAAAGGAGACAAATTTTTTTGTTTGGGGAATAGGCCCACCACAAATTGTGGCATTTATTAATGAAATGCATTTTGGTTTATTGCTTATAATCTCTAGATTACAGTGGTAATATTAGCAAAACGTTGTGTAACCGGAATACTGTGAAATACGACAGTCAAAACATGACTCATAATAACCTAAAATCTCACAAGATCTCATTTATGATCATTATGATTATACAGGGTGTATCTAAGTATAAACAGTGGCAGTCTTGTAAGGGGTCATTATACTCATCATTATAAACAATGGGACCAAACCAAAAATCGCGAAAAAAAAATTAGCTGTTCCCTACATTTTGACGAATTATGCTAACACTACTACTGAACAGATTATTTTTTTTCGCGATTTTTGGTTTGGTCTCATAGTAAAAGTTGTTCATAATGATGAGTACAATGACCCCTTAAAAGATTGCCACTGTTTATACTTACACCCTGTGTAAGTCGTAGGGATAGACGAATTTTAGTCTCTAAAAAAAACTAGTGATTTTCAAGAGGTTTTCGCTAGAGAATATCTAAAGTACCTACTAGCTTCTGCTTGCGTCTTCGTCCGCGTGAAAATTCTTGTTCCCCCGAGCCCGATCCACCCCGTGGAATCGCATCGCCTGCTCGCGCTACTACTTCGTTTTCGCTTAGCGTTCTTTTTGACTTTTTATCTTTTTGCTCAGTTCCTAAAGGTTCTAGAGTGATGTTAAATAGCCTAAGCCTTTTTCAAGAATTGGGCTATCAAATGCAAAAAGAATTTTTCATATCCGACTGGTAGTTCCAGAGATTGGCGTGTTCAAACATACAAACAAAAAATTAAACTTCAGCTTTATTATTAGTATAGATATAGATTAATAGCCTGTTAAGAGGAAATGTGGGTGCTCTTTTCTCCATACAAAAAGATACAAACGCTCTCGCCTGTTTTCTTTCTGGTTAATGACCATAAAGCAATGATTTTTTACAGAAATATAAATATCAGTTACTTGTATGCCCCTATGTTTTCTTTTTTGATTATATATTATTTTTATAAGAACTAGAACCCTCCAAAAATGCTCAAAATTGCCTATTCAGACCGCTGTCAACAGACGCCTAGTGTACCAATTTGACAACTATTAACCAAAAAAGAAAAACATAGGGGCATAGTATACAGGGTGATTTTTTAATGACCAGCCAAATTTTCACAGGGTGTTCTACCCATGAATATGAACAACTTTTACTATGGGACAAAACCCGAAATCGCGAAAAAAAAAATCAGCTGTTCAGTACATTTTGACGAATTATGCGAACAGAAATGTACTGAACAGCTGATTTTTCTTTCGCGATTTCAGGTTTGGTCCCATAGTAAAAGTTGTTCATATTCATGGGTAGAACACCCTGTGAAAATTTGGCTGGTCATTAAAAAATCACCCAGTATATCCTTCTTATTCAGTTTATGAAATATCTTTTAAATTGGTTCAATATTGGAGGAGGAAATAGGCGAGAGCCAAACCTCGAAATGTGACTTTTTATACTGGCTATTTAGTCGGATCTGCAGTTCTCCTTATCGCACAAATTCGAGGGCGGAGCGCTCGCAGAGCGACAGCAATGTACCTTCTTAAAATACCTAATTTTCAAAAGCCTGGCCACCCGCCTTTCCTCTTAATCCTGTGCTGCCCCACTGCAGGACAAGCCTCTTTCCACTTCTCTCTGTTTATAGCTGCTCATAACCAGTTCTTCTTGATAGAGTCCAGCTCATCCCGCCGTCATCTGTCATTAAAAGAGGTACCCATTGTGTTGCAAGTCTGACATGCGGCAGATGTGTCCAGCCCTATTTCATTTTAGCGTGACAGCTTTCCAAGTGACATCAGAACTTCAGAAGGCCAATTCTCATAGTTAAAAAACGTTCAAATTCAAGTCGCACAGTGTCATCTCAGCGACAATCAATGTAAAAAATGTAGGGAAATTAGAGGTTTTTTTGACAGATTGCGACTGGAGATTAGAATGCGAACGTTCTTAAAATTACGAGAATTGCCCCTCAGTTATCATTATGACGGAACGGATGGTCGTATTCCTAACCCGCTGCCTTATTGCGTGACACATTATCAATCGGGAATTTAAAAAAAAAACGCTAATCCCTTATGTTCGAAAAATTTGTCAACTCAACAACGTAAATAACGCAATTAATGTTGTTGAACTGTCAAAATGAAACCGATTCCGATTGATAGTGTGTTACGCAATTAGGGTTGCAGGGTCAAAGAGATGTCAGCAAACGATGCCCCCAGCGGCATCGGCCCTATTGGACCCCATCTTTTGCTCGTCGCGGGTAGTTTAAAAAGATACCGTGGCCCTGGCATATGCAACTGAAGGAACACGGGTGGGTTTTAGTCAGTAAAAGTCTGACACGCCCTTCCGCTCCACCCAGAGCGGGAGAAGTTATTTGATGATTTCGGGTCTCTGTGAGTTTGATATAAAAATCAAACTAACAGAGACCCTGAATACTAAATTCTCCTTACGATTGAAATAAAGAAAACGCCTAGTTACAAGGAAGGTATGATAACAACGACTCGTTCCCACGGTAAGTGCTGACTGTCACAATTAATGCTACGGCAGTAAGTACACAGGCAAGCGGTTTTGTGCCAAAGAGTATAGAAATGCACCGTGTAGAGAGGTCACAAAGGCTAAAAGAATAAGGTTGATAACTAAAAATTAAAAAGTAAGTAAGTAAGACACGGATTGTTTCTTTTTTTACGTAATTAAAAGATTACGGCGATACATTGAGATAAAATGTAGCATGATAAGATAATATATTATAATTTTTATTTGCGTAAAACATGGGTGTTATTATAGGTAGAATAATAAATTATGAGATCATACACACGTTTTGCTTAAAATGCAGTGTTTAAATTAGAATTTATTTTTACTATAATGTCAAAATTCAAAATAAGTCAAAAACTACTATAACAATCAAATACAAGAATAATGTCAAAGTTACTAGATACATGTAAAAATTAAAAGATTATGAGTTTACAAGATTGATGTCAACATTAAATAAGATTAATGTCAAAAATTACACGATGCATGTCAAAAATGACAACCATATGCATACTTTAATATTAGTGACGGCCCGCCTTGCTAGATTTTATAGGTAGTTGTGACGTAGCGAGCCCCCACTTCCCAACTTTAATGCGTACATAAGTATTTTTTTACTAATATGATAAAGCAAAAAATACGTGTCTAATATTTTTTTATTATCTGACTGACGGACTAAAAAGAATGTCTTTTTTTTACCCAGGCATCATCCCTATTCTCGGTCATTGTCTTCTGTAGAAACATCTACAAGACTACCACAAACTTGACGACGATCGCTCATAAAATGGGTGTGTCTGTCTATTTTAACTTGATCTATGACTATAACCCACGCGCGTCATCAAATCGCCATTGCCAAGGTTAAAATTTTTACAAAGACGTAATTTGTGTATAAACTATTGCAAAACTGGGTTACCTCCAGTCGGTTACAATAATGTATAATGCAGTGATAAACAATGCTATTCTAAGAATTACTACTAAGTATTAGATTTCAAGTGGAATGTAATGATAAACACTTTTTTACATAATAAAGCAAAAAACGCATTGTTCTTTTGTTGCTAGTGATAATTAAATGGCAGTAATTTATCATTATATTTATTGCTAATAATTAGAAACGGTTATTCTGCATAAACGCAGTCCCTAAGGACCGTTATGTTTACGCAGAATATCAGAGAAGTATGCTGAAATCTGCGGTCCATCCGAAATAATGAGTCGATGAATGATGAATTTTATCAAAGGATTGGTCCTATGGATAAATCCAGAACCTGAGCTACTCCAATATTAGTAATGGAGTACTTATAGTATTCTTTATTTGCGTTCAATTATGCACTAGGCCAGGAGTCTTGGGATGATAGTCCATTTTTTAGAGCATTGACTCATTCAAGCAGGAGTCATGCTAATCCCATAAGTTTTAATAATAGACAAATTTTACCACTGAAATAGAACCCCAATAAACTTCATCTCATTTGTCAGTTGGTAGCAGCAATTCAGCTGCTCCGCCCCAATGATATTATAAGTAAGCCCAATAAATAAACAATTCCAACACATTTGCATAAACAGTCCTGTGATAGCCCGAATAATTATTAAATAATACAGAATAATAATGTACTAGGGTGCAATAAATACAAAAGGCGTTAGCTGATACCGTGGTGGCGCGGCGGGCAGGCGCCGCTGGCGTCGACACAACTACAATGCTGAGTCAGATTAGCGGAAACACTACTACTAACTTGTGGGCGCCTGGTACTTTCGAGAATTGATGGTAAGTAGATGCTTTTTTTTTGTTTCGATTAAATTGATAATCGATTAACTTCGTCATGAACGGAGTTTTTTTACTGCCTTTTACAAACCGATAGTAATTATCGACACGTCAACTTATACATATTTTGGACTTCTTACGAAATAATCTCTTTGCCTGCTGTGTAGATGAACTTGCCTATTCCTGAAGCGACTGCAAGTGAATTGCACACTGGATGCAAAATTGGGATTAAGAGAAACATCCTAACGACAGCAGAGTTGGCAGTCATCCCTTCTCGACATTTAAAAGTTGTATAAGGGCCTCTGCGACTTGGCTTCGGCCCTTCGTATGCCTTCCAAAGGTCCGGGACCGCGGGGTCCCGAGATATGTCAAAGACATAATAATAATAACCCCACCGCCGTATCTCTACGTTGACGTCGTGGTGGCCGATGGTGCTTGCGCGCTCCGAACTCTGGGTCTGTGCCGGTGGAGTTTACTTTGCCGAAACAGGTTTAGGGTGAGGAGCCAGACCAAGAGTCTACAGAAACAAGAACAAGAGATACAGAAACTCGCAGGGCAGCATGTGACGAGCATGGGCAGTAGCGACCCCACGGACCCTATCTTCTGGGAGAAGTCTTGTTCCTCATCTCTGGCTTGCCTTTATTGACCGGCTAGATTGAACACTGACAGGAACAGAGCTCCCACCTCATTCTTGCCTTTATTGGCTGGCTTGAGTGGAGATTCGCAAGAGCAAACGTGCTCGCAGGAAGGAAGTATTCCAGTAAGTGCGTGATATTGACCATCTTCCGGGATCTGGGATTGTTCTGAGATCCGTGGGATACCTATCTACTCCTCAAGCACCTCAGGAGATGTTGCTCCTTGTCGCTACGACACTATGTGCTAGCGACCGCTTCCGGGGGCCCATTATTGAGTGTGCAAGTCGCCCTCGGCCATTTTTTTTCATGTATAATAAAAAAATGATCAGGTAGGGACCATAGCAGGCCTCTTGCACTGGTACATTCCGCTCGAGATAAGTACCTACAACTCGCGGCAACTCTGGGTTTCAAGTCAGTCAGGTTGTATTACGCGCTCAGCGAGCGAGACACGTACGGCCGCCCATGAAAAAATGAAATCTTAGATTTTAAATTTAAGTATTTATACTATTCATATTATCATTATACTGCTGCGCAGCATGTCGCGGGTTCGATTCCCGCACGGAACAAATATTTGTACGACCTACAAGTATTTGTTCCGAGTCTGGGTGTTTTCTATCTATAATATGTATGTATTTACAAAAAAAAATGTATATAAGTAGTTTATCAGCCATCTCGTTACCATAACACAAGCATTAGGTTGCTTAGCTTGGGACTAGATGGCGTTGTGTGAAATGTCCAAGGATATTTATTTATTTATTTATTTATAAATGAATGATACAGTTACTTTTTTAATGACGAAAATCCATTACGAAATGTCGAGTCTTATTGCTACCTTTTTTTTACCTACCTACTTACCGACATTCAACTTGAGCTCTCGGCGGAGTGGTGAGGGTTTGTGTGTGTATCGTATTGTTTCAGGAGTAGGGTCCAAAATCGCTTAAAGTAATTAAGGATTAACTTAGGATTAACAAGCAACTGTACCTACCCGCGATCGTACGTACGTACAAACTTAGCCTCTGGTGCGTTGAGGCATCTTTAGTTGTATTATGACCATGTTCAGGCGACTAAAGTGGCCCAAATGTCACTTTCAATTTAAGACGTGTCTGTACGCACGGCTACAGATCAAGCTATACATTTCCAGTATAAGCTGATCTCGCATGGTATAGGATTTCCTTACAATGAGAGGTCAGTGTAAACTGGTATTGTATAGCTTGATGTGTAGCCGTGTGTACCTTGTTTACTTTAGAACACTTCTAAATATTATACGAGATGATGGTGTATTCAAAATAATTGATGATTGAATGATGATCATGATTTAATAATGATTGTTTGATTGATTAATAAAAAATAACGTTTGAAAATTATAAGACATTAAAGTGAAACAACTCTAGATAGACTACTCATAAATACAATAAAAGTATAAAAAGGTACCATATATCCCACCATACTATACGGTATGTATGGTATGGTATATGATGCTATGGTAGCATATTTTATTTTTCTTTGCGGACAGCCCTAGTACTCGGCTAAGCGGCATAGGTACGTTACGGACGAGTAACGACACAAAGTAATAACAACTCTCAAGCGTGGCGATTAAGAGCAATTCAGCTTGCGCATGGGGAGGAAAAGATTTTGTAGGCTATTATGAAAGCGGCTTTCTTCAAGATCAAAGTAGTGCAACTTCTGTACGTTAGTACTATTATTCTGTGACCATAGTCCTAGCTTTCATAGTTCTAGGTAACCAGTCCACTTTAGCCACGCAAATCCATTGTCCAATATCTTTGTTTCTATATCCTGCAATAGACCAACCGGGGGTTGTCCTTAGGTGCACTTGCATAGTGCGTACAGGGATAATCGTTCGGTTGGTGCCTCATTTCATTGAAAGCGGATAACGGGCCTCTGCGAGTTGGTTTCGGCCCCTCGTACGCCTTCCGAAAGTCCGGGAGCCCAGAATCCCGAGATATGTAAATAATAATAATAAAGCCGTGGGCAGTGACCTGCTTATCGCCATTTTAGCTTGCAGGCTAAGTCTGCAACATCTATCAGTTTGGTGTTCATTCTGATTTGAGAGTTCCGAATTCTATCTCACAGTTTCAGTCTCAACATACTTCGTTCCACGGCCCGCTGGAAAACTTGCAAGTTTGATGATAATTTCTTTTGTTAGTGCCCAGCTCTGGCATCCATAGAGTAGTGTAGGAGACACAATTTCGAATGCTTTTTTCTTCAGTTTTATTGGGACCTTGGATTTGAAAATGTGCTTCGATGACCAATACCTTTTACAAGCAAGTTTTATTCTACGCTCTACTTTGCCCGCAGTTTGCTCCTTGAACGTGATTCTCTGTTCTAAATATACATAGTCTTCCACGTACTTTATTTCCTTAGATGATTTAATTTTACTGGTATATTTTCTCCGTTTGTCACTATGCGAGTTTTCTCCAGATTCATATTTAATCTAATTTTTGTACTCTCCCAATTTATAGTTAGTTCGTAAGTTCATGTATTCCAGGTGCGTGTGGTTGTCGCAAATCAGTCCGATGTCATCTGCGAAGCTTAAGTGGTGCAGTGTTTCCCCATTAATGTTAATTCCCAAAGAGTCCGATTCTAAATTGCGGAAGATGGTTTCGAGGAGAGCAGTAAAAAAGTTCGGTGATATCGGGTCGCCTTGTCGGACTCCACGTTGTACTTCGAAAGTTCTTCCTTGTCTTTCTGATTTAACTTTGGCTTTATCCGCTTTTATAAATTTCCTTTAGTATATTTATGTATTTTTGTAGTACTCCTTATTGGTCTAGCGCTTTCCACAGAGCTAAGTGTCTGATTGAATCAAAAGCTTTCGAATAGTCAACGAAAGTAATGTAAAGTCTTTTCCCGAATTCTTCATACTTTTCGATGATTTGTGCCACAGTAAATATATGATCGACTGTAGAAAATCATCCTTTTATGATTGTAATCATAATGAAGCAACTAAACTGCAATTTCGACATTACCTGACGCTGATTAACGTAACTTCAGACAAGTCTACACTTTCAGTAAATATACCCACCATTACAAGAATTCACAAAAAAATATCGTAAATATGAAATATTATTTTTATACTAAAACCAACCATTAAGTGTAGCCACTAACAAGATATTTCAATAAAGAAAATTATAGTTATATTTTTTATAAAGCCCATCGTTCGAGAGCTAACGTAACTTAATATCGGGGAAACCGGATAGCAGACAGTATGGCGCGACCTTAAGTTTACTTTTTTATTTTTATATTTTATCTAGAGAGCCGAGGCGGTGATGCTGCAATGGCAGGTAACTTGCTTACATTTTATGATCATTAACAAAGAGTTATTAATTTTAGATAAGATTTATCCGCTTAGCACTAACTGAATTCATTACAGTTAGTTTCATTTAGCAGTCACATCAAGTACCCCTAAAAAAACTAAAACGAGAACATTGTCAAATTAACGCATGACTCTTATGACCAAAATCTTAGCTTAGGACCAACAACTCGATACATAATCAAGATGCAGTATTTTGCACTTTGCAGTTCTACTCTTGGGCAAGGACTCCACTCCACTCCTACCATCTTTCGCATCTGCATAGACTTAAAATAATCATAATCATCATTTCTGCCGAAAGACGTCCACTGCTGGACATAGGCCTCGCCCAAGCACCTTCACTTCGACCGGTTCTGTGCTTCCTGCGGCCATTACAAGGTCCACCTTGTGGGAGGTCTTCCAATGTTACGTCTTCTGGTACGCGGCTGCCACTCCAGAACCTTTCGGCCCCATCAGCCATCTTAAAATTATAATACCAGCCTATTATTGTCCCACTGCAGGACAAAGCGTTGATCACCACGCTCCGAAAAATTACAGATGCTCCTTTCTCCATAACAACCGATCCAAGTCTTGTCCCTCGAACTTTTGTTTCAACGGAGGCACTTTTTGTATCGTGTGTGATCTGTGCGGTGACGGACGGACCGTTGTGATCCAAACACTGATAGCGCGTGTATGTTTGATAGATGGCCTTCTGTTCCTTGATACGAGTTAGTGTTAAGAATGGTGAATGCTTTGATGAATGGTTTAGCTTTTTGATAATGTTTGTTTCTTATTTGATAGATCAAAGTTCAACGACCGATATTGGTGCCTTAACCAACTTGTTAAGTTGATTTACCCTGATTTTGATAGACACATTAGGACTCGCACTGACCAGGGAAGCATGTCACAAAAGGGACGAGGCCTATTCTCAGCAGTGGGTGGAACATATTTTTACAATGCGTTGTAATTTGTACTGTATCATATATATATTGATCCCATATCGTTTCATATGCCAAAGAGACAAAGAGGGACACCCTCATGTCAAATCGGACTTCTTAGATTCTGATAACTTTAAGAAATCACAAACCTGCAAACAATGATCCTACGCGGCTACTAAGTTCGCTTGCTCACTACACTTTGGCGATGTTTGAGTTCATATCATCCACCAACCACCGAGACCATCAAGACCATCAAGACTGAACTGACTGAACAAGCCAAAATTGAACTACCCAGACGAAAATTATTAGTGAGTAAGGAGTCATTAGGTTTGTTCAGATGAGACTTACACAGACCAGGGAAGCATAGCACAAAAAGGAGAAGGCCTAAACTGAGCATGGGTGGAAGTATCTGTCGAGTTCTGTTTCTGACAAGTTGCGAGTCTATCCTGAGAGATGACGAAATGCGTATTTGACCACATGCATTTCTGACGACATACTAGTGATCCGCTGCCAATAGTGCCAATGATGATGATGATGAGTCATTATGTACTGCTCCTACTTAAACAAACAAACAATAATAAACAATTAATAAACAAAAAACAAATATTAACGGTTAATAAACAATTTTTCTTTTTTTTTTCTTTTACTGTAAGTACTGCATTTCTTTCCGAAAATTGACACTTCAAGAAGTCCCCACATTTAAACTCGATATTATTTTTCGAAGCCCATACGCAGAGACTCATCTTCAATGTTTATCTGTCTGTCAGTCAGAACTAACCCTTTAAGTGACACAATAATATTTAGGAACACAACACCCAACACCAAAATGTTGGACGAACAAATTTTTGCTTGTAGCTAAATGTGGTTTGTTACTGGGTTCCACTTGACGATTTTACTGTCATTAATGTTAGAAAAATTTTAACCGACGAAAAAAAAGGAGGAGTCGACGCGTAATATATATTTTTGTAATAAATAACTTTTTACAGAGTAGTCCGATTTGAAAGACTCTAGTTTTATTCATGTGCGTATGGACTGAGGGCCCGTTTTTTGAACCGTTGCGAAACGAAATAAGACTTATAGGGGATTTAGTTAAAAATAGTAAAAACTTAAAGCAAAGGTCCATAAATTTTTTAACGTTGAATTAAAACTTTTACGATTAAATAACTTGGGCCCTCAGTCCAGACGCTTGCATAAAGTGGCATAGTCTGAATCTCAGTAAGTACTATATCTGGGTTAATAATTTTTATTTAGGAATTTAGTTAAGAATTTCTTAAATATTTTAAGAAATTCCCAAGTTTGTACAATATGACATTACAGATTTATGGCGATATATCTAGGGCCCTCAATTCATTATTGTTTGAACTGAGGAATCTGCAAAACATGAATTTATCTGAAGAAATACATAAATACGACTTTAACATATTTTACTTAGACATATAGGTGAATTAGTTAAAAAGAAATAATGACACAAAAGTTAATTGTTATGAAGTAAATGAAAATTGAATTTTACTAAAACGTCTGAACTGAGAGCCCAACGTTTTCGGCTTTATTGACTAGGCGCGACCTCATAGATGAACACAAATTAGAATAAGATTTTTAACTATTTCTTAACTAAATTGTAACATATCGTCCGTCCTTCTAAATATTATACTTTAAAAGAAAATTGATTTTTAACTTTTTATATGAGAAAAATTAGTAGGGTGACCATAATGTTCATAGTAAGTACCTGTACATTTTGTAAAGCGCGGTCGGAAAGTCATAATATTTGCAGCTAAAAGTGTTATACAACGTGCCGCTGCTTTGACGACATTAATTTGACGTATACGGTTTCGCGTCTTCGTTTTGTAAAGATATTTTAATTTAATTAAACTTTATTATTTATTGATTTATTTACAATTTTCTAAAATAGCATCTTGGAGCAACCTGTAGCGCAGAGATGAAATTAAAACGAACGGGAAAGAAAAGGTCACGCCACTCGAATTTTTATATGGGGGTTGTGCAAAAGAAATCATTCATGAAGCTACTCACAGCTGGGTCAGAACATTATAGACACACGATGAACAAAAAAAAGGGTCAAAGTCAAAGACCTTACCAGCTGACATAAAACAATAGCTTCATGAATGAGTCTTTTGCCTAGAGTGATCCTAATTTTGGTTATTATTTTATTATTTAGTTTGTTTGAATTTTTTTTTTCAATTAATTAATTATTTTATCGTATTATAATTTTTATGATTACTGGCCACCAGCACTACTTGTGTCTTTAGTCAATGTTGTAATTGCGGGAACATGTTGTATACCTACATTTACATTTTCTTTTAAATATATCTATACTTTGAATTTATTTACTTTAGGCAACTAGGGCCGGTGGCATACTATGATGTTAATGTGTGCGTGAAGCGTGTTCGTACAAACGGTCTTACTTACTGTGCTTCACTTTTGATATACGTGGCGCGGAGTCCTCCTTTTTTATAAGTCTATGAATTAACGAAACCATTTGTTATCATCTTTGAAAATGGAGCCATATAGTAGCACTCCTAACTAATAAATAGTTTTATCATCAAGGGTATTTATGTAGCAGTAACAAGAATAAAGTTTAAAAAACAGTAACCCGACTACGGAAAAATAAAATTGATCTAAAAAGTTCAAAATATTTTTTACTTAAACAATAATGACATAGGTATATACATATTTGTAATGTGCTCGTCAAGACCTTTCTTTTGATACCAAACATGTCATGATTATCTCAATTTTATTTTTTCGAGGTCAGAAATTTACGTGTAAAGTCCACCATATTAAATATAGGAAGAATTTATGTCGCCTATGTCACACGGACCATTATTACAAATCCATCGATACCTCATTCATCAAAATCCGTTCAGTAATTTAGGCGCTACGGTGGAACACACGTAAATACATACTTATATACATACTTACATACTTAAATAGACCGCTAAAATAATAACCCTTCCTTTTTGGTTTGCCGTAGTCGGGTAAAAATACATACTTACATACATACATACATACATAGACTGCTAAAATCATAACCCTTCCTTTTGGCTTTGCCGTAGTCGGGTAAAAATAACTTCGCTCACTCGCAATTTTGTATTTTTAGGATATAAGACTATTTTAAGGTTACATTTGTGTGAAGTAAATGGTTTTTTATAATTATACCGACCGTGTTTTATTTATCTTATGACTTTCCTACCGCGCTTTACAAAATGTACAGGTACTTACTATGAACATTATGGTCACCCTACTAATTTTTCTCATATAAAAAGTTAAAAATCAATTTTCTTTTAAAGTATAATATTTAGAAGGACGGACGATATGTTACAATTTAGTTAAGAAATAGTTAAAAATATTATTCTAATTTGTGTTCATCTATGAGGTCGAGCCTAGTCAATAAAGCCGAAAATATTGGGCTCTCAGTTCAGACATTTTAGTAAAATTCAATTTTCATTTACTTCATAACAATTAACTTTTGTGTCATTATTTCTTTTTAACTAATTCACCTATATGTCTAAGTAAAATATGTTAAAGTCGTATTTATGTATTTCTTCAGATAAATTCATGTTTTGCAGATTCCTCAGTTCAAACAATAATGAATTGAGGGCCCTAGATATATCGCCATAAATCTGTAATGTCATATTCTACAGACTTGGGAATTTCTTAAAATATTTAAGAAATTCTTAACTAAATTCCTAAATAAAAATTATTAACCCAGATATAGTACTTACTGAGATTCAGACTATGCCACTTTATGCAAGCGTCTGGACTGAGGGCCCAAGTTATTTAATCGTAAAAGTTTTAATTCACGTTTAAGAAATTTATGGACCTTTGCTTTAAGTTTTTACTATTTTTAACTAAATCCCCTATAAGTCTTATTTCGTTTCGCAACGGTTCAAAAAACGGGCTCTCAGTCCATACGCACATGTTTTATTCGGGTAAGGATACCTCGAAGTAAAATTTACCTAACTTTGCTTTGGTCGTTTTTGAGTTAGCTTCAATAATACGTATTTTTGCCACTTAGTCTCTAAGGATGATGTTATAATAATTTCCTGTCACTGTTATTTATATGTAGTTGTATTGATTTGAATTTGTGTGGGGTTGGTAGCTACCACCACTAAAAAGTGAAAAATAAAAACTTTTTCCAAAAAAAATCACTACAAAGTGAAAAATAACTTTAATTTCGGAATTCAGTGGCAAAAACCGAAAATACAAAACCAACACCGACTTCCGAAATTAAAACTATTTTTCACTTTGTAGTGTTTTTTTTTTCAGTAAGTATAAAGACAGAAAACAGTTGTTTTTTTTCAGTACATATTTAAAATGTAGGTACCTAAGTGTGGCACTCTCATCATGTGTGCAAACCAAGTAAAAGTAAAAATTTACTATCTTGCACAATTTTCCAATACTTAATTAGTACCTTACCTGGGCCGACCAAGCTCCTACTGGGGTGAAAATAGAGAAAACGAATTTTCCCAGATATGAAACCTAGCTAGATCGATTTTCTGCCCCCGTAAATCCCTATATTGCACTTTCATCGAAATCATTAGAGCCGTTTTCGAGAACGTGATTACAAATATATTTATAGTACCTATACTCGTATGTCAAATAATGCTCATAATTTAATATTTCAGTTTATTTCTCATAATATACCTAAGAGTGAAGCACTGCTCCGTGGATGGGTCTCCATCCCCACCATCCCCCATCCCATCTTTACATACCGAGACTCCTCCGTGCCTCGGAAAGCACGTTAAGCCGTTGGTCCCGACTGTCATTCGTGGATCTTTGACATTCGTTACGGGTCGTCAGAAGCCCAAAAGTCTGACAACCAGTGTTACCAAGGCGTACCGTATTACCCAGTTACTGGGTTGTGGAGGTCAAAAATAGGCAGTCGCTCCATGTAAAATACTGTTACCTATTCAGCTGCATCCGGTTAGACTGGAAGCCGACCCCAACATAGTTGAGAAAAGGCTAGGCAGATTGATTGATAAGAGTGAAGCACTCTTTTGTAATTAATTGTCTTGGCCGGTGGGTTGGCGATCGCAGTATGTCGTTACGGGCGTTTCCTACTCCGTATCACCTACGGATGGATGATTGGTTCGGAGCCCGAACGAAGTATGAATGACAACATGATTTGCCAGTTGTTCCTACTCCCGATGTGTTGTTGCCCGTCCGAAAAATTTAACTTTTACCCTGGTTTTGATGGATCGTAATGTCAGACGGACGGATGAACAAACGGACGGGAAGACGGACGGGCTTAGGGAGTAGTCCCCCTGGTCCTTTCCGGACAGCGAGCTATCCGCTACTCGCCGTCCGCAAGCCCGCGCCGAACGGTGACCGGGAATCGGCTTTCGATTCCCGCCGCCCAGGACGTCTCCTGCGGCGACTGAGGGCGTGAGGTTGTCTCACGCGTTCCGCCTCCTCCTTCGCGAGCATTACTGCTTCGCAGAAGGAGGTGACGACCCCGTGCACTCTCGCTCCGCACCATGGCCTGGACCGATTCTGTAACCATCTTACCGTGAAAACTTAGGTGAAGTGACAGCGGAGTGAGCTGTCAATAGTGTCAATTTCTAGCAAAAACAAACACACTTCACCTAAGTTTTCACGGTGAGATTTTTACAGAATCGACCGGCTGGTCCGAAAGGCTCTGGAGTGGCGACCGCCAGTACCAGAAGGTTGGAAGGCCTCCCACAAGGTGGACCAATGAACTTGTGAGGGGGAAGCCTATGTCCAGCAGTGGACGACTTTCGACTGAAATGATGATGATGATCAATTATTTTTTCGACTTTTTTTATCTACTATGTACAATCGCGATGAACCACTTTTCAACCTTATTACTAAGGAAATAAGGGTGAAAAGTGATTCACACAAATGTCCGCGATGGTACCTATACTTAGAAGAGAGAATCATTCTTTCAATAGACAACCGTAACCGCTACATACTTTGGAAACATCTGATAAACAAAAAACGTTCTTAAAATATCCGTTACACAGTTCAAAAATACACAAAGATTGACGTTTCCTTTTGTTTTCCGAAAATAATTTGGTCGTGCCCTACCTACATCACTACCATATGTCCGAAATCGAAATCGGCGACCGAAAACCGAAAAATTAACAACGAAAGCTCTAAATAGACGAAACTCGATATTTTCGCATGAAATCAGGGAATATTGTTAAAAAAAAAAAAGTTTTTTTTATTTTTCTTACAAATCGTCCTCGCATGTGCACTGTGGTTTTAAGTTACGCAGGGATGGACAAAAAATTATATTTTTTATTACCTGCCACCTTTTCACTTGAAATATGGACAATCAATAGAAAGGGTCAAATTTTTTCGCGCATTGTCGAAAATTAAACTCTTTTGTTAACCCTGTTCATTGATTGACCCCTTGGGAATTATATTTGTAAGTATTTTATTGATTGTTATAATATTATTGACCTTTGCTTACAAAAAGATACGAAAAAAAAAGGGTTTGCAAAGAAAAAATCACTCAAGGTTTTTTACTTAGGTACTACCCTTTCATTACATTGACTTTTACAATTGCACGAAAGATTGAGCAATTGATACCTTTGAATTAGATAAATGACTAATTTTACCATATTTTTTTGCTGTTAGCTTTCGTATCTTTGTATTTATTATTGTACTTATTTTTAAAATGTTGTGAAGTGAACAATATTTAATTTGAAGACCTAAATTATAGTGGATATAGATGGATAATGGATCTATGTTATCTGAATAAATAAATATAATAATAATAAAATAATAGTATAAATTTATGATATCCTACTACAGGGTGAAATTGAATAGATGCGACAAAATTTGAGGGGGTGTTCTACGCATCAATATGAACAACTTTTACTATGGGACCAAACCTGAAATCGCGAAAAAAAAATCAGCTGTTCAGTACATTTTGACGAATTATGCGAACATTAAATGTACTGAACAGCTGATTTTTTTTTCGCGATTTCAGGTTTGGTCCCATAGTAAAAGTTGTTCATATTGATGCGTAGAACACCCCCTTAAATTTTGTCGCATCTATTCAATTTCACCCTGTATATAGCACTTGGCAACAAGCCTTCTTTTTCAGACAGAAAGATGCAATGCAATGCAATACAACCTAGTTTTTCAGTTTATTTATTTAAATCATGCTAGAGGATGTATTTTTTTTAATCTTAATTTATCAACACCTTAGACATCTTCACGCTTGTGGACAGTTTTCAATTAGTACCCATTTAGAATTAAAATTAAAGCAATCCGTCACCGGACACAGCTGGCCCATTTCTAGCCACTATTTAGTTTGGTTCTGTCTTGTTAGTCATTCATTAGTGATGTTTCACAACCTTTATATTGCCATCCAAACATACTAAATTCAGTATAATCTCATCCTTAACCACTTAAAAATAGAGCTGAAATTACTTTTTACATGGGGAACGCATACGTTTGTTGAAAGCAATGAGATAAACATGGCAGGCCAAACGCGAGTGAGATGTCAATCACCTGTCAACGATGTCCCGCCTTCCTATGCACTCCTGGTACTGCCAAACGTAATGTACTGGGATTTTTCATGTTTTTTTAATAGAGAATAATGTTTGCCTGTCTGTCCGTCAGTTTTAAAATGTTTTAAGAATGTGATCAATGTTGTTAATGTTATATTATTGTAACTTGTTAATTGTGATGTCAAAGAAAATGCTGAGAGGCGACTGTCAACGGGTTAAAATTATTCTGTATTTGTCATATTGTAGTTACTAATGAGGTTGTTTAAAAATAGTTACAAATAGTAGGACATCTCGTTTTAATTGAAGTAAAACGAGCATTTCCTTTAGGGAACCTGGGCCGGCAGTCTCGACATTCGTTACGTTGCGAAATCGCTCGGTAAGTCCTAATTACATGCTCTGTGGTCTGATAAATTTTAAGGAACGGACTCGAAGATGTGTCTGTGTCATCTGTGTGTCTTTAATAAAACCGAACTATTACCATTTAGGGGAGCCAGTTAGGACCACAGAGCATTAATTAGGACTGAGCGAGCGATTTCAGGATTGTTAACGATCGTTATAATGTCGAGACTACCGGCCCTGCTCAAGAACAATATCGAGAAAAGAATATATTGTGTGAGACATTGTTCTCTATCACATATTTGTACAAAATGTTGGGCGTAAATCATCGAAATGGTTCCAGTATCAATTTTGAGTATAATTTATCGTCGACCGCAAGTCAACGCGCCTCACACTGGGCCAATAAAATAATATTTTTACTATAACTAGCGGCTGCGGCTGCGGCGTACCGCACGCGCGCTGTCTCACGAATATCGGTTGGTTTTCATAAAACTCAAGTACTTAAGTATAATATTTCTTTGGGTAATGACGAGAATTAAATGAGGGTAAGTGACATCTACGGCCTCAAGTGAGGACAACGCTGCAGGTATAGCCTCTGTTTTTGAGTGGATACTTTTCTGTCAACCGACCTGTAGTCGGTTGACAGAAAAGTATCCACTCTACCAAACAGTTTATCTGCTTGGTTTGGTAGATAGGATAGTTACCTACTTATCTCAGTACATCGAGTGTCGACACATGAAACATTTGGTTTTTCTATGGAGGCAATGGCGTGAAAATGGAATGAAAAAAATTACTTAACTGAAATCAAACAAATTTCTTAAAGCTAACAAACCAAACTCTATTGTAGAAACGGCAACATACTGAAAACAATAGTTGATAATAAAAACAAAAAAGTAGTCAAATAACATAATTATATTTTGAAATTAAATTAATAAGTCCAACAATAATGTAGAATACAATTAAATAAGTTGCCACTCTAGCTACATTCTTCAAAGCGGAGGGTGACAACAACAGCAGAATATATTTCGAAAATCATAATTGTGACAACTTCCAAAGGCCTACTTACCGTTAGGCACTTACATTATTTCTCACCAAATCTGGTAAGTTTTATAACAACAATACGAGCTTATAAGTGTTTCGAAAAGTAGAGAATAAAACACATTTTTTAACTTTCTACAGTAGTTTTAAAACGATATTTTAAACTTTACCTGTGTTATATAACAAAGTCTTTAACGAGCATAAATTGTTGACCCTTTCCTTAATCTTTTTCTTAAAATGTCAAAGTTCACAAATTACTTTACAAAGGTCAAAAATTGTAAAGACTTCGAGTAACCCTTTCTTTGTCTGCGTTTAAGAAATCCATGGCTTTTTCTTTTTTTTTGGTAAAAAAGGGCAATAAAATTAACAATACTTTTACTATTTTGAGAAATTCTCAATGTTGTTTTGTTAAACTTAATGAGCTTCTGGTGCAAGTAAGGGTTAAATGACTTTTGATTTATATTATTGTTCAACAATATTTATCAGTTGTAAAGGGTTAACTTACCTATACGACTAATATTTGAAGTGTTTTTTTAGTTTTTTTTTATCATTATTTTCTCTGGGAAATTCTTAACATTTTTGCTTAGCCCTTCATGATATTATTATGAAGGGGTTAAGGTTAAGTGTTTTTGATAACAAATCCACTTAAACTGATATTTAACCAGCCGTAGATACTTCACCAATAATATCAAGGTCACACATAGGATATTAGCACAGGTCGTTTCGGCCCACCGGGGTACAGAAACGCGCCACTGTGCACATACAGCCGAGTGTTTTGCAAACATCGCTTGCCAGTTGCCAGCTATGGGCTCCTGGTATTTCGCAAGACGTTGACAAGCCTCTTTTTACTCCTGTTTTGCTGAATCTTGCTTATCGTCTTCTTGTCAGTTACTAGTAATTTTGATTCAGTCGTAGAATGTTTCTAAATAGCGGAAATGTATTGTTCTAATCTAAAGTATTGTTAGAAGAAATTAAAGGTAGATGTATGTATACCTATAAATAACAAAAATACCGTAGTTCAAAGTACAAAACCGATTAGATTTTCCGACTTTTCACTTTCCATAATCGCGAAGTGAAGCCGTCGCGAAACTTCTGCTGCGAGTAGTGTGAGTTTATAGAACTCGACCCCTGAAAATCCTGAGCTCCTAGTAGTTTGCAATCCCTTTATGCAAAAATTTCGCAACATTTCCGAGGATCGAAGAAAGGGACGGGCGACTCGGGCGAATCTTTCAATTTCAAGGCAACTATTTTTTTTGAACAAGCTAAAATCACCAAATTCCGGTTAAATTACTTTAATAACTGCACCCCGCGGTTTCCCCCGCATAGTGTCGATCCCGTGATAATATCGGGATAAAGTGAGTGCATGTGCCATTTCATCCAGTTGTTTTAGCGTGAAAGCGTAACAAACAAACTCACTTTCGCATTTATAATAGTAGTTAGGATAGCTAGGACTAGTTAGGATTAGGATTTCCAGGATCATCACATCCCATCGTTCTGGAATGTATCATTTTGGAATCTCGACTATACAGGTTGGTTCTTTTCTACCAATTTCGTAAGTTCGTAACTATTGTTCTTAGTTTGTGTTTTTGATTCCGAAAATGTCGAGTGTCTGCCCTGACTATTTTATAAGGTTATGAGCTGCTCCATGTTGTTCAGGGTTAGGCATTATAGTAAAAGTGTGCCACATACCTACATTTAGTCGTGTATGTATAATCGCAAGATGTGCTCTCAGTTATGTACACAAGCCTGCAGGCAGGTGGTTGCGCGACGTGCCGGCGCCCTATGTTTGCCCACCACTCTGCGGACCGCCAGCGAGACTTGCCGCCCTGGTACTTTAGGGGATGAAGGCAAACATTCGCAAAGAGGAGAGGTTGCAAAAAGAAAGAATGAAGAAATTATACAAATTGGATTATTTGAAGCAAGATGTTTTTGATAGTAAAGTCATCATCATCGACCTTAGTCAATGTCTTTCAGATAAAATACCAATAATAAAACCTTAAAAATCTAACTAGGTACTTACAGAGAGAGTAGAGAGGTCTCAACTTTTCGTTGCACTCTTCAAGCCAGTGCTGTAAAATTTCGAGTAAGTAGGTACTTACTACGAATTTTCGTAGATGTTTCGTGTAGCACTGACAGTAAAACAGTTAAAATCGATTGAGTATATTGTATTTTATGTAGATAGACTTGTCAAAAATGAATCATTGTCCATTTGGCCAATAATTTGGGCGTATCGATCAGCGCTAAAATGGAGGTCGGCGAGGCCATTAAAATGTTTGTTCTATTAAAAGGGGCAATGGAAACAAACAATTATTTTCCGAGATTCCCTCTGTTTGGACACAACTCGAGGGCTGGATGTCACGCCGCGCCGTGCCAGAATAGGGTGACCGTTTTCGATAGAGCACATTAAATAAGGTAATACTTTTCAGTTGATTATTTTATACTAAGAAGAAGCCTTGTTGATTGATTCGCATTTAAATATATCAGACGATAGATTAATTTTAATCTATGTAACTATAGTGGTAGGTATCTAAATATATTGGTTGTTTGTTTAAACACGCTGATATCTGGAACTACCAGGTAAAAATGAAAAATTCTTGAGTAGGTACGTAGTAAGAAGTTTTTCTCTTTTTCTCTACAATTCCAATTAAAAATAACAGCCCATAACAATGCACAGGCGCACAGAAACATCGGCACGTCAAATTATGTTGTTAATAATACAAGGGGATGTTATTCGGGATTCGAATAATTAATTCCATTTACCGGCGCGTGGCGCTAGATGGCGGGCTCGTAATTGTTGGACGTATTAGCGGCACGCTCCCCGTATTAATGATAGTTGGTGAATTTTGTGAGTATTTACTTATCTGAGGATGTTGTTACAATTAGGCATTTACTTTGTATGTAACATTTAAAAAAATAGGACTTGGAAAAAAGCATATTTATTTATTTTAACTCGTTGGGCAGCCACTGAGTGTCTCCAATGCTTTAAAACCTGCCGCACTTTTTTTTTTTAAAATAAATAAGAAAAACCGCCTTTCTGGCAACTTTATTCAAGTTCATAATATCTTACAAACCTACTTGGTTAGGTTATTACAAGGTTATTACATTTTGCGAAAGCGACATTTTGCGAAAGCGACATTATGAGAAAGCGACATTTTACTACCAGGCGACATTTTGCGAAAACGACATTTTGCGCCTGAGCCGTACAATATAGGTTCAGTACAAAACAATGCTTTAAGATTTTAGTCATTTCTACAATGTTGTAGGCAAAATGTGGACTGTATTTCATACTACAATAAAATTAGAAATCGCTGACACAACTGACTTTTAATATTTTGACAACATGTAAAGAGAATAAATAAAGATAAATATGTATATATAAAAAGGTCGCAACAAATGTCTTAAGCATATATCGGCCAAGGATCACATATCGACCAAGAATCACAGATATTATGTTATGTACTCCACAATACATAGCACCCACACATAGCATACACACACGGTGAGTAAGTTCTAAGTTTCATGCGGTCCTGGTAACCGCAAGGCGTTGTCTCGTCACCGCAGCACTCCGTCACACGCTCTGTGCACCCCTGTGGCCTGTGCACAGAGCGTACGCAGACATTGTATGTTGGATACAATGTTATTTTGTTGTTTTAATGTTTCATAAAGCATTGCTTTGGTCACGCTAGAATTATTATGGTGATTGACAATATATGCTCAATCAATCAATCTGCCTAGCCTTTTCCCAACTATGTTGGGGTTGGCTTCCAGTCTAACCGGATGCAGCTGAATACCAGTATTTTACATGGAGTGACTGCCTATCTGACCTCCACAACCCAGTTACTGGGTAATACGATACCCCTTGGTAAGACTGGTTGTCAGACTTTCGGCCTTCTGACGACCCGTAACGACTGTCAAAGATTCACGAATAACAGCCGGGACCAACGGCTTAACGTGCTTTCCGAGGCACGGAGGAATCTCGGTATGTAAAGATGGTCAGTCATCCACTGACCAACCCCGGCAAGCGTAGCTTAAGCTGACGGATCGACCCGTGCGGCTGTTATTACTTAGCCACGAGCTCCTCACTTTGTTGACAATATATTATGCTCATAGTCCTAAAACACTGAACACTGGATTTTCTGCAATTTTCCACATTAAAATAGTTTATAATATTTTTATATAACCTCAAGTTAACGCATTGATGGAAACTGAACGCCTCCAGGAAATTTATATTGTGTCTTGTCTCGTTCAGTGTCCTGCAACCAAAAACTGTGTTTTGATTAGGTGAAAAAAGCTTTCAGAGTAGACCTCTATGTCGTACTTAATTACGCACGTGCACCAGCACCCTAATTCCACAACACACTTTCAATCACAATCTGAAGGATATTGCTAATCCGTTGCTTCATATGTTCGAAAAATTTATCTGCTCAACAATGCAAATAACGCAATTAATGATGTGGAACTGTCAAAATTAAAGCCTGACAAGCCTGTTCAGGCTCCTTCAAACAGCTGCACTTATAGGCCTGCGTTCGTCGCGCGGCACGCGGGCTACTCTACTACTCGCTAGCGGGGTAATTACCCCGCTGTGGGAGTAGTCAACCTCACTAAAAACATGCTTGCCACACTCCTTTAAAAAAAATGTGTGAGTGTCAGCTCCCACGCACGACGGGAGTTTACTCTTGTTTTTTATGCCGTCCCAACTTTCTATTTTTGGACGAACACAAAGGCCCTAAGGGGTTTCTTCAATGAATCAGTGCTACACAAAAAAAACTTTAAGGTGTAAAGTCGTTCGTTTTGTTTTACGTCGCAGAAAAACGTAACAACGCTTTTGAGTTAACGCTCGCATTTCACTGATCATACAATTTCCATACCGGGGGCCTTATATTAATATTGATTCCTATGGAGTAAACTCCAAAAAGTGTTTGTGCGTCAGCTCCGAGACACGATGGGAGTGTACTCCTATTTTTTGTACCATTCCGATTTTCTATTTTTGGACGAACACAAAGGACCTTTAATGAATCAGTGCTACACAAAAAAAAACTTTAAAGTGTAAAGTCGTTCGTTTTGTTTTACGTTACGCAGAAAAACGAAACAACGCTTTTGAGTTAACGCTTGTATTTCACTCCTCATACAAATTCGTTAGCGGGGGCCTTATATTAAAATTGATTCTTAACAAACAAAACGCCGAAAAGTGCCGAAAAAAATGTATAAAGCGGAAACTTTGTCAGAAAGCCTTTTATACTGTCAAAGACTATGTTGAGGACAAAAAGGCTTGGGATTGAGCTGCTCCAATAAATTTACACAATTAATGTTGATTTAAATACCTTTTTACATATTTTATACAACAACATGAATATAACAATAAAAAACAATGATCCACGTTTGATCCACGTAGTCTTCACATTCACAATAAATAAAAATAATATAAGTAATACTTTACATAGTAAATGTAAAGTATTACTTATATTATTTTTATTTATTGTGAATGTGAAGACTACGTGGATCAAACGTGGATCATTGTTTTTTATTTATTTTATTTTATCCTTTTCTCAGTTTTAGTCATAGTCTGGCAGTTTGACTAATTTATGCGGCCTACCCAAATGTCTTTTCTTTGGTATTGTTCGTCGAATCGTTAAGCTCCTTAAGTTTTGAGTTGAGCTGCACGATTACTGACAAATGCGTGCACTGACTGGACAGGTCCACTCAATCTGTGTGGTTCTTTCCTCCAAAGACCATTTTAGACAGCAATCTACATGGTCTTCACATGATCTGACCAAGATTATGTCTGGACTTTAAAAGAGACTGTGACTTCTGAGTTTGTTTCGGCGTTTCTTCTCAGAGTAGTCAGATAGGAAACGTCGACCTCATCTAGTTTTAAAAAATATGATTGACGTGTAAAAGTGTTTATTGGACGAAAACAAAGGACCATAGGGGCAGGATTTCTTCAATGAATCAGCGCTATAAATCTCATCATCATCATCAAATCTTATATTAAAATCGATTCTTAAGGAGTACAATCCAAAAAACACAGCTATGCTTTGGCTATTCTCGTATAACTTGTGCCAACTCTAGAGACAAGGATACTTTTATTTTTGTCTCCTCTATAATAAATGATAAATGATTTATTTTCTGTAAGTAGGTTTGTACAAACCTGAGAACAAGGTACAAACACTTTTACACGTCAACCATATTTTTTTAAAACTAGACGAGGTCAGCGTTTCCTATCTGAGACTACTCTAAGAAACAAATATTTTATACATAATGAATTGCATATATTATTTTTCCTACCCGTCCCCACAGTGGTGCTAGGTAGAGCATAACAGTCGCTGTATAACGGGCGGTCACGGGACGTGGTCACTGTGGGCACTCGGCCTGTCTGACCACACCCCACACACATCCGTGTACATAACATGTATTTAGAAGTACCTACTCATTTCCTCTACTGAGCCCTCTTAGTTATTGTAGCAAAAACTATTGTTGAATAGCTTTTGAGTCTTGTGTTATTTAAAAGTAATCAGAGATAGAAAATCTTAGGCTAGTAGTGCTACTTCAGAAATCATAACATTGCTTAGGTTGATAAGTAAATATAAAGTATCGTCTATATAAGTAAGTATGTTGACTATGTCTTGTTCAACAAAAATAAATAAAAACCTACGGAGACTTAGAGCGAATTTCACCACTGAATTTGATGCAATCAGCACATTTTAAACTGCGTTTTATGAGCAGTCAGTGTCAATATTCCACTGACAACTTTTAAACGCAGTTTAGGTGATGTGTTGCGTTCAGTCTTTTTAGCGAAAAAATTTGCTCTTAAAAGGTAATTCAGTCTGAAACTGCGTTAATCACACTAATATTATAAAGGCGAAAGTTTGTGAGTGTGTGTGTGTGTGTGTATGTTTGTTACTTCTTCACGCTCAAACGGCTAGACCGGTTTGGATGAAATTTGGTACGTAGATAGCCTAGACCCTGGATTAACACATAGGGTACTTTTTTTATCCCGGTTTACGCGGGTGAAACCGCGGGGCGCAGCTAGTATGTCATAATAATACATGTAATTGTGTATGTGGTAGTCTACTATGTCATTATGACAATCATTGGTATAAAACTACAGAATTCTAATTAAAATACATAAGTAGGTACTACTAACATTAAATTATTAAAGACAAATTTTGAATTCATGTATAGAATGACATGATTGAGTGAGATGAATTAGTATCTAAGTACTTGCTAATACTGAAACTAAGATCATAAACAAGACCAACACTACATATTATATACCTCTCACTTAAATACAATCTCCATACATAATTTGATTGATGGTTTTTTACATCTATTTTCTTTCTCAAAAGATAAAAGGACATCGCCACCACTTGTCTATTATAACAAAAATAACCAAGACCGTGATTGCTTGTCTTGAGAAAAAAACTAGCATGCGTACCAACAGTTCAAAAGCCTCTTTCATCCCCGACCGGGAGCGGAAAGCTTGTACCGTCAAATAAAAAAAACACGCTGTACCTATATCAAGTTACCGTACATCTGGCCGCCTGGCGAAAAAGCACGATTTTATGAAAGGAAATTGTATTTGGAACATTGCTTGGAATTCGTGAGTTCCTAGTACCTACTTTCTTTGTTGTTTATATTTTTATTTTGTTGGTTTCAGCTATATTTAATTTTGATAATTTATTGTTTGTACATTTAAAAAATAAAAAAAACAAGAGACTTACATTAAAAAACCGGTCAAAAGCGAGTCGGACTCGCGCACCGAGGGTTCCGTTCCGATTTCTGAAAAAGTGTGCTATTTAGAGACATCGTTTTATTTTTCCTGTGATCTTTACATAAACTTCTATCACATTGAATAATTTCAGATTTTTGTCTATGCAAACTTCTAGATGCCCCCCCCCCCCATCTAGAAGTTGACTTTGGGGGGGGGGACTATTTTTTTTTTAATTTTTCATCAAAAGTCGAAAACTATGCGGCTTCAAAATAAAAAAATGTTTGAGAATGTGCAATTTTTAAGACCCCGTTTCAGTCCCTGTTGCAAAAAAAATATATACATATTATCATTTCTTTCTCATTTGCAAAATAGTTTGGTAAACGTCATCTAAAACTGTTTCAACTTTCAAGTTGATAGCATTAGTAGTTCTTGAGATATCCAGCTGTGATAGACAGACAGACAGACTGAGTCGCACCATAAGGGTTCCTTTTTACCATTTTGGTACGGAAACCTAAAAATAGTAGCCCTTCGTCATCAGGAACAGGAAGCTGCCGGTGCATCAGGGCTCTAGAGAGAGGGGAACCTCCTCACTATGCGTGCGTGTCGTCTGTGTTCTGAATCAAGCCTTTGACCCAGCCGCACAATGAGAGCCTCCTGAGGTGTTGGTCGAGACTCTCAGCTATTAGGCCACTAACCGTAACGATTATCGGTACAATGATTGCTGAGTCCACGTCCAAAATGTCGACAACCTCGTGTGCTAAGTCAAGATACTTGATTTTTTATCTTTCTCAGCTTTCACGAAACTCTCGTCATGAGGGACAGCGATATCAACTATCATTGCACGGCGCTCTAGTCTATCTATCACCACCTTTGTGGTATTATTGTGAATTTTCACTCCACCTGAAAAAAAAGCATAATAATGCCAAAGTCAAAGTCAAATCATTTATTTCAAATAGGCACATAAAAGGCGTCTGATGGGAGAAAGCCGTCTCCTTAACACGTCGCACGCCAATTAGCAGACACAATATATTTTCTATTGTTATCTGAACACCTGGGTGTGCAATCGACGTTTAAAGAGTTAATCTGTAGTTTGCATCATGCATGTCACCAAAATCACAGAATAAATATGCCTTTGAATAATGACGCGTTTTTCTCAAAAACTTACAGCGCGGTAGAATTTCACGTAAGCACCTTACTTTGTAGGGTTCCGTACCTCAAAAGGAAAAAACCGGTCAAGAGCGAGTCGGACTCACGCACCGAGGGTTCCGTCCAGATTTCTGAAAAAGTGTGCTATTTTGAGACATCGTTTTATTTTCCTGTAATCTATATCTATAAAAGGAAAGCGTTACTGACTGACTGATCTATCAACACACAGCTCAAACCACTGAACGGATTGGGCTGAAATTTGGAACACAGGTAGCTATTATGACCTAGGCATCCGCTAAGAAAGGGTTTTTGGAAATTCGACCTTTAAGGGGGTAAAAAGGGGGGATATTGTTTGTATGAAAAGTCTTATTCCTTGAGTTAATAAACTTGAAACTTTGCACGAATATTTATCTAAGTAAATTATGATTTTTGTGATTTTTTGTTTTTCTAAACTACCCCCTAATGGGGAATTGGGGGTCTCAAAGTTTGTATGGAAAAATTTTATCGCGCAATCCGATTAACTCAAAACTCAGTATTTATACTTAAAACCAAAAATAAAGAATCATGAGTGTCAGGGTTTTTCGAAAATCTACCTGTAACGGGGTGAAAAGGGGTAGTCAATTTCGCAGGGGAGGATTTTACTGCGTGGCTTGATTAACTCGAAAATTGGTGTAAATAATCTTTGAGTCAAGCTATGGAAATATCTCAAACCATTTTTTTAAATTCCACCTTTGTGGGGGTGAAAACAGGGAATACAATTTACTTGAAAAATGTTATTCATTTGGTTTTAATTGACTTGAAACTAATATTTGCCTAAGTTTGTCATTATTAGTTTTTTAAAACTACCCCAGAGGAAGGGTTAGAGGGGAGGGGCAAGGGAGGGGTAGTGAGGAGTGTGAGGGGGAGGATGATGGACGCAGGGAGAAAGGGCAGGAATTGGTGAGGAGAGGAGGAAGACATGGAGAAGGCTGAGGGGTGGCGAGGGATTAGTGAGCCGGAGGTGGCGGAGAGGGGGAGAGGGAGGGGACGGGGTGGTGAGAGAGAGAGAGCGAAGAGGAAGTGGTGAAGAGTGAGTGAGAGGGGGAGGGAGAGGTAGCGGAAGGGGATGTGGTGAAGGAACGAGCTAAACTGGAACTACCCAACCAGTCGGACTTTAAAAAATCTTTTTGCATTAATGATAGCCCAAATCTTATAGAAGGCATATTTAACATCACTCTAGGACCCTTAGGTGCCGAGCAAAAAGAAAAAAAGTCTGAAAGAACGCTAAGTGAAAACGAAGTAATAGCGCTGGTAGGCAATGCGATGAGACGGGGGGGGGGGGGGTGGGGGGGTCGAGCAAAAAATAAATTTCACGCGGACAAAGTCGCGGGCAGAAGCTAGTCTTTACATAAACTTCTATCACATAGAATAATTTCAGATTTTTATCTTTGCAAACTTCGGAGTTAAGGGGGTGGGAACGGTCTTTTTTTTACATTTTTCATCAAAAGTCGAAAACCAATGTGCAAACAGCGCCCTTTCATATGATACCCCACATGCCCTAGTAGCCCCACTTTGAATTTTGAAGACCCCCTTTCAGTCCCTGTTACAAAAAATATATAAATATTTTTACTCCTTTCTTACTTGCAAAATTGTTGGGTAAACATCATCTAAAATTGTTCCAAATTTCAAGTTGATAGCATTAGTAGTTCTTGAGATATTCAGCTGTGACAGACAGACAGACAGACAGACAGACTGAGTCACACCATAAGGGTTCCTTTTTTACCATTTTGGTACGGAACCCTAAAAACGGAACCCTTATAGGATCTCACGTTATCCGTCTGTCTGTCTGTCTGTCAGTCTGACAACATCCTTTTTCTCAGGAACGCGTCAAGGTATCGAGTTGAAATTAAAACAAAATGTAGGTCTATGGTCCCTTGGAGCTCTAAAAAATCAAGCTTAGTCAACGCAATAAAAAAATACGGACATTTATGCAACATATTTTGATATTCGCATGCAAGTCAAAACCTATAGGGTACTTCCCGTTGACCTAGAATCATGACATTTGGCAAGAAGCAAGGTCTCACAGCACAAGTAAGGGAAAAAGCCCGAAAATTATTAATTTGTAATTTTATCAAAAAAAAAAATTGGATTAAAACTTATATTTTCAGTTGGACAATTGACCGTGACGTATATCATTGTATCGGAGAGCATGTTTTTCAAATACAACGTTAAGTTGGTTCTTGGAATAAATTCATCCCAACTACGGACCCCTTCATTGTGCGCGGTCCGACACGCACTTGGCCAGTTTTTTGATCATGGTTTAAATCACTTTGTAGCCGGGAAGAGGCAGGAAGTCTTATATTCCCATAAGCTTTCATAAACTGGCTTAGCCTTAAACACTGCAATCAGCTTAGGCGAATAAAAGTGAAAAAAATATGATTTCTCGCGCCAACCTCTTTGTATTACGTATAGCCATCTCAGTTTAATGACTATCCATTTTACACTCTCGTCAATTCTGGAGGCGTTACAATAAATAATACTGACAATGTTGTTGAAATAATCGTAAAGTTTATGATATGTCGGCAGTTCGGCACCCACGCGGAATGGAGTTGTCATTCGCTGCTACAATGTTGTTACCTATAACGTAGGTTGCTCTTTTATTGCATTGTCCACAACAATGCGATCTTGTTAACAGACTCATCATTCTCCTGCCCTTATACCAATTTATTTGGGGTCGGCGCAACTTGTCTTTTTCTTCCATACTTCTCTATTAGTCGTCATCTCGATAGTCACTCCCTTTCTAGCCATATCTTCTATCACACAGTCCATCCAACGTTTCTTTGGTATACCCTCTGAACCCTCTCGTATAGCCATCCACACAACTTTTAAAAGTAAATTGTGACTTATTGTTATTGCAGTAGTATTAAATAGGGGTGGCCGAACGTGGTTTGAACCTAATACGAACTTCGGCAGAACATTCGGTGAAAATAAAAAGAAGATTCGGCGAAGAAAAAAAGAACTTCGGTTATTTTCACTAGGAAATTTATGTGAACTTCGTTAGTTTACTTATAATCTATCAGTATTATTTCCGTTAGATTACAAAATGTCGAAAAATTATGAACTGCAACGAAAACGGAAGACGTAACAGACTCCTACCAGATAACGCAGAATCCTTAGTGTTTTTACACCATAACCTACCCTTGGCAAATTTCAAATACCAAGGGTAATAAGATTTTCATTTAACACTTTAAAAAATTAAAAATAATGATTTTTGGCGATAATATTTTAACATCAGAAATTCGAATTTTGACATCTAAGTCAAAATTCAAATTTCTGATAATGTTTCTAAGAATACATTTAATTATTAAATGAGTAACAACTAACAAACATTATGCTTATGATTTTATTCTACTGGTCTAGTTTTACTATTTTACTCAAAACAGTTGAGTTATTTTAATATTTTCTTGTAATCGAATATTAGGCTTTTGAAACAAACGGCCGAATATCGAAGTTCCGTTCAAACCGCCGAAGTTCGGTTAAACCTCATGTGAAACGAATTTCGGCCCATCCCTAGTATTAAATGCACTTTCTGAAAGCTTGAAATATTTTTGTTTGTCGCAGGATTTCTGCATCTGCACTTACCTTTTAGGACATGTTTCTGTGACAGATAAATTTATTTTTCTTTCTTTCATCATCGGTTCTTCAAGATTTCTGAAAAACTTAAGCCACCTCCTCTTTCTATGTAGATGTTTAGAACATTACTTTAAAACTGAAACATAATAATCAATATGGTCACAAGCTTCGTTTAGCCAAGTAATGGACGATGGCCGCTAAACAGTCCCGAGTTCCTGACTGATCGAAGGACCCGCCGAACCCCTCATGCGTTGAAAAACATTAGAATATCTAAACACAAAGTACCAGGGCGACATACGTTCATAGGAAGAATCTTGTGCTCCCACAGGAGCAGTCACGTGACCTCTTCATTAAATCCTTGACAGGTGATTTGGTTTCCAAACTGCATGACGGCTAAAAATTATAAATTCTATCTGCGTTGATCAACCTCAATTTTACATTTTATGCTATGGAAATATAGTTCATTTTTGAAGGTCGTTTTTCCCGTTGAAGGGTAATGTTAAAAATGGGTGTGTATTGTTTGGTAGCAACAAAGGAGATCTGTCGAGAGGCACGTGACTTCGACCATTAATTGAAAATGGAGAAAAATTATGTCGTTAGTTTAGTAAGGATTATGGAAATATTTTGTTGTAGAGGGTGTACCAAAACGGAAGTTTTGACGAAAGCAGATAAAATAGGAAATGTGATCTTTTCCTGTCTCCTTTGCGAATATCAAAAAGGATTAAAAATTGAGCTGAATATCTACTATAGGTACACCTGCCGTAATCATGATCTTCTGGCCACTTCTTCACATTCATACTACTTAAGGCGACGGACAATAATCGACTTTTAATGATTTTGAACTGAAGACCACGTCTAAATGAGTAGTGTTAATGATTAGGAAAAAAATGTATGTTAAATTAGAGCATTTTATTAATAACTCAATATGTTAATTTTTTTTTTATTATGTTTAAATTACATAGTGTAATTAATTTGTAAAGTTATGTCTAGCGCGAGTGAAAAAAAAAACTGATAATCACGCAAAAACTATCAAGCGTATTTTTATGAAACCTTCACCATTTTTAAGATAATTTAACTGTTTATCTTTTAGTACGTATTTGAATTTAAAAAATACCTTTTGTTTCATGTTTAATAAATTAATAATGCGTCTAGTTTGGGACAGCGCTCCTTGATGAGTGAGTCCTATTACTGGGCGGACGTACGACGCGTGGCGTGAGCTCAGCACAGAACACGCAAGCTAACCACTCAAGGTCGTTGGCATACATCTGCGTCTTATCTAAATATATTCTTCCAAAATCGAAAACAAAAAATCTATCGTATAAATCTTATTATTCTTAGTTTTATGAGATAAAGAAATTTACTACACAGAGTATTTAAAATAACTTAGTAAGTAGTTCTCAAGTTAGTAAGCTTAAAAATATAATGACGCCCGTTTTCTTCGAAGTCCTAATATTGACAGAAGCCAGCTCTCAAACATATCGGTAGGTAGGTATAATTAGTGCTTGCCACCGCCAATTGCCCGGTGTATGGACAAATATTTGACGCCAATACTTACTGAGAAGACAAGTCTTTAGGTTTTGAGAAATAACAAAGGATTTAAAGCTTGGTTAAGTAGTGGGTCCAGGGATAAATGAGATGTCTTTTATGGAACGAAGTTACCTACTAATAACAATGATCTTATGTTGTTGTTGTTATTGTGTTGTGTTATGTTGTGTTGTTGTTTGTTGTGTTGTTGTTGTTGTTGTTATGTTGTTGTGTTAATGTTGTTGTTGTGCTAATGTTTTATCTATCTATCTACCTACTTATCGCACGTTGTACTCTATACACACTTGGTGAATGAGAGTTTGGCCGAAAAAAGTGTAGTTCATTGAGACGGTCACGACTAGGGAAACCAATCTCGCATCAATCCCGCGGATCCGCGGGATTTGCGCATGTTAGTTACGGCCGCGAATCATATTTTAATCAACATACAACCTGACACTGACCTGCAAATTGAATTTCGTGGGCTACCTTAGCGCATCTCCCTTAAGTTAGAATATTTTATTCTATTTGTATATTGTGTATACAGGGTTAAATTAAATTAGCTGGCGAAACTTCACAGGCATGAGGGGTATCGATATCTAAACATGATAAAATAAAAAATTAAATAATTTGATGATTTTTAATAATAATTAAATAAATAAATAAATATCCTTGGACATTTCACACAATTAACAATTAACAATTAGTGGTGTAAATAAACGCCAATAAGCCTGATATAGTGGTGATAGATCGATTAGCGCGCCGCGCAATGATTGTCGATGTTACCATTCCACATGACGGGAACCTCGTGAAAGCTGAGAAAGAGAAACAAATAAACATAGACTTATAAAAAAAGATGGACTCCGCGCCACGCATATCGAAAATGAAGCACAGTAAGTATGCCGCCGGACCGTTTGTACAAACACGCCTCGCGCACACATTTACATCATAGTATGCCGACCGGCCGCCATTACGTGACACGAGCGACGCCGTCTTTGCAGGTACTCAAATCATGCACACATAGATCGGTACGGTGCTTCACTTTCGATATGCGCGGCGCGGAGTTCATCTTTTTTTATAAGTCTATGCAAATAAAATATCTCGACTTAGCTCACGAGGTTGTTGACATATGGAATGTGGACTCGGCTGTCATTGTGCCGATTGTAGTAACGGCCAACGGCCTGATAGCCAAAAGCCTCGACCAACATCTTTCGAGGCTCTCGTTAGGCGGTTGGATCAAGAGCCAGATTCAGAAGGCAGTAGGTACTCCTCGATACGGCTCGTATTGTGAGGAGTTTCCTATCTTTGCAGCCCTAACCACCAGTAGCTTGGACCCTGCTCCCGACACCGGCGGACCACTATTTTTTATATTTTTAAATGTTTTTTTTTTTCAATTTTTTTTTTAAGAAATATTTAAAATTTATTTAATAAGGAACAAAGATGAATAAACGAATGAATAATTAATTAATTATAAAAAATAACAATAAAGCAATAAAGCTAAAAATAAAAAAAATATGTAATTAATTAATTAAGGTCTTCTTTGGCAACCGGTTGCTTAAAACGAAAGTTATTTCTTTGTTGACAACTAGTTGCGAAATTCAGTTATTATAACAAAAAAAAAAACGAATTCTCAACTCATACTTCAAGTAATCACACTACCAGCGGTTGTTTTCACCCCAAAAAAAATCACATAATCTTTATTTTTTTTATTTTGTCGTGTTTATATATACCTAATATCTTGGTTACTTTAATAAAGACACTATTCTATTCTATTCTAATATCCATTATGTCTGCGGAGTTTCGCTAGCTAATTTAATTTGACCCTGTATAGTTAATTAATTCAATAAAAGTACTGAATTAAACGCATTTTCTTTCTTTCTTTTCTTTGTTACTGTAAAGGTTTCATGCAAAAGGTTATGTTGGACAGGACTAAGTATGGTTTCGTTCGGTCATTCAAGCAAGTGTGGAATTGCTTTTGAATTTGAACAATTAGGTTGTCTTTGAACAAAAATCAGATGAAAAAATAGTAGAGTTATGTTGTCTATGTCTCTTTGAGATTAAACTAATAAAAATATTAATGTTTGTCGTCTAGATTCGCCACCCCCTAAGCGTAATCTGCCCCTGAGCGTAGCTCGCCAAGTAACTTCACGAACTCTACACCTTAGTCAAAATATGTATGTGGCTTGGCCATTTCGCTACCATAACATGGGCGCAAGGTGAAAAATGTATTCACTGTTCATTACTTTTCTGTTGTTCTTGTAGTAACGAAGCGGCCAAGCCTCATATTTTGACTAAGGTGTAGAGTTTGTGAAGTTAGGGCTTGGAGAGTTAGGGCGTGTAGAGTTAGAAGCTTGGCTCTACATGAGATCTGATAACTTTTTGTCAGTGCGAGCTATATGTGGTCTCGTCTTGGCAACATTTTACATGAAAATGTTTTTGGTGGGATCACCATTTTCTGTGCTGTTATACTTATCATGCAAGTGACTAGAATCAAATATTTTTCTTACATTTCTAGATTGACTCAACAAAACATCCTGACTACGACGACTACGTGACCATACAAACGTAAACGTCACGTGACATCAATAACATCACGTAGCTAGTATGTAGTACCGACGGGTGTCGGTTTACCGGCCGGTAACTTGATAGACTTACCTAGATGTGTTTTGCATCGTGAGTATCATGGACTAGAGATGAGGTGCGTTCCACTTGATGAAATGAGCTACTGATTATTCTGTAGATATCTAAGGTCGAAACAGCTATGTTAGTGTTAAGGCACCCGACAGCGCTACGTGACTCTAGTAGAACAATTTCTTTGAAAACTTCATGGAAATTGCTCTTTCCAGTATCGGGTAGCTTCGTCACGTCGCGTCTGTCTGTGGGAGCCTTTACGGATAAGTTACATTAGTACGTTGTGCCGTGGGTGGGACTTATTGAAAGTTTGAACGCTAGAAATCGTATTCGGTCGTAGTGTGCCCGTCTCAGTTTACTTTTCTCGGGAGGAGTGGTTTCTATTCAAAAGTGGGTTTCTAATTGAAAATTAGGAACACAGTAACACACACAAGTATCAGTATTTCATGATGTACCTATACTTGTTTTATGGGTTGAATGGAATCAAGTAACTTTGATAACCAAGTTTTTAAAATAAGAATTGGTTGCGATTTTCTACTGAGTTCCCAACGGTTTATCTACCTTAGTCTAGCTCAACTCTCGAAGTTGCTACTGTAATATATGATAAACATTATGACCAATAAGGTCTCTGTTTAGGCACAGTATTCTGTGGTTTAGGTCCGAAACTAACTAACCGTGGCAAACCCATTCCTAAAGATGATGATGAAAATAATCTTCTGTCTTAATCAAAATTATTTCTAAGCAAAACTAATCATCCATCTAACAAAAGTACCAGGACCGCATGAACGCCAAGGTAGTCTCCCAATACAATATTATTTCAATACATTACCCCAAATGTTCACCGCCATTGTTCTAACGTTAATCTGTTTGCTCGCGTGTTTGCGGTCGCCGCTCAAGTCCGGTTCAGTCAATATTATCGCGATCGACTTAGCTTTGTGTCTTTGATTCTGAGTGTTACCGGTTTTTGGGGAGTTAAAATAGCGCCTTTGTCAGGACTGCCAGTTCCCATTTCAGTACTTAGTGAGGCCAGTTTTGCTGTCTGTGAAAAATACAAAGTACCTACCTACATATTTTCCATGATTTTTCGAGAAATAGGCGTTTTACATTTAGACCATCAGAAAGCCGAAAGCCATGTTTACTGAACATGACTTATGGCTCTCTGGTAGTCAAAACTGCCTTAGTCATGTTAACTGCTTATGGACCGTTTTCGTCATTTCCATTCACCATGCCATCAGGAAAATGGTTGCCTTCACATTATCCTACTTAAAACGACGTCGTCACTTCTTGTGTCTTAGTTTATAAGTTATGTTTTTATATGTATCAGTGTATATATATTTTTTTATAGTATTTTTTTGTATTTGTGTACTTATTGTATTTTGTATGGGCCACAGCTGCCTGAGATAAAGGAATAAATAAATAAATAAAAATAAAATCTCTCAAAATCTTGTATGTAGTAACTTAATCATTTCTTGTTCTTATCTGAATAGAACTTCTGGATAAAACTGTTGATTGAAAATATTGAAATATCTTTGACCAAGCTCGTTTTCGAGCACCATTTTAGCGGCTCCAAAAAGCCCAATATTCATCTGAAGTGCGTGTACTTTATGTTTTGTTTGTCGGCTGCACCAAACTGATGATGTTTGTCAAACGCATTGTTAGCACAAGTGGTAGTGAACCGTGCACATTACTGTTAGCTTTGAGTATTTATGTATTCCTGGTACTCATCATCATTACTGCGTTAATGAAGAAGATCAAAGTTTTTTAACGAAAGTAGCTAAATTCTTCTGTGTGTGACGAGGATGCAGGCCAGTCTCTTATTATTGCTTTATAGAAAGAACAGTATTTCCATTCCACTGCATGGCGTTATTCTTGGCGGATTTTTTTAACCCAACTATTCTGAATGAGGCTTTTGGTCTTTCAAGAGATTAATCTTGAATCTCGATGCAAAAATTGTGGTATAAAAACTTACCAGACCAATTAATTCCGTAATTCCGAAGATCTCAATTCATCTGAAAGACGTCCGGAAGGCCTTTTGCAGTCTGGACGAGAACAAAGTCAGCGGACCTGATGGAATACCCGTACCCTGAAAATAATTAGGTGCTCCAGAGTTGTCTCGTGTCGCGCTTGTATCGCCTCTCTAAAAACTGGAGTGGTGCCAGAGTCCCGGAATCTTGCTAATATGCAGTCAGTGCCCAAAATGGTAACCATGCCGATCCTGTCAACTCTAGAGCAATCGTCGTAACCTCCATACTGTGTAAAGTGATGTAAAGGGTACTTAACAATAAGCTGCTAGCATACCTGGAACACAATGAGCTCCTCAGTGACCACCAGTATAGCTTCCGTCGTGGTCGGTGAACTGGCGACCTTCTTGTGTATGTTACGCATTGCTGGTGTGAGGCCATTGAGAGACACGGCGAAGCCCTTGCTGTGTTGCTTGATTTCTCAAAGGCCTTTGCCAGGGTCTGGTTTTAGTCTGCTGGGCAAGCTTCCCGCATTCGGCATACTTGCTGACTTTGGCAACTGGATTTCCGAGTTCCTGAGTGATCGATCGATCAGAGTGGCCATAGATGGCTGCTCATCTGGTCATATTATGGCTATTGACGACGGTGTTCCTCAGGGGACTGTTCTTTCTGTGAATCTATTTCTGCTTCACATCAACGACCTGCTACAGCTTGATGCTATCGGTTACGTAGATGACAGCACAGTCTCAGAAAGACATCTGTCTAGTGCAAGAACCAGCAGAGAGGAAACAGCTACTCTTAGACTTAAATCTCGTTTCAAAATGGGGCGACGACAATCTGGTAAACTTCAATGCTCTGAAAACACAGGCGTGTCTTTTTACTGCTAAAAGGAGCCCGTTTCAGTTATCTCCTACTTTCCGAGGTGCATCTGTACTCTGTACCAGTTACCGACCACCTAGAGCTTTTGGGCAGGGAGTTGCCGTTTGACCTGAACTTCGGCTCCACCATCGAGTCAAAAGCTCACACTGCAGCCAAGAAGCTGGGCATCTAAATAAGGCGAGGCGATGCTTCACATCTGGACATCTTTTAAGTTTGTACAAAGCACAGGTCCGTTCCTTATAGAGTATTGCAGCCACTATGGGATGGCTCGGCAAAATACCAGCTTGCTGCACTTGACTCTGTGGAACGCAGAGTAAAAAGGCGACAAGGAGAGAGAGCAAGAGAGGAGTGAGGAAGCGAGGCAAGGTGTTATAGGCGACGAGACGTTGGTGGCTAGGCTTCACAGCCTGGCTCATCGGTGTAATGTTGCTTTCCTATCGGTCTTCTAATACAGACTGTACTTCGGACTGTGCGCAGGTCCTCCGCGGCCCACCACCATCGCCTTTTTACTACCGGACTACCAGACATACTGCAGGATACCATCCAAACTTGGTTGACATTCTCACCAGTCGTACTCGGCGCTTCTTCTCCACATTTATTATGCGCACAGCCAAAGTGTGGAACTTTCTGCCAACGTCTGTGTGTTCCACATATAAGCCGTCTGCCTTCAAAGCAAGAGTAAACAGGCATCTTCTGGGCACGCTCGTTACATCATAGACCTCATCCATTGCTTTAAGTCAGGCGTGATCGGGGTCAAGAGCAGACTCATACAGCAATAAAAAAAATGTAGCAAAACTTAGCTTAACTCATTATTTGCCACTCGTATTTGATTACTTAAATAACCTTATAAAAAAAATTGCGCTATTTTTGCTCGACAATGTTAAATTATTTTAATTCACAAACTGCCCTCGTCATTTAATTTCATCAAACAAATAAAATTGTGTTATTTCACTGTATTTCCTTCCAACAAAAGAAAAAACTTTATCGAATAAAAATAAAAACAAAAGACAGTGAAATTATTTTAAGCTTTTTATTTACTGTACAAAATAGGGGAGGTGCTTCCTAAAAGGTTTCCGTGTCGGTGTACATTTTCCGTTTGTTTATAACTTTCCCCCTACCCACCTCGGCGGAAGGGTTGTAAAGCCATGCAAGTGTGGTTCGCCCTTTATTTTTGTAAACATTGGTAATTTTTAAACATTTTTTCTTGTTTTTAAAGGAGGTTCAAGTTTCAGGAGAACTTTTTTTGTACGGGTTTTTTTATAGAGACGGTTTGAACGTAAGTTGTTTAGAAGTTGGTAATTGTCTCTAAAATAGCAGAGTTTAAACATTTTTATTTTCTTTCATTTGATAGGACTTCGTTACAAGACTTTTACAATCTTCCTGGTAATTGTATATTGTAAATTAATTAAAGTTAAACTGTTTCTGAAAAAACTTCTTTATCTAATAATAGGCTTCGTTATACAACCAGGTTTAGGTTCTGAATAATACAATTTATTTTGATTTCATTAAAGAACATTTAACTTGGCAGAACTCTGAAACTGTTTCATAAATAGTTACATAATACAGCTATGTTACGTTAAATGAGATTTTCGAATGTTGTTCGAGCATAGTTAACCAAAAAAAAATTATAGAACATTAAACCATCCCATTTTAAAACGGCACCAACTACTTCATTTCAACCCCCATTAAATCAAGATCTAAAGCACTTTTTAGAGTACATTACAAACAATTACACGATCTAAAGACACTTATTCAGAAGAAAGTGTAATTCAATCACTTCAATTGGACCCCGAGTGTCACCCGATCCACAGACACAAAGGTGCACTCGCCCGCGAATAAACAATAATTGCAGCAACTAAACGCATTCCAAAATGGCGCCGAAATGTTGGCGCCAAACGAAACAATTAGTTTAACCTTTATACAATTAGAATACCTATGGTCAGAGGTGGATTTGCAGTCTTGGCCGCCCTAGGCCCCAGGCCATGTAATACCTTAGTACCAGCCGCCCCTTTCTCAGCAACCATCAAGACTACATAATTAATGAATTTACTTTATTGCCAACTTTTATCGAAATCGATACAGAAATTTTGTTACCTAACTTTAATGCCTACTGCTAGTTAGTTACTTACTGATTTTTTTTTCGCGATTTCAGGTTTGGTCTCATAGTAAAAGTTGTTCATAATGATGAGTACAGTGACCCTTTAAGAGTATATTGGTCAATAACCAGTAACCCTGTGTATGTACGAAAGTGATATAGGAAGATTATTGTTATACGATGCGGTGCAGTGCGGCCCGCCATAATGTGCGCGAGCCTTTAGTTACAATATATAGGTACTTTCAGTTATTTCTTCTTATCGTCAGTTTTTTGTCAGATTGGCCGCCCCTAATATCTGGCCGCCTTAGGCCCGGGCCTAGTGTGCCTTAGGGCAAATCCGCCTCTGCCTATGGTACAGGCAATAATTGTATTGATACTTGGACAATGCCAATCGTTCGTTTTAAATAGGGAAAATCGGTGAATGATGAATTACATAACTAATCTTCGATCAATAAAGTATTATACTTAACGCTTTGAAGGACACTAACGAGACACAATAGAAGTTTTATTATTATTACAGCTATGGCCGTATAGTGTCCTTCAAAATGTTAATATATAACTACCTACCGTAATATTTATCTAGATACCTACCTAATATGCTATAGACATCGGAATTTAGAACCAGTTCAGTTCTGTTAAGTATTATCTTATAAAAAAAGATGGACTCCGCGCCGCGCATATCGAAAGTGAAGCACCGTAAAGATCTATGTGTGCATGATTTGAGTACCTGCAAAGACGCCGTCGCTCGTGTCACGTAATGGCGGCCGGTCGGCATACTATGATGTAAATGTGTGCGCGAGGCGTGTTTGTACAAACGGTCCGGCATACTTACTGTGCTTCACTTTCGATATGCGTGGCGCGGAGTCCATCTTTTTTTATAAGTCTATGGCCAGTCAATAAGTCAAATACCTACAGACAACGGGTATTTAGCTGCTTCCGAGACGGCTGACCTTAACATTGTTAGGATAGATTAGGTTTTGTGACAAAAATTTTATTTAACCAAAGCATTAACATAGAACCGTAAACGTAGCCTGGGAGATAGAATCCTAAGATCCGCTATTAACTAGTAGATAGTTTTAAAAAGGCAGGTTGCTTATTGTCGAGAATCAGGTGTTGTGGCGCAACTTGTGAGAGACAAACTTATACAATATTGATCTAGATAGGGAAGCATAAAATTGTGAAACAGTAATCACAAAAGTAAACGAGTAGGTACATATTTTTAAAAATTGTCACCTCGTCACAAATGACGACCTATTGTATATTCCATCAGGATTTCATCCATATCATTTATCTTCAACAATACCATCTACTCTATACACTCCTTGAAGTAGAAAGTGTAACTCAAGCACTTTCATACGACACCTGATACAAGGCACAAGCACAAAGAATCACTCGCCCGCGATAAACAGTAATTGCAGCTACTAAACGCACTCCAAAATGGCCGCCTATTGTAGTTGGCGCCAAATCCTTGCGTCAATTACGCTTGTCTGCTCAAAATAATGTCTTTTTTCTAATTTCTGCAACATTAAATTCGTAAATGTCATTTACGATTTCGTTTGTGTTTTGTATTTGAAATAAAGATTATAAGACTACGCAATGGTGTACAATGCAAATTATTAGGTTGACAGAGTTTGAAATAAAATGAAGTCCACGTTCCAAAGTTTCAAAGACATTTTTTTCCCCTCCCGTGTATTGTCTGAAGGCTTTTGTTCAACAATATTTTCAGTGAAACCTATAAAAGAAAAGTTTACAGGATAGGCACAAGTCAAACACTAATAAAATTACAGACCGATTTTCCAATATTAATTTAATTGACCAAGATACAGGACTAAACTTAGTAACTAATTCGAGCGACCCTAATTCTGTAAATCAAACTAATCCTCATAGATACTTATCTCCTTGAGGTATTGTTAGGATCCTACATTAAACTCATGTTATCTGCCCACAGATTCGGAACGTTCATTATGTTCAATAGAAAGTCCCACTTGGTATTCGTGGACTCGTGACCATTGTATAAGCTGATTGACGACTACAAAATGATTGAATGTTAATTAATTAATTTAGTAAGTACTTAACCAGTAATAATTGATTGTCTTGTAAATCAATCAAATTGTATGGTTAAATAACAATAGTTTAAGATTAGATATTGGATATCCGAAGCACCAAAGGGCTGATTGGTTTATATTGAGTTTATTAGAAGCTCTGTATGTGCTTTAGTTGCGGTTACCAGAGAGGCAAAAGCACGATACGTTTAGTTTACTGAAATATATTAGTTGGATCGTCGTCGTATATCATAAAAAAACCGGTCAAGGGCGAGTCGGACTCGCGCACCGAGGGTTCCGTTCCGATTTCTGAAAAAGTGTGCTATTTAGAGACATAGTTTTATTTTTCCTGTAATCTTTATATAAACTTCTATCACATAGAATAATTTCAGATTTTCCTCAAAAGTCGAAAACTATGCGGCGTAAAAAAAATAAAAATAATGTTTGAGAATGTGCAAACAGCGCTCTTTCATATGATACTCCACATGTCTTAGTAGTCCCACTTTGAATTTTTAAGACCCCCTTTCAGTCCCTGTTGCAAAAAAAATAGAAATATTTTTATTTCTTTCTTATTTGCAAAATAGTTGGGTAAACGTCATCTAAAACTGTTCCAAATTTCAAGTTGATAGCATTAGTAGTTCTTTAGATATCCCGCTGTGACAGACAGACAGACAGACTGAGTCACACCATAAGGGTTCCTTTTTTACCATTTTGGTACGGAACCCTAAAAAGGGCTTGTTTAGTATAAGATGGTCACACCCAAATGGCAAACTCCAATGTAGATATAGCGACCTCTGCGCTGCCACCGACGATGTCGTGGAAGTGGCGAAGTTTTGGGCCAACATTTAATACTCTGTCGTGCCATCGAGACGACGAAGAAGAAGCGGCTGAATAATACACACAGAAAAAAGTTTACCGCGTGTTTGCATTGGCAAAACATCCAAAAAACATACATGATATCTCTATTTCTATCAATGTATGTGGCAGAGATATCAATATGTTTTTTAACTGAATGTTTCGCCAGTGCAAACACACGGTTATACTTAACACCCACTTAATTCCACCAACCCACCAGAGAGTACAAACGCCTCATCTCATTTCTAATCCATAACATGATCACGAAACAAGATAATCCCTTATAATAAAAACAGCCCCCGGCTCTAAAATAATTGACTCTACCAACGTACCAACCCTCAAATGTCATTACCGAAATGCGCATCAAAAAAGCTGCGTGGGGTACAATCTACCCCTATATTATAATTGTATTCAGGCATATTGGCCGCGTTACTCGCTGCTCACATAATTCTGGTGTAATACGATATTTTATTAGTGAGCATTGTTTAAACAATTGCGTAAGTGATTGTTAGGGCCGTATGGATCTGCACCTTGCAGGGTGAGCGTTATGTTGAAGGGAGACAGGGTGGGATGGACTTTTTCTGTCTCTTTTTTCAGCGTGTATTGTTCGTGCTTTTGTATTAAAGCATGAGAAAATCTTTGGAATGTTGCACGTCATATGCGTTTAAAGCAATCTCAAAAATTGGATTTAGACAAAATAATTGTCCTGAAAAACTATAGTGATACGTAAAATTTTTGAGGACAACTATTTTTTTCGTTTACGATTCGAATTCGAATACGATCTTTTTAATAGGGCTGCCGGAAAACTGTGAAAAATAAACTAATTCGAATCTAGAAAAACATAGTGAGTGCAGCGAGAATGGAAATGACATTGCCATTCTCGCTGCACTCATAAAAACAAAAATGGGCCGACCACAAGACAACTACTACAACAAGACTATTAGTCTTGCTTAGCTTAGTTTTGGATCAACTCCAACATATACTCTGTGTCTACGAGTATATGTTGGAGTCGATCCAAAACTTACGTTTCGTGATCTCCGATAGATTACCCACGTTTTGGAGTAAAGAAAGCAGTCTAGTCCAACAGTGGGACAACGTGGCTTAGAGCCCTAACTTAAAAGTTCTATAATACCACTGCAAATACTAGCTGGTCCATGAACTTCCAACGTACCAATTTCAACATCCCACATAACACCATCCACAATCTATCGAGTATCGAGCGGCATACGTTGCGCGTCGGGGGTGCGCGGGGCGTGGGGTGGCTGCGGGGAGGGGGGCTGGTGGCTATCGAGTTACACCTCCTGCCCATGCTCTCCTGGTTGTCTGACGGCTTAGATCGTTTTAGACTCGCTTGAAATGCGGGATGCGTTGCGCTGCGGTTGTTGATAGAGCGAGGCATATGTTAGTACGATCGAAGTGTTATTTTTTCTTGCAGATCTGTTAAAATTTAAATAGAGAGCTGGGGGCTAAAACGGCCACTTTCGGCCAAAGTGGCCGTTTTAGAATAATATTATCCTATTATGATTCTGCCAAAGTGGCCGTTTTAGCCCCCTGTTTGTTTTATGTTCATTTTCACTAACTCTGTTGGATTCTAAACGCTCGGCTCGCGTTATTGTTTCAATTTATCTCCATAATCTTTGGCAGTTTTCTGAAATATCGAAGCCAGACTCTGATGGCTGTGGCTCTGCGTGTCTTCAAAATGTCAGCATTGCTATTTGCAGGAAATTGATCATCAAACACGTCCAGAGTTCGTTCTGTATGGTCTAAATTAGTTCCGACAGCAAAGGCAAAGGAATACAATTACTTACTTATTATGATGAAGTTTGACTTGAAAGAGCATGGCAGTTGAGAGTATATCATGCCCACTTAAATGTCTCGCTGATGGTGGAGCGTGTATTGGATCATTCTGTTCCCTACAAAATGGTTGAGCTGGTTAGTGCTGTTCGTGAAATGTTCGTGAACGGGAGTTATTTTTAATCTTATATTTTGAATTGTTTTTAAATTATTATTTTTTTACATTGTTCTCACATATAGAAGCAACAAGAACAATGTACCCAGGATTTTGTAATATCTCGATTTAAAAGAGTGTCCGTGGAGTTTCTTGCCTGTTTTTCTCTATAGAGATCTACGTTTTGGAATGGGCAACTAGCTTCAACTCTCTGACTAACTGACCGACTCTTTGACAATTCAAAAGTGCCTGTACTTGGTTTAATTGAAATAAATGCTTTGAGTTTGAGCCCAGCATTCTACCTATCAGATTGCAGAAAGAATACTGGCCCTAGGTACTAAATTTACTTGAAGTCTACATTGTTATTGCAAACGGAAGAGAAGAATAGTTTCACATAGTTGTGAACCTTTATTAAGGCGAATAGTGCTGGCAACTAGCGCCGCCACTGAGAAAAAAAATCATAAGTCTGGAGATAATTATGGAAAATTTTGAAATTTCCTATGCTCACATTTTAATCAAAAAAATCAACATGAAACCTCCTAGGTTCGAAGCCTTAGCAGTTAACGCCAAAAATTGATGAGGTGATGAGTGTTCCATGTCTCCAGACTTATGATTTTTTTCTCAGTGGCGGCGCTAGTGGCCGCACTACTCGCCTTAAGCAATGAAGTTGAGTTTAATTTCAAGCTCCAAACCCAAAAACAAATTCAACATGGTGGCGCCGATACGGCGGCAAATGTTTATCTCTAACCTGTCACAAATAATACCAAATCCCCGTAAAACATGTCCGAACAATTACAATAAATGCTTTACTTTGGTTAACAAATAACTCAAATATGTAAATACTTTTTATAATAATCTCCTGGGTACTCGAGCGCAAGTTAAGAGAAATGGCGCCAAAATGTGCAAACTTTTTTTTCATGTCTGGTGCAAATATTTTTGCGAAGGCATCGTGAGAAACATAGCTAGGATACCTTTTTTCTACTTCTGTACAGTAGTACCCAACTGATAAGGCGCGTCGTGAATCTTCGTTCGCACAGAAAAGAAAGTATGGCCTCCGAAGATTAACGAGAATGCTTAAAACTTATAATCAACCTTAGATCACTACCGTAAGGTTCATAATACACTGCAGCTGTTAGTTCCATCTCACTCGCAAGTATGGCGGCTGTCAAGCGGCGCGCGCTAACATGGCGGCAGCTACCGACCAATAGCGGTACAGGAAAAAGCGTGGAGCTTGCCGATTGGTCAATAGCATTTCCCGCGCTTTGAAAATTCATCTTCTGCGCAGGTACTTATTTTATAAACGTCGATTAATACACGAACGGAATTCGACTCGCCGCCAGCTACGATCGCATCGATTAATACACGAACGGTATCCGACCCGCCGCCGACATCGATAGTTGGGTACTACTGTAATTAAAAGATGGCATAAGAATAATCTTAATGTATAACATTGTTTTCAGGACATTTTAAACTACTTACTTCAAAAAAAAAACCGGCCAATTGCGAGTTTAAACAAAATTCTTCAGATAAAAAAACACATTTCTTGTATGTGGATCACCTTTAATTTTTACACGACTGCCACAAAAAGGAGTGTTATGTTTTTTTTTTTTTTTAAAAAGTATTGTGGCAGTATGACTACATTTTCAAATGTAAAAAAAAAAAATCTTCAATTATTTGCAATATGGGGTAAAAAAAGCCATATAATTTATTATCATAAATTTTACTTAGCCTGATTGTTCATGCAAAACAAACATTAAATTTCATCGTTGGTTGCAAACGATTTAATCAGACTTTAGTAAGGCTGCGAATGTCTGAATTACCACTAAAATGTATAAAATAAATATAAACAATAAAACAAATTAAAGCTATATTATTTATCTGTTTAGTCAGGGAATACAACTTCTTTTTTTTTTACTGTTTAGTTCGTTTTTGGCATAGCAGTCGTGTTTTTTAATTTTTTTATTATTTATTTTTTTAACTTTATTTTATTTTAATTACCAGCTTTTGTATTATTAATCTCGTTTCTCATTGACGTCCCGTTGACGTTGTGCGGTAGACAAACAGTGTAACAGAACGTTTTTTGACTACTGGTGAAAATTACAGATTTCCAAAACAGCCGGATATGATGAAATATGATGCAGGTATCGCTTTCCTAGGAAACCAAAGCTTTAGCCGTAGTACGTAATAAGTAACGATTATAGATCTCGGCCTAAGTATCTTCCTACGTACTTACACACAGCAGCAGACCGGTCAAGTTACCACAAACTGCCAAATTTTCTCATTCGATTTTGAACTTAACCTTAAATGTTTTAAGGTTTAAAATCCGTTGGAGAAATTTGACAGTTTGGTATAACCAGAGGGGCAATTCTCGTACCTAAAAACGTTCACAATCTCATGCCAGCGTCAATCAAAATGTCAAAAATGAAGGTAAACGCTATACAATTTCTGTCAGATTAAGTCTTGAGATGATATTGCGAACGTTGTTAAAAATACGAGAATTGCCCCTCTGATGTGTTGTTGTCTGTACTTATGTACTATCTATGTGGTTAATACATAGGTGGTTATATACATTAGCACCAATTAGGAATACAAGAATTAGTTGCCTATGCAAATTAATATTTCGCGGTATTCGCTTAATTTGTTCATTACTAATTAAATGTAGGTCTTTAATAATTAAATTATCAAATAGACATACAATCATGTTATTTAATTAGGAAGAGCTTTCGAAATAAACCTTCTAGCTTTAGATACGCAGCTAATAGGAAATAATTAAACAATTACTTAATTATTTAAGTATTTTAAATTAAAATCAGCAGTGGTTAGGTCTGACTACTTTCAGGAATTAAGGAGCCACTAGTCGGCGGTGACTCGAACTCGTTGGTGGCGTGTCTAATATTATGCATGCTATTTAGTTACTTTATTTAGTTTATAGACGATGATTTATAACGAAAATTAGCGCGTAAAATTTCATGAACAGACCTTTGGGCGTATAGATATTATGAAAAAAAAACTGGACGTATATAATCAAAGTAAAGTTATTTGAATTCTTGAACAAATTATCTATCCCTATACAATACCAATTTTGCCATTTTCATACTCGGGAGCTATTTATTTACGTCAAAAGATGCCTTAAAATTAGTGTTGAAATATGGAAGTTTCGACGCTCATAACTTCCAAACCAATATTTTTTTTCCGATTCTGCTTCCATTATAGGGCTAGATAATGAAAAGACAAATTTAAATAATTTTTAGTTTTGAACGTATATCGCCTAACAGACGAGTAATCTCCATACGTTTGTATGGAAGAATGAGTGACTAGCGTGCCCTTAAGTAGTTAAATGTCCAATGAAATATGTTTAGAAAGTAATTGTCATTCTCTTATCCCAATTTATTTGGGGTCCGTGCAACATGTCTTCTTCTTCAATACTTCTCTATTACTCCTTATCTCAGTAGTCACCCCCTATTCTAGCCAAATCATGGACAATGTCTGGAAAAACAAAAAAAAACCACGACGTAACTTTCAAAACAAAAATTGCCAACACAAGAAAAAAATACATTTACACAACTTTTTAATTTTATTTTTTAATCGGCTACGGCAACGCGCATTCTGCTTCATTGGTTCCCTGACGAGGTCTGACGTAAAGCAAGGAGCTGGCTTCATTGGCGACCACACAACCACGGGTTATCATAAAATATTAACCGAAATCCAATTTTATGGAGGTTCATTGTTATCTAGTCATGTGTGGATGATGGTTATTTTTTGTTTATTTACGCAATTTCGATAGGAAAAGCAGATGTTTGTGGGTGTTCTGTAGATTATGAAAGATTATAATTTATTTTTGGTTTGCGAAACTATGGGATTTGGTCAAGGTGTGATAATTATTACCTACATAGTTACATTTTTTTTCTTTTTTTTATTGGCGTGTTTTTTTTTTGTGTTTACATTTTGGGTACGACACCCAATTTCTGCAAACTGAAAGTTAAACTTTTCCATGTCTGATAAAGTTTATAAAAGGCTTCAAAAATAGTTGTACCTACTTAAGTATCTAAATATCTTTAAGTACAATTTGTGCGATAGTCCCGGCTGTCATTTGTAGATCTTTGGCAGGTCAGAACACCGAAATTCTGACATCCAGTCTTACGCTTACCTGCCAAGGGATATCGTATCGTGTTACCCCAGTAACTGGGTTGTGGAGGACAGATAGGCAGTCGCTCCATGTAAAATACTGGTAAGTATTCAGCTGCATCCGGTTAGACTGGAAGCCTAGGCAGATGATGATAGAATTTGTGCGATGGGTCGCACAGTGCGCTAGATTAGAGGGTGGTAAGTCGACAGGACACTAGTCACTGTGGAAGAAGGACGAACCATGGTGGAAGTACTCATCAAATATAAATACTATTTTCCATTATCGACGGTAGCGAGTACTGTGGTCCTTTATACTTACTCAATCGCGTTTACGTTAACGTTAACTGACGCTAATTTAAATGGAACTAGCTTTTCCCCCCTCCCGCTGAGCTGGATGTCAGATAATATCCCACGGGCTCTTACAGACAGAGGCGATATCGCGTCGCTCCTGTGTGTATGGTCGCGCGCGATTCCATAGAAATTGTTCTACGGATATAATATCGCAATATCGCGTCGCGACGCGATATCGCCTCTAAGAGCCTTTATTCCTTGTCTACATTGTAAAGGGAACCCCTGTGCAAATTGTTCTACGGATATAATATCGCGATATCGCGTCGCGACGCGATATCGCCTCTAAGAGCCTTTATTCCTTGTCCACATTGTAAAGGGAACCTCTGTGCAAATTGTTCTACGGATATAATATCGCAATATCGCGTCGCGACGCGATATCGCCTCTAAGAGCCTTTATTCCTTGTCTACATTGTAAAGGGAACCTCTGTGCAAATTGTTCTACGGATATAATATCGCGATATCGCCTCTAAGAGCCTTTATTCCTTGTCTACATTGTAAAGGGAACCTCTGTGCAAATTGTTCTACGGATATAATATCGCAATATCGCGTCGCGACGCGATATCGCCTCTAAGAGCCTTTATTCCTTGTCTACATTGTAAAGGGAACCTCTGTGCAAATTGTTCTACGGATATAATATCGCAATATCGCGTCGCGACGCGATATCGCCTCTAAGAGCCTTTATTCCTTGTCTACATTGTAAAGGGAACCTCTGTGCAAATTGTTCTACGGATATAATATCGCAATATCGCGTCGCGACGCGATATCGCCTCTAAGAGCCTTTATTCCTTGTCTACATTGTAAAGGGAACCTCTGTGCAAATTGTTCTACGGATATAATATCGCAATATCGCGTCGCGACGCGATATCGCCTCTAAGAGCCTTTATTCCTTGTCTACATTGTAAAGGGAACCTCTGTGCAAATTGTTCTACGGATATAATATCGCGATATCGCGTCGCGACGCGATATCGCCTCTAAGAGCCTTTATTCCTTGTCTACATTGTAAAGGGAACCTCTGTGCAAATTGTTCTACGGATATAATATCGCAATATCGCGTCGCGACGCGATATCGCCTCTAAGAGCCTTTATTCCTTGTCTACATTGTAAAGGGAACCTCTGTGCAAATTGTTCTACGGATATAATATCGCGATATCGCGTCGCGACGCGATATCGCCTCTAAGAGCCTTTATTCCTTGTCTACATTGTAAAGGGAACCTCTGTGCAAATTGTTCTACGGATATAATATCGCAATATCGCGTCGCGACGCGATATCGCCTCTAAGAGCCTTTATTCCTTGTCTACATTGTAAAGGGAACCTCTGTGCAAATTGTTCTACGGATATAATATCGCGATATCGCGTCGCGACGCGATATCGCCTCTAAGAGCCTTTATTCCTTGTCTACATTGTAAAGGGAACCTCTGTGCAAATTGTTCTACGGATATAATATCGCAATATCGCGTCGCGACGCGATATCGCCTCTAAGAGCCTTTATTCCTTGTCTACATTGTAAAGGGAACCTCTGTGCAAATTGTTCTACGGATATAATATCGCAATATCGCGTCGCGACGCGATATCGCCTCTAAGAGCCTTTATTCCTTGTCTACATTGTAAAGGGAACCTCTGTGCAAATTGTTCTACGGATATAATATCGCAATATCGCGTCGCGACGCGATATCGCCTCTAAGAGCCTTTATTCCTTGTCTACATTGTAAAGGGAACCTCTGTGCAAATTCCAGCTTTCTATGTCCAAGGGTTTTGCTGGGCGTTGAGTCAGTCAGTCAGTCAGTCAGTCAGGATAGTTGTGTTTCCCATTATAGTCACCAGATGGCACTTATTCAGTTTCAGTTCGAGTTGAAGTATTACATTAATGTGATCGAGTACTTACCACAAAACTAGCACTAAGGCCTCAGAAGTTTACCTATACTGTCTTGTAATAACTTGAAAAGCTACAACAGTCTCTAATGTATCGAATATAAACTCATCACAAAAGAATGTTTCATTTCTTGAACAACTGTTCAAAACCAGTTTTTAAAACATTACTTACTCATGCCATAAACACTTTCTTCTGAAAAAAAATCTCCTTAGAACGAAATCTCTTTGAATCTTATCGAACGAATCACTCTTTCACTTTATCATCCATTGCTTCTTGTGTACACAACCGTTACAACAAGCTACATATATACCAGACAATGATCATCAAAAGATAAGAACACAGTGATAAAATCTATTGACAATAAAATCAAGATCATTGTCCTTTTGTCTCCATCTTCTTATCCTCTCTAAGCGGATAGGGGATGGATAAAAGCGAAAACTGTCCCATTGTCATCCCCATAATGTTTGTTGTTTACTAGGATATGAGCAGAGAAGCGAAAAATTGGTTTAAAAGCGTACCGAGTTTTGCTAGCGCCGCCTTTTTGAGGGATGCCGTCGGATAAAAAATTGCGATGTAAAATTATCTATGTTTAAAAATATGTTACTATCTGTGTTTGTTTATTACTTATTATGTATTGAGAAAAAATAACAGCAAAGTAACCAAGATTAAAAAAAATCTTTTAGAGTTCCTGCTCTGCTCGCCTATTTTTCAACAAATACCACTTCGGATGGTTTTCTCAATAAGAAACGACAATATTATACCTACCTATTTCAAACCGTGTGCACATACACATTCTGACTTGTTACATAAAATTGCGAAATTAGTCAGTTTAAAAAATAAAAACTCCTGAGTCTTGAAACTTTTACAGGACTGAAGTTATTAACACCTACATTTGGCAAAACTAAAAACTACGTTTTTAAACAATGACATTAGTCTTGGTTACAAATAAACCATACTTAAGTTACGTAGGACACAACGTAAGCAAAATTCGTAAAACCGATCACGATTCGAACTGAGTACGTCTTCAACATCACCAATCTAGAATACCTACTTACTGCTGTACCTTTAAAGTCATTTAACCAAATACATTTAATTTAGTAAAATTGAAATTTTCAAATCTATGCTACATCTAAGTTGTGTCGTACTCGTACTTAAATTAAGCTTTCACTTGTTTTTTGCCGAAGTGTGTCTGGATAAAGGGAGGTGCGGCGCCACACTGCAAATATTTTTTTCTTTCATCCTAAGATAACACGGCGGAGAGTTTGAGATGTAATTATTGTTAGTTCTTTAACTTTGTGGTTGGTTAGGTTTTACGGGTTCGATAGAGCAGTAAGAATGACACGAGGATTTGCACCATAAAATCTTGACCCGGTTTCCTAGTTGCATTATTTGGTAACCTACCTCTTTGATAAGTAGTACGTAAGTGTAAGGTAGTCAGCGTCAAAATTATCGGGACGAACAGACTGTTCAAAATGATCTCAACATCTAAGAAAATTAAACTTTATCTCAATTGGATAAAGTTCTTGTCAGAATGACAGTTGTCGTGTACTGTCTTCATTCGGAAATATTCCTTGTGTAATTGATTATTAAGGCTGGTTTTATCGTGACGCCGCTAGACGCGCCGCTGAGCAGCGCGCTGTTAACAGCACAAGCAAGCACACAAGTTGCTCAAGCGCGTGACTTTGAAACGCAACTACTCCCCATACATATTCGAACGCGCGCGCTCCACCGGCGCGGCGCTGCCGAAACGCGTGACGATAAAACCAGCCTTAATTTTCATAGTTCTTTAGATCATTTTGAAGTCTGTTCATCCCGATATTATTGACGCTGACTAAAGCTGGGCACTCGTCTATTTGGATTAAATCAAATGGATGAGTGCCGCCAAATTACTAAAATAGGAAATTGATTCGTTTATATAAGGTGCATAATCGTATGCCACGGCCCACGGTTTTCGCATCCACGGACAAATGTCGCGACGCCAAACGGCGTAAGGCTATATGGATTACAGTTAGCACGGACAATCCGTAGATTAACGTCGCGACAAAATATGGATTGAAGAATCGACTCTCACGATCAAATTTTGGATGTATATCACGCCATTTGGCGCGATGGACTGACCGTGATTGACAGACTGTTTGTCCACCGCAACTTGAACGGGACGCCAACGGAAAAACAGATGAGGGCGCCGAAGTAGCGACAGTACATTTTATGGCGCCGTCATCTGTTTTCTCGTTGACGTCTTGTTCCCGGTGCGGTGGCCGTTGACAAACAGTGTAAGACTATTTGTTCTCCACACCGGGGACGGGACGGGAGAATATTCGGCATGTGCTATCGCTTTTACTTCGGCGCCATCACCTGTTTTCTCGTTGACGGGGTGGTACTTAACCATGCAGTATAGCTAATAACAGAAGACGTACCTACCGCAATATCAATATATCTATCTATCAGGCAATCATACGTTCCAAACCAATTGGAATGCCATCAAAATTATTCCAAACTCGATCATTAAAAACTTATAAATTCTTTCTTCGTTATCTGATACCAAATCTTAGATTATCGGCACAAGATCTAGCTCTGAACTAAACGTCATGAGGTCTTACAGAGACGGATTTGGTCTGTTCATTCTGTGAATGATGTAAAACATCATAACATTACGCCTGTAATCCCCAAAGGGGAAGGCAGAGATTTACTTACCTACTTACACTCACATTTCGCCAGTTAAGGCTCTTACAGACAGAAGCGATATCGCGGCGCGACGCGATATTGCGATATTATATCCATAGAACAATTTCTATGGAATCGCGCGCGACCATACGATCGACACGATATCACCTCTGTCTGTGAGAGCCTTTACGTTTAAAGGTATGATTCGCTGTCGCGGCAGCACTGCTTTGTAAATAGTGACGCAACAGCACTGCTGCGGCAGCACTGCTGCGTGCTGCCGAGATCGGAACCATACCTTTAGGCCCTATGCTCGAGCCGCGTACTGAACTGAAGTAGTCTCACGAATGGTTGCGCCTCGCGCATTTAAACATAGTACTTAATTATTTTAATCATTTTATCACGACAAACTCGGCGAATTGTGCTAAACAATCTTACTACCTTTTCATTTACTTAGGCATATAAATAATATAAAAAAACCGGTCAAGTGCGAGTCGGACTCGCGCACGAAGGGTTCCGTACCATATTATATGTTTAACAATCGCAAAGATAACTTTTTACTTATTTTATAATGATACTGTGAATTACAAGGTTATTTTTTGCAGTTGCAGAAAATCACCCATGTTTAAACAAAATACCTTATGAATCGCCGTTTTCAGTATTGTTGATTAAATACAGTATTCATGGTACTTACATGGTATAAAGAAGTTTCAAATTCCTAATTTGTTGAATTGTTGCGCTAAAGCTCGTACAAAAATGGTCTAAAATTTACAACTTTTACGGCCTCCTATTTCTTAATTTTAAAAGAGAAAAAAAAAAATATGTTTGTACTCTACTCAATGAGTTCTAGGCGATGACACCCCACATAACACATAATCAGGCTATAATGTTCCCACTGCTGGGACACAGGCTTCCTCTCGGTGAGAGAGTGGGCCGTAATCCACCACGCGGGCCCAGTGCGGGTTGGTAGATGTCACATGTCTTCGAATTTTTGGTTCTACGACATCCCGGTTTCCTCACGATGTTTTCCTTCACCGTTTTGAGAGCAGCGGTGATGAAATAATATCATGACACCCCCCCACATGCTAGATTATTATTATTATTTTTTTTCAAAATGAAAAGTTTGTTGTATGGGGACCGACCCCTTAAATTTTTAAGGGGTCGGTCATAGCCGTAATAGACAGCGGAGGCTTAGTAAGTTTGTACTGGGCTGTACGTGGTTGTCTGATTTCATGGATTTTAATTTTCTTGCGCGGTACCCTAATTATTTTTCTAAAATAAAAATAGCCTAAGTTACTCCTTAAAACATCAGCTATATGCCGTCAAAATCGGTGAAAATTCGTTTGGCAAGTTTCCTAACTTGACTCAAAGTACCATTTTTTTAATCGGACTGCGCTTTAAAATTCTTACAAACTTTAACATCCCTAACCTCATTTGAGGCGTAGTTTTGAAAAACTAATAATGACAAACATTATTAATTACTTATGCAAGTATTTGTGCTAAGTTTCAAGTTCATTAACCAAATTAATAAGATTTTTCATATAAACTGTATCTCTGTTTTCACGAACACAAATAAAGAATTTCAAAAATCGTCTGGTATGTTTCCTTAACTTGACTCAAACATTATTTACACCAATTTTAGAGTTAATCAAGCCCACAATAAATCCTCCGCTATAAAATTAACTTTTCACCCCTTAGGGGTAGATTTTTGGAAAACCCTAATACACGTTAGTCTTAATTAGGGTTTTTTTGGTCTCAACTCAAGTATACAAACTGAGTTTTGAGTTAATCGGACCGCGTGTTAAAGCTCCTCCATACAAACTTTGACACCCCCAATCCCTCCTTAGGAGGTAGTTTAGGAAAACTAAAAATGATAAACTTTATAATTTACTTAGATGAATATTCGTGCTAAGTTTCAAGTCCATTAACTCAAGGGATAGGATTTTTCATACAAACTTTCATCCCCTATTTTACCCCCTTAGGGTTGGAATTTCCAAAAATCCTTCCTTAGTGGATGTTTACACTATATAAGGTATCTATGTGCAAAATTTCAAGTCTCTAGGTCCATTGGTTTGGGCTGTGCGTTGGTATATTAGTCAGTGACTCAGTCAGGACTTTGATTTTTTTATATATATAGATTTACCATGTTATTTTAAGACCACAGACTTCTTATAGGTTTTCCTGTAATCTACAGGTATAGAACTATTTTCTATATTTTTTCCAAAATTTTAGGCTCAGTAGTTTCGGAGATAAGGGGGGGGGAATGGTAAATTTTCGTCTATTTTCTTAAATAACTTTAAAACAATAAATTTTAAAATTATAAAAAAAATATATTTGAGACCCTCATAGTAAGCCCTTTCATTTGATATGTCACTCGGTACAGTTTACAAAACTTTTTTTTTTAATTTTCTTATTTTCCCCCTAAAAGTGACTCTCATATTCAAAATTCATATATTTACTTTAGCTGTACGTGTTTGGGTCACAGAAATCCATATGTGTACCAAATTTTAACTTAATCGGTCCATTAGATTCGGAGCAAATGGGCTGTGACAGACGGACAGACAGACAGACACACGAGTGATCCTATAAGGGTTCCGTTTTTTCCTTTTGAGGTACGGAACCCTAAAAATAAGAAAAAAACGTCTATTTACTTTGGGATTTTTTCCATCCAGCAAGCGATTGGCTATCCGCCAGTTCCTTAAATAAGATATACCTTTTTTCAGAATTTTCTAACACTATTTTGTATGTTTTCCATGGATTTAAAATAAAGAAACTCAACGTCTTTTGCCTGCGTCTTTAAAAAAAACCGGCCAAGTGCGTGTCGGACCACACACAATGAAGGGTTCCGTAGTTGAAAACAATTTATCCCAAAAACAAACTTAACATTGTAATCCAAAAAAAAAAAAAATACCTATTTTATAAAATTACAAATTATAAATTTTCGGACTTTTTCCTTTACTTGTCCTGTGAGATCTTGCTTCTTGCCAAATTTCATTATTCTAGGTCGACGGGAAGTACCCTAATAGGTTTTGATTTAGGTACTTGCGAGTATCAAAAGATGACGCATAAATGGCCATTTTTTTTGCGTTGACTTAGAAGCTTGATTTTTCTAGAACTTCAAGGAACCATAGACCTACGTAATCAATATTAATTTCAACTTGATACCTCCAAGCGTTCCAGAGAAAAAGGGTCTTGACAGACAGACAGACGGACAACGAAATGATCCTATAAGGATTCCGTTTTTTCCTTTTGAGGTACGGAACCCTAAAAAAGACCTCTTTATCGAATTATAATATTGAAACATTTTCCCACGAGAATCCGACCCTGCACTAATTACATCGACACTTAAAATCTAGGCATACTCGATTACCTACTTTCGTACCTAGGCTGAAAACAAGAGATGTTATCAGCTAATGAGACGTACGTTATTAGTCTGTAGGACACCCGACACGCTTTGCTATCATAATTAATTAATGAGGACTGCTTCTCTACTTAATGAAGGACTTAATGATATGTGTAGGTAGGTAGGGAGGTCTGTTGGAGTATCAAGTTTGATAGGTGAGGCTTCATTATGATGAGATTATGATTAAGTTTACTTTTGGTAGGTAGGTACAGCCAGCAAAAAAAAAAACGGCCAAGTGCGAGTCGGACCACGCACAATGAAGGTTTCCGCTTCCGTAGTTGGGATGAAATTATCCCAAGAACAAACTTAACATTATAGTTGAAAAACATGTTCACCCATACATTCCAACAGTAAATGTAAGTTTTGTACTCACAATATTGAGAGATTTACCATGTTACGTTAAGACGAGCAAATCGGCTGTGACAGACAGACACACGAGTGATCCTATAAGGGTTTCGTTTTTTTTCCTTTTGAGGTATGGAACCCTAAAAACCGGCCAAGTGCGAGTCGGACCACGCACAATGAAGGGTTCAGTTGGGACGAATTTGTCCCAAGAATAAACTTAACATTGTCGTTGAAAAAAATGTTCTCTCATACATTCCAACTGTAAATGTAAGTTTGTACGCACAATATTGAGAGATACCATGTTATTTTAAGACCATAGACTTCCTGTAATCGGTAATGTATCTTAGAACTATTTTCTGTATTTTTTCAAAATTTTAGGCTCAGTAGTTTCGGAGATATGGGGGGATGGTATATAGAGGCATGAGGAACAGGGTGTAAAGTTCTCTCATCCTCCATTGAAAAGGGAGGATCCTCCGACCAGACGGGTGTTGTGTCTGGTGGGCTACTGCCCGACGGTTGATGTCGGGACGCTGTATTATGCTAGTCGCGTGGTAAACTCTAATTGCGCGATGCAGGTTTGCGTGACGTCGTGTCATTGATGCGTAGTTCATATGTGGCGATGTAGATGCCGCCACAGGTACATTTTCATCTACTTTGTTAAATACCTTGAAAACAATATATTTTAAAAAGTAAATAACTTTAAAACAATATATTTTAAAATTATTAAAAAAATTAATACCCTCACACTAAGCCCTGTCATTTGTTGTCACACGGTACAGTTTGCATTTTTTGTTATTGGGCAGCTAAACGGTTAGTTTTGGATGGGTGAAAAAATTCACGGTAGTAGTTATATAACGAAGTTAAAAGGAAAACTACCACAGATAAGTAGGCTTTTCAAGTTTACGAGTAATAGTCAAATATTCATGAAACAACAAAAAGCCCTCTTCTTAGTCCGCATTATTGTGCAACTACGGAATCCTATTACTGCGCGTGGTACGACACGCACTTGTCCGGTTTTTATTAATAAAAAAGGAACAAAGACTGAAACGTTTCCTACAATTTATTGACGTTCACCCTTCGACATTCAAATTCAAATGGATTCTATCCGTAGGCGTAGCTTTTTGAGGCGTTGTCTAAAGCGACCAATCAGAGCGAAAGGATCACCCTCCAAGGATAATGCTACATTATGATTGGTCGATTAGTTGACACCTGATAGTGATGTCCTGGCAATCCTTTGTTGGTTGTCTCTTTCGCTTTTGTAGTCATCACTAGGGAACCTACATATATTTTTAAATGAATGAACCAGTTTTGCCGTAAGTATTGTTTAATATTATTTTGAATTTTTGGAATAAATAAAGCATTTTATTTTGAAGGTAATACTACTTTATCAAACTGTTTTTTAGCCTGGGTTCTGGTTGCATTGAAATACTAAAACAAACAAAAACACAAACACTATTTTTTCGCACCCATTAGTCACAAAAAATGGACTAATCTTATGGACCAACGAAGAAAATAATAACAGCTACGTAGCTACGACGATCTCACACAATGTGCTACGACAAGGTTACGGAAAAACTATTCCAGCGGTAGCGCTCTCTACTGGCTACGCCGGTAACTAAAACTACCTTAACGACATCTGTAGTCGAAAATACAAAGCTGACAACGCCATCCTGTAGAATTTTAATAGAAACAGTTTCCTTTAAGTGATTCTACTCAACCCTAGATGGCGCTGTTGAGCGTTTTAGCAAAATAAAAAGACAGTTTTTAATTTATTCTAATTCGATACTTACAGCTCATTAATTAACTAGTATTATTAGTCGACTATTCAAAATAATGTTATTAATTTAATTTAACAGTATTAATTTCTTTCTTGCGATGTTTTTGTTATGTTTTTTTTCTGATAGTGTAACATTAACTGACGCGTGTCTGGTACATGCGCAATCAACTTGCTTTCAAATGACGCGTTTGACATTTCTGTCATTTCACTTTTTACATACGTGTCAAGCAAACTTGTGCGTTTGGCTTTATCGGCCCTTAATTTTAGGAATTAATTGTGAGTAGAATTTTATTTTTGCTATAATTCTTGTCTGATATACCTATGAGACGTTTGTGCATAGTTGGTGTGCCATTTTTCATTTAAAAACTTCAGTTTAACTTGTAAGTTTCGTCGGCCTGTTTACACTATAATTTCATTACGTGTATGTAATAACATTTTTCTCGATAACAACGGCTGATTTAGTGTGTAATTTGTGTTAAAACCGCGACCGTAGCTCGTTACTTTATAAATTACGCATGTGGTGCCGTTAATTTGTCTCAAAAGCAGTTTGTGACCGCTTTATTTTGCACCCAGCTGTGCCAATAGAATTTTGTGTTTTCCTGTTATCCATCGCTTTCGAGTAGATTTAGGATAATTACGACGTAAATAAAAGGTGAAACTTAGTAGATTAATGTAGATTAACGTGTTGACCTTCGTTTTGCTGTTTTAATTGAGTATTTATCATTAAGCTTAATCACCAGCATTGTTATTGAAAAAGATAATGGGAATCTTTAAAATGACACGTATTCAACGTGGAAAGTTGATCGTTTTGTTTTGTCTTATTAACGTAACGCACGCGTTTGCGTTTGGACATGTATTTTTATGTGTACCTCACAGTTATAAGTTAAACATACTGTGCCACTTTTCCAGTGAAAAACAGTTAGGTCTGTTGACATATTTTTGAGGTGAACAATTTGTTAAATAAGCCTTTTCTGTTTAGCCACAAGTGATTTCCTGTTAAGTGCGAAAAGTGGGTATATTTTGCACTTCATTTTATTATACCTAACTTCAGCCTTTCTTCTTCAATATTTTTTTGATAAATGATGGTTGAATAAGTTCAGTCAACCATATGTTTACATTGAATTGTCTGCATCATCGTTTTCCATAAATAAAATATACGATACTTACTATGGTTATGTTACTTGGTTGATTACTTGAAAAACCACTTGAACATCATGACGTCAGAAGTCAAAGCGGCAATCATCTTCTCCGTATTATTTGTGATATTAATTATTGCACTTCCAATTAATTGCTAAAAGTGAAAGTTTGTTATTACTCTCATTTTATTAGCTTATAAATCTGTTATCCTGGTGAAATTTATTTCCAATGTAAAGTCAGGGTTTTTTTGTTAAATTGACTGTATAATCAAATCAAAACCATCATTCTTTAATAGTTGTATAAAATGGTTATAAGATGACAAATTGACTGCGTCAAGTTGATAAAAAATTAATCTCCCTGACTGTATAGTTCACACATCAGTCTGGAATCCTTTACTTTCAATCATAGACATAATTATTAATCACATTTACCAATACAAGCACTTAACTTTTTCTGTACCTATGTGTTTATTACCTGAAATAAGACGGGATAGGTACTTTTCATCCGGGAAAATAAAAAGTACTTATCATCTTAGTCTTAATCATGTACATACTGGTAGTAGAAAATAAATATATTCTATAGTGCTGAACCCACTTACAAGTTAAATTATGCAATTTAGATTTTGTCAATGGGAAAAATAACACATAAAATTCAAATATCATATCATATACATATAGGTATATCATATTCTTCAAATTTTAAAATAAGTCTAAACAAGTCTACAATTTGTTTGATAAGTCTACTAAACGGCATTAATTAGCATCATGGAAAAACTCAGTAATTTCTTTAGTCACATTCTTAACATAGAATATTCTCTTAATTTCAGGACAAATATATCTGCAAATCATTAAAAATGGCCCCAAAACAGAGGATGCGTATCGCTAACGAGATTGCCAGCAAAAACATCACCATGAGAGGCAACGTGCCTAAGTCGACCAAGGTAGTACGTACCACCAATTTCGTTTTTCATTTTTTTTAACATTAGTTACTAACTTCTTGTCTAAAGCCAAGTTTAGATAAACAACAAAATTTGCTAAAGTTGACTTCCATACGTAATTCTTACCATGTAAACAATTGCGGCAAGCTCACTTCTGTAAGTTTTTTAAGTAAGAATTGCTTGCGGAAGTGAACTTCTGCAAGTTATCTGAGTAATAATTGCTTGAGGAAGTGAACTTCTGCAAGTTTTCTGAGTAAGAATTGCTTGCAAAAGACAACTACTGCAAGTTTTGTTGCAAACTAAACTTCGCTTATGACTTGTCCTGATACTAATTCTGTCCTTTTCAATTCTTTATAAATTTTCAAGATTATAAATTAGATTTTATTTATTTTTTGCGTGATGCAAATGACTGTGGCTTCCCCTTGAGAATGCACCGTCTTAAATAGCTCCCATAACTGTTAGTGAATATTGTATAACATGCTATTTCTCTTGCTTTAAATGATTTATTACTACAAATTGACGTGATAAACCAGATTCAAAGAGTTATGATATTGCAGTGCATGGTGCACGTCAGCATGTGCATACAATGTTCCCTGTATGTACTAGCTACAAAGTTGTCAATGCAAACAATTTTACAGATAACCTAAGTAAGACATTGAACATTTTGCAGTGATTATCTAATGACTGTTCATGCTTGAGTAATCTCTTGAAAGTGAAAGGTAAAACTTGAAGAGAAGTGTTATCAAACTAAGTAATTGTGAATAAAATTGATGCTGTGTGTTTGTGAAGTGGATAGAATAGAAAACGTTTTTTTTTTTGCTTCCTTTGCAGCTGATAGTAAAACTTGAACGTAACCTATCTATGGGTCGAGTTCAAGTATTACTAACAACTCTTAAATGTATGTAGGTTTGCATGGAAGAAAATATTGCCATTAATAGGTAGGTACTATAAATTGATACATATTAGTAGCAAATAGTTCAAAGTTTTATATAAGGAGGCCAGTCCACAAAAGTTAACTCATTGATAATTGTAATTAAAAAAAATAACTTTTATTTTTAAATAAACAAATTGCGCATAACTTTAATGTGCATAACTTCAATAATTATAATCTTTTGCACAAACGCGTGAAATTAATCAGTAACACTTGAAGTATGTGTTCAATATTTAAATCATAACAGCTAGGTAATTGTTTTCATGGTGATATTGGAATGGAAATATTGTGGCCTCTGATTATTTTTTCACTAAAAGAAAATTAAAATAATAGGGAGGCATTTAAAGACTCTACCTAAACTACGCTTTCTTAGGGGAATTTACTATAGTCTGTCCACTAGGTTATTCACTTTTTGACACATGTCAGTTGGACAATTTCTATTAATTGTAATGATCAAATTCGCAAAACACATATTTGCTAGTATGAAACTGAGTCTATTTACTTTGTTTACAAATACTGATTTCTGGAAGCCTTTTGAAATTTAGAACTAGTAAGCCCGGGAGAACTCACGCGCGATTTTTTATCACGCAATGGATTTTCAACTTTTGGTGTTGAGCCGAGCATTGAGAATCCAACAGGGTGCATCAGCATCTCAGCGCTTCAAAAAAATACACTGTTAGATTTTCAACCCTCGGCGCTAAGCAGTGCGTTGAAAATCTGCGAAAATATGCGCGATAAATAATCGCCCGTGGACAAGAGGACTTAATCTGTCGTTTATGCTGATGTTAAATAATAGGTTTTTTACATTTAGCAAACCAATCACGACATCTTAGACGTAATTCGACGGACGGTTGCTTTGAATAAGCTTCTAGAAAATAAGCTATAATAGTAGCTTTAATAGTCAGGTACCCTGATTCACACAATTTGTGTGAAAGATAACTTATTTTCTTTGTTTATTTATATGTTTCACCTCTTTCCAGGAAAAGGACGACCAGTACCCCGTCGCGCCCTGGTTGCTTGCCCTCTTCATATTCGTAGTGTGCGGATCAGCTGTGTTTCAAATAATCCAATCTATACGACTCGCCTAAATCCCCCTTGTGATTCCCACCCTTGACTGATATCTTACCATTGTGGCTTGAATCGTTTCTAACAGGCTTTTAACTTCTTACTAACTTCTGAAAGCCTGGTACTTTTTTGAACGGATGAGATTAATACACCAACAGCAACTTGCTTGAATGGAGCAAAGTTGAATGTTCTATGCATTTCTGATTGCCTGGTATTTTATACGCTATGTAATCTGTTGTATCTATTTAGGCTCAATATAGTCTTAAAATATTTATTTTTATTTTATTTTATTAAATAGGAACAACAAACAGCTACAAAATGAAATATTACAATAGAAAAACATAAGTAACTTAAGTAATAATGTAGCCCACAACGCTGTTCACAGTTTACCATTAATAAATAAAACCTTAATAACTAGGAAGTGAACTGTTAATGTATGACAGTTACACTAATATTATAAAAACAGTATTAAAAAAAAAAAAAAAAAAACAGCAACAAACAAATTAGTCCTCGAGTTCAAGTGCCTCATACAAAAGGCTACGAAACCTTTTCAAAGAGCATGCAAATATATCTATTTGTTCGAATGCTTCATTGTAGGTTGCTGCCATTCGCCGAACTGGTGAACGTAGACCAGTGTTAGATCGGCAGGTACCTACTGCAAAGAGCTTGCCCGCGCGCACCTGCCGTCTATGGACAGTTCTGGGTACTGCATAGCACAAAACATTATTTAGATCTATACAATCGAAATTGCCATTAACAATGTTATACAATGTCATTGCCTCTAATTGTTTCCGTCTAGAGCTGAGCGTCAAAAGCTTGTATTTACTGAGCAACTGGTTATACTGCAGATAAGTTTTGTGACACCTGTAGTGCATTGCACGAAGAAATCTACGTTGGACTTTTTCTAACATGTCAATGTACTTACTATAATACGGGTTCCAGATGGATACGGCATATTATTAGCGAAAATCAAAATGTATGTTTCGTTTCGTCCAGTTTTCCTATGCAAGACCATAGACATTTTCCATGTTTATATGAAACCTTTCAAGCCACGAATCCCGTAGTAAATTACAATAAATTTTATAAATATTGTGCATACTAGGAAATTTCTTTGAAACCTCCTATTGTGAACAATGACTGCGCAACTCTCTATGTAGCTTTCAAAGTTGCATTACTTTATATGTTTAATTATTCTTAAGCGCAGGTTTTAAACAATATAATCTCAAGAAAAACATAATTGTACGTATATTCTTGTATATTGTAAAAATGAATTTAATGTTAAGGTGAAGATAAAAAATCGAGAGCATTTAGAAAAATGTTGTTGAAATTCATTCCTTTAATTTTTATTTGAGACCAATATGTGTAGACGCACAAGAGAGCGACTTTGCCCTTGAAAGTCGTGGTTTTTTAATTATTATTTGATTTTAGTTCAATTATTAATTGTAAAAATATAAAAAAAATTGTTTTATATCCGCGCCACGCAAACGAAATTATTTGTCGGTACTATTTTTAATTTTAAATGTAATTTATTTGATTAAATACAGTATATTTGTCATATTATATAAACCTTTTTTCATTGTGAACCTCCTTTTAATATACATAATAGGTCTTTACCTATGAAATTGCCGTTTTGTATGAAAAAATTTAAACGAATTTTTTTCATGTATTTTTATTTGTATTAATCGAAGTAATCACCCATGCAATCAATGCATCTTTGCCAACACAGTGGCAGTTTATTGATGCCCTTCTTAAAGAAATCAGCTGGTCGGGAGGAAACAAATTCTTCAAAGGCATTTTGTACTGCCTCTCGGGTATTGAATTTTTTTCCCGCCAAGAAGTTATCCAAATTCTGGAAAAAGTAGTAGTCTGTAGGCGCAAGGTCTGGTGAGTAGGGCGGATGACGGAGAGCTTCCAACCCCAGTTCTTGCAACTTGGAGACCGTCTGCTGTGCAGTATGAGGTCGCGCGTTGTGCAGGAGCAGCGGAGACGAGCGATTGACCAATGCTGGTTGGAGATGTGCCAGCTTCTCCATCATTGTGTTCAGTTCTTCACAGTACACATCTGCAGTAATGCTCACCCCGTTTGGTAAGAAGCTGTGATGAATCACACCGGCGCTAGACCACCAAACAGTGACCATCACTTTTCTAGGGGAAAGTTTTCGTTTAGAGCATTGTTTAGGTGCTGAACCAGGATCCAACCAACTTGCTGAGCGCTTGCGGTTATCAAACAGAATCCATTTTTCATCGCAGGTAACAATGCGGTTCAAAATTCCTTCATTTGTGTGTCTGTTGAGCAGTGCAAGGCACGTCTCAACGCGTACTTCGCGCTGGCGATCATTGAGTTCGTGGGGCACCCATTTGTCAAGCTTTTTTACCTTGCCAATTTGACGCAAATGGACCAATATTGTTTTGACGCTAACGTCGAAAGCTGCTGCTAATTCAGCCGTAGATTGTGTATCATCAGCTTCCACAATCGCCTTTAATTCGTAATTGTCGACCAAAGTCTTCAGACGACCGCGAGGTTCATTTTTCAGGTTGAAATTTCCAGAACGGAAGCGAGCAAACCAATAACAGGTGGTGCGTTGGTTTGTAGTGTTAGCTCCGTAAACGTCGTTGATGTTGCGTGCCGCTTGTGCCGCGTTGCTGCCACGACGGTACTCATATTCCATAATTACTCGAATTTTTAACGTATCCATGATGACGAAAAAGATTGAAATGCGATGAAAATGTAACACTAATCAATAAACAAATGACTACTTTTGGAAAAAAAAATCCATGTTTTTAAAATAAAATTAATTTGAAATTAGAATTCTTAGCCAAACAAAAATTATTTTGATTTGAAATAGCCAGTACTGCAGAACGGCAATTTCATAGGTAAAGACCTAATACATAGGTAGAACGCCCGATTGTAAGAATACCTACAGAACTTCCAGAGAAAGTATGCGCTTCGTCAATCATCGTCTATCTTCGGAAATACGAACACGCTATGTTGAAATCTATATAATATAAATCTAAAATGTAAATTAAGAGAGCTGTTAAAACTTACTTATTTTGTATTACCATGGTTAGAAAATCAATTCAAACAAGCCCAACAGAGAAAGCTTCACGTAACGCGCAACGATAGGCGCGATACAAAACTTATAGAAGCCCCTGGGGGGTTAGGTGCGACGTTTGTAATAATTCGGGAACACGAAAGTGACAGAAGCGCATAGCTCTTGGTTGACATGTATGTAGGTACTTGATTTGATGAATTGAACACGGAAAGGGATTTGTTTTACACGTTTTATTATATATTCTTAAGTTAACCTTTTGAGACACGTCACAATGTTTACACATGTGGTTTCGTAAGAGTAGGAATCTACACATTTTTCTGTGAGTTGCGTAGGTAAATGACGTCACTAAATTCTTTACTCGTGTATAACTTATGCTTAGCCTGCTGAGCTGACAGTTGTTTGCCGGTTGTATGGAGTATAGTATATCTATCTAGTATACAGATTTATTTCAATAATTTGTATAATTTCGCAAAACATTTCAATTTTACATGTTTCTTCGAGAGCACTTTCGATATTATAATACAATGTTAAAACTATATAATACAAACGCTTTTTACAATTATGTCATGTCGTATGTGGTACTTATACCAAGATCCATTTCACCACTACCAAAAGGCATTATTTTTCTCTTGCACACTAGCGCTCTATAGTTGCTAGCGGTGAGTAGCGGAACTAGAGAAATGTAACGGATGTCCTAAAGTATGAGTCGATGTCTGAACGATTTTTCATAGTTCCGCTATCAACCAATGCCCGCAGACAGACAAAATAATGACTTAAATTTGCTGACATCTATTTTATTTTACAATTTTTATTAGGTCTAGTCTCTTACAAATAAGTACCTAGACATATTACTAAAAATATTTTACTATTTTTTTATAGCCTAATGATAGTGGTGGAATCGATAATTTAATCAATCTAGACTAAAATTGAGCACCCTATAGCACCAATTGTGATGAATTTCTAGTGTGAAAAACAGTCTATTTTATGTGATTTTAGTTTCAGCGATACAATTTGATGACTACAAAATTATTAGGTATAAGTTGAGTCAGTGGTCGCTTTAGAGTGCTAACACTCGACAAGATTGTGGACGAACACTAGCGCTCAATTATTATTCAGACTTTATTGAGGAAAGAACCGCACGAAGCGATACAAACGCGTATATTTATCTTTATTGCTATCTTTCGTAAAGATAAGCAACTGCTAAGATCCAATAGCGGATTGGATCATATCAGTTGCTTATCTTTACGAAAGATCCGCTATCGATAATCCCGCTCAGCGTGGAATTGGATGGAATTACTGAACAGATTACTTACTTATTAATGAATATGTTTTTTTTATCATGACCTATTTATGTCATTAATTTTAATTTAATATTATCATTTTATCAACTAGGTACTACCCGCAAAGTTATAATAATGGCGTAAATAATTCGGATAACAATTGATTTCAGATTGTCGGCCGATGCATAATTATGAGCCCACGATTTTAATCAATTTTATTTTTGAAAACTTTTTGTAGTCAAAAAATTCTATCGCTGAAAAAGTTATAAATATCTTGCCTTTTACCATTAAATACAGTGACAAATTAGTAGGTGCCATAATAATAAGAATAGTGTAACTAAATATGTCGTGCATTTTTACAATTACGTGGTACACTTAGTGTCAATATAAGTATACACTTTTTAAAAGATAAATTATGAACTAATTTTTACATTTTTTATCACCCCAAAATCTTGTACAGAAATAATTTTAAAAGGTTTTTGATATTGTTGAATGATATGATGTCTTGAATGGTTTTTCTAGATGGGCTGTCTTAATATGGAGTCAAAATCAGAATTTTGACACAATCTCTCAAATCCCTAGCCGGGTAGGATAATAATAATAACTCTTTAAAAACCTACTTCAGTTATTTAGCTACTGCGAAACACTAAAAAACATTTATTCAATTCATTTAGCCAATCTTGTTTTTAAATACTGGCACATTTTTTTTGCAAATGGCGTCTGATCAGCTATTCAATGTATACGAAAATTATTGAGATTCAACGTATACTACAATATATGGTGATATCAAGCCAAAATTCATTATTAGATCTATCATATGCCACGTCTTCACTGGTTGTAATCACATGCTTAATATTGATTTACTATAATGACTTAAGTACGGATAATATAAAGCATTTATACACTGAAAAAAGCTAAACTATAAAAATCGGCATCACATCTACGGTGACTTTTCTAAGCGGGAACTGTAGGCTATATTTTTATTGGTACATCAAAAATATGACTACAAGACACTATTTGTGGCCGCCAGTGTTACTATACTAAAACTTAAACTATTTTAAAGTATCATAGATGGCTTCGTTGGGATATGTACCATTCAAATGTATGCTGTTACTAAAACTTAAAGAATTATCTTTACTTAAACAAATTTCAGTTTTTTCTATATTATTATCATTCTCATTAGGATAGTCGTCGTTGTTACTCGTTATTTCTAACCTGATAGCGTGCATTTTGTTCTCTGATTTATCTTTATCACGTTCCCAAGAATCTATAATAGAGACATCGTTCTTACTTCCCATTTCGTCAATATCGCTTGAAGTAACACTGGAATTGTCCAAATCGAAATCTGTAGTTTTTTCAATTACGACAACTTCTATGTGTCTGAATGGATTTTCTTGGTTTTCTATCATCTGTCTCGCTCTCTCATCATTTCTGATGATCACTTCTTTCTTGACGTTGCAAATGACGGGATCTGTAGCAAGTACATCGATGTTGTTGTCGTAATTTTCTTCATCGCTAGTTTTGTTACCATTGGGGGTACAAATCTCTGCATAAATGTTGTCGGAACTCGCGTCGGATTCAACTTTTTCTTCTTCCACGTGAACAGCGTCAGCTACTTGCCCGTATGGTAGATCCTCTATGACTGGCAGCTTCCTTTTTTGTATAGATGAAATAGATCTACGGATTTTCACTTGCATTTGCGGTTCCTCTTCAGAAATGTCAATCGCTGTGATATCGTCTTCGATTTCAGACTTCGGTGTCGGGGCTCGTGGTTTATCGATTTTCTTTCTAAAGTTTAAAATTTTCTCACTATCTGCCGACCGCTCTGTTTTTGTTGGCATGCTGTTACTATTGCTGCCTTCTTTTTTATCAGTAGCCTTTTTAGGGTGAAGGAGATTTGATGTAGACTTGCTTAGTACTCGCTTAGTTTTAACGTGAAACTCGGAGCATAGTTTTTCTGTTATGAAAGAGTGTTGTTTGTAATTAATTTCGAAATCGCTGTCGTTATACAGAGATCCCACACCAAACATATTGATTTCTTCGCAGCTTTGTATCTGATTGTAAGATTCGGACTTAACCATGGCTTTTTCTGGTATCAAATCAGGTTGTATCCTTTGTCTCCTCTCTAGATTCGTAGATGATTTAGTAGCTGATGATTTTTTGAGCATATTTTCGTCCAGACTCTTCAGTTTTCTTCCGGAACTAGCATCACTTTCCATAGAACCGCAGTAGTTGATTTGGTCAACGCTAAGGTTTTTGCGACCATGTTTCATGTTGATACCGCTGTCGTCTTCTGTGTAAGAATTGTCTGGCATTCCTGTTTGTACGGAGACTGATTTCGTCAGTATTGGCTTTTTGTGATTCGAACTGCACTGACTTGTTCCCATGTCCGACGAAGATGTCGTTAGACTTTTATAGGAATGACTCTTCTCAGCCGTTCCATCGTTCTTCCTCGCACAGCCGAATCTATCTTCAATTAATTTTGCCATGTCTTGGTACCGTTCTATGGAACTATGTTTTTCACCTAAAGGATCAAAAGGATCTTTAACATCTCTTGACTTCTCACTATTCTCTATAGCTGTTATCTTTTCATCAGTGAGTTTCTCCGTGCTCTTTAAGAGTTTCAAATTCTTAAACCATTTGTTCTTTTTTTGTCCTGAATCTTCTCTAAATACTTGCATTTTATCGGTAGAAAACTGTTCATGTTCCATTTTCTCGTCTGGTTTATCTTCTTTTCCCTCGTCGTCGCTGTATACGTCGTAATTCATATGCTCGAGTTCGTTTTTACTTAAAAATATTATAGATCCTTCAGTCTCGTCCGGAATATCTTTCAATACCTTTTCGCTTTTGCCGAATAACCTAGATGTGTCAATCTTGAGACCTTGTAAAGTGAATTTTCTTTCTTTTTCAAACTTGACAGGTTCATGGTCTTCTTTGATGAGGTCTTCGGCTGTTTTCGCTTTCCCGACTACAGTTGAGTTGGCGTAGGAAATCTGCCTGATCCAGTTGTCAACATTGAGTTGACAGAAGGTTAGAGCTTTCTGAAGGCGTGCGGAAAGGAACATGCGCTTCTCGTTCTCGAACCCGAGTTGAGTGCGCCTCACTTTGATGGTACTATTGAGGGGTAGAAGCTGAAGGGTTTCCTTGGCGTGGTAGCGAGGGTCCACTTGCTTGCTCGGGCTCGAGGGCATCGACCCGTACTCCGGGAGGGTGCACATCACGAGAACTGGTTCTGTTGATGCCGCTCGCAGTAGAAGGTCATCTGGAATTGAAAAAATATTTCTTTATTGTTTGTAAATAGACTAAAGGCATCATTAAATTTATTTGAAAATATTGTATTATAAGTGCCCATGTAGGTTTATGTGAAATAAAAATATTTTGATTTTGAAAGGCAAAAGACACTATTCTTTGAATAAGGAGTGTGTGTTGCCATGATGAGTGCTTCATAACGAGACTCTTGCTTGTAAGTTAAGACAACCAGTGCAATGATAGATAGAATACTTTTTATTAGTACACCATTTACACCACAAAAATTACAGATATAAATGAGAAATGCTGAATGTGTGTGTATTGTGCTTATTTATTATTCAGGAATTATTTTTCAATCTCCTCATTTTTCACTAAACACATTTCAACTCACCTCCAACATCATGTGCCATCTCGATCGGCACCGTCCCTGCCAACAGGCGCACTCTACACGGCAGCCGCCATATGCTCAGCAAGTGCGGTAGGCGGTGCGCCCTTGCAGCCACGTCGGGAGCCACGCCCCGCCCTTCCCCCGCGGGCTCCCACTCCGCTGGTGACAGCTCCTCCGGGCATACCTCGTACAGTTCCCCTTTAGTATTGATAGGCACGAAGAGCTCCTGGAAAGATACGAGAGTCTGGTAAATAAAGTGAATGGTGCAGATTTTTTGGGGCATGGTAAAATAAGTTTTTTCAAATTTAGGCCAGCTTCTACCACTAATCGCTAAACACGTTTAATAGGTACTAAACGTATACAAATACCACAAAAAATCACTCTGTTTCTGTCAATCATTTGAAGCTGACAGGGACAGCAGAATGATGTTTTAAATATATTTAATGCATTTAATGATTTTTGGTGCAAGCAAGCCAAAATCTTAACATGAAATACAAAAAAGTTGAATTTGCAATCAATCACATCGCATACCACATACGTTAATCTTCTCAAGTACCTAAAGTTTTTTTAAATCTTCTAACTTGCTACACAAAGCAAGGTCGCAAAAAGAAAACCAAGAGCGAACATTCCTATACTATTTGAGTCTGGCAATATCGTTCCTTGTAAAGCAACTAGCGTATTGTCTGCGTGTTTTATTCCTCTCCATTTATTTTAATGTATTCTCTGTCACGGCAGGCGTTTATTGTTTATGCTTTTGCACATTTCCAATCCAATATGGAGGGACTTGACACTGGTTTGGTTTGTGTGTCCGCCAGTGTATGCGTGCTTGTGGTGGAGAGTTTTGATTGTTTGTTTGTTAGTCTCATAAACCTTGGAAACCCTGTCCAAGACCTTTCTTTACTTCGCTAAACAGATTTATACCACAATCACATGTTTATCAATCAATCTGCCTAGGCTTTTCTCAACTATGTTGGGGTCGACTTCCAGTCTAACCGGATGCAGCTGAATGCCAGCATTTTAAATGGAGCGACTGCCTATCTGACCTTCACAAACCAGTAACTGGGTAAGACTGGTTGTCAGACTTTCAGGCTTCCGACGACCTGTAACGACTGTCAAAGATCCACGAATGACAGCCGGGACCAACGGCTTTCCGTGGCAAGGAAGAGTCTCGGTATGTAAAGCCGGTCACCCCAACCAACCCCGGCAAGCATAGCTTAACCTGATGGATGGACCCGTGCGGCTGTTATTACTTAGACACGAGCTCCTCCTCCTTCATATTTATAATCTATATATATAAAACAAAGTCGGGTTTGTTCGAACACTTATAACTCGAGAACTACTAGACCAATTTTCATGGTTTTTGATTTGTTGTATTTGTCTCCGTCCCGAATAGCAGAATAACTATTAAAAACATAGGAAAATTCACAAAAAAATATGAAGAAAATTCATTTTCTCATACATGAAAGGGCAGGGCAATGTCTGTCGGGAAACTTTCATTCTTTTTAGAATTCCAAATTCAAATTCATTTTATAATCAGTTGTTCATTTGTTTTGCTGCCGTTCGATTTATTGAATTTTTGACAGGTCGTCTGGCGGGTCAGCTACTTATGTAGTATTCTAAAATAAAAATCAATTGCCGAATGTATGTAGGTACGCGCATCACTTCAGAACGGATGCACGTATTTGGCTAATTCTTTTTTGTTGTAATTGTCAGGACAAAGTTTGTATGAAAGAAACTTCTACACAGTTTATTGTTATAACGTCAATTTACTAACACTACTGTACTAAATATGTGGAGATTTGATACAAGTAACAACCTCAGATTTTTTATAGGCCTATGGTAACAACCTACTATCCCAATTTATTTTGGGTCTGCGCAACATGTCCCTTTCTTCCATACTTCTCTAATAGTCGTCATCTCGGTAGTCACCCCCTTTATAACCATATCATCTTTCACACAGTCCATCCATCGTTTCTTGATCTTCCCCTACTCATATAGCCATTGACATTCATACTCAAAACAATTTTTTTTTTCAAATTAATTGGCTCCAATTAATCATTTTCATGTTCTTGACTTTTTACTAAGTATAAATTTATTCCGGTATTTTACTTTTCAGCAAAAAATCTTAGGTTCATTCTTAAAATATAAATTAAGTTTTCCTAAACAATTCAAAATGTACTCAGCTTGCGCCTTCGGGAACTTCGCACGTTTACATTAGAATATTCATAGCTAAGACAGGACAACGTCTGTCGGGTCAGCTAGTGAAAAAATAATTTAAATACTGCTACTCGGTAATAGATGGCGCTACTATCTTAAGTTGTAATTATCACCAACAATATTAGTCTCACTTGAACACAGTTACAAGGAAGAGTTGTTAATTAATGATTACTCAAATGCTAATGAAGGTTTATTTAAACACTAATTACGTTTTCTTGTTTCTATGACAACAGCTGCATCGTATCACACATCACCTGATTATTATCAACTGTGTTAAGAATGATGGCACAAGAGTACACTTGTATTGCAAGTAATAATATCAACCTAAATAAAAACTAGGCTTCATCAAACACAATGGTGCAATTTTACGTCTATCTAGATTTAAATACAGGTTTATTACTTAATCGATTCTGGCTGAATGTTAGGTGCGAGCTCGCCCATTGTGTGGTAAAAAGTTAGCGTTTGTCTATTATCTGCACGCGGGTTCTGTAATGCAGTTTGAAAGTTTGAAATCGTATCTGCTTTGATCAAAACTTTGATTAGCCTAATTTTTGTTTTTAAAGACTTACTAGGTACCTATTACGGCAAAATAGGTACATCGTACATCTTTTCTGTTATTATCATTAATTTTATTATTTTTTATTTATTTATTTAGTTATCTAAAATTTACCATTTCAGCTAAAATAACGTGAAGGCTTGTAGTTATTGTTGTCATTGATTAATTCTTTTTCCTGCCTCAATCAGACAGAAATGAACTATCCTGTCATCGTTCAGTCTTTTGCTTTTGTATTTTTGCTGGGTCCAATTTTCTTACACAAAGGTTTTTTTAAATAATTTAATCATGCACCGTGCACGTTCCCTCATAAACTTATGTACAAAATGCTTATCTAATAACTAGAAACAAAATAATAACGGCCACTAACAATAAAACATGACTTTCGATGAAGTAACAATTTAATGTGTTGATTAAGGTGTTGATAGTCAAAACAGGTTTTGTCGTAACCCTAAAAAAGTAACACATTAGTTATGCTAATTTGTGCTCGCGTTTTGCGCATAGCTGTCACTTATTTTGACAGCGAAGCGATCGGACCACTTTTTTATGTCACTAACTTGTACAAGCAAGGTAACTTGCTTAAAGCTCCTACCACGAAGTAAAGCTTCCTACCTGTTGTAGGTACCACTATCGGAAAAACGAACATCATATTTAGACACCATAAGGAGTATTCTTGCTTGCAGAGCTCGGCCGCTATAGTAACGCTTGCTAACAGATATTGTGGTCATCGTGTGCACGCGATTTTTTTTTATGGCGTAGGAATGGCGTAGGTATAGATGTTCGTTTCTCCCATGGCACACTGTATGGAAAATACGATAAAAATGTAGTGAATATTATAAACCCATTCTTATAATTCCCCTAGCTTCCTCAAAAATAAAATAACATTCCTCTTTTATTTAATGCATTCAAAAATGATTGAAAATTCGCTTCCGAAATCGAATCGACACAAATGCGGAAAATAGCATTGTTTTTATGGTAATGACAGCCGGGACCTTCATGGCCGGGACCAACCGAGGCACAAAATTATAAAATTAAACGGGTGTTAAAATTCCTATAATAACTAACGCCAACCAAATATTTTTATAAGTTCATAATCGTGTATTTTTAACCATGAAATAAGCTGTGTTAACTCATGGTTTTATTTTCATAGCGGTCATAATGAATGGAACGAATTGAAAATTAATGAATAATTAGGTGGATGCTTTTAATAAGAAAATAAATAACTTTGTTTACTTTTTGTGATTAATTTTTATTTTATTTTAATATATAAATAAATGGGCCTATGATCTCAAACAAAACGGAAAAACTGTTTTTATTTCATTGTTCATCAAAAGATGGCGCTGTTTGGCAATAATCAATTTTAAGTTTTATTTGAGGTGTTTTTCTCAACCTTTTTCTAATAATTTAAAAATGTTCTTATGATTTTATTATCTTTTATACTATTCCTTTGGTTATAAGTAGATTTTTACAAGAAAAATTATATAGTTTTCTTAATATCATTAATAGTTCTACATCTCACAAGAGAAGTTTACAAGCAAGTTGGTTTATATAAAAAACCTCGTCACGTACTAGCGTGTCTATTGAAAGGAGAGACGGTTAGCACTCCCCTTGACAAGGATGGAACACATAAAATGGTTAAGGCACATCTTGACCACATTTTTTTAAATATTTTTTTTTATATTGACTTTAGGTCGAATTTCACAAATTAATCTGAACGCTGACAGCTCAGTTACATTGGTGAAATCCGCCCTAAATTGCAGTCGGTAACCGGGCGCAAATATGCTTCAAAAGGAGAAATCTACTAATATTGTAATTTTCAATAAGTTTGGCTATTATATCATGAGCTTGTTAGTATTTTCAAGTGAAGTAAACACAGTATAATTTGAATAAAAAATAAAGTAAGTAGGTAAAAGAAAAAGCTTTTTTTAATGTTACAAGCTTAGTTACAAGTAAAATATTACCTATACTTTAAAAAAGAAAGAACCCTATAATAATGAAAATATTATAATATAAAAAAGTACCTACTATCAATAAAGGCTAATTAACGGACACCTAAAAAATTACCACAATCATATATAAATAATTATAATCATTATGATGAAGAAAAGGAACTATCTAAACATTGTTCAAATTGATCCCCAAACGTTACCATCACTGCACCTGAAGGTACTAGGAAAACAGAAATATACAAGAAGTAACTATTTCTCAATAATAGGCTGACTCCCTATATCCTGCGATGGCCTTACAGAGACACCAACTGACCCAGAAGCCCGCGATGCTTTTCCAGAGAGTCCCACTGACGTTGAAGGTTCCGCGGGCACCTGCACCTCGCTGAACTTCTTCTGATAATTAGGTTTATTCTTCTGAACTCCAGTAGTTAAATACTTCCAATTTGGACCATACATTGACAACTCCTTGCTTAAACTCCTGGGTTTGTTTGAGGCGGCTGAATTGGACATCCACGCTACCAAAGCATTCTTCCCATACACATCGAGATCTAAGATTCCGTGAGAGGAGACAATATTTCCGTCAACTCTCATTACCAGGAGATGAGGAACAGAGGTGATACCGTGTCTGTACTGCAGAGTGGGTATCAGAGGATCGTTGAACATGAGAGTGAACCAGTTAGCTTGGTCGTCGTAGCTATAAAGCATGTCCTCTTCATTGTCATCCATGGGAATGTTAATCACTTCTATGGGCAGGTTGGCATACCTTGCGTTCTCGTAAATCTCATAGAACTGCTGTATGATTTTAAATCTGTCCACGTTTCGAATGGAAAAATAGAGGACCATAGCGTCCACTTTGTCCGTGATCCAGGCATTGGGAATCCTCGCGAACTTGTGGTTGAATATCCTGGCTTCTTTCAGCCAGTCGTAAGCCGGAATGTTTCGGTCAACGAGGTCATGCTTAGCCATGTTTTATTTAGTTTTTCCTAACAATTTAATAAAGGATTAAACAGGTATTTCGAGTAAAAATCTGACAATGGTTTGACTGCAGTGACTACGGATAATGACGGGCGTAGTCAATGGCATATTATAGTATATGTCAATGGTCAATGAGGGTCAATGATTGTCAGTTGCCAAACGACACTTGCTTTTTTTATTTTAATAGAACCAAGGAGGATTTTATTTTAGTGAAGTAAGTTCTCGATCCAAAACGATCCTACAAAAAAACCTCGATGTCATTTGGCAACTGACTAGTGTGACAATAGTGACCCAGATATTAGTGTATAGTCTATGATAGTGACTTGACAATTATTACTTTATATAGTGCAACTGTATTTTCTACAGTTTTTTTTTATAGTTCCTTGTTATATTTTTATTTTATTTTATTAATCATGAATAGTTTAGCGAACAAAGTAGTGGCACATTCTCCATCCCGCTTTGCAAAGACATTAAATATTCCGCTTTGCGACTGGCTGCAAGAAGCCAGGTTATACAACCACAAGTACGAGAACATTCCATCAATTGCCTGGCTCATTGACAGAGTGGACGCTATAATCCTCTATTTTTCCATGCGAAACGCAGACAGATTTAACATCATGCACGAGTTCAATGAGATACATAAACACACAAGGCATATTAACCTACCTCTAGAAGTAATCAACGTTCCTATGGATGACAACGAAAAGGACATGCGTAAAAGCTTCGGCGAACAGGCCAACTGGTTCACTCTCATGTACGACGATCCTCTGATACCCACTCTGCAGTACAGGTACGGAATAACCTCTGTTCCTCATCTCCTGGTAATGAGAACTGATGGAACTATTGTCTCCTCCCACGGAATCTTAGATCTCGACGAGTATGGGAAGAATGCTTTGATAGCTTGGATGTCCACATCAGCCGTGTCAAAGAATCCTAGGCGGTTATATAAAAATGTTTCAGCATTTGATTGGAGTTCTGCTTATTTGAAGACCGCGAAGCCTGAATATAAACCGAAGTTTAGTCATTTAGCGAACAAGACAGGGATGTGACGTCAGTTGAAAAAAGTGAGAAATATCACTGGAAATACAGAGGCGTGCTCGTGTGAAAGTTTCTTCTTATATTTCTGTTATACTAATATCGTTTGAGGTTTCCATAAAGGCTGTAATGCCATTATCCTCCAAAACAGTTGACCCTAAAATTCGTTGCTGATAAAGACCGTTTACAATTATTATTTTTTACCTTTTATTCATATATTTTTTTAGGCTTTAAGTTTAATTTGAGATGATTTTGATTACGTTGTAGTCACGTTTTCGTGTAGGTATTGTAGTGTTACAAACCCTACATATTTTTTTTTATGATGTTAAAACCTTTTTGCTCTCTAAATTGTACTGGTTGTTCTTTTTCTTCTTTTTGATTTTAAATTTCGTAGACATTTGAATTTGATGGTCTTTGACACAAAATTTGTTTTTCGTCACTCCGATTCCCATTTGCCAGAAAAATCCGAGAATTAATAAAAATATAAAAAATACAAAATTAAAGTAAAAAATAAGTACTCACTAAAATGACAAAGATTTATAATGAAATTTTGGGTTTCTTTTTAAAAATACTAAGTAAATTATGGTTATAGTGATTTAGCAGTTCAAGTAAACGAGATGAAACTTGGTTAAAAATAATAGTCGGTCTTTTTAAAACATGTGCACCTGGCACATGTTTTAAAAAGACCGACTGAAAAAACAAACTATTTAGAGAGCGAAAAGGTTTAAAGATCATAAAAAAATATGTAAAGTACCCGTCACGAGAAGCTATAAATTATGTAAACAAACATCTTTTACTAAGTAAACATTTTATACTGCGAGATAATAATAAATTGACCATATTCAATCGACATGAAATATAGACGGGTTATATGAAAGTAACAACCTATTTAATTTAGTCGGATCATATTTTAACGACGCAAAGCGCTGTCGTTTGTGTTTCTTGGTACCGGAACGCGTCCGTCGCAGGGATTGTAAACTATCGGGACGCCATTTTGAAATAAACGCGTCATTCGAGTTTCGAATGCGTACGAGTTTGTTTCATTGCTTTGCATATATCGCGGATCTGGTTGTTATTGTTAATTTTGTTATTGTTTCGTTATCACTTTTTTATTGTTGTTAATTTAATTGTTGCGTTAATTTTATTTGTTATTACGTATAATTTTTGTTGGTCCAAATGTTGTGAACTCCTGAACACTTGTTTACAAAATTTATAGCTTCTCATGACGGTTACTTTAGTGTTTGTAACACTACAGTATGTATTAGTGACCGACTAAGGTTCGGTTTCGGCCAGTTTCGGTCGGAGTTTCGGTTTCGGCTAAAAACTGGCCGAATTTTGCCTGACCGAAACTGGAGTATGGCGTTCGTGAGCTATAAGTTTTGATCACGGAGTAAATAAAAAAAATACAAACTGTATTTGCTCCGTGGTTTTGATAGAATATTATACGCACGACTCACAGATAGACAAACAGCGTAGACTTATGAATGTGGTCCTGTTTTCACCATGTTTATACAAAACCCAAAAAAAAGATGTTTACGTATAAGTAGAAGTCATTTAGGTTCTTTAGCAGACATGCTGCTTTTAGTGCCAGTGAGTAGGGATATTTTCGCTTTCTGGAAAATTGATGCTTTTAAGGGCAACAGCAGAAATGTAACGACTGAACTTTGGTCACAATAGCATTATCACACGTTTAATAATTTCAAAAATATATTAACGTCAAAAAAGTTCATAACATTGTGACAACTATAAGCATCATTAAATTGTGGTCATTAGATTCATTAATATGTGAGTCTGACTGCTTTTGCTTTTGCTTTTTCGACTTTTCCTTTGGCTGTACTTATGATGTATACATACTGAGAAAAAGCTGTCATCACATATTAATTAATCTAAACCTTGACCACAATTTAATGATGCTTATAGTTGTCACAATATTATGAACTTTTTTGACGTTATATATTTTTGAAGACTGAAAGGACCAATATATTAATGAACTCAACTTACCTTCAAAAGGGTTAGCTATGTTAGCTCAACGAACATAATAATATATTATGTTCAAGCTTGCATACGTTAACACAGCCTAATGAAGGCAAGCTCGTGATGGCTCAGGGTCTAAAGAATCCCCATGCAGTATGCAGCAAGCGACAGGTGCAACTAATTACATTGTCATTCTGCAAGCGTTTAGCAACATGGTCGGAATATGTTAGCATAGGTGAGTTACTGGAGATAAATGTTAATTATCTCTTTGCGGCTTATGATTTCCTGGTCATTTGTCGGAGAATATTTTTCCGTGTCGATGGTAAATTCGTTATTAAATGACTACCATGAAAAGATGAGCGTTTCTAGATTTAGGAGTGATTTCCGAAATCCGGAAATCCGGAGCAAAATGAAACTTAGATGTACGTAATCATGATTTATATAGTTAAAATTATGTAAATACGAATTTGTTATTGTCGCGAATCATATTTTAATCACGATACTGACCTGCAGATTGCAAAAAACGCAAGAAAATAATTTCGTGGGCTACCACAGCGCAATCAGACTGACAGCGAGATTTACTTTCGTATTTATAATATTAAATACGGATTTGTGTCCCCAAGTTATTTAATTTAGACGGTCGGTCATATCTTGAATTTGGGTGATGCATTAACAATACACGTTCCACTTTATTATGTAAATGAGTTAATCAAATCCATTCAAGTATAGAGTAGGTTAATAGTTTAAAAAATAAAAATATAGCAACCTAAAATGAATTCAACGTCTCAGGAAATAGGAACTAAGTATGAGCGAATTTAGGTTTCCTTTATAACGGGCAAAGTGACACAGGTCTAATGTATGTGTCTGCCTTCCTTTTACGGTTCAAAGTTGAGCGACACAATAGCATTGACTACAAACCAACTTAAATATGCATCGGAGAAACTTATAAACAACCCGTATTCCCCGGACATTGAGTCTTAATTCATTCGAAATTTATATTGCAGAAAGCAATATTAATTGTGTCGAACAGGATTCGAATTTGCACATTCGTTTGCGGTGTTATAATTTTTTTATGGATCGTATTGCTGGGTGTTAAAGTTCAAATTAAATGTTTTTTTAGTTGGAAGACTGTAGATTTTAATGTGGTACGTTCAGTTCGTTCGATGCATAGGGAATACATAATAAACTATGCCAGTCAGAGTCGGCGCGCTGTAATCAAAACGTGACTATAAAAACTGTGATGGAATACCAATGAATTAAGAAAATCCTTCATTAGAATATCAACTCTAACATAGATGAATAAAGTTGGTAACTCCTTGGTGGAACCTAATAGACAGGTGATGATTATAATCCAAAAGATTTTGTTCCATCTTTCAAACACTTCGTATGTAGGTATCTATATTGAGACATGGTAGTTAATAATCTAGTTAGTATTTTTCTTTCATTTCTTTTCTTGACTTTTAAATTATCTTTTATGAGATTATTATTGTGTATCTGATGATGGTGATAAATAAAGTCAGAATAAATCAACCCATCGCGTTCAAAATCGCTTGACATTCACATGATACCTACTCGACTTTTTGTTTTTTTTTTTCATTTTGTTTTGGGGGCCTGTGATTGGCCCCTACTAGGTATAAGAGTTCATGGTTCCCTGTATAAAATTACTTATCTGGTTTTGGGCCAAATGGATCAGTATTAAAGTTTGGACCAGGATTTCGATCAAATTACCCATAAGAGCTATTGTGCCAAATAACAGTTTATGAATCACAATTTTTTCAATATACTTCGTGATGTTTTGCATGCTCGTCAAATTTAAGAGTGTGGGATTGACTATCAAACCGAACAACTTTTCCCATGGCACCAACATCGTAATCGCAAAAAAAGAATCAGCCGTCCGTCATTTGCGTCGAGTAGGTATTGAAGTTTTCTATGGGACAGTTGAAAAGTTTTTCGTGAATACGATGTTAGTCCCATGGAGAAAATTATTCGGCTTGATGTTCTGTACCATACCCTGAAATTTGACGAGGATGCAAAACGAACGTTGTAGAATTCATTGCACATTCCCAAAATTATAAATTCAATTTAGTCTAGAATCAAAATAATTCGAATACTTACAATGCTCAAATTCAATCGCCGAGTCCAAGATTGAAAATCATCATTCTCTCCAACGAAAGCCAGTGAAACCTTGAGGCGGCAAAAATATTTATAAAATGTCGAAACAACCGCACTAAACATATTATTTGGTGAGAAAAATCGTGATTTCAAAGGAAAGTTAGTTTGATTGTGCGTCAAAAGTATGGGAATAAGGCGTAAATTATGGTAGTTTGTTGTTTGTTTGGTACCTACTTGTAAATTACTCTGTGGTTATGAGGTCAGGCGGCGATGAATAGAAACTACTGATTTTGGCCTCTGTGGAGGGTTTTAGGATTTTGTTGCTTACTTAAGGTGGATGCGATAAGGTAGCCCGTGATATTCAAATTTTATTACGTTTTTTGCTATTTGCAGGTCAGTGTTAGGTTGTACGTTGATTAAAATATAATTAGCGGCCATAACTAACATGACTTTCTAGAATTATAATTACTTATTATAATCTGCAATACAACTCCATAAGTTAGAGTTTACCTCAAACCTCATAATTTCATGAAATTGCTAGATTTGAGGTCCAATTCTAACTTATGGAGTTGTATTGTTGATTCTAATGATTATAATTCTGTAAAGCCATGTTAGTTACGGCCGCGAATCACATTTTAATCAACATACAACCTGACACTGACCTGCAAATTGCAAAAAACGTAAGAAAATTTGAATTTCGCGGGCTAACCTGGTGCTTTCGCCTTAATAATAGGCTCTTCTGGTAGTTAATTCTCTGCGCTATTTAGGAATAGAGCAGGGAATCTAAAACTAGTTTGAGACAGTGTAGTGTAGTCTTCATCATTAACCACAACCAGATTTCACCGACTTCTGGGCATAGATTTCCTCTGTTTATTGGAACGAAGTTCTTTAACGCGGCTTGGGGTAACACTTGACTGGTAGAAGTCGTCACGTAGGTACCTACCGAAAAAGAGTTATGCCGTTATGTATATTAGATTTACAAGAAACCTGGGGGTGTACTCCCTAAGCCCGTAGTTTCGGCAATGGAGTGTCATGCCCGTTCTTTTCCAAAGGAACCTACTACGTTTTGGAATGTCTTCATCCTTCTGAATGAACGACTCCTTTGACAATTCCATGCAAATGGCTTTATTGAAATAAATGCTGTGAGTTTGAGTTGTAAAAACAAAAAAAACGGTCAAGAGCGAGTGGGACTCGCGCACCGAGGGTTCCGTTCCGATTTCTGAAAAAGTGTGCTATTTAGAGACATCGTTTTATTTTTCCTGTAATCTTTACGTAAACTTCTATCACATAGAATAATTTCAGATTTTTCTCTGTGCAAACCTCGGAGATAGGGGGGGGGGGGGGACGGTATTTTTTTTTACATTTTTCATGAAAAGTCGAAAACTATGCGGATTAAAAAAAAATAAAAAAATGTTTGAGAATGTGCAAATATCGCTCTTCCATATGATACCCCCCATGCTAGTAACCCCACTTTGAATTTTTAAGACCCCCTTTCAGTCCCTGTTGCTAAAAAAATATAAATATTTTTAATTCTTTCTTATTTGCAAAATAGTTGGGTAAACGTCATCTAAAACTGTTCCAAATTTCAAGTTGATAGCATTAGTAGTTCTTGAGATATCCAGCTGTGACTGACAGACAGACAGACTGAGTCACACCGTAAGGGTTCCTTTTTTACCATTTTGGTACGGAACCCTAAAAATTAAGGAATAAATATAAAGATTTAACTTTGATGGATAAACGGTTGGTTGCCATCCTGATTTCCTGGGGGAGCGCATTCCACAGAGAGATAGACTGAATGAAGAACGAAGAGTGAATGAAGTCTGTACGGTGAAAATAAACCTTCCTATATGCTAAGGGCACGTCTTCTCTACCATTACCGCACCCCATGTCATGATTTCCGAAATCACAATTTGAATCTCGCAGGTGGCTACGAAACAGCGTTATGCCCGAAAAGGTCAGTTTCAAGGTCTCAAGTTTTTTTTAATACATAATATATTACTCTTTCTGTTATTAATGCATAATATACAGCTAAACAAACTTCGTTCCAACCAGGTGTACCATGACACTTCCCGACTATTTTATTTATTTAAGGTTTACCAACAGCTTCTTTATACAATATACCAATATGTACACACGTCTTCTCTACCATTACCGCGCCCCCCGGTCTACCCTTTGATAAACAATAATAGTCTCTGTAGCCCCATGAAAAACATGAAGCTCCAGGGGCTAGTGTGTATCTCAGGGCCGGCAGTCTCGACATTCGTTACATTGCCTTAACGACTAATTACATGCTCTGTGGTCTGATAAATTTTAAGGAACGGACTCGAAGATGTGTCTGTGTCATCTGTGTGTCTTTATTAAAACCGAACTATTACCATTTGCCCGTCAGTTCCCGTCTAGGAGAGCCCATTAGGACCACAGAGCGTGTAATTAGGATTAACCGAACGATTTATATCACGGACTAATAAATGAGCGATGAAGAAGCAACATTTTCGTCCTTTTAAGAGTAATGCTTTATTTACATTGACTACACGCTCTATGCTACTGTGTTAGCTATAGCTGTCATGGTATGCTTAAACTTTTAATTATCTGCAGTAAACTGACACTTCTAATGTCATTTTTACCGTCATTTCGCTATCAAATGGGAACATTTTTTAACGAAATGACAGATAAGAAGTGTCATTTTACTGCAGCTAATTAAAAGTCCGACCATAGTAGTAGTATATTATCGTAGTATTATATTATCTGTGCTACTATGCTAATTTAATACACCAAAACATAAAAGTCACACCGCAAAGATTGCGCGTTGAAATCTTTTGTTCAAAACAAAACACGGTCGAAAATCGTCAGCTTCACAGCGCGTTGACTAAAGAAAATGTCAAAATTATTGCAAGAAATTCTCGTTGAACCGTACCCACTTGACACATTGTTCTAAACACCAACAAAGACAAGTGTAATCGCATGTATATTAGCTAAGTAGCCATTTGTTCCGACGCAACTTTGCATGCAACCAACACAAATGTTAATTCTTCGCCTAGCGTTCTTAGTAACTTATAACAGTGTTCACGAGGGAATATCTATAAATTTTCATGGTAATTGGCAGTTTAATGGAAAATCTTGACCGTTTGTGTTTAAATTCTGGTGTTTATGTCAATTTTGTACAGCGACATCTGTTGGGGGGCAATAAGGAAGTATTTAATGCCATCTAGCGGCCAAAATTAAATCAATTTATTGGGGTCTCTACAGTAAACGCCATGACTGACTGAGTGAAATATTTGAAGTTAATATTTTTTTATATTTTTTTATATTTGTTTTTTGAGGCTTGCTTACATTTCATTCTGAGTGTACTTTGTATTTTTTATTTTTTCTAATGTGCGTTTTATTTGTGTAGAATAAACAAGTTTTCTTTCTTTTTTTTAAGTTAATCTGCCACGAGTGGCACTCTACACGTTCATGCAATTATAGAAGTCTCATGATAATACAAACAGTTACTAGTAGGCATGTAGGTAACTACGCCAGTCAATCTAATGTCACGTTGTGTCGTGACAGTTTTATTTGTGTAGAATAAACAAGTTTTCTTTCTTTTTTTTTAAGTTAATCTGCCACGAGTGGCACTCTAAACGTTCATGCAATTATAGAAGTCTCATGATAATACAAACAGTTACTAGTAGGCATGTAGGTAACTACGCCAGTCAATCTAATGTCACGTTGTGTCGTGACAGTTTTATTTGTGTAGAATAAACAGTTTTCTTTCTTTTTTTTAAGTTAATCTGCCACGAGTGGCACTCTACACGTTCATGCAATTATAGAAGTCTCATGATAATACAAATAAACAAGTTTTCTTTCTTTTTTTTAAGTTAATCTGCCACGAGTGGCACTCTACACGTTCATGCAATTATAGAAGTCTCATGATAATACAAATAAACAAGTTTTCTTTCTTTTTTTTAAGTTAATCTGCCACGAGTGGCACTCTACACGTTCATGCAATTATAGAAGTCCCATGATAATACAAACAGTTACTAGTAGGCATGTAGGTAACTACGCCAGTCAATCTAATGTCACGTTGTGTCGTGACAGTTTTATTTGTGTAGAATAAACAAGTTTTCTTTCTTTTTTTTAAGTTAATCTGCCACGAGTGGCACTCTACACGTTCATGCAATTATAGAAGTCTCATGATAATACAAACAGTTACTAGTAGCCATGTAGGTAACTACGCCAGTCAATCTAATGTCACGTTGTTTCGTGACAGTTTTATTTGTGTAGAATAAACAAGTTTTCTTTCTTTTTTTTAAGTTAATCTGCCACGAGTGGCACTCTACACGTTCATGCAATTATAGAAGTCTCATGATAATACAAACAGTTACTAGTAGGCATGTAGGTAACTACGCCAGTCAATCTAATGTCACGTTGTGTCGTGACAGTTTTATTTGTGTAGAATAAACAAGTTTTCTTTCTTTTTTTTAAGTTAATCTGCCACGAGTGGCACTCTACACGTTCATGCAATTATAGAAGTCTCATGATAATACAAACAGTTACTAGTAGGCATGTAGGTAACTACGCCAGTCAATCTAATGTCACGTTGTGTCGTGACAGTTTTATTTGTGTAGAATAAACAAGTTTTCTTTCTTTTTTTTAAGTTAATCTGCCACGAGTGGCACTCTACACGTTCATGCAATTATAGAAGTCTCATGATAATACAAATAAACAAGTTTTCTTTCTTTTTTTTAAGTTAATCTGCCACGAGTGGCACTCTACACGTTCATGCAATTATAGAAGTCTCATGATAATACAAACAGTTACTAGTAGGCATGTAGGTAACTACGCCAGTCAATCTAATGTCACGTTGTGTCGTGACAGTTTTATTTGTGTAGAATAAACAAGTTTTCTTTCTTTTTTTTAAGTTAATCTGCCACGAGTGGCACTCTACACGTTCATGCAATTATAGAAGTCTCATGATAATACAAACAGTTACTAGTAGCCATGTAGGTAACTACGCCAGTCAATCTAATGTCACGTTGTTTCGTGACAGTTTTATTTGTGTAGAATAAACAAGTTTTCTTTCTTTTTTTTAAGTTAATCTGCCACGAGTGGCACTCTACACGTTCATGCAATTATAGAAGTCTCATGATAATACAAACAGTTACTAGTAGGCATGTAGGTAACTACGCCAGTCAATCTAATGTCACGTTGTGTCGTGACAGTTTTATTTGTGTAGAATAAACAAGTTTTCTTTCTTTTTTTTAAGTTAATCTGCCACGAGTGGCACTCTACACGTTCATGCAATTATAGAAGTCTCATGATAATACAAACAGTTACTAGTAGGCATGTAGGTAACTACGCCAGTCAATCTAATGTCACGTTGTGTCGTGACAGTTTTGACACGTTTAGAAGAATTGCTATAAAATATGTATGAGCACATCGCCGGTCTGTGACAGCACTGACAATATTTCAGGCTAATTCATAACTTTGCATGCGTGTTTGCAACGTACCCAATCGTGAGATTTTTCTAACAATCAACTAAGTACCTAGAAACCGATTAAAGAAGATAATAAACTAACTAACAACAGTTTGTACTAATAGGGATGATGGATGACTAAATTTATTTTTTGTCCGTTGTGTTAAAAAATATTGGACACGATTTTTTCTTTTTTTATGTAATCAAAAGCTTACGGTGATATATTGAGTTAAAATGTGGCATGACGTCATCACTCCTTGCTAGATTTTATACGTGGTTTGTTATAGTTGTGACGTAGTGAGCCCCCCACCCTTACCTAAGTATTTTTTTATTAATATGATGAAGCAAAAAAATACGTGTCTTTAATTTTTTTATTTTCTGACTGACGGACTAAATAGAATTTCCTTTTTTTCCCAGGCATCACCCCTATTATCTCCATGCCTTTAGGTCTAATCTAAGGTAAGTTACCAATAGTGGTTCATGCTTAAATCTGCAATTTTCCTCACATCAACATCTTCAAAACATCCTATCTATAAAATTAATGGTTTCCTCCCAAACAAAATATATTAAAACGCTCTCCAAGTTAATTTATCTCTCGCAAATAATAATTAAAACTGTCCCATTAGCTGCGCGTACGCACCATCAATCTTGCGCCGTAAGGGGTCCCTTAGCGTTCATCAATTTTCTGAAGATAGAACTATTTTTCAAAGGTGTCTAAACGTTTAGATTGGGACCGTTATCTTAGATTGGACTTAAATTGGAGCTTTGAGTTATCTTTTAGATATTCGTAAATAAAAATCATTTGCCAAAACGTATGTACGCGCATCACTTTAGAACGGTTGCACCTATACAACGTGTAACGTTAAATGCGCAAAACCTCTTAAGGGGTCATTGTACTCAACATTATGAACAACTTTTACTATGGGACCAAACCTGAAATCGCGAAAAAAAAATCAGCTGTTCAGTACATTTAATGTTCGCATAATTCGTCAAAATGTACTGAACAGCTGATTTTTTTTTCGCGATTTCAGGTTTGGTCCCATAGTAAAAGTTGTTCATATTGATGCGTAGAACACCCCCTTAAATTTTGTCGCATCTATTCAATTTCACCCTGTATATTTGTAATCACGTTCTCGAAAACGGCTATAGAGAATTCTATGAAAGTTGCAGGGGTTTACGGAGGCGAAAAATCGATCTAGCTAGGTCTCATTTCTGGGAAAATTAGTTTTCTCTATTTTCACCCGAGCAGAGCTCGTTCGCCTAGTTACTGTATATCTAATACACCTAATTCACGTAACATACACCACACAATCCGAAGATAGAAGAGCCCGTTATTTGTAGATCAGTATCAAGAGAGAAGCCTCAGTCTCGTACACTTAACTGCTTTAAGTGGTACTTATTTGCATCTATCTGGGTAGATGGAGATCTGGAGAATCTTAATCATTGTAAATTAGGTAGGTTAGTAGCAGTAACAAAATAAAAACCACTATATTTTGGCCTTCTGCTTAACCTTTTATCCGCCCGACTTGATATCAGTTGACGTCGCCCAGCCGCGAGCAATAGCTACTAATATATTTTTGAAATGCTAATTAAGCTCTTTCATTTCATACCCAACACGGCATCATTAAACATTTTTTTAGTTCATGACTTTATGTCCTCTAGAGGGCGCCATATTCAATTTAATGTGACGCCACATAGCATAAAACCAGCAGACAATCAAGGCGCTTCTAACGATACCTCATTTGTCAAATTCTTATAAGCAGTTTAGAAGTTATGAGGGAACAGAAGAACATACCTACATACATTCCGGTCAAAATCATAACCATTTTTTTTGCTTTGCCGTAGTCGGGTAAAAACCAATAGCCGGGTAAAAAAAAATCCTTCATTTTCCTTCTAGCGCGATCTATAAATAAATCACCTGTGCCTATATTATTCCGGACTCATGTCCGACCCCTTGTCCGGGCCGTACATAATTAAGGTTCTCATTATACACATAAACAAAAGTTGCGCGCGCGTCATTTTTCGCGAAGTTTCTATTAGGGCTGTCATGAACTGTGTTAATTAGAAGTTTAAAAGTGTGGTGCTGAAAGATATAATAAGAATTGTTCAAATTTAATGTGATTGTAGATAAGCCAACGTTGTCATACAAACTTGCAATTTTTTGTGAGAACGTATTTTTTTCTAACTATATTATTTACAAATTGTTTAATTAAAAACTAATTGCAACTTTCATCCTTTTAAAAATCTAATAATTATTATTATTCATTAATTTACAAGAGCATTAAAGGCTCATTTTTAGCCATAAGTAAAACCACTTCATAATAAATCCTACGAAGAAATAATAAAACCTACGAGTATAATCAAGTAAAATTCTAAAACATTATCCAATGTAGAAAATAAATCTATATTCAAATAAAACTCAAAAGTTATTTAGTAATCATAAAAGTCAATGCTTCACGTAATATCCAAGAGAGTCCTGCTTCAAGTCAAACAATAATTTTACTTCTGCCAATAAAAACTAAACAAAACAAAGGTTCATTTTGAAATCGTGACATCCCTATAGGAGCGTCCTAGCAACACGGTTCACTGAGGACACTGCCCCGCGACGCTACAACTTACCAACTTAACTATGCATATAGCTCCCACCTTATCTCAAAGTAGTAAACCCCATTTTCGTTTGACAGAACTACTTGAACTAACTTTGTCGTGTCTATGCATTCCATTTAGAAGTACGGTGGTTTTTCTGAACTTTATTCTGTTGAGGATAAGGTTGGTTTTCCTTTGTTTTAAACAGGTTAATGTCAGATCTTTACTGTCAAGATCCTGTGGCGTGTTACTATGGGTTGTCGAACAAAAATAGACAAAGAATTTAATGTTCTTTCGAGTGTAAAGAAGGCTTTTCTCTTCTTTTATACTTATTTTTTCGTGTATAATCGTAGTGTTCGCGATCGGAATATAATTTCAGGTTGAATACTATCAGGGGATTAGTATTTTTTAGCAGCGTGTAATTTTTATAATAAGTAGGTGGTTCATAGCCGTAAAAGGTTGTTGCTGTTTCTGAGTCCATGGTACTATATTTCTTAACTATTAGTAAATGGGCAATTCTGAAAATAAGCTTTTCCCATTAAACTGGTTGTAATTTTAATAACCGGTATCCTGTAGGGGTTATTGTACTCATTATTATGAACAACTTTTATTAAGGGACCAAACCTGAAATCCCCCCTACATTCCCTACATTCCCCTACATTTAGGTATGTTTGAATAACTCGTCAAAATGTAGAGAACAGCTGATCTTGTTTTCTGAATAATATTCAGCACAAAAACTGATTGGATTAGTTTTGTGATTTTATTAAGAAGCAAATACATAGGTACCTACCTACTTCAATTACTTGTCATAAAAACGTTATTGTTGTTTTCCTCGGGAACAGTACTATTTTTCGGGATGAAACGTACCCCATGTCCGTTTCTGTACACCTGACAACGTAATGCAAAATTTCAGGATGATCAGTTCAGTGGTTTAGGCGTGAAATGGTAAAAACAAACAAACTTACTTTTGCATTTATAATATTCTTTAGGTAGTTAGGATGCATGCTCGTTCAAAATCTTACTGATATTTTATTTCATGGTTAAACGATAATTTTTTTTAAACCAGATAATTAAGTATTGCAATGAACTCTAGAGCACCGTCCGAATCTAGCATAGGCTTTGGCGAACGTAATATGCAGCATACAGCGCTAATACAACACAAGCATATCATCTACGCGGCGTCAACGTAGCATCTACGCGGCGTCAACGCAGAGTCTACGCATCGTCAAACTCGCCAGATGGAAAAGCATCCTAAAACATTTCGCCATAAAGTACAATAAAGTGACTTTATTAACTCAATACTTACTAACAAGAGTTGGTAACAAGGTCCGGCCCATTAACATTACAAGGACACTGGCTTCAATCCCTTCCATAAGGAATTGAAATGGCGCGCGTTAAACGGCCACAGGCCCTTCATTGGGCCATAATATCATCAACGGTAATGTTAGTGTGGGCGGAACATCTTGCCGTAAGATAATAACAGGTGCAATAAGATTAACACCCATTCTATGTGACTTAGTGAGTCAAATGTCGGGATTAAAAAAAAACTACAAAGTGAAAAATATCTTTAATTTCGGAAGTCGGTGTCTTTGGATCTGTATTTCAGTTTTTTGGCACCGACTTCCGAAATTAAAGTTATTTTTCACTTTGTCAGTCGGATGTTTTTTTTTTTGCAAAAAGTTTTTTTTAATTTTCACTAAGTATTTAATTTTTCGTACCACTTGCTCAAAAAAGTGACATTCTATGCCACAAAAAGCGAACATAACAATAGTCATTTTTAATCTGTTAAAAACAGGGAAAGAAAATTGTACTGAATTTCATTCATCCTCTAGGGGGAGAATGTGATTTAAATTTGGAATACTTACCGAAATTTATACTGAACTACATCTATGTTTGAGTACCATTTGTACCATTGAGTTTGTATATAAAGCATTATACATCTTTTTGAAAAAGGAATACGCATTTATTATGCAGTTATGATTATTAAATAAAATTACGAAAACCGACGAGGCCGTATGAGCTTGATGCCTTTGCTTTTCCGACAAAAAATATTAGTCTAGGAATTTGCCGCGTTTTTGTTTTCTTCAAATACATAAACGTTAAGTCAACTTTTACTTTTAATTGTCATTATTTTTAATAAATGCTTATCTCATATTATTATTGTATTAATTTTTTCGCAAATGGTACGAAAAGTAGAGTATTTTCCTCGGTGATAAAGCTGTCTTAGTCTTGAGTGAACTTAAATCCCTCGCTACACTCAGGACTCGTCTTAAATCCCTCGCTTCGCTCGTGATTTAAGTTTTTAACACCCTCGCTACGCTCGGGAGTAAACCTCGAGTCCTTCGTTACGCTCGCGATTTAAATCGTCACCCGCGACAGAAGACACTGCTTTATCCCTTTGGTTAATAATCTACTATTATTAAGTTTAGTGTTGAGAAATATGATACTTACAAAATTAGCAAAAAAGCCAAAAAATTATGCAGATTGCCTGAAAATTTCATCTAAGTCGCTCCTGCCTTTTTGGAGTCCATAGTCCATTTCATTTTTTGGATTGCATGGAAAATGTTGGCAATGGCACCAGCGGCTGCAGACGCGTATCCGTGCTTTAGGGCTAGGTGAATTTGGCTCTGGTTGCATGCTAGGTTACCGATATTGGGCTTACTTTCCAAATACTTGCAATGTGGAATGCTAGTTTTAAAAGATAAGTCATAAACTCATAACATAGCATATTTTCAAGACAGACAAAGCTACTGCTAATTTAAACGAGATCCCTTAGCCATTTTTAAAGACCATGCCAACAAATTCTGGCTAAGAATGGACAACCTACCAATGTACCAATAGACCATTGTCCTCTATGATCACTATCTGGAACTAACATAAACAAGGCAAGTACATAATCCTTTATTTATGATTATATTCAATGCCAGAGAAAAACTATAATAACATACAACATACGATTGCATTTTCTCCTAAGATGTATGAGCTAGCTAAAAACTTGTAAGCTTTATATTGATTATAAATGTGTAGGCAACTTGTCAAAGCGTCGCATTGATATAGCTGATAGAATACATAAAATATAAAAGCTATGGTGGCCTGAAGGTTAGTGAACCACAGCAGGATTAAAAATTAATAATTAAAAAACACGACTAAAAAAAAACTAATTAAAAGTGTAAGTGTATGTGTGTGTGTGAGTGTCCTTTTGTTTTTGTATTTATTTGTATATTTAGTTAGTCATTTACTTTAGTACTAGTATAGTGTTAATCACATTTGTATTAAAAGTAAAAAACAAGTTGTATTCCCTGACTAAACAGATAAATAAAATTGTCATTGCAGTCGGGGAACCTCTTAGATTATAAGTGTTCCACACGGATAATTATCTATGGTTCCACAGAATGGTCCCCCGACTTACCGACTGCAATGACACGTCATGTAAATAAATCGGTCAGATTCCGTGTGACTTCGGATTTTAAAATTGTCTGCCTTTTTCTTATTTCAGATGAGAATATTTTCTTGTTTCATACTTTTTAAAGCGCGATTTTCAGTAGTCGGGTATTAGTTTTTAAACTTACCGTTTTGAATTTTATCGTTACTGTGATCAAATTCTAGGGTAACATGTTTAATTCTGAGCATCTCATCAATATACTCCGTGCCTTCCTCATTATTGTCTATCTATCTATCTCGTATCTACAAAGTCGATCTCTACAAAAATAATCGCAAACATAATTACATACGACAAACCGTCCCATCAATCGACTGTGAACGATCAATCGCAAGGTTGTCGAAGCCCTTAGTTCAGCCCGATCCTTTCTTTTTAACGTACGTGCCCTATCAGCTTGATTAATAAATATTAGTACCTAAAGACCTACTGCTATAAAGCACTAGTATATGTTGTTGTATGGAGAACGCGTGTGGGGCGTGGTCTAAGGCATAGGCTCTATAAGGTAACGTTTGATGAAACGTTCCAATGCTAAAATTGACGCCTTCAAGAACTCAAAAGATCACGATGAAAGTTCGAAAGATCATAGGTAATTACTTACACCCTATTAAAATCCGTAGGGGAGCAGTGGTAACCCAAAGGTAATGGCCGCGACTTACGAGTTGTATGCAGTAGTGGTCGTAGGTTTAAGAAGTAATAAGATTTATATCTTTATAGGCAGTGACGTATCCACGATCCGTCTTAATATAAAAGCTATGTCATGGCAACCCTTTTGACATTAAACATGCAGTTCGCACGCAGTTCAACGAAGCTATTGGCACACTCGTAATGTCGCCTTCAATAATATCCTGTCTAAGAAAAACGAAATGTGCCAGCTGCTTCCTGCGGAAATCGTAAAAGTCGACTAATCGGAAACGTTTCAACTGTTCGGAACTACACGAGGTACTACCACAGTGTACTACTCTGGTTCCCGTCTTTTTTTTTACGAGGTTTTTTCCCGGTCTAATATACTCTTCTACTTCATAAATTAAGCCTTTACAGAGACTTTTATTAGTGGCCACGCCAAATAAAGGGAAGTTGGTGAATATAGGGTTAGGAAGCTCGGTAATATGCTGTGGCTATTGCGCCATTTAATTCTTAGGACCTGACACATAATATTTAAATTTTCTAATGTTTTGTCTCGTTTTATCAGTAGTTAGCTATACAATAATAGTCAATCAGCAAGTTTGGTAGCATAACTGACTGTCTAGGGTATACTTAGCATAATCAGCGTATAATGTTCCCACTGCCTGGACACAGCCGTAATCTACCACGCGGGCCCAGTGAAGGTTTGTAGATGTCACATGTCTTCGAATTTTTGGTTCTAGGACATACCGGTTTCCTCTCGACGTTTTCCTACATCGTTTTGAAAGTAGTGGTGGTGAAATCATTTACATAAAGTAAAGCGCCTGTCAGGGTTCGAACCTATAAGCCTACAACTCGTAAGTCGCGGCCGTTACCACTGGGCCACCATTGTTCTTCGCTACTGTACCTACCTCGTAGATACTCTATAAATCGCTCCCCGCTTGTCTTCTATCCCACAAGATTCATTACGCGGCTTGACTATAAAATCGATGTAGCTCCTGTCCGTCTATTCGTTTTAAGAAGACAGCTTTAAACCCAGTGTTACCTATTACTGTATTGTGTGCTAATTATATTTTGTCACAGATTCAATTGGTGCATAAATCCTCATAAATATAGTCCTTCGTGGTCGTAATTCTGCACACAATTGATTTAAATTTTAACGGAGTAATGTGCAATTGTTTATCTTTAATGTCACTAGATGGCATTAGTATATTAACAGTATAAAATTTATTGTTCTGGGTCATTTGATATACCGTGTAAATTATTTATGTTAACCGTTAGGGTGATTAAATCTGGAGGTTTTGTATGAAAAGTAAATTAATTGCAAGAGCTGATTGTATTTCATTTGATACAGTACCTACCTCGTGGTGGGTCGTAGTGCATCTAAAAAGTTTTTATCCAGTTATTAGATTAACATCTGAAGGAGAATCAACACAGAGTCCCTTTTTAGTCGGGAATCAAACATCGTGATCAGTAGATGTTAATTTGAAATAAATATTCGCGAGGGACCATAGTAATCATAGTCTGAAGTATGGCTATAGACTATCATGTTATCTACGAAACTCTTTTTCCAAATTACAGCCATCTTGAATAAATTCTTGAGTTATTTTAAATAGTGGTAAAGTACATATTAGAATTTTGATCTAATATTTTAATTTCCATCAATCTTTTAGGACAAATATTTATAATCCAAGTGATTACACAATATAAACTACAAAACTATTTAGTTCGCTTTCACTAAAGTCTAGACTTTAGGAAGTCCCGAGTACTAGGCTGCCATAAATATCAAGAGGAAAGGTCGTGGCGGACGTGACGAGCCAAAGAACTGCCGGCTTTAACGAGAACATTCCTTTTAAGCTTTATTTTATCTGTGGCAAACAAAAGAAGTTTGCTTTTAATCGACGAAGGAATATCTATTTAAAATAATTACAAATCAATTTTATTATTTTATACTACCTACCTTAAGGTTTGTATTCGTTTAAGGGCTGATTGTTCAATAGTCAGATAACTTTTATCTGAGGAATAAATATGAGGGTTTGACAGCTGCTTTTGTATAGAAAATATGTCTGTCACATTTATTCTTCAGATAAAAGTTATCTACCTATTCTAAATTTAGCCCTGCCTAAATGGTAATAACATCACTTATTATAACACCCCTCTTTTTGCATCGGGGGTTAAAAAATAAGGACTTGAATAGACTTCAGATACTCACGTTCCCCTGCGGATCGATAAGCTGAGCGTATTTCGGCGCCTTCGCCTTGCTGCCGTCTGCGAACACGCCAGCCAGCCGCAGCGGCGTGCCAGGCCGGGCCGCCGCCCGCTCGTACTGCGCTCCTACGCGCCCGCTCTCTGTGGAACCGGGGGTTTAAGGGGCTTAATACATCGCCATAAAGTAGGTATGTAGTAGGTTCACTCTGTGGAAGTCTCTATAACACGGTTTTAAAATGTTTAGAACGGGTCAAAACGAATCCTCAAACTAGTTTTCAACTTTAGTTTTCAAGTCGTCATAATATTTTTGTATAACATTATAAAACGATTAAAATAATTACTAAATTTTATATATCTACCGAGTGCTCGAGGCAACCACTCGCGAGCCTACTTCAGTTCAGTACGCGGCTAAAGCGCCGGATCATAGCGCCTTATGGCGAAAGCGCCAGGGTAGCCCGCGAAATTCAAAATTTCTTACGGTTTTTGCAATTTGTAGGTCAGTGTGAGCTTGTATGTTGATTAAAATATGATTCGCGGCCGTAGCTAATATGGCTTTACAGAATTATAATCATTAGAATCAGCAATACAACTCCATAAATTAGCATCCTCAAACCTCATGATTTCATGAACTCGCTAGATTTGAGGTAAATGCTAACTTCTGGAGTTGTATTGCTGATTCTAATGATTATAATTCTGTAAAGCCCTATTAGCTACGGCCGCGAATCATATTTTAATCAACATACAAGCTCACACTGACCTACAAATTGCAAAAAACGTAAGAAATTTTGAATTTCGTTAAACCTTTTCCTTAAACCTTCTGAATTTGGCATAGGTACTAGCACAACTTTCCCGGACCAGCCATTTTTCAAAGCGTTCTTCTTTTAAGGTAAAGTAGTTAGTTACTTACCGGAGGCCGGCCGCGCTCGGTAGGCGGAGATGGCGCGCGGTGACACGAGGGCGAAGGCCCGCGCCCGCAGCAGGGCCGCGATGGAGCCCCGCGGCGCCGCCAGCGCCCCTCCTCGGCAGCCGCACGCCGAGAACCAACCTGAAAGAAGGGGACACTATTTAGTTAGGGCTTTGGTAGACTAAGGTCTAATATTAACCAAAGCGACCGTCACGCGAGTACACGATAGATGCGATCATTTGTTTGATGTAGATACTATCGACTAGGCCTTTTCAATTTCGAAACAATTTTGCAAGCTACAATTGTAGGACCAACAAGACAAGGACAATATAGGGGCAGGGTGAATCTGGATGAATCAGTGTTAATCAAAAAGTAACTTTAAGGTGTTGAGGCGTTCGCTTTTTCAATAGCATATCGTCACCGTGCAATGAAAACCTCGTAAAGAAAAAAAAAATGTTTTTCTTTTTAATAAATTGTTAGGTAAAAAAAAAACCCGTAATGCATATTCAGAACAAACGTGCACAGCTCTAAGATGCTTCTAAAGCTATATATTGTATTATAATGAGAACCTTAGCCCTGGGCCATTTCTCAGACAGTTTTTATCATCTCCTGCAACGTTCGTTGCATTGCATTGTTCGTTCGTTGCTGCTGCGTTCATTACAATCACGAGGTTTTCACTGCACGGCGACGATATAGGAAAGGTACGCGAGTCAACGTTGCTTTTTCGTGTCTGTCTATGTGACCGTTGAGATTTTCTAAACTACACAGTGGATTTTGATGCAGTTTGCACCATAAATTAGAGCAATTATTTCGGAATGTTATTAATTTATTTTTATGTATTTAAATTAGACATAATACAGTAATCGCAACCTTTTGACATGTCGAAGAAGTCCATCATCGAAAATTCTGGCCCGTCCGAAAGTTCGAAACTTCGGAGTGAACCCTACACCCGATTAATTAACTTTTTTGGACAGGTAAAAACACACCGGGAGTAGGGACAGCTGTCAAATCGTGTTGTCATACATTCTTAGTTCGGGCTCCGAACTAATCTTATCTAAGTGATATCGTCTGTGATACGGAGTAGGAAAAGCCCGTAACTTTGGCCGTAATTACGGACTTCATGCTTAGGGAGTAGACCCCGTGATACGGAGTAGAAATCGCCCATAACTTTGGCCGAAACTACGCATTTCGTGCTTTCAGAGCAAACCTCCTGGGGCGTGTCGCTAATTATGTAGGTATCTACCTATTCATTTATAAGAGCGCGACGATCGCTTTTGGTAAGGACGTGGTGGCCTGTTATTGTGAACATAGACAGAATTTCAGTCTCGTGTTAAGGCTCTTACAGACAGAGGCGATATCGCGTCGCGACGCGATATTTTTCTACGGATATAATATCGAAATATCGCGTCGCGACCGCGATATCGCCTCTGTCTGTAAGAGCCTTTATTGTGCCAAATCGTTCTGTTTCTGGCAGCTAAAGATTCATTGCAAAATAAACAGATATGAATTAATTACAAAAATATCCAATTTTAGTTCATCTACTCGTTAACAGATGTCACTAGCAGCATGATCATTAACTTTTCATTAAATTAAAAACGAGTTGCTAATTTGTTTATCAATAAATAATACAAAATTATTATATTCATTATGTAAAATGCCATTCAAGTTATATTTCATAGCTTCAACTTAAAACATTACTTTTTCTCAGCATCATCAGTCCCAGACAAAGTAACATTCGATTGCCGATGACGCTAGTAGAAAAGTGAAAAATATATGTGGTTGACATAAGCTATCGAAATGTCACGTGATCATGTCAATGTCACGTTGAAACTGTAACGATTGTAGAAATAGAATCGCTCCGAAGCGAACGCCTTTTGTTGTCTAAACCCTCAGGTCATTGCCCTGGCCACTGCTAGGTACTAACTTCACCTAAAAGATAATTATTTTAGTACTTAGGTAACCACGCTGAGAAAATTGAACTCACAATGAACAAAAATGTTCCTTAAGCCTGGCATAGCAATGCCAATTTGTATACAGAATTTTATAAAGCGTGGAATGGGGAGCCACACGCAAAGCTGTTTGTAGATGGCGCTCTGAACGACTGTACATTGTTTTACAAACAAATCCATACAATTTGACAATCGTTCGTTATGTCAAATCAATGAAAAAAGGACAGTCGATCATGTGCCACCTAGCGTGATAAAAAGTTAGTTTTCCTCCCCATTGTATGCCCCTGTGTGGGGATATAACTTTTACACAATGGCCAATACTGGCTCATTTAAAAACCTATTGATAGGCACTCCATGTTAAAGTATTTTAAAAAAGGAACGATGGACGTTGACGTGTAATTACCTATAAGAAATTACGCAAAATGAGACGCAGCTGCTTACTCTATACATTCTCTTATAACCAGACTGGACTAAAGAAAAAGTTAAACAGTTTTACGACCTATACTCAATTGTTTTAGGGTTGCTACCATAACAAAAAATAACAATAAAATAACGAGGAGTTTTTTAGGGTCCTTTTCTCACCAGACAGCTACAATTACCTATGAGAATTGCTGATACTGTGATGAAGTGACAGACAATGTTCAATAGACTAAAAAGTGTGATGTTATCTGGCTGAGCTGGTAGGAATTTGAAGAAGTTACGTCCAGAATTGGACGGTGTTATATTTCATGATCAACAATACGATAAACTTAATAATTAGGCTTTAAAAACCTTTGTCAAATCTTAAGCTAGATATGGTTATAATAAGCAACCAAAATTAACTACAATATTACTGCATGTGACATTGACAACGGAAAAATTAAAAAGCTTACAACTATCAGTCTGTGGTTAGTCAAAGCTCCCAGAAACCGATGGGGTTTACGGAGAAGCAAGCCTCGGATACCGGTTAAATTTTCAAACCGTTATTTTGTACTTGACGCAAAACCTTTACAGTCGTTTTCGTTCTTAAAAACCGTTTAAACCGCTTTTTGGGTGTTTACATTAAGGTTTTTTCGGATTAAACGGTATAGAGTTATAAAAACGAGTTAATAGGGACCCACGATAAACAAACGTTTTCCTTCAGTTTTTATTCAGCTGTAAGAGCAGCTTTTTTGTTTCGAGAAGGACAACATGTTTACTGAATGTGTGAATAAGCCGGTTAATTAAGGTTACAAAAAAGTTCTTAAAACGTTCACTTTTTAATAAAGAAACGTAAACAAACGGTACTAACCGGTATTTTTTAACCGGTTACGAGCCTTGCTGAGGAGTAAAAATTCTTTTCTTGATAATTTCAACAAGTAGGCAACCCTACCCAAACGATACTGACCATGACTTCTCTGCCATTAAACTGAACGAAAAAAGGTGAAATGGTGAAATGTCACGCGAAGTCATTACCACGTAACCCTTGTAATGCTCTGACGTAATTAAAGGTCGAGTATTAACCCTACTAGCGCCGGGCTTTTTAAGAGGCTGGTTTTTTGAAAGACTCGATTTTTAAATTGAGGTAGGTTATGAACTTAGGTTTGAAAAAGTGAAATAGCTTGTAACAAAATACAGGTGAATGCTAAGAGTAAGTTATCTTTTATGAATTCGACATGATGTAGTAGGTATTGAGCATAGGAAATTAAAGTCTGTTTTTTAACCTCGAAGACTAAATTGACAAGTGCAAATGTCAAACTGACTTATCATAGGTGTTACATTGATATGTAAGATTTGCACTTGTCAATTTAATCTTCCAGATTAAAAAACAGACTTTAGGTAACTGTCTGATGAGTGATCTGTAAATCACACATTTAGTAATATTTCACGTCTTAAAACGGCATCCTATCTTGAAGGAAACCATGTTGAATGTCGGAGACCAATTTTTTAGGGTTCCGTACGAAAATGGTAAAAAAGGAACCGTTATGGTGTGACTCAGTCTGTCTGTCTGTCTGTCTGTCTGTCACAGCTGGATATCTCAAGAACTACTGATGCTATCAACTTGAAATTTGGAATAGTTTTAGATGACGTTTACCCAACTATTTTGCAAATAAGAAAGAAATAAAAATATTTATATTTATTTTGCAACAAGGACTGAAAGGGAGTCTTAAAAATTTAAAGTGGGGCTACTAGGGCATGTGGGGTATCATATGAAAGAACGCTGTTTGCACATTCTCAAACTATTTTTTATTTTTTTTTAGGCCGCATATATTCCGACTTTTGATGAAAAATGTAAAAAAAAATACCGTTCCCCCCCCCCCCCCCCCTTATCTCCGAATTTTGCAAAGAGAAAAATCTGAAATTATTCTATGTGATAGAAGTTTATGTAAAGATTACAGGAAAAATAAAACGATGTCTCTAAGTAGCACACTTTTTCAGAAATCGGAACGGAACCCTCGGTGCGCGAGTCCGACTCGCTCTTGACCGGTTTTTTATTCATCGTCCCACAATCTCATACCCAACTTTCGGCATGACTGTCTCAAGTACTTATTTTCTCAAAAGCTCTGTAAATAAATAAACAATAATAAACAATGACTCTCTATTTCTCCTACTGTCAAAAGTCCTAAAGAAAGTACGAACAAAACTCTCGCAAAAATAAACATCCACCATACTTGGCCTATGGCCCAACCGTCCCATGTTACAATGGCCCCACACTCCAACGCGCTCGCGATAAGAGCGAGCGCACATAACGCGGTTGTTCGCCGCGATGCGCGACGGACGATACAAAAACGTTCTGACATGAGAACCACTCTCACTTGTTCAGAGTACTTAAAGAATAGAGGTTTCACGATTATAGGGTTTTAATGACTTTGTCTGATGAAACTTATTTCCTTATGAATCTGATTCGTATTCGGGAGTTTTTGGTTTTTTGGTCTGTAGAAAAAAACCTCTGTAGTAAAAAATTATGCGACGAGAAAAACGAACTTACTTCACTAGTACTAGATCCTACAACTAAAATGTTTATTACCGTAACAAAACTATACAAAATTAAAACAAATGACGATTTTCCAAATTATTGTAATGTTAGGAGTCTAAAGCGAACTGAACACTCGAAGCGAAATTAAACTAAGTTCGTTTAGATTGGCTCATGTAGCTAGTGCAGCTATCGCGTCTTTTCATACTTTAGGTCATAGTTCGCAGAATAAACTGAACTATGAAAAGACGCGGTAGCACGCACGTGGACGCGGTGGCTCCTGAAGGCTACACTGAGGGTGTGGCCTGCGATTTAGTCATTTGTCGTCAAGTCGTCTCAAAACCCAGTAACGATACATTTATCTCCTAAACTGAGTATTTTATTTAAAAATCTTATATACCGATGATGATAGGTATAGGTTATTTTTTTAATGATAAGTATTACCCATTTCAAAAATCACGTCACACTCTTAAACCAGAGATTATCTGATCTCATCAACTCGCAACTCGCGAGCTCACAACTAAAACTCAATAAAAATCCCATAACCATAAACACGAGCTTTCATTACGAAATAAATTTATTCGAATAACACAAAAAAGAACGATAAATAATGTAAAAAATCATTGCACGTATATTTTTACAACATAATTTACAGTTCATAAAAATAAAAATTGACGATGGTATCGCCTCTGATTCTTTCATTACTCTGTGTAGGATCGCTCACCGTTTTATGGGCAATTTTTATGGGGGAAAAAAAGTATGGGCGAGTGAGGAGGCAGGGCGTCCTTCAACCAAGGTCGACCGGTTTGAACCCTTTGCTTTAAGGTGGTGAGGAAATTGTGAAATGCATTGTCTTTTGGAAGGATAGAAAGTTTTTTTATGTGTGTTTGTGTGAGTTTTTTGGAAATGAGGGTTTTGCTTGTGTGTGTGTGATTAGGTTCTGTTGTAGTGCCTTTACGTTTTTATTTTTGTAAAAGAAGTCTCATCGGAGCAGGAAAAACTGTTTAAATTACGTTTTAAGCACCAAAGTCTTTCAGTATCCATGCACGCATAGCATGACCACTTATATCTCAATTAATTCTACGAAGAATAGCCCCATCTCTTTCCATCCAAAGTGACATGTCTTTTCTTATGTCTTTTTTGACATCGCGCCGTAGAAATCTTTCTACAATCTGTCAATTTGTGTCTTCATGTCATGTCTTTCGTGTCTTCATGTCATGTCATTTACATGGAGCGTCTGCCTATCTAACCTCCACAACCCCAACTGGGCAATACGATACCCCTTGGTATGACTGGTTGTCAGACTTTCGGGCTTTTGAAGACCCGTAATGACTATCAAAGATCCACGAAAAACCAGCCGGGACCAACGGCTTAACGTGGCACGGAGGGGTCTTGATAATGGGTCCACGGACCAACCGCGGCAGTTGGACAACAGAATTGATAAAGTATCTACAATTTTATTTATTTAACATCCTCCGATACATACCCATTAAAACCATAACACTTAAATTCACCATTCCATTAATCCATTAACAATAAAACTATGCAACACCTAGTTATAATAATAAACAGCTGATCAGCCATTCTCTTCGGAGGAGTGCAGTTACGCAAATACCTCTGATGAGAGGTAACATTTGTGCAATACTTAGATACTACCTACTGTTATTATATCAATGCTGTGCAGTTTAACCCCTCAAGTGTCGCGTGCACCCCATGTGTGCATAAGAAAAACCGTTTTTTTGTTCGGTACATAAGCTTATATCACATATATATAAATGTATAAAAACATCATCCGATGGAAAACCAATCAAATCATTAGTTGTGAACTTATGGAGTTCGCAGCTAACCTCCCCTCCCCCCCCGCGTGTCAAATGCACCCCAAGTGTGCAAAAGGACAAAACTTTACATAATAGGTATATAAGCTTAGATCACGTATATATAAACGTAAAAAAACATCATCCGATGGAAAACATATCATTATCAGTAGTTGTGAACCTATGGGGTTCGCAACTAACCCCCAACCCTCCCCACTCGCGGGGGTTTTGGGTCTAAAATCAGCCAAACTCAGACACTTGAGGGGTTAAATGTATGTTCACATGACTGGTCTAGATCGCAGATCAAAGTTCAGGTAGATGTAACTGCAAGCAGTCGTATCTATATACCTAGATACATAGATTAGGCGATATAAATATTATAGTCTGTGGAATTTCTTGCAGATTTGCTTCCACTTTGAAATCTGTGTCTTTGAACGTGTAACTTAACTTTCAGGAGAAGGAAAGATGACATTAATTCAACTTAATTGGGCAAGATTGATGAAATGATGACCAAATTCCTACTATACCTCATTTACAATAAGATTAGACATTTAAACAAACCTTTTTTACAGTCCGTTCAACCGATTTTGACTTCTATTCTGTAGGCTTAAGAATGACATTAAATGCAAAAAAGTGGTTACAATACCAACTGTTTACTGCAGCTGCCATATGTCATGTGCCACCAACGCAATAGAAGTCAAAATCGGTTAAGGCCCAGATTTCCTGAAAACGATCAAAAAGGTGGTTTTTTAAAGCAGTGTATCTCATAAACCGTAAATAATTTTGACATGTTAAAAAAATATGATGTTTTCAAGTCTTTTTCGCATACAGTGATGGAAGCCAAAACATAATTATACATATTTTAATGCACCAAAAAAATCTTTAAACATACCTCCTAATAATCTTTAAAAGCAGTTTATCCCTTCATTAACAATTATAATTATAATTAAAAATATACCATGAAATGTCAAATTCCAAACTGCATCCAGTGATGGATTACTTTTTATTAAATAGTTAATTTCTAATTTTATACGATTTTATTTGCATTTTTACGACATAATTCCGGTGCGCGTGAGAATCTTCTATCTCGTGCGTCAAACTAGACAGCCATAACGCCATTTCACTTACACACCGAGCTAAACCAATCTTGGAACCTGGGCCTTAAACGGTCTGTAAAAAAGGTTTGTTTACATGTCTAGTCATATGGAGTTATAGGTACAAAAGGGGATCCACTACAACGGGTGGTTTGGTTAGTTATATTTTATAGGTGCAAAAGGCCCCTTTCCCTAAAAAAAAAGTCATCAAGTGTGTAACGTGCAATTGTTAAAAGGTGGTCATCGTAACGGTAATGAATGCATAGTTACAATACGCGCCACGAAAGATGAGACTTGACACACCACGTGGTTTGAATTGCGCAGTAGACGATCTTAGGTCTCTTTAGCGGTATAAGGTCTGAGCGCGAGAAGGGACCGAGCGTCATCGCCATCGGGGCGGCGGAAAGAGCGCGTGAGGCGCGGTCACGTCTCATCTTTCGTGGCACATATTGTACCACATTTCAATGTCTTCACCATCCTATCGCAACCTACAATTCACTACCTGTAATTACAATCCAACAGTACATAGACCAAAAACAAGTGCCTAATTCACCAAGAACCCTTATCACTATCCAAATTCCATCGATATCCGGTTCTGAGGTAAATGACCTGCATTCGTACAAAAGATCGTCGCGGATAGTGCGCGGGCGCAGCTTATCTACGGCCGCGGGGATCTAGGCGACATGACGGGCTGGGGAATTCTGCTGATCCACTGTGAAGATAACTGGGCTTTGATTTTGAAGTGAGGTTTATTTTAGTTTTGAATTGGACGTTGGTTATGCAGCTAAGTGGGGAAGACGAAACGGTTGAATTGAATTTTCGATATTTCTATGCTCAAAACCTTTATGAGGATTTGAGAGAAGAATTGATATATGGTTCGAAAATCAATCTAGAACACACAGAATCCATACTAATGTTATAAATGCGGAATTATCTTGTCTGTCTGTCTGTTATTTGTGATTTCAATTAAATTTTGTACACAGGTAGACCTTAACTTGGAGGTAGTACGATCCCGTGGGATAATTCCCGACATCCACGCAGGCACTAAAGTAAACTATTAAGTTAAACTATTTTTTTAAAAGTATTATTGTTTAATAGAAGTTCAAACTATCTGCCTAGACTTTTTCCAACAATGTTGGGGTCAGCTTCCAGTCTAACCGGATGCAGCTGAGTACCAGTATTTTAAGTATTTTACATGCAGCGACTATTTGACCTCCACAACCCAGTAACTGGGTAAAACCGATACCCTGGTAAAACTGGTTTTCATACTTTCGGGATTCTGACGATCCGTGACTACTGTCCACGAATGTCAGCCGGGACCAATAGCTTAACGTGCTTTCCGAGACACGGAGGAGTCTTAGTATGTAAAGAATGTCACTCATCCACGGAACAACCCCGGCAAGCTTAGCTTAACCTTAATCGACCCGTGCGGCTGTTATTACGTAGCCACGACCTTCTCTATTGTTCAATTATTGTTAAGCTAGCTAAAGTACCTAGCTAGAACAATATTTTGCATAAAAGCACCTCCCAGAGAACCCAATTCAGACGACTTCCAATTCTGTAATCTCTTGAGTTAGCCCGGGTTTTTTTTAGTCTTTATTAGTTTTTACCCGAATCTAGATCTAACAGTAAACAGTTGTTCAAGAATACGAAGTCTTTTGTGCATTATACAATACAATCATCACATTTGCTTCCAAAATAGCTTCACCGCTTTTGGTTACCTAGATACGTATTAGGATAAATAGATGAGTCTATCTATCTAAGGCATCACATACGATAGAAATTGATCGTTAAAACTAACATAGACTATGAAAGAAGCCTTCATTTGAATATTTTGAATGATTTTTAATAGACATCATTTAAAAAATGTTGTGTTCCAATAACAACGTAAGTTTACTGTCATCATATTGAATGTTAAATACTTACATAACTGATGTTTGACTTTCATAGCGTTTTCAATAAAGTACAGTATGGCCGATTTATCTTGGCAAGTCTGAACATAGGCACCAAGAACTTTCGCGCATGTTCTCTCTCTCACACTCGCCTCATGTCACCATTTGGTTCCTAAAAAATATTACTGCGCAGCCTTCTGCGCGAAGCTTTATTCAGTTCAGAAAAAAAAAAAACACTCGGACTCGGAGTTCGGACTTGCCAAGATAAATCGTTCGTACTGTATTAGGAATACAGAAATGAATTACAACTATTTTCTATTGGGTAGGCTGTCTTAAGAGGAAACGTGGGTGCTCTTTTCTCCATACAAAAAAGATACAAACGCTCTCGCCTGTTTTCTTTCTGGTTAATGACCATAAAGCAATGATTTTTTTACAGAAATATAAATATCAGTTAATTGTATGCCCCTATGTTTTCCTTTTTGATGATATATTATTTTTATAGGAACTAGAACCCTCCAAAAATGCTCAAAATTGCCTATTCAGACCGCTGTCAACAGACGCCTAGTGTACCAATTTGACAACTATTAACGAAAAAAGAAAAACATAGGGGCATAGTATACAGGGTGGCCGGAACATTGACGTCCAAAAATAAAATTTCGGTCCCTCGTATCGTGGGGTATTCGAATCACCCCCATGTATGTTCCGCGACTTTTCATAGTTTTCGAGTTATGAATTTTTTTCTGAATGTTTGAAAATTTTCGACCTGACCAACCTAAAAAAATTCTAAAAAAAAAAGTAGAGGGTTTTATCGAGTTTCTTTTTTTGCAACTAAATTTTCATAAGTAGTACTTTTATGCATAAAATAATCAGCTTCGTAACTGTGATGAAAGTTATGAAAATGTTGATCTAAAGTGAAAAATTTACGTTCGGTAAATTATGACTCAAATTTTCAACTTTAAATTAAAAATCTTAACAGGTGACTTCATAATTCCTAAGTAGGCTTCAAGAATGCGCCAGACTCTCAGCTTTCATAATCATAAAAAAAATGAAGTACTTAATAGGGCTACTTTGTTTAAAATCGGCCTTCAAAGACAGCGAGGTGGAAAAATTCTTAAAATTACCCATCTGAGTAATTATTTTTTTATGGCTATTTTCTCGTTCCTAAGGTTAATTAATGATAAGAATACTGAAAACTAACCACATCATATTCAATATTCATAATTACCACACGTGGGCGAATGAAAATCCACTCGAAGTGAGAGCTTCGACATTTCAACATCGCTTCAGCGTTAACTTGTGGTCTGGTATCCTCAATGGCGAACTAATTGGTCCGTTTGAACTGCCGTCCAGACTTGATGGAGAAACATACAAAAGCTTTTTGGAAAATGAACTTCCATTGTTGCTGGCAGATGTGAATCTCGAACTCAGACGAACCATGGTGTTGCAAAATGACGGCGCCCCGTGTCACTATGCAACCCAGGTCCGAAATTACTTAGATGAAACATACCCCAACAGATGGATCGGACGCAGCGGACCAATTAGGTGGCCTCCACGCTCACCTGATCTCAACCCCATCGATTTCTTTATTTGGGGCTATTACAAGGAAATAGCATACGCCCGAGACTGTTTAAGTGAACAAGAGCTGAGGCAGTTGATTGCAGAAGCTGAACGTGTTGTGAGAGAGAACAGAGACGCTTTTAGACGATTGCCAGACAATTTCTTACGTAGGTGTAGAATGTGTATTGCTGCTGGTGGTGGCCACTTTGAAAACCTTTTGTAAATGTTAAAAATAAATTAAGTACTTTTTTCACATTATCATCTGTGTTTTATTCAAAACCACTTTTTACGTAAAACTTTTCTTACCCAACTCTGAAACTATTTGTTGGTTAGTTTTCAGTATTCTTATCATTAATTAACCTTTGGAACGAGAAAATAGCCATAAAAAAATAATTACTCAGATGGGTAATTTTAAGAATTTTTCCACCTCGCTGTCTTTGAAGGCCGATTTTAAACAAAGTAGCCCTATTAAGTACTTCATTTTTTTTATGATTATGAAAGCTGAGAGTCTGGCGCATTCTTGAAGCCTACTTAGAAATTATGAAGTCACCTGTTAAGATTTTTAATTTAAAGTTGAATATTTGAGTCATAATTTACCGAACGTAAATTTTTCACTTTAGATCAACATTTTCATAACTTTCATCACAGTTACGAAGCTGATTATTTTATTCATAAAAGTACTACTTATGAAAATTCAGTTGCAAAAAAAGAAACTCGATAAAACCCTCTACTTTTTTTTTTAGAATTTTTTTAGGTTGGTCAGGTCGAAAATTTTCAAACATTCAGAAAAAAATTCATAACTCGAAAACTATGAAAAGTCGCGGAACATACATGGGGGTGATTCGAATACCCCACGATACGAGGGACCGAAATTTTATTTTTGGACGTCAATGTTCCGGCCACCCTGTATATCCTTCTTATTCAGTTTATGAAATATCTTTTAAATTGGTCCAATATTGGAAGAGGAAATAGGCGAGAGCCAATCCTGCCGGATCTGCAGTTGTCCTTATCGCACGAATTCGAGGGCGGAGCGCTCGCAGAGCGACAGCAATACCTTCTTAAAATACCTAACTGGCCACCCGCCTTTCCTCTTAATAATAAAGAGGAGAGGCAATTATTGAAGTATCACCATTTTGTTATTTGAATACAGTTTGACGCAGACAAGATTTTTAAAACAGCAATGAATATTGATGAAGATCTCTGGGAAGACCTGCACCCTAATTGCGTAATACACTATCAACAAAACCTGAATTATTTTGAGCGAATTGCTAATCCATTGCTTCATGTTCGAAAAATTTGTCTGCTCGACAACGTAAATAACGCAATGAATGTTGTTGAACTGTCAAAATAAAAACGATTCCGATTGATAGTGTTACGCAATGGCCCTTCGGGATGAGACTCGCACATACCAGGGTAGCATGACACAAAAGGAGAAGGCTCAGCTGTGGGTGGAACAAAGATGCTATGATTATGATGTTGATTGAATAAGTGATGCCTGTTTTGGCTGTGCTCATAAAAAGGTTAATGATCTTTAGCTATTCACTATTTATTCGAAAGATATAACATATTATGTATAACGTCATTATAATTTTCTCCTAGGTTCAAATTCATTCAAACAAAATCAGTTTGGTGTTCCAAATTTTGAAAGTTACCACCTAACTTAGCTCTACATAACCTTAGAAGGATTTAAAATGTCATAAATATTTAAATTAGCATGTAACCAGAGTGAAAGCTTGCTCTAATACTAAACAGGGCGTAAACTTAGTCGAAGCTAGACATGCATAATAAGTTTTGTTTTAGTATTCTACCTTTCAGGGGAAGAAATTGGAAAGGTTGTCGGTTTGAAGAATTATGTAAAATTAATAAGGTGTCTAAACCAAGGTATTACGGATTCTTTAAAAAAAAATGGAAGTACTTACTATTTTTGATTAAAGAATCTGACATGAAAAGTAAGTACATTTTGACTGAAATAAAAAGTTTAGTGCTATATGAGTACTACTTGTGGTGGTGATTCAATCCAAGCTCAATACTGATGAAGAGGATATTAAAGTACCCGGGTTACATAGAGCTTTGTCTTTCAGCAAAAATAATTCAGTACTGTTTTGGGCACAGGCACCGATTTATTCCCGCTAAAAATATGCTCTAAGTATTCCACTTAGAGCATAAATATTATTATAAAGATCTGAAAAATACTAAAACTCGACTGCTGCGGGGAGTGTACCTACCAGGGTTACATAAGAGTAGTAAAGATCTGATGAGTTTCGGTCGCCCACTGGTCTAACATTAAGTAGTTCTGCTAACAAAGATCGGATTGAGTAATATCGTGTATTCATGTCGTTGTTGACTTAAGAACTGCTTGTAAACATTCGGAGAGATATTATGTGGGGACACGCTGCGTTTGTTGAATGATGTATCGGCACTGTTTATTTAGATTCCATCTTAAGGCGCAGATTTCCTGAAAACGATCAAAATGGTGGTTTTTTAAAGCTGTGTATCTCATAAACCGTAAATAATTTTGACATGTAAAAAAAATATGATATTTTCAAGTCCTTTTCGCATACAGTGATTTCCATCACTGTATGAGAAAATGCCAAAACATCATTGAACATACTTTAATGCACCAAACAAATCTTTAAACATACCTCCTAATAATCTTTAAAAGCTGTTTATCCCTTCATAAGCAATTATAATTATAATTAAAAATATACCATGAAATGTCAAATTCCAAACTGCATCCAGTGATGGATTACTTTTTATTAAATATTGAATTTCTAGTTTTATACGATTTTATTAGCACTTTTACGACATAATTCTGGTGCGCGTGAGAATCTTCTATCCCGTGCGTCAAACTAGACAGCCATAACGCCCTTTCACTTACACACCGAGCTAAACCAAGCTTGGAACCAGGGCCTTAACATAGACAAACATAATGCAAATAAATAATTTCTATTTCTAAGTATAAAGTTTTTTTTTTAGGGGAAGTAGAGTCCTTTAGCAAACCAGAGATGAAGTCTGGCTGTAACACCTCCGAATTTGCTAAAAATACCTATACATAAATACCTATTTTTAAAAGCTTTTATTTAACTTGTAATGTTCGTATGTAAGTTGTTGTTCGTTGTTCGTATGTACCTATTGTTGTTGTTTGACCCACTTCCCAGTGTTCGATTGAGATCGAGCTGATCTGATGATGGAGCCGGAAGGTGGGCACAGGAACTCAGTAATAAAACGAAGTAACCCTATCGAGTTTGGGCTCGTTTGATTTGTCTAGACAAGGACTCTGGTCCTAGATGATATCCAGACTTGTTTAAAAAAAAAGTAAGTAGTTAAATAATACACTTGTTCTAGATATAAAAAGAATGCATAATATGTTTCCTTTCTTTTACATTATCAATGTTCAATAATGACGTTCTCAGATAAGATATCTGTTAAAGTTTAAACTATTTAACGATACACTCATTAAGGGCTCCGATGACTAATAAAACCGTTTAGTGGCATGGATGCATCCATTCTCCTCCGTTCCAGGTATTTATTAGGGATCATTAAATCCAGCTTTATGCTGCTTTAGCGGTTATAAAAATGTCTCGTTGAACATGTCGTAGAAAACTAAATATTTATTGCTAACGTTTAAATAGGTTCTTTTGTAAGACGTTTGATTATTTCTGCAACAGGCCTTGGTTTTTTCATCGGCTTCTACAAAAAGGAAGAGGTTCTGAATAATATTATTCGTTGGTATATGTATTTTATGTTCCTAATTTCTGATCATTTTCTCTCGCGTGTGGTACGAGAATAGTTTTTGTTGCCGCTGTCAAAGTTTCACCAGGGAGATGAAATGATCCGCGCAGATCTAAGGTGAAATAAGGATAGTGTCGCTTTAGTGGAGGTTCTATGATCATCCTTAAATACATTTTTGTTTGGATTTTAGTTTATAATTTTTTGCAGAAATAAGAAATATCTTCAAATCGCGAAAGTTTAAAGAAATATCTACTTTCTACGCTACTTAACACCTGCAGTTAAAACTGAAGACCAAAGTAACCTTTCTAATGATAATAATTATCAAAATTAAGGATATTGTACCTGCCCTGTACATATCTATTCATAACAAAAACATTTGAACTACGATCAGTATATAAAATACATAAACTTTTCCTCAGTAACGCCCATTACCGCTTCCCGTGTGTTTCCAAACAAATATGTATGAAGAAATTCATCGATTGTACGTGTATGAGACATATCGTATGCACATATACGTTTAGCACTTGAATGCAATTGTACTTGGGTCACAGAGTAAATTAAACAACAGAGACCAAGTTTTACAAACGCGATGCGAAAGGCACACCCATACACTACAGTTGTTTCAGTTATTTTAGCTCTCATTTTGTATTACTGTCAAAATCAAATTGGTTTTTAATGTTATTGCATTATGATTGCTGGCGGGTTTCTGCTTGGTCAAAGGTAAAATAACTGTGAAAGGATTGTAGTTATACACAATTTAGGAAGGGATCCAAAAACTATTGCCAGAGAGTAGTATTGATTCTTTTGATACACGTCTTGAAACCGAGTATGGTTTCACCACTACTGCCGATTTATACGAATTGCAAAAATGTGTAAGTTTGTAGTTTTGTACTTCAATACTTCTTTATCAATCACAGATACATGACTGAACATTTTATAAAATAAGTAAGTATGTCGAAATAACACATGGTATATTTTTTATTTGGTTACATGTTTCCCTTTGCATTGAATCCGCAACCGTTACACTAGTATAACTGATAAAAGTTTACCGCACCACGAGTGTATGGGGTTCAGTCTCTGTCGCATATATTACTCCCGTTCAGTGCTTGATCAGCAACGGTTGTTGACAAAAGAATGTACGGTATGCTACTTAACTAAACGCTACCGGTCGAGAAGCAATGACTGCAATGATATGCGTTCTCAGGCTTTATTAGTGGACTGTTGATAAATATGCATAGTTTGATCACTCAAATATTCGTTTATTTTTAAACGCTGGGAACGTTACCCGGAATTACTTTCTGTGGATGTACAGACAACAGCACATCAGTTTATAGTCAAATTTCTCCAAATGATTTTAAACATTAAAATGTTGTTGGTTAAGTTCAAAATCGAATGAGAAAAATGACAGTATGTAGTAACTGGACTACCTGAATTGAATCAGCGTAGAAGCTGCGTTGAAATTGCCTCCTTTTGCCCCCTAGATTAGACAGTGTCGGTTGGCTAAACAGTAGTAAGAACGTAGGACCTTTCTACCTTGATTATACCGGTTTTTTTTTAATATATTGATTTGAGGGTCTAGCCCGGTCTAGGGGCTAGTCCCTAAAAAGCTTAAAAAACAACACTTTACCCGATAGACCCTTGGATCGAACTCAGGACCTCAGCACTCGAGCTTATGACCACATATAATAATAATAATAATTTATCTCACGAAAGCGGGTCTTGAAGCCTTTATGTTGTTAATCATAAGGTTTAAATTGCAATAACTAACCCGCTTTCGTGAGATAAATTAACTATACTAACGCGCAACGGGGCAAACAAGACTCACAAATTCTTCGTTTAAAAAAAACCGGTCAAGAGCGAGGGTTCCGTTCCGATTCCTGAAAAAGTGTGCTAATTAAAGACATCGTTTTATTTTTCCTGTAATCTTTACATAAACTTCTATCACTTACAATAACTTCAGATTTTTATCTTTGCAAACGTCAGAGATTAGGGGGGGGGGGGGGGAAGGTATATTTTTTTACATTTTTCATCAGAAGTCGAAAACTATGCGGCCTAAAAATGAACAAAAAAATGTTTGAGAATGTGCAAACAGCGCTCTTTCATATGATATACATGCCCTAGTAGCCCCATTTTGATTTTTTAAGCTACACTTTCAGTCCCTGTTGCAAAAAAAAAACATAAATATTTTAATTTCTTTCTTATTTGCAAAATAGTTGGGTAAACGTCATCTAAAACTATTCTAAATTTCAAGTTGATAGCATTAGTAGTTCTTGAGATATCCAGCTGTGACCGACAGACAGACAGACAGACTGAGTGACACCATAAGGGTTCCTTTTTTACCATTTTAGTACGGAACCCTAAAAAGGTGCTCTTTATTCAAAACCAAAAGTCACTCAAGTCTCACGCTCACTCGTCTTTAAAACTAAACCAGAAAACGCTTAAACGTCCTCCAAAATCTTTGGTACAATATTTTCTATCAATATCTGGCCCTTATAGGACTGCCAACACAACAACCTCTTGTTCTCGACACAAATATGATGACAATAAATAACTATTACACAACGGTACGCCCACTTCGAAGCCGGGTCACCGTGGTGATAATAATTTGCATCTCACAGACCGGGAAGCTTGGTTATCAATAGAACAAACGTACATCAGAGCTTTCTCTACCATACCCAACCCAAAACCACCTTTATTCTCACTTCAAACAAGGTTTTAAATCGCTTGGGGTTGTCAGGAATATTTGAGCGAATAATTCTTGGAAAATAGAATGAAATCCAGCTTGTTGTAGGCTGAACGCCTAAATATCTTGCTAGGTAGATAAAGCGCGCTTCGGTTTATATACCTGCCTTTCTGTTGATATAATGTTTCGAATAAAGTTTGTGTTTGGATTTTATTGTTTGAATTTGTAATAACGAACGCCTTTAGGCGTATGTTTGGGTGTTTGATTTTGAGCCCTATTAAGTTTGGTTTAGAGTTTAGGGTTGTTTGTTAAGTTTTGTTGTATAATTAGCAGAATTGTTAGGCCCTGTTATATATTTTATCAGTGAGTTTATATCGGATTTGAAACCTAAATTATATAGTGAAGGTCACTTTATTGTTCTGGGTTCCAATCAAACCTGATTCCTTATTCGGAATGTTTCGATAATGAACTAAATCGATTGCAAATCACTGATAGTTGTAAAATATTCATATTTTACGATGATTGAATAAACATGGTTTGACGTCAATTTCGATTCGATATATCATTGAAACTAGCTGCGCCCCGCGGTGATAAAAAGTAGCCTATGTGTTAATTCAAGGTATAAGCTATCTACATACCAAAATTCATACAAATCGGTTCAGCCATTTCAGCGTGAAGAAGTAACAAACATACAAACAAACAAACACACACACACTCACAAACTTTCGCCTTTATAATATTAGTGTAATCGTGTGAAGTTAGTGTGATTACAATGTTGAGACGACGAGTCGATACGACTATTTTTAACCGACTTCAAAGTCGTGAGTAAGACGCGACGAGAAGGAATGAGGAAAATCAGACGAGAGAAGAAGTATGAATATGATATGGCTGACGATAAGAATAGATGCCATGCCAAAGAAGAGATGAAAGTATTGCGTGAAAGATGTTATGAAGAAAAAGCAAATAAACTCTGAGATCACGACTAATAGATGGAAGAAGAAAACGTAAGTACTACACCAAACCCAAATAAACTGGGATAAAGACAAGAAGAACTAGAATCAAAACCGACATGTCTTAGAACCAAAAAATTCGACGACATGTGACATCAACCAACACGCACTGGGCCCGCGTGTTGAATTACAACTCACTCACAGAGAGGAGGCCTGTGTTCCAGCAGTGGGAACATTTGCTGATTATGCTAAAGACAGGAACGATGATGGTATTCACACCAATTCTGAAACGAGGACTCTATTATGTTGCAGTTTGTATGTAGGTCATTCATATTGCAAAATATTTGTACAAGACGACAAAATAATATCAATGTAATGAAAAATCATTCTCATTACGGATTCGTCTCGGACTCGATCTAATCATGCAATTTGTAATCAAAACCGATTGCGTAATCATTGCAAAATTCTGTCCTTTCAATTGTCAAAACAACCTGTTGCTACTATGCTTATGCTAAACGTTTTCTTTTGACATTTTTCATTGATTGATTGATTGAAACTTAATTATAGGCAAGTGTTTTGCTGTTTTTTGCCTTACCGTTGCTTCATTTGTTTGTAAGAGGTTCATTAAGTTTATTAGTAACTTATTTGTTCTTTATAGTATTACTAGCTGTTGTCTGCGATTTCGTCTGCGATCCAGGATGAAAAGTAGCATATGTCCTTTTTCAGGTCATCCATGCCAGGTGCCCTGCCTAACTCTATTTGAGTTCCATCCTAACTAATATTATAAATGCGAAAGTGAGTTTGTTTGTTTGTTACACTTTCACGCTAAAACGGCTGAAAGGATTTGTATGTAGCGTGAAAGTGTAACAAACATACAAACTCACTTTCGCATTCATAATATTAGTTAAGATGGAACTCAAATAGAGTTAGGCAGGGCACCTGGCATGGTGCAGTGATGTCAGGTGGAGTGAGACTGTGACAGAGTGGAGTCCAAGGACTGGCAGACGAGATGTCCGTCGTCCGGGCGGCGTGATGGGCGGACGACATTGTTGCCATCGCGGGCAAGACCATGATGAGGCTGGCGCAGGAGAAAAGAGATGCATATGCCTAGCCTAGTGGGTGAAGTCGGGCTGTGGATTATAATGATGATGAATTTGTCCTTTCAAATTGTCAATGGATATCGTAATTCACTTGATTATTAATGATGAAGCTGATTTTGAATCTGTTTACTTTTTCAACAATGAACAACAACAAAAGATTCAAGAGACGTTAAGAGAGAAACAAGATGATTCAATTCGAGAGAAAAGTTCGTGACGAAACCGGCATATCCTAGAACCAAAAATTCGAAGACATGTGACATTTACCAACCCGTACTGGACCCGCGTGCATGGTGAATTTAGGGCATTCCTTCTAACAGATAGGAGGCCTGTGTCCCAGCAGTGTGGGAACATTAGGTATAGGTTGATTATATGCAATACCTAACTGAAATCCTAGGGCAGGCATTTTTATGCAAAGAACAGTAATTATACTGCCTCTTGAAATGCTTCGGTTGGTAGAAACATGCAATTTTTATATGTTTTTCACCATCTTGACATCGGTTAAATTCAAAAAGAGCTTTTAGTTTCAGATATCCTTCTCATATTATTTATAGTACATACCTACCTACGTTTCCGACGTTCGCACGGACGTAAAAATATCGCGGCGGGATTTTATCGCGCACTGGATTTTCAACTCTCGTTGTTGAGATCCAACTTCACAACAGCAGAGTGCATTCTAGCGCTTCGAAAAAACACACTGTTAGATTTTCAACTCTCGGCGCTAAGCAGAGCGTTGAAAATCCAGGGCGCGAAATAAAATTGCCGCGATATTTTTACGTCCATGCGAACGTCGACTTAAAAGTCGCAAAACAAACGAGTTCCTATTTTCTTGGAAAGTGAACGTAGCAGTTAAATCTGTCTCGAATGGACGAACAGAGAATATTAATGCTTTTGGCGGGAAAGTGGCCGAGACAACGAGCTTTGGCATTCAGATGGCATTATATGGAGATGAGAGTCTGGGACTGGGTGTATTAAATCTTTTCTTAAGAGCGCTAGTATCTCAAGCATGGACATGGATCAACGCGCTATCCATTCTCCAGGTAAATTTATTTGTAAAATTACTGAAACTATACAAAATTATATTAAATTTCATCACCACTAGCCGTTAAGACGTTAAAAGATAACAGACTGACAGAGTTAGAGAGATAGAGCATTTATAATATTAAGTGCGAATATTTGGGAAAAGAGTAGGTAGATGACATATAGTAAACAAAACAATACAATCAAGCGCAGTATGTAGAATTGTACATAATTATGACTAATGTAAGACGCACCCATGTATGTTAATGATCATCCATAGACCACGTTGCATGTAAACAATAGACTACGTTCACGGTTGGCTGGTTGATATGTTGGACAAAGAAGTACACATAGATGGAACAGTTCAAAATAATGTCAAAATGCTGTATTAATACAAGAAGAATGCAACATACAAGGAGGATTTTCCTAGACACCTGTGCCAATAACTGTATATTTGAGTCAGCAGATTATTTTTCGTCAACCACAACAGCACATTCGTATATGTCAAAAGCTAAGATGACGATGAGATACGACAGATGGACGTAAGTTAAGATTATGACAGATGTAAGCCGTGCCCATCAATGTTACGCACGTTGTACGATGTAAACAATAGCCCTGATGCACGCTTCGCTGGAGTTACGTTGGGCAAAGATATGGTAAATGGAGATACGTCACTTTGATGCAAGAAGCTTTTAAGGCGAACGTAGCAAGGTAGCTCTCGAAATTCAAATTTTCTTACCTTTTTTGCAATTTGCGAGTCAGTATTAGGTTCTATGTTGATCAAAATGTGATTCGCAATCGTAACAAGTATGTATTTACGGAATTATAATCATTAAAGTCATCAATACAACTCTTTAAGACCAAGTGATCCTATTGAATTACTATTTCATGTAATCTTGACATTTGAGGATTATACTTACAAAGGGAGTTGTAATGATTCTAATGATTATAATTCTGTAAATACATATTAGTTATGGTCGCGAATCATACTTTAATCAACATACATCCAGTCACTGATATGCAAATTGTAAAAATCGTTAGACAATTTGAATTTCGCGGGCTTCATAAATGTCATTTGCAAGTGACGAGGAAGTTCTTGATTTGTATTACCTTTGTAAATTGTTGCAGCAAACAATCCTAAGAGACCGAAAAGGATATTGGTAATACATATTAAGTACAAGGTTATGCCAGGTGTGCCAGAAGGGGTGAACATGACGTAAATTAAGAGAAAGCGATACTTTATGAATTAATTCCACTTTATGATGATGATAATGCAGACGATACATAAGAATAATTCGAGCAGGTTTTGATGTAGATACCAAACGGATTTTTATGCAGCAACGCAGGACCATAACCTGCTTTTTGATTGTCATCTCTCAGGCGTTAGGCAGAAATATTAGATACATTAATGTCCTCTCTATAAACCATGACACACATAATCTTTGCCCACAATTACTATGGATCAATAGTTCGTGATAAATGATCTTTACTTTATGATGTAACATTATAATACAAACTACATTTCATGTCGTTGCACATTGTCTTTACTGATCTACTGGTTTTTGTTACAACTTACATAGATGTTACATTGTGTTACTAATGATCATTTAGGTATTACTTAACGCAGATCCATGGATCGTTATTACATTTTTTGCTAGCCCATCTATTGTCGTCACCAACAGACTATGGGAGTAGTTAGTTACCATAGCTCGAACATCTAAGCAAAATAATGCAGTAACAGTTAGGTATCTTGTCACCATCGACAATATATATAAAAAGATGCAATGCATTTTTGTAAAAAAAACTCATATAATCAATATCCTTTTTTATACAACAATGTTACTAACCCTATATGAGTCTTTGCTCGAAATAAAATTCTTGAATTTGAATTTGAATTTAATGAAAAACGATATAAACTAACGATAGTAGAAGTAAATCGATCGGCAACTTCATTTAACGACATCAAAGATTTGAAAAATCACATATTACGTAAAGAGAGGTATACCAGAGGCATTACATTTTGTTTTAAATTCCTTACTTTAAGTTTATGGAGTATGGAGCTCGATCAGACAACAGTGTGGCGCCTAAGTAGCGATACATACATTTACTGTGGCCGCATGTCCACCGCAAACTACCACCGTGACGTCACGTTCGGTTCGAATAATATCGTTTCTGGTTGACGTCCCGTTGACGTTGTGCGGTAGACAAACGGTGTTAGGATACAGAGACTAACACCTAAGACCTTATAAGACCTGTACATATACTTTTACTCATGTTTTACAAAACAAATATATCTTGACTCAAAGACGCCTTTCACTCTCGGAAGAGGATATTTCATAAAGCCGGTTAATTTTACACAGTTATGAACATAATATACCTACAGATACATAATATACATTTTATTAACAGCAAAATTCATTCACTTAATCTTAAAGAAATAATACAAACAAGCATCCACAATATAAACATTACATAAGCATTGGTGTACATAAGAATTATGCATATTTGCGTACGCTATGATTCAGATAGTAGGTGTGTCATACATAATCATGTCAAACAAAAAGTTAGACAAGTCTGTGTTTAAAAAATATTGTATGAGTGAGTATAATCTCATTGTTCTTTATTGATGGCATTTTCAGTTCTAGGTCAATCAGTGTTTCAATAAGTTTTAGCTTATACACCTTTGTTTGTTTTGATACATTCTTCTAAGTTCTAATGTATTAAACGTGCTTTCGATGTTGGACACTTTCCGACTAGCCTTTATTATTTCCTTGTGCCTCTACAAGAGTCAACCACTCTCTTCCTCTCTCCACTCTCTTCCACTCTTGCTCAGTCTCTTTCTCTGTCCTCTTTCATACACAGACGGAATGTTGTGACTGGGACTGCGATCAGATGTACACGAGACACAATTGCTTTTTTCTCCTTTCATTGGTGACCGCGGTACGAGAATGGAACCACAGATATTGTATATTTATTTATTACGTTATCTATGTGTGTATTTATTTAAAGTTTATGTGGATTTTTTTTGTTATCTGGAAGATGTAAGATTTCATTTCATTTTAATTTCACTTCATTTTTCTGTAAAATCGGCATATGAAAGGAAGTTTCAAACACTCCAAGTTTCCTCATGTTCTACATATACATATGATGTGTTTCTTCACTGTTAGTCGGTTGTGTTCTGTACCTGTCATCGAGTATTATAGCTGGTGATTACGATACTGCCTATCAGTATCAATATTTATTCTGTTTGAGTATTTACTTATGACTTCTTATTTAGCTGAGTGCACTCGTTGACATTACTTTCGCTATCAATATTTTATTAACAGTCCTGAGTAAATGTTACTCGACTTTTTCTATATCTTCGTAACATAACGATCATATCTCTTGAATCTACGATATGTCGATAATATAAATACATATTAGCAAAGTTGATCCGTCTGGGATCTGTGTTGACGGACGTAACTTTGTATGAACAAGTAAACACAGATATATTATGTAAAACACTTTTTTCTCGTATTCAAAATGTTTGGTCCTTTAAGTGGGGAAGAAGAATACCAAAACACTTACACTAGATAAAACAATGGACAATAACAATAATCATAAGCAGAAGAAAGGACACAAAAAAAAATCAAATTCTACCGATCTAAAACCTACAAACCTTTATCGAAACAATAAACTGTATCTGTCATTTGGCATGGGCGCGTCGAATCGCTCGATGATTCGCGCGTGCGCAGTGATTGCGAAATATTGAGCGACGTTCGCGCATGTTCAACTACACGAGTCACACGAGTGCACGTCAGTTGTACTAGGAAAATCAAGCTTACTGTTACGATATAAAGGTGATGTCAATGTCAAATTGTTGCCTGTAGATGCGGTTACTACGTAAAGTATAGTTTGAATTGTCTCAGGTGCAGCGAGAGGTATCTACAGAAGTATTGGAATTATTAAAACTAGTGTGTGTCTTTAAAACTAAGGTTATGTTACTGTCATATTAAAATTTGATAGATAATTTAGGCAATTACTACCTACCAAGAGTTTTGTTACACGGGACCAAGATTATTGGGTGTATGTAAGTATGTGACACATTATTTAGGCATGAAATATTAACTGGCGTAAGTGTTTAAGTTATTTGACAGCTGTGTATGTATGTTAATATCTCAAGAGATTAATATGCTATGAGTCTATGACATAAGCTTTGGTCTGCGCCTACGGCTATGCCTGTGCTTGCGTCAAATGAATAGCCAAAATATTTTTGCTTTGAATAGCGCTCTAGTAGTGATCAAATATAAATCAGGCCAAGGAGTCTGACAGGGCTACCATGTTGGTTCTGATTGGACTAAAAAAATAAGTTTACAGTCAAAGCAGAAATGGAGAGGAATGAAGGAAGAAAAAAGAAAAGACGGATAAATCTGGTTAGAGATGATATGGCTAGAAAAGTAGTGATTACTGAGTTGAAGGCTGCCAATTCCAAATAACTTGGGAGTTGGGATAAGGACGGGAGAATATTTAATTCACCAACGTGATTAGGTAAGTACAACACAATAAATAGAGACAGCAATATAGAAAATGTTTTAGTAAGTAACTTTCATAATGTGACAAAAATCTAAACAAATGCCTGTCATAACTACTAAATAAAAAAAAACCATAACAAACTATCTTGATTGGAATCACGGTACCAGGCAATCATGTCTATAAAGAAGTTCACAACATCACATTCAGAACACATCCTGGTTACATAACACCGAAATATTATAACATGGTGTTGCAAACCGACGCCCACGCATCGCCGCCATTGTTTGACTTCGATCAATATCTGACGGAAAATATGAACATTGAGCAGTAATTGTGTGAAAGTGATGGTAAGCTTTGAGTGTAACAACAATGTATGTACTTATCTGTTATGTATGTGTAAACAGTGTTATTATAGCTGAATAAAGGTACGGTCAGCAACAGAAGTCGGTTAACACTGCTACTTTTTGACATCATCTAAATTAACACAAAATTATATTATAGCCTGCTTTTTAGCATTTCATTTACTCAATAATTAAGATTTAAAAAACTCAATCGTTAATCGACTTTTGTTGCTGACTGTACAGTAGGCAAATGAGATAGGCATGCACTATTTATTAACTTGACGGGTCGAATTTTGAGTTGGTCCTTGTGATGATAAGCCAAAGTTACTGAAGATTTAAACTACTATTAATTAGAACAACGACCATCCAGGTATTGATAGCTAAGTTTCTATTACTTATCCTATAAAATGAACAGTTTATGTTTGTCATAGTTAGTATTTCTAAAGAATCATGTTTCTTCCGGACATTTAATAAATAAAATACTATTAAGAAAGTAATTTACACAAAGCGATCTTTCCATACATAACACACATTCTTCCAGTGACCTCTGCTACCCTAGTAATTAACGTGAGGTTAGTATACCAGACTCCCAGCTCTTGAGACACTCTCCAAGCTAATTGCTAAATGGTGTAACTCTCGACATTTCTAAGTGCTTATGGAAGCCTGGTACTTATGTTACATGTACGTGTAGGACTGCAAAGTTTTCTTTTTGTTGAAAAAAAAACCGGTCAAAAGCGAGTCGGACTCGCGCACCGAGGGTTCCGTTCCGATTTCTGAAAAAGTGTGCTATTTAGAGACATCGTTTTATTTTTCCTGTAATCTTTACATAAACTTCTATCACATAGAATAATTTCAGATTTTTCTGTTTGCAAACTTCGGAGATAAGGGTATTTTTTTTACATTTTTCCTCAATAGTCGAAAAATATGCGGCGTAAAAAAAGAAAAAAAATGTTTGAGAATGTGCAAACAGCGCTCTTTCATATGATAACCCACATGCCCTAGTAGCCCTACTTTGAATTTTTAAGACCCCCTTTCAGTCCCTGTTGCAAAAAAAAATAGAAACATTTTTATTTCTTTCTTATTTGCAAAATAGTTGGGTAAATGTCATCTAAAACTGTTCCAAATTTCAAGTTAATAGAATTAGTAGTTCTTTAGATATCCCGCTGTGACAGACAGACAGACAGACAGACTGAGTCACACCATAAGAGTTCCTTTTTTACCATTTTGGTACGGAAAACTAAAAATACGATTCAGCCGCTACTGTTGGAAAAAAAATCAATTAAGTAGCCTAATTATTTATAGACGTTCAGAGGGCCTAGACAAAGAAGATAACATTCGATTAGCGATGACTCTAGTTTAAAAGCCATGACGTCATAAGCTATCGACATTTCACGTGATCATATGTTTTTTTTAAACGAATTGACAACGTCCAACGGTAACAAAACGGTAATTTCCATAGAGATGCGTTGATAGCGACTGTGTTTATTTAAAATAAAATGCAGTTGTTACTTCTTTTTCAGGATTGAGATCTGCAATCTATACCTAAGTACCCTAATTAACCCGTTAGCAAGATATTACTGAAGTCGTAAAATTAGTTATGTAGTAATTAGTGGACATAGCGGTTGAGCACCTACTTATAATATTAATGGTGTTACATGCAAATAATTTATAACCTGTACAGCTGTAGATATAGTAAATACCTAAACATTGATGTTGTCAATGCTCTAGTTTTTAGAATACCTAATAATAAATAACGTTATGTACTTATGTAGTTGTGTTCCGGGAAGGAACTTTGCCCGACTGCTGCAGTGGGAGTGTACAAGCAAATAAAAATTATTAAATTACTTAAATAATAAAAAAAGTAATTTAAAAAAATAAAAAACCCGACTGCGGTAAAAGTTAAGTTAAAAAAAAACAAAAAAACCCGACTGCAGTAAAACACTAAAACTGAAAAGCTAAAAACAAGCCTATTTTAAATTTAATAAAAGTTGGAAGAAGGCGGGACCTGTTTAAGTTTGAAATTATCTTTTACCGCAGTCGGGTTTTTTAGTTTTTTTAATTACTTTTTTTATTTCCAGCTTTTTAGTTTACAAATGTGAAAAATTTCGCAGACGATTTAGTTCTTGCAAGGAGTTTTGAGGGTTATTTTGATCTCGATTTTCGTGTTTTTTACGATTTGTCACTTCGAATTGCTTTTAACCAAATAAGTTGTATATATTTTTGTAATCACCTTTTAAAACTCTTCAATTTGATATCCCACTCGATGGTATTAGAAGAAAAAAAAATTTTTGAACTCCACAATATGGCACCCCAAATCCGCCATTTTACTTTTTTTTATTTTAATGTAGCCAGTGACACTCGCGCTACCAAGACTAACATAAAGACGTATAATTCATAAAAAATCCGTTCATTCGTTTAGGAGTTAAAAGGGAACAAAGAAATGGACATACATACATACATACTTACATACAGGTCAAATACATAACCCTCCTTTTGGGCTTCGCCGCAGTCGGGTAAAAAAAAAGTCAAAGTTTTCAAAAGAAAAATTTCATCATATTTTTTGTGACATTTTTTATCAAATCCAGGCAAATTCACATGGTAGGTAACTGTCCTATCTTATCTAACAAAAACTCGGAAATATTAACACGGATATTCAAGTCCATAATCCAAGCACTGTTATGTAGGTATGTTTGACAGCTCAAACTTGACTTATCTACCTTGAACTGTTTGTAGTCGGCTCGCCTTTCACTGTGTGTTTTGAATACCTAATGCCGGCTCACTGGGCAATGCACGTAGTCTAGGAGATAGTGACACGAAGTGCTAGTTGGCACGGACGCGAGATAAAACAGATCTTCTGATATGGAGGTGCGGAGTAAATAGTAATGAGACAAGTAAAAGTGAATAAAAAGCATTTTCGCTTGCCATCTAGAAAGATACCGTTGTTGGAATTATTTTGTTGTTTTCACGAGCAAGCACAATAACAAATCCGACTTGCATCCGATTGCAGTGAACAATATATGTGATTCCATAAATGTATTTGGTTTGGTTTTGGTTTAGCCAATTAAACATTTTACCTCTATCTAGTTATTAAAGCATAAATTAACTATAAGTAATAATTTATTAATACATTGATTGACGGTAAATTAAATATCAACTAAAACAGATATGGTGGCGCGGAGTAAATAGTAATAAGGTAAGTAAAAGTAAATAAAAAGTCTTAATTTAAAGCCGTATTTTCGCTTACCGTCTAGGAAGATACCGTCGTTCTAAGCGGTCCTCGAAACGATCAATCGCAATTGATCAATTGCCATCAATTTCTATTGTAGTAATATTGCCAATTGCTTCAATTGCACTTGGTAGACGATCAATTTGCGCATCAATGTGTATCAATCACGTAAAATTGACAATTGCAAGTAATCGTTTCGGGTCTTAGACTCTTTAGAGTTATTTTGTTATTTTCAAGTGCAAGTAATACTTGCACGATTTACTTAGGTGTGATTCCATAAATGCATCTGGTTTACTTAATTAATTTGAAATTATTTGGTATGTAATTTTTGATAGTAAAGGAGGGCTTTAGAATATAATAAACATTAAGTATAACTTTGAAACCTCCGCCTAACCCTTCGGGGAATACAGGCGTTTTTTTATAACTTTGGAAAACGCTTTTAAATCCAATTTTAATTACCAGATTTTACATAATATACAGGGTTATTGCTAAAACACCAGCAACCTCTAATGGGGCCATTGTACTCATTACTATGAACAACTTTTATTAAAGGCCCAAACCTAAAATCGCGAAAAAAAAATCTGTTGTTCAGTACATTTATCTACATCAAACTGGTTAAAATGTAGGGAGCAGCTGATTTTTTTTTCGCGATTTCAAGTTTGGTCTCATAGTAAAGGTTGTTCATAATGATGAGTACAATGACCCCTTTAGGCGTTGCTGGTGTTTTACCAATAACTCTGTATATTAATTGCTAATTCCTTAGAATTGAACCATACAAAAGATACAATAGCTCGAGGAGTGTTTCTAGTATAAAATCCTTATTATGTAACACGCAATCGTAATAACTCTAATGACAATTCACCAGTAGTAAACCTCTTAATCAAGTCCAAGTGGGTGAGATAACGTAACAATCCACTGGCTCCTAGACTAGGTACACTTAATACAGATTATTCGCTATGATTGATCGTTTATTCTTTCACAATCATTGTGCTGAGTTTTATAATTAAATGATATTTGTTATTTAGGTACTTACTCATAACTAAAGTAGGTACTTTCTAAATGGGATGGTGGCAGTGTCGTCAGTATTTCTACTGCTTCATACATACATAAACTAACGCCTTCTTCCATGGGTACGGTAAGAATTACAGTAACCTATTTTAACGTAAATCAGCAAAATCGGCAAAATTTCATGGTTTTTACGGTGAGATTTTTACAGAATAGCACCGCTAGACTATGGCAGCTTCTATTGAAGTATAAGCTAGAACTAATTCTGAAAACATCTAGCTAGGGCAAAATATAGGTTAAGATTTATAGCCTATTTTAGACGAAATGGCGGCAAAGGATATGAGGTACCTGTATGGTAAATGAAGAGATTATAAAACCACAATTCCATAATAGATTATTATCGCAACCTACTTAAACTATGGTAATTACCACATTCCAGATAATATAAGGATGGGCATGGCTCCATTTGTTACTGGCCCTGTACTCGAAGACCACATTCTATGTAGCAGACCTTACTAATTTGAAGATTAATACCTATAGGTACTATAGTAAAAGGTTAAGTTACGCTTGCCGCGGTTAGTCCGTCGATGGGTGGTGGGACCTTCTTTACATACCAAGACCCCTCACGCTCGCACGTTTAGCCGTTGATCCCGGCTATCATTCGCGGATTTTTGACAGTCGTTACGGGTCGTCAGAAGCCAGAATGTCCGACAGCCAATCTTACCCAGGGTGGTTTTACCCAAATAACTAGGTTGTGGGGGTCAGATAGGCATTCGCTCCATGTAAAATACTGGTATTCAGCTGCATCCGGTTAGACTGGAAGCAGACCCCAGAATCGTTGGGAAAAGGCTAGGCAGATGATGATATTAAAGGCGACCATGAAGAACTCTACGAGCCCTGCAGCTTTCTGTCTATTTCTGGCTTAGATTTTGACAACTTGGAAAAGATCAGATAACAATGTTCCTTCTAATCATGTAGCGGTTAGTATGGCAGGAGTCACCATCATCATAATCAGCCTATTTGTGTGAAATGTCCAAGGATATTTTTTTTTTATTTTTTTTTTATTCTATAATGTTCCCACTGCTGGAACACAGGCCTCCTCTCTACGAGAGGGAGTGGGCTATTGTAATCTACCACACGCGGGCCCAGTGAGGGTTGGTAGATGTCACCAGCCTGTTCTTCGAATGTTTGATTCTAAGACATGCCGGTTTCCTCACGATGTTTTCCTTCACCGTTTTGAGAGAAGTGGTGATGAAAAAATTTACACAAAGTAAAGCGCCACCCTGTCGGGGCCGTTACCACTGGGCTACCACTGATATTAATGGAACGAAGCATTGTGGCGGCATCTACATCGCCACATATGAACTACGCATCAATGACATGACGTCGCGCAAACCTTCATCGCGCAATTAGAGTTTACCACGCTACTAGCATATACAGGGTGTAAGGGACAGCCCTCCGCAAACTGATAGGGTGAATTCAGTATGTCATACTGAGATGACCGGCACATGAAATTTTTTCAGGAACGTTATGGGAATCCAATAAACCTGATTTGTTTGTGTTTTTGTGCACAAATCGGAGCGTCTATTACTGGTTGGGAAGGGTAGGTAATAGGTATGCGGTGAGTTCGATGAACTCTGTAGCTAGACTGAAAGTGAACAACTGATTTCACGCGTCGTTGGTTAGAGTATTTCAACATCCATTGCTGGTTTTTTTTTGCTATTGTTTTTTTGCAGTTTTTTTTACATAAATAGAGTGCTGCGAACACACAATGCAATTTTACATTGAAATAATGAAAATGTTACTGAATTTTTTTTTTGAAAAAATTAAAATTTTCCTGAGAAAATTTCCGGTGGAATATGATTCAAAATGAGGAGCTGAATGCACCTTGTTAGTTTGCGGAGGGCTGTCCCTTACACCCTGTATACAACGTCCCGACATCAACCGTCGGGCAGTGGCCCACCAGACACAACACCCGTCTCGGTCGGAGGATCCTCCCTTTTCTATGGAGGATGAGTGAACTTTACACCCTGTTCCTCATGCCTCTAAACTGGTGATCCAAACTGGTGACCCCGACGTGATTTGAACACGCCTCCAAACTGGTGATCCAAAACATTATATTCAGTTAAGGACAGTGATCTATAAATTCTATAATACATATATAGGTATTATTAAGAATCGGTAATCAGCGTTTTTGCAACAGCATCAATGCTGCACCGCGATCTTAGATCTGTTGCAACATGGGAACAATTTAGCATCGAGCCATGCTCCGTAGATGTCAAAGTCTCACCAAATCTCTCACAATGGAATCTGAATGTGAAGTCGCGGTATCGAACTTCCAAAAAGCGACTTAACTGCTGGTCGCTGATACTAAGAGTATCTTGCCTTCTATGACTCTTCTTTTAATTAATTACGAGTATCATGTAAAATAAACGTATATAATACAGGCCACCGATGCCCATACCTCTTCACCCACCAAAATCAATCAATCTGCCTAGCCTTTTCCCAACTATGTTGGGGTCGGCTTCCAGTCTAACCGGATGCAGTTGAATACCAGTATTTTACATGGAGCCACTGCCTGTCTGACCTCCACAACCCAGTAATTGGGTAAAACGATACCCCTTGGTAAGACTGGCTGTCAGACTTTCGGGCTTCTGAGGACCCGTAACGACTGTCAAAGATCCACGAATGACAGCCGGGACCAACGGCTTAATTTGTTTTGCGAGGCACGGAGGAGTCTCGGTATGTAAAGATGGTCACCCATCCACTGACCAACCCCGGCAAGCGTAGCTTAACCTGATGGATCGACCCGTGCGGCTGTTATTACTTAGCCACGAGCTCCTTATTACTTAGCCACGAGCTCCTCTTCACCCACCATAGTCATCCAAATAAAGGTAAAATTTAAAAATAAAGTGCCTGACCCTAACCGCATCGTCAAGTGCATACTGCGCAACCGCAACGGATGGGCAATACCGCCATTTTAGGTCCGTCTAAGTAGCATGTGACATTACGTAGGGACACGATTACATGGTGTTTCTTTTAGGTACATGGTCACTTTGTCACAAGGTCTTGGGAGAATAAGCCGACGTTCGCACGGACGTAAAAACTCTTGGTGTTGAGCCGAGCTTCGAAAATCCAACAGAGTGCATCCCAGCGCGTCGAAAAGACACTCTGTTGGATTTTCAACTATCGGCACTAAGCAGAGTTTATCGTACCTGGTCACGTGGTCACATCGGTTCGTCAGTTCCGCTCTAAGGCCAATGTCCATACAAAACAAATGAGCCTTGTTACCATATAAGTAATTGTTTTACTTTTAACCTACATTAATTGTTCCATAACATTTCCTAACGTAAGCTTTTACGTGTTTTAACATATACACTTTCACTAAGGTTTTCTGTTTCAAACTACATACCTACGTTTAATTGGGCTTATGTACGGAAACGGTTTTTGCATTACCACTAATAAATTGGCTTGTTCGTAGATAAGTAGCGACTAGTGATGTTACAGGAAATGGCTTCTGACCTTCCTGGAAGTAAGAGACAGACAGAGAGTAACCATACGGATTTCCACACGGAATAAAAAAGTATATCTATATGAGCAGGCTCAATAATAGATAGACGGCAGGATGAACTGGATTCATACTGTTAGGACTGGTCGCAGATATCATACAAGTGGAAGAAGGGAAGGATGGGAGGCATTTGCCGTGTAATGGGACACTCTAGCTGAATAATGACAAAGAAAAGTAAGACTAGGATTTCAGCCGTGGTAGGTAAGTAATTCTATGGTTAGAAAGAGAGCAACCAATTTTTTGATGACAAAAATAATTCATTTCTTATGTCATCAATCTTGTTTAACTATATAGGTATTTAAAATTACATGTCTGTCACATGACAAATGTGCTACCTGTCGTGTCTTGAAAGGTAAAATAATCAAGTGGTAAGGTAGCATTGACCATGGTGATTGGCATTCGATTATTATATTCTTACTACGACTTCATCAATGAAATTGATCATTTTAATTTTTCGATACTTATAGAAAGTTCGAGATATGACACAAGCAAGACAGTCTTGAGATTTATTTAGAACTTCAAGGTACTGAGTACAATAAATGTTTTACTGAGCGTCTTGATTTCTATACATTTTGTATCTGCATTCTCTAGTCGAATAGTATTTCCGTCCATCATGATATTGCATTACATACTCTACACTCCAAGATTCTTGATTTTCCAATGAAATTCTCAAAAATTATGGTAACACATTTTCTCGAGTTTCTCCTCTGATTTATTCAATGACGTCACAGAACTTACCGCCACTAGGGAAAGTCAACACCCACCATAGAAAGTGTTCATGTATTACCAGGAAAGCATAACAGTGGGACGTTCACACGTGATAGGTAATTGTTGCCTTAGTTCCCCGTCGTCGGGTGAAAACACCCGGATGTCGCAGATAACGTTTTATCTAACTAGTACGTTGTTTTTATGAGATCCTAGTAATTGGTTTTGTTCTAGTTTTTTTTTAGAACGAATATAAAGATTAGCTATGGTTTACGTTGTTTTTCAATTATTACTGGAGTGTTTATGACACTTATGACAAAGTAGTAACTGATTACAAAGCAACCTTTACTCGTATTAAATGACTGTGAAAGTAAGTAACAACACTATCAGTGGACCAAAGGATCACACAACAAGACCAAAGGACCAAAAAAATTAAGATAACTACATGGCACAAGTCAGAAAACTTGCCGAAAACTTTCCCAGAAACCTCACAACCGGAGCTCCTTCACAATAACCAAACTATGATGATGTGACTCCATTTTACAGTTCCACAAACATGTTCCCACTTCCCAGATCACATGGAAATATAAAACACTTGCGTAACCGGTGTGTTTCCGTAGGTAACCCGTCAGTTTTAACGGTTTACTAAAAGAAATCGCTCTGTCATCCGTAGTACTTGTCGGACCGGTAAATCTAAAGGGCGTACGGTTATTAGGTACCAGTTAAAACTAAACATTATTTTCTCGACATGTTGCGACAGAAACTAAAGAGTTGCTAGATGAAACATTTTCCGACGAGTTTTCTTCAAGTTAAGTACTTACTTATTATTTTCCTGGTCCTTCCATCCGATTTGCTTTCGCCCACATGACGGAAGTAGCGTGAATGCGTGATAGCAATATGGGCGATTCCATAATCTATGATTGAGTCTGAATTTACACGTGAGTTACCTTTCTTCCGCAATAGATGAACGAACGTGCTTACTAGTTTACTACAAAGGGAAACGCGGTTCTTGGCCAAATCAGGAAGAATCAATTTTCAATTGCACGACTAGAGGAGATCAGCAATTCTTCCAAATCAGCACGAAGAGTTATATGGGTACATTTTTCTAGTACAAAATTTAGACAGAAAAACAATACGTGATCTCCGAATTACCAGGGTCACCAAACTGCAAAAAGCACCTGCTTGTACCAGGGCTTCATAAATTCAAAGAGCTCCTAAAAAAAAGATCTTGTCTCTCTCTACTCCTGTGCATTATCTCTATCCTATTCTAACCACCAAAAATCTAGCACAAAATGCAGAGAAAACATACCAGGGTCGTCAAACCGTTTCACCCGTACCAGGGCTTTAGAAATTCGCAGAGCACTTTCATACACTCAGTATCTACAAGATAAAAATCTCTATGTAGCTTTTGATTCAATTGTTCCTTATCTCGATGGAGATGTAGCGGACGCAGGTTCGATGCCCAGTTACTGTATCCGATTGAGAATGACCTGAAGTTTTTTTTTTTTCGAAGCATTTTCCGGTGTATTGTGCTAGTCTACAGATGAACTGAATGATATTTTTTTGTGATCGATGTTGTGAATGAACGTTCCTGTTATGCTAGGTACGTTAGATCTGTATAGGTTTCGTTTATTTGGTAATGATTCTATGACAAGCAGCATGATTATTTACTTTTCATCTGCTACTTCAGTTGTTAGTGCTACCTGCTTATTCAGTTCAGTCTGCTCCATTTGGGATTTTTAACCTTGACCAACACTTTTGCATAAGTAATAATAAGTGGATTATGCGATGGGTTGGGTGCGCCTGTCCCCGGGATCTTTCGCATTTACAACAACTAACATTTTAAATACTTATATTGTACCGCTTTCACGCTAAAACGGCTGAACGGATTTGGATGAAATTTGGCACACAGGTAGACCTGGAAAAGGTACCTAGACTACGCGGGCGAAGCCGCGGGCGGAAGCTAGTGTGTCATAAATTCATGATCTAAGGACCAGAAAGAGTTTTTTTTTTTCGGAAATAAGTTTCCGAAAAATAAACTCGAGGTATTTATAGAATCACTTGATTCTGCTGCAATATTTTTCTGAGGTTAGGCCATTTGGCTGGATAGTTATACTACATATCTAGCCAAATGGCTTAATCTTTTGAATAGACTGACAGCAGAAAGGGCTTAGTATGAACCATTGTTAGGTTAAGCCATTTGGCTGGATAGTTATACTACATATCTAGCCAAATGGCTTAATCTTTTGAATAGACTGACAGCAGAAAGGGCTTAGTATGAACCATTGTTAGGTTAAGCCATTTGGCTGGATAGTTATACTACATATCCAACCAAATGGAAATCTTTTGGCTGGATAGTTATACTACATATCCAACCAAATGGAAATCTTTTGGCTGGATAGTTATACTACATATCCAACCAAATGGAAATCCTTTGGCTGGATAGTTATACTACATATCCAACCAAATGGAAATCTTTTGGCTGGATAGTTATACTACATATCCAACCAAATGGAAATCTTTTGGCTGGATAGTTATACTACATATCCAACCAAATGGAAATCTTTTGAATAGACTGAAAGCAGAAAGTTGGTGGCTTAGTATGAACTAAGCCCTTCTGCTTGTATTCTCAAACCACCTTGTAGAATCCTATAAGCCACCAACCGAAGCACCGAAGCGGTGACACTGTACGGCGCTCAAAGTCGCCCCAACCAGAGCGAGACCGTCACGGTAACGCGTCACTGACGAGTGACGTCATAAGTTTTGAAAAATATCGTCATCTTACAATGATCTGACAATGCCAAGTTAATAGTGTGATTTTACGGCTATTTGGCTGGAATCTCATTCGATTATGGCCGGCTTTTTAATCGGTTTTTGTATCGAATGTTTTTGCGATTCATTATTGTGTGTAGCATCGATTGAGTGCTGTTGATATGAAAATAGGTATGTAGATGTGGTTTTATGATATCCTTAGGCAGCAAAATATGCCTATCGAAGTTACCACACAAGAAAAGCATGAAGTTTAGCATAAAAGAAGAAAAAGGACCATTCTTGGTACTTTAAAGTATACCTAATTGTTTAAAATTTTGCTGAAGAATGGTGATGAAGAGTTTATTTATCGCCTTTCGTCGCCGAATTCCTACAAAAATGGAGCGTGTTAAACACGCTACCTGAAAAATTTGTACTGTAACCGAATTAATTATACGGCATGCCTGTAACTAATTAAATCAGTTATGTCGGCAATTACTTAACATAACTGTTTTCATGACAACATAAATTTTAATATTAACACTAAAACATACGCTATTAAGTAATTACTTGAGTGAGGCACTTATGTATCAGCAAATACATAACTCGGGTAGGCAAAACGCGTCCAAGTACCAGGCAATCATAAATTGTTAAGAAATTTATCGATCATTTCATACGTGAGCCCATCAATCAATTTTAGACTGTAACATCTTTTGATTAAAATCTAAATTGCATGTGTAACAATCGTTCTAATGTGGGCGAAAATGTATTTAGGTTTCTAACAGCGTAACTCTACCTAAAATACGGCAATGTTAATTGTTTAGTTGTACAATTTTGGTTATATGTTTCATAGTCCTTATGAGCATTGTGATATGTTTGTGTTTTGTGTATTAAGTTTTATTGTAGCAGCATTTAAAGATAGTGATGTAGCTATAAAGTGAAGGAAATAGATGTGTAGATAATAAATGCGATATGAACTCCTCAATTTCCTGATTTCCAAATCGTGGAAAACGTTTTTTAGGGTTCTTTAAAACATGTTGAAATAATTGAAAAACCTTTTTTATTCAGGAAGCAATCCTAGGGTATGATTAGGTGATTTAAATAAAGTAGTGCGATCGTTAAGACTTGATTATAATAGCACTTTAGATGAATTACGGTTTTTTTTACATTAAAAATACTATATTTTTAGAGTTGCGTCCAGACCAGACATTCAATAAGTACTTACATTGCAAATAAAATATGCGATAAATAAAGTAACAAAGTCTGTATTCCAAGCTTGATGTATACACAATAAGGGACCTCATAATACCCTGGTAGCCTACTTTGAATTACTGAGTGTTACATGCTCCACTTCCCTAAATAAACATTTTTTACAGTAGGTACTACGGAACTCTTCACAAAATTCCGTGCATACTTGCCGAATATTAATGTCTATTCACAAGGAGATGTGCTTCGTGGTTATTTAGGTTAAAAATAGAATATTCATGCAATTATTAACTTACTGTTCGAAGGATTCGGTTTAATACTTATAACTGTTGAGTTACGTACCTGAAACAGAGGATAAATACTTAGTAAAATAGTGATTCTTTACATTTTTAAATGTTGATAAAAGGATTCTGGTCCACACATTATTTTTATAACATACTAGCTATTTCCTGGGACTTCGTCCAGGTCGCAGGCTACCTGTCAAATTTCATCCGTTCAGCTGTTTTAGCGTGAAAGCGTAACAAACACACAAACGCACTTTCGCGTATTATTAACAGTATTTGTTAGGATTTCATCAGGGTAGCTTCAAGATTGATTCATTTGACGAATGTTTATAGTATTATGTTGTTAAAGGAAGTAAGTACCTATGTAAAACAAAAAAATAAAACAAAAATAAACATCGTAATTTAAGAGCAGATAAAAGACATTTTCACACCACCTGCTCGAAAATGTCAAATTATATGTCAAGCAACCTTAACCTAAAGTGAGTCATTAGTGGCCGGGGGCACAGCCGGTCAATAATGTTGTACTGGATTTCATTATGACCCGCTGGTCAATAATGTGATTTGAATTTGGAATCTCACATGCTCAGCTAAATTGGCAGTATAGTACTAACAAACACCTTTTGGTGCCAGAAAGAGGAAAGCTATTCTCGAAACCCTTACTACGCGTGGATGATATTCTCGATTTCCTACAAAATCATAACAACTGCTTCTTCATATCGTTGCCATGTTTTCGAAGACATAATATTGTAAGAATAATTAGATAACTACGAACCATTTTTCATTTTTAAAAAAAATTTTTTTTTTTAATTTTGGAACCAAGTTCCTTATCGCGCGTTGTGAAAGGGGGCTAGACGGAAAACGGTCTCACGAAAAGTTGTCACGACACTTTTTGCTATAGGTAGCTATTGTAAGCCGTGCGGCGTGCGCATGTTTCTCTGTCTGTCTGTCTCTCTCTCTCTCTCTCTCTCTCTCTTATAGAAAGCAAGCCAGATATTTTCATTTCTATTTCACATTGAACAGTGTGGTGTCGCGATGATGATGATGATGATGATGATGATGGTGATGATGATGGTGATGATGATGGTGATGATGATGATGGTGATGATGATGATAATGATGATGATGATGGTGATGATGATGATGGTGATGATGATGGTGATGATGATGGTGATGATGATGATGATGATGATGATGATGATGATGATGATGATAAGTATAAAAATAAAATTTTGTTACAATTCCTTCACTAATTAATCGAAAGGAACTTCGTTCCATCCGGGTGTCCCTTGACACCTCTCAAGTTTTTTTTTTTTTAAATTACACATCAACATCTATAAACGTACCAAATAAAAACTTAACTTTATCTTTGCACAACTGGACTAATGTCTCAAATGTTACCATTAACTTCAATTAATATGTAAGTGCATATAACTAACTAGTTCTAAATATGTTATTCTTACTGTTTGTTTATTTAATAAATACTTTGTTTTTCGTACTATGGCTATTATTTTCTCACAGTAGGTGTAAAAAGTAGAGTATCCTCCTCTGGGCTAAAGGTGTCTTTGCCTTGGGCTAGCTTGAATCCCTCGCTGCATTCAGGATTCTTGTATTAACTCCCTCGCTTCGCTCGTGAGTTAAACTCTTAACTACCTCGCTGCGCTCGGGAGTTAAATCCCGAATCCTTCATTGCGCTCGAGATTCAATATGACGCCCGTGACATAAGACACAACTTTAGCCCCTCGGTGCATAATCTACTATTACATAGTTATGCCCATAATGAGGTACCAGGGAAACATGTGCAGAAGGAATTATTATCAAACTTCCTTGTCTTCAATGTAGTCTAAAATTATGCTTATTGCCGAAGGACGGTAGCAGGGTAGATAAGGTAGCTATAAGGCTGCGTTTCCACTGACGCGGAGCTGGGCGGAGCGGAGCGGAGACGTGCAGGAATCGTCCAATTACAGACGAGACAAGAGACGCGATGAGGATTTCAATCATTATGATTGGTCGATTCCTGCACGTCTCCGCTCCGCTCCGCCTAGCTCCGCGTCAGTGGAAACGCACCCTTAGGGTACCTAGTAAGCTAACTCACATCTCACATCAACATTCCAAATCCCTAATTAAGTACCATGAAGCAATACAAACTCCATGACATCTAAGCTTTGCATTCAGTTATTATGAAACGCAGTCTATGCACGTTCTAATAGAAAGCAACTGTCGCCATTCTATGCTAATTGCTAATTGTAGACTTGTCAGCACTTATTAGTCGTATATTAGTCTTGTTGCCACCTGGACGTTACTCTATTGGGTTAGGGTTTTACGTTATGTAATTGGAGATTTTTGTTTACTTTTCAGCTATTGACCGCGACTTCCGATCGCATACGTAATTCAACCCCCGTTTTACTTTGGTCAGGGTGTACAGTTTTAGACATACAACGTGTAACGTTAAATGCGCAAAACCTCTTAAGGGGTCATTGTACTCATTATTATGAACAACTTTTACTATAGGACCAAACATGAAATCGCGAAAAAAAATCAGCTGATCAGTACATTTTGACGAATTATGCGAACATAAATGTACTGAACAGCTGATTTTTTATTCGCGATTTCAGGTAAAGTTGTTCAAAATTATGAGTATAATGACCCCTTAAGAGGTTTTGCGCATTTAACGTTACACGTTGTATAAGGACCATAACTTCAATTAATTATATCTTTATTATTATTTATTGTATATCTAGGTTTCTGTTCCGATTTTAATTAATTATCTTGCTCAGTAATTAAGATTTAAAAAACTCAAGTGTTAATCGAAGTTGTTGGTGGCTGTACTAGAGGGGCATGTGGCTAAGTATCTACTATGAGCCTCACGGGTCGATCGATCAGGTTGAGCTGCGCATGCTGCGGTTAGTCCGTGGATGGGTGGGTCTTTACATACAGAGACCCCTCCGTGCCTCGCGGAGCACGTTGAGCCATTGGTCCCGGCTGTCATTCGTGGATCTTTGACAGTCGTTACGGTCGTCAGAAGCCCGAAAGTCTGACAACCAGTCTTACAAAGAGGTATCGTATTACTCAGTAACTGGGTTGTGGAGGTCATATACGCAGTCACTCCTGGTAAAATTTGCTATTCAGCTAGGTACTTACGTCTGGTTAGACTGGAAGCCAACCCTATAGTTGTATAGTTGGGAAAAGGCTAAGCAGATGATGGATTTATTGTACACCACAATTTGTCAATGGGCGATACTATGTCAAAAATTCAAATTTTATTCGAAGGTATAAAACTTAGGTCGAATTCACCATAGTATACTTTTGTTTTTGTATTTATTTGTATAGTTAGTTAGTTAGACATTTGATTTAGACCTAGTGTTAATAGTTAGTAGGACCTAGTTTACAATCTCGATTTTACCGACTGTAAAAACAATTGAGAATTTTATTCACAGACACTTTTGAACTGTCAGCGGGTCGGTTAATAGTTAGTCAGAAAGTTGAAGTGTTCCAAACCAACATCATCTGCCTAGCCTTTTCCCAACTATGTTGGGGTCGGCTTCCAGTCTAACCAGATGCAGCTGAATACCAGTATTTTACATGGAGCGACTGCCTCTCTGACCTCCACAATCCAGTTACTGGGTAATACGATACCCTTTGGTAAGACTGGTTGTCTTGTCAGTCTTTCAGATTTCCGACTGTCAAAGATCCACGAATGACAGCTGGGACCAAAGGTTTAACGTGCTTTCTGAGGCACGGAGAGATCATGGTATATAAAGATGGTCACCCATCCACGGACCAACCGTAGCTTAACCTGATCGATCGACCTGTGCAGCTGTTATTACTTAGCCACAAGGCCCTGAAGCGTTCAAAACCGTTGAACTAAACAGAACAACGGCCAAGAACCTCCATGGGCACTACCTCACCAAAACAGAGGTACACGACCTTTCCATCCACAGACAGACTAATCTTCCAGTTCCGGGTTTAAACACACATGTATCCGTGAAAACAAAACGTGTAATAACACCTAAAACCAATCGCTGAACACCCAAACAGGTTTGCTGTACAAAACACCATGTAAGTGGCATGGCACGTAAATTCGCTGGAACTAATTCAAGGCTGCGTGCGCGCAGGCACGCGATTAGACGCACCATGTGGATTGTGAGCTTTGTATGTGCTTATGGGTGGTGGGTTTGTGAGATTGTATTCATAATAAGTTATCTTTAGCAAATATCTTGTGGTAAGCGCTAAATCAGGGTGTAAATATGACACATCAGGCTTTTTTATTTACTGAATTTTTTGAATTTACTGAATTTTAAGGGGCTCGTGGCTAAGTGACGACGACACGGTTGGCGCAGTGGTTGAATGATTGACTGCTGCGCAGCATGTCGCGGTTTCGATTCACGCATGAAACAAATATTTGTATTTACAAAAAAAAAATGTATATAAGTAGTTTATCAGCCATCTCGTTACCATAACACAAGTATTAGGTTGCTTAGCTTGGGCTAAATGGCGTTGTGTGAAATGTCCAAGGATATTTATTTATTTTATTTATTTACTAGCTTTTGACCGCGGCTTCGCCCGCGTTTATTATACATATAAACCTTCCTCTTAAATCACTCTATCTATTTAAAAAAAACCGCATCAAAATCAATTGCGTAGTTTTAAAGATCTAACCATACATAGGGACAGACAGACAGCGGGAAGCGACTTCGTTTTATACCATGTGGTGAAGTAATAACAGCCGCACGGGTCGATCGATCAGGTTAAGTGACCATCTTAACATACTGAGACTCCTCCGTGCCTCGGAAAGCACGTTAAGCCGTTGGTCCTGGCTGTCATTCTTGGATCTTTCACAGTAGTTACGGGTCGTCAGAAGCCCGAAAGTCTGACAACCAGTCTTACCGTGTTACCCATACACTGGGTAGGGGAGGTCAGATAGGCAGTCGCTCTATGTAAAATCCAATTAGACTGGTAGCCGACCCCAATATAGATGGGAAAAGGATAGGCAGATTGATTGATTGATTGATTACGAGTATTGAAGCTAACTCAAAAACTACTAAAGTTAATCAATTTTATATAGGACCAACTTTGAGGTATACCCTATCGAATAAAATTCTTTCAAATCGGATAACTCTGTAAAAAGTTTGTGCGTCATACATAAAAAAAACGAGTCGAATTGAGAACCTCCTCCTTTTTATACAAATATCCTCAAGACTCACTGACGTGATGTTAAAGAGGATACATCGAAGCGTGTGGCTTAGCTCGGTGTGTAAGTGAAATAAATGGTGACGTTATGGCTGTCAAGTTTGACGCGCGAGATAGAAGACTCTCACGCGCACCGAAACTAAAACGCGCTTCGTTTAAATGTAGATTTATGACCAAATGTTATACTATTTTTACCAAATTTTACTGCATACTAAGGAACTGTTTACGTACGTATAATGGTATAAAACAGAAATTAGACGGTTCTATTTTGGGATTTTTTCTATCAAAAAAAATTCAAGTAATCATGTTTCGGTTTTAGTACAGCGGTAGACAATATAGTCAAATAACACATATGGAAAATCCAAATGACTTAACCATTATATATTTGGTTATAAACAAATTTTAAAAACACAAAATTTATCGATGTATGTATCCCCTTAAGTGAACCATCACTCGAAAGATGCCTGAACACCTTTAGGCAATATTTCAGTATTAATATACCACCCAAGATCTACCCATCTGTATGACAGGGTCACGGAGCCAAAGTATTAAATCATCATGTAAAGGCTGGACACACTGCATCGAGGACAAAATCCGGGGGGTCGCCATTGTGCCCGACTGTTGGACTGCACAATAATGTGTTCTAGCCTTTGTAACAAACTGAACAGTTAGGCGGGTTTCTATGAAATATCTCCATTATAAAAGCCAGTTCTGAGTTTCTGAATACGCATTTCCTTTGAGGAAACCTAGTTCCTTAATCATGTTTGAAAGAGGAAAGGGTCATGAGTTAGCGTACTGGTTTAATACTTTGGGCAATGGGAAGGTGATGTGAAGTTTAAGATGTTTGCAAACGAGCTACCCTTTTATTTATTAAGGTACCTAATGTGATTGATGTGAGTGATGATTTGTAGGTTTTAGCGTCTGGTTTTTTTAACCTCCGACGGAAACAGTCGTGTTATCTGTGTATCTGTCTGTGGCATCGTAGCTTCCAAACAACTGAACCGACTTAGATTTTTTTTTTGTTTTGTTTGAAAGGTGACTTGATCGAGAGTGTTCTTAGCTATGAAACAAAACAATGCTCCAAAAATCTATACATAAATATGTTTTCATAAGACGAAAGTTGTTATCAAAGTAAACCCATAGTACCAAAGTAACCCTGTTTTACCTGTATTTTAGTTTATTTATTTAACCATTTATGTACACACAAATAAACAGACAAACAGAAAGGAACAGAAAAATACGCACACTGGTTTTTTTTTTAATCCCCGACGGAAACAGTGGTGTTATCTGTGTATCTGACTGTGGCATCGTAACTCCAAAACAACTGAACCAATTTAGATTTTTTTTGTTTTGTTTGAAAGGTGACTTGATGGAGAGTGTTCTTAGCTATGAAAAAAAAATGTATACTTAAAGATGTTTTCATAAGACGAAAGTTGTTATTAAAGTAAACCCATAGTATCAAAGTAACCCTGTTTTACCTGTATTTTAGTTTATTTATTTATTTAACCATTTATACACACAAATAAACAAACAAACAGAAAGGAACAGAAAAATATGCACAAAGGTGATGCTTATTTCAGAAGAAATCTCTTCCAGCATACCTGCTATAGGACAGACGATAAATAGAGAGTAAGCCACGCCTTATCTAACCCTTTGCTCTTCAGTAAGCTGTTTCTATTAACGCAAACGTGCGCGTAACTCGTTATTTACGTAGTTTCCAGCATTGCGTAAGTCTACAATCAAATAATAAAGTCTCATCGAAATGGAACCCGTTTAGTATCTGTGCCCGACGCGAGATTGGGACAAGGAGGTTGGAAGGCGAGTGTGCTCGGGTGGATGAGGCAGTTGGTTGCCTATGTATAAAAACGGCCGCTCCGAACCTAGGTGGTTTCGTGTTGATTTTTTTTGATACAATAAATTCTACCTCATCTGACTAAAAATGTGAACATAGGAAATTTCAAAATGTTCCATATCTCCAGACTTATGATTTTTTTCTCAATGGTGGGGATAGTTGCCAGCACTACGCGCCTTAAGGTGAAAGCGCCAGGGTAGCACGTGAAATTCAATTTTTTTTTTTAAAGTTTTTTGCAATTTGCAAGTCAGTATTACATTGATCAAAATATGATTCGCAACCATAACAAATATGTATTTACAGAATTATAATCATTAAAGTCATCAATACAACTCTTTAAGACCAATTAATCTTATTGAATGACTATAATATTTCATGAAATCGTGATATTTGAGGATTAAGCTAAGGAGTTGTAGGTATTACTGATTCTAATGATTATAATTATGTAAATACATATTTGTTACGGTGGCGAATCATACTATAATTAACAATCAATCTGCCTTTTCCCAACTATGTTGGGGTCGGCTTCTAGTCTAACCGGATGCAGCAGAAGCCCAGTATTTTACATGCAGCGACTGCCTATCTGACCTCCACAACCCAGTAACTGGGTAAGTAATAGGATACCCCGTGGTAAGACTGGTTGTCAGACTTTCGGTCTTCAGACGACCCGTAACGACTGTCAAAGATCCACGAATGACAGCCGGGACCAACGGCTTAACGTGCTTTCCGAGGCACAGAGGAGTCTCGTTATGTAAAGATGGTCACCCATCCACTGACAAACCCCAGCAAGCGTAGCTTAACGTGATGGATCGACCCGTGCGGCTGTTAGTACTTAACCACGAGCTGCTCTCAGACTCTCTGCTCTCACTTTAATCAACATAATACTGACTTGCAATTTGCAAAAAAACCGTAAGAAAATTTGAATTTCGCGGGCTAACATTGCGCATTCATTCACCTTTCATGCTCTCCTTGTACAAACAGTACCTCGTCCACACAATTTCTCACATCGATTCGTCCCACTTCTCCGCGAGTTTCGAATAACGGTCCTTTCGGTTAACTAACCCGGAGTGATAACACAACTGGGCTACCATGGTAGGCCGCAATAAATTCACAATGAGTGCAGGCATATTTGTACTACGAGACGGGTTGTTTATGGGAACTGGGAACGATGTACCTTTATCTATGGTTGAAGAAAGTTCTCCTAGTAGGAGTCTGTTGACTTCAAGCCGTGGTACAACGTGTAATCCTTTTTTTTTACCTTGCCTTGCCTTGTCAGTTCGTTAATTAGTATGTATGGGTCAAATCTAGCAAGCTGAATTAAAACCACTTCCTCTTATCCTAAGGAGTTGAAATTTTACATATTAATTCTGTTTCAAAGACAATGCATTTTTTCCGTTTAAAAATGCTCATGAATTATTGCTTTAACGAGGAATAGGGGAAGAGGTTTCATCAATCAACTCATGCACTTTTGGATGAGCTTTGCATTGAGCTAGAAAACATACGAAAAGGCTGGCGTTTTAGTACTTATTGATTGTACCATCCATCAGATGTATTTTTTGAAAAATGATAATATGGCTAGGAAGGAAGACTGGATGAAGCTCGGGTATAAGATGAATAAATGAAAAATAATGCAATAAAATGGAAGTAATTTGCCTGTCATTGCTTTATTTCTATTTTTTTTACCTTTCGTGCTTACCTCTAGTAATTTTATTATAGGTGCATCGTCTTCACATATTATTATAATATATAATTGTATACATTAATTATATATAATAATAATAATGTAAAACATTTTAAAAGAGTAATGGTGGAGTTTCTTCCCCATTCTTCTCCATACGAAACTACCTTATGGAAGGGCTAACTTGTAGAATCAATACAATGTTTTTGTAAATTGTATCGTTCAAAAGTGCCTTATAGGTGCCTATTTGAAATAAATGATTTGACTTTGTGGATTTTGATAAGAAAACATTTCAGTCATAAGCTTATGAAATTACAGTTAGCACAACGAAACTTGTTTTTTTAACAAAAAGCATTAGGTTTATACTAAACTTTTTCTTAAAGCCAAATTAATGAGCAGCTAATTAAAACCCTTTCAACATTATTTAACTTGCAAAACACTGTCGTAAATCTGCACAAAAAAAATGCCAAAGTACTGCGCCAGTACAGCCTGAATCCACAATTACAAATCATTTAAAATCTTTCGTAAACGTGACAAAACCCTTCGCTTGACCTACGGACCTGTTGTGCCATCGGACTTAACCTGTACAAGTCTGTAATTGTTAGGACATCGGGCTATGTATAGCATTGGTCGGTCGAAAATACCAGTTTGCGAAAGTAGTGTGTTCAAGTTTTTTTGACTGTTCAGTGGAATTATGTATGTTTGATTTGATTTAGGTCGTTAAAATTGTTGGACTGTGACGGTGTGAAAATTATTAGCTAAGAAATTGGGCAAAATTATTATAAACTAGCTTTTGCCCGCGGCTTCGCCCGCGTGGTTGTCGGAAAATATCCCATGGGAACGTACATGTGGAAAACATAGGGCCGTCCGATATAACTGTGCAAACTCAAATCGCTACGATATATCGTTACCGTGTATAGTAGGCATAAAGCTACCAGTCGGCATGATTTTTTCCGACATCTTCAACAGTCGTCGTCATATATCAGCCAATTTACACAAAACCATAATGAATTACACTGAATCACTCCAGAAACTTTACAGAAAATCCGTTCGGTACTTTTTGACATTATCGCATTCAAACAGACACACTTACGCGGCGGGGGGACTTTGTTAATTACTTAAAATTTATTATGCCAGTCACGCTCTAATAAATAACAAATAACTTTTGTCCGAGTGTCCACTCGTTCAAATAATTTCCTCGTAAAAACGTCGAATGAAATAAAGACTAAATGTTACGTCAAGATTCGAACTATCACTACATTTCCAATCCCTTAAATATCTTAAAAAGAGGTAGGTACACAAACATTTGTCAACCCCTATTGTACCCCCTCAAAAACGCTGTAAGTAGGTACCACATATTTCTTTATTTCCTACCAAAAGCATAAATTTGAATTTTCATATCCCTAACTTAAGAAATGCTGGGTTTCCCATCTGTCATCCCTTATATCATCCCTTGTAGTATTATTTTTGAAAGTATCCTATGTCCTTTCCCAAGATGCTATATAAAGCCTTGCCAAATTTTGATTTTAAAATCAACCCCTATTTTACCCCCTTAGGGGATGATTTTGCAAAAACGCTGAACCGCATATTTCTTTATTTCCTATCAAAAGCATACATTTCAATTTTCACATCCCTAACTTCCCATACAAACTTTCATCCCCTATATCACCCCCCGTAGGATTATTTTTAAGACAAAAAGTAGCCTATGTCCTTTCCAAGGATGCTATATAAAGCCTTGCCAAATTTTATCGACATCCGTGCATTTTTGTAAATTTTAAAATCAACCCCTATTTTACTGCCTTAGGGGATAATTTTTCAAAAACGCTGAGCCGCATATTTCTTTATTTCCTATCAAAAGCATACATTTTAATTTTCACATCCCTAACTTAAGAAATACTGTGTTCCCCATACAAACTTTCATCCCCTATATCACCCCCTGTAGGATTATTTTTTTAAGACAAAAAGTAGCCTATGTCCTTCCCCAGGATGCTATATAAAGCCTTGCCAAATTTTATCGAAATCCGTGCAGTTTTGTAAATTTTAAAATCAACCCCAGTTTTAACCCCTTAGGGGATGATTTTTCAAAAACGCTGAACCGCATATTTCTTCATTTCCTACCAATATCATAAATTTGTTATCCCTAACGTAAGAAATACTGGGTTTCCCTTACAAACTTTCATCCCCTATATCACCCCCTGTAGTATTATTTTTGAAAAAAATAGTATCCTATGTCCTTCCCCAGGATGCTATATACAGCCTTGCCAAATTTTGTCGAAACCCGTGCAGTTTTGTAAATTTTAAAATCAACCCCTATTTTACTATATTTTACCCCCTTAGGGGATGATTTTTCAAAAACGCTGAACCGCATATTTCTTTATTTCCTATCAAAAGCATACATTTTAATTTTCACATCCCTAACTTAAGAAATACTGAGTTTCCCATACAAACTTTCATCCCCTATATCACCCCCTGTAGGATTATTTTTGAAAAAAAAAGTAGCCTATGTCCGTCCCCTGGATACCATCTATAGCCTTGCCAAATTTTATCGAAATCCGTTCAGTGGTTTAGGCGTGAAAAGGTAACAGACAGACAGACATACAGACAGACAGACAGACAGACAGACAGACAGACAGACAGACAGACAGACAGAGTTACTTTCGAATTTATAATATTAGTATGGATTAATTTGGAAAAAAAAAAAACTGGAAGTAGGACGCGTGGGCTCGCGAACAGTGGAGGGAGGGAGGCCGTTGCCCAGGAGAGGGCAGGCTAACAAAAAATAAAAATAATAATAATTTACTTAATTGGCAAAAGCCTCCCATAAAATTTATATACAGTGTAAGTATGCCAAAAATTGAAAAACAGAGAAATTATAATACTTATAACAATTTGTAACATCTTGAACACTGTTGTTCTTATAATCTATGTTCAAAAATGTATTAAAGTCTATTGATTGATTGTTTGATTGAAAAGCTTGATTGATACTGAAGCTAAAACGTGGCTTCTGCGCTCTAAGTAGTAAGAAAAGTGAAGCCCACAGAAAGAGGATGGGGGTTTGTGCACCAGAATGTAAAGTTTTATTGTCGTTTAAAAACCATGGAATAAGTAAATGAATCTAAAATGTGGTCGTTATAGGACAAGTCCTAAAATAGGGGGCATAGTTTTGCTTAAAATATCCTAAAGTACATTAACTTCCTGGTGCAAACTACCAGGATAACATAAACAACAACAGGTGCCTACACCGTACAAATTACAACCATTCCAAGCTCCAATACAGTTATAAAACCAGCAACAACAATAAAAGATACAACTCTGCCAATAATTTAGAACCGGAAAGATCCTCCTAATAACATCAGTAAGTATCTCCGGGGTATCCCAGTCTGTAAGTGCTAGGAATGCCTGTAAACCAACCTAGGTTATTACGCCATAAACAGTGTATGATGACCTTACGGAATGCGCGTGCCGATTGTATTTTGTTTTAGAGGTTCTTGGAGAGTTTATTGTTTTGAAGGAAAGAGAGATGAGACGAGTTTATTATACGTATACTTCGATCAATTGAGAATACGTCATGTTATAAATATATGTCACGGATAGTGCTAGAAGTTTTGTTTATTTACCCGGGCTTACTTAGAATCACCCAAGGTTGGGTAATATCCGAATAATAATTAAAATAATTTTTCATTCGAGATTTACCAAATGCTGGCTAGATAGTGTTAGATTAAATTAGTGAAATTAAAAACCAGTGTAGGTTAGGTTAGAACTGTGACCACACACACCGCTCCAGACGAGCGAGCGAGCGAAGCGAGCGGTGCTTCGGTAGTGGGTGCCAGGGTCCTTTAAGCACAGAATGTAATTACCCATGCAGCCAGTGTTGGGTAGACCTAGGTGTGTACGAGTAAGTAAATCCCGAATGAAAATTTGTTTCAATTATTATTCGGACTTTACCCAAAAATCTTGCGTAATACCGGGTAAACCTAGGTTTACTCATTCTTCTAGCATTACCCGTAACATTATACAGACAGCTGCATTAATTTTCAAAAAAGGAATTACTATAAAAATAATCGCGAACTTTTATCGCCGATTGTCGGAATAATAGTAACGACAACTACAAGAGGGTTTCCAAAAAAAAAAATCTGACCAAAAATAGTAGACAAGACCATTAATTCTTCATCTTCTATATTTGGTGATTGGAAGCAATTTGTGTAAACCTACGCATTTTTTACATTTCATCGTTTTCCTTTTAAGTCTAATTAAGTTATTATCAAATTAATTAATTTGCAAATTAATAATCATTTAAAATTACCTACTGTTACGAACATGTAAGTATACCTACATATAATAGGTAAAAATCAATCTGCCTAGCCTTTTCCCAACTACGTTGGGTCGGCTTCCAGTCAAACCAGATGCAGCTGAGTACCAGTATTTTACATGGAGCGACTGCCTAGCTGACCTCCACAACCCAGTTACTGGGTAACACCAAACCCGTTGGTGAGACTGGTTGTCAGACATTCGGTCTCTTCCGTTCGGCAACTTTAAAAAAAAAAAACAAAAGCCTATGTCAATTCTTTACCAATAACATCATGTCTTTAGCCATTAAGCTAAATCCTGCTAAAATAGACATTCCTAAGAAATAAGAAAACTGACCTCTTTTAAAAACCTTTAATTAAAGTTCAATTAATTAGAATCTAAATATAAATAATGGTGGAACCATTACCACTCATTACGCGCAGTTCGCGCAGTACGCACTGTTCGCGGTCGGGTGCGCGCAGAGAAATGGAAAGTAATCATTATTATTATCATCTGCATATAATGTACAGTCTACAAAACAGTTTGCGATGTCCAGAGTCTGGGAGCTTCGTGGGATTATGTTAGTTCTAGGCAAGCGAGCACCATCGTCAATAGTCGACCGCATCATCAGTTGTGACCAAAGGGGAACCCTCAGGAATTAAGTTCCTTCTCACGTATGATTTATAACAAAAAAATCACAGCCGCCATCTTGGATTTACTTTTTGACCTCACTATCGACTTTAACACCCTCGAAAACCATGAAAACGACACAAATAATGAAAAATTTGAAAATTTTTGCAGCCGCCATCTTGGATTTTCATATTGACCAAATTCACACGGCTACACAACATTAACAAAGCTTTTTTGTTACGTGACGATTTCTACCAGTTTACTCTTACCCACAGAGTACATTATCTCCTAACGCAAGCGAACTTCGGTCCAAAAATTTATTTGACTCTGGAAATATACCTACTCTGAAATACCTTTTTTTTACTTAAAAAAGACACATCGCGATATCAGAAACTTGACTACTTAGCATAATATTCATAAAAATGTGTTAAATTTAAAACTTAGTTCATATTGTCTGCTCTATCTATTTTCCTGACGGTACATTCTTAGTGTGTTAATTGATATTAAATTGATCGTTATAGTTTAGTGCTTCGTTAATGATAGTTAGGAAGTGTAAATGAGAAAATGGAAAAAGGATTTTCACGGTTCGTTTAGGGCAGAACCTGAGTAATTGTTTTTTTCGCTGCTCTGAATATAATCACACTAATGTTATAGGCAAAGGTTTCTGAATGTGTTCCTTGTTACTTCTTCACGCTCACGGTTGGACCGATTTGGATGAAATTTGGTATGTATATAGCTTATACCTGGATTAACACATAGGCTACTTTTTATCCCGGTCTACGCGGGTGAAACCGCGGGGCGCAGCTAGTTATGTATATTAATAAGATCTTTGACTAAAATTGAATGCCAAAATTCAAACTACTGCGTTGCATAGCTCTCGATAAAATCCTCTGTGACTGATAGAGAAAAAGTGATGTGATGTTATAAAAATAAATCCGTTTTTCGTTCTGTCGGATCCGGTCAATAGTACAGTAGTGGATCTGGTCAATAGTACACTAGTGGATCTGGTCAATAGTACAGTAGTGGATCTGGTCAGTACAGTAGTGGATCTGGTCAATAGTACAGTAGTCGATCCGGTCAATAGTACAGTAGTCAGGAAACGAGTCCCAAGCGCGCCACCTGGCGACATCACGTGATCTACCCACACCAACAGCGCGCTTCTACAGAGTCGTGATGTTTTGAACTCATCATGGCGAGGAGGAGTCTAGTGTCTGATCGCGTCGCGACCGTAGTAAACCCGACGCGTCGGGTTTACTACGGGAGGCGGGGCGGGGTTGTGCTCAGTAGTTGTGTTAATTTTAATTTGAAGTGATTGTGTTAGATTGTGATTTTAATAGTCACCGAGTATAGGCACCCAGTGTGTTTTCATAGCACGAAACCCATCTCCTGCCCACATGGTCTTTGAATCTAACTGAGTAAATCCTGACCTTCCCGACAGTTCGATCCGTTTTTTTTCGGTACCTTAGAAACCACGTCTGCTCTATGATTTTGGACACCTAGCGTCCTCTATCATAATGCATTTACATAATAGGACTTACTTATTTCAGGGATGCACCACTAAAAGAGCTCTGAAGGCTCCTATGCGACTCTAGGTCGTGTCGTACCTGGCTGTGGGAGCCTTATAAAGAGTTACAGTTCAGTAAGTCAGTTACACTCTAGACTAGTCTAGACGGTCAGCTAAAGTTACTAATATTTTCGCCATGATGTTATCAGCTATTCTCGCGTAGTCAGACTGGAGAGAGATGAGAGACAAAACTGACGCTAGATTACCTCCAAAGATACATTTGCGTATCTTTTTTCAAACGTCTTCAAGTACAATCCTAGACATTTTCGACGAAGTACGTAAACGAAGGTTGTATAAACCAGCACATCAGTGTTCGTATTAACTGTGCTCAAGCGGGCGTGTCGGCGGCGACCTCTAGCCACGATTTCACTTGGCCAAGTCGGATCATTATCTTTACTAATTAATGCTATGTTCAATCTAATTCTGTAACTGAGGTTAGTGTGGGTAGAAGAATGGATGAGTACATTGCCCGAATCTGAATTAAATTGGGAGGATAGATAGCTCTTAGTAACAGAAAAAGCGAAAGAGAGACCTACTTATAGATATTTATACCTGCCAGTACCCCGTAATGGTAGCCAAACATGTCATGGTCTTTTGTACACTGATATTCTGCCTGTCATGAGAGGAGCTCGTAACTAAGTAATAACAGCCGCACGGCTACGCTTGCCGCGGTCAGTCCGTGGATCGGTGACCATCTTTACATAACAAGACTGTGCCTCGGAAAGCACGCCAAGCCGTTGGTACCGGTCGTCATTCTTGTATCTTACGGGTCGTCAGAAGACCGAAAGTCTGACATAGTCTTACCAAGGGGTATCGTATTATCCAGAAAGTGGGTTGTGGAGGTCAGATAGGCAGTCGCTCCATGTAAAATACTGCTATTCAGCTGCAATATAGTTGGGAAAAGGCTATAGGCAGATTTATTGATTCTGCCTGCAATAAAAGTCTAAAGTTCAGTGTGTGTACTGGACACAAATTAGGTACTCGTTATCAACAGAAACATACTTTGTTCGATATGGTAATCAAAAACATCAACCAATCATTTACATATACACATGCAAGCATGTAAACAGTTCTATCTACTCAGTGGACTATGTAAGGGCTCCCCGAAACGATCAATTGCCATCAATTTCTACTGTCGTAAAATTGTCAATTGCTTCAATTGCTAGACGGTCAATTTGCGCATCAATGTGCATCAATCACGTAAAAATTGACTATTGCAATTGATCATTTCGGGCGTTTAGTCCACTCTCGGCCCCTCGACCCCTAAAAAAAGATTTGTTTATTTGTTTCCTCTCAACCCCTAAACATAGTTCACACTCGACCCCCAAGGGGTGAGTCTGAATTTTCATACAAAGGACCTCGTCCACTTTTGACCCCTAGTTCAGTAAGTACCTAAAATTAATATTTTGGTACAGTAAGCTACAGAAAGCAAAATTCAGGAATTGATATTAAAAAAATATACATATATTGAGGGTGCAACTATAGGGCAGACTGATGATTTATCATAGTAACTGACTGTACTATGCCCCGCAAAAGAAAATCCACTCTCGACCCCCAAGGGTCGATAATAAACGATATTTAGGGGTCCAGTGGACACATTATTTACTGGGGGTCGAGGGACCGAGAGTAGACTAAACGGTTTCGGGAACCCTTTATGAATGTAGAATCATCATTAAGTATATTATTATTTTGCTTGAAACACACGCTTGCCTCCACAACAGGTGGATTAGGGCCTCCACAAAGTAATGCAGTTGAAAGCATAGACTAGTAAGTATATTATGTTGAAAGAAAACGAACTTTCATTCAGTACGTTTTTGACTGACGACATGAACAAGAGAAGTCGTGTCAACAAGTCTTTTTGATGCCGTTAGTAGTTGACTTATAAGATTTAAGTTGGGTTCCGTACTAATCCGTACCGAAAACGCTCCATATTTAAGACTAGCTAGCTTCTGCCCGCAACTTCGTTCGCGTAAAACGGCCCCAGACCCCCCACTTCGCATGGCATCGCCCGTCCACGCAAAGCTCTAGAACTTCAAACTGGAATATCTTTAATTCCTGACTTCCTATTTTGCTTTCGTCTGTCAGTTTGTTGCTACTCCTCTACAGGTCATATTTTACAACCGATCTGGGACGAAACTTGGTATACAAGTTATACGACTTCATAGAATTTTTCTGTCGTCGGGGATTTTTGATTGAAGGGATAGTTCCTCCAAAAAGGAGCAAAAAGGAGGCTATTGGATATCTCCGCCTTGTGAGATCCGATTTCGATGTTTTTTTTTTATTTGAAAGGTAGTAACTTTAAGTTGGTATCTTAAAAATTTGGTGAAGATTTGATGAGGATTTTCAGCGTGATGAGCAGAATAATCAAAATGCAGTACATTGCTTTCTTTTAGATTTCTAGCAGTAGAATCGGCCCTTTAACACTAGGGATTGATGGAGCACCCGGCTGCGTATACAGAAATGCTAATTCAGTACGTCCCCTCAGGCGGGGACGAATACCTAGAGTTAGCGCATTTCCAGCCGTTAAACAAACGTAAATGCTAGTATTCAGTAGCATTTACGCGGAATTAGCATTTACTAGCACTTACCTGTGTTTAACGCCTGGAAATGACTCTATCGTCTCCGCCTGAGGGGACGTACTGAAGTAGCATTTCTATACAACGTGTAACGGTAAATGCGCAAAACCTCTTGAGGGGTCATTGTACTCATCATTATGAACAACTTTTACTATGGGACCAAACCTGAAATCGCGAAAAAAAAATCAGCTGTTCAGTACATTTATGTTCGCATAATTCTACTAAAAGTTGTTCAGAATAATGAGTACAATGACCCCTTAAGAGGTTTTGCGCATTTAACGTTACACGTTGTATACGCCACCCGGCTAGTTTTTTATGATTTTTGATAAAAGGTTTTCAAAACTCCATCCACAGAACCCCAAACCTACAGTCAAGTTAATTATCCAGTGGCAGTAAGGTTGCGAAACCACAGACAATGGTTGTCTATGGGACAAGCGCCCGTGTTACGACACACAACAATGGCGGATGATAATTTGTGTCTATGGTAATGTCCTTATTACATAAAGCATGGTAATCTTATGGTCATGAATGGTAATTGTTATCAGTTTAGTTATTTTGTGAGGTAATTTAATTATTGTTATGTGAAAATCATTTCGCTAAGCAGAATTATCATCAAGTAGGTAATTGACTAAGGGCCTGTTTCACCACCTACGATTAAGTCCCTATTAACTTACTTGGCAGATAATTTCATACAAATTCTGTTCCATTTTCGAATTTATTCGGTGAGTAGTGGCTATTCGGACATCGTGAAATAGGCCCTAAAAATTATTACTTAGCTGACCCGACAGACGTTGTACTGTCTTCAATAATCCATACAAAAAAAAGGACGTTCAGTTTTTCCCAAATTATAAAATTTTCCGGGAAATTTTTCCGATGTTTCTTTCCGTAAGAACCTAACTCGAACTAATACTATTAGTAACATTTTAAAACCAAAATTAGCCAAATCGGTCCAGCCGTTAATCAAGTGATGCTGCGCTTACCATAACGAACAGCATTTTCTTTTTTATTATACAGGGTGGCAACTCTGAAGTACATGATTCTGGATCCACCAGCGTTGAAACTTTTTATCTGTTATTAAAAAAAAAATTTGCTGTTCCATACATTTTACATTTAAAAAAATCTGCTGTTTCCTACAAAAGTGTAACACCAAATTACACTTTTGTAGGAAACAGCAGATTTTTTTTCGTGACTTCAGAGTTGGTTCCATATTGAAAGTTGTTCATATTCATGGGTAGAACCCTGTGAAAATTTAGCTAGTGATTTAAAAATTGCACTGTATAGTAAGTAAACATTACATGACGCATGTCAGTGACGCGAACGCGAAAGATTTTCCCCTACCAAAAAGCACTCAGCGCGCCTAATGAAGATGTCACTAAATTAAACAAACAATAATACATTATTCACTATTTCATAACAACATCGTTCCCCAAACTCCATATTGTCAAGCAACACAATGACCCTAATGATTCAAATAAAGAAAATAAAAAAAAATAAAACTTTCATTTTTCTAAATCGCTAAGAATGAAAAGTTCATGCGTACAGTATTCGGTTGTTTATGTCACTCTATTATTAGGCTGGCTGCACACTATAAGTAATACAATCATTAAATGTGCACAAGCTTTGTGTGGCTACAAAAACCGCGGTTTGTATATTGTTAAACTATGTGACATACTAGCATCTGCGAGGTAACTGCGAAATTTCATTTTGACAGTTCAACAACATTCATTGCGTTATTTACGTTACTGAGTAGACAAATTTTTCGAACATTTGAAGCAATGGATTAGCAAAAAGCTTCAAAATCATTCAGATTGTGATTGATAGTGTGCTAACCCAATTGTCCTAATTTTTGAAGCTCCATTTTCACTGTGCAAGTTTCTGGAACGTTCAAGAGCAATAATTGCATGCCATAAAGCACGTTCAATTTTATTGCCATTCAAGAATTACTTGCAATGTTTACACGCGTGCAATTTCCATGGTACCTATATAATAATTAAATGCAAGTTTTTCCATTCAATAAAATGGCATGCGACGGCAATAAAATTGCAAGACGATTATGGCATGCAAGTTTTACCTCGTTTAAACACAGAGTTGCACGTCCTCGTACAATTTATTCAAGTATTACTCGTATTTTAAAAAAAATACCCCAAATAATAACTATCTACTGCTCAACTATAAATGAATAATTACTAATTACTGCCATTTCATTTAATTTTATTGAACGTCTTGTTTCATTCGCTCATGTTCGAATGATAGAAAAGTTTCACGGCTGGATTGAATGCGATTTTATTGTAGTACATGTAATTTTATTGTACGTGCTGTTTACACCTTTACAAGTTTTGAATGGCAACTATCATGCCCGTAACGAGCAGCTATATTGTACGTGTTGTTTAGACGGTGCCAGTTAATTGCCCTTCAAATTTATGGTCGGTATGGCACAGGCAATAAACTTGCACCATGGAATGGATCTTTAATGAATCTTTCATTAAAGACTACTCAGTAATTTAAGAGCTAAGTTATCAATATTGCTATATTCATTGTAATTAATATGAAAAAATCTACATTTATTTCTGAACCTTTGCTTTCTATGGCCCCACACTTAATGCCGATGCCTAATAACGGCCATAACTGTAGGCTCTCTCGGTTATTTGCTCTGTCACATACTACACTAGCTATTACCTATTACTGACCGTGGACAACCCTGAGATGAGTCTGTGACGTAATTACGCTTTACAGTTTGCAGATATTATGTAAGTAGTTGCCTTATCAGCTATGTTGTCCTGGTAGATTCGATTCGTTTTTGAAGGTTTTGTTGAATGAATGTTGTTAGAAATACGAATTTTATCAATCAATAAGCATTCATGTTAGTGATTTCGTTTCATATAAAATGGAGAAGATTTTACTTATTAGTAGTACGAAAGAAAGAACACACTTCTTTCAAAAAGGAATCAGTCCTGAATTATCTTTGCCTTATAACATGAATTGACTATTGCAATAAGAGATCTTCATAGCAAGATTTCTTGAAAACATTTGACTGACAGACGGATTGCTCGTTGCCATTAAGTGCAGGAAGTGTGGCAACGTTGTGGAAATACGTTTGTTTACCTAGGAAACATGGCTTCATTCATACAATCATAGTTTACATCCTAAGACCTTAACACTAATACGCGAACATCCTTCCGACTGCAGATGAACAAACCATGACTCCCTAAAGTTTATTTTAAACAGAGAACAGTCTTAGGTCCGTATTACAGAAGGAAACTCAAGCACTGATCTTTGTTTAAATCTAGTTTCAACCAATCAAATGGCTTGAATCTAGTTTTAAGTAATGCTTGAGTATTGAGTGACGTTCTGTAATACGGACCTTAGAGGTGAATATAGGTCATTCAACTAAAACAGAGTCAAAAATCGACGCATGGAGAAAACACGACTTCTTTGCAGATCCTGAACTCCTGGTAACGCTGAATGCTGCTGCGCTTACATTTGTGAGAAGTAGACAATAAATCCGTACGAAATCCTAGATATGGACACTCCAGGGGGTCTACTCCCAAGCACGAAGCCCGTAGTTTCGGCCTTCGTTACGGGCGTTTCCTACTCCGTATCACCTACGGATGGATGATTGGTTCGGGGTCCAAACGAAGTATGAATGACAACACGATTTGACAGTTGTCCCTACTCCCGATCTGATTTGGCCGTCCGAAAAATTTAACTTTTACACTTGTTTTGATGGATCGTTATGTCAGACGGACGGACGGACGGACGGATGGAATTGGGGAGTAGACCCCCAGGAACGAAAACGATCAGCAATTTATTTTACGCATCACGACGTGAGCTTGCCAAGTTTTAGAACTATTATTTACACTCATAATGATTAATGATGGCAGTACATATAATTATTTAGTCGAAAAAAAATACAAAAATATAGTTTCTTTCAGTGTGGTGTGAACCGACTACAATTAGGTAGGTACGGTACCTACTCATAGATTTTTATCGTTTTAAAAGTTCGTTCTGCATTTCGTGTTTTGACGTACAAGCCAATTAAAACTTAAAACCATCGATTTTCAGAATGTATCATGGATTCTAGAGCTCTATCTTGAATCTGAATAAAAAGTAATTTGAAGAAAAAGGCATTCTATTTTTGAAATGTTCAAGATTCCATTCTTGGCGGCAAGGATGCCCTTAAAGTATATTTTTTATCTGTGGCCAAAGATTATACAGTGCGATTCTGAGCTTCACCGCCATAGCTCGCTAGTTTTAAAATTTAAATGTTCTGCCTTTTTTTTACTTTTTGTTAGGTTTATACAGGGTGCAGTAAGGGAATTCGATATTCGATTCTAAAGGAGCAACTCTAATAATTATTCTCTTAATCATGTTACAAGGTAAAACAAGAATAATTTTCTCCAGCCTTACACCAGAGCCAGAAAAACTCACTTACAAAAAGCGCGTTGTCAGATCTGATCAAGATGAAGAAATATCAATAAAATTAATACCTGTATTGACAACCTACTTTTGAAAAAATATGATGTAGACATGAGCACTAGATGTAACATAAGGGTGAAGCGCCAGGGTAGTACGCGAAATTATTTTTTTTTTACGTTTTTTGCAATTCGCAAGTCAGTAGGTATTAGGTTGTATGTTGATTAAAATATGATTCACGAATGTAACAAATAAGTATAAATTTACAGAATTATAATCATTAGAATCAGAAATACAACTCCGTATGTTAGAATTGGCCTCAATCCTCAAATCTCATGATTTCATGAAATAGGTAGTCATTCAATACTTAGAATAATGAACTTACGAGAGTTGTATTGATGATTTTTGTTATTATAATTCTACTAGCTGCGCCCCGTGGTTTCGCCCACGTAGACCGGGATAACATACCAAATTTCATCAAAATCGGTCCAGCCGTTTGAGCGTGAAGAAGTAACAAACATACACACACAGAGACACACACACTCACAACCTTTAGCCTTTATAATATTAGTTTGATAAATAAATATTTGATACGGCCTCGAATCATACTTAGATCAACATAGATCAACATACAACACTGTTAAAAATTTCAAAAAAATAAGAAAATTTTAATTTCGAAATATCCTGGCGTTTTCACCTAAAAGTTCATGCATTGGCTATCTTACTCATCGTTACATTTAAACACACCCTGTATATGCCGTATTGAGAGTATAAGTTAACTCGTTCGGTATATCAGTTACGTCCATCGCTCCGCCCCTCCACCTGTTGGAATTATTAATTTCTTTGCCCATTAACTACTTGTGTGCTTTATTTATTTATTTTATGCTCAGAGCACAAACTGGCCAAGCAATTGTTAATGAGCATACGACCGCTTCTTAGCAAAACGCATATATTGGCAATTGGCTGGGAAAATGATAATCATCTCGCCACTTATTCAATACTCAATATCTTATTCTTCTTATCTCGTGTACGTGAACTCTACGTGAATAGCTCATGCTCAATCTGCCTAGCATTTTCCCAACTCTGTTCGGGTCGGCTTCCAGTCTAACCGGATGCAGCTGAATACCAGTACTTCACATGGAGCGACTGCCTATCTGACCTCCACAACCAGTTACTGGGTAACATGATACCCCTTGATAAGACTGGGTGTCAGACTTTTTCGTCTCGAATTATGTAATCGATGGTCACCCATCCACGAACCAGCCGCACCAAGTGTAGCTTAACCTACCTTAGTACCTCCTTTGAAGTATGAGGTCCCTTGTACACTTCAGCCGCGAAACCATAGCAGCGAAACCGCAGTAGTTTATTTCAAGTGACTCTGTTCGCTGTGACGCTGTTTCGCGGTATAGCGGCGGAGATGTGCTAAGGCTCTGATGACAAGTATGAGCAGAGAAATATTACTTAAGCAGGATGCGCAGTGGTAGCCCGCGAAATTCAATTTTATTTGGGTTTTTTTGCAATTTGCAGGTCCGTATCAGGTCTTGATCAAAATATGATACACGACAATAAAACATATGTATTTACATAATTTTAACCATAAAAATCATCAATACATCTCTCTAAGTTTCATATTAAAATCTCGTACGTTGTGCGTGTAACTGCTACTTGTTGTTGCTCCACTAAAGTATTAATAATCAGTGCATAGACTAATCAAAAGTGCCATTGAAAGTGTAAGCCTTTAAGAAGGTGCTAACTGACATATACTTGTGACAATAATCCAGTGTTTCAGTGCATAGTTTTAGAATTATAGACCAAATTAACTTTAAAATAATCCTGCCTACCGTCAGTACCCTGATATATGTGCGTTGTGATTAAACGCGTAAGCGCCCCGCATTACACGGCGCTTGCGACTTTCTTCTCGCGAGCTCGCCAACACGCAGACTGTTTGCCGGGGCCTTTATTAGTGTGCACTTATTGGTGTAAAAAAACATTTCTGTTCCATACCGGTGGGAGGGCCTTTATTACTGAGCTGTTTGCGAATTGTGTGCCCCTCAAAACTTGAACTAATAATAATAATAACGATGTTTCAGTCGCCTAGCAAAACGAGCTCTAGCCCCGATTTAAGGACCTCAACATCAGAGGCCGATCCGGGAGTTTCATGCAGGAAACGTAAAACTCCAGAATGCGTGTTTACTGACAATTTAAATGCGCTTGCTTCTGAGCTAAGATCGACCCTGCAGTCCTTTCGAAGCAATGTTGACTCCAGCCTGACCGCTATCAACTCCAGCATTGCTGGTATGAAAAGCGACTTAGAACTTCTCACCACGCACTCTACAGAAATTCGTAATGACATCAATGTTCTGCGTGCTGAACAGGAGGCCTTCAAGCGGCAGATGATAGCCATGGACGGAAGGAACAAGGACTTGACTCAACGCGTCGACTCCTTGGAAGTTTCGCTTCAGTTTACCACCAATCAATGCGACGATGTCATGAAGAAGATCTCCACGCTTGAAGGCTGCTTCACCTCTGCGGAGCGCACTGATGGTCTAGTTGCTGAGCTTGAGGCTAAAATCGACACTTTGGAACAGCAAGCCAGAGCATGTAATATTGAAGTGTGTAATGTCCCGGAGAGGCGGGGCGAGAACCTGATCACTCTTGTTGCATCAATTGGGGAAAAAATTAAATTTCCGATTACTCAAAACGATATTATTTCTATACATCGCGTACCCCAGAAAACTTTGAATAAAGAAAGACCCAAAAATATTGTGGTTAGGTTCTCCTCGGTGCCTTTTCGTGACAATGTATTAAGTGCCTACCGCTTGGCCAAGGGATTGAAATCCGACCAGATCGGCATAACAGGCACTCCACATACCATATACGTTAACGAGCACCTAACATTGAAGAAAAAGCTGTGGTTTCGCGAATGTCGCCTTGAGGCTAATAAACACAAGTTTAAGCATTGTTGGGTTAAGCATTCTACGATTCTTGTACGCAGGACTGACATCTCAACAATATTTGCTCTACGAAACATTAAAGATTTTCAAAAATTTAAAATCGCCGATGACACTACTACACAACACAATATTTAACATATTTGACAGTCCTATTATTGCAACTAATTGTATTATGCATCTTATTATAACAAAAATCAACTACACAAACTTTCCTTTGTTATACAATCTAAGTTCATGCGAGCTTAAAACGTTTTACCTTCAATTATGTCTTTGCTTTAGTCATCTTTTATTTATTACATCAGGTTTAGTGGCAGCATCTCTAAATATTGCAAATTCTATAGCTCTTAGCAATCATGTCATAACTTATCTCCATCTTAATGGCTGATACACTTACTATTTACTATCAGAATTGTAGGGGCATACGTGGCAAACTTCAGACAATTTATATGAATATCTTAAGTAATTCATACGACATCATTGTGTTGACGGAGACATGGCTTATATCGGATATTGCAGATTGTGAGGTTATAGATGAGCGCTATAGCGTCTTTCGTTGCGACCGAGATCGCGCGGCCACTGGTAAACGCGAGGGTGGAGGTGTTCTTGTTGCCATCTTACGAACACTTCAACCCATACATTACACCAATATAATAGTCAACACTTTGCACACCCACATAGAACATCTACTTATACAATTACCTAGTCGTGATCGTGCGAGACGACACTTTATCAGCGCAGTGTATATACCACCGAACACACCAGACAACATCTATTCTGCATATTTGGACATGCTTTCGTCAATTTTAAGTAATCCCATGACACATTGTTTTTACATAATCGGAGATTTCAATTTGCCGACCTTGGACTGGGCTTCCTGTGACGGTGATGCATGTGACCAGCCCCGTGTGGCCCAGTCTTTTAGTTGCAGATATCTTGAAAATTTCATCGCTGAATTTAGCGCTACGCAATATCATAATTTTACGAACGCTAATGACCGAACATTGGATTTACTGATCTCCAATGAACACTGTCATGTTTACCAACCGAGCGATTATTTAGTACCCGTGGACCTACATCACCCTCCTTACTGTGCTGTGGCTTCCCCTTACCTGAAATATTCACGAAAACATTGCCCAATCATCAAATTTAATTATAACAAGTGCAATTACGATCTTATAAGGGCAGATTTATCTGAAATTGACTGGAACAGCTTGCTTAAAAATCTACCAGCACAAGAGGCTGTAAATACATTTTATAATAGCTTGTTTGGTGTCATCAGAAAACACGTCCCCCAAAAATCATACAGAACTTCTAAATTCCCCATTTGGTTTACTCGACCCCTTATAAGATTATTCAAAAATAAGAGCAACGCTTGGACCAAGTGGAAAGTGTACAATAATATATCTGACTATGAGCAATTTTCCCTATTTCGTCGCAGATTCAACAAAGAATGTTACCTGCGTTACTCTAACTACATAGAAACTGTTGAACACAATGTAAACAAAAATCTCAAACACTTCTGGGGCTATGTGGCTAGTAAACGAAATAAGTCAGAAATTCCATCCAATGTTAAATATAAAAATACTTCCAGTAGTGATCCACGTGATATTTGCAAACTATTCTCAAACTATTTTCAATCAGTGTATGAGCCGTCAGCACTTGATGTCGATAAATGGGAACCGCCGTCTGGATTTCATGATAATAGTGATATTATCAACAATATTTATATCGAGCCTTCTAAAGTTTATAAGGAGTTAAAGTCTTTAGACCCTTCAAAAGGACCTGGACCTGATGGTATCCCTCCTTCGTTTCTCAAAAGTGTTGCCAATCACTTATGTGAACCCCTACATTTGCTGTTCAATAAATGTATCAGCGAATGCGTTTTTCCCGATGTATGGAAATTGGCGCATTTAACCCCCGTCTTTAAAAAAGGATCGAGGGATGACGTAGAGAACTACCGTCCGATCTCGATTCTGTCCGCCTTGTCGAAGCTTTTTGAGAGACTGGTTTATAACGAAATTTATCCTACTTTACACAAGGCTATAATCAGGGAACAGCACGGATTTGTCCAACAAAGATCTACGTATACAAATCTGCTTGTTTTTGTAGATTATGTTTTTGAGAATATGGATAATCGTTTTCAAACTGATGCAGTATATACAGACTTTCGAAAAGCTTTCGACAGGGTGGATCACGAATTACTTTTACGCAAAATTGCCTTTAATGGTATTCGCGGAAATCTATTGAGATGGTTCACCTCTTACATAACAAACCGTACTCAAAAAGTTGTTATAAACGGATTTCAATCAGAGCTGATTACCGTCACATCCGGGGTTCCTCAGGGCTCAATTTTGGGCCCTTTATTATTTACGTTGTTTATAAATGATATTAGCGCTTGTTTTAATCATTCGAACTTTTTACTATACGCGGATGACTTGAAAGTCTACAAAACTATAAAAAGTATTGATGACTGCTTGATGCTTCAAAGTGACTTGGATCGGCTGTCTAACTACTGCACCTTAAACAAACTCTCATTGAGCTTATCCAAATGCAACTCGATTACATTCACTAAAAACAAAAAGCAGCACACTTATAGCTATCATTTGCTAAATACACAATTAAAAAAAGTATACTCTTTGCGTGACCTCGGTGTGGTTCTAGACTCGAAACTTCACTTTGATGTCCATGTAAACAACATTATCAACAAAGCCCTTAAAATGTACGGTTTTATTATGCGCAACAGCAAAGATTTCAAGCGTCCATCAACCTATAGATACTTATATATATCGCTGATTAGGCCTTGTCTGGAGTTTGCTACTATCGTATGGAATCCCTTTTACGCGAAATACATTGACTCGATTGAGACTGTTCAACGCAAATTCCTAAGAGCTCTGCATTACAGATGCTATCACAGCCACGGATCGTATGATACGTTGCTTGGGAATTATAAACTGTTAACCTTAGAATCCAGAAGACTGCTTCTCGGAGCAATGTTTCTATATGGTATTGTCCATAACAAATATGATTGTTCAGACTTAATAAATAAACTTTGTTACATCGTTCCGAGGACAGTTGTGCGTAGACAAGCGCGTCCATACCGCTTACTATCTATTAATGTTAGGCAAGTCTGTAAGTCTAATGCTGGATTTCGCGCTCCTCTGCGCCAGCTTGTGGATTCCTACAACACTAGATTCGAAAGCATTGATATTTTTAATCTAACAGCACATCAATTTAGAAAATCTGTAGTTGATTCTATCTTAGCTTTATAGTTGTATACATTTAGTTTTTATTTTATTTATTTTTTTCTTCTCTCGTTCTATCCCATAAACATCGTTACTAAAAAGCATTAATTCAGTCATTTATCTTGCACTCATGTACTCTGTTTTTATTTAATTTTTTTTTTCTCACGTAGCATCAACATATTAGTAATAGGTGGATAATGTTGTTGGTAGTATGATAAGTACTTTGTTTAATTAGTAGTTAATTTTATAATATTTAATTGTACTCCTGTTTTTTTATCCCGATATAAATAAATAAATAAATAAGTTAGATTTCGTGCAGATTCGTCGAACGAACGAAATTTAACGAATCTGCACGAAATCTAACTTACAAGATACAACCTGACACGTACCTTTTTTTTTTTTTTTTTTTATTAGTGTTCAAAAAAAGGGTATCGCAGAGTTCCAAATTATTTCTTTAAAAAACCACAGAAGCCTTTGATGGCTTATATGTGGCTAGTGAGTTCGGAAATGTATGTATAAGTATCTAATTTATGAGATAACTTTAGACTGTAAGTAGGTTTTTTAAGTTTAACATTCGATTAATATTTTATTAAGTAAAAATCCAAAAAAAAAATGAATTTCGCGGGCTACCACTGCGTATCCCAACTCCGAAATGAAAAACTTCAATTAAAAACATTAAGTATAACGGAACCACATAACATCGCATCGTCACAAGCTTTACTTTTTTTATAAATACAAGCGCACACCCCTGTTACCTGGTGACGCCTGGACGTGACAACTCCACGTTCACCAACTTAATAAGTCTTTCAAAAACTCAATGATGAACTTTATTCCTGGTCACCAAAGTAGAAATCCGTTTGACGTATCTGCAAAATGATCTTGGTCAACTAAGATATCACCAACTTTATTTGTGCCAGCAATAAAATGCTTACAACAAAAGACATAAGGTTGAAAATCGTATGAAAGGGCAGTAGTGTTATGTTTGCAAGTAAGGGCGTTCATACACGCGTGATTGAGATCGTCTAGAGATAGGTTAGGGAATGTCATTGTTCTTAGGGCTATCAACTTTTTGTATGGAGTTGAAAGGCGAATAAAAATTACTGTGATAACCTATCGTTGTTCTTAGGATTACTAGGATTGTTTTGACCATATGGCTATAGGCAAAGAATAGCTGTTTTCGTTTTGTTGTACGCACGGCTACAGATCAAGCTATACATTTCCAGTATAAGCTGATCTTGCATGGTATAGGATTTCCTTACAATGAGAGGTCAGTGTAAACTGGAAATGTATAGCTTGATGTGTAGCCGTGTGTACACGAAAGTCAAAATCAAATCATTTATTTCAAAAAGGCACATAAACGGCACTTTTGAACGTCAAAATTTACGAAAAAAAATTGAATTGATTCTAGTCGCCCCTTCCAAAAGGTAGTTTTGTAAGGAGAAGAATGGGCAAGAAACACGAGTGTTCAGTACGTATCTACTGCAATCTATACATTATGTTACCTATAGACTGCAAAACGACTGGAGCGATTTTGATGAAATTTTCAGGCAATCTTCAGATTACCCCAGCGGGTGATCTTGTTAACGGATGGTTGTGTCTCGTGGGCTACTTAACTGTCCGACGATTGATGTTGGGATGTTGTGTTGTTGTTACCAGTCGCACGGTAAACTAAGTTTGCGCGATGCAGGATTTGTGTGACGTCAGGTCTTTGATGCGTTGTTCGCATGTCGCGTTGTAGATGCCACTACAAGTCTAAGTACTTACATCACGAGGTTTCCAGCAGAAAATTTCGGTTCCTGGTTAACCGGATGCAGTTAAATACCAGTAATTTACATGGAGCGACAGCCTATCTGACCTCTACAACCCAGTTACTGGGTAATACGATACAGGACCTACATTTGGTAAGACTGCTTGTCGGGCTTCTGACGACCGGTAACGACTGTCAAAGATCCACAAATATCACCTGGGACCAACGACTTATCGTTCTTTCCGAGGCACAGAGGGGTCTTGGTATGAAAAGATGGTCAACTATCCACAGACCAACCGCGGCAAGCGTAGCTTAACCTGATTGATCGTTATTACTTAGTTACAAGCTTCTAGGTAATCGTAGTTAAAGAAACGAAAATGTTAAAAATTTTAAAACCTATTCCTTGCCAACATAGCGGTCACATTTTCGAACTGTCATTTTCATTCAAAATGTTGGCAATAACATTTTCGAACTGTCATTTTCATTCAAAATGTTGACATTAACATTTTCGAACTGCCATTTTCATTCAAAATGTTGGCAATAACATTTTCGAACTGTAATTTTCATTCAAAATGTTGGCATTATGTAGTTGTGCAAATAGAAATTAAACTGAATGTTATGGCATTTACGCCTAAAATTAAATATGGTTATATAACCATACTAGCTGACCCGACAGACGTCGTCCTGTCCCAATTTCAAAAATTCCCACAGCAAATCCACTTTCACTTTTCCCGAATTTTCCAATTTTCCCGGCAACTTTTCCAATTCTTCTCACAGTTTAAACGTTCCATGGACTACGACAAACACTTCAAAACCAAAATCAGCTAAATCGGACCAGCCGTTCTCCAGTTTTAGCGAGACAAACGAACAACAATTGATTTTTATATTATAGAAAGATTGAGGAACTTAATAGGCGTGCTTTTGTCAAAAGATAAAATAAATGGTTGTAAAGAGTATACCTCTCATTGATTTAGTCGACCAACATTCCGTCAGATGCAAAACTACCTTGTTGGGAAGGTATACACAACAGGGTAGGTATTGGTCAGCTAAATCAATGGCTACAGATGTCCTTATAAATTTATCAAGGGAAGATCATTTGGAAAACTTTTCTACATCACGTTTGCTATCAAAGTTTAGAGTCGGACTATTCTGTAAAATTCTCACCCTGAGAGCTGTCATTCCACCAGATACTAGGTATTTACATTATTGAAAGCTTACTTCACCAGGACTACAGAAGTGACCTCCACATTACGAATAAAATTTTGTATGATCTTTAGCCAGTCCTGAGTCTAGACATCCATGTCGTCAATGTACCAAGAACTACAATAGTCTCAAGTGTAAATCGAATCGTTTGTGCCATTGAAGTAGTAACACACATATTCCTTTGACGCAAGCGGCGACATGTTTGTGATTTTCATAAGCATTGCGTGACGGCCGAGTTAACAGCGAGTAGCAAGGACGGCCATATTGTGATGCTTAACTGTTTGTGTTATCTTGTGTTAAGATGGTGGATACTGTTGCTAAGTTAGGTTTTAAGTTGGTCTTGGTTAGTCTTTAGAGTTGTGAAAGTTTGAGGGGTCGGTAACTTTAGTTGTCTGGGATTTAATGTACTTAAAGCTAAAGTTTTACGGATCAAACCTTGTGCTTTTAATTTCTTTACCGCCTTTCACCACTTCCTAGTGCTTTAGCTGGGAAGAACTGGCGCAACGAACTCCACAGCAGCCTACTAATCCTTCTTTTTTTGTTGGAAAATCTTCCGGGATTGTGTCTTATCGACAAAAAACAACGTTGCTATCCTCAGCGGTACAGGATGGTTTTGAAGAAATCTCCAATGGATTGTACGAGTTCAGTCACCAGCATCAACATTCTGCACTTACCACGGGGAGATAGTCACGGGCGTACCCAGCTTTAGGCCCAGGGGGGGGCAAACCAGAAATTTCTTAAGCCGGGTCCCCCACATGTTTTTTTTTTCGCCTCATCAGTCTGCTGTCCTCGGTAAAATCTTTGAGAGACTTATTTATAAACGCCTCAAAGATTATGCCGAGGCCTAATTCCTAACGAGCAGTTTGGCTGTCGAACCCAACACTCTTGCGTACCAAGTCCACCACATAAGCGTTGGTTTCTAACGTGGTTCGATGACGGGTGCTGTTTTCTTCGATAAAGCGAATGCGTTTGACAAAGTCTAGAACAACGGTTTATTATAATAAGCTTTACAAACTCGGTGTGCCAGACCTTCTCGTGCTCATCTTACGAAACTTTTTGTCTTTCCGCACTTTTCGCTATCATATCCAAGGAGCGCTGTCGCTCGCACTCTCCAAACCGCAGTCGATAAACTCGGCGCGTGGTTTCGAAAGTGGAGAATCGAAGTCAATCCCGACAAAAGTCAAGCGGTTCTCTTTTTGAAACCGCGTCTCAATCGATCTCCCCCCACCGACCAATCACCATGTTTAGCAAGCCGATCCCTTCTGAGAAGCGATCCAATCCAAAAAAATCAAATATCCAGGTGTGACCTTGATGAGACCTCTAAGCACATAATGAAGTCTCGTTCTGAATGCACGTAGCAAATTGTCACTTAAGTGCAAGTTGCGCATCTATACAGCGTGTACATTCTCCCAATCATGACCTATGCGGGTTCAGTATTTCCAACCGCAAAGTCCCGAAACATCCATATGATGCAGACCATACAAAATCGTTTCCTCCGAACGGCTACGGGATCCCCCTTGGATCGTTCGGAATGAAATCCTCCAACTAGACCTTAAAATCCCAACTATCAATCAATTCTTGAAACGCAATTCCAAGCGTTTCTTCGATACCCCCGCGAAACATCGCACCCCTCTGGTCGTATCCGATAGTTATATCCCCTCTAAAATCAGTAAAATCCGCCGTCCAAGGCATGTTCTCACCGACCCCGATGACCCCTAAACCCTCTTCCAGGAGAAAAATAGGGCCACCAGTACAGTTTACAAACACAAAAATTCATTCCGACCTCGCCGCCGAGGTCCCTTGCGATGACGACCGCCACGTAATTCCCCCGACCCTTGACCGGTGAAGGAGTGCCAGCTGGTGGCGTAGCTGAGCCTGTAGCAAGCACATAATAATTATCCAGCCTGTTCCTCCTTGCTGTACTCCCCCCAGTGAAGCCCTAAGCCGAAGTACGTACCCCACAGGGGGTGCCCTTAGCATGCAGTCGCTTAATTCATAGACGAATAAAGGCAGGTTTATGGCCGCGCAGCGCGGTTTTTTCTAAAATTAATGCTTCATATCGTACTTAATTGTAAAGTAAGTACACGACAACGACGACGACAACGTGACGTGGCTCTAAAATAACTTCTTCTTCTTCTTCTTTTTCGACAACATTACTTAGGCATACAAGATCCAGGGGGGGGCAGCTGCCCTCCCCTGCCCCCCCCTGGGTACGCCCATGGAGATAGTGCAGTTATGTGGGACTCTAACCCACTAACACTCCACGGTGTCCTCCTCTGCCGCTTTCGACGGGAACACGGGCACGCGATAGCACTCATCCGCGAACCCGCCTCGACTACCCCGGTACACCTTTTTTTTTTCTTTTTTTTTGAGGGTGGGAAATCATCAAATAACTTCTCCCGCTCTGGGTGGAGCGGAAGGGCGTGTCAGACTTTTACTGACTAAAACCCACCCGTGTTCCTTCAGTTGCCTATGCCAGGGCCGCGGTATCTTCTTCAAACTACCCGCGACCCCAGCGGCGTCGGCCCTATTGGACCCCATCATTTGCTGACATCTCTTTGAGGCGCGCGTGGAACACAACGCGCCGTCGACTCGGGCCTGGTCCTTACCGGACGGCAAGTTACCCGCTACTCACCGTACGCAGGCCCGCGCCTACGGTTGCCGGAAATCGTCCCGCGATTCCCGCCGCCCAGGGTGTCTCCTGCGGCGACTGAGGGCGCCTACCGGGGTACACCTACCGGTTGTACCCCGAATACAACGGTTTTGGCAAGTCCTAGGAGAAACTAAGATTTTTTTCTAACATTCCCCTTCCCCTTTCGTGATTCCGTCCACTGGGGTATGAATGATTCATTTAGTGTACACGTAGGTTTTGCCTTTCAATCAAATCATTATCAGATCGATCATGACAGCCTATCACAAAAACAACTTGACGACACAGGTAGGTACCTAAGTTACGAACTACTATACAGGGTGTAAGGGACAGCCCTCCGCAGATTGATAGGGTGAATTCAGTACATCATACTAAGATGACCGGTACATGAAATTATTTCAGGAACGTTATGGGAATCCAATAAACCTGATTTGTTTTATTACCTCGCACGCAATGTATTGCTTCCGTGGCAAAACGCACGTAGCGAACGGTAGCGCAGTGAGTGTTCGGCTGCCCCACCCGCCACGGGGTCAATTCTCGCGCCACTTGGCTTAAACTAGCGACAGCGTAGTGCACAAGTTAGTTGAGTAGGTAGATACTTACGCGCAGGTACAGTAAAAGCAACAATAATTTAGCCTTCATTTAATTATTTTTATAACTGAAAGATGTTTAAAGTGGTGTATGGTACCTACTTATTGGTCAGTTTGTCAAGTACGGGTAGGGTTCAATGAAAAATAAAATAAGTAGGTTTTATGAAATAAGGAATAATGTTTTTATTTTGTATTTACGATGATGGCTGTATTCCCTCAAAAACCTTTATCTTTTCTGGCTTGCCTACGTAAAACGTTGTATCGTCTGCGAGGCATTTTTAAACAAATTAATACAAAAGTATTTTCCGCTCAACCAACAACAGTCTAAAACTTAACGAAAATAACAAGCAGACACCTTTCACACAGCGGGAATTCCGCTTTGGTAAAGCGAGTAAAGATAACAAAATAATAAGCACTAGAGTTAATTTTGTGCCAAACAATAGCTACAACTAACGTTGAAGTGGTTTTCGTTTTTTTACCCGACTGCGGCAAGTTAAAAAAGGAGCGTTATGTGTTTTTACCATAAGTACAATGCTTATTACATAGAAAAATAATGTAAATCAATCAGTCTTATTTCAATAGGTATCAAAAATTAATCCTACCTTAGAATCGCTCCGGTCGTATGAGATACGGCTCGAAATGACCTCCACCGAGACCTTCACACACATTGGCACGGCGCAGGGTCTCCCCGTGCAAGCGGGTCAGCAAGTTGGGATCTTCGTTGCAGCTGTAGCGCAGCTGCTGGAATGTGTCTGTGATTCAATCTCGCATTTCTTCCTCACTCGCACATGCACTAACAAACACTTTTTCCTTTACGTAGCCCCACAAAAAGAAGTCTAAAAGTGTGAGACGCGGGCTCCATGATTCCGGCGCAATAGTCGAGCTGCAGTGCGTGTGCCTAGGCGTGGATTTTGACGGACCAGGTCTAAAACTCTTTCTACAGTTGCACCGCGAAGTGGTCTTCCGGCGCCTTCTTGATTGGGAACTATGGGCTGGTTATCTAGCACTCGTTGATAGACATTGGTAATTATCCGGGAGTCTGATGGATGCCGACGGTCAGGATACCTATCGATGTAATTTCTGAGCGCTTCCCTGGCATTTCCCCGAGCTTCCCCGTAGCACATTATCATTTCGCCATATTCACGAGCTTAGTGCTCGTGTAGCCATTTCTCACAGACAACAACACAAATGGGTAAGTACGTAAACTTCACGACGCGACTGCGCGAACAACAGCGAGCGATACTGCGCAGGACACAGTCGCAGGACAACTAAACTGTACTAATGACTACACGAAAAATCACACACAAAAACAGTGTTGTCAACTACTCAAAAAATTTTGCATGTTTCTTGCAAAAATGTTGTACAAAAATACCACTATTTTTAAGCTTGACTAAATGTTGCTTGAGAAATGAAACGATTAATTTGTCAATTTAATTCAAAGTTTATGTTAAGCAAATTAATAGTAGTGATAGCCCAGCGTGATAGAAGACTGGGCTTCCATTGCAGAGGGCTTACGTTCGATTCGCGACTCGACTACCAGTCGGTAGCTGCCGTAAAGCCATGAAAAGGCCCTTGGGTGGCTTGGAAACTGGATCCAGTGATCGCTTGAAAAGTAGAATTAATTAAGTTATTAGGTATGTACCTACCACGAATACTCAAGGGCACATTATGTGCGTTTTTCCTTTAGAAATTAAGTGCACTAAAAGATTTGCATTTAACATTAGAGGAGTTCTTATGTGAACCAAGTTTGATCTAACATTTTCGTTCACAAATTGAGGTTTATTAAGTTGGCAATACTGTTGCGACTCGGTAAATCGGAGCGTCTCGCTTGTCTCTATTGTATTGTATGCAAGTAGTATGCGGTGAGTTTGATGAACTCTGAAGCTATGCAGAAAGTGAACAGCTGATTTCGCGCGTAGTACGTTAGAGTATTTCGACATACATTGCTGTTTTTTGGATTTTAGCTGTTTTATTTACATAAATGGAGTGCTGCAAACAGAGAATGTAATTTTACATTGAAATAAAGGAATATTAGCCAAAAAAACGTTAAAAAAAATGAAACTTTTCCTGAGAAAATTTCCGGTGGAATATGATTCACAATAAGGAGCTGAATGCACCCTGTTAATTTGTGGAGGGCTGTCCCTTACACCCTGTATAGATTACCTAATAGTTACACTACTGTGACGAAGTACCGACGTAACACTATAGATACAGTAGGATTACTCGACATAATTAGTGATAATGTACTGACGCACGACACACGTAGATAGCGGAACTCGAAATAACTGAAAAAGTGCGCCATTTTGTTTGGGTCACTTTACAAAATGGAGACTGAACTTCGACAAGCCTTTAACTTTGACAGGACGGAATTTTGACATGACTTTTCTCTATGGCCAGTTCAAAATCAAAATAAAAAAGGTTTTATTCAAATTAGGCTGAGAATCAGCAGTTTTTGAACGTCAAAATGACATTATAAGACGGTTCCCCGGAACGCCACCCGCCCTTCACCACGTCCTAGTGCTTTAGCTGGGAAGAACAAGTGGCGCAACAAACTACCTAGCAGTTGTTCAAATAAGTGATAATCATGTGCTTCCGAAGCTTGAAAGAAACGGACAGTATTTGGCACATCGAGCTTTAGAAAGAGTCAGAAACAAGTCTGAGGAACAGAGACGACGCTCTATAAAGCCGAACTTTTCCTAAAGTTTGACCGATACCGCTGTACGAATAAGAGTCCTGCACTGCCCCCCGTCTCGCCGCATACCTAAGGCGCGGTACAGCGGTATCGGTCATACTTATAAAACTCTAAATGCTATCAAATTAGTTTTCTTCTTCGCCTTTATTTATTTTGCTAACAGAGTGACTTACCAAAATAAAGGTAAGTAGCACCATTTCCCCCCAACTTATCATTTAATCGCAATAATCTTTATTTTTACTCGTATCTTTGAAATCCTCACGTTTGACACAGATAAGTGGACACAGTATCTTTTAGCAATAAAATTTTGATTTCATTTGGTTTTCCCACGAGTGGCGTAACGATTAAATTAATTGTTTTATTTTATTACTAGCTTTTGCCCGCGGCTTCGCCCGCGTTGATGTCGGAAAATATCCCATGGGAACGTTTATGTGGAAAACATAGGGCCGTCCGATATAACTGTGCAAACTCAAATCGCTACGATATATCGTTAGATCGTTACCGTGTATAGTAGGCATAAAGCTACCAGTCGGCATGATTTTTCCGACACCTTCAACAGTCTTCGTCACATTTCAGCCAATTTAAACCAAAAAATAATGGATTACATTGAATCACTCCGGTCATTGGAGAAAACCGTATGAAAATCCGTTCGGTACTTTTTGACATTATCGCATTCAAACAAACAGACTTACGCGGCGGGGGGACTTTGTTAATTACTTAAAATTTATTATGCCAGTCACGCTCGAACAAATAACTTTTGTCCGAGTGTCCACTCGTTCAAATAATTTCCTCGTAAAACGTCGAATGAAATAAAGACTAAATGTTACCTCAAGATTCGAACTATGACTACATTTCCAATCCCTTAAATCTCTTAAAAAGAGGTAGGTACACAAATATTTGTCAAACACTATTGTACCCTTTAGGGGACGATTTTTCAAAAACGCTGTAAGTACCATATATTTCTTTATTTCCTACTAAAAGCATAAATTAGAATTTTCATATCCCTAACTTAAGAAATGCTGGGTTCCCCATACAAACTTTCATCCCTTATAGGATGTTCCCCTTGCAGGATTATGTTGTCCTTTCCCAGGATGCTATATAAAGCCTTGCCAAATTTTGTCGAAATTCGTGCAGTTTTGTAAATTTTAAAATCAACCGCTATTTTACGCCCTTATTTTGATTTTGCAAAAACGCTGAACCGCATATTTCTTAATTTCCTACCAATAACATAAATTTGTTATCCCTAACTTAAGAAATACTGGGTTTCCCTTACAAACTTTCATCCCCTATATCACCCCCTGTAGGATTATTTTTGAAAAAAAAAAGTAGCCTGTGTCCTTCCCCAGGATGCTATATAAAGCCTTGCCAAATTATGTCAAAATCCGTGCAGTTTTGTAAATTTTAAAATTAACCCCTATTTTACCCCCTTAGGGGATGATTTTTCAAAAACGCTGAACCGCATATTTCTTTATTTCCTATCAAAAGCATACATTTTAATTTTCACATCCCTGACTTAAGAAATACTGAGTTTCCCATACAAACTTTCATCCCCTATATCACCCCCTGTAGTATTATTTTTGGAAAAAATAGTATCCTATGTCCTTTACCAGGATGCTATCTATATAAAGCCTTGCCAAATTTTGTCGAAATCCGTGCAGTTTTGTAAATTTTAAAATCAACCCCTATTTTACCCCCTTAGGGGATGATTTTTCAAAAACGCTGAACCGCATATTTCTTTATTTCCTATCAAAAGCATACATTTTAATTTTCACATCCCTAACTTAAGAAATACTGAGTTTCCCATACAAACTTTCATCCCCTATATCACCCCCCGTAGGATTATTTTTGAAAAAAAAAGTAGCCTATGTCCGTCCCCAGGATACCATCTATACCCTTGCCAAATTTTATCGAAATCGGTTCAGTGGTTTAGGCGTGAAAAGGTAACAGACAGACAGACAGACAGACAGACAGACAGACAGACAGACAGACAGACAGACAGACAGAGTTACTTTCGAATTTATAATATTAGTATGGATTGTATTCATACCTACTTGAATGGCAGCCTGCTATTAATTTAAGTTTCATAAAGCACTTAACAACTTTCTTTTTAATTAGGACAAAGAAGATAAAGTTAATGGGCCTGGCAGCGACATTTATACCTGATATTGTTTTAATTTGATGGTATTTTGACCTTTTTGTACTAGGAGAGTAGGAGACCAGTACAGATTACAGTAAACTAAAATATGCCTTACTAAAATTTCAATCACCAGCGGACTAGATGGCGTTGTGTGAAATGTCCAAGGATATTTATTTATTTATTTAATCACCGTTATAAAACGGCACTGACAACCAAAATAGCACCCAAAAGATATAAGGATAAAAATATCCTAATCCTAAATTATGGCTATTGAAAATTAGCCTTAAAATGTCAAATACTATTTGAGCACATAAAAAATAAAGACATGTTCAAACAAAACGTAAAAAAAAACATTTAATTAATATTAGTCAATCTTCCATATCCTTCTGTTAACTTAGTGCAGTCAGCCCTAGTTCTAAGAAAGGGAACGTCTGCCATTGGCTCGCTGGTCACGTGCCCACGACAGTTAATGAGAAAAGACGGATGTCACCACACTGATTACGCTTTTGATCTGCCGTCAACTCTTGGAAGTATGGAGTTAGGGAGAAAAGAACGTCATGGGTTTTTTGGTAGAGGAATTTGTTTCATATGTAAATGAAACTGTTTTACTGTCTATTGTCTGGAGTCTAGACGTAGGCACATATTGTTTTATATTTTTATGAAAAAAGATATAAAAAAAAGAAAAAGAAAGAAAACTTGTTTATTCTGCACAAATAAAACGCACATTACAAAAAAATAAAAAACAAAAATGACAAAGCAAAGTACAGATATAGTTTATTGGGGTAATTACGATAATGGGGTAATTCCGATTATTGATATAATTTCTACCAAACGCAGCGGCATTTTATATAGCGACAGCGAAAGTCTGCGGCTGATTAAATGGCATCTAATCATTATGTTGCCAATATATGTAAAACCCCGCTGCGTTTGGTAGAAATTATCATCAATCGAAATTACCCCAACTGTTTCAAACATAATCAAAACGCAATGAAAGTCTTTGTCAAAGAAACTAAAAATAAGCTCACCGAACGAGGGCATACCGACATAATAATACTATGCACCACACTTAACATAATGAAGTTATTAATATGTATGTTTCCTGCATGGTAATGTTTTTATTTTAAAACAATAAAAGTAGGATATTATTGGGCATTCTAATCCCACCTGCCGTTCCATCGGCTCACTCTGTTCGCCTCGTCACTCTCGGTGGGATTGAATGACCAATAATATAAATGAAATCCTAATGTGGTTTAGCGCCTATTCCACCGATCGGAAGGTGAAATATGAAATCCTGCATCATATGGAGGTAAAATAATGGAACGGCGCCTACTCCACTTCGGCCTATTCGTCGCGATGAAACAGAAACATTTGTCAGTGTGGTTTGGGCGCTACTCCACTTTTTGAATCACTTTTGGTTGCGAATGGAACGAAAGTGGTTTAGAAATAGCTAATAACATAAATGATGGATCTACAAACTTTGCGGTTTAAGCCCTATTCCACTTTTAAAATCTTATTTGGTTGCATTAGGTCGATCCCTGCGAATCTACCGTTTACCGTTATGTAACTAAAAGTTAAACTCTTTTAGCTGTTGGTCTGAAAGTTTAATAAAGTGACCTATTTGTTTATAGTGACTAATGAATACCGATGTTTGACCTCGATCAACTACAGCAGATTCTCGGATTGACCACTAAGCCACTACTTTGGTTGTCAAGTTTTATAACAAGAAGTTTCACACACAGTTTGTTAACTAATCGAACTATATGAAAATAGTAAGCTAAAATTCAGGACAGATTGCCTCTTGTCTCTTCATAAAGCAAGAATAAGCATACACCTACAGGCATACACACATTCTATTTCTATGACCCCAGATTGGGGTACCAAGGATATCTGAACTTTAGGATACCGTAAACATTAAACTAAAATATGGGACAGTTTGTCTCACGTCTCTCCACGAAAGTAAGAAATAGCGCACATTCTATTTTAGTGACCAGATTGGCTCGAGGACATCCAAATTTTAATTTAAAATTAAATTCAAACAGACGATACAACCTAACCCGTACATACAAATAATGTATTGAGTAGTTCTCTCACATTCTGCTGTCGGAGCATACTGCTGGCTTCGCATACTTATACACTTGCCGTTTCCCGTCTAAACTGCCGTATAGCCAATGTCAAAACGGTGTTGCGCCGTTCAACGGTTCGCCGCTGCACTGTACTCATTCGTGAACCGCCTGACGATAAACGTATCAGGCAGCCGTTGTGTGTGTATACATTATCATTTACAATGTCGAAGTCAGCAACATTGCATCATGCATTAATTTGCTTAGTCGAACTTTATTGTATTGTAAGACGATCGCTGTACATGTTGTAGTCCGTAATTAAAATTCGAGTTTGCGCGAACTTCCTATACCTAATGATTTTCGTCAAACTGGGGGTGTTTCTTAAATAAGAATATTACCAATTCCGCTAGCTTATTATAAATGAGTGATTCTTTCCTTATTTTTTTATATTTTTTTTTATTTTTTTATTATATTATTTTTTTTTTTTTGTAATTAGCTGGTTATAGTCTAGGAAATCTTTGAAAAGCCCATCCCATTCCCATTGCTGAATTTAGAAACCGACATCCTTTGCATGAAAGGATTTATTAAAGTTTGTTAGTTTTAGTAGTATGACGATTTTACACTCGCTTTGAGTTTAACTGCAACATAAAATTAACTAAGTTTTTAACGCGAGTTTGCTCACGTTGATTGTTCTGCATACAACAAATTTTGTAAGGATTTTACATACTTATGTATATCCTGATTTCTGGCTCTCAAAAATGCCATTTTATTATTTTCATGAGTGTGATGTCATTCAAAATTTTATATCAAGGTTAATTAAACAAACATACATACTTTATAATAATACCTATTGTAACAGCATGGTATCGGCTTCACCTTTGTCGGCGAGGTAAGAAGCTAGTTTTGTATTTCATTTCTCACGAAAATTGCAATTTGACAGAAAGGTTTTCAATCACTACGGATTAATTAGACGTAAGTATCATAAATTACTCATACAACCGTGAATATTGTAGTTAAGGTTTAATTTTGTTATGAGGTAAATATTGCTGAAATGGTATTTTTTATGTATAAAACCAACGAATTTTAATCATAAAATTACATTCGCTCCAGTATCTTCCAGTGATCTACATCATCCTACAACTATAAAATGTGAGTAAGTACTACCTACTAAGTTTAACATAGTTGTCAGCTACGGACCTGGTTCTTGCCTGCCGGCTGGTCTAACTATCATCAAACTAATTTGATAATGTGATTAATCGCTAGTCAGCTACGGACCTGGTTCTTGCCTGCCGGCTGGTCTAACTATCATCAAATTAATTTGATAATGTGATTAATCGCTAGTCAGGTACGGACCTGGTTCTTGCCTGCCGGCTGGTCTAACTATCATCAAATTAATTTGATAATGTGATTAATCGCTAGTCAGCTACGGACCTGGTTCTTACCTGCTGGCTGACGTAACTATCCCCATCATACCATCCATGCCATCTTCTAGTAATCTATATCCCATTAACATTCTCCTCTCCATAATTATTGAGGTTGGTTACAGTTAAAAAATTAATCTTAGTGTGTTCTATTTAAGGTCTGACACGGAATCAGAATACCAATCACAAAGGCCTACTGCTGCAGTAGCCAAGGTGACGAAAAAACAGCCTAAGAAAAATGTGGTGAAGCGCCAAGCACCTGAAAGCGCCGACTACTCATCAGACTCTAAGTCAAGGTAATTTATATTGCTGCTTCTATGTTTAGGTGTTTGTGGTAATTTAAAATGATATACGCACTGGTACATGATGGTTAGTGAATTTAGAACTGTAAATCAATTTCCGATCATATTCAATGCAGGAATGATGACAGTTACATGAAATTATTATATCCCAATATGTATTACGCTATTAATTCCCCATAGAATTCAACAGAGGTGTATAATACTCCTTAATTTCGTTATTTAAGAAATAAATGCAAATTATTATAAATAAAATGTGTAATTGTTTACAGTAAAAGAGGCATCTTGAGCACGGACCTCTTTGGTTTGGAGGACGATCAAAAGACGAAGACCTCAAGCGGGGACTTCGGTTCATCGCTCATCACCCGTGTTGCCAACGGCAAAGTACGGCGAGCGGCAGACCTTACAGGAGAGTTCTACGTGGAAATCAAGGTATTTTCGAAAGACGAAGTTGTCTCTACCCCCATGGAAGAACGATGGAAGAAAGCCCAGGTCGCGTTAAAAGTACAACTAGATCGCAACACTCCCCAGTGGGACGGGCTGCAAAGGTTTATGAGACGAACTCACGAATTATTTGACAATTCCGAGCCTGTCTTTTATAGGGATAGTGTGAATTTAAAATAAGTTGGCTTTAAATTGCTGGGGACATCAAATTAATTGTATTGATTATTGCAGAATCTACTAGTATTGTTAATCTAATCCTAATTAAGCGTACAAAATTAGTTGACGTAATTATAATCTAAAATGCCTTTCTGTACCGTTTGTAACACATCAGTTGAGCGCAGTCACTGGATAGGTCATTTACGTAGTACTAATCATAAAAACAAAAACATTTCGCATTTTTGTGAAGGTGTTGAAATAATACATTCTGCATTTCGTAATCGTATAGCTTCTTATAGAATTACCGATCCGTCTGAGAATTGTTCTCTGGAACCATTTCTTAATAATAATTTGGACAGAATTAAAACTTTAATTGACATGTCTCTTAAAGAACATACTTGTATAAAAGTTAATTTTGAATATTTTGCTTTGTTTTTAATGTTTAAAAATGATTCTCAGGAGATGAAATCATTTGCCACAAAAAACGTAACTCTACATCAGAATTATGAATTTGATTCACTATTGTCTCAAGTCAAAAATACTTTTAAAAAAAAGATAGAAGAATTTCAGGATCGAGACAGTGGATGGACGTTCTTGAGCAGTTCTCATTTGGAAGTCAATGTTAACAAATATCAACCTTTGCGTGGTTCAGGCTTTATCGAATTGCCTTCTGCAATAAAATCTAAAAAAGCATGTGTTAATATCCGCAATAATGATGACTATTGTTTTTTATGGTCTGTTGTAGCTGCTTTATATCCAGCTAAGACTCATTCTGAAAGAGTATCTTCTTACCCTGATTTTCGTAACGTGTTAAATGTAAAGGGCATGTCATTTCCAGTGAATTTCTCAGATATTGCGCGGTTCGAAGTGAATAACCCCGAAATTTGCATTTACATTTATGGTTTAAAAAACAATACTATCATAGGACCGCTTTACAAACCAAAAGCTTTGAACGGAAAGGTGATTCATTTACTTTATTTAGAAAGAAATGATTTGTCACATTACTGTCTCATTAAAGACCTGTCGCGACTTGTTAAGAATCAAATAACAAAACACCACAGTAAACTGTACTTTTGTGACGTTTGTTTAATGTTTTTTAATTCATGTGATAATCTTAATTCACATAGTTGTGGAGGTTTCGCCACTGAACTACCTCCAAAGGGTTCTTTCATACAGTTTAAAAATTATAATAGAAAGCAATTCGTACCATTTGTTATATACGCAGATTTTGAAACAATGCTAGAACGGTATGAATCTTGTGACCCTGACCCCACTAAGGCGAGTACTGTAACACGACAGCGACATGTGCCTGTAGCTTACGCTTATCATATAACGTGTACGCTAGATGAATGCCACAATCGTTACTTTTCTTATCGCGGTTCGGATTGTGTATCAAATTTTGTAAAGTCTATCTATAAAGATGCACAAAAAATTTACGATATTTTACAAAATAGTGTTCCTATGATTTATTCAAATGATAATGCTCGTGACTTTGAAAACGCGATAACATGTCATATTTGTGAACACTTCTTGTTCGGCGACAGGGTTCGCGATCATTGTCACTTGACTGGTAAATATCGTGGCGCAGCTCATAGTTACTGTAACTTACAATACAAAATACCAACATTTTTGCCAGTATTTTTTCATAATTTGTCCGGTTACGATTGCCACCTTTTCATAAAAGAATTAGGTGAAGCTCCTGGATCTATTAAAGTGATACCTAAAACAAAAGAAAACTATATTTCATTCACTAAGTTTATTCCGATTTCTACTGGGGAAAGCATTCAGGTTCGGTTTGTAGACTCTTTCAAGTTTTTAGGAACTAGCTTAGAAAAGTTGGCTAGTACAATGAAAAACCAAGACTTTAAGCAATTGAAATCTCATTTTCCTAATAAAAAACAATTTAACCTACTCACTCGTAAAGTAGTGTATCCATATGACTATATGTCTCAATGGGAACGTTATGAAGATACGTGTTTACCCTCTAAAAAATATTTTTTCAACTCCTTAACTAATGAGACAATTACCGACGAAGACTATGAGCACGCTCGGTCTGTTTGGTCAGTGTTTAATATTCAAAACATGGGTATGTACACAGATTTATATCTCAAAACAGATGTTCTGTTGCTAACAGATGTATTTGAAAATTTTCGAAAAACTTGTAAACTGCATTACAATCTCGATCCCGCGTTCTATCTTACAGCACCAAGTCTATCTTTTGATGCAATGCTTTTAAAAACAGGAGTTCAATTAGAATTGATTAGTGATGTTGAAATTTTTAGAATGATACAAAAAGGTATTCGAGGAGGAGTTTGTATGTGTTCCAAAAGACATGTCAAAGCCAATCATAAATATTTAGATACTTACGATCCAACTCGTCCAAATTCATTTATCATTTATTTAGATTGTAACAATTTATATGGTTATAGCATGTGTCAATCCCTACCTTATTCCGATTTTAGATTTATGAATAGACAAGAAATTGATTTTTTACAATTGAACTTAGCAGATATCAGTGATACTGCAGAAAACGGATACATTCTTGAAGTTGATTTAATATATCCGGAGAATTTACACATGGAACACAATGACTTTCCCTTTTGTCCAGAAAAATGCTTGCCACCTGGTGGTAAGAATAAAAAGTTAATACCAAATTTGTACGATAAATATCACTATGTTATTCATTACATACATTTAAAAAAATGTTTACAGCACGGTTTAGTATTGAGAAGGATCCATCGCGCTATTACATTTAAGCAAAGTTGTTTTTTAAAGCAATATATTGATATTAACACTCAGTTACGGCAAAAAGCAGAGTCAACGTTTGAACAAGACTTTTTCAAATTATTGAACAATAGTATTTTTGGAAAGACGCTGGAAAATAATGAACATCGAATAGACGTTAAGTTAGTAAACAAGTGGTGTGACTCGACCAATAAAACAAAAAAGACTACTTGTGCTGAAAAATTGATAGCCAGCCCATATTTTCATAGCGCCTCTGTATTTTCTGATGATCTAGTGGCAATCCAAATGAAACCTGTGCGTATTATACTTAATAAACCAATATACATAGGGTTTGCAGTATTAGAATTATCTAAGACTCACATGTATGACTTTCACTACTCTATCATAAAACCTTTTTATGGTAACCGAATTGAATTGTGCTATACTGACACAGATAGTCTAGTATATGATGTACAGAGCAATGACGTTTATAAAGACTTCAAGCTCCATTTTCTAAAATATTTTGATACCAGTAATTATGACTGTAACAATGACTATAACTTACCAATTATTAATAAGAAGGTTCCAGGACTGTTTAAGGATGAAATGGGTGGTAACATTATCAAAGAATTCGTAGGACTGCGCTCAAAGCTTTATTGTATTAAAACGTTAAACAAAACTATTAAAAAGGCAAAAGGTACAAAAAATGTATAACCAAAAATTTTAATATGTTAGATTATAAAAATGTTTTGTACAATAATTGCAATGTTATTCGCAAAAAAAATGTATTGTTTAGGTCAATAAAACATGAAATATTCACTCAGGACGTAAATAAAATTGCACTTTCAAGCAATGATGACAAACGGTTGCTATCATTTGATAAAGTATCTACTTTAGCTTGGGGTAATGCAAATATATTTATGTAATGCATTACCATAATTTTAAGTGTATATTCTATTTGAAATATGATTAGACATAAATTAATTTAAACTTTTTACAGTCTGTTCAACCGATTTTGACTTCTATTCAGTAGGCATAAGGATGGTATTAAAAGCAAAAAACGTGGTTACCGTTCACTGCAGCTGTAATTTTTCACGCAACCAACGCAATACAAGTCAAATTCGCTTGAACGAACTGTAAAAAATGTATGTACCTACTAAACATGTACTTAAATAAATATAATATTTTAGTTCATAAATCTGTTTCATTTCCACTCCCGCTGACAAAGCGCATTGCGATGACTGGTTTGTGTAATACAATACCGTTCGCACACTTGTCGCTTCATGTTGCCCATCAGGTTGAACGTGATAAAACATGAAATTGATTACAGTGCAATGTTAGGAGTTTGCATTTCTTATTAATATAACTACTTGATCATACATCACAAGGCAGTTAGCCGGAGCAGTCATATCACGTTGAATAAAAACGAAACGAATTGTAAGTATTGTACAAGTACCCATGTATTTATAACATTATTGCATCATGTTGATTATGTAATTATAATTAATTATTATTTCATTTGTTTCAGATCATTGATAATGTGTGATTCTCCAGATATTATCGACTTCTCACAATACGCTCAAGGTTTTCCGACTCCGAGTTTAAGCTGGCATATCCCAGATTTGCCAGAACAACAAACACCTGCTAATATGGAACCTAGAAGACGAGACTACGGACCCGCCAACAAGAGACCTAGAGCCAGAAGGGAGTGTCTAAAACAGAAGTCATCTCTGCCTACATGTGAATCATACGTTATAAACAATGAGAAGAAAAAAGGTTTACGACTGATCCAGGTACAAGTGTTGGATATCAGTGAACAGCAAGAACCTGCAAGTGACAATCAGGGTGTGGTAATGTTAAGTGCGCAGTATGTAGTGACTGAATTGGTGGACCATGTAATGGAGGAAACGCAATCGTTAATTAACAAAATATCGAGAAAACTTTGTGGGGACAGTTGTTATTATTAACATGTGTCATTATTTTGTAAGTACCTACTTCATAAGATAATGTGTAAGATTTGTAGTAATATTATTAGGTATGTAACATTTATTTGCTTTCTTATTCTTTAGTGTTTATACATATTAGGTTTTTATGTTGAGTAAGTTTTGAATGTATAAATTATTAAAATATCAAATATGTAAGTTTTACTGTAGTTAACTTAGCAGGTAGGTAAGTAGGTAAGTTAAAAAAAAAAATAATAATAATTGCTTTGTATAATCTAGTTGGTACAGCAAAAGTTTTGACATTTATTTGCTTTCTTATTCTTTAGTGTTTATTCATCTTAGGTTTTAAATGTATAAATTATTAAAATATCAAATATTTAAGTTTTATCGTAATTAACTTTTGTATGTAGATACTATTAATTTCTTTTATACAATCGGAATAATGTTCATACATCACAAGTTTGTAAGTTAAGAATGTAGGTAGGTATACACAAAGCGAACATTAAATAAACTATGTAGTGGCAGTTGTTATTATTAATGGGTGGGTAGTTATAATTAGTTTCTAATAATTGTAAATAATATGAAAAAGTAAATAAAATTATATTCTTTTATAATTTAAATTATGTTTTATTTTGTATTAGGTACTTATTTATACTCGAACTCTAAATTAGCTCTAGTCTAATGATATATAATATAGTGTTTATTTGCTAACAGTTTTTTTATTACAATAAATCGTTTTAAATCATGATGTAGGTATTTCAAATTTTGTAAGTAATATCATTTTGCTGCAGCTAATTTAAAGTTTGATGATTAAGTTACCCTGAAAACATTTAAATAAAACAACCATAAGTAAATTAATTAATCATTTTTATTAACTGCATAGGTATGACAAAATAAATTAAAATAGATTAAATACAGACATATTATTATCAACATACCATTTTCTAATACACACCGCATTATTTAATGCACAATTCATTTTATGGTTCACACAGTTAAAATCACTTTTATTTCTACAGAACTTTTTCTTTAATGTTGCAAAATTAGGACATCCCTTCTCACCTATGTCGATCACTTCACAGTTTGCACACATGTCTTTAATCCACTTTATTTTTTCCAAACCCTTTGTAATAATTTTTTTATTTTTTAAATACGGTACGATGACGTGTTGGAACTCTCTGTAGTCTATATAGCCCTCACTCCAGAAAATTCCACGATTTCTTTCCAACCATCGCACTTGCTTCTTTTCTTCTTGAGTTAAATAATAAAACGAATGCGGTGGTTTAACCAAGAACGTCTGTGTGTGCTCATTACTTACTATAGCCACTTCCTTGACGATAAAATTATTGTCTAAATCTTTGAATCCTTGGAGTTCGACAATGATGAGGTCCGCGTTCATGATATCTTCTTCACAATGTTACTTAATGGTTTGTATTCAACAATGCAATCGTTCAGAATGAGACAGTATGCTGAAGTTTGATCTGGTATCTCTGAATCACTCTCAATTTCTACCCTCACATCCACAACAGGTCCAGTCTTTAGATTATCAGCTTGTCTAGAGCAATCGACTACAAACAGCGGTGCTAAATCCCTAAATTGTTTCTCGCTTAGTATGGGCTCCGAGCGACGTCCGTAATACGACTGTTGAAATCTGGTGTATTGCTCGTATAATAAAGCGATTCTGTTATTAGCAAAACTCACATTTAAGTTTTCATAAGGAAAATAGGTTGAATTGAGATACACTCTAACGTCTCGAATATAACAGTGATCGAATTGAGACATGTCAGAACTTGCATTGTTTTTTCTATTTGTCTGTAGACCAATAATAATGTATCTTGGTTTTTCTATTTGAGATGAAGTTTTGATAGACCAGGTATGTTTTGTAGTTTTAGGCAAGGCTGGATATTCGTACAGATCCCAATTTCTGTATATCATTTGAAGTGGGCGATCTTTCTCTAATACTTTTAACAAACCAATTTTTTCTTTGTCTGATACTTTAACATGCGGTACGCGCCATATGATTTTGTTGATCTGAACATCATCCACTACTTCGCCAGTATTAAGTTTTACAGCGTTCAAATTAGTGTTACTTCGTAATAATATCAGTTCATGTCTACTATTTATCACAACTTTTTTAAAATCTTCTGCAAAACCGAGGAGGTTACGAAGTGGTATAGAGACAGAAAATCTTCCTCCATGGATATTTTTTATACCATCAATATTCCAACCCCAGGCATTAGACATTTTTGATTCACTTTCGGTCATTGAAATTAGTGATTTCATGGTTGTTGTTATACCTGCATTTTTTATTTTATCAATCTCCACTCCATTTAGCTCATACCTAATGTCTTGGAACAAGTAGAGTAGAGCATTGTTCGTGAAATTGACACTAGTAGCTGGGTCCTTCGAATCTTTTTTGGTAACGATAACAGTTCCTTCCAGATATAGGGTGCTAGCTGATGGTAATATGTACAAGTCCTGTTGATTGATAGGTATGCGGATTTCATCGTTCCTGTTGAAACTCGTTATATAGGGCTTGTAGGAATGAAATTCGATTCCTTCTATAGTATTATCGTAATTCGGAGCGGATAAAACGTCTAAGATATTCATTTTAACAATCCGATCGCTCTAAGGAATGCTTTATTGTCTTTAGTTAATTTTATTTTCTTCTTAGAGGCAGGTCTTATTTGATAAGTAGCTCGAACAGAACTGATATTCTTTACTTGTTGAGACACATTTTTATTGAAATCAATCATTTTTTTCTTCTGAGATGCAGATATACCTGCACTTCTTCACCGCGTAAATTAATTAATCTGTTGTTTATATCTATCAGCCTGATGTGTATGCAGCTTATGTTTTTTTGATTGATTGGAAAGTATATTGCGTTCTTAGGAATTTCTATGATCCTGTATCCAGGTGGTACATTAAGTGCAAATTCGTGAATAATATGACTTGGTTCACCGTTTACATATGAACCGCTTACAATATCACATTCAATCCTGACTACGGTCGTAGGTAGAATGTTGACTGGAGACTGTGACACATGCCATTTATTTGCTTTCAAGATTTGTTTGTTAAATCCTAATAGTCTTCTAAAAGAGTCTTCTTTGATAAAATTAATGTCTTTTGTACAGAATATTGTAGTTTTTAAAGTATTATTATTGCACCGTAGTTTGATCGCTGCATCTTTTATTTCGGATTTTAAATAATCGCTGATATCTTGCAATTCATAAGTGCCTTCCGGTATTTTAATAACTTCATTAAAACCATAATAGAACTTATTATTACTTTTATCAATGTTTGGAATAGAATTAAAAGTTGAAAAGTGCAATAAAGCACACTCATACTCTCCATCTAGTTGCAACGTATTAGGATAGTATGTAGTTAACACTGACGAGTCTCCAGTTATAGACAAAGTGAGCGACATCTTGCAAATGATTGAAATTAAAGAAAATCATATATTTTATAATACATTTTTATTCCAAAAAGTTGACAAATAATTTAAACATAAATGACCACAATTGATTGCGTTAAATTTTTGATATCTTGTGTAGTTATAAAACACATTACAATTTTTGAAATATTGCATCAATTCCATTGGAGGTTTTAAATTTCCATAGCTATCAAAGTATTCACAGTGATTGTAAACTTTAGCATAAGCTACCCAATGCGTTCCTTCGTTCTTAGAATCGTCTAAGTTAACGATACCACATTCAATACATTTCGCCTTCCGAGGTAGTTGATCCTTCATGTAGACCCCACGAAAATATGGGATGTCTCTTGAATACTTTCGGATGTCTATATTAGTTAGAGGGCGATTGGGTAGCAAATTATTCAGTTTTTTGAAGATGTTATAAACAATCCTTTACCACTTTTATATGGCTTAATGTATAAACCCTTGCCCAACACTAAAGCCTCCATAGCTTTATTATGTCGTTCTGTTTCTTGCAAATTTTGTTTGCTTGCTTTGTAATCATTGACGGTTTTTGCAATGCCAGCTGCACCACCAGCTAAAGTTCCTAAAGCCGATAAACCAGCGAAAATTGGAATTAAAGGTAGAATTCCTCCAGTCTTTGGTAGGGGTATTACTCGGGGTACTCGGATTCGATGATGAGTGTTTGAAAATAACTTTTTTGCGGTTAAATAAGCTGCTTTTATTAAAGTCTTATTATCTTTGCGTTTGAGTTTCTTAATTTTTGATTTTATTTTTGAAACTAAGGTTTTAAATGTTTTGATGCCTAATCCAGACTTTAGTTTCGCTTTCATAACGTTGTTCACTAACCAAGAGCTTAGTTTTTCACCTTTCCCGGCATCTTTTGATTTAAGTCTTTGTTTAGCCATGTTAAGTAGTTGTAAATCGGCTTTGTGACGATTTGCTAAGTCTGTATGGTTTGTATACGCAATGTCGTGTTGCTTGCAAGCTTCGTCTAGCTTATTTACACCTGGGTCACCTCGCGCTAAGCGTTTGTGAAGTTTGGTTCCTGGTCCGCAATAATTGTATCCTGGCAAATGAACTTCGAATGGTAGATTATTAATTATGCTGTTAACTAGTCCACCTCCTTGCATAATTCAAATTATAATGATAGCATTTCAAATGAAAAATGGTTATATAATATCTTAGTCCATTATTGCAGTTTTTTCAATCCAACTGTTTTCTGCACTGTTTAGACCTAACCATTTGACATACAATTTATTTCCTTTCTTTTTCAAAACCTTTTCTATCAAATAAACATCAGGATAGTTAGATCTTTGCAGTTCTTGTTCGTAAAAAGCTCCTAATACGATTTGTTTTCGTTGATCTTCTATGTGATATGTTACTGGTATAGTTTTATTTACTTTTTTTATAATAAATAATTCAGTTGACCAATTAGGAGTGTAACCTTTCTCAAAACTATGTTTGTATTTACTTATACGAACACAATCACCAACTTTGAATTTAGGCTTCCACTGTACTAAATCATGTTTTTTTATTTTTTTTTATATTTTCTTTGATTACTTGTTCATTACATTTATTCACATCAACCGGTTTAAATTGAATAGTACGATGTTTTGTGTTGTTATATCTCTTCAATGTATCTTTCAATGGTAGACCTAACCACTTATAGTTTCCAATGAGACTAAAATGTTTATATAATTTATTTTTTACCGTTCTAATAAGTCTCTCTACAATTGATGCTTTTTTAGTAGAAAACGTCGAGTAATGGTTAATGTTGTGCTTTTTCATAAGTGTTTGAAAAGTGATGTTATAAAATTCTGTCCCCATATCAGTTTGTAAGTTAACAGGATTATTACGACTACTAAGCAGTATATGTTTGAATGCACGAGTAACATCAAATTTATTTTTCGATTTTAACGGTTCAGCCCAGGCATATTTTGAGAAGCAGTCAATCACAACTAAGATGAAACTGTAACCTTTGTTATACTTTTTCAGGTTTTGCATATCCATCAAATCTGCTTGCCATAAGTCGTGGATTCCTTTCAGAATAACAGAACGTCGAAAGAAATTTCTTCGTGCAGCTTTGTGTATTTCATTTACAATTTGCTGTTTTACCATTACGGGGTTTTTTGAGGTAATTTATGTAACTCTGCTTTAGTATAAAACTTATCTTGCAAATGAGTTAAAACCTCAGGTATCTTATCTTTTAAAGTAGCTTGAACTGTCGCCTTTGCATCTTTTATGATTTGAGAACGCAATGCACCAATCAGATTATTACGTTCTTTAATCGTATTAGCATTCAATCGATCTACATAATCCTTGCTCACAGCCAGATTATTAAATTCTTTTAACGTGTTAGCATTCAATAGATCTACATAATCCTTGTTCACAACCTGATTATTTAATTCTTTAAACGTGTTAGCAATCAATCGATCTACATAATCCTTGTTCACAGCATCGTCTGCTTCTACTGGAGATCTAATTCCTCTCAGTCTTGATGTTTTTAAATCAAAATCTCCATTTTCTGATTTTAACAATGCATTCTCATTAAACTCAAATATCTCTGATAAACGCAGTCTTTTGTGAATGTAGTGTCCGAATTTGTCTACGTTCATGTTTAAGGTGTATTGTATCGAGAGGCTGATAGTAAAATAAACACATTTTTTATTTTTTATTTATTTATAACTTTACTTTCACGCAATTCTTCAATGATAGATATAATTTCATTATCTAATCCTGTGTTGCCAGCATCTCTAGATGCAATTAATAATTTCAACCTTTCCACTAATTCATTAGGATCATCCCAGTACACTAAATCAACGTTTTTTCTCCACTTTTTTAGTAACGGTAGACCCTTTCCCTGAACTGCATTCTTCAATTGAAAAAGAGGTTTAATAACTTGCAAATATTTTTGACCTTTATTACTTTTTATTGGCTTACTTGGCTCATAGTCTCGACGATGTGCATTTGTATCAATTAGCATCGACTTATAATTTTGCATATCACTATCTGTAACCAAACTTAAGTCTACATCTTTCTTAAGCAATAACTGTTTTAAACCAGGAGTATTTCGGTATTTACATCCAGCCACGGTGATGTATTGATCGTTGATCGTTATGAAAGCAGAACCTAACATCAGTTTCCCGCGCTCTGCTCTAACCCCAAATGGAATATCTACCAACGCTTCTGAAGATAATGACCAGGATGACGTATCACAATCTTGATTCCTGTCAACTACTGATTCATAAGAAGAGGCACTGCTGATATCGGATTCATATTTGTCTTCATCACCATTATTATCGTTACTTTCTGCGCTACCGGTTCCTTCTTTCTGCACAGATTCATTAATAAACGGAACATCAGCAAAATCATCACTAGCACGCAGTAGAGGAGTTTGCTTACTAGCATTAGCAATTAGATTTAGAGGTTCTGTTACAGGTTTAAAAACAGACTCCAGTGCTTGTTTATTGTTAATCTCAGCATCTCTCATTTTTCGTACTTTTATCTTTACAGCTTTTGCCGCATCAACAATTTGTCGTTTCAAGGATTTTTCCATATTGGTAAAATAGGTTGTAATGATTGTGGTTGTGTGTTATTGATGTAGTGTCGTAAGTTGAATAATAATGTCAAGCAGGTAACAGCCTTTTATATGTATTCGTGTTCTTAGTCAAAGACTACAAACGTGTCAAATTTACTTCTGTAACATCCTTTGTTTTTGGAACAATCTTTATTAATTACAACATAATTGAAAGGTATACTCCATATTTTAGAACACATTTCACGAAATTCAATCCATGTCATGTCAGTGTTGACGTGTTCTTCATAAACATGTCTCATATTTCTTTCATCTTGCTTAAACAGTACGATTAGATTTGCGTTGTCTCTTATTAACTGCTTAGGGATTTTACTATACGTCTGATTTAGATAAAAACAATCGATGAACTTGTGTCTCCCCATAGCAAAATAATCACGCATACTACTTTGATTTTCACAAGCAACATCATCAAATACAATTACTGAATTCGGTTTTGCGGTCTAAACACTCAGTACTTGCTCATTTTCATGATATTTCTGAAATGAAATGCCTGGTACTCGTTGCAAGACTTTTTCTAAAAAAACGTACTTGGGTTGTTGCAAGGTTTTCGAATAAACATAAACATTTTGAAATCTTAAGCCATTCTCGTGTATAAGAAGACCAATTAATAAATTAGTTTTTCCACAATTTGACGGTCCACAAATGATGCATCGTACCGATTTAGGTAATAATTCTCCATGACGTAAACCAGTCTCCTGAGAATGAACACAAAGCTTATTTACGTGTAACGATTGTGGTTGTTTTACAAATTTCATGACGACTGCTTGAACGGTTATATTAATAATGAGTTAATTATTGTATTACGTTGACATTTATAACTCATTGTCGCTAACTCGAGCAAATGTACGAACAACCTTACCATGGTTGTCCTTCAATATAAGATAGTGAGTGTTTTCTAAATTAGATTTAACGGAATCTTGTATCTGTCGGTGGAACAAATCTTCTGTTTGGGCTGTATAGCTGTTCTGGTGTTTTGAAGAACCGTTATCTGTATTTTTCTGACCAATTTGCAAATCTTGAATAAATATAACCTCGCCACTAGAATTCTTGATAATAAGTTTATTACAAATATCTTCTAAATCAGATTTCACTGAATCATGCATTGTAGTTAACTTAGTTATGACAGGTGTATTTGGTTTCGTGATAATTCAACCTTCTCACTACAGTAGTAAAGATCGAATGTAGCGTTAAATTACTGCGATCAATTATTTATAAGTTATTCATCTTCCCTGCTAATAATAATGAGTCAATTAATGTATTACATGCAAACCACACTGAAAAATATTTCTGTTTCATCGCGAGGAATAGGCGCCGAAATGGAGTAGGCGCCGTTCCATTATTTTACCTCCATATGATGCAGGAATTCATATTTCACCTTCCGATCGGTGGAATACGCGCCGAACCAGTATTTTACTGCATTACGTAGGATTTCATTTATACGAGATTCAAAATGCGGAGTAGCGCCCAAACCACACTGAAAAATATTTCTGTTTCATCGCGAGGAATAGGCGCCGAAGTGGAGTAGGCGCCGTTCCATTATTTTACTTCCATATGATGTAGGAGTTCATATTTCACCTTCCGATCGGTGGAATACGCGCCGAACCAGTATTTTACTGCATTATGTAGGATTTCATGCTCAGTCCCTTTCATTTATATTATTGGAGCACGCAACTCCACGAGCGAAGCGAATGTGGATTAGCGTGCCCAATAATATCCTACTAATAAAAACACCCGCTTTATATTGATTCAAAGCACAAACAATCTAACTCGGAGACAATGTTACAATATGTCATTTGTCAATTTATAATCGTTTCTGTTGTAGCCGCGGTGCAAAAGGAAATACAGTCGTTATACATAATAGCTAGTTCGTCTGTAAAATCGATTTTCATCGATCGACAGATTTTCGTGATTTTACTATTAAAATACTGTAAGTACCTATATCTATAAGTTTCAATGCCCAACATGAAAGATTATTTCAATTATGATCTAATTTATGAGCTACTATTTTATTTTTATTATTTAATTTTGATTAATCGACCCAAAACCTGTTTTGTGAATTTTTGCTGTAAGAGGTTTAGAATACGATCGTTTTGACGTCTAAGGGTATGAAAAATATTTTTGTGAAAGTCTTTTAGACAATACATAAATCACTTTTTTACCAATTTCATATAAAATTTTTGAGGAAAAAAAACTTAAACTTAGTCAAAGTTTAAGAGAAAAGAAAAAGGCGCAAAGAATAAAATCATTCATAAAATTAAAACAACAGAAATAAACATCGGTTCAAAATCTATCCATTTCCTGCAAAAAAAAAATGCCAATAAAAACTCTTTAAACCAACCTAAATCACGAAAGTATTTAGATTTCATGAAATTAACGCATGCAGCATGAAATTGTTAATGAAATTAATGTCAAGAATAGTACATTATGATATAAGTGCGGTAAGTTGAAAATTACAGCCGACGCGATATTGCTAGCCCGAGCCGTAGGCGAGGGCTACAAGAAAGCAGAGGCTGTAATTATCAAAGCGCACGTATGTCATACGACGTTTTATAACATATTTGCGAGGAAATAAATAAAACTCGGACTTTCTTAAACGAATAAATCTTTAAAAACACACTTTCTGAAAATGAATTTGCATCTTTGCTTGTTTTCCATACGATGAAATTTTGATCCGCTTGTAAGTATCTATCGGTCGATTTTTCGGGCAAGAGGCTTAGAGTAGCCTTTTTCGCTGCCTCTGAGACTTCTGGCGGTGTCGAATGAATAAATTCATCATTACTTGACGACATTTTCAAATAAAAACAATACAGCGAAAAGGAAAAGCGCGCGGAATAATTTTTACTTGTTCACAAATTAGCGATTCGCACGCATCAGCGCTTTTTTTTAAAAGGCAAAGGCACAAAAACAGCCAGTATTATTAAAGTAAATTAATATTTTTTTTGTTTTTGTTACAGATAAATGGTTGTAATTTATTGCCAAAATTAATTAAATCAAAGAATTAAATGTTTAACATTTAATTCTTTAATTTTATTTTATCCCAAAGTTAATTTTATTCATAAAATGTTGACCACTTTTCTGACATAAAAACTCTTTGCTTTGCTTTCTTTGCTTTTTTTTCTTAAGATTTAAAAAAGTACCGTTGGTTTTAGACGGAGCATGATAAACCTTACGTGTTACCTTATTAGAAAGAAACTCGTGCGTTTTACTTTACGATTACGCACAAGTACGTAATGACATACATTACGATATTGAAATTGGTTTACGAGCAAATGTGTTATAAAATAATTTTTCACACCACCTGCTCGAAAATGTCAAATTATATGTCAAGCAACCTTAACCTAAAGTGAGTCATTAGTGGCCGGGGGCACAGCCGGTCAATAATGTTGTACTGGATTTCATTATGACCCGCTGGTCAATAATGTGATTTGAATTTGGAATCTCACATGCTCAGCTAAATTGGCAGTATAGTACTAACAAACACCTTTTGGTGCCAGAAAGAGGAAAGCTATTCTCGAAACCCTTACTACGCGTGGATGATATTCTCGATTTCCTACAAAATCATAACGACTGCTTCTTCATATCGTTGCCATGTTTTCGAAGACATAATATTGTAAGAATAATTAGATAACTACGAACCATTTTTTTTTTTTTTTAAATTTTTTTTTTTTTATTTTGGAACGAAGTTCCTTATCGCGCGTTGTGAAAGGGGGCTAGACGGAAAAAAGTCTCACGAAAAGTTGTCACGACACTTTTTGCTATAGGTGGGTGTAAGCCGTGCGGCGTGCGCATGTTTCTCTGTCTGTCTCTCTCTCTCTCTTAACGAAAGCAAGCCAGATATTTTCATTTCTATTTCGCATTGAACAGTGTGGTGTCGCGATGATGATAATGATGATGATGGTGATGATGATGATGGTGATGATGATGATGATGGTGATGATGATGATGATGATGATGATGATGGTGATGATGATGGTGATGATGATGGTGATGATGATGATGATGATGATGATGATGATGATGATGATGATGATGATAAGTATAAAAATAAAATTTTGTTACAATTCCTTCACTAATTAATCGAAAGGAACATGGTGATGATAATGATGATGATGATGATGATGATGATGATGATGATGATGATGATGATGATGATGATGATGATGATGATGATGATGATGATGATGATGATGATGATGATGATGATGATGATGATGATGATGATGATGATGATGATGATGATGATGATGATGATGATGATGATGATGATGATGATGATGATGATGATGATGATGATGATGATGATGATGATGATGATGATGATGATGATGATGATGATGATGATGATGATGATGATGATGATGATGATGATGATAAGTATAAAAATAAAATTTTGTTACAATTCCTTCACTAATTAATCGAAAGGAACTTCGTTCCATCCGGGTGTCCCTTGACACCTCTCAAGTTTTTTTTTTTTAAATTACACATCAACATCTATAAACGTACCAAATAAAAACTTAACTTTATCTTTGCACAACTGGACTAATGTCTCAAATGTTACCATTAACTTCAATTAATATGTAAGTGCATATAACTAACTAGTTCTAAATATGTTATTCTTACTGTTTGTTTATTTAATAAATACTTTGTTTTTCGTACTATGGCTATTATTTTCTCACAGTAGGTGTAAAAAGTAGAGTATCCTCCTCTGGGCTAAAGGTGTCTTTGCCTTGGGCTAGCTTGAATCCCTCGCTGCATTCAGGATTCTTGTATTAACTCCCTCGCTTCGCTCGTGAGTTAAACTCTTAACTACCTCGCTGCGCTCGGGAGTTAAATCCCGAATCCTTCATTGCGCTCGAGATTCAATATGACGCCCGTGACATAAGACACAACTTTAGCCCCTCGGTGCATAATCTACTATTATGTCACTATTCAGCCCCGGTCACAAAACTCCCAAAAACCACTATTTTGTGTGGTACGCAGACATTTCGTCAATCATTCGAATCCCCAACCTACCAGGCACTCATAGAGATACAAGTTTGTATTTCGCATGCACATTGTTTCTCAAACAATCGACGAACGCCTAACAGCGCATGCTCAGAATATTTGTAACTGCTCTGTTGTTAATCATTAATCATGCAAGGGTAAGTCATTGATTTACAAATTATAGTTGGGTAAGAATTTTAAGAGAGACAACGTATTTGTACTTGTAGCTATATTTTTTTACCAGGGATGATTTAGCTATCAAAAGAGAAGAAAAGCAGAAAGAGAAAGAAGAAGAGGAGCTCGTGGCTAAGTAATAACAGCCGCACGGGTCGATCCGTCAGGTTAAGCTACGCTTGCCGGGGTTAGTCAGTGGATGGGTGACCATCTTTACCTATCGAGATTCCTCCGTGCCTCGGAAAGCACGTTAAGCCGTTGGTCCCGGCTGTTATTCGTGGATCTTTGACAGTCGTTACGGGTCGTCAGAAGCCTGAAAGTCTGACAACCAGTCTTACCAAGGGGTATCGTATTACCCAGTTACTGGGTTGTGGAGGTCAGATAGGCAGTCGCCTATCTGACCACAACCGTGACAACAACGAAGACAGCCTGCCTGTCAGTCTGTTGCCAAGTACAGTCAAGGAAAGTAATTGTTGCGCAGATAGACACAATAGGTAGGTAGGTACGTCAATTTGTCGTTGTGATTTGAATTTACGAACAATTTACTAACGTTTAGGTAAATCAATCTGCCTAGTCTTTTCCCAACTATGTTGGGGTCGGCTTCCAGTCTAACCGGATGCAACTGAATACCAGTATTTTATATGTAGCGACTGCCTATCTGACCTCCACAACCCAGTTACTGGGTAGTACGATACGCCTTGGTAAGACTGGGTTGTCAGACTTTCGGGCTTCCGACGACCCATAACGAGTGTCAAAAATCCACTAACGGCTTAGCGTGGTTTCCGAGGCACGGAGGAGTCTCGATATGTAAAGATGGTCACCCATCCACGGACCAACCCCGGCAAGCGTAGCTTAACCTGATGGATCAATCCGTGCTGCTGTTATTACTTAGCTAGAGCCCCTCTCTCTCAATAAGATATCAAGATGCCCGATACTAAACTATGTTTTTAAAGATAACATACATATAAAACAAACAATCGACATATCGCACACCTAGATCTAAATTGAGACAACTGAAAAATCGTTAATTTTGAGTTATGTTTGAAAAACAGTAATTATCGATAAAAATTATTGAATTTTAGACCCAGTTTGTATACAGTGACATTTTACAAGCTATTTATTATCTAGAATCAAATTAAATTGTATAACTTCCCTAACAAAAAATGCAGATATACCTACGTTATTATCGTCTCCTGAAAAATGACCTTTTTTGAGTTGTCTCAGTTTAGATCTAGGTGTGCGATATTATGATAACGTGTACCGATAACGAAATGTAAAATATAGGAACACGATACCCAAATACTAATATTACCATAGAACAACGTACCTAACGGTCGGATACCGATACCGGGGTCGTAGGTTCAATTCCCAGGATGTGCAGTTAAAATTCTGAGTCCAGTAATACCGTACAAAATGAATAATAGTTAAGTGAAGTCATTTAGATAGTTATCGTAACTATGCAAATTGTAATTTGATTTGACCGATTACGGGGAGATGAGGGAGGTTATGATTTTGATTTTGTAATACCCGGGACCTTGGATTTGTTCTCGACAAGGAAAAACCTCAGAAGTACATAGTGTGTAAGTATAAACAGTGGCAATCTTTTAGAGAGTCATTGTACTCATCATTATGAACAACTTTTACTATGATTTTTTTTTTTTTTTTTTTTGAGGGTGGGAAATCATCAAATAACTTCTCCCGCTCTGGGTGGAGCGGAAGGGCGTGTCAGACTTTTACTGACAAAACCCACCCGTGTTCCTTCAGTTGCCTATGCCAGGGCCGCGGTAACCCCTTCGGACAATCCGCGACCCCAGCGGCGTCGGCCCTATTGGACCCCGTCACTTGCTGACATCTCTTTGAGGCGCGCGTGGAACACAACGCGCCGTCGACTCGGGCCTGGTCCTTACCGGACGGCAAGCTACCCGCTGCTCACCGTCCGCAGGCCCGCGCCTACGGTGGCCGGAAATCGCCCCGCGATTCCCGCCGCCCAGGGCGTCTCCTGCGGCGACTGAGGGCGTGAGGCTGCCTCTCCCTCACGCGTTCCGCCTCCTCCTTCGCGAGCATCACTGCTTCGCAGAAGGAGGTGACGGCCTCTCATGCACTCTCGCTCCGCACCATGGCCTGGACCAGGCTCGGACGCGAGAGATCACCGCCGCCGATCGCCTCCGTGAGAACACGGCGGTGCTCTGCCCAAGCCGGGCAGACCTCCACTGTATGCTCCACCGTGTCCTCCGGGCGATCCACACAATGGTAACACCCGGGCGTTTCCTCCCGCCTTATGCGAAACAGGAACCTCCCGAAACAACCGTGTCCGGTGAGGACCTGCGTCAGGCGGAAGGTGAGGACGCCGTGGCGCCTCTCTAACCACTCCTCAAAGAGGGGACTTATCGCCGCTATTGTGGCGTGCCCAGCGCTGGGTTGCGACAGTCGCGCTCTCCATGCCGCCAAACTTTTACTATGATACCAAAACCTGAAATCGCGAAAAATCAGCTGTTCCCTACATATTGACAAATTATGCGAACATAAATGTACTGAACAGCTGAATTTTTTTTTCGCGATTTCAGGTTTGGTCCCATAGTAAAAGTTATTCATAATGACGAGTACAATGATCCCTTACAAGATTGCCACTGTTTACACTTATTTATTTATTTATTTCAATTGGTCTTACGAGCTAACAGACATACCATCCAAAACGCTCATATGATTAATTTCCTTACAATTCAATTGTGGCTACACACACTCGTCTCCTTAATAAACAATAGATTTTATAAAATAGCATACTTACACCCTGTATTCCAATATGTCCTCTAAAAAAAATTATGTAAAGAAAAAACAGTCAAGAGCGAGTCGGACTCGCGCACCGAGGGTTCCGTTCCGATATCTGACAAAAGTGTGCTATTTAGAGACATCAGTTTATTTTTCCTGTAATCTTTACATAAATTTCTATCACATAAACTTATTTCAGATTTTTCTCTTTGCAAACTTCGGAGATAAGGGCGGGGGGGGGATGGTATTTTTTTACATTTTTCATCAGAAGTCGAAAAATATACGGCCTAAAAAAAAGAAAAAAAATGTTTGAGAATGTGCAAACAGCGTTCTTTCATATGATACTCCACATGCCCTAGTAGCCCACTTTGATTTTTTAAGACCCCCTTTCAGTCCCTGTTGCAAAAAAAATATAAATATTTTAATTTCTTTCTTATTTGCAAAATAGTTGGGTCAACGTCATCTAAAACTATTTAAATGTCAGGTTGATAGCATCAGTAGTTCTTGAGATATCCAGCTGTGACAAACAGACAGACAGACAGACTGAGTGACACCATAAGGGTTCCTTTTTTACCATTTTGGTACGGAACCCTAAAAACATTTCAAAATAACGTCTTGAAAATTACTTTTGTATGTCTTGCACGTATAACATGGTTTTGTTTATTTATAAAATAACTAGCTTCTGCCCGCGAGTAGGACTATATTACTTAGTTCCGCGACTTTGTCCGCGTGTAATTTCTTGTTCGCCCGACCCACCCCGTCGCATCGCATTGCCTGCCCGCGCTATTACTTCGTTTCTGCTTAGCGTTCGTTCTGAATTTTTATTTCTTTTTGCTCGGCTTCTGAGGGTCCTATCGTGATGGTAAATAGCATATAACCTTCCTCAAGAATTGGGCTGTCAAATGTAAAAAGCTGTTTTTTTCAAATCCGATTAGTAGTTCCAGAGATTAGCGCGTTCAAACATACAAACAAACTCTTCAGCTTTATTATTAAGACATAATATAATACAAACGCTAAAAAAAATAGGTTCTAAAGATAAGTACTTACATTTTTGACGCTAAAAGGGGTCAAAATTTAACCCACCGTTACTTAGGGATTGAATACGAAGTTCTTTCTTAGTAAGGCACAATATAATTATTCCTTTCTGAGACATAAAATTTTCCAAATGCCTTCCAATTTTCTCTATCATTCAGTATTTTAGTCTGTGCATCTATAACTGTTAATCAATAAGCCAATCAAAATAATCTACGCTTCTCCTTCTGCATTCGCAAACATACTTAACGGGTAAATTAATGTTATTCCATCCTATTCAAACCCTGCCTGACAGCTACTACAAGCTTAACCCTAAAATACAATCGCTCAATAATTACGAACGGCATGCATGCAATATATGCACACGGCATCCTCAAATAGCCTTAATTGCTACTGTATCCCGAGGCCTATTGAACCAGGCCTTGGGCCAACCTTCCGGGCGCGTGGGAGACCAGGCCTATTAACTGTAGGCCATATATGGCACCATATGGACGAGGTTACGGCCTCAGATCCACGGATCTTTAAGCGGCTTCGTAACTGTGGGCCGCAATAAATTAAAAATAAGTGGGTAGCTTGATTCATGTAGTATTGTTCGTGTAAAGTGAGCATTTTAATAGAAGTTCGCTTAATGATTAATTTAGAAGTTATTACGGTAGGCGAGTTGTAATTGGGTAGTGTTTTAAGAACTCTGTTAGCTTTGATAAGGTAGGTAAATGAATTCTAGGCAAAAATTAAATTCTAGGAATTCAACAGGCGATTTGTTTGCCAGTCACTACAGTTCTCTTGCTGTTAGTAATGAAAACATTTTTGCTTATATAATTTGTTTAGTTAGCCAAGTTGAGTTGAGTCAAGCACGACGTAACAAAATGGTAAGGAAGGGAATAGTTTACTTTGTTTTTTTTCCAGACCCTATTATTATTATTTCAGGTTTAGAGGCATGGTGAACAGGGTGTTCAATAGAAAAGGGAGGATCCTCCGACCAGACGGGTGTTGTGTCTGGTGAGCTACTGCCCGACGGTTGATGTCGGGACGTTGTATATATGCTAATCGCGTGGTAAACTCTAATTGCGCGATGCAGGTTTGCGTGACGTCATGTCATTGATGCGTAGTTCATATGTGGCGATGTAGATGCCGCCACACAGGCAGCAGGCTGTGGCTCATACAATACACAAATAGGTACAAAAAAAAAATTACTACATAAAAAAATATTAAAAAAAACATAAAAATCAGAATAAATCACTTAGACACACGAAGTGACGGCGTCGTGTTACGCTGCGTGGTGTCGCATAGCCTGTGGCGAAATCGTCGGTAGACTGACCCTTCGGCCAAAACTCTTCCTTTAGGAACGTGTCGAGATGGTGTGTCGGAACCCGCACCACAAACGACTTGAAGTTGGTGTTTTGACGCGGGTCCAACTTCTCGACCCTCAAGGTCCAGTTGGTCAAATCAAATCAAATCAAATCATTTATTGGTCTTCACCTTTATGTACTCCACGATCTCCTCTACCTTCGTGGAGTGATGCATTCGAGACAAATACATGACGTCGTAGGTATCGCTGGACGTAGCAGCATATTTGGTCCAATAAATAAATAAATAATAATAAATAAATATCCTTGGACATTTCACACAACGCCATCTAGTCCCAAGCTAAGCAACCTAATGCTTGTGTTATGGTAACGAGATGGCTGATAAACTATTTATATACATTTTTTTTTTGTAAATACATACATATTATAGATAGAAAAACACCCAGACTCGGAACAAATACTTATAGGTCGTACAAATATTTGTTCCGTGCGGGACTTGAACCCGCGACATGCTGCGCAGCAGTCAATCGCTCAACCACTGCGCCAAACGTGTAGTCCAGTACCGCATTGATTGCAACAAGTAGGCTTCTTCTTCTTCTTCTGAACTTTGATGAAGCCATCTCTCTTGCTTTGAAGAAGATGACTCTTGCCACCGTGGCAGTATAGTAAGTCAGGTACATTTAAGTAAAGTGTCGCCACTCAGGGAGGATTTTTAATGCATCCCACCTTTATGTAAAATCCTGAAACATCATTCCATTTGCCACACGCAATGACAAGACCAAGGTTGTTCCAACCCGTTCCCAGTAGAACAATCAATCTGCCTATCTTTTTCCCTGCTAAACGCATCAAAAATAAAAACCCGCTTGTCTAACCAACAACGCATTCTCTCCTATTTCGGCCACATAGTACGCAGAGGCGATGAAAGCTTGGAAAAACTGATTGTGGTTGGGAACACCGGAGGCAAACGATCGCGCGGTTGTTCACCAATACGATGGACCGATCAGATGAAGGAATCATCGTCCTTTAAATTCTACACGGTGGTAAGGGATGCGCTGGACAGAAACCGGTGGAGACGGATCATCCGCTCCAGTGCAACTCCGAAGCTGACTACGATCCTCAGACATGAGGGAGACTACAGAGAGAGATCCTTTTCCCAACTATGTTTGGGTCGTGTTCCAGTCTAGCCGGATGCAGCTGAATACCAGTATATTACATGGAGTGACTGCCTGTCTGACTTCCACAACAAAGTTACTGGGTACCACGATATCCCCTTGGTAAGGCTGGTTGTCAGACTTTTAGGCTTCTGACTTCCCGTAAAGACTGTCAAAGATCCAAGAATGACATCCGGGACCAAGGGTTTAACCAGCTTTGCGAGACAGGCACGACCTTTCCCATTAGAACACACCTATATAATCTATATCCCAACAACGAAGTAAAAAGAAAACACACCTACACAATCAGACACCCAGTCAGTCAGTATGCACATATCGGGCGAGGCCGCGACCTGTCGCCTGCGTCGCTAATGGGGCGTTGCTCCCATGCCTTTGCGCGGGCGCAGGGTTAGATGTTACGAAGTTCAGGTGGTATTTTTGGGTTCAAAATTATTTGAACACACATAAGCAGGGCTAAAAATCGAAATGCTAAGAAAGATGTGTGTATTTCTTATCTATATATAGGGTTATTGGTAAAACACCAGCAACCTCTTCAGGGATCATTGTACTCATCATTATGAACAACTTTTACTATGGGACCAAACCTAAAAAATGTGTATCTGTGTGTGTGTCAGCTCCGACGCACGACGGGAGTTTACTCTTAAGTACATGTATAGTCAACGGCCAGAAGTCCACTTACACCGCAATGACCATTATCGCCTGCGCTATACGGGCTGCGGCGCTTACACCTATACGGTCTGCGGCGCCGAAGAAGGTCATAAGTAAACTAATATTGCTATGCCATGGTTTTGTGAGATTGCTAGTCGACTTCTGGCTGTTACTGTACATTACATACTCCTTGTCTTTGAATATAATGGATAGATTGACCGCCCAAAATAAACAAAGCAAGTACCAGACACACACATGATTTCAAAGTGAAAGGTGCGCAAGGTACGTTTCGCAAAAAAACCTAACGCTTTTGAGTTAACTCTTGTATTAATTTCACTCATCATAAAATTTCCATAGGGGGGGTCTTATATGGAGTAAATCCAATACCTTCCAATCACAATAAAATTACAAAGGTGACAGTTTGTAAGTCTGTGTGTGTTTGTAAGTTTGTTACTTCTTCACGCTCAAAGGGCTTGACCGATTTGGTTGAAATTTGATATGTAGATAGATTATACCCTGGATTAGCACATAGGCTACTTTTTATCTCCGTCTTCGCTGGTGAAACCGCGGGGCGCACCTAGTAGATAAGTATATAATTGACTGTATCAACAAACAGTTAAATCAACGTAGGTATACATTACATGCTTATTTAATTTCTGTGTAAAAAACCTCACTGTCATAATACTCATAATATTGACTGACACTGATCATAATATTTGACCTCCAACGATAATAATTATCATGTATATTTACTAATTGAACTCACTCAATTAAATTGGTACACTTGTTCTCGTTATGATTTCCGCATAATCAGAGATTAATTTTTAATTGAATTGGTAAAAAATGTTAATTTAATTAATCTAGTTTTGGTATGATATTTCTGTGAGAGCAATCCGCGTGTTTTTACTGAAAGATGTAATTTAGATCTTTTGTTCACAGATATCTGGTTTTTTTTTGTAATGATCTCATGAAACTACCTAAATACTTAAGTATTTGATCTAAGTATTTCCTTACGTCTTAATTTGGTTTTCCAAGGAAGAAATAAAAAGCTACATCAAGTCATATAAAGAAAGAATTACTCGCCACCCAAACATTCCGAAAAACCACCTCATGGATGAAAAGAGAACCCGCAGGCTAAAACACAAAATTCCACAAGATTTTATATAGCGTTTACCCACATTTTTGACATTTGATTGTCGCTGGCATGAGATTTCGACTTGAATTTGAACGTTTTTAGGTACGCGAATTGGCCTTCAGGACTAGATAGACCCAAGAGCCATTTCTTTAAAATCCTTTTTACATTACAATCATCAAAATTAGATAATAATCAACAACAAATCACCATCTGATGGCCGGATTACTTACGTCACGCATCTCCGAACGTTTCCGATCATTGCCGAACAGACAGACATACCGACTATTGTCGATTATCCATTGTTACAATCAGTAGGTCATTGATCGAGCTTATTTTAGGGTACCGCTTTATGAGTACCTATTTGCTTTAAAATTATTGGTAAGGGTTCCGTAGCAAGGCGAGATACGATTTCACTATCTTTTAGGGTAGGTTATTATTGGATCTTTCACTATCATTATTGGTTCTAAAGCGTGTTTCTGTTGGTTAAGGAAGAATATCGAGAGCTTATCTGAGGACCTCAAAAACTGAGCATAATACCCCGTTTACATTCAGCCATTGCCATTCGCGCTGCCGGAAATGGAAAAGGAATAGATATTTTGGTCCAATCAATAGCTATTAGGAGTTTAAACTCCGTTTAACAATTCTTCCGGGCATATCACAATTTCGTCATCTTAGTTTTACTAGTCATTGTCGCAACAAGATTATTCAGAAGACAACCCTGTAAAGAAACAACCACTAGTCACTGAACAAATGATGGTTTTGTCACATTGGATAAACGAGGCTTAAATTCAAAATGGACAGGGGGTCCAAAACGGCCACTTTGGCAGAATCATAATAGGATAATATTATGAATAATATTTGAAATCGTAAAAAGTCACAAACTGACAATTCATAATATATTGTCAGTTTCTGACCGTTTTACGATTTCAAACATTATTCATAATATTATCCTATTATGATTCTGCCAAAGTGGCCGTTTTAGACCCCCAGGTGATATTGACAGGTAACGCACAGCAACTTACTTTCTATAACAACAAAATTTCACTCACCATCATAAGAATCCGGAATATACAGGGGCTTTCCGACCAGCTTCCCCTTTTTCCCCGACAGAGGAACCGCTTCCACCCTCCTGTGGGCCTCCAACACTCTATACAGAAGCACTGGCCTATCCTCCCCCTCAAACTTCACCACGCGAGGCAACGAGAACTTATCCACAAAATCTTTCAACGTCATCACTTCACTTGTATCGTCTTCGGGCTCGACCGAACCATTTCGGCGACCTAGTAAAAAATTGTCCGCCCATTCCGGAGCGTTCGGTCTTCGCTCTAGGAAGTCAGGTCTTCGTTCACTACTGCGAGGTTTGTATCTAGGAGGCCGGTCTCGTCTTACTAAGGCTTCGTTGGCCTCCGCAAGCCATCGTGTGACTAGTCTTTCGCGTTCTACATCTAAGTATCTTGGTTTGGAAGCATCACAAGCGAAACGTGCTGCGTCGAAGCAGTACTGAGGGGGTGGGGGTCGTATCCGAGGGGGGAAGAAGCGGGGCGGGACGTACGGGGGGTGGGGGGCGTAGGCCGGCGGCGTCCTCGGCCCAGAGCCCTCGACTGACGCCGTTCTGAACATGTTGTCAGGCCATTGATGATGCTCCCGCCACCTGGAAACAAAAGATGCATTGGTTATCAACGAATTAAGAATGATATTGGTTATACTCGTATTGTGAGTTACAAGAAAAGTCTAAACAAAAAATCGAGGAGCTGATAGATTTTTTTTTTATTGGGTAAACGTATCTGGTCTGTGAGACAATCTATCTATGATCTATGGGCAAGCTTCAACTTTCTGACTAACTGACCGACTCTTTGACAATTCAAAAGTGGCTGTAATTGGTTTAATTAATTGAAATAAATGCTTTGAGTTTGAGACTTAAAACTAGTGGTCATCAATCGAGTGAGGAACCTCAGACAAAAGGGTCAGTATTAGGACAGCAGCCAGCATGAGGACGACCACAGCTAAACTGCTAAACAAGCACATATACCTCTATAAAGGTTGCATGATAAAATCGTCGTAATTACCACGCTTGATAATATCAATGGTCTCAATCACAGTAAGTTCGTTAAAGTAAAGAGATTAAGATCTATTATAAGTAAACAAGAATAATTTATGTCTACTCATCTTCTTGAAACGACATTCCCTCCAAATTAGATTGTGGACCAACGAAGAGACATAATTCCTCTCTAAACTAGACAAACACAATATTCATTAACAAAGTTTATTAACCCAAACCACATCTATCATCATTAGCTCAAAGGAATCGGAATTACCTCAGTAGTACGTGGAATTACCTCAGCAGTATGTGAACCTACGACCCGATACACTAACGAGCCATTTATTACATAAATATTAATGAAATGTCCATGTTAGTGGGCATTTTACAACGATTACGTCATCAAATGCTGGTTATACAGCCATAAAATTAAATAATTTGTATGAGAACAAATCTGTGAATATCGAAATAGTTGCGAGATTTTTTTTATTGGAAGTTTGTTGATCAATGCAATATTTTACGATGTAGATTTTAATACGATGTACTTACTTAGATAGCATTGAAAAATCTAGTCCGTAAATCAGAGATCCGGCGTAGGACTAAGGATCTTGATAGAGATCATGTTGTGATGGTAGATGTAGCAGAGCCCTAACTAAATGGGTGCCGACAGATGGTAGGAGGAGTGTTGGCAGTTCAAAAGTCAGAAAAGTAGATGACCTACAAAAGACCGCGGGTATGAACTGGACGAGACTCACAAATACCAGGAAAGCATATCATAAAAGAGAGGAGGCCTTAATACTCAGCAGTGGGTGGAAACAAGGATGATGATTTAAACCAGAAACAGATAAGCAGAATAGTCTCATCTTTACGTATCTCGGGACCTTGGAGTCCAGCACCCAAATTGCGTAACACACTATCAATCGACGACACGGTTGGCGCAGTGGTTGAGCGATTGACTGCTGCGCAGCATGTCGCGGGTTCGATTACTGCACGGAACAAATATTTGTACGACCTACAAGTATTTGTTCAGAGTCTGGGTGTTTTTCTATCTATAATATGTATGTATTTTAAAAAAAAATGTATATAAGTAGTTTATCAGCCATCTCGTTACCATAACACAAGCATTAGGTTGCTTAGCTTGGGACTAGATGGCGTTGTGTGAAATTTCCAAGGATATTATTCCAAGGATATTTAATCGGAATCGGTTTCATTTTGACAGTTCAACAATATTCAGACACATTTTTCGAATATATTTATGAAGCAATTTATTAGCAATTTGCTTCAAAATGATTCAAATTCCGATTGATAGTGTGTTACGCAATAGGGTGCCGGTTCTTTGGAAACGCGTACGAGGGTCCGAAGTCAATTTGTAGTTCCTCTTAGACAATTTTAAATGGAATGAGGCACCAACCGACGATCTTCCCTGTATGCACTATGCAAGTGCACCCAATGACAATCCCCGGTTGGTGTGGGACTATTACAGAACATAGAAACAATAGACTTATTATTATTATGTTTAACGATAAATCAATCCTGTTTTTTACTACATTATATTTTCACCTGCGACTGTGGTCGGTCATTGGCATTTAATAAACATCACTCCAAAACAAAAGAAGCAAAACACCATCTTCCCGCGGTTTTCTCACTACACAATTTTCTATAGTTTTAATTATTGCAAAATATCCGCTAGGAGACGTAAACTAACAATTTTCTTTACTAATCTCCATACAAGAGGTTGTTCCCACTGGGGCCTAACGGAGTAACCAGGCAGTCTAGGTACCTATTACAGGACAAAAGTGTATAAAATGATTTTCACACGCAGATAAAATACGTGTAGACACTTAGACAGTGTTTTGACAAAGTTGTTTTTGCGGTTGGTATAAGTGGGTCCATCTTTTGCTTCTATAGGCAAAACATCATGTTTGTATGTGTACCGAAGGGGTTGAGATACACACTTACACCGTATGGTAGAACTTTATTTCCTCGCCTTCTTCGTCTGAAGGTAAGTACACAGCGAGTATCAGGAGGCCAATTCTCGTACCTAAAAACGTTCAAATTCAAGTCGCAATCTCATGCCAGAGACAATCAAATGTCAAAAATGTAGGTAAACGCTATATAATGTTTGACAGATTGAGACTGAGATGAGATTGCGAACGTTCTTAAAAATACGGGAATTGCCTCTCAGATGTGTGTGATCGATCATAATTATTATGGGTCGAGTAGGTATCGAAGTTTTGTATGGAACCCGAACAGCTGTTATTTTTAGGGTTCCGTACCAAAATGGTAAAAAGGAACCCTTATGGTGTGACTCAGTCTGTCTGTTTGTCTGTCACAGCTGGATATCTCAAGAACTACTAATGCTATCAACTTGAAATTTGGAACAGTTTTAGATGACGTTTACCCAACTATTTTGTAAATAAGAAAGAAATAAAAATGTATATGTTTTTTTTTGCAACAGGAGCTGAACGGGAGTCTTAAAAAATCGAAGTAGAGCTACTAGGGCATGTGGGGTATCATATGAAACAACGCTGTTTGCACATTCTCAAACAATTTTTTTGTTTATTTTTAGGCCCCATAGTTTTCGACATTTGATGAAAAATGTAAAAAATATACCGTCCCCCTTATCTCCAAAGTTTGCATAGAGAAAAATAGAGAAAATTATTATATGTGATAGAAGTTTATGTAAAGATTACAGGAAAAATAAAACGATGTCTCTAAATAGCACACTTTTTCAGAAATCGGAACGGAACCCTCAGTACGCGAGTTCGACTCGCTCTTGACCGGTTTTTTTCGCCATTACGATGTTGGTCCCTTAGATAAAGTTGTTCAGTTTGTTGGTCTGTACTACACCCTTAAATATCACCAACATTTCTGATACACGCGATTATGTCTTAGGATTCCCATTTACCAGGCAATCATGACTGGGCTGCTACTAAGGATTCGCTAAATAGAGAAACCCCTTTTCCCGATCCAGGGAATGGAACCAGACCCCACGCTCACCAGAGTTCCCTGCAACCACTAGACCATCGAGGCAGTCATGAATGTGTCTTTTCAGACGAACAATTCTAGAATTATAGATACGGTCTACGTAAATCAGTCATTCAGTCTCTACAATAAGGGCCTGTTTCACCACCTACGATTCGATGTTCCTATTAAACTTACTTGGCCTTTATTTTCATTTTGTTCATTTTTGAATTTATTCGTTAAGTTCGGACACCGTGAAATAGGCCCTAAGCCTTTCATACCTATCAGTAATCCAAAGATTTACTACATACTGTTATGTAGCATGGTCGTTTAATCTGACACGGTTCATCTACTAGACTCTAGCAATAACTTGCTAGATTCTAAAATCACTACAGAACATAAATAGTGACGCGATGTCCCATCAAATAACATTGATTCCTGTTAGGGCTATGTCCAGACAGTTCAGATAAAACGCATTTTAAATTGCTTCCAAAAAATATTCTACGCGTCAAAAAAGAATTATTTTTTAAAATACGATGAGGTCTATATGACTACCTACTCTAAGAAAAACACCGAAACAAACTCAAAGGTCACAGTCTCTTTTTAGGGTTCCGTACCAAAATGGTAAAAAAGGAACCCTTATGGTGTCACTCAGTCTGTCTGTCTGTCTGTCTGTCTGTCTGTCTGTCACAGCTGGATATCTCAAGAACCACTAATGCTATCAACTTGAAATTTGGAACAGTTTTAGATGACGTTTACCCAACTATTTTGCAAATAAGAAAGATACAAAAATATTTATATTTTTTTTGCAACAGTGACTGAAAGAGGGTCTTAAAAATTAAAAGTGTGGCTACTAGGGCATGTGGGGTATCATATGAAAGAACGCTGTTTGCAAATTCTCAAACATTTTTTTCTTTTTTTAGGCCGCATAGTTTTCGACTTCTGATGAAAAATGTAAAAAAATACCGTTCCCCTCCCCTTATCTCTGAAGTTTGCAAAGAGAAAAATCTGAAATTATTCTAAGTGATAGAATTTTATGTAAAGATTACAGGAAAAATAAAACGATGTCTCTAAATAGCACACTTTTTCAGAAATCAGAACGGAACCCTCGGTGCGCGAGTCAGACTGGCCCTTGACCGGTTTTTTTAATACAAAATGTTATAAACTCAACGCAATATCGCAGGACGGAGGAACGCAAGCGTGCTACTTCTATTGCGTCGTTATTATCGCAGCAGTGTGGAACATCGTAGCCGTCCTAATACAAAGTGCACTGAAAACAGGGGGCCTACTCCCTAAGCACGAAGCCCGTAGTTTCGGCCTTCGTTACGGGCGTTTCTTACTCCGTATCACCTACGGATGCATGATTGGTTCGAGGCCCGAACGAAGTATGAATGACAACAGGATTTGCCAGTTGTCCCTACTCCCGGTGTGCTTTTGCCCGTCCGAAAAATTTAACTTTTACATTTGTTTTGACGGATCATAATATCAGACGGACGGAAGAACGGACGGACGGAAAGACGGACGGACTTAGGGAGTAGGGCCCCAGATATCGCAATTCGAAATAACGCACCCGATATTATCGACCGATAATAACGCGCCTATGGCCTTTATACTGAAACCTAAATAAACAGAATCGGTAAAACTACCTATACTATCTACCATCAACAATTAAATAGAATATGTATGAATAATATTGTGTAGTTTTTCAGAATCGTGCATGTACCTACTCGCTGATTTGCGGCACCTTGTACTATTTTCAGTACCTAATTAGTAGATTATTAACCAAGGGGATAAAGCAGTGTCTTCTGTCGCGGGTGACGATTTAAATTGCGAGCGTAACGAAGGACTCGAGGTTTACTCCCGATTGTAGCGAGGGTGTTAAAAACTTAAATCACGAGCGAAGCGAGGGATTTAAGACGAGTCCTGAGTGTAGCGAGGATAAGTTCACCCAAGACTAAGACAGCTTTATCACCGATGAAAATACTCTACTTTTCGTACCATTTGCGAAAAAATTAACACAATAATAATATGAGATAAGCATATATTAAAAATAATGACAATTAAAAATAAATTAAAATAACTTAACGTTTATGTATTTGAAGAAAATGAAAACGCGGTAAATTCCTAGACTAATATTTTTTTGTCGGAAAAGCAAAGGCATCAAGCTCATACGGCCTCGTCGGTTTTCGTAATTTTATTTAATAATCATAACTGCCTAGTAAATGCGTATTCCTTTTTCAAAAAGATGTATAAAGCTTTATATACAAACTCAAAGGTGTAAACACAGATTTAGTTCAGTATAAATTTCGGTAAGTATTCCAAATTTAAATCACATTCTTCCCCTAGAGGATGAATGAAATTCAGTACAATTTTTTTCCCTGTTTTTAACAGATTAAAAATGACTATTGTTATGTTCGCTTTTTGTGGCATAGAATGTCACTTTTTTGAGCAAGTGGTACGAAAATTATATTATTAAGTCAATGTCTAAATTTCAATTGCATAAAAATAACAAGTGGAAGCGCGGAGTCTCCTAATACAAGCAATTCCTTGCTTAAAATGTGATCTCCAATAATATGTATCGAAATGCCTATTGTAATTGAAATAAACGTTTTTATTTATTTTATTTATTTAATGTATAGGTATGACTGCGCGACATAACACGGCAATCTGTGCTCAGCCTTACAGTGATTTATTGTCCCATCAACCATAAGTACGTAGCACTGATTCCCTAAGGATAAGTTTCATACATTTATTTCTTCAAATCTACACGCATGGTAAATGCACATACGAAGTTCTTGTGGGCAATTTTATGGACATAATTTGTTTATTAGATAAACCTCATTTGTTTATTTTTTTTTTTTTTGTTTTTGTTTTTACTACACGGCTTAGCTTAGAGTTAATAAATAATGGGAAATAAATGTATTGATGAAATGGATGAATGAATTAAATAATTAATTATTGGGTGGGTAAGACACATTCCCTGATTTCACATAAGCCTCATAGAGTACGCGTACTCTATGAGGCTTATGTGAAATCAGGGAATTTTTGCAGCAGAAGCAAAATAATTACTCGAAGCTGAAGCTTACATGTCAATTAATTAATTATATTTTAAATATTAGCCTCAGGCATTAAGGGGGATGCGCTAAGGTAGCCCGCGAAATTCAAATTTTCTTACGTTTTTTCTTCTTCGTTGCTTTTCTTCGTTGCGATATCAAATCAGAAGATTTGAGGTCAATTCTAACTTATGGAGTTGTATTGCCTGATTTAATGATTATAATTCTGGAAAGCTATATTAGATAAGTACAGGTGCGAATCATATTTTAATCAACATACAACCTGACACTGACCTAAAAATTTCAAAAAACGTGAATTTCGCGGGCTATCTTAGCGCATCCCCCTTAATCCGTCCCCTAAAAAACCGTCAAATTTTGAATAGGTTTTTCTTTTGTTGTTAAAAGTAAAATATTTTCACTTACTCGTTTCCTAAACCTTGATGGTATACAAACACAATTTTTTGCACAACACTCATTTTTAATTATTTTTACTACAGAACAATTCATTTAATCACAACATAATTATTTCACTTCAACATGATTATCTTGACTGTTTGGCTGTTGCCCTAGTATTTTTCAAAATTAAAAACAAATGAAAACGTTTCACAAATATTCATTATCACTACCAGCAAAACATAAAGTTGTACTATTGCACAACAATTGATTTACAGTTTAGTGATTGGCCGATACGGACGAGACAATGGTTCAAAAAGACAACACACCGTATGTCTGACCGAGTCACACGGGTGGCTTTTTGTGCGGTAGCGTATGGAACTGACTCGGTAACTAATATCGTAATACTAATAAGGGAACAATACGCTGTTACTTGAATAAATAATACGCAATTAAAATGTTTTGATTGACCGTCCTTGAGGATAAGTCGTGTGATTTGATTGATTATGATGATGTCATAAAGGATCGGTAGTGCTGGTCCCATTTTTGTATTGTCTAGACTCTAAAAAATTTAATCAAATCGAATTGGCAAGATCTCTAGACTCTAGAGATCTTGCCAATTCGTTTTGATTAAATTTTTTATTTTTTTTATATAAAAAACTTCTATAGACGCACTGCGCTTTTTCTGGAAACTGGACTGGTGACGGTGAATCGAATATGCTCGGCTCCAGTCGGTCGGTGACACACTACGGGGAAACCCCGAAACGATCAATCGCGACTGATCAATTGCCATCAATTTATACTGTAGTAATGTTGTCAATTGCTTCAATTACACTTAGTAGACGATCAATTTGCGCATCACTGTGTATCAATTGACAATTGCAATATATTGTTTCAGGGACCCTTAAGTTTTCACTTAAGGCGAAAGCGCCAAGGTAGCCCGCGAAATTCAAAATTTCTTACGTTTTTTGCAATTTGTAGGTCAGTGTGAGCTTGTATGTTGATTAAAATATGATTCGCGGCCGTAGCTAATATGGCTTTACAGAATTATAATCATTAGAATCAGCAATACAACTCCATAAGTTAGCATTTACCTCAAATGTAGCGATTTCATGAAATCATGAGGTTTGAGGTAAATGCTAACTTATGGAGTTGTATTGCTGATTCTAATGATTATAATTCTGTAAAGCCATATTAGTTACGGCCGCGAATCATATTTTAATCAACATACAAGCTCACACTGACCTACAAATTGCAAAAAACGTAAGAAATTTTGAATTTCGCGGGCTACCCTGGCGCATCAACCTTAAGAGTGAGTAGTAATACACACACACTCTTTCTCTTTTTTTTTATTTTTCTGTATGCTGAACAACACTAGCTTAGGTATAAGATTTTTTTATTTGCACAAAAGTCTTAGGGCCACTGGCACCATCAATCACACACATTTAGCGCTAAACATTAAAAACATAATTCTGTCTCTGTCATCTTAAAACGATGATAGAAACAGAAAGTTATTTTAGCGTTCAACGTGTTTAGTGATTTGTTGTGCAAGTGTACCTTAAAATAATACAATGTACAAGTAGTAAGAGATATAGGTAGTAGGTAAGTAAAAAAAACCGGTCAAGAGCGAGTCGGACTCGCGCACCGAGGGTTCCGTTCCGATTTCTGAAAAAGTGTGCTATTTAGAGACATCGTTTTATTTTTCCTGTAATCTTTACATAAACTTCTATCACATAGAATAATTTCAGATTTTTCGCTTTGCAAACTTCGGAGATAAGGGGGGGGGGGGAGAATGGTATTTTTTTTACATTTTTCATCAGAAATCGAAAACTATGCGGCATTAAAAATAAGAAAAAAAAAATGTTTGAGAATGTGCAAACAGCGCTCTTTTATATGATACCCCACATACCCTAGTAGCCCCACTTTGATTTTTGAAGACTTCTTAATTTCTTTCTTATTTGCAAAATAGTTGGGTCAATGTCATCTAAAATTATTCTAAATTTCAAGTTGATAGCATAAGTAGTTTTTGAGATATCCAGCTGTGACAGACAGACAGACAGACTGAGTCACACCATAAGGGTTCCTTTTTTACCATTTGGTACGGAACCCTAAAAAGGTGCAAAAAGCTCATTGGGCATCGAAAAATTAGTCCGCATCACTGTCAATAGGAAAAGTGCCCATCAAAAATTTCTATTTGAAATCAAGAACCGCGGTGATTAGTCAATAATCAGACAAAAAAGTAAGTTAACAAAAACAAAAGATCTAGATTTACCAGACGGATTTAGCTGACTTTCTTTTATGTAATTTATGGACAAAAAGTATTTTGCAAAGGCACTGCTTATTTCGTAAGAATTTTCTGCCTTCTCAATCAATGAGGGAAAGGAGAAACATCCGCATTTTGTATGAGACATGTACTAGGAGCGCATGAAATAGCAGGATAATTGCTTAGTGCGGATGTCACAAATGAAACTGAACGCGATCAGCGTTTCTAAATCGTGTTATTATTAAACCAGCCATAATAATAAATAATATTAAGTTTAATAACATCATAACTGACACTGTTTGACGGGTGGTGCTTAATCTTTTAGTTAATAATAAGGGAAAAGCCACTAACTGCGGACGTTAATCACCAATTAGATATCTATGCTGCGTAAGCGCCGATGACTTAGAACTTTAACATTAAATGCGATGTTTATTTGTTTTCCCTTACTCTTGAAAATCTGATGAGCTCTTGGAAGAATCCCAGGCAGCACACAAGTCATATAACTGGCCAACAATGTAACCTTATGCAAGGTTAAGCTTTATTACATATGTATAGAAGCTGTGTGTATTACGAAGTTCTGTATTAATTATTTTTTTTGCTATAATAATGCTATTAGCTGAGTAAGTTTTGTAATTTGCCGATTTTATTTCTTAAAACTGAATAATCATCATAAAAAGACCTGTTACTCAAGAGTTCGTGTAACCTTTTGTATAACATTGGTATAAAATTCCATTAGCAAGCATGATACTGGATAATTTATATTCTGTTCTCTTTTAGTTCTATTAAAACCACATTTTCATAGTTATTCAGCTGCTGTATAAAATAGGCGCTGTTTCTGTTATGAAGCATGTAGTAACTTAAAAGAAATTAAGATAGCTGTTATAACTGCTTTATGCCACTTTAAGTACGAAATTACCGTCATGTGCAGCTAAGTGTGGTAACAACAATAGTAACAGATTTTTATGCAGAAGTTTGCTGGGTAATCACGAAAAGTAGACATTCTTCCATCAAGTTTACTAAGATATGTATGTGTGTATATGTTATGTACTAAAGTATGTAAGGTGTATAGGGTAGGTAATTAAACTAATCCTATGCTTCAGTAGGTACAATTTACTTATATTCTATGACTACTTTTATTGTTATTTATTTAGGTATTTCAATCAAACTTAATTATACGTTTACAATCAGTTAATTAGGTAGTTCTTCGTGTTGTCGTCGCCAACAGTAATCAAGACTAATGTTTATTAATGTTAACTTTACGAATTGATAACATAATGATTAATAGTATGATACTTCAATACTTCTTAGATTTTACATTGCCAAATTGTTCCTAAACGATTGTAAGCCAAAAACTAGAATGAAGAGCTGTGTTTGGTAGATACTAAAACTCATCAGATATTATTTATATGATTAGATTATAGAACAAAAATACCTAACGACTTCATCGATAAGTATTTTTGTTAAAAAGCTTTTTTATATTGATTATTAAATAATTATCTGAATTTGATAAGAGCTAAAAAGAACAAATAGGTAATATACCTATACTGTGGGTTTTCATTACTATAAGACTGAATCCTAATTGTTTGATTTACAGTACCGAAGCCGAAGCCGATTAATCGGTTATCACCAAAACTTTCGGCCGAAGCCGAAGCCGAAGGTGTCATTGACCTTGAGAAATACGATAGTTACTTTGATCTCAGAATATACTAGATACATATTGTGAGAGCTTTAGACATTTAGCCCAATAACGAGCCGAGTGACCAACATATACAAGTAGGTAATAAAATATTGTCTAAAATAAAAGTTTCAAATATACAATGTTAATTAAATATTTATTTACTTAAAGTAATTTTAACAAAAATAAACCTTCGGCTTCGGCCAAACCTTCGGCAAATTTTTGGCCGAAGCCGAAGATTTGGCCGAAGGTGCTTTTTTGGCCGAAGGTGGCCGAAGCCGAAGCCGAAGCCGAAGCTTCGGTCGGACACTAGTAATTATAGAAACGTTATAGAAAATATGTTGAGTGCAGACCTCTTTTAACCAGAGAACAACTGAATAAGTGGACACGTAAGGTCTGTTAAGCAGACATAAGATGATAAGCCGCTGTGCAATCAGATTTTATTCAGAATGAGCGTCGCCATATCGAATAACATAACCTATTACAATTTTATGGAATTTTATACTCAAATACTCAATTTTAATAACGAAATCGGTATAATATTCTTATAAAAGTATTACAAGGTTATTTTTGAACCCATAAACTGCATAAAACATAAAAAATATTTCACACGTAAAACCAAACCATTAGACGAAATGTTGTTTATTTCTCCAAAACCCGGCTTATCAGGTAGCGCGTGAAAATTTTATACGAAATGTATATATAAATACACAGTACAGTTGCATGCGCACCAACAAATTCCTTCTCTAAGCATAAATAAGGCTAAAATTTGGCAATATAATTTGGCCATATTATATTTCAATGTTGCAGTTCACCAACAAAACGCATACCGCGGGTGTTGGGATTTGTCAATTTCAATTTAACTTGATTAACTTCTTGATAATATATACTGAAATAAGCTAAACGCTGTGTATCCTCTGAATATCTGAGGTTTGAGGGACTTAACCATAGTTCACTCACCATTCATTCATCATCTGGCTAACAGAGCTGTAACACTTGTACAAAAGAACAAAATGCTTTTATGCAGAAGATACTCAGCTTGTCGTACAATTATTCAAAACTTATTCATCTGTTACGTTGCTATTGCACAGCTATTAGCAGTATAATTTGTGCCCAAATTGCTTGAATAACGTCTGAGTAAGCGCCAAATCAGCTAATTACAGTAGTCTTATTCAGCAATTAGTTTCTATGACTGCTGTTAAACAAAACTTACTCAGAAGGTTTGTGCTGGCTGGGATTCTTGTCATAAATTATTTAAAGGTAGGTTTATTTTAGAACATCTGTCAAATCTAAAACCGGTTCATGATGAATGAACCAGTTTGGCATCTAATATGAATACCATTTTTTAAATTGGTCATTGGCACCGATAAATTATTACGTACCTGCTTATTTAGATAAACTTGACGCTGAAAAAAAAAACGATCCCGCAGATTCCGCTTAAAGGCTCTTACAGATAGAGGCGATATCGCGAGTGATATTGCGATATTATCGCGTCGCAACACCGCAACGCGACACGTCGCGACGCGATATCGCTTCTGTCTGTAAGAGCCTTAAAACTACTAAACATTTTTATTTTAGTTAATTCATTCATGCATTCATTGAATTCATTTCTGTCAATTGTTAAGGTCCGTTGTAAAGCGTCCGGGCAGCCCGCGAAATTCACATTCTTACGTTTTTTGCAATTTGCAAGTTAGTATTAGGTTGTAAATGTTGATCATCTTGTTTTTAGGGTTCCGTATCCGAAGGGTCCAAACGGAGCGCTATTGTTGTAAGCCTGTAACTCACGTGTTCGTCTGTCCGTCTATCCATCGTCCGTCACACAGCTTTTACAGCCAAACCGTTGGAGATACAGTCTTTAAATTTTCATATTTGTATGGCAAAGCCATACAAATTGCCAGAACATATTTTTTAATGTAACGTAAACGCACCTAATAACGACCCGTTAAAATCCGCGCTCATTACCGCCCTATTCAGAAAACTATCATTTTTATGTCATGTATTAAAGCTACACAATTGGTTGCTTTAAAAAAATGTAGATGTATTTGTATTGCAAATGTTCATCTCTTGTTTGTGTGCGTAACTCGACGATTTAAATAATAATTGCTCAGTTCGTCCGTGGACGCCGACCTTAGTGCATTTTCCATAGTGTGGCATTCCCGATGGCGTAAGGTACTCTTGTTTCTTTTTTAGCAGAAGATTATATCGTCAAGCATTTTAATGTAACTTCTAGTTCTTTTGATGCATTTTTGATACTTTCAGGAACACAAGTAATGATTCATTTTAATGAAATACTATTTTATTTTGCTTAAATTTCAATATTAAAAATAGGCGGTAATAGGAACAAAAATCACAATTTTATTCCTATTGTCGACCCATGTCGCTGATAAGTACTTCTCGTATTTTTTGTGTGCCATGATTTTTGTTAAAATGCATAAATGTATAGGCAGGAGGCTATACTAACTAAGTTCCTTACTATGTTAACTTATATTTGAGCTATTAACGCCATATATTCAAGAGCTTTAGTAGCCGTATACACTAACTTTGTTCTTATGTAAATATTTTGATGAATAAAGGAGGTATAATTTTTAAATAGTGTATTTTTATAGTTGAAATATCATTATTATTAAATATTTTTAGCAACCGCACCACTTAAAATCATATACATGTAAAAAAATCACATGCATTTACACAATTCATACACATTCCCTTGGGTCGGTAATAGGTTATACGATTTCCTTTAAGAAAACCTAATACCGATCTACTTGTACATTTACGATGGACCCCATACTACATGTTTTTTTATTTTGTATTTATTTTCAAGTAAACATAAAGTTATTTAATAGACATTATAGTATTCCATAATAAACATACAGATTTAAAATAACATAAGCTTTATTATATTATAGTAATACTATATATTTTATCTACACCCATTCTATAAATTCTCTATAAAAGTTTCTGAAACAGTTAGCTTATTGCCAACATTAAAACAGCCAGTGTCATAGTAACCATGGTAACCATAATAGCATCCAAACGGGTGCTTTAATGTTGTACTGTATTTCATAATGCAACTCGTTTTCAAAAAAAGAACATTGTAATGCACGCGCGTTTCACTACAACAGTGCCGTAATTTAAAAAAAGAACTTATTCGAATTCACGTCGTATACTATGACGCCGGCCGCCATGTTCGATACGAGTATTATTATTGCAAAAAACTGTTTCAGAACCTTTTATAGAGGATTGATAACATGGATGTAGATAAAGTCTTGTATGCAACTGTACATAATTTGGTATTAAAACACTCATGTAATACTATTATCACACGAGGCGAAGCCGAGTGTTATAATAGTATCACACACACCCACATAGTATCACCCACATTCGTGTTTTAATACCCCTTATTATACGTCAGTTGCATAAATAACTATTATATGACTATGTTACATTTTTACTAAGATTCTATAATGCCATTTACTCTTGTATAATACCAAATGCCCCCATTGGTTATATATTATAGTAGTTATAATCAATGCTGGCCTTTGGTAATTTGTTATACATAATTCATATAAATATGATATTTTGGATTGATTTAACGCTGTTAAGAATATACTATTATAAGAATACATATAATTGTTAAGTGTTGATAGCATTCTGTACTGTGTTGGAGCATTTATATAAACAGTGCAATATACACGAGCATTTTATTTAACTTTAACGGTTCCATTTATTTAGTGGTCGGTATTAGGTGTCACATAAACGGTATTAGGCACACACCCGATATTTTGAGTCGGTGATAGGGACATGACCCTTTTTCCTTTATTTAATTTTTAATTTTTTAAGTAATTCTTTGATTATCTGTTCTTACACATAACTAAAAAAATCGATAATTTCAGTACTTGAAAAATTATTTTTATTGAAGCCACATATTAAGAATGTGCTTATTTTTTGGATATCAATCTGAACTCCGCTTAAACTGGCGGTAATGGGTGCGTTTACGTTATTTAAGGGTGGCGCGAAAACAAATTTTGACATACCGCTTTCGCAGAATGACTCCTTCTCAAAATGTCACATTATGAAACTCCAAACATAGCTTAGTTATATGTGTTGTAAAACTTGTAAACATTTAATAAAAAATTGGAAAAAAACAAATTTTTTTTTAAACTTGGCTATAATTTTTTTCTAAGTTATGCGACATTTTGCGAAAGAGATATTCTGCGAAAGAGGCATCGACCTTTTGAGAAGGAGTCATTCTGCGAAAGCGACATTATGCGAAAGAGACGTTTTGCGCCTGAGCCCATTGTAGTTGTAGTGCAACCAGACCTTATTTCTGAAGTAAGGAATCATAAACTGAAGCAAAAATACCTTAGAAATAAATTACCTAAACGATGAAAAACATTTAACATAGGTAACTTAAGTCTTACCCATGTTTTATAAGTCCAGTAATCAGCGGGTAATGTTGCCAATAACTCGTCTAGGCATGTGTTTACCCGACTTTAACTAATTACGTCAGAAAAGTGCGGTATCTTCCACATTTTATAAGACGTCGCTATTTAGTATTAGATAAGGCTTTAATGTGGGTATTTCTCAGTTTGTGAGCTAATAGTTTACAGTAGCAGTATGGTTAGCAAAAAAAGCCAATTATGTTTTTGATTTATTTTGATGTGTTCGGCTGTAAACTGTACTAAAGTTATCCAATTTGAACCTTAGACGATTATAATTTGATCCAAAAAAATTATGTTAGACATGCACAATATACAACTTAATTGTTTAGTAGAAAAGAGGATTTTTTTAATTCCGTGGGTGTCTGTTTTATTTATTAAATGACTTATTTATTTGGTGAATTTTGAGTAGCTTAGGTATTTATTTAAGAGTCCAAGTTTATTAGGTTATCATACCAAAAAGTACAAATAATTTAAAACTTATACAACTACTATGTTAGTAACATTGTTATAAAAATTAACATCCACCACATCCTCAATCAAAAGCATACATTTAATGTTGAAAATAAAAAAATAAGTCGATGTCCCCTCAATAATCAAAACTCGATGAACAGCCAAAGCACCTGTTCATGTTATAAATAGCTGGCCCATAACAGACTATAATAAACTTTAAAATTCAATACGTAAGATTCAGTTTCGTTTGCTGTATTCTGGTACAACGACCTGACTTATACATATTACCAATTTACAAATACAGCTGTCGAAATCAACTTCAATGCGACCTAAGCCGTGACTCTTCCGAATAATGATTTTATAAGTTGCCGTACAAGTTTTTAACGGCAATATTAACTTTGTCGATTTGCATCGTAAGTTTTTTTGATACTAGTTTGCTCCAATTTTTTTTTCTTTTAAACGTTGACGCAACAATAGTTTTTTGTATTGTTCAAAAGTAATTAATGTGCGATCAGATTATTCTGAAGTTATCTAATACGGATTTATGGGTAGGTATGTACAGCTAAGATTACCTATCAGATCTGTTTGGAATTTTCACGTGGGATAAATAATTAAACAAATAAACAAAAAATGTAGGTTGACTGAAGATTATTATTTATCAGTGTCAATGACACCAAAAAAATATTTACTACATATTTGTTAGCAAAACGTAGAAGGAGAAGCTAGATCATTGATCAGTTCGAAGCTAAAAATTTACAAATTAATTTAATTATTGAGCAAATTAATGTGAAAGTGATTAATATAATCATATCTCTCGGACCAAAAATTAATGCTTTAGTCACATGTCTCAATATATTTATTTTAACATAAAATAAATTAAAAATGAAAACTGAAATATACAACGTGTAATGCTAAATGCGCAAAACCTCTTAAGAGGAAAGACGGGTGGCCAGTTAGGTATTTTAAGAACGTATTGCTGTCGCTCTGCGAGCGCTCCGCCCTCGAATTCGTGCGATAAGGACAACTGCAGATCCGACTAAATAGCCTATGTAAAAAGTCACATTTCGAGGTTTGGCTCTCGCCTATTTCCTCCTCCAATATTGGACCAATTTAAAAGATATTTCATAAACTGAATAAGAAGGAAAATAGTTAAAAGTTCGTTCGTTAATAGTTGTCAAATTGGTACACTAGGCGTCTGTTGACAGCGGTCTGAATAGGCAATTTTGAGCATTTTTGGAGGGTTCTAGTTCCTATAAAAATAATATATCATCTAAAAGGAAAACATAGGGGCATACAATTAACTGATATTTATATTTTTGTAAAAAATCATTGCTTTATGGTCATTAACCAGAAAGAAAACAGGCGAGAGCGTTTGTATCTTTTTGTATGGAGAAAAGAGCACCCACGTTTCCTCTTAAGGGGTCATTGTACTCATCATTATGAACAACTTTTACTATAGGACCAAACCTGAAATCGCGAAAAAAAGTTGTTCAGTACATTTTGACGAATTATGCGAACATAAATGTACTGAACAGCTGATTTTTTTTTCGCGATTTCATGTTTGGTCCCATAGTAAAAGTTGTTCATAATAATGAGTACATTGACCCCTTAAGAGGTTTTGCGCATTTAGCATTACACGTTGTATATACATAAATGAATATTAACATCCAAATTTAAAAAAAAAATACTGTGTCCGAAGTGAAATTTCGAGGTTTTTGACATTATGCAAAAAAGGCATTTTTCGAATAGGCATTTTGCTAATGTGACGTATTACGATGTGGCGTTTTCAGAATATGACAATTTAAGAATGTGACATTTTGTGAAATTCCATTAATGTAATTTTTCGAATATGGCATTGTGCGGCGAATCCATCATAAGAACCCCATAGGTCCCTGTCAACCGAACCCCATAGGTTCACAACTACTTTAAGGCCGCGGTCACCATCGGATGATGGTATTTTAGAAGGTTTCTCCTTACGCACCCCATGTGGGCGTCTGACATTTGAGGGGATGAGTTTAACTATGCAGTTTCTTGCCCATTCTTTCTTCTCCATACAAAACTACCTATTGGAAGGGGAGCTAGAATCAATACTATTTTCTTGTAAGTTTTGAGGTTCAAAAGTGCCTTTTATGTGCCTAATTGAAATAAATGATTTGACTTTGACTTTAAGATCCTCAAGAGTGCTCAATATTCATCAAAGTCTAAATTTTCATTTTGGATACTGTAAACATATTGTTTGACGCGGCTAAAAATTTAAATCTCTCAACAACCAAGAATCCTATAAAACACGATGACCCACCAGATATAAAAATACATACTCTATATATTTTTAATACAAGATCAGCGTGGAAATAATTCTCACAAGCAAAAAAACTTCACGGCCTTTAAAAATAAAGACACAGTGAGTCAGAAGACAAACTCATGCGCACCAAGGTGTTTTACAAACCGAAGTAATTTATAGGAAGCACAGGTGTCATAATATATCCGTCTCTTTCTTCCTTATACTTTAACCCATTGATTAAAAGAGACAGAAGATTCTGCACACCTATTTGACGTTACAATTAACATTTTTATATAATGTCAATTCAAAATGTCAGTGAGTTGTTGGAAAAATGTATCGGTTGGTTTTCCACTAATTACGTTAAAATGTCAATTGATCACAATCACAAACAATTAAATATTATGTACTAAACATACAAGAAACGAATAAAATATATATTTTTATTAAATTAAATATTCATTCGCTATAAAATCGTTCCATGTGCCATCTAGAATAGCTTTTATAGCTTAGATCTCAGAGCAAAGAATTATACAATCATTTAATTTTTAACACTCTTTTAAGTTATAAACCTCTCCTAGTGTGAAAAGTCAATTACAAGATGAGTCACGCACGACACGATCCTCGGCACTGCGATACCAAGTATATGAGTGTAGAAAAGCTTTGAATTTTAAAACTCATCAAAACTTTATAGAACAAGTAATAATTTTGCCTTATATGAAAGGAACTAATGCCACATACTTGACCGGCAAATCAGTGATTGCAGGAGCATCCTTGAATGAAAAGCTTTCTAAATATAGCTCAGACCGCGGAAACTCGTAAAAAAACAAACATTTACAACTAGTTTTAACTTTGCAGCAGAATCACTTCATACAACACTCGAAGAAAATGATGATACTATCGTTATTGTGGCAGGATTAGAAGAATATTGACAATCATACTTCGGGTAAAACCCAAATTACCTTGGAAAATATGATTATTGTAACTTGGGTTGGTGTATATAATTCAGGGGTTAGGTAATAACAGCTTTTACTGTCTGGAGCCAACACAATACTAAGAACTATTTTTTAAAAACCATGCCATTTGGTAAAAGTTAGGCAAAAAGATAGTTAACATTATGTATTTAAGATTATGGCTGGGGGAATCCGCAGTATGCGAGAATCAATCAGATTGGACGTCTTTCAGCTGAAATGATGATGATGATGATGGATCCAATGATAACAAAAACAGTGATGAACATAAACGGTCATCATACGTTATTTTAACCTTCTAAAACTACGTCATCTTGTTTCCACACTTATTCACATGACCATAAGTAACCGCTTCACCTATTCATTAACAAGGGAATCATTTCGTAATTTCCTCAATAGAAACAGGATGTAGTACCGTTATCATAATTAGTTGAAGGAGATAAAAACCTTTGAGATGTGAGGGAGAAAACTGGATCGTTGGATGGAACATTTTCACTGAGAGTTGGTACCGCGAATTTAGAAAAGTATCATCCATACTAATATTATAAATTCGAAAGTAACTCTGTCTGTCTGTCTGTCTGTCTGTCTGTCTGTCTGTCTGTCTGTCTGTCTGTTACCTTTTCACGCCTAAACCACTGAACCGATTTCGATAAAATTTGGCAAGGGTATAGATGGTATCCTTGAGACGGACATAGGCTACTTTTTTTTTTTCAAAAATAATCCTACAGGGGGTGATATAGGGGATGAAAGTTTGTATGGGAAACTCAGTATTTCTTAAGTTAGGGATGTGAAAATTAAAATGTATGCTTTTGATAGGAAATAAAGAAATATGCGGTTCAGCGTTTTTGAAAAATCATCCCCTAAGGGGGTAAAATAGGGGTTGATTTTAAAATTTACAAAACTGCACGGATTTCGACAAAATTTGGCAAGGCTTTATATAGCATCCTGGTAAAGGACATTGGATACTATTTTTTCCAAAAATAATACTGCAGGGGGTGATATAGGGGATGAAAGTTTGTATGGGAAACTCAGTATTTCTTAAGTCAGGGATGTGAAAATTAAAATGTATGCTTTTGATAGGAAATAAAGAAATATGCGGTTCAGCGTTTTTGAAAAATCATTACAAATTTACTTGCAGATGTTTAGAGTAAGTATCATCACAAAAAAGGGAAAGCAAACATTTCAATAGGTATTGTGATTCCTTTTACTAATCATTCAGGTTATCACAATAATTAAATATCTAAATATTCTTCTACTGATTAATCAGATTTCAATTGCTTGCTACATCCAGTGACATTTATCCTATTTTTTACAAAAACAGTAATTTCGATAGATTTACATGATTATACTTAACTTTAGTTTCTGCTTCTGGAGTAATAAAAAGGCTCATGCCCTATTACATGATAAAATGTTAGTGTACTATAGGTACGCCTCTGCCAAGCCCTTCGGGGAGACCCAGGCGTGATGTTATGATAATATGTTGTGTCTCAGTACAGGTAATTAAAGATCATTCAATATGAATAACTTCTCTGATTTATTATTTTAAGAAGACATTAGAAGTATTATTTTAGTGGTATTACTCCAACCTGTGGCCTTCCGTACCACTTGCAGGTTTACACCCAGTCTATGGGTGGCTGACGTGGAGATGTGATGAGTACTGTGGGCTCCGAATATCAATATGTCAATGCCGCTATCTTCTAAAACTTTTTTACTCAGTAAGCTAGTGTTTGCGAAAATAGGTAAGTACCTATGAGGTGTGGGTGTGGTGGGTTTTATGAGGTCTTCGAAGGCTAATGAACAGGTGGTCGTTTAATTGATTGTGACGTAAGGATGCAGTTTTATCAATACTTATAAGCATGAACAGCAGTAGCTGGAAATATGCATCAATTTTTGCGAATAAAGGGTAGATTCTGATTAGTGGTTGGAAGGTTCCAGGTCTCGAGGTTTTAAATAAGTCATATATTTTAATTACAATCATATTATCACTGTAGGTACTCATATTTTTTAATTTAATTAAATAGTGTCTACATCTTTTGCGCAGAAGCTATTGCTAATAGAGAAATAGTGACAAACATTCAAGTGTTACACCTATCCGTCTACGTATACTAACTGGTTATAATGCCGACCGGAGGAAAACCATAGAAGCAAAGGTCTTTCCAGTTGAAGGTGAAAGCATCTACATTTCAGAATGCGGATCGAGTTTTCATGAGGCGTATCTTAGACATTGATAGTTTTGTGAGCTAGCAAATAGGTCAAAATTGGGTACATCCAATTTATTTGTGATTTCCAAGAATGCATACTCAGCTAGCTCCCATTATGTATCCACATTAATTTTACGTGATTCCCAATAAGCAATAATATTATCCAAAGATTTAACATACCAAACAAATATATGAATTTTCCTAAGTTCAAAGAAGTCCAAATATTCCAGGCTATTTCAATTAATTGGATGTGTTGTATACCCCTGTTCGATCCATGTAGCTGATCGTCGTTATGTTATCGATTCTCAACCGTAGCTATAATGCAATTTCGAAGTTTAGAAGCGAATATTTTTAAACAATCCAATTCCTGTGTGAACCTTTATTACCGCAAGCTGTGAGTAACTGATGCATCGCTATATATTTCTACACAATAATAATTATTACGAGTACAAAATCTGAGTTTTTAATATTATTTATCCATCAATGAAAGTCTTGTTACAATGAATTTGACAGTGTCATTATCCTGTTATAGTCGTTACAGTTACCCAGAGCTAGAAATTTTCCCTTTCAAATAATTTTGTATAATTCATCCGTAACCGATGGCAAGGCATGTAGACGTCAGTAGGCCTATGAATTCAGCAAAGTACCGGATTGAATACTTATTTAAATTTAAAAATTCTATAATTTTGTCTAAAATATACGATGTTTTTTCTCTTCAGGAAGATAAATAGTGATATCTCCTAGCCTAACCTTTTCCCAACATGTTGGGGTAGGCTTCCAGTCTAACCGGATGCAGCTGAATATCAGTATTTTACAAGGAACGACTTCCTATCTGACCTCCACAACCCAGTTATTGGTTAATATTATACCCCTTGGTAAGACTGGTTGTCAGACTTTTGGGCTTCTAACTACCTACCCGTAACGACTGTCAACCATCTGCGAATGACAGCCGATACCAACGGCTTAACGTGCTTTCCGAGGCACGAAGGGGTCTCGGTATATCGGATGGTCACCCATCCACGAACCAATCGCATGAAGCATAGCTGAATCTTTGATCGACCCGTGCCGCTGTTATTATTTAGCCAGCACGAGTTCCTTTCTACGGTATTGAAAATAAATCCTAAAAAATCACATTTTGGCGTTACTTGAATTCTATTACAAAACCTAAATATTGTAAAAGATTCTGTGTCATGTTAATATTGTAGAACCGTTCATCATAATGATTGTCCAATTTATAGAAAATCATCTAAGAAATTCGTAACTGAAATCAAACCTCTACCTTGTAGATACTGTAGAACAGATTTTAACAGTTTGGTAAACACAAATGGGTACCTACATAGAACAAAGGTGAGATGTGATCTCAATTCAAAACATAATTTCTTCCTTTCATGAGTACCTATTTATAGGTACTTATTAAAAAGTAGGCGTCTTTTAAATCTAAAGTTGCCATGAAATTATTTTTATCTAATAACCATAATGCTGTTCTGTTGAGGTCTCTATGGTTCCAAATAAAGCGATGTATGCCGTTAGCTTTTGGTAATGTAAATAATATGGGTGACATAAATTGTCCCTCGCCGGGCTCACAGGTTGTTGTAACTTTGATTTTAATAATCCTGTGATACAATTATCTATAGTAAAATCTTGCATTTCGACATCGATTTACGGAAATATCGCTTTTGCCGATTTGAGATGTTCAGAAAGGTTGGAACCGAATAAGTATTGATCGATCTTTGTGCTCTTCACAATTTCTCGAGTCTCCTTATTCAAATTGTTAGTTACGGCGTATCGCCTCGACTGTGACACTGTAATTACAGTCACATGGTAGTCGTCCAGAATGTCATGGTTTTAGAATTTCCTGTGCTTGTGGGAGCGTGTCTTTACAAGCGAACAAAGCCCGAATAAGGACTATACCTCTTCAGTTTTCACTGCCTCAGTGGCCACCAAAGTTATCGCTTCCTCGCAGCAGGCGGTACAATCGGTTTCGAGAGTGCCAGTGCGTCCTGTACATACATAATATGATTCCCTGAAATTGACTTGCTGTAAATGAGCATCGTCGTAGGAATTTAGTGTCTACGAACCTCAACGCGATTTACGCGGAGCAAGACAGTTAAGATCTCAACATGATTCACATGGAGGTTAGATAAATCTGTGTTACCTCAACACGATATACGTGGAGACAGGAGTAAAAGTTATATATGATTCCCTCAAATTGACTTCCTTGCTCGGGATTTCTTCACCTGTAAATGAGCATCGTCGTAGGAATTTAATGTCTACGAACCTCAACGCGATTTACGCGGAGCAAGACAATTAGGATCTCAACATGATTCACATGGAGATTAGATAAATCTGTGTTACCTCAACACGATATACGTGGAGACAGGAGTAAAAGTTATATAAGGGGGTAAAATAGGGGTTAATTTTAAAATTTACAAAACTGCACGGATTTCGACATAATTTGGCAAGGCTTTATACAGGGTGTTTGGCGCATGGACCGACACAATTTTTCCAGGGATTTGGGGGGTCATTAGCTAGGTTTTACCCATACACCCTTTGTCCCAAATGTCACGGTTGGTTACATATGATTTTTTTTTTCGCGTTCCAAACTATGAAAGAAGAAATGCGACTACGTACAACGACAGTTGAAATAAGAAACAGATGTCGTGCATGCATACGAAATGGAGGAGGTCAATTTGAACAAGATTTATAACTTTTTTTTTTTACTAGCCTATTCTGTCCCACTGCTGGGTAAAGGCTTCCCCCATTACTTTCCACCTCTCCCGGTGTTTTGCCTCCTTTTTTATAACTTTAGTTTAATAAAAACAAAATAACCTTAAAAAGTCTTTTCTTAACCCTGACTCTCTTAACTAGTATTTTGACTACATAATGAATAATTTCTATGACATGTAGCATACCGTTAGAAAGGGTATCAACTAAAAAACTTTTTGAAATAAAGCTAAGTTCAAAATGGCTTTTGGTTTTTTTTATAATGAATTTAGAAGTTGTAAAATTTCATTCGATAAATAAAAAAATGTAACTTTGGAAGCTTGTAAGGAATTTTCTTGAAACCAGTTGTATCAAACAAAGACGTTTTTAGATTTAAAAGATTTTGGAGAATGCAACAAAATTTGTTTTGTGCCACCACACCCACAAACAAAAAAGTTATTTCGAATTAAAGGAAACATTTTGGGCATTTTTTTCTTTTAAAAAAAAAAATCATATGTAATTAACCGTGACATTTGGGACAAAGGGTGTATGGGTAAAACCTAGCTAATGACCCCCCAAATCCCTGGAAAAATTGTGTCGGTCCATGCGCCAAACACCCTGTATAGCATCCTGGGGAAGGACATAGGCTACTTTTTTTTTTCAAAAATAATCCTACAGGGGGTGATATAGGGGATGAAAGTTTGTAAGGGAAACCCAGTATTTCTTAAGTTAGGGATAACAAATTTATTTTATTGGTAGGAAATTAAGAAATATGCGGTTCAACGTTTTTGCAAAATCAAAATAAGGGCGTAAAATAGGGGTTGATTTTAAAATTTACAAAACTGCACGAATTTCGACAAAATTTGGCAAGGCTTTATATAGCATCCTGGGAAAGGACAACATAATCCTACAAGGGGAACATCCTATAAGGGATGAAAGTTTGTATGGGGAACCCAGCATTTCTTAAGTTAGGGATATGAAAATTCAAATTTATGCTTTTAGTAGGAAATAAAGAAATATATGGTACAGCGTTTTTGAAAAATCGTCCCCTAAAGGGTACAATAGGGTTTGACAAATATTTGTGTACCTACCTCTTTTTAAGAGATTTAAGGGATTGGAAATGTAGTCATAGTTCGAATCTTGAGGTAACATTTAGTCTTTATTTCATTCGACGTTTTTACGAGGAAATTATTTGAACGAGTGGACACTCGGACAAAAGTTATTTGTGCGAGCGTGACTGGCATAATAAATTTTAAGTAATTAACAAAGTCCCCCCGCCGCGTAAGTCTGTTTTTTTGAATGCGATAATGTCAAAAAGTACCGAACGGATTTTCATACGGTTTTCTCCAATGACCGGAGTGATTCAATGTAATTCATTATTTTTTGGTTTAAATTGGCTGAAATGTGACGAAGACTGTTGAAGGTGTCGGAAAAATCATGCCGACTGGTAGCTTTATGCCTACTATACACGGTAACGATATATCGTAGCGATTTGAGTTTGCACAGTTATATCGGTCGGCCCTATGTTTTCCACATAAACGTTCCCATGGGATATTTTCCGACATCAACGCGGGCGAAGCCGCGGGCAAAAGCTAGTACTAAATATAGGAAGAAGAGAAGCCTTTATTTACAAAAATAATTCATAGGAGGAGAACTATGAACTTTATACCCAAAATTAAAGTCAAAATATGAAATCCTATTTTAAAACATAGCCTAGACACAGCTTAATCTCTTAAAAAGTCTTGTCTAATAACAAAACGGAGGTTTAATTTCCAATTTGAATAAAGTTAGGCTCCGAAAAAACTCATATTACAAAAATTATAATACTAAAGTTGTGTAGATAATAGAACTCGCTCCCCTTACCCATCCTTGTGATAAACTAGCGATGATAAGTCCTCAGGTGTGCCATCAAAAGAGTGCGACATATGAGAATATATTGATATACAAATCTTATTCCTACGCATTGGTCGGGCTCACGATCTAATTTATATGATCGATTTAATGTTTTGTTCCTTGTTCCATATTCGGACACTCTTATAAAGTAGGTAGGTACTTATGTTAGTAATTTTGTATGTTTGACAATTATCTTTTGATTTTAATACATTATTCCGAATTAATTATCATGTCAAACTCATTGCTGCCATATGCATAGTTTCTTACTTACTGGATTGGTTCTTTAGCTGCTATCTATCATCCATGGTTTGTCAACAGTTTAAGGTTGTAATGGGCGATACAGGCAAGTGCACTAGTCATCTACTCATCATTGTTCCAATGCTTCTAACTTATTAATTAATAAAAACCATTGATAAAATAATTTGATGCGGGTTCACACACACAACACGGACCCTAAAAATATTCCTTGTGGCACTCCATTGTTTGTGGTAGGTCTTTTTAATCATAACTGCACGTGTGTCACTCAAACGCTTCTCATTGAATTTAAATGATCATATGACACAATCTTAAGGTCCATGACCTCTTTGTCCTATTTATATAATAGGCCTTTTTTATTTACTAGGATTATAATGTCAATCAAACGATTAGTCTGGTTTTTTGTGGAGCAAGTTTTTGTTTGAGGCGGTCGGATAAAAAGAGGTTTTGTGCTTCTTGGAACACGTGTTCGGAATGATGAAATGAAATTGTGAACCCCCTTATGTTGAATCTTTTGAATAATAATAATAGAATATTATATACAATGGGCTAAGGAAAATATCACATGAAAGATGATCCGATGAAACAGTCAAATACAGTTTAAAATTAGGTTTGAACTGACAAAAAAATACGAAAATCACAAAAAACTAAGCAATTATAAATATTCTAACCATCTTTTTCCCATCTTTATATCAACCATTTATTGATTTAGGTTTCCTAAACTACTAAAAGTATTTCAAAAACCCACTTGTTATCCAAAATAAAGGCAACTTTTTAAATTCCTATAAAAATCGTGACGTAATTGATGGTCGAGGCTTGTCGTGAACTGAGCGAATTCTTTAGAAGCCAGGTTCCCCGATTTGGGCATACTATTTTTGTAAAATTCAAGTTCGTTCACATAGCCCGGCTGCATGCATTAGGTTAAAATATTTTCTCAAGTTAAATAGTCAATAAAATGCTGCAAATAATATAAATCAATTCAGATAAAATAGGTCGAACAAGAAGTTAATTGTAAAACAATATTTTTTGGTTCTCATTATTACTAGGGCTAAGTGATAACAGATTGATCTCATTATTCAGGATTATCACCTACCGACCAAGATACAATCAAAATAAGCATTAATATTTTGCTAAAACTAAAAGCTATTTAGCTATTTGTCGTCTTGATACGCAATTTAAATATGACATAATTACCTACTTCATTAAGGTGTTTACAATTGTACTTTGTCCTAGTTAATTGTCCTTTCTTTAAAAAGAGGCCTAACTGACATTTACATTTGTTTTTTTATGTCAATACGTGTCTGTTTGTTATCTAAACGGGTAATGAGGGCTGTTAACGGTGATATGCAGCAACTTGCAGCTGTGCTTAAAACATTTAACTCATCGTCAAATTATTGGCTCTCTTCGATCACCATCGTTCTTGGTGGAATGATAGACTTTTACTAAATCTATGTGTATTTTAATCTCTATTTTATATTTCCATAGCTACCTAGTATTACTTAGCTTAATTTGATGTACTTAAATAGTTTTCCATTATGTCGATTGTCCACACTAGAATAATCTTTTATTTTTCAAATTATTATACACCCTTAGGGTATGTTAGAAATATTTCGTTTATTTTGACCAACTTCGTTTTTTAAACCACCTGTACGAAATAAATCTAACGTAAACGCACCTAATAACGACCCGTTAAAATCCGCGCTCATTACCGCCCTATTCAGAAAACTATCATTTTTATGTCATGTATTAAAGCTACACAATTAGTTGTTTTAAAAAAAATGTAGATGTATTTGTATTGCAAATGTTCATCTCTTGTTTGTGTGCGCAACTCGACGATTTAAATAATAATTGCTCAGTTCGTCCGTGGATGCCGACCTTAGTGCATTTTCCATAGTGTGGCATTCCCGATGGCGTAAGTACTCTTGTTTCTTTTTTAGCAGAAGATTATATCGTCAAGCATTTTAATGTAACTTCTAGTTCTTTTGATGCATTTTTGATACTTTCAGGAACACAAGTAATGATTCATTTTAATGAGACACTATTTTATTTTACTTAAAATTCAATATTAGAAATAGGCGTTAATAGGAACAAAAATCACAATTTTATTCCTATTGTCGACCCATGTCGCTGATAAGTACTTGTCGTATTTTTTGTGTGCCATGATTTTTGTTAAAATGCATAAATTAATAGGCAGGAGGCTATACTAACTCAGTTCCTTAGTATGTTAACTTATATTTGAGCTATTAACGCCATATATTCAAGAGCTTTAGTAGCCGTATACACTAACTTTGTTCTTATGTAAATATTTTGATGAATAAAGGAGGTATAATTTTTTAATAGTGTATTTATATAGTTGAAATATCATTATTATTAAATATTTTTAGCAACCGCACCACTTAAAATCATATACATGTAAAAAATCTAATGTATTTACACAATTCATACACATTCCCTTGGGTCGGTAATAGGTTATACGATTTCCTTTAAGAAAACCTATTACCGATCTACTTGTACATTTACGACGGACCCCATACTACATGTTTTTAATTTGGTATTTATTTTCAAGTAAACATAAAGTTATTTAATAGACATTATAGTATTCCATAGTAAACATACAGATTTAAAATAACATAAGCTTTATTATATTATAGTAATACTTAGCTAACATTTATTTTATATGTGGAAGTCATATGGTAATTTTAATTACTATTTGCTATCCATTTATAGTATATCCTAGACTTAGTAAATAAATTTTGTTTCAGAAACATGGACCGACTAAAACGTAAACAATATACAGTTAATCAACTTGACGCTGCACTGATGGCTATGATTCTATAATGCCATTTACTCTTGTATAATACCAAATGCCCCATTGGTTATATATTATAGTAGTTATAATCAATGCTGGCCTTTGGTAATTTGTTATACATAATTCGTATAAATATGATATTTTTTATTGATTTAACGCTGTTAAGAATATACTATTAGAAGAATACATATAATTGTTAAGTGTTGATAGCATTCTGTACTGTGTTGGAGCATTTATATAAACAGTGCAATATACACGAGCATTTTTATTTAACTTTAACGGTTCCATTTATTTAGTGGTCGGTATTAGGTGTCACATAAACGGTATTAGGCACACACCCGATATTTTGAGTCGGTGATAGGGACATGACCCTTTTTCCTTTTATTTAATTTTTAATTTTTTAAGTAATTCTTTGATTATCTGTTCTTACACATAACTAAAAAAATCGTTAATTTCAGTACTTGAAAAATTATTTTTATTGAAGCCACATATTAAGAATGTGCTTATTTTTTGGATATCAATCTGAACTCCGCTTAAACTGGCGGTAATGGGTGCGTTTACGTTATGTTAATCTATTGAACAGTAAATTGTTCTTCTATCTAGTTTTAAAATACAATTGAATCTTCTAATCCTAGCTTGTTCGTCTTTAATTTTAACCTTCATTTTCATTCAACCTCTGATTAACTGAACTATACATTCTACCTTTTCCAATTTATGTCCGAAGAAATTGATGATATAAATGCAATATTCCTTAATTATCGAGAGATGATTAAATCTGGTAGTGGTCGTACAATAAGACCTGTCAAGTTCAACTACATTCCTCGGCAGTCTTTTGTTATTGGTATTATTTCCCTATTGAAAGATAAGTATGTACTTTATGAACACCATTAATTGACCGAGCGAGCGAAGCGTAGTCTGGCAAAATTTGCTTTCGTTTATCAGTTTGTTGCTACTCCTCTACATGTCGTATTTTTAAAACTGATCAGGACGAAACTTGGTATACAGCTTTTATGACTTTATAGAATTTTATTCTCGTAGGGAATTTTTGATTGTATTGGGTACTTGGGTAAAAAAAACATGGTAAATATACCGTTTTAAATAACTTTTTGTAGTAAAAAAGTTTGTGCTCGCGAAGTTTCTGATCACAGAACTACTAGTTATTATTATGAAGTTTCTTATATTGATATTCGAAAAAGGACTTGCTTTTTGTCGAATGTTTTGTCCTTACGTGTTCAGATCAAAGTATTGGATCCACCAGGGTGGTCGTTTGGGTCATTTAAACTGTTCGGCGGTTTTCGTATTGGTCGTATGATCATAATCGACCATACAGTGACCACGAACATTGACACAAACCTACGTAGGTAATGAAAACAAGCGATCATTGACCCCTTCCCCCCTACTTAGGTTCTTTCCCCTGATTTAAAGTAGCATTAACGCCTGAAATTAGATGCATTTTACCTTTGTAATATTGTTTTCAATCCTACTGATTAGGATTAAAAAAATAATTGTACCTTTTTCACAATTAAGTAAATCAATTTATCCACGCCATTGTTATTTTGGAAAAACCGGAAACATAATGTAATATGTATATAGGTTTAAAAAACGCGATCAAAATTACGTCATCTTACAAATGCGACTTCGATGTCTTGCTTATAATGTTGACATTGAATATTTTTTGTATGACATCTTTTTTGCATGTTACGAACTAATTCATTAAACGTTTTTATAAGAATTACACCCCGAAATTAGATCGGCATAATAACATGATGTTCTACAGGGTGTCCCGTAAATAATGGATAATCTCTTAAGGGGTCATCGTACTCATCATTATGAACAACTTTTACTATGGGACCAAACCTGGAATCGCGAAAAAAAAAACAGCTGCTCCCTACATTTTGACGAGTTTGATGTAGATAAATGTACTGGTCAGCTGATTTTTTTTCGCGATTTCAGGGTTGGTCCCATAGTAAAAGTTGTTCATAATGATGAGTACAATGACCCCTTAAGAGATTATCCATTATTTACGGGACACCCTGTATAATTAATACCTACATTTTAGAAGCCTTTTTAAGTTATTCGCAAATTAGTTTTTGGAACTCCTAAAAGGATGTAATATGAACTTGAACGTTGATTAGTTCAGAATTTTTTAATAAGAATTTAAGTTCACAACTGATATTTTTTGTTGAATACTCGTTGTTGAAAACTATTTATTAAAGCATCAATCAAAATCAAAACTTACTAAGCTAAGTTTTAGTTTTTAATAACTCGTGGTATGTCAAACAGAACTGTAGAATCCTTTTGACTATTTCCTGTATGTAATTATGTTAATTTTCATTGAGTTTGATTACGAATAGGTCACATCAATCAACTTCGTCTATGGCCATCTGATAGACTACATCGGTTGCGTCCCAAGCCCGACTAAAGGCTCTTACAGACAGAGGCGATATCGCGTCGCGACGCGATATTTTTCTACGGATATAATATCGAAATATCGCGCCGCGACCGCGATAACGCCTCTGTCTGTAAGAGCCTTAAATTATTTGGTTTTGGATAGATCTGTAAAATTACGACACATTCCTCCCGTTCTTGTTAGAGTTGGTCATATTTGTGTGACCCCCTTCTCCTGGTGTGACGTAAAATATTTTGGTTTAATTTATTTATTTATTAATTTGATAGAGTTGGTAATATTATATAAGTTTTTTGTTAGAGTTAAACTTTAGAACACACATGGAAGGTCTCCAAGCTTTCTCCCCCACCCCCCTCTTGTCACACAATGTCACACTTTGTTGCCCCTCCCCCTTATTTATTTATTAATTTGATAGAGTTAGTATTATTATGTAAGTTTTTTGTTAGAGTTAAACATTAAAACACACATGGAAGGTCTCCAAGCTTTCTCCCCCACCCCCCTCTTGTCACACTTTGTTGGCCCCTCCCCCTTATTTATTTATTAATTTGATAGAGTTGGTACTATTATATAAGTTTTTCGTTAGAGTTAAACTTTAGAACACTCATCCGCCTCCAAGCTTTTGCCCACCCTCCCCCTCCCCCTCTTGTCACACAATGTCACACTTTGTTGGCCTCTCCCCCTTACCGTGTGACGTAATTTATGGACAGGCCCCACGGGCCCATAGTTTTTAGATTTTATCGAAACAGATAACAAAACATTTCTATTCCTTTCTCAGTAAAAATACTTAGAGGGCTGAGAAGAATAAATCGTGAAATCAGGGCAGTTTTTGCCACTTTGCTAAACCAATAAAGTATTTGATTGGAGACATCCTAAAAGGATATGTATCGCTGAATACAAGAAAAAATATATTGCTGTGACGCGACACCTCGTAATTTAGGCTCTGCTTCTTGTAGAGTCAGCAAAGAAACGAAAACAACATTATTTAACATAAATATTACGTAAACTTTACAGAATTTGTCTTGTAAAAATAGTGTCAATATAAAAATAAACGAAAACAACATCGTTTAACATACAATATATTACCTACTAATTTGTTTTGTATTTTCTTTAAGCAGTAATGGTCTTTTCTCAATAATTATAATTCAATTTTTAAATCAACCATTCTACAATCCTTGGTCTACATATAATTATGAAAAATTATTACTTACTTAAAAATGTTTTCATTTATTTTTAAATGCAGCCTACACTAATTTAAATTACGTAAAAAATTCGCAACAACAGCATAAGTTCGCACAACCCACCATATTACTCATTTGCCAAAAACTCACGTCCCAGACATAAAGGCAAACAATAAAAATATTTTCTACGTAACTTTATTGCGAGCTGTTTTGCCAACGGTACCTCTAACGCGACAAGGCGCGACCTTGGTGAAGACTGGTCAAAAAACTTACGAGTCTTCACGTTTGAAACAAAAAATGGCCGCTGCCGCTCTGACGAACCAGGATAAATTGTCAGAAATGTGGTCTAGAACGCTGGGCTAATAATACAATTGATGACGAAATCATGGGCTTTTTGGGAATTTTCTGACTTATGCAATTACTTTTTTGCAACTTGTGATTTGATACGGCTGTTTTTTGATATCATTTCAGTCTGATTGCTGGTCAAACGAAAATACAGCCGCTTTTTCCTTCTGTTATGTATGGATCATCATTATCTGCCTAGCCTTTTTCCCGACTATGTTGGGGTCGGCTTCCAGTCTAAACAGATGCAGCTGAATACCAGTATTTTACATGGTGCGACTGCCTATCCGACCTCTACAACCAAGTTACTGGGCAGTACGATACCCCTTTGGTAAGACTGGTTGTCAGATTTTCGGGCTTCTGATAACTCATAACGACTCTCAAAGATTTACGAATGACAGCCGGGAGGTCTTGGTATGTAAAGATGGTCACCCATCCACGGACCAACCGCGGCAAGCATGCTTAACCTGATCGATCGACCCGTGCGGCTGTTATTTATGTAACACTTTTTAAGTTGGTTAGGTCAAAATCTAAATAATATGTCCTGATCCTGAGATTTGTAATAGCTCTACAAAAATTCATTGGATGTGAAAATGTCACCCATCTCTCCACAATTCCATTGATACTATACATAGTATACATATACATACTTTAAGATGCACTGTTGTTGATAAAACATTAACTTATTGTCACATTTTTTGTATTTTGTATTTGACGAACTATGTCCAAAGAAACGTATTTTTTCTTTTCTTTCTTTCTTAAATTCTTCCATATCACGCACGGTCTTCCCTACCGTTATAGCGCCATCCGATCTACTTCTTGCATTGGTATCTGTAGGCCCATGAAAAACATGAGGCTCCAGGGGCTAGTGTGTATCCTTGGGTTCATTCGAGCAATCGAGTCTGATCGAACCACGCTAGGGTCTCCTACCAACAGTGGTCACTTCAGCACATCAGATTCCCGGATCTTTACCGGTACATTCACTGCTTTTTCAGTGCCACCTACCTCAAATCATAAAAAAGATTTCACAAACGCTTCACAGGTTGGATTGACAGCAGCAACACCAAGACTGATAATTACACTCATCCTTTTTAGACCTTAACGGATGACCTTCAAACGTCTTTTAGCATAGAAGATTGACAGGACCCTTAAAAATTACCTGCAACAAAGACATAGAGGAATTAGGGACAAGTTGCTACATCTCATATTAATCATAAGTAGGTATTCTTAGTTAGTATTACGGACACGGGCAAGTAGACATCATCGTTATTTGACATCTGTCATTCAATCAACAACAAAATGTCATGATAGCCCAGTGGTTTAACCCTCGCCTCTCATGCAGGAGGTTGTGGGTTCACATCCAGGAAAATACCTGACTTTTAGGTTTCTTTACCTTATGGGACCCAAACGGAAAACTATTACTAAGCCTCCGCTATAAATATTACAATTATATTAAAATTGGTCCCACAGAACAAGTGGTCCACTTAATATGACATTATTATTCGTACTGCGCACGAGTGTCATCAATACGTATATGGAAAACTGAGGTCAGCAGGCTTATAAGTGATAGTACAAGTTATAAGAGGCTACCTCATGGGTTATAGAGAAGTAGATATAGCATTTTGAAGGTATGGACTTTTAACAATGCACACTTATAAAACTGCACTTACAAGATTTTGGTCTTAAGCCGTGGCGACTTAAGCCGTGTCTCCTGCGCGTGTTTTTTCGGAACATTACACAAAAACGTCGAAACAAAGCGTCGCCGCGTCGTGGCCTTACCTACACATTTGTGTATGCAAAGACGATGTTTTGGTTTTCCGCACTGCATGGAAAACATTCCCCGCGCGTGGGAAGAGAGAAAGGGTTTGTTTCATTTTCAAATGCCGTGCGCACCGCGCTCATCTGGGGTCTACTCCCTAAGCACGAAGTCCGTAGTTTCGGCCTTCGTTACGGGCGTTTCCTACTCCGTATCATGGGGCCAACTCCCTAAGTCCGTCCGTCTTTCCGTCCGTCCATTCATCCGTCCGTCTGAAATTACGATCCATCAAAACAAGTGTAAAAGTTAAATTTTTCGGACGGGCAAAAACACATCGGGAGTAGGGACAACTGGCAAATCATGTTGTCATTCATACTTCGTTTGGGCCCCGAACCAATCATACATCCGTAGGTGATACGGAGTAAGAAACGCCCGTAACGAAGGCCGAAACTACGGGCTTCGTGCTTAGGGAGTAGGACCCCATCTACGGATGGATGATTGGTTTGAGGCCCGAACGAAGTACTTATGAATGACAACACGATTTGACAGTTGTCCCTACTCCCGATGTGTTTTTGCCCGTCCGAAGAATTTAGCTTTTACCCTTGTTTTGATGGATCGGGATGTCAGACGGACGGACTGACGGACGCACGGATGGACGGACGGACTTATGGGGTAGACCCTCTGTTGTCAAACTGATAGCACGGCTTCTTCGTCGGAACTCATTACATTTACACAAAATGTGTAACTAAAAATAGACAGCTTGTGTATGAAAATAAATGCTTACGTGTAATGTTTCGCAAAAAGACGCGCAGGAGACACGGCTTAAAAGAAAGATGAAAACAAAACACCTTATCGAATCGAGTTCACTAAAATGCAGCATAAAAATGAGCAGTTTGACTCTAGAAACAATGAGAAATGCAAAGCAACTGACTATTTATTTACTCGTACGCCTATAATGTTCCCACTGCTGGGACACAGGCCTCCGCTCTGTGAGAGGGAGCGGGCCGTAATCCACCACGCGGTCTCCCTACCGGTCTCCTCACGAGGTTTTCCTTCACCGTTTTGAGAGCAGTGGTGATGAAATAATTTACACAAAGTAAAGCGCCTGTCGGTGTTCCAACCTACGACCTACAACTCGTACCCATTACCACTGGGGCAGCACTGCTCTCCCTCACAGAAACCAATAACAAAATTAAATTGCAGCAATGTATGTCTATTATAATTAAACTAGCTGCGCCCCGCAGTTTCACCCGCGTGGACCGGAATAAAAAGTAGCCTATAAGGCCCTATATTTCACGATGTCCGAATAGCCACTGTAGCGGTATGTTTACCCACACATGTACACCACTTGCGAGCTTATAAGTGCCTATGACGTGGCACCGTCAAGTTAAGTTCGAAGTCACACGTCCCCGTGACAACACATATAGTCGGTTACTACCCGTTACTCGCATCAATCATTTATTGTAATATTTTACCGTGTTTAGTTGTAACAAAATTTATACATTATTAAATTCATAGTTTAACATAGAATGGACATTTCATTTCATCTCACTATAGAACCTATATCACGTTAGGTACTTACCGTATAAATTCTAAAAATGGAACAAAATTTGTATGAAATTATCTGCGAAGTAAGTTAATAGGAACTTAATCGTAGTTGGTGAAACAGGCCCTAAATCGCCCTACTTATCGCTTCCGCCTCTTCCTTGTCCACAGCCCAACATTAAGGTCGCGTCGAGCAGTGCCTCTAAATGGCGAGACTTCAAAGGGCTTCCTAACAATAGTCAAGTTTGCGTATAAAGTATGACAAAGTAACAAATAACTATAATTTATTATTAGTTATTATATGAGATTTTGTATGTATGGTAATGTGGTGAAAGAACTTGTATGTATGTTGAATAGACAAGGGTTATAATTGGATTTGTTGTAAATTTTCTGATCAGCTGAATTAGGTTTTTGTTTCTGTGAAATGGCATCTCGCAGCTCGCAGGTCAATCTAGGAGGTTGTGTATATTATGTGCCCGTTCTTCTCCAGAATCTACGCTTTGGAATGGGCAACTAGCTTCATCTTTCTGACTGACCGACCCAAGACCGACCCCTTGACAATTCAAAAGTGCCTGTAATTGGTTTATTTGAAATAAATGCTTTGAGTTTGAGTTTGTCGGCTGATAGTTGCTAACAGCGCCACCATTGAGAAAAAAAATAATAAGTCAGGAGATCATCATCTGCCTAGCCTTTTCCCAACTATGTTGGGGTCGGCTTCCAGTCTAACCGGATGCAGCTCAATACCAGTATTTTACATGGAGCGCCTGCCTATCTGACGCTACCCCTTGGTAAGACCGATTGTCAGACTTTCGGGTTTCTGACGACCCGTAACGACTGTCAAAGATCCTCGAATGACAGCCGGGACCAACGACTTAACGTGCTCTCCGAGGCACGGAGGAGTCTCGGTAAGTATGTACAGATAGTCACCCATCCACGGCCAAACCCAAGCAAGCGTCAATCTGTTTAATAATTATTTCCCTGACTGAAACTCAAGCATTTCCCAAGCCTACCTGTACCTACGGGTAGGTAGGTTAACATTGTGCAATGTAATAAACGCATTCATAATGGAGCGCCCGCGCATTCTCTGCGTTGAAGTTGAATGAAACTCCGAAGATGACCATAAATTGCTAGATGTTCATAGAACTAAAATTTCCAAGTTGAATGAGTCAGCTTAGCGACCACATGGCATAACTAATGGGCGAGTCGAAATGTCTAACAAATTCAACTCTGCCTCTAAGAAAACAGGATCAAAAGATCTTCCCCTCAGATGTCTGAGTAGGGCTAATTTTAGACCCAAAACCCCAGCGAGTGGTAGGGTTGGGGGTTAGTTGCGAACCCCATAGGTTCACAACTACTGATGATGATATGTTTTCCATCGGATGATGTTTTTTTACGTTTATATATATGTGATATAAGCTTATATACCTATTATGTAAAGTTTGGTCCTGATGCACACATGGGGTGCATTTGACACGCGGGGGGAGGGCGGGTTAGTTGCGAACCCCATAGGTTCACAACTAATGATGATGAATGGTTTTCCATCGGGTGATATGTTTTTACGTTTATATATATGTGATATAAGCTTATATACCTATTATGTAAAGGGTTTTCCTTATGCACACATGGGGTGCATTCGACACTTGAGGAGTTAAATACATAGGTGTTTTAAAAGTATCAATGTTCTTGGCAGACAGCTAGATAACGGTCGCATCCTGAAATCTACTAAACTTGGACTTTTAATCGTATTCAGTAACTTGACATACCTACATGCAATTAGCAAAATTATAATTTGCATTATTAAAATCATGTTCCCATTGTAATGATTAAGTGTCGAGTTTATGTTGTAAATAAAATTGTTATGATCAAATCCCGAAAACTTTGGAAGGCGAATCGTTAGCCTCATAAAGTGCTTCAATTTATGTGTTAATGTAGCTTAGGTTAAGTGCATTTTGCTATGTGTTATTTTGATTAATTAAAGATATTTGAAACTTAATGAAAATGAGTAACTTGACAGATGAAGTTCCTGACAATAAAAAGGAAATGATGTAAAAAAAAGAATTAGCGAAACTATCTTGATATTAGAAACGATAAGTAATTTAAAAACGAAAATTATTTTGCTTCGAACTGTCAAATTACTGAATACGGTTAAAAGTCCAAGTATAGGAAATGTCTACTGCTACTTGCTCAAAAGTACAGACAACAAAAGTGTTAGGTGTGAAGATATAATAGCGGGAAAATGATGACAGGGCGTCAAGACACAGAGTAGACTAACTGGTTTGCTAGTCAGACTGCAAATTACGAGAGATGAGTAACTGACATACCTACTGCTATTTTCTAATCATATTTTTCTTTATCCTTTATTTTTTCTTTGCTTTTTTTTTCAATTTGCACTGGGACTAGACCGGCAAAGTAATTAGCTTGGAGGACTTGTAATGGCCTACTTTTGTGGGAGGCTTTAATTTACCAAGTCTGCGAGGGAAGATACTTCAAGGAGTAAAGATAATAGAAAACCTCTTACGGGATATTGTCAGTACTCATTATTATGAACAACTTTTACGTTGGGACCAACCAATTTGAGCACCGTTACTTTTTGACAACTAAAATTCTAAATTAACACAAAATGATACGATAACCTGCTTTTTAGCATTTCATTTATTAGATAAGAGTTAATTTTCTTTAAAATTTATATCTGTTCCGATTTTAGTTAAGTATTTTCTCAATAATTAAGATTTAGAAAACACAAGTGTTAATCGACTTTTGTTGCTGACTGTACCTAAGTGTATCCTGAATTCGCGAAAAAAAAAAGTCTGTGGTACATTTTGTCTACTTAAGGCTCTTACAGACAGAGGCGATATCGCGTCGCTCCTGTGTGTATGGTCGCGCGCGATTCCATAGAAATTATTCTACGGATATAATATCGCAACATCGCGTCGCGTCGTGACGCGTTATCGCCTCTGTCTGTAAGAGCCTTTATGCGAACATAAATGTATGGAGCGGCTATTTTTTTTTTCCGAAATAATTTGTGGTTAAACCCTAAAATGTTTTCAGTTATTTTAATTACCTACTTGTAGAAAAAGTGCTGTTTCGCAACTTAATCTAGGCATATTATGTCCAGCAATATACTTATACGACTTACGTCCTACGACATTTTACGACAGCCCCAATAAAAATAAACTTTAGCAACACGACACACATTTGTACTATCATCCGAAGGTCTTTAGGTAACCATTACTTCGTACCAAATACTTGGGTTTACCAAACGCTATTCGTTCTATTAGCACCGTGGGTAAAAACATCAAAAAACAATCACAACGTTGACAAAGATATACATTGCATTTATTCGTACGCAACCTTTAGATTTGTATCAAAAACTTGGCAAGTCAAACCAAGGCTTTTCATACAATTATACCGTATGGGAACTGGATAGAGCGCATAATTGTTTATTGTTCTATTCGTTAAACAATCGGACAGTTGTGAAATAGGAACTGTGGTGACCCTAAAAGATGATTTTAGATTTTTTTACCATAATGTTCTGTAATGCTCAGTGGGTGATTGTCTTCTCACGTTGGGTTATATAAGAAATTGGTACGTAAAGTTCTATAGCTCCTGCCAGGGTCGCAGGTTGTTCGGAAGAGTTACCGTGGCCCTGGCGCAGGGAACTGAAGGAAACACGGGTGGGTTTTAGTCAGTAAAAGTCTGACACGCTCGGCCCAGGAGCGGTAGAAGTCATTTGATGATGTCCCACCCAAAAAAAAAAGGTACCATCAATAGCTACACAGTACGTTACGTAGACCTAAGGAATCAACAAGTGTATCTTTTTTTAACAAGCTTCTATTAGTCTGAATATCATCTAAGACTAGAGTCCTTGTCAAGACAAATCAAATGAGCCCAAACTCGATAGGGTTGCGTTGTTTTATTAACGAGTTCCAGCTGTGGCCAGGCTTCCGGTTCCATCATCAGATCAGCTTGATGGTACCAAAATATTGCATTGTCACCGATTTTTACATACGTATACTAAATTTCAGCTCAATCGAACAAGTGGGTCAAATTTAACTTGCAAATTTTGAAAAGGAGAACTTAACGAACATTGCAAGTTAAATAAAAGCTTGGAAAAAAAAACCAACCTGTATATTCGCAGGTTCTAGTAACAATCGATACAAATGAACTGGCTATCTTCCTAGCTATGAAATAAGTTTATAGCTATAATGCATTGTGCAACCTCTTTTCCATCGTTATAACAACATATAGATTCAAACGTGAAGTAAGTTTTTATCTTCTGCTTAGCCTTTTTCCAACTATGTTGGGGTGGGCTTCCAGTCTAACGGATGCAGCTGAATGCCAGTATTTTACATGGAGCGACTGCCTGTCTGACTTTCACAACACAGTTACTGGGTACCCCATGGTAAGACTGGCTGTCAGACTTTCGGCCTTCTAACGATCCGTAACGATTGTCAAATTGGTTCACTTCTTACATAGTATGTTTACGTACCATCCATTAAATACCATCATCCGATGGCGACCGCGGGCTTACAGTAGTTGTGAACTTATGGGGTAAGACTACGCATGAGGGGACAAAAATAGCTATCATTTCATTGAACAAAAACAGTTATCATTTTAGAGTTCTGAACAGTTCTTAGATAACCTTTCTTCTGAAATCTACCAAGATACATTGATGCTGAATGAGCCCTCACTGAACCACTTCAAGAATCGACTGGATAGATTAAATATCTCCAAGCTATTTGATACACACGCATCAGCTAATTAGCTGCTAGTGTGTTTAATCAAAATAATAATAATAATTCACCAACACGGTACTAACAACAATACAAACGAACCAACTCAACAGAAGAATTCATACATTGATTGAAACTGAATCAACAATTGCAGGCACAAGACAAATTGATGTTCTGTTATCGATCGATCATCAATACAAGATGGATCGTGTAATTAATAATGCTGCCAGAGACTGCCAGCTATTGTGCTGATTCCTATTCATTACGATTCAATGTTCAGATGACTGTAGTTGAACGTACACGACAAGAGAGCAAGTCTATGCGAATAGATGCTCAAACCAACACGAAAAGTGTTCAACTCAATCAATCAACTGAACCTATCGCAGTCCACTGCGGGATATAGGCCTCTCCCAGGCTGCACCACAACACCCTGTCCTCCGCCTTCCGCATCCAGTCTGTCCCAGCCACCTTCTTCAGATCATCGGTCCATCGAGCTGCAGGACGTCTCACACTACGCTTGCCGATACGCGGTCTCCTCTCCAGGGCTCGTAGAAACGTATTATCTTATACTATATCAAAAGAAAACTCATCAACGCCCAGCCCAAACCCTTGAACCTAGAAAGCTGAAATTTGTCAAAGAGGTTCCCTTTATAATGTAGACAAAGAATAAGGGAGGATTTTTGTTCCGGTGGGATATTTTCCGACATCCCGTCGAGCGAAGCCGCGCGGGAAGTGCTAGTTTATGTATAAATTTGAATAGCTTATTATAAGAAAAGAGGCAGAGAACAGTGAAAGATGGAGGAAGTTAATTCCGAGATGACGGGTAATGAAGATGTTTGAAAGAAAAAGAAGTGCAACATCGACCCCTTATAAATTAGGATAAGGGCAGGATGAGCAGCTCCAATAACAGATAGTTTGGAAAATGCAGATTTACAAAATAGTTTTCTTTGTTCGTCAGGGCTTTATGGGGTACAATGGCACCCCATAAAGCTCACACAATACACGTTATACATATAAAACGAGGAATAAGCTCCCGTTATTTGCAGAGCTTACTCTGCCATGTGGCAGAAAGTTTAGAGAATGAAGAAGAAGGCAAGGACAGCAGTCCTTCAGTCCTTGAGTCCTTATTCCTTCAATCAGCTTCAGCTAGAGTGACGTCTAGCTAGGATACACAAACAATATATTCTAGAACTAGCTGCGCCCTGCGGTTTCAACCGTGTAGACCGGGATAAAAAGTAGCCTATGTGTTAATCCAGGGTATAAGCTTTGTACATACGAAATTTCATCTAAATCGGTCGCACCTATTGAGCGTGAAGAGGTAACAAATATACAAACACACACTCACAAATCTTCTATAGTTTGACTGGTCATCAGTCAGTCTTCAGTTGGAATAGAACACAAACAAACCTTCAACCCTATCAGAGCACAACCTTCCGTTTATCTCTGAGTAATGACCCAAGTACACTATGGGTGGTTTAACACGTTCCTTATCATGTTAATGGCAGATTAACGTGTAATATCTTCATACTCATTTCCTATTGGGTAAGCGCACAATACTTCATGCAAATCCATTACAAGGTTCCGTCTTAATGAAGCCACGCAATAATTTGTTTGATAACGTCATAATTACTGAGGTACCTGTCTGCAAAGATGTCACGGTGCTGAAGATATTTAAAGAATTGCTTAATAAGTATGCGGTTTTAGGATATAAACTACTAATATGTAGTAAATATCTTAACCATGTTGTACTGTCATAAACTAAGGTTCTAAGGCATACCGCCTTACAGTGATGAAGAAAGTATTTAGGAAACCTGGACCTTTATTTTCAATTTCAGTCGACACGCGATGAGCAATGTTTTTAGTACGAATGTAAATGGCTAAATGAGTAGGAGAAGACCAAAGAAACAATAGATAGACTGTGTGAAAGGTGATATTTATGGCGAGAAAGGGAGTGACTACCGAGACGAGTAACAGAAAAGAAGAAAAAGATATGTTGCGCCGACCACAAATAAATTGGGATAAGGGCAAGAGAATGGTGAACACACGATGAGCAATGATGGTGACCAATGAAGGTAATTTTCCGCATGACACAAGGCCAAGCACGTATATCGCAATTTCCTTGAGGGTCACTCTTTTGGCCCCAAGCTCATATCCAGCTGAAGGCAATAACGGGCTAATGACCTTCCTATTTCAGTACATACCATAGCATGTACTGCAATAACTCTAGGCTACCTTGCCAACACCGTTATTACGTATTCAAAACCACTGCAATTTCAAATGACCTCGCAAGTACTCAGGTAGCAGATAAATATTCGAAAGAATGCCAAAAATTCGCCATCTTTACTCAACCGACTAAATGCCATGTAGTTTCAAGTCAGGAGTCGACTCGGTTAACGCACACATGACAAAAGATGTAGGGATACATGCAAAGCTTGTTTTGTAATACTAGCTACTTATAAATATCTACAGAAGGTGAACTTCGGAAGAGACTGTGGCTAAAAGCAATGCGAGGCGAAGCTGCGTTTGCCGAGGATGGTTGATTGATGGTTGTGGTTATGGTGGTTAGGTGGACCTAAGATGGTTGCTGATCATCCTAAGAAATCGAAAGATCTTAATGCTTCACCTTTATTTCTGCAAATAAATTATTCTTGTTCTTATTCTTCTTCATCATCATCATCATCATCATCATCATCATCATCATCATCATCATCATCATCATCATCATCATCATCATCATCATCATCATCATCATCATCATCATCATCATCATCATCATCATCATCATCATCATCTTCCTGTTCTTAACCCATGTTACGTGGGGTCGGCGCAACACGTTTTCTTCTTCCATTCTCCCCTATCAACCGTCACGCTATCATTCACTCCCTTCTCTTTCAATAATCATTCCTCACACAATCCTACATAGACTGGACACTGGATAGACAGACACAATACTGGATACACTGTATAATCCTTATCCATATCCTAAGGGCACGTCTTCCCTACCATTATCGCGACCCCCGGTCTACTCCTTGATATACAGTGGTCTCTGTTGTGCCATGTAACATTGGGCAAACATGGGCTGGTGAATCTTTGGGTTCATTCGAGTAATCGAGTCTGGTTAAACCACGCTGGGATCGGTGCATTTCATTCATTAGTTCATTCATTCGGAGTTTAGGATATGTTTGGGAATCTTCTGCCTTAGATCCTCTTTGTAGTCTTTTTTCTGGGTAAAATTCTGACTTTGCGAGTCATTTGGACTTAGAAGTGGACTTGAATACAACTTACAAGCATCTCTTTTATCGTCAATATCCCGTCAGCTGACTGCCTCATTGGTCTAGTGTCCACAACTGCTGAGCACGAGGTCCTGGGTTCCATTCCAAGGTCAAGCAAAGTGTTATTGGGGTTTTTCTATCTGGAATTTCTCAGTAGCAGCCCGTAGTCTGGATTTGTGCCCGGTTGATGGCAATAGGCTTGCCCCCTGTTACATGGGGCTTAAACATAACTGTCGAAATATGGGTGTACCTTAGATTATGAATCTAAGGGGTGTACTATATAGATACACCCCTGCCTAACCCTTCGGAGATTATAGGCGTCATGTTTACCCGTCAGTTTACTTTTATATGAAAACTATCTTCTGTTCTATTCTATGCTCTAGTTTTATTCTAGTGTGATCTTTTTGAGTTGAACTGAACCTTCTGCCCTCTGCCTTGTTACTTTGTAATATCAGCGTAATCCCAATCTAGGTCCAGGCGTGTGGCCGAGGTCGCATCATGGCTTAGCGCGTGCCCTAACAACCAATTTAACTCTACCATTAAACCAATCGAATACCACCTCTATGCTATTCAACATAAGAGTTTATACGACTGCTATCATTGCTTGGCTCTTGGAATTGGACAACGATAAATCTGAAGTCTGTTTAAGCAAGAATGGAGCTTGGAGTTGAGGTAATATAGGTGTGCCTAAGTGCAAGATTATTCTAGATCTTTACACCTATCGGGTTACGCGCCCCGACTTCCTCGTTGCCAAGCGAGTAGGATCGCCATTTGTTGTGATTATACGGGACTGTTTCACAAAACAAGATTAATTGCAATCATTATGTGTGTGTTCCGTGAGGTACACAATAAGCTTTAGCCATGGTTTTAGAGAACATTATTATAACGTGGGTGGCATTCAAAGTAGCTGAAAGGTTTTATTAGAAGAATGGGCAGTACCTATTATCTTTTCAAGATTAAAAGCCTTCAGACCACCAAATCAAATCAAATCTGCCTAGCCTTTTCCCAACTATGTTGGGGTCGGCTTCCAGTCTAACCGGATGCAGCTGAATACCAGTATTTTACATGGAGCAACTGCCTATCTGACCTCCACAACCCAGTTACTGGGTAATACGATACGCCTTGGTAAGACTGATTGTCAGAATTTCGGGCTTCTGACGACCCGTAACGGCTGTCAAAGATCCACGAATGACAGCCGGGACCAACGGCTTAACGTGCTTTCCGAAGCACGGAGAAGTCTCGTTATGTAAAGATGGTCACTCATCCAAGGACAGCCCCGGCAAGCGTAGCTTAACCTTATGGATAGACACGTGCGGCTGTTATTACTTAGCCACGAGCTCCTCAGCCTTCAGACCACCATGTTGGGAAATGGCCATCGCTACCTATCTACACCTGCAAAATCCATGGGAATGCGGTAACTTGAAGACTTGAATATGTATCTGAAATTGTACCGCTACGGCTACATCCGACCAGGACCAACGTAGTTTTCGTAACTAAAAGGGGTACAATTGGTGGTGGCACCAATTTTTGCTAAAAAGCTAGCAAGTGGGAGTATAGAGGCATGAGGAACAGGGAGTAAAGTTCACTCATCCTCCATTGAAAAGGGAGGATCCTCCTACCAGACTGGTGTCGTGTCTGGTGGACATCTGCCCGACGGTTGATGTCGGGAAGTTGTATATATGCTAGTCGCGCGCTAAACTCTGATTGTGCGATGCAGTTTGCGTGACGTCTTGTGATTGTGATGCGTAGTTCGTATGTGGCGATGTAGATGCCGCCACAGGAGCTCTACTATTAAAATCGAATTTCCGAAAACCACGCAAAGTTAGAAAGCGCTTCAAGCAGCTACATATACAAGATCAAATTAAATTAGTTAGTGAAACCCCGCATACGTAATGAGTATCGATATCTAAACACAACAAAATAAAAATAAAAAAGCCTTGATGATTTTTATTGGAGTCAATTACCCCTGGTATACGTAGTGTTGTCACTTGAAGTGTGGGTTGATAAATGTGTTTTTATCGTGTTGATAACACCCATCACGACTGTGAAGTTTCCTAACAAAAAACAGATTTTTAAACTGATGTTTTAAGTAAACCCAAAAAAAAAAATCATCAAATTAATTTCTTTTTCTTTTAAAGTTTTGCTAGCTATTTTTATTTGACCCTGTACAGAAACGTAAAATTCTGAATCTTTCAAAAAATTCAACAATTCACGAGGTTCTAAGTATATCCCACAAATCTAGTAATTCATACCCCCCCTACTACTCACTAACATTCCTCCATTCCTGGTCATAAAGGCGATATCCAGAAAACTTACACCTCTCCTTGCTACATTGTTGCTGCATGACGCATGAATTCATTTATCTGAATACCTCCTATAAATTCAGCCCAATTGGCTAAGTAATAACAGTCGCACGGGTCGACCGATCAGGTTAAGCTAAGCTTGCCGCGGTTGGTCCGTGAATGGGTGACCAAGACCCCTCCGTGCCTCGGAAAACACGTTAAGCTATTGGTTCCGACTGTCATTCGTCCAAAGGGGTATCGTACTATCCAGTAACTGGGTTGTGGAGGGCAGTCCGGCATCCGGTTAAACTGGAAGCCGATCCCAAAATAGTTGGGAAAAGGCTAGGCAGATGAGATGGTGGAAATTCAGCCGTCCACCTAAGACGGCCTGGTTATGAACCTCATTTATTGTTGGAAACATTATTTTAGATGCTGATTGAAGTTAGGCTGTCATCCTTTGTGGGTTTTAATGGTTTGTTGGTTAGTGTGATTCAATTAAAGAAGCTTGTTAGACTGCAAGGCAACATTATCATGGTTTTGGAACGCAAGCAAACAAGTTTGCGATGAAAAACCATTTTTTGTCAACTTTTTTTTCCCACTGCTGGGCAATGGTCATTACTTTCCACTGTTCCATGTGTTTTTTGCATTGTCCAGCCAATCTCACGTAAACGCATTGAAGTCATTAAACATTTTTTAACACGTTTCGTTTACTTATAGGTAAACGAAATGTGTTAAAAATGTGTCTTTGCGGGTCGTATGAACCCCATAGCTTCAGACACAATGGATTTTTAATTGTTTCTGAAATTACGACAAGCGACGGGTTATGAACCAGAACCCTATAGTTACGTATTGAGACCGCTATCCTAAATCTAGAATTTGATAATAACAATACAAAGTCTTGATGACGATGGTCTCATATACTCAGTTTCAGGGCACTGTTTGGCTCCACATCAATTATTTCCTTTCCGTGGCAATGCGCACGATTTCGCAGTCAACTGTTTTACATGCGCTTCTTCCAAACACATCTCTACAACACCTTAATTATGAAACACGCTTGCAAACAATACCTTTAATTTTGTCAATTCAACAAAAATCATCGGTTGAGGTTCGTCAGTCTTCCGTCCTTCAAATCAGGGGGCCTACTCCCTAAGCACGAAGCCCGTAGTTTCGGCCTTCGTTACGGGCGTTTCTTACTCCGTATCACCTACGGATGGATGATTGGTTCGGGTCCCGAACGAAGTATGAATGACAACACGATTTGACAGTTGTCCCTACTCCCGATGTGTGTATGCCCGTCCGAAAAAAATAACTTTTAGACTTGTTTTAATGGATCGTAATGTCAGACGGACGGATGAACGGACGGACGGGAAGACGGACGGACTTAGGGAGTAGCCCCCCGACTCATCCTAACGGAAGAAATTTATCCAATGCCATCCAATATTTCGGAGGAATAGTATGTTCAGTGCTTCTTAAGTTTTCGTACAATAATGGAGACTTCAACAATGGTTACGGGTAGGTAGACAGAAGCCCGAAAGTTTGACAACCAGTCTTACCAAAGAGGTATCGTATTACACAGCAACTGTGTTGTGGAGATCAGACAAGGAGTCGCTCCCGGAAACCCGACCCCAACATAATTGGGAAAACGCTAGGCAGATGATGACGAGTATAAATGAAGACTTCTAGATATACTCGAAGTCACGTAACAATTTACCGCGAATGTCCATATATTATGCAGAGCTCAGATCACGATTGTGCTAATCCATCGCCTACGGACACTATTAACCCATTTCTACGAAATTTTACAACTACGTGGGCTGAGGTAAGATATACGAGTATCATGTCCATTATTTTCTTCAGCCCAGAGCAGAATCGAGGGAATTATGTTTAAAATTGAGATAGGACCGATAAATTATGACGTGTTATGTCTTTAACTGAGAAATATATTAAATGGTCATATCATAGGAAGTATTGATGGATGGAGAGGGAGAAGAAGGTCAAACATAAGATTGTGTGACGATTTTTATGAAAGAGAAGTGAATGATAGCGTGACGGTTGACAGGGGAGAATGGAAGAAGAAAACGTGTTGCGCCGACCCCAAGTAACATGGGATAAGGGCAGGAAGATGATGATGATCATATGAAATGATGAAATGTGCTATGGACTCTCTCATATAGGATTGAATTTCAAATAAGAATGTTCAATGCAAACGTCATTTTCGTGAAAAAATTATAATTCAAATTATTGAAGAATTAAGAGGTAGGTACCACAAACTGATCTGAAACGCACTGGCTGAAAGTGGAACTATCCGTTAGTTCCACTTTCAGCCAGTGCGTTTCAGATCACTATAATTAAGACAAGTAGCAAGGTTGTTGTTCACCAACAGCGCCACCAGCCAGATGTCATAATGGGACTGTACCAACATCCAAATAATATTCTAGGGTTGATTAAGAGACAAATATCCAAAGAACACTAAAATAATTGTAATGTCAACTGTAAATAGTATGAATAATTCTTAAGAAAACAGGTGCCACGGAAACGCCGTCATGGCAAGAATGACTCTCATTGTCGTCAATGACATCGATGACATCACACCATTTACAAACCCCAACATCGATTATAGTCGTAACAATTTAGGTACAAAAGCCATGTCCAACATTGTACGATTATTGGCCGGCATCGTATCTAAGCCAACCTACACAAAATCAAAACGAACCACCACCTAAAAGTGTCAAGTCAAGTGTATTGCTGAAACATTACCAATAAAATATGTACGTGCAAGATTACAAGCATAAAATATGCCTTTTATGTGAAATGACCTCATGCGATATTCGTTGAAGAACGAAACAATACTGTGGACCATATGGTTTGGATATATGTTTATGGTATAACGCTGGACGAGTGACCATTACTTAATTCTTACGCCATAAGAAAAGCATGACAAGATAGGCCAAAGACTTGGACTAGCTTAACGCAAACCAGGGAAGAGAGACGTAACATGGAGGAGCATGTAATGCATAATAGGTAGGTAATATGTAAATAACTAAAAAATGCAGTAGAAAAGAATAATGGAGTAGCGTTAGGTGGTAGGACCAAGCGTTGCTACATAAAATTATGCTGACCAGGGTTTTTTTTAATCTGAATCATTTTGAAGCAAATTGCCAATTCATTGCTTCATATGTTCGAAAAATTTGTCTGCTCGACAACGTAAATAATGCAATGAATTTTGTTGAACTGTCAAAATGAAACCGATTCCGATTGATAGTGTGTTACGCAATTAAGGTGCAGGAGATGTTTAAGTGAAATTATAGAAAAAAAATCTGATTTACAAGTCTGTAATACTGTCAAATTCGTCATAAAACAGCAATATTGCGAAATTAAGTTTTTTTTTATTATTTAACACAGATAATTTCGTTGAGTTACGAAAATGACCACATACAATTTATATTATTTTATGATCGTGACGGAATTGAGAACATAGACAAGAATGTTGCAATTTAGACATCGAACACTTGAAGCGAGCGTGTTTTCGAAGATGCTACAAATTGTTTGTGGTCTAACATAACTGTTAAAGTATGTGGAGATGAAAATGACTTTATACAACACCTGCTCCAAAGTTAGGATGACGGTATTCCCCAGTAATTAGAATGAAGAGGTCAAGTGGTAGCAGCTTTGTCTCAAAATGTTTTCAAGCTAACGTCTTCGATCGAAGCTTGAAAGCTGACCCTAAGGAAGGCCAAAGAAAAGATGGATGGATTTTGTGAGGAATGATATCAAAGAAAAGGGAGTGAATGATAGCATGATGGTTGACAGGGAAGAATGGAAGAAGAAAACGTGTTGCACCGACTGAACCTGACCGAAGGACAGGAAGATGATGATAATGATAATTAAGAAGACAATTATGATGACGATATTGATGATTAGCGTTGCGAGATATACTGCTCAGATGTCGATTGAAGCACAATTGAAGATGAGAGAACTCAAGATAAAAATAATGATACAGTAAGTTATTTATGTGTCAGTATACTTTTATCTTGATAGAGTATAGCAAAATAAATATACAAAAAGACGCACAGGATTATTGTATATTTTGGTTAATTTGTTCAGAGAGTAAGTATGTAGCGAGATGGATGATGACGATGATGTAGGGAACCAATATTTTGATTTTGAGTGTCCGTGGAGTTTCTTACCCGTTCTTCTCCATAGGAACCTACTAGCTTTTGAATGGGGAACTAACTACATCTTTGTGACTTACCGACCCCTTGACGATTTAAATAAAAGCTTTGAGTTTGAGGTGGCGAGTTTATAATAAGCAAGTATAGTATACAAAGTGTAATAATGCACAAGGTAAAAATGCACAACCTAAATAAAAAACCGGTCAAGAGCGAGTCGGACTCGCGCACCGAGGGTTCCGTTCCGATTTCTGAAAAAGTGTGCTATTTAGAGACATCGTTTTATTTTTCTACAGGAGTCTTTACATAAACTTCTGTCACATAGAATAATTTCAGATTTTTCTCTTTGCAAACTTCGGAGATAAGGGGGGGGCAACGGTTTTTTTTTTACATTTTTCATCAAAAGTCGAAACCTATGCAGCCTAAAAAAAGAAAAAAATTGAGAATGTGCAAACCACAGACTTATATATGTCTGTGGTGCAAACAGCGCTCTTTCATATGCCCTACCACACATGCCCTTGTACCCCCACTTTGAATTTTTGAGACCCCATTTCAGTCCCTGTTGCAAAAAAAATATAAATATTTTTCTTTCTTTCTTATTTGCAAAATAGTTGGGTAAACGTCATCTAAAACTGTTCCAAATTTCAAGTTGATAGCATCAGTAGTTCTTGAGATATCCAGCTGTGACAGACAGACAGACAGACAGACAAACTGAGTCACACCGTAAGGGTTCCTTTTTTACCATTTTGGTACGGAACCCTAAAAATAGGCTATCCTACATTAGACGAGTAATGTGAACATGAGGTTATCTGTGATGTAGGGAATACCGACTACCGACCAACAGAGTTTTTTTTTCGCGATTTCAGGTTTGGTCCCATAGTAAAAGTTGTTCATAATGATGACTACAATGACCCCTTAAGAGGTAGTGCGTAATTTAACCCTTTGTATACCGCCTGAACATGGATCCACGCGAGACACAATGGCTTTTTAATTGTGTCTGTAATTACGGCATTCGACTCGTTAAATTACACCTTGCAGACGTTATCGCAAGATAATGTTTAACATTACACAATATCTGTTCCTGCAAATAGAGTATTACTCAATACATCATCACTATCAAGAATCCTCAACAACAATACATAAGTCTCTATCATATTACCAGTAGCCATTGCACACAACGTGAGAAGATCAAGTAAACATACCCATCGACTAAATTATAGACTGCATATTTAGACAAAGATTAGGTAATTAGGGTTGCCAACTTTTTCTCCCAAAGAAGAAACAGGGTTTAAATGAGGTCAGAGAAAGGAAATGAAAAAAAAATCCTTTTGAATTATTAGTATATTTTTTTTTACTTTTGCGAATCCTTACCGAACTCAATAAAATTATTGAAAATGAATATTAAATAAAAAAAGCGATGATCATTTTGTATTAATTTATTTAACGGTTTATTGGTCAGAAACAGTACCTAAGATTCCTACAAACAGGAGCGATTATATCGCATGTCGCGCCTATTTGAAGGAGCCTTAATTTGGATACTTACTTATTTTTATTCAACATTGAATAGGTATTAAATATGAAAATAAAGTATTAAACTGAAACCCCTACTAGTTACTAGTAAAAATACCATGTCTACTATGTCTACTTTTATTGGCAACACTATAAAATAAATTAACTGTGGTTGGCAACCTTATACATAATATAGATTCTTACGTGGCATGTGAACTGCCCTGATAAACTCCTCTTTATCCCACGACCTCTTTGTTTTCATCTTTTTGCTTCATAGAATAGCTAACGAAGACAAGAGTGGGTGCGTTTGCGCATCTATAATTTTTTAGTGACGTAATCAACTTAATTCCTGATGTTATGAGATTAATTGTGGCAGTTTTTATGGGTTTTAATCGATGCTTCGTTAGTAGACTTCAATTGAAGATCAAACGTTTGCCAAGATCCCAGAGCCGCCAGACCTTACTTATTTTCTGATTAACAAAATGTATGGGATAGAGTAGTGTTAGTATGTACTTTGAACGTACGCATACCTGCTAGCTTGGACCGACGACGGCCAATTTTTTTTTAGTTACGTAAAAATATTACTCACTTTTCTTGAAGTTTGACTGCTGATTTTTATTTGTTTTACAGATTATTTTTAATAATTAATAACCAATACTGTCAGACACTTCCCGTTGGCCAGACGCTTTAAAGCTCACAAAAAATATCGTCACATTACTAATAGTTAGAGACTTCATTTTTATATAATGATCACGGGGAATTATTTCAATACTATTTGTAAGCAGCTAGATCAATTGTAGCGGTCAAACATCCCCCCAGACACAATTAATTGTGTCTGGGGGGGATGTTTGATCTGGCTGCTTACAAATAGTACTGTATTATATCCCCATGTGCAATATAAAGACGATGCGATAAATCCAAGCAAATATTCACTAAAGTGACAATGGTATCGAACTGATTTAATTAAAGAATCCGTGTAATAGCAACAATGTCATCTAATTAGTATAATTTATTATTATTATCATCAATTTCCTCAGCCATATAATTTATTATTATTATAATCAATTTAATTAAGCAATCCGTATAATAACAACAATGTCATATAATTAGTATCATTTATTATTATTATCATCAATTTCCTCAGACATATAATTTATAATTATTATCATCAAATTAATTAAGCAATCCGTGTAATAACAACAATGTCATATAATTAGTATCATTTATTATTATTATCATCAATTTCCTCAGCCATACAATGTCTGATAAAATAGCATAACTAAATGTGTAAGTTATAAACGCATATAAATATTTATCCGCGCTAATATACACGGTAAACATAACGTCAGGTAGCTAAGCAGAATTGTCAATGGTATCCAAATATTTAGCAGTCGTCGAATCGCTTGGGAAATCAGTTTTTTTGACGCGGATCCGTTATAGCTTACGTATTGATAGAAGGCATTCTTTGTTTTTTAAATTGACTTTTTGGGTGCAGGTAGTATAGTGGGTGTAGGAATTAGCGCCTGCGTGGTTTGGCACTAAGTTCTAAGTTGGTTTGTTGTTTGGTTCAATGATACGAAATGGTTATGGTTTAAAGACTATATTGATTACTATTAGTTATAAAATTAAATGGTAAATCTAAGCTAAATTCTAAGATGATTTGATTGGTATTATGGTTAGAGTTACGCGGTTGGTTTCCGAATACGTACTGACTGGTAATCGCTGCGATACATGCATTTATGGAAATGCATGCAGGCAAAAGTGCTGACCTGTTCGGTTGCAACTATTGGACCGAACATATTCCCGAGCATAAGATGAGATAAGGAATTAATGAAGAAATCATCAAATCACCTTAGTTAAAAATAATAATACAAATAGAATGGTAAACAATAGTAAAGTAAATTATAAAATGGTAAACAAAAGTAAACAAAGATAAAAAGAAAAGTAAAAAGCATAAAACATACGAGTAGATTCTTTACACTAATGAGTCTTCAATTTTTACACGATCTTTACGCACTACAGGCAACGTAGCCCTTTCCTTTTTATTAGTTTTACCCGCACTACGCATAGCACTGGGCCACCGTCTGGCAAAGTAACTTAACTGTTCAGTCTCACTTTGCTGACGGTCAGCATTACTCTGCTTTCGCGGCACTTCACTATTCAATACTGTTGACTCCGATGTAGTCGCCACAGGCTCCTGCCTGTGGTGAGGCTCCACCCGGCTGGCTCAAGAAAGCGGACAGCATGTTACCGTGTACCGTGTACCGTCATCTCATCGTGTACCGTGGGCGACTCAGTAAATAAGTATGGAAAAAGGTGGTCTAATAGTTAGTCAGTCTATTAAGAGTATTAGTAGGTAAGTTGAGTACCTTCTACGACGTTTTGTCGACGGAAGAATAGACAAAATGACACATCGCCACGCTTAGATACGTAGAATGCGTAGAAATATTTCTACAATCTGTCATTTTGTCTATTCTTCCGTCGACAAATCCCGTTTCTATGATGGTTGAATCATGCTACGCATGCTGGGGTAGCTATGTTTAGTAGAACGACAATAATTTGTTTCAAGGATCTAACACCCTAGTAATGTTCAAGGTGTTTGAAATTCTTTTAGAAATGTCTCCAGCATCTTAATCTAAGCTAAGGAGCCATATTCTGATACTCGCAAGTAAATCAAAACCTATAGGGCACTTGCGGTTGACCTAGAATAATGAAATTTGGCAAAAAGCAAGATATCACAGCACACAAGTAAAGGCAAAAGTCAGAAAATTGCTAATTTATAATTTTATCACTTAAAATTATTTTTTTTGTGATTACGATGTTAAGTTTGTTTTGGAGATAAATTCTTTTCAACTACGGAACCCTTTATTGTGCGTGGTCCGACACGAACTTGACAGGTTTTTTTAAAAAAAATCTTTGTTTACTTCCCAATCGAGGTCATCAAAACAAAAAACAAACTCTTCTGCTCACACAACTTACTACAAACTGAGCTAAAACAATGCTAGTATCACCAGCGCAGGTACCGCCACAGTTTCCACGATATTGCCCAACAATGCCACGAAAGTGATGCCTGCCTGTTATGACCAGTACTTAACGTTTACTAAGTATATCACGGTTGCGTAAGTAGTCGTCAAGTTATTAATTACTTTCTTAGTAGTATTAAGTAGTAGAGGAGTTAAGGCGCGTACTGACTACGATTTTAAACGGCACACAACCGCTTAATCTATTGTCACCATTAGATGGCTTGAAATGAGGTTGAAAATTGAAAATTATATTTGTGTTGCCGAGATGTGACTAAGCTGCAAATGTGCATTTATTTTCCGAGTTTTCTTTAGATTACTCAGAACTAGCTTTTGGGCGCGGCTGCGCCCGCGTTTATTATACATATAAACCTTCCTCTTGCATCACTCTGTCTATTAAAAAAACCGCATCAAAATCCATTGCGTAGTTTTAAAAATCTAAGCATACATAGGGACAGACACCGGGAAGCGACTTTGTTTCATACTATGTAGTGATAATATCAAGGTTATCAAGGTTAAAGTTTTAAAAAAAATGTAAATTGTATTAAATTCTTTAAAAAAAAGAATGTCGTTATCGCTGAAAATACAGAGATGTTAAGTTTATTTTTGTGGAGCAACTTCCAAATTTTTTATTGGGAATATCAAACTATTTTTTACTATTCTTTTCAGTTAAAATTTTTCTTTAAATCCTTCTCTGGCCACGGTATTTTCTGCGTTGGATAGTTTCATAGCGTCATGCTCGACAATCCAGAAACCAATTTTTGTGAATATTGAGCTAATACTACGCCTTAAGTATGATTTGTGAGAGGAAAGTACAGCGGAAAGGAGTCCTATGTTATACAACTAGCCTTTGCCCGCGACTTCGTCCGCGTGAAATATTATCACGCGAGGGATAAACACATTCGTGAAAAGTTGGCAAAATCATCGCAGCGCTGATTTGCTGGATTCTTTTTCTCCTCTACCTATCGTTATTTCTCCTGACAAAGTTTATTTTGTTTATATGTATGTATGTATTTATTATTTTTCCAGTTATCTATCCCTTGTGTTGCACCTACCATGTTTTGTCTCTGCATCACCCTAAGGTTGACTGGTAGAAAATGCCTCAGGCATTAAGTCCGCCTTTGTACAGTATTTTTTTACTAGTGCATAAAGTTTTAATAAATAAATAAATAAACCCTTTTGGCCTAGCCTACTCGTAAGGCCTAGGTCGATATACATTACGACCCCATAATTAATTAATTAAAAAATACGTTTAAATATCATGTCATAATTTTAGGTCACTGGGCCGTAATTTAATGATTTTAAAAACTGTCTTGGGCCGGAGTGTCAAGATATTTTTGTCAATATTTTTTTGCCTTACGAGGCTAGGACAAACTAGTTGGCCTGTAAAAGATATATGATAAGTTTATTCTATTTTCATCTAACTAAGCTCATGTTGTTTCTAAATCTCCGGTTTAAACAACTCGAAAAAGGCTTTAAAAATTAAAACTGTTTAATTCTTTAATGTCAAATAATTTAATTTAATAATCGTCAGCAAAACAGTAGGTAGCGGTGTTCACAAAAATTTTTAATGAAACAATTTCGAAATACTTTGTAAAAAAATGAGTCAGACGCAGGTAATAATGGTAAGTTTAGGACTAAACAAGTTTACACCAAATAAAGTGGTCAATATCTTAAATCTCTGGTAAAAAAACTGTTGGAAGTATGAAAGTGAAGTATGGAAACAGAAAACATATTTATGTTATGTTCGTTTTTTGAGTTATCAACTTATCACCTACATCATCATCGCGTTTTTCCTTGGTAAGGTGTTAACCCCGTACAACCTCTTATGAGGTCCTTGTACTAGTCATTATGAACATCTTTTACTATGGGACCAAACCTGAAATCGCAAAAAAAAAACAACTGTTCTCTACATTTTGACGAGTTAGGGAACAGCAGATTTTTTCGCGATTTTGGGTTTAGTCCCATAGTAAAAGTTGTTCATAATGATGAGTTTTTACCGCTTAGGAATTTGCGAGTTATTTAAGTTACAACCTGTATTAAGCGCGAACAACTCTGTCGTTAAATTAAAACCGGCAAACCCAAACTTTCTATAAAATCAGAAGCCTTCTTATCAAATCGGCTAACAAGCAGCACTTTTGGAAAAACAAAGTTGACAAAAGTTCCTACCAAGCTTCAGCTATATGCAAAAGTTTTTACTACCTACATTTCTTTCACCTTCTCTAAAGTCTGATTTTTTAAACTCTAAAGCTTAAAATTGCAATTGACATAATAGGGTACAATATAGGATAGTAAGTATTCTATGTTATGAAAAAGCACTGAAACCGAGACTACTTCGACAATATCCACATTTCAAAGAAGCGAACAATCAAAGCGTCTCCGTGACACAAACCAACAAAATAATGTCAAGGCATTTATAATCACAGCATGCACTTCGGTTCAATACGGTACAGCGAACAAAATTTACAAATAATACAGCTATAGTGTCGTCACTTCCTGGCATAACGTAGGACACAAATGTCGAGACTTCGAATCGGGTGGTATTTTACCTCGTTTTATTATCGTTGTCCGCCATGTTGCGAACTTGTCACTGGCCAGTAATATTTTGTAATCGGAATAAAATCAGCTTTATCTTACGAACGACTCAACATTTTTACTTCCCCCGCTACATTCCCGGAGATTATGCGCGCTAATTTTATTTTTTAATTTATTTTATGTTAAGTATAAATTGTTGAGAACATTCTGAGTTGGATTGTGGGTGAATAAATTTTAATTATCATTACCATAAATACCTTTTCAGTTTTTTTTTTTTTGTAAATGGTAAACTTAAAGTAGACTCATGGATCGAGCCGCACGGGTCGATCCATGAGGTTAAGCTACGTTTGCCGGGGTTGGTCAGTGGATGGGTGACCATCTTTACATACCGAGACTCCTCCATGCCTCGAAAAGCACGTTAAGCCGTTGGTCCCGGCTGTCATTCGTGGATCTTTGACAGTCGTTACGGGTCGTCAGAAGCCCGAAAGTCTGACAACCAGTCTTACCAAGGGGTATCGTATTACCCAGTTACTGGGTTGTGGAGGTCAGACGGGCAGTCGCTCCATGTAAAATACTGGTATTCAGCTGCATCCGGTTAGACTGGAAGCCGACCCCAACATAGTTGGGAAAAGGCTAGGCAGATTGATTGGTAAACTTAAAGTAGACTTGACACACTTTTTACAACATACTGCCACTGCCACGCAATATTTATGTGATAATAGGCTTTAGGACAAAGAAAAATCTAAATCAAATCAAAAGTCATTTATGATCATAATTACCGGTTGTCCCTGTAAAGCAGTTATTGAAACCACCTTAAAAAAACCAGCCAAGTCCGTGTCTGACGCACAATGAAGGGTAGTTGAAAAGAATTTATACCAAAATCAAACTTAACATTGTAATCCTAAAAAATAATATATTATGTGATAAAATTACAAATACTAAAACAATTTTCGGACTTTTTCCTTAAATTTACTGGTGCTGTGAGACTTTGCTTCTTGGTAAATTTCATAATTCTAAGTCAACGGGAAGTACCCTATTATAGGTTTTACGAGTATCGAAATATGTTGCAAAAATGCCCTTATTTTTTTATTGGATTGACTTTGAAGCTTATTTTTTTTATAACTCCAAGGGAGCATAGACCTACGTATTTGATATTAATTTCAACTTGATACCTCCACGCGTTCCTGAGAAAAAGGGTCTTGCTTGACAGACTGACAGACAGATAGACAGACAGACGAACAACGAAGTGATCCTATAAGGGTTCCGTTTTTTCCTTTTGAGGTTCGGAACCCTAAAAACCTCTAGTAAATGTATTTTATTTCTTTCTTATTTTTACCTTATAAGACTGTCACAATTTAACTCTTAAGTTTGACCCTAACATACCAAATACACCAGATTCAACAAGACCCAAGAATCGAAATAATTTATAAGGTCATTTTCTAGAGTTACATAAAACCATAAGGTATCGTTTTACGATCGCAATTGACATTTGGAGATAGCTCAAGTTGTTATAAATTACTGGGTCAACGCCTACGAAGAATTTCACATCATACTCGTACATTACCTACTATTGCGAATTTCAGAACATTGTGGAAAATCCCGTAATTAAGAACCTACTCTTATACCGTTGAAGTCATAGACGACCCAAGCCTTACCTATATAATTTATTCTTCTAATCTAATACATACACCGTGAGTTGCACGAAACCAACATTAGTTTAACGGATACTTTAAATTGATGGTGTCACTTTCTTTTTGATACAAAATGTAAGGGATGGCATGAATTTAAAGTCTACGTTAAGCTAATCGATAAAATATATAAAATCAAATAAATAATCAGAGAAAAAAAATCAAAATCAAAATCAAAAAAATAATAAATAATAATCTAATTGATAATGCCGTGCTTTCCTATAATTTAGATACATGCGAGATCTATATTATGACAAAGACGCTGTTTTTAGTTATTAAGCCTTTATAAATAAACCAATATTGGTTTCGTGCAACTCAAAGACATACACACAATCCGATCCAGCCTGTCCCCTGCAGTCCTCCTCCCAACGACGCCCTAAGCCGAGGCCCGTACCCCTCAGGGGGTGCCCATAGCGTGTAGTCGCTTAGTTTGTAAGTGTTATGCCCTGGCTGGAGGCCTTAATTTATTGAGGCATCCACAGGAAAGTCTGATTAAGCAGCTGACAACCTCATAGGTTGTCCTGCGAGAAGCCATTAAAAAAAAACTTACATACATAACCTCACGCTTACTTGCCATGGTGGTAAGCAGAAACTACAAAACGCCCCCTGCTACCATCCATACAAGCTTAGACACTCCTTTTGCTTCGTTTACGTTCATACATCCGTACCCTAATTGCGTAACACATTATCAATCGGAGTTTGAATCAATTTGAAACAAATTGCTAACCCATTGCTTCATATCTTCGAAAAATTTGTCTGCTCGACAACGTAAATAACGCAATGAATATTGTTGAATTGTCAAAATGAAACCAACTCCTGTTGATAATGTGTTACGCAATTAGGGTGCTGGTCATACACGCACGCCGGTTGTGAGTATTATGCACCTGACCTTTCTGAAGCACATCATCATCATTTATTCTAATAATCATCAAATAAAAAAAAACTTGAGAGGTGTCAAGGGACACCCGGATGGAACGAAGTTCCTTTCGATTAATTAGTGAAGGAATTGTAACAAAATTTTATTTTTATACATCATCATCATCATCATCATCATCATCATCATCATCATCATCATCATCATCATCATCATCATCATCATCATCATCATCATCATCATCATCATCATCATCATCATCATCATCATCATCATCATCATCATCATCATCATCATCATCATCTTCGAAAACTAACTTCTTAAAACTTCGTTCCAATACTTATTTGGTAAACTGTAAACATGTTTACTATCTCCAAAGCCTTTGCCAAAAGAGCGTTGGGTTGATGATATCGTCAAAGTCGCGGGAAACTCCTGGATGAGGGACGCGCGAAACCGGGAAGTATGGCAGAAGAAAGAGTAGGCCTATACCCAGCAGTGGGTGATTCCTGGCTCATATGATGATGATGAATGCCGCTGCCATGCCAGAGACAAACCCTTCTACACTTCAAACTGGAACACTGCAACGTTGTTTAGCGGCAGGAATAGGTATAGTGGCGTACTTTTGTGGAGATTTTTTATTGGGGTAATTACGATAGTGGGGTAATTCCGATTGATGACAATTTCTACCAAACGCAGCGACTTTTTACATAATTATATTGGCAACTTAATGATTCGATGCCATTTTATCGACCACCGTCTTTTACTGTCGCTGTATAATTAGCCGCCGCTGTATAATAAGCCGCTGCGTTTGGGAGAAATTATCATAAATCGGAATTACCCCATTATCGTAATTACCCCAATAAACTCTACTAACTACTAACATAATGTCCTAAGAAAATACTAAAGATGACTATGCAATACAAAGTTGTTTGTAACACCAGTTACCGACTAACCCCACCCCTAATTTTTCCGGTCAAGCACCTAAAAAGGAAGTGCTAGCTACATTTTTACATTATAACCGTACTAAAACAACATGCGGTAATAAAAAATGCTCATAAGCACCGTAATTTCGCGCAATCATGTTACATAGAGGTCAGAATAAGCACGAGTTCAAATCTTGTTTGAGATGGGTATGTGATTTTCTGTTAGTACAAGATGGGTATCGTTAGTATCGTTATTGAAACTACCTCCTCTCCTAGCATTGCTTGCGCTCCTAGTACCTAGTAATGATTTTGTGGCAACGGTTGTTCGTATTTGGTTTAGATTACTGTGAATTTTTTGGATTAGGTAATTATGTTTTTTTTTATTGTACAGGTAAGTGCTTGGTGGTCTTCGGATTTATGTAGGTACCTAGTCAGTTTAAAGATTAGGTCAAATAACTTTTTTTTTAAGAATTTGTTTGGAAAAATTAAAGATTTCCATGTTGAAATTGCAAATGAATTCAATTGTGATTGCTAATAAACTAACTAAGTATGAATGCTTCTCGCTATTTTTATAGAATCTTAAAAGGGGACTACAGGACCTAAACGCAAGTTTTATAATGCCTAAAAGTATATGATCTACTGCAGCAAACAAAATCAGAAAAATATATTTATATTATTTATTCGCGGCTTTGATTCCCGCACGGAACAAATATTTTCGACGACACGGTTGGCGCAGTGGTTGAGCGTTTGACTGCTGCGCAGCATGTCGCGGGTTCGATTCCCGCACGGAACAAATATTTGTACGACCTACAAGTATTTGTTCCGAGTCTGGGTGTTTTTCTATCTATAATATGTATGTATTTACAAAAAAAAAAAAATGTATATAAGTAGTTTAACAGCCATCTCGTTACCATAATACAAGCATTAGGTTGCTTAGCTTGGGACTAGATGGCGTTGTGTGAAATGTCTAAGGATATTATTATTATTATTATTTGTACGACCTACAAGTATTTGTTCGAGTCTGGGTGTTTTCTATCTATAATATGTATGTATTTACAAAAAAAAATGTGTATTTATAAGTAGTTTATCAGCCATCTCGTTACCTTATCACAAGCATTAGGTTGCTTAGCTTGGGACTAGATGGCGTTGTGTGAAATGTCCAAGGATATTTATTTATTTATTTATTATTATATATGATATTCTTCAGGAAAATGCTAGTTAGATAGTGTGTTGAAAACATAATAATTAATTTGATACGATAGAAAAAAAAATACGAAGATATGTCTAAAAAAATATTTTAATGATTAAAAACCATACTAAATGCAATCATTCTGATTTTTGTCAAATTATTCTACAAGTAACACATTAAAGTATAGTGTTTTAAATTTTTAGTCCAATCAATATTTGTATACAGATAATTGCTTGATAAATTACCAGGGTTTTGTCATCGCGCTTCTCTTTCTTTTCTATGCAGTCCAACAGTGACCGCCGTAAGACCTGTAGTCCTCTTAAAAATGTCGACTATTAGAAAATCAGACCCGTCTATGTAGATCTTACACAAGAGGTTTGTAACGGTTGTGATCTAGGCCAAATCTAGGCAAAGAGCTCCTTATAGCGATCCGAAAGGAAACACAAAGCTGCTTTACTTTTTTGTCTTTTAATGTTTATTTTGTTATTTTTATAAGTTTCCTGTGCGTGTCCCAAATAAAATATTTTTCTTTCTTTCTTTCATCATGAGAAAAGTTAGAGGTGTTCTCTGCGGCTCTGCGGTGACCCTCAAATTGACAACAATGACAATTCTACGAACTTTCTGCTACAAAACTGTCTAAGTGTCTATGCAGCCTTAGTAGTTCTCAGTAAGACACCTCTTTCAAATGTCTTCGTGAAAACAATCTATTAGCATTTCCTCCACTAACAGCCTGTTTGTAAGCCTTACATTGTAACAGAACCACTTATTGGACCCATTTCTACCTTAACAGTTAAATTATCTAACAGAAGACACAGTATACCGCAAATAGAACTTTTTTCTTTTCACACTATTGCATCTTGGACGTGCTGCCACCTATTTATTTACTTAGCTATGATTCGGTTCAATGAACTTCCCACTGACCACACCAAGCTAACCAAAAATAACCTTTATTTCTTCCTTATAGAGTCCAAGCATCAGCAAAGTCAAGTTGGAAAGTCAAGCCAACACCAAAGAAACTTCTGCGGTCCGATCACGAAATGTAAACTTATTTACGCATTTATTTCTTAAGTACTAAAGGCCAGTAAAAACGTTCCGCGGTTTTCAGTTCAGCAAAAAATAAATTTGTGCTCCCTATTTACCTTAGAATTTACGCACGTGACGATTCGATGAATGGTTTTCAATGAAAACTACATTCAGAAAAACTTATTGACACCTACGATGGGTTGCGTAAGCGCGTTTTGTTTGAAGACCTATGACTTTGACACCATTGTATAGAGATTTTCCGCTTTTTAAACGTTTCGTCGTTTATTTGAAACAATGACGAAATGAATGCACAATGCTGAATTTAAGGAAACAGAGGCTTTACAAATACAAAGTGAGTGTTTCCTCAGTGTGATGCAATGAAATATGTTTGGACAAGGGTGTCAAAAATTGGTGCAACAAATTGAATATTCAAGATAGCCATAAATGGAAAGCACCTTATTGGCTACATAACCTGATTTGATTAATAATGCATACGGCATACCCCATCAAACTGTGAAAAAATGTGGAATGGAGTATAAAGTCATCATTGGAACTTATAGTTTTCTTCAGAAGGTAGCTATTTGCTAAGGAGTTCGATAGACAACTTGGGAGACGTCGCAATACTTGCTGACTAACTTCTCATCAACATCTTTCCAACATAGCAGAGTAGTCAGCAAAGTTGATAGAAGTAGCAAGGCTGGCTGATTTATTTATAAAGTGACATCACTCCATGAGGAAATCTCTTATAGCCCATGCCAACACAGTACCTACACAAGTATGTGAAGTGCCAACGTGGATTTTAAATGTGGCTTGGACCAAGATTTCATGCACTTTAGAGGACGTTAATTAATTATGTGAGGCGATTTTGGCGATTTTTCGACCCCCCACCGCCATTGGTGAGATGTCGTGAGATTTGGTTCGATCCCCTCCCTCCCCCTAAGATCCCTGTGATTTTTTGAATGCGTATTTTTAGTGTAAATCAATGTTAAATCTGTGCTTGATTGCGTTTGATTTTTTTTGTTTTTTTTTTTTTTTTTTGCGTTTGTTTTTTTTTTTTATTTATTTAATTTGCTTATAATTATTATTTATCATACTCGTAATTACCCAGTTTTCTCACAGTTTTACACTATTTCTTGCTAAAAAAAAATACGTGATATTTGCTGAGACCCCTCTACCCCACGTGAAATTGGATTAGAGACGGTTCGACCCCCTCCGCCCTTCTAAACGCCTCACGCTCCCTTACTTTTTTCCTTCTTACCAAGGGGTATCGTGTTTGCCAGTAACCGTGTTGTGGGCAGATAGGCAGTCGCTCCATGTAAATATGTACTAGTATTCAGCTGCATCTGATAAGATTGGAAGCCTGACCCAACTTAGTTGGGAAAAAGCAAGGCAGATAGGTTGACTTCTTTCCCTACTTCTCCAACTATACTTAATGCGCGCGCAAGTGCATGAGGTATGTAAGCGGTGAAATGGGGGAGGACGCGATTGACAAGATTGACAGACTGAGGGGCAATTCTCGTACCTAAAAACGTTCACAATCTCATGCCAGCGTCAATCAAAATGTCAAAAATGAAGGTAAACGCTATACAATTTCTGTCAGATTGAGTCTTGAGATGATATTGCGAACGTTGTTAAAAATACGAGAATTGCCCCTCAGAGTTAGCTTAACGTTTGTCTAGCTCCCCGTCTCACCGCTCACATACCTCAGGCGGTAACTAGCACTTGTGCGCTCACTGTATGAAATGTGTCAGTGTAATGTTTGCATGTTTCGCTGTGGTTTAGGAAATACTCCACGTTGCTCAAATGTTGACTTTAGTACAGTAAACGCGAACAGTTCCAAATCTCCATTGACTCAAATAGAGCGTGACTACGTTTGCACGAATTTACGATAACATACAACCTCGTATTCTATCTGGCTGAGGTTCCGTATCTATAGTACATTATTCGCTGCATTGGTTCTTCTTATAAATTGATGGGAAATTTATTGTTGTGCAAGCGCAGAACTTAACCCCTCAAGTGTAAATTATGTACTAATTTATAAACCCAAAACCCCAGCGGGGGGGTGAGGGGGGGTTAGTTGTGAACCTATGATTTTTTTTCCATCGGATGGTGTTTTTTTACGTTTATATAGATACGATATAAGCTTAAGTATATTTCTATTATATAAAGGGTTTTTCTTGTGCACACATGGGGTGCAGTTTACACTTGAGGGGTTTACGAGGTGTCCATTACTCAATACTCAATAATCAATTTATCATTGTCAGTAGCGTCTATAAGATTTTTCAACGTGCAGGTATTAAGACAGTTTTCTGTAAGGCTATCAAGGTCAGGATCTATTTGTGGATCAGTGGCGTATTTATGCCATTAGTTCCATACGGATCCATAAGAAATAAAACTTTTTACCAAAAAAAAAAAGCAACCGACTTCCAAAAAAAGCACTACAAAGTGTTACTTAAATAAGTAGTTAACTTTAATTTCGGTCTTTGGTTATGTATTTTCGTTTGTTGCCACTGACTTCCGAATTTAGAGTTATTTTTCACTTTGTAGTGTTTTGTTGGAAGTCAGTTTTTTTTGGAATTAAATAAGTTTTATTTATCACTTTTTAGTTGTGGTACCTACCCCACACAAATTCGAATACCACTACCTGCAAAATAAATTAGAAAATCATCATATATTATTATTGAAGCTAACTTTTTTTTGTGTACCTATCTGTTTCTATATCTATGTTAATTAATGTAATTGGTGTTACCGTTTTAATTAACAATAAACAATGTAAACTCAAAAACTACTCAAGCAAAGTTAATAAATTTTTACATGGGACCAACTTCGAGATAGGTACCTATACCCTGCCGAATGAAACAAGAATATCTCAAATTAGAGTACTCTGTATTAGAAACTTATAAATAAAATACATAAAAAAACAAAATGTACGTGTCGACAAACATCCTCTCTTTTTTCGTCACTTAAAAAGAAATAAAATCAGTCATTGAAAGTTTCAGGGATGGACCATTTGATAATACAGATAAATAACAAAAGCGCAAAACATAGCAAAACTTGTTTCAAGTATTTCGCGCCGTTTGGTCTCCGTGTAAGCAGCAAAACTATGTAATAATAAGAAAAAGGTATTGCTTTATTGTAAATAGTAGGTATCCAATGATTAGTGTTTGATAAAATAACGTCCATACTGGGCGTTGATTCTATATCAAACCTCATATTTGCAATCGGTGAGAACCAAAGACTATTAAACCACACTTCATCGCCGTGTTACTGGCGAACTTATAGAAGTGTTGCATTCTCACTAAAGAGTGGTTATATACTTTTTGGTGAGAATGAAATACATACTTCCATAAGTTCTCCAGAATCGCGGCGATGAAGTTCTTGCTACACATTCTCCTTTTGTTTCAAAATCCCTAGTAAAATTTGGAAACCGATCTCCACCATTGACTAAAAGGTTTTTCTATTCCTCCAAAGGCCCCAAACATTTGATTAAGCGATCAAAAGCGCCGCTAACCATTCCGCACGCACGCGCGTTGCTTCACAGTAATATGAAAACATACCTCAGTACTTGAGTACCTGACTGTTTACTTGTAGACGAACTGTCGGCCCCTTTGTTTTCAAATTTGGGTAAGTTAGAAAAAGGTTTTCGAGAGAAAGGTCAGAAAGGGCACGAGAGATAGTGTGACGTATCTGAATCCTACATCCTGGGATAAATTCAGATGTAAAGATGTGTATGTAAAGTGGATGAGTGACCATCTTTACATACCGAGACCCCTCCGTATCTCGGAAAGCACGTTAAGTCGTTGGTCCCGGTTGTCATTTGTGGATCTTTGGCAGTCGTTACGGGTCGTCAGAAGCCCGAAAGTCTGACAACCATTCTTATCAAGAGGTATCGTATTACCCAGTTACTGGATTGTGGAGGTCAGATAGGCAGTCGCTGCAAGTAAAATACTGATAGTCAGCTGCGACTGGAAACCTACCAACATAGTTGAGAAAAGGCTAGGCGGATTGATTGACAGCTGTGTCAGCCTACTTTGGTAAAGTGGGTTAGACAAAACGTGGACACTCACGGTACGGCTGGTCTATAAATTCAGGGTCGCTCAGCGTGCTATGGAACGGGCTATGCTTGGAGGGATTGAATCCGCAAGGAGGTGATCCGACAGAGAGCCAATGTTGTCGACATAGCTCACAGAATAAGCAAGCTGAAGTGGCAATGGGTTTTCCATAATAGCCGTAGAACCGATGACCGTTGGGGTAGACGAGTTCTTGAGTGGAGACCTTGAACCGGCAAACGGTGGAGCGACGATAGTCACAGGGTGGCTGGTAGCAGCTGTTTGAGAGGTTGCCCCGAATCGAGCTGAATGGCGTGCAAGAGGAGACACCTATGTCCAGCTGTAGACTGCTATAGGCTGATGATCATGATATTGCAAGATTGCCAAATGGATCGATGAACCAATGACAGGCTGAAGACTCTGGCAAACACTTGGCAAACATTGTCTTAGCAGACTGCAAGACTAACTCTATTCTACCAAACCCTGAGAATTATTTGATAAAACGGTACAAACAAATGAATGAATGGAATTGTATAAGGGTGAAAATACATTATATTTTTTCCAGGACAATGCGCAAAAAAAACTGAAATGATGATACAAAGAACGATGGTTTTAAAACTTGTAAAATTGCCATGATTATTCGAGGTCACTGATTACAAAATCATATCTTCTTAAGGTGACGATAATCGACTTTAAACTGAATATCACGTGTAAATGTTTTGGAAAAATATAAGTATGTTAAATTAGAGAATTTTGTTATGTTTTAGATTAGGTATTACATGGTTTAATTAATTTAGATATGTCTAACGCGGATCAAAAACTGTCACGCATAACTATCAAGCGTTTTTTATAAAACCTTTACTATTTTAAATTTAATTTAATTATTCATCTTTTAGTATACCTACATGTTTTAATCAATATTTTTTTATGTTTATTTCATTGATAATGGGTCTAATTTGGGACAGCGCTCCTTGATGGGCGAGTCCTATTCACAGCTTGTCATCAGCACAGAACACGCAACTCAAGCCCATTGGCGTATATCTGCGTCTTAAATAAGTTCCCAATATTTACATCACGTGCTTAAAGTTTACTCAAAGTTAGAAAAAAATTGCCATGTGGCACCAAAGGTCAACGCAGATGTTCAAAGATCACAATATACACACATTGTAACATACCGCATTACCTACGACAAATATGAACAAAAACCAACCCTACCTCTTAAACAATTAAGTTCAAATTACTATTTGCGTCCCCAACAGCTGATTGAACCCATCTGCTGAAAACGTACAAGCAAAAATAAACTTAGCTGAAATGTAATAAGGTGTAAAATATGTTGGGTTAGTTATGCTACAGGCAGATGGTAAAGCTAAGCACGTGCCAAGAAATTGCTTAGAAAAATACAATGAGGACAATGGATAGATGTTACAAAAGCTTTTTTAATAGCAATTGGTGATGCTCTATGAATCATGTTTCACAAATACACGTGGCTTTGAAGACAGATGAATCTGTTTACTGTTGAAAGCGTTGCATAGCGCAAAATACGGCCGAGGGTATCTTGGCGAGTCTGAACATCATGGACTTATACTGAACATAGAGACTACGAACTTCACGCATGTTCTCTTAGTCACACACGCCACGCCTGATGTCACCATTTGGTTCCTAAAAAAACTTTTTTACAAAAAAATACAACTGACTTCCAAAAAAATCACTACAAAGTGAAAAATAACTTTAATTTCGGAAGTCGGTGTTTTATATTTTCGTTTTTTGCCACCGACTTCCGAAATTAAAGTTATTTTTCACTTTGTACGAGTCGAACTTTTTTGGAAGTCGGTTGTATTTTTTGAAAAAAAAAAAGTTTTATTTTTCACTTTCTAGTTCTGGTACAACCCCACACAAATTCGAATACCACTACCTGGAAAAGAAATGAGAACATCACCGACATAAAAAGTAGGAAAAAAATACCTATACGAAGCTAACTCAAAAAGTCAAAAACTACTCAATTTTACATGAGACCAACTTCGAGGTTTAATACTCTCCCGAATATAGGCTCTTACAGACAGGGGCGATATCGCGAGCGATATTGCGATATTATCGCGTCGCAACACCGCTACGCGACACGTCGCGACGCGATATCGACTCTGTCTGTAAGAGCCTTAAAATAAAAATCTTTCAAATCTGACAACTCTGTAAAAAGTTATGCGTAGTCGACTTGAGGACCTACTTTTTAGGGTTCCGTACCAAAATGGTAAAAAAGGAACCCTTATGGTGTGACTCAGTCTGTCTGTCTGTCACTGCTGGATATCTCAATAACTACTAATGCTATCAACTTGAAATTTGAAACAAATAAGAAAACAGTAAAAAAAATATTTATATTTTTTTTGTAACAGGGACTGAAAGGAGGTCTTAAAAATTCAAAGTGGGGCTACTAGGGCATGTGGGGTATCATTGTATAAAAGAACGCTGTTTGCACATTCTCAAACATTTTTTTATTTAATTTTAGGCCCCATAGTTTCCGTGTTTTGATGAAAACTGTAAAGAACATTACCGTTCCCCAACCTTATCTCCGAAGTTTGCAAAGATAAAAAATCTGAAATTACTCTATGTGATAGAAGTTTATGTAAAGATTACAGGAAAAATAAAACGATGTCTCTAAATAGCACACTTTTCACACACACGCACACTTTCAGAAATCGGAACGGAACCCTCGGTGCGCGAGTCCGACTCGCTCTTGACCGGTTTTTTTTTCTCATCTTCTGCTCTAAGTTTGGACTCGACAAGATATATCTCCCGTATTTGTAGCATGTTAGCTTCTTTTCACTGTTTCCGATTTCTAAATTCCGTCCCTAAAGATTCGTTATGGTCATTGAGATTTGGGATCCTCATAATCCTCATCCACTATTTAGCATATTTAATTTATGCAATTTTAATCAGTTACGTATACTGTGTGTTGTGGTGATTGTTCTGTTTTCGGCTGTCATTCGTGATGGATCTTTGACAGTATCGTCAGGAGACTGAAGCCGACAGCTAAGGTTACCCATGTAAAATACTGGTAAGTATTCAAATGTATCTGGTTTGACTGGAAGCCGACCCCAACATCATTGGGAAAAGGCTAGGCAGATGATGATATACCCAAGTCAGATCAGTCTTATCTGTCGGTCAAACAATACCACGGTTTATTTTTAAAGATAAGATGTTGCTAAAAATCATTGACAAAGATTTGGCAGTCCGCAAGCGTTTTATTAATTGCATGAACACCGAAGGCAGACTAATCGTTAATTGATGCATTTATAATAACTGACATCGCAGCTCTCGAGTTAACTTCTATCTACTTTTATTTGTTTGCTTTCAAGGGCGAAGTTACAGTTAATCCAGTTTTAAATTACTGTGGTAGTCTTAATGTCTAAATGAATGATGATCAACATTAGAAACAAATTCAAGGAGTTGGTAACCCAGAACTTCTGTGTTATTCTGAAGCTTAGAGTTCTACGCCTACGTCATTGTCATCGTTCTCCAAAGCTTCATCATTTATGGTCACATTTCATTAAAAACCATCTAGATAGAACGCGTCCATTACGCGGCCAATTAGATTAATAATCTGTAAATTTTTACATGTTGAACATTTTTGATTAGCCAGTAGCTATATCTCTGTTTTTTTTTTGTTGCTGAGATTGTTTTTTTTTATATCATTTGCCTGCCATTTTTTTGAGGAGGAGGCAACGGTTTTTTCTTCTTCCATGCATCTTTATCTGCCGTCATCTCAGTATTCATAGCCCTTCCTAATCAAATCATAACATCTTTCACACAATCAATCCAATTTAATCCATGTATCTTATGAAATAAACCGTCTGTTTCTCTTCAATAAGTAGCTCATATTACCGAATCATTCAAATGCATTTCATAACACAGGAGGTAATAAAAAAGAAATGTCTTATAAAATTAAGCCGGTCAGAATAACTTGTACAAGTATTTTGAGACTTGCACAATAACATGTTTTAATTTCCGCTGTATTGTAATCAGATTGTTGAAGTGTCATCATGCCCTTTTGATTGTGATGTGATCAAGCAAAGCAATACGATGTATTTGCATAACCAACTTGTATGATAGCCAATATTGGGATCAAAAAATGGTACCTTATCCTTTTAGCAAACAATTATCAAATAAGGTAAGGTCTAAGTCAAGTCTAAGTATAATATGTATAACTTAATGAGGGTTTTCATGAAAATTCACGCCACCAGTTGCCACTTTGACAAGAGGTCCTCCTGAACCACAGATAAAATATAGTGAATATAAAATATACAGGATGTTTCTTTTAAGGTGTCAAGCCAGTGCGAGCTGATAGCAGAGTACCATACCTATCGATTTAACGCCCATGTATGTTCTACGATTTTTTGTAGTTTTCGAGTTATAATTTTTTTTCGATATCTTTCATGATTCAACGAGATGATGGCTTTAAAAAATTATATCTATTTTTTGTATCAACTTTGAACAAGAATGTACTAAATAGGGCATTGTTGAAAGTGGTGTATCTGAAATCTTGTGATTTCATATTTTATAATTTATTATTATCTTTGCATATTTTTGTCAATCCTGATATTTACTATTCCTCTACGTTTAAACAGAGCTCAGTTGATAATAAAAACATAAATTTTGTACCTACTATTATCCTTAACCACTACCATTGATATGAAATGAGGGATCCAAAATAACTCGAAAACTACAAAAAAACGTAGAACATACATGGGGTTAAATCGATAGGTATGGTACTCTGCTGTCAGCTCGCACTGGCTTGACACCTTAAAAGAAACACCCTGTATAATGATGACGTTCATCATTCGTTTCAATCATTCGTTCATCATTCAGTAACGACTAAAGAAAATATAGCCGCTTTGACACTTTTGACAGGTGCCCGGACCTGACGTCTCAGTTCTGCTACCTGGTGTACCAGGCTACCGAAAAGCACAATTTATTTATTTAAAGGCCTACAGGTCTTAACCTAATGCGATAGCCAAGTCGTTGTTGAAATACGAAACGCTTTAGTAGCGATTGTCACATGGTGTAGGCCCTCATAATATTATGAATAAGCTACAAAGTTACACACCTAGCTATCTACTTCCCCTCTTACATTCAAACAAGCGTGAATCAATTTCCACGACCATGTGTATCCATGCATAATGCGTATGGAACTCATTAGTCATTAGATAGCAACAACACTTTCTCTAATACACGGGCGCCATATTGTGCAGCTGTCAAGCGTAAGAGTTTAATAATGAGGCTTCATTTACATTAGGATTATTGTTTGTATGATTTTGGGAGGGGAAAAGTTATAGTGGATGGTATGTACGATTACCTACGGAAAGTTAGAATAGAACTACAGATTAATATCTGTGATAGAACTTAGAAATATTTTAACGAAAAGTGGTAGGCCCATGACAAGATAGAAGTATGTGAAACAGGAAGGATGGTGGTTAAATAATACAGTTATATCTGTTTATTACCAGGCACAGATCGTTCGCCGTGCTTCGGAGCCTAACTGTCGTCGCGCGAGCTCCGGCGGCCTACTCCGAAGCGAAAATCCGAAGTATCGGCCAAATATTCTAACTTTTCTTAATACACTTTTTTCTATTTCGTTCAGTCGGTTTGGATCCGACCGAACGTCAAAATGAAGTTCGGTCGGATCCGAAGCGACTGACCGAACGAAATAGAATGAACAGTAATAGGAAACGTCCGAACATTGAACTTCGGATTTTCACTTCGGAGTAGGCCTCTAGTTTCCTGTCCCTCGCACACTCACTGCGCTCAACGTTCTTTTGGACGATAAGCCTGACTGTGATGTGTTAGCGGATGAATGGAAGAAGATCTTGGCAGTATGTCTGGAGTATTGTGAGAACAGCGTATGACTGTCAAGTAGTTGCATAAGTACTTTTGTTATTGACATAAATAATGGGTTTGTGTCTTAATTAATGTAATTAGCCTTAGCAGTTGTATGATAAAATAAATAAATAAATGTACCAATGTCAGGAAAATACTGAATAGGGATGTAAAAAGGTTTAGATAAACCTCAGTTTGCAAAAGTACGGATAATCAACACAGAAAAATCAAGAAAAAGATAAAGAATATACCAACACATTTAAAAAGGTTGAAGAAAGAGCAAAATAAACAAATCAGATTAAACTTACCAAAGGTGCGATTATTCACGCCAGTCAAGGATCGATAATATCAACAAACTCTCCTGCCCTATTTAAACCAATCTCAATAATATAAATCGCTCTTCTAATTAACTCGTAATGCGATCCATTGCGCGAGCGCAGCGATGGCGACGATACAAATCAGTGCAAAATAAAGTACTGAACACACGCGAGCACGCAAATGTCTCAGTAAGTTTTATAGTTAATTCAATGTGGAACATCAATTGCAGTGGGTTTCAGGATAGTCTTGAAATTGAAGACGATACAGATAGAGAAAATTAAAATAATTACTGTTGAGTGGAGAATATTTTAAAGCACACTAATAATGGAGAACAGTGGATTGACGTCTTTGAGACTCAAAACAGTCTGCTAAATAAGTTCAAGACAATAAAAACGAAAAAATTTTAATGGACAAACAAGTAAATGGTAGAACAAAAGATGGATGTGAAGACAAGACGGGAGATCCACAATATAGCAAAATTGAATGACTTGCTTTTACTTTTTATCGTAGCGAGAGAAATAGAGGGACAGAGAGAATAAACAGAGGTCGCCAGTTCCCCACTTATAACCATGACATGCTTTTAATAAGTCAACATCCATAATAAAACTCCAGAACGCAGCCATCCAATCCCACATACAAACACTGCAATCTTTAGCAAACAAAACGCTATCCATTTAGCGCGCAAAAAGGTTTGATCTGCGACTGCGACGCGCACGGTGCTTGCACATGAGACAAAGATAGATGAAAATATACAGAAGACCCACTTAGTAATGTGTATTGTGTTATATGTGTCGCAGTAAGATGATACGTGATATAGTTATATCCCTAGCTATCTACCGTAATATAGTTACTTAAATGAAAACTGTCGGAGTCCCCTAATTTTGTTGTAAGTATAGTGACTTTGAACGTAACATATCTAGTGTACAAAATCATTGAATAAACCGCTGTTTATATCCGATAATATTTGGTAATAATTATTCTCTTGCATTATAAAATTCGTTCTTGCCGCATTTCATTCATGTCGAGTTCAATAATTGACGTCCTATAGAACGTTCGAAATCAGTTGACTTAATTGCAAAATTTTTGAAATTTAATCAGTTTTTGTGAAAAATTTAGGAAAAAATATACATGATTACTTACCCTAAATTGGTGCGGATATATTAGTCTGATTTTACACTTATTGCACCCTCGAAGGTTTTAGCTGACCAAAACCTTCGATTTAAGGCAATCATGTATACTTTTTCCCAAATTGCCAAAGCACAAACTGATGCCGCATCGTCATCACCAGCTGAAATACGTCTACTGCCGAATATGGCATTCTTCCCAATAGATGTGGGCCTTCTTCCCCTCTCCATCTAGTGCCAAGCAACATCTGCGTTGTCCGGAATGTCGCACCGCCGCGGGCGCGCACATTACGACAACACACGCTCGCAACGTTTTGCGCACTAATGGATGACTTCGAAAAATAGACGACGACGACGCGCGACGTATGAAAATATTCCTCGAAATGTGTTGATCCTCTTTGGGTAGTTTTAAAGGGGATTTTCCCCTTGGGTTTTCCCAACCGTAGAACTGATTGGGAGAATTTGAAAATTAAATGATATTCGACTCTCATTTTTTTGGTTACCGAGTCCAATGCATGCTTTGATGTCGTGTATCGTAATTATGCAAGAAAAACATACCTACTATAAAATTCAATACTCTTGGATGGTTTGTGGTCACATTTTTGTATAAGTACAGTGACACATACCTAATGTAGATGTCTTATAAATATCAGTTTTTGCAATCATACAGTTTACCTGAACAATAAATAGTTGAGGAGACGAATATAGAAGAGTGTAATAAGCATAAATAAATAGTCTATCACTTACAAGAAGTCACATAATTTGTTTTCTCATGAAACTACAGACGTTATTAGTATCTCCATCGGACGATATTAAACGATCTATCGATACTTCGTAACATTATCTTATTGCGAAGTCATAAAATTATCTCTCGAACTACGGGAATCGATTTTTAAATTACGGCGAAATTAAATTGCCCTACTACGAATACTCGATTGCAAATCGAGATAATGACGATGTTAAAACGTGATCGAGAATCGAGATAGTGAGTTGTTCGTTTTTTTTATTGTAATGTAATCGTATTTTGCTGTCTATATTCTTGATCGGGATTATTATTAGAAGCGTTCAGTTGTTTGTTGACATTTTTGAATTAATTTTACAGTAATAGTATGCTAACAGATTATGTTAACAGGCCAATAGAGTACAACTACATGCTGTACAAAAATTAAACCACGAACTAGGGAATTCAAGCAAGCAATTTAATCTGCAAATATCGTCAAAGATGCTTGGACAATTTATCCAATAAACCATCACAAGTACCATGAGATTAGTCAGTAACTCCGCATATGTTGATCTGATTTTGAAAGCTAGATTCGACTTGGGCACTTTTTCTCAGAAATTCTACATTACATAATTCACCAATTCTGTGGGTGAGTCCTTAACAATCATCATAATAATTATGATAATTGTTAAGGAATTTAGAACTCGAAGGGATTTCGAATATTAGATAATTTAGGTATCTAATATTCGAAATCACTTCGAGTTCCCACAGTAACACATCAGCTATCCAACTTAGCATGTACGGTGTACCAACCGCACAAAAATAAAGGAGTCCAGCCCTATTTGCATGAACACCAAACGTTATGAGGTAAATGGAAAAAGAAATTATAATGTCATTCTCAAACAAGCCACGGATGGGAATAAATTACTTTGTATGTAAGTTGGAACAAGTGCATAGCTGTCTGCTAGCTCCTAGCACCCTTTTTTATTTCTTTAAGAAATGGTTCACTTTGAGTTATGAAAGCAAAAAGATCTACTGGCAATGTAGGTTGGTTAAAGGGCTTCACTTTACTTGAACACAATTTTTTTTTATGCCAATAATGAATTTTTATTTATTTATTATTTTTATTAAATAGAATAGGGCCAAAGGCTTTTGCAGCACTTTTTAAATGAGGAATCATGGAATCATGTTACCGTTGCTGAGTACTGGGGCAAACATCAAAATTATTTTCAAACAACACATACCTCAGGCGGTGACTAGCACTTGCGCGCTCACTATACCAAAAATATCGGCCGAATCCCATCGCATTTTAACCTGATCCTTTACTCTGGCGTTTCTTTCATCTTCATAATATTAGCATCAAAATTAGCATAGAAAACAAATTAACTTGCATCTGTTTGAGAGACAAACTATTAAAATACACGTACATAGTTTTATTTTAGGCCGCAAACAGAACGTTCTAGTCTGGAATAAAAAGTCAATAGTTTGCCTACAATGTTAGCGTGGGATGTTCTTTATAAAAAAAACCGGTCAAGAGCGAGTCGGACTCGCGCACCGAGGGTTCCGTTCCGATTACTAAAAAAGTGTGCTATTTAGAGACATCGTTTTATTTTTCCTGTAATCTTTACATAAACTTCTATCACATAGAATAATTTCAGATTTTTATCTTTGCAAACTTCGGAGATAAGGGGGGGGGGACGGTATTTTTTTTTACATTTTTCATCAAAAGTAGAAAACTATGTGGCTTAAAAAAAAAAAAAAAAAGTTTAAGAATGTGCAAGCAGCGCTCTTTCATAATGATACCCCACATGCCCTAGTAGCCTCACTTTAAATTTTTAAGACCCCCTTTCAGTACCTGTTACAAAAAAAAATATAGATATTTTTACTTCTTTCTTATTTGCAAAATAGTTGGGTAAACGTCTTCTAAAACTGTTCCAAATTTCAAGTTGATAGCATTAGTACTTCTTGAAGTATCCAGCTGTGACAGACAGACAGACGGACAGACTGAGTCACACCATAAGGGTTCCTTTTTTACCATTTTGGTACGGAACCCTAACTAGTGATAATTTATATTTAATAAGGCGCTTTGATGGGGGATGTTATTTATCAAAGTTGCTGGTGTTTCGAGTTTTACATTTTTTAATGGCATGGCAATAAGCAAAACTTATCAAAATACGGCAGTGCTTTTTGCACGTTTAAGTGATATTCAATTTTTTTTTTTAACAATCATATACTATGTTTATCCTCGATCAGATTTTTTCACTGACTAGTGAAACTCTTGAACTAGCCCAACGTTTTTTTTCGTGGCTACTGTTTTAAGTTTTCTTTATAAACTTATCAAATACCCATAACCCAATTTCATAGTTTATTTTTAGACAGGCGTAAAACTGGGAGGGATTATGTTAAAAGGAGCAATGCTTTTGTTTTACTACAGACCTGTAGTGAGCGACCCTTCACTACAGGGTAAGTAGGGGTAAAGATCTGAGTTGGATCATAATAATCTAAAGCTGAAGAGTTTAATTTTTTTTTGTTGGTTTGAACGCGCTAATCTCTAGAACTACAAGTCGGATTTGAAAAAATCTTTTTGCATTTGATAGCCCAATTCTTGAAGAAGGCTGTAGGCTATTTATCATCATGCTACGACCCTTAGGAGACGAGCAAAATTAATAAATGTCAGAAAGAGCGCTAAGCGAAAACGAAGTATCAGCGCGCGCAGGCGATGAGATGCGACGGGGTTGATCGGGGGACGAAATCGCGAGCAGAAGCTATCATAATATATTATAAAAACTTTGAAAGATATGTGGTAGGTAGGTACCCTAGTACTGATATCTTAGAAGCTGTAACTTATAAGTATTTGTTTTTTTTTTCATGACACATCGTAGAAGAAACATTTATTGACACTATACTATACATTTCATTCATATTTTTATCCAAATAAGTGCTAAAGGAATTCAATATTAATTCATTCATACATGCAAATAAACAAGTCTAAGACATGTGAATCATACAGTGTGACGAACTGACGACCGAACAAATATCTCAATAATAAAAATAAACATAATTTCCGAACCCGTGAAAATTCGCAAGTTTAACCAAAATAACTAACAAATTGTTTCTTATTTTAATTCGCGTGACCGAACAATGGTTAGGCCATAATTACATAAATATAGGCTGTAAAACTTGACAGCTGGAGGTGCGAGTTAAATATCTTTATCACAGAATAATATACCTACAGTATTTCACCTCTTTGCGAGAAAAACGTGACATTTCGGAAAAGGTGTTTTTTATTATTATTCGATAATTGAATATTCGGTTTAGTTAGTTAGAGGAGCTCGTGGCTAAGTAATAACAGCCGCACGGGTCGATCCATCAGGTTAAGATACGCTTGCCGCGGTCGTCCGTGGATGGGTGACCATCTTTACATACCGAGACTCCTCCGTGCCTCGGAAAGCACGTTAAGCCGTTGGGCCGGCTGTCATTTTTGGATCTTTGACAGTCGTTACGGGTCGTCAGAAGCCCGAAAGTCTGACAATCAGTCTTTCTTACCAAGAGGTAAGTATCGTATTACCCAGTTACTGGGTTGTGGAGGTCAGACAGGCAGTCGCTCCATGTTAAATACTGGTATTCAGCTGCATCCGGTTAGACTGGAAGCTAACCTCAACATAGTTAGGAAAAGGCAGATGATGAATTGAATATTCGGTTGTAGAATATTTTTGTGTATTATTTAAAAGTTTATTTGATAACTCATTTAACGTAAAAACACATTAATTTTACTGTCATATTTTTTTAAAGTTTATACAACGTGTAACGTTAAATGTGCAAAACCTCTTAAGGGGTCATTGTACTCATCATTATGAACAACTTTTCCAATGAGACCAAACCTGAAATCGCGAAAAAAAAATCAGCTGTTCAGTACATTTTGACGAATTATGCGAACATAAATGTACTGAACAGCTGATTTTTTTTCGCGATTTCGCGTTTTGGTCCCATAGTAAAAGTTGTTCATAATAATGAGTACAATGACCCCTTAAGAGGTTTTGCGCATTTAACGTTACACGTTGTATAATAATTGCATTTTTCGAGATAGCACGTTTTTCTCGCAAAGATGCGATTCTATCTGGTTAGTACCTGCGGCCGCCTCGATAGATAAATACCTACGTGTCTGTCCGTGCATAACTGCTGCGCGCTCGAACTGTTGCGTACTAGTACTGACTGAGATTTCGAATCGCGCCGTATCATCCGTTTTCAAGAAGACAAACTACTGTATCATGATTATACTGTGTCCTTATTTAAGTCGCTTCAGTGTCATCTTGAACAGGTTTGTTTTCTTGTTTTAAAATGTGAAATATTTATAGTTTCGTGCCAGAGTTTAATAACCTACGATAGTCTACTCTTACATTATGTACGATAGTGACTCTTAGGAGCAATGACCTAAGAGTTATAATTGTATGAATTAATACATTTGGTATTTGGTTTTTATAGATACATAACATAACGCCTGCAATCCCCGAAGAGTTGGGCAGAAGTGTGCCTGTAGAGTATGTACCCACATTTCGCCAGATATGTTTTTACTAGCTTTTGCTCTCGGCTTCGCTCACTTGGAGGTCGGAAAAAATTATCCCACGGGAAAGAACTACCAGGATAAAATACCATGTTTTATTACTGTATCACCTAAGGTTGACTGGTAGAAAATGCCTCAGGCTTTAAGTCCGCCTTTGTGCAGTATTTTTTTACTTGTGCATTAAAGTTTTAAATAAATAAATAAAAAGTATCCTATGTCCTAATCCAGGTCATGGTCTACCTCTGTGCCAAATTTCATCCTAATGAGTTCAGTCGTTTTAGTATGAAAGCGAAACAAACAAACTCACTTTTGCACTTATAATATTAGTTAGGATAGTTAGGATTAGAGTCAGTTATATTAGGTAAACTAAGATAAAGGCATTTGATTGATTGGAGGGACACTGATCTCCAAGATATAGGGATACCCCTAGTTTAGAGATCAGGGTTTCAATGTATTGTGCATAGCATAGTCACCTAGTCATAAATATAACATTGTTTTAGTGAGTACATACTTTGGCTTTTCTTCAATAAACATTTTTATTTATTTGTCGTCACGGTAGCGATAGTAAGTCACTCAGTTGATTTCTTAGTACAAGTAAATTACGTAGCTTAGCTCTGATTGGTTGTTCGTTTAGTACGTACGGTGTTAGTACTATTATTTATTCTGTGGCCGCACGTGGACGGGGTCGTTGGGAGGTGTGCGAGGAGACTGGATCGAGAGCTCGAAGGGGGCGCACGCTACCATCGAACCTATCAAGTTCACAGTACCTATACCTAGTCATTACTTCTGTATACTCTTCAGTAATAGTCTTGCAACAGCATCATATTGGTTTGCCTGAGTAACCCACGCAATGGAACCCTTACCACAGGGTCGGAGACACGACCCACCTATCTCTGTGCCCACGTTCCCGCCGTCATATATATTTTTTTTTTTATTGAATAATGCCCAGTATAGTCTTCCAAGGCAACTAGTCTGCATCATACAAGAAGCCGACGTTCGCACGGACCTAATAATATCGCAGCGATTTCTTTTCACGCACTGGATTTTCAACGCTCTGCTTAGCGCCGAGAGTTGAAAATCCAACAGCGTGTTTTTTCAACCCGATGATGGAATGCACTCTGTTGTTGTTAGGTTGGATTTTCAAAGCTCGCCTCAACACCGAGGTGAAAATTCAGTATGCGATAAAATCCCGCCGCGATATTTTTACGTCCGTGCGAATGTTGGCTTAGGGTAGGTACCTATTGAAAATTTATTCATTAAAGAAAATCGAAAGGAAACAAGTGTATCTGTAAGTAAGTTTGTAATTTATCCTCTAAATGACAGGATTTTGTCATTCTAAATAACAGAATTCTTCAAAGAAATGAAACCCAGATAAATTACTATGCTCATTAACCTTCACCACACATTTAAATACCTACACTTCCAACCACACGCACTAAGTTAGTTCTGCAAGCCTGTTAACAATGACCTAGAGTCTAGATGTATCATTGGCACAAATGTCTGCGTTCTAGACTCTAGAATATCCGCTTATTTCCACCATTGTCTTGACTCTTGAACGACGTGTCGTACATCTAGCAGGAAGATTACAGAAGGTCCGCTGCGAAGAACGCATGAAGATCAAAATTGACCAAAATAGGTGCAATTGTTTTTCATTATATGAGGAGGAATTTTGATGGTGAAATACAAACGTATCTTAGTTTCTTATGCATGAGACAGTACAGTGTGGAGGAATGAGGAAAATGTCTTCAGAAAAGTTTTAAGTTATACAAGGAGGGGAAGAACAAAGAAACGATGGATGGACTGTGTGAAAGATGATATGGCTGGAGTGACTACCGAGATGACGACTAATAGAGAAGTGTGGAAGAAAAAGGATGTTGCACCGACCCCAAATAAATTGGGATAAGGAGAATGATGATGTATGAGACAGGATCAAAGACAGACTATGAGACAGGATATGATATGAGACTGGATCAAAGACAGACAGAATGTTTAATGTATAAAAGCTTTTTCGGAATTGTTCCTAGAATATATAATTACATTCCTAATACCATAAAAATGATGCCACTGTCAAAATTTAAAATCGCACTGCAGAAACTTCTTCTCGACAAATGCTACTATACAATAGACGAGTTTTTAAACGATAAAGAGTTATAAGTAATTATTAATAATGCATTTAAATTTATTTTTTAAATTTTAATTTTTTTAATTTTTAATTTTTGACTTCTGTAATTTTTTGTGACTATTGGAATGTTTCTTTTGATTAATGACATTTTTGGCAATGCCACTATACAATAGATAAGTTTTTTAATAATAAAGAGTTATAATAATTAATGCTGCAAAAAAAATATGACATTGTAATTTTTAATGAATATAGGTATGTTTATTTTATTAACGATTGAATTATCTTTAGCAGATTTACTTTGCATATTATTAGATTTGTATGTCTTAAGACAAAACATAGCGTACTATTTTATGTGTAAGACCTAATTGTATACCTACCTATGTTTCACAAATAAAGATTATGATTATTATTATGACAGACAGAGACATCAGCCAGACGCTGATGTTTTTTATGTAGATTCCAATTCTAGAATCGTGTAGAGACTTACTGCATTCAGTTGGTTGATCATATTGTTTCTTAGGTCAAAGGTCTAACATGACCTTTTTAGGGAGTAAGTCAGCATGCCTCGTCAAAAATTCGACACAATGGCACAATGTCACAGAACTCTTAGTGTATGATAAGGAAATCAAACTTAGCGTAAGCTTACGCTTCCATCTGTCAAAATCAATGCATTTTAGCGTGGTTTTGAAAGATCGACACGCAAGGTAGCTAAGTTTCGTATCTGTATCTTATCCTTAGTGCACAATCATAACACACCTTTATTATTTGGGCTTACTGAACCTTCTGTAGACATTTATTTATTTTGTACCAGCTTACAAGCATACTAGAAGTAGGTATTAAACTCAGTTTGAAAGCAATGAAATGAAACACAGTTAAGCGCCAATAAATGACTGCACATAATTCCAAACACCGTTTTCTGTGTATTGTAGGTAATAAGTAGGTTTTGAAGCAAGCTAGAACAAGGTGCTGGGATTTGTGTTATGAACTTATGACTGTTATTTAACGCTTAACCAAGGAAATGTTTTTTATTTATTTATTTATTTAAATGCCTTAAAACTACCTACATTACAGGTCTTAACCTAATGCGATAGCTAAGTCACACACCCAAAATTAAAATTAAAGTACAAAATACATTTATAAACCATTGTTTGTAACATAATCTAAACAAAAAGTACTTTTGCGACTTATAAACTGCTGAAGATATTTACATGAAGAAGATATTATTATGTTTTAGAAAAAATAAACATTGAATCTCTCACTTGTAAGAGTATAATGTCGACTGAAAATATGTCGCTTAGCACTATTAACCTCTCAGACATTTTTAGGCCGAGAGGTCCTGTTTTCAAAACATAACCACCCACCATTTGACCCATTGAAGGTGGTTCAAGTGATTAAGATTATTATAATTATTCGAACAAAGTCATGGCGAACAGCTAGTCACAAACAATGTGTAATTAACATAGACACAAATGAACACAAATGCCTTACTCAAACGACACTTGAAACTATCTAGTAGTTTACCTAATTACCGAATTCTAAATAATTATACTATGACAAACTCGCAGAGGTCGCCGACCCGAACGATGAAAAAAAAACAGGTATATTACCTACTATTTTTTCTACCATAAAATAAATAACGTTGTATAATTAATTTCCTTTTTTGTTTTAATAAAACTAGTTCTGTCCTGTATTACTTGTTTATTTTTATAGTATTGCATAATATTAGCTACTGTCATGGTAATTTCTGATAAGCTAAAAAGAAATGACATGTAAAACACAACCCTTCTTTGTTATCGGGTAATTAATCGGTTGGAGGACAGTGATCGAGAAACAATAGAACGTCTATAGGCGTTTAGTGTCCTCAAAGTGTTACTGTTGGCAAATAGGCTGTAGGCATAATTTTATTGCATTATGTACTTAAATCCTCCTTACAACTAAGCCTGCTATGGCCGTTAACAGAAAATATAATTTCTCTCGCACTCACAGACTTCAATTACCAGCTAACTAACACACTTATCTAAAAAGTTACTGTAAACCGTAGGTATATCTTGACTTAATTACACTCTTTGCCCATTCGTGAGCACATCACGAAAATTTAATGAATGAATTTGCACACCTCCAAAAATGACCAACTTCTACACAAACCTTCATCCCTTATTTAACCCCTTTAGGGGATGACTATTGAAAAATCCTTCCTTAGTGCTCACTTTCGCTATATACATACATATAGTTTTGTATATAGTTCCTTATATAGAACTCTTGTGCAAAGTTTTATATTTCTAGACTCAGCGGTTCGGGCTGTGCGTTTTCAGTCAGTGAATGAATGAAATATTTTAAGATTTTTATTGAATGGATCAACACAAAAATGCATCACTAACGTAAGTACCAGTAATTTCCTACAAAATAAACAAACACGCATGTCACTAAACATATTCTAACTTTGAATGATATCACGGATAGCTGTAGAATTGCATAATTTTATATGGAAAGCATTATAATATAAGGCTGAGGTTATTGGCAATTATATTTGCATAAGTTTTACAATATGGACTGTTTTTGTTTATGATATTGGCTGAATATTTAATTTATTTAAATCCGTGTCAGTGTGAAATTGTTTTGAGGAGATGAGCCGCAGAATCTGGTATGTGAAGTAACTTCGCCAATTTGTTAGGCAAGGGTGATCCTCAAAACTCAGGATTAGTTTTCGAATCTCCAAAAATCAAGCTATTCTTTAATTCAAAAACATAACCAAAATACAAAACAGTAAGTAATAAAAAGATAACAAAACGCCAATATTTCAAAACACGAATCACCTTCTTTTAACAATTTTCCAAACTTTGTTAACACTAAACGCACGGATGCACGCTCGGTAAAAACGTCGTAAGCGCCAACATTTTCTAGACTAGCCAACCTAGAAACGGTTGGACGTAACAGGATGCAACGAGGTCGGCGCTTAGTGCGTTTCAATGATTTACTGCTTACAGGAAAGCATGCAATCATTAAACGTAATGTTATTTCACACGATGTTTCTTAATAAGTCTGCATTCGTTTTTTGTGGTAGACGGAAGAAGCCAGTGACAATTATGTCGATTGGTGATTTTGTTTGGTTGCTTGAGGAAGGAATTACCTATGTCAAATAATGTGTGTCAAATAATGTCTAGTATTAGTCGGCAATCTTGCTTCAAAAAAATGACAAAAACACTTCAGGGGACATCATTACAGTAAAGTAACTATTGTTGGTCAACGAAATGGTAACTGCAGTATGTTAATTATTATCAGCTTAGATAAATAACCTTTCATAAATATGAATACTATGCAGAAGCGTTTGCAGAGAGAATTGCCTTTAGGCATTTCACTTTCAGGCATTCTAAGACCTAGAACCCAGCCTTATGAGTAATATGGTGTTGAAGAACGGAACAATGGATGGTTCAGTGGTCAGTGGATGGGTGACCATCTTTACAGGTACCGAGATTCCTCCGTGCCTCGGAAAGCACGTTAAGCCGTTGGTCCCGGCTGTTATTCGTGGATCTTTGACAGTCGTTACGGGTCGTCAGAAGCCCGAAAGTCTGACAACCAGTCTTACCAATGGGTATCGTATTACCCAGTAACTGGGTTGTGTAGGTCAGATAGGCAGTCGCTCCATGTAAAATACTGGTATTCAGCTGCATCCGGTTAGACTGGAAACCGACCCCAACATAGTTGGGAAAAGGCTAGGCAGATTGATTTGGTGTTGAAGAACGGAACGCAACATGTCATAATTGGGATGAAAAGAAAAAAACTATAAAGAGCGGAATGCTGCTTGAAATAATTCTGTGGACTTTTCGACAGAATTATTTGACCAGGGTATCTACAAAAACGGAATTGTCAAAACCTTGACCATTCCGCAGAGTTTTCCTTAAAGAGTGACCGTGGAGATAATTTATTAACACTTCAGTAACTGTGGGAAAATATAATTTGTAATGAGGAACCAGACATAGTATTACATTATATGACGTGACGATATAATTTCAACAAAAACTGTATGATAAACGGGTTTAAATATGGGTAAGCAAAATATCAACTCTAATCGGAATGATTCCGGAAAGTGCGTGAAAAATTTATGACTAGAATCTACGCGCGACGTTGTTTTTAGTTTAGGTCTGACAAATGAGAACTAAAATTTTAAACATCTCTGTAAAATGAAACAATAAAACATTGAATGAAAAAGCATTGGGCACCTTTAAAAACAGAATCTAACTCCAACGGTATACGATTATTAAAACTAATAATAAAAGCTAAGTTAAAGTTTGATTAATCTTCGAGCTAAGAACTACAAAAAAATCTAGTGCTCCTCCCATTGCATCAACAATTCAACATCTTTCTTTTGTTTTTCCCATCCGTTTTACCCTAATCGGTTCTTCCCAGAAGATACGAGCAGTCGAGCACGAATAATTTAGGGACCTTAACGTATAAGGCACCTCAGAGCAATTCCTTGAAAGTCTCAACTGGATTAAATGCCCCTACGACTTCATCCTGCAACTTTATGAGGCCCTGGTACATTAGCAATTTAATTTACCTGAATCAATTTATTCGTTGCGACCAAATTCTTAGAAAATGCACTATTAGAATAGTTTGTGAATGATTTCTAGGCGTGGTTTCGTGTTCATTTAATGACTAATTACTTCTCCGAAGTTACATATTAAACGTTACATATGTATGTGAAATTATATCGTTTGATTGAACAATTTGTTAAGTTATTGAATCAGCAGTAACTAGTAAGAACGATTGCGAATTTTGTGGAATCTTAATTAGATTTTAGGCGTTGTAGAAGTAGTTTTTGGTCACTTTTTCCTGTCTTATCCTTATCTTTTCTTTGCCCAATTTCTCAATTTTACAGCTAAATATTTTATGTATTACGAGCGAAGCAGTATTTAACGACTGAATGGGGTTTTTCCAAAGGACTTCGATGGGACAAGCAGTTCTTTGTCTGATTCAATCAGGAAGATATTCAGATTCCTACGGTATTCTAGAACGAAAGACATTCATTGCTGTAACGGACTCCTCTCAAACATTGCTACAGTAATTGTTGCTTTCCTGCAACCATCAAGCGGATTAGCACGACAAGTGGACTTCTTTTAAGCGATCTAATGATGATTGTAGAATTATGCTCATTTACGATTCTATATTTTATTTCTCCGCTGTTATATTCTGATGAATTTCGGTGAGAGTTCCAAAACAGTTGAATAATTTTTACGGGTTTCATCGTCTTGGGGCTTTTCTGACAGTCGCCATTGTGGTTTCTGGCTTTCAGGAATGGCTTAGCTGTGTCTTGGCTTGGCTTTTGTTTATTCTAGATTTTACAGTAAATTACCATCAAATCTTCCAATTATCGCCGATTAGTGCCAATTCTCAACAGTAGATGTTTATAATTCGTCTGTGTGGATGTTCGGTACGTCCTTGATGCACGCGATTTTAGCAAATACATTATATGCGTGTAGCAGCGTGTAGCGTGCAACATGTGATGTTAACAGTATGTTCAGTGTTTCGACATGACTGTGTTCATAACATGAACAGTGGACGGGGTTACTTCCACGCTGGTGTAATAGGAGTGACAGAAATAAGGCTATCTGTAGTTGGTAGCTGTTGTGCAGCTGGTTTTTACCCGACTGCCCCAGAAGGAGAGTAATATTTTTCGAGAGTATGTAATCAATCAATCTGCCTAGCCTTTTCCCAACTATGTTGGGGTCGGCTTCCAGTCTAACCGGATGCAGCTGAATACCAGTATTTTACATGGAGCGACTGCCTGTCTGACCTCCACAACCCAGTAACTGGGTAATACGATACCCCTTGGTAAGACTGGTTGTCAGACTTTCGGGCTTCTGACGACCCGTAACGACTGTCAAAGATCCACGAATGACAGCCGGGACCAACGGCTTAACGTGCTTTCCGAGGCACGGAGGAGTCTCGGTGTGTAAAGATGGTCACCCATCCACTGACCAACCCCGGCAAGCGTAGCTTAACCTGATGGATCGACCCGTGCGGCAGTTATTACTTAGCCACGAGCTCTTCGAGAGTATGTAATATGTATGTCTATTTCTTTGGCACGCTCTGTAGCCTAAACGGCTTGATAGATTTTGACATAATGAGGTGTCGTTAGATTCGTCTTAATTGTGAGTGACATAGGCTATTTATAATATTTATATATTGTATCTGGAAATACTAAAAAAGGGAGGGGAAGTTTTAAAAAAAAAAAAATTACAACAATATTGGTGTAAATAAAAGCTAGTAATGAGTCAATTCCAAATATATATTAATAAAATTAAACAGATTGAAATAAAAAAAAAATAAAAAACAAAAACCTGGGCTCCAAAAACACTTAAGTAACTGAAAAGAGAAAAACAAGCATTTTGGTATCGCAGGTGGGAGACAAAAATTACACCCTGCGATACCAAAATTTATTTTTGCAGTCGGGTTTTTTGTTTTTTAAAATATTTTTTTTATTTGCAGTTTGGTACTTAAATGGTTACTTTTTATTTGGTCATAAGTATTATATTCTATTTACTTTTGATACAGACTATGTTTACCGTGCCCCAGACAGATCGATCAGCATTTACCTACACCACCATTTTTCGGCAAGTAACTTGAGAACACTTCGTCCAGTGTTATATTAATAATAATAATATGAAATCCGTAAGTTTTAACAGCTGTCTTTATATGAATACTTAAATAAGTATTAAAGATTAGTCTTTTAATGACTTAATAACTGTGATAACATAATAATAATAACTTATCCTTTCAAGTAACACAAATAATTACAACATTGTTTTTAAATGTTCACATCAAAAATCTTGAAGATAACATTGACCCAAAAAGATGCAGTTTAAGAATGATTAAATCAACAAGAATAACGTCGTCACAACCATTATTTATTTTAATAAAATAAACTGTCCTGCCAACATCCTGGTGAAGGTTTAAAAGTACACCATAATAAACCTCTTTACATAATGAGTGACTTAACAATCTTAACATCGCAATTCGCTTAATCGTTTCGCTTAATCGCAAGTTGCAAACGTGTGAGTAATCCTGCTGCAGTAATTCACGTACAAGCACTACTAAAAATCGCAAGTAAGATCGAATTCTTGCACAAGATGCGATGAAAGCTGCCACTGAATGTCACAGTTATGGTGAAAAAATAAAAGTCAATTGTGACCGATGCTGCAGCCAACACTCCACTTACAGACTACATTCACATTTTCTTCAAATAAGTAGCCAACATTCCACCACCAAGGCCAGAGAGATTGACTACACGAAACGTAATTGAATTACAAAACTAGGGTCACAATTCTATCAAAATTCAAATTCACATTGCTCAATAATTGTTGACAAATGGTCCCTAGTCTCAGAATGCGATCCGCCTTGCAAAACCCGACTAACCCTTTCGAAAAGAACTTGAACCGCTAAAATAGCTTATAGTAATAGAGCCCTTCTCAACTCGGCCGTGTAACAATCGCTTACCTTTACAAAATCAGCGTAACGAGGGTCGCGCATTTATCCAAGTATTAACAAGAGGCACTGCGCTTTATCAATCAAAACTTTGTATTTTCACGCCAAAAAAACGTAAGGCACAATTGTGTAACACTGTTTCCGAACGCACGGCGATATTTTGCAATATTCAAGGGGACGCTACGTCCTCACCCCACGACGTCTCACGCATAACTGGCGAGTTGAGAGCGGAAACTCGTTGGGTGAGTTTGCGTTTGCGCCCGCGCTGCTAGCGGATGGTCCGGTTTACGCTTGCGTTTAGTTACCTAGCCTTTTGTCATATGAATAAATTGGTATCGGATAAATAAAATTATGTAATATTTGGCATGATGAGTGTTTCACATTAGGTTTTTGTGAGAGCATAAAATCCAACTTTATTATACCCATCATTAGAAACTTGGGTTTATTATTCTGCTAATGTTTAGAACTTTAGATAGTAAAAGTGTATCCCGCGGTAGTACTTGATGCTTTTGGGACAGCTAAAAGTGCTTGTCCTTGGTCTATTAGACGGGGTTTAGCATTGGTTGGACATAATCGCTTATTGCTTGGGATTTATAATCTAGTTTAATAGTCAATTAACACAGTTTAGTTATTTATTAGTAGTTATTCTACAAAGTTCTCCGGCTTTAACCAGAAATAGTAGTGTACAATCTACATGTGCAGTAAAAATAAAAAAAATAAAAAATAAAAACTTTATTCAGTTCTGTTCTGTTCGTTATTGTGTTAAATAGTTTTAGATATTCTGTTCTATCATGATTGAATTGAGGGGCAATTCGCGTATTTTTAACAATGTTCGCAAACTCATCTCAGTTTCAATCTATCAGAAATTAATAAAAATTAGCGTTTACAAAAAATTTTGACTTTTGATTGTCGCTGGCATGAGATTGCTACTTGAATTTGAACGTTTTTAGGTACAAATAGCCGCAGGTCAAGTTACTAGAAACTGTCAAATTTTCTCATTCGGTTTTTAACTTAACCATCAACACTTTAAGGTTTAAAATCATTTGGAGAAAATTGACAGTTTGGTTTAACCTGATATGCTGTTGTCTGTACCTCCGAGAAGTCCTTCTGATTGTCCAGCTAGGCCCTAGTTAAATCAGCATCATTATCTACCTAGCCTTTTCCCAACAATGATGGGGCGATGGAGCGACTGCCTATCTGACCTCCACAACCCAGTTACTGGGTAATACGATACCCCTTGGTAAGGCTTGTTGTCAGACTTTCGGGCTTCGGACGACTGGTAATAACTGTCAAACGTCCCATCAATGACAGCCGGGACCAACGACTTAAGGCAGTGACTGCTCTTTTAGCTCTGAGATGAGTAAACTTTTTTACAATTGAACTGTGATCATTTAGCTATGGCCTAAGGGACAGCGCGACGTGACCCTAGCAGAACAAAATTTCCATGAACTTTTCATAGAAATGTTCTACTAGAGTAGGTAATGTTGTCGCTTAGGCCATAGCTAAATGATCAATTGATCACAGTTCAATTGTAAAAAAAATCCTAGTTATCTCAGAGCTAAGATTCTACAGCAAAGAATTCTAGGGTGTAGTTCAATCATGTTGGAAATAATCACACGCATGCATGGTTTCCACGAAGAGTTAGGCAGATGTACACCTACATTATTAGTTCATCTACATTTCGCCAGGCTCAAATTAAACACGGATCGCCCAACATTGCCAAAATCAGATTCCGGATCAAAAAGTCCAAAAAGTGATTAAAAAAAAATGATTTTTAAAACCTATAATCAGAAAAAAAAATCAAGAATTATGTTGGTTTGCCTCATGTAAAATTATAATTACTTACCGAAATCTTAATAATAATTATTGCAAACCGCGGCAAATGAGGTGCCCTTATGTGTAACCCTTTTCTAATTACATACGATGACAATGCTAAAATATTGTATTGTATGTACAATTTATAACAGTGTTTACAAAAACAAATGAGTGGTGCTTTCTATTTAGTTATTATTCAATGAAAGAACAGCCAGTCTGTTCGTCACGGGTTGAATGTAGTTCTGTAACATACGAGTAGAGAGTCCATAGTTTTGAGTTGTTTATCTAGGATACTTTACCTATTATTTTTATTAAACCAAACGACCTGACGAGTAATAGAGAAGTTCATAAAGAAGTAGAAAAAACAACACTTAGACACAAAAAAAAACACTACAAAGTGAAAAATAACTTTAATTTTAGTTTTTTGCCACTGACTTCCGAAATTAAAGTTATTTTTCCGTTTTTTAGTGTTTTTTTGGAAAAAAGTTTTTAATTTTTCAGTTTTTAGTTATGGTACCTACCTACTTATCCCACACCAATTCGTATACTACTACTTGCTATACGGGATGAAATTTAAAACATGTTCCAAATCGACATATACTCATCATTATGAACAACTTTTACTATGGGACCAAACGTGAAATCACGAAAAAAAAACCAGCTGTTCAATACCTACATTTATCTACATCAAACTCGTCAAAATGTAAGGAGCTGCTGATTTTTTTTCGCGATTTCATGTTTGTAGGTTTTTTTTTCAGGTTTTTAGCAGCTAATTCTTTTTTCGCGACTTCATAATAAAAGTTGTTCATAATGATGAGTACAAGTACAACACTATAACAGTGAGAGATGATATAGGGAGAGTTCATTCAAGTTTTTTTTTTCATTCGATCAACATACCTATCCAAACTCGGCCGAGGCGAGGGAAATTTTGAGTCGTTTTCACTAGTACCAACTAGTTTAAAACTGCCATTTAATTGAAAACTTATAATATAAATCTAATCTAAACTATAGAAAAATGCATTTTATCAAAAACTTAATCATTCTATTTTTGTGTAAAGTTGGGCACAGCGTAAAAAACGAATGGTCGCGGTATCTGAGCTATTTTACATAATTCTAATATAAATTCATAACTAATCTTAATATCTACAACTAGTGACGTCTTCATGTTATTGCATTTTCGTTAGCGGTCATTCACTTCTCACACGTGTTCTTAATAAAATAATAGATAAAATAATGCAGGCACAAAATATAATATTCATAAACTCACATACTTTTTTTTTATAGACACGCAAAAACTCTGTCACAGGTCTTACTCCTTTGCCGCCGGGGTCGCGGGTTGTTCGAAAGAGATACCGTGGCCCTGGCACAGGCAACTGAAGGAACACGGGTGGGTTTTAGTCAGTAAAAGTCTGACACGCGTTCCACCCAGAGCGGGAGAAGTCATTTGATGATTTCCCATCCACAAAAAAAAAAGTCTTACTCCTTTGCTTCGTTGAAATTCTGACAGGCTTATAGTAGAACAGCCAGTAGCGAATCCACTACAAAATAAAGGCCACTTATCATACAGACAAGGAACGAGGATGATCATCATCATGCATCATCACTTCGTCAGTCATCCTCATCACGCAAGCGGTTTTTTTTTTCAGGTCCAGCGGGGTGTACTATTCTATTCTATTTTTAATAAATGGCAAGCAAATCCGATCCGAGGAGCTCGTGGCTAAGTAATAACAGCCGCACGGGTCGATCCGTCAGGTTAAGCTACGCTTGCCGGGGTTGGTCAGTGGATGGGTCACCATCTTTACATACCGAGATTTCTCCGTGCCTCGGAAAGCACATTAAGCCGTTGGTCCCGGCTGTCATTCGTGGATCTTTGACAGTCGTTACGGGTCGTCAGAAGCCCGAAAGTCTGACAACCAGTCGTACCAAGGGGTATCGTATTACCCAGTAACTGGGTTGTGGAGGTCAGATAGGCAGTCGCTCCATGTAAAATATTGGTATTCAGCTGCATCCGGTTAGACTGGAAGCCGACCCCAACATAGTTGGGAAAAGGCTAGGCAGATTGATTGGCAAGCAAATCCGATGTCGACTATTCTGCCAATGTCTAAAGTGAGCTAGAAAAACAAGTGTGCACGGGAGAGAGAAAGAAAAAAAAGCGAGTCAAGCGCGAGTCGGACTCGCGCACCGAGGGTTCCGTTCCGATTTCTGAAAAAGTGTGCTATTTAGAGACGTCGTTTTATTTTTCCTGTAATCCTTACATAAACATATATCACATACAATAATTTCAGATTTCTCTCTTTGCAAACTTCGGATATAAGGGGGGGGAACGGTATTTTTTTTTTCAAATATTTCATAAAAAGTCGAAAACTATGCGGCCTAAAAAAAAAGAAAAAAAATGTTTGAGAATGTGCAAAAGCGCTCTTTCATATTCGATACCCCACATGCTCTAGTAGCCCCACTTTGAATTTTTAAGACCCCCTTTCAGTCCCTGTTGCAAAAAAAATATAAATATTTTTATTTCTTTCTTATTTGCAAAATAGTTGGGTACACGTCATCTAAAACTGTTACAAATTTCAAGTTGATAGCATTAGTACAGATAGCGCGCGAGTTGAATGCAGTCGGGGTCTGAGGTAAAGAGCGGGAGCATCTACCCCCGCTATCCGCACGCCCCACCTCACGCGCCTGCAGTGTATTGTAATTATAATTAGGTCACAGCACTACCGCATTCCTAAGCTCTGCATTCAACTCGCGCGCTATCTGTAGTTCTTGAGATATCTTGCTGTGACAGACAGACAGACAGACAGACAGACAGACAGACAGACAGACAGACAGTCAGTCAGACAGACAGACAGACAGACAGACAGACTGAGTCACACCATAAGGGTTCCTTTTTTACCATTTTGGTACGGAACCCTAAAAAGAAGAGAAAATAGGTTTTGCTTAACACACTTACAGTAGAAATGGCTTTCATTTTGACAGTTCAACAACATTCATTGCGTGATTTACGTTGTTGAGCAGACAAATTTTTCGAACATTTATGAAGCAATATTCTTCAAAGTCATTCGGATTGTGATTGAAAGTGTATTACGCAATTGGTGCAGCACCCGAATTGCGTGACACACCATCGATCGATCGTCTTCATGGTTTTCTCTGTAAGGCAACAATGGTATTTGGATTCAGTTTAAAAGCGCAAGGCATTGATGAAAAGGTTTTCAAAGGTTAGGATCAAAGCACGTAGTGTTATTATCGCCGTGAATTGATGTTTGTAGAAGTTAAAAACTAGACAAATCCGTAATAACCAAAACCGCACAGAGTCACTACCTACGCGAATACAACACGATAATTAAGTAAAAAAACGGTGCAACGTTACGTAACCGTTATATATTGTGCTATATGTAACTAGTTATTTAACGTGAATTATGAAGAATATTCATGAAAAACCAGTACTGTATGATAAGCAGGAGTTATGTCATCACTTATGCTTTACTTACGATTCTTATGTCAGTGAAAAGTAGTTTCTTTTGCTTGAAAAGTTGACTTTTATTGTATGGTTGGTAAGTTTTCCGGGGTTGGCAGTGCATTGGGTTTATGTTGGTGCAAAGACAATCTCCACAGACGAGAGCCAGGGACGGCTCAATAGGTCTACTCCCTAAGCACGAAGCCCGTAATTCCGGCCTTCGTTACGGGCGTTTCGTAGTCCGTATCACGTACGGATGATTGGTTCGGGGCCCGAACAAAGTATGAATGACAACACGATTTGAAAATTGTCCCTACTCCCGATGTGTTTTTGCTCGTCCGAAAAATTTAACTTTTACACTTGTTTTGATGGATCGTTATGTTAAACGGACGGATGGATGGACGGACGGACTTAGGGAGTAGACCCCCAGATCTCAAGTGCTTAGGGGGCGTCTTGCCACAGACAATGGCCCACCTTCCATCTTATGCCCCTGTCACCTGTGTAATCAGTGACTGCAGTTCGCGTACTCATGATTATGAACAACTTTTACTATAGTACCAAACCTGAAATCGCGAAAAAAAAACTGCTGCTCCCTACATTTTGACGAGTTTGATGCAGATAAATGTACTGAACAGCAGGTTTTTTTCGCGATTTCAGGTTTGGTCTCATAGTAAAAGTTGTTCATAATGATGAGTACAGTGACCCCTTAAGAGGTTGCTGGTGTTTTACAAATAACCCCGTATTGCTGGCACTCAAAGCCATCGGAATAATTAATTAGACTTTCATAATTCAACTCACCATTAACATTGATAATTTGATTTATTAAGAAGTACGATAACAGCATTTAATTAGGTAATTAGCACAATCTTTGAACAATTAATCATATTTTATACACTATGCATAATTATGCAACGTCGGCAGGACCTTACCTAATATTATCCTATACCTAATATTATCCTAAGCCGACGTTCGCAGACGTAAAAATATCGCGGCAGGATTATATCGCGCACTGGATTTTCAACTCTCGTTGTTGAGCCGAGCGTTGAGAATCCAACCTAACAAAAACAGAGTGCATCCCAGCGCGACGAAAAACACACTGTTGGATTTTCAACTCCCGGCGCTAAGCAGAGAGTTGAAAATCGAGTGCGCTAAAAAAAATTGCCGCGATATTTTTACGTCCGTGCGAACGTCGTCGGCTAACTGTTTGATTTTATGCATTTCCTGAATGACCAAATCTATATTTATCTATAAATCAATGAACTCAACCTATCACAGTCCACTGCGGGATATAGGCCTCTCCCAGGCTGCACCACAACACCCTGTCCTCCGCCTTCTGCATCCAGTCTGTCCCAGCCACCTTCTTCAGGTCGTCGGTCCATCTAGCTGGGGGCGTCCCACACTAGGCTTGCCGATACGCGGTCTTCAGGACTCGTCTGCTCCACCGGCCACCGGCCATTTATCTATACCTACCTTAGCTATAGTCGCTTTTCGTGTGTATTCGTGAGTGGAGTTTATTTATATTAAACTTACTAAGGCTTCTGCCCCGAATTTTGCGGGCAGCGGGGCGTCGGCGTCGGCGGTTCGCTGCCCGCTAGCCCGCCTCGCTGCCGCGCCGCTGTTTTCGAGGTCCGATCCATTTGATTTTACGTAAAAAATCCTGCCGCTGACGCCCGCAAAATTCAAGGCAGAGCCCTTACATATCCCTTAAGCTGTAAATCATGTACCTAATAATTTATAAACCCAAAACCCCAGGGTAGGGCGGGGTTGGGTTTAGTTGCATAGGTTCACAACTACTTACTGATGATGTTTTTTTTACATCGGATGATGTGTTTTCACGCGTGTTTTTTTAGTATAAGCTATTATATAAAGGCTTTTTCCTTATGCACACATGGGCTGCAGTCAACACTAGGGGATATTATTTAGTAATCTCAATGTTTTTTACAACTCGTAAACAACGTGCGAAACTGAGGCACCTCACTAGCCAAAATCTAAACATTAAACCACATGATTAAAAATTTAAAATTTTAGACCACAATAAAGATCAAATATGTTTTACATTATAATTATCAATGCTAACTATAAAGTGAAACTCGATGCTTGGAGCCAACGAAAGTGTTGTTAAACCACTGGCTTCTGCTAACGCCTTCATGCACTGTTACAGAGATCTACACGACTTTGGAAGAGGCTTCATTATAAATGCGTGTATTATTTTACTGGAACGTTTGTAAGATAGAAACGTTGTTCAAGTCGTTTTGCATCCTCGTCAAATTTAAGGGTGTGGTATATACCATCAAACCGAACAACTTTTTCCATGGCACCAACATCGTAATCGCGAAAAAATAATCAGTCGTCTCATACATTTACGTCGAGTAGCTATTATTGGCACGCATAGTAGGTATGTAGGTATGTGTACTATCGTTGAATAAAATCATACTGGCCGATGCGTTATTATTCTCTATTTCTCAGTTTGTTTTGCTTCCTGAAGCACATCCCAAAAATCAACCTGCAACCTGATATGATCAACATCAAATTAAGCACTTCCATAACCTCCAGATCTCTGTCGCCGTCAATGGATTTCACTTACAAGTGCATCAGCGGTGGAATATTATATTGCAAATTGGAAAATAAACCACAATCTGCAGCCGATGTGACAATACTGATTCCTGCGTATACTGTATCATTACAGGTAATATAACTAATATAACTAATAAAATAATCATTTAACTGCTTATTGTATGTTATTTATGTGAGAATTGAAAGCAACTACTATTAAGAAAATTACCTATTAAACTTAGGTTTATAGTTAGTGATCATGTGTACTTACATAAAAACTCGATAACTACAATGATAACTATTAGTATGAAGGATTCATGTAGAAATAGTCATCGTCGTCGGTAAGCTAAGAATAATTTTAGCTCATACAAAAGACATCAACGATTTGATATGGGAGTACAGCGCCTCTTGTGGTGAAAAGTATAAACTAAACAGTGCCATCTAGTGTCAAATAGCTACGTAGCTACTATTACGTTTCTATGCACGTAATATGCCCTAAAAAGATAATCTGCTGTATATTCTCTTTTAAAACCACTGTTATTTATAATTTTATGTCGTTTGTTAATAAAAAAGTGATTTTAATATTTGAAAGAATGTTTTTTTTGACAGTTTTTCTTTTTTGGTATTATACTTTTAAAACAATTTTTAGCGAAATATACGTAAAATGAGAAGATTTGCAACTGTCAAAGTTTCGCTCATGAAAACTTGCGCGTTTCGATCGATGTAAACAGAATTTTATTTTATTACTGTCGCAGTTTTATTACATAAAACAATGTCTGATAATGCAAATGATACTAAAAATGAAGACTCTGAGAATAACAACACCACCACAGAACAAATACCTATGGACGATAATCAAATTAAAGTGAATAACATGTTAAAAGATCGACTCAGAAAATATATCAAGAAATTGAATGGTAAGATTTGTATTACAATACAATTAACACAATTATTACAATATATTGATTTTTTACTTTAACCTATTATAGAGTTAATATGTGCAGAGTGTATGTTATGTCCAGAGTTTTAAATCACTAAGTTTGCAAATGGAACTCTTTTTAAAAAAGGAAACTATTATAATTTCAATATCTTCTTCAGGAGAGAGTAGGGTAATCTGTTTTAATTAGGTTTTTTTTTTATTTCAAACACATTATCTCCTCCTTATGCAACAGCAGTTGAAAAGCAACACGAAAATTCCTCAAATCCCACTTACTTTTTTTACCATCAAAAACTGCATAAGTATTTGCAATAAATATCCAATCATATTCTTGTCTCCACAGAAACAGGTACAAGCATAACAAAAGAAGAAAGCATAAAGCTAGAAGTTGACACATTCCGTCAACTATACAAACCCAAACTTGCTGGCAACGAAGACTCATACAAGAACATTCCGAAATTCTACTTCAAACTACCAAGACCTGATGACATGCTCGCTCAGAAGTTACGAGAAGAGACCCGAGCTCAGTTTTTACAGAAGAAGAGTAAGGAATTACTTGATAACAGTGAGTTGAAGCATCTCTGGAGCTTGCTGGAGAAGACGAATGGAAGTTATAATGCGGCAAATAACGATGAGCTGATTATTGACTATTTTCAATTTAAGAAGATTAGGGAGGAAGCTGGGCCTAAGTATAAGTAAGTACCAGCAACTAATACCTTGCTCTGCAAACACAACTGCCTAAAGTTGTTACAAAATAATAGGTCCATTTTGACAGCCCATATTGTTTCATATGCCAAAGAGAGACAAACATAGCGGGACAAAGAGGGACACCCTCATGTCAAATTGGACTTCTTAGATTGTGATAACTATAGTCCCTGAATTCAGGTTTGGTTCCATAGTAAAAGTTGTTCATATTCATGGGTAGAAAACCCTGTGAAAATTTGCGCACTGCTTAAAAAAACTATCCTGTATAAATATGCTTAATAGGTAATACGGGCTGGTATCTGCAACTCCACGTCAATGCGCGTATTTTGCGTGTAGATATATATAAATATGCTTGATCATATTATACTGATTTCATTGCTCCCGTCTGTGTGCAACCTGACGTGATAGGAAATAAGATTTGCTAGGTTTAAGAGGAGAGTGAGAGCAGAGTGTGCTCACGACTCATGCCGTAACTATATTATTATTATTTATTATTATTTTGGTTAAACACACTAGCAGCTAATTAGCTGATGCGTGTGTATCAAATAGCTTGGAGATATTTAATCTGTCCAGTTGATTCTTGAAGCAGTTCAGGTAGATATAGGTAGATTAAAATTCCACCAATTTATTATATTGCAGGTACTGTTTGTTTTCCCAATTATTCTGTTGATGTGCAATTATTTATCTATATTTTTATGGAATTTCAGGCCATACTTCACAGCCGAGGTATTCGGTCGTCTGCAAGCGGCTGAAGGCGGTGTGGGTCGAGTGCGTGCAGTGTCTCTGTTCAACTATGTGATGCGGCGAGTCTGGCTACAACAGACGAGGATTGGGCTGTCTTTGTATGATGTCACTGGGCAAGGATACCTTACAGAACATGTAAGTTAAGGTGATTTGGCAGTGGTAGCCCGTGAAACTCAAATTTGCTTACGTTTTTTGCAAATAGCAGATGAATATTAGGTACCTAGTATGTTGATTAGGACCCTATTACTAAGACCCCACTGTCTGTCCGATTGTCTGTCCGTCTATCACCAGGCTGTATCTCATAGATAGATAGTTAGACAGTTGAGATTTTCACAGATGATGTATTTCTGTTACCACTATAACAACAAATAATAAAAAACAGAATAAAATCAGTGTTTAAGGGGGCTCCCATACAACAAACGTGACTTTTTGCGTTTTTATAGATAATGGTTCGGAATCCTTCGTGCGCGAGTCGACTCGCACTTTTTAGGGTTCCGTACCAAAATGGTAAAAAAGGAACCCTTATGGTGTGACTCAGTCTGTCTGTCTGTCTGTCTGTCACAGCTGGATATCTCAAGAACTACTAATGCTATCAACTTGAAATTTGAGACAGTTTTAGATAACGTTTACCCAACTATTTTGCAAATAAAAAAGAAATAAAAATATTTAATTTTTTTTGCAACAGGGACTGAAAGGGGATCTCAAAAATTCAAAGTAGGGGTACTAGGGCATGTGGGGTATCATATGAAAGAGCGCTGTTTGCACATTCCCAAACATTTTTTTTCTTTTTTTTTAAGCCGCATAGTTTTCGACTTTTGATGAAAAATGTAAAAAAAAAATACCGTCCCCCCCCCCCCCTTATCTCCGAAGTTTGCAAAACGAAAAATCTGAAATTATTCTATGTGATAGAAGTTTATGTAAAGTTTACAGGAAAAATAAAACGATGTCTCTAAATAGCACACTTTTGCAGAAATCGGAACGGAACCTTCGGTGTGCGAGTACGACTCGCTCTTGACCGGTTTTTTTTTTAATAAACTAGGGTACGTAGTACCCTACATATTACTACATATAACTATGTATATTACTACGGGGCAAACCTGAAATCGGAAAAAAAATCAGCTATTCCCTACATTTTAAAGAGTTATGCGAACAAAAATGTAGGAAACAGCAGATTTTTTTTCGCGATTTATGGTTTAGTGCCTTAGTAAAACTTGTTCATAATGATGAGTACAGTGACCCCTTAAGAGGTTCTCCATTAATTACGGGACAACCTGTAGTCAAGTGTTCAAGTCACTCACGCGAACTTATTAAAGAAGTAAAATGTATTCTGAATTATCACTTTCATTTCATTTCAGGACCTAGAAAGCTACATAGCAGAACTAGTGCCCTCACTCGCAGCACTTGACGGTCTGGACTCGTCCTTCAGTTCGTTCTACGTGTGCACGGCTGCTAGGAAGTTCCTGTTCTTCCTAGACCCTCTCAGGGTTGGCAGGGTACGGATACGGGACGTGCTATCCTGCTCCTTCCTTGATGATTTGTTGGAGGTGAGAAAGAGTAGAATAGAATAAAAATATGGTACATAAAAGGTCCACATCTTGCAGTGGTGGCCCAGTGGTAACTGCCGTTACTTAAGAGTTGTAGGTCGTAGGTTCGAACCCCGACAGGCGCTTTACTTTGTGTAAATTATTTCATCACCACCGATGTTTTCCTTCACCGTCTTGAGAACACTCAAAACGGTGAAGGAAAACATCGTGAGGGAACCGGCATGTCCTAGAACCAAAAATTCGAAGACATGTGACATCTACCAACCCGCACTGGGCCCGCGTGGGGATTACGCCCCACTACCTCTCACGGGGAGGAGGCCTGCGTCCCAGATATGGTAACATTATAGGCTGATTATGCTTATAATATGCTAGATAAAGAATGGTTGGTGACACTGACTTGGTTTGTGGGTTTATAATTTTTCCTTTTTTCCTGGATTTTAGTCCCAATGTTTGATTGTTTGCTTTTTAGATTAGTCTGACGTACTCATTAAGTACACTGGCTGCCATCATATCTATCTATCTATCTATACAGGGTGTCTCGTAAATAATGGATAATCTCTTAAGGGGTCATCGTCCTCATCATTATGAACAACTTTTACTATGGGACCAAACCTGGAATCGCGAAAAAAAAATCAGCTGCTCCCTACATTTTGACGAGGTTGATGTAGATAAATGTACTGGTCAGCTGATTTTTTTTCGCGATTTCAGGTTTGGTCCCATAGTAAAAGTTGTTCATAACGATGAGTACAATGACCCCTTAAGAGATTATCCATTATTTACGGGACACCCTGTATAAATAAAAAGAGAAGTCCTGACTGACTGATTGACTGACTCATCAACGCCCAGCCCAAACCCTTGGACCTAGAAAGCTGAAATTTTCCACAGAGGTTCCATTTATAATGAAGATAAGGAATAAGGAAGACATTCCCGGTAGTACGTTCCCGTGGGATATTATCCGACATCCACGCGGGCGAAGCCGCTGGCAAAAGCTAGTTTAGTTATAGTCATCATCATTATCATCTGTCTAGCCTTTTCTCAACTATGTCGGGGTCGGCTTCCGGTCTAACCGGATGTAACTGAATACCAGTATTTTACATGGAGCGACTGCCTCTCTGACCTCCACAACCCAGTTTCTCTATAGACATCACATTTTTATCAAATTACTCTTTTATTAATTACTAGGACTTGCCGTACGGCTTCGCCCGCGTGGATGTCGGAAAATATCCCATGGGAACGAAAATCCTTCCTTATTCCTTGTCTACATTATAAAGAGAACCTCTGTGCAAAATTTCAGGTTTCTAGGTCCAAGGGTTTGGGCTGGGCGTTGATGAGTCAGTCAGGACTTCTCTTTTTATTTATATAGATTATCGGGAATCAAATCCAGGAAAAAGGGAAAAATTATAAACCTCAAACCAAGTTTCTTACAAATTCATAAGCTAAATGCGGCTATTCGCTGTAAATTTCTGTCGCTTCGAAGACTATTTTTTGCCAAAATTTCATAAAATTCAACAACTACTTAAAGGAACATCATTAAACCTCTTTCATTAGCTGCGAGAAGAAGACCTTCCAATGGAGCTTCAAGAACAGAACTGGTTCAGTGCGGCATCAGCTCTGCGGGTATATGGACAGTATCTCAATCTTGATAGAGATCATAATGGCATGCTGAGCATCAACGAACTGGCTGGGTAAGTTGTCGCAATCACACAAAGAAAGAAAGAAAAACCATTATTTGGACACAGTTCGTGAAACACAAAAAACAAAAGAAAAAAAAACAATGTGAAAATAATGTTTTAACAAATAGTGTATGCCTCACGGTTGCGCCAAAAAGGCTCATTTCAGCATTAATAAAAAAATTACTATGGGACCAAACATGAAATCGCGAAAAAAAATCAGCTGTTTAGTACATTTTGACGAGTTTCATGTAGATAAATATACTGAACAGCTGATTTTTTTTTCGCGATTGCATGTTTGGTCCATAGTAAAAGTTGTTCAAAATGATGAGTACAATGACCCCTTTTCGGGTTAAGTGTAAACAAAAACTATTAGTTGTAGAGTTAAACATACATATTTGAATAATGCCAGACAGATGCTGTCTGACGCTGGTTTTCTAATGAACGCATGTCCAATACATGATACACCACAAGCCACAATATTTAAGGAGGAATAAATCAAGGCAAGCTTAAAACAATGCCAATCGAGATCACTGCTGTACCTGACAGGACCCTCTCGATGATCATGTCTTTGTAAACCTACCTACCACCTAAGTTCACATTGTAGAATGCAATAAATATAAGTATTGAGTATTGTGGAATGTAATGATCACAACGCAAAACTGACAGATTTCTACAGTGTAAACTACTAAAATCTATACTAGAAAGGTTTAGGTAGTGAAATAAAGGTAAACAATCTTGATGTGTCTTTTATCTTTATTCTTTTAAAACCACAGTTTAAAAATAAAGTGCAACTGAAAACCAATGTAAATACAACAATAATGATTACTACATCAATTGTACCATTAGTTTAAGCAGTAGTTTATTTGTTTAAGGCGAAAGCGCCAGGCTAGCCCGCGAAATTCAAAATTTCTTACGTTTTTTGCAATTTGTAGGTCAATGTGAGCTTGTATGTTGATTAAAATATGATTCCCGGGCGTAGCTAATATGGCTTTACAGAATTATAATCATTAGAATCAGCAATACAACTTCATAAGTTAGCATTTACCTCAAACCTCATGATTTCATGAAATCGCTAGATTTGAGGTAAATGCTAACTTATGGAGTTGTATTGCTGATTTTAATGATTATAATTCTGTAAAGCCATATTAGCTACGGCCGCGAATCATATTTTAATCAACATACAAGCTCACATTGACCTACAAATTGCAAAAAACGTTAGAAATTTTGAATTTCGCGGGCTACCCTGGCGCATCAACCTTAATATTATGTGTTTGTGTAAAAACTTATATCAAGATTGTTTACCTTTAAAAGTTCTCGGCGCCAGCTCTGAGGCTCTGACTTCATTTGGAGTCAGAGCCTCAGAGCTGGCGCCGAGAACTGATTCTCACTATTTACACGTAGTAGTCGTACTAGTTATTGACTTCAAATCAATTTTCATGAAGACAGTAACAGGTCAGTATTGACTTGGTTCGAGTTGGCTACTGACTCTCGTGTAAATCAGCCATTATTGGTTTGGTAACTTGATGAACTTCCCGTAGGCGCTGACTATACGTACCTATATCATAACGAATCTCAAAAACCGATTTCAGTCGTATCGATAATCAGAACTAGATAAACCGTTTTCACAGAACTATGGAATCGCCGTAATCATTAACTTAATCGTACACACGATATTGCTAATACATAATTAGTTCGCTAATACAACCGAACTCATTGCGAGCAGTCCATGTCTTTACATAGACTGTTAGTGGTATTATGTGGGCCGATCCCGGCGGCACTGCAATGCCGGGCCGACCCGCGACGGGAGTGGAGCGAGCCCCGAACATCCCGTCAGATTACAAAAATCAGTTTAATATACTGGTCCCTCATTGAGGGTAGGAGTGGGCGTTGCAACGACGAACTGTTTCAAAAGACCGTTTTGTGTTCCGCGACGATGGAACTGTTTTACGTTTCGTTCCAAAACAGTCTTCGTCACACAACTAGTCCTCGGATGGTCTGACGCGAATTTGTACTTAAAGGTTACGCAAATACAGTCTATAACGCAATGAGAGCATTGCGACGTCATCGTTCGTTCCGATCTTTGATAAAATAAAATAAACTTTATTACTTGATTCGTTATAGCGATTATCGTATAAGACTACTTATATTATTTCGATGTTACGTCTCGTTCGCAACACCGTGGTCATTGCTGTGTACCGTAACGTAATTGATATAGAGTGCAAGGTTGTTTAGCAACGAAAATGTAATAATAGTATGCAACGAAGACGTGAAGTTCGCTCGCAGTTTAGATGTTTGTTTACATATTTTAGTTTGCTTTAATTTTTGTGTGCGTGCATGATTGCGTGAAGCTCGCGTATAATTAAATTGAAAGTACGAAAGTTACTTAGTTCAAAATGAAATGAAAAGAAGTGAAAAGAGCCAAGTGCAAAATAGCGATTAACAGAAAAACAAGTTAAATTACATTCTTATTAAAGCCTAACTTGCGTTTTGGAAGATATACACTAATTATTATTTTGTTTAACCTCGCCACTTAATTGCTCATTATTTCGGAACTTTTTATGTGTGGGTTGACTCTCTTCACTACCAAAGCGACGAAGTGTGCTGTGAAGTTTACGTTTCGCGCTCTTTCGTCCGTCGTCATCCGTGGACCGTCCCCAATCAATCAAACCAGTTGCGAACGAGAACCGTTTCGAGGACTAGTTTTCGTTCTTTAAGAAACGGCTGCGTTCCGTTGTCAATAAATTTGACAACGACCCACCACTAATTGAGGGAACTTTCAGATATTAAGCTGAAAAGAACAGATACTACACTTTGATCTTAGCCAAAAGGCCGAGAAGCGATACCGAAAATTAGGTATGGGCGTTATTTCACGTCACTAGTTACAATAACTGGCTACGGGGCATGTAACCGAATAACTAGTTTCGAGTGAAACGATAAACATGTGATTTTTGTAACTAGTTACATTACAATGCAGTAACCGAATGAATGAGCCGAAATCCCGAGCGGTGACACGAATTAATCCGAACTAGTTATGGGTGTGTAACCGAATAGCTAGTTTCGAGTGCAACTATAAACACGTGATTTTGTAAGTAGTTACATTACAATGCAGTGACCGAGGAAGGAAAGATATCATTGATGGTTTATTTACCTACGTTTAGTTCAATTTAGCTCGCTCATGGTCGAGAATTATTAATTTCCTCATGCATGTTTTTGCAATAATTTGTTAAAACTCGTTAATTTTGTTATTTATGTAATTACATAGCCACAAAAACTAAACTTGTGTTATGTAACGTAAGTAATTACATTAGGTACCTAGGTACAATGTTTTCGTTTCGTAAATAACTGTAATACTTCGATAGAATAACCATGTTGAATCACTGAACAGAATTTGAAAAATAACTAGTTACTAAAAAATCACGTGTTTTCAAAACTGGTGACGCCTTCGAAGTCACTAGTTACGTTACGTTTCGCGAAAATCACGTAACGACCCACACCTACCGAAAATACTAAAATCGAGGAGGGTCATTCAGCCGTGGAGAATCTTAACACCGCGATTCAAAAAAGTGACGTCAACGCACAGTGACATCTATCGAAAAATGGAAGTACTATGCATGAAGTAGGTCACCCTCATACTTTGCTCGTGCTGTTTGTTAGTCGGATGTGTGTAATAAAATGGAATCAAAAACCTACTGTGTGGAGAATAATCTCATCTCAATTTTTTTTTAACCGTCATCAAAAAGGAGGAGGTTCTCAATTCTTCGGAACCTTTTTTTTTATTATACATATGTATGTTCCCGATTACTCGAAAATGGCTGGACCGATTTGGATTTTTCTTTTTTTGTTCGAAAGGGTATACTTTCCAAGTGGTCCCATGATCATCAAGTCAGGCTCTGATGATGGGATCCCATGGAAATCGAGGGAAACCCTCAAATTTTATGGGCACACCTATATCGATTTCGGTACTTTTTATAGTAACTCGTGCATTTGCTCTCGGAAAGTACCATTTGATGAACTGGAACTGATGATGAAGACCACAAATGGCCATCGAAAATACTCAATTATATCTAAGTATATCACAGGTTGCGATTCGATTACTCTATTATGGTTTATGCTCGTCAAAATGCATAATGGTAATGGTGTCTTCACCATGAGCTCCAGTTCTCCTGGTTCTTACTAGGAGAACTCGACCTCAACAATTAATCGCATCGGGAAAAGCAATATTTTGTAAAAGGTGATGAGTAGTTGACATTGGGTTATTGTAACTTAGATAAATTACAAACTGACCCACTAAAAAGTGAAACATAAAAACTTTTTTACAAAAAAAAAAAAAACAAAAAAAAAACACTAAGTACAAACTGAAAAATAACTTTAATTTCGGAAGTCGGTGGCAAAAAACTAAAATACAGATCCAAGGACACCGACTTCCGAAATTAAAGTTATTTTCACTGTGTAGTGTTTTTTTTAAAGTCGGTTTTTTTTGTAAAAAAGTTTTTATTTATTAGTCGTAGGTACCTACTTTAAACAGACTAAGGGCTAATTTTTCAATAGTAAGATAACTCAGATAAGTGAATTTAAATATTTGTGAATAATAAATATTTCAATTTGACAGATTTTGTAAAGAAAATAATGTCAAACTGTTATCATATTTATTCTTCAAAGTTATCTGACTATTGAAAATACCGGTCAAGAGCGAGTCGGACTCCCGCACCGAGGGTTCCGTTCCGATTTCTGTAAAATTGTGCTATTTAGAGAAGTTTTATTTTTCCTGTAATCTTTACATAAACTTCTATCACATAGGATTTATCTCTATGCAAACTTCGGAGATAAGGGTGGAACGATATTTTGTTTTTACATTTTTCATCAAAAGTCGAAAACTATGCGGCCTAAAAATAAATAAATAAATGTTTGAGAATATGCAAGTAGCGCTCTTTCATATGATACCCCACAATGCCCTAGTAGCCCCACTTTGAATTTTTAAGACCCCCTTTCAGTCCCTGATGCAAAAAAAAAATGTAAGTAAGTATATTTTTATTTCTTTCTTATTTGCAAAATAGTTGGGTAAACGTCATCTAAAACTGTTCCAAATTTCTAGTCGATAGCATTAGTAGTTCTTGAGATATCCAGCTGTGACAGACAGACAGACAGACAGACTGAGTCGCACCGGGGTTCCTTTTTATTACCATTTTGGTACCCTAAAAATCAGCCCTTATTATACATCCTATTCATTTGAATACTAGACCGGTATAGTAAATATTATACAGGGTTACTTGTAATTCGACGTAATCCTTGCATACGTCATAGTAGAGTTAAAATGCAACAAATTAAACCACCAAATGTTCTACCGAAATTCAATAGTTTTTGAGTTAGTTAGATTTTTAGTTTTTTATGAAAAATACAATTCAAAAATGATTTACGGCGCAACTTTACTGGAATTTAAGTTATTATCACAGCTGATGCCACAGCTGATCTTTGTTATAAATTAAAAGTTGAAAAATGCCTAAAACTTTGGCAAAGATCACTAATTAAATTAAACATTTTATTTTTCGTAATTTATATTTTTCTTACAAAAATTACAAAAAAATTACAGAATTTCGGTAGAATATTTCTGGTGGTTTAATTTGTTGCATTTTTGCCCTACTATGACGTCCTGCAAGGAATACGTCGAATTACAAGTCACTGTATATATCTTTACAAGGAGGAGCTCGTGGCTAAGTAATAACAGCCGCACGGGTCGATCCGTCAGGTTAAGCTACGCTTGCCGGGGTTGGTCAGTGGATGGGTGGCCATATTTACGTAGCGAGATTCCTCCGTGCCTCGGAAAGCACGTTAAGCCGTTGGTCCCGACTGTCATTCGTGGATCTTTGACAGTCGTTACGGGTCGTCAGAAGCCCGAAAGTCTGACAACCAGTCTTACCAAGGGTATCGTATTACCCAGTTACTGGGTTGTGGAGGTCAGATAGGCAGTCGCTCCATGTAAAATACTGGTATTCAGCTGCATCCGGTTAGACTGGAAGCCGACCCCAACATAGTTGGGAAAAGGCTAGGCAGATTTTTTTGTATACAGGGTGTCCCGTAAATAATGGATAATCTCTTAAGGGGTCATTGTACTCATCATTATGAACAACTTTTACTATGGGACCAAACCTGAAATCGCGAAAAAAAATCAGCTGACCAGTACATTTATCTACATCAAACTCGTCAAAATGTAGGGAGCAGCTGATTTTTTTTTCGCGATTCCAGGTTTGGTCCCATAGTAAAAGTTGTTCATAATGATGAGTACGATGACCCCTTAAGAGATTATCCATTATTTACGGGACACCCTGTATATATTTACTGTGACCTGGGTGTAAGGACGTAGGGTACTTTATCCCTGTAGCACGTTCCTGTGGGATAATGTCCGACTTCCACGCGGGCGAAGCCGTAGTCAGAAGCTAGTAATCCTACTAATACTATAAACGCGAAAGTTTGTGAGGATGGATGGATGTTTGTTACTCTTTCACGGAAAACTACTGAACGGATTTTGATGTTTAGCACACATAGGTTTATAAATTGGATTAACATTTATGTTTATGTGGGTGAAACCGCGGGCGGGAGTATTATATGTATAAAGTACTAGCTGACCCGACAGACGTTGTCCTGTCCCAATTCCCATATAAAATCCACTTTCAGTTTTCCAGAATTTTCAAATTTTCCCGGCAACTTTTCCAATTTTTCTCATCGTTTAAACCTTCCCTGGACTACGTCAAACATTTCAAAACCAAAATCAGCTAAATCGGCCCAGCCGTTCTTGAGTTATAAAGTTACAACGAAAAGTGGCATTGATTTTTATAGTTATAGATGGCTTTGCTGGTCGTTCAATCACGAAACATTCCAAGATTCAGTTATGAGGACTGTCGCTTTTTGTCACCTCTCTCGCTCACACGGTACCAAATTTTTAAGATTGATAAATGAAAAGATGCTTTTTTGAAAAATGTAATCAATTAAAGGACTAGTAAATAATGTTAATTTAATAGATACCTAATTATTAAACCACATTTCTATTGTGTTATCTAATAAACTCAGTTCAAAAAGTATTATCTGTTTTTGAGATGAGTTAAATAAATGCCACAAGAAAAATGTGTTTTTAATAGTTACCTATTAAATTAACATTATTTACAGTCCCTTAAGGAGCTCGTGGCTAAGTGATAACAGCCGCACGGGTCGATCCGTCAGGTTAAGCTACGCTTGCCGGGGTTGGTCAGTGGATGGGTGACCATCTTTACATACCGAGATTCCTCCGTGCCTCGGAAAGCACCTTAAGCCGTTGGTCCCGGCTGTTATTCGTGGATCTTTGACAGTCGTTACGGGTCGTCAGAAGCCCAAAAGTCTGACAACCAGTCTTACCAAGGCGTATCGTATTACCCAGTAACTGGGTTGTGGAGGTCAGATAGGCAGTCGCTCCATGAAAAATACTGGTATTCAGCTGCATCCGGTAAGACTGGAAGCCGACCCCAACATAGTTGGGAAAAGGCTAGGCAGATTGACTGTCAATCTGCCCCTTAATTGATTACATGTTTCAAAAAAGCATCTTTTCATTTAACAATCTTAAAAATTTGGTCCCGTGTGAGCGAGAGAGGTGACAATATTTTCACCTACTCTCTCTCGCTCACAAGGGACCAAATTTTACAGCGACAGTCCTTTTAAAAACACTTACCTTTTGTTCTCTCCCACAGCTACGGCTCCGGTACCCTAACCCGCGCCTTCCTTCAGCGCGTGTTCCAACAGTGCCTCACCTACGACGGCGAGATGGACTACAAGACGTACCTGGACCTGGTGCTGGCGCTGGAGAACAGGAAGCAGCCGGCGGCGCTCGCGTACCTCTTCAGAGTGCTTGACATCAACTGCGTCGGCTACCTCGACGCGTTCACGCTTAATTACTTCTTCAAGGTAACTGGTGGAATTAGGGCCTTGGCCGGAATAAGCGTTCAGTTGCTAAATGTCCAATTCTCAAAATGTACAGCGGTGTCAAAATGTCCAAATCCCAAAATGTCCAATTGTCAAAATGTCCAATTACCAAAATGAAAATATATTGAAAGAACTTCGTAAAGGTAAATATATTTAATTACCTTTACGAATAATTAAATAATTAAATTTAATTACCTTTTTGACGACACGGTTGGCGCAGTGGTTGAGCGATTGACTGCTGCGCAGCATGTCGCGGGTTCGATTCCCGCACGGAACAAATATTTGTACGACCTACAAGTATTTGTTCTGAGTCTGGGTGTTTTTCTATCTAATAATATGTATGTATTTACAAAAAAAAAAAAAAAATGTATATAAGTAGTTTATCAGCCATCTCGTTACCATAACACAAGCATTAGGTTGCTTAGCTTGGGACTAGATGGCGTTGTGTGAAATGTCCAAGGATATTTATTTATTTATTTACTAGCTTTTGCCCGCGGCTTCGCCCGCGTGGATGTCGGAAAATATACCATGAGAACGTTTATGTGGAAAATATAGGGCCGTCCGATATAACTGTGCAAACTCAAATCGCTACGATATATCGTTACCGTGTATATACTGGCATAAAGCTACCAGTCGGCATGATTTTTTCCGACATCTTCAACAGTCGTCGTCATATTTCAGCCAATTTAAACCAAAAAATAATTAATTACATTGAATCACTCCGTTCATTGGAGAAAACCGTATGATTATCCGTTCGGTACTTTTTGACATTATCGCATTCAAACAGACAAACTTACGCGGCGGGGGGACTTTGTTAATTACTTAAAATTTATTATGCCAGTCACGCTCTAATAACAAATAACTTTTGTCCGAGTGTCCACTCGTTCAAATAATTTCCTCGTAAAAACGTCGAATAAAATAAAGACTAAATGTTACCTCAAGATTCGAACTATGACTACATTTCAAATCCCTTAAATCTCTTAAAAAGAGATAGGTACACAAATATTTGTCAACCCCTATTGTACCCCTTAGGGGGCGATTTTTCAAAAACGCTGTACCATATATTTCTTTATTTCCTACCAAAAGCATAAATTTGAATTTTCATATCCCTAACTTAAGAAATGCTGGGTTTCCCATACAAACTTTCATCCCTTATATCACCCCTTGTAGGATTATGTTTTAAGACAAAAAGTAGCCCATGTCCTTTCCCAGGATGCTATCTAGCCTTGCCAAATTTTATTGAAATCCGTGCAGTTTTGTAAATTTTAAAATCAACCCCTATTTTACCCGCTTAGGAGATGATTTTTTAAAAATGCTGAACCGCATATTTCTTAAGTTCCTACCAATAGCATAAATTTGTGATCCCTAACTTAAGAAATACTGGATTTCCTTTACAAACTTTCATCCCCTATATCACACCCTGTAGTATTGTTTTTGAAAGTATCCTATGTCCTTTCCCAGGATGCTATATAAAGCCTTGCAAAATTTTGTCGAAATCCGTGCAGTTTTGTAAATTTTAAGATCAACGCCTATTTTACCCCTTGGGGCATGATTTTTCAAAAACGCTGAACCGCATATTTCTTTATTTCCTATCAAAAGCATACATTTTAATTTTCACATCCTTAACTTAAGAAATACTGAGTTTCCCATACAAACTTTCATCTCCTATATCACCCCCTGTAGGATTATTTTTGAAAAAAATAGTATCCTATGTCCTTCCCCAGGATGCCTTGCCAAATTATTTCGAAATCCGTGTAGTTCTGTAAATTTTAAAATCAACCCCTATTTTACCCCCCTAGGGGATGATTTTTCAAAAACGCTGAACCGCATATTTCTTTATTTCCTATCAAAAGCATACATTTTAATTTTCACATACTTAAGAAATACTGAGTTTCCCATACAAACTTTCATCCCCTATATCACCCCCTGAAGGATTATTTTTTAAGACAAAAAGTAGCCTATGTCCTTCCCCAGGATGCTATATAAAGCCTTGCCAAATTTTGTCGAAATCCGTGCAGTTTTGTAAATTTTAAAATCAACCCCTATTTTACCCCCTTAGGGGATGATTTTTCAAAAACGCTGAACCGCATATTTCTTTATTTCCTATCAAAAGCGTACATTTTAATTTTCACATCCCTAACTTAAGAAATACTGAGTTTCCCATACAAACTTTCATCCCTTATATCACCCCATGTAGGATTATTTTTGAAAAAAAAAGTAGCCTATGTCCGTCCCCAGGATACCATCTATAGCCTTGCCAAATTTTATCGAAATCCGTTCAGTGGTTTAGGCGTGAAAAGGTAACAGACAGACAGACAGACAGACAGACAGACAGACAGACTGACAGACAGACAGACAGATAGACAGACAGACAGAGTTACTTTCGGATTTATAATATTAGTATGGATTTACGAAGTTCTGCTTTCAGTTTATTGTTTGTCATTCATAAGTCGTAAAAAAGCGCTTTGATGAGTTATTGAACACATTTACCACATTATCAAAGATTGGACATTTTGGGAGTTAGAGATTTTGGGAATTGGACATTTTGCCAATTGGACATTCTGGGATTTGGACATTTTGACACCGCTGGACAATTTGACATTTTGCCCCTGAACGGGAATAAGGCTTCGACCGGATTTGGGCAGCCTCCGGGCTTTTGCCGCAATTAGGCTTTGATCGGATATAGGCACCTGCCGGAATTAGGATCTGGCCGAAATTAGGCACCTACCTGTATTAAGAAACAGCTGGATATAGACCCCCATATTTAAAATTCATTTATTTACTTTAGCCGTACGTGTTTGGGTCACAGAAATCCAATGAGTACCAAATTTCAACTTAATCGGTCCATTAGATTCGGAGCAAATTGGCTGTGACAGACGGACAGACAGACACACGAGTGAACCTATAAGGGTTCCGTTTTTTTTCCTTTTGAGGTACGGAACCCTAATATACGGCCATTTATGTGACATACTTTGACGTTCGCAAGTAAATCAAAGCCGTTGGCTTACTTGCGATTATCAAAGTTAATAATTACCGTTGACCTAGAATCATAAAATTTGGCAAGAAGCAATAGGTCTCATAATAGCAAAAGTAAAGGAAAAAGTCCGAAAATCGTTCAATTTGTAGCTTTATCACATTTTTTTTTGGATTACGAACTTACATTTGCAGTTATAAAATAAAAAAATAAATAAATAAATATCCTTGGACATTTCACACAACGCCATCTAGTCCCAAGATAAGCAACCTAATGCTTGTGTTATGGTAAAGAGATGGCTGATAAACTACTTACATACATTTTTTTTTTTTCTAAATACATACATATTATAGATAGAGCATTGATCTGGACATATCGATGTATGGGAGAATATGTTTTGCAACTACAATGTTATGTTTGTTTTTGGGATAAATAGATCCCAACTACAGAACTATTCCCATTGTGCGTGGTCCGACACGCACTTGCCCGATTTTTTTTAATAACCGAGGAAAAATTTCTGCTGAATTATAGGAAATCGACGCGTAAACGGTTACCATGCAGGTAACCGTTTACGCGTCGATGCCCTATAAGTACACCCTGTATATAGATAGTGCAATCCACGAAGACGAACCCCACTACTGCTCCTAATCGTTGCACACATATGCTGTAAACGGTTAGGAGGAGTAGTGGGGCGCGTCTTCGTGGATTGCACTATCTATAAATGCTTGCTACTTTTTCTGACACACCAAACTATTAAGAGGAAACATGGGTGCTCTTTTCTCCATACAAAAAGATACAAACGCTCTCGCCTGTTTTCTTTCTGGTTAATGACCATAAAGCAATGATTTTTTACAGAAATATAAATATCAGTTACTTGTATGCCCCTATGTTTTGCTTTTTGATGATAATTATATTTATTTTTATAAGAACTAGAACCCTCCAAAAATGCTCAAAATTGCCTATTCAGACCGCTGTCAACAGACGCCTAGTGTACCAATTTGACAACTATTAACGAAAAAAGAAAAACATAGGGGCATAGTATATATCCTTCTTATTCAGTTTATGAAATATCTTTTAAATTGGTCCAATATTGGAGGAGGAAATAGGCGAGAGCCAAACCTCGAAATGTGACTTTTTACATAGGCTATTTAGTCGGATCTGCAGTTGTCCTTATCGCACGAATTCGAGGGCGGAGCGCTCGCAGAGCGACAGCAATACCTTCTTAAAATACCTAACTTTCAAAAGTCTGGCCACCCGCCTTTCCTCTTAAAGCTATAAAATATCTTCCACAGGCAATACAAGAACAAATGATAGCCCACGGCGCCGAGCCAGTTAACTTCGACGACGTCAAAGACGAGATCTTTGACATGATTCGACCAGAAGAGCCCTCCAGGATAACTCTTCAAGATCTCATACGCAGCGGTCACGGACATACTGCTGTGTCTATACTTTTGGAGCTGCATGGATTCTGGGCTTATGAGAACAGGTAATTATTATTATAAATATGAAATCGTATATTTTTATTTCAGTATATCATTTAGCAAACGCATAATCTACTATAATGTTCCCATTTCTGGAATTCAGGCCTCCTCTGAGTGAACCGTAATCCACCACGCGGGCTCTCAGCGAGTTGGTGGAGGTCACATGTCTAAAAATGTATGGTCCTAAAGTTGTTACAAAATAATAGGTCCATTTTGACAGCCCATATCGTTTCATATGCCAAAGAGAGACAAACATAGTGGGACAAAGAAGGACACCATCATGTCAAATCGGACTTCTTAGATTGTTTTAACTTTAGTAAATGTCTGTTTCCTCTCGATGTTATTCTTCACCGTTTTGAGAGCAGTGATGATGAAATAAATCAACCAACGACCGTAAAGCTCTCTGATCAATCACCTATTATGCGATTTCTAGTATTCTTTTATTTGCAATAAAGAGTACTTATTTTATCTACTTAACAGGGAGGCGTTAGCAGCGGCCGGAGATCATGCCTGACAGCTGGCGCGGTATCTCCACTTTAATGGAGATCGGTTCACCATGTAGTGTCTTCGGTGAACGTTAAAAAGTTGAATGTAGCTGAATAGTAAAAAAAGTTGAGTTTCTCTGATGACTAGAAATGTTGAACATCTCTGAAAAATGTGTAAATGTTGTGTATCTCTGAAGAATGTGAAAATCTTGAGCATCTCTGCTAAGTATATAACATTTTGACATTTCTGTATATTATCGTTTAACATTTAAGACTACAGTGGAAAAAGGTTGAGTGTCGCTGGACGACGTTAAAAGGTTGAATATCTCTTTAAAATGTGAAAATGTTGAGTATCTCTGAAGAATGTTAAATGTTTAGTACCAGTAAAATAAAATTAATCTCTATGAAAAATATAATTAATAAGTTAACTTCGCTGAAACATGTGATACTTTTAAATATTCCTGAAGATTGTAAAAATGTTGTGTTTCTGACGAGTGATAAATTTTGTTGTCTCCAACAAATATAAAAAATATATTATTGCAGAAAATTATTTAAAAAAAAATATTATTCAAGTATTAAAGATTTAGGATCTCTGAGTATTTAAAATAATCTGAAGTATTGAAGTATTCAGTGCCTCTGAAAAGATGATGTTATTTAAATTACGTAATTTATTTAATCTAGTAAAAATTGTTATCTAGTTTTATTCCTAAATATTAATCTATTTATTCATTGTAATCAAATCTTCTTCCTTAAAACTTTTAACAAAGCTTTTTAAATTATTATGATATATCAAATGCATTTTTCAAGTCTTGTGATTATAGGATAAATTCCATTATTCTTTCAACCTCTAATATTGTTGACATTTAAAATAATATTGTATTCCCAAAATTAAACACATAAAATACTGTAATAACAATTTAATATGATTATAAAAACTTGTAAAATATATAAAAACAATGTATAATAAAATAATAACACCATGATAACTTGTAAATACAAATATTACACATACATTTTTGTTTTATTATTGTACTTATTGACTCGTTTAAAGCTTAAAATAATGCAATTAAAAGAGTGCCCGAATAGGGAAGTGTTGTTCCATAACATTCTCACTTCCCTATTCCCACCCTTGTGATTTTAATAATGATTTGACTTTTGTAGAAATATTTTGTTCATTGATTTTTTTAATGTTTGACTAAAACTACTAATCACATTATTGTAATATTTCTTCAAAGTCAATTGTAATAAAGAAACAGCTGTAATTTAGAAGATAATAGATCCTTGGACACAAGGTTTTATACCTAGCCAATAAATCTGATGACTAGTCACTAGTGCTTACCAACCGTCTATTCTGTAAAAATCGATATTTGCCCAGCTTGGCCACATTTATATCTCAAAAACTAGGCCACCTAGCGAAGATTTGTTTTTTCCCCAATTGTAGTCGCTAATTAGTCGCAATTTTTCGCCAAGTCACAGATTTAGTCGGGTCTTAGTTTAGAAGATATTATAATGAGTTCAATTTTTACCTAGATCGAAGAGTTTCGATCGATAAAATCTTTGATCTAACTCTTGGGACTATACGTAAAAATTGAACTCATTATAATATCTTCTAAACTAAGACCCGACTAAATCTGTGACTTGGCGAAAAATGGCGACTAATTAGCGACTACAATTGGGAGAAAACAAATCTTCGCTAGGTGGCCTAGTTTTTGAGATATAAATGTGGCCAAGCTGGGGAGGTCTCCAGATCGGCCACCTATGAACCCTTATAACTTTTGAACCAGTGACCGAAAAATTCTGATATTTGGCGGCAAATATCGATTTTTTCGACTAATTAGCGAAAATTTCGACAAAGTAGCGACAAATTTTTTGTTATGAAAATAAAAATCCCTGATGGTGGCCATGCGAGTGTCAGTCACACAAATCTCTCGTCTTTCCACCTTAAACTGGGGATTGACACTATTGGCACCTCACCTCAAGCTTACTTATAGTTAATTTATCTCACGAAAGCAGGATAGTTATTGCAATTTAAACCCTATGGTTGACAACATAAAGGATTCAAGACACGCCTTCGTGAGATAAATTAACTACCTATACTTACTTTTCACGATGAGATTTACAGAATATCGACTGGACAAAACTTTAGGGTTGCGCCACATCTGTCAGCACAGCTCAACTCTATCTTTCTCGCTCTAGGAAATGACGATCATGAGCGATAGAAAAGGATAGAGCATGAAAAAAGGCGATTGCTTGCTGATAAATGTGGCGTAACCCTTACCCTCTTGCACTTTAAGCACTTTGGTTGTTTTGTCCTTTCATGCTTGTACCATTTCATTATTATTTGTGTTTACACTTACACTAGCGTAAATATAACACATCGAGCTTTAGAAAGAGACGCACAGGTATGCGTGACAAAGAACGTTGTACAAAGACGAATTTCTTCTGAAACCTAATGGTGTACTATTTCTTCGACTATAATAACAAGAGATCGGAATACGTGGAGTACACTTGCCTAAACTTCAAGGGAGTAAGTAACATAGACTGAATAATACCCCCGTCACTAATCCCGGAATTTAATAATGACGTATTATATATTAGACTTTCAATACATTGGTAATTAAAAACGCAATAAGATTCTACAAAATAATAATTTGTTAAGAGTTTATTCAAAGAGCGATAAATCCTACTAAGTTTGGATGGATGGATGTTTGTTACTCAATCACGCAAGAACGGCTGAGTCCCCTCAGCCGTTCTTGCGTGAAATTTAGCACAGAGATAGATTATAGTCTGAAATAGCACAGGCTACTTTTTACCCCGAAAAAATGTACGGTTATTTTATAATTTCTTAAATCTCAGGATAAAAACGTCATGACTATCATTTCGGGATTTTAGAGGGAGGTATTATCCACTCTATGTTACTTAATTCCTTGAGTTTTAAGTAAATATCTTACATACTTATTTAAACCTTTTCCGATCTCTGATCATTACACTTTACAGAGGTAACGTTACACGGATTCCTGCGCGCTCCTGTACTCAAACACGCTGCCTCTCTCCAGAAAGGCGCTGGCTTGCTTGTTTGTTTGTTCATCTGCTTGTGACGCGTCGGTAGGCAGGCCGTAGCCACCGCCGGCGGGGGAGTTCATTATGTATTTATCCTGTAAATAAGAACAAGTATTATGTTAAAATACAGGGTCAGATTAAATTAGCTAGAGAAACTCTGTAGACTAAACATGATAAAATTAAAAATAAATAAATCGTTTGCTTTTTTTTTGTCAACGACCGCAGGTATTGTTACTACAATAATCATCATCAGCCTAGCATTTTTTGTTGAGGTAGGCTTCCAGTCTAACCGTATGCAGCTGAATACCAGTATTTTACATGGAGCGATTGCCTATCTCCAGTAACGGGGTAACACGATACCCTTTGGTAAGACTTGTTGGCAGTTTGGGCTTCTGACGACCCGTAACGACTATCAAAGATCCACGCATGACAGCCGGGACCAACGGCTTAACGCGCTTTCCGAGGCACGGAGGAGTCTCGATATACAGAGTGTAAGTGTAAACAGTGGCAATATTTTAATGGGTCATTGTACTCATCATTATGAAAAACTTTTACTATCGGACCAAACCTGAAATCGCGAAAAAAAATCAGTTCAGTACATTTATGTTCGCATAATTCGTCAAAATGTAGGGAACAGCAGATTTTTTTTTTGCGATTTCAGGTTTGGTCCCATATATTAAAAGTTGTTCATAATGATGAGTACAATGACCCCTTAAAAGATGGCCGCTGTTCTTACACCCTGTATAATGGAGCTTAACCTCGACCCGTGCGGCAGTTAAGGCACGAGCTCCTGTGATGTAAATGTGAACTACAAAATCACTTACCCCTGGGAACGCCTGTACAGATGCCTTCCCTCCCAAGTTGATGAGGCGTCCGTCTACTCGCTGCAACAGGTTCAGACCTCGCTCCCCTGATTCTCCACCTGTAAATAACATTCATTAGAAAAATTATAAAAGATAAATAATGTCTAAATGATAACAGCCGCACAGGTCGATCGAAGGTTAAGCTACGCCGCGGTCAGTTCGTGGATGGGTGACCATCCATTACAATATATCCAGACCCCTCCGTGCCCCGGAAAGCACGATAAGCCGTTGATCCTGGCTGTCATTCGTAAATCTTTGACAGTCGTTACGGGTCGTCGGAAGCCCGAAAGTCGGACAACCAGTCTTACCAAGGGGTATCGTATTACCCAGTTACTGAGTTGTGGAGGTCAGATAGGCAGTCGCTCCATGTAAAACACCCTGGTACTCTGCTGCATCCGGTTAGACTAGAAGCCGACCCCAACATAGTTGGGAAAAGGCTAGGCACCGATTACCCAAGCATCATCCCTATTGGGTATCTATTTACCATTCATGCCATAAGGCTGGAAGGATCTCCGTTCAGTCAGCACGGACAGCTGCACGCTACGACGGAAGACCAGCTCTCTAGACACGCCATCTCCGCCGTTCCAACGACCTGGAACAATCATGTGTAAGAAAATACAAATATTTATATTAAAACTAGCGACCCGCCTTGACAAACCATCGAGATTTCTTTATTATAATTATACAGAGTGTTAGGTTAAACGAGGGACATACTTTAACAGAGTGTAGTACTCATGAAAATGAACAACTTTTACTATGGGACCAAACCTGAAATCGCGAAAAAAAAATCACCTGCCCCATACATTCATGTTCGCATAAATCGTTAAAATGTAGGGAGCAGCTGATTTTTTTCGCGATTTCAGGTTTGGTCCCATAGTAAAAAAAGTTGTTCATTTTCATGAGTCCGTTAAAGTATGTCCCTCTCCCTCGTTTAACCTAACACCCTGTATAAGTTTCCTACTATCATACTAATATTATAAATGTGAAAGTATGTGAAGATGTTTGGATGTTTGTTACTCAATCACGCAAAAACGGCTGAACGGATGTGTATGTTTGTCACACAGTTTATAACCTACTGGATTAACACATAGGATACTTTTTATCCCGGTAGTAGGTTCCCGTGGGATAGTTTTCGACATCCATGCGGGCGAAACCGTGGGCAACGGCTAGTTAACTTATAAAGTTATAACCTAGATATTCTGTAAATAAAGACATACCTACTACAATACCAAAACATAAATTAGTTTGGTATTCCGTTTGTATGAACTATGCATGCTCCACGGGCCTCGACGCCTCTTGAACATACCTTTGCCCCCCGAGCCGGGTCTTAGCGAGAACTTGGTGACGAGCATAGGGTAGCGTCGCTCAACGATCTCAACATACCTTTGCCCCCCGAGCCGGGTCTTAGCGAGAACTTGGTGACGAGCATAGGGTAGCGTCGCTCAACGATCTCAACATCAGTGATGCGAGTGTTCGTCATGTGCGTGTGCACACCTCCGCAACCGTGCCAGCCGGGACCCTGGAGATGTTGTTATTTACTGTTTGTTATGTACTGGTTTTGATTATATTTTACATTTTCTACACAATGTATATTGTTAAGAAATAAATTACTTATGACTTATGACTTATTTAGGAAATTAGTAATACGATCATCACTGGCATTGTCGTAAAAAAAACACATGATCAAAATATGATTCGCGACTATAACAAATACGTCTAAGTATATATACTACAGGGTGTACCAGAATTACGTGGTACAGACCATCAAACTGAACAACTTTTACCCGGGGACCAACATCGTATCGTAAAAAAAAAACAATTATCCCGTACCTTTGGTATAACTATTGAAATTTTGGTATGACGACTGATTTCTTTTCCACGATTACGATGTTGGTCCAAAGGAAAAAGTTGTTCAGTTCGATGGTCTGTACCACATCCTTAAGTTTGTGCACATCATTCTCCATAAAACAAAGTCAGGTTATTTACACCATTTATAACTCAAGTAATTTTTACGATCTTTGATTTGTTGGATTTGTCTTCGCTCCGAATATCATAACAACTATTAAAACATCGGAAAAATTCACGAATTAAAAAAAATATGAAGAAAATTAACATTCTCATACATGAAATTTCGACAGGGCAACGTCTGTGGGGTCAGCTAGTATTTACATAATTCTAACCAAAGACTTTTAGAACAAATCTAACTTAGAGAGATGTATTAATGATTGTTATGGTTATATTTATGTAAATACGTATTTGTTATAGTCGCGTGTAATCATATTTTGATCAATATAATATGTACAACCTGACACTGACCTGCAAATTGCAAAAAACGCAAGAAAATTTGAATTTCGCGGTCTACCTTTGCATGAAATTCAAATTTTCCACCAGCAACGTTTATAAATAAGGGGGTAAATATACAAAGTTTCAGACCGAGTTAGAAACACCACCCTGCGCTCGATAACTCAAGTAGCAGATGTTGGAGAAAAAACAGCCAGGCTGAAGTGGGACGCCTGAGGGCGGACATCGCCGTCGAGGCAGACCACGGCGAAGGTGGTGTGACGATCTGATAAGGTTTGCAGGGCCAGAAGCTCCGGTGCCTAACTCCGCTGCCGCGAGAAATCACGGTACAGCGGACAGAGCTCCGGCGGGATCTCATGGCGACATGGAGAGCGCGACTGTCGCAACCCAGCGCTGGGCACGCCACAATTGCGGCGATAAGTCCCCTCTTTGAGGAGTGGTTAGAGAGGCGCCACGGCGTCCTCACGTTCCGCCTGACGCAGGTCCTCACCGGACACGGTTGTTTCGGGAGGTTCCTGTTTCGCATAAGGCGGGAGGAAACGCCCGGGTGTCACCATTGTGTGGATCGCCCGGAGGACACGGTGGAGCATACAGTGGAGGTCTGCCCGGCTTGGGCAGAGCACCGCCGTGTTCTCACGGAGGTGATCGGCGGCGGCGATCTCTCGCGTCCGAGCCTGGTCCAGGCCATGGTGCGGAGCGAGAGTGCATGGGAGGCCGTCACCTCCTTCTGCAAAGCAGTAATGCTCGCGAAGGAGGAGGCGGAACGCGTGAGGGTGAGGCAGCCTCACGCCTTGGGCGGCGGGAATCGCGAGGCGATTTCCGGCCACCGTAGGCGCGGGCTGGCGGACGGTGAGTAGCGGGTAGCTCGCCGTCCGGTAAGGACCAACCGGTCGATTCTGTAGAAATCTCACCGTAGAAACATAGGTGAAGTGAGTTTGTTTTTGCTAGGATTTGGCACTGTTGACAGCTCACTCCACCCTCTCTTCAACTAAGTTTTCACCGTGAGATGGTTACAAAATCGCACTGCTGGCCCGAGTCGACGGCGCGTTGTGTTCCACGCGCACCTCAAAGAGATGTCAGCAAGAGATGGGGTCCGATAGGGCCGATGTCGCGGGGGTCGCGGGTAGTTTAAAAAAGATACCGTGGCCCCGGCATAGGCAACTGAAGGAACACGGGTGGGTTTTAGTCAGTAAAAGTCTGACACGCCCTTCCGCTCCACCCAGAGCGGGAGAAGTTATTTGACGATTTCCCATCGTCAAAAAAAAAAAAAAAAAGGGCCAACATGGCCAGAGATCGCACAAGACAGGGAGGTTTGGAAGGAAAAAGGGGACACATTTGCCAGCAGTGGGACACAATTTAGGCTAATAAGAAATAAAAATAAAATAAGTATAATATACTTACAGCACCGCTGCCGCCCGCAACAGTTTCATAGTAGCCCCAGTCTTGTTCACCCAACGTTAGGTTGTTCATGCAACCTTGAGAAGCTGCACACACCTGAATTAAATTGCGACGTCAACAATAACACCTTAATGTGGTAAAACAAAAGTCATTAAGAGCGTTGTTGCATTTTTCATACGTAAATCGAGAACTTGGGAGATTTTGAAGTGATTTTGGTCACATAATTTATTTTTTTAGCTTCTTTTGACTTCAATCATCGTAATTATCATATATTTTTATTTAAAGTCTATTAAAAAAAACTTGTTCAAATTGAATTATTGACTACGAAAACAGTCGATTTCGAAGGCGCGATTTCCAGATGACGCGCGAAGGCTCAACTTTGAAGTAATCTTACACCAATTATTACTACTAATTAAGAAGGTAAAGTGGTATTCATTCGAAGAGGCATATCCTGAAATTTAAAATGCATTGAGAAAAGTTTGATTTTTAATTCATTAACTTGTATTTTAATCACGTCTAAGATAATCAAAAATCGAGAAATCGACTACAAAAAAACACGTCATTTCTCAGAATCTAAAAGTCATTTGGCAACACAAATCATTTTATACGTAAGAAGAAAGATTGTACTATATATGTGTAAAAAATAAAACATATCTGTCTTCAATCATTTACGAAAATAATTTTTTAAAGTGAGTATAAAATCGGGTGCATCGAACGGCCTAAGTCAGTCGCGCTCTGGCGCTCTTCGACGCTGGACCTATGTCGGTTGACCTCCCGCCGCCGCGCATGCGCCTCGCGTGATATATAGTAAATTGTAGTGCGACTAAATATTTTTAATCCTTTCAAATAAGTAATATTTTAAGAAGCTAAAGTGATAGGCACACTTTAGGAGAATTATGTTACAATTCTTGAATTATGTTGTATTACTTGTAATATTGATATTGTAATTACAATATCAATAATACAATATAATTTGGTCAAAATGTAAATCCAAGATGGTGGCTGCGAAAATTTTTAAATTTTTCGTCATGGGGGTCGTTCCAATTGTTCTCGAGGATGCTAAAGCCGATAGTGACGTTAAAATGTAAATCCAAGATGGCGGCTGCGAACATTTTCAAATTTTTCATCATGGGTATCGTTTTCATGGTTCTTGTGGGTGCTAACGTCGATAGTGTAGTCAAAATATAAATCCAAGATGGCTACAAGAATTTTGGAGGATGAATATGGATAAAAAATTTATATCAGATTTTTATTTGAAATCTCTACTGCCACAATCTCTATTGTGGATCCGTGACAAAGGAGACGGAAACCATGTCATATAAACTTGGGCCTGGGCCTGGGTTGTAAAAAGATGAAATTGGTGTCAATTTATAGCTACTATATTATCAAACCATCACTGAACATTTTGCGGATTTTCGCGGTCTGAGTTCCGAGTTAAAAGAGATGTAATAAAAGTGAGGTTACATAACGATCTACATATAGGTACTTAACAGCAGATTTTTGAAGTTCTTCAGCTCGACGACCACGTAAACTACAGCCTCTAGTCACTTTGCCACAATTTACACAACGATCCATGGTGCCAATATGAAATCGGTAGGCTGGTCGTAATATACAAAATAACAAGTTCAAGTCCAACGTTTACGCGGGGTTCTACGTACCGTGTCCGGTGTGGTAGCAAGGTTCGTACAAGAAGCAAGATCAGAAGTCCGCAGAAAGAAAACAGGGGTCGAGGAAAACATCAATAAAACTATGGGAAATACACTCAAATCGCGACCGCACTAAACGATACGAAACGAGTGAGGCATAGATAAAGGCACTATATAAAGGTGTGTCCAAATATAGAGCGGCATTTGAGCGCGGCTGCCACGCGCGGCTAGCTGCGCTCTGATCGGACAAGGGCCGCGCGCGGCGGTGTTGAGCGTAATATATCTTCTTGTCTCACATCAGTGATGACCTCTGGGACTGAAACGTGCTCGCTCACAACATAATGGGTTTCAATCATAATCAGCCTATAATGTTCCCACTGCTGGGACACAGGGCTCCTCTCGGTGAGAGGGAGTGGGCCGTAATACACCACGAGGACCCAGTGCGGGTTGGTAGATGTCACATGTCTTCGAACTTTTGGTTCTAGGCGGTTTCCTCACGATATTTTCCTTCACTGTTTTGAGAGTAGTGGTGATGAAATTATTTACACAAAGTGCCTGCCTGAGTTCGAAACCATGACCTACTCGTAAGTCGGGATCGTTACCATTGGGCCACCATTGCATTGCTCTCTTGGGCCGCATAGAGCAGTCAATCATCCCTTCTAGGATGATTGACTTCACCATCGGCTTCATCCTCGAGAACTATGAAAACGACACCCATGACGAAAAATTTGAAAATGTTCGCAGCCACCATCTCGGATTTACATTTTAACGCCAATATCGGCTTTAGCACACTCAAGAACTATGAAAACGACATCCATGACGAACAATTTTAAAATTTTCGCAGCCGCCATCTTGGATTTTAATTTTGACTTTACTATTGGCTATAGTCGAAATCGAAAACTATGAAAACGATACCTATACAAATCCTTATCACTTACCACTGACGTGCGACGTGTGGTCGACTGTATAGTCATTAGGTCGACTGGGCACGTACAATACCTGCCTAGGCTAATAAACATTATAAAACCAAACCCACACGAACGCAGCAGTACTATTATTTATTCTGTGGCAGCGGGGTGACCTACCTATTTGAAATTTGAAAACAGTAAACCAAACATTTGCGCATGAGGCGGCTTTATGTATTTATGTATTATTGTTGGTTCAAATTCAACTGTTTTATGAACTTGATGTAGTTGCTAAACCTATAATGCCGTAAGAAAAATAAATAATTATAGCTATCGCGTGGCGTCTTTATCTACATTGAAATAGGGCTTAAATTGAACTGTTTTACACAAAAAAACGATGATTTTGGACAAAAGATGGCTCCGCTGTTAACAAAATTTTATTCTGATTGTGTTTTCCCAGAAATTATAGATCCAAGGAAAAGTCGATCAATCCCCTTAGACAAATAAATAAAATAAATAATAAATAAATATCCTTGGACATTTCACACAACGCCATCTAGTCCCAAGCTAAGCAGCCTAATGCTTGTGTTATGGTAACGAGATGGCTTATAAACTACTTATACAGGGTGTCCCGTAAATAATGGATAATCTCTTAAGGGGTCATCGTACTCATCATTATGAACAACTTTTACTATGGGACCAAACCTGGAATCGCGAAAAAAAAATCAGCTGCTCCCTACATTTTGACGAGTTTGATGTAGATAAATGTACTGGTCAGCTGATTTTTTTTCGCGATTTCAGGTTTGGTCCCATAGTAAAAGTTGTTCATAATGATGAGTACAATGACCCCTTAAGAGATTATCCATTATTTACGGGACACCCTGTATACATTTTTTTTTGTAAATATTATAGATAGAAAAACACCCAGACTCGGAAATACTTGTAGGTCGTACAAATATTTGTTCCGTGCGGGAATCGAACCCACGACATGCTGCGCAGCAGTCAATTGCTCAGCCACTGCGCCAACCGTGTCGTCAAATACAAATACTTTTATAAAACTTCAATTACTTACAAGTATACAAATACTTAAGCAAATAAGTAAAATGAGTTTAGTTTTTATAAGTACCTATATAATATTATTTTCTTCATCCATATTTGTATAAATTTAATTAAAATTATTATTTATTTTATTTATTTATTTAATTAAAATACACTAATAATGTATTGTGGACAGTCTTTTTATTTTCTCCGTAAACCTCTAGCTTTTACTTCAAAAAAATATAGGTACGCCATAGCTACAGATCAAGATCGTTTAGTCGTCGCAGCATCGCAACTGTGTGCCGTACATGAGGAAAAACGCACACACGCGCACTCGCTACGCGGCGTCGAGCGTCAGATGTTTAAAATCCGAGCGCGAAAATATGCGACCACAGTCTTAAGACAAGATTACATTCTACGATTTTAAACGGCACACAAATGCGTAATCTATTGTCACCATTGGCTTGAAATAAGGTTGAAAATTGAAAATAATATTTGTGTTGTGTTGATAAAAATTATCAACACATCTCTCTAAGTTAGATTTCGTGCAGAATGTTCGAACGAACGAAATCTAACGAATCTGCACGAAATCTAACTTGGAGAGATGTATTGATGATTTTTATGGTTAAAATTATGTAAATACATATGTTTTATTTCCGCGTATCATATTTTGATCAAGATACAACCTGACACGGACCTGCAAATTGCAAAAAACCCAATAAAAATTGAATTTCGCGGGCTACCACTGCGCATCACCCTTAATATTATAAAGGTGAAAGTTTGTGAGTGTGTGTGTGTGTGTGAGGGTGTGTATGTATGTTTGTTACTTCTTCACGCTCATACCCAGGATTAAGAGGAAATGGGGGCAGCCAGACTTTTGAAAATTAGGTATTTTAAGAAGGTATTGCTGTCGCTCTGCGAGCGCTCCGCCCTCGGATTCGTGCGATAAGGACAACTGCAGATTCGACTAAATAGCCTGTGTAAAAAGTCACATTTCGAGGTTTGGCTCTCGCCTATTTCCTCCTCCAATATTGGACCAATTTAAAAGATATTTCATAAACTGAATAAGAAGGATTTATACTATGCCCCTATGTTTTTCTTTTTTCGTTAATAGTTGTAAAATTGGTACACTAGGCGGCTGTTGACAGCGGTCTGAATAGGCAATTTTGAGCATTTTTTGAGGGTTCTAGTTCTTAGAAAAATAATATATCATCAAAAAGGAAAACATAGGGGCATACAAGTAACTGATATTTATATTTCTGTAAAAAATCATTGCTCTATTGTCATTAACCAGAAAGAAAACAGGCGAGAGCGTTTGTATCTTTTTGTATGGAGAAAAGAGCACCCACGTTTCCTCTTAACACATAGAAAACTTTTTATCCCGGTCTACGCGGGTGAAACCGCTGGGCGTAGCTAGTTAACATCTAAATAGACATACCTGGAATGCCTTCAGCACAACATCTACAATTCTCTGTGATGTGAGAACGTTACCGCCGACCACAGCGGCGTCCTCAGACGGGTCTAGTATGGAACCTTCTGGAATTATCACCTTCACTGGGTTTAGGCAGCCCTGTAATGATAATAAACGGAATATGTAGCTGGTTTTAAGGGCTCTTAAGGGGTTATTGTATCATTATGAACAACTTTGACTATGGGACCAAACATAAAATCGCGAAAAAAATCAGCTGTTGTCTACATTTTGACTAGTTATGCGAACATAAATGTGTAGGGAACAGCTGTTTTTTTCGCGATTTCAGGTATGGTCCCACAATAAAAGTTGTTCATAATGATGAGTACAATAACCCCTTAAGAGTATGCCCATGAATTCCTTTTTAATTCTGTATATTTTCTCTATTAGCCATGTTCAGCCAAGGTCAGGTTAGGTATTCAAAAGCAAAAAAAAAAAAAACTCTATGGTAAACAACAATATAACATAACGTCACACCTAAATTCCCCGCAGGGTCCGGCAGAGGTGCACTACAGTTGTATGTAGTTAAATATTACCTGATTCAGCGGCACATCATGTCCCACCATGCAGCGGAGACAATAAATGAGGGCAGACAACGTAATGGCGCGCGGAGCATTCAGATTACCCCACACTTCAACTCCAGTGCCGCTGTAATACAAAAAAATATTTATAAATCACCGGCGTCACCCAAAAAGCAGCCAAGCGGAAGTGGGATAAAATAATCAGCTTCGTAACTGGATGAAAGTAATGAAAATATTGGTCTAAATTAAATTACTTTCATCACAGTTACGAAGCTGATTAGTTTATGCATAAAAGTACTACTCATGAAGATTCAGTAGCAAAAAAAAATCTCGACAAAGTCATCTACTTACTTTTTTTTTAAATTTTTTAAGTTGGTCAGGTCGAAAATTCGGAAAAAAAGTTATTAACTCGCAAACTATGAAAAGTCGCGGAACATACAAGGGGGTGATTCAGATACCCCACGATACGAGGGACCTTTTTTGACCCTGTATAAAAAATCTATTTTAAAACTTTCTGTCTACAGTCTGTATAAATTTTACTTAATAATATTAATGTAGTAAGGACAAATTTACAGTTAATTCTGAGAGTTTTTTGTAGTTTTATGGTTTTGAATGGGATTTTTATAGCTATTCCATACATATTTTAAAATTCGGAGTTGCTATGGATTAAAAACTCATTTAGGAGATATTATTATATTATATTTCATTTCATTTGCTTATACACCGTGTAATTTTAGTCGTCTTAAAACGCCATCCCCTATCATGTATCTAATGGCTACTAAACATTCATTAAAGAAAAAAGATATTTGTGAACATTTGAATAATTAAAAATATTATACATTATGATATGACGCATGACGTAATTTGAAACACCCTGTACGAGCGAGCGCGGTCCGACCCTTGTGTTTTTAACCGACTTTTTTTCTCTTTTTTCCCAACAAAGTCGACAAATCCGTTTGTACGAGACAATAGTTCTACAAACTAATAAATTACAGTACATTACCGTCATAAACCAGAAGCTGTCGAGAATTTTTTAAAACAATGGCCAATGTTCGTGTTCGTTTCAACCGCGCGACCATGGCGTTAAAAAAAAAACTATGCCAACATTTTGTAACAATTTGTAAAAGTTGACTCCCAAAACCACAAATTTGTCAAAGCTATGGTTAAAAAGTTAGAAGGGTTTGAACGTGGCCGCGCCATCGAAACGCGGAGAACCGCGCGGCCACGGAGATCTCAGAAACTAAGCGTTGCACAGACCTGAAATTTTGGTAAATAACAGATTCAATTTGTAAATAATTTGTAAAAATATAGAAAAAATCCTAGGTTAATATTTTAGGAGCTGTGAGACTAAAACCCCGTGGTCGCTCCATCGAAACGGTGACAAAAACGTGATAGCCGATATCTTGCTGAAAAAGCATCGCAGACGTCTAGAGTTTTTTGTGAAACCCAGATTTGAATTTGTCAAAACTTACAAAAATACAACAAATGCTGAAAAAGCATCGCAGACGTCTAGAGTTTTTTGTGAAACCCAGATTTGAATTTGTCAAAACTTACAAAAATGTAACAAAAAATCCTAGGTTTATATTTCAGGAGCTTTAAGACTAGAACCTCATGGTCGCGCCATCGAAACGGTGAAAAATACGTTATCACCGATATCTCGCTGAAAAAGCATCGCAGAGATCTAAAGTTTTTTGTAAAACCTAGATTTGAATTTGTCAAAACTTGTAAAAATACAACAAAAAATCCTAGGATTATAGAGCCGCGCCGTTGAAACGGTGAAAAACACGTTATCGCCGATATCTCACTGAAAAAGCATCGCAGAGGTCTGAAATTTTATGTAAAACCTAGATTTGAATTTGTCAATTTTTTTTAAAAATACAACAAAAAATCCTAGGTTAATATTTTAGGAACTGTGAGACTAAAACCCCGCGGCCGCGCCATCGAAACGGTGAAAAATACGTTATCACCGATATCTCGCTGAAAAAGCATCGCAGAGGTCTGAAGTTTTTTGTAAAACCTACATTTCAAATGTTACGCAACTGAGGTGTGATCAACCCACAAGAACACCTCGGTTGCGTAACATTTCGAGATTATGAGGCGCAGCGTACAGTCTCCTTGCTGCCCGTAAATTGTCACCACTTATTGCGTACAGGCGCACCATTTGTAGGTACTCGATATTCGAGTATTGATAGTTCCTATCACTCATGGTGAAGTAGGTAGGTACTTATTTTCACTCTTTGCACTTTCTTTAGCGATCGCGAACAACGTTTGCGCACGGGAGTTCGGACACAACTGAGACTATTACTTTATATAGTGTATTATCTATGACTGAGACACTGTTAGAGTGACCTTCACCTATTTTTTAAGTAAAAGGGGCGGACCGTTGCACATTGTTGTTGGCAGACCACGTGGACTACGTGGACAGGGTGTTTCATAATTTTAATGCATTAAGTATTTATTTTTCTTTGTAAGCTATTACCTTAATTTATGGTAACAATTTTTTAATCGGGCCTAGAGGTATTTTATGTCGTATAGATTGAGTAGACCACGTTTGTAAGACGACTAAAATTACACCGTGTATACAGTAGTAAATCCCTGAGCTCGAAAAAATGCAGTCGCGCATTTTATGAAAAACTTGCTTCGAAATTTTGGCTCCACTTATATAGATAAGAAAAAATTGAGAAAAGCGACCGCTATGGACTATACTAATAACTACTCTCCACCATTCAATAAGTCAAAGTTGTTGAAGTCTTTCAATTTCAGAGAATAAGAACGCCAAAGTTGGCCAATTTACGCAAAAATCACGGTCGAAATGTAATATTCCTTTTAATTGATTCTGTAATGACGTCATACGTAATACTCACGTGAAATCACAGACAGCGCTGCCCTCCTTCTCATCGAGGGTGACAGTGAGACATATAGGCGTACCGTTATCCATGTACTCGGTCGCTGCCAGCACGGTAGAGCCTGTCTTAGATAATGCGTTGCGTGCTATCTCCTGTAATTAAAATATTAACGGTAGTCATCATCTGCCTAGCCTTTTCCCAACACATCTTGAAATTAGGATCCAATGAGAGAAACAATGGTCACTAGATCCATCATGGATTTTGCCAATGGCTCTTCTGAAGAATTCTATAAAGTCGTAAAATCTGTAAGTGCACCAAGTTTCGTCCAGATCAGTTGTAAACGACCTGTAGAGGAGTAGCAACAAACTGACAGAGGAAAGCGATCACTGTCCATCCTAAAGTTGCCTGGAAGAGATCGCAGAAAGCGATAAGGCCGCCCATTGTATGTTTTGTAGTGTATATGTTTTTTTTTAATGTTATGTATTTTTGTGGTGTACAGTAAAGTATATATAAAAAAATAAATAAAGCAAATTTTGCCAGACTTAAAGCAGAGACACTTCACTCACTGCGCTCGTTCGGTCAATTAATTTTAGGTAAATAAATATGCATCCGATCTCTAATGATAAACCACTGTAAGTAGTAGAATGTCTGTGCCATAACACTAATATTATAAAGGCGAAAGTTTGTGTGTGTGTGTTTGTTACTTCTTCACACTCAAACAGCTGGACCGATTTGGATGAAATTTGGTATGTAGATAGCTTATACCCTGGATTAACACATAGGCTACTTTTTATCCCGGTCTACGCGGGTAGAAACCGCGGGGCGCAGCTAGTATAGTATAAATTAGTAAAATATTGCGCTTTACCTTCAACATATCCCTCACAGCCAACTCAGCGTTATTCTGTATGTGCGTCATGTACGCTTGCGTCACTTCCAGTCCATATTCACCAATCAGATCGCCGACCAATTGGATACCCTAGAAAAAGAACATACATCCATAAAATGTTATACGAGTTATTTCATAAAAATGCTAATATCATCATCTGCTTAGCCTTTTCCCAAGTATGTTGGGGTCGGCTTCATTCAAATGCTAACATATATTAATATTTTCTTAAAAAAAATGTGATAGGTGTTTGGCCGTTAGTCTTGGCCATCCTTATAAAAAAACAGAATAATAATTTTAGTTTTCTCTGAACTCAAATATGTCTCATTTATCACAGTTCCGCTATTCGCCCTGTAAGTGTGATCGCAAAAACGCATCTGAATGTATTGTACAGAGCAAAATTGAATTCATGGGCATCCTCTTAAGGGGTCATTGCACTCATCATTATGAACAACTTTTAGTATTGGACCAAACCTGAACTCGCGAAAAAAAAATCAGCTCATCCCTTCATTTATGTTCGCACACCTCGTCAAAATGTTTCAGATTTGGTCCCTTAATAAAAGTTGTTCATGATGATAGGTACAATAACCCCTTAAGAACTTTAAGATCATGTTTAATATTTAGGCTATTTTTACGTAAACAGAAACACGTACCCTTTGATTAGCAGCGACTTGTGCCTTCAAATCTGATAGATTATCAGCTAAGTTCCTTGTGCCTGAACATCCGGGCACTTTGCCAGGCTTCATCAGTTCTGTAATAAATAGAACAAAATAATGAAGTTAATTTAAAAGACCACTCAAACTGAAAGCATTTATCTGTATAAATAATAACCGAAGTCCTGACTGACTGATTGACTGACTCATCAACGCCCAGCCCAAACCCTTGGACCTAGAAAGCTGAAATTTTCCTTCCAGGCGAAAGCGCCCGGGTAGCCCGCGAAATTCAAAATTTCTTACGTTTTTTGCAATTTGTAGGTCAGTGTGAGCTTGTATGTTGATTAAAATTTGATTCGCGGCCGTAGCTAATATGGCTTTACAGAATTATAATCATAGAATCAGCAATACAACTCCATAAGTTAGCATTTACCTCAAATCTCAGGTTTAAGGTAAATGCTAACTTATGGAGTTGAATTGCTGATTCTAATGATTATAATTCTGTAAAGCCATACTAGCTACGGCCGCGAATCATATTTTAATCAACATACAAGCTCACACTGACCTACAAATTGCAAAAAACGTAAGAAATTTTGAATTTCGCGGGCTACCCTGGCGCATCATCCTTAAGGAATTCCCGGTAGTACGTTCCCGTGGGATGATAATAATGTGCGTGTTTGACACGGGGCCAGTACGCGAGTTAGTTCGTTGAATTAGTTGCTCAATAGTACCTGTTTTGAATTACTATCGCGACACGAAGAAGAAGAAGACTGTAAGGGTCAAATCTTGCAAGCTATATTTAGATATCTTCCTCTTAGGCTATCAAGTTGAACCTTTTTATTCAAGTTCTGATCCAATGACAACACAATTATCTGTTGAAAATTATTTAATGCTGTAGCTAGAATAGTCTCTGTATGAGGGAGCTCTTTAACTGTTACTTTATCTTATTTCATCATCATCTTCCTGCCCTTATCCCATGTTACTTGGGGTCGGCGCAACACGTTTTCTTCTTCCATTCTCCCCTGTCACTAGCTGATGTTCGCACGGACGAAAAAATATCGCGACGGGATTTTATCGCGCACTGGATTTTCAACTCTCGGTGTTGAGCCGAGCTTTGAGAATTCAACAGGGTGCAACCTAGCGCGTCGAAAAAACACACTGTAGGATTTTCAACTCTCGGCGCTAAGCAGAGCGCTGAAAACTCCTTATGAAGTTATGATAGTTGTTGGTAATGTCTTGGAATTTAATATGCACCATTTTCAACACATACCTTCAGTAATCAGCTCCTCATTGAACACTCCTCCCTCCACTAACACAGTGGACTTAAAGGCGGCTCCCTCTTGCGACAGGCTCACAGAGTGCGGCGGCATGGAGCCCGGCGTGAGCCCGCCTATGTCTGCGTGGTGTCCACGGGACGCCACGTAGAAGACGGGCCGTGGTTGGGACCTAAGATGTTAAGTCAAAGGTTCATGTCATCGGGCCCGTATCCACAAAGAGATGTCAGCAATGATGGGGTCCAATAGGGCCGATGCCACCGGTGTCGCGGGTTTTCGAAATCGAGATACCGTGGCCCTGGCACAGGCAACTGAAGGAACACGGGTGGGTTTTAGTCAGTTAAAATCTGACACGCCCTTCCGCTCCACCCAGAGCGGGAGAAGTCATTTGATGATTTCCCGTCCACAAAAAAAAAAACAAAAAGGGCCCGTATTCACCGAAGAGTTACGTAGACGTGTAGCTACAGTACCTAAGCCTACATTTCGCCAATGCAATGTTTGAGGAAATGAGGAATTGAGGGCGAGTCTATTGCCATCAACCAGGCGCATATTCAGACTCCGGGCTGCTACTGAGAAGTTCCTGATGAAAAAAACCCAGTAACACTTTGCCCGATCTAGGAATCGAACCCAGGACTTCATCCAGAAGACGAGGCGGGGTTGTGATCTAAGAACGACTAGGTTGTGGTATTATAGCCATGTGTAAAGATAGTCGTTGCAAATCACCTAAGCAATTCATGTGACTTAGTTTGGAGGGATGGATGTTTGTTACTCAATCACGCCAAAACGACTGAACGGATCTGGATAAAATTTGGCACAGAGATAGATTATACGTAAAATCTGGAATAGCACATAATCTGCTTATCCAGAAAAAATGTACGGTTCCCGTGGGATAATTTCGGACTCCACGCGGGTGAAGCGGCTGGCAAAAGCTAGCACTTCATACAGGTTATGCTCCCTCCATGCGATTTTCTTCTTTCGAATTCACACTTTTGTGAATTTGGTCAAAATGAAAATCGAAGATGGCGACTGCAAAATTTCCAAATTTTAATCATGGGTATCGTTTTCATGGTTTTCGAGGGTGCTTAAATCGATAGTGAGGACAACATGTAAATCCAAGATGGCGGCTACGAAAGTTTTGATTTTATTTTAAATCATACGTGAGAAGTAACTTCGTTCGCGACGGGGGTCCCCCGACCGCACCCGTTTTATGAAACAGTAAATCTATGTCCAGCAGTGGGTGTCATTCGACTGAAATGATGATGATATACGAATAGACCAACGAAAATAATCCATACTAAAATGTCGAGAATATCAAGAACAAAATGCTATTCTTCTAGTTGTATGGTCCATACCCAAAATACGCGCATTGTCGTGGAGTTGCGGATACCAGCCCGTATTACCTATGTTCGTTTGGTCCAAACCCATCTATAAACCTGTCAACTGCATTATCGTATGTTCACTTACACGATAAATTCATCAACGAAAATTGGCGAGACATAAACTTACACTTAATTCGATTTTAGTAGAAATTGGTGATTCACACAAAACCTACTAAAGTATTGAATTTCACAGGTTCTGTTTTCAAAATGATTCCCAAAAAAAAACTTGTGAACTTACTCCCAGAACACAGGTGTGATGACAGTCAGGTCAGGAAGATGCGAGCCTCCTGCCTTCGGGTGGTTAGCGAGCAGGATCTGATTGGCTTGTATTGAGCCACCGCGGATTTTCATCTGAGGGAAGAAAATAATAATGTTACTTTCACATTTTGAGAGGAAACCGTCTATGTCGCAGTAGGATGGTTGTAACCGTTCTTTTAAGTTTCTTCTTTTAAGGTGTCAAGCCAGTGCGAGCCGATAGCAGAGTACCATACCTATCGATTTAACCCCTATATATCGCACACCTAGATCTCTAAACTGAGACAACTCAAAAAAGGTAATTTTTCAGGAGACGATAAAAACGTAAGTATATCTGCATTTCTTGTTCTAGGAAAGTTATACAATTTAATTTGATTCTAGATAGTAAATAGCTTGTAAAATGTCACTGTATACAAACTGGTGCTAAAATTCAATCATTTTTATCGATATCACTATTTTTCAAACATACCTAACTCAAAAACGATTTTTGAGTTGTCTCAGTTTAGATCTAGGTGTGCGATATGTTCTACGATTTTTTTGTAGTTTTCGAGTTATATTTTTTTTTCGATATTTTTCGTGATTCAACGAGATGATGGCTTTAAAAAATTATATTTTTTTTTTTGGGTCAACTTTGAACAAGAATGTACTAAATAGGGCATTATTTGCTGAAATCGGTCGTTGAATCTGAAATCTTGTGATTTTCATATTTTATTATTTATTATTATCTTTTCATATTTTTGTCAATCCTGATATTTACTATTCCTCTACGTTTAAGCAGTGCTCAGTTGATAATAAACACATAAATTTTATACCTACTACTATTCTTAACCACTACCATTGATATGAAATGAGGGATCCAAAATAACTCGAAAACTACAAAAAATCGTAGAACATACATGGGGGTTAAATCGGTAGGTATGGTACTCTGCTATCATTTCGCACTGGCTTGACACCTTAAAAGAAACACCCTATACATAACTGTAAACCGAAATATTTTATTTATATTTTTTTATAATAGCCTACACTGTCCCACTGCCGAGCAATGGCCTCCTCCAAAAGGATAAGGATAGGATAGAGGAACGATACTTTTCATTCTGGATCGCAGACGAACTCGTGGGCAACAGCTAGTATAGTTATAAATAACACTAGATACACATATACATATGCCTACCCATTAGGCAAACAAATGTGATAGCATGTCATACAATTTATCTAGTAGTTAAATAGCAATTAGGTCTGGATTTACCTGGTACTGCACAGTCTCCTGCATAGCTCCCAAATGCACGGGTATATGCGGCGCGTTGGATACGAGCCCGCCGTCTGCGCCGAACAATGCGCACGAGAAGTCTAGACGCTCCTTTATGTTCACTGATATCGATGTGCGTTGGAGCACCCTGTGGATGAGATTGTGAATAATTTGGTAGTGTGTCGGCGGCATCTACAACGCCACTTGTGAACTAACGCATCAAAGACCTGACGTTATACAAATCCTGCATCGCGCAAGCAGAGTTTACCGCGAGACTAGCATATAGGTATATTAAGAACTTAATGTACCATGTACTGAGAAATAAATAAATAAATACTTAAATAAGTAAATAAATAAGGAGGAGGAGGAAGAGGTTCCTCTCTCTAGAGCTCTAACCACCGGTACCTTGGACCCTGATCCCGATATCGGCGGGCTACTATTTTTTTACATTTTTAAATGTCTTTTTTATTTAATGTTTTTATAAAAATATTTAAAAATGTAACGGATATGTTTACCCTTACTAAGTTGTTTATCTCTCACCTGCCCATCTGCTCAGCTATAGACATGAACCGGTGGCTGAAGATGCTCAGCTGTATGGAGTCCAGTTCAGTGGTGATGCACTTCGGGTTACCGGTAGGTACCTATCACTTTGTCACCTCACTACGTTGTTTATCTCTCACCTGTCCATCTGCTCAGCTATAGACATGAACCGGTGGCTGAAGATGCTCAGCTGTATGGAGTCCAGTTCAGTGGTGATGCACTTCGGGTTACCGGTAGGTACCTATCACTTTGTCACCTCACTATGTTGTTTATGTCTCACCTGCCCATCTGCTCAGCTATAGACATGAACCGGTGGCTGAAGATGCTCAGCTGTATGGAGTCCAGTTCAGTGGTGATGCGCTTCGGGTTACCGGTAGGTACCTATCACTTTGTCACCTCACTACGTTGTTTATCTCTCACCTGCCCATCTGCTCAGCTATAGACATGAACCGGTGGCTGAAGATGCTCAGCTGTATGGAGTCCAGTTCAGTGGTGATGCGCTTCGGGTTACCGGTAGGTACCTATCACTTTGTCACCTCACTATGTTGTTTATGTCTCACCTGCCCATCTGCTCAGCTATAGACATGAACCGGTGGCTGAAGATGCTCAGCTGTATGGAGTCCAGTTCAGTGGTGATGCACTTCGGGTTACCGGTAGGTACCTATCACTTTGTCACCTCACTATGTTGTTTATCTCTCACCTGCCCATCTGCTCAGCTATAGACATGAACCGGTGGCTGAAGATGCTCAGCTGTATGGAGTCCAGTTCAGTGGTGATGCACTTCGGGTTACCGGTAGGTACCTATCACTTTGTCACCTCACTATGTTGTTTATCTCTCACCTGCCCATCTGCTCAGCTATAGACATAAACCGGTGGCTGAAGATGCTCAGCTGTATGGAGTCCAGTTCAGTGGTGATGCACTTCGGGTTACCGGTAGGTACCTATCACTTTGTCACCTCACTATGTTGTTTATCTCTCACCTGCCCATCTGCTCAGCTATAGACATAAACCGGTGGCTGAAGATGCTCAGCTGTATGGAGTCCAGTTCAGTGGTGATGCACTTCGGGTTATCGGTAGGTACCTATCACTTTGTCACCTCACTATGTTGTTTATCTCTCACCTGCCCATCTGCTCAGCTATAGACATGAACCGGTGGCTGAAGATGCTCAGCTGTATGGAGTCCAGTTCAGTGGTGATGCGCTTCGGCTTGCCGGTGCCTATCACTATGCGGATGTCACCTAATTCCGTTATTTCGGCGCGGCAGTCTGTTGAAAAACGATTTTTTTTTCTGTATTTCTTAACTTTAGGTACATAGTTTTTAATTGTGGCAGCTTTAAAATGGCAAATTTAAGCGGTAATTGTTAATTATTTACCTATACAGATAACCAAACTGACTGACTGTAAGATTTCCAAAGAATAGATCAAAATAAATTTTGTGATTCGGTAAATACTCGTGGCTATAACAGCCGCACGCCCGGGTCGAGTCCATCAGGTAAAGTACGCTTGCCGGGGTTGGTTCGTGGATGGGTGATCATATTTGTGTAGACCTACTCTTAAATTTATGAACATCCTATGTACCGTGTTTCTGGCAAATAAATCACTTTGACTAACTCACACATACCTGGTTCAACAACTATTGTGGATAGTCCATCCATGATGATAGCAGGTCCTGGCAACTCTTGTCTAGGCTTCAGCTTCTCTAGCAAGTATATCTTGGTTTCTTGGTAACCACCTTCGAAGTACACCTTCGTTGTCTGTAAAGAACATAAAATAGAATATTGTTTATGCAAGTGGTTAACAAATAAAGTAGTAAAAAAAAATCGGCCAAGTGCGTGTCGGACTACGCGCAATGAAGGGTTTCATAGTTGGAATGAATTTATTTTAAGAACAAACAATGTAATTGAAAAACATGTTCTCCCATACATTCCAACTAAAAATGTAAGTTTGTACGCTCAATGATTCTGTTGTGCACAAACTAAACTTAATGTAGGGCTATTGCTAACTTTTTCTTTCTAATAAAACAAGAAAGAGACGGACGCAAATTAGAGCTGTCAAATTTAGTTTAACTAATAGTTCTATACAGATTTAGACGACACGAAGAAACATGTCGACTAAAAACACGGTGAAGCGCAAGGCGTAAACTAGTTTGACATGTCTAACTTGGTTCATAGCTATAGCCGTCCTTTTCTCGCGCTGCCTGTTAGTAAAAGATAGCGATTCTCTAATTTTGGTTTAGTTATTGAACAAGAGAATCGGCACAATAACTGAGTGATATACCATGTATTTTAAGACCATATACTTCTTTTCCTGTAATCTATAACTCTCGGTATTTTTTTTTCAAAATTTTAGGCTCAACAGTTTCGGAGTTATGGGAATGGTCAATTTTCATCCAACTTCTTTGATAACTTTAAGGGCGAGCGCGCACTGCGGTGCGTTTTTCTAACGCATAATCTGTGAAGTATGGAATGTCTTTGAAGTGCGCGCACTGCGGTCATGCGTTTTGTTACTGTAGGACCCGCCTAGTGCGGCAGAACTAACGGAACGCACCGCAGTGCGCGCTCGCCCTAAAACTATTTATTTCAAAATCATAAAAAAAATATATATATTTGAAATCCTCATAAAATCAAAATCAAAATCAAAAGTCCTTTATTCAAATTAGGCTGAGAATCAGCACTTTTTGAACGTCAAAATTACAGTAAGACAGTCCCCACAAAACGCCCGCCCTTCACCACTTCCTAGTGCTTTAGCTGGGAAGAAGAAGTAGCGGAACAAACTCCCCAAAGCCAAGCTCTTTCAATCACAACCATACGGTGACACATATTTTGTATAATAATATATTATGTCCTGTAAAACAAAGGCTGACCCCGCTCCGATCACACTTAAATTCGCGCTATTCACGTTCAGCTTCGAGGCATATGATGCGCCCATTTAGACTTATCTACGAAGTATTATTTCATTTTCTGTGCACATAATATATCTTTCTATGGTAACAAAATTTTAACACCAATAGGTAAGACATAAGACTTACTTTTTCCGGCACCGGAATGGTCCCATACCCGTGTGGCGGTGCTATTTCTTTAGGCACGGTACTCAGACCAATACCCCGCACTCTGACGTCATCAACGATGATGTCACGCTGGGATAGTGTAAAACCGAACTCTTTCTTATATCTGAAAACATTATTTTAAAACATAATGTCAATTTTCATTAATTACCTATCAGCAACTTCACAAAGTTGTGTAGAAACGAGTTCTGTTTTAGCGAGAATAAAATCATTACTTATGTTCTGGCCAAATTAAACTAATTTATACCATTAAAAAAGGTTAAGCAGTTCGTAGTCTAGACTAATGCCCGGCAATGGGTTCGACGGTTCGCCCCCTACTGTATGAGGCTGTTAAAATAAATGGCGAAATGCTTGTTATTTTTATTTATTTATTTAGGATCTCAAACAATACCTAGAATCTTGTTTGTAACTTTTATTAATTTTTAGGCTTCCGTACAAAAGGCAAAACGGAACCCTTACAGGATCACTTCGTTGTCTGTCTGTGAGTCTGTCAAGACGCTTTTCCTCAGGGAAGCGTGGAGGTATCAAGTTGAAATTAATATTAAATAAGTACGTACTACGTACGTAATTCGATTGACTATGTACTTATTTGAGGAATCAAGATGAAATTAATTTCAAATAGGTGACCGATAGGTGCACGGTAGCACCATCTAATGAAATTATTGTAAAACTAACGTTAATATTGGTTTTATAGCCTCGTTTTAGAGAATTCTAATAATTATTTTCAGAATTCTCTACTTTTGTGAAAGTCCGAAAATTGTTAATTTGTAATTTTATCACAAAAAAATATATTTTCAACACAACTGTTCGGACTTTTTGCGATGTAGTCATTTTGCGAGTCAGGTATTTTGAGATTTAGACATCATGAGATGTGGACTAAAAGCGATGTAGTCATTTTGCGACATACATGGCTCATGAGGGTTGAAATAATAAAAATCTCAAAATGTCTAAATCTCAAAATACCTAATTTTGAGATTTAGACATTTTGAGATTTGGACTAAGAGCGACGTGGTCAATTTGCGATCCAGTCATTGTGATATCAACCCGTGGTGGTATCAAGTTGAAGTTAATATCAAATAAGTACGTAATACGTACTTGATATTTCACAAAACTAGAGAATTCTGAAAATAATTATTAGAATTCTCTAAAACGAGGCTTTAAAACCAATATTAACGTTAGTTTTATAATAAGGTCACTATATCCATCTAGCTGATCGCGCTGTCGTTGTCACTCTCCAAATGTTTGCTCCCGTCCAACATTTTGTGTGACTGTTGCAAAAAAGTTTGTGCTCGCGAGGTCTATTCGCAGTATTACTAGTTTTATTTGGATGTATTATAACGCTCTGCCTCTTTCTTTATGAAATACCAACGTGGGGATGTTATCTATTAAACCTCTTACCTCTTAACGAAAGCAGCATAAAAGTCTCCATGCCTGCAAGCTCTGTCCGACTTCTCTTGTATAGGCGCCACCATGAGAGCGCAATCAGTACCTGCGTACCGCAGATGGAGGTACGGCTCTGTTGTTATTTGAGAGTCGGGTATACCCTGTGGGTCGAGAAATACTAATAGTATTTAAAAAATAATAATAGTATTTTAATAAATAATAAATTTAATAAATAATAATAGTATTTTAATAAATAATAAATTTAATAAATAATAATAGTATTTTGATTAGTTACGAGAATACCAGTTTTTATCAGTGGAAACTTGTAAATGGCCTTCAGATTCATATTGTATAAGGATATTGTCTACTTTAGCTGTAAGTTTCTCGAATATAATAAAATAAAATAAGACTGGTAGTTTACGACTCATCATAGTCATTCTTCTGCCCTTATCCCAATATTATTTTTTTTTGTCTTAGTGATACTAACATAGTTATTAAGTTTTATTTACTAACAAAATTGTTACTATATTATTATATATACTTATGTTAAGGTATGTATCTATGGGTCTTTGTTACCTGATAATAAATGGTTTTATTATTATTTTGTTTTTTAAATTTATTTTCTCAGGTTTATAGAACCTGCTGGTATTTTTAAATTATTTCCTTTATTTCATTAATATACATATAAATTACATTTTTAAATATTTAAATATAAAAACATTTAAAAATATAAAAAATAGTGGAACAGCGTCCAAGCTACCGGCGGTCAGGGCTCCAGAGAGAGGAACCTCCTAACAATGCGGGCCGTGTCCAGAAGCACCGCTTTCTGAATCAAGCCCCTGATCCAGCCGCCCAACGAGAGCCTCCTTAGGTGTTGGTCGAGGCTCTTGGCAATTAAGCCATTGGCTGATACGACTATCGGCACAATGACTGCTGAGTCCACATCCCACATGTCGACAACCTCGCGAGCCAAGTCAAGATACTTGATTTGTTTATCTTTCTCGGCTTTCACTCCATCCATGTAGAGGAGGTGAGATATAACCTGACCACCTCTCCTCAACCGATAGCCTAGACCTGAATCCTCCAGCAGTGTACTTAGAGGATTCAAGGCTAAGCCAACCAAAGCGGACTCAAACTGTGGCCCTGAAATATGCCTCGCTCAATCCTTATCGGCTCGCTATTCCTCTGGATATTTCGACATCCTGGATAGCAAAGGACCGTCCTCCATTGCCCCATACACGACATCAGGAAGGTGCGCAGAGTTGCATCCACTTTATACAACTCCAGCACCCTCATGAGCCATGTATGTGGCACCGAGTCATAGGCCTTCTTATAGTCTATCCAACATGTCGACAGATCCTTTCGGGAACGACGAACCTGTTGGCTAATGGCCATATCAATGAGGAGCAGCTCCTTAGTACCACGGGACCCGTTCCCACCTCCATTCTGAGAGGCAGACATGATAGAGTTGGTGTCTACATGTTCGTTAATTTTAGCTCTCAAAATTGATGTAAGAACCTTATAGGCCGTCGGTAGACAAGTGATCGGTCTATAATTTTGGGCTCCGCAGTACTACCTGATTTATGGAGCAGGTGGGTTATTCCTATCGTTAGGAACTGGGGCAGTGACCCTGACTGTAAGGCTGACTGGAACTGGGATGCCAAGCGCGACCTTTGGAACCACTTTATCCAAAAGTTGTGCAGCCCGTCCGGTCCTGGAGATTTCCAGTTAGGTAACGGACGGACTGCACGAGCTACATCTTGGGGGCTGATGGTAAGTGCCCCATTTGTGGTATTTGATCGCACGTTCGCTCGATCTTCCCAGTCTAATCACCCTCGGTGTGATTGACAGGCACCGACCAGATGCTTCGCCAGAACGAGCACATAGCGTCATCATCCGGCAGGGGCGTGTCAGTCACACCTTGGTCCGGTCGCTCCCAAGACCTATAGACCCACCTTTCATCGCTCTGGAAGGTGCGATTCTGAGTGTATTGGTCCACTCGCCGCTTATACCTACGAATACGGTTCGCCCATGCATACACTTTCTGCTTCAGAAAGTGTATGTTTATTATTATTATTATTTAAATTGTCTTTGACATATCTTGGGACCCTGGGTCCCGGACCTTTGGAAGGCGGACGAGGGGCCGAAGCCAACTTGCAGAGGGCCTTTAGACTATTTTAAATGACAAGTATTGTTTATTTGGGGTCGGCGCAACATGTTTTTAGGGTTCAGTACCCGAAGGGTCCAAGGGAGCCCTATTGCTTTCACTCACATATATGTCCGTCTGTCCATCGTCTGTCATACAGGTTTTACAGCCAAACCGGCAGTCCTGAACCAAAAATTCGAAGATCTACATCTAGCAACCCGCACTGGGTCCGCGTGGTGGATTACGCGGCCCACTCCTTCTCACAGAGAGGAGGCCTGTGTCCCAGCAGTGGGAACATTATAGGCTGATTATAGATATAAAATGATGTTACCTGTTTCTTCAACTTATCCCTCGCCACAGACGCTAGCAGATCAAGCTGTGCATCCAACTGCTTGAAATGGCTGGGACTGTACACCGCGGCAGCTGGCGACTGCTCTTCTTGCACAATGTGGGCTAAAGCCATGCCGTATGCTGACAGAATACCTACGAAAATAAATACTTATAACGCGAATGCTTTTCTAACCGCTGCCGCTACAATCCGCACGCCTCTCATACCCGCTCGGCAAATAAGGGCGAGTCGAAGCTTCTAGAAGCTTCCCTAAAAACAAATGACGCGCAGTCTTGTCGTTGACTTTTGTGAGACGTATGTCAACCGTCAACAAGGAGCTGTGCATATTTTTGATATGTTTACAAAACTTTACCTTCGCCCCGAATCCGAATTGTTTATTAAAGCACTTACTTACCTAAGATAGGTAATGTGTTTATGTTAAATACTTTAATTTTAGATCGATAAATGTTTGGGCCAATTCCTGCATACTTAGACACGTCGCTTACACGAGCTAGAGTCAAGCGGCGTGCGCGGGCGCACAAGCGGCGCGCCGCATCTACGTTTTCTTTAGGATTTTTTTTTAATGGCTTCACGCATTTGAGTACTGGGGGTCGAGACTGCTTAACCGGACTTTCCTGTGGATGCTTTAACGCTGCGAACTTCGAACCTAAAGCTCCGGCCAGGGCTTAAAACTAGTTATAAAATAGGCGACTGTATGTCGCTGGGGGGGGGAGGCCAGCCAGAGGGGGCAGGCGGGATCGTGATAGGAGAAGAGTTATATGGGGGGTTTAAGGCTACAGGCTCAGCTGAAGCAATAGGCAGTGGGAACAATACACCACTATTTTTTAATTAGTACAAATACTTAAAGGGCTTATTGGAGAAGGTCTTGTTTTATTATATATGTAAAGTCTCAATAAATAATATTCATAAACAGCAAAGTTATTGGCGTTTGTTTATATCTCAAAATGTCACTCAATGTATGGAAATATTGTACAGGCTATTCATAATTGTATTCATTCTCTCGCTCTCACATTCGCGTGCTCTCGCTCGAACTTGCCCCGCCTCCAACAGCTGTTATCGTATCATAATCATGAATTTACTAATTATGACAAATTTTCGTGGACAATTTTGGTATTTCGTTTTTTTTACTTTTGACTACACAAATATGATCAGTAACGGGTACGGATAGAGCCCCATTTTTTTTTGTACTAGTTAAAAAATAGTGGTGTATAGGCTGATGACACTGACCTGCATACTTGTGTATAAGCACGGTGGAGATGCCCAGCTGCCTCGCCACGCTGCACGCGTGCTGTCCGCCCGCGCCGCCGAAGCACGCGAGCGCGTGTTGAGACGCGTCGTGCCCACGGGCTGTAGTTAGCGCCCTAAAAGAAATAAAACAAAGAATAATCATATTTATTTACTAAAATTATAAAATTCTTAAATTCACTGACGAGACAATCTATAGATCTATATAAGTCCTGACTGACTAGTGATTTATACAGTGCGTTTCAAATAAGAATAGGAACGTCAATGACCTCTATTTGTCAAATGTTGATTGAAAAGTACGGTTTGCAAAGAAAACTTATTTGCGTATCAATAACGTTTTGTTTTGTTTAAGTGAGTCTTAGTTAAATCAAAGTGAAAAAAGACATCAAAAAATTATTCATAATTAGTTTTTTTTATAAATTATACTTCTTTCTTTCATATTTTCATTGTTGGCAACAATTTTTTTCATTTTTTTCAAATTCTTCGTTCATGATTCGTAAATAAATGTTATTTAAAAAATATCTTGTTTTGCTCACCCTACCCAATTTTTTCGATTTGGCAGCTATGACGTCACAACATGGCGCTGAGTCGATCCTATTCTTATTTGAAACGCATTGTACCTTAGATTCTGAATTCAAGCTGAAGTACCTATGTCCAGAAGTGACACACATGACCAGTTAAAAAATAAAAAGACGAAATAAAATTTATAAAACAATTTTGGAAATCGTGCATCAGTTGACACTTTAAACTTTCTAACATATCAAAAAAGTTTACAAAATAAGCTGTAAGCTGTAAGGTAAAATACCTGATTGGTCTACACATCGCTTCATTTGCAACATTTATGAATCCCATTGCCACTTGTTCCATGGTCATCTAACAACAAAATAAAAGAAAATCAAACATTAAAAAAAAAAAAAGTAGGCGCAGTTCAAGTCCGCGTTGTTAGGGTTCCGTACCAAAATGGTAAAAAAGGAACCCTTATGGCGTGACTCAGTCTGTCTGTCTGTCTGTCACAGCTGAATATCTCAAGAACTACTAATGCTATCAACTTGAAATTTGGAATAGTTTTATATGACGTTTATCCAACTATTTTGCAGATAAGAAAGAAATAAAAATATTTATATTTTTTTTGTAACAGGTGCTGAAAAGGGGTCTTCAAAATTCAAAGTGGGGCTACTAGGCCATGTGGGGTATCATATGAAAGAGCGCTGTTTGCACATTCTTAAACATTTTTTTATTTTTTTTTAGGCCGCATAGTTTTCGATTTTTGATGAAAAATGTAAATAAAAAAATACCGTCCCCCCCCTTATCTCCGAAGTTTGCAAAGGGAAAAATCTGAAATTATTCTATGTGATAGAAGTTTATGTAAAGATTACAGGAAAAATAAAACGATGTCTCCAAATAGCACACTTTTTCAGAAATCGGAACGGAACCCTCGGTGCGCGATTCCGACTCGCTCTGGACCGGTTTTTTTTCTCTTTAGGTCTTGGTAGTGCTTTGTCAACTGTTGACAAAGACACCAGAATAATTGATCTAGCTAAACATATTTTTGCGCTATACGAATTGATATTTCGACACATAGTGAAATGTCAGTCGCGCGCATGGGCGTGCACTCACAGTGTGACGTCACAAGCAAATTGTATCCGACCTTGAAATTGCAATAAATATGACCTATCTTTTGAATGCTTAACCATTACTCCAGCATTAAAAGTCTCATAGAAAAAAAAAAAAAAAAAAAACTCTAATCTCTCTGGGACTCCACGAGACAGGCTCGACCTAGTGTGGAGTCCAGTAGTTAATTTATTAAAAATATGTTTCCTAAATTGTCTATAATTTAAGGAGTTATTTTTGTATTACTTTTAAGGAAATGTAAGATATTTATTTTGGTTAATAAACGATTTTTATTATTATTATTTCTTTTATTCTACTTATCACACATTTGTTACATTTTTAAATATTAGTATAAAAGAATAATAAAAACATTTAAAAATATAAAAATAGTAGCCCACCGGTATCGGGAACAGGGTCCAAGCTACCGGCGGTCAGGGCTCCAGAGAGAGGAACCTCCTAACAATGCGGGCCGTGTCCAGAAGCACCGCTTTCTGAATCAAGACCTTGATCCAGCTGCCCAACGAGAGCCTCCTCAGGTGTTGGTCGAGGCTCTTGGCAATTAAGCCATTGGCTGATACGACTATCGGCACAATGATTGCTGAGTCAATTATTATTATTATTAGTGGTTGAAATCTTACACGTTTTTGCCGGTCAGAAATATTGAACTTACCATCAGTACACCGAGCGAAAAGACGTCTTCACGTTAAAAGACCCAATAAATTGGGTCTTTTAACGTGAAGACGTCTTTTCGCTTTTCGTACTAAAGTACTGCCCTGTGATTGGCCGAGTTGATTAAAGGATTTAGCTTACTTCTTTCCCACCATCCTGTCTCAAAAAGGTGTTGATTTCGTCTGTCATCTTCTTAAATGCTGTGACCGTTGCCTCTCTGTCTAAAGGTTCATTCTCTGTTTTCCCGAAAATCTTCGGAAAGTATTCGGGTAGTAAACGACCTGAGACAGAAAAGAACTTATATTTGAGCGTTGACGAATGAGCGGCTTGCACTGCCCCCCCGCCACCGTCTATCCACGAACATACCTAAGCCGCGGTACAGCGGTATCGGTCAAACTATAGTTTAGGCTGTGAATGAAACAAGACAAACAAGACAAGACTTACCTAGCAACAAGTTAGCATCAGTAACAGTGAGAGGTCCCCCCTTCCTGTAGCATGCGGGGCCCGGCTGTGCGCCCGCAGACTCCGGCCCGGCCACGAACAGCCCTGAGCGGAACATCAGCATTGATCCTCCACCGGCTGCCACTGTGTTTATATCTGGGTAAAAATAAACATATATACGTATATGATAAATATACATCAATCCTTTGATAAAAAAAACTTCAAGACGACTATTCTAGTGATTGTCAAAGTTCAACTTATGTAACTTCAAATTTTATTGTTGCTGATTCGAAATTGACTGAATTGTTTTGATTTTGGGTATTTATGAATCAGACTGCGTCAAAAAATTATTTTTGCCAAAAAACACTACAAAGTGAAAAATAAAATTTAATTTCGGAAGTCGATGTCTTTGGTTTTGTATTGTCGTTTTTTGCCACCGACTTCCGAAATTAAATTTATTTTTCACTTTGTACTTTTTTTTTTGAAGTCGGTTATTTTTTTTTTGTAAAAAAGTTTTTTTTTTCACTTCAAATCGGACAACTCTGTAAAAAGTTACGCGAACCTCCTCCTTTTTTTTCGTCGGTTAAAAAACGCAGACAATCAATATGGTCTCCGTTTGAGTCCGAAACACATGGGTTTAACGAACTTATATCTACCATTTTTCAAGATCAGGGGGTTTACTATAAGCTCTTCTAGCAGGGCAGAAGTTGAACGTTTCCAGTGAGAGAGAGTGACAGTGCTATAGGTCTTATATAACTCCGTCTCTTTATCTCACTGGAAACGTTCAACTTCTGGCCTGCTATAAGAGCTCATAGTCCCCTGAGCTTATTTCCTCAAATATAATTTAAAAAAAAAAATGGAAAATTACCTAGCTGTGGTGCCTGAATTGTAACTCCGGCTGTAGTTGCTTCATGAACATGTTCCAAGGAGCCAGCATACCTTGACACGTCCGTTGAAGTACCACCCATGTCAAAACCTACAATAAACTGGGCGATTAGTAAAAATCAAATCTTATTTCTTGTGATTGGCGGAAAAAAACACCGAACAAATCACTAAAGGCCTATTTCACGATGTCCAAATACTTACCGAATAAATTCAAAAATGTAACAATTTTTTTTTTAAATTATCTGTCAAGTAAGTTAATATTGTCAAGTAACTTAATCGTAGTTGGTGAAATAGGCCCTTAAACATAAGATTTCAGTCATTTGTAGATATTTGACATTCGTTACGGGTAGTCAGAAGCCCGAAAGTCTGACAATCAGTCTTACCAAGGCGTATCGTATTACCTAGTAACTGGTTGTGAAGGTCAGATAGGCAGTCGCTCCATGTACTGGTACTCAGCTGCATCCGGATAGACTGGAAGCCGACCCCAACATAGTTAGGAAAAGGCTGGGCAGATGATGGTGAAGATTTGACAACAATTAAATTGGCTTGCAGCAACGATGTGGTAAGTTTGATGAAGACATATTTCAAAGTGATCTCCTTACCTATGACTGGCAAGCCGGTTTGTTCCTGATAAGCCGTCATGGCGTATCCAACGACGCCTCCAGCTGGACCAGAGAGAATTGCTCTTGAACCGTTGAACCTGGTTACAAAGTATTACTAAAGATATTTTACGATAAAAATTGGTCAAAGGCAGGAATAGAATCAAATAAAATTGAGGTTATTGCGAGGTGGAAGATATCTTCTTGTGTGCCATGTTATCCCAGTACTTCGTGCCTTGGTATTCTTGGATGCGAGACGTTTACGTCTCGCATCCAAGAATAGACGTCACAGGTTCCTGTGACGTCTAAAGCCTTCAAAAATCACGGAGTACCATGTTATGAGGTTATCGCGTGGAACCGGGACCCTTTGCGTGTCATGTTATCCTAGTACTAGTTACTACCTATCCTAGTTTTACCATAGCAACCAAGTTTTCGATAGGTGAACACTAGATGGATGGTTCCTCGTGGTTCGGGATACCTTTAAAAACATTGAGTAAGTTTCTGGAACCCTGTACATACTTACATAATTCATCGTTGTTCATAAGTTCACCATCAGACTACATGAACGGCACATAAGCATCTTTCAGTCATCCAGAGAATCCGTCAGCGAATCTTCTCACGTATCTCGGATGTGAGGAGTGAGGTACGCATCAGCTGATACCGTGAAGCAAGTGGGCCACCAGGAGACCTCTTCATGTCTCATGCTGTCCTAGTACCCAGCCGAGAATAATAACTAAACGTACCTTGTTATTTTTGGATAGTGACTCCATTATGTCTTCAGAAGTTTCCAGCTAACTGGAAGAGATCTTTGAGTGTCATCTTATCCTAGTACTTTTTAGCTGTTCGTTGACAAACGGTTACCATGGCAACCAAGTCTGGGATGGTGACTGCTAACTCAAGAATCCTTGAAAAGTGTAGAACTTTCTGGAACCCTAAAGATCACTTACATATTCATAGGTGTAAGTCCACCATCAGACTGCATGAACAGCACATTGGCATCTTTCAGTCCCCCAGAGAATCCGTCAGCGAATCCTCTCACGTACTCTCTAATGTGAGGAGTAAGGTACGCGTCAGCTGACGCCGTGAAGCCACGGGGAACCATGCGGACCATTGAGGTTATTGCGTGCGAGAGGGAGACTTGTTTGAAGCCTGGGGAGAGATAAATGATTGATGAAAAGTCAGGTAAACTGCTATAAACTCTGATTTATAGTCTAAGGGTGGACCCCTTAGACTTTACCCGATTAAAAACGGTTTCTGCAAAATAACTATGTCTATAAGCCAGTTTTAGCTACAAATTCCCATGTGTTAAGGGTTGGGTAATGGGTTGTCAATAAGAATTTACCATTTTAAGTACAACAACAACAACATAGATTAAACAACGTGCCGCTGTAATGGCGACATTAATTTGACACACGTATACGGTTCCGCGTTTTCGTTTTGTAAAGATATTTGAATTTCATTAAACGTTATTATTTATTGATTTATTTACTATTTTCTAAAATAGCATCTTGATGCAATCTTAAATAATAAATAATGAACACAATAACCTCCTCCTTTTTGAGGTCAGTACAGCTAGTTAAAAAATCAATAGCTCCAAAAACATGACTTCTTACCTATTTGATCAGCAATCTTCCCAATCCTGATCTCATGGTCATGATACGTGTAGCTATGAGCCAGCACAACCGCCACACTTTCTATTCCTTTCTTCTTCAAAGCAAGAAGATCTTTCTTCACTTCCTCTTCATTCAAGTCTTTGATGACCAGCATCTTCTCGCCAGTGGTACCGACGACTTCTGTCCAGTTTTTGCCAGATTTATCTATTTGACAACGGTCTTCAAGCGCTGGAATAATGCGACAGTCTACTTCTATTACTTCCGAGTAGAGAACTCCTGGACGTTTTATGTCCTGTGGAAAGTAAAGGACTTTTAGATAGATTTTTGGATGATGAGATGGTGACGTCAGGAGGGCAAGCCTTTTCTCCTGAATATTTACTTATGACAATTTTGGCATCGAAAAATCCAATAGCTCTTTGCCCGACCCTGGGATTGATCCCCGGACCTCACGCTCAAAAGCGACATTGACTACTAGCACTAGACGAAATAACGTAACGGCTGCGACTTACGAGTTGTAGGTCGTGAGTTCGAACCCAAGCAGGCACTTTACTTTGTGTAAATTATTTCATCACCACCGCTCTCAAAACGGCGAAGGAAAACATCATGAGGAAACCAGCATGTCGTAGAACCTAAAATTCGTAGACATGTGACATCTACCAACCCGCACTGGGCCCGCGTGGTGGATTATGGCCCACTCCTTCCCACAGAGAGGAGGCCTGTGTCCCAACAGTAATTATAATAGACGAACATAGTCAAGTTATTTTTTGCTCAACCTATTCTGATACACTGCCGGCCAAAAATCCCATAGTTGTCCACTTATCTGTTTATTTCTTTACTATTACTATTTTCTTACCAGTTCAAATATATGTGGCCTAGCCTGGTTTCCGATATACATCAGATCTTTAAATCCCTTATTGATGATCAGCGCCATTTTAGCTCCCTTCCTCTCGAGCAGCGCATTAGTGGCCACAGTTGTACCCATCCTGATTGATTCTATCAGCGAAGAGTCCACTTTACCATCTTCGTTTAATGCTTTTCCGGTTTCCTGTAATAGATATTCGTATTTTACTTTGCGGTGAACCAATTTTCGACCTAATTGCTAAGGTTATAAAGTTGAAAAGTGGTTCACCGCTAATGTCCACGATGGTACTTACTTTGTTTGTCGATAATCTTGAAAATTAAAAGATGAAGTGTAAGCAATCGATCATTGAGGGGATAGGAAACCCGATAACGTTAGATCATTTCTTTATCTGAGATTTCGATTAAGTTAGAAAGGTGATAAAATGTTTCTAATTGAAACTCAATAGCCACCACGAAAATTGTACCACGAAAATTTAGAAAATATTATAAATGAAATGAAATTGTTTATTCTGTAAATGCGACATCGGAATCACTTTTACAGGTCATATTATAACTATTTTACTGTACATAAACATACCCCCTGAAGTATCCTCCTAATAGCCTCCCTAGGACCCACACCTTGCCGCGAGCGTACGCAATTTCCTTTCATTCAAACATACCTCCTTTAGTATCCTCCTAATAGCCTCTCTAGGAGCATCATCATAGTTTTGCGGGTCCACTGACAGTAGCTTCATGACCCACACCTTGCCGCGAGCGTACGCAATTTCCTTTCATTCAAACATACCTCCTGTAGTATCCTCCTAATAGCCTCTCTAGGAGCATCATCATAGTTCTGCGGGTCCACTGACAGTAGCTTCATGACCCACACCTTGCCGCGAGCGTACGCAATTTCCTTTCATTCAAACATACCTCCTGTAGTATCCTCCTAATAGCCTCTCTAGGAGCATCATCATAGTTGTGCGGGTCCACGGACAGTAGCTTCATAACCCAAACCTTGCCGCGAGCGTACGTAATTTCCTTTCATTCAAACATACCTCCTGTAGTATCCTCCTAATAGCCTCTCTAGGAGCATCATCATAGTTCTGCGGGTCCACTGACAGTAGCTTCATGACCCACACCTTGCCGCGAGCGTACGCAATTTCCTTTCATTCAAACATACCTCCTGCAGTATCCTCCTAATAGCCTCTCTAGGAGCATCATCATAGTTGTGCGGGTCCACGGAAAGTAGCTTCATAACCCACACCTTGCCGCGAGCGTACGCAATTTCCTTTCATTCAAACATACCTCCAGTAGTATCCTCCTAATAGCCTCTCTAGGATCATCATCATCACTTCTACGGGTCGGCTGACAGTAGCTTCATGACCACACCTTGCCGCGAGCGTACGCAATTTCCTTTCATTCAAACATACCTCCTGTAGTATCCTCCTAATAGCCTCCCTAGGAGCATCATCATAGTTCTGCGGGTCCACTGATAGTAGTTTCATGACCCGCACCTTGCCGCTCGGACAACGAGCGTAGACGTCAGTGAATGTGCCACCGCGGTCTATTGCGAACTGGAAACCTGGTGCCATGGTGTAGGGCTGGAAAGGGGAATAAAAAAATAAATGGTCATAATGTACTTACAACTCTGCCTAACCCTAAGCCGACGTTCGCATGGACGTAAAAATATCGCGGCGATTTTGTTTCACGCACCGGATTTTAAACGCTCTGCTTAGCGCCGGGAGTTGAAAATCCAACAGTGTGTTTTTTCGACGCGCTAGAATGCACTCTGTTGTTGTTAGGTTGGATTCTCAATGCTCGACTCAACAACGAGAGTTGAAAATCCGGGTTGGATCTAGAATCGTTTGGCAGGAGGAGGGGTGTGAATGGGGTGAAAGTTGGTAGGGGTTGGGTCCCTGATTATAACGCTACCACTCTCATTACAAGGTAATGCATATTTTTTGAGAAATTAATAAAAATTATTTCTAACCTCAAATCAGATAAACAGTGAAACGAAAAGTCAAAATGGGCGATTGACAACCAAATTTGTATCAATATATTGTCTGCGGTGTAAAATGTCGTGTAAAATACGTGAAACGAAACGCAAAAAAAAAAGTCAGTGTCATTCAACCTAGAAATTCTGCTCAGAAGGAAGTTAGTGTGCACCCCACTTTATAGTTAAAATAGGTCGAATCTGTCCCAAAACCGAATCGGGGCACCCCGACTTTACGTAGTCTTTTGGCTGGCATACTAGAGTGTATATAAAAACCCGGAGGCGCGGAGGGAGAGCAGCCCCCGCCCGCTGTAACAAAGGTTAAAGGGTGCCTGTCCTTTGTTACGTAAGGGCGAAGGGGCTGCACTTCCCGCAGCGCCGGAGACGTTGCAGAAGCAACTTATGTGTTTAGAGGTTAGTTTACAAAAATTAGTTTTTTTTTTCAAGAATGGTTAAGCACCATTCTTGAAACCCTTGACACCCTTCACCTTTACATGGGAGTGGTGGGGGAGGGTGCGTTAGGGTACCCCCCACGCCCCCTCAACCCCTAATTCTGCCATACGATACTAAAAGTAACTTTAAAGTGTTTTGAGGTTAGGTTACAATAATTAGTTTTTCTCAAGAACGGTGCATTACCTTTTCATGGGAGTGGTGGGGGGGGCTCAGGGTACCCCCCTCCACCCCCCCACACCACCCCCACCCCCCTCCTCCTGCCAAACGATTCTAGATTTTAACAATCCGGGTTGGATCTAGAATCGTTTGGCAGGAGGAGGGGTGTGAATGGGGTGAAAGTTGGTAGGGGTTGGGTCCCTGATTATAACGCTACCACTCTCATTACAAGGTAATGCATATTTTTTGAGAAATTAATAAAAATTATTTCTAACCTCAAATCAGATAAACAGTGAAACGAAAAGTCAAAATGGGCGATTGACAACCAAATTTGTATCAATATATTGTCTGCGGTGTAAAATGTCGTGTAAAATACGTGAAACGAAACGCAAAAAAAAAAGTCAGTGTCATTCAACCTAGAAATTCTGCTCAGAAGGAAGTTAGTGTGCACCCCACTTTATAGTTAAAATAGGTCGAATCTGTCCCAAAACCGAATCGGGGCACCCCGACTTTACGTAGTCTTTTGGCTGGCATACTAGAGTGTATATAAAAACCCGGAGGCGCGGAGGGAGAGCAGCCCCCGCCCGCTGTAACAAAGGTTAAAGGGTGCCTGTCCTTTGTTACGTAAGGGCGAAGGGGCTGCACTTCCCGCAGCGCCGGAGACGTTGCAGAAGCAACTTATGTGTTTAGAGGTTAGTTTACAAAAATTAGTTTTTTTTTTCAAGAATGGTTAAGCACCATTCTTGAAACCCTTGACACCCTTCACCTTTACATGGGAGTGGTGGGGGAGGGTGCGTTAGGGTACCCCCCACGCCCCCTCAACCCCTAATTCTGCCATACGATACTAAAAGTAACTTTAAAGTGTTTTGAGGTTAGGTTACAATAATTAGTTTTTCTCAAGAACGGTGCATTACCTTTTCATGGGAGTGGTGGGGGGGGCTCAGGGTACCCCCCTCCACCCCCCCACACCACCCCCACCCCCCTCCTCCTGCCAAACGATTCTAGATTTTAACCATTGTAAGTAGGTACTTATACTTGAAATATCTAGTGAGTTTAGAAACATTTGAGTTTCACTTTTGATATCGATAGTGGAGTTTCGCCAGCTAATTTAATTTGACCTTGTCCCTACTACTACTTATATACTGCTAATCTATATCTATAAAAGGAAAGCGTTACTGACTGACTGACTGATCTATCAACACACAGCTGAAACCACTGAACGGATTGGGCTGAAATTTGGAACACAGGTAGCTATTATGACCTAGGCATCCGCTAAGAAAGGGTTTTTGGAAATTCGACCTTCAAGGGGGTAAAAAGGGGGGATATTGTTTGTATGAAAAATCTTATTCCTTGAGTTAATAAACTTGAAACTTGGCACGAATATTTATCTAAGTAAATTATGATTTTTGTGATTTTTTGTTTTTCTAAACTACCCCCTAAAGGGAAATTGAGGGGTCTCAAAGTTTGTATGGAAAAATTTTAACGCGCAATCCGATTAATTCAAAACTCAGTATTTATACTAAAAACCAAAAATAAAGAATAATGTGTATCAGGGTTTTTCGAAAATGGAGGGAGAAAGGGCAGGAATTGGTGAGGAGAGGAGGAAGACATGGTGAAGCCTGAGGGGTGGGGAGGCGTTGGTGAGCCGGAGGTGGAGGAGAGGGGGAGAGGGAGGGGACGGGGTGGTGAGAGAGAAAGAGCGAAGGGGAAGTGGTGAAGGGGTGTGAGAGTGAGTGAGAGGGGGAGGGAGAGGTAGCGGAAGGGGATGTGGTGAAAGAACGAGCTAAACTCTGGAACTACCCTACCAGTCGGACTTTAAAAAATCTTTTTGCATTAATGATAGCCCAAATCTTATAGAAGGCATATTTAACATCACTCTAGGACCCTTAGGTGCCGAGCAAAAAGAAAAAAAGTTTGAAAGAACGCTAAGTGAAAACGAAGTAATAGCGCGGGTAGGCAATGCGATGCGACGGGGTGGGTCGAGCAAAAAATAAATTTCACGCGGACGAAGTCGCGGGCAGAAGCTAGTAATAATAATAATAACCCCACCGCAGTATCTCTACGTTGACGTCGTTGTGGGGCTTGCGCGCTCCGAATTCTAGGTCTGTGCCTGTAGAGTTTACTTTGCCGAAACAGGTGTAGGGTGAGGAGCCAGACCAAGAGGGATACAGAAACCCGCAGGGCAGCATGTGGCGAGCTGTTGGGCAGTAGCGACCCCACGGACCCTAACTCCCGGGAGTAGTCTTGTTCCTCATCTCTGGCTTGCCTTTATTGGCCGGCTGGAGTGAACAATGACGGGAACAGAGCTCTCACCTCATTCTTGCCTTTATTGGCTGGCTTGAGTGGAGATTCGCAAGAGCAAACGTGCTCGGAGGAAGGAAGTATTCCAGTAAGTGTTTGTAGGGATCTTGACCATCTTCCGGGCTCTGGGATTGTTCTGAGAACCGTGGGATACCTCTCCACTCCTCACAAGCACCTCAGGACATGTTGCCCCCTTGCCGTTACGACACTATGTGCTAGCGACCGTTTTCGGGGGCCCATTATTGAGTGTGCAAGTCACCCCCTGCCATTTTATCTGTGTATTGTATAGAAAACATTAGTGAGGCAGGGGCCATAGCGTTTTCATAGCTCTAGGTAACCATTCCACAACCACGCAAACCCATAGTCTAATATGTTTTGTTTCCATGTTCTGCAATAGTCCTGCACCAACCGGGGGTTGTCCTTGGGTGCAATTGCATAGTGCATACAGGAATAATCATCGGCTGGTGCCTTCTCTTCATTTAAAATTGTCTAAGGGGCCTCTGCGAGTTGGCTTCGGCTCCTCGTACGCCTTCCAAAGCACCGGGACCCCAGGGTCCCGAGATATGTCAAAGACAACATAATAATAATAATAATATTGAATAAGGAACAAAGACGAATAAACGAAATAATAATAATCCAAATTCCACTAAAAACATTCCAGTCAAACATAAACAAAGGGCCAAAGGCACCAAAATTCCTAGCTAGACATCTGTGGCTGGACATTCAATAACTAAAAGAGTAGGTATGGGAAAACTGGCCTTGAAGGTTAATAATACTGGCATTCGTTATATATTAACTAGAAATAAGTTTTTATTTTTATTTGTTTACTTACAAAATCATTGGTCTGTAACATGTAGCTAGACATAAAACAATGGTTGATTAAAAGTGTTATTTATTGAACGAGCGAGTGAAGCGTCTCTGCTTCTTCAAGTCTGGCAAAATTTCCTTTCGTCTGTCAGTTTGTTGCTACAGGTCGTATAAAGGGCATTTTCGTCAAAATGTCTACCAACCCACTTATGGGATGTCCCATACATACAAGTTGCAAATAATTAACATTTTTATAACATAGAAGTGTCCAGTAATTATTAAATAGTTCCAAAAGACTAGTTTTCTTTTTTACTTAAATTGCCAACAGAAATTTTAAAAAAAAAGTAACAAAATTAAATTCTGAAATGTGGCATCTTACGTCTTGCAGTACTGTCCTTATTATTTGGTAACGGTCATGACCAAAACGTATCTAAGTTATTATTTATTTACATATATTATTTGAAATAAGCTCCATATAATAAAAAAAATACATACCTAGCAAAATTCGTAAAATTTATCATTCGACTAAACCAAGAATTTGCTAAAATATCCAAAACAATATTAGTAAGCTGTTTTCAAAGTAGGTAGCAGTTTAAAAAAAAATGCCCATTTTACAACTGATATGGACAAAACTTGGTATTGGCAGGACTTTATAGATTTTTTTGTCTTCGAGGATTGGTACTTCCTTCAAAAAGAGGCAAAAAGGGATTGGATATCTCCGCCATACGAGATCCGATTGCGATGGTTCTTTTTTTTATTTAAAAGGTAGTTGTTACTTTAAGTTGATCTCATAAAAAATTGGTGAAGGTCTGATGAAAAAAAAACCGGTCAAGAGCGAGTCGGACTCGCGCACCGAGGGTTCCGTACCATCATTTATATGTAATTTTTGTTTGATGATTTCTGAAAAACTAAAGACATCGTTTTATTTTTCCTGTAATCTATACATAAACTTCTATCACATGGAATAATTTCAGATTTTTCTCTATGCAAACTTCGGAGATAAGGGGGGGACCGGTATTTTTTTTAACATTTTTCATCAAAAGTCGAAAACTATGCGGCGTAAGAAAAAAGAAAAAAAAATGTTTAAGAATGTGCAAACAGCGCTCTTTCATATGATACCCCACATGCTCTAGTAGCCCCACTTCGATTTTTTTGAAACCCCTTTCAGTCGCTATTGCAAAAAAACACATATAATTTTATTTGTTTCTTATTTGTAAAATAGTTTGGGCAAACGTCATCTAAAACTGATCCAAATTTCAAGTTGATAGCATTAGTAGTTCTTGAGATATCCAGCTGTGACAGAAAGACAGACTGAGAGACACCATAAGGGTTCCTTTTTACCATTTTGGTACGGAACCCTAAAAAACATGGTAATTATCCCCTTTTTATATAACTTTAGTTGAAAAAGTTTGTGCTCGCGAGGTCTACTATTCGCAGAACTATCAGTTTATGATTCATTTGTTTTGCGGACTAAAGTCATTGCCTATTTACATAAGAATTTATTCTTTCCTCAATACATTTTATTATTTTATAGACTACTGTTGCCTGTGTTGTGTAGGTACTGTTTGTTATGTTAGGTGTAGCAAAGAATGATCAATAGGTTTTTACAAAACTATTTTATAACATTAATAAAAATAAATTAATAATATACACTCATGGACAAATTTAGAGGAACGCAAAAAAAAGTGTGTTTAAAACACCATGAACACCAAATATCATGGATATTTGTGACAATTAAGTTTATTAATTTGGATATTGCCTATTAGTCGTTAATTTAAAATTGCAAACGTCGAAAAACAAATGACCAAATGACAAAAATTAACCAAATTAAGAAAAAAAGAAAATTTTACATGAAAGTAACATTTTTGTAACTCATTATTTTTATTATTTTTTTCATAAGGGCTTAGGAAAGGCTATAACGTAGGCTATAATCAGTACTTAGTGTTGCCCCTTCTAACTCTTCGAACTGCTCCCAGTGGCCTTGGCATACTCCTAATCAAGTTATCAATAAAACCTTTAGAGGTTGCGTAACATTCTTCCTGTAATGCGTTTTTAAGAGCTCTCTAATTAGCGGGGGCAGGATGTCTTTTCTTAATTTGTCTTCCAAGCTTATCCCATGCATCCTCTATGGGGTTAAGTCGGGCGAGCGCGTTGGCCACTTGAAAACATTGATTTCAACGTCTCGAAGGTATTCGACAACTACGGGCGCAATATAGGGGAGTGCATTATCATGCATAAAAACAAGTCTATCCATACTAATATTATAAATTCGAAAGTAACTCTGTCTGTCTGTCTGTCTGTCTGTCTGTCTGTCTGTCTGTCTGTCTGTCTGTCTGTCTGTCTGTCTGTCTGTCTGTCTGTCTGTTACCTTTTCACGCCTAAACCACTGAACGGATTTCGATAAAATTTGGCAAGGCTATAGATGGTATCCTGGGGACGGACATAGGCTACTTTTTTTTTCAAAAATAATCCTCCAGGGGGTGATATAGGGGATGAAAGTTTGTATGGGAAACTCAGTATTTCTTAAGTTAGGGATGTGAAAATTAAAATGTATGCTTTTGATAGGAAATAAAGAAATATGCGGTTCAGCGTTTTTGAAAAATCATCCCCTAAGGGTGTAAAATATAGTAAAATAGGGGTTGATTTTAAAATTTACAAAACTGCACGGATTTCGACAAAATTTGGCAAGGCTGTATATAGCATCCTGGGGAATGACATAGCATACTATTTTTTTCAAAAATAATATTACAGGGGGTGATATAGGGGATGAAAGTTTGTATGGGAAACTCAGTATTTCTTCAGTTAGGGATGTGAAAGTTAAAATGTATGCTTTTGGTAGGAAATAAAGAAATATGCGGTTCAGCGTTTTTGAAAAATCATCCCCTAAGGGGTTAAAGTAGGGGTTGATTTTAAAATTTACAAAACTGCACGGATTTCGATAAAATTTGGCAAGGCTTTATATAGCATCTTGGGGAAGGACATGGGCTACTTTTTGTCTTAAAAAATAATCCTACGGGGGGTGATATAGGGGATGAAAGTTTGTATGAGAAAATCAGTATGTCTTAAGTTAGGGATGTGAAAATTAAAATGTATGCTTTTGATAGGAAATAAAGAAATATGCGGTTCAGCGTTTTTGAAAAATCATCCACTAAGGGGGTAAAATAGGGGTTGATTTTAAAATTTACAAAACTGCACGGATTTCAACAAAATTTGGCAAGGCTTTATATAGCATCCTGGGAAAGGAAATAGGATACTTTCAAAAACAATACTACAGGGGGTGATATAGGGGATGAAAGTTTGTAAGGGAAACCCAGTATTTCTAAAGTTAGGGATAATAAATTCATGCTATTGGTAGGAAATTTAGAAATATGTGGTTCAGCGTTTTTGAAATATTATCCCCTAAGGGGGTAAAATAGGGGTTGATTTTAAAATTTACAAAACTGCACGGACGTCGATAAAATTTGGCAAGGCTTTATATAGCATCCTGGGGAAGGACATGAACTACTTTTTGTCTTAAAAATAATCCTACAGGGGGTGATATAGGGGATAAAAGTTTGTATGGAAACTCAGTATTTCTTAAGTTAGGGATGTGAAAATTAAAATGTATGCTTTTGATAGGAAACAAAGAAATATGCGGTTCAGCGTTTTTGAAAAATCATCCCCTTAGGGGGTAAAATAGGGGTTGATTTTAAAATTTACAAAACTGCACGGACGTCGATAAAATTTGGCAAGGCTTTATATAGCATCCTGGGGAAGGACATGAACTACTTTTTGTCTTAAAAATAATCCTACAGGGGGTGATATAGGGGATGAAAGTTTGTATGGAAACTCAGTATTTCTTAAGTTAGGGATGTGAAAATTAAAATGTATGCTTTTGATAGGAAACAAAGAAATATGCGGTTCAGCGTTTTTGAAAAATCATCCCCTTAGGGGGTAAAATAGGGGTTGATTTTAAAATTTACAAAACTGCACGGATTTCGACAAAATTTGGCAAGGCTTTATATAGCATCTTGGGAAAGGACACAGGAAACTTTCAAAAACAATACTACAAGGGGTGATATAAGGGATGAAAGATGGGAAACCCAGCATTTCTTAAGGTAGGGATATGAAAATTCAAATTTATTTGGTAGGAAATAAAGAAATATGTGGTACGGCGTTTTTGAGGGGGTACAATAGGGGTTGACAAATGTTTGTGTAACTACCTCTTTCTAAGAGATTTAAGGGATTGGAAATGTAGTCATAGTTCGAATCTTGAGTTAACATTTAGTCTTTATTTCATTCGAAGTTTTTACGAGGAAATTATTTGAACGAGTGGACACTCGGACAAAAGTTATTTGTTATTAGAGCGTCACTGGCATAATAAATTTTAAGTAATTAACAAAGTCCCCCCGCCGCGTAAGTGTGTTTGTTTGAATGCGATAATGTCAAAAAGTACCGAACGGATTTTCATACGGTTTTCTCCAATGAACGGAGTGATTCAGTGTAATTCATTATGGTTTTGTGTAAATTGGCTGAAATATGACGACGACTGTTGAAGATGTCGGAAAAAATCATGCCGACTGGTAGCTTTATGCCTACTAAACACGGTAACGATATATCGTAGCGATTTGAGTTTGTACAGTTATATCGGACGGCCCTATCTTTTCCACATGTACGTTCCCATGTCATATTTTCCGACATCCACGCGGGCGAAGCCGCGGGCAAAAGCTAGTCTCTTTTATAAGGGGCAAATGGCATTGCAATTTCTTCCAAAGTCTCAGTTACATATCGTGCCGCTATTAGTGACCCATTTTCAATGACGCGGAGTTCCGTACGTGGCCCCATACAAATGCCCCCCTATACCATAGCTGACCCTCCACCATATGCCTCTTTTCCAATGATGTTGCACTGAGTGTACCTTACTCCCGCGTGTCTCCACACTTTAATCCTTCCAACATCTGGCTTCAGACAAAATCTGAACTCATCTGTGAATAGAACTTGACTCCAAGCTTCGTTATTCCAATTTTCGTAAATGCGAGCAAAATTAGCTCGAACTACTCGATGGGATGTGGCAAACAGAGGGTCTCTGGCAGGCAAGTGTGAACTTATTCCGGACGATTTTAGTCTTCTTCTAACAGTTTTTGTGCTTATTGTAACCCCTCGAACTTCTTGGAGCTTCGTTCTTACCTCAGAAGAAGTTAAGGTGCGGTTTCTAAGCACGCTGCTAACTACGTCCATAGATAGATAGATAGATAGATAGAATACTCTTTATTATGCACACCATAAAAATTTGCATCAGTTGCTGTTCTTTTTTATATGCAACTGCACACAATGCCACAATATTGGGCAGTCAATTCTGTCAGCAACAACGCTAAGAATGCTGTTGCCACTGCCGCGGGCACGACTTAGCAAAGATGCAGCTCTCTTTCTGAGGACCGCATGGAAGCCATCAATACGAGCGTCGGCAAACATGACCGACGCGCTGCAGTGCCTCGGCAGCCGCATCAGCACCCTAAAGGCATTGTTGTATTGAACGCGCAGGGCGTTGATTGCCTTCTGCGTATATTTGACCCATAGACTGCACGTATAAAAAGATTGGCAAAACGCCCGAAACAATGTAACCTTTACTGCTTTACTGCAGCGTGCAAATCTACGAGCCAACATATTGCATCGGACAGCCAACGCCCTGCGCTCCCTCTCAATATCCTCGTAGTCTGAGAGGTCATCCGAGACCCAGTGGCCCAGGTACTTGAATCGCGAAACTCTGTGTAAAGGAACACCGTCTATGAGGACGGGTGGTACGTGTGCAACCTTATGACCTGGTGATTGGAACACCAAAAGCTCGCTTTTCTTTACATTATACCTGAGCCCATAGGCCCCGGCATAATCCACACATACAGCGAGGAGTTTTCGAACGGCGCTTATAGAGGGCCCCAGCAACACCATATCGTCTGCGTAACTAATGTTGTTGACGTATTTTCCGTCTATAGAGCAGCCAACTTTAGTGTTGCTGAGTCTCTCGATGAGTCCGTTTACGTACAGATTGAAGAGACGAGGCGAGGTTAAGCCTCCTTGCCTTACTCCACACCTCAGCCTGTACGCATCGGAAACCGCACCCGCCCACTTCACTACGTTAACTTGGTTGTTGTACCAATAATCAAAAATGTTAATGACTTCTTCTGGGAGGCTAGTTTCTGTCCTCATTTTGTGCCATAGCACATCATAGGACACCAAATCGAAAGCTTTCGAAAGGTCTAAAAAACAGGCGTAGACCGGAGTTTTTCTATCGGTGTAGTACCGGACAGTGTGCTTGAGACATAGAACTGCCGTTTCTGTCGACAGCCCGCGCTTAAAACCGAACTGAGCGTCGTTCAGCTTGATGTGGCTGTTTAAAATGCGATCAAGCAGACTGTCCAGCACTTTAGCCACGGTAGTAGCTAACGAAATGGGCCTATAATTGCTGTTATCTGATGTATCACCAGTTTTATTTTTAATTATTGGGACAACCACGGTCTTCATACACTCATCAGGTAGGTAAGAGTGTCTTAAACAAAAAGTATAAAACATTGCCAGAACCCTTGGCAGATGAACCCCTGCATGCTGTAAATGCTCAATACTAACTCCATCGTGGCCTGGGGACTTACCCCTCGTCATATTCTTTAAAACGGCATATACCTGCTTAGCAGTAAAAGATGGTAAGACTGCAGGCTCAAGTGAATTTTGCTTGATTTCACCAGTACTGAGCATCCCCGGCACACAGGAAGGAGGTTCTATCTGAAAAAGACTTTTAAACATGTTCGCAATGTCACGCGGCTCGGTTACTCCGTTAACATTTAGAGGGACAGTGGGTCTACTATTTAGTTTTCTCGTTCCTTTCCAAAAGCTTTTGAAATTTTTGTCAGCGTGGTGCGATGCGAGAATATCCATCTTAATTTGCTCGGCATTATTTTGACACCATCTTAGCTTTGACTTGAAACGACGCCGAGACTCCACCATGCTATTATAGATAGGTCCACTTGCAGGTTTACCGTATAGTAACCAGGTTTGAAAAGATAGCCTGGCAACCTCGTGAGCACCACGAACATGCCTATTCCAGCCTAACACAACACGTTTCCGTTCTGGTAAATTAATTCTGCGATTAGAACTAATCATAGCCGTTTAGATCTGGCATTTTCAGTTTATTTGCAGTAGGTAACAATTCACGCTTAACATGATAAACAAGGCAGTCAAGGCAAACATTTAAACAAGACCTAAAATTAAACTCAAATTCAAAAGTTGGCAAAATTTTTCGCAATATGAAAGAAAGCATTACGCAATCTATATATATAAAACAAAGTCGGGTTTGTTCGAACACTTATAACTCGAGAACTACTGGACCAATTTTCATGGTTTTTGATTTGTTGTATTTGTCTCCGTCCCGAATAGCAGAATAACTATTAAAAACATAGGAAAATTCACAAAAAAATATGAAGAAAATTCATTTTCTCATACATGAAAGGGCAGGGCAATGTCTGTCGGGAAACTTTCATTCTTTTTAGAATTCCAAATTCAAATTCATTTTATAATCAGTTGTTCATTTGTTTTGCTGCCGTTCGATTTATTGAATTTTTGACAGGTCGTCTGGCGGGTCAGCTACTTATGTAGTATTCTAAAATAAAAATCAATTGCCGAATGTATGTAGGTACGCGCATCACTTCAGAACGGATGCACGTATTTGGCTAATTCTTTTTTGTTGTATTTGTAATTGTCAGGACAAAGTTTGTATGAAAGAAACTTCTACACAGTTTATTGTTATAACTGTAGTGACCTACACACTCAAACTAAATAAAATTATTAATATAAAACTAAAACAAAATTTAATATAAATTATATATTTCTTAAATAAAATTAATTATAATTTATATACACATATTTACAAAAGAACTTAAAACTAGAATTATTTGTAATCAACATTTAAAATAAAAGTGTTTATAAAAATTGTCATAATATCTATTCAACAAACAAACGGACAATTACAAACATTGTATTAGTAGCTAATACCTAATCGGTTAGCCGGCGCAGCTATGACGCATCCATTCTTCTAGCGGCGATCGGTCGCTCGCGCTACGTCACGCGAGACGTGCGCACAAGCGGGACGGCACCATCGTGCGTTGCACTCATGCACACGGGCCGTCCGCGATGCGCGCTCCATGACTAGCGAGTCAGTATGCTCCTGCACGCTTTGATTTAGGTTGTATTATAGCGATCCTAGTTTCACCGCGCTAACTGGATAACTACTTGTGTTTATGCTTTATGTTTATCTGTACTGTTCTCAACTATCTACATTTCTACTCCTTCTTCCTTAAGTGTAACTCTCGTGTGTGAACTGAAACCTGTGTCTGTGTATCTATAGCTAATAAACTTTCATTCTTCTTGTGTACTTGAAACTTCACTTATTTCTACCTACACACACGCTATCTATTACTACATTGGTGACCCCGACGTGATCCAATTAAGAGGCATGAGGAACAGGGTGTAAAGTTCACTCATCCTCTATTGAAAAGGGAGGATCCTCCGACCAGACGGGTGTTGTGTCTGGTGGGCCACTGCCCAACGGTTGATGTCGGGACGTTGTATATATGCTAATCGCCTGGTAAACTCTAATTGCGCGATGCAGGTTTGCGTGACGTCATGTCATTGAGGCGTAGTTCATATGTGGCGATGTAGATGCCGCCACATAACGTCAATTTACTAACACTACTGTACTAAATATGTGGAGATTTGATACAAGTAACAACCTCAGATTTTTTATAGGCCTACGGTAACAACCTACTATCCCAATTTATTTTGGGTCTGCGCAACATGTCCCTTTCTTCCATACTTCTCTATTAGTCGTCATCTCGGTAGTCACCCCCTTTATAACCATATCATCTTTCACACAGTCCATCCATCGTTTCTTGATCTTCCCCTACTCATATAGCCATTGACATTCATACTCAAAACATTTTTTTTTTTCAAATTAAGTGGCTCCAATTAATCATTTTCATGTTCTTGACTTTTTACTAAGTATAAATTTATTCCGGTATTTTACTTTTCAGCAAAAAATCTTAGGTTCATTCTTAAAATATAAATTAAGTTTTCCTAAACAATTCAAAATGTACTCAGCTTGCGCCTTCAGGAACTTCGCGCGTTTACATTAGAATATTCATAGCTAAGACAGGACAACGTCTGTCGGGTCAGCTAGTAATTACATAAAAACAAATGAAATTCGAAAAAAAAAAAAACATTCCAAAACTTTATTTTTTTTAATACCATTTACTAATGTTAGTGACAAGTACGCAGGATAACTACAACAGGAAAAAGTTAACTTTTTTTTTGCGTTCCTCTAAAGGAGAATGGGCGGGTCCGTCCCCGGTGGTGTATCAAGATGTGATTACGTCATTTTAAAGATCATAACACTAGCTTTATTTTATTGTATGACACCAACAACGTAACTCGTGCAGGGAAGGAACCATGAATAATTTTAATTTTATTTTTTAATAATATTATTTCTAGCTTCTACAGTAACGTAGCAAGTATAACCATGTGCACAAAATGCTAGAGGCGTCATCGCATCAGGGTGAAGAACGTCAGAGGGCGGATGAATCCGAACAAGATAACAATTACGGAGGCGAGAGGGATAAAGACAATGAAAAATTTTTTTACAGCTGACTATTGTATTGTACTCGTTTGTTTTCACTTAACCGCTTAATGTCCAGGCGTAATTTTTTAACCAAACCTTTTTAAACCGTATTGCTTTAGTGTGTGAGCTTAGAGTATATAATTACATGTAATTATATACTCTAAGTGTGTGAGGTATATTGTGTGTGAGGTAGTACTTTCCAAATGTCATGCTTAATTTTTGTTCATTACAAAATTCCTCTCACTTTGATATATGACAATACTAGCAGTGTTTGGTCTGTGATTTTATTTTTTCATTCTGTCAGCTGTCAATGGTTTGTATTCAATTCAATTCAATTCAATTCATTTTATTTCAGATTAATTACAAGTACACACACAGTTATTGTAAATCATCCATACATTCAAATAACGACAAAATACTAATACGAACACAAGAAACAGACATAGACATAAAACAATAGAAATAGGATTGAGGAGGCTTGGATCAGGACCGCACCACACGCAGATGTAGTTTTGTCCAATGCTGCATGAAGGAGCAATCCACATCCATTCTCCCTGCAATAAGCTGCAGGACGCTGTTGGGGCTGCCCCGTATGCGGCGCATCAGAGACGCTATTCTTTTGCGCTGTATCGCTTGAAAGCCGTCGACTTGAGCGTCCGCAAACATACCTGATGCGCTACAAAAGCGTGGCAAACCCCATCAACATCCTGAACGCATTATTGTACTGGACACGCAGGGCACTGTAAGTCTTCTGCGTATGCTTCACCCATAGGCTGCACGTATAAAAAGACTGGCAGTACGCCTTGAATAAAGTTATTTTTACCTGTGCAGTATAGCGTGCAAACCTACGGGCCAGCATATTAGCTCTGACTGACAGTGCCCTGCGTTCCCTCTCAACATCCACATCATCTGTGAGGGCCTCGGTGACCCAGTGGCCCAGGTACTTAAACTGTGCCACTCTTTTGAGAGCACTGCCGCCCAATGTGACCTGAGGTACGGTGTCATAGTTCTTCGTACCGGCCTTGAACAACATCACCTCACTCTTGGTCGTGTTATACCTGAGCCCATGGGCATGGCACTGATCGATAGGCCCAGCAGCACCATATCGTCGGCGTATTGTAATGATAGTTCGGTTGATTAATATTGCCTTACGATACGCACGTCGCATGCATCTTTTCCTCCTTCATCGGTTCGACACTGTATATTTTGACTTCGGCACGCTAAATGGACTTGATTCCTCTGCTTTTACTTGAATTTTGGCTAGCTTGAATGGTTGCAAAGGTATTGGATACGTTGTGTTATGATGGAACTTGTAAACCGTATACATATATAATATACGTACGAGGGGCCAAAGTCGTAAGCCGGTCAATAAAGGCAAGAATGAGGTGGGAGCTCTGTTCCCGTCAGTGTTCACTCCAACCGGTCAATAAAGGCAAGCCAGAGGTGAGGAACAAGACTTCTCCCGGGAGATAGGGTCCGTGGGGTCGCTACTTCCCAACAGCTCGCCACATGCTGCCCTGCAGTTTTCTGTATCTTCTTGGTCTCTAGGGTGTGGAGCCAGACCAAGAAAGATACAGAAAACTGCAGGGACCTGTTTCGGCAAAGTAAACTCTACCGGCACAGACTTAAAGTTCGGAGCGAGCAAGCCTCACCATGATGTCAACGTAGAGATACGGGGGTGGGGAAAAGTTAAAAAGTCAAGTGTGCAGCTGTGGCGATAAAGGCGCAACACAAGACTGGTAGCTGCACCGCAAAGAACGCTAAAATAATAGGTATATACGAAAAACTGTTTATGCTAAACATAATATTATTAAGTAAAAAAAAAAACATAGTATCTTCTTTGCAAGAGTTTCGTTGTTGATGGCATAAGCTAACTGTCATAACCTCGAGGACACATCACACACGCACACACACACACACACACACACACACACTCACACACATCACATTAAGACTTCGATTATATCTCGCTCCATCGCACTTTTATAGCTAGTATTGTCATATATCAAAGTGTATCAAAGTGAATTTGGTAATGAACAAACATAAAGCATGACATTTGGTAGTACTGTAGTAGTACAAGTACTACCTCAAACTAAAGCAATACGGTTTAAAAAGGTTTGGTTAAAAAAGTACGCCTGGACACTTAAGCGGTTAAGTGAAACAAACAAGTACAATACATTGTATTGTACACGCAATTGCATTGCATTGCATTGTATTGTATTGTGTATAATCAGCTGTAAAAAAATTGTTCATTGTCTTTATCCCTATCGCCTCCGTAATTGTTATCTCGTTCGGGTTCATCCGCCCTCTGACGTTCTTCACCCTGATGCGATGACGCCTCTAGCATTTTGTGCACATGGTTATACTTGCTACGTTACTGTAGAAGCTAGAAATAATTATAATTAAAAAATTAAATTACAATTATTCATGGTTCCTTCCCTGCACGAGTTTCGTTGTTGGTGTCATACAATAAAATAAAGCTTTAAAATGACGTATCGCTCAATTTGATACAGTCTTGAAACAGTCTGGGGACGGAGCCCATACAAAAGCGCCCATTCTCCTTTGTCCATGAGTGTATTATCATAAATTTTTTTTTTTTTTTTTTTTTTTTTTTTAGTCTAGTGGTCACAAGCTCTACTGCTGAGCATGCACGAGATCCAGAATTTGATTTCCCGGGCAAAGTGTTATTGGGTTTATCCATCAGGAATTATTCAGTAATAGCCCGATGTCTGGATTTGTGACCGGTTATTGGCAATAGGCTCTGTTGAAATGTGGGTGCACTATAGGTACACCTCTGTCTAACCGTTTGGGGATTGAAGGCGTGATGTTATGTGTTTAAAGAGCATTGTAGCAAGGCAAGACAAATATTTATATGAGAATAGGCTGCATGGTTTCATTAATTTGCTTAGGCTAATGACTGTGACAAGACTAAGCCGACGTTCGCACGGACGTAAAAATATCGCGGTGGGATTTTATTGCGCACTGGATATTCAACTCTCGGTGTTGAGCCAAGCTTTGAGAATCCAACCTAACAACAACAGAGTGCAACCCAACGCGTCAAAAACATACCTACTGTTAGATTTTCAACTCTTGGCGCTAAGCAGAGCGTAGAAAATCCAGTGCGGGTAAAAAAATCGCCGCGATATTTTTACGTCCGTGCGAACGTCGGCTAGTGGCCGGTTACTGAAGAATACTTACACGGAGTTTAAACTCTCAATAGTTATTAATTCAACAAAATTTATTAATATAATTAATCTATTTAAGCGAATTCCTTCCTTATGCTCGGCTTTTGAGGTCCTCAGATAAATCCTCCAAAGTAATTCACTCGACTTTTAAGCTAACGAAGTGTTCAAACACGATTTTGTACCAATAATCACATCGAATGGATAAACTCCGTATAAAAACCTCAGAAACCAGGAGGCTTTGTTAAAGTTGAATAAATATTACATTTTGATACAAGTGGACAACGTTTGTTATTGCATTCGAGGCGGAATTAACACCCGAGCCGTAGGCGAGGTTGTTTTTGAGCCGGGAACTGCAATAACAAATGTCCACGAGTATCAAACGATGTTTTTCAACACACTTTTGAAGAAATAAAATAAAATAACTGAAAATATTAAAATATTTTTGTCCTGAATTATTAGGAAACTATGATTTAAATTTTCTTTTTTTTTCGCGCTTTGCTTTCGCCAGGTTAAAGGAGAAGCAAAGGTATAAAGCCGATAAACAGCCTAATATGAAAAATAGAAAATTCAAATGTTTTCGAGTTTATAACACATGTTAATTTGTTCATAAACGTTTTTTTATTGTAATAATATCATAGTTTTTGATGATATTCTATTTAAATATTCAAAAAATATTAACGCCGTAAAGACGCATACCTCATTGCCGAGATTAAAAAAAAAACATTCACCTCCGAATAGAGTTGTAAATAGAGGCATTGAATTGAACCGATTTGGACTAAGTATAGCATTGATATATTTATATGAAGTATAGGTATAAGTTAGTTGGTTTTGTAATTTATATGTGTTCTTAGCTTGTTCATGCTCTTACAGTACCTATACTATTACAGTAGCTACTGGTACGTAAAATACACTGTTTAATTCAATATTAACCTGTCAGATAACAGATAGAACAGATATTGTTCTTAAGATATCAGTAATTTTTTACTGCTATATTAAAACAGACTTTAATAGAAGTGGTTAGGGTTGACAATTGCATAGCATGGTTAATCAGAATGAGTGGTCTATTTGGCTTGTTACTATTCAGTTAGAGTTTGATAAAATAAAAATCGAATTTTGTATGTAAGCTGATGGTTTATAAATCACATTGATTGTCAGTTTTATGCAACATGAACTAATATTTTTTGTTTCTCAATTAATATAAGTAAGTATCTGTAATCCTAGCAGTATTATAAAAATTATATACTATTATTACCAACAGACACTGTCCTGTTCAGAAAAATGTTCATACAAAAATTTTAAAAGTTTTTCCCATTTTTACAACTTTCCGGGAAAATTTTCCAATTTTTTTTTTTTCACTAACAACCATTCGAATAATCAAAACCACGCCATTCAGTAAGAACCAGGGTTCAAATTTTTCATTGGTTAAAAAAAATCTGCTGTTTTCTACCTACACGGTCAAAATGTATGGAACAGCTACTTACTTAATTTTTTAAAATAAATAATGAAAAATTTTAATGCATTGCGTCCAGAATCATGTACTGAATATGTAGTTTCAATTAATGTGACAACCTCTCTGCTATAGAAGAATTATTTAAAAAAATAAAAATTTTTTGTTTACCTACTTACACTTACAAGGTCATAAATATAAATTTATAAGTAGTTTTACATATTTTGCTTACTTCCAGCAAAATATGTGAAACTATTTATATTTATGAACTTAATAAGTACTTAGTAACCATATTTTATGCAAATAATAGATATTCTATGTATTCTAGGATGGACAAGCACATACCTAGACTATGTTTTGAATTTATACAGAAGATAAATTTGCAACTTACTGGTATGTGAAGAAGTTCTCCTAAAATGTAAATGAAACTGTGGACTTTATGTAGTTATCTTAGATTATGGAATTAATATAAGGTAGTTAAGTATTAAGAAAATAAACAAAATAATTTGATACTTACTTTAAATTATTAAGAATAAGCTTATAGTACTTACTTACCTACTTAATTAATTCTATTGTGAATATACTTACAAGAAACTAAAAGAGATTTTTGAAGAAGATTCATCATTTCTAACGTTATCTCAACAAATTATTACAAGTCATTTTTGATGCCTACTCATATCACAGATAACTATATATAAGTATCATCATACCAAGGACAAATAAAAATAGTAGTAAGGTAAACATAGGCCTAGTCTAGTCAAAGAATAAAGCAGTAAGATCTTAATCATGGATAATGACATGAGATAGCAGGTTTGATTATTTTTTTACAACTTTTTAAAGTTTTACAGACATTTTAAGCAATTATTCAAACATTCGCAACTTTGAACTTACCTTTGATAGAAACTTCTAAAAATTCACTGCACGTCTTTCCCTCACCGCAGTCACCGCGTGAGGAAAAAATTGAAACTTCGCAATGGCAATACGAATAAATTCTAATCAGTGTTTATTTGTTTCTTTCAGGCTTGCGAAAATGGAATGAAATGAAATGTTGTACCTACTGTTGTACTACTCTAAAATTTGCTTTGAGTTGACAGTTCATTGATAAGGCCTTGAACGCGACCAAATTCAGCTGATATTGATATTGGTTGTTTGTAGGCAGGGACTGTATACCGATATAATTTTGGTATCGATATAAATACCCGTATTTTGGTATCTCTATTAATGATAGCGGTATTTTTATTCAGTATAATAATATCGATACTTTAATGTGCCTGTAGCAGTACCTATCGATACCGATACTAAAATACCGATTTATTAGGTAAGTACCAAAAAAGGTATTTAACCTTTACCTGCGGGCGCGTTATCTTTTTGATTTCTTTTGCCCCCAGCCCGTCTAGTAACGGTCGTGCGTGTGGTACACACGGCTACACATCAAGCTACACATTTCCAGTTTACACTGACCTCTCATTGCAAGGAAATCCTATACAATGCGAGATCAGCTTATACTGGAAATGTATAGCTTGATCTGTAGCCGTAGTGCGTACCTTCGTGAATTTTGATTTCTAGTGATTGGTATATCAAGATTGCTGCTTTGTATTTTTACGTTTAAGTTTATTTTTTCGTTTGTTTCTAGACATTTAGGCCCTTTGTACACACGGCTGTCGGCTACATATCAAGCTATACATTTCCTGCTAATATCAGTACTGAGTATCGATATAATTATCGATAATTTTATACCGATACTGTTGTATATAAACAAACATGTATGTTAGGTATGGGCGTTATTTCACGTCACTAGTTACAATAACTGGCTACGGGGCATGTAACCGAATAACTAGTTTCGAGTGAAACGATAAACACGTGATTTTTGTAAGTAGTTACATTACAATACAGTGACCGAATGAATGCGCCGAGAGTTCCCGAAATCCCGAGCGGTGACACGAATAAATCCGAACTAGTTATGGGCGTGTAGCCAAATAGCTAGTTTCGAGTGGAACTATAAACACGTGATTTTGTAAGTAGTTACGTTACATTACAATGCAGGGACCGAGGGAGGAAAGATATCATTGATGGTTTGTTTATTTACGTTTAGTTCAAATTAGTTCGCTCATGGTCAAGAATAACTATTAATTGCCCCATGCATGTTTTTGCAATACTCGTTAATTTTGTTAATTATGTAATTGCATAGTTACAAAAACTAAATTTGTGATAAGTAACGTAAGTTATTACATTAGGTAATTAATCATTTAATGTTTTCATTTCGTAATTATCTGTAATACTTCGATAGAATAACCATGTTGAATCACTGAACAGAATTTGAAAAAATAACTAGTTACTAAAATCACTTGTTTTCAAAACTGGTGACGCCTTCGAAGTCACTAGTTACGTTACGTTTCGCGAAGATCACGTAACGACCCACACCTAATGTATGTTCGTAGCGATGCGCGGGCTTTGTACTGCGTGCGCAGACGACGCCGCGCAGCGCCCCGCGCCCCGCGCCCGGCCGCGGGCGCGCGCACGTTGTTTTGGAATAAGGGCGAGCGCGCATTGCGGTGCGTTTTTCTACCGCAAAATCTGTGAAGTATGGAATGTCTTTGAAGTGCGCGCACTGCGGTCATGCGTTTTGTTACCGTAGGCCCCGCCCAGTGCGGCAGAACTACCGGAAACGCACCGCAGTGCGCGCTCGCTCTAAAGCGTCAGTGCGTTTATAGGCAGCCGTTGTTTCACTTGTTCCCGTATCTAACAGTGGCGACGAGAGCGACCCACGCTATAATCTATATTACTATGGCTCAGTTTAGTTTCGGTATATTAAGTAATTTCGACCACACAGTGCACGAATGGCAGGCGTACAAAAGTCGCCTGCGGCAATGGTTCGTGGCAAACGATATCTCGGAAAAAAACGACGCAACGGGTTCAAGACGGCGAGCAATCCTACTGAGCGCACTCGCGGATGGCACCTACCAGCTCGCAGCAGACTTGGCTTTGCCAAAACAGCTAGAGGAGGTGCCAGTAGAAGACATCTATGAGCTTCTTGACACTCACTTTTCCCCGACAAAGTGTGGATTCGGAGAGCGGTACGCATTTTACGCGGCAACGCAGCAAACGGGTGAGACGCATGCGCAGTGGGCGGCAAGACTGCGTGGCCTCACGAAACATTGCAAGTTCACCAGCGTAGAAGAGGCATTGCGAGACCGTTTTGTGATGGGCATGTTAGCGGGTCCCGAGAGGGACAAACTGTTCACACAGGACACCGATACCTTGACCCTGGCAAAGGCAGTGCAGTTGGCGCAGAGCGTCCGGTGCGCGCGGGCAGGCGCCGCCGCCGGCGCTTCCACGACGACGGCGTCGATCACACAGCAAGAACATTCAGTGTTCCAGGTGCAGGGCAAGAGTGCGGGTTCTGTTAAGGAACCGGTTACGGAGAAGTGTTCGGTGTGCGGCAGAAAGAACCATGCCTCGTCTCAGTGCCGATTCGCGAATTTTTCTTGTAGGAAGTGTAATAAAAAGGGTCACTTACGTAGAATGTGCAAAGTAAAGAGTGTTGTGACCGGTGACGTGAGTGAGGAGGACGACGATGGTGAGTTTTTATGTTGTAACATCACTTCAGAGCGGGGAGAACCCATGACAGAAATCGTGTCCATAAACGGCTCACAAATCAAATTTGAGATTGATAGTGGATCTGCAGTAACGGTAATTTCCGAGAGTCTATACAACAAATGTTTTGGCAGGTTACCCTTGTTACCACCTAAGAAAAGGCTATTTACCTACACGGGCAGTACTATTGTTTGTCTCGGTATAGTTCGCCTCCCGGTCACGTATAGGCTGAGTACACACACACTAGATGCTTACGTGGTACGCAGCGAAGGCCCGCCATTGCTCGGAAGAGATTTTTTATCTTTATTTAGGTTAAAACTAGCACCCTGTAATTTCATAAATAATGAAGCAAAAACAATCGATGACTTGCATAATAGATTTAGAGACGTATTTTCAGATCAATTGGGAAAATTCAATAAGTTCGAGGTCAAATTACGTTTAAAAGATGAGGCAGTGCCAATATTTTTCAAAGCGCGTCCCATCGCTTTTGCATTGCGGGACAAGGTAGATAAAGAGATAGTCCGCCTTGTAAACTTAGGGATACTTAAACAGGCTGATCATTCGGAGTATGCATCGCCCGTAGTGCCAGTATTAAAGCGCAATGGAAGTGTAAGGCTGTGTGCAGACTATTCTGTAACCATAAATAAACAATTAGTTGTAGAACAATACCCGTTACCTACAGTCCACGAGCTGTTTTCAAAATTGCATGGAGGTCAACAGTTCTCAAAGTTAGACCTGTCCATGGCCTATAATCAATTTGTTTTAGACGAAGACTCGCAAAAGATTACATGCATAAATACTCACCGCGGTTTGTTTCAGTATACACGTATGGTTTTTGGTTTAACCAGCGCACCGTCTATTTTTCAGCGCGCAATGGAAAACGTATTATCTGGTATGGACGGTGTGTTATGTCTTTTAGACGATGTCCTTATCACAGCCGATGGACCGGGATTACATTTACAACGTTTAACGGCAGTGTTACAGAGGCTGCAAGATGCAGGACTAACCTTACAGAAAGAAAAATGTGAATTTTTTAAGAATGAAATCAATTACCTAGGGTATGTAATTAATAAGAATGGGTTAAAAAAATCATCAGATAAAGTAATAGCAATTGAGAAATCCCCAGTGCCCACAGATGTAGGCAAACTTCAGTCATTTTTAGGATTAGTAAATTATTACCGTAATTTCGTACCTAAGGCGTCCGAAATTTTAAGTCCCTTATACGATCTTTTAAGGAAGGGTGTTAAATGGCATTGGACCGACGAACATCAAAGAGCGTTTGTCAACATAAAAAAACATTTAACGTCGGATCAGGTGTTAGCGCATTTCGACCCAAATGCAAAGTTAATACTCACGGTGGACGCTTCACCTAATGGGTTAGGTGCGATATTATCGCAAACAGATAGGGATGGATGCGAGCGTCCTATTTCGTTTGCATCCCGCACTCTAAACACAGCTGAAAAACGTTATTCTCAGATTCAGAAAGAGGCAACGGCTATTATCTTTGGAGTTCGAAGATTCCATAAGTACTTGTACGGTAAGTCCGATCCGTTCATCCTTCGCACCGATCACAAGCCTTTAATTTCAATTTTTGGGCCGCACAAAGGTATACCGGAGGTTTCGGCAAACCGTTTACAAAGATACGCGTTGTTCCTCAGCGCATATAATTATAAGATAGAATACGTTCGCAGCGAAAATAACAGCGCGGATTATTTGTCTCGAGCAAGTCTTCCCAACGACGATAAGCGATCGTTGTCAATGACCGCAGACAGCGAACGCGGAGACAGCGCTCAGCACGCTGCCGCGGCGGCCGCCCCGATTGATCGCGCGTCGTATGTACACTTTGTAATAGACGGACACATGCCAGTTACGCGGGACGAGTTGCGCAGGGAAACTAGCCAAGACGCTATTTTAATGAAGGTAATCAATTTTATTTTTAAGGGTTGGCCTAGAAGCGTGTCTGATGTCGACTTAAAACCGTTCCACGCATGCAGGAATCAACTATCTTATGAAGACGGCTGTGTTATGAGAGGGCATAAATTGGTTTTACCAGAAAGTCTAAAAATGAAAATGTTAAACGAACTTCATACTTCCCATCTGGGAATTGTAAAAACAAAGGCCGAAGCTCGTTCCCGTTTCTGGTTTCCGGGTATTGATAAAGAAATCGAAACTATGATCAACTCGTGTAGTGTTTGCATTCATTTACGACCTACCCCTGCGCGCGCCCCGCTTGCGCCCTGGCAATTCCCACCCCAACCATTCTACCGGTTGCACATAGATTTCTTGGGTCCGTTAGATAATAGACATTATTTAATTGTAGTAGATGCATACACGAAATGGGTGGAAGTTTACGATATGTGTGGGTCAATGACCTCATCAGCTGCAGTAGAAAAATTATACGAGTTTGTTGCAAGGTTCGGGTTACCAAATACAATTGTGAGCGATAACGGCACGGCTTTTACGTCACAAGATTTTAAACGGTTTTGTTTAATTAACGGGATTGAGCACGTGACGTCACCGCCCTATAATCCTGCGAGCAATGGCCAGGCCGAAAGTTACGTAAAGATCGCTAAAAAGGGTATAAAATCGTGTATTTTATCCAGCAACAGCCAAAAAGACACCAAGGTAAAACTGCTAAAATATCTGTTTGATTATCGGAATTCGGTGCATTCAGTGACAGGGTTCTCTCCGGCTCAATTAGTTTTTGGACACAAGTTAAGGTCAAGGTTGGATCTGTTGTCGCCAAAACCGCTGTCGTCACCCTCAAACGCGTCACTGGACAGCAAAGTAAAATCAAACCAGTGTTTACAGAGTAAATCGTATGGAGGCAAAAACATACAAATTTTTAAAAACGGGGACGAAGTTTTGTACAAAAAATTTGAAAATAAAGACAAGTTCACATGGTGCAGAGGCAAAATTATAAATAAAACTGGTAAAGTGGTGTATTTTGTTCAAGATAATTCAACTGGGAGAGTAATCAAAAAACACAAAAACCAGATTGTGTTATATAAGGGCAATGACAATAGCAATGTAGAACAAAGTTGGGATGCTGGCGAAATGGAGTATGATGGTGACGATGACATGTCATCAGCAGCATCACCGAGCCCCCAACCCGCGTCTCAAGCTGACGCCGCGGGGGTGGGAGGGCAGGGTGCAAGTACGCCGACCTCGCCGCCCGCGCTGGTGTCGCCCGGCCGTCCCGGTAGGGTGTTGCGCCAGCTCCCAAAGGTAGATTATAGAAGCCTTGCGTTAGGCAAGTGACCAGTGGATAATGTGTACATGTATGTAGTTGTAAGGAACTTTATGTACTTTAGTTTTATTATTATGTATTGTTATGTGTTGTTTGATTTCATTGTATCTTTCGAAATAAGGTTGGGAGATGTTGTATATAAACAAACATGTATGTTCGTAGCGATGCGCGGGCTTTGTACTGCGTGCGCAGACGACGCCGCGCAGCGCCCCGCGCCCCGCGCCCGGCCGCGGGCGCGCGCACGTTGTTTTGGAATAAAGCGTCAGTGCGTTTATAGGCAGCCGTTGTTTCACTTGTTCCCGTATCTAACAGATACTCAAATTACTGATACAAAATATCAGTATTTATCCCAGTTATCGCTTCTGTTATCGGTTCGGATGCCGATATCAGTCCCTGATTGTAGGTTGAGTGAGGTAGTCACAGAACATATATACCCTACGGGGGTAGTTCTTTACTTATTCACAATACTAAAATAAATAGAATTTATTATGTTAATTTGTGTACACAAATTAACATAATAAATTCTATAAAGAACATAATATTTTATTCACGAACCTGAATGAAAATTTCTCGCAAGTTAAATTACGAAACAACAATAGTGAAATCTCTATTACAATTTCTGCTATTTATAAACATTATTATTGGAAAATAACAATGTTTTCCAACGTAGGTAACGGAGAAACCATCAAATTATTCATTATGTGAACGCACCAATAAACATAACCTCACTTTTTCAGTCAACGTCAGTCAAGAGTCAAGTCAAGCAGAGCACCACAGGCGTAAACATACCGCTATTCTGGTGAATGGTTTTATTGAATTTTACACAAATAAGACTACTTTCACTCGGCAGTTACTTAAAAAGGATGGGTCGGAAAAATCGCCAGTACAATAAATTCGCTCAGCGAAAGCGAGATCGCAAAGAGCAGGTAAAAATATAATTTTGTGTAAGTATAACCTTTTTGTTCCTCACAGCAGGTATTTACATCAGTGTTTTTGTGTTTTTAGGCAAAGAACCCCCAGGAAAAACCTGCAGCTGACGTCAGAAAGCATTACGAAGATATTGTGAGGGAGAATGCTGCGTTTGAGGAATACTATAAGGTGATTTTCCATTTCTTTGAATGTGAACATAGAAGTAACAAAAATAGAATTAAATTGCTAACGTTTTCCCTGCTAGGTAGAACAATAGGCAGTCTGCTTTTTGAGATTTCTCTAAATTAGTCAAATCTTCAGTATTATGAATGTGGAATATAATAACAATGCCAAGAAATTATTCATATTTTAATATTGCATTAATAAAACATTTTTTTTTATGATTTAGTCCCAGAAAGTGTGCCCAGAAGAAGAATGGGAGACCTTCATGAATACCTTGAAAGAAAACCTGCCAACAGCCTTCCGCATCACAGGTTCAAAATGCGAGGCGGCCGCACTGATGAAGATTGTAAAGAGTCAGTACTTCTCTGAGATCTTGAACATGAAGCTGCAGGTTGAAGAGGGTGAAGGACAGGGGGAGGAGATCAAGCCTATTAATTTGTCTTGGTAAGAAGTATTTATTTGCACAGATTGTAGGTACAGTAAATGAGACAATACCATGTCATACTACTAAGTCTAGGTCGGAGGCAGTTGCTCCATGTAAAATACAATAAAAACAAAATAAATACATGTAAATATATGTGTTTTTTCAAATTGGTTAACAATAAATTAACTGAACAAATTGGACTAAAAGTCCCCTATAATTTACCCAGATATCCTACTACCCATTTATTCTACACTAAAGCATCCAAAACAAATCTAGGACTAAACTCACCTCTCAATATGCTCAGCCGAGAGATGAATTCTTATATAAAATCCTATCCTGATGTTGACATATATCATGACTCCGTAAATATCTTTAAAACCCAAATCTTGGGGTCCCTAAGCACACAACCTACGCCATATAAAGATTAATTGTGTTTAGTATGTAGGTAGGTATTTCGTGCAACCTCTGTAACTTATCTCTTGTATCATTTTGTTATTTCTGAGTTTGTTACCACTTAATTTTTATACTTTTCGTTTTTACCTGTTATCATTGTATTTGAGAATGTTGGTTCACCTGTTATTGGCAGCTGTATAAGCCTATTACTTTTTAGCTACTATTATTTGATGTGTTGTATACAGAAGCTGTTGGTGTACCTTTTAAATAAAATAAAATACTGGTATTCAGCTGCATCCGGTTAGACTGGAAGCTTACCCCGGCATAGTTGGGAAAAGGCTTGCCAGAGACTCCACGCACAATGGACCACATGAAGGACTAAGTGCGGAAACCAAATCCTTAACATAGAACATAGCTTGGCAGATTGAAGTCAAGTTTCACTTTAAATCAGGGATGTCTGATATTTACTTAGAGAACATAATATATTTACAATAAATATCTGAACTTAAAAAATTCCCAATCATTGGTTTCTACAACCCTGGTGCCTAAAAACGGACTGGACTATTAAAAGCGAACCTATTCTCCTATCTTCACTGCTTTAATATCCTGCAGATAGCTAAATCTTTTAACAAATATGCCCCTCAAAATAATATCACCATCTCACCCCACAGGTACCCAGGTGGTTACGCATGGCAACTCCGTCTGTCCCGCACAGACATCAGACGCAATGAGGCCCTCTACAAACTTCATAACTTCCTAGTAGCTGAGACGGCTGCCGGTGGAGTGTCGAGACAGGAGACTGTGTCTATGATACCACCTGTTGTGCTTGATGTACTACCTCATCATAAGGTAATGAGCTATAAGATTCTGTTCTTGCACTGTCTGTATCAAACTAAGGGCGAGGCCTGTAACTTGCACAAAACTATGCAAGTAGCTGGCATGCCGTGTGCCATGACGACTTCTGATTGGTGATGTCACAATGGCATGCCAGGATACTCCCACCCTAATTCATAAATCTGTACTAGATTTTGTAAAAAAATTACTGACTCCTAAAACACAGGTATTATGCCTAGCTCTGGCTGGAGTCAGGACAGGGTATTTTGTAACAAGTATCGAAAAGTTTCAGTTTCATGTAAACTAACCATGCATTTGCGAAACATTCAGTTGATATCTCTGTCAGATACATGGATAGAAATAGAGATGTCAATATGTTTGTATGCGATGTTTCGCCAGTCCAAACGCGCGGTAAGAGTTATTTTAACTTATTTGATTTGTTGAATCCCATGTTTCAATGCCATAAAAATATTCTATGTTTGACAATGGTATACATACAGCCTCTCTGGCTTTCTCTGCAAAATGTCTAGGAATCCTTACAAGTATAAGAATAATATTTATCACACACAAATTCATGATAGGTTCCACAAGAGCAATGTACAAAACAACAAAACACGGATAACTACATAAATCTACACAGATTGTGTAACCCTGTCTCCTAAACTAGGTAGTCCTGGCTGGGGTCGCGGGTTGTTTGAAGAAGATACCGCGGCCCTGGCATAGGCAACTGAAGGAACACGGGTGGGGTTTAGTCAGTAAAAGTCTGACACGCCCTTCCGCTCCACCCAGAGCGGGAGAAGTTATTTGATGATTTCCCACAAAGGCCATACAGGGTAGTTTATCGTGTAGGTATAGCTGCAGTGTAGGTATATTAAGATTTGAAGATAAGAATAAAAATAATGTTTGTTCTTTCAGGTTTTGGACATGTGTGCAGCTCCTGGATCTAAAACAGCACAGTTGATTGAATTTCTTCATGCTGATGAAGACAAAATGCCTACAGGTAACATTGACTACTCCATAATTTCCAAATTTCTATCGATTTTCTTTATTTTTATCACTAAGTCATCATATGCCTAGCCTCTTTCCCAACTATGTTGGGGTCGGCTACCAGTCTAACCGGATGCAGCTGAATACCAGTATTTTACATGGAGCGACTGCCTGTCTGACCTCCACAACCCAGTTACAGGGTAATACGATAACCCTTGGTAAGACTATTTTTATCAATAATTACTGTAATAAATAAATAACTTAATTTTTTTTGACAATCTCCTTCATTTTGAAAATAAAAATGTAACATTCTCGTAATCCCAAGCAGCTTTAATTTTGGCTATTCTAAAACACTTATTGGTGTTCACCAAACAAAACGATGGATTTTCACTTCAACACTTCATCACCACTATTCTTCTCCAGGCTTCGTAATGGCGAATGACGTGGACAACAGTAGATGCTACATGCTGGTACATCAGGCTAAGAGGCTCAACTCTCCGTGTATCCTGATCACGAACCATGACTCCGCTGTCATGCCTGCACTGGTTGTAGCTGATGAACAGGTTTGTTGAAATTATTGTATCAGGGAAACACAGCACAGCTAGGTTTATGCTGCCAAAGAAATATCAACCTTTGGTGCGTTGAAATAAAATCCAAAATGAATGATGTGCATCAGTAGATGCTACATGTTGATACATCAGGCTAAGAGGATCAACTCTCGCTGTATCCTGATCACTAATTATGACTCTGTTGTCATGCCTTTACATGTGTGGCTGATGACCAGATGGCCAATTCTCGTACCTAAAAACGTTCACAATCTCATGCTAGCGTCAATCAAATGTCAAAAATGTAGGTAAACGCTATACAATTTTTGACAGATTGAGACTGAGATGAGATTGCGAACGTTGTTAAAAATACGAGAATTGCCCCTCTGGTCAGTGTGCATTATAGTATCAAAGAAACAGAAAGCTGCCAAAGAAATATCAACTTTCTGGGCGTTGAAATAAAGTCCAATGAATGACGTCGACAACATTAGATGCTGCATATTGGTATTTCAAACTAAGAGGTTCAACTCCCTGTATCCTGATCACTAATCATGATCCTGCTGTCATGCCTTTACTTGTGGTGGCTAATGACCAGGTCAATGGACGTTATAGTATCAAAGAAACAGTACAGCTAGGTTTAAGCTGCCAAAGAAATATCAACCTTGCGTTGAAATCTATATATATAAAATTCAAAGTCCTGACTGACTGATTGACTGACTGATATATCAACGCACAGCCTAAATCGCTGGACCTAGAGACTTGAAATTTTGCACATAGATACCTTTTACAGTGTAGGCATCCACTAAGGAAGGATTTTTGGAAATTCCATCCCTAAGGGGGACAAATAGGGGATGAAAGTTTGTATGAAAAATCTTATTCTTTGAGTTAATAGACTTGAAACTTGGCATGAATATTTATCTAAGTAAATTATAAAGTTTGACATTTTTAGTTTTTTTAAACTACCCCCTCAGAAGGGATTGGGGAGTGTCAAAGTTTGTATCAACGCACAGCCAAACAGCTGTGTCTAGAGATTCCAAATTTGGCACGTAGGTTCCTTGTGAGGTCTAAGGGTGTACTAAGAAAGGATTTTTCAAAATTCAACCCCTAAGTAGGTGAAACGGTGGTCCAAAGTTGTATGAAAAATCTTATCCCTTGAGTTAATAGACTTGAAACATGGCAAAAATATTTATCTAGGTAAGATAAAAAGTTTGCCATTTTTAGTTTTTCTAAACTACCCCCTCAGGACGGATTGGAGGGTGTCAAAGTTTGTATCAACGCACATCCCAAACCGCTGGGCCTAGATATTCCAAATTTGGCACGTAGGTTCCTTATGAGGTCTAGGGGTGCACTAAGAAAGGATTTTTCAAAATTCAACCCCTAAAGAAGTGAAACAGGGGTCCAAATTTTGTATGAAAAATCTTAGTCCTTGATTTAATAGACTTGAAACTTGTCATGAATATTTATCTAAGTACATGAACTATAAAGTTTGTCATTTTTAGTTTTTCTAAACTACCCCCTCAGGAGGGATTGGGGGTCTCACAGTTTGTATGTAGGAATTTTAACGCACGTCCCGATTTACTCGAAACTCAGTATTTATACTTGAAATCAAAAATGACGAATAACGTGTAACAGGGTTTTTCAAATATCCACCCCTAAAGGGTTGAAAAGGGGTAGTCAATTTTACAGGGCAGGTTTTACTGCGGGGCTTAACTCGAAAATTGGTGTAAATAATGTTTCTTTTAAGTTACGGAAATCTCACCTGTGGGGGTGAAAACAGGGAATATAGTTTATATGAAAAATCTTATTCATTTGCTTAATTAAGTTGAAACTTGGCAGAAATACTTGCCTAAGCAAGTAATAAAGTTTGTCATTAATAGTTTTTTCCTCAGAGGGAAGGGTAGAGGGGAAGGTGGGAATGGGAGGGAGTGGTGAGCAGGGAAAGGGGAAGGGGAGAGGGTGGTGAGGAGGGAAAGGGGGAAGGGGAGATTGTGGTGAGAGAGAGGGAGGGTAGGGGTGGTGAGGAGGAGGCTGAGGAGGAGGATGATGGGGGGCGAGGGATAGGAGAGCATAGTGAGGGGGAGGGTGTGGAGAAGGGAAGAAGTGTGACGGGGCGGGGAGGTTAGCGGGAAAGTTATGTGGTGAGGGGGTGATAGGGAGACGGGGATGGAGAGAGTGAGGGGGGTGAAAGAGTGCAGTGATGGGGAGGGTAAGAGAGTGGGAAGGGGAGGGGTTAGAGAGAGAGGAGGGGTGAAAGGGAGATTAGGGGGAAGAGGTAGCAGTGCCTTTACACCTTAAAGTTGCTTTTTGTATAGCACTGATTCATTAAAGAAACCCAGCCCGACAGAAATTACTGAAAAATAGAAAGTCGGAAACTCGGAGCGACACAAAAAACAGCAGTAAACTCCAGCCGTGCGACGGAGCTGACACGCTTTTTTTTATTTGTTTGAACGCGCTAATCTCAGGAACTATCAGCCGGACTTTAATAATTATTTTTGCATTTCATAGCCCAATTCTTAAGGAAGGCTATAGGCGTATTTAACATCACACTAAAACTCTTAAGTGCCGAGCAAAAAAAAGAGAGAAGGAACGCTAAGCGAAAACGAAGTAATAGCGCGGGAAGGCAATGCGATGCGACAGGGTGGGTTGGGTGAACATGAAATTTTACGCGGAAGAAGTCGCGGGCAGAAGTTATCTCAATATTTTTGTTCCTGTGGCATATTTTCCGACATTCACGCGGGCGAAGCCGCGGGCAAAAGCTAGTAAAGTCTAAAATTAATTATGTGGACATCAGTAGATGCTACATGTTGGTACATCAGGCTAAGAGGATCAACTCTCCCTGTATCCTGATCACTAATCATGACTCTAGTGTCATGCCTTTACTTGTGGTTTCCTATGAGACATTCACACCCAAAATCCCCCATAAATTACCGTTCCTTACTGACTACTGAGGAACGGTAATTTATCGATGACTAGCTGACCCGCCAGACGCTGTCAAAATTTAGATTTCTTTTTTTTTTCCGTTTTGAGAGAATAAAACAAAAAAAAATATTCAAATCGGTCAAGCCATTATCAATTTATAGCGTGACCAAGGGAAGTAGGGATTCATTTTTTTTTAGAATATACATTTTCAGTGGCATGTTTCTTTGTAATCTAGAATCCAGGATCAACTAAACCTCTGAAGTTTGACCGTATTCTATGCGATGTGCCGTGTTCTGGCGATGCGACGCTACGCAAGAACCCAGACATTTGGCTCAAGTGGTCCACTGGCAATGGAAATAATCTTCATGGGTAAGAAGTTTCCTATCTACCTAGCTAAGAAGATAAAAGAAAACCTTTTCTCCAATGGCTGAAACTAACTTTAATTCCCGACAGTATAAAATGGTATTCGAAAATAGTCTGCTGAGTGGTTCCAAACCTAATAATAAAGTGATATCTGCTGCCTATCCAATCCAAAAGTTTTTAAATCAAGTCAAAAAATGATTTGCGTGTGGTGTGAGGGCCACTTTTTTAAAACTCTTTGAAAATATGCTTAGGATTTAGTGAACATTCCCAAAGAATTGTGAAAGTTGAAATCAGATTTTGTGAAAGTCAACTTTGCGAGATATGGACTGTAAAGTGGGGCCCTCAGTTCTCACATAGAGGATTGAGGGCCCACCTGTACCTGATAAACTATGGACACTACAGATAAAGTCTTTATGCCAAAATCTAAGCTTATACCAAACAAAATTTGTGAAAACAAGATATTATCGCAAAACGCTGTCCTACTTGGTATATCTTCGTTCAAAATGGGCCCTCAATCCTCACACACGTAAAAGTTTATCACGCAAATAAAATGAAACCATTAACTTATAGCTACTGTTTGTAATCCTATAAGATACTAAATAAATTGTGAAAATTTGTGAAAGGAAGACCAGGTCACCATTTCTTGTTGTTTGAAAGATATGACCTTGACAAAATTCGGGCCCTCAATCCTCCATTTATTTTGTTTTCCGTTTTAATACGCTTATCGTATGAAAGATTAGACAAATACAAAATAATCTCTTTTTGTGAAAAAAATTGTGCAACAAATTGGTGTTATTTGTTACTAATAAGAACAACGATTAAACTAAATATCTTAATCTTAGAGCATTTAACCTATGGAGATGGCATAGCTGAGCGAACCCCTCTGCCAAAGTCGACTGGCCATATGGCCATGCACGTTATATAAAACTAATTCATTTGGCGACAGCTGTCATTGTGTATCGTATTGTGTCGCAAGAAAGTGTTCCCAAAAAATGGTGAATTGTGCAGTTTCCTCGTGCGAAAAGCGATCTGCCACTTCAAATTTGCGAAACCATGGTGTTTCTTACCACATGTTAGTATAAATAATACATTCAAATACTTTTATTTAAGTACAATGTCGAAATAATCGTTGTTGACATTACGATAGAAAAATACAGTGGTACGTTGGTAGCGCAAACGTAGTACAGGAAGGAATTAAAGGAATTTGCATAGTGCAGGGACAACGTGAATGGATGATTGATACAATAAATGATTTTTTCAGTCAGTATGTTCAGTAAACATAGTTCAGTTTTTTTTTTGTGCATGTATCTGGATAAGTCAGGTTGAAATTAAAAAAAATATTATTTATAAAATATTAATTTCAGTTCTTTGTGAGTCGATTTAAATTCTTTTCTTTTGTAGGCTTAGGCTATTAAAAAATAACAGTTAGTTCGTTTCGAATGTGAGTTTTTGCAGCTCATGCAATTTGAAAAAAAATTAATCCGCGGTGGAATAATTTAATAATTATTCCACCGCTTTCAAACCCCAAACCGCTCAAAAATATAATTACCGATAAGGTTATTATACTTCCGCCGCTTGAGGTTTTCCGCAGCTGCAGCAGCAGTGTCAGCACAGCACGCCGAGCCAGGAAGATGGGATGGCGCAAGAGTATCGACACACGTAGCGTCCCACACTAAAGGCCTTCCCACCTTCCATGGAAATAATGACATGCCGTCCTGTCTCTTGCCATCGTCGCGTGCCAAGCCATTGGGTTCTAATACAGCTGGAACGCCGACGGTGACAAGGGCTCGTCGGATGATGTCATTGATGTTAGCGTGCCGCGCTTAGCAACCCGCAATTCGGCTGCAAGACAGGCCGTGGTGTCCGAGGCTGTTGACAACTTCGCCACAGTGACAGCGGTGAGGAGATAATAATAAAATTTCGTATATATGTGTCTCACTTCCACGCTTCGCACTATAATCATGGCAACGTCTAGATGTTTAATGTCATTGAAGTAGACTATGGCTATGAAGCCACTATGAACTAGCCCATGGCTATGAAACCGCTATGAACTAGACTATGGCTATGAAACACCCGCATGTTTTCCTACTAAAATATCAAACACCTCATTTAGTTTATTTAATTAGTTAGCTAGTAAACACCGAACTCAAATAGTTGTAAAAAAAAGAAACCGAACGGGTAAAAGACGTGTATTTATTAGTATTTATTCTTTTGCCAGTTATCTATCCCTTGTGTTGCACCTACCATGTTTTGTCTCTGCATCACCCTAAGGTTGACTGGTAGAAAATGCCTCAGGCATTAAGTTCGCCTTTGTACAGTATTTTTTTACTTGTGCATAAAGTTTTAATAAATAATAAATAAATAAAAATAAAAGTGTTATTTTTAACGAAATAATAAAATTGGCTGTGTTGTTTTATTATTTATATTCTACACTTCCTACTTTTTTGACACGTATACCTACAATAAGCCCGCATTATATAACGGGGCTCAGTATGTATCCCGAATTGCCGACCCTAAATGCAGAATGATAGGGAAAGGCACTGCAGTGCGATTCTGTAACCATCTCACCGTGAAAACTTAGGTGAAGTGAGCGTGGAGTGAGCTGTCAATAGTGTCAATTCCTAGCAAAAACAAACTCACTTCACCTAAGTTTTCACGGTGAGATTTTTACTGAATCGACCGGCTGGTCCAGCAATATGTTATTTGAAAAAATATTTGACTCTATAAATAAATACAATCGTTCTTTTTCCAAAGCACTATAAATTTTTTGGTCATTACTGGCTACCTACGTAGTTTCGCAGGCATTAATCATATTGCGTATTTTTGTGTAGGTACACACGACTACACATCAAGCTATATACATTTCCAGTTTACACTGATCTCTAATTATAAGGAAATCCTATACAATGCGAGATCAGCTTATACTGGAAATATACAGGGTTATTGGTAAAACACCAGCAACCTCTTAAAGGGTCATTGTATTCATCATTATGAACAAGTTTTACTATGGGCCCAAACACGAAATCGCGAAAAAAAATCAGCTGTTCAGTACATTTTTATCTACATCAAACTCGTCAAAATGTAGGGAGCAGCTGATTTTTTTTCGCGATTTCAGGTTTGGTCCCTCATTAAAAGTTGTTCATAATGATGAGTACAATGATCCCTAAAGAGGTTGCTGGTGTTTTACCGCTATACAGGGTGTATAGCGTGATCTGCAGCCGTGCGTATACATACAAGAAATTAAAATTAATGAACATTTATTCATTCATTCATGTAATGAAATATCACTCATTGTTTGTGTCACATCACTAGCACTGTCAAATTTTCGTAGTGTGCTGTATGTGTTTTCCTCGCCCCCCGCATAAAGTGGCAGAAAATGTTGTTCGGTGATTCGCTGCTTGCCATCTCCATAGTTAAATGCTCTAAGATCTTAATAGATACCGAAATCGACTATTTTTGAATTGTGTAGTAGGGTAGGGTGACAATAATTTTTGACATAAGGTGCTCAGAGAACAATGCAAAGCATATATTATTTATAATACACATAGTTGTATGGGTAATTATCTTGGAGTAGTGAATGTTGATATTTAATTTTATTTAACGATTATTATGTTCCAAACATTTTCACATATAATCGAGGAGGAGTTTTGGAGTTCAACCTCATTAGTTTGTCTATGCGACTACTACAAAGAAAAAGTACAGTGATGTTCTTTTTATTACAATAATATGTCATGTCAATTGATTGAGAAAACTACGAAAATAGTTACTAAAATAGTCATACAAATAAGTAGGTACATGTAAGTTTGTTTTGATACATACTCATCTACCTATATATGTTACTGTAAACCGAACTGCGGTAAATATTAGGATTTACCCGTAAATTCTAATATTTACCAAATCTCACCAGTAAAACCCCGAATTATTCTAAAACTGTCACCGGTGTTCAGTCGGTAAACCTTAGATTTTACCGGTAAGGCCCTGCGTGCAATGCCGTGCCGTGTGGGAGTGGCGCGAGGAGGCGAAACGGCGGGGCGTAACTCCGCTGCCGCGAGAAATCACGGCACAGCGGACAGACCTCCGGCGGGACCATGGCGACATGGAGAGTGCGACTGTCGCAACCCAGCGCTGGGCACGCCACAATTGCGACGATAAGTCCCCTCTTTGAGGAGTGGTTAGAGAGGCGCCACGGCGTCCTCGCATTCCGCCTGACGCAGGTCCTCAGGCGCGGGCGGGCGTGTTTACTCCCGTTGCCGCGCTTAAGGGCACGTTCTCACACATTATAAAAGGCCGCGTACATAGGTAATTAATGATTTTATTGTTAAAATTATGTAAATACATAATTATTAATGTCGCGAATCATATTTTGATTAAGATACAACCTTACACTGACCTGTAAATTGCAAAAAACGCAAGAAAATATGAATTTCGCGGGCTACCACAGCGCAATTACCTTAACGTGTTACCACGAGTGCCCAAAAAAAGAATTTTATTTTTTTATTAAGGTTTTAGGATTTTAATTTTTTTTGTTATCTGGTAATTTATAAATAGTGATTAAAAAGTTTCATTTTCACATTTGTTGTTTTAATCCTTGTAACATCTCCACGTCCCGCAACCTGCATCGCGCAATGATAGTTTACCGCGCGACTGGCATATAGGTATACAACAACCCGACATTAACCGTGGGGCAGTTGCCCACCAGACACAACACCCATCTGGTCGGAGGGTCCTCCCTTTTCAATAGAGGATGAGTGAACTTTACACCCTGTTCCTCATGACTCTATACACACAATACGTATGGACGGTAAAGATTTTGATTTTTAAGTGAAAGCTATAGCTGCTGTAAGAGATACGCTGATCAATTAATAGTTGACATTTTTTTAATTTACACAGCCGAATGACGTCATAAAATGGCGGCTGCTATTTCATGGTTTGAGAAAACATTAAAAAAACCTGAAAACTTTGAATTTAATTTTAAAATTTATATTGTTATTGAACTAAAACTAATATTTTCCGATTGCTTTTTGCCTAATCTATCTAAATAATATATTTTGGTTGTATATATTGTATAAGGTTACTGGTATCCTTTTAGTTATCAGTAATTTTGTATTAATGTACTAGTGTGTAATTGTTAGTAATGTAAGGTTATTTTAAATAAATAATAATTATTACAAGTAGTCTTAGCTGTCGCATTAGGTTTATAACCTGTAATGATAGTGTAAGAGTTTTAAATAAATAAATAAATAAATAAATTTTTAGATTTTTCTCATATAGAGTAAAATACCGTATTGTGGTCACCCTCTTTCCTAATTCAGGGAACAAAAATGAAACTCGATTTTTATTTACAATAAAGGGTCTTTTAATTTCTTTCTGGTATCGAATTTGTTGCACAATTTTTTTCACAAAAGGAGACTATTTTATATTTGTCTAATCTTTCATACGATAAGCGTATTAAAACGGAAAACAAAATAAATGGAGGATTGAGGGCCCGAATTTTGTCAAGGTCATAACTTTCAAACAACAAGAAATGGTGACCTGCTCTTGCTTTCACAAATTTTCACAATTTATTTAGTATCTTATAGGATTACAAACAGTAGCTATAAGTTAATGGTTTCATTTTATTTGCGTGATAAACTTTTACGTGTGTGAGGATTGAGGGCCCATTTTGAACGAAGATATACCAAGTAAGACAGTGTTTTGCGATAATATCTTGTTTTCACAAATTTTGTTTGGTATAAGCTTAGATTTTGGCATAAAGACTTTATCTGTAGTGTCCATAGTTTATCAGGTACAGGTGGGCCCTCAATCCTCTATGTGAGAACTGAGGGCCCCACTTTACAGTCCATATCTCGCAAAGTTGACTTTCACAAAATCTGATTCCAACTTTCACAATTCTTTGGGAATGTTCACTAAATCCTAAGCATATTTTCAAAGAGTTTCAATAAAGTGGCCCTCACACCACACGCATATAAAAAATGGCATACATTCTTATAAATACCGACGACCTATTGCTTGGCCGAAAAAAATTGTACTTTGATTTAAATTTAAGAACATAATCACGAAAAACCTCTACAAATGCGACGTTGCCAGGCCGCGCGGAATAAAGGCTCAATAGAGGATTAAAGTTTGTATGGAAGTTCGTAATTTTAGGTGATGGGAAATCCCATCGGGCAAATTGCTTGTGCCTGAATCATTCAATATGGATTTCAATAAAAATAATGGATTTAAACTATGGATTCTAATAAAAATGTGGACAATATTTTTGGAAGAATGCTCCATATCTTAATTTCTTCACAATCATCCAAGTTTCTATGCCACAGAATCCAATACCGAGTCCTCAAACGCGGCTGCGAACTCCTCGAAGTTGGAGGTCGCCTAGTATACTCCACATGCTCCTTCAACCCAGTAGAGAACGAAGCTGTAGTCCACAGAGTGCTACAAGAGACGGCAGGGACCGTCGCTCTCGTCAATGTGGCTGAAATGCTGCCTGGACTTAAATTCCATAAAGGTTTGTAAGCTTGTAAAAATAGGAATGTCGTTTCCAGAATTGTTTTTCACAGCAACCCTCAGCTCAGAAACATATAATTCAAATTCATAAAATGTACCGCCAATTCTAACCTAACCTAACCCACGTATCTGTACTATAGTTTGACTTTGACCGCTACCGCTGTACCGCAGGGGGTGGAACGCTGTGAGCGTTGACGAATGAGCGACCTACACTGCCGCCCCGGCTCGCTGCGCACATACGTAAGGCGTGGTACTACAGTAGCGGTCAAATTATAGCATATAATTATCCCACTACAACGCGAAAGCATCGGAAAAACGTGCATGAAATGCGGTTTTTCAATTATTCAGTTTATGTTTCTTAAAGCAAAATCACAGAACGCAACATGCATATCCCTACATTACTTATCCACGTTTATAGACACGCACCGGTTGAATAACCACGTTTAAAGACGCGCCCCGATTGAGAGTACTTTTTGTTGAGAAGTCTTCGTTGCGAGGCAGTTTTGAAGGACATCAGAGGGGCAATTCTCGTATTTTTAACAACGTTCGCAATCTCATCTCAGTCTCAATCTGTCAAAAATTGTATGGCGTTTACCCATATTTTTGACATTTGATTGACGCTGGCATGAGATTGCGAACGTTTTTAGGTACGAGAATTGGCCATCAGATCAGTGTATGATTGCGTTTGTCTATTGAGGATATTTTTTAATGTCTTCTTTAGAATGTTATTTTTTTATGTATATACAATTGCTTTCATATCCGACATTGGCAGAATCATGCTCTGTGGGTAGAATTGTCGATATCAGCACCAATGGGATTGCTTGCTGGAAGCTTCGCCGCGAGAGAGCGCTGAGTGTTTGTCATTTGTCAAAGTGGTCTTGAATAAAAAGCGACCAATCGGCGACAAGATAAAACACTTAGCGCCATCTCGCAACAAAGTTTTGACAAAGAACTTCATTGACAGCAAATGAAAGTAACAAACACTTTAGCGCCATCTACGTGGAACTAATTTGACAGTTTTCTTCCCCATTGAAATAGAGAAAAAATAATTAAATGAATGTAATAATTAAATGTTCCCAGGTATGACATACTGGCGCCCAGCATCAAAAGACATGGTGTTCTACGAGAAGTTCGAGGATGTTCCAGAGAAGTGGCAGACGGTGGTTCGACCACAAATGTTCCCGCCCAAACCTGAGGATCTCGACAAATATAATCTCGATAGATGGTGAGTTTAAAAAATTCTTTGTCTTTGACTGCATCAGAATCTGGCGTAGGTCCAGTCCAGTGGAGACGTTTGCCGACTGACCATTTTAGCAGAACGTGACACTAGTAACATTTTTCAGCGTACCCGAAGTGTGCCAAACGGAACCGTAGTATTAAGCCTCCGCTGTCCGTCCGTCCGCCTGTTTGTCAGCGGGATGTATCTCATGAACCGTAATAGGTAGACGCTTGAATGACGCTTGAGTGATCAATATAGAGCAAAAAATCACGTTTGTTGTATGGGAGCCCCCTTAAGTATTTTTTAGTATTTGTTGTTATAGCGGAATCAGAAATACATCATCTGTGAAAATTTCAACTGTCCTAACTATCACGGTTCATGAGCTACAGCCTGGTGACAGACGGACAGCGGAGTCTTAGTAATAGGGTCCCGTTTTATCCCTTGGGTACGGAACCCTAATAATCTACCTACATGACAGAAAATAAACTTTTAGTCACATCCCTATTCACCTATTATTTCTTCTTTAGTGTAAGAATCCTACCCCACCACCAAGACACGGGTGGTTTCTTCGTGGCTGTCTTCGAGAAGCTGGCTCCTTTACCGTGGGAGAAGGATATCAAGCCTGCAGAAGCGACGGAAGTTAAGAAAGAAGAGCCAAAAGAGCCGCCCAAGAAGAAGAGGAGGATGGGAGGGTATAGAGAAGATCCGTTCGTGTTTTTCTCAGGTAATAATTTATGGAATAATTGTTTTTTCACACAGAAAAGTCACTATGTAATTTTTTGCTACTACAAAAACCGTTTTGTATGATAATGATAAAAAACATTTAATGACTCAGAAAGTATGAGTGTCTTTGTGTTGAGAGATTGGCTATCAGAAAGCTCTAATTGCATTTATTTTTCATTTATTTGAAATCACTTCAGGAACGAAGCATAATCAGCCTATAATGTTCCCACTGCTGAGACACATAATTTACACAAAGTAAAACGCCTGTCTTATTTCGAACCTACGAGCTAAAACTCGTAAATCGCGGTCGTTACCACTGGATCACCAGACCACTGCTCTCAGAAACCAACTCAATCTGCCTAGCCTTTTCCCAACTATCTTGGGGTCGGCTTCCATTCTAACCGGATGCAGCTGAATACCAGTATTTTACATGAAGCGATTGCCTATCAGACCACAACCCAGCAACTGGGTAATACGATACCCCTTGGTAAGACTGGTTGTCAGATTTTCGGGCTACTGACGACCCGTAACGACTGTCAAAGATCCACGAATGACAGCCGGGACCAACGCCTTAACGTGCTTTCCGAGGCACGGAGGAGTCTCGGTAAGATGGGCACCACGGACCAACCCCGGCAAGAATAGCTTAACCTGATGGATCTCAGAAACTAACTAACGCCAAAATTATTAATAATAATATATATATATTTAATATGGGCATCATTTACTTTTTCCTCCACCAAACACAATTTTCAAGCCTTACCTTTTTGCATACACACATAAACTCACGTCTTCTTCCAATGGCGGTAGGCAGAAACTACAGAACGCCGCCTGCTACGATCCTTACATACTCATTTTGCCTCGTTTACGTTCATACATCTGGTCACACGCACGCCGGTTGCGAGTACTACGCACCTGACCTTTCTGAATAACATCACCAATAAGCTCACTGTATTATGTCTTCCTAGGACGCCGGGAGGGGTCCCGGCGTTTCCCTTTTTTCCCTGAAATCAATAAAAACATAATACCCATACGGAGCTCCTAGTCGGCGGCTCGAACTCGTTGGTAGCGTGCCTAATATGCATGCTATTCAGTTACTTTATTTAAGTATGTATTTTTATTTGTTTAGTTTTTATGTATTTAGTGAAATAGACGATGATTTATAACGAAAACGAGGGCATATGAACAGAACTTCGGGCGTTTAGATATTATGAAAAAACTACTTGATGTATTTATTTAAAGTAAAGTAATTTGAATTCTTCAATAAATTATCTATTCCTGTACGGTAAAACATTTGCCATTTTCATACTCCGGGAGCTATTTATTTACGACCAAAGATGCGTTAAAATTAGTGTTTAAATATGGAAGTATCGACGCTCATAACTTCCAAACAAATATTTTTTTTCCAATTCTGCTTATACAGGGCTAGATAATGACGAGAAAAATTTAAATAATTTTTAGTTTTGAACGTACACCGTCAAACAGACAAGTTATCACCAAACTAATACGTTTGTATGGAAAAATTTGCGACTAGCGTGCCCTTAAGTCTTATTCTTTTATTACAGGTGATACAGAAGACGTCTTCCCCTCAATAAAAGAGTTCTACGACCTGAACTCAGACTTCGACGCGAAATGCCTTCTAACGCGTTGCTTCGTCGGCAAGAAGAAGAATATATACCTCGTTTCACCCACAGTTAAAGATGTGGTCGCGAAGAATGAAGCTAGTATCAAGATTATTAATACGGGAGTGAAGACTTTCGTCCGGTGTGATAATAAGAATATGGTTTGTCCGTTTAGGTATGTGTTTTCCCATTTTACAAGCTTTTATTTTAGTATGAGAGGCCATGACCAAAACCATGTCACATCGTTTTACGGCCAAAACCGTATAAAATCGTTAGTTTAGATGATTCAGTGGGCAGCACCGGACAGTCACAGTTTTATGGGAGTCCATTTCTGCTATGTTAAAAAAAATAGGCGGATGGTTTTATCACAATATGTCTGATAATAAAAATGTACACAGGTTTCGTAATTATATTACGAAAAAGTTTGTTTTCAGACATTTGGTGCGTCACATGTGGCGTGAGCGCATTTTCAAAAATGTCAAAGAATTTAACCGACCTGTCAGCAAACTGGTTCAATTTTTTTAAATCTTTTGTTAAGTTACCTGGGTTACCTATTTTCAGACATTTTAAATGTTTCCTGTTTTTTATTTATGGTAATATAAACAAACTGTTTTTTTATTTTTTATTGAAAAAAAAAAGCTAAGTAATCTATTGTTCTAAAACAAAATTCGTAACCTAGCCTAGTCTATCCACTTTAAGAAACAGTAATTGGTTACACATCCATTCATACAAATGTTTTGTGTACAAGCTGTGTATAAGTGCTAGGCATCCCGTCGCGCGCCGACAAAAAAGTCTCGAACATTCCTGATGACGTAACGTGCGGGGGCCGGTCGCGTTAGTAGTTATACTCTGCTTCACTACTAACGCAACCCACCATATTCCCACCGTTTGTAAGGTTATATTGACATATACATAATATGCTGTGTGGTCTTGTATGAAAAATGGCTAACCTGTTCAATTCAAGGTTAAAATGTTCCCTTTTCCAGGTTATCACAAGAAGGTCTACAAAGTATAACGCAGTTCATCGGCGCCAAGCGTCGCCTGCGCATCTTGAAGGAGGATCTAATTCTCGTGCTACAGAATGACAACCCCAGCAAGCCGCCTGATGTGAAGCTGTTCTCTGAGCATACGCAGGCATTGGTCAAGGATTTTGGTGAGTGAATTGAAAAATCTTTATGGTCTATTTGATTCTGTACTTTTCGATTATACAAAAAAAAAACAATTCTATGTCATCTAAAAATATTTGCTATAGCATAAATTGTCATTTGGCATTGTAATAAAATCTTAGATTCCATTTATTCAAACCTAGCGATTCGCCCCGGGTTCGCACGGGTAGCCCGCTCGCCTAATCTGACGATTTCCTGAAATTTCAACAAAATTGCTCCAGCCATTTTGTAGTCCTTATGGAACACACACACATCGATTTTTATAGATATATATTGATTTTTTGAGTAACAAATAATGATTAACATAGCTTCTCCTGATAATTGCCTTAGCTGAATATGGAATAACCAGTCGCGAATGGCTCAGGCTAATTAGATTATCTTTTAGAGGTGTGATATGTCACGTCGTAAGAGAGGGGCTTGTGGCTAAGTAATAACAGCTGCACGGATCCGTCTGTTGGTCCGTGGATGGGTGACCAGCTTTACATACCGAGACCCCTCCGTGCCTCGGAGAGCACGTTAATCCGTTGGTCCCGGTTGTTATTCGTAGATCTTTGATAGTCGTTATGGGTCGTCAAAAGCCAAATCTTCTTACGTTTTTTGCAATTTGCATGTCAGCGTTAGGTTGTATGTTGATTAAAATATGATTCGCGGCCGTAACTAACATGGCTTTACAGAATTATAATCATCAGAATCAGCAATACAACTATCGATCTACTCGAATAACGCGCAATGAAGTATAAAACGTGGTATTGTTACCTAAAGTGACAAAATAGCTGCATGAATAAAATCAATGTTACAGCATCCACCAAAACGTATTTTGGTCTTCACAAAATTTAGTACTTACTAATCCTACCTCTCATTTTCCTTACAGCAACCGGCAGCTGCGTCCTAGAATACAAAGAAGAGGGAGAGGAGTCGAACCTCTCCCTCACGCTAGTAGGATGGCGCGGCGTTCACTCTCTACGCGCGTACACCGCTACACCTGATACTGTACACTACCTCAGATTATTGGGCGCTGACTACAGCAAATATGGTAAGTTTAGCTTCGAACAATGGGGATGTTTACAGGAAGCGCCACAAGAGAGCGCTGTGTGTTTGCCACTTGTCAAAGTCATTTTGAAGACATAGCGACCAATCGGCGACAAGAAAAAATGCTTAGCGCCATCTCGCGGCAAAGTTTACAGCAAGGAACTCCATTGGCAGCTGAATGAAATTAAATTAATAAACACTTAACGCCATCTACGCGGAACTATTTTGGCAGTTTTCTTACCCATTGTGTCTTGCTATAACATAACTTCACGCCTGTAATCCGCGAATGGTTAGGCAGAAGCAGTGATATGTAGACGCTAAAGCAGGGATTCCCAAACTATTTTGGGCAAGAGACCCCTTTTCCAAAATGAACTGATACCTCAGACCCCCTTGGCCAAATTACTTTAAAAATCCTATCTCTAGTTTTTGAAAACGCGCCTGAAAGACTTGTACGCTCGAACACCATTATCTTGTACGAACTTGTCCACGCTTATTGACTTGTTGAGTTTTTTAAAAGTACAACAATAAATACTTCCTTCTAAAATATTACTCATTCTTATGACAAGTTGGTAAGTACACGTAACACAGAATAGTAGTAATAGTAGTATCTTGAAAGTTTCAAATAAGAACTTGTGTTAATTAATAGCGGTCGATTTTTAGATCTCGTCGACCCCCAGAATCAGTTTTCGTTTATTTCGACCCTTGGGAAACCGATTTCGACCCCAAGGGGTCGATATCGACCACTTTGGGAATCCCTGCGCTAAAGCCATCTGTTATCGAGTAGTAGAACTACACGATACGTCGATTCGGGACAGATTTTTCTAGAATATTTTAAAAGTGTACCTTTAGTAGTACAACCATATTTCGCCACTTATGCCTCGCTATACAGTGGTGCTGTAAACTGCAGAATGGCTTATATTGCCGATCAAGACGATCGGCATCTAATCCGTCGCGACGCGTCGCATGTAGTAATTACAGAAACAATTAAAAAGTCATTGTGTCTGTCATAATTGCCATCTAGGAATAGTTATTATGGAAAAAATAAAAATGTGGTTTTTACGTTTTTCTGTGCAATTTTCCCAATTTTTCTCTTCTTAGGAATCTTCTTTGGACTTCAACAAATATTTGGACAAAAAAAAAATAACATTCAGCCATTAATTTTCATTTATATAGATGGAGTAGCAAGGTGTTATGTATAGGGTTTTTGTTATAGGTCATTAGAAAACTGCGAATATTCTAAATCGGAACCAACACTCGGCTCAACACCGACAATCCAGTGCGCGATAAAATCCCGCCGCGATATTTTTACGTCCCTGCGAACGTGGGCTAAATCTTCAAGAAAAAAAATCGGTAATTAATCAATCAAAAATTCCAGATGTCAACAAATTCAAAAAAGCGTCCGACGTGCCCGAGACCGAAGCAGAGGCAGAGTCCGGTGATGTCATTGAAATTCCGGACAATACGGAGTCCACTAGCGCCACAGCGGGCAGTAGTGAAACTAACGACGCAGATGATGACGATGTACAGATGACGGAATCTGTTCCGTCATCTGGACATCGGCGTGTACTGATCACTATGAAGCGCTCTGATACTTCATAGTGATCTGTCAGTGCTGTGGTATTTATAAGAAATATATTATATTTTATATTGTATACTAATAAAACGCATTTGACTATAATTTTGTTTTTTAATTCTCAGACCAGTAAAAAGAAAGAAACAACTCGCGTCTTTTCCCCATGCAGGTAGGTAGGAACTACAGAATGCAATCTATTGCAAATAAGTATGTACTTCGTATCGAGCACGAACTATAGTTTAAGAGGATACATCGAAGCGTGGTGTGTAAGTGAAATGGCGTTATGGCTGTCTAGTTTGACGCGCGAGATGGAAGACTCCGCGCACCGGAACTAAACGCGCTTCGTTTATGTTACATCTATACGGGCCCGCTAAGACGCTGGCAACACTGTCGGCGTGCCCTCGCCACTGTCAAGCCCCTCCACGCAGTTCAAGACGCCATGGCGGGAAATGGTGCATAAATAAGCTTGCACGTCTCATTCTCTCTCTCTTTTCACAGGGACAACTGACTGGGTCGAACCTCTGTCGATTTAGTATTTTGTATTGCTGTTGTTTGTGCTGATAAGTATCCCTAATCTTTTGGTTTATATTGTACCTAGTAAAATGATGGTAGTTCAATATTTATAGTGATTAGTGATCATTAATTTGCTTTTCGTGTGACTAAATTATAGCGGATATAGTTCAAATAAGTTGCTGTAATTTCTATATAAATCTATACTAATATTATAAAGAGGTAAAATTTGTATGTAAGTTTGTAAGTTTGTAAGTTTGTAAGTTTGTATGTAGGGGGTAATCTCCGGAACTAATGATCCAATTCTAAAAAATTTTTCACTGGTAGAAAGCTACATTATTCCTGAGTGCTATAGGCTATAAATTATATTTATATCATGCATATTAGCCGAGCTATCACAAGTTTTGTCTAACAAGTCGGAAAGAAATACCTCTTTAAACAGACTTTTTTGCATGCGCTGCCTAAACGGTTGTTTATAATTGATAACAATGTATGGCAGTCTGGTCCGTCTTAAATAATTCTACAAAAAAGTCCGCGACACCATATTTCTATCTTTTATATTTTATCTTTTATACATCTTTTATTGTTTTAAAAAAGTATTTTTTAGACATACTTACGTTTGGACGATTATTTAAACAACAAAACATTAATCCTTATCAAAATAAGATATTTTATGATCACAAGGACATCATGGAGATAAGATTTGGCCTTTACAGTATGGCAATTGGTCATACAGTTTCGGAGATAATATAAAATTACTAAAACGCAAAATAACTTTAATTCATACCGGTTCCTCTTGAGCAAACATGTTTAGAGCGGACATTTTATCAATTTACCCATAGATGGCGTTGTGCAAAATGTCGGTGGAATACAGCGGAAGAGTTTGTTTTTAGGGTTCCGTACCAAAATGGTAAAAAAGGAACCCTTATGGTGTGACTCAGTCTGTCTGTCTGTCTGTCACAGCTGGATATCTCAAGAACTACTAATGCTATCAATTTGAAATTTGGAACAGTTTTAGATAATATTTACCCAACTATTTTGCAAATAAGAAAGAAATAAAACGATATGTATTTTTTTTGCAACATGGGCTGAAAGGGGGTCTTAAAAATTCAAAGTTGGGCTACTAGGTCATGTGGGGTATCATATGAAAGAGCGCTGTTTGCGCATTCTCAAAAATATTTTTATTTTTTTTTAGGCCGCACAGTGTTCGACTTTTGATGATAAATGTAAAAAAAAATACCGTTCCCCCCCTTATCTCCTTATCTATCTATTCTCCTTATCCCCCCTTCCTTCCCTTATCTCCGAAGTTTGCAAAGAGAAAAATCTGAAATTATTCTATGTGATGCAAGTTTATGTAAAAATAACAGGAAAAAAAAAAACGATGTCTCTAAATAGCACACTTTTTCAGAAATCGGAACGGAACCCTCGGTGCGTGAGTCTGACTCGCTCTTGACCGGTTTTTTTTTTGTTAGTTTGTTTGAACGCGAATCTCTGGAACTACCCCAGTCGGATTTGAAAAAATCTTTTTGCATTTTATAACCCAGTTCTTGAGGAGGGCTATAGGCTATTTAACATCACGCTAGGGCCCTTAGGAGCCGAGCGCGAAGTAATAGCGCGGGCAGGCGATGCGGAAGGATATAGACTATTTAACATCACGCTAGGCCCCTTAGGAGCCGAGCGCGAAGTAATAGCGCGGGCAGGCGATGCGGAAGGATATAGGCTATTTAACATCACGCTAGGGCCCTTAGGAGCCGAGCGCGAAGTAATAGCGCGGGCAGGCGATGCGGAAGGATATAGGCTATTTAACATCACGCTAAGACCCTTAGGAGCCGAGCGCGAAGTAATAGCGTGGGCAGGCGATGTGGAAGGATATAGGCTATTTAACATCACGCTAGGGCCCTTAGGAGCCGAGCGCGAAGTAATAGCGCGGGCAGGCGATGGAGAAAGATATAGGCTATTTGACATCACGCTAGGGCCCTTAGGAGCCGAGCGCGAAGTAATAGCGCGGGCAGGCGATGCGGAAGGATATAGGATATTTAACATCACGCTAGGGCCCTTAGGAGCCGAGCGCGAAGTAATAGCGCATGCAGGCGATGCGGAAGGATATAGTCTATTTAACATCACGCTAGGGCCCTTAGGAGCCGAGCGCGAAGTAATAGCGCATGCAGGCGATGCGGAAGGATATAGTCTATTAAACATCACGCTAGGGCCCTTAGGAGCCGAGCGTGAAGTTATAGCACGGGCAGGCATTGCGATGCGATACGTCGGGGTTGGTGGGTGGGGGTACAAGAAATTTAACGCGGACGAAGTCGCGGGCAGAAGCTAGTGACTAAATAAAATAATTTATTGAGGTTGTTTGAATTTCATTTACTATAAACCCTGTTTATAATCATATATGTTACATTTATATGTAGATTTATGACAAAATGCTATTATTTAAATAAATTTTTAGCTTAGTAAGTTCTTAACATATTTAAATACTTTCAATTTAAAGCAAATTTTACTGCACAATAAGGAACTGTTTACGTATAATCTTATAAAACAGAAAATAGACAGAGCTACTTTGTTTTTTTTTTATATCGATAAAGTTTCAAGTAGGTAATCATGTTTTGGTTTTAGTACAGCAGTAGTAGTCAATTAACACATATGGAAAATCCAAATGATTTAACCAATACATTTCACACAGCGGTATCTGTCAAACTATAGTTACATCTTTTCACCACAGCAATGCTATATCTAGTCTCAGACAAGGTTAAATTAAACACATAATGTTTAGAAACCCTTTATTTCCTTCTTTCGCATTCGTTTCATTCGCATTGCCAGCGATAACAACCCTTATTACCTTACACTTTAAAGCCCAAAGTTGTGTAACACATTGGGTTGACATACCATCGTTTAACAGAATCAATTAACGAAGTGGTAACGATCTAAAGAATACGTTTTTACTTGACATTCATTTGATCACCATGTATATAAATATTTTATTCAGATTAAAAAAAAACAAAGTGGGTATTAGATGAAATTCCCTACTTACATCTGTTATTTAAGGTCAACATCGCTCATAAAAATGGATTAAGCCACAGACTAAGTAGCCACAGATTAAGCTCACCGATTATGATTGTGTACCGTAAGGGAAGGTTACTTTTACTCTAGGGCATAACTTGGCACAAATCGAGACAACTGTTTAAACTTCCCGAAGTGTCGCGACCACACAACCGAACGTCGTATGTCATTCGGTAACGCGAAATAAACGCGTACCTACTAGCTAGCTAAGGTACTTGTGGAACTTTTTTTTTTTGGCCCAAAGTTATGCCCCTAGAGTCAAAGTTACGGTAACATAGTTAGCCCAATTTATACGTCTCTACTTTAGCTAGAATTATAGAAATCCAAGATCTTTATTTACATAAGTATAGAAACGTATAAAAAATAGTCGTAGAAACTTGCAGTCGGTTGCTAACCCATGGATATGAGCCATATACACGTCAAACACCCTGTCGAACCAAAATATACAATTAAAGCTGTACAAGAATCTTTTAGCGCGTGGCCAAAAATGGAACTAACGTCTCCATCTTGTTTTTTCAATGTCAAATCTTCAGCGCCTCCCTGTCAACGTCCTTCGGGCGCCAAAAGATCCTCGAACCCTTCGATCAACAATAGTAACAGCCGGAAAAATAAGACCACGAATAATGTTTGAGGTCTTATTTTGCAACATAGATTTTTCAACCTTATTGCTTAGAAAATATGTTTTAATTTTCCATTAATATTTTTGTTCATAATTTAAAAATATGTTTACTTTTCGATCGAAGTAGTAAATATATTGCAAACGATAATAAACTTTATGTTTGAGTGTTAAAGTTTATAATCAAGTTATATGCAATCGCGGCCACTTGAGCGATGTGTTTTGTCCATAATCCTTAGGACTTGTTTCACCATCTACGAATAACTTACTTGGCCGATAATTTCATATAAATTGTGCCCCATTTATGAATTTATTCGGTAAGTAGTGGCTATTCGGACATCGTGAAATGGGCCCTAAATCTATTGCTATTGTTGATCGAAACTTGTAGTACAGTACATGGCATCAAAACTTTCAATCAATTTGTGTCTATTACATTTACGTAGGTCGAAATAACAAACACATAAGGCTTAAATAACGAAAATATTGCTCAGCCAGGAATATAAGATACGGAATTAATAAGTACCTACTTATTTGTTATGTATGGGCTAACCACCTATAACCTTCTAATCTGGCCCGCGTAACTACTTAACATTCGTTTCCATTTGACTCTCATCCTTATACAAACAGCAAAATGTTCAAATGCTTTAACAGTTCAAAATGTATTTAATTTTGTCGAGATAGACCAAATGAAAAACAATAATAACCTTCTTTCTTAGCAGTCAGGTGAAAAAATAAAGGTGCAGGTAGCGAAGAGCATGTCATATAATATTTATTATTATACAGGGTGTAAGTGTAAACCGTGGCAATATTTTAAGGGCTGTACTCATAATTATGAACAACTTTTACTATGGGACCAAACCTGAAATCGCGACAAAAAAAATCAGCTTTCCAGTACATTTATGTTCGCATAATTTGTCAAAATGTAGGCAACAGCTGAAAATTTTTTCGCGATTTCAGGTTTGGTCCCATAGTAAAAGTTGTTCATAATGATGAGTACAATGCCCCTTTAAATGATTGCCACTGTTTACACTTTCACCCTGCAAACATACATACACATACAGAGTGGCGAATAGGTTATCACATTAATTGAAACCAAGTATTCAGTCCCTACATATAATTCTGGACCTTGCGTTAAAATTTTTCGTCAGTTTATTAAAAAAATTGCTTTTCCATACATTTTGACCGCGTAGGTATTGCATTTTTGTAGGAAACAGCAGATTTTTTTTTTAATAACCAACGAAAAATTTCAACGCAGGGGGGTCCAGAATACTGTACTGAATACATGGTTTCAGGTAATGTGATAACCTAATCGCCACTCTGTATAATATAAAGTAACATCACGCCTGTAATCCCCGAAGGGTTAGGCAGAGGTGTACCTGTAGTACACCCACATTTCGCCAGATATGTTTTCCCATATAATAGGGGGCGAGCCTATTGCCATCAACCGGGCACAAATCCAGACTCTGGGCTGCTACTGAGAAATTCCAGATGGAAAAACCCTATAACACTTTGCCCGACCCGGGGATCGAACCCAGGACCTCATGCTCAGCAGTAGCGCTTGCGACTACGAAACCAACGAGGCAGACTAATATAATATTTATGTACAGACGCCAGCAGGTCAAGCCACCGAAACTGTAAAATTTTCCCAATCAACCTTGAACCTAATGCTTTAGAGATAAAGATGAAAATCTATTAAAGAAATTTGACAGATTGTAGTAGCTTGATGTGCTGGCGTCTGTACTATGCGTGCCAAATAAGAATAGGATCGCGCTTGCTGCCAACTTCACACAATAGCTGTCAAATTTAGTACACAAAGGCACTTCCCGCGCGGCTTCGCCCGCGTTGTACTCGGAAAATATCCCACGGGAACATGCTACCGGGAAATCCTTCCTTATTCCTTGTCTACATTATAAAAGGAACCCCTGTGCAAAATTTCAGCTTTCTAGGTCCAAGGGTTTGGGCTGGGCGTTGATGAGTCAGTCAGTCAGTCAGGACTTCTCTTTTTATTTATATAATATAGACAGATTGGTAATGAAGTTCGCGAGTATTGCCATAGTATTGCGGAACAGAATGGCGTCTTCACAGTAGCTACTGTTCTTATTTGGCACGCATAGTAGATAGATAATTTGTGGACATGTAAAGTTGCAAAACAAAAAGTTGCCAAAATGTCACCCATCTGCCAGCTTGTATGGCTCTTGCTGGCTAGCTGGGTATTAATAGGTAACAGTACAACAGTCGATCTCGATAAAAATATTCAAACTACCAATCGAAGACAAAAAACTATCTTGCGTTAAATTTTGAATTTAGAAAGCTTTTAATTTAAAATCGAATTTTGAATCAGTCCAATCAGTTACAATAATACTTATTTTTTAAATATCTTTTTTAATAATATTGGCAAAGTTCATTCTCATTTAATTTTATGTGCGCAAGATTAATTTTACATTTAAATAGTCGGAATTTAAATTTTAAATACTTGACTAGGCAACAGCCACCATGCAAATGCATTAAGATTGTATTATTTTTAAAGCATAAATTAACAACATTGTAACCATCACTTCTTAACGAATACGAAATAGTCCCAACTCTTTAGATACATTCAAAAACAAGTTGTTAAAAAATAACTTGAAGCTTAAATGTAGGTAGAATATTCCCAAAATACAATTAAAACTCCCCAATAAAAGATTAGGTGAGGAAGAAATCGGAACAACACAAAACATTCAGGTAATAAATAAGTTTTGGAATTTGCAAAAATCATCATCAGTGTAAATACTGTCAAAAAATACATACACGCGAACATAGAACCTCCTCCTATTTTGAAGTCGGTTAAAAATATTTAGCAACACAGACACACTGAATATTATTTAAGTAAGTGTGGTTTTGCGAAAAACTACAGTAAAATTGCTTCAAACAGTGTTTCTCGTAGCGTTCTAATACTATCAATTTAAGCTAAATATATGGCACTTTTAGTAATAATAAATTAACAACAAAAACATATTTTCCATCTTTGGATTAAGGTACGTTTTCCTTTATATTTTCTACAATTTCATCTAGATTATAATGAGTATCAACTACCATAAGAACTGATTTGATATCCTACCTATTGCCACAGATTAATACAGATGGGACACTCCGCAAAATCCGTTAAATAAAAAGCGACTCTTGCCACAATAAAGTGCAATTCAGGTCGCACAACGCTTATTACCTACAGTTATATTCAACTACAAGTTGCCTCTCTTTCTATCGCGTAACTCTTATACCTTCTGACCTAAATTAGCCCCGCGAACGGGGCTCGACGCGTACTTGTATCTTCATACCTAAACTGCGGAGTGTCCCATCTGTCAATAATCTGTGCTATTGCGCCGATTATTTTTTTGCCACATCATATTCGAATAAGGTACTAAGGTACTGGTGTGCACAGAATCATAAGTATCATATTTGCGGTTAATTGAAATAATGAAAATAAAATTTCAAGGAGTATCATCCATCAGTCAAATGGATTTTAAAAAAGTAAGGGTACCTACTTATAATGTCTTGTTTTAATTACTTTTAGAGTTAGGAACAACACAATATTATGGTATTTACTCTTTCTGTTTTATATTTAGGTACTGTAAATAAGGTACATAATTACAATATATTACCTATTATATTTAAATTATTAATCTACTTAATATTAACTACATTCCAGTGTAAAGATGTCACAAAATTCATGGAATGGAATGAAAAACGATAACGTGCCAGAAAAAAAATCACAGACTTATGCATAATATAATGTTCAATATGCACACTCTTTAAACTGGAATGTTTAGTAATCTTATCTACTTTGCATAAATTCATCAGAAAGGCCAAGAGATCGGGTTTAAAAAAAGGTTTGATGAGAAAAATATTTAGGAACTATAAGAAGGATACCGTCAAGTGTAACTGTCTAAGGTTTATTTTTGTAATATTTCTCTAAGAGAGGTTTATTTGAATTATCTTCGAGATTTAATATTCAAAGATATTTAGCACTAAGCCATATAAAGACCATAAATTATCCAAACACATAATCATTTTCTTCTTTCCAATTTGTCTTTATGGACGATATAGTTGTACTCATTTGAGGTTTTGCTTTTAATTACAAACATAGGTACAGCGTTAATAAAAAAAGAGACTTGACATAATATAGAGATAGATAGAAAATACAAGAAATGGAAGAGCAAAGAACATGGTGATAAGTAGGTACTTAAGATTAAATTATGTTAATGCGGTGATCAAAATTCATGCATTTGCTCACACACGATGAAATGGCACACAGCTAAAGAACAAAAAGACTTCCGATAAATTATGACGACGATAATGCATATGATATGAAATACTTACTTCAAAAATTCAAGAGGAAGGAAGGAAGGCCCTTCAGCCGCAGCAGTAAGAAAAGTAGAGTAGAATGTGATAGTGAAGGAGGCTTTTAAGAAGCCACAAACTTTATAGAGGAAGACAGAATGCATAAATATTGATCAACACACTAGGTACAGGCCCAAAGGCATCTTATAATTAAAATTACATCTATACCAACAACTGAGAACCCACACATTTATTCCATTTTCATTGTAACTCGATCCTTTATCACAGTGGGTGATGTGGTTTGTCGAAGCTAAAGCTAATTACTATTTAAATTAAGCTAATTATTCTAACGTAGGAAATAGGAACGTAGGAAGAGGCAGGTTAGAAGATATAGCTGAGAAGGTAGATAGAGGTTCAGATAGACTTGAATGAAAGACGGTCTACGGACCGGGCTTAGACAATTAGTATTGGCTTGTTATAAACTTAAGTATAGATACAGTAGGAATAGGTCAGGTAGAAATATATTTTTTGGCTTATAAGCCTTTGTAAAGCATGGACAATGAGGAGTCGCCTTGTGGAATGGAAAGCGTTAGGCTAGGCCTCCATATCTTCATAATTCCAAAATATATGCATCAGTTTCTTGTATATTATATTTTTAGTTACTCTTATGTCATTCATATTTCAGTCATTAGTATTTGTCTGTGCTTATCAAATTGGTCATACGTTTCGACCTTTAGTTAGTAAACATAATATTAAACAAAAAATATTGTGTCTCTTAATTCTCTTGATTATTGTTCCGCAATATTTAAGAATGTTTATTTATGTATATTTTCTTTTGTGCAAGTTGTAGACTTACGTTGAAAAAAGTACTTACTGCATATTAGAAAAAAGTATCCAGTGCAGTCAAAGTTTTGTAACAAGCCCAGCAGATAAGTAATAGTAATTAGTCCACAGATAGAAATAAGTTAAGACAGTTAATAAAGAAATATGTAAATATTTATGCATAAAAAGGAAGAAAAAGTTTTGAAGACGAAGCGGAAGATGTTTAAAAAAAAGAATCTAATTCCTTACGTATGTAGGTATCTCCTACGCTAAGCTACGACTAAACCTACTTAACTAAACTTAGTTCTATGGTAGGTACCTATACAACAAATATACATAAAATAAAAACTACGTAAATCTAAATCCATTTGACTAAAGTGATACTCTTTTTAAAAGTAGAAACTAAATTTTATGAATCATACATTAATATTGTTCTAAACGCCTTAGGAAATAAAAATGGATACTAAAAACCCATTTTAACACCTTTAGGATATGAATTTAAATAATAACCATGGCACTGAAAACAGAAAATGAGAATTTGCTAAAGTTAGCAAAACTGTACAAATCGATATAAATATAATAGGTAAGAAAATTTTATGCTAATAAACACGATAAAATCTATACCAAAATGGAACGAAGATTTCTAAAATATACACGTAACTGAAATTAATAGTTACCCGTAAACGCATGGAGATTTATTCAACCCAACTGACGCCATAAGAATTATAATATCCTAGTGAGTATTGCACAAAACAAAACGACACGACATCAAAACGATGTAACACAAAGAGTCAGTTTCTGAAATTTGCAATAAGAAAGATAACGCCCAATTGCGAAGGTTCCACAGTTTCAGTATACATTATGAAATACATTTTTTTTATACTGCTGCTTTCAATAAATCTATAACCGTTCATTTTCCACATCACCTTTTTAATATTTTCGGTCCGTGTGTACATTTTTTTATAAATGCACCCAATTACTTTGTAAAACAAAGGAAAATGCAGATAAGCCTGCCAAAATAAAGATAGTTTTGAGTGAAGCAGCTGCAATTGGTCATATTTTAGAAGACAATACAGAGAATGAAAGACGAAGAATATATTAGACAAAATTGCAATAATTTTAATAAACCCAGACATTTATAGCAGGAGCGGTGGCTACTGCAAGTATATAATATGACACGAATATAAATAGAAGGAATAAATAGTTCAGCATTTTGGCAAGAAGTGGAACCTTACAAACCCAAAGTGAACCAAACGAGCAGTCTAAGACGGAATCCATATCATTGGACGGTAATAATGGACTAACAAGCAGTGCTCAAGTCTTAACATTAGTGAAGAATTGACGGATATACACTGTAGTATAGTGGACAAATAATTGTTACCGATAAATATTTATATAGTTCTAATGTAATGTTGACTTGTAAATAATATATTTTTAATATAGAAAACGTAAATGAAGTAAATGTTGTAGTAATAAATAATTACGATATTGACTATATCAACATAGCTATTGAGATCATTGAGAAAGATGACTGCTACGCAGCCGAAATAGTAACATAAAACGATATAAATTCTAATAAATTCATGAGAAAATTAGACATTGTTGTTATTCGAATAATCGATATAGAAATTGCTGTTATTCGAATAAATATTCTAAATGAGTACCTACGTATTTTGTAATTTGTAACAAACGTTTTAACTTTTAAATTCTAAGTGAAGTGTGAATTTTTCAAGAAAGTGCTTATACGATGAACAGATTTTGAGTACCTAAGTAAGTATTTTGATTTCATGAATTTATGGTATTTTTAAGCATTTCTTATATAAAATGAGTTGAGCCAATCATTTTTCATATTAAAGTTATCAAAAAATAAAAAGTTATCGTTGAGCGCGTTATTGACAATAATTTTGCTTATCATTTTTACAATTTAAAAATTATCTTGTTATCATCATTGAATACTGTTCGTTACAATTTTTGAAAATATGCATTAGCGTGGGATTGAAAATGTGAATTAACTTTATGTATGTAGTTAAGTTACTTTTCATTGTTTCTTACTGTACAAAACCATATAATCACTTTCTTTTTATTTAAAATCATTTTATTAAACAAGAAACTATCGTAGCTTTCATGCAAAAGCCACGCACTTCATAGTTGCACCTAATCAAGTCCTGCAGGGTAATTGCGTAACATACTATCAATCGGTTTCATTATGACAGCACAACAACATTCACTGCGTTATTTAAGTTGTCGAGCAGACAAATTTTTCGAACATATGAAACAATAGATTAGAAATTTGCTTCAAAATTATTCAGATTTCGATTGATAAGTAGTGTTGTTCGCAATTAGGGTGCTGCCTAATGAGACGCAATTGTTCGTGGCTCTCTTGGCAGACGGCGAGTCTCGAAAAGTTGACCGATAAAAGCAGCTGGATCATTTTTAGTGAACATCTGTCTTGTGGTCCTAAAAATGTAAAGTGCGGCAAATAAGTCATACTTACACTATTTATTGAAAAATCAAGCACATGAACTAGGAATTGAGATATGTGTGACCTTTGCATGCTAACTCTCCTATCTACAAACTCAAGAGCAGAACATTGCCACTTTCATTGAACTACGAGGACTGCGTGATCCTGGGGTTCCGTGGACACTGCATCAGGTGCCTCTGCCAGGGTAAGTCGCGTGCCAGCACGTTCGTGAAGCAGTACGGGCACTTCCACTCGTCCATGCCCAGGGCTGGAAAAGAACATTTCAAATGCTAAGACTTCTCTAAAAAAAAGTATTTGAATTCGAAGTGTAGGTACACGGATAAAAGTGATCACATGTGCATTCTTTTATTTTCAAAATTTTCTTTTAAATAGGCTGGCTGCGTGGCCATATTCAATTATATAGGAATCATAGAGGACCTTCATGATTCCTTGTCGTAAAGTAAATAATGAACATTTCTTTATCGATCATATCGTGTTTCAACATCCGAACAAACCTAGCACAAATTCTTGTAGCGCTTCGAGCATTTCCACGCATGTCCACACTTGACGACTAGAACGGCTCCACTCGTGCTCCGGCTCGTCAAGCGTACGCACCGTTCATTCCTTTATCGATTTACTAACACTGATAAAAAGCCTATCGTATTCATTCTAGCCTAAAGATTTTCTATCAAAAAACTTATCAAGCTGCAAGTTAGCATTTAAAAAGGTCTTCAAAATAGTAGATACTCACGTATACAGTTAGCGTGGTAGTCGGAGTCATCAGTCCTGAGAGCAGCTCCACACTTGTGACACGCCTTCCAGCTACCCTCACTCATCGTACATTCTTCTGCAATATGATAAGGAGCTATATTGACAGTAGGTCCTGTACTACACTAACAGAAAAAGAAGCTCTAGAGTTCAGAAAAAACTGATTATTTATATTATATATAATATTCATTACAAAATTCTTTGCCGGTTGTTGTAACTGAAAAGTTTACTTTAGCAATTGCATAGGGCTGCCCAGTATTCAGGAAAGCGCCGCGGGTCCTCAACGAGGTGGACGATTTTCGGTACCTCGGGTCGCTTGTCCAAGGGGATGGCGAAGTAAACAGAGACGTAACGCACCGGATCAATTCAGGATGGATGAAATGGCGACAGGTTACAGGAATAACTTGTGACCCACAAATCCTCTCAAATTAAAGGGGAAAATTTACAAGTCCGTGATAAGGCCTGTCGTACTTTATGTATCGGAATGCTGGGCAGTGAAGAAGACGGATGAAAAAAGATTGCATGCAGCGTAGATGAGGATGTTGAGATGGATGTGTGGAGTGACGAGAATGGATAAAGTAAGAAATGAGTATGTAAGAGGAAGTTTGAAAGTGGCGCCAGTGACAGAAAAGTTGAAAGGAAATCATTTTGCTTGGTATGGGTATGTGATGAGGAGAGACGAAACGCATGTGACTAAAAGAGTGATTACTATACATGTTGATGGAGAGATGGAGAGGTAGAGGAAGGCCAAAGAAAAGATGGATGGATTGTGTGAAGAATGATATGAAAGAGAAGGGAGTGAATGATGAAGAAGGAGAATGGAAGAAGAAAACGTGTTGCGCCGACCCCACGTAACATGGGATAAGGACAGGATGATGATGATGAAGGTCGGGGGACTCGGCTAGATGCTAGAAGCACAGAATCGGTCGATGTGACGATGCTTCAGTTTTTTAAGAAAATGATGATGATGACGTACCCAACAGATGCGCATGTAACATCCTCGCCTCCAGCGCCACGCGGCAGTGCGGACAGCGCGCTAGCAGCACGCAGCGCCGCCAGTAGTGCGCCTCCAGGGCGTCAGCGCGCACGCGACGACCGCACCATGTGCACATCGTGCTGCAAACAATTAAAAAGTACATGAAAAAATTGGAGCAGTAAAAGTTCCTACCAAATCCTCTTCCAAATATGATCTACCAGATCTGTGGTTCAGATCTGTGCTACAACAAGATCAGATCTGTGCTTCGTATTTGATCTCAAATACATTTTTCATATAAATCTTAAAAACCATGCATTTAGAAGTGTCGGAATGGAGACCGTGCGCATCCGTAATAGATCCATCAGATTGTTCAGGCATTTTGAAAGTAGACTTATAATCTTCTTAATGGTAAGGAATTATTCTTTACGCCACGCCATCGCCACTTGTAATAAGTGGCTTATTAAATTATAGGTCGTCGAAACATCTTTCGGCGACAGAACTTAGGACGAGTATTTTCTGCTGTATCGAAAAATATTTAAAATCAGAATAATTTAAGTTTTAGCTCTGGTAGAACCTGTACTCACTGCAAGCTGATAGTTTCAGGTATGTTTTCAGCCACGTCCACATTTCCCACGTCATAGGGCTCGTAGTGGTGCTCGCTGCTGGTTGCTTGATGTCTTCTACCTGAAGACACATCCTCATTAATTTGTCGTCTGCAAAAATAAATAAAAATGCTGTAAGAAAAAACGGTAAACTTGCCTGGACTATAATACCCGCTCTCATCCATCTGGCTATGCTCATCAAGATGCAGGTTCCTCAACCCAGCAACCAGTTTCGGCGACTCCAATACTCCTTCCCTGAAGTAATCCGCCTTCACTTTTGGAGAATCCAGGCTTCTGCAGTCCGAATCACACCTCATATCATTCCTGGACATCTGTGGAGAGTCCATGGGTAAGGAGTCCATACTCCTCAAATCATTCTTGGAAGTTTTAGGGGAGCCTAAAGTCGGGGAATCCCGGTAGTCTAAATGCAACGGTTCGTAGACGGTGACGGGTCGTTCTTTCAGCTGTGGCTTTGACGGTTCGTGGTCGTAATGGATCATGGAGTGACGGTTTTCGGAGTTTCGGTTTGTTCGACGGTAGACAACTTGTTCGGACGAGGATTGACTGTGACTGTGGCTTTCTTGGAAGTGTACCTGGGGTTGTGAAGATTTAGGTTAGAGAAATTGATATTGGTGATTTGAGGGTTGAAATGTGACTGTAAGGATTAAATAAACAATAGCAATTTAAGCTGTCATTAGATCTTTGACAGTCATTACGGGTTGTCAGAAGCCCAAAAGTCTGACAACCAGTCTTACCAAGGGGTATCGTGTTACCCAGTAACAGGCTGGAAATCAGATAGGCAGTCGCTCCATGTAAAATACTGGTATTCAGGTGCATCCGGTTAGACTGGAAGCCGACCCCAACATAGTTAGTAGGCTAGGCAGATTGAGAGACAAAAGTGGGAACTAGGAGATGAATCTAGCATAGACATGTACATGTGACTGATCTCGTCAATCATATTTAAATACGAAGAGAAAACATGAAATTAAACTCCAGTGACCGAGGCAATGGCAAAAAAAAATTGGTGAATCAAATATAATTATGGCTATGCTCCTAGATAGGATACTATAACGTTGGTTTTAGAAACATCACAAATTAAAATTAACTTACTTTCTCAACTCCACCCGAAGCCACCGATCTAGGCGAGTGCTTCGGACTGACAGCGCTATCCAATCTCAACTTATTATAGCCTGGATAATTTGAGAAGTCTTTCGCAGTCGTCTTTGGAGTATACCTCTTCGTTGGCGTTTTCTTCAAACTACTTTTTGTTTTGGACGTTGTATAACTGCCGCTTAGACTAGAAGGGGCTAGGGTTGCTCCACTGACACTTGAAGTCATGGATTTTAGGCTATATGATGACGCAGCTCCTATGGATGACGTCATGCCCAAGGAGGCAGTCATGCCACTGACGGTGGTGCCGCTTCTAGTGGACTGGGTGACGCTGGCTGTTTCAAGGGTTGAGTCTGCCATGGACTGATCTGCTCCGTTGAGGAGTTGCTCTTCGGTAGGTGCTTGGTTTAGCATTTTCTGGAGAAGGGGGAATCGGTTAACTAAAAAAAAATTAAAAAGGCATCTTTAACATTGGTCTTTGCGATTCTGACACAGCAGCCGTGGTTGCCAATTATGCTTTGCTCGCTATATATATACAGGGTGTTTGGCGCATGGACCGACACAATTTTTCCAGGGATTTGGGGGGTCATTAGCTAGGTTTTACCCATACACCCTTTGTCCCAAATGTCACGGTTAATTACATATGATTTTTTTTTTAAAAAGAAAAAAATGCCCAAAATGTTGTCCTTTAATTCGAAATAACATTTTTGTTTGTGGGTGTAGTGGCACAAAACAAATTTTGTTGCATTCTCCAAAATCTTTTAAATCTAAAAACATCTTTGTTTGATACAACTGGTTTCAAGAAAATTCCTTACAAGCTTCCAAAGTTACATTTTTTTATTTATCGAATGAAATTTTACAACTTCTAAATTCATTATAAAAAAAACCAAAAGCCATTTTGAACTTAGCTTTATTTCAAAAAGTTCTTTAGTTGATACCCTTTCTAACGGTATGCTACATGTCATAGAAATTATTCATTATGTAGTCAAAATACTAGTTAAGAGAGTCAGGGTTAAGAAAAGTTCCAAACTATGAAAGAAGAAATGCGACTACGTACAACGACAGTTGAAATAAGAAACAGATGTCGTGCATGCATACGCAATGGAGGAGGTCAATTTGAACAAGATTTATAACTTTTTTTTTTACTAGCCTATTCTGTCCCACTGCTGGGTAAAGGCTTCCCCCATTACTTTCCACCTCTCCCGGTGTTTTGCCTCCTTTTTTATAACTTTAGTTTAATAAAAACAAAATAACCTTAAAAAGTCTTTTCTTAACCCTGACTCTCTTAACTAGTATTTTGACTACATAATGAATAATTTCTATGACATGTAGCATACCGTTAGAAAGGGTATCAACTAAAGAACTTTTTGAAATAAAGCTAAGTTCAAAATGGCTTTTGGTTTTTTTTAAATTGAATTTAGAAGTTGTAAAATTTCATTCGATAAATAAAAAAATGTAACTTTGGAAGCTTGTAAGGAATTTTCTTGAAACCAGTTGTATCAAACAAAGATGTTTTTAGATTTAAAAGATTTTGGAGAATGCAACAAAATTTGTTTTGTGCCACTACACCCACAAACAAAAAAGTTATTTCGAATTAAAGGAAACATTTTGGGCATTTTTTTCTTTTTAAAAAAAAAATCATATGTAACCAACCGTGACATTTGGGACAAAGGGTGTATGGGTAAAACCTAGCTAATGACCCCCCAAGTCCCTGGAAAAATTGTGTCGGTCCATGCGCCAAACACCCTGTATATTGTATATAGTGAAACTTCGCTTGCTGAAGATTCTTTATTCAGAGCTCCGATAAACAAATCTGTATCTACTCTGAGTAGTAAGACACAGTTTTTTTTTTTGAGTTGACAGCATTATGTTTCCGTAACTCCGTTCCGTTTAACGTTGAAGGAAAACATCGTGAGGAAACCGTCATGTCATACAAGCATACAACAAAAAATTCGAAGTCGTGACATTTATCAACCCGTACTGGGCCCGCGTGGTAGATTACAGCCCACTCCCTTTTGATGAGAGGAGGCCTGTGTTCTAGCATTGGGAACATTATAGGCTGCCATTATGTTATGTTAAGTTTCCATATCCTTTTTCACTCCCTCAGCATAGCTGCAAGTTTGTTTTTAGTATTCGCTCAAAACTGAAGCGCTGAGCCCTTGTCGGAGTATCTACTTTTATCCTACTCTATCTTTTGCTAATAAAAATTGGTATAAGTAGGTAAACCCACATTATATACCACCCACCTGCATATCAATCCTATCAAATTGCTGGAACAGATGCCTATAAATCAGGTTCCGCCTCGTCACCGCATCATCAGGTGGTAGCTGCGCGCGCACCACTCGCGGTGACCTCGCATACGCTGCAAGCAGGATGCGTTCAGCGGCTGCACGGACGGAGCCAGCTGCGTGTTGAGCTCCTGCAGCGCCGCATTCCGCTAAACGACGAACTGTTAAACCGCTGGAAAATTAATAGTTTTATGCAGATGTCAAAAAAAGCTTTAAGCAGACCGCTAGCTCCTATATGTGGAGAAGAGAAGATGGGTGATTTATTAAAGGTTATGTGAACTACATACATTATTCGTCGTCGTGCAGTGAAAACCTCTTGATTGCAATTTCACTCAGACCAATTTTTCTTGGTCTGAGCAATTTCATTATTTTAGGGGATGATAAAAACTGCCGTCTCATTGACGGCAGTTTTTATCATCCCGGTCCCATCGGTTCCCGAGGTTGTCATAATCGTCAATAGAAGGCATAGAAGAATCTTAGAGCTGTGCACATTTGTTCTAATATATATTACTAGCTTTTGCCCGCGGCTTCGCCCGCGTGGGTGTCGGAAACAAACTCAAATCGCTACGATATATCGTTACCGCGTATAGTAGGCATAAAGCTACCAGTCGGCAAGATTTTTTCCGACATCTTCAACAGCCGTCATCATATTTCAGCCAATTTACACAAAACCATAATGAATTACACTGAATCACTCCGTTCATTGGAGAAAACCGTATGAAAATCCTTTCGGTACTTTTTGACATTATCGCATTAAAACAGACAGACATACGCGGCGGGGGCGGGGCGACTTTGTTAATTACTTAAAATTTATTATGCCAGTCACGCTCTAATAACAAATAACTTTTGTCCGAGTATCCACTCGTTCAAATAATTTTTCTCTTAAAAACGTCGAATGAAATAAAGACTAAATGTTACCTCAAGATTCGAAGTATGACTACATTTCCAATCCCTTAAATCTCTTAAAAAGAGGTAGGTACACAAACATTTGTCAACCCCTATTGTACCTCTTAGGGGACGATTTTTCAAAAACGCTGTACCATTATTTCTTTATTTCCTACCAAAAGCATAAATTTGAATTTTCATATCCCTAACTTAAGAAATGCTGGGTTTCCCATACAAACTTTCATCCCTTTTATCACCCCTTGTAGGATTACGTTTAAAAACAAAAAGTAGCCCATGTCCTTTCCCAGGATGCTATCTATAGCCTTGCCAAATTTTATCGAAATCTGTGCAGTTTTGTAAATTTTAAAATCAACCTCTATTTTACCCGCTTAGGGGATGATTTTTCAGAAACGCTGCACCGCATATTTCTTAATTTCCTACCAATAGCATAAATTTGTTATCCCTAACTTAAGAAATACTGGGTTTCCCTTACAAACTTTCATCCCCTATATCACACCCTGTAGTATTATTTTTGAAAAAAAAAATAGTATCCTATGTCCTTCCCCAGGATGCTATATAAAGCCTTGCCAAATTTTGTCGAAATCCGTGCAGTTTTGTAAATTTTAAAATCAACCCCTATTTTACCCCCTTAGGAGATGATTTTTCAAAAACGCTGAACCGCATATTTCTTTACTTCCTATCAAAAGTATACATTTTAATTTTCACATCCCTAACTTAAGAAATACTGAGTTTCCCATACAAACTTTCATCCCCTATATCACCCCCTGTAGGATTATTTTTAAGACAAAAAGTAGCCTATGTCCTTCCCCAGGATGCTATATAAAGCCTTGCCACATTTTATCGAAATCCGTGCAGTTTTGTAAATTTTAAAATCAACCCCTATTTTACCCGCTTAGGGGATGATTTTTCAGAAACGCTGCACCGCATATTTCTTAATTTCCTACCAATAGCATAAATTTGTTATCCCTAACTTAAGAAATACTGGGTTTCCCTTACAAATTTTCATCCCCTATATCACCCCCTGTAGTATTATTTTTGAAAAAAAATAGTATCCTATGTCCTTCCCCAGGATGCTATATAAAGCCTTGCCAAATTTTGTCGAAATCCGTGCAGTTTTGTAAATTTTAAAATCAACCCCTATTGAAAAAAAAAGTAACCTATGTCCGTCCCCAGGATACCATCTATAGCATTGCCAAATTTTATCGAAATCCGTTCAGTGGTTTAGGCGTGAAAAGGTAACAGACAGACAGACAGACAGACAGACAGACAGACAGACAGAGTTACTTTCGAATTTATAATATTAGTATGGATGTAAAGGGTTCTTAGCCAACAAATACAATAACAAGAAAAACAACGAATAGGTATTTCTTTGCGAGGTTGTCACTGCACGTACCTAGACCTACTCACTGCATAGCAGGATCCAGGGATCCAGAATCCATATGTTTCCAGGATCCAGGGATGAACGAAATTTTGCTAAAATCTCAACATGATGAGTTCGTTCGTGCATCGATTTCGAGCTATATTAGGATTCTTAATAATGTTGACTACCTACCTAAATTATTAAAAACTAATAATCATCTTCTTCTTTCTTGTTATTAGCACATTATTAGTTAGATAATAAATAACCTTCATGCTTTGACCTTTCCGCCACAACGGCAAAAAACCGTCCAACCGTAGAAAAATATAAAACAAAAGACTAAGCGTTCGGAATAGAATGCCTAATTTCAGCTGAACTCTCATCGGGGATATAGCTCAGTGGTAGAGCAATCGACTGCAGATCGATAGGTCCCCGGTTCAAGTCCGGGTGTCCCCTAAAATATTAATCTTTTTCTGGAATCTATAAAAACGTATGGTTTGCCATACGTTTTTATAGAATGAAACAAGAAATTGTTTTGGTGAAGTAATTTTTAAACCCATTGAATTAGCTTCCATTGGTAGAACATTGATATTTTTAGGGAATATTCATTATTTTTCCTTCTTCCACATCTATTGCTATACGAACCTTCACCATTAACATCTTCGGGAGGTATTTCCTTACCGAAATGATCGTCAAACTCACCTGTTCTTATCAGTAGAGATTCCGTGGCTCAGTATTAGCTGTTCTAACATTTGGAGTCTAGACAGCGCCAGTCGAGGATGCATAGATGCTGCTACTGGTCGAACCAGTTGCTGAGGGATTAAGTGGAGACTCCTGCAAGTAAAACAAACGTAATTAGTATTTTATTTTTTTTCTTTTACGAGCGAGCAATTCCCAATGTCTTCAGCTCTCAAATCTCTCTCTTTTCAACTTAGGTTGTAATTGCTTTGTACTTAGTTTAAGTAGTAGTCAAACTGGAGATTTGTACAATAGACTGACTATAATAGGCTTTTAAAAACAGGTGTCTACTATGGCATGGTTTTATCAGCGTTTTTTTAGCTTTCTTCATAAAGCCTGTCAAACTCACAACTGGAGAAACTAATTCAGCTAAACTCAATCATTTCTGGTGTTGTTATACACGGGGAACTTTAACGAAACAAAATTAACTCGCTATCCTACCTCACTTGAGGACAGTCAGCAACAGTGAGCACAGTATGCTGCGCAGTAGAATGCACCCTCGGAGCAGGGTCACCGCATGCTCTCAACAGCTCAGGCAGCAGCTTCTCCAAGCAACGACCCACCTCGGCAGCACACACCCTGGAAATTGAATCCTTTCTGGCGATTTCCCTGAACAGAATTTTTCAAATAAAATAAACACACCGGTCTCTTGAAATATCTACTTCTACAAACTTTTTGGCGAGTTAATCAATCTCAGTGGCGAGGATCGATCAATTGTTGTTGATCCTCGCCACTAGTATTGGCCAAAAGACCATTGACCAAAAACCATTGGGTCTTAAACAGATTGTTCAGACATTTTGAGGCGGAATTCTGCTGCTCATCGTCTTCGTATCAACCTGAAGAATCACTTCTTACATCCAGAGGACGATCAATAACAGCTTTCCCAGGCTGGAAGAAGTAAACAGTCTTCTGTTTTTTCTTTTATTTTGTCTGTTTCTTTTAATTTTATCTGAACCGCTGCCGCGGGCCTTGTATAGCCGTCAGGATTGCTCGAGTTTACTGCACGTGCTGATAATACGCGGATCGAATGCTTACGAACGTCTATGAACTCAATTTTCAGCCTTTCCTAAAACTAGCACACTGGAAGGGAAGGCACACGTACTGGATTGGAAGGGAGAGAAAGAATCGGTTGTTGTAGCACTACTTGAGAGAAAAGATGTCTAGCAGTAGAATACGATAGATTGATTGCCTGCTGAAAATCTTTTAAGAAAAGAAGTAGCCCAAATTAAAATCTCACCTATCCGGCACGAAGTCCTTAAACAGCACTTTAACAACCTCATTGGCCTGGCTGTACACGGAGAACACCTTGTCCCTCAGTGCTCGTTGCAGCAAGATGGCGGCGGCCCTGGCTGTCTTGTTCGGAGAGGTCTTGGTGCTCCCGTTGGATGGTGACGTCAGTTCAGCGCGGAGACGGGATAGACCTTCCTCTTTGTCTAGGTAGTTCTTGGAATAGAATTTTTCTACCTGCAATTAATGATGGAACGATTCACTTCAGTAGTTATTAGTTGCAAGAGTCGCAACAGAGCAGAGTGCAGAGAGAGAGAGTGTGTGTGCGTGTGTGTGTTTGTGTGTGTTGCAGAGTGCTTTTGGACGTGTCTTGTCGTCGTCCATCGCTGATCGTCCTATGAATTTGAGAACATTTGTACCACGTTTTTGGTATCTACTTCTATTCTTTTACTCCGATCCCTCTAAGCACAGAACAGATATAATATCTGTTCTGTGCTTCTAAGTATATCTATAATGTGTTTTAACATTTGGTCAATTAGTTTCTGTTATGATTCCGTGCATTAAGTAAATTATTCAGCAAATAAAATTATTCTTATTCTTATTCTTAATTTTAGAGGCGAATATCGAAGCTATTCATAAAAGTAACTTTAAATGCAAAAGACACTATTTTTCAACTGCAGATGTGACTCCAGTTTGAAACTATCAAAGCCAAAATACAATTATATAAAAAAAAAAATATTTTCTTACAAAAAAAAACAACCGACTTCCAAAACCGACTCCCGAAATTAAAGTTTTTTTTATTTGTGGTGTTTTTTTGTGGAAGTTGGTTGTTTTTTTTTTTAAGTTTTTAATTTTTTTTAGTTGTGGTAAGTACCTATTCCTTATTCGAAGCTAACTCAAAAACTACCCAAGCAAAGTTAACAAGAATCGTTCAAATCAGAATACTCTGTAAAAAATTACACATGGTCATGGTCTACATAAAAAAAAATTATATGTACATATATACCTACGCCTCGACTTGAGAACTTCCTCCTTTTTTTTCGTTGGTTAAAAATTAAAATAAACTTACAAGTGGATAACCAAATATAAGTATAGGTAGCGCAGCATGCTTCCTCTCTCGTTCGTTCAACTTGTGCGGCTGAGTAGACCGCGAGTGTGACGTGGCAGCGCTTCCTCCACTGCACTCCTCCTCTCGACCCTCCCGGAGGTACTCGTTGGTGTGGGAACTGTGGAACACAATCATTTATTTCCACACTCATTTTCAACTACAGTGACTAACTAATTTTACATGTTCTGAGACAGCGACACGCCGCCGGCTTACACTGAAAACCAGCGCCGTTGATTCGTGCCTTCGTGCACGGGCCACAGCATTATGCTGAGTGAGTGTTAGCCGTTTCGCGCGGTAGTGACGCATATTTCCGTCTAGGATATTGTTCTTTTTCTATGATAGAAGTAGCTTTTGGCCGCGGTTTCGCCCGCGTGGATGTCGGAAATTATCCCACGGGAACGTATTACCGGGAATACATTCCTTATTCCTTGTCTAGATTATAAAGGGAACCTCTGTGCAAAATTTCAGCTTTCTAGGTCAAAGGGCTGGGCGTTGATGAGTCAGTCAATCAGTCAGTCCTTCTCTTTTTATTATATAGATAATATGTGCGTCACTTTCACGTGAATAAACAGTTTTTCTTTCTTTCTTCTTTCTAATTATGTAATCCAAATGTGAAGGGTCTGGGATTTGCAGTGCAATCTTTCATGATGAAGATTTTTTCTTCAGTTTTAGCAGGTTTTTAGAAAAAAAGACTTACTGCCTCAATGCAGGTAGCAAACGTTCCTCATATGCCTCGAATGTTGACCGAGGACCAGCGCTTTTGTTTCTACGTCGTACCACTGAACCTAGAACAGGCCAATGAAGGGTGAAACCCGTAGCAGACGCACCGAGTGCCGGAGGCCGCGGAATGATCTCCGGCCGCCTTAGGGTGAGGCCTTCAGGCAACAGACTTGAGGAGTTTGTTGCCTGAAAAGTGAAAGGCCCGAGACGGCGGCGCCGTGTTCCGCGCGCGCCTCTCTATTGGGATTGCGGACGTATTTGGCCGCTGAGGGTGACGGGGTCCACATGAATTCATGCGGGCCGACGCCTAAATGCGCAAGCACTCCAGCACCCCGGCTAAAGGTAGCAGCAGAACACCGTGTGGTTTTAGTCAATAAAAGTCTGGACAGATCCCTTCCTCCACCCACTGGATCCATGAGGGTTTCCACACGAAAAAAAATGGGTGAAATTGAATTCATGGGCATCATTTTAAGGGGTCATTGTACTCATCATTATGAACAACTTTTACTATGGAACCAAACCTGAAATCGCGAAAAAAATAGCTGTTCCCTACATTTTGACGAGTTATGCGAACATAAATGTAGGAAACAGCTTTGGTTCTATAGTAAAAGTTATTCATAATGATACAATTGAGTACAATGACCCCTTTTACTGTTTTTACGTGAAAAGCTATCAAGTCACTGAAAACGGTCTCATCCATTTCTGTACGAAACGAAATCAAACTGTCCTTTCGTAAATATTCTATTATCTGCACATAAAAGTTATATTATCTTCACATAACTGTAATTTTTTTATTTCTTACCATTGGCAGCACTAGGTGTAATACTCCTTCTAGGACTGTCAGTCTCTTTCTTCAGTTCTTCTTCTTCTACCTTCTTGTGTACTTCCTTCTCTTCTGGCATCATTTGGACGGGCTGGAGTTGCACTGGCTCGGGGTATGAAGGTGGAATTTCTTCTTGTAATGTTGGTTCTGGCGACTAAAAATATTTTTCCCAGTTTTAAAAGAAGGCATTTTTACAAATGTACTTACTTGTGTTAATGTGTTGTAATGTACCTATATGTGTATAGTAGTTTTCAACTACGACTGCGATAGATAATACGGAACGTATGATACAGAAAGAGATAGCTTGGCATTTTAGATATAATATTGTCATGCCACGGACACGCTTTGTTTCGCTCGCTGCCATTAGCCGACTGAATCAAATTACAACAATTGTCTGAATTTGTCTGCAACAATTTAGTGCTGCTAGTGCCATATCTACCTCTTTATTTATACAATATCATTGCTTGGCACAATAAATAAGTATCAAAACATTTCCATCAAATTCCTTACCGGCTGCATATCCTGAACATCTTCCTCTTCTTCACCATTCACATACTCTGGCTCCTGTAGCTCAGGTTCAGGTTCTATGGGGGGAACTGGCGAGGGTATGTCAAGGCTGAGAGATCCTGCTGCGACGGAGGGCGAGAGGTGGTGGGAGAAGTCGTACTCTTGAGGCATTGAGGAGTCGTTACGGCGGTCCGGCTAAAAGAGAAGGGGCACCTTAGTTTGACATAGGAAAAAAGATATACCGGATGACTTTTTTTACCGTCTCGAAAAAAAATTGGGTATATAAGGAACAGAGTAGAAGCCTATGGCATACCTGGTTTTTTTTTTTAATAGCTTAGACAGAAAAAAATATGTAAGTAAGTACCAATAAATAGTACAAATTCGATGTAAACTTTTCATTTTTGTACCATAGGCAAAATAGGTGTATTTTCTGGTAGAAATAGTCACGCGCGTTCACACTTGAGTCGATGATCTCGATAACTCGAACCTCATTAAGTTCTCTCAGTAAGGCGAATTATGTAACTCGAACAAATCTATACCACGAATTTTAATACGCACAGTCCTTCTCCAAGCAGCAGACTGAGGCCGATGCTACCTAATTTAGTTGAATCGGTTTAGTAGTTCAGTTACGCAAACGACCAAGCTCACTCATGCATTAGTCACTCTTTCTTTTGCCAACAGATTCTACAAAAACCTTTTACAACTCACCCCATCCTCCTCAAACAGCCGACAGAGCTGCGGATCCTCCTTGACCCCACACAGTGCGTCTGCTATCCGGTCCCTCATCCTCCTTGCGAGCTCGAAGTCATCCCTAGCTGCTGCTGTGCGTTTGCGCAATCGCCAGCGACCGATACGGATGCCAGCCGATGCAAGCGCTGCGCCCGCGGATTTCAAGCGACGAGCGTATTCGAAGCGTTCCTCTACAAGGAACATGTTGTGATTATGTTTTAAAATGCACACCTCTGTCCAAAAGAAAAGTGCGCTAGGCAGTAGGCCCATTAACTAATTGAGATTGGTTAAGTCAGGTACCATTTTAGTTATTTTACTACGACACAGTAATTGTCAGAAATTCGGACAGTAAAGTCGACTCGAGTTCAATAGCATGTATTTTGATAGAGGTAACACAAAGTATGAGTCGGTCCTCTCCGGAAACCAAGGTCTATTTAATTTTTGTCATAATATTCCTCTTCCTTTTGAAAAACACAATCGATTTTCTTGCACTGCACTGCTTACTAGCCAAAAACTGTCAGAAACAAAAGCCTCTCTCTCTCTCCTTCTCCTCAACTTACCACCAACAGCATTCTTCTTCTTCTCATCCAGACTCCTCACCAGGTCGGCGATATCGTTGTCCACATACATGATGAAGGCGAGGTCATCGTACGGCGAGTAGGCTGGCTCCTTGCTGATTGGCTGAACTGGGGAGCTCTCACTCTCTTCTACTTCCTCACCCAGAACGTTTACTGCCATTAGTGCTACCTGAAGTGAAAGACACGGAGATGGAGGAAGAATTCGAAAAAGTATACCAAGAGTAAAACAAACGCAGATAGTGTAAGAATTCGTAGTGCAAGTTTGCTAGCTCCATCATTTATGGTTGCTCCTCATTATGTCAATTTGTCTGAGATCTTCGCAAGGCCAGTAGATAAATTTTGCCTATCCAGAAGCCAAGGTAACCGACATAACCCGAAAAATTGCCAAACTTAAGTGGCAGTGGGCAGGGCACATTGCTCGCAGAACAGATGGCCGATGGGGCCGAAAGGTTCTGGAGTGGCGACCGGGTACCGGAAAACGTAACGTTGGAAGGCCTCCCATAAGGTGGACCGATGACCTTGTGAAGGCTGCAGGAATGCGGGAAGCAGGGGAGGGGGGAAGGCCTATGTCCAGGAGTGGAGTAAGATAGCTAAAAGACCTGTGCATTTAAGTAATTCTGTCTTCGATACTGTTCATGTGGCCAGACTAGGCGAAGCGATAATTTTTGCAAGATGGCTGTTACTTAGTAGGTAGATGAATTAGGACCCGAGCCAGTATGGTGTTGGTGGATGCGGAAGTAGTAAATCAAACGGCAATCATGTGTTTTTCTAGTCTATCGGCTTAACTCATGTTTGCGTAGTGTCAATAAAATACCTGATCATCTTCTTTAGCTGGAGGGTGTGGTCCGGACAGCTTGAGTTTAACGAAGCGGGCTATGGTTGGTTCAGGAAGGGCAGCTGATCTGAATGTAGAACAAGATTTCTTTATTAAGTACTAAGATACTTTAAGAAACGAAGAATCTTTAATTTCGGTATGAAAAAGTGTTGGTTTTTCATATCGAATGAAAGCGGGTACTTAATAAAGTGTACGCGAAAAATTCAGGACATTCGAAGTCTGGGCTTTGAGACAACGCTCGATTTTAATGTTACCTTCTTCTCAAGTCCACTTGCACTTACCTTAATTCTCTGGTCCTGGCTTGCTGTGCTGGTCTGGCGAGCGTAACTCTGCCGACGCTGGTGTAAGTGGCGCCACAAGGAGTGGCCGCCCCCTCGGAGACCAGCCCACCTGATACCAGGACTTCCACGCATGACGCTGCATATGAAGAGAAAATGAAACAAGTGAAATATGGAAGGTTTTAAAATGGCAGAGATCCTCCGACGGCGACGTAAGAAGACGTAAGTTTTGGACACCTAATGGAACATTTGTACATTTGGCATTTTCTAAACTCATACGTAGGTACCTACTTGAAGTAACTGCAACAATAACTGGGGTCGTTGACCGCAAAAAAATAAACATGGACTTTTTTCATTATATTAAAATGATTGCGTCCGCGGAGTTACGCTAGCTATTTTAATTTGACCGGGTACGGGGGCTAAGGTTAAAATAATTAAAAGACAAAATAACTCAATTAATTTATGCCCGAGCCAATTTGAAAATTATCATTTGGTCGCAAATCTGTGATCGTTGCGGTTTGAAAATTAAGTTGATATTGTGCGCACATTCTCATTTTCATACATCATCAGCTTTTGATGTACCTACTCTCTGAATGGTCTATAATATGTAATGGTGATGGTGAAATTAGTCTATAATATGCAGATGATGTATGAACATGAGAATGTATATTTTATTATGGTTCCCCAATAAACGAAGTTCAGAATGGCCAAGAAGTTTTCAGTAGTTATAGCAGACCGGAGTCTGTATTCGCGCCCGTTTGATGGCAATAGGCTTGCCTCCCCTTAAATAACAGAACATTCACATGTACTCACGTATGAGCTGATGGTGTGCTAATAGCTGCAGCTTGTGGACTGATGTGACTCTCGTCAGCCTCAGTAACAGCTCGTGGGGAGGAGCACCCTCGCTGCGCCACCCGCGGGCTGCTGGGCCTTGGGAGTTCAACTCGCATGCTGGGTAGGAGCTGTCTTCACCTGAAGGACACAAGATAGTCTGTGTAAGTGTGTGCATCACTGATGTGGATGTAGGCGTACTTCACACTTCCCCGCGTCATGCGACGCCCGTGATTTTTACATTCGAATTCAATGAAAACGCGTTTATGTGCGGGATATAATAGGTCTTTACCTATGAAATTGCCGTTTTGTATGAAAAAATTTAAACGAATTTTTTTCATGTATGTTTTATTTGTATTAATCGAAGTAATCACCCATGCAATCAATGCATCTTTGCCAACGCAGTGGCAGTTTATTGATGCCCTTCTTAAAGAAATCAGCTGGTCGGGAGGCAACAAATTCTTCAAAGGCATTTTGTACTGCCTCTCGGGTATTGAATTTTTTTCCCGCCAAGATGTTATCCAAATTCTGGAAAAAGTAGTAGTCTGTAGGCGCAAGGTCTGGTGAGTAGGGCGGATGACGGAGAGCTTCCAACCCCAGTTCTTGCAACTTGGACACCGTCTGCTGTGCAGTATGAGGTCGCGCGTTGTCGTGCAGGAGCAGCGGAGACGAGCGATTGACCAATGCTGGTTGGAGATGTGCCAGCTTCTCCATCATTGTGTTCAGTTCTTCACAGTACACATCTGCAGTAATGCTCACCCCGTTTGGTAAGAAGCTGTGATGAATCACACCGGCGCTAGACCACCAAACAGTGACCATCACTTTTCTAGGGGTAAGTTTTCGTTTAGGGCATTGTTTAGGTGCTGAACCAGGATCCAACCAACTTGCTGAGCGCTTGCGGTTATCAAACAGAATCCATTTTTCATCGCAGGTAACAATGCGGTTCAAAATTCCTTCATTTGTGTGTCTGTTGAGCAGTGCAAGGCACGTCTCGACGCGTACTTCGCGCTGGCGATCATTGAGTTCGTGGGGCACCCATTTGTCAAGCTTTTTTACCTTGCCAATTTGACGCAAATGGACCAATATTGTTTTGACGCTAACGTCGAAAGCTGCTGCTAATTCAGCCGTAGATTGTGTATCATCAGCTTCCACAATCGCCTTTAATTCGTAATTGTCGACCAAAGTCTTCGGACGACCGCGAGGTTCATTTTTCAGGTCGAAATTTCCAGAACGGAAGCGAGCAAACCAATAACAGGTGGTGCGTTGGTTTGTAGTGTTAGCTCCGTAAACGTCATTGATGTTGCGTGCCGCTTGTGCCGCGTTGCTGCCACAACGGTACTCATATTCCATAATTACTCGAATTTTTAACGTATCCATGATGACGAAAAAGATTGAAATGCGATGAAAATGTAACACTAATCAATAAACAAATGACTACTTTTGGAAAAAAAAATCCATGTTTTTAAAATAAAATTAATTTGAAATTAGAATTCTTAGCCAAACAAAAATTATTTTGATTTGAAATGGCCAGTACTGCAGAACGGCAATTTCATAGGTAAAGACCTAATATATGGCTTCGTTTCCCGCGCCCCTTTTGCTTGTCGTGTCGCAGTGTGAACGACGCCTTAGAGGTTCTTCACACCGAAATGAGATGCGAGTACGGTGCGCTTTTGGATCGCATACACTGCTCCTAAGTTCGGATCTGATGATCGAATTACATTCTGCGTACAGAAGCTATTATTACTGAAGTAAGTCAACTTTAAGTACATACTTATATCGTTCTCATTTTTTGGCACGAACTAAAAGAACCCATCTAGGTCTGACTACACAGGGTGCACCGGGAGGAGCGTCACTCGTAGAGGTATGTTGCAATTTTACAATGGCTATCAAATCCTGTACATTACAGGAGAACTTTTATCGCCATTGTAAAAATACAACATGACTACTACACCTATAGGAGTGTGTAGTCATTATTTTTACCTCATAATAAACGCTTTAGGGCGCTGCCACGTTATTGTAGCGCATCTGCAATGTTTGCTCGAGCCAGGGGCCCTACTCCCTAAGTCCGTCCGTCCATCCGTCCGTCCGTTCATCCGTCCGTCTGACATAAAGATCCATCAAAACAAGTGTAAAAGTTAAATTATTCGGACGGGCAAAAACACATTGGAATTAGGGACAACTGTGAAATTGTGTTGTCATTCATACTTCGTTTGGACGGCGAACCAATCATCTATCCGTAAGTGATACGGAGTAGGAAACGCCTGTGACGAAGGCCGAAACTACGGACTTCGTGCTTAGGGAGTAGACCCCCAGATTGGATAGCTTCTCCACTGTAGTTCGCAAAAAGAATGCATCTCTTCTGACAAGCAAGCGATTGCTGACGGGACTGACGAAAGCCCCATAATGAGGCATCCTATAGAAACCACCCAGTCGGTACAATTTAAGTAGGTACCTACATAGCAAATAAGCTAAATTGATTACTAACATCTAGTACTTACTTATTGTAAGTATTTTTGTAATTTGGATCTAGTTGTCTCTTTAATTAATAAATTATACTTATTATTATTTATTAGACTCTGAACTTTGGCGTTGTCAGGTGCAAAGTTGCACACCGTGCTACTACAAAAGTTGCAAAGGTCTTGAAAATGTTACGAAGATGGCTGGTACTTATAACTTAGTAGCTTATATTTACGTGGGTGTAAGAAAACGAGAAGCCACAAAAGTCCTATACCTATTCTTAAATTAGTTTCGAACTTTGTCTTTTACACCAAGTACAAAAACTTAGTTAGAGAAGAAACAAATTTTCCGTTCGACCCACGCGACATGGAAATATGTACCTATTTAATTTTCATTTTTGTAAATTCCTTCTTGTCGTAAAAACATAGTTCATAGTATGAGCTGCAATGTTAATAATTTTAATTAAAACAACTGTGGCGTGCATGGCATGCTCAAACCGTGTTCCAATTTATTATTCTTTCTTGGAAGCACGTTTTAGTACTTAAATCTAAGTAATTGTATGACATCGTCATTGGTTTGGAATGAAGGGATTAAGGGGTCCCCGAAACGATCAATTGCCATCAATTTCTATTTTCTATTTTCGGGACATCGCCAAACGGTTGGTCGACTCTACACTCGTGACCAAAGGGCTGGCCTATTTTTTGGCTAAAGAAATAGCATTGCCAATAGTAACATGATGGTCACCCATCCAAGGATCAACCGCAGCAAGCGTAGCTTAACCTGATCTATCGACCCGAACGGCTGTTATTACTTAGCCACTAGCCCCTCTCAGTTAGTACATAGGATACTTTTTCCCGTGAGATAATTTCCGACATCCACACGGACGAAGCCGCGGGCAAAAGCTAGTACTTACAGAATAACTTAGCGGCGACGTTTCCCCTCAGACGTTCAGTAAGTAATATCTTAATGCAAATCGCGCTGGGTGCATCCGAATGGCGTTGACCATCTCCCTATTGGATTGGATATGACTCTTAATAATACAACTTAAATAATAAACCCGCGACCCTGGCAGGCATCTGGAAATGTAAACCAGGCTATAAAATATGACGGAACTGCTCTTAAGAAACCGTAGCTTTACTCAAACAGCGGCACTTGAAACTGTCTCGTCGGACTGTAGGTAAGCCAATAAGTGGCGAAGGGATTAGCCAGTCAAGGTTAGGTTGACATTGACACCCAGTGGCGTAACTACAGGGTGGCAAGTCGGCAAAATGCCACGGGCCCCCAGCCGGAAGGGGCCCCCGGTCAGAGGAGAATCCCAACTCCCAACATTTAATATTACACATTTAGTAAAAATCCGATGAATTTGCCACGGGCCTCGAACGGTAGGTATACGCCACTGTTGACACCCGCATCCAATGAGGTAATAACATCATTACCCGCATCACGAATCACAATTGCGTAAAGGTCGATTTAGACCAAACGAGCGAATGCTCCTTCTATCGCCACTCTACCAAATTCTTTTTGTGTTACCTAAACAGGGTCATAAAAACTCATAGCACTCCTTCGCTCCATATTTAAAATGTCAAGAATATCGACAAAATAATGCTCTAGTTCTTGTTATGGCTCCATGTACGTTTAATCTAAATCAGGCAACACCAATCACAATCGGAAAGATTTTAAGGGAAATTGCTAATCCATTGCTTCATAATAATATGTTCGAAAAAAAAACATAAATTTAAACGCAATGAAAGTAAGTACTTACCTAATTGAACTGTCAAAATCAAAGACTTTTTATTGTTAAGAGTGTTACCAGGCCAGGCGCACTCCGCATTTTAGGTATGAAGCTACAAGTACGCAGCGGTCTCGACTTGTCGAGCTAATTCAGTGTGGGCTGCCGCGCACCGGCCGGCTCGCACGTAAGTTCGATACTCACTCACGTGCCGCGTCGTAAAAGAAGACCTAACGAGTCAGAAGGTATAAGAGTTACGCGATAGAAGGAGAGGCAACTTCTAGGTGAATATAACTAGGTAATTGTCGCTGTGCGACCTGAATTTAACTTTATTGTGACGTAGCAAGAGTCGCTAAGTATCTAATTAAATGATTTTGCGGAGTGAATCTTCTGTACTTGTACTATTATGTATTCTGTGGTGTTACGCAATTACCCGACGGATTCCAAAGCGTTGGATATATCTCTGAAGAGTTAAAGGTACTAGTACTGTAAAACTTTCCTAATGCAGCTAACGTTAGGAGGTTTTCCAGTACTAAGTACTTACCAGTAAGTTGCGATTGATTGGCAGAAATAACAACAGCCAATGTTCTTCAGACAGGTCAGGTGCGTAGTATGACCAGCACGCTTAGCATGACCGCCATAGAAACGGTTTCGTCGACGGAAGAATAGACAAAATGAGAGATTGCCATGCTTAGACGCGTAGAATGCGTAGAAATATTTCTAATATCTGCCATTTTGTCTATTCTTCCGTTGACAAAACCCGTTTCTATGGCGCTCATGCTAAGCGTGCTGATGAGTCCAGATGAACGTAAACGAGGCAAAAGGAGTATGTAAGGATCGTAGCAGGTGGCATTATGTAGGGTCTGCCTACCCCCTTGGGGGCAGGCGTGAGTTTATGTTTTATGTAGTTCAACAGCCATTAAAATGACTTCAGATACGACAAAAGATTCATTTAAATCGACTCAAAACACACAACTCTGCTTAACCCATCGGGGAATCGGGCGTGAACGGGGCTTAATTCCCCTCATTTCTCTGAATACATCGGAAATAAGTTTTTAGAAGCGTTAATCGTAGAGGGTCGTGTTTTCTTTGTCCAACTATAGAGCTCTATTTATTAGTTGGACAAAGAAAGCAGAACGTCATGCCTGGTTGGTTCCCCAAAGAGAAATTCAGTTTGAAGGTTTCCAATAAAGTTCCCACTATCAGGATACAGGCCCTTGCGAAGCAGTAATGCTCGCGAAGAAGGAGGCGGAACGCGTGAGGGAGAGACAACCTCACGCCCTTAGTCGCCGCAGGAGACGCCCTGGGCGGCGGGAATCGATAGCCGATTCCCGGCCACCGTGGGCGCGCGCTTGTGGACGGCGAGTAGTGGGTAGCTCGCTTTCCGGTAAGGACCAGGGGGTCTACTCCCTAAGTCCGTCCGTCCGTCTGACATAACGATCCAACAAAACAAGTGTAAAAGTAAACATTTTCGGACGGGCAAAAACACATCGGGAGTAGGGACAAGTGTCAAATCGTGTTGTCATTCATACTTCGGTCGGGCCCCGAACCAATCATCCATCCGTAGGTGATACGGAGTAGGAAACGCCCGTAACGAAGGCCGAAACTACGGACTTCGTGCTTAGGGAGTAGACCCCCCGGCCTAGGTCGACGGCGCGTTGTGTTCCGCGCGCGCCTCAAAGAGATGTCAGCAAAATGATGGGGTCCGATAAGGCCGATGCCGCTGGGTTCGCGGGTTGTTCGAAAGAGATACCGAGGCCCGGCACAGGCAACTGAAGGAACACGAGTGGGTTTTAGTCAGTAAAAGTCTGACACGTCCAGCTCAGGAGGTACGGCAGCACGGGAGAAGTCATTTGATGATTTCCCATCCACAAAAAATAGGATACAGAGGCCTTTGACTTTATTGGCTAATAGAGGAGTCTCTTTAACACTTCGTAGAACGCAGATCTATGTTTCTGTAATTACCGGTTACCACCTATACGAATGGTTAAGAAGCTAGCTGTAATCCACCTGCATGTAGGTACACCTGCCCATGTTTTGCCGTTATCGTTTAGTTTCAGGTAATAGAAGAGAGGGTAAGCTTATTGCCATCATATCAACCAAGCATGAGTCCAGACTGGCTGCTAGAAGAACTGCCTTGTCTTGATCACAGCTCCTGAAATTCAGGGCAGTCTTTGACCACTCTGGGCAAGTGCCCATGGGGCCCCGCGAATCATGGGGCCCCTAGTTCCTGCCAGCGTTGTAACTAGAGGCTGTCAAAATAAAAGCTAAGTAAATCCCAGACGAATGCTAAAATTTTCGAGCTCGCTTCGCTCAGTCATACTTAGTTAGGTTTGGTAGGACATCCTGCATTCTCTTTACGTGCCCAGGGCCACCAATATATTTAAAGACGGCCCTGACCTGATTACTGCTATCTTCAAAGAAACGTGCTAAACTCAATCTACCTCAATCAAATCTTAATAGCTGCGCCCCGCGGTTTCACCCGCTTTGACCGGGATAAAAATTACCAAATTTCATACAAATCGGTCCAGGCGTTTGAGCGTGAAGAAGTAACAAACATACGCACACACACACACACACACTCATAAACTTTCGCCTTTAAAATATTAGTGATATAATAAAATAGTAAAGAAGAATTGTTATCTGGTTGTCTGGATGTATATTTCGGAGCGGCGCAAAAACGCCTGAACGGATTTGGATGGAATTTGGCTCACAGATAGTTTGTACCCCGGATTAACACTTAGGATACTTTTAACCCGTCGCACTCCAATTAGCAGACACAATAGATTTTTTATTGTTATCTGCACACCTGGGTGTCAATCAACGTTTAAAGAGTTAATACCTGTAGTCCGTGGGATATTTTCCGATATCCTCGCAGGCGAAGCCGCAGGCAAAAGCTAATTAATAATAAAAGAGTTTGTCGAAAAATCCGATACCAGACAATATGAACTCTGAACTATAGAAACAATAATAAGTCCTGTATCGATCGATCCTGACGGCTGTGGCTTTACATTTTTAATGGAACAATTCAGTCGTAGTGTTCTAAGTGTGTAGTGTCGAAGAGTTCACGTCAAATGTATACCTACCTTATACTGTACCTACCTACCAAATAATGACAGTACAGAGCAAAGGTACCTACTTAGGTATATATACTTAGGTTAGGTAAAATACCTGAAAAGTGTAATAAATTGATTAAGCATTATTAGAGGTAAAATTTGTGACTGTGTATTACTCATCCTATTCCGAAAATACCTACTTTCACTAATGGGTAGCTAAATTATACCTGAGTGTTATAGGTTATGTTTTATGTTAAAACGAGAAACTTCACACAAACGAAGTCGCGGGCAAAAGCTAGTAAATGATGAATGGAAAAGGCTTGCCCGGAAAAGTTTGTGCGCAAATTCTGCAATACAATTTCTGCTGCCAACATTCTAGCTATTTTTCGATTCAATGAAACGAATGCTTTCATGTCAATCAATCTGCCTAGCCTTTTCCCAACTATGTTGGGGTCGGCTTCCAGTCTAACCGGATGCAGCTGAATACCAGTATTTTACACGGAGCGACTGCCTGTCTGACCTCCACAACCCAGTAACTGGGTAATACGATACCCCTTGGTAAGACTGGTTGTCAGACTTTCGGGCTTCTGACGACCCGTAACGACTGTCAAAGATCCACGAATGACAGCCGGGACCAACGGCTTAACGTGCTTTCCGAGGCACGGAGAAGTCTCGGTATGTAAAGATGGTCACCCATCCACTGACCAACCCCGGCAAGCGTAGCTTAACCTCATGGATCAACCCGTGCGGCTGTTATTACTTAGCCACGAGCTCCTGAGAGACGAGAATGCTTTCATGTCTGTAGGTATATTAAAGCATATTAATTTTATTTCAAATAGGCACACAAAATTAATATTTTTCAGGCAAATTATTACTTATTGGGTTTTTCAATTAGGAATTTCTCATAGTAGCCTGGAGTTATATTATCTGTGTCTGGAGTCTGGATTGGTGCCCGATTAATGGCAATTAGGATCGCCCGCTATTACATGGGACTTAAACATATCTAACTAGACGGTCGAGGTCATGGGCACCCCGAGGTTCGGTTTGGGTAGGTTCCTTTAATTAAACCCTGCAGACAGAAATAGGAGCCGCGCAGCGGGGCTTTGTTGACTTTCTGTCAGTTTGATCGATGTTTAGTTAGATTCGTTTATATTTTATTCTACCGGGTTAGAATTTTCGGGTTAGGTTCGGAATAATTCCGAAATATGAGTGTACCTACCTGCTAAAGGTAATTAGGTACATCTCTGCCTAGTTCTTAGGATAATACATACATAATGTTATGTATAAGGATCTTGATTTGACCTAGCATACCGCTGTCACTTGTATGGACCTTGGCGTTAGGTACAAGCGTTTTTAAAAGGTGAAGCCCGAAGGAAGGTTACCACTTTTTATCAGGTGGTCCAAAGGCTTGATTTTATTTCATAAAGTACCTACTACCTACATACCGATGAGAAATAAAATACCGATGTTTCATTCACGTATTTCGCGTAGACATATTTTATGACAAAATGTTTTCTAAACAACCAAACGTCCTATGTTTTAACAACACCCGTTTTCAATCTAAACATCACTTCACGTGGTTTTCCACTTTTCCTTCATCAAATAGAGTCCCCTAATTGATAGTACAGAACTGCCATTAGTGTAGTGGACACGATACTTACTCACAGCCTGTACTTAGCTACTGAATCAATGACAGCATTCACTAATTGCTGCTACAGGTTGATTTAATGAAAAAGGGTCTTTTTTAGCAGAGTGTAGAGTTGGTTTACGTATGACAGAGAAAGTAAGTAATGGTGTTGTTCTTTTGTTTGTTGAATGTTCGATAATAATTTAGTTTCAGGCTGACGATTAAATGTTGGTCCGGTTTTATACCTACTACGACATGGTACCACGTTGTAGTGAAGTATAATATTTTACAAACTCATTCTTGATATCATGTGTTAACTGACTTCAAATACTAAATATCTTTGTCTATAGTCTACACGTTCTAGTGTTCTCCAGACAACGTTTAAGAGTAAGTTTCCACTAAATCTTGAGATTGTTGACGACTCAATAGATGATAAATATTGACTGAATTCTAATACAAGAATGTTTAGGTAATAGGTCATGGTTAGTGTATCCGGCTCGAAGGACCAAAATATGTCGGAATAGGTACGTAGCAAGGTGTCGGTGTTTTTGAGGAGAAACAAATGTTTATGTTGAACACTATAATATTTATTGACTGTTCAAACTGTTCTTAGTGGTAAAATGTTAATGCAATGTTGATGAAAGGTTTCAATACAACCGGCTAACGTGGTAGACAAAAGTGCAGTACTGAATCTAATGTAAAGTAAGTAGTTAAATTAGGTCAACATGTCACGCCGACATTGCTAAATAATATGTTCGGTGAAAACACCGAATAGTGGAAGCATAGCACAAAAAGGAGGAGGCCTATACTCAGCAGTGGGTGGAAAAAGGCTGCCAATGATGATGGTGATGATTTTGATGATGATGATGATGATGACTTATAGGAAGAAAAGACAAGTTGCGCGTGCGCCACTCCCAAATAAATTGGGATAAGAGCAAGATGATGAGGGCCTTAGGGCCTATGCAAGTGGGAATCGCTTTCAAAGTGTTTCGTATTTCTATATTGACTTTCAACAGGAATGACCATCCAATACATTTTTGACTTTTCCATCATTGATAACGCTGATAGAATGTATGGGCCTTTGTCTAGGCCCTGTTTTTATAGAACAAAAGGATTATGCGGCCCTACCTATAAATATTTTGTCATTTATTTATTTTATTTATTATTTTATTGTACACCAGAAAATATACAGAAAAAATAAAAACACTACAAAACCTCGTACAATGGACGCCCTTATCACTTTCTGCTATCTCTTCCAGGCAACCTTTTAAAGCGATATCATCTTATTTCACAAACTAATAAACCTTAGGTATAAACGGGAATGTTTGTGACAAATCTTCACTGAAGATGGTATCACGGATCAACGACTGAACAGACTTGGATGAAAGGCATTCAAAAGACCATGGCCTGGATTCACACAGGATGTATTTTATCGGGGTCCATGAATGAAGGAAGTTCACAATGGATACGATTAAAACTGTTGGCAACAGCTATAATAGCAGGCTATAATTTTAGAGCCACACAGAGCAAGGCCGGGAGCCTGGGACTGTGTGAAGGTCAGTTCATCTGTATCGGTAGCTACAAAATGTAGATATGTTTAAGAGATTGCGGGTTAAAAATGTACGGGAATTAATACCGAATCGGTGTTTTGAAGTCATGGCCTAGCAGGGAAACCAACTAAGCATAAAATAACCTGTAAACAGTCTATGAATTTATTGACTCTAAGGTTTAGAGGACAACAAAGATTGAGGAAAATTATGAAGGCTGGTTTCCAGGCGTAAAGATGAAAGAATTTGAAAGAAAAAAAAGATGAATTTGTCTCTTTGACTAAGATTGGCAAGGGCCAGATTGCCAAGCTTGCTTACTTATTACCTACGTACGAGTAGGTATATAATTGCACCTATGCACATCACACAGGTTTGAACTATATAAACCTTTGTTTTCTTACAAAATAATCTATACCTAGTTTACTTAGGAATCTGCATAAAAATACATTAAAAATACTTACTTGTCGCATAAACCACGTGAAACGGAATGCGTTTAGGCATTTTTTTAGGAACAATTTAAAACACTACCTTTTTATTTTTAAATCTAAATAGATATTCACTTCCATAGCTACTAATATTATTGTACTAATTAAAAACAAAACACTGTCAAATCATTTGGAAACGCATTATTTTGGTTAAAAACATATTTTGGTTATTTTCTTTAAATAATTTACATTTTATAGGTAACTAAAGAGTGTTAGATGTTAGATTATTGTGAGACTGTGTGTTAGAATAATAGTGGGAAGGAGTGAAGTTGCTCCGAACTGGGGACTGTGAAATTAATCAATATTGGCGCGGCTGAGTTCGCGCGATATATTGCCGCGCAGGCCGCAATGATGGTGGCGCCATCTTTTATTCGGATTTCGTACTAGGAGAAAAACTTTTGGGGCAGATATCACCACCTTTTTTGCTATTATTTTTATGTGCGGTCAATTAACGTAGCATCAATTATGTTTCAGCTTAGTTGACCACAAGAGTTAAAGCTAGGAATTTTGTTGTTATTTTTAGCTATCTCAAAAGTAAAAAACGGAACCCCAGGATCAATTCGTTGTCCGTCTGTCTGTCAGTCTGTGAAGACACTATTTCTCAGGAACGCGTTGAGGTATCAAGTTGTAAAATACGTAGGTCTATTTAATTATCACTTGGAGCTTAAAAAAAATCAAGCTTCTAAGTCAATGCAATAAAAAAATAAGGCCTTAAAAGCGACATAATATTTTGATACTCGCAAATAAGTCAAAACCTAGATAAGTAGGTAGAGTAGGTACTTCGTATCGTTGACTTAGAATCATGAAATTTGGCAAGAAGCAAGGTCTCACAGCTCACGAGTAAAGGAAAAAGCCCGAAAATCGAAAATTTGTAAAAAAAAATAAAATAATAATAATAAAAAAAAATAATAAAAAATTAAAAATTAAAAAAAAAATAAAAATAATATTATTAATAATATTTGTAAAAATTATCACATAAAAAATTTGGTATTACAAACTTAGAGCAGTTGGAGAATTAACCGAGACCGTTTTTTTCAAATACAATGTTAAGTTTGTTTTTGGGGTAAATTCATCTCAATTAAGGAACCCTTCATTGTGCTTGGTCCGACACGCACTTGTCCGGTTTTTTTTTCTCCTATCGATGGCTGTTAAGGAGCACAGCAATCTATTTAGATATAAGTTAGTTTAGATAAATTGAATTACGGAGACTTGGTAGAGAATTAATATTGAAAGTAAAGCCCATAGAAAATTATTAGTTACATTTCTCTCACTAACTACCTAGTTTAAATTGTAAACATTGAACTTAGGTTGGAGGAAGCGAGAAAGCAATATACGCGCTCCCACCGCGCCCTCCAGCCTACGTGCGCGCACATAAATATGGCCGCCATTTGCTCAAATGAGTCAGTCTTCGCTTGATCCTCGTGCTGTAACTATCAGTCTCCGGTTGCCCTTCGTAATGTAAAGAGCTCTGCTCTAGTTTGATTATTGTGATTTGTTGTGACCACGTGTTTTAGTGAAGAATATATTTGTTTCCTGATTTTCATCTTCGTATTATTTCACGGATCGCCCATCAACCCTGCGCCTGATCTGCTACAATGGCTGATGGCATAACAAAATAAGACACACTGTAAATAGGTACATACTTTAATAAATAACAACATTTTGTTGATTCTTAACAATTTAAGTACGTATAAGAACTTTGGCACGGTTTACAGAATGGCTCCTGAATTACATAACAGTCGTTTGGCATTGTTTTTTTTATGCTGACTAACACATTTTTTTTTTTATTGGCAGACCAACAAGTGTCAGTGAAGTTATCCGCGCGGGCCGCAAATTTTATTAGTTTCCTTTGTGTGTGTGCAGGTAACACAGCCGGCACCTGTGCAGACACAGAGGGAGCCACCGCTGCTGCTCGGTGAGCTTGCTCACCGCAGCGGCCGCGGAGACCACCACCCGCTGAGATGCCGAAGCCCGACAAACGCGCCTCGTTTGGCCGCGATGCCGGGCGCCCCGACGCCCGTCAGGCGTTGGACCGGGCGACGTCGCTGCCGAACATCGGCGACGCGGCGTCCGGTCCGCCGTCAGCCGGACCATCGCAGATGAGGGGAGAAGAGAGAAGAGGAGGGGGGAGAAGTGCCGCTGCTGCCGCCGGCCCGCCGACGTCATCGGCGCCTGCGCGTGTTGCGCCGACGCCATCGTCGAGCCGCCCGCAGGCGGTGCCTATCCGCCCCGCTACGTTTCGCCCAGTGCCGATTATGGCCCCGGGGCCACCCGCGCACACTAGCCGCGCGACGCCCGCCGCGCGCTCCGCTGCGCCGCCAGCCGCGCGCACCGCTGCGCCGCCCGCCGCGCGCACCGATGCGCCGACCGCCGCGCGCACCGCGGCACCACCCACCGCGCGCACCATTGCGCCGTCCGCCGCGCGCACCGCTGCGCCGCCCGCCGCGCGCGCCTTCGCGCCGCACGCGACCGTACCATCTGCACGCTCCCGCGCACCTCCCACGCACACCGCTGCGCCACCACCGCGCTTCACGTCGCCGCCCGCGCCCGCGGGCGCAGCGGCTAAAGCTGTGACAGCTTCGCGCTCCGCCGCGCCTGGTCCCCGCTTCTCGCTGGCGGGACCGGCGAGTGCCGCGAAAACTGACTTTAAAAGCAGTGAAGTGTTGTGTTCTCCACGGGCGCCTGACTCACCGGCGCCCCCCCGTACTTCCGCCCGCGACTCGCCTGCCATGCTATCGGCAGGTTCATCACGCGCGGGATCGAACATGTCGATAGCATCGGCGTGTTCGGCCGCGTCCGGTCAAGAAGACGTATCGTCGGACACGACTCCGAGATCCGGACAGCGGCCCACCGCTGGAGTAGGGGCTGAGTTTATGACCCCACTATCGCGACCGCTGGGCTTTGGCTTCGAGTTTAACCTGGAGCCCAAGCCTCAGAGAAGAAGAAGGAGTTCCAGCGACACTGAAGCGGAGATAGCGAAGCGGTCCTGCCTGGACTCACCGCGGTCGCCCACATTCGCTGACGCAGTGCGACACTCCGCACCTTCACCGGACATGACAGCTACAGGGGTAAGTGCTTTAACTTTTACCCCTGTCCCCTCTACTTCTTTTGTACCCCCCGCTACCATCCCCGGTACCGAATCGACGACGACGACGACGACGGCGACGACGAAGACGACGACGACGACGACGACGAAACAACCGGGGAAGCCGCGATACCCGCCGCTGGTAGCGGAGAGGCTACCAAACTGGGCCACCCATTTCAGGGCCCTAGCAGCAAAACTTGGCCACCCTCCTAATGCTCGGCCGTTTGGGACGGGCGTTAAATTCGTCCCAAATAGTGAGGACGAATACAGGCTGGTCCAAAGGTACTTGACCGGCCTGGAAAAGGAGAAGGACAGCGGCGTCTCCTGGTTCGCCTACTCCCTACCAGCGGACAAGAAGTTTAAAATTGCCATAAGGGGGCTGCCGGCGGACACCCCCCCCCAGGAGATTGAGGAGGAACTCCGGGCGTTGGGATACCAGCCGGAGTACGTGCGCCATATCAAAGGCGCACAAGGACGACCCGGCTGTATATTTCATGCCATCCTCAAGAGGACCCCCGACGTCCGGGCCATATTTGACACCACCGTATTTTTATACATGCGGGGTGTCACAATAGAGGCTTGGCGCGGCAAACGTGGGCCCGCCCAGTGTCACCGGTGCCAACGCTTCAGGCACAGCTCGCACCAGTGCCACCGACCGCTCGCTTGCGTGCGATGCGGGGAGGAGCACGCGGCACGAGACTGCCCACGCCCGCGGGAAGAGCCGGCCACCTGCGTCAACTGCGGTGGCCCGCACCCCGCGAGCAACATAAAATGCCCCGTGTTCCAGACGGAAATAAGGAACAAGCGAGCGGGGACTGTCGCCATCACGGCCTCCACACGCCGGCCCCGAGAGGCCACCGAGAGGCAAAAGGAGATTCCAGAAGAGGCACAAGGCGCGTCACTGATGGCGGCAGCCAACGGGCCCACACAGCGGACCGAAGCCACCTCCTCGAGGCGGAGGAAGAAGAGACGCGGGGGGAAAAGGAGAGGGAAGAAGCCCGAGCCCCCCGCGGTGACGCAAGCAGATATTCCCGGGGCCGACGTCCCTGCCTCATCATCGGGGGCGCAGGCTGTGAAACACTCACAAAAGGGAGAAGCTGCTACTACTAGCGCCAACAGAGCGCAGCGGCCACTGCAAGAAACCGCAAAATCCGCCATATTTAAAAAGGGCGGAGCTACTGACGCCAGCGCCACCTTAGCGCAGCGGCAACAGGGGGAACCAGAAAGGTTCCCCAAAACTACGAGTGGCGCTACTAGTATGCAGCCACCACAAGACAAAGACAAGAAGAAACACTTCACAGCCTGCGCTATACAGCTCTTGATGGACTTAATCAAGGCCATCAGGCAGGGACAGGATGTGGAGACAGTTATCCTCGATGGCCTGGCCGCCCTGCTAACGCTGTACCATGGCTAGCTCATTGAGGGTAATGCACTGGAATGCCCGCGGCCTCCGGGAAAAGGTCGCCCTCCTCCGCCATCTCCTGAGGGAACAAAACATCGACGTGGCGCTCATAAGCGAGACGCTCCTGGGACCTGGGGACAGGATTAGGTTCCCGGGATATCTCGTTTATAGACAAGATGAACGGTCGGCACAGCACAGGATATACCGTGGTCTGGCGGTACTTGTGAAGCGAAGAGTCGTTCATCAAGAACTCCCCCCACCGTCACTCAGCAGTTTTTACGCGCTGGGTGTCCAGCTACATATAGCCGGCGAGGACATAGAACTTTATGCCTGCTACAAGTCGCCCGCGGCCCGCCTAGACCTGACAGAGCTGCGGGCCTTGCTGAACCACTCAACACACGCCACTATCCTCGCCGGGGATTTAAATTGCAAGCACCCAGCGTGGAACAGTCACACCACTAACGAAAATGGGAGACGACTCTTCGCGGATGCGGAAGCCTTCGGTTATACGGTGTCCGGCCCAGACACACCGACCCACTACCCAGATGCCGCAATTTTCATGCCAGACGTGCTGGACGTCGTAGTCCACCGAGGGCTACACCGTCAGATCACGCAGCAAGTGTTGGACGACGAGCTACAGTCGGATCACCATCCTGTACTCGTCGTCCTATCGGGGGTGCCGACCCGATTGAAGCCACTAGCGCCACGTCGATCAACGGACTGGACAGCCTTCTCAGAAAAAGTAGAGACCACTACGCCGACTCGGCCCATTGCCACCGCCGCGGACGTAGACCAGATGGCGGATGACGTCACTGCTTGCATACAAAGCGCCTTAGAAGCGGCGACAACCACAACGCAACCGCAGGGGGGAAGGCCATTGCCACCCCTGCCGACACACATTACAGCGATGATCGCCGTGAAGAGGCGCCTACGCAAGCAGTGGCAACAGCTGAGATGTCCGACGCTCAAGACGCAGCTAAACCGTCTCGCGGAGAGGGTGAAGGCCGAGCTACAGGCGCACACCGCCGCGGGCTGGGAGGAACGGATCGACGCCACGACGGATAACTGGCCGTCGATACACAAATTATGCAACCAGCTCACGAATACCCCAGCCCCGGTGCGTCCGCTACTGAATAGCGACGGGGCGTACAAGTACGTATCGGAGGACCGGGCGGAGGTCTTCGCCGAACACCTGGAGCGTCAGTTCCAGCCGAACCCGACCAGCGACCGCGAACATGTCGCGGCAGTTGAGAAACACCTGGGAGACTACTTCGCTACGCCGATAGCTCCCGATGAGGACCCCGTCTTCTTCTCGCCGGGCGCAGTCAGACGCGCCATCCTGCGAACGAAGCCCAGGAAGGCCCCCGGTGCGGACGGTATCACCAATACAGCGCTGCGCCACCTGCCGTTCCGTATGGTAGCGGCGCTGGCGCGCCTGTTCACGGGGATACTGCGCACAGGGGCCTTTCCCGCCTCGTGGAAGGAGGGGCGCGTCATTATGCTGCCCAAGGCGGGGAAGAACATTCTGAAGCCGGAGAGCTATCGGCCGATCACATTGCTGCCGACCGTCTCCAAGGTGTTCGAAGCACTCCTGCTGCGACATCTCCAACCTCACATAGCGCCACGACCGGAGCAGTTCGGGTTCCGGCCGGAGCACAGCACGACGCTTCAGCTGTCGAGGGTACTGCACCACCTCGCAGCCGCGCTTAACAAAAAGGAATATTCGGTGGCAGTATTCCTCGACATGGAGAAGGCCTTCGACCGTGTGTGGCACGACGGCCTTATTTTCAAGTTAGCCACGTCAGACGCGCCCCGTCGCGTCGTTAAAGTGGTCTCTGCTTTTCTGTCTCACAGGACCTTCAGGGTGGTGGTCGACGGAGCGCTCTCCAGCGCTCGCCCGGTGCGTGCCGGTGTGCCGCAGGGCAGCTGCGTATCGCCGGCGTGTTACTCGCGTTACACCGACGACATCCCCACCACTGCCGACGCCATGCTCGCGCTGTATGCAGACGACGCCGCGTACATCACCACCTCGCTTAACGCAAAGTACGCGGCGGTGAAGATGCAGCGCGCCCTGGACCTTCTTCCCGAATGGCTGTCGAAGTGGCGGCTGTCGGTCAACGTGGGTAAGACGCAGGCGATGGTCACTGGTGCCGCGCCGCTCCCGCCACCCTTGAAGCTGCAAGGAGCCGACGTCGAATGGTCGCCCCGGGTCAAATACCTGGGGGTCACTATCGACCGTCGGCTCTCAATGGAGTCGCACGTCCGCGCGGTCGCCGCAAAAGGTAGGGTCGCCCGCAACCTCCTGCGTCCGGTGCTCTCGTCCCGCATTCCGGCGCGCGTCAAGCTGGGCGTGTACAAGATGTACGTGCGCCCGATCTTGACGTACGCCGCCCCTGCATGGTTCGCCCTCACGAGCGAGACCAATCGCAAGATTCTACGTGCGCAGCAGAGCCAAGCGCTGCGCACCATCGTGGACGCCCCTCGCTTCGTGAGGAACGACGTCATCCAGAGGGACCTCGGGATTGAGAGCCTGGACGACTTTGTGCGGCGCCTCGCGAAGGGAATGTTCGCGCGTGCCGACGCGTCTGATTGGCCCCACGTCAAGCAGATCGCGCCCTGGCATGCGCGCCCCCCTGACGCGAGACGACCTTTGCCCCGCGACCTGGTCGCGGACGAGTGACTCCACACCGGACTGGACTTCCGAGTGAGTCGCCCTCAGTCTACACGCGGCTCACTTGTGACAAATAGACTCCACAACACTACATACACCTGCTGCGTGGCGCGTGCTAGGATAATTTAGGCGTGTCACGTAGTAAACATCAGACATTCACCTCTACACAGGCACTAAACACACATGCGAAGACGCAGCGCGGGCGTGCGCGTTTCTCGCATAGACACCGGGTGGCGCCACACAACACAATGCCACCCACACACCCACAACACGGTCCCCCTAACCCACGCAGGCTCGGCTCGCTCTGAAAGTGTGTTGGGCGGGGGCCACTCACCCTTCTGCAGGAACGTCGAGTCCGTACCTCTGTCGCTGGTCGCCTCCTGCTGGGCTTCACCCATGTAGATGGGGGTTCCACCTGGTAGGGGTTGACCGCCGGGGTACGGTGAAGAAAGCGGCGCTGACTAGCAGCGTCGTGGCGTGCCTGCAGACACAATTATAGCAATTATACACAGGGGCGCGATTAGCCGCGCCCCAGCATCTGTAGGCCGTGCTAGGCCGCCAAGAAGAGGGGCCCGTATTGACGGGTCACCGTGTTGCCTCCGCGGTCAGGGGGCTACGCCCCGGCACCGCCAGTCACACACCCCTTGAGGGGTGTCGCGACTTCCAAACGATGCGGAAATGAGTCAGTCTTCGCTTGATCCTCGTGCTGTAACTATCAGTCTCCGGTTGCCCTTCGTAATGTAAAGAGCTCTGCTCTAGTTTGATTATTGTGATTTGTTGTGACCACGTGTTTTAGTGAAGAATATATTTGTTTCCTGATTTTCATCTTCGTATTATTTCACGGATCGCCCATCAACCCTGCGCCTGATCTGCTACATTTTGGTCCTTCGTGCCTGGATCTGCTGAATACGTCGAAGATGAGTGAACGAAGCACCGTTACAACAAGGAGCAAGCTACGGAAGATAGAAGCAGAAATGAATAAGCGTCGAGTACTGCAAGCCGATTCAGGGGTGCTCTCTGAAAGGGCGCCCGGTTCACCTTCCATCGCGCCTACAACATCGTCGGTTCCTGCACCTGTGATCCCACTGGCGGGAGGTCGTGTTATTGACCACAGAATTGTCACGCCTGTGAGATCGGAGAAACAACAGGGAGCAAGATCCGGGACAAGCCACGTCTCCTCGAAGAGCGGCCAGAGGAGTGCCGACTATCTTCGTCGGAGGGTAGAGTACGAGGCTGAACGAGAGTTAGTGCGCCTGAAGGAAAACCTAGTCAAGAAGAAGCTTGAAGCTGATCTCGCTGAAATAGACGCTGCTGCAGAGGAAGACTCCGTTTCAGATGAAGAAGGAACAACGCGTCGTATTGAAGAATGGATTACAGAAACGACGCCCGTTGTCAATAGAGAAACGTCTGCACCCGCTGTGTTTCGCGAGCCGCCGCCGCACGACTATACAACTGCGCTCCAACAACAGGGTGCGCCCGTGTCCGCGACGCCCCGCGTACCACCGCTCGACCATACAACTGCGCTCCAACAACAGTGTGCGCCCGTGTCCGCGACGCCCCGCGATTTGTTAGTGTCATTACCACCGCTCGATCATACACCTGCGCTCCAACAACAGTGTGCGCCCGCGTCCGTACAGTTTCGCGAACCCACGTACCTAGAGTACGCTACGCCTGTAGCACCGGCTAAGGCTCCGCGAGTGCCGACTACTGAAGTGCCAACTAGAGAAGTGCCTGAGTGGGAAAACACGTTCGCCGAGGACACCGATAGGAGCAGGTCTCGGGACAGAAAAATTGATCAGTTAGCAGACGCTATATCTAACTTGGCGCGTCCGCGGCCAGTACCGAGGCAAGCCTATGAGTTGCCGTTCTTCAATGGCGACCCAGCGGAATGGCTGTCATACAAGAACATGTATCACGACACGACTGCAATGTATCATTTCAAGCCGCATGAAAACCTAGCGCGCTTGAAAACATCGCTCCAGGGAGACGCCAAGTTAGCTGTGGAGGATCTACTGCGTACTTCAGTGAACCCCGCGGACATCATAAAGACTCTGGATGAAGAATTCGGTCATCCTAATCTAGTGCTAGAATGTGCCCTCAAGAAAGTGCGCGCCCTACCTAAAGTGTCGGAAAGTGGTCGTGAACTTATAAAGTTCTCAACAACAGTGAGAAATTGTGTGTCGCTCCTGAAAAGTGTGAACGCGAATGGATACTTAAATAACCCACAACTGGTGAGTGAACTATTAAATAAGCTTACGCCTGTACAACGTGCTCAATACGGTGATTTTGCAATGGGCGTAGCAGCGAACCAGGGCATAGATATGCGAGTTTCACCTAGTCTGGAACTACTCGCACAGTTCCTGAATCATCTAGCCCGAGCTACGTCATATTACCTGCAAATGGAAATGAGCCAGCCCACAGCGTCGACTAGCACTACTAAGCCCCGAGCAAATACACAAATCTTCAAGCAGCCTAGAAATATACAACGTCTGCATGTACATTCCGATAACGAGCAACAGGCAAAAGCTAAAGAGGATAAATGCACGTTATGTGAGGAACAGCATAATTTATCAAAATGCAAAAAGTTCACTGAATTAAGTATCGACGAGCGATGGCAACACGTGAAACAAAATAAATTGTGTTTTAAATGTATTGTCAAGAGACACGGGAAGAATTTTTGTCGTGCAAGTAGGTGCGCGTCGTGCAATTACGCGCACCACATATTATTACATGCCGATAAGAAAACGGAGAGCGTCACAAATGTCAGCGACTACACCGGGAAGGCGTTGTTAAAAATAATACCAGTGTGTGTAACCGTGAACGGAGTAGACAATCAGTGTTATGCCCTACTGGATGACGGTGCCACAGTGTCATTAATAGACGATTCGTTGGCAAACAACGCCAATGGAAAGCAAGTTCCACTAGTGCTACGGAGTGCGCGCGGTCAGGAAATAGTAGACGAAAACTCACGTGTAATCAGTGTGTCAGTGCGTGGGCCAAACGGGCAAACATATAATGTGAAGTGTCGTACGTTAAAAAGACTGGACTTACCCGCGCAAACAGTGCCCGCCGCAGTGATGACGGAGCACGCCCACATTCGCCACTTGGGTTGCGAGGAGATGAGAGGTGCCAGGCCGCTGCTGTTACTGGGGCAGGACAACTGGGAGTTGCTTGTCAGCCGGGAGACACGCCGAGGGAAATCTGGTAAGCCTGTTGCCTCTTTGACCAGTTTAGTGTGGGTAGTGCACGGACCCGTAGGGAAAATAGATAACACTAGAGAGGAATCTGTAAATTGTGTCATAGAGTCAAACATTGACTTACATAATTTAGTCAAGAAACAATTCGAGTTAGAAGCTATTGGAATTTCAGAGGTGCTTCGAACGCACAAAGATGTCGATAGAGCTAACGCTATTTTAGATTCCACTAGCCGTCAGACAGAGAGCGGTGCGTGGGAAATAGGACTGCTATGGCGTCGGGACAACCCGCAGTTGCCCGACAATTATAGGTACGCACGCCAACGTTTGGCGGGAATTGAACGTCGTCTGTCAAAAGACACTGCGTATGCTAAGGCCTATACTGCACAAATCAATAGGTTATTAGAAGAGGGATACGCCAGTAAAATAGAAGGCGGAGTCGAGTTTGACCCAATTTGGTACTTACCTCATTTCGGGGTAAAGAATCCTAACAAACCTGAAAAACTCAGACTAGTATTTGACGCCGCGGCGTGTCATAACGGTACTGCATTAAATAACAATTTGCTTTCAGGGCCTGACCTCTTAAATTCTCTTTTAGGCGTGTTATTTAAATTTAGAATAGGGCCTATCGCATTACCGGGGATATAGCCGATATGTTCCTCCGAATTAAAGTTAGAGAACAAGACCGGGGGGCGCAATTATTTCTTTGGAACACGACCGGTAGCAAAGAACCTGATATTTATGTAATGAACTCAATGATATTCGGGGCAGTGTCATCACCAACATCGGCCATTTACATTCTAAATAAGAACGCGGCGCAATTTAAAGAAAAATATCCCGAGGCGGTAGCAGCCATACACAAAAAACACTACATGGACGACTACCTTGATAGTGCGTGGTCTGTTGCGCAAGCCGGTAGTTTAATTGAGGAGGTGACCCACATCCACGCCACAGGCGGATTTGTTATACGGGGGTGGGTCACCAATTGTCAGGAGCTACGTGACAAGCTACAAATAGAAATGCCTAACCGGGTTTCGTTAGATAAAGCAGAAGGTGCGACGGAACGCACCCTAGGTATGATTTGGTCACCAGGTACGGACAAATTAGCTTTCGAGTTGTCATTTAAGCGGCTACCTAAGGCCATAGTAGAGGGACAAATTATACCAACTAAACGAGAGTTCCTCCGATTTATTATGTCTATTTTTGACCCACTGGGTTTCTTGTACCCGTGTGTCATTCAGTCGCGCATTCTGATGAAACGGATATGGCACACGGGGATCCAGTGGGATGAGAAACTGCAAGATGCAGAGGCCAAAATATGGTTTGAATGGCTACATAATCTACATCACCTCACTAATTTGTCCATACCTCGGTGGTACGGCCTAAGGCTAGAAGGATTGGAACTTCATGTGTTCGGTGACGCAAGCGAATCCGTTTATGCCGCAGTAGCTTATTTAACAGGCGTTAATTCAGAAGGATATAGGAACGTAGCTATGGTAATAGGTAAGGCTAGAGTAGCGCCACAAAAGATAGTTTCTATTCCACGTCTGGAATTACAGGCGGCCGTGTTAGCCTGTAGATTGGCCGACACTGTAGAGAAAGAGTTAGGCATACCTATTACTTGTAAATATCTATGGACAGACAGTAAAACAGTATTAAAATGGATAAATTCAGACGCTTTAGAATTTCAAAGGTTTGTGTCACATCGATTAGCTGAGATTGATAAAAGGTCAAAGAGAGCCAACTGGCGCTGGGTTCCTTCGGCGATGAATCCCGCTGACAAAGCCACCCGAATGGACTGGCCCAATAACAGTAACGAGTGGCTGTCGGGTCCCTCTTTTCTTCTTTGCCCTCAGGAACATTGGCCGGAGGACACCGATCTGGACACGGTGGCAGAATCACAACTGGAACGAGTGCAACGGGTACACGCTGTGGCAGTGCAGGCTGAATCACTGCTACGATACGAGCGGATACCCACATGGACGCGCGCCTTGTACGTTGTGGCGCGTCTGCTAATTTTTGCAGATCGCTGCCGCAAACGGCGCCAGTCATCCACCGTGACCACAGAGGACCTGCATGAGGCCGAGCTGCGCCTATTGCGGCTGGCGCAAGCAGACAGCTACGGAGCGGACATCACGGCACTGCGGGAGGCTCGCCCGCTGCCTAATGACAGCAAAATACGACACCTAAACCCAATGCTGTTCGAAGATGAGCTGGTGAGAGTACGCGGCAGGATAGGCGCCTGCAGCGAGCTCAGCTTCGGAGAGCGCCACCCCATTATTTTAGATGGGAAGCATGCGCTCACTCGCCGTCTGATATATGGATGTTGGATGTTGAAACCGTAGTCAACAGAGTCCGCGAGAGATACTGGGTGACCAACCTGCGGTCAACAGTCAAAGCTGTCACCGCGAGCTGTCAACGGTGCCGTCTGGAGAAGGCCAAACCTGTAACACCTAAAATGGGTGACCTCCCGGCTGCAAGGCTGGAGGTGACTCGGCGAGCCTTCGTGCACTGTGGGGTCGATTATTTTGGCCCCATGGAAGTTACCATCGGTCGGCGCAGGGAGAAGAGGTGGGGCGTCTTGTTTACTTGCCTCACCACCCGCGCCGTCCACTTAGAGCTGGCATCATCACTGAGCGCTGACTCAGCTATCCTGGCCCTGCGGCGCCTAATTGCGCGCCGCGGGCGACCCGCGGACATGTACTCCGACCGTGGCACCAATTTCGTCGGAGCGCACGGTGAACTACGTGCGGCTCTGCGCGACATGGATCACAACAAGCTGAGAAGTGAAGCTTCAGGCCGCGGGATCGCGTGGCATTTCAACCCTCCGGCATCTCCGCACATGGGTGGGTGCTGGGAGCGACTAGTGCGCTCAGTAAAAAACGCACTCAAAGCGACGCTGCGAGAGCGCGCCCCTCGCGAGGAGGTCCTTTACACCCTCCTTGCTGAGGCCGAGCTTATTATAAACAGCCGGCCTCTCACCTACGTGACCAGTGACATCGAGCACCCGGTGGTGCTGACCCCCAACCATCTCCTGCTGGGTACCGCCGCGGGAGATGCTCCGTGTACGCGTGGACACGCCACTGACGTCGACTCCCGCCGCATGTGGAAAAAGGTGAACGCGCTGGCCGACCTCTTCTGGAAACGATGGCTGCGCGAGTACCTCCCAACGCTCCAGCGACGCAACAAGTGGACGAAAGATGTGCCAAACGTTAAAGTGGGTGATGTGGTAGTGATAACAGACCAAAATAAACCACGTAACCAGTGGACCAAAGGGGTCATTAAAAATGTAAGGTTCGGACTCTATAATAAGAGTGGTAGATATAAGAACCAACCATGGGGTCCTGCGTCGGCCCGTTGTAAAGGTTGTTGTGCTCCCTACAGACGGGAGTATAGTCGGTTGAACCCTCTTACTGGGGGTGGGATTGTTAAGGAGCACAGCAATCTATTTAGATATAAGTTAGTTTAGATAAATTGAATTACGGAGACTTGGTAGAGAATTAATATTGAAAGTAAAGCCCATAGAAAATTATTAGTTACATTTCTCTCACTAACTACCTAGTTTAAATTGTAAACATTGAACTTAGGTTGGAGGAAGCGAGAAAGCAATATACGCGCTCCCACCGCGCCCTCCAGCCTACGTGCGCGCACATAAATATGGCCGCCATTTGCTCAAATGAGTCAGTCTTCGCTTGATCCTCGTGCTGTAACTATCAGTCTCCGGTTGCCCTTCGTAATGTAAAGAGCTCTGCTCTAGTTTGATTATTGTGATTTGTTGTGACCACGTGTTTTAGTGAAGAATATATTTGTTTCCTGATTTTCATCTTCGTATTATTTCACGGATCGCCCATCAACCCTGCGCCTGATCTGCTACAATGGCTGATGGCATAACAAAATAAGACACACTGTAAATAGGTACATACTTTAATAAATAACAACATTTTGTTGATTCTTAACAATTTAAGTACGTATAAGAACTTTGGCACGGTTTACAGAATGGCTCCTGAATTACATAACAGTCGTTTGGCATTGTTTTTTTTATGCTGACTAACACATTTTTTTTTTATTTAAATGGGTGATGATTTTTGGTCTGTGGTTTATGTTTTTTTTATTATTTTATTTAATGTAATGGCAAACGAGCAGGCGACCCATCGCGATAGTAAATGGTCATCGCGTAAGGAAATCTACAATACTAGAGGTAGCTACCAATTCAGATCCGTTGCCACCCCAGAAACGCTGAAATGTGACAATATGCCAAACATTGGCCAATTGATCGTACAGTACAGGAGCCACACAACTTTGGACGAACGTTGGCTGCAATCATTTGATACAATAGTCGTTTGTTGTCGTCGCGGTAACGCTTAGAATCCAGTTCAGGAAGGCAGTTACTCTGGTGTTGATTCCTGGTACATCTGACGCACAGAAGCGGCCGAAACTGACGATGCCCACATTGTGGAGTGCACCAGTACTCGGATCGGTCCATAGGAGCGGGCCGCCGGAGTCATCCTGCGAAATAAGTCGATGAATCTATGTAATTTTAAGGGTCTTAAATTACAAAACAAGGTCTAAAGACAATCTTACAATTACAATATCTGGCTCGAAGGCTTAGGGATGATTATGCTAGCTGCTAGAGTCTGCTAGACCATCACGGGAGCCAGTCGCATTCGTGTCTCAGGGTCTACTCCCAAGTACGAAGCCCGTAGTTTCGGCCTTCGTTACGGGCGTTTCCGACTCCGTATCACCTATGGATGGTTTGGGGCCCGAACGAAGTATGAATGACAACACGATTTGACAGTTGTCCCTACACCCGATGTGTTTTTGCCCGTCTGAAAAATTTAACTTTTACACTTGTTTTGATGGATCGTTATGTCAGGCGGACGGACGGACGGACGGACTTAGGGAGTAGACCCCCAGATAAATAAATAATAAATAATATCCTTGGACATTTCACACAACGCCATCTAGTCCCAAGCTAAGCAACCTAATGCTTGTGTTATGGTAACGAGATGGCTGATAAACTACTTATATACATTTTTTTTTGTAAATACATACATATTATAGATAGAAAAACACCCAGACCCGGAACAAATACTTGTAGGTCATACAAATATTTGTTCCGTGCGGGAATCGAACCCGCGACATGCGGCGCAGCCGTCAATCGCTCAACCACTGCGCCAACCGTGTCGTCAAAATCTATTTGTATGGATCTATTTGTATGGGCCAAAACTCGGACGGAACACGGACGCTGCACGTTGTAGCTGTAGTTGTTGTTGTTTGTGAAGTTTTGGATCCGTGCCCCGCCCGCGCCTCGCACATTCCACGGCTAGCGCCCGACACGGTCTAGCATAGAACATCTTATAAGCTCCGGCTAAAGTGGATCACATTTTGTAATAAGACAGCTACCTAACAATTTCTCATGAACGAATCCATGCGTCAGGTTCGTGAACGGGCGCTGCTGGTGGAGGCTGGTCATACCTTAGCTGCCACGGCTTATTTTAATTTAAATTTTGAATTGTTTTTTTTTTTATTACGGACGCTTTTATACGTTCATCGTTCTCACATATGTATAATTTCAACATGAATGATGTAACCAATATTTTGTAACCATATTTTGATTTAAAAGAGTGTCCGTGGAGTTTCTTGCCCGTTCTTCTCCATAGATCTACGTTTTGGAATGGGCAACTAGCTTCAACTTTCTGACTTACCTACTGACCGACTCTTTGACAATTCAAAAGTGCCTGTAATTGGTTTAATTGAAATAAATGCTTTGAGTTTGAGTTTAAGTTTGAGTTTCTCATGAATCATGGGTGAACAAAAACTTGTGTTTGCCCTATCACAATATCCGCCATTAACACTATCTCTACCAGGGCCCAAAGTCTGCTATTTTTTACATTCCAACACGATCCCATTGTCACTGCATTGTCATTTTGCTAAAAGTTCGTAATCTGCTAAATTCATAATTTCATACAGTGGAGTGTTAGCTGTTGACCATTGGAAAGTCATAATGACGCCATTCATTATGACGCCATTATATTAGTAGATTACCAAACTTGTCAAAATCAACAATTATCAAATCAATGATAGACCATTCTGACACTATTGTAATAGCAGACTTGAGGCCCAGATAACTAAATAATAAAACAGAATTCGTTTGAGAGCCAGTTTTATGTATTACCTACCTAACCATAACGTAGGTAGTCACAGTTGATGATACAGGGCATGTGCATTCATAATCATCTGCCTAGCGTTTTCCCAAATAGATTGGGGCTTCCAGTCTACCAGTGAATCCCAGTATTTTACATGGAGCGACTACCTATCTGACCTCCACAACCCAGTTACTTGGTAACACGATAACCCTTGATCACACTGGTTCCAGGCCCATTATTCTTTTGTTGGGATCTTTACTCTCTCTTCGATTTTACCTGACAAGCGTCTTTCCCGCGAGTCCAGGTGCACATTTGTCGATCGGTGACCGCGGCTCCCCTGGACCTGCAGGCGCTTTGTTGGAGCACGTCCAGGTCTACCTTCATAGGGACATTGGAGTTCGGTCCGCCAGGGAAGAGAGTGCCCCATCCTGAGAAACATTTTTAAAGGTGAATAAAAAAACAATGGTACAGACGTAGACGCCAGTACATCAAGCTACTACAATCTGTCAAATTTGTTTAATATAGACTTTCATCTTTATCGCTAAAGCAAGTTCAAGGTTGATTGGGAAAATTTGACAGTTTCGGGTGGCTTGACCTGCTGGCGTCTGTACTTAGACTTACCATTATTATTTGACAATAGCCTATAGATAATGTTCCCACTCCAGGGACACAGGCCTCCTCACTATGAGAGGGATTGGGCCGTAAGACCGTAATCCACCACGTGGGCCCAGTGCGGGTTGGTAGATGTGACATGTCTTCGAATGTTCGGTTCTAGGACATGCCGGTTTCCTCACGCTGTTTTCCTTCACCGTTATAAGAGCGGTTGTGCTGAAAATTATTGCAGATAGAAAGAAGTGTGTTTTATAATAATGTGTACCTACCCAGTACAGCAACTTTGGATCCAGCGAAGTCATTATTCACGAACCTGAAAGGCATACAGACGGGTTGCACGCGGTCATTGAACTGTATGCCTGTGGGTAGAGCCACCCACACAACTGCGATGTCGTTGTCGTAGTTAGCACTGGAAGAAATATTGATGTTATGTATAGATTATTAAATTTTGATAAGTATGGAAATCTATCTATGTCGACGTCATCGCGTCAACGCCGGCTATCGCTGAAAACCAGCGCTGGGGCTCCGTTTCGCATGGGGTCGCGGCATTATGCTGAGCGGTAGCCGTTTTGCGTAGATGTGACGCATATTTTCCCCAAACTTGTTTTACAAATTGTTATTTTATTTTGTTGTCATGTTTACCGCAAATAAACGTATTTCTTTCTTCTTTTCTTTCTTTATGTATACAACAACTTTTATTATGGGACCAAACCTGAAATCGCGAAGCTGAAAAAAAAAATCAAACTCGTCAAAATGTGGGGAGCAGCTGATTTTTTTTTCGCGATTTCAGGTTTGGTCCCGTAGTAAAAGTTGTTCATAATGATAAGTACAATGACCCCTTAAGAGGTTGCTGGTATTTTACCAATAACCCTGTATAATTATGTTTATGAATTTCGTTACTTTATAATCTAACTCGAGAGATTGTAAACCGTCGATAAATTGTGAAAGTAAACGATACTGCTTACCAAATATACACGAAACCTCTTAAGTGGTCGTTTTACTCATCATTACAAACAACTTTTATTGTGGGAACAAACCTAAAATCGCGAAAAAAAATCTGCTGTTCCCTATTATGTTCGCATAACTCTTTAAAATGTAGGGAACAACAGATTTTTTTTCGCGGTGTTATGTTAGTACAAATATACTTACTTGTTATACGATGGATGGACAGTGAATCTGGATATGGCATACGCCTGTGTGGCTGGAGAGTCCCCTGAAACACAAAATAGTTTCCTTTTCAGTGTTTTGTGGGATACCATTCAGCACAACCAATTGGGTTGAAGCAAAGAGTATTTAATAGTCTTTGGGTTGAAGCGAAGGAAAACTGATTTCCAATACTCAATACTTTATTTGTATTCCACATTGTGGAATGTGGACCCTCGAGCGACCCTGTTGTGAAACGTTTGACGCGCTTTAGTTTGTCGAGCGAAAGTTGTGTCCCGCTATCGTTCGTCGATCAAAAGTTCCTCAAGTTCCGAAGCATTCCCGTTTGAGCACCTTCGCAAACATTTTTTTTCTTTTTTTTAGGCCGCATAGTTTTCGACTTTTGATGAAAAATACCGTTCCCCCCCTTATCTCCTAGGTTTGCACGGAGAAAAATCTGAAATTATTCTATGTGATAGAAGTTTAAGTAAAGATTACAGGAAAAATAAAACGATGTCTCTAATAGCACACTTTTTCAGCAATCGGAACGGAACCCTCGGTGCGCGAGTCCGACTCGCTCTTGACCGGTTTTTTGAGAGTGTAGGCGGCATTTTGTATCGACGAGCGCTTTGCTGCACGGTGGGTTACGTACTAATTGGCAGGGACGTGTGTAGAGTAGTAGCCGATTTCATCCCCACCACCACTCTCCCGATATTGCCTCTGATTTTAGAGGGCCGTGTGTAGGCGCTTTAAACCTCACAAGCATCCGCGGAACAACCGCGGCAAGCGTATTTAACCTGAAGGCCTACCTACCTAAACACGTTCAAATTCAAGTCGAAATCTCATGCCAGCAACATTCAAATGTTAAAAATGTAGGTAAAAGCTATACCTACCTACAACAATTGACAGCTTGAGACTGAGATGAGATTGTGAACTACGTTAAAAATACGAGAATTACCGCTCAGATCGATCGACATTCATCTGTACAATTAAAATTATTTTCTAAATAAAATAAACATAAATAAATTAGGTTTGAAAATCATCGACGCAAATTGTGGCTAAAAAATACCTCAAATAATCAAATCAAAGTAGTCAAGTTTGTAAATGGCATTACAGATTGCCAATAGTACACAAGTTACTACAAACTGTCAAATTTTCTCATTCGATTTTGAACTTAACCGTCAACACTTTTAAGGTCATCTTTTGGAGTTTGACAGTTTGCACATTTCATTCATCATCATTGTTTTCATTTTTTTTTGTGATCTGTACATTTTCTAACCCACTTGTTCACATTTTCATCAGCAATGCTATTCTGTAATCATTTCACCGTGAAAACTTAAGTGAAGTGAGCGTGGAGTGATCTGTCAGTGTCATTCCACCTGATGGCTAGGGATGGACCAAGCACATTTTTACAGTCATAATCATAATCGAGATTTTATTATTATTATTTACGATATTCTAGTGATCATTTTATATTATTTTAAAGCTAGTATTTAAGTGTCTAAACATTACTTCTAAACATTACTATTACTTATACTGAAGTGTGAGCGCGTCACGCACGAACAATAAATATAACAAGAATTTCTAATTGACTATTTTATTTTAAAACCCCCTAAATAGTAATGTTGTCTAAACACTAGCTTACAAATAATATAAAATGATTAAGTATGTTATAAAATTAGCATACAAAATATAATTAAAATTTCGATTATGATTGTAAATGTAATTTGATCAATCATCCGTGGGATGACACTGACAGCTCACTCCACGCAAGTTTTCACGGTGAGATTTTTACAGAATCGATACTTTATTCGACCTTGCATTTACACTTTAGCATACAACTTTCAGTATAGTATAATGTCAATAATAAACTCTGTGCATACAACTCACCAATAGTAACGTTATGTTCGCCGACGATTACTGCATAGTCATTCACTGATTGGTCGACCACGCAATGGGCAGCCGTCACGACAAAGTTCTTCGAGATGATGACTGCCCCGCATTTGATCTGCGAAATCCTCCGGTCCGCCAGGCCGACCAGCATTGTGTACTCGTTTACGCCAGTTTCTTGACCCCCTACTATACGATTCTAGAGTAAAATGGAAAAGAGGAAACTTTAATTGTTTTTGTCTAGCTGCCAAGTAGGTAGTTATTTTTTTTTATGTTATAATCCTAGTTTAGAACGGTTTTAAACGCATGTCTTAGCTATCGAGATTCGGATGTATTTTTCTCGTTCCGTGTCACACACTCTTGATCACTTTTTCAAGAACATAAAATATTTTACGACCATAATTAGGGTTCCGTACCAAAATGGTAAAAAGGAACTCTTATGGTGTGACTCAGTCTGTCTGTCTGTCTGTCACAGCTGGATATCTCAAGAACTACTAATGCTATCAACTTGAAATCGGGAACAGTTTTAGATGACGTTTACTCAACTATTTTGCAAATAAGAAAGAAATAAAAATATTTATATTTTTTTTGCAACAGGGACTGAAAGGGTGTCTTAAAAATTCAAAGTGGGGCTACTAGGGCATGTGGGGTATCATATGAAAGAGCGCTGTTTGCACATTCTCAAACATTTTTTTTTCTTTTTTTAGGCCACTTAGTTTTCGACTTTTGATGAAAAATGTAAAAAAAAATACCGTTCCCCCCCCCCCCTTATCTCCGAAGTTTGCAAAGCGAAAAATCTGAAATTATTCTATGTGATAGAAGTTTATGTAAAGATTACAGGAAAAATAAAACGATGTCTCTAAATAGCACAGTTTTTCAGAAATCATGAACAAAAATTACATATAAATGATGGTACGGAACCCTCGGTGCGCGAGTCCGACTCGCTCTTGACCGGTTTTTTTTTTAATATGGTCTGACTTGAAATCCCAAAATTTTGAATTTCATCAACGTCATGACTAAGACCCTACGTGCTGATAGTCTTTCAAAAAAGTACCTATATACTAAGTACCTATGTGAATTTCAGAATGACTAGTTGGTAAGTCCTACTGAAACAAATAGGTACCTAGGTATAATTGCCGGCACGAGTTGTGAGCAGCGTGCTCTTTCTGTTTTCTATCTATTCTGTTTTCTATATGTATCTAAATGTGCTTGATCATATACCGGATGACTTTTTTTACCGTCTCGAAAAAAAATGGGTGTATTAGGTGAACGGAGTAGAAGCCTATGGCATACCCAACTTTTTTTTTTTTTTTTTTAAACAAAAAAATCAAAAATTTTAATCATATGCAGGCTGCATATGAGTTGAATTTCGATATTTATAAACGATTTATTATTTGTTTTCAAAATTTGTGTTTTTATGGTTCAAATATGACAAGTTTACATCGAATTTGTAGTATTTATTGGTACTTAGATACTTTTTTTCTGACTAAGCTATTAAAAAAAAAACTAGGTATACCATATGCTTCTACTCCATTCACTTATTATACCTATTTTTTTTCGAGACGGTAAAAAAAGTCATACGGTATAGATTTCATTGCTCCCGCCCGTGTGCAGCCTACCGTGATAGGAAATAAGATTAGTTAGGTTTAGGAGTAGAGTTTGTGCTCACGACTCGTGCCGGCAACCATCTTACATGAAATCTAGATTGCGCTTCATCTTCAATTTTTTTTTCTTTAAAGTGGCCTTTAACTAACGACTGACTACGATTTAAACGTCGAACAACTGCGTAACCTATTGTCACCATTACAATAAATTAAATAATTGTCCGGTTAAAGTTTTAAAAAAATGCTAATTCTATTACATTCTTTAAAAAAAGAACGTCGTTATCGCTAAAAATACAGAGATGTTCGATGCCAAAGTTTATTTTTGTGGAGCAACTTCCAAATTTTTTATTCAAACTATATTTTACTATTCTATTTGGTTAAAATTTTTCATTAAACCATTCTCTGTCCACTGTATTTTTTGCGTCGGAATCCGACGCAAAAACTATCCGACGGTCGGATAGTTTCATTGCGTTACGTTATACTCGACAATCCAAGAAACCATTTTTTGTGAATATTGAGCTAATTGACACATTTTGTTTGGAAACTAAATAGTGAACGCAGTATAGTCACCAGTCTTCTTTCTCCACACCTGCACGCAGCAGGTGGCGTAGGAGTGACAGAGACAACTTGAGTCGTCACTGTACACTGGAACTGGCCTCCAGGACTGGCTTTGCTTGTTATTAGACCTGTAATTTGATTGGTTCTATTATAGTGCTATAAGGATCTTTTGGCGCTCGAATGGAGTTGCCTGGGCCCTGCCTGGTGTTAAAAATCTGTGCAATTGGGAAAAAACAACCTAATACTGAGTTGCAAATTGCAAAAATCCTAAGAAAATTTGAATTTTGCGGGGGACCTGGAGCATTCCCTCTAGGGATTCCTAATGTCAATACAGTTTTATCAGAGCTGCAGTCTGCTTTAAATACATTTAATTCCATTAAATGCAATTGTCAAACTTGCTATAGACTCTGATATATCCATTATGCATGTTGAGTTAATTGCAATAGCAGAGGCTCTTTCTTATATTAACTCAATTAGTCATGATAAATTTGTCATTCTAACAGACTCAAAGAGTTCGCTGCAACACTTGGCTCGGTGCACTTCATCCGTGCGAGGAGTACCGATAGCCTATACGATTTTGGAGTCTATATTCAGGTTAGGTCAAATGTCAATTCTAGTCGTTTTACAGTGGATCTCTCACGTACAGATTCAGCATAACGAAAAAGTGGATCTTTTGGCCAACCAAGCCGTGTCAGATGGAATTTCTGTAAATGTTCTTCCTTTATATACAGATTACATAAGATTAATAAAACAGCAATGTACAGATGTGTGGAGTGAATACTTCGACCAGAGGTCCACAGAAAAGGGAATTTGGTACAAGACCATCCAACCACAGCTTCCAGTGTATAATTGGACTGAGCAAAATAGGCTAAGCAGAAGTGAATTAGTTATGGCACTAAGACTTCGTTCCGGTCACATTCCATCAAAAAAGTTTGGTTTTCTTATGAAAAAGGTTATGTCACCCAACTGTGTAGAATGTGGAGTAATCGAAGATGTACAGCATATTTTGATGGAGTGTGTGCGGGATGAGGCTTTGCGATTTGATTTACTTGGTGCAACTAATAGATTAGATATTGAAGAGTGTAATGTTATCCTAGCTTGTCCTTTATCGGAACAAGCTAGGATTCTGTACAAACTTGCTTTTTTTGTTTTAAAACAAGATTTAATTGTTTTTTGGTTAATTAATTGTAAGTACTTTTATTACAGGGCGACGTTATCGCTTAGCGATAAAGCTCTTAAAATAAAGATTAAAACTTATGCCTAAAAACAAAAACAAAACAAATGGGTATTTGTTCTATACATAGAAAAAGAACAATATCCTAGACTTGAAATATGCGTCACTACCGCGCGAAACGGTTGACAGTGTGGATTTCAGCACCAGGTGGCAGAAAATGGAACTATATTTAAATTGAAATGTCTGGGCTATGCCAGTAATTAAACGCTATCAATCCAAGTAATTTGCCTAGCCGTTTGATTGAATGGCTGACTATCATTCAGGAAATGGCTAGGCGGTTGACCAAACGACCTAATTCAACCAGTACCTAACAAGCTTCTCGTTTATGAATTCATACATTGTAGGCCCAGGTGAATCGATGACCTATCGAAGATAAACCAGCCAAGCCAAGCCAGTCAATATGGCGGTGCTTGGGGCGGCCTATGTCCAGCAGTGGACGTCTTTAGGCAAAAATGATGATGATAGTTCTAAATACCTATGGCGATCCTTTTGTTAGTGGACGTCGCGGAGAGTGATCCTGTATCGCAGTATGTGTCAGCTCCGTTCAACTGCGGATCTCCGGTTCTCGACACCAGCAGGCGATCCATGGAGCATGATGCTGACTAGAAGTTGAAAACATTTTGTTTAGTGTTCATGTGTTACTCGGGAACGAGTTTAGTGGCCGTACACGAGAGAATCATATCTGTGCAGGTAGGGTTCAAATTCAAATTTTTATTGACTAATTTTATTAACATTACTTACTGACTAATTAAAAATCCGGAGACACACGTCATACATACGCGGGCCTATAAATCGAACAGATTACTGTGACTCCGGATTTTTAATTTGTCTGTCTTTTTCTAATTTCAGATGGGAATATTTTCTTGTTTTATACTTTTTAGAGCGTGATTTTTCAGTAGTCGGGTTATAATGGGTGATTCATTTGGAGTTACTTTTTTCAAAACTAAAAAAAATATGAATAAAACAAATTTATCGGGTAATCTTTATTATAATACAAAAGAACCATTCCTTACATTTACTTTTTAAAGATTGTTTCTTTCAAATGTTGTCCGTAACTGCGATTAAAGTGGTCCGTCACTGTCAATGGTGACCGTTATTGTTTCCTGAAATTAAAGACCGTGATCTTCAGAACTTTTGGTACCAACAAGACGGCGCACCTTCCCACACAGCACGTGAAACCATGGCTTTGTTGCGAGAAAAATTTGGTGAACAGTTTATTTCGCGATTCGGACCAGTCAGTTGGCCGCCTAGATCCTGTGATATCACACCCTTAGACTTTTTTCTGTGGGGTTATGTAAAGTCCAAAGTTTATATGGATAAGCCGCGTACGATTGATCAACTGGAAGCCAACATTACTCGCGTTATTCGCCAAATACCACTGGAAATGCTCGGTGGGGTCATCGAAAACTGGAACTCCAGAATGGACCACCTTAATCGCAGTTACGGACAACATTTGAAAGAAATAATCTTTAAAAAGTAAATGTAAGGAATGGTTCTTTTGTATTATAATAAAGATTACCCGATAAATTTGTTTTATTCGTATTTTTTTTAGTTTTGGAAAAAGTAACTCCAAATGAATCATTCGTTAGTTAAAAACTATAAGCCGACTACTAAAAAATCACGTACTTTTTTTTTCAGGAAGAAAGGGGGTCGGATCTAGTATCGTTTGGCAGGAGGAGGGGGTTGAAAGGGGTTAAAGCTGGTAGGGGTTGGGTCCCTGATTATAACGCTACCACTCGCATTACAAGGTAATGCATATTTTTCGAGAAATTAATAAAAATTGTTTCTAACCTCAAATCAGACGAAATAATAAAATTCATTAACATTATTATAATCATTGAACCAATCAAGTCAACCAAGACAGCTCTCATTCTCAGGATTAATTATCTATATCTATAAAAGGAAAGCGTTACTGACTGACTGACTGACTGATCTATCAACACACAGCTGAAACCACTGAACGGATTGGGCTGAAATTTGGAACACAGGTAGCTATTATGACCTAGGCATCCGCTAAGAAAGGGTTTTTGGAAATTCGACCTTTAAGGGGGTAAAAAGGGGGGATATTGTTTGTATGAAAAATCTTATTCCTTGAGTTAATAAACTTGAAACTTGGCACGAATATTTATCTAAGTAAATTATGATTATTGTGATTTTTTGTTTTTCTAAACTACCCCCTAAAGGGAAATTGGGGGGTCTCAAAGTTTGTATGGAAAAATTTTAACGCGCAATCCGATTAACTCAAAACTCAGTATTTATACTTAAAACCAAAAATAAAGAATAATGCGTGTCAGGGTTTTTCGAAAATCTACCTCTAATGGCGTGAAAAGGGGTAGTCAATTTCACAGGGGAGGATTTTACTGCGTGGCTTGATTAACTCGAAAATTGGTGTAAATAATCTTTGAGTCAAGCTATGGAAATATCTCAAACCATTTTTTTAAATTCCACCCCTGTGGGGGTGAAAACAGGGAATACATTTTACATGAAAAATGTTTTAATTGACTTGAAATTTGGCACAAATATTTGCCTAAGTTTGTCATTATTAGTTTTTTAAGGGTTAGAGGGGAGGGGCAAGGGAGGGGTGGTGAGGAGTGTGAGGCTGTGAGGGGGAGGATGATGGACGCAGGGAGAAAGGGCAGGAATTGGTGAGGACAGGAGGAAGACATGGTGAAGGCTGAGGGGTGGGTAGAGGTTGGTGAGCTGGAGGTGGAGGAGAGGGGGAGAGGGAGGGGACGGGGTGGTGAGAGAGAGAGAGCGAAGGGGAAGTGGTGAAGGGGGTGTGAGAGTGAGTGAGAGGGGGAGGGAGAGGTAGCGGAAGGGGATGTGGTGAAGGAACGAGCTAATCTCTGGAACTACCCTACCAGTCGGACTTTAAAAAATCTTTTTGCATTAATGATAGCCCAAATCTTATAGAGGGCATATTTAACATCACTCTAGGACCCTTAGGTGCCGAGCAAAAAGAAAAAAGTCTGAAAGAACGCTAAGTGAAAACGAAGTAATAGCGCGGGTAGGCAATGCTATGCGACGGGGTGGGTCGAGCAAAAAATAAATTTCACGCGGACGAAGTCGCGGGCAGAAGCTAGGTATGGGCGTTATTTCACGTCACTAGTTACAATAACTGGCTACGGGGCATGTAACCGAATAACTAGTTTCGAGTGAAACGATAAACATGTGATTTTTGTAACTAGTTACATTACAATGCAGTGACCGAATGAATGAGCCGAAATCCCGAGCGGTGACACGAATTAATCCGAACTAGTTATGGGCGTGTAACCGAATAGCTAGTTTCGAGTGCAACTATAAACACGTGATTTTGTAAGTAGTTACATTACAATGCAGTGACCGAGGAAGGAAAGATATCATTGATGGTTTTTTTACCTACGTTCAGTTCAAATTAGTTCGCTCATGTTTCGTAAATAACTGTAATACTTCCATAGAATAACCATGTTGAATCACTGAACAGAATTTGAAAAATAACTAGTTACTAAAATCACCTGTTTTCAAAACTGGTGACGCCTTCGAAGTCACTAGTTACGTTACGTTTCGCGAAAATCACGTAACGACCCACACCTAGCAGAAGCTAGTTATTTAATATTTTTAAAGAGGGTTGTTATTTCGCAATAACATCCTCAATCAAAAAATAGAGTAGGTATTAGGTATATTAACTACAATCTCTACTACGGCACGGAACCCTATACCGTACGTCTCAACGCGAGAAAGTCATGTTTAGCCGGTAACGAAACCATAGCGCGATTCAGGAATTGGCACTCAACTAACAACGCCATCTAAGTAGGAAGAAGGTAAACTTTACTAGCGAAGTTTGGTAGAGTTTATTAAGCAGTATAATAATTATACCGTTTTTAAGCAAACTCTTAAAAACTTTGAATTATTATCCATTGAACAAAGCCCTAATACACTCGCTCTCTCCCATAATAATGACTCTATCTATCTCACCTTTGGTATTCTAATCTCCGGACAGTTCAGGCGACAATTGTACCCAGCTGGGCAGTCTAGGATCCAGCGGCACGTCTGGCCTGGGGTGTAGCTATTAGGATAGTTGGGGCTGTATATGTACCGGGTACCACCCACCGGAACCTGAGAAATAAACTTCAATTAAGGACCAGATTTCCTGAAAACGATCAAAAAGGTGGTTTTTTAAAGCAGTGTATCTCATAAACCGTAAATAATTTTGACATGTAAAAAAAATATGATATTTTCAAGTCTTTTTCGCATACAGTGATGGAAGCCAAAACATAATTATTCATATTTTAATGCACCAAAAAAATCTTTAAACATACCTCCTAATAATCTTTAAAAGCAGTTTATCCCTTCATTAACAATTATAATTATAATTAAAAATATACCATGAAATGTCAAATTCCAAACTGCATCCAGTGATGGATTACGTTTTATTAAATAGTTAATTTCTAATTTTATACGATTTTATTTGCATTTTTACGACATAATTCCGGTGCGCGTGAGAATCTTCTATCTCGTGCCAGGCCTCTTGCACTGGTACATTCCGCTCGAGATAAGTACCTACAGCGCGCGACAACTAAGGGTTGTTAGCCAGTCCGGGTCTATACGCGCTCAGCGAGTCACGTACGACGCAATCACGCAACGCATCGCTGCCCGCGCCGCACCTTCGACCGAACACGTCGTATTTATTACTTTGTTTTTGATTTTGTACACCCTTCGTTATAATACATATAACTTATGACATAAAAATTAAAACGTAACACTAACAGTTGTTGTGTGGACGGATGTTCTAATAAACAGAAGAACTCAAAGTTATCTTTTTATAGGTTACCAAGCGATTGTGAAACGTAAGTTAACCATTCCTTAATTAGTTACGATTGTGTATTATGCTATACAGGGCGTAAGGGACAGCCCTCCGCAAACTGATAGGGTGAATTCAGTATGTCATACTAAGATGACCGGTACTTGAATTTTTTTCAGGAACGTTAAGGGAATCCAATAAACCTGATTTGTTTGTGTTTTTTTGCACAAATCGGAGCGTCTATTGCTGGTTGGGAGGGGAAGGTAATAGGTATGCGGTGAGTTCGATGAACTCTGTAGCTAGACAGAAAGTGAACAGCTGATTTCACGCGTCGTTGGTTAGAGTATTTCAACATCCATTGCTGGTTTTTTTTTTTGCGGTTTTTTTTGCAGTTTTTTTTACATAAATGGAGTGCTGCGAACACACAATGCAATTTTACGTTGAAATAATGAAAATGTAACTGAAAAAAATTTGAAAAAATGAAAATTTTCCTGAGAAAATTTCCGGTGGAATATGATTCAAAATGAGGAGCTGAATGCACCCCGTTAGTTTGCGGAGGGCTGTCCCTTACACCCTGTATGTATTCTAACGTACCTAGTATAATAATCTAGACGTTATTTAATTGACAAATAACAATCATGAAAAAAATAAATCTTAGATGGCTTTAATTTACTTGTGCACCTTTTTTTTATGGCAATAAAGAATTTTATTTATTTATTTATTTAGATTTTAAATGTAAGCACCTACACTATTCATAATTATCACTATACAGGGTGTAAGGGACAGCCCTCCGCAAACTAACAGGGTGCATTCAGCTCCTCATTCTGAATCATATTCCACCGGAAATTTTCTCAGGAAAATTTTCATTTTTTCAATTTTTTTTTCAGTTACATTTTCATTATTTCAATGTAAAATTGCATTGTGTGTTCGCAGCACTCCATTTATGTAAAAAAAACCGCAAAAAAAACAGCAAAAAAAAAAAACCAGCAATGGATGTTGAAATACTCTAACCAACGACGCGTGAAATCAGCTGTTCACTTTCTATCTAGCTACAGAGTTCATCGAACTCACCGCATACCTATTACCTACCCCTCCCAACCAGTAATAGACGCTCCGATTTGTGCACAAAAACACAAACAAATCAGATTTATTGGAGTCCCTTAAAGTTCCTGAAAAAATTTCATGTACCGGTCATCTTAGTATGACATACTGAATTCACCCTATCAGTTTGCGGAGGGCTGTCCCTTACACCCTGTATTATATAATTATAATTACTGATTTATGTAGGTAGTTACTTTTTTAATGACGAAAACTATTAAGACATGTCGAGTCGTGACTCGTGTTGCTACCTACTATTATATTTTTTTTTACATTTTTCATCAAAAGTCGAAAACTATGCGGCATAAAAAAAAATAAAAAAATGTTTAAGAATCTGCAAACAGCGCTCTTTTATATTATACCCCACATGCCCTAGTAGCCCCACTTTGAATTTTTAAGACCCCCTTTCAACACCTGTTACAAAAAAAATATAAATATTATTATTTCTTTCTTATTTGCAAAATAGTTGGGTAAACGTCATTTAAAACTGTTCCAAATTTCAAGTTGATAGCATTAGTAGTTCTCGAGATATCCAGCTGTGACAGACAGACAGACAGACTGAGTGACACCATAAGGGTTCCTTTTTTACCATTTTGGTACGGAACCCTAATAAAAGTATAAGAAGGTATGTACCGTATTTTATTTTTCTTTCCGGACAGCCCTAGTTCTCGGTTAGGTGGCGTAGGCATGTTACGGACGAGAAAGCACACAAAGTACCTAATAACATCTCTCAAGCACGGCGATTAAGTGCAATTTTAGCTTGCGCGAGGGGGGAAAATGATTTTGTAGGCTATTATAAAAGCGGCTTTCTTCAAGATCAAAGGAGTGCAACTTCTGTACGTTAGTACTATTATTTATTCTGTGCTCGTGCGTCAAACTAGACAGCCATAACGCCATTTTACTTACACACCGAGCTAAACCAATCTTGGAACCTGGGCCTTAATACCGACATACTTACCCATAATTTAATTTTATTGAAATCAAGACTGATTATTTACGCGTGGTCAAGGACAAGAAAAAATAACGTTAGTCAAAGTCAAAGTAATAAACGGTTAATCAATATGTTGGGGTCGGCTTCCAGTCTAACCGGATGCAGCTGAATACCAGTATTTTACATGGAGCGACTGCTTATCTGACCTCCACAACCCAGTAACTGGGTAATACGATACCCCTTGGTAAGACTGGTTGTCAGACTTTCGGGCTTCTGACGACCCGTAACGACTGTCAAAGATCCACGAATGACAGCTGTGACCAACGGCTTTGTGCTTTCCGAGGCACGGAGGAGTCTCAGTAAGTAAATATGGTCACTCACCCATCCACGGACCAACGCTGCTGCAAAGCTTAACCTGATGGATCGACCCGTGCGGCTTTTAAATGTTAGTTAGCCACGAGATAGTTGCTAACCAGCAACGCCACCATTGAAAAAATTAAGGAATTACTTATGGAACATTTTGTAATTTCCTTTTTTAGTCAGATGAGGTCAAGTTGAGGTAGAATTTTTTGTATCAAAAAAAAATGAACACTAAACCTCCGAAGTTATAACAGTTAGCAGCTATAAGCAGATGTAGAACATACTTACAGTGTCATAAAAATCGCAGTTGGCATCTTGAGCTGACGAGTAATTCAGCAACCATAGTAACAAAACCAATCTGAACTTCATTTCTGAAAGAAAAATAACAAAAATTCAATATGATCAGGGGTTTTCATTACAGGTAAAATACAGATTTTTTACTAGGTAATCTTGTAGCTTTTATCAGTGAAAGATTTTTTGTGAAATCAGATCAATGCCTTACTTCCATTGATTACCACTTACATACAAACAAACAATAAACAATAGGGATGATGCGTGGGTAAAAAAAAAGAAATTCTAAAAAAAAGATAATAAAAAAATATTAGACACGTATTTTTTGCTTTAACTTAGTAATAAAAAAAAAATAAGATAAATCGCATCAAAGTGGGGGCTCGCTACGTTTAACTATAACAAATCAATCTGCCTAGCCTTTTCCCAACTATGTTGGGGTCGGCTTCCAGTCTAACCGGATGCAGCTGAATAGCAGTATTTTACATGGAGCGACTGCCTGTCTGACCTCCATAACCCAGTAACTGGATAATACGATACCCCTGGGTAACACTGGTTGTCAGACTTTCAGGCTTCTGACGACCCGTAACTACAGTCACGAATGACAGCCGGGAGTCCGAGACCAACGGCTTAACGTCCCTTCCGAGGCACGGACGAGTCTTGGTATGTGAAGATGGTCACCTATCCACGGACCTGCCCTGGCAAGCGTAGCCCAACCCGATGTATCGACCCGTGTGGCTGTTATTATATAGCCACAGTTAGTTTTCTACTTATAGACCGTTATAGGCGGCAGCAACACTCAAATATTTTATTTTACATAAACCTACATTACATTCCCTACATGGGCACAAATTAATGTATTATACAGATAAACTTTCCAGAATATATAATTAAGCCTATAATGTTCCCACTGCTGGGCTGGGACACAGGCCTCCTCTCGGTGAGAGGGAGCGGGCCGTAATCCATCACGTGGGTCCAGTGCGGGTTGGTAGATGTCAAATGTCTTCGAATCTTTAGGTCTAGGATAGGTCGGTTTCCTCACGTTGTTTTCCTTCACCGTTTTGAGAGCAGCGGTGACGAAATAATTTAGGTAGGTACACAAAGTAAAGCGACGTCTTCAATAAGGGAAAGCTTATTATGGAACTCATATGGAGTTGAGCAGGATACCCGACAAGGCGCAGTGATGACAGGTGGAGTGAGGCTGTGACAGAGTGGCGTCCGAGGACTGGCAAACGAGATGCCATCGTGGATAGAACGTGGATGAGGCTGGCACAGGAGCGTGGGGATTGGCACAAGGCATATGGGGGGATAGGCAGCAGTGGGTGAAGTTGGGATTTGAATGATAAATATCCTTGGACATTTCACACAACGCCATCTAGTCCCAAGCTAAGCAACCTAATGCTTGTGTTATGGTAACGAGATGGCTGATAAACTACTTATATACATTTTTTTTTTTGTAAATACATACATATTATAGATAGAAAACACCCAGACTCGGAACAAATACTTGTAGGCCGTACAAATATTTGTTCCGTGCGGGAATCGAACCAGCGACTGATGCGCGAATGATGATGATGGATATATGGATAATGAATTTGTCCTTTGAAATTGACATTGGATATCATAATTCACTTGATTAGATTTTGAACGCAGCTATATTGGGTGCTAATTTTAGGGTTCCGTACCAATATGGTAAAAATTTTTTTTTTACAAAAGAAAACAACGGACTTCCAAAATAAAAACTGCAAAGTGAAAAATAACTTTAATTTCGGAAGTCGGTGTCTTTGGATCTGTATTTTCGTTTTTTGCCACGGACTTCCGAAATTAAAGTTATTTTTCACTTTGCAGTTTTTTTTTTGGAAGTCGGTTGTTTTTTGTAAAAAAGATTTTTTTTTCACTTTTTAGTTGGACAGTTTGTAATTTATTTAAGTTACAATAGCCTAATGTCAACTGCTCATCATCTTTTACAAACTACTGCTTTTCCCGATGCTGGGACGTTAATTGTTGAGGAGTTCTCCTAGTAAGAACCAGGAGAACTGGAGCTGATCAACTCACCATCAGCTCTACTTAACCATATATGCATTGTGACGGACGAGCATAAATTGGTAATCGAATCGCAACCCGTGAAATACTCAATTATTATTGAATAGTTCCGATGGCCATATGTGGTCTTCATCATCACATGCTCGTGATTGTACGCTTCAAGCCCCAAGCTCGATGAAATGATACGATGAGTGATGAAGAAATATCAAGTGAATGTAAAGCCACAGATCTGTTTGAATTTGTATATATTCATTCTACCATTACAGCGAGGACTGCAAGTCACAAATAAAGACTGACCTTAATTGTAATAGTTCTTAAACTGTTTACCTGACCGTCATAAGGAAGGTAATGTTTTAACCGTATGACAGCTACTCTATTTTTAACGAGGCGTCAAAGAAACGGTACAAAATTGCTGATTTAACACTGTGCCTAAATACGGGTCAATGATTTATATTAATAAAAATATGAATGTGAATACCAATCCAAATGCTTTTCGAGAGCAAATGCAATGTTACTATAAAAAATACCCAAATCTCTATAGGTGTGCCTACAAAGTTTGAGGGTTTCCCTCGATTTCCATGAGATGCCCTCATCAGATTCTGACTAGGTGACAATGGGACCACCTCGAGAGCATACGCTATGAAATAAAATAATAATTTTCAAAATCGGTCCACAATTGACGGAAAAATCGATGTACAAACATAAAAAAATATATATATATACGCGACGAATTGATAACCACCTCTTTTTTTTAAAGTCGGTTAAAAAGGAACCCTTATGGTGTGACTCAGTCTGTCTGACTGTCACAGCTGGATATCTCAAGAACTACTAATGCTATCAACTTGAAATTTGGAACAGTTTTAGATGACGTTTGCCCAACTATTTTGCAAATAAGAAAAAATAAAAATATATGTATTTTTTTTGCAACAGGGACTGAAAGAGGTTCTTAAAAATTCAAAGTGGGGCCTACTAGGGCATGTGGGGTATCATATGAAAGAACGCTGTTTGCACATTCTCAATTTTTTTTTTCTTTTAGTTTTCGACTTTTGATGAAAAATGTAAAAAATACCGTTTCCCCCCCCCGCCCCCTTATCTCCCAAGTTTGCAAAGAGTGTGATAGAAGTTTATGAGACCTAAAAAAAAAATTGTTTTGAGAATGTGTAAACAGCACTCTTTTATATACACACATTTTATATGATACATAGTATGATACCCAATTCAAAATTTTAAGACCCCGTTGCAAAAAAATATATTTTATTATTCTTTCTTATTTGCAAAATAGTTGGGCAAACTCATCTAAAACTGTTCAAAATTTCAAGTTGATAGCATTAGTAGTTCTTGAGATATCCAGCTGTGACAGACTGACTAAGTCGCACCATACTAAAGGGTTCCTTTTTACCATTTTTGTACGGAACCCTAAAAAGGAGCGTGGGGATTGACACAAGAAGGCCCCAAGCAAGACATGCCCAGGAGTGGGTGAAGTCGGGCCTTGGATGATGATGATGATGAAAGCGCCTGTCTGGGTTCGAACCTCGTAAGTCGCCTTCCGTAATAAATTCTTTAAAAGATGGTGAAATCCATTGCGTAGTTTAGATGACCAACGCCGTCGGTCATCAAACACACGAAAAGGGACTTTAATTTATAATTATGTTGGTTAAATTTAGATACAGACCCATTTCCACAGCCACATCAGCTCCGTCTACAGGTACTAACCCCTGATATACGACTAACAACCAAACGATCTACCTCGTGCACGACATTTAATAATATCAATACAAGTATTTTGTTTTCCAGAATTAGCATTTATAACAATTGTCTCGTTCAACACCTGAACAAATCATTAATATACGTATATTGTTGAGTGGTTGAAACAATTGTTTACATTGTTAACCCAACATAGATTTCCATAAGTAGAAAATGAATAGCTTCTGGGACCGGGAAACGGAACAATAGGCCTGGCTTGAACATTACTATACACTATGTCATTACGTTGCTTTGATTTTAAACAATTTTTTATCAAGATTATAGAGAACCTCCACGCAGCATAGAACTACGATTCAAACAACTGCCAACACTGTTCTCATAATTAATTAGCATTTGGTAATCAACCAATGTTCAATAGAACAAACAATGTCAAACTTTGTTTTTTCTAAAAACATTTCAATTTCTAATAATTTGGAAGAAATAACTTGAATATTTTGATGGAATAATTTCAAGGCATTCTGCTGATCTCCTTTTCGATTATTATTTATTTTAGAGCAAGAAGGCACCTTGTTGCTGTTAGGTATAAGAATATTCTTACTGGTATACCTCAATAGCACTTTGCACAACCTGGGAATGGAACTCAGGTCCAGCGAGCGACCACTATACTAACGAGGCAGTCATCTTATCTACAGGATGAAATTGAATTCAAGGGCATCCTTTAAGAGGTCACTGTACTCATCATTTGTGAACAACATTTACCTACTATGAGACCACCAAACCTGAAATCACGAAAAAAAAATCAGCGGGTCTCTACATTTTGACGAATTCTACGAACATAAATATAGGGGTGATAGCTTTTTTTCCGTGATTTCTGATTTGGTCCCATCATAAAAGTTGCTCATAATGATGAGTACAATGACCCCTTACAAATCTCTATACTTAAATCAAATAAAGTAAAATGGAGAAATAGGTATGTACCTACCTGATATAATTTCTTCGTCTGCATGTAACTCCTCACTGTTAGGAAGAGATATGGCCTTATTCAACAATTACCCGCCAGGTAACTACACCGCAAATCAGAGTCGGCACAATACTTGTAGAGTCGATAAGGAGATAATTATTGTGGATTATTTTACTGTTACTATGATAACGTTGATTATTTACCTTTTTGTAAACACCCGAAAATGCACAGGGTGGTATAAAGTCTAAACACGTGGCAAAGTTCAAAATAATTAGGTGTATTTCCTTTGTTTGTTTCTGTATCATCCATTATGACTGGCAGAAAATGTCCATGCACTGTTCGTTGTACGCCAGGGCCGGCAGTCTCGACATTCGTTACGTTGCCCTAAAGATCGTTACGTTTCTCTGTGGTCTGATAAATTGTAAGGAACGGGCTCGAAGATGTGTCTGTGTCATCTGTGTGTCTTTAATAAAACCGAACTATTACCATTTGCCCGTCTAGGGGAGCCAACCGATAAGGCTTACCGAGGTACCTGCGCAGAAGATGAATTTTCAAAGCGCGGGAAATGCTATTGACCAATCGGTACGCTCCACGCACCGCGCTTCTTTTTCCTGTACCGCTATTGGTCGCCAGCTGCCGCCATGATGTTAGTCAGCCGCCATACTAGTAGTAGTGTATTATGAACCTTATAGTAGTGATCTAAGGGTTGATTGTAAGTTTTAAGCATTCTCGTTAATCTTCGGGGCCATACTTTCTTTTCTGTGCGAACGAAGATTTGGATTTTGGGTACCGCTGTACTCCTTTTGCTTTATCCACCTTCATGCATCAGGTCAGCGATCATACAAGCTCCGGTTTCTATATTATTACAAATTCATGGAAAATATTATTGAATTTTCCGAAATAGTCATAAAGTGAATCGAATTAATTAAGTAAATAAGTAAGTAAGTTTTCCGTGACATGTGACCATCTGTGAAAACATTCGTCGGACGTGAAATATAATAAAGCCTATACACAATATTACTTAGAGAAGTTTATTATTAGGTAATTAAGTGTCTACCAAAATCAATCTGCCTAGACTTTTCCAAATTATGTTGGAACCGACTTCCAGTCTAACCGGATCCAGCTGAATACCAGTATTTTACATGGAACAACTGCCTGTCAGACCTGCACAACCCCGTAACTGGGTAACACGATACCCCTTGGTAAGACTGGTTATTTTGGGCACTGGCTCTTGTAACACAGGTTAGCCACCTAGCACAAGTCTCAGGGACTTCACACAATTTGTAACCAGTTTCCATGTAATAAAATGATTAAAGAGAATCTACCAAGTGTACCATCAGACGGAATTTAAAACGGAAAAGTCAGGTTGGTACTGAAGACGACACTGACACACCTTTGGAACAGCCTGTATAACATGTAAGTACTTATATATGAGAGATATCTAAATAGTCGATCTGTACCTAAACCTTAATCACTTCCCTTATCACTCTTATCACATGCCGAAAGAAATTTCCTTGTAGCGAAGACTTTATATACAAACTGTATTATTATTAAACAAAAACCGGCCAGGTGCGTGTCGGACTACGCACAATAAAGGGTTCCGTAGTTGGGATTAAATTCATTATCCCAAGAACAAACTTAACATTATACTTGAAAAACCTGTTCTCCTATAGATACCAACAGTAAAATAATGTAAGTTTGTACACTATTGAGAGATTTACCATGTTATTTTATGACTACAAACTTCTTATAGGTTTTCCTGTAATCTACAGGTACAGATCTATTTTCTGTATTTTTTTCAAAATTTTAGGCTCAGCTGTTTCGGAGATAAGGGAGGGGAACGGTAAATTTTCGTCTATTTTCTTAAATAACTTTAAAACTATTTATTTTAAAATTATAAAAATAATAAATTTAGACCCTCATAGTAAGGCCTTTCATTTCATATGTCACATGGTACAGTTTGCAAAACTTTTTTTTTTAATTTTCTTATTTGCCCCCTAAAAGTGACCCCCATATTCAAAATTCATTTATTTACTTTAGCCGTACATGCTTGGGTCACAGAAATCCCCATGTATACCAAATTTGAACTTAATCCGTCCATTAGATTCGGAGCAAATTGGCTGTGACAGACGGACAGACAGACAGACACACGAGTGATTCTATAAGGGTTCCGTTTTTTCCTTTTGAGGTACGGAACCCTAAAAATGAAACCAGCTTTTATTATAAAACAATATCGAGAACGGGTTTTATCGCGATATTTCTTTTTTACGAGGTAAACAGGTAGGTACCTACTTGTTTCCCGAAGTTTCGACCGCCTTGCAGCGATCGTGGTCACGGGAGGACGGACCAGCTTTTATTGTTCTGGAATTCTGGATATTATCATCTAGGACCAGAGTCCTTGTCTAGACTATACGAATAAAACAGTTCCAAATTTTACAGGCGAAAAAATAATCAACTTTTCCATACAAAACTTCAATACTACTTGACCCAAATGTATGGGAATATGGTTTCATGGAGAAAGTTGTTCAATTTGATGGTCAAAAAATAAATATAATATTGTGTGCCTTAACCTGGGTCAAATAAATTTATCTTCTATCTTTCTTTCTTCTTTCATAACACCCATATTAATACGACCACATATTTCAGATACACGCTGTATACAAATCCAATAATTGTTTTTGTTTTAATTCAACAAACTCAACACACACGGTCATTGACACGGTGTTTTTACTTGAATGATATTAATGATTGGGGGCAAAAAGATAACAAAGGCTACGAGTTTTCGCGTAGCCGACGTCGCGCGTCGTAGACTTTCGTAGCAAGTCTTTCGTAGCAGAGGTCTAGAAAAAAGTTGAATGAATCTATTTTCGTAGCACGTAATTTTGCAGTACCTACCGTAGCTTGCTATGGTTATATGAAAGAAGTTTTTTATATTTCTATGACTGTTTTAGGGTTCCGTACCTGAAAAGGAAAAAACGGAACCCTTATAGGAACACTTCGTTGTCCGTCTGTCTGTCTGTCAGTCTGTCAAGACGCTTTTTCTCAGTAAAGCGTGGAGGTATCAAGTTGAAATTATTATCAAATACGTAGGTCTATGCGTTCAGCTTTCCACCTCGATCCATACAAAACTGTTTTTTTTTTCTATACTTAACAGGTTAACTGCCACGCCGGTCACCGGTGACCTCAAACAATTAATTTTCTATTGTGTCTATTGTCTGGCAGCTAATGTGTTAAAGACAACAGTTGAATTGAGCTGCATATACGTAGGTGTCGTTAGTACCATAAGTCCCTAAGCCTTTTCACAACCTACCAAACCTTTCCACAACTATTTCGGGGTCGGCTTCCAGTGCATGGAGCGACTGCTATCTGACCCCCTTAACACAGTTACTGGGTAGTAAGACTAGTAAGTAATGACAGCCGAGACCAACGGCATTCCGAGGCACGGCGGGGTCTTGATGGCTTTCCGAGGCACGGCGGGGTTTGGATGTTCATATCCAACCATACTATTTATTGCCCTAGACTAGATCCTGGTAGGGTATTGTGGCTAAGTAATACCAGCCGCACGGGTCCATCGATCAGGTTAAGCTACGCTTGCCGCGGTTGGTCCGTAGATGGGTGACCATCTTTACATATCAAGACCACTCTGTGCCTCGGTCCCGGCTGTAATTCGTGGATCTTTGACACAGTCGTTACGGGTCGTCAGAAGCCCGACCAGTCTGTTACCAAGGCGTATCGTATTACCCAGACCCTGTTTATAAAGGCATAATGATAATAATTAAAATCAAATTGTACATACCTGCCGCATTTACACTTGCCGAGTTGCTGTATGTATGTAGAATATAGGTGAGTACCTAGTTAAGGTCTTTAAAATTCTGGTGTCCTCCCCAAATTATTATAAATAAGATTATTATATATTTTTCTTAATAATTATGTCAAATACCACTAGAATCACTGCACTATTTTCGAAATATTTTTGAACAAAAATTACTGATCCATTTTTCAGCGCGAAATAATCGTCGACGTATTTTTATTAAAATGAAGACCTAGTTAGTTAAATCTGAACGAGTGCCGTCAATTGTTTATGAGACAATTAAATAAAACTGAGTGATAACGAGACACGATCGCACAAGCTAATACCTCGCCTGAAGGTTTCACTACTGATAACGATAATTTTTTCAGCTATTTAAATAATGCAGGTCTTCATGTCATGTTCATGTAGAAAATGTGATATTAAGTACCGATGTGTGTGTTTTTAGGGTTCCGTAGTCAACAAGAAACCCTTATAGTTTCGCTATGTCCGTCCGCAGCTTATACCTCAGAGACACTAGTACTAGAAAGCTATAATTTGGCATGGATAAACATTTAAATCATCAGGCCGACAAAGTCGTAAAATAAAATCATGAAAAAAAAATTTTTTTAGGGTACCTTCTGTACACGTAAAGTGGTGATGTTTTTTTTTTCTCGTCTACCCCATGGTGTGGGCTGTTGTTGGATGGGTCTTTCAAAAATATTGTGGGTTTGTTAAAACAATATTTAGATATAAGGGTCCGTTTCTGAAATATTAAGCTTTAAAGTGCTAATTTTTGCTATAGTCAAGTGTCCTTCTGCCAGCTAAACGGTTAGTTTTGGATGGGTAAAAATTCACGGTATAATAACGAAGTTAAAAGGAAAACTATCACAGCTAAGTAGGATTTTCAAGTTTACGAGTAATAGTCAACCAACTTACATTTGCAGTTGGAATGAATGAGTGTGAAGTTTGTTCTTGGTATAAATTCATCCCAATTATGGAACCCTTCATAGTGCGTGGTCCAACACGCAACACAACACAAGTAAAGGAAAAAGTCCGAAAATTGTAAATTTGTAATTCTGTCACCTAAAAAAATATTTTCAAGGTTGTCAGTCTGTGAAGACCGTTTTTCGGAACGCGTGGAGGTATCAAGTTGAAATTAATACCAAATACGTAAGTCTATGATCCCTTACGAGTTCTAAAAAATCAAGCTTCTAGGTCAACGCAACAAAAAATACGGCCATTTATGCGACATATTTTGATACTCGCAAGTAAATCAAAACCTATAGAGTAGGTACTTGCCGTCGTCCTAGAATTATGTTTGGCAAGAATCAAGGTCTCACAGTACAAGTAAAGGAAAAAGTCCGAAAATTGTTAATTTATTATACCATCACACAAAAAAAAATTTTTTGGGATTACAATATTTACAATGTTGAGTTTGTTTTTAGGATAAATTCTTTTCAACTACGGAACCCTTCGTTGTGCGTGGTGCGACACGCACTTGGCCGGTTTTTTCATTTTTAATTGAGGAAAAAACAAATGAATGGTATTAGGTATACTTAATTTGTTTCGAGAGAATTGGACCTTGGGCCGCGGCTGTGCCTGTTTATGCCTATTATTTTCCCAAAGCAGGCCAAAGGCTTCTAATAAAGAGAAGGCACGACCATTGAACATTGATCTCACGCTTGCTCAAGACGGGTTGGCGATTTCAGACTTAAACTTAACTACGAGTCCAGGTTTCCTCACGATGTTTTCCATCACCGATGTCATTGAAATATTCAAGATAAACTTAGAAATATATTATATTATTGGGAGTATGTCTACCTGGGGCAGTAATAACAGCCGCACGGGTCGATCCGTCAGGTTAAGCTACGCTTGCCGGGGTTGGTCAGTGGATGGGTGACCATATTTACATACCGAGATTCCTCCGTGCCTCGGAAAGCACGTTAAGCCGTTGGTCCCGGCTGTTACTCGTGGTCTTTGACAGTCGTTACGGGTCGTCAGAAGCCCGAAATTCTGACAACCAGTCTTACCAAGGGGTATCGTATTACCCAGTAACTGGGTTGTGGAGGTCAGATAGGCAGTCGCTCCATGTAAAATATTGGTATTCAGCTGCATCCGGTTAGACTGGAAGCCGACCCCAACAAAGCTGGGAAAAGGCTAGGCAGATTTTTGTCTACCTGGGGCAAGTCTTACAGCTCGCTAGACACAACTTTGAGAAAGAAGCCGACAGAAGGATACAATTGGGTTGGGCAGCGTTTGGAAAACTTCGTCAAGTCTTTTCGTCACCTATCCCGCAATGTTTGAAGACTAAGGTTTTCAAACAGTGCGTCCTGCCCGTTATGACATTCCTACAGTACTGAAACGTGGACACTGACAGTCGGACTGGTCCACAAATTCAAGGTCGCTCAGCGCGCTATGGAGCGGGCTATGTATGCTCGGAGTTTCTTTGAAGGATAAAATCAGGAATCCGGAAAGGAACCGGAGTAACCGACATAGCTTGCAGAATAAGCAAACTGAAGTGGCTGTGGGCTGGCCATCTTTGTCGAAGGACCGATGGCCGGTGGAGCGGACGAGTCCAGGAGTGGAGACCGCGTATCGGTAAGCGTAGTGTGGGACGCCCCCCAGCTAGATGGACCAACGACCTGAAGAAGGTGGCTGGGACAGACTGGATGCGGAAGGCGGAGGACATGGTGTTGTGGCGTAGACTGGGAGAGGCTTATGTCCAGCAGTGGACTGCGATAGGCTGAGTTGATTAAAACTTTGAAAGTAAGTACATATATGACGGCAGCCATATTGTTTAGCAGCTGCGAGAGACGGCGACTAGATGGCGCTAGTGGAACTTGCACCAGACGCATTTGGCTTAAAGGACTTGCAGTTAGTAAAAAACTTGAGCATTTCGTACGGATGCGTCTTGGAGCACGGACCACTGTCTCTCGACAGCCAGTACTGCCCGGTTATTGGATGTGGAACACTGTCTCTGACAGTTAGTACTGTCCTTATTGCGGTGGGTACGTGGACCACTGTCTGTGACAGTCAGTACTGCCCTATGTGACCGCCTTCAGTACCATTATTGGTTATTTAATTAATTTTATATTGTTTCTATGTTTCTAAATTGATAACTGATTGTTCGATTTAATTTATTTGTGTATTACCATATCTGAGTTCTATTTCTGATGTATGGGCCAAATCCTACATATACATTAAAAAGTCACGTTGGTACTTGCCCGGATTAGAACCCACAACCTCGGTGCCTGCTTGACTTTTGTAACAGATTGACTGACTGTTTGTTTGTGATTTAATAATACTCGTCGTATCTGTGTTGAATATTTTTGTATGATGAACAGTCAGTACAAGTACCTATCTTCCTACTACCTGCATTAATAGGTACTATCTGTGTCCCAGAAACCACTCATAAAAATTTAGATTCTGGCTGATGAAAATTCCATACTTTTAGTCACTCTTTAGAATACGTTTTTCCCGTTTGTTTTACCGCTGTAACTATGCAACATAATTTTCCTCTTCTCATGCCGTGATACGTAACTAATATCACTTAGGTATTGCCACTGGCCAGGTAGAGTGACGATCTTCGCAGGGAGGCTGGATAAAAGTGACGTAAAAATATCGCGGCGGGATTTTATCGCGCACTAGATTTTCAACTCTCGGTGTTGAGCCGAGTGTTGAGAATCAAACAGAGTGCATCCTAGTGCGTCAGAAAAAAATACTGTTGGATTTTCAACTTTTGGCTCTAAGCAGAGCGTTGAAAATCCAGTGTGACTAATTTGAGAGGCCTGTGCCCAACTGCGAACAGTTGTAGCGTGGCGTTGTTGTAAGCGTCTCAACTAGAGACACAGATTAATACAGATGGGCCACTCCGCAAAACTATTTAAATAAAAAGCGACTCTTGCTACGACACAATAAAGTGCAATTCAGGTTGCACAACGCTTATTACTTACAGTTATATTCAACTACAAGTTGCCTCTCTATCGCGTAACTCCTATACCTTCTGATCTACTGAATTGGCCCCGTGGACGGGGCCCGCAGCGTACTTGTAGCTCGTACGTAAACTGCGGAGTGTCCCATCTGTAGACTGCAGTAACAATACCTACTCATCTCGCACCACATTAATTATTCAGTAGGCTCGTTATCAGGAACCTTGCAGATAAGCCTGCAAACAAATGAACGTGTGCGCAATGCATGCTGTGGTTTTTCCAAGATTTAGGGTTACTCTTGACCCAAATTCATGGGGCCTTGCGAAATGTTCAGATACACAGCAATTTATTTAAGGCGCAGATTTCCTGAAAACGATCAAAAAGGTGGTTTTTTAAAGCTGTGTATCTTATAAACCGTAAATAATTTTGACATGTAAAAAAAATATGATATTTTCAAGTCCTTTTCGCATACAGTGATGGAAGCCAAAACATAATTAAACATACTTTAATGCACCAAAAAAATCTTTAAACATACCTCCTAATAATGTTTAAAAGCTGTTTATCCCTTCATTAGCAATTATAATTATAATATACGATTTTATTTGCACTTTTACGATATAATTCCGGTACGCGTGAGAATCTTCTATCTCGTGCGTCAAACTAGACAGCCATAAAGCCATTTCACTTACACACCGAGCTAAACCAAGCTTGGAACCAGGGCCTTAAGTTGGCGCCGTTTCCTGGGTATAGGATTGAAGGCATAGATAGTACTTTACCAGTGTTATTTCCTACTCCTAGAATTTTCTTGGCCACGATGCGGGTCACCAGACAACCTCGTTGGTCATTAACGCGACTTCAGAGCGTAAGGTCCTGAGTTGAGTTATTGGGTTGAGTTAGTAGTGATATTGGGTTTTCACTAGGTAACCCACATTTGTGTCCAGCTAATGCAATAGGCTAACCAACTAGGTAAGTACAGACAATAGCACATCAGCACCCTAATTGCGTAGCACTCAGCAGAATTTGAATCATTTTGAAACAAATCATTTTGAAATCCATCCAATCCATTGCTTCAAATCTTCGAAAAATTTGTCTGCTCGACAACGTACTTAAATAACGCAATGAATGTTGTTGAACTGTCAAAATGAAACCAACTGCGATTGCTAATGTGTTACGCAATTAGGATGTCGGTTATACCAAACTGTCAAATTCAAATGATTTTAAACCGTAAAGTGTTGACGGTTAGGTTCAAAATCGAATGAGAAAATTTGGACAGTTTTTAGTGACTAGATGTCCTGGCTGACGGTGTGACTGATTGACTGACTCATCCACGCCCAGCTCAAACCCTTGGACCAGAAAGCTGAAATTTTCCACAGAGGTTCCCTTTATAATGTAGACAAGGAATAAGGAATTCCCGGTAGTACGTTCCCGTGGGATATTTTCCGAAATCCACGCGGGCGAAGTCGCTGGCAAAAGCTAGTTACAACAACAACAAACAACAAGCTAGTAACATGACGGTATGCAAATTTGCAAAAAACGCAAGAAAAATTCAATTTCGCGGTCTAAAAATAAAACTCGCACTAAGGCCACAGACTCCTAAGCTAAGACCATTTGTCAGTAACTCAACGGAGGTCCCCGTCCCGACCCGTCTCAAAAATCCACCTGTATAAACTTGTTTTAATTGAGGTAAACACATGAAAAATACAGAAAATTGTTTTGGACACCTTTATTTCTCAATTACATTTATACATTCGATTAGGAACATTATTTCTACATTTCATGAAATTACAGCTAATAATACAATAATATCATTGAAACAAAAATCTCTTATTTATGATTGTTTACTACTCGACAGGCTTCCGAATCGAAAATTACACTAGGTATTTTCGATTCGGTAGTTTGTTGCACCGCTTCTTCGTCCCAGCTAAAACATTAGGAAGTGGTGAAGGGCGGGCGTTTAGTATGACTGTCTTATGTAATTTTGACGTTCTGTGGAGGTTCATTTTTAGAATGCTCATACAAAGCACGCTTATAAGCATGCTTACTCGAAAACATACTAGAAATAAGCATGCTCATTACTAGTCACACATGCTACTAATGAGCACTTGCTCAATAAAAGCATGCTTACGTGCTACGAAAGCATGCTTTTATTGAGCAAGTGCTCTAGTATGTTTTCGAGTAAGCATGCTTATAGGCATGCTTTTTATGAGCACGTGTGTCAGTACCTTAACACTGTAGACTCCAATCACAGTACAGTACACAGTAGAATCGTACACGTGAATAAAAACGTAAACAATCATAAACATGACAAGACCGAACTAATAAAATCTTATATCAATAGTGCACAATATTACTTGTTAGCTCCAAAAAATATTTATTTTATAGATAGTTATAGATATTTAACTTTTGTAAAAAAATACACGAAACAAGAAACAAGTACAACTATCTTGTCTTCCTCCAACATAGGCTTCTGCTAATCAATACTTTGTATCGAGTGTACTATGAAGTTCAGACATGGCTAGGCAATCAACTGAACCCAGAAGACTGGGATTACGAATTAACAGATATACTTTGGAACCGATTCAAACTTTACTTCCACCTGCTCCGGAAAAACTCCTTAACATTATTTTTTGCAATTGCAAAAAAAGTTGTAGTGCGAAATGTAGCTGTAGAAGAATAGGGTTACTGTGTTCTCCAGCGTGTACTAATTGCCAAGGCCAGTCATGCTCAAATGTCCAATTGAATACAACAGACGAAGATTCATGTGATTTCGATGAAGAGACAGCTGGTTCATTTCATTTGAACAATTTATGAACATCCAGCAAGAAGAAGAGGAAGCAGAAGAAGAAGAAATCAAAGAAGCCATGACTATTGAAGTCGACTTTAAAGAATATAAATCAGATTGAAATATCAAAAGAAATCAGAACTACAGTTAAAGTCAGTAACCAATATCAATAAACATAATGTAGCTAAAAGATTATTGTCCCTGTAAATTCCGTCATAACAGTTCGTGAAGTAGGCCTACCGAGGAAACCACTTTAAAAAAACACGCCAAAGTATACTACCTCCAGGTGATGTGGAAATGTGTGCATATCATGTACAACGTGCTTCCTTCAACTTTTAGAATCGCGACATCTCAGAAATGGTGATTCTTAGAAAAAAAGTATACAGACAATTTTTAAAGACAACTTTATGATCTAATTTTGTCCAACCTATTTTTTTGATATAACTTGCCGTTTACGACAAAAATCCAAAAAACCATAAATATTGACATTTGACCCCCAATAACTTTTAGCACACATGGGATGGATGGGGACTTTGACACTTTATTTATAATGGTGTACCCAAGGTCTCCACCAAAATTTAGCTCTGTCGGAATTTTTGTTAATTGAAATGTCTATTTTGACCGGACTAGTACGCTGTATTGTGCACTATTGAAAATTCCTATGTTAAGGTGGATCGCGAATCATATTTTGATCAAGATACAACCTGGCACTGACCTGCAAATTGCAAAAAAATTAAGAAAATTTTAATTTCGCGCCCTACCATTGCGGATCAACCTTATTAATGTTATCACAATATTAATATAGGAGCTCGTGGCTAAGTAATAACAGCCGCACGGGTCGATCCGTCAGGTTAAGCTACGCTTGCCGGGGTTGGTCAGTGGATGGGTGACCATCTTTACATAACGAGATTCCTCCGTGCCTCGGAAAGCACCTTAAGCCGTTGGTCCCGGCTGTTATTCGTGAATCTTTGACAGTCGTTACGGGTCGTCAGAAGCCCGAAAGTCTGACAACCAGTCTTACCAAGGGGTATCGTATTACCCAGTTACTGGGTTGTGGAGGTCAGACAGGCAGTCGCTCCATGTAAAATACTGGTATTCAGCTGCATCCGGTTAGACTGGAAGCCGACCCCAACATAGTTGGGAAAAGGCTAGGCAGATTGAATATTAATATACATACATATTTATTGGAAGATACTGTCTATCCATCAATCCAAGAAAGTCCAGAACCTTCGATCGAGAGAACATTGTGCCGATTCTGTATTGTTTTTACTCTCATTGGAGAACAACAAACAAGGTCAAATTAAATTATTTAGCGAAACTCCGCAGACGTGACGATAAAACAAAAAAAAATTTTTTTTTTTGGGATCGACGACCTCTTTACGACCTCTTGACTATACTTGAAGACGACCTCTTGACTATACTTGAAGTATAAGTTGAGGAAATCAGTTTTTTTCTTTATCGTGTTTAGATATCGATGAACTGATATTCCAACACTACCTACGGTCGTTGACCCCAAAAAAAAATCATCAAATCTTTATATTTTGTTTTATCGTGTTTATAGATATCGATACCATCAGGTCTGCGGAATGTCCCTAAATCATTTAGTTAGACTATACATAATTATATTACTTACGTAATGATAATTTACGTTTTCTAAGGCGGTCAGTGGCTTAAAGCTTTTCAAACAACTTTTCTACCTTCTCTACACTAAAACGTGCGTCAAGTTACTTCAAATAAAGACACAAAGTCGACGTTCGCACGGAAGTAAAAATATCACGGCGATTTTGTTTCGCGCACTGGATTTTCAACGCTCTGCTTAGCACTGAGAGTTGAAAATCCAACAGTGTGTTATTACGTCGCGCTAGAATCCACTCGGTTGTTGTTAGTTTGGAATCTCAATGCTCGGCTCAACAACGAGAGTTGAAAATCCAGTCCGCGATAAAATCCCGCCGCGATAATTTTACGTCCGTGCGCGAACGTCGGCTAACACCATTTGCGAAAATTTGTTTAAACTATTTTTCTACGCATTTAAAATTTAAATGCTTAACTACCGACTAGCTATTATGACTAGAATAATTGACCATAAGATATATATAGATATATAATAAGTCATCAGTTTTGGAAAATATCTGAAAGTCGATCCATGAGCCAAACTGACGAGGGTCCCGCTTAATGGCAAACGACTCATATTCGTATGAAACGGTTTCTTTTCTTAGCAAAGTTAAAGTAAGTCCAAATTATGCCCTTCAACATAACTGATTAAATATGGGTAAGTAATCAGGCATATTATTATAGTATTTAATGTAAAAATAACCTGCACAATGCACGTCAACAAAACATCGGTTTTACTTTATTATTTCCCTTTCCTCTTTCCGTCTTTCTCTTGATAGTATCCTCCAGGTCCAGGCACCAATTTTACTGAAGGCTTGGCCTCCTTCCTCTGGGCGGAAGGCTCTGGTTGAGGAGTCGGAGACCTCTCTGGTGAGGAGTCTGTTATGATGCCTTGAAGACGGTGCGTGTTAGTTTGGCTGAGTCTGCGGACAAAAGTGGCTTGATTAATTATGACATAATTGAATTAATTTTAGGAGTATATTGTAAGGTGGCGTTCTATAGTTTCCCATGCCCGGAAGGAGGCGAGAGTTTATGTATACAGGATGTAATTTTAATCACCGTTATCCACTGGGGGGGGGGGGCATTGTACTCATCATTATGAACAACTTTTACTATGGGACCAAACCTGAAATCGGGAAAAATAATCAGCTGTTCCCTACATTTATGTTCGCATAACTCTTCAAAATGTAAGGAATAGCAGATTTTTATCGTGAGGAAACCGGCATGTCCCAGAACCAAAAATTCGAAGATATGTGACAGCTGCCAACCCGCACTGGGCCCGCTCGGTGGATTACGGCCCACTCCCTCTCACCGAGAGGAGGCCTGTCAAATCAAATCAAATCAAATCAAAAGTCCTTTATTCAAATTAGGCTGAGAATCAGCACTTTTTGAACGTCAAAATTACAGTAAGACTGTCCCCACAAAACGCCCGCCCTTCACCACTTCCTAGTGCTTTAGCTGGGAAGAAGAAGTAGCGGAACAAACTCCCCAGCAGCACAGCTGTCTGTTTAGTTAGAAGAACTAGATTCTATACAATAGTACCTACGCAAAATAATTTACGCAACACAATACATGAAATTATATTTTTGTCAAATAAAATAAACAATTTTAGTACTTAACTCATGTAACCTGTCATTATGTAAGCTGATCCTGGAGAAAGAACATAACATAAACATTGTCTTGAGTTAATCACAGCGACCAACTATTCTTATCGTTTAAGTAATCGTTGATAGAATAGTATGCCTTTGAACAAAGATTGGATTTAACTTTAATTCTAAACGCATTAAAAGGCAAATCTAGCAAAGAAGAAGGTAGCTTGTTATAAAAAGCTATACCAAGACCAACAAATGAGTTATGAACCTTATGAAGCCGATGAAATGGAGCACGTAATTTGTCCTTATTTCTGGTGTTAATATTGTGAATATCACTGTTTTTACTGTACAAATGTATATATTGCCTAATGTATAAGATGTTGGCGAAGATGAACTGTGATGCCACCGTGAGAATACCAATATCCTTAAAAAATTCTCTCAGAGAAACTCTAGCTCCTAGCTGGTAAATTGCTCGAACAGCTCGTTTTTGAAGAACAAAAATATTTTGAATATCAGCCGCTTTGCCCCATAGCAGAATACCGTAGGACATAACGCTATGGAAATAACTAAAATAGACTAACCGAGCTGTATCAACGTCAGTGTATTGTCTTACTTTCCTGACGGCGTAGGCGGCTGAACTGAGCCTTCCCGCTAGGCTTGATATATGTGGGCCCCACTGAAGTTTAGCATCTACTGTTATACCCAGAAAAACTGCTGATTCTACAGTCTTAAGTACCTCTTCATCTAAGACGATGTTGGGTCCCAGATTTCTAACATTCGGTAAGGCAAACTTTATACATTTAGTTTTCTTGGCATTGAGAACTAAGTTATTTGTCGTAAACCAATCCGTAACCATTGAGAGTGCACTGTTTACATCATCAAAATCATGTCTGTTTCTGTCTACTTTAAAAATAAGAGAGGTGTCATCTGCAAACAGTACAACATCACAGATACCCTTTAAATAGAATGGTAAGTCATTAATATACACTAGGAATAAGAATGGACCCAGTATTGAGCCTTGAGGTACACCTAACTGAACTGGTAGCCCGGAAGATTTCACACCATTAACATCTACACATTGGAACCTATTATGTAAATAAGAATTTATTACTTTGAGAGCTTCGTTTTGGACACCATAATGACGTAATTTACGCAAAAGCGTGTCATGGTGCACGCAATCAAAGGCTTTGGAGAGATCACAAAAAACTCCAATAGCATTTTGCGAGTTCTCCCAAGCGTTAAATATGTGTTTCAGCAGAGCAACACCCGCATCCGTAGTCGAACGACCTTTAGTGAAGCCATATTGTTCATTCTGTGTCCCAGCAGTGGGAAGATTATAGGCTGATAAGGCTGATTATGCTTAAGATCAGTCTGGACAAAACCTCTCTGACCTAGGTGGGATGATATCGCACGCTTAATGGAACATTGACCCATTAGTAGATAGGTCAGAAAAAATAGATAGAACTTATTACAGGTTTTTTTTATTATTCAGATCTCATCAATAATTAATTATAGACGTTCAAAATACAAGCATTAATGATGAATAAATCAGTTGTATTTTTATGCATCAACAAATAGGATAAGTCCTCTTAGCAAGATCTTCTTTTGCGATTTCCCAAAAATCGTCTTTTTGAGTTAAGTCGGTATTCCATTAAGCGTGCGATATTTTGTAGAAAAAGACGACGCGACGCTACAAAGCCGATCTTTTTTTAAAGTCAGCCAGGTTCTATTTACTGTCATTAACATCATCAATGGGGAAGGTCGGACAAAGCTAATAAGGATTTTCTGAAATGACTTTCACTACGTGGCAACACTGAGACATGAGGTCCTGACACCTGTCAAAAGTGTCAAAGTGCCTATATTTTCTTTAGTCGTGACTGAATGATGAACGTTATCATATATTTTATATTCATTGTCGAAATGGAAGACCTCATGTCACAGTGGCGCCAACTGGTGGCATGAATATTCATGAAAACCCTCAATGTAGATGTCGTGATCATAGCTTGGTACCTTTTTTTTGTGGATGGGAAATCATCAATGACTTCTCTCGCTCGGGGTGGAGCGAGAAGGCATGTCAGACTTTTACTGACTAAAACCCACCCGTCTTCCTTCAGTTGCCTGTGCCAGGGCCACGGTATCTTTTTTAAACTACCCGCGACCCCAGCGGCGTCGGCCCTATTGGACCCCATCTTTTGCTGAAATCTCTTTGAGGCGCGTTGTGTTCCACGCGCGCCTCAAAGAGATTCCATCGACTCGGGCCTGGTCCTTACCGGACGGCGAGCTACCCGCTACTCACCGTCCGCAAGCCCGCGCCTACGGTGGCCGGAAATCGCCTCGCGATTCCCGCCGCCCAGGGCGTCTCCTGCGGCGACTGAGGGCGTGAGGCTGCCTCTCCCTCACGCGTTCCACCTCCTCCTGCCGCGACCCTGGCAGATAGCTTGGTCCCTACGGCCTATACTAAATTGAACATTTCGTTCATTTATTCCATTTTGTGTTCATTCATGAGTTTGCATTTATTTCACTATTTCGTTATTTTCGATGATTTCAATATTTTAAATCAAGTATTTGACATGGAAAGTGTCATATTTCTTTGTAATCACTTTGTTCAAAATGTTTCTGATAAAACCTCGAGCTCTGTTTAATATTTTAAAAATCTTTATAAATAAATTCTTCTAATTTTAGGGTCCTTGGGAAATAGTGGTCCAATTTCGGAGTATTTAGGAACAAAATAAAATAAAATCACCTCACGCCTTGCATTAGTTTGTGTTGGGAACTAGCTACGACAGCGCCATTTTGACAGTTGCCTTCCTCATTACTACACTCACCTGACTTCCTCAACATCGGCCACCTTATCGATAAGGCTGCGTATGATGGCCTCCTTGTGCTCCAGCGCGAGCGAGGCTCTCTCCAGCTCTCGGCGGTACTCCGCGTGCGCGAGGGCGGCCCGGCGCTCTTGTTCTACGATGCGGCGCTCTAACTCTTCTAGCGAGGTGTATGCGCGGGATTTTACTGCCTAGAGAGAGGTGGAAGATTGAAAATGTTAGTGAGAGAGAGTGATGGAAAGACTTTGTAGTCTGTTAATTGTTGAAACAGTGTTTTTTGTGATGACAAGAATAAAAGAAATGATAATATCAGCCTTTACTCGTCCGAGACTAAATTGAAGAGTACAACTACAGATTAATACAGATGGGACACTCCGCAGTTTAGGTATGAAGCTACAAGTACACGGCGGACTCATCTCACTGGGTCACTTCAGTGTGGGCTGCCGCGCACCGGCCGGCTCGCACGTTAGTTCGATACTCACTCACGCGCCGCGTCGTAAAAGAAGACAACCCTTACGAGTCAGAAGGTATAAGAGTTACGCGATAGAAAGAGAGGCAACTTGTAAGTGAATATAACTGCAGGTAATTAGCGTTGTGCGACCTGAATTGCACTTTATTGTGTCGTAGCAAGAGTCGCTTTTTATTTAAATGATGTTGCGGAGTGCCATCTGTATTAATCTGTGGTACAACTGTGTCGTAGCATGACAACTTTAGTGACAGGTTAGTTGATTACCCAGCCACATGGTTTTTTTTTACCTTTATTTAATTAGTCCTAGTCCTAAACCGATGGAGTATAGACCCCAAAAAAAAAAGAAAAAAATCTACTGTTTCATATAAAAGTAAACCTACCGGTCAAAATGCAAAAACAGCAATTTTTTTTTTTTTAAAACCTACAAAAAATTTCAACGCAGGGGATCCAGAATCAAGAATCATGGTAACATGTTGCACGTAGATGTCTCTGCCACCCTGTATACCTTAATTTCATGTTTGATCTTATCCAGCGCTGTCATCGCTTGTCTCAGCGGCTCGTTGTTGTTCTTAGCTCGTCGAGCACTAGTCCGCACGCGCGTCATTCTAGCCGTCGCGGACTTTAAGCGCTGACGGAATATTACAGCTGCTTTGCGGTATAACCTGTGTGGAATAGAAAAAAATGTTAAATTCATTGACTGACAGACAATACACAGCCTAAACCTCTGGATCTAAAAACATAAAATTTTGCACATTTTTGCGAACGAAGTTCTTAAACGCGGCTCGCGGTAGGAGTTACTGGTAGAAATCGTCACGTAACGAAAAAGCGGCATGCGCTCCATGCGACTTTTTTCTTCGATTTCACACTTTTCAAGTGTTAATTTGGCAAAATGAAAATCCAAGATAGCGGCTGCGAAAATTTTCAATTTTTTTCATCATTGATGTCATTTTCATGGTTTTCGAGGGTGCTAAAGCCGATAATGAAGTCAAAAGTATTATTATAATGTTACTTTTAAGATAATTACGAACTGTGTGTAGCAATATTTTATTTTAAGCTACGCTTGATGGCACATTTTGTTTATAATAATTTATGTTTTTCTCTCTAAGTGAATTTGTTAATTTTTTTGAGAAATAAATATCTTTAACCGTAAAAGGAAAATCGAAGATGGCGGCTGCGGATTTTTTTTTTTTCGTCATTGGTGTTGTTTTCATGGTTTTCGAGGGTGCTTAAGCCGATAGTGAAGTCACAATGAAAATCCAAGATGTCGGCTGCGAAAATTAAAAATTTTTTTCATCATGGGTGTCCGCTTTCATGGTTTTCAAGGGTGTTAAAACCGATAGTGAAGTCAAATCAAAATTCAAGATGGCGGCTGCGAAAACTTTGTTTTCTTTTTAACCATACGACCTCTTTTCAAGGTGGCCCCAACTGGTGGCGTGAATTTTCATGAAAACCCTCATTAAATATGATTACCTGACATTCTTTAACGCCTTCTCCAGTTCTTCCTTCATGGCCTGGTTTTCCTGCATCACCTTGGTGCACTTATCTTCCACCGCCTTCAGTTGTTCAGACATCTTGCTCACTTGTTCACCCTTGCGTTCTGTTTCCATGCCGTACTGGTGTTTTAGCTCTTCTAGTAATCTGGGTGAATGAAAGGCAGAAATTAGATAGATATTTTTTTAATGGTAAGACTGGTTCTGACAGGTTGTTTTATGTTTTTTTTTTTTCTGAACAACGTGAAATTATTCAGATTAGCATAGTCTAGGTAGGTACTATAGAGGTATGAGGAACAGGGTGTAAAGTTCACTCGTTCAGAAAAGGGAGGATCCTCAGACCGACGGTTGTTGTGTGGTTGGTAACTGTAAACTCTGCTTGCGCGATGCAGGATTTTGCGTGACGTCAGTGTGATGCATAGTTAGCATGTGGTAATGTAGATATCCGCCACAGTACCATAAAGTCGGTTAATACTACTGCGTTCTCATAGATTGTAGCACTGTAGGTAGAGCAATCGTACAAAATCGTTTTGGAACGACATCTAAGTTGGTTCACAAATCAAAGATGGCTGCTATAAAGGTATTCTACATGTTCCGTTGAGAAAAAAGGATGGTGCTATAGGTCGTATATAACTCCGTCTCTCTCTCACACTGGCACCATGATGGATCCATGATCTTTTTTCACGTCATATTACGGCCCGGCATGGCATGAAATAGTTTTCGGTGGAGCTGATGCCGAAAACGAAGTTTTATATTGGAATTCAAGGAAGCGGTCATGAAAATATGCTACTTATGCTACTTGTTAGACGGGTAATTTTCAAGGTTTTCGACGGAGCTGATGCCGAAAATGAACTCAAAATCCAAGATGGCGAACTTAAAATTTCCTTTGGTATTATTATGGTTTTTTATCGAATGTCGAAATAAACTCACCTTTTGCAATGGTCCAGTCGTCGTTCGTGCATGTCTGCGGGCACGGTGCGGGCGCGCATGGCGTCTAGTTGAGCTAGTTTGTTCTCCGCTATTTCTAGAGTGTTCTTTACTGTAAAGTACTCGCGGTGCACTGTTTCGTAGTCTCGCATCATTGATGATACTGGAAATAAAGAGGTTTGGTTTAAGGTGATGTCCTACGCCCACTGAACGTGAACGCTACAACGCAACGGTTTGTAAAAATCCTACATCATCACTTTCGTACATTTTTAAACCCCTTCAAAAAACGAGGAAGTTATAATATGTTCCACATAAATTTTATGAACTTTGCTTGGGTAGTTTTTGAGTTAGCTTCGATAATACTTTGTGTATCTTGATGATGATATAATACTTCCTGTCACTGTTGTTATTATAGCAAGTAGACTACTTGAAGTAGTGGTATACGAATTGGTGTGGGGTTGGTACCATAGCCACAGATTAATACAGATGGGACACTCCGCAAAATCATTTAAATAAAAAGCGACTCTTGCAACGACACAATAAAGTGCAATTCAGGTCGCACAACGCTTATTACCTTTTTTTTTTTTTTTGAGGGTGGGAAATCATCAAATAGCTTCTCCCGCTCTGGGTGGAGCGGAAGGGCGTGTCAGACTTTTACTGACTAAAACCCACCCGTGTTCCTTCAGTTGCCTATGCCAGGGCCGCGGTATCTTCTTAAAACTACCCGCGACCCCAGCGGCGAAAAACACTACAAAGTGAAAACATAACTTTAATTTCGGAAGTCGGTGTCTGTGGTGTTTTATTTACTTTAGTTTTTTTTTTGCCACCGACTTCTGAAATTAAAGTTGTAAAGTTCACTCATCCTCCATAGAAAAGGGAGGATCCTCCGACCAGACGGGTGTTGTGTCTGGTGGGCTACTGCCCAACGCTTATTACCTACAGTTATATTCAACTACAAGTTGCCTCTCTTTCTATCGCGTAACTCTTATACCGTCTGACCTACTGAATTAGACCCGCGGACGGGGCCCGCCGTGTACTTGTAGCTTCATACCTAAACTGCGGAGTGTTCCATCTGTATTAATCTGTGCCATGCCCTTAACTAACAAGTGAAAAATAAAAACTTTTTTACATACAACAAAAAAAAAAAAAAACCAACACCGACAGTGAAAGTGAATAATAACTTTAATTTCGGAAGTCAGTGGCAAAAAACTAAGACGATTGTTTTTTTTGTGTAAAGTTTATTTATCTAGTAACCAACGCATACTACAGGTGCGTCGTACGCGCACCGCACTTTTTTGTATGAAAATTGAAAATGCGTTGCGTTTATTGTAGACAAACAAGACGCACATTACAAAAAAGACATAATTTACACACACTAATACAAGGTAGCCAAAAGACTTGTATTAAACAAATAAAAGTTTGACAATGTATCACTTACTTTTATCCTCATACATCTCATAAACCTCTTTCAACTTAGACTCCGCCCTCTCTGCTCTCTCTACAAGCGTAGCTTTCTCAATATCAGCCGTCTCTTTCTCGACAACCAGCTTCTTATAGCTATGTCTTACTCCCACCAACTCTTCGTCTATACTCTTCAGTTTATCCGTTAGTGTTTTGTTTTCGCTGACGATTTGTTTGGACTTTTTGTTGATTACTTCGAATTGTTTTTCGTAGTCGAGTATTAGGGTTTCTTTTTCCTGAAGGTTTTCTTGATATGCGTCGAAGAGAGGCGCTGTGGATATGATAAGATATTTTTAGTTACATACTAGCTGTGCCCGGCGGTTGCACCCGGTTTGGTCCCATAGTAAAAGTTGTTCATAATGATGAGTACAATGACCCCTTAAGAGGTTACTGGTGTTTTACCAATAACCCTGTATTATTAAGATATAGATAAGTCGTTGACGCGAAAAGGGGGAGCACATTGTTGAGTTTACAGAAAATAGGTGCCAATGGCTTTTATTACAAGGGCTTTCACGGCTTGAGAAATTCCTCCTCCCCCCTTCTTCCTCTTCAAGAGAAACATTTGCCCCCCTTGAGGGAAAACCTAGATCCACGCCTACTCTTTACTCTTTTCATGTAAAATGCTGTAATCTACATAAATAAAAAGAGAAGTCCTGCAGTCAGGACTGATTAACTCATCAACGCCCAGCCCAAACCCTTGAACCTAGAAAGCTGAAATGTTACACCGCGGTTCACATCATAATGTAGACAAGGAATAAGAAAGGATTTCCCGGTAGTACGTTCCCGTGGGATATATTCCGACATCCACGCGGGCGAAGCCGCGGGCAAAAGCTAGTTTATAATAAAAAGGTTTTTACCCAGTGCTTGCGCGCTCAGTAGTCCAGAAAGATCCACCGTCCTGCCAGTGTATGGCGCTTCTTCAGGACCGCCTTTAGACTGCCCGTCATCTGTGTTCAATGTTTCTGAAACATACAATGTTCATTTTGAAAATACATTATCAGCCTATAATGTTCCCAATGCTGGGACACAGTCCTCCTCTCTGTGAGAGGGAGTGGACCGTAATCCATCACGCGGTCCCAGTGCGGGTTGGTAGAGGTCAGGAATTTTTAATTCTAGGACGACATGTCCTAGGTTTCAGTGGTGATGAAATAATTTACACAAAGAAAATCGCCTGTCTGGGTTCGAACCTACGACCTATAACTCGCAAGTCGCGGCCGTTACCTCTGCGCCACCACCCGGTATTTTCATTTAAAATACCATATAAAATTTTGCCCTACGTATTCCACGTACAAATTCTTTTTCCAATAAATTGATGTTATTTCCACTTAAACAAATATCATTGCATAAAGTATGTATGGGACCAAAGACAAAGTCAAATCATTTATTTCAAACAGGCATTTTTCAACGTCAAAATTCGTCTAGTTGCCCATTGCAAAAGGTAGTTTCGTATGGAAAAGAATGGGCAAGCAACTCCACAGTCACTCTTTTTGAAAATGTTTTACAATATTTTGTATATGTCACCATATAATTATACCTATGAACTTCGTTAGTTTAAAATCTAACTCGTGAGATTGTAAATGTAAACTACGAGTGTAAGCTTCTCGAAAGTTCGAGGACATAATTCGAGAACATTCTAGTACTTACAGGAATGATCTAGAATGCTGCAAAACGACACGTAACTATCTAGAACATTCTGAAAGGGTTTAGAATGTTCTAGAAAAATCTGTCACGAATCGACTATCGTGTAGTTCTGCTAATCGATAACAGATGGCGTTAGTGTCTACGTAACACTACCATATACCATGGCGACGTCACCATGGCGTCCCGGTGAGGTAGGGCTCTTATACCACAGAATGGGCACTTTTAGCGCATAGGCCTTGGGAGCCCTATAACAAGCACATGACTTACCTAAACAATATTTCTTACCTTTATACCCCAAGCTGGCGGTAAGCAGAGAGTCTAGTGCATCTCCCGGTTTAAACACAGGTTCAGGTTTATCTCCCGCCATTGTTTGTGTGTTGGTGCGTAGGCGCTCTTGATAACGAGACAGTTGGACGTTCAGTCTGGAACAGAATTATTGTAGATTTAATAATAACGGGATTAAATATAATGACTACCAAAAAAATTAAATGCTCACCAAAATGGATAAATGTTCACCAAATCTGCGTTGACCTGCTGACGAAAACCCTAAACCTAGACGGTCGATGTCAGGGGCACCCCGAGGTTTGGTTGGTTAGGTTCCTTTAAACCGTGCAGGCAGAAATAGGAGCCCGGCGAAGCGGGGCTCCGTCGACCTGCTGTCAGTTTTCTAAAGTTATAATTTTACAATAAAATGGTTTTAATTTTGGTGAGCATTTATGCATTCTAGCAGGTATTTCGAATTCTTGGGTAGTAAAATAGGTACTTTTCTGGTAGGCGTTTAAACACAAGCCAATATTAACTTCTATATATTGTTATGTCGCCTCTCTTGTTTCGTTTACGAAAGTATTTAAATACATAGTGTTAAATACTCAATATTCAATTCGGAACGGTACGGAACCCTTCGTATGCGAGTCCAACTCGCACTTGGCCGGTTTTTTTATCTATCAACCTCTCTATTCGATTTTTTCAGTACCAATTACTTTTTTACAAGAAACATTATTCTTGTTGATTCTGAAAAGTTTAAACTAATTGACTTACTCGTATGTCCTTTTCAAAATAACGGGTTCATTTAATTACTTCCCAAAAATAAGTACCTGTACAAAACATCTTTGAGCGCCTGCATGTCCTTCTGCAACCGCGAGTTGTGTTCCCTCGCCTGGTTGAGTATGATCTGACGACTGCTGCAACTCATGCATACTTCTACCAGCGGTATCGCTGATGACTCGTGATCTGTCGAATTCAATGGGGAAGAAAACTGTCAAATTAGTTCCACGTAGATGGCGCTATGTGTTTGTTACTTTCATTCGGCTGTCAATGGAGTTCTTGCTGACAACTTTGCCGCGAGATGGCGCTAAGTGTTTTTCTTGTCGCCGATTGGTCGCTTTGTCTTCAAGATGACTTTGACAAGTGACAAACACACAGCACTTTCTCGCGGCGAAGCTTCTGGGAAACAACCCCATTGTAACATAATACAGGGTGTAAGTGTAAACAGTGCCAAGATTTTAAGGGGTCATTGTACTCACCATTATGAACAACTTTTAATTCATAATGATGAGTACAATGACCCCTTAAAATATTGCCACTGTTTACACTTACACCCTGTATAACATTACGCCTGTAATCCCCGAAGGGTTGGGCAGAGGTGTACTGGTCCCACATTCACTCCCACATTCCGCCAGTTATGTTTAAGTACCATGTAACGGGGGGTGAGCCTATTGCCATCAACGGGGCACAAATCCAGTCTTCGGGATGCTGCTGAGAAATCCCTGATGGAAAAACCCAATAACACTTTGAATGACCTGGGTATCGAACTCAGGCCTCATGCTCAGCACTAAAAAAAAAAGTAGACGTATTTTTTGCTTTATCATAATAACAAAAAATTACTTAGATAAAACGCATTAAAGTTACGATGCAGCTGAATAACAATATTTTACATGGAGCGACTGCTTATCTTACCTCCACAACTCAATTACTGCGTAATACGATAGATACCCCTTGGTAAGACTGGTTGTCAGACTTTGGGGCTTCTGATGACCGGTAACGAGAACGACTGTCAAAGGTCTACGAAAGACAGCCGGGACTAACGGCTTAACGCGCTTTCCGAGGCACGGAGGTGTCTGTGTCTTGGTATGTAAAGATGGTCACCCATCCACGGACCAATCGCGGCAAGCGTAGCTTAACCTGAACCCAGTGCGCTTATTATTATTTAGCCACAAGCCTTTTAAATAATATAGTTAAGTACCCAGCCGTTAATATGGCAAATTGTTTTTTTTTAAAGTTCGTCTTTCTACAGATTTCTCTGTGTCAATTCACTGACTCCTAAGTCACAGGATCTCCTAGTTTGGGAGTCAGGGTTTACTTTATTTGTATGACCTTTATTCATGGAAATTCATACGACCTAGTTTTTTAAGCATTGTTGAAGGTTTTTGTATAAAGATTTTTTATATTTTTTTTTATTTAATCATACCTGTCTCACAGTCTATTTTTGAGCCATATGGATGGCCCGGGACCGAGTACTGTATCTACCACGATCACAAATTTATTTACCAAGCATAGCATAATCAGTATATAATGTTCTGGAGGGAGTGTGCTGTAATCTACCACGCGGGCCCAGTGCGGGTTGGTAGATGTCACATGTCTTCGAATTTTTGGTTCTAGGACATGCCGATTTCTTCACGATGATTTCTTTCACCGTTTTGAGAGCAGTGGTGATGAAATAAATTACTTACACAAATTAAAGCGCCTGCCTGGGTTCGAACCCACGACCTACAACTCGTAATTCGGACCGTTACCACTCAGCCATCACTGCTCTCAGCCACTTCGACTGGAAAAAAAATTGTCAATAGAAGAAGAAACCTCACCTCTATCAGGCAACTCAAACTGCTTCACCTTCTCTTGCAACACTTTACTCTTCTCCCTCTCCTCTTTAATGACCTTCTTACACTCTTCTGAATATTTGACAAGAGTTTCGTGCTGACTTCTGAGCTGGTCATTCTCTTCAGCAAAAAGTTTGTTGTATTCTAGCACTGATTTCAGTTTCTCTTTTAATTTGGCTATTTGGGAGTCTTTTTCTGATAGCTGTGGATGTGAAATATAATATTTTTTTATTAATTGAATAAATGTATAAAATAAAGCCGAATCAACAAAATTTTGACAAAATAAAAACTGAAAAACTCCACTGCAGTAAAAAACTAAAACTGAAAAGCTAAAAACAAGGGCATTTTAAATTTAATAAAAGTTGGAAGCAGGCGGGACCCGTTTATAAAAATGGAATGGGTCCCGCCTGCTTCCAACTTTTATTAAATTTAAAATGGGCTTTTTTTAGCTTTTCAGTTTTAGTTTTTTACTGCAGTCGGGTTTTTTATTGTTTTTTAATTACTTTTTTATTTCTAGCTTTTTAGTTTACAAATGTGAAAGATTTCGCAGACGATTTAGTTCTTGCAAGGAGTTTTGGCACAAATATCCAAGCCTTCGAGGTCCTAACTCTGCTCTAAGCAAATTTTTTTATCAAAATTCAATTTGTCACTTGGTATTACTTTTAAACATATAAGTTGTACCATTATTTTCTAATAAATCTGTAATAGGTGCCTAAGTAGATAATAATTATAATACGCGCGGCGTGGCTTGTTTTGCAAAGGAGTGTATATGGTACGGAACCCTTCGTGTGTGAGTCAGACTCGCACTTGGCCGGTTTTTTTTTAAATCAAAATTCAATTTGTAACTTGGATTTACTTTTAAACATATAAGTTGTATATATTTTTGTAATCACCTTTTAAAACCCTTCTTTTTGATACTCGATGGTATTAGAAGACAAAAAAAAATCGAACTCCCAATATGTCACACCAAATCCGCCATTTTACTTTATTTTTTATTGTGACCGATTTACATTTTTCACCAAGATAAAATAGTAATTTACTGTAGCGTAGCGACCTCTGTCGTTGGGTGGAGGAGGAAATGATGTGATTTGTGTCGTTCATTTGCGCTAGTCGCTGATAGATGGCGCTTGCGTTTGTGAATGAATCTCTTACGAGTGCCCATTGATTATTTGATAGTAGTTATCGCTCCTCGACGCCAGAGGGCCGCTTTTATGAATGGGCCATTGTGTATTTATCAATGGCCAGCGTAGTTATCGCTCCTCGACGCTAGGGGAAGCACTGTAGAATACGTTGGAACATTCTGGAAACTTCTAGAACCGGAAGTGGTCGTAAATGTTAATCCTTTTCCGCCCACTCTTAAATTTAGATAGTTAGTCCGCTTTCAGAGCTACTATGGTGAACAAGTTTTCGTAATGTTCTAGCGCGTAGTTTGTAGAGGGTCGGTAATTATTTAACCAAAGCCATGTTTGCCTATATCAGTGCGTGTAATTAATTAGTTTGTTAGCTATGGAATACCGACAATAAATCGGGTAATAACGAGTCGTGGTTTTATTATTCGATTTAGTCCTCTGTCCTCAACATTGGTCCTTCGAGAGCCGGATATAGGCAGGCATAGCTTTGGTTTGCCCTCACGCGAGAGTGGTAGTGTGGTGTAGTGCAGTAAGTGTCGACATGGTGAAGACACGCGGTATGCAAGAACCCGTCACAGCGGCAACGGAAGGGGACGGGCCCGTCTCCACGGAATCGGCGACAGCGGTGGGGCCAACAGGCACACCCAATAATTCCGTCACAGATTCGGACCCGACCCAGCCTCACAGCCCTGGGGCGACGACAGCTCCACACAGACAACCACTAGACGAGACGAGAACCAACAGAAAGGCGTTGGCCCGAGCGAGACTGGAGCTCGCCGCCGCTAGGCTAGCCCTCTTGGAAGCGGATTCAGCAGACGAAGAATTTTTGGCGGGAAGCTCGACTGCGGCATCGAAACGTCAGACGGACGCCGCGGACGCGCTCGGCGAACACCGCGGCTACATCCACCCGCCGCAGTCGCGACCCATGTCGCCACACGATGATCAGCCCACCCCACCGCGTCGCGGGGACACACGGACGGCGACGCCACATGACGCGCCGCCGCCCTCACCGCAACGCGGCGACGAGGGGAGCCTGCTGAAAGGACTGACTCAAGCATTGTTAGAGGTAGCGCGGGGTAACCCCGCCGCCAGCAGGTATGGAATTGATTTACCTATTTTTAGTGGCCACGCGGGCGAATGGCTGCATTTTAAAGCAGCATATAATGAGTCAGCGTCGACTCACACAGAGGCAGGGAATTTGGCCCGCCTCAGAAAATCTTTGAGAGGGCCAGCAATGGAGGCAGTCAAATGCCTATTTCTAGGATCCTCGGCCGCTCAAATTATGCAAAGGTTAGAATCTAGGTTTGGGCGACCAAACGCACTAATAACTTACGAGTTAAATAAATTACGTCAGTTACCTAAACTATCAGATAACCCTACAGATATATGTGTGTTTGCATCTAAGGTCACGAATGCCATTGCCGCGGTGCAAGCTCTGAAAAGAACAGAATTTTTACATAGCCCGGAAATGATTTCCGTAATTACAGAAAAATTATCAGTTACGCTTAGAAGCCGGTGGTATGATTATGAGTTTGCTGCGGGTGACGCAGAGCCCGGCCTAGTAGTGTTGGGACGATTCCTCGATAGAGAGGCCGATATCAATGCGCGTCACGCCTCAGCAGAGGTGGAATATAAACGAGAACGTCCACAACGGTCGGCTCAAAAGTCATTTAATATAGTAGAGACTGAAAAAACACCGTGTGTAATATGTAGCGAAAAATGTAGCAGCGTGGCTGTCTGTAATAACTTTAAGAAAATGTCGATAACTGATAGATGGGAAACTGTACGTAAAAATAAATTATGTTTCAGGTGCCTGAAACGACGGACCTGGAATCACAAATGCAAAAGTAAGCAGTGTGAAGTGCAAGACTGCGAGCACTATCATCACGGTCTGCTGCACAGTGGCAGTAGACGAGAAGAGCGTCCTCGTGTCACATCAACAGACCACATAGCATCGAGCGTCGACACCACGCCGTGTGCTGACACCGCGCCGCGTGTCGACACAGCACAGTGCGCTGACAGCGCGCCACACGCCGTCATCAGCAACACGAGCACGCCGCGCACATACAACCGAGTTTTGCTGAAAGTGGTACCAGTGACACTATCGGGACCAAACGGTAAAGTAGAAACATTTGCTTTGTTGGATGATGGATCGACAATAACACTACTTACTACTGACGTCGCACAGCGGATAGGTGCAAAAGGCCCCAATGAGCCATTTTACATCGAGGCCGTAGCGGGCACACGTATCGACGTTACAAACTCGTGCCGAGTCAAGGTAAATATACGAGGTAAGTACACAACCGAAGGCCTAGACATCGAAGCCAGAACTATCGACAGACTTGAATTATCAAGCCAGTCAATACGCGCAAATGACCTGGTCGGCTTCGATCATCTGACACCTATAGTCGAGCAGCTCTCATACGACACAGGCGTGCCAACTGTCTTGATAGGCCAGGACAACTGGGCGCTCTTACTTGCCTCAGAAGTGCGAGTAGGTACAAAAGGTCAACCGGTAGCATCACGTACACCACTTGGCTGGGCTTTACACGGCCAAACCTGCAATCTGACAAAAGTACATCTAGTACCACAGATCAGAGAGTGCTGCAGTCATGTAAGTACAGACGAAACTATAGAAAAGCTCATGCAAGAATACTTTAGCCTGGAGTCGCTAGGAGTGCAACCGCGTCGACCACAAGCAGACCCAGAGATGAGAGCCTTGAAAATATTAAAGGAAACTACGCGAGCTCTACCTGAAGGCGGTTATGAAACAGGTTTATTATGGAAGAATGAAGGTAGGTGTTTTCCAAATAACCACGCTTCCGTGCTCAGTCGACTACAAGGCACTGAGAAGCGTTTAAGCAAAGACCAAACTTTGAAACAAAAATATTCAGAGCAGATGAAGGCGCTGATAACAAATGGGTATGCAGAACTAGCGCCATCAGCGCCACCTGATGGACACAAGTGGTACTTACCACATTTTCCAGTCATTAATCCGTCTAAGCCAGGTAAAGTCAGAATCGTGTATGACGCAGCGGCACGCACACATGGGGTGTGCCTCAATGATTATCTTTTGACGGGGCCAGATCTCCTACAATCACTCCTTGGCGTGTTAATGCGATTCAGACAAAAACCTGTCGCCGTGTCAGCAGACATAAAAGATATGTTTTTGCGCATAACGGTAAGAGCGGAAGACAGAGACGCACTTCGTTTTCTATGGCGCGATGACCCGACTTTAACGCCCATCGAATATAGAATGAAAGCGGTGTTGTTTGGTGCGACATCTTCCCCGAGTACCGCAATTTATGTTAAAAATCATAACGCACTGGTTCATGAGTCTGACTACCCCGAAGCGGTGAACTCTATAGTTCGAAATCACTATATGGATGATTACTTACAGAGTTTTGACGACGCAGAAGAAGCGAATCGTGTATCTAAAGCAGTCAACGCTGTACATCGGCGAGGTAACTTCACACTGCAGAAATGGGCGTCCAACGAGCCGGCCGCCATCGCAGGCCTCGCAACTGAGCCAGCAGAGGCGGACACTCTGCTCAACAAGGAGGAGAAAATTCTCGGCCTCATCTGGCGACACCACAATGACAGTTTGGGATTCAACTTCAGGAAAGTAGACCCTTCTTATTTAGACAAGCAGGTTACGAAACGCCAGTTATTAAAAACGGCGATGTCTCTGTATGACCCGCTGGGACTAGCCGCGCCGTTTACGACACAAGCGAAGTGCATAATGCAAGACACTTGGCGTTTAAATATCGGTTGGGATGAGCGCCTACCTAAAAGCTTAGAGCGTAAATGGCACGACTGGTTAATTGCTCTGCAAATTCTAAAAGGCGTTCGTATCCCACGTTGTTACCCGGGATTTAATGACTCAACTGGTTTAGAATTGCACGTATTCGTGGACGCGAGCGAACGGGCCTATGCCGCAGCAGCATATTGGCGTTCAGTGAACGACATAGGTCAAGTTAATGTGTCGCTCGCGGCAGCGAAAGGGCGCGTTGCGCCCCTTAAGGTCACATCTATACCTAGACTTGAATTGCAGGCTGCCGTCCTCGGCGAGCGACTGGCGCGCTGTGTGGAAGAAGAGCACGATCGTCGCGCTGACCGCCGAGTCTTCTGGTCCGACTCGCGCACCGTGCTAGCGTGGCTGCGCGCTGGCGCGCGCGCCTTCAAACCGTTCGTCGCGCACCGAGTAGCAGAACTAGAAGAAACAACCCAGCGAAGCGAATGGCGCTGGGTCCCCACCGCTCACAACGTCGCCGACGACTCGACTCGCGATACACCATCTCACTTCACAGCGAGCCACCGCTGGTACACCGGTCCTTCGTTTCTGTACGACGACGAAAACGCCTGGCCGCAAGAAACAAACTCGCACCCCAGCCTCGACACTGGAGAGGAGCGTGTCACCACTGTCACGGCGCACAAACGACCGACTACAAGAGAGGCGCTACCCGACGTTACACGTTTATCTTCCTGGCTGCGACTCATCCGGGCCACGGCGCGCGTGCTTCAATTCATCGACCGACTTCGAGTGCACACCACAGCCGCTACCCGCAAACCCAATAGTCGCGTTACCACAGACGACCCGAACTGGAAGGCGCAGCAACGGGAGACTACGAGGACGCGATCCGGAGCGCATAGTCGCAACCTCAGCGTCATGCCGACGGTCTACATACCTCTTGGTACACAGTACACACGTCGAGCCGAGTTCCTGTGGACACGCGCCATACAGGAGGAATGTTTCCCGGAAAAATTGCGTCATGTCACCGGCGGGAGAGCGGTACCAGCCGACAGCCGTTTGAATCGGCTATCTCTGACAGTCGATGAACACAACATAATAAGAATACGCTCGCGCATCGCAGCGGCGGCCGACATATTACGAGAAACACAGTCGCCATCAGCATTGAATGCCACACTGATAGATCGGCACCCGTATGAAGATGTGCTTCATACACTTCTGACAGAGGTAGAACACACAGTTAATTCACGACCTTTGACCCATGTATCGGTTAACCCAGACGACGAGGAGCCTCTGACGCCTAACCACTTCCTGCTTGGCGCACCCACTAAAGTACCGCTGCCAGGGAATTTCACAAGACCGGATGAACTACGCCATTCACACTGGAGAGCGTCGCAGCGACTAGCGGACCTATTTTGGCAACGATGGGTACGCGAAGTACTACCTACACTTCAAAACCGGCGGGAGCCACATGGACGCGGCGACACAGTCAAGGTGGGCGATTTGGTAGTAGTAGTAGACCCCAACTTACCAAGAAACATATGGCCAAAGGGGAGAGTCGAACGCGTGTACCCAGGCGCGGATGGTATCGTAAGAGTCGTTGACGTCAAAACCAAGAGTGGTACAATGCGTCGTCCTGTTAAACGTCTCGTCGTCATACCAGTAGAATAAGCTTAGTTGTCAAAGTCAAAATTGTAAAACATATTGTATTGTTAATGTTAACCAGTGGTGTAGACTAAGTCACCATATTGTTTTCTTTCTTGGCGTCACTCTAAGGCCTTGCTGTAAGGAGGAGTTTTTAATTCAATGTGATTTAATATATTGCAGAACAAGGTCCTGGAGCGACTACCGTTGATGTTTATGTAGTTATATAACCAAATTATGTATTTAACTAAAGGTTAAGTAGAATAAGAGACTTAGTCTGAGTAATACTTAGTATTGTACCTACATACTTAGTATTGTAATTATTGGATTCCTTATGTGGATTTAGATCCTTGTTAAATAAGGTCATTGTTTTGTTGGCGTTATTGCAGGATCATGCTGTTAGGAGGAGTTTTTTAATTTAATTCAATTAAATATATAGCAGAGCAAGGATCCTGCAGTGACTACCCTTAGCTTTATGTTATGTATGTTCTAAATTATTTATTGATTTCAGTACAAGTGCTTATCGCATACAGCGATTATTAGATTAAGTTAGAGTAACTTAAATTGTTATCATTGACGTGTGGAAACTGTAAACCAGTCACTAGTGATACAATTATGTACATTAGATGTACACGGCGGGAGAAATGTGACCGATTTACATTTTTCACCAAGATAAAATAGTAATTTACTGTAGCGTAGCGACCTCTGTCGTTGGGTGGAGGAGGAAATGATGTGATTTGTGTCGTTCATTTGCGCTAGTCGCTGATAGATGGCGCTTGCGTTTGTGAATGAATCTCTTACGAGTGCCCATTGATTATTTGATAGTAGTTATCGCTCCTCGACGCCAGAGGGCCGCTTTTATGAATGGGCCATTGTGTATTTATCAATGGCCAGCGTAGTTATCGCTCCTCGACGCTAGGGGAAGCACTGTAGAATACGTTGGAACATTCTGGAAACTTCTAGAACCGGAAGTGGTCGTAAATGTTAATCCTTTTCCGCCCACTCTTAAATTTAGATAGTTAGTCCGCTTTCAGAGCTACTATGGTGAACAAGTTTTCGTAATGTTCTAGCGCGTAGTTTGTAGAGGGTCGGTAATTATTTAACCAAAGCCATGTTTGCCTATATCAGTGCGTGTAATTAATTAGTTTGTTAGCTATGGAATACCGACAATAAATCGGGTAATAACGAGTCGTGGTTTTATTATTCGATTTAGTCCTCTGTCCTCAACATTTATGTTAATGTAGCCAGTGACACTCGCGCCACCAAGACAAATCTAAAGACGTATAATTTATCCAAATCCGTTCATTTGTTTAGGAGTTACGAGGGAACAAAGAAACGGACATACACACATGCATACATACATACATACCAAACACATAACCCTCCTTTTGGGCTTCGCCGCAGTCGGGTAAAAAGAGGGTGTGTGCGTGACCATCATGGTGACCATACGATACAAGTGAAAACTTACGACTGGAGCCGAATATACGCGGTTCAGCGCCGAGTATACGCGATTCAGCGACCGACTGGAGCCGAATACTCAATACTCAATATATTTATTTGCATTCCACAATAGGTGGTAGGTAAATATAACTGATTCAGCGTCACCGACCGACTGGAGCCGAGTATACCCGATTCAGAGTCACCGACCGACTGGACCCGAATGAGTATACCCGATTCAGCGTCACCGACCGGCTGGAGCCGAGTATACCCGATTCAGAGTCACCGACCGACTGGACCCGAATGAGTATACCCGATTCAGCGTCACCGACCGGCTGGAGCCGAGTATACCCGATTCAGAGTCACCGACCGACTGGACCCGAATGAGTATACCCGATTCAGCGTCACCGACCGGCTGGAGCCGAGTATACCCGATTCAGCGTCACCGACCGGCTGGAGCCGAGTATACCCGATTCAGCGTCACCGACCGGCTGGAGCCGAGTATACCCGATTCAGAGTCACCGACCGACTGGACCCGAATGAGTATACCCGATTCAGCGTCACCGACCGGCTGGAGCCGAGTATACCCGATTCAGAGTCACCGACCGACTGGACCCGAATGAGTATACCCGATTCAGCGTCACCGACCGGCTGGAGCCGAGTATACCCGATTCAGAGTCACCGACCGACTGGACCCGAATGAGTATACCCGATTCAGCGTCACCGACCGACTGGAGCCGAGTATACCCGATTCAGAGTCACCGACCGACTGGACCCGAATGAGTATACCCGATTCAGCGTCACCGACCGGCTGGAGCCGAGTATACCCGATTCAGAGTCACCGACCGACTGGACCCGAATGAGTATACCCGATTCAGCGTCACCGACCGACTGGAGCCGAGTATACCCGATTCAGAGTCACCGACCGACTGGACCCGAATGAGTATACCCGATTCAGCGTCACCGACCGGCTGGAGCCGAGTATACTCGATTCAGCGTCACCGACCGGATGAAGCCGAGTATACCTATATCCTTCCTCAAGAATTGGGTATCAAATGCAAAATATTTTTTCAAATCCGACCGGTAGTTCTAGAGATTAGCGAGTTCAAACAAACAAAAAAACGAACTCTTCAGCTTTATTATTAGTACATAGAGATAAATATGTATTACTTATGTTTCTCTTTTTTAAATGAAACTTCTATGCGGCGATTCGACAATTGGACGAGAATTGAGAGTGAAATTTCAAGCACTCGTCATGTTTAGGCACATTTCGTTACATGAGAGAGAAGAAAGACAACTCTCTGTCTTTCACACTATATCTCTCTTATTATTCTGTATTTTTTAAGAAGTTTCATTTCTATTCTATCACGTGTACGGAGCTGCACGCGCATTTTTTTTGGAGTTTACTCCTTAAGAATCGATTAGAAGCTTGTATTAAACAAGCGTTAACTCAAAAGCGTTGTTACGTTTTTCTTTGCAACGTAAAACAAAACGAACGCCTTTACACCTAAAAGTTGCTTATTGTACAGCACTGGTTCATTGAAGAAACCCTGCCGCTATGGTCCTTTGTTTTCGTCCAATAATAGAAAGTCGGAGCGGCACAAAAAACAGGAGTAAACTCCCGTCGTGCGTCGGAGCTGACACACACACACACACCCCCACACACTTTTTGAATCTACAAAAAGCGGCTAAGGTCTCCCCCATACTTTTCCATTTAGCTTTGTCTGCTGCCTTTCCTGGCCAAAATAAAACATTTTCTACTGCATCTCTTTCATTTCTTTAGAGTGATAATAATTATATAATTACATATTAAGCGATTACCTGCAAAACATTGTCCTCACATCTATCCATCAAAGAAGTGATAAGCTGTTCATACTTCTTGGTTAGTTTCCTCTTTTGTTCCTTGAGTAGGGACTTGCCTTCTTTTGTAGACCTGGGAGATGAAACCGCTATGGCTTGGATGGTCCTCTTTCTAGGTGGCTTTGCGGGTTTCTCCCCTGGAATGAGGTAGAGGAGATATTTTTTAATAATAGTAATCCCCACTGGGAACATGAGGAAATTCGTTCCCATGTAAGGAACATAGCTGGTGGCGTTTTGTAGTTGCTGCCTACTTCATGGGAAGAAGCAGTGAGTATGTATGTAATCCCCACTACGCTAGCTACGATTAACCTGATCGATATACCCATGCGGTTGTTATTACTTAGCCACAAGCCTTATAAATAATTTACCAACCTGTGGACTAATGAGATACAGAGTATGCAGCCGTTAATATGGCAAATGGTTTTTTTTTATTGACCGCAGCAAGCCATGTAAAGATTGTCATCTTTACATACAGAGACCTCCCCGTTGGTCTCAGCTGTCATTCTTGGCTCTTAAACAATTGTTACGGGTCGCCAGAACGTCTGATAACCAGTCTTACCACAGGGTCTTGTATTACCCAGTAACTGGGTTGTGGAGGCCAGATAGGCATCACTCCATGTAAAATACTATTACGTATTCAGCTGCATCCGCTTAGACTGGAAGCCGACCCCAACATAGTTGGGAAAAGGCTAGGCAGATGATGACATGTCATAATCCTACACTTGCGTGCAATAAAATCGATCCACCCCATTCTCTTCGATATGAAACGAGGAAATTTAACAAGTTTAATTAACAATAACCTAATATATTGTGTACTAAAACCTTCCTGACTGTATGTAGATTACGTAAGTGAAAAAAATATCAAAACTGATTCCTTACTTTTTGAGAAAAACGCGAATTTAAAAACATACAGATCGAATGAAAAACCTCTTTTTTTTCAAGTTGGTAAAAAAATCAAGTCAAATGATCAATAAACGAACAGTAATAAACAAAATTAAGCTTATGTCAACTTCACTGACAAAAAAAAGTCACACAGTTTTTTCTAACAAAAGTGATTCATGAGAACATCAGAAGAATCGAGTCGATCTTGTCAAGAATATTGCTTTTATCAAAGTATATGTGTATGTGTAAATAAACTTTATCTTACCTACCTTCACACAGTATAAAATAATTAAAATAAATACATTAATATCTTTGAGCTATCGTCTCTCAAATAGAGAGCATGGGGTGGGCCAATTTTTTTGCATGCAAGTGTATATAAAGTTATTTTAGCATTTCAGCTATTTTAGAAGTACTTCCAATAACTGCCTACTTTTATCTTACCATAGATGGGTCTGCAAAAGTTCACATACATAGCATAATCAGCCTATAATATTCCCACTGCTGGGACACAGGTCTCCTCTCAGTGAGAGGGAGTGGGTACATGTCATTGAATAATTGGTTTAAGGAAATGGTGGCCGGTTTCCTCTCATAATGTTTTCCTTCACCCTTTTGAGAGCAGTGGTCATGACACACAAAGTAATACGCCTGGCTGTGTTCGAACCCACAACCTACAACTTGTAAGAGCGGCCATTACAACTGGGCCACCACTGCTCTTGTTCACATACAAGGAAAAATAAAATATTGATTGATCATGCTTAGGGACTCATGCTGTGGCAATGCAACATGAATACAGATTTCATGGCCGAAAAACAAAATAAAAAAAAATAAACTGTGCATACCAATGACATCTCTAGGATCCTCATACATTGGATGATCGTCAACAAATCCTCTATTCTCCTCAATCCTCGACTCGGTCTTCCTTGCAACAATATCCAATATATCCTGACGCATGCTTGCTCTTCGCAACGGAGCCGATATATCAAACTCTTTGTGTTTTTTGGTAAATTGGCCCGTGAATGTCCGCTTTTCTGGAGAGAGGCCTGAGCATTTCTTTGATACTCTTCCGTAGTTCGTTTGCTGGAAATAAATAGATTTAAGCCGTTTAGTTTTGTTTACAAGTGTTTATTATGAAAGTACTACAAGTCCACTAGTACAGTACTGCAACTGCAAAAACATAGAGTGGAACCAATAAGGCAATACATCATTGAGTGGAAGTACTACAAGTCTACAAGGTAAATTAGTTCTCTGATTAAATAATTATGATAAATGATTAACGTGCATGAAAGATAACTATTAAAAACTGATAATACCTTTGGAATATGCTCATCCATCGTCAACTTTCCAGTTCACAATCCTCAATCTTAGCCATTTTATTTACTTTTTTTACTAAGTATAAAAAGACAAAGGAAAGGATTTTCAGCCTAAGTTATACCTCTGTGTACAAGAAGATGAGTATGACACAAAGACAATGCTGTAAAGTAGGTCACTAGAGCGGCTCAATAAAATTAAGGACAAAATAAAGCAATTTTCTTCCATTTATTGATAAAACTTCAATTAAAGTTTTGGCGAACATTTTCATTCTCTCCCACTTGTTATCATCCAAGGACGAATATTTAACCACTGAAATACACTTTCAGCACATATTTACACATTATTCGATTATTTTTAATACTGCTAAATGTTTATTGGGATAGAAGTTTTGATTTCAAAATAATGTAAACATTGCGGCAGTTTGACAGATTTGTTGTCATGGTGACCAAGGTATGACCAGCTTAACATTGGTAATATAGATTGGTATTTTTCTGATGTTTCTGCTGCGTTTCTATTTTTGTCAACAAAAATAATCGGCATCGACATGTAATAAGAAAAAACGAATTGAATTGTTTTTTCATAATCTCTTATGCATATGTTAAAGTAGGACATACAGAGGGAGCGCAGGGCTTTGGCGGTGAGAGGCAATATGCTCGCTCGCAGGTTCGCACGTTGCACTAAAGAGGTGAAAATAACACTGTTTAAGGCATTCTGCCAGTCATTTTACTCGAGTGGCCTGTGGGTGAAACATACGCAGCGAACCTACAGAGCCCTGCGCACCCAATATAACAACGCTTTCAGGCTGCTGTTGGGGCTGCCGTGGCGCTGCAGCGCTTCTGGTATGTTTGCTGAAGTGCGTACGGATGGCTTTCAAGCCATTATGCGCAAGAAAGCAAGCTCCTTGCTGCACCGTCTACGAAGCAGCAGCAACGGCATCCTGATAGCTATTTCTGCACGCTTTGACTGTCCTTTCCAAAAGAAGTGGATTAGGACAGCCATAGGCATCAGTTAGGTATAGGTACTAACAATACTAGCATAATAATTAGGTACAAGTTTGTTACTAACACACTAACGTTTTTATGATTTTGTGATTATGTGTTGTATGTTCTTTGTCATTATTTTATGATATGGAGTTTTTCTCTGATGTAAATAAATAAATAAATAAATAAATAAAGTCGGTCGATATGCTGCCTTTTCGTGGAATGAATGGCTTATCCTAGGTCCAAAGCCTTTCGGCAAATTCCGAAATAGATTCCAATTTCTGCCTTTAATGATGTATTTTAAGGCATACCAGTCTCTTTTATTTTCAAATGTCGAAATCAAGTAATCTGTTCCAGACTATACTTAGTCTATCCTAGAAGCGACCACGGCAAATAATGTCAATTTGTACAATTGTACTGCATTTGTTGCAAGTTTAAGAGCGAGCGCGCACTGCGGTGCGTTTCCGGTAGTTGTGCCGCACTGGGCGGGGCCTACGGTAACAAAACGCATGACCGCAGTGCGCGCACTTCAAAGACATTCCATACTTCACAGATTTTGCGGTAGAAAAACGCACCGCAATGCGCGCTCGCCCTTAGGCCCCCCTCGCATTGGGCGTGCGCCGTCGTGCAGCGTGTGTCCGGCGCGCGCACAATGTATGTATCTCGCACGCGGCGCGGTGCTAGATGCCCTGCATTGGCCGCGCGCCGGACACACGCTGCACGACGGCGCACGCCCCATGTGCGGGGGGCCTAAACCGATAACTCTTTAGCCTGGGGCGCCAAATCTTTAAATACGTCACTGTAAACAGTACCTAGTACTATAACAATGGAAAGCTTAATCCAACAATATAACTTCTCATTCCCCTCAGATGTTTTGTTCCGTGCTCTCAGTGTACCTACTTCATACAGATATAAGATTAAGTATACGATAGATCTTGGTGTTCCAATGCTGCACAAAGACATTGAACTTTATGACTTGCATGACGTGCGGTGAGTCACATATCATGCTGAAATTTCTTACAAATTTGAAGACAAAATATGATACAATGTACCAAATGCTATTTTTATCTTATTAGTAGTCATATAATGCAAATAAACGACTTTGTAAAAAACAGAATTCGAATCACAGCCACAGCATAACTTTTTAACCGACTTCAAAAAAAGGAGGAGGTTCTCAATTCAGTTGTATTTTTTTATGTTTGTTAACCCCGTACTCCGTCATTTAGGAACCGAAAATTCTTTTTTATTTGAAAGAATATACATACTTCCAGATTGGTCCCACCCATGAGGAATTAAGGGAACTCCTCAAATATCATAGGCATACTTATAGTGATTTTGATATTTTCATCAATAAATCAAACGTTTGTATTCAGAAAGTAACATCTGGTGAAGTGGAACTGATGAAGAAGACCACAGATGGCCACGGGAACTCCTCAACGATAGTAAGTTTTTCACGGGTGACGATAAGATATCTCGATTAAGTTAGTTAAGCGACTATGATGAAGCTATAAATAAATGGTTTTGTTGAAAATGGTATCATCGAACCGATCTGATGAAGAAGACGGAAGGTAGGCATCGGAACTCAGTAATAAAACAATGTATTCTAGCCGTGTTTGGGCTTATTGGAATTGTCATGAGGTGCACTCTGGCTATAAATGATTTTAATGTTCTGATGAGTGGCTTTTGAGTTATTTTCAATAATTTTATACATATTTTCCCCTTTTATTCTATGTGGATGATGCTCTAATTGATTCTGCAGAGTAATATTTAAAGTTTGGGTAGGCACCACTAAAAAGTGAAAAATAAAAACTTTTTTCAAAAATAAAGCAACTGATTCCCAAAAAACACTACAAAGTGAAAAATAACTTTAATTTCGGAAGTCGGTGGCAAAAACGAAATTAAAAAACCAAAGACACCGATTTCTGAAATTAAAGTTATTTTTCATTTTGTAGTGTTTTTTTGGGAGTCAGTTGTTTTTTTTTTCAAAATTATTCCTAGTCTTAAGAATACCTACACGGTGAAAGTGGCCGAAGGCGGATCATCATAGCTGTTTTTTAGACATAATTATCATCAGACCAAGTAGTTTGCTCGAACATTGGAGGGTCAATTAGAATCATGTACGCACGGCTACAGATCAAGCTATACATTTCCAGTATAAGCTGATCTCGCAATGTGTAGGATTTCCTACCAATGAGAGGTCAGTGTAAACTGGTAATGTATAGCTTGATGTGTAGGCGAGTGTACTGAATCCATGATAAAAGTTTTCGTTACAATGTCCTTTCCACCGAGTATAACATTTTTACGTACCTAATACTTGCCCGAGTTCAAAACTATAAATTAATAAATTTAGTAGTAAGAAATCATATATATGTTGGCAACATTATTTATTGAAGAAACTACTCTGAAAAAGGTTGAAAATGGAATTCTGTTCTCTGCCATCTATTGAATACTATTCCAAACAGCAATTTCACTTAAAATGGATAGATGGCAGTGAAAGCATCGTAATATCGTAAACAATGGATATGCGACAAATTAAAAAAGTGTCGACGGTCATGGGAAAACTGTGCAAAGAAAGAGAAACATTTATTTAGTCGGGTAATATTTAGAGTGAGCATGCGTGAGAACAGCTGAGCGATAACAGCGCTATGAAGCGGCAGTTGAAAGAACTAAGCAGTCGCATCATGTCTGCCTGCCGGTTCGGTGTATGATGCTTTAGCGGCTTTGATAACCTCTAAACAGTTTGTTGTTACTCCGTCCTGTGAACCGGAGTTCCATTATAATCGATTTTGCATTTGTTTTAGTAACTGCTTAGTTATTATTGTTTAAGTGTTGCATAATAGTGAATTATACAAGTGTTTCTTTCGGTCGTCGGATACGCACTTGCTGTCGTATCGTATCCTTGCTAGCGTTTATCGATTTTCATTTTAAAATGAACGTAACGTTTTGTTTACTTGTTATTTGCTCGTAATATTGTGTATATCATGTTCGTTATGTGCATAATTCGACGATAGTGTTGTGAATTGTGATCGATTCAAGTATGTGCGAGAGTTCGCGCGAGACTTTGTGTTTTGGATGACAGAAAAATGGAATTTGAGAACGATTTCAGCTTGAAAGAATGGGCGAAGGACAAACCTTTGTCCATTCTGCAGTTGGACCCGGCTGACCGTGCAGTTCTGAGGATAGCAGGTTGGTATCCTCCCCCTAGTTATGCTAACAGGAGGGTTAATTTTATACTTCATAGTGTTTTTAATTAATACTTTATAGTACCTACTTAATTATTTTTTCGTATAATCTGGTCACGTTATCGTCGACAGCGATATGACGACAGCTAAGATTAATATTTGCAGTATGAACTCGATAAAATGTGTGTTACCTCTTAGTACAGTACCCACTGTATCTGTTTACTTTCGCGTCAACGTTTCAGAGCGCCTAGCTCAACTTAGTTTTTTTTTCGCGTGATCACGGCTCTCAACGGCCTCGCATACCTAGGTTTTCACTTTCGTTCGATTGTAGTTTGTTTTTCGTGTTTGTTTTATTATTTTTCATTATACAAACAACGTTATCGCATGCCGGTTTTTACCTAACGATAAATGTATACATACATAGAGCTATAGCTATCTACGATGGAGAATCCCCGTTCGTGTGGCTTTGACTTTCCCATGGCAGAGCGTAATAAAGTTATGGTATTATTTTTATTATGCCAGCGGCGCTGCCAACTGCAGAGATTCTCACGAGTTCCCATGAATTTGTTTTTCTTTTGTCATAATAAGATTACTTTTTGATTGTGACTATCTTTAAGTAGGTACCTACTTGTTAGTTATCTACTTTATCATTATATTTACGTGCGTCGTCCATGCATCTGTGTGTCACACCCGGAAATAGAAAGGGGACACTAACCGATAGGTACAGACTAGCGCGAGTAGCGCGGCATGTTAGGTATGTTGGTTCTACTAAAGTCTATGGTCGGACTTTTAATTAGTTGCAGTAAAATGACATTTCTAATGTCATTTCGCTGTCATATGGGAACATTTTTTAACGAAATGACAGATAAGAAGTGTCATTCTACTGTGCCAGCTAATTAAAAGTCCGAGCATACCTAGTCCACACTAGCATACACAATTTTTCAGTCACACTCACGAACAGGTGGGGCCACCAACGTCAACGTCAATGCCCATCATGGCCATAACCAACGCGGTAATTGTTCCGATAATTATCGCGATAAATTGAGTGGCTATACTTGAGACTAGACATGTAACGAGTAGTGATTCGCCGAGTTTTCGGCCACTGAGTAGGTACTCGGCCTAGATTGGGCCGAATACTCGGCTTTTAAAAAAACGCGGTAGCGGGCGGCGCGCGGTTATTTCCCTTACACAGAGTGACAGCGCGATATTGCAGCGCGGCGACTCCGGGGGCCTACTCCCTAATTCCGTCCGTTCATCCGTCCGTCCGTTTATCCGTCCGTCTGACTTACCGATCCATCAAAACAAGTGTAAAAATTAAATTTTTCGGACGGGCTAAAACACATCGGGAGTAGTGACAACTGTCGTATCGTGTTGCCATTCATACTTCGTTCGGGCCCCGAAAGAATCTTACGTCCGTAGGTGATACGGAGTAGGAAACGCCCGTAACGAAGGACGAAACTACGGACTTCGTGCTAAGGGAGTAGACCCCCCGTTCACGGGGAATCCCCTATGCGCGGGGATTCCCCATGCAATATAATTGAGGCCGAGTACTCGGTACTCGGCCGTTAATACTCGGTGCTCGGCCAAACCCTAAAAAAAGATCGAATCCGCCGAGTACCGAACCCAAACCGAGTACTCGTCCTGTCTACTTGAGACGGTCCACATCAATGCTCATTCAATTTGGCGGACGTCAATCGGCAATGTGAATGCCGTTGTCAAATTATCGCGACAAGTTGTGGCTACACCTACGGCCTACATCCATCCACGCGATAATCAACGGCATTTCCCGTTGGTGTAGCCCCAGCATTAGGAAGTTACCGATGGACACTGTCAATTCGTTGACACTTGACCACGTGACATATCAATAGCATAATATCTACCCCCATTACATTTTGGCTTTTCTACTAGCGTCATCGCTAATCGAAATGACTTTGTTTAGGCTCTCATGTACTTTTCACCAGATAGAATGGCCAGCTAGTCCTCTGAAAACTTCACGTTATCCTGAGCAACGTGGTATTTTTCCATTAGTGATGCACCATGCTGCCATGCACCCAAATACCTTTACGAGTGTCGATAGTAAATAATACCTTCGGCGTATCATGGCAGTTAGCCCCCGACACGCGCTGACCTTGCTGACTGGTTTATCTTCTTACCGCGGAATAAACTAGGTATTTTCGTATACCTATCTGCTTAGTTCTTGAAACGAGAGCCGCAATTGTACATAAACATTACTTTTAAATTCTCGTTTTTTGCAATAGAAACCATTTTGTAGAAAATCATATTGATATTCAAAACAAGCAACCTAAGATATTAATTCTGAAGAATGCGCTGACACATCAATGTTAAGCTAGAACGACCTAATTTAAGGCCAGGGTCATTATTATTTTGATCGCATAGTTAATAGCACCTTAAAGGTCCTCATTACGAAACAGCTGCTATGTTAATTACCGACCTATTAAGGAGCCCTGTATTTGCCCACAGAACACGTAGACCATCTCATACACGCTTAATTAAACGAAGGCATCCGGCGTGTACCTGTCAGCTCGATCCTAGTTTAATAGCAGTACTAAATTTATTGCATACACGTTATCAATATGAACGGCGAACCCACTTAACCGTTACTTAATAGCATTGCATGTACTGGCAGGAGGGGCAGGTGTTTGTTCACCATCGAAGAATAATAACTGAACCCTTTAGTTCCCTTTTCCGCATACCTGATAGTGCTGTTTCATTTCGCTCATTAAAATGTCGTCTTTCCCTTTCTCGCGATCACTTGACTATTGTTAGTTGTTACCATTGTTACCCGACGCATTGCGCGGAGTGTTCTAAATTTAAATTCTCAAAAACTTACTGTAAAGGTCATAGACAAAGAAGTTTTAGTTTGTTTTGTGTGGCAGTTGGCATTACTGATGCTTGGCATGCCAGGGCTGATTTGACGTGAAACTCCACTGAATGCAAGCTCGTCATCTACCCTTTATCCTTATCGTATAACTAAGCAAAAAGAAAAGAAACACGTAATCTATAACCAAACAAAATATAATACCACGTAGGTTTTGCACTCTAGTTATTTATAAAAGTAAAGCAGGCGAAAAAAACAACAGATTCTCCAAGAAAGCCTTTAGTAATTAAAGTCACGCTTAACACCTTTTACTGATAACGTTAGCAAGGTGCGGTTTCTTTTAACACAAAGTTATCTTAACGAACTGTCAGATAACTTCATGCTCCTTTTGTTTGTCTAAAGTTCGAAAACTAAAAAGAAAGAAAAGGCGCTAAAACTGTTACCGGCTTTTGTTTATCTAAGACGCGAAATCGAATTTAGAATCGATTAGCGATATTTGAATCCAGAACAATCAAACTTTTTTTTTTTTAATCAAAGAGCTTACTTTTTGGTGTTCGAACAATTTGAACTATTTTTTTTATTAGTATCTAGCAAAGCTTTCACCATTGTAGTCGATGTTTCATTCGAAAGGTGACAATCGATTCTATCAAGGTACAATTTGATACTAAAGATCTCATTTGCATCGCTTTATTTTTAGTTTCTAACAAGCATTTCTTTTTATTTTGATACACTTAATTATACAGATAGCAGCGGTGGGACGTAAATTTTTGTTAGAAAAGCCGAAGCAAAGCCGGTTTTTACTTAGGTACTTACTGATAATGATAAGTAAGTTACTACTTGAATCTGCCTAGCCTTTTCCCAACTATGTTGGGTCGGCTTCCAGTCTAACCGGATGCAGCTGAATACCAGTATTTTACATGGAGCGACTGCCTATCTGACCTCCACAACCCAGTAACTGGGTACTACGATAACCCTTGGTAAGACTGGTTATCAGACTTTCGGGCCTCTGACGACCCGTAACGACTGTCAAAGATCCACGAATGCCAGCCGGGACCAACGGCTTAACGTGATTTCCGAGGCACGGAGGAGTCTCGGTATGTAAAGATGATCACCCATCCACGGACCAACCCCGGCAAGCGTAGCTTAACCTGATGGATCGACCCGTGCAGCTGTTATTACTTAGCCACGATATAGACTAAAAATTATTAAAAATAAAAGTCCTTTACTGAATTTAACACTATCTATTTTCAAGCAGCAGAATCTAAAAGACGCTATCACTACACAAACAAAGCTTTCAATATTTTACAGAAATAAGTATAAACTCAACCATAATTATTATTGTGTGGACATCCGGTGGGAAGAACGAAGTTCCTTTTGCTCCTATAATAGACATACGCTTGAAAACACAAAACTATAGTAAAAGTGTCGTGACTGTCCAAATGTTACACTTTTTTCGGTCTAGTTCTTATTCCCCAAGTGTGTAGAGTACACTTGCGATAAGGAACTGCGTTCCAACCAAAAAGAAGGATAAGAAATGTATTCCTCTTCTTCCTCATTTCCAAAAAACCGGTCAAGAGCGAGTCGGACTCGCGCACCGAGGGTTCCGTTCCGATTCCTGAAAAAGTGTGCTATTTAGAGACATCGTTTTATTTTTCCTGTAATTTTTACATAAACTTCTATCACATAGAATCATTTCAGATTTTTATCTTTGCAAACTTCGGCGATAAGGGGCGGAGAACGGTATTTTTTTTTACATTTTTCATCAAAAGTCGAAAACTATGTGGCTTAAAAAAAATAAAAAAAACGTTTGAGAATGTGCAAGCAGCGCACTTTCATATGATACCCCACATGCCCCAGTAGCTCCACTTTGATTTTTTAAGACCTTTCAGTCCCTGTTATGCCTAGGCCGCACACATCGCGATAACCCGAAGATTCGCGTAATCGCGATGTATGTAGCCAAGTATTCGCGTATACTTCGGAGCTTCGTGCGTAGTCGCAACGACTTCGCTCCGCTGTCGGTAAACTCTCGCAGATCAAAGCGTTTTATCGCAATGAACTTCGCTTGCGCGGCCACACTTCAGTCGGCCCCCACCCTTCGTGCGTAGTGGAAGTGTTAAGTTAAACTACAGTGCATAATATAGCTAATATAGTTCTTAATTTGTGAATAGTTATCATCCACTTCCTCCTTTTCTTGCTTTTAATTTGTTTTTTACATGACATAAATGTAAAAAATAATTATTTGCTGCCATAAAATACAGAGCAACTGCGGCGTCCATTTTGTTTTATTCGTTTGTACATCGCTCGTACTTCGCGATAAACTTGACAACACGCACTATGTGGCCGCGCAGCTTCGCTGTAGACCGAAGACGAAGTTTATCGCCCGAATGTCATCGCGATGTGTGCGGCCCAGGCATTACAAAAAAAAAAAAAAATTTTTACTTCTTTCTTATTTGCAAAATAGTTCAAGTTGATAGCATTAGTAGTTCTTGAGATATCCCGCTGTGACAGACAGACAGACTGACTGAGTCACACCATAAGGGTTCCTTTTTTACCATTTTGGTACGGAACCCTAAAAATCGTGAATTGCCATTTTTAAACTCTTCTATTTTTCAGAGTTGCTTTTGTTTTGGCTTTACACGCGTAGCATGATCACCGTAGAAACAGATTTTGTCGACGGAAGAATAGACAAAAAGTAGAAATATTTCTACGCGTCTAACCAGGGTAATGTGTAATTTTCTCTATTCTTCCGTCGACTAGCAAGCGTAACAGTCGCAAGTATTAGACGCAAGTAGAACCCAGACATCCTTTCTTGATTAATTGCACAAAAAATATAATATTAAAAACTTTTTAATTTGAAAGAGAGAGGTCGGTTCTCACAGTTAAAAAATATTACTTTCGGAACTACAAAATGACTTTCATCCGACATTACTTAAGCGGATTACTTACAGTAACTTTTATTACAGACATTACTCATGATTTCATGAATTTCGATGTTTTTTTTTTTCTGTGTGCAACACAGCACAGTAGCCGCTACTATTTTTGATACGGTCTACGCCGAAATACTTTCGATTTCTTTGCTACTGTTTATATTCTCTTCGTGTAATTTCATTGCCTTTGTAAGTCAAGTTTCATCTTAAAGTTTGGACTAATCGTGACTCGATTAGATTCGCTAAATCGATTCCGATTTATCAAATCGATACTACATTATTTAACAAATTCTCAGCGTTATAACTGTTGTTTCGCCTTTATAATGTGCTAGTACTATCGGTTCCATTAGAATTATCTCGCTGTAATAGATATCGATTGCCATTGAAGTTACTCGATTAAAGTGTCAACGATTAACAGATTACGGAGCTAATAAGATAAATGGCTTATTAGTGTTAAGTGTTTTAGTTATCTCCCCCTTATAAGGACGCAGGCACGTTGGGGAATCCTTTTACCGTAAAAAACCAAATTGTTTCACGGTCGGGTTTTTTGTTTTTTGTATTTTTTTTTTTCAATTTTTTTTTAGTTTTTTTAATATTATATTTGGTATTGACTCATTACTAGTTTTTATTTAAATTGACTAATATTGTTTCAATTTATTTAAAAAAAAAGCCTTCCCCTTTGTAACAAATCTACTAGCCTAATGGAGAAATAAAAGGGGGCTAAAGTAAGACTTGAAACAATATATATTAAATATTAAAAGATAAAAAATACAGACCGGTTTTTAAAAAACACATCCTACCTAACACACACAGTTATTTAGAAAGATAGAGGTTAGCTTGAAGTAGTAATTTGAGTAAGTCCAGGTTAGGCAAACACGCACGGATAGTTTGGAAGAGGAAGATTTTGAATTGAATCGCTCCGATAAATTAATGGTTATTTTCTATAACCCTCCTTTAGGGATCGACCGCAGTCGGGTAAGTTTTAGTCACTGAGTTAGTTTTCCCGGTCGAAGAATACTTTTAGGAGATGTTTCGTTTATAGCTTCCGGAGCAGAACTGAACAGTCTCCGAGTCTTTCATCCATCGGTTCATCAGGCAGCGTTTTTCAAAAACGTCTTCCAATTTCATATCCTTTCCACATTTGAAGTTTTCCGTCATCAGAATGCCAAACGCCACAGTCAATGCTTGAATCTGCCAGTAATATACGTTGAAAAACCTCTAACCTCTTCGATGAATTTCAAGTGTGTGTGGATTAATTTTATAAAAGTAATTTAAGATACAGCTATTCAATAATAAATCAAAATTATCTATAAAATACAATATTTGAACTAACATATTGATAAAAAGAATTTAGATTACATAAATCAAAAGAAACGTTCATAGTCTATGCCATTATGAAACTCTATGAAAGATAGTTAAAAGAAAAAGTAATGACAGCTTGACAGCCTGACGTAAGTGTCATAACAATGAAAATTTATAGAAAACGAATTGTTTTAGACCAATTCGCAATATATGAATATAAATCTTTATAAAAGATAAATAAAAATGGATGAAGTGTAAGTAAAGGTTATGTATGTAGTATGTATGTATGTAGTATGTATGTATGTAGTAGAAGTATGTAGATACTATACCTTCCTTTTTTTTGTATTTTCAGAAGCAATATAGGTATAAATATTCTATTATAGCATATGCCACTCCCACAATCAAGACGAATCTAACGACAACTCAATGTTAAAATCCGTCAAGCCGTTTAGGCTATAGCAGGTCTCAATGGAACGGACTTACATACACGCGAAAAACATACCCTCCTTCGAGTCAGTCGGGTAAACAGTATAAATGAATGCTTTCACGAACGGGAAGGGAACATGGTAGAATTTAATGTTGGGAAATTCAATTCGAGCCAATTTTTACTACGGATAGTTGATGCCAATTAAAAATCATGTTGAATAAATCCGAGCTACATAATAAGATAAGCGTACTTCGGAGCTCTCCACGACTGAAATTAATCTTGTATCTCTGGGATTGCACTAGTTTTGAAAAATAGGATACGTATTCAACTGTGTAAAATGTAAATCATACGTTGGGAGGAAGACGAAATAAGGCCACAGGTACATACGATACGTGTAGGTAGCGAGTTTGTGGTCGATATTTTTGTAAAACGAAGTGATTTTTTATCAAGCTTGGTATAAAGGGTGAAATTGAATAGATGCGACAAAATTTAAGGGGGTGTTCTACGCATCAATATGAACAACTTTTACTATGGGACCAAACCTGAAATCGCGAAAAAAAAATCAGCTGTTCAGTACATTTTGACGAATTATGCAAACATTAAATGTACTGAACAGCTGATTTTTTTTCGCGATTTCAGGTTTGGTCCCATAGTAAAAGTTGTTCATATTGATGCGTAGAACACCCCCTTAAATTTTGTCGCATCTATTCAATTTCACCCAGGAGGTCATTGTGGTGGTAATATCTGGAGGAATGCTGGGGATATTTACATTTAGATTTCTTTGTTCTTGTAATTCTTTGTTCATAACAATCATAAATTCATAACACACCACAATTAATTCTTTCTTTTAAAAAGACTTACTTGTGTAGGTACCTACTTACACTGAAATTGACCACAAATGGTTTGAACCACTTATCATTTGATTACTTAGTCACAGAATAAATAATAGTGACTTAGTAGGTAAATCGTACCTATATTCTATTCTACACAATATTTGCTAGGTTTATTCTGAATTTATAAAACTAAATAGGTAGGTACTGTGAAGACCCGGTACTCGCAGGTCCGCATTTCAGGGGATTTCGTAACTACAAATAAGTAGACGAGAGGTACTCGGAAGAAATGGGGCTGAAGCCCGCTATATTAATAACTAGCTTTTCCCCGCGGCTTCGCCCGCGTGGATGTCGGAAAATATCCCACAGGAACGTTCTACCGGGAAATCTTTCCTTATTCCTGGTCTACAATATAAATGGAACCTCAGTGCAAAATTTCAGCGTTCTAGGTTCAAGGGTTTGGGCTGGGCGTTGATGAGTCAGTCAATCAGTCAGTACGGACTTCTCTTTTTATTTATATAGATAGATATATCAGAATAAATTATAATTCACACACTGCCTAGGCCTTACACGGAGACCTAGCTAAAATCTATCTGTCACTCCTTAAAGAAAAGCGAGCATCACTTTTCTTTAAGAATAATTCTATGTTTGAATGATCGAAATGTTAGCCAGTAATGTCTAGGTATGCTAAGGCTTGACTGAAGGATGATTCGCAGTGGTAGCCCGCGAAATTCAATTTTTTATTTATTTAACAATTTATGTACACACAAATAAACAGACAAACATAAAGAAACAGAAAAATACGTACAAAGGTGATGCTTATTTCAATTTTTTTTGAGTTTTTTGCATTTTGCAGGTCCGTGTCAGGTTGTATCTTGATCAAAGTATGATACGCGGCAATAAAACATATGTACCTATTAACATAATTTTAACCATAAAAAAACTTTTTTACAAAAACAAAAACCGACTTCCAAAAAAAAACACTACAAAGTGAAAAATAACTTTAATTTCGGAAGTCGGTGTCTTTGGATCTTTAGTTTAGTTTTTTGCCACCGACTTCCGAAATTAAAGTTATTTTTCACTTTGTAGTGTTTTTTTTTGGAAGTCGGTTTTGTTTTTGTAAAAAAGTTTTTATTTTTCACTTTTTAGTAGTTCAGTTTGTAATTTATCTAAGTTACAATAACCCAATGTCAACTGCTCATCACGTTTTACAAAATGTTGCTTTTCCCGATGCAGGGACTTTAATTGTTGAGGAGTTCTCCTAGTAAGAAGCAGGAGAAATGGAGCTCATGGTGAAGTCACCATTACCATTATTTTGACGAGCATAAACCATATTAAAGTAATCGAATCGCAACCTGTTATATACTTAGATGTAATTGAGTATTTCCGATGGCCCTCTGTGGTCTTCATCATCAGTTCCAGTTCACCGAATGGTACTTTCCGAGAGCAAATGCACGAGTTACTATAAAAAATACCGAAATCGATATACGTGTGCCCATAAAATTTGAGGGTTTCCCTCGATTTCCATGGGATCCCATCATCAGATCCTGACTTGATGATCATGAGACCACTTGGGACCCTTTCGAACAAAAAAAGAAAAATCCAAATCGGTCTAGCCATTTTCGAGTAATCGGGGAACATACATAAAAAAAAAAAAAAGGTTCCGACGAATTGAGAACCTCCTCCTTTTGGAAGTCGGTTAAAAATCATCAATACATCTCTCGAAGTTAGATTTCGTGCAGATTCTTTAGATTTCGTTCGTTTGAGGAATCTGCACGAAATCTAACTTAGAGAGATGTATTGTTGATTTTTAAAAAGAAACCTATACAGTACTTACTAATTTACTATCATATAATCGTATCAATATCATACATGGTGCATGGTTAATTGTTTATGTAAATGTGATGCAATCAACTTTAATATGTCCGGAAAAGGATCAAATCGTGTAATTACCGGTAAGTTAACACCAAGTCGTGCAACTAATCAAAATCCAACGTAATTTTGCTCGAATTTATCTATTTAGTACATCAGAAAATTAAATAATACACACGACAATTAATTCCTGCCACAACGAACGAACGTAAGAAAGTCGTTTAATTTAAATAATAGCGCACATACAGGTTTCAGATCGGTCGTAACTGTCAGAACTGTCGCAATTAAGGAAACTAATTAATAAAACTGGTTGTTTTGCATGAATAGGTTTTAATATGGAACTAAATTGATGTTTGTTGAAATGAAACTACATTGTAGGTTCTAAGTTCTAATGATCGATGCGATTGTCATTGTAAATTATTACTTGAAGACTGCTGATTATTTCAAAAGCCTAAGGGCCTGTTTCACCACAGATAATTTCATACGAATTCTGTTCCATTTTTGAATTTATTTGGTGAGTAGTGTAAGTTCATATTCCGTCAGATTTGATGATTGATTCCCTTACAACGTATTCAATCTTGATGATACTTTTATCGAAATGATAATCACTTTTTTGTACGTTTCAAACTTTGTACTGTTATTTATTCAATGACCAGAATCAAGGGCAAAAAAGTTTGATTTAAGATTGTGTAATGGTTAATTTTATAAGTCACTGCGTGAAGTCAATATTTATCTATCAATTATGTGCCGATGTTAGATTTTGAATATTCAAATTGAACCAGCAATTAGCAAGTTTTTGGAGCGTGTGTTGATTATGGTCGCCTGCAAACTGAAAATTAATTTGCATAATATTTATTTGTACGACCTACAAGTATTTGTTCCGAGTCTGGGTGTTTTTCTATCTATAATATGTATGTATCAAAAAAAAAAAAAAAAAAAAATGTATATAAGTAGTTTATCAGCCATCTCGTTACCATAACACAAGCATTAGGTTGCTTAGCTTGGGACTAGATGGCGTTGTGTGAAATGTCCAAGGATATTTATTTATTTATTTATTTATTTATTTATTATTTGTTTGCTTGCGAAGTGCTAAAAATAAAAATCTATGGTCTGGTCTTCAGTTCGGTGCACAGATACATACGAATTTTTACGAATTATCCCAACAGTGGAAGACAACCTTAATCAAAGAAATGGAAAAAACAAAAATACTGAAACTTCAACTACACAATGAGGTAGTTCGGAGATTATTTCAACAAACCATTTAAAAGCCGGCAAAGACAATATAATTTTATTCACTCCTCAAAAAAGTTCTAAACCACGGACTCGGAAGATAGACTGCGAAAAGACACGAAACTCAAATTGGGTCAAATTACTTCCATTACACTGTAACGTAACAACATTGCAGTATAAGTCGGCGTTCGCACGAGCGTAATAAAATCGCGGCGGGATTTTAGCGCGCACTGGATTTTCAACTCTCGTTGTTGAGCCGAGCGTTGAGAATCCAACCTAACAAAAACAGAGTGCATCCCAGCGCGACGAAAAACACACTGTTGGATTTTCAACTCCCGGCGCTAAGCAGAGAGTTGAAAATCCAGTGCGCGATAAAATCCCGCCGCGATTTTATTACGGTCGTGCGTACGCCGACTAATGCTTCAGTAAAATGCAATGCAGTACAGTACAGTGCAGAGCAAATTAATCAACCCGAGAACGCTACCGATTTCCCCTGTGACCCTGCGACCGTGAGAGTTCAAATATGTTTGAAACATACGGTAGTCTGAAATTATTACGAGTAATAATGTGGGGAAATTATTTTAAAATGTAGTTTCTGCTCTGAGACTTATAATCTGCCTAGCGTTTTCCCAACTATGTTGGGGTCGGCTTCCAGTCTAACCGGATGCAGCTGAATACCAGTATTTTATATGGAGCGACTGCCTATCTGACCTCCACAACACAGTAACTGGGTAATGCGATACCCCTTGGTAAGACTGGTTGTCAGACTTTCGGGCTTCTGACGACCCGTAACGACTGTCAAAGATCCACGAATGACAGCCGGGACCAACGGCTTAACGTGCTTTCCGAGGCATGGAGGAGTCTTGGTATGTAAAGATCGTTAACCATCCACTGACCAACCCCGGAAAGTGTAGCTTAACCTGAGGGAGCGACCTGTGCGGCTGTTATTACTTAGCCACGAGCTCCTTTTATATTGTAATTAATTTAATTGAGACATGATTATAATTAATCGATTAATGAATTTAAGTACTTTACTAGATCCTAACCATGAAAATTATACAAGGAAGGTAGGTGTCTGGCAGTGAGTGGTACGGATTAGTCTTGATTCAGGAATACAATACCGGGACCCCGCGTGCATTATGCGAGACTAATCCCGTCGGTCCCGTAAATACTGGGATTTAAATTATCTTGTGGGACTGCATTCCCAAGTTGTGATCGAAATCCTTCTCATAAATTCTAAATATTTATTACTGGTCTACTAAAGTCTACAAAAACGCGAAAAGTAAAAAAAAATAGAAGAATTTTATCGTTGTACTTTTTACTTTACTAAACCATTCACGAATGCCAATTCAAACGCTTAGCTGCAAGTAATAAATCTTTACGCGATTGTCATCATGCAGAGATACTATAAAAGCTGATAACGTATTGGGTAGTCAAACTGCGCGTGAGCAAGTCTTAAACGCCGTTAAAGGGACTCATTCAGTAATTCGAATAAATCCATTCCCATCAGTCGATAGTGACATTTGATATCGTCAATCAATAAAACTTTTCGATTCCATCAACCATATCGATCGATCGGCAGCATCGATTAAGGAATCGATACCGATGAACGTTATCGATTAATCTGGACTTTAACGTTTGAATCTGGAGGTACAGTATGACACAACTTAGATGTTGTACCTGATTTGAAAATTTGCATTCATTCATTTCAATTTTACGAATATATTTGGTTACTAGCTTTTGCCCGCGGCTTCGCCCGCGTGGATGTCGGAAAATATCCCATGGGAACGTACATGTGGAAAACATAGGGCCGTCCGATATAACTGTACAAACTCAAATCGCTACGAATTATCGTTACCGTGTATAGTAGGCATAAAGCTACCAGTCGGCATGATTTTGTCCGACATCTTCAACAGTCGTCGTCATATTTCAGCCAATTTACACAAAACCATAATGAATTACACTGAATCACTCCGTTCATTGGAGAAAACCGTATGAAAATCCGTTCGGTACTTTTTGACATTATCTCATTTAAACAGACACACTTACGCGGCGGGGGGACTTTGTTAATTACTTAAAATTTATTATGCCAGTCACGCTCTAATAACAAATAACTTTTGTCCGAGTGTCCACTCGTTCAAATAATTTCCTCGTAAAAACTTCGAATGAAATAAAGACTAAATGTTACCTCAAGATTCGAACTATGACTACATTTCCAATCCCTTAAATCTCTTAAAAAGAGGTAGGTACACAAACATTTGTCAACCCCTATTGTACCCCCTCAAAAACGCTGTACCACATATTTCTTTATTTCCAACCAAAAGCATAAATTTGAATTTTTATATCCCTAACTTAAGAAATGCTGGGTTTCCCATCTTTCATCCGTTATATCACCCCTTGTAGTATTGTTTTTGAAAGTATCCTGCGTCCTTTCCCAAGATGCTATATAAAGCCTTGTAAAATTTTGTCGAAATCCGTGCAGTTTTGTAAATTTTAAAATCAACCCCTATTTTACCCTCTTAGGGGATGATTTTTCAAAAACGCTGAACCGCATATTTCTTTGTTTCCTATCAAAAGCATACATTTTAATTTTCACATCCCTAACTTAAGAAATACTGAGTTTCCATACAAACTTTCATCCCCTATATCACCCCCTGTAGGATTATTTTTAAGACAAAAAGTAGTCTATGTCCTTCCCCAGGATGCTATATAAAGCCTTGCCAAATTTTATCGACATCCATGCAGTTTTGTAAATTTTAAAATCAACCCCTATTTTATCCCCTTAGGGGATAATTTTTCAAAAACGCTGAACCACATATTTCTTAATTTCCTACCAATAGCATAAATTTTTTATCCCTAACTTAAAAATACTGGGTTTCCCTTACAAACTTTCATCCCCTATATCACCCCCTGTAGTATTGTTTTTGAAAGTATCCTATGTCCTTTCCCAGGATGCTGTATAAAGTTTTCCCAAATTTTGTCAAAATATGTGCAGTTTTGTAAATTTTAAAATCAACCCCTATTTCACCCCCTTAGTGGATGATTTTTCAAAAACGCTGAACCGCATATTTCTTTATTTCCTATCAAAAGCATACATTTTAATTTTCACATCCCTAACTAAGACATACTGAGTTTCCCATACAAACTTTCATACCCTATATCACCCCCTGTAGGATTCTTTTTTAAGACAAAAAGTAGCCTATGTCCTTCCCCAAGATGCTATATAAAGCCTTGCCAAAGTTTATCGAAATCAGTGCAGTTTTGTAAATTTTAAAATCAACCCCTATTTTAACCCCTTAGGGGATGATTTTTCAAAAACGCTGAACCGCATATTTCTTTATTTCCTACCAAAAGCATACATTTTAATTTTCACATCCCTAACTGAAGAAATACTGAGTTTCCCATACAAACTTTCATCCCCTGTATCACCCCCTGTAGTATTATTTTTGAAAAAAATAGTATGCTATGTCCTTCCCCAGGATGCTATATACAGCCTTGCCAAATTTTGTCGAAATCCGTGCAGTTTTGTAAATTTTAAAATCAACCCCTATTTACTATATTTTACCCCCTTAGGGGATGATTTTTGAAAAACGCTGAACCGCATATTTCTTAATTTCCTATCAGAAGCATACATTTTAATTTTCACATCCCTAACTTAAGAAATACTGAGTTTCCCATACAAACTTTCATCCCCTAATGACCCCCTGTAGGATTATTTTTGAAAAAAAAAGTAGCCTATGTCCGTCCCCAGGATACCACCTATAGCCTTGCCAAATTTTATCGAAATCCGTTCAGTGGTTTAGGCGTGAAAAGGTAACAGACAGACAGACAGACAGACAGACAGAGTTACTTTCGAATTTATAATATTAGTATGGATTATGACTTTACAAGTTATTGCATAAAGATTGGTGATGTTGAAGGCGCGCTCAGTTCGGATCGTGATCGGTTTTACGAATTTTGCCGATGCTGCATCTACTTAAGGCTGCAGTCTTGCAAAATTCACTCGCGGCGAATTATTTGCGCAACTTTGTATTTTTTTTTAAACAAAAGTAATGAAATAACATGAAATATTATTATAGCACGTGAATAACCATAATATAAGTAATAGATGGTAGTTTTTTTTAAGTTCATCTGGGTGGATTATGTTAGATAAATCAACCGTTAAATACAGCTCTTTCGCGCCAACAACGATTCGAGTTATGTTTGTGCACTTGCATTGGGGAATACAAATTTTATTTAGAAAATCTGTTCAGCGCATAATTGTTTCCATATTCTTGTCTTCAAAATGCGCTGATTACTTTTTTTTAATTATATTTCATTTTCTTAATTCACATGTCACAATGTCATCGAAATTCTCTGTTTTTATCTCTTAATAAACGGTTTGTTTCATAATAACAAAGCATCGTATGCATGTAAAAGTTGGTTAATTTAATGCCAAGAGTTCAATAAAGCAAACACTAAAAAAAATTGCACCTAAATCATCTTACTCTAACAATAATAATAATCTCAAAAGACCTCCAAAACAGAGTTTATGAACAAGAATTGCGAGGGAAATTTCTTAGTGGGTCGGCTCGTTTTGGAGGTCTTTTGAGATTATTATTATTGTTAGACTAAGGTGATTTAGATGCTATTTTTTTTAGTATTTGCTTTATTGAACTCTTGGCATTAAACCAACCAAATCTTACATGCATACGATGCTATGTTATTATGAAACAAACCGTTTATTAAGAGATAAAAACAGAGAATTTCGATGACATTGTGACACCTGAATTAAGAAAATGAAAGATAATAAAAAAAAAGTAATCAGCGCATTTTGAAGACAAGAATATGGAAACAATTATGCGCTGAACAGATTTTCTAAATAAAATTTGTATTGCCCAATGCAAGTGCACAAACATAACTCGAATCGTTGTTGGCGCGAAAGAGCTGTATTTAACGCTTGATTTACCTAACATAATCCACCCAGATGAACTTAAAAAAAACTACCATCTATTACTTATATTATGGTTATTCACGTACTATAATAATATTTCATGTTATTTCATTACTTTTGTTTAAAAAAAAACACAAAGTTGCGCAAATAATTCGCCGCGAGTGAATTTTGCAAGACTGCAGCCTTAAGTTGTGTCGTACTGTCAATCAATCTGCCTAGCATTTTCCCAACTATGTTGGGGTCGGCTTCCAGTCTAACCGGATGCAGCTGAATACCAGTATTTTACATGGAGCGACTGCCTATCTGACCTCCACAACCCAGTTACTGGGTAAGACGATACCCCTTGGTAAGACTGGTTGTCAGACTTTCGGGTTTCTGACGACCCGTAACGACTGTCAAAGATTCACAAATAACAGCCGTGCTTTCCGAGGCACGGAGGAATCTCGTTATGTAAAGATGGTCACCCATCCACTGACCAACCCCGGCAAGCGTAGCTTAACCTGACGGATCGACCCGTGCGGCTGTTATTACTTAGCCACGAGCTCCTCTCGTGTATCGTACTGTAGCAGACAAAAATGCTAACATCAGCCACAAAGTAATGAAGCGTCAATCGCTTGAGTACTTGCTCTTAATATTACCATTTGATACAATAAAGCGCTTTTTAAAGCTACTTAAAGCCCTTGGTTCGCAATGAGCATGTTTATTTTAATCGTCATCTTCCAAGTGCCCAAACATAAAATCTGCTCATACAAAAACTGCCTAATAATTGCCAACCACTGACCTCTAACCATAGATATAAGAAAGTAGATGTGCCCAGTATGTTAAAATGTATCGGAACCCTGTGTCTCCACTTTTTCCCTTGGGCACTTTCATGATTTTAAAGACAAATTCGGTAAAATACTTGTACTTACATATGGAAAGTGATTCCATGATTTACATGGCTTCGGTTTTTAGAAGAAACCACTGAACAACACGGCATTCTTATAAATTGTCACGGTCACAGTCGAAAGCGCATTAGTTCGCGGAGACGGAAATTGTATTATCAGTTGATGGCATTGCGCTTGGTCTCTGTTACAGCTGGCGAAATGTGGGTGTACTACCTCTGCCTAACCCTTTGGTGGCTTGATCTTATGTAATTGAACAGATAACGTTGGTCAATCATTACGGCGCTATCCGGCCAGTTCACGGATATCTATGGGTCAGTTCATCTAAGGTCAATTCATAAATAATTTTATCTACACCCATGCTATAAATCCTATATAAAAGTTTCCGAAACAGTTAGCTTATTGCCAACATTAAAACAGCCAGCGTCATAGTAACCATGGTAACCATAATAGCATCCAAACGGGTGTTTTAATGTTGTACTGAATTTCATAATGCAACTCGTTTTCAAAAAAAGAACATTGTAATACACGCGCGTTTCACTACAACAGCGCCGTAATTAAAAAAAAGAACGTATTCGAATTCACGTCGTATACTATGACGCCGGCCGCCATGTTCGATACGAGTATTAGTATTGCAAAAACCTGTTTCAGAACCTTTTATAGAGGATTGATAACATGGATGTAGATAAAGTCTTGTATGCAACTGTACATAATTAGGTATTAAAACACTCATGTGATACTATTATCATAAACCCACATTCGTGTTTTAATACCCCTTATCATACGTCAGTTGCATAAATAACTAAAATAGGTTACTATTAGATTATAGTCTCTTTTGATGTAATGCGCGGGTTAACTCTATTTTCTTTGATGATTGAACTTGTGGTTAAGTAATAACAGCCGCACGGGTCGATCCATCAGGTTAAGCTACGCTTGCTGGGGTTGGTCAGTGGATGGGTGACCATCTTTACATAGCGAGATTCCTCCGTGCCTCGGAAAGCACGTTAAGCCGTTGGTCCCGGATGTCATTCGTGGATCTCTGACAGTCGTTACGGGTCGTCAGAAGCCCACAACCACCAACCAACAACCGACAACCAGTCTTACCAAAGCGTACCCAGTATCTGGGTTGTGGAGGTCAGATAGGCAGTCGCTCCATGTAAAATACTGGTATTCAGCTTCATCCGGTTAGACTGGAAGCCGACCCCAACATTTGGGAAAAGACTAATTCAGATGATGATGAAGGGTATTATGGGATTGTATCAACTGTTTTATGTTTTAATGATAGTCGTAAATGTCCCATTGGTCTTTTTATGGCTTGCAAACGGCTGTGCAAAATGTGATAGAATATTTTAAATTTAAAAGTAAAATCTTTGATATTGCCAAGACGTAACAAAAAAGGAACCATAGGTTATTTATTTTGCATTCAGTATGAGTTGGCCTTGGAATGTGACTATGTGAGACCATATTAAATCGTAGGTATACATATGATTTATTCAGATCTCTTTAAAAGAAAGCACATGGCATTATATTATACAGTACACAATTCACAAGCTGTACAAACATATTTTTCACTAGCATTTCCAGCGCGACTTCGTCCGCGTGGATTTTGTACTTTAGTACGTACTTACCTACCCGTTCATAGCTAATACGGGCTGGTATCCGCAACTCCACGTCAATGCGCGTATTTTGCGTATGGGTAGTTTTTAAAAATACCCTGATACACGTTATTCTTTATTTTCGGTATTAATTATCAATACTGAGTTACATTTAAATCGGACCGCGTTAAAATTCTGCCATACAAACATTTATAAGTACCCCCAATCCCTCTTTAGGGGGTGGTTTAGAAAAACAAAAAATGACAAACTTTATAATTTACTAAGATAAGTATTCGTGCCAAGTTTCAAGTTTATCAAGAAATAAGATTTTTTATACAAACAAAATCCTCCTTTTTCACCCACATAGAGGTCGAATTTGCAGAAACCCCTTCTTAGGTCCGTATTACAGAACGTCACTCAATACTCAAGCATTACTTAAAACTAGATTCAAGCCATTTGATTGGTTGAAAACTAGATTTAAACAAAGATCAGTGCTTGAGTTTCTTTCTGTAAGGCCGTGCGCTGCGTTAGGCGTGCGCACGGCGCGGGCGCCCGCGTGGCGTGCTGTTTCATGTGTGCAGCGCTGCGCTGATCTATGAGATTACATGAAAACAGCACGCCACGCGGGCGCCTGCGCCGTGCGCACGCCTAACGCAGCGCACGGCCTTATTGCTCCACTACCATTATAAAGGAACCCGTGTGCAAAATTTCACTTTCCTGGTCCTAGTAGTTTCCGCAGTCGAAGGCAAGTCATTATCATCATTACGCAGTATAAAAAAAAATACAACCGAATTGAGAACCTCCCCCTTTTTTTGAAGTCGGTTAAAAATAAAGTCGCTTGCCACTGTCCGTCTGACCGTCTGTCCCTATGTATGCTTAGTTTTTTTAAACTACGCAACGGATTTTGATGCGGTTTTTTTTAATAGATAGAGTCAAGAGGAAGGTTTATATGTATAAATAAACGCGGGCGAAGCCGCGGGCAAAAGCTAGTTTAAGTATAGATAACGAATATTTGCATCTCCAACACTCGAATGAAAAATTCAATACGTTTTCGACAGCATTTACACGACTCACCGCACTACCCACTACTTCAGCCTATGTCCCTCCGACCAATAAATTAAAAGAAGCTGCCCGTAACGTAAAACAAAGGCGACAAGTCTCGAATTCACTCAAGTTTTACAACCAGAATAAAGAGGATGCTCCTAATTTCGGAGGACAACGAACTCCAACATTCCGTCAGGCCTATGCAGATAGAATACATTACTTTAGGATTGTTCAATTTGCGTGAACATGGGTTTGTACTTTCTTCTAACAGTTTTTGGCATTGTTTTTTTTTTTATGTAGGGCGTGTATACTGTAACGGTTGGCTCGTCTCAATGGTTTTGTTATTAGGTACAATAAGGTAGCATTTCTCGTGGCTAATTAATAAGTAACAGCCGCCCGGGTCGATGGAAGGTTAAGTTACGCTTGCCGAGGTCGGTTCGTGCATAGGTGACCATCCATACGTACCGACACCCTCCGTGCCTCGGAAAGCACGTTACCCGTTGGTTCCGACTGTCATTCGTAGATCTTTGACAGTTGTTGCGGGAAGTCAGAAGCCCAAAAATCTGACGCTGACAACCAGTCTTACCAAGGGATATCGTGTTACCCAGTTCCTGGGTTGTGGAGGTTAGGTAGCCAGTCCCTCCATATAAAATAGTGATATTCAGCTGCATCCGGTTAGACTGGAAGCCGACCCCAACACAGTTGGGAAAAGGCTAGCAGATTGATTGATGAAGGTTGTGAGCCGAAATCATTCTCCACACGTTTTATGTCATAGGTACTATATTGAACGTGTTACGTATGGACAATCGACCCGAAAGTATATTTATAGTTGTAATCGAAAAACGGTTTCTGCAATCAGACGGTGTAAAGCCCATTTGAAACTGTTCCGATTCGTTTCTGAAGTGCTAAGTACTTAAAGATAAGGACATCAAATAGGTACGCACAATGCAATTTGGAAGAACATAATAAAATTAAGCACTAATCAAAGAATAGAATTTTCTAATGCATCTGACTAATTAATATGTGCAATTACTTACAGGAATACCCAAGTAATATGGCTTATCGATGTACCTGCGCAGAAGATGAATTTTCAAAGCGCGGGAAATGCTATTGACCAAACGGCACGCTCCACGCTTTTTCCTGTACCGCTATTGGTCGGTAGCTGCCGCCATGTTAGCGCGCGCCGCTTGACAGCCGCCATACTTGCGAGTGAGACGGAACTAACAGCTGCAGTGTATTATGAACCTTATAGTAGTGATCTAAGGTTGATTGAAAGTTTTAAGTATTCTCGTTAATCTTCGGGGCCATACTTTCTTTTCTGTGCGAACGAAGATTCACGACGCGCCTTATTAGTTGAGTACTACTGTACGAGTGGTTACGCGTCATTCCTATTATTATAAACAAATGACATACTTGATCATCTTCACGTGCGATCTTGAGATGTTAATAATTATTTCACTATTACTATTAATACTTTGAGCGTTGTAAGAGCCTTTATGAGTGTTGACAAATAGCATCATCATCATCAGCTACCCGGATGCAGCTGAATACCAGTATTTTACATGGAGCGACTGCCTCTCTGACCTCCACAACCCCGCTACGGGGTAATACGATACCCCTTGGTAAGATTGGTTGTGAGACTTTCGGGCTCCTGACGACCCGTAGCGACTGTCATAGATCCACGAATGACAGCCGGGACCAACGGCTTAGCGCGCTTTCCGAAACACGGAGGAGCATCTTTACATACTAACTTACCAAGGTATGTTGACGACACGGTTGGCGCAGTGGTTGAGCAATTGACTGCTGCGCAGCATGTCGCGGGTTCGATTCCCGCACGGAACAAATATTTGTACGACCTACAAGTATTTGTTCCGAGTCTGGGTGTTTTTCTATATATAATATGTATGTATTTACAAAAAAAAAAATGTATATATTTAGTTTATCAGCCATCTCGTTACCATAACACAAGCATTAGGTTGCTTAGCTTGGGACTAGATGGCGTTGTGTGAAATGTCCAAGGATATTTATTTTATATTTATTTATGTAAAGATGGTCATCCATCCATGGGCCATCCTCTTCAAGCTCATCAATACCAACATAATATTTCTATCCATTAATAAATCCCTAACTAACGCTCCTTTGTTCCCAGACAACCTGCATGCAATCCCGAAGACCTAACAAGAAAGCAAACAATCCCTCCCTACATGATCCTACATCCTTACAAAGTTTACCTTATTCATCATGTGAACTGTAGAGTGTTAAGTAAATATTCAACTGCCATTGTTCAGGTTTTGCACTGACTCACACGCGGAGAATTTCCTGTAAACGTATTTGAAAAGACGTCTTGGTTTTTATCCTGAAATGTGGAGGTAGGGTTGCCGAATGGGTAAGGTCGGGCAAAGCTAATTGTATATGGCGTGATCATAGCTAGGTCCCTAAGGCCTATAATAATTTTGACACTTCGTTCAATCATGAGTTTGGTTTTATTTCACTATTTCGTTATTATCAGTTATTTCAATATTTTTAATCAAGTTAAAAAAATAAAATTTTGCTCGAAATCACTTTCTTCAAAATGTTTCGAACTCTGTTTGTTTTTTTTTTTAATCTTTACAAATAGCTTTATTCCACAATCTTCTAATTTTAGGGTCTCTCGGGAAATGGTGGACGCCAATTTCGGAGTATTTAGGAACACAATAACGCGTCATTTTCGCAAAAATAAAATGAAGCCACGTCACGCCTTGTATTATTAGCTTGTGTTGGGAACTAGCTACGACAGCGCCATTTTGACAGTTGCCTTCCTCAATGAATAGATTTTAATTGCGTAGAATTAGATCATCTATCATGCTCCTTCCCTCATCCCAATTGATTTGTGTTTCACTCATGCTTATGCCTTAAATCCTAATTTAGTTTTTCTTCCTAACGTATCTATAATTACCCGTCATCTCAGAGTTCACAACTTTTGTAGCCATATCATAGATCATCTAGTATTCTAGTGTTAAAGTAGATCAATCAATCTGCCTAACCTTTCTCCAACTATGTTGGGGTAACGGCTTCCAGTTTAACCGGATGCAGCTGAATACCAGTATTTTACATGGAGCGACTCCACAACCCAGTAACTGGGTAATACGATACCCCTTGGTAAGACGTTGTCAGACTTTCGGGCTTCTGACGACCCTTAACGACTGTCAAAGATCCACAAATGGGACCACTTTCAGAGGCACGGAGGAGTCTCGGTATGGTCACCTATCCACAGACCAACCCCGGCAAGCGTAGCTTAACCTGATGGATCGACCAGTGCGGCTGTTAATACTAGCCACGAGCTCTCTTAGTGTAAAAGTAAATACTAGACGTTTTTGTAGATTTCGACACCTCCATCCGATCACGATGAAAAATTAACTTTCGAAGAATTTTCTAGCCGGGAAAAGCTTTTAGGATGACGTGCAGTGAAAAATGAGCCGTTCTGACCTCCAGACTTTCTGACCACATGTTAAAGAACTCTCTAGAATTAGAAGAAGAAGTGTGTTCTATCCACCCTTACTGAAATAATAAAATCGTAAGAAATAGATACGTCACTGCCGAAATAAACCATCCTGTTGCAGAGGCCAAACCTTATGCCAAAACAGTAAATCCTTAAGTTTTAAACATGGCAACCCTATTTGGAGGACAAAAGCGTTTGGAGGTTCGAATAGCTCAATACTTGTTATTTGAGTTGAAAGGAGAAATGGGGGACGCAGACGTGAACTTACCCTTTGAGTAGAGGTCGACTGTGCAGTACTTAAAGTTACATTAAACTTGCAGTGTCGCAAACAAAGAAAAATCGGTTTATTTGTCATAGGACAATACCATGTATCAAATATTTTAGGAAGGCAAAAATCGGACGACCTTCAATCTTTCAGCCGAAGTGTAGAAAAATATTCGAACCATAAAATAAAATTAAGATTCCACATGAGCTGTCGCGACGAATACATAATTTAGCAATTCAATAGCCACATGAATGTATGGCAGTTTCAAATTCAAATACATATATGTCTGGCTGTTTACATAACGTTCGAGACGCTTTGTTTCACAATAAATATGAAAATGTTTGACAATACCTGTTGCTAAGTGATTTAGTTGCGGGTACGTCAGAAGTTTTTGCGGAAAACACTTGGCGTACCTAGGTAGCTTTGCATTTGTGTGAGTGCACTTAGATAGTGTAGGTGTGACGTCCGGCATAGAGCGCGATTCGCCCTTTGCTTGGTTTAAAACCTTTTGTTCTTTTATTACGAGAGGCCATGACCAAAACCATGTCGCATCGTTGTAAAACGATAAGACAAAAATATTGGTTATGGGCTCACCTTTGGCAAAGCTCATCTTACGCCTCGCGGACTGTACGTTACTGTATCAAGATGTTATCTTCCCAGTTAGATAGAAGTTGCTACTAAGGCACTACTACATTTTCTTACTAGAAATATTTTTAACTGAAGCTACGATCACAGTCTATAAACATCATGCAGTCGTCCGAAGAACCCCGAACTGCTTACGAAGTTTGACGAACTACGTAAGCAGCTCGAGCTCTCGTCGGACGACTGTATGATGTATACGTCGCAGGTTTATGACAAATTCAGGTTTTTGATCAAAAACTTAGGCTTTTGATCAAGAACCAGAAGAAGACGGTCGACATCAGGGGCACTCGGAGGTTCGGTTAGGTTACGTTCCTTTAAACCCTGCAGACAGAAATAGGAGCCCCGCGCAGCAGGTCGCCGTTGACCGGTTTTTGATCAAAAGCCTAGGTTTTTGATCAAGTCATAAACCTGCGACATATAGACTGTGCTTCGATGGTGAAACGTGACTTTGCGAAAGTGCTCCTAGAACTTTGTGCGCATTGAAGAAGAAGAATTTAAAAGATGCTGTCTATGATTGGGCTAATGCTATTTCAAAGTTGTAAAGAGATCTTATGAACTAGAAAACTAATGAAGAAGGCGACGTTGATATTCCCCAATCCCCAAGACTCAATTGGACCAACCATTCAACCATCCCACGTCTACAAAGGTTATCTTTACTTAGTCCCAGACGGTTCAGTGATAGCTGTAGTATTTTTGGTCAACAATCAATAGACCTTTGTTGGCCCGGCCACAAACCAGACTATCTGATGTTAAAATCAATAGAGCGACGGATTAGAATAACTTTTAAGGCTTCTTTTTGAGCATGTAGCGTAAGCGTAGTACGTTTTTTTGTGCTCTATGTTTAGTTTTAAGTTACAGGAACTGTAACTGTGTAAAGAATTTTCAGTACATGTGTAAAATGATAGATTTAAGCCATTTAAATGGATAATGGAATGGAAGTTTGTAAACTGAATTACTCGGAAGATTTCCCAGGAGTAAAAATATTTGGAAGCAAGATTCTGAAATAGCAAATTAAATCTGGATTTTATCTAAGAAAATGAAAACAAGAAAGATTTAAATAGTATATTTAAAATAGTTGTTTTTATAGCTAAAGTGTTTATTTCATTATTTATTTCGAGGCAATAACTTTGCCGTAAGTTAACAAACAGACGTGAATTATGTCGGCAAATATTTTGAAAAGCACATTTATTTAACTTTAGGCACTTTATAAGGTTGTTTATTAAAGTATACCGAAGTCCGAATGTAACATTTCTCTCACACTGAGGGTAGATCGAAAAACTTAATCGTACAATATACGACAACGTTCAAAGGTTCCATCGCTTATTTCGGAAAAGCCGAACTTTGCCGAATGAAATGTGACTGGTCCAATAAGGGAGTTTCGGACTAATTGCGTCACTCTATAATCATTTAGGTGGGAATATAAATCAATTTCTATTGGTCGATAGTCACATTTTATTCGTTACATTTCGATTTTTCCGGAGAAACAATACGTTTACGTATTGTTTCCTTTGAACATTGTCGTACTGTATAAGTGATGCATTTTCCAAGGATTTATGTGTTGATTGTTGGAAGACCCTCGTTCAGTACTCGAGTCAAAAATTAATCTGCCTAGCCTTTTTCTTTTTAATGGTTTAAAAGAAATGTGTAATCAATCAAGGAAGAGCGAGGTTTATCCCATCACAAGTATCTTTGGATTACTTTCTGGGAAACCCCGGCAACTTAATTGTATAGATTTAAGACAATAAACACTTTTTTTTTTCCAACTATGTTGGGGTAGGCTTCCAGTCTAACCAGATGCAGCTGAAGACCAGCACCCTAATTGCGTAACACACTATCAATCGGAGTTGGTTTCATTTTGACAGTTCAACAACATTCATTGCGTTATTTACGTTGTCGGGCAGCCAAATTTTCCGAACATACGAAGCAATAGATCAGGAATTTGTTTCAAAATGAAACCAACTCCTATCGTTAATGTGTTACGCAATTAGGGTGCTGTATTTTTATTTATTTATATTTATTAAAACTTTATGCACAAGTAAAAAAATACTGTACAAAAGAGGACTTAATACCTGAGGCATTTTCTACCAGTCAGCCTTAAGGTGATGCAGAGATAAAACATGGTAGGTGCAACACAAGGGATAGATAACTGGAAAAAGAATAAATACATACATACATAAACTTTGTCAGGAGAAATAACGATAGGTGGAGGATAAAAAGAATCCAACAAATCAGCGTTGCGATGATTTTGCCAACTTTTCACGAATGTGTTCACGTGCCTTCACTTGTACCTTTGTATTTTACACGGAGCGACTGCCTATCTGACCTCCACAACCCAGTTACTGAGTAATACGATACCCCTGGGTAAGACTAGTTGTCAGACTTTCGGGCTTCTGACGACCCGTAACGAGTATCAAAGATCCTCGAATGACAGCCGGGACCAACGGCTTTACGTGCTTTCCGAGGCACCCCGGCAGCAAGGGTAGCTTAACACGTTGAACGCCATGTGGCCCACCGGTGGGCCTATCGTAGTCTTCCGGTCGGGCCAAGCCAAAATCAGGTAATTGGTAATTTTCATCAACTTGAGATTTTCATTCCAAAGTTTATAAAATGTCGTAATTTGTATGGAAAATAAATATTTGCGACTTCTACCGTCTAGTTTTTAAGATATTGTAAAAGGCTCACAGGTGGGCCCCGTGGCCTCGTACAAAGGACTGTGTACATTTCCGTTCGCGGGGGCCACGGGGTCACGCTACGGCCCACCCGGCGCGCGCGCTTCGGGAGTAATCGGGAGTAGTGATATACTCCGGCCGATCAATATCGCGCGCTGCGTCGATAAGTGAGGGATCGCTTACGCTTTTCCCGCCAAAAAGTGTGCGTTACTCCAGCGGAATGTTGTCGCTTTTCAGGATTTCGTCTTGACAGGAATTAGTACCCAATCTCGTGTAAATGTGCCCGAAATTTAGAATTTGTGCGTCCAGCCGATCCAAAGATATTCACGAAAAACAGATTCCGCTGGAGTAACGTTACTGCAGCGGCATGTTTTTATACCAGTGGTCGTAGCTGAATACAAACTAGCTACTTAGATAGACATAATTTGTGCCTAATTGTGCCCAAAAAATAGAATTTGTGCGTCTTGAGGTTTCAGAGTTATTCAAGATGCCGCTGCAGTAACGTTTAGCAAATTGCTGTATCTCTTAAACGGCATGACATACAACTACGATTTTTTTTACTACGGTGGGTCTTAATTTGTGCTTAATTTGTGCAATTTTATTTTTTCTATAATCGACACCATTGGAAAACTAGAATTTTTTTTTCAAAAACCCTAAAATCGATCCTCGCGCTTCAATGAGAAAACCTAGAAACTTACCAATTATGGTGATTTGTACCTTTCATGAACTCAAAGCATCATGTGAAATTCGATGTTTATATTCCAACTCCTTAGAGAGTTATTCCATTTTAATTAAAATCTGGCCATGATATAATGTAACGCTCCAATACATGAGTTATTATTAAGTGACTGATATTATGATTATACTAATAATTAGTACCCTTATTAAATTGTTTATTCTTAAAGTTTCAGCTGAAAAAACCTTCTAACTACTTAGATATGAGAAAAAAACGATAGGGAAAGAAATCACACGATTGACCGAACAAATTGGAATGACTACATAAAAGCGGGCTCACAGTACATTATGCCCACCTTCTTAAATTGGTAGTATTATAATTGAATTTTGATGGGTACAGGTGCGTACAAATGGTTTAATTAGGTAACTATTTATTTACTTTTACATAAATATGTGACGTAGAGTTATCAGAGAGTAGGAAGTGACCTAAGGGCGAGCGCGCACTGCGGTGCGTTTTTGTAACGCATAATCTGTGAAGTATGGAATGTCTTTGAAGTGCGCGCACTGCGGTCATGCGTTTTGTTACTGTAGGCCCCGCCCAGTGCGGCATAACTAACGTAAACGCACCTCAGTGCGCGCTCGCCCGCTTATTGTCGAGTTTATTACAAACATAATGTTTCGAAAGTTTGATACTTAGTAGATTTTAAAAATATTAATAACTCCATACCGACATTGGTTTGTATGGCCTGATGACGTCACTTGCCTTAAATTATTATGTATGAATATGCACTTTTACCACCCTAGACTTATGAAAAAAGGAGGACTCCGCGCCACGCATATCGAAAGTGAAGCACAGTAAGTATGCTGGAACATTTGTACAAACACGCCTCACGCACGCATTTACATCATAGTGTGTCGACCGGTCGCCATTACGTGACACGAGCGACGGCGTTTTTGCAGGTACTCAAATGACGCACACATAGATCGGTACGGTGCCACGGCAGCATCTTTCTCCAGTGTATCAAATTGTGCAAACACTTATAGCAGCTAAGCAGCTTTATTTATGGGAAAATAAAAACAAGAAAGTTTCTAAAGTTCTGGGGATTCCCCCCAAGTAATGTTTTATTATCCCGGTCGTTCTGACGGCATAGCATAGGGTAGATGTATTTTATATATGTATGAGTGTAATAGTTCCGATTGACGAATTGGCTGAGATCTAGACAATATAGACATTTACTTTCCTCAATTTGATCAATTTGTGAATATTTCTATTAAGTAGGTAACTAAATAATAAAACAAAATTTTACAGAGGTATCAATCATGCTATTTTATTTCAATTCAAAACTAAATCTATAAACGGTATTTTTTCTTTTATTTTATTGGCAATAAAAATACACTTTCTCGTCAAATAAACCTTTGGTCTTTATTAGATTGCTGTACTTACTAACATTTGACTGAGAGTTTAAAGGTTTGCAAATCCTCAATATCATTTATGGCTTACACACTGTGTGTACGTAATACCCATTGAGTTATAATGTACTACGTACTTACGTAATACCTACGTGTTTTACAAAACAATAAATTATAAGTAACATTTTTGTGCGAGACTGTTTCAAAAAACGAAATGTTGTACTACATATTTAAGAAGGTTGGCACAATGTACTGTGAGCCCGCTTTTATGTAGTCATTCGAATTTGTTCGGTTAATCGCTTGATTTCTTTTCCTATCGCTTTTTTCTTATATCTAAGTAGTTAGAAGGTTTTTTCAGCTGAAACTTTAAGGATAAACAATTTAATAAGGGTACTAATTATTAGTATAATCATAATTACAGTCACTTAATAATAACTCATGTATTGGAGCGTTACATTATATCGTATCCAGATTTTAATTAAAATGGAATAACTCTCTAAGGAGTTGGAATATAAACATCGAATTTCACATGATGCTTTGAGTTCATGAAAGGTACAAATCACCATAATTGGTAAGTTTCTAGGGTTTCTCATTGAAGCGCGAGGATCGATTTTAGGGTTTTTGAAAAAAAAATCTAGTTTTCCAATGGTGTCGATTATAGAAAAAATAAAATTGCACAAATTAAGCACAAATTAAGACCCACCGTAGTAAAAAAAATCGTAGTTGTATGTCATGCCGTTTAAGAGATACAGCAATTTGCTAAACGTTACTACAGCGGCATCTTGAATAACTCTGAAACCTCAAGACGCACAAATTCTATTTTTTGGGCACAATTAGGCACAAATTATATCTATCTAAGTAGCTAGTTTGTATTCAGCTACGACCACTGGTATAAAAACATGCCGCTGCAGTAACGTTACTCCAGCGGAATCTGTTTTTCGTGAATATCTTTGGATCGGCTGGACGCACAAATTCTAAATTTCGGGCACATTTACACGAGATTGGGTACTAATTCCTGTCAAGACGAAATCCTGAAAAGCGACAACATTCCGCTGCAGTAACGCACACGCCAAAAATGTATGATCTTCAACATTTTGAGTTGAATAATCCTAGCATCTTGCAATAACCCTGATAAAAACTACAAGTTTATGTTGGATTTGAAAACCACGCCGTCCGGTTCGCCTACAGGGCCACGCGGCTCACTTCCATACGCGTTTTGTTTGATAGCTGCAATCTGTGGCTTGTAGGAAGCGTTTCCGTAGTACCTATCACGCGGCTCACGGGTGACCCCCGTGGCTCGAATGGTTCAGTAAGACAAGGCTCACCGGTGAGCCCCATGGCCTGAATGGAAATACCCGATTTTTCACATGGCGTTCAACGTGTTAACCTGATGGATCGACCCGTGCGGCTTTTATTACTTAGCCACGAGCTCCTTCAGTACCTACTCATGTCTTCGAACTCATTGACTACTCAACTAGTCTGTCAAGAGTTGTCGAATTATGTTGTATTTATACATGCATAATGTATGTTTTAAAATCTTATCGGCTGCGTAGGAGGCTCTTATGACTCAGTGAGGTAAACAGTCTAGCGGTCGTAGGTTCAAGGCCTGTGCGCGATTTTATTGTTTGCTTTCTTGCTAACTTGCTCCCGATTTCGCCTGCAATGCACCAGTGTTGCGGGTAGGTTGTACTTAAACTGAAATTTGATCTGGAATATGTGGTTAAGTTTGTAAATTTAATAGTGTTTGGATTTTGAATGGTCTTGCACTTGATTTTCTGTTCGTTGTAGTTGAAGCTTTTAATGCCCTAACTATCGTAGATGTGCAGGGTGTAATTTTAATCTCTGTTATCCTCTTAAGGGGTCATTGGACTCATAATGATGAAAAACTTTGACTATAGGACCAAATATTCTCCACATTTTTATGTTCGCTTAACTCGTCAAAATATAGGGAACAGCTGATATTTTTTTTGGCAATTTTATGTTTCGTCCATAGTAAAAGTTGTTCATAATGATGAGTACAATGACCCCTTAACTCTTTAAACGTCGATTGCACACCCAGGTGTTCGGATAATAATAGAAAATCTATCGTGTCTGCTAATTAGCGTGCGACGGGATAAAAGGATAACGGTGATTAATTTACACCCAATATGTTTTATAAAAAAGGAGGAGCTCGTGGCTAAGTAATAACAGCCGCACGGGTCGATCCGTCAGGTTAAGCTACGCTTGCCGGGGTTGGTCAGTGATGGGTGACCATCTTTACATATCGAGATTCCTCCGTGCCTCGGAAAGCACGTTAAGCCGTTGGTCCCGGCTGTTATTCGTGGATCTTTGACAGTCGTTACGGGTCGTCAGAAGCCCGAAAGTCTGACAACCAGTCTTACCAAGGGGTATCGTATTACTCAGTTACTGGGTTGTGGAGGTCAGATAGGCAGTCGCTCCATGTAAAATACTGGTATTCAGCTGCATCCGGTTAGACTGGAAGCCGACCCCAACATAGTTGGGAAAAGGCTAGGCAGATTGATTGATGTTTTATAAAAAAGGCATCAAGGTATTAACATTTCAGCTGCATTTAGTTGCATGTGGGAAATAACACTAGTTCAAAATCGTATCGTCATGGTGTCGTGACAAGCCTAGCTAGTAAGTACTTAATTTATTGTTATATATAAAGATAGTTCTATTATAGTTACACATAAATTACTCATCACGGCTGAATCATAAACCTTTGTTATCTTGTAAGATCTTTGTTGGCTCAACATGCTAAGTACCTAAATATAATACGGAAAACTTTGCTGTTTCTTATTGAAAAGACTAGTTACAGCCCAGAATTGGAACATTGCCCAGTAAGGAAAAGGCTCGCCTTATATCGGAAAACAGCAGTAGCAGTCCAGAAAATTGGACCACGTTCCAAAGTTCGTATGTCATCTACTGCCTGGCCTTTTCCCAACTATGTTGGGGTCGGCTTTCAGTCTAACCGGGTGCAGCTGAATACCATTTACCAAAGTTCAAATGTAATAGAATTTGCATGTACCTACATTGAATTTGCAGTTGCATGTTTGTGTGTAATTTGTATGTGTCAAAACTTCGCGCAGAAGACCGCGCAGTAACATTTGCCTGCCTGCCAAGATAAATCAGCCGCGTAGTGTAATAAAATGATCCCTCTGCCCCCCTTGACAAAATCTCTCTTCTGTAAGGGTTATTGCCAACGGAAAGATCTAATTGTATGGAGTTGACATTAGCTTCAGAGATGTCACGTGACTGCTACTGTCAACTCCATACAATTTGATCTTTCCGTAGGCGTTAACGCTTACAGAAAAGTTATTTTGTCTAGGCCCCCTGGGCTGTTTTGGCATGAAATCAAAGTTAAAAGCTTTTGGGGGTCAAAGAGCGTTAGAGGTTACGCCTTCATGTTTGGTATCATTATTTTTATTACTGAGAAAATTTCTTTAACAGTACTTATTGATCCACTGTCTTGGTCTGCCGTACATTGCTCGCCACCACCACCACTCAATACTATCTTCATGCTCTAATGCAATATTATTGTCAAATACCCGCAAACACTCGACCGATTCTATGGAGTTTGTCCACGTGTATACTAAAGACATTTTAACCAAGGTTGTGGTAGTACCTACAAAACTATTCGACAATAGTTTAACTGACAATAAACAGCCAACTCATTTCCATAATGAACTCCTGAATGTGTGTTTAACATGTAAGTACCCTAGCTGCTTGACTCATTTTTATTTATGGAAAATGTTACAAATATTAGTAGAAAATGATCCCATCCTCCGTCCACCGTGGCGGACCCACGATTGTGGATAAATCAATGTAAGTGTATCTCTGCATTTTCCACTAAAGATGTGCGGAGTACTGCGGAGCAAGGCTGTGAAACGGTGTGAGACTGTGAGTGTTTCCACCAGAAATGTGCTAGCGGTGAACAGTGTGCAAATGTGTAGTGCAAGTATCATTCTTAATTCGTTGAGTGCAAGGATGCGTTGCTAACTTGCTAAGCTCTAGTGAGTAGTGACTGATATTTTTCGCTAGAGTCCGTCCCTAGTGGAAATCCCTCGCACATATCCCTCGCAACACATCCCAATCACACATCCCTTGTTTTGAACGTACAAAAACCTCGCTTCGCTGAGCCGTTTCCACTAGAACTGCGCCGAGCGAGGCTAGGTAAATGAAGTGATTCTATTGGTTCTAATTTTGATATGTGAAAAAAAAACACAGTAAACAAGTACAGTGATGGAAGCCAAAACATAATTAAACATACTTTAATGCACCAAAAAAATCTTTAAACATACCTCCTAATAATCTTTAAAAGCTGTTTATCCCTTCATTAGCAATTATAATTATAATTAAAAATATACCATGAAATGTCAAATTCGAAACTGCATCCAGGGATGGATTACTTTTTATTAAATAGTTAATTTCTAATTTTATACGATTTTATTAAAAAGATTCTCACGCGCACCGGAATTATGTCGTAAAAGTGCAAAAGATTATTAGGAGGTATGTTTAAAGATTTTTTTGGTGCATTAAAGTATGTTTAATTATGTTTTGGCTTCCATCACTGTATGCAAAAAAGACTTGAAAATATCATATATTTTTTTACATGTCAAAATTATTTACGGTTTATGAGATACACAGCTTTAAAAAACCACCTTTTTGATCGTTTTCATGAAATCTGCGCCTTAACAAACACATCCCTCGCTACGAATCCTCGCACAAAACACATCCCTAGTGGAAAGGCAGCTACGCTGCTGAACATTACTCTAATCAGTTTTGGCACACCCAGCAGCTTCGTTCTATTGATTTTGGAAACACCCCGCCCATTACTAGACGTACTTCCAATACACGTCGTTTCCAGTTCCACCACTGTTGCCCGTTGCAGAAAATTCAGCAGACCCTTTCCAGGATTAGGCATTTATCTACGCTCGAACTTTTAATTAGCTGCAGTAAAATGACACTTTTTTTTCTGTCATTTCGTTAAAAAAATGTTCCCATTTGATTGCGAAATGACAGTAAAAGTGTCATTTTACTGCAGCTAATAAAAAAAAATGTTCCCATTTGATTGCGAAATGACAGTAAAAGTGTCATTTTACTGCAGCTAATAAAAAAAAATGTTCCCATTTGATTGCGAAATGACAGTAAAAGTGTCATTTTACTGCAGCTAATAAAAAAAATGTTCCCATTTGATTGCGAAATGACAGTAAAAGTGTCATTTTACTGCAGCTAATAAAAAAAAATGCAGCTAAACATTTAGTATCCTTAAAAAATTATAATCCTTAAAAAGAACATTCTACTTGCTATTACTGTACTGTTGAAGAAATCCATAAGAAGTATAAATCCTTCAAAAGAAATATGGGTTCGCCACAAACTGCTGATTCAAATATTTCCATCATTATTTAAAGAACCAATATCCTCACTCGTCAGCGATCCTGGTATCGAAAAGTACATCAAAGTGAACCTTAATTTGGTTTCCGTCGTTATTTCTTTACGACCTCGATCCGTTTACGATACCGTCTGTCTGCCGAAGTAATTGGCAAAACTCAAAGCATTTTATTTCAATAAATTGCTTTTTAAATGTCCTTTCATGTGATGAGGATGTTTCGTGTCAATTTTGGAGATAATGTCCTGAGAAATTAATTGGGAGTAATTAAGGATAAAGAACTATATTGTTTTTGTTCTTGCCGGGCTAAAAGATGCAAGGAATGCTGCTGGTATTTATTTTGAATGGACAACGTATCGAAATGATTTGGCATGTATCCTGGGTAAGGGTGAAAATACGAGCCCTATGCGCAAAATGCTTCAGCTCCGCACGGCATTTCATACAAACTTTCAAGTTCTTTTTTATCGAAATGAATGAACCGATTTTAATCAAACTTCATACGCCTAACCAGGATACATAGGTCTAAAAAGTTAGCTATGAACATTTTCGCAAAATAGTGTTGCAGCTAAATTCGACCGATTTTAAATATTCCAAAATAAAAACAGACATTTCCAATTATCTTTTTCTTTTAATAAGACATTTCGAAAATGACCTCAACTAACTTTTTAGACCCATGAATCCATCAGCGTATGAAGTTTCATTAAAATCGGTTCATTCATTTCGATAAAAAAGGACTTGAAAGTTTGTATGAAATGCCTGATCTAATCCTAACGACTATTTAAAACTCATAAAGTTAATCGCTTAGTTGCTGTGCTAATCTATTACTAAACAAATGTCTTTATCTTATCCATAACTACTTAGCTTCTGCCCGCCTCTTCGTCCGCGTGTAATTTCTTATTCCCACCCCGTCCCATCGATCGCAACATCGCATCGCCCGTCCGTGGTCTATCTTACGAGTTCTTCTTATGAGTTATCGTTTTCACTTAGCGTTCTTTCTAACTTTTTTTCTGTTTGCTTCCGCTCCTAAAGATCCTAGCGTGATCCCAGCGTCCTTCCCCAAGAATTGATCTATCAAATGCAAAAATATTTTTTCAAATCCGACTGGTAGTTCCAGAGATTAACGCGTTCAAACTCTTCAGCCACGGACTAGAAAAAAAAGAAGGACTCCGCGCCACGCGTATTGAAAGTGAAGCACCGTACCGATCTATGTGTGCGTGATTTGACAAAGACGCCGTCGTGTCACGTAATGGCGGGCGGTCGGCATACTATGATGTAAATGTCTGCGTGAGGTGTGTTTGTACAATCGATCCTTACTGTGCTTGACTTGCAATATGCGTGGCGCGGAGTCGTTCTTTTTTTTCTAGTCCGTGTCTTCAGCTTTATTATTAGTATAGATTTAACCAGCTACTAATTTTACACGAGCTGACGGCGAGAAATTAGATTTGCGCAGAATTGATCAGAAAACAGTTACATACCACTGATGCTGCCCAGTCCACCCACAGTTAGACACTTCTTGCGATTCCCACGTAAAGGATAATTAAATGAAAATGATTGAAATAATCTCTAATCTACCCTCCCACGATGTATGTACAGAGTTTATCAATTATTCGTCGTCCAATTCAAGTTTGTCCTCCGCAAACCTTTCATTATTTATCATCCATGTACTATGCCGTCACGGGCGCCATTTGTCGAGACTCGGCGTCTCCAACCAATGTGGGACGGACGGACTGCATGTATTTGTACAGTCAGCAACAAAGTCGATTGACACTTCAGTTTTTTAAATCTTAATTATTGAGTAAGATATTTTAATTAAAATCCGAACAGAAGTAAAATTATTTAAAAATCTATTAGACTCTTAGGTATTTTAGGAAAAAAGGAGATAATCAAATCTTTTTGTATTCATTTACATGATTGCACGGGTCAGCGCACACCAAGAGCAGAGCAGAGAATTTTCTGATGACAATTCCACACATTGCAAAAAATTAAATACACGTCCAAACTCATGCATGCTCGAGCTAGTGTTGCAAAAAACTCGAGTCTTCGAGTCCTATATAAACGGACTCGGATGATGAATTACAAGACTCGACTCATTACAACAGGACTCCAAGACTAGAGAACTAAGTTCTCTACGAGCCCTTGTATGTGACATGAGAGCTCGTGTCTTTGTGAGCTCGAGTCCTTTTAATGCGGCGAGTCGTCGAGTTTACCTTCACATCTCTATTTTCATAAAAGTGAGTTTTTAGCTGATTTGTAATGATTTTGTCTTGTCAGTTTTTTTTTAGGACAGAATTACATAACCACTAATATAAACTTATCACCTATGCGGGTCTTTTCGAATGATGAGTTTCAAGTCTCATCTTCATGCTTCGAGTTTTTCTTGAAGACTCGAGTTCATTTTAAGACTCTAGTCCTTTTGTAAGACACAAGTGGTTGTTAAATGACTCGGACTCGGCTTGACTCCAAACTCCGAACCTTTTTTAGCATACCGAGTCTTGCTTATTTGAGTCGAGTCTTTAAAATTACGACTCGAGGACTCGAGTTTTTTGCAACACTAGCTCGAGCATAGTCGAGCATCAAGTTTGGACGTGTATTTAATTTTGCAATGTATGGAATTGTAATTTTTCAATAGACTAAGAAAATGCTGCTCTTGGTGTGCGCTGACGCTAAAAGTAGCAGTGTTAATCGACTTATGTTGGTGACCGTACCTACTATCTAGCGTGCTGGCCAGTATTTTATCTCTCCTGGCTCAGTACCAAGCCTTCGGTTGCTTAGTGCTTATGCAATGCGGATTTAATAACTATTGCATTTAAGTTAAAGCTGTATTGAATAAGCTTAGGTTAAGTATTGGTTGTTGTGAAATGTATTGTAAATTCGTAATGTTTAACACTTTGTTGGCTTGTTGGGTTTGTTATGCAATAGATGCAATTAACAAGCATTAGGTGTAAATCACACTAATATTATAAAGGCGAAAGTTTGTGAGTGTGTGTGTGTGTGTTTGTTACTTCTTCACGCTCAAACGGCTGGACCGATTTCTATGAAATTTTGTATGTAGATAGCTTGACCCTGGATTAACACATAGACTACTTTTTATTCCGGTCTACGCGGTTGTAAACCGCGGGGCGCAGCTAGTACTTGATATTTTAAGATAAAATTATTGCGGGGAACGCTTGCGTATTAATATGATTTATACAGAGTTATTTTTAATTGACATCTCATACTTAAAGTAACAACACTAAGCGGTCGTAGACCTCCCAAAAAAAAAACAAATATCTTTTTAGGGTTCCGTATCAAAATGGTAAAAAGGAACCCTTATGGTGCCACTCAGTCTGTCAGTCTGTCTGTCACAGCTGGATATCTCTAGAACTACTAATGCTATCAACTTGAAATTTGGAACAGTTTTAGATGACGTACCCAACTATTTTGCAAATAAGAAAAATAAAAAGGTTTTTTTTTAATTATCGTGTTTAGATACGGATCCCCATCGCGTCTACGGAGTTTAGCTAGCCAATATAAAGTAAGCATGTTTAAGCCTTCCTTCTCTAAAAGCTCCCTAGAAATACTAAACATTAACATGTAACCGAAATAAATTAACCGCAACCCGCGGCATCGGAAAGTATAAACACAATACCTTATTAAAATCATTAATGGAGAAAGTACGTGAATGGTACGGGGCCGGTGAACCGGCAAAGAGAGCCTGAACGATAAATAGAGCGAGGCTGATTAAATCAGGCTACACAGCGGAATACATAAGGTTTTCCTATACAGAAAAAGTTTTTAAGCAGCGCGCAATTACCCATGAATATCAACAACTTTCACTATGAGACCAATTCTGAAATCACGAAAATAAAATTAGCTGTTTCATACTTTTGGTCGAGTACGCATTGAACTATTGAACTTTTGATTAAAAACTTTTCCTGTATGTTTCAAGCCAAAGAGGTTGCAACCGTATGAGATCACCCAGAACAGGGAAGCTGGGAGCTTTGGTTGATACCATAATAATAATAATAAGTAAAGTAATAATTTAATCCGATACGCCCATGAAGAAAGAAGAGGGGCTCGTGGCTAAGTAATAACAGCCGCATGGGTCGATCCATCATGTTAAGCTACGCTTGCCGGGGTTGGTCCGTGTAGGGGTGGACCATCTTTCTATATACCGAGACTCCTACGTGCCTCGGAAAGCACGTTAATCCGTTGGTCCCGGCTGTCATTCGTGGATCTTTGACAGTCGTTCCGGGTCGTCGGAAGCCCGAAAGTCTGACAACCAGTCTTACGGGTATCGTGTAACCCAGTAACTGGGTAGTGGAGGTCAGATAGGCAGTCGCTCCATATAAAGTACTGGTATTCAGATGCATCCGCTTAGACTGGAAGCCGAGAACCCCAACATAGTTGGGAAAAGGCTATTCAGATTGATTGACGCTCACGAAGAAAGATGGTCTCCGATAATGAAGAAGCACATCTCATGAGTGTCGTAAAAGGCAACTTATAGATTAATTGCATAGAGGACGCGTAGTGAACAACCAACATACTGCCGTTACTAATTAGATTGCCAAGCGTAAAGGTGCGTCTACGCTAGACGAGCCGAGCACAAATTCGTGTAGTGTAGACCGACTTAAAAGCTGCGAACGAGCGCGCTTCGAGCATTATGGTTCGTGCTCGACTGTGCTCCGCTAATCGTCGGTTTTCTGAACATCAATTCGTTTGTCTAACTGCTAACCTGTCCCCCTTCTAAGAGCAACAAAATCATAAGTAATTTTATAAGAAAATGACTTATTAATATAGTCATTTTCTTATAAAATTACTTATATCACATGATCTACCAGATTCTTATACAGGTTGTTCGGTAATTAATGGACCACCTCATAAGGGGTCATTGTAGTCATCATTATGAAAGATTTTTACTATGGAACCAAACCAGAAATCGCGAAAAAAAATCTGTTGTTCCCTACATTTTGACGAGTTATGCGAAATTTCTGGTTTGGTTCCATAGTAAAAGTTGTTCATAATGATGAGTACAATGACCCCTTAAGAGGTGGTCCACTAATTACGGGACACCCTGTATACCAGATTCGTCCAGTTTGTTTGCACAACGTACGCCCCAATAAGCACCCCGAATCACCGAAATGAGAAAATGTACAATAATAAATTTTGTTGAAATAAGTAATTTTGCTTTTTATTATACGTCGGTTAGTCACGCTCGAGTAACACGCTGTACGTTTTTTATTATTATTTTTAACATGCTCACTTTTACTGCGTTAAATACCAGACGAGTTTGTGTGTTTAACCGGATATTCTGATGGACGCAAAAAGTGGTTTGATTGGCTGATGACAAGCATGCCGAAAGACCGATAATAATTCTTGAGGTCCTGGGGATAAGATTACCTACTACAATATACGCTTCTGTAAAATTATACCTTAAGGCCGGACTTATTAACAGCAAAAATAATGGATAGTGTAGCACAGAAATCGCCAAGACATTTGTGTCCAATGTCCATCACTTAAGTTTTTGACCGATGCTTAACGTATTGCTTGCCTCATTAGTTGCAGATTCCCAGATCAGACAAAATGCTCCGGATTTTTCCTGTAAGGCCACGACAGATTCATGAATAGGTCGATAATCTCGCTCTCCCAACGGCGAAACACATATACGCACATGATCCTTTTCGGATAAAACGTACAGCGCAGGATCAAGTTTCCGTTTCCTCTTTGAACTTTGGCAGTATACGTGTATGAAGGCTGCTTTGTTCTAGTAATGCACAACAAGCCATGAAGAATTCTTTAAAAGAAAAAAAAAAGTGCTGCTTTTATTTTGAGAACTCCTACAAACGGTGACTTTAGTCGTCTGTGGAACAGGGCCAGCCGCTCGGCATTCTGTGTTTCAATATACAATAAAATTAATAGTAGAACCACCTTGCAGAGCAACTCAATAATAGAATCATGTCAGCCATCTTACAATAACAGAGAAGACGCATAGAAAACAGCACATTACGTTTATCACGTGGAAACACTGAAGCGTGACCACAGCGCAGACCACTGCGCACTTTCTTTTTGTTCACCTCGAGAGAAAAACATTGCATACATTAGCTTATGAATATCATTCCAGTTTCATGCAAATAAAATAGATACTGATACATGAATTTGTAGTGCAAAAAGCATTGTTTAAAACGAGAAAGATGAGCATCGCGAAAGCCTCGAACAAATTTACTTTCATGTAGAATTATATACATTCTTGAGGATTTTATTGGGTTATTGTAATATAAAATTGGTGATGTGGAAAACAATTGAAAGCCAATTTGGTTGTGTTTAAATTCTGGATGAATAGTGTGGAAGACTTATGCCACCAATATAACGACACCAATCTTGTCTTAAATCTAGTTTGAAGACAATATTAAATGACTGCATTGTTCTAAAATACTCGCCAGCACCGTAATTTCGTAACAAACTATCAATTGGAATCTGAATCATTTCGAAGCAAATTCATATTCCATTGCTTCTTATGTTAGAAAAATTTGTCTGAAATAACGCAATGAATGTTGTTGAACTGTCAAAATGAAACTGATTCCGATTGATTGTGTGTTACGCAATTGCCCCACAGTCTCGATTTTCCACTCAGTTTCACTAGAAAAGTAGTCAATATTAGATTATGTTCTAAAGTTACGTTATTTAAATCGAATTACAACTTCATGTTACCTTACATAACTTACAATCGCATGTTGCCTTCAAAACGTTGTTGTTAATAGACACCAAAGCATTATTTGTATTAGAGCGAATGCCTTAGTCGTAGGTACATTTCACAGTACAGTAACTGTAGCTATACAAAATCCTTATGGACGTCAGTAAAGTTATGATTTTAAACAGTTTGCTATCAAGACAAATTGCTCCTTATAAGCAGTGATGTTTCATCTTAATACACAAATGGTACGTCAATTCCTAACCTAACAACGGCTAGTCGCCCAGACGCCCTGAAGATGACGTAAAACTATGACGTCAAATATCCCACATAAAGAGGTCGCTGACTGAAATACTTTGTATAAGCTAATACTGTATTCTTCCATGGAGAACTGAATAAATACCTAGCAAATTAACACGTTGGAGTGACTCATAGTGTGAACGAAAAATACGTGAATCTCCTCACAGAGAAGGATGTATTGTGTGAAAGAAATAGAAACATTACAAAACACTTCGTCTCGATCAATCATTTTTGGTTAATTAAGGAAAAAGACGCCAAGGAATAATATATATGATGCCTAATGAATAGGTTCCTATTTTCTTACGCACCGGCAAACCTTTTATGCTCGTCAGCCGCTTCCGTAATTACGTATCCCGTGGTTACAATTTTATGGTTTTTAACAGTCAATAAATATTCGTCTTTAGTCGACCGGTGTTTCATGTCACTAATGAATATCATTGATAGTTTCTACGTAACTCATCGTCTCCTGCCAAATGTGGTTCGAAGAAGTGCCAAATATAGTAGTACATAGTTACATTACATTTGTAATTACATCACCATCTGCATTAGATATTTAATAATCATAAAACTTCTCTTGTTAAGAACAAAAACAATGGACAGTCGCTAATAGAATTAAAAACTTTAAAATCTATGGTTCTTAGCATAGAATTACATGATACCAAAATAATATGAGAATACCAGCAGACACTATCACAACGCCTGGTAAACTGATTGCTGCTGTAGCAAAAGAAAAACTGAAAATAATTACTTAATTAAAATAATCTCCATACACAAATCGATGTCATCAAACCATTTTCGCTTTCAATCTCGTGTAGTCAAGGCGCGAAAACTAATACTTAATAAATAATCGCCCTGTCAATACATAAACGCTATTTACATGCCGTAGATAATGGCAGTATATCACGAATATAAGAGTATGTGAAGCGTAACACTTTCTAACTTTACTTTTAGTCAGCGTGTGTAACGTGTCGTGCGCTTGTTGGAGATAATTAGGTATTGGGATCTTGTGCTGTAAAAATAAATTACTCTACTCCTAAATTTTGCAAGAGGAGCTGAGCAGTTTGTTGCACTGCTTCTGCTTCCTCCGGTCTTAGCATTAGGAAGTGGTGAAGGGTAAGCATGTTCGGGAACTCTTAATAAGTTAAGGTCTGACGTCTAAAAATATATATTTTAGCCCCATTTAGAATGAGTTATGCGTTGAGACTGAGTTATCATATCAGGTTATCAATATCCAATCCTAAGTCTACACATGAGTGCCTATCAATTAAAACCACTTCGATAACTGTCTGATTTATTACACTGCACTGTTATTGGAGACAAAGATCTAATTGTGTAAGCTAGGGGTTGTTTCCCAAGATGGCTCGATTAGGGACGCCTAAGGGATTCAATCAGAGAACCATCTAGGTATTAATGTGTTATCTTGCATACTGACAAACAATCATTACCATCCATCTATAATGTACGAGTAACGCATCGCTCCTTTAGTAATCAAATGACTTATCTAAACATGGTCCGCTGAAAGATCGCAGACGTCATTGTGTATCTACATATATAGATGATTTTATAATTGACCACTTGCTCTAATCATGCACTGTTCCGCTACTGTTATATTTATCATTAATTGCAATGGAAAAAAAGAAGAAAATATCCCATTGTATTTATTATTTTACTTTTCATAACAGTTCAATACATATTTCATGAATTAGGTCAATAGAAATATGATTAAGTATCTTTTAATAGAACGAACACTGATTTTAAGTCGCATTGATAATGCAATGATAATAAATCAATTCCATATGTGAAGTTAATCGTGCATTGCGTGCTTGTTATTTATTAGTATTTGTAATGGGTGCTGATTAGTGTAATGGTCGCGTATTTAGGCTCTCTTTATTTTTACGACTACTTGACAAGAAATCTGTGGGATGTTTATGGGACTATAATTTCTAAGTGTTTAAGTTTTGTTTATATTCAGTTTTGTTTCAGTATCACGCCAATATTTCTTCCGTTTACCTACAACAAGAAAAGTAATCAAATATGCGCAAAAATTTGCAATAAAATAAAACCCACTCATAATAATATACAATTGATTCCGATTAAGTATATCGATTAAAACACCGGCTGACTGACATTTCATAAAAGGAACATGCAATGTCAAGACGGGACCGTGACCGGACATTGGTCAGTTGTTCCGTAGCGGCCGTTGACCCGCGATCGCAGGACAAGATTGCTGGATTACGCGCTTGCGCCGAATAGTGCGGGAAAGCGTGGTTCGAATTTTTAAATAAAGCCGTCAACGGAACTTGTCTATTACTTTTGATTTAATATGGCGCCATTTTTGACATCTGATTTCTGTTTTGACTCGAGTTTTCTCCGTATTTTGTGACTACTTAATGTTTTTGTTAAATTTTTTTGTAAGATCTTGTCTTTAAAATAATGCCTCAATTTCCATATCTCTCACGATCTTGGTCGCATAAAAACGCGGTGAACATAAGTTTTAACCAAAGGAAAGTGCACTGGCGTGAAGCCAGATCATGTTTTGAGAAAACGGCCTACAAAAACGATGAATTACATCGACAATGAAAAATAATTTTGAAATAGAGGCTTTTACTTTATGTCACCAACTCACCATTAAATCGATTGAAGGAAATATGAAGACAGAAATAGAACATACGCCAACGTCCTGTTTAATAGAAGAGTTATACGCTTGTAATAACTCAAAGACTAACTGTGAGCGTTTTGCGATTAAGCTAACGTTAGTCAACTTTCCTTGCGTTAAATGATAAATAGGTTTTGATAAAGAAGGTGATCGATCACTGAGTACTAGTTTTGTAGTGGAATAAAAAGAAGAAATGACATATTATGTAAATTTATGTATCAGAGGCTTCTCGTCTCGCGCCAGTTTTTTTCTTTTCTATTTTTTGTCACCCTGTAATCTTGTCCTTCATCATCTTAATGGAAAACAACTACAAACAAACTATGCAAGGACTTTAGAACTTTCATAAACATTTCTCATTATCTATCTATACCTACTACTAATAATAAAGCTAAAGAGTTTGTTTTTTTCGTTCGTTTGTTTGTTTGAACGCGCTAATCTCTGGAACTACTAGTCGGATCGGGCTGAAGCTAGTTTAGATCTTTGTTACTTGCATGCCTACGTTGTATGCTGAGTGTTCATCTGTAATGTACTCTTCGCGACATCTTCCCAGCATAAACAATAACAAACGATGAATGGTGGACGTTTTGGAAAAGTTCGGATTCGTTGTTTTTTGTAAGTGCTTAGTAATTTTCAAAATAATTGACCATGAAATCCTAATCCTAACTACTTACATAATATAAAATATGAGAAAGTGAGTTGGTTTGTTTGTTACGCTTTTACGCTAAAACGGCTGAACGGAATTGGATGAAATTTGGCATATGGGTAGACCATGACCTGGATTAGGACATAGGATACTTTTTTAATCCTGGTAGTACGTTCCCGTGCGATAATTTCCGACCTCCACGCGGGCAAAAGCTAGTTCGTTATAAATCTCTCCTAATGTGAAGCCTGTCAATCTCTCTCTCTCAAGCAACCCTTGGGCTATTTAAATTCCCGAGCTCCCCTTTCTCAGTAACAATTGCAGTCCGTTTCTCCTCATGTTTGTCATCCACCGCGACATCTAGAACAAATTGTCTTCTAGTTCACAGCGGTTAGGGCTCGTTCACATGACTCATGTAGGTACGATGAGAAATGACCGGTCCGTCGATTGGTATTGTAAGATTGAGACTGTCCTGTTTGTGGATATGAATTTATCTCTGTGGGTAAGGGAAAGTACAGTATGTTATGATAAAGGTAGTTTGATTTGAAAAACCGGCTAAGTGCGTGTCGGACTTCGCACTTTTAGGATTCCGTTCGAAATCTGATTTATCAATATATTGGTATTTGTGTTGGTAAAATATACACGTAATAATAAACATTATCATATTTCAAGTTCTTAGGTGAATGGGAAGTAAAAAAATTGTTCGGAACAAAATTTTGTAAAAAAAAGCTGACTTTAGTGGCTTCCCATTCCTTCGTTTTCCAATATTAAAAAAAAAATACAGTATTTATCTACTCAACGAGTTCTAAACAAACGATACCCTACCCTACTCGATGAGGTTAGGTCAAATTTTTTTTTAGCGCCAGCCTTTTGCTGTACGGGGAGCTATATTGCCCTAACAATTACAACAATTTATAAGTATGGCTTTGGGTCAACAGGCAGGATGCTTATACTGTGAAAATTTAAAGACTGTAGCTCCAACGGTTTGGCTGTAAAACCTGTGTGACAGACTACGGACAGACGGACACGTGAGTGACACCAATAGGGCTCCGTTGGAACCCTTCGGGTATAGTATGGGGGCTTCTGGATTGTTTCGGATTTACTCAAGTATTAAGGGTCATTTGATGCTGGCGTTATTTGTCTACGACAAAAGCGAACCGAAACTTAAAGGCGGTTTTTCTATCTCGTAAGTTGCCTAATCTATCCATCTTCTATCTATCTATATAAATAAAAAGAGAAGTCCTGACTGACTGACTGACTGACTGACAGACTGACTCACCAACGCCCAGCGCAAACCCTTGGACCTAGAAAGCTGAAATTTTGCACAGAGGTTCCCTTTATAATGTTGACAAGGAATAAGGAAGGAATTCCCGGTAGTATGTTCCCGTGGGATATTTTCCGACATCCACGCGGGCGAAGCCGCGTGCAAAAGCCAGTAAAAGATAAGAATGCCACCAAATATCATCATAAACTACCTTTTTACAACCTACTCTTTTATAACGTAAGTCAGTTTTATTAAAAGTTTTTCTAAGGAACCACTAAACTGGTATAGTTTCCAAGAAGTAAAGCTTTGAACTTTTGCGATTTGTTATAACGACATTATTTTCAAACAACTTAATCTGAGGTGGTCATAATTTTTAAAAGCAGTATTTTAAACCAGTCCACCACATGCTGTGGTTTGACCTGTGACGACCTTGGGAATTGTAATGAAATATAAAATGCTGCGCCTAATGATTACAAATCTTTTCAAATTATGGTTGGGAACCAGTACCATTGCATTGTGCTTTCTCGATTTCTTGCTGTGTAGCGTACGTATGAGGCTTAGGCTCAATTTACATTGCCGCGGAACGGAATGGAAGGGAATTTTTGTCACGAAATTGGTTCAAAGCATAATGAACTTTATGTCAATTGTGTCCTAAAGTACAAACTAGATTCGAGCAACTAGCTGCGGGAATTCCCGAGATAGCGCGAGACATTTTCGGAAGACACGTGACCTGTTTTTCTGCTCATATCATTATGCTATGCTATAACACAATTTCGATCCAAAAATTGTCTTCCATTCCGTTCCGCAGTCATGTAAATTGGGCCTTAGGAGAAAACTTAAAAAAAACTTAAGAAAAGAACTTAAAAAATACTGGAAAAACAGATTATCAAACGAACGAATTACAAAGAACGACACTTAGGTTCAAAATAAATCCAAAGAAGGCCGAATTTCACCAATAAAACCGAACGCGATCAGCACATCTAAACCGAGTTCAAAAGCTGTCAGTGTCGTTAGAGGTTGTGAGTTCGCGCCCCGCTAACTGCAAATTGCTTTTTGAATTTTGCAAGATTTGTTTACGAAGAATTTATTATCTAAACAGTATTAAGTTGCCTTTTATTGAATTTTACTCTTCTTTTCCTATTTTCTGAACATTTTCTGTTAAATTCTTAAATATTTAAAGATAAGGATAAAGTTTGAAGTGAAAACTTGTCACAATTTAACTACAAAAAGTGTTGAATGTTTATGACGATAAGCGGACACAAATAAAATTACCTATTGGTCTCGTAATGTTAATTTGCAAATAATTAACATAAATACTTACATTGGATAAGAACTATGAATTTCTTCGAAACTATGACGCTACGAGCTCGCAAAACCCGTTCAAAGACAAAAGCTGAAGCCGTGATCGATACAACCAACTCCAATGAATCAACGTTAAATGGCACCACTAACAGCTTACCAACAATATCGGATGACGAGAACGACGAGATCCTAGAACTTAAAAAACAAATTGATAAACTTAACTCAGATTTATTAGAGGCCCGTGAGGTAATAAGCCAGTTATCGTCCGAGAACACGGACTTAAAAAATACCATCACTTCTTTGAATAAGAACAAACACGAACAAGTCCCAAAATTATTGAGCGACATTGAGATTTCTCACCGAAATACTAAGCAGTCTACCCCTAATAGAAAATCACATTCATCTAAGAAGAAACTGAATTTAGCTAACCTTACAGTAAATAAAACACCAATTTTGAATACGTCCACCCAAATTGGACCGAATCACATCTCTTCACAGACTACGGAACATGGTATAAACAAGGTACATCAAGAACAAAGAAGGAAAATATGCATTTTAAGCAGCGATAAGGTAAATAAAATATTGTCTGTAGCTGAAGAAACGTTCCCGAACTATCAACTGTGTCACTACCTTACCCCTTATGGCGGAATAAATGAACTCATTAGTAACATCAATGTAAAACTTATTGACTTCACGATGAATGATTATTGTATAATTCTCATAGGCGAGGAAGACTTTCGAAGAACCGATAATTATTTTGATTTGATTATTAATATACGCGAGACACTAATGCCTCTGCAACACACTAATATAATACTATGTCTACCTACTTTTAAATTCTTTTACCATTCTAATATGATGTACAATGTAAGATTAGAAATGTTTAATAATTTACTCTATCTTGACTTACAAACTCACAACTATGCATTATTGTTCGACTCCAATCTTGACCTGAAATACGATTATAATATGTTTTCAAAGCACACTGGTACGATAAATAATAATGGGATAAAAAATATGTTTAAAAACCTTCAATGTATTGTTCATACAAATTCTCTTGATATTCCTTTATACGGTGATAATGATATTGTCTCAAACCCCGATATCAGTAATTTGTCAGATATCAACAATTGCTCTACTAATGATGTTAATATTGTTACCCCTGATATTATAAATAACAGTAATTTTTTTCTTGTATAAACACATAAATGTATTACATCAAAACACTAATGGCTTAATAAGTAAATCGGATCTATTGAGCCTACATCTACACGAATTTGCTTGTAATAATAAGTTGGTGGATGTTCTCTGTGTAACAGAACACAATATGAAAGAAGGCGATGACATACATTTACATATTCCAAATTACACACTTGCAACCCATTACGTAAGAAACAATCGAAGAGGGGGTTCATGTATTCTGGTAAACAATAAACACAAGTATAAAATTCTCAATTTAAAAGAATACTGCTGTCCTAGTGTATTAGAATGTTGTGCTATCGAATTAATTGATCATAATATAACCATTGTATGTATTTATAGGTCCCCCAAATTCAAAATTGAAACCTTAAACTCCTTTTTCTACCAATTTGAAGGTATACTAAATAAAATCTGTTACAGTAATAAAAAGAAAGTCTTGATTTGTGGAGACTTTAATATTGATATTTTAAAAAATACGAAATCATCTACGCAACTTGAAAATCTTCTTTATAACTACCGTATGAAATTAAGTGTTCGTCAACCAACCCGATTAGATAGTGGTACCTGTATCGACAATATAATACATAATATTAGAGGCAGCACTAGTGAGGTGATAGAGCTAGCTGTATCCGACCATACAGCTCAAATCATAAGATGTCCTGTTAAAAAAACTTGTACACTTACACATTGGCATACTTTCAGACGAGATTTTTGTCAAGAAAATATGCTTAAATTTAAGAATGCTCTACAAAGCCTTAGTTTCAGTAATGTTTACGACTGTACAGACCCAGATAATGCATTCCGTGTATTTAATAACTTGTTTAAATTATTCTACGATCTTTGCTTCCCCATAGTGAGAATTAAAAATCTATGTTCTAAAACTCCGAAATGGATAACTAAAGGCATAAAACTATGTTGTAAGCGTAAGCGTGAAATGCTATGGCAATTAAGACGCCAACCAAATAAAACTAATAAAAAAATATTTAACACATATACTAAGCGTCTAAAACTAATTATCAAATTGACGCAAAAAACGCAAAATAGCTACTTCATTAATAATGCCGACAACAAGGTTAAAGCAACTTGGAGAGTAATTAATTCAACTAAATCTAATTTCCCAAAAGAAAACCCTTCTAAAATACTTACAGATAATAATAAATGTACTACAGAACCAAATGAGATTGCCGAATTATTTAATAACTATTTCATTGATCAAGTTCAACCAATAAACAACCACAAGCACAACACTGATTATAAATCGACATTCATAGATTCAAACCCTAATTCAATGTTCTTAGCACCCACTATTCCACATGATATACACAAAATTATTACTGCTCTAAAAAATACAAATAGTTCTGGCTATGACGATATTGTTACACATCCAATCAAAAACGTAGTTACTGAAATTTCACCAGTTCTTAGTTATATAGTAAACCTTTGTGTAGATAAAGGTAAATTCCCTGAAGACTTAAAACTATCTGTTATTAAACCTCTTCACAAAAAGGATGATCCACAAAACATGAAAAATTATAGGCCTATTGCACTTGTCCCAGTGTTCTCCAAAATCATCGAAAAAGTCATTTATAACAGCCTCTATTCATTCTTAGAAAAAAACAATATTCTAACTAAAGAACAGTACGGTTTTAGAAAACATAAAAATATTAATATGGCCATCTATGAATTAGTAAATGAAATTATTTCAAATATGGATAAAAAAATCCCAGTTACAGCATTATTCATGGACATGACGAAGGCATTCGATTTTGTAGATCACAGAATCCTTCTCATAAAATTAGGCAAACTTGGAATTAGGGGCAATGTCCTAGAACTAATTAAGTCGTACCTAGTCAACAGAAAACAAATCACTAAAATATCAAAAATATGTCATAGAACTAAAACAGAAAAAAACTACTTATCAAAACAAAGAACTATAAATTTCGGTGTACCCCAAGGCAGTGTACTTGGTCCATTGTTATTTCTATGTTATATAAACGATATACCCAGAACCATAGAACACCCCATGACTCTATTTGCTGATGACTGTACTACAATATTTATAGGAAAAAACATAGAAAAACATGAAAATGAAATAAATAATAGTTTAGATTTAATAATTCAATGGCTAATCGACAACAACTTAAAAATTAATTTAGGGAAAACCCATATCATGAACTTTAACCAGCGAATAAACTCTATTAATACAAATATTACATATAAAGATAATACGATTGCTAAAATTGACAACACGAAATTTCTAGGGCTTTGGTTAGATCAGCACATGACATGGAAAACACACATTGAACATGTAATAAAAAAGCTAAATCAATATTGCTATGCTTTACACAATTTAAACAAGGTCGCCAATCGTAGTACCGTTCTTACCGCATACCACGCATATGTCTCCACCACACTGCGATACGGTTTAATATTCTGGGGTAATTCTACGGATAGAGAATTGGCCTTTAAAGCCCAAAAAAAGTGTCTTCGTGCAGTATGCATGATCCAAAACACTGATAGTTGCAAACCATTTTTTATTAATTTAAAATTATTAACACTCCCGTCCTTATATATTTATGAAGTTGTTATGTTTATTAAAAATAACCTTGACCAATTTGAAACGCTGTCCACTAAACGCCATCAAGGTGCAATTAAGTCAAAAACCCACCAAACCGCCCTGTTCTCAAAAAGTTTTCTAGGAATGGCTCCTAAAATATTTAATAAACTACCTAAACCTATAAAAGCATCAAAAGATTTGCATACCTTCAAAAAAACACTCCATAAGTTCCTAATTCAGAAAGCATATTACAGCATAAATGAGTATTTAGAAGAAAAATAAAAACCGGTATGTCCTATTTCTCAGATGTTATATTTGTTACCTACTTATTTTAGTTAATTTAATTTATGTTTAGCTAGATATTAAATTGTTTCCTTAATTTGTATTGTTTTGTTTATGATTATTTTATTACTAAATATTTAAGATGGTTACTTAGCAGTATTTTATAATTTTATAGGCTATAAATACCTACTACTGTGACCAACTAACTGTTACTGTGAACAACATTTGTACGCCTTGCAAGGCAGCGCATAGTGATACAATATTTTTATTTTATAACATCATGTACATTTTACCTATGTGTCACAAATAAATAATTTTGAATTTGAATTTGAATTTGAATTATTGTTATGGAATTTTGACATTGACAGATCTTGAACTCGGTTTAAATGTGCTGATCGCGTTCAGTTTTATTTCATGTAACCATCCCTAAGCTTTCAGTTCTACCTTGACGACTCGCTCTCCTCACGCTCTTCTTTTCAACATGACATTATTAACTTAAGAAAAATATTTGCCATATAATTTTTCGTTTCTCGTTGGGAACTTAAAATACATTGTTGTACGAACCGTAGAAGCACCAGCTTAAAGCACTGGAAAAACGCATTGTTTGACTGTAATTTCCCATAATTTATTCTAACAAAAGCCCTAAAGTGTCGTAATCCTTTGACAAATTATAAACGTCTATGTACTCTAACAGGGCTAATTAATTGTCCAAAGCTCAAGTGTGGACACGTTCTTAAGTAATTGGAGCTAATGACCGTGAGGCTTTCTTTTCATTGTGTTTATTGTTAGCAGCCACTACTAGTAGCTACGAACGACTTTGAACTGTTCAGAATGTATGTCGTAACTCGTAATGAGGGCTTCTGTTTTCTATGGTCGCCTGGTACTTTTAGGCTGTTGTGGTTTTTTTTTTGCTGGTTGTCGGCTTCAGTTGGCTATAACTTGTGTGGACTTTTTGTATGACTATACCCTCCGTTGATTTTGCTGTCCTAGTACTTTTGGCTAAGTACTTTATTTTTGTTGCTGGTAGTCTGTGGATGAGTTTGCCTAGGTTTATACACAACGAATACAACGATGCACGTTGCCATTCTTAATAGATGTTACATCACGTTTTTAAAGTTTTTCTTGAGAAAAAAATGTTCTAAAATCCTACATTTATTGGTCTTGTTACGAGCACTCTCAGTTACAATAAGGGGTTGAAATTGCGGCTGACAAATAGCTCTAGACTCTTGGGGCTATTTAGGAACCAAACCTTATCGATGGTCAACGACCGTCTTCCCCTCACCCTTCGGGAATCCCATACGGACCAATTATTTAACGAGTGTGTAATACAGGGGTGCCCCAATATTATGCGGCACGTGGAGTATTTATTACGGAACTAAATGTAAATAAATGGAGGATTTATGATTCTGACATAGATCCAGGATAGTTGTTATTGGGATTTTCACCAGGAATTTCTCAGTAGCAGCTGTTGGTCTTAATTTGTGCTAGAATTATACCAATAGACTCTATATAATCTGGGTGTACTGTAAAGTACACGGAAAGAACATTATTTAACGCAAATACGAAAACTGAACAAACCCGTTAATTACCGAAACAGCATCGAATTAAGTAAGACATTAGGAACTTTAACCAAAATAAGTATTATAGTCAAAATAACCTTATTAGAGGTAATAAACCCTAATACGGAAAGTATTTCAATGTCAGAAACCAAATGATGTTTACGGTAATTAAATACACATCTGAGGAATTACTTAATTCAAGGTTTAAAGACGTCGCGTCGGAGTATGACGGAATATAACACATAGGTAAGGGAAAAACCTTATGACATACATACATACATACACTAACGCCTTCTTCCCATGGGTGTAGGCAGAAACTACAGAACGCTCCCTGCTACGATCCTTGCATACTCCTTTTTTGCTTAACACAAAATTATGAGAAAATTAAGAAGCAGGCTGTTAAGTAGTACCTACAACACTACCACATTATCATAAGGTAGCAACAGTGCTGTCACTTCCTGTCTGGCTAGGTTAAAAGAACCATGTAATCCCGTATCTAATTAAAGTATAATATTACTTATTGGTGGGTACACACGGCTACACATCAAGCTATACATTTCCAGTTTACACTGAGCTCTCATTGTAAGGAAATCTTGTACAATGCGAGATCAGCTTATACTGGAAATGTCTAGCTTGATCTGTAGCCGTGCGTACAATCATTGCATACAAGTTTCTCCGAAGACGTCCATAGTAGCTCCAATGAAGTCATCACATCTGTGTGGTTCTTTCCTCAAAAGACCATTTCAGACTGCAATCTACATGGTCTTCACATGATCTGACCAAGATTATGTCTGGACTTTAAAAGAGACTGTGACCTCTGAGTTTGTTTCGGCGTTTCTTCTCAGAGTAGTCAGATAGGAAACGTCGAACTCATCTAGTTTTAAAAAAAATATGCTTGACGTGTAAAAGTGTTTGTACAAACCTACTTACAGAAAATAAATCATTTATCATTTATCAACTTAACACAGGCCGCTCAAAAAATCGCTCAATTGCGTCACTCAAATCTGTTGCAACAATGGAAACTTAATATCAACGAATGTCAAGACGAAGATCAATGAAATAGCAAATGAGAGGGGCAATACTTACCCGTATTTTTAACAACGTTCGCAATCTTAGTCTCAATCTGTCAAAAATTGTATAGCGTTTACCTACATTTTTGACATTATGATTGTCGCTGGCATGAGATTGCGACCAGAATTTGAACGTTTTTAGGTACGAGAATTGGCCTTCAGGTAGTCATGAAGAGTCGTTAAATAAAGTCTTGTGTAGGTGTCAAAGACATAATATTACATATTAAATAATAGGTACTTCAAGGAGGATAAAATAAATTGATTGATTGAATTTATCCTCCTTCAAAGTATTCTTTGATTGACGTTGAGTGGATTCAAGCATTTTTTGGTGAAAACTACTTACAATAATATTGGGCTTAGGGCCTGTTTCACCACCCACGGTTAAGTTCCTTATTAACTTACTTAGCAGATAATTTCATACAAGTTCTGTTCCATTTTTGAATTTGTTCGGTAAGTAGTGGCTATTCGGACATCGTGTAATAGGCCATCATGATACAGAAGGCTGGTTCTTATGACTAGGTGGTACCTTCGTTTTGACAGCATGACTTCAAGCAAGAAAAATAGCATACTTAATAATTACACTTCGTCGCTGCATCCGAAGGGATTTACATAATTCACTAGGTAGTACACTTTTCAATGTACGCACGGCTACAGATCAAGCTATACATTTCCAGTATAAGCTAATCTCGCATGGTATAGGATTTCCTTACAATGAGAGATCAGTGTAAACTGGAAATGTATAGCTTGATGTGTAGCCGTGTGTACTAGGCATCGCACAATTTTTAGATAAAACACTAAAAAATAAATAAAATTAGATATTAAACGACTACAGTGTTCCAACCACTGTCCGCCGCACCCAGCCATCTACGATCGTTCCTTATGAATCTCTTATGTTCAACGGTCATAACAACAAAGCCATTCATAAAAATTCCATGAACATTATCCATCATAATATTCTTGTCATTTTATTAAGAAGAGGAAACACTATAATCTTGATAAACCCTTTATTATAGTAGGTACCGCGAACTATGTAGCCATCTACGTCATCCATCGCTGTTATTACGTCATAAACATAATACTGTAGTTTTTACGATATAAAGGCTTCTGCAGTACCTACCGTAAACCACAGCGCAGCATACCGACAGTAGATTCATTCCACATCATCATTCTCCTGCCCTTAACCCAATTTATTTGGGGTCGGCGCAACATGTCTTTTTCTTCCATACTTCTATTAGTCGTCATCTCGGTAGTCACCACCTTTCAAGCCATATCATCATTCACACAGTCAGCCATCCATATTCATACTAAAAAATCTGGGACGGGTAAAGTAAGTAAATTAATTTTAATTATGGGGCTCACTTTTCGGGGGCAAATAAGAAAATTAAAAAAAAAAGATTTTGTAAACCGTACCGTGTGACATATCGAATGAAAGGGATTATTATGAGGGTCTATATTTTTTTTAAGTTATTTGAGAAAATAGATGAAAATTGACCAGGGACCCTTATCTCCGAAACTACTGAGCCTAAAATTAAAAAAAAAAAACAGAAAATGTTTCGTTACCTGTAGAGTGTACATTACAGGAAAACCTAAAAGAAGTCCGTGGTGTTAAAATAACATGGTGAATCTGTCAATATTGTGAGTACAAACTTACATTTATAGTTGGAATGTATGGGAGAACATGTTTTTCAATTACAATGTTAAGTTTGTTCTTGGGATAAATTCATCCTAACTGCGGAACCCTTCATTTTGCGTGGCCCGGCACGCACTTGGCCGGTTTTTCAACATCTATTTAGCCATTGGGCCTTCTAGTCCTACTTACTATGTGTGCCATAGCAGCCATGCTATACAAAATTATCATAAAACCACGATTATGTTAAAATATTGCTCTAAATGTTAATATTATAAATGAATTTGATACATAATTTATTATTCGGCCCTGACATTAGATTTAAAATGCAGTCAGGTAAGCTCGGTGGTATGTCAATATAAATAATGACATTAGTATAAAAATAAACTTTAAATAAGTAGGTATTATAATCCTTTTGTAATCGTATTAGACTAACGAGATATGTATACTAGCTGTTTGTATTGGAAGTATCGTGGGTACTAAGAAAACAGTTTATCCGTTGATTCGATATCGTAAGAAGCTTAGCTTTATTTCTTATGCCTAGGCCGCACACATCGCGATAACCCGAAGATTCGCGTAATCGCGATGTATGTAGCCAAGTATTCGCGTATACTTCGGAGCTTCGTGCGTAGTCGCGACGGTTTCGCTCCGCTGTCGGTAAACTCTCGCAGATCAAAGCGTTTTATCGCGATGAACTTCGTTTGCGCGGCCACACTTCAGTCGGCCCCCACCCTTCGTGCGTAGTGGAAGTGTTAAGTTAAACTACAGTGCATAATATAGCTAATATAGTTCTTAATTTGTGAATAGTTATCATCCACTTCCTCCTTTTTGTTGCTTTTAATTTGTTTTTTACATGACATAAATGTAAAAAATAATTATTTGCTGCCATAAAATACAGAGCAACCGCGGCGTCCATTTTGTTTTATTCGTTTGTACATCGCTCGTACATCGCGATAAACTTGACAACACGCACTATGTGGCCGCGCAGCTTCGCTGTAGACCGAAGACGAAGTTTATCGCCCGAATGTCATCGCGATGTGTGCGGCCCAGGCATTAGTAGCGTTACAATCGGATCATGAAGAGCCTATACAACCTCAGCTCAAATTCAAATTTCGCCCCCACTTCCCCGCGCCACCTCACTCTTTATTTCGCTCGCACACTACTACTCGCGGTGACGCGGACACACAAGGTCAAAGCGATTTTGTTAGAGTAAACTACACTAATATCGGACGAGTACTAAGTAATAAAATTATCAATAATAATTTAATATTAACTTGTCATTATAGGTACGAACATGAAATTATATATCGCAAAATTAATTTCAATGTACTAAGTACCTACTAACTTCTCATCAAGCTATATTTTCCAGTATAAGCTGACCTCTCATGGTACGGAAAGCCTATACAATGTGAGATCAGCTTATACTGGAAAGTTATAGCTTGATGTGTAGCCGTGTGCAGTATTTTACCTACTGCTACAAAATACTAGTCAAGAGCGAGCTAGCTTAGCGCTGAAGGTTCCGCCCATTGGTTTAGTAGTAAGTTTACGTTTTATAGTTTGCGCCGTGTATTTATGTAGGTAGTAGGTCTATGCAAGTACCTACATATACATACCTACGTATATGTTACATATTTTGCAAATCGATTCATAAATTCAAGTGTGCGTCTATCTGACAGGCCCCAACGAGATTCATCAACAGGTGATAGCTTGTCATAAAGACATTATTTTGTACCTAAAGAAAATAAATAAGATATATTTTGTACCTCGACAGTTTTTGATTAAATGACGTTTTTATGAAGTGTCTTGCTAGCGGGCCCTTTATGGTTATTTTTATTGTTATTATACTTTCAGATCGCACAATAGTGTTAGGAGCTTGATACTATTATGTACCTTACAAATCCAAAATCTCGACTTTCTGTGAGCTACACTTCAGAAGATATTCGTTATTTAAACAAGCGTCCAGCCAGCGGGCCCCATTTTTAAATACTACTATTTTATATCATACAATAGTGTTAGGAGCTTGATACTATTATGTACCTTACAAATCCAAAATTTTGACTTTCTGTGAGCTATACTTCAGAAGATATTCGTTATTTAAACAAGCGTCCAGCCAGCGGGCCCCTTTTTAAATACAACAATTTTTCATCATACAATAGTAATAGGAGCTTGATACTATTATGTACCTTACATATCCAAAATTTCGACTTTCTGCGAGCTATACTTCAGAAGATATTCGTTAATTAATTGTGATTTTTTATTTGCTTTAGCTCGTCAGTCATTATGTTACAGAAAACGAATTTTTATTTTTATTTTTTTTTTTATTTTGCCAAGTATGAGACCTAGCTAGATCAATTTTTTGCACCCGTAAACCCCTATATTGCAAGTTTCATCGAAATAGTTAGAGCCGTTTTCGTGAACGTGAGTACAAATATTACTCGTTTAATAGTATAGGGATGTTGTATAAGGTTTTTGATGTTGTTTAAATTTCTAAGTTCTAAATTGACATTTGTTACGCGTTGTCTGAAATTTTAAAATTATTTAAAATTACTGTCGACATGTTTAGACATCTTTTGTTCCTAACAATTTAAACAGATTAAAGATTATAATTACTATTACATTTTCTCTTTTAATTTACATCGTCATCATTAGCGTCGTACTTAACTCTCTACTCTTTTTCTTAATCCCAGTTTTGGTGTTATAGCCCTATTGGATTATGAACGTAGGTATAATGTTTGAAAAGGGGTTTGCTAGCTAGACGATCGTTTAATTAACGAATATCTTCTGAAGTGCTCGAGAAAGTTGAAATTTTGGATTTGTAAGGTACATAATAGTATCAAGCTCCTAACACTATTGTATGATATAAAATAGTTGTATTTAAAAAAGGGGCCCGCTGGCTGGACGCTTGTTTAAATAACGAATATCTTCTGAAGTATAGCTCACAGAAAGTCGAAATTTTGGATTTGTAAGGTACATAATAGTATCAAGCTCCTAACACTATTGTATGATATAAAATAGTAGTATTTAAAAAGGGGCCCGCTGGCTGGACGCTTGTTTAAATAACGAATATCTTCTGAAGTATAGCTCACAGAAAGTCGAAATTTTGGATTTGTAAGGTACATAATAGTATCAAGCTCCTAACACTATTGTATGATATAAAATAGTAGTATTTAAAAAAGGGGCCCGCTGGCTGGACGCTTGTTTAAATAACGAATATCTTCTGAAGTGTAGCTCACAGAAAGTAGAGATTTTGGATTTGTAAGGTACATAATAGTATCAAGCTCCTAACACTATTGTGCGATCTGTAAGTATAATAACAATAAAAATAACCATAAAGGGCCCGCTAGCAAGACACTTCATAAAAACGTCATTTAATCAAAAACTGTCGAGGTACAAAATATATCTTATTTATTTTCTTTAGGTACAAAATAATGTCTTTATGAAAAGCTATCACCCGTTGATGAATCTCGTTGGGGCCTGTCAGATAGACGCTTACTAAATTCCACTGCTACAAAAAACTTGTCAAGTGCGAGTCACCATTGCGTTGAGGGTTCTGTAGGTACGCATAAGGTTTGTATAAATATAAGATGCATAGGTATAGGTAGGAATGGTAGGATAGGGATGTAGGTAAGTATGTAGGTAGGTAGGTAGGATAGGTAGGTAGGTAGGTAAGTATGTAGGTAGGTAGGTAGGTAGGATATGTAGGTAGGTAGGTAGGTAGGATAGGAATGTAGGCAGGCAAGTAGGTAGGTAGGTAGGTAGGTAGGTGGGTAGGGTAGGTAGATAGGTATGGTAGGTATATACGATAAGTATTTTGAAAGTAATTAAAGATCGTCAAAATTATACAACAATTATTTTAATTCGCTTAAATCTCTAATTGGCATATTTCGAACATGTCTGGGATCGCATAGCTCAGGCAACATGCATGTAATGTAAAAATGTTCTAATTTTGGTTCCATTTCTTCCCAATATTGGTCATCTCTCTCTATAATTTCAACTTTGATGTCTTTGTCGCATCCAGACCATACTCCGAAAATACATTTTTGCCTACCGGTGACATGTAATTGTGTCTGCACTTGTATATACCATGGATGTTGGCACCGTCTCCGATATTCAGGAGAAGTCCTGGAGTGAGGCAACATTATAAAAAAAAACAATTACCTACTACATAGATACCTACCTATTTCTTGTATATTGTGTCAAAACAAAAACAAACCTATTTAGGTAACTTTTTATTTTTTATAAAAGTTATCCCCACCTGGATTTATCCTAAATCGTGGACAAACACAAATCTTCACATGCCAACTATTTTACGTGTAAATGGCGTATATTTTGATTTGTCTAAAGTTAGCAACTCAACTAAGTCGCCAACCGGCGCAACTACCCTACTTACTTCAGTACGTTTATCATATGTTTGCCTGTTTCTTTACGCCAACCCCGTCGCTTCTTATTTTTATTACGGTTATTTCCCATTGCGCCAACACTATAAACCTAAGTACTTCAATGTATTTTAATTTTACGTCGTCCTGTTGTGTAATTTGTGTTCTGAGCGCAAGCGACACAGCCCTCGCGTACGACAGCCGAAGCGAGACTGAACGGGGGTGTCGGGCGGAAGGGAATGAACGTCAAGACGCTGATAGTTTAGGTAATTTCTTTTTACAGTGAAAATAATGGTAATTTAAAAAAAGTATATAACATAAGACCTGCTTTATAGTTAGTTCAGTTAGTATGCAAAGTTTCATGATCCAATTTGACGTATTTTTTGAATAACAGCGGTTTTTTGTTCGGTTTGGAGGTAACTTTGGGATTTTTTTGTATCGAGAAAATTTCAAGGAATCGTGTTTTCGTCTAACATAGTACCTAACATTAATCCTCAACTTTACCATATATTTAATTCAAAATTAAAGCTGCTGTATTTTCGACGTAACGGAGGATCATGCTAAGCCATTTGAGGTAGTATAGGCTCGAGGGCTTCAAAGGCTTGTATTCTTAGCACAAAATCAAATAATAACTCATGCTGTAGTCAAAAGTCAGTCAGGATTGGGAAGTGGAGGCCGGGGCAGGGGCTCACTGATCAGGGTCAGTACTGTGATCTGGTGACGTGTTAATGCCATCATGATTCCGTTGCAAAAAACTTAACATTCTGTAGTAATAACAATGTATTTCTATATTGTTTTAAACAGTTTAAAAATTAAAAAAAACCACCAATGCAAAAAAAAAATCAAACAGAAAACGAAAAAAATGAACCTTTGTTATGACTAAGTATTTGTTTTTCTGTTTTTTTTTTGGCACTGAAAATGAAGAATCAACAAAAAAAAACTTTTTTTGTTATAATCATCAATTTTAAATAAATATTGTTGATTGTGAGTGCGAACTGATTAAGTATTTTGCATAAAACATTGAAGTCCTAAACTTAACTTTTACTTTTTGCTGTCCTCTGCTCTGCCTCTGCACATAGATGATATTATTATAATCCATGACATGGTGTGATTCATATCTTGAATTCTTGACTTGATAATTAAGTTTTAGGGAGATTTTATGTATGCATGAGTCGCACGAGTCCAGTTTTCTGTTTTTTTAAGTTCCAATACTGCCTATTATCTCTGTCAAATTTCAATCAAATCCATTTATCCGTTAATAGTGAAGTAATGACATGACATACACACAAACATACTCACTTACGTATTTGTAGTACCTATTAGTGGGTATGAGGATGAGTCCGTTTAAAGGCTCTTACAGACAGAGGCGATATCGCGTCGCGACGCGATATTTTTCTACGGATATAATATCGAAATATCGCGTCGCGACCGCGTTATCGCCTCTGTCTGTAAGAGCCTTTATACGTTTTTTTTTTACCGAAAATTACCATATTTTACCGTAAAATACCGTAAATTAGGTAAAATAACGTTTTTTACCTTATTGTACCAGGGTAATTTTACTGCTTTACATCCCTACGCCCACGCGTCTTGTTTGACGTAAGTCGTATCGCTCGAAGCTGGGGGTCTACTGCCTAAGCACGAAGTCCGTAGTTTCGGCCTTCGTTACGGACGTTTCCTACTCAGTATCACCTCCGGACGGATGATTCATTCAGGGCCCGAACGAAGAATGAATGACATAACACGATTTGTCAGTTGTCCCTGGGGGCCTACTCCCTAAGCACAAAGCCCGTAGTTTCGGCCTTCGTTACGGGCGTTTCTTACTCCGTATCACCTACGGATGGATGATTGGTTCGGGGCCCGAACGAAGTATGAATGACAACATGATTTGCCAGTTGTCCCTACTCCCGATGTGTTGTTGCCCGTCCGAAAAATTTAACTTTTACACTTGTTTTAATGGATCGTAATGTCAGACGGACGGATAAACGGACGGACGGAAAGACGGACGGACTTAGGGAGTAGGACCCTGATCCCGATATGCTTTTGCCCGTCCGAAAAATTGAACTTAACAATTGTTTTGACGGATCTTTTTGTCAGTCCGACGGACAGACGGACTTAGGAGTAGACCCCTTAACAGAGCCATGCAATCTTATGGTTCAAGAATTGAAAGACGGTTTATAATTATTTTATCATTCCTAATTCGTTGATGGGAGTGAATTCGCTTAACGTAGAAGTTTATTAAAATGCAATTGCAGGTGCCACGCTCAACTTTTATGACCATCATTAAAATGTCCCTTAGCCAGTACTTTACGGTGCCGACAAGCAGCTGATTCTAGACAGTTAATAAATAGACCTAACTTTATTGGGCATCGTCGCAGCATAATTATCCTTTTTCTTCCTTAAATAGCGTTTCCACATTCTAGCGTTGCCACCCGTCCGGATAAAGCCGGACAGTGTTAGGCTTTTTGACCTCTTGAAATTTGACTGCGTCCGGCCCGTCCGGCTTTTGTTAGGTTCAGTCACTTCAGTCGGAAACGAGCGAGCGAGACGAGACTCGCTAACTCGCCAAGACACGCAAATGTACGTGTTTTATTAGATTTTTTTTGTCAAAAATATTATTTTTTTCTTAGCGTCCGGTTTTGGGACGCAAATGTCCGGCTTTTTTAACGGTTAAGTCCGGCTTTTTGATTTTTAGAGATGGCAACGCTACATACATCTCTGCTTTCATAGCCGTCATCTCAGTTTTCACGCCGTTTCCAGCCAACCATCTTTTACGTAATCCATCCATTAGTTTCTTGGTCATCCACGGTTCATCATCATCATTCTGCTCTTATCTCAATTTATTTGGGGAATCACGTCTCCTTCGTCCATATTTCTCTATTAGTCGTCGTCTCATTAAGGCCTACGCACTCCGGGGCGGAATGGCAGAGGATTTAAATTGTTACCAAAAGACGTTCAAACTTATCTAGTAGGAATAAGACATAAATGCCAATGTTTTAAAATGGTTCCGTGGCATCGAAAGGGATTTCTCGACACGGTATTGGAGAGTGCGCTAAGGGATCCCGCGGAGGGATGCCGCAGCGCACTGCGGTATTCAACGGCACAGCGAAGGACGCCACGATATGCCGCGGATTGAGGCATTGCAAGCGGTACTTCAAGACTACAAGCACTGTCAAGCACACCACATTTGCGGCCGCGCCGCTACCCACTTCGCACGTATTTACAGCAAGCCGCGGCACGTCGCGGGACTCGCGGTATGTCTTGGTAGGCCGCCGGAATGCTATAGTATCTAAGCGGCTAATGTGCGCTGACCGGTGGCAAAATCCTCTGCCATTCCGTCCGGATGTAACCCTTTAATCAAAGTCACCATCGATTCTTTTGTCTTCCCCTACTCTTATCCACATTCATGCGTTCGTTTTCCCTCGACGTGTGATTCCTCCGTATCACTTGCACGTACCATAACAAATGACAATCCATTTGCACCTCTATGTATGTATAAAAACTGCAATAATCTGCGCTCTGGTCTATTGGTCTGCCGACCTTCGCCCGTGAGACAATCCAGCACAATGGCCGATGGATCTATGAGCTCCAGTGACTATATAATGATGTCACTGGGTGCGGCCCACTTGTGCGCCACCTGTCATAATATATTAAACAGGTAGGTGAGGTTTGGGGCAGACGGGAGACTGTGGCAACTTTTCTAGACGACTTTTTGAAAACTGTAACAGTTCTAGGTAAATTCCTAATGGCAAAGGTTTTTTTTTGGTATAGTGCCCCCTATTTGCGATGCCTACCCCCACTTGGCCTTTCCATTAAAAAAAAAACTTGGGTGAATTCAGAACTTATTAAAACACAAGTCGTTGGAACCCATTCTCCTGTCCCTCGCTCACTGCGCTCAACGCTCTCTTGGACGCTAAGCCTGACTGTGATGTGTTAGCGGATGAATGGAAGATCTTGTCAGTATGTCTGGAGTATTGTGAGAACAGCGTATGACTGTCGAGTAGTTGTATACTTTTGTTATTGTTCTTAAATAATGTGTTTGTGTCTTAACTAATGTAACTCGCCTTGGCCGTTTTATGTTAAAATAAATAAATAAACAACATCAATTTGTTTGCAAAATGTATCTTTTAATTTTTGTCTTCCTTTTCAAACACGAAGAGATATTGACTCCAATTTAAGAGACTATTTTGGAGGTGAAGTGCCTCCATATATCAACGTCGTCTATTACTAATATTCAACTTAATTGATGTAATTATCACACCAGCTGCATTACAAGCATCTGTTTTTTCTAATTAAGTTAACTGAACTTTAATTACAATTCCGTTTAATTACAATTGCTTTCAAAAGGGTGCTAAATTAAGGATATTTTATAGCTTATTGGCAATAGGCTCGCTGAAAGCAATGTAGTCTTTGGATTATATTGCTCTAATGGACCCTTCGGATACAAAGGGTCCATTAGAGTAAAAAGCAATCAAGTAATAGCTTGGCCATTGAAGTATTGCTAGCATGGGCTTTTTGTAAGTAAAATCAAGCCTACTCGGTAATAATGAGCTAAATTCTAGATTCTCGGGTTTATCTGCGGCATTATAAAATATGGCATTACGTTTTTGTTACTCGTGAAAGTAATTTACTCGGTCGTGCTACGGTTGCACTCATCTTTAAGAGTTGTCTCCATGGCATTACATTTAAAGGTCAATTAGAGGCCATGCTGTAGCCAGCTTGATAACTTCCGGGACTTCTTGCCTAGTGGATGTTAGCAACGAATTGAATTATCTCATCTGAACTACCAGCGAGTTATTGTTGGTATTTTATTGATGAAATGGTATTTATCGGTGGAGTGGACGTCCACTGCTGGACACAGGCCTACACCAAGCATTTAGAGCCTATCTACCTCAAATGGCTTAGCATGATCCTCCGTTATATCGAAGTATTTACGACAGCATTAATTTTGAAATGAATATAATTATGGTAAAGTTGATGATTAATGTTAAGTACTATGTTTGATGAAAACACGATTCCATAAAATTTTCTCGACAGAAAAAAATTCCAAACCGAACAATAAACTGCTGGTATTTAAAAAATACTTCAAATTAGATCATGAAACTTTGCATACTAACTGAAGTAACTCTAAAGCAGGTCACCATTATTTTCACCGTAAAAAGGAATTACCTAAAGTTTAGGTAATAATTAGGTCCTAAACTATCGGCGCCCAGCACCGTACTCAGTCTCGCTCTCACTCAGTCCGCGAGCGAGCAGTATCGTGCGAACGAGATAAAAATCTGAGGTGGGGTCGTTACTACCTCAGATTTTTCCTAGTCCTGTGTTTCTCGCATCCAGCGGTGCCCGCGCTCTCCACCATGTAGTGATTATGAAACAGTCAAATATTGAAACAAAGCCCCATGTAGTGATTATGAAACAGTCAAATATTGAAACAAAGCCCCGAAAATAAATCAAAGACTGTACCAGATTCCCACACTAATTATACTGTAGGTACAGACGATGTTCAATCTAGTATCGTTTCGTGAACGAACTCCCAAATGAGTTGATCACCGTGCACAATGTATGATGAGTGCGTCCAATCATATTAGTCAAAGTCGCTTGTGTTAGGGTTGTCATCACTGTGCTTAGCATCCTCATCTGTTTCATATTTTGTTAGTTGCGTTGTTATTTAGGCTCGGCTGGCTAAGTAATAAATTCATTTTTGGAAGTAAAAGCAGAACTTATTCAGCTGTACAAATGAAATATTCGCCATATTAAATGCTTCTAACAATGGCCTATCACTAACCTGCTCGACTTTTATTTACGCCACCGTCGAAGAGTTTCAATCCTTTGTTAGAATAAGGACAGATTCGCTTTACGCCAGATTCGCTTGAAGACAGAATATGTACAGACCGCAACATCTTACTAAAGTGGAAGGCGCGAACTGCTGCGAAAAACTACGTCCAGAATTGGCCTATTATAATCCTGCGTCCATAATCCGTAAGTTGTCATGAAGATGTAGAAGAAGTATCAAGTATCAACGTTATTGCTAAGGCCATAATAATGAACAACTAAATTAATTATCAGCTACGTTTAGTTTATCTGATTCTCGATTAGACAACCCTGCAGGCGTTGATGGGCGGCGCTTTGTAAAGTATTATCTGACAGAGATTTGTGTCTTTTGTTAATGCACCCCGAGCACGTGTTTGCTTAATAATGGTCGTTACATCTAATCGCTATTATGACTAAATAATTGTTATGTTACATTTGAACTTGAATATTTTTAGCCTTAAACTAAGTAACTTATTTATTACTCTAAAGTAACATTGTAAATATTGATTGTTTATTACGATATCTTTAAAATAAACGATGTTATTTTATTTCAATACTGCTGGGCAGCTCGTGGCTAAGTAATAACAGACGTACGGGTCGATCCATCAGGTTAAGCTACGCTTGCCGGGGTTGGTCCGTGGATGGGTGACCGTATTTACATGCCGAGACTCATCTGTGCCTCGGAAAGCACGTTAAGCCCGGCTGTCATTCGTGGATCTTTGACAGTCTATACTGGTCGTCAGAACCCCGAAATTCTGACAACCAGGCTTCAAGAGTATCGTATTACCCAGTAATTGGGTTGTGGAGGTTAGATAGCCAGTCGCTCCATATAAAATACTAGTATTCAGCTGCATCAGGTTAGACTGGAAGCCGACCCTAACACAGTTGGGAAAAGGTTATGCAGAATGACTGCTGGGATAATATGTAGGTACCGTTTATACCTACAGTGAAGATAAAAAATTCGTCATCACAATCTAAGGATTCTGGTGAAGAAATTTATAGGTATAATATTTTTTTAAATTTATATTTACCTACTTCATTCTAGTATTAGACTTTATTTGAAACTTTAAAGTTTATTGTTCCCTTTGTTCGCTCTAGCTAGCGCCATAAAGATAAATTAAGCTTCCTTAAATAGGACACTTCTCATTCCAACCAATTTAATACATCGTAAACTGAAGACGAAATATAAGTCGTTTGATGTAGCAACTAAAAGTTGCCCGTCTGTGGCGTACAACAGTCTAATTCGGGTAATTGATGGTAAATATACAAATGAGCTTACTAATGTCGCCTCGTGTGTGACTAGTAAATGCTACAGGTAAGTATTTACATCATATGGAAGGTGGTAATGTGTGGACGCACCTTTTTGGTTTTTAAATTAAATTGTAAGTAAAACTGGGTCATATTTATTCAAATGAAAGAAGTTGTTATGCGGATTACGCGATGTAAGTATGGTAAAGAAATCATCTATGTATATCAATTTGGAGAAATACCGTCTTAAGGATCATGCTGAACAATTTTAATGAAGTATTCATAAAAATTGTTCCACCAGAGTCGCGCCGTGTCTGTCTGCCTGTTGCCTGTTGGGAGTTTCACACGGGTTATTGAGCTGGACTCGAACTTCGAACAGGTTTTTCGGTACTGAATTACTGTCTTACCTTTTTCGAACTACAATACTAAATAGATCACTAGACTTCGTACACCGCGAAAAGGCCGGAGTAAGTCTGTAATGAAGACATTATAATGTTAAATCGTAGTGTTAAAGTTCTATGTTAAAGGGTTTGCTTTCCGCACTTAGTCCTTCATGTGGACCATTGTGCGTGGACCATGGCGGCCGTCGGGGGTTATTCCAACCAGCCTAACTCCCTACAGAAATTTATCAAATCTCCAGGTCTGTTAAGAACATCTGTGAAAGACACACAGTATTCCAACAGTTTCTGTTCTAATCTGGGTGACGCCTGTGCATTCAAAGATCACGTGCACAACGGTTTCCTCAGCCTCAATGCAAGCCCTGCACAGAGGACTGTCCGTTATTCCTGTTATGTGGAAGTGCTTGTTTAATGAGCAGTGTCCTGCGATGGTCCCCAAATGAAGACATTACAGCCTGTTATGTACTTCGGCTTTTTCGAACAAAAGCAATGGTCCCGAAAAACATTTGCCAATACGGAGGCGCTTATTGACAGATTGGCACATGTATTTCGGTACCATTGGCTTAGTTCATGGGCTCGTGGTGCAATCACACTGTTATAGCACAGTCTATACATCATACAGTCGTCCGACGAGAGTCCGAGCGAACTTCGTATGCAGCTCGGGCTTCGTCGGACGACTGCATCTGTACTCCCGACAAACAATTTTACTTAAGTACCAACAAATTCAACAATTTTAATTATAGCCAATAACTTACGTAACGGACCCATAAACCATTTCACAGATTGCTTTTGTAAATTAGAAACAGAGCAATTGCTAAGAATCTCAATACAAAGCGTTTACCTAAGTACAAATTATTCACTCTCAGGCAAAGTGCGGCCAAAATGTTGGCGAAACGTGGGTGTACCACATTTTGCCAATTAAAACTCCCATGTAACATGGGGCGAGTATATTGCCATCAACTGGGGTGCCTAACTCTTCGGGAAATACAGGTTTAAATCTAACAAAGAGAAAAAATGGCGATGGATACGCTATACATTTCCAGTAGAAGCTGATCTCGCATTGTGTAGGATTTCCTTACAATGAGAGGTCAGTGTAAACTGGAAATGTATAGCTTGATGTGTAGCCGTGTGTACCATAGATTATGCCTGATTGATTGAGTCTGCAAGATCAATTTTCTTGATTGATTCAAAGTAAGTGTCCCTTCCAGTTAACTAATTTCTCACTGTCAATCGATTAGGCGTAAAATATTCATTTTATTCAGATTAATAATTTATAAAACCTATTTTCGGAATCCTGCAAGTGAACCGGCAAGAAAGACGAGTTACCCAATAAAGTATAGGGCGTAATTGCAAGGGCTTGTTATGGTGCTCCGTTTATCTCCTACGATTTATGCGCGCCTAGTACTAAATTGTGAAGATTCATGTTTTTTATTAGCTTTCAAGAGGTACCTACTTATGAAATTAAAAGACTACCTATTAAAACGATCTAAAAATAGCTATTACTTAGCTATTTTTCGATCGTTTAAGCGAAAGTGCCTTTTAAGCGAAAAACAAAATGTTATTTTATTAGTTCATGAGATAATGTTAGAAATCTTAAGGTATGGTATGATGCTTGACGAATATTCTTGGTAGGTGGCACTTAACATGGGATAGTTCTTGCTACTCTACTCTCTGCATACAATAATTCCATATATTATATTCAGTCAATTTGCGGTGATATTATTTACCAATTTTAGCAGGTATACGGGGAAAATCATAAAACCAAGCTTTGAGAGTTTACAGGCACTGGAAGTTCGGAGAAAAACTACAATTCATGGTTGGTTTAAAATCTTCAGATCTTTTAATTTAAACCATCCTATGCTTCCATTCTTAGAAATTATAAATTTAGCCACAATAAAAATGTCCAATTATATATATACATATTTTCTCCCAAATTGTTTTTAAATAATTATTTTATTCTGTTGTAGTTTGCGTCATGTTTACCGCAAATAAACGTTTTTTCTTTCTTTTCTTTTCTTTCAATTATAAGTTTTCACTGATAATTATGCTAATTCAATATACGTTTGCATACCTCTATCAGGAAATACATAAACTTTTTATTACTTCAAAGAACCAATCAATACAAAGACTACTTCGAAATAGCATCGTCAATATTTAAAAAAAGAATAAACATTCGGTACTGGCTGGTGGCTGAATAAGCTGAATGACTGGCTGTCCTAAGCCATAATAACGATATCCTAAATTAGAAGTCCTGTGTTTATAATAGGAACACGTTTAACGGCCAGTTGTTTTGTCTCTCGAGCTCCAGGAACTTACTTAATTGGCGTAGTGTCAAATATCCTTCGTATTCTCGAGTCTTAAATTGGATATGTTTGGTAAATAATGTTGGTCTTTCTCCTAGCTGGAAATAATTATGTGAATATTAGTATTATTAATGTGTAACATCTTTCCTCGGCACGAGCCGCTTGCTCGAGACGGATTGGCGATTGCAGACTAGGAAACTATCCAGGTTTCCTCACGATGTTTTCCTTCACCGAGGTCAGTAATGTCCAAGATAAACTCTAAAAGTTTTTCTGCATGCGCAATGTCATTCCTTTGTCACAATTTTAAACCTCTTAATTTATGAAGGTTTGTTTTCCAAATTATATCGTCTTGTCTTCATAACCCTGAGATATTTGAATGTCATTTCGATGTTTTGTTTCTAATAAACAAACCTGTTTGCGGTTTAGTCCTTGCATTTTACAAGACAAATTAACATGTTAAACTTTTGAGTAAGCATTCAGTACTTATTCTTCTCTTCATAGTTCATAAATATTCGTAAACTCACGCCTTCTTGCCAGTTCCTATGGGGGTAGGCAGAAACTACAGAACGCCATATATGCTACGATCCTTTCATACCTATTCCTATTGCTTGGTTTGCGTTCATTCATACACACCCTAATTGCGTAACACATTTTATCAATCGGAGTTGGTTTCATTTTGACAGTTCAACAACATTAATTGCGTTATTTACGTTGTCGAGCAGACAAATTTTTCGAACATATGAAGCAATGGATTAGCAATTTGTTTCAAAATGATAATGATAACCTAAATGGTCCCTGGTTTGAACTATCAAAAGTTGAAAAGCCTCCACTAGGATATTCACATTAGCATACCTCGGTGCTAACCGCATTCAACAACATTAATTGCGTTATTTACGTTGTCGAGCAGACAAATTTTTCGAACATATGAAGCAATGGGTTAGCAATTCGTTTCAAAATGATAATGATAACCTAAATGGTCCCTGGTTTGAACTATCAAAAGTTGAAAAGCCTCCACTAGGATATTCACATTAGCATACCACGGTGCTAACCGCATTCAACAACATTAATTGCGTTATTTACGTTATTTACGTTGTCGAGCAGACAAATTTTTCGAACATATGAAGCAATGGATTAGCAATTTGTTTCAAAATGATAATGATAACCTAAGGTCCCTGGTTTGAACTATCAAAAGTTGAAAAGCCTCCACTAGGATATTCACATTAGCATACCACGGTGCTAACCGCATTCAACGACATTAATTGCGTTATTTACGTTGTCGAGCAGACAAATTTTTCGAACATATGAGGCAATGGATTAGCAATTTGTTTCAAAATGATAATGATAACCTAAATCCCTGGTTTGAACTATCAAAAGTTGAAAAGCCTCCACTATGATATTCACATTAGCATACCACGGTGCTAACCGCATTCAACGACATTAATTGCGTTATTTACGTTGTAGAGCAGACAAATTTTTCGAACATATGAAGCAATGGATTAGCAATTTGTTTCAAAATGATAATGATAACCTAAGGTCCTGGTTTGAACTATCAAAAGTTGAAAAGCCTCCACTAGGATATTCACATTAGCATACCACGATGCTAACCGCATTCAACAAGTGGTCCTCCCATCTAACCTCACATAATAAGCTGACATCACACTTACGCCAGTTTAAATCAAATTGGTCACTTCATCAAACGATCATTTTGTTCAATTTAAATTCCAACATTTGTGTCATTTTACGATCGTTTCTGTAATAAGATACTTGTTTGTTAGTGAATGTAATGTATTAAATTTCGGCCTTTTTGGTCCAGTGATTAGGGACAAATTGGTACTTATTTAAGTTACTGGGCTGTAAGGGTTTAATTTAAATAAATGGAACAGATTTGTATGACTGATTGTCTCGGAAATATATTATTATGTGAGATTTATTTGTTACTAGCTGACCCGACAGACGTTGTCCTGTCCAAACAATAATTCATACAAAATTCCCTTAGAAAATGCACTTTCAGTTTTCCCGAACTTTAGAATTTTCCCGGCAACTTTTCCAATTTTTCTCTTTGTAAGAACATTCCTCGGACTCGGACAACGAATATTTGAAAAAAAAAATTGCTCAAATTGGTCCAGCCGCTTAGCCCTTCCTTTTCATTTTTTTTTCATTCCTCTATATAAATTTTATTTTTTGTTTCACGAACGGTGTCCAAATAAACGTTAGGTATATTCTTTCTTTTTCAATCGTTAGATAACTAATTTTTATTTATGGAATAAATATAGCAGCTTTTGTATAGAAAATAATATGTCAAGCTGTCATATTTATTATTCTTAAAAAAGTTATTACAGTTAGACTATTGAAAATTCAGCCCTTATTCGTTTATTATGCTTATTGGTCTGATTAGAGTCAAAAGTATCGTGGAAAGTAAACACTGTACGCAATGATGCAACTACAATAGCCCAAAAGCTAAAACAGTATGTAGAGCAAAAAAAAAAACCTCAGCTGTCTTGATAACGCCACTTACATGAACATTCAAAAAAATTGGCATCATATCCACTGCTTCAGAAAATACTGCATAACCGTCTCGGTCCATTACCAACGCAATATTGAATTAAAATTCAATACGCCAATCACGTCTTGCAACTAAGTAATAATCAATTTATACTGCTAATCATCCAGCAACCACGCGAGAGAGAAAAACAACAGATAATAGAATACAAATTGAAGAAAAACTTCATTCACAATCAGATCAACGACACTTAATTAGAAAAGTCGTGTGCGCAGGGTCATAGAGTAAAAAAACTGTAGAGAAGTTAACTCTTGTACTTTTGTTTGTGCGCGCGGCGATGCTGACGAATTGATTACCTACCGCTCTTCACCGTCTTGCTAGGACCCGCACTCGCCCAAACCAAATAGGGTCAATAAGTCATAGGAGAAACACTACAAAGTGAAAAATAACTTTAATTTCGGAAGTCGGTGTCTTTGGTTTTTTATTTACTTTCGTTTTTTTTACCACCGACTTCCGAAATTAAAGTTATTTTTCACTTTGTAGTGTTTTTTTGGGAGTCGGTTGTTTTTTTTTTTTTGTAAAAAGTTTTTATTTTTCACTTTTTAGTGCTGACACTACAACTCAAGTAGCGCAATTTGAAGCGGCATATAGTTAGCATTCAATCATTTATAGCCAGAGTGCACCTCATGACAATTCCAATAAGCCCAAACACGGCTACGATACATTATTTTATTACCGAGTTCCGATTGCCTACCTTTCGGCTTCTTCATCAGATCGGTTCGATGGTACCATTTTCATCAGAACCATTTATTTAAAGCTTCGTCATAGTCGATTAACTATTTTAATGGAGATATCTTATCGCCACCCGTGAAATACTTATCATCGTTGAGGAGTTCCCGTGGCTTTCTGTGGTCTTCTTCATCAGTTCCACTTCACCAGATGATACTTTCTGAATGCTAACGCTTGATTTGTTGATGAAAATACAAAAATAGCTATATGTATGCCTATAATATTTGAGGAGTTCCCTCGATTCCTCATGGATCCCATCATTGAAACTTGATTTTGACAAAAATGAGACCAATCTGGAAGTATACCCTTTCAAATAAAAAAAGAATTTTCCGAATCGGTTCATAAATGACGGAGTATTGAGGTAACAAACATACAAAAAAAAAAAAACATAACCGAATTGAGAACCTCCTTCTTTTTTTGAAGTCGGTTGAAAACCAAAAGTACATACAAGGGTTACACTTCACTAGTGTAACCCTTGTATGTACTTTTGGTTGTGCGCGCGGCGATGCTGACGAATTGATTACCTGACCCGCACTCGCCCAAGCAAAATAGGGTCAATAAGTCATAGAATAAGAAAACCAAAAGTACATACAAGGGTTACACTTCACTAGTGTAACCCTTGTATGTACTTTTGGTTGTGCGCGCGGCGATGCTGACGAATTGATTACCTGACCCGCACTCGCCCAAGCAAAATAGGGTCAATAAGTCATAGAATAAGAAAACCAAAAGTACATACAAGGGTTACACTTCACTAGTGTAACCCTTGTATGTACTTTTGGTTGTGCGCGCGGCGATGCTGACGAATTGATTACCTGACCCGCACTCGCCCAAGCAAAATAGGGTCAATAAGTCATAGAATAAGAAAACCAAAAGTACATACAAGGGTTACACTTCACTAGTGTAACCCTTGTATGTACTTTTGGTTGTGCGCGCGGCGATGCTGACGAATTGATTACCTGCCGCTCCGCTCTTCACCGTCTTGCTAGGACCCGCACTCGCCCAATAGGTATATCGATGATCAACTAGCTGAGAGTGAAAAGATGAAAGGGAACTCTTTATCTTGGTAAGGGCAAGTGATGAAGATGAATGGAGAGGAAAGGGACACCAAAGAAAATGTGGGTGGAGTGTGTGGGTGGATGATATGAATGAAAACGGAGTGTATGATAACGTGATGGCTGACAAGGGAGAATAGAGGCAAAAATAAAAACCTTTTTACAAAAAAAAAAAAAAACAACCGACTTGGTTTTGTATTTTCGTTTTTTGCCACCATCTTCCGAAATTAAAGTTATTTTTTACTTTTTAATTTTTTTGCAAGTAGTTTCACACACTACCTGCAAAAGAAATTAGAACAGCATCCACATAAAAAGTGTAAAGGAAGAATAAAACAAGAATCGTTCAAATCGTACAACTCTGCAAAAACTTATGCGTTGTCATACATAAAATAAAAATCAAATGATACATGTCGGCTTGAAAACCTCCTTCTTTTTTTTCGTCGGTTAAAAAGAAGAATGGAGTCGATGAGACAATCTTGACTGTATTAAAAGTTTTTATATCCCCAAAGCCTTTCCAGGCGGAGTTTTGCTTCTGCACATCCTTATTCTATGGCCATGTGTAAAGACACATTTGACATGCATGACTGGGTAGAAACAGGTGTCTTGTTCTTAGCTCTTGACGTCAGGGCTTTGTTAGCGATGAGCCGTAAAGCAATACCATTGTCATAGCAAGATGTTTACACCTTGCTGAGATATTTTTGTTACAAGTTGTACTAGCAAGTGTAGTATAGACCTTGGGTGTTGAGAATACTTCTCAGTAAAGGGTTGCACCTTTCCCGTACGTATTTCAAAGAGTAATAAAGAGTAAATTACATACAGTATTCTATCTCTATATCTAATTTAGTTTTGAGAATTTTTAGATTTTGCGGCACAAGTTATAAAAAAATAATTAAGTAAGTATGCATATTATGTCCACATGGACATAATGCCTGCCTCGTGCCGTGCCTCGGAAAGCACGATCAGCCGTTGGTCACGGCTGTCATTCGTGCATCTTTGACAGTGTTACTGGTCGTCAGAAGCCCGAAAGTCTGACAACCAGTCTTACCAAGGGGTATCGTATTACCCAGTTACTGGATTGTGGAGGTCAGATAGGCAGTCGCTCCATGTAAAATACTGGTATTCAGCTGCATCCGGTTAGACTGAAGCCGACCCCAACATAGTTGAGAAAAGGCTAGGCAGATTGATTAATTGATATTATGTCCACATGAGGAGTGTAATAATAAATGCTTATACATGCTTATAATGTAGTTGATTGATTAGGAGATTTTGAGGGGGTCTTGACTGAATAATAACAGCCCCACGGGTCGATCGAAGGTTAAGCTAGCTTGCCGCGGTCGGTTTGTGGATGGGTGACCAGCCATTACATATATCGAGACCCGTCCCGACCCGATTACCCAGTAACTAGGTTGTGGAGGTCAGATAGGTTCAAAACCTGTATTTAGCTGCTTCGGACCTGGACTGGACTGCCTGCTGGGTTAGACTGGAAGCCGACCCTATCATAGTTGGGAAAATTCTAGGCAGATTGATTGATTAGCAGAATAAGCTAATAATTTATTAATAATGTTATTTATAAAATTATAACTAAGCATGATAATGTTATCTTAGTATATTTTTATCTAAGTGGGCAAAGGCCAGTAGTGACCAAATTCTTTCTGCTTACCAGAAAAAACCGGTCAAAAGCGAGTCGGACTCGCGCACCGAGGGCTCCGTACCATGTAATTTTTGTTGATGATTTCTGAAAAAGTGCGCTATTTAGAGACATCGTTTTACTTTTCCTATAATCTTTACATAAACTTCTATCACACAGAATAATTTCAGATTTTTCTCTTTGCAAACTTTGGAGGTAAGGGGGATGGGGTATTTTTTTACATTTTTCATCAAAAAACGAAAACTATGCGGCCTAACAAAAAGCAAAAAAAATGTTTGAGAATGTGCAAACAGCGCTCTTTCATATGATACCCCACATGCCCTAGTAGCCCCACTTCTAATTTTAGGACCCCTTTTTCCAGTCCCTGTTGCAAAAAAAAAAACATATATATTTTTATAATATTTCTTATTTGCAAAATAGTTGGGCAAACGTCATCTAAAACTGTTCCAAATTTCAAGTTGATAGCATTAGTAGTTCTTGAGATATCCAGCTGTGACAGAGACAGACAGACAGTCAGACAGACTGAGTTGCACCTTATGGGTTCCTTTTAACCATTTTGGTACGGAACCCTAAAAACACATTGCAGCAATTCTTCACGCAAAAATTGCACAAGCTATAAAGATAACAGCTATTCCTGTACCTAGTGTTTGTTCATTTTGCGTGATCCAAAGACGTGAGAAACAATTCCATAAATACATACTAATACGAAACGGACCTCAGTACTAAACCAAACCAAGACGATTACTATTCTATACCGCACCCCATGGTTTAGCGGCTAACGGGCATCGCACGTGGGTTGCATTCTCATTCGAAGACAAACTCGTTCTTATTCCAACTCTTTTTGTTCACAGGTATGATGCTGTACTGGTTCCGAGTTTCCAAGAAGTTTGAATGCCGGTGGTAACTGAGAGGCTGTGCGCAGACCACAGGGGTAATTCTCGTATTTTTAACAACGTTCGCTATCTCATCTCATTCTATAGCGTTTACCTACATTTTTGACATTTGATTGACGCTGGCATGAGATTGTGAACGTTTTTAAGTACGAGAATTGGCCATCTGGGGATTTACTATGAGCTCTTATAGCAGGGCAGAAGTAGAACGTTTCCATTAAGAGAGAGACGGAGCTATATACGACCTATAGCACCGTCACTCTCTCACACTTCTGCCCTGCTATAAGAGGTCATAGTAAGCCCCCTCGGCTCGTACTAAAACTGTTTGCAGAGCAGGGCAGGTCCAGGTGAAAGTAATAGGTGCATAGCAACATGGTTCAAAATCGCTTGACGACACTTTACTTTTTGTCAAATGTTGGCCCGTTAAAAGAGTGCATGGTAACAAAAAATCTTTCTAACTTAGATTTGTTCCAAAAGGTCATGATTTCCGAAATCGAACTTAGCAAGAAGTATTGATGGTTCTTATGGTTACAATTATGGAAATACATCATTATTTGTTACTAGCTGACCCGAAAGACGTTGTCCTGTCCCAATTTCAATAGTTCAAAATTCCCGTGTGAAATCCACTTTCAGTTTTCCTGAATTTTCCAATTTTCCCGGCAACTTTTCCAATTTTTCACCCTTTATACCTTCCCTGGACTACGACAAACACTTCAAAACCAAAATCAGCTAAATCGGCCCAGCCGTTCTCGAGTTTTAGCGAGACAAACGAACAGCAATTAATTTTATATTTATGTATATTGATTTTTTAAGATAGATAGATAGTCGCAAATCATATCGCATAGCATAGTCGCATAGTCGCATATTTTGATCAAAATACAATCTGACACTGACCTGCAAATTGCAAAAAACGTAAGAAAATTTGAATTTCGCGGCTATTACTGCGGATCCCCCTTAAAAACTGTTTTGACTTTGGTATGCGCACTGCTGTCTTAGTATGTTGATTTATACAGTTTTTATCTGAATAAGTGCATAAGTATGTGCGATTTATTATCGCGAGATAAGTGAGTTTGAAATGTATTCTATGTGGAATGGTATGTCATGAATTTTAAGTGTATTTCTTTATTTCATTCTTATTTTATGGAGGGGTGGTCTGTCTTGAAAATTATTTAAGAACTCAGGTTGTTTCGGCATTTCTTCTTCGGTTTTTCGTTCGCTAGAAAATGCACGGCACCAACTAGTTTAAAAATATTCAGGTATTCCACTTGACCTTTACATGTAAAAGTGTCTTAGAAGATCAACTTACAGAAATAAAAATAATTTCATTTCATTGAGACTCCCGCAGTCAGAAGCGAGAAGCGACGGCGATGGTGAGACGCGATTCTGGTAAACAATTTCCATGAAGTTTTCACAGAAATTGTTCTATACAGGGTGTTAAAGTAGTCGCGTGCCTTTGCTTAGGTGTAGGTTCAGTATCGTTAATGGAACACAGGAAAAAAAGAAAAAAAAGTTCACTTCTCGCGGCCGAATACTAAAATAATTTTAATTCTAAACGATTGCTATTTATTTTTTGTTTTTTTTCCTGGGTTCCTTTATCGATACTGTACTTACCCCTAAGCTATGGCACGTGACTACTTTAACACCCTATATATTGGAGTCGCGTCCATAGATTAAGAAAGAAGGTCGCGTCGCATTGTCGCGTCGCGCCTGTCTGCGGGAGCCTTTACTTAATGTTTTGTTGAATAAAAGTGCAGTTAACTAGGTAATTAATTCTTCTTTACTATTAAATAAATAAAGTTGAACGTTCATTCACAAGAAACAACTGTACCTACAGCTAAGATAAATTAAAATCCACATTTTTCATTCATAATAATCTATATGTTTACACAATGAAACATTGCATTGATAAATTCTTCATAACAAACTTAATAAATAATTAATGATAACAGTAACAGACAGGTCATTCACCGTACATAATATATTAATAATAAGTCGATCGTTCTGTCAAAACAGTTTGCTCTATGGTAAAAAAATTATAATCTACGCCCACTCATGTGCAAACGTGTGTCTGACCTACCTCAATGTGATTAAACAAATGACAGATGGGACAGCCCTTTGTTAGGTGGGGTTTTCTGCCTATCTGATGAGAATACCTTCGCCGTCGCTCGATTGTAGTATCACATCTTGCTTGATTTCTTCGAAGAGGCAAAGGCATATGACACCAGCTGTTACTGAGAAATTCCTATGTAAAAGGCCAATAACACTGTCCGACCTAGGATTCGAACTACCAGGACATCATAAATGTTGAATATGTCCTTCGCTTTTACAACCACCAAACCTGGCAGTCAACAAGATGGAGAGTCGATTAATATTCTCGTTCTATTTCGTATTTAGAACTCACCTCGAATCTCAATATCTAGGTAGAATTCTGTAAGCCATTTCGGTTATGGCCTAGTTCTGTCGTCTCCGAAACTAGCTCTCTGACTTCGACATTAGCCAGCTGTCAGGTCACAGTTAAATAAAATAGCTTTGTATTGATTTTCCTTATTTCAGAGCGTATGTTTAGATGTGAGAGACTCCAGCAGTTTCGCTTACTTATACTGAAGACCCAGATTTGAGGAATGTTCTTTTAAATAGCTTTTAAGTATGTTAAAAAGGTAACTAGTCAGCTAAGACAATATTGTTTGTTTATTAAAATACAAAATATTAAAAAACAATATCCTTCCGTGCCTCGGAAAGTACGTTAAGCCGTTGGTCCCGGCTGTCATTCGTGGATCTTTGTCAGTCGTTACGGGTCGTCAGGAGCCCGAAAGTCTGACAGCCAGTCTTACCAAGGGGTATCGTATTACCCGTAACTTGGTTGCGGAAGTCAGATGGCAGTCGCTCCATGTAAAATACTGGTATTCAGCTGCATCCGGTTAGACAGGAAGCCGACCACAACGTAGTTGGGAAAAGACAGATGATGATGATTAGTAAGTCAGTGAATCGATCCTTGGTCTGATTTCTGCGTTCCGATTTCGACGGCGATTCAGTATCATAGTTTAGAAGCATTTCTGTCATCTTTCAAACAAGGCTCTGTGTGTTTCCTTTGATCTACTTTTATTCGAACCGATTTCGACGGCTTCTTAATAATTCAAAGCCGTCCTGTCATCATCATCTTCCTGCCCTTATCCCATGTTACTTGGGGTCGGCGCATCGCGTTTTCTTCTTCATAAAGCCGGTCCTGTTATAATTGTGTCAGTAATTGTACACACCCATTTTCTGTCTCTTCTACTTCCCTACCTACTCTATATTCAGCCGCACCTACAATGTCGTATTCCGTACTACTAACACATTATGATTGATACACTCACTTTAGAGCATTGTTGTGCGGATTACGATCCATTGATAACACTCCTAGTTATGGTCCCCGCAGACAGACGCGACGTGATTCTGGTAGAACAATTTCCATGAAGTTTTTATTGAAATTGTTCTTTTATTTAGCGTCGTGCCTGTCTGCGGGAGTCTTTATACAGTAGTGAAACAGATTTGTGAATACTAGTCACGAGCATGATTGTGTTGAGAAGTAACGGCCGGTTTAATTAAGAGATTATGGTAATTATGTTGTTAGTGATTATAATCTTGACAGCGTCTTATTAGTACGTCTGGTCACTGGGGACAGGTGTGGGTGGTCCTCTTGTATCGGTATGAAATAAAAAAATAGTTCATCATTGACCTTATTGGTTGATCAGTGTAAACCTTGACCGCAACAACCTCTTAAAATACAGGTATAACCTAGCTTAAGAGGTAGAGTATTATTATTTGTACAGATTTTGCAACAGAAACTATTATTATATTTTTAAACCAAATGTCAAACTGTATGTCGAACTCTGTATGTTTTTTCGCTAAATAAAGATTTTTTTATTATTATTATTATTTATTATTATTGGTGATGTTCTTCAGAAAGGTCAGGTGCGTAGTACTCGCAACCGGTGTGCGTGTATGACCAGATGTATGAACGTAAATGAGACAAAAGGAATTATAGGAAGAAAGGGTGAGTTTATGTATATATCATGAATTTATAATCCATTACAAAAAAATTACAAATAATTGAAATAAAGATGATTGTTGATGATTTACTTAACAGAGGACCTATAAAGGCTCTTACAGACAGAGGCGATATCGCGGTCGCGCCGCGATATTTCGATATTATATCCGTAGAAAAATATCGCGTCGCGACGCGATATCGCCTCTGTCTGTAAGAGCCTTTAAGTGGGGCTGAGATTCTATCTGCTATTCGTACGCACGGCTACAGATCAAGCTATATATTTCCAGTATAAACTGATCTCGCATTGTATAGGATTTTCTGATAATGAGAGGTTAGTGTAAACTGGAAATGTATAGCTTGATGTGTAGCCGCGTGTACAGTGTTTAAGATTTCGTTGGGGCTGCCACGAATTCTGCAGATCAGGGATGCCGACCCTTTTGCGAATGTTGGCATGAAAGTGCGATACAGCGCGAACATCCCCGACGCACTACAGAAACGTGGCAGCCGCAACACCATCCTGGTGATATTATTAGACTGGATACACAGGGCTCCCAACGATCTTTTGGTGTGACAGACTTCCAGTGTAAAAGATAGATAGTTAGAATACTCTTTATTATGCACACCATAAAAATTACAGATAGAAAAAAGTTAAAAGTTATGACAATATGCCTTAAAAAGCGTTATCCAGAGCAATGGGAGAATCTGCGGGCCAGCATATTACCTCTGACCGCTAGAGCCCTAGTAGGCTCTCTCTCAATGTCTACATCGTCCTCAAGTACGTTAGTAAGGAAATATCCCAGATTCATTTACATATAGGTTGAAGAGCTTGAGAGATGTCAGTCCTCCCTGTCTCACCCCGCTCTCCAACCTATACGTTTGAGAGAGTTTTGGATTTTGTTTTTAGGGTTCCGTACCAAAGTGGTAAAAGGGAATCCTTATGGTTCGACTCAGTCTGTCTGTCTGTCACAGCTGGATATCTCAAGAACTACTAATGCTATCAACGTGGAATTTGGAACAGTTTTAGATGACGTTTACCCAACTATTTTGCAAATAAGAAAGAAATAAAAATATATTATGTATTTTTTTTGCAACAGGATTGAAAGGGGGTCTTAAAAATTCAAAGTGAGGCTACTAGGGCATGTGGGGTATCATATAAAAGAACGCTGTTTGTACATGCCCAAACATTTTTTTATTTTTTTTTAGGCCGCATAGTTTTCGACTTTTGATGAAAAATGGAAAAAAAATATCGTTCCCGTGATAGAAGTTTATGTAAAGATTACAGGAAAAATAAAACGATGTCTGTAAATAGCACACTTTTTCTGAAATCGGAACGGAACTTAATCAGGAGAATACTGGTATTAATCCTTACGATATAGAGGGGGTCAAAACTATGCTTATATTGCCAAAGTGCACATAATTTGGTCATTGGTGGCTGACTGACACCCATGGCTACGAGTACAACTGAACTTGTGAACTGTCTTGCCAAAACCCGCATGTTCATGGTATTCATGAAACGGTTGCAAAATGACACTAAATGTCAACAACAAACTTCATTGTTTGACAAAATCCATACAATTTTACGTTCCAAGTTATTAAGAGCCATTTCACCAAATTTTAACGAATTTTTAATACTGCAGTCGTAGTAAAATAATGCGTTCACGATACGTAAGCTCGGACATCAGGAGGCCGGAAAAAATGGCACAGGTCATTCCTCGATGGGCGCTCGCGCTGTAATAATCGGTGCCCGCTTAAGCAACGTAATTTATTCTAATTTAGAGTGATGTTAATAACGTTATTATGTCTAAATAAATGAAGGGATTTTAATAAAACTTTAGAATTAGTTTTGTTAAAAAACATAGTTTATTTTGACATATTTTTTTAAATTTAATTACGCGTTATTCAAACCAAAAAATCGCGATTAAATAGCTGTATAAAACGTAAAAATTGCCCCGAGACTTTATTTTTTTACTAATTAATGTTATTAATAATCGATATTCTAGTACATTAAAAGTCAACAAAATTATATGTCTGATGCTTTATGTATTTTTAAAAGTAAAATTTATGAATATTAATGATAGATTTAGGAGTCTGAAATTGACTCTGCGATGATTTTTCTGCAAACTAGTTGTGGGAGATTAATCGCCACAAAGTAAAAAAATAAGTTTTTGGAAATGTGTTACATTAACATTCAATACGAAAGATTGGTCTTTCTTTTAAATGTATTCTACAATGTCAAAGTTTTACCTAAGATGGTAAATTAGGCGACTAAAATCTTAGATATCCGCCCGAAAATGTGAAATGGCTCTTAAGCAATAAGTAAATTACCTGTTATATAGTAAACAACATAGTACATAGTAAATAAGCTACATTAGCTCCATACAAGAGGCAGTACGGCTGAGAAAGTGCCGGTTACGGTACGACGGACCAGCGACGTTTTTATGCAATATTGTAGTGTGGCCTAATTCATAAGCGGTAGCGGGTGGGCAGTTGTTTGTCAAAGAGATGTTGTGATTATTTTAGACTAGCTGCGCCCCGCGGTTTCACCCGCGTTGACCAGGGTAAACTAAAAGAAAAGTAGCCTATGTGTTAATTTAATCCAGGGTATAAGCTATCTACATACCAAATTTCATCCAAATCGGTCCAGCCGTTTGAGCGTGGAGAAGTAACAAACGTACACACACACACTCGCAAACTTTCGCCTTTATAATCTAAGTGTGATGATAATTTTAAGATACCTCAATCTGCCCAGCCTTTTCCCAACTATGTTGGGGTCGGCTTCCAGTCTAACTGGATGCAGCTGAATACCGGTATTTTACATGGATCGACTCCCTATCTGACCTCCACAACACAGTAACTGGATAGTACGATACCCCTTAGTGAGACTGGTTATCAGACTTTCGGGCTTCTGACGAACCGTAACGACTGTCAAAGATCCACGAATAACAGCCGGCTTATCGTGCTTGTCGAGGCTCGGAGCAAGCCTGATGGATCTACCCGTGCGGCTGTTATTACTTGAACTCCGAATTTTAAGATACCTAATATAATAATGAAATTCCCAATGAATGGTAAATATAAATCTGCCGTTCACAATAATTTTGCAATTTTTCCAATTCCTTTATTTATTGTAACTTGTAGAATGAAGGTGGACTGAAAGACCTCAGCTGGATCCAAGATGGTGTGCTCTTGCGTGTAGTGAGTTAAATAGCGGTAAAGTCGCATAGATCTGCTCCCATTTTGAAAATCAAAAAACTGATGATTTCGGTGACAAGAGCATTGCAGTTTCTTGTAGCCGTGATAGTATGTGTTTTAGTCTATAACAAATATGCAATATATAGCGTCAATCGCCTTCCACTTATACTTTCAACCCCATTCATGCATAGATTAAGAAACTCCATTAAAATCAATAAGTATATGATCATGAATCGATAAAATACGAGCAAACGTTTTTATGGCGTATTTCGCGCAGCAAATTAGATTAAACGTTTTTTTGCCATGATTTGTAATGTAATATCATTAATTAAAGCATTGAACAATGGACTTATCTCCATCAAAACATGATAATCATTTTAGAGCAGGTTTTTATACTAATAAAAGCATGGTGTATCAGATTTTTATCATAATGTTTGAAAATTAAAAATGTGGGGAATCCTTATTATTGGCTGATTAAATTATTTGGTTGCTTAATTATAGTACCTAGACATGGTATATTTTAAACATAAAATACAGGCCATGTTACTCGCTGATAATACAGCTTTCTATAATAGGTGATTTAAGTGTTTTTTGAGTTTAGGTGTTCATTACAAACAAACATAAGTACAAAAAATATTTTCTCTTTAAAGGTAGGTAATAGTAATTTAGGTTATGTATAATTTTCGTGCACGTACTGTGGGAATACATGCGGGCGTTAATATCATAGAATTGTGTCAACTTATGTAGTACTTAGATGATTATGAATGCGATTTAAAAAACAAAAGATCATAATTTTCTGCAATGCGGTCTTAACATATATTAATTTATTTTTTTGAACTGCAAAATTACAAAAACAGGCCGCAACCCATCTTTCACCGCCCAGTAATTCCAATCAGTAGTTATCTCGCTATACGTATCTACAAAAAAACCGGACAAGTGCATGTCGGACCACGCACTATGAAGGGTTCCGTAGTTGGGATGAATTTATCCCAAGAACAAACTTAACATTGTAGTTGAAATACATCTTCTCCCATACATTCCAACTGTAAATTTCAACTTAATCGGTCCATTAGATTCGGAGCAAATTGGCTGTGACAGACGGACAGACAGACACATGAGTGATCCTATAAGGGTTCCGTTTTTTCCTTTTGAGGTACGGAACCCTAAAAAGATATACATATAAAAAATATACAGACTACATAATACATCTCAATACATCGGTCGCCCCACTGCTATTGTTTTTATAGTAGCCAAGTAACTGTCCACACTGGTCTCTTTCAAGTACTTCTGGGAAACGACTCAAACGATGAACAGCGAATTTTTCTTGCGAAACGTTTCTGCTTGTTTCTCGAGTAGGGCTGTCAGTGATTTGTTTTTATAATCATGTGTGACGGTCAACTTCTTTGGAAAAGATTCCGTCTACGTATGTGGTCGTTGGTGGTCTGATGTTAAAATGTTTAAAGGAGATAAAAAGCTCATGAATGCACAAAATGGACAGTATTGTTTGGCAATCTTTGGTCCTAAAATTATAACGTAACTATTCCTTCACTCGTTAACTTTCCTTGACTGAATGTAACGTCATCTATCTATTTAAATAAAAAGAGAAATCCTTACTGACTGATTGACTGACTCATCAACGCCTACCCCAAACCCTTGAACCTAGAAAGCTGAAATTTTGCACTGTATACACCATAGAATAGATATAAGAAAGAAGGAGATGTGCCCAGTATGTTAAAATGTATCGGAACCATGTGTCTCCACTTTTTCTCTTTGACACTTTCATGATTTTAAAGACAAATACGGTAAAATACTTGTACTTACATATGGAAAGTGATTCCATGATTTACATGGCTTCGGTTTTTACAAGAAACCACTGAACAACACGGCATTCTTATAAATTGTCACGGTCACAGTCGAAAGCGCACTAGTTCGCGAAGACAGAATTTGTACTATGAACGGCTCATACTGAGCATGTCGCGCGCACACATTTTGGCCCGCTTGCCACTTCTCCTGTTTTTTATATTTCTATGGTAGACATGGAGTAAGGAAGGATTTCGCGGTGCCACGTTCCCGTGGGATATTTACCGACATCCACGCGGGCGAAGCCGCGGGCAAAAGCTAGTTGAAGATAATTGTTGACAGATCCACATGTCTGTAACACAATCTGCCTATTTTCCTAAACTTTTTAGAATGTTTTTGTTCAGAATCGTCGTCTACAACCACAATTGGGCTCAACAACCTTCGAACAATAAACAATACAAGCCAGGGCTTAGATTCTGAACAATAAAGGGCCTCAGTACCACACAATGATGTACGACTACGACTGCCGTGCTATTTATACTACCCTGGTACTTTTTCTATTACTGTAAGAAGACATAAGTAATAATTAGTGGTAGTATTAAGGGGATACATCGATAATTTTTTTTAAATTCCTATTAAACCAAAAGTTAAATCATTTGGATTTCCAATTGGAAATCCAAATGATTTAACATTTGGTTTAATATTTTCCGTTTTATACGATTATACGTAAACAGTTCCTTATTTTGCAGTAAAATTTGCTTTAAATCGAAGGGATTTAAATATGTTATGAACTTACTAAGCTAACGCCATTTCACTAACACACCGAGCTAAACCACGCTTCGTCTTCGATAGCTGAAGAGTTGGTTTGTTCTTTTGTTTGAACGCGCTAATCTCTGGAACTGCCAGTCGGATTTGAATTTTTTTTTACATTTGATAGACCAATTCTAACATCACGCTACGGCCTACGACTCTTCGAACCGAGCAAAAAGAAAAAAAGTCAGAAAGAACACTAAGCGAAAACGGAGTAATAGCGCTGGTAGGCGATGCGATGCGACGTGGTGGGTCGGGGAAGCAAGAAATTTCACGCGCGTTCGTTTTCGTCGCGGGCATTAGCTAGTTTATTATTATAACCATGTTTACTCCAAATCTGATGCATCAAAAATTGTCCGGAATCCAGTATTACCAAGGTGAGACGGCATTTTGTACAAGTGACATAATAAAAATAATCCTTGGTTTAATGGAATTTTGTAAGCATTAGAGACCTTGTGATATGATAGCCATCAAAGGGCATAGACAAACATGTGACGTCATACGAGTTAAATGTTATAAGATTGAACGAATGATAATGTTATTATTTATCGTAGTGTCATAATCATATTCATATCTTTATTCCTTAATGTTTCAAAAGGTGTTACAATTGGTTAAAGCATGGCAATGGCGTACAATTACGCACCCTGTAGCTGTAGGTAGGGAACAGCAAAAATTAAAGTATAAAATGAATTCTTCAAATAAAAATGAAATGAAATTATGAAACAAAAATAAAATCAAATTAGGAAACAAATTAACAATCATCAATTTTTAAAATATTATGTTATTTAAAATTAGTTAAGTAAATTATAACATTTTAACATAAATTGTCTGGGGGAGGATGCGGTTCTTACTTTGTTTAACCAGGCATGGGGTCATAACCTGGAGGAGCTCGTGGCTAAGTAATAACAGCCGCACGGGTCGATCCGTCAGGTTAAGCTACGCTTGCCCGGGTTGGTCAGTGGATGGGTGACCATCTTTACATAGCGAGATTCCTCCGTGCCGTTGGTCCCGGCTGTTATTCGTGGATCTTTGACAGTCGTTACGGGTCGTCAGAAGCCCGAAAGTCTGACAACCAGTCTTACCAAGGGGTATCGTATTACCCAGTAACTGGGTTGTGGAGGTCAGATAGGCAGTCGCTCCATGTAAAATACTGGTATTCAGCTGCATCCGGTTAGACTGGAAGCCGACCCCAACATAGTTGGGAAAAGGCTAGGCAGATTGATTTGGGGTCATAACCTGGTCAAAAGGGGGAGGATATAACGCGAACCCTTTTCTAACCGCTCCCGCCACAATCCGCTCGTCCAATAAGGTCGAGTCGAAGCTTCTAGAAGGTTCTAGAAGCTTCGAAATAAATGACGCGCAGCCTTGTCGTTGGCTTTTAGAGAGACGTATGTCAACAGTCAACTAGGCTGCGTACATTTTTTAGATACTTCTATTAGATTTACATAAATTAGGTCTTCGCCCCCGACAATTTATGTTAAAACATTTATTATATTGAGAATTTGAGATCAGATTGGTGTCACTTAGGTAATCGAATGTGTTCGCAATGTGGATTTTTTAAAATTGCAAATGCGCTGGTTTCTCTTAAAAAAGTTGAAAAACAAAAGAATGGGATAGTTCGGATTATGCCTAACTAAAATGCCATGAGGTTCATTTCCTCCTGAAAGATAAATAAAAGACCTGAAAGGAAGTGGTAGGACCATAAAAATTATGTGATGAAATGGATTTAACTGAAGATGATGACTTAGAGCGTTTTAGATATACTTAGACTGATCTAATTTTCTGAGGATCGGTGACACCGGTCGACTTTGGTACTCAACCAAAGAAGATCGATTTTGGTTAAGTTAATGTGCACACAATCAGTCCTACATACCACACTATCAATCGAACTCTGAATCATTTTTAAAGCAAATTGCTAATTCATTGCTTGCTCATCAAGAGGAGCTCGTGGCTAAGTAATAACAGCTGCACAGGTCGATCCATCAGGTTAAGCTACACTTGCCGGGGTTGGTCCGTGGATGGGTGACCATCTTTACATACCGAGACTCCTCTGTGCCTCAGAAAGCACGTGAAGCCGTTGGTACCGGCTGTCATTCGTGGATCTTTGTGTTGGCAATAATTGTAAATAGTACAATGTAATAGTACGTTGGCAAGCCTGCCAATCTTCGTTTACTTCCTGTTCCTTATGAAGTTAAGAATATGGCTACCGTGTGTTCTTATTGCTTTTGTGTTAAGGTACGATTCTGATCTCGGCAGCACGCAGCAGTGCTGCCGCAGCTGTGCAGTTGCGTCACTATTTACAAAGCAGTGCTGCCGCGACATTGCTGCCGTGCTCGGAATGTAATCTCATGTAATCCTATAGAAAATGTATGGGGACCAGTAGTGACGCAACAGCACTGCTGCGTGCTGCCGAGATCGGAATCATACCTTTAGGGTGTCTTTATGGTGAATAAACTATAGTTCATACTTATCATAACCTTTTATTTATATATCAAGACTTTGACAGTCGTGACGGGTCGTCAGAAGCCCGAAGGTCTGACTACAATTCTTACCAAGGGGTGTATTACCCTGTCACTGGATTGTGGAGGTCAGATAGGCAGTCGCTCCATGTAAAATACTGGTATTCAGCTGCATCCAGTTAGACTGGAAGCCGACCCCAACATAGTTGGAAAAAGGCTAGGCAGATTGAATTTTCGAAAAATTTGTCTGCTCGACAACGTAAACAACGCAATTAATATTGTTTAACTGTCAAAATGAAACCGATTATGATTGATAGTGTGTTACGCAATTGCCCCGCTGAGACAACATTATCGTCATCACCTTCTGACTTCTATAAGTTACTCATTCACTTCAAGGATACCAAACCAACACATAATCAAGACATCAACACGTAGTTTGAATTCGACAACCTTTACTACGAGAGTAAAACCAACAATACGACAGTTAGACATTACAAAAAACGCCATTACACATTGTTCGTAACCGATGCCGCCTACGACACGTTATCAGGGCACTGATCTGGGAGGCGCAAGGCATAAGAGAAGGCGATTTCAGAGGCATGTATTAATTTAGTGATCAAAAAAAATCTTTTTTACAAAAAAAAAAACCGACTCCCAAAAAAATAACTGCAATGTCAAAAATAACTTTAATTTTAGAAGTTTTTTATTTTTCACTTTGTAGTGGGTCAGTTTGTAATTTATCTAGGTTACAATAGTCAACTGCTCATCATCTTTTTCAAAATATTGCTTTTCCCGATGCAGGCACGTTAATTGTTGAGGAGTTCTTCTAATAAGAACCAGTAGAACTGGACCACCTCGAGAGCATCGTCTTTCAAATAAAAAAATAATTTTCAAAGTCGACCCACAATTTAAAAAAAAAAAAATATATATATACCTACTTACGCGACGAATTGAGAAACACTTCTTTTTTTGAAGTCGGTTAAAAAATAAAATTATTGTGTAATCTCAGTTCCAAAGTACCTGACGAAAGAGTAAACAAATCCTGTTCCGGTTAAATTACTTTGCGCAATGACTCACTAAGGGCTGATTTTTCAATAGTCCGATAACTTTTATCTGAAGAATAAATATGACAGTTCATATTTTCTATACAAAAGCTGTCAATCCGCCATATTTATTCCATAAATACAAGTTATCTGACGATTGAAAAATTAGCCCTAAAAGGATTTAGTAACACATTCGTCTGTAATTTGTATCATGGAGGTTCTCATAATTTTTTCCAACAATTATTGTTTGATTTATCAACTGTCTAGCCTGTTCCCAAGTATGTTGGGGTCGGCTTCCAGTATAACCGGATGCAGCTTAAAATCAGTATTTTACATGGACTCCAAATGTATATATTCCACAAGTTGCTATCATTAGTAGTTCTTGAGATATCCAGCTGTGACAGACAGGCAGACTGAGTCGTACCATAAGGGTTCCCGTTTTGGTGCGGAACCTTAAAATGAACATAAATTGAAAACCCATACCTACTTGAAATGCTTGAAAGATAAAAGTGAACAATACTTGACTCGTCGTAATCGCTTCCGCTTGTCAGCCAAGACGCTTGTCAATCAGGCCGTAGCTCCAGACTTACAATCGATTTTGCACCGGCGGCTATTGAATTCTAGGGTCATTAACCTTTATACAGGGTGAAATTTTAATGGTTGTTTTCCTCTTAAAGGCGTAATCTCAGGCGTCGTTTCTCATCGTACTCATTATGAACAACTTTTACTATGGGACCAAACTTGAAAACGCGAAAAAAAAATCAGATGCTCCCTACATTTAGACGTGTTTGATGTAGACAAATTAATGAGTACCTGCTGAACAGCTGATTTTTTTTCCCCTTTTCAGGTTTGGTCTCATAGTAAAAGTTGTTCATAATGATGAGTACACTGACCCTTTAAGAGGAAACAACCATTAAAATTTCAGCCTGTATATTGGTTTTTCCATTGTTTATATTGCCTTGCCTGCTGGCGCTTATAACTTAGACCATTCCTGTATACTGCAACCTCTTAATCGAACATGGGCAGTGTCAATTGATCCCTGTGTCAATTTACAATCGGATGAGCCAACTAAATTGAATCGTATGTTTTTTTACTACTTTTTGTATACAGCATCCAGACTGCCAGTTGTAACTTGTATAGGTGTTCAATTTTGATTTGTGATTGGGTTGGGGTGACGGTGTGCTGCCAATGATTGAGCCAATGTTTGGGTGGAACATTAATAGACATTTTGTAGCATTACCCTACTCTTGGGGTATTTACTGATCCTGAAGGCTATTTAAATATTTATTTATTTACTAAGGCCCCTAGTCCCAATATACAAAGTACATAAAATAAAATAAAATTAACCGCCCCTCGGTCTACTCCTTGATATGCAATGGACTCTGTTGCACACCATGTAACTTGAGGCAACATTAATTTTCATTAATTTTTTGGGTTCATTCGTGTAATCGAGTCTAGTCAAACCACGCTGGTCGGTGCATTTCCTTCATTCATGATCATGACATTGACATTCATAAAATTAATTCATTATTTTTTAATAATCCATATCATTACGTAGGGGCATGTAACGTAACACATTATCAATCGGAATCGCTTTCATTTTGACAGTCCAACAACATTCATTGCGTTATTTACGTTCTCGAGCAGACAAATTTTTCGAACTTATGAAACAATGTACGTATTAGCAATTTGATTCAAATTTTTAATTGATCGTATGTTACGCAATTAGGGTGCTGGTTTTATGCAATCAGAACTGTAGAAAGAGCTTAGTGTACCCCATTATTTTATGGAAATTCTTTTCACTTTCAGTGTATCTGCTGTAACATATCTTAATTAATATTAGCTTAGACGTTTCACGTTTTTTACATGAGACTTCAGAAGCGAATAATAGTTATTTATGCAACTGACGTATAATAAGGGGTATTAAAACACGAAAGTGGGTTGATAATAGTATCACATGAGTGTTTTAATACCTAATTATGTACAGTTGCATACAAGACTTTATCTACATCCATGTTATCAATCCTCTATAAAAGGTTCTGAAACAGATTTTTGCAATACTAATACTCGTATCGAACATGGCGGCCGGCGTCATAGTATACGACGTGAATTCGAATAAGTTCTTTTTTAAATTACGACGCTGTTGTAGTGAAACGCGCGTGCATTACAATGTTCTTTTTTTGAAAACGAGTTGCATTATGAAATTCAGTACAACATTAAAACACCCGTTTGGATGCTATTATGGTTACCATGGTTACTATGACACTGGCTGTTTTAATGTTGGCAATAAGCTAACTGTTTCAGAAACTTTTATGGAGGATTTATGGCATGGGTGTAGATAAAATGAATAAGCGTTCAGAAAAAAAGATTCAATTTATTATTATTGTTGACCATGGAACACAATATTAATCTAGAATATCCATAACCATCTAGTATTTAACCTAGATCCAGAAATACCTATGCCGAGAAATTCCAGAATGTACCTACATGTAGCAGTATTGATTGGCATAGACTGGGGCTCTCAATAGCCGCCTGCCGGCTGGCATTCCCGCTGGGAATACCAGGGACACAGGGATCGGTAGGAATTCTTTACGGAAATAATTCCTTTATGCCGTTTTTGCGAGGTGCTATACGTTAGCTATGGATAGGGAGCGTTGCTGGTAATTCAATGGATTCCATATTACGTGATAATGATGGATGATCTAGGATGCTACAATTTGGGGATTCCATATATGACTGCAGCATTTGTTACTATCAATAATTGGGAATTTAGAAAGCTTTAGGTGGAAAATAAAAAAAATTGGCTTTAGGTGGATGATGTACTAATAGTCGTAATGCCGGGAAATCCTTCCTTATTCCTTGTCCACATTACCTATATAGGGAACCTTTGTGCAAAATCTCAGCTTTCTAGGTCCAAGGGTTCGTGCTGGGCGTTGATGAGTCAGTCTGTCAGTCAGTCAGGACTTCTCTTTTTATTTATATAGATTTTAGTGTGCTTTTCAGTAGGGAGTTTCATACAAAGAATACTAAACGGCTCGAGTTGATACGGTTACGTTCCGTTTCCGAGTTTATATGTGTACCTTTAACCTCCTAGGTTCGAAGCCTTGGCCGTTAACACCAAAAACGGCTGTTTTTAGACTTATGGTTTTTTTTTCCAATGGTGGCGATAGTTGTCAGCACTACTCGCCTTAACTTCTAGTAATCTGTCATCTCCAAAGCTCTAGACTGCATTAAAAAGCGTTTAACCCACGTAACATTTTCAATAAAACCTACTTCCTTGATACAATATTCATCACAAACCCGAGGACTGTAAAAGTTGTCCTAAACTATTAGGTACTTTCAATTCAACGGCTAACTAAAAACAACTTTTACTGCCCACTCATTTGACGATCGATACTGCATTGCATGCAACTCTGACGTCAGCCTCGGAAAAACCCGTGTCTGTAAGATTACAGTAACTATTAAACAACATTACAGTTTGTAATTATTGCAATTGTTGATGTCAATTCAATTGTTGTAATGTAATTATGTTTCTAATTTAATTATGTGATTGGATTCATTTAATGGTTTGTTTGATTGTTAAGTAGAATGAAGTGGGTTGATGATAGATGGAATGATAACCTTTTGAAAGGTACCTTCAATAACTATAAAATGTAAGTAAAGTATTACCTAATGATGATTGCATATGATGTGTAACTTCTGACATCTCACCTAGGTAAAAGTACTTCTTAGTTCCATACAAAATTTCAACCAACATTTAAATCCGTCACTCAAAACTTTAAGAAAAATATTTTCACTTCCTGTTACACACTTCCGTCCCTTTTCACGAAATTACTCCCACAGATTGCAGGGAAGAGAGGAAAACATAAGAAAAACAAAAAACTAGTGTAAAAGGCGTTAGGCAGTTTGTGTTCTTTCTACCTATTTTTTGTAGTCGTTGAAAAACTTCAGCAAATTCATTAGTGACTAGCTGACCCGACAGACGTTGTCCTGTCCCAATTTCAATAATTCAAAATTCCCATAGAAAATCCACTTTCAGTTTTCCCGCATTTTCCAATTATCCCGGCAACTTTTCCAATTTTTCTCTACATAAGAACCTTCTCCTGACTATAAATCAATAAATAATTACGTTTAATGAAATAAAAATATCTTTATAAAACGATAACGCGGAACCGTGTTGAATTAATGTCGCAATTGCAGCGGCACGTTGTATACGAGTATGTACTTACAAAAATGAAAAAAAAAATACAGAAATATGTTTATGGCAAAAGAACAGTGTCCCTAAAAGTAAGTATACAAATTATAATTAATCGTCATTGTCTACACAAAAGGCCAATTACCCCTGGGGAATCCCTCCAGACCCTCCTCTATTTCGGCAACAAGTGCTTCCAGCTCGAACGTGACAATCATATCAAACGTGAACCCTATTTATTTCTCCTCTAACATGAAAACCTTCTTTGTCCTTTGACGAATGACGTTTATATCTCACGCTTCGTTCCCCTGGCAGGTATCCTTGACCTAAATGTAGGCTTTTTACTTGGGTGAACACTGAGCCACGCCGAGCTAGATGTGGCTCGCTTGGCTCGACTTTAAAGAGGTCTTCCGGTGTTAAAAGGCAAAGGTAAACAGGCCAGCTCGAATTTGTAAAAGTAATCCCACCAAAAATATTTTCATGTAAAATGTTGCCAAGACGAGACCACATATAGCTCGCACTGACAAAAAGCTATCAGATCTCATGTAGAGCCAAGCTTCTAACTCTACACGCCCTAACTCTCCAAGCCCTAACTTCACAAACTCTACACCTTAGTCAAAATATGTGGCTTGGCCGTTTCGCTACCATCACATGGGCGCAAGGTGAAAAATGTATTCACTGTTCATTACTTTTCTGTTATACAATAGTTCTTGTAGTAACGAAACGGCCAAGCCTCGTTTTTGGTGGGATTTCATTTCTTTTATATAAGTTGCTTATGATATTTACTGTTGGAATGTATAGGAGAACATGTTTTTCAACTATAATGTTAAGTTTGTTCTTGGGATAATTAATTTAATCTCAACTGCGGAACCCTTCATTTTGCGTAGTCCGACACGCACTTGGCCGGTTTTATTTCTTCGAGAGGGAGTGGGCTGTAATCTACCACGCGGGCCCAGTGCGGGTTGGAAGATGTCACATGTCTTCGAATTTTTGGTTCTAGGACATGCCGGTTTCCTCACGATGTTTTTCTTCACTGTTTTGAGAGCAGTGGTGATGAAATAATTAACACAAAGTAAAGCGCCTGCCGGGGTTCGAACCCAACTGAAAGTTTCTGATATCTTCAGTAGTTGCAATTTTTGCCATAGACACATGCTAAGAAGAAGAATTATTTCGTTAACATTGGACAGTTCACAGTATAAAACTTGAATAGTTTGCTAATCTTATCTAAAACGTACTAAATTCTTTCAAAGTTACGTATCGACAAAATTATCAGTACATTTAAGTACGGTATTCTTTGTAAATCCGTGTTATCTGGTCACGAATCCAAGTTCACATGTGCGAAAATCTGTTGGTATATCATTCCTTTGACATGTCAATGTAAATAATATGGATTATGTACTTAGTGACGCATTGTGAAGATTGTGGAAGTAGATAGTGTTAATATTATCCCATCAAAAACATAAATATTAAATGAGAGCCAAATATGCGTCGTTGTCAACTTCGCCGACAATTTCAATCTGCCTAGCCTTTTTCGAACTACGTTGGGGTCGGCTTCCAGTCTAACCGGATGCAGCTGAATACTTACCAGTATTTTACATGGAGGACTGCCTATCTGACCTCCACAACCCAGTAACTGGGTAATACGATACCTCTTGGTAAGACTGGTTGTTAGACTTTTGGGCTTCTGACGACCCGTAACGACTGTCAAAGATCCTTGAATGACAGCTGGGACCAACGGCTTAACGTGCTTTCCGAGGCACGGAGGAGTCTCGGTATGTAAAGATGGTCACCCATCCATGGACCAAACCCGGCCAGCGAAGCTTAACCTGATGGATCGACCCGTGCGGCTGTTATTACTTAGCCATGAGCTCCTAACGAGACAAGAATTGAAATCTCTAGGGGTGTCAAGTTCTGTGTAGAAAATCCTAGAATTTTCAAACTGTTTTAAACATTGTTTGAAATACTTATTACTTATTGTTTAAAACAACTTGTTTGTTTTATGCCAATCCTGCTGATAACCAATACCAAGGGGTATCGTAATACCCATTTCTTTCTTATATCTATGGTATTACCAGTAAATGGGTATCGCTCCATGTAAAGTACTGGTATTCAGCTGCATCCGGTTAGACTGGAAGCCGACCCCAATATCGTTGGGAAAAGGCTAGGAACCACTGTACAACCGCACCGCGCAATTTTTTTTTTGGGTAGAATAGACCCTTTTTAGTGCATTTTTGAAAACCCCAAAGTGCGCAAAATATAAATATACGCCGAGAACAAAAAAAGTCGCCTTTTTACAGTACGAGTACCATTGACCTTGACCTCAAGGTCAATGACCCTGAGGCTTTCATCCTCTAATATACGAGACATTCACCGCCTCATCTAACCCAAATGATTCACCAACAATAGAGGGGATCTGGCGCTAAGTGTCACTGTTCTAACCTAACCTAACCTAACCCAAATGATTCACCAGCATTAGAGGTAAGGGTCACTATTCTAACATAACCCAAATGATTCACCAATGTGAAGTTTCGCGGGTGTGATAGTACAGTGGAGCCAAAGGCTAGGTGCTGATGAGGAGTTGCAAGTCTGAAAACATGACTGGTTGCATTTACTTGTTCACAAATTATAATTCCGGTCGTTCCGTTGATGTCCAGTATTGTAACATAACATTTTTTTTTATACTCTCCCACAGCTGGGCAACGGTCTCCCTCATAGTTTTTAATTCGTCTTTGTCTGCTGAAAACAAAAAAAAAAACATAACATTAACGATACGTAATTGTTATTTTATCTAAAGTCATAATGTTATCTATACTTATAATAAATCTGTAGAGAGGTCAATTCTGTACATGATATATATTTTCAAAATAACTATCAGGGGGTAATTAGTGATCGATACTGATGCCAAAAATGCAATCAGTAAAAATTTTGTCTGTCTGTCTGTCTGTATGTTCCTTATAGAAACAAAAACTAATAGACGGATTTTAACGAAACTTGGTACAATTATTCTTCATACTCCTGGGAAAGTTAAAGTATACTTTTCATCACGCTGCAATCAATAGGAGCAGAGCAGTGAAGGGAAATGTTGGGAAAACGGGAGAAGTTGCTCCATTTTTTAAGCTTCCGTCGCGTGTGCAGCCTTAATGGTTAAAGCTACATAGAAATCATTTATGACGGAAATGTTCTACATAAAATTATCTAAAAAATATCCCACAACAGCATATGTCTATCTTTTATGGTTGACTCACAATAACACGTGTAACTCCCAATAGCTTAGCAGTCCAATACATTAACTTAATAACATACAAGGAGTTACACGCTGACGGAGTCGGGGGCACAGCTATTAATAATAATATTCTGCGGTTCCTTATTGCGATATTTTTCAACAGTATTGTGGATTGACATATTATATTTCCCTACTAAAATACGAAAGTTAATCTGTCTGTTACATCAAAACCACTGAACCGTGAGGAAGGACATATGGTACTTTTTTACGAAAAACGACGGAAACGCGGACGAAGTCGCGGGCAAAAGCTAGTCTATCCATATAATTATCTGCTCTACATAGTATGTATTCCTGTCATTCGAGTGAATTATAAAATCACGCCTTTGATCTCTGACAGGTCAAGTAGCCACAATTAGTGCCAATCCAATACTTACTTACAATCATGTTGGCAATGGCAAGGATACAGTGCGTCTTAAATTATAGCCACTAAATGCTACTAAATGAGGTCAAAGTCAAAAATCATTTATTCAAATAAGTGCTGAGAATCAGCACTTTGTGAAAAGGACAAAAGTTACATAAGACAGCCCCCATAACCACAGTATAATAAAGTAAGCAGTATTACATCTTCATAGCAAACGGCCGAAACGTCGCGTTTCCAAATCTCACCATAAACCAGCTTCTGTAAAAATCTCACCGTGAAAACTTGCGTGGAGTGAGCTGTCAGTGTCATCCCACGGATGCTAGGGATTGACCAAAAATTATTTTTACAATCATAATCGAGATTTAAATTATATTTTTATGCTAATTTTAAACCGGCGTAAACCTTTATTGAAATTTTCATGGAAATCGTCAGAGCTGATTTCGAGAACGTGATTGCTCATTTATTTTGAAAGGATGTTTTAGATTTATTTATTGTTCGTGCGTGACGCGCTCACACCTCAGTATAAGTACATACGGCCTAGTCTTGCATAAAAATAAAAAAAAAACAAAATTGACTGAATTTCTGTTTTGAAATTTTATTTAAAAACCCCCTATATAGTACCTAATGTTTAGACATTTAAATACTGGCTTTGAAATAATATAAAATGATCACTAGAATAGCGTAAAAAACATTATTAAAATCTCGATTATGACTGTAAAAATGTGCTTGGTCCATCCCTAGCATCAGGTTGAATGACACTGACAACTCACTCCACGCTCACTTCACTTAAGTTTTCACGGTGAGATGATTACAGAATAGCATTGCTGTACGCAACAGAGGGCTTAGTGTTTTTATACTTACTCGATTTTGTACTGAAACTGAATAAGCGCCGTCTGGTGACTATAATGGGAAACACAATTATTCCATACGAATTGACATAAGGTAACGATAGCGTAAACGCGATCGAGTAAGTATAAAAACTCGCACTAAGCCCGCAGATCGAGCGCGCTGCAATTCCGCACGGACGGACGCGGATTTATCTACCGAGCGGCCGTAGGTAATTAATTCAATGTCACTGTCCAGATAACCTACTGTATCCATATTATTCTGTGCCATAATGGCACCCTTCACCACTTTAGGCTGAGTTCTATAAACACTTACTTGTTCCCTCCTCTATTTTGCACTTGTAGTTTGCCAGTTGTGTGACAGTGACAGCAGGAATAAGGGCGGGAAAACACGTGCCCGTAGCTTGTACAAAACTATGCAAGTAGCTGGCATGCCATTGTGACATTCACCAATCAGAAGTTGTTATGGCACATGGCTTGCAAGCTACTTGCAGACTTTTCTGCAAGTTACATACATGTGTGTTCTCGCCCTATCGCAAAGCCAAAGCTAAGCTAACCTACGTGCTAAGTAGTAACGTTTATAGATTTTATTAAGCCGAGAAGTGAGAAGAAGTGTCGCAACAAACACCCAACATCTCTGTGTTTTTATTTGTAAGAACTAATGATTATTTCTATAAACCTAGCTATTTGCTTGTGTACTGGTAGGTAAGGTACTGGTCATTAAAGATAATAAAATATTGAACTGCTAGAATAATGTATGATACATTAGTTCCAAGAATAATTTATTGTTAATATTATGATTAGAATATACGACGTTCCTAGAACACGATAGATTAAATACAAAATGCGATTAATATTATAGTAGGAATATGTATTATCGCGATTATACAAGGTTCTAATTTTGTGAAGGTTGGACCAATAACTATCTGGTTGCAAATCGGTCAAAATCTCGAACGAATTTCAATATTATACCCAATTTCATGAAAAGTTTTCATGTTTATCTGAAACTAGCTATTGCCCGTGGCTTCGCCCGCATGGATGTCGGAAAATATCCCACGGGAACGTACTACAGGGAATTCCTTCCTTATTCCTTGTCTACATTATAAATGGAACCTCTGTGCAAAATTTCAGATTTCTAGGTCCAAGGGTTTGGGGTGGGCGTTGATGAGTCAGTCAATCAGTCAGTCACGACTTCTCTTTTTGGAACGAAGTTCCTTATCGCGCGTTGTGAAAGGGCTAGACGGAAAAAAGTCTCACGAAAAGTTGTCACGACACTTTTTGCTATGATGATGATGATGATGATGATGATGATGATGATGATGATGATGATGATGATGATGATGATGATGATGATGATGATGATGATGATGATGATGATGATGATGATGATGATGGTGATGATAAGTATAAAAATAAAATTTTGTTACAATTCCTTCACTAATTAATAAAAAGGAACTTCGTTCCATCCGGGTGTCCCTTGACACCTCTCAAGTTTTTTTATTTATATCTGTGTGATTTCTTCTCCAAAACTTTCGATTTACTTTTTAAAAATGTCCATCACTTAATAAGCGTGGCCGTAATGTTGATTAAACGTGTTACGAAGACTAATTTTATATGTTTCTTCTCACAGAAGGGCCTTCGATTCTAGTACATCAATCAAGATTTTATTTTTTCGCGACATGATTACATATGTAAACCCCATCGTATTCCTCATAATTTCCTTTGGATTTCCAGGAGACACAAAATGTCAGCATTGAATCCCCAGTCAAGTCTCAAAAATTAACACCAAAGCCCCATAACCGCTTTCAAATTCGCTTCAAAATATCAATTATCTCCTTCTGAGTGTCACCAAAAATCTTACAAACAGAAAAACTAAGAATAATCAGAAACCTGACAATAGACGCAGTGGTTTGACCCCCGACCTCAACGCGTCAATCCGATGATGTCACTGCAATCAGTTCCCTCATTGGCATCATGTATACTAACTGTGATCTGCTCGATTGTAGCATCTATATTATGTAAATTTTAGTATCTATAGTTATTTAGTTAGTCTAGGTTCTTATCGGACTGGTGCTTAAGAGGGGAAGGATATTTAGGTCATCGATAATTATATGCTTGATACTACGAGATTGTGCCAATGGGGAGCCACACGCAAAGCTGTTTGTAGATGGCGCTCTGAACGACTGTACATTGTTTTACAAACAAATCCAACAATTTGACAATCGTTCGTTATGTCAAATCAATGACAAAAGGACAGTCGATCATGTGCCACCCCTCAGAAGAACAACTAGTGCCACCTAGCGTGATACAAAGTTAGTTTTCGTCCCCATTTATGTGCCTTGTCGCAAAGATGACTCCACGGTGTCATTCTGGTTGTTTATCGAAAACAACATAAATAGGGATGAATCTCCTCAAAATATTATTCTTGAACAAAAAAAAATCTTTTTGTTAACCTCGCGGAACAGCTCCTATTTTATGTTTGATTTATAATTACGTTTAAGATATGCTATGTTATAATAAAGGCACTTTAAAAAATTTTGTATCTTTTAAAATATTTAAACATTTCAAAAAGATGGTGAAAATCAACTAACATTTAAATTGACTAAACATTATTTGTTAAAATAATACTCATAATGCCTAAACAATTATAGCATAATGTTTCATAAGTAGAAATTAAAGGTTCATGATCAGAAATGAGTAGGACATTTCAAGGATTTGCTTGTCAGAGAGAAAACGAAGCGTCCTTTTTCATCAGCGGTCTTGCTGACGAACACGCATGGATTTTGAGAGGCACCGGTTCTGAGTTGATAGACGGTGGCCAAATATCCCGATGAGTTTAATATAAATGTGGTGTTCGACTAAGGCTGAATCCTGTAAGTACTTTTCCTTGTTTTGTTTCACTTTTGGAAGTCTTTTTTTTTTTTTGGAGGGTGGGAAATCACCAAATAACTTCTCCCGCTCTGGGTGCTGGGTGGAGCGGAAGGGCGTGTCAGACTTTTACTGACTAAAACCCACCCGTGTTCCTTCAGTTGCCTATGCCAGGGCCGCGGTATCTTCTTCAAACAACCCGCGACCCCAGCGGCCCCTTTTGGAAGTCCTACGCTCTTGTTTTTGACTAGGGGGATTTCTTCCAGACCTGACTGTTTTTGCTAGCCTGAATTTTTATGAACGGAGATTGACGTGATGGCTGAAGCTATCCTGTGATCAGTGTGATCAGATTTTAGCAGGATTTGCTCCCCAATTTGGGGCTTAGCAGATTTTGTCGCAGACATTGTCTGCTAACTTTTCTGATCTGAAAAGATAGCAGACAAGCCCTAAATTGGGGAGCAAATCCTGCTAAAATCGCAGAATCCTGCTAAATCTGGTCACACTGCCTGTGATCGTGCATCATTGAGGTTTGACCCGACGAGTGTGCAGGCAGTGTGGCCATCCCTTGTACAGGAAGGCTTTACCTATCCGAATCCTCGTGCGAGGAAACATCGCCGATCCAGGTAACTTCGACATCTCCCGGATTTCTCCCGTAGGACGCATATATTCGTGGGTACCTTGGTCACAGAATAAATAATAGTACTAACGTACAGAAGTTGCACTATTTTGATCTTGAAGAAAGCCGCTTTTATAATAGCCTACAAAATCACTTGCCCCTCCACGCGCAAGCTAAATTGCACTTAATCGCCGCGCTTCACAACTTGGCGCTTTTATTTTGATTCCTGCGCATTGTTGCGCTCTCTTTTTTTCGCATGTGGACACTCTGTCACTTTCTTATTCCCGCCCAGTTCGCTTTTTACATATCACCTTAAATCAAAACTATGGATTTACTAGCTTTACTCGGATCCTAGGGCAACTGCCTCGTGTCTCCGGTGAAATACCCGCCGATGTGTTAATCCAGGCAGTAGCGGACTAGCCTGTCGGACTGTCGGTGGTATTATGTCACTTTAAGAGGCCGTATACTTACGAAATTTTGCTGATTTGCGTGATTTTACAGTTAAAATAGTTATTTCTATAAGTTTTAATGTACAACATGAAAGATCATTTTAATTATGACATAATGAATGAGCTTTTATATTTTGCGTCGAGTTTATAAAGCGAGAATTAGGTAGTTTCAAGAAATTTTAATGCCACATGTTTTTAAATTTTGCATTTTTTTTTCAGGAAATAGATTGATTTGGAACTGAAGTTTATTTCTGTAAATTAAATATTTTTTTACTCAAAAATATTATATGAAAGTGGTAAAAAGTGATTCATAATATACAACTTTCACAGGAATACATTGTAATTTTTCCATACTCTGGACGATAAAAGGTTCGTAAACATGTGATATTCTAAACCTCTTACAGCAAAAATTCACAAACTAGTCGGCGGTTTAGGTCGATTAATCCAAATTAATTAATAAAAATAAAAAAGTAGCTCATACATAGATCATAATTATTGAAATGATCTTTCATGTTGTGCATTAAAACTTATAGAAATACTGTATTATAATTATAAGTAACTGTAAAATCACGTAAATCGGCGAAATCGGCAAAATGTCGTGTCCGGCCTCTTAAACATTTTAGTGATATAGTAAAAGGCAATAAAAGAGAAATTGTCCTGGGACAAATTAGTTTTAAAAAGATTTTGTTCTTGAATAATATGCTTTTTATGATTATTTTTCAAGTAGCATCCACCGTAATCGAGACAGTTTTATACGATCACAAATCAACAACAATCAAATGTCAATAAATGCCGCATTCTTTGAAGAACAAGCCCATATTTAATATTGACAGAACATATCGCAGGGAGTGCACCTATTAAACTTATCGTAACAAGGTGTTCAATATTGGCCGATACTTAAAGGATAAGTACTTTTAAAGAATAACGAGGCTCCGACTTTTTCATCGTTGGCTCCCCTGCTATGTATAGGTTGGTAAAGTAGCCAACATCTGGGAACTTTTTTTCAGGACAATAGAATAATCATACATTTTCCGTTTCGTCAAATGGCCTTTTGAGGTCTTCTGAGCGAATCAGAAAATCGAGGACCCATGTTTTAAGCATTTTATGTATTTCATGTGTCCAACTATAATGCCTACAATTTGTTGCCTAGCGTAGTATTAGAAATTTATAGTATAGTCTGGTTGATCTAAAGTTGAGGCAAATACTAATTTGTGTTTAAATGGCAAACATAATAGGTCTTTACCTATGAAATTGCCGTTTTGTATGAAAAAATTTAAACGAATTTTTTTCATGTATTTTTTATTTGTATTAATCGAAGTAATCACCCATGCAATCAATGCATCTTTGCCAACGCAGTGGCAGTTTATTGATGCCCTTCTTAAAGAAATCAGCTGGTCGGGAGGCAACAAATTCTTCAAAGGCATTTTGTACTGCCTCTCGGGTATTGAATTTTTTTCCCGCCAAGAAGTTATCCAAATTCTGGAAAAAGTAGTAGTCTGTAGGCACAAGGTCTGGTGAGTAGGGCGGATGACGGAGAGCTTCCAATCCCAGTTCTTGCAACTTGGAGACCGTCTGCTGTGCAGTATGAGGTCGCGCGTTGTCGTGCAGGAGCAGCGGAGACGAGCGATTGACCAATGCTGGTTGGAGATGTGCCAGCTTCTCCATCATTGTGTTCAGTTCTTCACAGTACACATCTGCAGTAATGCTCACCCCGTTTGGTAAGAAGCTGTGATGAATCACACCGGCGCTAGACCACCAAACAGTGACCATCACTTTTCTAGGGGTAAGTTTTCGTTTAGGGCATTGTTTAGGTGCTGAACCAGGATCCAACCAACTTGCTGAGCGCTTGCGGTTATCAAACAGAATCCATTTTTCATCGCAGGTAACAATGCGGTTCAAAATTCCTTCATTTGTGTGTCTGTTGAGCAGTGCAAGGCACGTCTCGACGCGTACTTCGCGCTGGCGATCATTGAGTTCGTGGGGCACCCATTTGTCAAGCTTTTTTACCTTGCCAATTTGACGCAAATGGACCAATATTGTTTTGACGCTAACGTCGAAAGCTGCTGCTAATTCAGCCGTAGATTGTGTATCATCAGCTTCCACAATCGCCTTTAATTCGTAATTGTCGACCAAAGTCTTCTACGACCGCGAGGTTAATTTTTCAGGTCGAAATTTCCAGAACGGAAGCGAGCAAACCAATAACAGGTGGTGCGTTGGTTTGTAGTGTTAGCTCCGTAAACGTCGTTGATGTTGCGTGCCGCTTGTGCCGCGTTGCTGCCACGACGGTACTCATATTCCATAATTACTCGAATTTTTAACGTATCCATGATGACGAAAAAGATTGAAATGCGATGAAAATGTAACACTAATCAATAAACAAATGACTACTTTTGAAAAAAAAAATCCATGTTTTTAAAATAAAATTAATTTGAAATTAGAATTCTTAGCCAAACAAAAATTATTTTGATTTGAAATGGCCAGTACTGCAGAACGGCAATTTCATAGGTAAAGCTAAAGACCTAATATTAAATTTCTCAGGATCCTAATTGTCCAAAAGGTGGAAACTGTCTAATATTTTACCACTTTATGTCAAAACCTACAGTGGTAAAATATTCGGTCAGTTTTAGAAGAGTCAGAAAGTATTTCAATATTATGTTCGGCAGTTTCCTTAGCCCCATATTTTGCAGTAAACATCTACAGGCTGGTTATAATATGATTGTATGTAACGTAGGTAACTTTAATGAGTAAAAATAATTTATTGCAGCATGAGGTGTTAAACGTTTGGTATTACTTGGCAGAACTTCAAACACTGCAGTGGAGGTAGGGGTGCCAGAATGTGGGAATTTCATTTCAGAATATGTGAATGGAGTTGTAGGTATTACACTTTGAGGTCTCTGGGATGATGGGCTCTCTGGGCATTACGGTGATTTAATTTTGTTGCGGAATTTGGTGAAATCAAGTGCCCTTTTTAGGGTTCTGTACCAAAATGGTAAAAAAGGAACCCTTATGGTGTCACTCAGTCTGTCTGTCTGTCTGTCATAGCTGGATATCTCAAGAACGACTAATGCTATCTACTTGAAATTTGGAACAGTTTTATATGACGTTTACCCAACTATTTTGCAAATAAGGAAGAAATGAAAATATTTATATGTTTTTTGCAACAGGTACTGAAAGGGGGTCTTAAAATATCAAAGTGGGGCTACTAGGGCATGTGGAGTATCATACGAAAGAACGCTGTTTGCACATTCTCAAACATTTTTTTTTCTTTTTTTTAGGCCGCATAGTTTTTGACTTCTGATGAAAAATGTAAAAAAAAATACCGTCCCCCCCCTTATCTCCGAAGTTTGCAAAGAGAAAAATCTGAAATTATTCTATGTGATAGAAGTTTATGTAAAGATTACAGGAAAAATAAAACGATGTCTCTAAATAGCACACTTTTTCAGAAATCGGAACGAAACCCTCTGTGCGCGAGTCCGACTCGCTCTTGACCGGTTTTTTAAAACGAAACTTTCTTGCTGTTTCTTTCTCGTTTCGATGATGCTATCTCAGAACTCAGAACAACTTAGGGTTTTTTTCGCTCCACTGGTAAATTATTATTTTTTTCCTGGTAATTGTCCATAATATCTAAGTAATAACAGCCGCACGGGTCGATCGATCAGGTTAAGCTATACTTGCCGCGGTCGGTCCGTGGATGGTTGGCTTTACATACAGAGACCCCTCCTTGCCTCGAAAAGCACGTTAAGCCAGTGGTCCCGGCTGTCATTCGTGGACCTTTGACAGTCGTTAGAGAGAAGCCCGAAAGTGACAACCAGCCTTACCAAGGGTATCGTGTTACAACTAGTAAGAAACAGCGTTGTGAAGGTCAAATAGGCAGTCGCTCCATGTAAAATACTGGTATTCAGCTGCATCCGGTTAGACAACCCCCCCCCCCACCCCCCACCTCATACCCCTCTCAACATAGTTGGCCGACCCCAACATAGTTGGGAAAAGGCTAGGCAGATTGATCGATACTAACGTTACTTATATTCCGTGTGACTGTCGGACAAGTCTGTATTAGCGTAAGAACATTAATAATCACTTTATCAACATTAATTTAAAAAAAAAAAACACTATTCCACTTGTTACCAAACACGTGGTCACAACAGCTGCTATAATAAAACCACGCCGAGTGTATGAGGATTAAAATAGCTCTTCCCGGTTTGATGAACTTGACATCAACACACGAACGTATAAGTATTATGAGCGAGTATAAGAGTTGGGAAAATACTATAAGTACCTAAAATTGATTTAGTTCTACACCACTATTTTTTAATTAGTACAAAAAAAAATGGGGCTCTATCCGTACCCGTTACTGATCATATTTGTGTAGTCAAAAGTAAAAAAAACGAAATACCAAAATTGTCCACGAAAATTTGTCATAATTGGTAAATTCATGATTATGATACGATAATAGCTGTTGGAGGCGGGGCAAGTTCGAGCGAGAGCACGCGAATGCGAGAGCGAGAAAATAAATACAACTATGAATAGCCTGTACAATATTTCCATACATTGAGTGACATTTTGGGATATCAACAAACGCCAATAACTTTGCTGTTTATGAATATTATTTATTGAGATCTTACATATATAATAACAAGACCTTTTCTAATAAGCCCTTTAAGTATTTGTACTAATTAAAAAATAGTGGTGTACCTATACTAGAAAGGTTTAGGTAGTGAAAATAAAGGTAAACAATCTTGATGTGTCTTTTATCTTTTTAGGGTTCCGTACCAAAATGGTAAAAAAGGAACCCTTATGGTGTGACTCAGTCTGTCTGTCTGTCTGTCACAGCTGGATATCTCAAGAACTACTAATGCTATCAACTTGAAATTTGGAACAGTTTTAGATGACGTTTACCCAACAATTTTGCAAATAAGAAAGTTGCAACAGAGACTGAAAGGGGGACTTAAAAATTAAAAGTGCGGCCACTAAGGCATGTGGGTTATCATATGAAAGAGCACTGTTTGCACATTCTCAAACTTTTTTTTTCTTTTTTTTAGGCCGCATAGTTTTCGACTTGATGAAAAATGTAAAAAAAAAATACCCTTATCTCCGACGTTTGCAAAGAGAAAAATCTGGAATTATTCTATGTGATAGAAGTTTATGTAAAGATTACAGGAAAAATAAAACGATGTCTCTAAATAGCACACTTTTTCAGAAATCGGAACGGAACCCTCGGTGCGCGAGTCCGACTCGCTCTTGACCGGTTTTTTTATTTTAAAACCTCAGTTTAAAAATAAAATGCAACTAAAAACCAATGTAAATACAACAATAATGATTACTAAATCAATTGAACCTTTTGTATAAGCAGTACCTAGCTTATTTGTTTATTATGTGTTTGTGTAAAAAGTCACATCAAGATTGTTTACCTTTATTTTACTACCTAAACCTTTCTAGGATGGCGTCTTTCATTTTCCTCTAATTTCTGACAAAATACAGCGTCAAATTAAATTAGTTAGAGAAACTCTGCTGCAGACGTGATGGATATTGGATATCAATATCTAAACACGACAAAATAAAAAAGAAATTATGTTTTTTTTTGGTTCAATGACCGCTGGTACTGGTAGTGTTGTTACTTGAAGGGGTATCGTACTCAGTAACTGGGTTGTGGAGTTCAGATAGGCAGTCGCTCCATATAAAATACTGGTATTCAGCTGCATACGGTTAGACTGGAACCCGACCCCAACATGTTGGGAAAAGGCTAGGCAGATTGATTGATCACTTTATTCATGTTACTCTAATGCAATGACTGATGACTTCATACGCTTATCATACTAACAGGAAATATATTTAGATAATGTTGATGTATGTAGTTCAATGTCACGAAGGACTTTATTAAAACCATACTTACATACTATTGTAGTATGTGTGTGTTGTGTTGTTGTATTGTATATAAGTAGTTTATCAGCCATCTCGTTACCATAACACAGGCATAAGTTTACTTAGCTTGGGACTAGATGGCGATATGTGAAATGTCCAAGGATATTATTTATTTTTTATTATTTATTGTATGAATTATGTAGGTATTTCATGCCCTACATCATTCTCCTGCCCTTATCCTAATTTATTTGGGGTCGGCGCAAACATGTTCTTTTTCTTCCATACTTCTCTATTAGTCGTCATCTCGGTAGTCACACCCTTTCTAGCCATATTATCATCTTTCACACAGTCCACCCATCGTTTCTATGGTCTTCTCCTATTCTCATGTCAGTCATAGCGATCCACATTCTTACTTAAAACTTTCCTCACGACATTTTCCTCATGTTAATAGAAAAAATGCAGCAGAGATATGCTTAAAGAATAGGGATGGAAAAAATTTAAGAATTCATGAATGCATCGCCCACGTGAAGTCGGAAATTATTCGACGGGAACGTACTACGAGGATTAAAAATATCCTATGTCCTAATCCAGGTCGTGGTCTACCCATGTGCCAAATTACATCCAAATCCGTTCAGTCGTTTTAGCGTGAAAGCGTAACAAACAAACTCACTTTCGCATTTATTATGTGACTAGCTCGCGATAATTTAGAATTTGACAAGTAATTCGGGTTGTACTCTGCTTAAAATTCAATCATGATTCAAAAGACACGTGGTGCCATCTATTATCATAAGAACGTTATTGTTGTGTTCCTCGGGAACAGTACTTTTTAAGGATGAAAGGTACCCTTTGTCAGTTTCTGTACACCTGACAACGTATATGCAAAATTTCAAGATGATCGGTTCAGTGGTTTAGGCGTGAAAAGCTGACAAACAAACAAACTTACTTTCGCATATATAATATTAGTTAGGCTTAGGATATAGTTAGGAATCTTGTCTGAACTTCAGGTTTCTAATAAAGCGCCTTGAATGTAACTTAAGGAACCCCTGTACTTAAGTGCAAAGTCGACCGAGTTATTTTTCTTGTGAACACCTCGAGGGGCGTAAAATAGCTTTTTACTGGAATAATAACTTTTATTTTCTTAAAAAGCCTCGACGCTTTTATGGGTCTGTCCCATTTTTGCTCATATTATTGGCTACCCTACCGAAGGACTATTGAAGCTAAGTAAACTTATGTAAAGCGACAGAATACAAGTACAGAAGCTTCACTCCGCAAAATCATTTAAATAAATAGTGACTCTTGCTGCGACACAATAAAGTGCAATTCAGGTCGCATAGCGTTAATTACCTACAGTTATATTCACCTAGAAGTGTCGCGTAACTCTTACCTTCTGACTCGTTAAAGTTGTGTTCTTTTACGACGCGGCGCGTGAGTGAGCATCGAACTAACGTGCGAGCCGGCCGGTGCGCGGCAGTTCACACTGAATTAGCCCGACATGTCGAGCCCGCTGCGTACTTGTAGCTTCATACCTAAAGCTTTGGTGTCCTAATAAAGCGGTGTATCACAATAACGGCAGTCCAAATACAGAGCGTCTTTTGACGGTGAAAATGTGAAGATTTCCATGACGGCCCACGACGAAGAGTGCTGTGGTGGTGGCCCAGTGGTAACATGGGCGACTTACTTACAAAGTACTTTATGTATTCAGAGAATAGGAAAGCCTTCTGCAAACAGTTTAGGCAAGGGAAGCTGTTATCACTGTTATCATTGTTATCATTCTACAAACATGTAGCCGTATAAATAGCGAGATAAGTTTATTTTCTCATCTACCTTATCATAGTGGAACAAAGGATGATTTTAATATTCAAATGTTGATTCTTCTGAGATGTTTAATGATGACTGAAGTGATAACTGATAAACTTATTTGGAACACATTAAAAAAAATGCTGTGTTGGAAAACTACTTTTCAATAAACTAAATCATAATCATTTAGGTTTAAGGAACGAGTAGTCTCAGTGTTTTGAGATTTTTTTTCCAAAATGATTCTATGAACATGACTATTATTCGCCTGTAGACAATATCTACAGACAAACACATTTGACTGTCTCGTAACTTTATTAAGAAAACGCTGTTAGAAAACTTAAAATCAAATCAAATCAAATAATTTATTTGCTTGAATATGGGACTTCGTTTCCGTAAACTGAAAACAAAGCCAGTCATCACAGTATTCGTCCGACGAATGACTGTATGATGTGACTGTGACTGTGGTATAAATATGATCAGTAGGGAAACTACCAATAAACGTACGAAACGGCACACACAGACGAGCGCATCGACGTGATCCCTAAGCCACAATAAATACGTTCGTGAACGGGCGCTGTTGGTGGAGGCTGGTCATACCTTAGCTGCCACGGCTTATTTTAATTTTAATTTTGAATTGTTTTTTTTTATTTTTTTATTACGGACGCTTTTAACGTTCATCGTTCTCACATGTATAATTTCAACATGAATGATGTACCTAACCAATATTTTGTAACCATATTTTGATTTAAAAGAGTGTCCGTGGAGTTTCTTGCCCGTTCTTCTCCTTAAATCTACGTTTTGGAATGGGCAACTAGCTTCAACTTTCTGACTTACCTACTGACCGACTCTTTGACAATTCAAAAGTGCCTGTAATTGGTTTAATTTAAATAAATGCTTTGAGTTTGAGTTTGATATACTGAGAGCACCGCGACTATCGCTTGGGGCCTTGTCGGTACTCGACTACTCGTGTCTGTGTGAGTGTGCCGTTTCGACCGTTTTTACAGTCAGCGTCAAAAATATCGGGACGAACAGGGGCCGTACGTGACTAAACATCATGGATCTAAAATGGATCCATTGAGAAAAATGAAATGGTGCTATAGGTCGTATATAGCTCCGTCTCTCTCTCACACGGAACCGTTCAACTTCTGACCTGCTATAAGAGCTCATAGTAAGCTAAAAGCTAAACTTTATCTCAATTGGATAAAGTTCTTGTCAGAATGACAGTTGTCGTGTACTGTCTTCATTCCTTTTGTCATTGAGTTAAGGCGAAAGCGCCAGGGTAGCAATCGAAATTCAAAATTTCTTACGTTTTTTGCAATTTGTAGGTCAGTGTGAGCTTGTATGTTGATTAAAATATGATTCGCGGCCGTAGCTAATATGGCTTTACAGAATTATAATCATTAGAATCAGCAATACAACTCCATAAGTTAGCATTTACCTCAAACCTCATGATTTCATAAAATCGATAGATTTGAGGTAAATGCTAAGTTATGGAGTTGTATTGCTGATTCTAATTCTGTAAAGCCATATCAGCTACGGCCGCGAATCATATTTTAATCAACATACAAGCTCACACTGACCTACAAATTGCAAAAAAAAACGTAAGAAATTTTGAATTTCGCGGGCTACCCTGGCGCATAACCTTAACCTACATAAAGAAGGTCGGCCAAATCGTACCTGACTACGAGGCGGTGGTGTACAGATATCCCATATATATGAAAAAATCTAGTATTTTTTAAGGTCTTAAAAAACATAAGAAATAGATATTTAAGTCGCCAGAAAAAAAAGCACAAACACATTTTTTTTTAATAGCATAATTTGCAAATTATTTAGAATAACATGTTCAGAACGCACCTTTGACGACTCATTTTGCTTAAGAAATGATTTAGTACTCAAAGATTATAATTATTCACGTTATTAGATGTAATTCAATTCTATATACTTGTGTATCAAACCAACTAGTGCTGTTTTTATTATGTATTGGATTCTTGTCATAAAAATAATTATGTGGGTTCATAGTAAGTATCAGCATTTTGTTCAATTGTGTACAACGGAACGTCATAATATGTCATCGACGCGCGCCATGGATTGACAGTGTCAATACTGTCAATTACAACGGGTGTCAATTTGACACTAATATACTGTAGTGTGTAGTCTTTGCACCCGGCGATCTCGCATTGTTGTGTTGTTGTTGTTACTGTGAATATTGTGATACGTACTGTACTGTTTTGGATTTCCTTCTGTTGTTTGACCTTGGCATTGTTTCACAGACTGATAACTAGGTACAGCTTGTGACGATTATTCTGTGCTTTTGATTTCCGGACACCGATAACCTCAAAAGTATTTTTTGCATTATTGAAATATCTTGGCTATTTAGATATTATTTTCGAAAGGGATGGTGTTTACTACATAAAACAATCAAATCTCACTATAATTTGCTTCTGTACACTGAAAATAAAACTCAGGTCCAGCTTCTATAGAAATTTGACCGACGTTCTTTTGAATTTCGCGGGCTACCCTGGCGCATAACCCCAGTTTCATTTCCATAGCTGTTTAGATCATTTTGAACAGTTTGTTCGTCTCGATATTATTGACGCTGACTGTACGTAGTTTCCTTACTGTCCATATATTTATTGTGCAGTCATGTTAAGGTTTAAGAAATTACATAAGTTCAGCAATTTTCAAGGAGATTGTCGAAAACAGGACCAAAATTGTTTTGGATATTTTGATTTGTACCTACATCAGCTCCAACACGTTTCAAGTCGAAATTATCATCAACTCTTATAATTCACTGATCCAGTTATGTTCCTCTCATCCTCGTTAAATCCCGGATTAGTCTCTTTTAACACCCACCACGGGAAGTAATCATGGGTACTGTATCCGCAGCCGAAACCCGTCAACTGACTTTAATTTCATTATTCCCCTCCTGGTAGGATTAATTTAAAAACTCTTCGTCGGCTATAAATTCGTCAATTGTTTCTTTGTCCTCTCCGGCTTCCGTTGTACCACAATCAGTCACCATGCACCAGGCAGGTTGACTGGTTAGGCATTTGCTGGAAAAATTCCGAAATTCTGGCACTTGTTTCAGTTTTTTTGAAAAATGTACCTTAACGGCGCGTTTTTAAGTATCTTTGTTCATATTTTGATAAAGCACACTCAATTTTGCACAACTTGAGCCCAACTAAATTACTCTAGGTCTATTGATTGCGAAGATACAGCTAGTCAAAGATGGGCACTTTCTCCAAAAAATTAAAAATCATCGATAGTGTATTTGCCAAGACACGTACCGGCTGAACTAATGGATGGTTGCTTGTTGTGCTCAAATTGTACCAAATTTAGTTTGCTTCACCGAAATAGAACAATGCACTTAAAAACGCGTCCTTAAGGTATATTTTTCAAAAAAAGTGCCAGAATTTCGCAGTTTTTCGAGCACCATGGGAGTAGCACAAGGTTTTCAGTGTTGCAAACTTGGGTATAGACTGAGCTCTCAGGGGACCTAACAACATTTTAAAAAGAATCGTAGTTACATGCACGTTTGCGATGTTTGCATTTTTAGGGTTCCGTACCAAAATGGTAAAAAAGGAACCCTTATGGTGTGACTCAGTCTGTCTGTCTGTCTGTCTGTCTGTCACAGCTGGATATCTCAAGAACTACTAATGCTATCAACTTGAAATTTAGTATAGTTTTAGATGACGTGTTGACCCAACTATTTTGCAAATAAGAATGAAATAAAAATAATTATATTTTTTTTGCAACTGGGACTGAAAGGGGGTCTTAAAAATTTAAAGTGGGGCTACTATGGCATGTGGGGTATCATATGAAAGAGCGCTGTTTGCACATTCTCAGACTATTTCTATTTTTTTTTAGGCCGCATAATTTTTGACTTTTGATGTAAAATGTAAAAAAAAATACCGTTCCCACCCCCTTATCTCCGAAGTTTGCAAAGCAAAAAATCTGAAATTATTCTATGTAATAGAAGTTTATGTAAAGATTACAGGAAAAATAAAACGATGTCTCTAACTAGCACACTTTTTCAGAAATCGGAACGGAACCCTCGGTGCGCGAGTCCGACTCGCTCTTGACCGGTTTTTGTGTTGATTATGACTAGGCTTAATTAATACAAACAACTAGGACAAAAAAGTTTAATTTCTTACAGATTTGATTGAAGTCTGATTGTGATCTCAGACTGACCGTTTGTAACATACTACGTCATAGGAAGGCAGTACTTAGGACATACATACGTACAATATAACTACAGGTTGCTACGTAGCAAGTAACAATGTAACATATACATCGCCATCGTTGGAAGTAATTTGGTCATTCCGTTTGTTTGTACCTGACCGTTGGAAGAAAATTGCTGTCATCCTTTGAGGAAGAAGCGATGGTGCGTCCTTGGATTTGTTTGTTGATTTGTTAACAGGATACATCGAAGCGTGGTTTAGCTCGTTGTGTAAGTGCAATGGCGTTATGGCTGTCTAGTTTGACGCGCGACATAGAAGACTCACGCGCACCGGAACTAAACGCGCTTCGTTTAAATGTAGATTTATGACAAAATGCTAACTAATTTTGCAGACAAAACTTACTTAAATAAATTTTTAGCTTATTAAGTTCTTGACATAATTAAATACCATCGATTCAAATCTAACATAAGGAGTTGTATTGCTGATTCTAATGATTATAATTCTGTAAAGCCATGTTTTTGATTTATTTGATTTACTTATTTACAAAAATCAATCTTTAGTCGATTCTGTACTAATCGATATATTGTAGGTACTTATTTAAAAAGTAAAACGGTAGCCCGCCAGCGCCAATCCTACCCACTACAACTTACTTCTCGTTTGCGCTTTGATCAAGACGGACATATAAACTTCGTAGTGACTTTTAATTGGCTAATAATAATCTTTATATTTTAAAAAGCCCATAACTCGTTTTATTGAAGTGTTAGAACCTAGATTTCCTACACATATTAGCACAGATTAATAATATTAGTTACGGCCGCGAATCATATTTTAATCAACATACAACCTGACACTGACCTGCAAATTGCAAAAAAAGTAAGAAAATTTTAATTTCGCGGGCTACCTTAGCGCATCCCCCTTAACTACGTATTGAGATTCATTATTGACGACTTAAATGACAACTTTCTGGAGTTGTCCAGTGTCTCGTTAACGATAAGTAGGTACCTAATAAAGGCTCTTACAGACAGAGGCGATATCGCGTCGCTCCTGTGTGTATGGTCGCGCGCGATTTCATAGAAATTGTTATACGGATATCATATCGCAATATCGCGTCGCGACGCGATATCGCCTCTGTCTGTAAGAGCCTTAATAATACTAATCCATGATACCCCCGTGCTGATGTTTTATTATGTTGTCTTCGAAGGACACGTATGTGATCATCAAAAATTCCTCTTAAACAAAACATCAAAACATTACGCAAGTTTATTTGACAGCTCATCGCTAACTGATCCGCCGTGCGAATGTTTACCGTCTGGTTAGCGCTAACTTTAACTGTTTGTGGACAAGCTTCCTGCTCTGCTAATGTCTATGCAAACGATTTATTGGGGCTTTTGTTGCGGGTTTTAAGATGTGATTTTTATCCGGCTTTGAAGGTTTTTCGAACGAAGTTCTTTAAGGTTGATGCGCCAGGGTAGCCCGCGAAATTCAAAATTTCTTACGTTATTTGCAATTTGTAGGTCAGTGTGAGCTTGTATGTTAATTAAAATATGATTCGCGGCCGTAGCTAATATGGCTTTACAGAATTATAATCATTAGAATCAGCAATACAACTGCATAAGTTAGCACTTATCTCAAACGTCATGATTTCATGAAATCGCTAGATTTGAGATAAATGCTAACTGCTATGCTTTTTGGTTGGTTCGTGGATGGGTGACCATCTTTATATACCGTGCCTCGGGGTCTCCCAACTATGTTGGGGTCGGCTTCCAGTCTAACCGGATGCAATTTACATGAAGCGAAATATGACCTCCACAAGTTCCACAACCCAGTTACTGGGTAATACGATATCCCTTGGCAATACTGGTTATCAGACTTTCGGGCTTCTGACGACCCGTAACGGCTGTCAAAGATCCACGAACGACAGCCGGAACCAATGGCTTAACGTACTTTTCGAGGCACGGAGGGGGTCTTGGTATGTAGAGACGGTCACCCATCCATGGACCAACCGCGGCAAGCTTAGCTTCACCTGATCGATCGACTTTTACCCGGAAATCGATTTATTATTACAGCATTTGCCAATAACATCTTCGGTTATATTATTTCGATTACCAAAGCTGCTAAAAGTTCATTAATTAAATTAACATTAACTAGTCATTTATTAATGATTAATGTGCTCACTGACATTATAAATCATAGTTTCTGTCAGCTCGTTTAAATGTGTTTATCTCGCGAACGGCTGAGCTAATTTTTATTCGGTACTGATTGGATTTTGAATAGGCTTGTTACGTAATATTAATCTAAGTTTGAATTCCTTCCTCTTTATTAGGTAGGTACCTACTTATTTTAATGTGCCCTGAAGAATTCTTCATTGATTCTTCGGAATACGATGAGCGTAAGAGATCTAGCCCCAAACACAGTGGCTACGAATGAGAATCACACACGATTTCTGAAATTACGTTTTCATGTTAATTGTCATTCATCACACTAAACAACAACAACAACAACAAGCAACTGTCATTCTTGTCTGTCATTTCTTTTTTTTTAGTTTTCTGTTTCTTATTTTCTGATCTGAAATAGCAAAATTCAATTAAACACTTGACATGATATTTATTTGGGTGGTTGGTATGTTACCCAGTAACTGTATTGTGGAGGGTCTTAGTTGGAACCACACACTGGACAGATGTTTTTTTTTCTTACTCAGCTTATACCATCCCATTGCTGGCCAAAGGCAAGTCCTTCCAGGAACCCTTTGTCCGCGCCACCTCCATGCAACCCTCACAGTATGCGTCCGGGTCATCCCGCCACCTCATTCTGGGCCGACCTCGGCCTACTGGACTTCCACTTCTGAGATTTCTGACCACTGACTTGAACATCATCATCACGCTTGCATCCCTGGCGATGTCTCGCTAAAGCTGAGCGTCCACTGGTCCGCCTCGGCCGCAACGCATGCACGGCACGCAACGGATTTTGTTTTGTTTGTATGAAGAAATGAAAATGCGGGCGGTACCCGTAGTGGACGCAGTGCTATACGAATTCATACTATGCGTGCCAACTAAGAATAGGATCGCGCTTGTTGCCAACTTCACAAGATAGCTGTCAAATTAGTACTGCCGATAGCTGTCAAATACATGATAGCTGTCAAATTAGTACGCTTTGGTAATGAAATTCGCGAGTATTGCGGAACAAAATGGCGTCTTGACAGTACCTACTATTCTTAGTTGGCAACAACAGTACAAAGCAAACCGAAATCCGTTGCGTGCCGTGCGTGCGATGCGGCCGGCGCGGACCAGTGAACGCTCACCTTTAATCATCGCATGTCTGATTACAAAATAATATACACGCAACAAGCAGTAAAAAGTTCTACAGGAGACAATTATTAAGTTTCTTTCTAGTACCTATGTAGTACTAAGAAGTAAACGTTAATTGTCACAGCCTGCATAATAAGTCAACAATCACTTAGCACAATGGCGCAATCAAACGATACCTATTGTGTTCACGACAGACGTTCATTCATGAAGTCAGGTTGTAAACTGGGTTATCAGGCCATGGTGGAGTATAGCGGATAATATTCCTTCTAGGGGTTATGTAGGATAACCTAGTAGGATAACTAAAGGAGCTCGTGGCTAAGTAATAACAGCCGCACGGGTCGATCCATCAGGTTAAGCTGCGCTACGCTTGCCGGGGTTGGTCCGTGGATGGGTGACCATCTTTACATACCTACCGGGTCTCCTCCGTGCCTCGGAAAGTCCCGGCTAGGTATCATTCGTGGATCTTTGACAGCGTTACGGGTCGTCAAAAGCGCGAAAGTCTGTCAACCAGTCTTACCAAGGGGTATCGTATTACCCAGTTACTGGGTCAGATAGGCAGTCGCTCCATGTAAATACTGGTATTCAGCTGCATCCGGTTAGACCGGAAGCCGATTCAGTTGGGAAAAGGCTAGGCAGATTGATTGGTTATGTAGGATAACAATGGAATATAAAATCCATGTCCGTAAGGATTGAGTCGCCAAATTTCGTATCTTAATGAAATTTAATACTTATTTAGTAGTAAGTTTAAAAATTTTGTAGGTTCGATCCTCGATTTTGTAGGTATAATACTTCAAAAGATATATGAACATAAAGGTGGCACCTCAATCTAAATATTTGGATTGAGTCGCCACGTCAGAACTAGGTACATGATGGATGAATGTTTATCATTATTTGGTATGATTTAGTAGTAGTTGTGTATAGTACCTACTAAAAATCTGAGTCCTGTACTGTTGATATTGAAGAATATACAATACTTTTAATGTGGCTCCTCAATCCATCAATCAATCAATCATAAGAACGTGAATTTCCATGAAAGTAATTAGTCAATTTATATTCCACTCCAAAGAACATTTAGTAGTAAGTGTGTTCGAATTTGTAGCATATAGTGAAAGTAGTAAAACTGAGTGAATTTAGTAAATAAACGCATTTTATTTGGCTCCTCAGTCCTGACGTTCTGCAAATAAATAATTGATTGTATCTACCTGAGATCACAACGGAATCAATAACCAGAGACACTAACATTTAGTATAAATGTCTACAAAATACTTATGTATAAATCAACATTGTATATATTCGGTATCTGAAAAAAAAATACTTTTCGATATTCATTAAGAATTCGCTATTGAGGGTGACCATGTTGTTTGTGTACCTGGGACAAACGGTCAAACTAGGTAAGTCCAACTTCGTTAAGTTAGGGAAGCTACGGAAGATCTTCTTGTCCAAAATATCGCAGTGTCTCGAAACAAAAGTCTTTGACCAGTGTGTGTTGCCAGTTATAATTTAAGACGTAGCGTTTTACAATGGGCCTCATAAGAAAGCTCAAGGTCACCCAAAAGCCAAAGAAGAGGGTTATGCTCGGTGTTTTTCTGCGAGATCGAGTTAAGAATGAGGTCCCTTTTGGGGGGAGCAGTGGACGTCTTTCGGCTGAAATGATGATGATGATGATGTTAAATGAAACCAGGATGACTAGTTTTTGAAATTTATTTTTTTAATAAAATCCCTACTTATTTCTAACAGAATTGTATTATTCACTTCGTAAAGGAGAAAAATAATAAAGTGTTCTTCCTATACGTTCTAAATAATTGCCACTTAAATACTAACTTACCTAATAAATAAACACATTAATACTAATTGTAAAAAAATATTCAAACTGCCCATTGATACCTCTGATGTTATGGTAAGCGTTTATAACTACGATTTTGTATCGAAGCGCTTTTGTGTTTTAAAACAAATCACAATTGAAATCAAGATGTGCCAACAAAGATAATTATGCAAATTACATATAATAACAATGTTACAAAACCGGTCAAGAGCGAGTTGGACTCGCGCACCGAGGGTTCCGTTCCGATTTCTGAAAAAGTGTGCTATTTAGAGACATCGTTTTATTTTTCCTGTAATCTTTACATAAACTTCTATCATACAGAATATTTGCAGATTTTTCGCTTTGCAAACTTCGGAGATAAGGGGGGGAACGGTATTTTTTTTTACATTTTTCATCAAAAGTCGAAAACTATGCGGCCTATAAAAAAGAAAAAAAATGTTTGAGAATGTGCAAATAACGTTCTTTCAGATCATACCCCATATGCCATAGTAAACCCACTTTGAATTTTTAAGACAATCAATTTCAATCAATTTTATCAATCAATATTTTTTCAATCAATGTTACAAAAAAAGTATAAATATTTCTATTTCTTTCTTATTTGCAAAATAGTTGGGTAAACATCATCTAAAACTGTTCCATATTTCAAGTTGATAGCATTAGTAGTTCTTGAGATATCCAGCTGTGACAGACAGACAGACTGAGTCACACCATAATAAGGGTTTCTTTTTTACCATTTTGGTACGGAACCCTAAAAAGGAACTATCCCTATACTATATGTTTTAAAAAACAGCACATAATAAGTGGTAGGTCCACTAATCGAATCGCAACCCACGAAATACAATAATTGAGTAGTCCCGATGCCCATCTGTGGTCTCCGAGAGCAAATGCGCGAGTTAGAGTCAGCTCACACCGAGACGCGACGCGACGCGATGCTGCGCGCACATTTTAAAAGAGCGACTCAAAATATAACTTTATTTTCTACACGAAAATATACACATTTCATTGTGAGAATTTAGAATACATTGCACCATGCAGCGCTGCGCCTCGTGATGCCTCGCAGCGTATAGCGATGCATCGCGACGCAGCGGTGCTTCGCCGGTACGCGCGTTGTGCAAGAGCGGTGCTGCGCCTCACGAAGCCGCGCGACTACTCTACTACAGTCTCTACTATTTCCGTCCAGACTTCGTGTAGAATTGATGCAGTTTGGTCGAGTGCTCGAGTGAAATTATAATGATAGACTGGGATCTTGTTATAATCGGACAGGAAGAGGAAGAAGAATACAAAAATAAAATTAAAAAGACGCAGGGCGGGGCGGGAGCACGTGGCGAATGTAGACACGTTCCGCTGCGCCGCGCGGCGTCGGCTTGAAATGGCGGCTGCGAAAATTTTTGCAGCCGTCATCTTGGATATCCATTTTGACCTCATGAACGTTTTAGGTGTTTTTTTTTACCTCTAGTGTTTTACACCCTTAAAAAATTTCACAAGTTCCATGATGAAACTATGATGATAATGAAGTTTGCTGTGTTGACTGTACAATATAATCCAAAAAAAAAAATAGGCTTGGTAGTGTCGTTAATTGGAAACGATACTACTGGTAGTGCGGCTGGTAGTGTCGTTGCCAATAAACGAAAATTCTCAAGGATCTCTTCATCAGATTCTGACTTGGTGACAATGGGACCACCTCGAGAGCATAACCTTTCAAACAAAAAAATAATTGTGCAAATCCGACTATACAGGCTGACTTTGAAAACATGCGACAAAATAGATTTTGTTTCTATAAGCCACGAAACGTACATTTTCTTTTTAAATCACGTATTCATGGTCACCCCACAAAAAAATTTCATAAGAAATTAAAGAATAGCTAATAACTTCGTAAATATGTACTTTTTTTTGTATTTTTTTATACGTGCATTTAGTAGAAATTTATACAAAATATTGGCGTTTTTTGTTCCAAATTTCGTCACATGATTATGTAGATTAGAGGCAAATCTATTTACCGAAGCATCTGAATTGAGGAGCCACATTAAATATGCTATATCTCCCATTTCTTTCTTTTGTGATTGCCGACTCTTATCCTACAAATCTAATATTTTTACTACTAAATGATGTTGAAATTGCACATTAATTGAACTACTGCTTCTTTGAAAAATGACCAGTCGTATGTGTATGGTCTGAGGAGCCACACATAATGTATTGTAACTTTTTTAATTTTAACACTACCGAGCTCAGATTTTGTCTACTAAATACTCTCAAATACTACTAAATCATACCAAATTATGATAAACATTCATCCATGATGTTCTTAGTTCTGACGTGGCGACTCAATTCAAACATTTAGATTGAGTTGCCACCTATAAGTTCATATATCTTTTGAAGTATTATACCTACAAAATCGAGGATCGAACCTACAAAATTTTTAAACTTACTACTAAATAAGTATTAAATTTCATTAAGATACGAAATTTGGCGACTCAATCCTTACGGACATTAAAATCCGCTTGCTGTATCCAGATGGAGTAGCAACGATTAGTTTAAGGGGGATGCGCTAAGGTAGCCCGCGAAATTCAAATTTTCTTACGTTTTTTAGCAATTTGCAGGTCAGGCTGAGGCTACATTAGACCGCGACGCGACCTGCGACACATGAGCGACTAAAACAAATAAATTAATGCTCACGTATATTGCTACACCGTACATCAAATATTACTCTCGTTACCTATTCGTTTCGCTCTTCCAGTCGCATCGCAAATCGCTGCTTACTGTAATAGCCGCAGCCTTTGTGTCAGGTTGTATGTTGATTAAAATATGATTCGCGGCCGTAACTAATATGACTTAATAGAATTATAATCATTAGTAATAGTATAGTATTTGTGGTGAAATGTAATCATTTTACAACAAATACGAGAGTAGCTCACCGTGGATGGGTGACCATCTTAACATACCGAGACTGATTGTGTTGTGGAGGTCATATAGGCAGTCGCTCCTTATAAAATACTGGTATTCAGCTGCATCCGGTTAGACTGAAAGCCAACCAACATCCTTGGGAAAAGGTTAGACAGATGGACTGACGAGAACAGCTTATACCTCCCACCAGAGTACCAGAAAAAACTTGCATTAAGATGCAATAAGTACCTACCTATGCGGTTAAAAAAACCGCTGTATATTTTGTAAATTCGGTATACCTGTTAACCCCTCAAGTGTCTGAGTTTGGCTAATTTTAGACCCCAAACCCCAGCGAATGGGGAGGGTTGGGGGTTAGTTGCGAACCCCATAGGTTCACAACTACTGATGATGATATGTTTTCCATCGGATGATGTTTTTTTACGTTTATATACAACGTGTAACGTTAAATGCGCAAAACCTCTTAAGGGGTCATTGAACTCATCATTATGAACAACTTTTACTATGGGACCAAACCTGAAATCGCGAAAAAAAATTAGCTGTTCAGTACATTTATGTTCGCATAATTCGTCAAAATGTTACTGAACAGCTGATTTTTTTTTTCGCAATTTCAGGTTTGGTCATTGGTCCCATAGTAAAAGTTGTTCATAATGATGAGTACAATGACCACTTAAGAGGTTTTGCGCATTTAACGTTACACGTTGTATATGTGATCTAAGCTTATATACCTATTATGTAAAGTTTTGTCCTTTTGCACACTTGGGGTGCATTTGACACTCGGGGGGAAGGGGGGGTTAGCTGCGAACTCCATAGGTTCATAACTAATGATGATGATGCGGTTCCCATCGGATGATGTTTTAAGCTTATATACCTAACAAAAAAAGGGTTTTTCTTATGCACACATGGGGTGCATTCGACACTTGAGGGGTTAATATGAGGTCACTGTTCAAAACCTCAAGGTGTTTTGCTAAGTAGGTAGCACATTTTAACTTAAAATATAACAGTAACTAAATGTTTTATTACTGCACGTGAACAATGAACCAAATATGTGCATTACATAAACAGTGAGTTTGTATTGTGTGGCTATAAGAGCAGCGGGTTTAGGTTTTAAACTTTTGGATACAATTAGGTGCTTTTCCACCTGAGATGTTCTATGCTACGTTGCTATGGATGCGTTTGATATTCACCAATCATATTCATTGGTCCACATAGCATAGCATTGGTGGAAACGGGTTCAATTAAGAGATGTTTCTTATATTATAGAAGGATGTGTGCTATGGATGGGAGCTATGAATGCGCGAGTGGTGTAGCTGCCGCTCCCCGTGCCTTCCCTACTGTCCATGCATCGCATAGCTCGAGCTGCGCATCTTCATAGCACGTCTTACTCGCTCCGCTACATAGCTTAGCATCAGTGGAAACGGTCACATGGTCACATAGTTTCGTTTCGTATCTTAGCTTTTACATCCTCGCAGCATAGCTGCATAGCACATCTCTGGTGGAAGAGCAGCCTTAACCACACGTTGACACGTCTCAAAGAATTATGTGGTTAAGGCGAGTAGAGCTGCTAACTAGCGATACTATTGAAAAAAAAAAGTCTGGAGATATGGAACATTCAACATTACGCGCCAAAAACGGCAGGTTTTGGCGTGAACTGCTAAAGCCATGTATTATTTCCCGCCGTATATCCACCGTAGCATTCATCGTATCGATAAATATGATCGAGACTGCGTATCATGATCGCATATCATCAGTCATCACCCGTTCACATAGGATAGGCGATCATGATACGCGTCGGCGATACGGATACGTTGATCGGATCGGGCAAATGATACCTACATATCTGAACCCGGCTGGGTCCACACTTGTATCCATAGCGTATCAGATCTCCGACGCGTATCATCGACGTCATTTTCGCTAGTGTGGACGCAAAATGATACGCGATCATGTGACACACCGTAACTAAGCATTAATTCAGAAGCATAATAATCAAGATCATTCTTTACAGAAAGCCTTTCGCTTTCTGACCGACTAATTGCGCACAAGCGAACAAATACCATTCTCGGGGTTGCATTCCAACCTATAAAACATACTTCACGTGCAATTTTCCTCATCATACATTCCTTGCGTAACACATTTATATCAATCGGAATCTGAATCATTTTAAAGCAAATTGCTAATCCATTGCTTCATGTTGGAAAAATTCGTCTGCTCGACAACGTAAATAAACGCAATGAATGTTGTTGAACTGTTCAAATGAAACCGATTTTAATTGATAGTGAGTACTGTTATGACCGGGCCACACCAATGTCAACGTCAATGCCCATCACCGCCATAAACATCGCGGTAGTTACAATTCGGTCAGGATTCGGTCAAATTGTCGCGATAACTTCTACGCCTCTACGGCCTACGTCTTTCATCCCGATAATCAATGGCATATCCTGTGGACGTGGCCCCGACATTACGCAGTTGCCTCGTCGGTATAGGTACTGAATTACGGCACTACGGCATCGGTATCAGCACTACGTTGACCACCATCTCTCCGACTACGAGCAGGCGCACTTACCGCTCGTTTCATAGCCACACATAATGACGGCGGGCGATTCTCATGTTCCGCTCGGCATGTTTTGACTAACCTGTGCATTTCACACGATGCTCATACTACACAGTACACACAGGTGGAATACTAAGCGCCATTTTGTTTGTAGGTCAGGGTTTACGTCAAGATGTAGCTTTTTTATAACTTTAACCTATATATGTTGTTTTTTGGGGTAATTTATTTAATTTACGTGCTTTTTCTGTAAGTAGTGTAGGTATGTTTGTGCATGTTTAGGAGATAGATACTGGATCAGATTTAGGTGTATGGATGAGACAAAGTAAAGCTCCCCGCAGACAGGCGCGACACGACTCCGGTTAAATAATAATTTAAGTTTTCATAGAAATTGCTCCAACAGAGTCGCGCGCCTGTCTACGGCAACCTTGAAGGTTACGAAAAATTAAATAAATAAATAAATATGTACCTCCTACATCAGAAAGAAAAATATCTAGTCGAATCCCAACTATGAATGAAAATAAAAATAAAAACTTAACTACTGAAATACTTATTAAGATTTTTAAAGATTTTCCAAGCAAGATGCGTGTTATTGATAAGATTAGTCATTAGTCATTAGTCATTTATTCAGTAACAATAATTTGTATTTGAATTTACACAAAAAGAAAAAAAAAAAATATAATATAATAAAAATAAAATAAAATCTACATTCAAAAAATTAAATTACACACAAAACAAGACATATACTTATCATTGATTTTACAAAATAAATTGATAAGATTAAAGGATATCAGTTGTAGGCCTGTGGTTCTGGAGATTCTCTGTGATTAATTCTATAACTACCTGTGGAAGGTCATCTTACCATCAAGAGTTCAAGGCCATTCGTGATAATGTTATGCTGACTGTGTATGATCCTTCTTCGTGCGGACTGCGGTATTTGCAGCGGAACCTAAATGTTAAGAATATTGGCTATTATCAGTAAGATTTATTTTCTTTGGATTCCTAAAACAAAGAACCCGACAACAACAATGCTTCTTAAAAAATCTTGGTTGTAAGACTAGTGTCGCTATCTACCGGGCATTGCAATAAACAGGCAGTTAACGCACGCAGAGAGCGTGAAGTGAAACAATAAACGTTACTCAACTCTCCCGTAGTTCGCCGTATCGAAAACAGATGGCATTGTATTTAAATAATTTTAATGTAAGGCCTAATTTTGATTTTCTTTATTTTTCAGGTAAGGGCGCGTTAGACAGTTCGTAAACAAAAAACTAGAAGTATGTATGTAAGTAGTATTCGGAAATCCAAATCAATAAAGAAAGCTTTAAAGTAAGTATGCATTAAAGCGCTGAGAAGGTATCGTCGAAGTTTTTGCATAAAATATAACAGCGTTGTATTTTTATTATCATTGCGTAAATAATTACTCAATATGTAAATTAACAGTGAAGGTTTAAAAATATCTTATCACAGCTTTACGATTTCTCGAAATTAAATTTAAGTATTCATAAAGGATTGAATCAATATCGTGAACCAGCTGAATCGATTAAGGATTTTACAGGCATTATCAATTTCTCGGTAAAATATCTAATAACTGATTATTTCTAGCAGTATCATCTTTTGATCAGAAAGTCACGTAGGCCATACCTACTCTGGCCATGTTATGACCATTTACGAGTCGACTTTATTGCAGAACTAAAAATTAAGCATTAAGTACCTATTGCATGTATGATACTATGATGTACCCATACAAATATAATATCTATGGATGTACCTAATCATTTTATGTACACACAGCGGCAGGTCAAGTTACTACAAACTGTCAAATTTTCTCATTTGATTTTGAACTTATCCTTCAACATTTTAAGGTTTAAAATCATTTGGAGAAATTTGACAGTTTGGTATAACCTGATGTGCTGTTCTCTGTACTTAAAATAATTGTTTTCCTGTACTGGCTAGGTACCTATAAACTTTTAAGTACCTAAGAGTTTAAACGTGGTTATTATTTGTTATTTAAACCACACACGAAGTTAGACTGGCTGGTATTATTGCTCATCAGTGCCTCTGCCATGAGTTTACACAGCCAAAACTCGCCAGCGTCTCCGTAAATGATTTCTATGAAATATTGTAGAGCGTGGCCCTAGCGGTCACGGAAAGAATTAAAAATTTCATATAAATCATTTAGCTAGCGTCTTTTGGCTGTGTTAACTCATGGTAGAGGCACAGTACGCTATGGAAACTATATAGGTACCATCGACAAATGCCAGGCCTTTCCAATTTTGAAACAATTTTGCTTGTAAATATTTTGTGCCGTTCGGGCTTTTTATTGTTGGACGAGAACAAAGGACCATAGGGGCAGGTTTTCTTTGATGAATTAGTGTACTTAGACAAAAAGCAACTTTAAGGTGTAAATTAAAGGCGTTCGTTTTGTCGATAGTACAGTCAGCCACATCATTAGCTGACCCACCCTTATATAAATGGTTGAGATTTTTTAGAATACGAGTCGTTGGTTTTTTATAATTCTTTTATATTTTATTTATTATAATATTTAAATAAAATATAAAAGAATTATAAAATTCTATCGATTCGTATTCTAAAAAATCTCAACCATTTATGCAAGGGTGGGTCAGCTAATGCTGTGGCTGACTGTACCTATGGTAGACATTTAGACAATAGCATAACATGACATCACGGCTCACATTTTGCTAGTTACCTTTGCCACAGTCCCATATATTAGGGGGCGAGCCTATTGCCATCAACCGTGAAAAAGTCCAGACTCCGGGCTGCTGAGATATTCTAGATGGAAAAACCCAATAACATTTCTGACCCCGACCTGTGAAAGCACATAACAAAACAAATAATTAAGATGAAAGAAGTTTTAAAAACAAAAAAACGTAAAGTATATTTCAAAACCTATAAACTCTTAACAATATCAATGAACAGTAAAAAAACACTGCCGCAATGATCTTTTGGTGCGTGGGAAAAATTGGAACTAAAGGCCGCCATCTTCATTTTACATTTTAGAAAACAATGATGGTTTTCATGAAAACTCACGCCACCAGTTGGCGCCACTTTGGCAAGAGGTCTTCCATTTCGACAAAGTTTTAAAAATATATGATCACGTTCGTCATTCGTTTCAATCATTCATTCATCATTCAGTCACGATTAAAGTAAATATAGGCACTTTGACACTTTTGACAGGTGTCCGGACCTGACGTCTTAGTGCTGTACCTAGTAACGTCATTTCAGAAAACCCTCATTGTATAAATCTTTACCAACAACGCCCCCTGTCATTCGAGCGCGAAAAGATCCTTGCAGCATTGTGCATATGACGTCATAACTTGGACAGTACACAGTACAGTTACCGGCCATAAATATTGCACATGGATTTTTACAGTTGCCGGCCGTAAAAGCACATGAAACAAGTAGGTATACGTAAAAGTACATAAATAACGTACTACAATAGTACTATATACATACATACACATAGTCACATACACTATACACACATACATACATATATACATCGTATATATGTAGTTACGTATTTAACGTACGTAAATCCCATGTGCAATATTTACGGCCGGTTACTGTACATGCATCTTTTTTACGACGTCACAATGTGGTAAAACCTCCTTGACAAGTTCTTCTAATTTTTCTTAACGGCTTCTTCGTTTTCCTTGTCGATCTCTTCAATTATGCTCATTATGGCTGAGTGTTCTAACATTGTTACAGGCTTCCCTCTTTTTATGACAGCCAACTAAACAAAATATGAAAAAATCTTGTTCTTTACTATTCTTTCATGTTCAATTTTCATTCATCTCCCTTTGGTGAGAGTCAGCCATGCTACTACCATAAATAAACAGTTCATAAAATAAGATTCATTTGGTAAATAAATCACTTGCGAGAATGATCGATTTCTATTAATGACAGTGACCGCGCTTTAGATCCTGTAGTCCCCTTAACAGCTATCTTTGCTTCTACTACAGACAAAGATGACCTTATGAACCCTTATCCTGCGACCAAAGGTAGCAAGCACATTTTCCCATAAATGGAAACCACATTCACAAAATGAAACTCAAGAGAAAATGGTATGCCATTGAATTATTTAAAAGCTAATTAAATTGCAGTTTCTCTAATCACTAGCTTTATTCATGTAGTTAGAATAGAATTAATGACGATACTAACAAGTTTGCGTATTTATAATGGACAAGAAACGCTTTTTATTGGTTAAAGGTCGAGAAGTTAGCTCAGGTAAATACGAGCGTATAACGGAGTGAAAATTATAGAGATACGGGAAAGCTCCGGGGGATCCGTAATTCAAAGTCAAATAGTTTATTTCAATTAGACTATTAAAGGCACTTTTAAAGGTCAAAAATAAGAATACCGGTTACTCAGAAGCTCAGAAAACCGAAACTTGGACTAGCAGTCTAACTAACCACAAACGTTGTGTCTACTACCAACATAGAAATATATCTATGACTAGCATGTTTGATTCATCATTCATCATTCTCCCTTATCCCAATTTATTGGGGATCGGCGCAACATTCTTTTTTCTCCATACTTCTCTGTTAGTCGTCATCTCGGTAGTCATCCCCTTTCTAGCCATATCATCTTTCACACAGTCCTTACATCGTTTCCTTGGTCTTCCCCTACTCGTATAGCCATCCACATTCACACTCTAGCAAGTTTGATTGCGCAAGTTAATTTCTGTGCCCGACTTGTATCAGGAAATGAAACTACCCGTAGCAAGGTTTTTTGTAAGTCGTACTTGCTGAACTAGCAATGAGTACTTCTACGGTGCATATGGGTTGAGCTTAGGATGTGTTCATAAACTTGCGAGTGGACCTTTCGTTCGCCTTCGATAAGAAGTATCATTTTCCTCCAAGAAATTCAATGCGATGTCGCGATGTTTCTAGAACCGGACCTCTACATTAACTGATAAGATTAAAGTCGATCTTCGTCCGACTGTCGACTCAAAATTTAAAATTTATCACATAGTACTCCCTTCAGCAGGTCAAGCTACACGAAACTGTAAAATTTTATATATCGATAAAGATGAAAATCTATTAAAGAAATTTGACAGATTGTAGTAGTTTGATGTGCTGGCGTCTTTACATAAAGAGCATAACCCCCAATCTTGCAATCATAGTTAGGGGCAGCGTGATCTAATGTTAGGTGTCCTGCCTGAGCTACGTGTCTTTGAATTGAGTAATACTTACGTCCAAGTTCCTCTGCCCAGATTGCACTACCTCCAGTATAGCCCTGATGGCTAACTTGATGGCTCCCTCATCAGTTTTCACGACTCTTTCGTCATAGTATTTCTCCAAAAACTCCCGAGCTGTCTTTTCATATTTGCCTGTTGTTGTAGCCTAAAATAATAGAAGACTACCTACCATTATTTTAATAACACAGACCGTAAAAATGTATCAATTTCGTTATGATTGTGTTGAATTGTTTGATTACTTTCTGGACACTTCGTAATGAGTCCTCCTCTATAATGATTATCTATTATGGCTTTGACAATTCCGTTGATAATTTTGGTTGGCCATTATGCAATACCATTGATATATATACACTAGATTAGCAATTACCGCGCCAAGGCGTTGCCACTGGACATACGGCCACGGCCGTATGCGTAGCTAACGTCAGTTCAGTGCTCTGTATGACGGCAGCCGAAGTGAACCGAGTGACACGCGACAAAAAATATCGCCAAAATGGGTAAATGCGTAATAAAAGAATGCGATTCAAGATCACAAAAACTACCGGAATTACTTTCCACACGTAAGTTTATTGTTTCTGTGTTTATATCAGCGTAAAAACGCAGTAAAATAAATAAAATGTAGATTTTTTTTTTATATGATCAGTGTTACAACTAAAAACTATGTTTTAGTTTCCCACATTTGTGGGAGTTTTTAATTTATGGAATAAGCGATTTTAAATATTTTTTAATAATAATTAACAATGTTCCAGAGTACCTAAAGATGCAATCAATCTTCTCAATCAATAATCCGATTGCTGGGAAAAGAGACCGACTGGCTACCTACTAAATGTACTGTCATTTGTTCGAAGCACTTCCATGATCAAGATAAAATAGCCCCAAAAAGTGAATGTGGCCGTGTTTATTTGTCCAGTCAAGCAATTCTAATGCTTAGTGTAAGTAATGATTTTATGCGGTAACTAGCTTTTGCCCGCGGCTTCGCCCGCGCCTATGTCGGAAAATATCCCATGGGAACGTTCATGTGGAAAACATAGGGCCGTCCGATATAACTGTGCAAACTCAAATCGCTACGATATATCGTTACCGTGTATAGTAGGCATAAAGCTACCAGTCGGCATGATTTTTTCTGACATCTTCAACAGCCGTCGTCATATTTCAGCCAATTTACACAAAACCATAATTTTCAAAATCGCTGAACCGCATATTTCTTTATTTCCTATCAAAAGCATACATTTTAATTTTCACATCCCTAACTTAAGAAATAGTGAGTTTCCCATACAAAATTTCTTCCTCTATATCACCCCCTGTAGGATTGTTTTTGAAAAAAAAAGTAGCCTATGTCCGTCCCCAGGATACCATCTATAGTCTTGCCAAATTTTATTGAAATCCATTCAGTGGTTCTGGGTTTCCCATACAAACTTTCATCCCGTATATCACCCCTGTAGGATTATTTTTTTAAATAAAAGTATCATATGTCCGTCCCCAGGATACCATCTATAGCCTTGCCAAATTTTATCGAAATCCGTTTAGTGGTTCTGGGTTTCCCATACAAACTTTCATCCCCTATATCACCCTCTGTAGGTTAAGACAAAAAGTAGCCTATGTCTTTCCCCAGGATGCTATATAAAGCCTTGCCAAATTTTGTCGAAATCCGTGCAGTTTTGTAAATTTTAAAATCAACCCCTACTTTACCCCCTTAGGGGATGATTTTTCAAAAACACTGAACCGCATATTTCTTTATTTCCTATCAAAAGCTCACATTTTAATTTTCACATCCTTAACTTAAGAAATACTGAGTTTTCCATACAAACTTTCATTCCCTATATCACCCCCTGTAGGATTATTTTTAAGACAAAAAGTAGCCTATGTCCTTCCCCAGGATGCTATATAAAGCTTTGCCAAATTTTATCGAAATCCGTGAAGTTTTGTAAATTTTAAAATCAACCCCTATTTTACCCCCTTAGGGGATGATTTTTCAAAAACGCTGAACCGCATATTTCTTAATTTCCTACCAATAGCATAAATTTGTTATACCTAACTTAAGAAATACTGGGTTTCCCTTACAAACTTTCATCCCATATATCACCCCCTGTAGTATTATTTTAGAAAAAAATATTATCCTATGTCCTTCCCTAGATGCTATATAAAGCCTTGCCAAATTTGGTCAAAATCCGTGCAGTTTTGTAAATTTTAAAATCAACCCCTATTTTACTATATTTTACCCCCTTAGGGGATGATTTTTCAAAAACGCTGAACCGCATATTTCTTTATTTCCTATCAAAAGCATACATTTTAATTTTCACATCACTAACTTAAGAAATACTGAGTTTCCCATACAAACTTTCATCCCCTATATCACCCCGTGTAGGATTATTTTTGAAAAAAAAAGTAGCCTATGTCCGTCCCCAGGATACCATCTATAGCCTTGCCAAATTTTATCGAAATCCGTTCAGTGGTTTAGGCGTGAAAAGGTAACAGACAGACAGACAGACAGACAGACAGACAGACAGACAGACAGACAGACAGAGTTACTTTCGAATTTATAATATTAGTATGGATTATCAAATTATAGGTAACGCCAACAAAAAATGCCTTCTCATTGAATTCCCACAGCAACAAATTAGTTTATATCGACTCAAACTACATTGTGTACTGAATGTTTTTTCAACTTAGTTTTTAGATTGTAAAGAGCTGTTTTGCCTACAATAAATTCTATATTTTTCAGGACAACCGTTATTCTAAAGAGCAGGTGGAGCTTTAAGAAGAAGAAAATATGGATGTGGATGTTGTGAAAACCGACGAAGAGATAGACGAAATAACTGAAATTTTGGGCTTCGGGGAAGCCCAAAATGAGGAAAATAATTCACCGTTTGAAAAATTTATCGGCTAGAAGACTAAGGAAAGGAAAAAAATATATCACAAAAAAATAAAAGACTAGAAATAAAAAAAATAAACGATGTTATAGAGGAACTGAAAAAAAACGTATGTTGAGCGAAGAAGACGAAATGCAGCTAAATGTAAATGATGAAACAGTGCAATTCGTGGATGAATTAAAAAAACCTTCAAAAAGAAAAGGACTTATAGAAAACTGACTCTTTGTGGAAACCGAAGGTTTTGTCTTTGCGATTATGGACGAAGTTATGATGACGAACAACTACCGGAAATATATTGTAAAGGACAGCACGGTTGACATCTGTCGGGCATTCCACCGTCCGGGGGAATCAATCCGTCACATTATTTCTGACTGTTCTCGTCTGGCTAACGGAGACTACTTGCATAGGCACAACCTTGTAGCCAGGATTATCCACCAGCAACTTGCTCTGAAATACAGTCTTGTGGAATTGGAAGTACCGTACTGTAGGTATGTGCCCGACCCAGTTCTCGAAAATGGCAATATTACGTTGTATTGGGATCGATCTATCATCACTGACAGGACTATTGTTGCCAATAAGACAGACATAGTGGTGATAGATCGATTAGAGCGTCGTACAATGATTATTAATATAGCGGTCCCGCTTGACGAGAACCTCGTGAAAGCTGAAAAAGATAAGCTGATTAAGTATCTTGACCTGGCTCGCGAGGTTGTCGACATGTGGGATGTGGATACAGCAATCGTTGTGCCGATAGCCGTGATGGCCAATGGCATAATAGCCAAGAGCCTCGATCAACACCTGAAGAGGCTCTCGTTAGGCAGCTGGATTAAGGAAGATTGCTCCAGAAAGCGATACTTCTGGACACCGCGCGTATCGTTAGGAGGTTCCTCTCTAAGCAGCCCTGACCACTGGTAGCTTGGACCCTGTTCCCGATACCGGTGGGCTACTATTTTTTATATTTTTTAATGTTTTTATATTTTAATGTTTAAAAATGTAAAATTAACTAAAGGAAATAAAAAAATGTTCAAAAAGAAAATGCCTTGATTATTTTCAATACATATAACCTTCTAATACACATCTAATAAGAAATACATAATTCACATACTTAAAAAATAATTTAACGTTTACCGTTTAAACGTTACGTTTTTTTTTAACGTTTAAAAAGTTGGGTAAAATTTCGCACGGGTAGGCAACCCCTTCCCGCCATTGCACGTTTATATTGCGGTCTTTGTCTAATCTAAGCGACAGTATTGTTCTTGGGACTTGTGTAAGTGAGACAGATATATGTTTACTTTTAAATGTTTAGTAGTTTCAAAGCTACGTCGTCGCATTTAAATAGTGGTTATACTTTTTTTACACATTTTAATGAGGTTTGCTTCTCTAGTTATACAGGGTGGCCGAAACATTGACGTCCAAAAATAAAATTTCGGTCCCTCGTATCGTGGGGTATTCGAATCACCCCCATGTATGTTCCGCGACTTTTCATAGTTTTCGAGTTATGAATTTTTTTCTGAATGTTTGAAAATTTTCGACCTGACCAACCTAAAAAAATTAAAAAAAAAAAAGTAGAGGGTTTTATCGAGTTTCTTTTTTTGCAACTGAATTTTCATAAGTAGTACTTTTATGCATAAAATAATCAGCTTCGTAACTGTGATGAAAGTTATGAAAATGTTGATCTAAAGTGAAAAATTTACGTTCGGTAAATTATGACTCAAATTTTCAACTTTAAATTAAAAATCTTAACAGGGGACTTCATAATTCCTAAGTAGGCTTCAAGAATGCGCCAGACTCTCAGCTTTCATAATCATAAAAAAAATGAAGTACTTAATAGGGCTACTTTGTTTAAAATCGGCCTTCAAAGACAGCGAGGTGGAAAAATTCTTAAAATTACCCATCTGAGTAATTATTTTTTTTTGGCTATTTTCTCGTTCCTAAGGTTAATTAATAATAAGAATACTGAAAACTAACCAACAAATAGTTTCAGAGTTGGGTAAGAAAAGTTTTACGTAAAAAGTGGTTTTGAATAAAACACAGATGATAATGTGAAAAAAGTACTTAATTTATTTTTAACATTTACAAAAGGTTTTCAAAGTGGCCACCACCAGCAGCAACACATTCTACACCTACGTAAGAAATTGTCTGGCAATCGTCTAAAAGCGTCTCTGTTCTCTCTCACAACACGTTCAGCTTCTGCAATCAACTGCCTCAGCTCTTGTTCACTTGAACAGTCTCGGGCGTATGCTATTTCCTTGTAATAGCCCCAAATAAAGAAATCGATGGGGTTGAGATCAGGTGAGCGTGGAGGCCACCTAATTGGTCCGCTGCGTCCGATCCATCTGTTGGGGTATGTTTCATCTAAGTAATTTCGGACCTGGGTTGCATAGTGACACGGGGCGCCGTCATTTTGCAACACCATGGTTCGTCTGAGTTCGAGATTCACATCTGCCAGCAACAATGGAAGTTCATTTTCCAAAAAGTTTTTGTATGTTTCTCCATCAAGTCTGGACGGCAGTTCAAACGGACCAATTAGTTCGCCATTGAGGATACCAGACCACAAGTTAACGCTGAAGCGATGTTGAAATGTCGAAGCTCTCACTTCGAGTGGATTTTCATTCGCCCACGTGTGGTAATTATGAATATTGAATATAATGTGGTTAGTTTTCAATATTCTTATCATTAATTAACCTTAGGAACGAGAAAATAGCCAAAAAAAAATAATTACTCAGATGGGTAATTTTAAGAATTTTTCCACCTCGCTGTCTTTGAAGGCCGATTTTAAACAAAGTAGCCCTATTAAGTACTTCATTTTTTTTATGATTATGAAAGCTGAGAGTCTGGCGCATTCTTGAAGCCTACTTAGGAATTATGAAGTCACCTGTTAAGATTTTTAATTTAAAGTTGAAAATTTGAGTCATAATTTACCGAACGTAAATTTTTCACTTTAGATCAACATTTTCATAACTTTCATCACAGTTACGAAGCTGATTATTTTATGCATAAAAGTACTACTTATGAAAATTCAGTTGCAAAAAAAGAAACTCGATAAAACCCTCTACTTTTTTTTTTAGAATTTTTTTAGGTTGGTCAGGTCGAAAATTTTCAAACATTCAGAAAAAAATTCATAACTCGAAAACTATGAAAAGTCGCGGAACATACATGGGGGTGATTCGAATACCCCACGATACGAGGGACCGAAATTTTATTTTTGGACGTCAATGTTCCGGCCACCCTGTATAACTCAATGTGCAATACAATCTATTGCATAGATCATAGCAAGCAACGCAATGAGCCGAAAAAAATCTGGACGTTTATCAATAAAATGTATTAAGAGATAATTATCCACTGTTTCAAGCTGCTTTTCAAACCTGGTAAATATACTTTTTTCTGCTCTTATACCAAGTTTATACAAGTCCATAATTTATTTCTATACCTCCCTAACTACAGCAACTTCATATTACCTTCCACTCATAGTAAATCCCAGATGGTTCAGTCTGGAACAGATGTGGGTTCCCATCGTAGTCAAAGCCTCCTATCAGACAGGAGATACCGAAGGGCCTCCTTCCATTGCTCTGAGTGTAGTTCTGTTTCATCTCAGCTATGTACCGCGTTATGTACTCTAAGGAGACCGGGTCTTCTACTGTTAGACGATGTGATTGGCATTCTATTTGAGCCCTGGAAATGGAAAACAAGATTTATCCTTGTCCCGTGATCACAAATAATTAGTATTAATGTTTATCTATTGTGGAGGAGGAGGAGGAGCTAAGTGGCTAAGTAATAACAGCCGCACGGGTTGGTCCGTGTATGGGTGACCATATTTACATACCGAGACTCCTAAGTGCCTCGGAAGGCACGTTAAGCCGTTGGTCCCGGCTTCCATTCGTGGATTTTTGACAGTCGTTACGGGTCATCGGAAGCCCGAAATTCTGACAACCAGTCTTATCAAGGAGTATCGTATTAGTATTACCCAGTTCCTGGGTTGTGGAGGTCAGATAGGCAGTCGCTCCATGTACTGGTATTCAGCTGCATCCGGTTATACTGGAAGTTGAACCCAACATAGTTGGGAAAAGGCTAGGCAGATTAAATGGCGATTGTTTAGCTCTTGTGTCTGCTTCACGGATAGCATTAAAATTATTAAGCATCATGAAAGTTTTCCTGTTGATTTCCTATTGGACTTATCTAAATTATCTTGTGGTTGGAAATAGTTTACTTACGTCCTTATAACGGGTGACTTTCGATCTTATAACCACGGCCCAAACGTGTCCGGCGCACTATGAAATCCTATGTAGTAGTAATAGGTAAACGTACCTATATAAAAAAATATTATCTGACACTAATACATAACATACCAAGGAACTAATGTCCACACTCGTACAATACGCGCCACGAAAGATGAGCGCTCTTTCTACCGCCCCGGTGACGCCCGGTCCCACACCGCGCTTAGACCTCATAATTACCGCTTAAAGAGACCTAAAATCGTCTACTGCGCAAGTCAAACCACGTGGTGAGTCAAGTCTCATCTTTCGTGGCACAGCTAGAATATCGGCTTATTCGGCTTTCGCTTTAGAACGAAATGTCAATACCTTGAAATCAGCACCCTGGCATCAGCCCTCAACCCAGCAAAAGCCAGCACCACATGCTCATCTAATGACACGATCTTCTTCTCTGTTCTCTCGTCCTGAAGCTTTTCTACTGACTTCCTCTCTACTGCCAGAACTATGACGTCAGGTCCTCTTATACCCACTACTGGGGAACCCCTCCTTACTGCCTCTTGGGCGTACTGAACTTGGAGAAGCTGTCCATCTGGGGAGAACACTGTTATTGCTCTGTCGTATCGCGCCATTTTAAATTATGTTTAAAATAGTTTTAAGATATATGTTGCCTTTTAATTTCTTGAATAAAATAATACTAAACCTACTAAGCAATTAAGAATGTTATAAAAATTAAAATCTCAAAAAAAAATTCTGACCTGACTTTTGACGTTTAGTTTTGACAGACTTCATGAATTTTTCCAACGCAAACAAGTAAATTCACTCTGCTTTTTATCATGAAGGTTTTAACAGTGCCTGGATAAATTCTCCATGCATTATGTTATCGAACGAACCGTAGATATGTTAAATAATACACTCACTTAACAAACATCTCCACTTAAACAAAACAAAAAGTATCTAAATTAATTACGAATTCAAATTAAACCTTAGCACTAACGACTCCTTCCAATCGCAGTTGAAATTCTTCAATAAATCAGTGTTGCCAGTACCATAATGTCTCGCACACTCGTCGAATGCGTTTTATTCGCTGTCCCGGCGAAATATGACGACGCTAATGTTGCCAGCTGATTGATTTTATTGACTTTCGCGCGCTTTGAAGTTTAAACATACTGCGGTTGGGGCAAGGTGCTGTTTGGTATGCGAACTTGGCTCGCACTGCCGCAGTCGAGATTTGAGGAAGAGATTTAGGCTCTGTTTGAAAGATGTTATGTGAATCTTGATTTTGATTTAAAACTAGAAATGCGAGAAATCCTCCCTAGAAGATCGTGAGTGTGAAAGCTTGCGCCATCCAGCAAGACTGACGGAGACGTCCTTAAAAAAGTGGCTGGGATGGGACATGAGATAAAAGTTGGGTTGTGAATGTTGTAATCGGCTGAGTCGATCAATCAATCAATCTGCCTAGCCTTTTCCCAACTATGTTGGGGTCGGCTTCCAGTCTAACCGGATGCAGCTGAATACCAGTATTTTACATGGAGGGACTGCCTATCTGACCTTCACAACCCAGTAACTGGGTAATACGATACCCCTTAGTAAGACTGGTTGTCAGACTTTCGGGCTTCTGACGACCCGTAACGACAGTCAAAGATCCACGAATGACAGCCGGGACCAACGGCTTAACGTGCTTTCCGAGGCACGGAGGAGTCTCGGTGTGTAAAGATGGTCACCACCCATCCACGGACCAAACCCGGCAAGCGTAGCTTAACCTGATGGATCGACCCGTGGGGCTATTATTACCTAGCTACGGCCTCCTTTGCGTTCGGCTGAGTCGATATAGAGTGAAATACGGGGTTATTTTAAATTACTTAGCTAAACTCCGCAGTCGCGACGGATATCGATATTTAAATACAATAAAATAAAAAATGAAAAGGTTTGGTGTTTTTTTTTTGGGACCTCCCATCATTCACTGTAAGCCGACGTGATTACTGTTGTAGTTCTTGAATTAAAAGAAATATATTAACATATATACGTCAACGGTCGCCCCAAGTTGATGAAAAGAAAATCCCGTTAGAAAGGTTTGTACTGGAGCTATCTGCCCAAGAAGCAATAGCCGATTTTAACAAAGATAAACCTAAATTGCATTAACAGAGAAAACTACAAAAGTAGATCTTTTCAACTAGTATCTGATGGCCAATTCTCGTACCTAAAAACGTTCACAATGTCATGCCAGCGTCAATCAAATGTCAAAAATCCAAGTAAACGCTATACAATTTTTGACAGATTGAGACTGAGATGAGATTGCGAACGTTGTTAAAAAATACGAGAATTGCCCCTCAGATCTGCCTGAGCTGACGAAAATAATGGCTGTGTAAACCAGCCAGGTTTACACAGCGCGAGCTGCTGACTAGACAGCAGCTCGCACTGTGTACACGCATTTCAGTAGCTTGGCTTGCCTTGGCTGTTTACACAGTGCGAGTTGCTGCACTGCAGCTACTCGGTAGGCTGACTCATACGCTAGCTCGCACTGTGTAAACTAGCCACTAGACCTAGTCAAAAATCGTCAGTGGTGGCGGCAGTCCAAACAAAAGACAATAATAAAAATACTACATAGCAACAATACTTTCCTAATCAAATATTCAGCACATCAACTAGAGCTATTGAAGCAAGTTCTGTATCAAGGTTACAGCCATCACAGGAGACCATATTCGTATCGGCCGCCATTCGCCAAATTACTCTCAAACTAGTTTACATACAAATTACTAATGGCTGCCAAGTTTTAATGGTCCCTTGTCATGAGTTCCGTAGGTAAACATTAATACTTACATGTATTAGAATTCCAGGTTTCCAGGAATCCAGGTTCTCCTAGTATTGAGTCAAGTAGGAGTAGAGCTATTTCCGAACTGTTATATATTCCCAGGGGCTCGTGGCTAAGTAATACTTAACTGTCGTGGCTCGATCCATCAAGTTAAGTTACGCTTGCCAGGGTTGGTCTGTGGATGGTTAAATAAATAAATAATAAATGGGTGACCATCTTTACATACTGAGACTCCTCCGTGCCTCGGAAAGCACGCTAAGCCGTTGGTCCCGGTGGTCATTCGTGGATCTTTGACAGTCGTAACGGGTCGTCAGAAACCCCGAAAGTCTGAAAACTGATCTTACCAAGGAGTATCGTATTACCCAGGAACTGGGTTGTGGAGGTCAGATAGGTAGTCGCTCCATGTAAAATACTTTTATTCAGCTGCATTCAGTTAGACTGGAAGCCGACCCCAACATAATTAGGAAAAGGCTGGGCAGATTGAATAAAGCTAAAGAGCTTGTTTGTATGTTTGGATCTAGTAATTGCGGAATTAAAGCTAAATATTTTTAAACGATATTTAATTTGTCATTAATTTCCGTAAAGTAACGCCTGATCCTGATTGCATTAAGTTATGCTATTCTACATAGTTTGCAGTTATATTATTTGAGAACTACGGAATCCTAATCGCTTGTCTAAAATGTATGTACTAGACCGGTTTTAATAAATTGCTTTTATTGTAGGACTGACAACTTTTATTTGATGATACCAACGAGTTAATCAGTTTCGGAAATCGAGAATTGGAAATTATATTTACTTATTTGTTTTTTTTTTTTAGCCAAAAATTGGTCTTTTCATTACTCGTGAAATTTCTTGTTCCCCCGACCCCGTCGCATCGCATCGCCTACCCGCGATATTACTTTGTTTTTGCTTAGCGTTTTTTTCTTTTTGCTCGGCTTCTAAGGATACTAACGTGATGTTAAATAGCCTATTGGGCTAATGGGCTATCAAATGCAAAAAGATTTTTTCAAATCCGACTGGCAGTTCCAGAGATTAGCGCGTTCAAACATACAAACAAAAAAAGTAAGTTTAAAAACTAAAACCCGACTACTGAAAAATAACGCTCTAAAAAGTATGACAAGAAAATATTCTCGTCTGTAATTAGGAAAAGACAGACAAATTAAAAATCCGGAGTCACACGTAATCTGTTCGATTTATGCCCTTAGATGACGTGTGACTCCGGATTTTTAATTTGTCTGTCTTTTTCACGCCACGTATCGTCCCTACACATTCTCATAAAGTTGGTAGATAACTTTCTTTTACCTGCAATACTGTATAAATTGTTGATTGTTACACTAAGGAAATAACGCTGTGCTACCTCCGTTCAAGTCCATTCATTACATAATGTCTCATTTCATTCACAGCAACTTGAAGTACTAGATGATGTAACATGTTTACCTACAATCTGTCCTTCCGATCTACTCACGCCCTTAACGACTAACCGTGAAGTTATTTACTGACCGTGGGCGCAGTGGGGGCGAGCGTATTGCCAAATATGCAGGTTTGATGCCCGCCTGATGTCATCGGTGATATCGATTCAAATGAGCTCATAATTGTGTTATTTAGCTAGAGTGGTCATAAATATTTTTTTGTTACATTTCGGTGAAGTATTGTTGGTGCCTATGGAAGTAAAATAATCGAAATGTAAAAGCTTGGAGCAGAACAAGGGATTTTAAGCTTAAAAAATCTTATCAGAAACAATGCGCTCCAAAATAGATCTAGTGGATGACTTTTCAACCGTCTTGAAAAAAATAGGCTATAAATAGGTGAACGGAGTAGAAGCTTACCTTTTTTTTAGGGTTCCATACCTCAAAAGGAAAAAACGGAACCCATAGAGGATCACTCGTGTCTGTCTGTCTGTCACAGTCAATTTGTTCGGAATCTAATGGACCGATTAAGTTGAAATTTGGTACACATATGGATTTCTGTGACCCAAACACGTACGGATAAAGTAACTAATGAATTTTGAATATGGGAGTCACTTTAATAAGAAAAAAAAAAGTTTTTAAAACTGTACCGTGTGACCGTGTGAATTTGTAGTATTTCTTGATACTTAGATCAATTTTATTTGTCTAAGCTATTTAAAAAAAAAATTGTATGCCACAGGCTTCTACTCCGTTCACCTATTAACACCCTATTTTTTAAAGACTATAATAAAAGTTATCCGGTAAAATGTTTCCACTACTGGGAGTGCCACACAGACCTCCTTTCTGTGAGAGGGGGCGAGCGGAAATCCACCACGCCCATTGCGGGTTTGTGGATGGGACCCTTCTTCGAAGTTGCACTCTAACGAGAACGAGACACAATTCAGCATCATATCGTGCCAAATCATTAGATAATTTGATTGTCTGTTCGAGAAAATTGCCAATTGAAATTATATCAATCTGCCTATCCTTTTCCCAACTATGTTGGGGTCGGTTTCCAGTCTAACCGGATGCAGCTGAATACCAGTATTTTACATGGAGCGACTGCCTATCTGACCTCCACAACCCAGTTACTGGGTATCGACTGGTTGTCAGACTTTCGGGCTTCTGACGTCCGGTAACGACTGTCAAAGATCCACGAATGACAGCCGGGACCAACGGCTTAGCGTGCTTTCCGAGGCACGGAGGAGTCTCGTTATGTAAAGATGGTCACCCATCCACTGACCTATTGCGAGGCTTAACCTAACAGATCGGCCTATACGGCTGTTATACTTAGCGACGAGCTCCTCTTGGCAATCGAAATTATATCTGAGACATCCTTAGCGCTTCACAGTTATGTCAAATAATCCTTTACAGTTTCTTATAAGTACCAAAACCAGTTGTGAGTACTCACTGTATGCCTCCAAAAACTATAACAGCATCCATTCAAGAAACGGTTACTTCCTACAAGTACAAGACACCGTTACTCCCATTCAAGTTGTAAACTTTTTGCCTCGGTCGCTAATCTCGTCACCATTTAAGGTCAGTAGAGTGACCGATTGATGACGAAAAAATTATATATAGACGGGACCGTCATGGTTTTGTGGGTATCGGAGTACTGCCTACGTAGGCAACCTGATTTATAGGTGTTAGGGCTGACGAAGCAAAGAAGTGGTGGTAATTTGAATTCAATCTGCCTAGCCTTTTCCCAACTATGTTGGGGTCGGCTTCCAGTCTAACCGGATGCAGCTGAATACCTGTATTTTAAATGGAGCGACTAACTATCTGACCTCCACAACCCAGTTACTGGGTAATACGATACCCCTTGGTAAGACTGGTTGTCAGACTTTCGGGCTTCTGACAACTCGTAACGACTGTCAAAGATCCACGAATAACAGCCGGGACCAACGGCTTAACGTGCTTTCAGAGGCACGGAGGAGTCTCGGTATGTAAAGATGATCACCCATCCACTGACCAACCCCGGCAAGCGTAGCTTAACCTGACGGATCGACCCGTGCGGCTGTTATTTCTTAGCCACGAGCTCGAGCGAGGGTGGTAATTTGAATTGACATTACGTATTTAGTAATAACGACTTTAAATTTCCAGTCCTGGGTGCCACTGGGTTCGGTTCCCAGGTCGGGCAAAGTGTGATTACTTCCTGAATAATGTTAGGGATGCCGAAGTAGTGAAGAAGTTTTTATTATTAATTATTGGCAATTTGAATTAACATATTTAATATGCACTCGTGGCTAAATAACAACAGCCGCACGGATCGATCGAAGCTTAAGCTACGCTAGCCGGCGTCGGTTCGTGGATTCGTGGTGACTATTCGTTACATATCGAGACTCTTCCGTGCCTCGGAAAGCACGTTAATCCGTTGGTCCCGGCTGTCATTTGTAGATATTTGATAGTCGTTACGGGTAGTCAGATGCCCCCGAAAGTCTGACAACCAGTCTTATCAAGGGGTATCGTATTACCGAGTAACTGGGTTGTGGAGGTCAGATATGCAGTTGCTCCATGTAAAATACTGGTATTCAGCTGCAACCGGTGAGACTGGAAGCCGACCCCATCATAGTTGGGAAAAGGCTAGGCAGATAATGATGATGCTGGTTTAGACAGCCCTAATTATTCACATGCCTAATTGAATAACGGTAGTGGAACATTTTTTACATTTTATTTAATGTCACGTCACTTAACCCGACGCTATCTGACTTTTGATGATTTTAAACTGAAGATCACGTCTAAACGAGTAGTGTTAATGATTTGGAAAAAAATATACTTATGTTAAATTAGAGCATTTTCTTTAATTTGTAAAGTTATGTCTAACGCAGATAAAAAACTGAGAATAACGCAAAAACTGTCAGGCGTATTTTTATGAAACCTTCACTATTTTAAAGGTAATTTAATGATTTATCTTTTAGTATACGTGTTTTATTAAAATGCCTTTTGTTTTATGTATAATAAATTAATAATGCGTCTAATTTGGGACAGCGCTCCTTGATGGGCGAGTCCTATTACTGGCTGGACGTACGACGCGTTGCGTGAGCTCAGCACAGAACGCGCAAGCTAACCACTCAAGGTCATTGGCGTATAGTCCCGCCTTAAATGATTATTTACTGTCACTTTCAAACTCATTCATTTATAGGTTATCAACTTATCATCATTCTCCTGTCCTTATCTCAATCTATTTGGGGTCGGCGCAACATGTCCTTTTCTTCCATACTTCTCTATTAGTCGTCATCTCGGTAGTCACCCCATGGACCTAATATACTATATAAACAGGACTGAGCTCTCCAAAAATCGTATCATACAAAAAGTAACCTTAAGTATTGCACTTTAGGTTTACTTTCGATAGGATGTCTTAGCTGAGGCAAAACGAGCCGAGAGAGAGAGCCCGACTTGAGTAGTTTGTCCCTTTTGCTCAATTGCCAACAGATAAAAATGATAAAGATGGTAGAAAAATTTCACCAACTAAAAGTAGGTAAAATAAGTTACGTATATTTTTTTTAGCATTTAGATTAGTTTTAAATAATTTTATTTATAGGTTTACAATCTGTATATCTTATTCATAATTTTATAAATAAGCTCCATGAGTAAAATAATCAAAATAATATAATTTTGATTAATGTTTGGTAGCTATCATATAATTACTCTGGTAACACTGAAATCAATGGTTTCATGGCGGTTTTTTTCAATTTAGATAGCGAAAATGGTGAGAAACTGTTGCATCAAGAAATGTAAAAGTGAATGTTATGCTGGTTGTGGCATTTAATTTCACAGGTAAGGAACTTGTAAGGAATAACAAAGATTTAAATAAATCTCGATAAAATGCTTAAAATTGTTACTAAATAATAACAATTTTGAGTCTAAATAGTGTAACCATGCTCTAGACGTTTTGTAGACAGAAGACTTAGCGTCTTCTGTCTACAAAAGCTATAAGTAGTGTATTTCTGGTTAAAAGTGTTAATATTAGGTTAGGCGCATAATAAATACAATTTGTACTTATGTATCGCATGATTGAAATAGCATTATTTTTAAGTTGGTTACAGCTTTCCATCCAAAGAAGAAATTCAACAAATATGGTTGGATGTAATTCCAGAATCATTTTAGTTCCCTTTGCTTCAATTACATACTTACCCAAACCAGCTCCGTAGAGTAAACGAAAAAAGAGCAAAAAAGTACCGTGGTCCCAGAACGAGATTCTACATGCCTACTTCATCATAAGCCACGTATACCTACGTGATCAAATTTGATGATTCGCCACAAGACGAGATTCAGATTCAGATTCAGATTCAGATACTTTATTTGCTCAAACATGTGTGTACATACAATTATATAGAAAATAAAATAAAAATGCATGCAAGGTGTTAATAGGTACATGGAGATGTGCTAACATGTTTACCATATTGTCATGGTGTGCAAATGTTGATATGTTTGGATTTAAAAAAATAAAAAATAATAATAACAATAAAAATGCTGACATAAATAAATAACATTAAATTGATTGATAACTTTATCAATTCATATAGAAATAGATGGTGGCAACATTACAAAATTGTCAAAGATTCAATTATTAAAATAAAAAACTAAAAAATATAATGTCAACGTTGGTCAAAAATATTATCAAAATCATTATTACATTACATACATTAAAGATTAAATTAATTTAAATATAAAAAAAAAAAAAAAAAAGCATGTCAATTCAAAATGATTCGATTAAAAATTCATTTACATCATAATACGCTTTACTAGCTAAAAAAGATTTTATTTTCTTTTTAAATGCTACTACGCTTAGCTCTTTCCAGCTATTGGGAAGTTTATTGTAAATAATGGGAGCCATACAGAAAACACTCTTGCGCATAAGTGCAGTCCGAGACTTATGTTGACAAAGTTGACTGTTATCTCGTCTATTTCTAGGAAACTGGTCTGCCATGCGGGGAAATAAATTAGGATTTGTTTTAACAAATATCACGATTTCAAAAATATAAATTGATGGTAATGTCAAGATGTTGTGGCTTATGAAAAACGGCTTGCAGCTATCAGTCATTTTTAATTTAAATACGGATCTAAGGCATTTTTTTTGGGCTTTAAATGCGATATTTCTATCCGTAGAGAGTCCCCAAAAAATAATGCCGTATCTGATAATGGGCTCTGCCATGCCGTAATAAGCGGTTAATAGAGCATCAGTATTTAGTGTCCGCGATAGTTTATAAAGTGCGAAGGCAGTGTTACTTAGTTTTTTGCTAATGACCTCTATGTGCGCCTTCCAATTTAAATTACGATCCATGGTTAGTCCTAAAAATTTTGTGGAATTTACTGTGTCAATTACATTATTATTATATTTAATTTTAAAAATTGGAAATTTTAACTGCCTTTGGCTGAAATGCATTATTACTGTTTTATTTAAGTTGATATTGAGGTTATTATTTTCTAACCATAGAATCGCTTTGTTTAGTGTATTATTTATATCAGTTTCATACATATGCTTATTATCACAAGGAATCGTTATCGTGCTGTCATCTGCAAAAAGTGTCATACTGTGTTCTATACATTTAGGAAAATCGTTGATGTAAATGGTAAAAAGCGGTGGTCCTAATACGCTTCCTTGCGGTACGCCATATACGTACGAGTCTCACCAATATTGTAGTTCTTCCTTCTTGCCTCAAAAACATGGGTAGGTACACGATTCAACACCGACATAGAACACAATAATGTTCAGTTTCATAAAGGAGCTTTCGAAAAAGGTCTATTTCTTTATATTATTTAATTACAATATGTTTGTAATACAAACAATAATTTGAAATCACTTAGGGTCAACCGGACACAAATTATCTCTGTATAAACGAATTTTCCTGTTTGTCATAAAAATGTTTGGTCACCCTATTAGAAGGAGATAAACTGCCTCAATGTGACATATCTCTCTCTGCTCGTGTTTTTGGTATGAGAGCTCAGTCCAGTTTGTATATTAGGTCCATGAGTCACCCCCTTTCTAGCCATGTCATCTTTCACACAGTTCATCCATCGTTTCTTTTGTCTTCTCCTACTCTTATAGCTATCGACATTCATACTCAAAACTTTTCTCACGACATTTTCCTCATATGTATACCAATTCAACATGTCTGCTCTTCCAAAAAAAGAAGTTAGTAGTTTGGACAAGCACTAGAGCAATATTACAGATCTAGAAGTGTTGATCACGGATCGGGAACTAATAAAGTTGCACATAACCAGTCCATTGAATAGTTTAATAATAACGATATTGGAATGAAAATGCCACCGAACTTTATAGTACAAGATTTTCTGCTAACTAAGTAGGTACAGTACAGCTTTAGGGTGCTGTTCCACCAGACATGTGCTATGCTACGTTGCTATGAATGCGTTTGATATTCACCAATCATATTCATTGGTCCACATAGCATAGCACTGGTGGAAACGGGTTCAACTAAGCTGTTTCGTATATTATAGAAGGATGTGTGCTATGGATGGGAGCTATGAATGCGTGAGTGGTGTAGCTATGTGCATCTTCCTCACACAGCTACGTCGTGGCGGCGCATCTTCATAGCTCATCTTACTCGCTCCGCTATACGGCTTAGCATTAGTGGAAACGGTCACATAGTTTCGTAGCTTAGCTTTCACATCTATGGTGGAAAGTCAGCCTAAGCTGTGCGAGGAAGATCACATAGCAACACCACTCGCGCATCCATAGCTCCTATCCATAGCACGCATCCATATAAAAAACTTTTTTACAAAAAACAAAACCGACTTCCAAAAAACACTACAAAGTGAAAAATAACTTTAATTTCGGAAGTCGGTGTCTTTGGATCTGTATTTTAGGTTTTTGCCCCCGACTTCCGAAATTAAAGTTATTTTTCACTTTGTAGTGTTTTTTTGGAAGTCGGTTTTGTTTTTTGTAAAAAAGTTTTTATTTTTCACTTTTTAGTGGTCCAGTTTGTAATTTATCTAAGTTACAATAACCCAATGTCAACTGCTCATCACGTTTTACAAAATATTGCTTTTCCTGATGCAGGGACGTTAATTGTTGAGGAGTTTCCTACTAAGAACCAGGGGAACTGGAGCTCATGGTGAAGTCACCATTTTGGCGAGCATAAGCCATATTAAAGTAATCGACTCGCAACCTGTGATATACTTAGATATAATTGAGTATTTCCAATGGCCATCTGTGGTCTTCATCATCAGTTCTAGTTCACCAAATGGTACTTTCCGAGAGCAAATGCATGAGTTATTATAAAAAATACCGAAATCGATACAAGTGTGCCCATAAAATTTGAGGGTTTCCCTGGATTTCCATGGGATCCCATCATCAGATCCTGACTTGATGATCATGGGACCATTTGGGAAGTATACCCTTTCGAACAAAAAAAGAAAAATCCAAATCGGTCCAGCCATTTTCGAGTAATCGGGGAACATACATAAAAAAAAATAAAAAAAAAAAAAGGTTCCGACGAATTGAGAACCTCCTCCTTTTTGAAGTCGGTTAAAAACATAGCTTGGTTGGACCCGTTTCCACCAGTGCTGTGCTATACCAATGAATATGATTGGAGGATATCAAACGCATCCATAGCAACGTAGCATAGCACATCTCTGGTGGAAAAGCACCCTTAATCCCAGCTCCAATCCACTCATAATAAAGTTTATGAAACAACTATAACACGTTTACCGTTTATGTAGATGTTATAAACTAATCTGGATACAATCAAACAAGATATTCTGATCGCGTCGTAAAATATTTGCACAATAACACTTTATGCACATGCGCTTTGAATAATTAAACTTGTACAGTCGGGTACAACAATATTATACTTTGAAATAGCTGGTAAACCTTAATAAAGACTAAGGGCCTATTTCACGATGTCCGAATAGCCACTACTTACTTTAGAATTTATTTTTATGAAATTATTTGCCAAGTAAGTTAATAGGGACTTAATCGTAGGTGGTGAAACAGGCCCTTATTGCCTTAGGGTGGAGGTGGGGGGTTGATTAGAGCGAGCGATTACGAGTAGTGGCTATTCGACATCGTGAAATAGGGCCTAAGAGATAGGTATTACATAGTGTATTACAAAAGCCTTTACCAGTCGTGATAAGAACGCAACCCGTGTGAAGAAGTGCCAGCTGGTGGCCTAGCTGAGCCTGTATGTTTAAATAGATATTTCGTAGATGTGACGCATATTTTTCCGCAACTTCTTTTCTATAAATTTATTTTATTTTGTTGTTCTGTACTCCCCACAGCGACGCCCTAAGCCGAGGTTCGTACCCCACAGTGGGTGCCCTTAGCGTGCAGTCGCTTAGTTAACTAAACTAAATTAAACTAAGGGACTGGAGTCTTTGAGTTCGCTTAAACTGCCAAGCCAACTCTTCGCAGCTAACAATTGACCTTATGATAATATTGCTAATTTTAATAAAGGGCAGTTTGCACACCTGCGTTTTATGCTCCCCTAGTACCATGCAGTAGTGGACAGCTGAATGAGATAATATCAACATTTAAATGTAGGATAACACATGTATGCGGTGTTAACATTCTTTAGAAGAGTAGTATAATCCAGTTTTTATTCTTAGAAATCGGTCATAAAGCAATTCATTCCATCTTCAGTTTTTAATATTTCGCGATTTGGTCACCACGGGCCGGTGCATTCAATCGAAAAATTCTGCGACTGTATGTATAAAAGATATCGAAACTTAATATTTTTATTAAACACTATACGAGTTAATAACCCCTTGTTCTTGATATGAATGAAGTGCCAGGGCCAAATCCTGTACACCACCTAAGATTAAAGACGTTTAGGAATAAGGAGTAAAACGCTTACATGAGATATACTCGTACATAAGAAACTTAGGCGCCATCTCCACGGGCGTGAAAATCGCGGCGATATTCTCGTCGTGCCACCAAATTCAATAGAAACTCTATGAATCAATCTTCACACGGCGATATAATCGCGGCGATAATTTGAAGGCAGAGCGTGACTATCGCCGCGATTCTCTCGCCTGTAGAGATGGCACCTTAGGTAAATTGAGCTTGAAATGTGCTGTCATTCCTTCTCATGCTAGAGATCAATGACATTGAACCTCTAGACGTTGCCATGATTACAGTGTGAAGTGTGGAAGTGAAACACATATACATGAAATTAGTAGGAAAATTGAGACAAAGCATCGTATCTTCGGTCTCTTACGGCGTGCCGTATTTTTGCTTGGCGAACTTTTGAATGTTAGCCAAACAAAGTGCTTTCACTGTTATAAAATTTATCTTGCGTCGATTAATTTAACTTTTTTGGACAGTTTTTGCATTTTGCGTATGTATTGACATGGGTTTCAGTCCAAAATATGGAAGATTTCTTACGTTAAACTTCATTTCTCATACCACATATCCTAGAAAAAGTATTATATTGCTATCTCATGACCGGCCACACGGTGGCTCGATCTAGATGTCTATTATCTAAGCTAGGGATTGTCACTTTTGACAGCTTTTTACTTTACACTCACTTCACCTGACTTTTCACGGTGAGCTTTTTACAGCATAGATCAACTCTTCTCGTTTAATTCTAATAACCAACTGCACAAGCAGTTTAATTAAGCTTTCGGATCTACTTATGACATTCTGTAGTCACATATACCCCTCTCATTAAAACACAGTAGACGGCCAACAGTTGCGACACCCTTTGTTATATTCAAGTTAGCAGAATCTAGGCGACTGTGTAGGATGATCGCCTGTCTAACACTTGAGTGATGATCAGCATTAATCTGAGACTTGGGACTTTGTTGAATTAATGGTAGAGGGAAATGAATCATAGTACTGTAAGGCAAAGAGATATAGAGAAAGAATGTGTATTGATATGCTTGCTATAGTATCCAAGAATAAAACTATAATGTACTGCACGTCTGGCTCACTCAAGCTATTGACTTGGTGACTGGATAATATTTATTCTGCGGCAGAGAAAAGCTTACGATGTTTTTAGGGTTCCGTACCTCAAAAGGAAAAAACGGAACCCTTATACGATCACTCATGTGTCTGTCTGTCTGTCTGTCACAGCCAATTTGCTCCGAATCGAATGGACCGATTAAGTTGTTTGGTACAAATATGGATTTCTGTGACCCAAATACGTACAGAAAACAATAACAAAAATACAGAAAATAGTTCTATACCTGTAGATTACAGGAAAACCTATAGGAAGTTTGTGGTCTTAAAATAACATAGTGAATCTCTCAATATTGTGAGTACAAACTTACATTAAATTTACTGTTGGAATGTATGGGAGAACATGTTTTTCAACTATAATGTTAAGTTTGTTCTTGAGATAATTTCATCCCAACTACGGAACCCTTCTGCGTAGTCCGACACGCACTTGGCCGGTTTTTTTCTTCATCGTAATTCGGTAGTGTTTTTCATCGATGGTACCGGAAGATAGGATGCCAAAATCGTGCGTGAGTTTTTTTTTTTGTTGATTCACGGACTAGTTTGAAACGAAATCTTTTTACACTACGGCCAAAATATCTTGGCGCATAGAAATATAAAAAACATTCTGCATTCGATTACCATTCTTTTAGTAACTGGTTCTTATCATTTGCTGGAAATCTCTCATCTAATAAGTTCTTCGCTATCTCGATGTCTTCGAAAACAAGCTCCATCAGAAACCTCACAATCCTTTTCAATGATCTAGAAACCACGATTTTATTACTATATCTTCATTTTAATGAGCTAATATATATGTCAAATTACATGCAAAGTAACAATAAAACACATCACCCATAAAAGGAAACGTGGAAAATATTCAACACTTGATAACGTCACTAGTTAGGAATGGTCAGAAGAACCATTTGTAATGTCATCTGCCTAGCCTTTTCCCAACTATGCTGAGTTCGGCTTCCAGTCTAACCGGATGCAGTTGAACACCAGTATTTTACATGGAGCGACTGCTTATCTGACCTCCACAACCTAGTTACTAGATTAGTAAGTAAAGTAACAGAAGGCCACACGGAACAGTCTTGGTTTTAAAGTTGCAAGATTTTTTCCAAACAATCATAGTGGTTGCCTGTTGTTTTTGTGCCATTACATGGGATTGGACGAAATTATTATTATTCATTACGTGCCACGTTAAGCCGTTGGTCCCGGCTGTTATTCGTGGATCTTTGACAGTCGTTACGGGTCGTCAGAAGTCCGAAAGTCTGACAACCAGTCTTGCCAAAGGGTATCGTATTACCCAGTAACTGGGTTGAGGAGATCAGATGGCAGTCGCTCCGTATAAAATATTGGTATTCAGCTGCATCTGGTTAGACTGGAAGACGACCCCAACATAGTTGGGAAAAGGCTAGACAGATGATGACATGGGATTGGACGAGCACATTGGAGATTTCTGAGCAATGCTTCTCGGACTGAGATTGGTCGTTTAGCTTAACCAAAAATGGTCAGGTGGCTTTGGTTACCCGGCAGGTTAGTGTTTGAATAGCGTATGGGGCAGAAATAACTGCAGTCATTACAATCCTCATCTATTTTACAAACGTCGAATTGTTTCTGCATATACAGGGTGTAAGTGTAAGCAGTGGGAATCTTTTAAGGGGTCATTATAGCCATTATTATGAACAACTTTTACTACGGGACCAAACCTGAAATTGCGAAAAAAAAGCTGCTGCTCCCTACATTTTGACGAGTTTGATGTAGATAAATGTACTAAACAGCTGATTTTTTTTTCGCGATTTCACGTTTGGTTCCATAGTGAAAGTTGTTCATAATGATGAGTACAATGACCCCTTAAGAGGTTGCTGGTGTTTTACCAATAACCCTGTATAGTGACTGTAGTTTGTTTATGAGCGGAAGATAATGATGTCTGGATGATGCAAATGATGACTAAAGCCCTTACACACGTGAGCAATGAAACTTCTGATCCCAACTTTAATACGTCAACTACCTCATTAAAGAAAACTGCACCATATTCGGTGTCGGCGGATCATTGTCGATCGCGCCTACGAGTAGCCTACGCAAGTCTTAAACATATTGTCGACAGCATTCCTATGAGCTGCTTAGTGACAGATAGGCCTAATGGGCCTCATTAGCGTTTCTGTTAGGCCTTGGTAGGTTTTTATGCCGTTTGAGTTAGCAGTCATTAGGAAATGGGAAGTGAGGGTGGGTTGTGCTTTTGTGTGTGTTGTAACTAAATTATGTCTCATCGTGGAAAAAAAATTCGGAAGTCGGTGTCTGGTTAGATGTATTTTCGTTTTTCACCACCGACTTCCGAAATCGACACACAAATTCTAATACTACCCTGCAAAAGAAATTAGAACATCATCTACATAAGCAGTGGGGAAAAAATACGTATTATTGAAGCTAACTCAAAAACTAGCCAAGCAATGTTAATAAATATAATAGGGATCCGACTTTCAGGTAAAAATAAAATCTCTCGAATAAAACAATTTTTATTGAAATCGTACTCTGTAAAAATTTATGCTTGGTCGTTCAAAAAAAAATATATATACTTGTCGACTTGAGAACCTCGTTTTTGTTGGTTTAAAATACAGGGTGGAAGACATCGACGCGCAAACGGTTACCACGTATTCAGTACATCATTCCGAGCCCCCCTATATAGAAATTTTTCATCGGTTATTGAAAAAAAATCTTTAGTTTCCTTCAATAGTGCAATACCTAAACGGTCAAAATGTATGGAAAAGCAGATTTTTTTTTCAATAACCGATGAAAAATTTCTATATCGACGCCTTAGAGTGAAAACCTCGTAAGTGTAAAAGAAGTAACTTTTCAGGAGGAAGAAAAAACTGCGCGATGTGAAATTTTTGTACGGCGTCTTTTATGTTTTTTTTTATTAATGAATTTGGAAATTTAACCCGCTTTCATATCGAGAAATGTTCGATTCTATATGATTGTCCGAAATCCATAAAATGATACTTACGAGGTATTCGTACAAAAAACTCGACCTGAAGTAAACAAATACTAGGTACTGTCATAGATGGCGCTACGAGTATCGAATGAACAAATTAGTCGGATCAGGATGTGCGTTGCGAAGTTTTCCTCCTAGAAACGCAATAAAATAAATTTGAGCAAAAATGTATTCCCGAGGTTTTCACTCTAAGGCGACGATATAGGGGGGCTCAGAATGATGTACTGAATACGTGGTAACCGTTTGCGCGTCTACAACACGGTCACATTAACTTGACGCATCTCTGGAATGCGCGGCCCCGCCCGCTTCCCCCCGCATTCCCTTAGCTCGCCCGGCAAGGGTCAGTATGGTCAGCATCTTTGTCACCGATACGCGCGGCGATAATTTGGCTAGATTTCTGTTGAAGTTATATTAATATTACCAAAATGACGTCATCAACGCCAAGCGTCAAGTTAATGTGACCGTGTTGTATGTCCCTTCCACCCTGTATTAGCTAATCTTCGTCAAAAATGTAAGACGTTGTTGACGCTGTCGATTAATCATCTGAACCTTAGTAACGATAATCCTATATTACTTTAAATCATAATCTGTCTACCATAAACATAGAATTTTATGATAAACGTAGGAAGATGTGATGTTTTACATCTCAGTTCGTTCCTAAATCAATGGAATCGCATGTAATTGACAAAGATAGGCTTTTACTGTGTTGTGGGTCGATAGTAATAAATGGATGATTTATTGTTTCAACTTTTACAAGGTTATACTTCTACTTGTGATTTTAAGGACTGTACAGGGTCAAATTAAATTAGGTAGCGAAACTCTGCATGTTGGCAACACCAACAAAGCATAATTATGCAGATATTTAATTTTTAAGTTTGACAACATTAGAATAAATTCGTTCGTTCGGTTAGAGTGAATGTACGACTCTCTCTCGAAACGGATTGCTTGTGAGATAGACGTGTTTTGCTTTTGCTGTCTTAAATAATATACGTCTTGAAGTGATGAAACGACTTTAAATTCTGCCAACCAGCCTCAGCCCACTATCTACAGCACCGAAGAAAACCTACAGTCCACGAAGTCCCAAACACTGCAGGCGTGATGTGTAAAAAATAAATTAAAAAAAAACACGATAAAATATAAAAATATTTGATTTTGTTTTTGGGGAGAACGGCTGCTGGTAGTTTTGTAACTTGAAGCATGAGTTGATAAAATCTGTTTTCTTTTTTAACCGACTTCTAAAAGGAGGAGGTTCTCAATTCGTCGGAACCTTTTTGTTCCCCGATTACTCGAAAATGGCTGGACCGATTTGGATTTTTCTTTTTTCGTTCGAAAGGATATACTTCCCAAGTGGTCCCATGATCATCAAGTCAGGATCTGACGATGGGATCCCATGGAAATCGAGGGAAACGCTCAAATTTTATGGGCACACCTATATCGATTTTGGTATTTTTTATAGTAACTCGTGCATTTGCTCTCGGAAAGTACCATTCGGTGAACTGGAACTGATGATGAAGACCACAGAGGGCCATCGGAAATACTCAATTATATCTAAGTATATACATATATCACAGGTTGCAATTCGATTACTTTAATATGGTTTATGCTCGTCAAAATGCATAATGGTAATGGTGACTTCACCATGAGCTCCAGTTCTCCTGGTTCTTACTAGGAAAACTCCTCAACAATTAACGTCCCTGCATCGGGAAAAGCAATATTTTGTAAAACGTGATGAGCAGTTGACATTGGGTTATTGTAACTTAGATAAATTACAAACTGAACCACTAAAAAGTGAAAAATAAAAACTTTTTTACAAAAAAAAAAACCGACTTCCAAAAAAAAACACTACTTACAAAGTGAAAAATAACTTTAATTTCGGAAGTCGGTGGCAAAAAACTAAAATACAGATCCAAAGACACCGACTTCCGAAATTAAAGTTATTTTTCACTTTGTAGTGTTTTTTTTGGAAGTCGGTTTTTTTTTTTTTTTAAAGTTTTTTTTATGGTGTTTAGATATCAATACCTATCCCGCCTGTGAAGTTTACAAAAAGAAATGATATTTTTAAACTGATTAAAGCTTGGGTAGTTTTTGAGTCAGCTTCAATAATATTTTTTCCCCAATTTTTATATGGATGATCTTCTAGTTTCTTTTGCAGGTAGTGATATTAGAATTTGCGTGGGGTAGGTACCACAACTAAAAAGTGAAAAATTAAAACTTTTTTACAAAAAAATACAACCGACTTCCAAAAAAAACACTACAAAGCTAAAAATTACTTTAATTTCGGAAGTCGGTGCAAAAAACGTAAAATACATTTAACCAGACACTGATTTCCGAAATTAAAGCTATTTTTCACTTTGTAGTGTTGTTTTTGGACGTCGGTTGTATTTTTTTTTTAAGTTTTTTGGTTCAACTTACGTGCCGCGACTGCCGTCTGTACCCTTTGTTGGTTTTTGATAGGCCAACATTACCCTTTGTTGGTTTTTGATAGGCCAACATTACCCTTTGTTGGTTTTTAGTAGGCCAGCTTTAACATTTTAGAACGGTATTATTTTCCCTATATTTATTTTACGGCTTTAGTTTACCTTTATTCTTGTTTTAACTTCAATCCGTGACAAACTTGAGTGCTCATAATTATTTATACATTTCCTATTAAACGTGCAGGAAACAGATTCAAACCCTGTTTTAACTTTCCTAGGTAATAAAGTGCTAATAAGTATTACAATCACACTAATATTATAAAGGCCGAAGTTTGTGAGTGTGTGTGTGCGTGTGTATTTGTATGTTTGTTACTTCTTCACGCTCAAACGGCCGGACCGATTTAAATGAAATTTGGTATGTAGATAGCTTATACCCTGGATTAACACATAGGCTACTTTTTATTCCGGTCTACTCGGGTGAAACCGCTGTGCGTAGTTAGTAATATTATAAATTCGAAAGTGAGTTTGTTACGCTTTCACGCTAAAACGGCGGAACGGATTTGGATGAAATTTGACAGATACGTAGCCTGGGACCTGGAGAAGGACATAGGATACTTTTTATCCTGTATCGCAGACAAAGTCGCGGGTAGCAGCTAGTACAAAATAAATGATACATAAAAATACTCTTATTCCAACAGCATAGCTATTCACAACGTTACGATTCGATACCGTATCGAAATTGACACATGTACGATAACCTGATTTCTGAACCGTAGGACTGTCAAAACGCTATTCACAGATCCGTACGGAAGGGTTATTTTTTGAACCGATTGTAGGTGTGTTTAAGGGGAACGCTACGACATGTTAGTAAATAGATAATTGTGGTAGAAAATGTAAAGCAGTACATAGACGTTATTTATTGGGTATTTCATTAAGTGCAACTGTAAACTACCATCATGTGACTATTAACAAGAAAAAAACAGTAAACAATGATTTTATTAAATAATAAATTTACCAGATTTCTATTAAACTTGCTTTGTAAACTTCAACTTTCTGTACCAAACCGGGAAAATATTTTGTTCTTTATTTCAAGTTAGTTCTCTATTTCATGCTACATGAATATAAGCTCATTATAACTTTATAATGTATCCACATTTTTAGACGATATTAGTGTTGCTGCTATTGTTAATAATTATGATTGAAGGTTAACGTAGTAGGTACCAAAGTGTTGAAGTAATAGGGTTAGAATAGAGTTATGCAGTAACCGCCTAAAATCTCAGACTAAATAAAAAACCCATAAAGCGCTGCGAACAATAGAGTGAAGCATGCTGCGCAAAACTACACCTCGTTCTGTACCTACATACACGCTCACACGCACACATTTACACCAAACTACATTAAACTACACCTCATTACGTGCACACATGTTTTCGAAACCCGAAACGTGCGGCTTCACTTTACTGTTGATAGTGTTATGTCTTGATTTTTTATTTAGTCTGATCCTAAAATTATATAAATACACTTGAATCTAAGCAGCGGTCAAAACAATAATAAAACTTTACATAACTACATTATGTAGTTAAATACTTCATAAAATGCTTATATAACTATGTTTTTAAACAATATTTATTATTCGATATCACTTCCGACAGCAAATACCTGTCGGAAGAATTGATGTTTTCATACCGTATACGAACTGTCAAAATTGTACGGTTACGGATTTGTGAATAGCGTTTAGCGGACTTCGTCGATATCAATGGCGTTCGATACGGTACGAAACCGTATCGTATCGTTGCAGGTTAGAGTTTAAATGGAAATTAATGTTTCACCTTTACGTGCACTTTAAAAGTTATAGCACGTTATAGTTCAAAATTGATTGAATTTCAATAGAAATGTATGGTTTACCTCTTAGTGCAGTTTACAGGGATCGTAAAACCACTAGAAGTGCTAACATTCGCAAATAGAAATCGTGTGAATGAACTTTAATGTTGATTGAATTCTGTTTCCGATGCGGTGTGTAGTGACCTTTATGAGCTATATATTAAATGTGTTTTCATTGTGTTTGTAAATGTTTACGTTATATACAAATAACGGGCTGGTGTCTGTTTCTGGGATAGAAAGACTGTCTGTAGTCCGTAATGGAAATCTGCGCAAATGGCCCATTTGTTGGATTAAAATCTTGTACAATCAGATTCAAAATATCTTTAACTATACCTTGCGCCAGATAACCGTGCAATAAAAGTCGTTGACCCCTCTACCAGTGTATTCCAATATTTCAAATCGATACGAAAAATTAACGCAGTGTCGCTAACACGATCAAAACAAACGTATCGCGGTAAGAGGCGTTCTTGACGAAGTATTCCCATTTGAGCACCAATCAATATTTTAACGTGGTGCTCAAAAGGGAATAATAAAAAATATTCAACTTTATTCTCTTTTGAGCCCCTTTTTTTTTTTTTTTTTTTTTTTTTTTTTTTTTTTTTTTTTTTTTTTTTTTTTTTTGCCCTATTGGGCCCCGTCACTTGCTGACATCTCTTTGAGGCGCGCGTGGAACACGACGCGCCGTCGACTCGGGCCTGGTCCTTACCGGACGGCGAGCTACCCGCTGCTCACCGTCCGCAGGCCCGCGCCTACGGTGGCCGGAAATCGCCCCGCGATTCCCGCCGCCCAGGGCGTCTCCTGCGGCGACTGAGGGCGTGAGGCTGCCTCTCCCTCACGCGTTCCGCCTCCTCCTTCGCGAGCATCACTGCTTCGCAGAAGGAGGTGACGGCCTCCCATGCACTCTCGCTCCGCACCATGGCCTGGACCAGGCTCGGACGCGAGAGATCGCCGCCGCCGATCGCCTCCGTGAGAACACGGCGGTGCTCTGCCCAAGCCGGGCAGACCTCCACTGTATGCTCCACCGTGTCCTCCGGGCGATCCACACAGTGGAAACACCCGGGCGTTTCCTCCCGCCTTATGCGAAACAGGAACCTCCCGAAACAACCGTGTCCGGTGAGGACCTGCGTCAGGCGGAAGGTGAGGACGCCGTGGCGCCTCTCTAACCACTCCTCAAAGAGGGGACTTATCGCCGCTATTGTGGCGTGCCCAGCGCTGGGTTGCGACAGTCGCGCTCTCCATGCCGCCATGAGATCCCGCCGGAGCTCTGTCCGCTGTACCGTGATTTCTCGCGGCAGCGGAGTTACGCCCCGGCGCTTCGCCTCCTCGCGGTAGCTTCTAGTGATGGGGTGTTTAATAAAACATACCGATACAAATTGGCAGTATTTTTTTTTTTGTTTGCATTTAAGTTTCAAGATCTTTTTTTAGGGTTCATTTATGCAATAAAGATTATGTTTATATTAGGCGTGATGTTATATTATGTAATTGGGAATATGGCATAGAATCCCATCAATAATTTTGACTCCCGTTTCCGAACTAAATTATTATCGGGATCAAAACTGCCTAAGTACTACCGTTCACTCTTTTTTTTTTGCTCATGGGAAATCATCAAATGACTTCTCCCGCTCTTGGTGGAGCAAAAGGGCGTGTCAGACTTTTACTGACTAAAACCCACCCGTGTTGCTTCAGTTGCCTATGCCAGGGCCACGGTATCTTTTTCCAACAACCCGCGACCCCGGCGGCATCGCCCTTCATTCTGAGATTTCATTTTACCAAGGAAAGTGCGTACACAAAAACAAAGATAACAACTTATTAATTTATAACCAGCTAAGTTGCGAAAGGCGTGGCCAGCGAAAGTGCACCGGTTTGGTCCAGGTTCGATGCCTGCTATGCTAATATTAGATTTATGATCTAGACCCGCACTGTACTTAGAATTGTATTTCATTAATAATATTGATAAAGACTAGATATACATGTTCATACATAATTCATAATCAGTCTATAATGTTCCCACTGCTGGGACTGTAGTCGAGTTGAGCACTGCCAAATGCGTGCACTGACTGGACAGGTCCACTCAATCTGTGTGGTTCTTTCCTCAAAAGACCATTTCAGACACCAATCTATATTCGACGCCTTAGAGTGAAAACCTCGTAAGTGTAAAAGATGTAACTTTTCAGGAGGAAGATAAAACTGCTTACTGCAAAAAAAACGCCGTCTTTTATGTTTTTTTATTAATTACTATGGAAATTTAACCCGCTTTTATATCAAGAACTGTTTGATTCTTTAGGATTGTCCGAAATGCATAAAATGCTACTTACGAGGTATTCGTGCAAAAAAACTCGACCTAAAGCATTCAAATACTAGGTACTAATACTAGATAGGTAGGATATAGATGGCGCTACGAGTATCGAATGAACAAATTAGTCAGATCAGCATGTGCGTTGCGAGATTACCTTCCTAGAAACGCAATAAAATAAATTTGAGCAAAAATGCATTGAAATGAAATGAAATGAAATGAAATGCATTCCCGAGGTTTTCACTCTAAGGCGACGATATATGGTCTTCACATGATCCGACCAAGATTATGTCTGGACATTAAAAGAGACTGTGACTTCTGAGATTGTTTCGGCCTTTCTTCTCAGAGTAGTCAGATAGGAAACGCCGACCTCATCTAGTTTTTAAAAATATGATTGACGTGTAAAAGTGTTTGTACAAACCTACTTACAGAAATAAATCATTTATCATTTATTTATCCCTTATAAACTAAGTCTATGGCTTCTACAGTCACCCGCAAATAATCTATTAACAAAAAAAAACATACTTATCACTTCTTTTTTTGGACAGTCGTGTAAAAAGTACAAGGCTACAACATTTGCTAGTCATTTTTCGTAGCAGAAAGGTTTTCTAACAGTGAGCGCGCAAGTACTAGTCACCGCCTGAGGTATGTGAGCGGTGAGACGGGTGACGTAGATAAACGTCAAGCTAACTCGGTCTGTCAATCTTGTCAATCGCGTCCTCCCCCGTCTCATCGTTCACATACCTCAGGCGGTGAATAGTATTTGCGCGCTCACTAAAGTTCTGCTGTGTACCGCACCGAATCACCCAGTTCTCCGCTATCCACATCAAATCTTCTGCCTTCTTCAACCCACCAATCTATTTGACTGTGAGAAAGTCCGCCAACTGCACCCACCTGCACTATCCTCCCCGCAGTTTCACCATAGTCATCCAATCGCGTGCTACCGGTGAGGTAGACGGCTTCACGCAAACGAACCGCCTACACTTGGAGTAATGAGGACATAGGGCTGCTGACTCACGTAACACCCCTGCAATTTTGATATGATCATGCAACATTTGAGATAACTGGATGTCCTTCTCCAGGTCATAGTGTACCCATGTGCCAAACATCCAAATCCGTTCAGCTGTTTTAGAGTGAAAGCGTAGCAATTATACATATTTATACTAGCTGACCCGACAGACGTTGTCCTGTTCCAATTTCAATCATTCACAATTCCCATAGAAAATCCACTTTCAGTTTTCCCGAATTTTTTAATTTTCCCGGCAACTTTTCCAATTTTTCTCTACGTAAAAACCTTCTCCTGACAATAATAAACACAACAAAAAAAGAATTAGCGAAATTGTTCCATCCGTTCACGCGTGATGCGATGACCAAGGGAAATAGAGATTCATTTTTATTTATATAGATAGATAGTTAGGATTTATATCCCTCCGAAGAATTGCTAAACTTAAGTGGCACTGGGCAGGGCACATTGCTCGCAGAACAGATGGCCGATGGGGCCGAAAGGTTCTGGAGTGGCGGCCGCGTACCGGAAAACGTAACGTTGGAATGTCTCCCACAAGGTGGACCGATGACCTTGTAAAGGCCGCAGGAGTCCGCTGGATGCGGGAAGCATAGAACCGGTCGAAGTGGCGGTGCTTGTGGGTGGCCTATGTCCAGCAGTGGACGTCGTTCGGCTGAAATGATGATGATGAGTTAGGATATTATTCAGTTAAAGGTGAATCCGCGAATGTTCGATCAATAATAGCATATCGAAGCTCAAGATATTAAAAGATCGTCTATGAATTTTCGATGAGCCAGCAAAAAACAAGTTACTATTATTATTAAAATAATATTTTCTGTTTAAAAAGAAGTAGGTTACTACTACATACTGGAAAAACAATAATCATACATTTACATAAAACCATAGCCTTTGCTTTTTAAGTTTATGGATGATCACAACTGAGTTCGGTTCGGGGTGATCTGCAAAACTGTGATGACGAGCGAAATTTTTTTCAGTGTCTCATATTTTCTACTTTTTAGAAGTCGTGGAATAATAGTTATTTATGCAACTGACGTATAATAAGGGGTATTAAAACACGAACGTGGGTCACGAGGCGAAGCCGAGTGTGATAATAGTATCACATGAGTGTTTTAATACCTAATTACGTACAGTTGCATACAAGACTTTATCTACATCCATGTTATCAATCCTCTATAAAAGGTTCTGAAACAGTTTTTTGCAATACTAATACTCGTATCGAACATGGCGGCCGGCGTCATAGTAGGTATACGACGTGAATTCGAATAAGTTCTTTTTTAAAATTACGGCGCTGTTGTAGTAAAACGCGCGTGCATTACAATGTTCTTTTTTTGAAAACGTGTTGCATTATGAAATTCAGTACAACATTAAAGCACCCGTTTGGATGTTATTATGGTTACCATGGTTACTATGACACTGGCTGTTTTAATATTGGCAATAAGCTAACTGTTTCAGAAACTTTTATAGAGAATTTATTGCTTTAGTTATTCTTCTGAGGAATTTATAGCAAGGGTGTAGATAAAATAAATAACATAAGACTTATTAATTTGATAACAAACCTACTGCAAAGTTGGACCTTTTCCTAGTACTTATTCGAAATGTATAAAATATTAATCCTTGACATTTTTTATCAGACATATCAAGGTTCCAAGCTGTATTCGACACTAGATTATCTACATCCCAGACTATATAAAAGCGGTTTAGATATTGTTTAGTTTGATTTTGCATATTGTTAGTACTAAGGCCTTGTCCAGGGTGAAAGCGCGGTTACTGAGGCGGTAGCGGGCGCGATTATGTGGTCACAGTGCATCGCGAGTTGTTGTACCGGGCAGTGGAGGCTAGACGTGCTTCTATAGGTTAAAACAAAAAACCGGCCAAGTGCGTGTCGGACTCGCGCACCAAGGGTTCCGTTCCGATTTCTAAAAAAGTGTGCTATTTAGAGACATCGTTTTATTTTTCCTGTAATCTTTACATAAACTTCTTTACATAGAATAATTTCAGGTTTTTCTCTTTACAAACTTCGGAGAAAAGGGGGGGGGGAAGGGTATTTTTTTTTACATTTTTCATCAAAAGTCAATACTATGCGGCCTAAAAAAAATTAAAAAATGTTGAGAATGTGCAAACAGCGCTCTTTCATATGATACCCCACATGCCCTACCAGCCATTCTTTGAATTTTTAAGACCCCCTTTCAGTCCCTGTTGTAAAAGAAATAAATATTTTTATTCCTTTCTTATTTGCAAAATAGTTGGAGTTGGTAAACGTTATCTAAAATTGTTCCAAACAAGATGATAGCATTAGTAGTTCTTGAGATATCCAGCTGTGACAGACAGACAGACAGACAGATAGACAGACAGACAGAGTGACACCATAAGGGTTCCTTTTTTACCATTTTGGTACGGAACCCTAAAAACGATCGCTCGCTAGCTATGCGCGGACTTTTAATTAGCTGCAGTAAATTGACACTTATCTGTCATTTCGTTAAAAAATGTTCCCATTTGATAGCGACATGACAGTAAAAATTACATTAGAAGTGTCATTTTACTGCATCTAAAAGTCCGACCGTAGGTTCCCAATCCTGTCATGCTGGGGCCCACACTTACGTATAGTCTAGTGACTATGCTATGGACGCAAACGGCTTGGCGGTTTCATAAGTACAGAGGCCAGCACATCAAGCTACCCCAAACTGTCAAATTTTCCCAATTGAATATGAACCTTATACTTTTGTGATAAAGTTGAAAAACTACCAAAGAAATTTGACAGATTGGGGTAGCTTGATGTGCTGGCCTCTGTACATAAACTCAAGCCTTTTTCCCATGGGGGTAAAAACTACAGAACGCCACCTGCTACCATCCTTACATAAAGTCCGTCTCACGAGAGAAGTCCCGCGGCAATTAGTGGAACTAATTATTATTATAAAGGCAGCTCAATATTTTTACAACCACCACCAACCTCAGTCACCATTCTTTAATTCAGATGATGATTACATAAATAAATAAAGATTTGTAATTCAGTCGCATGCCTGTAGCCATGGTTTACTCCTTTTGCTTCGTTTACGTTCATTACATCTGCATAGCTATTCAGAACCATTCGACAGGTTGTCGAATCAAAAATGACACATTGATTATTTATTTATTTATTACTAGCTTTTGCCCGCGGCTTCGCCCGCGTGGATGTCGGAAAATATCCCATGGGAACGTACATGTGGAAAACATAGGGCCGTCCGATATAATTGTGCAAACTCAAATCGCTACGATATATCGTTACCGTGTATAGTCATAAAGCTACCAATTGGCATGATTTTTTCCGACATCTTCAACAGTCGTCGTCATATTTCAACCAATTTACACAAAACCGTAATGAATTACACTGAATCACTCCGTTCATTGGAGAAAACCGTGTGAAAATCCGTTCGGTACTTTCTGACATTATCGCATTCAAACAGACACACTTACGCGGCGGGGGGACTTTGTTAATTACTTAAAATTTATTATGCCAGTCACGCTCTAATAACAAATAACTTTTGTCCGAGTGTCCACTCGTTCAAATAATTTCCTCGTAAAAACTTCGAATGAAATAAAGACTAAATGTTACCTCAAGATTCGAACTATGACTACATTTCCAATCCCTTAAATCTCTTAAAAAGAGGTAATTACACAAACATTTGTCAACCCCTATTGTACCCCCTCAAAAACGCTGTACCACATATTTCTTTATTTCCTACCAAAAGCATAAATTTGAATTTTCATATCCCTAACTTAAGAAATGCTGGGTTTCCCCTCTTTCATCCCTTATATCACCCCTTGTAGTATTATTTTTGAAAGTATCCTGTGTCCTTTCCCAAGATGCTATATAAAGCCTTGCCAAATTTTGTCGAAATCCGTGCAGTTTTGTAAATTTTAAAATCAACCCCTATTTTACCCCCTTAGTGGATGATTTTTCAAAAACGCTGAACCGCATATTTCTTAATTTCCTACCAATAGCATAAATTTGTTATCCCTAACTTAAGAAATGCTGGGTTTCCCTTACAAACTTTCATCCCCTATATCACCCAATGTAGTATTGTTATTGAAAGTATCCTATGTCCTTTCCCAGGATGCTATATAAAGCCTTGCCAAATTTTGTCGAAATCCGTGCAGTTTTGTAAATTTTAAAATCAACCCCTATTTTACCCCCTTAGTGGATGATTTTTCAAAAACGCTGAACCGCATATTTCTTCATTTCCTATCAAAAGCATACATTTTCATTTTCAGATCCCTAACTTAAGACATACTGAGTTTCCCATACAAACTTTCATTCCCTATATCACCCCCTGTAGGATTCTTTTTTAAGACAAAAAGTAGCCTATGTCCTTCCCCAAGATGCTATATAAAGCCTTGCCAAATTTTATCGAAATCCGTGCAGTTTTGTAAATTTTAAAATCAACCCCTATTTTAACCCCTTCGAGGATGATTTTTCAAAAACGCTGAACCGCATATTTCTTTATTTCCTACCAAAAGCATACATTTTAATTTTCACATCCCTGACTGAAGAAATACTGAGTTTCCCATACAAACTTTCATCCCCTATATCACCCCCTGTAGGATTATTTTTGAAAAAAAAAGTAGCCTATGTCCGTCCCCAGGATACCATCTATAGCCTTGCCAAATTTTATCGAAATCCGTTCAGTGGTTTAGGCGTGAAAAGGTAACAGACAGACAGACAGACAGACAGACAGACAGACAGACAGACAGACAGACAGACAGACAGAGTTACTTTCGAATTTATAATATTAGTATGGATAATGATTTACACAACTTATAAACTAAGCCACACAAAACCATGGCAATAGTTGACTGTGGGGTCTGTCGAGTCTTTATACACAATTTAAATAATTTTAATTTTCTAATGACTAATTTGCGTTGCTTCTGACAGCTATAAATTAGTCATTGGAAGAATGGCGCTCGTCTCTTGGATTAATAACATTTTCGGGTTTTGGATTTGTGAATTGCTTCGTTTGATAACACTGATGAATGTTCGAATCGGCACGGAAGCGTATTGATTGGTTGTGAATCGCTATGCTATCACTTGTTTTTTATTTGACACTTTGAATTATAACGCCAATCAAGAAACCCACAGCGGATTCAGATTCGAAGTTTAGAATGAGGTCTTATAGAATCACACGGTCATACACGCACGTCGACCTTTCTGAAGAACATCATCAATTAGGTCACTACCTATTTCTTCCACACTTTCTACTCAAATCTGCCTTGTTAGTCGCCTGTAATTCTTAATCTATTTGATATTTCGCGCCCGCCTTAGCGCTCGCGCAAGCTGCTCACCCTGGACGAATCCTTAGTATTTCCGACGAGGCTGTCCGCCTGCGACAGAGGAAGCATTTCGGACACGATACAGACTAGATTCTAGACTATATGCTATGTTTATTATAATATTTGTCTAATTTATTTCGCATAGTGTCACTTGAGTCTGCTCCTGTCGAGGTAGGCTGCTTTTCGAATCGCCTACACTGTGCTAAATAGGGCTGTCAGAATGTGTTGTGTGATTCATTGGTTGTTTTGAAACCCTTGCGATTCTGATTATGACGTAAGCCTCCTTTTGAATGAATGAATGAATGATTAAGAACAACATTGTGATATTATGCTTATTATTCTTAGAATTTTGTCTTTTCATGGAGTATTTTTGTAAACAATTCCAACCGCAAAGTTAATAATTATTTTTAATTTTAAGACTTGTTTTTATTAAACCGAAACTAATAACAATTGTCATGGAGTTCTTATTAATATTTATTATTCATTTTGTAATTAACGTTACTGAAAAACATCTCTGAAATGACGAATTATTTGCACAGATGAATCTTGTGTTTTTGCGGAGGAGTGGAGGTGACATCGTTTTTAAATGCGTTTTGGTTCCATCCTTTCCTATTTAATTATTTTTAACCGACTTCAAAAAAGGAGGAGGTTTTATGTTCGTTTGTTTGTTTTTTTTTAATGTATGTTAATCGGTATTTTCATCAATTGTGGACCGATTTTAAAAAATATTTTTTCATTTGGTTTTAGAGGTAGCTCGCGCGGTGGTCCTATAATTATGAATTTTATTAAGTTTGCTTTGGTAGTTTTTGAGTGAGCTTCAATAATACAATAATCAAAGTAACTTACCTTTCGATCACTATTATACGCAGTTAACGCCTCGTCTGAGATGATTATGTAGCTACGTACTATTCGTATCAACAAACACGCGTTTAAAGAATTTGGTAAAAAAAATACCAAATTTTAAAATATGCAGATGCCACCCTGCCCGCTATGGCAACACTGACTGATAAACGTCTCTTCCCCCTACCTACCTCCCCCCACCTGTACCTGTTTACCTCGTAAAAAAGGAAGATTGCGATAAGACCCATTCTCGATATTGTTAGGGTTCCGTACCAAAATGGTAAAAAAGGAACCCTTATGGTGTGACTCAGTCTGTCTGTCTGTCTGTCTGTCTGTCTGTCACAGCTGGATATCTCAGTAACTACTGATGCTATCAACTTGAAATTTGGAATAGTTTTAGATGAGGTTTACCAACTATTTTGCAAATAAGAAATAAATAAAAATATTTATATTTTTTTTGCAACAGGGACTCAAAGGGGTCTTAAAAATTTAAAGTGAGGCTACTAGGGCATGTGGAGTATCATATGAAAGAGCGCTGTTTGCACATTCTCAAACTATTTTTAATTTTTTTTTTTGGCCGCATAGTTTTCGACTTTTGATGATAAATGTAAAAAAAATACCGTTCCCCCCCCTTATCTCCGAAGTTTGCAAAGAGAAAACTCTGAAATTATTCTATGTGATAGAAGTTTATGTAAAGATTACAGAAAAAATAAAACGATGTATCTAAGTAGCACACTTTTTCAGAAATCGGAACGGAACCCTCGGTGCGCGAGTCCGACTCGCTCTTGACCGGTTTTTTTATAATGTGTAAACGTTTCTTCATTAAGTTTAAAGTATTTACATTACCCGACTACGCAAAAAGGAGGGTTAAGGAGGGTTTATGATTTCATTATTGAGCAGGGTGGGAAATTTTTGAACGATTCTGTTCAAAAATTTATTATATTTTTACAAAAATTTTTTTTTTTTGGGACCCTCAGACGAGGCGTTAATATTAAACTGCATATAATAGTGATCGAAGTTCACTTAAAAAAAGTTTTATGTCTCTTTTCTTTTTAGCAGCCCTGCCACGCTTCCTAATTCAAAGAGAAAGAGGCTCATTCTCCAAGGCTCAACGGAATCTATTACCAATCTTGCGCTGCGTCAGAATCTGACTAACGACTCCTACGCATGTGCTAATTATTACTTCAACAAGTACTTACAAGTGCTTGCTCATAGATTTGCTTAGCTAGTCAGCCCTGTGGTGTAACACTGAGGGCGTAAGTACCTAGAGTGCAGCGCCCAGTATATCTTTGTCTATGGTGTCTCACGGAACTTAACTTTTGCGATATTTTTCCAAAAGTTGTTACTCATTCCGTCTTATTACAAAACAAGGTTCGTCTTCAAACCCAGGTTTAAACCACGGACCCTCTTTTGAATTTCGAACTTATCCCGACACATTAAGCTATCAGTTTTACAAAACTGACAACTTATTAGCGGACTAAGTTGTCAGTTTTGTATAAAGAACTGTATGTCTATCACAGCTAGGTTCTTATTACAAAAACTGGCTCGATAGTTTAAACCATGACAGAAGAAAAACCTCGTTTTGTAATAAGACCGATTGGGTTTGTCTGTTTGGAAAATATATCGCCAAGAGAAAAAATATATCGCCAAAATCACCTCACGTAATTAATTAAGTCCCTCATTGATTACGTGAGGTGATTTTGGCGATTTTTTGAACCCCTTGGTCAGATGTCGTGAGATTTGGGTCGATCTACTCCCATCCCACCATAATCTCACGTGAAATTTTTTAAAATTCGTATTTTTAGTGTAGATACGGCATGATTAATTTAAATAAACACAATTTGCTTAACATAATAATTACCCAGTTTTCTGGCAATTTAACAAATTCATGCGAAAAAAAATTACGTGATATTTGCCGAGACCCCTCTCCCTCTCGTGAGATTGGGTGAGATTCGGCTCGACCCTCTCCCTCCCGCTAAACGCCTCACGCCCAATGTGGGTAAAAACTGGACGAGGCGGGCAAAGGAGCGTCGCTTGGGACAAGCAAAGAGAGGCGCAGCAGTGTGTGAAGTCAGGCTGTGGATGATGATGATGGATGATGTTCCCCATTCCGTATAGCCTCTGTGAGCATGCCCCGTGGATATGTGGATGAAAGCCTTATAGGAAGGACGGTTATACCCATCAAAGCTCCATTCGATATTTCGAGATTTCATAAAGGTACTGACACACATGCCCCCAAAAAGCATGCTTATAAGCATGCTTACTCGAAAACATACTAAAATAAGCATGCTCATTACTAGTCACACATGCTACTAATGAGCACTTGCTCAATAAAAGCATGCTTTCGTGCTAGTAATGAGCACGTATGTCAGTAGCTTTTTTTTTTTTTTTTTTTTTTTTTGAGGGTGGGAAATCATCAAATAACTTCTCCCGCTCTGGGTGGAGCGGGAGGGCGTGTCAGACTTTTACTGACTAAAACCCACCCGTGTTCCTTCAGTTGCCTATGCCAAGGCCGCGGTAACCCCTTCGGACAACCCGCGACCCCAGCGGCGTCGGCCCTATTGGGCCCCGTCACTTGCTGACATCTCTTTGAGGCGCGCGTGGAACACAACGCGCCGTCGACTCGGGCCTGGTCCTTACCGGACGGCGAGCTACCCGCTGCTCACCGTCCGCAGGCCCGCGCCTACGGTGGCCGGAAATCGCCCCGCGATTCCCGCCGCCCGGGACGTCTCCTGCGGCGACTGAGGGCGTGAGGCTGCCTCTCCCTCACGCGATCCGCCTCCTCCTTCGCGAGCATCACTGCTTCGCAGAAGGAGGTGACGGCCTCCCATGCACTCTCGCTCCGCACCATGGCCTGGACCAGGCTCGGACGCGAGAGATCGCCGCCGCCGATCGCCTCCGTGAGAACACGGCGGTGCTCTGCCCAAGCCGGGCAGACCTCCACTGTATGCTCCACCGTGTCCTCCGGGCGATCCACACAATGGAAACACCCGGGCGTTTCCTCCCGCCTTATGCGAAACAGGAACCTCCCGAAACAACCGTGTCCGGTGAGGACCTGCGTCAGGCGGAAGGTGAGGACGCCGTGGCGCCTCTCTAACCACTCCTCAAAGAGGGGACTTATCGCCGCAATTGTGGCGTGCCCAGCGCTGGGTTGCGACAGTCGCGCTCTCCATGCCGCCATGAGATCCCGCCGGAGCTCTGTCCGCTGTACCGTGATTTCTCGCGGCAGCGGAGTTACGCCCCGGCGCTTCGCCTCCTCGCGCCACTCCCACACGTGCGCGAGGACCTTTGCCTCCAGATCCCACGGCGGCAATCCGGCAAGGAGGCTCGCCGCCTCCCGGGAGACCGTGCGGTATCCCCGGACAAGCCGGATGGCCATGACCCTCTGGGACGCGTTCAACCTGCCGGCTGGCCCCAGCCTTAGGGAACGCGCCCACACCGGTGCTCCGTAAAGGGCCATGGACCGCACGACCCCCGCGTAGAGCCTCCGGCAGGAGGCGTTTGGACCCCCCAGATTGGGCAGGAGCCGCCTCAAGGCAGCCCCAGCCCGTGCCCGTCTGGGAGCCAAACGTCGGAAGTGCTCCACGAAGTTCCACCGGCTGTCGAGGACGAGTCCCAGGTACTTCATCGTCGACCCGACTCCGATGTGAACCCCTCCCACCGTTATTTCGGAACCCGACGGTGGCGCATTCCGAGGACCATGAAAACACATGGCCTCGGACTTGTGCAGGGCCACCTCGAGTCCCAACTGCCGGATCCTCTCCACGACTATCGCAACCCCGCGTGTCGCTAAGTCCGCCGCCGCCTGGTGCGACCTCCCTTGCGCCAGGACCAGCGTGTCGTCAGCGTAACATACTACGCTGACGCCGCCAGGGAGGTCGGCGCGCAGCACCCAGTCGTAACCGATGTCCCACAAATGCGGCCCCAGGACCGATCCCTGTGGGACACCGCACGACATCTCTCGCCGGTTCCACTCTCCCTGATGACCGGGGTATATGACGGCCCTGTCCGTCAGATAGGCCTCGACCACTCGACAGAGGTAGGTCGGCATCCGGTGATACCGGAATGCCTCCCTGATGCAACTCCAGGGCAGGGTATTAAAGGCGTTGGCGATGTCTAGGGACACCGCCAAGACGACCCCACCCCGGGCCACTGCATCCCCCGTCGTGAGGGCTCGCACGCGCATGATGGCGTCCACCGTAGAGCGCCCCTTGCGGAAGCCAAACTGGCTCTCCGCCAAATCCGGCCCTTCCTGCACCAGCCACCCGACGAGGCGGTCTGCAATAACTCTTTCAAAAAGCTTGCCCACCTCGTCGAGCAGCACGATGGGCCGGTAAGCGGACGGAGAGTCCGCAGGGCGCCCCGGCTTCTTAATGAGGACCAGTTTCCCCGTCTTCCAGCGAAGTGGAAACTGGCCCCTCTCCAAGCATGCGCTTTAGAGATAAATTTTATTAGTGGACACAAATGCTTATTTTTTTAAAGGGTTACTCTGTATGAAAGTCGTGTTGCTAGTAAGTCCGTTACGCCGCTTCTTCGGACTAATTTGATCGATTCTGATTAATTATTTGAAAGAGTTCTGCGTTTGATTTACGATCAACGTCGCCTCGAAGGACCAAGCCATATTGGTATGTTTTATGACACGTGCTATACGTTAAGTTACGATTTGTAATGCCCATATGTGGGGTATGTTACATCGGCTATTAAGTGTAAATGCGTGGTATATGATCCATGTAATGATATCGGTAAAACCCTAAGAAACGGAGGCCAAGATATCAATCAATGGTTAATGACAAAATTGCAGCAAGGATTACTATAGATGCAAAAGATGGATAATCGAGTATTACTCATAAAGATTTAGAATGAGTCGATCATAAGCTGACTAGATAGGAGTTTGTTCTAATCCGCTATGATCTTGGGAAATTCAAACGCACCCAAATTTCCTATAATCTTTGGATGAACGAAGTGCTTCCGATTTCACGGGTAGTAATTAAACTACCTAACTGTTGTTTAAAAAAACTGCTAACGAAACTCTTATAAAGTCTCGCTTGTGTATATCACCAAAACCGGAATGAAAGGTACAAAACATGATAAGAACAAAGGAAAGATAATAAATACGGCGTGAATTGAATTCAATCAATGAGTCAACTAGGCGTCTCCCTAATTCCGCAACACTTGATAACTATTCAAATTTTTACCGAAGTTTATACAAAACTGTACATTTCAAAAGCTAAAGAATTGTATCAAAATCATCAAATCAATTCTTTTCAATTTAAAATTAACGGTCTTCACCACAATTTGCGGTTAAAATCTCTTCAAAACAACTATCCCTTCCTTCCTTTAAGCCCTACTTATAGGTCATCTATCAGCCTTGCTATGCCACAGCCTACACAAATCAGTTGGTTAGCATTACCATAGCAACACTTGATAACATTGCGAGAACATTCTAGGCTGCATACGTGCACCATATTTGAATAGGCAAGGGAAGTGAGCAGTGTGTGTGTGTGAAAAAGGAGATATGGATACGGCACTAGCGAATTTCACCAAAGAATCTGAGGGGCAATTCCCGTAATTTTAACAACATTCGCAATATCATCTCAAGAATCAATCTGTCAAAAATTGTACTAAACGCTATACAATTTTTGACAGATTTGGTCTTGAGATGATATTGCGAACGCTGTTAAAATTACGGGAATTGCTCCTCAGAACGCGTCCTATTTTAATGGTGAAATTCGCCGTTAGTGTTTTGAATGTGCCGAAAAATAAACGAAAATAAGTAGTTTTTTTTTATTTAGAGGGGTCTTTTTTAACCTTTATTCTGCAGTGTACAAATTCTATAGTATGACTTTGTCCTTCATTATGACTTTTAGCTTCACCTGTGTAAATGTTTATTACTGAGGCAAAAACTATACTTACTGTGGCGCAGTTCCTTTCATCATTCAGCAAATCCCTATTTGCATATTCAGATCAATTTGTTTTGGAATCGACATATAGTCTTATCTATATCTATAAAAGGAAAGCGTTACTGACTGACTGACTGATCTATCAACATACAGCTGAAACCACTGAACGGATTGGGCTGAAATTTGGAACACAGGTAGCTATTATGACCTAGGCAAAGTTCACATGGATGATTCTTTTGGCGTATGCTTCCTATCTTATTTGAATTATAGAATTGCTAAAAGATTGTGGCTACATACATCTAGCCAGTCTTTTAGCAATTCTATAATTCTAAATAAGATTGAGATATCATAGGAAGCAACCGAACCTATTTTCACAAGAGTTAATAAAAATAGCCTCATAGACGATTTGTGTTCAAACACTTGCCATATGACAAAATAATTCCGTCATATAAAATATTGGATCTAAAGACCACTTCATTTATTTAATCACTCCTAACAAAGCATCTACAAAATAATCTAGCCATTAACAATCTGGCGCCGTAAGTGTTGGTGTCAAAGCTGCTCACTTATTGGAAACATTAATAAACTTATTCGTGTCTGACTCAGAAACTGACATCTGGCCTTCCATAGAATTGTGACATCACTTGCGAATCACGTTTCGAGAGTGACTTGAATTGGAAATAATTTTAAAGGAAAATAAACGTGTGCTAGATTTTATTTAGGTCATATTGCAGATGATATTGTATGAGGAAAATGTGTGGAATTCGTAGTATTTAATTGGGTTAAGATATAATTTGTTGTGTAGCTAAAATAGGCACATCTTTCATATTATTCGGAGAAGAGAATTAATAGGGAAAGATTTTTTTACATGAACATTCATTAAAAAAAATTGGGTGTCGCCGTGACGCGAACCTGAGATTTCCCCCTACCAGAAATCGCTCAAAGCGTTACGCGCCTAAAGAAGTTTTCACTTCAAAAATATAAAAACATTTCATGGATTCCGATCATGTAGGTATCGCCTGTCCTTAGAAACGCCAATAAAACGATCTACAAAATATCATCATTATCATTTTATCTCTTATCCCAATTAAAATTATGGAATTGACAGAAGCTTTCGTCTTCAGTAAAAGCTAAGTGGACTCTAAAAAGTAGCAAGGAAAACGCTAGCCTTTTATAAAATAACCTATAAAACTAATAATTAGGATAAAACAACATGACATGACTGTGTTGGCATACAATATCTTAGGTAAAAAAAATACCTACACGCGCTTGGTATTGAATCTCCTACATAAATTAGCAATGACCAAGGAAAAACCTGAAAACCTGAGGAAGGACCTGTCAAATGTCATTTGTTTTTCTAGAACATTATGCATTCTTGCTGTTAATCGCTGTTTATGGATAAATAGCCTCCTGACTCCTTAGTAATAGCTTGATTAGTTCGTTATAAGGATCTCTATTGACAGGTCTGTCTTTTTCTTAGATTTCCGGATAAATTTCATCTACTGCTTCGATTGCTTTTTCTTTTTTCAATAGTAGGTGCATCTCCTTAATGTGGAGGAGTGAATAAAATGTCGTGAGGAAAGTTTTGAGTATGAATGTGGATGGCTATAAGAGTAGAGGAAGACCAAAGAAACGATGGATGGACTTTGTGAAAGATGATATGGCTAGAAAGGGGGTGACTACCGCGATGACAACTAATGCAGAAGTATGGAAGAAAAAGACATGTTGCACCGACCCCGAATAAATTGGGATAACGGGGAAGAGAATGATGAAGAGGTACATCCCCTATAAAATATGAGATGACTGTAACTAGATTGTATTGTACCTTGTAACCCTCATGAGTTTCAAGAGAGATCGGTTTTTGTTTATGCTGCACCTAGTTAGACTGGAAGCCGACACCAACATAGTTGGGAAAAGGCTAGGCAGATTGATTGATTTTGATACTGATCAGAGATCTTATTCTTATTAATATTTGTAATTGATTCAAACGTTATTAACCTTCTTTTTTCTCATTCTTGTTACAGGTAATTAAGGAGTGTTCCAGACACAACTTGGAGCCATATCTACTAAGGGCTGCTAAAAGAAATAGCTTTGAAAGTCTATCGTTAAACAAACATTGTGAAGGATAAACATATGTATATGCAAGATTCACCAAACTTGGTATAAGGATTGCTTTCCGAACTGGCAGTTCTTTTATTTCTGCAAAAGAAGATAGGTACTGAACATCTTCACCTAATTTTACGAAACAACACCTGCGGTAACACAGAGTCACCTAATAGTTCTGGGTCTGACGTGAAAATACCAAAACAAAAGAAAATGGACTGCTTTGGACTAACATTGTAATCCAACCATATTATTTAATTCTAATTACATTCCGGCCAAACCGTTGCATCAAGGTAATATCTCAAAAGTTAATCAAAGGATTACCTGGAATCCATTTTGTATGTATATTATTTTTAGCCGAGGCACGCGAGGTTTTGGTTTCTTTTTTCGGTCCATCTCGTTATTTCGACGGCTTAGGTGTTTTGATATTTATTGGATGTTTGGAGTTAGTCCTCAGGATTATAGTGTCTAGGGGTCATGGGGGAACAAAAAACAATATAACAATTTCTTTAGCTTGTTAGAAAAGAACTGACTTCTTAAAGTTTTTTGCAACTTTCGCTATTTTATCAGTAACGTTGTAGGTCTAGTCTAATTTGTGTTTTAATCTTCTAAAAGCGCCCGTTAGAATACTTACATTATTTGCTTTAATGATTAGCAATTCATCATGTTTTCAAGCGGGAGTTATAGCAGCAAAACCTACCACATTATCTTTGATTATATCATTATTTACCTCTTCAGCTTCCACACACCTTCCTTCTAGAGTTCATTATGTTTTTATATTTCTTTCTAACCACTACGCACGTAATGGTCTTCTTTCTTCTAGCTTTATCTGAGCTGCCACCAATCTTTATAAACATTTTATGTTATTAAATATTATGGCTTTGTGAGTCAGTATCAACATATTTCCGGATTGAATCATCTATGTTATTAATTACACATCCTAGTACTTTCTCAACGAGCAAAGGAGAAAGTTGTAAGAATTATATATTTTCTTTTCATGTTTGATGGGATTTTATTATGTTCCCGTTCGAGTTCGGTATATTTTTCCTAGCATGTAAGATGTTGTCTTCCTAGTAGAATTTTACAATGGGTAATCTTTTGTCTTATGTCTTGGCATGCTCCCTAATCTGTATTGCCAGACACAACTTCGTCGTGGTAACTTTGTTGTGTTCTACTTTATTATTGGAATCTTGCCTAGTACCCAATTGTTCGGCTTCTGTCCTATTATTCAATTCAATTCATTTTATTTCAGATTAATTACAAGTACACACACAGTTATTGTAAATCATCCATACATTCAAATTACGACAAAATACTAATACGAACACAAGAAACAGACATAGACACAAAACAATAGAAATAGGATTGAGGAGGCTTGGATCGGGACCGCACCACTCGCAGATGTAGTTTTGTCCAATGCTGCATGAAGGAGCAATCCACATCCATTCTCCCTGCAATAAGCTGCAGGACGCTGTTGGGGCTGCCCCGTATGCGGTGCATCAGAGACGCTATTCTTTTGCGCTGTATCGCTTGAAAGCCGTCGAATTGAGCATCCGCAAACATACCTGTTGCGCTATAAAAGCGTGGCAACCCCATCAACATCCTGAACGCATTATTGTACTGGACACGCAGGGCACTGTAAGTCCTCTGCATATGCTTCACCCATAGGCTGCACGTATAAAAAGACTGGCAGTACGCCTTGAATAAAGTTATTTTTACCTGTGCCGTACAGCGTGCAAACCTACGGGCCAGCATATTAGCTCTGACTGACAGTGCCCTGCGTTCCCTCTCAACAATATTTATTATTTATTATTATTTGTTCATTATTGAACTAAATCCCGTTATTGGTAAACTTTTTTGTGGACAGTGCAGCTCTTAATAATTCTTTGGAGATTACGTGTATCTATTGGACTTATAATCGGCTGGCCTGTATTTTCCCTGTGTATGAGCATGTCCTCAAGACGCATTCTGCTTCTGTCTTTGCTGAGTTTGAACTTCTCATGTAGAAATCGCATACTGCTAAAAAAGCCATGTTATCTAAATTATATTCATATACCTGTTGCATCAACAGATAACCCAGTAACAGATCATAACGTTAATCTGATCATGCAAAAATCACCATTAACAATACTACAGTATTACATAGTCTTACAAATGAAGCCAAAGTAATTGCAGTGTGGGCAGAATTGCCAAGAATGAGGCTAAACGTGACAGAGAAAGAATCAACCTTGACTTTAGTGCAGTTGAAATTGTCAATGTAATACAACCTATGAAGAATAATTACGAGTTTTTATCTACCCACGCTACTGAGTCATTGAGGACTGGGTTGCTATATGCGGATTTTAAAATAACACGTGCAAAATCTGAGATTATTTTGATTTTGACAAAAGGTTAGAATTTTGGCAGTGATATGATAGATATGGTCAAAGAAAAAGAGATTCACTGCTAAGATCCTCTGAGTCTGTGTTTTCTGTTCTTAATAGGTAAAGTGAACTTTTTTTAAAGTAAGTACGTACGGGTTTTCTTGCATTTTCACTTATTTCAATTGTGCCTTTGTCAGCACAAACTCCAAATTGTGGAAAACATCATTAACCTTCACTGCAATGATCAAATGGAAAGGTCCTTTTATTCGGAACAAAAGATAGTATTATTATATCAATGTGATCAAGATGTTTATTGGAATGTATTCTATGTCTCTACTACCTCCTACTTCTGGTTTTAGGATTTTGATTAAATCCGTTTGTCTAGTTTGACATTTATTTGTTTGAGTCAATTCTACAGTTCCGTGAATTTGCGAGTTCCGTATTCCGTCCTAATAAATATCGGAATAAATATATGCATTAAATATTCTTTATAATAACATGGTTTATGTTTATGAATAATTAAATTCCGCATATGCGACAGATTGACATTGGAAATAATTAATTGATGTTATTTATTTCTGATTCTCCTAAGTTATGTTCCATGGTTCTGGTTAAGTAGAACCCATTCCTCGGAAAAAACGATTTCCACAGCTTTCATCTATTTTTATTTTTGTACCCATCAAATCCTTCCCAGTTACTCCCAATTTATATCGTAAAACATAATTTATAGACTTCAAACGGCTCAACGTTTTCGGAATTCAGCCCAAATGATGGCCGAAACTTCAAAATAAACTTGGAAACTAAAAATAGTCGGATTCAGTGAAAATTGTTGTAGCAACACACTGCAAGCAATGGTCGCCCGGTCGGACGCTACCAAGTTTGTATTGAGCCTTCCATTCAAGCTCAGAAGAACAACAAGCATAGAAGTAGTGTTTAAATAGCAACTGAACTCAATATATTTGTTTCATTTTGACTTATGGAGCCGCTATGATGTAAAAGAAGGACACATATACAGAAGACGTTTCGAAATTTTGTAGGTTGTCATTCATTTTATTCTGACTAGTGATGTACCCACTAAATTTCAACGTCGATAGAATTTACAATGACATTCTTTCTTATACTGCCAAGAATAATAACCGTAGGTACATCCGGCTACACATCAAACTATACATTTCCAGTTTACACTGACCGCTCATTGTAAGGAAATCCTATACAATGCGAGATCAGCTTATACTGGAAATGTATAGCTTGATCTGTAGCCGTGCGTACCTAAAATTTTGAATTAACTAAGCATCCTTATGATCCCAATACTTAATACATTCGTTCAAAATGAAACAATACTTTAAGTATGAACTAAATAGTTCGTCATCATCATCACCAGTCTTCCTTGGTTCCCGACAGCTCTTCATGTATTAAATCTGACCCGGCTAAACCAGAATGTATTTAATTGCCATAATAACTGATGAGTTTATTGAAAACAAGTGGGAGACATTCGGTTTTGCAAATGTTTTTAGCAACTTACTTTCTCATATTTATTTGAATTTTAGATTACATCATAGACTACTCAACAAAGTCTAGGGAACAAGGGTATTCAAAGTACCTAATAATTTTTATTTTAATACTTTTTATGTAACACATTATTTTAAATCGGTAGAAGCGTAATTTAATAGAGATTTGAATTATTTGATTAAATAAAATGGTTGTTAGTGAAAAAATAAAATTTATTATGAAAATTCAAATTTTTGTACATAAAAAAATAAATAACGACCAGATAATATTTTAAATAAAAAAATAAAATGCCTAGCAACTTTAATAATCTGTTAGGCGAATTCCAGCTCACACCATAATCATTCCGCCCTGGTACGAATGAACTTCCTGAGGATTCTGGAGTCGGCTCTGGCGACCAGGAACTCGCCAAAAGCGCAGTCTTCTTGAATCGGGATGGAATCCAATTATTTCTGAATTTGTTATTGTCATCTGTGTCAAGGATTCCTAAAACAAACAGTTCTCAATAAAATTTATGTAAGATTTTTTATCAACATTTTTATTTAGGTATTTACCTAAATAAAAATGTTGATAAAAAATCTTAAATCTATAAACTAAGTTTTATTTGTATGTCTTACCTGACTGATGTGAGATGATTTCACGAGATGTCAAGATCAGTGGCGATTCATTAATCTGTATCGATGTACTATGTCCTGTTTCAACTTCCATTGCTACGGGATCCTACAATTACGTATTTTTTATTAAAAATAAATAAATAAATTTGCACACGATTATATTTCCGACTGGGATAATTGGACCGATTTAAGCAAAAATGTTCCAACCTCATGAGTCTTTGATATGTTAGAATATACCTTATTTGGAGTACGTAGGTCACAAAAACCGAAATTGTCGAATTTGTGGGTTGGAACATTTTTGCTTAAATCGGTCCAATTAGAAGAACGATATCGCATCAATGATATTTTTAATATAATATCATTGTATCGCATATATCAAGTGAACATATTTCTGAAATGTTATACCTGTCTTCATGTTAGATTGCTGTTGATTGTGAGCGGTTCTTTTAATTTGCAGTGCTGCGCTATGTCCTTCTTCGCAGACTTCAATAAGTATTTCCTGTAATGTAATAAATAAAGTTTTAATTTGAACGGGATACTATTTATTGCCAATAAAATACCTTAATTATATCATAATACTGGATGAATTTTTTATCATGCACCAAATCGAAATGAGAGATTGTACTCATCATTATGAACAAATTTTACTATGGGAACAAACCTGAAATCGCGAAAAAAAAATCAGCTGTTCAGTACAGTTATCTACATCAAACTCGTCAAAATGTACTGAACAGCTGATTTTTTTTTCGCGATTTCAGGTTTGGTCCCATAGTAAAAGTTGTTCATAATGATGAGTACAATCTCCCATTTCAATTTGGTGCATGATAAAAAATTCATCCTGTATATCAGACCATTTCATCTGTTCTATCCATAACAAATAATGTGACGACTTAAAGAACATGCTACATCCATTTCATAGGTTCATTACCAAATGAATACAAAGTAAAATGCTTGGAGCATATTATGTGGCTGTGCTTTTTGGAGTCCAATTTCGTCTACCAATACAATTTATCCATTTTTTTTTTCACATCGTCTAGGAAATCTGTAAAAGAAAAGTATCGACAACATTATTTACGTCACTATGGCTGATCAAGATAACCCCAAAACAATTTCCGAATATTCGCTAATAACTTCTATTGGAATAAATATTACGACTGGTTTTAGCTATATAGTGACACAGCAATATTTGTTATGTATTTATATTCGTTTATCAGATCATTTGCAACAAGAAATTGAGCAAAAACTTACCGATGGAAGGTCAATATTTATTGTTCATTTTATTTTCGCTATGAATGGGACTTGCAGCCCCCAACCACACAAGAAATTGCTCCACAGCGTCCACACACTCACTATTTGTAGTTAAACAAAGAATTCATGCAATCTAACAGTAGAAATATTATTAAAACATCGCAAAACCATGGAAGATTACGACAAACACGTAAACAATGAACACGCGAATAAGTCAGGTAGTTCAATGAACGAACTGTCAGGCATTGAAACAAAGTACTATCAAATTTGGCCGCGTCATACTATAACTTTTTTAACCAAATGACAATTGATCTTGTGACCATGCCAAGAAAGTAAAACAAAGAGTAAAACATTTATCTCTTTCCCACATCCTTTATCGTGCCTTTATCGTACCTAATAATAGAACGGGACTAAAGGTAGTTACAGAATTCTGTTTTTAAGCTTCCTTCTATGCTTTGTTATTGTTCTGAGTCCTGAACCCTCAGAACAATAACAAAGCATAGAAGTAGTGTTAAAATAGCAACTGAACTATATTTGTTTCATTTTGACTTATGGAGCCGCTATGATGTTAAAGAAGGACACGTATACAGAAGACGTTTCGAAATTTTGTAGGTTGTCATTCATTTTATTCTGACTAGTGATGTACCCACTAAATTTCAACGTCGATAGAATTTACAATGACATTCTTTCTTACACTGCCAAGAATAATAACCGTAGGTACACACGGCTACACATCAAGCTATACATTTCCAGTTTACAATGACCGCTCATTGTAAGGAAATCCTATACAATGCGAGATCAGCTTATACTGGAAATGTATAGCTTGATCTGTAGCCGTGCGTACCAAAAATTTTGAAGTAACTAAGCATACTTATGATACCAATACTTAATATATTCGTTCAAAATGAAACAATACTTTAAGTATGAACTAAATAGTTCGTCATCATCATCACCAAAGTCTTCCTTGGTTCCCGACAGCTCTTCATGTATTAAATCTGACCCGGCTAAACCCGAATGTATTTAGTTGCCATAATAACTGATGAGTTTATTGAAAAGAAGTGGGAGACATTCGGTTTTGCAAATGTTTTTAGCAACTTACTTTCTCATATTTATTTGAATTTTAGATTACATCATAGACTACTCAACAAAGTCTAGGGAAAAAGGGTATTCAAAGTACCTAATAATTTTTATTTTAATACTTTTTATGTAACATATATTATTGTAAATCAGTAGAAGCGTAATTTAATAGAGATTTGAATTATTTGATTAAATAAAATGGTTGTTAGTGAAAAAATAAAATTTATTATGAAAATTTAAAATGGTACCAAAGCGACAAAAACTTTTCGTACATAAAAAAATAAATAACGACCAGATAATATTTTAAATAAAAGATAATATTTTAAATAAAAAAATAAAATGCCTAGCCACTTTAATAATCTGTTAGTCGAATTCCAGCCCACACCATAATCATTCCGCCCTGGTACGGATGAACTTCCTGAGGATTCTGGAGTCGGCTCTGGCGACCAGGAACTCGCCAAAAGCGCAGTCTTCTTGAATCGGGATGGAATCCAATTATTTCTGAATTTGTTATTGTCATCTGTGTCAAGGATTCCTAAAACAAACAGTTCTCAATAAAATTTATGTAAGATTTTTTATCAACATTTTTATTTAGGTAAATAGTTTTATTTGTATGTCTTACCTGACTGATGTGAGATGATTTCACGAGATGTCAAGATCAGTGGCGATTCATTAATTTGTACCGATGTACTAGGTCCTGTTTCAACTTCCATTGCTACGGGATCCTACAATTACGTATTTTGTATTAAAAATAAATAAATAAATTTGCACTCGATTATATTTCCGACTGGGATAATTAGAAGAATGATATCGCATCAATGATATTTTTAATATAATATCATTGTATCGCATATATCAAGTGAACATATTTCTGAATGTTATACCTGTCTTCATGTTAGATTACTGTTGATGGTGAGCGGTTTTTTTAATTTGCAGTATTGCGCTATGTTCTTCTTCGCAGTAACACTTCCATAAGTATTTCCTGTAATGTAATAAATCAAGTTTTAATTTGAACGGGATACTATTTATTGCCAATAAAATACCTTAATTATATCATAATATATCAAGACCATTTCATCTGTTCTATCCATAACAAATAATGTAGGAACAGCATGTACTCTAAGTGACGACTTAAAGAACATGCTACATCCATTTCATAGGTTCATTACCAAATGAATACAAAGTAAAATGTTTGGAGCATATTATGTGGCTGTGCTGTTTGGAGTCCAATTTCGTCTACCAATACAATTTATCCATTTTTTTTTCACATCGTCTAGGAAATCTGTAAAAGAAAAGTATCGACAACATTATTTACGTCACTATGGCTGATCAAGATAACCCCAAAACAATTTCCGAATATTCGCTAATAACTTCTATTGGAATAAATATTACGACTGGTTTCAGCTATATAGTGATACAGCAATATTTGTTATGTATTTATATTCGTTTATCAGATCTTAGGCAACAAGAAATTGAGCAAAAACTTACCGATGGAAGGTCAATATTTGTTGTTCATTTTATTTTCGCTATGAATGGGACTTGCAGCCCCCAACCACACAAGAAATTGCTCCACAGCGTCCACACACTCACTATTTGTAGTTAAACAAAGAATTCATGCAATCTAACAGTAGAAATATTATTTAAACATCGCAAAACCATGGAATATTACGACAGACACGTAAACAATGAACACGCGAATAAGTCAGCTAGTTCAATGAACGAACTGTCAGACATTGAAACAAAGTACTATCAAATTTGGCCGCGTCATACTATAACTTTTTTAACCAAATGACAATTGATCTTGTGACCATGCCAAGAAAGTAAAACAAAGAGTAAAACATTTATCTCTTTCCCACATCCTTTATCGTACCTTTATCGTACCTAATAATAGAACGGGAATAAAGGTAGTTACAGAATTCTGTTTTTAGCCTTCCTTCTATGCTTTGTTATTGTTCTGAGCATTCAAGCCTTTGTCGCACACAAGCGCGGAAATACTTGCACAGTTGCACACACACAGAGATAAACCAAGCGAGTTTGACAGTTCGCGGCAGCCGCATCAGTTAGTTGGCCGATGCTCGGCGTCGCGGCACGATCGTTCACTGCCGCCATTTTGAATTTACGAAACGCGGGCTATTTTTTTAATAAAAATAAACTAAACGTGTCAACTGTGTAAGTGTGTGCTAATGCTAACGTTCTTGTGGAGGTTTTGTATTTCGAATTTCATTCGGATACGACCAGAAGCAACGAGGATTTCGGTATTCACTATAAAGTTTTTTTTTAACGTGGCATGGACCGGTGTTATGTAAATTGCAAAATAATTATCGGGAAATCGATATATGTATAGTATTGTAAGTAAAAAGGTGTTGATCACGTTGGATTTGTCCAGGTTTGTCTGTGCTCCGACGTTTTTAAATAGTTTGGTTTGTGGGTGACGTCCCGCCAAAATATAGGTTAGCGTTAAAAGACTTTAGGGAATCTTGTTGACTGATTAATCTCATTTCTCAAATGGATTTAATGAAATTCTAAGAAAATAAGTACATGACTATTTAGATTTAAGACGTCATTTTTCACCTGTTAATCACTTCTGCTTTGAAGTTATTACTATCACCTATTGTTTATTATAAATAAGCACCTCAGGTACTAAACATTTCTACTAATTCTAATGCACAGCTGGTAACACCCGAGGGTTACCAGCTGTGCATTTCTGATATTAGGTAATCCTCTATTTTTCAATAATAATTATGCTAACAATGCTACAAATGATGTCATTGGCATTATTGTAATATTAAGCGATATTAAGGAAAAAATGCATACATTTATGAAAATAAATGTCACGTTACAAATATATGTAATAGAGTAAATATAAATATTACGTCGTTTAATCCAAAGAGACTCAAGTTTTTGCTTTTATCAGAATTATGCCAGTCTATTTTACATTGAAAAATAAAAAAGTTATTCAAAATGTTACTGATTCCCTTTGTTGGGCTAAATTATCTTGAGCAGATTTATTAATTTGTTACTTAAATTTAAATAAATTGTCATCAATACAAAGTTCGTAAACAAACTTTTTTAACGTTATTTTCATACAAATCTGACTTTGTAGGTTCTGAATGAAACTACCTTAATTTTCATTCATCAAAGCGATGTTTTCAATAACATTCCTATGAGCCAACAAATGACTCATAAAAAACATATTGTCTATGAACGAAGTCAAACTTTTTTTGCTGAGTTTATTATTTTCGGCTTAGATGAATCAGATGTTGTTAGAAGCTAACGAACGGTAAAAAAACATTTTGAATAGGCATTTAAAATTTTTAATTACTTATTCGATTTAATATGCTTCAACGATACATAAAGAAAAACTTAATATGCTTCAACAGTACTTACATAAAGAAAAACGTAAATAAATTGATATTAAAATAAATTCTTGGTTGTATTGTCACGGTTAAGGTTGATCAAATTAAAGTAGGTGATCATAAAAAAACTCATAGCTATGCTATGATAAAGCTTAAATTAAACCTTGTCCGTCAAAAATCCACTCTCGCGCAAGGTTACGCCAGGGATTTTAATGACGTCACATTTCCCAAAAATCCTAAGCCGCATTCTTTTCCTCTTTTTAGAGCAGTTAATAGGATCCAAAAAATTTTTTTATACACCTGACTCACAGATAACGTCATAACATTTGTCATGAATATGACAAAATTCTTACACTATTGTACTTTCAGAGGAAACCCAACCTTACGTCTTAGGTAATAATGATCTATGTACCGTTTATGTATGTACAATGTTTCAATATGTTAAAATAGTAAGTCAATACTGTAACTTAATACACGGTTTTGATATAGTGATAGATCATTTAGCGTGTGAACGTAAAGATGAGATAAGTTTTGTGCAGACGGAGAACATATAGGCAACTTCTTCTTCGTCGTGTGATGGTGCAACAGTGAGATAGATTTTGTTCGTCCAAGACTTTGCCACTTCCACGGCATCGCCGCAATCGGCGGCAGCGCAGAGGTCATTATGGCTGCATTTTTGGGGCATATATGCAACTAATGCATTTATAATAGTTGATAATAGTGCTGCTTGTACAGTATGGCACACGTCTTTGGTGTGGTATACGCTGGCCTCGAATTCTATTGAAACTCCGTACTACGCTAGTTCAGGTCAAGTTCAAAGTGTAATCACTGATGTGCGGTTGACTGTACCTAAATAAGAATAAGGAAAAATTACAAAAACAATATCAAGGAAAACTGGTTAAAATACGCAAATAAAGTTAGGTTACCTACTGCAAATGCGATACGTGCAGAATGATAAAAAACTGTACCTACTTCATTTAGGCACAAAACAATCTAATGACTTATTAATAACTAGCTTCTGCACGCGACTTCGTTCATGTGAAATTTCTTGGTTTGCCATAAATATTTATATGCTATGACAGTCGGCAATACAGTCGCTTCCGTTAGTGAAAGAATTATCGGAATCGGATCAGTAGTTCCGAAGATTACCCCTACGTACAAACTCACAAAAATTGTACTTCTTTATAATATTAGTATAATATTTGAGAATATTACTAAGTGTGAGGGCCTTCCCCCGACATTATCTGTGTGTTGATAATAACTCATTGAATGTGTAACAATCACATTAATAGCTACAGTTTATTATTCTGACAAAATTTTTAACCATTACTGTTTCCCTATAAAAGTGTTTTATCTATTAACAGCTACTACACTCAAAAGTGGTTCAGTCAGAACACTCCCTTAGATTGCTATCGAGATAATTTCTGATTGGTTAATCCAGTTCAATTTGGCGAGACCTGTTCTACTAGTTTGAAATAACGTTTATTTATGTCTACCACTCACTTGCCTTTGCCTTTCACACAGATAAAGTGTGGAATTAATCTGGTTCTCGTCCTACGCATATCCTTAAAACTAGAAGGGATACTGTAGTTTCAGTGAAGAGACGAAGGGTTGGCAAATTACCATATAGGTAACGTTGTTACTTATCCGGCCTATTGTACCGTGAATCTCAAAACAAAAGAAGATACAAGATGGTCCTTAGGAACTGTAAGACCATCTTGAATTTATGCAAGCCTGGTACTTTTTTTAAATTAGCCCAGAAAATATAACACTCTTGAATTAAACTCACAACTAACTGAAATCGCGAAAAAAATATCAGCTGTTCAGTACATTTTGATGGTTTCAAATGCATACAAATTGAAAAATACACAAAAACCCTTGAAAAATAAATAAATAAAAACGTCAGTGAATTCACAAAACATGCAGAACAGAAAATGCTATCATTAGATAAGATAATATATCTCAATATATTGAGGCGGAACTGATTTGACGTAATACTGACGATACGAGTGGTATTTATAACCAACATGACTACTAAAGTTTATTTAATGATGTCAAGTTAGTGGTCGTCCAAGGACGAGTCATTATTTGATGTTTTCTTAAGTATTTGTAATCAATGCATAATATTGAAACGAGTTCTAGATTAATTCAGTCTGTCTGCTCGAATTGTGTGGCGCCATCTTGAAAACGACTGATTTGATTTTGGTGCGAGTGACGAAATGATCTTGAATTATTGGTGGAACAAAAAAAGAACAGACGTTTTGTTTGATACAGAAATTCGGAGAATAAATAGATGAAGTCGATGATCTGAAAGCCAACGGTAAATAAATAAATAAAAGAAGAAGCAAATAAGAAAGTTCAGACTATGACGAAGCATGTATCGGTTAAAATATTGAAATGCAATTAGCCTCAGTTAATTTCAAACGCGACGGCTGTAGAGGTGTCACAATGGAATATGTTGACGCTTGTCAGTCACTAGGGCTGGTAAAAACTAAACATGAATGAATGAAATTGGCAAACTGTAATGTATGTTGGACTGTAATGGCCAGAAAGTGGTTGAATAATGAGATGACTGCTGATAGAAATGTTTGGACGAATCAAGAAGACATGACCCCAAACAAATTGGGAATTTGGGATAAGGGCAGGACGATGAGGAAGATGGTGAAAATGGTGATGAAAAAACTAATTTTAACGCTAAAGAAATGATGAGCAATAAACTGAAGCTGAATACGTTGAAATTAAAGGACTAGTTGCAGAAGGACTATCTCTCGTAAAAGAACTAGTGAAGCCATTGATTTTCAGCTGATAGCGTTACGTTATTATGATAATATGCATCTATTGAGTTTTTGCTCAAAATTGTATCAGTTTTTTAAATCTAAATATTATTATTTATACAGTCTACAATATGATTGTGAACGACATTCACAAATGATGAATGTCGTTTGTGAAATTTAAAATGCATTTAAATTAAACTTCATCTAACTCAATTAAATTGATGACATTTATCATCATAAATTCTGAATAAGATGTTCCAACTCATTTATTATCTAAATCAGTTTTTGATTGTAGAGTAATTTGCGTATGAAGTTCAGTGGCAACCATATCTGCTACATCCTCTCACTCCGAATAAATTACTGGAGGGCTTTGACCAACTGTTCTAATGTCAGTACTACAATACATTTTAGGTTTCACCAGCATTGTCGTATGTATTTACTTAAGTTTTAGTTTATGTAGTTTATGTACATTTAATATTTCAACAAGCTTATGACAGGATGCAGTTAAATTGGTATTTGATAGAAAGCGCGCGAACAATTTCCTCTTGAGATTTAAAACCACATCCTAAGTTACTCATAATGAATGGGGTTCCCTGTCAAGCAGAACGTCATTGACGAGTAACTATCTACATACATACTGGTGATGGTATGTTCTTCAGAAAGGTCAGATGCGTAGTACTTGCAACTGGCGTGCGTGTATGACCAGATGTATGAACGTAAAGGAGGAAAAATGAGTATCTAAGGATCGTAGCATTCGTAGCATGTGGCGTTCTATATTTTTAGCCTACCTCCAAGAAGAAGGCGAAGGAAGAAGACGTGAGTTTGTTATGTTACATACGCTTAGCAAGAATTACCATGAAAATATTTCCAGTGAAACATCAGGTTACAGATATAAAAGCAACCAAGTGTGACCCTTTTACACAGCATAATAATACGATAATCAGTTTTCGCATGTCAGTCTCCCATCTCGACATAGGAAAGTATGGCAGAACTATGGAAAACTTCCCACGTGCCTTACTCGTGATATAAAAAAGAAAGTTAGGTAATAAAGAGTACTGTATTCTAGCTCTGACTTAGATGGCTTCTTGATACTTAAACACGTAAGGTAGATTAGCGATGGAGGTCTTTTATTGGCAGGGCTTAGGCTAGACCTAGAGACCGATTTATATTGTCAATCCACCAATCGAATTATCCCCTATGGTTGCTATGGACTAAACTTTTTGTGTACAGTCACAGTTCTATTGTTATGAAGTGGCTTCCATGATACTAATAAAATTATATAAAGTATTTTATCGTCATTTTGAGTGCAAAGCCACTCATCTCCTTTAACAAGCTTAGCATATTATCTTTACAATCCTATATTATTTTAACAAGTTCCTGCAATTCGATGCAATTATTATAACATTGCTTTTATTGATGACCGAAAGGACGTCATCGACTAATATAGATTGAATCATTAAATCTCTCGATTACTTCATTATCATTAGCACTGCTCATTAATTTAATTACAGTAGTGGCATAATCATAAACAAAATCATCATTTAATTTGTGTTCCAGATCGATATCTTTATCGAAACAAATATAAATTCTATGTTTATTCTGTGTGCAATATTTAAGATGGATACAATGTTAGATAATGCAAAATGTTTTCTCTTTTCGCAGAAGAAATAGAGCTTGAAATTGTACTAATTTGAGGTTTGTTGATGTTGCAGTTATTGCTAAAGAATGCAGTTATGCATAAATTGTTAGACTAGGCTTAGTGACGCATAATAAAAACTGGTAAATTTAAACTGATGAGTGTAATCTAATCCATACTAATATTATAAATTCGAAAGTAACTCTGTCTGTCTGTCTGTCTGTCTGTTACCTTTTCACGCCTAAACCACTGAACGGATTTCAATAAAATTTGGCAAGGCTATATATGGTATCCTGGGGACGGACATAGGCTACTTTTTTTTTCAAAAATAATCCTACGGGGGTTAATATAGGGGATGAAAGTTTATATGGGAAACTCAGTATTTCTTAAGTTAGGGATGTGAAAATTAAAATGTATGCTTTTGATAGGAAATAAAGAAATATGCGGTTCAGCGTTTTTGAAAAATCATCCCCTAAGGGGGTAAAATGGGGGTTGATTTTAAAATTGACAAAACTGCACGGATTTCGACAAAATTTGGCAAGGCTTTATATAGCATCCTGGGAAAGGACATAGGATACTATTTTTTTCTAAAAATAATACTACAGGGGTTGATATAGGGGATGAAAGTTTGTAAGGGAAACCCAGTATTTCTTAAGTTCGGGATAACAAATTTATGCTATTGGTAGGAAATTAAGAAATATGCGGTTCTGCGTTTTTTAAAAATCATCCCCTAAGTGGGTAAAATAGGGGTTTATTTTAAAATTTACAAAACTGCACGGATTTCGATAAAATTTGGCAAGGCTATAGATAGCATCCTGGGAAAGGACATGGCTACTTTTTGTCTTAAAACATAATCCTACAAGAGGTGATATATGGGATGAATGTTTGTATGGGAAACCCAGCATTTCTTAAGTTAGGGATATGAAAATTCAAATTTATGCTTTTGGTAGGAAATAAAGAACTATATGGTACAGCGTTTTTGAAAAATCGTCCCCTAAGGGGTACAATAGGGGTGGACAAATGTTTGTGTACCTACCTATTTTTAAGAGATTTAAGGGATTGGAAATGTAGTCATAGTTCGAATCTTGAGGTAACATTTAGTATTTATTTCATTCGACGTTTTTACGAGGACATTATTTGAACGAGTGGACATTCGAACAAAAGTTATTTGTTATTAGAGCGTGACTGGCATAATAAATTTTAAGTAATTAACAAAGTCCTCCCGCCGCGTAATTCTGTCTGTTTGAATGCGGTAATGTCAACAGGTACCGAACGGATTTTCATACGGTTTTCTCCAATGAACGCAGTGATTCAGTGTAATTCATTATGGTTTTGTGTAAATTATTATTATTAAATATGACGACGACTGTTGAAGATGTCGGTAAAATCATGCCGACTGATAGCTTTATGCCTACTATACACGGTAACGATATATCGTAGCGATTTGAGTTTGCACAGTTATATCGGACGGCCCTATATTTTCCACATGAACATGGGATATTTTCCGACATCCACGCGGGCGAAGCCGCGGGCAAAAGCTAGTCTTTGATAAAATTCGCGCAATATATTTGTCATCGTTATCATCTATAGAAGAAACTGCCCTCATAATGTGTACCACCCACTGCTAAATAAAAGCCATGCTTTCCTCGTTTGGTTTTCGATGAATCTTTATGTTAGTCGATTTTTAAATAGCAAACAACACTATGAGGTTTATTCATAAACGTTGCTTAAAGTTATGAGATTTTGAAACGTCAAAAATGTATGGCTAACCAGATGTTAATCATTGCTTAATTTTAAAGCAACTTTTATGAATAAGGGGATAAATTATTTTTGGCTGGCTGTTATTTTTAAGTAGCATTTCTTTAAATGGAGTCCATGCAGAAAGATATATTACACTGCCTTATAACGCTTCTGAGTGCATCCGAACGGCCGCCAACAGACTCCGGCTTGGCAAGACCGGCTTCCCTCGAGATGTCTCCTTCAATGTCAAATGAATATGTAATAATTTACTTTAAATCAGATGCAACTTATGCAAATGCAATTATATTGTTTTCTTCTACTTTTTTGATCAACACTCGCATTTTTTTTTCGTTGATCTTTTTAACGTCTGACCTCCAAATCTCATTAGTTTTAATAAAAAATAATATAAAATTTTCAGTCTAGGAGTCCATTAAAGTAATTATAGTTACAATATTTACTCAAACTACTTCTAACAATTCAATGCATTTGAACAAACTATGTACTACCAGTCAGCTAAGATAACGAAGCGCAGGAGTGTTCAGAAACGAGGCCAGCATACGATTATTATGGACATGTAAGGCGTCCAGGTCGCATTTTGTTTTGATACTTTCATGCCCCCCAGCTATATGCTCCGCAGTGGTGATCGTAATGAGAGATACTTACAGAAAGGTGAAAGGTGCATGTAAAAGTCTCTAATTGCACTGCACTTGGAATTATGAAGGAAGAAACGCTTAGCCTAATGATGGACGACTGATCCAAATTGGTTCGTCGATTGAATTTAATGTTCGTAATAATAGTCTTTATCATGCTCTAGTTAATAACGATGATGAATCGCGTTTTTTTAATGATGGGAAGGTTAAAGTCAGTGAAATTAATTACTTTAATTCTGCAATTGTAAGTCTAGATTCTGTTTTTATTAAGATAAATAATACTGGAAACGATGAGGTAGAAAACATGAAAGTCGATCAGACCTTTAATGACAATAGTCTTGAACAACTCCAACCTACAAAAGTACCTACCCTCCAGCAATACGTGATCACAACATCTACAACTACCGTATCAAACGCTCGTTTCGTGCATCCCGGCTCTCAGCAATCCCGTTAGTGAACCGGTCTCGGAATGCCGTGCGTTCCCCACATTGTTTTGACGAATACGAGACTGATTTTAGTTCTCCAATACGTCTTTGTTCTCCTGGTACTATCATAATGCAATTTGCGCTATGATCCGTGACGGGTTAAGCATAATAGAAAAAATAAAACAAATGATAGACGTGAATTTGATATGATAAGTTTAAACCAGGATAAACTGTAGGGTCATTTCTAAGTACTTGCTTGACGAAAAGTCACTCATCACTAGCATAGTTAACTTTCACAGAAAAACACTTTCGTTTCATGTACTTCATAGATTCTATATTTTACTTCTGCTCCCAGATCAACATCAAAAGTGGTATGTTAAACTGAAAGTGTAGTATAGTATAGTAAGCCACAATGTTCTATGGTACACCACATGCGGTTTTCTGTATACAATCGTGATAGGTTGAGATGGAGTAACACATTTCTCCTAGTTTGCTCTAAATATAGGTAAAACGACTTAAGGCTATTACAGACAGAGGCGATATCGCATCGCGACGCGATATTGCGATATTATATCCGTAGAACAATTTCTATGGAATCGCGCGCGACCATACACACAGGAGCGACGCGATATCGCCTCTATCTGTAAGAGCCTTTAGTTCGCTCATTAAATAGGTATATGATGACTATGTAAACTGAAATACACGTTCCGAAATGTTTTAGCATTTACTTAGTTAATCCCATTTTTTGACGATTTGCGCTTTGATAAAGAGTCCTCAATTTCTAAATATTGGTCCTTCCGAACTACCTTGCAAAATCAGAATATATGATCTCTGATTCATCTTGGAACCAAAAAACTTATCCCAACGAAATATGATTCACAGTTACAATGACGATTGTATTACTCACATCTTATGCAATTTCGCTAAGAAAAAGCCAGTTCCAAACCGGTAACTGACGTTCTCAGCCTGTGTGCGTAGAATCTTGATAATCTGAAGATGTAATCCTAGTTGCATGCCTAAGTAGTTTTAGAAACTGCATTTGCAAAGGAGATAAAGACACTGTTCGCGCGTTGTAATATAATGGGGACTCATTAGGATTGCGGTTAGGTTGTTGACTCAATGAGAAGGTCCGAATTTGAATGCAGACAATTGATTCGAACTGAGAACGGTTCATTTTAATGTGCTGACTGCAATTTAGGGGGCTATGTCTCCTTTGTTTAAGCTTGAGATTTATTGTGTCCAGAAAGACCAACTACCTCATACCCCTAAATCATAATTCGTACCTTTGTAATCTGTATACAATCTCAATATAGTGTTATGAATACAGCGATGCATCTAGTTATACCTACTCCAGAAGTCGTCTCCTGCTACACTTTAGATATACAAGGATAAGATGCAGATATCTTATGGCAAAATCTATTCAAATCAGTAAGATGTCTTGACGAAAATATACAACACACTAAAAATAATATATTTATGAAAAGATAAGCTTCTAAATTGTTCGTTTTCAACAAAGCAGACGGCTCACTTGACGTCAAAAGTTTTGTTCTGCATATAAGTGATTTCACGGCTATGTCATGTAACGGTGTGGTGCGGTCAATGGTCATGGAATGGATCTCGTTGGAGCAAACGCTGCGCTGTCACGCACAATAGGTGATTCGTCTTGTGAAATTTTAATTAGTTCGCACGAGACTGGCTGGTTTTGATATATAATAGTTTTTGGTATGATGAAGGGGGTTTGGTTTTTGTGAATTTGTCTTAGGTATGGAATGGTATAGAGAATCTGAGTTATTTTCTATCATCATTGACGACTGTGTTATCTTCGTAAAGATATACTACTACCATTGGCTTTAACTTAGCCACATGTGATTCCTTATTATTGAGAATTTCATAAATTTTTCCCTTGCTAAATTCATAGGTCATTTATTTATTGATGCTTGATATGACTGTAAGTACCAGCATTTTATATTCTGTCAAAATATTGCATCCAATAAACTTTTTAAAACAAACATTATTACTTTATGTTTAAATTATATTATGGGACGTTTCTTTACCCTCATCTGGATCACCAACCTTTTAATGTTACTCATTACTAAAGGATCCCGCATATTCTGTTACACATCAACAAAGACCAACATCAACTTTTATTCTTACTTCCCTTTAAATAAAGTTGGTTATTGCTTAATTTTTACGAAGTAATCCGATACATTTGACGGTGTCTTTGGGATTATGATCCTCAGAAACTGGTTACATTATTAAGAGGACATTGGTCTTGGTGTCTTATTAGGTATGAATATCGATCACTGTTCTTATCCTTTTTTACACAGAGTCAGACCCTTGTGCTTTCAGAAAGCTTAATAATGTTAAGGAGTAGCTTCATTATTAAAATTTCGTTTTATCTAGGTACTGCTAGAGAAACGGTTGTATAACAGATATCTTGTGGCTAGACAAGGAAATAAGTAAACGTAATAAAACATTTTGGTATAGCGATTAGAGTGTATTAACGACTCGCTAAAAATAACATTTGGTTTATTAGGAAGTGTCTGCTAAAAGCGTCTTAGGTATAGATCTGTATTTTATTGTAAATACTAGGATCGTCATTTTCGTCATTCTTATCGTTATGTTCTTAGTCTGACTTCTGAAGTTTCATTAGCTTAAATGCTTTTATATCAATTATTATTTTACTATCTACCTTTACAATGTTGCAGTCCTTTTAAAAATAGGTCGTAGATCTGATTTAACATTGTATAAATCATTCAATACTGTAACAATTAATTGTGTTAGTGAGCCAAGGAAAACAACTAAATGCTTGTAGGCGGCTAGTAATTTGTCATTCATAAGTATAGCATTGTCATACGTGGCTGTTACAAGTACTTATAATTGTAAAGGATATGCACTATGGTCATAGAGTCTGACTGCATGATTTAGCAAGGTGCCTTTATTTTGTGCATTTTTCATATTATGTGGCTCTATATGATGAATTTCTTCTCTTGTATCAGTACAAATTATATAGCCTGCCGCTACCTTGTTGGCTTATATTCTTATCGTGGCATGTATATGCGTGGCTATTATTGTTAACTGTTCTCACGTTTGTGTTTGGAACTTTGGATTCCCCGACTAGTTTCAGTCTTAAAAGATATTTCATCCTTAGTTATCTGTTTGTCCAACAGTCTTTTGTTCTTATTCTAACTCCTTTAACTCTATTTGGGATTATACGATTACACAAATTACACTTGCTTCAAAATGCATAATCAGCTATAATGTATGTATTGTCACGTACAACCTTTTATGACCTACCTCAAAAACATGCGTTTGATGTGTTTGCGCAGCATCTGTGTTGACAAATATTGAGTTAATGTCTTAGGCAAATATGTATACCTAGTTACGCCAAAATCGCTTACTTACATGGACTTAGATTGTGTTTAAAGATATGGTAGATGACTTTATGTTAATTTATTGATCAATATGTTTATTATGCTATCGATTTTATGTTTGACTATTAAATTGAAGAATGTTTTGCAATGTTTTGGTTAAATTTGCAGTTTTATTAGGTAATACAATCGCTAAAGCTTACTTTTTGACAGTAGTTGAAGTTCACTCATCATCTGCCTAGCCTTTTTCATACTATGTTGGGGTCGGCTTTCAATATAATCGGATACAGCTGAATACAAGAATTTTACCTCCACAACCCAGTTACTGGGTAACACGATACGCCTTGGATATCCGTATTGACTATCAAAGATCTTCAAATGACAACCGGGACCAACTGCTTAACGTGCTCTCCGAGGCACGGAGGGGTCTCGGTATGTAATAAATCCACGGACCGACCTCGCCAAGCGTTGTTTAACCTCGAAGATCGCCTCTTGTGGCTATTATTATTTAGCCACGAGCCCCTCAGTTGCAGTTCAGCTGTCAATCTTTGATTTATTCACAAATTCTTGTAACAGAAATGGTAAATTAACAGTAATTGAAGGTCAGTTTTTCCAAGATTGGAAAATTGGAGGCGATCGGCGGCGGCGATCTCTCGCGTCCGAGCCTGGTCCAGGCCATGGTGCGGAGCGAGAGTGCATGGGAGGCCGTCACCTCCTTCTGCGAAGCAGTGATGCTCGCGAAGGAGGAGGCGGAACGCGTGAGGGAGAGGCAGCCTCACGCCCTCAGTCGCCGCAGGAGACGCCCTGGGCGGCGGGAATCGCGGGGCGATTTCCGGCCACCGTAGGCGCGGGCCTGCGGACGGTGAGCAGCGGGTAGCTCGCCGTCCGGTAAGGACCAGGCCCGAGTCGACGGCGCGTTGTGTTCCACGCGTGCCTCAAAGAGATGTCAGCAAGTGACGGGGCCCAATAGGGCCGACGCCGCTGGGGTCGCGGATTGTCCGAAGGGGTTACCGCGGCCCTGGTATAGGCAACTGAAGGAACACGGGTGGGTTTTAGTCAGTAAAAGTCTGACACGCCCTTCCGCTCCACCCAGAGCGGGAGAAGTTATTTGATGATTTCCCACCCTCAAAAAAAAAAAAAAAAAAAAAGGCTAGTGGAGTCACGTTTGTTTAGGCTAGAAATACTGTTTTTCTTTTTTGAATTCATTTGGAATTGAACTACTTATGCCTTAATGTTTTAATAGGTCAGTTTTATTAAACAATTTCTCGTGCAACCTATGAATAGTTTTCGGTACCTATAGGTACCTACCTACCTAGTTTTCAAAATGATGTCGTAAATAACGTAGTGTGTGAACATAGACTTATAAAAAAGTAAATACATTTTTCCATAGAAATAAGTATAAGAAACAGCATTTTTCAGACTAAATTCTTGTTGTTCTTACTACCTATTACCATAATCACATAAAACAAACATTCTTGGCTATGTTTGCATGGAAAATATTCGCCCCCAAAAAACCTGACAAGATCAGAAACAGAATCGAGTGTTGAATTGTTGAATTCTACCATATCTGTTTTAAGAATTGGGAAATAAGACTTGTAAGTCCATTTAAGTAAACCCATTGGTAATTAATATCAATAGCGGTGAATACTCGAATGCTTATTTCGGAGACAAAGCGGTTAATTTTGGTCAAAAACAATTACATTTCAACAATTATCGAAACGTTTTCAAGTTATCAATGAGAATGACAAAAGATACATTTAATACTAGTATTTATTTATTAATCGAGGATATCAAGATAACTCGGCCTTACTCGTAAACAATTATGCCATTTGTGGTATCTTATATGGTAATAGTCTTGTAGTGGAAGTATGAGATAATACATAAATAGAGAAAATATTTTTGAATTCAAGAACATGAGTTGTCACAAGATCTTTAAGCCGACTCCTGAATTAGACTTTCTTATAAGATAGTTGGTGTCAACTGTCAACAAATGGTTATGTTTATTTGGTAAGAAGTAACAAGCCAATAAAATGATGCTTCCCTCTTTTTACCGGGGGATAGGATTACCCGATGGAAAATTGAAAAGTCCTGACAAAAAACCTGATTTCCATAGAAAAGTCCTAAGGTTTTGTATCTAACGACACAATTAAATTATTAATTATTATTACAATTCACATAATACAAGTTGATTTTAATCTAAAAACCAGACAAAAATTATTATTTTTTATTTAGCTTGCTTTGTATTGTGTCTTATATAAATAAAATAAGCCTTTATTGCTGGTTCTACAATGTTTACTAAATTGTTTGTCTATTATATCTACTAATTTTCTTAAATATCGACGTTCAGTACACTTTTTCTTTAAACAGCTTGTCCTTCGACAAAGGCCTCCTCTAAATATTTCCACCTCTCTCTATCTCTCGCCCTCTGAATCCAGTCTGGACCAGCTACTCTTTTGACGTCGTCCTCCCAACGTTTCACTTGTCGTCCTTTGCTCCTTTTTCCATCCCTTGGGTACCATTCTGTTATTAACTTTGTCCATTTCTCTTTTTCCTCTCTTAACATATGTCCTGTCCATCGCCATTTTTGTGTTTTACATAATTTTTTCGCATCTTTAAACTTAGTTATACTTTTTATTTCTTTTAATCTTACTTTATCTCTTCTTTTGACTCCAATTACACTTCTTTCTATACTATTTTGACATACGTTTATTTTATGGATTAGTTGTTCTGTCAATGCCCAAGTTTGGCAACCATAAGTCAAGCACGGCAAAATACATATGTTGTAAATTTTTCTTTTGTCTTTGATTGGCATGTCTCTGTTCTTCATCACTTCGCTAAAGCACCAACATCTCTTCCAAGTGTTAGCTATCCTTCTATCAATTTCTTTATGCATAGTATCAGTTGTAGAAATTAACTGTCCTAGGTAAATGTAGTCTTCTACGTAGTCTATTGGTTCCCGATTTACTGTGATACTGGTCTGTAAGGAATTGGTCATAATTTTGGTCTTAGTCGTGTTCATTGACAGCCCTGCTTTCGCACTTTGATCTGATAATTGTTGTAGCATTTGCTCTAGCTTTTTTGGGCACTCAGAAAACAGAATCAGTGTCTTATATACTAGGTCGTTAATTTGTGATATTATCCAAACAAGATTATGTTTTTGTTTCGGTTAATTGTAACTTTCTAATAAAAAGATCTAAAAAATCTTCTGGTGAAAAATCCTGAGATTTTCTAAATCCGGCCGCAAAACTGACTGTGAGGAGCCTAAAAATCCTGAAACGTCAGGACAAATCCTGAGGTATGGTAACCCTACCCGGGGATGACTTTGAGGACACAGAGATCTTGAGAAACTATGATCACCATTTAATCTACCAAAACAGTGCTGATCCAATATTGACATTAACGTCAATTCCTTCGACTGCCGTCGACCGTTAGGATTTTGTTCTGCAGTTGACAATGAGATTTCTACAATGATATGGGACCGCAAATAATCATATCCAAATTGTGTGTTTGGGCATTTTTTTTTTAAACTGCTACCTACTTTGAAAACAGCTTACTAATATTGTTTTGGATATTTTAGCAAATTCTTGATTTAGTCGAATGATAAATTTTACGAATTTTGCTAGGTATGTTTTTATTTTTATTATATGGAGCTTATTTCAAATAATATATGTAAATAAATAGTAACTTAGATACGTTTTGGTCATTACCGTTACCAAATAATAAGGACAGTACTGCAAGACGTAAGATGCCACATTTCAGGATTTCATTTTGTTACTTTTTTTTTTAAATTTCAGTTGGCAATTTAAGTAAAAACGAAAACTAGTCTTTTAAAACTATTTAATAATTACTCGACACTTCTATGTTATAAAAATGTTAATTATTTGCAACTTGTATGTATGGGACATCCCTTAAGTGGGTTGGTAGACATTTTGACGAAAATGCCCGTTTACGATAAAACTGTCACTGGCCTACGATAAAACCTTATCATTCGGACATCACTCAGTTGTGGCCACATACACCATAGTAACAGAACTGTTGACAGTGAAATCTGCTCGTTCCGTAAGAGACGCAGGGCGTGAAGATAGCTCGATTTAATTATACTCAAGTACCGCTGACAGCTGCTGTCATTATAAACATAACAGGCATTGTAACAACTCGTTTAACTATAATTGTTTCAATTTGCGGGTTAAAATGCTTTGAACTCGGTAACTACGGAATGCGAACTAGGTATACCTATACAATGTTTTTCTTGGAAAAAAATCTGTTAGTAAAATCAATCTGCCTAGCCTTTTCCCAACTATGTTGGGGTCGGCTTCCAGTCTAACCGGATGCAGCTGAATACCAGTATTTTACATGGAGCGACTGCCTATCTGACCTCCACAACCCAGTTACTGGGTAATACGATACCCCTTGGTAAGACTGGTTGTCAGACTTTCGGGCTTCTGACGACCCGTAACGACTGTCAAAGATGCACGAATAACAGCCGGGACCAACGGCTTAACGTGCTTTCCGAGGCACGGAGGAATCTCGCTATGTAAAGATGGTCACCCATCCACTGACCAACCCCGGCAAGCGTAGCTTAACCTGACGGATCGACCCGTGCGGCTGTTATTACTTAGCCACGAGCTCCTCTCCTCGAAAAAAATCTGTTAGTAGTAGGATGGTTAAAAACTCCGGATGATGGTAGGCATGGTGAAGCCGCCTGACTAAAGACTACACTTGAACTTTAACAATAACGACTATCTTTTACCTTAGAAGGATATTATATGATACCTACATCTATCTATCATACAGCATTATTTTTTGTTTATACTAAACCTCTTAAGGGGTCATTGTACTCATCATTTTGAACAACTTTTACTATGGGACCAAACCTGAAATCGCGAAAAAAAAATCAGCTGTTCAGTACATTTATCTACATCAAACTCGTCAAATGTACCTACTGCTGATTTTTTTTCAAAATGATGAGTACAATGACCCCTTAAGAGGTTTAGTGTAAACAAAAACTAATGTTGTATAAAAGAGAGAAGTCCTGACTGACTGACTGACTCATCAACGCCCAGCCCAAAATCTTGGACCTAGAAAGCTGAAATTTTGCACATAGGTTCCCTTTATAATGTAGACAAGGAATAAGGATGCAAGTCATGGTGGATATTTTCCGAAATCCACGCGGGCGAAGCCGCTGGCAAAAGCTATTAAAATATATTCTGGTCCTTCCGACCTGTCAAGGGAAGTATTTCACAAAGATTAATTGGCCTGTTTCAGCACTTCCTCTTAATTAACTTAAGTAATTATCCGGTAAATATTTTCATACAAATCGTCTTCCATTTTAAAATTTTTTTCGTAGTGCCTTAGACATAGTGCCTTTCTGTATATTGTGAAACAGAGATATATCATTTATATTAGGTAAACAGGCCAGAGCATACCGAAATTTTCCGAAGACAGTTTTATAATCCGACTAGCTGCGCCCCGCGGTTTCACCCGCGTAGGCCGGAATAAAAAGTAGCCTATGTTAATCCAGGGTATAAGCTATCTACATACCAAATTTTATCCAAATCGGTCCAACCGTTTGAGCGTGAAGAAGTAACAAACATACAAACACACACACACAAACTTTCGCCTTTATAATATTAGTGTGCTATGTGTGATAGTTATAGAAACCATTGAATAATCTAAACCCAAGTTAAAGTTTTCCTAAAATGACGCTTAAAATCCTCAAATGTTAAACAATAAATAACTAAATATCTATACAAACGATCATTTAACTCAAAGCGGATAGTACCGAGGTTAGTGAATGTAAGACTAAGGAAAAGGCACTAGACCTCAATGTAAAATGTAACGCTCTTTAGTCGAAGGTTATACCAGTTTCCGTAAGTCTGGCAGGGAAATAACATCCTAGGATATGCTTTTAAACTGTACTTCCTTTTGAAGATCTTGTAGATAAAGTAACTATGATTTGTTTAGTATTTATTTATTAAAAACTTTCGACTCGTGAGGAGTCGAAAGTTTTTAGGGCTATTTTTGGCCCAAAGAATCAGCATTGCCATCCAACGAGGCAATGCTGCCAGCCTTTTGAGCATTTTTCCCATTGACAGCGATGCGGACGAATGTTTTGTTCCCTAGAGCTCTTCATTTCTTCTATGAGCTATTTTTTACTATAATACTTGTATATATTATACAGGGTGTAAGGGACAGCCCTCCGCAAAATAACAGGGTGCATTCAGCTCCTCATTCTGAATCATATTCCACCGGAAATTTTCTCAGGAAAATTTTCATATTTTCAATTTTTTTTCCCGTTACATTTTCATTATTTCAATGTAAAATTGCATTGTGTGTTCGCAGCACTCCATCTATGTAAAAAAAACTGCAAAAAAAACAGCAAAAAAAAAAACAGCAATGGATGTTGAAATACTCTAACCAACGACGCGTGAAATCAGCTGTTCACTTTCTGTCTAGCTACAGAGTTCATCGAACTCACCGCATAACTATTACCTACCCCTCCCAACCAGTAATAGACGCTCCGATTTGTGCACAAAAACACAAACAAATCAGGTTTATTGGATTCCCTTAACGTTCCTGAAAAAATTTCATGTACCGATCATCTTAGTATGACATACTGAATTCACCCTATCAGTTTGCGGAGGGCTGTCCCTTACACCCTGTATATATTTTTGTGTTAGCTTGTATATTGTAATTAAGATTTGTTTACAAATGAACAGTTAAAAACCTTTTATCGATCATCATATTTACTAATATTTATTGGTTACAAAGACTCGTTTTTGGTTGGTATGGCCCTTTACTAAAATGTTAGGGGTCCTTATTGATCGCATCAATGAATCAAATTTCAGTCATTAGTATCTACGTCACTAGACATCCATTTATGATTTATGACTCGTCGTGAAGTTTTTCAAACTCAAACTCAAAGCATTTTCTTCATCGATTTAAGTTGAGGAAACCCTAACTAATAGATAGACATCACTACAGGCTCTAAAGTTAGTATTTTTTTGGCACACGTATCGATGAAGTAATTCAGCTTCGGTAATCCTTTAGTGACCTTTGAGAAAAGCTGGTACCATATTTTTCTCTGATTCTTGATTTGCCTTAAAAAGATGGAGTTCGCTATTATCTGCCAGAAATAATGGTCCCTACACCAACCTTCAAAAGTTAAACTGCCTGCAGTTTTTCAATAAAACGAACCACTCTATTCTCCCGAGTGTACTAGGACACCAGTGGGCGGCAGAATGTCGGCGACTAATTTCGCCGACCAGTTTACTAAATCGAACACAATTTTTCAATTAGCACCGACTTTGGCCGACTGTTGTCGGCGTAACCTAATTAATTGACCACTGGGTACTGAGGCAATGATTTTTAAATGATTCTGTAGTCTTTCAAGTGAATGGCTTGTGTAGTTTCTTTTAAGGAGTTGTCTCTTCAATGGTGGGCGGAGTTGACTGATTTATGTCTTCAGCAGATATTTCATTGTGATTTTTTTTAGGGTTCCGTACTTCAAAAGGAAAAAAAACGGAACACATAAAGGACCACTCGTGTGTCTGTCTCTATCTGTCTGTTTGTCCGTTTGTCACAGCCAATTTTATTTGCTTCGAATCTAATTAAGTTTAAATTTGGTACAGACACATGAATTTCTGTGACCCAAACACGGACGTAAATAAACGAATTTTGAATAATAGGGGTTACTTTTGGGGGGGCAAATAACAAAATTTAAAAAAAAGATTTGCAAACTGTACCGTGTGTCACATTAAATTAAAGGTTTTTTTTTTCGAGGGTTCAATTGTATTGTTTGTGAATTCAATTCAAATTTTTTTAAAAAAATAATTTTAAAATAAATAGTTTTATAGTTATATGGGGGGGAGTGACCCTAATGGAGCCTAAAATTTTGAACTGAACGAAATGAACTGGCGAAATGTGGGTGACACAGGGTGTAAGGTACACCTCTGCCCAACCCTTCGGGTAAACAAGGCGTGATGTTATGTTATTTTATGTGTAATAATGTGAATCTTTCCAAAAATAACATGTAAGTAAGTACTATTTTGTAACAACCTTCAGAAATGTCGGGGAAGTTCTATTATTGTTCTAGGACGTAGTGTCAAAATAATGCTTTAAAAACTTTAATTGTCCCCATAGAACATTGACACAAGAAGCACGTACAAAAGTCGTCAAAGACAGATCCATAAACAAAACTTAACGACTTTGACCAGAGGTCGTAAAAATTACTTTATTTGGTTTAAGACTCGTCTAACTATTAGGCGCTGTTATTTTTCTACCGATATGCGCCATCATTGTTTGAGTAAGCGATACTTTTTCTGGGTTCCGTACCTCAAAAGGAAAAAGCGGAACCCTTATAGGATCACTTCGTTGTCCGTCCATCTGTCTGTCTGTCAAGACCCTTTTTCTCAGGAACGCGTGGAGTTATCAAGTTGAAATCAATATCAAATACGAAGGTCTATGGTCCCTTGGAAGCTTGTTTTTTTTTTTAGAACTTAAAAAAAAACAAGCTTCTAAGGCAACGCAATAAAAAAATACGGCCATTTATGCGACATAATATAATATAATATAATTATAATAATATAAGTAATTTAATAATATAATTTATGAACAAATATTTTTACGACGTACAAGTATTTGTTCCTAGTCTGGGTGTTTTTCTATCTATAATATGTATGTATTTACAATAAAAAAAAAATGTATATAATATGTAGTTTATCAGCCATCTCGTTACCATAACACAAGCATTAGGTTGCTTAGCTTGGGACTAGATGGCGTTGTGTGAAATTTCCAAGGATATTTATTTATTTATAATTTTGATACTCGCAAGTAAATCAAAAGCTATACGAGAGACCTACCTATACCCACCTAGTACCTATAGAGTGCTTCCCGTTGACTCATAACCATGAAATTTGGCAAGAAGCAAGTCTCACAGCACAAGTAAAGGAAAAAGTCCAAAAATTGTTAGTATGCAACTATAATACACAAAAAATTCTTTCGTAATACATATAATTAATTAATTAATTAATATTAAGTTTGTATTTGGGATAAATTCTTTTGAACTACGGAACCCTTCATTGTGCGTAGTCCGACACGCACTTGGCCGTTTTTTTTTTTTCAATATGTGTTGTCAAAACTGCTGTATTGGTTATGTTTGAGTGCTACTTTTCTTAAGTAAAGAAACGGTCATGAATGGCGTGGGTAGCACGCGAATTGGAATTTATGTTTCTGTGTAATTTTTAAACTTACCTACTAAAATGACTTAGCCTTCGTCTTATACGTGGTATTTGGAAGCCGGGGTGCCTGATGATAGCTGACACAATTTATTGCATTCCGAGCTATACATGTCGTAGACGAAGTATGTTTTTTTTTATTTTTAACTGCAAACTTTTAGTTATTTTTTAAAGTAAGTAACTCAATTTCTGGTTTTCCAAGTATTTTCAAATTTTAAAAGTTTTCTGCGAGTTTAAAAGTATCGAGATTTAACATACCAACTTTAACTGGGACACTGTTAATAAGTTTATTGTACAAAGAGAAACACATAGAACACATACACTAAACATGATAGTACAAGTGGCAGTCAGACAGGTTGAACAGTTGGCAATTAACTGTCAGAAATTGGGTTACTAACATAAAAAAAAAAAAACTAAAAATAGCTGTTAAAAACCTACTTCGTATAAGAGGGCTGTTGCACTTTGTCACCTCTCTCGCTCACACGGGACCAAATTTTCAAGAATGTTAAATGTAAGGATGCTTTTTGAAAAATGTAATCAATTAGCGGACTAGTAAATAATAGTAATTTAATAGGTAATTATTAAAAACACCTTTTTATTCTGGCATTTATTTAACTCATCTCAAAAACAGATTTTACTTTTTGAGCTGAGTTTATTCAATAACACAATAGAAATGTTTTTTTTTAAATTAGGTACCTATTAAATTAATATTATTTACTAGTTCGCTAATTGATTACATTTTTCAAAAAGAATCTTTTCATTTAGCAATCTTAAAAATTTGGTCACGTGTGAGCGAGAGAGGTAATAAAATGCGACAGCCCTCTAAGACATGTAAGGCTCAAAATGCTCTGAATGGTGACAACTATGACCTCTTAAAGCTTAGCACCCAGCTTCCAAATACCGTGTGTAATCGGGTGTTTATTATTGTTGGTCCTAATTTCGGAAGGAAGGACCGCAATAAAGGCTCTTACAGACAGAGGCGATATCAAGATTCCAAAGCCTGATACAAATACAATACAACGTGTGATTACAATGTTGGTCCCATTGAGAAAGTTGTTCAGTTAGATAGTCTGTACCAGTAGACCAGTATAACCACAATTTCTGATACACACTGTACATTTTCAACTGAAACCTGACTTAACCTGATCAAACAAACCGTGAAATAACTTTTGAAGGACGTGCCAATAATGTCTTAAGAACATTACCATTTGAATAAAAACTGCAAATAAATAATTAACAATTGCTGAATTTAAATTGGATATTTTCTCGTCGTCCGTGGCACAATACGTCGATTTTCCACCTCGTTATATACAGTAGGTATTTTAATGAGGCATGCACACTTCTAAAGACAATTCTGCAGCCTAGTTGGTGTAACCAATAAGTACTTTATTTCTGCGGTCTAGGCAATCGAAATTTAAAGCAGGTTTCTTGCGAAAATGGAAAATTTGTCAGACCATCTGATTTCCTCGGTACTATTTCGGAGATATTTGTACCGAAAAAGCTGAGCCATTTTCGTGACTGTTTTTGGATAGGACTCGGGAAGGCCTTGATTGATCATCATCTGTGGCTCGTCTCAGCCCACTTTTCCTCTCATGTGTGCCAATCATCTGTAATATTTGTCGGTCGCATGAAAGGTGTGCAACGCTTGCAGAACACTGATAGAGTTATTGAGTTACTACCTAAGCAGTTGAGCAGCCACGATTCCCTTAACTTGCAATGTTCGTAAGTTGTGTTCAAAATTTGCAAGTTAATTTTGACCCACTTCTCGGTGTTCGATTGAGCTGAAATTTGGCATACATATGTAAATTCGGTGACAATGCAATATTTTGGTATCATCGAGCTGATCTGATGATGGAGCTGGAAGGTGGGCACAGGAACTCGGTAATAAAACGACGCAACCCTATCGAGTTTGGGATCGTTTGATTTGTCTTGACAAGGACTCTGGTCCTAGATGATATTTAGAATAATAAAAGATTGTTTAAACAAATATTTTTTAATAAGAAGTAATAGTTGTTGAGAGAATCGTTGCTGCCCAACCGTTGAGAATAAACCTCGTTGTCTTAAATTAGATATACATTCATATTGCCACTTGTTTCAAGTATTATTGATACAAATGGTTAATGATATCAGAGCCTGAATATTGATTGTATGAAGGGACGTGTTTTGAAGTGGAGAGAATTGAATTATATTTGTGATGATTAGTTCCGGATGGAGCGATGTTTTGTCTACCAAAACATATGTTGGTAAACTTTTGTGCAGGACGAATTGTATTGCGCAGTTTTTTTGAATTATTTGGGGGTCGAAGAATGCTTACCATATTCTAAATTGATCTCATTTTTTGACTGACCCATACATTTGTAAATTGTATAATCACTTCGTTTTGGGATTTGAAAAACGAACAATGCATCGAAAATCCGGACCCTATCATGTCATTGTCTGCGACCTTAGTTTAGAGTGGGGTTCCACTGACAGCGAAATAATGATGATATTGACTTTACTAGAGTCTGGCACACGAAAGTTGATCCTGAAAACGCGCGGCAAATTCAAAAAACCCACGTGTGGTATCACTGAGTATAGTACGAATGAATAGTTTTGATACCTGACTAAAAACAATATAATTTATTATGTTGAGCCGTTTTTGCAATTGTCAGAATACTTCTGTCTGAAGAATAAATATGGTGGTTTGACATATTTTCTACACAAAAGCTGCCAAACCACCACACAGACTAAAGATATTCTACATATAACTGGTGAATTAATCTACTTAAAATAAAAACTCATATTACGTAAGTTAATATGGCCGATTTTTCAATTGTCAAATAACTTTTCTCTAATATTTTATATATTATTTTATATTTTATTTTTTATATTATTACCAGTTATATGTAGAATATCTTTAATCTGTGTTACTATAAAATTAAAACTTGCGAGAAAAGCATAGCAAGTAAGGTGAAGTAGAAGAGGTTCATAGACATCAAGCTTATGCTTAAGTTTGTAGATAGCAATAAAAATAAACAGATAATTATTTAAATATTTTATTTTATGAATCATAATCAAAATCTGAATCTAAAAAATCTATTTCTAGTGATGCATCTGAATCACTGCTGCTATCTTCAAAAACATTTATGATGAAACGATCAATTTCTTCATCGGTAATTCTATCTCTTTCTTTGTAAGTATTTTCTACGTGGATAATATGATCAGTATTTTTTTTCCAATCTTCTGGAGTAACACACTCAAAGGATTCCCTTATTATTCTTTCCACTTCAACTGCTGGTAAATTTATATTTCTACTTGCAATTTTACGTTTGACAAGACTCCAAACTAACTCTATGGCATTTAAGTCGCAATGGTAAGGAGGCAAACGAAGTACCTCATGACCATGCTGTTCTAGTAGCTTATCAGCTTCATAAATTGGATCCGGTTTATGTTTCTGAACCAGACAAAGCAATTCAGCCTTTGTACAATGACTTTCAAAATCAATGTTATTTTCTCGAAGCCACTGCTGTATTTTGTTTTTCACACTCTGTGTCGTAGGTGGCTTATTCACTTGCACTGTGTGATAACTTGCATTATCCATGACAATTAAACTGGGCTCGTTCAAATTGGGTAAAAGTTTTTCTACTAACCACTTGTTAAAATTTTGGGAGTTCATGTCATGGTGGTAGTCCGCCATTTTTGATTTAGTGCTAAACAATAAAAGTGCATTTGGCACGAAGCCTCTTTCTGAACCAGCGTGAACAATTATGTACCTTTTTCCTGCAGATATCTTTTCTATGACACCACTTGTTGAAGGTCCCTGCCATGACTTCTTCGGTTTATAATTCTGGTGCACATACGTCTCATCTAGGTAAATTATTGGTTTCCCTTCTGCACATTTGGAAGAAATAGTTCGTAAAAACTTGTGTCTCCATGCTGCAAGGTCAAATCTTTCAATAAGCAAGGACCGTTCATTTTTGTTTTTCTTAAACTCATAGCCATTATTATGTAATATGCGGCGCAAAGTTTCACGGGAACCAGTAAATTCAATAGATTCCCTCAGTTCAGTCAATAGGCATCGCAGAGTAGGAACACGTTTTTTTACTAAGTAAAATTCATTAATTTTATTCCTTATAGCATTTATATCGAAGCTATCCAAATTAGATACTGTGGGCTTATGGGGCCGCTTTTTCCCAGGTGTACTAAAAATTCCATCATTCACTCGTCCTTCCTTTTTGATTCTTTTTAATGTTGGAACGCTAACTCCTGAGAAAAAAAAATAAAACATAAACTAGGTACTATAAACATTTAATATATGCGTTCCAGAAATATGTACTTACCAGTGATTGATGAAATTTCTTCCAAATACTGTTTTTGGGTTTTAATTAGCTCATCCTCTTCCAAAGCACTAAGTTTTGTAATAGTTTCCTTAATTGATGAATCCTCGATATTCAAATTATCTACAAATAAACCATTTATTATATATCTGTGCGAATAGGGTTTGATGACAAACTTGAAATAAAAATAATATGTTTATGTATCAAGATTATGTCTATAAACTAACCTATAAAGTCTGTTATTGCATGTAAACATTGCTGTTTTTCGATATAATCATCCTGTTTCTTTTGTTGTTTTTCGTCAAATGAATTCACCATAGTATACAATAACTTCCGCACGTCACTTTGTATTGTTTTGTTCATTTTTAATGTTAAAATCCGACGATAAAATCAATGAAAACGTATGAATAGTCTGACAATTTACAAGTCGAATGACATTCATCTGACATTTTTAGAATGTTGCCATATAAAAACTTTCAATTAAATCCCAGGATCAACTTTCGTGTGCCAGACTCTATCTACCTATATCTATCCTATCTTCTATGTATACTAATAATAAAACTGAAGAGTTTGTTTGTTTGAACGCGCTAATCTCTGGAACTACTAGATAGATAGATAGATAGAATACTCTTTATTATGCACACCATAAAAATTACAGATATAAATGTTGAAATTTTACATAGGGTGACACAATGGGCGGTCTTATCGCTAAAAGCGATCTTTTACAGACAACCTTTGGATGGATTATGGGGACTACTAGTCTGATTTGAAAAAATATTTTTTGCATTTTATAGTTCAATGCTTCAGAGAGGTTATACGCTGATATAACATCACGATACGACGCTTAGGAGGCGAAAAAAAAATAATCTAGAATGATCGCTAAGTGAAAACGGCAATGCGATGCGACGCGGTGAGACAGAAGCTAGTATTGATATAAACTGAATTTAGTAACTAGCCAAACTGGAGCTTCCGTAAGTACTTACTGAATTAATAAACGAAAAAGTACGATTCAAATTGAATAAATGTCCACATTTAACAATGGCCGTGTAATCAGTTTGATGTAAACGATAAAAAATAAACCAAAAAGATTTTTCGCGAATCGAACCGAAATAAACGTGGTCTACTTATTTTATTAAGTGTTTTGAATTGTGTGAATTTTATAATAGAAAAAAGCAATATTTTTTTTGAGAAATGCCAATGTTCCGAGAACAAACTGTCGAAGTGCGATTGAGAAACATTCTGTTCTCCATTTGAAGTAAAGTAACTTCCTCATTGGGAAACGAATCTAAGTCTTTCTTTCTTTCGTGTGGTTAGTGTTGTCAGAGTTTCTAGGTCGCCCATGGGCCTCTGACTTGACTTCACATGCCGTCGAGAAATATCTCTCAGGGATGCGGCGGTTTCCTCACGATGTTTTCTTTTACTAAGCAAGTGATACAATACGCACATGAATCCGAAAAGTCAGAATCTAAGTAAAAACTATTACTTCGATTCTTCATTTCAATTGATATTTTGACAACTTCTTCTTTAAACTTAATGTTTCTGAAACACATCGCTTACCTCACTCTTTTATATCTTACTTCTGTGCCAAGTACCCTCTTAACGCGACAATAATTACACGGGTTACAAAATATACTCAATCTTTTATAAATTATGAGTATTTTTACGTTTACGAAATATTGTGGTAAATAAGACTTGTTAGTGGGAATTCAGAAGAACAATACGACGGAGAACTACTTCGTAATTATGAAGTAATTCGAGGCTTTTTAGAGGCTGCAGATGACCTTTCACACCTAACCTTTCTATTCGGCCGAAAGTCCGAAAGATTGATTTAAATAAATTCTAAGAAAAGAAAAACTTCTTCCTGTATCTTTAATTACTGTTTTCATCTGTTTTGTCTGTTTTTACTGAAGTACCTACTTTCCTTTTAACAGATCGACGAAACCGACAAGGATTTTCTATTTCACCTTATTAAAATCAAATAAGAGTTTTATCTGTTGGTTTCAAGAACTTAATACTTTTTAACCTCTTGCATAATAAAAATCAGCATTTGAGATTTGAAAAACGAACAATGCATCGAAAATCCGGACCCTATCATGTCATTGTCTGCGACCTTAGTTTAGAGTGGGGTTCCACTGACAGCTAAATAATATGATATTGGCTTTATTATAACGATGAAATTGCATTTTGTTTTGTGTGCTGCGATAAAATATAACTAAGTAATTACCTTAGCAACAAGATCGAAAAGTGGTTCACCGCAAATGTCCGCGATGGTATCTACCAACTGAAATGCTTACAAAAACCTACTTACCAAAGTTTCAAAATGTTTTATGAATGGAAAATTATTATTTGTTTAATGCATTTTACTCACAAAAGGAGCGTTTCAAATTATTTAGTGAATCGACTATAAACACATACAACAATTTAATCTTTATTCTCCATTGTTTAGACGGTTTCACAGATAAACCCTGGAGTTATTTGATAAGATATACCTATTCCATCTGATAGTATTTTTATTGTATACTTAAAACATTTCAATCCATTCACAAGAATGTTACAATTAACAAAACAATCGCAACTTGAAAGTAAAACGAGTAAATATTGGCAATTAGCCAGGAAGAGTAAATTACTTTGTAATTGCGTAGTTTATAATCAGATTATTACCAGTTGTAACCGGATTCCGCCACATTCTAGATGAATGAATCTTTCACGTGCTTACCGATGGTTTCAGATATCTGGCAGAAGGCCCAGAAAATATACGTGATCTGTTACGATTTCGCATCAAAATAATTTCTATACGACGCCGACGTCTAGAAAGTAGATCAATCACCTCTAAAAAGTTCGAAACTCTATTAACATAACAAAAAAACCGGTCAAAAGCGAGTTGGACTTCGCGCACCGAGGGTTCCGTACCATCATTTATTTAATTAAAATATCATCATTTTTTAATTTTTGTTGATCAATTCTGAAAAGTGTGCCATTTAGAGACATCGTTTTATTTTTCCTGTAATCTTTACATAAACTTCTATCACATAGAATAATTTCAGATTTTTCTCTATGCAAACTTCGGAGATAAGGGGGGGGGGGGGGGGGGGACGGTATTTTTTTAACATTCTTCACCAAAAGACGAAAACCATGCGGCCTAAAAAAACAAAAAAAATGTTTGAGATTCTTGAGATATCCAGCTGTGACAGACAGACAGACTGAGTCGCACCATAAGGGTTCCTTTTTACCATTTTAGTACGGAACCCAAAAAATGGGAAGGTAATTAACTTTTTAGGGGATCAGTCTTTCAAACTGCTAGCCCATCCATTTGAGCAATATATCCAGTGATTACAAAACCATGCCATTCTCTCCGCTGCAACTGGCACCCCAACCTTACGATTGTTCGCCGTTTCCCACGGCCGAGTTGGTCAGTGTGGACGAAGGTCGTCCAACCTTGGATTTTTGTCTGCAGTCGGGATGTAGCTCACTGTGCGATTTGGGGTACTTACTTGTATTGTTGGAAAACCTGTTTTGTAGTCTAGCTAGCGTGTGAAACTTGTTTGCAAGGAAGTTCGTTTTGTGTTATTATGTTTTTTTTTTTTACACACAAACGTAACATGGGTCCTTGACAAGCTTGGTACACACGGCTACATATCAAGTTATACATCTCCAGTATAAGCAGTCCTTATAATGTACGGAAATCATAAACAACGCGAGATCAGCTTACACTGGAAATGTATAGCTTGATATGTAGCCGTGTGTACAATAAGTGAAAAATAATTTGTAACTTTGACATAGAGGTTGTGCCATTTTACCAATGTGCACCAAAATAAGCATACTTAGTCAATTTTACTTCGATTAGGCTTATACGTAGACAACACATATTGTCAACTTACGGTTCGATCTGTCAAAATCACGCTAAAATGCACTGGATTTCACGATTTATTCCGTTCTAATATCGACAAACTAATACCACTGGTATTTGTTTGAACTTGTATTTATTTTCTATTCCGAACGGATACCACTTTTGAAATAATTAAAAATGTGCGAACGCATACCAACAACTTTTAGTTATACAATGGTTTCCGTTCGGAATAGAAAATAAATATGAGTTCAAACAAATACCAGATGGTATTAGTTTGTTAATCAGAATAAATCAATTTGACAGATGGAAGCGTAAGTTTGCGATAAGTTTTGTCTTACCCTAAGCCTAATCCAAAATCAAAGTAAAGTTAAGTTAAGTGGAGATTAGGTACCTGTATATCTAAGTCATTTTTCTCCTTGAAATAGATGATAACACAATTTTTTCTTAAGCCAACTAACAGTTCTTTATTTAGCAATGCTCTTCTGTATTCCTAACGCGTGCGCAAAAGCCGAGAGCCATAGTAACGAAGAAAACATACTTCGAACGAATATTCCACTATAATCAGCCATTCTTATTCCGCACAACTAGTCTACTAACTAATGGAGCGAGGTTTGCAAAAAAATCTAGATTAAAGTCGCCATTGTATTACGCTAGAGATTGCGCGCGAGTTTGTCCGTGAAATTGCCCTGACGCACCAGATTTGGTTGCGAATTGCAAAATATTATGATTGTGGGTTAGGTAAATAACTTATGTAATGTAATTAGCCTTTCTTTTGTAGTTATACTTTAAGATGCTAGTGATTTCTTTGGATTTAAAAGTTATGGCTTGATTTTGGAAGTGATGAAATATATCGAGTATTTATAAAGTCAAAGTGTCCGATCTGTAAAAAAAAACACGGGTAGAGATTTACACGTGCAGATTTTTTTTTATTTTCAACTTAGTTATAGTTATGTAGACTGTGAAATTGTGGCAGATTAAATAGTATTACAAGGTCGGCTTGGCAGTCGGTCGATAACCTTACAATCTTAGCCGCGGCTTAGAAAATAAAAACTTGTCTACAAGCAATAATGGGCATTAGAATTTTTCGTAGTTTTCAGAACTATGAAATTACGTACAAAATCCCTTTTTCGATTGATTTGGCGCCAAAATCATCGATTTTTATCCGAACCGATGCTAAAGTCAATGCATTCGCTTATTTACCCTATCGAATTGTATCGATTACAAATCGTCTCGATTTCTACCTTTAAGGTATGAAACCTTCCGATGTTTCGGTCAACATAAACGATTAAAATTGGCTACGAATACAATTAATTGTCGTAATTGGAATCGATACGACTCTTCGGTGACGTTACAGTCTTGAAATAATTCGAAAGAAATTAAACCGAACCCGTTAAGTTTTACCAATTTTATCCGATCCAAAACAAGTTTTCACATATAATAGGTATCATAAATATTTTTCGCCAATAAATTTTAAACTGTGCAGTAGGTACCTACTACCTATATAAACGCTTATGTAGTTTATAAGCTGTATATAAACGTTTTGCGGTTATGAGATGACAAATTGACGCTTCTCGGCCTCATGAAGGTCGGTTGCGATTCGAGATTAATTCGATTGAGGCTGAGTTCTTGATTTATTAAAGAGTCGTTTCGTTTATCTTGATTGAGTGTTAAAAGGAGAAGGGATTTTACTTTACACCGACTTAAAAATAAGTGTCTCAGTTTGACATGAATGTATGTTTGCGATTATCTCAAGAACCTTTGGTCATATTTTAATGGGGTTGCGCTATTAAAAAAATAATGAAAATTGAAAATATAGCATGAAAAATAATAATGCTTATTTGAGAATTTATTTTATTTTATCGAAAGTGATTGCTTTCCAAACGCGAGTTATATTTTCAACATTGTCTAATCTTAAAGCCTTTTTAAATAAATAATTCATAAATAATTTTCTGTATCATGTTGAAGTTTTACATAATTTTGTTTTAAATATTGTACGGCCGTGACACTGATAGGTTCAGAAATAAAAAATAAATCTTCACCAAATAAAATATACATGGTTTTATTTTCAAGTTTTTCGTATAATCCATACCTACCAGATATTTATATAATACAACTATTTACTAAACTTAATGGTTCTTTATATATTTAATAATTTTAAATAACTTCTAATTTGTTAATTAATTCTTAGTCATGTATTTACCATTACCTAGAAGCAATTAACATTTAAAATGTTTTAGTCTACTTTCTTAATAGGTCATTAATTTAAGTTATTAGGTTCCTAATGTGAGAACACAGACATAGAATTAAGTGCATAACAAAAAGTCTTTAATGTTTGCGGTCGGAGCATAGACAGACTTGACTTCATCAAATGAGGTTGTTCACCAAAGTTTTAATACTTATTTCGTACAGTCACATTACTTTTTTTGTTCAAGGTCGCCCAAATTACCTAAATCCTCGTTCTCATGGTAAATAGTATCATTAAAGCACCTCCTAAAGAACGTGTGAGTCATTATTTGTATGTGGTAACACAGACCTCGTGAAATGAATGTAAATCATCCGTTCTTTTTGTTTCCACAGGCCGTTTCCAGTTTTATTTACACAAATGTGTAAGAAGCTTTTTGTGAAAAACCGAATACAAGTGAATCACACTTTACAGACAGCGTAACCGAACGGATTTTAATATTAAAACGTAAACAAGCATTCCAAATTGAAAAAAAAAACTAACGTTTAATTTAGTGTTGCCATATTAACATTAACAAGCTTTTTTAATACTCCATAAGGCAGACATTTAAGTGAGTAATAACAGAAAAAAAATCGTGTCAAGATCAATAAGTGTGTGTCAAGGGGTTTCTGCAACTTTCCTTTTGTAGAACAAGCGGACTGGATGACATCGATCGTGATAAAATAGTGGTGAATCGTTTAAATACGACCTCTGTTACCTTACACGGGCTTATTGTGGCTGGATTTTGGCGAATCCTTTCATAATAACTCGCGAAGCAGCAGTGCTCGGACCCTAAACACCAAAAAACAAGTGCTCACTAAAATAATAATCTCAAACAAACAAAAAAAAAATAAACAGTGAAACCTAACCTTAAATAAAAACAAGTGAAGTTCAACATTCGAATTATGAAAAGTGTGTGTGCGTGAAAATGTCAACACAAGCGTATTACAAGGAGCGATTGGGTTTCGACCCTCAAGAAGCTATCCAAGATGGCGTCAACGGCGGCGGGGCCTATTACGAAGGCCCTCATCCATCGAAACGGCACAGGGGTGAACATTCGGAGGCCCATGATCAAGTTTACGAGGAAAACTTGACCAAATTCAAAGGTACAACATGCTGGGGGTTCTTTATTCAGCAGTCAGGTTCGTGGTGGTGGGATATAGAGAATGCGAGTGTCGCGTGTGTGTGGTACAGTCAGGAGCAAAAATAACTGAATGAGAAAGTCTACGTTATCTAACATCTGAACTAAGTCTTAAAAACACTTCTCTTCATACTCAATCTGTCTAGCCTTTTCCTAAACTTTGTTGGGGTCGGCTTCCGGTCTAACCGGATGCAATTGAATACTTACCGGTAAGTATTTTAAATGGAGCGACTGCCTATCTGATCTCCACAACCCAGTTACTGGGTAACATGACTCACTTGAGACGAGGGGCGTCGTTTGGCTATTGTCACTGCAGACTGCAGGGGAATAAGGCTTTTTATGAAGACTTGATCAGATATTACAGCTCTTCTAAAACCTCGTTACTTTAATACTAGTGTTGTTTTGTGTGGATTGTTTGTTATTAAAAAAACACTGGTTTGTTTAGATGCAACGGCCATGTTTTAACATTGTTTGCGCGTTCTGTTTAGCTGTGTAGGGCTGCCATCCTTCCGCAAATACGGATAGTGGTAAAATAAGCGGATTTAAAAATGGAAGTAGGATGTTTTTATAGTTTATCAAGCTGTGGAAGTTGTGTACAGGGTTATTGGTAAAACACCAACAACCTCATATGGGGTCATTGTACTCATTATTATGATACAACTTTCATTATGGGACCAAACCTGAAATCGCGGAAAAAAATCAGCTACTCCCTACATTTTGACGAGTTTGGTGTTTGGTGTAGCTGTTATTTTTTCGCGATTTCAGGTTTGGTCCAATAGTAAAAGTTGTTCATAATGATGAGTACAATGACCCCTTAAGAGGTTGCTGGTGTTTTATCAATAACCCTGTATAATACCTATGAGTTTGCATAAGTCCTCTCAGGACTTATGCAAACTATCTTGAAATTGCTGAATTTGAAATACATAGTTATTTTACAAAATAATGGGCCACTCATATACCTAATCAAAATTCAGAAGTATTCTCGTACTTTTACTATTAGCCTTAAATGAAAGATTATTAGTTAAACTTCTTTCCGCATTCTTTCTTTATTTTCCAAGTTTAAGGTGGAGCAGCAGTGGTTACCAGCGAAATTCAAATTTTCTTGCGTGTTTTGCAATTTGCAGGTCAATGTCTGGTTGTATCTTGATCAAAATATGATTCGCGACTATAACAAATATGTATTTACATAATTATATCCATAAGAATCATCAATACATCTCTCTAACTTAGATTTGTTCTCTTTTATTGTAAATCAGATCAGAAAAGAACAAATAAATCTAACTTCTGAGAGATGTGTTGATTTTTCTTATGGCGAAGCATATTTTGATGGAGAGAAAACCAGAAAAAACAAAAAATAAAACGCAAGAAAAAAAAAAAAAACAAAAAAAAAAACCAAAGCAAAAAACAAACAAACGCAAGAAAATTTAAATTTTTCGGACTACCATGGCGGATTCACCTTAACCTTTGGAAGGCAACTGTTGCTTTTATTAAGTCGTATAAAAGCCTGTTTTAAAACAAATTCAAGTTTTTTAAAACTAGTATGAAGTTTTTATAATTATTATTTGTTGTTGTGTTGCCTTGTTAATTAAAATTCAAATGAGTTAACGACTTTTTAGATTAATAATATAAGTTGTAAGGTTTTTATTTTACTAATCATATTTGTGTTGTTTTGGCATGTCTGTACGTAAATCCGGATTAATGTCGAAAAATAATGATCTGATTTTGGTGTGGTGTGTGGTGGTGTTATTTGTGTTGCTTAATTAAGAAGATAAATCATATTTTTGTGACGTAATAAAGTTTACACAAAAATTTTTAGCTGACTTCAAAAAAAGTAGGAGGTTCTCAGTTCGACGGAATATATATTTTTTTTATTTATGTTCCCCGATTACTCGAAGATGGCTGGACCGATTTGGAAAATTCTTATTTTGTTTGAAAGGGTCCCAGGATTCCTAGGTGGTCCCATATAATTTTTATTAACTTTGCTTGGGTAGTTTTTGAGTTAGCTTCTTCAATAAAACGTACCTATTTTTCCCACTTAGTCTAGCTATTAAGGATGGATGATGTTAATAACTTTGTCACTGTAATTTACACTGCAGGTACCTAGTGGTACTTATTTGAATTTGTGTGGCGTAGGTACCACAACTAAGAGAAATATGTTTTTTTTTTACAAAAAAACAAACAATCTAAATATAAAAAAAAACACTACAAATTAAAAAATAATTTTAATTTCGTAAGTCGGTGTCTTTGTATCTGTATTTTAGTTTTTTGCCACAAACTTCCGATATTAAAGTTATTTTTCACTTTGTACCTCTAGTGTTTTATTGGAATTCGGTTGGTTTTTTTTTTTTTGTAAAAAAGCTGTTTTAATAATATTCATTTTTAGTCCAGCCGATCAATTATTTTATAAAAATCTCACCTTTTTGAAAAATCAATATTTCTTGCCAGGAATCGAACTCGTTGATTTTGAAAAAAAAAAAAAAAACTAGATATTATTACACCATTCCATAGTGTCGCTAATAAGGATCGAATTCTGGGAAGTAATGACATACGGCAAACTAAAGGAAAGAGATCATTTTTAACAAAATACTTTTTTATTTTTCTTATGTTACCTAAGTACCTATTAAACCTTAACTGATTAATTGTTCAAAACGATGACCATTGTTTTCAATACATAGCTGGATTCGACGTCTCAAGGATTGTACTGCATTCAGCATTACAATATTCCTCTTAGTTTCGAATTTCGCCATCCACGCCCACTTGAAAAATTCACTCTGTTTAAAAAGAAAAGTCCTGACTGACTCATCAACGCCCAGCTTAAACCATTGAACCTAGAAAGAAAGCTGAAATTTTGCACAGAGTTCCCTTTATACAACGTGTAATGCTAAATGCGCAAAACCTCTTAAGGGGTCATTGTACTCATCATTATGAACAACTTTTACTATGGGACCAAACCTGAAATCGCGAAAAAAAAATCAGCTGTTCAATACATTTTGACGAATTATGCGAACATAAATGTACTGAACAGCTGATTTTTTTTTCGCGATTTCAGGTTTGGTCCCATAGTAAAAGTTGTTCATAATGATGAGTACAATGACCCCTTAAGAGGTTTTGCGCATTTAGCATTACACGTTGTATAATGTACACAAGGAGTAAGGACGAATTTTTGTTCCCGTGGGATATTTTCCGCGCGTTAAGTGCTAGTAGAATTATAATTATAGAGATTATTACCAAACCGTTTCAGCATCAATTATGCAGGTTACAGCAACATCTTACGCATCGTTGCGTTTCAAGAATCTTTAAAGGAGGTTCATTTTCAGCAGACGTTTACTTCATGAATATAAATTATGTAGTTATTATGAATCTTGAAATTCACATTCACTTTCAAGAAATACTTTCTTTAAAAGTGTTGTTACCAGAAGTTGCGACTTTTGCTGCATTGTCAGAAATAAAAAAAATCTAAAGTTTTTATTCAAACTATGCTGAGAAACAGCACTTTTTGAACGTGAAAATTATATAAGACAGTCCCCTTCACCACTTCTTAGTGCTTTAGCTGGGATGATTATGTTAAATTTTAAAATATTAGAATATAAAAACAAAACACACAAGGGTCGTGATGGCAAAATTTTAAACTTTTTTTTCGTCTAGCCCCCATCCGCCAAGTTCGTACCGTCCGTCCGTCCGTTCCAAAAAAAACTTAAGAAATAAGCAAGCAGGCACTCAAATGTTACTATGTCTTATCTCTGTATTTCTCTGTGTACATAAATTAAATACTTAATAATAATAAATTAAAACAATAATAAAATCAACACGACAGCCCTGAAAATCGTGTCCCGAGCTACTAATACGGTGGAAGTATGCAGATCGGGTTCGCGCCTCCCGCGTCTCGCCCCTCACGCCCCGCACGATTGCCCTGTCTAGACGGCTTCGTCGGACGACTGTATGATGTATAGACTGTGACTGTATGATGTTTAGACTGTGACTGTATGATGTATAGACTGTGACTGTATGATGTATAGACTGTGACTGTATGATGTGTAGACTGTGACTGTATGATGTGTAGACTGTGACTGTATGATGTATAGACTGTGCTATTACTGCCCCACTGCAGGGCAAAGGCCTCTTCCCATTCAGAGAAGGCACGAGCATTGATCACCACACTTGCTCAAGACGGGTTGGCGATTTTGGCACATGGAGTTGCCCAATTATCGGTCGGCTCAATTGATTAATTGAGTTTCAGGATTAATCTATTAAATTAAAGTGTGTAGGTTTTCTAATTCTTGAGCCTTTTACTTTACGGAGTTTAGGCGCTAAGCTAATCAATTAATACTGGTGTAGCTACAATGTAAACATCAAAAATCCAATTAACCGTTAATCTCTTACCACTTAATTTATTTTCTAAGGGCCTGTTTCACCACTAAAGTTCCTATTAAGGGCGAGCGCGCATTGCGGTGCGTTTTTCTACCGCATAATCTGTGAAGTATGGAATGTCTTTGAAGTGCGCGCACTGCGGTCATGCGTTTTGTTACTGTAGGCCCCGCCCAGTGTGGCAGGACTACCGGAAACGCACCGCAGTGCGCGCTCGCCCTAACTTGTTAGATTATTACATAAAAATTCTGTTCAATTTTTGAAATTATTCGGTGAGTAGTGGCTATTCGGATATCGTGAAATAGGCGCTAAGTCTTACACTCGTATTTATAGTCAAGTAAAAGTAATTACTTCAGTAAAAGCTCAAGTAATGATTTTCATTCTATATTTTAGTAATTGCTTGAAGTTAGAACTGTCAAAGCTTAGAATTCTTAGCAACTCATCATTATGAACAACTTTTACTATGGGACCAAACCTGAAAAAAATCAGCTGTTTAGTACATTTATGTTCGCATAATTCGTTAAAATGTAGGGAACAGCTGATTTTTGATTTCAGGTTTGGTCCATAGTAAAAGTTGTTCATAATGATGGGTACAATGACCCCTTAAAAGATTGCCACTGTTTACACTTACACCCTGTATTTTATGTTAAAAGAAGAAAACACGCGGACGAAGCTAAGCTAGTCTTTAAGGTGTATAGATGCCTCGATGACCTTGCGCATCTGGGCGGAGCTTAACCCCCACCCCCGTTCATACGTAAAGCGAGCGCGGTGGCGCGCTACACTAAAACGAATGTCAAAGAATATGCAGGGTCGCAGAGATGCGCACGTAGGGCGGCATTTTTGCCTACGATTCCAGAAGGGAATGCAGGGCTGATATTTGTTACGCAACTACTTTAAGTTTTAACGGGACATTATTTTTAGCATGTAGGTATGTGGTTATAGTAAAATTAGAATAGAGCTACTTGAATTAGCACTAGCCAGATGTACAGTGGGCTGCGTCAATTGGGTATTAAAATTTTAATACAACTGGGGTACCTAATTGATAAAGCCCATTGTACACACGGCTATATATCAAGCTATCTATACATTTCCAGTATAAGCTGATCTTGCATTATTTCCGTACAATGAGAGCTCAGCTTATACTGGAAATGTACAGCTTGATACGTAGCCGTGTGCAGCCGTTTTGTATAATAATCTATCTAACTTTTTTTTCAAATTTTACCATGATCGGTTCATCAAAACTTTAGAAGTGATGTGTAACTTTTTTTTTGAAAAAAATAAAATTATATTTGCACAAACTGTAGGTACTTACATACAAATTAATGTTTTACAGAAAGAGTGATATTTTCACCAATTTGAGTAATAAAAGTAAAGTAAGAGGCGCAGTGACCCTATATTTTTGGTCATATTTTTTTTACATAAATACTCCCTGACAACGCTGGTGTAGGTATCGGACATCTTCACATTGCCTCTGACGGGACAGGACTGGTACGATAGCCAACGTGTGGACGCCTCACGAAATTAACCGACTGACGTTGGTACGAGTGTTGGTGGCAACCTGTGGCACCGGTGTTAGGGCCTATTTCACGATGTCCGGATAGCCACTACTCACCGATTAATTCAAAAATGGAACAGAATTTGTATGAAATTATCTGCCAAGTAAGTTAATAGGAACTTAACCGTAGGGGGTGAGACAGGCTTCAACTTTTTTTTACGCGATGCTATTATTCGAATTAATCTTTCTGAATTTAAATTTTGATATTCTAATAAACTGGGTACGGTTCTTTTAAACTGTTTTTACCTCTTTTAAATCTAATCAGCCTTCTTATATAGATCTGCTAATAATTTTACTGCCAAGTGGGCCACGGTTGTGTTTATGTATACTTTGTAAAATTATTTATTACCTAACTACAAGGTCTTGTTTTACCACCTTTCAATGAAAACTCAAGATGGCGGCCGCAAAATTTTCAAATTTTTGAAAACCATGAAAACGATATGCATGACGAAAAATTTTGCGGCTGCCAGCTTAGATTTTCATTCCAAACACCCTAGAAAAAAAAACTCATCAGTTTATCAAAAGTTATTAAAATATAGATGATATTGGATTTATTTGAAGTTCACAAAAAGAATCGCAAATATTATATTTGAGTGTTAAATAATATTTTTGGGAGCGAAAAATGGGAATTGTTCCACATAATTCATTTAAGATTTTGTGATGAAAGATACTTATAGTAAATTCAAATTCTTTATTTGCTTAAAACATGGTGTTTATAGGTCTTACAATTGAAACAGAAGTACAAACATGTTTAGCTATTGGAACTATAGCATGCAAAATCGAGTCTTAGCTTAAACCGAGTCATAACTTATTTTCAAGGAATGTTTTAAGGGAGTAGAAGTTGTGGGCTTTCAGCCATTCCAACAATTTATTCTTAAACAATATATTATTTTGAGTTTTAAGTTCTCTAGGTATTTTATTATAAATTCTCACACACATAGTTAGACAACTTTTGCTGTATTTGGACAATCTGGGAGTGTCAAAAAAAACTAATCTATTTTGGTCTCTGCGATTTCGAGAGCTTACGTCAGACACTTTTACAAAATATTCTTTATATTTCCATACAAACATGCAAATTTCATATATATATAGAGATGGTAGCGGTAACAAACGAAGTTTTTTGAATATTGGCTCGCAGGACTCATAAATAAAAAGTAGTAATTTCCTGTGGATTGCATTTTTATCTCTACACTGGTGCCGATTCTCTTGTACAAGAGAATCGGCACCAGTGTAGATACACCAACTAAACTGACTAAACTATATCACTAAAACTTACTTTTAGCTATGAGAATCTTAGAACTATTCTGCAAAAAAAAAATCTCTAAAAAAACAATTTTGACGCAACTAAAATCGAGTTTGACAATCGCGATTCCGCGTGGTACTTGTTTGCCCTACCCCGAGAATGTTTTGTAGAGCCCGAGGCGCCCAGGGAGGGCAGCTTAAACGTGTTTTATATGGAACGTAGGTTTTTGGTACCTACGTAGGTACCTGGTAGGTAGTTGGGAAAAGGCTAGGCAGATTGATTTTTTACATTGTAACAATTTTAAAATATAAACAAAAAAAAAATATTTCAGTAGTAAATATGAAATACGAGTACTAGCACTTCCCGTGCGGCTTCGCCCGCGTGTATGTCGGAAAATATTCCACGGGATTATCATTTTGACCTCATTATCATTTTCAGCTACCTCAAAAATCATGAAAATGACACCCATGACGGAGAAATTTGCAAATTGTTGAAGCCGCCATCTTAGATTTTCATTTTGACTCCATTATCATTTTCAGCGCCCCCAAAAACCACGGAAACGACACCCATGACGAAAAATTTAAAAATTTTCTCAGCCGCCATCTTGGATTTTCATTTTGACCTCATTATCGTTTTCAGTGACCTCAAATACCATGGAAATGACACCCATGACGAAAAATTTGAGAATTTTTGCAGCCGCCATCTTGGATTTTCATTTTGACCCCATTATCGTTTTCAATGACCTCAATACCATGAAAATGACACCCATGACGAAAAATTTGAAAATTTTTGCATCCGCCATCTTGGACTCAAAAACCATGAAAATTACACCCATGTCATTATTATTATTGCCTTTATTTCATTTTATATATCTGTAGGACTGGCCTTGGAAACATCAGAAATAGAACTCAGATATGGCAATACACAAATTAATTAAATTGAACAATCAGTTATCAATTTAGAAAATGTAGAAATATAGAAATGATATAAAATTAATTAAATAACTAATAATGGTAGTGTATTGTTTGTTGCTGCATGTTGTTGTAGTTGTTTGTTGTTTTTTATTACTGTTTGTTATTAATGATAAATAAAAATAATTAAAAACAAAACAACATTTTTTTTTCTTCAAAATATTTTTTTTTTCGCCTATACTATTCGGCCATCCGCCAAGCTCGTACCGGCCGTTAGGGAACTTCGTTCCAAAAAAAAAAGTTGTTTTTGCACTTGAAGTCAAGGTGTTGGTGTGAATTTTAGTTCTAAACTAACTAACTAACTAATTTTATTCCAAATCTTTTTAATAGCGATTAAAAACAGTACTGTATATTTTTTTCTTTTTTTGCTTATATCTCGAAAACGGTGTGTCCTATCGCAAAAATAATAAAAATTTTGCCCCCCTTTATAAAACCCATAAACCCCTATGACTGAACATGTAGGTAACAAAAAAAAAAAAAAAGGATTTTTGTTCCCGTGGAATATTTTCTGACATCCACGCGGTCAAAGCCGCGCAGGAAGTGCTAGTATTTCATATTTACTACTGAAATATTTTTTTTGTTTATATTTTAAAATTGCTACAATGTAAAAAATCAATCTGCCTAGCCTTTTCCCAACTATGTTGGGGTCGGCTTTCAGTCTAACCGGATGCAGCTGAATATCAGTATTACATGGAGCGACTGCTATCTGACCTCCACAACCCAGTTACTGCGTAATACGATACCCCTTGGTAAGACTGGTTGTCAGACTTTCGGGTTTCTGACGACTCGTAACGACTGTCAAAGATCCACGAATAACAGCCGGGACCAACGGCTTAACGTGCTTTCCGAGGCACGGGGGAATCTCGGTATGTAAAGATGGTCACCCATCCACTGACCAACCCCGGCAAGCGTAGCTTAAGCTGACGGATCGACCCGTGCGGCTGTCATTACTTAGCAACGAGCTCCTCTCTAGAATTGTTACAATGTAAAAAAAGTATTTATAAATGCACATCAAAAATAGTCAACAATAAAGCGCCCACGCGCGCAATCGAATTGGGACCTCTGCAGCGAGCTAATCTATAAACGCACACTACTACAATAAGTTCGTAAATATTATGCCCTAACACATACGTATGAGCATGTCGAACGATAGCCGGTGCGGAGTAGCGAGCGACACAACCCTCCCGTCTCAATGCCAAAGCAAGACTGCCGCCCGCGCCCGCGCAGAGCTCCTCTGAACCTGTATCTCAAAATGGGAACATTTTCTTTGCAAATGTTGATTGATTTACAAAAGCTGTAGACCATTTGTAGCACTTCTAACCATCAATTTTTTAGTGTAAAAATATTTCCAAACACCAAAGCCGTTTAGGAGAAGTAGGGATATTAGCCAAAAAATAGCGTTTTGGTAAATATTTTTTTAAGGCAAAAGTATCAGCCATATGAAAAAATCCTGTAGCTCAAATGTTGTTTATGAATCTATATCAAACATATATTTTTTTCAAATCTTCTAAACAAGCCGTTAATGAGAAGTAGGCTTTATAAAGTGACCGTGTTACGGTACTAAACGGGAGTAAGGCCCTTAAATAACTCATTTGGGAAATGGGGCTCTTAAAATGGAAATGTTTCAATTGCAACAATAACTACATTATTTATTGACAAAAAAATATCAGCCTAACATCAGGTACGAGATAACCATTATCAGTAGTTATCGTTATCTTATCGCCATGTGTACTAAACAAAGATATAACGTAACGTATTATGTACTAGTTATTAACCGGTTCATTAACGTTGAGATTGTGTGTTACGGAAAATTATGTTTTCTTAATGGGTCGAGGATTGTATGAGATTTGTTTGCGCCCCCCGGTCTACTCCGTGATATGCAGTGGTTTCTGTTGCACCATGTACCTAACATGAGGCTACAGGGGCTAGTGTGAATCTTTGGGTTCATTCGAGTAATCGAGTTAAACCACGCTGGGATCGGTGCATTTCATTCATGGTATATTGGTTGATAGTTGACATACCTATATTTTTTAGTACTGAATATCTCAGGTTCTAGCGCAAGACCAACCTTTGTGGCAATTTTTAGGGTTCCGTACCAAAACGGTAAAAAAGGAACCCTTATGGTGTGACTCAGTCAGTCTGTCTGTCTGTCACAGCTGGATATCTCAAAAACTACTAATGCTATCAACTTGAAATTTGGAACAGTTTTAGATAATATTTACACAACTATTTTGCAAATAAGAAAGAAATAAAGTATATGTATTTTTTTTGCAACAGGGACTGAAAGGGGGTCTTAAAAATTCAAAGTGGGGCTACTAGAGCATGTGGGGTATCATATGAAAGAGCGCTGTTTGCACATTCTCAAACATTTTTTTATTTTTTTTTAGGCCGCACAGTGTTCGACTTTTGATGAAAAATGTAAAAAAAAATACCGTTCCCCCCCTTATCTCCGAAGTTTGCAAAGAGAAAAATTTGAAATTATTCTATGTGATAGAAGCTTATGTAAAGATTACAGGAAAAATAAAACGATGTCTCTAAATAGCACACTTTTTCAGAAATCGGAACGGAACCTTCGGTGTGCGAGTCCGACTCGCTCTTGACCGGTTTTTTTTGTTTTGTCACGTTGTCTGTGGAGTTTCCCTAACTAATTCGGTTTGATTTTGTATAATGTCCAGTAGCGGGTCTTTTGACTTATTATGATACTAGCTTTTGCCCGCGGCTTCGCACGCGTTAATTTAGAATTTGATAACCAATTCTGGTTGTACTCTGCTTGTAATAATATAATTCAATCATCATTCGAGTCACGTAGCGCCATATATTATCTTAAGAATGTTATTGTTGCCTTCCTCGGGAACAGTACTTTTTTTCGGGACGAAAGGTACCGTATACCCGTTTCTGTACACTAGACAACTTAAATGCAAAATTTCAAGATGATCGGTTCAGTGGTTTAGTCGTGAAAAGGTAACAAACAAACAAACTTATTTTCGCATTTATAATGATGCATTATTAATAAATTAGTATTATCTCGGATTGATGGTATGCTATCAAAAGACAACATTTGCACACAGCTGCGTCATAGGACTCAAGGTCTCTTTAATGCATGTAGTTCAAGGTCATTGTAGAAATATTTAGAGTATTGTACTGCCTCGTAGGTCTAGTGGTCGCACGCGCTCGCGCTACTGCTAAGCATGAGGACCTGCAGTGCGATTCTGTAACCATCTCACCGTGAAAACTTACGTGAAGTGAGCGTGGAGTGAGCTGTCAATGGTGTCAATTCCTAGCAAAAACAAACTCACTTCACCTAAGTTTTCACGGTGAGATTTTTACAGAATCGACCGGCTGGGTTCGATTCCCATATCGGGCGAAGTGTTATTATTTTATTTATTTTTTGATTTAGTTGTTATTAGTTTTTATCTTTTTTTTTTATTACGGACGCTTTTAACGTGCACGTCTCTCTACATTGTTCTCACATGTATATTTTCAATATGAACGATGTAACCAATATTTTGTAAAATATTTGATTTTAAAAGAGTGTCCGTGGAGTCTCTTGCCCGTTCTTCTCCATAGGATCTACGCTTTGGAATGGGCAATCTAGCTTCATTTTTCTGCCTGACCGACCCAAGACCGACCCTTTGACAATTCAAAAGTGCCTGTAATTGGTTTATTTGAAATAAATGCTTTGAGTTTGAGTTTGAGTTGGACTTTTCCATCTGGAATTTCTCAGCAGCAGCCCGGAGTCTGGATTTGTGCCCGGTTGGCAATAGGCTCGCCCCCTATTACATGGGGCTTAAACATACCTGGCGAAATGTGGGTGTACTTATAGGTACACCTCTGCCTAACCCTTTTCGAGAAATACACGCGTGATGTAGGTATGTTGTAAAGCTCATGACTAAATCTGCCTAGGCTTTTCCCAACTATGTTGGGGTCGGCTTCCAGTCTAACTGGATGCAGCTGAATACCAGTATTTTACATGAAGCGACTGCCTATCTGACGTCCACAACCCAGTAACTGGGTAATACGATACCCCTTGGTAAGACTGGTTGTCAGACTTTCGGGCTTCTGACGACCCGTAACGACTGTCAAAGATCCACGAATAACAGCCGGGACCAACGGCTTAACGTGCTCTCCGAGGCAAGGAGGAATCTCGGTATGTAAAGATGGTCACCCATCCACTGACCAACCCCGGCAAGCGTAGCTTAACCTGACGGATCGACCCGTGCGGCTGTTATTACTTAGCCACGAGCTCCTCAAAAAGCTCCTTGTAAAGCTCATGACTAAATAAATAAATTCAATAAATAAAAATCTAGGTACTTATTTGAATATGATCTAAGAAGACTGGTAATTAGTCACCGATACTTAAACACATGATTGTACTCATGATAGCAAACAACTTTTATTATGGGACCAAACCAAAAAATTGCGAAAAAAAATCTGTTCCCATTGATGCTGTTCCCTACATTTTAGCGAGTTGTGCCAGCATAAAATGTAGAAAAACAGATTTTTTTCGCGATTTCATGTTTGGTCCCATAATAAAAGTTGTTTGCTATCATGAGTACAATCATGTGTTTGAGTATCGGTCACTAATTACCACTTACCAGTCATACTGTACCTACACAAAATACCGATTATAGTAAAAAAATATAATTAAATGGGTCATCAATATTGATTAGTCGGTTTCCATTGAAGAAAATTACTTATGTGTAACATGTATTCGTTCTTAGTAGCGGCCGCGCTTATGTTATACATAGCTTAAATAAATATACATACCTCACACATATCTACATGTATGGTAACATAACACATACATTAGGTATGGAATGTGATAACCTTACCCAATACAGGTTGTCTTATGTACATGATAACCTGACTTAGGTAATGTTTGCCTGACCCTCGCCTACAAACGGTGGCTTCCCATCAATGGATTAATCAATGATTGTATTTACATAGGAAAATAGCAGCGCAGTCATTCATAAGACCGCGAATCTTTTTGGATTTGAATTTTTACTGTTGTGCAATATTATAATAAAAATATTGACAGCCCATTCACTGCGGCGGATGGCGTTTGTTTTTCGGATTCAGGTGCGAAATACGCCCATCGGCGTTTTTTTTTTATTGTTTATATTTTGGCAAAAACAAGTCACAAAAAATTATACTTGCAACTTAAGCATATTTTTTAAAAATGCAACAAGGTACTGCGAAATTTTCACTTTTTGAAAAATTGCGAATTCCTTCCTACGTGCGAAAGTCGCCTAACGGCGTTTCCTAGCATTTCATTTTGAAGTCTGTACTTTTCTTTTATAATATCATTTAACAGACTTATTTAGTAATCTAGTACCTATAGGATATGTTTTTCTTTTCAAATGGGTTATTTTCACGGTCACACAAGACGAGTGTCACATAACTCAAAACAAACGATGCACTTACACCTTGAATTTGTTCCATTCAACAATATTTAATTATTCACTATGCTACCTTTATCAATGGATAATATTTTTGTGTTCACCAAAAATCTTTTTTGTGTTCACCAAAAATCTAAAGGTACATCAAAATACTGATCGTGCACCAAATATTCCTGAATGTTACACAAAACACCCGCGCGTCCGAAACTTCACATTGGTGAATCATTTGGGTTAGAATCATTTGGTTTAGGTTAGGTTAGGTTAGAACAGTGACCCTTAACGCGCGACGGCGAGCGAGCGAAGCGAGCGGTGCCGCGGCAGCGGCCGCCGAGCGCCATATCCAATAGATGCTCGTTATGAAAAAAAAAAAAGAAAAGAAAAGAAAGAAAAACGTTTATTTGGACACAGTTCGTGAAACACAAAAATACAAAAGAATAAAACAATGCGAAAATAATATTATAACCACAATAGTGTGTGCCTCACGGCTGCGCCAAAAAGGTCCATTTCAGCATTAATGCCAGACAGATGCTGCCTGACGCTGGTTTTCTAATGAACCTTTAGAGACAAGTGACGGGGAGTACAAACAGTTTCAACATACGTAATATATAATTTATAGATAATTTTTAAACTTATAAATAAATATATAAAATAAATAAATAAATAAACAACTTAATACTCAATCAAAATATAATTACAATGAAGAAAAATAAAATAATACAAATTTTGTACCTACTTGATCTAAATAGTTAGTTGTTTTATATATATACGTAGTTTTTAAGCATTTAAATGTATATGAAAAATAGTAACTAAATAAGTTAAAATTACAAAAACAACAAGAACTATCTCAGCAGATCCTGTTTTTGCAATTGGCTAGATTGATCCGGGCCCGATACATTCATACAACGCTACAGACCGCCGCCGAAAGTTATTAAGTTGAAGTTGCTAAATAATATTATATATGTGAAATATTTACACACACACACACACACACACACTTTATGACATATTTTAATGAACATATTTTGGTGCACATTCAGTATATTTGGTGGAACACAGGCAAAATTAGGTAAATGAAATGGGAATAAATTGAAGTACTTTTAAATACCATCCTTTATCAATCATCTCAGCATACATCAAATCCTTTGGAATCTGCTGAATATTGGCACCACTTCATCTGTCTTTCACTTTCACTGTATCATTTATCTTTCTACTGCGATCTCCAAAATGTGGTCCTTTTGCCGTTTCATCATCATCATCAGCTCATAACACAGTCCACTGCTGGACATTGGCCTCTCCTTCACTCGATCTTTGGCTACTCTGATCCAGTAGTTACCAGCTACGAGCTCCCATTTACCTCACCTTCAAAATAACAGTATCATCTATACTAATATTATAAAGAGGTAAAAGTTTGTATGTTTGTATGTAAAGGGTAATCTCTGGAACTACCAGTCCGATTTAAAAAAATCTTGAGGATCCCAATTCTTGAGGAAGGTTATAGGCTATTTAACATCACGCTATGACGCTTAGGAGCTGATTAAAAATAAAAAAAGTAGTAAACGAAGTAATAGCACGAGCAGGCGATGCGATTCGACGCGGTGGGTCGGGTGAACAAGAAATTTCACGCGTACGAAATCGCGGGCAGAAGCTAGTCATGCATATAAATGCAACAATTATGATTGATGCAATCGCACCATCGGGACTCTAAAAGGCATCACACCGGCCTTAAAACTGATTGTATTGACCCCAAGACGTTGGAACGAATCCGTTAATTAGTAACAATCAAGTGCCAATTGATATAACGCTTATAAAATGGCGTATGCTCCCCTGAATCTGTGGTTCTATGGCAGTTGGTGGTGGGAGAAATTTTGCTAACGGTGTTGGCAATTTTAATCAGTAGTAATTAATTAAAATAAAATAAATATGATGATCATGAAATAAAGAGCAATCAATTCCAACAATTTCAAACTGAACCTAGGTTAGTAAATCAGTATGATTGGCAAAGATGTGCCAGACGTTACAAAATCGCGGAAGCTCTTCTACTAAATCCGCAATATTGAAGATCTTGTGTCCACATTTAAAAAAAGCATCCAAAATTCAAATGGACAGTATTCATTCTAAATAACTTTCTTATGATAAATCCTAGGGAATTCCTTTCTGTGATAATTTGTCACAGAAAGGAATTCCCATTTTTTTCCTGTCTCTTGCGGCCCGCGTTCTCCGTTTGATGGTATTTATTCTTAATACCACTAGCGTATCTAGCTTCTGTCCGCGACTTCGTTCGCGTGAAATTTCTTATTCCCCCGACCCACCCCATCGCATCGCCTTCCCGCGCTATTACTTCGTTTTCGGTTAGTGTTTTTTCTTTTTGCTCGGCACCTAAAAGTCCTAGCGTGATGTTAAATAGCCTTCCTCGAAAATTGGGCTATCAAAAGCTAAAAGATTTTTTCGAATCCGAGTGCTAGTTCCAGAGATTAGCGGGTTCAAACATACAAACATATCTTATATATCATTACCCACTTCAGCCTTGTTTTTAGGGTTCCGTACCTCAAAAGGAAAAAACGGAACCCTTATAGGATCACTCGTTTGTCCGTCTGCCTGTCTGTCAGTCTGTCAAGACCCTTTTTCTCAGGAACGCGTGGAGGTATCAAATTGAAATTAATATCACATACGTTGGTCTGTGGCCCCTTGGAGTCCTAAAAAACTCAAGCTTCGAAGTCAATGTAATAAAAACATACGGCCATTTATGCGACATATTTTGATACTCGCAAGTAAATCAAAACCTAGAGGGTACTTCCCGTTGTTCTAGAATCATGAAATTTGACATGAAGCAAGGTCGTACAACACAACTAAAGGAAAAGTCCGAAAATTGTTAATTTGTAATTCTATCACATAAAAAAAAATTTTCAAGTCTGTCAGTCTGTCAAGACCCTTTTTCTCAAGGACGCGTGTAGATATCAAGTTGAAATTTATGTTAAATATGTAATTCTATAGTCCCTTAGAGTTAAAAAAAAATCAAGCTTCTAAGTCAACGCAATAAAAAAATATGGCCATTTTGCGATACATTTTGATACTCGCAACTGTCGCAAGTAAATCAAAACCTATAAGTAGGGTATTTCCCGTTGACCTAGAATAATGAAATTTGGCAAGAAGCAAGGTCTCCCAGCACAAGTAAAGGAAAAAGTCCGAAAATTGGGAATTTGTAATTTTTTGGCATAAATAAAAATATTTTTGGGATTCAATGTTAAGTTTCTTTTTGGGATAAATTCTTTTCAACTACGGAACCCTTCATTGTGCGTGGTCCGACACGCACTTGGCCGGTTTTTTAAATTTAACATTCTTGATGCTTTAAGCATTTCTTTGAGATGTTTCACCATATAATGTGCGTACTTTTTTTCATGGTTTGCTATATAAATAAATTCGTTCGTCGGTAGACTTTTACGACTTGTGTGGGATGCTGCCATTAAAGGAGGTTTTAGTAGGTTTCGTTTTATTTCAAATTCCAGTGGAAATAACAAAATAATGGTAATGAGGTGTTATTACCGAAACTATGGAAGCTTAGACACATTTTACACCTACATAAATAGCTTGAATACAGATAATTTCCATATATAGAGGCTTCACTATATATATATGTAGCAAAACAACTAATCCTAGTTCTTTTGAATCATTCCTTATTTAAACTGGATTGCTTTTACTTACTCAACAATATAGTCGTCATCATCTTCCTGCCTTTAGGTACTCCAATTTGTTTATGGTAAGCGCAACATGCCTTTTTCTTCCATATTTTCTTTCCAGGGGGTAACTGCCGAGATGGCGACTAATAGAGAAGCTATTAGTCATCATTTCGGCAGTTACCCCCTGCGTAGCCATATCATCTTCTTCCACCTCTATTAGCGATGGCTAATACAGTTGATGATCTGAGTTTTCTGTTTTCCTGATCCTTTCCCACAGTATGTCCATATTTTTTTGCTCTTCTCATTCTGAGGCATATTTATAACTCTTTTCTTGTCACTTCTTATGCCTACATACTATACAAAGAAAATACATTATACAACCATCCTTTTGCATAACACAATTTACGAGTAATATACATTGTATACTTATTTATAGTTCAGGAGCTTACAAAGTATGCTTGATCTGATAAACTTCAGGTAGACTATTACTCAAGTCGGGGAGCTAGTCATCGCAGACGATTTATTAAGCTTTTATTTATAGTTACAATGTTGGAAGTTGTATGAAAGTTGTTTTTTATTTATAGTTACAATGTTGGAAGTTGTATGAAAGTTGTTTTTTATTTATAGTTACAATGTTGGAAGTTGTATGAAAGTTGTTTAGTTAGAAGTTTTACAAAGAGGGATGATGCCTGGGTAAAAAGAAAGAAATTCAGTTTAGTCCGTCAGTCAGATTATCCGTATATTTTGCTTTGTCATATTAATTAAAAAAGTTCGCTACATCACAATTCAGTACTTATAAAATCTAGCAAGGTGTGACGTCATGCCACATTTTAAATCAACGCATCGTCGTAATATTTTTATTACGTAAAAAAGAAAAAAAAACAGGTGTATATTATAAATAACCTACCTGATTATTAGCACAAACGGGATATTTACCATGTTTACTGTTTTTATATTTGAGTTCCCGAAACAACAAAAATGAAACAAAAAACATGAAAACAAAAACAGTAAACATGGTAAATATCCCGTTTGTGCTATTATTAATGTTAGTGACCATGATAATTTAAAAACTTATAACCTACCTGATGGACATAAAAATTGTTAGTGATCATTCATACCTATTGTAAATTATGAATATAGTATCTTGATATCTGTTGAAAATAGTATAAATTCTATTCATTTTTTATTTTGCACCTTATGTTCTTTCTCGAAAGGTTGAAAATTGGCTGAATTCGGTTTTTTTTGGTGTGGATAATGTGTTTTCCTTTCTGTGCAATTTCGTAATAGGGGCTGAATTTAGAAGTTAGGAAATCAGTTAAATTAAAATCAAAGCAGTTTCGTATGTATCATTTTGTCATATTGTTACAGCTCCATTCAAGAAACTGATAGTGCGCTTGCGTTCATTAATGAGCGACCGCATTAAATTGTTGTTTATTATTCTTCACAACACTAAATCCATCAAATAGTAACATTATTATAACTTGAGCTACGAGATTAGCAACTAGGTCAATGCAGTACGCAATTTGCATTTCTCAAGGCGATAGAGAGTTTTCGACGTTAGTAATTGTCCGCCCACTGATAAGGCTTTGTATAAGGACTACCCACTGCCACCTGTCATTTTGCGCAACTTGACGTCCTACTTTTCATGTTACCCTGGTACTTGTTTTGTTAATCTCGTTGCTGATAAGCGTTTGATAATGATCTTTTTTTTGAGAACTGCCCACTATCGTAACTTTAAGTTGAAGTTAGACTTACTTACATTTGTCTCTCGAAGAAAAACAAACCGGCCAAGAGCAAGACGGACTCGCGCACCGAGGGTTCCGTTCCGATTTCTGAAAAAGTGTGCTATTTAGGGACATCGTTTTATTTTTCCTGTAATCTTTACATAAACTTCTATCACATAGAATAATTTGGGGGAACGGTGTTTTTTTTATGAATGTGCAAACAGCGCTCTTTCATTATGATACCCGACATGCCACATCAAATTTTTATAACACCTTTTCCCTATTGCAAAAAAAAAAACAATTTTTCTTTCTTATTTGCAAAATAGTTGGGCAAACGTCATCTGAAACTGTTCCAATTTTAAAGTTGATAGCATTAGTAATTCTTGAGATATCCATCTGTGACAGACGGACATACAGACAGACAGACTGAGTCGCACCATAAGGGTTCCGTTTTACCATTTTGGTACGGATCCCTAATAAGCATTTGTAAGTTACTGTACCTACATCATAGTTGTCTATTTTATCACATTAGAATGAGCATAGGAGCATATATTACTTAGAAATGGGATGAAAAAAAATGTGCTTATCCAAAGTTATTTCTGGTCGGCGCAGTACTTTCCTCTTCTTTCATACAACTCTATTCTCTATATAAGTCTGTAATTTGTATGGTGTAAATAATAAAGAGTATTCCATCTATCTATCTATCAGTCGTTAGCTCAGTCTTTAGATCTTTCTAGCCATACATCATTCCAGAAAATTCTCTAGAAAAAAAGAAAACATCTATTCTGAAAAGAAAGTGTTGTATACTTTTTAATGTTTTATCTTTGAAAAACATAACGAATGACGCGGCCATGTTTATCAACATATCAGGTGGAATGATAACCGTTGATGCAATTACTGATTGTTACATTGAGCTCACGTGTAGTGGAACAGGTGCAGTAATGTATCGCCTAAATGTCTATATACAGGTAGAAAGTGTAGACACAGACCAACATAATAATGCTGTACTGAATTCCAACCTAGATCACACAATGTTCGATGCGCTTATGATGTAATCGAAGCGTACAAAACATACTTTATGTCATGTACTATATTTTCCACTAGCTGTTGCCCGCAGGTTCGCACGCGTGGATGTCATGGGTTTTAATTTTATTGCGCGGAACCCTAATTCTTTTTCGAAAATTATAGGCTTATAGGCTTATAAAATCAACTATCTGCCACTGAAAGCCGGTCCAGCTGTTTCGGAGATTAGGCGGAAGAAACAGACAGGCAGACAGACAAAAAATGTAAAATTTGTTTTTTTTTGAGTACCTATCGTCTACACTTTCATAGGCATTTACTAAAAAGCTGTTATTTTGACATTACAAAACAGACTCATCAATTTTATTTATTTGTAGATCCTTTAACCAATTGCTCTTGCTTTGCTTCCATTTCACTTTGTAAATTCTTTCCGAACCTGTCCAACTCCTAGCAACATGTTTCTCATTGTTTCTTAGCTAGAAATAAAGATTTCCATATATGTGTAGGTTTCTGTCTGAATCATGAGATCCCATGGAACCTCCCGTTCAAAAACCATCTCCCAAATACAATAGCAAAAATTTAAACCCTCATGTTAAATTAGTGCTACTAGTACTTCTTTATCTTCATGTCTGAGGGATATGAAGATCCCAATAAACGTTTCTATTAAATCGAGTCTATTACAAAATTTTGCTAATTAGGGAATAGCCTTATAACAAACTCACGTAGTGATTCTACACAATAATACTGCAGTACGTCGATCCTGTAAAATTCAAACAACAACTCGCATCTCACATCGCTATTCATTCTCACTTCGCATTACTACTTCTCTTCTCACTTCTTTTTTATTTGAAACTTTGAATTTAGAATGCCAATCAAGAAACTCACAGCTGATTCATAAACGTTTCTATTAAATCGAATCTATTTAAAAATTTAGCTAATTAGGGAATAGCCCTATAACAAACTCGCGGAGTGGTTCTACATAATAACACTGCAGTACGTCGATTCTGTAACATTCAAACAACAACTCGCATCTCACATCGCTGTTCACTCTCACTTCGCATTACTACTTCTCTTCTCACTTGAAACTTTGAATTTAGAACGCCAATCAAGAAACTCACAGATGATTCAGATTCGAAGTTTAGAATGAGGTCTTACAGAATCACAAGGCAGGATTAGATTATTTTCAGTTCAGTTTGCTGCAATATTCTGATGATGCCAATGACGCAACTTGTCCAGTATACCGTGTGAATGCCCGCAACTAATGCGAAGTCGTGAAGCATGTTCAATTCAATCAACACGATTGGTGAGAGAGCGATGCACTTGCGTATACTTGTGCAATGCTGGACAATGGTGTATTTGCTCGTGAATGGACGTTGGCTTTTATTGGCCGTAAATCAGAGCAAACGCTGGAGTAGTTGAATGTTTTCAGGTTTGTTAGGATGTAAATTCTTTGCTGCCACACAACTGAGTTTGTCATTGGCTGGCGACCCAATCCCAAAGCAGTTACTTCCATTTCCCTTTGCTGTTCTTAATTAAAGAGACGTTGTCTGTCCATCGCGGTTTAGGTTAGGTAGGCCAATATTATGTCTTTAATAAAACACCAAATATCATCGAGATATAGGTACTAACGTACGTTAGTACTTATATCTCGATGCCAAATATCGTTATTTGTGTATTGAGCTAAGTAACCTAGACATACAAGTGGGTACATCATAAGAGTAGGCTAGGAACAATAATAATGATGGAGGGTACACTTAAAACCTAATAAACCCAAACTTATACACTACGAATTATGTAGGTACTTATATACAACATAACTTTTCCCCGAGTATACTTAATACATATATTTAAACTTTAACTTATACTTAAAGTCAACAATTTTGTATTTATTTAAATATCTAACATTAACGTTATGTCTATTCGATAAATTGAATCAGAATAAAAATAATAATATATGAATCCTTTTGTATGAGGTAAAAATTTATTTTTAATCTTATCCACAGAATAGCCAGACTCGTAATCACTGGGTATACCTAACATTTCGGCCCATTTCTCCGAACTCGGTAAATATCTCAATAATTTCCTCACTCGAGCCCGTACCCACCATTTCCAAATCCCGATTTTCCATTTCCAAACTTGCTTCTTCATTATTTACTTCTTACGTCTCTCCTTCTCGGTCTGCATCTTCTGTGAGTTGATTATTTCTTGATTTACATAAGTAGTTAGTAGTTCCATGATTGACACACAGATAACTCACTACCTGAACTGGCAAAATCTTAAAAGCAATAAGCAAAACAAAAATTGTAACACACTCCCTAAAAAGTATTAAGATTGGTTTAAGAAATCTACCCTCCCTAATAAACGCGGAGTATAGTTATACCTAATATAGTGATTGTATCTTTATTCCACGTATACAAGAGTGAAAAATTTCTTACCGAAATCCATGCAAACGAAGTCGCTGATCGCCAGAAGCTAGTTGAATAATAAATTCCTAAGCGTAGGTATGCAAGAGCAAACATATAACAATAATAAGTGTGAGTGCATCAGTAGCCTATCTAATGCATAGTGTAGGAGTGAACGAGGGAAATGGGTCGTTACTGACTGCAGGCAATGAGCCAGCTACACTCTGTTCTATTGTAATTTGAACCCCAATACATTGTTATTCAAGGCTACTAGTGTCATCTTTGTGGGCTTTAGATGCAATATTGTTGTTTTATACAGCAAAGGAACCTAAAATACTTAAAACCTTTTCATGATCATTAAATCATAATGACTCTTTTACTTCGTTACTATTTGTGATATCGTCATTTCGTGATATTCGCTTGAATTTTTTACATTTGTTTGAGAGAATATGGTCGAAACTTTTGAAATTAGAAGTGCTTTGCTTTGCTTCTTAGGATAAGCGAGATAGTCTTTTGTTTTTATTTCCTGCAAACTTTAGTTTCCAGTTTTCTAAGGAATTTGAAGATGTCTGCGGCCTATAATCTAGATCTTTAGTGTATGACACTGGATATTGATCGCTTTTCGTCACTTGTAGTTTATCTGGGATTATCCACTTGACTGGACCGACTGTCAAGGTTGTAGCCGACGTTGTGACGAATTTGTAGAGGACTGTTTGATCCTGTTTTCTTAGTTTTGTGGTTGCGACTTGCTGGAATGTTGGTTGTCATAAATCCCTGAATAAATTTGTTTCTTCAAGATAACAGGCCTGAGGTTTGTGGCGTTACTTTGGAAGAGCCAAAGTTAAGTTCGCTGTCTGCATTCAACAATAAATTGCGAAAGAAATGTGTTGATTGAAAGATTTCAGTTACTGCTGCTTCATTAGTACCTACAAATTGGACTTTAATCAAATAAAATAAGAACGTTCTAAAACATCATTCAAAAGACTGACTGGTTACAGGCGCCGGCGCCGGAACGTTTGGCATCACTCATCATAACATAATCGCGCTCTCATTTGATAATTCTGTCAATTACATTCGCGAAACTGCTAACAGAGGCAGCACTCGATGCCGACACATGAGCTCTTGAGTATAAGTGTGAGAACTCTTTTGAAACCTGTTCCCCTGGTCAATCTTTGTAAAGATAAAGTGCTTCTTGCACATATTCATTCTTGATTAAATTCAATTATTATAAAATACGAGTACGTACTACTTTTTGCATATCGACCTATTTATTTGTATTAAAGTGGAACTTCCTTTTATTTTATAGTCGCCTAGTACAACCACATCTGTCTTATAATGAGATGCTCTGACTATCATTTAGCTAGTACTTTACGCCATCCAAAATACTTTGCTTATCAGACGAGATTTCCGTTGAATCACCAAGTTTGCCTTAATATATCGCAGAATATAAATTGATTGATGCGCTATACTGATTTGGACAAAGCTGCGAGAACATCCAAAAACTTGTTTTAGCAGGTAATCAAAATAACACCATCTCCACTTAACACTTCAATAAAAACATACCAGTCAGTTATTTGTCAAGGGTGTGTACTACATCATTAGGTGTGTGTTGAATTGGAAGTAACATAGGTACAGTAATTGATTTGCTTCCATGTCAACCAATAAGCATGGTTAGCGCCAGAGTACAAAATATTGATGGTTATCTGTTTACACAGAACTTGCTTCTTACGCACTTTGTAGGAGCTTTGCCGCGATTGAATGAGAAAATGTCACTAATTCACTATCTCTTCACCTCTTACCCAAATTGGATAATGTCCTTGCTTGTACTATTTCTGAGTACAATCTGCTGAAATAATGTTATAGATAGTTCGGATTAGTAGGATTCTAGTAATAGTTTGTCAAAAACAGTTGTTATAGTGTTCTACTGTTCTTCTTCTTTCGTTGTTCCCAAATTGTTCTAGATCTTGCTTGTCTACTTTATTGTCATGCTCTTTCTGATGTTCTCGTCACTTATTATTTTTAACCATATTTGGTCCAAATCTAACCATTTTATTATCCTAATTGTCATCTGAATCAATCGCAATCACTTTATTATTTTTTCTAACAACACATCGCACTATAATATTTGCTTCATCAAAACATATACAGACAAATATCTGCAATCAATCTTTCTAATCTACATTCAACATAGTCATCATAACTCTAAATCGGCAACCATACTTGGTCGGCCTGACAGCCTGGTACGCTAAACATTTTAATGAACCATCGCCACGCTTAATTAAGATATCGCGAAGCTCTTCCGTCTCATTCGCTCCTGGTATGCTTAGATAATTTCCTGTTTTATATCTAGGTTCAATGTTGGTCTAGATTCTGCGAGTTAGCTTGTCGTTAGTAGTTATTAAATGGAATTGAACTAGTTTGATAGTTTTTGTTGTATGTAAGTCTTTCAAAGATTTATTTGTTTTCATTGTTTTTTTGGCACTATCTGAAGAGTATTTGTCTTGTCATACATAAATCTTTTCCCAGCTCGAAACTTCTAACTTTGGGTATTTTTTGAACTTGTTTCTGCTATCGATTCTTTGAATAGGTAGATAGGTCCTTGACCTTCGTTCACCTCTCAAAAAATCTTAAAATACTTATCAATTCTCATATATTTTTCCTCATAAAAAATTGAATCTAATAACATTTTTATAACAATGGCAGAAAAAACCTCTAACAAAAAACGCGTATCCAATATCCAATCGATTGTAAAAAGTGTAGACAGTTCCCATACATCAGTACTTCCGATCTAGAAATAATTTGGCAACCAGCCTTGTGTGCCAAAATAGTTCACGTATTAATAGACCAAATAAGAATGTTATCTATCCCGACCAAGTTTGTTGACCTGACAGCTGTTTAATTCGGCCGTGTTATATTGATAGAATAATAAAGTGTGCAATTTTTAAATGGTGATAGGTACTTGGAAATTTTATACCTAAGCAGCCAATGTTTAAAAATTGTTATAAATATTGTTTTTATTGGAATGTTTAATTTTGAATGTATATGTATGAGTCATTGATCTCGATTGTTTTCAAACTTTATTATAAAAATTACTGGACTTTTATGGAATTAGAAATGTTGTCAAAAAAATCGTTAACTGTTTAGTAAGCTGTCAATGTGTAAAATGTCATTAATTGTATAATATTGTGCTGCCGTAAAATATTTTTTATTGCACAGATTTTCGTTGTTTATAATAAGTACTTAATTGTTGACTTGTTTATTAATTTGTGTTTCTTTAATTTTTCCAGATGAGCGTGACGCGATACAAAAGAAGACGTTCACAAAATGGGTCAACAAACATCTCAAAAAGGTATAAACAACTCTTTTTTGTTATCTTTTATTTATCTTTTTATTACTACCAACTGTCACAATTTGCTTATTGATTACAAAAACTTAATTAACTATACGGTTGAAAAAATCGGCTAATTGAAAATTAAGTAGGCTTGACAAATTAATTTAGATAATAATCCCCGTTTGATACGCATTTTAGAAATCAATTTATTTCATTTAGAATACGGCAATGAATTTGTTTTTAAACGAACCAGACAATAAACAATTAGCAATAATAAAAAAAAAATTGTTCTTCGTGACAATATTTATGGCAAGACTAGGTATTTAGTTTATATAATACAAATATTGAATAACAGGAATATATAACTAATTAAGGAAATAATAATATATATATATTTAATTAACTGCTTAAATTAACTATTAATTATCGACGCAACGTGTGTCGATACTCTTGCGCCATCCCATCTTCCTGGCTCGGCGTGCTGTGCTGGCACTGCTGCTGCGGCTGCGGAAAACCTCAAGCGGCGGAAATATAGCAACCTTATCGGTAATTATATTTTCGAGCCGTTTGGGGTTGAAACCCTTGGGCCGTGGGGTCCAAGTGCTCTTGTTTTATTCAACGAAATCTCCAAACGGCTGGTTGACACTTCCCGTGACCCAAGGGTTGGCTTTTACTTTGGCCAGAGGCTTAGCATTGCCATACAACGTGGCAATGCCGCCAGTCTCTTGGGTACTCTACCAGTTGACAGCGATGCGGAGGAATTTTTCGACGCCATATTTTAGTTTTTTAATAGTTTAGTTAGGATATAATTTTGTTGTTTATAGGTTATATACTGCTTAAATAAATTAAATAATAAAAGGAAAAGTAGTATTTAATGAAATAAAAATACATTTACAGTAAATAAATAATAAGCGCCCAAAATAGCGCTCTTCCTCCTCTCTCCTACTATGCTGTACCCAGGGTCCATAATTGTGACATTATTTTTAAGCTTACCAACTGTTATAACATTATGGAACGCAATAAAGAGTTGAGAATAATTGAGAATTGAGAATAATAATTTTACGTCACTTTTTGAAATGTGTGCAGAAGTTAGGTTTGTCTTATGCAAAAAGTATTCTTAACTGATGCGTTAGTACTATTATTTTATCTGTGACTGAAGTATTTAAGAATACTTTATGCTTAAGTCTCACATACATAAACTCACGCCTTCGTGCCATGGGGGTAGGCAGAAACTACAAAACACCACCTGGTACAATTCTTACAACTCTTTCTTCATTTACCTTAGAATCTGTTCACCTATAATTCTTTGAATTCTATAGTCCTTTCTACGTATTATTACCGTATGTTTCGGTCTAGACAAGCTATAATCAAATCTGCGCACGCATCTAGAAATACGAATCTTTTTACGCACAAACGTCACGTGCGCCAATCTTTTGTAACACGCTCTAAAGCACTTACACGCAACATAAGTAATCGATTCGGCGCCTCCACCACATAGGCAGTAAACGGTAGTGCAATACGATTTGTACATCATAAATAAAAGTTTTATTATGATACGTTACATCATCATCATTCATCACTATATCAGACACGGAAATATGTGCAGTGCTGGACATAATACTCTATCGTTCATCACAATGCTACAACATATAATTGACCACTTCACGCACGTCAATGGGGTCTTCTGTCTCATTTATAGCAGTAACGAGCATTAATCAACACGCTTAAAATTCAATTCAGCACAGACTAAAGCACAGTTTGCTTGATTAGCAATTTTAGACTATTAAAAGTCCAGGTTTCCTCAAAAATTATTCTCACACTGAGGCGTATTCCGACTTAAGACTGTGTCACACAACTCCTGTCTTCATATCTGTAAAGATGCGTCCCATCCCACGTCCTGCAGAGGATCAACCAGAATCTGTTTGACCGTCAAATTAAGTAAGAAAAATAAAGGTATTGAAAAAAAACAAAAACCGACTTCCAAAAAAAAACACTACAAAGTGAAAAATAACTTTAATTTCGGAAGTCGGTGTCTTTGGATCTGTATTTTAGTTTTTGGCCACCGAATTCCGAAATTAAAGTTATTTTTCATTTTGTAGTGTTTTTTTTTGGAAGTTGGTTTTTGTTTTTGTAAAAAAGTTTTTATTTTTCACTTTTTAACCGACTTCTGAAAAAGGAGGAGGTTCTCAATTCGGATGTTTGTATTTTTTTTTTTTTAGTGGTTCAGTTTGTAATTTATCTAAGTTACAATAACCCAATGTCAACTGCTCATCACGTTTTACAAAATGTTGCTTTTCCCGATGCAGGGCCGTTAATTGTTGAGGAGTTCTCCTAGTATGAACCAGGAGAAATGGAGCTCATGGTGAAGTCACCATTACCATTATTTTGACGAGCATAAACCATATTAAAGTAATCGAATCGCAACCTGTTATATACTTAGATATAATTGAGTATTTCCGATGGCCCTCTGTGGTCTTCATCATCAGTTCCAGCTCACCAAATGGTACTTACCGAGAGCAAATGCACGAGTTACTATAAAAAATACCGAAATTGATATAGGTGTGCCCATAAAATTTGAGGGTTTCCCTCGATTTCCATGGGATCCCATCATCAGATCCTGACTTGATGATCATGGGACCACTTGGGACGTATACCCTTTCGAACAAAAAAAGAAAAATCCAAATCGGTCTAGCCATTTTCGAGTAATCGGGGAACATACATAAAAAAAAAATAAAAAAAAACTTGAGATGTGTCAAGGGACACCCGGATGGAACGAAGTTCCTTTCGATTAATTAGTGAAGGAATTGTAACAAAATTTTATTTTATCATCATCATCATCATCATCATCATCATCATCATCATCATCACCATCACCATCACCATCATCATCATCATCATCATCATCATCATCGCGACACCACACTGTTTAATGCGAAATAGAAATGAAAATATCTGGCTTGCTTTCTATAAGAGAGAGAGAGAGAGAGACAGACAGAGAAACATGCGCACGCCGCACGGCTTACAATAGCTACCTATAGCAAAAAGTGTCGTGACAACTTTTCGTGAGACTTTTTTCCGTCTAGCCCCCTTTCACAACGCGCGATAAGGAACTTCGTTCCAAAAAATAAAAAAAGGTTCCGACGAATTGAGAACCTCCTCCTTTTGGAAGTCGGTTAAAAAAAATAGGCAATCATGGGGACTGCCGACAGAAGTGAAAACTTAAACGTAAGACTAACATAGTATGTCGCATGTCGGTGACGCGAACGTGTAAGATTTCCTCCCTACCTAAATTCGTTCAACCCGACAAAAGAAGTTTTTGGTTTAAAAAAAAATGGGTGTTTGCTTATGACCACAAGATAGAAGTGAAAAGTTTCACCTGGAGCCGAGAATACGCGATTCAGCCCCGAGTATACGCGATTCAACATCACCGACCGACAGGAGCCGAGTATACCCGATTCAGTAAAGTACGCCTAAAGAAGTATTCACTTCAATAGTTAATATTACTGTAATTCTTTTGTACATACATACTGTTATAGCGCCATATTCAATTAGTAAATCGATCGTGTGCTATAAATTGTCACTTTGGCGGAGGACAGACGTCAATATTCATTGGACGCTCGTGAGCCGCTTATAAACGTTCTCGTCTGTATAATGATCTGTGCCGTACTTGTACACGCACTTGACTTACTTCTGCTGACGTGCAGTGACGTTCAGGTGTTTGTGTGACTATGTGGAGGCATTTTGTGTGGGAGGATAATTCAATAACTCGGAGACTAGCAACTTTAGCTTCAACTTTCTAACTGACCAGGAGGCTTACTATGAGCTCTTATAGCAGAGCAGAAGTTGAACGTTTCCAGTGAGAGAGAGAGAGAGAGAGACGGAGCTATATACGACCTATAGCATCGTCACTCTCTCTCACTGGAAACGTTCAACTTCTGCCCTGCTATAAGAGCTCATAGTAAGCCCCCAGCTCCTCCGAAATAAATGCTTTGACTTTGACCATCCTGTAGGCTTATGTCAATCATAGATGAGACAATTACTTGCTCACAGTACTGAGACGGTCTAAAAATAAGACCAACTTATAAGTTACTAGCTGCGCCCCGCGGTTTCACCCGCGTAGACCGGGATAAAAAGCCTACGTGTTAATCCAGGATATAAGCTATCTACATTCCAAATTTCATACAAATCGGTCCAGCCGTAAAAGCGTGAAGAACTAACAAACATACAAGCACACACACACTCACAAACTTTCGCCGAGTGTCGCCTTTATAATATTAGTGTGATAACGTAACATTGTGTACGAATGAAAAAAGCGAGAGAGATAAAACTTTAGGGTACTTTTTTGGGTGGGTAACTTCATACACTTATAGCATTGATTGAATATTAGAAGTACCATAAACTGTCTAACAACTAGAACAGCCGGTATATTCTGTAAAAGTCTCCCGTGACCGTGACAACTTAGATGCAGTGAGATTGAAGTGAGCTGTCATTCCACGTGGTGCTAGGCATTGACACTATTGACATACCACTTCAAGCCCCCTTCTCCTAAGTTCTCGTGGTGAGACTTTTACAGAATAGATTGACAAAACGCATTTAGCACCCAATGAACAAAATGTTCCTGAACTTTTGAAAGAGTACTAAATAATATTAGCATATGCCACGTGTTCTTCAGATATGTATATCATTTGCGTTTCATAAATTTTCATTAAAGTCATATCCGTGATCGGGTCATCTGTTTAGTATAATCGAATGCGTTGATAGTTACGTGTGGAGCATGCTCATTTGGATCATCTAACAATCAACACAGGATATCGCAGTCCTTAGCTAAACATGGGACTCTTCCATATTGCATCATAGCTAGATTTCTCCGCCTTCCGCATCCAGTACACGCGTCAGATGTCAATCATTTGCACCTTGCACTTTCAATAATGCAGTGATGTCTACTGCTTCTTTGGTCCTATGATCGTGTCTGGCGAAAGTGAGGTCTTGGTTTATATGAATGAATGTTCAATAACAGTCCTTATAGTTTGGAATAACGGCCCATTAATCGACCAAGGGACTTAAACATATAACAGCCCAAGTCAGCCCAACCCTTCGGTGAAATAAGGCGTGATGTTATGTGTTATGTATGTAATCGAACAACCGTCAACTATAACTTCAGCAATATGCTAGCCCTCTTATTTGGGTTTGGGGTGGACAACCAATGTGAAGCTTCCCTTACTTTTTGAGAAACACAGGCACCGTAGTTTAACATCATTTGTTATCATGGCAGCCTATTATTATCCCACTTCAGGGCAAAAGCCGCCAAACGGTACGCACCTGACCTTTCTGAAGAACATCACCAATAAGGTCACTATACCAGGACACATTCACACCATACACAAACCGCACCTTCACATTACTTACACATACACAACATACCTACTACACTTTCCACGACCAATACACTCACTCAAACACTTACAAACAGTTTTATTATTAATTTTATTTTTACTTTTTTCTATGCACATAAATAATAATTACATTGTTATGTTAACCATGTTGCTGGTGAAAACAGTTTTATTGAATCTTTTTGATCAACTATCTACCCTCATGGAATCACTGGTGCCCAAGTCACAGGCTATAAACCTAGTTTGGGTGCCAGGAGATAATACTTATTGTACTATAAGTTGTATCATAATATTACTGTACTTGTAACCTTGTAATAATTTTATTGGAAATAAACATTATTATTATTATATGTTTACATATCTCGGGACCCTGGTATCCCGGACCTTTGGAAGGCATACGAGGGGCCGAAGCCAACTCGCAGAGGCCCCTTAGACAATTTTAAATTATGATGAGGCACCAGCCGACGATTATCCCTGTATGCAGTATGGAAGTGCACCCAAGGACAAGCCCCGGTTGGTGCAGGACTATTGCAGAACATGGAAACAAAACATATTGGGCTATGGGTTTGGGTGGTTGTGGACTGGTTATCTAGAACTATAGAAACACTATGGCCCCTGCCTGACTAATGTTTTGTATACAATACACAGATAAAATGGCAGGGGGTGACTTGCACACTCAATAATGGGCCCCCGAAAACGGTCGCTAGCACATAGTGTCGTAGCGGCAAGGGGGCAACATGTCCTGAGATGCTTGTGAGGAGTGGAGAGGTATCCCACGGTTCTCAGAACAATCCCAGAGCCCGGAAGATGGTCAAGATCCCTACAAACACTTACTGGGATACTTCCTTCCTCCGAGCACGTTTGCTCTTTCGAATCTCCACTCAAGCCAGCCAATAAAGGCAAGAAAGAGGTGAGAGCACTGTTCCTCGTCATTATTCACTCCAGCCGGCCAATAAAGGCAAGCCAGAGGTGAAGAACAAGACTTCTCCCGGGAGATAGGGTCCGTGGGGTCGCTACTGCCCAACAGCTCGCCACATGCTGCCCTGCGGGTCTCTGTATCTCTCTTGGTCTGGCTCCTCATCCTAGACCTGTTCCGGCAAAGTAAACTCTACCGGCACAGACCTAGAATTCGGAGCGCGCAAGCCCCACCACGACGTCAACGTAGAGATACTGCGGTGGGGTTATTATTATTACTATTATGACTTCCTAGGCCTACCCTCCCGGCGTTTCCACTCACATCTGCCTTGTAAATACCTTTTGTTAGTCACCTTTCATTCATCCTCCAAATCATCTAAGCATATTCTTTTCAATTTTTGTCACTACATCTTCTTTTAAACCGCATCGTTGCCTTATCACATCATTCCTCAGCATATCATTCACAGTCACACCACACATGCTTCGCAAGGAAAGCATTTCCACAGCATTTATTCTACTTTCATGTTTCTTTTGCCACTCCCAACATTCACTTCCAAACATAAGCGTACAGCCAGTCGAGCCTTTTTGGACAAAACTTTTACAATCTCTTGGAAATTCGAAAAAATTAAATTGATGCAACATATTTCACAAACATGCAAAATGTACCTCAAACATAATCCCACCAGTCGTTAACCTGCTCCAGAACAAAGGACCAACAGATCAAATAATGCATTCCTTTGTATATCTGTCCGTTTGTCCTTCTGTAAACTCAGGATGTTATTAGCAGACCTCCTTTATTTATTGAACAAACATATTTGTATTGCTTTTCGCGATTACTTCAAAGGGCTGGTTAGGGGAAATGATTTTGTGGGTTTGGATGAGTCAGGAAACAGCTTTAACTTGTCATGTGTCGGTACTAGTACCGTATATTTGAGAGTAGCTTATGCTTATGTGGTGTGGTGATTATGTAATGAACACCTGTATGTAACCCATGCATCACAAATAAACGATTTGATTTGATTTAGATTTGGCAGTCGGTAAGATTAGTAAAGGGATTCTGCTGAGCACCGTATCGATGTTTTATATAGAAATCTTCTTAAAAACTATCACGACCATTTGAGTACTATCGTTAACTTTAAATTCGCAATTGAATTGCTAGCCGTATTTGAATTATTTTAGCATTAGTACAGAAACGCAGTTTCTTCCAAGAATATAAGTAACTTTAAAGTAAACCTACTGGCTTCAAAGTTAATGGCAACTGTTTTGAGTTCTGAACTCAAACCATGTTGTGTATGAAAAATCTAAAAACGGACAATATTTGAGTCTAGAAGAAATCCAAAAACAACCTTCGATCTCCCAGTGTAGGTTTCACATTAAACTTAGAGGACCATCTCGCAAACTACATTCCATCCAAAAACATATACATATTATATATATACCTATATACACGACAATTTCATAATCGCAAGTGTATTCGGCGCCTAATCCGGTGACTTTGCTGGAGTGAAGGGGCACGGTGGACATTTGCACATACCAAATAAGGCAATGCGCAAATGCCAGACCTGACCCATAGAACAAGACCATTACGCGTTGGATACGTGGTGTGTAGAAGTAAATTAGTAAGTACTTACATGACGATTCCTGCCACTTTGTGTACAGTTTTGAGATAAAAGCTAGCTTTTCTGTTTCTACTACACGATTGGTTTGGGATTTCTGAATGGCGTTATCAATAAGGTAATGCTACCGTCTAATCTTCTAATAAAGTTGAACCCCTGGTACCTCTTGCTTGCTATGCTTAGAATAAAAGCCTTTACTACATTTTTATTACTAACGCTTTCATATTCAATCAAATTGGGTTATCCTTTTACTTTCGTATAGTGCTCCAGTTCTGTCAATATACTGATAATTTCTGAACACCTGGTACATTTTAATCATTCAAGCGCCTTTTCCAACACGCAAGATAAGTGTCTTAATCCTGACAACTTCTATTTGATACTTATTTACATTTCATCACAGAACATACATCTTCAGCATCAAATAATATTATCCTTCCACTTTCCCACCCCACATCAATTTCGTCATCCACATTTCAACACATTCGTTGAAATTCGCGTTTATTATTCGTACATAATTATTTCTACCCAACATGGTCTTGTTTATTTATCTGCCTTCAAGATACCATCAGCAATTTTAACCGATGATAGCATTCGGAACAAAGAGATTGTATTGAACCAGTGAGGAGTGACTCACAGTTGGACCTTGTGTGAAAGTGGTACAAAAAACTTTATACATTGATGTAATGATTATTTTTGATGTGAACGTGCTCCTTGTTCGAAGAATGTAGGACGTTTGGGTCAAGAAATTTCTGAAAGACGATAACGTTATTTTTAAAGACGTTATAATGTTTCATGCACAGAAGATGGCTCAGCTTCATGTTTTGTTAGCATAAGCAGGCTATTACAGGCACGAATATTGCTGCTTCAAAATTCTTTGCATTAGATCAAGGTGCACTGGTTTACAAAGGTGTTCTTTCTTCGAACACAAGGCTAAAGACTAGTTAAAGATCAAATAAATTCGATTGAATACCCACTCAATTATCTAGTACCGCACTATCTCCATCTATCTATACATAGTATAAAACAAAGTGGATTTTCTTATTTGTCTGTTTGACCGCTTAGTTCTTCTAAAGAACACAATACATTTTGCTGCAGTTTTCACCCTCATTTAGAGAATTAATTATTCCGGAAGGTTTACGTGTCATGATAATAATTCTCTTGCTCTTATCCATTGGGATATTTTATTTGTGGTCGGCGCAACATGTTCTTTTTCTTCCATACTTCTCTATTAGTCGTCATCTTCGTAGTCACTCCTTTTCTAGCCATATCATCTTCCACATAGTCCATCCATCGTTTCTTTCGTCATCCCATACTCGTATAGCCATCCACATTCATACTCAAAACGTTCCTGACGACAGTTCCTCATTCCTTCGCATCACATGATTTCCACCCAAACAAGGAAGGTGTATGTGTCTAATGTCAATCTCAAACTACAACAATTACCTAACCCCTAGCTCCTTACAACAACAAATCAGAATAATAATCCTTTGTTACCAGTACATATATATATATCGATGTTAGTTAATATACACCTAAGACTAAGATGTTTACATACCATAGAGCGTCGAGTCCGTTGCGTTCCCCATAACAAAGCATGTTATCTATGACTCATCAAGCTGCTATGTTGCAACTGACCGCCTGACCTGGCGAATAAGACGCCACTCACTGATAGTGGAAGATAAGGAGAAGATCTTTAGGTACAATGAATTTAGTTGAGACGAACCTAGTTAAATTTTAATCGGTAAGGTGTGAATGGCGCTGTTGTTTCACATATCGGGTGGATAGTCGTGAGGAAAGTTTTGAGTATGAAAGTGGATGGCTATAAGAATAGGGGAAGATGAAAAGATGGATGGATTGTGTGAAAGATGATATGGTTTGAAAGGGGGTTGATGACGCGCCAGCACAGAAAGTGCTTAAATTGAAACTTATAAATAAAAAATAAAAAAATGTTTATTATCTTAAATGGAACGAAGTTCTTTAAAGCGGCTTATGGTAGGAGTAAAGTGGTAGAAATCGTCACGTAACGAAAAAGCGTTATGCCCGAAAAAGTCAGTTACAAGTGCCAAAACTAGATGTAAGTATTAAAACAAAAACTTTTGAAACTTGACACTTGATTTCATACTAGATGGCTCTGTATTAAGACGAGTAGAGCTGCTAACCGGCAGCGCCACCATTGAAAAATTAATAATTCTAGAGATTTGGAACATTTTGTTTCCTATGATAACATTTTTAGTCAGATGAGGTAGAATTTTTTGTATCAAAAAAATCAACACGTCAAAAACGACCGTTTTTGGCGTTAAGTGCTATAACTTCGATCCTAGGAGGTTTAGTTTTTTTTTTAAACATAAAATTCTACCTTATCTGACTAAAAATGTGAGCATAGGAAATTTCATGTTCCATATTTCCTGACTCATTATTTTTTTTATCAATGGTGGCGCTGTTAGCAGCTCTATACTCACCTTAGCACACAATATCTATACAGCGAATAGGAACTTCGTTCCAACTGGGTGTCCCACCACGACACCTCCCGACTTTTTTATTTAACAGCGTGCACTCACTAATAAAGGCATTACCATTATTTATACTACCTGCAACAGTCACGAAAAAAGCAATAAATTGAATTCTATGTTTAAAGTTCAGCCTTCTACGGTCGATCAGCGGCCCACGTGAAAAAAAACCGTGAAATCACAGAAATGGCAGGCGGTGACATAATCTTTCGTTTTGTGGGTGTTGAAATTTAAATTTATGATCGCTGACCAGTCATATTTGACCTAAAACCATATCGGGTAAGATCCCTGTGAGAACGCCTACGAAAGTTGCCAAAGTCTACCCACTTAATAATCTGATAATCTGATGAGAAGACTACCTTCAAAGATTTCTTGACTGTTTCTGAAAGCTTTATGAAAGATTTTTACCGGCAATGTTTTAAATGATTTCTTAGAACGAAAAAGCTGCATGCTTTTCAAACCTAGTTTAATAACTCCATCTGTACCACGCTACTGCATTTTTCTTATATTTATATAATTAAAAATGAATGGCCAAATGTGTTGCTAAGCGCAAAACTGGAGAACGACTGGACCAATATTCATCAATTTTTTTTTCGAATATTTGTTGAAGTTCTAAGAAGGTTTTTATGAAGAGAAAAATTGGAATAGGTGCCGGGAAAATAAGAAAATTCGGGAAAACTGAAAGTGCATTTTCAATACGAATTTTCTATGAATTATTGTTTGTACAGGACAACGTGTGGTCGGGTCTGCTAGTTACTCATAAAGCATACCTACTTGAAGTTTTAGCACATTTTTATTTAAAAGGACATGATGATGCATACGACCCGAGCATTAAATATCCTTACACGGCGAAACACACAAAAACTGAAGTTCAATAACCTTTGCAGACTGTAATCTTGAAAGTCATTTTGTAAAATAAAGTTATCTTGTCGCCACTAGATGATTTAGCTGATCACTATCTAAGAAAGAAAAATCTCATAATATATCAGTGAAATGGTCCTGCAGAAAAAACCGTTTAGCGTAACCGTCTACTTTTTTCTGCGAAGTACTCGTAATTAGACATATCTGCAGGAAACAAACAATTATCTATATAGGAAATGCGTTTGTTCGTCATAATTACACGTCAATTGTGATAATTAAGATGCTTGTCATGTTACCTTCATCACTTTATCTCAAGTGAGTTGGGGTCGACTTTCAGGTTCGCTAAAATTAGATGTGGTTGAAATTTTATGAGTGACTGCGATCCGAATGCCATTATTTACATAATTGGAAATAACGATATAATTGCATTATTTAGAGTGATTGGTAAAGACACGACGCGAATGCTTGCGACGAATATCATGCAAACGTAGATGAACGATTTTACATGTTCCCTTATTCAGAGGCAGAAAGAGATCTCGGTGTGCTAGAACCAGTAATTAATCAGACATTTGATTTTGAGAACGCTGCATTTGCAAACAATTTGCAGCTATAAGCAACTCAACCAAACAATCAAATTCCACCTACCCCAACATTAGATGGTACTCGTCTTTCTCCAACCATCCATCCATATTCACTTAATCTCCACGATTAATTGAAAGGCATTAATCATCAAGCTGAGCTTCCAATCTTAAACATCATACATAACTTAAATGGTAACAAACTAATGGAAGTATTAATCATGGATAATGACTCACAGCAGTGCATTCCTTTTAGGAACATTTGTTTTAAGTCCAGTCAATAAACAGTATGGGTTCACTCTAGCCTAATGTAGAGAGAGGATTTAATTTAAGACTAACTGATCGTTTAAACAAAGGATGATGATGAATGAAAAGTGAGAGAATAGTTGATAGCTAAACGAGGAAAATGGTAGGGAAATTCATATTGTGCCGACCATAACTAAGAGGCCAAGTTAGGGCCAGAAGAAAAAGATCGCTTTTGCATATAGTAAAGTAATATTATCCATGAAATGACATTTTGAAATGGGAAAATACCTATTAAAGTAGTAGACAAAATTGATAGTCAATAGTTAGCCAATTAAGATCTAATCTACCACTATCAAACGCAAATCGATCTAATCGTTAGCATTATAATAAAAGATATCGAGCGGCAATTGTTTTTGATACTTCTATCAATATTTTTCATAGCGTTAAGACTTGTTATCAGGGTCTAATTTCAGAAATATTTCCCAGTTAATTAGCTTTTATCATTATATCAAATCAAAATCAAAAAAAGCTCTTGAATATACAAATAGTTTTCCAACATACATATATCCAACATATTAGTATTTAGTTAAGACAGCAAGCAAACAGGCTTAATGAGTGTTGCAAATTCAATCTTGCACAGATTGTCTATTTAGTAATTCGATGCTAAGATAGATAGAGATCTAGGCACTCAATTTATGCCTGTTGAGTGTTATTACAAAGATGCAACTAGTACTAATACATCTGTCTGAGATTTAATCAAGGCTGTTAGCTTAAAGGAAGTGGTACTTAATTTGATCGATGGTAATTTATTAATTAGATTGGCGAGTCATAATGGACAACGGCTAAGTAGGTGTTTATTCATACTTAGAGCTAAAGTAGCTTAGATTGCTAAACTAAGGACAGAAAATATTGATGAAACTGAAATTGATGACATAATGTAATCTAAGAAAAAGACTAAGGTGTCGGCCCTAACTAAACATGTATCTAAAGATCTGAGAATTACCACCAGACAGACTAACAATTCATCAGCTACTGTAATTGCGTAAACTAGTAATATAAATTACCCGTCTACAGCACTACCACTACTAATACTCATTTTTAACGATATCAATTTAGATACGAATATAAATAGAAACAATGAAACGCCCATTCAATATGCCTTAACATTTTCTTATTGTGTAACCTCATACAATTGATGTAATCTATCGGGTGTATTGACCGTGTTATTTTTTACAAAGATTCTTTACATGTAATCAGCATCTAAGCAAATTGTGACACCAATTTTTACACTTGGCAAAATAATTTTTAACAAAGTTATTTTGTCAAACCAAACCAATTTTCACTAATATAAAAGTCTATATGTTTGATTTTTCATCGCTTGTCATTTCGGAATGGAGCAGCACTGGAAATATCTCAAGGTCTGTAGTATACACAGCATTCGTTAGTTCGTCTGTTTTTGCTTAGGCTTCTCTAGATATATTGCCATGTTTCACCTTACATTGCTCCGATAAACTAAATTGAAGCTATATTTTTGGAAGTAAACACGTAATGGAATTTGGCAGTATATCTATTTTAGTATTTTACACAGCTTTACACTGTGTTGTCTATTCTATCAACTCTCAGTTATGTTCACACTGCCGTGTCAAAGAACTTATCTAGTTTTGTAGAACCAAAAAAAACTTTAGGTAATTAGCTTAAGGCGAAAGCGCCAAGGTAGCCCGCGAAATTCAAAATTTCTTACGTTTTTTGCAATTTGTAGGTCAGTGTGAGCTTGTATGTTGATTAAAATATGATTCGCGGCCGTAGCTAATATCGCTTTACAGAATTATAATCATTAGAATCAGCAATACAACTCCATAAGTTAGCATTTACCTCAAACCTCATGATTTCATGAAATCGCTAGATTTGAGATAAATGCTAACTTATGGAGTTGTATTGCTGATTCTAATGATTATAATTCTGTAAAGCCATATTAGCTACGGCCGCGAATCATAATCATATTTTAATCAACATACAAGCTCACACTGACCTACAAATTGCAAAAAACGTAAGAAATTTTGAATTTCGCGGGCTACCCTGACGCATCAACCTTAACAGTATTTGCTGGTGATAAATGCATCCAAATATGCGATGGCTAGTTTTTTAATGTTTATTTTTGTCCAAAATATTTCCGTCATATATAAAATAAATATCCAGAGTACACTATCATTATCATTATAGTCTCTATAAAGATAATATTTGCAGAGGCATCTTCACCTAAAATATGTTCAAATTAAATAGTTTTTGTGTCATTTGTAAGCCATCATATGTTTATTCAAAGACCTTAACGCAAACATCAATAAATAAGTTATGTTTACTTTATTCACGAGTTGATGGACTAGTACCGACAGAATCATCATGTCGATAGATCGATCATCTTTATATTTTTGGTTTGCATGCTCTTCGCCAGTTTTTTCAGTTATTAGTTCTTTTATTTTTATTATTTTAGTTTCCACACATTCACACACGTGTTATAGAGCTATCTTTTTTTTTTTTGCAATTTTTCTTTAATTACAGTTTGTTTATTTTACTTAGTATTTGTTTGTTCTGTTTGTTCGTAAACAGGTAAGCTAAAATTGGGTTAAGATTACAATTCTAATGTTTCACAAACATGCTGAAGTTAATAAACTGAGCGTTACAATGTGACAAAATGTATTCGACTCCACATCCTGTTCCAGTATCTAGGAAATACAATCGTGACTTTTATAAAAACAAAAAGCTGTAACTGGATTTCTTGAATGAACCAAACATTCTAATTCATGAATGTTGAAAAAGAAACTAATGCAATAAAAAAAGGTGGAAATTCGTTTTCAACTGTATCATTACCTGACCCTGTAGGATGATTACAATGTAATACCCTAATTTCCTGTGCTGACCAAGCTGTCACGCGAGAAAACATAAGAGTCAATTTTTTTTTACATTATTAAATTGTAGTTCTCATTCTTTCACAAAATCCGAATTATAAAGTAAGTAATGAATTACCGTATCGGATGCTCATCTTTGTTTTAATTTCAACAGTTCAATAACGGTATTTTACTATTTAAAATCGAGATCATCCCTAAGTAAAATTGAATTCCCCTTTTTGAATGCATCGTTAAATCTAGATTTTGTTCAACGAGCCTATAGAACAATTTCTTGATTTGAACATAAAACATCGTAATATGTATTTTGTCACATTGTCTCCAACCTTTTGTTAGGTCTGTGTTCACTCATATTCTCATCCAGGTGTTAACGTTACTTTATCAAACGCTGCTCGGACAGACCTACACACGTCTCCACGTCTGCGAGGTGATCAACAACCAACCATGTTGTCCGCCACAGCAAGTAAGTTCGTTGTGGCTTGTTGTTGTTCTGTTGTTAGTTGTTGTTGTTTTTTGTTGAGTTTGGGGAAGGCAATGGATATTATAATATTTAAGGGGTTTAAACTTTTATAAATGATTGGCTAGCGCTTGATTGGGGGTAGCGATGATGTTGATGATCATATGCACTTGTTCGGGTCGGCATGATTCGCAACAACGGGGCGGCAAAATCGAATATAATATAATACAGGATGGCCGGGACATCGACGCACAACCAGTTACCATGGATTCAGTACATGATTCTGGACTCCCTGAGTAGAAATTTTTCGTCGGTTATAAAATAAAAAAATAGCTAGTTCCATAAATTTTGACCGCGTAGGTATTGCATTTTTTTTTTCAATAACCATCGACAACGGGATCCAGAATCATGTACCGACTGAATCCATGGTAACAGGTTGTGCGTCGATGTCCTGACCTTGTATACTTTTCCGCCCGGCTGTGCCGAATCGTGCCGAATCATCACCCGAACAAATGTGTAGCACGTTGAAATAATACAAATGAAATAGATACGCCTAATATCGGATTTGATACCGATATACCGGTATACCAAATTGGCAGTTTTCAGCAACATCAAAAGTGAAACTTTACCCAATACTGCTTTCGAACATTTGTCCTAGATTACACGACATCTATTCCTTGTATTTGATGAAACTATCTAGGTCAAGCATTGTTGTAAAATTCAATTTTCCAGCAATGCTGAATGCTGAAAGTTAACCCAATCCTCCGTCCTGCTTTAAAACACATTTCTTAGATTTTTTATAATCCTCATACATATTTAATGAGATTTCATCTAGGTCAGTATTCTACAGAGGCCAGCTAGACTAGAGCAATATTGATTTCTTAAATATTGAAGTAGTACATACAAGACCTTCTTCGTTAAATGTATGTGTAATATTCAATAAAAAATGGGGTTTTTTTCAATATTTTGACATTGCCTTCCCCTTATTGACTTATTAGTTTATTTATAGCACAGTTTATAGTAACGTCTTTCTGATTGAGGCATGCAGCTTATTTGACGTCACTACTTTTTTTCTTTTCAGCGTTTTTGTTGTCTCTACGTATTTTGCTTTCGTACTATTTTTCTTGCTGTATGTCATTCTAGTGCGTTTGATTGTTTGAAGTTTTTTTTTTAGGTTTTTTTTTGTTGTTGTTTTTAGGCTTCACTTATTAATGTTTGGCTGCTATTATTGTTTTATTAACATTAACATCATCGTTGATTCTATACTATGTCTTGGTTCAAAGTAGTGCATCATTTGTAGGCTTGTAAGTATTTACTGCAGTTGGGAGTTCAAGCGAAAAAGATTGAAATACAGCACATAAGTTTTGTCAACCATGATCAACGAAAGTTCATACATTTATAGCTTTAAATTCACTAAACAATTTTTAAGCTATTGTGGACTAGCTGTCTTTGGGTCTCGTATGGTAGAGCAAACAGACTACTTACTCCGAAACACGTGAGGCTCTATGACAGTATTGAAACCCTCAATGGCTACACTTTTTAAGGAATAAGAAAGCCAATCTAGAAGATAAATGGACGAATATATCCACATATAGTACAAAACTCTAATATAATTTCTTTGTCCAGGTGAACCGTCACGTGAACGACCTATTCGAAGACCTGCGCGATGGACTCAACCTCATCTCGCTGCTGGAGGTGCTTTCTGGCGAACACCTCGTAAGTATACCTACCTACATATATTGTTAACAAATTACAATTAATCATGGAATGAAAGCCCTCATCTAGTCACAGGCGGAAACCTATGCCTAGCGAAAGGAAACAATTTTTAGGGTTCCGTACCAAAATGGTAAAAAAGGAACCCTTATGGTGTGACTCAGTCTGTCTGTCTGTCTGTCTGTCTGTCTGTCTGTCTGTCACAGCTGAATATCTCAAGAACTACTAGTGCTATCAACTTGAAATTTGGAACAGTTTTAGATGACGTTTACCCAACTATTTTGCAAATAAGAAAGAAATAAAAATATATGTATTTTTTTTGCAACATGGGTTGAAAGGGGGTCTTAAAAATTCAAAGTGGAGCTACTAGGTCATGTGGGGTATCATATGAAAGAACGCTGTTTGCACATTCTCAAACATATTTTTATTTTTTTTTAGGCCGCACAGTGTTAGACTTTTGATGAAAATTGTAAAAAAAATACCGTTCTTCCCCCTTATCTCCGAAGTTTGCTAAGAGAAAAATCTGAAATTATTCCATGTGATAGAAGTTTATGTAAAGATTACAGGAAAAATAAAACGATGTCTCTAAATAGCACACTTTTTCAGAAATCGGAACGGAACCCTCGTGCGCGAGTCCTACTCGCTCTTAACCGCTTTTTTTTTTGTACGCCTGCCTTATTTCTCTCTGCTGGGCAAAGGCCTCTAAAAAGACACTATTTATAGGGTAAAAATAAACTGTAAAAAAAACTGGGCAAAGACTAGGACCAAACTTCATTGGTGACGAAAATTTGGCTAAATACATAAACAATTTGGGTGACGATGGTATCCATGAATCCAGTCAATAATCCGTAAGTTTTATTAAGCAATGTTTCGTTACCAACAGCAATTCCAAGCTTGGAATGCCTAATTGAAGTACAATGCAGGTGGTCTTACCGCCTGGTTGCTTAATTAATTAACTTGCTTAAGAATTCATTAAAGGAATTTGTTAGTGTTAATTTGAGCAGTGTTGATTTCTATCCCTTGTGACTGCTTAGTAGCTTAATTTAACTCCTAGCTTCATCAGTGTCATTACAAGACGTCTGTGTCTACGACACATTCGCTCATTTAATCTTCATTCATTTAACTTTCATTCTTACATTCATTCCTCACTCGCTCGTTCAAACAACATGGTAAAACTCTCTGTTAAAAAAATATCAAAAATTGTAAAGACCTCTATTAAAGGCATTCACATCAAGAAATCTTTGTTTATTTTATCGTAAACACTCTGTATATTTTTAAAAATTATAATCATACTCTGTTTAATATGAGTCTGTGGCCGCCTTGGCCCACGCACAATGATCCACATGAAGAACTAAGTGCGGAAACCAAATCCTCTAACATAGATAGAGATATAACTCTGAAATCACCAAATGCGCCACGGTAGCCCGCGAAATTCAAAATTTCTTAGGTTTTTTGCAATTTGTAGGTCAGTGTGAGCTTGTATGTTGATTAAAATGTGATTCGCGGCCGTAGCTAATATGGCTTTACAGAATTATAATCATTAGAATCAGCAATACAACTCCATAAGTTAGCATTTACCTCAAATCTAGCGATTTCATGAAATCATGAGGATTCTAATGATTATAATTCTGTAAAGCCATGTTAGCTACGGCCGCGAATCATATTTTAATCAACATACAAGCTCACATTGACCTACAAATTGCAAAAAACCTAAGAAATTTTGAATTTCGCGGGCTACCCTGGCGCTTTCGCCTTAAGCAAGCGTGGTGGTCAATGCTCATGCCTTCTCTGTATGAGAAGAGGCTTCTAGCCTGCAGTGGGACAATAATAGGCTAGAATTTATTATTATTGTACTCTGTTTGTCCCAGTTACTCTTTATCATTTTAACCTTTGCTAAAACAAGGGTGTGAGCATATGATACCCTGATGATAGTCTGTAACGAAATTAATTTGGAGTAACGATGTTCTCGCGTGCTTAAGCGCTGATTCGTGTGCTACGGTATCAAATAAAGTTATTAACAGTAATTATTAAAGTTAGGTTTCCGTAAACATAGACTTTTATGTGCTTTTTTGCGGACGTAGATTTTTTTGGCTAAATGCTAATTGAAGGAAATGTTTAATTATCATGTAAAACACAGTTATTAATTGCAAAAATATTGTTTATAATACTATTCTGGTTGGATTTGACTTTTGTGGAAACAACCGAAAATTTCTCTGTATCTAGTACCGTCTACTCTTCTGGTACTTGTGATTTCGCTGCTGCCTACAAGTAAACTGTTTATTTCTCTATAGTTATTTCATTTATAATTATCGACTATTAGAATTGCCTACATGATATCCCATAATTTTTTTCCCTTATCACCTGGTAACCAACAACTTCTCATCGATTCTCCATTAACCCAGAAAGGGGAAGCAGTTACCTAAAGGGGTTATCTAGATCTATGAGAATTAATCAGGCCGATCCGATCGCAGGTGTGGCTAGGTGGACGATATACGATAGTACCCCACCCTAGGTTCACAGGGGTATTTGGAATTATGTGAGTGATTAATGTGATAGTTTGAACGGGGTGTAACAGTTTTTACTTTTTATTAAACCAATGATTTGTTGAGCCTCAAAACAATTTTGTCAAAATCAAAACAAAATCGTTTATTTGCATAAAATGTGGTGGGTACAAAAGATGTTGCATAGTTACAAAATTCAGTGCAAAGACACATTCCGCAATGCATTGATGCCATGCAAATATTTGAATGGGTGTTAGTCAGTTAAACAGTATCATACAATAATTATAGACAAATTTATAACAATTTTTAGAACCTCGCCCAAGGCTCGAGCATAACTTAAAACTTGTGCCATTTGATTGGCTGAAACTAGTTGTATTATTGAGTCACACACTCGAAAGATAGACGACAGATCAATGCGGCCAATTCTAATCCTAGAATCAAGCAAGTATTTGATATAAACACTTCTTCCAACAAATCTCTACTACACTCTATCTTCCAACCTTCCAGCCGCGCGAGAGAGGCCGTATGCGGTTCCATATGCTGCAGAACGTCCAAATGGCACTTGACTTCCTCCGGTACAAGAAGATCAAGCTCGTCAACATCCGGGCTGAAGACATCGTCGACGGGAACCCCAAGCTGACTCTCGGACTGATATGGACCATCATCTTGCACTTCCAGGTCAGTGGCCATTTTGTTTATGGAGCTGTCAATGTGATAGGCAGTTGTTTTAGATGCTTTGAAAGGCTAGTTCAAATTTCGAACTTCTTTTTTATATGAACTTGATACTATTTATCATTTCTATTAGATTTATTGCAGCAGTGATTTGCTTTTGGAACTTGGTGAGATATTTTATTTTATTCAGTTGCGTTGCGTGAAACTGCAATTTTGTAAGCTATCAACAATTTATTATTTTACGTGTTACATTTGAGAATTATTGGTAATCTTACCGACATCCTTATGATTACGTATGCATCCCATTAGAAACATTAAATGACGTGTATTGACGTCTAGCGTCACACTCACATTGCTTTGTAACTTTTTGCAAACCAATATTCAAGCGATTAGTGTGAGTGTGAGGCACGCTTTTATGGATAGATTTTGACGCGATCTAGCGTTATGTATGATACAAGATCCTATGACGCATATGTGCGTCATCAGTGATGATGGCACATACGATGATTAATTGGAATTAGGTAATTCGTGAATAGTTTTAATACGTACACGCGTTGTAGAAAATGATGAAGAACCATAGCTAACTATGAAGAAATTATTTTTATTGAATATCCATTCGTTCGTTTTACGAACATAATGTGTGTAGTATAAGGGTCTGACCGTTTCTTTAGGGGAAAATTGATCGATTTTCAAGAAGACTGCAATAATTCCAAATTCATCTAAAGTTCATGTTTAATCACACAAAAACCTCTTATCTTCAAAAACATCGAATAAAATCTTCTTCAGCAAAGCCTAGATAGCAAATCCCGCTCTTGAAACTGGCTTCCGACCAGAAGTCAGCATTTTTGACACACTTGCTGAACCGGACTTGGCAGCAAACAGCTTAGTACCGTCACCAGCTTAATCTATGATAACAATTTGACTTCAACAGAGCGAGACAAGACTTTATGTCGTTGAATTAAAGATGGTTTTTGTAGTCCCTACTTACGTGTGTTTGAGAGTATCTACGCTCAAGCCAAGGATTGCCACAACATCGTAAGTCGTAACGTAGATCAGCGTATCTTCACAAATAGATCTGTGGGACTAATCGAGTATTAATTGATCGACATTTCTATTGAGCGTTCAATGAATAAGTTGAGATAATTATCAAACATCCCGTTTGATCGGATTCATTGGTTTTCTATTGAAATAGCTTTGAAGTTCTGTCTTGCTTGTTCAGCTGATAAATTGTAGTTATTTTATTGGTGACTTACATATGCGTTTTAATTATGGCAATTTGTCATTAGAGGGCTTTCCGAAGCCACTATTATTTTTATACAATGTGATAGGATTAGTTTTCCGTCTTTCGACCATTCCACTCACTAGGATAATTCGATATTCTTGTGTCCTCATGTGCACAAGCTTCCAGGCAGGAAACAAATGACTGATTACTTTTAAACAGATTGATTGTCTTTTTGACAGACTGCGATCTGCCCTGTCACTGGAACACTAAGGATTCATCATCTGTCTGTATAGCCGTTCCCAACCGGCTTCCAAAACCCAGCTGCTTGACCTCCAAAACCCAGTTACTGGGTAATACGATACCCCTTAGTAAGACTAGTTGCGAAGTTGAAGTTGTACAACACTAAGGAGTATGATCGCATTATTGAGATTTATTAACTCGCCCACTATTAAGGCTCACTAGTAATGCCAAATAGTGCCACCATTAAAAAAAACATAGTTCTCGAGATATGGAACATTTTGAATTAATATCCTATTTTCACATTTTTAGTCAGATGAAGTAAGTCAAGTGAGGTCAAAAAAATCAACACTTAACCTCCTAGGTTCGAAGCCTTAGCAGTTAACGCCAAAAACGACACATTCTACCTCATCTGACTAAAAATGTGAACATAGGAAATTTTAAAATGTTCCATATATCTCCAGACTTATGATTTTTTTCTCAATGGTGGCGCTAATTGGCATTACCACTCGCCTTAAAGCAATGTCCTTTACAAATAAATTCGTGACAGCAATCATACGACTGATAATATTTACAATAATAACACAATGGCGGGATTACACAAATCCTATCAGAACATTGCTTAGCATTTGAATCTAAATCGGATTAAGTTATGAATAAAATTAGATTCAATTGTCATGACTTGTTTCTATAAGATTGTGTTGCGAATTATGTTTATTATGATTCTCTATACACAAGTCTTGGTCCTTTGTCATTTTATATGACTGTATCGTTCAATCTTGTTGTCTTTGGTTCATGAACCTGGAAATTAAGACTTTCACCTCATCTGTATCATTGGCATTACTTTGTTGTATTCATCTATTATTATTGGGAGCTTGAAAAAATTCTTGCACCTATGGAAAAATCAGTTGTGTTGTTCATTTGACGTTTATAAGGCACTACACTGACACTGACACTTATAGTTCCTGGTTTCTGAATTCACGCAAGTTATTATTTTCACGATTGGTGGTCACAGCCAAGAGTTATCTTTGTTGGTTGACTGGGTTGTGGAGGTCAGAAAGGCAGTCGATCCTTGTAAAATACTGGTATTCAGCATCATCCGGTTAGACTGGAAGCCGACCTTAAGATTTATTAAGGTGGTCATCTGGTCACTGCCAAGATTCATCGTTCTACTGTACGGTTCTGATATGGTATATAAAGCATTCACATAGTCAACATTGTTACTGACTGATATTTTAAGTTATCGATAAAGAAGTAATTTTTTTCCTGAATAAAAATTCGGATGCACAAAATTGTGGTTGCATAAATTTTTCGTATTTTACAAAACTGGAGCAAGACATTCATTTACGAGTTTTACGACATTCTAAATTAACTTAACATTAAATACTTAACTTAAATAGAGAGACATCATTGCGGAAGTCTCATATTTCAGGCAATTAACATCTAGCTCTTATTTTTTATGCACATTGTAATTATTTAAACTTCTAAAGAGAACGCAGTCACGAATTATGAAATAAGTTGTTATTTTTAGAAATGCTGTAATCTCTATTTATGAACAAAAGAAATCGAGCTGTAGATCTGTTTATAACATTATTTCATCCCATGTTGGTAATAGAGGTCTCAGTGATAAACTTCTTATTGGGGAAGCACAACTACCATAGCAATTTCGGCGCCAAGTGGGTCTCAGTTAAATAACAGCACCAAAAGATTTCAGCTTTCTCTCAAGTCATCAATGCATTGGCCTCTTGAGTATTACAGAATACAGATATCGATCAAGTTCAAGAGCGCTTTAGTTTTGACTGGCTACTAATGGTATCAGTTAAAACGATGGACAGCAAAGTCCTATTCAGTAAGAACAGCCTCGTGCTTACGAGAATTTCATAGCTGTCTTTCGGACGACTATGCATATATTTACACAGTAGATGCCGATGATGATGATGATGATGATGATGCTAAACGAGTTTAAATAAACAAAAGATAAAAATGATGAGGATGACAAGTATTCAATAGAAATCCCGATACAAAAAACCCAGTAGTATCCGCTATGGCAACAAACAAGGATAAACTAGATAAAATCCCTCGAAATAGATGATATGACACGTACGGGTTAGTTAGAACTGATCTGAATGCTTAATTTATATGATCGGTTAGTCATGATGTGGTTAAAAGAGGTCATACTAGTAGAAGGGAAATAAAGTAACGAAATGGGTTTTTTTTTAGAAATTAAGATTTTGCAGTTATTTATGTTAAATGAGCATCATCGTCGACCGTAGGACAGACAACAGGACATTACTGTTAAATTAAGTTACAACAACTTAAAGTTTAACTACATATGTATAGGTATACAAAGTGTAATTTTAATCACCGCTAAACTCTTAAAAGGATTATTGGTCATTATTATGGACCAAACTTGAAATCGCGAAAAAAATCAGCTGTACCCTACATTTGGACGAGTAATGCAAACATAATAAGTGGAAACAGTAGATTTTTTTCGAGATTTCAGGTTTGGTCCTTTAATAAAAGTTTTTCATAATTATGAGCACAACTACCCCTGATTAAAATAGTAAAACTAAAATTTGTGATGGTCAAACGCGAGACTTCGAATGAGAATTTCAAAGACATTTATTAAATCCTTCTCCCTCCTCCCTTTTCGCTTCCTCTTTCTTCCATTTCTATCATTTGTATATCAGAGATGTGCTGGAAATGGGTATGTTTCGTTCATGACCATAAACTGTTTCTTTTTTATTCCCTTTTCGAAAAAGGTTTAGTTGACCATCTTTTGTTTTACATGTTGATATTCCCACCTTATCAAACTACACTTCATATCCCTGCATCGGAACAGCTCCTCGCACAAAGGTTTAAAGAGGATGTCCCTGTTATCACTCAAAGCAACCAGATGCGATGATGTCACTGCTATAAATATCGATATCGGCGCCTTTCAAATTCAAATGACTCGAGTTTAGCACGTTTATGTCCAAATAATGGTTCATGTAAGTGATGTCACCGTACAGACATTTAGGACACTTAAGTTTATAGGCGGTTAGACCTCTCTGGTAATGTTGCCTGTAATTTTCGCACACTACATTACATTCTGATTAGATATATCATATACTCCACTTGGAATATGGTAGAAGTGGATGCGATCGGTACAGATCCGACAGGATATGGAAGGAAACTTATGCAGTGGGTCCATACGGGGTCAAAACGGTGACGGTTATTTTATATCAGGTCGAATAATGTCCTGCGATGAATATGAGCTTTGCAATCACGGTTCAGTTCATTTGATTTAATGAGAAACGCTTGATAGTTTGATTAGTGATCCCAGTTTGTGTTCATTAGACAGAAGGATGGTGTTATATAGACTTGCCGCTATTCGTTTTGATATTGTACGCAGACATTTTATTTTAACCTTTGTACTATTTGGAAATGCTAGATATGCGCGGCATAGGCTTGTAGTAATATTCATAATAGTTGTAACCACGAGTAACGACCTAACGACTTACTACATAATCGCCAAACAAATCACGTAGCCAATAAAATATATACTCAAGTGTCCTTCCAGTAAAGTATATATTTGAATAGAAATAGCTCGTAGAAAGGTTTCAGGCGTTGTGCCAAGAACCCTGGCATGTTGACACAAGGCTTCTCTACTTACGGATTAATCCTTAGCTCATTAGGGCTCCGCTATCAATGAACTTTGTCTACGTATGGGTACCATAGATCATAAGAGACAGTGATCATGCTACGATTTATGATCTACGAGTTGGTAACCTTCTTTTGTGTACTTGATTGTCAGAAACTGTATTTCGCGAACTATCGTCTTCGCCTGTTTAGTTACGAAACGTGTCCATTATGTGGAACAGTACCTTATCGTATAGGAGTTAGTACCTTATCGTCACGCACCAAAGGGCTGAGTATGGAGCTTGATGATAATTGGCTAAAAATGTGGTTACAGGACAATTTCGATGCATTGAATTTCTTAATCTTCCAAGTCGGTAGCCAACTAAATGCCTACTTCTTGATTGTTTTTGTAACGGCAGTCTTGATTTGCTGAAATCATCAAAACTACTCGTATCAAATTCATTTCTAATACGTTGACAGAAATTGAAAGGTCTCCACGTAATCGACAAACGATAACTACGCTTCTTTCTTTTCATTTACAAAAAGGCATACAAAAAACCTCTTTGTATGAATGAAATAATCCCAATTATCTAACAAAAGCAGTATTATTTTAGACTCAAAGCTTCGTCCAATCACTCCTTGTATCAGAAAGCTTTTGAACTCCTAAAATGTCACGTTACATAAAGTGTCTTCATGTCGTGTTGCATCAAAAGCTGATTGATCGCTTTCTCTTTCACTCGTGTTATGTAATGCACATCCTGTGTTTCCGTCTTTGTCACGCGATCAGGATGTCATGATTTTGAGGAGGAAATCGGAACTGCATCGATGCAGCTATATGGTTATTAGACTACTGTTTATATTTTGACCACACACTGAGACATCGTATGTACTTAGACTTGCAGTTTAATGTTTTTGATATAACGATGACCTCCAGGTGAAATAATAAACTACCTACCGAATGTTTTGCTCCAACACCAATTAGAAATCATTTATTTTAAAGCATGCACTTTGTTTTATATTATACAATTTTATTCTTCTTTCCTGTACTTTTCCGATCCACTCCATCTTTCGTAAACCCGCGATTGATATCTTGGGTTTTTGCAGCAACACCTACAGAAGTAGATTCACCCTGCTCAAAGAATATATCCTTATTCTTTTCGTGCCTCCGGAATCCTCAAACATGTCTATCATTGTCTTCACTTCATCAACTATGTGTTACAAAATAAATAGGTTCCATCCTCCTTTGTTACAATCCTTAGAATTTCTACTTTCAATTGTTATTGTTGTCAAGTAAACCCGGTACTGATCACTAGTATAACTGTGACTCAACGGTGATGCAAGCGCATTGTTCAAGACCGTCCGAATAATCACTGCTTCAGCTTCACTTTCGCTACGTATATTATTATTGTTTGTAAGCCGCTTTGCGTTGTCGGATATGAATCTGCAACTGGATTTCCTTTGTGATCTGTCGAATGAATTGTAACACTGGAAATAATATTTGGTCCTCCGCCTTTCTCATCTACACCCACAGATTTATGATCTAAATCATCACTGCTTAGTTTAGCGTTAACAATTTCCCTTCCCTCATCTATTGATTAGATACTAAAGCATACGTTACAAATGTAGTGTTTTTTTAAAAAAAAAACCTTTGAAAAAAATCAAACCAGGATTGAGCATCTGATCAGTTTAATCTGCTCTGAATTCACAGGGATCTCCCTCAGTTAATTCCGATTGACTGGCAGAAATAACAACCATGCATGAAGTCACTTTACTTGTGATTTATATAGGCTTTCAGAAAAGAGTCGTTAGTATTTAAAATCAAGGTGACCAGTATTAGCTTTAATAATAAGTAATTTTGCATACAAAATGACAGCCTGTGACTTACAAATCACGCGCAAATTAGATCTCGTATTCAGACTTCTGATCTCACCTCTATAATTTTTTGCATTACCTATTATTACTTGGTCAACATAGACATTAGTCGATGTGTTTGTAGTAAAATTATAAGTTATGAGATCACTCGTACTTCAACGCCCGGAGTTTTTGCCTTAGAAGGCGTAAAGTGCGCAGGAGCATCGAGTTCGTTCAATGATAGTGATTAACGACTGGAATATGTTATTTTGAGATGTTAAAGTCTTGCAACACAATACAACAGCAATTTTCCCTCTAGATATAAAACGTGTGATGATCTACTCTCATCTCGAGCAAATAGAGAATAGGTCATATTCTGGTGAAAATTATAACTATTTGCAGTCAAATGGTCGAAAACGGGACTAACTGTAGTTCCCAGGGAGCATCAGAGATACTTGAGCATCGTCAATCCTGGAGGCTCTTATGATAATACGAGTAGTATAGGTCTGTAGGCACATACATTTGCTTCTGGTTGGACAGTCCCAACGTATTCTAACCATTAATTTATCAGTTTCACTGCTGGTCATAGGACTCTCACAAGTTGCGCTACTAAACTTCTATAATTCCGCTTTCCGATATAACTGTTGTTACTTTATTTCAACATCACGCGTCATTGAGAAAAATCCTGACCCAATTCTTCCTCGGTTCAGTTAAAAGCGAAAGTGATTTGTTGTCCAATATTAATAAATAATTCGGTAATGAGGAACGTCTTATGTACAAGACATGTGGGTAGTAGCTGGCACACTTACCGACTACCCTTATATGGAGCGGCGCTTGTATACCGGGTGTTCCAAGTACGAAACATTTTTTTTACCTTTTTTGTTCGTTCGTTTTTTAAATGGACGTATGATTGATGGTGATGGGATTTTGTGGTCTGGTTTCAATTTAGTTAGTGAGCGTTCAGTGCGTGATAAAGGCGTTTCTTTAAGGTTGATGCGCCACGGTAGCCCGCGAAATTCAAAATTTCTTAGGTTTTTTGCAATTTGTAGGTCAGTGTGAGCTTGTATGTTGATTAAAATGTGATTCGCGGCCGTAGCTAATATGGCTTTACAGAATTATAATCATTAGAATCAGCAACAACATACAACATACAACTCCATAAGTTAGCATTTACCCCAAATCTAGCGATTTCATGAAATCATGAGGTTTGAGGTAAATGCTAACTTATGGAGCTGTATTGCTGATTCTAATGATTATAATTCTGTAAATCCATATTAGCTACGGCCGCGAATCATATTTTAATCAACATACAAGCTCACACTGACCTACAAATTGCAAAAAACCTACGAAATTTTAAATTTCGCGGGCTACCCTGGCGCTTTCGCCTTAAACTAGGCTCATGAAGTTTTAGAATTTAGTGTTCCACTTTTATCTATACAATTTTATATCTACACTTTTAATTGAGTTCTCATAGATATTCTGTGGAAGGAACAGTATATTACTATGATTCACATTTTGCACATCCTTTATTGCAACACCAACGCATTCTGCATCATCCTTACTCAATACAACATTATTTTCCCAAATACAAAAATCTGAATCAGCCTGTACACGCAGCCTCTCGCTCCTTATAGGGTGATTTCATTTTAAATAATAACAGATCTGTTTATTCATACAAGCCGTTTACTTTACATTGTGTATTGTATATTGAATATATTAGTATTATTACCATACTAATGTGGCAATGAATGGTAAATGAGAGTAGTATTGCTATAGTGGAAAAACGACACATTGTTGGGGCATTTGATGCAAAGGAATACATGCTCCTCGCATGTGACAGGAAAAGGGTTAAGCCATAATGTGGATGACTGTATGAAAAGAGGTTGACTACTACAGAAGAAGATGGATTGTGTGAAATATGATATAGCTAGAAAGAAATTGAACATGATGAGATGACGGCTGATAGAGATGTGTGAAAGAAAAGACATGCTGCGTCGACCCTTAATACATTGTAATGAAGCAAGATGCCGCGTACACCACATAAGTCTTTTTCAAAGAAAGAATAAGGTTGAAAGCACATAGTGGTACTGCTCCCAAGATACTAATGTTACACTGTTATTCGTTTTCTATTTCTTCGATTACATCATGATCGTAGTATTTACGACATTGTAGACTTACTTGAAATAACACGTGTATGTGCTACTTGTCCAATCAATTAGCTATATTTACTGTTTACGTCAGTATTGGCTTTAAAGGTTAAACTCCTCTTGCTTCTAATAAACGTCAGACAGTCGTTATTTCATGTGTAAATCTTGTATCAATTTCATGGGATTGAATATTAATATTTGACACGGGCCAACTGTCATCTGATTTCCAACCAGGATCTCCACAAATCAGAGAATAATGAAGTCCTATTTGAGTTGTGAGTCTTTTGAGTTTTTCACTTCTCGTAGATAGTCGCGGATTGGGGCCGCTTGACATGGAAATGACAGCAACCCACCCAATTATTGACTGATCAGTTTTGTATAGTGATTTAGCCATGAGCCTCTCTCAGGTAAATGGACGATGTATTTTCTGGCGTTCCACTGAAGAGAATAGCGTCGTTTTCTTTTTCTTTATTCCTGTGTCTATTGCCACTTTTTGTCAGTCCTTTACATACCTAGGAGTTTAGTAGTTCACCTTGTTATCTCCTTCTGCACTTGAAATGTTACATGTTGGACATATTATTATGTAATATTCAGATTCTAATGTAACGACTTTTATTGGCCTGTGATGAGTCAATTGAAGTTTTTATTAAATTGCTTCGGTTGAGAGGTCATTATTTATTGTAATGTAAGCTTCGTTTTATTTCGGTCTTGCTGCCAAATATTGAATTGATGTATTTTTATTGAGGTCAAAGGCTTGAATCTTTTTAACAAATGAAGCAATGCCTGATAAATCTTTATTTATTAATTTTACATAAAGCTACTTGTTCAAGTTTTGTTTAGTGATATCATCGCTAACGTCATTTTAGAAGTTTATTTATTTAAGAAAATCCGTTACGGTGATTAGAATACCTACAAACACGACCTTTTGTTAGCATATTTAATTTAACAAAAAATATGCAAGAAAAAAATATTCGGCTGTAGATTTTAAGCTTCAAGAGTCCAATAATTTAATAAAGGAAGGAATCTTCTAAGCCAACCTCAAACCGTTCTAATTTCAAACCCAACATCATAAGCTCTAAATTCAAAACAAAACAACGTCATCTAGAGTTCCAATGTTGGTTCCAATACTGATTTCAGCCAGCACTATTCCTATACTAGTTCTCATTAAACGTTCAATAACTAACTATAAGCATTTCGCTATAACTCTTCGGCAATAGCCAGAGAGCCGGAACTGCTAAATCTGAAGTATTCCGAAGTTGCCGTCGTTGTATGCTCAAGAGCACGTACAGTTACGCGGGTCGGGGGTCAACGACCGGCTAGTAGCCACGCGTGTAGTTACTCCTTTTTTAGTTCTAGTCTCAAAGGTGACTCAAATTTTGCGACTGATGTTACATAAAAACTGAAACTAGTTCCTTAAGTTTTCTAAGAAATTTGTCCAGTGTCTAGAACGGCTAATTCTCGCAGATTCGAGAACCCACCTAAGTATGTGCATTTATTATAGTCGCAATGGTAGGCTAAGATCAGTAATGACCTTCATGAACTTATCAAAAACAAGGAAATTTAAACATTTATCCTGAACTAAAGTTTCCAGGTACCTATATCCTGAACACTAGGCAACAAAAGCCTGATGTAAACATGGCTGTATTGTGATGACGTCACCCTGATTTGACATTGTCCTTGTTTATTCAAGGTCTTTGCCATGTTGTGCCCCTAGCGCCATCTAGTTTCGATGCCCGTAAACAGATAACTTTTTTGCGAAGAGAGTTCGTGTTTGAGAAAAGGTTTCGCTCTTTTAAATAATGTTGCATGTTGCAAAGGTGAACTGCATCTTCCAAACTGGCAAAAAATGATAAAGGAATCAATAGAAATAAAAAATGATGCATAAAAAAATAATATTGATTTCTATGAAAGTTCACGTACTGACCTTGGACTGTCGCAGACAGACAATGATTTGTCTATTTTTTTTTAAATTCCTAAGTTCAAAATCGTGAAATTCTTTTCCATTCAATTTGAGAATAGAACACAATAAATTAACCAACTTATTTTGAATAGCATTCAATTTTGGCCGACAACGCCATCTATGATAAATAGTGAGAACTTATTTTCTTTTTTGCTGCGGTTTGCGTCAGTTATTACGATTTTGATTATTGATATCCGGTCGATTTCATTTGCTGTAGTTTTTACGTTGCCTTGGCTATTAATTTAACAACACGTCATTGTGTTTCTTTTTTGGACGATTATTTTCATTGTTATGCAATGTTTCGTTATATTCGTCATGCTTTGTTTCTTTTTGGGAAACCCGTGATTTGACCATAACCTGGGTTATTTTGGTATCCATTTTCCCATGAAGGTTGGCCCCGTTAGTTATCACAGTTATTTCACTAAATAGGTAATGGAATAGTAGCTATAATTTCTAAATTTCAGTATTGCCTGGTTGCATTCTTAGAACACAGATGCAGTGCACGCCAGCTATTTAATTTACATCTCTCTACCGGAAGCAACCCAACTTCCAAATCCTTCACATATCTCAAGTTAACTTCATGGCCATTAACAGCATTCTTCCTCCACCAGTAGGCAGATAATTTGCATACTTATCAGCACCACATTCCGGTTCAGTATCAACTTCAGTGACGTCACGATCTTCAGGGTGACCTATAGTCCATAGGGTCTATGTAGGTCGGTACGAAGGCCGTACACCAGATGGCAACACCTACGGTACGCCCTCGCACCCTCTTGTGTAACAGTTTCTGAATATTTTTCTTGTGTCCTGTCTTTTATATGATTTAGTAGCGTTTCGTCACTTATGTTTTAATTCCCTTTGTGTAAATGCCAAGCCTAAGGAAACTTATGTACCTACCTAAGTGATAACTTTCAATCATTCTATCAGCTCTAATCCCTAATAAGCAACTGCAAGGATTAGTAGGACTCGGTGTCCCATTCGGGGACTCTTGGATTGGCATTTCGGATTGGTTTGAAAGGGACGTCCTGTATACGTTTATTTAGTGCATTTATTTGAATCCGTTCTGATAGGAATATTTACGATATACTCGTAATATAATATTCAAACAGACACCCTAAAATCTAATTCTCTAAACCACTTGATTAAAATGTTTAGTCGTTCACATTGTTGTGTTTGACAAGCCAATTGAAATTCTATTCAATTTAAACCGCTCTTTATTATTATTTCTATGAATCTTATTACTAGCTAATAGTTATTTAAAGAACTGACATTTACGTCCAACGCCTGATTTACGAGTTACGTCAAGTTATTTACGATGTTAACTTATGTTTACGTTTTTTGCTACAATGATTATAACATGCCAAGTGAGTGTACTTACATGTTTTTGTTGTTAGCTGCGTAAATAAACGGTACTATTATTGCGGAGATGATTTATTAATGTATGTAATTTAATTTACTACTAACTGTAGCCTTCACGTTCCTACGGTCCTTGACCAAGGGTCACTTCATCCCAAATAGCTTTGGGATGGACAACTAGGGCTGACAGCATCTTTCTGTCTATCGTCTAACTCTTTAAGTGTTAGCTTCCTTATTTTATTATTTCAAATTTGCAATAACTTTTTGTCAACTTTAAATCCTTGAATGTTTCTAACATTTAAGACATAATTATTATCATTTGACTGTTATACTGTATCATTAATTTGGATAGGATAACAAGCAGCTGATGTCATTAAAATTACTTCCGAGGCAAATAAGTTTAAGGTGTGGTACCATTTGCGTTATGTAATTCTTGAGTTATTCATTCCGGTATTGGTTCGTATAATCTAACAACTTCGTAGTTTAATGTAGTAATATCTTTAGGTATTGTGGGCAGAGTATCGACTGGTGGATCAATTTAAAGATCGTGATCGATCATCAGTTAATGGACTGTTATTATCGATGTCAAATCTATCAAAAGGTTAAGGGATAAAATGTTTGCTGATGAGCGTTTGAAGAGTCACGTAGTAGAATCTAAAGTTTACTTTAAATGCCTCGCGTTGCAGAAATTCGTCATGAATTTCCTAAGAATTAGGAATAATACATCTTTTTAAAAAGTCATTCAGAGGAAATGTAATTCTTAAAAAACTTTTTAACAAAAAAAAAAACCGACTTCCAAAAATCACTACAAAGTGAAAAATAACTTTGATTTCGGAAGTCGGTGTCTTTCATTTTTTATTTACTTTCTTTTTTTTTTGCCACCGACTTCCGAAATCAAAGTTATTTTTCACTTTGTAGTGATTTTTGGAAGTCGGTTTTTTTTTTTGTTAAAAAGTTTTTATTTCTCGCTTTTTAGTGGGTCTGTTTATAATTTGTATAAGTTACAATAGTCTAATGTCAATTGCTCATCACATGTTACAAAATATTGCTTTTCCCGATGCTGGGACGTTAATTGTTGAGGAGTTCTGCTGGTAAGAACCAGGAGAACTCCTCAACAACCACTCACCACACGCATTGTTTGACGAGCGGAAATTGCTTAGCAACCATATTAAAGTAATCGAATCGCAACCCGTGAAATATTTATCATTGAGTAGTTCCGGTAGCCATCTGTGGTCTTCATCATCAGTTCCACTTCACCAAGTGGTGCTTTCCGAGAGCAAATGCACAAGCTACTATAAAAAATACCCAAATCGCTATAGGTGTGCCTATAATATTTGAAGAGTTCCTTCGATTTCTCCAGGATCCCATCATCAGAACTGGATTTTGAAAAAAATGGGACCATTTGGGAAGTATACCCTTTCCAACAAAAAAATAATTTTTCAAATCGGTTGGCAAACGACGGAGTTATGCGCGAACAAACATAAAAAAAAAAAAAAAAAAAAAAAAAAAAAAAAAAAAAATACAAACATCCGAATTGATAACCTCCTCCTTTTTTAGAAGTCGGTTAAAAATAAGCAAAAAGCTATGTGTGTGAAGACTGGCTAAGCTGAAAAAAAACCTAGCCTCTATTTACTATTATAAGCTATTTTACTATGCACGTATTATTTTATACTCACACACTTTATTTGTACATGCGAACCTCTGGCCAGACCATTATGGTAAGTTGTCAGAGCGAAAAAAAAACGCGCCGAAAAAAAGCTTGCTCGCTTGTTGAGTTATATACAGATAGATGGCGCTGAACGGCGTGTGTCGCTGTGGAGGTTCGTACTCAAGTCGCTTCTCTTCGCTTTACTATCGCCTCAACAGATGGCGTTAGTAGTCGCGATCTATGTAATGTTATTGTAAAACTATAATCGAGCTTTTTATGGCATTATGTAGTTACTGTTATTATTAATTATACAATATAATATACGTATACATATATTTAAGTAGAATTTACTGTGAAGTATTATGATCACTATTTATTTATTGTTGTCTTAAATACTATGATGTAGGTATCTATATGTTATAATTGTTATGTATTTTATGCTTAAAGCTTTTTGTTTAAACGTTATTTACTTGTTTTGCTTCTCTATAATATAAATAAGATTTACAATTCTAATGCAGCACAGATCTCTTTGCATAATTGTATGAACCGCGTGCATTAGCATAGAAGACAAAAACTGGTGCCACAAGCAAACTGACAGGTGGCTAGCTTCACGCTCCCACGCGCAGGGTAGGCAGACTTACTGCTTTATTTATACGTATATATATCTTTTTCTTTGAATATTTATCACTATAATGTACTTACTTACATTTTATTTGGTGTAGCTTCTACTTACCAATTTTTTTAATTTTTTAAAAATAATTTTTGATTGAATTTAAATTGATTAAATTCTTGTATTTTTTAAAATTTTAATTTAAAAAAAACGTCAAAGCAAAAGTATTTAATTTAAATTTTTAGGTGTGACTATTTTCTAAAACACACTAATGTTAGTAGTCAAACAACAACAATGTTAAAAAACTTTTCAGATACTTTATTGCATAATATTTGATAATATGACAGTATAATATTACTAATCATTACCAATAATGCTTGCATCTCGGATCAATCACAAGTCAACCTAGTTGTTAAGGCGACAGGTAGATGATCGAACACCGTTCTTATAATGTTCGGATAGATATAGGCGTGGAGCCCTCTACGGTGTCTACGAGACTACGCCGTGCTACGCAATCAGGCGTAGCAGGGAGTTGGGAGCTACCGGGAATTCATGAATTCATGCTACGTTCATTTGTATTGAGATTGAGCTGGAGTTGATGGATGGTATGGAGTATAAAAGTCCTTAGGACTTTAGGAGTAAAGAACATAACATGCCTTTTGGAATTTTTGACGCTTCTACGGGCAAATTTTTCAGTAGTCAGATGACTTTTATCTTCGGAATAATATGACAGTTTGACCTATTTTCTAAACAAAAGCTGTCAAACCACAATATTTTTTCCTTAGTTAAAAGTTGCTATGTAAAAATCAGCCCTAAGGCAAACTCAAAAGGTTGATCATGTCACTTTGTCACGGTAAACGAGTAGGTTGTCTGTGTGATGCATCACTTTTAAATTGTAGTTACTAAACAAAGTAGGTGCTGATGTAGGATTTTCCCAATTTATTATAATTACGAAGATTACAAATGATTGTTGTAATCGCATAAGATCATTAAATGAAGTTTTCCATAGTAGTCAAGTAGTACTTGTAATAAATACATCAAAGTAATTGATCTGCTACTCAATGTTATCAATGACATGAAAGTGTGTATGACGTAGGACATACTTAGGTAGGTACAAACATTTCAGCTTTCCCTTTTTCACACATTTGCTTTCAGTAATTTTCAACTCACTGCTAATGGAAGAGTAGATAAAATGGTTCAAAGAAAAATCACAGCCAGATAAAGATACAATTATCTAAAATTACATCATAAAAATCATCGATAACAACGTGTACATTATAATTCAATGCAACCTTATTGAAATTCATAATCCCACGTACGAAATAGGTACTTTATTTTTTTACCGACACAACCCGTCATGGGTAACTTACCGTACATTTGCGCCGGCGCAGCCAGTCACCTGCAAGCTACCGGCGTAGACGCGCGCGCACCGTGTTCAAAAACAAACATTAAAAAATCGACTCCGAACTCGAACTCGAAAAATTAACACGACTAACCGACTAATAGTGTTTTGAATATCGAACTAGTGGTGTGTAGTGAGTTTTTTTGTGTAGTGCTGTGAATTAGGGATTCGATACGATTTTTCGATTTTTACCGATACCGGTGACAACTAACGGTTTATTGCGGCATTGCAGTTTTATCAATGAGTTCAATGAAGATGCTCGAATTTTGAAATATCTGTTAATTGGTGGTTTATTAGTTACAAGGACTTGCCGGCTATGTTAATTCTACACCTCTAATTCAGTTTTACTTAGCATTGTTTTGACTGGTTCTGTACAATTGATTTGTTTGTTAGGAATGACGTCATTGCGTCGAATTGGAATATAAAGCCTAAGGGCGCATCCCACGCAGTTGTGCAATCAATCCTAAAAGGAACGGTGTTGAAATCAACCTTCTAAATTGATTCCCTTAACTTTGCACTTCTAATAAAGTATATAATAACCTACTCTTTGATTGCTTCAATGAATATTACTCACATTGGCCTAGAAAATTTCACAGTCGTAAACCCCTTCATTGAATGTTACTTAACGTGAGTAATGATTAGCGACTCATTAACCATACATTTTTGACATTTAAATCTCTTAATAGAACTAGAAACTAAATATAATATCATAAAGGTGATATCTATGCAAAATACGGACAAAGATTGACGCAGATTTGTATATGTTTATGTAAACAAAAACAAAGGAATCCTATATTGACATGCTATCAGTTGTTTCGTAAACTATTTGATTAGAGAATGAATCTTTAGTTTAGTTTAAGTCTGTTTGTATATTTGTTTTATAATAGTGCAAATAGATGCTGCACTGGCTAGTGGCAAATGAATTTAAAAAAAAATACTTCTCTTAAAAATTGATCTAAACATCAAACTGTTTGCTGATTTCAAATTTAAAGTCATTAAGCTATTTCAAGTCCATTAAATTTTATTTCCATGGCATAGCTGCTTCATAAGTGTTTGCTCAATAGTTACCTATAGAATTAATTTCATCACTTCCTATTATCATAATGCCATGCATCAATTTGAAAGCCGTCCATTTTGTCAATAAAACGACTACTTTAAACAATTATGTCAGTCACACAATTTCTTCTACTTCACCATTCTTCGTGCCTTCAGTTTTCAGACTAACAATTGTCATATCACAAAGAAACTCCAATCCTTCAATAAAAAATGCATTATGCAAGAATTCCAACGCCCAATTAAATTGTAACCGACAATTATGCTATAAAATGTCGTCTCCATATAAAGTTAGCCAAGGTCCAGCGATGTGGGAGTCACCATTGAATAACACCTTCGTAAAAATCTATTTTACTTGTCTCCCACACAGGATATCATTGAATATAGTCTGAACATGATTTATATTGAAACAAACAAGTGTTAAAAAAAATTGACATGAATATTGTTACTAAGGTTATTCAAAATTATTAATGGGGATACTGTAATAAATTTTGATGAAGAATAAGCACCAGAAGATTAGATAATTGTTGATTCTGTTAAGATGGAAGACAATTTCGAAACAATCACTGTAAAAATATCAAAGACATACAAATTGCAGAGTAAGCAAAACCTGTCCAAAAAAGAAAGAATATGTATAAAATAAACACAAAAGTTAATGTCAATGTTTATTTGCGCTACCTGAAGTAATACCTACTAATCGTACCAGGACTATCACTTGACAGCAGATCTTATGTCATATGGAAAGTATCAGAGATAGTACCCCAGAAATGATGATAAGTATTACGATAAATATTGATTGATTCATTGATATCAATTGCAATGTCAACATGCAATTTGATAAAAGCTTATGAAGAACATGTCACTTATTATTAGATTATTTATTCTGTTCTGTTGTTCCTTATTCGATTATTGTTTTACGTCCATCTTCTCACTCTCCTGTTTTCATTTTATCAGTATTCTTCACCACTTTCATCAGTAAAATTCTAAGTTGTTTTATCATTAGCTTCCACAAAAGCGGCAGTAATCTTTAATCGAAGATTCCGACGAGACGTCCTTTTATTCTCTCCTGCTTTCAGCCAAATTGGTCCTTTGTATCTGTCTCATTATTAGCTTCCTCAGTAGATTTATCATCATCCTTTACAAAAGCAGCAATAAGTTCCACTTTATATGCTATAAAAACAACAATATCATTGTACCCATCGATGCGTTTAGGAAGCTCTGCCACCGATATTCAAAACACGTATTGCACAATAGCAAGTGGCATATTTGAAGGGGCCTCGACATAAACAATAGCAATTAGCACATTTACCTGGGCTGGCTCGTTAGCTATGAACAATGTGTGGTCATCGGGCATATATTTTATTTACCGATCCACCATAAGCCAGCGATGTCTAGTTTGTGCAATCTTCTTATTCATGTTTTCCATCCAATAAAGATCGAATTTTGAAAATCAATTGTTTTTTCCTTAATATGATTGTGACGTCGATCTTGACTAAGCTATGGATGAAGTTGAGGTCTATGATGGAACGAGACTATTCTCACGAGCTATGTGGAAAACTTTATGCCAATTTTTATCTTTTGATTTTTACGAGTTAGGAAATAAAATATTATCTTCACATGCTATTCAAAACATGAAGATTGAAGACATGACTAAGAATACGTTTAACTATTTCCTATATGTGATTTAAAAGTTATGGCCTCAAAACTGCATATCCGGTCTCTCATAAATATAAACCTGGAAGTATTTTTCAATGACGAATTGTTTTAAATCTTTGCACGATTTATTAATAGATCGATTTTAGTTCTCGATTAGACAAATGGTTTATTAATAAAAGTGGTTTAGGCAATTTATTTAATGCTGTCATTACAAACCTTTTAGCAATAGTCAATGAACAATAGACTAGACGTACTTATTGGAAAACAAAAAGATATAGTATATGTAGATGCATTTAAAATTATATGAAAATGCAGCAGACAAAAGTCATCCAAATATAGCAGACATCATTTTGTTTTTTTTTTCTCAAATCTAAAATATAATATCTTTGCCTCACGAACAAGCGTTATTTCATCAAAGTGTAACCAGTTGCTGTTATGTAAAATGTTTGCTCTATCATTTGGGTCAAGTTTAGCTGCGACTTTGACACTGACATTCTTTATTTCTTTTAAGTAATTAAAATACTGGTTATGCTCTTTTGTTTATTTATTTAATTCGTTTGGCATTTCAACTTAATCATCTTTGTTTTCTATGGTAATATTGACCTTTATTGTTCAAGCAATGTTTCTCTTACTTAAATTGTTATTGTACTTTCACTTGCATACTTGTATCTCAATTCTTTGTGACCTTCAAAGCGTTGTAATTATTTATTGATCAAAACTAGTAATTACATTTTCTCTTTCATTATTCATTCAAAACCTTTTGATCAATACTTTGTTGTATTTATTCAAGTGGTCTTTGATCGCCCGTATTTAGTTTATTTTCTACCCTAAAGTTTATTGAACTAGCATCAAATAGTCTGCCTCTGTTTAGTAAAGAAACGGTTTCTCCACGGTCACGAATATTCTCGTTAAAAAAAATCTTGTCCTTAAGTTTCCTGCTTGCGTCCGGCGGAAGGGCTCAGCCATACTTGTGGCTCGTGCGGGCCATATATGGGCCAGTACCGCGCCTAAGCCGTCGCACGTTTAACATTATGACCACTCTTAGTTTCAAAACCTATCGGTTTACATTCATGGTTTTTGCCTTCATTTAAATTTTTGTATTGGTTTTTAATAGGAACGATTTTGATGTTTTGATTATCGACCTATCTGATGTAAAAACTATCCGTGTTAAATTTTCATATACCTATTTATGCTTACATTTTATATAAAATAAAAAATAACATAGAAAGCGGTAAAGTAGCAGTTAACGACATTTTAGCTACTTGCAGAACAAAATAACATTACACAAGAATAGCTTAGCATACCTACCTTTCCTCAGTGTGTTAAGAATTCACACCATAAGTTGTCACCGGTACATGAATAAGTAAACGCGATGCGTATCGAATCCGTAATAAGGGTGAACTCCATTGCAGAGAACAGTATTATGTGTTACGACGGCCTTAAGGCCTGAGCGGAGCGAAGATGTCGATGTACCGATTTGTGAAAGAAGGCGGAAGCAGCAAGCGTCTATTTGTACAGGGGACGCTAGAAAGCGATGACTCGAAACCTCTGAAATCAAGCTTGAAGAAATCCTCTCCATCGCCCGTCGGGTCACCCATAACCACAAGTTTGAACTTGGCTTCTGTGCCTAGAAGTTTGAGAGAAGGGTTGACTAGACATGAAACAGTGTACGATGGAAACTATCCAGGAATGGAGCGATCATCCAGCTATAGGTCTGGGTCCTACCGAGAGGAGAGCTACAACGGTAGAATTGTACACGATGGGAATCAGACTCACTTCGAGTATGATGGAGAGAGCGCGTTAGCCGTGCCGACGTCAGCCGGTGGCCTAGGATTGTCAGAATTGCAGGAGATTCACACGAACAAGAGAATGTCGACCGAGGTTCTAGGCTCTTCTTTAGAGTCGACAAAAATCTCGAAGAAAGACGATGTCAGTGGTCAACGAAGGATTACCACAAGGATAGTTAGAAAGGTGACCACTTTGACTAGAGGAGAAGAAAAGGCTTTAGCAGAAGATGTTAGAGGAGGATCAATGCACAGATCCGCCGAACATTACAGACATGTGGAAATGGAATCATCGCTACCGAGAAAAGTCAAGGTAATGATGATTCTACTAACAGATGCTTTTTATTAGTTAATGACTCGTCGTACAACAACAATTCTAATAAATGTGTATGTAATTTATGATTTCCTTAAGTTTTAAGTACATATAATAAAGAAACAAGCTCCATTAAGGCTAAATACAAATGAACGGATTGATGAATGACGGACGAATGATTTCACGAGGCTTTTAAAACAGTAGTTAAAATGCTAATAAAAACAGTTGTACTGTACTTTATACTATTATTGCAGTTAACAATTTTACAAGAAAAAAGAGACCACTGGGCGTAAGCAATATCACAAAAAGCGACCCTAATGGAGATAACAATACTTTAAACTTTAATGATAGACATTTCTTTCTTAATACAACGATGAGAACTAAAACCATACTATTAGTTCCAAGCGATAATAATATCCTATCACAGCCATAACTGATGGCGCCTGTCAAATTGATAGTCTCAATTTAGTATTAAATTACAAAGTAAGAAAGATATCCGTTAGTGTAATTAGTGAAAACAGTGTATAAATGGCTGATGTTTTTGAAGACTGTTATTACATAGATACACATTTGGGTAGCCTAGATTTTTATGAAAAAAAATATACCTGACTTTTAAAAGGTATCTTTTGGAGAGATTGTTTTTAGCTAGTGGAAAGGAAGGGATGGGAGGTTGAAACTTGATTATGAATCAACTAACCGTACTTATCTCTCAATTCAAAACTAAAAGCTCTCATGATAAGAACCTTGAAAGAGCTTCTTTAAACTCTTAAACAAGTAACAAGTGGAACCCAAGAGCCTACTCCCGTCTTTAAATACACCACTTTGATTCCCAATTTCTAATCCAAAAATAAAACATCAAAATGTTTAATTATGCTCTTTAGAATCACTTGAATGCAATCTAAAGAGTTCGTTTGTTACATTAATCTTCTCAATTGAATGGAGAGAGCTTCGCTTCGATCGTGATTTTGTAAGGACTGTTTCGCCATATGGCAAGTCTTTGTTGGGGAATAGGTTAACCGTTTCATATCTGTGTCTATGTTTGTCACATGTCACAGATTGCGGACTTTCAATTTTCAAGATGACATTTTAGGCTATATCTAAAAACCTTTTTCCTAGTGACTTCTTCCAATGAATGCTATATAAGTGGTATATTTATGTCTATTTTATTAATTTGCGTTCTTAGATAACCCACTTATTGCGTTTTATCTTCATTTTGATGGTTTTAAAACATTGTTTCATTGACATCAAGTTTAGTTAAACTGTTTGGGCATTATATCTGTAAACTGTTTACTAATCTTACCTCGAATCAATAGCATATAATTGAAATGGAGAATTTAGATTGTATTTTGCAGTCAAACAATTCTAAATCAGAACATAACCTGTGCTGGGGCAGGCTAATCGTCGTCCATATTGCTATGCAAATGACAATAACGAAGTGCGCACGAGTATGACCCATACAGCCTTGATGACGCCACTATGATTTTATCGATAACCTTAACTACATAGAATTTAGGCCCGCTTTGGATTTATTTGTAGGTAAATATTATGAGAGGAATTTTTAAATGTTATTGAACTTAAAATTCCCTAATCAGATAAATAATATATGCGAAGATTGCATTTAAAAAAAATTGTCAGAAGCTTGTTGTGTCTGTATTGATCACAGCTATTCCCGTTGTTTTGATAACAGCAATTGAAAGTTAACACTGGGGTACAGATTTTTGAAGGTAATATAACAATAACTTTTAAATCAAACGAGTAATGAATAACAATGGTTGGCGCTCTAACTGACAATAAGGCGCTTAAAGCATCCTGGCGCTAGGCAACTACTCATTTTGCATAATAATTATTGTGGTAAAGGTTATAAGTTTAGATAACTAGTCTTTTATAATCTTTCATATAGAAAATGGATATGTGTTGTTATTTACGGTAAAAGATCAACGTGCGCTTTTATAAAATTTCGTCGTTACGGCAGTCTCTTTGGTGATTTTTCGATGGTTTCATTAGAAGGCTGACATTCAGCTGTAGGCGTTTGTTTGTTGAAAATTACGAAATATTCAATTTAAACCTCTGATTCAATCATCATCATCATCTGCTTAGCCTTTTGCCCATCTATGTTGGGGTCGGCTTCCAGTCTAACCGGTTACAGCTGAATACCAGTATTTCAAATGGAGTGATTGCCTATCTTACCTCCACAACCCAGTTACTGAGTAATACGATACCCCTTGGTAAGACTGGTTGTCCGACTTTCGGGCTTCTGACGACCCGTAACGACTGTCAACGATCCAAGATTGACAGCCGGACCAACGGCTTAACGTGCTTTCCGAGGCACAGAGGGTTCTTGGTATGTAAAGATGGTCACCCATCCACGGACCGACGTGGTAAGCGTAGCTTAAGCTGATCGATCGACCCGTGAGGCTGTTATTACTTAGCCACGAGCCCCTCTGTTTCAATCGTTTCTAGAAATGAGTCAGTTACCTCTGCAAGCCTTGTTTTTCTTTAGTGAAGCGGATATCCTTGCCCTTGTAATAATGATTGATCATCATCAAATTCGTATGAATATTTATTTTTGTTAAAAGCCTCTTTCTAAGGTCAGCGTTTAATGGTATTAATTGTATAGTAAGTGTTGTTTATGCAATATTTTGATTAAATTTTGAATTGTGCAAAAAAAAATAAAACGATGTTGGTTTATTATTCAGATATTAAATAAGCTAAATATGTATTAATGTAGGAATGCATTCATGGCTACAGTTCAACAGAAAGGTGTTCTATCCGCTACATCTCTGTTTTCAATATATGTATGCCTTGGCTTTGATTGATTGTGGTTGTGTAGTATTTACCAAATATTTTTTACTAGAATTCATAATGAAACGGCATTATTATCTCATTTGTACCGACTGCTACCTTTAGCAGCTTTATTTCTTCTATTCCAACTATCTCTGTTCCATGATTTACGATAATATTCACTTCGACGCTGATTTGTGTCACATTGCCTAATGTCTTGTCGTCAACGACTATTATATAAATAACACCCTACATATTATACTATATTTTGAGAGATCTTATAATTTGTGCTAAAAATGTTACTACCTCTAATTTAGCTTTACTATCGGATAACAAATTAGCAAAGCAAACAATAGCATTGTGCTTAGATGCCACCAACCTTTGCCAGAGCCCTTTTTGCAGCCGATAGAAAGTAGATAAGTCAATTGTACTGTAAAGTTCAACTCTTGAAATAAACTCAGTAATGTCACGATGGAGCGAACACTTCATGGAAATACCAGCCTTACAACTATTAGAATAAAGATGATATTTCGATGAATGTTTCTGGTATTTCAGTAACCTACTTTTGACAGTATATGATCGCATGCATGCAGAATGCGATGTCGGGTTGAAGATTAAGAGCCTCTTGCATTCATTGTTCGGATTCGGAAGTATTTATGTGAAGGGAACGTTTTGCCTGAAGAGCTAATGCATTGTGGATGAAGAATGAGGATGAAGGATACTGAGATGTAGAGGGACCAAGACTAGCTTAAGAAATGAGGTGGCTAATAAATGTGTAGGTAGAATGAAGAATTTTATTTGTCGGGGTTACTTTATAGTGTCCCTTGCTTGTCATTGTCATGATCGGTCAAGTTGTGCCGACATCTGTGCATAAGAATTACTCTCGTAAATCTAAATAAACACATGGTCCATTTGTGAACCGTTGACTTAATGCAGCAAGCTTAGTGCAAGGTCAAAGTATGAGTCAAATCATTTATTTCAATAGTGCAAGGTCAAACTATGAGTCAAATCATTTATTTCAATGTGCCCCGTTAAATTTTATTCAATTAACCCCTGGACAAAAATAGTCGTTGGATTTTAATTCTAAAATAAATTAGTTAAATATGTTTGTCCCAAGACTCGACAAGGTGATGTCTTCATTACAGCAAAACTAAATACAGAAACGCTATGCATCTACAATATATGGACACTAACCAATTTGTACATTAAATTGACCATGAGATACGAACACAGCATGCAAATAGTTTTTACAATCACACGAACGTAGGTATCCCAGAATTGTGACAGTCAGTAACAATAGATGTACTAACACTTTGTTTGAACGGGATTCTCTCAGTGGTTCTGAAATTTTTGTGACCTGCTCTGTAATCGTTTGGTTTTAATCTAGTTTCTTTTTTCAATCATCTTTGGTTGAATTGAAACTGCTGGCTTAGCTCTGCAAGGATCGGTAATATTTTTTGGGACAGTATGATTTTTGGTTAATATTTTTTCATTATTGTTTGTCCCGTCTCTTATAATTTTACCATCACATATTGGAGTAGGACTCAAAAATTTTGGTCAACATCGTAACAATTTTTCTACTCAAAATTTTCCAAGATTTTTAGGCCCTTTCAAAGCTTCTTGGTTTTCAACAACTTTTTTATATAACTTGAATGCTTTGGCTACAACCACATCTGGAAAAATTTTACTTACGTTAGTAGTAAGCAATTATGATGAACAATAATTATGATGTAAACAAAGTACCTATTTATATTCCACAGTCGGTCAAAGGTCTCTAGGTTCAAGACTGCTAAATAAGAAGTCATTAACATTGTAATTGTTTAAGAAAACTTGAACATTATTTATATAGTTAATTTTAGCATCGATTATATAACTTCTCTTGTGTCTAATGTACTTTAACGGTTATTTGGTCAAGGAAATAAGATCAGCTGTAGATCTAAAAGTGCATCTGTCAAGCTTAGATGGCAAGGCTAATCATAAGGACAGATCTAGTGGAGTACTCATAAATCGGCAATAAGGGAGATAATTGCACGGGAATGTTCGACAAATTCACTGGGATGATTTTTCCTATGTAATTATGGAATGTACGAATATAATACAGTTCAATAACATTATTAGTCCTTACAGGCCTCTTCCGTCTTTCGTATGATTGAAATCAAGATTTCCAAGAGGTAACTTAATGTCCTTTCCTAGAACTTAATTTATGTTAGCCATGAAAAAAATACTTATTTTAGCATAAATATCATCAAAATTGAAAAGGTTATATCCCTGCTGGATATAAACTTTATCCATTTTATTATCTATAATGTCTATCAGTACTACTAATAAATAGTTAATTCATGTCCACCTGTTGATTAGTCTGGCATGCAAATTGTACACTTTCAGTGGCGTGTCTGATCTCACGGACTGATGCCTCTGCAATTACGGGCTAAGAAAAAATGCTAAGTATAATTAAATAATTATTATGTCTTATTTATTGAGGATTTCCTTTTGTTGTCTAGTGTAAGGTTTGTTCGGGTAGATTATGTAATTATATACAGGGATGTTGTAAACATTTCAAAACTGTTTTTATATTTCTATGGTCTTGGCTATGTAGAACTTCTTTCTTCCGTAACTACTCTTATGACCGGTATTCTAATTACAAAGCCATTATGTCTCACGTAGATTTGCGTTCGTACGAAGGGTTAAATGTTTTATATGGCGCATCATCAGTATTTTCCAAATCCTTGTTGTATATATATTACACAAGGATTTGGTAGCCCGCGAAATTAAAATTGTCTTACGTTTGTTGCAATTTGCAAGTTTTAGGTTGTATGTTAGTATTAGGTCAGTATTAGGTTGTATGTTGATCAAAATAAGTTTCGCGTCCGTAACAAGTATGTATTTACAGTTGGTATTGCAAAGGTTTTGCAACTCCAAGAAAATAGCTTTACTGAATATAATGTGACTCATACCGAGAATTTCAGCATAAGATCCCATCTAAATTAAACGGGATACAACAATGTTTTTTACTTTAGTTCTTCGCGGTACTTAACGTTACCCCCGTGAAAGTATTCAAACAAAAACAACAAATTCCATTCCGAACGAATTACGAACTTCCTCTCTGCACATCCTTGCATAAAAAGTTGACCAGCAAACCAATGGTTTTAGGTCCGAGGGAGCATCGAACTATCGAATCGGAACTGCTGTTATAATAACTTTGCGTGGTCCAAAGAGCACTAGTAATTCTACAATGATTACCAGTTTTTCAGGTGAATAGGTAGTTAAATCTTTGACATCGTTTGTCTGGGGTTATAACTCTCTGTTTATATTAAAAACTATATCTGAGTATTTTAAAGCGATTTCTTGTTGACTGTACTTCTGTACTTATACATTTGAATACAAAACTGATAATAATGAACAATGATGCGTGTGAAAAATGTCTCGTGAATGTCTCGGATTCTTCGGAAGTATTCTCACGCGATTGTTAATGCGTTATTGCTAGGCGCGTTATTGTTCGAAGACTTAGAAGCTACAGACGTTAGTATAGTTACGATTTAGTTCCTTAGGCCTTTGGCTTTAAAGGGACCTAGTCTTATTGACTATTTTGTCTCATTGATCCTCTTTGGCTTACTTGACTGTCTAATTGACTGACCACGCTCTTCCTTGCCTTGACCTAAGTTATTTCCGTTTGGTCGTTGAGTTAAACATAATTCGCATTACTTTTTGCATTCCACCGTTCACTTGCACATATGATTACCTGCATGATAATCAGGTATGAGTTTTTGTCATTTCTTTATCGAAGAAAGTTAAGCGGAGCGTTGTGATGGCCAGTTTTTTTTCGCCATCAGTGTAATTTGCTGGTAGGTGTATATTACTTTCTTAGCTGCCAAGTTGATAAATTAATGTACTTTAAATCTTAATGGTAGAGCAATAAGCTTTATTAACGTTACCTTGTAATTAAAGGTGAACTAATCATTGGGGAATTGCGAATCATTGACTAAATCGTTCATTGAGTGGGTGGGCCGGTGTGCCTAATTGAACTTGTGTCTTTCACTTCCATTGCAAACTTTTCAAATTGTTCTTTTGTCATAACATTGAAAAGACTATCTTTTATCTGTATATAGGTACATAATAGATAAACTAACAGATTTAAAATAATAATATGTACATGGTATATAAAAAACCGGCCAAGTGCGTGTCGGACCACGCACAATGAAGGGTTCCGTAGTTGAAAAGAGTTTATCCCAAAAACAAACTTAACACTCTTTATTAACTTTTATTTTAAGTCATAAAATTACAAATTCACAATTTTCGGACTTTTTCCTTTACTTGTGCTGGGAGACCTTGTTTCTTGCCAAATTTCATTATTCTAGGTCAACGGGAAGTACCCTATAGGTTTTGATTTACTTGCGACAGGTGCGAGTATCAAAATGTGACGCAAAATGGCCGTATTTTTTTATTGCATTGACTTAGAAGCTTGAGTTTTTTAGAATTTTAAGAGACCATAGACTTACGTATTTGATATTAATTTCAACTTGATACCTTTACGCGTTCCTGAGAAACAGGGCCTTGACAGACTGACAACTTTCAAAATATTTTTTATGTGATGAAATTACAAATTAACAATTTTCGGACTTTTTCCTTTACTTGTGTTGTGAGACCTTGCTTCTTGGCAAATTTCATGATTCTAGGACGACGGGAAGTACCCTTATAGGTATTGATTTACTTGCAAGTATCAAAAAATGTCGCATAAATGGCCGTATTTTTTGACTGCGATGACTTAGAAGTTTGATCTTTTTAGGACTTCAAGGGACCATAGACTTACGTATTTGATATTAATTTCAGCTTGATACCTTCACGCGTTCCTGAGAAAAACGGTCTTGACAAACTGACAAACAGACAGACAGACAGACGGACAAACAAGTGATCCTATAAGGGTTCCGTTTTTGCCTTTTGAGGTATGGAACCCTAAAAAGAAGGGGAACGGACCATAGGGCATCAAAAAATTCGTCTGCATCGCTGTCAGCAGGAAAAGTGCCCAAAAGGCTGGCAGCATTGCCACGTTGTATGGCAATGCTGATTATTTGTCCAAAAAATAGGCCAGCCCTCTGGTCACGTGAGGAGTCGACCATTGAACTTGTGGAAAAAATATTTTTGATGCGGATTTTGCGCACTGTATGTGCTTTTGCAGCTGTTTAAATGTTCAAAAGATACATTTGCTAGAAAGTTGTAATTTTTTTTAAATATTAGGTACTATTTTGTAACCTGGACTGGAATTGGTTAGAAATTCGGGATCGGTTGGAGACTTGGAGTCCAACAGAAGCCTGACCGAAGACTAAGAATAATCCGAAGCTTTAAACAAAGCATGCCAGCCTCCAGCTATGATATCAATTGCTTACGATCCTCAAATGAGTGTCTGATTGAAAGCCTTTACTTTAAAATCTAAAACTCGAAGAGACAATAGTGTCAGTGTTCGTGACTCGAGATCACTCCAGGCATGTGAAGCACGTGTTCAGGTATTATTATTATTAATAGTTCACACGTGTAACTATGTGTTAAGGTATTGAATAATTTTCCTTATTATGTTTTGTATTTAAAGTGTGTGGAACAGTGTTTAGTCATGATTGTGGTAGTGCACTGCTAGATATAGGACTTATAAGACCACCTATCAGGAATAACTCGATTGGTAAAATAAATTGGTCCTAATCGAATCCGTTTGAACTTATTGGCTAGGTTAGAGTTTGCGTCGAAGTTAACTTCGTTTATTTGCATGAAGTAACACACACGACAAAGACTGACTCATCTTTTTATGCACACTGCAGTCTTTTTATGTGATTACACTAAAATCTACAGTCTGTTAAGACTTTATAAGCTAGTTATATTTTGTACGTGGTGTCTTCATGCAAATCCAGCCACAATACATTATTAAGATCCGTCCATCTAATGATAATATGACGAATGAATATGCAATCACAGAAGCGTGAGACTTCTGATATAGCGACATCGGCGAGATTTCTAAGATTCGTCATAGTTTCGCGACGAGCGAGTGAACATCGCAGTGCATGCGGGTTCCGCGTCGCTGCGTTGCTGTTGAAACAGACGCAATGTAGGGTTTTAGTAACACTAGCAGAATTTTAAAATGTTTTTTAAAAGTCTTGAACTTAGCTCTTTTCTTTCTCCTGCTTGATGGAGGAAAAGATAAACTGCCTTTTCTTACTCCTCCACTGTTCTTTGGAATGAATCTGTCAATCTGGGACAAAGACAGTTGAATCATTTCTGTAGCACTCGTTAAGCTTCATTATTTCGGCACTTTTCTGGTTGGTCACTACTATAGACTCTGGCAATCCAAGCTTAATCGTTTGCATCTACGTCTATTTCTTTCGCATTTACAATTTTAATATTTTTCCAAACCTGAATTGCTCACAAAAGGTCCTGCAAATTGAATTCAGATCGCCACAAACATTAGCCGTTTTTTTTTATATTTCAAGATGGCTGCCACTCCTAAGCTAGCTTCACATACAAATGTGCTATTTCTAAATTGTATATTAACCCACGGTCTGTACGGTAGCTCGGGGGTTAACGGTGAGCCGTGCTTGCTCGGCGTATCGTGGCCCCATATTGTACTACATCTAATTTATTATTACGGACGTGAAGTGACGTTTTGTTGGGATCTTGAACGTATGTGGCAGTTTTAGTAGATTTGTTGGTTTTTGTCGGAGCTAAAATATACACTTATCTCTATAGCTTTGTAAGAATTAATTTAAGAATTCTAGGCACTCGAATTACATAGCATCAGTTGTAACTTTGGATCTACAGACCAAAATAACTAAAACGCTAAAAATAAAGAAACCACAAAAGAACCGCCTCTGGCTCTAACTATCAAAACCAATTAATCTAAATCTTCACTGCCGAGGCTTCCTAAAGCAAAGGTCTTTTTTCACAAAGCAACAAGTGTCAGGAAATATGTTTCCGGGATTGAATAGAATATTGTTCCGAATTTTACCTTTGACCTGTTGCTTTACTGAGTCGGTTGATATTCGCAACAAGTTAAGAATGTATGATGTGAGACATGCATTGAGATTAGTAAGATACTTTGTTAATGTTGCCTTGGAACTATGAAACTAGTCAAAAATATCGAACTTGGCAAAGTGTATCCCATAAACCAGTATTTAAAAGCTTTTTCTATATTCATTCAATATATCGCCCGCTGGCTGAACAGTATAAGGGTTCGCAGCACATAACCGGCGGCGCAAGATGGCGGACAGGAAGCACGTACAGGTGCGCTGCGCCCGCGCACATGACACGCGCATGCGCGGCGATGCGTTAACGTGAACTTGACGCGGTGCCGTATGCCCGTGTGGACCGATTTTAAGGATGGGTGCGATGTCAAGTTTAGAGGGGTCCGGTTTGTAAATTGATGGTGATATAGGTATATGTAGGTTTAGGTTGTAGTGGGACTGTGCGAGGCCTCAGTTTGATTAGTGTTCAAGTTGTTTTTGGATTCGAAGTTTAGGTATCATTTGCTTTGGTCAAGTCGTCGTGGTGTTAAAAAGATTGTGGACGTTGGTTATCAAAAGCTACTGAAAACTGCCCCGAAATATGCATACAAATAGGTAGTTTCAGAGTGTCCTTGTAAAAGCTAAATCATCTATTAGGTACTTTAGCTCACTTTCCTTACCCATCTCTAAAACCTAACGTGTCATATAACGGATATAACATAGGTAATGCTAAACCTAATCCTAGGACAGAGTAACACGTAACATCGAAAGTGGTGGTTCCGCGCTAATAACTGCGCCGGCGCCGCTTAGAAAGCAAAGGGCTGGCTCACACTCTGACTGGGAAAGTGAGAAGGCGATAAATATGCGACACTATACCCGTGTAAATCCGGATTTATAATTGGACATTTGGATAGATTTGCGAATTATTTCATGTGAGTGTATGCTTGAATTCAGAATCTTAGACCAATTTGATTGAATCCTGTTCGGATGGGTTCTTGGAGATCTTTGTTTCCTCTGATGAAGTTGGTGCCAGTGTCGCTCATCATTATCACCTACATTCAGTGTCACTTACTCAACTATCAACGCGTATAATACGTTATTAGCGCCAAAATCAACTTATAGATTTTGGAGTGATAAAAATGACCTGGTTGCAATGGAATTTGAACTTAGTCATGTGTGTCAATGAGATTGTTGTTCCAAAGCTTTATAAATATTTGAGATTATGAATTGAAGGTTAGTACTAAATGCATTGAGTGAGAATGTTATAATTATGATGAAAATTAAAGTAATGTTGTAGCGTTATATGTTGAATTCGATAATAATGTAAGTATGTAGGTTTGAATGAATATCGGATCAAATCATTTGCGTTCAGGCTCGTGGTTAGGTTTGTTCCGATTTGTATCAACTTTGTATCAGTGTTATCATAATCATCATCATTATTTCAGCCGAAAAACGTCCCCCGGTTGGACGTAGGCATCCCCAAGCGATTTTCAAGATCGAATTCATCAAACACGAAGTAATTTATGATAAAATTATCTTCGGTCCCTTGAGTTACGTGTCTCCATTTCTCTGTCGACTGCTTCATTTTATCATCTACTCCAAAAATGCGATCAAAATACACACGGAAGTCTTAAAAACTGTACTAAACAAACTTAATCTTTGATCACACATTCTGCTCGTTCAAAACCAACATTTTTTGCGGCGACATAAGACAAGAAACATTATATTTTGAAGTAGCGATTAAACAAGTTAGCAGGCTGCAGATTCTGAGAAACTGCAGTTATCATGTCAGTCACTTGAATCGCGAATGTAGGAGTAACAGAAGTGCCACTTCATTTGATAAGGATATGGATGGAGATTAGGGATATTAACGCCGGCGCTGAATTGAACAGCATGCTGTGGTCCTTTTATGGCAATCAGATTAAAATGAATACGACCAGTATTTTAAAGATGACTTCTAAACTATTTTATTAAAAAAAACACGTACTGGTAATTTTGTGCGCTCATTCTATTCAACTACACTGAGTACTCTTGAACTAAAAGAGGCGTCAGTAGCGCAATGTGTGTACCTAGTTCGAATTCACGGTCTCTTCTTCACCAGTCCGACTGTTGTCATTGTCGAACCATATGCTACTTTCAAATTTTCATTATACTGTATAAACTATATCGCAGCCCGCATTTGAGAATTTATCGGTCTTGTTGTATATATAAACAGTTACGAGCCGTTGTTTGGAGTGGTTCTTTTATAACTCCTTATGTTGTCCACAACACAAAACTGGTTGAAATATCCGCAAAACATGCAAATTTTAGCCCACCTAGAACAGTTTCCGTTGCCATGACATCACTGGCTATATTTATTGGTGCACCGTTAATTTAGTTTTCCGTTTTAATCTAGTTTAATGATCTCAGAACGTTTGAATCTATAAATGTTTTAATAATTTTATCCGAGTTCAAGAGTATTTTTGTCAGCGCTTTGTTTAAAATTCTGGAGAACGGTATTTTCAAGTCTGATCTGAACTGATCTGATAATAAATAGATTCTGTATTTATGTCTTTTGTAGACTGTCTAATAATGAGTTGTTCAAACATTGCTAAGTCCGTCATCTTTGCAAACTTCAAGCAAAGTTCTTTTATTGATCTCAACCATAATCAATCCAACAAAACACATACATTGCAAATTTATTCATCAATAAAATCCATATATCGATACATAAAAGACACTGTTTATGTATCTCAATTAACTTTGTCCTCTTTATGTCTTTAATTTGACTTTGATTGACTTCTCTACACTTAACAACCAATATCCGCTGAGGTTTCCGCTCATTATTACTCATCCGCGCTAATCGAAATCCACATTTCAAAGTCCCACTAAAGTGTCAGTTTATCTTAGAGTACTAAATCTTCTCACATGTGTAGGTACCGTTAATGCTGAGGAACTAGAATTCTGTATATGGCATGCTCTGGTGAGATCCTGCTGGTTTCACACATGATGTCATTCTAACTGTATTGAAGAATGTCTTTTGTGCCGGGTTAAACACGCGTTGAGCTTTCCAATTTTTTTCTGGTCTGTGGTCAAGTTGATATATGGCACAATAGTACATATATTTGGTAACCGAAATCTATGTAGTCCGACTGTCATGAGAAGTTGGTTTTTGATTCATTTTCTAGTAGACATAAATGTAGAGAGGAAAATGTTTGAACGAATGCAAAAAAACAACACCAATATTGGCAAGATATAAATTCTCGTTCTTCATGTTAAAGTTCCAAATAAGTTCAGGTTGCCAGTTAAGTGTAAAGCTCATAATAATAGCAATAATGCGAAATTTCAAGTTACTGGAACTGATGGTTCTTGGAATTGCTGAATGCAAGCAGCTGCGATAAGTCGAGTTTTCGTCCAAATAAAGTAATTCTGGATTCTAGTACGGATATTCTTTTGCCAATTTTAAGTATCTGACAGTCTTTGGTCTTTTTGCAATGGATTCGAAACGGTTTCATATATGCATGTCAGTGCCCCTAGCGTAAATTATTCTCAAGTTACAACCTTTAAATTGGCTACTAAATCTCCCCACATCTGCAATGTGCACGGAACCAGACACATTTATTTTCCAGATTATGAATCTTCAAACCTTACAATTAAAACATCCATTGTTTTTGCCACTAAATCTTTCACATACGTATATCATAGCTTTAAATATGTTAACTCCTACATGTATTTCTTTTAACTTTTTGATGGTACTGTACTGATGTTCATATATGGGCATGATCTCAACAGAAATATGATCTCATTGGTCAGGACTGTCGATTATGTTTGATCGTTTGTGGTTTATACTTTAGTTTATGGGTTTATCTGTGTCTTATGTGTATTTATTTGCATTAGCTGCTAATGTACTAGTCATCTATGCAGTTCTGATGAGTGATTTTATATGAGTTAATTGTATATTTCTGTTTTTTTTCTTCTCAATTATTTTGCTAACCCGCCTGCTATAAGTCATTCTCGGATCTTACTATCATCAAAACTGTATTCGCATACCTAAAACCCTGACATACCTTTCATCAAGAAGTAACAAAACCATCACTTAAAACGTAAACTACAGCTCAAAGCACAAGAACACCATTTAATACACGCAGTAGATAAGGCTAACAATCGGGCGATTCTTCAGGCCGTTACAATGGAGGGAACGGAGGGTTCCCAGTCTATCTACCGACGATCAGTTGTCTGTCTGACGGTGACGGTCTTTCACTTGCATACGTATCATGTAATTGGTAAATTGTTTTAGCAGCAGCATCGAAATGTCTTTTAATATTGCATATCCAGTACGGCTCCATAATATTTTCCGGATCCTACATCTTTCCTAACATTATCGCGTCCCCCGGTCTACTCCCTGATATGCAATGATCTCTGTTGCAACATATATATTGAGTTTGAGCAATCGAGTCTGGTCAAACCACGCTGGGGTCAGTGAATTTCATTCTTTCATTCATATGATTTTGATTTGAATTTTTGGTTTATATGATTGATTCTTTCTTTTCAAGACCGTCTTAGCTAACAGAGAAAATATCAATATTACTTTAGTTATTTTTGTGTATTAAATGTTTTGGCATTGAATTTTGCCTAATTATCTTCCTGACGTTATTCCTCTTTTTCCACGCCTTTGAATAATATTGAATCTTTGATTTTTTCCATCACGGTGTAATTTAACTATCGCCATCTTGTTCAACAACTTTTGTTGCTTAGTTACTTTACATTTTCTAATTACAAACTACACAATCCGTTGTAACTGATCCCTATTCGGCTGTTTTCGCATCGTTACTCAGTGTATATGTACAGCGGTTTATGGCCTGTAAACACATTAGCATAAGTGGTGTGTGAAGAATGGGATAGTATTAAATCTTCGATACAATACCGACAGGCCGTTGTGAGGATTCTTTAATTATATCTTGATGGGAATGAAGATGGCCTTGATTTTATAAAGTTTATTGAAGTGTGTGAAAGATGTCATAGGAATAGAGACTTGAATGTTAAACTTGAAGACGCCTATGTTCAGCAGTTGCAGGAAACTGTGATTTGAACATTGATAGCAGTAGAAAAACATATAAGTATTATAGTCAAGTGAATAACACTTGACTACATAATTTATGATTATTAACAATTGAAATTTTCTAAACGGCTTTGTTATGAACAAATTATTTTTAGACTTGGAAATTGCCTTTAAATATTGCACCAACCTCTAGCTTACAAAACCTTTTATTACTTTTGAAGTTTTGAACCCGTTTGTCGGTACATCTAGTTTGTACAGAGGTCAGTCTGAACTTATCTAAAACGCTCACGTTTGGCACTCCTTGCATTTTTTGAGTCTGTCTAGACAAACCTTGGCCCCAAAGGATATTGCTACATTGTGCGTGTATGTCAATTTTAGCAGCACGTCTTACTAGTAAAAGTGTTCTGTAATATATTATGTCTTATGCGTCGCGAATATAAAATTTAGGGTCATTTTTGATGTGTTTTTGGGCCAATTTCAACCTTGCTGGAATTTTTATTTTATTTTATTTTATTAGGTTCACCAACAATTGTTTACACATAATTTTAACAAAAAATTACATGCATATAAGAGTATTACAGTGCAACAATATGAATTGAAGGGTTGTATTGAAAGATTTGTTTTCGCTTGACATTATCAACGCTTAAAAGTTGTAGGTACCTACCAGGAATTCTAAGTTCTAACACAGCTACAGGTGTTTGCCATTATTAAAGTCGTCCCTTGCAATTTGGCACTCCTGTAAGTACGCGTTCGTGAGGGTAATTTTCTTTATTGATTACTGTCGTGTTACTAGATTCTATAATTTTCTATTAACTTTTAGTTCGCATGTCACTCCCGCTACTAAGTATTTCCTCTGTAGTAGTGACGTACCATTCGTGGGCAGATACTTATCGGTCGATCACGAGCGCGCCTCACGAACCAAATCCACGCCACTGATATTTATTTGGAGCAGCCTAGTTGATTATGGTGCCCTGGTACTAACGGAATTGCAGTCATGTAAAGAAAGTTTTGTTTGTTTGTCTTCCTCCATAAACGCGTTGATATATTAAAAGGCCTATTCTAGCAGATTCTCCGATACTCGTATTTCCTTAATTCATGTCGTAAAACTCGCGGAGCCAAATATATTATTGAGAGTATTTTTGCAGACGTGGAGGTGCTGTTCAAGTGCACGTTATTTTTTACGGAGAAAAAAAAAATTAAATGAGCGTCTTAGTTTTGCTCTTAATCCACATTTCCAAGTCTAGTACTTACTAACTGTATTTCACACTGCAGTAATTTCCAATCTAAATGTTCACGCCCCTTATCAAGCTCAGTAACAAGCACTCCCGATAAGTTGATTAATCCAACCCGCTTCGTCTAGACAAGCTCTCAGCTTGTCACGAAGTCTCCAATACTGGTTGCAACTGACGCCTAGTTGATTATGCACTCCTGGTACCGACGGAGTCAATTCAGTGCAGCGTAGGAGGCAAGAGTTACAACATATTGCAAAAGTGCATACGAGTTAGTTGACAGGCTTCTATAACCTGTCTGTCAATTCTTCGCCTACGAGGTGTTGAGTAATTTGAATTACTCTTGTAGAATACTGATCTTACTTACCTTAACTGTCTCAAGGATTATTGAAGAAACTATCAACTAGATTTTGACCGTGATTTCGTTCGCATATTATAAACTGCAAACCTCTGTTTGATATAAGAAGGAGTTTCGAAAACTCCTTTCTTGGGCACCTCTACACCCTCTAAGGCACGGCTTCTAAATTCATACTGTACTTTAGTTGTTACTCATGCTGCGTACAGTCCTGATTGCCCTTTACACAGAATAGAATAAGTATAAAAAACAAATTCTCACTCAGATTAGTTTCGTGTCTATTCAAGCATTTGCACAATAGTATCTATACTGTAATTGATGGATAAAAACAATTCAATAGGTTCGTTGCCCTCAATACTTGAGTCTTGAAGTTCAATGCTGGACAGAAATACATCGATTGGATCAATCATACCCGAAGATAAATTTAACGAGTCTGAATAACTTTGTTTGTGTATAGCATTCACTTTCCTTTGTCTCTTATTATTTCGGTAGCCTCTTTGAGGTCAGTTTTAGATTGTATCATACGTGGGAAATAAAAATGAAATGCTTGACAATGACAAGAAATATACAGGGTGTTCGGCGCATGGACCGACACAATTTTTTGGGGGATAGGGGGGGTCATTTGCTAGGTTTCACCTAAAGACCTCCATGTCCTAAGTGTGACGGTAATTGAGATATGTTTTTTTTTGTTCTTTCTTTGAATTACCCAAAATCTCGCCTTTGAATCGCTATATTTTTTTTGTTTATGGTTGCAATAGAACAAAATAAACTTTATAATAGTCTGCAATGTATTTTTATTCTAAATAAATTATTATTTGATGTAATTTATCAGTAGAAAATGACTTATGTGCTTCCAAAGTCTTAAAAATGTTTAAATATATGAAAAATTACTACTCTTAAATTCATTTTTTTTTTAAATAAAGTCATTTTGACCTTATTTTTATCTCAAAAAGTTCTTTAGCTTGTACCCTTTCTAAGGGTATGCTACACGCTATGAAAAACAATTCAAATGTAGTCAAAATACTAGTTAGAGAGTCAGTTATGGAGTGTTTTAAGAAAAGATTTATTACGGTAATTATATTTTTTTATTTTATTTCGAATAAGAATACATTGTAGACTATAATAAAAATTATTTTGTTCTTTTACAACCTTAAACAAAAAAATATATATCGATTCAAAGGCGAGATTTTGGGTAATTCAAAGAAAGAACAAAAAAAAACATATCTCAATTACCGTCACACTTAGGACATGGAGGTATTTAGGTGAAACCTAGCAAATGACACCCCCAATGCCCCAAAAAATTGTGTCGGTCCATGCGCCGAACACCCTGTATAACATGAAATGAGATTATGATTGTTTTTAACTATATTGTGTCTTCAAAATAGAGAAAAGAAAAACACTTAAACATAATTCGATTCAATACAAACCAAGGAGCCTACAAAAAATCCCTTTTCTGTGAGCGCCAACGGAAACATCAAATTGTATGGAGTTGACATTAGGTTCAGAGATGTCACGTGACTGCTGTCAACTACATACAATTTGATCTTTCCGTTGGCGTTAACGCTTACAGAAATGGGATTGTGTCTAGGCCCCCAGGGAGAACTGGCACAAAAGGGAGGAGGCCTATACTCAGCAGTGAGTAGAACAAAGCTACCAATGGTGATGATGATGATTCAGTAGGTACAATAGGATGATCTTAAGAAGAATATTGTGGAACCCATTTGTTAAAGAATAAGATACAACTATCACCATAGCAGTCGACTTTCATAATAATTCATTTAGAACTGGTATAAAGTATCAAATCCAATATTCACACCAACCCAACGTAATCTTCGTAGAAAATCAGCTGAAAAAATTGAAAGACCTGATGATATTTTACGCAGACAAGATTGAGTGAAATGGAGACCCGAATACCGTTCTAAATAGCGTGATAGGATCTTGGAGCGCCCAACCTTATACCACAGAATAGGCAGGCAGAAGGTCGTCTTAATACAACGAGCGTACACGTAAACACGCAAGTTGTTTGGTGCCGATTTTTTCTACTCTTCTGTGCTTTATATTCAGTAGGTTGTATTACGAATACGATTTTACTGTTCTCAGAAATTCGGGGAAAGATTTCTGTTTCACGGATTTATGAATGTTAAAGAAAATAAACCACTGAGATTTGGATCTGTCATTTCTTGCAAATAATTTTAGTGGCTCAGACTAACACTCAGATTTGGAGTTTTTAGTATTTTTAGGTCTACTAGCGGAAGTTATAGAGGATGTAGATAGTGACTTTTAAAATCTTTGTGTTTTGGCAAATAATGTTCTGTTTGAGGTTTTGTGATAAGATTTGGTTAGGCGCCACAAATAAAAGAAACCAAAGATGGCAAGGCTAAACAAAAGACAGAAGTTGACCGTCTTACCTTGGTTAGTGACAGCAAAATACCAGAAAACAATCAAAATGTAACTATTATGGTTTATTACGCTAATCTCAATTCTAATAATACCTGTGATTCAAACAACAAAAACTCTTTCCCATATTTCACAGAAATACTATTTGTGCTATTCATTTTTGTAGGCAAACCGCAAACCGTTGACAAAGTTAAACTTACCGTCGCATCTACGAATTTCTACCTTCTTTCTTCGGGTAATGCTGAAGATGGTAATTTTAGGAACGCAAATATAACTTGGTTGTTTCCTAGACCATGACTGTACGATTTCATTAAGATTCGACGGTCAATAGCGGCCATTTTTGATATACTTTTAAGTCATTGATATGGATTAAGATACGGTTCTAATTACGACTGATATTAATATTGTTACTGGTACTCACGGAGCTTGTTTTACACGAATTAATTGCATGGTATCATGTCGGGTTGTGATTTTATTGATACAGTTTATCGATATTGTACCGACAGCAATTTCGGATATTATTTAGATCTAAAAATTATTTTTCATGATTTTATTTTACCACTTTATCGGCGTGATGAATATGTATATTCATGACAAATTATAGCTTTCTAGTACTAAGAGTATCTGAGCTAAGCTGCGGATTGACAGACAGACGGACGGGCATAGCGAAACTCTAAGGGTTCCTTGTTGACTACCTTAAAAACTGTGAATTCATTAGGGGTAGGTAATAGGTAATAGGTAATACGGGATGGTATCTGCAACTCCACGACAATGCGCGTATTTTGCGTATGGGTGGGAAAATCGGTTATTCGATCCACCCCAGCTCCTCAAAGAAGGCCAGCAGCGCCTTGACATTACTGACAACCTCCCGGATGGTACCTGGGTTACCGAAGTACTTTGCCCTGTATGTGGCGACCACCGGGCAGTTTAGTAGCACTTCATTAGGGGTATTAATGAGATTTTATCATCAGAAATCTTATGCATCTATTTGACTTCAAGCAATGTCATTGTAGATATAACTGTGTATTTTGTATCAATATAGAAGATTGATTTTATTTACTAGATGTAAAGCAATTTACCTTTTATTAAATCCTGCCATTTAAAGTATATACAGGAAATCGACTTGTCGTAACAGTGACATATAAATTGATTTATTATTAGATTTCAAACAAGGTTCTAATCTTACTGACTTACTGGCAATAAATATGGTCATCGGCCAATTCCAAGAAGTTGTACACGTAAGACACGATGAGGCTCTGGAAATATTTATAGCAAAACGTAATAATATACGACGAATCTAATAAACTTATAATAGCATTACTGTTAAATGGTAATTTAAGTAATAACTACGAAGTACATGTAAGTAACGCAGTTCTATAAAGTTTAAATATCGCAACAAAAATCCAATAAATAAAGCTAGCACTGCAGGAGCTAAGTAATTTCCTATCTTTCTTTAAAAATCCTTTGCTTTCCGAAGTAAGCTTAAAGTTCCAATCTAAAATTAAACTCTGCAGACGTAATCATTATCATTTTTTACACTTCGTTTCGTCCGATTCCCGCTTCGCTTAGGTCATCTTCGTCACTTTTTTCGACCATGAAATCATCGTTTCTCCAACACTGAACATTTTGAATACTGATATCATCAGAATTTACAATATGGCTGTTGTATGCAGAACAAAGGATCTTATTCCTTCTTAGTTGAAAAGGTTACTCATCGCGGTGATTTATTGAAAGTCAGTATCTTGGTTTTTACTTGGACTATTATTGTTCTGTGTTAATAACCTCCTTGGTAGTCGAAGACCTTGAGATCTTGGAGTCTCAGAAAAATAAATGGCAACATTTTCTTTAATACGCCTAATGCTGGCAATACACAAAAAAGTGGCATGATGGAGCTCATAAAACTCTTCAAGTCAAGTAATAAGGTATTTATTGAAGACGAAAATCCCTTATTGCCCATTTCTATGAAGGTAACGGCAGAATTTTAGCACTTACTCTCACTTATAACAAGTAATCATGTGTACACAACCTCGCAATAAGGTATTTCTTCAAGGTATTTACATAACTTAAACATATTACACAGTCTCATTGAGTTTACATAGTATAAGCTGTAGAATCAATTTATGATGATGTTAACCTGGAAAGTGGGACGAAAGAATTGATTTTCATTTTGATTTGGGAGAGTAACAACATTTACTATTTTTGTCTTGCACATGATTGCGAGATAATAGTCTGTAGTAGAAAGCATCATTACAGCTTACATTAATTCTATAAGCTTCACGTCCTTATTCTTTGATAGCATCCTATTAGTAAGAAATGCTTACAAAGGCTTTCTTACTTAACGCTGAGTCGTGAGTCGTATATACTTATTTCTATTTCATCAGTTGTTGACACATTTTACGTCGATTTCCAAAAAATTCTGTTACGTTTTTAGATTCCCCCTTGAGGTGTTCTAGTAGTACCTATCGCTAATCCAGGATTTGTAATACCAACACGTTCGAAGCTTTTCGTAAAACTGACTTTAGTAAAATTGCTTCTACAAAGAAGCTTCTACCAAGAAAAACCAAAGTCAATTCTAATATTTTTAGACATTGAATTCAATCGCAGTCAAAGGCTTCCGTTATATCCATTAAAGATACAAATAGCTATTAAAATAAGTGAAGACTAAGTAAAGACCCTGACACCGTCTGTATGACATCATGGATTCCACAGCCTCGGCCAACCGCCCACGCCTTGCCAACTTAACTTTACATACCAACAAAAACAAACCTTTCCTTATTTTGACAGTGATATGGACGAAAATTGAATGACAATTTAGACAAGTAGAAGTTAGAATAATGTTGGATATCTTGTTTATGTAACTTAAGCATTACATTGATCTTGTGAGTACAATGAGTTAAGGCTCTCGCAGACAGGCCGACGCGACTCTAGTAGAACAATTTCTATGAAAAGTTCATGGAATTCTACCAGAGTTACGACGCACCGTCGCGTCGCGCCTGTCTGCGGGAGCCTTTATGAATTTTGTTTATCTTTACTGATTTAAGATTTTTTGTGGATGTGTATACGCACACATATTATTTTTTTGCAGTATCTAATTTATTTTGTTAGGAACTTTGGTTAGGACACATCGAAGGGTTTTTGACAAGTAGAAAAATTACTTATGGTGAGAAAGCTACCTAGATTTTTTTTTTGTATTTATTTATTTATTCACAATTACGTAACAGATATAATGCCAATGCAATGTTGCTACCAAAAATACAATTCAATTCAATTGAAAATACAATCATACAAAAATAAAAAAAATTACAACAAAAAACAACGACAAAAATATATGACTTTTAGGTTTGAATTTACCTAGGATTGTATTCCAATCAATCCGGCTACTATAATATTTACACGTACGATTAGCATGAGCGAAAGTTGTACAAACATGCATAGCTATGCTTTCATGGACTGATTCCCGTGGGCCAAGCCAATGAACACGATGATTGTACTTTCTTGATTTTACAAATTTTTACTACGCTACTGGCTTTACGTTGTTGCATTTTGTTTTACATTTTGCATTCTTCATACTTCCGACAAAGTTTCTGTCTTCATCAACACTTAGTAAATTATTGTCAGGCGGTGCTTAATATAGAGACAGATTATTCCATTGATAACACCGTTCTATAAATTAATAGTTTCTCTAAAGGTTGTGCAGTTCATACAGCAGTAGTTACTAACACGCTTCGCACGACCACTAAGTTTAAACTAAGCAAACCCTGTGAATCTTAGTATACATTATAATTTAGCGGTATGGATATAATACAAACATACAGGGTGTAAGGGACAGCCCTCCGCAAACTAACAGGGAGCATTCAGCTCCTCATTCTGAATCATATTCCACCGGAAATTTTCTCAGGAAAATTTTCATTTTTAAAAAAAAAAATTCAGTTACATTTTCATTATTTCAATGTAAAATTGCATTGTGTGTTCGCAGCACTCCATTTATGTAAAAAAAAACTGCAAAAAAAAACAGGAAAAAAAAAAAACCAGCAATGGATGTTGAAATACTCTAACCAACGACGCGTGAAATCAGCTGTTCACTTTCTGTCCAGCTACAGAGTTCATCGAACTCACCGCATACCTATTACCTACCCCTCCCAACCAGTAATAGACGCTCCGATTTGTGCACAAAAACGCAAACAAATCAGATTTATTGGAGTCCCTTGACGTTCCTGAAAAAATTTCATGTACCAGTCATCTTAGTATGACATACTGAATTCATCCTATCAGTTTGCGGAGGGCTGTCCCTTACACCCTGTATATGAGTAGCTCAGTTTACCAGTCTTCCGATCTCACAAAAAATCTATTCTAAACAGTTCTTGTTACAAATTCTTCGCCTCAAATCACTATAATTATACTCTTCGAAATATCAGTACGAAATATATACCATGTCACGCAAGGTCAGACATATGAAACTTGTTCACTAACAGGTCCCAAATGATGTACAAGGTCAGGAGGCGGGATCAGATCCAATTTTTCCCATGGGATTTTTTTTTTACTTTTTTTTTCCATGACCATCCTCCAGCGAGCACAGCTATTCTTTGTATTTACAATGACAGTCACTAATTTTCACTAGAGTATGCCTTTTCTCTTGAGACGTTTTTGATCGTTCTCTTGACGTTCGGATGTTTTTCAGCCGCTTTGATATTTTTTTTTTGACGAGGCCTGAATTTTATCTTTATAGTGGTCATATTTAGGTATGCGTGGAAGAGTGCGATTTGACACTAACTTGATTCACATTAAAATCGATTCTCATTTCAGAACTGTCTAAGGCCTCTTCTCTGTTAAAATGTTTGTGCTAGATATAGTAATTGTTGATCATGATTGTTCAGTCTCTGCAATGTTACTGGTTTGTTTCTTTATATCGTTTAATTTGATCAGAACAGAACAACACGTAAGTAAATCTCAATGTCTCTATCATTTATTTGTTATTCTCACGCAAAAGGCGTCGCTACATTTTTGTTCGCAAGAAATAAATTAACATCTATTGGCTCAGTGAATGCACACGTTTTAAGTCATTAATGGTGATTTACTAGTCTTTTAACTCTTTTGTACAAATTCCTTACTTCTAGGGAAATTACCAATCTAAGTTATTTACCTAGACAGACTCCAATCTCCAATAAAGCCTTTTGAGGAAATTGAGGAAAATGTCAATTCCCTTGTTCGTAACGCCGCCCGCGCCGTCTCAAATGCCTTTGCCAAATCGTAGTTTTAGACAAATTGCTAGGGGAGCTACGTGTCGAGACAGGTGAGTTTGGTAATCCAATGCTACAACTGGCATTAGTCTGCTAATAGGAGGTAGTTTTCATGTTGCGCCACCACATCTAATTTGTTACCTTCCAAGTCAAGATGGTGACACATGGTTACGATTCTCTTAAGTTATAACTTGGCAAATAATGCTTCCACTTGCATGATATAAAGTGTTTAATCCCGCCCACGGCGTAACTGCAAAGGGTTTTCCAACTTTAGATACACCTACTTCAAATCAGCTACTAATATGAAGTGTTGTGGATGAACGAGACCTGAAGTGTCTTCCAGTCGACCTCTACCTTGACAGATCGTCAGTCTTCACAATTTGACGAGACAAGATATTGTTGTTATGACAGTTCGTGTAGAAGAATCTCATTCACAGTCCACACAATAGCGTGCCATAGCGAATTTGTCACGTAAACAAAAAGTTTTCTTTTGTACACAGTGTGTACAATGTAGGTATATAAAAACTGTTTTTTATTCTCATGTTGCTGTATATAAGTGTTTTATAATAACAGTGATGATTATTTATAGAAAACCAGCTTTTGCCCACCCGGCTTCGCCCGCCCGTCGGAAATTATCCCACGGGAACGAACTACCGGGAAGTATATTATATCCTAATCCAGGTCAGGGTCTAGTTGTCAAAGTCAAGGGGGGTGTCTAGGGGTATCGTGTTATCCAGTAACTGGGTTGTGGAGGCCAGATAGACAGTCGCTCCAGGTGTTCATGCATCCCGGTTAGACTAGAGTCCGACTGGGGTAAATTTTATTCTTAGTCTTTTCAATAGCTTGATAGTGATTCCTTTTCTATTATTTGTCGGTCTTCCACTTTCTGGGTTATCATCGCAACCATTATGTTTTGTCTGAGCAAAACCCCAAACACATTGTTTCATATCTTTTCATCTTCCAAATCAGATTAATCACCAGAAATAAAATTATCTTCAGCAACTTCTTTCGCTTCAACCTAATTAACACTATAGCAGTTCTATTGTATAGCGGACCCGCATTACCGATTAGTTTCCTTTAATACGTAATTGTTCGGAATAAGGTCGTTTGGACCCATTCCGTCACAGTTGCATTCAGCTGCTCATCGAATCGTTCAACGCCAAACAGTTCGTTGAACCCGTTGTAGTTTTGATATTGACTATTAGTACTGATTTAATAGTCAGAAGGTTCACTAGTTACTGTGATCGAATTAGGCATTCACTATTCTCTCTCTCTCGTATCGATGCTCCTCTAGGTTTTGAACTGGGAACAGTTTTATTTGAATGGTAATTCCTTGGAATAATTGGATTGGTTTATTGGTTCACAAGAGCGAACATCAGTTTTGAATAATTATATCGTCATCTGATTTTCATCAGAAACTAAAGGATAATATCGCTATATGTGAGGACTGCGTAATGCGTATGGTAATTGCAGTCTGGGGAATTAAAGCGTATTTTTCTTCTTCAAAATGCTCATTTATCATTGCGTCTCGTAAAAAGTAAAGTGGAACTACTGCTTTTCTAAATATTTACTTTCAATGAATTTTAACAATAACGGTGATTTTCGATCTAAATGAAAATACGAAGTTTCTTACGCAGATTTATGAATCGGCCTTTTCTAATAAAATTTGTGACTTTTTGCCAGAAATAAATTACTGTTAAATAAGTTTGAAGTTGACAACTGAAAACAAGTTAGAACTGAAAGTCGAGCAATCTGTTTGGTGTCATAAGTTTTGAGAATGATGATAACTTGATCAGCATATTAGCTTTTCATTACTACTACATTACTACAAATGGTTATATTACCAATGAAAGGTAAATTATCTTCCTTTCCGTAAGATTTTGGATTATTAGTCTTTTCTTCTTGTTCATTCCTTAGTATTCGCGAATTTCTGAAAAACCTTTAGTTTATAATAAAAGCACAGCACTAGGCACTAGCAAATCACAGAATCCTGTGGAAATTCTTGGCCTTTGCCGTTCAGTGGGACCATACAGGCTAGTTCCCTACATTAGATTATGAAAGCTATTTGGCTAAAGCTTATATTACACAGTGTTTCCTCTTCTCCAAACTTAAATATGACGTGGTTCAGCCACCAATAAACACAGTGGCCCACTAATACATCGCTAGACGCATTTCCTCATACTTCCAGTCTATTATTGGGCCTGGATGTCAGCCAGACTGTCCGTTGAACTGGACTCACTTTCACTGTAACTTTATATTTGTAATGATGATGTTTGTGGGTATTTAGTGTCATACGTTGTTGTAATTGTTCATTGACACGGCCTATTAGGCTCATATAGGCCGCTTAGTATGTGCTTAAATGAATGTGTGTTGCAAGGCAACCTATAAACCACAGGATCGTTTGTTGTAGCAATGCTTAGGGCAAGCATATGTCCAGCATTGGACGTCAGTTTCGTGAACGGGCGCTGTCAGTAGAGGTTGGTCATATCCTAGCTGTTTCATTTTTTTTTTTTATTACGGACGCTTTTAACGTTCTTCATCGTTCTCACATGTATAATTTCAACATGAATGATGTAACCAATATTTTGTAATCATGTTTTGATTTAAAAGAGTGTCCCTGGAGAATCTTGGCCGTTCTTCTCCATAGGTACCTATTACGCTTTGGAATGGGCAACTAGCTTCAGCTTTCTGACTGGACCGATCCCTTGACAGTTGAAAAGTGCTTGTAATTGGTGTATTTGAAATAAATGCTTTGAGTTTGAGTTCTTTTTGATTTATGAACTTGCTGACTTTTAGACCCAACTATTTCGCAATGTCGTTCTGTTTCGTTTGCTATGTCCAATAATTTCACAGTCTTGGAGCATTTTAAAGGGTTAGTTTTCTTTCAATGACCAGTCAAATTTTCACAGGATGTTCTACCCATGAATATAAACAACTTTCACTATGGACCAACTTTGAAATCACGAATAAAAAAAATCTGCTATTTCATACATTTTGGTCGAATAGGCTTTTGTATGAAACAGCTGTTCTTTTTTTGTGTGTTATGGTTTCTGACCTACTCACAATGTAATATTAGATCGCTATAAAATCGTTGCATTCAAATTGAAGTTGTTAGGAGTTAACGCATTTATATTTCGAAAGCTTGAATCTACTTCTTGTTAATTGCAGATTTCCATCTTGTCAGAAGCTGCCTGATTAAAATCATTAAAAAATAAAACTTATCATTTCTTTCAACCTTCATAGGAAAGTTGGCATATCTTTAATCTACAAGTCTACAAGATTGACTACAACATAATATTTAAATCATAATCATGATAATGATCTTAGGTAGGTTCTACATAAACTGTTCAATCATAGTTTCCTAAGTTACACATCTATTATCAACTCTATTACTTTCGTTTAGGACTGAAAATGGAATGCAAGCACAAATATTTTAACTAGCCTTTGTTGGTAATCGCTTAATTGGATGTATTCTCATGTGTTGTAAAATTTTCGCGATGCAATCGACGTAGATACTGTTCTGGTTTATGGTCTTTCATATTTTACTCAGTATAGAAGAAAAATAAAAGAATGATCAAAGAATAATGCACTCTGTACCTTTGGGTTAATGTATACCGTGCGGTGTAGGTATTCTAAACAAGATTTTGAAACAAAATGATACAATAATTTTACGAAACTGTCGCACTTTCGTTTAACGACGTCCGAAATCTACTGTTATTTTCTACAATGTAACGTTAATTAATTAAAAAGAAATTACATCAGAAGTGATCAATTAAAAACGTGTCCTAGTCACAATAAAACAAAAAGCGATCTTCAGAAAATCACACAAAAAATTCGAGCCAAGTTCGTCGCCTCTTTTGTATTTTGTAACGCAATTTTATTTTTAGAACAGTATTTTCGACATTCTTTTGTTTTTCAAAATCTAACCAATGATTCTTCTTCTTTCTCAGATATCCGACATCGTGATTGGTCAGGAAGCCAATGTGACTGCCCGTGAAGCACTACTGAGCTGGGCTCGCCGCTCCACTGCTAAATACCCTGGCGTTAGGGTCGCAGACTTCACGTCATCTTGGCGCGACGGTCTGGCCTTCAATGCGCTCATACACAGGAACCGTCCTGATCTGATAGACTGGCGTAATATCAGGTAATTGTCAGATATATTTATAGCCCTACGAGATCTTGAATATCCTTGTGCCTTTGATTTAAATGGCAGCTAGTACAATTCTTTTATAAGGAATGTGAAAGTTAGGATTATGAGGAGCTCGTGGCTGGGTAATAACAGCCACGCGGGTTGATCCAACTGGTTAAGCTATGCCTGTCGGGGTTGGTCAGTGGACGGATGACCATCTTTACATACCGAGACTCCTCCGTGCCTCGGAAAGCACGTTAAGCCGTTGGATCTTTGACGGTCGTTACGGGTCGTCAGAAGCCCGAAAGTCTGACAACCAGTCTTACCGAGGGTTATCGTATTACCCAGTTACTGGGTTGTGGAGGTCAGATAGGCAGTTGCTCTATGTAAAATACTGGTACTCAGCTGCACCCAGACTGGAAGCCGACCCCAACATGTTGGAAAAAGGCTAGGCAGATTGATTGGGAAAGTTAGGATTAGAAACTATTTCCAGAATGTTCTCATAGGATTTCCGAAGGTCTATTGACTCAATGAAACAGCGGATAAGTATTACAAATATGACCTTAGACATCAGGGTGACTTGGGGAGAAACTATTATTATTAGAACGTAGTTCTTGAACGCGACTTGTGGTAGCAGTAAACTGGCAGAAATTGTGACTTAACGAACGTCAGTTTCAACTGTCAAAAGTTTGGTTTTTTTAATACAGAGCTAGAGAGAGAGTTTAAGGGCCTGTTTCACCACCTACGATTAAGTTCCTATTCACTTGGCAGATAATTTCATACAAATTCTGTTCCATTTTTGAATTTATTCGGTATACTCGGGTATACTGGCTATTCGGACATCGTGAAATAGGCGCTAAGAGCTAGGTAATTTGCTATTTACTAGTCGACGTCAAATTAATGACACGAACATTTTATTACTGCCTAAATTCAATTTATTTACATTTTATTTCATAGGTCAAGACAAGTTCGTGAGCGTTTGGAGACAGCCTTCCACGTAGTCGAGAAGGAGTATGGAGTAACCAGACTACTTGACCCCGAAGGTGAGTGACCATCTTTATCTAAAACCAGCCTGTAACTGCCCTACTGTACATTGACATAAGGTTTAAATTACAATAATTGCCTGTTAACGTCTCGCTGTACGGCAAAGGCCTCTTCTCAGTAAAAAGGAATGAGTATTGTCACAGATTAATACAGATGGGGCACTCCCCAAATCATTTAAATAAAAAGCGACTCTTGCTACGACACATTAAAGTGCAATGCAGGTCGCACAACGCTTATTACCTACAGTTATATTCAACTACAAGTTGCCTCTCTTTCTACCGCGTAACTCTTATACGTTATGAACTACTGAATTAGTCCCGCGGACGAGGCCCGCCGCGTACTTGTAGCTTCACACCTAAACTGCGGAGTGTCCCATCTGTATTGATCTGTGGTATTGTATTGATTTATTACCTATTGGCCGATTTCAGACATTCATTTTACGGAATTATGATACCTATTGAAGAAGAGTGTTACTCGATTCTCTATAAGAGACAATTGAATGTTCTTTTGTCATTGTTCACAATAGGTCAATTAGGTATTCAATATCTCAGGTAGAGTTTATCCACTCTAAATGAAGCGCCCCACTACCGGAGTTACCGTAGTGTACACACAGCTACACATCAAGCTATACATTTCCAGTTTACACTGACCTGTCATTGTAAGTAAATCCTATACAATGCGAGATCAGCTTGTACTGGAAAGGTATAGCTTGATCTGTAGCCGTGCGTAGGTATAGGTACTAATTTAAATAGTAAATAAGCGTCATGTTGTTGGAGAATTAAGGTTGATTTTTTTTTCTTATGAATGACGTCATCATACTATGATTGTAATACCATAAAATTTTGTTGTTGCATTAATCTATTTGAGCACGAGTTTTCGAACAACAGCAAAAGTTAGTAAGAGAGCGTTGGTTTGGAGTTAAGTTTTCGTGACGATCCATCATCGATGAAAATAAGTTCATTATTAAGTCTATGTTCATTCTTTACAAAAATATTGCCATTAATTTTCTTTCAGTAAAACTTTCTGAAACATACATATTTCTCTGAGAAAAATAAACTAGACTGCGCAACAAACCTGTCTGTCATTTTTTACAGACACAGGCAAACCATCCCATGCAAAGTCCAGTCACGGGTAATAAAGCGCGATAATGTTTGCGGATCGAATGGTTCGCGCCAATGCGTAACGATAGCCTGCTAGAGGGAACTAAACGCGCCGTGGCTTAGTTTGTATTGTAGTATTACTCTGTCTGTATTAGTGAGTTATCGGTATTTTAGAAAATACAAGGTGTAGTTGAAATGACAGAAAAACTATTAAGGTGTCATTCAGCATTATAAACAACTTTTACTATGTGACCAACCCTAAGAGCGAGTGCGCACCACGATTTTTTATCGCTCAATTATTTTGTCGCAGAAATGAAACGTTTTCTGCGACAGAATAATCGCGCGAAAAAAAGTCGTAGTGCGCGCTCGCTCTAACATCGCGAAAAAATTATCAACTGTTCTCTACATTTTGTTGAGAACAAATAACAAAGAACAATAAATAACAGCCAATATAAAAGTATGGAGTACCTGATTTTTTTATACAGGGTGTAAGGGAAACGCTTCCGAAAACGAAGACAGGTGATTCTCGATACGATACCATCAAAAAATCTGAAAAAAAAAAAACAGTTTTACCTATTTTTTTTTTTTTAATTTTCGTACACTATGCTGTGAGAACGGTTAAATGTTTAGTCTTTAAAGACTAAATTTCCTCAAAACCTGCATGTGGCAGAAAGAAAATTATACTTAGTAAAAATAAATCAATCGACGATGAAAATAAATCGATCGATGAATCTTTCAAATAAAAAAGAAACATCGATATTGGATCTCATAACGCAGTAGATAGATATCCAGTAGGCCCCCTTTTGCCTCTGTTTGGAGGAATTACCCCGTCAATAAAAAATCCCCGAAGACAAAAAAAACCTACCTATAGGTACCTAAAGTCGTAAAACCTGTATACCAAGTTTCATCTAGATCGGTTGTAAAATACGAGTAGAGGAGTAGCAACAAAATGACAGACGAAAGCAAATTTTGCTAGACTTGAAGTAGAGACAAAAATTTGAGTTGGTTGACTTTTCCTGGGAAAACTTTTATTTCAAGACTTCCAAGATTTTTAGTGTTTTTAATTTTCATGAAATGTGATTGAAGTACCCGTTATTTCTTATGATACTCAATACTCAATTATTTATTGGATTCTACAATGTGTACTTAGGCGGTAACTTAAAATTTGATGAGATCGTCGATCGTTATGAATCCTGTCGGATACCTACAGTAAAATATTAGTTATTGTAATACTTATATTATACGGGATGAAATTTAAAACATGTTCCAAATCGAAATGGGAGATTGTACTCATCATTATGAACAACTTTTACTATGGGACCAAAACCTGAAATCGAGAAAAAAAATCAGCTGTTCAGTACATTTTAACGAGTTTGATGTAGATAAATGTACTGAACAGCTGATTTTTTTTCTCGATTTCAGGTTTGGTCCCATAGTAAAAGTTGTTCATAATGATGAGTACAATCTCCCATTTCGATTTGGAACATGTTTTAAATTTCATCCTGTATATTATTGTCAGTTGTTCAAAAGGTTGACTTTTCTTTAATTTCTTTTTTGCGAACCAACCAAAGTTGATCAAAAGATTAAAACTAATTTAAAAGAAAAACAAATCATTTTATTAATATAACGCTCTCTAATTTGTTAAACATTATTTCCTAATCTATTAAAACGACTTAAAAAATGCAGGAGGTTCACAATCATTTTTTTTAACTTCCTGGCCATTATTTTAGCCCCGCATAGTAACAAACCCAATTATGCCATACAGATTCTGACCACGAATTGAATCAAAGTCTACTAGACAATATTAAATTATTAGCCAATACAATAAAATTGGCAGGTCGAGTTCACGTTCAATTGAAGTAGTTTACGATCTATTGTTCACAATTCGGCTGGACAAGTGTAGGTGATCTGTGACGTCAGCAGCCAAGTGTGGTTGGACTTTTATGGTTTGATGTGATTTGGTAATGACGTGGAAAAGTGAACCAAGTTTTGTTAGTAAGGAGTTTTGCTAGGTAATTTAATTTGACCTTGTATGTTTACTATTAAACATACACGGTCAAATTATACAAAAACTACTACAACAACCCAACACAACACACAACAAAAACAACAACAACACACACAACAACAACTACTAACAACAACAACAACAGCGACATCATCATCAACAACAAGAACAACGGCTAGCGATAAAATGATAAAAGAAAAAAACTACGCCAAATATTTTTTTACTTCCACAGTCGAGATGGGTTTCGATTGACATCTAAACTTTAGATGTCAATCGAAACCCAACTCGACTGTCGAGTTTTGCCAGCTAATTCAATTTGATCCAACATTATGCGTGTATGTACATTAAAACTCACGCCTTTTTTCATGGGAGTAGGTAGAAACTCAACCTCAAGTGCTACGATCCTCTTCTTGTGGTTTGTCCTCGTTCATGCTAATAAATAAACAATGTTACAAGTATTAATTTATTCTAATAGGAACATTATGAAAAGCATATTTGGCACAAGTCAATGACCTTAGCTATTAACATGAAAAATACAACTTAATAGACAAATTAATAGCAAATCGAAAAGGATAATATTTTTGTGTTCACCAAAAATATTATCCGTACATCAAAATACTGATCGTGCACCAAATATTCCTGAATGTTACACAAAACACCCGCGCGTCCGAAACTTCACATTGGTGAATCATTTGGGTTAGGTTAGGTTAGGTTAGAACAGTGACCCTTAACGCGCGACGGCGAGCGAGCGAAGCGAGCGGTGCCGCGGCAGCGGCCGCCGAGCGCCATATCCAATAGATGCTCGTTATGACATATTTTAATGAACATATTTTGGTGCACATTCAGTATATTTGGTGGAACACAGGCAAATTTAGGTAAATGAAATGGGAATAAATTGAAGTACTTTTAAATACCATCCAATAGAAAATACTAGCTTTTGCCCGCGGCTTCGCTCGCGTTAATTTAGAATTTGACAATAAATTCGGGTTGAACTCTGCTTGTAATAATATAATTCAATCATGATTCAAAAGACACGTGGCGCCATCTATTATCTTAAGAACGTTATTGTTGTTTTCCTCGGGAACACTACGTGTTTTCGGGATGAAAGGTACCTTATGTCCGTTTCTGTACACCTGACAACGGATATGAAAAATTTCAGGATGATCGGTTCTGTGGTTTAGGCGCAAAAAGGTAGCAAACAAACTTACTTTCGCATGTATAATATTAGTTAGGATTACATTCTAGTTTTAGAAACGAAGGAAAAGAACAATTTACCCAAAACAATACCAATTAAATTCACGTGAAGTTTTACTAAAAGAATCGCTTATACTAAGAGGCCTAGGCCGTTCTGCTTATTATCTCGATTGATTGTTTAGACATAACATTTTAATAATAATACTTGAAGCACCTTCGAAGTAAAACAGTGACAAACAAAAGAATAATTACATTTCAAAGTCGGTGCAGCTTGGCGTGGATAATCGGTGCAGCCTCGGGTGTGCGATTTTATTGTGCGATTGTCGTGTCGTTGTGCGACTAATTGCTATAATTTTGTAAGTTTGCGAGCTGTTCGCGTGTCTAGTTTTATTTAGGACGCGGTTTTCAGTAGGATTTATAATGGAATATGTGAAAGTTTAGACTGGTGGTAGTCGGCAGTCTGATCAATTATTTTATTTATTTATTAATTAAACACTTAATTGTACATCACATAAAACAAAAAGGTCAAACATAATTGAAACTAGTGTAGGTACAATTGGTTAGAACTTCTTGTGAAGTTTCCTTAAGGCCAAACCTATTTGATGGCTTACCTAGGTTATTTACCTAGCGGTATACCACGATGGCATGGCATATCTCGATAGATAACATCCGGCATACCTCAAAGTAACGTTCCAAAAAGAGCTTGAGTTCATTCAAGCTCTCTTATAAACCAATCAAAATGGAAACCTTGAAGCTCTAGGTGCAAGTCCAAAACTTGATATTTATTTCCATGAACTAATTCTAATTCTTCCTCTCTCCCCAGATGTGGACACCCACGAGCCCGACGAGAAGTCCCTCATCACGTACATCTCGTCCCTCTACGAGACGTTCCCCGAACCGCCGACCGTGCACCCGCTGTTCGACGCCGAGTCGCAGCGCCGCGCCGCCGCTTACACAGAGCAGGCCGCGCTGCACCGCGCCTGGCTGCACGAGAAGTGCGCCCTCATGCAGGTAGGCGGGCTACTAGCTACCACTCGTAACAATAGACTTGCTACGAGAATTTACTGAGCCGGTATACGGTTCGACGGCTATTGCGTTAAACACCATGGCGGCAACTGTAGTTTGTTTCGAGGTATACCGTCTATTGCGTTAAACACCATGGTGGAACCATACAATTTGTTTTAAGGTATACCGGCGTTCGACGCCTATTGCGTTAAACACCATGGTGGCAACATACAGTTTGTTTCAAGGTATAGGTTTGACGCCTATTGCGTTAAACAACCTGGTGGCAACTACAGTTTGTTTCAAGGTATAATTTTAGAACTTTACTAGGGCATTGTGCATCCTAATTATTAAACAAATCGCAAAGTGTTATTGATATTTCTGACAAGTTTAAATTACTAGCTCCTAAACAGAAAGACCTAAAAAATTGTTCGCGAAAACCTTAAGATTTCTCTCGATGAACTTTTATTGGGATTTTTTAACTGTACGGAAGATGCAAGCTCAAAAATCACATTTAACGTTCTACTGAGTTTAACGAATGTATTAAAAGTTTTGTAATACTTTTTATTTTTCTTGAGCCCTGTAGTAATAGTCGCAGCTAACAATAAAGAAATCAAAGTGGTCCATGTTCAAAAAAAAGTTTGAGAACCACTGGTTTAAATGGTCTTATTCGTCTAATTTCAGGTAACAACTTACTAGCCTTGGAGTACATAACTAACTCATCTTCTTCCAGGACCGTGCTTTCCCGTCAACTTTGATCGAAATGAAGAAGCTGCTCAGCGAGAGCACGCGGTTCCGCCAAGAAGAGGTGCCGCTCAGACAGAGGGAGAAACAGAAGTTGTTCCATCACTACAGGGAATTAGAGGTGAATAATAGTTTAAGGAGGTTATAAGGAGTGGATTGTTGAAACGAGATCGCGCAGAAACAAAGATAGACTTTAGGTCCAATGTTCAACGGTCTACGTACACATTTAATGCATGAATCTGTGTTCCACCAATCTTATATTAAAACGAGAGATGGTAAACAGATTAAGAAACAATGCCTTGAAAAAAAATCGCTCGCTGAACAAGTAAATAGTATCGTATACAACTTGCCGCTGCTTTGACGACATTAACTTGACACGCGTATGTGGTTCCGCGTTTTCGTTTTGTAAATATATTTTAATTTCATTAAACGTTATTATTTATTCATTTATTTAAAATTTTCTAAAATAGCATCTTGGAGCAACCTGTAGAGCAGAGATGAAATTAAAACGAACGAGAAAGAAATGGTCACGCCTCTCGAGTATTTTTCTTGGGGTTGTGCAAAAAAAAAATCATGAAACTACTCACAGCTGGGTCAGAACAATAGACAAACGATAAACAAAAAAAAAAAAAGCGTCAAAGTCAAAGAAAGACCTTACCAGCTGACTTTGAACAATAGCTTCATGAATGAGTCCTTTGCAATAGAGTGATCCTAGTTTTGGTTATTATTTTATTATTTAGTTTGTTTGAATTTTTTTTTTATCAATTTATTAATTATTTTATCTTATTATAATTTTTATGATTACTGGCCACTAGCACTACCTGTGTTTTTAGTTAATGTCGCTATATCGGCCACACGTTCGATAATAGAATATTATTAATTTGCAAGAATCTAAAGCATGCACACATTTCTGCGTGAATTTGCTCTTCTTTTTTCTTCTTCTTTTTCTTTCTTCTTCTTCTTCTTTTGTTTTTGCTTTCTAACTTGTTTGTTATTAACATTAATGTTAACAACCTCTTTCTCCAGAAATACTTTGAATCGGTGGGCGAGTGCGACATCGAGCCGACCTTACGACCAGACGCGTTAGAACAGGCGTGGTCTCGACTGCTGATGGCGCAGCAGGAGCGAGAGCGTGACCTGACCGACGAGATACGACGCCTGGAGCGACTGCAGCGACTCGCTGAGAAGTTACACAGGTATGTACTAGTGTTACAAGGGAAAGGTGCACTGACCCCAGTTGTATTAAAATTTTAATACAACTGGGGTACCCAATTGATGCAGCCCACTGTACCATTTAAATATTTTACCAACTAAAACGATGTGCCTATTCGCCAAGAACTTAATTAAAATAACTTACTGATCAACTATTTCTTCAACAGGGACATAAAACAAACGGAAGCCGGCCTCGACAGCGTAGAACGCCACATCGAGAGTGAGATCCGTCGCGTTGAGCGCGGCGTGCACCCGGCAGACGCCAAGCTGGCGGTCGAACAGATCGAACAGGAACTGAGGGCCATGGAGCATACCATCCAGGAGATGTTCCAGGACTGCCACGTGCTGAGGGAAGGAAGATACCCTCAGGCCGCTGATTTACATCGACGGTTAGTAAACTTGAGAATTTCTCGTGGTAGAGCAGTGATGGCCCAGTGGTATCGCCCCGACTTACGAGTTATCCATTGTGAGTTCGAATCCAGGCTGGCATTATACTTTGTGTATTTAATTTCATCATCATTGCTCTCAAAACGCGGAACGAAAACATCGTGAGGAAACCGGCATGTACAGTCAGCTTCACGAAGCACCGGTGCTTCCAGGGGGGGTACCCACATCGTGAAGCTGACTGTACTAGAACCAAAAATTCAAAGACATGTGATATCTAGCAACCCGCACTGGGCTCACGTGGTGGATTACGGCCCACTCCCTCTCACAGATAGGAAGCCTATTCCCGTGGTCTTTTCATCAGGAATCGTGCATTTTTTTCAAGATTAACCCATCAAACTGCATAGGTCATTGAAGCTCAAATGTCAATCGAACTGTAAGCCCGCGGTCGCCATTGATGTCGCCACAGATGATGGTATTTTACGTTTATATTTATGGGTATATTATATGATATACGTTTATATAAATAGTGTATAAAGTTTTTTCTTACGAACAGTTGGTGTGCGTTCGACGTTTGAGTAACCTGAAACTTTCGGGGAAAAACCTGATCGATGGCATATAACTGTCTTACTACTACAAATCTATATTTTCTTCCAGAGTCCAACAAGTCCACGACCGCTGGCTAAACGCCCGCCAATCCTTCACGGGCCGCTTGGTCCCTCGCCTGTCTTCTGTCCGGATGCCGGTCCAACAGACCACGGTCCGGAGGGAGACGCGCACGGTGCTCGAGACACGGGTGCATGATGCGGACCCCAAATTCCAGCAGCTTAGTGAAGCTACAAAGTGGTGTAAGGAGAAACTGGTGAGTACATGATAAAACAGCTACAATTTCAGTAATAAAAGTCAAAAAAATATTTATTTTAAAGATGCACTTATAAGGCACTTTTTAACGTCAAAATTTACAAAAAAAAATAGAAATGATTCTAGTCGCCCCTCCAAAAGGTATTACTTAAAATACCTACGATCTAGTGCATGGGCAAAAAAAAATTTAATTTGATTTATTTCATTAAAATAATCATGAAAAACCTGTGGAAATGCGACGTTGCCAGCCCGCGAGGGATAAACGCTTATAAGTATACCAATTATAGGCACTTTTGAATTGTCAAAGAGTCGGTCAGTAAGTCAGAAAGTTGAAGTTAGTTTCGTAAATCTCTATGGAGAAGAACGGGCAAGAAAATCCAAGGACAAAAGGGACGTTTCCTAAGTAAAAAAAAATAAATTCTATTTACTCCGTCAGTCAGATAATTATACAAAATATTAGGCACGTATTTTTTGCTTTATCATACTTATTAATAAAAAAATTACTTAGATAAAACGCAATAAAGTTGGGGAGGGGGGCTCGCTATGTCACAATTCAGTATAACAATCTAGCAAGGCGTGACGTCATGTCACATTTTAACTTAATGTAGGTATCGCCGTAATCTTTTGATTACGTAAAAAAAGAAAAAAAATATGTGTCCAATATTTTTTAATAACCTATACGACGGACAAAAAAATTTTTTGTCAACATCCCTAATTGTAAAGCACAACTTCAAGGTCTAATTGTCTACCAAACTCAACATGTTAATGTCATGTACTAATTTCACTAATTTATTTCCAGAAAAAACTCCACGAGTCGGACTACGGCTCGGACCTGCCGTCAGTGCAACATGAACTAGACAGGCATCAGAGAGAACACAAACAGATCGATCAGTTCCACGCTAAGGTGCGTACACACATTTACTCTCCCTACAGTGAACAAAGAAGTTTCGATGCAGAACCGATAACATAGGGCTATAGGGCTGTCGCCGTCGGACCTAACAAAGGCAAAGTAGAGGAATTGGCTCAAAATATCGACTATGTGTTGGTTTAAAAGTCGACATTGTATTAAGTTGACCGTAGGACTCAAATGCATCAAAACAGATAGAGGTGGACCGTATTATTGATTTATTTTCGACTTTAAATCAACATAGGCAAGGTTCTTATTTTTTAGACTTGGAACACGAATAGTTCTTTCAAAACTAGACGTGGATTTTTATCAAAATATCTAGTTGTACTGATATTTACCATTTTATTCTCATTTCTCAGGTGGAACAATGCGTGCACAACCGCTCAAACTTCAGCGGAGAAGAACTAAACTTATACAACCAACATCTCAGTCAGCTGCAGAAGTTGTATGCTGAACTGCTTTCCACCAGCACTAAACGGTAATACATAAACATATAAATAACTATTGTGTTAGTTAAATGTGAACTTTATGAAGATACTAGCTGCGCCCCGCGGTTTAACCCGCGTAGATCGAGATAAAAAGTAGCCTATGTGTTAATCCAGGGTATAAACTACCTACATACTAAATTTCATACAAATCGGTCCAGCCGTTTGACCGTGAAGAAGTAACAAACATACAAACGGCACACTCACAAACTTTCGCCTTTATAATATTAGTGTGATCAAAAAGGTGAATGAAGGTGAGGTGAAATTCACCTTTTACCCACACAAGAAAATATGAATCGAATCCAGATTTTAATTCAATAATCAGTGTTGGCTTTGGCTATGTTAAGTTTCAGCCGAGTTGATACCGTCCGCGTCGTAAAGGTGCTTAACTAAAGCCTTAAACATGGACGTTATTGTACAGGAAATAAAACTTATTTTGCATTGACGAATAATACAGTGAACTGAAGCAAACTTAAACGTTTCATTTTAATATGAATGTTATTGCAAGAAAAATAAAGTTTAATTTAAAACTGTAAAATTTTGTTCTTACGTCATTTTCATTTTCTCACCCACAGCATGTCAGACTTAGATGCCCTTCAAGACTTCCTTCAATCAGCAACTGCTGAACTGAACTGGCTGAACGAGAAGGAGCAAGTGGAACTGTCCAGGGACTGGGCAGATCCTCACATCAACCTACCTGCTGTACAGCATTATTATGAGGTATGGTAGTCGCTTGTAGGAATACAGGTGTACTCCTTTGAAATACTTTAGTTGGATATATCTTGCTATTGTGGCGGCATCTACATCGCCACATACGAACTACTCATCACAATGACATGACGTCACGCAAAAATCCAGCGACTAGCATATATACAACGTCCCGACATCAACCGTCGGGCAGTTGCCCACCAGACAAGACACCCATCTGGTCGGAGGATCCTCCGTTTTCTATAGAGGATAAGTGAACTTATATTAGACTATGAAATTATTTATCGTTGAGAAGATTAAAACTCTGCTGTAAAATTTCTTCAGTTTGGTTGATGGCCTTTCCAGAAGATAGGTTTTCCCCCTGTTTACTAACAGTTGCAGATAATGGTCTGAAATATTACGAATTTAATTTAATTTGAGGCCATTTAAACTCTTCTTTTTATAAATATTAAAGTTTATAAGAAACTAGCTTCTGCCCGCGACTTTGTCCGCGTGAAGTTTTTTATTCACCCGACCCACTCCGTTGCATCGCATCGCCTGGCCGTTACTTCGTTCGTGGCTGTTACTTCGTTTCGTTTAGCGTTCTTTCAGACTTTAATTCTTTTTGCCCGGCTCCTAAGGGTAACGGTGATGTTAAATGGCCTATAATAGCCTTCCTTAAGAATTGGGCTATCAAATGCAAAAAGAATTTTAGAAATCCGAGTGGTAGTTCCAGAGATTAGCGTGTTCAAACATACAAACAAACAAAAAAAACGAAGTCTGCAGCTTTATTATTGCTATAATTATATGCTCGAATAGAAGTTTCTCTCTCTATTTATGCACTATATCGGTATAGCCCGACTAGTTTCGAACTCCACCAGAGCCGTTTTTCATGAAATGATCATCCGGAGAGGTCTTGGACACGTTACCTGGTCTTGCAACGCGGTGGTTAATCGAACCGAACCGAACCAAAAATCAGAACATTAAATTTCCCATTTCCTTACCATTCCATTAAAATCCACTGTCATGTACAGACACTAGCAGATCAAGCTATCCAGCAGCTAGCCAGCAGATCAAGCATCTGTCAAATTTCTTTAATAGATTTTCATCTTTATCGCTAAAGCATTAGGTTCAAAGTTGATTGGGAAAATTTGACAGCTTCGGGTGTCTTGACCTGCTGGCGTCTGTACTTTAAGATGTTGTTTTACAATACGTTCTAATAATTCGTTTGTTTACAAGCATTCGTTTGGAGATGATAGAGAGGTTGGTTTCACATGTTTATGTTATACATTGTTAAATTAATTTATGTTGGCGATTTTATTTTTCAATGTGCTTTTTTTGTTAAGACGTGCATGTTGATGTGAAGTTAAACTTTAGATGAAGGATATTTGAATAAATGTCTTATGTTGTTTAAACAGGGTGTAAGTGTAAACAGTGGCAATCTTTTAAGGGGTCATTGTACTCATCATTATGAACAACTTTTACTATGGGACCAAACCTGAATTCGCGAAAAAAAATCAGCTGTTCCCTACATTTTGACGAATTATTATGCGAACATAAATGTACTGAACAGCTCATTTTTTTTCTTGATTTCAGGTTTGGTCCCATAGTAAAACTTGTTCATAATGATGAGTACATTGACCCCTTAAAATATTGCCACTGTTTACACTTACACCCTGTGTTATCAAAGTCGACTTTCAGAAGAATACTATCTAGTAAGTTTGGGTTTGGGATAGGCAGTCGCTCCATGTAAAATACTGGTATTCAGCTGCATCCAGTTAGACTGGAAGCCGACCCCAACATCATTGGGAAAAAGCTAAGCAGATGATGATTTTCTAGTATGCTGTATGTTGGATTTAGGCTAGCAGACAAATTCATAAAGTTTTGCGGTAGCTTATTTTGAATATCTATAAAATGCGTAAAGTTACGTAAAATTTTCCAAGCATATTGTCATACAGATAACAGATATTTTTGGTGTCACATCAAACATAACTTAAAAAGAAATAGAAAATTGGTTTTTCACTATCAAAAAAGTGAAAGAGAAGGCATATAAATACATACGCTTCATATAATCATCACACAATTCATTCACACCTGCCAATGTAAAATCACTCTTACACCCTACTAATAAGATTCATTTCTCCATAGCAACTGATGTCATCTCTAGAGAAGAGAGAACTACAGTTCAGTAACGTCATCGACCGTGGAGAAGCTCTCATCGCTCAACATCATCCCGCTACAAAGACTATTGAGTCACATCTGCAGGTTAGTTGAAATCATATCTTAATTGTTTAGCATTAAGGTTTATATTTCCTTGTACAGAATGTGTTAAAAAAACTAATGAGTCTCTTATGAATGCCTAGTTTGCGTTGAGTTGCACGAAACCAACATTAGTTTAACGGAGACATTAAATTCATGCCATCACTTGCATTTTGTATCAAAAAGAAAGTGATAGTATCAATTTAAAGTCTCCGTTAAGGATGATGCGCAGTGGTACCCCGCGAAATTCATTTTTTTTTGGTTTTTTTGCAATTTACAGGGCCGTGTCAGGTAGTATCTTGATCAAAGTGTGATACGCGGCAATAAAACGTATGTACTTATATAATTTTAACAATACAAATCATCAATCCATCTATTTAAGTTAAATTTCGTGCAGATTCGTTAGATTTCGTTCGTTTGACGAATCTGCACGAAATCTAACTTAGAGAGATGTATTGATGATTTTTATGGTTAAAATTATGTAAAGACATGTGTTTTATTGCCGCGTATCACACTTTGATCAAGATACAACCTGACACGGAGCTGCAAATTGCAAAAACCCAAAAAAAAAATTGAATTTCGCGGGCTACACAGCGCAAGCACCTTAAGCTAATGTTGGTTCGTACAACTCACCGTTAGTCACGAAATAGCAGTATTTTTTTTAAGCAAGTTTGTTACTACCGCAGTAGCTTATCTCGGTAACTTGATTGGCCAAATCATCCCTTCCTAAGTAGTCCTTAATCTTAAAATCCTCATTGCTTCTTAGGTAATGCAGTCTCAATGGGCGTGGGTACTTCAGCTGACGCTGTGTCTCGAAACACATCTCAAGCATACGACACAGTACCACAACTTCTTCGAAGAGGTCAAGGAAGCAGAAAAGTGGATACAAAAGTAAGTAGTACTGTTATAATAGTGCTGTAAATAAAAATGTTCCCTAAATTGTGGGTAATAGTGATCAAATTTCAGTGTAATGACTCGGATTTGTTGTCAAAGTCTGGATTTAAATCTTATTGAAGCATGTAAATGAAAATATGCTTTATGCTGTATGAAATAGGGTTCTAAATGCAATTTGATGAGTCACTTTTGCTTTTAAAGTTTTTAATTTGTCACAAATCTCATTGTGGCTTGAAAATATGTATGCTTTAATATTAAACATGTCTCACAAACAATATCAATTACTAATCAACACCTCTTTTCCAGACGCGAAGAAGCTCTCAACACAACATTCTCCCAATCCGAATTCACCCTCGACCAGGGCGAGCGCTTACTAAAGGGCATGCAAGAACTACGTGAAGAGCTGAACGCTCATGGAGGCCTGGTATCTCGTCTGGTTGAAGACGCGCAGGAGATCCGTCCTGTGAAGCAACGGAGAGCCCCTATTACAAGGCCGCTAAGAGCGGAAACTGTTTGTGCTTATAAACATGCTAATGTGAGTATGCAGGGTTTTAGTTTCGACTTTATGACAGTGTGATAAAAGTCATGTGGTTCCAGATTTATGTAGATGCTTGAGGCATAATGTGGTCACGGAGAAACATCTCCAATTGCAAAAAAAAATTTGCTCTTTCTCTTCATCGATATAAATAAAAAGAGCAGTCCTGACTGACTGATTGACTGACTCATCAACGCCCAGCCCAAACCCTTGGACCTAGAAAGCTAAAATTTTGCACAGAGATTCCCTTTATAATCTAGACAAGGAATAAGACATATAATTGGGACACTCTGTAATGGTAGCGTATGTATGTAAATAAATAAATAAGAAAGAAATTCCCGGTAGTACAGTCAGCAACAAAAGTCGATTGATTAACACTTCAGTTTTTTAAATCTTAATTACTGAGCAAAATATTTAATTAAAATCGGAACAGAAGTAAAATTTAAAGATCTACTAGACTTAGATATTTTAGGAAAAAAGGAGATAATCAAATCATTTTGTATTAATTTACATGATGTGCAAAAAAATAGCAGTGTTAATCGACTTACGTTGCTGACCGTACGTTCCCGTGGGATATTTTCGGGCATCCACGCGGGCGAAGCTTCTCACAGCATTTTTTAAAATTCTGAAGTTTCATGAGAACTGAACTAGTATTGGGCTGAGTACTTTTATTTTGTTGCTTTAAAGCTACTTAAAACAAGTAAAAAAAACAATTTTGGGTCGTTATTTATAAAGTTCGCCCTAGGTTTAATTCCAGTACCATCAACGTTCGATTTGCGGTGCAACCATTACCCCATTAGCCTTGCAAGTTCTTAATATATTTTTATGTTACACAGGTGGCGATCGAGAAGGGCTCAGCAGTGACAGTGGTAGACAACTCGGGCCGCAGTCGCTGGCGCGTGCGCCTGGGGGGAGCGGGTACTGAGGTGCAGCTGCCCGGCGCCGTCGTGGCGCTCCCACCTCCTTGCCAAGAGGCCATTGACTCCGCAGCCAGACTGCGAAGCTCTTACGATAGGGTGAGTAACTGAGTACCTTATGATTGTCATCCTCCTGTCCTTCTTATAGCAAAATAAATAAATAATCACATACATACTATGGGCTGGCGTTGTGCCTCACCCTTTTCAAAACTTTTTCGGTTGAGCGTTGAAATAGTAATTTGCAACGCCCTTTTTTAGTTTGACCAATGAATGAAGGCTGAGCCTTTTTTTTTTATAAAGTCTATCAACGACTTTTGTCCGTCACCCCCATAAGGCCGCTTTTCGTATGCACGGGCCAGTGGCTAGCGAAAAGCGGCCTTATGGGGGTGACGGACAAAAGTCGTTGATAGTACATGAACACTGAAAACATTACACTCCTTTTTTGGGGCAGTCGTGTAAAAATAGGTTTATGTGTCACATAACCAAGTGCATACAAACAAAAGATATAAAAAACAAAAAAAACTGGCTAGTAATAATGCCTATTTAAGGTAAAACTAACATTTTCCGACTGCTTTTTGCCTAAACTATATAAATAATATATTTTTAGATTTTTTCTCCTATAGAGTAAAATACCGTATTCTCAGACTTTATTACCTTAATAAAGTCTAAACTAATCACAAAGTCACAGCAATCATCAAGATCAAGTAGAATCATGATTGTAGCATTATTTAAGAGGATTCCAATGTGACACTTACCTTATCCCCCTATCTACAGTATTAACCAATCCCAACACATTAAAATATTATCACTGTTAAGTCAAGTTAATTAATAATCAACAACTGATTAACAAAATATAAACATTGCCCAGTTTAACTGTGACGTCAGCTTGTCAGCGCGATGCGTCTCCTAGACTGTTCGCAACTGTTCGTGTATTGTGTGGCTGTGTTAATATGGTATGTTTTTGTGAAGGTGATACAACTATGGCAGAGGAAACAGCTGAGGATGCGGCAGAACATGATCTTCGCTACTATCAAAGTGGTGAAGGGTTGGGATTTCCCACAAGTGAGTATTATCTATTATTCATTTATTACTCAAAAATACATTTAGGTATCATAGGTGAATTATGATTATGACTGTTGTCCCCTTTTCAATCACTTTACCAGAACGTTGAAGTAAGTACTGGTCAGAAGGTCTATACTGTCCACGACAGTAATTAAAATTAAAAAAAAAAACAAAAATTTGTAAAAACGGAATCCTTATAGTCACTCGTGTGTCTGTCTGTCTGTGTGTTTGTCCGACTGTCATAGTCACCATCTGTCATAGTCTGCCATTTTGCTCTGAATCTAATGGACCGATTAAGTTCAAATTTGGTACACACATGAATTTCTGTGACCCAAACACGGACGTGTACTGTAAATATTTTGAATAAAGGGGTCACTTTTGCTGGGCAAATAAGAAAATTTAAAAAAAAGTTTTGCAAACTTTACCGTGTGATGTATCAAATGAAAGGGCTTACTGTGAGGTTCTAAAATATATTTTTTTTTTGTAATTTTAAAATAAATACTTTTAAAGGTATTTAAGAAAATAGACGAAAATTGACCATTCCCCATTTATCGCCTAAGCTACTGAGCCTAAAATTAAAAAAAAATAGTTCTATGGTCTTAAAATAACAAAAAAATCTCTCAACATCGTGCGTATGTACAAACTTACATTTGCAGTTGGAATGTATGGGAGAAAATGTTTTTCAACTAAACGCAACTGCTTTTAATGCTAGATTGCTATCTGATAGCACTAATGTGATTATGTCATAAAGTCAGGGATCAAGCTTTACACTCTGTAGCATTAGAAAACCTTAGTTTCTCAAATGAATCTTTTTCCACCAGTTCGTCGCAATGGGCGCAGAACAACGCCAAGCGATCCGTCGCGCGCTCAACGAAGACGCAGAGAAGCTGCTAGCAGAAGGCGACCCCGCCGACCCTCAGCTGAGGAGGCTGCGGCGAGAGATCGATGACGTCAACCGACTGTTCGACGAGTTCGAGAGGAGGGCGAGGGCTGAAGGTACGTGGAGAATATTTATTGGAATAAGACCATCTGAAGGTCGATTTAGACCAAACGAGCGAATGCACATTCTATCCCCACTCTACCAAATTCTTTTTGTGTAAACAGGTACAGAATATTCCTTCTTTGGTCTCTCCCTACTAAAATGTCAAGAATATCGACAAAAGAATGCTCTATAGTTCTTGTTTTGGTTCCATGATCGTTTTGTCTAAATCCGCCTTTGGACACCGTTCCCTATCACGGGAGATGCGGAAAACATTGCACCGACTCCTTCAGTAACACAGGTCAAGGGCAGGCAATAGAACAAGTGACCGTTCCCTCTGTATCAAATTGTAATCAGAATCTTTTAACCTGTACTTTGATGGGAAAAAGCAGCTCCACACACCCTGCTTTACTTTTTGATCCATCTGTGAACATTCTACGCCACTATATTGCCATATTTGAACAGACGACTTTTGAATGAATGAATGAATGATAACTTTATTTGCTAGAATATAGGATGTATGTGTATGTTGACTCATGGCTAAGTAACAACAGCCGCACGGGTCGATCCATCAGGTTAAGCTACGCTTGCCGAGGTTCACCGTGGATGGGTGACAATCTTTACATACCGAGACTCCTTCGTGCCTCGGAAAGCACGTTAGCCGTTGGTCCCGGCTGTCATTCGTGGATCTATGACGGTCGTTACGGGTCGTCAGAATCCTGAAAGTCTGACAACCAGTCTTGTCAAGTAGTATCGTATTACCCAGTTACTGGGTTGTGGAGGCTAGATAAGCAGTCGCTCCAAGTAAAATAATGGTATTCAGCTGCATCTGGTTAGATTGGAAGCCCCCAACATAGCTGGGAAAAGGCTAGGCAGATTGACTTTATGTAGTCTGGTCTTGAAGATAGAAAAATGACAAATCGACGTGTACATTTTTGAACTGGATGACTGTCTGTGGTCATGACATTGTAGGAACAGTGCGTTAGACTTCTGCCTACCGTCAATTCAAGAATTAAGAATGAAAGAGTATTTAAGTATAGGTACTTCTACTATCTTCTCTATCTAATATCAGCAACAGCCAAACCTTCGCAATCTTTCTGTTCTGCGAGGTCTAAAAATAATGACCAAAAACATTTTCTATATTTATCGTCTGTACATTCGTTAGAATAATTGTCACCCATCATTATGTCATATATGAAGGAAGTAGGCCACAAACACAATATTATTATAGACATAAGATTATTATCAAAGCAATTCTTGCGAACAACTATGTCCTTCAGGACACTTCAATTAATCTTTATTGTTTAATACATACGTATCATAGACAACAAATTACGGTACTCGTGCGTAAATGTGACAGATGGAACATTAGAAAGAGACTGTCTTACAGGAATGAGTGAACCCCCGTTCACATGTTCGTTTTTTATCGCACACTGGACTTTGAAGTTGAACTCTAGGTGTGCTGTGCAGTACGTTGAAAATCCAGTACGCGATAAAAAAAATGCCCGTAGGTACGAGGGCTGACAAAGGCGACGTTCTACAAAACCATTTTTTTTTCTCAAACTTGAATTGCGATATGTACGGCATCATTCGTTTTCAGTATCCATATAAACGATTGATACCGTACTACGTAATTAATCAGTTAGAAAAAAAACTTTTTATTGGTTTAATTGAATAATAGCAGTTTGAACAATACACACGGCCGTCGAGAATTAAGATTTATAACGTAACGATATTCTTATTCCGTGATGGGTTAGGGTGACCTTAAAATAGAAGATACGATGTTGAAATAATTTTGGTAAGATTTTTAGGTATATGATCATCATAGTTATTCTGCTGAATCATCATCATCATTGACAGCCTTGTTCCACTCACAGCTGAGTATACCTCCTACTTTTTGTGCCATGCTGCCCTGGTACATTCCGTGAGGTTTAAGCTGAGCTTTGCATTTGTGTGAGTGCACATGATAGTGTATGTGTGACGTCCGGCATTGAGCGCGATTCGTCCTTTGCTTGGCTTAAAACTGGTTTATACTGCATTTTGGCAATCGGCTTTTGTTCTTTTAGTACGAGAGGCCATGACCAAAACCATGTCGCATCGTTGTAAAACGTAAAACGATAAGACGATTGAAGATTTTGTCTTACGTAAAACGATAAGACAAACATTTTGCTCACGGGCTCTCGTACCATTTTGGTGATCACTCACACAAATGCAAAGCTTAGCTTACGCCTCGCGAACTGTATGTGCGAGTCTCAACCAGGTCTACCCCGCGATCTTCCGTAATTTCTCCACCCATCAATTGCTTAATATTGACCTCAAAATAACCACTACAAGAAAGTTTAAGCTGAAAATTGCTACTTGCAGACGCAATGACGAACTCTGTCTTATAACAAAACAAGATCTAACTTTCCAGACAGTTTTTGTATTTCAAACTTAATTCCGATTTAGTAAAGTTCTTAATCCAAAACTGACAACCTAAGTAACAGATTAAATAATAAGTAGTCAGTTTTGTAAAAAGAACTGTATTTCGATTACTCTTCTATTTCAAAAACAGGCTCGATGATTCAAATCTTGTCTAAAGAAAAACCTTTGCTGTTTGGTCTTCATTCAGTTTTGGGTCAGAATTGCCCGAGTATATAGGTTATAATAGATCAAAGAAACAAAGTATGTTATGTATTAAAGGTACTTTGGCACTTGAATCTTACCTTAGACGTATAACAATAAAGTATTGAGATAGAACACAATAGAACATTAGTGCCAACTTTGTAACCTACCTTTAGATATCCGACTACGAGTAATAAATATTCTGAAAGACCCATATCATGGAACGGCAAAGCCAGGAGATGTACTGCCAGTTTCAGATATTATAGGGCTAGAAATTGGTTAAACTTGTAAGTCTCTGGTCCTATACGAAAAAGATTTTAACTCAGTTTCATTTGATGTAAAGTTAACTACAACAAAAAGTATCCATAGGAAATGTGCAAAGAAAACTACCTATCGAATCGTCTGTTTGAAATGGAATCATATCAAAAATGGTCCTAACTCCTAACTGAAGTCCTAAGGTCCCGTCTAAAACCGCTCATACTTTCTTCAACATGATATAACAACTATAAATAGCTGATAGCCAGGTTGTTTACTAGACGTCGCATGGCCACGAAACAGTCGCACGATGTCCCGCTAACTGTTCGATAACGTAATTTATATTTATCTAGTGCTTGCACTTTGACACTTGAATTAATGAGACGTTTTGATACTTGGCTTTAATTTTTAAAGATTCCTTGTGTGTTGTTTACTCTTTCAACTACACTAAATGTGCTAGGGCTGAAATCAAAGTGCACTGTTGGATTTCCAACGCTAGGTTGAACAGCGCGGAGAGTTGAAAATCCAAAAGTGCAATAATATTAGGGATTTATTTAAGTGTCCCTTAGGGTTGGTGAAAACGGGCATATGAGTATTTAAATCAATACGGGTATCGAATCCCGTAAACTAGGATAGGCTAGGATCGCAAACTAATCTGGCTTTAACTTTTAATATTTTTTTAAAATATTCCTTCGCCGACGATCTAGAACGATAAATGGTCCTATAAGACTACCAATTCATTACTGTGCTTAAATTTAATGTGTTTTTTAATTAAAAGACCATTTACTTGATTTATAATGTCCTGTTAACAGTAAGATAATGTAATTTATTTGTACCTTGACATTATAAATACTATGCAAACGGTTTTGATACTTAGGGGACATTGGTGCCGATTCTGTTGTACACCGAACTAAACTAACTAAACTATCACTAAAATTCCTTACTTTTTTCTAAGAGAATCTTAGAGCTATTCTGCAAAAAAAAAACCTCTAAATTTAGAAAAAAATTTGACACAACTAAAATTGAGTTTGACAATCGTGACTCCGCGTGGTATAGTGCTCGTAGTATATTTGACCCGGTGGCTTTAATTGGAACTTGCGAAATCACTATGAAAAGTGAGAAGGCTTGTCATATTTTGTTTACAGACAATCCGACATTGCCGCCGTTACCGTGTCAGATATTTTTTAGAACTGGAGGGGGGCAGGGAGGGGGCAGCTTCAACGTGTTTTTGTGGATTTTTTTTGTTGGTACCTACGTGTTGAGGGTTACGGGTTTAAGGGTTTTATAAAGGGGGGCCAAATTTTCATTATTTTTGCGATAAGACACACCGTTTTCGAGATATGTGGAAAAGAAAAAAAAATACAGTACTGTTTTTGCACTTGAAGTCAAGGTGTTGGTGTGAATTTTAGGTCATGACAACTAATCTTATTCCACACCTTTTTAATCGCGATTAAAAATAGTCTAATTTAGTTTGACAATCAAAATTTTAGGTGAAAAAACGTCAAATTCAGAATAGCAAAATTGCCATTTTCACTAAATTATAATCTCAGTACAATCTTAGTGCTGTCAAACTAAAATTTAGTTAAGTTGTGTCACTTTAATCAATTTCAGAATGGGAAATCGTTGTTTGACAGGAATAAACTAAATTTTAGTGATTTTTAGTCTAGTTTAGAGGCATTTGTGACAAGAGAATCGGCACCATTGTCATTTAAGTGAGATTTACAATGCATTTGTTACTGGTGTAAGAGCATCTTTGCAGTGCATTGGTAGTCATTCATTTAAAGGATATTGAAGTTTTCTTGAAATAAAACCGCTTCACGAATTGACTCCAAGGAGACAAGTTACACTTCAGACGTGGTCTTGTTTGTCATTCATATTTATTTTTCTAATAAAATAGACCTTCGAATCTTGAGCCATTGATGAAATTAACTAAACAACCAAAGCGAAGTTTGTAATAAATACTTTAATATCATCAATCTCCTGCTTTTATTCCAATTTGGGTTCAGCGTAACATGTTTTTACTTCAATACTTCTCTATTAGTTGCATAGATCTTAAGAGAAGTTCTAAAATCAATTAAACATAATTCATAGTGTTAAACTTTAAAAATAGCTATCATGTCCGTAGTCAGGCTAAAGTATCAAAACCACTCTCCCGCAGTATCTCAATAATAAAATCGACGTCTTACGACAAAGGACGAATCATCTCGGTCCTACGGGCTACAGGCACTACTCGCCGTCAGTCGTAATTAGTGAATCGTATGAACTGTACTAGTGTGAAGTATTGTTTGTAAAAAAATAGATCGCGAATAATAGTAGTTCGTCTTCGTAGTGTTGTGGACACGGGGTGTTCGATGATTTTAGTGCGTTTTTATCAATAAATAGAAATAGTGTTAGATTTTTTTGGATTTGGAATTTAGAAATATTTTTAGAGATTTCACTTTATTTTTGTTATATTTTTTTTTTATGATTAGTGCATATTATAACGTTGAACACAGTTATAGTTGGGTTATAATTTATTTGTTTGCGTCTTACGTCTGTACTCTATTAAAGTAATAGGCAACTACAGTGCTCGTGTATTTAGTGTCAATGAAGAGATAAATCAAAATAACTTCGCTCTTTTTATATTAATATTAGGTACATTCTCTTAAGGTTCCCGCAGACAGGCGCGACGCGACTCCGGTAGAACAATTTCAATTAATTTTCATAGAAAGAATCCACCAGTGTAAAGTTGCGGCTGTCTGCGGAGCCTTTAAACGAATTTTGGTTTATTTACAAGTGACATCAAACACGCCGTACATAGTTTAGCAAATCGATTTCGTAACAAAAAAAAAATCAGCTCTATAATACATTTATGTTCGCATAATTCGTCAAAATGTAGGGAACAGCAGATTTTTTTTGCGATTTAAGGTTTGGTCTCATAGTAAAAGTTGTTCATAATGATGAGTACAATGACCCCTTAAAAGATTGCCACTGTTTACACTTACATCCTGTATAATCATTTTCCACACAACCCGAATTATTTTTCGTCTTTTTGGGCTGATCCCAATCTTAAAAAATTGGGTGCATCGCCCCTTATCTGTTGAAGTTGAGTAATATTTCTGTTTGCATGACCTGCTACTATTATGTAGTTCAGTTTTGCAATGTTTATACCTACTGGTGATCCTAAGTCACTGCCTAGTTTCCACAGTCGCTTGGCGCGAATTATATTTATTCTGGCGAAGGTTTTGTGTTTATAAATTGGTATTTTAAAATTCCGTCTTCTTTTTTCGACATTGACTTTCGGTAGAGTAGCTTTTGCTTTTGCTATATTATTAAGTATTTTATCTACACCCATGCTATAAATTCTCTATAAAAGTTTCTGAAACAGTTAGCTTATTGCCAACATTAAAACAGCCAGTGTCATAGTAACCATGGTAACCATAATAGCATCCAAACGGGTGCTTTAATGTTGTACTGAATTTCATAATGCAACTCGTTTTCAAAAAAAGAACATTGTAATGCACGCGCGTTTCACTACAACACCGCCGTAATTTAAAAAAAGAACTTATTCGAATTCACGTCGTATACTATGACGCCGGCCGCCATGTTCGATACGAGTATTAGTATTGCAAAAAACTGTTTCAGAACCTTTTATAGAGGATTGATAACATGGATGTAGATAAAGTCTTGTATGCAACTGAACATAATTAGGTATTAAAACACTCATGTGTCAATTAGGTATTAAAACACTCGGCTTCGCCTCGTGTGATAAACCACATTCGTGTTTTAATACCCCTTATTATACGTCAGTTGCATAAATAACTATAGGAAGGTATAGTTAGTGCAATCCACGAAGACGTGCCCCACTTTTTGTCCTAACCGCTTACAGTGCAAGTGTGCACCATCCGCTAGTGTTTTAGTTTTGTCAATACACACTAATTGCATGTAATTAACTATAGGTACTTATAGGTAATTAGGGCGTACACTTGTACAATGTTCCTGTACTTGTACTGTAAGCGATTAGGAAGAAGAGTGGGTCGCGTCTTCGTGGATTGCACTAACTAATACCTACTATTGATTTGGATAGCGTAACTAAACTTGTGGTCTTCCAAAAATTACAGCTGCTTGCTGCTTGTTTAATAGGAACCTATTAAAATATATTGTGTGTGATCAAACTCGTCCGTAATATTTTCATTACTCTAATAATAATGGCACAGTGCTCCAGTAATTATCCAAATGATATGAGACTGAATTCTATAATTAGTTCACTTTTTTCATTTATGAAATCATACGCGATTCATCCTTGGTACGTAACGTTCAGTTTTGAGACGGATGTCCGTATTTTGAATAATATTTTTCAATTATTCCGTATTTCATTCAAAATTTTTCAATAGGCCTTTTGTCTTATTTTTAGAGATTGTTACCTACTTTAGGAAAAAGATGATGCTTTGTCACTATAGAAGGACCAATTATTTCAGTCCGATAAATGATCGTAGGTACTGTGAGATAAAAAAAAACTTCATTGTATATCGACTCAATATAAACAAGTGAAAATGTTGTAATCCGTGACTTTGTGAGGTGATTCGACTAACATTGAATTAAAAGTGTTAAGTGCAAATTACAATGAAGAAAATTAAACGAATGTTCTCCTTCGGGAAAGGAGGTAATGTATTAGTGTATTCAACTCTTTTTTTATAAAGCTATTAACTAATGACCCTGTTCTCTCTCATTTTCGATGCTACATTCGTAGCTCCATTAACTCGCACGCAATCTGAATAAATTGTTTCCTAGAAAAAGCTTCTAATTCTGATATTAAATGATGGTCTAGAAACCTGAATGTTTTTAAATTGTCTACAATTAAGCTTATTTATGCTTAACACAGACTTAAGGCGACGATAACCGACTTTTAATGATTTTAAACTGAAGATCACGTGTAAACGAGTAGTGTTAATGATTTGGAAAGAAATATATGTTAAATTAGAGCATGTTTAAGTATATTACATAGTGTAACTAATAATTTGTAAAGTTATGTCTAACGCGGATGGAGGAGCTCGTGGCTAAGTAATAACAGCCGCACGAGTCGATCCATCAGGTTAAGCTACGCTTGCCGGGGTTGGTCAGTGGATCTTTACATACCGAGACTCCTCCGTGCCTCGGAAAGCACGTTAAGCCGTTGGTCCCGGCTGTCATTTGTGGATCTTTGACAGTCGTTACGGGTCGTCAGAAGCCCGAAAGTCTGACAACCAGTCTTACCCAGGGGGTATCGTATTACCCAGTTACTGGGTTGTAGAGGTCAGATAGGCAGTCGCTCCATGTAAAATACTGGTATTCAGCTGCATCCGGTTAGACTGGAAGCCGACCCCAACATAGTTGGGAAAAGGATAGGCAGATTAATTGATGTCTAACGCGGATAAAAAACTGAGAATCACGCAAAAACTATCAAGCGTTTTTTTATGAAACCTTCACCATTTTAAAGACTAATTAAATTATTTATCTTTTAGTGTAGGTACGTGATTTAGCATAGGTAATACCTTTTATTTTATGTGTATTAAATTAATAATGCGTTTAATTTGGGACAGCGCTCCTTGATGGGTGGACAGAACACGCAAGCCAACCATTCAAGGCCATTGGCATATATCTGCGTCTTAAGATCTACTTCTTTGATGTTTTAGCGCTCTGTTAACGCGTACAGTCCGCGAGGCCTAACCTGAGCTTTGCATTTGTGTGAGTGATCACCAAAATGGTACGAGAGCCCATGACCAAAATTTTTGTCTTATCGTTTTACGTAAGACAAAATCTTTAATCGTCTTATCGTAATACGTTTTACAACGATGCGACATGGTTTTGGTCATGGCCTCTCGCACTAAAAGAACAAAATCCGATTGCCAAAAAGCAGTATAAACCGGTGTTAAACCAAGCAGTGGATGCATCGCTCTCTATGCCGGTCGTCACACCTACACTATCTATGTGCATTCACATAAATGCAAAGCTCAGCTTAGACCTCGCGGACTGTATGAGGCCTTAACAGTGCGTTTAAACATTACTGCCTCGTTGGTCTAGTGGTCGCTAGGTACTGCTGAGCACGAGGTCCTGGGTTTGATTCCCAGGTCGGGCAAAGTGCTATTGGGTGTTCCATCTGGAATTTCTCAGTAGCAGCCCGGAGTCTGTATTTGTGCCCGGTTGGTGGCAATAGGCTCGCCCCCTATTACATGAGAAAACATACCTGGCAAAATGTGGGTGTACTATAAATATACAGGCGTGATGTTATGTTATTTTTACGTGAAGTAGTCATACTTTTGTCGATCAGACGAAGTGATTGCCTATAGGACAGCCAGTAAGCCAATTAATATTCAAAAGAGTCTCGATACATACAAAACTTATCAATCTGCCTAGCCTTTTCCCAACTATGTTGGGGTCGGCTTCCAGTCTAACCAGATGCAGCTGAATAACTGGGTAATACGATACCCCTTGGTAAGACTGATTGTCAGACTTTCGGGCTTCTGACGATCTGATCCACGAATGACAGCCGGGACCAACGGCTTAACGTGCTTTCCGAGGCACGGAGGAGTCTCGGTATGTAAAGATGGTCACACATCCACGGACCAACCCCGTCAAGCCTAGCTTAACCTGACGGATCGACTCGTGAGGCTGTTATTACTTAGCCACGAGCTCCAGGTACTTATCACGACATAAAAATGTAAAGCTCAGAACCTATTCGCCACAAAAGACAACAAGGATCAGTCCCTTCATCCATCCTGTCAAAAACACATGCACGGCAACACCTCGACCCTCGCCTACTCCCAATTTACGATGATATCACTCACGCAATACTTACCGTCCAATTGTAACAACAGTGTGAGGTGTCGACCTTGCCTATAAGATATTTCATAAATGAATCAAAGAACTCCTACTTTTTTTAAAAGAATTAAGACTTAATGAGCGAGTTTTTGGTTTAAAAGGCCCACCGTGTGTGACGTCATTTGTTTTAAATTGATGTTGTTAGAGGTAAGATTGGTTTTATGACTCCTAGTTGCTGTTGTTCAGGCCTATGTTTAGTGGGCGATAGTAAGAATTTACTCATTGACAGAATTTACTTGTAGGTCGTTATAAGAAATAAGTCTTTAGTAGATTACTAATGAGGATGAGGTAGGTAAGTATGTAGTTGTTGTTAAAAAGCAAATATTTCTAATTTTGGTGTAACTACGATAAAGCATATTAGGTATATCTGTCCATGTAAAGCTGACAAAACTGTCCACTTTCTTGCTATAATTTCTACTACCTACGGTAGATAAGGTAGGTAAGTTGTGTCCGAAAATATTTTCAACCGACATCCCAAAGTTATAACTTAGTCAGTTTTTAAAATAGTCAAACAAAACAGCTTAAATAATTAGCACAAACGGTTGAGTAATCCAGACTGTTCCGAGAAATCTTTCTTCCTACCAAATGATTCACACATGCTTTTAAAGATTTCGAAGCTTTGCAAGACGGTTTGCGAATTCGCTTAAAAGTATTTCAAAGAAAGATTTAGATTGAAGTCACATGCTTTGACCCCTTGACCTCTAAATGGTCTCTAACTACAATCGCTATGAATCCTAAAAGTACCGTCAATTAATTCTAGTGTCTAATGATGTCATAGTATTTTTGAACACTCGACGTTCAATTCGATTGACCTTGCGTGCTCAAATACCTGGTTGTGACAGTTATCACTGCAATTCTCAATAGATTTAGAGTGGGAGGTGTACCGAATACAGTGTAGAAGAGAGCAGTAGGATAAGTTTCGAATGACCTGGTTTGTTGAATGATGGTTATGGGAGGATTTTTTAGGCCATGAATGCTTTTTTCCGTAATAATATTTATTTTATTTAACCATTTATGTACACACAAATAAACAAACAAATAGAAAGGAACAGAAAAATACGTACAATGGTGATGCTTATTTCAAAAGAAATCTCTTCCAGCATACCTGCGATAGGACAGAGGATAAAAAGAGATGTAGACAACGTGTGTAAGAGTATCTGGTTTAAGCAGCGGAAGCCAATTGCCTAAAGTATGATTTTTTTATTCCAGTCCACCGAAATAACGTATGTAACAGTTTTTTGTTCGTGCTAAAATATGTTCTAGACTAGTTGTATTTTATACGTGTCGATAGAAACCTATTGATTTCATTAAGCCGTTATTCCGAACGAACTAGTGATTCATCACTGGAGCTCGCAGTGCAAAAAAAGTCAATGTAATACTTTCCCTCCCGAGGAAAAATATAATTAAATTACGAGATTATTATTACAGACCGAACTCTAAAACTCTTAGTTCCATTTGTGTTAAAATGATGCATAGGAATAGACAAAGCGTTGATTGTTAGCTCACTGCGTAATTTTGCCTAAAATTCGCTGTCGTCGTACACTTTTGGATAGTCTGTGTTGTGTCATTCCGCCGGTCTAGATCTCCTAGTTTCAGTAACACGAACGCGGTCAACTGTTCAACATTTTTCAGTACTTTTAATAAAATATTAAATGTATTTGAGGATCTATATTGTCTATGTTGAGAGGACCGTGGAACGAGTTGAGAGGCGGCGGCGGGAACCAGGTGCTTAGTGAAGCGTTTAATTGGTATTTTGATACGAATTGGAATGACGTGTACCTATCAGTGTTGGTGGTTTTGAGTGTGACATGAATTTTCTCTTTGAGAGGTTAAGCGGGAATTTTTGAATTTATGTTTGGAATGATGAAGTTGTGTTTATGGTTTCTGTTGTGAGTGAAGTGAGGTTATAATCGTCGATATTTTATTGCAGTAATTGTTGTGAAATGAAGCCTCACGATTTTTTTATAATTGGGTACGCTGTTTCGTTGTTGACAAATAGCTTTGTAAAAATAATTGGTGCAATCAGTTGTCAAATCATTGTTACAAAAATGAGCCTTAAACTGAGGTTACGATTTTGAGTAGTTTATAATTATCTCTTTTAGTGTTGTTAGTGGTAAAAAAAAAAACAAGCATGAGTCGCTAAATACAACTGAGCCGGAAATTACGGTGTTTAGATGAGTGAACAAAAGAGAAACAGACATCTAATGATATTTTCAGCGATAAACTTCCATTCATTAACTGCACTGATCATGAATAGGTCAAGAAACAATGTCAGTTCATTACTGTGATGATATTCTGCAAATAACGATCTGATCTTAGAGTCATCCTGTATATAGTAAATGGACTTGTTTACTTTCAATTAGTGAAAGAATTACTGTAATACTTATTGTTAAAGTTTGCATAGATAAGTAAGTTTGAGTACCGTTGATGCTAATTACTTGTTCTCTGATAAGTGTCACAATTTTCTTTTGGTAATAAAATTGGTCCTAAGTTCCGAACGCATTTGTAAACCATGAAAACGAAAGGAGTCGATTTTTTTTACTTTGCTTAGGTACTATTGAAATAAGCCACTTTTTTACTTCCGTTTAGGTATAACTAAACCTTTGTTAAGTTATTCTAGGGCAGAGGGTCAGTCTATTATATCATCATCGCTCTTCGAGATCACATTAAGCATCCCAAAAAGCATGTTTGATTATTTTTACTCTACTTCTAACATCATATGCCTAGCCTTTTCCCAACAATGTCGGGGTCGGCTTCCAGTCTAACCGGATGCAGCTGAATACCAGTATTTTATATGGAGCGACTGCCTATCTGACCTCCACAACCCAGTAACTGGGTAATACGATACCCCTTGGTAAGACTGGTTGTCAGACTTTCGGGCTTCTGACGACCCGTAACGACTGTCAAATATCCACGAATGACAGCCGGGACTAACGGCTTAACGTGCTTTCCGAGGCACGGAAGAGTCTCGGTATGTAAAGACGGTCACCCATCGACGAACCAACCCCGGTAAGCGTAGTTTAAACTGATGGATCAACCAGTACGGCTGTTATTACTTAGCCACGAGCTCCTCTTTTACTCTACTTGTAACAATCAATGAAATTCATGGTATTAAGACGTATCCTTAATGTTCTTCCACAGAGGAATCGAAGAACGCCGCCCGCATATTCACAGAACAGTCATCGAACCTTCTAGAACGTCTGGAAGTTCTGGAGAGACAGCTTCATGAGAGGATAGCGAGCCACATTCCTCGTGACTTGGACACGTTGGAACACCTGGTGCTGCAGCATAAGGACTGGGAGACCAGCGTACATACCCTGACCAGCGATGTGGAGGAAGTACAGACTACTTTCAGAGGTAAGACTTGGTCCTTGAATATTCTTAAGCAACTTTTTCAGTATATTTCGTGGTGATTCTGAAAAAATAATAATCCGTGGTCAGTAAGAAATTAATGCTGTTGCAAATGAATACTATTTAATCCAATTATTTAAACAACATAAAACACGTGTTTTGCTCATACTTATGTGAACAGAAATCATAGGACGTCACAAGAAGTTATGTCATTTTGTAGCTCCCAAGTCCCTACCACGTTACTACAACGAAGAACTCTCGAACTACCGATCCGTATAAAACAAAATATTGAAACAAGACAATTTTTTTTTTATAGGCATCGCCCTCAAGACTCCCGCCATGAAGAAGAGCCTCGACAAAGTGATGGGCAAGTGGAACGACATGCAGTCCAAGAGCCAACTCTTTGTCGAAAGGTAAACAGACGTTAACATCAATAAATAAAACAAAGTCGGATACTCAAGAACCGCTGGACCAATTTTTACAATCTTTGATTTTTTGGATTTGTCTCTGCCCCGAATAGCATAATAACTATTGAAACATCAGAAAAATTCAAGAATAAAAAAATATGAAGAAAATTAATTGTCTCATACAAGAAATTTGGACAGGACAACGTTTGTTGGGTCAGCTAGTTATAATTATAATTATGATTTTCTTTTGTATTATGTACTTTGTACTAAAGTAAATTTGTTGGTCCTTTTGGAGAAATAATTTTGCGATGCAAAAGGTCTGTAAATAAGTAATTACAGTCCCCGGCGATAAATATTGCACATCGATCTTTGGAAAGAGACAATCGGCTAATTTCGGCTTCGTAGAGCGTTATCTCTGTCGCACGAAATACAAACAGTCCGGTATCTATTAGGAGCTGTTAAAACAATTATGATTTGCTTCTTTTGATAATTCTTTTTATTCTTTGTATTAAATACACCAATTTTTCTGTAAGTGATGGCTTTAGGTTGGGGTAAAATAAAATAAAAAAAACATGTTCACATTATGTTTACGTATTTAATTATTTTGGAAAATTACAGCTGTTTTTAAATCTGTCAGCTTCGGTTACAAAATATTTATAAACATTGTAGATAATTTCGCGTGACTGACCTCGTAAAGGTTTCCCTGTTTTTCCTAAAGATGCCATAGTACAACTTTAAATTATTTAAATGGGGGGGGTGTTAACAACTCTAAATATATATTTTGAACTAACACTCTATCGCACTTGAGCAACGACCGACAAAACGTCACATAGGTAGTGTGCGACAGAGATAACGCTCTACGAAGCCGAAATTAGCCGATTGTCTCTTTCCAAAGGTCGATGTGCAATATTTATCGCCGGGTACTGTAATTAGGTAGCAAAAATATATTTTGTAATTATCTGAAGGGCAATTCTCGTACCTAAAAACGTTCAAATTCAAGTGGCAATCGCATGCCAGCGACAAGCAAAATATGTCAAAAACGTTGGTAAACGGGTAAACGCCATACAATTTTTGACATATTGAAACCGAGATTGCGAACGTTGTTAAAATACGAGAATTGCCCCTCAAATATCAAGATTAAATACTACATTAATATTTTTACTAAGTACTATGATGAAATACTACATTTGTGATGTAAATATTATTCCAATTAGAATCTCTTTGTACCAGTTGGTCCAAATGTCAATACAATTTTTGGTCCTTTGCGACGTTGTATTAATTTGACGCTTATTTTATTCTTGAACATTATAAATTATATAGTGATATTGTATTTTGTGTGCAGGCTGAAGTTCGTGGAGATCGTAGTGAACAGCATGGAGGAGAACCACCAGACGATATCCGAGTTCGAGATCAAACTCGCGCAGTTCAACGACTTGCCGAACGATGTTGAGCTGCTGAAGGATGTGAGTATTTTATTAGTAGTAAAAGTATAGAATATTAGTAGTGAAAGGATAGAATATGGCGTATACCTGTTATAAATAAAGCCAAGTTTTTATAGTAAGACAAACGAAGAATATTTGCGTTATACTAAAGCCCACGTTTGCACGGATGTAAACGTAATTATCGCGGCGGGATTTTATCGCGCACTGGATTTTCAACTCTCAGTGTTGAGCCGAGCATTGAGAATCAATGATAACAACAACAGAGTGAAAAAACACTCTGTTGGATTTTCAACTCTCTGCGCTAAGCAGAGTGTTAAAAATCCAGTGCGCGAAAAGAAATCGCCTGCGCTAAGTAGTGTTGAAAAATCAGTGTGCGAAAAAAAATCGCCTTGATATTTTCACGTCCGTGCGAACGTCGGTTATGAGAGCAAAAAATGTTACTTCAGACCCGATAATAATTTTGGTCCTAGTTTCCAAACAGAACCAAAACTGGCTGTATGTCTGTAAAATTAACGTATTGCTTATATATATATTCCTCACCTTCTTCTCTACTAAATATTCAAATACATACATGCGACCAAAGCCAGTACTCCAAGACCAAATGTCAATGCTGTAATTTACAAAGAACACAATCCATAAAATATCTTGGAGTAATTATTGACGAAAAACTCACATACAAGGAGCATATCACTGCACTCTCAGCCAAAACCAGAAAGTTAATCTATATCATTAGGGAACTTAGAGATGTTGCTTGCATGAACCTTATTAAAGCTATTTATATCTCTTTGTGTCAATCTATCTTATCATACTGTATAAGCGTATGGGGTGCCACATCGACATCACACCTCATGTTGTTGGAAAGAGCACAGAGATCCGTTCTAAAAGTAATGTTAAAGAAGCCAATTAGATTTCCAACAAAAGATCTTTACAAAGAGGCTGATCTACTTAGCGTGCGAGGGCTCTATGCAACGCATGCAATTATCTCCACTCATAAGCTAGTCATAAATTCGCCAAATTACAATCACATGCTGAAGCGTAGAGTCTTTAAAATCGTTACTACTAAATGTAAAACGTCATTTGCTAGAAGATCACAGAAGTTTATGTTTCCATACTTGTACAAAAAAATTGTAAATAAATACCAGCTCCAGCATAATACAACTCGTGAAGCCAAAGTTAAAGTTAGGAAATTGATCACCGGCATGAACTACTATCAGATGGAACAATTGCTACGTACAGTTGTCTAAAGACTAAGCTGCACACTCTCATTAAATTTTATCACACACAACACACATAACAAACTTCACACATAATACTCTCTCAAACACTTATTTACACATTTCACACTCATATACATACAACACACTCGCACTTAAACTTCATGAGAATGATATGCAGATTTAATTTATTTTACTATTATTAGAGTAATCGTTTTTGTTTGACAGCCACGATTCAGGCTCTGCCTAGTGTGGTTTCACTGTTATTTTTGTAAGTTGTAATTTGAGTTGCTAATAAAGTTATATTATATTATATTATATTATTATTATAATATTATATTATATACAGGGTATATCAGAAAGGTATGGTCAAAATTAAGGGTGTGGTACAGACCATCAAACTGAACAATTGTCTCCGTGGGACTAACATCGTAATCGCGAAAAAATTATCAGTCGTCCCATACAAAACTTTAGTACCTACTAGACCCAAAATGGGGACCACTGATTATTTTTTCGCAATTACGATGTTGGTCCCATGGAGAAAGTTGTTCAGTTTGTTGGTCTGTACCACACCCTTCTGCTACACCCTGTATACACATCATCCTGTTACACTCTTATCACTTTTAGTAAAAAACTTGTTAAAGTTGGACCCTTGACTTATATCATCCGTCATACAAGACTACTTTAAACACTCAATTACTCTATTAAGGCGCGGTATTAGCTCAATATTCACAAAAAATGGTTTCTTGGATTGTCGAATATGACATAACGCAATGAAACTATCCGACGCAAAAAATACAGTGGACAGAGAAGGGTTTAAAGAAAGATTTCAACCGAATAGAATAGTAAAAAATAGTTTGATATTCCTAATAAAAAATTTGGAAGTTGCTCCACAAAAATAAACTTTGGCGTCGAACATCTCTGTATTTTCAGCGATAACGACATTATTTTTTTTTAAATTAGCATTTTTATAAAACTAACCGGATAATTATTTAATTTATTGTGTATATTCTGAATAATCTAAAGAAAACCCGGAAAATAAATGCACATTCGCAGCTTAGTCACATCTTGGCAACACAAATATTATTTTCAATTTTCAACCTTATTTCAAGCCCGCTAATTGTGACAATAGATTACGCGGTTGTGTGCCGTTTGAAATCGAAGTCAGTCCGCGCCTTAAACCCTCTTTCCCACCAGATGCACGAAGACCTCCTCCGCATGCAAGTAGCAGTGAGCAAACAACAGATCCAAGTAGACCAGATGAATGACGACGCAGAGAACTGTCGCCGTCTAGTGGAGACGTCCAGGGCTGGCTTGCCGCACTCCTCGCTCCCGAGAGCAGGGAAGCATATCGACCTGGAGAGATTAGATAAGGAGGTTTCTCAGCTGAATAATAGGTGGAACAACGTGTGCACTCAGTTGGCTGAGAGGTGAGTGAAATTACTCTATTTGGAGCTAATTTTTCAATGGTCAGATAACTTTTATCTCAAGAATAAATATGATAGTTTAATATTGTCTATAAAAAAGCTGTCAAACCGCCATATTTATTCCATAAATAAAAGTTATCTGACGATTGAAAAATTAGCCCGCAATTCTATATTTATTATTCCTACTTTTGTTTATAATCGAACAGATCTTTGTTTTTTTTACCACTCAAAAGTATAATTACATAATTAGAGTTTATTGGGGTAATTCCGATTGATGATAATTTCTACCAAACGCAGCGGCATTTTATGTAGCGTTAGCGAAAGACGGCGGCCGATAAAATGGCGTCTAATCATTATGTTACCAATACAAGTAAAATATTACTGCGTTTGGTAGATATTATCATCAATCGCAATTACCCCATTACCGTAATTACCCCAATAAACTTGATACAAAATATTATTCTGATTTTGCTTATTCTTATTTTTGGGCGGTAGAAAAGTCAAACTTGTTTGTTATTAACAAGTTTTTGCGTCTCTACTGCTGGCTGGATTCTGCTCTTGTAAACCAGCCCTACCTGTTCTAATAAACCATTAGAGCCAGTTTCTCTATAGAAAAATAAAAGGACAATAATTACTTACTAAAAATATCCTTCCCACAGACTTCGAAGCTGTGAAGCAGCGTATCAACTCCTGCGCAACTACAGCGCCGGTTTAGAGAAAGAAGCCGAATGGATCGAAGATGCGTACAGCAAGCTGCAGGCACAGCCTCCTGTCGAAGTCAGGCCTAAGGAACATTTCGAACCGACAAGGGTGAGAATTACACCACCAGGACATTTTTAAAAGCATTTGTTGGTCCTCTATTTTCAGTCTTTAGGACGTCGGGTAGAGAAGATAGGCTATTTAGAAGGATACTTTCTACCAGGATTTTACAGCAACAGGTAGTCTTCAATAGAACCCAGGGCTCGTCAAATTCTAGAAATTAGGTTGAGGTCAACTCGTCACTGGTTTTGGTCAATTTATAGTCCTTAATTTTAAGAGGGCTGTCGCATTTTGTCGCCCCTCTCGCTCACACGGGACCAAATTTATAAGAATTTTAAATTAAAAAATGCTTTAAAAAAAAAATTATTATTATTTATTATAAATAATTTATTAAAATTATTATTAAGTATTATAAATTATTATTTTAAATGTAATCAATTAGCAAACTAGTAAATAATATTATTTTAATAGGTAATGATTTGAAACACATTTTTATTGTGGAATTTATTTAACTCATTTCACAAACAGATAATACTTTTTGAGCCGAGTTTATTTATTAGATAACACAATAGAAATGTGTTTTTAATAAATAAGTACTTATTAAATTAATGTTATTTACTAGTTCGCTAATTGATTATATTTAAAAAAAAAAAACAATCTTAAAAATTTGGTCCCGTATGAGCGAGAGAGGTGACAAAATTCGACAGCCCTCTTTAAGGATTGTTTGAGTTTTAACACACAACAAAGAGGAATAGAGTGACTAATCTGGTCCTGACTGAATATATATCATTATTACATGAATGAATGCATGTATATTATTAACTTCAAAAATTATTAAATAAGTTGGTTTGGGATTTTTATCCTACGAATCGGAATAAGATTAACTAAATATAAGAAAGCATGTTATGATGATTTGGACAACGAGAAGGGTTTGTTTTTAATCCTTGTTATTATAAATGTATGATACCCACGACAATTTAATAATCAAAAGGATAACAGATTTTTGCACTATGTGGCTCATTTATGATTCAAAAGGATTCGGTCCACTCTGGGACTAACGAAAAATTTTAACTTCACGAAAAAATATACAGGGTGTAAGTGTAAACAGTGGCAATCTCTTAAGGGGTCATTGTACTCATCATTATGAACAACTTTTACTGTGGGACCAAACCTGAAATCGCGAAAAAAAATCAGCTGTTCATTACATTTATGTTCGTATACTTTGTCAAAATTTAGGGACCAGCTGATTTTTTTTCGCGATTTCAGGTTTGGTCCCATAGTAAAAGTTTTTCATAATGATGAGTACAATGACCCCTTAAAAGATTGCCACTGTTTACACTTACACCCTGTATATCCATTTTTGCACTGTAATGTAACTAATTCTAATGTTACCGGGTGTTATGTGGTCCTTCACAGAACCTACTCACAAGCGTCGTGGAGAGGACGCCTAAGATTGAGAAGGTTAACGTTGACGGTGGCAGATACATACGAGAGGCGAAGGTAAATATCAGTATACTAATTGATGTCTTAGACATTCGATTAGCCTGTGGCGTTTTCTGGAATATTCGGAGATTTTTTCATTGTGTCAATTTCATGCCTGGTTGAACGTGTTTTAATGACTCGAGAGTACCAAAGACGGTGAACCACTTTTCGAACTTATGGTATTAAGGTTGAAAAGTGGTTCACCGTAATTTTCCGCGATGGTACATGATAGTTTTAGGTATGTAATAAGTTGATTATGATTACATCCTATTTTAACACAGGCAAACAAAATTAATTAATAATAAAATTCCATAAAACGCCATAATATCATGTCATAATCAAGATTTCTGAGAGGTTCTGAGTGAAGTGAGTTCGGTCCAGCGTGTCGTTCCTGCTATTGTCTGCTTCGATCTCTGTCTTTTGGGTCTTTTCAAGTCTCTTCGTATATCAGAGGTGATTTAGGCTCAAACACGTCAAAATGCACGAAAGCTTCCGCCCTTAAAAAGTAACGCTTGCGTTTTTATACTAAACGATGCTTTGCCACTTAACTTTTTAATCGATTTGAATCGATTGCTTTCAACTAATCGTAATCATCTGAATGCGAGATGTTTGTATGATCGACACTTAACTATGAAAAGCAATTTATAACTGCTATAGTTTGCATTGTTGTGTGACTAAAAGTTTTGTGGATTATATTAGAGTTCATTCTGCGTGCTTTATCAATGTCATGTCGTACTTTTTATTAAGTTTTAAAATTGCAATTCAGCCTCAATAAAAAAAAAAACATACCGTTACAATATTTCGCTAAATTTAAGCTAATACTCATAACGTTAGCATATTTTCATAATAGTAATGGTTAAATACATAATAAATAGACTCGCCATAAAAAAAAGTTTCCGTTTCGGCGGAATTCAAAAAAACGACGAGACCATATTCAGAATTTGAAATTCAAATTAATTTCTTGTAAATAGCTTCTAAAATTTGTACAAATGAGTTCATTGTTCTTTACAAATGTGGCTTTGCATGCATTGTTTTGGTGTCTCAATGTTGCCAGACTATAAAAAAAACCATTTTATGTAAACAGCACTGTCTGTGGGTTTTCTGTTTCAATATACACAGTTCTTTTGCTTAAATGTGCACGAAATGGGTGCTAGTCTAGTGTGGCCTCACTTTTGGTGTTGCACGCTTTAAAAATACCTGTGTACTGTACAGGCCAATCTTTTCCATCCGGCATGATTTCATTCCCGCTGTGAGCTGGACTAGTGTTGTCAGTGAAAAAAAAACATTTGAAAGACTGAATGGATGTTAGGACCAGTAATTAAATTGTAGTATGAATAATAAACGCATGTTTTTTCTTCATTTCCTCAGAAGTTATCTGTAAGGAAAAACATAGTTTATATTTTAATGGCTACTGGTCTTTTGAGTCGGTGAACTTTGAATGTGTGTGTGTGTGACTGTGACTCTCACATATTTTTATAAGTTTCATCAAGTCCTGTAAAAGTGTGCAAGTTATTATGAAAGGTTTTAAAAAATATTCTAATGACAGCTTAATTTTAGCAAGCAGATTGTTCTTTTCCACGAAAAAGTTTCAATTAAAATCGACCTTTTTGGTTTTGTTCCAATTTTGAAACAGATATTTGAAAAAAGAACAGTCTGCTCTCTAACTAACAGCCCTAATAACCCGCTTGACCCTAACCCGACATAGATATACTCCTCGAGATGTCAGCGATACGCTGAATGGCTTTGCGACGAGGTACACCCTTCGCTGGACATGCGTCAGCTACGCCGTCAAGCAGACGTCGAATTAGCCGAACGCTTCCGAGCGCGGGGCCGAAGCGATCCCGAACGCATCCCGGCGGGATCCGAAGCAGTTGCAAGAGAGCTGGATGATTTGAATGCGAACTACCAACGATTGATGGATATGTTATATGAGAGGCTAAGGAGGATCGCCGCCGCTAATCCAGGAGACATCGTTACTTTGGTGAGTGGCTTTTGTTTTTTTTTTTGTGCTGGGGTCACACTTATTGGATAAGGCCATTATTAAAAGTGATTTTTGTCACAGAAACAGTCCTGGTATTCAATCGGGGAAAAAAAGCCTGTTATAAGTGTGGTCATGGCATTATGATTGTCTTGTTGTAGGTATAGCATTAGAAATTAAAAAACTACTTGATAATTTATGAGATAAAAACAGTCTAAATAATTATTGCAATTATGGATTTGCATTTATGCAAAATATAGATGAATTCAATCAAAATTTATAATTTGCATGCAAATTGAATTAATTTTAGGTTTTAGTATTATCAGCTCACAAAAATCTCGTTGTAAACAATGCTACATTCGTAGTAATAATAGTACAGTAATTGCACTACCAATCACAGATGAAAAATAAACCAATTGAACCAAAGACGTTCATTAGCAGAATTAATACAACCTCTGTGAATGGCTCTATTATTAAGAAACGTGTAACGTGTAATGCATTTTAAATTACAAGCGGTGTCATATGTGTAGGTAATTTATGAAGTAAGTACTTAATAATTTCAACGAAGTTATAATCTAGATAATCTCGTATTTTTTGGGAAAATCCGTCTGTGGTAGGATTTTATTTACAAGTCTAAAACGAGGATAATACCTGCATAACTACTTACTTACTAAATTTTCTACTTATTAAATTTTATCCAAACCTAAGATTTTGCAGTACTTACCTATTTTGGTATGGTACCCAGTGCTTTATTTAAATGGTATTTTATCCCACATGCAAATAACGATTATTCCTATTAAAACTTTCCCACAAAAAAACAAGAACAAATCCAAAAAGTTAAAATACCAACCATTGCAAAAGGTTTTACAAAACAGTTTGTAGGTATGTCTAGCTAAAACCCCGTTTCAATAAAATCGTACAAAACTAGTTTCATACCAAAATGTCCTTCCAATGTGTTCTAAGCAATGTCACTCGTAGAACCGACCTCATAAACAAGGCATTAGATGTAAAAAACTAAATTGCTTCACACTTGAAATATAGCTATAATTTTGTGGTTTTTATTTTTATTGCTATCTCGATGTAGTATCTCGCTAATGTCATGTTGTTAGAAGCTAGGAGCATTATTTTAATATTTTCATTTTACATTACATATTTTTGAGGTTCTAGTTATATAATATCGAATTGCAAAAATCTATTATAGGATACAATCTTTTGACTTTTTTTTTGACTGCCCTATGTGTGCTGCGACTCCAAGGACCATACGATTTAAACAATTTTAGTCTGAGTCTTCTTCAGAAAATCCAGCTTCTCATTCCAAGAATAACACACAAACGCATTAGCGTATATTTATTTATTCTATCAGGCGCCGGCGCTTTCTATCATCCATACATTCAACACACAGTGCAAGCGTGTCACGTAGATGGAAAACCACACGCTCACGTCCGTACGAACGTTTACCTAATTCACTTACGCGTAGTGATGTCACCATTAGGTCATCAGTCGAACCTCTTTCAAGGTCGTTCACTATTTAAATTTTGACGTTAAGGATTTTCGAATTGGAATTAAAATAACGATTTTGTTGTTGATGGTAAATTCGATGTTTAAATCAGTTTAAACCGATTGGTTTGAATTAAGAAGCCGTTAGTTGATTTTCTTTTTGACTAACAGAATAATAGAATTGATATACATACAGAATTGACAGCATAATTATACAATATACCTAGAGCTAAGCCTAGAGCTTTTTGAAACCGCAAAGAACTTTACGAATTTGCATATCTAAATACCTTCTGGGCTTGGGCAAAAAGGATGTTTATTCAAATGATGAAATGAATACATATTTGGTCTCGGTTTTAAATTATATTCATCCTAGAACGAGTTGAATGAGTAATCGTTCCAAAACTCATACACAATAATGACCTCAAAAAAAATTACCTTGACAAATGGGCATTCAAAAATAATGTAGTATTTCCACTTCCGCCAACACCCACATTCCCAAATATTGCCAAAACAATTGCGTCTATCGCAGATAAATCTTCAAATTGCATTTAATAATTACTGAAGTACCATTTATTATCCTCCTACGGTTTCTTCTTATATGTACAAAGCGTGGGTATTAGGACCACTCTTATATGGAGATGACTTGATTGGTCCTAGACTTTATTACGATGATTTCATTGTAGGTAGGTTTGCTATCGGATTAAAGTGAACTGTTGTGTGTGACAGACTGTTTTATACTTTACTAGCTGCGCCCCGCGGTTTCACCCACTTAGACCGGGATAAAAAGTAGCCTGTGTGTTAATCCAGGGTATAAGCTATGTACATACCAAATTTCATCCAGATCGGTCCAGCCGTTTGAGCGTGAAGAAGTAACAAACTTACAAACACACTCACACTCACAAACTTTCGCCTTTATAATATTAGTGTGATCTAAATTCGTCAGCATCTTTTGGTTCTGGGAGCTAATAATATTTCCTCATCACCTACTAGTGACATCGGTGACTGAAAAGTTGTACGGAAATCGTTTGTCATGGTATGGGCATGTGATGCGGAGGAATGAGGAAAATGTCATGAGGAAAGTTTTTAGTATGAATGTGGATGGCTATAAAGTAGGGGAAGACCAAATAAACGATGGATGGACTGTGTGAATTTAAAGATGATATGGGTAGAAACAGGGTAACTACCGAGATGACGCTCTCATATAGAAGTATGAAAGAAAGGGACATGTTGCGCCGATCATAAATAAATTGGGATAAGGCGCCATCTCTACGGGCGAGAAAATCGCGGCGATATTCTCGTCGTGCCACCAAATTCAATAGAAACTCTATGAATCAATCTTCACACGGCGATATAATCGCGGCGATAATTTGAAGGCAGAGCGTGACTATCGCCGCGATTCTCTCGCCCGAGGAGATGGCGCCTAAGGGCAGGAGATTGATAGGTACCTGCCATACAAGCGTCGATCCCTACGTTTACTCATTGAAAGTAGACGATTGCAGACCATTAAATCCAGGTTTCATTAGGAGGTTTCTATAAGTTAAAGAGTTTTAGATGTTAAGAGCTTTAGATGAAATTTATTTCGTGAGAAATGGAAATTTCTGTAGATTTCTTCGGCTACCTCATTAACCTAAAGCTCTTAAACCCAGACGGTATCGCTTTTGAGGTCTTGAGTTCATTCCTCAGGTCGGGCAAAGTGTAATTTGTGTTTTCAGTTAGAAAGTTCTAAGTTAGGATTGGAGCTGTGTGATAAAGGGAGATAAGTTCACTTACCAAGTCTCGCCCACTATCAAACAAGTATCTTAAGTTGTTGGAAAACTGTGGGAGGGAGAAAGCATACCTCTGCTACCATACCATAATATTAGCCTGTAATAGACCCGAGCCATACGATGAAGTATCAATCTGCCTAACCTTTTCCTAACTATGTTGGGATCGGCTTCCAGTAGAACCAAATGCAGCTGAATACCAGTATTTTACATAGAGCGACTGCCTATCTGACCTCCACAACCCAGTAACTTGGTAATATAATACCCCTTGTTAAGACTGGTTGTCAGACTTTCGGGCTACTGGCGACCCGTAACGACTGTCAAAGTTCCGCGAATGACAGCCGGGACCAATAACGGCTTAACGTGCTTTCCGAGGCACGGAGGAGTCTCGGTATGTAAAGATGGTCATACATCCACGGACCAACCCCGGCAAGCGTAGGTTAACCTGACGGATCGACCCGTGAGGCTGTTATTACCTAGCCACGAGCTCTTCGATGCCATACGATGAAGTAACAAGTAATTAAATAAAATGAAATTGTTTATTGCCCAAATACTGACTGTCTCGTTGGTATAGTGGTCGAAAGTGCTGAGCATTTTTCGATTCCCGGATATTGGGGTTTTCACCAGGAACTTCTCAGTAGCAGCCCGGAATCTGGATTAGTGCCCGGTTGATGGCAATAGGCTCGCCCCCTATTACATGGGACTTGAACATAACTGACAAAATATAGGTGTACTGTAGATACACCTCTGCCTAACCCTTTGGGGACACAAGGCGTGATGTTATATTAAACATAAACAGAACATGGTATTTACCATAACATTGTTTAAAAATAACTTTTACAGTTGGTACAGATCAACTTGAATAAATTTTTGGTCCTTCCATCCGCGCGTCTGTACCTTTTTTTTTACTAGACATAATTCTCCCACTGCTGGGCAAAGGCCTACCTACTCTCTTTCCACCTCTCTCTGTCCAGAGCTGCCAAGGACCAATCTTTATTGAAGCAGTCCAGCTCATCCCGTCATCTCCGTCTGGGCCTGCCGCGATGTCGTTTGCCATTAAGCGGGACCCACTGGGTCATAAGTTTGGCGCATTGATCGTCTGACATGCGGCAGATGTGTCCAGCCCAATTCTATTCCGTCTGTACCTAATACTTAAAAATTTAAGACACGAACCTTAATAATAAATCCGGGCCTTAGTTATAATTTAATAATAAATTCAGTCCCGCCAAATAAACCTCCAATATTACCTTACAGAAGTTATGCAGCCGTTACACGAAGTCTGATAACGAAGTTTGGTACAAAATCGTAAAAAAGAGCCACCATTTGCAATAAAACCTGGTAGTTGGTACATGGTTCGTTGACTCGCCTGTATAGGTGCTGACAAAAAACTAATGCATACATGTCTATCCGTGACTGTTTAACAATGAGGTCGAGGACCAGCCTTGCCCATGTCTTTTGCAACTTAATTGACGGTTACATTAGATTTATATTTCTCGGTAACTAAAAAATAATTTGGTAGAATCAAAACCTTTATCTGTAACATCACATCATGAAATATAGATATGTTAGGAAGCCATGTGTATAAACCAAATTCATGTTTTCCCTCTGATACTTCATAAATATGAGTCTTCAGCAGATCCATTCAACTTAAGGCGAAAGCGCCAGGGTAGCCCGCGAAATTCAAAATTTCTTACGTTTTTTGCAATTTGTAGGTCATTCGTCTAACTTAGTTCAGGCTATGATGCAGCACTTTTTATTTACCGCTGCCATGAGCCTTCTACATGAATTCGTTTGAGAATGAATCATTGTAAAATTGGCCAATTTGTTATAGAACTGACGCGACGATTCAATGCCTATGTTTTGTAAAAAATAGAAGGAAAAATGGTTGGGTTTAACAAACTCCATTTTATAATTTGTATGCTGTAATTTTTTAGGCTAAAGGAAAACTTCATGAGGTTTCCTGAACTTAATAGTTTGAAATGGACAGCTAGGAGCCCATCCTTAGAATATAGAATCCTACTGATCCCGTGTTGAAGCTACAGATATCACTACACTGGCTCATCACCACCGCAGCCTCTCCTGCAGGCACCACTTCACTTTAAACTGTTTCCCGCCATTCGTGCTGAACTGACAGTTGACATTACTGACAGCGACCTCATTGCTGACGTGCATAACATAGTGTTTACATTATCTATTAAATAGATACACTATGGTCGGACTTTTAATTAGCCGCAGTAAAGTGACACTTCTTATTTGTCATTTCGTTAAAAAATGTTCCCATTTGATAGCGAAATGACAGTAGAAATGGCATTAGGAGTGTCATTTTACGCAACTAATTAAAAGTCCGACCATAGACTACAGTACAGGCATCATTGCCCATTCCTTTTCTGAACTGCAGAGCCTTTTGCAGTAGTATAACAATTACTGTCTATAAAACCTTTTTTTTACTACCAAGCTTACAAAAACCAGTTTTAACATTCATTAATAGATATCCTCTTTAGGCTATCAATGCAATCAGAGCAAGTTGACATTACAATAAACTCAGGCGCACGTTTCGAAGCGATAAGTGCTATTTATAAGTATTACGGTATTTATTAAGCCGGTTACAAGCATGGCTGCCTACGTAATCGCTTTTAAAGGTGTTTCTGTGGTTTAGGTACCTAGCTATATTAGGTAGATACTGTATTTATAGTTCATGCTAATTTTCCTTAACTTTAATGGAGGTAGGTAAAACTGTAATAATAAAATTATAGCTACAGTTTCACATAAAGGTAAAAATTAAATGTAGCTAAGTTTAGTTTCGTATTTTTGGCGTTGCGTTCTTTATAAAGAACTAGGTAACTACTGCCCGCGAATTCGTCCGCGTGAATGTACTTATCCCCCGCCCACGCTAAAGACTTACTTCGTTTTCGCTTAGCTTTTTTTCTGATTTTTTTTTCTTTTTGCTCGGCTCCTTGAGTTGTAGCTTGATGTTAAATAGCTTAGATCCTTCCTCCAGAATTGGATTATTGAATGCAAAAATATTTTTCAAATCCGACCGGTAGTTCTAGAGATTAGCGCGTTCCAACAAACAAAACTCTTCTGTTTTATGATTAGTATAGTTTAATGTTTACATCGTGTCTTTTTTCGTCTATCTATAGGTACCTATTACATAGAGTACCTACTTACCTAATAGCAATCGTAAAACTTATAATATATTCCTGCATTATTGTCATAGAACTTAGCTACTTTACCTACGGTTGTACGGCTTAGCCAAAGCATAAAACAGTGGGCTCAAATAGCTTATCGTAAAATAATCAATCACGGAACATAAAGAGAAAAGCACGTCCAATTTACAAATGACGTCAGAAGTTACCCATAAGAATATGCAAAAAAGCAAAGTTCCGCTGAAACGCTCACGTAAGCGCTGCAGCACTGAGTGATCTTTAAAACTTATTATTACAATTAGTATGAGTTAATCTGTCGGTCACGCATCTCAAATGCAAAAAGATTGTAAGTAAACATACTGTTAAATAATTAAATTCTTTATCTTCATGAGAGTAGTAGGGGCTCGTGGCTAAGTAATATCAACCGTACAGATACGCTTGCCGCGGTCGGTCCTTGGATGGGTGACCATCTTTACATACCAAGACCCCTCCGTGCCCCAGAAAGCACGTTAAGCCGTTGGTCCTGGCTCTAGTTCATCTTTGACAGTCGTTACGGGTCGTCAGAAGTCCGAAAGTATGACAACCATGGGTTGTGGAGGTCAGATAGGCCGTCGCTCCATGTAAAATACTGGCATGTAGCAAGTGGTTAGACTGGAAGCCGACCCCAACATAGTTGAGTAAAGGCTAGACAGATTGACAAATGTCTAAGAGAGAGATGATTTGCGTCTAATGTGTTATCTAGTATTCTTTAATTTTGCTAACTGTGTAGTGAAACTTCACCTGGTGAGTTCCAAATTGCTCGGTTTACAATCATAATCAAAAATTAATTTAACAATGATAAAAAGATGTGAACAACTCTCTCTAATTAAAATAATTGATGCACATTACCCAGCGTATTTTGAGATGGTTCTGTTTTAAATCTTAGTGCGATGATGTAATAGCAAGCAATTAAATTAATTATGTTTACTAAAAACCAGCCATTTTGGGGAATTTTAATAGTTTTCATACATAAATACCTGTATTTTTAACCTTAGCTGATATATCCACGTACTGCTAAATATTACCATAGTAAATAATCTTAGGTAAAGCACTTTAGATAAGAATAAATATCCTATCACAGGTAGGTATAGAACAAGACAAATCTATATAAACAAAAAGAGAAGTCCTGACTGACTGACTCATCAACGCCCAGCCCAAACCCTTGAATCTAGAAAACTGAAATTTTGCACAGAAAAAATGTTCCCTTTATAATGTAGACAAGGAATACGGATGGATTTGCCGGTAGTACGTTCCCGTGGGATATTTTCCGACATCCACGCGGGCGAAACCGCTGGCAAAAGCTAGTCCTTGATAAAATGAAATTCTAGTTTAGAACTCCTCCCTATGAATGTGAGAAGAGTTTTTTATTTAATGAAATCAGCTTCAAACTGCATCTTCCACCCGTCCTGATTAATATTCTATCAGTTCTTCAAAATATTAGATCTCCAAAATAAATTACTTTAAACTTCTAATTTTACTTGTACTAAATACCTAATTAATGCTTCACAATCTTTGATAAATTGTTCTTAATGTTTTCTCCTCAAGTTAACGAGATGCGCCTACGCTTTTCTTACGGGGTAAGGCTCTTAGCGGTACCTACATGATGTGTACCAAGACCGTTATAAGCCACTTATTGCCTGTAACACCCACGTGGTTTACCGCCAAATGCAACGGCTATTTGACCTAATTTATACAGTTACACTGACGCCTTTCCAAAAAGGACCAAAAATATTTTTACTGTTGAAAACATTCTTATCTGAATCCTTTGGTCCTAATAAATTTATACATTCAATTTAACATCTAAGAATACTTGCCACGAATATACCGGATGACTTTTTTTACCGTCTCGAAAAAAATTGAGTACCTATATTAGGTGAACGGAGTAGAAGCTTATACATAACTTTAAAAAAAAAAAAATCTAAAATCTATGATTTGAATTTCGATATTTTAAAACGACATAAATATAATTTTTTTTTCAAAATTTCTGTTTTTATGGTACAAAAATGAAAAGTTTACATTGAATTTGTAGTATTTATTGGTACTTCGATAATTTTTTCTGCTTAAGCTGTTAAAAAAAAAAAAACTAGGTATGCCTTAGGCTTCTACTCTGTTCACCTAATATACCCAATTATTTTCGAGACGGTAAAAAAAAGTCTTCCAGTATAATACAATACTTTATAGTGCTTGACTAAATAAAAAGTGAATAGAATCCAGAAGCTACAAATTAGGAGTTAGGACACGTTAGGACCAAACAGTTCTATCTGCACATTATTACTACATATTATTATATCCCACCATTGTAATTTTGTGCTAATTCCGCCCCACGGTAGCCCCGTGCTTTACTGTCGTGTGTAAGCCCATGTGTTGACCATAATGTATAAACTATGAGAATATATTTAACGTTATCAAAGTGTGTTCGCGTGAGGAATTCATAATTATTACATCTAGGTGACGTAATATTAAGCTCAGCGTGGTCGCAGTGTCAAGGTCCAAAGCCGTTTAATTATCATCTTGCTTTTAATGCACGTAGTTTTGCTACAAATAAACACGTAAAAATAGTAAACGTTAGGAATGTTTGAACAGTTCTGTGCAGGGCCAGAAAAAAATGGTTATGATTTCGGAAGTCTGAAAAGGCGACTTCTGAAAGTGTGGTATATAGGGGGGAGAATACTTACTAATCTACTTTGATCAACTCGCAAAATTCGTAAAACCTAACCATTCTTGAAAATTAGGACCAAAATATGTATCCAGTAGAGAAAGTACTAAACCAAGTCATCACAGTCGGTGCTAGTCTATAAAAAATAATTTACGACGAATGAATTGACGTTACAAACTTTTTAGGTTAAAATCAATATTTACTTCCTGAGTTTACTTCACTCACAAAATCGTGCTTCAGCTACTATTGTGTTGTAATGTAATGTTGATCCATAAACATTTATTACGTAAAGATTACGAAACAAATCCTCAACTCTTTGAAAACCTATTGATTCTTTAGGACTGGCATTATTATTTTAACCAGGGTTGGGTTGGGTTAGACGGAGGTCGGCTCAGTAAAAGCCAAGGTCGTATTAGTTAGGGCGATAACGTTTGAAATAAACTGCTTGGCTACAGTTTTAGTTACGATAAGAAAGTTAAGAGAATTGGCGATGGACATGATTTTGGTGTTCTTGGTGATTTTGTGAAAATTGATACTGGATGAAAATCGGAAATCGTTAAAAATATTTTTACAGTTCAAGACCTTCTCAAGCTAAAGATCTGTCTCTTAGATAATTAACCCATAAGTGATCTCACCTTTCGGGTCTTTAGATTTTCGTTTCTTTTTTCCCTAAAATAACTCTTTGATGTTTTCTTTAAGTGCAAGAAAATGGATCATTTGGCATGTAAATTGGACTTCAACAATATGATAGGATTAGAACTGTACAAATTCCTTGATCGGATGAAGCCTTAGCAAAATTACAGAGCGATCATACAGATGTGCCGTCAGTCGGAACGTTGCAACGAATACCTACCTATTCATGATAGCAATAATTTGATACGATGACTGTACGTCCGTTTTTTAGTAGCGCGCGAACGAAGACCGGCTATCGACGTACGCCGCGCTCGACTAAAAGCGAACGAATTTTGGAATACGAATTTTCAGTTTCGAGTTTTAATTTCGGAGTTCATGTTATTGTGTGCCTGTATTTGAACAGTGAAAAGTTTGTGTGGAAAAGTTTTTGTTTGAATTTGCCAAACATATTTTCGTGTTCTTCTTTTAAAAAACTGTTTTCCGATTTTATCTGTATTTTACAATGCCGGTTTAGGCTTATCTGTATTTTGTTTATAGATAATTGAGAATTTACAACTGCGATTACAAGTCAAGATATTCGCACTAAGCAAGAATACAAGTTAAGAAGTTAACTGGCGACCTTAACCGACATTTTATGATTAATGTAAACGAGAAAAAATATAATTGAAACCAGTTCGAAGGCATTGCATTATTTCTAGGCGCTTTGACGAATTGGTTTTGCAAAACAAAATGAATGAAAATAAATTATTAATTCATATTGTAGCACTTGAATTTCTCATAAAGTCATATAGTATTTTTGTTTTGTTTAGATGCTCAAGGTTGTCTGAAACGAGTAGTTTTTGCTAATTTTGTATATAATTTTGAAAAGAAGCATGAAGCGAATAGGTTGTATCACCGTTTTTAGTCGCCAAAGATGTGTCAATAGCTATGGCTCGTGCGATATGAGGTGAAAAACCGGCTGACCGATTTTTTTTATCATACTTAGATAACTAGAAACAGCTGTTCTCTATGCAACCGATAAGTAGAATGAATTCGATATTTGAATTTAGACAGCTGAGTGTTGATTAAATGCACAACATTTTGTAGAGTGAACCCTTTTACATATTTCAGCATAGTAACATTTAAAATAACTTAATCAAATTAAAATATGAATGAAATGTAAACATATTTAAATACTCAATAGTGCAGAAAATCACATACATAGTACCGGACATACAAGATACCTTGTTTTATCTTTCATATCAGAAGAAGTATTAAAATTAAGATAATGCACTTGTACGTAATCAGCTTTAACCGATATCTAGTATGTATTTCTCAAAATTACGTCAACTTCGATTAGATATGATCTATAGCCCAATAATAAAGACAATAAATAACTAGAAATCTCTAAATAACTTAAACAATTCAAGGTTTCATGAACAATGGTCCAATAAGTTCGAAGGACCACATTTTTTGGGAGTTCATACAATCCTGAAAAGAAAAGACATACTTAACAATAAAATTCGTATAATAAATAAATAAAACGTAGAACAGACATCGTTTAAATAATTTATAACCGTTCAACTTAATAGCTATTCATTTGAATTTTTCAGAAAATTGGTCTGGACATGCTACGCCTTTAGTACCTATTAATACTTAATTTTTTTTTCTAATAAATTGTTTCAGTTGATTTACTATTTCAATATTGATAGTTTCGTGTCATACTTGAATATAAGAATCCCTGATCAATTCTATAACAAATCTTATCAAAGGCATAACGATCAAAATTATGCTCAAGCAAAACAGTTTGCCTTTGTAAAAGTTCTTACATCTTCTCTCCCTCGTAGACTATTTCGAAAATTGGACTATGTTCTCTAATGCGTAAAGTCTTCACTCAACTTTATTCACCTAATCATTCTCAATGTCAAGGGAAGTGTTGCTCATATTAAGCCTATACCTTGACATTTATTTCTTCATGCGTAAGAGTTTAAACAAGGGTCTCTGTTGGATGTGATTAATCGTTTCTGTTGATGCCATTACTTTTCAAGATTATAAGCCTCTACTTAGTAGCACTTTTTAAGATTAGCACACCTTATGTTTTGGGAAATCCCCTATAAATGAAAACGAGCTGTGCACTATATTCTGAAAATATTTTAATTCATCAATGTAGGGTACTAGCTGCCCCGCCAGACGTTGTCCTGTCATTTTTTTTTCTTTTAAACCACCCCCCTCGGTCAAGCCGTTTTTAAGTTTTAGCGAGACTAATGGACGGCAATAGATTTTTTAAATTTAAGATAGATAAGTAACTAGGTTATGAATGAAGATATATTACAATATAGGCCTCCGTTCTTCTCTGCCACTCTCCATGAGTGAGTCTCTCGTTCAGGTTCCAGTCACTTTGACAATATCGTCAGCCTCTCGCGCTTTTGGGCATCCCGAGATTCTTCAACCTAACCATGGCCATCATCTTGTACGTTTTATGTTTTATCTCTGTTTTCACAATACACTACACTTGACCTGTTATTACATTATTATCTACTTAACCTTTATTTACATTAAAAAACAAATTGCAATCAGTTCACCTTGTACCTTTATTTATTAAAATAGTCATTGCATCATTACGTCATTGCCTGTCCTTATTTATAACGTTATGTATGCCATTGTTGTTTTCCTTTTTTCCGTCTGCCGAACGTGCTATGTCAATTACTGAGTTGTTTCCTCAATTCTCATATTCATGTGTTTATAAAGTTCCATTTGAAATGCTTTCTGATTGCTTCGACCATCAATGTTTCTATAAGTTGGAAAACGATTTTATGTATTTCTATGAGTGTTGACTTTTTAGTGACATCATCAGTGATCGATTTAATGTCCTATATATATATCCGAATAGATCCGGATTCAAAGAAATGGCACAGATGACAGACTCAAAGAAGGCTTGTAAAAAATTCTCGGAAATTAGAGTTTTTCCTTGAATTCGTTCGTATAACTATTTAAGCATCATGTACTATAAGCGTCTATAAACTAGTTTATATTGAAATACGTTTAAGGCAAAAAGGCTATAAGGATACTTAGATAGTCAATGTTTATTTGTATGCCAAACGAAGTAGCCTCAGCTATCAAGAGGTGGGTCATTGAATTAATGAAGGTGACACAATAAGTACTGTAGGGGACCGAACACTATGCGGTGAATAAATCTCTATAGCTCGTGCAATAAAGGATAATAATTCTGAATATTAAGTGACTAATGCTGCAAAAATAATTACTCTATTCTAGCTAAGAACAATAAGTCACCTTAAAATAAGATGCAAGTGAGGTCAGCTTAGAATATATGTTTAATTAGAATTACTATAAGTAACGATGTCAAACGCAATGAATATATTCTCTAGCAAAGATTTTCAAGTTCAACCATCCGGTATACTTATTACATAATTCTGTTACAGATATAGTCAACGTCCCTTTTCGTAAATATCACGGAAGCCATGACCCCATTTTAAAGTTTACACAAATAAACTCCCTAATCTTTTGTTGCAATGACAATGCCTGTAGCTACTCATCCACCCATCGTGTGAACCATTCAAGATGCCATTTGGCAACCAGCTCCTAACGGATTTGGTTCAGAACACGTGCCAAAACCACTATTTTTACACAAACGACATTTGTCGCTCCAAAACTCAATTAAATGGTATTTGCTCTTCGATAAAATGATAATTACTTTCTTATCTGTAAATCCAGTAGGTTGTTGAAATAGTATTCGAGCGACTATCGTCGTTTCTGCTTGTGAAATATGGATTATTTTTGCTTCTTATTCGTGAGTTTCTATATTTGTTTATTTATTATGTGTGCTTGATGTTCGGATGTTGTTCAAGTTCGTGTCTTGTTGTATTTTGTTGACGCTTCTTAGTTTTCTTAATGGGTTTTACGCGTGCTTTGAATAAATTCTGTCTTAGTTTTGCTGAAGCGTTATCAGTGGTTTGTGGTTGTGTATGTTTTTATTTATGATTGCATTTACTTATGTATCATCAGTAGTTTAGTAACTTCTAATGATATGAATCCAATGTTTATGTTTTATAATTTACATCAACATTGTCTTTGGTGTACTATTAGATAAAAGTCAATACATGCACAATAACCGAGATATGTGTTATACTCCACCTTACGCACAACCCACTATCTGATTCAAAGTCCAAAAAACTCCAAATAGTTCACCATATATAAACCGCATTGTCAGCATGATAATAATCTCTAATCTACCTTCCATCATCACCTTTTAATACAACTGCATATGAAATGTATAAGCGTTAACGGACCGTTACAAAACCAAGGTCGATTTGGGCATTTCTAATGCTAGCCTACTGAAATTGTTTTTCTAATGCCTGCAAGGTTGTCGCGTGTGTAACATATTGATTCGATTTAAACGTTCACCTGTGTTGCAATTGTAAGACTGTTTTCATTGACATAACTGACTGCTGAAATATATCGATTCACCTGTAGACATTTTTAAGGACTTCTGGAAACCCTATTTACATACCAAACAGTAGGCGAACCGTTATCATAAACTAGTAGTTTACGATTCCAAATATAGGTTGTGTTTTACTTCTGTTGTCTTACGTGCAAAAATATGTAAATATTCCACTACAATTTATCTTTCGGCTCTATAAAACTAATACAATTTTTCCACTCCCACACGAATCTCTGACACATCAACTGTTATTGCGTAAAGTAACGAAATAGCAGAAGATTTATATTTATTGTTTGTAAAACCATTGAATTTATAGCTACTATTTAAACTTATGTAGGTCAATGAACTTGTGAAGCAGACTATAACAACGACTGAAATTATATTACGTTTTGTACACGCAATGTCTAAACAAGAACTGAAATGAGTTACACTGATCCAGTGAGTTGAAACTGTTGAAGTATTTAGTTTACTTTCTTTTAATTAGCGTTGGTTTGATGTAGCAGCTCGCGTTTCGAGTCTATCGATCATAATGCTGAAGTTTTATGATACGATAGGCACGTCAAGTCTACATGAGTAGAGGTGGTATTGAATTATCACCAAGTCTTTATTGTAAGGATAATGCGAACATATTTAACAAACAAGCCTTGATTATGAAAGGTAAAAGAAAACAGGGGACAATGATTACCTTCCCAGAGAGCGTTGTCAAGGGGCATGAAGATTTATTCATTGAAATTATAGATCAAACTAAAAATAAATTCGTTTGAATACAGGTATTAATTTAGCAGTCAACTGTGATAAAATACGAGACATCTTAGGAACCAAAGTATTGATATCGACAGTAGTATGCTCTGACATCCGCATCGGTATGAATGGTACACAAATCAATGGAACAACATCTCAAGCAAACGTTAGAATTTAATTCTCTATTCAAAATTAACACATAATTCAATGTGTTAAAATTTAAAATTGAAATGTCGAACCGTGGTAGGCGTATGATTGTGTTGCTAATCTTCTGACAAGGTAAACATCATTTTTCGCTGAGAAACACTAATTATATTAGACGCGAGGTATTATGTGATTTATTGCTCACAAATACTTCGAATATTTTCGTTCGTGCTTATAAATTAATGAAAAGTAGTTCCTCAAGGTACTGTTTTAGGGCCTATGTTAAAAATGTTATTTGTTTTCGCCCACAACTTACAATATAGAATAAACATATCCGGATCATTTATGTTCCTAATTGCTAGATTCATTTTCTTTTTACGTGTATTATAAATCTCCAAATAAGGTATAATAATAGCACAAAAAAACAATTAATTATGTTCAGTCCTACCTTTACAATGTTTACGTGTAAGAATCTCATAAACAAGCGCTTTCTCGTTTACGCTCTGTTTACGTAGAAAATGTTTATTTTTATACTCATTTTATACATCAATTGATTTCTGGATCAATAGCAATTAACTTGGGAAAGTAAGCATCGTTTTGGATACTTGAACACGAAATCTCATTAATATTAATGAAGGCGTAGTAGGAAGGAAGGGCTTAACAGGGAGCTGTCAGAATGCAAGACAAATAATTATTGTAATTATTGGTGTAACAGTTAGTAATTATGTTGTTATTGTGGCTCGAAGGCTTGATTATTACGATAAGCGATTAGTCGGTACTCATCATATTAGACGTAATTATTACATGTCTTACAAGTTATTTAATCCAAGACAGAACGATGACGTTGCCTTTACAGCCTAAAAAGAAGAAGTAGAGTTATGTGAGGCAGAAATCAATGATAGTCATAGGAAGAGTTAAATCTAGAATCTTGAATACTGGCTAAAGAAGAAAACAAAAGAAAATCCATATTATCAAACACACATGAAATACAAAAAATCTTTACTAGATACAGCTTTAAATGTCTAAACCAAGGTGTCTAATAATATCGATGCGCTAGTCTTCACCTCACTTATGGAACACTGATCTTCCATTTCCATTGATTAAGTCTAACGTAAACGTAGGAACAGTACAACGCTCTTCATTCATTCAAACAGAGCGGAAAATATAAATAAACTGAAGTGTATCCCGATCGATACGCAAAATATTTATAGAAATGTGAAATCGCGATGTTCCTAGTATTTTCTACTAAAGCGGGCTTTTCATGATGCTGAATTTAGTATCACTGTTTTCAGAGTACAACTATGATAAAGTTCCATATTATTCGTAATTTATATCTGCTGACTTCAAAATTCTCTCTATTTTATAAATTTTGCTAGCTTTAGCCCGCGGCTTCGGCCGCGTGGATGTCGCAAAATAACCTACGCGAACAGTGTTAAACCTTCCTCATAAATCACTCCGTCTATTTGTGAAAACCGTATGAAAATCCGTTCGGTAGTTTTTGAGTTTATCACGTTCAGTCAGACAGACAGACGCGGCGGGCTTTGTTTTATAAACACGTGATATTCTTCTAGATATAAGATCATAAGAGAGAGAGCGGATCATGATGATAATTTCAGCTCATTTCGGTATACTGCTAAACATGGATCTCTGTTTGACCTCTATACTGTAATGATCAAGATATTGCTATCAAAATCCAAGAGCAGTAGTCTCTAGGCTTGCTCTGGTCAACATCCCTGCGTTATTTGTTCCTATCCCACGGTAATGAGTTAGTTTTTTAAACTACAGAGTTTTAAACCACCAGCAAGTCCCTTAACGTGTCTGAATTAGGTGTACTACATTGAATTTAGGTTAATTCAGTGCGATTCACTGCTTCCCTTAATCCTGACTGCCCACGTTTTATCTCTCGTGTTTTGTTATGCACTACAACAGAACTGTAGGTCCCAAAATAGATACAGTCGTTAAGATAGATGCTTCCGCTCCTAACTCGTTGTTCTCCTGTTGTGTTCTATTGAACTTTATTTCGTTATGCAATTCTTTTGTTACTTTTTTATTCGCCTGTTCGATGTTCGAATATGTCAGCCGTCGTATTTTATTTATTGAACCTTTCTTGTCAAATGAAGTGTCAATCGTTTGTCAGAATATTGTATTACTGTCATCGTATATTTTGAGTATAACGGGATCGAATACTTTTGATACTTTTTCTTTAACGATTTTTTCTGTCATCACACTTTCAATATTTTAAGAAGTATTTTGGCAACGTTTTCGCCTCTTATTACCTCACTCCATATAACAGGCGCCTGAGCGATACGTATTGTAATGTGCTATTACTTAACATGAGTTTATTTTCGTTCACTACGATACACCTTACTCATACAACTAAATATAGCACTTACTAAAGTGGTTAGCTCGTACCAATAAATATTTACGTTGGTATGGTACTAATCTATGAGTTAAAGTAAACTCTTCAATAATGTTTATATTGTAAATAAGTTGAGAGATTTTTTATTTGTAATCGATAAAATAATAATTTGTTGGAAGTAATCAATTTTTTTCTACGTTTTTGTGAGTTTTGATGGATGATTTCTGATTATGGATGGCTGCCAATGCTAGCATATTGCTTTTTATAGTTTTCTAGATATAATTTTTTGTTCGTCATTCATCTTTGAATTTGGATAATATTGGTATACGTCATGCTTAGAAATATGGTCTGAAATTATATTGTATTAAAAATCAGATTTTGACCATAAATCTCTATACATCAATCAACAACCTTAATTTACCTAAGTATAGATAGTAAAAACCCACCCATTGAATCGATTTCGCACATATTCATAGGGTAATCGCTTGTAACCGGAACTTCCGTAACTTGAAACGGCTCTAATATTATTCTGACTGCAATGAACTTCAGGAAGGGAGTAACTTCAAAGATTTCCTCTACAAACCAGTTTCATTCTGTAAATGAATTGTAGGAAACTACAACATCACATTTTACGTTCTTATCTTATTAAAACTAAGCAGAAAGAGATTGTGTTGTCTTCCCAATGAATAGCATGTATTTGAATAAGTACTAATTTACCTATAAGACTAGACAACGCAGTGTGTCAGTCTTGAACAACAATCAGTTTTTCATGACTGACAGTGTTGTCTAGTCAAGACACAAAAAAGACAATAACCTTTTCCATTGTATAATGATGGACAGCGACGTGACAGACAATTAGACCGAACTTGACATTTAGAACGACAAACAGCTGTTGCTCATATACACACAATGAATTACGGCTCCGATCATCATCACCTTAGCTTAGAACAATCTCCCGTCTGACTATCAATAAATATTTCGTTGTACCGATAATATTTCAGTCAGCGTGGGTGAGAAAACTGCATTACAACCTTATTCTAAGGCCCATCGTCCACGACGCTACTCATAAGTAACGTGTTACAAACTTGGACCACCAATGAGTGGCCAGAATGTCACAGCGCTAATATTTCAATGGCGGACTTACTAACGCGTTATTTACTAGTTTGTGATTGGTTGCTGTGACAATCTGGCTAGTTATTTGTGATTTGAGTTTGTTTACTGTTGAGTAGGTTCGTGGACGATGGGCCTAAGGCTGTATTATCTGCTCAGTTCCGCCTACACTTAAAACCTCTTTGGCGTACCGTAACGGGTATATAGAGTCTTGTCCTGATCATTTTCCTTACCGCGAATTGGATCGCCTACGTTAAGTAGACCTTACTGTTTATGTTCTGCTATAAAATCGATGGCTACTTTGTCTTTTCCTTCTTTGCTGAACCCGACAAGGTCCATAGAGATCCTTATCGCCTCTCCTTATGATATTTTTGAGTGACACTTGAAAAATAAATGTAGAGTTTATATGGAATCAATCGAATTAAGCTATCACATTTATCCAATATAATAATTATATGTACCATTGATAGAGATTACTTCAATAATTTTTGGCCTAGCACAGATATTCATTATTGCAATGAACGTATAGATGAAGTATTCAAAGGTCTTCTATACCATAGATATTTATATTTCACATTTTTTAATGCAATGAACGTATTACCGAGATAAATTATTTAAAAGTATTCTATTCTAGCCTATGTTCAAGATTTCGCGAGTCAGTCTGATGTAAGAGCATTTAAATGACCCTCGTATAATCTCCAAGCATCTTGTTTATTCCTAGAAAATACATCGGATCTCGATCATTAACACGATATAACGCTAATCAGAAAGTGTCGGTATGCGTCACGCGCTATTAAACAAGACTGCAGTAATTATTAGGTACTATTATCATACCTATTGCCTTATTTGTAGACAGTTTGTTATTGAAATACTCTTTTGTAGCTACTATGACATATAAAGCAAGAGTGCATTGCTTATAGGTGTGTCCTGCAAGTGAAGGATGACTTGTCTTCACCCCTTGTAGGGGAACGTGACCTATAAAATCGATGAAACATATTTTCATAATACCTAACTTATTAATCTATGTAACTGGATTCACAGAAAAACAAGCGTTACTTTCGCCTGTAGATATTACGAAATCGTCGCTACTGGAAGTAAATATACAATATAAACAATATAAACGTCCGTAAACTATACTAAATACATAATACCACATTGTTTCCAAAATACGTGTCATAGTGTCAAGATTACCCGGGCGTCGCACCGGGCGGCGCGGCGGGATGCGCGCGCAGCGGCCTCAAATTTTCCTCCGTAGTATTGAATCGGCCAGTCACTTTTCCTAACCTCAAAATCGAACCCCAAACAGCTGTTTCGTAATTCGTGATGAAACAAACACGTAATTAATGAAAATTACCGCACGGACAATCGCACGGGACGTCTAGACGCTTTGGATGCCATTACGAAATTGTTTAAATTTAGAATCCGGCGAAATTTTTTTTCGATTTACGGTTTTCTTGGCTTTCATTCAGTTTCCAGCCAGCCGGGTTCGCGGATAGCTGTATTCTTTTTAAATTGCCTTACGATTATTGCATTACAAAACTCTTTTGTTGTTGTTATAGTCAGTGTTTATAAAATTTTCTTTATTTTCTTTAGCTATATTGTAGGTTAATTTCGTTAGTCATGATAATAGTTTATGTGAATGTTATAACATAAAGTGCTGTGTACATTGTGAGACATGTATGTGTTAAGTGAACCTGATAAATAAGATACTATAGTGTTGTTATAAATTGTGTTAAAATGGAGGAGGAGTACGAGTATGACTTCGCGTACGAGTGCCGGGTTAGTATTTTACTACATATTGGACTTTTTGTCCAAATATTTGTGCATTGTTCCAATGTTTGACTCAATATGCGGACAATGCAATAAAAGCACGTGACTGCGCATTTTTGATTAAGTATACAAACGATTGATTTTATAATGATACTTCTTGATACTTTCAAATAAACAAGTACAGAGTTACCTACACATTTTTATATCTATGCTCTTGTTTCGCTCAAAAATGTTGGATTTATTATTCTTTACCAGAAAACAAGTCGCCAATACGTTTGCGAAACGATTAAACCACTTGGCAGTCGATAAAAGTGTCAAACAGGTGAAAAAGTGGGTCGACAAATTTTATATTATTGCTCCAACATTTTTGGTCTTTTCGTCCAATTTTAAACATTTGCGACTTCATAACAACCAGTCCAACAAATAATACCAGTCCAGAAATCGTGTCCTTAAATGAAAAACGCGAAGTTTTGCAATAGTAACTTACTTTCGTCCGGTCAATTACCTCGGTCGAACCATCGATGTTTCGAAGCCAGTTTTTGCGACAAAATGCTTTATTGTCGGCTCTGTCAAAGCCTAACTGTATAATGGAGGCATTTTAAATGCATCACTTCCTTTAATCATTTACATTGCAATTTCTTATTTTCGAGCCAAAGATAACATGCAAATTTTCGTTAACATCAATGCCTCTTTGTACTTAGTTATCGATAACAGACTATTATCACCATTGATTATCACAGTCATCATACAGTCGTCCGACGAAGCCCGAGCTGCATACGAAGTTCGGCGAACTTCATATGCAGCTCAGGGGGCTTACTATGAGCTCTTATAGCAGGGCAGAAGTTGAACGTTTCCAGTGAGAGAGAGTGACGGAGATATATACGACCTATAGCACCGTCACTCTCTCTCACTGGAAACGTTGAACTTCTGCCCTGCTATAAGAGCTCATAGCAACCCCCCCGGTTCTTGTTAGACGACTGTGCTATTATTGTCCGACTGCTGGGCAAAAGCCTCTTTTCTCAGAGAAGGGACGAGCATTGATCACCACAAAGATCACCACGCTTGGCGAATATCGATGGTTTTCAGTTACCTGTGGAAGGCGTTTAAAGATTTGAAAGATGTAGTGACATTTCAAATCTTTTATCGCCTTGCACCTTAGATAATATACATCTAGATCGAGCCACCGCGTGGCCGGTCATGAGACAGCAATATTAACAGTGAAAGTACTTTGTTTGGCAACATTTTTAAATTTTGCCATGCATAGTACGATGCTTTGTCTCAATTTTCCTAATTATTTCGTATATATGTGTCTCACTTCCACACTTCACACTGTAATTATGGCAACGTCTAGATGTATAATGTCATTGCCTTGCACAGAGTTCATTATAAATTGGCCCTCGGGCCGCTTATAGGACCATTTTAAATTACAACTTCATTTGCCAACAAGATCAGCAGCGACCGATAGATCAATGATTGATTTTTGATGATGATTGAGCAATTAAACATATCCATTACCGTTTTTTTTACTGGCAAGATAAAAATCGAGACAAAAAGAAACAGATATTATCGGTTGTCATGTTAGACGTTCAATTGGTTTATCTCTCATCGAATAATGTTAAGTGATTGATATATTATACGGACGAATTATCTCATAAATATTAATGTTTTTTTTATGCTTGATGACTATAACTGTTTACTTGTTGTAATTTGTAAATTGTTATGACAAGAAAAAGAGCGTGAGTAAAATGTCAAAACCGAGACTATTGAATCGATTTAATCAACCTGTCATTCTGGACATAAGCCAGAATGATTTCTTGAATAATAAGCATACTTATTAGTTTTTATACGTACTATACCAAAGTAATTGGTAATATTTTATACACCTCAGATATTAAAATAAACTTTATGATCATAACGTTCATTTTATATCTTACAATTTTGAATTTATGGCCATTGGCTCAAGATCGTCGATCGCAAATTCAAGTCAACTGACGTTTACCACTTTAATGACGTTTTGGTTTTTTAATTTCAGCGTCTCGTTGAGGCGATGGCGCCTCGGTCGGCGCGGTCCTTCCGCCAAGAGTTCAATATGCAAGATTTGACCACAGAACATACCTACACGACGTCGCACTATACCACAGAAAAGTAAGTAATAAATAGTATAAAAACAGTTAATGTGATGCAGTTGACGACAACTAACGGTAGATACGAAATTGGGATTGGTTTTTTGCAAGTACAAATTCTCGTAAATTGACAGAACCTGTCATTCATGCTAATAAAAATGTCAGCACTATCGAACTAGTTATACCGTACCGAATAATACTTTTTATTAATACGTACTTCCTGTTTGAACCCTTTTTTGTCTGTTTCTACAGCTTAATTAGGTAGTTGGAAGTCATACAAATAACGGCGTTTAGTAATTAGTAATAATAAAAACTAATCAAGCTTTCCTCCTAAAACCAGATACGTCAGAACGTCGCAATCAACAGAGCTAGACGGTCAACCAGTTGTTAAATCAATGACCAACGGCAAACTAAACTCACCTAATTATACAACGAAAACAATCATCACAGAAGATGACAGACCTGACGTAAGAAAACTTAAAAGAGTCCACAGAATGTATGAAGGACCAAACATTATTGAATCTAAAGGTATATTGCATCCCGAGACGAGAGAAATACTCACTGTTGGTCAAGCAATCAGCATGAGGATACTTGACGTAAGAACGGGGAGATTATTATCTGCACCCGACACACGACAGACGATGAGCATTGAACAAGCAGCGCAAGAGGGTCTTATAGACCCAAAACTCGCTGCCAGATTAACAGGGCCGTGCGGCATGACCGAAGACGGAAACGAAGTCACATTATTAGAAGCTATACAAAGAGAACTATACGATGCCGAACAAGGACTTTCAGACCCCGCAGAGAAGAGAATCAAGGTAACTGTCGAAGGCGAAAATTCGACACAAGGAATGAGTATCTCGGATGCACTAAATCGCGGACAAGTTGATCTACAAAGAGGTCTATACAGACTTCCTAATGGAACTTACATAAGCATAGCCGAAGCCTACCAAAGAGGCTACCTCATTTATAACGAGATTATCAAAATAAAATCAAGCGCGTTGTGTCTGTCTGACGCGATTAGTCAAGATTTAGTTGATAACAGCGGTTGGATTTTGGATAGAAACTCGGGCGATAGATACCAGATTGATGTTGCTATTAAAAATGAACTAATCAATCCCAACATTAGGGAAGTAGTTGACCCTAAAAACGACACAAAAATAACGCTTGCTGAAGCGATAGGGAAGAATATTATTAATACTAAACATTCGAAATACGTACATACCATAACTAAAGAGAAACTAACTTTCAAAGAAGCAGCAATTAAGCGGTATATTTGCAAACCCATGACACTTAAAGACGTCTGCGACAACAATCTTATGACTAACGATGGTAAGATTCTATCCCCAGCAAATCGAACTCCTTTGAACATCTTAGAAGCTATTTCCGCTGGTGTTCTTGATAGCGATAACGTTAAATGCATCACAAACACAACGACAGGTGGCCTTCTAACACTGTCGGAGGCTTTAGCCGCAAAAATAATTATACATGACAATAAATTCCGCGATAACCTAACAGGAGAAATATGTACCATTCCTGAGGCGGTAGACCGTGGACTAATTACTTCTGTTTCTCAAAGATCTATTTTCGATATAGACGGTTTCAAAGACCCAAAAACCGGAGAATTCGTCTCCTTCAACGTTGCTCTTAGTAAGGGCAATCTTAAATACGTAAACGGTGAGACTTTCCTGAAGTCAGAAAGCGGAGACTGGGTATTCCTAGAAGACTGCACTAAAGTGTCTTTAGTTAGGGCTGAGGTATTAGAAATGTTTAATCGTAAGATAGGAGTGTATGACAATGGTAACGAATTGTCAGTTTTAGACGCAGTATTCAAAAATATTCTTGATCCCAAGACGGGACATTTGTTAGATTCTGCAACCAAAAGGCCTATTCCATTTAACAAAGCTGTAGAAATTAATATGATTACACCCGAAGGTGCGGCTTTATTAAATTCGCTTTTGAATATTACGCTAACATTACAGACTGTTACTAAAACAGTAAAACGGTACGTAACAGTAACAAATACGAGTGCTACTCAAAGATCTGAAACAATAATTACTTTCGGCGAGGCAATAAGGCGTGGTCTCATCGATGAAAATACACAAACATTCACTGACCCGACCACTGGAACAGTGTTCCCCATACAACAAGCCTTAGACGAAGGCTTATTAGGCGTAGAAAAGAATGAACCACGTGTCGTTCATATATCTGACCGAGTAAGTAATAAGGACTTGATACCAGGGCAAGTTGTTGAACTTAAAATCACGAAAAAATCGTACATTAAAGATGTACCCAGTCCTGAAGGTAAAGTCCAAAGGGATAGTAGTAGGCCTGAAACTCTCAAAAGCCCAGATTTTACTATGCATGAAACTATGCAACCCCGTGAGGGGCTAGTCCAGGAAATTAGAACAGTAACTTCAAAATCTGTTGTTACTGAACCCTCGGTAACTTCTATGACCATTAAAAAGAATACGATTGAATTGCCACGTGGTGGCTGGACGTTGAAAGAAGCTATACAACAAAATCTTTTCGACCCCGCTACTGGTATGTTTATAATCCCTGGCACAGACAGAGTTTTAGATCTAGAGGAGGCTATAAAACTTAACATTATCAATGGTGACTCAGCAAAAGTTGTTGATCCCAAATCTAAAAAAGAAGTACCTTTAGATCGTGCTTTAGAATCACGTATTATCGACAGTACGGGTCATTATAAACACACCAGGGAAATAATCACTATGAAAGAGGCAATTGAACGTAGATTCATTGTTTTCATAACATTAACGTCAACAATACATTCACAGAAAGTTATTACCATCACGTCTATAGCCGGTATGCCCGACAAGATGGAAATATCTGAAATGTCCGATGCTCCTTCCCACGAAATTATTTCGGAAGATCAGTCAGCTTTAGAACCAGTACAGGTTACACCTGGAGTGATCTTTGATCCTTCCACAGCTTTAGTTATTTCCACCTCGACAGGTGTTTCTGAGAACGTTTTAGAAGCAGTAGAACGCGGAATGTTACCAGCGAATAGCGTCAAAGTTATAGAACCTCAAACAGGTAGGACTATATCGTTGAAACAGGCCGTACAGCACGGTATTGTTGACACGAGAACGGCTGAATATACAGATAAGACAGGAAAGAAAATAAGTCTGGTAGATGCGGCTAAAATAGGCCTAGTTGCGGTAGTAGGAGCGCCATTAGTAGCAGCATCTAAAATCATACAAGTTGTTAAAAGCACTATGGTTGTAGACCCACAAACTGGTGAAAATATACCCATGGAAGTAGCCTACGAAAGAGGATTAGTAGATCCAATAACGTACAAAAAATACGAAGAATCTCTCAGGGATAGGACTCCAGAAATGGAAGTTACTCAAGAAATTAAGACGTCAAGTACAAGTAGTGTGACCTATTCACACGTTACTACAACAAAAACATTACCAACAGAAACTACTGTCACCGTTGTAGTTGACCCAAAAACTGGGGAAAGACTACCCATAGAAGTAGCATATGAAAGAGGTCTTATTGACCCAATATCGTTCAAGAAGTATGAAATGTCGATCAAGGAGAGATCTCCTGAATATGCTCAAACTGTCATAAGTTCACCAAGCTCTAGCGGCGTTACATTTACTCAAGTATCCAGCGTAACTACACCTGACAAAATGGTTACTATGGTAGTCGATCCAAAAACAGGCGAACAGCTGCCTATTGAAGTCGCGTATCAAAGGGGCATAGTAGATTCTATTACTTACAAAATATATCAAGATGCTCTTGCTATTAAACAACAAGAAATCTTGATGCAACCTGGAGCTGCTAAAACAGTCCCAGGGACAAGCACAGTTACAGTTTCTCAGGTGTCTAAGCCTGTATCAGTAGGCGCGGCAGTTTCTGAGGGGTTCATAACCGTAGAAGCAATACAAAATAGCCTTTCAGCTGACAACAGAAGAGTTATTGAAACAACTATAACCACTGATAAAACAAAAACACGGCCGACTGATGTAATACAAATTACTAAGACCTCACCTAGTAGTAAACCTAGATATAAAGTCAATATTGGTAGGGAACAAACCCCCGAAGGACAAGTTCTAGAAGCCAAACCTGTAGTATTACAAAAACTTAGGAAACATGTCGTCACTCCTCTCGAGGCTGTCGAACAAGGCCTGATAGACAAACAGACAGCTACCATTTTAGAAGCCGTCAAAGTTTACAAAGATGATAGTGGTTCACCAATTAATCTTGAAATAGCAATTGAGAAAGGTTTAGTTGATGAAAACAAAGGCCACATTGTTGACCCCGTACGAGGTGATGTTCTAACCATCAATGAAGCTATAAAGAGAGGAATACTAGATGTTGAGGGTCAGGATGAAATATTGATCCCATTAGCTAAGAGTCTTTCTATTCCAGAAGTTTTGGAACAAGGACTCTTGGACCCAGTCACTGGAAAAATAGTTCACCCTGAGACCGGCAGCCTCTTGACGTTAAGAGAAGCAATCATTTGCGATATTGTTGATCCTTTATCTAGCATTACCATAGCGCCTGGTAAGAAAATCACATTGGCCGAAGCTATTGAAAGAAATATTATTGATAATGACAAAAATTTAGTCAAAACTACTGACGGTCCTCTTGATTTCATATCAGCGGTAAACGCTCAGGTGTTCCCTGATTCTGAAATTAAGCCGGTCATTGATATTCCACCAGCAGCCATGACACTTACCATTGCTATTCAAAAGAATCTTATAAACCCACATACTGGAGAAATGAAACACCCACTAACAGGTGAAATGACACCAGTGGGTCATGCTATTCAAAAAGATTTGATTATGGGTATTCCTTACCCTCAAACTTCAGAAACCATAACACTCGTAGAAGCTTTAGATAAAGGAGCTGTTAACTTGAAATATGCAACGTTTACCGATCCCAAGACTAAGGAAGTCATTCCTTTAGATAAGGCTTTGGAGCAAGGTCTGCTGGCTATCAAACCAATGACAGATATGCAAGCAACCGGTGTTGTTACCACAATCACTGAAACGTTCACATCTCAGCACACTGTTACAACTAAGATGATCGAACTTCTTGCTGACTACGTACTTGTGAGTTCAAACGAGGTGCAAAATACAAAGACAGGTGAAATAATATCTATTGACGAAGCTCGCCGACAAGGTATTGTCAGAGATGAACAGACAAGCAAAGAACAGTTTATCACCAACGACACGAACATCAGTTTTGAAGATGCACTGAACCTGGGATACATTAACATTGAGACAGGCACATTTACGCATCCTAAAACTGGTGAAACTGTTACTATTTCTGAAGCCGTCACCAGCGGGCTATTAAATACAGAAGTTCCATCAGAGTCAGCTAATTCAAGTGCCCAAAAACAAGTTTTGGAAATGTTAGACCTAAATGAGGCATTTGAACTTCTGTTTGACGAAAAGACCCAAAAGTTCAGAGATCCAAAATCACCTAATAAGGTTCTTACATTCAAAGAAGCTCTTGACAAGAAGATAATTAATCCTGAATCTGTTATTTACAATGTTGAGGCTGGGAAACCAGTTACTCTTAGGGAAGCATTAAATACAGGATTACTTGATAAGAAGACTGGAAAATTGAAAGAACCTAAGACAGGCAAGTCTGTTGATATTAAGAACGCTGCCAAGATGGGCTTGATCGCTGTGGTTGCTGCTCCAGTGCTAGCCGGCATGGCTGTAGTGCATGGAGCTAAGGCAGTAACAAGCAAGATTATGCAGCCAAAACAGGAAAAAGCTGTAGAATCACCCAGTAGTATCGCCACCTCGGAAAAAACAACAAGCAAGATTATGCAGCCAAAACAGGAAAAAGCTGTAGAATCACCCAGTCGTATCGTCACCTCGGAAAAAACAACAAGATATGAACCTGATGAACTAGACAAAAATAAGAAACCTTTAGGCAAGGATAAGAAACCTGAACCAAAAGACACTGGTGTTCCTCATCCAGGCAAACAAGACGATAAACCACAAAAATCATCTCCACAGGCGCCATGGGACAAAGAACCGTCACCGACATCAGCACATAAAACAGTCACAATTGAACAGAAAACTGTAGTCCACGGTAGGGAGCCCTCAAGCAAACTCCCGGAGAAATACGAATTACAAGAAGAACTAGTTTCGAGGCAGGACACAACCGAAGCCGTTCCAACTGAAATTACTATCGAAAAGAAAACTATTGTATTTGGTAAAGATTCAACACCTGAAGAAATTCCTTCTAAGACACAAAAAGAAACTCAAAAGCCTAAACCGGTTGAAGAACTCAAACCTAATCCAAAGACCAGTAAAACAAATGTCAGTGAAAAGGATACTATCGTGACAGAGTTGCCGAAGAAACCGATCGAATCAGTTCTTAAAGATCTAGACAATCAAACTAAACCTGTAATAGAAAAACCTAGTCCAATTAGGGATATGGAACACGTCGTTTTTGAAGAGAAACCAGTTTTACAGGAGTACATAGAAACCACTGCTGGGGGTGAGCAAATTATAACCGTGACCAAGACTAGTGTAACTAAAACCGTGTTTGATACTGCGGAGGAGCTTTCACCAAAACAACCGCAAGCTAGTTTGCCTAAAGATCAAACTAAACCAGAGTTAAAAGAAAAGGAGAAGACACCAACTGGTGAAAGCAAAACAGTTGTTCAAGAAAAGACAACTGTAGTTACTTCTTCAGGTCCTGAGATCCATAAAGTTAAGCCAGGCGATAAACCAACACCAGTATCACGGAAACCAGAAGACCAAAGTCCAAAAGCTGATTACGACCATTTCACAAAATTCGACGATGGGCCAACCATTGAAGAAATACATGAAATTACTCCAGATGGACAAGAGGTTACCACAACAGTTAAAACAACTGTTTCCAGATCCGAACCTACTACTACATCAGAATACTTTACTGAACAAAGCAGTACAGTTATAACTTCATCATCGTCTACATTTACTACAGTAGAAGTAACTCAGAATCAATCAACGTCATACCAAGTAGTTACAGAAGAAACTAGTGGACCCATAGACTTCACTGATACTGTTACACAAGAATACCAGGTCACTGAAGCTCCAGATGAAACTGATGATGTTCAGACACCCAGACAATACCAAGTGGTTCCAGACAGCGAGAAGGGTGTAAAACCAGTCAAAGATAGCGAACTTCTCAAAGGTTTGTCGCCAACTGATCCAGAAAAAGCAGTCAAAGAACCAAAAGCAAAACCTGAAAAGATAAGGGATCACCAAGTTGCAAAGGACACAAAACTAGAATTTGGTGAAAGGAAAGAACTTGAACTTGAGAAACCCTTAGAAGTAGCCCCCGGTGTTATATACGATCCCAAAACTTCAGTTGTTATTTCAACTAAGGAAGGCGTTGCTGAAAATTTATTGGAAGCGGTGAATAGAGGTATTGTACCCGCAGGAACCGTTAAGGTAATTGAACCTAAGACAGGCAAAGAAATAACTTTGAATGAAGCTATAAACAAGGGAGTTGTTGATAGTAAAACTGGAGAGGTTAAAGATAAATCAGGTAAAAAGATGACTATTGCAGATGCTGCAAAGATAGGCTTGATAGCTGTAGTTGGTGCACCAATCTTAGCAGCAGCTAAAGTAGTTCAAGTAGTCAAGAGCGCTGTCATTGTCGACCCTAAGACAGGCGAAAAGCTTCCATTAGATCAAGCACGCGAGAGAGGTCTTGTCGACGCTGATACTTATAAGAAGTATGAGGAAATGATCAAGACACAGACTCCTGAAGGAATAACAACTGAAGTATTTGACATAACTACAGGTGTGACCTACTCAGAACAAATAGTAGAACACTACACTACTACACAAACTACCACACGTCCTGGTGAAGTCGTAATTACACAAACAACAGAGTTCACTAAACCTGTTGTTTCTGAAATTACTACTACCACCGTTGAACAGAAATTGATAGAATTAGGCAAAACAACTCCAACGACAGTTCATGATGGCAAATCTATTTCTGCTATGCTAATCGATGCTGAAAGACAGCCTTTGAGAGTGATTGACGAGATTACAGAACAAAATGTGACTAAAGAGAAGACCGAACCTGTTAAACCTCTTTATGAAAACATTCAATTAATTGACGCGATTGCTCAGGGTAAAATCGAACCTAAGGTTTGTAGGATAATTGTTAATGGCGTTGAATCTCCGCTGACAGTGCAAGACTCATTAGAACAAGAACAAATAAGTAGGTTCGCTCCCGTCGATGTACTATCTAAGAACTGCGTTGTAGTCAGAGAGGTCAAACCTAGTTATACTGTTGCTATTTCTCAAAGGATTACTCCAGAAGAACTATCCGAAATGGGCGTTTATGATATCGAAAAACAGATATTCCTTAATCCAGAAACGGGCGCTAAAATCTCATTCGAAGAACTCGTTTACGGTCTACAAATTTTCGACCCCGAATCTATATTAGTAAAAGATTTAGGTTCCAAATCAGATGATTACATTTCCTTTGATGAAGCTATTGCTAGGCCAATAATTGACAAAACAACAGGCCACATGGTTAACTCTAAGACCGGTAAACGCGTACCTTTCTTAGAATGTGTACAGTTAGGATGGGTAGTTGAAAAACCCGAGGATGTGTCTATCCCGGAACAAGTAACAATTGAATCAGCGTTAGAACAAGGTTTGTATAACCCGAAGACGGGAGAAATTAAAGACGTAAATACTGGAGCGTTAGTACCTATAGGGCAAGCCATCGAAAAGGGCCTGGTTGATCAGGAATCACTACTAATCAGGGTTCCCCGCACTAACGAAGTCATCACACTTTCAGACGCTATTGAACGTAATATTATAGAAATTCACGAGGGAGTCATAACCATTGTAGAAACTCATGAAATTATTGAAATATCTGTAGCTATCCAACGTGGATTCATCACTGTCATTCGTACACCTATTTCCATCGCGGCGGTCATTGACAATGATTTGTATGAACCTAAAACGGGAAAAATAAAGGACAAAGTAACGGAACAATTAGTTACTGTAGGGGATGCGGTTGAGAGGAATATCGTACATCCAACTATTTCTGAAATTAAAGACACTGCTACAGAGAAGTTCATCCCTCTATCTGAAGCCCTCGAAACAAAACTGATTCATCCAGAAACCGGCAAGATTAGGGACAAAAAGACTGGTAAAGACATTCCATTAGACGACGCATTAAAGAAGGGATTGGTCGCAACCAAGGACGTAACATTCTCCTTATTTGATATCATTGAATTAGGATATTATTCTCCCGAGTCCGGAAAAGTCATGAACCCTAAAACGGGACAGTTAATTACATTGAAAGAAGCTATCAAAGATAAACTAGTAGATCCGTCTGATGTCAAGATCAAAGATGACACATCTGAAGCAGTCATACCTTTCGATAAAGCAGTTAAATCGGGACTAATAGACCTAGAAAAGGGTGTTATTACTTCTCCTCTATGTAATCTTAAAGACGCGTGTGACAAAGGATATCTGCTTAGTGACAAGAAACCTTGGACTTTGCAAGAAGGTCTGGTACAAGGCTTCTACGACCCAGAAACAGGTCTTCTGACAATAAATAACGTGACTATGACCCTTCAGGATGCGATAGAGATCGGTAACATCAACCCTGAAGCTCTGACTGTTAGGAACTCTGTTACTGGAGAAATAATTTCATTAGAGGATGCCATTAAAGTCGGTATTATTGATTCTAAAGAAGGCAAAGTTAGAGATCCTATTTTCGGCGATAAGATCTCCCTCACAGATGCTTCGGAGCGCGGCTTAATTGTACCAGCCAAACGTAAACTAAGCTTACCAGAGGCTGTATTCAAAGGGTTTTATGATCCTAAAACTGGCAAGTTCTCTAACCCTCTTAGCAAAGAAAAGATACCTACTGACAGGGCTATTAAGAAACGTTTAATTGATCCACAGTCTACGTTAGTACACGCCGCTGGTAAAGTAATACCGTTCGAATTTGCAGTAGACAGGGGCATCATTGATAGTAGGACAGGCACGATTAGGTTAGGCGACGAAAACATTGATTTCCGCGAAGCTTTCGAAAGAGGAATTCTAGTTGAAGTTCGTAAACCAATGTCTCTCATTGAAGCACTTGAAAAAGGCGTTTACAATGAAATCACAGGACTTTTCATGGACCCACAGAGTGGTAAGAAATACACTCTGGTAGAAGCAATTAGGATGAGCTTGGTCGATGCTCACTCCGTTCACATATTAGACAACAGGCTTGGCAAGTGGGACAAGATTACTTTACCAGAATCGTTAGAAACTGGAGTCATTGATGACCAGACCGGCAAGATCAGAAACATTAACAACGACAACGAAGAGATCAGTCTCCGTAAAGCATTCGAAATAGGTTTGTTAGTAGATAGTAAGGCGCCTATCAGCCTTCAACGTGCATTACACCAAGGTCTGTACGATGACAGCACCGGTAAAATTATCGACCCGGCTACAAACCGCAAGATCACCTTGCATGAAGCCATCAGAAGGTCCATCATTAGTCCAAAATATCTTTGTTATTTCGACAAGAAATCCGAAAAGCCTTTGTCTTTGGGTGATAGTTGTCGCAGCGAAATCATTGATAGGAGGAGCGGCAAATTTCACGAGCCAGGTTCTGATGTCCAGATCTCTTTGTCTGAAGCAATGAGTTTAGGTCTTATCGTTGATATTGAAAGCGCTGGATTCACTCTCTATGAAACCTTAGCCATGAATATGTATAGCATAAACGAGCTAGCATTTATACATCCTGTTTCCGACAGGCCAATTTCTCTAAAAACGGCTATTGCTGAGGAACTAATTCACCCAGAAACGTCATTAGTAAAACATATTCCAAGCAGTAAATACATCAAATTAAGCGAAGCAATAGAAAATGGTGTTGTCGATGATGAAAACAGCATTTACATTTTACCAAACGGGAATCAAATTAACCTGCTAGACGCTAAACACCGCGGTCTTGTAGTAACAGCCAAGAAAAATTTGAGCCTCGAAGAGATTATTAGAAACGGTCTTTTCAGAGCTGATAACGGTAAAATTGTTGATCCTAGTACCAATGAATTCATTGATATTAACAAAGCTATAGAAATTAACCTTCTAAATCCCGATCTTACTGTTGTCAAGGACAACTTCACAAACAAATTCAAACCTCTACCTGCCGCTATTCAACAAGGTGATGTAGACGTCACCAAGGGTAGGGTCATTGACACAAAGGCCAAGAAATCTTACAGTTTAGATATCGCTTTCGACAAAGGTCTTCTCGTTACTGTTATCCAACCTATCACCTCCCAAACTGTGACTAGGAGATATGTATCGGACTCTTCAGCGTCTAAAGAACCAACTCTTAGGGAGTTCACATTAGACGAAGCCTTAAAATACGAATTCATCGATCCCGAAACGGCTGTTATCAAAGATCCTCATAAGAATAAATACATTCCATTAAAATTAGGCATCACTGAGGGCATTATCGATAAAAACGCGAAAGGTTCGTTCGATACACAGAATAGGGCTAAGGCGCTTTGCTTCGTCTTTGAAAATGGTTTGATAGTGTACGTCCGCGAGCCTCTAACGTTTGAGCAAGCGATTGAAGACGGTCACTTGAACGTAGCTACCGCTCGATTCACCGATCCACATTCCAACGAAGTGCTGTCAATCAGAGACGCTGCCGCATTAGGCTACATAGACCCAGACACAGCGCTCATAAAAGATAATCTTAAGAAGAGGCTCGTCAAACTCCCTGAGGCATTCCGCAAAGGCCTTATGGATGCCGAAAAGGGCAACATTCTAGACACAGAGACCTCTAAACTTAACACCTTAACGGCTGCCATTGAAAGTGGGCTCCTCATGACTCCTAAGAAGAGCTTTAGCTTGATAGAAACCTTGAACTTCGGTATTTACAACCCAACAACCGGAGCGCTTAACGATCCGTTCATTACCACAAGTGTGATGGACAGAAAGAGGTTGAACTTAGGTGAAGCGATCGCACAAGGAATCGTAGACCCGTCGAGTACTGTCGTCAAAGACCCAGAGACAGGAAAGATATGTCCATTGGTTCAAGCGATAGAACAGAAACTAGTTGATCCCGTCGAAGGCAGGCTCACCATAGATCCAGTCAAATCAATCAGTTTGGACTTAGTCAAAGCTCTGAAGAAGGGCTACTTGCTGCCAGCAGAAACAAGGGTAAGTTGTTTCAATTTCGCTTTTGTCTTTGTGCTTCTATCGAGCAAAGGTGTTGCTTTACATCTTCCTATTTCCATTCTTAGAAGGTGATCTCTATCTAAAGCGTTTGGCTTAAACATTGGCATGGCACGACCCACCGGACCTTAGTGTCGACTTTCGGGGTTGTTGAGCAAATCTGGTGATGTCACAGTTTTGTACATTGTGGCCTACACTAAACGATATAACATACAACATATTAGACTTTTAAATAAATAGATATTTCCTTTCAAAGTAGTGACAGCACTTATACATACTATATTATTCACTTACATTTTTGATTTCAGTAAAGTTAGCTTTCTACTTCTTTAGACAAGAAATTGAGCTTAAAACGTAGTGTAAAACTTCAGTGCCTTGTGTTGTCCTTAAATGCTTATTTAGGTTAGAGCGCTCATCGATCGCTGGTTTTTCGCTGAAGAACTAGCGATTGTGAAGTGTGCTTACCACATTGTACTAAGGCTCGATGTATGTTGTTTTTTATTTCCAGCCGTTGCCTGCGATGCTAAAGAACCCTTTTGAGCTAAATCGTGAATGCTTGCCTGTGAGGGATCATATTAACGACGATATAAAGAACCATCACCGTTTCGCCAAATACCTAACCTCCCATTCACATTGTGCTAAGAATTTGAGGTCGCGATGGGTCCGAGGGCCTGCCGACCTATCAGCTTTATTATGTTCGCTTCCATTAAAAACCAGTGTACTATGACTGCTGGTCCCGTTCCGTTTTAGATTTTCCTAAAGTTCGAACTCGATCGACATACTCATTCCTTGGAACCCGTGCTCACATGTTTTGGAATGCATGAACAAAGCTATGCTCTTGTGACGTTGATATAAGGCGGAAATTCGCAAACATTCACAATATCGAAATGGTAAAACATTTTCAACACACAAACACGGAAGGTAGTATTTATTCATTATCGTCTTAATTTAAAAGATTCAAAGCTGGTAATATTTTTAGCTTACGTTGCCTGATCTAAGTGACATAGAAGACCAATGTCGTTGGTTGCCGTATGTTTTATATTGCTAAACTCTAGCAATACATTCTTATTATGTGAATGTAGTGCTTTCAAGTGTTTATTAGTTATGAAATGTATAAAAACTGACTGTCATTTGTCTAGTATGTCATATACTTTGTCTAACGTAAGTTAAACGTGTTATCGGCCAATGTGGCTTCATTTCAATTATTTTTAAAACGATTAATGTTTAACCCTTTAACGGTCTGTTTTTTCGTAGTACACTTTTATAAAAGTGTTTTTCTGTAAATATTTTGTTAATAAGAAACCTATATAAAGGTGTACTCACTGTGAATCCATTGACAATAGCAGGGTTAAATGAAATGAATTCACATTTTTTATTTTATTTAAATGTAAAATACGTTCGACGTTTATACGTGTAAATTCTTGACTTTAATACTTCGTTTACTTTCAAGAATACTTTTATTTATTTTCTTACTTTTACTGTTCAAAAATACTCTTTCAAAGTTTCAGATTTTCAACAAGGTATTCTTTAACTTATTTTTATTCCTAATTTAACAAATAACTCTAATATACAAACATTAATTATAAGATAATATCGGAAGATGTTGATACCATAAGCGCAAATGTTTTACGCAAACATCAGAAATATTTGAACTGGCAACGATTTAGTTCTTAAATTCGCCACAACAATGGCGGTAGTGTGTTTTGAGGTTATACTGGGTCATCCTTTTTCACTATGCATGGGATGTTTCTATAAAATCTCCATCCACACTATCAGAAAAATATCTAAATCACCATCATCTTCATAATATTTCTGATATTTGCAACAATATATATTTTCACTGCTTGCATGCTACGCTTCGCATGATTCTTTCTGTTAATCGTTCGCAACCTTCGGTCCTGTTGTGAATTTATTGTCATTCTCATGCTCTGTGTTACCTGGCTGTCTTTTGTCGCCTCTCGTTTGAAGATTTTTCTCGACTTCGCTTCCTGTCTGCGTAGATTTTGTTCAATCTAAGCTTTTCTTTCAGGTTTTCTACTGGTCTGCATGAGCTTAGATAGCTCATGGGGCATGTGTTTACGTTTTGCAATGAAAATACAACTTTGTATAATTTTTTTTTTTTTGTTAGTATCTATGCATTAAAATTGCGACAACTCCTAACATAATAATTCAATTGCTCGTGATTTTAATGCCCTAAATCAATGTAAATATTTTTCTAAAGTCTTTTAAAAGTTGCAAATCGTCTGTATAAAAAGTCTTGATTATTTTCGTCTGAAAAATGTCATGTACAGTTTCTTAGACGCATCTAAGTGTTACAGTCACTTGTTTTCAAGTGATGCACAGAGTAGATAGATACGCATTGTACAATAATTGCGGTAGTATAGATGCACTATTGAGCTCTAAGAGCGATGTAAATATTTATCTACTGTGTCATATAAATACTGATATGTTTATTTTGTGTGTAGCAAGCAGTAGAAGAGAAATACAGGCTTTGCGATGAGACGTTGTCTAAGTTGCTGGAATGGATCGCGGTAGTTGAAGAGAGGCTTGCGAACCAGGAAGCCGTTAAGGAAGATATGGATGAGTTGCGTAACCAGATTAATATTCTGAAGGTACAGTTGATTTTACAGTTTATGTCTATTTCGTTAAGAAAGAACCTCTATATTTAAGACACTGGTTTCTGAAATCTTTGTTAGTATAACTGCTATCAATTCACATGTTACCTTTTCAAATTGGTTGAATAAAATAACAAAAATTAATCAATTTTTTAGATTTATTTGAATAGGCTTTCAAAAACCAAGGGTCAAGTTAGTGCATAAGCGTCATTGTACGATTTGTTATAGTCTGGCCGTCGAGAGAATGCGTTCTTGACACATGTGTGCGTATTTGATCCTTATTACAACTAGATATTGTCCAACTGACAGGTGTCAGAATTTACATTGCATTCTCTAGACGCGCAACTTCAGTGTACTAATACCTGTCAACAAGTCTCACATTAAATTCAATCTAGAATTATTATTATTTTAATTTTTTTTTTTTTTTTTACACGCTCGTTTTCTCATAACACATCTGACATTGGCAGAATTGTCGACATCGGCACCATTGCCATAGTGAAAAATAGAATAGAATAGACGCGCAACGGCCGGACTGTAGTTGTCATATCAAAAAACACTTTTAGAGCCGCTTGCACCACAAATTACGTTTAACGCTAAACGTATTTAAAACATCGTTCTGTTGCTGCCAATCGTTTGAAGATGTCAGAGACATAATGATATTTTAAATATGTTTAGCGTAAAATGCAGAAAAGAGAAGTAAGTAACATATTTCTTCTAATCTATAGGATTGCAGCAACCCCTGTCGCCGGAGGCACTATATTGTGATGAATAGCAAACTAAACTAACAATACAACATTATTTACAGCTGATCAAGGACGACCTTGAGGGTCACCAGCGCCAGGTGTCTGCGTGCGCCGACCAGGCCAAACAGCTGCTCGTCTCCGGTGGAGATGTGCTGGCTCCCCATGAGGTAAACTAATTTTGATGTTATGGAGCACTTCATACAATATCATCATCTGCCTAGCCATATTACATGGAGTCCACTGCCTATCTGACCTCCACAATCCAGTTACTGGGTAATACGATACCACTTGGTACACTGGTTGTCAGACTTTTGGGCTTCTGACGACCCATAACGACTGTCAAAGCTCCAAGAATGATAGCCGTTCCTTATTCAACATAACCTTATATCGAAGTCCTATTGTCTCAACCACATAGTTCCTCCCCATTGAACATGTACCTCTATTGTCAGTCTAAAATAACCTGTTGTTCTGTCATTGTCTATCTCACTAACCCACCTGTCTCCCACCAGGTGGCCGCACTGGAGCGTGGCGTGCGCCAGCTCAAACAACGCTGTGACAAGTGCACTGACAAGTGTGACAAGATGCTGCGACGTCTGGCAGCCGCCAGGGATGAGCTTGGAAAGTTTGGGTTAGTATTACAATTTTATATTTTAAATGAGATGTTCTACGATATGCTTTGTAGTAGTTATTAGAAGTTAGATAACTGTTAGCTGACGTACGCTCGGACGTAAAAATATCGCGGCGATTTTTTTTCGGGCACTGGTTTTTCAACGCTCTGCTTAGCGCCGAGAGTTGAAAATCCAACATAGTGTTTTTTCGTCGCGCTAGAATGCACTCTGTTGTTGTTAGGTTGGATTCTCAATGCTCGACTCAACAACGAGAGTTGAAAATCCAGTGCGCGATAGAATCCCGCCGCGATATTTTTACGTCCGTGCGAACGTCCGGTTAGTATGTTACCACACCCAATCCAATAAATCCTAACTAATATTTTAAATGCGAAAGTGAGTTTGTTTGTTTGTTGTTACGATTTCACGCTAAAACGGCTGAACGGATTTATGTGAAATTTGGCACATGGGTAGACCATGACCTGGATCAGGACATCGTATACTTTTTGTCCCGGTAGTACGTCCCCGTGGGATAATTTCCGACCTCCACACGGGCGAAGCCGCGGGCAAAAGTTAGTATTGTAAATATATATTTTTTTTTTAATAGATTTGGTCATCTAACTATGATAAACATACCACCAATTCACTCGAAAGGAAAGCTTACACTATTTCATCTTCCAAAACCTAAAAAAAACTGAAATATAATACTCTTTCCTCAGCAACGAACTAAACGCCTTCAACACATGGATGGAAGGCGCCTACCGTACGCTAGAAGACAAGGAAGCAGCCCTCTCCAAACTGAACTCCTTACCCGACCAGAGCGAGGACGTGAGAGAGTTCGTGTCTGATGTCATCGCGCACCAGGCCGACCTCAGGTTCATTACTATGTCCGCGCAGAAGTTTGTCGACGAGAGCAAGGTTTGTAGGATAAATTATATGATCATCTTTTGTTTTTGTGATATTTTGCTCGTGTAAAGGATGTTATAAACTACCTATAGTTGCTGTCTCAGTGTTTTACTGTTTGGGCCTACTGTAATATTTTCATTTTTATAGGAAATTTGTATTCTACGTTAAGAGCGTTGGCTCCGTATGGCATTTCATATAAACTTTCAAGTCCTTTTTTTATCGAAATGAATGAACCGATTTTAATGAAATTTCATACGCATAAGCAAGATACATAGGTCTAAAAAGTTAGAGGAACATTTTCGAAAGGCTTATTTAAAAAAAGATAATTGGAAATCTCTGTTTCTATGGAATATTTAAAATCGGTCGAATTTAGCTGCAACACTATTTTTCGAAAATGTTCTTAATTAACTTTTTAGACCTACCTATGTATCCTGCTTATGCCTTATTGAAAGTTTGTATGAAATGCCTTTTTATTTGTAACACTTAAAACAGTATCACGTATCGAGATACCCTCTACTTATTTAGTCTGACAACCGAACCAAACACCTTTTTATCGGATAATATCTCAACGATGATAATATTACGTAATGTGTCTTTATTTTCTTCTCTTATATCACTTACTATTTGTACTAATACAAACCATTTCTATCCTCAGGAATTCCTCTCAATCCTCAACGAGTACCGTACCTCGTTACCATCCCGTCTGTCACACATCGCACCTCGCAGTGAAAGCGGAGTGCGTGAAGGCGCGGGTTCGGCACGAAGACGTCACGCTGACCTATGCGCACGCGCACAGAGGCTACAAGACAGGCTGAGAGGCGCCGCTGATGTTACTAGACACTACCATGATGCGCTGCAGAGGGCTGGCAGGTGGATTGGTGAGGTATGTACCCAGCAATAAGGCACGCTTCTCCGATTGTAAAAAACTTGGTCTAATCATGTTTAGTTAAGCATCTGTTGGCATTATATGCCCCAACTAAATTGACGACAAGTGCATTCCGCGAGACCTAAGCTGAGCTTTGCGTTTGTGTGGTGATCACCAAAATGGTACGAGAGCCCATGACCAAAATTTTCGTCTTATCGTTTTACGTAAACAAAATCTTCAATCGTTTTACAACAACGATGCGACATGGTTTTGGTCATGGCCTCTCGTACTAAAATAACAAAAGCCGATTGCCAAAAAGCAGTCTAAACCGGTTTTAAACCAAGCAAAGAACGCGTCGCGCTCTATGCCGGACGACACACTTCACACTATCTAAGTGCACTCACACAAATGCAAAGCTCAGCTTAGACCTCGCGGACTGTAACCATATAATTGAGATTTCACAGCAGATTAAACTGTTTAAGGTGCCTTTTGCAATGGCATATTTTCGCAAATAACTGCAAATCTATTTCCTTCATAATATCTGTATTTCATGACAATAACTTGTATTTTTCTTTCTCCAGATCGAGCCACAAGTACGTTCAGTACTATCAGAGCCAGTGGGTGGCGAGCCGCGCGCCGTCGAGTCTCAGCTTTCCAAGGCTAAGACGCTACACAACGAGATTATCTCTCAAGGACGGCTTATTGATAATGCTAGAGATGTAAGTATGATTTATAGTGTCATTTAATATTTTTATTATAGTCTTTTTAGTCCTCTATCACTTTGGAGTTATACTATACTTACTGGCGGGTTTACTATGGAAAGAAAGTCGGGTTTACTAAAGAAAGAAAGGCGGGTTTACTATAGAAAGAAAGGCGGGTTTACTAAAGAAAGAAGGTCTGGTTTACTATAGAAAGAAAGGCGGGTTTACTATAGAAAGAAAGGCGGGTTTACTATAGAAAGAATCGTGTTTACTATAGATAGAAAGGCGGGTTTACTATAGAAAGAAAGTCGGGTTTACTAAAGAAAGAAGGTCGGGTTTACTATAGAAAGAAAGGCGGGTTTACTATAGAAAGAATCGTGTTTACTATAGATAGAAATGCGGGTTTACTATAGAAAGAAAGTCGGATTTACTATAGAAAGAAAGGCGGGTTTACTATAGAAAGAAAGTCGAGTTTACTTTAGAAAGAAAGTCAGGTTTACTATAGAAAGAAAGGCGGGTTTACTATAGAAAGAAAGGCGGGTTTACTATAGAAAGAAACGCCTTTCTTTCTATAGTAAACCCGCTTGCAAGTATTATCCGAAGAGCTTACCTCTTCGGATAATACAGGCATGATGTTACGTGAATTGATTTTCCACAACATACTTTTTAACAAATATTTTATAATATTACAGAAAAAAAAAATTTCAAAACCCCTAAATTGTACTCCTGAAAGATTAAAATTGTGAAGTATCCATGTAAACTTTTTCTGAACTGAGAACCAAGATATGTTTTGGAATAAGGCGTTACTTTGCGGAAATCCATGACCGTAAAATACCGTTTTTTTTGCCCTTTACAGCAATTTTTCAAAGTTCAAGTTGCCATATCTCATTGCAGATTTACCGTTGATGTAGCTATGTATATTTATAACTCGCAAACCATTTGAAACCAACCATCTTTACCCCTTCCACAGGCCTGCGAACAACTAGTAAAATCCCTAGAAGGCAACCTAACACCCTCGGAGATCCGCTCGCTGGAAGTGCCAGTCATCGACCTGACGTCACGCTACAAAGACATCACGGATGCAGTGGGGGGCCGGTGTTCGGAACTAGAGGCGGCCCTGTTGCAGTGCCAGGGCCTGCAGGACGCCGCGGAGACGCAGGCGCACTGGGTGGGACAAGCAGAGAGCTTGTTCAAGTAAGTACAATGAAATAAGACATCACGGACCCTGGGCCCGGTGTACGGAACTAGAGGCGGCTCTGCTGCAGTGCCTTATTATCCTGCGAGTGGTCGCCGTTTCCTATAATCTTGATACAATGCCTAAGAAGCCTTTTCTTACGTCCAACAACAAAAAGAACGAAACAACGGATTCGGTGTACGTAGACTAATAAAGAACTACGTTAGTTCTTTGTTCGTATGATACCCCCACATATGCCCTAGTAGCCCCACTTCGAATTTTTAGGAGCCCATTTCAGGGCCTGTTGCAAAAAAAAAATATACTTTTGTTTGTTTCTTATTTACAAAACAGTTGGGCAAACGTCATCTAAATCTGTTCCAAAATTTCAAGTTGATAGCATTAGTAATTCTTGAGATATCTAGCTGTGACAGACTAAAAAGGGCAAAGGCGTCGTTATAACCATTAAAAAACCTGTCCCTGTAAAAAAAAAATGCAGCATGCACATACAATGACTAACTATACAAAATTTTTCAGGAACCAACAAAAACCAGCGTCACTAATTCGCGAACGTTTGGACGAGCAAATGCGAGAACAACGCATCGCTATTGGCGAGTTGGAAGCGAGGCGGCCAACGTTGGCCAAACTGTTGGCCAGCGCCCGCCAAGCCGCGCTTACGCCATCTAACGCTAGGATTGCGAAGAAACTGGAGCAGAGAGCTGATGATATTTATGCCAGGTGAGGTTTTTTGATATATTTTGGGTGGCAATTTTATGCATTCTTATCTATGCCAATTTATAATTGCTGACTCCTAAATCACAGGAACTTACACGTAGTTTAGGAGACAGAGTATTTTAATATTGAACTTTGTATTAAGCCTTAAGCGTTAGTCATAAGGATATTGTTATGAGCTTTGGGTGAAAATAAAGAATAAAGAATTATTTATGATGTTTATTAGAGGGAAGTAAAAAATAATACGGTGTATTTTTAAAAATTAGCTGAAACTATTTTTCTTATTGTAATCCCTAGAAAAATCTACGTTATTATATTATTCCTCTTTAAAATATAGAAAAAAAAGTTTTAGTATAAGAACAACTATTTAGCCTGTCGATTTTATTGATTATTCAAGTCAATACAACAGTGCACAGTCTTTATCTAGTACTTTTAACAATAAGTCTACTTTTGCTTACCTTCAAAAAGTCTTAAACCGTCACAAATTTACAAAAGAAAACACCTAAAACGACCATCACCAATTTAGTGTTTGAGCTGTGCAAAAGAAGTGACCCAACAAACTCCCCAGCAAATAATCTTAACTATTTTCTCCAACAGATACGAAAAACTAGTCGAACGTTCATCAAAACGCAGTGAACTCTTAGAAGAAGTATCCTCCGCGCTGGCTCACTTCACGGGGCAGGCGGCCACGCTGGACGCGGCGCACGCGCAGCTGTTGGAGCAGGCAGATACTAGGGAGCTCGCCAGGATGCCCGCTGAAGAGCTGGGCGGAAGACTGGCGCAGTTGGCCAACTACAGGTGAGGGGTTTAAAATGGCCGCGACTTACGACTTCTAGGTTTGAACCCAGACAGACGCTTTACTTTATATAAATTATTTCATCACCACTGCTCTCAAAATGGTCACAGATTAATACAGATGGGACACTGCAAAATCAGTTAAATAAAAAGCGACTCTTGCTACGACACAATAAAGTGCAATTCAGCTCGCACAACGCTTATTACCTACAGTTATATTCACCTACTTGTTGCCCCTCTTTCTATCGCGTAACTCTTATACCTTCTGACTCGTTAGGGTTGTCTTCTTTTACAATGCGGCGCGTGAGTGAGTGTCGAACTAACGTGCGAGCCGGCCGGTGCACGGCATTCCACACTGAAATGACCCGTGAGATGAGCCCGCCGCGTACTTGTAGCTTCATACCTAAACTGCGGAGTGTCCCATCTGTATTAATCTGTGGCATTGTGAGGAAACCGGCAATCGGCCGGTGAAGTTCTAGGAAGAACCAAAAATTCACTGGGCCCGCATGGTGGATTATGGTCCACTCGCTTTCACAGAGAGGAGGCCTGTGTCTCATGTATGCTTTGGGTCTGAAAATTCTGAAAATTGGTTTATCATAACTAACCCATTCTGCAAAACCGGTTTTATATGACATGTCTCAAACTCTCAACACCTCTTTTCACAATATAAACCTATACTTTATTCAATCGCAGGGACAAACAAATGCCGTTGTTGGAGGAATGTCTGCGCAATGGCAAGCAGCTGATCTCCAAGAAGGATGTCACCGACACACACGTTATTCGTGACAGGATGAAGGTAATTCATAAATCTATATATTTTTCAGTAATAAACAGTTTTGTAACACACAGAGGGAACTTTTATTGCTTTTGTCAATACTTCTGGTCTGGTACTGGCCGCACAGCTGCTGGACTAAAGTGGAATGGGGCTGGCCACATCTGTCGCATGTCGGAGCAGCAATACGCAAAAACCACCACTCAGTGGATCCTAAATAGCAGGAAACAACTACGCGGCAAGCCCAGAACAAGATGGCGGGATGAGCTTTACTCCTTCTTAAAAGGATTGGGCCGCAATCGCAGTAGTACGGGAAAAGTGGAAAGAGAGAAGAGAGCCTTTGCCCAGCAGTGGGATAACACAGACTTTACCTATATATAACTCACTGACTGACTCATCAACGCCCAGCTCAAACCCTTAAGGATGATGCGCCAGGGTAGCCCGCGAAATTCAAAATTTCTTACGTTTTTTGCAACTTGTAGGTCAGTGTGAGCTTGTATGTTGATTAAAATATGATTCGCGGCCGTAGCTAATATGGTTTTACAGAATTATAATCATTAGAACCAGCAATATAACTCCATAAATCAGCATTTACCTCAAACCTCATGATTTCATGAAATCGCTAGATTTGAGGTAAATGCTAACTTAAGGAGTTGTATTGCTGATTTTAATGAATATAATTCTGTAAAGCCATATTAGCTACGGCCGCGAATCATATTTTAATCAACATACAAGCTCACACTGACCTACAAGTTGCAAAAAACGTAAGAAATTTTGAATTTCGCGGGCTACCCTGGCGCTTTCGCCTTAAACCCTAGAAAGCTGAAATTTTGCACAGAGGTTCCCTTTTTAATGTAGACAAGTAATAAGGCAGGATTTCCCGTTAGTGCGTTCCCGTAGGATATTTCCATCCACGCGGGCGAAGCCGCTGGCTAAACCTGTAGGTTTATACCTATGTAAAGTTTCCATATACTTCGAAACACCTATTGGAATAATATTGATCTACCTATGCTAGGATGCTTAAGGGCTGAATGCATCAAAAAGAAGAAAAACTTTTACAACTTTTTTACAGTAATAAATAAATTAAATAATTTTCATGCCTTACATGAAAATAAATTTTCAAAATCTGGATCTAGAGTCTAGCAGTAATAGGACCTATAACATAATAGTAGTTTACTGTTTCCTCTTACATAATGAGGGGTATTAAAACACGAGTGTGTGTTTAATAGTATCACACGAGTGTTTTAGTACCTAGTTATGTGCAGTTTCAGACACTACTTTATCTACTCTCATACATTGGGATGTAACCTATATAATTTTTTTTCCACGAAATTTAGTACAACAAAACGTATGAATGTGTGTGCGTTACCGCAGCCAGAAAATGTCGAAAATCGTCATTTGAATTTTATAGATAATTAGTGCCTCGGCTTCTGTAATTGTACCATCGATTTTTAAATTTGTACCTCTAATAGTTTTTAGTTATTTGACAAAAACAGTTCTGGCTGGCGTAACGTTACCCTAGCCAGAAGTTTTGTTTATTAATGGGTATATTGAAATAAATTGTAGCCAAATATTTAGTGCCTCAGACGAGGTAAATGTACCAACTTAATTTGTATTTGTATCTGTTATGGTTGCGAAGATATTCAAGATCCTGCTGCGGTAACGTTTACATGTTTGCTGGATCTCTGAAACGGATAAGCCCCCTTTTATACTATTTTGCACACGACTTCTTATGAGTTAGCTTGAATTTGTTCCTCATTAATAAAACAAAAAAATTGCACCGTTAAGGAGTTATTTAGGTAAATAGAAATATGCTTTAATCGATCCTAGCACTTCGAATAGAAGCTCTAAAGACTTACTTGCAACGTTATGTTATAGCTTATAACTGCCTTCAATTGTACCTGAAGTTTAATTTATTATCCTGTAAGCAATTAATAAATTATGATGAAATTTAAATTTACTTCGGGACATGATGCGCAGCGGTTTTTTAAACCACCGTTTAATCGAGATTCTTTAGGATTTATGAAATGAAAGTTATATCAATAATCAGTGCTTTTATTCAATTTTATGCCTGTACATTTGCAACGTAATCCACTCAATAATTAACGAGATAATCGAAAAATAGTCACTATGATGTGTGTGACCACGGTAACCCGGCCAAGTTTAGATGGTTACAGAAAAGCGGACCTTTAATACATTACGCTAACCTTCTGAAAATTACAGTATAATAGTCTTATAATTTTGGTACAGACGCGTACATTATGTTTTGAGTGAAAAATATAACCTTCTAGGTACCTAATAAATAATAATGAACTTTTAAATTCAATAGTTTTATTTACTTATGTAGGTACCTATATAAGCACGTAAGTACAGACTAGTCTTTATGAATCTATACTATAATATTATAAATTCGAAAGTAACTCTTATCTGTCTGTCTGTCTGTTACCTTTTCACGCCTAAACCACTGAACGGATCTTGAAAAAATTTGGCAAGGCTGACATGGCATCCTGGCGAAGGCTACTTTTTGCCTCAAAAATAATCCTGCGGGCGGTGACATAGGGGATGAAAGTTTGTATGGGAAACCTAGCATTATTAGTAGAGATCGGATAATCGGATGCATATTAACCTAAAGTTGAGGTGTTGGCTAAGTATGGAGTGGGCTTTTGGATTGAAAAATCCCAGAATTCCGGTATCGGCCAATTTTGACTTGCGATTATAGAATCGAATGTATAATTTACTAAAGTTCACATGTTAGTTAATATGGATTGCACTTAAAAAAAAAAATCCAGGGATTCCGGAACGAAAATTTTTAAGTTCTGATTTTGGAATCGAATGTTTTAGTTAGGTAGTTGCGTTCAGGTGTTGGCTAATATGGATTGTACTTTTGTATCAAAAAAAATCCCGGGATTCTGGGATTCACAAATTTATAGTTCTGATTATAGAATCGAATGTATATTTACTTACGTTTAGGTTTTGTCTAATATGGAATGCACTTTTGTATCGATCGTCAAAATATCGCGATTCCGGAATTGATAAATTACGTATTTTTTGAAAGGGTAACTTTATTATCACTAAATTTTCATAGGGTGTTCTACTCATGAGCAACTTTCACTATATAGATAAATATCAAATATATAGATAAATCACGAAATATAAGTTAGTTGTTTCATACATTTTGGTCGAGTAGGTATTGAACTTTTGTATCAAACATCGTAATTTTTTTGTGATTTCAGAGTTGGTCCCTTAGTGAAAGCTGCTAAAAATGTAAATCCAAGATGGCGGATGCAAATATTTTTTTATTTTTCGTCATGGGTGTCGTTTTCATGGTTTTCGGGGGTATTAAAGCTGATAGTGACATTAAAATGTGAATCCAATACGGCGGCTGCGAGCATTTTCTAATTTTTCGTCATGGGTGTCGTTTTATTGGTTTTCGAGGGTGTTAAAGCCGATAGTGACACTAAAATGTAAATCCAAGATGGCGGATGCGAATATTATTTAATTTTTCGTCATGGTTGTCGTTTTCATGGTTTTCGGGAGTGTTAAAGCTGATAGTGACATTAAAATGTAAATCCAAGATGGCGACTGCGAACATTTTCTAATTTTCGTCATGGGTATCGTTTTATTGGTTTTCGAGGGTGTTAAAGCTGATAGTGACATTAAAATGTAAATCCAAGATGGCGACTGCGAACATTTTTAAATGTTTCGTCATGTGTGTCGTTTTATTGGTTTTCGAGGGTGTTAAAGCTGATAGTGACATTAAAATGTAAATCCAAGATGGCGACTGCGAACATTTTCTAATTTTCGTCATGGGTATCGTTTTATTGGTTTTCGAGGGTGTTAAAGCCGATAGTGACACTAAAATGTAAATCCAAGATAGCGGATGCGAATATTATTTAATTTTTCGTCATGGGTGTCGTTTTTATAGTTTTCGGGGGTGTTAAAGCTGATAGTGACATTAAAATGTAAATCCAAAATGGCGGCTGCGAACATTTTTAAATTTTTCGTCATGGGTGTCGTTTTATTGGTTTTCGAGGGTGTTAAGGCCGATAGTGACACTAACATGTAAATCCGAGATGGCGGATGCAAATATTTTTTTATTTTTCGTCATGGGTGTCGTTTTCATGGTTTTCGAGGGTGTTAATGCCGATAGTGACACTAAAATGTAAATCCAACATGGCGGATGCAAATATTTTTTTATTTTTCATCATGGGTGTCGTTTTATTGGTTTTCGAGGGTTTTAATGCCGATAGTGACACTAAAATGTAAATCCAAGATGGCGGCTGGTAACATTTTCGAATTTTTGTCATGAGTGTCGTTTTCATGGTTTTCAAGGTTTGTAAAGCCGATAGTAACATTAAAATGTTAATGCAAAATAGCGCCTTCTTTAGAGCTGTTGATGGTTTTTTGATTACTATCACACGTGTTTTCAGGTTAAAACGCGATACGCGCGTTAGTTAACTAAGCATCTGCCAAGCGTCACGCATTTTGACTCCACTATGGGCTTCAGCACACTCTAAAACCATTAAAACGATAACCATGACAAAAAAAAATAAAAATTTCGCAGCCGCCATCTTGAATTTACATTTTAACGCCACTATCGGCTTTAAAACCCTCGGAAACTATGAAAACGACACCCATGACAAAAATTTTGAAAATGTTTGCAGCCGCCATTATGGGTTTACATTTTAACGTCACTATCGGCTTATACACCATTAAAAACCATGAAAACGACACACATGACGAAAAATCAGAAAATTTTGCAGCCGCCATCTTGGATTTATATTTTAACGCCACTATTGGCTTTAAAACTCTCGAAAACCATGAAAACGACACCCATGATGAAAAATTAAAAAATGTTCGCAGCCGCCATCTTGGATTTACATTCTAATGTCACTATCAGCTTTAATACCCCCCAAAACCATGAAAACGATACCCATCACATTTTTTTTTAAATTTTTTAAAAATCTTGAATTTACATTTTAACGCCACTATCGGCTTTAAACCCTCGGAAACCATGAAAACGGCACCCATGACAAAAAGTTTGAAATTTTTTCAGTCGCCATCTTGGATTTACATTTTAATGTCACTATCAGCTTTAAAACGTCACTTCACGTCACTTCGTATGCAATAAGGAGTTTAGTTTTGTGTTTTTTTTTATAAATATGTATGATAGTCTGTAAGGTATTTATGTTATGGTCTTAGTTACCCGAAATAAATGATATATTATTATTATTATTATTATTAAAACCCCCGAAAACCATGAAAACGACACCCATGACAAAAAATAAAAAAACATTTGCATCCACCATCTTCATTTTAGTGTCACTATCGGCTTTAACACCCTCGAAAACCAATAAAACGACACCCATGACGAAAAATTAGAAAATTTTCGCAGCCGCCATCTTGGATTTACATTGTAACGCCATTATCGGCTTTAAACCTCTCAAAAACCATGAAAACGACACCCATGACGAAAAATGAAAAAATATTCGCATCCACCATCTTGGATTTACATTTTAGTGTCACTATCGGCTTTAACACCCTCGAAAACCAATAAAACGACACCCATGACGAAAAATTAGAAAATTTTCGCAGCCGCCATCTTGGATTTACATTTTAACGCCACTATCGGCTTTAAAACTCTCAAAAACCACGAAAACGATACCCATGACGAAAAGTTAGAAAATTTTGAAGCCGCCATCTTGGATTTACATTTTAACGCCACTATCGGTTTTACAACCCATAAAAACCATGAAAACGACACCCATAACGAAAAATTTGATAAATGTTCGCAGCCGCCATCTTGGATTTATATTTTAACGCCGCTATCGGCTTTAACATTCTCGAAACCCATGAAAACAACCCCACCAATATAGTGACGGTACCTTCCAGGGACAACCGTTTTAATTCAGCAGCTTTGTATTTCTCGCGGGGATCATGTGAAACGAACGGAATATTTATGTGATCCCGATTTTCCGATACTTGCAAATAAATAAAATCACATTATTTATGAAGTCGTTTCCATACCCTGTATCCGCTTAGTTGTGCATTCCCTCATTTTCTGGAATACCGGTATTTATATTAAGAAAAAAAAATGCTGAGAAGCCGCTTCCATAGTTTGTTAGCCAAATATTAACTTTAGGTTAATATGCATCCGATTATCCGATCTCTAATTATTAGTGATACCTAAGTATGAAAAATTTGAAATTGATTTGAAGTGCGCGCACTGCGGTTATGCGTTTTGTTACCGTAGGCCCCTCCCAGTGCGGTAGAACTACTGGAAACGCACCGCAGTGCGCGCTCGCTCTTAATACGGGTTTTTACCAGCGACAGTTCATATATTCTTTGCCTGCACGACGTAATTTTACGCCAGTAGTCTGAAAATGGGTTTATATGTACCTAGGTACTAGTGATGGCAATTAATGCGATTTAGAATAAATTTCATTAGCATGCGAATTCTTGAGTCTTAGCACGCTAAATGCTATTGCTATGCGATTTGCTAATATGACGATAATTAATAATAGTCAAGTATGTGAATTTTGTTAGTATGTAAATTAAAGAGCGCGTTCGCGGGCTAGCGTCTTAGCGCGTGTTTTTAACAATTTAAAAAATAATCGCACGCCACGCACGTGCCACATAAAATCACAAATTATTATTAACAATACAATCATACGCATTCATTCAATATACCTAAGTACGAGGTAATCGAAGATAATATTTGCTGTCAGGATCACGTGAAACAGATAGATTTAGTAGTTCCGACTTTTCGTGGGTGCGACAGAGAGCGCGCACTGTACGTACTGTCGACCTATGAAGTACGAAGGGATGAATAATAATTCATTTCACATTTCACAGAAATTCGCAACTACATTTCATTTGCTAAATGCTAAATAAGCATTCACATGCTAACAATGAATGCGAATGCTAATTAATCCATCACTACTAGGTACCTCACTACGGGTAAGATAAGAGGCTTATTGTAAGTACTAGCTTTTGCCCGCGGCTTCGCCCGCGTGGATGATGGAAAGTATTCCATGGGAACGTAGTACGTTCGGACGGCCCTATGCTCTCGTCTCTACATGTATACGTTCAGCGTACTTACATGTGGAGAACATAAAGCCGTCCGATATAACTGTGCAAACTCAAATCCTTACGATATATCGTTGCCGTGTATGGTGGCCTTAAAGCTTCCAGTCGGCATGATTTTTCACGACTCTTCAACAATCATCGTCATATTTCAGCCAATTTAGACAAAAACTTAATGAATATACACTGAATCACTCTATCCATTGCTGAAAACGTGAAAATCGTATAAAAACACGTTTAATAGTTTTTGAGTTTATCTCATTCAAACAGACAGACAGACGCGGCGTGGGGGGGACTTTGTTTAGATGTTTACTATGCCAGTCACGTTCTAATAAAAAAAAAACTTTAGACCGAGTATCCACTTGTTCAAAAGTTATTTCTTGTAGGTAATAAATTAATAATTTCTAACGAAATCCGTGCATTTTTGTGTATTTTAAAATCAACCCCTATTTTTCTAATTTTATTTCCTACCAAAAGCATAAATTTCAATTTTCATACTTAGGTATCACTAATAATGCTGGGTTTCCCATACAAACTTTCATCCCCTATGTCACCCCCCGTAGGATTATTTTTGAGGCAAAAAGTAGCCTTCGCCAGGATGCCATGTCAGCCTTGCCAAATTTTTTCAAGATCCGTTCAGTGGTTTAGGCGTGAAAAGGTAACAGACAGACAGACAGATAAGAGTTACTTTCGAATTTATAATATTATAGTATAGATTCATAAAGACTAGTCTGTACTTACGTGCTTATATAGGTACCTACATAAGTAAATAAAACTATTGAATTTAAAAGTTCATTATTATTTATTAGGTTAGAAGGTTATATTTTTCACTCAAAACATAATGTACGCGTCTGTACCAAAATTATAAGACTATTATACTGTAATTTTCAGAAGGTTAGCGTAATGTATTAAAGGTCCGCTTTTCTGTAACCATCTAAACTTGGCCGGGTTACCGTGGTCACACACATCATAGTGACTATTTTTCGATTATCTCGTTAATTATTGAGTGGATTACGTTGCAAATGTACAGGCATAAAATTGAATAAAAGCACTAATTATTGATATAACTTTCACTTCATAAATCCTAAAGAATCTCGGTTAAACGGTGGTTTAAAAAACCGCTGCGCATCATGTCTCACTGATCATCACTGATCACACAATTAGCGACTAATTTTTCATGTTGTCAAAATTAAAATACCTGATAGTGGCCATGCCAGTGTCAGTCACACAATTAGCGACAAGTTTTTCATGTTGTCAAAATTAAAATACCTGATGGTGGTCATGCCAGTGTCAGTCACACAATTAGCGATAAGTTTTTCATGTTGTCAAAATTAAAATCCCTGATGGTGGCCATGCCAGTGTCAGTCACACAATTAGCGACAAGTTTTTCATGTTGTCAAAATTAAAATCCCTGATGGTGGCCATGCCAGTGTCAGTCACACAATTAGCGACAAGTTTTTCATGTTGTCAAAATTAAAATCCCTGATGGTGGTCATGCCAGTGTCAGTCACACAATTAGCGACTAATTTTTCATGTTGTCAAAATTAAAATCCCTGATGGTGGCCATGCCAGTGTCAGTCACACCATTCTCAAAGATTGGACATTTTGGGAGTTGGACATTTTGGGAACTGGACATTTTGGGAATTGGACATTTTGACACCGTTGGACATTTTTAGAATTGTATATTTTGACCTTGAATGATAATTTATTATGTTGAGTAAAGGTTGATCTGCGAACCTATATACCTTATTATCTTAAACAAACCTACGCATTTTTTTAAATGATTATTTTACTTATAAATAAAAATACTCAAATAAACATATTTTTATTTAACACTTGTGTACGCGTATGTACCAAACCATACCACACTATCCTATAAATTTCAGAAGGTTAGCATAATGTATTAAACGGCCGCTTTTCTGTAACCATCGAAACTTGGCCGGGTTACCGCGGCCATACACACCATAGTGACTATTTTTCGATTATCTCGTTAATTATTGAGTGGGTTACGTTGCAAATGTACAGGCATAAAATTGAATAAAAGCACTGATTATTGATATAACTTTCATTTCATAAATCCTAAAGAATCTCGGTTAAACGGTGGTTTAAAAAACCGCTGCGCATCATGTCCCGAAGTAAATTTAAATTTCATCATAATTTATTAATTGCTTACAGGATAATAAATTAAACTTCAGGTACAATTGAAGGCAGTTATAAGCTATAACATAACGTTGCAAGTAAGTCTTTAGAGCTTCTATTCGAAGTGCTAGGATCGATTAAAGCATATTTCTATTTACCTAAATAACTCCTTAACGGTGCAATTTTTTTGTTTTATTAATGAGGAACAAATTCAAGCTAACTCATAAGAAGTCGTGTGCAAAATAGTATAAAAGGGGGCTTATCCGTTTCAGAGATCCAGCAAACATGTAAACGTTACCGCAGCAGGATCTTGAATATCTTCGCAACCATAACAGATACAAATACAAATTAAGTTGGTACATTTACCTCGTCTGAGGCACTAAATATTTGGCTACAATTTATTTCAATATACCCATTAATAAACAAAACTTCTGGCTAGGGTAACGTTACGCCAGCCAGAACTGTTTTTGTCAAATAACTAAAAAACTATTAGAGGTACAAATTTAAAAATCGATGGTACAATTACAGAAGCCGAGGCACTAATTATCTATAAAATTCAAATGACGATTTTCGACATTTTCTGGCTGCGGTAACGCACACTATGAATGTCGCCAAAACCCAGCACCACCGCGTATGCGCTAAAGCGGGCGCTGCCATAGACAAGTAGAAATTACAATCAAAACTTTTTTGTAAAGCTATAAAAATGGCACGCCCCGTATGTGCGTTCCTTAGAGTATTTAGGTTAAATGCTCTAAGGTGCGTTCCATTAGAGATTTAAAAAAAATTGATGGAAACCCTTTGGTGATATTAAGTTCTTGGATCTGCCCTGTATCGTATTAGTAAAAAAGTTGTTTTATAACATTATTTAGTTTTCCATTGATTAATTTCGTTGTTGTGTTTATAAAGCATGTCAATATAAATTCGTTTTGAAGTTTATAATTTGAATTTTACGATATGAGAGTAATATGTATTTTCAAAAACTTATAATGTTTTGTATCTAGGCTTTGGAGAACCAATGGCGTGACTTCAACGCGACGCTAGAAGAGAAACAGAAGCTATCCAAGCAGAGAGCCGACCAGCTGAACCAGTACGAGTCGCTCAAGATACAAGTGAGTATATTAACTTAAGGCGAGTAGACCTGCTAACCGGCAGTACCACCATTGAAAAATTAATAAGTCTGAAGATATGTGGAACATTTAGAAATTTCCTATGCACACATTTTTTGTCGATTTTTAAACGGTCCGGGTCGCTAAAGTTAAATCAATCTAAGAAGTCCGATTTCACATGAGGGTGTCCCTCTTTGTCCCGCTACGTGTGTCTCTCTTTGGCATATGAAACGATATGGGCTGTCAAATGGACCTATTATTTTAAAACAATGTTAGTAAAAGGTAAAACGGAACCTTCACTTTATTGCTCCGGACCACATCTATTGTAAACATCATTGCAGGTACTGGACTGGCTCCAATCTATGGAGAGCCGCGTGACGCGCCTGCAGCCAGTCGCCGTAGACCTGGACGTGATCAAACAGCAGCAGGACGAGCTCAGGCCTCTGGCTAAGGAGTACAGGGACTTCTCTATTACTATCGATAAGGTAAGTCCAATTGGGATGATGACGCTAGGGCCAGGGACCAGGATCCCATCGAATTTACAATATATAATAAATAATAATATAATATTTTTATTTAAAAAAAAAATACAAGTCATAAAAATTTGTACAGTTTTACTTAAATGTAAATTATATTCCTAAGAACTTACGTGCCTGAACTAGGTATAGTCCTGTGTTTCAGGCGAAAAGTGCTAAAATAGTCTTATAAAATTAATAAATAATCTAAAAGTTAACAATAGACAAAATAATTATAATTATGTTGAGTAGCTCAACTCTTAGTTTATATATATTACTTAGCCACAAGCCCCTTCCTTCATTACATCTTGTTACTTTTGCCCAAAGCTAAAGTAGACTATACACCATATGAGAAATTATTACATTAACGTATCGACGCCTTAGAGTGAAACCTTTGTAAGTGTAAAAGAAGTAACTTTTCAGGAGGAAGAAAAAAGTGCGTGCTGTAAAGTTTTTGTACGGCGTCTTTTATGTTTTTTTATTAATTAATATTATATCATCAATCATAGATGGCGCTACGAGTATCGAATGAAGAAATTAGTCAGATCAGGATGTGCGTTGCGAGGTTTTCTTCCTAGAAACGCAATGAAATAAATTTGAGCAAAAATGCATTCCCGAGGTTTTCACTCTAAGGCGACGGTATGTACTTGTATTAACTTAATAACTTTATATTTTTAATATTATCAGGTGAACGAAGCTGGCGCGGTGTACGAGGCGTTGACTCGGGGCGATCGCGCCGACAGTCCGCACAGGAAGAGGCAGATCTACAGCCCTACTAAACGACAGACGCCGAGTGAGTATTCGTTGATTGTTTTGATGCATTAAAAAAAGAAACAATTTTTTTTCTATTTTTTTTTATGTTATTTCGCAAAGAAACTACATACATACATAAACTCACGTCTTCCTTCCATGGGGGTAGGCAGAAACTACAGAACGCGACCTGCTACGATCTTTACATACTCCTGTTGCCTCGTTTACGTTCATTCTGGTCATACATTTTTGTCATAAAAATTCTAATTTTGAGGAAACTGCGACTTTTTTGTATCGAGCCAAATTATGTCAGTCGTGTTTTGGCCCTCATAATTTAGTAAATAAAATCTTGAATTTTTATAATCATGAAAAAGAATAAGTCAAGTTTGTAGTTTTTGAAGACAACAATTAATTTTGCGTGCAGCGAAATGCGTCAAAATATCTTGTTTGGGACCTATTTCGCCTTAAGTAAGTGCTTCTGTCCATAACTGACCCTTTTAAATGTATCTTTCCACACTAAGTAAAAGCTGCATCCCTGACCATAACAATGTGTTTCAGGCCGCACATTAGACGGTCGTTCCCCGTCGCCCAGCAAGGGCCACGGTCTGGTCAGTCCAGCCTCCACACACTCCACATCCAGCGGATTCTCATCACGACGATCCAGCCAAGATGGATTCCATCTTGAAGGTAAGACAGAATATTTATTAGATATATAAAAATATAATCATTGTGAGCTATTTATAATACATTTGGATAGACTGGAATCATCGATGTCGATATAAAAATAACAGCGAGCTTTGCCGTTACAGTAGTCACATATGATGTAACAACGTGTAACGTTAAATGCGCAAAACCTCTTAAGGGGTCACTGTACTCATCATTATGAACAACTTTTACTATGGAACCAAACCTGAAATCGCGAAAAAAAAATCAGCTGTTCAGTACATTATGTTCGCATAATTCGTCAAAATGTACTGAACAGCAGATTTTTTTTTCGCGACTTCATGTTTGGTCCCATGGTAAAAGTTGTTCATAATAATGAGTACAATGACCCCTTAAGAGGTTTTGCGCATTTAACGTTACACGTTGTATAGTCACATAGATTTGATTATAATGGTATTTATTATTAGCAAAATGTGGAAGTTATCCGCTTCTTTTTTAATCTTATTAGTACAAACTTTCCTACAGTATTTTTACATGGATCGTTTCAAGATTTCCTATGTGCGAAATTATGATGCTTGCTGAACCGTCGCTCCTTTCCACAGAATTATCCCCAGTCCAGCAGCAACTCTCCGAGATCAACAACCGCTACAGTCTGCTAGGAACCAAGCTGTCAGACCGCACCGCAGAACTCGACGCCGTCAGGGAAGAGCTGCGCAAACATCTCGACAGCTTGAGACAGCTCAACACCTTCCTGGACAAGGTAAGGTCACATCATCTGCCTAGCCTTACCCCAACTATGTTGGGGTCGGCTTCCAGTCTAACCGGATGCACCTTATTACCAGTATTTTACTTGGAGCGACTGCCTATCTGACCTCCACAACTTACTTGGCAAAACGATATCTTTTTAGTAAAACTGGTTGTTTGCAATTTAATTAACTATTTACTTTAGCGGTATGTAGTCGAAGTTGATTTTTGATTGATTTTTTGTAATAAAAAGGGCCTAAATAAAAATAAATAAATAACAGTTTCAAAGGAATTTTTACTTTGTGCTGTGTGTAATTGAGTTTATCTTCCTAAAGTTGACAATTATCTGAGATTCTAAATTCAAATATAAATCAATGATTTCTGGCATCAGGTTCAAAGACAACTGCCCAAGGAATCGGTACCCAACACAAAAGAAGAAGCTGACAAGACCATCAAACAGGCGCGCGCCGTCCTAGAAGAGATGTACGAGAAGCAAAGCATCTTGGACTCTACTAAGACACAGGTAAGGTTCAAAATTAGTTTTTAGGTGTTCCACTTTACTGTTCTTGGAGCTATCAATGGCGGTTTTGTCAAGTAGCTTTTTGAAAATAATAAGTACCAATAATAAAGGCAGAACCTTTGTGAAGATTCAGTCACAGATACCTGCTTTGACGAAACCATGCTTCAAGATAAAATCATGTATCGCTTTATTATAAAAAAAACAACACACAACGCCCCTTGCTAAAATCAGATAGCCAGTCCACATCTATCAAGGCAAAACATTATATTGAGTGAATAGTGTGGTTTAAAACGTTTGCAAAGAAATTACCTTCTGTTGGCGGCTGTACATCCTCGTCTCGTGCCTCTCGCCACTCTTCCGAGAGCGAAGAGGGTCGCGAGACGGGACGCGATGAGGGCGCCATGTATACACTCGTACTCGGCCTGTCTCGTGGTTTTTCGACACCCGCCATTACAGCCGCCATGTGAGAGTCAATATTATTTATTAGTTCGTTTTAATAACAATTTATTTTGTATCAGGTTCGCGAGCTATTGAAGCGCAAACAAAGCGTGTTGGGAGCTGACAGACTTCACGATGAGATGGAAGATGTATCTTCAAGGTGGAAGGCGCTGCACGATGCCTTTAAGGACAAGTTAGTATTACTCTTCTATTTTTACAGCACATGTATATAAGGTCCCATTAAAATAGATGGAAAAACTTTTAGGAATAATTCAGACCACCAAAATAAGGACAATGGTAAAAAAAAATAGTAAGCAAAACGCATTAGATACTGTTCAATGCTACCTTTGGACATTGACTCAGCACGCGGCCCAGATAAAAATAAGTGATTTCGTTGCATCTAACACGCATGAAACACAAAGATTTTGTGCAATAGTGTGTGTTAGGTAAAAGTAGTATATAAGCGGAATCTTTATGCAAATAAATCAGATTAGAATTTTATATTCTTGTCTCATTACCCCTCACTGTGGCCAAGACACCTTTAGCCATCTCTGATCAGTCTCGTGAGTCTGCGGGACTGGCAGTGAGTGTACCCTTCCCGCACCCTGGATTCCTGTCTACTGTCCGTCTGTTACCTTAGGTCGCATGGTGCAGACATCCTGAATTTATTTATATATTTATTTATCACATATTAGGTATATGGTAGGTTAGGGCTGTAGGGCTTATAGGGCTTAGGGTCGTAGGTACCGTTAGGCTTGTAGGTCTTAGTAGGTTCCCGTAACTTATCACATAGCTACATGTACCATCGCACCTTTAGCAGTATTGCGGCCTTACGTGACATCTGTTAAGGGTGGATGTACATTTTGACCATTCCACCATAATGAATAGTTAACCATTTTTTCCGGTTCCAGGCCTCTGGAAATGATATCGGCCGGGTTATCAGCAGAAATTACATGGTTCCATGGTTGGTTTTGGTTGGTTCATGGTAAAGAAAAAAAATCAGCTAACGAAAGTACACTAAAAATGTTGGTTACCCAAGGCATAAACACATCCATGGTTTGTTATCTCATAATTGTGATGATACAAATGTGCAGGCGCACGTGATCACGTCACCGGCCGCGCCCGCCGCGATTTTTTTATTATCAGTGTTTTTTTTTTTTGCTTGGTTGTTTGGTTAGACGTACTGAACGCTGTGTTATTAAAACGTTTTAAGTTTTCATTTCTGTCAGCAGTCCCCATGACTGCCTATTTTTTTCCAAACGATTCTGTAATTTCTTAGATAAATAAATAAATAATTTAAATGGCGATAAAATAATAATGCTCTTACCCGACCAGTAAAAAAACAATATTAACATTACGCAGCAAAAACTGCATACGGATTGGCAGGCGCCGTCTTAAACATTACAAGATTTGGATAATAAAGGCAAATGCTATTTTCCTAACGAGTCCAGCCTATTAAACAATCTTTTCTCTCCTCAGGATCCGTCTAATGGAAGAGATGAAAGATTTCACCGACACACACAGCAACCTGTCTCAGTGGCTGAGCGCTAAGGACCGCATGATGGCCGCGCTCGGCCCCATCTCCTCCGATTCCAGGATGGTGCAAACGCAAGTGCAGCAGGTATGTACACACTGCTGGATACAGGCTCCTCTAGAGCCAACAACAGCTACTCAACAACTGCAAGTTGTTTCAATGGCTGAGTGCTAAAGGACCGCTAAGTTGTCTCTGAAACTCAAACAGCATTTTATTGTATTTTATGACTGTAGAATCTGTCTTGATCTCTTTGATGCTAAGTCTGCCTTCATCTTTGATTATTTTAAAAAAATACGGCAATAAGAAATTAAGTTAAGGATGATTATTAAAGTTATAAAAAATTTTGATACTGTTCAAAATCCTTATGTACCTGAATCATAACCCTTTATCCAGGCGTATCTCAGAATACGATATTAACTGGCATATTATTATTCCGAGTGTTATTAACTTGAGGGGGGGAGGCGGCTACCACCATCTCTTATAGCAGAATTATTATTAACTTGAGGGTTGGGAGGATTGGGGGGGGGGTACCACCATCTCATATAGCAGTATTATTTTAATCTCACATCAGAAAAAGATGGAGCTGTTCAGGACGTATAGCTGCATCTTTCTCCAACATTGAACTAAGAATAAGGGAAAATGTCGTCAGGAAAGTTTTGAATAACGATGGATGGACTGTGTGAAAGATGATATGGCTATAAAGGGAGTGAATACCGAGATGACGACAAACAGAGAAGTATAGAAATATGCCAAATAAATTGGCATAATGACAGGAGAATGGAGACGGTAATCCCCGTCTTGCAATCAACAAATCTACAGAAACTCTCATCAGTCAATAGTGTCCATCTTCTAACCCTCCATTTCCCCTCAGGTACAAGTCCTCCGTGAAGAGTTCCGTGGCCAGCAGCCTCAACTGGCTCACTTAGAGGAAGTGGGCGCCGCTGTACTGGACCGACTGGAGCCGGCCTCGCCTGACGCCGCCAAGATGAGGCAGAAGGTGGTTGAGTTGCAGGACAGGTGGAACGAGTTGTTGGATAAGTGAGTAGAAAGTTCTTTATACTGGAAATTTTCAAGTCGAAATAAATATTTAATTCTTGGAAGAAAGTAAAGACGGCTACATATCAAGTTATACATTTCCAGTATAAGCTGATCTCGCATTGTATAGGATTTCTGTACAATTAGGGTCAATTTATACTGGAAATGTGTGTACTAGAACACTCTTTGCTATCGTAATTATGTCGTATGTTGTTGTTGTATGCTAGTACGTTGACAAAAACTAAGGCCGTATTCTCAAACGATGCTTAACCCCTCACGCGTCAAGTGAACACGCGGGTGTTCATAAGGAAAAACCGTTACATAATAGGCATATAAGCTTATATCACATATATATATATAAACGTAAAGGAGGAGCTCGTGGCTAAGTAATAACAGCCGCACGGGTCGATCCGTCAGGTTAAGCTACGCTTGCCGGGGTTGGTCAGTGGATGGGTGACCATCTTTACATATCGAGATTCCTCCGTGCCTCGGAAAGCACGTTAAGCCGTTGGTCCCGGCTGTTATTCGTGGATCTTTGACAGTCGTTACGGGTCGTCAGAAGCCCGAAAGTCTGACAACCAGTCTTACCAAGGGGTATCGTATTACCCAGTTACTGGGTTGTGGAGGTCAGATAGGCAGTCGCTCCATGTAAAATACTGGTATTCAGCTGCATCCGGTTAGACTGGAAGCCGACCCCAACATAGTTGGGAAAAGGCTAGGCAGATTGATTGATATAAACGTAAAAAAACATCATCCGATGGAAAACCAGTCATCATCAGTAGTTGTGAACCTATGGGGTTCGCAACTAACCCCCCACCCCCTGGGGTTTTAGGTTTATAAATTAGTACATTGCTACAGCCGAAGGGTATCATGATTTCCTGAATATTTAAAACTGTTTAATTTTATACGTATCAGTTTAAAATCGAGAGTGATGGCTGGGAATCGCCTTAATTTGTTTCAAACTAAACAATCTTAAGGTAGTACAATTTCAATCAGACTCGAGCCAATCTAGGAAATATTTTGTACTAGCTGCGCCACGCGGTTTCAGCCGCGTAGACCAGGATAAAAAGTAACATATGTGTTAATCCAGGGTGTCAGCTACCTCTTTACCAAATTTTATCAAAATTGATCCAGCCGTTTGAGCGTGAACAAGTAACAAACATACAAACACACACTCACAAACTTTCGCCTTTATGATATTAGTGAGATTAACTCATTTCATTAAACAATTTACATTGTGTTCGAATTTTACAAGATACAAATAACAATAATAAAATAATTACATTTCAAATCACAAAATCAATAATCAAATATAAAAAAAAAACTAGCTGAAACTCTTGAATGTAGCGCTATCAATAAACTTATATTTGCAAATTAAGTCGTCATCTTATTGATGAACAGTATTGGCTGATCAAGGCTTCTTATATTAACCTATAATTATGTGGTCTTTCCCTCCAGACTGGAGAAACGCGCCGACAGCCTTGGCGCGGCGGCGGACACATCGCGCGAGTTCGACGCGGGCCTGACGCGCCTGCGCGACGCATTACAAACAATCAGCGATAAACTAGATGAGATCGCTATGGAGAAGGAGCCCGAAGAACAGCTGAGGAAGATTGAGGTAGGCAGCAGAATAATATCTAAATTAAATCCCATTATAGGCGAACAACATTGACGCTGTAAAAGCGGAAAAAAAAACGCTGCAACCTAGCAACGAAATCTCTGCAATTGCGCAACGCAACGCAACGCGTTGCAGTTTAGAAAAAAATGTGTAGCCATTGCACAAATGCAGCGCTATTACTGCGCAGTATCAATCTAGCACTCTTTGTACTGAGAGTTACCAGAAAAAATCTTATCCCCTTATTCAAAATTAAAACGCTCTATAAAACTATTTTAGTTGTACAAATGTTTTGTCAATTTCTATCTAATTATGATTTGAGTTTGAAAGAAGAAGACAAAACACATCTATAACTAAAATAGGTTTATAGAGCGTTTTAGTTTTTTATGAATAAGGGGGGTTAGAAAATAAAGAACTTTCTACACTTTTTATTCTTAAGACAGTTCTCTTTAACTGACTTCACCATCTCTCCCCACAGAACCTAGAACGTCAACTGGAAGGCCAGCGCCCCCTACTGGCCGATTTAGAAGGCGCGGGCGCGGCGTTATCACAAGTGTTATCAGACCCCGCCTCCCGCCAGGACATACAGAGCAAGTTGGCGGCTGTTGCTAGGCAATACGACAACCTGCAGAGGAAATTGGACCATAGGAAGGCGGAGATTGAGGCGGCTTTGAAGTGAGTACATATACAATCGTATTTTATCCTATCCAATTACTCTATAACTGGCTAGAAGACCTATAAGACGAAGTATCCAAAAACACGTTCAGTAGCTTGCAATAGACTATTTTAGAGGCATGAGGAACAGGGTGTAAAGTTCACTCATCCTCTATTGAAAAGGGAGGATCCTCCGACCAGGCGGGTGTCGTGTCTGGTGGGCAACTGCCCGATGGTTGATGTCGGGACGTTGTATATATGTTAGTCGCGTGGTAAACTCTAATTGCGCGATGCAGGATTGCGTGACGTCATGTCATTGATGCGTAGTTCATATGTGGCGATGTAGATGCCGCCACACTATAATTCGTTTTAGAATGAGCAGAGGCAATATGATTAAATTTTTTAAGGGACTACCAAAAAAATTAAATGATCACGACTTCTAACCACAACATTATTCCACAGGGACGGTCGCAACTTAGAAGAGAACGTAGCCCGCACATTAGGCTGGCTGCAATCCGAGCTGAACTCCCTGCCAGCTCGCCTGCAAGTGTCGGCCGAAGCTACCAAGCTGCAGCAACAGCTTGAGCGGCATGAGCCGCTGTACAGAGAGCTGACGCAGAGGGAGCATGAGCTTATCATGCTTTTAGATAAAGGTAAGCTATTTCACTAGCTAGATAATGGTTACAAAGGGTACTTAGTACTAAGGAGGAGTGAATATTAATGTAGGTAACGTATGTCACCAAATCTATACATACAAATAAATAAAATTGAAGTGTTTGTTTGTAATGTCAAAATAGCAGCTTTTTACTAAACGCATATGAAATGCATACTTACTTATATATATTTTTTTTAATTTTTGTCCGTCTGTTTGTTCCGGTTAATCTCCGAAACGGCTGGACCGATTTTGATGTGACTTTCACTGACAGATAGCTGATGTTATAAGGATTAACTTAGGCTGATTTTATTTTTGAAAATTAATTAGGGTTCCGCGCAAACTTAAAAAGTATTCGTGATGGTTCATATTCTTGAAATAATTTATTTCTGTTTTTAAAACACTCAGAAGCCATTGTTTCTTCACTTTGACCCAAGGTGATCGTGGCCTTTCATTTTTCATGTTTAATTTACCTTGTATACTCCTCTGCACCAGGTCGCGAGATGGAGAAGAAGCCAGCGCACCAAGGTTTGCGCAAGGATCTGGATAGGATTCAGACTCAATGGGACAAACTCAAACGAGAGACAGTCGACAGATACACCAGACTGCAGACCGCTATGGTAAGTGGCAATAATTAGTTATTTTTAAATGAGAAATAAGTTGTCCACTAATGAGTATCTTTACAAAATCTGATAAAATCGATGTTCTTGAATCAGGCGAGTTACAAAGTATTTAGTGGTCATTCTAAAAGAAGTTTTCTCATTATGACTGCAAAATTCTATCCGGATGCATTATTAATTTGATTAATTTGATTTTAAATACAAAACGTAAAATATTTAAGCGTGGATATTCCCTGATTGATTATTAATCAACGGATAAAGGCAGAAGAATGATGTTAACATTCCCTGATGGAACATTCTTTGTTAAATGTAACGCAAAAAACAAAATCTAATGTGTCCATGATTTGGAGTACTTAAATGAGTCTCTTTATAAACAACAAAAACTATTATTTTCGTTCCACAGGAGCATTGCCGTAAATTCCACAAGGCCCAGGAATCCTTCGTGCCCTGGCTGTCAGACCTAGAAGACAGGCTCGCCAAGCTACCGGCTACTGCCTTCACGAAGAAAGAGGTGGAAAAGCAACTGAGAGAACTGCAACAGATCAGGAATGACATTTGGAAGAGGTACGTTCATTTTGGTTTAATTGTAGCTGTTACCCTAAGTTCTCAAACACTTAAGGCGAAAGCGCCAGGGTAGCCCGCGAAATTCAAAATTTCTTCGTTTTTTGCAATTTGTTGGTCAGTGTAAGCTTGTATGTTGATTAAAATATGATTCGCGGCCGTAGCTAATATGGCTTTACAGAATTATACTCATTAGAACCAGCAATACAACTCCATATGTTAGCATTTACCTCAAACCTCATAATTTCATGAAATCGCTAGATTTGAGATAAATGCTAACTTATGGAGTTGTATTGCTGATTCTAATGAATATAATTCTGTAAAGAAATATTAGCTACGGCCGCGAATCATATTTTAATCAACATACAAGCTCACACTGACCTACAAATTGTAAAAAACGTAAGAAATTTTGAATTTCGCGGGCTACCCTGGCGCATCATCCTTAAGGTAAAAGCACCAAAACTACATAAAACTACCCTATTTGTTGAAGAGAATCCGCTTCCTTCGATTCGTCGGTATATAGTGTTTTTCTTTTAAAATATGTACTTTTTATTATTATTTTTTTTTCTTCTCATTTAGCATGTGTTCGTTATCATACTCCGATGTTATTTCGTGGACAATAGTGTGGGTTATACGTTTTCTCGACTGTTGAATTACTACTTTGTAAATGCTGTACTGTTTAACTGTTTTTAGTCCCAAATAAATAAAATAAAATAGAATAAAAAAATTGTTTTGTAATCAATCAGCCTATTAGCATTTTTAATATTAAAATATAATATTTTTGACATATTTTCTTGTCGCCAGTTAAATTAAAACTTGCAATTGACTTAAACTCTTGACTCAAAATCTGTACTCAAGTATTAAGTATTAAGTGTCCACATCCTCTTTGTTCTTTTTATTTGTTGAAGGGCTAGGCTTATAGCAAAACATTTGTAATGGGGAAGAAAACTGTCAAATTAGTTCCACGTAGATGGCGCTAAGTGTTTGTTACTTTTATTCAGCTGTCAATGGAGTTCTTGCAGAAAACACAGCGTGATGGCGCTGTGTTTTTTCATGTCGGCGATTGGTCGCTTTGTCTTCAAGATGACAAACACATAGCGCTCTCTTGCGGCAAAGATTCCGGGAAACAACCCCATTGCAATTACACACTACTTCAAAAATTTCTAAAAAATAAACAAAACTAACATGATTGTTTTCTCTGCTAGATCTGGCGAGTATGAAAACAATAAGACTCTGGGCGAGACATTCATCTCATCTTGCGACATCGACCAGGAGGTAGTCAGGAAACTGCTCGACAACATCAAGGAGAGATGGGACAGGATTAACAACGGTTCGTAATCTTTTAATTGTTATTTAATACTACCTGAAAGACAATGATAAATGTAGACTTTTTTCTGCGCTGCGAAAAAAAAATGCTATTTTCTGAGTGTATATTCATTCATCTTTCCTAACAGAAACAACTTCAGTTTTTGCTGAGAAGTCGAGTTATTCGTCTTTTAAAATTCAAATTATTTCATTCGTGCATGATATAAAGATTTAAAACCCATAGCATGAACCCTATTAAAAGAACATTCATTCATTCATTCGTTCATTTAATGGGGTCCACCTTATGCTGTCGAAGTTTCTGCATAAAATCACACAGCAATCCAATATCACGGCTGGGCATTGTGGGCATCGTGTAACGTCCGTCATAAAGCGTTATCTCTTTGGCTCATTCGCTACCACACTTATTTAAAATCTCAAAATACTAAAATAGGGTTTTCTAAGATGACGTTCAGCCTGAGACGTCAGGTCCGGGCATCTGTCAAAAGTGTCAGTGTCTATATTTTCTTTAGTGTTTAGTGGTTTACTGAATGATGAACTAATGATGAACGTCATCATATATTTTATATTCATTATCGAAATGGAAGTTCTCTTGTCAAAGTGGCGCCACCTGGTGGCGTGAATTTTCATGAAAACCCTCATTGTTAACTGTTTTGTTTTCTCCCATAGAGGTCCTCCAACAAGTAGAGTTCCTAGAAACAACAGCGCGCAAGCTGGGCGAGTTCGCAGAGCGCGTGCGCGCCGTTGACACGCCGCTGCAGCGCTGCGAGGAGCGCTTGCAAGAAGCGCTTGCAGCCCCGCCGGCGCAAGCGGCTGAAGCAGTCGCGCGGCTCACTGATCAGATACACGCGCTTAGAGCGCCTTTACAGGTAGGAATCTACTCTAGTTTTCGAGTTATTTTGGATCCCTCATTTCATATCAATGGTAGTGGTTAAGGATAGTAGTAGGTATAAAATTTATGTTTTTATTACTAACTGAGCTCTGCTTAAACGTAAAGGAATAGTAAATATCAGGATTGACAAAAATATGCAAAGATAAAAATAAATGATAAAATATGAAAATCACAAGATTTCAGATACACCACTTTCAACGACCGATTTCAGCAAATAATTATATCCTATATCCCTATTTAGTACATTCTTGTTCAAAGTTAACCCAAAAAAAGATATAAGCCATCATCTCGTTTAATCACGAAAAATATCGAAAAAAAAATTTAACTCGAAAAGTACAAAAAATCGTAGAGCATACATGGGGGTTAAATCGATAGGTATGGTACTCTGCTATCAGCTCGCACTGTCTTGACACCTTAAAAGAAACCCTGTATAACTTAATCTAACTTAATCTAATCTACTTTAGCGAAATCACCCCAGTGACATGTAAATTCATCAATTTCGACCTGAATATGATTGATGGTGCGAATTGCTCGAGTCAGAGGGGTCGTGGCAAGGCCACTCTTAAGAAACTCAATACCAACCTTATTAACTCCCTTTCTCTTCCCAACAGAGCATCAACGCAGCCGCAGACGACATAGTAACGCTAGCCCTCGAATGTTCGGGTCGCGACACCGCAGCACGCGCTAAGAACGTTCTAGAAGAACAGGCGCACGCGCTGGCTGACAGACTGGACGACTTGGAGGCAAGGGCCGGCGAGGCTAAGGGCAGGATGGCCGGCGCGGCCGCAGCTATGACACACTTCCAGGTAAGAATTAATATTTCTAGTCAGGACAACTTGTAAGAACGTTCTAGAAAAACATGCGCACGCGCTGGCTGATAGACTTGATGATTTGGAGGCAAGGGCCGGCGAGGCTAAAGGCAGGATGGCCGGCGCGGCCGCAGCTATGACCCACTTCCAGGTAAGAATTAATATTTGTAGTCAGGATAACTTGTAAGAACGTTCTAGAAAAACATGCGCACGCGCTGGCTGATAGACTTGATGATTTGGAGGCAAGGGCCGGCGAGGCTAAAGGCAGGATGGCCGGCGCGGCCGCAGCTATGACCCACTTCCAGGTAAGAATTAATATTTGTAGTCAGGATAACTTGTAAGAACGTTCTAGAAAAACATGCGCACGCGCTGGTTGATAGATTTGATGATTTGGAGCCAAATGCCAGCTAGGTAAGAGGAAGGGCTAGGCCAGAGGTCACCATAGCGGACAACGGTCTGATTCCGGAACTATTTTGTGCGAACTCTAAATTAAGGGGGATGCTCTGTGGTAGCCTAGCCGAAATTCATTTTTTTTTTTGGTTTTTTCGCGTATCATTCGTTGATCAAGATACAACCTGACACGGACCTGCAAATTGCATAAAACGCCATGAGAAGCCACCAAAGTCAGGTTTTTTTTACAAAATTTTGTTCCGAAGAATTTTTTAACTTCGCACTGACCTATGAACTTGAAAATGTTTATATTTTATTAACAAATACAAATACCAATAAATCAGATTTGGTACGGAACCTATGTGCGTAGTCCGACACGCACTTGGCCAGTTTTTTTATCGACCTAGAATATTTATGGTTGAACATCGAGTGTTCTAATGATTATAGTTAAGGCGAAAGCGCCAGGCTATCCCGCGAAATTCAAAATTTCTTACGTTTTTTGCAATTTGTAGGTCAGTGTGAGCTTGCATGTTGCCTTAGCTAATATGGCTTTTCATAATTATAATCATTAAAATCAGCAATACAAATACATAAGTTAGCATTTACTTCAAACCTCATGATTTCATGAAATCGCTAGATTTGAGATAAATGCTAACTTATGGAGTTATATTGCTGATTCTAATGATAATAATTCTGTAAAGCCATATTAGCTACGGCCGCGAATCATATTTTAATGAACATACAAGCTCACACTGACCTACAAATTGCAAAAAACGTAAGAAATTTTGAATTTCGCGGGCTACCCTGGCGCATCAACCTTAAAAAAGCAGCTATGAAAAAAAAAATGCATTACACAATACATTGTTATTGAAGCAGAGTAGGGCCTTATAAGAGATGATAAGAATTGTAGATATGATATAATCTTATTATCTTAATACGTGATTATCTGCAGATAAAATCTTATGTTTCATCTTGTTCTCAGCATTCTTTATTTAGTTTTATTTTATTATATCTACGGGAAAGCACGTTTAGTCGAGTAGTTTTTTTTAAGGAGAGTTTCAGACGAGTTCTACAATGTCCGTGTGAGCTTTGAAGAGGGAACAGTCGCCATGCCTTTTTTCGCACTCTTGTGTTTGCGCTGTCACTGCCCGTGTAAACGCATAAGGAGTTTAATAGATGTAAATATTTCAATATTTAACCCTTCGTAGCCGGAACGTGGATCCACGCGAGAGATAATTGTGTCTGTAGATACCGCATTCGACTCATTAACTGCTGAATTTTTGAAGTGGAAACGTTCTTGAGGCGCGTTGAGTGATTTTTTTGGTAGGGTAGGGTCATCGTGTTACCGCGTTTAAGTTTTTACTTCTGTAGGCAGTCCCCATGAATGCCTATTTTTTTTGGAGTGTCAATATCTTCATGTGATCTTTGTTATTGGCAGTTGTTAATTCAGTCAACCAATCAGAACAGTTGGACATGCCAAATTTTTGTTTTGATTTTCGTTCTAAAAACCGGCCTTGAAGCCCACTTACACCACAAATCAATAATTCCCGGTTTCTGAGGTTTTAAACGGAGTTTATCCATTCGATAGTGATTATTGGTTCAATATCGTTTTACTAAGAAATAATTTAGCTTATAAGTCTAGTGAATTACTATCGAGGATTTATCTGAGGACCTTAAAAAACCGAGCATAACAAAGGTATTCGCCTAAATAGATAATTTTGTCGACTCAATAGCTATTGAGAGTTTAAACTCCGTTTAAGAATTCTTCAGAAACCTAAACGTATTTAAATCATCGTTCTACCTCTGTCATCTTGCGCTGTTGTGTGCAAGTAGTCCTAAAAGTCACTCTCATCATATCATCATGATCATGCAGCCTATAATGTTCCCACTGCTGGGACACAGGCCTCCTCTCTCTGAGAGGGAGCGGGCCGTAATCCACCACGCGGGCCCAATGCGAGTTGGTAGATGTCACATGTCTTTGACTTTTTGGTTTTAAAACAAAGTCGGTTTCCTCACGATGTTTTCCTTCACAGTTTTAAGAGCACACAACAATAACCAAACAATTTTTCTCCCCAGGACAAAGTAAAGAACCTATCCCATGACCTGACCGACTTAGAGAAGGAGTTGGACAGCATGAAGCCGCCGGGCCGTGACATTAAGACTGTGAAACAGCAACTTGATGACATCGGTCGGTTCTACAAGCGGTTGGAGAACGCGGATGACTTGGTCGGAGATACTGAGAGAGCGGCCGAGATGTTGGTGGAGAGTGGCTACACTGTGGATAGTGCTAAGACCAGGGATCAGGTATGTGGACACTGTTTCTATATTTTTTTTTACACTCAAAACACTAGGACCAATGTGATTTATTTTTAGAAGTCGGTTTTATTTATTATTCAAATAATAAAACAGGTTTTTCATAGCAAGGGCTTTGATATAACAGATTAGTCTTTAGTCTTTTACTATAGTTAGCTTTCAATATATGATCATCGTACAGTTGTTTTATCTCACGAAAGCGGGTGAGCCATACTTGTAGATGTAATGCGTATAGACACGCGCTCTTGTGTGCGTACCTGCAGGTATCGCGCTCCCGAGCTTACGCACATAAAGACAATGGGCATGTAACATTTACACATACAAGTATGGCTCGCCCGATTTCGTGAGATAAAACAACTATAACTGTGCAACTAGAAATATGAATAACAGTTACCGGAGCTACTGTTGTTTTCGCTAAATAGAAATAAACATTTTAGAAAAATTGAAATAATACAGTAGCGTTTTCAAGCTTAAAATTCGTTAGATATTAATTTAAAAACATAACTTGTAAAATTATAATAAACTAGCATTATAAAGCGTTTAATTCGTTACATATTTATGTTTAGCGGTCGGACTTATTAACGTATAATTGATAAATGATTTATTTCTGGAAGTAGGGTTTTGCAAACACTTTTACACGTCAATCATATCTTTTAAAACTAGATGAGGTCGGCGTTTCCTATCTGACTTCTCTGAGAAGAAACGCCGAAACAAACTCAGAGGTCACAGTCTCTTTTAATGTCCAGACATAATCTTGGTCAGATCATGTGAAGACCATGTAGATTGGTGTTTGAAATGGTCTTTTGAGGAAAGAACCACATAGATTGAGTGGACCTGTCCAGTCAGTGCGAGCATTTGTCAGTAATCGTGCAGCTCAACTCAAAATTTAAGGAGCTCAACGATTCAACGAATATTACCAAAGAAAAGACATTTGGGTAGGCCGTATAAATTACTCAAACTGCCAGACTATGATTAAAACTAACTGAGAAAAGGATAAAAAAAAACAACAAATATAATCTTCCTTCGTTTTCCTAGGTGGAAGGCCTCCGCAAACAACTAGCCAAGCTGGACGAGCGCGCTCGCTCCAAGGAACAAGATCTGGATGACACGCTCAGCAAGCTGGAGGCGTTCTACAAAGCCTACGACTCTGTCATGGATGACGTCACTGAGGTAAGGGAAAACAAAACATACAATATTAGACTTTATTCTTGGTGGGAGAAGTCCGGAATTGGTAAACAAATTTTTTTTAAAGCCGAGCTTTATATCACAGTTTTATTTGATGAACGATATTAGAACGTATATCCAGTAAGATAAGAACGAATTTTATTTTAAACCATCATTCTGTAACACTGTAATTACTCTTTTCTTAATACCTGATCAGTAAAATACACAACAGAATTACAACATCTTTTCATGTTCAAGTTCATCATAATCAGTCTATAATGTTCACACTGCTGCGACACAGACCTTTCCGTGAGAGGGTGTGGGCCGAAATCCACCACATGGACCCAGTAGTTCAAATCAGATAAATTACCAAAAATAAAACAAGCATTCCATAACAGTATACATACAGGTTGTAAGTGTAAACAGTGGCAATCTTTTAAGGGGTCATTGTACTCATCATTATAAACAACTTTTACTATAAGACCAAACCTGAAATGGCGAAAAAAAAATCAGCCGTTCCCTACATTTTGACGAATTATGCGAACATAAATGTACTGAACAGCAGATTTTTTTTCGCGATTTCAGGTTTAGCCCCATAGTAAAAGTTGTTCATAATGATGAGTACAATGACCCCTTAAAAGATTGCCACTGTTTACACTTACACCCTGTATACAAAAACTTAAATAACTGTTCTCTAACAAACAAAACTTTTAAAATTATCCTGAACCGTTAAATAACGTTTCCTCTCTTTTCCCCCAGGCCGCTGAAGAAGTTCGAAGCCTAAAACCGGTTTCCTCCGAAGTGGAACAGATCAGATCTCAACAGAAAGACTTCGCCGAACTCAAGCGTCGTACCCTAGAGGCCGTGGGCCAGAACGTGGCTCATTGCAATAAGATCGGACAGGGGCTCGTGCGGTCAGCCCTCCAGGGGGTTAGCACGCAGGTGCTGGAGAAGGACTTGGAGAAGATGAATGATAAGTGGAATACGCTGAAGGAGAAGGTGAGTTTGTAAAAGATACTCTTTTTTTGTATTTTTATGTAGTTTTCCCTTCTGTGTTTCTAAGAAATATTTTGTTGAACCAGCATGGTGTGACCCAGCTTAATGAGATATATTATAAAATGACTTGCTTTGGAATGAAATATCAATAGAATAATCTTTTCTGTTTGTTCTCTTGAGTCAAACTATTTTTTAAAATCGCGAACTCGCGATTTACAAACCTAACGAGTCACATCTTTAAAATTGTGTTGAATATTAGCAGTTGTATGACTATTTTGCATAATCTTTTAAACAAAAATGAGACATTATTCTTTAATATTACATAAAATACGACTTATATACATATACAAAAAAAATACGATATCACGTAGTTATTATTTTTTTTATTTTATAAATTACAAGTACAAATTTTTTCCCTAACAGACGAACGAGCGTGAACGTCGCCTCGACGTAGGACTCTTACAGTCAGGCAAGTTCGCGGAAGCTCTCGCCGGGCTGGAGAAGTGGCTGGCGGACACTGAGGATATGGTCAACAACCAGAAACCACCCTCCGCTGATTATAAGGTGGTTAAGGCGCAGCTGCAGGAACAGAAGGTATGTTAAATGACAATATAAAACTTTTTTGAACTGACCTATTATTATACCGGGTGTAAAAAGACACTTGCCGAAGCCGAAAGCCACATATTCTACACATTTTTTGGATCGTTTTTTTCCACTAGACCATACCTGGGAATAGACTGGTTCTGAAGACATTGAAGGTCAAAGTCGCATTTTTTTTTACTAAAACGTATTCCAAGTGTTATTTCTACTCTTTTCCGACAAGTACCTACGTGTACCGTAGAGCGAAGGGGTGGGGCTTAACTCCGTTTGCCTGGGTTCGCGTTACATTGCGCGTAATAAAAAATAGCTTTTTTTATTCCTAAAAATAAAAGTCGTTTCCCAGCAATAATTTTTGCGTAAAGCTACTTAGTTAGATGTACAGTATGCATAGTTGACGGCTTCGTGATGTGTCTTTTTACACCCTATATAAGAATAAGTTACAGATTTTTAAGAAAAGTATTATTGTATGTATCAAAAAGGTTGATAAAGTTATCTGAAACTGCAACTGTCGGGGTTTCCCGAAAAGTTTCGCTCTCAAACGAAGCCTTATCATGAGTTTATCACGTAGTAATCAAGAGTGAAACACTCATAAATGCATCTGTGTCTGTGTCAAATATTTGAATCCAAACTCGTGCTGAATTGATTTAAAGTTTTTTTTTTCGTTTGAGCATAATACTATTATTTCGTAACTTAGTCATTATGTGTATTTTTTAAACATGTTGTTAGCTAATAAAAAAATGCCGTTAGTAGTTAAAATATTGATTATGAATTGCAATAACTGTTATCGATATTTAGGTATAGGTGTAAAAAAAATCACTTGGAACCCTTCCAAATGTTATTTTTTACGTCTAAAACTGTTATTTAATGCAATTCATATTCAAATTATTAAATATTGATAAATTAATCAAAACAGCGATATAATTGACAGCTATTTGCAACGCACTAGAATGCACATCCTTGAATCTCAGCAATAATACAAGAAATTAAGAGGCTACCGAGCGCGCAGTAGTAGCTTTATAATGCGTCTTATTATAATCGTTAAAACGGAAAATAGTGGCCACTAAGCTCTGTTTTAACTATTGTAATAAAACTTAACAATATAAAGCTACTATTTGTAATAATAATAACGTATAGTCTTGTGGAGCACAACTATTCCGGCTTATTTTCTGCATTTTAATTCTAATTCTGCTCGCTCGGTAGCCTCTTAAATAAAAATTTATAAACAAAAAGTTTTATAACTTCTTTTTTCCCTCTAGTTCCTCAAGAAAATGCTGATGGATCGTCAGAACTCGATGTCGTCTCTCTTCGCGATGGGTAACGAGGTCGCGGGCGGCTGTGAGCCGGCTGAACGCAAGGCTATTGAGAAGCAGCTGAAGGGGTTGATGCAGAGGTTCGATGCCCTCACCAATGGGGCTCAGCAGAGAATGCTGGATCTGGAACAGGCTATGATGGTGAGTTTGCTAAGGTGGATCCGCTGTGGTAGCCCGCGAAATTCAAATTGTGTCGCGTTTTTTGCAATTTGCAGGTCAGTGTAAGGTTAGATTTGCTCCGGATTCGTCCGATTTAAATCTGACGAACCATCAATACTGAATTGATTGAGGACCTCATGATTTCATGAAATCGCTAGATTTGAGGTCAATTGTAACTTATGGAGTTGTATTGCTGATTGTAATGATTATAATTGTGTAAAGCCATATTAGTTACGGCCGCGAATCATATTTTAATCAACATACAACCTGACACTGACTTCCAAAAAACGTAAGAAAATTTGAATTTCGCGGGCTACCTTAAGCCGCTTTTTAAAACATGGATTCTGCTTCTTTATTTTAATTAAAAACTTGATTACCAGGACTTTACTAAAATCTTTATTTGTCTTATCAATCATACAGGTGGCGAAACAATTCCAAGAGGAGTTGCAGCCGCTGGTAGAATGGCTCGGAACATCTGAACGTAGAGTCAAGTCTCTGCAGCTAGTGCCCACGGATGAGGAGAAGATACAACACAAGATCAGGGAGCATAAGGTATGTAACTGTTTTGAATTTAGAAAATTCTGAATTATAAAATGACTAGCTGCGCCCCGCGATTTCAATCGCATAGACCAGGATAATAAGTAGCCTATGTGTTAATCCAGGGTATAAGCTATCCACATACCAAATTTCATCTAAATCGGTCCAGCCGTTTGAGCGTGAAGAGGTAACAAACATATAATCACACACACACTCACAAACTTTCGCTAGAATAACAAAAGAACAAATACTTCGTAAACAAATAAATATTGTAAACCGATGAAGACAGTGGTAACTTATCGTCGAACCCGTGTTCGTCCTTAGCATCATACCTGAAGTATTTGCGAGTGACGCCACGGTAACCAGTTATCGTATTACTAACTAATTGGTTACCTTTATACAGAGTGTACCAGAAGGATGTGGTACAGACCATCAAACCATACCATATTTATCTGCAAATAAATCTTTGACTTTGACTTTGACTTTGACTTTGAAAGTGAACAACTTTTTCCTGGGGACCAACATCGTAATCGTGGAAAAGAAATCAGTCGTCCCATACAAAATTTCAATACATATTTGACCAAATGCATGGGACAATTGCTTTTTTTTACGATTACAATGTTGGTCCCCGGGAAAAAGTTGTTATAATCAACGCAATCTAAGAAGTCCGTTTGGACAACATAGTAATTAATTAGGATTACGAATTTGATTTTTCGATTTCTTACGTAGACGTTCATACAAAGTTATCGCGGCATGTATAATGAGAAACGTCCAAATGGACTTATTAGATTGCGTTGATTATAAGTTTGATGGTCTGTGTACCACATCCTAAGTTTGCACCAAAAAGGGTTTGGATAAAAAGTTTGGCGTCCGATCTAACGTTGTCAAACATTATTTCTAAAACTGGAATCATTTATCAATGTACTGTTTTTTTTCTCTAGAACCTCCACGAGGATATCATTTCGAAGCAGCCTCCGTTCAAGCAGCTGACTGAAACAGCGTCTACTCTCATGGGTTTGGTGGGTGATGACGAGGCCAGCGCGCTCGCTGATAGGCTGCAAGCCGCTACTGATAGGTAAGATCATTAGAATTAGAAAAATCAACTTCAAAGGCCTATTTCACCAAGTTATGTGCTGGTTAAATTATGTGGCAGATTTTATAACACTGACTCCTAAGTCACAGGATCTCCTAGTTTTGGAGTCAGGGTTTACTCTGTCTGTATGACCTTTATTTACTGATATTCATGCGACCTACTAGTTTTTAAACATTGTTGAAAGTTTTTGTACTTATAGTATAAAGTTTTTTTTTTTTAGCATGCAATTTCTTGTTGCTTTTTATCTGGAGATATATCTGGATACCCTCCGTCTGTGAAGAAAATGTTTTAAATAGACGATAGTTTTTTTGCTGAATATCGTGACATTTTTCGTAAGTTACCATTATACTTACGTCAAAAAAAGTTTTTGGACCTAATAAACAAGGGTATTATTAATAAATAAAGAAAAACAAGCTTTTGCTAGTCAGGATATCGTCTAGGACCAGAGTCCTTGTCAAAGACAAATCAAACGACCCCAAACTCGACAGGGTTGCGTCGTTTTATTACTGAGTTCCTGTGCCCACCTTCTGGCTCCATCTTCAGATCAGCTTGATGGTACCAAAATATTACATTGTCACCGATTCTACATGCCAAATTTCAGCTCAATCGAACACCGGGTCTAATTTAACTTACAAATTTTGAAAAGGACAACTTATATACGAACATTTCAAATTAAATAAAAGCTTTTATTAAGGTTAATTTTCTTCAGTACTTTACTTTGTACTGCTGATTAATGGCATTTTTCAATTAATAAATTATTATCCATAACCTCTTGACTGCGAGAGGGCCCACGAAGGTCCGATGTCAAAAACGAAAACAAAAACTTTGACTTTGACTGTTTTTGAATACAAAAACAGTCAAAACGTTATTTTGACTGTTTTTGTATTCAAAAACTGTATCTTTACTGCTCTCACTAGCACAAAGTGTGGGGAAAAAACCAAGGATGGCATACCGTCCATGTCAAGTCTCTAAAACAAACCAACAACGATAACACCCAGAAATACTCTCACACAAGAAGCTAACTAAAAACAAAAAAAACAAGATGGCCGTCGTCACAGTTGAGCGGTACCAGCATTATCAAATCACTAACCAATTCCTTTTCTCCTCAGATACCAAGCCCTAGTAGACCACAGCCTCAACATCGGCGACCTACTGGAAGCGTCCCGCAAGGGTCTACGTCACTTAGTACTGACCTACCAGGACTTGTCAGCGTGGATGGACAGCATGGAGCAGTACCTCGCCAAGAGGAAGATCCTGCCAGTTCACATGGAGAAACTACTGAGGCAAATGGACGAGTTAGCTGTGAGTATAGTGCAGACAGAATACGCTATCGTGAATGTATGAATGAACCAATGAAAATCATTTTATTGGATTCGTTTTGATAGTAAATCGTAATCAGAAAAAATATGATTTTATAATTACCGTGCCCCCCTCTACTCCTTGATATACAATGGTCTCTGTTGCACCATGTAACATGAGGCAACAGGTTCTAGTGTGAATCTCTGGGTTCATTCGAGTAATCGAGTCTGGTTAAACCACGCTGGGGTCGGTGCAATTCATTCATTCATTCATTCATTCATTCGTGATATTAATGCCCGGTTTCTGAAGAATTCTTAATCGGAGTTAAAAGTCTTAGTAGCTATTGATTCGACAAAATTATTTATTTAAGCGAATGCCTACCATATGCTCGGGTTTTGAGGTCCCCTCTGTAGTAATTAACTCGACTTATAAGCTAAATTCTTACTTAAAGAATGTTCAGAAGCACGATATTGAACCAATAATCAGTAACGAAACTATACAATATTTGACAGGATTGCGAACATTGTTAAAAATACGAGAATTGCACCTTTGGTCTTACTACTATTGTATTTTGCACCACAAAACGCAAAACTAAACATCACTTTCTTTATCACAGGAAAAAACCGAAGAAATAGCCTCAAAACAAGAAGCAGTGGACAGCACAGTGGAATCGGGTCTCGAGCTGATGAAGCACATCTCAGGAGACGAAGCATTACAGCTTAAAGACAAGCTGGATGCCTTGCAGCGAAGATACAACGACCTGACGAGTAGAGGAGCCGAGCTGTTGCGGGTGGCTTCAGAAACGTTGCCGCTTGTACAGCAGCTGTATAATAGTCATGCTAGGTTAGTATGGCTTAGTTTTAAAGTATTTCGCCGCTGGACGTCGTCGGAAAAAAAGGGAAAATTTGCAGTTTGGGCTCTTTAAATCTGGCTATTAACATGTCAATGGGGAATGAGAGACAGATACTTCTGTCGTTCCTAAAAAGTGTTACATACACACAAACAACAACACAGAGAGACACACGGAACTTAATATTATACTCTCTTTGTAATTTCTTACAAAGAGACTTGAATATTCGACTTTGGATTCCTATTATAAATCTATACCCGCGGCTTCGCTCGCGTTAATTTAGAATTTGACAATCAATTTTATTCGGGTTGTACTCTGCTTGTAATATTAGAAAGTTATTTATTTATCTATTAACTATGGATGGACTTACTATGGACAACTTAAATTATTGTTGTTTTCCTCGGGAACAGTATTTTTTTCGGGATGAAAGGTACCCTTATATAACGTATATGCAAAATTCCAGGATGATCGGTTCAGTGGTTTAGGCGTGAAAAACAAACAAACAAAAACTTACTTTCGCATTTACAATATTAGTTAGTATGTCAAATAGAAGTTTCTCCACATACGGCCGCATCTGAATAGATTTCGCAAACTTTTTTTCTAATAACAAAGTAGCGAGCAACTATGACTTTTATTGCTCAATGACACCAACTTTCTTTGGTGAAGTCGTGCAACTATGAAACTAAAATCACAATTCCCGTCATCAGATTAACAGACTGGATGGCCGGCGCCGAGTCATGCCTGCAATCAGTGGAGCCTCGCGAGGAAGATATCCTAAGGCTGGAGGCTGAGCTGCATGAGTACAGACCAGTGCTCGAGAACCTCAACCAGATCGGACCCCAGCTGTGCCAGGTATGCATAGAATTCTGTTTCTATTCAAGGTATTATTATTGTAACGGTAGTTCCAAAATGTGTACTTGGCACATTTTACGGGACGTAAAAATATCGCGGCGACTTTTTTTCGCGCACTGGATTTTCAACGCTCTGTTTAGCGACGAGAGTTGAAAATCCAACAGTGTGTTTTTCGACATCGTGGGATGCATTCTGTTGTTGTTAGGTTGGATTCTCGAAGCTCGGCTCAACACCGAGAGTTGAAAATACAATGCGCGATAAAATCCCGCTGCGATATTTTTACAACCGTGCGAACGTAGGCTATCACTAAACAACACGCATTTTTCGATTTTGACGGTCTTTTTTTTACACAAATTAAAACAAGGATTATGAGCTCATGCCGATGCCATATTTGTAAATAATGTAGTTATTCAACAAATATGTGAGTTTGAGAATGGCAGAGTTTACTGTCCAGACAGGGCTTATGAGTCGTATTCAAATAGCTGAGGCTCTTAATTTAATTAGAGAGAGCTTCAGTTTTTATCGATAATATTAAATTGAATTAATTTATTTGTTGAAGTGACACTATTTATTAAATTATCAAATAAACTAATTTACATACAAACAATGACAAAATGTCAAAATGACAAAAAAGGTCGATTGCAGCTGTCATTTTGGTTTGTCTTTGGCAAATTAAAACTCAGAGTTTAGATAATTATAAACATTTAATAAGCTCGTGGCCAAGTAATAACAAATATCCTGTTTTGCTCACCCTACCCAATTTATTCGATTTGACAGCTATGACGTCACAACATGGCGCCAAGTCGATCCTATTCTTATTTGAAACGCACTGTACAATGTTGTGTCACCCTCAGATCTCCCCCGGGGAAGGCGCGACGCACATCGAGAGCATAGTGACGCGCGACAACCGGCGGTTCGATGCCATCGCGGAGCAGGTGCAGCGCAAGGCGGAGAGACTGCTGCTTAGCAAGAAGGTAATTTACTAAGCTTTATCTACTGTTACATACTGGTTTTAATCCTTTAACCGCTTACGTCGGATTAATCCGACAAATATTTTCGTGTTCATTTCGCCAGAGTCGTATATTTACGACCCTGGCGACCCTGTTAACAAAAACATTTTTCGATTCACTGTGCCGGGCGCTAAAAGGGCACGACAACTTATATGATATCGTTGATATGGTACATCTTTACTTCAAAACATTGTTTTTTTATATTGTCCTGTACTATGAAGTCTCAGTGTTGGGCTAACGCCTCACCCAAATCATTGTTGATCATCATGTGATAAATTATGTCAATAAAATCACATGTAGAACTAGTTTTTTGTTTTTTCTTAAATTCGAAGATATCACGAAGGTAACAGATATATAAAGATATCAGATAAAATTATGAAATATGACACCAAAATTTTATCAAAATATGTCCAGCCGTTTAAGCGTGAAGAAGTAACAAACATACAAAGACACACACTCACAAACTTTCGCCTTTATAATATTAGTGTGATGTGATTAATAAACATTAATTATTCAAAACATGTCGCTGTTATATATCCAGTGTCTACACGGATATACATGTAAACAAAAAATCTGCTAAAAATCTAACCAACCATCTATTTCCAGCGTTCCCTCGAAGTAGTCGGCGACATGGAAGAAGTACTAGAATGGCTGCGGGGCGTGGACTCCGCACTGCGGGCCGCCGAGCCGCCATCTTGTGAGGCCAACTTAGTACGAGCTCAGCTCAAAGATCAGAGACCTTTGAGTGATGACGTGGCTGCACAGAGAGTTAGAGTCAGGGATTTACTCAGTCAGGCTAAGAAGGTAAGAATCTATCTTTAGTACACTAAAGGCACAGAATAAATAATAGTACTAACGTACAGAAGTTGCACTCCTTTGATCTTGAAGAAAGCCGCTTTTATAATAGCCTACAAAATCATTTTCCCCCCTCGCGCAAGCTAAAATTGCACTTAATCGCCGTGCTTGAGAGATGTTATTAGGTACTTTGTGTGCTTTCTCGTCCGTAACATGCCTACGCCACCTAACCGAGAACTAGGGCTGTCCGGAAAGAAAAATAAAATACGGTACATACCTTCTTATACTTTTATTAGGGTTCCGTACCAAAATGGTAAAAAAGGAACCCTTATGGTGTCACTCAGTCTGTCTGTCTGTCTGTCACAGCTGGATATCTCGAGAACTACTAATGCTATCAACTTGAAATTTGGAACAGTTTTAAATGACGTTTACCCAACTATTTTGCAAATAAGAAAGAAATAATAATATTTATATTTTTTTTGTAACAGGTGTTGAAAGGGGGTCTTAAAAATTCAAAGTGGGGCTACTAGGGCATGTGGGGTATAATATAAAAGAGCGCTGTTTGCAGATTCTTAAACATTTTTTTTTTTTTTTTATGCCGCATAGTTTTCGACTTTTGATGAAAAATATAAAAAAAAATATAATAGTAGGTAGCAACACGACTCGACATGTCTTAATAGTTTTCGTCATTAAAAAAGTAACTACCTACATAAATCAGTAATTATAATTATATAATATAGTGATTTGTTGCTCCCAGTTTTGATTGTAAAATCAGTGAAAATACTTACAACTTTCTTATAATACCACTTGCATCACGAGAATAAAGTAACGAAGTACGCATATAACGTGAAGTTTAAGTAAATAAAGGCTAGCATCAGTGAATTTCATGATCGTTTATAAATACGATTTGAGGTTATCGCATCGGCCATTACTAATTACTCATCATAACCATAGACAATTGAAGTTAGTGATGCCATTCGGTCATTCGGTCGTTGATTGACAGATAAGAAGTACTACCAACTTAACCGCACCAAATAAGCAAAATTGTCAGTTGACAGAAAAGGAGTGCTACCAACTTGACCGCATTAACTCACTAATTACGTTCCATTCCATTTAATAACTTAAACATGGAGAACGCACAACTTATTCAAGACTGTTTTGAAAAAATGAAAATCGAAATGGCTAACCAAACAAGAGAAATAATATCGAAGATGGATGAAAAATTACTACCCTTTGTAACTGAACTAAAGGAACTGAAAGCAGAAAATAATAATTTGAGAGAAAAAATCGCAGTTGTTGAAAAATACAAAAGAAGAAATAATATTATTATTCATGGCATTAGCGAGACTGAGAAATCGTCATTTGAGCTTATGGAAATAACCATAGGAAAAGTTAAAAGCGATCTAAACATTTCACTTGAAAACAAAGACATTGACATCATACACCGAATTGGAAAAATAGACAGCAAACAAACAAAAGTAAGACCAATTCTAATATCATTAGTTAACGGCTGGAAGAAAAATGAAATAATTTTAAATAAAAAGAAATTCATAGATGCATATATTTCCGAAGATTACCCTAAGGATGTTTTGATGAAAAGGAAGGAACTACAAACGAAACTTATACAAGAGAGAAAAAAAGGTAACTTTGCTGTCATAAATTATGATAAACTCATTGTTAAAGAAAGAGAAGGAACTGCAAGTAAAGAAAAACGCAAAAGAAACGAATCATTCTCTCCAACTATCCTTAACCAGCATAAAAAACCAAATGTAACCCTACAAGCTAATCGAGTCAATGCATTTGACTTGATGCGAGGCAGAAGCAACTCTCTGTCATCATCCACCTCAGAGCCTGCATACACCACATAGGATAACGCCATCAGCCACCGGAACGAAACGAAAAATATAGTAGAACAACAAAATATCAACAAAAACAAACCATTTCCCAAGCCGACTGGTCCTCGTGGGAAATTAGACTATCACCCTCCTTCCAAAAATAATGATAAGACAAAAAGAAAGCTCCACAAAGAAAATAGCTTGAAAATCTGTGCATATAATGTAAGGTCTTTGTCGTCAACAGAAAAATATCTAGAATTAACTTATGCATTAGAAAATATACGTTACCATATATTGGGACTCTCAGAAGTTAGAAGAATGGGTTGCAACATCGAAGAATACAATGATTGCATTTTTTGCTACATTGGACAAACAAAAGGATTGTATGGAGTGGGGTTCCTAATAAAGAAAACACTAAAAAGCAACATAACCAACTTCACTGGTATCTCCGAAAGGGTGGCATTACTCCAACTAGAGTTCGAAGACCTACGCTTATCAATTATCCAAGTATATGCACCTACGGATAACTCAAGTGAAGAAGAAATTCAAAAATTTTACGACGACCTTAAAATGGCACATGCATTAGCCGATGGAAAAACTCTAGTAATTGGCGACTTTAATGCAAAAATAGGACAGCCCAAATTAGAGGAACAGCCTTTAGTGGGCAAATATGGGTACGGAAGAAGAAATGAAAGAGGTGCGCGATTGATAGAATATGCCTTTGAATACAAACTGTCTATAATGAACACCTTTTTTAAAAAGAAAACAAAGAGAAAATGGACTTGAGAATCCCCAGATCAAAGATACAGAAATGAAGTCGACTTTATATTAACGAACACCCCCAAATTAATAACTAACTTCGAAGTATTGAATCAAATAAACTTTTCCTCTGATCATAGACTTTTGCGAGCTACAGTCAGATTAGATGACCCGAAAAAGAGCAGAAATAACTTCAAATCAGTCTCGAATACCCTACTAGCTGAAGATGATATAACCGCATTCACAAACAACCTTAAATCTCACAAATTAGATATAATAGAAGAACCTACTAATGTTCAGGATTATTATGACTCCCTGGAGAAAGCACTAACTTCAAGCTTTAAGCTGAAATATACAACAAAGGAGAGAAAACACAAAATATTTAGCGAATTTACACAATCATTAATACAAAAACGTACCAAACTTATATGCACAAGAAACAAAACTAAAGAAATGAAAAAAGAACTAGCGCAATTATTCAAACAAACTAATAAAGAGATAAAGAAAGACTACAAAAAACATAGGCAAGACATTATAACACAAAACTTAATTAGGTTCAGGAGCACTAAAAGAGCGTTTAAAGAACTAAGCTTACACAAGAAATGGATACAAAAATTAGAAACTAACTCGAAAGAAACAAAATCTAGAAAAGACATATTAGACCAGGCAACATACTTCTATAAAAAACTATACAAGAAACGAGAACATGAGGATTACATAGAAGAACTAATAAATTATACTCCTAACACAGAAAGTATTTTCCCCATAAACGAAATCGAAGTACACGAAAATGTCAAACTGTTAAAAACTGCGAAAAGTCCAGGCCCTGATGGAATAAGCAATGAAATGCTCAAGCACGCCACACCTATTCTACTGGGCCACTTCACACAACTATTTAATCTGATACTAGAAACAGAAACGGTACCGAAACAGTGGTGCTCGTCTGATATTATACTTTTATATAAAAAAGGCAACCCTCTTGATATAGGAAACTACAGGCCCATAAGTCTGCTGGCTTGTTTATATAAACTCTTCGCATCAATAATCCTAAAACGAATAACAACAGATATTGATAAAGCACAACCAATAGAACAGGCAGGATTTCGTTCAGGCTTTAGTACGACGGACCATTTACATTCACTGGGGCAAGTAATAGAGAAGTACAAAGAGTTCAGAAGACCTTTATACATAGCTTTCATAGATTACAGTAAAGCTTTCGATAGTATAAGCCACAATTCAATCTGGAATGCATTAACTTTGCTGAACATTAACAGAAGGTATATAAACATCTTAAAATACATATATAACAACACCACAAGTAGAGTTAAGCTTGAAACCAGAGGAGATGAAATAAGAATTGAAAGAGGAGTAAGACAGGGTGATCCTCTATCACCAAAACTATTTATTGCTGTCCTAGAAACTGTATTTCAAAAACTAGACTGGAAAACCAAAGGCTTGAAAATAGCTGGCAGTTCCTTGAGCCATTTGAGATTCGCAGATGATATAGTTATACTTGCTGAAACATCTAAAGAACTAGAAGCAATGATACACTCACTGGATCGAGAAAGTGCTAGAGTAGGACTAGAGAGGAATGCTTCCAAAACAAAGATAATTACCAATAGTCAAAGAATCCCTATTAGTACTAAAGACGGTTTCATAGAATATGTGGATAAATATATATACCTAGGGAAACAGATATCATTCAGTACATCAAGTAACGAAGAAGAAATAGAAAGGAGATGTAAAATAACATGGAACAAATTTTGGTCCCTAAAGGAAATATTAAAAGGAGATTATTCATTAATTATGAAAAAAACTGTAATTGAAACCTGTCTTCTGCCTTGCCTACTGTATGGTTGTCAGACTTGGACTTACACACATAAAGCGAAACAGAAAGTAAGGACAACGCAAAGGGCAATAGAGAGAAGTATACTAAAAATCAGGAAAATACACAAAATAAGGTCAGAAATAATAAGAGAAAGAACAAAATTAACAGATGCTTTAACGCAAGCCTTAAAACTAAAATGGAAATGGTCTGGACATATCTCGAGGTCCACAGACAATAGGTGGACCATAAAAACGACACGCTGGAGAGGACCATTAGGAGGAAGAAATGTCGGCAGACCAGCTAGACGGTGGGCTGATGATATTGTTGCAAAAGCAGGACAAAACTGGATGGCCCTAGCCAAAAATAGAGAGCTATGGAAGAAGAAGGAGGAGGCCTTTACCCAAGAGGGATCCACATCTATGAAAATTATGTAGCTAACAATACTAACACTAGATTTATAAGTTAAATGTACTAACACGACTAACAAACAAATATTGATTTTGATGTGGAAATAAAAGGCTTTTTATTTATTTATTATTTATAATATAGTGATAATTATGAATAGTGTAGGTGCTTACATTTAAAATCTAAATAAATAAAATTCTTTATTGCCATAAAAAAAAGGTGCACAAGTAAATTAAAGCCATCTAAGATTTATTTTTTTCATGATTGTTATTTGTCAATTAAATAACGTCTAGATTATTATACTAGGTACGTTAGAATACATACAGGGTGTAAGGGACAGCCCTCCGCAAACTAACGGGGTGCATTCAGCTCCTCATTTTGAATCATATTCCACCGGAAATTTTCTCAGGAAAATTTTCATTTTTTCAAATTTTTTTTCAGTTACATTTTCATTATTTCAACGTAAAATTGCATTGTGTTCGCAGCACTCCATTTATGTAAAAAAATTGCAAAAAAAACCGCAAAAAAAAAAACCAGCAATGGATGTTGAAATACTCTAACCAACGACGCGTGAAATCAGCTGTTCACTTTCTGTCTAGCTACAGAGTTCATCGAACTCACCGCATACCTATTACCTTCCCCTCCCAACCAGCAATAGATGCTCCGATTTGTGCAAAAAAACACAAACAAATCAGGTTTATTGGATTCCCTTAACGTTCCTGAAAAAAATTCAAGTACCGGTCATCTTAGTATGACATACTGAATTCACCCTATCAGTTTGCGGAGGGCTGTCCCTTACGCCCTGTATAGCATAATACACAATCGTAACTAATTAAGGAATGGTTAACTTACGTTTCACAATCGCTTGGTAACCTATAAAAAGATAACTTTGAGTTCTTCTGTTTATTAGAACATCCGTCCACACAACAACTGTTAGTGTTACGTTTTAATTTTTATGTCATAAGTAACATAAGTTATATGTATTATAACGAAGGGTGTACAAAATCAAAAATAAAGTAATAAATACGACGTGTTCGGTCGAAGGTGCGGCGCGGGCAGCGATGCGTTGCGTGATTGCGTCGTACGTGATTCGCTGAGCGCGTATAGACCCGGACTGGCTAACAACCCTTAGTTGTCGCGCGCTGTAGGTACTTATCTCGAGCGGAATGTACCAGTGCAAGAGGCCTGCTAAAGGCAACGAGACGAGATAAATTTTATGCTTTGGGATTAAAAACTTTAACTTAATTGCGTATGGTTCGGTTTCCATTGCATCTATAATCGTTTTATGACGTTTATCGATAGTTTTTTCATTCAAAAATCAACTTAGGGTACTTGAGTTTAAAGTTGATTTTTGTTTATTTATTTATCTCGTATCGTTGGCCTGAGTTTTGCAGTAGAGGTCTTTGTGAAGGAGCTCGTCCGCGGAAGAACTATCGAGAAAACTTACATCTGACCAATTTGAAAACAAAATTCCGTGCACACGACGACCACATCTGTTAGCGTGCGATACTGTAGCGGCTGAGCGCTGCAAGCAAGAATAGTCCTTACAGTCTGACGTTCAACAACTTTTTGTCGAGATAAATTACGATACCTACTATCTAAAATCAATATTCGATGTTCAAATTAACATTTCTTCGCCCAGGTCCTCCGTGAATGCCAGTCCTCCGAAGAGACAGCTGTCATCCGTGACCGCAGCGAGGAGTTGAAGGAGATGATGGAAGAAGTGGGACATCTCAGCGCTGAACGTTTAGCAGCCTTGGAGCAGGCCTTACCGCTTGCCGAGCACTTCGCTGATACGCACCATGGGTAAGAGAGAAGAAGAATCTGGGAGTTATTAGGTCCCCTTAACCGCAAAGTGACAATATGATATCAATTGGTCCTGATTTTATTTGGACGTAGGTCAAGAGTTAGAAGAAATGTCGGAGAACCAAAATAGCGAAGAATTCTCCAACATTTAGTCTGGTATTTTCTTCTTCAATGATAGTCTGACAAGCCTTCTTATTTAGGATGTAGTTTTCATGAAAAGAAGGCTACTAAGGAGTACCATTGTTCAGTCGGTTGAAAAGCATGTTTTGTGAAAATCGTAGCAAAAATCATTATAAGCTCAACAGAACTGTTTGTAAAACTTACGACTATTGTTGTTGTTGTTCGCTAATTACTAGACATGAGGCGTGTAATTTCAAAACCCGCTAAAACGATTTTTCTATACTAAATGACAGACTCATTTCCGAGCAAATCCCTTTTTCATCATCATCTTCCTGCCCTTATCCCATGTTACTTGGGGTCGGCGCAACACGTTTTCTTCTTCCATTCTCCTCTGTCAACCGTCACGCTCTCATTCACTCCCTTCTCTTTCATATCATTCCTCACACAATCCATCCATCTTTTCTTTGGCGTTCCTCTGCCTCTCCATCCATCAACATGTATATTCATCACTCTTTTAGTCACATGCGTTTCGTCTCTCCTCATCACATGCCCATACCAACCCAAACGATTTCCTTTCAACTTTTCTGTCACTGGCGCCACTTTCAAACTTCCTCTTATATACTCATTTCTTACTTTATCCATTCTCGTCACTCCACACATCCATCTCAACATTCTCCCTTTTTATAAGTACTAAATTGAGCCTCCAACCTTATGCTTGGTAACAAAATCCACTATAAATGGCATGGGTGAAATTCAAATTCCTCTAAAACCTAATCAACCAATCACAGCGCTTGCTTTTGCACCAAGTGACCTTACAAATAGTATGGCGGACCAAAGGCGACTTCTATAATTGTGTTGAGCAGCAAGGAGTGCGAATACATTGTATATCTATTTTAAATCATTAATAACTCGATTTCCAGAAAAATCTTGTAGTGGGTTTTGAAATTAGACGCCTCGATAATAATTTCTAATCGTGAACACACAAATATCCGAACTTTTTATAAAACTCAGTGACAATATAATTTATGCACAGTTTATCATCTTGGTTGGACGACATGGAGAAGCAGATCCAGATGCTAGCGATGCCCGCGCTCAGACCAGAGCAAATCGTTCAGCAGCAAGACAAGAATGAAGTGAGTAACATGGCCTTGATTTAGATTTGGCCTTGATTTTTTTGACGACACGGTTGGCGCAGTGGTTGAGCGATTGACTGCTGCGCAGCATGTCGCGGGTTCGATTCCCGCACGGAACAAATATTTGTACGACCTACAAGTATTTGTTCCGAGTCTGGGTGTTTTTCTATCTATAATATGTATGTATTTACAAAAAAAAATGTATATAAGTAGTTTATCAGCCATCTCGTTACCATAACACAAGCATTAGGTTGCTTAGCTTGGGACTAGATGGCGTTGTGTGAGAAATGTCGAAGGATATTTATTTATTTATTTATTTAAATACCAAATTATTATTCTTTTTCAGTAGCGCATGGTAAAACTTTTCCGAAAGCAAACTAGTTTAGGAATGTATTTGACAGGAAAGCCGGAAGGAATCGTGTTATTTAAAAAGATTTAATTTGATGGCATTTTGTACAATGGTATTGCTTATGACCAAGTCTACATCCAATTTTAGGAATATCTAAATATTTTTAGTCTACATTAAATTTTTGGAACATCTAAATGGTTTTAGTTTACATCAGAAATAGTCACTTATTAGAAAAAGTGTCCAGTTGTTGGTTTCAAAATAATTGTTTCTCAAGAATTTTTTCAGTATTGAAAATTTTTGTAAAGTTTGTGCTTATCAGTTATTCTAAAAATGTATAATACTCTTGAATTCTAGGAACCTTATGAAAATATAAGTAGAACTAGTGAAAAAACCTTAACTTTGTACTCTATGTGACTTGAAAACATACTGAACATTTTACTAAACATCTTTTCCCCTACCCAGATGCTGCAACAATCCATCGGCGGCCACAAACCGTTAGTGGACAAGCTGGTCAAGACGGGAGAAGCGCTCGCCAAGCTCTGCGGAGACGACGACGCCGCCAAGGTGCAGGATATCGTGGACGCCGACTGCGAGAGGTACAACGCGCTCCGGGCCGAGCTGAGACAGAGACAGCAGGAGTTGGAACAGGTAAGAATTTGTAGCATAACGTCACGCCTGTAATCAAACTCAAACTCAAAGCATTTATTTCAAATAAACCAATTACAGTCTTTGAATTGTCAAGGAGTCGGTCAGTCAGAAAGATGAAGCTAGTTGCCCATTCCAAAGCGTAGTAGGTACCTATGGAGAAGAAACTCCACGGACACTCTTATACATCAAAATATACATGTGAGAACAATGTAGAAAGACGTGCACGTTAAAAGCGTCCGCGTCCGTAATAAAAAGATGAAAACTAAAAACAAGTAAATTAAAAATAAGCAGTGGCAGCTAAGAGACGGCCAGTCCCAACTGACGGCGCCCGTTCACGAACATAACGCATGAATCAGCACCATTGAGCTCAACCAATCCCCGAAGGGTTGGGCAGAGGTGTATCTATAGTACACCCACATTTCGCCAGATATGTTTGAGTCCCATGTAATAGGGGGCGAGCCTATTGCCATCAACCGGCTACAAATCCAGGCTACTGAGAAATTAATGATGGAAAAACCCAATAACATTTTGCCCGATCTGGGAATCGAACCCGCTCAGCAGAAGCGTTTGCAACCACTAGACCAACAAGGCAGTAAAGTCGACATTCGCACGGACGTAAACATATCGCGTCGATTTTGTTTCGCGCACTGGATTTTCAAGCTCTGCTTAGCGCCTAGAGTTGAAAATCCAACAGTGTGTTTTTTCGACGCGCTAGAGTGCACTCTGTTGTTGTTAGGTTGGATTCTCAATGCTCGACTCAACACCGAGAGCTGAAAATCCAGTGCGCGATAAAATCCCGCCGCGATATTTTTACGTCCGTGCGAACGTCGGCCAACAGTTTCCACAAAACAGCTCGCACTTCAAAGACAAATTTTATTTTGAAGGCGTCATTTTTCATGGAGACACCATAATTTGTCTGCGGCGATACTATCCAATTTTCAATACATCAAATTGCGAAGTTTATAACACATTTATACCAAATGGATACGAAATTAAGTCAAATTTTCTTGGTGTGTTTCGTCAAGTTGTCAACGGTTTTGAATTTATATTCTATCGCTCACAAGTTTTAACTTTTAACGTTAGGCCAAGTTATCAGAATAACCTGTATACACTTGAAACACCATAAAGTTGAAAGTCCCTCAATCACTACATAGTAACTCCACTGTCATATATACAACAATCCACGTTATTCCACACAAGCTAACACTTATTTTCCCTCAACAGGCTCTACAAGAATCATCCCAGTTCTCTGACAAGTTGGAGGGCATGTTGCGCGCACTATCCGGCGCGGCCGATCAACTGCATCGCGCTGAGCCTGTGTCTGCGCACCCGCCGAAGATTGAGTGAGTATTTTACCATAAAACGTTAATTATTCTGTATTGAGCCACAGATTAATACAGATGGGACACTCCGCAAAATCATTTAAATAAAAAGCTACTCTTAACAATAAAGTGCAATACAGGTCGCACAACGCTTATTATCTACAGTTATATTCACCCACAAGTTGCCTATTTTTCTATCGCGTAACTCTTATACCTTCTGACTCGTTAGGGTTGTCTTCTTTTACGACGCGGCGCGTGAGTGAGTATCGAACTAAGGCCGGTGCGCGGCAGCCCACACTGAATTGACCCAGTGAGATGAGCCCGCCGCGTACTTGTAGCTTCATACCTAAACTGCGTAGTGTCCCATCTGTATTAATCTGTGATTTAGCAAAGATAATTTCTGAAACGACGGGAAAAGTGGTGGAGGAGCTCGTGGCTGAGTAATAAGAGCCGCACGGGTCGAACCATCAGGTCAAGCTACGCCTGCCGGGGTTGGTCCGTGGAAGGGTGATCATCTTTAAATACCGAGACTCCTCCGTACGTCGGTTGGTCCCGGCTGTCATTCGTGGATCTTTGACAGTCTTTACGGGTCGTCAGGAGCCCGAAAGTCTGACAACCAGTCTTACCAAGGGGTGTCGTATTGACGATTAGTGTGTTGTGGAACTCAGATAAGCAGTCACTCCATCTAAAATACTGGTATTCAGCTGCATCTGGTTAGACTAGAAGCCGACCCCAATGCAATTGGGAAAAGGCTAGGAAGATTGATTATCCATTATCTGTGAATTCACTCAAAGAAATAACAGGATTATACTAAAACCTCATTGACTTCAACAGAGACCAAATCGATGAGAACAACACTTTAGTAGAAGACCTAGAGAAGCGGCAGGAAGCCTACAACGCGGTACAACGCGCGGCCTCTGACGTCATCGGCAAGGCCAACAAGAGCGACCCCGCCGTGCGGGACATCAGGAACAAGCTCGACAAACTTAACAAGTAAGTACAATGTAATAAGTACACTTCACTGGGACATACAAAATATACCTTATGATTATTGAAGTAAAGTTCATTAAAATATAAGACTGTGTTTCTAAAAAATATGCTTCGGAAAACAAGCTATCCTCTCTCGCTCACACGCGACCAAATTTTTAAGAATGTTAAACGAAAAGATGCTTTTTTGAAAAATGTAATCAATTAGCGGACTACTAAATAATATTAATTTTATACGTAATTATTAAAAACACATTTTTATTGTGGCATTTATCTACCTCATCTCAAAAGCAGGTAATAATTGTTGAGCTGAGTTTATTGATAACACAATAGAAATGTGTTTTTCATAATTAGGTACATATTTAATTTTTAAAGAAAGCATCTTTTCATGTAACAAACTTTAAAAATTTGGTCCCGTGTGCGAGAGAGGTGATAAAATGCGACAGCCCTCTTAATAATGCCCCCAATTATGCCTTTAATTATGCACTCTGTTTAAATAGACTTTGAAGAAAGATTATATGTAAGACAACACATACCATCTTCTACGCCATTAGAGAAAATTTTATTCCGAATTACTTTATCATGTGATATTTGCTCGGACACTTTAAAAACTCGTTCTATGTCGTTTGTACTTGTCTTCTATTTTCTCTGAGGAGAAGAGGAGCTCATGGCTAAGTAATAACAGCCGCACGGGTCGATCCATCAAGTTAAGCTACGCTTGCCGGGGTTGGTCAGTGCATGGGTGACCATCTTTACATACCGAGACTCCTCCGTGCCTCGGAAAGCACGTTAAGCCGTTGGTCCCGGCTGTCATTCGTAGATCTTTGACAGTCGTTACGGGTCGTCAGAAGCCCGAAAGTCTGACAACCAGTCTTACCAATGGGTATCGTATTACCCAGTAATTGGGTTGTGTACGTCAGATAGGCAGTCGCTCCATATAAAATACTGGTATTAGACTGGAAGCCGACTCCAATATAGTAGGGAAAAGGCTAGGCAGATTGACTTGTCTTCTATTTTACTAACAACACCCTTCTTCTACAGACTATGGGACGACGTACAGAAGTCTTCGTCAGACCGTGCCAACTCCTTAGACTCCACACTAGAAGTGGCTCGCAAGTTCTGGCAGCAACTGAACGCGGTCATGTCGCAGCTGTCCGAGCTCGAAGACACGTTGACTGCGCAGCCGCCGCCGGCCGCGCAGCCGAGAGCTATTCAGGCGCAACAGGTTGCCTTGCAGGAGATCAGACATGAGATTGATCATACTAAACCTGAGGTTGGTACTTTTTGTTTTTTTTAATCTGTGTTTGATTAATTTTTCAAATGTGAGGGGCTTGTTGCTAAGTAATAACAACCGCACGATCAATCAGGTCAAGTTACGCTTGCCGCGGTTGGTCTGTGGACGGGTGACCATCTTTACATACCAAGACCCCTCCGTGCCTCGGAAAGCACGTTAAGCCGTTGGTCCCGGCTGTTATTCGTGGATTTTTGACAGTCGTTACGGGTCGTCAGAAGACCGAAAATCTGACAACCAGTCTTACCAAGAGGTATCGTATTACCTAGTTACTGGGCAGTGGAGTTCAGATGGCTGTCGCTCCATGTAAAATACTCCATGTAATAAAATAATGTATTCCACTGCATCCGGTTAGACTGGAAGCCGACCCCAACATAGTTGGGAAAAGCCTAGGCAGATTGAATTGGCTGCAGTAAGCAATGAAAAATTAATATAGGTGTTGCAGAAAAGTCCAATGATACCGCATTCATGAATATGCATTTTCTTTAGTTTGGAAATGCCACTCAATTTGGCTTTTAAATTCCATAGAATTCAACTCAATAATATGAATCTCACAAAATCTCTCTGCAAACCATCAGTAGTTCTTCAAAAACTAACCCTCCCTTACCTCCAGGTGGAAAAAGTCCGCAAAACCGGCTCGACCCTCATGTCCCTCTGCGGAGAACCTGACAAGCCTGAGGTTAAGAAGCATATGGAAGACCTGGACTCAGCCTGGGACAATATCACCGCGCTGTACGCCAGGAGAGAGGAGAACCTCATCGATGCCATGGAGAAGGCTATGGAGTTCCATGACACGTTACAGGTTAGTTAAACTCCAGTAAAGGAGGAGGTTCTCAATAAGGGTTTTCTGAAATGACGTTCACTAGGCGGCAGCACTGAGACGTCAGGTCCGGGCACCTGTCAAAAGTGTCAAAGCGCCTATATTTTTTTGAGTCGTGACCAAAAATAATGAACGAATGAATGAAACGAATGATGAACGACATCATATATTTTATATTCATCGTCGAAATGGAATACCTCTTGTCAAAGTGGCGCTAGTGGCGTGAGTTTTCGTGAAAACCTTCATTCGATTGTTTATTTGGAGGAGAGATTTTCATCGATAAAATAGTTTTTTTTTTTTTGACACTGCTAAATATGCTTTAAAATGTTGTGTGCCTTGTCCTATTATTAAGATAGAGAGCGACATTTAAAACGTTGACTTACTGATAAAACGTATTAAAGAACCTAACCCAAGACTCGGCCATTACTTCCTACTTATAACAGATTTTAACTACTATAAAGCGATTTAATTGGTTAAAACTTGTTTCAAATAATGCTTGAATATTTAGTTAGGTTCAGTTATATCGGCCTTAGCCTCGAGTTAATACTAAAACAGAAGCCAAATTGACATAACTAATGAAACATCTTTATTTCTAGAATCTACAAGAATTCCTGGACTCAGCGGAAGACAAGTTCTCCCGTATGGGAGCGCTAGGCTCCGACATCGACGCCGTCAAACGACAGATCGCACAACTGGCGTCCTTCAAGCAAGAAGTCGACCCACACATGGTTAAAGTTGAGGCGCTTAATAGGTACGTTACCTTTTTATACCTGTAGCTATAGAAAATTTTATATACCTGCACCTTTTAATACCTGTACCTTTTGATACCTGTACCCTTCTATACCCTTACCTTTTACACCTGTACCTTTCATATACCTTTTCAACCTGTAGCTTTGACACCTGTTATCTTGACACCTAGACCTCTGACACCTGTATTTTTATAACCATTCCTTTTACACAAGTACCTTTTTAGACCTGTACGCACGGCTACAGATCAAACTATACATTTCCAGTATAAGCTGATCTCGCATTGTATGGGACTTCCTTACAGTGAGAGGTCAGTGTAAACTGGAAATGTATAGCTTGATGTGTAGTCGTGTGTACCTGTAGTATCCGTTGACCTATCCAATCCTCGACGATACGATACTTTTTTTGTTTGAATTTTATAATTTTTAGTGACATATGGGTGGGGATGTTTTCAAGGTTGATTGGGATGCTTTTATTTTGGGGTTTGCATGAATAAATATTGGCAAACGAAACGCCGAAATATGTGAAGTTTTTTATACAGAAAAAAAAAATATTGAGCCTTCGCGGCACGCCTGGCAGATGTGAAACATCGAAACTGTTTTGTATAGAAAATATGCATGAAAGGATGGTTTATTAAAATAATTAAACATGGTATTATCAAATACAAAAGACTTTTTTTATAGAAAAAAAAAAATATTTATTTAAAAAATACATATTAATTTAATACCAAAATTAATTTCGTAATTCTGCGAGAGAATCGCAGAGTTATGGCGCGCCGCATTAGTTGTTTCACATCAATAAGACTACAAACTCCGCTGGGTAAAATTCATTAAAAAAAAAAAAAAAAAAATTGTGAGGGAATTCAAAATAATACGTTTTCGTTTTGTTTTTATTATTAATTTGGTGATGGTCCTAGTCCTTAATAAATAAATAAACAGCCCTCTTCTAAACTCCTCTAATTTTCATGTTTATACTTATTTTGATGCTATTTTTTCGCACTATTGGTCCATTCCACTTCAACATAGTAAAATAAGTTAACTTAAATTCTTTTAATCTATTTAAAAAACAGAATTTATATTTGATAAAAAGTGTAAAAATTTTGGCCATTCATAGAGTAATTGCAAAAAATTGGCTAGGCTCGCTTCCACCACAAATCACTAAATGCGTTTAACGCTAAACCTATTTAAAACATCATTCTGTCTCTGGCGTCTTCAAATGATTGGCTGAAACAGAACGATTTTTTAACATGTTTATCGCTAAACATATTTAGTGACTTATTGTGATGCAAGCGAGCATTACTTCTAAATTAACTCAAAAATCTTACTCCAGAGAAACTGGACGATAGATAGACGGTTTTCCCCCCTCTCCCCTTATCATACAGCACTTTTTACCACATACTAATCGTGTATTTTTCTATGCGTTCCCCGGATTGACCCGACATTGAAAAAGGAGTCTTATGAGGCAAGGAATAACACTTAATCTTGTGTGCGCTTCTGTTTGTATCTTGCATCGTAGTGATATTATTACTCCCTTGTTTGTTGTGTGTGTGTGTGTGTGTGTGTGTATACTATTTTCTATATTTTTGTAAAGGTTTGAAACATTTAAGAGCTTATGAGAATGCCTCTCGAATGTGTGAATTTGGATGAACTAAATGATAATTTTGTTCATTTGAATGTATTGAAAAAGCCATGTCTACACAAATCACACAGTCTTTGATTGTCGACCTCATTACGACCGCTACAGTGAACAGTCAAAGAGGAAATTGACAAAATCACCTCTCTCAGATCAATTGGTGATCCCAGTATTTTGTTATTAGAAAGTAGGACGAGTTTCACCACTTTTATCAACTTCCACGTATAACAAAGGGGGAAACTAACCTGACTAAAGTTGGAAAACAAGTTCACGAGAACGTGTAGACTTTGCTTAGTGGATAATTTTTCTTGAATCAGGGACAGTGGTGGCCCAGTGATAACGGCCGCGACTTACGAGTTGTAGGTCCAGGTTCGAACCCAGACAGCCGGTTTACTTTGTGTAAATTATTTCATCACCATTGCTCTGAAAACGGTGAAAGAAAACATCCTAGATACAAAAATTCGAAGACATGTGACATCTACCAACCCGCACTGGGCCCGCGTGGTGGATTACGGCCCACTCCCTCTCACAGAGAGGTGGTATGTGTCCCAGCAATGGGAACATTTATGCTATGCTTATGCAGGGACAAAATGAGTTCTTCTTCTTTTTTTTGCTGTTAAATTGTTTTCTAGAAGAGTGTGCTATGTTCTGTCTCTGTCTGTTACTAACATATTTTCATATGTCTGTCTCTGTCTTGTTTGCAATATGTATTGTTACGCGTATATGGTGAATCAATGGTGGCTTGATTACTCCCAAAAAATATTTGTACCATATTTGATTGATGTTGCATTTAAACGACAATTTCAATCCTGTTCAATTTTTTATGAAGTGACAATTTCAATCCTGTATCGCCTTTAGTTCCTAAACTAAATGCAAATATTACTACATCTTTTTCATTTATGACTTTTTTAATAGTGATAATTGAAAACCAAATCGTAGTTACATTTTATTTACTTGAACAAAACTTAGCTATCAAACCAAAAAAAAAACAACTAAGGCCCGCTGTACACTAACGCCTTTTTCACACCGACCTGCTGTAATCGAAAACCGAGCGGAACGCGATATTTTCTGTACAATTTGACAAGTCATCTGGCGATAACAATTGTACAGAAAATATCGCGTTTCGCAGCGAAACCGCAGCGGTAAGCTTCGGTGGGAAAAAGGCGTTACCGCTGCGAAACGCGATATTTTTTTTTATCTGTGGTGCAAGCGGACGAGCGGGAAGTTCTATTTTCAAATCAAGCCACCATCGATTCACTCTACCCACCTACAACCAACCTAACCTTTTCCTACAATTACAGGCAAGCTCAAGAGCTAACGGAACGTACATCGTCCGAACAAGCGGCGGCCATTAAAGCACCGCTAACAGAGGTCAACTCTCGTTGGTCAGCGCTGCTTAGAGGGATGGTGGAGAGACAACAGCAGCTTGAGAGGGCGCTGTTGAGGCTCGGACAGCTGCAGCATGCTTTACAGGAGCTGTTGACTTGGATACAGAATACTACTGAGACCCTGGATACGTTGAGACCGGTGAGTGGATTTTATATATAAAAAAAAAAAGTTTCAGACATTGGTCCATATGATGTTAGTAATACCACAGATTAATACAGATGGGACACTCCGCAAAATCATTTAAATAAAAAGCGACTCTTGCTACGACACAATAAAGTGCATTTCGGGTCGCACAACTCATTATACCTGCAGTTATATTCTCCTACAAGTTGCCTCTCTTTCTATCGCGTAACTCTTATACCTTCTGACTCGTAAGGGTTGTCTTCTTTTACGACGCGGCGCGTGAGTGAGTATCGAACTAACGTGCGAGCCGGCCGGTGCGCGGCAGCCCACACTGAATTGACCCAGTGAGATGAGCCCGCCGCGTACTTGTAGCTTCATACCTAAACTGCGGTGCCATCTGTATTAAGCTGTGGTAATACACACTACTTATGAGCTATGTTAGTAGCAAATGTAATAATAAGAAATGTTTTAATGAAATGTGTGAAACTACCATGGAGTTTCTTGCCCGTTCTTTCTCATCGACACTTAAGAGCGTTGACTCGGTACGGCATTTCATACAAACTTTCAAGTCCTTTTTTATCGAAATGAATGAACCGATTTTAATGAAACTTCATACGCATAAGTAGGATACATAGGTCTAAAAAGTTAGTAAAGAACATTTTCTAAATGTCTTATTTAAAAAAAGATAAATGGAAATCTCTGCTTCTATGGAATATTTAAAATCCGTCTAATTTTGCTGCAACACTATTTTTCGAAAATGTTCTTTACTAACTTTTTAGACCTATGTATCCTGCTTATGCGTATGAAGTTTCATTAAAATCGGTTCATTCATTTCGATAAAAAAGGACTTGAAAGTTTGTATGAAATGCCGTACCGAGTCAACGCTCTTAAGAACAGGCAACTTTTCTGACAAATCAAACCTGCCCATAAACAACCTAATTGCTTCTCCCTCCCACAGGTTGCCGGCGACCCACAAATCCTAGAGGTCGAACTCGCCAAGCTAAAGGTGCTCGTCAACGACATAGCGGCGCATCAAGCGTCGGTCGACACACTCAACGACGCCGGCGCACAGATCGTTCAACAGGGTACGGGTATGTGGCCGCGCTTACGCTTTTGTAAAACTCGATATAATTATGGTCATTTTTTTATGGACGTAGTCAGGACTATTGACTTGAATAACGGTAAAGTGTGAAGTTTGTTTTACGAATTTCTACCTTGATAACTAGTTTGTGGGTTGATTTTAGAATGGAAAGCTATGGGAAAGGTTTTTAGTACTTTTTTCACATTTGAAAAAATGAAATTAAAGTACTTCATAAAGACTTACATGGGACAAGTAAAGGAAAATTATGATAAAAGACTATCCAGAAATAAAAATATCAGAATGTTTTTAGTTTACACACTCATGAGAGTTTATGCCGCGCGGACAGGGAACGACGCATTTCTAGAGTTTTTTGTGATTATTTTATTAAATTTAAATCAGAGTACAATTTTTTTTCGGCCAAGCACTAGATCGTCGGTATAATTAAGTACCAATGACAGTTATTTCGGTATTTACTCATAAAAATTGACATATTGTCAATTATTTTCTATTTGCAGTATTACGATTAAATATTTTTAGTTACTTTATTTAGAGTAAATGTTAAAAAATAATTATAAAATACAACGATCTAGTGCATGCCCAAAAAAAATTGTACTTTGATATAAATTTAATAAAATAATCACTAAAAACCTCTAGAAATGCGACGTTGCCAGCCCGCGTGGAATAAACTCTCTTAATTTATAATACGCACAACATTAGCTATTTAAATAAAAAGTTAATGAAGTTGTTGAAATTACATAATTACTTAGGTATGTATTAATTTTTAATGTAAAAGCAAAGTAATGTATTTTATTGTATCCTGACTACCGTCCATGCACGCATGTTGTTCACTCTGTATGCTAACGAAAGAAATCCCTTATTAGATTATTTTGAATATTTTAGATTTTTAGCTACAACCAGTACAAATATAACGTTTAAAGACGTGCTTGATTTACAAATAATTAATTAACGCATCGTTAGAGATAACAGTTACTTACTACTTTTAGATATGAAATAACAGTTCAGAAATAATTACATGTTGAAATAATCCAATTCAAATAACACTCCGGTAGATACAGTTCTTTAATATCATGTTTTAGATCAGTTCAATCTTCTAAACTTATTACTCTAATACTACATACATCTCATTTCTAATGTAAACCTTCCCATGTGCAATGAGCACTAATGCTTTCAGCTTTAAATGTTTGTGATCGTCCTGAATGATTAATACTAGAATTAATATTCCCATTAAGAGTCTTTTTGCACGAAATAAATAGTTAATAGTTTAATCCCTTCAAAAAAAAAGAGAGAAAAGATAAAGATTAATTAAGATTATTTTTTATTGAGAGGAAATATTACTTTTAAATGCACCTTAAAAGGCATGATTTTAGCAATATTTTAGTATCAAATTAAAAAGATTGTGTTGCTAATTTAGCAGATTACTATATTATTTTCTATACTTATAAAAAATTACTTCGTTCTTTTTGTTTATTGCCAAAATGGCCCTGCTCTTGTCCACGATCACTCCTGATGGAAAGCGATGGATAAAATTGAGCATGAAGTTCCTCAACCCAAAACCATAGAACCCCAACTCTTGCAAGATAAATAGTCTTCTATAAAATAACCACAGGTCTTACCCCTCCAAGACCTGACCACCAACTGCATGATCTAATAGAACCTCCTTAACCATAAACTATAGGTACCGACGAGGCGGGTGAGACTGCTGAAAAGTTGGCAACACTGAACAGAAAGTGGCGCGAACTGCAACAGAAGGCAAGGGACAGGCAGACCGAACTTGAGGATGCGCTTAGAGAGGCACAGAGGTAAGAATAATGGCAAATAATTATACATACACGTGATAGTGCCTGGAATTATTTATTTTTTACCTACATATTATATTTAACCTACAAAAAATCTTTATCGGTATTCTTTTTCCATAATTTACTATAATTACCATACTGCGGGAAAACCGAAATACAGGGTGTAAAAAGACACATGACAAAGCCGTCAACTACGCATACCTACTGTACATCTAACGACTTTTATTTTTAGGTATAAAAAAAAACATTTTTTTATTACGCGCAATGTAACGCGAACCCAGGCAAATGGAGTTAAGCCCCGCCCCTTCGCTCTACGGTACGAGTAGGTACTTGTTAGAAAAATTTTAGTAATAACACTTGGAATACGTTTTAGTAAAAAAAAATACGACTTTGACCTTCAACCGACACGACCATACCTGGGAATCCACTGGTTCTGGAGATATCTCCCTATGGTCTATTGAAAAAAAAACGATCCAAATAATGGGTAGAATATGTGGTTTTCGGATTCGGCAAGTGTCTTTTTACACCCGGTAAAGCGAATAAAACGTGGCTATCGGCACAGATTAATACAGATGGGACACTCCGCAAAATCATTTAAATAAAAAGCGACTCTTGCTACGACACAATAAAGTGCAATTCAGTTCGCAGAACGCTAATTACCTACAGTTATATTCACCTACACATTTCCTCTCTTTCTATCGCGTAGCTCTTATACCTTCGGCGCGCGGCATTTCTACTGAATCAGCCCCGGGACGGGGCCCGCCTTATACTTGTAGCTTCATACCTAAACTGCGGAGTGTCCCATCTGTATTAATCTGTGCCATCACCCAATAGAAATTGATTTATATTCCCACCTAAATTATTATAGATTGACGCACTAATTCCGTCACTCCCTTCTTGTTGGACCACATTCGTTGTTGACCACTCACATTTAATTCGGCAAAGTTCGGTTTTTTCCGAAAATAAACGATGGAACTTTGTCGCTTTGTCGTACTGTAGCGTGTACGTTTGTAACAAAACATGTTTCCCGACAGTTTCAACGCTGAGATCGGTGACCTGCTCAGCTGGTTGTCAGAAGTGGACAGCGTGATCGCCGCCTCTAAGCCCGTCGGAGGCCTGCCCGAGACCGCCACTGAACAACTTGAGAGATTCATGGTAAGGAAATAGTTTTTATTTTATTATTTTTAGCAGTTGATGGCAATAGGCTCGCCCCCTCATGCATGATATTATGAATATTACGTTTATGTATTTTCAAAACTCAAACATAATGTCAAAAAAGTAGACAAAAATCAATCTGGATCGACTTCCAGTCTAACCGGATGCAGCTGAATTTTACATGGAGCGACTGCCTATCTGACCTCCACAACCCAGTAACTGGGTGATACTGGTTGTCAGATTGTCAGAGGTAACGACTGTCAAAGATCCACGAATGACAGCCGCGACCAACGGCTTAACATGCTTTCCGAGGCATGGAGGAGTCTCGATATGTAAAGATGGTCACCCATCCACGGACCAACCCCGGTAAACGTAGCTTAACCTGATGGATCGACCCGTGCGGTTGTTATTACTTAGCCACGAGCTCCTCTGTCAAAAAAGTAGTAGTGTTCAAATTAAATCTACACGAGGTAAAGTTTTTATTCAACCAAACATTTATCTTGTTAGGAGGTATACAACGAGATCGAAGCCAACCGGCCCAAGGTGGAAGCTGTCCTGCAGCAAGGACAGGAGTACCTCAAGAAGCAGGACCGACCCAACCCCACGTCACAGCTGCATCATAACCTGAAGAACTTGAAGTCCAGATGGGATAATGTTACTGCCAGGTAAGGATGGTTTAAATTAATTTTATCATTCTGTTCAAATCTTTAGGTATGCAGTATCCACTTTCCAGTATTATTAGCAGTATTCACCAAAAAAAATCTGCTGTTCCCTACATTTATGTTCGCGTAACTCGTCAAAATGTAGGGAACAGCAGAATTTTTTTTGGCGATTTCATGTTTAGTCTAAATTATAAATTAAAAAATATAAATAAATACTTATCATAAAAAAAAAAATCTGTATGTAAAAGTTGTTCATAATGATGAGTACAATGACCCCTTAAGAGGTTGTGCGTTTTTTAAATTACACCTTGTATGAAATGCCTGTTTCACTTTTCTGCCAGATAAGTAAAACAAGCCGTGTATTCATTTGAAATGTAAAAATCTATAATGTTTAAAGTATGGTAACATTTTCAAATTAAACCCTTATAAAAATAGATACTATCAATATTATCATCATGAATTCTGGAATCATTCATAATTAAAAAGATATTCCACAAATGGATGGAAAAAAAATTGGAAAAAAATATAAAAGAATAGAATGGATGGTTGGATGGATTCTTACTTGGCAGACCCGAAATTAAGGCAGGACTTGCGCCATTAAATATTATTGAAAGCCAAACAATAAAGAAAATTGAATTTATTTTTTTAACTTGAAACCTTAGTGTTCTTAGGGAATTCGTCGCTAAAAACACGGTATTAAAAATCATTTTCCTCTGCAACAGGGCATCGGACAAGAAGATCAAGCTAGAGATCGCTCTAAAGGAAGCCACAGAGTTCCACGACGCTCTCCAAGCATTCGTCGACTGGCTGACAAGCGCTGAGAAGACTCTGACGTCAGCCAAACCGGTGTCCAGGGTCATGGAGACTTTGCTTAGTAAGTATACTTGATTAGAGGGAATGATTGAAGGGAACTAAATTGATTGTTTGTATTTAAAACTCGACAGTCTAACCCATTGAATGCCTACTACGCAATACTACGTAGCTGGTAATAATGGCAGAGGCCAACTACGTATGATTACGTAGGTCTTCTTATACACAATATTACGTACCTATCCTTCTTTAAGTTGGTATTCATGATGCCAACTACGAAGTATTACGTAGCAGGCCATTTGTATTGGGGCCACTGATTGTGATTTGACGGTTAACTTCGGCACTCAATGAATTAAGAAGTATTAAAAAAATATCTGAGGAAATATCATAAAAATCCCATTTAAGTTCGAAATTAGTTAGGCACCTCACAAACATTAATATTTTACGAGGTTTAAAAACTTCGGAATGACTTATAACTTGAAATTCTAAGAAATCATTTGGTTGAAACGAACTGCTTGATCCATGTCCATGGTTTCATACTAAAGTAACGAAGCCCATGGTTTTTTAAAGCCAATTAACTAGGTTGTCAAATATCGTGGTATTTGATTGATTGATGTCATTTGGTGGACCAATCACAGCGTCATGTTAGACGCTGTGATTGGTCTACCAAATGACATCAATGCAACATTTGACAGCAGTTTTATTAATTCAAGTTTTCCAAAACTTAATTCTCAAAAAGACAAACAATTCTTATAATCGTTACTCAAACCTACCCAAACCCAACGAATTAAGAATGATACCATGCAAAATCATTTAAATAAAAAGCGACTTTTGCTACGACACAATAAAGTGCAATTCAGGGGGCTTACTATGAGCTCTTAGAGCAGGGCAGACGTTGAACGTTTCCAGTGAGAGTGAGAGACGGAGTATATACGACCTATATATAGCACCGTCACTCTCTCTCACTGGAAACGTTCAACTTCTGTCCTGCTATAAGAGCTCATAGTTACCCCCCAGGTCGCAAAACGCTTTTAACCTACAGTTATATTCAACTACAAGTTGCCTCTCTTTCTATCGCGTAACTCTTATACCTTCTGACCTACTCAATTAGCCCCGCGGACGGGGCCCGCCGCGTACTTGTAGCTTCATACCTAAACTGCGGAGTGTCCCATCTGTATTAATCTGTGCCCAAACTAACTACAAACCAATAACTAACTATAATCTTCTCTCTTACAGCCCAAATCGAAGAACACAAATCCTTCCAAAAGGAAGTCGCAACCCACCGCGAGACAATGCTCCACCTGGACAAGAAGGGCACTCACCTGAAGTACTTCAGTCAGAAGCAAGACGTGATCCTCATCAAGAACCTGCTGGTTTCCGTACAGCATCGCTGGGAGAGAGTCGTGTCTAAGGCTGCTGAGAGGACCAGGGCGTTAGACCATGGCTTCAAAGAGGCTAAGGAGTATAATGATATGTGGTAAGTAGAATATCATCTGCTTAGCCTTTTCCCTACTATGTTGGGGTCAGCTTCCAGTCTAACCGGATGCAGCTGAATACCAGGATTTTATATGGAGCGACTGCCTATATGACCTCCACAACCCAGTAACTTGGCAAGACTGGTTGTCAGACTCTCGGGCTTCTGACGACCCCTAACGACTGGCAAGATCCACGTGAAGTCACCTATCCACGGACCAACCGCGGCATGCGTAGCTTAACCTGATCGATCGACCCGTGCGGCTGTTATTACTTAGCCACAAGGCCACAAGTAGAATAAATGTCTAGCTGTAAAAATTTACGAGTTTTGGATGCTCTGTTGTAACCTAGGATACTTTCATGGCAGGATTATTGCCTTTCAACATTTCAGTTGTGCAAAAAGGATGGTGCTATAGGTCGTATATAGCTCCGTCTCTCTCTCTCTCTCTCACACACTGGAATCATGGTAGATCCATGATCTTTCTTCACGTCATATGTATGTAGTCTTATGAATAAAATGCTTTAAGCTCAGGACTATGTTTGAAAGGGATCACAAAGTGCTTGAATCCTTCTTCGTGTACATTCAATCTATGTATGTTTGCCTTCGCAGGAACAACCTCATGAACTGGTTGAATGATACCGAAGAACAACTGGACGTGCTCAACTCTGAGGCTACTGTCAACGATCCCGAGAAGATCAAACAGAGGTAAGAATGTAACATAAATGTAATGAATGTACATTTTAGAACAAATGTAACTTAGAAAGATGTACGAGTATTGATGATTTTTATGGTTAAAATCATGTAAAAACATATTTTTTATAGTCGCTAATCATATTTTTAACAACATACAACCTGACACTGACCTGCAAATTTCAAAAAACGGAAGAAAATTTGAATTTCGCGGGCTACTTCTTATATAATATAATCACCTTAAACTTTTAAAGTTACTAAATATTTTTCTCTCTCCTCCAGATTAACAAAACACCGCGATTTCCAAAAGGCCCTAGCGGCTAAACAGCCGGTGTACGATCAGACGATGAAGACGGGCAAACAGCTGAAGGACAAGGCGCCTAAGGGAGACGAGAACACCCTGAAGACTATGATGGCGGATATGAAGACTAAGTGGACCACTGTCTGTTCTAAGGCTGTAGACAGGTAATTTGTGTTATAAAGGTTTTTAGGAGGGAAAACTTTACTCTAAGAACATAAAAATAAAAAAAATTAAGGATACTGAGATTCGGGTCTATTTCTCAGTAACATTTAACCATTTTTTTACCAACGACGATTTTGCCAAAATTCGCGTAAAAAAGTTATCAAAGTATAAGGCCTAATAAAAGAAAAGAATTAAATTAGTTTTAAATTAAATCAATAAGTAAATAAATTAAAACAAAAATCGTCATTATTCATACTTAAAAACTTAGAACTAGAAGTTAACTTAAGGTGATTCCAGTATAACATAGATTCAGCATTAACATAGGTTCTGTAGGTAATCAAAACCAAGCCAGGTTTAGGTATTCCAATGAGAACCTCAAAAAAAATTTTTTTTGCTACTTTTTGTTTATGCATTACACCAAGTTATTTTTTAAAATTTCTTAATTAATGCTCGGTGCCTTCTTCTTAATCGATTACCCGTAGTTTTATTGCTGTCTTTTCTAACCCCTTACCGTCATTCCAGACAACGCAAGCTTGAAGAAGCCCTGCTGTACTCAGGACAGTTCAAGGACGCCATGTCAGCACTCCTCGACTGGTTGAAGAAGCAACAGAAGCAATTAGCAGTAGACGCGCCTGTACATGGAGACCTGGATACTGTGATGGCGCTTATTGAACAACACAAGGTAGGAATTATTTATTGACTAGCTTTTCCCGCGTGGATGTCGGAAAATATCCCACGGGAACGTACTACCGAGAATTCCTTCCTTATTCCTTGTCTACGTTATAAAGGGTTCCCTTTATAACGTAGACAAGGAATAAGGAAAATGTGTGTCTCTGTGCAAAATTTCAGCTTTCTAGGTTCAAGGGTTTGGGCTGGGTCAGTCAGTTAGTCCGGACTTCTCTTTTTATTTATACACGTAAAGATAGAAGATAGATTAACTGTTTTCCCGTGGTTTTACTCGCATGCTAGAGAAACTACTATGATGTACCTATATATAAAGTATCCTATACTCTTTCCAACCATTTATTTTACTTTCTACATAAGCACGCCTATGAATTTCCTTATTTATTGACAGGCAACCATAGACATTGCTGCTGCACTGCTGGCCTTGGGCATCTTAAGGTCGATTTAGACCAAGACAGCGAATGCACATTCTATGCCCACTCCACCATTTTCTATTTGTGTAAACAGGGATAGAGAACTCCTTCGTTGGTCTCTCTCTACTAAAATGTCAAGAATATCAGTAAAATTATTCTAAGCACATACCTAAGGCGCGGTACAGCGGTATCGGTCAAAATATAGTTCTTGTTCTGGTTCAATGTTTGTTTGGTCTAAACCCTGTGGTGGTTTGTTTTCCGAGTTCTTTTGTTTTTTAAAGGTTCAGGAAGCAGGTTCTCGTGAGTTGAACCAATTTTAAAATAAATAATTTTGTTTTAGCAATTCGAGGAGGACCTACACTCGCGCGAGCAACAAATGCAATCTGTTATGAAGACCGGCAAAGATCTGGAAGCAACTGTATGTGCCAAACTATTTTATACTTTAAAGTAATAGAAATAATGTCTTATTTTAATCGACAAGTACATGTAAATCTAAACTACTTAACCGCAAAGCTTATATTTATTGACAAAACACTTGAAAATCTAGAAATAATATTCGCAATACGGATTCATTATACACACTGATGTGCAGTTTTAACCATTAAATTCCATGTCTTAAGGTTTACATTTGCTCGCAGGTACCTCGTGAAGACGCGGCTAGTATTCGTCAACAATGCGGTGAGCTGAAAACCGCTTGGGAGGCAGTTCAGACTCTCAGCGAGAAGAAGGCCACCAAGCTTGAAACCGCACTAAAAGAGGTAAGTTCCTTTACTGAGTATAATAAGAATGCATAGGTATTTACCATTGAAATACATAAAAAGAGTTTAAAAGCTAAAAAACCTATCAATCAACTCAGCCTATCCACTGCTGGACATAGGCCTCTCCCAGTCTACGCCACAACACCATGTCCTCCGCCTTCCGCATCCAGTCTGTCCCAGCCACTTTCTTCAGGTCGTCGCTGCATCTAGCTGGGGGGCGTTTAAATATTTTTAATCTTTGTAAGATTTAACTTCTTCATGGGGCGTCGCCCCCCTCCCACTGTATAAATCCCGCGGGAGGGGGGCGACGCCTTGTGACCGCCAGTCACACCCCCTGACGGTTGTGACTTCCCGAAGTGAAAGTAACAAATACTTAGCGCCATCTACGTGGAATTAATTTGACAGTTTTCTTCCCGTTAACAGTCATTCCTAATCTTTTCTCTCTCCTTAGGCCGAAAAACTCCACCGCTCCGTGAACATGCTTCTCGAATGGCTATCAGACGCGGAAACCAAGCTTCGTTTCTCAGGACAACTACCCGAAGGCGACCAGGAAACGCAAACACAAATACGAGAGCACGAGCGATTCGTTCGAGAACTGAATGAGAAGCAGAAAGACAAGGACGACACTATAACGCTTGCTCACTCTATCTTGAGTAAGGCGCATCCCGATGCTGTAACCGTGATTAAACACTGGATTACTATCATACAGAGTCGGTGGGATGAGGTAAGACTTTTATTGTATTGTAGTTTTATGATACGATACCTAATTCATTCTAAAACGAAACGAAATTACACTTTATGGCGTTAGAAAAAGTATAGCTGTCGTTACAATACGCCTCAAAGTGACCGAGACGGCAATAGATTTGGAAAGAAATTCGGCTCTTAAGTATTTGTTTTTCTGACTGATGGGACACGCCGCAAAATCATTTAAATAGAAAGCGACTCTTGCTACGACACAATAAAGTGCAATTCAGGTCGCACAATGCTTATTACCTACAGTTATATTCACCTACAACAACTACTACAAGTTGCCTCTCTTTCTATCGCGCAACTCTTATACCTTCTGACTCGTTAGGGTTGTCTTCTTTTACGACGCGGCGCGTGAGTGAGTATCGACCTAACATGCGAGCCGGCCGGTGCGCGGCAGCCCACGCTGAATTGACCCAGTGAGAATAGTCCGCCGCGTACTTGAAGCTTCATACCTAAACTGCGGAGTGTCCCATCTGTATTAATCTGTGGCGAGACTAACGGACAGCAATTGATTTGTATACTTATAAATAAGATTTTTACGCATTTATGCTTATTTCGTCTATTTTATGCAAAAGATAGTGATGTTGGTACAAAATAAAAGATAACAACAGCTTTAAGTATGAGGAACGCCCATTTCCTGCAAAAGATAAGCCACGATTAAAGAAAAATCAAATAGATACACTATCTTTTTCCCACGTGAGTTTTGCACCAAAACAATACCATCGTCAGCCAATAATCGATCGATATTTAAAGATAGTACTATCGATAATGCGATTATAGATTTCATTTTCAAATAAAATACATGATTTATTATTTTAATTATTAGTTATATAATGTTATTGAAGTGTTTTAGTGCTAATCTTTTGAAAATTAACCGCATTTTTATGATTTTGTTACAAGAATTTTGGTTTGGTTATAGTTGAATTTTTTGTGTTTAAATGGGATAAAAGACAATTGGTTGCAACTATGTTGCCTGTGATACAGATTTTTAGGAAAGTTACTGCGGGGCAGGTATAGTTTACACAACATTTTTGTTTTTATGTTATGCATTACGTAATCAAAGTTCCAAAAAAAAACATAAAATACTTTTTCAGTTTCGAACGCATTTAACGGCCAAGTGCGAGTCGAACTCGCACACAAAGGGTTCCGCACTACCATACAATATTTTACACTACATATTAGAAAAAAACTTTTAAAATATAGTTTTATTTATTTTATTTTATTTATTAGTGACAAAAACAGTTAGGTACGTGCTGCAGAATACAGAGAAGTACTTAAACTAAGATTTAACCATAACAAACATGTTACCCACATCCTTTGCCCACATTTCAACTAAAGGTTAAAAGAAGTGTTGAAAACAAGTGATAAAAGAAAAAAAAAGAAAATAATAGTCGATATCACAATAATGCTGTTAAGATTAGCTTAACCTATCTTAAATCACCTCGCCAGAGAAAACATAAAGTGTCATTTTCTTAAACATTGAGAAAATAGTAATCGTAGAAGTTCTGGTAGTTAGAATAGAAAATCTGTACTTATTGGTCTGAAAGAACCAAACTCCTTCATAATTGACCCTAATATTCCTTGGTGCAGGTATGGCAATGGGCGATGCAGCGAGGCACAAAGCTGGAGACGCACATGCAGAGTCTGAAGGACTTAGACTTGGTGCTTGAAGAGCTGCTACAATGGCTCATCGGATTGGAAAACACGCTGCTTTGTAAGTCAATGATTTATTGAAATTCTTTATTATTCTTGATTTTTCCATAGCATAAAGCATGAGTATAATCAGCTTATACCTCTGCCTAATCCTTTAAGGATACAGGGGTGATGTTATAAAGGATAGCTGATTTAATTGACCACACAAAAGTCTTATTTACTTTCCATAAAAAGAGCATCAAACTACACATACACACACACACACACACACACACACACACACACACACACACACCCACACACACCCCCTCACACACACACAAAGACTACATATTTACCAACAAGTTAAAAGTTAAATTTAAAAAACCCCGACACAAAACCCTATTTTTTTTTGCTACTCCTCCATCATCAGACCCTGATTGCCATCTATCTATAACCTATTCATTGAGACCATTTCAATGAGCCCAGACACTATACCTCTGCAGTAAGTTGGTGAGGAAGTTGGGTATCCGCAAATTCCAGGTGATGCTGCAGCATCAGTTCAAGGTTACTGTGTCATTCTAATATCATTGAAGTAACATAATACCAAATTTAGACTCGATCAGACCTGTGGAAGATGCTCAAATCCATTCATCGACTAGAAAAGACCTGATAATTTCCAAACGGCTGAATTGATTTTCTTGGATCATAGCTCACACTCTCGATCAAGTCACCTTTCAAACAAAACAAAAAAAAATCTAAATCGGTCCAGTCGTTTGGGAGCTACGATGCCACACACTGATACACACGTTAGACGTATAACAACCCTCTGTTTCCGCCGGGGGTTAAAAAAGAATACATTACATAAATATCTATTTCATTCTATTCTTAGCGCTCGAATCGGAACCTCTGCCAGAATCTATCGAGCTACTGGAAGGTCTCATTGAGGACCACAAGGAGTTGATGGAACATACGCAGAAGAGACAGAACGAGGTTGACCGCGTCTGTAAGGCGTACCAGGTATGAAGAAAAAGACAACTTTTTAATACTGTTAAAAACAGCTGTTCTTTAGGAAAGCCAAAGTCAAAATGCAAGATGAACCAGATTCGTATTTCATTCTGGATATGGATAATGCTTTGAACTTTTACTTGTACTTAAAATGAAATACTTAACTTGTTTGAATAAGATTTTTTTTACGTTTCTTTTGGAAAATGACTTATGAAACGATTTTGAGGTTTATTCTGCTGGGGAGTTTGTTGCGCCACTTCTTCTTCCCAGCTAAAGCACTAGGCGAAGGAAGGAAGAAAGGCGAAGGGAGAAGGGAGAGGGGAGAGGGGGAAAGAAGGGGAGAGGGAGCGGGAGTTTGGGGACTGTCTTATGTAATTTTGACGTTCGAAAAGTGTTGATTCTCAGCCTAGTTGGAATTTATGACTTTTGATTTTGATAATAGGGTTCGATCCCCTCAACAACCTACATACATATATTTCAGGTATGGGAACTTACTCATGGACTAAAAGCACGTGTGTGTATAGGATTAACAAACAATTACCGTCTCCAACTTGTCGTTTTAAGCATATTTTATGTAGAAAATCTTATATTTACTACTTTTTGTAAACAGGTCAAGTCTAGTCAAAGCCAAGGCCGTGAAAGCACACCAAGGAAGGTTTCAGCAAAGAGTGCCACTAAAGGAGCACCTGGGTATGTCATGAAAATATACATTTTTATTGTTATTTGTTTTGTTGTTCCCTCTTGTGTTGTTCACATTAAAATTTGTTGTTCATTCTTTTCTTTAAACTCTTCAATTTCCAGTGTCACTTGTAGGTGACAGAAGTTAATTTTTTTTTTCTACCACAAGTCAATTTAATTTTAAATTTCTACGTAAAGAATGGTAAAAATTGCATGTGTCCTTACTTACACAAACCCAGTTTCACCAGGTTAGGTGATCCCCCGCAGAAATAAAAAGGGGGGGGTAACTTTTTTTTTTTACATTTTTGTCCTAATCTTCTAAGCTATTCTATTACGTGGTATTCTTAGACGTGGGAATTGAAGAGCCTAACCTAAAAAAAATATTTGTTTCCTTAAAAAACCTTCAGTGTTGTCCATTTTTAATTTTCAGTCCCAATTTTTTATTCTTGTTACTATTTTATGTTGTGTGTCCATTTCCATACTTTTATTTATGTTTTTTCGTTTTGTCTCCCCACCTTTCACGAATCATGCACGTCGACACGTTGCCGCCATTCTGTGACGTCATTGCATGGTGTTGCCTGCTTGTGTGTTGCCATCACAAAAATATAGCCGCGGTTCCCAGCACGACCTCAATAGGGAGAGATCAGTTTCGCCTGATTATTATGGATCTAGACGTTTCAGGTGTGTTTTATTATCATTCATAATACGATGGTTTTAAAATGTTATTTGGTTATTTTTTTGTTGGAGTGTTTTTACTATGTTTAAACTATTACAAAAGAGAATACTGACAATATTCTGATATGCATTTGTCGATCTAATAGAAAAAGAAAACTGTCAACAAGATGCTAGTTATTAAGACTCATAATGGTTACAAACATAGTAAAAAGATTTAAATATATTATATGAAATTATTTCATAACTAAACCTACCTACTTAATATAAACGTGGCTACAAACCAATTGATTTTAGAATATATTGTTCGAAATAAGTAGACCTATTTGACATACTTATTTAAGGGGGATCCGCAGTAGTAGCCGCGAATTAAAAATTTTCTTACATTTTTTGCAATTTGCAGGTCAGTGTCGGGTTGTCTGGATCAAAATATGATTTGCGACTATAACAAAATATGTATTTACAATAACCATAAGAATCATCAATACATCTCTTTCTAGAAGCAAGATCTCAGCACAAATAAAGGAAAAAGTCCGAAAATTGTTAATTTGTATTTTTATCACCTAAAAAAAATTTTATTTGGAATTTTCGTAATCCCAAAAAAAAAATGAAGTTAGCTTTGTTCTCTTTATGTTTGATATCGGGTAAATCATGACATTTTCGAACAAATCTAACTTAGAAAGACGTTTTGACGATTCTTATGGTTAAAGTTATGTAAATAGATAGATAGATAGAGTACTCTTTATTATGCACACCATAAAAATTACAGACACAAATGTTGAAATTTTACATAGGGTGACACAATTGGCGGTAAATACATATTTGTTATAGTCGCGGGTCATATTTTTATCAACATACGACCTGATAATGACCTGCAAATTGTAGAAATTTTGAATTTCGCGGGTTACCACTGCGAAATCACCTTAACAATCTAACAGTAAAAAAACTTTACAATTAAAGAGAAAAAAAATAGTAACGTTTATACAAAGTAGGTTCAATGGTGGTTACTTACTTTCATGTGCTTTACATGTTTGTCATTTGTGTGACTGTAGGTGCGTTGTCAGAGATTTAAATAAGGTCTATCTATTCATACACGAAATCTCTTAAAGGGTCATTGTAGTCATCATTATGAACAACTTTTACTATGGGACAAAACCTGAAATCCCGAAAAAAAAATCAGCTGTTCCTACATTTTTATGTTCACATAACTTGTCAAAATGTAGGGAACAGCTGATTTTTTATTCCTTACACATATCTGTTAGAGGTCAAAATAATAGAGACGCCGCGCTTGCAGAACAGATCTCATTCTGTCTCTGTCATATTGAAACGATTGACAGAAACAGAAAGACAAAAAAATTAAATTCGTTTACCGCTAAAAGCATTTATTTAGTGATCTGTGGTGTAACCGAGCTACGTTGAATATTGAATCTTACCAAAAAGTTTTTATATCCTGACAATACACCCTACAATTGCTTCGTCCCGCTCTAACACATGTAAACGTTGCTTTCCGTCCCGCTCTGGCACGCTTCGACACGGGCAGGTCCAGGATTCACACTCGAAGTAGAAGAGGAAGGTTTGAACGTCTATTCTTTTTTTAAGTGTGTGTAGATTAGCGCCTGTAGCTTTTCTAGGACTGATTTTTCAATGGTCAGATAACTTTTATCTAAGGAATGGCGGTTTGGCATTATTTTTTGTACATAAAATAATGTCATATTTATTCTTCAGATAAAAGTTACCTGACTTGGAAAATTAGCCCAGAAAGTAGTCTGTTTTTTGTTGTTAGCATGTATATTTATAGTGGAGTTTAATTGTAGCTGGCCAGATATAAACTACTAAAAAATAAATACTAAAATCGAACATAATCAGAGACAATTGTTCGGCGCATAGACTACTATTATAATATTGGTTTGGCGTTTCCATGATCCATAAGTAATTCGATTTTCTGCACAGCTATTTATATTTTAGTCTAGGCTAGATATAAAAGAAATCCTCATGTAATTAGAATTATCCTATAATTATTGTTATTATTTTAATGAGCATATTTTGGTCAAAGAATAGAAAGACTAATTTAGGTCATCTTTTTTTGGGTCTTCCCTCCCAATTTTGTAGTTGTACAATTATCATGCTTGGAATGTCAAATGAATGTTTCATAATGTATTTTATCTTACTTGCATCCTTGGAATGCAGTCGTTGCGGATTTTGCTTTAGGTAAACTAGAGTATATTTATGAAGTTAAATAATTGTGTACTGTAGATATTAAAGGAGTATCAAATGGTAAAGCTAAATTATTAAGTTATTAACCCATGCAATTTAGAATTCTAGTTACCTACTATGTTGAAATTAATGAACTAGGTTTGAAATGAAATGAAATTGTTTATTCTGTAAATAGGTTATAGGAATTACTATTAACCGCCATATAAAAAAAAATAAGTTTACAATTTGATATTCCATAAAGTTGTAGGTGCATGAGTAGTTTGTTAGTCTTTACTTTTGCAAGCGAGCAAGCGAAAATATAGAAACGAAATATTTCTTTTGCAATAAAATATCGTTTTGCTTGAGTAAAGATTTATTTCAAATAATGCATGACCTAGGGTTGCCAATCACATAACACTAACCAGACTAAACGTAAACGCTATCCAGACTTCAAATAGGTAAACAAAATACTATCAATCAAAATAAAACTTTATATTTTCACAAATACGGCACAATTTTCCAAAACCATAAAATCCACGCACTTCTTATAACTAGTCAATGAAAAATGCACTTTACCGCTTAAAACACACGATTCACTTTACGTAGTCCGCACTAACAGGGTTGTCAAAAGGTAACTAACCTCACGCGAGCTATGGAGGTTTAACTACACGCAGTGGTATCCCAGCTACTAACGGTTTGGTTTGGTTGTTTTCTTGTGATTATAATGTTGCGTGTGCTTTAGTCGCGTGAGTCCCGGTCGAGAGACGCCAGACCGCAACCTACCGCACTACGGCCCGAGGTTCCTCACTAAGGGAAGGTAAGGCATCGATTTTACAGGAATACTTCAACCGCGAAACTTTAAAACGTTATAAACTCCATGTACCTACAAAAAACGGGATCGTTTATATAACTATTATAAAATGTTTAAAAAAAATACCGGATTCTTTTTTAACCTTTATTGGATTTTTTTTTTGGCCGAAAGCGACAATTGCCGAAAATGGATATTTCGACCGAAAACCGAAAACGAAATTCGGTCGAATAGGAAAATTACTATCAAGTATGTTGTTTGTTACAAATTAATTTGAAATTAACAGAAATAAAAAGAAAGTCAATTAAATTATGTTGGCAATTTTTTTGTTAACTTATAGAAAAGGATACTACTAAAGGATACTTAGTCAGGCTGTAAGAGAATATTCCTGAAAAGAACCTCCCTGATAAAATACCCCTAACTGCCCATCCTCCCCTCCCCCCGCCTTCCTGTTTAAATAGTCAGGACCGTTGTTGCTACCAACATTGATAGATACGAAATAGAATTATTGCTAAATGGGTTTATCATCATCAATTTTATTCATCTGGTCCGAATCATGTCAGTTGGTAGAGGGAGTTTTTTTTTATTTATGCTTTGGTTTTGCCGACATTGTTTTTTATCAATTTTTGCTGGGTTTTGTGTGTGGCAGCCCTTGCTATACTTATTGTATTATTTGCTCAGGATTATGATTCAGCATGGCTAGTATCTAGCATGCTGCCAACTGTATATTTAGATAGCTTCTGATTATTAAACTCAAGGTAGCTATCACAGATTTAAAATCATATTTCCATTTATTTACTCACTGTACAAATGACATTTCTTTAAAAAATCTCATGTTTTATTTGCAATCACAGTCACAATTTTTATTCAGTTTTAAAGCTGCTCCCTTTTTATCCCTAGTAAACTTGCAGTAAACTATCAAAAAGATTCATTACCTTTTAAAAATCGAATTAGGAAACGAGTGCAAAAAAAAAACAAATTCTACCATTCCTGGAGGTAGGAATAGTAGAATTTGTTTTTTGCGAGCTCAAAATCTCACTTTATCATTTATTTCCTAGCAGCAAGGGTGCAGAACCAGAATTCAGGTCGCCACGCGTCAAACAATTGTGGGACAAATGGCGTACCGTGTGGTTACTCGCGTGGGAGAGACAGAGGAGGCTGCACGATCGTCTGGTACATCTCAAGGAGCTGCAGAGAGTGTCCAACTTCAGTTGGGACGACTGGAGGAAGAGGGTGAGTCTCTGTTATGATCAACTAACTAGCTTTTGCGCGCGGCTTCCCTCGCGTAAATTCAGAATTTGACAATCAATTCGGGTTGTACTCTGCTTGTAATAATATAATTCAATCATGATACACGTGGCGCCATCTATTATCATGAGAATGTTATTGTTGTTTTCCTCGGGAACAGTACTTTTTTTCGGGATGAAAGGTACCCTATATCTGTTTCTGTATACCTGACAACGTATATGCAAAATTTTAGGATGATCGGTTTAGTGGTTTAGCCGTGAAAAGGTAATAAACAAACTTACTTTCGCATTTATAATATTAGTTACAATGCAGTAAAAGAGGAGGCCTGGTAGGTTGACAGATACATGAAGTATCACCAGCAAACTGTACCAACCACTAATGAAAGTGACTCTAACTACGCTCATAATAATTTTGTCAGCTTTCCATAATGAACTAAAGACATATAAATCAATCTGCCTAGCCTTTTCCCAACTATGTTGGGGTCGGCTTCCAGTCTAACCGGATGTAGCTGAATACCAGTATTTTATATGGAGCGACTGCCTATCCACAACACAAATTGCTCGGCAATATGATACCTCTTGGTAAAACTAGTTGTCAGAGTTCGGGCTTCTGACGACCCGTAACAACTGTCAAAGATCCACGAATGACAGCCGGGAACAACGACTTAACGTGCTTTCCGAGGCACGCAGGAATCTCGTCTTGGTATGTAAAGACTTAACCTGATGTATCGACCCGTACGGCTGTTATTACTTAACCACGACCTACTCGTACTAAAGACATCTAAATAAAGACCAAGAATAGGACAAGTACTTAGTCATCTTTTTCTGGTCCTTACGTCACACACGCTTTGTGTTGTGATAACTTCGGAATTATCTCAATAATTTTCACCTTGGTATTAATTATATTTCTTTCTATTTTATCCTTAGTTCCTGAAGTTCATGAACCACAAGAAGTCTCGTCTGACGGATCTGTTCCGAAAGATGGACAAAGACAACAACGGACTCGTCGCACGACACGAATTCATCGACGGAATTATCAACACCAGTGAGTTTCAGAGTCACAAAGCATTTTTTATAGCTGTCCTCTACGAAGGTTTTGTGTAAAGTAGGAACATTTTTGTGGACTAGCGTTAGTATCGAACAGAACTGCGTGAAAAATGGAGACCGAGACCTTTTCCGTAGTGGTAGCCCAGTGGTATCAGCAGCGGCTTACAACTAGTAAGATACCACTGGGCTACCAGGCCGTGAGTTCAAACCCAGGCAGGCACTTTACTTTGTGTATTGAATTTCATCACCACTGCTCTCAAAACGGCGAAGAATAACATCGTGAGGAAACCGGCATGTCCTAGAACCAAACATTCGAAGACATGTGACATTCACCAACTCGCACTGGGCACGCGTGGTAGATTATAGCTCACTCCCTCACACGGAAAAGAGGTGTTTGTCCCAGCAGTGGGGACATTATAGGCTGATAGAATAAGGATAGGACCTTATGCCCTCTTAAGTTCTATTTTGGATGAGGTTTTGAAAAAGGGATCCGTATTGACAGCCGGCTAACGATAGGTGACCATAGGCGGTGGTAACATGTTTGCCGATCTATCACTTACCATATATACAGAAAAGGAAGTACCTTAATTTTAAAAGGAACCTTTCAATAAATCCATACTAAACATTATTATCTCCTTCCTACAGAATTCGACACCTCTCGCCTGGAGATGGGCGCTGTCGCCGATCTGTTTGACAGGAACGGCGGCGGTCTCATCGACTGGGAGGAGTTCATCGCTGCCCTCAGACCTGACTGGGTAAGTTATCCTACACTATTAAATAAGCAATATTTGTATACAGGGTGTAAAAAGACATATCACAAAGCCGTGAACTATGCATACTCAAACTGAAACTCAAAGAATTTGTTTAAAAAAAAACAATTACAGGCACTTTTGAATTGTCGAGGGATCGGTTAGTCAGAAAGATGAAGCTATTTTGCCCATTGCAAAGCGTAGTAGATCCCTATGGAGGAGAACGGGCAAGAAACTCCACGGACACTCTTTTAAATCAAATATTTTACAAAATATTGGTTACATCGTTTATATTGAAAATATACATGTGAGAAAGACGTGCACGTTAAAAGCGTCCGTAATAAAAAAGTTAAAAACAACTACATTAAAAATAAGCCGTGGCAGCTAAGAGACGACCAGTCCCAACTGACGGCGCCCGTTCACGAACATGACGCATGGATCAGCACCAATTAGCTTATACGCCTGGCTGCATAGTGTGCGTTTTATATAAGATTTAAATTTCGTTTCATTCAGCTGGAGCATGTGCGGAGGTATTTTATTATAACAATTATTAATATTTTATTATACTGTACATCTAACTAAGTAGCTTTGCGCAAAAATGATTGCTGGGAAACGACTTTTATTTTTAAATATAAAAAAAAAACATTTTTTTATTACGCGCAATGTAAAGCGAACCCAGGCAAAACGGAGTTAAGCCCCGCCCCTTCGCTCTACGGTACACGTAGGTACCTTGTCGGAAAAAGATTAGTAATAACACTTGGAATACGTTTTAGTAAAAAAAAAATGCGACTTTGACCTCCAATATCTCCAGAACCAGTGGATTCCCAGGTATGGTCTAGTGGAAAAAAACAATCCAAATAATGGGTAGAATATGTGGTTTTCGGCTTCGGCAAGTGTCTTTTTACACCCGGTATACATATCATCTGCCTAGCCTTTTCCCAACTATTTTGGGGTCGGCTTCCAGTCTAACCGGATGCAGTTGAATTACAGTATTTTACATGGATCGACTGCCTATCTGATCTCCACAACCTAGTTACTAGGTATACGATACTCCTTGGTAAGACTGGTTGCCAGACTTTCGGTCTTCTGACGACCCGTAACGACTGACTAAGTGAGCTTGAAATGAGCTGTCAATATAGTGTCAATCCCTAGCATCAAGTGCAATGACAGCCCACTTCAATCTAAGCTTTTATGGTGAGATTTTTAACTAACTAACCGGCAGATCCTAAAAGGCTTGCCGCCGGGGTCGCGGGTTGATCGAAAGAGATACCGTGGCCCTGGCACGGGCAACTGAAGGAACACGGGTGGGTTTTAGTCAGTAAAAGTCTGACACGTCCTTCCGCTCCACCCAGAGCGGAAGAAGTCATTTGATGATGTCCCCTCCACAAAAAAAAGAAATCTCAAAAAAATCTGTCAAGAAATGTTACTATAGCAGTTTTAGAAAAATAAGGATAAGCTTAATTGGGGCCACAAAAACAGTCTAAAAAAAATGCTATCATATCACCATCAATGCCATGTAACGCTTTGTTTGCATTCAACGTACTGTGTCACTTATCAACAATGCACTCTATCTTATCATATATCTACTGATAACTTATATTTTCGCGACAGGGAGAAAGGGCCGATTGCTTTCACAGTATTTATTGTTGTTACCAAGATACAGTTTTGTGTGTTCATAATATTGATGTAGGTAGGCAATTTTTCGATTATTTTTGGTTTACCAAAAAACCAATTTTTAATTTAGTTTTCGGCACATGTCTCTAGAATAACGCGCGTCATTTTATATATAAAATGATAGCTAATATATAGGGTGATTGGTAATTTGTGACCAATACTTAAACACATGATTGTGCTTATGATAACAAACAACTTTTACTATGGGACCGGTTAACTGCAATTGAGAAAAAAAAAATCTGCTGTTCCCTACATTTTTATTCGCATTTAATAACTCGTCAAAAAGGTTGTTCCATAGTAAAAGTTGTTTGTTATCATGAGTATATACAATCATGTGTTTTAGTCACTAATTTACCAGTCATCCTGTAGAGTTTAACAAGGATCTTTGAGCGATCGAATGACGTTGACAACTCGGGCGCTGTTGGTAAACATTTTGTGAAATGTATTGAAAAAACAAAATGGCGGCGTTAGTTCCGATTTTAGCCACGCACCACAAGATCGTTTTACAGCTATTGGATCGTTTTACACTTGGAAGTGAACCACCCATTAATATTCGCCTGATGGTAAAATAAACCTTGGTTCACTAACTCGCTATTAAACCTAAATGTGACCAAAACTCCAAACCCTCCATCCAGCATTATGTTAAAGAGTTTCATTAACTTTACAGGATTCCTCATTTACTATTTATCTATTTTTCTTAGCAATAGGTAAATACGTACCCTGACCAAAATCTATATCAATAAATATACTATACTTAGTTATCATAATCTAAGAAGTCCGTTTTGACATGAGGGTGTCACTCTTTGTCCCGCTATGTTTGTCTCTCTTTGGCATATGAAACGATATGGGAAAACGGACATTTTAGGTTGCGTTGATTATAATTGCCCATGTATATCACCATCTAACCTACTTTATTGTCAACAGGTTGCTGAAAAGCGCGGCCCGCCGACCGACGCGGATAAGATCCACGATGAGGTGAAGCGTCTCGTCATGCTGTGTACTTGCCGACAGAAGTTCAGGGTGTTCCAAGTTGGGGAGGGCAAGTACAGGGTGAGTACTTTTTTATGATAATGTAGAACAGGACTTTTTTTTGGATCTCATGTTTTCTAGATATCTGGAAAATCTCATGAAGTTTTGTTTTATAATTTTGTCAAGATAAGGGTCTGTTTCACCACCTACTATTAAGTTACTTTAGTTACTATTAACTATTACTTGGCAGATACTTTCATACAAATTCTGTTCCATTTTTGAATTTATTCGGTAAGTAATGGCTACTCAGACATCGTGAAATAGGCCCTAAGTCTATTATGTATTAGTTATGTAACAGTTTTTGAGTTCAAAGTAGTCGTTATTGTTTAGCTACTTTTTTATTTTTACTGAAAAGCTATAATAGCTACTATTTAGATAACTAAACAGTTACTACCTATATAAGGTGTTAAAAAAATAACTCTAAAAACTTGAAGGAGTGCCTTAGACCACCGAACTGAATAACTTTTACTATGGGACCTACTTTGTAATCGCGAAAAAAAATATCAAATGTTCCGTACATTTTGACGAGTTAGGCGAACATAAATGTTGCTGATTTTTTTTCGCGCAATTTTTTAATACCTTAATATATAAAAGTGGTGGAAGGAGGAGGGAGGTCTTTGCCTAGCAAATAAAAAACATAAAAAGCAAAGAATCAGGGTAGGCTTAGTTAGATTCATTAACTGGTACTTACAAGTCAATCTTCATTGAGTTATAGGCTTCGATTGCCGTTAGTTTTCTACTATTAGAACATCCACTAGCCCAGCAATTTCTTCCCACACAGTTCGGCGACTCACAAAAGCTGCGTCTGGTCCGTATCCTCCGTTCTACCGTCATGGTCAGAGTCGGAGGCGGCTGGGTCGCCCTCGACGAGTTCCTGGTCAAGAATGACCCTTGCAGAGGTATGTACAACTTTTTTTATAAGGCGTGTGGGTTGATAGGACACTCCTATGGCCTTTACATGGCTTACTTTGACAAGTGTCAGAAAAGTGGGTAGTTGAAGTTTCTCTTGCAAACTACTGAAAACAATTTGCAGTAACCTAATAAAAACGTCATTCTATCTTTGTCTATTGTTTGAATTTGTCAGAAAGGGAATGCTGTACAAATAAAATTATGGTAAAGATGTGAAAATTATATTTATCCAGTCGTACGTAGTACGTAGTGCAAGCGCCGTGACTCGAGAATAACCTCTCATTAAAAAAATCGACAGAATATCTACGTATTTACGTAACACTCACTACTTGTCTTCTCAAAGTAATGCATGTTAGCGCTGTTGTACACAATATACCGCTTTTGGGCACTTTCAAAAAAATCATTTTTTGATTTGATCATGTGTGAAAGTGTGACGAAAGTGGAATATTGTATTCAGGGGTTTAAATTTTTTGTTAGATTACCGTGGGAAATTACATGTTTGGTTACATAAATAAGTAATTTTCTTAGGCGACATAGAATAAATGAAAGCTTAAAGTTTCATCATCAAATTCATTTTGGAAATAACCGGGGTGTCATTGTTTTAACTTTTTTATGTTTCTTCCATCATCCCTGATACTTAGAAAATTAATTAAAAATACACATCATTTATTTTAGTAGACTAACTCCATATTTAATTTGAATTGCTTTCCCACGGTAATCGAAACGTATTATTCCTTATTTTTTAATGATATTCGATCTTACTGCAAAACTACCAGTCATAATGGAAATATTAAAGCTTCTCAACACAACGACCAATTGAAATGGTCGAAAATTTTACCAAATTTAAAAAAACGAAGTTTGTTTAGTCTGGCACTACAAGCAGTGTTCGATACTATTTATCTAATAATAAATATTCAACTGCACTAAGAACGAAAAATTTCTCGGGGGAGCATTTTCTTTGATGATTTGTACAATGTTGGTACAATATCTTACGTACCTACTCGTAAAAAAAAATATACTTGTATATAAATGGAATGGAATTCCAGATTCTGTATTTCTTCTTTTAATATTTTTTAAAGTAAAATCTTATTTTAGTCTCTTAAAAGTACTCAATAGTAATTTGTTGATAAAAATTTCAAGGAAAATACTCCTGAGGATAAAACATCATTTTACTTTAAAAAAAATAACTAACTACCTATTTGTTTGTCCTTGCCTACAAAAATGATGTTTTAAGTATCTAAGGAATTGTATCAAAAATGTAATGTGGTTTACTAGCATACTTACATAATAATACAATCTAAAACTGCAAAAAAATAAAAAAACTAGGTACTTACCTATTTTTTTCTTCAGTTAGCCAAAGCCACCTTACATTTTTATATTGTGAAGCCAATTAGGATTTTCTTAACCTTTTCACAGACCTCCGTATAATTGAAAATCGTATCTTATTTTATTATGACCAACAATAATTTCTGGCTTCATAAACAACTAATGACTTGCAACTTCTACAATGCTTTTGCAACGAAAGCACTGTAAAAGTTGTTCTGATTACTAGGCACTGACTGCACTAATAAAAAAACAAAATGGCGGCATTTTTTTTTAAATTACTCAGACATCATCGAAATGAAGATGATAGTTTTTAATTTTGCGTTTTCATATTCTAACGTGGTGATTTGTGCCTTCTAGTCGGAATATTTTTTTATATTATGTATTAGGTATGTATGGTGATATTCAAAGTGTCAATCAAACGTCTCGGTACTTCGTATAAATAATGTGTTAACCCCCTAATAAGGGATATATTGACTAATATGTGAACGTCCTAACTTTATGGGCAAATATTTTTTTTTAAGTCTATGTATTGAGCGAAAAATCTTTTACTAGTTCCTTTGAACTCTACTCAATTGATTATAAAAACCCATACTTATACACAGGATGTCTATTTTCTTAACATTTTTAAGAGAAAATACGCTTTTAAGTTCGTAAAATAAACCTTTTAAGTTAAAAGGCACTCTAAAAAGATTTTTGCTCAGTACATTTAGATTTTCAAGGAAATGTTTGTTCAATAGTGTTATAAAATAACAAAATAACACATGATATTTTTAATACAATTTTATTATACGGGTACAAACATTAACTAAGTACAGATTACAAAATTAATTTCACATTCAACTTACATTATTTTCATAAATTATTAAGTAGCTGGCAATATTGTTTTAAAAAACTAATTTAAACTAGCAATACTGTTTAGAAATGCAAAATAAAAATCACAGAATACAAGTTACACACTAAAAAATACTTTTTGGAAGCTCAGTATAAAACTGGAAATATCAAGGTCAAACTACCTGTTATAAGATCTAAAAAAATATTTTTAGAATGACTCAATACAATCTTAGCTGCCTAAAGTTGATTCCGAGAAAAATAAACTTATAATACATAATAAAACATTGATTTCACAAATAATTCGAAGAATGTATAAAAAAGTCACCTTAAAAGTAATAAAAATCAGTTGGAAAAAGTATTAAGTCTTGAAAATATTTCTTAAATCTAATGGTTACTGCTTAGTTAAGTCAAGCCTACGTACTTGTGATAAGACTAAATAAATATGGACTACATTTCCGGTTAAATATACGAGTACAAAATTTGTTCGGCGAGACAAAGAGCTCTGTCGATAAGTAAGGCTATTGCCTATATTGAGATTCTCTCATCCTATTCCTAATTAACGCCTACGGTAAGTCCGAACGCCAGACAGACTAATATGACGATTTATGACCATAATTATCGTAAAGTTGTATTTAGAAGCGAATTTCAACGGCCGCTTACGTAATCGCGTCTTGCGCCTGATCTAATCTCATATTGGAGCAAACATTTGGGCCAAGGAATCCATATAAAGGCAAGACATTTCGAACAGTTTATGGCCAATATTGGCCCAAACTTTATTTCCAATGCATGGAATCTAAAATTCATCAAAAAGTTGGAAGAGCAAACATTACTTAAAAACTAGGACACATTTATTGAAGTATGAAATTGGCATGATTAGTCAACAGTAGTCTTCCTAATGAAGGATGTAAGAGATGAAATCTCACTACTGCTAGGTAGAGGGCTGAATTCCATCTCTTCACTCAAATTCTGTGTGTCAGAAGTGTTCTCAACAACTGGCCAACGTTTGTGACTTGGGGCATACAAGACCAACAAAGCAAAGATATAGATATTCCACATTCCATACACTCCAGTGAAAAATGCTGAAGTATATTCAAGCTCAATTTTCTCATCCCACTTCCATTGGCCTTCAGCAACTTGTCCAAGAATGAAACCAATCACTGTCAATGCAGCACAGAGCAGGGTAGCCAACATAAGGAACTTGAAGCGATAGATGATTCCTTCATAGTGCAAACGACGGACAGAACACATAGTAGGTAGGGACTGTCTTTTGAGAGAGATATTCATGAAAACTTGCCAGATCATGTAGCACAAGAACAGGAAATAGACCCCAGTTGATATCCCAGCCAGTATGATGAAAGTCAAAGCCAAATTAGTGCCAATATCAGTCACCCAGATAGAATAAAAAGGGTTGCGGAGTTGCACACCTCTCTCGCACATGTCAAATATGAAGAGAGACACACATCCCATAGCAACTGCACTCAAATGCCTCCAGTACTGATTCACAGAGCTTTGAGCTGACGCATTTTGAATCAACATGTGCTCACCAGCAAAAATGAGCCAGAATGAAAACAGTGTAGCATAGAATAACCCTTGACGAATATCTCCCAGTAGTAACATAAATGGCAAGTCAAAATGCAAGGTCAAGTACTCAATCGGCATATTCAAAAGGCAAAGTGCTAAACCTAAACTCAACAGCATCTTCTCAAGCAATACAGGCTTGCGTTGAAGCATGTGTATACGTCGCCAAAACCAAACAAGTATACCAATAATGCAAGGGAAAAACACAGTTTTCAGAGACAACCAAACTTTGATAAATCCTCCATTTTGATTGATGACAGTCAACCACATGTCTTGTATGTGTCCTATATGTGAATTCATTTTTGGTGTATCAACTGGGAGTCTCACATTGAGTAAATAGTAGTCGTGAAACAAAGAACCAAGTTCAAACAATGGAATTGCTGAACAGTTGTATAGATATTCTTCACTTTTCACATCAATATCACAATCTAGATGACGTTTTTCCACGGATTGTGTGTATAGCTTCCATTTATCCTCGGGATCCTCTTTATTCCGATATGCCAACCGGGCGTCGAATGTTATTGTACTGCGTGGCAGCACCTCGATCTGCGAGTGGTATTTAATATCCACCTGCAGTACTCCGATCAAGTTTTGTTGCCATCGCGAAAAGTCTAGAATCCTGCTCTCTCGCGGAACCGGCATTTGAAAAGCGAAAACTATGTCGGTCTCCGACAAATCATGATGCATTTTTCCAAGGTCGACGGTCTTGCAAGAACCCTTCCCACGGTTGTAATACCATTTCGTCGTGTCATTTTTCACGATAGAAGTATCTCGGCACACGGTTCCGAGTATATTTTGAGCGTTTGCAGGCATGGGTGCGACCAGCCCACCGATCAAGAAACATGTTAGCTGACATAACAAAAGGAAACTTATTAAAATGGCGAGTTTGCGCCCACTTAAGTTTTCAATTATAGTTCCCGTCATGTTTCAGACGTTTAAACACACATTTAGTAACTTTTTGAAACGAGTGAAGAGTCAACACGAGTTAAAATCGACCGGTAGTGAATTCCATTGTTCTTGTTTTCTTTTTCGACGCGATTTATTTGACATGCGCAGTATCGATGTTGCCAGCGAAAAACGTAACGCATAATAACGATATAGGTTACAAACGGTAAACTAAGTAACTTCTATAAAATAACGGTAATTATATTATAACGTTATATCATTTGATCTTAAGTATAAAAATCATAAAACTGCTTTTAAATGATTTTAAATCAATACGGAAAACTACTAATTTTAAAACTATGAATCCTTACACTACCAGCATTATTCACTTCACTCCCATTGTGAAGCATTTATCAACAAAGAGCTAGTCTCAGCAAACATGTTGTTATTGCTAAAGTAAGCATTAAATATGTCCACATACAATTTTGATGTTGCTACTAATTTACTAATTCGTATTCGCTTTGCCCAATCCATTTCCCGTGGTCCCTTATATAAAATCGTTATTTTTTTTACTTTTTTTATATTTTGTTTTAAATCCCTATGGAATCCCTTTACATAAGTAGTATCATTAGTGCTACCGCTGCCTGATCCGAGCAAGCCGGAGCAGCATGAAGCTTGTTGCCCGCTCGGTAAGAGATAAGACATGCCTTGGAACCTTTCTAAATTCTTTTTTCACTTTTTGGCTTTTTATTTACACAAAAATTTTAAAATATGGTTCCATCGCAAGTCCGCCTAGTTGGTGTGGCTTAGATTTTACTTTTGCAACGTTGTAGAATTATTTTGCTCTATAAATACATTTTACACGTTTGGTGCTTTTATTGTTATACAGCTTTTGTTTCATCAAATGTGTAGAATGCTGACTATAGTTTGGGTGTTTACTAATTTATTATTTATAAAATATGTATATTGTAGTGGTTCTATGTGGTGATTAAATAATAAAGATTGCTTAATATACGTAATGGCATGAAAATGGTTCTTTATTTGCATTAAGTATTTTTATTATGGAATTTATTTTATTTGGTAGATACTAATTGTTTATAATTCAAGCGCAAGATATTGGTGTTCACTATATAACAATTTAGTTTGTGATGTAAATATTTAATGACGACTTTTGCATTTTTTTTAAGACATTAAAATTACTTCGGACAAGTATAAAAAAAAACTTATAAATATGAATTCAATCTTAAATTCAATCTTGCTCTTGACTTATACAATTGCATAAAATTTGGTGAGAGAATATACTAATCGTATTTTACTATTCCTATTCCTAACTGCACAAAAATAAAAATCCTCCCCATTTTTTTTACAACTGTTACGTTTGTTTATGTTGACATGTTCTGATTTGTTTGTTGTTTTTTTTTTCTTTTCCTCACTACCTATGCACGCTGTCCCGTTTTTTTTTAAACACTTCGGTGTTATTTTTCTGCCTATCCTTTTACCGTACGGTTTTCTTTGGCCCTGTCCTATCCTGTTCCGTTTGTAATCCCGCGCACCGGACGCCGCCCGCATGCAGCCAAGGGACGCACCAACATCGAACTGCGAGAGCAATTCATTCTGGCCGATGGAGTGTCACAGAGCATGGCAGCGTTTAGACCACGTACGCCCCGCTCTAACACAAACACACCACCGTCCACTGGACCCATTACAAAGGTAAGTACTCAAACCGCTATACTTTAATAAGTCTTCTCTCCTACAGGATAGAACTTAGTTTTAATTTCGCACAAGTAAAAAATCGCACAGTAGTTGTTGGAGGGAGCAATCGGTTTGGGAATCAACTTTTTTCGCTTTGTCTTTCTAATTGAACTTTGCACATGGATTGTGTACATCCATTTGCAAGGTACATTGTCGTGAGTGCAGCATGTGTTGAGCTCGTAGAGATTGGTCGTATTGCATTAGTGTTCAAGCTATGCATTGACGCACAGGCTCGTGTAGTGTTTGGTGTTGTTTGTTAGTGTATTTCATTGGATCCACTGCATTGGAGAGGTGGCACCTCTACGCCTATGGATGTTTTGGTAATGTATTTTCGTTCACCCATCCCGCTCGTCCCCAATCATACCCGCATCAGCAAAATTCACTCGCGATCGACTAAACGTGTGGACTAATAGTAACAACGTGAAAATTCGTCATAAACAAACGCGTTCCGGAATAAAAAAACGATTGGCACTATGAAGACAAAAACGAGTTGTTTCGTTTTCTACGGTTCCTTCCTTAATAAGCCTCCCGGTTTTGTATTGGTGCGTTTAGCTGAAGAGTTTATGGAGCAGCTGAGGCCTATATTTGAGGCTCTACGGCAACGAGAGGAGCTTCCGTGTTCGTATCCCCTGCACGTCGGTTCAACACATGGCACTAAGCAGGCGTTCATATACAGCCACTCAAGATCTCAAGGTTCCACAACGCCGGGCGCGCATCACTATAGCCACCACCACGGCTACCAGCCATCTCCAGGATATCATTGGGTAATGCTATGTAGGCAGTGTGAAAGTGGCGCGGTTGATTGCACTCTCGAATCATTTTTGAGGTTTTTTGTTATTATTTGTTAATTTGTGTTAGTCCCATCGTATTTGTACGTAATGTAGACACTGTCAAGTCCACTAGAGTAGCATGATTATAGTAAATTGTGTATCAATTTGGTTATCATATTATTTGCTTTGATTTAGATAGTCACTTTTCCATGAACCTAAACACGAAAGATTTTAAAGTAGTATAAACATCGTTTGATGCTTAATTGGATATGACTATGTATAGTGCAGATTAACAATACAATTTTCATGATAGGTAAGGGAACGCACGGCTCGTTCCGTGCCGATGTCTGCGGGAGGAGTGGCAGGCAGGGCGTCAAGGTCTTCGCTGAGTGCTGGTACACCTGACTCCTTAAGCGACAACGAAGCGGCAAGTGGACTTGGAGCGAGGTATAGGAAACCCAGCGCGCCTAGGTGAGTAACTAAAATATAAACAAAATTTTACATTTGTGGTAAAAGTAGGATATTTAATCTCTAAGAGGATATAAGAGAGAAGAGTATTCTGTTATATTCTATAAGGTTATAAAAAGTTCAATGTATTTTAACAGGTCAACGTTAACACCTGGAGGATCTCGGCCAGGCTCAAGGCCGGGCTCACGGACCGGATCCAAACCACCATCGAGGCACGGATCAAATCTCTCTCTAGATAGTACAGGTCAGTTTTAATAAAAATTGAATCTTGATTATAAAAAAAAATGTTGAGAGGTTGTTAGGTGGATAAGGGCAGGGTGAAGATATTGAAAGGATTAGCAGGTCTAACTTTCAATTAGAGCCCCTGGTCTAGAGATACGTTACCAACATCCAGCTAAAAACAACTCTCAGTCAATCTTCCTAGCCTTTTCCCAACTCTGTCAACTCTGTTAGGGTCGACTTCCAGTCTAATCGGATGCAGCTGAATACCAGTATTTTCTATTTTACATGGAGCGACTGCTTATCTGTCTTCCTCAACCCAGTGACTGGGTAACACGATAGCCTTTGGTACGACTAGTTGTCAGAAACACCTCTAGCAAAAAAACACTTCTAGTAAACTGATTCATTATCTTTCAGTCATTAAATTTAAAAAAATCTTTTTTTCCGCATTCTATAGATGAAGTATCAACACCATCTCGCATCCCGATGCGAAAGGTGACGAACACAAAGACATCGATAGCGCGCGCGGCTGCTAACGCCAGCAAGCTCGGTGTTACCACACCTAACGGAGGATCGCGACCGCGTACCCCAACCGGCTTCTTAACCCCGGCCAGCGGAAGGTACGTTACTTCAAATAACTGTTTTTTCTATGTATATTTTTTTGATGAATGTAGACTGGTTAAATTTTGTGTTGTTCAAGAGCCGCTTTTTACTACAAACGATACATGGAATGGTTTGAGAATCATAAACATAACGATCTATCTACATTCATTTTTTTTATTACAGAAATTAATGATTCTCTTTAGTCCCTCTTGTTGTTTTATTCGGCTAAATTAATCTCTCCTCAGACTTGACACTAAATACAATTACAAACTTCTCAAGCTGCTGAGTAAAATCCATTGATCTCTCTCCGATCGTATCGGATTACCGCTCCCTTGCACTAAGAGAGTGAGGGAAGAGAGAGTGCAACCGTGTTTGCACACACTTGTGTTGGTTAGCCTCCATTGAGCTTGGCAGGCGTTACTGAAAGACGGTCAGGAGGATATTATGATAAGTCCCCCATAAAATCATTCCCCCATAAAATACTGTAAAATAACCGGTGTACTGATACGCACGGACAGGTATACCACCGGAGGGATGTACCGCACATCCAGTATTCCGACATTGTCACCGGTGCCGGCGTTAGTGAGGTACACACTCAGAGTTCGCCATTGACTTGTTTGTCCCACGTGTATCTGGTTTTGCGGACGCAATTTGATCGACAACTTTACAAAATAATGTTTTTTTTTAAATTAAATTCAGTATAATAGTTTTAACAGATAAGATTGCGTCCGAAAAAAGGTTATCAAAGATACACGAGTTTTGAGCACGTTAAGCTTCTTGAGGGTTTTTAGGTGTAGTGACGTCAAGGGTACGTCTAGACATGTTTGGGTGCACCTGTATTGGGCCAGATCACAATATTGTCCTCTTTTATGTCCCATGATATCGTATTATGTATGTAAATACATGTAAAAAGGGTGGTGGAAAAACTTCATTCAAGGTTTGGCATCGAAGAGGTCCAAAGGCATGTTACAAGTAGCCAGCTATTATAAGCAGCTTTACACAGTGTGGTTTTACTAACAAAAACGACAGAATTATCAAGAGCGTTAAACTAAATGATTATATTTTTTTTCCTTCCCGCATGCAAAACGGAAAACAAAATAATACAGCTCGACACATTCCCAGCCATCTTCAATGGCGTCCGAACATCCCAAATCCTTATCCCATACTCATCCAGCATTCCAAACACAAGGTTCCACTAAAATTCCAGTTTACGTTGGGAACCGCTCTCACCGATCCCCGTCCGTTGAGAGGCGATTGAAAATATCTAGAAAATCGCACTCGAGAGAAACTTCCCAAGAACCTAGTCCCACTTCCCAAGGCCCTTCGAGGAAGTCAGAGCAGAGAAGTCCCGAAGACGACTCCTCACTGTTCAGCATATCGGGAATGACGAGCGACAATGAATATGAGAGTAATATAAGCGAGTCGAGTGGAGAAGCGTCAAAGCCGACCCAGCGCGACGTCAAAGGGTACAAGCTTGTAGAATGCTAGCTTCGGTTTTTGCCCGATTATTTTTGATTGATGCTCTTTGAATTTTGGAATTTATGTTTTCATACGTATCTACATATCATCGCCACAAAATTTCATGCTCACAACTGTCAAATCATCTGCTTGTCGAAACATCGATCCGCTCATCTCAGATTGTTTATCGCACTATGAACACGTCATCTGTTGATAATATCACTGCATACAATATTACTAACATCGCCTGGAGCACTAACGGCTAAAGATAGCTTTGCACTATAAAACATTGAAGTGACCGAATATGTCGACAATTTTTATTGCAGACTATTTTGGAATCTTTACCGCACACCATCCCAGCATTTATATGACATGCTTCTCTGTACATAAACTTGCACTCTGTGCAATTAGCCTTTATGTTGTCTTGTATGAATAACATAAGTATTGCAATAAATATTGAACATAATATAAGAAATAATGGGTTATTCCACAAATGCCCATTGATGGGGATTGTCAATGGGAATTTGTGGAATAACCCGAAAAAATGAGCGTAAAAAAGTTTAATTTATTTTAATAAAATGTATTGCAATATTTTAATCCCTTTCTTTATGGTATGTAATTATGGTCTATATATGTTGTATCTTATGTTCTGATTCTATTTTTGTTTCTGCACATGAATGTCTAGGTCTACTTCAAATAATAATTACTTTTGGATTGGTATTTAAAATTACAAGGCTAGTCTCAAAACATGTGCAGTGACAATCTAACATTTTTCCTTTTCTGTTTTCCTGACTAATTTTATATATATCTCTCTGTGTGCTCGCTAACATCAACATAGGAGTGGGTCGTTTGCCTCTACTGAAGGACAAACCCCCGGCAGAAGTCGCATCCCAGTACTAAAGGATCACCATACTAACAGTAATACCAATAGGTAACTACTAAAATTATGTAGTGTGCTTTTTTTTTTGTTTTTTCTTTGTAGTCCAAATTGTTTGTAGGTATTTCTTGAATGTAGAACAATTGGCGGTAAAAATGGGTTTTATGTTTTGTTTTTCTTTTCTTTTATTTAGAGTTGACTAGTGCTTTGCATGTTTTCGGTATTAGGAGGAATGTTACTAATGTATCTTATTTTACAACAGGCAAAGGACACCGTCGGGGAGCACTACGCCAGTGCGGTCAGGACAAACGACCGCAGTGACGAGGCTATTAAGGAAGCCCTCAGACGCGTCTGATGCGGGCACGCCGACCACGCCAGCAACACGACGCGGTACTCCGGCATCCTCTCGAACTATGGAGAAACGCGAACCATTCCGACTTTAGACGATTAATTTAACGCCAACCTCACACTTCATAGTTCTGAAAACAACAAAATTATGAAGTTGGGGACAAAACCTACGCTATGCAAGTCGCTCTGACGTTATGCTATACAATTCAAAATCATGTTAATCAATTGCCAAAATTATTATATACCCCACCTTTAAAAAATTTACCACGACAGAGCGCCTCGCATGCCTAGGCAAGTGCCGACATAACATTTAATAACTAACATAAAATTAACCAATGCGCGAATTAAGCCAAGCTTAATAAAAAATACGCCAATATGGCTTTTAATTTAAGTGAGAACAATTTATAGATAATGGTATTAGTAAAACTTAAAGTCTGCACTTGTTGCCTTGTATTTTTTTCTAAAATCCGCGCCAGTTTTTGCACTTCGTAATTACTTGTTTTATTTATTTGTGCTGTCAAGATTTACAGGACATGTTTGTTCATTAGTCGATGTGAATAAAATACTTTCTCTTATTTATTGTCAACGTTGCCATAATTGTTAGTGTACCTATGTTTTTTGTATGTAAAATGCGTATTATTGTCTCTATACAGAGACTGGTAAAATGTGATGACGATTTGAATATTGTTTTCTTTAGGGACCATTTGGTTTAACGGATTAATGAAGATAGGTGATTGTTGGTGAAGGCTTTCAGGCTATCGCACTCTTGCGTGTATATTCGCCAAATACATGTTTAGACAGATTGTTTCAAAGTCGTCGTCCTCAATCTGTTAAGGTGATAATAGAATACTTTTTCTTTTGTAATGCACAATTATGTGTTTCCCTTTATATTTTTAAGTCGTATTTGTCATTAGACATGATTTTTGATTTGATAATTCTTCTGTTTTATACACTTCTGTATATAATTTATGTATTTATTAAAACTGCACAATCTCTTATCGAGAAAAAGAAACATATTTCGTTTGACAGAAAATGCAGAGTCACTCACGACTATCGCCAGAGTCGAGGGTGCTTTTTGTTTTTACAAAAATCAAAAATCTGATCATGATGACCGATATATTTATGAGTACATCAAGTACACTGTCGTAAAAGACATTGTTTAATAAAGCGCTATTTTGATATTTATTGAAATAATTGCTTTAAAAATGTAACCTCTTTCAAAATGTTAACCATCGCTCACCATTTATTTGTAAGTTTTTTAATATAAATCTGTCCTTGTTATTAAGCTTAATTATTATTATTACGAAAAATTATTAATCTGGTCATTTTTATTTAAATCATTGTTATATTTGTTATGTAAAATCGTGGCAAATCTACTAAAAGGCTTATGATATTTTTTGTATAAAAGGATATCTTTGCATTACATCCGTTTAAAATCTCATAACAAAATATCTATCAAATAAATGAAAAGTAACAATTATTTTGTCGTTTTATTTTTAAATTACCCAACACGGCTTATGATATTTTTTGTATAAAACGATATTTTTGCATTACATTCGTTTAAAATCTCATAACAAAATATCTATCAAATAAATGAAAAGTAATAATTATTTTGTTGTTTTATTTTTAAATTACCCAACACGAAAACTTTGTGAAAGCTTGACTTCAAAACGTCTTGCCATGGCAGGATATTTCATTGTCTTTGTTAATTCACACATCATACACAAACTCACGCTTTTTTCCCATGGAGGTAGGCAGAAACCACAGAACGCCACCAGCTAGTATGAATCACAAGAGGAACGTAGGATAAGAGAAAGCACAAGAAGGAAGAAATTTAAACACAAAATGGCACCTAATATTAACATAGCTAAACATTGTTCCAGATACCAAGCAGTGGAGTTATTTAATAGGTTAGGTACCGACTGATTTAAAATAAATTATTTTTGACCTTACAGTGTAAGGTCAAAAATAATTTATTTTTCATCGCGGATGAAGTTACTCTAAATATTTTGACATTGAACATTTACCGCCATTATTATCATTAAGTATTTAATTTGACATTATATTTCTTTGTTGACATATTTTAATTAATTGACTAAACATTTGACATCAAAGGACATGGTCCAAAAAAAACCCAGAATCGATTGGGACAAACGGGGTACCAATAGGTTCATTATAATTCACAATTTACCCCACCGAAAAGGCAAGGCCGAAATCGATAGGGTATAAGAGCTATAGGCTGACAAAGTATATATGAAAAAATCTTAACGGTTGTTTCTACCAGTTTTTTACAATATCAATAATATAGTAACGATAATAACGACAGGATTACTGTAGTGTTGATTACTATCAACCATTTGTTATCTGATTATACCTCCAAACACTTAAAAAAATACGAAAAATATTTATTTCAATTGTTTTCAATATCTGCTAACCTATAATCAAAAAAGCCAGCAGGCTGGATAAGATTTTCTTCGTAACTGGCCCAGGCCAGGTAATATATTTATAATGCTGATTACATGAGCACAGCTGCCCAATGTACGGCGGTAGGACCCGCAAAGAATTGATTTTACCAGAATGGATGTAACACACCCTGACTGGATTTTCCAAGAATTAATTATGATCAGCTGATTGTATTTGCAACAGATATGTATCGATATCACGTAAAAATTGCAAAGTCATACTGTAGCGAACACATTAGAGGACTTGGAGTTTTTTCAACAAAGTTTTTAGGCACCCCGAAAGAATAATTCTTAATAACGATCATGAAGAAAGTACGCTACTAAGATGTCGAATCCATTCCAGGCACGTCGGGACAAGAACGTATTACTGTTTATCTGTTATGTTCTACATAACGCCAACAGGGTTTTAAAATACTGCTGCAGCTGTAATCATCATGGTCGCCGTACATTGGGCAGCTGTGCTCATGTAGTCAGCATTTTAACCTGGCCAGGGCCAGTTCCGAAGACAATCTCATCCAGCCTGCTATCTTCTTAGATTATACGTTAAGATATTGAAAACAATTGAAATAAATATTTTTCGTATTTCTTTTTAAAGTGAATGGAGTGATAATCAAAGACCAAATTATTGATAGTAATCAACACTACAGTAATACTGTTATTATTATCGTTAATATATTATTGATATTGCAAAAACTTGTAAAAACACCCGTTAGATTTTTTCATATGTCAGCCTATAAATAGCTCTAAAACTCCATCGATTTCAGCATTGCCCTTTCGGTGGGGTAAATTGTGCATTATAATGAAACTATTGGTAGGTACCCAGTTTGTCCAAATCGATTCTGGGTTTTTGATCCATACATTATGGACCATCTCCTTTGGATAATGTCCTTTAGTCAGTCAACACGAGTGAGTGTCCATCAACTTCAGGTTGTCAGACTTCTACACTATGTTCGTTGTGCTCTCACGTAATATGTGATATTTGGCATCTCCGAGATGAAGCTATGAAGCCTGTCAGCTCCGGCTTGCGAGTCGGTCAGACTCACCGGCAAAACATAACTTTCAAAGGTTCACTTAAAATAACGCCCTAAATAACGAATAGCAGTAACTTATAACCATAATATATCGTGTTAATAGTATGGCAACATTTAAACATACATATAATTATCTGTCTGTCACTCTGTCAGTTTGTAATAGTACTTCCATGCTCTGTCAGTGACTCAGACTCAGTAATACTACCTTAATCTGTGGACTCAGTGTACTGTCAGAGTGACTTCAGTCATAGACTAGACCAAAGAGTAAAGTAAGTATAGAGAGAGACTAGACTTCAGTCAGGTATTGTGACTGTCAAAGTACCTTTTTGTGTTTTGTGATTCAGAACAAAAATAAACATTTTAATAACTTAAAACTTTCAATAAAAAGTAGTAAAATGGTAGGAATTAACATGGATGGAGCCGCCAGGGATCGTGTGATGAAGTTAATTCAAGAAAAAGACAGAATGGAGAGCGAAATTCGAGAACATACAGCTGTATTGGAGACTAACAATGTTGGCATGCATGACCCTCTAGTTGACGCTGAAGGTTTCCCTCGGAACGATATCGATGTCTATAAGGTCCGACATGCAAGGCACCGCATAATTTGTAAGTACTTCATTTAGATTTTCGTAATTTCTAGTGAAAAACATATCATGACTAAGCAGTTTTGAAAGGTGTTCAGTACCACTCGATTAATTCATGAGGTTGAAAACTAAACTATTGAACCTAGAGCACTTACTTATTATTACTAAGCTTGCTTAACTTTTTAACCGCCAGACTTCATATCAGTTGTCGAGTTGCCAGCGCCAAGCACAGAAAAATAAAATTCTTTTTGATAGAATAAAGCATCATGAAATGAAAAAAGCAGATTATAGGAGCTGTGGTATTTGGTCGTAAATATACGACCTTGGCGAAATAGACACGAAAATATTTGTCGGATTAATCCGACGTAAGCAGTTAAAGGGTTAAATTACTTGTACAATCAAATACGAGACACAAGCCTGAAGTTGCTTGGCTTATATGGAAATCTTTTAGACAAACAGTATGAACTACAACTGCTTTTGAAGACCAGTTTTATATTCAACTAAGTATTTAATTGTATTTCCAGAAATATCTAATTAATTACAGGTATTTAACAAGGCGTGATGTTATGTATGTTACTAGCTTTTGCCAGCGGCTTCGCCCGCGTGGATGACAGAAAATATCCCACGGGAACATACTACCGGGTATTCCTTCCTTATTCCTTGTATACATTATAAAGAGAACCTCTATGCAAAATTTAAGCTTTCTAGGTCCAAGGGCTTGGCCTGGGTGTTGATGAGTCAGTCAGTCAGTCAGGACTTCTCTTTTTATTTATATAGACGTTAATTACAGGTCTCCAAAATGATCACAAAAGCCTCATGAAATCAATTGAAAGGGGTCTTGCAGAGGTGCACAAAGACCTACTTGTTTTAAATGGTGAAGGGCCATCTGTGAATGTTGCTACGTCAACCAACGGTCACTCAAATGGTACCAGCAGTGGTGACAACATTCCTCATTTAGTTGAGGATAACCAAGTCTTTGCCGTAGTTGGTTTTGTTAGCGATGGGTCACCTGCAGACATTGCTGTAAGTATGGGATGTTTTTAGTAATAATGTTTAAGAAAATAAGCACTGGCTGGTTTTACAATAGTTAGCTAACTTTTAATCTGAAGAATATGGCAGTTTGTCTTATTTTTTTTTCAAAAGCTATCATCATAATTTTTATTTCTCAGATAATCAGTTGAAAAATCTGCCCGAGAATTATGTGAACATTTCCTAATCACTTTAAATAATTCTTCTTTCTTGCCAGCAATCTATTATAATAAAAAATAATAAATAAAGATTTATTGAACAAAAATGGTTGAACAATCAAGCACAAACAACACCACGAGTATACAATAATAGCGTATTACAATTACATAACCACTAGTGTTATAAGCAGTCTGTATGAACTCTGGTATCCAAAGAAAGATTTAACTTGTGTTATGGATACCAGCATTCTCACATAAATGATATACAAAGGTTACATTGGTTGCAACAGACGACGATGTCAAGAGTGGCGCAGTATACAAGAAAAAATCACACTAATATTATAAAGGTGAAAATTTGTGTGGGGGTGTGTATGTGTGTGTGGGGGTGTGTATGTGTATGTGCGTGTGTGTGTGTGTATTTGTGTGTGTGTGTATTTGTATGTTTGTAACGGCGGGACCAATTTTGATAAAACCTGGTATGGAGGTAGCTGACACCCTGGATTAATACATGACTACCTTTAATCCCGGTCTTCGCGGGTGAAACCGCAGGGCGCAGCTAGTGTGAAAATAAAACACATGAGTGAGGAAAGGTTTTGTATTCACGTCTGAAGGATCATCCATCGTACCAGGTTAGCGTGTGTCTAAAGAAGTGATGCTTAACATGATAACTTTATAAGGTTTTCCGTTTCTTCGTAGCTTTGCGCTTGCAACCACCTTTTGACCCTAACTTTCAATTCTTTATAAGTAGTGGGATATATGGAGCAATGTTTGTTACTTAAATTATACAGTCGACTCCCGATACCATAGAAATGCCGTCGAGCAAGTGCCGTTCTGCACCATTGAGTAGGGCATACCGAGTAATACCGACGTTTGTCTCCGGCATGGGAATTATACTTCACCGTCAGGTGCTTACGCATAACTGTGTGAAGCACAAACAGCTGCCTAACAGAAAGTACCTGAGTTTCTTTAAACAGACAAGATGTAGGATGTCTAAACGGTTTGAAGGTCATAACCTTTAGGACAGCTCTTTGCGCTCGCTCAACTTGCAACATGTGAGTCTTTAAAGCCCCCCCCCATATAGAGATGCAATAAGAAAGTATTGATTGACTTAGAGCGTAATAGACTTAGAGCGTAATAGACTATTAAAAATCTTGTAAAATTGAATCAACCCCAGGTATAGTATGTTTTAAAAAAATTGGTTGCCTGTAAAGTCGGTATACGGGCGAAAGTTTTACGTGACAACGACTTTGAGTGGTAAAATAATTTTACTGTGCTCGAGTGGAAGGGACGCGTGCCTTTCACTTTTTATGTCTGTCTCTCTCGCTCTTAGGCGGGCTAACCATGCCCGAGTGGAAGGGACGCGTGCCTCTCACTCGCTCTCATTGTGAGCGCATAACGTGAGCGGAGCGTAACGCAGTTTCTTGAAGTGTCACCCGGCAAACCAATTTATAAGACGTTGTCACGTCAAAATGTTTATGTTTTTATTTGAATCAGTAATACAACTCAATGAGTTAGTATAATCCTCAAATGTCAAGATTTCATGAAAAAGTCATTCAGTAGGATTACCTGGTCTTAAGAGCTGTATTGATGACATACTTTTTATGGTCGCGATCGCGAATCATATTTTGAATAACATACAACCTAATACTTACTTGCAAATTGCAAAAAAACGTAAAAAAAATTGAATTTCGCGGGCTACTCTGGCGCTTTCGCCCATCATCACCGCATCGCACAGTGTTTTTATTGACCCAAAAAAGTGACATCAGCTTTTTATTGAATATTTCTACTCAATCAATCTGCCTAGCCTTTTCCCAACTATGTTGGGGTCGGCTTCCAGTCTAACCGGATGCAGCTGAATACCAGTATTTTACATGGAGCGACTGCCTATCTGACCTCCACAACCCAGTAACTGGGTAATACGATACCCCTTGGTAAGACTGGTTGTCAGACTTTCGGGCTTCTGACGACCCGTAACGACTGTCAAAGATCCACGAATAACAGCCGGGACCAACGGCTTAACGTGCTTTCCGAGGCACGGAGGAATCTCGATATGTAAAGATGGTCACCCATCCACTGACCAACCCCGGCAAGCGTAGCTTAACCTGACGGATCGACTCGTGCGGCTGTTATTACTTAGCCACGAGCTCCTCTTTAATATTTCTACTCAATATTTCTACTGGACTACTATCTATCTGGAATATTTCTACTCAATAGGTCACTAAAAATGCAGGAGTAGAACTCCCATGTGCCAATTTTTTATACTCTATTTTTTTTTAAATCTTAAAGTTTTCGTTACTTTGAAGGTCAAAATACTGAAAATAATTCGTAAAAAAAAAACTGTAAATGATTGAGTTTTATTTGAATTACATATAGGTATTGGGGCCGGCAACTGTCAAAGTGTCGCTAGTAGCGCTCAGACCAATAACAAAGCAGTTTTTGTACGGAATTTGTAGTGAATTCATAATTAGACACAATTATTGAGGAAATGCCAAGATATTGTGTACCAAATTGTGAAGAAACTAGAGGCCACCAGTTTCTTCGAGATGAGAAACTTAAAAAATTGTGGCTCAAAGCGATAAGGCGAGTAAAGTTTGAGCATAAAAGCAGGGCGAGAGTGTGTCATAAACATTTCAAGGAAAGTGACTATGAAAAGATTGGTAACAAGATTAAGTTAATGAAAATTAAGTAAATGATACAATGTTATCAATGTTATCATACACTAGTGTATCATAAGTAAAATCATCATCATCAATCGTTCAATATACCATGAAACAAACATGTAGACCATAAAATTGTAAAAATATAAATTAATCTATGAACAACAAATTCCATTCAATTAGGTCTGCTCTCTTTCCACATAAAGACGCGCTTCTTTTTCTTCTTTTAACTCACATAATTATTTTCCAAGTGGAATACATACTGTCCTTTATCAGAAAAATGTCAAGAAATCAAGGCAAATAAGAAATCCGAAGCGCATAATTATGTTTATGTCACTTAAGGATGATGCGCAGTGGTAGCCCGCGAAATTCAATTTTTTTTGGGTTTTTTTGCAATTTGCAGGTCCGTGTCTGGTTGTATCTTGATCAAAGCATGATACGCGGAAATGAAACATATGTATTTATATAATTTTAACCATAAAAATCATCAATACATCTCTCTAAGTTAGATTTCGTGCAGATTCGTTAGATTTCGTTCGTTTGACGACTGCTCGAAATCTAACTTAGAGAGATGTATTGATGATTTTTGTGGTTAAAATTATGTAAATTCATATGTTTTTTTTCCGCGTATCATACTTTGATCAAGATACAACCCGACACGGACCTGCAAATTGCAAAAAACCCAAAAAAAATTGAATTTCGCGGGCTACACAGGGTTCGTATAGAGGTGGCGCCATCTGAGATCGGCTTTCACTTGCCGACCCCATTCTAGGCGCATATTTTTCCGTTTTTATTTAATCAGAACTCTTAATAGAACCAACAAAAAAAATGTTTTTCCGGAATCAGTTTTTATATTTTTTTTTTCTAGGTCGAAGTAGAACCTCTGTCTGATACAATTAGATTCCATAAACTAAGGTTTATCACATACAAAAATATTATTTTCAACTTGGTCCTAGTTTTCGAGAAAATGATTTTTATGTACCTACTAAGGTCAAAATTCCACATTTAGGGTTTCATGAAAAGGTCAATTAGCTGTTTTATGATAAACTAAAATTAATTATTTACTGCTACTAAATTTACTACTACTAAAATTAATTAATTATAAAGGTCAAAATAGTGTCAACCCTAACACATATTTTTGAAAATCATTTTCTCGAAAACTAGGCCCAAGTTGAAAGTAATATTTTTGTGGGTGATAAATAGAGATCGGATAATCGGATGCATATTAACCTAAACTTAATATTTCGCTAACAAAGTATGGAAGCGGCTTCATAGCATTTTTTTTCTTACTATAAATCCCGGGATTCTAGAAAATGTGGGAATGCACAACTAATCGGATACATGGTATGGAAACGACTTCATAAATAACGTGGTTTTATTTATTTGGAAATACCGGGAAATCGGGATCACATAAATATTCCGTTTGTTACACGTGATCCCCGCGAGAAATACAAAGCTGCCGAATTAAAATAGTTGTCACTGGAAGGTACCGTCACTATATCGGTGGGGTTGTTTTTATGGGTTTAGAGAATGTTAAAGCTGATACTGACGTTAAAATGTAAATCCAAGATGGCGGCTGCGAACATTTTCAAATTTTTCGTCATGGGTGTCGTTTTCATGGTTTTCGAGGGTTTTAAAGCCGATAGTGATGTTAAAATGTAAATCCAAGATGGCGGCTGCGAACATTTTCAAATTTTTCGTCATGGGTGTCGTTTTCATACTTTTCGAGGGAGTTAAAGCCGATAGTGATGTTAAAATGTAAATCCAAGATGGCGGCTGCAAAATTTTAAAATTTTTCGTCATGGGTGTCGTTTTCATGCCTTTCGAGGGTGTTAAAGCCGATAGTGATGTTAAAATGTAAATCCAAGATGGCGGCTGCCAACATTTTAAATTTTTTTTATCATGTGTGACGTTTTCATAGTTTTTGAGAGTTTTAAAGCCGATAGTGGCGTTAAAATGTAAGTCCAAGATGGCGGCTGCGAAAATTTTCTAATTTTTCGTCATGGGTGTCGTTTTATTGGTTTTCGAGGGTGTTAAAGCCGATAGTGACACTAAAATGTAAATCCAAGATGGCGGATGCGAATATTTTTTAAATTTTTCGTCATGGGTGTCGTTTTCATGGTTTTTGAGAGTTTTAAAGCCGATAATGGCCTTAAAATGTAAATCCAAGATGACGGCTGTGAAAATTTTCTAACTTTTGGTCATGGGTGTCGTTTTATTGTTTAGAGGCATGAGGAACAGGGTGTAAAGTTCACTCATACTCCATATAAAAGGGAGGATCCTCCGACCAGACGGGTGTCGTGTCTGGTGGGCTACTGCCCCACGGTTGATGTCAAGACGTTGTATATATGCTAATCGCGTGGTAAACTCTAATTGCGCGATGTAGGTTTGCGTGACGTCATGTCATTGATGCGTAGTTCATATGTGGCGATGTAGATGCCGCCACATCACTCCCCTCCGGAGACCGGAGGTCGATAGTGGGCTGAGTAGTGTATCTTGCGATGCTTGCCAGTGCCAGTTGTGGTTCCAGTGAGTCGGAACCGGGTGCCGCATAGTTCACAGTGAGTTGGAACTGTCTGCCGTGATTCCCCAGTGAGTAGGGGTGGCGCTGCGTTTATGCTCCAGTGAGTCGGAGTGTACAGCGCTGGGTTGAGGTTGAGGCTGAAGGTGATGACCAGGAATGCGCGTCCGCTGCATGCTGGTGGTCAGGATACCCGTTGAAGCCGTGGATGCCGTGCCGTGGAGCCGTGGAGTCACACAGCCAGCCATGTGTGACTCGCCGCTCGAAAGCTTGAGGAAGTGACGCTGATGACGTCACGCTGAAGGAGTTGCACGAAGGCTGCGTTGACGTTCATGCTCGAGGTCACCAGTTTAGAGGCATGAGGAACAGGGTGTAAAGTTCACTCATCCTCCATAGAAAAGGGACCAGACGGGTGTCGTGTCTGGTGGGCTACTGCCCGACGGTTGATGTCGGGACGTTGTATATATGCTAATCGCCTGGTAAACTCTAATTGCGCGATGCAGGTTTGCGTGACATCATGTCATTGATGCGTAGTTCATATGTGGTGATGTAGATGCCGCCACAATTAGTTTTCGAGGGTGTTAAAGCCGATAGTGACACTAAAATGTAAATCCAAGATGGCGGATGCAAATATTTTTTAATTTTTCGTCATGGGTGTCGTTTTCATGGTTTTCGGGGGTGTTAAAGCTGATAGTGACATTAAAATGTAAATTCAAGATGGCGACTGCAAAAAATTTCAAACTTTTTGTGATGGGTGCCGTTTTCATGGTTTCCGAGGGTTTAAAGCCGATAGTGGCGTTAAAATGTAAATTCAAGATGGCGGCTGCGAAAATTAAAAAAAAATTGTGATGGGTGTCGTTTTCATGGTTTTCGATGGGTACTAAAGCTGCTAGTGACATTAAAATGTAAGTCCAAGATGGCGGCTGCAAAAATTTCGGTCGGTTTTACAACCCTCGAAAACCATGAAAACGACACCCATGACGAAAAATAAAAAAATATTTGCATCCGCCATCTTGGATTTACAATTTAGTGTCACTATCGGCTTTAACACCCTCGAATACCAATAAAACGACACTAATGACGAAAATTAGAAAATGTTCGCAGCCGCCATCTTGGATTTACATTTTAATGTCACTATCAGCTTTAACACCCTCGAAAACCAATAAAACGACACCCATGACGAAAAATTAGAAAATGTTCGCAGCCGCCATCTTGGATTTACATTTTAATGTCACTATCAGCTTTAACACCCCCGAAAACCATGAAATCGACACCCATGACGAAAAATTAAAAAATATTCGCATCCGCCATCTTGAATTTACAATTTAGTGTCACTATCGGCTTTAGCACCCTCGAAAACCAATAAAACGACACCCATGACGAAAAATTAGAAAATGTTCGCAGCCACCATCTTGGATTTACATTTTAATGTCACTATCAGCTTTAACACCCCCCAAAACCATGAAATCGACACCCATGACGAAAAATTAAAAAATATTCGCATCCGCCATCTTGGATTTACATTTTGGTGTCACTATCGGCTTTAGCACCCTCGAAAACCAATAAAACGACACCCATGACGAAAATTAGAAAATATTCGTAGCCGCCATCTTGGATTTACATTTTAATGTCACTATCAGCTTTAACACCCTCGAAAACCAATAAAACGACACCCATGACGAAAAATTAGAAAATGTTCGCAGCCGCCATCTTGGATTTACATTTTAATATCACTATCAGCTTTAACACCCCCGAAAACCATGAAATCGACACCCATGACGAAAAATTAAAAATATTCGCATCCGCCATCTTGGATTTACATTTTAGTGTCACTATCGGCTTTAACACCCTCAAAAACCAATAAAACGACACCCATGACGAAAAATTTGAAAATTTTCGCAGCCGCCATCTTGGATTTACATTTTAATGTCACTAACAGCCTCGAAAACCATAAATAGTACCCATTACGAAAAATCTGAAAATATTTGAAGCCGCCATCTTGGATTTACATTTCCAAGTTTTCACTATGGGACCAACTCTGAAATCACAAAAAAACTACTCGACCAAAATGTAAGAAACAGCTGACTTATGTTTCGTGATTTACGGGTTGATCCCATAGTGAAAGTTGCTCATGAGTAGAACACCCTATGAAAATTTTGTGATAAAAAAGTTACCCTTTCAAAAAATACTTAATTTATCAATTCCGGAATCGCGATATTTTGACGATCGACACAAAAGTGCATTCCTTAATAGCCAAAACCTAAAGTAAATATACATTCGATTCTATTCCCGGAATCCTGGTATTTTATTAAATACAAAAGTACAATCCATATTAGCCAACACCTGAACGCAAGTACTTAACTAAAACATTCGATTCCAAAATCAGAACTTAAAAATTTTCTTTCCAGAATCCCGGGTTTCTTTTTTTTTAAGTGCAATCCATATTAACTAACATCTGAACTTAAGTAGGTATATTATACATTCGATTCTATAATCAGAAGTCAAAATTGGCCGATACCGGAATTCTGGGATGTTTTAATCCAAAAGCCCACTCCATACTTAGCCAACACCTCAACTTTAGGTTAATATGCATCCGATTATCCGATCTCTAGTGATAAACCTTAGTATAAGGAATCCATTTGTACCAGACAGAGGTTCTACTTCGACCTAGAAAAAATAAAAATAAATAAATACTGATTTTGGTTCAACATTTTTTTTTGTGGGTCTATTGTCATTTTTGATTAAACATAAATGGGAAAATATGCGCCCAGAATTGCTTCATAAATATCCATTACAAACAACACTCAATTACATAAAGTTTTTTTTGTACGAATTATTTTCAGTATTTTCACCTTCAAAGTAACGAAAAGTTTAAGATTTTTTTTAAAATAGAGTATACAAAATTGGCACCTGGGAGTTCTAATCGTGCATTTTTAGTAAACTATTTAGTAGAAATATTCAATAGAAAGCTGATGTCACTTTTTTGTGGCAATAAAAACACTGTGCATCGCCAGCATTTCCTAGGCCTCCCTCAGCGACGATTCCCGTCTTCTGGCATCCACTCCGTGACGACTCGACCTATCTGTTCCGATGCATCCTATGTACAATCACCTGCAAAATTGCATGGATACCTTAGTGTCTATTTTCCTGTGAACGTTTGAGTTGAAGTTTTCAAAAATCAAACTAGATGGCGTTGGTTTCCTCACAACTATGATTAATTATTTACGAAATGTATTATCTGTTCAATTCCCAGTGTCACTTATAGGTGACAAAAGTTTTTATGGTTTTTTTCATTTTTTTTCTACCACAAGGCAATTTTACTTTTAATTTCTACAAGAATAATAAAAATCGTATGTCCTTTAAAGTCTTAACTTTACACAATGACAATACCCAGTGTCATCTGCAGGTTATACCTGTAGGTTATAGGTTTTTTTTATATTTTTGTCCTAACTAAATGCACACAGGCGTCAGTATGTGTCCCTCAAGTTTTAAAATGTTATACTGCTACAACATTGAACACGTTACGAATAATTTAAAGAATACTGCAAAAAGAGTTCATTGTTTCGACTTGGATTCGAACCATCGCATCACCAAACGTCGAATACTCATACCAGCAGTTTCACGAACTAGCCAGCGAGACCTTACGAAATGTGATGAAATTGTTATCGACTATCGTCTGAGTAACTTTATCTTTAGGTCTCTGTCTAATCGATAGATGTTATAATTTGAGGGTATCCATTAATTTTACTTACTTAGGTTTTCTTTATAAAATTAATCCATACCCTCAAGTTATAACTACAACGTTTGATGTTGCGTTATAGGATGTCACTTGTCTAGGAACCCGTTTGTGTCAGTTGGCAAAATATGTCATGTCATATTATGAGAACTGTAAATGATCAAGTCAAATTGTAAAATGTCAATGCAATTGTATTGTAAATTGTAATCTTTGTAGTGAAATAAGATCAACGTTTTGTTAAATAATAGCAATAATAAATATTATTAAATGTTATTACAATATTTTATTTTTCTTGTTTAATTGTTTATAAAAATTACAAAAACAAAATAGAAAAATACTTTCTTAAAAAAAAAAATATAATGCATGGCAAAAAAGCACATGTCGTGCCTTGGATTTGAACCTCCAACCTGATACACGGCAAGCGGTCTTGATACCTCCGGTCTATTAAGACATTCAATAACACTTCATAAATAATAAGTCTATTATCAAAAGAAACCGATACGAGTAACGAGTGGGTATTCAAATTTTAATAATTTAGTAGGTATTCGAGTTGGTAGTGACTTAGCAACCAGAAAAAAGAGCAGAGTCATAGCAGGTAAACAGGTTCGCCAAACAAAAAGGCACTATTAAAAAAATGTAGAGATTTATTTCTTACAGTTTATTATTCAAATATAACATTTACTTTATTAAATATCGTATAACATTGTAATATTATGTATAACTTCTTATTGAGGCCATAGCTTAAGTATTCGTTTCCAAAATTGGAAAGAGCATTGAAGCTTATGTAACCTCAATAAAAACCAACAGGAGACCAGATTATTTTATCACAAAAGTTAAACGGATTAAATGGATTTAATAGGTAGGCTAAAAACTACAATTTACAATTTTCAAAAAAACAATGGCTAGTAAATAACATAAAAAACTAAAAATTATGTTTTTTGAACTTGAAGTGTTCATAACTTTTTATGTTATTAAAAATACGTAAATAATATGTTACACAGGTTACACACATAACCAGGTCTCCAGTTAATATAAATAATAAGCACTAAGTAAAATAATATTAATTATGTATAATTTTATTTAAGTACTAATAGTTCGGGTCTGGCTGATAAACAGCTTGCATCATAGGGGAACGCATTGAATTAATTAAATTTTTACACAAATCTGAACCACGAATACCAACTCTCCCATATTTGTTAACAATGAGCCTCTAACGCATCTGGAGTACGGTCATTTTGATTATTCCACCGTTGAACGATAACACACCATAGATGATAAGCAATATGGTCTCCTCCAGCACTTTGCACTATTTGCTCGACTTGGTAACCTGACTACTTCTCCCAGATCGGCTGCACTCATCCATCCCCACATGTTCACTGTTATATGACCAGATTGCATATTGGGCACTACGTGACCACTTTTAAAACGCGTAATATTTCGCCGCCACAAACATAAGCGTCCGTGTTCACTGCACTTAAAAGTTTTTCATCTATAAAGATGACATTACTCCAATCGAAGTGTAATCCAAAGCAAACTGTAATCTTGCCCTTTTATGGTTTTCCGTGAGCAAGGGTTTCACAGCATGCCTCCGATAATGCAGCCCTCCACTGTGAAGAGCAGGCGGACAGTGTCAACACTTGTGACACATATACGAGCATAGTGGTTAGTCGGCAGAAATCCATTTTCTTCATAGTCCCTTATCATAGTTTGACCACATGAGTTTGAGTTTTGAGCCGTGGTCTACCAGTTCTTTGATGGTGTTGTAAAGAACGCTTCTCTTCAAATTGTCGTACCCATAGAACAGCTGTTTTTCTCTGCAACAATAAAACAGAAATATATAATACCATAGTGATTATTATGTAGCATGGTAAAAAAATTATTGTAGTTTTAAAATAGTGTAAAAATAAAACTACTTACGTTTACACCGGTCTCTTTGGCTATTTCTGACAAGTTTTTGCCTTGATTATGCAAAGCAATTATTTGAGCTGATTTCGTTACAAATCAATATTACCACGCGTACTCATTATGGTAAAATAAGTAATTCACCTGATTATAAATAAAAACTGAACAAAAGGCACTCGAACGAGGTAATCGAAATGAACTTAGCGAATCAATTGAGCTTAGTCATAACTCATCGATCTAAGTATTAATTATACTACCTACCAATTATTTATAAATCCATATTCAACCTACCCTCTCAAGTTTGGAAACTAAAAGTCAGAAAATCATATACTTATAAGTATATGATTTAATAGATATTCAATTTTAAATTAATAGTGTTTAGAACAGTTATAAATTATTTGAATATTTGAAGAGACAAAAATTAACTATTAAAAATATTTTATCGTTTATTAAAGCAAAGCAACGCCATCTAGTAACAGCATAAGTAAGTTTTGTTAGTCGATAACTGGTTTACGCTAGGTGGCGTCATTTCTCGCTTCACACGATTTTATTTCTGTTCTATCCATGGACTTTTGCTGCCGGCTGTACATGGCCTGCCCAATGCCACTTCAGCCTAGTTGACTGATTGCCCACATCGGCCATTCCTGTTTTTAGCGACTAGCAAAAGATAATATACTAATAAAATTTTCCCTCACTTTCCAGGGCTTACAAGAACACGATGAAATCCTCCAATTCGGTTCGGTCAACCACCAGAACTTTCAAGACATGTCCCAGATTAACAATATAGTGGCGCACTCTGTGGGACAAAGAGTAAACGTCAGAGTAAAGAGGGACCACAATACTGTCAGTTTGACAGTTGTGCCCAGGCCTTGGCAACAACCTGGGCTACTGGGTTGCCATATACAGAGAAAAGCGTAAATTGTTTTTTTTATTATTTAAAAATGAGGCTCAGTTGAGCGAACTTCATGGTTAATTTTTGCTTCTAAACCTTTATTATATTAACAAAGGTAAAACAATGTAAAAATAATACTGTTGGACTTTTTGATTTGATGCTTTCATGAATCCAGGTTTTAACATACCTACTGCCATGCTCAGGCATAATACTGTTCATAACATTCACTAAAAATTGTGTCAATAATAATAAAATAAAAATTAACAATTTTATTTTTATTCAAAGAAAAAAATAAATAAACAAAACTAGAAAAATATTGTAAATAATTGAATTTAAAAATAAATCTTATGATTGATAACCATTGCATTAGTTTTTTTCCTTGGAATTTTTATTTTTACATGTTTCTCTTCTTTGGGATCGCCGAGATTGATAATTTTATGCTCCCAATCATCGCCATCTTGGATTTCCGTTACGTCAGCTGCTTTTTCTTTTTTACGAAATGATATTTCGTCGTCGTTGTACATGTATTTCATGGAGAAGTCAAAATAAAGTTTGTCGTCGGCTAGGCGGTAGTCTGGTTTCTCGACAGTTCCTCGTAGGCAGTCGTGGTAGTGGCATACGGCCTTTTCTTGCTCGTAGGTTTCGCAAGAACCTGAAAAGATGTTTGTTTTTTTAAATTATTTTTTCGTTTTTGATACTACAGGGTCCGCCATATAACTTTTTTTTTTGAAAATGCTATAAAAAAAACTACTGAATATTTTCTCAAATTTCTTTTTTTATTTGAAAGTACAATCCTTCCGGTTAATAATGGAAAATAATTTCATTCTAATGGCTGCCTCGGCTGGCCATGCAGTAGCCTACACGATCGGTCCAATTTTTAAGCACATTATCGATTGTGTGCAGCTGTATTTCACCGATGGCTTCACGAATATTGTCCTTTAAAGCGTCAATTGTCTCTGGCTTGTCGGCGTAACACTTATCTTTGACGGCACCCCACAAATAATAGTCCAACGGTGTCAAATCGCAGCTCCGAGGTGGCCAAACGACATCAGCTCTGCGGCTGATAATGCGATCTTCAAAAACAGGGCGCAAAACATCGAGTGTAGCTTCGGCTGTGTGACACGTAGTGCCGTCCTGTTGAAACCAAATGTTGCCAATATCCTCCTCTTCAATTTTTGTGAACAAAAATTCGTTCAACATGGCCCGATAACGATCGCCATTGACTGTAACGGCCACTCCTTGCTCATTGCCCTCATTGCCACTCATTGCCCAGCGTTGTTCAAGCGTATACACAACCATATTCGTTCAGCGGAAGGATAAAACTAATTATCTGTCAAATCAGACATGAGCTAAGTGTTACCATTCACGAAATAAGCACTAGTTGAAAAAAAAAAGTTATTTGGCGGACCCGTTATTAGGCTCTTAGGAACTTTGCTTTATGTGAGGGTCAATTTAGTGCACGCTGTTCCTTATTATCTTTATCTAGTAGATAGGTAATGTTAAACATTTTATATTTTTAAATGTAGTCTACTGGTGGTAGTGGTCTGGTCAGGTACTCAGGTCTGGTCCGATCAAGGGGCCTAGACAAAATCTTTTTCTGTAAGCGTTAACACCAACGGAAATATCAAATTGTATGGAGTTGACATTAGCTTCAGAGATGTCACGTGACAGGACTGCTACTGTCAACTACATACAATACAATTTGATCTTTCCGTTGGCGTTAACACTTACAGAAAAGGGGTTTTGTCTAGGCCCCCTGGTGGTGTTTTTATTTAACAGACCTTTAATCTACCTACCTAAGCCAGAAAAAAAAACTAATAAATAAAAATACTATAGGTACTTAATAAAAATGTTTAAGTAATTAAATATAGGTAAACAATCTTGATGTGTCTTTTACTTATCTTTTTTATTTTAAAACCTCAGTTTAAAAATAAAACGCAACTAAAAACCAATGTAAGAACAACACTAATGATTACTAAATCAAGTGAACCATTAGTTTAAGCAGTGGTTTATCTGTTTAATATACATGTGTTTGTGTAAAAAGTTTATCAAGATTGTTTACCTTTATTTAACTACCTAAACCTTTCTAGTAAATATAAGTTTAAATACTACCTGGTCTTTTTACCCGAACTGTGAGCACAGCTCGTTCCGGCGCCATTCCCTGGAAGTGTACCAGATAGCACGCCAGTAAGGTGCCCGTGCGACCTCGGCCTTGTCTGCAGTGGACACCAACCACCTACAACATTGAAAGTAAAGAGTAGCATAATCTGCCGATATTGTTCCCACTGCTGGGACACGGGCCTCCTCTCTGTAGACGGAGTGGGCTGTGATCCACCTCGCGGGCCAAGTGCGGGTTGGTGGATGTCGGTTTCCTCACCTTCATCGTTTTAAGAGCAGTGGTGATAAAATAATTTACAGTAGGTAAATATAGTGCCTGCTTGGGGCGTAGGTAACACACGGCTACACATCAAGCTATACATTTCCAGTTTACACTGACCTCTCATTGTAAGGAAATCCTATACAATGCGAGATCAGCTTATACTTACTGGAAATTTATAGCTTGATCTGTAGCCGTGCGTACCTACTCACGACATAAACCACGAAGTTATTATTTTGGACAATATCTGTATGATAGGTAGGTATATGGTTGGTTAAGCGTATTAGTTTTGTTGTGAGTCTGGTGTCAATATTATACTACTTACCTACTACGATACGATCATTTTTACCTATAATGTATGAATGAAATGATGTCACCTACATTTTGATGACGTCATGTCATACTTGTTTTCGGTCTATCCATGACCTACCTACAGGCTTTTTAAAGCGTAATTTGGAATAAGTATTACTAACTACTAAGTATTCTGCATCAATCTGCGCCTAAGTCAGTCAAGCTTCAATGAAATATCAATATTTACGATCCATTCAGTAATAGTACATTGGGTAAATAGCATGTCGCAACTAACGCCATCTAGCGTCTGTTATTGTCTCTAAAAATAAGTTAGACAATAGTTTGCTTACATAGTAGTAGGTAAATAAATAGAAGATTAATGTGAACTTTAGAATTAAAACTTTCTTCAATAAAAAATAATTGTGTTTTACAGAACATAATAGTTTAAAAACTGACCTCTCCTCTTATATCGGCACGTTCACAAATCTCAATAAACTTCAAAATCTGTTTCAAAGTTGGAACACCGAACTCCTTGATCCTTATCTCTGACCATTTCAACTTTTTTTCGCACTCCAAAATTGGTGGGATTCTCTCTGGCGACAACGTGATAAGGTGATTGACTCCCACATCCGCTAAATAGTTCAGGTTTTCCACTGTTTGTGGGAATCCCATAGCCGCTATTTTGTTTTCAATAAACCACGAGAAATTATAAGGAGGATACGCTTCGTAATCCTTTTTTTCTTTTGGAACTGCAACATCTTCTACTTTCTCTTCTGGTTTCTCTCTCTGTTCCGACGTATATTTGTACCAAAGTTTGGCCAACTTGACGTTGGGCCGGTTGGGCACTGAACTCATTTTCACAAACACTAATTTTGATAAACTTCACTTGTAAAGGAATTACCGAAGTTTATTTTTACCGGAGTACGCCGCACTTGGTGGTGAGCCAGCCGATATTGGCAGCCACATTGGCTCGGGCAGATTCGACATTTTAATGTTATATTTATAGTGAAATGTCAATTACAAATAATTAGGCTTTTTTTAGATGTGGTAGTTTTTTTACGAAGTGTGATGAACTTCACACTATATCAAATTATCACTCGAGCTTGGAGTTTCTACGGCTACCTATAACCCGCGAATTCTCAAACGACGACGCGACGTTCAAATCGTTTCTATGCCGCAATCATCGAGATGGCGGGATGGGCTGGATTCCTTTAATAAAGATTGGTCCTTAGCCAGTCGCGTAACTATACCGTTCGAGGCCCGTGGCAAATTCATCGATTGCCACACCCCCACCCCCCCCTCCCCCATTTAAAGAAGCTGAACCAACAATAATAGTAAGTTATTTTTCCACTTTTAATTGTAAGAGAATAAATAAACAATAAAAGAATAATAGCATAATATATTTATTTCATATATGTAATTATATATTAATATTAATCTTCTTTCTTAATTAATAAATGTTGGGAGTTGGGATTCTCCTCTGACCGGGGGCCCCTTCCGGCTGGGGGCCCGTGGCATTTTGCCGACTTGCCACCCTGTAGTTACGCCACTGTCCTTAGCAGCTCTGGACAGAGAGAGATGGAAAGAGAGTAGGGAGCCTTTGCCCCGCGGTGGGACATTGAATTCGCCAGTAAGGGTGGGAATATACATGCCTACTGTAGTTTGTACCTACAAAACTATGCAAATGCCTTGAATGAATGAATGAATGTTTTATTTGCAAGAATATAGGTACATTGTTTATGGTACAGTCAATGACGTATTATAGATAGACGCGTCATACACGAACATCAGTGCTTTCAAAAACAGCGTGAGCCATGATGTACCAACATACCAGTAATACTGGCCGCAAAGAAAAGGAAATACGCATGCCGATACCTGTTGTAAGAAAGAGATGAATATACTTATTTAGTTACGTCACTAGCTGCTGCATGTTCACTGGCGCGCGTGCGTGACTGATATCACGCCGGGCAATTACCCTTCATTTAATTTCCCATTTTTGAGCCCGGGTAACGCATCTAAAGGTAATTATATCATTGGGTACAGTGACATAGTTATGGTTTCACTATATTCGACTTTGCTAGTCGTGCAAATTTTTAAGTGACATTGTAACAGTAATCAAAACATTTAATAAAATTACAGTCTCCTTACATTATTAGAATACTAATATGTATTACATTAATAATTCATTTTTAGTCAAATCAGTAGGTAGTGCATGCCAATGCGTTTGTTGCCCGTGGTACTACCAGTATTACTACCAGTAGTACCACGGGTAAAAAATACTCCCATAGAACTACCAAGCGACCCAGTAGTACCACGGCAAGTTTTTTTTTACCCGTGTTACACTCATATTCGACATTTCATAGTTTGACACCTGTCACTTTGACACCTGTCCCTTTGACACTTTCCACTTTGACTTTTGCTATTTAGAAATTTCCCTACCTTCACTGGTGTGAAGGCTCAGAGTGAAGGTGGGTCAACCGCGAACATTTTTAATAATAAAATTTCTTTTAAGTACACAGAACCTGGGCGACCGAGCATTGCTCGATTGAAAATAGAGAAACGAATTTTCCCAGAAATTAGACATAGGCAGATTAGGCAGATCTATTTTGTATGGTCTACTTTAAAAAAATATATATATATCAGCGAAGCGAAATAACATAACACTGGTAGTAATACTGGTAGTAAAACAAACGAAAAATATGCCTTGTACTAAAAACAATTATTCTGATAGACGTAACAATAAAAATGTCGTGTCCAATACCAAGTTTAGATTTTAATCTTTAGTATAGAATTAATAATTGATACTGTATAACATGTTTTGTATGTACACTAAACTTCCGTACCGTTTGTTGTCCGTATTTTTTTTAAAGTAGACCATACAAAATAGATCTGCCTAATCTGTCTATGTCTAATTTCTGGGAAAATTCGTTTCTCTATTTTCAATCGAGCAATGCTCGGTCGCCCAGGTTCTGTGTACTTAAAAGAAATTATATTATTAAAAATGTTCGCGGTTGACCCACCTCCACTCTGAGCCTTCACACCAGTGTGAGGGCCCTCGCCCACGGCGACTTTTTGTAGCAATGCTGTCGCGCGTTTCGTATACGCGCGACAGCATCGCTACTCGAATCGAATCGTGGTGTATAAACAGCTAGCACCGCATCGCGACTGTATCGATGCAAACGCGCGACGACATCGCTACTGCATCGCTACAAAAAGTCGCCGTGAGCGAGGGCCCTTAAGGTAGGGAAATTTCTAAATAGCAAAAGTTAAAGTGGGAAGTGTCAAAGGGACAGGTGTCAAAGTGACAGGTGTCAAACTATGAAATGTCGAATATGAGTGTAACACGGGTAAAAAAAAACTTCCCGTGGTACTACTGGATCGCTTGGCAGTTCTACGGGAGTATTATTTACCCGTGGTACTACTGGTAGTAATACTGGTAGTACCACGGGCAACAAACGTGCCAATGTAACATAATACACACGACGCGGACGTTCGACGTTCGTTCGTACGTTTGACGACACGGTTGGCGCAGTGGTTGAGCGATTGACTGCTGCGCAGCATGTCGCGGGTTCGATTCCCGCACGGAACAAATATTTGTACGACCTACAAGTATTTGTTCCGAGTCTGGGTGTTTTTCTATCTATAATATGTACCTATGTATTTACAAAAAAAAAAATGTATATAAGTAGTTTATCAGCCATCTCGTTACCATAACACAAGCATTAGGTTGCTTAGCTTGGGACTAGATGGCGTTGTGTGAAATGTCCAAGGATATTTTATTTATTTTATTTATTTATTTAATAGCTTCTGATTGGTGTGTGTCACATTGGCATGCAAGCTACTTGCATAGTTTTGAACAAGTTGCAGGCATATGTATTCCCGCCCAAGTATTTCAGCATTTAAGCACCTACCATCAAATGCCACGGGGGTCGCGGGTTGTTCGAAAGAGATACCGTGGCCCTGGCATAAGCAACTGAAGAAACACGGGTGGGTTTTAGTCAGTAAAAGTCTGACACGCCCTTCCGCTCCACCCAGAGCGTCATTTGATGATTTTCTACAAAAAAAAGCGTCTTCTTTTTATGAGGGCCACCAGTTGGCGCCACTAGCACGGAAGGTCTTTATCTGTCAAACATCAAAAATAATATTCTATGGACATGCCGGTTTCCTCACGATGTTTTCTTCCTTCACCGTTTTGAGAGCAGAGGTGATGAAATTACTCACATAAAGTAAGTCTGGGTTCGAACCCACGACCTACAAGTCGTAAGTCGGGGCCGTCACCACTGGGCCACCACTCTCATGGGGCTAATGAAAGGTAAATTTACGGTATGTCCCATTATCGTAAAATTAATTTTAATTAAGGTGGGAATTTCGGTGGGAAGTTATTTTCTAGAACAACATTACCTTCACAGTTTATTGCAGTCACCTTGCCCTTGAACGATTTGTGCGACGGAGTATAAATTGAGTAGGTATCACCTACCTAATTAATAGAGACAGGTGTGTCAACCATAATTTCGTAGGATATCTAATTTTATTACTTGGAAACGTCTGCGCGTGAGCTCCGAGGAATTGGGGGCTGTGAAAGCGGCGGTTTTGAAGCACATAGTATAGGCTCATAGAATTATTTCATCATTTTATGGTTCTTTCTTTAATCTCCGCACCTCCTTTTAATTAATTATGAAATAATTGTATGAGGGTATTAGGTAGGTCTGTGCTTGAAAGCTGCCCGCATCCTCAGCCCCCGGTTCCTCGGAGTAGTCGGAGCTCGCGCGCGGACTGTACCTAGCCACTGTAGGTACAGTCGGAAAAATTAATTATAAGCAAATTGACACCATAATATGTCCATTTGCCGTGATACAGCCATTTCATACAACTGCAATGACAGTTGTCATCTAAGGCTAATAAGTACGTAGTCCATGTCTTTGGCTTTACATAATGGATTTATCACATGGTCTATGACCACATATTATTCGGGTGGACACGAAGTATCCAAATTCTAGACGTACCTACCTATCCTACTAATGCCCGCTGTTTCACTTGTATCTTAGGTGTGCTACACACTAGTTCGGCTCACATTATTCGACACAGCTGGGCGGCAAAATCGAATATAACGGTTGGCACGAACGATTACCTACACTACACTACTAAATTAATAGGTACCTGTAGATCTTTGACAGTCGTTACGGGTCGTCGGAAGCCAGAAAAGTCTGACAACCAGTCTTACCAAGGGGTATCGTGTTACCTCTGGGTTTTGGAGGTACAGTTCATGTAAAATACTGGTATTCAGCTGCATCCGGTTAGACTGGATGCCCATGGAAAAGGCTAGGCAGATAACTATAGTAAATTTTTGTAGCGAAAATTGTTCAGTATGACAGGTAGAATCACCCGCTTGACGGATGGTTGCAGGTGACTAAATCGCCACCCTGTAGATATGTATACAGGTATATGTTCGGTAAAAGTTGCTCGGCTTAGCTAGAATTGTGCCGAACCGACCCAAACATGATGCAGTAAGGGTAGATACCGATCGGCACGAACCGAATGAAAGCCGAATTTGATACTTAGAGTAAACCCAATTGAAAACCGAAACAAAAACCCACAAGTAAACAGAATGGAATCCGATCTGAATTGTGTCGTAGATCATACTGGTCTATCAGAATTTCATACTAGATGAAACTCGGGCAACAGCTATACTTATAACTCAGATAAAGTCTGCGGTTTCAGCCAGTATCAAACATCTTCATAACTTTCACATCAGCCACAGCATTAGCTGACCCACCTTGCATAAACGGTTGAGATTTTTTAGAAAACGAATCGATAGAATTTTATAATTCTTTTATATTATATTAAAATACCTATCACACTAATATTATAAAGGCGAAAGTTTGTGAGTGTGTGTGTGTGTGTGTGTATGTTTGTTACTTCTTCACGCTCAAACGGCTGGACCGATTTGGATGAAATTTGGTACGTAGACAGCTTATACCCTGGATTAACACATAGGCTACTTTTCATCCCGGTTTATGCGGGTGAAACCGCGGGGCGCAGCTAGTAATAAATAAAATATAAAAGAATCATAAAATTCTATCGATTGTTTTTCTAAAAAATCTCAACCATTTATGCAAGGTGGGTCAGCTAATGCTGTGGCTGACTGTACAAAGCCTCAGGCACTATTTGTAGTGGTGGGGACAGCCTCGTTGGTTTGGTGGCTGCAAGTGCTACTGTTGAGCAGCACCCCACCCCCCACCGGTTCGATTCCCAGGTCGGGCAAATTTGTTAATGGGGTTTTCAAGGTGCCCGGCACAAATCCAAACTCAGGGCATATCATAGGCTTGTCGGCTTGTCCCCTATTACATGGGAATTAAACAGGTAGGTAATTGCCAAAATGTGGATGTACCTACTATAGGTACACCTCTGCCAACCCTTCCGGGATTACAGTCGTAATTGTTATGTTATCTTGGGAAGTAACCGTGCGTTTGCACTGGCGAAACATTCACAAAAAAAACCGGTCAAGAGCGAGTCGGACTCGCGCACCGAGAGGGTTCCGTTCGTGTGCGTACGCGCAGCGGAATGTTGTTGAATTTAAAGATTTTAATTATGCAGATATTTAGTGTATGACGTCGTATAATTGTGTATGGTAAAAAAAAATTTGTGCACGCAACCATTGTGGAGAAATTCACCAAAAACTGATTCCGCTGGGCGAACGTTGTCCTGGCGGAACTTTTTTTAATCCATAGACTTTAGAAGAAAAGAGATGTGTCCAAAAATTAGTGTGTATTTGTGTGTAATTGTGTATGTATGAATAAAACTAGTGCATGCATAAACTTCGGAGAAATTCAAGTTTCCGCTACGCGAACGTTTGGCCATTAGCTAGTTTTCATATAAAGCGCTTACATAGAGAGCTGTAGATTTTTACATACGTTGTTTTGAATTTGTTTATATTTGTTTAAAAAACAGATTTAGAAAAAATTGTAGGGCTTAAAAGATAAAAATATAAACGTAAAATACGCTTATTAGGTCTTAATTCTTAAAGTATGCACTTTGGGGTCTAGATTTTCACGTTTATACAGACCTTGTAAGTGTCTGCAACATGTTGCCAAGTATCAATGATGTTCCGTTAGTAACTAAAGAGTTATAGGACAAATTTACCATGAACAGATCACTGTTTACAAAGCAGTCAAATATCACGACGTTCTGAAGGAATTGCATGGTAATATGTATGTCAATAATTAGTGTATTCATTCAACTATTCTTATGCAAAATTTCATGTCATTAAATTCAGTAATTAAAGAAAAACAATTATAATACTGACGAAGCATCGAAAACCTACATAACCCGACCAAGTTCGGATGGCTACAAAAAAGCGGCCGTGCAATATATTTAGGTAACATCCCAAAATTTACAGTATAATACCGGTATTGAATTGGTATAGGTGATAACACAATTGTTGTTTCGATATAATTTATAGGTCATTTATTTTTGTACACCTACTTTTTTAAATGTATTTGACTATGACAGAAAGTAGGTACTATTTACGTAGGTACTTTATTTAAGTATGCGCTTGAGACTTGAGATATAATCTAAATATATTATTTAAGACAAATAAAATTCATACAGCTAATTTCTATTGAAGATTTCACGGATCAGGATTCTAACTATAGACCCCTTAGGGAAATTAAATATTTACCACATGTAAGTATGTACTACTGTTTAGGTAAATATTTATCATATTGTAGCTTATTACACTATTTAACCAATAGACTAGGCATGCACGAGCGTTCCCCTTTGCAACTATAGTGGATCAAACAATCTAATAATTAAAAAAAAACTACTTCTTCAATCGATTTTTTTTTCTTATGTATGTGAGCGTGTTCCCCCGCACCCCACCAAAATATGCAGAATTATTTTGTTCGAAGTTCGGTTTTTATACCAATGTTTTAGTTTATAAGCACTTTTTTAGTGTTGATCAAATCTAAACAACTGAATAGGTTACTTATGTGATGTGATTTTAATTTTTATTGAAGCTCGAAATATTATACTTACCCTAAGTTTCGTCATCCACGCGAACGAAGTCGCGGGCAGAAGCTAGTTCATAATCTATTTTAGTTAAACACATTTAAGTCCATTGCTGTCATTGCAAGCGTTTGTTAACGTTATTATAATTACATAATTAAGTATTATATGTAATTAAAAATATTTTTGTACGCGGATATTTAAATAGAGAAGTACTTGTTAATTGAAGATTTGTTTTTATCGTAGATACTGGCGTTATTATTAAAAAAATATTTTTCATTCAAGAAATGCAATTGTTTTATTTTTTCCTAACGCTTGTGTACGCAACTGTACCATATTAATAAATACTATATTGGAAGGTTAAGAACGTTTCTAAGATATATGGCATGGCCGCTTTTTGGTAGCCATCTGAACTTGGTCGGGTTATGTAGGTTTTCGATGCTTCGTCAGTATTATAATTGTTTTTCTTTAATTACTGAATTTAATGACATGAAATTTTGCATAAGAATAGTTGAATGAATACACTAATTATTGACATACATATTACCATGCAATTCCTTCAGAACGTCGTGATATTTGACTGCTTTGTAAACAGTGATCTGTTCATGGTAAATTTGTCCTATAACTCTTTAGTTACTAACGGAACATCATTGATACTTGGCAACATGTTGCAGACACTTACAAGGTTTGTATAAACGTGAAAATCTAGACCCCAAAGTGCATACTTTAAGAACTAAGACCTAATAAGCGTATTTTACGTTTATATTTTTATCTTTTAAGCCCTACGATTTTTTCTAAATCTGTTTTTTAAACAAATATAAACAAATTCAAAACAACGTATGTAAAAATCTACAGTTCTCTATGTAAGCGCTTTATATGAAAACTAGCTAATGGCCAAACGTTCGCGTAGCGGAAACTTGAATTTCTCCGAAGTTTATGCATGCACTAGTTTTATTCATATATACACAATTACACACAAATACACACTAATTTTTGGACACATCTCTTTTCTTCTAAAGTCTATGGATTAAAAAAAGTTCCGCCAGGACAACGTTCGCCCAGCGGAATCAGTTTTTGGTGAATTTCTCCACAATGGTTGCGTGCACAAATTTTTTTTTACCATACACAATTATACGACGTCATACACTAAAGCTGAGCGTCCACTGGTCCGCGCCGGCCGCACCGCCCGCACGGCACGCAACGGATTGAACGGATTTGCCGATGGCATGCGTCCACTGTCCACCTGGTCCGCCCCGGCCGGCCGGAACGGATTTGCCGGTGTCATGCGTCCACCATTTTTATTTATTCTGAGTGTTTTTGTTGTTGTCAGTAGACGTCGCGCGTTGTCATGGAGATTGACGAAGATTATCAGTGTTGCTTGTTCGCAAAAGATGACTGCAGTTGCCAGGGGGGTGAAACCATCATACATCTGACAGTAAATATTAAATGTATGGAAGGTGGCGACATCCAGTTCACGTTTTGAAAACTTTTAATAAAAAGTATGCTATTGCTTGATAGATGGAGCTTTTAATAATAATAACTTGCAATAACAAGATGACAGATTGGCACTTGACACAATTCAAATTTCAAAGTTTTTTGAAGTTTCCGTGCTGTCGTTCGTTCGTTACTGCTTATAACTATTTTCGGATTTCTCGAGAGATTTGCATTGATTGTTGGATTTTGTGAGACCTGGCTTTACTGTTAACTCTGTTTTCGACCCTGGACTTCGTGATACTTTGTTCACCGATTGACCCATAGGCTGCTTCCGTCCCTGGACTTCGTGATACTTTCCTACTGATTGACCCCGCTTTCTCAACCTCCGGTTGTGTACTCGATTTGGATATTGTTGGTTACATGCATACTAAAAACATGCAGAAAAACGCTATTTTGGATGTGAAAAAAAAAAAAAAGAAAATATTGAAAAATAGTGGTTAAATCAATTTGTGACTTCTAACCTGCACGTTGCATAAAAATAATAAGCTAGATTTTATTGTTAATCGGGTTATTACAAGAATCATTCATAGTTGGTGCACAGGTGTGAACAGAATTTTATCTGGAAAATTAGCAATTTTGATCGGGGGATAACGTAAAAGTCAAAGCAGAACGCTATTTTAATGTATGTACACATAAACGTAGTGTTTACAAAAATAAAAAGAAGTAAATATTATTAAGGGAATTGTTCTTTTATTTAAAATAAATTCCTACCTAAATACAAATAAATACATGGCACCTACCTAATACCTATATCCATTTGCAATTAAGTATACTGCCATCTAGCGGATAATAGAATTAATTGTCTAGTTGGTATCAGTGCCATCTATTTTTCACGTAATTTACATACCAGACCGGTATTTACTATTCCAGATATTAGTGTATAGTCTATGGCAGTTGCCTCTGCCGTTGACGCGTGCCGCTCATGTCTATGAGCACGAGTCTAAACATTATTATTGTTTTTTAATTTTGATAATAAAGCACAACAGAAATGCAGTCAGAAACCAGAAACTCAATTTTGTTTTTAATTTGTTTATACAACATTAGTTTTTGTTTATACTAAACCCGAAAAGGGGTCACTGTACTCATCATTGAAAAAAAAAATCAGCTGTTCAGTACATTTATCTACATCAAACTCGTCAAAATGTACTGAACAGCTGACTTTGACGAGTTTGATGTAGATAAATGTACTGAACAGCAGATTTTTGTTTCACGATTTCAAGGTTGGTCCCGTAGAAAAAATTGTTCAAAATTATGAGTAGAATGACCCCTTTTCGGGTTTAGTATAAACAAAAACTAATGTTGTATAGACTAGTCTTTATGCATATAAGGACTAGTCTAGATAAAAAAACATTGTAAATGTTATGCTTCGTCAATCCCTAGAATCAGTAGGATGACACTGACAGATACGATGAGTTCAAAAATGCGTTCCGTGCCGGTGACGTCACCGGCATTCCTTATGACGTCACCGGCACGCATCGCCTTTTTTGCTCATATATGCCGGCGTTCGGTGCGGCCGGTAGCGATAGTGGACGCAGTGCTATATAAATTCATACAGAGCAAACCAAAATCCGTTGCGTGCCGTGCGTGCGGTGCGGCCGGCGCGGACCAATGGACGCTCACCATAAATATCTGCATAATTAAAATCTTTAAATTCAACAACATTCCGCTGCGCGTACGCACACGTTCCGTTCCGTTTTCTGAAAAAGTGTGCTTTTTAGACATATCGTTTTATTTTCCTGTAATCTTTACATAAACTTCTATCACATCGAATAATTTCAAATTTTTCGCTATACAAACATCGGAAAGGGGGGGGGGGGTTGACGGTACTTTTTTAACATTTTTCATCAAAAGTCGAAAACTATGCGGATAGACAGACAGACACACTGAGTCGCAGTTTATGGGTTCCTTTTTACCATTTTGGTATGGAACCCTAAAACCATGTTGAAATCTCCGTTTCCACTCGTTGACCCAATATGTTTGACGTTTCATATCATATGTTTCCAGCACATTTTCACAACAAATCTTGACATCTGTCTTAAGTCAAATATTTCTTTGACATGACAAGTACACTGCCATCATAATGAAAAAAGGCACAATAACATTTTTGTCAAAATTGTATAAAAAATGTTAGCGTCAGAATGGCTGGTTGCCTATTGGCAAACGCCTCTGAAAGTATATTCAAGAATTGCTACATAATTGCTTATATTTACTACATTTCTTCAATAATTGCTACATACGATGGATTCAGAGAAAAATGAATATTTTTTTGACCAGCCATTCTGACGTCAGGATGGCTGGTCGCCTCCGTGTTCAGCATGAAGGACGCAGAATTTCTAAAAGTTTGTTATGTCAATAATTGCTACCTAATTGCTTCATTCACGAATTTAAGTTTGAGCTTCATACATACATTAGGTAAAAAGATATAGCTTTTATTAATTTTTTTACGAAGAAGTGCCTACTAATTTGGAAAGGCAACAGATTTTTTTACTACAGCGCGCGTCTTGTTTAAATCTTGCAGGCGTGCGCTTAGAGTGATGTTGTATAATGAATAGCTTTTAAAACGTACCTACCCTCAAAAACACAATACATTTACTAGTATCAGTATGTAAAATAGCTGGGACAGATAATACTGTATGTAAAATAGCTGGGACAGATAATACTTTGAAAACTGTTTTAACTTATTTGATAAGTACATCAAAAGCAAAATATTGCACTAAGTAGTGAAAGAACAAAGGCGAAATCGTAGCTGAATTTAATTTGAGCGACTAAAAGTGACTTATATACGAAGGCAGCTCTATTATTTTTCTACGTTTTTTTAAAATATCACCTTAACTAGTTAAAAATACTAGTTTAAATGAAAAGTTATTTGTGTGAAAAGTGTTTAGTGTTGCCATTTTGTATTTATTCTTCCAAGTGACAGTAAGTACAGCATTATTGTATTATAATCCAAATTTTTCGTCATGGGTGTCATTTTCGTGTTATTTTAGGTCGCTGAAAACGATAGTGGGGTCAAAATGAAAATCCAAGATGGCGGCTGCGAAAATTTCCTAATTTTTCGTCATGGGTGTCATTTTCATGATATTTTAGGTCACTGAAAGCGATAGTGGGTTCAAAATGAATAACTATCGTTTTCAGCGACCTAAAATATCACGAAAATGACACCCATGACGAAAAGTTAGGAAATTTTCGCAGCCGCCTTCTTGGATTTTCATTTTGAACCCACTATCGCTTTCAGTGACCTAAAATATCACGAAAATGACACCCATGACGAAAAATTAGGAAATTTTCGCAGCCGCCATCTTCGATTTTCATTTTGACCCCACTATCGTTTTCAGCGACTTTAGTAAAAAAATCTGTTGCCTTTCCAAATTATTAGGCACTTCTTCGTAAAAAAAATAATAAAAGCTATATCTTTTTACCTAATGTATGTATGAAGCTCAAACTTAAATTCGTGAATGAAGCAATTAGGTAGCAATTATTGACATAACAAACTTTTAGAAATTCTGCGTCCTTCATGCTGAACACGGAGGCGACCAGCCATCCTGACGTCAGAATGGCTGGTCAAAAAAATATTCATTTTTCTCTGAATCCATCGTATGTAGCAATTATTGAAGAAATGTAGCAAATATAAGCAATTATGTAGCAATTCTTGAATATACTTTCAGAGGCGTTTGCCATAGGCAACCAGCCATTCTGACGCTAACTAAAAAATTGAGTAGATGTGCCTTTTTTTTCTGATTCTAAATATGTATATAACACAATTTTGACAAAAATGTTAGTTGTGCCTTTTTTCATTATGACGGCAGTACAGTCAGCAACAAAAGTCGAAAATCTTAATTATTGAGCAAGATATTTAGTTAGATAGGAACAAAATAAAATTTAAAGATCTACTAGACTTAGATATTTTAGGAAAAAAGGAGATAATCAAATCATTTTGTATTAATTTAAATTATGTGTAAAAAAGTAGCAGTGTTAATCGACTTATGTTGCTGACTGTACCTATCGAAACAGCTCATGTTGAATGTTTTCTAGTGCAAACGCATAGTTAGGCGAAATAAAACGTCAACCATAAAAGAAACAAATAATATTTAATGTCAGGTACACAATATAACAGATCACAGTTGTCTAACTGAGCACACTCTTAGTGCACTCCTTAGCCGCTTTTATAAACTCGTCCATGACGTCATCGCTTACTCCGAACCTCACAGGGTTATCTTCTGACAGGTACTCGAAGTATCTGCCCACTGATTCTTCATGTTCCTCGGCGTATAAGGATCCTGTAATACCAATAAAAAAGATTACAATCTACTTTATAACTTCCATTTCAAGGGTTTTTGGGGAAAAATACCTCCACGCGGGTGAAGCCGCGGGCAAAAGCTAGTTACTAGATAGGTAAACAAAAAAAAAAACCGGTCAAGAGCGAGTCGGAGTCGCGCACCGAGGGTTCCGTTCCGATTTCTGAAAAAGTTTGCTATTTAGAGACATCGTTTTATTTTTCCTGTAAACTTTACATAAACTTCTATCACATCGAATAATTTCAGATTTTTCTGCAAACTTCGGAGATAAGGGGGGTAGGGGAACGGTATTTTTTTTTTAATTTTTCATCAAAAGTCGAAAATTAGAATGTGCAAACAGCGCTCTTTCATATGATACAACACATGGACTGTAGCCCCACTTCGAATTTTTATGACCACTTTTCAGTCACTATTGCAAAAAAAAAGAATATGTTTTTATTTCTTTCATTGAAGAATAGTTGGGTAAACGTCACCTAAAACTGTTCCAAATTTCAAGTTGATTAGTAGTTCTTGAGATATCCAGTTGTGACACAGACAGACAGACAGACAGACCATTACCATTTTGGCACGAAACCCTAAACACGGAAAATTAAAGCATTTACACGAAACTATCTGCTGGATGACTATGTACCTACCTACCTACCTATAGCGGAATTTATCAAGAGGTGGTAAAACAAGACTTTAGTTAGGACAACATCAAACAGATCGACATAATGTACTCTGTGATATAAATAGTGATGCGTTTATATAGCTCTGTAATAATAGCAATTTCCCTCAAGATCGTTTTACGCCAGCTACTTCGTCATAGTGGGTAGTCCGTAAATACTACAGTGACGTCAACGGGCACCGGAAGTCAATGCTATTCATGAATCAAAATTGTTTTCAATGTAAAATGCAGAATGTTTTATGATCAAAATCTTGCGATAGGTAGGTAGGTATAATTTACAATGAATGTCGCATTAAACGTCTTTTCTCTCTCAATTAAATTTGAACTGATAATAGAATATACCTATAGTTATAGTCTTTAATTTTCGACCAATTGGAGGCATAGCAAGGTGTACCACACCATTAAGGGTGGGTGGTGCTGTGGGTGTTTTTTTTTAAACTTTTGGCTAAAGTTTTTAATTTATTGTGTAACTTGTATATAAGCTTGTTCATAAGCTTTTGCCCGCGGCTTCGCCCGCGTGGTAGTCGGAAAATATCCCACGGGAACGTGCTACCTGGAAATCCTTCCTTATTCCTTGTCTACATTCAAACTCAAACTCAAACTCAAAGCATTTATTTCAAATAAACCAATTACAGGCACTTTTGAATTGTCAAAGGGTCGGTCTTGGGTCGGTCAGTCAGAAAAATGAAGCTAGTTGCCCATTCCAAAGCGTAGATCCTGGAGAAGAACAGGCAAGAAACTCCACGGACACTCTTTTAAATCAAATATTTTACATAATATTGGTTACATCGTTCATATTGAAAATATAGATGTGAGAACAATGTAGAAAGACGTGCACGTTAAAAGCGTCCGTAATGAAAAAGATAAAAACTAAAAACAACTAAATTAAAAATAAGCCGTGGCAGCTAAGAGACGACCAGTCCCAACTGACGGCGCCCGTTCACGAACATGACGCATGGATCAGCACCAATTAGCTCAACCATTTTGAAGGGAACTTAATGATCCAACACACACGCCACCACCAGCGAGACATTTGAGTGAGCATGACATACTCTCAACCGCCAGGGCACATTCAAGTCAGTGAAAGACGAACCCAGTAAAAGGTAGCTTTATATTAGCTACATAGTGCTCACACATGTGCTATGCAATTATACAATATTAAGAGATTGAATTTACACAATGCAAAGAAAATTTTCTCTTTTCATGATCTTCAGCAGCTCCAACAATATTTTCGAATGCTAATCAATTAGTTTAAGCGATATTTATCATTATAAAGGATACCTCTGTGCAAAATTTCAGCTTTCTAGGTCCAAGGGTTTGGGCTGGGTGTTGATGAGTCAGTCAATCAGTCAGTCAGTCAGGACTTCTCTTTTTATTTATATAGATAGATAATCTAAAGAAAACCCGGAAAATAAATGCACATTCGCAGCTTAGTCACATCTCGGCAACACAAATATTATTTTCAATTTTCAACCTTATTTCAAGCCAGCTAATGGTGACAATAGATTACGCGGTTGTGTGCCGTTTAAAATCGTAGTCAGTCCGCGCCTTAAACCTCTTCTCAATCGTGCGTGAGTCTTTAAATTAGGTCCCAGCAAGACCGTTTTTACTCAAGTAAACTAAAAAAGTATATCTCGTCTCACCTGGCCTGATCATCCTGATGGAGTTCATGGCTTGGTCTGGTAGGAATCGATGGAAGTGTATGAGGTAGCAGGCCAGCATCACGCCTGATCTACTCCTGCCCTGACGACAATGGACGCCCATCACCTGCAGAGTTACAATACCATGGTCATGAGACTACAATAACAGCAGTCTATTATGGTACGGTCAGCAACATAAATCGATTAACACTGCTACTTTTACACAACATGTAAATTCAAGGGCGGATTAAAGGGGGGGGCACGTGCCCCCCAGACGGTATTTTTGTTGTATATTAGTTGCTGTCCCATAACTTCAGCGACGAAGATGTAGAGGATGTTTTGCAAGGCCTTGAAGTATATAAAGAAGACCTTACTTATTTGTTATCTTTAAAGCCGAGCTAATAATTAGGCAACAGATGACAGAAAATATCCCAGTATCTCCAGCAGATGCCTACAAAAGAGCAACGGTGCTGCCAAATGTTAGAACTCTTTTTCAATTGCTGTGCACATTTTCAGTGACAACTAGCACTGCCGAGCGATCTTTCTCCACCTTACGCCGATTAAAGTCATATGTTCGGAACAGGATGACAGAAGAGCTTTGAATGGATTGGCTTTGCATAGGTAGGTATCCATCAATCCATGAAGACGTTGCGGCAATGCATAGGTATCCATCAATCAATCAAGGCGTTGCGGCAAAAATGAATTGCTGGACATCTTTAGCAGGAAACATAAAAGAAAACTGTCTTCATTGAATTTTTCTATTGTTTTGACACTTTCATAAACCTTCCTATACTAATTATTATTTCTCGAAGTTCAAGTACCTACTTATATATATAAGTACTTGAACTTCTAGAAATAATAACTTGAAATAATAATACTTCAAGGTTATTTCTAACAGTTATTGTTGATTTTTTTGCCCGTCCGCCCCTTGTGCCCCTCCCAGAAAAAAATCCTGGATCCGCCCTTGTGTAAATTGATACAATAGGATTTGATTACCTCCTTTTTTCCTAAAATACCAAAGAGTCTAGTAGATCTTTAATTAATTTTACTTCTGTTCCGATTTTAATTAAATGTCTTTCTCAACAATAAAATTAAGACTTAAAAAACTGAAGTGTTAACACTGCTACTTTTTGACATCATCTAAATTAACACAAAATGATACGATAACATGCTTTTTAGCATTTCATTTATTAGATAAAGAGTTAATTTTCTTTAAAAACATCTGTTCCGATTTTAATGAAGTATTTTTCTCAATAATTAAGATTTAGAAAACTCAAGTGTTAATCGACTTTTGTTGCTGACTGTACCATCGACAATACGTTAGGCCTTTCCAATTTTGAAACAATGTTGCTTGCAAGCTGCAATTATTGTACTTACGACAAAGTAAAACAAAGGACCATAGGGGCAGGGTTTTTTCAATGAATTAATTATAATTTTGGGATCACATGGCATACGGCATGAACAGCATTCAACATTTGTTTTTAAATGTTGTACAGCATCAAGTGTATGAACTCTTTATAGATAAATATTATAAATGTTCGTGTTGTGAGAAAAAATATATTATTATCACCTCCATCTAAATCGTAATACTTAATAACTAACAAAAAGGACTCATTATAAAGCAATATCGAGAACGGGTCTTATCGCGATCTTCAAACCCGACTCGTTAAGACCCGTTCTCGATATTGTTTTATAATGTGTTCAAATCGCGAAAGTTTAAAAAGGACTCATACCAATAGGGATAGTCTATTACAATAACGTAAATTCTTCGTGAGTGCAAATCATCTGTTATCGACTGCAAAGAGGTAAGTCGGGTCATCCCACAGAGTCCGCTACAATGTTGACGTGTGTGATCCCAACTTTTACCGGCTCAGGCGAAAAACGTCTCTTTCGCATAATGTCGCTTTCGCAGAATGACTCCTTCTCAAAAGGTCGATGCCTCTTTCGCAGAATATCTCTTTCACAAAATGTCGCATTAGGAAACTCCAAACATAGCTTTTTATGTTGTAAAACTTGTACCTAAACATTTAATAAGAAATTGGTTTTTTTTTTTTTTTTTTTAAACTTGGCTAAATTTTTTTCTAAGTTATGGGACATTTTGCGAAAGAGATATACCTACGGCGAAAGAGGCATCGACCTATTGAGAAGGAGTCATTCTGCGAAAGCGACATTATGAGAAAGAGACATATGTGGAAGAGACGTTTTGGGCCTGAGCTCTTGTACCGTATAAAAATGTCGTAAAAAAATGATTATCTACGTCACTCGTACCGTCCTGCGGTACGAGTGACGTCATCAATCATATTTTTTGGGAAATTTCATGGGACTACGCGTGATTTATGCAGAAATGAACACGTAGGTAATCCTTTCCCATGTAAGTAGGTACTTTAGCCTAAGAACACGGCGTTTTTTTTAAAGCCCACCAACCGCTTTAGACTGTGTTGGCATGTGTCCATTTCTACGTGAAAATAAAATAAAAACAATAAAAAAGCATGCCAATGTCCTCGTACTGAAACCGGAAATCGACACTCGTGAGTATTTTATAATCTGTGCTTGTGGGTAGTTTTAGTGAAAAATTATTGTTCGTAAAGGCGCCCCAAACCAATCTGTCAGTCTAGCTAGACTATGGGACTATGATTGTATCCGAAACGGTCAATCGCAATTGTCAATTTTTTTCGTGATTGATACAGATTGATGCGCAAATTAATCCGTCTACCAAGTGCAATTGAAGCGATTGACAATATTACTACAAAAGAAATTGATCTTGATCGTGACCCCTATCGAAGCCTGTCCACAAAGCTCAAAATGGCTCCAAATAATTTATTGCTTGGTTTACAGTATACAACTGATCCCTTCTACTTAAGTGCAGAGCAAAAATCATAAGTTGTAGGCACTTATTACTTTTTTGTAGAGAAAATGAAAATGAATAGTTTGTGCGGCGTGTACAGTCAGCAACAAAAGTCGAGTTTTAACACTTGAGTTTTCTAAATCTTAATTATTGAGAAAAACACTTCATTAAAATCGGAACAGATGTAAATTTTAAAGAAAATTAACTCTTATTTAATAAATGAAATACTATTATTATTTTATTAATTTATGATGATGTCAAAAAGTAGCAGTGTTAACCGACTTCTGTTGCTAACCGTAGTCCGTACCTACGTAATTGTCTTAAAAAGATTAGAAAGATGTACCTAAGTACCTACATACACAATCAAAATAATTTATATGGGTACAGTCGGTGTCTCCAGTGTTGTACTTCGTAGCACGACCATGAAAACATTCATTATAACTTTAGATGGTAATAAAATCCTTTTAATTTGTACTATTTTATACCACTAATTAGACATTTTATACCTCTTAATTATCATAGTCATTCAAGTCGTGCTGGGAAGGTTCCTTCCCAGCACCAGGATCCCGAGTAAAATCCCAGGAATTTACCTACTTTATCTCCAGGAGATAAAGTAGGTAAATTGTATACAGGGTGTATCAGATTATCAAACTGAACCATCACTTTCTCCATGGGAGTAATATCGTAATTGAGAAAAAAATATCAGTAAGTCCATTTGGGTTGAGTAGACCAAGTATTAAAGTTTTGTACGGGACAGCTGATCATTTCTTCTCGATTACTATGTTGGTCCCATGAAGAAAGTTGGTTAGTTTGATGGTCTGGGCCTTTAAATTTGACCACACTTTTCTGATAGGTACATCCTTATAGAGTGGATACTTAGGTACCTATATCTGTATTTAGGCCGTACTGATACGATCAAGATGGATTCTCGAAGGAGTAGTCAGAGATGAGATAGGTAGGTAAACCTACATTGCACAAGTAGAACCAATGTTTTTTTTTCATGTACGGTCAGCAACAGAAGTCGGTTAACACTGCTACTTTTTGACATTATCTAAATTAACACAAAATGATACGATAAACAGGATAAACTGCTTTTTAGCATTTCATTTACTAGCTAAGAGTTAATTTTCTTTAAAATTTACATCTGTTCCGATTTTAATGAAGTATTTTTCTCAATAATTAAGATTTGTTAATCGACTTTTGTTGCTGACTGTACAATGTGAATGTGAAGATACATACCTAATACCAACAACGTTGTGTAACCGTTCATGTAATTAATTACCTATTACAATCAAAACAAGCCTTTTAAAATACAAAAAAGTCGTCACATATTTACTAAAATTTAAAAACACTTGTAGCTATTATGTAGGTACCTATACTTAGTCCAGTATACCAAATAATTATGGCATTTAGCCACAATTTTAATGATTCTCGGTTATTTATTTGGCACATGCGAGACGCAATTCGTACATTGCTCAGGTAAATAATCTATAACCTGTAAACCTGAAAATAGATTTTGTTTATCTATGTATACTTACGTCAAGTGAAACGCTTTTGAAATATTTAAGACGCTAATTAGATAGGTGAGGTCATTCTACTTTAGCGTTTATGAGTGTAGGTAATGCATCCTAATCATCGTTTGTGAGAAACTAGGTAAGTACTTATGTTATTATAGCGTAATGTTGGGTTTCCAACGCTCGGCTAAAAAAAAAATTACTAAATTTATTTAGGTGCGAGACACCAAATATTAAAGCTACTCTCTCTGCCTATACTTTTCAGATAGCCATGCACTTGGTTGCCTTTTACACCAAAAAAATGTGTTACGTAGTCTTGGCGTGTTAAGCACACATTGACATTTGACAAGAAGAAACCCTCGGTCTGAAAAACTGACCCAGTGTGTTGACATTTCTACATTTAAAATTAGAATCTCAGGGCAGCGTATGATAGATGAGGTCACTCAGTCACTGTACGATCTTTTTATTAGAAAGGTGGGCACCTGTTTTTTGTAGCTTTATCCCACTGTGCTGAAGGCGAAATCGTCTTTTGAGACCAGATTTTGTGAGAATTCTCTCTGCTTAGTGGTACATTTTAGGCATCTAGCTCGATGATACAAAAATAAAGGTATAAAATAGATATTTTTAACACTCACCTCACCATTTTTATCAGCTTTCTTACATACGTCGATGAATTGCTTTACTTGATCTATGCTGGGTGCTTCAAATTCTTCTATGGGTATTTCTGTCCACCTCAGCCTAGGCATATCGTCCACTGGAGGTTTCTTACCAGCTGTTAGTGTTACCAGAACCGAAATACCTTGATCGATTAAAAATTTCAAATTCTCTTTATTCCTAGGATAGGCCATGGCTGCAATTTTTTTCGGAATCACCCAGGAGAATTTTAAAGGTGGATACGCATCGACCTCGATGTCTGGGAAAGGGTTTTCTGGTATAATAACTGTTAAGTCGTTTCTTATTTCCTTGGTGGCTCCCGCTAAGTTTTTATCGTCTTGCTCTGTGATATTTTCTATTCTTGATATTATTTCTCTCGGTTGAAATTCATACTCCATGGCTGTACAATTTGTTGTCACTGCACGAAGAAAACTAATATGGTTTACCGCGCAAATGTATGTCAAATTATTTTTTAAATTTTAATAAATATCAGGCACGAGTATTTTCAGCACAGGTTATTTTTCCGGTTGACCATCTAGCGCGGTTTTTGCGTGTTAACTGACTAGAAAGGGCGGGAAAAGTTGGCACTGACTTCACTGGAGATGTAACATTTATTTCTGGAGTCTCTTATGTTTACAACGATCAATTTCTAGAGTAAAAGATTTATTTTTCACGAATCTCAGAGTTGTTTCGACACAATGGAAAGTAAGAATAGATGACTGTTATTTTTTTAAGCTTAAGTTTTCACTCGCTGAGAGATCATTACGGAAAATTGGTCGCGTGTAAACGTGCTTTCAAGCTTTATTTATCTATGACGTGTGACGTTTATGAGTTATTGTTGTCGATGATGTGCTTCAAGTTTCTGTAAACACGGATTTGCTAATTCCGGCTGGATGTGCTTTGTGAAGATCATGGGGCAGGAAATCGTTTGATGCGCTTGAATTGTTCGAAAAGTTGGCTACGATTAGAAATCTATGGATATTTATCATGTTTTATGCTGCTTATTTAATTTTTTAGATAAAATATCTTCCTATGTTCCTATCATATTGAATCAAACGAACTTTTCCATTCCTTACTTTTTGTGAGAACAAAACAGTTTTCAGCATGTTTTTAGGTAGATTATAATTAAGTAGGTACTTAGGTACCTAGATATTATGTCTTTCGGCATTAGCATCTACAGAATTTATTTGTTGGACTCCTCCGCACGCCTTTTAGGCTGCAGAATATTCTTGAGGATTTTCCTGGGATTTTCACACGAAAAATTTTTATTTGAAGACAACCTCACGCGGTATTCTGAGTGGTTCTGCACAGAACTGTCACTCAAATAAATGGTCTGAATTTTTAAAGATCGATCAATTTTTTAGTAGGCATAGGTCTAGTAGCACTTAAATTATTAAAACTATGATGTTGTACTTACTGAGAGCTCGAGTTATTATCACGATATCAAAACTAAGACTGATGCACGCCAAATACAATGAGCCCGAATATGGAGACAGCAATGCGACTGTTATGTCAAGCCTAGGAAAAAAATCAGAAACAAAGCTATTTTCACTTCTAAAACCGAACAATAAGGTTCAAAATCGCCTGAAGTTTTGCTTAAAAATTATTATCTAGACTTTTAGGGGATTTCAGTCTCAACGTTTTAGCTGTTAGGGGAGATAATGGCTTAAACTAAAGAAGTAACAGGCCTGATGATCGTTGAACCCTTAGATAGTTCAAGGAGTTTCTATAAGACCAGTCAGACATGTTGACGTTTGGCTACTTCTGCCAAAGTGTTATTAAATGAAATTAATTACTTTTTATTTATTGCTACGCTAATGTGGGATGAAATGAACAACGAAAATAAATATCTTATTTTAGGGAGTAGAAGATATTATTATAATAGCTTAGGTTGGCTTGGCAAGTAATGTGAAACCATAATATATTTTCACATAGGTACCTACGTACCTACCTAATTATGTATTTCAATCTGTGTAATTCATGATATTATACTGAAAGGGTAATTTCACTCCTCAGAGGAGGTATTTGAATAGGTAATATCTTCCAGATAAATTAAAAATGGAATAGATTATGTACGAAGTTATCTGCCGGATAATGGGTGGAGTGGAGGTGGTGAAATAAGATTCTATTCATCTTGAGGCATGGAGCCTATAATGTTCCCACTGCTGGGACACAGGCCTCCTCACTGTGAGAGGGAGTGGTCCGTAATCCACCACGTGGGTCCAGTGCGGGTTGGTGACATGTCTTTCAATTTTTGGTTCTAGGACATGCCAGTACCTACAAGTTTTCCTTCACCGTTTTGAGAGTGGAGATGAAATAAATTACACAGTGCCTGCCTGGGTATCGAACCCCCCCATTCTATGACACTTAATGCTTTCGCGGACGGTAAACGAGAGGCAATACAAGTTTTATTGTTATGACGTCCATAGACGTCAAGCGCCCGCGAAAGCGTTACGTCGGGGCCGTCTTTATGATATTTTAGCATTCCAGTTACTCTGGCTACCTAAATAAAAACAGCAGATAGCTTAGCTTTAGCTGCTAAACAACTAAGTATCTTTTCAATCTCCATTTGTCCAACAATTTTCTTTTTTTTTTAACGGACTTGTTCTATTTTCAAAGATTTATCCTACCGGTCATAAATTCACTGACAATGATTAAACGGGCGCTGCTTCCTAGTAGGTACTTTCTATATTATTCAAGGCTATAAGATAAAAAAAAACGGGTGCGGACTCGTAGTCACACCAAGTTGTAACAACAGTGTGACTAACAGGAATTTTTTTACTGTTAGTCACACTGCTAATAATTCTACACCATGTACCACTTGTCATTAGTGCGGTGAAAAAATATCGATATAAATATGCATTTTGTAGGTCAGGGTCGACCAAATTGAAAAAGTAACTTTGTACTAAGTATTCTGTCTGTTAAAACTCCTAAATTATGAAATATCTTTATGGCATTTCCTTTAAATGCTGCGATTAAAATAGCCGTGGTTTAAACACAATCAGTTACAAAATTGGACTTACAGTCTGTATGAAATATGAAATAGAAAAAGAAATAGAAATAGAATCAAGTTCTTCTAACTGAACAGACAGCTGTGCTGCTGGGGAGTTTGTTGCGCTACTTCTTCTTCCCAGCTAAAGCACTAGGAAGTGGTGAAGGGCGGGCGTTTTGTGGGGGCTGTCTTATGTAATTTCGACGTTCAAAAAGTGCTGATTCTCAGCCTAATTTGAATAAATGACTTTTGATTTTGATTTTAAATGAAATTTATTTTTATTTAATGTCAAATATTTAATGTCTTTGTTTATTGTTCATGTTTTAATGTCACTAGAGATAATAAACAAAGTGTTATTCATACTTTTGGTTTTATTTATCTCGTGACCTTTGGGTTCGGATCTTTGGCACCTATACGAGGGGCTGAAGACAACCCACAGTGTCCCCTTAGGCAACTTTAAATGAAATGAGACCCCAACCGACGCCTATTACTGTATGCACTATGCAAGTGCACCCAAGGATAAACCCCAAGTTAAAGTGCAGAACTGTTGCAGAACATAAAAACAAAAACATATTGGGCTATGGGTTTGGTTGGCTATAGTGGACCTGGAGCTGTAGATGGCCCCTGGCCCCTGCCTGAGCTAGGTTACTAAACGTGGATCAAATGGCACACTCAAGTGGATCCGGAAAACGGCCGCTAGCCCTATTGATGTAGCGATTTATTTGAGGTGTTTGAGGAGTGCAGATGTATTTCACAGCTACCAGCACAATTGCGGTGATCGGTTATGGTCCCTACCAGCAAGCACGTCTACCTTCAAGCACGTTTGGTGGCCAATTAAGGCAAGAAAGAAGTAGGATCTTTGTTTCTCGTCAGTATTGACTACAGTCGATCAATGCAGGCAAGCCAGAGATAAGAAACAAGACTTCTCCCGGGAGATTGGGTCCGTGAGGTCGCTGCTGCCCGACAGCTCGGCACAAGCTACCCTGTGGGGTTATTTTTATTAAAAGGCGGTGGTGTCCCACTACAGGGCAAACGTCTCTCTACTCTTTTTTCACTTCTCTCTATTCAAAACTTCTCAAGTAACAGTTCTTATTGAAAGCCATTGGGTCGTGAGTTTGGCCAAGTGGTGGGCCAATAGAATAAATAAATGTTTAAAAAATACAAAATCCATCGTTTTCTATTGAAACAAACATTTATTTCACCGCTCTAGTTGATAATGACAAGTGGTACATGGTGTAGAATTATTAGCAGTGTGACTAACAGTAAAAAATTACTGTTAGTCACACTGGTGTTACAACTTGGTGTGACTACAAGTCCTCACCCAAAAAAACATGTTCTTTCGTTAAACGACATGACATAGGAAGCGGAGGGAACCAAATTCATTATTTATCTTTCATATTTACGATTGTCAACCTTACTACTTAAATATAAGGTGCATTTTCGATTGACACGAGAATGGCCTAAATGCTCTTTTACCTGACGCAATCGTAGACGAAATTAGATTACGGTTTTAGATCGCGTCGAACTTGAAACACATTTGATAAAATATGGGATAACAACGTAGTATGTAGGTGTACGCGAATAGACCCATCGCTTTCCTATGATCGAAAGCATTTTATTTAAGTATATTTTATAAGCACGGCTAACTGGGGGTAATGGAAACTAGCGCTTTGACATAGTTACCTATTCCGTGCGGATTTCATGTAAACTTTTCAACAGGCCATCACCTTGAACACCTTTCAACACCTGGTCACCTTTGGGGTCAGTTTTTTAGCTTTTTTACCAATAAAGTAGGTATGGGTCGTTCTTCTTTTTCATCGACAATGACATGTCCCCTCCGAAAAAAAACTCTTTTTTCTTCCTAAATATTCAGTGATTCAGTGTCACAAATATTTTTTCACAAGAAATTCTTTTGATAATACAACCATTAAAATAATCATAAACACTTCCGTTTTGTTATTACTGCTTTTTACAAAATAATTGTGACATAACATTCAAAAGTGTGACGGAGGTGTTATCGGTAAAAAAGAAGAACGACCCGTGCCTTTGCCTAGGACTATAATTTCAGGAAGATACAGCTACTATAATTTAATAATTTGTTTTTATCTAATAATTATTAGGTGTTTACTACCTTTTGGCCGCGTGGAGGTCGGAAATTATCCCACGGGAACAAGGTTCTCCCGGGATAAAAGTACCTATCCTATGTCCTAATCTAATCCAGATCAAGGTGCCTCCCAATCCGTTCAGACGTTTTAGCGGGAAACCGTAGGTACCTAACAAACAAACTCACTTTCGCATTTTTAATATTAGTTAGGATATTCTGTTTTTCTGTTACACGATAATACGATACAATAAAAAAACAGCTGTTCCGTGTACATACCTACCTATAGCTACATCATGACTCGTCAAAATGTAGGGAGCAGCTAATTTCTTTTCGCAATTTCAGGTTTGGTCCCATAGTAAATTTTTTTCATATTTATGGGTACAATGACCACATAAGCGGTTTTGTACAACCGCTACTAAAACATGCCCAGAATTGAATGTACATTCAATTCTGGGCATGTTTTAGTTGCATTATGAATAAATAAATATACCTGTGTAGTGTTTTTTTGTGTGTCGACTTGGTGTGAACGTACTTTAGGTTAAAAAAACGTACATATTGTGGGCGTCGCCAATGAACAACTGTCAAAAACACGTGAAATTGGAAGTATTTCACCACTTTTGCTAGCGATGACCGCAATCAGCAAACGTGGGCTCTCTCACGCCAGATGGAGCGACGATCTTCGCAGGGTGGCGTGGCAGCTGGATTGAGTTAGATACACGGGACAAAATTACTTCCGCGTTGGTGCGACTGACAAGGCCATGGCCACCATCAGGGATTTTAATTTTGATAACACAAAAAATTAGTAGCTAATTAGACGAAATTTGCCGCCAAATATCAGAATTTGTCGGTCACTGGTTCAAAAGTTATAAGGATTCATAGGTGGCCCATCTGGAGAGCGTCTCCCCAGGTTGGCCACATGTATATCTCAAAAACTAGGCTACCTAGCGAAGATCTGTTTTCTCCCAAATTAGTCGCAATTTAGTCGGGTCTTATTTTAGAAGACATAATCCGTCTTATTACAAAACAAGGTTCATCTTCAAATCCATGGACCCTTTTGAATTGAATTGAATTTCAAACTTTATTCCGACACATTATGATGTCAGTTTTACAAAACTGACAACTTAGTTACCGGACTAAGTTGACAGTTTTGTATAAAGAACTGTATTTCTATAACACCTAGGTTCTTATTACAAAAACATCTGTTTTCTCCCAAATTAGTCGCAACTTTTCGTCAAGTAACAGATTTAGTCGGGTCTTAGTTTAGAAGATATAATGAGTTGAATCTTTAAGTATAGTCCAAGAGCTAGATCGAAGAGATTTCGGTCTTAGGTTAGATACCCGGGTCAAAAAGACTGCCGGGTTGGTCTAGAAGTCTTAAGTGCGTAAGTCCCGGGACAAGAGAAGAGACGATTTATCATAAGGTGTCTCAATGGCAACGCTAAACCCAGTTGTGACGATGCTTGGGGTCTGGACAGGCCTCCTACGTCCAGAAGTATTTTGGTATGAGACAACGACAGCATTGTTTACGTGCACGATATAGGTACTGGAAAAGGTTACCTTGTAAAATCATTGCAATAACATTTATTTCCGACGCTAATTTTGTGTTGACAGCGTTAGACGCCGATATACGTTCTTGGCCAATTTATTTGGGGTGTCACAACGTTTCTTTGACTTATTTTCGAAATAATATAAATGGGTGTTTATGTAAATGTGTTACTTGGGAGCTTTCACTGTTTAATATAGATATGATATTATCGTTTTCACAGAAATTATTCCAGATTTGTTGAAAAGTAACCTTGATTTGATTCGTGTATTTTTGAAGTAAAAACTTCTATAAGCGCACTTTGAAAGAAAAAAGGAACGAAAATTGTTTATGATGATGTTTTTTTTTCTTTGTTTGTTGGTTTTTTCTTTGCGCTCTTTCTGAACAGCGAATGAAACTGAATCATCACGCTCGGGACGTTGACGTTGATTGGCGTATACCTATTCATCCAGTTTTCACTTCTATCGTGTGATCAATAAGCACACACCCTCTTTTTTTAACCGACTGCGTTGTATACAACGTGTAATGCTAAATGCGCAAAACCTCTTAAGGGATCATTGTACTCATCATTATGAACAACTTTTACTATGGGGCCAAACCTGAAATCGCGAAAAAAAAAACAGCTGTTCAGTACATTTATGTTCGCATAATTCGTCAAAATGTACTGAACTGCTGATTTTTTTTTCGCGATTTCAGGTTTGGTCCCATAGTAAAAGTTGTTCATAATTATGAGTACAATGACCCCTTAAGAGGTTTTGCGCATTTAGCATTACACGTTGTATACAGGGTGCAATTGAACACATGCGACAAAATTTAAGGGGGTGATCTACGCATCAATATGAACAACTTTTACTATGGGACCAAACCTGAAATCGCGAAAAAAAAATCAGCTGTTCAGTACATTTATTTACATCAAACTCGTCGAAATGTACTGAACAGCTGATTTTTTTTCGCGATTTCAGGTTTGGTCCCATAGTAAAAGTTGTTCATATTGATGCGTAGAACACCCCCTTAAATTTTGTCGCATGTGTTCAATTGCACCATGTAGAGCTAGTCAAGGTTTTATATAAAAAAACAATGTTTAAATTAAATATAATATATTTTATAATAACACAAGTATAGTAGCTTACATGTGTAAATATCAACTATGTATAATCGTTTGACTATAACAACATTTTGGACATAGGTTTGAGCCAATCAGCGAAATTATCGGAAAAAAAAGTTTTATTTATTTTTTTTAAGTATATAATTTTTTTTTAAAAATTAGGCCTTGATTTTCCACAAATACAGGCTTATTTTAAGTACATTTTTAAATTTGATTCGGTGATCACAGAATGCACAAAATGTCAATAAGTAAAAGAATACTGATCATGAATACATTTTTTCAAAATACTTTTCTGGAATGCTGAAAATGCTTTGATTAACATAAAAAACTTAATTTTTAAAGGGATACCTTTTCAGCCTTCACAGATAAAAAATCGTTGTAGAACGGAAAATAATTTCGAATAATTATAAAGTATTTCAAAAGGAATGTTTAAGTACATTGTAGGCAAATAATTTCCATGTAAAAATATATAAAACTAGTACTTATTTTCTTTTCATAAAATCGATAATGAAATGATAGTGACAAAACATTGATAAACATAAAAGGCTTTACAAATTATGAAAAAAAAAAAACTTAATAATAAAAATCAAAATCTATATCTAAATAATACATTAAATATTGGTTATAACCTAAAACTATTTTATTTAAACCGTATTATAAATTAGATACAGCGTTCACATAATCATTGATAGATAAATTACGGTAATCTTCGCAGCTTAATATATTTTTTGATCATTTTGTCATGTACTGACGGATCAATATCTTTGCTCGACATAATTTCATGTGACGACATACAACGCATAATCTCATATAAAAAAAACTATTAATTAAATTTTGAATATTTCAAATTGTATCTAAAACATTTTTTTAAGTAAACATAATAAGCTCGTTTTGTTTGTATTAACACAAACCATTTTTAATTCATACATTATGTCAACTGAGTTTTTTAGTTACAACAAAATGATTAAATAAGATAAATCAAGATAGAACCCGATTTTTCTCTGTGCGTCTGTCAACGTATATACTGTAATATTTTGATATTACAGTATATGTATTTAAAATAACAATAATTAACGACCTAAGCGAGTATAGCTGATAGTCGGCAGCCTATTGAAAAATTAATTGGAGATTTGGAACATTTTGAAATTAATTGGAGATTTGGAACATTTTGAAATTTGCTATGCACACATTTATAATCAGAGGGAGAATTTTTTGTATCAAAAAAATCAACAGTAAATCTCCTAGGTTCGAAGCCACAGCAGTTATTTTTGGCGTTAACTACTGTAACTTCGAACCTAGGCCGTCTTACTACAAAACAAGGTTCATCTTCAAAAGCAGGTTTAAACCATGGATCCTTTTCTGAATTTCGAACTTTATTCCGACACATTAAGATGTCAGTTTTGTATAAAGAACTGTATTTCTATGACACTAGGTTCTTATTACAAAAACTCGCTAGATGGTTTAAACCAGGACAGGAGAAAAACCTCGTTTTGTAATAAGACCTAGGAAGTTTAGTGTTTATTTTTTTGATACAAAAAAATCTTATGACTTATTCGTTTTCGGCACTGTCGGTTAGCTACTATACTCGCCTTAACGAATTATAGAACTGTGCAGACGCCACGAGTGTGTATTTAGACCGTAGAGAGGCGTCGGCGTGGCATTGACGCGCTGAAGAGGTACGCAGGCGCCGAATTCAATCATCTAACCTAACGATTCTGTCATCTCCAAGCGCACAGTTAGAAAAATCGAGTAATAAAATTCAACACTCTCAAACTATGCACACAAGGCACGGTTGTAGGCCTTTAAAAATGTAACACATAAAAAGTGATCACAATAGTAGAGATAGAGCAAAAAATCTGCCACAAAACGAAGCAATTTAATAGTTCAAAAAGTTTTTATTTAGAGATTTGTAAATTTTCTTAATAATTTTCAAAAAGGCGATATTTTTCTGCTAGCGGGCTATGCAATACTATTCGAACTAGTCTCTTAGGCACGTATTACAGAACGTCACTCAATACTCAAGCATTACTTAAAACTAGATTCAAGCCATTTGATTGGTTGAATCTAGTTTTAAGTAATGCTTGAGTATTGAGTGACGTTCTGTAATACGGACCTTAGTATACTCTATTTAAAATAAGATTAGAAATTTAAATAAACCTTTTTTGCAGTCCGTTAAATCGATTTTGACTTCTAATCCGTAGGCATAAGGATGGCATTAAAAGCAAAAATGTGGTTACGATACCACTACTGTAATACTGCAGCTACCATTTGTCATGCCACCAACGCAATAGAAGTCAAAATGGTTGAACGGACTTTAGAAAAGGTTTATTTTCTAATCTTATTTTCAATCCTTATTTATTTATTTTTTTTAAATCGAGTATACAAAGACATTTGTTTTAGGCCAAACAAACGAACGGAGTTCACTGATTTCTAACCGACAACTTATTTTTTAATGCGTCTGTAAGCCGATAGTTATTTATTTATTAAATACTTGGTCACTTTAAGAGTGGCGTACGTCCCTAATGCTGACGTCCATGAGCGGATGATCCGCAACCGATGATCCGCAGCGCGGATCGACAGTACATTTCATTCTTGTGCACGGATGGACCGATTTCCGCGCACCTTTGTCTCTATTACCATTGACTGTTATAAAATCTTTGACGTGGTCCATTCGATATTTAAAATTGGGCTCGACCAAACATTTTAAAGTAAAGTAAGCTACAAGAGATTCAAGGCACGTTGTCTTTTACAAAATGGAATGCTTTTTTTAACAATCATTGTAAAATTTTAAAATTGTGGAATGTATGCATATTTTTAGCGTGTAAGTAATAAGTATAACGTTAAGTAACACGATTTTAAGATTAAGTTATTTTCGTATAGCGATTGGTCTTGATTTTTAAGCCTATTGCAAGTTTACTAGATATTTTTTTTTTACTAAAAATATTCTAAAATGCTTCAAATATTCCATTAGCATATGCAAAGATTATGATTATTTCTCATTTTCGCTATTGTTATGAAACTTTTTGTTAAAACCCTCTTTGGACTCAATAATCCACTACCGCCATTATCAAATTAGAGGCGGGTTTAGAAACTACGTGATACAATTAAATAAATTGCTATTTCCGGCTCCACAATTAGTATTCTAAAATAATTAATAGAAAATTGACAAATTCATAATTATTTAACTCTAAGTTTTTGATTTCATAATATAGCACCTTCCATAGGAAGTGAGAGTAAAACTATCTAAGGGTGAATTCAACCAAACATTTATACCTAGTATAAGTCCCCTTCAAATAAATTTCGAATTTTTGACAGTTTCTCCATACAATAACTGTCAGTTGTCAATTTTATTCCACGGATAATAGATATCCGACTTTGGTCAAATTAGCCCTAAGTGGTTAAAGACGCTTCATACTACGGATTTGTTATAAACGACATACATCTGCGCCAGTGATTTTGAACTTGAATTTGTAGTAGCAATTAAAGTAACTCCGACAGAAATCTTGAAAAAAAAAACGAATCGATCGTGTTGACTGAACGAATGAATGAATGAAACGAATGATGAACGTCATCATATATTTTATATTCATTGTCGAAATGGAAGACTTCTTATCAAAGTGGCGCCAACTGGTGGCCTGAATTTTCATGAAAACAGTCACTGTCAAGGCATTGCAGACGAGAGAGCGCTGTGTGAATGTCACTTGTCAAAGTCATCTTGAAGACAAAGCGACCACAATCGGCGACAAGAAAAGTACTTGAATTTCACTTGAATGAAAGCCATTGACAGCTGAATGAAAGTGACAAATATTTAGCGCCATCTACGCGGAACTAACTTATTATGTTATGTTAATACATATGTGGTTTCCATGGAGATTTAGTTTATTGATTGACGATGTTTTGAGTAGTACTAAATTTGACAGGTCTACATCTACAACAGCGCCCCCAAGCGGATAAATTGCGAGAATCGTTGCCATTACCCCGCTGATGTATGACGTCTTTAACAAATTCAAATGAAAAATGGATGGAATTTGACACTTACGCAATATTTTACAACTAATATTATTGTCAACAACGTAACAATTTTACAACTGATTAATAATGCCTATTTTTATCTTTGAAAGATTTAACTGTTTTAACATTTTAAAGAAATAAAAGCATTTCTTATGAACTCAAAACAATGTGATGATTATAATTTAACTACAAAATACTTGATTGAGAATAATGAATGAACGAAAACAAAGACTGAATGATTGAATGAAATAAATTGAACGAGTGATTTCTATTCGAAGCCTGATTGGATGAGTAAACATTTTAATTTGACATGTTATGAAAAATTGAGCTAAAATCGAAGTTGATAGGAATTTGAAGATTATAATGTTCCTTTTCAAAGTATATATATAATACATCCTAAATGGAATGATTGACATTCTTTTAATTAATAAGTTTTGAAATACGTAAAAATACTATACACATTATGTATATTTAGGCACGATAATTACTAGTTACTATGTTTATATGTAAAAAATATGCATTTAATATTACGCCTATATTCCTCAAAGGGTTAGGCAGAGGTATGCACTAATGTTTAAGTCCCATATGTGTGGGGGAGAGCTTATTACTATTAACGATGCAAAAAATCTAGATTCCGGGCATGCTACTACTAAGTAATTCCTGCTGAAAAAACTTAACTCATTGAATGTCGAAGTTAACCGTCAAATCACAATCAGTGCCACCAAACAAATGGCCTGCTACGTAATACTTCGTAGTTGGCATCATGAATACCAATTTATAGAAGGATCGGCGGGCACGTAATATTGCGTATAATACCCACGTAATCGGCCTCTGTCAATATTACCAGCTACGTAATATTGCGTAGTAGGCATTGAATGGGTTAATAAAACTTTGACCTTGACCTTTGACCTTTGGCCTTCGGAATCGAAACCTGCGTGTCTAGACAAAGTAACAGTCGATTAGTGATGACGCTAGTAGAAAAGCCAAAAAAATGTATGTGGTTGACATAAGCTATCGAAATGTCACGTGATCATGTCAATGTCACTTTGAAGCTGTAGCGATTGTAGAAATAGAATCGCTCCGAAGCGAATGCCATTTGTCTAGGCCCTCAGGACCCCACACTCAGTAGGAACGCCTCCGAGTCGAGTGCATATCTGTATAAAATAAAATAGCATATTTTTTGCATATGACACACATTTCAATACTTGAGAATTTATAATATTCGCGATATGTTAATACTTCACTATGTCGTCTGTACCTAAGTATTGCTTGCTAATCTATTGTGACGCCTAATTTAGCTATTTTGACACTTATTGCAGTATATGTAAGGCATTTATTGGAATGTTTTTACGTAAGTACTAATGTTCGAGTCTTGTTTAGTGTGGTTGGGGTGGTGTAGTGAGACAGTATTTTTACTAGATTTTTTTTTGTAACATCATCACGCCTGTTATCCTTTAGGGGTTGGGCAGAGGTGTAGGTACCTATAGTACACCCAAATTTCGTCAGTTATGTGTAATTCCCATGTAAATAGGGAGTCTAATTACATTTTAAGGTTCCGAACCCGACTGGTGCCAATGACTGGAACACACACCACACCAAATTGAAGTCTGGGTAAGTACTGTTTATTTAAAACTATGGATCTAACTTATTAACGCAGCTAAGACACAAAAAATCTTCCGTATTTTTGATGTCATTCCACAAATAATTGTGAGACTATTTTTAACGTTGGGTATATTTACTCTATGATTTATTTATAGTTTGAAATTAGTTTCTTTCGATAGGATGTTTTTTTTCTCCCAATTAAAGTTGGTATGTTATATTTTTTAGTAAAAGTTTACAGTTAAAAATAAAAAAGCATACTTCGTCTAAGACATGTACGGCTCAAAATGCTCTAAATGGTATCAACTATCACCCCCTTAAGGCTTTGCACACTGCTTCCAAACATCCAAGCAAAACTCGCGCTCCGAACACGTTCAAAATTAGCCTTCAAGGCATATAATATGCCATGAATCTATTTATTTTCCAATGGGGCTGTTTAACGGAAGCATCGCCACAAGTGTGCGAGTGAAAAGTGTGTTTTTCACTTGTCAAAGTCATCTTGAAGACAAAGCTACCAATCGGCGACTAGAAAAAACACAGCGCCATCTCGCAGAAAAGTTTTTAACAAGATACCTTGAATGAAAGCCATTGACAACTGAATGAAATAACAAACACAGCGCCATCTTCGCGGAACTAATTTGACAGTTTTCTTCCCCATTCGCACACTTATTCAAAATATCATTATTTACTTTTCTATGCACCATTTCACCACACAGCAACCACATACCACTCTCACTTAATAACAATGTCGCACCATAGATAAGAAAAATGGCAAACGCGCCGCTTCTTAGCCTACCTTCCAGCTTCTATATAAAACTGATTATACCTAATACACGTTCCGAACGCGTTCAAAATCGTGCTATTATACTCTTTTCAACCATCTATTTTACTTTTGACATAAGTACTCCTATAAAGTTCCTTGTTTATTGACAGGGCACCACCATAGACGAAAAAATGCAATACTTCATGGACGCTATGAAGTTCATTATTTATTGACTGGCAACCATAGACGAAAAAATGCAATACATCAAGGACGCTATGAACTTCCTTATTTAATGACAGGCAACCAGAGACGAAAAAATGCAATACTTCATGGACGCTACAGTAAAATAAATGGTTGGAAAGATTATAGGCATAATAGGCCCGTTAACGCTTCTATTTGAAATTGGTTGAACAGACAGCGGTTAACACCATGCTATTATCGTCAGGGCGTATAATACGCCCATCATTGCTTCTATACCACCATCTCACCTCAACCACGTACCATCGACAAACGCTACTTTCCACTCATGAATAAATTTTGCTTGCAAGCTGCAATTGTACTTATGACAAAGTAAAACAAAGGACCATGGGGGCAGTGTTTTTTTCAATGAATCAGTAAACTGCTTAAAGACAAAAAAACAACTTGTAAGTTGTAAAGGCGTACATTTTGTCAATAGTACGTACGAAATTGTTATGAATTGACGTCACAATTTCTTACCATATTCATCACTATCAACTAGCGTAGGGTATAGGCTCCGATTCTACCGGGCATACCATATAATACGACCCATTACAGCTTCTTTGTAAAACTGGTTGAACCTACTACACGTTCCGAACGCGTTCAAAATCGTACTATTAGCCTACCAGGCATTTGATACACTTCTATTCGAAATTGGTTGAACAAAAGAGCAAGCTGGCAACGTCGCATTTCTAGAGATTTTTCGTTTCGATTATTTGAATAAATTCAAATCAAAGTACTATTTTTGTCAGCCAAGCACTAGATCGTTGGTACGTATGATGCTATTTTTTTTACAGTTATTTTGGTATTTACTCATAAAAATTGACAGTATTACAATTAAATATTTTCATTTACTGTTAAAATTTGTAAGAAAAAAACAGTACTTTGATTTAAATTTAATAAAATAACCACGAAAACCCTCTAGAAATGCAACGTTGCCAGCCCGCGTGGGTTAAACGCTCTTAACATTCATCGTTTCTGCACGAAATACTATATATATTATTTACTTTTCTCACCACCATCTCACCCCAACCACTATACAACTCTCACTTAACAACAATGTCGCACCATATTCAACACTATCAACTAGCCGTATCGTTCCTTAGCGGCGCGGTACCGTCGCAGTATGTACTAGAGGTGCAGAACTTGCCCATCGTCCTTTGATGTGATAGGAAAGGGCGCCGGCTCCGCTTCTTCTAGCGTTACGGCTGTTAGGTCGACAATCTCGTCGTGGTCGTCTTGGTCGAATCTGCAGACACAGTGGAGAATGGTTAAAATATGGTGTAATTTGTATAAGTATATACCGGGTGTAAAAACACACTTGTCGAAGCCGAAAGCCACATATTCTACCCATTATTTGGATCGTCCTTTTTCACTAGACCATAGTTGGGAATCCATTGGTTCTGGAGATATTGAAGGTCAAAGTCGCAGTTTTTTTTTTACTAAAACGTATTCTAAGTGTTATTACTAAACTTTTTCCGACAAGTACCTACGCGTACAGTAGAGCGAAGGGGCGGGGCTTAACTCCGTTTGCCTGGGTTCGCGTTACATTGCGCGTAATAAAAAGTTGCTTTTTTATACCTAAAAATAAAAGTAGTTTCCAGGCAATAATTTTTGCGCAAAGCTACTTAGTTAGTTTAGTACGCATAGTTGACGGCTTTGTGATGTGTCTTTTGACACCCTGTATACTACAGGGCCTAAAGCGCGGTCACTGTCGGACTGCATAGAAAAGAAAGAGAAGCGCAAGCCTGGTAATTTATTGCAAAATATGAAGCAATCATCTATTTACTAGAAATCTATTGATTGGACTAAATAATTCAAACAATATTACGTTAATATGTTGCTTGTAGAATAATCTAGCAAAAAAATTCACGCGGACGACGTCGCGGGCAAAAGCTAATGAGTACATACAAAAAATAAAAAAAATCTATATTTCAAAAAGAAAATAAATGTAATTAATTAGTGCTCACCTATCCTCATCAGGTTCACTGGAGGGCTGAGAATGCCGCGACACGGTCTCCGCGGGCGCGGGGGGCCCGGCGCGCTGGTTGGCGGGCCGCACTGTGATAATGAGGTTGGAAGAGTTCGCTACCATCATGTCTGTCACCTGGGAAAGAGGATGAAGAGAATACAGTTAGTATAATGCCGCATTTACTGGATGCAAGTTACATACGATAAAACCGGCCAACCGGCGAATCGCGCACGAAGGGTTCCGTACCATTATCTATAAAATCGGCAAAAAAATCACTTTTGTTTAGGTCTTTCGCACGGGTCGATCCATCAGGTTAAGCTACGCTTGCCGGGGTTGGTCAGTGGATGGGTGACCATCTTTACATACCGAGACTCCTCCGTGCCTCGGAAAGCACGTTAAGCAGTTGGTACCGGCTGTCATTCGTGGATCTTTGATAGTCGTTACGGGTCGTCAGAAGCCCGAAAGTCTGACAACCAGTCTTACCAAGGGGTATCGTATTACCCGGTTACTGGGTTGTGGAGGCCAGATAGGCAGTCGCTCCATGTAAAATACTGGTATTCAGCTGCATCCGGTTAGACTGGAAGCCGACCCCAACATAGTTGGGAAAAGGGTAGGTAGAGTGATTGCTATATTATAAAATTAATTTGAATTTCTAAAGGATAATATTTTTGTGTTCACCAAAAATATTATCCGTACATCAAAATACTGATCGTGCACCAAATATTCCTGAATGTTACACAAAACACCAGCGCGTCCGAAACTTCACATTGGTGAATCATTTGGGTTAGAATCATTTGGGTTAGGTTAGGTTAGGTTAGAGCAGTGACCCTTAACGCGCGACGGCGAGCGAGCGAAGCGAGCGGTGCCGCGGCAGCGGCCGCCGAGGCAGCGGCCGCCGAGCGCCATATCCAATAGATGCTCGTTATGACATATTTTAATAAACATATTTTGGTGCACATTCAGTATATTTGGTGGAACACAGGCAAAATTAGGTAAATGAAATGGGAATAAATTGAAGTACTTTTAAATACCATCCATTTCTAAATAGAATGAAAGATATCTTCACACTAGCCGTTATCAAAAATCATCATTTTCACTTACTTAGACTTATTATTTAATTTATCTTTTTCTTTTCTTTACATGGAAGGGTCCAAATAGAATGAAAGATATCTTCACACTAGCCGTTATCAAAAATCATCATTTTCACTTACTTAGACTTATTATTTAATTTATCTTTTTCTTTTCTTTACATGGAAGGGTCCAAATATAATGAAAGATATCTTCACACTAGCCATTATCAAAAATCATCATTTTCACTTACTTAGACTTATTATTTAATTTATCTTTTTCTTTTCTTTACATGGAAGGGTCCAAATAGAATGAAAGATATCTTCACACTAGCCGTTATCAAAAATCATCATTTTCACTTACTTAGACTTATTATTTAATTTATCTTTTTCTTTTCTTTACATGGAAGGGTCCATGAAGAAAAGGGATGCTTCTCGTTCCAAAGTTTCACATACCTGGTCCAGGGTCTTGTTAGACACATCAATGCCGTTGACCTCTAACACCTCGTCGTTGACGCCCAGTAGACCGGTGGACTCCGCGAGGCCTCCGGGAACTAGTCGCGATATGAAGATGCCGGGGGAACGTTCTACGCCGTTGGGAGTTACCCGGACTGATGTGCCGTCTCTGGAAGAAATTAAGTTTTTTTTTATGATACTTTACTTTAATAAAGATATAATAAGGCTCGTATTTATTATCAAAGTAATTACTTAAGTAATTCCATACTTGAGGGTAGAATTCTTAAGTAATGAAAATGGTGACTATAACTTGGCTAAGAATTCTAAGCTTTGACAGTTCTAACTTCAAGCAATTACTAAACTATAGAAAGAAAATCATCGCTTGAGCAATTACTTTGACTTAAGTAATTACTTTTACTTGACTATAAATACGAGTGTTAGATACAAACATGACTGTTTGTTATGTCTTGTGTCAGATTTTCCAGTCACATAAAAATACTTACTGTAAAAAAAAAATACATAAATAATACTACGAAATCGCGATAGACTTTTAATGATTTGGAAAAAATACATATTAAATTAGAGAATTTTCTTACTTTTTTAAGTGAATATTTTAGATTATGTTTATATTAGGTGTGTAAATAATTTCATGTTGCTTACCTAATAAAGAATCCTAGCGGTCGATCTGACCCGTGCTTCAGTAGTTTGACTCGCCGGCACGTTTCAGGAACTATATCTACGTCTATGATAGCCGATACCTGAAATTGTTTAATGAGGAAATATTAATAAAAGGGAAATTATTAATCACACACCAGAAAAATTTTCTTACATCAAATATTTTACATCTAATAATCTACATGTACAGTAAAAAATCCAAATCAATGATTGCATATCAAAACTTGTATAAATAATAATTATTATTTTTAAGTAGGTACATCAATTTTTGTTCAAAGTCACAACAAAAATATTAATTATATATCAAAAATACTAACTGTTCATCAAAAATAACAAATATGCATCTAATAAAATTATTATTGCACTACTAGCTAACTAATTGAATATCAAAACTTGTACAAATTATAATTATTGGGCACCCCGAGGCTCGGTTTGGTCAGTTTCCTTTAAACCCTGCAGGCAGAAATAGGAGCCCCGCACAGCGGAGCTCCATTGACCTGACGTTAAGTTTAATGTATTTAGACATTCCAATTTTGATGTGCAAACAGTACTTTTGATGTACGTATTCTATTGGGAAAAATTGGTCATTTTTGATGTGCGTTTAAATACTACCCTTAATAAAATTGCTTTTGCCAGCTTGCAGTTACGTGTGTCTTTTAGGCCTAACAGGCCTGGCCTGCCTGGGTGACGACGCCGTTATAACTTACCATTCTAAAATCATGAGGATTCGATATAGCGAGCCCCTTGTTCTTGGCTGGCGTTCCACTAAGTATTGAGGAGATTATGTTCCTTGGTCGCATCGTTCCGTAGCCGTTCAGCTCTTCCAAACTGTCTCCTGTAAATAAAATAATGTATTGTTTTAAAATATATGTCTTACTAATGCCCTGGCCACACTAACGTCAACTTCAATGCCCATAATCGCCATAAACATCGCGGTAGATAAATTCGGTCAAGATTCGGTCAAATTATCGCGGTAAGTGGTGGCTATACCTTTTTTTTTGTGGATGGGAAATCATCAAATGACTTCTCCCGCTCTGGGTGGAGCGGAAGGGCGTGTCAAACTTTTACTGACTAAAACCCAACCATGTTCCTTCAGTTGCCTATGCCAGGGCCACGGTATCTCTATAACCCGCGACCCCGGCGGCATCGGTCCTATTGGACCCCATCAATGCTGACATCTCTTTGAGGCGCGCGTGGAATACAACGCGCAGTGGTGGCTACACATACGGCCAACGTCGCGATAATCAACGGCATATTCAGTTAATGTGGCCGCGACATAAGGAATCAAGATAACTCTCTGCTTAACTTCTTGAAAATAGGTAAGGGAATAAATCAATACTCAGTGAAGTGTAATGGGAGAAGCGTATATCGAGCAACGGACTGCTAAAGGCTGAATAAGATGATCAAAGAGTAATCAAAAGAGTTTTTAAAATTATTAAGTTTGTAGTAGACCTATTGGATAGTACAAATCCAGTGTGAAAAGAGGCTAACTCAACTTAGCTTGCAATCTAATGTTAGCTTATCCAATCCTAACCAGGAATAGGATATGCGCATTATTTTGTCATTTTTATCTCACGGTCGACCCGCGTCCACTGGTATGCGCGTTGCAAGTTTCCTAATGAGAAGTACTAGGTTAGCAGACAATGCAACAATTCGCTATTACTACATAAACACCATTACTCATTACTGATATCTCTATTTTAGGAATTAGTTTTGCAATGGTGAGCTTTATGCAGAATTTGCTGCTGCTGGATTTATTTACAGGGTGATCCAAACGGTGACGACAAAAAAAAAAATTCTAGTATTAGGCGGCCTTACGGAAAGTCTTCCTTTACAGTTCTTCTTATTTACCGTACCAAAATGGTAAAAAGGAACCCTTATGGTGCGACTCAGTCTGTCTGTCTTTCTGTCACAGCTGGATATCTCAAGAACTACTAATGCTATCAAATTGAAATTTGGAACAGTTTCAGATGACGTTTAAAAAATATTTTTTTTTATTTTCTTTTTGCAACAGGTACTTACTGAAAGGGGATCTTAAAAATTCAAAGTAGGGCTACTAGGGCATGTGGGGTATCATATTATGAAAGAGCGCTGTTTGCACATTCTCAAACATTTTTTAATTTTTTTTTAAGTCGCATAGTTTTCGACGTTTGAAGAAAAATGTAATAAAAACTTTTTTACAAAAAACAAAACCGACTTCCAAAAAAAAACACTACGAAGTGAAAAATAACTTTAATTTCGTAAGTCGGTGTCTTTGGATCTGTATTTTAGGTTTTTGCCCCCGACTTCCGAAATTAAAGTTATTTTTCACTTTGTAGTGTTTTTTTTGGAAGTCGGTTTTGTTTTTTGTAAAAAAGTTTTTATTTTTCACTTTTTAGTGGGTCAGTTTGTAATTTATCTAAGTTACAATAACCCAATGTCAACTGCTCATCACATTTTACAAAACATTGCTTTTCCCGATGCAGGGACGTTAATTTTTGAGGAGTTCTCCTAGTAAGAACCAGGAGAACTGGAGCTCATGGTGAAGTCACCATCACCATTATGCATTTTGACGAGCATAAACCATATTAAAGTAATCGAATCGCAACCTGTGATATACTTAGATATAATTGAGTATCTCCGATGGCCATGATGATCATGGGGCCACTTGGGAAGTATACCCTTTCGAACAAAAAAAGAAAAATTCAAATCGGTCCAGCAATTTTGGAGTAATCGGGGAACATACATAAAATAAAAAAAAAAAAAAAAAAAAAAAAGGTTCCGACGAATTGAGAACCTCGTCCGTTTTGAAGTCGGTTAAAAAAAAATACCGTTCCCCCCTTGTCTTCGAAGTTTGCAAAGAGAAAAATCTGTAAAGATTACAGGAAAAATAAAACGATCTCTCTAAATAGCACACTTTTTCAGAAATCAGAACGGAACCGTGAAGTCATTTACCATAATGATATGTACCTAATACCTATGGTAATCGCTGTATGGAAGAGGTCCTGGCACGAAACTACCAATCAAACATGGTATTATAACTAAACATTCAAGCTTCAATCCACATGCACATAGCAGCTAATCGCCGAGGCCCTTACACTGTAAGCTACATATTCTAACTAGATCATTGCCACGAATCCGTACTGCAATGCATCAGTGCGCACGTGACGCTGTTTGCGTCAAGTTTCAAGAGAGGAGCGGGGTTTTGTCGTAGCAGGCAAGTACCAAGACGTGTTTTAAAACTGCTAAATACGTGTGGTATTGGCTGCAATACCACACGTATTTAACAGTTTTCAAAACCCAAAGAGATTTAAGGCCGAACTATAGGCCAATGACCTTGAGTGGTTAGCTTGCGCATTCTGGCCTGAGCTCACGCAACACGTCGTACGCCCAGCCAGTAATAGGACTCGCCCATCAAGGAGCGCTGTCCCAAATTAGACGCATTTTTAATTTATTATAATAAAAAATATACATGTTTTTAAAAAGTAACAAAACCAAATCATTTTCGTTTGTATTGCAAAGTAGTAGATATTTTTTTTATATTCTTTTGATAAAAAAATTAAGGAGTAAAATTGTTTCATCTTAACGATTTGGAGGTGATTTGGGGTTTTTTTTCTTATTATGTGATACCGATAGAAAAATTATGGCTAAACCAAATTACGATTCATATCATGTAGATTACTAATAATTTCGAAAAACTGCTTTATCTGCACGCTGTTTTTAAGCTTTTTTCGAAAGAGTAGCCTTAAGCTGCACCCTTTTTAACCCCGACGCAAAAAGAGGGGTGTTATAATAAAGACAAATAATTTATTTCAAGAGATCATTAAGGCTTGTCCGCCGTAAAAAGCGCGGTCATTGTCGGACTGCATAGAAAAGAAAGAGAAGCGCGATGACACAACGCTTGCAAAATATGAAGTAATTATCGATTTACAAAAAATCTATTGATTGGACCAAAAAAGCAATGACATGAAATCAATCCTTATTATTTTGTAAAGAACTGTATAATTCTATTAACAGTTTTCATGAAAATTGTAGGAGTAATATGGTTAAAACTAGAAAAAATAGACAGACATAGACCTGGGTTTAGTTCTTTTTTTCCTTAGTTCTACAAACTAAAATAGATTTCAAGACACATGAAATCACTTCTTATGGTACTGTAGATTGCTGTGTATTGTTTTCCTATCAAAAATATGCTATAGTTACTGTAAAAGATGGCCACAAAGTTACTTACTTTCGCCGTATTTTAGGTAGGAGGAGCCTTAACTACAGGACCTAAACGCAACTAAACGCAAATATAATGTCTAAAAGTATAACAGCGCAGTTCTAACCTAACCGAACCTATTTAGGGGGTGCCCTGGCTTAGTTACTGCGACCAATTTATTAAGCACTCGCGTGGTTGGTCACAGTTCCAACCTAACCTATAAAATAAATATCATTCAGGTCGCTAGTTGAACAGGCGCCGTTTGGTTAAAAGGCTAGGCTGTTAACTGAATGGCTAATTAAGCTAGATGGCTGCGACATATCCACACAAAAATCTCAAGAATATCAAGAAAGTAATATGCTCTTGCTCTGGTTCTCTGAACGTTTGGTCTAAGCTAAGGCCACCTTTATGAAAATCTTTTAGAAACTTTATCTCTGGGGAATTTCGGACTTCGAAATCCTTATCCCAATTTATTTTGGGCCTGCGCAGATTTCTTTTTCTTCCATACATATCTATCAGCTGTCATCTCAGTGTTGACTTCCTCAAGTCTCCCTTCAAGTCTGCCTTTTGGTAAGGGCCAGGCCCGGGTCGACGGCGCGTTGTGTTCCACGCGCGCCTCAAAGAGATGTCAGCCAGCAGAGATGGGGTCCGATAGGGCCGATGTCGCCAGGGTCGCGGCTTGTTCGAAAGAGATACCGTGGCCCTGGTACAGGCAACTGAAGGAACACGGGTGGGTTTTAGTCAGTAAAACTCTGACACGCCCTTCCGCTCCACCCAGAGCGGGAGAAGTCATTTGATGATTTCAAATCCACAAAAAAAAAAGTGTTCACTTCCCCAAGGGACAAAAACTCTCTCCCTAATAGCGTTAGAAATAGCTTATTATAGGCGCCCCTCGATAACGTCTGTCACTTTAAGAGTGAAACATGTCAACCTTTATCCAACCTTAATATAACCATATCTTTCACATCAAGGAAACGCTAACCCTACAAATATCATGTCTTTCACATCAACAAGGATAAAAATTTACGCAAACATGACAATTGCTCTCACATTTTATGTGAAAAACTTCCGATCCGACCCTCCAAAGCACAGTCTTTCGAACAATGAAGAAGCCCTACTTCTCCAAAAATAAACCGCTTTCCTATTGAGAATGAAACCGGTTCTTCTCCATCTATTTACGTCGTTTCGTGTCACGGTCATGGGTCGTATGTGTACACAATGCATGGCAACAATGTTACCGGTTACCTCTTTTGTATGACACCGGAAACGTCGGAACACGACAGGTTAGGTTGGACGGAACTGCGTGAAATATTTCGTGGCGTTAGATGAGTCAGTCAGTATTATGCGAAAAAATTGTAAAATGATTAATTTGGTTACAGTAATTTATGTGTGGATGTTGTTATTGGTCACTTTCGGGGTCAGCGAACTTTGTACGAGTCCAAAGTCCGCAAAATGAACAAGGATGTATGGTATAATTTCTGTTATAAAAGTAAGAAATGTAGAGTTTTAAGGCGAGCATACACGTCGACCCGTAGTCTCATACAGTCGTCGCGCGGACCCGCTAGCGAATATTTCTAACCCGCTAAGTTGCGTTTTGTAAAAAATGCACAGTTGTACGGAAAACTTTTCACCGCACAACTTTTCAGTCACCGGTGTCACTTCCAGACTTCCTCTTATATACTCATTTCTTCACACATCCCTCTTATCATTCTCATCTCAGATGCATGCAGTTGCCTTTCATTCATCCTTTTTGAGGCATTCCTTTAGCCGCATTCGTTTTTAACTCGCATTATCGCATTAATCCTCAGTGGCGGCAATGGGGAATCGCAATGGTTTTCTTCCGTATTTATAAATAATAACAGCGGTACGGGTCGATCCATCAGGTCAATCTACGCTTACGCAACGCAACGCTGTTGGTCCGTGGATCTTTACATACCGAGACTCCTCCGTGCCTCGGAAAGCACGTTAAGCCATTGGTCCCGGCTGTCATTCGTGGATCTTTGGCAGTCGTTAAGGGTCGTCAGAAGCCCAAAAGTCTGACAGCCAATATATCTTACGAAGGGGTATCGTATTACTTACCCAGTAACTGGGTTGTGGTGGTCAGATAGGCAGTCGCTCCATGGAAAATACTGGCATTCAGCTGCATCTGGTTAGACTGGAAGCCGGCCCCAACATAGTTAGGAAAAGGCTAGGCAGATCGATTTACGCAAGCAACTAATTCCATAGGATGGGTCGATAAGACAGTACGGTTGACGCAGTGGATAAAGCGATGAGCCGCTGCGCAGTCTTGAGGGTTTGGTTTCCTCACCGAACAATTATTTTGACTACTGATAAATTCGAAGACATGTGACATCTACCAACTTTCCCGCTCACAGAGAGGAGGCCTGTGTCCCAGCAGTGGGAACATTATAGGCTGATTAAGATTGTGCTACACTGTAATGTGGAGCAGGTGATGTTTTATACAAAAACAAAAAAAAAACATTAATTCTATGCAAGCTGCAACTTCATACCAAACGGTATCTACAAAGTGTGAAACCTAACGAGATAATGCGGTTCACAATTAGCGATTAATCAGTCGAGCGTCACGCAACGCTGGCCATCTTATAGTAAACAGAATGCGTTGGACCGTGACGCGAGTTTGTACTAATTTCGAGAATATTATAAAGTTATTAGATGAAATTCGTAGCTTCATTTATCCGACTTCAACAAAGGAACATAATTTCTATTATTTTTTTCGTAGCAGTCACTTTTGGCTCTAAATGCACGATTTTCTCTGAAACTACTGGGCCGTTGTCTTTACTGCTGTTCTTTTGAACTAATGACTATTGTGGAAGTCTGCACTAAGCCCTTGATGATATTTTACCTTTTTATACCTTTTGTGTAGGTTTTCGCTACCTATTGGTTATTATTTTGATTGACTTAAATATACCTACTTTCGTTTTACTACCAAGAACCAGCGCTTTTTTTATTTCGATAATTAATATTTGGTCCTTCGAGCCGGATCAAATATTAACTACCGAAATCAAAAAAGGCGCTGGTTCTTGGTAGTAAAACAAAATTATATTAAGTCAATCAAAATAATAACCCATAGGTAGCGAAAACCTACAAAAGGTATAAAAAAGTAAAATATCATAAAGGGCTTAGTGCAAACTTGCACAGCTATTCAGACCTCTTTGCTGTTTTTTTTTCTGATAGCTGTTGACTCGGTAATATAGCTGTTCTCTGTACTCAGTTGTCAAGAACTGGCGAACTCTGATTGTGTCTAGATTTCGTTAGTCAACAGCACGACAACTGTAATGGTCTCCTAGGGAAGACTCGATATTCAATTAAATACTCGTGGGTGTCGTAAAAGGCGAGATTGCGGCTAGCTATGTTAGAGTTGCAACAATGGCAATGTTTATCCCATAAACGTCCATTAAAGCGGTTTACGAAGAAGCCATAATAGAAAAGGTCTTTGAAAGGGCTCGTACGCGGAAATACTATCGCGAGCCACTAAGAATTGAATATTTCAAAGCCCTGAAGGCTGATTCCTTGTTTAAAAACGTTCTAAATCTACGAAATCTACAGTCCATTCATAGTTATTTTACCTCTGACGCAGCAACCCAATATAAACCTTAACATAACCAAAAAAAAAAATCACTGACCGACTTGTAATGGCAGCAACCCAACAGCAACCTTATTGCAATCACAATAAAGCTCATACTGTGAGTTTGACAGCAAAATAACTGAACGGTCTAGTCGTTCTTCTGAGGGCGTAGACAGAGAATTCTATAGACCGCTGGATATCTTCCTTTGCATTCACACAAGACAAAGAAGAGCATATTAACGTCACTAGCATACAAAAGAGACAGAGTAAAATATGTCTGTCCTTTATCGCGTGCCGGCTATGACCATCGATGTGCGCAACAAGTTTGACGTTTATGGCAGCTGCAGATTGAAATACAATTGTTTAATATTGAATACATCGAGATTATACACAAAATATTACCTTTTCGTGCTCAATTCTGTATTATTACATTTGTGCAAATGTGCAAAATGGTAAAGTGCAGTGCAATAAACTCTAAAAGTGATAGTTTGATGAAGATTTCCGGATTGTCCTTTCACTCGTTAGTATTCGATCTTTTTATGTATTCGATCGCTTTGTGTTCTGCTATTTCTAATCAAATAGTCGCAGTAATGTACAAACACTACAAACTAATTTGTATATTGTGTTAAATCTCATAAAATCGTGATTTGCGCAATATTTTTATTTTCTTACCTCGAAATTCAGTGTTGCCACTTTTTGACGGAGAATTTACCCTTTAATACGGGTAAAATTAATTTTGAAAGCAATGGCTATAAAAAAATATTTTATTTCAGACCTTGATCCATTGATATTAGTACTACACATTCTTATAAGCTATGTTAGTAACAAACGTAATAAAAGTTTCTAATTCATCTGCACTCACCATTATGCCCCTCATTGGGTACATGTTGTGCATGTATAATGCGTCATAATGGTGCAGCACGGCTGTTCACTGATGATCTTCTGAATGTCGTTGACGCTCCCACGTACTCTGCGCATCATAGAAGCATTCTTTTTACGCAATATGGTATTGAAACCATCAGTATGTACTTCGGCAAACATACCTGGTGCACTGCAGTAACGTGGAAGCCTCAACAACATCCTGAAAGTATTGTTATACTGAACTCTGAAGACATCGTATGCCGTCTGCGTCTATCGTACCCACAGAGTGCACATGTACAAAGATTGGCAATATCGAGTTATTTTTACTTCTGGTGTAAAACGTGCAAACCTGCGGGCCAACATATTGCATACTATATAGCTACTACTATAGGTACTATAAATATATAAATCACTTAAAAATCTGGAAACTAAGCAAGATCACTGGTAAAAATTAAAGGTAATGAAAAAAAATCTTATTAAACTTGCAGATTTCCAAATAAACTCGAAGTAAGAAACATGTGGATTGCTGCTACTAGGAGTTCCAGGATTGATGTGTGAGCACTATGTAGCTACTATAAAACTTCCTTTTGCTGGGTACGTCTCTCAATGACTTGACTGTGCCCTGGCGGTTGAGAGTAGGTCACTCAAATGTCTCGCTGGTGGTGGCGTAAGTGTCGGATCATCAAAATGGTTGAGCTAATTGGTGCTGATCCATGCGTCATGTTCGTGAACGGGCGCCGTCAGTTGGGACTGGCTTCTTAGCTGCCACGGCTTATTTTTAATTTTTAATTTAGTTGTTTTTAGTTTTTATATTTTTGTTACGGACGCTTTTAACGTGCACGTCTGTCTACATTGTTCTCACATGTATATTTTCAAAATGAACGATAGGTATAGCCAATATTTTGTAAAATATTTTGATTTAAAAGAGTGTCCGTGGAGTTTCTTGCCCATTCATCTCCATAGGGACCTACTACGCTTTTATGGGCAACTAGCTTCATCTTTCTGACTGACCGACCCCTTGACAATTCAAAAGTGCCTGTAATTGGTTTATTTGAAACTAGCTTTTGCCCGCGGCTTCGCCCGCGTGGATGTCGGTAAATATCCCATGGGAATGTTCATGTGGAAAACATAGGGCCGACCGATATAACTGTGCAAACTCAAATCGCTACGATATATCGTTACCGTGTATAGTCGGTATAAAGCTACCAGTCGGCATGATTTTTTCCGACATCTTCAACAGTCGTCGTCATATTTCAGCCAATTTATACAAAACCATAATGAATTGAATGACACTGAATCACTCCGTTCATTGGAGAAAACCGTATGAAAACCGTTCGGTACTTTTTGACATTCATTCAAACAGACAGACATACGCGGCGGGGGCGGCGACTTTGTTAATTACTTAAAATTTATTATGCCAGTCACGCTCTAATAACAAATAACTTTTGTCCGAGTGTCCACTCGTTCAAATAATTTCCTCGTAAAAACGTCGAATGAAATAAAGACTAAATGTTACCTCAAGATTCGAACTATGACTACATTTCCAATCCCTTAAATCTCTTAAAAAGAGGTAGGTACACAAACATTTGTCAACCCCTATTGTACCCCTTAGGGGACGATTTTTAAAAAACGCTGTACCATTATTTCTTTATTTCCTACCAAAAGCATAAATTTCAATTTTCATATCCCTAACTTAAGAAATGCTGGGTTTCCCATACAAACTTTCATCCCTTATATAAAAGTAGCCTATGTCCTTCCCCAGGATGCTATAAAGCCTTGCCAAATTTTATCGAAATCCGTGCAGTTTTGTAAATTTTAAAATCAACCCTTATTTTATTATATATAATTTTTCAAAAACGCTGAACCGCATATTTCTTCATTTCCTACCAATAGCATAAATTTGTTATCCCTAACTTAAGAAATACTGGGTTTCCCTTACAAACTTTCATCCCCTATATCACCCCCCGTAGTATTGTTTTTGAAAGTATCGTATGTCCTTTTCCAGGATGCTATATAAAGCCTTGCCAAATTTTGTCGAAATCCGCGCAGTTTTGTAAATTTTAAAATTAACCCCTATTTTACCCCCTTAGGGGATGCTTTTTCAAACACGCTGAACCGCATATTTCTTAATTTCCTACCAATAGCATAAATTTGTTATCCCTAACTTAAGAAATACTGGGTTTCGCTTACAAACTTTCATCCCCTATATTACCCCCCGTAGTATTGTTTTTGAAAGTATCCTATGTCCTTTCCCAGGATGCTATATGAAGCCTTGCAAAATTTTGTCGAAATCCGTGCAAATTTGTAAATTTTAAAATCAACCCCTATTTTACCCCCTTACGCGATGATTTTTCAAAAACGCTGAACCGCATATTTCTTTATTTCCTATCAAAAGTATACATTTTAATTTTCACATCCCTAACTTAAGAAATACTGAGTTTCCCATACAAACTTTCATCCCCTATATCACCCCCTGTAGGTTTATTTTTTAAGAAAAAAAGTAGCCTTTGTCCTTCCCCAGGATGCTATATAAAGCCTTGGTAAATTTTATCGAAATCCGTGCAGTTTTGCAAATTTTAAAATCAACCCCTATTTTACCTCCTTAGGGGATGATTTTTCAAAAACGCTGAACCGCATATTTCTTAATTTCCTACCAATAGCATAGGTTTGTTATCCCTAACTAAAGAAATACTGGCTTTCCCTTACAAACTTTCATCCCCTATATCACCCCCTGTAGTATTATTTTTGAAAAAAATAGTATCCTATGTCCTTCCCCAGGATGCTATATAAAGCCTTGCCAAATTTTGTCGAAATCCGTGCAGTTTTGTAAATTTTAAAATCAACCCCTATTTTACCCCCTTAGGGGATGATTTTTCAAAAACGCTGAACCGCATATTTCTTTATTTCCTATTAAAAGCATACATTTTAATTTTCATATCCCTAACTAAGATACAAACTTTCATCCCCTATATCACCCCCCGTAGGATTATTTTTGAAAAAAAAAGTAGCCTATGTCCGTCCCCAGGATACCATCTATAGCCTTGCCAAATTTTATCGAAATCCGTTCAGTGGTTTAGGCGTGAAAAGGTAACAGACAGACAGACAGACAGACAGAGTTACTTTCGAATTAATAATATTAGTATGGATAAATGCTTTAAGTTTGAGTTTGAATAAAACATTGCAGTCGCATCATTACTCATATTTTTTATTTCTAATCATGGAAACATGAAATACAAACCTCATTTAAAAAATCTTATTTTATGAAGAATATTGGGTAAAATGTACATCACTTGGTAACCCTAAACAAAAGATGTACTTTTTTTCTGTCCCTTTCGACGGCACGGATTCCATGAGTCTATAGAATTCACTGTCTTCGTTTGAGGGTCTAACGTCGCAATCTCAGCGACAATCAATGTCAAAAACTTGTCAAAAATATTGGTACAGACGCCAGCACATCAAGCTACTACAATCTGACAAATATCTTTAATAGATTTTCATCTTTATCGCTGAAGCATTAGGTTCAAGGTTGATTTGGAAAATTTGACAGTTTCGGGTGGCTTGACCTTAGACGTTTTTAGGGTTCCGTACCAAAATGGTAAAAAAGGAACCCTTAAGGTGTGACTAAGTCTGTCTGTCTGTCTGTCACAGCTGGATATCTCGAGAACTACTAATGCTATCAACTTGAAATTTAGAACCGTTTTAGATGACATTTACCCAACTATTTTGCAAATAAGAAAGAAATAAAAATATTTATATTTTTTTTGCAACGGGGACTGAAAGGGGGTCTTAAAAATTCAAAGTGGAGCTACTATGGCATGTGGGATATCATATGAAAGAGCGCTGTTTGCACATTCTCAAACATTTTTTCTTTTTATTAGGGCCCATTTTTTTTTTAAGTCGCATAGTTTTCGACTTTTGATGAAAAATGTAAAAAAAATACCGTTCCCGTTCCTTATCTCCGAAGTTTGCAAAGAGAAAAATCTGAAATTATTCTATGTGATAGAAGTTTATGTAAAGATTACAGGAAAAATAAAACAATGTCTCGAAATAGCACACTTCTTCAGAAATCGGAACAGAACCCTCGGTGCGCGAGTCCGACTCGCTCTTGACCGGTTTTTTTTTAACAGATTGCGACTGAAATTATAATGCCCCTTTGGTATTTCCGGATCTAAAGGCGTATCGACATATGCCTTGTTTTAGGGAATCTATCTAAATCTATACTAATAATAAAGTTTGTTTTTTTGTTTGTTTGTATGTTTGAACGCGCTAATCTCTGGATCTACCAGTAGGATTTGAAAATACTTTTTGCATTTGATAGCCCAATTCTTGAGGTAGGCCATAGGCTATCGTCACGCAATGACCAAAATTTAAAAAATATAGAAAGAAAGCTAAGCGAAAACGAAGTACTAGCGCAGGCGATGCGATGCGACGGAGTGGTTCGGGGGGAAAAGTAATTTCACGCGGACGAAGTCGCGGGCAGAAACTAGTAGAATGTTACGCCGAACCTACTGTATGCTATATTGGTAAGAAATTGCATGCAATGCGGCAGTTATATTTATTTTTCAGAGTTATGCAGTACAAGGCCAAGTTAGTTATTATTTATCATATTTATATCTATTACTAATCCTTGGGCGATTCCTGTCTACAACTAGTTGGTTAGTGGTTGGTTTAGTTTCTGCGATAATTCAAACCGTTGGTTTCGGAGGCGAAAGACGCAAACTTCGTCATTCAATCTGCCTAGCCTTTTCCCAACTATGTTGGAGTCGGCTTCCACTCTAACCGAATGCAGCTGAATACTAGTATTTCACATGGAGCGACTTCGTCATTCTGGTTCCAAATTCAAATTCCACCATAAATCTATTCGATAAACTGATATCAACGTCAAAGGAGCTCGTGGCTAAGTAATAACAGCCGCACGGGTCGATCCATCAGTTAAGCTACTCTTGCCGGGTTTGGTCAGTGGATGGGTGACCATCTTTACATACCGAGACTCCTCCGTGCCTCGGAAATCACGTTAAGCCGTTGGTCCCGGCTATCATTCGTGGATCTTTGACAGACGTTACGGGTCGTCAAAAGCCTGAAAGTCTGACAGCCAATCTTACCAAGGGGTATCATATAACCCAGTTATTGGGTTGTGGGGGTCAGATAGGCAGTCGCTCCATGTAAAGTACTGGTATTCAGCTGCATCCGATTAGACTGGAAGTCGACCCCAACATAGTTGGGAAAAGGCTAGGCAGATTGATTGATATCAACGTAATATATGGGCGACTTGTTTACATGAACGTCACATCGAATTTGGCTCGAGTATAATCAGACATGCTCAACCAACTAATTCGGGTATGTCCACAACACTTAACAAAAGTAAATAAGTACACAGTGACGTTACCAAGCCCTAAAAGTTATATCTACTGAACAATGTTCTATTATCAACAGGCTATTAAGAACCTTATGGCCTTGGAATAAATGCTGTATTGTGATGACGGTGGGAGTGCACGGCCCCATAGTGTCACATCCTATGATAATTATGAGTCTTTATCAGCACAATGGGTGTTGGTACTTGTGTGTCTTTCTATAGAGGTCATGGTTTTTTAATGATTTAAGTTTTGATTGAGGATGAGTCATTATGGTGCCTGTGGGTATTTTTTTGGCTGCAATGTCAGTAGAGATTCCGATTGATAATTTTTTTCGAAATTCGTCCGATTTTCATTTTCGGCCTAACACCGAATTCAAAATAAAACTTTTTTTTTGGTTTTTGATAGTATTTTCTTCGGTAAAAGTAAAAGAAATGCAGTATCAATCTTTAAATAATTATATTTAACCGTTTAAACTTAAATCACAGGAAACTTCAATGGTACTTTTCTTAAAATCATCCATATCATAAATACGAAAGTTTGGGTGGATGGATGGAGGTTTGTTACTCAATCACGCCAGAGCGGCTGAACGGATCTGGATAAAATTTGGCACAAAAAATAGATAGCCTGGAATAGCACACAGGTTACTTTTTAACCCGGAAAAATTTACGGTCCCCGTGGGATAATTTCTGACATCCACGCGGGCGAAGCCGCTGGCAAACGCTAGTAGTTGTGGTAGTCATAGCAGTGTGATAAGTTGTTGTGGTCTATAAGGATATAATCTGAATAAATTAATTAAAAGTTTTGATTTGCCTGTACTTAATTGATGTAGGTAGATTAAAGCACATGTATTTTGGTTATGGTACGAGGAGCTCGTGGCTAAGTAATAACAGCCGCACGGGTCGATCCATCAGGTTAAGCTACGCTTGCCGGGGTTGGTCCGTGGATGGGTGACCTATCTTTACATACCGAGACTTCTCCGTGCCTCGGAAAGCACGTTAAGCCGTTGGTCCCGGCTGTCATTCGTGGATCTTTGACAGTCGTTACGGGTCGTCAGAAGCCCGAAAGTCTGACCAGTCTTACCAAGGGGTATCGCATTACCCAGTTACTGGGTTGTGGAGGTCAGATAGGCAGTCGCTCCATGTAAAATACTGGTATTCAGCTGCATCCGGTTAGACTGGAAGCCGACCCCAACATAGTTGGGAAAAGGCTAGGCAGATTGATTGATTTTGGTTATGGTATTGCTAGGCTACAACGGCATCGTAATATTTAACTTATTTTGGTTATGTGCAACAAATGCACAAAACATGAGTAGTAATAATTGAGTATATGTTACGTCTAATAAACGTTTTTGTGTGTGCAAAGCTTTTAACCAGTTGAATGCCGTAATTACAGACACAATTAAAAAGCCATTGTGTCTCGTGTGGATCCACGTTCCGGCACACAAAGCGTTAATTTACCTTTTTTTTCAATAAAAATTAACAAAAGTAATGTTACCAGTTATTGATTAATAACACAAAATACTTTTGACAAATTCGTAATATCGCAATTCGCTATTGCCAATATCGCAATTTATTTTGGGTTGGCGCAAGATTTATTTTTCTTCCATACTTCTCTATTAGTCGTCATCTCGGTAGCAACCCCCAAACTGAGTCTTACTATAAAAATTATGAGTTTCAATAGTTATTTCTACACTTACCTTTCCTCTGTATAATAACCCTGAGCAGTGGTCGGGCGGTGAGCAGCGCTCTAGCGAGGTTGTCATCGTTGTTGATTGGCAACAAGTCTCCGTCTCTCGGGTCCGTATAGGATATAAGGAAGGCCACGTCATGAAGCCTGTGCAATTTCTCTATTAATGCCTTGAAGTCTTCATACTTGAGCTTTTCGGTACGACTGAGCGAAAATCTACGGAATTCTGCATCAAACTGTGAAGAGAAAAATTCTTTTAATATTTTTATCATGTAATGTGGCTATGCTCGGAGTTTCTTTGAAGGATAAAAGCAGGAATGAAGTTATCCGGGAAAGAGCATAGCTTGCAGAATAAGCAAACTGAAGTGGTAGTGGGCTGGCCATGTTTGTCAAAGGACCAATGGCCGGTGGAGCAGACGAGTCCAGGAGTGGAGACCGCGTATCGGTAAGCGTAGTGTGGGACGCCCCCAGCTAGATGGACCGACGACCTGAAGAAAGTGGCTGGGACAGACTGGATGCGGAAGGCGGAGGAAAGGGTGTTGTGGTGCAGCCTGGGAGAGGCCTATGTCCAGCAGTGGACTGATTGATTGAATGTGATAGATAGAATATCAGCCTGTATTTTCCAGAAAGGTTAGGCAGAGGTGTACCTATAATACACCCACATTTTGTCAGTTATGTTTAAGTCCCATTGCCAAGCCTACACACACACAAGCCAACACAATACAAGCCTATTGCGATCAACCAGGCACAAATTCAGACTCCGGGCTGCCACTGAGAAATATCTGATGAAAAAACCTACAACATCACCTTCCTGTCCTTTTAGAACATTATTGGAATTCATTCATATTAATATTATAAACTTAGCTGTATGGAGGGATTGAATTGTACACATTAACCCCTCCCGTGTCTGAGTTTGGGCTATTTTTAGACCCGAAACCCCAGCGGTGGGGGGGGGGTTGGGGGTTAGTTGCGAACTCTATTAGGTTCACAACTACTGATGAGGTTGTTTTCCATCCGATGATGTTTTTTACGTTTATTATATGATTTAAACTTATATACAGATAGCGCGCGAGTTGAATGCAGTCGGGGTCTGAGGAAAAGAGCGGGAGCATCTCCCCCCGCTATCCGTACGCCCCACCTCACGCGCCTGCAGTGTATTGTAATTATAATTAGGTCACAGCACTACCGCATTCCTAAGCTCTGCATTCAACTCGCGCGCTATCTGTACCTACTATGTAAAGTTTTGTCCTTATGCACACATGGAGTGCATTTGACATGCTGTGGGGGAGGGGGTGTTAGTTGCGAACTCCATTGGTGCACAACTACTGATGATGATTGGTTTTCCATCACATGATGTTTGGAGCAAACTTACGACAATATGTTGTTTGCGTCCCCGTCTATACTGATGAGATCATAGAAATATAAAAAACAGGAGAAGTGGCAAGGGGGCGAATGTGTCCACACAACATGCTCAGTATGAGTCGTTCATAGTACAATTTCCTCCGCAAAGTAGTGCGCTTTCGACTGTGACCATGTAAATTTTTAAGAATGCCGTGTTGTTCAGTGGTTTCTTGTAAAAACCGAAGCCATGTAAATCATGGAATCACTTTTCATATGTAAATACAAGTATTTTACCATATTTGTCTTTAAAATCATGAAAGTGACAAAGGGACAAAGTGGAGACACAGGGTTCAGATACATTTTAACATACTGGGCACATCTCCTTCTTTCTTATAACTATGGATGAGGTATTGCAGCTTTTTCATTATATAGACAGTTTACAACACCATTTTCATTCAAAGATTACTTAATGCAACATACATAAAATCATTAAGTTTTATAGCAGCTAGTGATCTTCCTCTCACTGGGAAGAGGCATGTGTTCCAGCAGTGGAAACATTATAGGTTGATTACATAGTATACTGTGTCAGATATACATAGAATTATCAGAATTGTTTAAAACTTTTAGACACAAAAAAAAAACTATCCTGAATTTTATGCCTAACCAATTTAGCTATATTCAAGTGTCTATGTTTATAAACACTTATAAGTGGTTGTTAATTTCAGTTATCTTCAACAGACCTAATTCCCAAGACACTACAATAGAGTTAATTGCTCAAAATATCTTTTTCATCAATGCAATGATTCAAGTTTTTGATGGAACTATTTTGTTACTATCATTATGCCATTTAAAGCTTATAAACACACTCATAAGCTATTTTGATAGCTCAAGTACAGAAGGAAAACATTGTTTAGTAAGGAATACAAACAATTTTCGAGTCCATGCTTCCTTTTAGATAATAATTCTGAGTAGTTTTTTTTTTTCACACAGAACTTGACATGTCAATGAATACTCGTCCCTATGAAATTCCTCTAGCTAACTATTGCCAATTTTTAACAGTAATAGTCTACACTATCCTGTCATCTCTTAATAGGTTCGAAAGTTTGCGTGACTCTTTAAGTTTGGTCAAGAAATTAGAAATTCCTTCCCACTTACCTTAGTTTTGACTTCCACCGTTTGACTGTCAACACGAGCCGCTATTTTGTTCTTCGACATCTCTAAAGCATTTAATATAAAGCACTAACACTATAAAACTATTCTCAAAACATTTAGGCACTTAATTTCAAACACAACATTGTAAAATATCAAAAGTTTATTAAATTATTGATATGACGGTGTCCATTCCACTCGCGTCGTAATTTCAGTAAGTTTGTTCTCAGTTACAACATTTTTCATGCATTAGTAATACATGACATAAGATTCACCAATGACAGTAAAGCTCTACAATATTTTTCTATGACAGTGTATTATGATTGGCCACAATTTCAGATGACAATTAAAACTGATAACGACAGTTGTTTCCTTGATTCTTTTCACGCAGTATTTCGAAAAGTTTCAAGAATATTATCTTTTACAAAAAGGACGGTTTTTTTAACTCGTCAAAATGTAGGGAGCAGCTGACTGTTTACACTGCCGCAGCCGGTGAGAACTCTTTCTCTACTAGTTTAGCTTGTCGCAGCGACATGACCTATCAAAGACTACTCGCTCAGCTGTGCTCGTTTGGCGAGCAGAACACTGTCTGAGAACCTAGCGACGAAACTATCAGAACTCGCACTGTTCGTTGACTCGTTCGTTTCTAGCTGCTAGCTCTACTCGCTTCTCGCAAATCGTCAGCGGTGGGACAGGTACGTATCTTTTAAAAAGACGGTCATGAAAAAGGGTAGCTAGGTATTGGTCATAATTTCTCAAACTCACCAAAATCTTGCAAATCGTGCAAATTACAAAATGGAGCCTACACTTGCCGCAAACTACAAACCTCTGCAAACGCATACAAACGTGTGGGTGCATCGCAAGTACTTGCCGCTGCAAGCTTCCTTTGATTCGTAAATAAAAACCGACACTTGATGGTATCGGTAGCATAGCAAGCCGCCAAGCCCACATCAAGCAAAGCTATTCTAGACTAGCTATCTAATCTGTGTTAACGGCAATATTCACACGAGTCACGACTGACGACGCGCGTGTGAATTTGTGGTGGTTTGACGAGGTTTGGAAATGTGTGGTACCGGTATCATACCACAAACTAAGTAGTATTATGCATTATGCATGATACTTTATGACACAGACCAAGGACTTGTCAGATTGTCAAATGTCAATTCTGACGTCTGAGATTTTGTCAGTCAGATTTTTAAAGTTGTCAACTTGTCAAAATAATAAATAAATAGGGAGCAACAAAAACAACCGATATCCGTAGACGAAAATCAAGAAAATTATATAAGATGACCAAACTAATAAACAAAGATGCAGAACGATTAAATCCATGTTTGAAGGTCTCTTCTTTATATATTTTTTGTTTTAATAATCTCAAAAATGTTTACATTATGTAATTATTTGATTTATCTTTTTAGGAGCAAGAAATGTCCTACAAATGTTTGAGCAAGAATGGGTATGACAGTACTAAATGCGAGCAATATTTTGATAACTATAACACATGTAAAAAGTTTTGGGTAAGGCAAAAACAATTTTAAGTTTGAGGTTACAATTCTTCCGATTTGTATCTTATTTCAAGGTGTGTAACATCAATAGAAAGCACAGCTGGACAACTGTAAAGACGCATTATTAGGCCTCTTTGAGGTTTTTTTTATCATGCTAGAATCTAGAGGAACATTACACATACATAGGTACCTAGATTAAAACCACTATTTTATGAATCAATCACCTTTGTGCAAAATTTCATCTAAATCTCTCTGGTCATTTAACGTTATTGAGTAATAAACATCCAATCATTCACATGTAATTAATACTAAGTAGTATTATTAACAGCGCTGTATTTATTAATATTAAGTAGTATTATTAACAGCGCTGTATTTATTTTTCAGGGTAAAGTATACAAGGACAGAAAAGCTAAAGGAGAGTATCCATACTTGCCTGAAGTAGAGGATAGAGCCAGAATAAAGGAACAATATTTCAAATCTGTTAAAGATAGCTTTTAAACGCATTTAAAAAAAGAATACAAGTACATACTGTTTATAGATAAAATAATTATGTAACTTACAGCATCAATTGGTCACACTTTGATCAATCAATTTTGTTTATGGCAATGAACATAAACTCTTCCATGAAATACACAGGTTTTATCTTGACTAAATGTGCATCATTTGTTGATTCTAGGCATCTATTTGAGTTTTAAAAAGTCTACAGCACACATTCATTCAGTTGACACAATGTTAAAAATACCTGAAGGCCAATTCACGTACCTAAAAACGTTCAAATTCAAGACATAATCTTATGCCAGCGACAATTAAATGTACCCTAAATATGTAATGTGTGTATGTATGTAATCTAGGTAAATGCTATACAATTTTTGACAGATTGAGACGTGTGCGTACGCGCAGCGGAATGTTGTTGAATTTAAAGATTTTAATTATGCAGATATTTAGTGTATGACGTCGTATAATTGTGTATGGTAAAAAAAAATTTGTGCACGCAACCATTGTGGAGAAATTCACCAAAAACTGATTCCGCTGGGCGAACGTTGTCCTGGCGGAACTTTTTTTAATCCATAGACTTTAGAAGAAAAGAGATGTGTCCAAAAATTAGTGTGTATTTGTGTGTAATTGTGTATGTATGAATAAAACTAGTGCATGCATAAACTTCGGAGAAATTCAAGTTTCCGCTACGCGAACGTTTGGCCATTAGCTAGTTTTCATATAAAGCGCTTACATAGAGAACTGTAGATTTTTACATACGTTGTTTTGAATTTGTTTATATTTGTTTAAAAAACAGATTTAGAAAAAATCGTAGGGCTTAAAAGATAAAAATATAAACGTAAAATACGCTTATTAGGTCTTAGTTCTTAAAGTATGCACTTTTGGGTCTAGATTTTCACGTTTATACAAACCTTGTAAGTGTCTGCAACATGTTGCCAAGTATCAATGATGTTCCGTTAGTAACTAAAGAGTTATAGGACAAATTTACCATGAACAGATCACTGTTTACAAAGCAGTCAAATATCACGACGTTCTGAAGGAATTGCATGGTAATATGTATGTCAATAATTAGTGTATTCATTCAACTATTCTTATGCAAAATTTCATGTCATTAAATTCAGTAATTAAAGAAAAACAATTATAATACTGACGAAGCATCGTAAACCTACATAACCCGACCAAGTTCGGATGGCTACCAAAAAGCGGCCATGCCATATATCTTAGAAACGTTCTTAACCTTCCAATATAGTATTTATTAATATGGTACAGTTGCGTACACAAGCGTTAGGAAAAAATAAAACAATTGCATTTCTTGAATGAAAAATATTTTTTTAATAATAACGCCAGTATCCACGATAAAAACAAATCTTCAATTAACAAGTACTTCTCTATTTAAATATCCGCGTACAAAAATATTTTTAATTACATATAATACTTAATTATGTAATTATAATAACGTTAACAAACGCTTGCAATGACAGCAATAGACTTAAATGTGTTTTAACTAAAATAGATTATGAACTAGCTTCTGCCCGCGACTTCGTTCGCGTGGATGACGAAACTTAGGGTAAGTATAATATTTCGAGCTTCAATAAAAATTAAAATCACATCACATAACTAACCTATTCAGTTGTTTAGATTTGATCAACACTAAAAAAGTGCTTATAAACTAAAACATTGGTATAAAAACCGAACTTCGAACAAAATAATTCTGCATATTTTGGTGGGGTGCGGGGGAACACGCTCACATACATAAGAAAAAAAAATCGATTCAAGAAGTAGTTTTTTTTAAGTTATTAGATTGTTTGATCCACTAAAGTTGCAAAGGGGAACGCTCGTGCATGCCTAGTCTATTGGTTAAATAGTGTAATAAGCTACAATATGATAAATATTTACCTAAACAGTAGTACATACTTACATGTGGTAAATATTTAATTTCCCTAAGGGGTCTATAGTTAGAATCCTGATCCGTGAAATCTTCAATAGAAATTAGCTGTATGAATTTTATTTGTCTTAAATAATATATTTAGATTATATCTCAAGTCTCAAGCGCATACTTAAATAAAGTACCTACGTAAATAGTACCTACTTTCTGTCATAGTCAAATACATTTAAAAAAGTAGGTGTACAAAAATAAATGACCTATAAATTATATCGAAACAACAATTGTGTTATCACCTATACCAATTCAATACCGGTATTATACTGTAAATTTTGGGATGTTACCTAAATATATTGCACGGCCGCTTTTTTGTAGCCATCCGAACTTGGTCGGGTTATGTAGGTTTTCGATGCTTCGTCAGTATTATAATTGTTTTTCTTTAATTACTGAATTTAATGACATGAAATTTTGCATAAGAATAGTTGAATGAATACACTAATTATTGACATACATATTACCATGCAATTCCTTCAGAACGTCGTGATATTTGACTGCTTTGTAAACAGTGATCTGTTCATGGTAAATTTGTCCTATAACTCTTTAGTTACTAACGGAACATCATTGATACTTGGCAACATGTTGCAGACACTTACAAGGTTTGTATAAACGTGAAAATCTAGACCCAAAAGTGCATACTTTAAGAACTAAGACCTAATAAGCGTATTTTACGTTTATATTTTTATCTTTTAAGCCCTACGATTTTTTCTAAATCTGTTTTTTAAACAAATATAAACAAATTCAAAACAACGTATGTAAAAATCTACAGTTCTCTATGTAAGCGCTTTATATGAAAACTAGCTAATGGCCAAACGTTCGCGTAGCGGAAACTTGAATTTCTCCGAAGTTTATGCATGCACTAGTTTTATTCATACATACACAATTACACACAAATACACACTAATTTTTGGACACATCTCTTTTCTTCTAAAGTCTATGGATTAAAAAAAGTTCCGCCAGGACAACGTTCGCCCAGCGGAATCAGTTTTTGGTGAATTTCTCCACAATGGTTGCGTGCACAAATTTTTTTTTACCATACACAATTATACGACGTCATACACTAAATATCTGCATAATTAAAATCTTTAAATTCAACAACATTCCGCTGCGCGTACGCACACGATTGAGACTGAGAACTTTGTTAAAAATACGGGAATGGCCCCTCAGTTTTTAATTTTACCTATTTTTGTGAAGAAGTTTAAGTCGGCTCTAGCAATCACTTTTTTACAAATGTAGTTTAAACTTCAAATGTAATACGGCTATCACTCAATCAGTGTTAATGATCGAAATAGCTTTTGTGTCTTTGTGGTTTACCTGTTCTTTAGTAAATATTTTGCCTTTCAGCTGGGAGGAATTCTGCCTTTATTTGTTGCTTGTGGTACTATACAACTTGAGTGCGGTGTATTCTAGATATAGACTATTTTGAGTATAAATTTTAATATATTTTACTTATATTGCATGTTTGTATTATTAACTTTAACCTATGTAATGATGTAGCAGCCAGAGATAAACTGTACAGCCTCCTTGCAATTTTTAAGAGCTCTTTAAAGTGTAGTTTCGGAAAAATAACTTTATCCACTGTACCATAAAGTTCCATTTCCTTTAACTTCAATGTTGTATGACATTTTGAAATCAACCTAATTTATAATCTTGTTAAGTTGATATTTGTTTAAATGAAAATAATGTCAATTTGAAACAGGGATTAGTGTACATTTTACAATATTGATAGCTGAACATTTCGTTCCCTAAAGTAATAACACTTCCACTACGAAAATCGCCCTTGCTACTGCGATATAGAGGTGCTGTCAATATCTAATTGTTACCACTGATGTGCGGTTGGTTCACTAGACATACACAGAACACTCTCTTAAAAAAAGTGTCAGTATCTAGCAATAAGAAAGTGCAACGCCCCCTACTATTCGCACATCATTATTTTGGCACTCCATAAGCTCCATTAACCATTTGTGCGAGCGAGACAGACTAATAACAATGATTTAAGGCTCGCCGACTCAGTTCACGGCATCCAAAATTGTGCGTATACATGTACCGTCAAGCCCCAGGCACAGATTACCCCAGGGGCGAGGGGCGACTATAGTAAGTTAAGTCGAGTCGTCGAAATCACGAGTGGGATTATAATGACTTTTACGTTTGTTGACATAAAGTTTAAATTACAATAACTATTGAAGCGCGCCCGCAAAAATCAACAACTATAATTATACTCAGGATGGTCGAGACGACACAATTGCCAAGAATTGCTCAAATTATTTGCCTGTGTAAGCTCATCTTTACGAATTACGAATAAAATAAAACCACAATAATTATCATCTAAATATTTTATTGTGACACATACAACAGTGGAGAAGCGATGACTGTGTGTCTTAGTGTAAAAAGCCACTAGCTAGCTATAAATATATAGAGCATCACCGTTACAAGGCAATATGGGAAGAACATGTTTCTCAATAATATGTTTGTTGGTCTTAACGTTACGGCTTGAGTTCAGATGATCCTGAGTTCCTGACGCGTCACAGACACATGGTAGGTACTTACTATAAAAGGTCAAATTAAATTAGTTAGCAAAACTCCGACGGTAAAACAAAAAAACTGATTTTTAAACGGCTTGTGTTTAAACGCCTACCAGAAAAGTACCTGTTTTACTACCAAAAAATTCGAACTACCTGACAGAATGGATAAATGCTCACTAAAATTCAAACCATTTTATTGTAAAATTATAATTTTAGAAAACTGACAGCAGGTCGACGGAGCCCCGAGCGGGGCTCCTATTTCTGTCTGCAGGGTTTAAAGGAACCTAACCAACCAAACCTCGGGGTGCCCCTGACGTCGACCGTCTAGGGTTAGGGTTTTCGTCAGCAGGTCGACGCAGATTTGGTATTTTTTTTTGGTAGTCATTACATTTAATCCCTTTTGAAACTGATATCTAAAGTAACTACACTACCACCTACGGTAGTTGATCTAAAAAAAAACATCAAATTATTATTTTTTTGTTTTTATGTGTCAAGGGAGGGTATATCAATACCCTTGACACATCACATCTGCGGACTTTTGCTAACTAATTTAATTTGACCTTGTATTTGAATTCAGAATTTCAGAAGAACACAAACTCAATGTAATACAGGACAAAGTTCAAATGCCATTGCAGCCAATTATGTTTTAGGACCTTTTTATTGCAAATGCTCACTCAAAAATCAACCTAGAATACATATTACTAAAGTATACAGTTGAGTAAATGGCGATGGAATGTAAATTTCTAAGATTATGAATTCAAGTATAGAAGCATAGCAGGAGCGTTGCGATTTGCTGAAATCCTAATAATATTGTAACATGTTATGATCATCTGAACTAAGCCTCTATGACAGATCAAGGCAGTAAATCTATTGGCTAGATTCAAGCCAATTAGACGTAGATACTGCTTAGAATATAAACTTTCCAACCATTTATAATAGGAGCGTCCATGAAGTGTACAATAAGGTATACTGCATTTTTTCGTCTATGATTGCTTGTCAATAAATAAGGAACTTCGTAGCGTCCATGAAGTATTGCATTTTTTCGTCTATGGTTGCCTGTCAATAAATAAGGAACTTCATAGCGTCCATAGAGTATTGAATTTTTTTCTATGGTCACCTGTCAATAAATAAGGAACTTCATAGGCGTGATTATGACAAAAGAAAAATAAATGGTTGGAAAGAGTATAACTGCGTGCATCTGTGCAAAAGTTTTATACAATACACAACCATTATTAAATCCCTAATTATCATTTTAAACAGCGCCACCGACTTTTTTGAACTGATAGTGAAATCTGGCACTACACTCTGTTCATTTAACGACTCTTGAGATGACGCATACAAACACAAACATTTGTTAACACTTTTTTGCATAGAGTATAACGAGTACAATTCAAAAGCAAGATCGACATCCTTCAAAATATTTTTTTTGCTTATTACAATAATATCAATTCTGTTAGCCGAAGTTCACACGGACGTAAAAATATCGCGGCGGGATTTTATCGCGCACTGGATTTTCAACTCTCGGCGCTAAGCAGAGCGTTGAAAATCTATTGCGCGAAACAAAATAGCTGCGATTTTTTTACGTCCGTGCGAACGTCGACTTAAGGCTGTGCCAGCTCTAAAATAAGCATTCAGTATAATATGTCATAAGAATTATCATAAAAGGAACATTGTACAGGTGAAAACTCCGACACTTATCAAAAAAGTTGGCAACACTGTTCTTCCTAGCAGTAATTATCATGTTTATAATGTAAAATATATATTCCTTTACGCGAAATAACTTACAGATCGACGATATGCTTTCTTAAAACAGCATTAACCTTACAATCTCTCTCAGAATCCTTATCGTCTACTTTTCCTAAATATTATAATATAGGTACAATACATATTTGTAACTCTCAATTTCTTGATATTTTGCTCAAATGTACGCAGTTTTGTTTCCATCACTTTTTAGGTTACCCTGACTCTCACATCAGTCCGACTTAACAGAGGTTAAACCGCGGACAATGGCGGTTGATCAGTTTTCACTCTTATGGCATTAGTAATAAGGTTGAGAAGTGTTCCACCGCCAGTGTCCGCGATGGTACATATACCGCGGGAAGCGGTTCTAATAAAGCTGTAACATCATTGTCGGATTATTACCATAACGATCAAAATTAATAACACTTAAAATTAAATTAGTTTTTATATAGGTAGATTATTTTTAGAGAAAATTTCGCGAAGCAGACAAAAATGGAATAATAAGTCGAAGTCTGCTAAATAATTTATAAAAACTAGTTTCATTTTTTAAAAACAAAGTCTTTGTTTTCATTTACATTTTAAGAAACAAGCATACAAGAATCAGAGTAACTTACTTATTTTTCAAGAAAAACGTACAAGTATACAGACATCAGCACATCAGGTTATATAAAACTGTCAAATTTCTCAAAATCATTTTAAACCTTAAAATGTTGATGGTTAAGTTCAAAATCGAATGAGACAGTTTGTAGTAACTTGAACTGCTGTGTGTAAATAATTATTAAAAGTTGTAGCGATATAATAGATCTATTTCACGCAAATTTGTGTTTAGTTTCAGGCAAACGTGCATATTTTTGTTATGTAGTAGTGAAATCAGGCAGAAATGATACATCATTGCTGTTACTTATTTAAAATAATAATCTCTACTAAAATCTCAGGAAATATGAAGATAATAATGAACGCAACCGTCTGTCTTGTTAACGAACGCGACCTAAGTGAGTTACCTAATTTTTTTACCTTGTTACCCAAGTGTCAAAATTAATTTTGTCTTTCTACTGTCTTATTTGGAATACACGCTTTACAACGCTAGCTCCGTTTTATTAAACTCACACACATAAGTTTTCATCAGAAAAAACGGAGTATTTACTTTTAATATACAGAGTGGCTAATAAAGGTTAGCACAGGGCCTATTTCACGATGTCCGAATAGCCACTACTCACCGAAAAAAATCAGAAATGGAACAGAATTTGTATAAAATTATCTGTGGTGAAACAGGCCCTTATTGAACCACGTATACAGTACATGATTCTGGGGACCAAAAAAAATCAGCTGTTTCCTACTTAAGTGCAATACCTACGCGGTCAAAATGTATGGAACAGCAGAATTTTTTTTAATAACCGACGATAAATTTCAACGCAGGGCGTTCCAGAATCATATACTGAATACGTGGTTTCAATGGAGAAGTAAACTGTCAAAGTGTTTGTTACTGTCATTCAGCTGTCAATAGAGTTCCTTGAAAACTTTGCCGCGAGATGGCGCTAAGAGATTTTTCTTGTCGCCGATTGGTCGCTTTGTCTTCAAGATGACTTTGACAAGTGACAAACACACAGCGCTCTCTTGCGGCGAAGAATCCGGGAAACAATCCTATTAATGTGATAACCTAATCGCCCCTCTGTATGTAAATAAAGGAGTCTGTAAACAATAGACCAATACATTTTCGTACTTAAGAAACGCTAATTCAAGTAGCAATCTCATTTCTGCGACAATCAATGTCAAAAACTTGTCAAAAATGTTGGTAAAGTCCTTTCCTTTCACAGTTATACCTCTGATTTTGTATCACTGTTAAAGTTACAGTGAACTTTACTACCGTCATAATAAGGTTGCTGTTGGGTTGCCGCAACTGACACCTCTGTCAAAATCACAGAGGTTTTATTTTCATAACAATAAGGTTGCTGTTGGTATGCCTTTGAGAGTTGAAAGTGTTTTCGTGACGCGATGGGATGCGTTCTGTTGGATTCTCAATGCTCGGCTCAATACCGACAGTTGAAAATCCAATGCGCGAAATAATATCGCCGCGATAAAAATACGTCCGTGCGAACCTGGGGGCCTACTCCCTAAGTCCGTCCATTTGTCTGACATAACGACCATCAAAACAAGTGTAAAAGTTAAATTCGGACGGGCAAAAACACATCGGGAGTAGGGACAACTGTCAAATCGTGTTGTCATTCTTACTTCGTTCGGGCCCCGAACTAATCATCTGTCCGTAGGTGATACGTAGTAGGAAACGCCCGTAACGAAGTCCGAAACTACGGACTCGTGCTTAGGGAGTAGACCCTTTGGGCGTAACATATCATCATTGCCGGTCTGAATATAAACTCTCCGAACTTTCGAGCAAGTCCTCTCACTCACACTCGCCTCATGTTGCCATTTGGTTCATAAAAATGTTTTGACCGACCATGATGCATCGGCCGTATTGCAAACTGCACAAACGCATTGTTTGTATTGTATAATCACATTGTATTTCCAAAAATAAAATATCTCCAAAGGCATTATGTGTACATACATAAACAAATTATAAATATGTCTAGATAGACAGTCAAAACTGTGAACTCGTCGAAAAAAATAGCGTCTAACTGTTCGCCGCAATTTGCACGCACACTAGAAAAGCACAATGACTGGCGCGAGTGTGAGACGTCATCTGTCACCCACACCAGCGTAACAAAGTTGGTCATTTGTTTTAGTTTTTGTGCAAAGCGACACTCTATCTAGACATATACAGGGTTATTGGTAAAACACCAAAAACCTCTCAAGGGATACCAAACCAAACCTGGAATCGCCAAAAAAAATCTGCTCATTTTGACGAGTTTGATGTAGATAAATGTACTGAACAGCTGATTTTTTTGGTAAGCTAAGAGGTTGTTGGTGTTTTACCAATAACCCTTTATATACTTAATCAAAGTAAATAAGGTTAAAAATTAGCCGTAATAATGGTGGGTTCAAACAAATAATACTGAAGCGTTCTACCAGCTCATTATTAGCATTATTTTCGTTTTATTTCTTAGTATGGTCCGTAAAATTAAAATGTTAGTAGTTGTTATGTTAGTTAATTTTTAACTAGACTAACTTAAGGTGGATCCGCAGTGATAGACATAAAAAAATATAAAATCGATATTTTTTTTCTCTTTGGATTAAAATAAAAATAATGGATTTTTTATTTTACTTATTCAAATGCTGCCTGCATTTGAATAAGTAAAATAAGTAAGCCTTTCGTAAAATAATATGATGTTTTTTAAACAAAAGCAAAGAAAAAAATACTTTAAATGTTTTTTATAGATTAAGGTAAGTATTATAGTTTTGGTTAAGAAATACTGAATAATATAATTATACACGAAATATACAAATTGTCAAAGAGTCCAATTGTTAAATAAGGCAGTGCAACCGACATTTAGATATTCCTAATAATTGAGATTTTAAAATATTACAATAATTAAAATCTCACTTTCACTTATAATTAAAACATTTAAACTTTTTGTTTTAATTATTTTATTTTTGCGACTATTTTGGATCAATACGATTCTTTCGCGGTTTTTATTAAATATAATAATTAAAACAAAAACTTTACTAACATAACATCAAGAAAACTAGACTACTGGTGTGGGTACTAATAATAAAAATACAAATTGAGGAATGAGTCATTAAAAAAATCTCATTACAACACTAAAAAGTGCTTAAAAAGTGCTAACAGATTTAACTTGAGCTTTGATTACCATAGAAACCGGACAACGATCACACAATAATGTCCAAATACATCTTTCGACACCTGAAGAGGGCTGTCGCATTTTGTCACCTCTCTCGCTCACAGGGGCCAAATTTTTAAGATTGTTAAATGAAAAAATGCTTTTTTGAAAAATGTAATCAATTAGCGAACTAGTAAATAATATTAATTTAATTATTAAAAAACATTTTTATTGTGGCATTTATTGAACTGATCTCAAAAACAGATAATACTATTTTCTAAGAGTAAAAAAACTTTACTCTTAAAAAAAAGATAATAATTGACACTATGTCATTCTTTAATTAATTCCAAAATAACTGTCAGAAAATAGCAAATACATATACTTATAAATACCAACGATCTAAGAATTTGTCAGAGGAAATTGTCCTTTGATGTAAATTTAATGAAATAATCATGAAAAGCCTCTAGAAATGCGACGTTGCCAGTCCGCGGGCGATCAACGCTCATATAGAAAATATTATAATGATAAAAAGTGTACGTGCAATAACACAAATAAACATAAATAAAATAGAAAATTTTTCATCGTTTGACGATATTTATACCGTTTGACGATAAAGGTAAGTTTTTTTTTTCTTTACTCTCTATAATAACTATAATAAATTACAGTTTAAAACTACTTATAGATCTTAAAGAGATTTTTCTAAAATAAAGAAAACTACAAAATTAAAACATAATACTATAAATATTTAATAATCTGCGCGTCAATACTGTTTGTTAGAATAAAAATGCCCCATTCCTCAATTTGTACAACGATTAAATTGGTCGAAGACAATAATTATTGTCAAAAAATGATCGGTTAGAACCAATATTTAGTAGCAGAAATAAGGATACTGACATTCTGCGGATAATCTTGACAATATCCAAAATAAATTAGACCAAAATGCGTACACTTAATATTAAAGCAAAAGTACCTTATAGGTTGGTACCAAATACATTAAAAAGACAATGCGCGTTATGAACCCTTAAAATAAAGACGTACACAATTAGGACGAAAAAAAAAGAACAGAATCAAAGAATGTTTTGAGAAAAAAAAAATGAGAACAATTTAAAAAAATACGCGTGATAGAAGTGAAACTTCTTCAAAAGTAAAAAATAAGAGAGATTTAGTGTGAGAGACAGAGAGAGTTATATCTTTCTTCTCTCTCTTGTAACAGAATGTGCTTAAACGTGACGCGTCCATGAAATTTCACTCTCAATTATCGAATCGCCCCCTAAGAAGTTTTACTTCCAAAAACGAATGATTACAACTCAAAAAACCTTAACTATTTTTATTAAATTTAAAATCGCTTATATCGTAAAATATAGCTTCTGCTGTGTGTACAATCCTTATAAAAATAACATAACATTTAGAAATAATAACAACAAAATGTACTTCTGTTATATATTTAAACCTATGTTTTAGTCTATGTAAGGAACTGAGGGCTTAGACAAAGTAACATTCGATTAGCGATGGCGCTAGTGGAAACGCCAAAAAATTTATGGGGTTGACATAAGCTATAGAAAAGTCACGTGATCATGTCAATGTCACTTTGAAGCTGTAGCTATTGTAGAAATAGAATCGCTCCGAAGCGAATGCCATTTGTCTAGACCCTCGGTATTCTTTTTGTCTATGAAGCAATATTATTAGGCTATTTATTTTACAGTAATGAATAAGTATTCCAATTATAGGGTTCTGTACCCAAAGGGTGCCAACGGGCCGCTACTAAGGCTCTGCTGTCCGTCCGTCTGTCACAGGGCTGTACCTTTTGAACCGTAATAGGTAGATTCTTATTTTTTTTTTGAAAACAAGTGATTAAAATAAAATAAAGATAAAAAAAAATTAAAGGAGGATCTCTTAGTAGAAACGTTATTTGTAGGCGTTTTTTGTTAAATAATGTACGGAGGTACGGATTCCCCTTTGCGTGCGTGTCCGACTCTTGGCAGCTTTTTTTTTAAATTGTGCTTTAATATTGTATTGGTAATGCAAACAATATTCTCCAAAAGTTTTTAAAAAGGTACCATGTAATCTTACTGCATTCAAAATAAAATAAACAGCCTTTCTAAGTGATACATTATGAAACTAGATTAATTTTAAATATCGAACATCTTGCAATGTTTCACAGATTCGTATCTTTTTTAAACTGTCAAAATTAAAATTATAGCGCAGAGGCATTGCAGGTGCGTTGCCATCCCAACGACAAAGCTCAAATATCAGGAATATCACCGCAATAATATCAGTAATATCGACACGACGAAAAAAAGACCACCTATGATAATGATGATATTTAAAACAATCTAGCATCACATTGACATGGATATGTATTTGTGTAAAACCGCGTGTACATGATGTTGTTAATTGTTTAATAAACCTGTAATTTACAGTAAAATGTTATGTTACTAACACGCATTGTCGTCTAAGAGTCAATCTGACCTTTGCTTAATGTAGAAGCAGCTTATTCGGAAGTGGTCGCACATTTGACGTACCTGTTAGGAAAGAGATATTATGATTGTTAGAAAATCTTGTTCCTTTAGGGCTGATGCACAAGATGCATTGCAGCGCCGCACCACATCGTGTGCACCGGCTCTTAGGTACCATCGACAAACGCTAAGCCTATCCAATTTTGAAACAATTTTGTTTGCAAGCTGCAATTGTACTTATGACAAAGCAAAACCACAGTCTATAGTACATCATACAGTCGTCCGACGAGAGCCCGAGCTGCATACGACATTCGCCGAACTCCGTATGCAGCTCGGGCTTCGTAGACTGTGGTAAAACTAAGGACCAGGGCAGGGGCAGAGTTTTATCAATGAAGATTCATTGAAAAAAACTGCTCCTGATTATGTTATGTAACCTAGGTTTACCCGGGATTCCTTAGTATTACCCAGGCTTTTCGGGTAAAGTCCGAATAATCATTATTATTCGGACTTTACCCGTACACACCTAGGTCTACCCAATACTGGCTGGGTAATTACATTCTCTTATGTCTAAACGGATCCTGGCACTCGGCGGCCGCTGCCGCGACTCACAGTCACAGTTCTAACCTAACCTACCTTTCAGTCTACACCTAAGTTTAACCATTCATTTCCCAACCAGCAATGGGTAGACCTAGATGAGTACGGGTAAATTCGGAATAATAATGATTATTCGGACTTTATCCAAAAATCTTGGGTAATAAACCATGAAAACCCTGGCAAACCTAGGTTTACTCAATCTTCTAGTATTACCTGTGACATGTACAAAAAGCAACTTTAAAGGCGTCCGATTTGTCGATAGTACATAGTCTTTAGTTTAAAGAAGCTTGTAAATAAATAGCAAATGTAAAGTAACTTATTGTATGTTATTTACTGAAACATATTTATTTATTTGACTTTGATATGAATGTAAGGTTTTTGGAGAATAAATAAAAAAAAAAAACCTTTTTTTATAAGTCCGTATTGTCCCACGGCTGAGCAAAGGCCTCCCTACTCTGCTTCCACCTCTCTCTGTCCAAAAATGCCAAGAGCCAATATTTGATAAATGAGCCCCTCTGTCGGGTCAGCTAGTTTCAAATAATTAATACGAACATTATATTAAAGACGCATTTACGAGTGGGTAGTCAAATCATTACTTTTATAAACAAAAGTATGTTTATTAATTAAAATGCTTTGTATTTTTAAAATGTTTTTGCGACGAATTGTAGGTCCAAGGTACGATTCTGAACTACAAATATTTCTTTACATAATTCCGGGTTCTCAATAAATGTACTGAAGTAAAAATTTCACTTCGGTACATTTATTGAGAAACTGGACATATCTAAAATTATATTTATAGTTAAGAATTGTACCTTGCACATCTACCTACAATTCGTCGCAAAAACATTTTAAAAATACAAAGCATTTTATTTAATAAACATACTTTTGTTTAAATAAGTAATTATTTGATTATCCATCGTAAATACACCCTTAATCCTAACTAATATTATAAATGCGAAAGTTAGTTTGTTTGTTACGCTTTCACGCGAAAACGGCTGAATGAATTTGGATGAAATTCGGCACATAGGTAGCCCATGACCTGGAGAAGGACATAGGCTACTTTTCATCCTGGACCGCAGACGAAGTCGCGAGCAACAGTTAGTTCATTATACTTACAACACAACCACCATAATGTATATGAGACAACACGGTGAGCAGTGTAACTGAGTAGAAGGCAATCACTTCGTAGTGCGGCAGTAGCAGGGAAACTGATGCTGCAGCTGTCAACGGCCACAGCAACCAGTTGACTGCGTCACAGCGCTGGTTGCTCATCTGACTGACGATTAGACGACACTGGGAGAGAAAGAGACAATAATATAGTTCATGATACAGCGCTTTGACGACATTAACTTGACATGCATGTACAGTTCCGCGTTTTCGTTTTTATAAAGATATTCTAATTTCATTAAACGTTATTATTTATTGATTTATTTACATTTTTCTAAAATAGCATCTTGGAGCAACCTGTAGCGCAGAGATGAAATTCAAACGAAGAAAAAAGAAATGGTCACGCCACTCTAGTTTTTTTCTGGGGGTTGTGCAAAAAAATCATTCATGAAGCTACTCACAGCTGAGTCAGAACAATAGACAAACGATGAACAAAAGACCTTACCAGCTGACATAGAACAATAGCTTCATGAATGAGTTCTTTGCATAGAGTGATTATAATTTTGGTTATTATTTTATTATTTATTATGCATGTTTGATTTTTTTTTTCAATTTATTAATTATTTTATCTAATTATATTTTTTATGATTACTGGCCACTAGCACTACCCAGGTCTTTAGTTAGTGTCGCTATAGCAGCGGCACGTTGTATAGTGTTTTTCTTCTAAATAATTATGTACCTACTTTTTATTATTTTCTTCTCATTTAGCATGCGTTCGTTATCTATCATACTCCGATATTATTTCGTGGACAATAAATAAATATCCTTGGACATTTCACACAACGCCATCTAGTCCCAAGCTAAGCAAACTAATGCTTGTGTTATGGTAACGAGATGGCTGATAAACTACTTATATATATATATTTTGTAAATACATACATATTATAGATAGAAAAACACCCAGACTCGGAACAAATACTTGTAGGTCGTACAAATATTTGTTCCGTGCGGGAATCGAACCCGCGACATGCTGCGCAGCAGTCAATCGCTCAACCACTGCGCCAACCGTGTCGTCACAATAGTATGGGTTATACGTTTTTTCGACTGTATAATTATTACTTTGTTAATGCTGTAATGTATAACTGTGTTTTGTCCCAAATAAATAAAATAAAATAACTTATTTGGGAAAATCATGCACAGTATTACACAATAAATTCAAATTCAAATACATTTATTGTTTGTTACATGTCTAAAATGATCTTATAGTTGAAATAGTAGCAATGTGTAACATACCTATAAAGGCGTACAATATTATAATGTCATTATTAACAGTTGGTCTAGCTAGTCACTTTTTGCATTACTCAAATTATATCATAAGAAATATTATAAAATTAATAATTATGCTTAGTCAAATTATTCATTCAATATTTATGCATTACTTATTCAAATTATACATTAAAATATACTCATATACATTCAATAGTCAAAACATTATCCATTCAAATTTTGTCATTAAAAAAAACATTTATTGTGTAATATGCTTTATAACACATTTGCTCGTAAAGGGCCTCTTATTTCACCAATTTCAATATCGTAATGTATGTCATTACGTACTTGTGCGTAATCGTAAAGTAAAACGCACGAGTTTCTTTCTAATAAGGTAACACGTACTGTTTATGATGATGCTCCGTCTAAAACCAACGGTACTTTTTTAAATCTTAAGAAAAAAAAAGCAAAGAAAGCAAAGCAAAGAGTTTCTATGTCAGAAAAGTGGTCAACATTTTATGAATAAAATTAACTTTGGGATAAAATAAAATTAAAGAATTAAATGTTAAACATTTAATTCTTTGATTTAATTAATTTTGGCAATAAATTACAACCATTTATCTGTAACAAAAACAAAAAAATATAAATTTACTTTAATAATACTGGCTGTTTTTGTGCCTTTGCCTTTAAAAAAAAGCGCTGATGCATGCGCATCGCTAATTTGTGAACAAGTAAAAATTATTCCGCGCGCTTTTCCTTTTCGCTGTATTGTTTTTATTTGAAAATGTCGTCAAGTAATGATGAATTTATTCATTCGACACCGCCATAAGTCTCAGAGGCAGCGAAAAAGGCTACTCTAAGCCTCTTGCCCGAAAAATCGACCGATAGATACTTACAAGCGGATCAAAATTTCATCGTATGGAAAACAAGCAAAGATGCAAATTCATTTTCAGAAAGTGTGTTTTTAAAGATTTATTCGTTTAAGAAAGTCCGAGTTTTATTTATTTCCTCGCAAATGTGTTATAAAACGTCGTATGACATACGTGCGCTTTGATAATTACAGCCTCTGCTTTCTTGTAGCCCTCGCCTACGGCTCGGGCTAGCAATATCGCCTCGGCTGTAATTTTCAACTTACCGCACTTATATCATAATGTACTATTACCTATCAAGAATTCCTTTAACTTAAGTTTAAAAATATTGATGGCTGAAATACTTTTTATGCAGTTTGGTAGTTTGTTGTAAATTTTTACTAAAACAGACATGTTTACTATACAGAAAATAACAATCTAGTGGTTGTCTTTGGGTGGACAAACCGGTGGTTGTCTTTGGGTGCACTTGCATAGAGCAAACAGGGTTAATCGTCGGTTGGTGCCTCAACACTTAAAATCGTCTGCGAGTTGGCTTCAGCCCTTCATAAGCTTTCCAAAGGTGCCGACCCCAGGGTCCCGTGATATGTCAAAGATACTTAATAAAAATTTTAAATTCTGTCATTCATTCACTGGCAGATGGCAGATAATGCACAGCCTAAACCACTGGGTCTAGAAGCTTGTAGCATTTCTTATGTTGTTAAGAAACTTTAAGGAGTGCTTTAGAAAAAAATCAGCTGTTCCATACTTATGTTTTGCTCTAAAATGTATGGGACAGCCGTTTTTTTTTTCAATTTCAAAGTTGATCCCATACTAAAAATTGTTCAGTTCGATGGTCTAGTTAGACCATCGAACTGCGAAAAAAAAATCGCCGCGATATTTTTACGTCCGTGCGAACGTCGGCTTATTCTCGAACGAAAGTTTGTATGGAAGTTAGCGCCACGTCCTATATAGCTCCATCTCTGTTTCGCACTGGAATAATGATGAGTTCGACACTGCCAATATAGGGTCCGGCTAGATTCGTGGACCCCGACAGACCATGAAGTACCAGGCAAACATAGTATTAAAGAAGTAAATACTCACCGCTACATTACTGAACAATGTTCCAATAAGCAGGAACAGCACTCGGAGGTCATAGTCGGGGAGCCGGCTAGATTTGTGGACCCATACAGAACAGACTAGAAACACGGTCAGGAATGACCATAGAGGTCGTAACGCCTCTGTAGGGGAACGCATCTTGCCAGTTCGTATTTTGTAGGATCTAGAAATGATAAAAAAGATTATTAATAAAAACACTATGAGAGTGAGCTGCTAGGCAAATAGCAGTAAGTAGACAATAAGTTATAAAAAAAATATATATAAATATGAGCCAGGACCATAGACCGATTTAAAACGCTGTAAACGCCGATGTTTTTAGCAATAGCGAAAAAAAGTAAATATAAAGCGGGAGTGAGATGATAAGAGCCTGATCTAGACAAAGACTAACTTGTAACGTTTGAGTAATGTATCGTGTTTTTGTAACGCGTTACAGTAGTCCGTGCAGCGAGCCGAGCCGCTCGATGCGAGCGCATGTGTACCGCCATTTTGAATTAAAATGGAGCACTCTTGAGTCAAGTGCTCGAAGCGAGCGTTCGCCACGTTTAGTGTATCGCCGTTTTGTAACAAGGAATGGAGCGCGCTTGAGCCTTTTGCTCGAAGCGAGCGTTCGCTGCGACTTGTGTATCGCCCTTTTGTAACCAAGCTCGCCTCGAATGATACATTACAAACAACGGTTATAAGTCAGTCTCCGCCCTTTGAAGTTTTGCTTCTAGCACAGATTAATACAGATGGGACATCTCATTTAAATAAAAAGCGACTCTTGCTGCGACACAATAAAGTGCAATTCAGGACGCACAACGCGAGCCGGCCGGCGCGCGGCAGCCCACACTGAATTGACCCAGTGAGATGAGCCCGCCGCGTACTTGTAGCTTCATACCTAAACTGCGGAGTGTACCCATCTGTATTAATCTGTGGTTCTAGGACATGCAGGTTTCCTAACGGTGTTTTCCTTCGCCATTTTGAGAGCACGGTGTTAGTACGAATATAAACACATACTCACTGATATATATTATAAAGGGCAACCGGCAGATTGGTGACGACGCCCGTTGCATAGATGAGAACTTCGAACACATTCGCTAAAGTATACCCGGCGAATATGTACTTTTTGTAGAAACTTGTGCCTTTAACACCCGTCCAAATGAAGAATCCTGTGGAGGCCTGAAATACAACATTAAAGTTTTCTATTATTAAAATCATACCAGCTAGCCTAGCTTGGACCTTGGTTCCCCCAACATAAGGTTGCGTTTCTAATGAAGCGGACATGAGCGGAGCGGGGTGGAGACTTGCAGGAATCGACCAATGCACATTGAGTCTTTCGTCTCGTCTGTGATTGGTCGATTCCTGAACGTCTTTGCTTCAGTGAACGCACTTATACATAATTATAAATGACAGTCGCTTTTCGTGTCTGTCTGTGTAACCGCATTAATCTTCTGAACTACGCAATTTTGATACGGTGTCAACATCATTTAGCTAGAGAATTTATACCTGGGGGGCTAAAACGGCCACTTTGGCAAAATCATAATAGGATAATAGGTATTTATGAATCATATTTGAAATCGTAAAACTGTCACAAACTGACAATTCATAATTTATCTGCGTACAATTCATAGCACGCAATTCATCTGTTTGACAGTTTTGTATGGAGATTCGTAAAATGGTCCACAAATTATGAATTGCTTTATTGAAACTTAATATCAAATAGCACAATCATAATAAATTGCTGGGAATTCAGGAAATGAATCGCTTTTAGAGGAATTGTTTAATGTGGCCGTTTTAGGCCCCCTGAAGGTTTAAAAGTATGTACATTTTCATTTGACCCTGTATTTCCGGGTTGGGCCAAGTGTTATTAGGGTTTTCAGTTCAACCAGAAGTTCTTAGTAACACATCGGAGTCTGAGTTTCTGAGAATGTTCGTCCAACTTTGAACTTTACTACATGATAATTAGGTGTATTATTCAATGTCAACAGAAGTAAAATTATCAATCGATATTTAGTCTGCGCGAGGCTCAGGTGTATTTGGAAAGAACAGATAACTGACTTACCCACATACTGAAGTCATAACCCCACGGTAAGAATAACACACCGGTGTTGTACTTCTCCCAATGGCTTATGTAAAAATTGAGAAGGAGATTCCACATCACATAATATATTCTGAAAAAAAAAATGCACAATGTTTAGCAATTTGTCCACTGCGAACAATTATAGACCTTAGGAACATCGGAGATTAAACCAGACTAGATTTGACTAGGTACACTTAAACTTGAAAAAATGGGCCAAGTCCGAGTCAGACTCGCACACGAAGGGTTCCGTACTAGTGATGTTCAAATCGACTATAAACTAAAAACGTGTTATAGACTATAAACTATATTTTTCTAGCGCGCTATTTTATACGCTATCATTATAACGCGTTGTTACAAAACTTGGCCGCAGTCTGAACGCGGAGACATTATCATTTTATCTGGCAATACGCTAGTTATCTCGCAACTTCGCAAGTACTCGCAACGCGCTGTGCACGAAAGAATATAATAATATCTCCTGTAGCGTTATAGATCAATGAACTTTCCTTCATACTTAGGCTTAGGACTGTCTTTAATAAAATTGATTAAATTTTATTATACACATCATTTATAAGGTCTCAAGTTAATTTCGACATTATTGACATTTCACAAACCCTTTGTTTTTTTGGCCCAGGATACTTGGTAAATGATCTGAAAGCTGAATTTAACAAAAAAAACATGAATGTCAATAAGGTCTAAATTCGCTTGACACCTCAGAAAGTGTCTAGATTATTATGCACATCATTTCTAGGGTGTCAAGCTAATTTCGACCTTATTGACATTTTACAAACCCTTTGTTTTTTTGGTCCAAGATACTTGGTAAATGATCTGGAAGCTGAATTTAACAAAAAAACATGAATGTCAATAAGGTCTAAATTCACTTGACACCTCAGAAAGTGTCTAGATTATTATGCACATCATTTCTAGGGTGTCAAGCTAATTTCGACCTTATTGACATTTTACAAACCATTTGTTTTTTTGGTCCAACATACTTGGTAAATGATCTGGAAGCTGAATTTAACAAAAAAACATGAATGTCAATAAGGTCTAAATTCGCTTGACACTATAGAAAGTGTCTAAATCATTATACAGATCATTTCTAAGGTCTCAAGCTAATTTCGACCTTATTGACATTTTACAAACCCTTTGTTTTTTTGGTTCAGGATACTTGGTAAATGATCTGGAAGCTGAATTTAACAAAAAAACACGAATGTCAATAAGGTCTAAATTCAGACCTTATTACGTAATAATAACAGAAACCGCGGGCCGACCGGCCGACTGAGTTCACACGATTTCGCCTGAGTGCCCCAACGCGCTGTCGGCGCTGTGACGCTATGAGTGAGACTAGTGAGACTATAAAAGTTATAAAGCTATAATGCCTAGTTTGTTGAAACGTTATATTTCTAGCGCGAAGTCAGAGTCAGTACAACAAACTCTAGATGCTATAAATACATAGCGTGTTATTTTTTGACGCTAGACGTTATATTAACCACCACTATTCCGTACCCCCGCACAATATCTATATAAATAAAAAGAGAAGTCCTGACTGACTGACTGACTCATCAACGCCCAGCCCAAACCCTTGAACCTAGAAAGCTGAAATTTTGCACAGAGGTTCCCTTTATAATGTAGACAAGGAACAAGGAAGGATTTCCCGGTATGACGTTCCTGTGGGATATTTCTCGACACCCACGCGGGCGAAGCCGCGGGCAAAAGCTAGTTTAATATAATTTTTAATGCTAAGTATGTTTGTTGTTATAGCGGCATTAGAAATACACAATCTGTGAAGTAATTGGTGTATTCCCGTTCTGGTGGCACGAACGGGAATTTAATAAAAAAATATTAAATTTATTCCCGTATTGGGAGTTGGGAATACACCGGGCACAAACAAATTACAACAAAACAGTTATTCAGGCCATTCCTTATGGAAAACCTTGTTTCCAATTGATGCTTTTTCCTTTTTAAAAAAATTGCAAATAAATCCTACTGTAGATTAAATTGATTTCAAAAAGACAATGGAAAAAAAAATAGTTGTACCGCAAACTGAACTGTATGGGTATTAAAGTTAGTTTTCCAAAAACACATAATTATTCATTTATTTGTTTGGAAACCAAAAAGCGAACGCAGTATAGGTACAGTACCCGGCGATAAATATTGCACATCGACCTATGGAAAGAGACAATCGGCTAATTTCGGCTTCGTAGAGCGTTATCTCTGCCGCACACTACCTATGTGACGTTTTGTCAGTCGTTGTTCAAGATACATATTTAGAGTTGTTAACACCCCCAAAAAATAATTTAAAGTTGTACTATGCCATCTTTAGGAAAAAGAGGGAAACCTTTACGAGGTCAGTCACGCGAAATTATCTAATGTTTATAAATATTTTGTAACCGAAGCTGACAGAAAAATGAAGATGAAAATGTAAGTTGTTATTTTAAGAAGGTTCAAGAGCGAGTTGCAAATGCCACTGGAATTCCAAGAAGAACTTTGAACAATATACTAAACGAAGTCAGTAATGAAACACATTCTACTGAAATTAAGTTCAGCACTCCAAAAAAAGGGAGACCAAAAAAGCAATTTCGTTTATACAAAATAATTACATACGTAAACATAATGTGAACATGTTTTTTTATTATTTTATTTTACCCCAACCTAAAGCCATCACTTATAGAAAAATTGGTGTATTTTTTATTATTATTATTTATTATTCATTTATTTGTCGGATAACATGATCCATTGTGGTTAGTAACAATAGGAGCTTATAAACTATGTTAGTAGGCATTGAATTTAAATTAAAATGACAATCAAAAATAAAATAAATAACAATTAAAATATAAAATAAATAACAATTAAAATATTTTATCATTATGGTTAGTAACAGCAAGAACTTATAAACTATGTTAGTAGATAATTAATTCACAATACAATCAAATTATACAACAATTAAAAACATTTCATTTAACTGTCCCAACCACGATACTTACCCAGAGCGAGTGTATCGGACACTGGTATTTACTAGCAATTATCTTCAGAATGTCGTTGCTGCTACCGCGTACTCTGCCCAACAACGACGACACGCGCTTGCGCCTTATTGCGTAAAAGTCATCGGTACGCGCTTCGGCAAACATCGCGGACGCACTGCAGAACCGCGGCAACCGCAACAACATCCTGAAGACGTTATTGTATTGTACCCGCAGAGCGCTGTATGCCCTTTGAGTATAATTAACCCACAGGCTGCTCGTGTAAAAAGATTGACAGTATGCTTTGAATAGCGCTAACTTGACTTCAGCTGAGCAACGAGCAAACCTGCGAGCCAACATATTACCCCGGACCGCCAGCGCTCTGCGTTCACGTTCAATGTCCTCATTGTCCCTTAGATCATCAGTGACAATGTGCCCTAGATATTTAAACTTTTTCACTCTTGTGAGAGGAGAACCGTTCAGAAAAATAGGTGGAGGTTCATGAGGGGTTTTATCACCAAGACCAAAAAACATACACTCGCTCTTAGCAGCATTATACTTGAGACCATGACTCTCAGCATACCGCTCACAAACTCTTAGTAGATGACGAAGGGCCCCAATTGACGGGCTCAGCAGCACCATGTCGTCAGCATAACTTATATTGTTGACAGCGACTCCATCAATATGACAACCTACATGCATGCTACTGAGCTCGCCAATCAGGCTGTCCATATACACATTAAAAAGAGTGGGTGAGGAAATTCCCCCTTGCCTCACGCCACACTCTAGCCTGTACTCCTCAGACAAGCAACCCGCCCACTTAACGACATTTACTTGATTGTCATACCAAAATTTCAGAATTTCCACTAATTCTGTAGACACATTTTGTTTACGCAGTTTATCCCACAGGACCTCATAACAAACTAGATCAAAGGCTCTGGATAAATCTAAATAACAAGCATAAACCGGAGTCCTACGATCCAAATAATACCTAACCGTGTGCTTCATACAGAGAACAGCACTCTCAGTGGAAAGGCCAGGTTGGAAGCCAAATTGCGCGTGATGCAGGTTCAGGTTCCTTCTTAAGTGCTTGTTAATCAGACCATCCAGTACCTTAGCCAGAATTGTTGCCAGGGAGATGGGACGATAATTACTTTTATCACAAATATCTGCAGTTTTACCTTTGACTATTGGTATGACTATTGTTCTCATGAGGTCCTGAGGGAGATACCTATGACTCATGCACAGGGAGAAAAGCATGGCCAATACTCTGTGTACATGACAGCCTGCATACCGTAAATGTTCAACACTCAAGCTGTCATGTCCAGGCGATCTACCTCGAGTCATGTAGTCAATAATACTCTTAACATCTTTAGCTCTTATTTGTATAGTGGTAGAAGTATCTGGCTGGAGATTACATTGCGTCGCTACTGAAGACACAAGTGGACTTACCTTAAAACTAGATTTAAATATATTAGCAATGTTACGAGGATCTCTTTCAGAGTTAATGCAGTCAGCCCGATTCTGCTTTATATTTAGTTTATTAGTACACTGCCAGAATTTTTTGAAGTCATTTTCAGAACAATGAGATGCCAGAGTGTCCATTTTAATTTGTTCGGCGTGGTCTTGACACCACTTAAGTCGTGATTTGAAGATTTTCCTACTTTTACACATAGCGTCGTAAATGCATCCAGATGAGGGTTTCCCATGCCAGACCCAATTGTTGAAATTATGTTTAGCCTCCTCATGTGCATTCTTTACGTGCTTATTCCAGCCAGGTACCGGTTTTTTATTTTGATAACAACGATGAGTAACAATATCATAACTCTCTATACTCGCCTCATGCAGTGTTTTTACTATACTGTTATACATTAAATCTATACTTTTATGATGTTCTAAATTATTACAATATTTATCAGCGCATACCTGAAATTCTGGCGGAAAGTCGATACTTTTAAGACTATTATTACATATTTCATGATACCGCTGGATTTGTTCAGGGGTCCTATTTCCCCAAACTATTTTGTTAGGTACTACACAATTTGAAGTCACTTTCCTATGTCTTACAATATTATTATAATTGCACTCTATTTCAACAGGAAAGTGATCCGACCAGAATACATTATAATGAATTTTTACGCTCGATATAATTTTATAACCTATTTCATTACTAACACAATGGTCCAACCACCGACAAGAGCCATGAACGTCACTAATAAAAGTATAGTCACCTGCGTTAAGGCTTAGTCGTTCCACGTCCGCACATACCCATTTTTGCTCCCCACAAAAATTCATGAGTTCGTTGTAGAAGCGACCGCCGGGGTGGGCATTAAAGTCACCGAGTATGAACACTGATTCTACGTCACTACTGTCTATTATAGCACATATTTCGCTCAAGCATTCCGTGAACTCGATAAGATTATCTCTGGACTCAACAGGCATATAACAACAAACAATTAATACCGCGCAGTCACTATTCACCACTACTTTACACGCTGCTAACCGATCACTACTGCAATCCACGGGAGTGACAGACATAAACGATTTTTTTTTTCCATAAAATAGCCAATCCGCCATAAGGTCTTCCCTTCAGACATCCAGTTGACGTATCAACCGAAGATTTGCCGATATACATATAATCATCACTTATTGTGCCCAGCAGTGGGATATCATGTGGAAGTAACCACGTCTCCTGCAATGTTATGATATCAGCCTTGCCACAAAAAGTCCTCACACAATCCATCGACCGCTTAAGGCCTTTACAGTTAAATGTAATAATTTTACTATGTGTGTCGTTCATTAACTGTATTTTCATTAATTATCGTGTCAGGGCGTTTGTCCGCAGTCCGGTACTTATAATGTACAAACCGACGAAAAACAATCCCTTTCGGCCACAATGACTCATTTAAAAACATTTGTAACGTATAACTCGGTACAAAAATTTTGTAAGCATTATATTTATTGTCATTCTTAATAGATAACTTTGTAAGTGTCACTTTTTCTCCGGTTTTCTTCAGGATATAATTGGTAATATCCTCTATCGAAGTTTCCCTATGTACATTCGTTATATATATAGGTAATCTCTTCTCTGCTGCTCTGAAATTTAATTCCGTATCCTTTATTGCATTACCAACTTTTCCACTGAAATTATTCTTCCTCTTAGACCTCTGCACTACTGTCCAATCATTACTATCCTCCGTTTTGTTAGATTGTATATCATTATTTTTACGCAAAATCTCAGCCATCGTTATTCCTCTATTTGGGGACCCGGTTATACAGTCATTGCATAGCAGCTGTGACGCAGACGGCGGCGCCGTCTCGTCAACCTGACTTGGCTGTCGTGTATCGGAAGCCGGTTCGCTCAGCTGTTTAGCTACACACATACTAGCTACTGTCATGTCAACATACTCTTTCGGCTGCTTACAGTTACTGTCACCGTCAGTAGACCCCGTTAGGGTACATATGTTCTGTGCAGTAGACATTCTCGAATTTGGCGACAAACATTCTGTTGATCCCATAGCTGATTTATTAGTGGTTGTGCTAATATCATAATTTAATATTAGCCCTACGGGCCCGCTGTCGAGTTCACTGGAAACATTAATACGCCGATACCCTCCTCTTTTTTTATTAATATTGCAATCGAAGTTGTTAACAATTGATGCTTGCTTTATATTGTCAAGGTCCGAACGCAACTGATTCAGTTGTTCCGATGTAGCATAATCACTTTTAAGTGTTTTTATCTCATTTTGCAACAAAATAATGTCTTTTAGTAACCTTGTCGCATCGATATGATCGAACGTAACAGGGGGTAAACGGTGCAATTCTCTCGCCACAAAAATTGGAATTTTCTCAGGATCCACACGTTTTAGTGTATTTATTATATCTTCAAGGTTACGTTGTTTTTTTCCGTCACCTTTTCTCGTGGTTTTCTTAATTGCAGAAATCGAGTCAAATAACAGATTTTTGGCCGCATCAATTTCTTTCTCCAAGAAAGACGTTGCACATAGACGTATCATGCTTTCTTCATCCATCACATCCATTTTTGATTGAATGAAAGCTAACACTTCATTAATCACTATATTACAGTGAGCACATTTTACAGTATTTGAGGACATTGTAAACGTACACAAACAACAGCTGAGCGCGCGCGCGTACAGTAAGCCGTTACGCGGCAGACTGATTTTAAACAAAGAATAAAAATAATTATCAAAAGAAGCAAATCATAATTGTTTTAACAGCTCCTAATAGATACCGGACTGTTTGTATTTCGTGCGACAGAGATAACGCTTTACGAAGCCGAAATTAGCCGACTGTCTCTTTCCAAAGGTCGATGTGCAATATTTATCGCCGGGGACTGTACTGGGTACTTATTTTGCATGATACAAATACTTTTGCATAACAATATTATTGTAAGTGCAATACAATATTGTGAAACGACTTGCAGACACGCAGCTCCAATTTTAAATCGTGACAAGTAGTACTTGAAAGATTTTATACATGAAGTTGTAGTATGTTGTTGTTATGAAACAGCGTTTCTTAAGTAGTAAGTCATTGCAATGTAACTCTTATCTCGGTAAAGTAAGACATAAATTAGAATGAGATAAGAGTTAAATTGCAATGAGTAATGATTTTTCGTCATTCCAATTTGATCGCGAATATGCTGCTTTAAATTCAATCAATCAATCATTTATTTTGTAAAACATAGGTATGATTACAGATATGATTATATTAAACGTAAATTGACCAAATTAGACAAGTCTAGTTAATTCTTTACTACTAAACATTTTAAAGGGACATTGTACTCATCATTATGAACAAGTTTTTGTTCAACTGTGGGTGCCTCAATAAATTAAGGCCTCCAGCCAGGGCATAAAACTTATGAACTAAGCGACCACTCGCTAAGGTCACCCCCTATGGGGCGTCGCTAGGGGAGGACAGCAAGGTACAGGCTGGATCGGATTAATGTGTGCTTGGCTTTAGAGTTTACCTTATAGGCGGTATTGAGTAATCCAGCCGTCCGAAAATAGAGTAGAGGCAGGCGGGAATATAGAATACTGTGTACGAATCCAGCCCGTGGTCGAAGAGCTCTCCTAACGGCCCTGAAGTCTGTGTACGGCGGGCTTGCTTGCCGTCTATGCCATCTAAAAAAAAAAAACGCTTTTACCGTTGTATTCCCCGAAGGGTAAGGCAAAAAATTATTCTCTGCCAATGCATACAAATAAATAAAATTGAAGTGTGTGTTTGTAATGTCAAAATAACAGCTTTTTACTAAATTCATATGAAAGTTTCATGATTCAAATTAATGGAAAATGGTTTACAATTCTACAGCAGTCTATTAACCAGATAACGTTCCCACTGCTGGGACACAGGCCTCTCTGTGAGGGGGAGTAGGCCGTAACGTAATCCAACACGCGAGCCTAGTGCGGGTTTGTATAGTGTAAAAGAGACTCCATGGAGTTTCTTGCCAGTTCTTCTCCATAGGAACCTACAAAGCTTTGGAAGGACAACTAGCTTCATCTGTTTGACCGACTCCTTAATAACTCCAAAGTGGGTAGTTTAATTGAAAAAAAATGCGTAGTTGAGTTGTGCGCAGTATATTAATAAGTGGTAAATAAAAAAACCGCGAAAAATTGTACATTAATTTATTATTTTTTGCTTGTACCCATTTTATTCATCTTATAACATCAATGTTATTCGATAAATGAGATCTGTTATATATTATACTGAATGGTATAATTGTGTTGTTTTAGATAATTCCACAAATAAGCTATATCTTACAGTTTTTTTTTTAATTTTTTGTCATGAATGTAACACTGTGTTCAAAAATGTGTTACGATGTAAGCTTTGCTAAGCTTTATGTTATGATGTCATGAATGTTACTGTACAATTTGTCGCGGTCTTACCCAAATATCAAAAAGTATAGACTTACCTAAAGTATACGCTAAGAACAAGAACACGCCAATGAAGTACCACAAGGACTGCGGTATCACCTCCATATTATGTCCGTTCAAAGGAACCTCGCCGACGGTCTCATTATACAGCGGCGTACTGGCCGCGTAGTAATCATAGTCGTAGTACGAGAGCAGCAAGAAGTTGAGTACGACAAGCAGAAACCCGCCGAAAGTTAAAACGTTGGGAGCCACCCATTTTGGAACAAACTGGAAAAGATGAGGGAAATTAGTTGTACAAATATTCAAATGTCACTCCATTTGAATATTTGTACACCATAAAGTTGTGGTAGAATGTTTAGAACTTAAACAAATAAGTATTAACACCGTACCATGTAAAACTACATTCATACAAATAAAATTCTATTCTATTCTATTATTTACTAGTTTCACCCGCATAAGTCTCGATCCCGAGGAATATCGGGATAAAAGTATTCTATGTCCTAATTTAAGGCACCTAGGACCCCAGACCATTGTGAAAAATTCCATCCAAATCGTTTTCGCTTAGCATTCTTTCTCTCCTAATGGTCCTAGCGTGATGTTAAATAGCCTACAGCCTTCCTCAAGAATTAGGCTATCAAATGGAATTTGTTTTTTTTTTCTAAATTTTTATTTCAAATCCGACTGGTTGTTCCAGAGATTAGCACGTTCAAGCATACATACAAACAAACAAACTCTACCTACAGCATTATTATTAGTATAGATAGGTAAACCTATAGATAGGTAAAAGTAGTAAATGAAACAAGTACATTAATCAAAGTTCAAAAAGAGGCAAGATCTGCATAAGTATCAACTTGCACGGTTTGCCCTTCTTTGGGTTTGCTAGAGAGGTATCAGATAGCCGAGGAATTTGTTGCACTACTTCTTCTTCCCAGCTAAAGTACTAGGAAGTGGTGAAGGGCAGGCGTTTTAGGGAACTGTCTAATGTAATTTTGACGTTCAAAAACTGCTGATTTGAATAAATGACTTTTGATTTTTACCGATTGTCGTTTGACGTGTTTTTCTAGGGTTATCTTTGGTATACAAGCCTAAATGATTGGTCATTCTGAGTTATGAAACCTACGCGATCGACGTTAAACAAAGTATCGATGCGACGAGTGTGTTAATACCCCATGTTTCTACATCGGAAATGACTTTACCTATACAAAATATTGTAAAACATTTTAAAAGAATAACTATGGCGTTTCTTGCCCATTCTTCTTTATACGAAAGTAAGTTAGAAGGGACGCCTAGAAGCAGTTCTATTTTCTTGTAAAACTTTTACGTTCAAAAGTGCCTTTTGATGGCCAATGACTTTGAAATAAATGATTTGACTTTGACTTTGCTCAGTCTATATACTAGTAATCGCCTGGAAATCGCCAATCTTCTTATCAGACCATAAAGTAGAGATGTATTAAGTATGAAAGGCAACAATAGCCATTCACAAGCTGATCATTATGGTGACCTATCACCTAATGATATGTTGTATCTAATATGCCACTTTAGGCACTTGTCCCACGGTCGACGAATAAGCGACTAGCTATAAGTAGTTCGCGTCACGTAACTAAGTTCGTCGCTCTGAAACCAGGCTTTCCGATGCGCAAGGCTTGGCGCGCTGCTGTTTTAGTATAGGTATTGACTACTGCGCTGTCATTTGTAGCCTACTTCAGAGCAGTAAACTTAGATGACGCGAACTATATCAACGATTTTCTCGCTCAAGCAACGTACAAATGTTTATAGGTCCCTTCAAAAGCGGCCGTTGCCGCCGGCGAAGACTCGTTTGTCGAATAGACAAGAGCTATCAATGCGTGCCACGAAAGATGAGACTTGACACACCACGTAGTTTGACTTGCGCAGTAGATTATACTTGCGCAGTAGATTATACTTGCGCAGTAGATTATAATTTCTCTGATTCTGATTATTCTGATATACAACGTGTAACGTTAAATGCGCAAAACCTTTTAGGGGGTCATTGTACTCATCATTATGAACAACTTTTACTATGGGACCAAACCTGAAATCGCGAAAAAAAATCAGCTGTTCAGTACATTTTGAGGAGTTTGATGTAGATAAATGTACTGAACAGCTGATTTTTTTTTCGCGATTTCAGGTTTGGTCCCATAGTAAAAGTTGTTCATAATGATGAGTACAATGACCCCTTAAGAGGTTTTGCGCATTTAGCGTTACACGTTGTATAGGTCTCTTTAGCGGTATGAGGTCTGAGACGGGAAGGGACCGGGCTTCATCGGAGCGGCGGAAAGAGCGCGGGACGCACGATACTGCGCTCGTCAAGTCTCTTCTTTCGTGGCACGCATTGCACTCTTTGATAGCTCTTGTCTCTTAGACAAGGAGAATCCTCCGACCAGACGGGTGTTGTGTGGAGAACTAGGTACTGCCCCACGGTTGATGTCGGGATGTTGTATATGTATAATGTCATCGTATAATTTTATTATGAACTTCGTTAGTTTATAATCTAACTCGTAAGATTGTAAAACTGTTGCTAAATTGTGACAGTACGATACTGCTTACAATGATGCATACATTTTCGATAGTTACCGCGCGACGGGCGATTTGACATGGATAGATTATACTATCCATGTCAAATCGCCCGTCGCGCGGTAAACTCTGCTTGCGCGATGCAGGATTTGTGTGACGTCAGGTCTTTGATGCGTAGTTCGCATGTGGCGTTGTAGATGCCGCCATTAGTTGCTAGCTCTACTCGGTTCTCGTTAATCGCCGGCGATGAGACAGTTGCATTCAAGGCCAGCCTGGCACATGTCATGATACAATTATTGTGACAATGGATAATTTATTATAACAACAATGACCCACACGATAAAATAAACAACAAGGCAGCTCGATAACAGTATTTTGTATCATACTCACTGCAAAACAAACAATTTAGTACCTTAATCCAACAGAACAAGTTTGAAATTAAGTAAACAGTGCTAGTTTTTGATAACCTCAGACGATGATAAGAAATCGTACGATATTCTTCATTGTTCAGCATTACAAGTAAACGTTATCACTTATCAGTGTAGATATTTCCTTGTTTTATGACTAGAAAGTTATTTTATTGCCATGTTATAGGTTTCCATTGCTTGTAAAAATAATACTGTCGTATATACTGTCGTCGTTGCCTTGTTTAGCAACTTAAGGGTGATGCGCTAAGGTACTCCTAGCCCGAGAAACTTCAATTTCCTTGTTTTTTGCAATTTGCAGGTCAGTATCAGGTTTGTATGTTTCTCTTGCCGCTTCAGCCATCATGGCCAGGGAAGTTAAGGACCACTCGATCCGCTTACTCCCAGACAGCATGGCTGTCCTGCAAACGCTAAGCAGTCACACAGGTGACTCTAGGTCTAGTGCCACCAGCGCGTCAACCAGGTGTGTAGACTCAATAACCATTCAATGGATTGAAGGACACAGCAGTTCGCTAGGCAACGACGCAGCCGACGAACTTGCCAGAAGCCTCGAGCTTTGCCGAGCATGGCACCAGTGGGACCGGAACCCATTGCGCCACTCCCCTTCGGTTAGTTACGCACCTGGGACCAACATCATCAACTACGGTCGGACCGAGGTGTGTGTAGGCAGGCTAAGGAAGCACTCCCTACAATTGATGGCCACCTCACGAAACAGGTTCTCCGACTAACTAAACAACAGCTGCGTACAGTTATAGCAGCTATAACTGGCCATGGGTCATTTAATAAACACCTCTTTGTCATAGGAGTCACAGACAGTCCGCTGTGCAGGGCCTGCATAGAGGCCGACGAGACATCAGCTCATACAGGGCAAAGTGCTTCAGTAACCCCTGGGGTCGCGGGTTGTCTGAAGGGGTTACCGCGGCCCTGGCATAGGCAACTGAAGGAACACGGGTCCACCACCCAGAGCGGGAGAAGTTATTTGATGATTTCCCACACTCAAAAAAAAAAAAAAAAAAAGGTACCCTCCGTGAGGTTCTCAGTAATATCAAGGCGCTGCTGGCCGTCTTTGAGGAGCTGGGGCAGATCAAATAATCGATTTTCCCATCTGTGCATAACGCACCTTCTTGAGTTTGTGATATTATTTTGTCTATTGATTTTTATGTTTTCGTTTTATCTTTTGTTTGACCAGTTAAGAAAGGAAGAAAAAATACTACCATAATAAAAAGCGTCTTTCCTTTAATAATATATTTACAGTCCATTAGCCCAATAACACCATCCGTATGCAAAATACGCGCATTGACGTGGAGTTGCGGACACCAACCTGTATTACCGTATGCTCCATTTACATTAGATTAGACATTTAAACAAACCTTTTTTACAGTCCGTTCAACCAATTTTGACTTCTAATCTGTGGGCTTAAGGATGGCATTAAAGGCAAAAAGTGGTTACAATACCAACTGTTTACTGCAGCTGCCATTTGTCATGCCACCAACGCAATAGAAGTCAAAATCGGTTCAAAGGACTGTAAAAAAGGTTAAATGTCTAATTTTATTGTAAAATGGAGTTATATGTGTATGATGATAAAAATATTTGAGGAGCTCGTGGCTAAGTAATAACAGCCGCACGGGTCGATCCGTCAGGTTAAGCTACGCTTGCCGGGGTTGGTCAGTGGATGGGACCATCTTTACATAGCGAGATTCCTCTGTGCCTCGGAAAGCACGTTAAGCCGTTGGTCCCGGATGTCATTCGTGGATCTTTGACAGTCGTTACGGGCCGTCAGAAGCCCGAAAATCTGACAACCAGTGTTACCAAGGGGTATCGTATTACCCAGTAACTGGGTTGTGGAGGTCAGACAGGCAGTCGCTCCACGTAAAATACTGGTATTCAGCTGCATCCGGTTAGACTGGAAGCCGACCCCAACATAGTTGGGAAAAGGCTAGGCAGATAGATAGATAGATGATCAAAATATTTCATGAAATAGTCATGCAATAGGGTAATCACTAACAACAGATAAAAATCACCTGGTTCATACCTTTTGAATTGCGCTTTTTTATAAAAACAGTTATTTTTTTTAATAATCACCGAAAATGTGCTTCAATGAATTCATGGTAACAGTTTGCGTGTTGATTACACCCTGTAAATTTAAGAGACACCAAGTGTTACTCACCTCTACAACTTTGTTCCAAAAAGGATGCATAACATAAACACTCAGAGGGCTGGTGTCTATGGCCATATACTGAAAAAAAAAGAAGTTTATTAAATTAACAAAATTCTTTAACAAATAACTAATATTGCCTCAGGCATTAAGTCCGCCACTGTAAGGTATTTTTTTAACTTGTGGATAAAGTTTCAATAAATAAATTAAAGAACATTTGAGTCATGTGACTTCCCCTTAACATGAAAAAGATGTCTACATTATTGGAAGATTTTCTTTAGTAAATAATTTATATTATCTGTGTTTTTATTTCCCTCCCCTTTAAGCCTCCCTCCTATTTAAGACTTTCCCAATGTGAAAATTAATTCATAATTTAGAAATCCTTGTTTTGGTTTGGTTTGGTTTTGGTCTATGTCCTTTATTTATAAACTTTGCTTAATAGCTCACATACCAAAGACACAATATTGAGGCAAGAACAATATAGATATAATCAATTGTGTCTCATTACTCTTTATTTGATGAGTTAAAGTGGAGTAATGATTAACAACTTTACAAAGTTTAAACTTTACATTTCTATTGGTATCCTAACAATAACAATTATAAAATGTGTTTGTCTATTTACTGTGTTAAACAAATTAGTGCAACATAATACAAAATCTCAGTTAGACCTGGAATCAGTATTGAGGAAAAATCTGTAATTTCATTGATATTTTTTTTTTTTTTAAATAGGTAGAGTAGGACATTATTTCATTCTCATAGTCCTGAATTACTAAATAATCTGGCTGAATTTTCTACTGCATTTAAATCAATGTTGTTGTGTAGTAATAACACTGTTTTCTTTTTAATAACTGAATCATAGTCTATCAAGTATATTCTGTACAAATATACACACATAACTGGAACGAGTACCAATTTTTTTAGACTGGCGTTGCGCTTGATTAAATTAGTTTTGTACACTACATGGCATACTATTCTAATGAGTCATAGTACGAAATGAGTAAATTAATGAGACACAAATAACTACGACTTAAGTTAAACGTATCAACATAATGCGGCAATTATATTGACTACTTCCTGGTAATGCGATGCGTAAAAAATCGATATCTTTTAAGGTTATATCACGATGATACTGCACATAAAACTTAAGCTGAGCCTTGTATTGCAAGTCTGTAACATGCATGAACACTATTTAAAGCGGAAAACACTAATTTAATAAAGAGAATAACCCATACCTTGTAATTATCGAACCCTTCAAGGTGTTCGCGGCTGAGATATTTGTAACTGAACATTTTCACTGTTTACACTTACTCTACACTTATGGAATATTAGGTAAACACTAACTAATTATAATAGATCAAATATTTGCACTTCATGTAATACATTTTCGGTCTATTTATAATTTAAAAGCTAAAAAAATAAACGCGTTTCACGACACTGTTGCGGAACGGCTGGCTCATCACTCATGGCTGAGGCTGACGTTTAATTTTTGACAGTGACATGACAGCCCTTCCCGTAACAGGCGTGACCGCCGACCGGTGACACTTGCAAAAATTGCTAACATAAAAAATTGAATTGAAATAAAATCCTTTCATTTTTGCAGAACACTTATACCCGCTTAAACCTGTGCATAAACCTTTTTACACTTGGCTTTGTGTTTCTCTCTAGTAATCTTGACTACATTAAAACCGAACTATTATTAAAACCCTAATGACATAACTTACGTAAGTTACGATGGTTTTATTTCACGCCAGTGGGTAACTTAAATTTTATTGATCTATTGATCCTTTGATCATTGTAGTAAGATACTCTCCACCAGAACATAATAACACGACTGGATTCCCAGAGATGTAGGCAGAGGTAGGACAAATATCACATTTCACCGGAGACGTGCTATTGCACAATCAATCTGCCAAGCCTTTTTCATGACTGATTGATAGTGATTACCCTATTGCATGACTATTTCATGAAATATTTTGATCATCTATCTATCTATCTGCCTAGCCTTTTCCCAACTATGTTGGGGTCGGCTTCCAGACCAACCGGATGCAGCTGAATACCAGTATTTTACATCGAGCGACTGCCTGTCTGATCTCCACAACCCAGTAAGTGGGTAATACGGTACTCCTTGGTAAGACTGGTTGTCAGACTTTCGGGCTTCTGACGACCCGTAACGACTGTCAAAGATCCACGAATGACAGCCTTGTGTCAGTGATATTGCACAATTTAATATGTAATTTGAATGTCTAGAATACGCCTCATACTACTGTATGAGGCGAGTATTGTAACTGCTGATGCTGTAAGTATAGGTACACGGTATTTTAAGGTAGGTATATCCACAGCGCCTTAAAACAAGTTCTGAGCAATGATTGAAAACGTCTTTAGCTGCGTGCTGTTGCTTCAAATTGTCTTTAGGAACGAATTAAGAAGTGTCTAGGTATACACTTGCTCTACGCTAATAGGCCTTACTGCTATGACACAAAGTCGCTGTCAATTTCAAATTGTTACCACTGATGTGCCTTTGACTGTACATAATAAGTCAAGCAAGTACCTACTTTATTTTTCTAAAAGCTTAATTCTTTATTTCATCATGGACATGTGCACATAGAAATTAGCAATAAATATCATACGCATGGCAGATATCTTGCCATAATATTCCACTTCGCAGAGGCAAACCAAAAACGACTCAACATAATCATCAGCCTAGGTTTATAGTCCGGACTCAGGCCATCTAGTTAGCTAGGACACAGGCCTGCACTCTGTGAGCGGGAAAATCCAAAAGGGGCTAGCAGAGGTAAGGATGTGAAATGTCTTACGTGCCTCTAATTACACCGGTATCTAGTTACATACATACAGAATACGGCAACGCTGCTTAGCGGCAGAGAGTTGCTCATTCACAAAGAGTTAAAAAGACATAAAAGAGAGAAAAAAAAACTCTCAGCGCTAATATGAAACTTTTAGAGAAACTGAAACTAAGTATCTATTGCGTGCTTTTATGATGTGACTGTTGTAAACGTAATTAGGGGTCCGTACCAAAATGGTAAAAAAGGAACCCTTATGGTGTGACTCAGTCTGTCTGTCTGTCTGTCACAGCTGGATATCTCAAGAACTACTAATGCTATCAACTTGAAATTTAGAACAGTTTTAGATGACGCTTACCCAACTATTTTGCAAATCAGAAAGAAGTAAAAATATATATATTTTTTTTTGTAACAGGGACTGAAAGGGGGTCTTAAAAATTCAAAGTGGGGCTACTAGGGCATGTGGGGTATCATATGAAAGAGCGCTGCTTGCACATTTTCAAACATTTTTTTTTTTTTAGGCCGCCTAATTTTCGACTTTTGATGAAAAATGTAAAAAAAAAATACAGTTCCCCCCCCCTTATCTCCGAAGTTTGCAAAGATAAAAATCTGAAATAATTCTATGTGATAGAAGTTTATGTAGGCGCAGCCGTGAGGCACACACTATTGTGGTTATAATATTATTTTCGCATTGTTTTATTCTTTTGTATTTTTGTGTTTCACGAACTGTGTCCAAATAAACGTTTTTCTTTCTTTCTTTCTTTCTTTATGTAAAGATTACAGGAAAAATAAAACGATGTCTTTAAATAGCACACTTTTTCAGGAATCGGAACGGAACCCTCGGTGCGCGAGTCCGACTCGCTCTTGACCGGTTTTTTTTTGTTCTGTACTTATTCATTATTTTGTAGGTACTTATTCAGGGAAATAGCAGCCTAGCAATTTTTGCGCAGCAGCAAAATGTTGGCCGCTCAGATGTAAAATTGCAAATTGCGTAAAAGCGTGAGGTTTCAAATGATATAGATAGATCTACATATTTAAGACGGTACATCGAAGCGTGGTTTAAGGCGCAGATTTCCTGAAAACGATCAAAAAGGTGGTTTTTTAAAGCTGTGTATCTCATAAACCGTAAATAATTTTGACATGTAAAAAAAATGTGATATTTTCAAGTCCTTTTCGCTTAAAGCGATGGAAGCCAAAACATAATTAAACATACTTTAATGCACCAAAAAAATCTTTAAACATACCTCCTAAAAATCTTTAAAAGCTGTTTATCCCTTCATTAGCAATTATAATTATAATTAAAAATATACCATAAAATGTCAAATTCCAAACTGCATCCAGTGATGGATTACTTTTTATTAAATAGTTAATTTCTAATTTTATACGATTTTATTTGCACGTTTACGACATAATTCCGGTGCGCGTGAGAATCTTCTATCTCGTGCGTCAAACTAGACAGCCATAACGCCATTTCACTTACACACCGAGCTAAACCAAGCTTGGAACCTTAACTCGTTGTGTAAAAGGCGATAAGGCTGTCTAGTTTGACGCGCGAGATAGAAGTCTCTCATGCGGACCGGAACTAAACGATTATGACAAAATGCTATACCTAAATCAATTTTTAGCATACCTTCGATTTAATCGCTTATAACAGAAAATAGACGGTGCTACTTTGGATTTTTTTTTCTATCGAAAAAAATTCAAGTAAGTACCTAATCATGTTTCGGTTTTAGTACAGCAGTATATAGTCAAATAACACATATGGAAAACCCAAATGATTTAACGGTTAACCTAAGCATTTGGTTTTATAGGAATTTTAAAAACACAAAATTTATCGATGTGTCCGTTAATATGAGTAATTAATATAATGTAGTTATATAACAAGAGGAAGTTATTAAACAATAGTACCTATCAATCTCTATTGTTTGACACAAAACCTTATATATCACAACGCACTTAAGATTTTGCCGACCATTTAATTTTAGGCGTTACTAATAAAAAATGAATAGGTAGAAACATATAAAAACACAGGATCATGGTATTGTCTTTTTTATTAACATACTTTGATTCTAATGTATTTCGCAAGATAAAATGCACAAGAATAATATGGTGTATGATGTCACCACATAAGTCCCCGTGTCGATGGCTGACTATCGGCTTGATAAGATTAAAATTATAATAGAACAGAAAAGATAGCAACGCAACGCCGATATTGCAGCACAAATTGTCAAATACATCGAATTGATAGGTTGTGTACGTGAAACAGGTGAAAAATATCGAAGGTGTTATTGTATGTGATTGTGAAAGAAAAAACACACGCTGTGGGATCGAAAGAGACTAGCAGAGGACCGCAATATTGACTAATTAACCGAAACAATGGAAAACGACAACAATGAGTACTACCAAAATTATTCTGGTTTCGAATTTTTGTTAAAAAAAAGCCGCGGCAAAAAGAAAAAAAGGGGTAAAAAAACAAAAACCCAAAACAGCACTGGAGATACCAAAAGCGACGCGGGGACTTTAGAATCAGTAGATGATGCCATCTTAACGGATGAAAATAGTGCAGCTGACGATACAGAAGAAGGTTCTAGTAAAGACTCTGTTATTTTACGAGGTAATTTAGATGATGCGGTTTTTCACAGCGAAAACCGAGTGTCTTTAGACGCTATGATGTCAGTGGCACCAGAATACGAAGAAGGTGATAAAGAAAAAATCGTAGAAAACGCAGAGCTACTTCGCGAGAGCGAGAGTTCTATGGACAAATTAAATATTGAAGACGAAGCACTAAATACAATTGATAATATTGATTCTAAGAGAAAATATTCTGTGGTTAACACCAGAGCTTTACCCAAGGAGGCGACTACATATGAACTAGAGAATTTTGACAAACATGCACTGGTTATTTTTAATCAGAAAGAAATTGATGGTCACCAACCCAGGCTTGGTACAGAGAAAGACGTGGACTCTTTGACGAGGACCTTTAAGAATTTCGGTTTTGAAGTTACACCACACAACAATTTGACGAAAGATGCTCTTTTTGATGAGCTTAAAAAGTGTAAGTAATTTAAGCAATTACATAATATTATCATCAAATACGTTCATTATTATGTTCAAGTTAATATAATGTAGTTATCTAGTGGTGATAAAGCAAAGGACCTAAGAAACTGCGAACGTTATATGACTACTCACTGTTGCAATCTGGCCCTAACTAGAGTGATGTTCTGATAAAGCTACTCTGTAAGCTTTTCGAGGACTAGGTGTTCAAATATTAGTCTTGTTGGAAACTTCCTCTTAATAATACTATTCATTTAAAACAGTGCACAGTGTGTTTTATTATTAAAACAGTGGTACCAAACAGTGTTAATGAAGTTCAACGACAGGCATAAACGAATTAGGAGGGCGTGCAAAACCGGAAGGTCTTCAAAACAGGTTTTGAATTCCGGTTTTGAGGGCCCGAAACCGGAAACCGGTGTTAGCCCCGGTTTCGGCAGCAATTTTATATTGTTTATATAGTAGAATTTTAAAAAGAAAACAATATTCTTATATACCTACAAAATCTAGAAATAAAACAAATTGTATGATATACCCCTTTTTAAATAACCATTTATGCCTACCAATACCAAGTAGACCACATTAATAGTTTGGAAAGTGGCTTGACCGGATACAGTTCAGCCCGAAAACCCACCAATACAGCTGAGCGTGTCGCCTGCTGGCTGTGGGAGAATGGTAGTCGGGCCTCTGGCTTTAGGCGCTACCGTCACACAACATAAGCATTATGCTGGTTGACACCACCTTCCGGATCACTACAAGTCTGAGTCTGGGCGCTTCTTGCGAGGCCCCACATCACTGTTAGTGCGGTGAAGCAGTCGACCGCCTCGGACACCATGGCCTTTCCTGCAGCAAGAGCGCTAGTCGTTTGGCAAGGCATGCCAGCATTAATGACATCACCCGTCGGGCTCTTGTTGTCTCGGGTGTCAGCTGTTTTAGAGAACTCAATGGCTTGGCACGCGACGGTGGGAAGCGGCCAGACTGAATGACCGTAATGCCTTGGAAGTTGGGTAGAGGTCTTTGGTGTGGGATGCAACTGTGTTGTACTGGGGCGGCTGCTGCAGGTGCAGAATACCCTCAAACGGCACAAATTTAACAGCCTTATATGGAGCTATATGTTTGAGCCGTTTGGGGTTGAAACACTAGGGCCTTGGGTCCGAGTGCTCATCGAGTATTTCGGAACTTCGCCAAGCGGTTGGTCGACTCTTCACGTGACCAGAAAGCTGGCCTATTTATCGGTTGGGCTCGCGGAGTGAGGAGTGTAAGTGGATATAGGTTGCGTTCGGATATATCTGATGACTCAAAATTGAATATTTCTCGAGTCCGTTCGAAAAAAGTTGATTTAAATCAAAATATAAATATGTAATTTAATAACGGGAAAACCGGCGATAACTCCGGTTTTGTCTCTCAACCCCGGTTTTCAAAAATCGGTAAATTTTGTCCGGTTTCCGGTTTTTAGCAAAACCGGGTTTGCACGCCCTCTGTCCAAGTCATTGTATCACCTGGCTGATAGCAAGTACTGTTTTTAATAGACGGTAACGGGCTTGTGTTAAAAATTAAATTCATGTATGTGCGTCATTTTTCGTGTGAATAAATAGTTTTTCTTTCTTTTCTTTTTTTCTTTTAACGTAAGTGCTCTTGTCATTTCAGTTAGCGAGAGGGACTTCACGGACTACGGATGTGTGGCTGTTGCTATCTTGACACATGGCTCTAACAACGGCATGCTGCGGGCCAAAGACCAGCTTTATAGCGAGATTGAGGTCATCAACCAATTCAAGGACTACTCTAAGCCGACCCTTGTGACCAAACCAAAGATTTTTATTATTCAGGTGAGTTTTCCGATTACCGTTGGGAAAAAAATCACCGGGAAAACTTAGGTGAAGTGAGCTGTCATTGCACCTGCAGTGCGATTCTGTAACCATCTCCCCGTGAAAACTTAGGTGAAGTGAGCTGTCATTGACGATTCCTGGCGATTCCTGTCCTTGACGGAAGAATGCGAATCAGCAAACGATAGGTTCATACGGATACATATCAAGTTATAATTTCCAGTATAAGCATCTCGCATTGTAAAGGATTTCCGTAGTATGAGAGGTCAGCTTATACTGGAAATGTGTAGCTTGATATGTAGCCGTGTGTACATTAGTGCATTATTGGTGGTGCGACGATCTTCGCAGGGTGACTGGTTTGCATGAAGGTAGTCGAGGATCGTGCTGAATGGCCTGATATTGGAGGCTCTTGTCCAGCAGTGAAATAGTATATTCTTATAGTGTGCTTCATTATGACAGATGTCAGTGTCAGATGTAGTAGATGTTTAACAGCGTTCTCTTGTGTACCAATAAAAACGTAACAAAATGAACACTTTCAAGGACACTATACGGCTATAGCCGTCATAACTATAAAACTTCTATTGGGTCTCGTTTATCGCGCGTGAACCCTTTAATTGTTCAATTCAACGTAGAAACCGTTTTGTTCCGGCGATTGACCAGCCATTGAACACCAATTTGGAGACCAAACAATGAATGATTTTAGTTTGGAGATAAATCTCTTCATACTTGTAACGTTTACTGGGAACTAAGGTATCATAATGTTGAAGATGACGGCAAGCAAGATCTCTGAGTCAACTAGTTCTAGAAGTGTTACATGTCTCTGCAGGCCTAATTCATCTCTATTCTTTTTCCACTTATGTCCAATTCCAAGGTTGTGCCAGAGATAGCTGATAGCAATAATACCTGCACCAATTGTACCATAGCACGCCATTTCATTCTGGATCGCCACACCGTCTTTTGTCATAGACCTATTGAATAGACTTAGGTATTTAAAGATCCGGAACCATGAATAAAGTGTCAGCCTCTTCAGATTCCGGCCTTGTGACAGTTGTTAATCCTCTCCAATAAAGGCCTCTATCGCAAAACATCTGACATTGATAAGAATACTTGAACGATTCGTCATTATATTTTGTTTTTATCAAAGCTTGAAAAGACAAAGACCAAACGTAAAACTTTCATCAAATGAATCATTGGTATTTTGTTTATTTTTGATTTTATAGAGCGGAACTCGGTATTTTATCAATGATATTATTTTGATAATAGATAATACGATAAAGTGCATCTGTATTTAGTAATTTCTGATAACGTGTCGTTTTTGCGGAAAAGCTGTACTTAAGTACTCAAGGCTAACTATTGTTGTTTGGGATAATATTGGCGGCCCTTACACCTACAATACTTACCTATAGCTTAATGTTAATATTATTGTGCAATGTGATTGGAAGGAGGACGCGCGGGTTTGTTAAAAATTAAAGGAGTGGAGGAAGCCTTTACTCAGGAGTATGACGGCGCATAGGTACTAGAAAAAAATATGATTAGGTCACCCCTCGAACTCAAACGATCAATGATTTTACAATGCGATTCAACTAAGAATAGGAATGACCTTGCGCCATATTGTGAAAATTTAGCAAAACAGCACCTCGTTTACACATTTGCAAAGTCAACATATTTTAACAAAAAATGGATAAGGATAACACACTACAAAATTTTGTAAGCCGTATACTTATTTCAAGTTTCAGTTGACAGTTTGAGGCATGTTTGAGGTCATTGACGTTCCTATGTTGTTTGTTGTTGTTATTGCGTACAAATCGCATTGTACGCAATAACATTGATGGCATTCAATGTTTTTGCGTGAACCAAACCTGCCTAGAGTAGCAATAGTAAAACATTAGACAATAAGTAATATTATGAAAAATATTGTGCAATAAAATTAAATCTCGCTTGAACTTTTTTTCAATCATTGCGCAATCTTCAGTAATCCTAAAGGCCTAATAGGTCAAAAACATTGCGCAATCCATGATGCCCCGTGGCCACAAGCTACACGCGACTTGCGATAGCGATTGCGGAGAAAACAAATGAAAGATGTTTACAGCGTGCCACGAGACTCGTGCTCGTGTAAACATCTTTCATTTGTTTTCTCCGCGTTGACTCGTGGCCTACGAGTCACCACGACGCCGACGTGATGTGCGGAGCGACGACGGATGGACGGTAACGCACGCGCACTTCGCTTGATGCAAGTCGCGTCGCAAGTTGCATCACTCTAGGGCCCTACCCTAGAGCGATGTGACTTGCATGCAGGTTTAGCTGTAAGCCTTGAAAGAGTCCATATTGCTGAACAATATTATTATTGTAAGAGTAGGGGCCGCCTTAAAGTTATGAGGGAGCATGCTACTCATACTCCAGACATTCCCACGATACGAGAAAGATATCATCTTCTATACCGTAATAAACTTTAAATTTTCCGTTTCCAGGCCTGCCGGGGTACTAAAATCATGACAGGCGTTCCAGTCTTCCACTCAGGCAAGATTCGCAAGGACCTCGACGAAGAAGACTTGGAGCCATACATCCTGCCCGTGGAATCTGACTTGCTGATCCTTCATAGTTCTTATCCAGGCCGCGCTTCGCACAGGTACCTAATTTTTTATCCTAACTAGCCCACGGCTAACAGTCGGTCTATTTTTTAAACATCTTACCGTGAAAACGAATGTGAAGTGAGCTGTCATCCCACCTGTTGCTAAGGTTTGATATTTGACAGCTCACTTCACCTAAATTTTTAAGGTGAGATTTTTACAGAATAGATCGGCTAAACTACTGTACTCACCTGTATTTACGCTGCCCGGGTATACTTTGTAGAGCGTTGCATCTGTCACTTGAATACCTGTGTGGACTCAGTGGAACAGTTTCATTCTAACGCTGGATGTGTCATATTTACGCTGCCCGGGTATGTAACACAGTAGAGCGTCGCCTCTATCACTCGAATACCCGTGTGGACTCAGTGGGATAGTCTCATTGTAACGCTCGATGTGTCATATTTACGCTGCCCGGGTATGTAACTTTGTAGAGCGTCGCCTCTGCCACTCGAATATCCGTGTGGACTCGACTCAGTGAGACATTCTCTTTCTAATACTCGATGTGTCATATTTATGCTGCCCCCCGGGTATACAACTTTGTAGAGCATCGTCTCTGTCACTCGAATACCCGTGTGGACTCAGTGGAACAGTTTAATTCTAACGCTCGATATGTCATATTTACGTTGCCCGGGGCAACTATCAAGATATGCATTAAACATAATGATACGCGAATCATTTTATCTATATCATGATACGATCATGTTGTAGCCATGTTTGAATTGGAAAAGTGTTTTTATTTCTCAAGTTTGGCGTGTAAAACTATAAGAAGACTTGGAAAGAGTAGAAAATTAAAAATTCCTCTTTAGCCTCAACAAATTGTATCTTTCTGCCCTTATCGCAAGTTACGATTGGGGTCGGCAAAACATTTTTTTCTCTTCCATTCTCCCGCACTGTTACTTTGGATTCTATAAACCATAAATATTTCTATAAAATATTCTATAAATTATAAATTACGTTCTAATTTCTTCAACAATTAACTCAAACCAACAGTGCAGTTCAGCATTCTAAATCAATCCTTGAATTCTTCCAGAAACGAACAGTTCGGCACTTGGTTCATCCAGACACTTTGCAAGAAAATCGACACCCTATCCTTGACTCAGGACCTTGAGTCCATCATCACAGAGGTGAAAAGAGACGTGGCAATAGACAAGCAACACGTGGAGTACAACAAGAGAACATTTGAGATGAACGTCAACAAACAAATGCCAGTCATGACCTCAACTTTGATTAGGAAACTGTACTTGAAGAAGTTTGGGGAGCGAGCTTCGGAAGAGACGTATGTGGACAAGTCGAGGCGGCGTAGTGAGTCGAGGCATGAAGTCTTGGACGCAGCCAGTAGTTTGCCTGTGACGCCTCTGCTTGTCCAGTTTGGACCTTGTTCCTGCTTTTTGGAACATTTCACTTATATGAGGAACTGTTTGAGGTGAGTTCTCGTGCTCTTTTTAGATTGTGCTTATTGCCTGTCCGACTGCTGCACATGATGGCCTGATTTTCTCGGAGATTTCTCAGCAGCATCTTCGAGTCTAGATTCGTGACCGGTTAATAGCAATAGGCTCGCCCCATAGTACATGAGATTTAAAAGTAATTAGCAAAATGTGGTTTTACTTTATTCATATGCCTAACAGCATAGACTTATAAAAACCGGTCAAGAGCGAGTCGGACTCGCGCACCGAGGGTTCCGTTCCGATTTCTGAAAAAGTGTGCTATTTAAAGACATCGTTTTATTTTTCCTGTAATCTTTACATAAACTTCTATCACATAGAATAATTTCAGATTTTTCGCTTTGCAAACTTCGGAGATAAGGGGGGGGAACGGTATTTTTTTTTACATTTTTCATCAAAAGTCGAAAACTATGCGGCCTAAAAAAAAATAAAAAAATGTTTGAGAATGTGCAAAGAGCGTTCTTTTATGCCCAAATGCCCTAGTAGCCCCACTTTGAATTTTTAAGACCCCCTTTCAGTGCCTGTTGCAAAAAAAATATAAATATTTTTATTTCTTTCTCATTTGCAAAGTAGTTGGGTAAACGACATCTAAAACTGTTCTAAATTTCAAGTTGATAGCATTAGTAGTTCTTGAGATATCCAGCTGTGACAGACAGACAGACTGAGTCTCACCATAAGGGTTCATTTTTTACCATTATGGTACGGAACCCTAAAAAGGAGGACTCCGTGCCACGCATATCGAAAGTGAAGCATAGTAAGTATTGAGACCTTAAAGACCATTTGTACAAACACGCCTCACGCACACATTAACATCATAGTATGCCGACCGGCCGCTATTAGGTATGTGACACGAGCGACGGCGTTTTTGCAGGTACTCAAATCACGCACACATAGATCGGTACGGTGCTTCACTTTCGATATACGTGGCGCGGAGTCCACCTTTTTTTTATACGTCTATGCCGAACAGTTATGTAATCTGATTGTTATGCAGGAGGTCAAAGACGGACATTGATACTTATATTAAAACGAGAATGTAAAGCCGGCCTGTTCTTTACCCCTCTTCTAAATACATTTCTGTGATTAATAAGTTATTAATGTAAACTTTTCAGGTACTTCGTTGAAGAAAACCCTAACGATGAAACAGCGCAGGACATCTTGGACATCGCCAATACTTTTGAAGATAGCGTCGAATTCAATACGTCTAAAGACAAAATGTGCAAAGCGATCAGCAAACACTTATTGGACAAAGCTCGATATAGCCAGTTTTACAAATATCTGTATTTCTATAACTCGCAAACGCAATCACAACAGCCTTTTGGAAAGAAAAATTAAGAAAATTAGATTATCATTTTTGTTTTTTACCTGACTTGGGTGAAGCCCAAAAGGAGTGGTGGCCAGTGGTAAGGACCACAATTTGTGTAAGTATTCGAATTTCGAATCCAAGGACGCACGAACTTGATCTCCTGCCCCTATTCCAGTATTTAGTACACGCACTCGACCGACCATTGCATTGTTAAGGAAGAACATACACACACGAAGTTATTACCCACGTTAGCACAGATTAATACAGATGGAACACTCCGCAAAATCATTTAAATAAAAAGCGACTCTTGCTACGACACAATAAATTGCAATTCAGGTCGCACAACGCTTGTTACCTACAGTTATATTCACCTACAAGTTGCCTCTCTTACTGTCGCGTAACTATTATTCCTTCTGACTCGCTAGAGTTGTCTTCTTTTACGACGCGGCGAGTGAGTATCGAACTAACGTGCGAGCCGGCTGGTGCGCGGCAGCGCACACTGAATTGGCCCCGTGAAATGGTCCCGCCGCGCGCCGCCCGAGTACTACCGGTCGATTCTGTAAAAATCTCACCGTGAAAACTTAGGTGAAGTGAGTTTGTTTTTGCTAGGAATTGACACTACTGACAGCTCACTCCACGCTCACTTCACCTAAGTTTTCACGGTGAGATGGTTACAGAATCACACTGCTGGTAGCTTCATACCCAAACTACGGAGTGTCCCATCTGTATCAATCTGTGACGTTAGCTATGTGGTTCATTGGTTTGACAGTCACTCATTCGTGATTAGCCGTGGCCTGGCGGGCTGCTGTGGATTAGCGCCTTTATTTTTCCGTCCATAGTCATTCATACACTAGAGGAACTCGTGGCTAAGTAATAACAGCCGCACGGGTCGATCCACCAGGTTAAGCTACGCTTGCCGGGGTTGGTCCGTCGATGGGTGACCATCTTTACATACCGAGTCTCCTCCGTGCCTCGGAAAGCACGTTAAGCCGTTGGTCCCGGCTATCATTCGTGGATCTTTGACAGTTGTTACGGGTCGTCAGAAGCCCGAAAGTCTGACAACCAGTCTTACCAAGGGGTAACGTATTACCCAGTTACTGGCTTGTGGAGGTCAGATAGGCAGTCGCTCCATGTAAAATACAGGTATTCAGCTGCATCCCATTAGACTGGAAGCCGACACCAACATAGTTGGGAAAAGGCTAAGCAGATTGATTGATTTTCTTGAGTCATTCATACTCTAGGAAAAGGGTGATTTATATCAGCCTTACTCTCAATGTTTACTTTTTTCCTCGTGTATAATCATCACGGATTATATTTTCATCCTTGACAAAAATTATAACAGTCAAAAATTAAGGAGTGACGCATTCTTGAGCGAAGCGTTTACCTACTTTAAGTCTGGCAAAAGCTTTTCTCTGTCAGTTTGTCTGTTTGTTTTGTTTGTGTTGTTTACTCCTCTACAGGTTGTATTTTACAACCGATCAAGATAAAACTTGGTATGCAGGTTTTACGATTTTATAGATTTTTTTTTATCGTCAGGCATGTTTGATTGGAAAAAGGGCAAAAACGGAGCTACTACTGGATATCTACAACTGTACTTATCCAGTAGCCCCTTTTTTGCCCTTTTTAATCACGTAACGTCGTATTGACAATACCTTAGTGAGAGAAAGGGACTTTTCAAAGACACCAACGCGGTAAGCATTGGCGCGTTTAAAAAGGAGGACTCGCCACGTATATCGAAAGTGAAGCATCGTACCAATCTATGTGTGCGTGATTTGAGTACCTGCAAAGACGCCGATGTCACGTAATAGCGGCCGGTCGGTATATTATGATGTAAATGTGTGCGTGAGGCGTGTTTGTACAAACGGGTTTCTACATACTTACCGAGCTTCACTTTCGAAATGCGTGGCGCGGAGTCCTCCTTTTTTTAAGTCTATGGCGGTAAGTATACATTTTTATGCCATTTTACGTAAACAACCAGATTAGCTTGAGCCCTGCAACTATTCATATATTATTAAATTACTAGATTTTGCCCGCGGCTTCGCCCGCGTGGATGTCGGAAAATACGGAACGTACTACGGGGAAATCCTTCATTATTCCTTATCTTCATTATAAAGGGAACCTCTGTGCAAAATTTCAGCTTTCTAGGTCCAAGGGTTTGGGCTGGGCGTTGATGAGTCAGTCAGTCTCTTTTCATTTAAGTATATATAAATAAATAAATTTTCACCTCAGCATCAACACCTCAAACAAGTAAGTTTATACCCATAGACGTATAAAAAAGGAGGACTCCGCGCCACGCATATTGAAAGTGAAGCACCGTACCGATCTCTGTGTGCGTGATTGACTAAACTCATTAAATTCTCAACGCCAAATGTCAGGCAGCTAACTACCAATGTTCAACTTAATGGAATGGAGTTGGACCCTGTTGAGTCGACAGTTTTCCTTGGAATAACCATTGACGGTAAATTGCAATGGGGCCCACACATAGAAAAATTGTCAGGAAGGCTTAGTTCGGCCGCCTACGCTGTCAAAAAAATTCGACAGATAACTGATGTGGATACAGCCAGAATTGTTTATTTTAGTTATTTTCATAGCCTTATGTCTTATGGGATTCTTCTCTGGGGAACCTGTGCGGGCATTAATACTATCTTTGTTTTACAGAAAAGGGCTGTTCGAGCCATTTACAATCTAGGTCCAAGGGATTATCTTCGAGAGAAGTTCAAGGAAATAAATATTCTGACTGTAGCCTCTCAATATATATTTGATAATCTATTGTATGTACACAAAAATATATCCAATTTTAAGAAGATGTCCGATATTCATAGTTTAAATACTAGGAATAAACACAATCTTGCTGTACATCGCACTCGTCTCCACAGAGTAGGCAACTCGTTCATGGGTCAATGTATATGCTTTTACAACAAACTACCCATTGAAATTCGAAACTTGCCCATTAAACGATTTAAAAGCTGTATTAAAACCAAACTTTGTAAAAAGGGCTACTATAAAATTTCCGATTATTTAGAAGACAAAAAAGCTTGGGTTTGAGCTATTCGCTCAACCTTGTAATATATACATATAATACCAAAATCATTATATTATACAAAATGACAAACCTTTGTTTAAATAATTTTTTTTTTCTTTAATTATTGTAAATGTGAGCACTATGTGGATCTTTTTTTTTTCTTTTTTAGTTTTATTGATGGTCTGACATTTTTTGAGTAAGTACATTATGCGACCTCCCCAAATGTCCTTTCTTTGGTATTGTTCGTCGAGTTATTGAGCTCCTTAAATCCTTGAGTTGAGCTACACGATTGTTGACAAATGCTTGCACTGACTGGACAGGTCCACTCAAATTTTTGTGGTTCTTTCCTCAAAAGACCATTTCAGACATGGATCTACATGGTCCTCATATGATCTGACCAAGATTATGTCTGGACTTTAAAAGAGACTTTGACCCCTGAGTTTGTTTCGCCATTTCTTCTCAGGGTAGTCAGATAGGAAATGTCGACTTCATCTAGCTTATTAAAAAAAAAATATGACGTGTAAAAGTGATTTCGATATCCTATTTACAGAATAAACAATTTCATTTCATTTCATTTGAGTACCTGCAAAAACGCCGTCGCTCGTGTCACGTAAAGTCGGTCGGTGGGCATACTATGATGTAAATGTGCGCGAAGCGTATTTGTACGAGCGGTCCGGCGGCATACTTACTCTGCTACACTTTCGATATGCGTGGCGCGGAGTCCTCCTTTTCTTAAAAGTCTACTAGCTTCTGCTCGCGCCTTCGTCCGCGTGAAATTTCTTACTGCACTAAAACCTTATATGAGGCTATTTTTCGGATCATCTAGTACCCAAAAAAATAGTAAGCTGCATGGTAGGGGGGGATTATTTATTGTCAACCGCTGTTTTACACCTATAATGAAGTCTGTCTGTGTGACCGCTTTGTTATTTAAAACTACCGAATAGATTTTGATGCGGTTTTCCCCATTCTTTAGAGAATGTATTCCAAAAGGTTTATGTGTTGGTATAATAATACATTTATTTTACACTAACTTAATATTTTTTTTTTATACTTACTTAATATTATAATAAAGAAATCTGGGTGTTTTTTTGAGCATGTACTTAACTTTAGTGAAAACCGTGCGAAGCAGGAGCACATGGAGCGGCACGCTAATCTATAGGAATACAACCCGGTCACATTATCTCGAGACCTCGCTGGAATGCGAATCTCCCGCCCCGTTCTCCTTAAATTACATTAAATTAACACCTACATTAAATTAATTAACACAATATTTGTTTTGATGGAAATCGTATTGTTTATAATAATATCCTACTAGAGGATGTTTGTTTTGCGCACCATATCAGAGCGCCGACGCGACGTGACGTCATCGACGCCAGCAGTGCGATTCTGCCGGTCGATTCTGTAAAAATCTCACCGTGAAAACTTAGGTGAAGTGAGTTTGTTTTTGCTAGGAATTGACACTTTTGACAGCTCACTTCACCTAAGTTTTCACGGTGAGATGGTTACAGAATCGCACTGCTGTAACCATCTCTCCGTGAAAACTTATGTGAAGTGAGCTGTCAATAGTGTCAATTGCTAGCAAAAACACTTCACCTAAGTTTTCACGGTGAGATTTTTACAGAATCGACCGGCTGGTCTCGAGATAATGTGACCGGGTTTATAATAGGTATCTATAAAAATCAATGCCACTTTTCGTTGTAATTTTATAACTCAAGAACGGCGGGGCCGATTTAGCTGATTTTGGTTTTGAAATGTTTGACGTAGTCCAGGGAAGGTTTAAACTAAGGTTTAAACGATGAGAAAAATTGAAAAAGTTGCCGGGAAAATTGGAAAATTCTGGAAAACCGAAAGTGGATTTTATATGGGAATATTGAAATTGGGACAGGACAACGTCTGTCGGGTCAGCTAGTATTAGATAAATAAAAATATTATTTATTTGCAAGAATACGAGTAGGTAGGTACATACAATAATTTGACAAATATACATAGTTTTCCGTCATAGCATGTCGCGGGTTCGATTCCCGCACGGAACAAATATTTGTACGACCTACAAGTATTTGTTCCGAGTCTGGGTGTTTTTCTATCTATAATATGTATGTATTTACAAAAAAAAAAAGTATATAAGTAGTTTATCAGCCATCTCGTTACCATAACACAAGCATTAGGTTGCTTAGCTTGGGACTAGATGGCGTTTTGTGAAATGTCCAAGGATATTATTATTATATTCTACCAGGTATCTGGTGTGTAAATCTAAAATTGAAGGTAACAGTAGGTACTAGACATAAATGACATAACACACAACAATTTAAAAGCCAAAAATTACAACGACAAGAATAAAAGTTGTATATAAACCAAAAACATCAATTATAAAAAACTAATAGAAGACAATCCGAAGCTATAAATAAAAATGAAATGTAAGTAAATAATAAATTGTATCAACACCTTGTATGTTAGTAATTCGCAAACTACTGATTTTAAAAGCTCACTAGGTATATAATTTTATGGGATTTTAGACTTCCTAAAGGCATAAGGCATTGATAATTCAAAAGAAAACGTAAAAAGTCGTTTTATTGTTTTTAACATTTATTTATTTAATTTAAATGTAATGTAAACATAACCAAATGATATCCTAACATAACTAAAACTATTAAAAAACTAAAATATGGCGTCCTAACAAAAATTCCTCCGCATCGCTGTCAAATCAAATCAAATCAAATCAAATTATTTATTTGCATAATACAGGTAGGTATAAACAGATGTTACAAATAAATAGGAAGTACTCTGTATCATTACCTAATAAGGTGTGCAAAGGTCTATAGTTATTGTCGACTGGTAAAGTACCTACCCAAGAGACTGGCGACATTGCCACGTTGTATGGCAATGCTAATCCTCTGGCCAAAGTAAAAGCTAGCCCTTGTCACGGGAAGTGTCAACCAGCCGTTTGGAGATTTCGTTGAATAAAACAAGACCGTTTTCATAGACTTATAAAAAAAGATGGACTCCGCGCCACGCATATCGAAAGTGAAGATACATGTCTTTGCAGGTACTCAAATCATGCACACATAGAGCGGTACGATCTATGTGTGCATGATTTGAGTACCTGCAAAGACGGTCGCTCGTGTCACGTAATGGCGGCCGGTCGGCATACTATGATGTAAATGTGTGCGCGAGCCGTGTTTGTACAATCGGTCCGGCATACTTACTGTGCTTCACTTTCGATATGCGTGGCGTGGAGCCCATCTTTTTTTATAAGTCTATGACCGTTTTATTAAATCTAAATCGAATCAAAATTTTCGATAAATGAACTAGTTTAATAGTGAACTAAATTCGTCATTTCTCATACCTGCGCCGTGGTGTCAAAAGGGTAAGTATTTCACATTTTGTAAAACAAAATCGAAGGTAGCTACAAAAATAGACAGATATTCAGAAAAGAAAATGATGAAAAAGATACATTGATAACAGTAATTTTGGATTTTTAGACTTAGGTAGTGACTTTTCGCTCTACGGGGAGGAAATGCAGATATTTGTAAAACTGGCTATCTTGAGCTTTGTCCATTAAATATTTGCTGATAACTTTGCACATGGCGTCTTTAGGTTTATCGAATCCAACGCTATCGTCGTAAGTATTGGCGACATCCAAGAGGCCCTTCGCTGTTTCATCTTTAGGGTTTTCTGCAACGAAGTGCCTGGAAAGTTTACAGTAATTAATAATTAATCTTAACAAGGTATTATGAAGAAGGGTACAACAGGCCACTTCAATATTTCCATTTTAATATATTGAAGCAACATTGCACGGTCCGTCTTTACACTTGTTAGACGATCAGTTTGCGCATCAATGTGCATCAATAACGTACAAAATTATAGTTGCAATTCATAGTTTCGGGGACCCTTTACCGTGTACTGGGGCCCTAAAACGGCCACATTGAGCAATCCCTCTAAAAGCGATTCATTTCCAGAATTTCCAGCAATTTATTATGCAAATCATAATTTGTGGATCATTTTACGAATCTCCATACAAAACTGTCAAACAGATGAATTACGTACACAGATAAATTATGGATTGTCAGTTTGTGACCGTTTTACGATTTCAAATAAGATTCATTATCATAATATGATTCTTCCAAAGTGGACGTTTTAGCCCCCCTGGTAACACTGGGGGGGCGCGTTCACTGCGGATGACGTCATCGGCAAAAATACCGATCTCTGGCGCAGATATGCATCCAGTGTACGTAGTACCATAGAAATCAAACAAATCCGTATGGTGCGTACGCTGTGATTCTGACCCGTAACTTTAGTGTATGCGTAACTTTAGATAGAATAAAATGTCTTTATTGATTTTGACATGTAAAATAATAACAATAAAATGTTGCTCAAATATAAGTAGGTATTATTACAACTAAAAATTATAACGTCCTAGCGTTATAATTTTTAAAACTATACAAAGCTTGTACGGTGCCGCGGTGTCGCAAACTCGTAAGATTTCTGCTATCAAAAATCAATCAACGGGCCTAAAACAGTTTTCACTTCAAAAATATTGTATCACTGTATGCTGCCTTGCTCTGAGTGCAAATATTACTTTCACAGTAATAATAAGTTATACCTTATATTATCATAAAACAATCTAGACAGATAGCGAGAACTTACCTCAAACAATTCCTCATATAAGTGAAGTGTTCTAAAAAGCAGTCGCATGATCCAAACTGGTCGGGCAGAGGCGTCTTAGGCGAACTACTGACTGCATCCAAGACTTCATGCCTCGACTCAAAACGCTGCCTCGACTTCTCTTCTAAGGCTCGCTCCTTAGACATCTTCAAGTACAGTTTCCTAATCAAAGTTGACGTCATGATCGGCATTTGTTTATGGATGTTTGTCTTGCCTGTTTCCTTGATGACCTTCTTGTATACCAAGTCTATTGCCACTTCTCTTTTCACCTCTGTGATGATGGACTCAAGGTCCTGAGTCAAGGATAGGGTGTCGATTTTCTTGCAAAGTGTCTGGATGAACCAAGTGCCGCACAGTATGTCTCTGGAAGAATTTGAGGATTTGAGTAAAAAATATATGAACTGTTGCAGTTAATGAATATAATATAGAGACCAGAGTATGAGTATGTTATGTTTGTAGAGACCAGAGTGACAGCTAAGTGGGGAAAATGGAGGAGGAAAAGTGCCGATCCCAAATAACTTGCGACCAGCCGGTCTATTCCGTAAACATCTCACCGTGAAAACTTTCCTGTAGTGACCTTGAAGTGAGCTGTCATTCTACCTAATGGGATTGACATTTGACAGCTCACTTCACCTAAGATTTTACAGTGACATTTTTACAGAATAGGTCGGCAGGACTTGCAGAAGAAGTTTGTAGAGACCAAAGAAAGTTTAAGTTCACTTAATCCATGTCTTTATCTGTATACAGGGTGTAAGGGACAGCCCTCCGCAAACTGATAGGGTGAATTCAGTATGTCATACTAAGATGACCGGTACATAAAATTTTTTCAGGAACGTTAAAGGACTCCAATAAACCTGATTTGTTTGTGTTTTTGTGCACAAATCGGAGCGTCTATTACTGGTTGGGAGGGGTAGGTAATAGGTATGCGGTGAGTTCGATGAACTCTGTAGCTAGACAGAAAGTGAACAGCTGATTTCATGCGTCGTTGGTTAGAGTATTTCAACATCCATTGCTGGTTTTTTTTTTTTTGCTGTTTTTTTTGCAGTTTTTTTTACATAAATGGAGTGCTGCGAACACACAATGCAATTTTACATTGAAATAATGAAAATTTAACTGAAAAATTTTTTGAAAAAATGAAAATTTTCCTGAGAAAATTTCCGGTGGAATATGATTCAGAATGAGGAGCTGAATGCACCCTGTTAGTTTGCGGAGGGCTGTCCCTTACACCCTGTATAGTATACCATGCCAAAAACTAAGTATACCTAAATATGTCATTTTTGCTAAAACTCTATGTGACATACTTACGGCCGGGTCCTGTAGTTTAACCGATCTATTCTGTAAAAATCTCACCGTGAATCTTAGGTGAAGTGAGCAGTCAAATGAAACCCTATCATCAGGTGAAATGACAGCTCACTTCACAGTTACAACAAAGTTTTCACGGTGAGATGAGTTTACAGAATAGACAGGCTGTTAGCGGGGGGCAAGAAAAGTTAGGATAAAAAAATAGGTACCTGTACGAAAAGTGACCTGGATAAGAACTATGAATGAGCAGCAAGTCAGATTCCAAGGGCAGGGTGTAAAATCGCTCCAAGTCACTTGCACCGTCATCACGAATCTTGCCTGACGGTTGGACTAGAACGCCTGAACTAATTTCAGAACCTCGGCACGCCTGAAATGTGGGAATACGAGTTTTTGGAGTAATCTGGAGTATAGGTAGCAGCATGTTTCCTTACATTGTTTTAGTGAGTATCTGCTTTGGCCTTTCTTCAATAAACATTTTTATTTTTAGAACCAATGTTATCCTAAACAAATTATCAGTTTATTCTTGAGTAGTAAAAAGATACGATATCAGATGCAAAATTTCGCTTTATCGTATTATCTGTTATCAAAATAATAACGTTAATAAAATAGCGAGTTCTGCTTTAATTAAGGTAAATCAAAAATAAATAAACACCAATGATTCATCCAATTAAAGTTTTGGTCTATGACAAAATGGTGAGGCAGATCCGGACTGAAATGGCGTAATGAGTTTGACTCCTAAAAACCGGCCAAGTGCAAGTCGGACTCGCACACGAAGGGTTCCGTACCATGTACGTTTAACAATCGCAAAGATAACTTTGTATTTCATAATGATACTGTGAATTACAAAGTTGTTTTTTGCAGTTGCAGAAAATCGCCCATATTTAAACAAAATACCTTTGAATCGCCGTTTTTAGTATTTGTTTATTAAATACAGTATAATAATATGGTATGATATTACAGAAGTTTCAAATTCCTAATTTGTTGAATTGTTTCGATAGAGCTCGTACTAAAATGGTCTAAAATTGACAACTCTTACCTATTTCTTCATTTTATAAGATGATAAAAAAAAAATTGTACTCTACTCGATGAGTTCGAGACAATGACACCCCACATGCTAGGTTTTCTGTTTTCACGTCCACAGGGGTGGAAATTTAAAAAACGTTTGGGATGTTTCCATAACTTGACTCAATGATTATTTAAACCAATTTTCGAGTTAATCAAGGCCCCAGTAAAATTGACTACCTTTTCATCCTTTAGGGGTAGATTTTTGGAAAACCCTGATACATGTTAGTCTTAATTTTTGATCTCAAGTATAAAAACTAAGTTTTGAGCTAATCGGATCGCGCGTTAAAATTCCTCCATACAAACTTTGACACCCCCCAATCCCTCCTTAGCACATATATACATTAGCACATATATCCTTTTTAGTTTTCCTAAACTGGGGTAGTTTAGGAAAACTAAAAAGGATAAACTTTATAATTTGTTTAGATAAATATTCGTGCTAAGTTTCAAGTAGGTACCTATATTAACTCAAGGGCTAAGATTTTTCATACAAACTTTCATTCCCTATTTTATCCCATTAGGCATGAAATTTACAAAATTTCTTCCTTAATAGATGTTTATACTGTATAATGTGCAAAATTTCAAGTCTCTAGGTCCAGTCTGTGCGTTGATATTTAGTCAGTGACTCAGTCAGGACTTTGAATTTTTTATTGATATAGATTTACCATGTTATTTTAAAACCATAGACTTCTTATAGGTTTTCCTGCAATCTATAAGTATTCAAAATTTTTGGCTCAGTAGTTTCGGAGATAGGGGGGGGGGGGGGGGGGAATGGTCAATTTTCGTCTATTTTCTTAAATAACTTCAAAACGATTTATTTTAAAATTATAAAAAATACATTTGAGACCCTCACAGTAAGCCCCTTCATTTGATATGTCACACGATACAGTTTGCAAAACTTTTTTTCATTTTACTTATTTTCCCCCAAAAAGGGACCCCCCTATTCAAAATTCATTTATTTACGTTACACGTCTGTGTTTGGGTCACCAAAATTCATGTGTGTACCAAATTTCAACTTAATCGGTTCATTAGATTCGGAGCAAAGTGTCTGTGACAGACAGACAGACGGACAGACAGACAGACAGACACACGAGTGATCCTATAAGGGTTCCGTTTTTTCCTTTTGAGGTACGGAACCCTAAAAAGTTGATCTAGGTGAAACAATGAGTAGGGTCTTATTAATTGAGCTCCTCTTTACTAACATAGTTTTTAAGATAATGTTTTACTAACAAAAGTATGGACATTTATTAGTCTGAAATAAACGAATTTTATTTTATTTTTTATTTATTTTTTATTGGAATCAGCTATTTCTGGGACGCAGTCTTAGAAAAATCCCTAGTAGGGAAGCATAAACACTCACACACTGCCACACTCCACAGCACAGACTCTTCATATTAAACAGAAGTTGACTTAGGGAAACAATTTTGTGATGCCTACTTAAAAGTCAACCTGTGCTGTGGAGTGTGGCTGTGTGTGAGTGTTTATGATTCCCTACTAGGGATTTTTCTAAGGCTGTGTCCCCATTCAGTCCCCATTAACCACACCAGCTAATGGATTTACCTTGGGGGGGATGCGCTAAGGTAGCCCGCAAAATTGAAATTTTCTTGCGTTTTTTGCTATTTTCAGGTCAGTGTGAAGTTGAATCTTGATTAAAATATGATTCGCGTCAGTTTAAAACATGTATTTACATTATTTTAACCATAAAACTTATCAATACATCTCTCTAAGTTAGATTTCCTTCGAATTGGTCTGATTTCGAAAATCAGACGAATTCGGAGGTGACGAATTCGAAATGGTATTGTGAACTTCATAATCTTTTATAAGAAGCACACTATACCATTTCACTGCTGGACAATTGCTTCGGAAAATCTTATGAAAACACTACTACCCTGCGAAGATCGTGTCTGCACTGAGCAAGCAGCGCTCCACTTCACATTGTCTATTCATGGTCACCACTTCACAACTCTAGAACACGTCAACCCCAACAGTAATCCGAAAACTCACCTGAATAATAAAAATCTTGGGTTTGGTCACGAGGGTAGGCTTGGTGTAATTCATGAATTGTTTGATGACCGCAATCTCGCTGAAAAGCTGGTCTTTGGCCCACAGCATGCCGTTTTCAAAGCCATGTGTCAAGATAGCAACAGCCACACATCCGTAGTCCGTGAAGTCCCTCTCGCTGACTGAAATGACATGAACAGTGTTATATTCGTAGTCATAGGTACACTATGTATTCTGCATAATCCTACGACCTAAGATACAGACGCTTGGCTAATTTTGTTACCACTTTTCTAATTAGCTGTTAATTTAATAACAGATTTAAAAAGTATTATTAAGATAAAGTTTCTAACAATGAACTAATTGGAACCCATCGTTCTCGCAAAGGTTATTTTTCTTTCACACTAGCTAATGCCTTTGCGATGCGATGCGATGCAATGCCTTCTTCATTTTTAGGGTTCCGTACCAAAATGGTAAAAAAGGAACCCTTATGGTGTGACTCAGTCTGTCAGTCTGTCTGTCTGTCTGTCCGTCCGTCTGTCAGTCTGTCTGTCACAGCTGGATATCTCAAGAACTACTAATGCTATCAACTTGAAATTTGGAACAGTTTTATATGACGTTTACCCAACTATTTTGCAAATAAGAAAGCAATAAAAATATTTACATTTTTTTTGTAACAGGTGCTGTGTCATATGAAAGAGCGCTGTTTGCACATTTTTAAACTTTTTTTTATTTTTTTTTTAGGCCGCTAAGTTTTCGACTTTTGATGAAAAATGTAAAAAAAATACCGTTCCCCCCCTTATCTCCGAAGTTTGCAAAGGGAAAAATCTGAAATTATTCTATGTGATAGAAGTTTATGTAAAGATTACAGGAAAAATAAAACGATGTCTCTAAATAGCACACTTTTTCAGAAATCGGAACGGAACCCTCGGTGCGCGAGTCCAACTCGCTCTTGACCGGTTTTTTTTTTCTTAGGAACGTTCTTCGGCACGCACACAACAACTTACCAAAGTTTCGTCACAAGAGGTCGAGCCATTTTCAGCAATTGATTTTTTTTAATATAAGATAGATAGAGTACCTCTTTCAGAACATCGCTCTAGCTAGGGCCAGACTGCAGTTCTAGTCCCATATCGTACGCAGTTTCCTAGGTCTTTTGCTTTATCATCACTAGATACAGGGTTGTACATAGCCGTTATCTACGTATTCTGTAATCAAACTAGTGACATTCAGAAACGACTTTTATTTTTGCTGTCAAAAGTCGCTGTTCACGCAATAACCCAAAACCTTGTGCTCATAGTAAAGTTGCGTTATAACATTTAATTTTTGTTTTCGTGAAAAATAGTGGAAGTTTGATCTCCGTAACAAGAAGGTTCCACTACAAAACAATAAATTATGACAGTGACATACTATAAGTGGATATCGGCTTTACCCGTTATTAATTTGACTATATTACATCGGAAAGGTGCTTTCTAAAGGTGGCGTGGTCCGATCGTAGATGTGGCCATATAGGTAGTGATCTGCCTGGCCATTTCACGATACGCTGCTATTTCATGATTTGGTCAGTTACCTATATATCACAATACGCCTTATCGTAAGTCGGGAGAATTGACGAAAGCAACCTATTATCGATATTCCCAGCTGACCACTGCATATCGCAAATTAGTTGCATTTTACGCCGCTAGTGGCACCCTGACCAAATGGATTAGGTTAGGTCAGAACTGTGTTAAACCGCGCGCGAGCCGAGCGAACGAAGCGAGCGGTGCCACGGTAGCATCCGGCGAGCGCTACATCCAAGTTGGTCGCAGTTGTTTAGCTATTTAGCATTTTTAGGATCCTAAAATAGGAATTATTCGAGTAGGAATTATTACCTGACTGCGCCGCAGCAATGACGGTTATGACCAAGCATCGTTGGATAAATCGAACGTTGAGCGTTGAACTACATGGCGGATGTTAGATGTTCAAATCATGAAATGGCGGCGTATTGTGAAATGGCCAGGTAGATCACGACATGGTCATTTCTAAGATCGGACAACGACAAAAGAATTGCTTAAATTAGGTACTTACACTCTTTAAGCTCCCGAAAAATGGCATCTTTCGTCAAATTGTTGTGTGGTGTAACTTCAAAACCGAAATTCTCGAAGGTTCTCGTCAAAGAGTCCACGTCTTTCTCTGTGCCATACCTGGGTTCATAACCATCAATTTCTTTCTGATTAAAAATAACCAGTGCATGTTTGTTAAATAACTCTAGTTCATATGTCGTCGCCTCCTTGGGTAAAGCTCTGGTGTTGAACAAAGAACATTGTATATTTGACTTACTAATAATTGTATCTAATGCTTCTTGTTCAATATTTAATACGTCCATAGGAATCTCTAATAGAGCTGTGTCTTCATAGATTGGTTCTTTATCACCTTCCTCGTATTCTGGTGCTACCGACATTATAGCGTCTACAGCCATTTGGTTTTCGTTGTGAAAAGCTGCATCATCCTTATTAGCTCGTAAAATAACAGTGTCTTTACGAGAACCTTTTTCTGTATCGTCAGCTGCACTGTTATCATCCGTTAAGATGGTGTCATCTGCTGATTCTAAAGTTCCCGCGTTCCTTTTGGTATCTCCAGATTCGTCTTGGTAGTACTCATTGTTGTCGTTTTCCATTTTTTCGGTTAGTATTCGATGTTGCAGTCCTCTGCAAACCGTTTCCGATTTCACAGGCTTATAATATTCGCGTGTTTCACGTACACAACATAACTATTCCATGTATTCGACAATTTGTGCTGCATTATTGGCAATGTTATCTTTTGTTCTTATCAAGCCGATAGGCAGCCATCGACATCGAGTACTTATGAAGTTACGAGTATGTGGTGACATCATATTATCATATCGACAGTGTAAATATGAAATAACGTAAGGTGCAAACCTCAGGTTTTTAGTAGAGCCAAAATATTTTTTCTTTCACAAACTGGTCTTAACTTTTTGTCTTTAGGTTCTATTTATATGACAAAGTTTCTTAGATTCTTTAGTCTTTTAAGCTAAAATATCAAATATTAAATGAAGCCTATCGTTTTAAAGATAGCATGTTCGTGACGTTAAAAAAATAAATATTAAAAGTGGTGCCTTACTATAAGGCACTACCCCGACCAAACGACCTTGAGCGTTCGGTACTTCTCTATCTCGCCGCTACCAGCTCTGACCTACTCTCTGCGCACGCCCCCCTCTGAGATTTCAAATGTATTTACAACACCTTCGATCAACAATACCAACACATAAAAAATAAACACATAATAAATATGTAAAAGTAAAATCTTTAATTTTATTAGTAAACATACATATGAGGAGACAGAAAACTTATTAAAGATAGTTAAATAGTAAATCTCTTATACTCACCCTCTCACACTCTTTCACTCACTTTCACACACTACACACCGCGAGGTTAACAATCCACACACCGTTTTTGTTTATTTTGTTTTAAACTTTTTTCCCTCTTTTCTGTGCAATGATATACCTCCTATTAATAATATGTCTAATTAAGTTAGTAATGTAATGGTCATCATAAGAAAGAGCGCTGATGTCTGAAATACAGGGTGTCCCGTATCTCTGTAGGTGTATGTGGTGTGTGTGTAATTGTTGTTGTGTGGTGTGTGTATCTGTGTGGTGTATCTGTTCAAATGTAGAATATGTTCTGTCAAATAAATATATCATTATATTATAAAACCAAATAAGAACGTGCAATGTAATGATATGATATCGAACATTAATAATGTGTTTTTATATGTATTTTATTATTCTTAATGAGTTAGTAGCCTCTGAATAACGCACTACACACACGCAAGGTTTTGGTCGGGGTAGTACCTTAACGAAATTTTAGGTGAAAACTAACAGCGTTGATGTAAAGGCACATTTGGGGAATCAAAAACTTGAATTTTTCAAAGTTAAGTCAAGTCTCTCGGTGTACTCTATATTGCACATTACTGTTAACATACTGAAGTTAATTGAATCTATCATAATAATAAACTAAGGGCCTGTAACCTACGATTAAGTTCATATTAACATACTTGGCAGAAAATTTCGTACAAATTCTGTTCCATTTTTGAATTTATTCGGTGAGTAGTGGCTATTCGGACATCGTGAAGTAGGCCCTTAGTCTACGGTACATACGAATATAATTTTACCAGTTTATACGTCAAGGTGAAGTTTATCATATAATAGTTTTTAATCACCAAAATCGCGAACTAATTTTTCTCTAGTAAAAAAATAATGTTTTTTACTAGAGCAAAACTAGTTCGCGACTCTTCAAGGTTTCTTTTGAGGTCTATGTAACTTCATTTGCGGTTCCTCAGCGCCTGAGTCACTAAAAAGCGGTCGTCTCGTGGTTGTGTGCAACGTTTTCTCCCAGAACCTTGCCTTCTTTGAACTGAACCTGACTCTTGGTATCGATTCCAGGTTCTTTGGACGGTGGAACGACTCACGATTAACCGCTGTGAGCCGTAACATTGGCTACACCCCTCTTCTAGCAGCGCTATAATTTTGCTAGCTCTTATTGCTTTTTCTGCCATTACAATCGACACAAAGATATATGTTGTAGTCACAATAAGGCAGTATTATGCGACGAGGATTTGACGCAGAATGTGCACTTCGCAAAATGTGCACTTGACGCAAAATGTGCACTTCGCATAATGTGCACTTCGCAAAAAGTGCACTTCTCAAAATAGCACTTCTCAAAATGAGCACTTCTCAAAATGAGCACTTCTCAAAATGAGCACATCTCAAAATGAGTGTGAATTTCATCACAAGGGGTCAAAATAAAAACCGTATGCTTACATTTTTTTTAAAAATTGTTTTGCACGATTTTTAGCACGATAACAGCAGTTTCTTTGTAAAAAGTAATCACGTTCAGGAAATGTTTGATTATGTATTTTCACTACACGTCAGCTGTACACATAGGTAATATAAGTACTCCAGCCGTTAATTTTACAAAGAAACTACTGTTATCGTGCTAAAAATCGTGCAAAATAATAAAAAAAAATTGTAAGCAAACGGTTTTTATTTTGACCTATTGTGATAAAATTCACATTCATTTTGAGATGTGCTCATTTTGAGAAGTGCTCATTTTGAGAAGTGCTCACTTTGAGAAGTGCACATTTTGCGAAGTGCACACTATGCGAAGTGCACATTTTGCGTCAAGTGCACATTTTGCGAAGTGCACATTCTGCGTCAAACCCAAAAAGTTCAGTGTGAGTTTTTGAAAGCCATGCAATTCCATTGTTTTCGTACTTATGCATGTAATATATTAACTTCTGAATAGGTATAAACTCCCTAATCTTAAAACCAGACGTATTATTATATAGACAATATTTTTGTTTGATTGATGTAATGGCGCATGTATGGATATTTCTAATATAATAAGATTAGCTACGTAGTACACACGGCTACACATCAAGCTATACATTTCCAGTTTACACTGACCTCTCATTGTAAAGAAATCCTACACAATGCGAGATCAGCTTATACGGGAAAAGTATAGCTTGATCTGTAGCCGTGCGTACCTAGAACAACCATAAGCCGTAACGCAAACTTACGAGTAACCCCTACTTGCCTTACTAGTCAACATAATAATCTCTTTCAAAAAATTTACATCTTCGCTTTTCAAACTGGTTTATTTAGAGACCTTATTCGGGAAACTATTTTGGATATTGCTACCTAATATTTTATTAATACCCATAGTCTGTATTTGTATAATTTCTTGTTTTCATTTTTTGCATGCCTTTTTAATTTTATCATTAACACATTATTAAATAAAATATATGTAGCTACAAACATGACGGTTAGACAGATATTTAAAGAAGAAATTGATGATTCTAGTGACATTGATAACACTTTTGGGAATTTTTATACTTAGTGAATTTTCACTCTACAGTCTACGGGAACGAAATGCAAATATTTATAAATCTGGCTATCTTGAGTTTTGTCCATTAAGTGTTTGCTGATAACTTTACACATTGTGTCTTTAGGCTTATTGAAATCGAAGCTATCGTCGTAAGTATTGACGATGTTCAAGAGGCCCTTCGCTGTTTCATCTTTAGGGTTTTCTGCAACGAAGTACCTGGAAAGTTTACAGTAATTAATTATTAATCTTAACAAATATTATGAAGAGGGTTAAGGAACAGGCCATCTCAATATTTCCATTTGAATATATAGAAGTAACATTGCGATGTCCGTCTTTGACCTCCGGGGTATGCTCAATCAGTACCTAGTATAACACAATTTAAAGCTGTTGGGCAGAGGTATACAGTAAACCCACATTTAGCCAGTTATGTTTAATCCTTCATCTTACAGACCCTTAAGCCTCCTAACGGTAATTTCAAAACTATTGGAAATAATTTTATCACGTAGACTAAATCTTATACTGGAGGAAAACAAAGTTATCCCAGCACACCAGTTTAGATTTGGAAGTAAGTAGTAAGTAAGTAGTAGTAGTAAACACTACACAACCGAACAAGTCCACAGAGTAGTACCAAAATAAGAAATGCGATGGAGATAAAGGAGTATTGCTCAGCTGTTTTCTTGGATGTCCAACAAGCTTTTGACAAAGTCTGGCACCCAGGACTTCTGTTTAAGTTTAAAAGTAATCTCCCACACAATCTTTACCTGCTTTTGGAATCGTACCTAAACAACCGTATATTCACAGTTAAGATTAAAGATTCGTACTCCACGTGCTGCGAATTATAAGCAGGAGTGCCACAGGGCTCGGTATTGGGCCTGACACTGTATTTGATATTCTCTCCGCAACCTTTGCTGAGGATACTGTTCAGGCGTTATGCAGTCTTCCTCTTCGTTGTGATTGCGGTTGAGTGTGAAATAATAACTTCTTGTTTCTCCAAATAATAAAATGATTTAATTGCAGTTTGCGTTAGTATCTTGATACAATAAATAGGAACTTGTCTGGACTTAAAATTGTGGATGAAGCTATACAGAGCAAGGTCGATTCAAAAAAAGTGTTAGTTTGGAAAAAACCGAGTGATTTTATATTCCGCGGAGAAGCCTTCGGAAGTCTTCGTAAACTGCTCCTATTGGTGCTTGCTGGATGACCTTCCTTGAGGACCTCTCATTGGCTGCCCGAGGGTGACGTGTAGTGTATGTTCTCGATGCGTAAGTAGGTAGGTACCCGACGAATGGAGCGCCTAAAGCTTGTGTGTGAGCAGAAACGCAGGTTGTCAACGTCGTGCGTGAACATCCTCCCGGCCTTGAAAGATGAACTTTCAACGTGTTCATTCAGCTTCATTATACCATAGTGGACAAATCTTGGAGAATGCCCTTCTTATGATGCCCTTTTCGGTCTGAATATCCGCCACTCGTGCAACTCCGTCGCTGCCTGGAACAGTGCTGATGATACGGCCAAGACACCATTTCAGCGGCGGTGCGTGATCTTCTTTTATGAGTACCAGTGTGTCTGGTTTCAGATTAGCTTGCCTTGCCGTCCACTTCGTCCTGGTCTGCATCTCGGAAATGTACTCTCTGGACCATCTACTCCAGAAATGTTGACGAATCTGCTCCACTCGTTGATAGCGTGAGAGACGGTGTGAAGATTTGTCGATCAGGTCCTCGCAGACTGGCGCTGTCAGCGGACGGCCAACCAAGAAGTGAGCTGGGCATAGGGGTTGAAAGTCGTGGGGATCTGTGGACATAGGACTAAGAGGACGGGAGTTCAGGACTGCTTCCACTTGTGTCAAAACAGTGCTGAACTCCTCGTACGTTAAGTGCAAATTTCCCACAACACGGCGCAAGTGATGTTTACATGATTTTACCCCAGCTTCCCATAATCCACCAAAATGCGGAGCGTAAGGGGGTATAAAACTGAATTTAATATCTTGTGAAGTAGCGTAATCTATAATATTTTGCGAACATTCGGAAAGGAATTTTGAAAATAAATTCATTAAGCCAACGAAATTCTTTCCGTTGTCCGAAAAAATGTGTGACGGTTTGCCTCTGCGCGCGACAAAACGTTTGAGAGCTAGTAGGTATGCGTCTGTTGACAAGTCACCTACAAGTTCCAAGTGAACCGCGCGAGTAGTGAAACATATAAATATGCATATGTATGCCTTCACGGTTCTAGCACCCCTACCTTTACGGTTTAATATGAGAACTGGTCCCGCATAGTCCACACCTGTGGTTAGAAAAGGAAACCCTGGAGACAAGCGTTGCGCAGGTAAGTTACCCATAATAGGTGCAATAGGCTTGGCACGGAATCTAGCGCACCGAACACAGCTATGCACAATTTGTTTAGCGAGATTTCTCCCTCCCACCGGCCACCACGTCTCTCTGAGTGTGTACAAGAGGGCTTGCGGCGCGGCGTGCATTAGTCGCTCATGCTCAGCGTGAAACAGCAACCGTGTGAATGTGTGCTTGCTGCATAATAATATTGGATGCTTCTTGCTATACGAAAACTCTGGCGAATTACACAAACGTCCCCCGACTCTAATTAAATTTTGTTCATCTATAAATGGATTTAATTTCGTTAAATTGTGTGAGTGATTTAAAGTTTTGTGTTTAGCTAAACTATCGAAAGTGTCGGGGAATGATTGTGACTGTGACGCCTTTGTTAGGATAGTTAGTGCCTCGTTCAACTCGCTGACGTTCAATGAGCCAGTACGCTTAGCAGCTTTGTTTCGCGCATTATTTACAAAACGTAACATATAGGCACAAACACGTCTCATGTGATTGAACCGAGTAAAACGATGAAATGGAAAATAATTATCCGTGTCAGAGAGTTGATGAGTATTTGCTTGAGACTTAACCTCTGGTAAGTCAAGTATTGTATAGTCTGTGTAGTCGAAACTATTGTGATCGGCTAGATTGAATGACGGATCTGAGAGGAAAGATGGCCCTTCCCACCAAAGCGTGCATGAACTAAGTACGTCCATAGTCACCCCGCGTGATACTAGATCTGCCGGGTTTTCCTTACCAGATACGTGGTTCCAGGGCATATCCTTGGTTAATTCGTGTATCTCCGCGACCCTATTTTGTACGAAAGGCTTTAGAGAGTTAGGATTCATGCGTAACCAACCGATCACAATAGTGGAATCTGTCCAGAATGTGACACTATCAAAGGTACAACGAAGTGACTTTCTGATTTTTTCATATAACTGCGCACCTACTAGGGCGCCGCACAATTCCAATCGTGGTATACTGACGGGTTTCAAGGGTGCAACCTTTCCTTTAAGCACAGTAACTTCGTTGTAACTATGCAATTGCCTGTGATGGAACGAATGATTGAACGAATGTAGGCACACGCGCCGTAAGCTGTTTGTGAAGCATCGGTAAACAAATGAAGTTCTATACGAGTAGCATCGATACCTATAGCATGTCGCGGTATTCGTAATGTACTTAGCAATGCTATACCGTTCGCAAACTGTGTCCAACTGTGTGTGACGTCACTAGGTAACTTATCGTCCCAACCTAATTTCAATAGCCATAGTTTCTGAAGTAGAACCTTTGCAGTCATGACATAGGGACTGAGTAATCCTAACGGATCGAAAATTTTAGAGACTTCCGACAATATAATACGTTTCGTTAATTGCCGGTTGTCATTTGTGTATTCAGTGTGGAAATGCAAAGTGTCAGACTGATTATACCAGCCTAAACCTAGGGTTTTGTGGTGTGCGTTTTCCCCGAGGGAAAGCTCCTTGGAATGAGACGGAAACTCTTGTGTGTCATGATCAAAATTGAAGATCCATTTCCGAAGTGGGAAACAACCACCCTGTAGGACATTTGACGTTTCCTTAGCTATGTGTTTTACAGTCTCAATACTGTCAGCACCGGTCACCAAATCGTCAACAAAAAAATCATCCTGAATGACTGTGCGAATCAATGGCTCAGAACATTCCAATGCCAGCTGGTTTAAACAACGTACGCTAGTAAACGGTGCGGATGCGGTACCGTACGTAACAGTATTGAGCCTGTAAATTTCTAATGGGTCTGTGGGATTGTCACGCCATAGAATTAAAAGTAAATTTCGCTGATTTGGATCTTTCCTAATTTGGCGAAACATGTTTTCAACGTCTGCACATCCTACCCAACTGTGTTGTCTAAACCGAAGCAAAATAGCAAACAAGTCACCCTGTATTGCTGGGCCTACGAGTTGTATGTCGTTGAGTGATTTTCCGGTCGTGGTTTTTGCACTCGCATCGAAAACAACTCGTAGTTTAGTGGTAGTACTGTGCTCGCGAAATACACCGTGGTGTGGTAAGACGTAGTGTGGTTTGTCGTATGTGTATATGCGTGACATGTGACCCAATGCGATATATTCATGAATGAATTGCATGTATAATTGTTTATAGGCCGGTGTGCGTTGCAGACGTTTCTCTAGTGCGTAGAAACGACGTTCTGCCTGAGAGAATGAGTCACCCAATGCGTCAGGGGACTCCTTCAAAGGCATGGAAACGCAAAACCTGCCGTCAGAATCACGTGTGGTGGTCTTTATAAAATTATCCTCACAAGCCTGCTCCTCATTACTGCGGACATCAGTCGATCTGCCTATCTCCTCGAGCTCCCAAAATTTCCTCAACTGTTCATCTAATGACGATGTGACGTTACATGAAACATGAGAACTATGTGTAGTATTCAAAGGGCCTGAAATAATCCACCCTAATTTTGTGTTTTGTAGGTATGGACCATTTTTCAACCGGAATTTTCCATTTTCCAGAAGATCCCAGAAGTGGTCAGCACCAATCAATATGTCTATGGGTTGAGACTCGAAGAAATAGGGATCGGCTAACTGAATGTTCACAGGAATGTTGAGACCATCTTTAGATAAAGACACGGCTGGTAATTGTCCAGTTATAGTGGGTAAAATTAAACAATGTATGTGTGTAGTGTAGGAGCCTACCAGCGACCTAATTCTAACATAACAGGTCTGTGTGCACTGGGAAACTGTGTTACCTACACCTGTTATATTGTAAGTGGACTGTATTTTTTGTGTGTGTAATTGATTACATAACGCCTCTGTAATAAAACATCGTGTACTACCGTTATCGAGAAGTGCGCGTGCCGTGTGATAATTATTATGAATATCGGCTATCTCGACTAACACGGTGGACAACAGAACTGGCTTGGCGACTAGCCCTAGCGTGGTGGGGTCGTCGTCGCAGTTCGCATTATGTGTGTGTGATTCTAATGCGGGCTGCGAAATTTGTCCTACTGTCACTAATGAGAGAGGTTGATTTCGCGTGTTATCCTCTGACTCATTACGATGTAGTAGTGTGTTATGTTTCTTAGAACATTTCTTGCACGGTCCGAATGGGCAGTCGTTCGCTTCGTGCCCTGAGCGCAAACAGTTTGTACATAATTTATTTTGCGTGACTAAATTATGTCTGTCTGCTACGGACAGATCAAGGAATTTCTGGCATGAAAATAATGGATGTTTTTCCTTACACATAGGGCAAGGTTTGTACTGTGTTTTGTGTGGTTTAGTAGTGCCGGACGAAGAAGCGTTACAGTGTACCTTAGAAGTGACCGCATTAGTGTGTTTCTTATTATCGTGTGTACCTTTACTATGCGTACCTAACAGCTTATCTAACATGTCCGCTCTCCGTCCGAGAAAACGAATTAAATCCTCGACCTTTAGCTCAAAATTAACATCGACAGAACAGTGTGTCATTTGTGTGATTACATATTGTTCCCATTCTCGCTCGGTAGCAGGGTCCACCTTACACACAATCATGTAAATTATGAGCGTATCCCAGTAATCAGTCGGCTCACCGAGTATTTTTAGTGCACGTAGGTGTTTTAACATCGTATCGACGAGCTTTCGCAATAACATGGGTGACTCTTTAGTTATAGCTTGTATGGAAAAAAGAGCTTTTACATGATTGTGTATTAGTAGACGGCTGTTATTGAACCTATTAGTGAGTAACTCCCATGCAACGCTGTAATTGTTGGATGAAAATTCCAGTCAATCAATCACTAATTCAGCACTACCCTTCAAAGATGATTTTAAATAGTGGAACTTCTGAATCGGACTTATTTGTGTGGAATTATGCACTAAGGATAAAAAGGTGTCCCTAAACTCTAACCAATTCTCATAAGAACCGTCAAAGGTTGGTAACTGTATAGTGGGTAACTTCACTAATTGTAGTGAATCACAGTTATTGGAACTTTTAGGTATCTTGACATCCTCAGACAACATAGACTTAGCTTGCGCGATGATCCTAAAGTATCTTTGTTCGAATTGTTCCCTATAATCCAGATGTTCATCTAAAGCTAAACTATCACACGATTCTTCAATTTGCGACTGAAGGTCGTTAAACTCGGATAACAGAGAGGTAGCACTATCTACGCGTAATTTGAATTCAAAAACTTTGCTAGCATCTAACGGCTGTTGGAATGACTCAACATATTTTTGCAAATTGGACAATCGACCCTTAATTACTCCCCTTTTGCGTGTGAGGCCGTCAATTTGTGTAATTAACAGAGATTTAAGAGGTGATTTAGGAGCAGCCGTTAGAAGTGCAGAACCTGGTTCAGACATTTTGGTGGATATAGAAACCTGGAGTACTCACGTTTTGCGAAACCGATTTCAGAGCCTGGAGCGCAGAGGCTGTAGCCGCTGTGGCTATACTCGTGAGATCAGGCAGGAGCCTGATCTCACGAGTATGTTGCACTGAACACGAGTTACGCGTCTCTCGTTCGTGTCCACGTCTGACTCTCCACTTCTCTCAGCTAGTTCGTTGACTGGATTCGGCACGGAGGATCAAAAATTATGTTCAGGCGTTATGCAGTCTTCCTCTTCGTTGTGATTGCGGTTGAGTGTGAAATAATAACTTCTTGTTTCTCCAAATAATAAAATGATTTAATTGCAGTTTGCGTTAGTATCTTGATACAATAAATAGGAACTTGTCTGGACTTAAAATTGTGGATGAAGCTATACAGAGCAAGGTCGATTCAAAAAAAGTGTTAGTTTGGAAAAAACCGAGTGATTTTATATTCCGCGGAGAAGCCTTCGGAAGTCTTCGTAAACTGCTCCTATTGGTGCTTGCTGGATGACCTTCCTTGAGGACCTCTCATTGGCTGCCCGAGGGTGACGTGTAGTGTATGTTCTCGATGCGTAAGTAGGTAGGTACCCGACGAATGGAGCGCCTAAAGCTTGTGTGTGAGCAGAAACGCAGGTTGTCAACGTCGTGCGTGAACAGATACCTACAGCCCTTAGTAACGACCAAGGTCCAATTAAAGCATCGCTAATGCTACAGGTACACCTCGATAAATTAACACATGGATGGAGACATGACGTATCATTGCTATTGCCAGTAAATTAGTACACGTAACGTTCACTCTTTGGAAGAGAAATTGAGCACCAGTCAAGCTCGGAAACGATGTATAAAATATATGAACATGCCAGAACATGATATAGACAAATACCTCGGTGTGCACCTGGACAGGAAACAAACCTGGAGATAACACATTGAGAAAAAAGGAGCTGAACCATCGCCTGCAAACACTGAAATGGCTACTAGGAAAATGCACAAGTCTTGTATATCTCGAGAACAAAATACTCATCTACAAAACTATTCAGAAGCTTGTATGGACCTATGGAATTGAACACCGGGGAACAGCCAAAAACTCAAGATACCAAAATAAAGTTTTTAAAACTATCATAAAATGCTCCGTGGTTTACCAAAATGTCTGAGCTACATGACTGCCTCAAAATCGTTACTGTAAAGGAAGAGAGCACAAAACAAAACAACACAAAACAACTTTACAAAGTGCGCATTGAAAAGCATGTCAACAGCCTGGCTTCTGTACTGACCAACCCACTGGAAAACCGTCGATTGAAAACAAAAACACACATGGAACATAGCTCAATCTAGCTAAGCAACAAGAAGAAGGACGGCCCTCACTGGAGGACCGTACTCGAAACGCCAACAATCACAGGAACTGCTAAAGCTGCCTGCCTGCTGCTGCTGCTGCTTTAAATGTATGTATTATAAAAAAATAAAAAAATTGCCACTAACCGGTCACGAGTAGAGACTCCAGGCTCCTGTTGAAAAATCCCTGATGGAGACCCAATATCAGATTGGCCGTCCTAGGAATCGAACCCAGAACCTCATGTGTAGCAGTCGGACATGCAATCGGTACAAATTCAAATTGTATTCGTAACAAATCGTCTTGTGCTGCACGGTGTTGTAAATTAAAAATATTGTATCACTATGTGCTGCCTTGCGATGCGTGCAATAAATATTACTTATACTAGGTAGGGTAGTAGGTAGGTAGGTGTGTAGGATATATCTTATATTATTATAAGACAATCTAGACTGATAGTGAGAACTCACCTCAAACAATTCCTCATATAAGTGAAGTGTTCCAAAACACAAGAGCACGGTTCAAACTGGTCGTTCAGAGGCGTCATTGGAGAACTACTGGCTTTGGCCAAGACTTCATGCCTCGACTTGTCCACATAAGTCTCTTCAAACTTCTTTAAGTACAGTTTCCTAATCAAAGTTGAGGTCATGACTGGCATTTGTTTGTTGACGTTCATCTCAAATGTTCTCTTGTTGTACTCCACGTGTTGCTTGTCTATTGCCACGTCTCTTTTCACCTCTGTGATGATGGACTCAAGGTCCTGAGTCAAGGATAGGGTGTCAATTTTCTTGCAAAGTGTCTGTATGAACCAAGTGCCGAACTGTTCGTTTCTGGAAGATTTCAAGGATTGATTGAGAATGTTGAACTTGAACTGCACTGTTGGTTTGAGTTAAAAATAATTGAAGTGTTGCAGAAATTGTCTATAATTTATTGGTTTTTAGAGACCAGAGTGATAGCTAAGTGGGGGAGAGAGGAGGAGGAAAAGTGCCGACCCCAAGTAACTTGTGACAAGTGTTAGCACAAGTTTATAGAGACCAAAGAAAGTTTACATCCACTCTTTCCAATCTGTTTTATAGTATTCCATACCAAAATTGAGCGTTACAATGAGACTGTCCCACTGAGTCCACACGAGTACCCGAGTGACAAAGACGACGCTCTGCAAAGTTACATACCGGGGCAGCGTAAATATGACACATCGAGCGTCAGAATGTGATTAGCCCACTAAGTCCACACGGGTATTCGAGTAACAGAGATGACGTTCTACGCGGGCAGCGTGAAAATGACACATCGAGCGATAGAATGAGACTGTCCGAATTGCCTCTCAGGTGGAATGACAGCTCACTTCACTTCAGTTTTCACGGTGAGATGTTTAAAGAAAAGACCAGCTGTTAGAGGTGAGCTGGTTAAGATAAAAAAATAGTTACCTGTGCGAATCGTGGCCTGGATACGTACTATGAAGGATCAGCAAGTCAGATTCCAAGGGCAGGATGTAATATGGCTCCAAGTCTTTTGCATCGGCCTTACGAATCTCTTTTGACTTTTGGCCAGAACCTTCTTCTAATGACAATCGGCACGCCTAAAAACGTGGAAATACGAGTCTTGGAGTTATCTATACTAATATTATAAAGAGGTAAAATTTGGTTGTAAGTTTGTAAGTGTGTATGTAGGGGGTAATCTCTGGAACTACTGATTCAATTCTATAAATTTTTTCACTGGTAGAAAGCTATATTATTCCTGAGTGCTATAAGCTATAAATTATTTTTATATCATGCATATTAGCCGAGCTATCACAATTTTTGTCTAGCAAGTCGGAGAAATACCTCTTAAAACAGTATTCGCATGTGCTGCCTAAACGGTTGCTTAAAATTGAAAACAATATACAACGTGTAACGCTAAATGCGCAAACCTCTTAAGGGTTCATTGTACTCATCATTATGATTAATTATGAACAACTTTTACTATGGAACCAAACCTGAAATCGCGAAAAAAAATCATCTGTTCAGTACATTTATGTCCACATAATTCGTCAAAATGTACTAAAAAAAAAAATAAAAAACTATTTATTTCATGAAAATTGACGTGACAGCTGCAGCGTACTGAACAGCTGATTTTATTTCGCGATTTCAGGTTTGGTCCCATAGTAAAAGTTGTTCATAATGATGAGTACAATGACCCCTTAAGAGGTTCTGCGCATTTAACGTTACACGTTGTATATGGCAACCTGGTTCATCCATACTAATATTATAAATTCGAAAGTAACTCTGTCTCTCTGTCTGTCTGTCTGTCTGTCTGTCTGTCTGTCTGTTACCTTTTCACGCCTAAACCACTGAACGGATTTCGATAAAATTTGGCAAGGCTAATAGATGGTATCCTGGGGACGGACATAGGCTACTTTTTTTTTTTAAACAATCCTACAGGGGGTGATATAGGGGATGAAATTTTGTATGGGAAACTCAGTATTTCTTAAGTTAGGAATGTGAAAATTAAAATGTATGCTTTTGATAGGAAATAAAGAAATATGCGATTCAGCGTTTTTGAAAAATCATCCCCTAAGGGGGTAAAATAGAGGTTGATTTTAAAATTTACAAAACTGCATGGATTTCGACAAAATTTGGCAAGGCTTTATACAGGGTGGCCGGAACATTGACGTCCAAAAATAAAATTTCGGTCCCTCGTATCGTGGGGTATTCGAATCACCCCCATGTATGTTCCGCGACTTTTCATAGTTTTCGAGTTATGAATTTTTTTCTGAATGTTTGAAAATTTTCGACCTGACCAACCTAAAAAAATTCAAAAAAAAAAAGTAGAGGGCTTTATCGAGTTTCTTTTTTTGCAACTGAATTTTCATAAGTAGTACTTTTATGCATAAAATAATCAGCTTCGTAACTGTGATGAAAGTTATGAAAATGTTGATCTAAAGTGAAAAATTTACGTTCGGTAAATTATGACTCAAATTTTCAACTTTAAATTAAAAATCTTAACAGGTGACTTCATAATTCCTAAGTAGGCTTCAAGAATGCGCCAGACTCTCAGCTTTCATAATCATAAAAAAAATGAAGTACTTAATAGGGCTACTTTGTTTAAAATCGGCCTTCAAAGACAGCGAGGTGGAAAAATTCTTAAAATTACCCATCTGAGTAATTATTTTTTTTTGGCTATTTTCTCGTTCCTGAGGTTAATTAATGATAAGAATACTGAAAACTAACCAACAAATAGTTTCAGAGTTGGGTAAGAAAAGTTTTACGTAAAAAGTGGTTTTGAATAAAACACAGATGATAATGTGAAAAAAGTACTTCATTTATTTTTAACATTTACAAAAGGTTTTCAAAGTGGCCACCACCAGCAGCAATACACATTCTACACCTACGTAAGAAATTGTCTGGCAATCGTCTAAAAGCGTCTCTGTTCTCTCTCACAACACGTTCAGCTTCTGCAATCAACTGCCTCAGCTCTTGTTCACTTGAACAGTCTCGGGCGTATGCTATTTCCTTGTAATAGCCCCAAATAAAGAAATCGATGGGGTTGAGATCAGGTGAGCGTGGAGGCCACCTAATTGGTCCGCTGCGTCCGATCCATCTGTTGGGGTATGTTTCATCTAAGTAATTTCGGACCTGGGTTGCATAGTGACACGGGGCGCCGTCATTTTGCAACACCATGGTTCGTCTGAGTTCGAGATTCACATCTGCCAGCAACAATGGAAGTTCATTTTCCAAAAAGTTTTTGTATGTTTCTCCATCAAGTCTGGACGGCAGTTCAAACGGACCAATTAGTTCGCCATTGAGGATACCAGACCACAAGTTAACGCTGAAGCGATGTTGAAATGTCGAAGCTCTCACTTCGAGTGGATTTTCATTCGCCCACGTGTGGTAATTATGAATATTGAATATTCCGGATCGCTCAAATCGTGACTCATCTGACCATAAAACTTTATTGAAAAATCCAGGATCCTCTTGCTCTTTTCGTAACATGGTTTGGCAAAAATCAACGCGCAATTGGTGATCTGTAGGCAGTAAAGCTTGGACTCGTCGGATGTGGAACGCGTGGTATTCTTCATCGTGAAGAATGTCTTGGATAGAAGTCCTTGGGATGTTCAGAGCACGAGCCATACTTCTCGTACTCGTAGACGGATTTCGCTGAACTTCTTCCAGCACCATTTCTCTGCGATCCGGGTTAGCTCTAGGGATTCCTTCATGACTGCCGCGTCGACCAGGAATGCGGCCTGCCATCAAAGTGTTGTGCGTGTTAATAAAAACACGATGGTCGGGATATCGCTCAGGTTGCGGCCCACCACGACGTTGAAGTTGTTCGCGATACAGTCGCGCTGCTTCATGGCCGTTTCCTTGTGCAACTCCATAAAAATAATGCATTTCTGCATATTCACTTAACGTGTAACTCATTTTTTACACTTCCACGTAAAAAAAGTCCAAATCAGAATGCAAAACACAGTCCAATAAACGAGCAAAGTAGTCAAACAAGTAGGCAGCGGAGTCCGTGGGCAAAGCGAGTGTGGTAAAGACAAAATGGCGACACGCGTATAGCAGTAAACACAATGTGAGTACGACTGAGGTACTTGTTTTGCGTTGGCTTCGGTTGCACGCCTTGCGTGAGAGAGATAGCAATAATTCGGTCTCTTTTCCTCTCGGTCCATTGTTATTGCAGGTAAAAGAGTTGCACCCTCGTTTACAACCCATAGTCCACGAGAACGGATCGCGCAAAATTCATTAAACTAACATTTAAAAAAATCTCCGTGTTTAAATCTTAGCTTTCCTGCAGTCATTTTTGGTTAGCAAACTAAATAACCTTAGGAGCGAGAAAATGGAAAAAAAAAATATTAATCAGATAGCTAATTTTAAGAATTTTCCACCTCGCAGTCTTTGAAGGCCGATTAAGGCCAAAGTTAGCCCCATTAAGTCCTACGTTTTTTAATGATTATGAAAGCTGAGAGTCTGGCGCATTCTTGAAGCCTACTTGAGAACCATGAAGTCACCTGTTTAGATTTTTAATTTGAAAATTTAAGTCATAATTTACCGAACGTAAACTTTTCACTTTAGATCAACATTTTCATAACTTTCATCACAGTTACGAAGCTGATTATTTTATGCATAAAAGTACTACTTATGAAAATTCAGTTGCAAAAAAAGAAACTCGATAAAACTCTCTACTTTTTTTTTAGAATTTTTTTAGGTTGGTCAGGTCGAAAATTTTCAAACATTCAGAAAAAAATTCATAACTCGAAAACTATGAAAAGTCGCGGAACATACATGGGGGTGATTCGAATACCCCACGATACGAGGGACCGAAATTTTATTTTTGGACGTCAATGTTCCGGCCACCCTGTATAGCATCCTGGGGAAGGCCATAGGATACTACTATTTTCAAAAACAATACTACAGGGGGTGATATAGGGGATGAAAGTTTGTAAGGGAAACCCAGTATTTAACAAATTTATGCTATTGGTAGGAAATTAAGAAATATGTGGTTCAGCGTTTTTGAAAAATCATCCCCTAAGGGGGTAAAATAGGGGTTGATTTTAAAATTTACAAAACTGCACGGATTTCGATAAAATTTGGCAAGGCTTTATATAGCATCCTGGGGAAGGACACAGGCTACTTTCAGAAACAATACTACAGGGGGTGATATAGGGGATGAAAGTTTGTAAGGGAAACCCAGTATTTCTTAAGTTAGGGATAACAAATTTGTGCTATTGGTAGGAAATTAAGAAATATGCGGTTCAGCATTTTTGAAAAATCATCCCCTAAGAGGGTTAAATAGGGGTTGATTTTAAAATTTACAAAACTGCACGGATTTCGATAAAATTTGGCAAGGCTTTATATAGCATCCTGGGAAAGGACATAGGATACTTTCAAAAACAATACTACAGGTGGTGATATAGGGGATGAAAGTTTGTAAGGGAAACCCAGTATTTCTTAAGTTAGGGATAACAAATTTATGCTATTGGTAGGAAATTAAGAAATATGCGGTTCAGCATTTTTGAAAAATCATCCTCTAAGGGGGTTAAATGGGGGTTGATTTTAAAATTTACAAAACTGCACGAATTTCGATAATATTTGGCAAGGCTTTATAGCATCCTGATGGACACAGGCTACTTTTGGTCTTAAAAAATAATCCTACAGGGGGGCGATATAGGGGATGAAATTTTGTATGGGAAACTCAGTATTTCTTAAGTTAGGGATGTGAAAATTAAAAAGTATGCTTTTGATAGGCAATAAAGAAATATGCGGTTCAGCGTTTTTGAAAAATCATCCCCTAAGGGCGTAAAATAGGGGTTGATTTTAAAATTTACAAAACTGCACGGATTTCGACAAAATTTAACAAGGCTTTATTAGCATCCTGGGAAAGGACATAGGATACTATTTAAAAAAAAAAAAATACTACGAGGGGTGATATAGGGGATGAAAGTTTGTAAGGGAAACCCAGTATTTCTTAAGTTAGGGATAACAAATTAATGCTATTGGTAAGAAGTTAAGAAATATGCGGGTCAGCGTTTTTTAAAAATCATCCCCTAAGTGGGTAAAATAGGGGTTGATTTTAAAATTCACAAAACTGCACGGATTTCGATAAAATTTGGCAAAGTTATAGATAGCATCCTGGTAAAGGATATGGGCTACTTTTTGTCTTAAAACATAATCCTACAAGGGGTGATAAAAGGGATGAAAGTTTGTATGGGAAACCCAGCATTTCTTAAGTTAGGGATATGCCCTATGTTTTCCACATGAACGTTCCCATGGGATATTTTCCGACATCCACGCGGGCGAAGCCGCGGGCAAAAGCTAGTCTTAAATAATTCTACAAAAAAGTCCGCGATACGGGCGACACCATAATTATTTCTATCTTTTATATTATAACTTTTATACTTCTTTTATTGTTTAAAAAAAGTATTTTTTCGACGTACTTACGTTTGGATGATTATTTTAAAAAAAAAACCTTATCAAAATAAGTTATTTTATGATCACAAGGACATCATGGAGATAAGATTTGGCCTGTACAGTATATCAATTGGTCATAATATGTACAGTACAACAACGCGTTCAGTACAAATCGTACTTACACCAACTAACACATAAAGCTGTGTCAAATGTCACTGAAAACTACAATAAAACTTTAATTCTTTGGTCTATGAAACGGTGCATTGAATTTATCATTTATTAAGTAACTCTTGACATCTGAGATTTCACGACATTTGTCATAGTGACGATGAAGCACTATATCATTTCACTGCTGGACAAAGGCCTCGGATACTCTCATGAAAAAACTACTACCAGTGACCCTGCAAAGATCGTGTCTGCACCGAGCGTATACAGCGCTCCACCTCACATTTGCCGATTCATGTTCACCACTCTAGAACACGTCAAGCCCAAGACCAGCGGTAGTCGGAAAGCTCACCTGAATAATAAAAATCTTGGGTTTGGTCACGAGGGTAAGCTTGGAGTAGTCCTTGAAATAGTCGATGACGTCTACCTCGTTGTAAAGCTTGTCTTTGGCTCGCAGCCTGCCCATATGGCCATGTGTTAATATAGCAACAGCCACACATCCGTAGTCCGTGAAGTCCCGTTCGCTGACTGGAAAGACACGAATAGTTACGTTACTATGTACTGAAATAGTTATTTATGATACTAGTGCGGTAAGTTGGTTTTTACAAACGAGTAGATAGTCACGAGTTTGTAAATACCAATTTCCTCACGTGTGTCCTACAATGTTTTTCAACACATTTGCGAGAAAAACAAAAAATTTCTTCGACTCTCTTCTATGCTATAAAATTATTATAGCGCTCTCGCAATTTTAGTGGCAAGATACCGTTTTCTGCCATTTGCGCCTCATTTAAAATATCAGGTGGAGTAGATCCATTATTAATATCAGATTCCTCGCTTGGACTCATGTTATTATTTTGTTTATAAATATCAGTCGGAAAGTCGCAACAATCTTTGACGTTTCTAATATGAAAATGCCGCGAATTTGCAATTGGCGCTACGTGCGCGTGGTGAAAATTAGAACTACATCATTCGTCTCATTTACTCTTTAGTACCTTAGTACCTATTAAAGTAAGACAAACGTATTGAGCAGCGCTTCCAAGGAGGTTCGATCAGTCAGCTTATTTGTTCTCGTAATGTGAAACTCCTTGGTGGAATTCTTATAATATTTTTTATGGAAATAAAAAAAAAACCGAAAAGAATACGCACGGCGCTCTACAACGTAGTATGCGGTAAAATAGGTACTTAGGTGAGAGTACCTATTTTATCGCACGTTCCGTTGTATCGTGCGTAATGTTTAACTTTCGAACAATGTATACAGTCTTCGTAAATGCATTTTTGGAGCAAATGTGTTGAAAAGATTATTTATTACCATGCAGCCAGGTGATACAATGACCTGGGCCCCAAGTCTGCTATTTGTTACATTCCAACACGATCCCATTGTTACTCCATTGTCATTTTGCTAAAAGTTCGTAATCTGCTAAATTCATAATTTTATACAATGGAGTGTCAGTGGTTGACCATTGGAAAGTCATAATGACGCCATTATGACGCCATTATTATTAGTAGATTACCAAACTTGTCAAAATCAATAATTATGAACTCAATGATAGACCATTCTGACACTATTGTAATAGCAGACTTGAGGCCCTGGACATTATCCTAACTGTTGGCACCAAAGACCTAAGTTACAGTCGCTTGATTAATTTTGGTACCACTGTTCTAATTTGCAGATTTAAAAAGAATTATTAAGATTTAATAAACTAATTTGAACACCTAGTCCACGAAAATTCACTTATTTTTATTTCACGTAAAGTAGCTTTTTCAGAACATCACTCTAGCTAGGGCTAGACTGCAGCTCTAAGCCGATATCGTACGCAGTTTCCTAGGTCCTTTGCTTTATTATCATTATTTATTTATTTATTTATTTATTTCAATTGGTCTTACGAGCTAACAGACATACCATCCAAAACGCTCATATGATTAATTTCCTTACAATTCAATTGTGGCTACACACACTCGTCTCCTTATTATACAATAGATTTTATAAAATAGCAATAAAGCCCATGTCTATAAATAATAATAAAAATTAGATTACAACGACGAATTAATACAGCAGCAAAATATAATGTCAGTTTAGTGTCAATTAATATAATGTCAGTTTAGTGTCAATTAATATAATGTCAGTTTAGTGTCAACTAATAGTGATCAATTCAATTAGATGCATAAGTAAAAGCATAATCAGCCTATAGTTCCCACTGCTGGCACACAGGCCTCCTCTCGGTGAGAAGGAGTGAGCCGTAATATACCACGCGGGCGCAGTGCGGGTAAAAGAATAATATACAAGGTGTAATTTAAATAACTGACAACTGACAACCTCTTAAGGGGTCAGAAGAACAATTTTTTTTTTAAATTTTTTTAGGTTTACGTACAAAAATGTTGGGTACAGCTGATTTCTTTTCGCGATTTCAGGTTTTTTGCCATCAATAGTCGTTACATAAATCATTGGAGCCAAAGTTATAGGTAGCAAACGACTTTTTTTTTTGTGAAAAATCGCTGTTTACGGCAGCGCGCAATGTAACGCACGCAAAACGTTCTGCTCATGGGTGCATGCATCAGTACAGGAGTTGAGGGGTAATCAAAGTTACGTTATAACATTGTAAATTAATTTTTGTGAAAAAAAAACAAATTTACACTATCTCTGTAACCAGAAAGTTCCCAGGCATGGTCCATTACAAAAAAAAAAAACAATGACAATAACTATTAAGTGGATCTCGGCTTCGTTAAGCTACTTTTTACACCCTACTTATACACACAGATACTAGTCATTATACTAGATTATTAACTTGACTATAATATTAGTATTTGGTAAAGGAATTGCTTAAATTACTTACACTTTTCAAGTTCATCAAAAAGGGCATCTTTCGTTAAATCGTTGTGAGTTGTAACTTCAAAACCGATATTCTCGAAGGTCCTCGTTAAAGACTCCACGTCTTTCTCTGTGCCATACCTGGGACGGTGATCATCAATTTTATTCTGATTAAAAATAACCAGTGCTTTTTTTTCAAAGGATTCTAGTTCATATGTCGTCGCCTCCTTGGGTAAAGCTCTGGTGTTGACCAACGAATATTGTCTATTTGAATCAATTGAATCTAATGCTTCTTGTTCAGTATTTAATCTGTCGATAGAACGCTCTAGAAAACTAATAGCGTCTTTACCTTCATTGCCGTCTTTACTGTCTTTAACTTCTTCTGTATCGCCAACTCCACCATTATTATTCGTTAAGATGGCATTATCTACTGATTCTAAAGTCCCCGCGTCGCTTTTGGAATCCCCAGAGCTGTAATTTTGGTTATACTCATTGTTGTCGTTTTCCATTTTTCCGGTTAGTATTCGATATCAGTTCACTGCTATCCGTTTCCAATCCCACAGGCTTATACTTTTCACTTGTTTCACGTACACAACACACAACCTAACAATTCGATGTATCAAACAATTTGTGCTGCATTATCGGCGATGTTATCTGCAATTTTATTCTTATCAAGATATCAGTCATCGAAATCAGTCGCGGACTTACTAGTATGTGGTGACATCATTTTTGCCTAACAGCTGTGATAGATATTGTTATAATTATTCTAATTGTGCCCACGCAGAAGGTCAAAGACGGACATTGCAATGATAGAGTCATCTATAATCGCTAAGATCTTCTTATCTAAGTACTTACTTAATAATGGATTTGATGCTGTTTTTTCAATCATATTTATTCCTGAGGTTTATGTGTAAAATACAATCGGCATCGGTATTTATAATATCAATATTTTGACATTTGTTTGAAAGTCCTAATAGATATGTGAATATTTTTATTTCTAATAATTTACATACATACGTGTAGAATTGATAATCTCCTTTTTTGAAGTCGTTTAAAAAGTGAGTTGTGTCATTACGAAACTGAAACGTGAACATGTTTTAACGCGGTAGGCCGAATCTAACGATTTAAATCTTTGGAAGTCGCCCCCTATCACTAGATTCATCTCGTCATTGTTGCAAAGGTTACCTACTCTTATTCCGCATAACATTTTTTTTGACTCATAAAATCCTGAACCGGGCCTGCTTCGTGCATTGTGTAAGGAGAAAGCAATACTAAAGACCACCATTAGTTGGCTTGAAATAGGGTTGAAAATTGAAAACAATATTTGTGATGCCGAGATGTGACTAAGCTGCGAATGTGCATTTATTTTCCGGGTTTTCTTTAGATTATTCAGAATAAACACAATAAATTAAATAATTATCCGGTTAAAGTTAAAAAAAATGCTAATTCTATTGAATTCTTAAGAAAATGAATGTCGTTACGTTATCCCTGAAAATACAGAGATGTTCAACGCCAAAGTTTATTTTTGTGGAGCAACTTCTAAATTTTTTATTGGGAATATCAAACAATTTTTTACTATTTCTATTCGGTTAACTTTTTTTTTTAAACCCTTCTCTGTTCACTGTATTTTTTGCGTTGGATAGTTTTCATTGCGTTACATCATACTCCAATCCAAGAAACCAATTTTTGTGATTATTGAGCTAACACCGCGCCTTAAACGTATTTATTAATGAAAATAACACAACAATGAATTGATGTCTAAAATAAGAAACGAATAAAAGGATAATTTTGTGCACACAAACGACGTCTTTATTCGTTTTTAATTTAGTCTAAAACATGTACAATCTCAGCATAGTATTATCAGCAAAAGAGAAAAGTGTCTAGGCAGTTAATTTATGACTAATATCTTAAGCTTAAGGTTGATGCGCCGGGGTAGCCCGCGAAATTCAAAATTTCTTACGTTTTTTGCAATTTGTAGGTCAGTGTGAGCTTGTATGTTGATTAAAATATGATTCGCGGCCGTAGCCAATATGGCTTTACAGAATTATAATCATTAGAATCAGCAATACAATTCGATAAGTTAGCATTTACCTGAAATCTAGCGATTTCATGAAATCATGAGGTTTGAGGTAAATGCTAACTTATGGAGTTGTATTGCTGATTCTAAAGGTTATGATTCTGTAAAGCCATATTAGCTACGGCCGCGAATCATATTTTAATCAACATACAAGCTCATACTGACCTACAAATTGCAAAAAACGTAAGAAATTTTGAATTTCGCGGGCTAGGTACTCTGGCGCTTCCGCCTTAAAGTTACATATCATATGCTTTGACTAAGAATTATCCTTGTCATTGTTACAACTGCAACTGTCAAACCACAAGTGCAAGATAGAGACAGAAACATTACCTATTAAGGACGTGTTAAGAAACATTTATTAATCTCCACTTTTCACATTGTTTGTTGACTGTACGACCTTGGTTTCCAATTTGACATTGACTGACGGATGGTACTACTAGGATGGCAGAAGCGCAGACTGCAACAGGACAACAGTATACTTCGTTAGAAGTCCAAGCAATCCTAGAGGAAGCAGAGCGTCAACGGATTCCACTCCACATAAGCTTATTTTACTAAATTTTGCTATGTGTAAACGCTGAATATTTCTGCACATTTTTTTTTCATCATCTGTAAATGAATAATTAATAGGTATTTATCTATTTAAATTGAACACAAACAACAAAGTCTCTTTTCGTGTCTGTTTGTGTAACCTTATTCAGATCGTCTAAAGCCGTGTCTCCTGCGAGCCTTTTTCCGAAACATTAAACACAAAAAAACATACACATATGCATTTATTTTCATACATATCTTTTGCGTATTCAAATATTTATATTTACACATTTTGTGTATATGTCGTAATGCGTTCCGACGAGAAAGATGTGCTACCAGTTTGACAAGACGTGCGCGGTGCGCGCGGCATTTGAAAATTAAACAAACCCTTCTACCCCCGTACGGGGAATGTCCATGCAGCTCGGAAAACAAAAACATCACGTTTGCTTACACAAATGTGTAAGACCCCGCCTCTTTGTTTCGATGTTTTTGTGCAATGTTTCTAAAAAACACGCGCAGCAGACACGGCTTTATAGTGGTTTTTTAATGCGGTTTGCGCCATCATTTAGAGAATTTATTCCGTAAAATCATACTAAACAACCTCTATAGTTTAATTTTGTTAAATTAAACTATAGGTAATATTGCACTTATTTTAGCACAAATAGGTACTATCAAACATAAGAATACAACAATTATATAAGTCAATGACAATACCTGTATAATTCGCATATATGATAAGTGTGCACGAATCTTGACATTTCGTTATAGCTCTGTAGAACATCTCACATCGTATACTAAATAGTGTTTGCAAGAACAGATTCTTGAAGATCCATAAAATATTGACGAACATAATCGATGATACGCGCTGAAACATAACGTATTACTATGTTAGTATTGTTACGAAGTAAAATACTTTATTGTATGCAACGCAATCACACATAAGTGTGTTTCTAATCCATAGTATTGCCATAGTATCGTATCGTCTATGGGCTAAATACTTACGGGATGGTAAAGCAAAACTTCTATTAACAATTTTATATCAATCAATCCGTGAATACATGTTTCTAATGAATGATACAGGATCTGAAATATGAAAGTAACCGAGTTCAGGAACCCAAGCGTTTTTGTTCATATAAACATAATTATTGTAAAAACGAGTGAGTAAATAACTTTACTATACTAGAAAAAAACACATCAAACATTACAGAACTTACCAAGGGCTGGAAAGATTTTCTGAAAAACCAATAGCATTCCAATATTTTATTATAAGCATGAAACATTTGCTGCAAATTCGCTTTCCTTTCATTAATATTTTGTGGTTTAAGAACTTGATCATTCCATAGGACAACATATGTCTCTAACCAGGTAATAATTCTGATTGCATATACCATGTTTGCATCAAAGCAAAACAAAAGCAAATTACATAGAAGTATGGACAAAGGAGCTTTAAGAAGGTACTCGGTAATAAAAAAAACAAAATGAACGCCAATAATCAGAAAGAATCCAATCCAGTTTCCTTTAGTAAAAACTTGGAAAGTGAGGCTACTGTTGAAAAATCTATGAACATCTTGAAAGGTCAGGACGCAAGCAATATTATTCTTCGTGTGAACAATGTTGAGAATGTAAATAATAGCGAATGCAAAACAATAAAGGAAGAAGTCACAGGAAATGAGAAAATTCAAGAAAAGTTCGGGTTTGAATGCCATCAAAGCCATTGAAGCACGAGACGCAAATGAAGAAATGCACAGTATAGTCCAACATAGTGATAAAACGTTAGTGATTAAGTTATTAGGAGTCACATGGTTATTTTTAATCGAATATTTGGGTAAAAACAGAATTTTTTGCATGAGATTCAGAGGTAGAAGCATTGATTGCAGTTCTTTGTCAATAACAGAGTTTAATATTATTTGAACTTGATTCTTTTTTGGGTATATTTTTTTTTTAATGAACATCTTTCAATATAAATTGACTTATATCAGTAACGAGTACAAAAAATATGAGTGTCTCATAGAAAAACCTTTATACATAAACTCCTGTATCGCAAATTAAAATCTAGTCATTATGTTAAAGGTTCTCATTGACATTTTAGGAAATGGTTGGTCATCTGTTTGATTATTAATAAAGATCCTCATTTCAAAGTCATCGTTAAAACCTATGTAATTTATCAATGTCAATAACTCAATCTACATTATCTTTTCTTGGCACACCGTTATTCCATTAGTAAATTATTGTTTTTAGGGTTCCATACCAAAATGGTAAAACAAGGAACCCTTATGGTGTCACTCGCAGTCTGTCTGTCTGTCGCAGCTGGATATCTCAAGAACTACTAATGCTATCAACTTGAAATTTGGAATAGTTTTAGATGACGTTTACCCAACTATTTTGCAAATAAGAAAGAAATAATAATATTTATATATATCAATAATATTTATATTTTTCAGGAAAAATAAAACGATGTCTCTAAATAGCACACTTTTTCAGAAATCGGAACGGAACCCTCGGTGCGTGAGTCCGACTCGCTCTTGACCTGTTTTTTTAACCTCAAAGCTGTCTCATCGTATAGTAAATTGACACTTAAATTCTCTGCCTCTGCAGCTCTGTGGACTTTACTGCCACAGTCTCAGACCAAATGAAAAAACCAAGACATAGCGCTGCGACCAATATAGTGAAGAATAGAAACTACATCTCGTTTTGAGAATACACGTTCACACTACAACTAAACCACACCTCACTAAGTGCACACAAGTTTACGAAACCGGCCTTACGTCAGCGTGTTGAAGCGTTATGTCTTGGTTTTTTATTTCGTCTTATATCATTGGTCTGAGGTCACAGTTCTAAAAGGCGCTTGTGAAGCTTTCTAAACTAAACTATCCATAGCCTGAGCAGTTGTGTCAATCGAGAACTAAGTTATATAAGATAAATCAGTCATTTAGTGAAGTACAGAGTCTTATCACCTCTCAATAGAGTCTTTATGCTGTGCCTTTACTGTAGATATTGAGCAATGAGGTATTATAATAGACTAAGAGGTCACAGGATTTTTCATAACGATCATGGATACGGTTAGATTTACTTCGATGGGTTGTAGAGCAGTCCCCTAATGTGAATGACGTCGGTCTGCCTGGTATGAGTGGTTGCAACTTCGATTTATAGCGCTTACAAGAGGCGTCATTGTTGCGAAAAAAAAAAACGATCAGAGAAATGGTCAGTTTTAGTACACATTCAAAGTATGGCGTCTCCGCAGACGAATCAAGTTGGTCTGCCGGCTCTGAGTGGTTGCATTTCAGAGCTATGATGCGCGCAACATTGTTGCGAAAAAAAAACGATAAGAGAAATGGTCAGTTTTAGTACCCATTCGAAGTATGGTGTCTCTACAGGTGAAAAGAGTTGGTCTGCCGGCTCTCAGTGGTTGTATTTCAGAGCAATCGTTGTGTATGCAAGACGCTTATTTGTGGAGAAAGCCTAAAAAATACATCGAAAAACGGGACAATAGGCGAATTTTTCAAGTGCACGCCGGCCGGTGTCGTACCCCCACCCTACACCTGCACCGAGAACCACCCGCTGTGCGACCGTCCTCCGTGTAAAGGAATAGGGAAAAAGCTAGAGGTGTCAAGAGGTGTCAATAAGAGAAATGGTCAGTTTTAGTTCCTATTCGAAGTATGGTGTCTCCACAGGTGAAAAGAGTTGGTCTGCCGGCTCTTAGTGGTTGTATTTCAGAGCTTTGTTATACGCAAGGAGCTAAGTTATAGAAAATAATAGAAGAATATAAATAATACTAGAAGCGCAGCGTCCTTCAAAAAAATCCTAAAAAACGTACCGACTTACCGACTTGCACGAGTTTAAACACGTAGCTTTGAAACGGATACATAAATATGTCAATCTGTCAAAATAATCTATGTTTGTCTCACTTCTTCTACCGTCAAACTAATTACGTTGGAATGAGACAAGACATTGTTACCCGAAAAACGGCCAGAGTTGCCAACGATCAACATCATTTCCCATGAAGGTTTTCATTGAATCAATTATAATGAAAGATTGTAATATGGAATATTTCCATGTGCTTCTGATCTTTAGGTACCCTGGAAAACAAATAAGAGATCACTGTCTAGTACTGCACCATTTACACAAACATTTACATAACATCACATTTAACAACATACAACAACTGAAATCACCTCTTTAGTCTCCACTCTGGAATCCGTACCCCGAGCCCCAAGATACAGACTAACTGTCTAGTTTGGGGCTCACTGGCAAATAATATTATGTAACTTAGCTATAAGTAATATTTTAAGCTACTCATGTCGTCTCAATTTGTTTTTGACATGTAAACGCTTACTGTATTACCTGGACAATAAACTATTTTCTATTTCTATTTTTCTATTTCTATTGACGCGTTTATGATGAATGTATATACGTTGCGATGAAAATTAAATAACGTAAATTACTATAGTTTATCTGTTTCGATCCATTTTAATAGTAATAAAAACCGGCCAAGCGCGTGTTGACCACGCAAAATGAAGGTCTCCGTAATTGAAAAGAATGTATCAAAAAACAAACTTAACATTTGTAGTTGAAAAACAAGAAATCCCAAAAAAAAATGTTTTTGCGATAAAATGACAAAATAACGATTTTCGGACTTTTTCCTTTACTTGTGCTGTGAGACCTTGCTTCTTGCCAAATTTCATGATTCTAGGTCAACGGTAAGTACCCTAGGTTTTGATTTACTTGCGAGTATCAAAATATGTTGCATAAATGGCCGTTTTTTTTTACTGCGTAGACTTAGAAGCTTGATTTTTTTAGAGCTCCAAAGGATCATAGATGACTTACGTATTTGATATTCATTTCAACTTGATACCTCCACGCGTTCCTGATAAAAAAGGTCTTGACAGACAGTCAGACAGACAGACGCACAACGAAGTGATACTATCTAGGGTTCCGTTTTTCCTTTTGAGGTACGGAACCCTAAAAAAGTACGTCATTTAAAAGAAATTACGACGACTGTAAGTTCTAGGTTTCACTACTGAGTTAGATAAGTTTGTCAATCTTAAAAATTCTGAAAGGTATCTTGGATTTATAAACTAACTTATGTATGTGATCGTAGTTTAACAATTCGATTTAATAATCGATTACTAATCACATCACACTAATTAGTGTGATGTGATTAGTAATCGATTTAACACACACTCACAAACTTTCGCCTTTATAATATTAATATTATAAAGGCGAAAGTTTGTGAGTGTGTGTGTTTGTATGTTTGTTACTTCTTCACGCTCAAACGGCCGGACCGATTTGGATGTTTGGTAAGTAGATAGCTTATACCCCGGATTAACACATAGGCTACTTTTATCCCGGGCTACGCGGGAGAAACCGCAGGGCGCAGCTAGTTTACTTTAATTGAAAATGAACCGGTTTATTTTCGCACAGCACACCACTATATAACACAATGTGATCATAAACAATCTATTATTTTTCATTTAAAAATATAAACTCATAGTCATTAGTCATTACGTCTAAGATTATTTATTGCTAATAAAATTAATTTTGGTGGACGATGTAGTGATATATTAGGTTAAAACCTTTGACATACTTACACGTGACATGTGTTACTTTTCTATTCAGTGAGTGTTTGGGTACTGTACAGTATGTTTAATCCAAACAGACTACAATAATAATTTAGACTTACAGCAACATACATTCCTCAATCACTAAACTCCCAAAAGTCGGGCAAAATCAAAATCGTTTTTACTGGTAACACTGATGGTAAAAACAATGTTTGATAAATTTTTGGATAATCTGAAGAAAATTCAGCAAAGTTACTTGTGAAATGTATTACCACTTGCCTTAGTAATCTTTTCAGACCGGGACATACAAATTTTAATCGCACATTTCACTATTTTGATATTTTTATCGCTAAGCAATTGCACTTGACGTCAAGCTGACAACTGAACTCGGATATGCCTGCGGACATATACGATGTAGTAACGCTTCGGCGCCGTACACTACTAGTACTATTAACATCATTGATATTGAGTGTCACATTTTTCCTGAAATCACATAGGACCTACCGTCTTCATTCGTGCATGACAATCACGTCCCTTTACCTTCCGACCCGAACTTTAATGTCCCGTCTGTCGTATTTATTGTGTAGCAAAAGAAAGACTTAGGGAAAAACCTACCTAAATTATGCGAGACCAAGTTAGGATGGTTAGTTTGCGTTTGGTAAAACGGGAATAAAACTGAGACACAAAGTCTGCTCTAAACTTATGCTCTGATCTATCAATAAATCGCCTAAAAGTACTGATTTTGACATATCGAAGCGTAAGTTTACGCAAAGTTTCGACTAAGTAAAGAATACTGAAAGACCAAGTTAAAAATGATTATTATTTAAAAAACTTTTCATTATAAAGGAAATTTTGGGTACGGCAGATGAGACATAAAATAATAATCAACCGAAGAATGATCTGACAATATTAAATTTTGGGTACGGCAGATGAGACATAAAATAATAATCAACCGAAGAATGATCTTAAATTTTGGGTACGGCAGATGAGACATAAAATAATAATCAACCGAAGAATGATCTGACAATATTAAATTTTGGGTACGGCAGATGAGACATAAAATAATAATCAACCGAAGAATGATCTGACAATATTAAAGTAGCGGTTTAAAAGATCTAGTCGTAATTAAAAGATAGTAGGCGTAAAAATAGAAATCTACGAGTATTTCAATGGTATTAATATTTAATAATAAACGGGCTTGTGTCCGCAACTTCGTCTGTGTATGATAAACAAATCTGTTCAGCCTACTTTTCCAAGTATAATTTTTAAAATTTATTTAAAATTAATGACTGCTTGTAAACCAAAATATAGGAATTAGTTTCTTAATATAACTGAATCTGTAAATGAAAAACATTTAGTATGAGTATATAAGAGAAAGTCGGAAAGTGACACCGGTGACTGAAAAGTTGTGGGAAATCTGCTGTTGTATGTGATTTGGAGAAATGAGAAAAATGTCGTGAGGAAAGTTTTGAATATGAATGTGGATGGGTATAAGATAGAAAAGATGATAGAGAAGTAAGGAAGAAAAGGACAAACTGCGCCGACTCCACGTAAATTGGGATAAAGGCAAGAAAATTAATTATGATGACGTCTTTTTTTTTTTTGTGGATGGGAAATCATCAAATAACTTCTACCGCTCTGGGTGGAGCGGAAGGGCGTGTCAGACTTTTACTGACTAAAACCCACCCGTGTTCCTTCAGTTGCCTATGCCAGGGCCACGGTATCTTTTTTAAACTACCCGCGACCCCAGCGGTATCGGCCCTATTGGACCCCATTTTTTGCTGACATCTCTTTGAGGCGCGCGTGGAACACAACGCGCCGTCGACTTGGGCCTCGTCCTTACCGGACGGCGAGATACCCGCTACTCACCGTCCGCAAGCCCGCGCCTACGGTGGCCGGAAAGTCAGTTATTTTTCACAGCTAATAGGCAGCTGAACCTAATTTGGAGGACGTCTTTTGTCTCTGTTCCAGTGGAAGCTAAGATGGACGTCTACCTCAGGTGTTTAATAGTCTGATAGTGGAGTACACTCGTTTTAAGCAGTTTGCTATCTTATCATGGATAAAGAAAATCAAAGGACTTGTGAATTTAGATATAATTAGAAGTACTTTCTATACTATTGCTTCAGTTGTTCACGTGCTGACCAACGTCACAGAAATCACCGCCAACTTCATTTCAGCCGAAAGATGTTTATGCTGAATATAGGCCTTTCCCAAGCGTCCTGTGCTTCTTGTATCCAGCTAGCGGATTCCCGCGGCCTTCGGATGGCTCACCTTGTGGGAGGCCTTCCAAGATTCCTGCTGGCCAACACTAAGGGTGCGTCTCCACTGACGCGGAGCTGGGCGGAGCGGAGCGGAGACGTGCAGGAATCGACCAATCATAATGGTTGAAATCCTCATCGCGTCTCTTGTGTCGTCTGTAATTGGACGATTCCTGCACGTCTCCGCTCCGCTCCGCCCAGCTCCGCGTCAGTGGAAACGCGGCCTTAGACCAGAATTAGAACACAGTATTAATCCTAAAAACTATGAAAAACCGGTCAAGAGCGAGTCGGACTCTATCACATAGAATAATTTCAGATTTTTCTCTTTGCAAGCTTCGGAGATAGGGGGGAGGGGGGAGGAACGGTATTTTTTTTTACATTTTTCATCAAAAGTCGTAAACTGTGCGGCCTAAAAATAAAAAAAATAAAGTTTGAGAATGTGCAAACAGCGCTCTTTCATATGATACCCCACATGCCCTAGTAGCTACACTTTTAATTTTTAAGACCACCTTTTAGTCACTGTTGCAAAAAAAAAAAAAAATATTGTTATTTCTTTCTTATTTGCAAAATAGTTGGGTAAGCGTCATCTAAAACTATTCTAAATTTCAAGTTGATAGCATTAGTAGTTCTTGAGATATCCAGCTGTGACAGACAGACAGACAGACAGATAGACAGACAGTTCATTTAATTATAACAGTTGGTACCTAAGTTCCATTGTAATCTTAATACATAATGTATTTCAACATTCACAGAACGTACCTACCGGCTTTTAATATTATTATCTTAATATACCTACATTGACTTTTACGTTGTCATCAAGTTACTACATCGCTTTATCAATATTTTACGCAGTCGTGTTCATAACGTACGTCTTCATAAGAAACAGTTTAATATCGTAAAAAAAATCTAGAAAAGACTGACATATAAGTTATCAACTATGTTTCAAAATAACCTCGTTATTAATAGTAATCGACTAGACAAGGAGGTCCAAAGAATATTTTATCCCCTTAACTTTTTATTAATACTCTTATCGATTCCCAAATTCAATATGCAAAGCAATAATGTTACTCCTATTGGAAAAAAGCGTATTATAATATGGTTCTTTTTTATAATAATTGTTATTCTTTGCATCAGTACCTACCGTATGATTTTCATCAATTTCGATCGTTACTATAATAAATATAGTGTTGTGATTTCCTTTTTAAATTTTAGCTATTCGATTTATGCGTGTATTGGTTTCACGATGATGTTCGTTTTTGACTTGGTCAACCGTCATAACAACTTTTCACTCATTGTGATGATTCAAAGCATACATAAGAGCATAGACTTTAGTAAAAGTGTCAGGAGTTTTATTATTTGGAATTGGATCTCAGTTTTCACAGTTTTTTGTTTAAGTTTCTTTACATTTTCATTAACTTATATAGCGAACAATGAATTTGATGCGGTAGATTTTATTTATGACGTAACTTATATTACGTTTGATATTAATATCGTTTATGGTATTCGTATTTTTATGTTGTTAACAAAGTATACGGATGAATGGATCAAATGTATCCTGAAGCTCCATGATGAGCAGGAAAACGTTACGAAATTATTTGAGACATACCATAACATCATGAAAACGTTCAATTTGTATAAGAAACTTTTTGGAGCACTGGTAAGATTAATCTATTCATGCATTCTACCTTCACAAAAGGGCCTATTTCACGATGTCTGAATAGCCACTACTCACCGAATAAATTCAAAAACGGAACATAATTTGTAAAGGAACTTAATCGTAGGTGGTGAAACAGGCGGGAGTGATATGTAGGTTCGAAAGACGTTTTTGCGAAGGTCGCCATTTCGAAAAATTTTGCGGGTGGTACGTCAGTTCGAAAACTCATTAAATCGAATGACGTTATCGCGAAGGTCGCCATTTCGAAAAAAATTGCGAGCAGTACCTACACCAAACCTACGCCAATTCGAAAGTCATGGTATCGAAATCCGATGTTGAGTTAATTTTTCTGGGAATCAAACTCACGACCCCAATGAGACGAGACACAGAGAGCATGGTCTTTTGATTTGGTTTGGAAAAAAAAAAGAAAGACAAATTAACTCAACATAGGATTTCGATACCATGACTTTCGAATTGACGTAGGTTTGGCGTAGGTACTGCTCGCAATTTTTTTCGAAATAGCGACCTTCGCGATAACGTCATTGGATATAGCGGTTTTCGATTTAATGAGTTTTCGAACTGGCGTACCACTCGTAAATTTTTTCGAAATGGCGACCTTCGCAAAAACGTCATTCGAACCTACATATCACTCCAGGCCCTTAGGTTTAAATGTATAAAATAAGGAGACTGCATTAAAATATAAGACGTTTGTGTCAAACCTTACTTTCACAGGTATTATATTACACAGTGGATACATTTTACAGAAGTTTGTTGTACTGGGAGTGTATTCTGCAAATGCTTGAAATAGGAAAGCATGCTCGAGAAACGGTAAAATCCCATTATTTATTTATTAAACTTTGAAACTAATGAAATGATGTTCGTTGGGTAAGCACATCACTTGAGAACGCCTCGACCGATTGGGCTATTTTTTATTTTGAAATGTTTGTAATTGTCCAAATTAAGAAAAATTCGAAAAGTTTCCGGGAAAAATGGAAAATTCGAGAAAAAAAGTGCTTTTTTCTATGGGATTTTGAAGTTTTTCCCGGAAACCTTTAAAAATTTTTGTTTCCATAATAACCTAATTCAGACCAATAAGAATTTTCCGAGATTTATACAAATAATAGTTGAATGAGGTACTTTATGGGTATTATAGACGTTATCATGTTTATAATATTGTTTTATTAGTTTATATTATTTCTTTGTAATTTTGCTTGCAAGTCATTTAATTTTTTGTTTTATGTGATAACATCGTTTTGGAGGAATCGTTAAAGGTGTTATTAATTGACAAATTGGTCCCAGCGTTCTCAAATGATGCGTTTATCAACGAACAGAATTTCATTTTTATTTTAAGTACAAGCTTTTATTTAGTTTTATCTGTCCCGATGTTTTTATGGATAAGTATTATTAATAGGATGTTATGAAATGTAAAAAACTAACAAAGAATACATGAACAAGACTGTTCTGCCATCTTGATTGATTACCTCATTTTCATTGTTAGCATCCCAGAAAACCATGAAAATTACACTCATGACGAAAAATATGCCAATTTTTGTTGGCGTCATCTTGAATTTTGATTTTGACCTCATTTTCATTGTTAGCGGTCCCAGAAACCCTGACAGCGCCACCCATGACGAATAATTTCTGGCGAAACGCGTATTTCACGTTCTGGCTGTTTTGAAAATGCCAGAACGCATTCTGGCCGGTTTTTCGCTCAATGTGCGTTTTCGGTCTTTGACCCGAACATATACATTACTAGAGTTTCCTTTGTTTGTCCTTGCTCCTTCAAAACCTTAAAGACTTCCTTTTTGTTTTTCTTCAGTGACTTATTGTGATTTAAAACCCTATCGCTGAATGTATCACACGTGAGGTTGAAAGTTGTATGCTCCTGAAGTAGCAGGTGGCAGCTCATATTTAAGACCACGTTCGCACGGACGTAAAAATATCGTGGCGATTTTTTTCGCGCACTGGATTTTCAACGCTCTGCTTAGCGCCAAGAGTTCAAAATCCAACAGTGTGTTTTTTCGACGCGCTGGGATGCACTCTGTTGTTGTTAGGTTGGATTCTCGAAGCTGGGCTCAACACCGAGAGTTGAAAATCTAGTGCGCGATAAAATCCCGCCGCGATATTTTTACGTCCGTGCGAACGTCGGATAATATATCTAAATTCTTCCAGTTTACTATCAGCATGATGGTCTTTTTTTATCTCATAAAGAACACGACGCTGTTTATACTACTGAATATACACTGCGAAAAATTCTATATGAGTATCGAGGAAGCTGAGTCGGCGTGTATACAGCTTGTGGAAAACCCGAACTGTACAAGTAAGTTAGTAAGTCGTATAACAACAACAAACAATAACAATCATCATTCATCAAAGAGATGTAGGTGTAGTACACTGTACACCCAATTGGCCAGTTATGTTTATATGCAATAAAATACAAGTATAGTCTTTTTCCACCAACAAGGTATCCAGACTAAAGGTTACTACTGAAAAGCCTCCTTTAAGCACCACCACTTTGACCGGTTCTGTGCTTCTCACATCCATCAGATTCCTGCGTTCTTCACCAGGTGATCGGTCCAGCTCGTGGGAGGCCTTGCAACGCTACGTCTTCTGGTTCGCTGTCGCCATTCCAGAAACTTACAACCCCATCGGCCATCTATTTTGCGGGCAATGTGCCCTGGCCCACTGCCTCATAAGATGAGAAATACCTGACGGAAATTCCAACAAGACTTGCCCGACCAGTGCCAGGGCCTCAATCGACCAGAGAAGCAGTCATGATTATAATATGCATCTTTTAACTATAACATTGTATCCTTACAGAAAGTCAAGAACATCTTTGCAAGAAAGTGTTACAGACAAATCGAACTGTCAGTAAGATGACCGCGTGTGGCTTGTTCTATGTCGACGCAGCGCTACCAATATGTTTTATTGGACTTATCAGCAATTACCAAATTGTGCTGTTGCAGTTCGCTTTTTTGTAAAAGAGCTACTTTTATTTCAGTAAAAAGAATAAAACACAGTTTCTGCTAAATATTTGAGATCTTTATTGAAAAGTGCGACGCACCGTGGTTGTCGCACGCTGTGGCGGTTCTGGTCAGAAGACCCCACAGCTAACCTTACAGTTTTTTCTTTTTGTTTTTGTTTCTGTGTTTACTAACAATAATTTTTAAGATTAATGTTACTAACAATTGGGCCTAGTTGCCATTAATAAATAAATATTTAATTTAATTTTATTTTATTTTATTCATTAGGGTTCCGTACCTCAAAAGGAAAAAACGGAACCCTTATAGGATCACTTGTTTGTCCGTCTGTCTGTCTGTCAGTCTGTCAAGACCGTTTTTCTCAGGAACGCGTGGAGGTATCAAGTTGAAATTAATATAAAATACGTAGGTCTGTGGTCTCTTGAAGTCCTAAAAAACTCAAGCATCTAAGTCAATGCAATATATACATACGGTCATATATGTGACATATTTTGATACTTGCAAATAAATCAAAACCTATAGGGTACTTTCCGTTGTTCTAAAATCATGAAATTTGGTAAGAAGCAAGGTCATATAATATAACACAAATAAAGGAAAAAGTCCGAAAATTGTTAATTTGTAATTCTATCACATAAAAAAAATGTTCAAGTCTGTCAGTCTGTCAAGACCCTTTTAGTCAAGGAGGCGTGGAGATATCAAGTTGAAATTAATATTAAGTCTATTGTCCCATATAGCTCTAAAAAAATCAAGCGTCTGAGCATTAATAAAATACGGCCATTTTGCGACACATTTTGATACTCGCAACTGTCGCAAGTAAATCAAAACCTTAGGGTACTTCCCGTTGACCTAGAATAATGAAATTTGGCAAGAAGAAAGGTCTTCCAGCACAAATAAAGGAAAAAGTCCGAAAATTGTGAATTTGTAATTTTTTGACATAAAAAAATTTTTTTTGGGGTCCAATGTTAAGTTTTTGGGATAAATTCTTTTCAACCACGGAACCCTTCATTGTGCGTGGTCCGACACGCACTTGGCCGGTTTTTTTTAAGACTACATTGTACATTCTCCATGTTTACTTTCATATAAGTAACCTAATTGCTTGATTATAAATAAAAAATGTCTTAAATGCACTTTTTATAAATAAAAGCCTTTATTATTTTTAATGTTTACAAGAAGGCATTTTGCAGTATCACAACAGTGTACTCCTAGACTATTAAACTTCTGTCTGTAGTAGACTTCCATCGATTGTGAACATATGACAAGCTGACACCTTGTGGAAGACTGCACGGTTCAGCCGCTGCACGTTCTTAAAGCCTAAAACAAAAAAAATACATGAAATTCGGCTCGACCCTCTCCCCCCCCATAAACGCCTCACGTAAGGCCTGCTGACTCGTTAAAGTGTAGGGACAGAAGTGTTTCGCGATTTCGGGTTTGGTGATAGTAAAAGTTGTTCATAATGATGAGTACAATGACCCCTTAAAAGGTTGTGCGTTATTTGAGTTACACCTTATACCTATATGAAAAGTAATTTTAGACAATTTTCAACAAAGAAAATTGCTTACTGGTCCGACGTTTTTTTTTGCAAACATCATGATTATATATGCACTACCACTTGTGGTACTAAGATCGATTACTAACTATTGATATTTTTGCGATTCTTTTTTTGTCATATAATTATAATATTATACGTATGATAGTTCGTTGACCGTACACAGAAAAACATGAAGTTTAGGTCTCTTCTGTCATAGTTATAATACAAATAAATAATGAGAAATCCCGTGTGTTTACAATCTGCTGTTATATTATGTTAGTGATGGCTGTTCGTCAGGAATAGTCTGTTAGAATGCATCAGTCCACATACTACATACATATACCATATACTATGTATCAGCGTTGTGCCATTAGGTAGTATATGCAGGTAGTAGGTAGGTGGGTGGGTAGTAGTAAGGTAGTATATGCAGGAACGCAGGCGTTTATTCACTAAAAAACCCGTCAAGTGCGAGTCGTACTCGCGCACGAAGGGTTCCGTACCATATTATATGTTGATTAAATACAGTATTCATGGTACCTACATGGTATAAAGAAGTTTCAAATTCCTAATTTGTTGAATTGTTGCGCTAGAGCTCGTACAAAAATGGTCTAAAATTTACAACTTTTGCGGCCCCCTATTTCTTAATTTTAAAAGATAAAAAAAAATATGTTTGTACTCTACTCAATGAGTTCTAGACGACGACACACATGCTAGATTAAATTTTTTTTTTTTTTTTTCAAAATGAAAAATTTATTGTATGGGGACCGACCCCTTAAATTTTTAACTTTGCTTTACTTTTATTATTTGTTGTTATAGCCGTAATAGACAGCGGAGGCTTAGTAAGTTTGTACTGGACTGTACGTGGTTGTCTGATTTCATGGATTTTAATTTTCTTGCGCGGAACCCTAATTATTTTTCTAAAATAAAAATAGTTACTCCTTAAAACATCAGCTATATGCCGTCAAAATCGGTGAAAATTCGTTTGGCAAGTTTCCTAACTTGACTCAAAGTACCATTTTTTTAATCGGACTGCGCTTTAAAATTCTTCTATACAAACTTTAACCTCCCTAAACCTCATTTGAGGCGTAGTTTTGAAAAACTAATAATGACAAACATTATTACTTACTTATGCAAGTATTTGTGCTAAGTTTCAAGTTCATTAACCAAATTAATAAGATTTTTCATATAAACTGTATCTCTGTTTTCACGAACACAGATAAAAAATTTCAAAAATCGTCTGGTATGTTGCCATAAATTGACTCAAACATTATTTACACCAATTTTAGAGTTAATCAAGCCCGCAATAAAATCCTCCGCTATAAAATTAACTTTTCACCCCTTAAATAACTTCTCCCGCTCTGGGTGGAGCGGAAGGGCGTGTCAGACTTTTACTGACTAAAACCCACCCGTGTTCCTTCAGTTGCCTATGCCAGGGCCACGGTATCTTTATCGGCAATGGTGCCGATGTCGACAATTCTGCCGATGTCAGATGTGTTATGAGAAAACGTACGGAAAAAAATAATTGACTACTTACAATCGGAAATGGCGCGTGTCTTTATGAATATACAGGGTGTAAGGGACAGCCCTCCGCAAACTGATAGGGTGAATTCAGTATGTCATACTAAGATGACCGCTACATGCAATTGTTTCAGGAATGTTAAGGGAATCCAATAAACCTGATTTGTTTGTGTTTTTGTGCACAAATCGGAGCGTCTGTTACTGGTTGGGAGGGGTAGGTAATAGGTATGCGGTGAGTTCGATGAACTCTGTAGCTAGACAGAAAGTGAACAGCTGATTTCACGCGTCGTTGGTTAGAGTATTTCAACATCCATTGCTGGTTTTTTTTTTTGCTGTTTTTTTTTGCAGTTTTTTTTACATAAATGGAGTGCTGCGAACACAATGCAATTTTACATTGAAATAATGAAAATGTAACTGAAAAAAAAATTGAAAAAATGAAAATTTTCCTGAGAAAATTTCCGGTGGAATATGATTCAAAATGAGGAGCTGAATGCACCCTGTTAGTTTGCGGAGGGCTGTCCCTTACACCTTGTATACGTCGGGCCAATAGCACATACGATAGGTATGAGCTACTCTTACCAGTACTTTGTAGATTTCTCAGCAGCTTACAGCAAGTAGCGTCTGCCTCAGATACGGACATATAAAATCTTTCGCAGTACGTACTAAATATAGTGACAAATGCAACATTTTTAAATGCCCAGAGGATGGAGATTATTTCAAATACTTTGACGTCACGCTGCAATTTAAAGTTGAATTAGAAACATACAACGTGTAGCGTTAAATGCGCAAAACCTCTTAAGGGGTCATTGTACTCATCATTATGAACCACTTTTACTATGGGACCAAACCTGAAATCGCGAAAAAAAAAATAGCGTTCAGTATATTTTGACGAATTATGCGAACATAAATGTACTGAACAGCAGATTTTTTTCGCGATTTCAGGTTTGATCCCATAGTATAATAATATATAATAATAACAATCGTTTATATAACGGGCACATTACAATAAATACCTTAACAATTATAATAGTAAAAGTTGTTCATAATGATAAGTACAATGACCCCTTTAGAGGTTTTGCGCATTTAACGTTACACGTTGTATAATAATAGTAGATTTACAACAAGATATGACAAAATAATAATTCATTATTAGTTTACCGAGCCATAATGTGTTACTCCTGATTTCGTTACTTCGACTATTGATTGTAGATACAGTAGACTGTGGAAAAATGTGATTAATGCTTGAAATAGTGTCTGGAAATAAATGATGTTTTATATTAGAAACGACATAGACAGCACTTTCTCCACAACCGAATACAAATCTCGAAAGCACATATTGTGAATGTTTTGCAGAAATTAATCAAAGCTCAAAGATATCTTTGAGCATAAGTTCAAGACCATATTTAAGTTTACGGTAAGAGTATATACTCTTACCGTAAACTTAAATATGGTCTTGAACTTATGCAGTGTTTTTGCACCGCGTCGGTCGCACGCCGCGCGGTCGTGAGTAATAAACCAGTTACTAAGCTAATCGGTTGTGTCATTTCTATGCCTACAAACATACCATTTGGCGACGAGCTACCCACGTGTGCAAGAAAATGGCGAACTTTATCGGAAATTTATCTGTTTTTGACCATAAAAGTCAAGAATGGGAGATTTTTTACGGAAAAATGAACAATTTCATAAAGTTGAACAATATACCGGAGGGTAACTGGTGTGCAGTACTGTTAACACATCTATCGGACGAGTCTTATCGGCTCGTAAGCAATCTCGTGCACCCGAGAGTGCTTGATGGAGTTTCATGGGTGGAGTTGGTGGCAGTGCTGAACGGTCACTTCCAACCGAAGAGATCGACGTTTGCCGACAGGGCAAAATTTTATGAAGCAACCAGATCTGAGGGTGAGAATCTCGAGGAGTGGGCCGCGCGCTTGCGTGGTCCCGCCGTCTACTGTGAGTTTGGCACGGAACTGGACATATTGTTGCGAGACAGGTTCGCAACGGTGCGTGGGGGAGGTGCGGGTAACGCTTCCATTAAATTGATAATGCTTGGAAAAGCTTTTTCATTTTATTATTATATTTTTCGTCTCCTAGCTCCAGTCTCATTTTGCTGTAGTACTCTACCTCAGAGATCCATGAAATTATTCCATCTCTTATCAAAGCAATTATAGAAACACCATAAGTTAGATTCACATCAAAAGAAATTAGAGTGTAAAAATATATTGCCATTAAAATACTGCTAGTGATTGCAACACTGAGAACAAAATAAGACTATGGCGCACAATTAAGACCCAGTTTCTAATGGTAGGCTTTTGGTATTGCTTAAAATTGCTTAACCTAAAAGCTTTTTGGATCTTCAGAATCAATTTAACGTGAATTTTTCTTAGAATAATATTGAGTATGTAAAAGAAAACGAAATAAGCTTTATAAAGACGATGATAAATTGAATTGCTCCATCAAAATCGTTTGTCATGAGGGCTTCCAAATGAAAACTTATAAATACAGAGTACCGATGAGTGACACGATATAGTAAGAAGCACGATGAGGTCTTATACAATTGTACTCTATGGAGAAACTTGATATGAAAAGCATGTGCTGTAAATACCGGATAGGAAAGAGCACATTTTGAAATCTTCTGTCCAAGAAATTGTTTGTCATAGGGTTTATGGTGATCTGTGTTTTCATGTCTGACTCGCTTGAAAAACCTTAAGAGCGCATAGTTGAATGCGTAGGACTGAACTTATGACATATGAAGAATGTTTTTTTTTAAATTTGATAATAATAATTAATGGTTTTTATTTTAATCAATTTATAGGGTTTTGTTTGCTCGGTCACGACTCGGAATTGTGTAGTGTTTGGACAAATAGAATTAAGTACCGACACATTTGAGGAACACACACAACACACCCTCACTCGTTTCTTACTCAACATTAGGTACTAACACGCAATGATCTCGATATTTATTATTATACTATTTCCTTTTGAATCGACTTCAAAAGAAGAGGAGATTGACAACTTTTTTTCGCCGCGTGAAATTTCTTCTTTCACACGACCCACCTCGTCGCATTGCATTGCCTCCCCGCGCTAATACGTCTTCGTTTTCGCTTACCGTTCTTTTCAACTTTTTTTCTTTTTGTTCGGCATCTAAAGGTCCTAGCGTGATATTAAATATGCCTATAGTCTTCCTTAAGAATTGGGATATAAAATGCAAAAACATTTTTCAAATCCGACGGGTAGTTCCAGACATTAGCGCGTTCAAACAAATAAAAAAAAAGTGCTCCGACGCACGACTGAAGTTTACTCCTGTAGGTAGGCTGATAATGTGTAAAAAGGCATAATGTTCTTCACAAAACCATTTAATTCAAAGAAAATAGAACTGCACATGCATGATAACGTAATGACAGATAACGCCAATCAGATACATTGGTAGCGTAGCGTCTACATAGAACAGGCCACACGCGGTCAGCTTACTGAACGATCGATTAGCGTGTATTACGTTCTTGTAGAGACGGCCATGACATTCTGAAAATATATTTTAAACTCATTTTTATCTGTTTAGTGTTTTTATTCGATTATTGCAAATTAATAGATACTTATGAGGATCCAACGAGGTACTACATTAAATTGAGGTTTTTACAATTCTTACTTAGATAGTTACTGTTCTTCATGAACTGTATACACGCCGTCTCAGCTTCCTCTACAGTAATATAGAACTTCTCACAGTAAATACAATGTACAATTACTAATACTATATCCTTTGTGAAGAATAAAATTAGACCAAGACTCCGAATCAAAGCCTGGAAGACAATAAAAAGGCAAAGTCAATTTAAGGATATCTCTTAATCTGATTCATAGCAAAAATAATTTTCACTTACATCGTTTCCGATTTCAGCAGGTTTATTCATCACATAAACCATAAAGTTGACATAGCATAATGCACGTTGAAATGCGACAAACGTGTGATATAACACCTGAAAATACAAATAATGTGCTTCTTCTTCATAAAGGGTAAATAAAAACTAGAAACAGAAAGAGTACAGGTCTACCACTTAACTGAGACGGTGCATAAGGTAGCTGCACGATATATGCGGTGACGGCTCAGGCGCAGAATGTCTACTGGTAGTAAAATGTCTCTTTCTCTTAATGTCGCATTAGTTAGAAGTTAGAAAAAAATTTAGCCAAGTTTAAAAAAAAGGTTGTTTTTTTCCAATTTCTTATTAAATGTCTAAACGTTTTACAACATATATGCTATGTTTGGAGTTTTAGTTTTTTTTTTTAGTTATTGTTCCTAAACTTGTTGAACCACAAAATGAATTGAATGAAATTTGAAATATACCAAGGAAACTCCAAACATAGCTTGTATGTTGTAAAACTTGTAGGTACACATTTATTAAGAAATTGGGAAAAAACAACCTTTTTTTAAACCTAGCTAAATTTTTTTCTAAGTTACTAATGCGACATTTTACGAAAGCGACATTATGAGAAGGAGACATTTTACTACCTAAAGACATTTTGCACCGCGCAGCTACCGCAGGCACCGTCTCAGTTAAACGGTAGGCCTGTAGTGTTAAACGGTAGACAACAAAGAAAATATACTTGCTTAAGCTTACAACGTTACTAAATACTCCCTGAATGTTGTTTAAACAACGAACGGGAGCAATCGTAATGTAGGAAACTTACCGGATTGATTTTTTTATTTAATAAATAAAAAACAAATAAATTAAAACAAACTATCTGTGAAAGAATGTTAAACATTAAGCGAATGGAAGCAAGCGTAATGTTCCCAGATATATGGATGAACGAGCTCAAATAGGTTGCTGGGGTGGACTGGATGCGGAAGGCGGAGAACCGAGAGTTTTGACAACTTGGAAGAGGCCTTTATATGCTGAGGTGACTAATTGATTGACAATAGTATCAGGTGCCCATCTGACACTAGGGAATAATTGCGCGCATGCATTGCATGGTGCTTACATTTCTACCGTTAGCTGAAATAAATATGGCTCAATCTTTTCTTTTTCCAAAAATCATGGCTTGTCTTTGTGTTCCTCCGTGGAATCTTCAGAAAACTCTAGTTCGTTAGATTTGGTAAACTGTGTTCAATAAGTTAATGAGTAATCTAATGATAGATTATATTTGCCTGATCTCAAACTCATTTCTGCGTCATCGCATCCATTTAGTCAGACCAGTGTTTGTCTTTATATTGATTTCATAAGTGAAATAAAGTTTCAAACTTACCAATACCTGGAAAATTTCTTTGTACAGATTGTACGTTTTCAGTATATGTTCATATATCCTGAACAGTTTGAGAATTTGAACATCATTGACGTTTTCATCATTCATCATCATTACTTCATTGATCCAGTTTTCTAGATATTTCTTTAGCAATATTAAAATTCGGATGGCTATTACAAAATTAAGATCCAATGGGATACACATTATGTCGCAAATACCATCGATAATAAATCCGATGTCACAAGAAATTAAAGGTTCATGATAGAAAGCACTTATAGAAATATGAATACAGATAGTGGTTGTAGTTGAGATCCAGTTGCAAATAATAAAACTCCGGATACTCTTACTGAAATCAATGCTCCTGTAAATAGTTTGGATGTTCAATATAAGTAAAAAGTTGTTGTTTTTATGCACAAGGTCCAAAAGAAACATTATCGTGAATCCAATTGAGCAGGAGATGAAATTGATAACAGTAGAAAGTGAGAAGATGTCGTATTTGAATTGTGTCTTATTCACTTTTGCATCTTTTACAATGAAAATCCTAAAGAAACACAAAGCATTTAGAAAGAACATTAAACATAACGCGAATACGCGATATTTTTGTCCACTTGCATAAATATGACTATTTTGTATATAATATTTTGAGGTTAGAAAAAGATTAAGTGGAAAATTAAACGAATACGCTATTCTTTTTATTTCTTCATCCAGTCTGTTACTGTGCAGGGAAACTTGTAATGAAACCTCTGGAATGACTGTTCGTGTTTGAGACATTGTGTTAGTATCGACTGACCGCCACTAACCTAAGTAGTAGCTGACTCGGTTGTACTTAATTATCGTAATGAGGCAATCAGACGATTAGATCTATAATAAGGCAAGGTATTTAATATTAATGGTCTTAATACATTAAAACCAGCCAAGTATGAGTAGGCGTCACAACAGCGTTAGATTTCTTAGTATGATTATTGCAATGCCAGGATTGTAAGCGAAAATACCATGATTTTAAATGTTTCCTCCAAATTCAATTTTTTGCAAAAACAAAAACGGTAAATAAATATATTGGTAGGTACCTTCATTTAATGTGAATATTCTAAATAGACTGTGGTGTCCTCAGAACTTTTTTAAATAAATAAGCAGAGAGTAATTTCTGTCAATTTCGTCATCAAAATAATGTCTATAGTCAGTAGTGTACCTACGTGTAAACAACAGTCGATTTTTATTATGTTCTTTTAAAAAAATAAAAACATTTTTTTTATAACGAGTGTGCCTCCTCTTGCTAAACTAACATGGCATTCGTCTGGGCATGCTATCGAGGATTTTCCTAATTATTTCTTTTGGAAAACGTTCCCACTTCTCGGCCATTACATACTACAACTCCCTGACGTTTTGCGGAGGGTGCACTGGTCTTACTCATCGCTTCAGAACATCCCAGATGTGCGCTATTGGATTGTGGTCGGGTCTTCGAGCTGGCCAAACCGAACGACGTGCATATACGCTTCCACATCGATGGAACAAAGGGTGCGAGCGTTGTCATCCGTAAAAATGGATGTCTCCAAGGGCAGTCAATGCGGATTGTACGATAGGAACGCGCGAACGTGACGTGAGGAATTAGAACCTCCGATATGTACCGTGTGCATTCAATGTGTCATTTTCTATGAAGACTACATCCGTACGGTCAAAAAAAAAAAACCATACGAATTTGTCGTTGCCCAAAACATAAAGGAGCCCCCACCATAAGGGGTAATTTCTTCAAAACACATATCTGTAAAGCGTTCCCCTGGTCTTCGTAGTACTGGCACATGTGGATACTCACCACATATTGATATTCCAACTTCATCGGATAACAATACTCTACCCCAGTCTTCTTGAGTCCACACGTCACATGATTTTAAGCGAAACTAAGTGTAGCAACTCGCGCAGTAATTTAGAGCCCGTTGCTCTAAATTACTGCGCGAGTTGCTACACTTAGCTGGGCGTATATTGGCAGTTAGAAAACTTTTCCTGACCATCCATAGGCTAATTTGCACACCTCTCACTTCTTTTAGGTTCTTCTTGAGGGCGACACATAAAGATTTCTCGACGCCTGACGCACCAGGAAACGTTCATCCCGTGGTGCATGGTTTCTTCCAGAACCAGGCCTTCTAGTAACGCTGTATTTAGATCTGATTTCGGAAATATGATCGAAACACAACGAATCTAACTTATATTAGAGAAATGTATTGATGATTCTTATGGTTGTAATTATGTAAATACATATTTAATTGTTTACAGAGTACAACACACAACCCATCCAATCTATAAATATGCTTCAAGTGTAGAAGCAGTTCTTTGAAATTCGCTAGATGGCGCTGATGAAAATAAAACGGAAATTCTGAAATTAATTATTCAGATTGTAAGTTAACTTTTTAAATTCAATATTTCTTACACCTGGGTGTATTTTAAACCAATTTATAAAATTAAAATATTCATCACAGGTAATGTAAGTAATACTTGAAGTTAACCAGGTTTTGCTAAGTATATTCAGTATATTATTATCTTTTCGGAAATACAGGCGCGATGTTATGTATGTTATGTTATCATTAATGTGTCAATGCAATTAGGAATATTAACTACGCCTCTTAACGTTGATGCGATCAGTAGGTCCATAAATAATACAAATAATAATTAACACGTCATATCTTAATTAATTGTCACATTCAATTTCCGAGTTAGTAAGTCACCACGCGGAAACGAATGAAGTTGATAATAAAAATAATGTCCCGTAAGCAAATCTCATTAGAAGTGTTACTCAATAACAGACTGGAGAAAGATATACAAAAAATAGTGTATTCGTTTAACTTAGCACTTAACATTTTTTTGTTATCAAAATATAATGTGCGAAATAATCATATTTATCCAAGTGGAAAAAAATATTACATATTTGCGTTCTGCTGTATGTTATTCATAAATGCGTTGTATATCTACCGAATGTTCATCGTAGAAGTCATAGATCAAAATATGACATATTCAGAAAGTGATCTATTTTCGTGCTTTTCTGTACTCTACGGCACCACCGTATTGTTCGGGTTCACGATGATGTTCATCCTGGATTTTGCGCATAAAAATAACAACGTCTTACTAATTTTGAAGATCCAAACTATTCATAGAAGCATGGATTTTAGTAAAGATATCCGATGTTACATTGTTTGGAACTGGATCTCATTCATAACAATTATCTGTGCTAACATTATCATCAATGCTGTATATTATGAAACTTTTAGAACGTATGATATCGGTACTGTACTTGACATAATTAGTGACACAATGTGGGTCGCACTAGATATAAATTTTGTCATAGTCATCCGAATCATAATTTTGTTAAAGAAATATCTAGAGAAGTGGATTAAAAATGTCCTGATAATTAATGATGAACACGACAATGATGAGCAGTGTCTCAAACTGCTTGGGATGTACCAGAATATTTTGAAGTCTTACAATTTGTATCAGAAAATTTTCCAGGTGTTGGTAAGTTCGTCCTCCTTTTTTTATAAGTCTATGATCGCCAAATAGGTACATTTTTGTCTTGTGATTCGTATATCGTGCCGATAAATTGTAATTTTTCATTTCCAGTATAAGCTAACCTCTCATTGTACGTAAAGCAGCTTTCATTGTATAATGCAACGCCGGCTTGTACTGGAAATTCATAGCATATTCATAGTATATACAAATATGTATATGGCCAGTCCATCACGCTAATATTAGAAAGGCGAAAGTTTGTGAGTATGTGTAGGCTCAAACAGCTGGACCGATTTGTATGTATGTAGATAGCTTATACCCTGGATTAACACATAGGCTATTTCGTATCCCGGTCTACGCGGGTGAAACGGCGGGGCGCAGCTAGTAGGTTTATAAATCAGTGGCCTATAGCCTATATGATCATTTGTTTTTTTTTTAGTTTAAACAGCTATATTTGCAAGCCAGTTCGAAATTAAAATAAAATCTTTGTTATGTTACCTCCTTGGTTGCTATGTTTCGAAGTAAAAAAGTCATTCCAATTTTAAATTACACGGTAGATATGGGTAGATATGAGTTTCCATAGTATTTTATTCGGGCGCTAAACACGACAGATGTTGTTATGAATTTTCATACTATCATTGCCGGCCGATGCTCACATGTATTTGACCAGAATAACCTGATAAATCGAAAATACTGATTTTCGATTTATCAGGAAGAAGATTGTCAAAATAATGCTCCAATTTCCAAGCATTTTTGAGAAAAATACATTCTTTTTATATTGCAGTGTGACATCATTTAAAACTATGTTTTTTTTGCAGGCTTTATGTCGTATATTTGGTGCATTTTGCCGTACTTTAAGTCACGTTAACTACGTATTTTATTTAATAAAAGTAACTGGAGAATTGGGAAAAGAAGTAAGTGTGAAATGTTTTTATTTAAAGGATATGTTTTGGAAACCGTTGACCATTTTTGCATTGTAGTTTAATCAGTTTACTAGGTAAACCTAAGTAACAAAAACAGTTATGAATATAAGTGTTGAAAATGGATTGTGTGAGGGATGGTAATGTAAGAAAGACGAGTGAATGATAGAGTGACGGCTCTCATGGGAGAACGGAAAAAAAACGGGGTTGCGCCGACCCCAAGTGACATGGGACCAAGGCAAAAAGATGATTCAATGAGTTTTCTATACTGTTGAAACTCCTAGATATTTTCCTCGTCATCGTCATGCATAAAGTTTTGCTTTTCATAATGACTGGTAATACGCCTCCCGCAATCAACGGCTTCCAGTGATCTTCGTCAAGGCGTGGCATGGGTATGCTTGAGGGCTTAGCTTAGCCAGCAGGTTTTTGTTATTGATATTTTGATATCTTAGTCCTAACTGACATTATAAATGCGAAAGTGAGAGTGTTTGTTTGATTACGCTTTCACGCTAAAACGTCTGAATGGATTCAGATAGGTAGCCTAGAATCTGGAAAAGGAGATAGGTTACTTTTCATCTTGGATTGCAGACGAAGTCGAGGGCAACAGCTAGTAATGTTACTTCTAACAGTCCCGTGAATTAAGCTTTATTTGTTTATGCTTGTGACTTTCTTGTTCTTTCCAAATAATAATATTTATTACATTTTCAGACTATTATTCAGAGTTTCGCGATTATTTTGTGGATAATAAAAGATATAATACTAGTTATTATACATAGTATATACTGTGAGAGATTCTATATAACTGTTGAGGAAGCTGAGACGGCGTGTATATCGCTTATGAAGAACAGGAACTGTCCAAGTAAGAACAACATAACAATATAAGTATAGTTTCTTTGTGTGTCGATCAAAATAACTATTGCACGTTTTTTCTAATAAACTAACACACACTTTAAATAATTGCTTAAATAAAGACGCGCTGTTAGATTTTCAAGGCTCGGCTCAGCGCTGGAAATCCAACAGCGTGCTTTTATTTAGGCATTTATTTAATTTTCGTCTAATACATATTAGTGATAAGGGACTTAGGAGTATCTTGCTCCCATGTTTCTATTGCTTAATCTACATAACTGTTGATTCGATCAACATTATCACTCAGTCAATTTCAGCAGTTAAAGTTATTTTAACTAAGTATTTAGAAACGCACACTGTTAATTATCGAATGAATACTACCACAGATATTCTATTTCACAAAGTCCGTTCGGCTTTGATTGTAGTAGTGACGTATCCCGACAAGCGCGCTTGTGTGTGTAAAAGTGGGTAACGTTAGCAAAGAAATCTCATATATATTCAAGTCGAGATTCAATAATCGAAATAAAATTTTGGTTTTAAAAGTATATACTTTTTGTAAATAAATTAGATTAGGTTGCAATAAATACAAAAATATTAAGAAGATTTAGGCATTTAATTAAGCATTGGTATTACAGAATGGAAACGAAACAAGTAGGACTATTCAGTATTTTCTATATCCACTTTATTATCTCGCTTTCTCCTTTTCTTCATAGGTGAAGTGAATTTTGATGAAGTGGATGGCAATTCCTTCTCTTCTTTTAATATTCTTTGAACTGTTTTTTGGCTAACACCCGTAGCTTCAGCTGTACGCCGTGTCTCGTAAATGAGACAAATCACTGTTGGGTTCCATGAATGATTTTGTAAATTCATATTCTTCTCCCAGAAAATGATAAACACTAGCTATCATATTTCGACCCTAAAACAAAATGTAATCAAAATAATTAAGAAATATAAACATTTTATAACACAAAAAAAACATTCATTTTATAAATACTTCTATGGCTATATTAAGTATCATTATATAAAATTTTAATTGAAAACGTATAAATAAATATTACCTCACTATGGACAACTCTTCTTCGTTTTGTTGCTATGCTGACCTTACTCCGTGAAACAATTTGGCGCGAACTAAAAACACTACTGGGGCCTACTCCCTAAGTCCGTTCGTTCATCCGTCCGTCTGACTTAACGATTCATCAAAACAAGTGTAAAAGTTAAATTTTTCAGACGGGCAAAAACACATCGGGAGTAGGGACAACTGTCGTATCGTGTTGCCATTCATACTTCGTTCGGGCCCCGAACCAATCATACTTCCGTGGGTGACACGGAGTAGGAAACGCCCGTAACGAAGCCCGAAACTACGGACTTCGTGCTTAGGGAGTAGACCCCCTGATCCGGACCGTGTCCCGATCGACACTGAGCGCTCTCCAGGTTACGCACACAAAAACAATATGCATGTGCACGCTTGACAACATTCATAGCCAAACAGACTTCGTGACATAGAACATCTGTATCTGATTGAATCAGAGTAGTATTGTTTCTTTACAGAGGGTCAAAAACGACTGTACAAGAATTTGATGCAGAGAAATCGAACTTTCTACAAGATGTCCGCATGTGGACTGTTCTATGTAGACGCTACACTACCAATTTGTTTGGTGGGAGTTATCAGCCATTACGTTATTATGCAGCTGCAATTCTATTTTGTGAAATAATAATAAATATGTTTCTGAGAAATAGACTTCTTCATTATGTCCGTCACCGTCTATGAAAAACTACAGAGGTTTGTTTTCCAAAAAACGTAAATAATACTACTTCTGTTTCGAAATATAATTTCGAATATTAAACGCGTTTTTGCATTGTCCTGAAAAAAATGATCAAATTATCATCTTCCTGCCCTTATCCCATGTTACTTGGGGTCGGCGCAACACGTTTTCTTCGTCCATTCTCCCCTATCAACCGTCACTCTATCAATCACTCCCATCTCTTTCATTTCATTCCTCACAAAATCCATTCATCTTTTCTTTAGGCTTCCTCTGCCTCTCCATCCATCAACATATATGTAACAAATTATATTAATGGAGTCAGGTTTTGCTCATACAGTGTCCAACAGCTGAAGTTGTTATCATTAATATCTCCCAAACACGAAGAATTATTCCAGAAGTTCTAATAATTGTCTTAAAAATATGTAAGCATTTGCTATTTATTTCCTCTGAAAATATTTAAAATATTTAATTAGCAAGATCTAAAGTAATTGTTTTATAAAAATAATATAATAACACTTATTTGTGGTTTGTGTTTTGACTTCCATCCGAAGCTGATTTTACTGCGGTCGGCCATATTGAAGCGTGCTCGTATTCGTAAAGCGATACTGACCGGTGTAAAAGTGTCTTCACTTTTACACCGGTCAGTATCGCTTTAGACTTAGAAGTTAAGGAAAATTAGGGAAGTATTCATAAAATCAGTTCGTCAAATCAGGTGATAACAGTGTCTTTTAAGGACGAATAAATATTTGATTTGATATTGAGTATTAATTGTTTCATTGGTACACTTCTGACTATCTTAATTATAATAACTACTATAATGTACGAAATAGTCATATTTATCCAAGTGGCAAACACTACAGAATATTTGCCTTCAGTATATTATATATCAACGCGTTGTTTATATTTAAGATGTTCACCATAGACTGCATAAAAGATACCTAGAGACGGTTTAAATACAATACCTTCTCACTGTTCCTCGTTCTCTATTTCGTCGCTCATTCTATTGGGTTCACGATGAACTTCATTCTGGTTATCTTGCACAGGGACAGCAACGTCTTACTTACTTGTTTTGATGATGTAAACTATTCCTACGAACATCTATTTACTCGACTGCCATAGAAGAAGGGTAATGTTCCTCGAGGTATATGTATGTCTATTTCTTTGACACTGACGCTCTGTAGCCATTGTGTCTAGCGTAGGTCTACGCTCCGGCAGCATACAAAGGGTAAATGCTTTTAACGTGTCTTATTTGTGACGTAATGTGTATCGTATATATATCGCTCGTGTGGTTTGTTCTATATAGACGCTACGCTACCTATGTGTTTGGTGAGAGTTGTTGGTTATTACGCTTCTGCAGCTGAATTTCTATATTCTGTGATAAAAAAAGGTGGGGGAATCAGACATATTAACATTTTTATCATCACCTCAGCAAAGGTTGATTCGTCTACATTTTTTTAAAGATTTTAATCATTTCTTTAGCTATTGGTTATAATAATGTCCACGGGTGGCGGTAATTCAATCTTTAATTCAAATTCTGTTTATATAGTAAAAGTTATTCAAAACGTATTCCTAGCCACATCAAAAGTGACTCAAGTAGCTGTGTCACTAAATACTACTAAGTTTTATAATACTATTAACTTTAATATTAAAATAACTACTAAAACCATTATTAAAATTAACGACGTCCTTGCCTTGTCATCGTATCACTCACTCCGGTAAATGATCTTTAGACAGAGTGAAGAAGATTACTAATCATAAAGCGACGAAGCACGGCGAGCGACGACTGTTGAAGTAGATACACAATGTTCAAAACACGACAAGAGTTACTCAATAATCAACTGGAAAAAGATATGCAAAGACTAGCGTATTCTTTAAATTTACCTCTTAACCTTTTTTTGAATTCAAAATGTTATCTGCGAGAAAGTCTTATTTATGCAACTGGACAAAAATACCATAGATTTGCATTTTGTTTAATGTTCTTTTTAAATGCGTTGTGTTTTCTGAGAATTTTCACCGTAGAAGTCATACAAGTGAATAAGACACAATTCAAATACTATATCTTCTCATTTTCTACTGTTATCAGTTACGTCACACATTCAGTTGGGTTCTCGACGATATTCTTTCTGGATGTTATGCACAAAGAAAACAACGTCTTAATGTCTTACTTTTTGTTTTGAAGATAAAAACTGTGCATAGGAGCATCGATTTCAGTAACAGTATCCGATGTTTTATAATTTGGAACTGGATCTCAACTATAGCAACTATATTTGTTCATGTTTTAATAAATGTCATGGTTTCTGTACCTTTAATTTTTGTTGAAACCAGTTTTATTATTGCCGATATTTGCGACTTAATGTGTATCCCATTGGATCTGAATTTAATAATAGCCATTCGAATCATAACATTGTTAAAGAAATATCTAGACAAGTGGAGCAATGACGTCATGCTGATGAATGATGAAAACGACACCAATGATCAGTGTCTCAAACTGTTCGAGATATATGAAAATATATTAAAAACTTACAATTTGTACAGCGAAGTTTTTCAGGTATTGGTAAGTTCGAGAATTAATTATACGAACCCACACATAATAAATCAATACATACATACTCGTGGACAACGTATGCGATAAGACATAGATGAGTCTGGCATCAGGCTAACATAATAGATATAGCCTATAGATTAGAGCCTTTGAGCTCAGCACACAAGAACATATTTGGCAGCGGATTTAATATAATAGCTGTACTCAATTCAACAACCAAGCACGGCCTCTTGTTGCTGTTTGACTTGAGTTTATCATCTAAATCATAAATGGTAACTGAGTATATTACCACTATATTTATTTTTAGGTATTATATCACACATTCTGCGTATTCCAACGCGGATTATGTTATATCACCTATATCATTTATGTGATGAAAAACTCTGCTGATTTGGGAAAAGAAGTAAGTGTGAAATATTTATTGATGAAACAGGATTCGTTTTTGCATAGATAAGTTGAATTTTAACGGTTTTCCTGAGTTTTTGCCAAACACGATATTTAATCAATTTTATTTTCCAGGCTTGGCTTCGGAGTGTTGGTCATATTTTATTTCTGACAAAGGATATAGTACTAGCAATATTACATTGTGTTAACTGTGAGAAGTTCTCTGTAGGTAACTGTTGAGAAAGCAAAGACGGCGTGTATAAAGCTAATGAAGAACAGGGACTACCCAAGTAAGAATTTGAACAATTTAAATTCTAGTAATACGGTGGGTCAGAGGGAAAGCTCAGTCATTCAGTATCAAGTTTTATTTTGTTGAAATAAATTTGAGTTGACCTACATTTAGTACCTATGTCCAATAATCTTGTTTTTCATCAAAGACACATAGTTCTCTTTTGTTTTCATTCGGTACATCCTCTTTTGTTTTCTTTACAGAGTGTCAAGAACTTCTTTACAAGAACGTGGTACAGACAAATCGAATGTTCAGTAAGATGACCGCGTGTGGCCTGTTCTATGTAGACGCTAGGCTACCAATATGTTTGCTGGGAGTTATCGTTCATTACGCTATCATAGAGTTGCAATTCTACTTTCTGTAAATAAAATTAAAATGCTTATTGGAAATAGACCAGATTTATTTGTTTCTTTTTTCATCGTCTCACCTGATTATTGAATGGCGGTCGACAGCTTTGTAGATTAACAGTCGAGCTGTCATAAATATCGGTTGTTGACCGGTGCGGGTATCAATGACGTCATAATATAAAGCAATTGTGACGGCAAAGGTTTACATGGTGGAGATAAATAAGACCACGTGAAGTTGTCAACATAAAATATGTCATAATCATCATCATCTACCTAGCCTTTTCCCAACTATGTTAGGGTCGGCTTCCAGTCTAACCGGATGCAGCTGAATACCAGTACTTAGCATAGAGTGACTGCCTATATGACCTCCACAACCCAGTTACTGGGTAATACGACATGCCTTGCACATTTTGAATGTATGCAAAATTTTCACATAATGCACAGGGCTAGTGGCAAATAGGTTGCATGCATTATAAACATTTACTTAGAAGGCATACTAAGTTAAAACAATAAGAGATTATGAGTAACAGGCAAGCGCCCTAAGTTGTGCCTAAGTCGACTCAGATAGGTAGGTACGCAAAATATAAAAGTGACGTTGTTTAACAATTCCCAATATGGGGTATACACTGAGTTTATTGTGGACTCATGTCTATAAACGTAGTTAGGTTTTTTAAAAAGAAAACGCGGGACCGCGGGACACACGTATGAATTTCGCGCCACTTAGCAAGAGTGACGCGAACGTACATAATATTATGTCCGCTATGACAGCGTAGGACGGTATGCCTTATACGACGACGTGCAGGGCTCAAGTCTGCAGCAGCGGTGGCAGGGTTTAAAGTAGAATTAAAACACTGAATCAATAATCCAGCTTAAAATAAGTTATTAAATCAAATTATTACCATATCAGACTTATTATTATGATAACATAATAATAAGTCTGATATGGTAATAATTTATGGTTTTTTATTTTGGTTTTTTTTTTATGGTAAAAATTCGATTTTAGATGAATATTTACCGAGGTGGTGATAACACCACCTCGGTAAAGATTCATCTAAAATCGATTTTTTTTAATGATTTTAATCATATGTCTATTGGTTAAATAAAATAATGGGTGGCGGTAGTTCAATATCCGATTCAAATTATGTTGCTATATACAGGGTGACTGGTAATTAGTGACCGATACTTAAACACATGATTGCACTCATGATAACAAACAACTTTTACTATGGGACCAAACCTGAAATCGCGAAAAAAAAAAATCAGCTGTTCCCTATTTTTTTTTTTTTTTTTGTGCATGGGAAATCATCAAATGACTTCTCCCGCTAAACACATGATTGTACTCATAATAACAGACAACTTTCCCAAAAAAAACATTTTTTAAAATTTACTAATCGCGTTTATGACCCTAATCATTCCAATAAGCTATTGAGTACCTAACAAGAATAATACACGTGGAGCTCGTGGCTAAGTAGTAACAGACGCACGGGTCGATCCATCAGGTTAAACTACGCTTGCCGGGGTTGGTCCGTGGATGGGTGACCATCTTCACATACCGAGACTCCTCCGTGCCTCGGAAAGCACGTTAAGCCGTTGGTCCCGGCTGTAATTGGTGGATCTTTGACAGTCGTTACGGGTCGTCAGAACCCCGAAAGTCTGACAATCAGTCTTACCCAGGGGTATCCAATTACCCAGTTACTCGGTTGTGGAGATCAGATAGGCAGTCGCTCCATGTAAAATACTGCCAGACCCCAACCCCCACACCCGACCCCAACATAGTTGGGAAATGGCTAGGCGGATTGATTTTAACAAGAATAACATCATCCATAATAATACCACCATCAGCTGTTAGTTAACCCGTCGCATGCCAATTAGCAGAGCAGTGGTGGCCCAGTGGTAACGGCCGCGACTTACGAGTTGTAGGTTCGGAGTTTCGGACACTGACAGGCGCTATACTTTGTGTAAATTATTTCATCCCCACTGCTCTCAAAACGGTGAAGGAAAACATCGTGAGGAAACCGGCATGTCCTAGAACCAAAAATTCGAAGACATGTGACATCTACCAACCCGCACTGGGTCCGCGTGTTGGATTACAGCCCACTCCCTCTCACCGAGAGGAGGCCTGTGTCCCAGCAGTGGGAACTTTATAGGCTGCCTATGTTACACTAATTAGCAGAAACAATAGATTTATTATTGTTATCCGTACAATCGACAAAGTTAATTTAGTTTCCTACTTATTCCTTTTTACAAACAAAACTATCCACTTTTAACATGCATTATCCTTTTTTCATTAATTGAGAACAAACGTACTTACCATGCGCACGTTGTCAATTGTTAGTCGCTTGACCCCGTTATTCTATCTCTCCGATATTCTCCGTGTGGCTGCATACCTACGAAATATCTAGGCACCGGGCGCGATCCCGGTAAAAGTAGGCACGCACAACACTGTATCGCTCACACTGCAGACCTTTACACACACGTGCTTAATTCTAATACCGGTTAGTAGTAGCAGTTTTAACTAACACTAATAATTAACGAAATGACAAAACACTATCTACGGAATCACACTATTAAAACAACAGTGAATTCTCAGTGAATTCACTCGTATAACAGTAAGTAGGGCGGAGCACCGAACGAGCTTCGACAGCCGCGGAGGAGCCGTTTAGGTACGCAGTCTTTCCTTGTCGGCAGCACCAGTATTACTAAGCTAATTACAAACTTTCGGAGTAAACACGCGGCGTGCCTCAAAGAAGTACTCCTTTATGAGGTATGCATCTTGCTTTATTGTTTATTTAAAACTATTTTGAAAACACATCTTTACTGCGAACTAGAATTCTATTACTAGAAGGATTTTAGGAATAACCCAAACGAGCAAACCATTTACAAATTGTAGACAATGGATGTTACTGCGGCGCTCTGCGATAAGCAGGTACGTGACTCATAAAACGCCGCCGCCGGCGATCTCGCCTCTATTGTTTCTTTGAAACTGTTTAGAAAACACATCATTACTGCGAACTATTACTAGTAAGTATTCCTAAAGGAATGCACATTTTGTCAATAATCTGCGCTTCCAGCAAACCATTTACAAATTATAGACAATAGATTTTACTGCGAAGCTCGGCGTTAAGCAAATACAATATGTACGTCTTTCATAAAACATCTGCTACTTTCTAAAGGTTATAATTTAAATGGTTGTTTTCGCAAAAGTAAAAATAACACAAATATTTTCATGCTAAAGCTTACATAAACTAAGGGTACGGCTAGCGGCTGTCCTTCACAACTATCTAGTAGGTATTTTCGTACCTACTTTACGTGCGTGCGCTACCACTAAATGCATTATTGTTCAAGCTATTCCAAGTCTCCCATCCCACTTTTCTAGGCTAGACTAGCAGTCTGTCTACGATGTTTGAGTTTAAATCAGAAGTATTCGGCAAAATTAATTTTATAATGTTGCTAGTCGCGTTGCTACAGGCACAGGTTGCTTTACTACTCTACAGTTAAGGCTCCTACAAAGAAGCACAACGCGCGACGCGACACAAGTACACTGCATGTCGCGCGACTAGCGGTGCCTTTGAACTCCCTTTTAAATCATGCATGCCGCTATAATTGCCCTCTAAGTAAGTAACTAAGTAGCATACGCAATGACGTTATAGCCTCTATCCATACAAAACAGATTGTATGAGGTCCGGCGGCAGCCGGTAGCCATTTAGTGCGCGCAAGTAGGTATGTGGAGTGCAATCCATACTAATTTTATAAATGCTAAATTAACTCTGTCTGTCTGTCTATTACGCTTTCACGTAAAACGGCTGAACCGATTTTGACGAAATTTGGTACAGAGGTAGAACAGACCTTGAAAAAGGACATACCTAGACTAAATTTTATCGCGAAAAAAGGCTTTTGAGGCGCGAAATAACCGAATTCCACGCGGGCGAAGCCGCGGGCAGGAAGCTAGTATCTTTATAGGTACGAGTACAAATAAAACTTGAAATGACTGGCGTGGTTAAAAAATTGGAATCAACTTGGCTATTTACAACGATTACTAAATCAACTACTTACTTAGGTACTAAAGTTATTTATAATTAAATGATTAAATGAATTCACATTAATTGTTGCATGTGTCCACCTTGCACTTCAACACATTTAGTGGCACGTTTAGTAATATGAGCCTGCACGCGCTGCAGAATTCTAGTGTCACTTTTCACTATTTCGAAACTGTTTTCAATCCTAGTTCTTAGTTCATCGGGAGTATGTACTGGTCCATCTCGGTAGACTAAGTCTTTTACACGCCCCGACAAAAAAAAGTCTAATGGTGTCTAATCCGGTGACCGCGGAGGCCAAGCAACTGGCCCCCCGCGACCAATCCACCGCTCTCCATAAATAGCACTTAAACGATCGCGTACTGAAAAAATGACAAATGAAATGACGCGCCCGACTACTGCAATTACTGTAGTGTACGTATACAGATTTAAGTAATAGGACGCGTCATTTTAGAGTAGACAAGCTCTACAAATACAGAATCGGAATTAGTACTATTGATCGAATACACGCCGATAGTATTAGTAATACCTACTTACCTATACTCCATTTACAATAAGATTAGACATTTAAACAAACCTTTTTTACATTCCTTTCAACCGATTTTCTACTTCTATTCGGAAGGCTTAAGGATGAGATTAAAGGCAAAAAAGTGGTTACAATACCAACTGTTTACTGCAGCTTCCATTATCATGCCTCCAACGCATTAGAAGTCAAAATCGGTTGAACGGACTGTAAAAAAGGTTTCTTTGAATGTCAAATCTTATTGCAAAATAGAGTACACATGAGATAGAACGGGATTACCGGTAAAGCTATTAACAGTTGATAGCGCAAAGGCGCGCGCACCTTGTTTTGTTAGTAGTATACAGTAGTACCCAACTGATATGGCTTCTATGTTAAGGATTTGGTTTCCGCACTTAGTCCTTCATGTGGACCATTGTGCGTACTGATATTGCTTACCGAGGTACCTGCGCAGAAGATGAATTTTCAAAGCGCGGGAAATGCTATTGACCAATCGGCACGCTCCAAGCACCGTGCTTCTTTTTCCTGTACCGCTATTGGTCGGCAACTGCCAGCATAATGTTAGTCAGCCGCCATACTTGCGAGTGAGAGAAAACTAACAGCTGCAGTGTATTATGAAGTAATCTAAGGTTGATTGTAAGTTTTAAGCATTCTCGTTAATCTCGAGGCCATACTTTCTTTTCACACGACGATTCACGACTTCACGAGATTCACGACGCGCCTTATTAGTTGGGTACTACTGTACCTTACGTTGCATATTAAAAGTACAGTACTACTAAACACGGCGGTTTTGTACAACTTTTTGTTAACTACCTAGGTACAAACGTACACGGATGCGGGGTGCTTTCGTTAAGTGACAGTCACACTAGAGTTCTGCAGCGCGTGCGGGCTCATATCACTAAATATGCCACTAAATGTGCTGTGCAAAGTGGACACATGCAACAATCAATGTGACTTCATTTAAATCATTTAGATTACTAAATTATTTAAATAGCCAAGTTAGCGTTAGCGTTGTAAATAGCCAAGTTGATTCCAATTTTTTAACCACACCAGTCATTTCAAACCTACTTGTACCTATACAGATATTGCACTCCACATACCTACTTACGCGCGCTAAATGCCTACCGGCTGCCGAATATTTCTGATTTAAACTCAAATATCGTAGACAGACTGCTAGTCCAAAGCCTAGAAATGTGGGACGGGAATAGCATGAACAATAATGCATTTAGTTGTAGCGCACGCACGTAAAGTAGGTACGAAAATACCTACCAGATTTGTTCAAGGTTTAGCATGAACATAATTTGTGTTATTTTTACTTTTGCGAAAACAACCATTTAAATTATAACCTTTAGAAAGTAGCAGATGTTTTATGAAAGACGTAACTATTGTATTTGCTTAACGCCGAGCTTCGCAGTAAAATCTATTGTCTATAATTTGTAAATGGTTTGCTGGATTGTATAAGCGCAGATTATTGACAAAATGTGCATTCCTTTAGGAATACTTACTACAGATAGCGCGCGAGTTGAATGCAGTCAAGGTCTGAGGTAAAGAGCGCCCCGCTATCCGCACGCAGGCGCGTGAGGTGGGCCTCACGCGCCTGCAGTGTAGTGCTAATTATAATTGGGTCACAGCACTACCGCATTCCTAAGCTCTGCATTCAACTCGCGCGCTATCTGTAGTAATAGTTCGCAGTAATGATGTGTTTTCTAAACAGTTTCAAAGAAACAATACAGGCGAGATCGCCGGCGGCGGCGTTTTATGAGTCACGTACCTGCTTATCGCAGAGCGCCGCAGTAACATCCATTGTCTACAATTTGTAAATGGTTTTCTCGTTTGGGTTATTCCTAAAATCCTTCTAGTAATAGAATTCTAGTTCGCAGTAAAGATGTGTTTTCAAAATAGTTTTAAATAAACAATAAAGCAAGATGCATACCTCATAAAGGAGTACTTCTTTGAGGCACGCCGCGTGTTTACTCCGAAAGTTTGTAATTAGCTTAGTAATACTGGTGCTGCCGACAAGGAAAGATTGCGTACCTAAACGGCTCCTCCGCGGCTGTCGAAGCTCGTTCGGTGCTCCGCCCTACTTACTGTTATACGAGTGAATTCACTGAGAATTCACTGTTGTTTTAATAGTGTGATTCCGTAGATAGTGTTTTGTCATTTCGTTAATTATTAGTGTTAGTTAAAACTGCTACTACTAACCGGTATTAGAATTAAGCACGTGTGTGTAAAGGTCTGCAGTGTGAGCGATACAGTGTTGTGCGTGCCTACTTTTACCGGGATCGCGCCCGGTGCCTAGATATTTCGTAGGTATGCAGCCACACGGAGAATATCGGAGAGATAGAATAACGGGGTCAAGCGACTAACAATTGACAACGTGCGCATGGTAAGTACGTTTGTTCTCAATTAATGAAAAAAGGATAATGCATGTTAAAAGTGGATAGTTTTGTTTGTAAAAAGGAATAAGTAGGAAACTAAATTAACTTTGTCGATTGTACGGATAACAATAATAAATCTATTGTGTCTGCTAATTAGTGTAACATAGGCAGCCTATAATGTTCCCACTGCTGGGACACAGGCCTCCTCTCGGTGAGAGGGAGTGGGCTGTAATCCAACACGCGGACCCAGTGCGGGTTGGTAGATGTCACATGTCTTCGAATTTTTGGTTCTAGGACATGCCGGTTTCCTCACGATGTTTTCCTTCACCGTTTTAAGAGCAGTGGTGATGAAATAATTTACACAAAGTAAAGCGCCTGTCAGTGTCTGAAAATCCGAACCTACAACTCGTAAGTCATGGCCGTTACCACTGGGCCACCACTGCTCTGCTAATTGGCATGCGACGGGTTAACTAACAGCTGATGGTGCTATTATTATGGATGATGTTATTCTTGTTAAAATCAATCTGCCTAGCCATTTCCCAACTATGTTGGGGTCGGGTGTGGGGGTTGGGGTCTGGCAGTATTTTACATGGAGCGACTGCCTATCTGACCTCCACAACCGAGTAACTGGGTAATTCGATACCCCTGGGTAAGACTGATTGTCAGACTTTCGGGGTTCTGACGACCCGTAACGACTGTCAAAGATCCACCAATTACAGCCGGGACCAACGGCTTAACGTGCTTTCCGAGGCACGGAGGTATCTCGGTATGTGAAGATGGTCACCCATCCACGGACCAACCCCGGCAAGCGTAGTTTAACCTGATGGATCGACCCGTGCGTCTGTTACTACTTAGCCACGAGCTCCACGTGTATTATTCTTGTTAGGTACTCAATAGCTTATTGGAATGATTAGGGTCATAAATGCGATTAGTAAATTTAAAAAAAAAAATTTTTGGGAAAGTTGTCTGTTATTATGAGTACAATCATGTGTTTAGCGGGAGAAGTCATTTGATGATTTCCCATGCACAAAAAAAAAAAAATAGGGAACAGCTGATTTTTTTTTTTTCGCGATTTCAGGTTTGGTCCCATAGTAAAAGTTGTTTGTTATCATGAGTACAATCATGTGTTTAAGTATCGGTCACTAATTACCAGTCACCCTATATATAGTTTTAGTAGTTAGTCAAAACGTATGGCTAGTAATATCTAACGCACAGAATAATAAAGCTGCAGTAGTGTATAGTGTACCTTGAATTAATTACCTACGGGCGCTCGGTAGATAAATACGCGTCCATCCTTACATAACTGCCACGCGCTCGAACTGTTTCGTACTGGTATATACTGAGATTTCGAAGCGCGTCATTTTGTCTGTTTTTTTTGAAGATGTAATACTACTTTATCATACAGTGTCTAAAGTGACTCAAGTAGCCGTAGCAGTCAAAACTATAAGTGTTAAATGGCGTTATGATTATTATTGATTATGGCTTTGCTCAAACACTTTAATATGTTTTATGTATCAAACCTTCTAACATTAATCTTTTTTCCACGTCCTTGCCTTGTCATTGTATCAATTCTATCAGATTAAAAAGTTTTTTTTAATTACTCCGTTAAAATTTCATTCTACACAGTCATAAAGTTACTGTTGTTGTTGAGTTAACTGTTGAAGTAGATACTTAATACCATGTCACAAACACGAAAAGCGTTACTCAATAATCGACTGGACAAAGATATACAAAGAATAGCATATTCTTTCAATCTTCCTCTTAATCTTTTTTTGAATTCAAAATATTATTTGCGAAAAAGTCTTATTTATGCAACTGGACAAAAATATAATCGGTTTTCGTTTTGTTTAATGTTCGTTTTAAATACGTTGTGTGTCGTTAGAATTTTTACCGTAGAAGACATAGAAGTGAATAAAACACAATTCAAATACGATGTCTTCTCATTTTCTACTGTTATCAATTTCATCTCCTGCTCTATCGGGTTCACGATGATATGTATACTGGATATTGTGCACAAACAAAACAACGTCTTACTTGTTTTGAAGATCCAAACTATACATAGAAGCATTGATTTTAGTAAGAGTATCCAGAGTTTTATTATTTGGAACTGGAGCGCAACTACAACCACTATCATTATTCATATTTTAATGAATATCATGTATTTTAATCCTTTAATTTCTGTTGAAACCAGTTTTATTATTTCCGATATTTGTGACTTAATGTGTATCCCATTGGATCTGAATATTGTAATAGCCATTAGAATAATAATATTGTTAAAAAAATATCTAGATAAGTGGATCGATGACGTCATGATTATGAATGATGAAAACGACAATGATGATCAGAGTCACAAACTGTTCGAGATATATGAAAATATATTGAAAACTTACAATCTGTACATCGAAATTTTCCAGGTATTGGTAAGTTTGAGAATTAATTATTCGAACCCACATTAATAAATCAATACATACTCGTGGGCGATATAGTACATATATTGATGACGCATAGATGAGTTTGAAATCAGGCAAACATAGATGACATGACATTATATGACTTTTTAAGCTGCTGAACACAGTACGCAAAATCTAAAGATCTTATAGATTCAGAGTCCCCGGAGGGACTTGGTCAAGACACGCCATGACATTTGGCAGCAGCTATAAGTGGAACTCAATTCTACAAACAAGCCTGTACCTATCTTGTGCTTTTTGACGTGACTACTGAGTTACCATCTAATATACTTAGATGACAACTGAGTATACTACCACTATTTTAATTTTTAGGTGTTGTATCACACATTCTGCGTATTCCAACGTGGTTTATGTTATGTCACCTATATGATTTATGTGATGAAAAACTCTGCTGAGTTGGGGAACGAAGTAAGTCTGAATTTTTTATTGATGAAACAGGATTTGTTTTGGATAGATAATTTGAATTGATATAGATAACTTGAGTTTTGAGTTTGACTGGTGCTTGCCAAAGACACATAATATAATCAATTTTATTTTCCAGGCTTGGCTTCGCAGTGCTGGTCTTATTTTATTTCTGACAAAGGATATAGTATTAGTAATATTACATTGTATTAACTGTGAGAAGTTCTATGTAACTGTTGAGAATGCTAAGACGGCGTGTATACAGCTAATGAAGAACATGGACTACCCAAGTAAGAATTTCAATCAATCAATCAACTACTGAACACAGGCCTCTCCCAGGTTGCGCCACAACACCCTGTCCTCGGCCTTCCACATCCAGTCTGTCCCAGCCAACTTTCTAAGTTTTGGTCCATCTAGCTGGTAGGCGTCCCACACTGCGTTTGCCGATACGTGGTCTCTACTCCAGGACTGGTCTGCTTCGCTGGCCATCGGTTCTTCGACACACATGGTCGGCCTACTGCCACTTCAGCTTGCTTACTCTGCTGGCTATGTCAGTAAATCCGGTCGGTGATCCAGTTGAGCTGGGCAGCATTTGGAATACTTCGTCAAGTCTTCTCGTCGCCTATCCCGCAGTGTTCAACCAGTGCGTCCTGCCCGTTATGACATACGTGCCCAAAACGTGGACACTGACAATCAGGGTTGTCCACAAATTCAAGGTCGCTCAGTGCGCTATGTAGCGTAGAGTGGGCTACGCTCGGAATTTCTTTGTATCAGGATAAAATCAGAAATTAAGTTATCCGGAAATGAACCGGAGTAAGAATATAAATTACTGCAATTCTATTATTAGTACGGTGGGCTGAGGTACAGCTCAGTCATTTAGTATCAAGCTTGATACTTTATTTTTTGTTGAAATAAACTTGCCCTTTTACTATGTCCAATAATCTTGTTTTTCATCAAACACAGTAAGTTCTCTTGTTTTCATTCGGTATATCCTAAACCTTTTTTGTTTTCTTTGCAGAGTGTCAAGAACTTCTTTACAAGAACGTGGTACAGACAAATCGAACGTTCAGTAAGATGACCGCGTGTGGCCTGTTCTATGTAGACGCTAGGCTACCAATATGTTTGCTGGGAGTTATCGTTCATTACGCTATCATAGAGCTGCAATTCTACTTTCTGTAAATAAAATGCTTATTGGAAATAGACCAGATTTATTTTGTTACATAAAAGATTTTGCCCCTCTAAGGCTGGGTTGCAATATCTTACTTTAACTATAACAAAAATCGCACCTTCGCTTTAAAGTACCAGTTAAACAAAAAAATGGATTGCTCCATTTGACAATTTGTTACCTGACGTCTTAACTTTAACTTTAACCTAACTGTCATGCCTAGCTGGTTAAGGTTATTGTTAGATTGCGTTGCACCATCTTACTTTAACTATAACAAACATTGCATCTTCAGTTAAAGTACTAGTTAAACAAAAAACGGTATGCTCCATTTGACAATTTGATAACTGACGTCATAACTTTAACCGTAACCTTAACCGTCCACGCTTTGCCGGTTAAAGTTATCGTTAAAGTTAAATTTCTGTCAGACGCATCGAATATCCTGTCTCTGCTCCGACAAAATAGAATACTCGCGGAAACTAGTTCTGAAGATGAAAGTGATGAACTGGTCAGTGTCAGGTCTAGAAAAAGAAAAGTGTAAGTACCTACCTATTTCTCTAAACCTGATCTTTTTTCCACATGGGATAAAGCCTCTTTTTTGGCGAGATTTCGTGTCTCCAAAAACGTAGCTTGGTGGCTGACTCTACTCTAATAGTTTATATAGGTACTTACTTTGTTTTAATGTTTGCAAGCAAGTCATCTTCCATGTTATTTACTTATTTTCTGTTTAGATTCCTTGCTATATAAAATCACTTTACACTAACACAAACTGTGACACAAACCCACGCTGTATTGACAATTGACATTATTTACGATAAAAACAAATTATGAAATGACAGCGCCATTTGAACTCACCTCTTTACTCTATTTAAAAATATTCCCTGCATCGAACCTGGTGTAAATTAACCTCATTTGATTTGCTACCCTGCTAACTTTAACTAACTACGCTGGTGCAACACATTTCACAGTAACCGTTAAAGTTAGCGTTAAAGTTAGGTATTGTCAAAGACTTAAACCTTCTGGTGCAACCCAGCCTAAGTGTAACGGAACAAAAGCCCTGATGTAAGGTGGGTTGGTATCAGAAGAAAATGAAATAACAAACTGTCTCAAACAATGTGTATATTTTTACAACATAAAGTAAACAATAAATCCAGTAGGTGACAATAACGGAAACCTAAAGTATGCCAGCCAGCTTAAATTTCAGTTGGTAAGAACTGGGTTCGCGGGGGATTTTAGATAAACCCAGTACTGTTCCGTGTAAACATTTAAATTTAATATTAAGAATGAATTTGAATTACAAGGTACAACGTTCCTGATAATATGTGTTATAATTTAATAAATGGGCGCCAGGGACCATGGGTCTCGGAACCCGGGGGCCGACGAAGATGTCCAATAAACTTCCTGATGAACGCAAATGTCGGACCCGGGGTCCTTAATTTAAATTTAGTAGAAGACTGGTTTCCACCTTGAAAACCAGACAGGTAATAAACCGGTTTCTTATTTAAACCGTATGTAAATAAAAAATATAGGGAAAAAAAAACCGTCCCGCTAGCGCTAGCCGGTCTCTGCCAGCCGAACAGTCGTCTCCACTGGAGGCGTTGAGCTGACTTGAGGAACGGGTCTCGCGTCCAGGCTCCTGGCTACTCTAGATCCTGGCGGAATCCAGGATACTCTAGAATCTCTCGAGTGGCCTCTCCTGGAATTGACAATACGGAGACCCAATAAGATACTGAGGAAACTAATCTATTTTCCTTGAGTTCAAGAGAGGTGACCAGGCTTTTAAATCAAAACATCAGCCGGCATGGCCTTTTACAAATATAATCTAATCAAATGTGCTACGACTTCTGTTCGGCTAATCCTGAGGGTGGGACGATAGGAATGAGGATTACCCACGTGGCGTCTGGAATTGTGATTTATTAGCGTGATCAACACTAAGGAATTTTCTATGGGAGTTTAATGACAAATAGTCCAAGGATCAAATACTCACGTATGAAATAATGTGGTGAATTCCCGTGACTGTAACAGCTTTGTCCGGCTGGGTGCGCTGCTTGAAATCCTGTAATAATTTTCCACGGATTACCAAAATATCCTTTACGCAATCAGGGCGGGCGCACAGATCACTATCAAACACTTATTCACCAAAATGCTTACCTCTTCAAGACATATAAAAATATGTTGCGTCTCTACGCGTGGTCAGGCAAAAAAAAAACTCCCTTTTGACAATAATTTGTCACAAACCATCGCCCGGAAATAAAGTGACCCCTTATCAAAACTTCCTCTGCTCCGGGTAAAACTCTAACAAGAACGCTGCAGAAAAATATTACACGAAGATGCTTATTTCTTGAAAATCACCGATAACTGTCCCACATGAATTCTTTTTTTTTTTTTTAAATTTATTTCAACAAAAGTTACACAAGAGTATTTTACAGATCTTCTGCCAAACTGCAGGACAGTTTGTCGGCAGTGTTCTCGTGGACACAGCTCTTAAGTTTTCTTAACACTAATGCAACACTATAAAAGGTAAAAGGTAAGGGGACACATAGTTTTATTACTTACATAGACGTACGCATCACACCACACCCAACTTCACACAAACTCGAGCTGCTCAGTGTTTTATTGAAAAGAAACGTAGGTATGTACATACATAATTAAAATGATCTACAGCTCGAGTATCCGTACATTTGTAGGTTCTGTACCTCGGCTATATCAACTTGCCCGCCATCCCAGCACGCTCAGCGAAAGCACATGCTCCTAGCGTCCCGACCACCGCCACAGCCTCCCCCCCCCCCCGTGGGGGACAAGCTACCCAGCGCGAGTGAGTCACCGCGGCGGCCGGCCGAGCGCCAGCAGCACGGCGCGCGCCCGCTAGCATGGCCGACAAGTTAGGTACTTATGTCTGTGCGGGTGCGTCGGGTGAAGTGTACACTTCACCCGACGCACCCGCACAGACACTCGCCCAACCCAGCCGCCAAAAATGAACTTTATATCGGTTGAACTAAGCTATACTTTCCATAGTGCAAGTATTACGCGAATCTCCGGACAAATACGCCAAGTGAAGCGACTTTTTAATAATTAGGTAACGTTCCAGCGCTAGGGACACAGACCCAAATAGTGCTTACGCAGAATATTTTTTAAGGCATTTTTAGAAACTGTTTCGGTAGAAATTTCCTTAGGTAATTCGTTTAACAATGTTGGAACTAGCCATTTCCGCGTCCTTTGACCAAAATAATTCCTCACCTTGGGGACCGAGTATTTGTTTCTCTGCGTCGCTTTACGGGTTGGTCGGTTATACACTTTCTTTTCCTTGTGTTCGTTTTTGTTGTGCTGTTCTAAAATTATAGTTGTTTTTACTTTTTCCTGTATGGGTAATATTCTACAAATTTTAAATAATTTCTCGTATTCCTTATTAATGCTATCTTTAGTTACCTTGTTTACTAGTAATTTTAATAATCGAATTTGCAATATTTTAATTTTATTTAAATGTACCGGAAAAGTCAGCCCATAACCACCCAAACCGTAGTTTATTGTTGCCTCTGCAAGTGCATGATATAGAACATACAGTACCCGCCTACTAACTATATATTTTAAATTGTTAAGTTTCCCCAGTACGGAGCGCAGTCTGTTACATACAGTGTCTACGTGTGAGTCCCAAGTGAATCGTTCATCAATTAATAATCCTAGGTATTTGTATTTCGCAACACGCTCAATACACTCACATTGGCAGTTTGCATAGCTATCGTGAAGGCATTCGTACGAGTGGCCCTTTATCGAGATACAGGCAGTTTTAGCTAAGTGATTATACGGGGACGATATCAACATACACTTGGTTTTTTTTACACCCTTTACACCCGACGGTATACGATAGTGCGGGTGCATGCGCCCATTTGACCTACGCTATCCAAATCCTCCTGCATTGCTGACCGGATCAGTTCACAGTCCCGACCGCTGTATGTCAAGCACGTATCGTCTGCATACATGTATGCGTTACAATTTTTAATGACATTTACCATACTGTTGACGTGCATGATATACCCTATTGGTCCATAAACCGACCCGGTAGGCACTCCGTAATCGACTTTACCGAGGTTACTGTCCACTCCTTTAACCCTAACTTTTAGGTACCTATTATCTAGATACTGCCTGAACCAACCTTTTACAGGGCCCCGTATTCCACACTCGTTCATGGCCTGCAGCAAGCCCTCATGCTCCAAAGTATCAAAGGCTTTTTTAAAATCAATAAAGGTCAATAGAACCATCTCTTTTTTATTCAATGAGGTATTTATGTCATCTGTAAACTTACTTAATGCCGTTGCTGTGCTTCTATTTGGCCTAAAACCGTGCTGAATATCTGTTAATATATTATTATTTTCTAAAAACTTTGTGATTTGTCCTATAATTACTTTTTCAAAGATTTTATTGATTACACTTAATATCGCGATGGGCCTATAATTTGTGTACTCTTTATATTTCCCCCCCTTAAAAATTGGTCTAATAATTGCGGTCTTTAACTCATTAGGGTATACCTGTCCTTCTATACACTTATTAATGAAATGTGCCAGAACTTGGCTGATAGGGAACTTAATAGTTTTTAAATCCTGTACTCGGATGCCATCAGAGCCTGGGGACTTGCTACAGCTTAACTTATCTATAACTAAACATATATCTCTGGGGCAGACCCTTTTAAATCTAAAACTTACATCACTTTCTTTTACATATTCACTTCTTTCACAAAACAAATGGTTACATAAATGGTTCTGTTTAAGAAAACCAATTTCGTTAGTAAAAGTATAACAGAAATTATTACATATGCTTTCCAGCTTCTCGGTACTGCTTACAAGATACTTTTGAATCACGTCATCAACATTTAACTTTTTCCTACCAAGCCACCTGTTCGCACACTCCCACACTTTTCTCATATCTCCATTACAGTTCTTCAACTCCTGGCGCCTGTGTGCATTTCTAGCAACATTTATAGCTTTATGTGCTTTATTTCGATATTTTGTGTATTCTAATCGTAGTGACATATTTTTAGGGTTTGCTTTCCATTTTATAAACAATGCGTTCTTTTTTTTCTAAACGCTGAAACAATAAGACTTTACAAGATCCCAACCAATAATCATGCTAATTGTAATATCAAAATTTGGCGATTGAACGTGATTAGGGAAATACTTCCAAACATTAATTCGGCAAGTTCAGCACCCCTTAACCTGCAACACACACATCTCACATCCATCACAGATTAAATATGAATTTAGTTGACATGGACTTTCTAGAACAAGGACCCTATTGAAAAAATTAATCTACTTCCGCTTTTGGCAAATTATTTGATTATGTATTTTTACCAAAAGTTAAAAATTATTAAGGATTGGTTTATACGATACTTCGATGATTACCAATCAATATATTATGATAAAATTAAATAATATCGATTAAAACTATAGTTGTGAATCGATAACCCAAAGAGGTCGCCTCAATCTGTCAAAAAGTGACGTTATTCTAAATGACAATTAAAATGCCAACACTTGCTACTTAATTCCAAGATGTATTGTAATTTATTTTGTAAACCTGTTTAATAGAGTTTTGAAAAGGGATTTATCAGCAGAAAATGTTACCAAAGGGTGTAGTGATGAAATACATTAAAAGAAATGGATACTTATCGACTGCAGGCAAAAGTCCATTGCACTAACTACAATGAAATATTTTACTTGGAAACATTGAAAAAAATACAACGTACCTAGGTAACAATTTGTTGCTTTTTATTTCATTGTCTCACCTGATTATTGAATGGCGGCCGTCAGCTTTGTAGATTTGAAGTCCAAGCACCAATGACGTCATAATATCAATTGTGAAAAGGTTTACATGGTGGAGATAAATAAAACCACGTAAAGTTTTGAACATAAAGTATATCATCATCATCATCATCATCATCATCATCATCATCATCATTTATTTGTTTTATTTATTTGTTTCGAGTCTGGGTGTTTTTCTATCTATAATATGTATGTATTTACAAAAAAAAATTGTATATAAGTAGTTTATCAGCCATCTCGTTACCATAACACAAGCATTAGGTTGCTTAGCTTGGGACTAGATGGCGTTGTGTGAAATGTCCAAAAATATTTATTTATTTATTTTATCATCATCATCATCATCATCATCATCATCATCATCTGCCTAGCCTTTTCGCAACTATGTTAGGGTCGGCTTCCAGTCTAACCGGATGCAGCTGAATATCATTATTTTACATGGAGCGACTGCCCATATCACCTCCACAACCCAGTTACTGGGTAATACGCTACCCCTTGGTAAGACTGGTTGTCAGACTTTCGGGCTTCTGACGACCCGTAACGACTGTCAACGATCCACGAATGACAGCCGTGACCAACGGCTTAACGTGCTTTCATTAAATAAAAATATGTACAAAAATAATTATGTATAATACGAGTAGAATAAAACAAAAATTAAAAAAACCTCATGACAAATCTGCTTCTGGCTGAACTACAATAATAAATAATAATAATAAATACTTGGACATTTCACACAACGCCATCTAGTCCCAAGCTAAGCAACCTAATGCTTGTGTTATGGTAACGAGATGGTTGATAAACTACTTATATACATTTTGTTTTTGTAAATACATACATATTATAGATAGAAAAACACCCAGACTCGGAACAAATACTTGTAGGTCGTACAAATATTTGTTCCGTGCGGGAATCGAACCCGCGACATACTGCGCAGCAGTCAATCGCTCAACCAATAATTACGAAACGCATTAACGCGTAACTAATTATTAAATTTTATTTTGAAGAGTTAGCTGACGTAGAAGTTACCTTACTTTTAATTGAATAGAATAGAATTGCACATAAAAACGATTTTTTTTTTATTTTAACCTTAGTCAAAATTGATGCAAAAACAAAACTTAGTAAAGTTTTGAACAAAGTGTCTTTTTCCTTCTACAGCTTCGATCAATAAATTGATCGAAGTTCTACAGACAAAAATATCTGAGAGCTTAATTCCCTTTAGGCGCGATTGGTCCAATTCGCGATTAGTCCAATGTTCAAAAAAATTTCCAAATCGCAGTTGGTCCAATTCGCGATTGGTCCAATTCGCGATTGGTCCAATTCGCAGTTGGTCCAATTCACAGTTTGGTCCAATATAATCTAGCACTGGCTCGCACAATCAGGGCAGTCCCTCAAGTCTGCTATTACAATAGTGTCAGAATGGTCTATCATTGATTTAATAATTGTTGATTGTCACAAGTTTGGTAATCTACTAATATAATGGCGTCATTATCATTATGACTTTCCAATGGTCAACCACTGACACTCCATTGTAAGAAATGGCAGAGTGATAATCTCGTACATAATGTTAATGACAAATGATTGACTGACGTACGCAGTAATCTGCTAAAATTTTGACAGTTCCTTTGATGTGACCCTGAGTTTTTCGAAAATAATTTCTACTAACGGGTTTTATAATAATGGCAATACGACAATGTAATTCTACCACGATTCTATTACGAGACCACTGACCGACCAATGATCTATTAGCAGATTACGAACTTTTAGAAAAATGACAATGCAGTGACAATGGGATTGTGTTGGAATGACGAATTTCTAAAAAAATAGCAGACTTGGGGCCCAGGCCCTTTGTACACACGGCTACACATATCAAGCTATTCATATCCAGTATAAGCTGACCTCTCACTGTACAGAAATCCTATACAATGCGAGATCAGCTTATACTGAAAATTTATAGCTTGATATGTAGTCGTGGATACACGTGCATTGGCCTTGCTAATACATAATTTAATTAAAGAACCTTAGTAACTGAGTGTTACCAGAAACAAACAACTATTAAGCGTTGATTCTTATCAACTAAGTAATGTACAGTCAACGGCCAGAAGTCCACTTACACCGCAATGACCATTATCGCCTGCGCTATACGGGCTGCGGCGCTTATACCTATACGGGCTGCGGCGCCGAAGAAGGTCATAAGTAAACTAATATTGCTATGCCATGGTTTTGTGAGATTGCTAGTCGACTTCTGGCTGTTACTGTACATTACTCGACTGTAGATAAGGATTTTGTGATAAAGTATTCTATCCTCAAGTAAAAAAAAATAATTGTTTATTTGGTCTCAAACGATTCCATTTTCGGAATTTTAAATGAAACAGCCCCAGTAAGTTATTAAAAATACTCGTGTTGGGGTTAATCACTTCATTATGCAATTACTTAGCAGCAAGTAATTGCTTGAATATAAATACGGGTGTTACTGTTAGTCACTACGCGACTAACAAATGAAGATCACAATAAAAAATAATGTCCCGTAAGCAAATCTCATTAAAAATGTTACTCAGTAATAGACTGGAGAAAGATATACAAAGAATAGTGCTTTCTTTTAACTTAGCGCTTAACATTTTTTTGTTATCAAAATATAATGTGCGAAATAATCACATTTATCCAAGTGGAAAGAAATATCACATATTTGCGTTCTGCTGTATGTCATTATTAAATGCGTTGTATATCTATCGAATGTTCATCGTAGAACTTATAGATCAAAATATGGTATATTCAGAAAGCGTTCTGTTTTCGTGCTTTGCTGTACTGTACGGCACATCCGTTTTGTTCGGGTTCACAATGATGTTCATCCTGGATTTTGCGCATAAAGACAACAACGTCTTACTTATTCTGAAAATCCAAACTATACATAGAAGCATCGATTTTAGTAAAGATATACAATGTTACATTGTTTGGAACTGGATCTCAATCATAACAGTTATCTGCGCTAACATTATTATCAATGCTGTATTGTATTATGAAAATATTACAACGTATGACATCGGTACCATACTTGACTTTATTAGTGACACAATGTGGGTCGCACTGGATATAAATCTTGTTATAGTCATCCGAATCATAGTTTTGTTAAAGAAATATCTAGAGAAGTGGATTAAAAATGTCTTGATAATTAATGATGAACACGACAATGATGAGCAGTGTCTTAAACTGCTTGGGATATACCAGAATATTTTGAAGGCTTTCAATCTGTACAAGAAAATTTTCCAGGTGTTGGTAAGTTCATCCTTACTACATTCTTCGACACCTCACTTATTATATCGCCAAATATATTTTTGTGTTGCTATGACTTATGATTTAAGTGTACCGTGCTTATCAGTGGAAGTGTTTCACTGTTAGTCTTTTTTAGGGTTCCGTACCCGAAGACCCAAACGTCTACTTTTGTCTGTCAGCGGGCTATATGTATCTCACGGACCAGATATTACGGGTACACAGTTGAAATTTTCACAGATTGTGTAAATATGTTTTGTAAATATTGTAGGTGGCACGGAACCCTTCGTGTGTGAGTCCGACTCGCACTTGTTATAAATTATTTTGTTGAGCTATACATTTCCAGTATAAACTAACCTCTCATTGTACGTAAAGCCTATTTAATGCAACGTCAGCTTATACTGGAAATTTATAGCATTTGTATCGCCGTATGTACAAAAAATGTATTCTTCTATATCGTAGTGAGACATCATCTAAAACTGTGTTGTTTTTGCAGGCTTTATGTCGTACATTTAGTGCATTTTGCCGTACTATATGTCGCGTAAACTATGTTTTTTATTTAATAAAAGTAACTGGAGAATTGGGAAAAGAAGTAAGTGTGAAATGTTTTTTGAAGGATCTTTTTTGGTATCCGTTGACCATCACCATTTCGAGGTTGTAGTTTATACTAGCTATAAGCGCATGCAAAGAGATAAAGATAATAAATAGAGAGGCTATCAGAAGAAATGTCATAGAAAAAACTTTTGGTAGACACGATCGTCATCACGCATGCGACATGACATAATTATGTAGGCGTAGACTTTTGTCCACTAGTCATAAGTATCGGATTACGATTTTGTTCACTATGTCCCGTCTATTGTTAAGTAGGTAATATTTAATGTCTTTGAGCGCATGTGACAAAAAAACTTTTTTACAAAAACAAAAACCGACTTCCAAAAAAAACACTACAAAGTGAAAAATAACTTTAATTTCGGAAGTCGGTGTCTTTGGATCTGTATTTTAATTTTTTTGCCACCGACTTCCGAAATTAAAGTTATTTTTCACTTTGTAGTGTTTTTTTCGGAAGTCGGTTTTTGTTTTTGTAAAAAAGTTTTTATTTTTCACTTTTTAGTGGTTCAGTTTGTAATTTATCTAAGTTACAATAACCCAATGTCAACTGCTCATCACATTTTACAAAATGTTGCTTTTCCCGATGCAGGGCCGTTAATTGTTGAGGAGTTCTCCTAGTAAGAACCAGGAGAAATGGAGCTCATGGTGAAGTCACCATTACCATTATTTTGACGAGCAAAACCATATTAAAGTAATCGAATCGCAACCTGTTATACACTTAAATATAATTGAGTATTTCCGATGGCCCTCTGTGGTCTTCATCATCAGTTTCAGCTCACCAAATGGTACTTACCGAGAGCAAATGCACGATTTACTATAAAAAATACCGAAATCGATATAGGTGTGCCCATAAAATTTGAGGGTTTCCCTCGATTTCCATGGGATTCTCTACTTCAATGCAGGATGGGACCACTTGGGACATATACCCTTTCGAACAAAAAAAGAAAAATTCAAATTGGTTTAGCCATTTTCGAGTAATCGGGGAACATACATAAAAAAAAAAAAAAAAAAAAAAAAGGTTCCGACGAATTGAGAACCTCCTCCTTTTGGAAGTCGGTTAAAAAGAGTTTTAACTATAAATGTTGAGAGTGGATTGTGTGAGGGATGATACGAAACACGAGTGAATGATAGAGTGACGGTTGATGGACCGGAATGGAAGAAAAACACGTGCTGCGCTGACCCCCAGTGACATGGGATAAGGGCAGGAAGATGGTGAGTTTACTATAGTTGCTAAGGAGGAGTTTGAATCTATGCTTTCGAACGGGAGAGCCGGACCTTTCGACTCACCTTGGGCTACACCCTTGCACCTGGCACCTAAGAACGATAATGTATGGCGCCCTTGTGGTGATTTTAGGATACTCATTGCGCGAACCATACCCGGTAGGTACCAGATTCGCCTCATCCATGGCTTCGCTCACAACCTCTCTCTGTCAAGTATTCTCCACGATAGATCTGGTTAAAGCATGTAACCAGATACGCGTCATTCCAGAGGGTATACCGAAGACAGCCATCACCAAACCGTTCGGGCTATAGAGTCTGGCCACGCTAACTCTGCAGTGAAATAATGGTAGAATTTGGAAATCTGTATAAGACATCACCGTCTGTACTACGGAAAAAAGTAATAAAAACATTCTTAGATAAATAAATAATCTATTATGCAAAAATCAAAAGGCAAAATACCAAAATCATTAGATCTACATACACGTCAGAAAATGTAAAACTTTTTGGGGTTGCCCATTTATTGCATGGCAGAGTTAGCGTGACCAGACTCTATGAGTTTCCTTACATGACGTTTGAATTACGCAATGCAGGGCAAACTGTCCAACGTTTTGTTGATGAAATGCTGCGAGGCTTGGACTTCTGTTTTGGTTATTTAGAGGACTTTTTGGTCTATTCAAAAGACCAAAATGAACACGAAGACCACATACGACAGCTCTTCTTCAGGTTGCAAGAATATGGGATGGTAATAAACACATCAGAAATTGTGTCTGGTGGGCAACTCCCAACGGTTGAGGTCGAGATGTTGTATATAATATATTATTATGACAGTCGGGCGTTAAACTTTGCTTGCCCGATGCAGGATTTGTGTGACGTCAGGTCTTTGATGCGTAGTTCACATGTGGCGTTGTAGATGCCGCCACAATATCATCATTAGCAGAAAGTTTGGTTTCCATAATTACTTAAGTAGTTATAACTAGAGGCCTGCAGTTTTTGTCATTGATATTTTGATGTATTTAATTAAATACTTCTAACTGGATTAAGATTTTTTTGTTTATGCACGCGACTATTTCTTGTTCTTTCCAAATATTTATTATATTTTCCAGACTTTGCTCCAGAGTTTTTCGCTTATTTTATGGATAATAAAGGATATAATACTAGTTATTATACATAGTATATACTGTGAGAGATTCTATAAAACTGTTGAGGAAGCTGGAACGGCGTGTATACAGCTTATGAAGAACAGGAACTGTCCAAGTAAGAACAACATAAAGCTATACTCGTAGTTCTTTTGTGGGTCGATGAAAATGACTCAGGTAACAAGCACTTTAAATAATTGCCTAAATTAAAAGGGTGCTGTTAAATTTAAGGCTCTGCTCAGCTCTGAAAGTTGAAAATCCATCGCGCTTATGATTAGGCATTCATTTTACTGTCGGCTAGTTTTAGTGAGAGTGATACGAGTGTCACGCTCGCTTGTTTCTGTTACTTAACTACTGATGCCGGGTTTCTCAGAATAACTTTCAGTGACTTCGATTTGACATTATCCGTCGGTCAACTTTAGCAATTAAAGTTATTTTAACAAAGTATTTAGAAACGCACATTGTAAAATTATCGAATGAATACAACTATCTGATTGAATCTGAGTAGTATTGTTTCTTTACAGAGGGTCAAAAACGACTGTACAAGAATTTGATGCAGAGAAATCGAACTTTCTACAAGATGTCCGCATGTGGCCTGTTCTATGTAGACGCTACACTACCAATGTGTTTGGTGGGAGTTATCAGCCATTACGTTATTATGCAGCTGCAATTCTATTTCGTGAAATAATATAATTACATTACATAACATTATACAATATTACTGAGAAATAGGCCCGATTTATTTAATATTAGCTTCTGCCCGCGACTTTGTTCGTGTAGAAGTCGTAAGACACCACAATCTTAGTACTAAAATAACAGCCACATTTTTATAGAACTTTCCTGTATACTACGTTAGTAGTTTTGGTCTCAGCAGCCAAAATATAAAGAAAGTCAGGATTGCTGACGCGGGAGCAAGCGACGTACAGTTATCTGTGTGAGAAGCAGCTCGTCCTGAGGTCGAAACCCACGGTCCCACGGTCGAAACCCACGGTCGATTTTACCAATTTTACCTTATTCAATTGTTTCATTGTCAATTTTACCACTGTTATTAATTTTTAATTTTCTTTTCTCTTTAATGTTTATCAATTTATTAATTTTATTCAATGGTTTTTTTAATGTTATTTAATTTTATTCAATGTTATTCAATATTCAATGTTATTCAATCTTGTTCAATTCTATTTTATTCAATTTTATCAATTTCATTCAATGAATTTTAATTTTGTGTCGATCTTTATTTATAACAACAATTTTATCAATTTACCAATGTAATATAATTTTAACTGTTTTATTATATATCTTTTACTAATGTTGTCATTTTTATAAATTAATTTATTTTATTTTTAATTCTATTTTATTTTAATTTAATTTTTAATCAATATTGTCATAATTCTGTTTTTCACTATTTCAAGACGCTTAGTACTTACTAAGTAAGCTCATCTTCCGAATTTATTGTTTTGTGCTTGTGGTGTTTACCTATAAGTAATTGTTGCGCTGTCATTTTAATTTTAAGAATGAATTATGTCGCTGTATCCAGTGTGAACAATTGTTGGTGGACCTATAATAAATAAATAAATAAATAAACCCGCACCCTTCAGTAGCAATTTGTCATTGCTTGCGAAGTGATTCGTTTTTATTGAATTAATGAGCGCCGGCGTTCTTGCGTGTACTGGGCCAGTACACGCAAGTACTACTGGCTTCATCAATTGGGTACAGTTGTATTAAAATTTGAATACAACTGGGATACCCAATTGATGCAGCCCACAGTACATACTACGTAATGGAACAACTCTGTTAGACGACGGCGATGTATACAAAAGCATTGCACATTATAGCGACGCGCACGAAACTTGCGAAGGCCGAGCGATGGCGGCAGCGGGGCGACGCGACGCGGGGCGATCAGGCAGCGATATCTCGCGCAGCCGCGAAACAAGGCGACATCGCAGAAATAATCACGCAGGAAATCTAGCACTAAACACAAGGGAAAAAATTTTTGGTGTACGTTTTTACTGTCCCATAGAGCAGGTTTTGTTAAAATACAAGATATAAATTCCTCATTGTCAATTTCCATTACTAAAATAAAAATTCAATACAACACTGTGGTACCCGCGCAAGCGACGAAACCAAACTAGTTTGTTCTCGTCGCTTCCGCATCGCCGTCGCTCCACCGCCGCCCGTGCATCGCTCGATCGCCCCGCTCCGCCGCCGCGCCGTCACCCGTTTCGTGATGTCCGTTTGCCCCGCACGGCCCCCCAGAATTTGCGTTTTGGGTGTGCACCAATGCAATGTACTCGCCTCTAGGAGTTTATGTACCGGTTTCATTTTCAATGTACCTCTGTACTTTTGAAGCAATATGCAACAAAAGGGGGTCGTGCCAGCCAAACGTTTTCAGCTCGACCCCCGTGTAACTTGAAAAATATATAGCGTATTAAAAAGTTTCACTCTATTAACACGTTAAATGTGCCGCAACAGACATTGTGAATTCGTAATAATAAATAATTTATAGATGTGGATAGGGGGTCGTGCTGGAAAAAACAATTATAAGAAAATATCTAAAAAAGACAAAACACCCTTATCCAAAAACTATTAGAAAATAATTGATGTGCGGCAAGTAACATATGTACCGCTTTGGTTTCTCATACAACTTGCTTTACTTGACTTTAGTAAAAACGGGCATGAGTTTGTATTTTATGTCGAATTTTTGAAAAATGATCACATTTTAGTATTCGAGTACCTAGGTAATGTTTTGTTTTGCATGTCTCTCTACTTTTGTTTCAGTAGTTAATGAATTAATCTTTTTTTATAGAAAGAAGCATCTACCTTCTCGCTCGCCATATACTTTTGGATATTGAAGGATTTGATGTGGCAAACAATATTCTGCAAGCAATGCGAGAAATTCTATGTAGCTATTGAAAATGTTCAAGATTCTTACGCTATAATCTTGATGTCGAATTGTTCAGGTATTTCTTCCAGTCAAATCTGTAAAAATTTCACCATAAAAACAGAGAAGTGAGCTGTCATTCCACCTGATGCTAGGGATTGACACTACTGACAGCTCACTTCAAACTCACTTCACCTAAGTTTTCACAGTGAGATTTTTACAAAATAGATCATCATCATCATTCTCCTGCCCTTATCCCAATCTATTTGGGGTCGGCGCAACATGTTCTTTTTTCCTATTAGGCATCATCTCGTCGTTAGTCGTTTTTACAGAATAGATAATATGGAATAGATATAGTTTCTTTGGCCCAATCGAAGTTACAATTTTCAAAACAGTTTATGTGTATAATCTAGAACAGCATGTCGGGCTATTGTTCTAAATATGAATTTAAATTAATATCATTATCTTTCTGTCGCTCACGACTTGTTTCGATCCAGGGATGGAATCCAGTAACTCTGGACATATAAACACTTTTAAATCCAATACTTATATTATTTGCCATCGTGGACCCTACATACAATGGCCCACCTTCCATCTTGCACCGCATGCCCTGTTACCTGTGCACTTGATGAACTTATGACTGCGTCAGTGAGTGAAAGTTCGTGTAGCTGAATTTTAGGCCATGAACTTTCTGCATATTCTTCTTCATAAAAAAAGAATCCAGTCCAGTAACCAGCACTGCATTGAAGTAGAGCATCCAATTGGCCGATGTCTGATACAGTGCTGGATCGAATGCTGGATAGTAAATACTAGATCAATATAAATCAGGCATCGGTGGTAAAAAGTCCATCAGCAACAAAAATACAGGCCTATCGTTGAACTGTGACGACACCTACTTGAATTAGATGCGCGATGCAGCAGGGGTGTGGTGAATTGCGAGAGCTCACACATCACACCCCTCCCACACCCCCCGCACCGCGCTGCTACCTCAGGTCTAAGTTACACTGCTACATGGTTCTTCTGGCACTCAAATGACATTGACAGGAGGGCGCTGTTGGTAAGCATTTGTACAGTAAAAATGTTTTGTGAAATGTATTGAGAACAAGACCGCGGCGTTAGTTCAATTTTTTGCCACGCGCCTAAAGAACCTTGTAGCGCTAGCGGTAGGCTTAAAATCTTTCATATGACATCATCTGCCTTGCCTTTTTCCAACTATGTTGGTTTTGGCTTCCAGTATAACCAGAAGCAGCTAAATGGCAGTATTTTACATGGAGCGACTGCCCATCGTATGTACGTCCACAACCCGGTTATATGTTAAAACGAGACCTCTTGGCAAGACTGGTTGTCAAACTTTAGGGCTTCCGACTACTCACCTTTATTTGTTTATAAAGGCTTACCAACTAAACACGTACACAGCATTAACCCAGAGTCTTTGTCATAATATAGATCTCGCATGTATCTGAATTATAGGAAAGCACGGCCCTATCAATTAGCGTACTAACACATTACACAGAAAATAAAAAAATAGACACTAAAACAGTTAAAAAAGAATTTTAATACTACGAATTTGAATTTGCTTACAAATGCTGGGTTTTTTTAACCACCTAATCTTTTATTTGACAGATGAAAACAAAAGGCTGTGCAAGAAAGTTCAGCGTTTACATCGGCCATCATTCAGCAAGATAAATGTTTGCCGCCTGTTTTACGTAGACGCTGCTTTTTTAGTGCACCTGATGGGTCGTCTAACTAACTATTGTATTGGACTGCTACAGTTTGCAATTTTGTAATATAACTACTGTGTCATTAAATAATGTGGTCCATGGTTTTATTTTTACTATTGTTTTTAATGTCAATCCCTATATCTTATATAGAATAAGTGATAAAGTGGTTAGAATGTTCAAGGTCAAATAGGTCAGGTATCATCAAAAAACCGGCCAAGTGCGTGTCGGATCACGCACAATGAAGGGTTCCGTAGTTGAAAAGAATTTATCCCAAAAACAAACTTAACATTGGATCCCAAAAAAATAAAAGTTTTAAGTCATAAAATTACAAATTCACAATTTTCGGACTTTTTTCTGTACTTGTGCTGAAAGACCTTGCTTCTTGCCAAATTTCATTATTCTAAGTCAACGGGAAATACCCTATAGGTTTTGATTTACTAGCGAGTAATAAAATATGAGTATATAAATGGCCGTATTTTTTTACTGTGTTGATTTAAAATATGTTGCAAAATGGCCGCATTTTTTACTGCGTTGACATAGAAGCTTGATTTTTTTAGGACTCTAAGGGACCATAGACTTACATATTTGATATTAATTTGAACTTGATATCTCTAGAGAAAAAGGGTCTTGACCGACTGACAGACTTGAAATTTTTTTTTAAGTGATAGAATTACAAATTAACATTTTTCGGACTTTTTCCTTTATTTGTGCTGTAAGACCTTGCTTCTTGTTAAATTTCATTATTCTAGGTCAATGGAAAGTACCCTATAGGTTTTGATTTACTTGCGACAGTTGCGAGTATCAAAATGTGTCGCAAAATGGCCGTATTTTTTTATTGCGTTGCCTTGTAAGCTTGATTTTTTTAGAACTTTAAGGGACTATAGACTTACGTGTTTGATATTAATTTCATCTTGATATCTTCTCGCGTCCTTGAAAAATGGTCTTGACAGACTGACAGACTTAAACATTTTTTTTTATGAGACATAATTACAAATTAATTATTTTCGGACTTTTTCCTTTATTTGTCATGTAAGACCTTGCTTCTTTCAAAATTTCATGATTCTAGAACAAGGGGAAGTACCCTATAGGTTTTGATTTACTTGCGAGTATCAAAATATGTCGCATAAATGGCCGTATCTTTTTATTGCATTGACTTAGAAGCTTGAGTTTTTTAGGACTTCAAGAAACCATAGACTTACGTATTTGATATTAATTTCAACTTGATACCTCCACGCATTCCTGAGAAAAAGGGTCTTGACAGACTGACAGACAGACAGACGGACACCAAAGTAATCCTATAAGGGTTCCGTTTTTTCCTTTTGAGGTACGGAACCCTAAAAATGAAAGAATCTGTAAATAGGTAATATTTAATAGATAATGTGTAATAATTAAATAAACGGTGTTTAATATTAAATGTCATGTTTGTTGATATCTACAATGTATTATTTGTTCCTTTTCGTATTATTATTTGCTACAATCTGGTACAACACTGCGGTAGTAAAACCGTCGTCAAAAAATTAAAGAATCTGTATATAGGTAATATTTAATAGGTAAGGTGTAATAATTAAATAAACAGTGTTTAATATTAAATGTCATGTTTGTTGATATCTACAATGTATTATTTGTTCCTTTTCGTATTATTATTTGCTACAATTTGGTACAACAACTTGAACGACGGTTTTGTGTCGTTCACTTATTTATTACAGATATACAAATTGCAGAACAATAATAATGTAAGCAGTAATAAAGCTACACAACTGTAGAGGTAGCTCGGCCTCTATGATGAACAAACCACACGCGCTCATCTTCTTGAATGATGCCTTCTGTACACGTTGGATGTTCTTGTAAACTCTTCTTTCTGGATCTAAAATGAAAAGTAAATGTAAGGGCATAGTATCAAAGAGGCATAGTGATCCCATCGCCATTTTCATTTTTCTTCAAAGTTAACGCGCATGATGAAACCGACATTATATGGATAGAGGACAACAATTTCTGTTACCGAGACGTATTACGTTACCGAGATATTTGGAGGCAAAATTCTCGTCACGATTTTTGCTTGATTTACCAAGCAGTTTTAGAAAAAAGTAACGAAGCCTTAAGAATTGATAATTGGGATTAGGTTTTGTCTCGGCTAAAACACCAACACTAAAAAAACTAAAACTTAAAGTTTTTGGTAGCTTATATAAATCTAATAAATTTTTGACTTTTCTATCTTCGTTATCGCTGATAAGTCGGTTCTCACTTTGTCTCTTTTAGGGTTTCGTACCTCAAAAGGAAAAAACGGAACCCTTATAGGATCACTCGTGTGTCTGTCTGTCCGTCTGTCACAGCCAATTTGCTTCGAATTTAATGGACCGATTAAGTTGAAATTTGGTACACATATGGATTTCTGTGACCCAAACACGTACGGCTAAAGTAAATAAATGAATTTTGAATATGGGGTCACTTTTAGGGGGCAAATAACAAAATTTTAAAAAAAGTTTGCAAACTGTACCGTGTGACACATCAAATAAAAGGACTTACTATGAGGGTCTCAAATATATTTTTTTTATAATTTTAAAATAAATTGTTTTAAAGTTATTTAAGAAAATAGACGAAAATTGACCATTCAGCCCCCCTTATCTCCGAAACTACTGAGCCTAAAATTTTGAAAAAAATACAGAAAATAGTTCTATACCTGTAGATTACAGGAAAACTTATAAGAAGTTTGTGGTCTTAAAATAACATAGTAAATCTCTCAATATTGTGAGTACAAACTTATATTTACTGTTGGAATGTATGGGAGGACATGTTTTTCTACTATATAATGTTAAGTTTCTTCTTGGGATGATTAATTTTATCCCAACTACGGAACCCTTCATCCCCCGACCCGACTCGACCCGACCCGACCGGACCGGTTCGTCCGACACGAACTTGCCCGGTTTTTAGTACCTGAGATTTCAGTAATATAGAAGCACATCATGCTATTAAAATAATACATACCAGAACAACTTCTTGACTTCATGAGCATTACACACGTACTCTGAACATCTCTTATTGCTGTATAGAATCTCTCACATTCCACGCTTAGCCATAGGATTAACATAATAAACTTCATGTTCCAGATATTAATTGATAGTAGTCGAATAACATACTGAAATAGTAAAATGCTAATATTTGCTTAATCCTCAATTCATTATCTTTTTTTTGGGTCAACTTTGAACAAGAATGTAATAAATAGGGCATTATTTTCTGAAACACGACGTTGAAAGTTGTATATCTGAAATCTTGTGATTTTCATATTTTATATTTATTATTATTATCTTTGCATATTTTTGTCAATCCTGATATTTACTATTCCTCTACGTTTAAGCAGAGCTCAGTTGATAATAAAAACATACATTTTTTATCTTCTACTATACTTAACCACTACCATTGATATGAAATGAGCGATCCAAAATAACTCTAAAACTACAAAAAAACCCACATACATGGGGGTTAAATCGATAGGTATGGTACTCTGTTATCAGCTCGCACTGGCTTGACACCTTAAAAGAAACACCCTGCATACAACATAAAACTTCCAATAGGTATGTGGTGAACACCACATCATAATCATGTCTTGTGTAGGTGAAAAGAAATAATAACACGAAAAGCGACTAAGTTTTATGTTATTTTATCCTATCCTATACTACCTATTAAATGAGCAATCACGTTCTCGAAAACGGCTCTCACGATTACGGCGAAACATGTAATATAGGAGTTTACGGGGGCGAGAAAAATGGACCTGGTTATTTCTCATTTTTGGGAAAATTCGTTTTCCCTATTTTCAGCCGAGCAAAGCTCGGTCGCCAAGGTACTGAATATTGTATAATAACTGGTAGTTCTTGTTAGTCCCATAATTTATTGGTATTTCGACTACTTACTTTACTGTGGCGGCTTACATATAATACCATAAAGAGATTCCGCATATTCATGAATGCTGCAAATATCGTATAAAATGCAACCTGAAAACAAAATCAAAAAGTGTTTTTTTCTGTTTCACCTGGACCATTTATTTAATATAAATGACAATACAACATATTTGAAAAAAAAAAACAAAATGGTGACATTTCTCGACAGGTGCCGTTTATTAAAGAAAATGTATGATGCTCAACGCGGTCGTGAAGAACCTTTTTTTTTTTTTTTAATTTATTTAAAGGACTTTGTCGCCTAGCGACCACATCGCCCAGTGCAGAATAACACAAAATGATTGATTATTATCTACCTTATAAGTAACTTGTACAATTGTTTAGCCTTATCGGACACTGGAAAAGCAAGGATGGAATCACAAAAGCCAATATCGTAACTTTTATACCGTCCGAAAACATAAATTCTAATATTTTCATTCCGGATACACTCCATCAAAATATAACAGACCTTAAAGCTCTATTTACACTATGCAAATTTCTAGAACATTCGAGAGCAATAATCGTAATCCATAAGGTACTGTACACGACACGGTGACGACGCACAACACCCCTATTATTTTATTTTCATCATACTGTAACACTGGGGAGTTCGTAGAAAAACGTACTCCTTTATAACCCCGTCCGTAACGTTTTCCTTTTTTTTTAGTGTAAATGTAAAACCGAGTTTATTATACAGGGTGTCCCGTAAATAATGGATAATCTCTTAAGGGGTCATCGTACTCATCATTATGAACAACTTTTACTATGGGACCAAACCTGGAATCGCGAAAAAAAAATCAGCTGCTCCCTACATTTTGACGAGTTTGATGTAGATAAATGTACTGGTCAGCTGATTTTTGTTCGCGATTTCAGGTTTGGTCCCATAGTAAAAGTTGTTCATAATGATGAGTACAATGACCCCTTAAGTGATTATCCATTATTTACGGGACACCCTGTAGATATCTGTGTTATTCAATTCAAACTTAAAACTAATTACAAACTTGTGAAACGTATAACAGACTGACGGCCCGTTCACACATAGGAGTCCGTTTTACTGGTACGTTTTTAACGGATACGTCATAAATTTACGCTCTGTTCACACATAGGCACCGTATAACGTTCAACGGATCCGTCATTACTGGATGCGATGTGTGAACAGAAAACTCGCAGTATACCGCCGCTATTCTACACGCCGCCACGCACACAGTATCTATCCGTTAAAATTCTACGTATCCGTATATTTTTACTGTTCCGTCGTCCAGTATTCGATGACAAAACCGAATGTCATTTTTTTACGGAACGATATTTTTTACTGTATACAGAATACTGTGCCATGTGTGAAGTCGCTCATACAACTACATACGCCATCGACGAAAAAATAACGTAAACGATAAAACGGAACAGTAAAACGGAGACATGTGTGAACCGGCCGTCATTTATCCAAACGTACTCCTTTATAACTAGCGCACAAATGGTACATCACTTTGTGCGCTAGTTATAAAGGAGTAGGTACGTTTGGATAAATGAGAGTCTGATATACGTTTCACAAGTTTGTAATTAGTTTTAAGTTTGAATTGAATAACACAGATATCTATAATAAACTCGGTTTTACATTTACACTTTATAAGTACTACATGTAAATCACTTTGTGCGCTAGTTATAAAGGAGTACGTTTGGATAAATGAGAGTCTGATATACGTTTCACAAGTTTGTAATTAGTTTTAAGTTTGAATTGAATAACACAGATATCTATAATAAACTCGGTTTTACATTTGCACTTTATAAGTACTAGAATAGAAAAGAAACAGAATTAAAAAACTATTAGGTCTTTACCTATGAAATTGCCGTTCTGCAGTACTGGCCATTTCAAATCAAAATAATTTTTGTTTGGCTAAGAATTCTAATTTCAAGTTAATTTTATTTTATAAACATGGATTTTTTTTTTCAAAAGTAGTCATTTGTTTATTGATTAGTGTTACATTTTCATCGCATTTCAATCTTTTTCGTCATCATGGATACGTTAAAAATTCGAGTAATTATGGAATATGAGTACCGTCGTGGCAGCAACGCGGCACAAGCGGCACGCAACATCAACGACGTTTACGGAGCTAACACTACAAACCAACGCACCACCTGTTATTGGTTTGCTCGCAAACCAATAACAGTCGAAAATTCCAGAACGGAAGTTCTGGAAATTTCGACCTGAAAAATGAACCTCGCGGTCGTCCGAAGACTTTGGTCGACAATTACGAATTAAAGGCGATTGTGGAAGCTGATGATACACAATCTACGGCTGAATTAGCAGCAGCTTTCGACGTTAGCGTCAAAACAATATTGGTCCATTTGCGTCAAATTGGCAAGGTAAAAAAGCTTGACAAATGGGTGCCCCACGAACTCAATGATCGCCAGCGCGAAGTACGCGTCGAGACGTGCCTTGCACTGCTCAACAGACACACAAATGAAGGAATTTTGAACCGCATTGTTACCTGCGATGAAAAATGGATTCTGTTTGATAACCGCAAGCGCTCAGCAAGTTGGTTGGATCCTGGTTCAGCACCTAAACAATGCCCTAAACGAAAACTTACCCCTACAAAAGTGATGGTCATTGTTTGGTGGTCTAGCGCCGGTGTGATTCATCACAGCTTCTTACCAAACGGGGTGAGCATTACTGCAGATGTGTACTGTGAAGAACTGAACACAATGATGGAGAAGCTGGCACATCTCCAACCAGCATTGGTCAATCGCTCGTCTCCGCTGCTCCTGCACGACAACGCGCGACCTCATACTGCACAGCAGACGGTCTCCAAGTTGCAAGAACTGGGGTTGGAAGCTCTCCGTCATCCGCCCTACTCACCAGACCTTGCGCCTACAGACTACTACTTTTTCCAGAATTTGGATAACTTCTTGGCGGGAAAAAAATTCAATACCCGAGAGGCAGTACAAAATGCCTTTGAAGAATTTGTTGCCTCCCGACCAGCTGATTTCTTTAAGAAGGGCATCAATAAACTGCCACTGCGTTGGCAAAGATGCATTCATTGCATGGGTGATTACTTCGATTAATACAAATAAAAAATACATGAAAAAAATTCGTTTAAATTTTTTCATACAAAACCGCAATTTCTTAGGTAAAGACCTATTATATTATTCACAAGTTGACAAGTTAGGTACACTAATACTTTAGGTATAGATCAGAGTCGTTTTATATTAAGTTGGTATAGTTATAGCCGCGGAATACTATACCCTGTGTCGCTCCTGCGCCGTGCAGGGGCTTAAATACCCATTGAGGGGCGCGGGGCAAATATGGCGACGGATTCTGAACAGTACCGCCCATTTCTAGAGTTTGTCCAATAGAAGTTCGTAGCGCGGAAACATTGCGTGCGATTCCATCAAAAGACATACTATAATTTTATGCAAGTTTTGCCATTCAATAGAATTACATACCTCTTACACCAAGACAATAAAATTGCAAGGCGATTATTGCATGCAAGTTTTGCCTCATTTAAATCAGAGTTGTATGTCGTTGTACAATTGAATCAAGTGTTACCCCTATCTGTGCTGCCAAATATTTCATTCAATTTTATTGAACGCTTTGTGCTCATATTTGAATGATAGAAAATTTTCATGCCAGAATTGAATACGATTTTATTGCACGTGCGATTTGCTGTTTACACCTGTACCAGTTTTGAACGACAACTAACTTGCCCGTATGTGGCGCCGTCTAAACAACACATACAATAGCCACAATATTGTATGGGTTTGTTTAGACGGCACCAGTTAAATGCCCTTAAATTTTATGGTATGCCATATGCAATAAACTTGCACCGTGTAAATAGAGTTTTTATAAATTGGACTTGTTTGGTGAAAAATTGAAGGCGATAATGCTAGAATGTTTGCGGTTCCGTGAGAAGAGAGAGTGATAGTAGGATAATTTAATTTTGTAAGTAGGTATTAATGGCGAATTATCTTTAGGAAATTTAAAAGTACTAATAAATTAAACAAACTTGTGAAATTATTACCAGTCAGTTATTAAATAGGGCCCTGGCAGCACTTACGTCAAATGTTATCAGTACAAATTGAGTCTTGAATTTACACAATACTATTTATAAACACACTTACCATTTGTCGAGATGTCACCTCTAAAATCTTGTATGACTCATGTACATTCAAGTATGCATCAAACATTATATTCCAGAAATCTTCTCTTTCTGATTCCTCGGTGTTTCTTGAATTCTCGATTCTTTCAATCCACTCACGAAGCATTTTTTCTAATAATTTTAATACTACTAAAGCATAAAGAATGTTAACATCGAAAATGAGACAAGTGTAAAGCGTCGAATGATCAAAAATTCTCATCAAGAAAATAAAACTAAAGAACAGGATTAAACTAAAACAAAAAATATTAAGGATGCAAACAGAAGTCCAGCTGCAGACAATGAAACCTCCGAGTTTGTTGCCATTTACTTGTAGGACTCTGAGAACGTGTTGGATTTTCAAGACCAACAAAATATTGTAGTTACTTTGCACGACGTTTGACAAGCTGTTTATTAAATCACCGACCAAGTAGATGACGCGGTCACTGAACATGCTCACACTAAATAACAAACTGTAAATACCCCAATTACGAGTATTCTGGATAATAGTAACGATCAATTCAATGAAACAGGCACAGCGGTATAAGAGCATGCAAAACACTTGGATGAAGTTGTAACGATGAGTATTAGCGGTGATAATGTTGTCACGAATAGAATACTTCGACCGCAAGAAAAAACTTTGCATCAGATTCAATGGTCTTAGTACTGACTGTAAATCTTCTCCAATCTCATTATTATTAGGTACTGTAATGATGGAAACAACGTTTCTGTTTGATTTAAAATATGAGAACATGTTTGTTTAACTAGACAGTATAATGTTATTTGATCTAAAACCTAAAGTTAATCGATAGGTACCTAAGTAATTTTCTCATAAATAGAGTTTTACATCGAGTATTCTGTTTCTTATCATTCAGATCCACTTTCCTCATTTATCAAAATATTATCGGCAGCTGCTATCGAGATCAAAATAAATATTTGAAAGACTTGTAATAATTCGTTACTAATCAGTGGGCCTAGTATAAGTAATGATCGAAGTGGAAACAAAATGTATGAATTAAATTGGATCAATTAATGAATTTTATTCTAAACCATAACATAACAGTCATCACGCCTCTTTTTACCCGAAGGGTTAGGCAGAGGCTATAGACATAGTACACAACCATATTAATACGAGGTATATTCTATATGTTATGTTAGTCCTCCAGACCGAATTTCGGACATGGCACTCAGTGGACAATCTACGCCGGAGATGTAGTGTGGCTTTTGCGGAAAAGTGCCACCGGAACGCACAAAGACTTAGTGCAACTAAGTGAAACTAACATAGTTATTAGGTTTTATTTACAATATCAAGTTTTTCACATGTTTTCCACCCAATTATTGGTATGCACTCACATTCTAGAACAGTGAAATATAGTCTTGATGAAGATCCATTTTCAAATACTTACGCAATTTATGACACAATAAGTACCTAAGTTTGGCACTAATTCTCCTGAAAAACTATAAAGGAGAAACCCAAACTGCATTGAAACTCGGGCCTGGGTGTTACAGGGCTGAAATTTGGCCATAAATTAGAGCATTTAGGAATGTTTCACGAGCCCAATTTTCACGTCTCCCAGCAATGGCCAAATCGGTAAAATTAGACTTTTTAGAGTATATTTATATACCCTAAAAAGAGAGGAAATACTTATTGCTACACTTTATTTGTGTGTCTGCGGCGACTTTACTGTCAACATGGACTCGTCACCGTACTTAGACGTCAACTAATCGTGCAAACAGTCCAGGTACTAGCATTGTTCGGCGGGGAGCATGCGCTTGTATGGAACGACACGTTCGCTCTGTCTCGCGTTCGTGTCATTTATATACTAGTTGCCCGATAAATCCGGCTGTTTGACGTTTGGGCAAGTCGAGTAGGTACTGTTTGCTAAAAAAAAACCAGTGTTATTGTGTAGTATTTTTATGTATGCTTAGTTTGTAAGATATTTATTTAGTGTAGATGTTGACCGTACACGCCGGTCACTAAGTAACCAATGACAAAGACCAATTATGTGTATTGCCAGCTGAAAACTATGTTTAATAGATAAGGCCCACTTACATTACGACTGGCTTGCATTTGTTAGTATTGTATATACCAAGGCATTTGATGCAATCTCAGATTACATAATCTGAGATTGCAATATGAATGAATGAATGAATGAAATGCACCGATCCCAGCGTGGTTTAACCAGACTCGATTTCTCGAATGAACCCAAAGATTCACACTAGCCCCTGTTGCCTCATGTGACATGGTGCAACAGAGACCATTGTATATCAAGGAGTAGACCGGGGGGCGCGGTAATGGTAGGGAGGACATGCCCTTAGGATATGGATAAGGATTATACAGCCTATCCAGTATGCACCGTAAAATAAGCAATGGAATAGTGGAGAGACGGGTAATATAATTATGGATGGGCTTTTTTTAAGAAGACGCTGCCATGTTGCTTCAATTTCAGCTTCCCCGGTGAATCTTTTGGCGTTTAAATTGCATTTTCGACTCTTTTTCTGTCGCTGCTATGCTATAATATAGGTAATCTGCCTTCTCGAGTCTTTTATTATTATTAATCAGGTAATCTGCCTTCTCGAGTCTTTTATTATTCTTTTCTGCTTCATTCTGATGAGTTGTCAGCAGCAGAATATCCAGGACGCGGTCGCTTCTCGTTGTTTATTTCCAGCTCCGACTTCAAATAATGTAATTTTTGTTTATAATCAAAGTTCGACCTACTCCCCGCTGTTCATTTCAGGTTGACGCGATTGCAGATATTACAGTTGTACAGTTCAAAGTAATGCACACAATTCAGCAAATAGTTAATTAAACTCGACCCCGACAAAAAGCGACTATGCGTCGCAAGCGCAGCACTTGAGTTTACTTCCCGAAACAAAACACTTCACCACTTGAGCACTCCGATTTTGGGACACAGGAACACACTTTAAGTTTTTTGCCTTGGGGTTTGGGTTACGAGTAGGAGTACCTGAAAAATGCGCGCTGCACCGAACATAACTTTATTATAACTGTCACACACATTCACTTGTTGAAAAGTTCGATACAAGCACATATAGTACACGTAGGCAGAAAATAACCTCATGACTTAAGATGAATGTAGAGGTGTGTGCTTTGCAGAGAGAAGCGTATCCTGAAAGACATGAAAAGATCTCACCCAGCTTGTCGCTCGGGAAACTGGATCCTTCGGCAGGCAATTAGTCTCTCGTACTTGCAGGAGACCGTTACAAACTCACTACCTATCATAGAAATAATCACTGACACTCAGTCACACAACACACACGAAATATACACTACACGACACGACCAGACGCTAAACAATAAAAAAACTTTGAGGAGCACTCAGAGAACGACCACTCGGTTCGACGTCACCCGAGCCAATCTACATAATCTAAGATTGCAATAATATATTAAAATAAAAAAATAAAACACATAATTGTGACGAAAGGTTTTATTAATTACCTTCTTCATTGGGATTATCATAATATAATAAAACAGTATCTAGAAATTGTGCCGGTGGCAATTGACTACCCTGGTGCCGTGCCCAACCAAGATACCATATTATGCTCATGGTATGGGCACAGCAACCAACCGTTCTTTTGCCGACGATGCAGGTACAATAATATTGGATTATAGCATCCCTTCCACTTAGGGAGCTGTCGACTAATATGTAAACGTAATACTTCTTATTACTAATATGCCTGGATTTTATTATACCTCTTAACATCCAGGTTGAGTCTGATGTTGACAGTTCTTGCTGTAGGTCACCGTCCACCTCTCTACACACTTCTATGGCATATGAGCCATTTTCTCTGACATGCTCCCCATAGTAAGAACGGGCCTGTTTGATTTGGTATGTGCCCAGGGAGACAAGAATAAGTTCACTATATGTTAATTGAGGAAACTCGCTAACATTATCTATTTCTACATCTATTGCTTGGAATTGTGCCCTACGTCGGCGTCGATTTAAGTTGTTGCTAATCACATAGTTACTTAATCTATTTTCCACGAACATAAACTGATTAATTTTTTGTAAAATGTCCTGAGCATCACTACGATTTGCGATAGGAGGGTGGAAAGCATTTATTAAAGCGGCAGCCACTTCAAAGTGTACCATTACATTTTTTGACGCTCTATTAAAATAATCTTGGCGAAAAATCTTAAAATCTCGCTTAAACCTTCCATTAACTACTTCTACAACCCATCTACATATTGTTACTGTTCTTGATTTATTGGCTTCGAGAGTTGAAAGTTGAGATTCACCCTGTTGCAAAGAAGATGGTACATATGTCCTATAACCACATTCATTGAGTAAGGGCAATGCATCACGGAAGCCCCTATCCAATATAAACGCATCTCCAGATTCAAAGTACTGTCTTAGAACAGATTCGTTTCTAAATTCTTTATTAATTATTTCAGCATCTGAAGTTGTCGCCGGATAGGGGCCCCAAACATCAATGATGTATCCGTCTGTACAAACAATCAAAAATGGTTTTACAAGATTTTGATATTTGTGCAAACTGTATGTCTTTTTTTGGTACTTATAATTTGAGCTTTTTTGCACATAAACGTATGTGCCATCTAAAATAACTATAGGTTTTACTTCGCTATTATGGTTACCAAACAATTCATTTGGAATAAGAAGATTCCTTTCAATTATTTGCTGCTTATTAATATGATTAAGTCCTAAGTGATGGGGCACAAAATAATCATACGGGAGACTTCTAGCTTTACCCAGTAGAGTACCTAAAGTCGTTTTAGGAATTTGCAGAAGTGTTGACAACCGATCATCTGAGTCCCCGGTCCTCAGTTTAATTAAATAAGCAGCTAACATAGTAGATCCCCTTTTAAGGTTCAAAAACTGAGGCACTTCATTCAATATCTGTCTGAATTGCTCTTTATTAAAACCAACCCAGTGGTAAAAAATATGGTCTTCCATAGACTCAACATTTTCGAAATCTAAGAAATTACAATCAGACTCTTTTAATGAAAATATATCTTGAATTTGATTTGCACTAAACGTGTTGATAATATTATCACTAATATCATTGAGAAAGTCCCACGATGTGCATGTTAAATGGATATCACAAAGGCCATTATTTGGAGGTACATAATAGTTATACATTTTAAGTAACTGCTTTCGCATTGTAATTGGTATTCGGTTTCTTTCATGTCTCCGACATCCTTCCACAAAACATCTACTTTCAGTTTCAACAGCTCTATAATAATTAGGTAAAACAATAAGATTTCCAACAGTAGATGCCCTTGGTGCAGAAAAAGTTTCTTGCCTTGTTGGCGGTTCTCCTAAATGTGATGTGTCTTGAGTATTTCGATCATTGACAACTGATGAAGATGCACTAGATGTTGAAGGGCCTGAATGGAAATGTCGGGATGCTCTGTCTGCTCGCACCCAACAGGAGTGACAGTGACAACACTTGAAGCACCCACCTGAAAATAATTAAAGAGTGCCTTTACACAAGAGATGTGTGATGTGTTTTTGCCATTTAAAAAAAAAAACTGGTTTAAAAGAAATCCTGCAAATGAGAAATCCTGATGTAGCTTGACCACACGCCGTCTTTCTAATTCACTGAAATGATTTAGCATACCAAATAACATTTTTAATGCCCTTGTTATAAAACCTAAACTAAAGAAGTATAACAATAAATCGTGAATAATACTAATATACGAACCGTGCGTGGTAGGATCCATTCTCTTATAACTTCGTGTATTCTACGTTCTTGCACTGTACCATTCTTAAGTTGATGGTAACGAATTCTTCTCAGAAGAGAACGTCCACAGTGAATACACACTCGTCGGTGTCCTGTCTGTTCGCTCTCTTCTGGTCTATTTCCCTCAAGAGATACAGTGTTTGCATGATCCCAGCAAGCTTGGCAGATAAAGTCATTTTCATTTACCTGAAGCAAGCATTTATCATTTGACTATTAAGTCTAGCACTAGCATTTAGCAATAAACATCTGAGTGGCATATTAAGGTAAACATAAGCGGCCTTATTACAGTCCCACTGCAGGGAAACAGGCCTCCTCTGAGAGAAGGAGAAGCCGTAATAAACCATGCAGGTTCAGTTCGGATTGGTGATGTCACACGTCTTTGAATATGAATTTGTTGCACATTCTGTAAGTATAATTTTATAAAATAAAACGATCAACAGACAACTGAACATAAGCGATAACACTATTTAGTTACATTACATTAAATAATTCCTTGGTACAAAAATGTTACGATATGAAAATATCGGATACTAACGGTTTGAGGCGCGACCCATTCCTGTACAATTGAAGAAATCGTTTCATCTTCCAATCTTCGCCTTCCTATTGTATTGCAGCGGTCCGTTGCTATTCCGCAATTAATGCATAGGCTCATGATGTCGTTAATTTTTATAGTACCTAGTAGTTTATTTTCCACAAAACACATCAATTATAACCAGTCCCCAAAAGAATGAGATACAGATCCGGTTTTCTAGCAAAGGTCAGCAGGAGTGGCAGGGTACGGTGTCCAATGTTCAAGCGCGAGGGTCAGTCAGGTCAGAAGGCAAACAATTTCGGAGTCCAGTAGTCGAGCAGAGGTCTTATGAAATAATAAATCTCGAGAAATACGGAAAAACACATTCACTTGCGCAAAAATACGAAAAGCGAATGACATTAATGACATGACAATAGACAAACGTTGAGGTTGACATTTTTTTTTTTACTAGTGCAATCCGTGGTGCAATCGATTTTATCAATTATTTAATTCTTTTAATGTTTTTATAATGGTGCTTCCGTTAAAAATCAATTGAGATTTCAGATTTTTTTGTATTACATTGATTTTAATACAAAAAAAAAATATTATACTAACTAATGGAGTATTATTTAATCATTTGTAACAGTATCGATTTCCACTAAATCGATCATATTCTTAGGTTACGCTCTATTGATATAATGCCAGCGTTCGTGAGGTTTGTGACGTATAATGGAATAAGTTTTGTAACGGTTTACAAGGGTTGATTAAAAATAAAAAATGGAATACTTATTTTCCACACTTGGCCATTGTAATTGAGGCTAAGATTTTAATGGGTTAATAGAGTAAAATAGACGATTTTTTTGGTATATATTTGATTCGTGTAACGGTTAGGCCCAAAAACGGGTTTCTCCTTTGTTATTTGTTCTAATATGTATTAATATTATCCTGAGTACTAGACCTAATTCTTTTAAGAGTATGCCTTGACATGAAATTTGTATCAGCACCTGTATCTATTTGACATTTGACTTTGAAATTATGGAAGTAGACATTCTTTTGCCGGTCTTCCGCATTGTTACAACTTTTGTTAATGGAACCTATGATGAAATGATTATCCTGTGGAATTGATAATGCCTGAATCGTACTTAATCTATGATTATTGTTACCATTGTTACCCGAATTATTGTTATTTCCTGAATTTTTGAAGAAACAGAATTTTGCAAAGTGGTTTTTCTTCTTACAATTGTTACACGTCTCCGTCTTCCGCTGGACAATTGTATTTATGGCTGCTTGACGATGATGATCTGTTCCTGTTGTAATAATTATTTCTGTTGTACCGTCTGAGAACGGCTTCTGTTATTTGTCTTGATTGCTTGCACTGACTCTTTGTTTTCGATTTAACACATAAGTTATGTAGACCATTCTTGAGAGAGTTCTAGACTTTTTGTAATTCTCATGGTATTTTCAACTGTTTAGTTTTCTTCTTGAAGGAGTCGTTCCTTTATGTGTGGATTCTTTATACCAATGACAAGCATGGCTTTTATTAGAAAAACTTTTAGTGCTGCAAGTTCACATGCGGTCGATAAGTTAGGAGAACTGTGAGGTATTCTTCCAAAATCTCGTCCTGCTTTTGCATTCTAGTGAAAAAAATGTATCTTTTGACGGTTACGTTTGTGTGAGAACTGAATTTATCATCGATTTTTATCAAAATGTCTTCTAGTTTAGTTTGAGTCCTGTCCATGTTACAACTATTGAATATTTCCAGTCCCTCATCTCCGATTGCATTTAATAAAATTGCAGATTGTTTAGCGATTGGAATTTTTTTCGTATAGATTACAGCAGTTAACGCCAAAACGGCTGTTTTGGCAAAAAAAGAAAAATATTTATAAAAGATAACAGCGTAACATTCCGACTGAGCTATGTAATATGATCTCTCGATGATGAGAATACGTTACTCTGACTCGTTGATACGTTGGTCTGAAGCCTAAAACCCATTCAAGGAGTTAGACATGATAAACGGCTTCCCTTCGAAAACTTAGCTCTTAACCATAGACTTATAAAAAAATATGGACTCCGCGCCACGCATATCGAAAGTGAAGCACCCTACCGATCAATGTGTGCGTGATTTGAGTACCTGCAAAGACGCCGTCGCTCGTGTCACGTAATGGCGGCCGGTCGGCATACTATGATGTAAATGTGTGCTCGAGGCGTGTTTGTACGAACGGTCCCGGCTTACTTACTGTGCTTCACTTTCGATATGCGCAGCGCGGAGTCCATCTTTTTTTATAAGTCTATGCTCTTAACCGGGGTTGTACGGTCCCTGGTTTAAATCCTGGATTAGTGAAACTAATACAATAATGCAATTTATTTAATTACAATTACATAGTCATAAACTTTACAGCAGAGCAAACTGTAACAGTACAACAGCGTAGTGAGTGAGAAGTGCCAGCAGACGTAACAGATGACAAACATCTATGTTGAACAGACCATACACACTCATCTTGCTGAATGATGCACGATGTACCCGCAGGATATTTTTGCACAACTTTTTTTCATCATCTGTTAACAAAACATTGTTATGATGAGGTAGTGTATGTATGTATGTTGTATGTGTGTGTGTAATATAATGGCGCAGATTTTGATTCGTACTGTCTTAACCCAGTGCTGAACTAACTCCGACATACCCAATGCTTCACTACTATTATATGAAAATAGCAACAAGCTTCAAAGTTTTTACTCGACTGCGCAACGCAAAGTGTATGTATGTCAATCGATTTGTCTTAATCTTGTAGGTGTCATTCAAAGGCATGACAGTAATCAAATATGGTGACAACCAGACGCCATAATTGTGAACAAGAAAAAAATTAATGAATGACTAAAAAGTGTAAAATAGAAAAAAGTAAATTAAAAAATCCAAAATCCCGACTGCGTAAAAAACAAGATGACCTATTTCTGGCTTCAAACAATCTCACACAGTCGGAGGCAATTATTGTAAAATTTAAAAAGATGCATTCGACTGCATGAGATTTTTTGGAGACAGAAATAGGTTATCTTGTTTCCTTTTTTAAAGTTCACTTTTTACGCAGTCGAGATTTTTGATTTTTTTAATTCACTTTTTTTACCTGTACAGTTTGATGCCAAAATCAATTCACATGAGTCTTGCGCACACTTGACAGCTTCATAAAATGCCTCGAGTTGCAGACTGAGTGAGATTTGAAGAGCATAATTTTTTATTATCCAGAAAAAAATGAAAATCGATATGTAAGGATTTTCTTGCTAGAAAGAATGAACAATACAAGTATGTAAAGTAAAATTTTTCTTTATTTATACAGGGTGGAATCTTTCAGCGGGGCAGTAAGGGGAAGTACCTTATCCGTTGCAGCTACACGAAAATGGTCTTAGGAGACTATCCATATTTTTTTATGGAATTTTGATCCCCATTCACAGATTTTCAAAAAAAAAATACAGCAAGAAAATAGCCATTTTACACAAAAACATTTTTTGATGCCAATCGATCCTGTTTCTAATACTGATCAAAAACTTTTATGGGACCAGCCATCGTTGGAGTACTCAAAAAGTCATAAATTGCAAAAAACTTTTCCCTTACATTTTGTAAAGAATTTGTGTAGGTAACTGAAATATGAAAAAATAAATAAAAGACAAATGATCACGTAGAATTTTACACATATCAAAAAGAAGGCGTATTATTTTCTATTTTTATTATTAACTAACATAACTTGATGATGTTATTCTTATTTAAAATCTTGCTGTTTCTTGCCCTACGATATCAAGTGCTCGAAGTGACGGCCATTTTGACGAATACATAAATTGATTCGTTTCTGTACCGACCTAGTGGCTGCTGACAATTTATTTGTATGAATTCCATAGAAAATTGTGGTTAGTGAGTCTTTAAGTTCTTTAACACTAGCGTATTGCTTTTTGTAAACCTGTTTTCAGGTACAGCCCCACAAAAAACAAAAGATCTCAACCATCACTAAAAAAGCTTTTGCGTAAAATTTTCATACAAAATGTACGGGAAAAGTTTTTTGCAATTTGAGACTTTTTGAGTACTCCAACGATGGTTGGTCCCAAAGAAGTTTTTGATCAGTATTAGAAACAGGATCGATTGGCATCAAAAAATGTTTTTGTGTAAAATGGCTATTTTCTTGCTAACTGTATTTTTTTTTGAAAATCTGTGAATGGGGATCAAAATTCCACAAAAAATTATGGATAGTCTCCTAAGACCATTTTCGCGTAGCTGCAACAGATAAGGCACTTCCCCTTACTGCCCCACTGAAAGATTCCACCCTGTAGGTATATCCTTTTAAGAAATTATTCTGTCAAAAGCGATTAACTTACCAACTTTGTTTTAAACTCAATTTGGCTGATTTCAATCACAATTTGAATATTAATCAAACTTTGACAGAAGGCTTCTGTAGTATTATACAAGATCTGTAAATCATAAAAAAAATATGTTTCAGCTAGAATTTAAGGTAGCCCTGAATGTGTGGGGCGTATATATGGAAATCTTGAAAAGAAATGATGAAATATACATAAAAAAAGGTGTAGTCATCGATGGTAACGAGCAGCTGTCCACAAAAAATATTTCTACACCACTGTAGTGGCATTGGACAGTTTACCGTTTTCGCTACGCGCCACGAGAGTGGCTTGGTCAGTTTAGTGGTTAAACATGATGGCATAAGATATAAGATAAAATAGAAAGTATTGAGAATGGAAGCACTATGGATTCAATATGATAAATTATAATTTACAATAGAAAATTTACATTTAATACTATATTTTTATAATACATTCATTATTAAACAAATAAAACAATTATTATAAATACTTCAATATCTAAATAATACTACATAATAAATACCTATTTAATTATACAAATATTATTACATTTAATATAAATACTTAATCACCTAAATATAATTAATAAAAATTTCTAGTCATTTACAATAATAATCGTGCAATAGACTGAGTATCTACAGTAACCAAATATAATAATAAGCGCTCTTCCTCCTCTCTCCTACTATGCTGTGCCCGACAGGGTCCATAATTGTGACATTATTTTTAAGCTTACCAACTGTTATTATAACATTATGGAACGCAATAAAGAATTGAGAATTGAATTGAGAATAGGTAACATTCGATTTGCGGGCAATACTGCTCGTGTGTCAGACATTTTACACGTGCTGCCTCTGGACAAGTTGTACGCAGAAAGCCATCAATGTTCTTCGAGTTCAATACTTGAATATTGTATCGTTATTGTAAAAAAAAAAACACTAATATAATAAAACAACAACACAACAAGCAACAAACAACAAAACAACAACAAACAAATAACAAACAAAACGATACAACAAATAAATATAGTTTTTCGAAAACATGTTTGTAAGATCATTCAAAATAAAATAAAAAATCTTTTTACGTACCGGTAGTTGATAAATGTTTGGCAAAATCTTATAGCATTTCAATATTTGATCATAAGTCTGAAACATTCTCGCGCTCTGTACTTTACTGCAACCATAATTCCGTAACAATTTAATCTGTATATTCCATTGTACAACTTTATCAGTCAATAACTTAATTAACCTTATTGTGTAAATTAGATTTGAATCAAGAGTCGCCATAGTCAATGCATAAAATATGACATTCCATGGAGGCTTGAGGAAAAAGAAGTTGTCATAGATTACTACAAAGATATAAAATCCAAAGATTGAAGCGACACTCATCCAACTTCGCACGATGAACCGTTTGAGACTAGCCTCATTTTTCAGATATCTGTGCACTTCTTGAAAGTCCAAAACAAATGAAACGCACTTCTTAGATTCAGTGAAGTTAGTGATAAAGTTCATGATGAATCCCAAACATTTGAAAATAAAGTCGAAGATAGATCCGAACATTAGAAAATTAATTGTTGTGTATCGTCTGAAATTGTCATCTAGCAATATTTCCATGAAACGATAGACACACGAAGTCAAGAACATTACTGCACCACTTATTAATATGAAGTTATATATGCAATTATTTGGATTAATGTAATTGTTCTTGATGTGATATTTGGGATTGAGCAGTAGAATTTGCATGAAATTCAGAGGCAGAAAAATTTGTTGAACTTCTTTGTCGATTTGGTTATTTAATACAGTTTTAACACTTATTCCGATTTCATTATGAATATTCCGGTTCAGAGTCTCCATTTTGAAATTGTGAAATTCTCTGCAGTGAAGATAAGATTGTGAACTCATATGTATTATGAAAATGAATCAAGAATTCAAGATGGTGTGGGAAGTAGAAGCTAAAATAAATTAAAAGTCCATTACGTTATAAATTTCATTAATATATTGAAGGACTTAATAAATTGTTATCACAAGATATTAAAATAGCAATTAATGTATTAATATTTGGTCGTAGCCCAAGAGCTGCCGTTTGAATTTTACGACAGGATAATTAAATAATAAAAAATAAAAAAAACTTTAATTCAGCCTAGGTCCATAAATATGTTAGTATTTTGGTATAATCACATTGCATCATTTTTAGGGTTCCGTACCTCAAAAGGAAAAAACGGAACCCTTATCACTCGTTTGTCCGTCAGTCTGTCTGTCTGTCAGTCTGTCAAGACCGTTTTTCTCAGGAACGCGTGAAGGTATCAAGCTGAAATTAATATCAAATACGTAGGTTTATGGTTCCTTGGAGTTCTGAAAAGATCAAACTTCTAAGTCAACGCAATAAAAAATACGGCCATTTATGCTACATTTTTTATTTGAAACTCATTTGTTCGGAAAATTCGGATGTTCCCGGTCGGTGCAAAGATGCGTTCAAAATAAATGACAATCGTGTATATTTGCGCGATAATCGTTTACTTAGGACGCGGTCTGAGTGCCAATTGACTTGATCGATCGATGACAGCATCACATTCTTTTGAGAGTATTCTCCAAAACGAGAATATTAGACGTTGTACAGGTAAACAGGCTACCAGACACAAATAGCAATGAGCGGGGCATATTATGTCAGTTGCATGCACATGATGACCGCTGGGCAAGTCTCTACGCAGTAGATGCCAGATTAGGGATGACACCACCAAGGCCTGCCCAGAAAAAGTTGGCGGCATGACCATGACTCCGGTTAGATGAATATCTGGAGGAATTAGAGAGAGGAATTTGCCCAGCAATAGTACCGTATAAGAAGCTTACAAAAAAAAAAATAGATAATATTTTTAGAGATTTATTAAAAAAATCACAATTATCCCACTGATTCTTCATCAAGGCAATGAACAAGCAGCATGATATCCTGGACTCTTCTCACAAATAAAAACGGCTTGCTTGTCACAAAACACATCGTCTAGTTCCCCAGAGCGAATCATCGCACCACAGTGTTGACCTGGTGGTGCATTGTTTGGCTCCCCTTTATCAAATTTGGCGTACCCTGCTTCCGTCAGCGTTTGTCCTGAAAAGGAAAACATAGTATGAGAACATGGTTAACAGTAATGGCAGATTTATGACAAATTTACACTGGGCAGAGGTGTTGTGTCGTGATACATCAGTAGATCAACAGAAGCGGAATCAAGTCATATAAATATGTTTTTAGTATGAAGCCGTGCACACTATTGTGACGTAATTGCACTGACGTCTTCTGACGTGTCGTGGAATGCTCAAACAGTGATTTTAAGAATACCTTCAGAGATTGATCATGACCTCTTCAATATGATAGTAATTCAGCTGCTATAACTGCAATACCTTGTTTATGTCACTCAAAATGGAAAAAAACTTTTTAACAAAAAAAAAACCGACTTCCATAAATCACTACAAAGTGAAAAATAACTTTGATTTCGGAAGTCGGTGTCTTTCGTTTTTTATTTACTTTCTTTTTTTTTGCCACCGACTTCCGAAATCAAAGTTATTTTTCACTTTGTAGTGATTTATGGAAGTCGGTTTTTTTTTTGTTAAAAAGTTTTTATTTCTCGCTTTTTAGTGGGTCTGTTTATAATTTGTATAAGTTACAATAGTCTAATGTCAATTGCTCATCACATGTTACAAAATATTGCTTTTCCCGATGCTGGGACGTTAATTGTTGAGGAGTTCTGCTGGTAAGAACCAGGAGAACTCCTCAACAACCACTCACCACACGCATTGTGTGACGAGCGGAAATTGCTTAGCAACCATATTAAAGTAATCGAATCGCAACACGTGAAATATTTATCATCGAGTAGTTCCGCAGCCATCTGTGGTCTTCATCATCAGTTCCACTGATGATGAAGACCAAGTGGTGCTTTCCGAGAGCAAATGCACGAGCTACTATAAAAAATACCGAAATCGCTATAGGTGTGCCTATAATATTTGAAGAGTTCCTTCGATTTCTCCAGGATCCCATCATCAGAACTGGATTTTGACAAAAATGGGACCATTTGGGAAGTATACCCTTTCCAAAAAAAAAATATTTTTTCAAATCGGTGGGCAAGCGACGGAGTTAGGCGCGAACAAACATAAAAAAAAAAAAAAAAAAATACAAACATCCGAATTCAGAACCTCCTCCTTTTTTAGAAGTCGGTTAAAAAGAAAAAACTGACTTCAAAATCACATATTTGAGATGTTATTACGTAGTTTAGAAAGTGAATGTCTTTGCAACCGTGTCTAACGGCTAACGTGCTTTCCGTAGCACTGAGGGGTCTCAGAGTCTCCGTATGAAGCAAAAAGGAGTCTTCAATCCACACCCTACCAGAGGCGATTAATGAAGAATGCGTACTATTTGCTGTTGATACAACATTGATTATTAAAAGTGACGATAAGAAAGACTTGGAAAAACGAATTGTTAAAGCATTAGACAAGGCAATCAAATGGTTAGAAAATAATAACTTAAAAATAAACATGACTAAAACAAATATATTAAAATTTCAAGCAGTCAACACTAACACAGATAGTCTAGATATCCAGTATAACAATTCCTCCTTAAACACTGTCAATGAATGTGTATTCTTAGGTAGGTATTACTGTGGACCAAAACTGCAGTTGGAAACCACACGTGGATAAAATACTCAAAAAAATAGATTGCTTTGTATATGTCCTGAAAAGAAAAAGACAAACGGCAATGGTTGCTTACCATGCTTATGTAGCATCTGTACTCAGATATGGTCTTATAATTTGGGGGAACTCAGTAGACGTGCAAAGAGTTTTTAAAGGACAAAATTGGCAATTACAAACATGGCAATTATTTTATATAACCATTTGCCGAATGGTACTCAAGATTTGCCATTGCCGGTATTCAAATTCAGATTGCTATTAGGAAAAAATATTAGTGTTCAAGAATATTTACAGGATAAGGCGTTAGTAATGTAATAGTCATTATTAATTATTAATCATTATTATTACTACAATACAATCTCAATCTATACTAATTAACTATTTTAAATTCATATTTAATCTCTAATTCATAATTATTAATACAGACAGACAGACAGACAGACGGACAACGAAGTGAACTTATAAGGATTCCGTTTTTTCCTTTTGAGGTACGGAACCCTAAAAATATATAAGACAATACACATTACCATGAATAGTCCTCCAATCCCCATCTTCGTTCCAATCGTGAAAACCGATTAAAGCTAGGTTTTTCCAAATCATTCCCACCATAGACGATGCAGGATATTTAGAGAAGAGATCACTGAGTACTTTTGCTTCGCTGTCACGGTTTACTATAGCAAGATGGCCGCCTTCAGCTGTACATGTGAGGAAGGCTCTGGAGAAATTTCGTGGAACTGAGTGGAACTTGTAGCATTTGTTAGTTCTCGTATCCAAGCGATATTCTGAAAAGGCCATTATTGTTATATTATTATCTCATGCGACATACAAGAGGAAGAAATGAAATAGTGAATGTTAGGACTTTTGTAAAAGGTTTCTATGGTGACAAACTACACTGATTTTTAAGCGGCAGTAATAATAAAAAAAATATTTCAGTAACTTAATTTCTACAATTTAATAATACATACGGGTCTCCTTTTAAGTAAGAGAAATACCTGTGCTAGGAGGCCCCGAAAGTAAAGTAATATTGCTACAAATATTCGATTCTCCACTGAGTGGAAACAAGGTGTTCAAGTACTTTTGTACTGCAGTTATATAATCTACTTTAGCAAATTCTGTAGAATACGCTATTCTACAGAGTTTAATACATTTACCTGGATCTACAGTGCCGCATTCGTTGAATTCTACTTTATTGCTTTTAAAACGGTAACAGATAAAAGGACGAGTATCTTCACAGGAAAGATCTGCTAAGTCTCCATTTTTATTCAAAGTGAGACAACTTTCTTTATTGTTCTTATTATCTGGCTCATTTGGCGCCCAAGTTTGAGGAATTTTTGAAAGCGGTATACCTGTAATTTATAAATCTGTATTATTCTAAATAATTGGGTTTACTTCTCAATAGATTTTCGACCTACGTTTAAGGTCCATAAAACTTAATATGGTATACTCCATATCTGTACTGACTAATTTGAAATTATTCGAAAAGCTTGGAATACCGTCTGGGTTCTTAAAGTACAGACAGGCCAACGAGCAATGGAGCGCAGCCTAATGGTTGTCAAATGAATAGATCGCATTTTTAGTAACACCACCCTGCGCTCCATACCTCAAGAAGTGGATCTTGGAGAAAAACAGTCATGCTGAAGTGGAAGTGAACTACCAACATTGCATAAATGCAACCGGAGAGATTGGCAAAGGTCAGCACTCACTGGACGCCGTCGCGGCGGGAGGATATACTTAGCATCATGTTTACGGGCAAACAGAGATCGCACAGGACAGAGGAGGCTTTTGCTCAGCAGTAGGATACAACGTAGTTTAAAAAGAAAACTGATCAACTAACCTTTAACCGTATGATAAGCTCCTTTTGAGAAAGTGGCGTGAATCCCAGTGAAGACTTCATATTGCTGCTCAGTCTCCGTTGAGTTAGCGATGTCTGTCATTTCATCTTTTAATTCTGGTGTGGTAGGAGAAGCTAACACAGCACCTGATCACAAAATATACATAACGAATATACAAAGAATACTGAAAAACAGTACTGTTTAAATAGGTAGGTACCTATATTGTTCTTATATCCACATTATGCCAAATTTATTGATGGCAATGGGCTCGCCAGCTATTATATGGGATTTAAAAATAATTGGTATAATGTAAATATAAGGGCTATACATCCAGAGTCGGGATTTCTGCTTAGTTAATGTTAAATCTCTAAATCAAACCGAAACGGGGCACTATGAAAAATCAGCAGGACGACGGAGCCCCACATCGCGGGGCTCCTATTTCTGTCTGCAGGGCTTAAAGGAACCTAACCAACCAAACCTCGGGGTGCCCAAATTTTGACCTTGACCTCAAGGTCGATGACCCTGAGGCACTAAGGTGGTTTCAAGCTCACTTCCTCCAAAGTCAGTCACTTCTGGAAAATCATAAGTTCTTACCTTCCAGAGCACATCGCAGCCGAGCATCGAACCAAGTCGCGGGTACAACAAAGTGTTTGAACCATCCCTCGGCTGCTGAACTGTATTTGTAGTCACATCTGAATGAGTGCGATCCCTCTAAAAATAAACGCAACACAATATAATGTAATGCTAGATTATATTGAAGCATACTTATACAATATTTCATTAGTACTACAGTTTATTTTCTTGAATTTATAATACCTAATTAAACAAAAAAATAGCAGTCCATGAGGCTCACACGCACCACAAATAATTAAAATACACGTTTAGCTAAGCGTTTAGCCCTAATCGCATTTAAAGAAGCATTCCCATTTGAGCACCTATTTTCTGAGCACCGATTTTTAGAGCACCCAAGGTATTCCCATTTGAGCACACGGTCCAGTAGCTTCTAGTGATGGGGTGTTTATTAAAACATATCGATACAAACATTCTGAAAGTCAAGATCTGCTTCCTAAAGTCACTGACTTTGACCTCAAGGACACCAACCATGAATATTGACTTGTTACTGCTCCTAAGAATCGCTGATCTTGACTTTCGGAATGTTAACGTTGAGATCAAGGTCAATGACCCTGTGGTTAAAGTCAATGACCCTGAGTTCAAGGTCAGTGACCTTAGGAGGCAGATCATGATTTTCAGAATTTTGACCTTGAGGTCAAAGTTTTTATTTTTCACTTTTTAGTGGTGCCTACCCAAGGCACCACTAAAAAGTGAAAAATAAAAACTTTTTACAAAAAAAAAAACAACCGACTCCCAAAAAAACACTACAAAGTGAAAAATAAGTTTGATTTTGGAAGTCGGTGGCAAAACAAAACGAAAGTAAATAAAAAACCAAAGACACCGACTTCCGAAATTAAAGTTATTTTTCACTTTGTAGTGTTTTTTTGGGAGTCGGTTGTTTTTTTTTTTTTGTAAAAAGTTTTTTTAATATATTTTTTTACTATTATTACATAATACAACAAAAGCTTTCTTACCAATAAAATTCAGGCAGAATAATAGCACAAAATATTTTAACCAGGACTTCATCTTGCAAGGACTGAGATACATAATGTGTCTCGAATTTTTGTCACCCTTTTTATATACAAGTCGAAACTGATCAGTAGGAATGTAATGGAAAAATGATATTATTATTTCATTTTTCAAGGAAGTCATTATTTTATCATCTACATATTTAACAATGTATACTTTCCTCAGACTTAAGATTCCTTAGATAACAACTACGAATATTGAATAGCACGAGGCCAATTCTCGCGTTTACGCTCGTTCAAGTCACATTCGACATTGCCGCTCGTCTCTTAGGCCTCTGTCTCGAATTTCGCGGGCAGCGGGTTGGCGGTGGTGGCGGCGCGTCTCGCATTGTCCCGCCCCGCTCCCGCGCCGCTGTTTTCGAGAACCGGTCCATTTAAATGTTTGCATAAGATCCTGCCGCTCCCGCGCCGCCGCCGCCACCGCCCCGCTGCCCGCAAGATTCGAGGCAGAGGCGTAATAGTCGCATATAAAATGGTGACATTTGTATTCTCACTACGTCGTTAGTACACCACAAGTCGAAGGACAAAAATGTTGCCATTATTCGTCGAAGAACCCATTCTACGTAACGATGCTACTTTTAAACGCAATCGTTAATGTACTTTAACCACCTTTAAGAATGATTATTAAGTCAAAAACATGTTTTGAGCAGCATTTTATACGTACGTACGTTTTTATACGTAGCGGAGCGAGTAAGATGTGCTGTGAAGATCCGCCGTCACGAGATAGCTGTGCGAGAAAGATTGTAATAGCTACACCACTCGCGCATCCATAGCTACCATCCATAGCACGTATCTTTCCATATAAAAAACATAGCTTCGTTGAACCTGTTTCCACCAGTGCTATGATATGTGGACCAATGAATATGATTGGTGGATATCAAACGCATCCATAGCAACGTAGCATAGCACATCTTTGGTGGAAAAGAAAGAAAGAAAGGAAGAAAAGAAAGAAAAACTATTTTTTCCCGCGAAAAATGACGCACATACATTCGTTTTTTACATAATCCTAAAAAATAAAAAACAATTGGGTAGCTAAATTTTAAACTTAAAAAGAAAAACAACAAATACTTAATTATGCGTCACTAACGCGCGAAACGGCTAACGCTCAGCATAATGCCGTGACCCGTGCACGAAGGCACGAGTCAAGGCGCTGGTTTTCAGCGTAAACCGGCGGCGTGTCGCCATCTCAGAACCCGTAAAGATTAGGTAAACATTGAACAAAGTATTATCTATGACCGAGGCCAGAACAAAAATACTCTTACAAGTTCTGAGGTGGCTTTAGGCACAAAACGACGCTGTATCGCGCACAAATGAGCAATTTCAATACTATTAAAATAAGAGCTAATTTTTTATAAAACAAAAGTTACTAAACAAAAATTGAACATTACATACGTATAGTAATAATCCAAGATCAACCAAAAGACAAAATAATAAATTAAATTATGTGGCAACATTTCAACGCGTTCCGAGCCGAAAGACAAAAATCAAAAAACCAGAGAGTTCGCGATATGCGTATGCGTCAATTTTGACAAGTGCTCCTGCTTATTCAACCAACCACAGAAAATTGGAAATTACGTAATCAAACAAAATGGCGTAAAGAATTACAGAAACATGATGTCACTATGATGTAATTGGTGTAATAAGCTACATCAATGATTGTGACAATGTTTATTAGTGTTTATGAGTGAAATGTGCAATATTATGAGACAAACCTAAGGAGTTGGAGGGTGACCCGCCATGTGCAATCTGCTCGATGCTTATTTGAAACAAATATGGTAAGATAATAATTAATTTAAAGATAAACATCACTATATGTACGATATTGTACTCAAAATGAAATAATAATAATACATTGGTAATAAATTGTAAAATAAATGAGAAAAGCACCCTGAGGCCTCATTTACGGAGACGCGGGGCGTCGCGCTGCGCGTTGTGCGGCGCGGCCCGCACTAAATTCAAACATAGGGCGTTCTATGAGAGCGTTTACGGAGAAGCGTTTAAGATTTCTTACACTTGACGGCCCGCAGCCCGCCCCGCGCACCGTTTGTTCTGCTTCCCTGTAACATCTACACGCAACGGTGGTCCTTAGCCCAGAATTTTGCCCGGCAGGAGCGGCGGCTTTTTGCAGCGCGGGGAACCTCGAGGATGTAGCAACGTCCTTCTATCGCTACTGATTTGGCGTTGGCTCCTTCTCTCTCGATGTCTGTGGGGTCCAACTAGGAAATATGCAGGAGGATGGTGAGCACTGTAACTCAAAATCCTCGCTTGCAAGAGTGATACCGCATTTGTTGTGGTTGCGACGCGATCAACCTTTCTTGCCCTCAACCAGACTAAAGCCGTCCTCATCCATTTGACTGGTTTTAGAAGCCGGTGCCTTCCGCTTTTGTATCTCAGATGTGACCAATCGACGGCGCACAAGTAGTGGATAGTTGACAACTTTGGCGGGGGCTTGAAGCTTTTTTCGTGTGGTTTTCCTTGTTGTGGCAATCGCAGCGTATTCTAAATGTTTATGAACTCGTAACACATTTTGTTAAAAGATATTTATTATTTTCTTCCGCAATTGACACAATCATGAATGACACAAGTCACGACTGTTTGACGTTGATACGCCGCGGCGCCGCCGGTCGACATGACGTCATCTCGTATCTGCATGTCGCATGTAAACTAAGGATGTCGCGTGGCTTTCATGCGAGAAATGCTCGAATCGCGAGAATAGCTAGACTAGATTTTTACGAGGGAAAAGCACGAGTCGAACGACAATATCGAATTCGATTTGCGCTAGAATTGCTTTCGATGTTATCACCTTATAGTAAATAGTCAGTAATTGATGTACAAGGGTCATGGTACTTTTCTATTGTTTACGACGGAACGAGCTGGTGGTTGGTGTTCATACCTAACATTTGCTTAGACTTATTTACACTTCACACATTCCCACATTCCTGAAACACTATTTCTTATGGAAACCACACCGTTTCATTGGTATTTAATTCTAACATCAGTTTTCTTTGAAGCTTATCATTGTACTAGCTTTTGTCCGTGGCTTTACCCATGCATGTCGGAAAATACCACACGGGAATCTATTCTTCCTTAGTCTACATAATAAAGCCAACCTCTGTGCAAAAGGAGATTGACGAGTTGGATACCTCATCAAATCCAAACGTTTAAAAATCTAGTTATATGCAAATTGTTGGTCATATATCCGTAGTTATTTGTCCAAGTTAAAATGTTACATTATTAGTTGTTGGGAGTAATTAAAAAAAACCGGCCAAGTGCGAGTCGGAGTCGCGCACGAATAGTTCCTTATACATCACCATCCCCTATAAAAACAGCAAAAAATAACGATTTTTGTATGGGGGCCCCCCTTAAATATTTATTTTATTTTGTTTTTTTAGTATTTGTTGTTATAGCGACAACAGAAATACATCAACTGTGAAAATTTCAACGGTCTAACATGAGATACAGCCTAGTGACAGACGGACAGACAGACAGACAGACGGACAGCGGAGTCTTAGTAATAGGGTCCCATTTTACCCTTTGGGTACGGAACCTTAAAAACCATGATTTTAATGTGCAGCCCCGTTACGGAAACAAAACGCACTAATGCAAAACAAGACGCGTAAACTAGTGTTGCCATACAGTAAAGCCAGAACTAGCTGCGATTACCCACATCGTTATCGTTAAAAAATAATCGGCCGTCCCATACATTTGCGTCGAGTTTTAGAATTTTTTTTCGCGAAAACGATGTTGGTCCCATTGAGAAAGTTGTTCGGTTTGATGTTCTGTACCACACCCTGAGATTTGACGAGGATGCAAAACGACCCGTTTTTTGCAAAAGAAGACTTTTGGCCACAGGACGTGGTGTTCCGTCGCTTCCGCGGTCAAGTTCCACATGACAGCGCAAAGTAAAGCAACTGCAAAGTGAAGTGTTACTAACATAGTCTTAAGCCTTAGCGCAAGTTTTTGTTTATATTCAAATATGTATGTAAATTTAAGTCATAATGCACCGAACCCAACTTTAGACCAACATTTTCCCAACTTCCATCACAGTCATGAAGCTGATTATTTTATGCATAAAAGTACGACTCATGAAAATTTAATTCCAATAAAAAAAAATCTCGAAAAACTCTTTTACTTTTTTTAAAAGAATTTTTTTATGTTGGTCAGGTCGAGAAATCTCAAAAATTCAGAAAAAAAATCATAACTCGAAAACTTTTAGAAGTCGCGGAACATACGAGTACATGGGGGTGATTCGGATAGTCCACGATACTAGGAACCTAAGTTTTTTATTTGGACGTCAATCTTCCGGCCACCCTGTCTAAGGGTTATTGTACTTTTAGTCGTTTTATTTTCTTGAACCTCCCCGATACTAAAACCTGGCTACGCCCGTGCAATGAACTAACGAGTTCAGATAAAATAACACCTGAAGGCATACGAAAACATGAAAACATCCTTGTTTATTGTGCCTACCATTAATATTACTACGTACGCACACAAAAAAATTCAGTATAAGGAAGTTTGAAAGTGGTACCTATTACAAAAATGTTGAAATGGAATCATTTGTGGTGGGATGAGGAAGGATTAAACGAATAAACTAAAAGTGATGATACGAGTATTACTATATTCATCACTACTAGTAAATACTTTCGCTCTAGTCTTTATTCTTTGGTTATGTATTTAAACTGAGGGCACGGTGGTGTCCCCGCCAAGACGAGCCAAGCCAAGTGCAAATGCACTACCTACCTTTTCCCGAAGCGCTTCGTCGTTTTTTTGAACCCTCATAACTTGGGTTTCGTTTATACCGGATAAATAAAATTATATAATGTCAATAGTGGACTTATTAAACATATAAAGTTTCAATTGCATAGCTCTTATACTTTAGATTGTATTGATATCTAAAAAACCCCGATTTCGTCACTGACTGATGATTATCAACATTCTTAGGGTATTTCCTGAAGTCCTAGAAAGCTGAATTATCTCCCAACCCCTTAAGGGGATTACTTTGTTCAAATCCCAAAAACACTATATGTTTAAAGAAGATTGTTGATGAATCCTTTTGTGCGATTTCCTAAAAATATATAATTATATGGTCATCACAAACACATTGTATTAAGAATGTTGCACCTTTTAATAGATTATTATAAGATCGGACGAGGAATTTCAATTAAAAAAAAAATATTACAACACGTAACCTAGACTTTATTGTACTTCAGTTTTACAAGCAATTAACACGATTAGGAAACAGAATCAAAACTTGATGCTAAAGCACAAGTTACATGAAAATAATAAATTCGATAATTAGACAATAAGAAAAACAATCTCACGATACAGATAACATCTGACGTCGTATAGGTCCGTGCAGGCGCGCGCGGGCGGGCGCGGTCTCACATACCAATACATCCAAATATATGATATTACAAATAAAGAATAAGGTGCCATTTCAATGTGTGTTACTCATTACAGTATTCGTAACATTTTCAAAATTTTTACATCGCTAAATATCGCTATTTTGATAAAAGTGTGAAATGAATTTTTATTACTCACCTAAGGCCGCGTTTCCACTGACGCGGAGCTGGGCGGAGCGGAGAGGAGACGTGCAGGAATTGACCAATCATAATGGTTGAAATCCTCATCGCGTCTCTTGTCTCGTCTGTAATTGGACGATTCCTGCACGTCTCCGCTCCGCTCCGCCCTAATCGCCCGGTAATCAAAATTTACCAAGCGCAGGTTGTGATGCAAAAAAACCAAGGATTCTGCTGTAGCTGGCAGGAGTCTGTTACGTTTTTGTTGGTATACATTTCTTGCCTCTGAGAAAAGTCACTCGGATTGTAAGAGGCGATAAAAAGAACCGATAAGCACGTACTTACCTGGTCATCATCAGACCTTCATGATGTATCATGTAGTAGAGGCCGTGCTCAAATAGATAAATGTTAAAAGCTAGGTCATCCTAACTATTCTCCTTACAGAGAACCGATAAGCACTTACCTGGTCATCATTAGACCTTCAAAATATATCATGGAGTAGCACCCGTGCTCTATTAGATAAATGGTGAAAGCTAGGTCAACCTAACTATTTTCGTTACAGACTTACAGAGAACCGATAAACACTTATCTGCTCATCATCAGACCTTCAGAATGTATCATGTAGTAGAATAAAAGCTAGGTCAGCAGGCAAAGTGCATCGTTTATTACAAAATAAATATAAATTATAATGTAGGTACTAACTGTGGTACTAAGTAGGTACTCGTATAGGTGTGTTCAAATATTGGGCGGCATTTGAGCGCGGCTGTCTCGAGCGGCTTGCCGCGCTCTTTTAGGACAACCGCGCGAGGCGGCGCGGCGTTGCACGCGCGGCATATTCAGTCAGCATTTGTCATTGTTCACGTCTGGACGTTATCTTGAAATGGATAACGAACAATATTTTCGCTCCGGTTTGCCGACGATATAGAGTCAGTAGAGCTTCCGTAATGTCGTGGCCACATTAACGGGATATGCCGTTGATTATTGCGATGAAGGACGTTGGCCGTAGGTGTAGCCACCACTTACCGCGATAATTTGACTGAATCTTGACCGAATTTAACTATCGCGATGTTTATGACGATGATGGGCATTGACGTTGACGTTAATGTGGCTGGGGCATAAGAGTGGGTCTTAAAATGAGCATGGACAAAACAAAGATCATGTCAAATGCCCATGTAACATCCACTCTTGTGAAGATCGGAGAATCTACACTCGAAATTGTGGACAATTATGTTAAACTAAACAATTGTCCAGTTAGTTAGGGCCAACTTCGAGAAAAAGGTCAATCACCGAATCCGACTCGGCTGGGTAACTTTCGGGAAGCTACGTAATATCTTCTCGTCTCACATACCAGTGGTAACCTATGGCACTGAAACATGGTCGCTCACAATGGGCCTCATTCATAATCAGCCTATAATGTCCCCACTGCTCCTGCTGGAACACAGGTCTTCTCAGTGAAAGTGAGTGGGCCGTAAACCACCACGCGGGCCCAGTGCGGGCTGGTAGATGTCACATGTCTTCGAATTTTTGGTTCTAGGACATGCCGGTTTCCTCCAGTCACGATGTTCTCCTTCACTGTCTTGATAGCAGTGGTGATGAAATTATTTACACAAAGTAAAGCGCTTGCCTGGCTCACGACCTACAACTCGTAAGTCGGGGCCGTTACCATTGGGCCACCATTGCTCTCATGGGTCTCATCAGAAGGCTGAAAGCCACAAAGCTTAAAGGACAATAGAGAGCTATGCTTGGCGTTTTCCTACGTGATCGAATCAGAAATGAAGATATCCGTAGGAGAATCAACCTAATCGACATAGCCCGAAGAATTGCCAAATTGAAGTAGCAGTGGGTTGGGCACATTGCTCACAGAACAGATGGCCGAGGGGCCCGAAAGGAACGATGATAATGAACAAAAATAAAAAAGATCTTTGGGACGAGATACTCAATGCACGGCATGTCCCGAATGCCGCACAGCACTGCCGCGAGTACATTTCTCAATACGTCTAGACATAGCGCGAACAAAATTGTGTCCTGCAAATGCCACGTACTGCTGCCGCGCATCTTGCGCGCTCTGTTTGGACACACCTTAAGAGTAAAAACCAGAAGAACAAAATGTATGAAAAAAATTTATTCTCTCAGACAGTAAATAAAATCTGTGTTCTTGCATAATCGTCAGTTCGTTTTTTGTAGTACCTATCGTTATTTTTTAGTAGGCGGCGCCAAAATAAACTAACAGTAGTACAGAGGTCAAATCTCCAAGGTCATCGAGCAAGGTGAATATTAATTTCCGCAATTCATTAATGTTTAACCAACTTCATGCATTTAATTTTGACTTTGTATCCAAAACAAAACCAGTCATTGATGCAGGCCTATGAGCAACAGTGGTACTTCGTGAAAAAGATGATGAGAGAACGGGGCTCCAGTAACTACACAAAATACAAAAATATTTATTTGAACTAAACATTGTGTCGTACATAAATTGAGGCAGTGCAGTTACAATAGTACTTGTGTCGGAGCTGTCTCTCTCGCTCTTCCCTAAGACCTCTTAGGGGTATTAGCCTTATCATTGTTAAGCTAGCAAGCTTAACAATGATAAGGCTTGCAGCTTATTGCTTTAAGGGTTCCGTACCTCAAAAGGAAAAACGGAACCCTTATAGGAGCACTTGTTTGCCCGTCTGTCTGTCTGTCAGTCTGTCAAGCCCCTTTTTCTCAGGAACGCGTGGAGGTATCATCAAGTTGAAATTCATATCACATACGAAAGTCTGTGGTCTCTTGGAGTCCTAAAAACTCAAGCTTCTAAGTCAAAGCAATAAAAACATACGGCCATTTATGCGACATATTTTGATACTCGCAAGTAAATCAAAACCTATAGGGTACTTCCCGTGGTTCTAGAATCATGAAATTTGGCATGGAGCAAGGTCGTACAACACAAATAAAGGAAAAAGTCCGAAAATTGTTAATTTGTAATTCTATCACATAAAAAAAAATGTTCAAGTCTCTCAGTCGGTCAAGACCCTTCTTCTCAAAGACGCGTGGAGATATCAAATTGAAATTTATATTAAATAGGTAAGTCTATGGTCCCTTAGAGTTCGAAAAAAATCAAGCTTCTAAGTCAACGCAATAAAAAAATACGGCCATTTTGCAACACATTTTGATACTCGCTACTGTCGCAAGTAAATCAAAACCTATAGGGTACTTCGCGTTGACCCCTTCATTGTGCGTGGTCCGACACGCACTTGGCCGGTTTTTTCTAATATTTGCAATAGTCTCAAAGCATATACAACGTTCATATCTAAAACAATGCAGGCATACATCGCTATGATGTCAATAATGCTTAAATTTGGGAAAATACAGAAGAAAGCAATTACGTAACTAATCCAAATTATACTGAGAATGATAACCCAAACCCAGTTACTGTAAGTGAAATTTCTGAGTTTGTCGTCATTAATTTCTAAGACTCTGAACACGTTTTGGATTTTCAAGACCAGCAAGACATTGTAGTGACTTTTCACGATGTTCGAAAGGCTGTTCGTTAAATGTCCAATTAAGTGGATCAAGAAGTTAATAGAATTGCTCGAACAATAGAACCATTTGTATATACCCCATTTATAACTAGATTGGATGAAGATACTGATCAAATGATGCAAATAGAAGCACCAAAATATGTATGCATAACACAGTTATGAAGTTGTAGAGATAAATATTGGATCTGATAATATTGTCACGAATAGAATACTTTGCGTATAGAAAAAGACTTTAAATCTAAAAAAATCTATCTTTAAACATTCTAAATCTTCTCCAATCACATTACTATAAATAACATTTCATTTGGTACGTATTTTGGTACATTCTCATTTAATAAAGTGTTTACTTTCGATTTGAAATATAAAAACATGTTTGATACCTACCCTAGACACTTTGGAATTGAATGATACTGAAAACGAAAGTCAATCGATAAGTAAGTAATTTACTAATGCTCTAGTAAATAGTTGTCACTAAGGGCCAGTTTCTCGAACGAAAATTATAGTAAAATTAATGCGACAATTGGCTATTTAACTTCTTGCCAAATTTCATGGTTCTAGGTCAACGGGAAATACTCTATAAATAGGGTGACTGGTACTTCGTGACCGATACCTTTTTTTTTTTTTTGTGTGTGTGGGAAATCATCAAATAACTTCTCCCGCTCTGGGTGGAGCGGAAGGGCGTGTCAGACTTTTACTGACTAAAACCCACCCGTGTTCCTTCAGTTGCCTATGCCAGGGCCGCGGTATCTTCTTAAAACTACCCGCGACCCCAGCGGCGTCGGCCCTATTGGACCCCATCATTTGCTGACATCTCTTTGAGGCGCGCGTGGAACACAACGCGCCGTCGACTCGGGCCTGCCGGTCGATTCTGTAAAAATCTCACCGTGAAAACTTAGGTGAAGTGAGTTTGTTTTTGCTAAAAATTGACACTATTGACAGCTTACTCCACGCTCACTTCACCAAAGTTTTCACGGTGAGATGGTTACAGAATCGCACTGCTGGTCCTTACCGGACGGCGAGCTACCCGCTACTCACCGTTCGCAGGCCCGCGCCTACAGTGGCCGGAAATCGCCTCGCGATTCCCGCCGCCCAGGGCGTCTCCTGCGGCGACTGAGGGTGTGAGGCTGCCTCTCCCTCACGCGTTCCGCCTCCTCCTTCGCGAGCATTACACGGCGGTGCTCTGCCCAAGCCGGGCAGACCTCCACTGTATGCTCCACCGTGTCCTCCGGGCGATCCACACAATGGTGACACCCGGGCGTTTCCTCCCGCCTTATGCGAAACAGGAACCTCCCGAAACAACCGTGTCCGGTGAGGACCTGCGTCAGGCGGAAGGTGAGGACGCCGTGGCGCCTCTCTAACCACTCCTCAAAGAGGGGACTTATCGCCGCGATTGTGGCGTGCCCACCGTGACCGATACCTAAACACATGATTGTGCTCATGATAACAAACAACTTTTACTATGGGACCAAACCTGAAATCGCGAGAAAAAAATCAGCTGCTCCCTACATTTTGACGAGTTATGCGAACATGAATGTATGGGGCAGCTGATTTTAGGTTTTGTCCCATACTAAAAGTTGTTTGTTATAATCATGTGTTTAAGTATCAGTCACTAATTACCAGTCACCTTAAATACCCACCCCCCTTATATAGTCACCCTATATTTTATAGGTTTTGATTTACTTCAAGTAAATCAAAACCTATAAAATATAGGGTGACTCAAAATCAAAATTATGTCGCATAAATGGCCGTATTTTTTTATTGCGTTGACTTATAGCTTGATTTTTTTAGAACTTTAAGGGACATACGTATTTGATATTAATTTAAATTTTATACCTCTACGCGTTCCTGAGAAAAAGGGTCTGACAGACTGACATACTCGATTTTTTTTTGTGATAAGATTATAAATTAACATTTTTCGCACTTTTACCATTATTTTTCTTATAACAAAAATAATGGAAAAAGTCCGAAAAATGTTACCTTGCTTCTTCAAAATTTCATGATTCTAGGTCAACGGGAAGTACTCTATAGGTTTTGATTTACTTGCGAGCATCAAAAGATGTCGCATAAATGGCCGTATTTTTTTATTGCGTTGACTTAGAAGCTTGATATTTTTTTAACTCTAAGGGTGAGCGCGCACTGCGGTGCGTTTTTCTAACGCATAATCTGTGAAGTATGGAATGTCTTTGAAGTGCGCACTGCGGTCATGCGTTTTGTTTATAAGCCTCGCCCCGTGCGGCAGAACTAACGGAACGCACCGCAGTGCGCGCTCACTCTAATGGTCTATAGACATACGTATTTGATATTAATTTCAACTTGATACTTCCACGCGATCCTGACAAAAAGGGTCTTGACAGACTGCTATACTAGAAAATGCTTTTTATGTGATAAAATTATAAATTAACATTTTTCGGACTTTTTCCATTACTTGTGTTGTGACCTTGCTTCTTACTAAATTCCATGATTCTAGGTCAACGGGAAGTGACTCGGAGTGAGTGAGTGAGTGTGACGGGGAGTGAGTAGGTGAACGGGGAGTGGGGAGTGAGTGAGTGGTTTTGATTTACTTGCGAGTATCAAAAGATGTCGCATAAATGGCCGTATTAGGGTTCCGTACCAAAATGGTAAAAAGGAACCCTTATAGTGTGACTCAGTGTGTCTGTCTGTCACAGCTGGATATCTCAAGAACTACTAATGCTATCAATTTGAAATTTGGAAGAGTTTTAGATGACGTTTGCCCAACTCTTTTGCAAATTAGAATGAAATATAAATATAGATGTTTTTTTTTTGCAACAGGGACTGAAAGGGGGTCTTAAACATTTGAAGTGGGGCATGGCATGTGGGGTATCATATGAAAGAATTCTCAAACATTTTTTTTCTTTTTTTAGGCTGCATAGTTTTCGACTTTTGATGAAAAATGTAAAAAAAAAATACCGCCCCCCCCCCTTATCTCCGAAGTTTGCATAGAGAAAAATCTGAAATTATTTTATGTGATAGAAGTTATGTAAAAATGGAAGTTATATAAAGAAGAGGAGCTCGTGGCTAAGTAATAACAGCCGCACGGGTCGATCCATCAGGTTAAGCTACGCTTTCCGGGGTTGGTCAGTGGATGGGTGACCATCTTTACATATCGAGTCTCCTCCGTGCCTCAAAAAGCACGTTAAGCCGTTGGTCCCGGCTGTCATTCGTGGATCTTTGACAGTCGTTACGGGCCCGTCAGAAGCCCTAAAATCTGACAACCAGTCTTACCAAGGGGTATCGTATTACCCACTTACTGGGTTGTGGAGGTCAGATAGGCAGTCGCTCCATGTAAAATACTGATATTCAGCTGCATCCGGTTAGACTGGTAGCCGACCCCAACATAGTTGGGAAAAATAAAACGATATCTCTAAATAGCACACTTTTTCAGAAATCATCAACAAAAATTAAATGGTACGGAACCCTCGGTGCGCGAGTCCGACTCGCACTTGGCCGGTTTTTTACAATCGTATAACCACAGGGGATATATACCTATCTAGTATATATCCCCTGTGTGGTTAGTATATGTAACTATGTATTATTATAAAAACGCAAACTGTAGCAGTACAATGGTATAGTTACCATGTAAAACCATCATTTTTAACGGAAAAGAAGCATCGACGTAGAACATTCTACAGGCATTCATCTTGTCAAATGTCGCTTCATGTAGGCGTATTATATTCTTACACAACTTCTTCTCAGCATCTGTAATGTTTGCAATATTATTATCATTATCTATCAAATCTTATTTTTAACAACATCTGTATTCCCTTCTTATTACAAAACATAACATAATATCAGGCCTGTAATCTCCGCAGGGTTGGGTAGATGTGTACCGATATTACACACTGATTTGGACAGTTATGATCACAAGTACACAACATCATCTGGAACTGCCCGACTTCACCCACGGCTGGGCATAGGCCTACTCTGCTTGTGTCAATTCTACCCGCGATGATAACAATGTCATCAAGCCAACTCGCCTTGCGTCGGACTACCGAAATTCCTACTTTCAGATCTTGGAAACCACTTGGTCACAAACTTATTCGACCTGTCATATCAGACGGATCCTGAGTCGACTTTCGCACGAACGTAAAGATATCGCGGCGATTTTATTTTGCGCACTAGATTTTCAACACTCTGCTTAGCGCCGAGAGTCGAAAATCCAACAGTGTGTTGAATTCTTAACGCTCGGCTCTACTACGAGAGTTGAAAATCCAGTACTTGAAATCCCGGCGCGATATTTTTATATCCGTGCGAACGTCGGCTTACAATATTTGAGTTCCGTCACTAGTCTTGTTTTCTAATGTCAAAGACCGCGTTCGTAGTTGTCGCACTAATCATAGCATACCTACGTTTAAAAAAACCTAAATAATACCCGTGGATGTACTTACAAGATCATAGTAAAGGACAGACGTCACGTAGAAACATTATTCAATTAACGAAAGTAGAAGGTAAATGGACGGTCCATCAATCAGAAACTGGTTATTTCAAAATTTGTAATGAAAATGATTCACAAACTAACTATTCACATATATTATAGCTTAATAACTGATTATTATGATTATGTTGTTGTGTAAGGTTTATATTACTAATGTGTTGAAATTGTACAATGGAATATGCATGTTCTATGGTTGCTATTATTCTGAGTAATGGTTCAAGAGATAGAACTGTTTTTGAGTTAACGATAATTTATGGAATTATATAAGAAATGTGTTGTTAGAATACTCTAATACTGTTTTCATGGAGTTTCTAGTCCTTCTTCTCCATGAAGTTTTGTGAACGGACGACTAGCTTTCTGATTAATTACTGACAAGCCTTATTGAAATGTTGTTAGCCAGTTATTTTATAAGCAAATGATTATATCATTATTTCTTTACATAATGTAAAGAAGAGATGTGACGTTTAATAAACAAGTAATGCGTGCTGGAGCTTGCGCGGTGGAGGGAGTGTGGAGTAGTGCACCGCGCTCAAAATCTTGTCCGAGCGGTCGTTGCGATAGCACGCCTGACGCAGTGATATTGCAAACTGTGTTTTATTGTGCATATTTAAAACCTAACTTAAACCAAGACTGACCTGTACAATTTGATTTCAAAATGAGCGCGCATGAGTTTTGAACATTATTCATCGCTTTATAGTACTTTTCACAGCATGAGCTCAAAATAATCTCAAGTATGAAACTCTTAATGACCCAGATGTAGAAAAATATGATGGAAAACCATGCTGCTTGCTGAAAAAAAGATAAAATGTCTGATAAGAAACGACTACAGCAGCCGAAATTTAAAAAATATACAATACATTACTGAATTAGTCGACTGTTAAAAAAAATCAGCTGCTTTACACAATAGTGCTATACCTGCGTGGTCAAAATGTATGATGCAATTTTTTTAGTAACCGTCGATATATTTTTCAGCCCTGGTAGGTCTAGAGTCGTGTATTAATGTGTATAAATTTCAAATAAATACTTACATTCACAGACTTGCCCATCAATGCAGCTATTTTAAAAACTTTAAGTGATATTTGCAATTTGACTAAGCCATGATAGAAAAACTCGAATGTGTGAAACACGATCTGAAAATAAAGATTTTCACATAGAAAGAAAGAAAGAAAATGTATTTATTGTGACTCGCACAGAACTAAAACTAACACACAAAATAAAATTTGAAAACAAAAGTAGAGAAACAAAATATATAAAAAAAATAAAATTAAGTAATTAAAAACCAAAAAGTCCTGTACGAGGCCAAAAGGTCCTTATCTCAGCATGATGCTGCGGCACTTAACATGAGTGTCGCAGCGCTGGTATTCTGACAGGGCCCGCTGTGATGTCACGGGCAGATATACAAAAATACATAAATAATTATCAATAGATACAAATAGATAAATGTCATCACTAATTTACAAGATTACTGTTTAGCGCTACAAAGTTCTATTGGCGCGTGGCCATCGAAACTATCGCCGCCATCTTGTTTACAAAAAAAAAACCGGCCAAGTGCGTGTCGGACCACGCACTATGAAGGGTTCCGTAGTTGGGATGAATTTATCCCAAGAACAAACTTAACATTGTAGTTGAAATACATGTAAATAAATAAATACATCCCATACATTACAACTGTAAATGTAAGTTTGTACTCACCATATTGAGAGATTTACCATGTTATTTTGAGACCACAGACTTCTTATAGGTTTTCCTGTAATCTACAGATAAAGAACTATTTTCTGTATTTTTTTCAAAATTTTAGGCTCAGTAGTTTCGGAGATGGGGGGGGGGGGAATGGTCAATTTTCGTCTATTTTCTTAAATAACTTTAAAACAATTTATTTTAATACTATAAAAAAAAAATATTTGAGACCCTCATAGTAAGTCCTTTCATTTGATATGTCACGCGGTATAGTTTGCAAAACTTTTTTTTTTAATTTTCTTATTTGCCCCCTAAAAGTGACCCCCATATTCAAAATTCATTTATTTACTTTACCCGTACGTATTAGGGTCACAGAAATCTATATGTGTACCAAATTTTAACTTAATCGGTCCATTAGATTCGGAGCAAATTGGCTGTGACAGACGGACAGACGGACAGACAGACGGACACACGAGTGATCCAATAAGGGTTCCGTTTTTTCCTTTTGAGGTACGGAACCCTAATAACCCAAAAAAACCTACCCCTACTGTCAACGTCATGCAAGCATCAAAAGATCCTTGTATCAGTGTACAATACTAAACTATGATTTAGCAACCGAACAACAACCTTAACGCAACGAGAATAAAGTTTACTGTGATGCAAAATAACTGTCAAAGGACAGTACTTACCATTTGTTGGTAAGAGGTCCTGTAGATGTCGTAACACTCCAAAATGTTAACGTAAGCTTGAAACATTCTGTTGCAATGAGTTTCATTGTCACTATGGTCTGTCTTTTGCATATTTGCAGCCTGAATGTTCCATAAATTAACTTTTTCGCTTAACAGCTTAATAAGTCTGATTGCGTTAATAATGTTTACATCAAAACACATGATACTTAACCCACAGAATAAATAAAAACTCGCAAGTTTTAGTTTTATGTAAAAATAGGTGACAATAAAGATGTTAAAACCTAGGGCTAAGACGACACTGATCCAGTTCCGAATGATAAAGCGCTTGAAATTCTTCTTTTCGTTCAAAAATCTGTGAACGTCTTGAAATTTTAAAACAAACGATAGATTCTTTTTCGTTTGCAACACATTGACGCAATAATTGATTGTGAATCCGAAACTATACAAGACAACATCAACGTTAGAGCTGATGAACGTTAATTTAATGTATTTTCGAATAGTTTTGTCGAAATAAAGCTCATAGACGCGATTTAAGAAAAGAAAAATGGATATAATTACGACAGTCAGTGACATCAACTTTACTGAAAGACTATTTGGATATATGGAGTTATCCTTAATACGATACTTGGGACACAATAAAATGTTTTGCATTAGGTTTAAAGGCAGAAGCATCGACTGCACATCTTTGTCAACCAAATTATCTAACGGAACTCTTAAACGATAGTTTTTCCTTTTGTTTAAATACTTATTTAATTTTAAGGACTTCATTTCGTTATGGTTCAACACAAATGAACGATTCAATTTATAAAAATTGTTTTAGTTAATTAAACAAACAAGCCATAGGAACTGGGTGAGATTAAAAGTAAAGAAACGACCCATAATAATATTAGTCTGGCCCAGTAACCTTTAAAACAATAAAATTATGAAAAACTAGCTGTGTCCCGCGACTTCATTGACGTGGAAGTCGTAAGAATAGAATAGAATTTTATTTTTATGAATGTAGTTTTACATGGTACGGTGTTAATATTTGTTTAAGTTCTAAACATTCTACCACAACTTTATGGTGTGCAAATATTCAAATGTCACTCTTAAATAAGCTACAATACAGTACAATTCATTTCAAGTCCAATCCGAATTAATATTATTGTAATTATAACACTCATAATTACTCATAAATCAATGTCAAAAATATTACATAAGACGTCAAATACATGTCATCTTGGATTTTCACAATATTCCATATATTCGCTAATGTCATAAAAACAGTTGTCCAATAACCAACTTGTCAGCTTTTTCTTGAACATGGGAATGGGAAGATACACAATATCTTCGTTTTCGCTTACCGTTCTTTCAGACTTTTTTTCTTTTTGCTCGGCTAAATAGCCTTTACGCATCCTCGAGAATTATTGGGCTACCAAAGGCATAAAGATTTTTTCAAATCCTACTTTGTTCACAATTTCATAGGTTTTATTTTTTTTGCGCGGAACCCTAATTCTTTTTCCAAAATAAAAGTATGTTACTCCTTAAAACATCAGCTTCCTGTCAATTAAAGTCCTGTCAAAATAAGTCCAGCCTTTTCGAAGATTAGCCGGAACAAACAGACTGACAAAAAATTTACAAATATTATTGCCAGTGTAGGAAAAATATTCAGCATTGATTTAGTTTCATTTCTACGCAAAAAAGGCTAATATTTCGATGACGGACGCCACGCGGTGCCTCCGGGCAATACCGCCGCGATGCTTGAAGTGCTTGAGGGGAGATGTTTTATAAACTTAAAAAAGACCAAATAGTTTTTAATTCTGTATCTTCCAGGTGCCATGTGTGATATGAATACTAATTATCAAGTGTCATAGAAAAGCCTAATTGCTGTCTCCGTTTTTAAAAGGTATTAATTAATGAGTTTTTGTAAATTTGGTGGTTTGTTGAGAAATTAGAACTGATGATAAACATAAAATAATGGTTTCAAATCCGACAAGGTTCTTTGGGCATAGTTATTTTGCTTCTCCACTGACATGACCTGAACCAACGTTTTTGGCGCCAACAAAAACGTAAACGTATAGTAATTTATGAGTTTGAGTAGTTTCGCTTCGCTGATTTTTTTTTAAGTACCTAAGTAGCATAATAGACCTAAAAAAAAGTAGGTAACTTATACAAAATAGATCTGCTTAAGTCTCACTTCTAAAAAAAATCGTTTTCTCTAATTCTCACCCGTTCGCCCAGGAACTGGTAATGAAAAAAGTTACGAGGTCGATTATACTTACATCCTTCATAGGACCTATTCTTTCTTACCCCTGACACACCTCCTTGTGGCTACAGAAACAAAACTGCACGCCTGTATTATCCGGGTAAGTACAGTATTATGCATAGTAGGTACAACCACATTTCGCAAGATATTATAAGTCCTAAGTAATGTGGGGTGAGCCAATTTCCGTTAACCGGGCACAGATCAAGACTTCGGGCTACTTCTGAGAACCTTCTAATTGAAACATTCAATATTACGTTGCCTGACCCGGGGATCGAACCACAGACCCCATTTTCGGCTAAAGCTCCTTAGAACTCCAAGGGACCACCCTTGGAGTTCTAAAAAGATCAAACTTCTAAGTCAACGCAATAAAAAAATACGGCTATTTATGCGACATTTTTTGATACTCGCAAGTAAATCAAAACCTATAGGGTACTTCCCGTCGTCCTAGAATCATAAAATTTGGCAAGAAGCAAGGTCTCACAACACAAATATAGGAAAAAGTCCGAAAATTGTTAGTTTGTAATTCTTTCACATAAAAAAATATTTTCACAGTTGTCAGTGTGTCAAGACCCTTTTTCTGAGAAGCGCATAGAGGTATCAAGTTGAAATTAATATTATATACGTAGGTCTCTTGAAGTCCTAAAAAACTCAAGCTTCTAAGACAACGCAATAAAAAATACGGCCATTTTGCGACACACTTTGATACTCGCAACTGTCGCAAGTAAATCAAAACCTATAGGGTACTTCCCGTTGACCTAGAATAATGAAATTTGGCAAGGAGCAAGGTCTCCCAGCACAAGTAAAGGAAAAAGTCCGAAAATTGTGAATTTGTAATTTTGTGACATATTTTTTTTTTTGATATCCAATGTTAAGTTGGTTTTTGGGATAAATTCTTTTCAACTACGGAACCCTTCATTGTGCGTGGTCCGACATGCACTTGGCCGGTTTTTTTTAATTGATCCAGATAAAAAATATTATTAAACAGTTCTTTATTTATCAACCGAATTATTCATGGAAATCAAGATTTAAAATAAAAGTAATATTAATGGCAGGTTCTTTCATAAAAAGACACGTGTGTTAAGTAATTTGTTAAGTGCGCCTTTACAATTTATTTCGTTGTTGATACCATTACTTGAGCTGTCCAATTTTTTATAACCCAATGTCAACAGCTTGTTCACGTGTCAGACTGTTTCTAGACCATTTACTGTTAGTGATAAAATTGACGACTTATTCAAAAAATTTGTGTCGGAAGCAATATGAAAGATACACAAAAAATATTGATAAACGAAGACATATTGAGCTTTTGCTACCCTTTTTACTATATCAGATCCATCTTATGTGTGCGCGAGTACAACATCAATAATAATTATGTTCAAAAGGTTTCTTTTAAAAATATCCTCTGTACTATATTCGCGAATTGTGCTATGGTTTACCTGTTCATCTCAACAATACAATACACACCTTTTAGTATGAACCAGTCCATGATTATCTACAAACTCATGTACAGCGAGTTTCTTTTTTACTTCTTTGTAGTTTCCATACTGAATTTGTTCTACAGTGCCTTAGGTGTTCGTCTACTATTAATAATTAATGAGATTAATCGAAGACTTCATTGCAGCAGAGATTTGAAGAAATTCAAGCTCATTGCTCGGGCGTCAGTTTATTCTATCGTATTGTGTAGCTTCACTTTCTTTGTCGTCAAACTCTTTTTTGACTTGCACTGGTCAGGGATGAGAGCCGTACTCGTGCTAGTAATGCTATTCCTAGATTTAGAAATAGGTCATATAGTACTATTTATTTATATTATAATTTGCAAAACACGTAAATGGAACGATGATATAGAAAATATAAATCTTCGGAATGATAATCAAGATGTTACGATTGATATACAGGGTGTCCCGTAAATAATGGATAATCTCTTAAGGGGTCATTGTACTCATCATTATGAACAACTTTTACTATGGGACCAAACCTGAAATCGCGAAAAAAAATTAGCTGACCAGTACATTTATCTACATCAAACTCGTCAAAATGTAGGGAGCAGCTGATTTTTTTTTCGCGATTCCAGGTTTGGTCCCATAGTAAAAGTTGTTCATAATGATGAGTACGATGACCCCTTAAGAGATTATCCATTATTTACGGGACACCCTGTAGATTCGAACTTGGAAGATAATAATATGTATCATGTGTTGAACTCACTTATTGAAGCTTGGAATCTACTGACTGAAACTTCTGGTTTGAAAGTAAATACAAAATTTACTAATATTTAACTTGAGTGAAGAGTGAGAGTACTTTAAAAAAACCGGTCAAGTGCGAGTCGGACTCGCGCACGAAGGGTTCCGTACCATATTATATGTTTAACAATCGCAAAGATAACTTTTTACTTATTTTATAATGATACTGTTAATTACAAGGTTATTTTTTGCAGTTGCAGAAAATCACCCATGTTTAAACAAAATACCTTATGAATCGCCGTTTTCAGTATTGTTGATTAAATACAGTATTCATGGTACCTACATGGTATAAAGAAGTTTCAAATTCCTAATTTGTTGAATTGTTGCGCTAGAGCTCGTACAAAAATGGTCTAAAATTTACAAATTTTGCGGCCCCCTATTTCTTAATTTTAAAAGATTAAAAAAAAATTTGTTTGTACTCTACTCAATGAGTTCTAGACGATGACACCCCACATGCTAGATTAAAATTTTTATTTTTTTTTCAAAATGAAAAGTTTATTGTATGGGGATCGACCCCTTACATTTTTAACTTTGCTTTATTTTTATTATTTGTTGTTATAGCCGGAATAGACATCGGAGGCTTAATAAGTTTGTACTGGACTGTACGTGGTTGTCTCATTTCATGGATTTAAATTTTCTTGCGCGGAACCCTAATTATTTTTCTAAAATAAAAATAGCCTAAGTTGCTCCTTAAAACATCAGCTATATGTCGTCAAAATCGGTGAAAATTCGTTTGGCAAGTTTTCTAACTTGACTCAAAGTACCATTTTTTTAATCGGACAGCGCTTTAAAATTCTTCTATACAAACTATAACACCCCTAACCTCATTTGAGGCGTAGTTTTGAAAAACGAATAATGACAAAAATTATTACTTACTTTATGCAAGTATTTGTGCTAAGTTTCAAGTTGATTAATCAAATTAATAAGATTTTTCATATAAACTGTATCTCTGTTTTCACGAACACTGATAAAGAATTTCAAAAATCGTCTGGTATGTTTCCATAACTTGACTCAAACATTATTCACACCAATTTTAGAGTTAATCAAGCCCCCAATAAAATCATCCGCTATAAAATTAACTTTTCACCCCTTAGGGGTAGATTTTTGGAAAACCCTGATACACGTTAGTCTTAATTTTTGGTCTCAAGTATAAAAACTGAGTTTTGAGTTAATCGGACCGCGTGTTAAAGTTCTTCCATACAAAATTTGACACCCCCAATCCCTCCTTAGGGGGTAGTTTAGGAAAACTCAAAAAGATAACTTTATAATATACTTAGATGAATATTCGTGCTAAGTTTCAAGTCTATTAACTCAAGGGATAGGATTTTTCATACAAACTTTCATCCCCTATTTTACCCCCTTAGGGAAGGAATTTACAAAAATCCCTTCTTAGTGGATGTTTACACTATATAAGGTATCTATATGCAAAATTTCAAGTCTCTACGTCCATTGGTTTGGGCTTTGCGTTGCTATATTAGTAAGTGACTCAGTCAGGACTTTGATTTTTTTATATATATAGATTTACCGTGTTATTTTAAGACCACAGACTTCTTATAGGTTTTCCTGTAATGTACAGGTATAGAACTATTTTCTATATTTTTTTCAAAATTTTAGGCTCAGTAGTTTCGGAGATAAGGGGGGGGAATGGTCAATTTTCGTCAATTTTCTGAAATAACTTTAAAACAATATATTTTAAAATTATAAAAAAAATATATTTGGGACCCTCATAGTAACCCCTTTCATTTGATATGTCACACGGTACAGTTTACAAAACTTTTTTTTTTAAATTTTCTTATTTTCCCCCTAAAAGTGACTCTTATATTCAAAATTCATATATTTATTTTAACTGTGCGTGTTTGGGTCACAGAAATCCATATGTGTACCAAATTTTAACTTAATCGGTTCATTAGATTCGGAGCAAATTGGCTGTGACAGACGGACAGACGGACAGACAGACAGACAGACAGACACACGAGTGATCCTATAAGGGTTCCGTTTTTTCCTTTTGAGGTACGGAACCCTAAAAATAATTTAGGGGCAAAACTAAATAAAATTTCATTGAATCGTCAATATATTAAAATTGACAAAAGAGGTTCATCCACTGATGATAGTGATAATAATAACTATATATTATTTTCAGGTGATGTTACATTTTGTTACAACGTTTACAATAAGTTTGGTGTATGTGACTGTGATTACATTTTGGTTGAAGGGAAAATTCGTGAGTATTTAGGTTACTGGTGACCCATGATAGGTTGACGGCTATGACCATTTGTTATATCAGTTACAATATTTCAAAAATTCGGTCGCATTCATTGACTATTACTTAATAGAATAGCCAAGTTTGCCAACAACAGTTTATTTTTTCTTTTCTTTCACCATCTTTTGCATTGTTTTTTCGCTGTCTGCCATATTGTTACCTTCCATAAAGATTCTAAACTGAGAATTTAAGTTTAAATATAAATATCTAGAATCCTACAAAAAAATCAAACTTTTTATTTTAATCTTGTATATTTTCAGTATGACCACGGCTTGGCTGTTAGCCACATATTAGGAATATCTTTGATGTTACCGAAGATGATCTTCGTTGAAATGGCACTGTCCTGGATCTGTGAAGCATTTTATACTGAAGTTGCGAGAGCCAAAAGTAATGTTATATTGAAGTTATCACAAGACTGTGAGTATGAACTTTACAGAAATATGAAGCGAGAATAATCATAATAATAAAATTTATTCAAAAATAAAAATTGGTAAGATACAGTATAAATCTTAGAAATAATGTAGGTATTACAAAGTATGATGCCTGTACTAGGATAAACCTGTATCACAGGCGGCATGAGTTATTACAATTACTATTTGGACTACTAATTTCTTAACAATATTTAACATAAGTTACGTAAAACAGTGACATAGTTTTTAAATTTATTATTTAAAATTTACTTATACACTAATATTATGGTCTTAAACATAAAGATAATTTCGATATTATTTACAGAAAATAGTTCTCATCACTTAGTTACACGATTATGATTGTGTCTGCAGTATTATTATTTTGTTAAAAACAAATATTGCTGTAAGGCTAAATTAGATTTTTGAAGCGGTCGGCTAATGTGCTTAGACAGCGACAAATCGATGGTAAGTAGGCCAGCGCAGTGGTCAAGTATATTATTGAGTCAGCAACAAGCGAAACGGAAGTCTGGCCTTGGGTATGACGCACTAGGTGCCCTCATAATCGATGGAGTTAATGTATCTGTATTCTGCTATTTTCCTAGCAGGGCATTCAGCGTCTCCCGTTTTGTGATCACTGGGCTTTTTGAAGCGTGAGCAAGTTCCACATTTCGGAATGTCTGCTTTCTTCGCGCAATCGGACATCGAATGGCCTGCTGCGTCACCACAGTGACCACACGTAATAACGATCTCTCGGCAAGTTTTTGCTGCATGGCCATATTGTTGGCATTTATAACACCTTGTTACCAATGTAAAGTCCCTCACGGGGCAAGACGACCAGTTTATAAAAAGCCTTGATTGAGGGATTTAGGGCTTTACGAATATCGGATGAAACTTCAACAACGTAGTTGCAGGTCGTAGCATCTCTCTTCGATTTGTGGCTTAATTTTATTAAGGTCAAGAAGGATTCCAGGGACATCACTGGTAACTTGTCGGCTACGTTTTGTTCGAAAATGTACCTGAACACCTCATTTTCATTCAAGGAAGTCGGCACTCCTACAATCACGATCCGTGGTTTGCGCTTGCTGGGTTCGTCGGCGGTAAGTCCAGATGTAGAGAGCTGGACTGCGTGCTTCAGTTTATCAGCGTCGTGTTTTGTCTCCGTACTGATAATTACGCCTCCATTTTTTGTTTTTCTGACACCACGATCGTGCAGCTTCATTGGTTCGGGCCGTATGATTTTTGCACAAGTTCTTTCGTTTCGTCACTAGATTTAAATTTATCATTGGGATAAATGGCAACAGAGCTTAGGTTATTGGGTCGAACGAAATCATTTGATCCCTTTTTCACCATATCGGCAAAAGAAGCATTTCCCGCAGAACCAGAGTCCTTAATCGTCTGCTTGAGCTCCGCAATATGTTCCGTCAGGTCACGCTTTTCTTGAAGGGCGTCAACCATGTCATCTATCTAGCCGGTAATTTCCCGCTGCGGGGCTTTTCCGCACACTTCTGTTCTTTGCTATTTAATTTAATCATTTATTACAAGTAACTAGACTCACAGTGTTAGTAACAATATGCTTACAAACTAGAGATTGCAACCCGGTATGTTTCTCAACCCGGCCGGGCCCGGTTGCATTTGTCACCAACCCGACGACACCAGCAACCTCTTAAGGGGTCATTATACTCATCATTATGAACAACTTTTACTATGGGACTAAACCTGAAATTGCGAAAAAAAAATCAGGTGTTCAGTACATTTATCTACATCAAACTCGTCAAAATGTAGCTGATTTTTTTTTAACGATTTCAGGTTTGGTCCCATAGTAAAATTTGTTCATAATGATGAGTATAATGACCCCTTAAGAGGTTACTGGTGTTTAACAAATAACCCTGTATAGTTTTTTTTTTTTTTAATTTAAGTAGTTGTTTTTAGTTTTATCTTTCTATTACGGACGCTTTTAATGTGCACATCTTTCTACATTGTTCTCACATGTATATTTTCAACATGAATTATGTAACCAATAATAATTTTGATTTAACACCTCACGTGTCTGAGTTTGGGCTATTTTTAGACCCAAAACCATAGCGTTGGTAAGGGGGTTGGGGGGTAGTTGCGAACCCTATAGGTTCACTACTACTGATGAGGATATGTTTTCCATCGGATGATGTTTTTTTACGTTTATACAGGGTTATTGGTAAAACACCAGCAACCTCTTAAGGGGTCATTGTACTCATCATTATGAACAACTTTTACTATGGGACCAAACCTGAAATCGCGAAAAAAAAAATCAGCTGTTCAGTACATTTTGACGAGTTTGATGTAGATAAATGTACCTGAACAGCTGATTTTTTTTCGCGATTTCAGGTTTGGTCCCATAGTAAAAGTTGTTCAAAATAATGAGTACAATGACCCCTTAAGAGGTTGCTGGTGTTATACCAATAACCCTGTATATTATGTGATATAAGCTTATATACCTACTATGTAAAGTTTTGTCCTTATGCACACATGGAGTGCATTTGATACGCGGGGGGGGAGGGGGGTTAGTTGCGAACTCCATAGGTGCACAACTACTGATGATGATTGGTTTTCCATCGGATGATGTTTTTTTACGTTCATATATATGCGATATGACACGCCCTTCCGCTCCACCCAGAGCGGGAGAAGTTATTTAATGATTTCCCACCATCAAAAAAAAAAAAAAAAAAAGGGGTTAAAAGGTGGCCGTGGAGTTTCTTGCCCGTTCTTCTCCATAAGAACCTACTACGCTTTTGAATGGGCTAGGTCATCTAGGTTCACCTTTTCTGACTGACCGATCTCTTGACAGTTGAAAAGTGCCTGTAATTGGTTTATTTGAAATAAATGCTTTGAGTTTTGATTTTTTTCTGTCATCTAAGCTATTCTATTTGGTTCCAGTAAAATTAAAAAGAAGATGGATTAACATAAAACGAGTGTTGGATACAGATATTCAAGAGATGACTGCTGGTGAAGGGTTTCCCGTGGATGCTGCCTTAATGGTGCAGTTCATCAAAACCATCACTGCTTATACTGTTGTGTTACTGCAGTTTGCTTTCTTGTGATTAATGATAAAACACCAACAACTTTATGTTATTTATTGGTTCACATAAAAAATAAACAGTAGGTATAAATTTTTGAGCTGTTTTAATTTTGGGATTTTCAGAACAAGTGTAATATATCTAGCTGTATCTACCTGCGCCCCGCGTTTTCACCCGCATAGGTCTCGCTCCCGTGAGAATATTGGGATAAAAAGTATCCTATGTCCTAATCCAGGTCATGGTCTACCCATGTGCTAAATTTCATCCAAATCCGTTCAGCCATTTTAGCGTGAAAGCGTAACAAACAAACAAACACTCACTTTTGCATTTATATCGTAATGTTCTGATTATGTATTCAAAAAATAAAATTGAAAAGTTTTATTATTATTAGAAATCTGTATCTCAGAACAATAAGTTATTGTTCTGAGATTATGATACAGATTTCTTAGCAAAATAATTAAAATTAAATTTAATTTAATTCGGACAACAGTGATCCATATTGTGTTAGTATTACAAAGACTTACAATGTAGTGCTAGTAGTACAGGTAGAAATAAAATAAAAATAAAATAAAATAACGCACACTCCATGCAGAGGATGACCAGACAAGAAAACATATGTTTCCTACCTGACCAGCCTCCGCACAAAATGCCTAATATTAGGAGTATAGCTCTCCGCCACAGCTCTCAGGATATAGTTGCGACTACCTCGCATCTGCTTAGCAAAATAATGCTACAAGCTACAAAATATGTTTTTTTTTCTATTGTAGTATACTTCGGATCGACCAAAGAGTTTTCAACCATAACGTAATCCACGTTACTATGGTTTCGGAGCCAATTATTGTGTTCGTTAAGCTTTTGCTAACTTTGGTTATCCAGCGTATATCCAGCGGCTCATGTATAGATAATATTATGCATAATGTCAAAGGGGGCAGTGGTTGTGTATTAGAGCTTGCCTTGTCTGATCACACAGCGCAACTCTTTAAGTGTCCTGTGAAGAAGTCGTGTTGTATTGATCAGTGGTTTATATTAGCAAGGGATTATTGCCCTGAAAATAAATCAAAGTTTATCGAAACTATTAGTAACCTAAGTTTTAATGAAGTTTATAGTAGTACTGATCCTGAATTAGCATTCAATTCATTTTACGATCTATTCAAACTGTTCTATGATCTATGTTTCCCTGTCGTAAGAAAAAAGATTTCTGCCAAAAAATCACCTCGGTGGATTTCTAAAGGAATAAGAAATTGTAGTAAACGGAAGAGAGCAATGTTGTGGGAGTACAGAAGATCGCCTAGTTTAAAAAATAAACTATCACTAAAAGCCTATTCACAAAGACTAAAAAGAGTCATATATTTGACACAAAAATCACAAAATAGTTACATGGTAAAAAATGCGAAAAATAAAACTAAAGCAACTTGGAAAATAATTAATAGATGTAAAATAAATTTCCCCCCTGAACCCATTCAAAAAATAGTTGTTCGAAATGAGCATATAAGTGACCCTAAAGAAATAGCTTCAGCATTTAATGATTATTTTATAGATTCTGTTCAACCTAATGTTAATAGTAATTGCACTGGTGCTGTATCCTCTGTAAATAACTTTCACAAATCGCTATTTATGTCACCAACAGATCCCTTAGAAATATTCCAAATTATTAATTCTTTAAAAAACACGAACAGTGCGGGTTATGATAGTATAACTTCTGACATTTTAAAATCTGTATCACATATAATTGCGCCCGTATTGAGTTTTATACTAAATTTATGCATAGAACATGGCCATTTTCCAAATTCGTTAAAAACAACTTTAATTAAACCTTTGCACAAAAAAGGTGAAAAAGTAACTGTTTCGAACTACCGTCCAATTGCTCTCATACCAGTAATATCTAAAGTTTTTGAAAAAGTTATTTATAAATCATTATACTCATTTCTTGAACTTAATAATCTATTTGCAAAGCAACAATATGGTTTTCGGAAAAATAGAAATATTAATAAGGCAATATATGAACTGTTTTCTGTAATTGTTAGTAATGTAGATAAAAAAAATCATATTGCAACAGTACTCATGGATATGTCCAAAGCGTTTGACCACGTCAATCATGAAATATTATTAGGTAAACTAGATCGATATGGCATTAGAGGGAATATTTTAAATTTACTTAAAAGTTATCTCAGTGACCGTAAGCAAATTACTGTTCTGAAAAGAATATGCTCAAAGTCTAAAGTAGAGGTAACTTATATGTCATCACCTAGATATACATCATGTGGAGTACCGCAAGGAAGTGTCATTGGCTCTCTGTTGTTTCTTATTTATATCAATGATTTGCCAAAATGCACAAAATTTCAAACAGTTTTATTTGCTGATGATAGCACACTCATTATACCATGCAAACATATTGAAACTTACCAAAATGATATAAACGACTCCATCCATTGCATTATAGATTGGTTAGTTATGAATGAATTAAAAATAAACATAGAAAAAACAAAACTTATGACATTTAACCAAAAAACCGTTACCCCTAATTTAAATATAACATATGATAGCCAAAAAATAGCTGAAACGGACAATGCCAGATTTTTAGGCCTTCAGCTGGATAGTCACTTGACCTGGAAATGTCATGTAGAGATCGTCTGTAAAAAATTACACCAATACTCATATGCACTCTATAATCTTGCAAAAATGGCAAACGAGTCTATTGTTCTCATATCGTACAAAGCATATGTGACATCTACATTACGTTTTGGAATTATATTTTGGGGAAATTCCACAGAGAGGTCAACTGTGTTCAAAGCTCAAAAGAGATGTGTGCGTTCTGTATTTAAACTTAAACCTACTGACAGCTGTATCCCATATTTTCAAAGATTTAAACTCCTAACATTTCCTTGCATGTATATTTTTGAAATAGCAGTATTTGTTAAATCTAACTTTCATATATTTGATACACTGAAATCCAAACGTCGCAACAGAGAGATATGTACCATTCCACACAAAACTGCATTATTTTCGAAAAGTCTTCTTGGAATGGCACCTAAAATCTATAATAAGCTTCCTATTGAAATCAAAGAATTAAATGACATACCGGAGTTCAAAAAAGCTTTATTGGAACTACTATATAAGAAGGTATATTACTCCGTTAATGAGTACCTAGATGACAGATTTTAATTTATTGAATTTATTCCATAATTGTTATTAAATATTAAATTGTTGACTATTGTTTTAAATATTAACTAATTATTGTCTACAATTATTGACTATTTATTGACTTATTATAGTGGCAAGACTTTAAATTATTGTATGCCGAAAGGCGGGTCACAGATGTACTGTAATATGTAAACTGTAACACCATATTTTTACCTGTGTACCACAATAAACTATTTGAATTTGAATTTGGTTGTTTATCTAAATAGGTAAATACATATTGCATCAGTGTAGATACAGTAGTGTATGAAACTGCACATAACTAGGTATTAAAACACTCGCGTGATACTAAAACACACTCGCGTTTTAATACCCCTCATTATGCAACAGTTTAATAAACTAATTGAGTTTGAAAGAGTAGCAAATATGTTTGAATTTGTTGGTCATTCCACGGGAACACTACATTTTTTCGGGATATAAAGTAGCCTATATGTTAATCCAGGGTGTCAGCTACTTCCACACCAAAATTCATCAAAATCGGTCGAGCCGTTTGAGTTTGAAAGAAGAGCAAATATATTTGAATTCCTTGCTCATCCCACGGGAACACTACATTTTTTCGGGACAAAAGTAGCCTATGTGTTAATCCAGGGTATAAGCTATCGAAATACTAAATTTCATCCAAATCGGTCCAGCCGTTTGGTCGTGAAGAAGTAACAAACATACACACACACACTCATAAACTTTCGCCTTCATAATATTAGTGTGATGTATTTGTACCAAAGATCCCATTAAGAAACGGTTTAACATGCAACCTCTTCTTTGAAACATCACTTCAGTTTAAAATACTTTAGTATACCACAGGTTATCTTCACCATATCTCCACGGATGCTTATACGGCAGGAAATAATTATTTCAAAGGATTGCCGTTATTGAAATCGATAAGAAGGACTATTTACAACGTAACATCTTCCCTGTATTCCTCAGATGTGTAAACTACACCTACATTTCAAGCTCATTAATGTGGAAAAAAATATTTCCTTGGCACTTCCTCCTCTGGTACGTTGTCCTCCAGAGAGCATGTAACTTTGACCTCCAAATACGACGAAGATAAGAAAGTTTCGAAATCTCGACAATGTTTTTTTTTGTATTCGTACCTGGACGTCAAGTCTGCTATTACAATGGTGTCAGAATGGTCTATCATTGATTTCATAATTGTTGATTTTGACAAGTTTGGTAATCTACTAATATAATGGCGTCATTATGACTTTCCAATGGTCAACCACTGACACTCCATTGTAAGAAATGGCATAGAATGGTAATCTCGTACATAATGTTAATGACAAATGAATGACTGACGTATGCAGTAATGTGCTGTTTTTCGAAAATCATTTCTACTAACGGGTTTTATAATAATGGCAATACGACAATGTCATTCTACCACGATTCTATTACGAGACCACTGACCGACCAGTGATCGTTCCATTATGAATTTAGCAGATTATGAACTTGTAGCAAAATAAATAAATAAATAAATAAATAAATAAATAAATATCCTTGGATATTTCACACAACGCCATCTAGTCCCAAGCTAAGCAACCTAATGCTTGTGTTATGGTAACTAGATGGCTGATAAACTACTTATATACATTTTTTTTTTGTAAATACATACATATTATAGATAGAAAAACACCCAGACTCGGAACAAATACTTGTAGGTCGTACAAATATTTGTTCCGTGCGGGAATCGAAATGACAATGCAGTGACAATGGGATCGTGTTGGAATGACGAATTTCTAAAAAATAGCAGACTTGGGGCCCAGGTTAGTCACACATTAAAATGGGAGAAATTGTATGAACGAAAAGGGAACAAAATAATGATAACGTGACGGCACTGACAAGGGGACTAACCGGGGAGAATGGAAGAGGTATATTTTGTGTCAACTGAACAAGATTTAGTTTCAAGAAACGTGCTTTATTAAAAACGAAGTTATAAGTTAAGTTAAAACGAAGTTCTAAAATATTACAGAAAAGCAAATTGTAGTAAAACAATTGTATAAGTAGCTACAACGTTGCAGAAGTTCAACAAAGTCGCCGCGTCAACGGTGAAAAATCCGCAGGCGCTCATCGTCTCGAAATCTTTGTGTAACACCCGGAAGATATTCTTCCAGACTTTTTTTGATGGTACTGAAATTAAAAATATGAATTATTTCTCTACGGCTATTACATAAAACAAAAAAAAAATGTTTATTTCATATACCATAAATTATTTGGCTTACAATGCCTGTCGAGGAGTAAGTAAGTAAGTAACTAGGTTTTAAGGGTCGGTATGAAAGAAAACTAGTATATTTTCATTTGGTTAGACTGGAAGCCGAGCGACCGCAGCATAGTTTGGGAAAGGCCAGATGGGATATCAACATTAAATATTGAGGAGTTCATTAAAAGGATAAGTGTCCGAAAACGATACTAAAAATGTCCTTTCAAATAAAAAAAGAATTTTCAAAATCGGTCCACAAATTGACAGAGAAATCGGTGTACATGCATAAAAAAGAATATATAGGGTGACTGGTAATTAGTGATCGATACTTTGATTGTATTCATGATACACACAAACAACTTTTAGTATGGGGTCAAACCTGAAATCGCTAAAAATAAAAACAGCTGTTCGCCACATATTGGTTCGCTTATTCACGATTTCAGGTTTGGTCCCAAGTTGGTTGTTATCATGAGTACAATCATGTGTTTAAGTATCGGTCACTAATTACCAGTCACCCTATATAGGCGACGAATTGAGAACCTCCTCTTTTTTTCGAAGTCGAAGTCGGTTAAATAGTCTGATTTACTAGGCACCCTTACTAGCAAAGTAGATTTTATTTAATCAGTAGAAACATTTACATCTTCAAAGTTCTATGATGTGCGTTTTGTTTTATACTCACAGTCCTGTGATACTTTTCTCACAACATTACTCCGCGCTTTTCCAAGTTCTTTATAAAATGCTTCGCAAGCGAGACAAAGCCCCAATTCCACAAAGAACACCTTGGCTAACCATAGAATTACTCCAAATGTATGACTAATGATAACTTCAAAATTCTCCTGAAAATGTAACTAATTCATTTTATAATAATCGTCAATTAATCTACCCTTATATTCTATGAGGAAGAGCTCATGGCCAAGTAATAACAGCCGCAAGGTATGGCAGCTCGATCCGTCAAGTTAGGCTATCTTTACATGACGAGACTCCGTACCTCAGAAAGCACGTTAAGCCGTTGGTCCCGGCCGTGGGCGTACCCAGCTTTTGGCCCAGGGGGGGCAAATCTGGGCACGCCACAATTGCGGCGATAAGCCCCCTCTTTGAGGAGTGGTTAGAGAGGCGCCACGGCGTCCTCACCTTCCGCCTGACGCAGGTCCTCACCGGACACGGTTGTTTCGGGAGGTTCCTGTTTCGCATAAGGCGGGAGGAAACGCCCGGGTGTTACCATTGTGTGGATCGCCCGGAGGACACGGTGGAGCATACAGTGGAGGTGCGCCGTGTTCTCACGGAGGCGATCGGCGGCGGCGATCTCTCGCGTCCGAGCCTGGTCCAGGCCATGGTGCGGAGCGAGAGTGCATGGGAGGCCGTCACCTCCTTCTGCGAAGCAGTGATGCTCGCGAAGGAGGAGGCGGAACGCGTGAGGGAGAGGCAGCCTCACACCCTCAGTCGCCGCAGGAGACGCCCTGGGCGGCGGGAATCGCGGGGCGATTTCCGGCCACCGTAGGCGCGGGCCTGCGGACGGTGAGCAGCGGGTAGCTCGCCGTCCGGTAAGGACCAGGCCCGAGTCGACGGCGCGTTGTGTTCCACGCGCGCCTCAAAGAGATGTCAGCAAGTGACGGGGTCCAATAGGGCCGACGCCGCTGGGGTCGCGGATTGTTTGAAGAAGTTACCGCGGCCGTGGCATAGGCAACTGAAGGAACACGGGTGGGTTTTAGTCAGTAAAAGTCTGACACGCCCTTCCGCTCCACCCAGAGCGGGAGAAGTTATTTAATGATTTCCCACCCTCAAAAAAAAAAATAAAAAAATTTCTTAAGCCGGGTCCCCCACACGTTTTTTTTTTTCGCCTCATCAGTCTGCTCAATGTCCTCGGCAAAATCTATGAGAGAAATATTTATAAGCGCCTCAAAGATTATGCCGAGACAAAGGGATTCCTAACGAGCAGTTTGGTTTTCGAACCCAACACTACAACAGGTCCAACACATCAACGAACACATCATAAGCGTTGGTTTCCAACGTGGTTCGATGACGGGTGCTATTTTCTTCGATATAGCGAAAGCGTTTGACAAAGTCTAACACAACGGTTTATTTTAATAAGCTTTACAAACTCGGTGTGCCAGACAGTCTCGTGCTCATCATACGAAACTTTTTGTCTTTCCGCACTTTTCGCTATCGTATCGAAGGAGCGCTAACCTCTCCCCACTCCATTCACGCAGGTTTCCCTTAGGGCTCTGTGCTTTCTCCACTCATTTCCACGTTATTTACCACGATATCCCAAAAAGTAAAAAGGCATAGTTAAAAAGAATAGTAAAAGGAAATGGCCGTATCGTCTGCGAACAGAGCCTGTTCGCAGACGATACGGCCATTTACTATTCCGGCCAACGTCAAGACCCGATATCTCGCACGAGTCTCCAAACCGCAGTCGATAATTAAACTCTGCGCATGGTTTCGAAAGTGGAGAATCGAAGTCAATTTCGACAAAAGTCAAGCGGTTCTCTTTTTGAAACTGCGTCTCAATCGATCTCCCCCTCCCGACCGATCACCATGTTTGGCAAGCTGATCCCTTGGGAGAAGCGAGCCAAATATCTAGGTGTGACCCTCGATGAGCACCTCTAAGCCCATAAAGCAGTCCCGTTCTGAATGCACGTAGCAAATTTTCACTTAAGTGCAAGTTGCGTATCTATACAGCGTGTAGGTATTCTCCCAATCATGACCTACGCGGGTTCAGTATTTGGACACGCAAAGTCCCGAAACATCCATAGGATGCAGACCTTACAAAATCGTTTCCTCCAAACGGCTACGGGATCCCCTTGGTTCGTTCGGAATTAAATACTCCACCTATACCTTAAAATCCCAACTATCCATCAATTCTTGAAACGCAATTCCAAGCGTTTCTTCGATACCCCCGCGAAACATCGCAACCCCTCTGGTTGTCGAATCCGCTAGATAAATCCCCTCTAAAATCAGTAAAGTCCGCCGCCCAAGGCATGTTCTCACCAACCCCGATGACCCCATAACCGTCTTCCAGGAGAAAAGTAGGGCCACCAGTACAGTTTACAAACAAATCTACATTCCGACACCGCCGCTGAGGTCCCTTCCGGTTGCGACGACGACCCCCACGTAATTCCCCCAGACCCTTGATCGGCGAAGGAGGGCCAGCTGGTGGCGTAGCTGAGCCTGTAGCAGATAATAATTATCTAGATATGATCCAGCCTGCGGCGCCCTAAGCCGAGGTACGTACACCACGGGGCCTGCCCTTAGCATGCAGTGCTTAATTTACAGATTAATAAAGATCGGTTTATGGCCGCGCAGCGCGGTACCTATTTTCTAAAATGAATGCATAATATATTGTACTTCATTGGAAAGTAAGTACACGACGACGACGACGTGACGTGGCTGTTACATAACTTTTTTCGACAACATTACTTACGCATACAAGATAAAAGGGGGGCGGGGGGCAGCTGGCCCCCCGGGGTACGCCCGTGGTCCCGGCTGTCATTCGGGGATCGTTGACGTGGGTCGTCAGAAACGCGAAAGTGTGACAACCAGTCTTACGAAGGGGTATCGTATTACCCAGTTACTGGGTTGTGGAGGTCAGTTCACTTCTCACTTCTACATAGATCACTTCTGCGCCCTAATTGCGTAACACACTATCGATCGAAATCTGAATAATTTTGAAGCAAATTGCTAATCTATTGCTTCATATGTTCGAAAAATTTGTCTTCTCAGCACCGTAAATAAAGCTATGAATGTTGTTGAACTATCAAAATGAAACTGATTCCGATTGAAGTGTGTTACGTAATTAGTGTGTCCAAATTGCTCCATAATTATGATTTAAATAACTGAAGTGTTAATCGACTTTTGTCGCTGAAAGTACATTGTTTCTTAACTGGCGAAATGTAGGTGTTACTCCATGTATACCCCCCCATTTCCCTCCCCTTCCCCTACCCCTCTTAACCCTTCGGGTATTATAGGAGCGATGTTATTTTATGTTACGTGCATTCTTCAAGAGGGGACGGTGCCTGGGAGGAATTTGAAAAATAGGTATTTGAAAAAACTATTGCCATCGCGCTGCGCTCGAACAGTGATAATAGAGTGCGATAGGGACAGCTGCAGGTCAGACCGATTATATCACAAAAATTTTGACGAGATCGACGTTTCGTATTCCCCTTTTTTCTCCTCAAAAACTGAGCCGATACAATTATTTTTTTCATTAAAATTTTAAGAAAGAGTATGTCTGGGTTCCTATCATTGTCTTTTATGTTACAAACTTATAGAATTTGTCTGATAGTCCTCTGATCACGGCGGTAAAAATGGGGCATTTTTGTAATTTTTGGAGGGTGATGTTTTCTTTACTAATTAGTTCCTGAAAAAAGGACAATGACAGGGACGTGTCTACAGCAGACTTACATTTTATGAGAAAAAAAAAAATTATTGCTCTATAGCCATTATTCAGGAAGAACAACGGGGAATACATTTGTATGTATAGAATTGCAGGCCACCTTCCCTCATAAGGACTACACGAAACTACTCATGCTCATTGAAGATACCACAGTTATCCTTGATAATTATGTAATCGCTATCCTTACTAACTTAATAATTACGCTGTTTAAACTCACAAAATTCTGTTTAGACCATATTATCAGAACTCCCACATAAACCAGTGTCTGCACAAATGTGGTTATAAAGTGGAACAAAATCTGAAAAAAGTTTTACAAGTTAATTTCTTTTCAGAATTTTTGTTTAAAAAAGACCGGCCAAATGCATGTCGGACTTCGCACATTTAGGGTTCCGTACCAAATCTGATTCATCAATATGTTCGTATTTGTTAGTAAAATATACGTAATTAGGTCAATGGGAAATAAAAAAAAATCTTCGGAACAAAATTTTGTAAAAAAAGCTGACTTTGGTGGCTTCTCTTTCCTTTGTTTTTCGATGTTTTTTTAAGCAAAACATACAGTATTTATCTACTCAATGATCTCTAAACAACGATACACCACTAGAAAATGTTGAACTACCCCAGTAGTTCAAATTTTTTTTCGGGCCCTCCTTTATATGTATGAGAAAAACATTAAAAATATTTTTTAATAATTTGTATGGACTTGAGTCAACAAGATGCTGATTGCTGATACTGTGAAAATTTTAAGGCTAGCTCCAACCGTTTGGCTGTAAAACCTGTGTGACAGACGACGGACAGACGGACACGTGAGTGACACCAATAGGGCTCCGTTTGGACCCTTCGGGTACGGAACCCTAAAAAAGCATCAGCATATTATTTTAATGTTTCTAATGTAGAAACTTCTGTGCCAAATGCCATTTGGACGTTCTTTAGTGTAAAACAGATGCTTATAATTTTCCCATACACGAGTAAACAACAGTAAAGATAATTACACTAAATCCAGAAGTTTTCAACGTAAGATCCCAAGCATCATAAATTGATATCATAATATTTTGCATTCCTTCCAGTACTATGTCTCTATCTACAGCTATTTCATCATTGCCGTTTCCAAAATTAGTATTATTTATATTATAATTCCATCGAATAGTTTTACAAGTTAGCATATGAATGTATAGCATGATTTGAATTATCTCTAAATCCAAGAGTATCGATGTAGATACATAAATTCCTCTTAACAATGTCCAACCAGGGTCGTAACTTATTTTAAAAACTACCAGGATAAAACAAAATAGTAAGAGTGTAACTGTTAAGGAACACGACATGGTCTTGAAATTTTTTGTGTCTCTGCTGCTGTAAAGACATTTGCTAATCTCGTAAAGAAGTGCAAGTAAACGCACAGTTGTTGTGCTGTAGTACAAATTGATTACACATACTCCTGCAAAGTTAAACAAATACTCCAAATATATAATGTTGTAAATACTCCCGTATGTTTTCACACTAAACTTGGTGTATTCCATGATTCCCTGATAAAAACCAATCATTGCACAAATCATGATTACAGCGTACACTATATTTTTTCTCGAAACATTTTCCACATAATTATTATTGATATTATATTTCCGCATACACGAGATAGTACTGATATAATAGAATGGATAAAAAATGCTCAAAAACTCTTTGTTTATGCAAACTTTTCTCTGATACATATTGTTAAAAAACATTTTTGTGTTATTGAAGCGATCTGTAGTCAAAAAGTGACGGTAAAAAATAATTATGTAAGTGAGGTATATATACGAGTATATCGTTGTCAGTCTAGCATCGCTAACGATGCGTTGGTATTTTCCCCTGTAATATTTACTAAGCAATTAACTTGAAAGCTAGCTCAATTTATACAAAGTCTGACTCTGCAAGCAATAAAGTATGTTTCAACTTTTATTTATTAATTTGTTAATGGATGCTCGGATATAAGAAATGACGATGGTAACACATTCTAAACTAAATCGATAAAAAAAAATATGTAGATTTATTATCGTTGTAGACAAAACATTAATGCTTTAATGAGTAGCTGTTGGCATACTTTATTAAATGAAAAACGTAATTAATAGCAATAATTCTTAACAGAAAATAATAACATACCTATATTACCTACATACATATTTCACTTGTGCAACAAGTAAATCTATTCTAAGGAGGTTGAAGAGTTGATCAAAAAAACAAATCATTAGTTTCACTAAATTTTAATTAAAATAATCGATGCCGCAAAAATAACCACAATTTTTAAGCATCTACCTTTCCCGCCTCTATAGCTACTACATTTTCTCTCTCTATCCTCTTCTCTTTCTTAGTCTTCAAGTCTTCATAAATCTCTTCCAAAATTCTTTGTTTTGTCTCTGGCACATAGATAAACACATAGATGGTTGTGCATAGACAAACAGCTCCATAGAAGTAGAATGCCACATGGGCTCCTACAGCATTTACTAGAGGCCTGAAGAACAACGTTTGTAGGAAGGCAGCAATTGAAGCTACTGACATTGTTGTCGCCATTACTGAGCCTCGATACTGAAAAAAAGATAGAGTTGATGAGTTTTTGTTGCAAGCGATCAGTATTAAAATTTTGAAAAGTGCATATTTGCCCAGACGATGTTATTAAGGTACTCAATCTTATGTTAAATAAAAGAAAGGGATGGATTTAAATAGATTATTGAATTTCAGCTTGGTACTTATTAACCACACAAATGATAAAGATTCATTTAATACGTTGTCTTTTACGAATAATATTATTTGGTTTGCTCCAAATAATTAACTGACGACTGCTGAATAAGAGCTTCTTATTGACCAAAAGCGATCGAAATGAAATTTGTAATGGCCACAAACAAAACTTTGAACCGACGATTGGTAACCACAGTTTTTTTTTTTTTGTAATCAGGCAGCGGATTAGAAGACGCTGCAGCCTATCTTCTAAGTGATAAAATGATTTCAATATCTAAAAATGTATTAAGTGTGGGTAACCATTCAAAGTCAAAGTCAAAGTCAAAGATTTATTTGCAGATATATATTGATCCTACCTTGAAAGAAAAGATCTCTCCAGTAACAATGACGGAGACAGGTTGCAACCCAAGCGCGTCACAGAAGATACACAAGCAGAGAGCGACGACCGGCAACCAGGCTGGGGTGAAGACGTTATAGTCTCGAGCCACGTACCAGGAGGCCAGGGCACACATGCTCAATCCTGACACGAATGCTGTTGCTATGAAAAGCGGCTGTGGATAGTAAGAGAAATAATGAAGATCAAATGCATGTAATAATGTTTTAGTGTTACTAACAGAAACCCAAGCAAGAGTACTCATTCGAGAACTTTTCATCACTCTCTGAAAATGTGATTAGTTATGTTTTGGAAATTGTTTCTAAAACAGTCTACTTTACCAGTATTTGGATCAAGATTTTTTCAAAGCAATTATTAAGGCAATTATATATGAACACACTGTTTGACAGTTAACTCTAACATAATTTAAAAGGATGAAATCGAGCCCTATATCTTAAGGTCAAAGCACATCTTCTAGCAGCAAGACACATTGCTGCTTCCCATTTTAATAAATAAATAAATATCCTTGGACATTTCACACAACGCCATTTAGTCCCAAGCTAAGCAACCTAATACTTGTGTTCTGGTAACGAGATGGCTGATAAACTACTTATATACATTTTTTTTTTGTAAATACATACATATTATAGATAGAAAAACACCACACACATTTTGAAATTACTACTGTTGCTCTCAGAAAGCGCAATAAAAATAAAGGTGTCGATCTCACCTTCCTCCCAGCTTTCTCCACTGGGAAAGACGCCAAGGCTGCTCCAAGTACTTGCACAGCTCCCAAAGCCATGGCCTGTTGATTTGGAGTCAATACCATGCCTGATCCTTCAGAAGACTTCAAGAATATCTCCCCAGCAAAGTTTAGTACTGGACTAGAGCCACACGTTTCTCTAGCTAAAGACATTACCATAGCTATTATAAAGGCTCTGATCAGAATTTTGTCTTGTACTGTAAAATAAAATTGCACAGTGGTTATTTTGACTTTCATAAGTGCCTTTTATGTGCATAATTGAAATAAATGATTTGACTTTTTTACAGGCGTGTTATGTAAGGCCGAGTACAGATAGTCAAATGTAACTTGAAAAGAAACAAATTTGCCTAGTTTTTACCCGACTGTCCCAGAAAAAGGTTAATGTTTTTCGAGAGTATGAATGTATGTATTTCAATTTATTTGGCACACTCTGTAGCCAAAACGGCTTGATGGATTTTAACATATGAGGTGTCGTTAGATTTGTAAGAGTGACTTAAGCTATTTAATATTTATATCTTGCATCTGGAAATACAAAAAAAAACCAGCCAAGTGCGTGTCGGACTATGAAGCACGCACAATGAAGGGTTCCGTAGATGGTTTGAAATTATCCCAAGAACAAACTTAACATTATAGTAGAAAAACATGTTCTCCCGTACATTTCAACAGTAAATGTAAGTTTGTACTCACAATATTGAGAGATTTACCATGTTATTTTAAGACTACAAACTTATTATAGGTTTTCCTCTAATCTACAGATATAGAACTATTTTTTTTTCAAAATTTTAGGCTGAGTAGATTTGGAGATAAGGGGGGAATGGTCAATTTTTGTCTATTTTCTTAAATAACTCTAAAACTATTTATTTTAAAATTATAAAAAAAAATACCTTTCAGACCTTCATAGTAAGCCCTTTTATTTTATATGTCACACGGTACAGTTTACAAAACTTTTTTTTTTAATTTTCTAGTTTGCCCCCTAAAAGTGACCCTCATGTTCAAAATTCATTTATTTACTTTAGCTGTACGGGTTTGGGTCACAAAAATCCATATGTGCACCGAATTTCAACTTAATCGGTCCATTATTATTCGGAGCAAATGAGCTGTGACAGACAGGCAGACAGACAGACACACGAGTGATCCTATAAGGGTTCCGTTTTTTCCTTTTGAGGTACGGAACCCTAAAAAGAAGGGAAAGATTTTAAAAAATACAACAATATTGTTGTATTGCATTGCATACATTTGGACGGCTATTTTGTGTACGTTTTACCAACATGTGTCCGGCATAATGTTATTAAATAAGATACAATTAAATATTAGAGTAACAACGTCTTGCGCGCTGTCAAACAGCTTAAATGGAGCAATGAGACACAATTGAATAGCATGCTTGGACATCTCTCAACGATAAATGAGCTTGATTCAAATCGTTCGAGTCGTAAGCAACCAAAATAATACACTCCCGGACTCATATATCGAGCCACCTTGCATGTTACATGTAGATAACGGTCTAAAACATCAAAATAATTATGAGTCAAAAAAGTTTTTATGCAGTTTTGAAGCCGACATACTGGCCATCATTTTGGTGTTATCATTGTTCCCAATTTGAATTCAGGCGGCTGGCTCGATTCAGGTATCCGGAAGTATATTATTGAGCCAATCAAAACATTCTGATAATGATAAGTGACGCCGTGTTATTTTTGGGGCTATTTCGGTAAAAGTCGTAAAGATTAGCGAAGTTGATACCTATCATTTCTATTAATATAGCGCTAAAAATAAATCTAGGTAATGTCCTCACATTGAATTTATTACTGTAGCGTTCGCGGTTTGAACTTAGGAAAATACCGCAGTAGTATATGAACACAAGGTCAGCATAAAAGCACTTAGGCTTAATTATGTTCTTAATGGACTGAGGTATGTAGCACTCCCATGCTGTATATCTTTCATCATTCATCATTTCAGCCAAAAGATATTCACTGCTGGACATAGGCCTCCCCCAAGCACCGTTACTTCGACCGGTTCTGTGCTTTCCGAATCCAGCGGATTCCTGCGGCCTTTACAAGGTCATCGGTCCACCTTGTGGGAGTTCCTGCAACGTTACGTCTTCTGGTACGCGGATGCCACTCCAGAACCAGGCCATCTGTTCTACGAGCAATGTGACCTGCCCATTGCCACTTAAGTTTGGCAATTCTTCGGGCTATGTTGGTTACCTTGGTTCTCCTGCGGATCTCTTCATTTCTGATTCGATCACGTAGGGAAACTCCGAGCGCAGCCTTCTCCATTGCCCTTTGGCTACATCTCTCAGGGGAAAACAAAAGTCTTTGGGGAGTACAAACAGTGTATTCAAATTGTTCTTGATTTTACCCTCACCGTTCACTATATCATTCTTAATTGCAATAACATTCATAAATATTGCTAGATTTTCGTCAACATTGAAATAATTAAAAATAAACTTACGAATAGCCTTTATAATGAATCGGTTGCTGTCTTCATCTTTCATTTGTTCTTTCTTAATCTGGTTTACTTCACTTATCACATTAGGGTCATCTTCTTTTCTGCATCTGAGCCATGCCATTGATCTGATTGCTTCCTGCAAAACGTTTTATTAAAGTTTAAATACACAGATGATTAGGCTATGATAGGCTGAGTTGAAGATAAATATATTTTTATTGTATTAACTGTGTACATCAGTTCTTATCACACTAATAATATTATAGAGGCGAAAGTTTGTGAGTGTGTAAGGTTCTACGCGCGCTGCCGTGCGTTTTTCTAATCTGTGAAGTATGGAATGTCTTTGAAGTGCGCGCACTGCGGTGAGAAAAACGCATGCGTTTTGTTACCGTAGGCCCCGCCTAGTGCGGCAGAACTGGATATACAAGGCAAATAAATTTCAAAATAAATTACAAATAAATTAAAAAACAAATTACAAATGGGTACTTGTATCAATTAAAAAAAAAAAAATATATATATATATTGTTTTAAACATTTGCATAATAGCTGGCGCTACCTGATTGTATACACGAATAGCAGTAAATGACTGACTGTACCGTACTTTATAACTGCGAAAGTGAGTTTGTTTATTTGTTACGTTTTCACGTTAAACGGCTGAAGGGATTTGGATGAAATTTATCACACAGGTAAACCATGACCTGGAAAAGGACATAGGCTACTTTTCAACCTGGATCGCAGAGGAAGTCGCGGGAAAGAGCTAGTAATTGATATTAAATTAAATTAAAGCATGTCATCAAAAATTGTTATCAAAGAAACTTCTTTCGAGTCACAAGCAAGCCTGTTGAAAAAGGTTTCTCTGGATCGAAAAATTCAATGAGAGACTTGAGTTTTTAGCATAAACTACTGAAGAAATATGTCCTACCTACCCCTTCGTGAATGCAAGCCTGAAGATGATGTAGTGCGTAATTTGTTTTAGAATTATACCATTGCTGTTATCAGCCAACTCTAAGCATGTTATCTATTCGACAAAGCGTATTTTGCTGAAGAGATCATTATACAAATAAAACAGCACGTATGAGAACCTTGTGAAATTTCGTTTTATATAATTACTCAAATATTGTGATTGCTCTTGTCAATATTGTTAAACGGAAGGAAAATTACAATAGTTCTATGTTCTATGTTAAGACGCGGTATTAGCTCAATAATCACAAAAATTGGTTTCTTGGATTATCGAGTATGACGTAACGCAATGAAACTATCCGACGCAAAAAATGCAGTGGACAGAGAAGGGTTTATATTAGAACAATTCAACTGAATAGAATACTAAAAAATAGTTTGATATTCCCAATAAAAAAATTGGAAGTTGCTCCACAAAAATAAACTTTGGCGTCGAACATGTCTGTATTTTCAGCGATAACGACATTCTTTTTTTTTTAAGAATTAATTAGAATTAGCATTTTTTTAAACTTTAACCGGACATTTATTTAATTTATTGTTTATATTCTGAATAATCTAAAGAAAACCCGGAAAATAAACGCACATTCGCAGCTCAGTCACATCTCGGCAACACAAATCTAATTTTCAATTTTCAACCTTATTTCAAGCCAGCTAATGGTGACAATAGATTGCACGGTTGTGTGATGTTTAAAATCGTAGTCAGTCCGCTCCTTAAGGATTTGGTTTCCGCATTTGATTCCTTCGTGTGGTCCATTGTGCGTGAGCCATGGCGGGTTTCGGAGGTTATTCCAACCAGCCCACTTCCCTCCAGAAGTTAATCAAATCTCTGGATCCTGTTATTACAATAGACAGCTGTGCTGCTGGGGAGTTTGTTCCGCTACTTCTTCTTCCCAGCTAAAGCACTAGGAAGTGGTGAAGTGCGGGCGTTTTGTGGGGACTGTCTTACTGTAATTTCGACGTTCAAAAAGTGCTGATTCTCAGCCTAATTTGAATAAATGACTTTTGATTTTGATTTTGAGTTATTTATGTTCAGAATGCGTCGTAGCAAGTTTAATTTTTTTTTGTTACTGTATTGATTGTCATTATCGCGACTGCGGAGATGGAACTTAGCTGGTCCTGCACCGCAATTTTGAAGGAAATTTCTAATTAAGGGGCCTATTACATTTCGACCGTGATTTTTGCGTTAAATGGCCAATTTTGTCGTTCTTATTCTGAGAAACTGAAAGACTTCGATAACTTTGACTTATTGAGTGGTGGAGAATAGTTATTAGTATATTTCTTAGCGGCCTCGCTTTTCGCAATTTTTTTAAATCTATTTATACCGGATGACTTTTTTTATTTTACCCTCTTGAAAAAATAGGGTATATTAGGTGAACGGAGTAGAAGCCTACGGCACACCTAGTTTTTTAGGGTTACGTAGCAAAATGGTAAAAAAGGAACCCTTATGGTGTGACTCAGTCTGTCTGTCTGTCTGTCTGTCTGTCTGTCTGTCTGTCACAGCTGGATATCTCAAGAACTACTAATGCTATCAACTTGAAATTTAGAATAGTTTTAGATGACGTTTACCCAACTATTTTGCAAATAAGAAAGAAATAAAAATAATTATGTTTTTTTTGCAACTGGGACTGAAGGGACCCCCCTTCAGTCAGGTTAAGCTACGCTTGCCGGGGTTGGTCCGTGCATGGGTGAACATCTTTACATAACGAGATTCCTCCGTGCCTCGGAAAGCACGTTAAGCCGTTGGTCCCGGCTGTTATTCGTGGATCTTTGACAGTCATTACGGGTCGTCAGAAGGCCGAAAGTCTGACAACCAGTCTTACCAAGGGGTATCGTATTACCCAGTAACTGGGTTTTTTTGCTGGGGAGTTTGTTCCGCTACTTCTTCTTCCCAGCTAAAGCACTAGGAAGTGGTGAAGGGCGGGCGTTTTGTGGGGACTGTCTTACTGTAATTTTGACGTTCAAAAAGTGCTGATTCTCAGCCTAATTTGAATAAAGGAACTTTTGATTTTTTTTTTTTTGATTTTGGTTGTGGAGGTCAGATAGGCAGTCGCTCCATGTATTTTACATGGAGCTGGTATTCAGTTGCATCCGGTTAAACTGGAAGCCGACCCCAACATAGTTGGGAAAAGGCTAGGCAGATTGATTGCTTTTGTGGATAGTTCTACAAGATAGTGTAATTTTTTAATTCCAAGCAACAGTCTGGAGCATGGATTTGTTCCCTTGAATGGCATTAGGCTCGTCTCCTTTTACATGGCAAGAATGTGTCAGCTCCATCCCTCCGGGAAACACAGGCGTAATTTAACTACACGTATGTATTCTCCTTCTTCATAAAAGTGCTAATCCAATGCTCTCATAAATTAAATTATGTATTGATAGCCAAGAATGTTATGATGGTTCCAAAATATATGTCCTTATACGTTATGTCAATATTTTTATCTACGTTTTACCTTGATAAATAATGTAATACACGTGTTTCACAAAGTAAAAGCCTATAATAAACACAATGACATGACAAACGAAATAGAATACAAAAACTTACTTGGATATTATGAAAATACTCGTAATGATCTCTTACCTCGGTATCTCCTTTTTTAATCAGATACGATGGTGATTCAGGCATCATTATGAAGAGTACTAAGTGTACTGTTGGTATCGCCAGACAAATCCATAGGATAGTGCGGTAGCTTAGTATGTCACCAATGACATATAAGAACAAGTTACCCGTTGTATGGAATAGGATTACCTGGAAAAGTAGATACGGATGAAATTACCATAGAAAAATAAAAAATAAAGCCGTTTTGGCTGCAGATCGACACAAAGAAATAGACATACATACCCACATACATGCATACATACATACATACGCTCGAAAAACATAACCCTCCTTCGGCAGTCGGGTAAAAAAAGTCACATAATTTCTGTTATAGTAGAATTATGTATCTGAATAATTATAATGTGTTATGTTCGTGCTCTTCATTAATTGTATTTTAGTGCAATCCACGAAGACGCGCCCCATTTTTCTTCCTAATCGCTTACAGTGCAAGTAACATTGTACACGTGGACGCACTAATTACCTATAGGTAGCTATAAGTACCTATAGTTAATTACATGCAATTAGTGTGTATCTGTTATACGAGTAGTCAAACCTCGAAGCTCCACTAGCTCGAACTAGTCAATCCTTAGATCTGACCAATCTCAGTCAAAGCCCAAACAAATGAAGTTTTTCGGCCTCTGTCTAAAGAATTTTAGTCAAACCTAGGAGAAACTTTGGTCAGGCAAACGTCGAAACTCAATTTAATGAAATCGGGGAAACATCAAAACACCCAGGTTAGGTTTGGGTTAGGGTTTTCGTCAGCAGGTCGACGGAGCCCCGCTGCGCGGGGCCCTATCTGTCTGCAGCGTTTAAAGGAACCTAACAAATTCGAACCTCAGGTTACCCCTGACGTCAACGTTTGACCGAGTCTGCCAGTCACTTCTAGGATCGACTAGGCAAAGACCGAAACAGATTATTTTACTTTCGACGTTTGACTGAAAAGTTAGGAACTTCTAGGTTTGACTAAAAATACTTTTAGCTTCGGGGTTTGCCCGAAGGTTTTGGTCAAACTCAGGATAAACCAGTCCTTCCGCGAAGAGACTGCATAACGACTTTTGACTATGACATATCGACAAAATTATAACACGCGGAATGTTGCACACTAGCACTGTAAGCGATTAGGAAGAAGAGTGGGGCGCGTCTTCGTGGATTGCACTAACTATATTTTATTTTATTGAAGTTATTTACTTCAACTTACCAATGTGCCAAGCATTCCTCTAACGTTGGCTGAGCTAATCTCCTTAGTATACAGTGGACATGTGACATAAGCGCCCGCCATTGTGAGACCAAACAATGCTCTGGCCAGGATGAAAGCCCACACTTCCATTGACGACAGTTTGATTGCCCAGCACGCCTGAAAAATTGGTATCATTAATGTTTTGATTTTTTATAAGAAGGTGTAACTGAGTTACTGTCTCAATTGATCACTAGGTAATGCCAGGTTTCTGAACGGAGTTTAAACTCTCAATAGCTATTGATTCGACAAAATTATCTATTTAAACGAATTCCTTCCTTATGCTCAGTTTTTGAGGTCCTCAGAGAAACCCTCGATAGTAAGGCCTTCATCATGCCCCGCGTATTGGCCTTCTAAAAAAAGTCTCATTCAATCAATCAATCTGCCTAGCCTTTTCCCAACTATGTTGGGGTCGGCTTCCAGTCTAACCGGATGCAGCTGAATACCAGTATTTTACATGGAGCGACTGCCTATCTGACCTCCACAACCCAGTAACTGGGTAATACGATACCCCTTGGTAAGACTGGTTGTCAGACGGGCTTCTGACGACCCGTAACGACTGTCAAAGATCCACGAATAACAGCCGGGACCAACGGCTTAGCGTGCTTTCCGAGGCACGGAGGAATCTCGATATGTAAAGATGGTCACCCATCCACTGACCAACCCCGGCAAGCGTAGCTTAACCTGACGGATCGACCCCTGCGGCTGTTATTACTTAGCCACGAGCTCCTCTCTAAAAAAAGTCTCATTGTGTGTACTTATTTATGTACTCTTATTCGTATTTGGAAAAGATAGAATATGGAAGAAGACAAAGTTATAAGGGATCACTAGTACGTCGTCAGAGATGCAAGTGGTCAAATACGCATTTCGTCATCTCTCAGGATAGACTCGCAACTTGTCAGAAACAGAACTCGACAGATACGCAGCTTGGCAGACACGCAACACGACAGATACTCATTTCGTCAGATATTTGAAACCATTCAACCAGATTGATGTAAACAAAAGGCCAGAGGAACGATGTTCGTCGCACTAATTTAGTTGAGTGCTTTCTTTCTTCGCAGAGATTTTGTTGGTGCTTAACTTGTAACTAATAATTTAATACTTACGAATGTAATACCAGATATGAAGAATAAAGTTAGTTTTCTCCCGAACTTGTCACTTAGTGTTGCCATTAAGTAATTTGCGGGTACGCATGTTAAGTACGGAGCCGCTGCTATCCATGAAATCTGAGAAGTAATTATTTAAGAATATTAGTTGTTCACTTTTTTGTACGTCATTGTATGATCAATTGTATGTCAAAGATGGATGGACTAGTCCACTCCATATTTGGCCAGATTTGAGACCCATGTTATAGTGGGGCGAGACTTTTATGTGTACAGAGCGATACTCTGCGCTTCTATTAAGAATTTACCTTCGACTGCCACAGTGCTATTGCAACTTCTATTTCATTGACTAAATCAGAACGAGATAGAAGTTGCAATAGTATTGTGCAAATTGTTGTTGTTGTTGTTGTTGTTGTTGTTGTATTGTTATTTTATAATGTACCCACCACCTACGTTAACATTGTGGAATGCAAATAAATATATTGAGTATTGATTCTGTCATCAGAGCGCTGGCTCCGTACGGCATTTCATACAAACTTTCAAGTCCTATTCTATCGAAACGAATGAACCGATTTCAATGAAACTTCATACGCATAAGCAGGATACATAGGTCTAAAAAGTTAGTGAAGAACATTTTCAAAATATTTTATTTAAAAAAATATAATTGGAAATCTCTCTTTCTAGGGAATATTTAAAATCGGTCGAATTTAGCTGCAACACTATTTTTAGAAAATGTTTTTACTAACTTTTTAGACCTATATATCCTGCATATGCGTATGAAGTTCCATTAAAAGCGGTTCATTCATTTCGATAAAAAAGGACTTGAAAGTTTGTATGAAATGCCGTACGGAGCCAACGCTCTTAAATACCGTATTCTTGTATCATAGCTATGGTTAAATATTACATTTTGATACAAGTGGAGAACGTTTGTTATTGCATTCGAGGCGGAATTAACACCTGAGCCGTAGGCGAGGTTGTTTTTGAGCCGGGAACTGCTATAACAAATGTCCACGAGTATCAAACGACGTTTTTCAATACAGTTTTGGAGAAATAAAATAAAATAACGGAAAATATTTTTGTCATGAATTATTATTAAACTAAGTATGATTTAATTTTTTTTTTTCGCGCTTTGCTTTCGCCAGGTTGAAGGAGAAGCAAAGGTATAAAGCCGATAAACAGCCTAATATGAATAATAGAAAATTTTCGAGTTTAGAACACAAATAAATGTTAATTTGTTCATGAACGTTTTATTATTGTAATAATCATAGTTTTTGATGATATTCTATTTATAAACATGATTTAAATATTCAAAAAATATTAACGCCGTAAAGACGCATGCCTCTTTGCCGAGATTAAAAAAAACATCACCTCCGAATAGAGAGTTGTGAATAGAGGCATTGAACCAATTTGAACTGAGTATAGGTATAAGTTATCTGTGGCAATTTTTATTCCCGCACACGTGCGGGAAAATGAAAAATCGCACGCGTGTGAAATAGATTGCATTGTGAACCTAATCGTAGTGCGATATGAACCAGTTTTCGAGGAAGTGTATTAAAAATTGAACATTTTCATCAAACGGATCGTTAGTCACTTTACAAGCTATTAATTGCAATTTTTCACGGAGTCCCCAAAACCCAATTTATTTGGGGTCGGCGCAACAGGTATTTTTCTATACTTTCTATATTAGTCGTCATAATATTGTAAAATATTTTTTCCTTTAATAAAGTACATACTTGGTGATACTTTATTCACATTACAATCTAGCATCTTATCTAACAAGTATTAATTTAATTATAAACTGCTAAATAATTATAAAATTAAGAAATCGTCCAAATGTCTTTTGTAACTCTCTCGGAGTACAACATTAAACCGGAAAAGGGGTCGTTGTACTCATCATTTTGAACATTTTTTTCTATGGGGTCCCATACATACATAACCTTGAAATCGAGAAAAAAAAATCAGCTGTTCATTTGTGTTCACTTAAATCGACAAAATGTATGAAACAGCAGATTTTTTTTTTCGCGATTTCATGGTTGTTCCCATAGAAAAAAATGTTCAAAATTATTTTATTTTATGTTATTTATTTAGGTTAGCCAACAATTATTTACACAAAACATTTAAAAAATTTTGCTAACAGTACTTACGTTTATAAGTGTAACAATTACTTAAAGGCTAACACAACATGCACCATTTATGGTTTTACATAGTTTAGAAAAAGCGAAAAACGATATAAATTACAATTATGCTAAACAATAATAAGAACAAACATTTCATTGTAAATAATAAAAATAAATTAAAAAAGAGAAACAGATTGATAACATTAATAAATTAAATTAAAATTAAATTAATTAATTATGAGTACAATGACCCCTTTTCGGGTTTAGTGTAAACAAAAACTAATGTTGTATAATGTTGTAACATTTATTAGTGATAGCTTTACCTCATAATCTGTAAGTGGGGTCCGAGGCGAGTCTTTGGACTGAAGAAGCAGTGACATCGGAGACACCCATCCGATACTGGTGCCGTATGCAAATACTGGCAAGTTTACTGCAGAAAACAAACGATGATTTCGAAACATTATTTTTGAGAAAAAGTTTAGCGATTTCTAGTTATAACAAATCTATATTATAAAAGTTTAGGTAGTGAAATAAAGGTAAACAATCTTGATGTGGCTTTTATCTTTTTTATTTTAAATCCTCAGTTTAAAAATAAAATGCAACTAAAAACCAATGTAAATACAACAATAATGATTACTAAATCAATTGAACCATTAGTTTAAGCAGTAGTTTATTTGTTCAATATGTGTTTGTATAAAAAGTCACATCAAGATTGTTTACCTTTATTTCACTACCTAAACCTTTCTAGTATACTTCATATCACTTTGCAAGACGTAAGGTTATTTTAAGCATAGACTTATAAAAAAAGATGGACTCCGCGCTGCGCATATCGAAAGTGAAGCACACTAAGTATGCCGGGAACGTTTGTACAAACACGCCTCGCGCACACATTTACATCATAGTATGCCGACCGGCCGCCATTACGTGACACGAGCGACGGCGTCTTTGCAGGTACTCAAATCACGCACACATAGATCGGTAGGGTGCTTCACTTTCGATATGCGTGGCGCGGAGTCCATCTTTTTTTATAAGTCTATGTATTTTAAGGTGAATTTTACTGAATAACATGCCTTACTGGGGGCCCGTAAAAGCATGAGAATATAAAATAAAAAACCGGCCAAATGCGTTTCGGGCCACGTACTCAATGAAGGGTTCCGTATGATAGATGAATTAATTCCAAAAAACAAACTTAACACTGTAGTTGAAAATCATGTTCTCCCACACATCGCCAGTCATGGTCAATTCTTCAACTGTAAGTAAAATATACACAATAACACAGATTTTTTTGATGCAAACGGTATCTACCCAACTTGCCCAAACGTCAAACTTTCGGACTTGTCGGCCAACTAGTGTATAATTGACACGAACGCGCGACAGAGCGGACGTGTCGCTCCATACAAAGCGCATGCTCCCCGCAGTACACTGTACAATGTTGTTACCTGGACTGATCGCACGATTAGTGGACCTCTAAGTGCGGCGACGAGTCCATGCTGACAGTAAAGTCGCCGCACGCACACAAGTAAAGTGTTGCAATTAGTATTACCTCTCACACATTGAAATAAACACGTTTTGTGGAGGGTCGTTCATTTTTAGAATGGTTCTTCTCTACTCACTTTTAAACAAACTTTTAAAAACAAATAATTGGTCCTAGAAGCAATATAAAAATAATTAATAAGTTATGTACTTACTAAGCACAGCACATATTATTTGGTTGATCTTGCTCCCTTCGCCGAAAATAAAGTAATATTTCTTCATTGTTGATTACTACGTAAAACTAATAATATTACTTATTTCTCCTTAAATATTCACATGAACTAAAAACTCGTGTCTACAGATTTAAACAATTTAATTTTAAATAATATCACTTTTCATTAATCACTACAAAAAATTATATTAAAATAATCGGCGACCAAAAGTCGTTATACTCATTTTCACTGAAAACTATTATTGAAATAGTTTTCACATTTAATCTTAGGACGGCAATACTGCTCGTCTTTCAGCTTTCGCGATCACTTATAAACTGAGTTCAGACACAAGGAAGCTCTTTGATTTGCTTCGTAATGTTTGTGTTAAAGATCATTACTTATCAAAGAATCTAAGGCTGATTGATGGTAACAGAATGCTTCTTTGTAAAACAAAATGCTCAAAAAATATGCAGATACATTTTATAAATTATTTTCGTGTCTGTTAGTGTAATCTTACGGGTGATAAAAATATCAACATTTTGTCAAGTCTTATAAGCTGCGGCATAGGCGGGTCACAAAGTACATAGTACATGATTGTATATAAAATAAAGTCGCATTTTAATGTCCGTCTGTGTGACCGCTGAGATGGATTTTGATCCAGTGCGAAGCCGGGGCGGGTCTCTAGCACATAATATTATAGCTGCTATGCGGGCCAAATAAGAATAGTCCTGTCTAGACGCCATTTTGTTCCGCAATACTCGCGAACTTCATTAGCAATGCGTACTAATGGGGAGCCACACGCAAAGCTGTTTGTAGATGGCGCTCTGAACGACTGTACATTGTTTTACAAACAAATCCATACAATTTAACAATCGTTCGTTATGTCAAATCAATGAAAAAAGGACAGTCGATCATGTGCCACCTAGCGTGATAAAAAGTTAGTTTTCCTTTTGACAGATATATCGGTAATACTAATTGACAGCTATCGTGTGAAGTTGGCAGCAAGCGCGATCCTATTCTTATTTGGCACGCATAGTACAGTAGTTTATCTGTGGGCTTACTATGAGCTCTTATAGCAAGGCAGAATTTGAACTCAAAAACTCAAAACTCAAAGCATTTATTTCAAATAAACCAATTACAGGCACTTTTGAATTGTCAAAGGGTCGGTCTTGGGTCGGTCAGTCAGAAAAATGAAGCTAGTTGCCCATTCCAAAGCATAGATCCTGGAGAAGAACGGGCAAGAAACTCCACGGACACTCTTTTAAATCAAATATTTTACATAATACTGGTTACATCGTTCATATTGAAAATATAGATGTGAGAACAATGTAGAAAGACGTGCACGTTAAAAGCGTCCGTAATGAAAAAGATAAAAACTAAAAACAACTAAATTAAAAATAAGCCGTGGCAGCTAAGAGACGACCAGTCCCAACTGACGGCGCCCGTTCACGAACATGACGCATGGATCAGCACCAATTAGCTCAACCATTTTGAAGGGAACTTAATGATCCAACACACACGCCACCACCAGCGAGACATTTGAGTGAGCATGACATACTCTCAACCGCCAGGGCACATTCAAGTCAGTGAAAGACGAACCCAGTAAAAGGTAGCTTTATATTAGCTACATAGTGCTCACACATGTGCTATGCAATTATACAATACTAAGAGATTGAATTTACACAATGCAAAGAAAATTCTTAATCTTCAGCAGCTCCAACAATATTTCCGAATGCTAATCAATTAGTTTAAGCGTCCTTGTGGAGCAGGACCAGCATTTAGCCAAGCATTTTTGTCAGCAATGTAATCTCCCAACTTATAATATGCCTGGCTGCATAGTGTGCGTTTTATACATGATTTAAATTTCGTTTCATTTAACTGTAATAGGTGTGGAGGTATTTTATTATAACATTTTAAACAGTACCCCATATGAAGGATGAGTCTACTTTAGCTAGTATGAAACCTGGTTGAACTAAATGGTCCCTATTTCTAGTCCTATAATTGTGTCTTTCACCTCTTTTACCGAAAAGATTTAGATTTTTCCTTGCGTACATGATGTTTTTGTAGATATATTGACAAGGTACCGTCATGATGTTAATATCTTTAAACAGTTCCCTTAGAGAATCGCGCTTGCGGAGACCATATATTGCTGTGATGGCTCTTTTCTGCAGAATAAAAATAGACTATATCTGCAGCCCGTCCCCATAGTAAGATACCGTAAGACATAATACTATGAAAGTAACTGAAATAAACTAGCCTCGCGGTATCTACATCAGTAAATTGACGTATTTTTCTCACAGCATATGCTGCTGAACTTAGCCGTCCTGCAAGAGATGTTAAATGAGGACCCCATTGCAGCCTTGAGTCGAGCGTAATCCCCAGGAAAATAGTTATAACGACGAATTGTAGTTTCTCTTTATCACACTAATATTATAAAGGCGAAAGTTTGTGAGTGTGTGTGTGTGTGTGTATGTTTGTTACTTCTTCACGCTCAAACGGCTGGACCGATTTGGATGAAATTTGGTACGTAGATAGCTTATACCCTGGATTAACACATAGGCTACTTTGATCCCGGTTTATGCGGGTGAAACCGCGGGGCGCAGCTAGTATATACTAAAAAGAGGAAAGGACCCAATATCGAGTTTACTAAACTGCGCGCAAGTTTACCTAGTCCGTAATGCTCAAGTTTCAACGTTTCCAGTGAGAGAGAGTGACGGTGCTATAGGTCGTATATAGCTCCGTCTCTCTCTCTATCTCTCACTGGAAACGTTCAACTTCTGCCCTGCTATAAGAGCTCATAGTAAGCCCCCTGGGCAGTGAACTTGAATTTCCTACGGCCGCTTGGTAGATAAATACGCATCCGTCCGTGCCTAACTGCCGCGCACTCGAACTGTTGCCTACGTGGTATATACTGAGATTTCGAAGCGCGTCGTTTCGGCCGTTTTCTATGAATATAAAATACTGTAACATTATTATAGTCTCTAGTGTGGAGATAAATAACAGTAAATGCATTGAATGAAATCGTTGGCAACTGAAATCGGAAAATATCCCACGGGAACGTGCTACCGGGAAATCCTTCCTTATTCCTTACTTACTTCCTCCCGATGAAGGCCTCCGAAAACATTGTGAACGCTGCAGGAATCTGGTGGATGCAAGAAGCACAGAAACGGTCGAAGTGGCGATACTTGGTGGAGGCCTATGTCCAGCAGTGAACATCTTGCGACTGAAATGACGATGATGATATTCGACATACCTACTACCCATATCCATATTATCCATAATAATCCATACTTTCGTATAATAAATACCAAAGTACCTCTGTCTGGTTCATTGGTTCATCTGTCTGTTTGCTTATCTGTTACCTTTTTACGTCTAAACGGCTGAAAGGATTCGGATGAAATTTTGCACACAGAAATGTCATGGGTACAAAGGATACTTTTTATATCGGTAGTAGGTTTCTGTGGGAAAATTTCCGCCCTCCGCACGGGTGAAGCCGCGGGCAAAAGCTAGTGTTTCCATAATAAATTAAATATTTGTTTAATTTATTTTTTGATAACTGAACTGGTAAAATGTAGTAACTTGATCCGCTGTATCTTTAATAGTAAGCAATAAGATTGTGTAAAATTACTCGGTCAATAGTGATAAAATCATGATACTTCTAATTTTTCATGTTTCTCTAATGAATGATGTAATAGTGTAATAGGATGTAAAAGCATTTGTTGGAGGTACTTTTCCACTGCCGCCATCTTAGATAGTAAATGTTTTGTCTATTTTTGTATTTTTTACAGTTTTGCCATGTCCTTCCGCGGTGTGTCATCTGTTTGTCCACGGCTTAGAGAATCTTAGTACTTAAAAGCTGTAATTTGGCATGGGTATACATCGAGGGAAGAAAACAATCAGTAGTATCTCGGAAAGTTGAACTTTACACCTGAGCCAAAAAACTATATCAAAAATTCATAACTCGTAATCTAGCTGAATCAGAGAGGTCATTTTTGGAACACGTATTTCTTATAATGAAATTTATCAGATGCTACAAATGATAGCATTCGAAAGTTAGTCTAAACTGTGTTTTATAGTAGTTACAGCAATTAGTATTTCAATTTCAAGCAGCAATATTGCTGTACCTTGGTAACTAGTTGTAGCATAATCGTACAACAAAATAGCTTTAAAATTCAAAGTTACAACAAAATCGTGAGGAAACCGGCATGTTCTATAACCAAAAATCGAAAACATGTGACATCTACCAACCCGCACTGGGCCCGCGTGGTGGATTACGGACCACTCCCTCTCCCCGAGAGGAGGCCTGTGTCCCAGCAGTGGGAACGTTATAGGCTGATTACCTATGTAGGTACCTATGTATGTAAATGTTGCAGCCAACTTAAGTGCATTGGCTCCGTACGGCATTTCATACAAACTTTCAAGTCCTTTAGGACAAAACGTCGCTAATTTAACTAAGTGACGTAACTGATTCGAAGCACATTTTACAGGTCAAGCTATTTTTCTTTTTTTTTTGTAAACTGTAGGTATATCGGTCTCGATTTTTGCATTATCATGGGGACCGTAAGGTACAGATACGCCGTTTATAGTTAGGTCGGCTATCGGCTTAGTCCAAATGTCAGATACGTCAGTTAGTTAGATTAGCGACGAAAAATGAGACACAATAGTAGACACACTGCTATGGCCGTATAGATAGTGTGTTCAAAGCGTTAATTAGTTGTTTAGTTATAATAGCCTAGCCTTTGGAAGTAACTTACGGTTGGTCACAGTTCTAACCTAACCCATTTGGTCCAGGTGCCCCGGCTTATGCAGTTATAGCGACCAATTCGGCTCGCGCGTGGTTGGTCACAGTTCCAACCTAACCTTTATTTGAATATAATTCAGGCCACTATTTCAATAGCGCAGTTTAGTTAAAAGGCTCAAAGGAAAACTAAATTAATTAGTAAGCTAGTTAGGTTGCTACTTAATAAACACTTTAAACTTCCAGAATACACACATCAAAAAAGTCTGTGATCACTAGCAAAAGCTGATTTATTTTTAAAAATTAACTTTATCGAGAAAAGTGTTGATGTTATATCTTTCTTAAATAGAAATACACTGTTTGAAATTAAAAAATAAAACTTTTTTTACCCGACTGCGCCAGAAGGAGGGTTATTAGCTAAGACTTAGAGTTAAATATTTACTTATTTCTAACATTCTATATTTTTTGAGTTGTTTCATTAGCTATATTCTACAAAATTATTAATCTGTGATTTACCCAAATTAATAAGTTGAATTGTTAAAAATTGGATTTGTTCGATTTCATTCTTTATTTTATTGATTACCGTTAAGTTGAATTTTGCTATCACTAAGCGCTTTGCGTATAACAATGCTCTGAAATACAACGACTAAGAGCCGGCAGACCAACTCGTTTCACCTGTGGAGACACCATACTTCGAATAGGTACTAAAACTGACCATTTCTCTTATTGACACCTCTTGATACCTCTAGCTTTTTCCCTATTCCTTTACAGGGGGGACGGTCGCGCAGCGGGTGGTTCTCGGCGCAGGTGTAGGGTGGGGGTACGACACCGGCCGGCGTGCACTTGAAAAATTCGCCTATTGTCCCCTTTTTCGATGTATTTTTTAGGCTTTCTCCACAAATAAGCGTCTTGCATATACAACGATTGCTCTGAAATACAACCACTGAGAGCCGGCAGACCAACTCGTTTCACCTGTAGAGACACCATACTTCGAGTGGGTCCTAAAACTGGCCATTTCTCTTATCGTTTTTTTTTCGCAACAATGTTGCGCGCATCATAGCTCTGAAATGCAACCACTCAGAGCCGGCAGACCAACTTGTTTCATCTGCGGAGACGCCATACTTTCAATGTGTACCAAAACTGACCATTTCTCTGATCGTTTTTTTTTCGCAACAATGACGCCTCTTGTAAGCGCTATAACTCGAAGTTGCAACCACTCAGAGCAGGCAGACCGACGTCATTCGCATTAGGGGACTACTCTACAACCCATCGAAGTAAATCTAACCGTATCCATGATCGTTATGAAAAATCCTGTGACCTCTTAGTCTAATAAGTTATACTAACATATTAGATTAAGCAAAATACTAACACAACCAATAATGTTAATAAATTATACAAGTGTACGGAATAAATAAAGCTATAAATAAATAAATAGTAGCCAATTTATATGGCTTATCTATGTACCTGCGCAGAAGATGAATTTTTAAAGCGCTGCTATTGACCAATCGGCACGCTCCACGCACCGCGCTCCTTTTTCCTGTACCGCTATTGGTAGGCAACTGCCGCCATGTTAGCGCGCGCCGTTATTGCATATTAGTCAGCCGCCATACTTGTGAGTGAGACTGAACTAACAGCTGCAGTGTATTATGAACCTTATAGCTTCACCCCCACAGGGGTGGCATTTGAAAAAATCGTTTGATTTATTTCCATAGCTTGACTCAAAGATTATTTACACCAATTTTCGAGTTAATTAAGCTACGCAGTAAAATCATCCCCTGTGAAATTGACTACCCCTTTTCACCCCGTTAGAGGTAGATTTTCGAAAAACCCTGATACAAATTGTTCTTTATTTTTAGTTTTATGTATAAATACCTACTGAGTTTTGAGTTAATCAGATTACGCGTTAAAAATTTTCCATACAAACTTTGACACCCCTCAATTCCCCTTTAGGGGGTAGTTTAGAAAAACAAAAAATCACAAAAATCATAATTTACTTAAAATAAATATTTGTGCCAAGTTTCAAGTTTATTAACTCAAGGAATAAGATTTTTCATACAAACAATATCCCCCTTTTCACCACTTTAAAGGTCGAATTTCCAAAAACCCCTTCTCTTAGCAGATGCCTAGGTCATAATAGCTACCTGTGTACGAAATTGCAGTCCAATCCGTTCAGTGGTTTGAGCTGTGTGTTGATTGATAGATCAGTCAGTCAGTCAGTCAGTCACGCTTTCCTTTTATATATATAGATTAGTTTTTGTTTACCCTAAACCCGAAAAGGATACTCGTCATTTTGAACATTTTTTTCTATGGAACCAGCTTTGAAATCGTGAAAAAATATCAGCTGTTCGGTACATTTTGACGAGTTTGATGTAGGTAGATAAATGTACTGAACAGCTGATTTTTTTTCTGCGATTTCAGGTTTGGTCCCATAGTAAAAGTTGTTCAAAATGATGAGAACAATGACCTCTTTTCGGGTTTAGTGTAAACAAAAACTAATGTTGTATATATTCGATATAATGGTACTATTTTTATCGTGCCTAAGTAAATCCAGTAGGTACTTGAAAGTTGAAGAATTCAGACCAAACTACAAGTTATTAGTTTTACTAAAGTTTAATTACTTATTCAATGCTCCAAAAATAACCACAACTCTTTAAGCATCCATCTTGCCTGCCTCAATAGCCAACGCCTCTTCTTTCTCTATTTTTTTCTCTTTCTTAGTCTTCAAATCTTCATAAATCTCTTCCAAGATTCTTTGTTTGGTTTCTGGCACATAGATAAACACATAGATGGTTGTGCATAGACAAACAGCTCCGAAGAAGTAGAATGCCACATGGGCTCCCACTGCATTTACTAAAGGCTTGAAGAACAACGTTTCTAGGAAGGAAGCAACTGACGCTGCCGACATTGTCATCGCCATTACTGAGCCTCGATACTGGAAAGAAGATAAGAGTTCATGAGATTTTATTTTATTAATATTATAACATGAACGTTTGCTCAGGTTGATGTAACCAAGTAACTCAGTCATAAGTTGAATAAAGGAAAAGAGACGGATTTAAATAGACTATTAATTTTCAGCTTGATGCATAATGACCAGACAAATGATGAAGATTTATTTAATAGGTTGCCTTTTACGAAGAATATTATTTGGTTTGCTCCAAATAATTAATTGGCGAATGCTCCACCAAGAGCTTCCATTGACCAAAAGCAATCAAAGTGAATTATCAAAGTCGAAGTAGCCGGAAACAAAACGTTGAACAGACGATTTGGTAACTATAGTTTTCTGTAATCAGGCAGCGGATTAGAAGACGCTACTGCTTATCTTCTAACTTTAAGATGAAATTATTACAAAACCTTTACGTATGGAGTTATCAATGACACCTACCTTAAAAGAGAAGATCTCTCCAGTAACAATAACGGAGACAGGCTGCAATCCCAGCGCGTCACAGAAGATACATAAACAGAGAGCGACGACCGGCAACCAGGATGGGGCAAAGACGTTGTAGTCTCGAGCAACGTACCAAGAGGCCAAGGCACACATGCTCAATCCAGACACAAAGGCTGTGGCTATGAAGAGTGGCTGTGAATAAGAGAGATAAAGCACATTAGTCGCAACATAGACACATGGCAAAGATTTAAAAGTAACTCTGCTATCAAGGAACACTGAACCATCTTCGAACGAAGAACGAAGGCTTCAAAGAAGACAAGTGAAATCTGGAAGTGGTTATGATAATGTGCACAAATGTGCTGGTCATCTTTGACAAGGAAAAGAAAGTAAGGATTTCTGCGTTGTTCTTAGGAATGAAAATAAAAATTCTATAAATCTCACCTTTCTTCCTGCTTTTTCTACCGGAAAAGATGCTAAAGATGCTCCAAGTACTTGCACAGCTCCCAAAACCATAGCTTGTTGGTTAGGACTTAGGATTATGCCTGATCCTTCTGAAGCCTTCTTAAATATCTCCCCAGCGAAGTTTAGAACCGGTATAGAACCACACATTTCTCTCGCTAAAGCTAATACCATAGCTATTGTGAAGGCTCGGATCAGGATTTTGTCTTGTACTGTAAAAGAAAATGATAAAATGAACAAACTGTAGTGTAGTGTGTGTAAGTGTAGTGTATGTAGTGTGTGTGTATTGATGTTCAACACAAATAAAAAGAAGAGGTTTGGCGATCGGAAAAGATATAACTCGAATTTCATCATATTTCTGCCTAGCCTGTTCCCAACTATGTTGACCCCAACAGTTGGGAACAGGATATTCAATCCAATCTAACCGAAAGCAGCTGAATTGATTGATTTAAAAGTTATAACTCGAATTTCATGAAATATAAAAAAAAGCATTTCAAAAATGTGATTCCTAGTTATTTCTAGTATGAATACCCGAGTCCTAAAAATCTTAGGAAAGCCATCTGAAATTAATAATGTTATGAGAGTTAACAAAACTTTAAAAAAACCGGTCAAGAGCGAGTCGGACTCGCGCACCGAGGGTTCCGTTCCGATTTCTGAAAAAGTGTGCTAATGAAAAAGTATGCTATTTAGAGACATCGTTTTATTTTTCCTGTAATCTTTACATAAAATAATTACAATTGAATTGTAAGGAAATTAATCATATGAGCGTTTTGGATGGTATGTCTGTTAGCTCGTAAGACCAATTGAAATAAATAAATAAATAAATAAACTTCTATCACATAGAATAATTTCAGATTTTTCTCTTTGTAAACTTCGGAGATAAGGGGGAACGGTATTTTTTTTTACATTTTTCATCAGAAGTCGAAAACTATGCAACCTAAAAAAAAGAAAAAAAATGTTTGAGAATGTCCAATCAGCGCTCTTTTATATGATACCCCACATGCCCTAGTAGCCCCACGTTGATTTTTTAAGACCCCCTTTCAGTCCCTGTTGCAAAAAAAATATAAATATTTTAATTTGTTTCTTATTTGCAAAATAGTTGGGTAAGCGTCATCTAAAACTGTTCTAAATTTCAAGTTGATAGCATTAGTAGTTCTTGAGATATCCAGCTGTGACAGACAGACAGACAGACAGACAGACTGAGTCACACCATAAGGGTTCCTTTTTACCATTTTGTTCGAAACCCTAAAAAGAGTACTAAAAATTAACAAACGGAAGTAGTAAATCATTATAATTCGCTAAACAAACATAATTCACACGATGTCGCAAATGCCGCAGACTGCTATCTTAAAGATATTAAATACAAAATTGTGATTATTTATACAGTACATACGTAGTTTAAAAGATATTTCAACAAAGATAACGGGGAAAACCGAAACCTACACTAAGTCAGCGTTCCCACGAGCGTAATAAAATCGCGGCGGGATTTTATCGCGCACTGGATTTTCAACTCTCGTTGTTGAGCCGAGCGTTGAGAATCCAACCTAACAAAAACAGAGTGCATCCTAAGTGCATCCCAGCGCGACGAAAAACACACTGTTGGATTTTCAACTCCCGGCGCTAAGCAGAGAGTTGAAAATCCAGTGCGCGATAAAATCCCGCCGCGATTTTATTACGCTCGTGTAAACGCCGACTTAGTGTGTTGATTTTTTAAGCGTCCTTGATTAATTGGCTTAGTTAGTAGTCGGGCAAAATATTATCCATTTTGCTTATGTAGGTCCTTCCGACACCCATTACGAATGTGGTGCTTCTGACCAGGCGATGATCTACTTGGTGGAGTGTATTGCTTGAAAATATTAAATATTTAAATTTTTCTATTATTGATTATAACCTACGACATGTAGAGTTTTACGGTTATGAGTTTTGTAAAGAGCGGAAAATTTTCATTTTTTTTGCGATAGGACGCACCGTTTTCGAGATTTAATATCTAAACACACTATGCCAAAGTTCCGCGGCTGATGTTACGTTCCGACGTGTTCGGCTGATATGACACACCATAAGTGCCGAACTTACGCGGCGGAAATTCGTTGCGGAACTTCAGTGTCTTGAACCCCCCCCCCCCCCCCCCGACCCCCGCCCCGGATCTTCTTCGGCAATCGAACCGAACTTCGGTCGCGTATAATGTGTACTCTACAGAATACGTTGCCGCCGAATTGCCGCTGAACTTACGCCCGACAGAAGTTCGGCTGTACGCTAGAACGCAACGTAATTTCGGCATAGTGTGGTCGTCAGTAATTCAAATAGCATTGCAGGCGTAATCATGCCGAACTTCGGTCGCGTAACTTCGGCATAGTGTGTTTAGACACTTAGGCAAAAGAAGAAAAAAATTGGCAGTCTGCCGACTGCCGACAGAAGTGAAAACTTTTGAATAACTGTGTTAGTTTTTTTAATTTAATTATAAAATGAACAAGTAAAATTTCATAATAAAAAAAATCAAACAAAATAAAATAATAACCAAAAATAGGATCACTCTGTTCAAAAGACTCATTCATGAAGCTATTTGTTCTATGCCAGCTGTTAAAAGGCCGTTGACCAGCACCTTTTTTTTTATTCATCGTCTGTCTATTGTTCTACACAAAAACGCACGACCATTTATATAAATGTCTTTATTGATTTTGATATGTAAAATAATAACAACTTTCATGAGTAAGACTAAAGAGACAAGACGATAAAAAGGCGAAGACAAGACATATAAGACTTAATTTTGAACATTGGCAAAGATGTGTTTAAAATTTTTAAAACTATACTTGGGCTTTGTATTAAGTAACTTGACAGGTTGAAGGGATAAGTTCCAGAAAGTAAAAAGAAAATGAGGTGAAAAAAAGAATTTTCAAAATCAGATGCAGATTACATGTCTTTTCAAATTTAAACTTATTAGTTCCTAATTGTATCCACCTGCTAGGTAACAGGAACGCATACTCTCTGTGGCCAGAATATACTTCTCTAGAGGTTATAAGTGTGATGTCATGTTAAGAAATAAGATGAAAACGAATTTTATGGCCACTGATAAACAACACTGTATATACGCAATGAGAAACAATTGAATGCTTGGGTACCTCTCAACGAGCTTGATTGGAATTATTAGAGTTGTTAGCAACCAAAATATCATTTGATGAATCAAAACATTATACTATGATTGATAACAGACGAATTTTTTGAACATACTGCTTACTCGCAACAAGGGGTTATTATGAAAAGATTGAAGTGTAAAAATTATTTGTAAAGTTTCCTTTTCCATTTGAATTCGACCAAAATTTTATACCCCGTCTAAGTCTTAACCTTCGAATAAATTTTGAATGTTTGACAAAAACTTTCAGTCATCAATTTTATTCCAATAAAAGATATCCGACTTTTGTCAAATTAGCTAAAACATTCCAGCTATTACGCATGAAACTAACTAAACCTATTACACCAGTTGCGGTTTGTTGTAAGGAAAATATCCATCACTTTAGCATAATTATGTTTATTCTTTCAAGGGAATATAGGCGTGTTCTTATGGATTATTAACCTACAAAGGCCTTAGTGCGAGTTTTTATACTTAGGGTGAACTCATCCAATTTCGTGATAAAACAAATTAAGTAATAAAACTTCGATAATTTAGTAAAATCTTATTTTTATTTCAATTAGGAACATAAAGTAATCTTTCTTTTACAATAAGTGATTAGGATAGTAAACTTATTTAGGACTACTATTTTAAGATTTATAGCTAATAATCGAAACCTTCGTTATAACTTAAAGAAACGGACTATCACGAAATTAGGACTTTAACTTATTTGCGTGAGTTTACAACTTCAATTTGTACTGGAACTGAATAAGCTCCGTCTGGTGACTGTAATGGGAAACACAATCATTCCATACAAATTGACGTAAGTTAACGTTAACGTAAACGCGATCGAGTAAGTATAAAAACTCGCACTAAGGGCTTATTTCACAATATCCGAGTAGACATTACTTACCGAATAAATTCAAAAATGGAACAGAATTTGTATGAAAGAAATATGAAAAAAAAAATATGTTTCCGAATTAGCTTGAACGGTGCGCTACAGAGTAAATCTTCAAAGAGGTAAAGCTTCTAAATTTTGTAGTGCCGCGCTTTGTGCACATAACATTACGGTTCAGTATCGGTTGGGTTACCTACTCCGGTCGATGATCGTCATTTGTTACTCAAAACGTTATGAAAAGTTTTTTTGGAATTTCATGGAGTTGTTACTCTACAATTACGTAATAGTTTTTTAATATGTTATAGCAAAAAATACGTGTCTACTTTCGAAGATACACGATGATGCCCAAAGCGCATACTTTTCATGGGATATTTACTTCGCTGCCTATCTTATTTGCGAGACGCGTTTAGGTACATCTACTTTCAAATAATTTGAAAGTTACTTACGTATAGCCTTAAGAACGAAGTGGTCACTGTCTTCATCTTTCATTTGTTCTTTCTCGATTTGTTTTATTTCACTTATCACTTTAGGGTCATCTTCTTTTCTGCATCTGAGCCATGCCATTGACCTGATTGCTTCCTGCAAAACGTTTTATTCAAATATAAATACACAGATTAAGAATGAATCTCGTTCTTCTAGGAATAATCTGTATATTATTCACAACATGTCACTAAAAATCATGATCATATCTTTTTTTTCTTCGGGTCGACATATACAGGGTTGCTTGTAATTCGACGTATTCTCTGCAGAACGTCATATTGGGGTTAAATTGCAACAAATTAAGCCACCAAATGTTCTACCGAAATTTAATAGTTTTTGAGTTAGTTAGGTTTTTAGTTTTTTTTTAATGAAAAATACAATTCAAAAATGGCGACTTTACTGGAATTTAAGTTATTATCATAGCTAATGCCGTAGCCAGATCTTTGTTAAAAATTAAAAGTTGAAAAATGCCTAAAACTTTGGCAAATATCACTAATTAAATTTTTCGGAATTTTAATTTCACATTTTATTTTTCGGAATTTATATAAATTTCTTAGACAAAAATTACAAAAAAAATAATACTGAAATTCGGTAGAACATTTGGTGGCTTAATTTGTTGCATTTTAACCCTACTACGACGTCCTGCACGGGATAATAATAATGACTAATACACGTCATATTAAAAAAATATAAAAAATAAGCTAGATGGAGTCGACATTTCTATATGAATCATGTGTTCGAACTAAATAAATAATAATAATACATTTCATAACCGATTACTCCTGAGTAGAAATGGCGAAACAAACTCAGGGGTCAAAGACTTATAAAGTCCAGACATAATCTTGGTCAAATTATGTGAGGACCATGTAGATCCGTGTCTGAAATGATCATTTGAGGAAAGAATCACGCAAATTTTAGTGGACCTATCCAGTAAGTGTAAGCATTTGTTAGTAATCGTGTAGCTCAACACAGAACTTAAGGCGCTCAACGACTCGACGAGCAATACCAAAGAGTCTGGATTTGTGTTCCTGTTAATGACAATATTCGCCTATTATATGAAGTCCCATTAAAATAGATGGACAAATTTTAACACAGCGTTCAGTACGTCGAACCAAAGATAACCAAGCAAATAAAACAGTGATTCGAGTGATTTTATTTTGACATAAATTATTTAAAAAAATCGCGGCGGGCGCGGGCGCGGGCGCTTGCACATTTGTAGTATCAGAATGGTGAGATGACAAAGACATGGATGTGTAACCAACATAATTATATGCATTGGGTAATCAACATTTTTAGTGTTCTTTGGTTACCTGATTTTTTTTCTTGTAAGTATCTAATGCGTTTTTCTCTTAGATAATATACATCTAGATCGAGCCACCGCGTGGCCGGTCATGAGACAGCAATATTAACAGTGAAAGTACTTTGTTTGGCAACATTTTTAAATTTTGCCATGCAAAGTACTTTGTTTGGCAACATTTTTAAAGCAAAAATACGGCATGCCGTAAGGGACAGAAGATACGATGCTTTGTCTCAATTTTCCTAATTATTTCGTATATATGTGTCTCACTTCCACACTTCACACTGTAATCATGGCAACGTCTAGATGTATAATGTCATTGGTTTTTCTTATTGTTTTTTTTTTACCATTGTCCTTATTTTAGTGGTCTGAATAATTTCTTAAAGTTTGTCCATCTAAATAAATAAAACGCAAAAGTGATTGACTGACGTATCAACGCACAGCCCAAACCGCTTGGTCTAGAGATTCCAAATTTAGCACGCAGGTTTCTTATGAGGTCTAGGGGTGCAATTAGAAAAGATTTTTCAAGTCTCCCATGAAAAAAACTTCCACGCGGGCGAAGCTGCGGGAAAAAGCTAGTCTATTATAATGGGACCTTCTATAGCCCCTCCGATGCGCGAATTCGTGCAATATGGCTGCGACAGCGTAGCGGATAGGAGCACTAGTGACGTAATGTGGCTACCCCCTACGCGGTATGCAGGCGTAAAGATAATGCAGTGCATTTGTTTGAGAATTATAACCATTGTTGTTATCTTTCAAGAAGCACGTTATCTGTTTAAAAAAGCCTATTTTATTGAAAGAGATTCTCTTGTTCAAATATAGGTGAACAGCATGTTTTAGGATCATGAGAAATTTCATTTTATCTAAATGTTCAAATATTTTGTTTGTTACCGTCAAAAATACATAGAGCTGCATCGTATCAAAGGATTTCTTTCCAATTTATTTTTGAGGGTCCGTATTTGCTATTTGACTACGGATAATAGAGTCTCTCTACTAGGTCAACTCCAATGCTTAAATTATAATGTACCTAATTGGTGTTACCGTTTTAATTAAAATAAACAATAAACATTACAAGGTGTTAGGCTGAGGCTATATTATTTTTTTGGCTTTTGTTATTTTTATTTTTAAGGTAAATAGTATTAAGTAAACTAGGTATAAAATTAAATTAAATTTTGTCATTTTCAAGACCTCTAATGTTAAATATTGTTAAGAATTTTATTGTCCTACAATAACCATAAAATGTGAGCTCATGCCGCCTGTGATACAGGTTTAACCTAGTACAGGCATGTAACATTAAAATGCCTTTGTAAATTATTTCTAAGATTTTATGTTTTTATTCTACCAATTTATAATACTGAATAAATGTTAGTGTTATGTTATTATTACATTAGGCCGCGATGCGACCTGCGACACATGAGCGACTAAAACAAATAAATTAATGCTCACGTATGTGGCTACACCGTACATCAAATATTACTCTCGTTATTCGTTTCGCTCTTCCAGTCGCATCGCAAATCGCTGCTTACTGTAGCCTCAGCCTAAGGGCCATCTACGTGCAAATTGTTACCATGCATTCAATAGGTACATGATTACAAATTATTCTACCAAATCAATCTCCGACATTTTCCCAACCTCAACAGGTTGGGAAAATGTCGGAGATTGATTCCAGCGGAAAAATATAAATAATTTAAGAGATAGTAAAAAAAACAACAGTTTCTTAAATACAGTCTTTTGGCTACTGTGGCCAGCAGGATCGACGGCCCCATAATGTGGTATTGAATGACGACTCACAGAGCGTAATTTCAATGCCATTTATAATTTTGTTTTTTGTCAGATGGCATAGAAATTGATTGATTTACTGAAACAAACATAAATTCCAGAAATTTACAGGTTTGTTTAGATGCAAGAGAGCTCTTTTCATAGTTCATTACGAACCCGATACATTTTATAAGGTTTAAAGTAGCTTTAACATTTTTTAGGCATTCTTGATAATCATCACCAGTTTGTCTAACAAAACAACACTTTTGAATAGGTAATAATTTAGATGCCGTTCGGTAGTCTTCCATTTTGAAGTGTAATTTTGCAACATAATTAAGTGCATGTGTATTTTATTTATTGAATCATGATTTTACTGAATTAATGGAAAAATTTTGCGCGTCGATCCGATGTCCAGAGAAATTGGATCTGGATAGTTGGATCTAGCTATTTCTAATTAGATTTTCTAGCTATTTCTAATTAGATTTCTAATTAGATATAGATTAATTCTAAATAGATCTTATCCTATTTGGTCCAACATGAAATTGGATCAAATTGGATAAGATCTATTTAAAAAAATAAATTATCTTACCTCTGTCTCTCCTCTCTTAATCAGGTACGAAGGTGACTCGGGCATCATTATGAAGAGTACCAAGTGTAGTGTTGGTAGTGACAGACAAATCCATAGGATAGTGCGGTAGCTTAGTATATCACCAATGACGTATAGGAACAAGTTACCCGTTGTATGGAATAGGATTACCTGGAAAAGTAGATATAGACAGAATAAATAAATCCAATCCATAGACTTATAAAAAAGGAGGACTTCGCGACACGCATATCGAATGTGCAGGGGGGAACGGTATTGTTTTTTACATTTTTCATCAAAAGTCGAAAACTATGTGGCTTAAAAAAAATGTTTGAGAATGTGCAAACAGCGTTCTTTCATATAATATCCCACATGCCCTAGTAGCCCCACTTTGAATTTTTAAGACCCCCTTTTTATAAATATTTAATTTTTGTTTCTTTCAAAAATGTAAATATTTTTGTTTCTTTCTTATTTGCAAAATAGTTGGGTAAACATCATCTAAAACTGATTCAAATTTCAAGTTGATAGCATTAGTAATTCTTGAGATATCCAGCTGTGACAGACCAGACTGACTGACTGAGTCACACCATGAGGACTCCTTTTTACTATTTTGGTACGAAACCCTAAAAACCATTCAAGATAATTTACTTCAAGAATTACAAGTTTTGATTGAAATATCATAATCTTTGATCAAAATATCGGTGTTGCTAGTACTTTGATGAAATCATCCAATTTCTTTGATCAAATGTACATTGGACAAAGATATTTGACTAATGGAATACCACCCTTATTAATATTCGTCAATGAAATTATATGATGTTCAAAATGAAATTTTGAAACTATAAAATACATTTTTGAATAAGCAACTTACCAATGTGCCAAGCATGCCTCTAACATTAGCTGAACTAATCTCCTTAGTATACATTGGACATGTGACGTAAGCGCCCGCCATTGTGAGACCAAACAATGCTCTGGCCAGGATGAAAGCCCACACTTCCATGGATGCTAGTTTGATTGTCCAGCAAGTCTGAAAAATAGGCATTATTAATGTTTTGATGTGTCATGAAGTTTGAGTTCGAATGACATAATATTAGGTCTTTACCTATGAAATTGCCGTTCTGCAGTACTGGCCATTTCAAATCAAAATAATTTTTGTTTGGCTAAGAATTCTAATTTCAAATTAATTTTATTTTAAAAACATGGATTTTTTTTCCAAAAGTAGGTAGTCATTTGTTTATTGATTAGTGTTACATTTTCATCGCATTTCAATCTTTTTCGTCATCATGGATACGTTAAAAATTCGAGTAATTATGGAATATGAGTAACGTCGTGGCAGCAACGCGGCACAAGCGGCACGCAACATCAACGACGTTTACGGAGCTAACACTACAAACCAACGCACCACCTGTTATTGGTTTGCTCGCTTCCGTTCTGGAAATTTCGACCTGAAAAATGAACCTCGCGGTCGTCCGAAGACTTTGGTCGACAATTACGAATTAAAGGCGATTGTGGAAGCTGCTGATACACAATCTACGGCTGAGTTAGCAGCAGCTTTCGACGTTAGCGTCAAAACAATATTGGTCCATTTGCGTCAAATTGGCAAAGTAAAAAAGCTTGACAAATGGGTGCCCCACGAACTCAATGATCGCCAGCGCGAAGTACGCGTCGAGACGTGCCTTGCACTGCTCAACAGACACACAAATGAAGGAATTTTGAACCGCATTGTTACCTGCGATGAAAAATGGATTCTGTTTGATAACCGCAAGCGCTCAGCAAGTTGGTTGGATCCTGGTTCAGCACCTAAACAATGCCCTAAACGAAAACTTACCCCTAGAAAAGTGATGGTCACTGTTTGGTGGTCTAGCGCCGGTGTGATTCATCACAGCTTCTTACCAAACGGGGTGAGCATTACTGCAGATGTGTACTGTGAAGAACTGAACACAATGATGGAGAAGCTGGCACATCTCCAACCAGCATTGGTCAATCGCTCGTCTCCGCTGCTCCTGCACGACAACGCGCGACCTCATACTGCACAGCAGACGGTCTCCAAGTTGCAAGAACAAGAAGAAGTTGTTGGAAGCTGTCCGTCATCCGCCCTACTCACCAGACCTTGCGCCTACAGACTACTACTTTTCCAGAATTTGGATAAATTCTTGGCGGGAAAAAAATTCAATACCCGAGAGGCAGTACAAAATGCCTTTGAAGAATTTGTTGCCTCCCGACCAGCTGATTTCTTTAAGAAGGGCATCAATAAACTGCCACTGCGTTGGCAAAGATGCATTGATTGCATGGGTGATTACTTCGATTAATACAAATAAAAAATACATGAAAAAAAATCGTTTAAATTTTTTCATACAAAACGGCAATTTCATAAGTAAATACCTATTATTAAGAGATACTTCATCATGAGCTTCCAAACAAGAGCTCGTGGTGTGTATAGTCTGTTGTAAAAGTATGGGAAGAAAATGTGAACAAATGATCATTAAGAGATACTTCATCATGAGCTTCCAAACCCTTTTTCAAAAAGTTCAAAATACTAACCCTTCCAAGTCTGTATATCTTTGAATGCGCTAAATTTGTTAAAATGCACCCGGAGTTATTTAAAAAAGCTCATGAAATGTATGCAAAAAGTACTAGGCACAGGAATAGAATAGTTTTGCCCATAATTCCTAGGACAGCATTATACAGTAAAAATAGCTATGCAATGTGTACTCGCATATTTAATGCTATACCTGATAGTGTTAAAAACTTACCGGCTAATAAATTTGCAAGGTGTCTCAAAGTATGGTTGGGGGAAAAGAACTTCTACTCAGTAAATGACATATTTAATAAGAGATTGGACAGTAAGTAACACCATCCCCCGGACATTAATAGTATTTTTTTGTTTTTTTCTTTTAAATGTATTATTTATAATATTATCAATTTCTCAATTTTAATTTTAATTTTTACTGAACTATGTACTTATGACTTAATAATAATTATACCCAAATGTTTGCATGTCGCATTATTGTGACTAAGTGTTATGGATCTGTATAATTATTAATTTTAAGACCGAAATTTGTACCAACACTTAAAGCGAATAAATTGATTTGATTTGATTTGATTTGATTTGAGCTGGTGGTGTGTATAGTCTGTTCTAAAAGTATGGGAAGAAAATGTCAACAAATGATCATAAAGAGATACTTCATCATGAGCTTCAAAACAAGAGCTCGTGGTGTGCATAGTCTGTTCTAAAGTATGGGAAGAAAATGTGAATAAATGATCATTAAGAGATACTTCATCATGAGCTTCCAAACAAGAGCTAGTGGGGTGTATAGTCTGTTCTAAAAGTATGGAAAGAAAATGTGAACAAATGATCATTAAGAGATACTTCATCATGAGCTTCCAAACAAGAGCTCGTGGTGTGTATAGTCTGTTCTAAAAGTATGGAAAGAAAATGTGAACAAATGATCATAAAGAGATACTTCATCATGAGCTTCCAAACAAGAGCTCGTGGTGTGCATAGTCTGTTCTAAAAGTATGAGAAGAAAATGTGAACAAATGATCATAAAGAGATACTTCATCATGAGCTTCCAAACAAGAGCTGGTGGTGTGTATAGTTTGTTCTAAAAGTATGGGAAGAAAATGTGAACAAATGATCATTAAGAGATACTTCATCATGAGCTTCCAAACAAGAGCTCGTGGTGTGTATAGTCTGTTCTAAAAGTATGGGAAGAAAATGTGAACAAATGATCATTATGAGATACTTCATCATGAGCTTCCAAACAAGAGCTGGTGGTGTGTATAGTCTGTTCTAAAAGTATGGGAAGAAAATGTGAACAAATGATCATAAAACGTACCTGTGTAGGCACTTCACCCGCGTAGACCGGTATAAAAAATAGATTTATTCTATACTTACGAATGCTATAGCAGACATGAAGAACAAAGTCAGTTTTCTCCCGATCTTATCACTTAATATTGCCATTACATAATCAGCTGGTATGCATGTTAAGTACGGCACCGCTGCTATCCACGAGATCTGAGAATTAATAAAAAAATTTGAGCACTTGCTAATTTTAGGAAATCTCAGGTCTCTTTATAAGAATAACTAGCATCTGCTCACTACTTCATCCACGGGAAATTTCTTGTTTCCCCATCGCATCGCATCGCCCACCCGGCAAAAAAAAAAGAGTCGGAAAGAACGCTAAGCGAAACCAAAGTAAGTAATAACTTCCTTTTCGCTTAGCGTTCTTTTTGACTTTTTTTTCTTTTTATTCGGCTCCTAAGGATTGTAGCGTGATGTTAAATAGCTTATAACTTCCTCAAGAATTGGGCTATCAAATGTAAAAAGATTTTTTTATAATTCAACTGGTAGTTCCAGAGATAAATCCGTTCAAACAAACAAATAATTTCTTCAGCTTTATTATTACTACAGATTGATGGGGCTGATATAGCCCGATATAAATTCAGCTTTATTATTAGGACAGATTGATGGGGCTGGTATAGCCAGATATAAATTCAGCTTTATTATTAGGACAGATTGATGGGGCTGATATGGCCAGATATAAGTTCAGCTTTATTATTAGGACAGATTGATGGGGCTGATATAGCCAGATATAAATTCAGCTTTATTATTAGTACAGATTGATGGGGCTGGTATAGCCAGATATAAATTCAGCTTTATTATTAGGACAGATTGAGGGGGCTGATATAGCCAGATATAAGTTCAGCTTTATTATTAGGACAGATTGGTGGGGCTGATATAGCCAGATATAAGTTCAGCTTTATTATTACTACAGATTGATGGGGCTGATATATCCAGATATAAATTCAGCTTTATTATTAGTACATATTGATGGGGCCGATGTAGCCAGATATAAGTTCAGCTTTATTATTAGTGCAGATTGATGGGGCTGATATAGCCAGATATAAGTTCAGCTTTATTATTAGGGCAGATTGATGGGGCTGATATAGCCAGATATAAGTTCAGCTTTATTATTAGTACAGATTGATGGGGCTGATATAGCCAGATATAAGTTTCGTATATGTAATATGGGGCCAGTTTTTCACCGGTAAGTAAAATTAAAGTCAGACTCCGGGTTACTACTGTACTTTTTCTAATGAAAGAGCAAAAAACACTTATCCCACTCGAGGATGGAAACCGAGTCGCTCAACAGTCTTGCGAACAATTGAGCAAGAAGATAGTGCCTGATTGCAAAACATAATTATCGTCCTATGGGGTTCCGTCGCAGCCGGGTATTTCACACATTCAAGGACACTGAACGAGACACAAGTTTAGTGTCCCTCAAATTGTTACGATAAAAACTTAAAAAAAAAAAAACAACCGACTTCCTAATACAACACTATGAAAAGTAACTTTATTTTCGGAAGTCGGTGTCTTTGGATGTGTATTTTAGTTTTTTGCCACCGACTTCCAAAATTAGTTTTTTTTTTTCACTTTGTAGTACATAGTGTTTTTTGGAAGTTTTTTTTTTTCAAGGAAGTACAATTAAATAGCAGCGGTTCTGGACCCCAATAAAAGAACATCAAATCTTTTTTTTGCTAGCTAAAAACATAGACATGGCTATAGACATTATACATGCGTGATTTTTTAATACTAATTAGTAATTAATGAACACTGACCTCAAAATCTGTAAGCGGGGTCCCTCTAGGCGAGTCTTTGGATTGTAGTAGCAGTGACATTGGAGACATCCATCCGATACAGGCGCCGTATGCGAATACTGGCAGATTTACTGCAGAAAACAAAAGACGATTTAGAAGATATATCATCATTGGGAAAAACATTTAATCTACCAACGGTTTCGGAGGAACGGTATTTTTTGTAACCGACTTCTAAAAAAGGAAGAGGTTCTCAATTCGGATGTTTGTATTTTTTTTTTGTTTGTTCGCGCATAACTCGTCGCTTGCCAACCGATTTGAAAAATTCTTTTTTTGTTTGAAAGGGTATACTTCCCAAATGGTCCCATTTTTGTCAAAATCTAGTTCTGATGATGGGATCCTGGAGAAATCGAAGGAACTCTTGAAATATTATAGGCACACATATAGCGATTTGGGTATTTTTTATAGTAGCTCGTGCATTTGCTCTCGGAAAGCACCACTTGGTGAAGTGGAACTGATGATGAAGACCACAGATGGCTACCGGAACTACTCAATGATAAATAGTTCACGGGTTGCGATTCGATTACTTTAATATGGTTGCTAAGCAATTTCCGCTCGTCACACAATGCGTGTGGTGAGTGGTTGTTGAGGAGTTCTCCTGGTTCTTACCAGCAGAACTCCTCAACAATTAACGTCCCAGCATCGGGAAAAGCAATGTTTTGTAACATGTGATGTGAGCAATTGAAATTAGACTATTGTAACTTATACAAATTATAAACAGACCCACTAAAAAGCGAGAAATAAAAACTTTTTTACAAAAAAAAACAACTGACTTCAAAAAAACACACTACAAAGTGAAAAATAACTTTAATTTTGGAAGTCGGTGGCAAAAACTAAAACATAGATCCAAAGACACCTACTTCCAAAATTAAAGTTATTTTTTACTTTGTAGTGTGTTTTTTGGAAGTCGGTTGTTTTTTTTTTTTGTAAATAAGTTTTTTACATTTTTCATCAAAAGTCGAAAACTATGCGGCCTAAAAAAAGTTTGATATTCAGCTGTGACAGACGGACAGACAGACTGAGTCGCACCATAAGGGTTCCTTTTTACCATTTTGGTACGAAACTTTAAAACACTACACAAGCGGTGGTTTTAAATGAATTTTAAAGAATAGGGTTTCTTAAATTGTGATTTACGACATGTCATGTCATCATCAACATCATCATCATCATCATCATCATCATCATCAGTCCACAGCTGGGCTTAGATCCCACAAATTGCACGACATGTATTTTAATTCTCGGCTATTCTCATCCAGCTAACAGTACCTGAGGCTAGCTGGAGCCAGGGGGCCTAATCCCTAAGCACGAAGCCCGTAGTTTCGGACTTCGTTACGGGCGTTTCTTACTCCGTATCACCTACGGATGGATGATTGGTTCGGGGCCCGAACGAAGTATGAATGACAACATGATTTGCCAGTTGTCCCTACTCCCGATGTATTTTTGGCCGTCCGAAAAATTTAACTTTTACACTTGTTTTGATGGATCGTAATGTCAGACGGATAAACGGCCGGACGGAAAGACGGAAGAACTTAGGGAGTAGGCCCCCAGCTTCGTAGGACGCCTGATAGCAGTTGTCCGGTGAAGCTGGCTCCAGCTGGCCACAGGCCGTCCATGGCATGCAACACAGATTATACTATCTTGTCTAATTTATTTGAAACTAGCGGCCCCGACAGACGTTGTCCTGTCTGAACGATCCTAGAACCCGACTGCAGCGCCACCTACCGGGTCCAATTGTGTTTTCAAACCATCCAGGAACCCATTCAAATATACACACAAAATTTCATCTAAATCGGTCTAACTAGCCGTTGTTATAGCACGTTTTATCCGTTTTTGGGGTTCCGTACCAAAATGGTAAAAAAGGAACCCTTATGGTGTGACTCAGTCTGTCTGTCTGTCTGTCTGTCACAGCTGGATATCTCAAGAACTGCTGATGCTATCAACTTGAAATTTAGAATAGTTTTAGATGACATTTACCCAACTATTTTGCAAATAAGAAAGAAATAAAAATATTTATATTTTTTTTGCAACAAGGACTGAAAGGGGGTCTTAAAAATTGAAAGTGGGGCTACTAGGGCATGTGGGGTATCATATAAAAGAGCGCTGTTTGCACATTCTCAAACTATTTTTTATTTTTTTTTATGCCGCACAGTTTCCGACTTTTGATGAAAAATGTAAAAAAAAATACCGTTCCCCCCCCCCCCCTTATCTCCGAAGTTTGCAAAGAGAAAAATCAGAAGTTATTCTATGTGATAGAAGTTTATGTAAATATTACAGGAAAAATAAAACGATGTCTCTAAGTAGCACACTTTTTCAGAAATCGGATCGGAACCCTCGGTGCGCGAGTCCGACTCGCTCTTGACCGGTTTTTTTTTTAATGAAACATCCTGTATAGATTTGCGCACAAACGTCTTTGATATGAAAAGTTCTGGACCTAAGGATGTTTATGTACCTACCACTTGCAGACGCAAAACGTTAATGGCTATTCATTGATTTTAATGTGACCATGAACTCTAATTTTGTATGTATTTAAGGAGTACAACGTGTTTTCATACTAACTAAAAATTATTGTTCGTGGAATAAAAAATTAAATTGTATAGGTACTTACTTAAAAAAATAAAAAACCCGACTGCGTAAAAAGTGAACTTTAAAAAAGATGGAAACAAGATGACCTATTTCTGTCTCCTAAAAATCTCATGCAGTCGGAGGCATCTTTTTAGATCTGCCTACAGAAATAGTTCATCTTGTTTCTTTCTTTTTTAAATCATCCGATGGAAAACATATCATTATCAGTAGTTGTGAACCTATGGGGTTCGCAACTAACCCCCAACCCTCCCCACTCGCTGGCGTTTTGGGTCTAAAATCAGCCAAACTCAGACACTTGAGGGGTTAAAGTTCACTTTTTACCCAGTCAGGTTTTTTTTATTTTACACTTTTTAGGATTATTTTTCTCTCACTGTATTTTCTGGGTTTGATACTCGATTTTAAGAATTATATTGAATTATATTATAATAATTATTTATCACACGTTTATATCAGAACTTCATTAAAAGTTTTGAAATAGTGAGAATGGTTGCTACCCAACTTTAAACCAATATAGATCCTAAATGGTCATTCAAAATGAAAAATGATTGGAGAAACCTAAAGATGATTTTCAAAGACCTATTCAATGATACCCCATTTGACATAGTTTGTCGACTTTATTTTTTTTATTTTTATAAGATGGCGTAGGTTGTCGCCATATTGAATGTTGATTACTGTCATGACACTCACAATATTAAGACAAATAAAATTGATTGGCGATCGTCAAAATCGGCCCACGCGTTTGATCTCGAGGTGTTCCTTGTATCAGTATTTATAAATGTAAGTAGGTAACAAACATACTTGTTAATAAACACATGGTGTCGGCGATGCTTTCCGAGGTCTAAATTGTCCGATTTCTTATTCCTTCATATTCTTATTTTTCCGAATTCTTATTTTTTGATATTCCGAATTTTTCATATTCTTTTATTTACACTTTCTCATTAATACATGTTCCATTTTAGTCCACTTTCTGGATTTCCCCTAAATAAGTACAATCACACTAAAAAGTTTGTAACAGATTTTGTTCCACACACATGATTCAACTTGTAATACATAATATACTATTTGGAGGAAATTATGTGTCATTTACATAAGTATTCTTATCTCGGATAAAATCCTCTGATTTGTTATATCAAATAGGTGCATGGATAAATTAAAAAAATACTTAACCGATTTTAAAAATTCTTTCACATATAAAAAGCTACATTATCAGCGAGTAACATAGGTTATATTTTTTTTTAAATAATTGATATCCCTACGAAAATTGCAATAATGTAACTCAAGGTATCAAAAGTATGCCTTTTTTTTTCTCTCTTTATTTATTTAGATGCTTTTACCTTACAAAGGTACGTCAGCCTCATCATAACCTAATCTAACTAATTATTACCCGTAATTATAATATTGCTACTAATAATGTATTATTGCGTAAGCGAGGGACATAGTGATACAGCAATGCCTTTAAAGTCCAAGTTTAGATTTAGGACAATACCAGGCTAAAAAGAAAAAAGTAAATACCATGCCATGTAAAAAACATGTCATAACATATAACATGACAATAAAATCAAGAGGGTAGGCTAACAGACTATCTTACAAAAAGTACTAGCTGAAATAAATGGTTTTGATTTAAAGTTTATGTTTCATTAGCTGATAAAAAAATATATTAAGGCAATCCATTTATTTTCCATTTTGTATCGAACTGTACACATTCGGAAAATGTTGGTGTTAGGACAATAAATAATTAAGAAACCTAAGAATTCGGAAATATAAGAATTTGAAAAAATAATAATTATGAAAAATAATGTTGCGTATTTTAAAGAATTCGTAAAATAAATAATATGGAAAATCGCGAATTTGGATTTTGTCGCTGACATCAAACACATTACCCTCGTTTGCGTCGCGGACGTAATATTTTTATGTGTGCTTTAGGTATCCTTAAAATATTTTTTAATACTACGTAAGTGGTGTAAGTGTAAACAGGCGCAATATTTTAAGGGGTCATTATGAACAACTTTTACTATGGGACTAAACCTGAAATCGCGAAAAAAAATCTGCTGTTCAGTACATTTTTGCATAATTCGGCAAAATGTAGAGAACAGCAAACTTTTTTCTCGTGATTTCAGGTTTGGTTCCATAGTAAAAGTTGTTCATAATGATGAGTACAATGACCCCTTCAAATAATATTGCCACTGTTTACACTAAACTTACAACCTGTATATTTTTCACAGGTATATTATTGAGATGTAGACTTGCCACATTAAGGTTGATGCGCCACGGTAGCCCGCGAAATTCAAAATTTCTTACGTTTTTTGCAATTTGTAGGTCAGTGTGAACTTGTATGTTGATTAAAATATGATTCGCGGCCGTAGCTAATATGGCTTTACAGAATTATAATCATTAGAATCAGCAATACAACTCCATAAGTTAGCATTTACCTCAAATCTAGCGATTATAATTCTGTAAAGCCATATTAGCTACGGCCGCGAATCATATTTTAATCAACATACAAGCTCACACTGACCTACAAATTGCAAAAAACGTAAGAAATTTTGAATTTCGCGGGCTACCCTGGCGCTTTCGCCTTAAGGAATAATAAAATTGTGACTATGGTGAAGTAACGGGAGGTTGGTGTCCATGAAAATAATTAAAAAGGTACTTACTAAGCACAGCACATATTATTTGGTTGATCTTGCTCCCCTCGTCGAAAATAAAGTAATATTTCGTCATTTTGAATACTACGTATTAATAAAAATACTAAATTCTTCTTGAACACTATCTTTTATTAAAAATAAATATTTGATTCTAAATAATATCACTGTACAGTAATCACTGCTAAATAAATATTTACAGGTAACCGAAAACGGTTATCCTTAAAAAATAGGTTTATTTGCAAACCATTTTCACTGAAATCTATTATTGGAATAGTTTTTACATTGAATCTAAGACTAAGCACGACGAAATACTCGTCGTTCAGCTTTCGCGGTCAGTTATAAACTGAGTTAAGAGACACAAGGAAGCTCTTTGATATATCTAAACGTTTTATTTGTGTAAAGATCAATTACTTAACAAGGAATCAAATGCTGATGACATAGTTGTCTGTGCAAATAGCAAAACACTATCATAACGTCATAATACAATATACATATATACTGTAAAACAAAGCCGCTTTTAGTGTATGTCTGTGTGACCGAATAGATCTTCTAAAGTACACAACGAATTTTGATGTGGTTGTCACCATCATTTCAGGGCATTTTTTTTATGGCATCTCGCAGGTAAATCTAGGAGATTGTCGGCTGCTTAACCAGGCTATCCTGTAGTTGCCTTAATAAATTAAGGCCTCCAGCCAGATCATACAATTTATGAACTAAGTGAATACACGCTAAGGGTACGGACCTCGGATAGAGCGCTGCTAGGGGAAGGGCAGCAAGAGACGCCCCTATTAGACGTCGCGGGGGTAGTTCTACATCTCACTCCCCTCGAGGGCCTGAGTAGGCCCGCAAATGCGGGCCTGCACCAGCCGGGGATCGTGGAAGATGCACAACTTCCCATGATCCAAGTGTGAAAAGGGAACACCGGGGTGGTTTTTAGTTAGTAACCGTTTTATTACAAAACAAGGTTCATCTTCAAACCCAGGTGTAAACCATGGACCCTTTTTTGAATTTTGAACTTTATTCCGACACATTCAGTTTTGTAAAACTGACAACTGAGTACCGGACTAAGTTGTCAGTTTTGTATAAAGAACTGTATTTCTATCACAGCTAGGTTCTTATTACAAAAACTGGATCGATGGTTTAAATCATGACAGAAGAAAAACCTCGTTTTGTAATAAGCCCGTAAGGGTGCGTTTCCACTGACGCGGAGCTGGGCGGAGCGGAGCGGAGACGTGCAGGAATCGACCAATCATAATGGTTGAAATCCTCAACGCGTCTCTTGTCTCGTCTGTAATTGGAAGATTCCTGCACGTCTCCGCTCCGCTCCGCCCAGCTCCGCAACAGTGGAAACGCACCCTAATAGTCTGACACACCCCTCCGCCACCCCAGGGCGAGGGAAATCCATGACGATTTTCCACCTCGGAACAAAAAAAAAAGACAGCAAGGGACAGGCTGGATCAGATCGTGACTATATTTAGATCTACAGGCTAAGCGGTGCGATCTGGCTCAAGCAGGGGTCGGGGAAGTCAATTTGGGAGATTTATGTGTATATTACATTAATCTGACTAACCTATTTAGAAGCATTTTGCTACTGGCAATATTAGTAGTTAGTTACAAATTGTAAAAGCTAACAATGTACAAACAAACCAGTGTGAAATATTTGTTTCACTGGTTTTAGTCGTAATCGCGTGCGACATTTACGCCTAATTAGAACTAAACTGACATGTTTACATAATTAAATATTTGTTTAGTTATTTTTTTTGTTTACTCAACTGGTAAAATGTAGTAACGAGATCCGCTATATCTTTAAACAGTAAACGTGAGATTGTATAACTCGGTCAATAAAAAAAAACCTGATTTTTCCAAGTTTATTTAATGATAATAGGGCGTGACCAGTGACGTAAAATCTTTGTAAACTTTGAAGTTAAAAGGATTATATTGTCGCTGATCACGTTATATATAATTATCACTTCCCGAATAAAATATAAATAGAAGATAAGTTAGGACTATTCTTACGGAAGCGATCCACTGCCGAAGCACGCTTTAAAATTTGGGTGAAAAAAAAGTACCTAAATATATAAATAAAAAAAAATAAGTATATAGTAAATATATAAATATATAAAATATGTAATATATATGTAGTGTTATATAGTAAATATAAAAGTTTAATCATTTTAATATAAATAATTATTTTAATAACAAATATTTTTATAATTATTATACTAGTTTCTAATATTATAATATTTTTATCTATTATTTTACCAAAGCCTAAAAGGTGAGAAAAAAGAACACTCCCGATAATTATAGGGTCAGGGCCAATTTATAAATGTAATTGTGGTCAGGGCGACCAATAACTCAAGTCCTATACCCAGAGAGTACTTACATTTATTTATGGAGAACTATACCTACTTACACAGATCATAGAGACAAGCTTTCTTATTACAAAAAGATTTAAACACATGTTGAACTTTACGTTGTTTATGTAAGTATCTATGGAGTTGGATATAAGACACGCGTTGAACATGTGTTTAAATCTTTTGTATTATGTATGACCGAAGGGGTCTTACCACAAAAACTTAGACACTTGTTCAACGCGTGTCTAATGTCAGTCTTACGTCAAAAAAACTCCATACATAAATGTCGTGTTAAACAGTTGATTAGCGTAAACAAATGATAAACACAGTTTTGTGGTATTACGGTATATATGCTGAGGTCCTGTACATATTTATTTCACTAAAATCTTTAATTTCATAAGGTACTTACTTTGAAAATTACCAAGAGTTGGCATAATCTTCATGATTACCTTCCTCTACATGATTAAATCAAGGCGACAGGATTATTATTGTCTGTTATGATTATTTATTTATTTATTATTTATTATTTATATTTGCATTTATGTATATTACTAGCTTTTGCCCGCGGCTTCGCCCGCGTAGATGTCGGAAAATATCTCATGGGAACGTTCATGTGGTAAACATAGGGCCGTCCGATATAACTCAAATCGCTACGATATATCGTTGCCGTGTATGGTGAGCTTAAAGCTCCCAGTCAGCATGATTTTCTCCGACATCTTCAACAATCATCGTCATATTTCAGACAATTTACAAAATAACATAATGAATCATTCCGTCCATTGGTGTAAACCGTATGAAAATCCATTCGTCGTAAAAACGTCGAATGAAATAAAGACTAAATGTTACCTAAAGATTATGAACTATGACTACATTTCTAAGCCCTTAAATCTCTAAAAAAGAGATAGGTACACCAACATTTTAATATTGTTTGTGAATTTTAAAATCAACCCATATTATGGGATGATTTTTCGAATACGCTGTACCACATATTTCTTTATTTTCAACCAAAAGCCATAAAAGCATAAAGAATTTTCATATCCCTAACTTACGAAATGCTGGGTTTCCCATACAAACTTTCATCCCCTATATCACCCCCCGTAGGATTCGTTTTGAGAAAAAAAGTAGCCTATATGTCCTTCCCCAGGATGCCATCTATAGCCTTGCCAAATTTTTATCAAAAACCGTTCAGTGGTTTAGGCGTGAAAAGGTAACAGACAGACAGACAGACAGACACTTTACTTTCGAATTTATAATATTAGTATGGATTAGTATATTTTTATTTATCGTTTTATATTCTAAAGTACAAACTTGGTCCTCAAACCTTTTCAGCTTTCCGCTTTTTGATCTGCTGTCAGAAGCGTCAGAATAATTATTATGACATGTTGTCATTATTTTCTAAAATGTAGAGCCTTTGTAGAGCATAAACTTAATGTATAAAAACATAATGCCTCAAAATGAAGAAATACGGATATAATTCACGCCAAAGACATTTAAATATACATACTCGTACGAATACACGCAAACCTTTCTTGGTCAGTATTCTTATTAAACTTTTTTTTTTCTTTTTTTCTATTATTTAACGATTGTGTCTGGTTAATAACAACCGGCTCGCCCTGCCCCCATTACGTGGGACTTAACTGGTATCGTTTTATTCCGTAACTGGGTTGTGGAGGTCGGATAGGCAGTCAATCAACTCCACCAGTCCACTGCTGGATATAGGCCTCTTCCAGGCTGCGCCACACCACCCTGCTGTCCTCCGCCTTCCGCATCCAGTCAGGGCCTCAAGTCTGCTATTACAATAGTGTCAGAATGGCCTATCATTGATTTCATAATTGTTGATTTTGACAAGTTTGGTAATCTACTAATATAATGGCGTCATAATGGCGTCATTATGACTTTCCAATGGTCAACCACTGACACTCCATTGTATGAAATTATGAATTTAGGATATTACGAACTTTTAGCAAAATGACAATGCAGTGACAATGGGATCGTGTTGGAATGTAAAAAATAGCAGACTTGGGGCCCTGTCCCAGCCACTTTCTTCAGGTTGTCGGTCCATCTAGCTGCGAGGCGTCCCACACTACGCTTACCGATAGGCAGTCGCTCCCTGTAAAATACTGGTACTCAGATGCATCCGGTGAGACTAAAAGCCGACCCCAACATAGTTGGGAAAAGGTTAGGCCGATGATGACCTTTGTTTAGCTATAGAACGTCTCTTAGTTAATATATGATGATGAGTCCACCGGGGCCTACAAATACCCCCTTAAGGCCCTGGTTCCAAGCTTGGTTTAGCTCGGTGTGTAAGTGAAATGGCGTTATGGCTGTCTAGTTTGACGCACGAGATAGAAGATTCTCACGCGCACCGGAATTATGTCGTAAAAGTGCAAATAAAATCGTATAAAATTAGAAATTAACTATTTAATAAAAAGTAATCCATCACTGGATGCAGTTTGGAATTTGACATTTCATGGTATATTTTTAATTATAATTATAATTGTTAATGACAGGATAAACAGCTTTTAAAGATTATTAGGAGGTATGTTTAAAGATTTTTTTGGTGCATTAAAATATGTATAATTATGTTTTGGCTTCCATCACTGTATGCGAAAAGGACTTGAAAATATCATATTTTTTTTACATGTCAAAATTATTTTTGGTTTATGAGATACATAGCTTTAAAAACCCACCTTTTTGATCGTTTTCAGGAAATCTGCGCCTTAACAGTTTTACTCTGGTTGTAACACAGAAATATAACCTTAATTTTCTTCAACAGATATATCGAACTAGCTAACATAATTTAAAATGCGATACTGGCTGTGGGTGACCTCCTATGCTATGATTGCAAGTAAGTTTTTTGGAAATAAAGTTATTGTACATATCAGGACTTAAAACGGGTCTAGAAAGACGCTTAGCGAAGGGAAGAGTCACATGTCTTTCCCGTCATTAGGGTTCCGTACCAAAATGGTAAAAAGGAACCCTTATGGTGCGACTCTGGCTGTCTGTCTGTTTTAGATGACGTTTACCCCAACTATTTTGCAAATAAGAAAGAAATAAAAATATTTATGTTTTTTTTTTGCAACGGGGACTGAAAGGGGGTCTTAAAAATTCGAAGTGGGGCTACTAGGGCATGTGACCCCACATCTTATGAAAGAGCGCTGTTGGCACATTAATTTTTTTTTTTTAATTTTTTTAGGCCGTATAGTTTTCGACTTTTGATGAAAAATGTTATAAAAATACCCTCACCCCCACCCCCACCCCTTATCTCCGAAGTTTGCAAAGAGAATAATCTGAAATTGTTCTATGTGACAGAAGTTTATGTATAGATTACAGGAAAAATAAAACGATGTCTCTAAATAGCACAGTATTTCAGAAATCATAACAAAAATTACATCTAAATGATGGTACGGAACCCTCGGTGCGCGAGTCCGACTCGCTCTTGACCGTTTTTTTTTTAATGGGAACTTCTTGGTTAATAGATACTCAAAGTTTCAACATTGTTTGACGTTATTACTTCCCCGAAACAGGTCCTTCACATCACCTTGACTACTCTGCTATATTACTTTAAGAGCCTATACTACCTCAAATGGCTTAGCATGATCCCCGTTATGTCGCAAATACTGCAGCATTAATTTTGAAATAAATATATGGTAAAGATAAGGATTAATGTTAAGTACTATGTTTGACGAAAACAAGATTCCGTAAAATTTTCAGTCAAAGTTAACTCCAAACCGAACAATAAACCGCTGGTATTCAAAAAATATTTCAAATTAGGTCATGAAACTTTGCATACTAACTGAATTAACTATAAAGCTGGACTTTTTCAAATTACCATTATTTTCACCGTAAAAAGCAATTAACTAAACTATCGGCGCCCAGCACCGCACTCAGTCTCGCTCTCACTCAGTCCGCGAGCAGTATCGTGCGAGCGAGATACAACGCTGAGGTAGTATGGGCTCTTAACTTCTCTTTCATCCACAGGTGCAATAATGGCTTATCACGACGACTTCAGGATGGAAGCGTTAAAAGGATTCACAGCAAAATTCAAGATCCTGGTGGAAGAGCTAGCGGTGTACTTCAAACCAATCAACTATCCCTTCGACCTGGTTAGCAGGTTGTGTATGGAAAAATTGCAGAAATAATCTCAATGGTAATCGATTGTACCGTCGTGTTCGGTAAAGAATAGCCTGAACCTAAAAAGGGCACTCTTCTAGATACAGTGGTACCCAACTGATAAGGCGCGGCGTGAATCTTCGTTCGCACATAAAAGAAAGTATGGCCCCGATGATTAACGAAAGAATGCTTGAAACATACAATCAACCTTAGATCACTACTATAAGGTTTATAATACACTGCAGCTGTTAGTTCCGTCTCCCTCGCAAGTATGGCGGCTGACTAACGTGCGTGAGACATCGTTTTATTTTTCCTGTAATCTACAGGGTGGCCGGAACATTGACGTCCAAAAATAAAATTTCGGTCCCTCGTATCGTGGGGTATTCGAATCACCCCCATGTATGTTCCGCGACTTTTCATAGTTTTCGAGTTATGAATTTTTTTCTGAATGTTTGAAAATTTTCGACCTGACCAACCTAAAAAAATTCTAAAAAAAAAGTAGAGGGTTTTATCAAGTTTCTTTTTTTGCAACTGAATTTTCATAAGTAGTACTTTTATGCATAAAATAATCAGCTTCGTAACTGTGATGAAAGTTATGAAAATGTTGATCTAAAGTGAAAAATTTACGTTCGGTAAATTATGACTCAAATTTTCAACTTTAAATTAAAAATCTTAACAGGTGACTTCATAATTCCTAAGTAGGCTTCAAGAATGCGCCAGACTCTCAGCTTTCATAATCATAAAAAAAATGAAGTACTTAATAGGGCTACTTTGTTTAAAATCGGCCTTCAAAGACAGCGAGGTGGAAAAATTCTTAAAATTACCCATCTGAGTAATTATTTTTTTTTGGCTATTTTCTCGTTCCTAAGGTTAATTAATGATAAGAATACTGAAAACTAACCAACAAATAGTTTCAGAGTTGGGTAAGAAAAGTTTTACGTAAAAAGTGGTTTTGAATAAAACAGAGATGATAATGTGAAAAAAGTACTTAATTTATTTTTAACATTTACAAAAGGTTTTCAAAGTGGCCACCACCAGCAGCAATACACATTCTACACCTACGTGAGAAATTGTCTGGCAATCGTCTAAAAGCGTCTCTGTTCTCTCTCACAACACGTTCAGCTTCTGCAATCAACTGCCTCAGCTCTTGTTCACTTGAACAGTCTCGGGCGTATGCTATTTCCTTGTAATAGCCCCAAATAAAGAAATCGATGGGGTTGAGATCAGGTGAGCGTGGAGGCCACCTAATTGGTCCGCTGCGTCCGATCCGTCTGTTGGGGTATGTTTCATCTAAGTAATTTCGGACCTGGGTTGCATAGTGACACGGGGGCCGTCATTTTGCAACACCATGGTTCGTCTGAGTTCGAGATTCACATCTGCCAGCAACAATGGAAGTTCATTTTCCAAAAAGTTTTTGTATGTTTCTCCATCAAGTCTGGACGGCAGTTCAAACGGACCAATTAGTTCGCCATTGAGGATACCAGACCACAAGTTAACGCTGAAGCGATGTTGAAATGTCGAAGCTCTCACTTCGAGTGGATTTTCATTCGCCCACGTGTGGTAATTATGAATATTGAATATAATGTGTAAAATACTTTAATCAAACTGCACACGTAAACAATAATTATAACTTTATTTTCTAGTTTTCTAGTCTAAATATAACCACACTTAACCACACTATTTTCTAAGAATTCCGAAGATGTTACACGCACTCAGTACTACCACCCACTGGCCACCGCCGATCACCTCAGTATATATAATAGTAGTCTTAGTCTATGCGATCACCCTTCCAATATCGGCGTGGCAAGTATCGCTCCCACCATTGCTCCGGAAGTTTGCAACGGAACAATAATGGCGCGAAACCAGTGCTGCCACCTAAATAAGATAATTTTAAATATGTATTTGAATAGCTCTTAAAAGATTATTAATTAACTATGTTTTTTTTAAAATAAATCAACTAACAATTAATTCACAAATCAAAATAACTTATTTTATGTGCAAATATGTATGCCTGTCTTCGAAGCGACAACATCCGGCCGTCCTGCGCACGCATCCGTCCTCGGATAGCGTCCCAGTCTGGTGCAATTGCTGAAAACAAAATATAAAAAATTAAGTCACAATATTTCAAAGAGTAAAGCTGCGATTACTCTTTTGAATTGAATGTCTACTCTACTATTCCATCAGCGGCCAGCAGAGAAAGACCCCCATTCAATATACCTATTAACATGACATTTATGTTAAGCCTCTTTCGAATTGAGCGTCTACTCTACTATTCCATCAGCGGCCAGCAGAGAAAGACCCCAATTCAAAAGACCTATTAACCTGACATATGTTGGTATTTGCATGTAAGTATCTAACTGTTCCATCAGCGGTCAGTTATGTTTAGAGTTTGCAGTTTTCCCTAGGCGATGCCTTTGGCCAACCCTAGTTGCATATCACTACAAACCCCAAACTTATTTGTTACAGATTTATTTTACACGAATAAATACTGTAACCTAAAATAATCCAAATACCAAAATATGTTTGAAGCAAATGCACTAGACAGCTTATGACAAGTAGTAAATACTTTTTAAGACAAGATTTTTAGTAAATTCAATCATTATTTGAGTTTAATAAATACCTGACAACATCTTAGGCCATTTCCGAACCGTCAACGTCTAGGTCTGCCAACTTGATCCAAGGTTTCATATTTTCGGCACACGTGGTCCCCTCATAGCACTTGCTTGTTCTTTCAGCGCCACGCATATCCTTTACTTTATAGCGGTCATGACCTAAAACTTCAGTTACCTGAAAAGGTCCTTTGAAAAGTGGTAATAATTTGGTACTTTGCCCGTCATTGGATTGACTGGGAATTCTTATAACTACCAAATCGTTGACGTTGTAACTGTGAGCAATTTTTCTTTTTGAATCAAAAGCCTGCTTTTGTTTATCTGCACTGACTTGAATACGACTGTTGACGTTATTCCTCAATAATGTGACGTCAACAGATTGATCTTCCTGTGCCAACATGTCAGCATCAGTTTGAAGTCTGTATCCAAAGAATACTTCACTAGGAATGGCTGAAGTGGTTTTATTAATGGTACTGTTAATTCCTTGTTGTATACTGGTGATATGAGTGTCCCATTTGTCATAGTTGGTATTAGCACCCATACTTCTTAATGCGTCAAGGATGGTGCGATTAAAGCGTTCCACCTGACCGTTTGAGCGTGGAACAGCAGTAGCTATAACATGTTGTCGTATATTTTTGTCCTGACAGTACTTAACGAATAACTTAGACGTGAAAGAACTCCCAGCATCACATATAAGACGCTTAGGGTTACCAAAAACCTTAAATATTTTGTCTAACTCGTTAATAACAACTTGACTTTTAGTGTTCCGAACAGGAGATATAAATACAAATTTTGTAAAAGCGTCAACAGTCACCAAGAGGTAGGTATTTTTACGCGTGGTCTTTACAAATGGACCCAGATGGTCTATGTGGAGCGTATGAAAGGGTTTTGCATATTTAGGTATAGGAAATAGTTTGCCTTCCTTTTTGCCATGGATATTTTTATAGTAAATACAGTTAATGCAATTTTTTATATATTTGGATACTACTTTCTTAATTTTGGGAAACCAATAACAAGATTTTATTCTTTCAATTGTCTTATCCACGGCAAAATGGCCAAGGTCGTCATGATTAGCTTTAATAATTTGCCAAATACATTGTTTAGGGACAACCCACCGTCTACCGTAGTTAGTCCGACGGTATACCTTATTACCTAACAACTCATACTCATTATACACTTTCTTATTAAGCTCGGCCTGACCTGATTCTAATATTTCTCTTATTGCGCAAATACTTGGGTCTTGTAACTGGACTGACAATAACCAATCTGCTTCAGTAATAGCCAACACACTTTCATTGCATATGGGGGTGGAATTTGTATCAGCTGGATTTCGGCTCAAAGCGTCAACGTGTTGCATTTGAGCCCCTGGTTTGTGTATTATTTCAAAAGTGAATTCTTGTGTAAGTAATACCCACCTACCGATTCTAGAATTAATTTCCTGCTTATTTATTGTACATTTAACAGCATTGCAATCTGTATAAATTTTAAAATTGGATCCCAATAAATAGTGACGGAATTTTTGAAGTGCCACAACTATTGCTAAAAACTCTAACTCGAAGGAATGGTACTTTTTCTCCTCCTTGGTAGTCTGTCGACACGTCTCCGCTCCGCTCCGCCCAGCTCCGCGTCAGTGGAAACGCACCCTAAGATTGGAGGTTCAAATCTTGGGCACGAATTGTGTTTTTTGTCATGCATTATATTTTTTTAATATACAGTATTTTTCTATTTTAAGTAAGTTTTTTTTTGTATTTTTTAATTGTATTTATTTGTTTTGTTTTATTTTTATTTTATTTTAGTAATATTTATAAAGAATTTAAAAATAAAGAAAAATAAAATACTTTAATAATCATTTAATAATATTTTTTATTGATATTATGTAACAAAACTACAAAGATTTATATTTTACAATAATTTGATTTGATTATTTACAATTACCATAATAAACACATTTTACCAACTGAGACAAACGAGTTCCTAGACAAATGGGAAAGGTGAAGCAAAACTAGACTCATCAGACGGTAACTTCATTATAGATTAGTAAAATGTATAAAATGGCATAACTACCCTCTAATAACAAACTATTCATTCACTGCGATTTCATAGACAGAGACAGAGTTATAATAACGCCAAGTAGGTTGAAAATTCATTGAGATATTAACTACCTAACTGGCTTAGTTGGTAAGAGCTCGCGGTAATCATTGTATAACCAATGATTCGATGGTTCGAATCTCGTCCGGGCTAAGAAACACTTTTTGTGTTATTCTTAAGGATGTATTGTTTGAATTGCAAAGTTGTAGCAAAGTTAATTTTAATACAACTGGGGTACCCAATTGGTGCTGCCCACTGTACATCGATAAGCCATATCATTTGGGTACTACTGTACATACATACATATCATCAGGCCTGTATTTCCCGAAAAGGTTTAAGTAGTTGTGTACCTATCACACTAATATTATAAAAAATATGTTTGTTGCTTCTTCACGCTCAAATGGATAGACCGATTTGGATGAAATTAGTATGAATATAGCTTATACCTTGGACTAACACATAGGTTACTTTTTATTGCGGTCTACGCCGGGGAAACCGCGGGGCGGAGCTAGTAGGAGATATAGTAACAGTTTAAATCCCATTTAATAGCATCAGCCTACTGCTATCAACCGGTCACAAATCTAGACTCCGGACTGCTACTGAGAAATTCCTCATGAAAAAACCCAGTACAGTAGTACCTACCCAACTTATATGGCTTATCGATGTACCTGAGCAGAAGATGAATTTTCAAAGCGCGGGAAATACTATTGACCAATCGGCACGCTCCACACACCGCGCTCCTTTTTCCTGTACCGCTATTGGTCGGCAGCTGCCGCCATGTTAACGCACTCCGCGTATGGCATGTTAGTCAGCCGCCATACTTGCGAGTGAGACGGAACTAACAGCTGCAGTGTATTATGAAACATAGTAGTGATCTAAGGTTGATTGTAAGTTTTAGCATTCTTTCGATAATTTTTGGGGCCATACTTTTTTTTCTGTGCGAACGAAGATTCACAACGCGCCTTAGCAGTTGGGTACCTCTGTAACACTTTGCCCGACCTGGGATTGGAACCCAGGACTTAATGCTCAGCAGGTAGTGCTTGCGAGCACTAAGCTAACGTAGTAGTAAAAGTAGATAGTGTTGTAAAAGAAGACTCTGGGTCAGTTTCCACCAAACGGAAAAAAGCTTGCGGATGCTCGAACACTTTTTAAATTTCATTTAATAAGTAACAGTATCAGTATTGAATGTAAGCTCCAAAAAAAAAGAACAAAAAAAAAAATTCGACAAAATTCGACGCAGGCATAAAGCGTTTATCAAGCCTCAAGCGTCAAATATATAAAATACTTAAAATAATATATACTATAATATAATAATTATAAATCAACTGCACTTCACGTGGCTTCGCCCGCGTGGATGTCGGAAAATATCCCACGGGAACAAAAATCCTTCCTTATTCCTTGTCTATATTATAAAATGAACCTTTTAACATAGATAGTCGGGGGCGAAGACCTAATTTTGTAAAACTGATAGAAATATCTAAAATATCTGCGCAGCCTAGTTGACTGTTGACATACGTCTCACTAAAAGTCAACGACAAGGCTGCGCGTCATTTATTTCGAAGCTTCTAGAACCTTCTAGAAGCTTCGACTCGATCTTATTGGACGAGCGGATTGTGGCGGGAGCGGTTAGAAAAGGGTTCGCGTTATATCCTCCCCCTTTTGACCAGGTTATGACCCCATGCCTGGTTAAACAAAGTAAGAACCGCATCCTCCCCCTTTTGATCGGGCTATGTCCCCATGACCGGTCAAACAAAAACAATCCTAATCCACTAGCGGACTTTACGAGGACGACCCCTGCGTCGCTTAAGAACTACAGGCTCAGGACATTCAACATTTGTAATCACAACGGTACCCGGTAAACTACTTTTCGGATTTTGTCCTGTGAAAAACATGGTCGCCCTACACGGTATACCAATTTCTGGATTTTGCACCGGAAAATTCATGGTCACCCTACTTTGTGTTTGACACTGACAAGAGCACAAAGTACTTTTTTGACCAGAGCGATCAAAAATATTTCTCCAAATTTTTCGATGTTTACGATTCGGTTTTGAATTAAACGAATCATAAACATTACCTGTACTAGTAGAAATCACAGGAGAAACATCAATATTACTCACCTGTGCAGCCGGTTTACCGTCTGCTGATGCGTACATGTTACGCGAATTACGCGATCGTGGCGTAGGAATAAAATCGACCGCGCTAAACTTTGAATTGCATTTTGGACAATTAGAACGAATCACCCCGCTCTCGCCGCATCCGAAACATGACAATATCTTATTAGAATGTACACTATTATTGTCTTTTGCATTAAGTTTACGACACTGCTCGCGGTTATGTCCGTAATGTTTGCAATATACACAAAAACGTTTCTTCTTCTCGGCGTCTGGATTTTTGTTGGCGTCGATGCTTGGCGTGCCTTGACGCAGGGTAGACTCCGTAGAACTCGACGCTCGCTGTGTTGACATACGCGCTGCAGCCTGCCCGCCCTGTGGAGGCGACTTGGCTCGTGCGCGAGTAGCAGCGGCGGTGCCCTTTAAAGTGTCGACGCCGACGTTTGGAGATTCCTTTAAGGAATCCTCGATACTCCGAGTTTTACGCAGAAGGGTATTAAAATCAGAGAATTCCTCTCTTCGTAAACGTTTTCTAATCTTTTGTTTGAGGAGACCGTATATCATATCCAACTGCACCTTCTCATTGATGTCGCCGGTTGGGAGCCGCGCTAGTTGAGCGCGCGCTGAGGCGACGAAGAGCTCCGTACGCTCTTGAGGTTCCTGTGGCCTGGAGAACAGCTCGATGTATACACGATGTGGTGGGCGGCTGTCACCGGAAGCACAGCGCAAGTATTGCAGAGCTTCATCCCAAGAATTGACAGTGGTCTTTACACCTTGCCACCACGTAGCTGCATCATGCGTAAGCAGCATTGACAGACCTCGTAAACAGTTGGTTTCATTAACATTGGCGCAATCTTTGTATGCCTCTACAGCATCAATGAATCCTTCGAGAGACTCGGTCGTTGTTCCACTATAACGAGCCTTGCACGGAGCGAAGTTACCCGATGCAAGTTGAGCAGACGACGACGACGGCGTGGGTGTGGCCGGCGCGATGGCGTGAGCCACCGCGGGCGAACGAGTTGGCGGCCGGGCTTCGAGGACTAAAGCGAGGAGCCGCTCGAAGTTATCGGTTTGCGCCTGCTGAAGGGACGCCATCATGGCGGTCAGGTCGCTTGCCGTGATGGGTGCCGTCGCCACAGCCGCGGGCGCGCTGGGCCCCGTTGACCTTGGCGTCTCCATCTGCTCTTGTTCAGACTCCACGTCGTAAGAGTTGGATTTTTGTTTGTTGCGCTTCGTCATACGTGGCATTTTATCACACGTATGCGTATGTAATCACTGCACACAACAGATTCACTAAACAGTTCTTCCACAAAACGCGCGCGCGCGCGCGTTTCCCACTCGTTGGGCGCCAGTTTAACATAAATAGTCGGGGGCGAAGACCTAATTTTGTAAAACTGATAGAAATATCTAAAATATCTGCGCAGCCTAGTTGACTGTTGACATACGTCTCACTAAAAGTCAACGACAAGGCTGCGCGTCATTTATTTCGAAGCTTCTAGAACCTTCTAGAAGCTTCGACTCGATCTTATTGGACGAGCGGATTGTGGCGGGAGCGGTTAGAAAAGGGTTCGCGTTATAACCTCTGGGCAAAATTTCAGTTTATATAGGTCATTGGACCTACGCGCAGCACAAACCACTGGGTTTGTGCTGCGCGTTGATGAGTCAGTCAGTCAGTCAGGACTTTTCTTCTAATGAGTATCATTTACCCGTTTACTCGATTGCATGTCCCAACTATGTCACAATTAACACCTTCCGGGACATTAAACGCCCAAGGCGTCATCACAATAAAACTTCTATTGTGTCTTGTGCAGTGTTCCGGAAAGGTTTAAAATCTTTTAACTGTTGTATTTATCTTCGTGCTACCGAATAGACTTTTGCCAGGTGTTGTGCTGGTATTCTGCTTATTTATCACTAGCACTTCCAAAATATCCCACGTCACGTCACATGTCGGAACGTCACGTGTCGGAAAATATCTCATGGGAACGAAAGTTCTTCCTTATTCCTTGTCTGCATTATAAAGGGAACCTTTGTGCAAAATTTCAGCTTTCTAGGTCTAGTTAGTCAGGACTTTTCTTTTTAGGGTTCCGTACCAAAATGGTAAAAAAGGAACACTTAAATATGGTGTCACTCAGTCTGTCTGTCTATCTGTCACAGCTGGATATCTCAATAACTACTAATCCTATCAACTTGAAATTAGGAACAGTTTTAGATGACGTTTACCCAACTATTTTGCAATTATGAAAGAAATAAAAATATTTATATTTTTTTTTGCAACAGGGACTGAAATGGGTCTTAAAAATTCAAAAATTCAAAAATCAAAATACTAGGGCATGTGGGGTATCATATGAAAGAGCGTTGTTTGCACATTCTTAATTTTTTTTTCTGGGATAGCCCTCCGCAAACTAACAGTGCATTCAGCTCCTCATTTTGAATCGCATTCCACCGGAAAAATTTTTTAGAATTTTTTTTTTATCGTTTTTTCAGTTACTTACTATTCCTTTATTTCAATGTAAAATTACATTATCTATACGCAACACTCCATTTATGTAAATAAAACCCATTAACATAAACAAATTAGCAATGGATGATGGAATGAATGGAACTCTAACGAATGACGCGTGAAATCAGCACAAAAACGGCCACATTAAGGCTGCCTGTCCACCGGAGCGGAGTAAGGCTGCGGAGCGGAGATATGGAGAAATATTAACCAATAGAATCTTAAGTCCGCTCCACTCCGCCGTCCGCTCGCGCTCCTATTGGTTAATATTTCTCCGTTTCTCCGCTCCGTAGCCTCGCTCCGCTCCGGTGGACAGGCAGCCTTACACTCTCACCGCCATACGGCCCGCCGGGCGGCGGCGGGGCGTATCTTTTCGAGTAAGGTACGCCACCTATATGTTGCACTGAGCGACATCAGCAGCCGTACGGGCCGCCGGCGTACCGCATCTTTCGCGCCAAAAACTAACTAAATTTCCGTTATTACTTAAAATAATAGCCGAGTCTGGCACGCCACACGTAATAATCAATCAATAACCCGCCGGTCGCCTGCACGGCTTGTAACAGTCGCATTTTCGACAGCTTTTTGAGGAATTTCAATGCTTTCTTGTGTATTTCGTTACTTGTGCGAAGTTTTTATCATTCTGTCGGACTCCCAGACAGACTCGACACGGATGACCCAGACTACCAGCCGTCTACAGACGAAGAATCGGAGAGCATGAGCAAGTAATCTCATGAAAGTTCGTTTGAAGAAAGCGTAGAATTACCTACAAACAGACGATTTAAAATTACTTTTTCATTTCTGTAGTTAACCCTCTAGTAATCCTGTAAATTTGAAGATAGAGCAGAATTTTTTTTTTTAAATTGTAGGAAAAAAAAATAAACTGCATCTAGCAGCTTCATTTTTCTGTATAGCAGCAGGCCACGCACTACAAATTGAATATGAAGTTGCGAGGTCTTGGCGGACCGCATGGCTTGCTAGTAAAAACAAACAGTGAGTCCGCCAGCGGCCCGTACGGCCTGCTTCACTCGTTATAGATTTTTCACCGCGGCCTGCACGGGTAGGCAAAGTTGCGGCCGCCGGCAAACCGCACGGCCTGCTGCACTGAAAAATTCTATATATGGGTGGCGGTGAGAGTGTTAAGCAATTCCTCTATCAGCGATTAATTTCCTGAATTCCCAGCAATTTATTATGATTGTGCTATTTGACATTAAACTTGAATAAAGCAATTCATAGTTTGTGGACCATTTTACGAATCTCCATACAAAACTGTTATGTGATTGCGTGCTATGAATTGTACGCAGATAAATTATGAATTGTCAGTTTGTGACCGTTTTATGATTACAAATATGATTCATAATACCTATTATCCTATTATGATACTGCCAAAGTGGCCGTTTAAGCCACCCTGTTCCCTTTCTGCCTAGGTACAGAGTTCATCGAACTCACCGCATACCTATTACCTACCCCTATCCCAACCATTAAAGACGCTCCTCACGCTCCGATTTGTGCAAAAAAACCACAAAACAAATCAGGTTTATTGAATTCAGATATTGTTCCTGAAATAATTTCACGTACAGTCCGTGAGGCGTAAGGTATGCTTTGCATTTGTGTGAGTGATCACCAAAACGGTACGAGAGCCCATGACCAAAATTTTCGTCTTATCGTCTTACGTAAGACAAAATCTTCAATCGTCTTATCGTTTTACGTTTTACAACGATGCGACATGGTTTTGGTCATGGCCTCTCGTACTAAAAGAACAAAAGCCGATTGCCAAAAAGCAGTATAAACCGGTTTTGAACCAAGCAAAGGGCGAATCGCGCTCTATGCCGTACGTCATTCCTACACTATCTATGTGCACTCACACAAATGCAAATCTCAGCTTAAACCTCACGGACTGTACCGGACATCTTAGTATGATATTCTGAATTAACCCCATCACTCTGCGGAGGGCCCTTACACCCTTTAAACTAATGTTGTTAGGTCGGCAACCACGCAAAATGTGTCGTATAAAATTAATTAAAAATTGAAGTATACAGGGTTATTGGTAAAACACCAGCAACCTCTTAAGGGGTCATTGTACTCATCATTACGAAGAACTTTTATTATGGGACCAAACCTGAAATCGCCAAAAAAAATCAGCTGCTCCCTACATTTTAACGAGTTTGATGTAGATAAATGTACTGGTCAGCTGATTTTTTTTCGCGATTTCAGGTTTGGTCCATAATAAAAGTTGTTCATAATGATGAACAATGACCCCTTAAGAGGTTGCTGGTGTTTTACCAATAACCCTGTATAGATAGAATATTCTAAAATATGCACACTATAAAAATTACAGATCTAAATGTTGTAATTTTTTTTCGATATTGTGTCTGATTCAACGAGCTGATAGCTTTTTAAAAGCTATCAGCTTTTTTCGGGTCAACTTTGAACAAGAATGTATACCATTTATGTTCCCGCAGTACAATGTTGCTACTCCAGCAATATTGTACTGCGGGAGCAGCAATGGTAACATTGCTATACCTGCAATATGGTACTGCGGAAATAGCAATGGTAAAATTGCGATCATCACAATGTTAGATCACGCCTTTGTTGGAACCACAACGTGAAGGTTGCTAATAAAGTAAAGTGTACATAGCTAGAACCACAAGGTTGACAGATAACATTGCGTTAATCGCAACTGCAGGCCAGTTTTTACATCACAACTTTGTTGGAACTACAACTTGAAGGTTGCTAATAAAGTAAAGTGTACATAGCTAGAACCACAATGTTGACAGATAACATTGCGTTAATCGCAACTGCAGGCCAGTTTTTACATCACAACTTTGTTGGAACTACAACTTGAAGGTTGCTAATAAAGTAAAGTGTACATAGCTAGAACCACAATGTTGACAGATAACATTGCGTTAATCGCAACTGCATGCCAGTTTTTACATCACAACTTTGTTGGAACTACAACTTGAAGGTGGCTAATAAAGTAAAGTGTACATAGCTAGAACACAAGGTTGACAGATAACATTGCGTTAATCGCAACTGCAGGCCAGTTTTTACATCACAACTTTGTTGGAACTACAACTTGAAGGTTGCTAATAAAGTAAAGTGTACATAGCTAGAACCACAAGGTTGACAGATAACATTGCGTTAATCGCAACTGCAGGCCAGTTTTTACATCACAACTTTGTTGGAACTACAACTTGAAGGTGGCTAATAAAGTAAAGTGTACATAGCTAGAACACAAGGTTGACAGATAACATTGCGTTAATCGCAACTGCAGGCCAGTTTTTACATCACAACTTTGTTGGAACTACAACTTGAAGGTTGCTAATAAAGTAAAGTGTACATAGCTAGAACCACAATGTTGACAGATAACATTGCGTTAATCGCAATTGCAGGCCAGTTTTTACATCACAACTTTGTTGGAACTACAACTTGAAGGTGGCTAATAAAGTAAAGTGTACATAGCTAGAACACAAGGTTGACAGATAACATTGCGTTAATCGCAACTGCAGGCCAGTTTTTACATCACAACTTTGTTGGAACTACAACTTGAAGGTTGCTAATAAAGTAAAGTGTACATAGCTAGAACCACAAGGTTGACAGATAACATTGCGTTAATCGCAACTGCAGGCCAGTTTTTACATTACAACTTTGTTGGAACCACAACTTGAAGGTTGCTAACAAAGCAAAGTGTACATAGCTGGAACCACAATGTTGAAAGATAACATTGCGTTAATCGCAACTGTAAGATTGCAACTATAGCAAACTGTACGTTGCTAGATTATATAAGTTTAACACTGTGATATCTCCACGTTTAAAGTTGCGAAATAGGAGCCAACAGAGTAAGTTTGTGAAAACGAGCGTTTGTGAAATTCGCTATGTGATAATCCACAAAGTACACATTTCCACTTTGTCACATTCGCAATAGTTTTTCGCAATAAAAAAGTTGCTGCGGCAACAAACTTACTCTGTTGGCTCCTATTTCGCAAACTTTTATTGTTAATTTAACAATACTTTTTTCTCAGTGTACGGTGGACTGCATCAATTGGATGCCCCAGTTGTATTAAAATTTTAATTTAACTGGGGTACCCAATTGATGCAGCCACTGTACCTACTAAATAGAGCATTACTTGCTGAAATCGGTCGTTTTGAAAGTGCTGTATCTGAAATCTTGTGATTTTCATAGTTTATAATTTATTATTATCTTTGCATATTTTTGTCAATCCTGATATTTACTATTCCTCTACGTTTAAGCAGAGCTCAGTTGATAATAAAAACATAAATTTTATACCTACTACTATCCTTAATCACTACCATTGATATGAAATGAGGGATCCAAAATAACTCGATATAGAACACACATGGGGGTTAAATCGATAGATAAGGTACTCTGCTATCAGCTCGCACTGGCTTGACACAAAAAAAAAATCTGTATATGTAGGTAAATGAAACACTCTGTATATGTAGGAAAATGATGATGTTTAAAGAGAGAGGAAGTGTTTTTTTACCATTTAAAAGTGGACATAGGTTGAGCACGCCTTAAGGCTCTTACAGACAGAGGCGATATCGCGTCGCGACGCGATATTGTTCTACGGATATAATATCGCAATATCGCGTCGCGACGCGATATCGCCTCTGTCTGTAAGAGCCTTTGTCGACACGGGCAAGGCATTCCATATTCGTACAGTCCATGTATTCCCGCTGTCCCCGTTAACTGGGTCCCCGTTAAAGGGGACAAATTGAATTTAATAAAATAATTAAAATTACTTCCCGTTGTCCCCGTACGCTGTCCCCGATAATTTATTTTAATAAGTCGTAGGTACGTACTGCTAAAGAAGCTCCTGCTGCTGCTGCTTCTGCAGCTGGTGCAGTGACGATGAAAAAATAAATAAAATAAGAAGAATTGTAAAATCTTTTTATTGGTTTGTTATTACACTTGGCAATACACGGTAGATTATGATTAAATAGTATAAAAAATGTTATTGAAATGTAGTATATTAAATATTTGTAGATAAATTGAAACAGTTTCAATTGACTAAAAAGTACAGTTTTCGTTCAATTACAGACTAAAAATTAATTAATAAATACGTAAATCTACGTTATTTGTATGTCGATTAAAATTGTTATGAAATCATTCGGTTTGCTATAAAAATAACTGATTCATTTATACAAATTGCAATGGTAGCATCTTCGTTTGACGTTTGAAGTGTTCAATAAACAACCTGAAATAATTCAATTATTGTCTTTTTTAATTATGTATTGCAAAATCTTCGAAAGCACTTCAGAAAATTTATACAAAATTCGTGCGCGGCGTATTTATACACACCCTAATATTTGAACGAGTTTTCAAATGTTAAACGAAAAAATATGAAACGGTTATTGAAATAGTGGAATGCTTGAAAACCTATTTTAAATTTTGAGCTGCAAACGCACACAAATGTCTCAATTAGATTAAAAATCTTACTGTCATAATTGTTAAATAATAAAGTCTTCTTCTAAATGCATCGATTCTTATGAAAAAACAATAAATACGTCGAAAAATTCACTAATTATTTACAAAAAATAATGCTCTTACACTACGCACAGATAATAAATAGAATAAATAAACAGTCAAATATTAATTCTAAAATCACTAAACATTATCTAAAGAGTTTGTAGTAAGGTCGGCCATTTTGTCCGCCATGTTGGGAATTTGAGTTCGAATGTTTGTACTGATCTATTTTTTTTTATTAGAAATGTTCGTATTGAATTGCATAGTTTAATCGATTTTTGGTCTCGATTTATGACGAATAAGAATCGCCACACTAATATAAATACGAAGCAGAAAGATCCAAATACCGTTATTATTAAAAACCCAATATGAAGAAGTATTTGCGATTGATTAGTGTGGAACCTTTTTCGATTTCTAATCGATTAAACTATGAACATAAATTAAGTGATACTTAAATTTATCGATTATTGGAAGACAACGATTGGTCGCTTACATTATTTTACAGTGTATTTTTCAAGCTTTTATATAGTTTCACCTGTCCCGGTGTCTGTCTGTGATCGAATCTTGCAAGTTAAATTTGACCCACTTCCCGGTTTCCAATTGAGCTGAAATTTTACATGCATGTAGGAATTGGTTGACAATGCAATATTATTATGACATGATGCTCATCTGATGATGGAGCCGGAAGGTGGCCACAGGAACTCAGTAATAAAACGTCGCAACCCTATCGAGTTTGGGGTCATTTGATTCGTCATGACAAGGTCTCTGGCCCTAGATGATATCCAGACAGAAAAGCTTGCATTCATAAAAAAATATTTTTTAAATAATACACTTGTTTACTTATAAAAAGTTGGCACTAATAGTGGGACTCCACTCCCCGAGAGTATGATTATGGAAAGAAAGCGATATATCGATATGACTGTGATAATCGAATAGTTTATCGATATAGATAGTTTTTCGGTTCTTCTGCAATAGGGTCCGTGCATGTGCCCAGGTGTTTCAGTTGTACCAAACTCCTGAAAAAAAGAAAGAAACAGCTATTAATTTAAATTCATCCTCATCGAGTAGAAACTCAAAGTTATTGTAGCTTAGGAAATATTGAGTGACGAAGATGAAATGAGAAGCAGTCATTGACATTACTTTTGGTCGTTAGCTCGTATTTGGGACCCTCGCGTGTCCAACACGATAATTTTACACTCTTGAAGCCTTGACGAATTCTGTTGTCTTTGGAATTGACCAACGACACAGGACAACCTTGCCCAAATCCTACGTGACACGCATCTGAATTCGGGTAAACGACCGAGAATAATTTCGTGTTTTTGTCATTTAAATCTGTCAATTTCAAAGGCAATGAACGACCGTAACGAGTAAATAGCACAAAGAAATCCTAGGAATTTAATAATTAAATTATTTACAGAGTACCTAATCACATGTTTTATTATCGTTTATTACGAAAGATAACTAACGCAAATAATTTTCATATTATCAAAGATTTATTTATGTGTTGAAAAGATAACTAAGTTAGGTAACCAGTTACTATATGTTTGTACAAAACAGGTGGAATGTCTAGTCTAAAAATAATATTGTAAATATAATACATGTATGTATGTAGATTTTAAGCCCGTATTGCATCAGCCTATTAAGATTATTCAAGACTAGCTTTTGCCCGTGATTTCACCAGTCTGGAATTCAGGAATTATCCCACGGGAACGTATTACCGGGATAAAAAGTACCATACAGCTCAATCCCAACCCAGAACATGGTCTACCGTGTGCCAAACATCGAAATCCGTTCAACCGTTATGGTGTGCAACAACCACGGAGCAAATACAAAGAGATGTTGTTATTAGATTTCCCTATGAAACAACGCGTGACAAATTTGCGGGGTGAGGGGGTGTTAGATCCCGCCCACTTCTTTATTTTCCATCTACCGGTCAATAGCCAAACTATTTGCTCGTTACGTCATTTTACTTTGTAATTACGTAACTATCTCACACTAGATGTCACTAAGTGCAGGATGCATCAGGGTCGTATTCAGAAAATGTTTACAAAATGGTATAGAAATGAATGTTGAACAAATTTCAGTACATATGATTATTAAAATATGTTAGTACTGAGCTCTACATGCCTACATGTTTTTAGTTACCATGGCACCAAGTGTCGCCATCTAATGTCGGGTTTGGTTTCAGAATTATGTTTGGAACATAGGAACATTTACAAAGTTGTGCACAGGACGAACGCCAACAATACACTGACTAAGGCCACGCCTACATGATGACGTCAGGGCCTAGTTGAGAATCACAGTGCACAGTTGCTTAGGCCGTCTCCTCTTTGTATTTGCGCCGTGGGACAGACAGACAGAAGACGGAGTAACTTTCACATTTATTATATTAAGTATTGATTGTATGAATCATGGCCCTTCTCAAAGGATGTTTTAAACATTGGAATTGGATTTTTTTAACCTAACCTGGAGACAAAGTACTCTAAACACTGGAGATAGGAAATTTTACTCAAACGAAACATTCCTTTATTTTTAAAAAGAAACGGCATTCAAAGATTTTCGAAAATTTGCTTGTCACACTCGGGAATCGAACCGGTTAAAATTCGAAAAAATAACATCCTGTACTTTTATGTAATCAATTGATAGGGCATTCAGAAGGATCAAATCTCTCTAACAAATATGATAAATTAAATGAAAGGAAAACCATGAAATCTTAACTAGTGATTTTTGGCGAAAGTGGACCTTATTGTCGGTGCCAAAGCAGTTAAGAAATTTTGTTAACATAATGACTGGATGATGTGAAAAGTACTAGGCTCTCAGAAATTCAAAGGAACTTACCTAGACCGACAGTTCTCCATCTCTAGGAAGCATTTGTTGGAGTAAGTCTTGTTGTCGGTGCCGCAGACGGGGTCGTACTCGGGCGGGCACACGCGCGCGCAGCCGGAGTACTGGAAGCGCGCCAGGCAACGCTTCAGAGGTACCACGAACACGTGCTTGCTGTGAATAGAGAATAGCACTCTTTGTTTAGTATGTGCGCCTGGTATCCGGTTTCTTGTGTGTTAAGGTTAATTTTTTTTTAGAAACAACTTGCTTGTCCATCCGTGAAGTTTGTCGTTTGAATTTTTTTTCCTTTTTGGTATATAATTAAGGATGGTATTTAAAAGTACTTCAATTTATTCCCATTTCATTTACCTAATTTTGCCTGTGTTCCACCAAATATACTGAATGTGCACCAAAATATGTTCATTAAAATATTTCATAACGAGCATCTATTGGATATGGCGCTCGGCGGCCGCTGCCTCGGCGGCCGCTGCCGCGGCACCGCTCGCTTCGCTCGCTCGCCGTCGCGCGTTAAGGGTCACTGTTCTAACCTAACCTAACCTAACCCAAATGATTCTAACCCAAATGATTCACCAATGTGAAGTTTCGGACGCGCGGGTGTTTTGTGTAACATTCAGGAATATTTGGTGCACGATCAGTATTTTGATGTACGGATAATATTTTTGGTGAACACAAAAATATTATCCTATAATTAATCTGTGTCGTAGGCGTATTTTTGGGTAAAATACGCCTACGACACAGATTAATTCAGATGGGACACTCCCACGTCGGGCCCCGTCGACGGGGCTAATTCAGTAGAAATTCATGCTCAGTATGAGCCGTTCATAGTACAAATTCTGTCTCCGCGAACTAGTGCGCTTTCGACTGTGACTGTGACAATATATTAGAATGCCGTGTTGTTCAATGGTTTCTTGTAAAAACCGATGCCATGTAAATCATGGAATCACTTTCCATATGTAAGTACAGTAGTACTCAACTAATATGGCTTATCGATGTACCTGCGCAGAAGATGAATTTTCAAAGCGCGGGAAATGCTATTGACCAATCGGCACGCTCCACGCTTTTTCCTGTGCCGCTATTGGTCGCAGCTGCCGCCATTTTAGCGCACGCCCTTGACAGCCGCCATACTTGCGAGTGAGATGGAACTAACAGCTGCAGTGTATTATGAACCTTATAGTAGTGATCTAAGGTTGATTGTAAGTTTTAAGCAATCTCGTTAATCTTCGGGGCCATACTTTCTTTTCTGCGCGAACGAAGATTCACGACGCGCCTTATTAGTTGAGTACTACTGTACAAGTATTTAACCGTGTTTGTCTTATAAAATCATGAAAGTGACAAAGGGAAAAAGTGGAGACACAGGGTTCCAATACATTTTAACATACTGGGCACATCTCCTTCTTTCTTATATCTATGACTAGCGGCCCCGACAGACGTTGTCATGTGTGAATGATCCTGGAACCCGACTGCAGCACCACCTGCCGGGTCCAATTGTGTTTTCAAACCATTTAGGAACCCATTCAAATATACACACAAAATTCATCTAAATCGGTCCATCCGTTGTCATACCACGTTTTATCTGTTTTTTTTAAAGTAGGTATCCTATGTTCATCTCCTGGTTCTAAGCTACCTCCCCACAATTTTCAGCCAAATCGGTTCAGCCGTTCTTGAGTTATAAATAGTGTAACTAACACGACTTTCTTTTATATATATAGATTTCGACCCAATCTATGCTTCTGGCATCCAACGGAAACAAGACCCGATGGTACTCAACTCACCCGCAATTCTCCTTCTTCATCAAACACTCGTTCTTATAGAAGCGGTTGTCGGAGCCGCAGATGAAGGCGGGCGTGTCGGGGCAGTCCTCGTGGCACAGCGCCGTGGTGCGGCAGTGCGGGGCCGCCACCGCCACCACGTGCTGCCCGCAGGTTGCCAGCCGGAGCTCGCATTCTGATCTGGTGGTAGAGAGGGTGTTAGTTTGTATTGATATGAGAATAATGGAATCAGAAATAGAATAATGGAATCAAAAATAGAAATCATGCTCACGCACCTACACACAACACACATACACACACAAACACTCTCACCCTCATACACACACACATACAGATCCATACACCTACACACATCGCACATCACACATGCACCCCATACACACAAGTACACTCACGCAAATGCGCTCGCGCACCAATATATGTACCTATTTAAATATGTATCTATAAATGAAACTTGTAAAAACAAAATTAAATTAATACAACTATTATAGGGGATCGGCACTGTTACTCCTTAATACAGGCTATTTCATAGTCTAGCAAGGAGAGCAGCACGTCACCCACATGATTGTTAGAGATTCAACACTACCCACTTTGTAAAAAAAGGTTACATGTTCTACAATCAGTTTTATGTAAATAAAGATTATTATTATTTCCTTTATTTTATTTGTATATACATATAAATTACATTTTTAAATGTTGAAATATAAAAAGTATAAAAACATTTAAAAATATAAAAATAGTAGCCCACCGGCATCGGGAATTATTATTATTATTATTATAGAAATAATGTCATAAGAGCGTTGGCTCGGCTCGAGACTCCCAGCTGTCATTCGTGGATCTTTGACAGTCGTTACGGGTGTCTGACAACCAGTCTTACCAAGGGGTATCGTATTACCCAGTTACTGGGTTGTGGAGGTCAGATAGGCAGTCGTTCCATGTAAAATACTGGTATTGAGCTGCATCCGGTTAGACTGGAAGCCGACGCCAACATAGTTGGGAAAAGGCTAGGCAGATTGAAGAGCGTTGACTCGTTACGGCATTTCATCAAGTGCTTTTTTATCGAAATGAATGAACTGATTTTAATGAAACTTCATACGCATAAGCAGGATACATAGGTCTAAAAAGTTAGTTATGAACTTTTTCGAATTGTCTTATTTAAAAAAAGATAAATGGAAATCTCTGTTTCTATGGAATGTTTAAAATCGGTCCAATTTAGCTGCAACACTATTTTAAGAAAAGAGGAGCTCGTGGCTAAGTAATAACAGCCGCACGGGTCGATCCATGAGGTTACGCTTGCCGGGGTTGGTCAGTGGATGGGTGACCATCTTTACATACCGAGACTCCTCCGTGCCTCGGAAAGCACGTTAAGCCGTTGGTCCCGGCTGTCATTCGTGTATCTTTGACAGTCGTTACGGGTCGTCAGAAGCCCGAAAGTCTGACAACCAGTCTTACCAAGGGGTATCGTATTACCCAGTTACTGGGTTGTGGAGGTCAGACAGGCAGTCGCTCCATGTAAAATACTGGTATTCAGCTGCATCCGGTTAGACTGGAAGCCGACCCCAACATAGTTGGGAAAAGGCTAGGCAGATTGATTGACTATTTTAAGAAAATGTTTTAACTAACATTTTAGACCTATGTATCCTGCTTATGCGTATGAAGTTTTATTAAAATCGGTTCATCCATTGCGATAAAAAAGGACTTGAATGTGTGTATGAAATGCCGTACGGAGCCAACGGTCTTAACTTAGGAAAGACGTCTGATCGAAAAAAAAGACTTCGTATTTTAGTTTTTTCGTTGGATTTTAGTCAATCTTTCTAAATTATCTACCCAATAAAGTTTTATAAATCTCCATTTACATTAAAATTGTAACTATCGAAACGAATTTTCTTCAGTGGACTCGTGAACTTATAAGTATAGTTCTCCATTTTGCACCAAAGAGACCTTTTTTTTTGGATGGGAAATCATCAAATGACTTCTCCCGCTCCGGGTGGAGCGGAAGGGCGTGTCAGACTTTTACTGACTAAAACCCACCCGTGTTCCTTCAGTTGCATAAGCCAGGGCCACGGTATCTCTTTTGAACAACCCGCGACCCTGGAAGACACCAAAGAAACCAGCCATTGCATTATTGAATTCTAAAAGCGATATTGGGAAGAAAAAGACGTATTGCGACAACCTCAAATAAATTGGGCTAAGGCAAAGACATTAAGTATTACTTAACAATAGACGGGACATAGCGAACAAAATCGTAATCCGATACTTATGTCCTAGTGGTCAAAAGTCGCTCAGTCTTGTGTGGTACGCCTGCAGGTCACGTCACATTCGTGTCCACCAAATGAAAATTATTTCCGAAGAAAATATAATAATATGCCGAATTGTACATTGTGGTATTGCAAACCTCGTAGTGATAAAAACTACGGTTTATTTTCGTTACTATTTTATAATTTATCGAGTATTGAGGTGAATTAAATAATTTTCTTAAATATGTCAAACTATCTGATGGTTGCTAAATCAAAGGTTGGTGTCGGTAAAAGTGTATCGGGTATTCATGTGTCATACTTGGCTATTATGTAATTTTGCAATATTAAGCTAGATGGCGTTACTGGGACATGGGATAACAGTTTTTGTATGACATTTCTTCTGATAGCCTCTCTATAGTATCATAAATCTCTTTGGGATAAGGCGATGATGAATGATGATTACACCAAATCTACTAACTTGTAAACATTTCCATCGGAGCCGCAGACGGGTTGGTCCACCACATTCTCGCAGGTGTCGGGACAGTCCTCCTTGAACCGAGGCAGTAGTGTGCAGTTGCCGAAGTGTGCCAGTTGAATTCCTTTACTGTAATCAATCACACAATGTTTTGTTTGTTAAAGAGTTGGTTAAAGGCTAGATGATGTTGATATTGAATATTTTATGAAAGATAGTAGTACACACAGCACCAGGTCACGTGTTACCACAAACTGTCAAATTTTCTCATTCGATTTTGAACTTAACCGTCAACGTTTTAAGTTTTAAAATCATTTGTAGAAATTTGACAGTTTGACATAGACTGATGTGCTGTTGTCTGTACATACTCGTAGTAAATGGAAAGGAAAAAGAAAATGTCGGGAAGATGTCTTTAAGATCGAATGAACCCGTCTCACGAGAATTAGCAGACACAATAGATTTTTTATTGTTATCTGCACACCTGGTTGTCAATCACAGACTTATATTTGTCAATCGACATTTAAGGAGTTACGTTAATGATTTTAAGGTAAAGTTGGCATTATTCTAATAAGTAGGAAAAAAGTTTTTAAACTTTCATGGTCACTAACATTATTATTAACACAAACGGGATATTTACCATGGTTACATCTAATAAACATGGCAAATATCCCGTTTGTGTTAATAATATAGTAGGAAAAACATAAATTTCCTACCCTTAAGAGCCGATTTTTCAATCGTCAGATCATTTTTATCTGGGAATATGTTTGACGTTTTAACAGCTTTTGTATGGAAAATATGTCAAACCACGAATATTTGTTTCACTGAAAGTTATCTGATGATTAAAAAATTCAAAGTGAATGAGGAATGAGTAGTAACTTCTATTCAGCAAATAATTAATATCAGACTGTAGAATGTTTTGTAGTCGCAAAGGAAGTTAGTTCAGCTTGTGCTATGGCCAGGGGTTAAAAATCAAAAATATTCTCATGAAAAGACAACGTAAAATAAAAATCATATCCTATAATAGAAAGGTTTAGGTAGTGAAATAAAGATAAACAATCTTGATGTGTCTTTTATCCTTTTTTATTTCAAAACCTCAGTTTGAAAAATAAAATGCAACTGAAAACCAATGTAAATACAACAATAATGATCACTAAATCAATTGAACCATTAGTTTAAGCAGTAGTTTATTTGTTTAATATGTGTGTGTAAAAAAAGTCACATCAAGATTGTTTAACTTATTTTACTACCTAAACCTTTCTAGTTTACTAAGTAAAGAATTTTAAAATAAATGTTCAGAGCCAAGTTATGAAATTAATATAAGAAATGTCCCCATTACAAGAAAGCTGAAAATAATCTACTAGGATAACATAAAAACAATAAGAAATGTCCCCATAGTAAGAAAGCTGAAAATAATCTAAGTACTAGGATAACATTAAACTCAATAGATACTCACAGGCAAGTAGCGACCTTCAAGAAACAAGGATTGGTGTACACCTTCTGGTCAGTCCCACAAACGGGGTCTAGGTCAGCGGGACACTTGACTTTCATGCACCTATTCATCTTGCCACGACACTTCTCCATGTCCACCTTCTTCACAATCTTTCTGTTGCTTACACTCCTGATGAAGATATTGAAATATTAATATAAAAGGTGTAATTGAATAACCGACCACCTCCTAAGGGGTCATTGTACTCAGCATTATAAACAACTTTTAGTATCGGACTAAACCTGAAATGTCGAAAAAAATCAGGTGTTCCCTACATTTTGACGAGTTATGCGAACATAAATGTAAGGAACAGCTAATTTTTTTCGTGATTTCACGTTTTGTCCCATAGTAAAAGTTGTACATAATGATGAGTTTAATTACCCCTTAGGAGCTTGTCACTTAAGTATTTAAATTATTCCTTAGAACTAAATTAGACCATAAAAAATCTATTCAGATCTTTAAGCCAATCGTCTACGACGCTACTCAAAAGTAACGTATCAAACTCAAACCACCAATAATGAGAAAGGAGGGGCTTGTGGCTAAGTAATAACAACCGCGCGGGTCGATTCACCGTGTCCGGTGAGGACCTGCGTCAGGTGGAAGGTGAGGATGCCGTGGCACCGCTCCAGCCACTCCTCAAAGAGGGTACTTATCGCCGCAATTGTGGCGTGCCCAGCGCTGGGTTACGACAATCGCACTGTCCATGTCGCCATGAGATCTTGCCGGAGCTCTGTCCGCTGTACCGTGATTTCTCGCGGCAGTGGAGTTACGGCCCAGCGTTTCGCCTCCTCGCGCCACTCCCACATGTGTGCGAGGACACCCAGGCATCATCCCTATTCTCTAAAGAAATCCTAAGCAAGCACTTTTTACTTATTTATTCCTACTTCTGTTTTCTTTTAGGCTATGTGACACCTGGTTGCCCCTGTATCCCTGTTGCAATTTGCCGGAAAGGTGGTCGGATTTCAACCAGTAAGTACTGCTATAAACAGCTTAGCTTAGCTTAGCTTTTGCTTTATACAGAGTTATTTTGAATTGGCTAGCTAAACTCCGCAGATATCATGGGTTCTACTGCTGGGACATAGGCCTCCTCTCAGCGAGAGGAAGTGGGCTGTAATCCACCACGCGGGCCCAGTGCGGGTTGGTAGATGTCACATGTCTTCGAATTTTTGGTTCTAGGACATGCCGGTTTCCTCACGATGTTTTCCTTCACCGTTTGGAGAGCAGTCGTATTGAAATAAAACTTTTTGGAAAGAAGTTCTTTAACGCAGCTTGCGGTAGTTGACTGGTAGAAAAACTCGAACCTCGTTAAGTTATAATCCTCAGTAAAAAAATTCCGTTTGGAGAGCAGTCGTATTGAAATAAAACTTTTTGGAAAGAAGTTCTTTAACGCAGCTTGCGGTAGTTGACTGGTAGAAAAACTCGAACCTCGTTAAGTTATAATCCTCAGTAAAAAAATTGCAGGTATTTCGAATTATATATAATTTTAAGAGACTTTGTAAGTAGAAATAATCTATAAGTGTAATTTCAAACAGCAGACTCCGTAAGTCGAAATTAGTAAAATATTATGATGTCTACTATGACATGGGATTCCCTGAACTCATAGCAATATAAAATCTTAAAGGAATGTTTGTTGCTTTTGTTCCATTGTGTCTTGAAACTTGAGACCATATTATAGGGCTCTGTATTAATACATATTATTCAGTCAAATCATTTATTTCAATAGATTTAAAATAATAATATGCACATGATATATAAAAAAGAAGGGAAAAGATCATATTAGGCCATCAAAAAATTCGTCTGCATCGCTGTCAACAGGAAAAGTGCCCTAAAGGGTGGCAGCATTGCCACGTTGTATGGCAATGCTTATTCTTTGACCAAAAAATAGGCCAGCCCTCTGGTCACGTGAGGAGTCGACCAATCGCTTAGCGATGTCTTGAAAAACTAAATGGGCACTCGGAACCCATGACCCTAGTGTTTCCACCACAAACGGCTCGAAAATATAACTCCCAAAAATATTATACAGTGAAAGGAACTTCGTTACAAGTGGGTGTCCCACGACACCGGGAGGTGTATAAAAAGTCTCCCGACTTTTTTGTTAATTCCTACATATTCATTAAACGTTGGAACTTCCTTTCGCTTTCTCCCTGTCTATCTTCACTACTTACCCACAATTCAACATCTTCATCTCACACTCGTTCCTGTACACCATTTCATCGGAGCCGCAGACCAGCTTCTCCTTCTGTCCTATACAGTCCTTGGGACATGACTCCCCTCCTGATGTTCGCTCTTGTGATACGCAGAACGCCATTGGAACTTCGAACACGTGTTTTCTGGAAACATTAATGATATTATGATGAATGAAATGGCCGAGCTAATTGTATTAAAGTTTTTAACATGGCAACTGACGGAAAGTCTCAAAAAACTGTCGTAATTTGAAGTTATCTGGTGGAGATAGTGAAATTGAAGACACTTTAGCTTAGGAGATTTTTAAAACGTGACTATATCTAAACATGCAACTTAAAAACACCCAACGCTGGACGTATAATCCCCCATCAAAAATTTTATTTCAAAGCTGTAACTCATTTTCAACAAGGGTCTAATTAAATTAGACATGATGGTACGAGTATAACAGACTGAACACGACAAAACAATTTTTTTTTTTTTTTTAGGGTCATTGACAGCTGGTAGTGTTACTTGAAGAGCGAGTTTATAATACGTGCAAAAAAATTGGCCCACCCCATGCTCTCTATTTGAGAGACGATAGCTCAAAGATATTAATGTATTTATTTTAATTATTTTATACTGTGTGAAGGTAGGTAAGATAAAGTTTATTTACACATACACATATACTTTGATAAAAGCAATATTCTTGACAAGATCGACTCGATTCTTCTGATGTTCTCATCAATCACTTTTGTTTGAAAAAACTGCGTGACTTTTTTTTGTCAGTGAAGTTGACATAAGCTTAATTTTGTTTATTACTCTTCGTTTATTGATCATTTGACTTGAATTTTTAACCAACTTGAAAAAAGGAGGTTTTTCATTCGATCTGTATGTTTTTAAATTCGCGTTTTTCTCAAAAAGTAATGAATCAGTTTTGATATTTTTTTCACTTGCGTAATCTACATACAGTCAGGAAGGTTTTAGTACACAATATATTAGGTTATTGTTAATTTAAACTTGTTAAATTTTCACGATTCATATCGAAGAGAATGGGGTGGATCGATTTTATTGCACGCAAGTGTAGTATATATTATTATGCAATTAGTGAATAAAGGACAGATTTAAAGCGAGGGCCATAGATTAATCACGAGCTAGTGAAGGATTCAAGTGTTAGAATCCTGAGCGATGCGAGTGATTCATGGCCCTCGATATAAATCCGTTTTATTGAAGAGTTGCATACTACAGGGTATAAGGGACAGCCCTCCGCAGACTGATAGGGTGAATTCAGTATATCATACTAAGATGACCGGTACATGAAATTATTTCAGGGACGTTATGGGAATCCAATAAACCTGATTTGTTTGTGTTTTTGTGCAGAAATCGGAGCCTCTGTTCCTGGTTGGGAAGGGTAGGTAATATGTATGCGGTGAGTTCGATGAACTCTGTAGCTATTAGACAGAAAGTGAACAGTTGATTTCACGCGTCGTTCGTCAGAGTATTTCAACATCCATTGCTGGTTTTTTTTTTGCTGTTTTTTTTACATAAATTGAGTGCTGCGAACACACAATGTAATTTTACATTGAAATAAAGAAAATGTAACTTAAAAAAATATTAAAAAATGAAAATTTTCCTGAGAAAATTTCCGGTGGAATATGATTCAAAATGCACCCTGTTAGTTTGCGGAGGGCTGTCCCTTACACCCTGTATACTTTATACCATGACTATGAGAAAAAGAAAGATTTAAGCGAAAATAGAATTTAATTAAGAAAAAGGAAAGTTAAATATTGGCTTCGATGTAAACTAGCCGTGATTTGTTGGGTAGCAAGTTTTTCACTACATCGGCCGCCCTCTCTTTCATAAACTCAGGTGTTAACACACCTTCATCACTTGAATGCATTTTTAATCGATTTATTATTAAGTAACATAAAACTTTGTGTGCGTACAACTGACAGTATTCAAAATAGCGCCAATTTACTAATGACAGCAAAAAACAAAAAACATTATTTATTTGATGGTCTATACCACACCCTTAAATTTGACGAGAGTGCAACACGACACGTTGTACATCGATAACCTCTGCGGAGTTTCGCTATCTAATTTAATTTGACCTAGTATAGTTTACTCCTCATTAAAAATATAATCATTATCACTACATAGTATAAAACAAAGTCGCTTCCCGCTGTCTGTCCCTATGTATGCTTAGATCTTTAAAACTGCCCAACAGTTTTTGATGCTGTTTTTTGTAGTGATTCAAGAGGAAGGTTTATATGTATAATACATGCGCGGGCGAAGCTGTGGGCAAAAGCTAGTGACCAAATAAAACTATCTCTGTTCCAAAAGTACATACCCGCAATTGCTAGCCTTCATCCTGCAAGCATTGGCATACAGCTTTCCATCAGAGCCACACGTTGGTCTGGCGACGCGCCAACAAGATTCCCGGCAATGACGAGTAGTCTGGCAATGCTTTTTGTTCGTCCGTACAACACCTTGCCTGAAAATTTTATGTAAAGGGATTAATTTGTGTACTTTGGAAAACGTTTACACGCACTTGGCGTGTCGGACCACGCACAATGAAGGGTTCCGTAGTTAAAAAGAATTTATCGCAAAAACAAACTTAACATTGTAGTTGAAAAACATGTTCTCCCATACATTGATATACGTCATGGTTAATTCTCCAACTGAAAATTTAAGTTTGTAATCACACTAATATTATAAAGGCGAAAGTTTGTGAGTGTGTGTGTGTGTGTGTGTGTATGTTTGTTACTTCTTCACGCTCAAACGGCTTTACCGATTTGGATGAAATTTGGTATGTAGACAGCTTATACCCTGGATTAACACATAGGCTACTTTTTATCCCGAAAAAATGTAGTGCTCCCGTGGGAAGAGCAAGGAATTCAAATACATATTATGCTACTCTTTCAAACTCAAACGGCTCGACCGATTTCGATGAAATTTGGTGTGAAAGTAGCTGACACTTTGGATTAACACATATACTACTTTATATCCCGAAAAAATGTAGTGTTCCCGTGGGATGAGCAAGGAATTCAAATACATATTATGCTACTCTTTCAAACTCAAACGGCTCGACCGATTTCGATGAAATTTGGTGTAAAAGTAGCTGACACTTTGGATTAACACATATACTACTTTATATCCCGAAAAAATGTAGTGTTCCCGTGGGATTAGCAAGGAATTCAAATATATTTGCTTCTCTTTCAAACACAAACGGCTCGACCGACTTTGATAAAATTTGGTGAGAGAGTAGCTAACACCCTGGATTAACACATATGGTACTTTATATCCCGAAAAAATATAGTGTTCCCGTGGGATGAGCAAGGAATTCAAATATATTTGCTACTCTTTCAAACTCTAACGGCACAACCGATTTTGATGAAATTTAGTAAGGAAGTAGCTGACACCTTAGATTAATACATAGGCTACTTTATATCCCGAAAAATATTATACTGTTCCCGTGGAATGAGCACGGAATTCACATATAGTTTTAGCTACTCTTTCGAACTCAAACAGCTCAACCGATTTTAATGAAATTTGGTAAAAGAGTAGCTGACACCCTGGATTAATACAGAGGCCACTTTATATCCCGAAAAAATATAGTGGTCCCGTGGGATGAGCAAGGAATTCAAATATATCTGCTACTCTTTCAAACTCAAACGGCTCGACCGATTTTGATGAAATTTGGTGTGGAAGTAGCTGACACCCTGGATTAATACATGGCTTACTTTATATCCCCAATAATGTAGTGTTCCAGTGGGATGAGCAAGGAATTCAAATACATATTATGCTACTCTTTCAAACTCAAACGGCCCTACCGATTTCGATGAAATTTGGTGTAAAAGTAGCTGACACCCTGGATTAACACATAGTCCACTTTATACCCCGAAAAATGTAGTGTTCCCGAGGTATGAGCAATGAATTCAAATATATTTGCTACACTTTCAAACTCAAACGGCTCGACCGACTTTGATGAAATTTGGTGAGAGAGGAGCTGTCACCCTGGATGAATACATAGGCTACTTTATATCCCGAAAAAATATAGTGTTCCCGTGGGATGAGCAAGGAATTCAAATATATTTGCTACTCTTTCAAACTCAAACGGCTCAACCGATTTTGATGAAATTTGGTAAAGGAGTAGCTAACACCCTGGATGAATACATAGGCTACTTTATATCCAAAAAAAATATAGTGTCCCCGTGGGATGAGCAAGGAATTAAAATATATTTGCTACTCTTTCAAACTCAAACGGCTCTACCGATTGTTATGAAATTTAGCGTGGTAGTAGCTGACTCCTTGGATTAACACATAAGTCACTTTATACTCTGAAAAATGTTGTATTCCCGAGGGATGAGCAAGGAATTCACATATATTTTTAGCTACTCTTTCGAACTCAAACAGCTCAACCGATTTTAATGAAATTTGGTATAAGAGTAGCTGACACCCTGGATTAATACAGAGGCCACTTTATATCCCGAAAAAATATAGTGGTCCCGTGGGATGAGCAAGGAATTCAACTATATTTGCTACTCTTTCAAACTCAAACGGCTCGACCGATTTTGATGAAATTTGGTGTGGAAGTAGCTGACACCCTGGATTAATACATGGTTTACTTTATATCCCAAAAAAATATAGTGTCCCCGTGGGATGAGCAAGGAATTAAAATATATTTGCTACTCTTTCAAACTCAAACGGCTCTACCGATTGTTATGAAATTTAGCGTGGTAGTAGCTGACTCCTTGGATTAACACATAAGTCACTTTATACTCTGAAAAATGTAGTGTTCCCGAGGGATGAGCAAGGAATTCAAATACATATTATGCTACTCTTTCAAACTCAAACGGCTCGACCGATTTTTTGTGCGAAATTTGGTGTGAACGTAGCTGACACTTTGGATTAACACATATACTACTTTATATCCCGAAAAAATTTAGTGTTCCAGTGGGATGAGCAAGGAATTCAAATATATTTGCTTCTCTTTCAAACTCAAACGGCTCGACCGACTTTGATGAAATTTGGTGAGAGAGGAGCTGACACCCTGGATTAACACATATGGTACTTTATATCCCGAAAAAATATAGTGTTCCCGTGGGATGAGCAAGGAATTCAAATATATTTGCTACTCTTTCAAACTCTAACGGCTCAACCGATTTTGATGAAATTTACTAAGGAAGTAGCTGACACCTTGGATTAATACATAAGTCACTTTATAGTCTGAAAAATGTAGTGTTCCCGAGGGATGATCAAGGAATTCAAATATATTTGCTACTCTTTCAAACTCAAACGGAAGGACCGATTTTGATGAAATTTGATGTGGAAGTAGCTGACATCCTGGATTAATACATAGGCTACTTTATATACCGAAAAAGTGCAGTATTGCAGTAGATGAGCAATTTTTTTGTGAATACTTTTTTCACCGATTAAATAATACACGTTTTAGTGTATCTCATAAACCGCGGGTAACACCGCGGGGCGCAGCTAGTCCTAAATAAATATGGTTTTATGTGATAAAATTGCAAATTAACAATTTTCGGACTTTTTCCTTTACAAGTGCTGTGAGGCCTTGCCTCTTGCCAAATTTCATGATTCTAGGTCAACGGAAAGTACCCTATAGGATTTGATTTATTTGCGAGTATCAAAATATGTCGCATAAATAGCCGTATTTTTTTATTGCGTTGACTTAGAAGCTTGATTTTTTTAGAGCTCCAAGAGACCATAGACCTACGTGTTTGATATTAATTTCAACTTGATACGTCTACGCGTTACTGAGAAAAATGGTCTTGACAGACTGACAGACAGACAGACGGACAACGAAGTGATCCTTTAAGGGTTCCGTTTTTTCCTTTTGAGGTACGGATCCCTAAAAATAAATCATTTCGCTGTTTATAATCAAAAGCTTGTGCCAGATACGAATCTACCCATGAAAAACTTTTACTGGATAACAGTCTACCCAAGACAATTTTTTCATAAGTTACGAGCACCGAAAACGATAAGTCATTTAGGCAAGACATCCCCCTTTTTTAAACTTCTGAATAATTAAAGTAATATTTTCTGCAAATTGTTTGCTAAGCTACCTGAATCAGGTAACAGCAATGCTATTCTGTAATCATCTCACCGTGAAAACTTAAGTGAAGTGAGCGTGGAGTGTCAGTGTCATTCCACCTGATGCTAGTGATGGACCAAGCATATTTTCACAGTCATGATCGTGATTGTAAGTGTCTTATATACTGTGTATTTAGGGGTTTTTAAATAAAATTGCAAAACAGAATTTTTTATTTTTTTTTGTAAGACTAGTCTGTGTACTTATACTGCGGTGTGAGCGCGTCACGCACGAACAATAAATAAAATAAAACATACTTTCAATATAAATAAACAATCACTTACAAATAATTCAATTTCATACAAATTATATAAAATGATTATATTATAAAATTAGCATAAAAAATATAATTAAAATCTCGATTATGATTGTAAATGTAATTTGGTCAATCCCTAGCATCCGTGGGATGACACTGACAGCTCACTCCACACAAGTTTTCACGGTGAGATTTTTTACAGAATCGACCAGCTGGACATAATAAAACAAACACACTCACCCACAAGTTAACAGCTTCATCTGACAAGTGCTTTTGTATACGTTTCCATCAGAACCACAGATGGGGCCATCGAGGGGAGCCTGAGAACAGTCGACAGGGCAGTTTTCTCGGTGAGCACTGATGTTATTGCAAGCACCCAAATGGGAAAGCCCTATACCGACTCTGAAAATAAAAAAAATATTGATATAAAAGATGTAACAGAACAAAAGGAGATTGAAGATACACAAGAAGTAAAAGTCGTTGAAAGTGATGTTGAATGTAAATGTCACAAAAAGGAAGATAATAATAACAGCTAAATTTAATAAAAAAATAGTAGTTTTATTTTACATAAAATAATATCACGCTTGGCTGTGGAGGTTGGATAGGTAGTCGCTCCATGTAAAGTACAGGTAATCAGCTACATTCAGTTGGACTGGGAGCTGACTCCTACATAGTCGGAAAAAAGGATAGGCAGATGATGAAGCGATGTATTAAAATTTATTTTCTCTTTCTTTCATCGTACAGATATTCCAAGAAAAGAATGTGCTTCGGGAATTATCGTATACTTATCTTCGAAAATAAGAACGCGCGATGGTGAAATCTAATATAGAGCTGTTACAACTATGGAAGTATTTGCGTATTCTGTTTTGTATTATCATGATTACAAAATTATAGATTTATAACTCTACTATGCAATGCAAAAAAACTTTTTTAGAATTTTTTCCGATTTCGCTGATTTTTGTGATTTTACTGGCGTACTTTTACAGTTACAAATACTGTATTTCTATAAGATTTAGTGCACAACATGAAATATCATTTAATTTTCAATTATAATGTTTTATAATGGGAGAATTAAGTCGTTTTAAAAGATTTTTTCATGGCAAATGTTTTTAATTAATCGCATTTTGTTTTTCAGAAAATGGATTGATTTGGAACTGAAGTTTATTTCTGTTATTTTAATTTTATGAACGCGACTTCTACGCAGCCGAAATTAAAAGCAATTATTTGCCAATTTTCTCTAAAATTTTACCACCTATAAAAAAAAAGAAAGTTAAATATTTTTTTATTCAAAAATTTTAAATGAAAGTGGTAAAAAGTGATTCATACATTGTATAGACAACTTTCACAAAAATCCATTGTAATTTTTCCGTAATCTTTATACGTCAAAACGATTCATTTAATGTGGTATTCTAAACCTCTCACAGCAAAAACTCACAAAACAGTCGCCGGTTTAAGTCGATTAATCAAAACTAAACATTGAAAATAAGTAATAAAAATAATTAAGTAGCTCATGCATTAGATCATAATTGAACTATTGGGGTAATGATATTTCATGTTGTACATTAAAATTTATACAAATACAGTATTATAATGTAAAATCACATAAATCAGTGAAATCGGAAAAAAATCTCAAAAGTTTTTTTTGCATTCCATAGTAGAGTTATAAATCTATAATTTTGTAATCATGATAATACAAAACAGAATACGCAAATACTTCCATAGTTGTAACAACTCTATAGTAGATTATTTTTCACCATCGCGTTTTCTTATTTTCGAAGATATACGATAATTCCCGAAGCACATTCTTTTCTTGGGATATCTGTACGATGATGGAAAGAGAAAGTAAATACTGTCTTCATAGTCTGCCTATCCTTTTTCCCGACTATGTTGGAGTCAGCTCCCAGTCCAACTGAATGTAGCTGATTACCAGGCAAAATTTCGTGAACGGCCTCTTAACGTAGGTATTAGCATAATTGCAATGACGTTAGAATATGAGAAGTACTCAGGACCTCTGCTACCAAAGGACCAGTGGTAAACCAAGCCTGTGAGTTAAAAACATATTAGAAAGAAACAATTATTATATTGACAAATTACCTGCAAATCTCGACTTGTAGCATGCATCTATTGAGATAAGTCCTGCCATTGGTCCCGCAAACTGGGTCCCGCTCCGATGTACACCGATGTTCGCATTTAGACCCCTGGGCCCGGGAGCAGGATGTTTGGTCCTGGGCTAGGCGTACTCCTGGAATATTGGGAAGGAATTTTATATATAACTGGCCACTAACGCGACCGGCCCCGTCGCGTTACGTCATCACCAATGTTCGAGACTTTTTTTGTACTTATACACAGCTTGTAGACAAAACATTTGTATGAATGGATGTGAAACCAATTACTGTTTCTTAAAGTGGATAGACTAGGCTAGATTACAAATTTTATTTTAGAACAATAGGTTACTTAGTTTTTTTTCAATAAAAAAATAAAAAACAGTTTGTTTATATTACCGCCAATAAAAAACAATTAAAATATTATTTCAAAATCTAAAGCGATAACCCTATTTTTTTTGCCTAAAATATTGCCTATGTGTCAAATAATCAAATGACATCATAATATTTACCTTTGTTCTTCCAAAGTTTTGAAATACGAACAAACTGACGTGTATAATGTCCAAATTTTGAAGCTTTGCTGCAGGTATGACTGGGTTTAACACCCTTCAATTATGAGCATACTCCGGCCAACTGGACCAAATAATTGCAACACTGTCAGTGATGCAAGTAGGTGGTCCAGTTCAGTTTCCTGGGTGCAGGCCATTGATGTATAAATTAGGAAGATAAATTGTGTTAACTCACACAATTGACCTTAGTCACAATAGGAATTGGCGTTTGTGTAGCACGTTATGTAAAATTACCGTAATCGTCTAAATAAGCAGCAACAATGCCTTGCATGTGTTTTCAAAATATGAACAGATAGTTCAAAAACCAAAAACAAGTTACACGGAATTACTTTACACTCGTAAGTACTTTTTGTGAGAGTAAGATAGACATGCAATGTAATTCGTAAAATCACAAAAAATCATAATCAATCATATTTCACAATCGTAAACATTCAAAACGCAATTTTACTTGCACGACGACTTTGCGACTGTGATCACAGATGTGTGAGTTTCGGTCCATGTAGGTAGTCGTGCGCCGTGTCCAGGTTTAGTGATTGCGATGTTAGCGCGTAACATATCTTCCTCTTATATATCAATGGTGTAGGTTAAACTTTTGGTAATGTAAAAGATATTCGTACCTTTTCCACAAGTTTTTTTCCTCATCTCACAGAGTGAGGGATAGATGTACCCATCGGTAGCGCAGACCGGTTCACTTTGCAGGGAGGGCCCACAGATCCTCGGGCAGGTGGCGTCGCGGGCACCCTCGCAACTTGATGCGGCTGTAACAAAGAGATGGGGACAGTGAGTATTAGAAGTACAGATGGTTATGAGCATGATGAGGAAAGGCATGATGATTCAACTATAGGAGAAATGTTCCCGAGTTTGTGTCAGATTAGGGGTCATTATGACGCCTTATTCTCGTGAATGGCTACGATTGAGGTAGCATATAGTCATCGGGTTGCAGCATTGTGACCGTCTTTTCTCGTCTTCCTGCTGATTAAGTATCTACAACTGAAAATATATAATTTTATGGCAATATTTTTTTCAATTTATAGAATGTTGCAAAGGGGAAAAGAGACACATTCAATGTTTTTTATCAGTCCCTCTCAGACTAAATAAAAAAAAAAACCAAGACATAAGCACCGTCAATAGTGACGTGAGGCCGGTTTCGTAAACATAAGTAATATGTGCACTTAGTGAGGTGTAGTTTAGTTGTACTTTGTTGTAAATGTGTGCGTGTTAGCGTGGGCTCCACTGTACTATCACACCCGCGCGTCCAAAACTTTACATTGGTGAATCATTTGGGTTAGGTTAGAATAGGGGACCTATGGCTGGTGAATCATTTGGGTTAGGTTAGGTTAGGTTAGAACAGTGACCCTTAACGCGCGACGGCGAGTGAGCGAAGCGAGCGGTGCCGCGGCAGCGGGCGCCGAGCGCCATATCTCCTCTATTTTTGGTGAATCATTTGGGTTAGATGAGGCGGTGAATGTCTCGTATATGAGACGATGAAAGCCTCAGGGTCATTGACCTTAATTTCAAGGTCAATATGGTACTCGTACTGTAATTTTTTTTTTCGGCGTTTATTTTTTTGCGCACTTTGTTGTTTTCAATAATACACTAAAAAAAAGGGTCTATTGTACCCAAAAAAAAATAGCTAGTATATAAAATCGCCGGGTGCGTTTGTAAAGTGGTTCCTTAGCGTGTATGCACAGAGCGAGGTGTAGTTTTGCGCATGCGTTACTGTATTGTTCGCAGCGCTATGTCTTGATTTTTTATTTGGTCTGAGGCCCCTTTATGTTAGTTGCACCTCGCACTTCATGACCTTGTTTCTCGTATATTGTTGCGGTTTTGCGATAGATGAAGTATTTGATAGCGTACGTACGCTATCAAATACTTCATGCTACCCTGGCGCTTTCGCCTTAATGCGTACGCGTACGCATTAAGGTGAAAGCGCCAGGGTAGCCCGCTAAATTCAAAACTTCTTATGGTTTCTGCAATTTGCAAGTCAGTATTATGTTGTACAATGAATAGGAAAGTCAATGACCTCTGTCAACTGAAGCTAGAAATCTAAGGCTTGCAAAGTTTTGTAGTGTTATCCTTATCCATTTTAGTTCTGTTTTTGGAATTTGTTTTTGTTAAAATATGTCACTGACTTTGCAAATGTGTAAAAAAGATGCTGTTTTGCTAAATCTTCACAATATGGCGCAAGGTCATTCCTATTCTTAGTTGAAACGCATTGTATGTTGATTTATATAATTCGCGGCCGTATCAAATATTTATTTAGTTATAGAATTATAATCATCTATACAACTCTCTTCATATTAGATACCCTATTGAATGACTATTACTAATCATGAGATTTGAAGCCAATTCTAACTTATGGAGTTGTATTGCTGATTCTAATGACTATAATTCTGTAAAGCCATATTATCAGAATCATATTTTTCTCAAACATGCATGGAAATGTTGTCACTATTTTCGAATAAAGAACACGCGAAGTATCGAATTTACGGTCAAAGAAAATCAAATCCATTGCAGGAGCGTTTTTTGAATTTGGAACATTACACCGCTCCAGCAATGTTGTATGAAACGGCGTGCTGGGGTTATTAAATACTCTTTCATTGGATCTCTTTTATCATTCTTGGCATATCAAAGGCAGTCTCTTCGCTTAGTATAAATTGCGTTCACTTGGCTGTATAGATAGCCACAAATGCCTTTCGGCACAGATGTTAGATAGAAAATTGGCGGCAAAGCTGAAAATTCATCTTGATTTGAAAATTTATATTTAAGTATTATGTATGTAAATAACAAATTTACATTCATAATAAATATAAAGTGAAATGAAGATTGATTGTAGGTACTCCACCAGATTTAAGATCAGAAGCCAAATTGGCAATGGAAAACCTGCTTCCAGCGAAGTCAAAAGAAAAATACATGAAACTAGGTATATGAAAATTTTATGATTTGGAAAAACGAGAAAAAAGTAGGTAAACATTTTCTCTGAAACAGTATTTATGGCGTATTTTAATGAGATTGCTAAAACTAAGAACCCATCTACATTATGGACAATTTACTCCATGCTGAAATGTACAGTTCATATTAAAAACGGCATTAACTTGAAAAATTATGGAAACTTAACTACTTTTATTTCCCTGCATTCTTTTGAGAACAGCACTATATATGCCTCGGCGGAAATAGCAATTGCCTTTCTCGTATTAGTGAAGTCCTCGCCTACGGCTCGGCCTTCAAACTCATACTCGACCTGCAATTGCCTATTTCACGGCCTTTGCAATAATGTACTATTAATCAACATAAAACCTAACGCTGACCTGCAAATTGCAAAAAACTTAGAAAAATTTTAATTTCGCGGGCTGCCTTACCTCATCCTTAATGATAAACATGAAAATCTGGCAATCTTCAATACACACTACACATTCGTGATAAAAATAAGTAGGTACCTACCTACCTAAACTAAATAACACTGAAAAGTTTCTAATAAGAAATGCAACAGTACCTATAAAATTCAGCGTTATAAAATCTCGGCAGTGTTAGGATGCACAAAATAAATTAGAGGCCCGTTGAAATTCTCTAGATACGGAGACTAAACTGAATCTCAACAATACAACACCCAGATAAGACGCTGTGATATAAAATACGAGATGCAGTGTGGGGCCAAGAGATATTGCGAAATGTGCACATTGCAGGGCATGTCGTAATGCCCTGCATTGCCCCATGTAGACATCCACCAACTCGCACCGGGCCCGTGTGGTGGATTACGGTCCACTCCCTTTCACATCGAGGAGGCCTGTGTCCCAACAGTGGGAACAGTATAGGATTATGCTATGCACGTTGTTAATGCAAAAATTATTATTATACCATTCCCCCTCTAAAAAGCTTATTTTATTCACTGAAAACAGTGAATAAAAAGCACTTTTACTCACTGTTTTGATGTTTGAAAATGGAACACACCAATGTATTCGACCACAGATTTAGAGTACCTAGGCTAGATACGGCATGCCCCAGCCATTTAGTGATGTGCTCAAAGTAAACAGAATTGTTTCAATCACTAAGCGTCACTGAGCTAACATACTTTTTTTTAGTACGAACAGTCGAACATGCAGGGCACGCTTGGTCGTGGCTTGCCGTATCTAGTGTAAGTGTAATCTGTGTATTCGACCTATATTGATGTGTTCTAAATTCAATTTGATTGGTCGACATTTTCGACAAGGAGTTTAGCATTAGAATACAAACTGTTTTGTGTTCTTTGCTGTCCTTAGTAAATTGGCGCTATTTTGAATACTGTAAGTTGTACGAACACAAAGTTTAGTGTTACTTTAATCTTTAATTGTGTTTGTTTAGTGTTGTTTTAATCGATTAAAAATGCATTCTAGTGATGAAGATGTGTTAACACCTGAGTTTATGAAAGAGAGGGCGGCCGATACAGTGGAAAACTTGCTACCCAAAAAATTACGGCTGGTTTACATCAAAGCCAATTTAACTTTCCTTTTTCTTCATTATATGTCTATTTTCACTTAAATCTTTCTTTTTCTCGTAGTCATGGTATAAAGTATAGTATGCAACTCTTGAATAAAACGGATTTATATCGCGGGCCATGAATCACACGCGTCGCTCAGGATTCTAACACTTGAATCACTCGCTACGCTCGTGATTCAATCATCATGAATCACTCCCTACGGTCGTGATTCAATCGTTAGAATCCTTCACTAGCTCGTGATTCATTTATGGCCCTCGCTTTAAATCCGTCCTTTATTCACTAATTGCATAATATACTATTATTACTTTAGAATCTAAGTATATCGGATTAACACTTGCATGAAAAAAACCGGCCAAGTGCGTGTTGGACTACGCACAATGAAGTTCCGTAGTTGAAAAGAATTGATCGCAAAAACAAAATTAACATTCCTTATAATCTCAATCAAACTCATAAAAAAATTATGTGATAAAATTACAACACAACAAATTATTACACTTGTGCTGTGAGACCTTGCTTCTTGCCAAATTTTTGGGAAAATTCGTTTTCTCTATTTTCACCCGAGTAAAGCTCGGTCGACCAGGTACTTATAATTTTAACATACATCGCAGTACGTTCCCAAGGGTCGAAGGCTCTTTAATATTTTACCAAAAGTCCAACCTATAAAAGGTCACGAGAACCCGACACCCGTTAAACAATGACACACAAATCCTTTCCGAATATTTTCTCAAGTAGCTCACTTCGGAGCCCTACCCATAGCTAGCAAGTCGCCGCGGGCTCGCCCGTGACTAGGGAAGTCCATTAGCACTAACCGCGGACCGACACCCGCACTTATCTTACTAGATAAACCTTGTTGAATAAAAATGTTAGGGTAAAAAGGAAAGGATTTTGCTGTTTTGTGCCTGGTGTCGTGGTAGATGCTGTTTTGTTTTTATTTTATTTTACAGATAGACTGATACGATAGATTTAATACTTTTTTCAATACACTTCCTCGAAAACTGGTTCATACCGCACTACGATTAGGTTCACAATGCAATGTATTTCACACGCGTGCGATTTTTCATTTTCCAACACGTGTGCGGGAATAAAAATTGCCACAGATAACTAAATACCTATACTTAGTCCAAATTGGTTCAATTCCTCTATTTACACGTCTCGCGCCAGAGACGGTCTCTCTATTCGGAGGTGACTTTTTTTTTAAATCTCGCAAAGAGTTAGGCGTCTTTACGGCGCTAATATTTTTGGAAATTTAAATAATGTTTATAAATCGAATATCATCAAAAACCATGATTATTACAATAAAAAAACATTTATAAACAAATGAACATTTATTTGTGTTGTAAACTCAAAAATATTTGAATTTTATATTTTTCATAGTAGTCTGTTTATCGGCTTTATACCTTTGCTTCTCCTTCAACCTGGCGAAAGCAAAGCGCGATTCATGACAAAAATATTTTCCGTTATTTTAGTTTATTTATTCAAAAGTGTATTGAAAAACGTCGTTTGATACACGTGGACATTTGTTATTGCATTCGAGGTGGAATTAACACCCGAGCCGTAGGCGAGGTTGTTTTTGAGCCCAGAACTGCAAACATTCTCCACTTGTATCAACATGTACTATTATTGCATATCAAATAAAGGCAAAGAAAATGTAAACATATCATATTCACACCACCCAGTTACTGGGTTGTGGAGGTCAGATAGGCAGTCGCTCCATGTAAAATACTGGTATTCAGCTGCATCCGGTTAGACTGGAAGCCGTTCCCAACATTGTTGGGAAAAGACTAGGCAGACTGACTTGGCATAGTAGGTAAAATACTACTAACAGGCTAGAGAATTTCACCTCCTAAGAGAAAACTCTCAAGAAAGATAAACCAAAGCAATCAGAAATCAGCAGTTAAACATAGAAAACGGCACCAGTAATAAACTATAGGAAAATTGTAAAAGTAACTTATTGCGCTGTTGCATATAGAAACTGCAAATTATGTCACAATAATGATGACTTATGAAAATATTGTAGAAATTGTATGAATATTGCTGATTAATTTGGAATCATATCAGTATTTTTAGTTTATTTCTCTGTGCACTCTTCTTCAAAATTAATCTCTCATCCTTATGCAAGAAAGTTGCTAAAGTCTGCATTTGAAAAATTTGTTCATCTCTCCTTAGTACCCGAATGACTGTCTTTCTGTTTGACTTTTACTTCACGGCTATGGAATTCCAATGACATTATTCAAAACTCAAAACCCAAAATTGTAATGTCCTTACCTTATTATTTCATCCACGACTAATTTGAAGACGTAAACACATCTATCTATTAGATATTTAACTAGGCGATCATAGATTGTGTAGCGTACGCTCGCCCTTGAGAGATCGAATTGGGTCACATCCCTATTGGTAGTCTGCAATGTATGCAGCTGCAGTCTACTAAAGGGTCTGATTGGGGTCAAGTTCTTACTATTGAACTATAGCCTGGGGGGCTAAAACGGCCACTTTGGCAGAATCATAATAGGATAATATTATGAATAATATTTGAAATCGTAAAACGGTCACAAACTGACAGTTATATTATGAATTGTCAGTTTGTGACCGTTTTACGATTTCAAATATTATTCATAATATTATCCTATCATGATTCTGCCAAAGTGGCCGTTTTAGGGCCCCTGTTCTTAAAGAGCACTCCCGCGTTCATGATTGCCTGGTAGTCGTATTTTAAAGTAGATGTTTCTACATCAAACTCAAACTCAAACTCAAAGCATTTATTTCAAATAAACCAATTACAGGCACTTTTGAATTGTCAAAGGGTCGGTCTTGGGTCGGTCAGTCAGAAAAATGAAGCTAGATCGCCCATTCCAAAGCGTAGATCCTATGGAGAAGAACGGGCAAGAAACTCCACGGACACTCTTTTAAAATCAAATATTTTACAAAATATTGGTTACATCGTTCATATTGAAAATATACATGTGAGAACAATGTAGAAAGACGTGCACGTTAAAAGCGTCCGTAATAAAAAAAAAAGATAAAAACTAAAAACAACTAAATTAAAAAATAAAAATAAGCCGTGGCAGCTAAGAGACGACCAGTCCCAACCGACGGCGCCCGTTCACGAACATGACGCATGGATCAGCACCAATTAGCTCAACCATTTTGAAGGGAACTTAATGATCCAACACACACGCCACCACCAGCGAGACATTTGAGTGAGCATGACATACTCTCAACCGCCAGGGCACATTCAAGTCAGTGAAAGACGAACCCAGTAAAAGGTAGCTTTATATTAGCTACATAGTGCTCACACATGTGCTATGCATTTATACAATACTAAGAGATTGAATTTAAGCAATGCAAAGAAAAATTTTGTTTCTTCTTAATCTTCAGCAGGTCCAACAATATTTTTGAATGCTAATCAATTAGTTTAAGCGTCCTTGTGGAGCAGGACCAGCATTTAGCCAAGCATTTTTGTCAGCGATGCAATCTCCTAACTTATAATATGCCTGGCTGCATAGTGTGCGTTTTATACATGATTTAAATTTCGTCAATTTAAACAGTACCCCATGAAGGATGAGCCTACTTTAGCTAGTCTGAAACCTGGTTGAACTAAATGGTCCCTATTTCTAGTCCTATAATTGTGTCTTTCACCTCTTTTTCCGAAAAGATTTAGATTTTTCCTTACGTACATGATGTTTTCGTATATATATTGACAAGGTACCGTCATGATGTTAATATAAATCTCATCTACTTAAAATCAACAATACGCTTTGAGTATGAGAACCAAATTAGAAAAAATATGAACATTAAAGACCAATATTTTAGGTTCGATTCCCCAAGGCAGGCAAAATGTTCATTGAGTTTTTCCATTATAACTTTCTCACTAGAAGCCCGGCCGGCTCGGCCGTCTGGATTTGTGGTCGGAATGGCAATACGCTCGCCCCTTATTACATGGTACTTGAACATGTGACGAACGAAATGTGGATCTACAGTAAGTGCGACTCTTTAGAACTCTTCGGGTAAAACGGTGTTTCATGGTGATGTGTGATGTCATATTATTTTATATTTCGATGAAAATGTTGTCATTTCACGGATTTTACAGTTACAGTCGGATTAGATGACTGCTCAGATTCTTGCGACTGATTTCACAGCCAATTAAACATTAAAGGAAATTATCAATTCCCAGCAACTGGCCGCGATTAGTTCTGATCAAATTGATTGATTTTACAATCCTTTGTATCGTACCAGGTTACCAGAAGTAAGTAGCGAGCGGAGGAGTAACCTTACCAAAAAATATATATTGAAAAAATATAAATATTGTGTAGGCAGTAAGTAGGCTACCAAAAGACTCATTTGCTTCCGACTCAGAACTCTAAGGAAACAGACATGAACGCAAGTATTGAATTACTAGAAACGAGCTATGCAAAGAACACTTGCAATAGTATATTATGCAATTAGTGAATAAAGGACGGATTTAAAGCGAGGGCCGTAGATGAATCCTGAGCGACGCGAATGATTCATGACCTTCGATATAAATCCGTTTTATTCAAGAGTTGCATACTATACTTTATACCATGACTACGAGAAAAAGAAAGATTTAATCGAAAATAGACATTCAATGAAGAAAAAGGAAGGTTATTTGGCTTTGATGTACTTAAACCAGCCGTGATTTGTTGAGTAGCAAGTTTTCTACTATATCGGTCTTTCATAAATTCAGGTGTCGACACATCTCCTTCGTCACTCGTATGCATTTTTAATCGATTTATCATTAAGTATCACTAATATACTCTTTGTGTTCGTACCACTGACAGTATTGAAAATAGCGCCAATTTACTAAGGACAACAAAGAACACAAAACAGTTTTTATTCTAATGCTAAACTCCTTGTCGAAAATGTCGAGAAATCAAATTGAATTTAGAACACACTAATATAGGTCGAATACACAGATTACACTTACACTAGATACCGCAAGCCATACGACCAAGCGTGCCCTGCATGTTTGTACTAAAAAAAGCCTGTTAGTGATTGAAACAATTCTGTTTACGTTGAGCACAACACTAAGGTCCGTATTATAGAACGTCACTCAATACTCAAGCATGACTTAAAACTAGATTCAAGACATTTGATTGGTTGAAACTAGTTTTAAACTTAATTTAAACAAAGATCAGTGCTTGAGTTTCCTTCTGTAATACGGACCTAAATGGCTGGGGTGAAGTTATCGTAGGTATAAAAAAGATAACACGCTCGGTTTTCATACTAATAACATGCCGTATCTAGCCTAGGTACTCTAAATCTGTGGTCGAATACATAGGTGTGTTCCAAATTCAAACATCAAAACAGTGAGTAAAAGTGCTTTTTGTTCACTGTTTTCAGTGAATAAAATAAGCTTTTTAGAGGGGGAATGGTATAATAGTATATTATGCAATTAGTGAATAAAGGACGGATTTAAAGCGAGGGCCATAGATGAATCACGAGCTAGTGAAGGATTCTACTGATTGAATCACGACCGTAGGGAGTGACTCATGATGATTGAATCACGAGCGTAGCGAGTGATTCAAGTGTTAGAATCCTGAGCGACGCGAGTGATTCATGGCCCTCGATATAAATCCGTTTTATTCAAGAGTTGCATACTATACTTTATACCATGACTACGAGAAAAAGAAAGATTTAAGTGAAAATAGACATATAATGAAGAAAAAGGAAAGTTAAATTGACTTTGATGTAAACCAGCCGTGATTTTTTGGGTAGCAAGTTTTCCACTATATCGGCCGCCCTCTCTTTCATAAACTCAGGTGTTAACACATCTTCATCACTAGAATGCATTTTAATAGATTAGAACAACACTAAACAAACACAAAATTAAAGATTAAAGTAACACTAAACTTTGTGTTCGTACAACTTACAGTATTCAAAATAGCGCCAATTTACTAAGGACAGCAAAGAACACAAAACAGTTTTTATTCTAATGCTAAACTCCTTGTCGAACATTTCGACCAATCAAATTGAATTTAGAACACGTCAATATGGGTCGAATACAAAGATTACACTTACACTAGATACGGCAAGCCACGACCAAGCGTGCCCTGCATGTTCGACTGTTCGTACTAAAAAAAGTCTGTTAGCTCAGTGACGCTTAGCGATTAAAACAATTCTGTTTGCTGGGATGGGGGCTGGGGTGAAGTTATCGTAGGTTTAAAAAAGATGACACGTTCAGTTTTCATACTATCTAATAACATGGCGTATCTAGCCTAGGTACTCTAAATCTGTGGTCGAAACATTGGTGTGTTCCATTTTCAAACATCAAAACAGTGAATAAAAGTGCTTTTTATTCACTGTTTTCAGTGAATAAAATAAGCTTTTTAGAGGGGGGATTGTATAATAGTATATTATGCAATTAGTGAATAAAGGACGGATTTAAAGCGAGGGCCATAGATGAATCACGAGCTAGTGAAGGATTCTAACGATTGAATCACGACCGTAGGGAGTGATTCATGATGATTGAATCACGAGCGTAGCGAGTGATTCAAGTGTTAGAATCCTGAGCGACGCGAGTGATTCATGGCCCTCGATATAAATCCGTTTTATTCAAAAGTTGCATACTATACTTTATACCATGACTACGAGAAAAAGAAAGATTTAAGTGAAAATAGACATATAATGAAGAAAAAGGAAAGTTAAATTGGCTTTGATGTAAACCAGCCGTGATTTTTTGAGTAACAAGTTTTCCACTATATCGGCCGCCCTCTCTTTCATAAACTCAGGTGTTAACACATCTTCATCACTAGAATGCATTTTTAATCGATTAGAACAACAATAAACAAACACAAAATTAAAGATTAAAGTAACACTAAACTTTGTGTCCGTACAACTTACAGTATTCAAAATAGCGCCAATTTACTAAGGACAGCAAAGAACACAAAACAGTTTTTATTCTAATGCTAAACTCCTTGTCGAACATTTCGACCAATCAAATTGAATTTAGAACACGTCAATATAGGTCGAATACAAAGATTACACTTACACTAGATACGGCAAGCCACGACCGAGCGTGCCCTGCATGTTCGACTGTTCGTACTAAAAAAAGTCTGTTAGCTCAGTGACGCTTAGCGATTGAAACAGTTCTGTTTACGTTGAGCACATCACTAAATGGCTGGGGTGAAGTTATCGTAGGTATAAAAAAAGATGACACGTTCGGTTTTCATACTATCTAATAACATGCCGTATCTAGCCTAGGTACTCTAAATCTGTGGTCGAATACATTGGTGTGTTCCATTTTCAAACATCAAAACAGTGAGTAAAAGTGCTTTTTATTCACTGTTTTCAGTGAATAAAATAAGCTTTTTAGAGGGGGAATGGTATAAAGATACTTTCAAGTTTATCCCGTACTATTACAACCATGATATAACCTACATTCAACAGCGAATAAAAAGCATAAATAAAACCTATTTTTAACAACAGTAGACGTAATTTTCAATAGACTATAATTATCTAAATTGCATAAAGAATTTAAGTACACAATAAAACTTGGTTTAGTTGAGGTAAATTGATTCCTAATTAATTCTATCATAAACGCCCGTCTGCGAGTACTACAGGTAATCATGATCGCGAGAGTGTTCTATATTTTGTAATCAAATTAATTGTGTGCAGTATCATCGCTCGAGTACATTTTTATTGACGTCTGAGAAATGCAAAATTTTTATGTAGTCTATAAGTACGGTTTTAGATTTTTTGTATGCGCCTATGTTTATGATACCCTGGTATACGAGATGTTATAAATTGCCTTATAAAACTCGCTCGCAGTGTGTACTAAAACTTAAAAAATCATGACATAAAAAAATCTTTTTTATGAAAATATAAATGAATTGTGAGCCAAACCTACCTGCAATTAGACGATCGTAAAACTGAAATAAATTCTCTCGATGACTATCCTAATTGCCTTTAGATTAAAAAGTCTATGGTGCTGTTAAAAAATATTATTCTTGACTTTTGCACGCGGCTTCTCTTGAAATACAGTCACTGACAAAAGACAATTTGCAATATGATTAAGGCATACAACCGGTATGATTAACTGGTAGGAATAGAAACGAATAATTGAATTAATCGTATTGGTCACAGTAAATTTTTACTTTTATCCCCCGACGGAAACAGGGGTTTTATAATATAAGTTTAACGTGTGTATCTGTGTAATGTCTGTGGCATCGTAGCTCCCAAACGACTAAACCGATTTAGATTTTTTCGTTTTGTTTGAAAAGTCGATAAACAATGTGTGTGTCGATCGACAGTGTTCTTAGCTATGATTCGAGAAAATCTATTCAGGCGTTTGAAGATTATCAGCTCTTTTGTAGTTGATGAATGGAGATGAGCCTGAACATCTTCCACGGGTCTGATCGAGTTGAAATTTAGTATTCTGTTACTTCACTGATATTAGAATAACATAGTAACCTTGAACTGATGCTACAGCATCACCTGGAATTTGCAGGATAGCCAACTCCCTCATTAACTTACAGCAGAGGTATCGTGTTTGGGCTCATGGGAATGGTCTCAATGAATAAGTTGCGGAAAGCTGGTAATCAGGGTCTGATGATGGAGTAGCAAAAAAAATTTAGGGTAAATTTCTGTCGGGGGTTTTTTAAATTTAACTTTTGACTTGTGAAGTTTTTACAGCACACTTGTTATTTTTTTTACTATAGTCAGTTTTGCATTCCGTACGTAACCTATAATTTAGTTGGCTTCCCATTTTACTAGATATGGGGAACATTAAACGGCTTAGCCAGCTTTTTTCAAAGTTTCACATATATTGTTAAGTTGTAAGACTTTTTGTTTTCTTTAACATTGCTGTTAGTCATTCAATATGTTCGTAGTTATGACATTTTTGGATATAAGGAATGTATTTTTTGATAATAAAAAAATAGTTTATTTCATATTATCTTATTTGGCTTACATTGCATGTCGAGGAGTCTCCATTTAGGCATATAAAATGCCCTGTAGTTGAAGGCTCCACTCTTCCCTTACATTAGAAACGTACAAATACAAATAGGTATGTGTATAAAGAAACAAAGAAAGGAAAAAATAAAAATACGATACATTTTTATGAGTGTATGTGGGGGTGTGTCTCTGTGTGTGTGTGTGTGTGTGTGTGTGAGATATACATGGCAATATCAATAGTGCCAAAATTCAATATTTGCAATCGTATAACTATTAAATTGCCTTCATTTGATCGACTCCATTGATATTTCATTTAACGTCATCAGAGCCAAAAAAAACTGGGTCAACCCGGTGATTCCGAATGGAAATATTGCACTTCACAATTTTTCATTTCTATATTGGTCCTGATCCTATAAAAGTTATGGCCTGAAAAACGAGCCACTCATCCCAGGATCTGTCAGATCCATAAGTTAATAAATCGGACTGATTTAATGGAGATCGTTGATAAATTGGACCGATTTAATCAAAGCGACTGATAAATCTGATTTCCTTTCGTTAGTCAGAAGCTTGTCTGTCTGTCCTGTCAAGTCCATCTATTAGATTTTCTGTATTCACTGATTTGAATTGAAATTCAATAAGAATTTGAAATATTGTGCTGAAGTATTACTCTTCATCTATAAAATCCCTTCCTATGCATGCGGATAAGACCTTATTTGTTTGTGTATAAATTATTGTGTCTATTGGTTGATAGGTTGGGACTACTGTTTTACTTGTGAACGATGAAACTTTAAAAAGCAGTTAAGGCGAATAGTAATGCCAACTACCGCCATCATTGAGGAAACAATCATAAGTCTAGAAATTGAATGATTTAAAGTCACTCAAAACACACACACACACACACTCACTCACACACTCACACACTCTCACTTAAATTTGCAAAACTTATAATTTAAAGCTGTGATAAAGTTCTTATACTCGTATAATCGTGTGAAAAATAATTATTATAGTATAATTCAATATAATTCTTAAAATCGAGTGACAAAACCAGAATTTTACTGCTTTGAAAGATAATTTAACGACTTTATCTAAAGCGTTAATTTAAAAAATTAAAAAACCCGACTGCGTAAAAAGTGAACATTAAAAAAGATGGAAACAAGATGACTCAATCTCATACAGTCGAAGCCCTCTGCAGCAGAAGGACAGATAAGCATAATCCCGGAATAGCAAAATCCCAGATTAGCAGAAGGACAGATTTGCATAAAGGCAGAAGTACAGACCCACTCAGAAAACAAAAATAAAATTAAAAAGTTACAATTCGTAAAATTTTATTTAAAAGTATTATGTAATAGGTACTTAAGACGAATTAATTCATCTTTGTAACTTTAGCTAAACGTATCAAACATTCTATTGCAGAAATTTTATCATTGAATAAACTCTTGATTAATTTTTTTAGGATAGTATTTTTGTGTTCACCAAAAATATTATCCGTACATCAAAATACTGATCGTGCACCAAATATTCCTGAATGTTACACAAAACACCCGCGCGTCCGAAACTTCACATTTGTGAATCATTTGGGTTAGAATCATTTGGGTTAGGTTAGGTTAGGTTAGAACAGTGACCATTAACGCGCGACGGCGAGCGAGCGAAGCGAGCGGTGCCGCGGCAGCGGCCGCCGAGCGCCATATCCAATAGATGCTCGTTATGACATATTTTAATGAACATATTTTGGTGCACATTCAGTATATTTGGTGGAACACAGGCAAAATTAGGTAAATGAAATGGGAATAAATTGAAGTACTTTTAAATACCATCCATTTTTTTATCCTCAAGTCTAGTAAGTGTAGTATAAGATGCCGCCGGGGTCGCGAGTCGAAAGAGATACCGTGGCCCTGGCACAGGCAACTGAAGGAACACGGGTGGGTTTTAGTCAGTAAAAGTCTGACACGCCCTACCGCTCCACTCAGAGCGGGAGAAGTCATTTGATGATTTCCCAACCACAAAAAAAGAAAACAGCTAATGAATGTCCTTTGGGATTTTGAGGATCCACTGGCTATTAAAATAGTTTTGGAATTCGTTAAATTCTGGTTTTTTGGGACACATGTCACATAATTATATAGCGAGATTAGGCTTCCGGAATCAGGATGGGTGGCAATAGAGGTAAGTGTGTGCACAAGGTTATTATTTTGTGACCATCTTCAACTTGGGTTAATCCAATTTTTTGACGACGACAGTACATTATCTGTCTTTATGCAAAACTGTCCTTCTGCTAATCTGGGATTTTGCTATTCCGGGATTTTGCTTATCTGTCCTTCTGCTGCAGAGGGAGTCGAAGGCATCTTCTAAAATTTACAATAAAGACCGCACGAGATTAGGTCGTCTTGTTTCCATCTTTTTTAATTAATTTAAAGTTCACTTTTTACGCAGTCGGGTTTTTTGATTTTTTAAATTTTTACTTTTTTTAAATAGTCTGGACAGTGCACAAGGACCAAAAAAACAAAACATGCTGATTCCTTACGGTCACCTGATCTCAAACTCGTCAACCGGTAGGATATAAATATAGGGACAGTAATAAAACAGGATTTACTGATCGTAACAGGTAGCATTGAGCCGAGTCGTTATACTAACCCGTTTTGTAAAATCGAGTTAAAAGCAGGAAGATCAATCAGTGCTATTCTATTTTTAGCTAGACTTGAAAAAGTTTTGTGATTTGACAAGCTACGAGTATGTCAGAAGTTTTCGCATCACTCATTTTCTTTTTTAATTAGTCTAGTAGGGCATGAAAGCCATCAGTACCTACTCGCCTCTGCAAACATCCCCGAAGCGCTACAAGAACGCATAGCTTTACTGCAAACGCTGCAAACGCTGCTGCTTTAAAGCTTTACTGTAAATGCAGGGCGTTGTATGACCTTTGCGTATACCTAACCCACAGACAAGAAAAAAAAATACCGAGCGAGTCGGACTCGCGCACCGAGGGTTCCGTTCCGATTTCTGAAAAAGTGTGCTATTTAGAGGCATTGTTTTATTTTTTTCTGTGATCTTTACATAAACTTCTATCACATAGAATAATTTCAGATTTTTCACTATGCAAACTTCGGAGTGGGTTATTTTTTTTTACATTTTTCATCAAGTCGAAAACTATGCGGCCTAAAAAAAATTAAAAAATGTTTGAGAATGTGCGAACAGCGCTCTTTCATATGATACCCCACATGCCCTAGTAGCCCCACTTTGAATTTTTAAGATGGGGGTCTTCGTCCCTGTTGCAAAAAAAAACGGTTTTTGCTTAATCGGACAGTGCTTTAATTAGGTAGCACTTTAATTTGTTTTCAGGCTATTTCAGACCACTGAGTACATAGTTTGACTGACGTGGCTACGGAATTAAGGGGATACCTACATCGATAATTTTGTTTTTTTTTTTAATTCCTATATAACCAAATGTATTATGGTTAAATAATTTGGATTTTCCATGTTATTTGACTATAATTGTCTACTGCTGTATTAGAACCGAAACATGATTACTTGATTTTTTTTTCAAAAGAAAAAAGTGATAAATAAATAAAAAAAAATTACAAAAAAAAAAAAAAACAACCGACTTCCAAAAAAAAATACACTATGAAGTGAAAAATAACTTTAATTTCGGAAGTCGATGGCAAAAAACGAAAATACAAAACCAAATAAATATATGTAAAAAGTTTATTTCATATACCTTATTTGGCTTACATTGCATGGCACCGACACCGACACCGACACCGACCGACCACTAATCACCAACTTCCGAAATTAAAATAATTTTTCACTTTGTAGTGTTTTTTTTTTTGGAAGTCAGTTGTTTTTTTTTTGTATTTTTTTTTCTGTTTTATACGATTATACGTAAACAGTTCCTTATTGTGTAGTAAAAATTGCTTTAAATCGAAGGTATTTATATATGCTAAGAACAAGCTAAGCTAAATAAATCTACATTTAAACGAAGCGCGTTTAAATTCCCGTGCGCGTGAGTTTTCTATCTCGCGAGTCAAACTAGACATCCATCCATAACACCATTTCACTTACTCACCGAGCTAAATCACGCTCCGATAAATCCTCCAAAATTTTTAAAACTGCTTTGGTTAGTTTTGCTCAATCAAATCAATTCAGAAGCTAATCCATTTCTTGGTAGCTCAACTTTTGACGAAAAGAAGAAAAACAGGTCTGGGAATGAGAATAGTGCGCTTTTCATGCCGGAAAATAAAAATCTCTTTTATATACGGTCGGCAACAGAAGTCGGTTAACACTGCTACTTTTTGACAACATCTAAATTAACACAAAATGATACCATAACCTGCTTTTTAGCATTTCATTTAGTAGATGAGAGTTAATTTTCTTTAAAATTTACATTTTACAGTTCCGATTTGAATGCAGTATTTTCGAAACCGTTACTAAACGAAATTTTCACGAAAATGAGATAATAACGCCATCTTACATATATCGGCAAAATATACAAAATATACACCATAAAAATAAACCAATAATTTAACAAATAATGCCAGAAATATCTCATAAGTGTTCATTACTATTTTATTAAGAGGTAAATAGTCATGCAAAAATCGTAAATTTGCTCTCCCGTTTAAAGGCTCTTACAGACAGAGGCGATATCGCGGTCGCGACGCGATATTTCGATATTATATCCGTAGAAAAATATCGCGTCGCGACGCGATATCGCCTCTGTCTGTAAGAGCCTTAATTTAGTTTTTTGTTTAGTAACAGTTTCGAAATGAAGGTGCGAAGTGTTAATCGACATTTATTGCTGACTGTACCAACTTTGCCAAACAATTCTGTTGTTTTTTTTTTATAGTAGGCGATGTCAGGCTGAGTTAGTGCGTTGACACACTACACGATTTCTAACACTTCCACATTCGAAAGTGAGTGTTTAATGCTGAATACCAATTTTTCTCGGTCTAAGTGTGGGAACCATGTCTTTCTAGATTTATTTATGCTATAGGCTTTGAGATACTCGTAAGTAGGTCTTGTTATAACTTTGCATACCTACATAAAAATAAGAATAAGAATTTTATTTCGTTACGTTTACATTCAAGTAGATTGAATTCCTACATCCCACACTAGGATTCCATGTGTTGTGAGATCCAGGCTCCCTAATAAGGTACAGTCAGCAACAAAAGTTGATTAGCATTTGAGTGTTCTAAATCTTAATTATTGTGAAAAATAATTATTTAAAATCGGAGCAGATGTAAATTTTAAAGAATATTAACTCTTTTGCTTAAAAGCAGGTTATCGTATAATTTTGTGTTAATTTAGTTACGTGCTGTCAAAAAGTTGCAGTGTTAATCGACTTCTGTTCTTTCAAACATAAAATAGGTATAAAAAGAGTGTATGCGTAGTGCTGTGATTTGAGTCAGACGTGTTGGTGTTGTAAGAGAGTGTCTGTATGTTATACGTATGTTCATGTGTATTTGTGAATAAATTGTCAATGTGTGTAAGAATAAACTTTCTGCCATGTCGCAGTCCGGTGTAAAAAGTCAGTATATGTTACCGTGAATAAATTGTCAATGTGTGTAAGAATAAACTTTCTGCCATGTCGCAGTCCAGTGTAAAAAGTCAGTATATGTTACCGTGAATAAATTGACAATGTGTGTAAGAATAAACTTTCTGCCATGTCGCAGTCCAGTGTAAAAAGTCAGTATATGTTACCGTGAATAAATTGTCAATGTGTGTAAGAATAAACTTTCTGCCATGTCGCAGTCCAGTGTAAAAAGTCAGTATATGTTACCGTAACTCGGAATTTTTTAAGCCGGAGATTAGTATTCCTGATTTAGGAAGATTTGAGGAGCTCGTGGCTAAGTAACAGCCTCACGGGTTGATCAAACAGGTTAAGCTATGCTTGCCGCGGTTGGTCCGTAGATGGGTGCCAATCTTTACACACCGAGACTCCTCCGTGCCTCGGAAAAGCATGTTAAGCCGTTGGTCCCGGCTGTCATTCGTGGATCTTTGGCAGTCGTTACGTGTCGTCAGAAGCCCGAAAGTCTGACAACCAGTCTTACCAAGGGGTATCGTATTACCCAGTTACTGGGTTGTGAAGGTCAGATAGGCAGTCGCTCCATGTAAAATACTGGTATTCAGCTGCATCCAATTAGACTGGAAGCCGACCCCAACATAGTTGGGAAAAGGCTGGGCAGATTGATTGATTTGATTAGTATTCTTGATTTAATAGGTTAGTAAGGGGCTGAAGACCCTTGGTGGTAATTATGTTGACATCTGCGAGCCTGCGACATAATTATGTATTCCCATAACCACTTACCATATGGATTAAGATTTGGCTTTGCATTTAACTTTTAAGTGGACTAAATAACAGCCGTTATTCTTAACCTGATTTTAAAGGTAAATTAATTACCTTTTGCAACACCCATGGGTGGCCAGCTGGCTAAACGGTACCCGTACCGGTTCTTAACCGGGAAAGGTAACTAAAAAAATCGGTCAAGTGTGTGTCGGATCACGCACAATGAACGGTTCCGTAGTTGGGATAAATTTATCTCAAGAACAAACTTAACATTGTAGTTGAAAAACATGTTCTCTCATACATTCCAACTGCAAATGTAGGTTTGCACAATATTGAGATTTTATTTTAAGACTTCATAAAGGTTTTCCTATAATCTATAGGTAGGAACTATTTCCTGTATTCAAAGTTTTAGGTTTCGAAGATAAGGGGGAATGGTAAATTTTTGTCAATTTTCTTAAATAACTTTTATCTACACCCATGCTATAAATCCTCTATAAAAGTTTCTGAAACAGTTAGCTTATTGCCAACATCAAAACAGCCAGTGTCATAGTAACCATGGTAACCATAATAGCATCCAAACGGGTGTTTTAATGTTGTACTGAATTTCATACTTCAACTCGTTTTCAAAAAAAGAACATTGTAATGCACGCGCGTTTCACTACAACAGCGCCGTAATTTAAAAAAATAACTTATTCGAAATCACGTCGTATACTATGACGCCGGCCGCCATGTTCGATACGAGTATTAGTATTTCAAAAAACTGTTTCAGAACCTTTTATAGTGGATTGATAACATGGATGTAGATAAAGTCTTGTATGCAACTGTACATAATTAGGTATTAAAACACTCATGTGATACTATTGTCACACTCGGCTTCGCCTCGTGTGATAAACCCACATTCGTGTTTCAATACCCCTTATTATACGTCAGTTGCATAAATAACTATAAAACAATTTATTTCAACATTATAAAAAAAAACTATATGAGACCCTCACAGTAAGTTCTTTCATTTGATGTCACACGTACATACTTTTTTTTTATTTTCTTATTAGCGGGGGGCTAATAAGAAAATAAAAACAAAGTTTATATACTGGATGACTTTTTTTTATGCCACAGGCTTCTACTCTGTTCACCTAATATACCCAATGTTTTTCGAGACGGTAAAAAAAGTCATCCAGTATAATTATATGTAACGTAATTTTTTTTTTTTAATCACTGAAATGCATTATGTGTAAGTACCAAATTTCAACTTAATCGCTCTATTAGATTGTAGAGAAGACACACGAGTGATCCTATACGGGTTCTGTTTTTTCCTTTTGAGGTACGGAACCCTAAAAAGGGTCCATTATAATTCTAATTACTAAGCAATAATAATTGCAATATGAAAACCAAACCCCTTTTACTGTTAAAAATAAAGACTGAAACAAAAAAGTAACCCTTACTGTTAAAAATGTGCCTAGTACAACTTGAACTCCAATTGAAAACGTGGTCCTAAGAGTATAAGGACCAGGAGGTCCTTCGTGACCAGTGTAACTTAAGCTCTGAGTGCAAAGCGTGGTGTTCGCAGACAGGTTGCTATCACCCTTGGTGCGGACAACCCGTTTAAACTATATCACAAGTAGATACAGGATAAATGTACTGAATAATGAGTGTGTCGCTTAGAATTCTTGAGTTAGGGCTGTGCTGAAATCAATTACGTTACCTGTATTTACTTTAGAGCATTGTTTTGTTTTATTGTTTTTAGAGGAGCTCGTGGCTAAGTAATAACAGCCTCACGGGGCGATCCGTCACGATAAGCTTGCCGCTTGCCGGGGTTGGTCCGTGGATCGGTGACCATCTTTACATACCGAGACCCCTCCGTGCCTCGGAAAGCACGTTAAGCCGTTAGTCCCGGCTGTCATTCGTGGATCTTTGGCAGTCGTTACGTGTCGTCAGAAGCCCGAAAGTCTAACAACCAGTCTTATCAAGGGGTCGTATTACCCAGTTACTGGGTTGTGGAGGTCAGATAGGCAGTCGCTCCATGTAAAATACTGGTATTCAGCTGCATCCGGTTAGACTGGAAGCCGACCCCAACATAGTTGGGAAAAGGCTAGGCAGATTGGACTTTAGAGCATTGTTAGGGTTCCGTACCAAAATGGTAAAAAAGGAACCCTTATGGTGTGACTCAGTCTGTCTGTCTGTCACAGCTGGATATCTCAAGAACTACTAATGCTATCAACTTGAAATTTAGAATAGTTTTAGATGACGTTGACCCAACTATTTTGCAAATAAGAAAGAAATAAAAATAATTTATATTTTATTTTTGCAACTGGGACTGAAAGGGTGTCTGAAAAATTTAAAGTGGGGCTACTAGGGCATGTGGGGTATAATATGAAAGAGCGCTGTTTGCACATTTTCAAACAATTTTTTTTTTTTTATAGGCCGCATGGTTTTCGTAAAGATTACAGGAAAAATACACACACTTTTTCAGAAATCGGAACGGAACCCTCGGTGCGCGAGTCCGACTCGCTCTTGACCGGTTTTTTTTTTGATGTTGGAGAGGCTCGCATTTAATAACTTTCTCAATTGATTATAAGCGATGATTATAGTATTTACTACATTTAGTTTATCTACTTTTGATCATTGTGTTCAATGTTTAGGGTTCCGTACCTTAAAATGGAAGGCAAATATGTAGGTCAACGGTCTCTTGGAGCTCTCTAAATAATCAAGCTTCTAAGTCAATTAAGCAGCAAAACTGAGTGTAGAGTGCTTGTCATACTAGAGTAACGTCACTCCTGGAAGCTTATACGTACTTTATAATATACTTACTTAAAGCAGAAAGATAAGATTTAGAAAATGAAATAATTGGCAACTCGTTTTGTCAACCCTGCACTATCGTCATGCAACGCGCGAGCCGTGGGCGACTACATGCGCCGCAACCTTCGCTTAAATTCAAATCTGTGCGCGCTTTAAATGTGATGCACGCGTAAGGTGAAAGACCCCGCATTGTCCGCGAAAATGGTAATTATTACGCTATTCAGCAATATCTCGAACACTATGCAATCCTGGTACAACGGGACTTTGTTATGATGTCATTGCTCAGCAGTGACATAATAGATCGCTTATTTATGAGGTCCTTGTCTTAAATGGTACCTGCAGGTGAAATGTACCGGGAGTCATTTGTACTAGGGGCTCAGGAGATGTGAGGTGATGTATTGCTTATTCATAAGTTTCCTAGTCTTGAATAACTGCATAAGCAGGCATTGTACCAGCAGTCATTGGTACTAGGAGTTCATATTCTACAAGTATGATAGTAAAGTAGTCCGTTAATCTGTTTTTGTTAGTTCTTGGAGACGGTGATTTGGATTGATGACAATAATTGATGTATACGGTAGAGACCAAGCTGTCAATCATGTCATTTTTTCCGATATTTATTTGAAGTCCACCAAAAACCAAAAGGTACTAATATGAAGCAAGCCACGATACAAAATGTTGTAGGCAGTTTAATCGTTTGTTTGTACATTTGCAATTCGGGTAGCAAACGTTCACAACCCAATAGACATTTACAGGCTGTTCAGACATTGTACGCGACAATGGTCATAAAACTTGAAATGGTATCTTTACCAGTAGGTATGCTATCCTGGTACAACGGGACTGTTTATGATGTTCTGACGTGCTTAGCTGAGTTTAGTAGCTAGGCTGAATATTCATTGTCACTACTGGTGGTATTGTGGTCTTTTGTACATTCTTGGTTCTACTTGTGTGGTGATAAGCTGTTGCTTTGTGTAGCAATATTGCCTTTGAAGTATGATTGTTGTGTAAAGAATAGAAGCACGAGGCTTGTTTTTAGGTAATTAAAGTGTAGAAACCAAGTAATCAAGCGTTGTTCTTTATTCATCACTTGGCACTGTCTTTAAATCCACAACTATTTTTTTATTACACGTTATCAATTATACAGTGACTAGATTTTTGTTAAGGTACTCCTAAATAGATTCATCTTCTTTTCGAAAATTCATGAATTTCTTTAATACATTTCCAAACTTTCTACACTTCGACGACCTCCAAAATTCACCATGCACATGTGAAAATAAAGAATCCAATAAATCTTCATACATTTACATACATGTGCTAAAACAAAACACTGCTGCCTCTAAAGTCGCGCCTTTGTTTGTCGTACATGTGTTTATAAAGTACTTGAGCGCAGAGAAACTCTCTGTCCAAAATTTTAAAGAAAATTATTTGAAGAATCTATTTTCACTATTTATCTTGTCACCAGATGGCCAATTCTCGTACCTAAAAACGTTCACAATCTCATGCCAGCGTCAATCAAATGTCAAAAATGTAGGTAAGCGCTATACAATTTTTGACAGATTGAGCCTGAGATGAGATTGCGAACGTTGTTAAAAATACGAGAATTGCCCCTCAGGTGTGTGATGCATAGAATTACTTTCAAGTTCAATTATTTTGGTACCAAATATGCTCTGCAGAAATGAAAGGTACTGTTCCAAAGACTTGGTCCTATGGAGAAAACTCAAGTCTTTTAAACTTTTGAAGCCACTATTTGATATACTCGCAACAATAGTTTTAAATGATACAGACGGGACACAAATGTGAAGTAAGTGTTCTACACCATGTACCTGTTCTAAATATCGTAGCATAAAATTATAATATGTTAAGAGACTCAATCGACTTCATCGATATGTTAACCACATGCAAAAGTATCTTGCACAAGCACATGCTTTAATCATGTTAAAGATCCGCTTTGACAAAATTGATTTAGGTGTTTAGATATGAATATCAAGCCGATCAATATTCTGATTGAAAGAGATATCCGGCTCGAAGGACAAAATCCTTTTGTTAATTAGCATTAATATAACAATACCTAATAACGAACTTGTAATAAGTTCGGTAAAATTGCCTCATAAATAACATAACATAAACAATATTTATATCGTTTTCCTTTTGGTTTCGTAGGTTTTAGTTTTTATTAAAATATAAACATTAAAATATCTCGGCGTCTGTCCTTCGCTCGCTAACTCTGGACAGTAATAATCTTTACCCGTACTTAACCATTCGGATTTTGACTGAACGTCGTAGTAAATACGAAATAAGTTATATCTTTAAATTATCATCCTATTTATTGAAAGCTTTTATACACATAATTTATAGTCATAGGTTTTCATTTCAAAGTCCTTAGAAGGAAATACCCATTAGTTTACCCATCATAAAAGTGAAATCATCGTTTTCGAATGCGAGACATGACATCGAGACAAGATCGAAAGTACCATGTCAATTACCATCACCTTGTACCATGAATAATGTACTATGTAGGTAGGTCCTCGTAAAACATAGGTCCCTTTCACTTTTCTGCTTATGAGCTTTCTTAGACTTGATTAAATGTGATTTCCTATCATAAACATTGCCAATTCCAAAGGTTTTATGAAAAGGACGTAAAGACTAAAAAACTTCGGACGTAAAGCTCAAAATATACAGAGCTTTGAATCCCAACAATGTGTGTACTAGGAAACCATAACGCGACAGCAATTTCCAGAAGCTAGCGCAAACAATTCGTGCTGTTCAATGTTTATCCCCGCATCAAATCTTATGGACCTGCGAGCTTATGCGTTCCTGGTAGGTATTTATACAAAATTGTCTTTACTGAGAAAACGTTTTGTGAATCTGGAGCGTACGGTACATCCAGTCCGTGTTACCGTCTCTTTCTTGCATCATGTTGTCCTTGTTTAAACATCAAACTTGAAGAATGTCGGTATTTGGTTTCATCAGCTGTTATTTTGTTTGAACGAGTGCAGTGGCCATGATTGATGATGGAGAGAGAGAGATCCTGTTTTCCGATTTTGAGTAACGAGTTGTCTCGTTAAGAATATTTACATTGTGGGTACATTAACATTCCTGATTGTGTACTGGTGTAGGTACATAAATAAACCAAAAGGTATTTGCAAGTTAACAGGAAAGTGTATTACAGTCATGTAGTTACCAAGGACTGTCATTGAATGCAAATTATATTTGGTAGAATACCCGTGAATCATTTCTGTTTATCATTTTATCTACACCCATGCTATAAATCCTCTATAAAAGTTTCTGAAACAGTTAGCTTATTGCCGACATTAAAACAGCCAGTGTCATAGTAACCATGGTAACCATAGTAGCATCCAAACGGGTGTTTTAATGTTGTACTGAATTTCATAATGCAACTCGTTTTAAAAAAAAGAACATTGTAATGCACGCGCGTTTCACTACAACAGCGCCGTAATTAAAAAAAAGAACTTATTCGAATTCATGTCGTATACTATGACGCCGGCCACCATGTTCGATACGAGTATTAGTATTGCAAAAAACTGTTTCAGAACCTTTTATAGAGGATTGAAAACATGGATGTAGATAAAGTCTTGTATGCAACTGTACATAATTAGGTAATAAAACACTCATGTGATACTATTATCACACTCGGCTTCGCCTCGTGTGATAAACCCACCTTCGTGTTTTAATACCCCGTATTATACGTCAGTTGCATAAATAACTGTTAATAACATTCACCGATGAAAAATCTGCCTAGCCTTTTCCCAACTACGTTGCGGTCGGCTTCCAGTCTAACCGGATGCAGCTGAATACCAGTATTTTACATGGAGCGACTGCCTATCTGACCTCCACAACCTAACTGGGTAATACGGTACCCCTTGGTAAGACTGGTTGTCAGACTTTCGGGCTTCTGACGACACGTAACTACTGTCTAAGATCCACGAATGACAGCCAGGACCAACGGCTTAACGTGCTTTCCGAGGCACGGATGAGTCTCGGTATGTAAAGATAAGCAAGCGTAGCTTAACCTGATGGATCGACCCGTGCGGCTGTTGTTACTTAGCCACGAGCTCCTCACATGATAACATTCACCGATAAGGTACAATATTAAGTGTGTACTTATATGGGTCATGCTTTCGATTTGTAAATGCGACATGGGGCCTGATAGTCAGTGAGGCTCAGTCCCAACCTCCTGCAACTCAACTGAGTCTTGGCAAGCCTGATAATGCAAAAAATTATCCAACCAGCCATCTGATGGAAACTGTTCATGGCTGCTGCAAATCTACGGTTTCCTGAAAGAGCGCTGGCTGTCATAATAAAACGGCTGTCATGAAAATCTGTCATTTTCATCAGTATTTGACATTAAGGTGTCAAAAATCTCCCTGTATTTAGACTGCCGTTATTGTGTGAAGAGGAACTCGTGGCTAAGTAATAAAAGCCGCACGGGTCAATCGATCAGGACCGCGGTAGGTCCGTAGATGGGTGATCATCTTTATTTACCCCCTCCGTGCCTCGGAAAGCACGTTAAGCCCGGCCCCGGCTGTCATTCTTGGATTTTTGATAGTCGTTACGGGTCGTCAGAAGCCCGAAAGTCTGACAACCAGTCTTACCAAGGGATATCGTGTTACCTAGTAACTGGGTTGTGGAGGTCATATGGGCAGTTGCTGCATGTAAAATACTAGTATTCAGCTGCATCCGGTTAGACTGGAAGCCGACCCCAACATAGTTGGAAAAGGCTAGGCAGATTGGCAGGCAGAACCAAAGCTTACAAAACCAAGGAATTTTCCGATGCGCTACCAACTAAATTGAATCGGCATTGATTCAGGGATTTAACTTGGTATCACTTTACCAGAAGCTTTAGTAGTCATAGAACTGTCAGGTATTTCCAAATAATCGCAATGGTGGTGGGCCTGGCTTTAAGGAGCTCCTAGTCGGCGGCTCGAAATCGTTGGTGGTGTGGCTAATAAGCATGCTATTTAGTTACCTACTTATTTATTTAGTTTTATTTATACATAGTATTTATTTATTTAGTGTTTATTTACTTATTAAGTGAAATAGATGATGATTTAACAAAAACGAGCGCATAAAATTTCATGCATTTACAGACTTTTGGTCGTTTAGATATTATAAAATAACTACTGGATGTACTTATTTAAAATAAAGTTATTTAAATTCTTCACTAAATTACCTATCATTGTACGCTAACAATTTTGCGATTTTCATACTCCAGGAGATATTTATTTACGCCCAAAGATGCGTTAAAATTAGTGTTGAAATATGGAACTTTCGACGCTCATAACTTCCAAACCAATTTTTTTTTTCCGATTCTGCTTCCATACAGGGCTAGACAATGACGAGAAAAATTGAAATAATTTTTAGTTTTGAACGTACACCACTTTTCTATGGAAGAATGAGCGAATAGCGTGCCCTTAAGCCTTCGATCAATAATATTAATTAGGATAACATTATATGTAATAAGTTTTAGATAATAAGTTTTTAAGTTTGCTTCACTATTGCATTGGGTTATACCTGTAAAAATAGTTGTAAGTCAGGATATAAATAAATAAATAAATAAATAAATAAATTATTGATCGAAGCCTTAAGCCTAATGTATAACAACAATACCTACCTACAGTAGGTAACATAAGGCTGTTGGCTCTCTGCCTGCAACATCATATTAAAACGAATTTATTTAATTATGTTGAATTGCAGGACATGCGTTGAATGATAATAAAGTACCTACTTACTGATGGTTTATATTTCGCACGGACGTGAAAATATCGCGGCGATTTTTTTTCGCGCACTGGATTTTCAACACTCTACTTAGCGCTGAGAGTTCAAAATCCAACAGTGCGTTTTTTCGACGCGCTGGGATGCACTCTGTTCATCTGTTGTTGTAAGTTTGGATTCTCAATGCTGGGCTCAACACCGAGAGTTCAATATCCAATGCGCGATAAAATCCCGCCGCGATATTTTTACGTCCGTGCGAACGTCGACTTACTGTCATACCCAAATATAAACCGTATTTTGCCGATTTTGTTTATTGTCCTTGTAAAAGAGGTCGTGTTAATAAATAATTAAGCAAAAAATAGTAATTTAGTTTAAGGGTCAGCGCACACCAAGAGCAGAGCATTTTCTGAGACTATTGAAAAATTAATCTTATGACAATTCCATACATTGCAAAATTAAATACACGCCAAGCATGCTCGAGGATTCTCGAGCATAGTCGAGCATCAAGTTTGGACGATTAATTTTGCAATGTATGGAATTGTCATAAGATTAAATAAATAAATAAATAATTTTGCAATGTATGGAATTGTCAAAAGATTAATTTTTCAATAATCTCAGAAAATGTTCTGCTCTGCTCTGCTCTTGGTGTGCGCTGCCGCTAAGACGCTGACAACAGCTATTGAACTGTTTCGGTATTTTTAGCCACGCCCACTATTTCTCCGATTTCTTAGCGCCATTCTCAAGAGGGGACGGGGCCTGCGAGGTATTTGAAAAATAGATATTTGAAGAAACTATTGGCGCTGCGCTGCGATGCGCCCGAACAGTGACAAGAGAGTGCGACAAGCTGCAGCTCAGACCGTCATGTCACAAAAATTTTGACGAGATCGACGTTTCGTATTCCCCTTTTTCTCCTCTAAAACTGAGTCGATTCAAATATTTTGTACATTAAAAAGAGTTTATTTATGTCTAGGTTTCTATCATCTCTTATAAGTTAAAAACTTTCTTAATTTTTCTGGTAGTCCTCTAATCAGGGCGTTAAAAATGGGTAATTTTTTGTAATTTTTCGAATGTCATATTTCCTTTACTAATCAGTTGCTGAAAAAAAAGAAATGTCAGGGAGGTATCTAGAGCAAACCTTGATTTTATGAAAAAAAAGAATGATTGCTCTAGAGTCTAGAACAATCTCAAGAACTACTAATGCTATCAACTTGAAATTTGGAACAGTTTTAGATAATATTTACCCAACTATTTTGCAAATAAGAAAGAAATAAAATATATAAAGGGGGTCTTAAAAATTCAAAGTGGGGCTACTAGGTCATGTGGGGTATCATATGAAAGAGCGTTGTTTGCACATTCTCAAACATATTTTTATTTTTTTTTAGGCCGCACAGTGTTCGACTTTTGATGAAAAATGAAAAAAAATACCGCTCCCCCCCCCCCCCCTATCTCCGAAGTTTGCAAAGAGAAAAATCTGAAATTATTCTATGTGATAGAAGTTTATGTAAATATTACAGGAAAAATAAAACGATGTCTCTAAATAGCACACTTTTTCAGAAATCGGAACGGAACCCTCGGTGCGCGAGTCCGACTCGCTCTTCACCGGTTTTTTTTTAGAGTAGAGTTTTTTTCTGGAGTCTAGAGGCATTATTCAGGAAGAAAAAAGAGTAATGCATTTGTATGGAGAAACGCAGGCCCTGTTCCCTCTTAAATGGCGATGATATAGCTAACTACAAAGTATGAAACAAAGTTTATATGACGCGGTCAATAATAAAGTTGCAGAAGTTATATGAAAAATAATCCATTAAGCTTTAATAATTATAAACTTTGATTAAAATTAGGTAATGATTAACGACTGTTTAACTATAATTTTTTTACGTTTAAACGTCTCTTAACTTGAAGCAAAGCTTAGAAAAGGGTAAAAAATGTCTATTGCAAGATTTACTACATCCTAAATCCTAATGACGTAACACATTATCAATCGCAATCGGTTTCATTATGACTGTTCATTTGTTTTTTTCGGTGTTGAGAAGACAAACTTTTCGAACATATTATGAAGCAATGGATTAGCAATTTGCTTCAAAATTATTCAGATTTCAATCGCTAGTAGTATGTTACGCAATGAGGGTGCTATACTATTAAATGAGCAATATTATTATAATTTAGTTATATTTGTATTATCACGTGGGTACGTACGGTCAGCAACAGAAGTCGGTTAACACTGCTACTTTTTGACATCATTTAAATTAACACAAAATGATATGATAACCTGCTTTTTAGCATTTCATTTATTAGGTAAAAGAGTAATTTTCTTTAAAAAATTACATCTGTTCTGATTTTAAGAAGTATTTTTCTCAATAATTAAGATTTAGAAAACTCAAATGTTAATCAACTTTTGTTGCTGACTGTACCTACTCGAAAACGGCTCTAACGATTTCGATGAAAGTTGATCGAAGCATATCTGGGAAAATTCGTTTTCTCTATTTTTGTCCCGAGCAGAGCTCATCAGTCGACACGTTACTTATTCTTTAAGTTGTCATTTTGAAATATGATATTTTCAGTGCTTATGTCCTATTCCAAATCGTACAAATCTAAATCAATCACGCAGACAGAAAATTACACTTTCCCATCTTAAATCAAAATATGGAAGTTCTATTTCAAACTATAGTTATACTAAACGTTATTCCAGATCGAAAAAGTAAATTAATTTTATGCGCCTTGCAGGGATTAAGCCTTCAAGGCGCATAAAATTTACTAACACAGAAAACTAAGGATTAAAATAACTTTCAATGTTTATTACAACATAAACTACCTTTTATGACAACATGATCGTAATACGTAATAAAAAATAATAAATGTTACCTTGCAAATTCCCAATAATTACCTAGAATGAGCCAACTTTAACAATTTTGTAGAGCATTTTGAACTTAATACTTTTTGATATAAGGTTTGGATTTTATTGCTGAATTTGTACCGATCATAGCTCAGTTCAATTTTATTAAAATTTAATTTAATTTTAAACTTTAAAAGCCTCTTTTATTCATTTAAATTACCTTCGCGCGAATTACCTTAATGCGAGTAGTACCCTAAATGCGTAACACTATATGGATCGGAATCTGAATCATTTTGAACTGCCAAAATGAAAGGCATTGCGATCGATTGCCATTTTAGTTGTGTTACGCAATTACCCGCTGGATTATGGAAGCGTACCTATTATAAACACAAAAGTTCAGCTGTTTCATACGTAGTTCGTTGTTAAACGAGCATTTATGTACGAAAGATTTTTACATGTCTTCCCGCATAACCTCTAAAACAATAGGTAACTCAAACCTCAGTCTGTGATTGAGTCAATTTCTTTGCTATCCTCAAATCAAATTAAAAGATGACACCTAATGCAAAAATAAAGCAAGAATTTAGTATTAACTGATTTTTATAAATCGTAGCACATTACTAGGACAGCATAAATGTCAGAAAGATGACTACAGATTTATCTATTATCTGACATAAATAGAGAGCAATATGAATGATCCGTGGTTACCTGCTTTTGATCGATGGGCGTTTTAAATGATTTATTGTGGCTGAAGTTAGACGGGTATTAATTAAAGTGCGCCTGCAGTCTATGTGGTCCTGGTACTGCTGTGTATTGTTATGTAATATTTCTGAACGGTTGCAGTTAAAGTTACAACGTCAGCTAACAAATTGCCAAATGGAGCATCCCTTTTTTTAGGGAACTAACAATAACTAATTTGTCTAACAGGAACTTTAACAAACAGGGGTGTGTAGTGTAGGTACCAAAGTAAAATCTGCTTTCATTGAAAATACTCAAAGAAAACCTATATTTATCGGTGCTCGGTTCTTAATGTGCCAACGTTGCACCAGCAATTGCACTACACGACCAGAATTCATTATTCTGTTGGTATCTCTCTTCTCATGTTTTCCTTAATCGATTGTAGGCTGATACATTTAAATAAATTGTGTATCCTCATGCTAAATACTTTGAAAGTTAGGCTGAGAAATCACGCCTAGCTTTTGTTTTGTTTTCTTTTTAGGGTTCCGTACCAAAATGGTAAAAAGGAACCCTTATGGTGTGACTCAAGTCTGTCTGTCTGTCTGACACAGCTGGATAACTCAACAACTACTAATGCTATCAACTTGAAATTTGGAACAGTTTTGTATGACGTTTACGCAACTATTTTACAAATAAGAAAGAAATAAAAATATTTACATTTTTTTTGCAACAGGGACTGAAAAAAAGATTACAGGAAAAATAAAACTATGTCTCTAAATAGCACAGTTTTTCAGAAATCATCAACAAAAATTACATATAAATAATGGTACGGAACCCTTGGTACGCGAGTGCTACTCGCTCCTGACCGGTTTTTTTTGTTTACTCTTTTTTTCTGTGCGATCCTGGTAGTTTGATGGTCTTTTGATTAAGACCTCTATTTATAACTGAACGTGCTTGAATTTATAATTTATCAAGCTCATAGGAATAGAATTGTCAAATTTTTGCCAAATCTGCTGATTATAGTTCATCAAGAGCACTTCTTAGGAAACGGCTGTTCATTCAAACATTGGTCATACATTAATTGCTGCTTCATGAAAAATGTCTGGACTTTTTATATTCTCAGAAACAGCCTACGATAGCTATAAAAACGCTTTCTCATGAAGACTATGAAATAAATTATATTTCTCAAGCGTCCCAACCATTTTCACGTATCGGCAAGCGCAGTGTAGGACGATCACCAGCTGCGGAAGGCGGAGGATAGGGTGTTGTGGCGTAGCCAGAGAGCGGTCTATTTCCAGCAGTGGATCTGACACAAATTAATTCATAAGTACTTAGAGCTTACACTTAAAAGCGTATTTATAACTTAGCTACCTTATGTGAAGGTAAACGCAACGTTCTACTTTCTTGAGAATGTTACTTTCATAGATAATGGCAATCATTAATCAAAACGTCGGATGCTTATTAAGATGTGAGATTTTAAAAATAAATTATGCTAAGCTTACTTCTGTTTTGTGATACTTTTGCAGGAATGACTATTGTCATGATTTCCAAATAATAATAAGTTTTGCTGATGTAAAATACTAAATACCTATATAGTTGAAAGTATGTGATTTGACTCAGATGATTTTGTATCTGTGTTTTCGAGTAGTTAAAAAGTGTCTCATTTGACAGTTACCGCCAAAAGTATTGGGTTTTTCTAGCTGAATGTTGGTAATAGAAACGTGATATTTGGAGCATCGCATAGTATTCATTAGTAGGTAATATCATACACCAACGATACACTTATTTCTGTTATATTCTAATTTTACTTGGAAAATTGTTTTTGTAAATGTGTAATGTGCACCGTAAATATTTTTTCTGAAAAAAAAAAAAATATTTTTAACTATGTCCCTCGGCAATCACCGGCGTGAATGCGACTTTAGCAGCTTTCCACCCATTTTAAAAATAACCCCCCCCCCCCCCCCCCCCCCCCGGGGTTTTGTACGTTAATATCCCGGGACAAAAAGCTGCAATGACTTATCATCGACACCCTTAAAAGTGAAACACAGCAACTGTGTTTATCGGGAAAATAGGAAGTACTATCGACAAAATGGACGCTTTTACACCTTGGAGTTGATTTTTGTGTACATAGATTCATTGGAAAAACCCTGCCCCCTATGATCCTTTCGTTTGATTTTACTTTGTCATAAGTACAATATTGCAGCTTACAAGCAAAATTGTATAAAATCGGAAAGGCATAACGTCTTTGTCGGTGGTACTTCTCCCGGTAAGCTTCCGAAAGAGCTGTACCTACTGCAACTCATTTGGAACAGAAGTTTTATAGGGCAAGTTGACCTCCATAATCGCTTTCCATCTTTCCATCATAGAAAAGGTTACAAAATAGATTGTATTAAGAACTCCAGAAATATTTACGGTTACAGGTGTTGAAAACTCGTATTAAGCATTTGAGCGTGAAATATATTTTATTACCATGCATATTTTAATTGAAAACTGGTTTTAATTATTAAATTGAAACCAAAATGATAAAGATGTCAATTTCAAATTATAATCCACTTAAAATTCGTCGAAATTATCGTTCCATTCAATTTTATGTCATGAATAAATTATGGCTGCGTTCCGATCAGTAAATGAATGAATCGATTCATAATGAATGAACATGGAATTTTAAACGAGATACAAAAAAGATTTTTATGTTTCCGTGGGAATATTCATAACGAGGTAATTGACCTAGTCCACATATTGTTTTGAAGGATCGATTTTAGTTCGTTTTTACTAAAATGATTCTAGATACATAGGTATAATAGGCCTCGAAATTAATAATCATCGGAGAAAGTTTAAAGAATGCTGAATAAAGTAGAGTTAAAATAACGTTCCCTGAAGTACGAAGGACCAGTAACAGAGGGCTTAGTGCGAGTTTTTATACTTACTCAATCACGTTAACGTAAACGTCAGTTTGCACTGAAAATGAATAAGCGCCGCCTGGTGACTATAGTAGGAAACACAATTATTCCATACGAATTGAAATACGGTAATGATAACGTAAACGCGATCGAGTAAGTATAAAAATTCGCACTAAGCCCACTGTAGTAGTTACGACGAAGCAAAAAGGAGGGTTATGATTTTGACCGGTATGTATGTATGTTAATCTGTTTCCTTATAACTTCTAAACTATTTATAATAATATCACAAATGAAATACTTATCGTTGGAAGCGTCTTGATCATCTGCTGGTGTTAGGTTAGTGACGTCACATTAAATTAAATATGGCGCCCTCTAGAGGACAGTCATGAACTATAAAAAAATATATTTTTTTTATGATGCCGTGTTGGGTATCGAATGAAAGGGTTTAATTAGCACATTAAAATATATATATATATATATATTATATTGATAGCTATTGCTCGCGACTTCGCTTGCATGCACCCGATAATTGGGAATAATTTCTAAAATCACGCCTCAGGTGTGAGCCAAACATATTTTCTCTCCAAACCTACCCAAAATACATAATTATATAATAATTATTCTAAAAATGTAAAGTACCTCTCCAAATATCTTATCACGAAATTATATAACACCAAAATAATTTAAATAAAAAGTAAGTTTAAAAACTAAAACCCGATTACTGAAAAATCACGCTCTAAAAAGTCAATCAATCTGCCTAGCCTTTTCCCAACTATGTTGGGGTCGGCTTCCGGTCTAACCGGATGCAGCTGAATACCAGTATTTTACATGGAACGACTGCCTATCTGACCTCCACAACCCAGTTACGGGTAACACGATACCCCTTGGTAAGACTGGTTGTCAGACTTTCGGGCTTCTGACGACCCGTAACGACTGTCAAAGATCCACGAATAACAGCCGGGACCAACGGCTTAACGTGCTTTCCGAGGCACGGAGGAATCTCGGTGTGTAAAGATGGTCACCCATCCACTGACCAACCCCGGCAAGCGTAGCTTAACCTGACTGATCGACCCGTGCGGCTGTTATTACTTAGCCACGAGCTCTTCTCGCTCTAAAAAGTATGAAACAAGAAAATTATTTTTCAGTAGTCGGGTTTTACTTTTTTCAATTTAGTTTTTTAATGTTCCTTATTCTGATGGTTGCCCTTTTTTTAGAAATGTGTTATTCTAGTATTATTAAACAATATAAATGGAACGCGGGCTGAGTTATTGACTTCTATGGAAAAAAAAATTACAAAATCCAAAGCCTCGGTACCAGGCTCCCATAAAACAGAGCAGTCTACCACAAAAGCCACAGGTCAATAGGTTAAGAAAACAGTTACAGCAAGGCAAAAAGTAAACAAATGCATGCTCTATCGTAAGACAGTGTATCTAAATCATGTTTATGATAATCGGGCATGCACGTAGCGACAAAAAGTCGCATAGCAGCCAAGATCGGCGCAAAAAGTCGTGCGTCTGTAACGGTACGGTGATGAAACTGTATCTATTTTGCATATAACATGACGCCCTGGGGAAAGGGGCAGTAATTTCGTTGAGTGTCTATCTTGTTTAATTTGGTAATGATAGTCGGTAAAATGTTTATCTGTTTTGAGTGGGGCTTCCATTTCGGATTGCTTAATATTTTCCTCATCTTGTAAAGTGAACTTTAAGAGAACTTCTAAGAGTGATGATATTGTATGTTTGTCAGAAATAAGACTTTTGGCAGTTAGCCCTCAAGTCTGTTGAGTAGCTGATAATTTCAAAAATACTTACAAGTTTTTTTTTAAATTAATACTCGTTAATTTAAACTCTTGACTGCTATATCGCCTGGAGCAAATCGGTAAATGAGATCCGGAATGGAACTAGCGTACCCACAAGATGACTGTTCACTCTTGCTTTGAAGGTTGACGAGTGATTAACAGAAGGAAACACAGGAAATAAAAGCCCTTGCCATCATGGCTGGTGGTTAATTTTATAAACAGGGTTATTTGTAATATGTCAGCAATTCATTAAGGGGATGTAGGAGAGGTCATTTGCAACCTAATGACCCCTTACGACTCATAAGCAAATGTCAACCATTTTTTTTTTGCAGAGATCGACCATTTTAGTCAAAAAAACCTGCTCACAATTATGAAAATTGTAACGATTGATAGCTCTGATTTAAAAACTTCTAATAATAATTGTCATTTTATGGTTGGTTATTATACTTATTATGTATTGAAGTGTTAGCAAGCAGACAATAATAATGGCAAAAATTTCATGCATTGTTTTTAACCAGAAGACGTCTCTGAATAGCGCATTGGGTTGATGATATCGTCAAAGTCGCGGGAAACACCTGGATGAAGGACGGAACGGAGAATTATGGCGGAAAAAAGGGGAGGCCTATACCCAGCAGTTGGTGATTCCGGGCTGAAATGGTGATGACGATGATAATTGTATTTTTATTTATATATTTTCAAAGTAATTTATCGCAGATTTATTAAAAAAAGTATACAATGTCAAGTTACTTGAAAATGGTTGACATTTATTTGACCCTATAGGGTCATAAGGGGTCATTTGGTTGCAAATGACCTTTCCTACATCCCCTTAATGGATTGCCTACATGTTACCAATAATAGTAGATAGTAGATCTTGCCAACACGAAAATGAGTGTGACCCATAAACTCTGTGGACATGCCAGTGATGTGAACGAACCATGCGATTTCCCTCACACAAAAAAAGTACCCGCATTATTTGAATAGCAAAATAGTATATTAATGTGTACAGGCACACAAAATCCTTGTTAAGTGCGTCGGCACCACTCAAAGCAACTCAAACGTGTCGGGTGTAAAGATCACCTCTAACTTACTGTACGTGAGAGGTGATGGGTCTGCCTACTCTTGAATAATAACCTACTTCTCACTGACTTCTTTATGCGAGATATTATCGCACGCATTGTAGTTACGTGTAAAACATTTTTGGATACATCCATCACTAGGAATATTAAAATCGTGCACTAAGAGGTATCAATTAAGAAATTCATTTTACGATACATGTGTCAAAAAAATTATAGCATCAGTACTTAAGAGGATGTGTCAAAAATGTGTCTTATCCTTGGTGTATTAAATTATATTAATTAATTTTCAATGGAAAGGTACAGGCAAAGCTAAAAAATAAAAAAAATCAGTTGTTCCCTACATTTTGACAAATTAGGCGAACATAAATCTGAACAGCTCCCATGGTAAAAGTTGTTCATAATGATGAGTACAGTGACCACTTAAAAGATTGCCACTGTTTACACTTACACCCTGTAGATGACGCAATTGTCGCCGGCAACCATCAGCTGTCTCTCGCCCTAAAAAATATGGTGTTTGACAGGAAAACAACTCCAAACACCAGCGACCATGCGACTCCTAGCGGTATAAATTGGCAGTGTCTCTCCCCATTAGATACAGTTTGTTTTTTAACACAGATTTTGTTACTATTTCTTCCAGTAATTAAATTATTTACAGGATTTCTTAGGCAATCTATCTATATAAATAAAAAGAGAAGTCCCGACTGACTGACTGATTGACTGACTCATCAACGCCCAGCCCAAACCCTTGGACCTAGAAAGCTGAAATTTTGCACAGAGGTTCCTTTTATAATGTAGACAAGGAAAAAGGAAGGAATTCCCGGTAGCAGGTTCCCTTGAGATATTTTCAAAAGCTACTTATAAATATAATCCTGCAAAATATTTCAACAATGTTTTTTTTTTACATAAACCGATCCGATTCAAATTCCCTTTTACTCACGCCTTCAATAGCCTTGATTAGACATCGATGTAATTAGTGTATACTTTCACATTGCGTCGGATAGATTCGGTTAGAAACACGTGTTAGTGGGTTGGCGCTTACTGATGTAAAGCGCGTTCGTCGTTTTCGATACAGGGTGATTTTTGTTTGAGAATAATACGAAAAGGATAAAGAATAAGTTGAAGAAGAGAATTTGTTTAGTGATCGGAGTAGAGTTTTATTTACTTACTTAGTCAACGGAAAAAGAATAATGCTTGTTGTTCGTATTATTTTTAGTAAAAATCTTACTTATTTATGTTTAAAAAAAAACACATGCAGTGTAATTTTAATAATTTACATATTTTATAACATCATGAGCACACGTAAAAGGCGTCTTCAAAAGATTAAAAAAATAAACATGTATGTCAACTACACACTTATTTTCACACGCTTTGAATACTAACGTGCTGATTACATTTTTATTTTTTCAAAGGAGTTAAAATGTTGCTCTCATTTTTCTGCATTTCTCTGCTAATGGCTATCGGTTATTAAGTCGGAGCTACATTCTTATTAAGGACTGTGATCAGATAAGACTGGTTTTTATTTTAGTTTTAATTAGCACCAGATTCCAAGATATTGCCAGCTTAACTGACTGTTAGCTGTTAAATAATGGATATTGATATATCCAGTCTCTATTGAGGAACTGAGAGATTACGGTACAGGTTGGGAAAGATTAATAATAATAATATAATAATATATCATTGGACATTTCACACAGCGCCATCTTGTCCCAAGCTAAGCAACCTAATGCTTGTGTTATGGTAACGAGATGGCTGATAAACTACTTATACAATTTTTTTTTTTTTTTGTAAATACATACATATTAAAGATAGAAAAACACCCAGACCCGGGACAAATACTTGTAGGTCGTACAAATATTTGTACCGTGCGTGAATCGAACCCGCGACGTGCTGCGCAGCAATCAATCGCTCAACCACTGCGCCAACCGTGTCGTGTCGTCGTGTCGTGATTGATCTAAATTCAAAATGTAATTAAAGAAAAAAAGAAAACGTGTGCTTTTTGAGTACACGATAGAAGTTAAAACTGATGTCTGGAGCCGAATATACGCAATTCAGCGTCGAATATAATAGCTTAGTTTCTATTATAGTTGTTTTATCTCACGAAAGCGGGTCAGCCATACTTGTATGTGTAAATGTTACATTCACGTCGTCTTTGTGTGCGTAAGCTCGGGAGCGCGCTACCTGCAGGTACGCACACAAGAGCGCGTGTATAAACGCATTACATCTACAAGTATGGCTCACCCGCTTTCGTGAGATAAAACAAATTGTACGAGGTGTCTGTCAAGTAGCGGATTTCTACTGACAGATATAAATTCACATTGCCAACAGCACACATACCATGACCACAATAGAAACGGGTATTGTCGACGGAAGAATAGACAAAATTACAGATTGTAGAAATATTTCTACGCATTCTACGCGTCTAAGCTTGGCAATGTGTCATTATGTCTATACTTCCGTCGACAAAACGTGGTCATGCCACGCGTTCTGTACATGCTTCACAGACTTTTTATGAGCCATACATGTAGCCCATAAAGGAAAACCATTATATTCAAGTGAAAATATCAAGTTATTGAAGAAACGCCAATTATTATCAACGGTGTTATTAAAACCGGACTAATTTCATACTCTTTATCATTATTTACAAGTTTTAATAAGTGTCCGGTCTTTTATGATCTACGTGTGATTAAAAAACTTGTTTCAATGATGTTACCGATTTTGCTCTAGTTTCAATATCGTATTGAATGTGAGAAAGTGAAATTGTAGTCGTTTGTTAACAGATTTATGATGGTACTCTTTCGTGTAAATATAAGTATAATATAGGTAAGTGTAAATATTGCAGCGTCAGAGGCTTTAAGCGTAAAATAAATACGAAAAACGTGTTTCGAAAATGCGGTAAGTAGAGTGAATGCTGGTCGAATTCAGTACAATGTTGTTTTTATTTGTTCGTCGAAACATAATCTCAATATCATGCACTCGTTTAAGCATAAGAATAATAAATTAAAGTTACACGTATCTTTTTTGGTAAACATTAGTTATTTATTTATTCACAACATTTTTACTATCCTCTGTTTGCGAATCAGTTTGACACTTAACTATTATGGTAATGTCTATTTAATTTTATGCCGTTATCTTAATAGCTAAAAGTGTACAGTTTCTTAAAACAAACAGACTTTTATAATGACTTTACCACGAAAAGAAAACTAGAAAAGTAATCGGCTTAAAAATAAAAAAAAACTGACCGATTACAAAGTTCATGACAGTATTTAACTTATTTTAAAAATAAAACGTGCAAAAATAATACAAACAAAAAGTCCACAGCCTGTATAAGCGGATTTACCGCTAAGTTTTATTCGTCGTGCAAAAAAACAGGCTCAGTGTAACACAGTCGTACGTGAGAGCATGCGTACTCAGCTTTAGCGGGAAAACGTGCAGTTTTGTGCAAACCAGCAATTTGGCACTATGTAGACAATTTAAGCAGCTAGATACTTCTATCTATCTATCTATTCAAACTGCGATGTATGGTCTGTATCCGCGGAAAAACTGTAGGTTTGTTCTGAAGCAGCAAAGGGGCAACCATAGATATATTAGGTTATAGGTTTATATAGGTTATATATAGGTTTTTTATATCTCTATGGGGGCAACTTATAGAATATGTCAATGATGTATGGTGAACGTTCACATAAACAGGGTGTAAGTGTGGCAACAGTGGCAATCTTTTAAGGGGTCATTGTAGTCATCATTATGAACAACTTTTATTATGGGACCAAACCTGAAATCGCAAAAAAAACAGCTGTTCCCTACATTTTGAGGAATTAAGCGAACATAAATGTACTGAACAGCTGCTTTTTTTTCGGGATTTCAGGTTTGGTCCCATAGTAAAAGTTGTTCACAATGACCCCTTAGAAGATTGCCACTGTTTACACTTACACCCTGAATAAAGTGATTGGAAAAGTTTCACTAGTTCTGAGAAATAGTTATAATCTTTGCCAAAATATACAAAAAAAAACCGGTCAAGAGCGAGTCGGACTCGCGCACCGAGGGTTCCGTTCCGATTTCTGAAAAGTGTGCTATTTAGAGACATCGTTTTATTTTTCCTGTAATCTTTACATAAACTTCTATCACATAGAATAATTTCAGATTTTTCTCTTTGCAAACTTCGGAGATCAGGGGGGGGGGGGGGGGAACGGTATTTTTTTTACATTTTTCATCAAAAGTCAAACACTGTGCGGCCTAAAAAAAATAAAAATATGTTTGAGAATGTGCAAACAGTGCTCTTTCATATGATACCCCACATGACCTAGTAGCCCTACTTTAAATTTTTAAGACCCCCTTTCAGCCCATGTTGCAAAAAAATACATATATTTTTATTTCTGTCTTATTTGCAAAATAGTTGGGTAAATATGATCTAAAACTGTTCCAAATTTCAAGTTGATAGCATTAGTAGTTCTTGAGATATCCAGCTGTGACAGACAGACAGACAGACTGAGTCACACCATAAGGGTTCCTTTTTTACCATTTTGGTACGGAACCCTAAAAACGTCTGGACAACGAATATGTTGTCTGTATTTTAAAAAGAAATAAAGTAATAGAGGATTTATTTTAAACCTTCAGAAACAGATTGCTCCATCAGAAACATTTTGTCCATATCAAAAATTAAAACATGGCAAGAATACAATTACAATGTTTTTGGCAAAAACTAAAAAAATAAGGAACCGGTTCAATGAAGCCTGAGAACCTATGCAAAAGTTCTCAAAAAAAAAACCATTAAGTACATTTAGTTCTACACAAAAAATAAAATAGAAAGACGTAAATCTAGTTTCAAGCCAAATTCCGTAGAACTAAAAGTGCTAAAATTCTTGAACAACCCGAATGTCAGCAATAAGCCACGTTTCTGTAATTTTCGTATTTAACGCTAGAACTTTTATAAAGCTTTTATAAAGCTAAAGTTTTGTGCTATCGAAACTGCTGCCGCATTGCACCGAAAAACTCGAAAGTTCAAATTGCATTGCAGTGTGATGTTTGACGACCTATTTTGATGGTTCGTTTCCTACATTCATTTATTTTTAAGGTCTGCAGATATTTTTAAGGTCTGCAGATATTTTTAAGGTCTGCAGATATTTTTACTGAGTCAGTCTGCGTTTGATGTACTCTCAAAAATAAAAGCTTCCTTATAACACTGGCATGTTAGATTTTAAACTAAGTCGTGTAGGTAAGGGCGAAAATATCATGCATTTAGCTGGTACAGTCGAGGTCATTAATACAGGGTGTAAGTGTAAACAGTAGCAATCTTTTAAAGGGTCATTGTACTCATCATTATGAACAACTTTTACTATGGGACCAAACCTGAAATCGCGAAAAAAAACAGCGGTTCACATTTGTGTTCGCATTATAAATGAAGGAAACAGCTGATATTTTTAAGTCCGTTCAACCGATTTTGACTTCTATTCCGTAGTTATAAGGATGGCATTAAAGGCAAAAAAGTGGTTACAATACCAACTGTTTACTGCAGCTGCCATTTATCATGCCACCAACGCAATAGAAGTCAAAATCGGTTGAACGGACTGTAAAAAAGGTTTGATTAAGTACCCAATAAGCTATTTTGTATATAAAAGAAAACAGTGTTTTCTACACCCAAAACCACTTAAATGATAAATGACAACTAATAAATAAAATAATTTTCGTGAAGTCACAAAAATGTTCCTAGATCATTAGTAACTAGAAAAAAGAATGGAATAATAAATCAAAACAAGTGTCGTATTAACGGTTATTGACGGCCGCGCACGCGTCATCGATCACGATCTATAGATCATTGATCTAACGTCGAATAACATTAGCGCCATTATCGACTATAAAGTGGAGGTCCAGAAGATTCACTTTGTACAATACACGTTTATTAATTTATTCAGAATGATAAAAATTAAATATACATAAATAACAACTTATTCTTAATTAATTAATAAAAATAAAAACATAATAATGTTTTTAATGACCAAATGTAGCCGAGTTTTATGTACGTACACAGTTATATCAAATAATTACATATAGGGACATCTTTCTTAATGTGCCCGACGACAGAATTTAACTGAAACGGCCAAAATAACAGATTATAGAAAGATTCCTATCGTCTAATCATGGCGATGTGTCATTTTGTCTATTCTTCTGTCGAAAAAACCCGTTTCTATGGTAGTCGTTTGGATGGTGACCATCATAGAAACAGGAGTTAAATGTACAGCAACGGCCAGAAGTCCACTTACACCGCAATTACCATTTTCGCCTGCGCTATACGGGCTGCGGCGCCGAAGAAGGTCATAAGTAAACTAATATTGCTATGCCATGGTTTTGTGACATTGCTAGTCGACTTCTGGCTGTTACTGTACGTGACATTTCTTGCAATACCTAGTCGAAGTTTCTTACATTGTCTATGTACCAGACAGTTTTATACGCTTTAATACCGTTTAATTATAGTCAAAATAGAGTAAACATGGTTAAAATGAGCTATATGTTGATGGTAGTCATTTGGTTTTAATTATTTATTCTGTTGACTATTTCTCTTTACTTCATGTTTAGGATAGAATGAAGTGGTCCTTCTGTTTCTATTCTGTTTAACCAGCAGCGCTATGATCATTTCATTTCATTTCATTTCATTTCATTTCATTTATTCTTAACAATTAAAATTGTGTTGAATATTACATTACATTACATAAAAAGTAGCTTATTACATATTAAATAAAATTATCACATGCAGAAACAATACTTCAAAGCCTAATTTTTGATGTCAAATGATTAGTCAATTAATTAAAATATGTCAACAAAGAAATATAATGTCAAATTAAATCAAGATCAAGAGCGAAACAAATTTAATTATGTTTTAATTCTTCCTCAGTTTTTTACCGCCATGTTAAAATGTTACAGTAAATACAAAGGTACAGTCAGCCTCAAAAATATGTATCCATCGATAAAAAATCATTAATTGATTGTCTAAAATCTATGTTCTATACATATAATTGTATTCTTGTCGATTTAGACATCTTTTTGATGCTGACTGTACCTACACTGAAGTGCAGTTTGATATTTTCTGGGTTAAGTCAGTTTTAAAGATATCAATGATCGATCGTAATCTTAATAAGAAAAGAAAGGCGTGTGTGAATGTTTTAAAAAAAAAAGAATAATATTTTGCACTTTTTAAAACTTTATGGGGTAAGCTTTCACTCGGGCTCAATGAAGCTTACCGTAAAGTTTATCGGTTTTAAAGAAATCTGGTTTTCAGAATGAGCTGTCCAGTTTACGCTGTATTTTTTATTTTATTTTTAAATATGGCGTTTCACTTTTAGTTTCCAGTTCAGCTGGACTCTATAGAGCCCATTATGGCCACATAATAATCCGTGTAGCGTGAATGCATTTTCTAACCGCTCCCGCCATAATCCGCACGCTTCTGGCGGGAACGCCTCTCGTACAATAAGACCGAGTCGAAGCTTCTAGAAGATTCTAGAAGCTTCCATAAAAACAAATAACGCACAGTCTTGTCGTTGACATTTTGAGTTGTCTGTCAACCGTCAACTGGGATGTGCACATTTTAGAAAACAAACAAATATTTTAGTTTTCGAATCCTATTACCTACCGTTTATTAAAGCACTTACCTCAGATGTGTTTATGATAAACGTGTATAGCAAAAATGGAAGAAAGGAAGCGGAACTTTTACCTTTTGGGTTAGGCAAGGGAATCACTTTACTTTTAATAAGATAGCTATTAAGCTATCGTATCAACAGAAAGGTCTTAATAATATCCAAACATGAGTGGTGTAAAGATATCATTAAAATTGGAACGTAAGTAGGTATTATTATAAGTTCAAGGAGACACATCTGATCATAGTTAGAATACCTATCCTTTTTTTTTATAAAAAAGCTAATAACTATATAACAACGCACTAATATTATAAAGGCAAAACTTTGTGAGTGTGTTTGTATGTTTGTTACTTCTTCACGCTCAAACGGCTGGACCGATTTGGATGAAATTTGGTATGTAGATAGCTTACAACCTAGATTAACACATAGGCTTGCGGTCTACACAGGTGAAACCGCAAGACGCAGCTAGTGAATGATAAATACAAAAAAAAAAACCCAAATATTTCAACTTTATCACATTCGCAAATCAAAACCAAACTCCCACGATACAAATCCGCCACATTAATATTTAAAAACACGTCCAAAAACCTTTCTTTCATTCAATTTAAATATTTTACATGCCAATAAAAATACCTTGGAGCATATTAAACTATAAAGTCGATGGGAGACCAAGATTCTGTTTCGAAGAACTAATTACCGCCTAATTAAGTACTGTTATGCTCGCAAAGTGTCATGGCCGCCTTATTTTATAAGATAATTGGTGCGTCTCGATTTTTATAGGTATCTTGAAGATTTATGGTTGAGCCACACTTAAGTGATTTGGCAAGCTTTGGTTTGGTTGGTTTTGGAGATACTTATTTATTTATTCGGAAAACAAACAGTTACACAAATATCTTAACAAACAAGAAGTGAAAAAAAAAGAGATTACATATGTGTAGCTCACGGCGTTATCCACATCTTAAATACATCATTATTGATACTGAACTATTTGCACACGAGTGAAACTTAAAAGGTTAAATTTAAAGAAAAAATACGTATTTTGTTTATGGTCGATATCGAGTCTGGCATAGAAGAAGCTTTTGTCGTCTCATTAATGTTCCCACTGCTGGGACACAGCTAGGCCTCCTGTCTTCGAGAGGGAGAGGGATATAATCTACCACACGGGCCCAGTGCGGGTTTGGTGGTAGAAGTCACATATCAACGAATTTTTGGTTCTAGGACATGCCGGTTTTCTCACGATGTTTTCCTTCCCCGTTTGAAGAATTAAAACAAGTAGAAAGGAAACGTCCAAACTTAATATATAAACAGGTAAATCGTTAGTTTGTTTGTAAGAGGTAATCTCTGGAAGTACTGATCCGATTACAAAAATTATTTTACTCACAAAAAGTTAATTGTCGAATGCCAAGGTAATATTTTTATGTCAAAAAAAAAAACTTAACGCGAATGAAGTCACAGGCAGAAGCTATAGTAATTCATAAGAGTGCTAAGAGTTTATGAATCAGCCGATCTATTCTGTAAAAACATGACAGCTCACTTCAAGCTCACTTCATCTAAGTTTTTTTAATGTGAGATTTTTACAATAATAGATCGTCTTTTTGCCCAGCTTGGTGGCTCTTTGAAAGCTCCTGCTCAGCAAGATATATAAATATGCTAATACAAATATTATACAAATAAATTACAACTTAATTCGTATTTTACATTACAAACATACCGCAGTTAAATTGTGTTGGCAGCAAAGTAATTTGTTTAATTTCGAATAAAGCAAAATAACATAGTTATTTTATTGCAAATAGCTAGTAAAATTAATGACTACAGGTTTATTATAATGTCATTAATTAATTATGAATACTGTTTAAATGCAATTAACTTTATTGCAATCTATAAACTCTAAAAACCGCTATCCTTGTGTAGTAATAATTTAATTAGTTTAGTTAAACAGTTATTAATTAGTGTTATATCATAATTATTTATTTATACGTAAGCAACTTATAATTGAATAATTATATGTAAAATGTGTTGAAATACTGAACAGTTTTGATACTAATTAAAATTGGGAAAAGATTAATTTATTTTTGCCCTAATTTTTATTATTTGAATGTAATTGATTTACTTGATTGTCAATAAACATATACTCAAAAATTAAATCCTTTCATGCTGTAATAGAGAGATAATGATTACGAAAAAGCCCACAACTTATTTTGGTATCACCTTAACAACTTATGATAGATTTTATTGATGCCTGCAATAAATATTAAAAAACTACCGTTTAAAACTCATAAAAATATTGTCTATCAAACTTGTTCAAGCTGCCAATCATAATCACAAATAAAATCCAAAAATACACACACAAATCTTGGCAGCTAAGCCATTTTGCTATTTTTAACACCTTGATAATTTAATATAATTTTATACTTGTAAAAAACTTGTGCCAATTTCAACTATGTATAATGTGGCCATACCATTATGTAAAACTGGTTATAATCAATTATTTGATGCACTCTTTACGTTTCGGACGGAGTATATTAAAAAAGACTAAGCTTTCTTTTAAAACATCGTCGATTTTTTGCTGAGTTAGTATTGGTCATATCATTTGAGGATGCAAAAAATGGAGGAGTTTTTTAGCATGGAGCACTCAATTAAAATTGTGACTTATTTTTAAGTGACAGTGTTTTGAGGTTATTGATTATGAATCAGATTTGATTAGTTTGATTGTGGTAGTCTAATGTAGTTTATTATATGTTAATTTAAATTATATATTAATCAATATATGTATAAATATTTAGAAAAATGTGTTTTCGTTCTAACAATTATATTCTCGATGTTCAATTTTATTTGTCATTTTCTTTACAGCAAGAAAATTCTTTAATACTACGAAAAAAAAAATATTTTTTGACTATCTAATTGCCAGTTGCAACTAAAAAGATTGGCATCCAGAACCGAATTCTAAATCTGAGAAAAACCTCTTTCTTACATGCACGTAATAACAAGCACTGAAGACTGGAATCTATTTATAGATCGTCTTTTATTATCCCTGGTGCTTGTTATAAAAATATTGAACAAAGTGCGCTGTGGTCAAACAAAATAGAAAGATTACTTTAACCGCATGATTGGCACTTTGTTGGCTATTTGCATGCAAGTAAAATAAGCTCTTTTTAAGTTAAGTGTTATGTTTTTGACCGCAGGACATTATTTATAAGATTATTTGACAACATCTTATAAATAGGAGTTGGTAGGTCTAAGTAAATAAATAACTATGAATAAATTTTCTCTTTTTACGGTTCCGTACCAAAATGGTAAAAAAGGAACCCTTATGGTGTGACTCGTCTGTCTGTCTGTCGGTCTATCTGTCACAGTTGGATATCTCAAGAAATACTAATGCTATCAACTTGAAATTTAGAACAGTTTTAGATGACGTTTACTGAACTATTTTGCAAATAAGAAAGAAATTGAAATATTTATATTTTTTTTTTGCAACAGGGACTGAACGGTGGTCTTAAAAAATCAAAGTGGGACTACTAGAGCATGTGGGGTATCATATGAAAGAGCGCTATTTGCACATTCTCAACCATTTTTTTTCTTTTTTTTAGGCCGCATAGTTTTCGACTTCTGATGAAAAATGTAAAAAAAAATACCGTTCCCCCCTCATCTCCGAAGTTTGCAAAGAGAAAAATCTGAAATTATTCTATGTGATAGAAGTTTATTTAAAGATTACAGGAAAGATAAAACGATGTCTCTAAATAGCACACTTTTTCAGGAATCGGAACGGAACCCTCGGTGCGCGAGTGCGACTTGCTCGTGACCGGTTTTTTTTATTAGCCTGTGCCACTGTTGGGAAAATTCCAAAGTCCTTCGAGGAATTCTTTGCCAGCGCCTCCTCGACCCAAGCCTCGCGGTATACGTCCAATTCGGTTATGTCTTTCAAAACCACAAAATGCCTAAATGGTGAGTTACTTTGGGCGATCGAAATCGCTTTGATAGATATAAAACTTGGTATTTCACTTTCTCGTGAGATCTAAGACAGCAAAGTAAAACACCTAAGGGAAGTTCTACTCGAAGTGAGAAAGCGCTGGAATCAAGGCTTATTGCTTCTTTCATGTAGAAAGAGGTATTTGAACTACTGTAAAGCCAGGTTTCCACCGCGATCGGAGCGGACCCATTAAATACTCCGTTTCTTCTTTCTTCCGTACTCTCGCAAGAGTAAACCGGATACTACTGGACTATTTGTTGGTGGAAATACAAGTATGCAGTTTAATCTTGCGAGTTAAACCCGCTCCACTAGTGGAGGAAACCGGGCTTAAGAGTTACAGCGCGTGGTGATGGCAGATGGAGGAGAGACCTAACAGAATGGTTGCCGAGAAACGGTAGAAGGAGCGTTGGTAGACCAATAGCCAGGTGAGTGGACGACTTAGAGAAGGGGAAAACCTGGATGAGACTCCCACAGACCAGGAAAGCATGACACAAAAGGAAGGAGACCTATACTCAACAGTGGGTGGAACAAAGCTGCCAATGATGATGAAAGTGTCAAAGACATTTTTAACCGGTTCCAAATAATAAATGGCACTATTTATAGATAGATAAAATACTCAAATTTTATTATGCATACCATAACAATTACAGATCCTCATCATCATCCTGATCATTCATCAGATCATTTATCATGGGTTATGTTTTGAGTGCGTATATTGTATGTATGTAAATTTCTATATTACCTCGTATCTCCCAAACGCCTGAATAGATTTCGACAGTTAAGATATCGTTAGATTCATCTCAAAAACACAAGTGTTCTTAGATGGGTGTTTAAAAAAAGACGAAATGCCTAATTTTTGGCGCTAAATAGTTTTTTTTTATTATTAGAGATCATTTATCCTGTATAGCTCTTTCTCTTTCTAGCTTCAGGTCCAAAGTATGAGAAACAATCACTTACCAATTATAAGAAGCGCGGCAGCCGCAAGTATATGTGTCTTGGCCTCCATTTTGTATAAACGAACACTTGAACACAGTTTAATACTAGTCAGTCTTTAACAATAACTATAAATTAAATAACACTGAGAAGTGCAGTCAGTCGTCCATGATGTTGAGATTCTGTAACAAAAAAGAAAGATTTTGTTAAAATCGGTGGAGAAGGAAAACTCGATCAAGCCAGAGCGCCGCGCCTCGGCAAGGTCATCATCCTGCTTCCACTTTCCCTACTACTGCGCGGTCGGCTTCCAGTCTAACCGGTTGCAGCTGAATACAAGAACCGACTGCCTATCTGACCTCAACAACCCAGCTACAGGAAAACTCGATTCTCCTAGGTAAGCCTGGTTGTCAGACTTTCAGGCTTCTGATTACCCAAAACGACTGTCAAAGATCTATGAATTGACAGCCGTGTTCCAAAGCTTAACGTGCTTTGGAGGTACCGAGGGTGGTCATTAAGCAATGGTTGGTCATCCAGCACCGGATCGACTTTAGCAAGCGGTTCGACCCGTGCAGCTTTCATATAGACAATAATAGTTAATTGATTTCGGTAGCATGTACCAGGTGGTCAACACGCTTGAAAAGAAGTTTGATTGCCTCGTCTTGTGGGGGTCCTAGGTTGGAATTCACCCGGGGTGGTCAGGCAAAGAGTTCTGCCTGCCTGCCTAGCCTTTTCCCAACTATGTTGGGGTCGGCTTCCAGTCTAACCGGAAGCAGCTGAATACCAGTATTTTACATGGAGCGACTGCCTATCTGACCTCCACAACCCAGTAATTGGGTAATACGATACCCCTTGGTAAGACTTGTTGTCAGACTTTCGGGCTTCTGACGACCCGTAACGACTGTCAAAGATCCACGAATGACAGCCGGGACCAACGGCTTAACGTGATTTCCGAGGCACGGAGGAGTCTCGGTATGTAAAGATGGTCACCCATCCACGGACCAACCCCGGCAAACGTAGTTTAACCTGACGGACAGACCCGTGAGGCTGTTATTACTTAGCCATGAGCTCCTCGTGAAAGAGTTATTGGGTTAAATTTAATTTGCCATTTCTCTATACCAGCGTAAATATATTATGCAATAAGCTCGTTGCCTATGTTATGTATAACAGCGAGCAATGATGGCCCAGTGGTATTGGCCCCGACTTACGCGTTATAGGTCGTGGGTACGAACCCAGACAGGTGCTTTACTTTGAGCAAATTATTTCATCACCACTGTTCTCAAAACGGTGAAGGAAAACATCGTGAGGAAACCGGCATGTCCTAGAACCTAAATTTCGAAGACAGCGTGGTAGATTACAGCCCACTCTCTCTTGAAGAAAGGAGGCCTGTGTTCCAGCATTGGGAATATAGGCTGATTAGTGATTATGCTATAACACAATACATGGAACTAACATGGTGAAATGTAGTTTTCCCTATGCATGCATGAACAGACAGAAAGTTACAATGCATTTTAATAGTCACTACAGACACTTAATAATAGTATTGTTGTACAAATAGCAGGCTTCTACTTAATAACATGGTATTTACTATTTTCTCCACGTTGAAGTGTCGCTAACACAATGTAGGAAAGCACTAGAGGGCACTTGAACGTCCATAACATTTAAAGACCCAACAGTGATAATCCACATCCTTTACTGTTTTCATAAGAATAAGAATAAAAATAATATATTGGTCCATCGTTACAAAATAAATTACAATAATACTTAATAATATTGAGTGCTTACTGTAACTAAAATAAATAACATTTTTATTTGAACAGTGGTCCCCAAACTAGGCAACGCCTGTATCTTGGGGGCCTGAGTTGCGTTATCTTAAGTTTTAATTCGAGACATTTTGTGTTAATAATGTATAATAGAGATTTATAATAGAGATGTTTCCTGGGTAAAAAAAAAAGAAATTCTATTTAGTCCGTCAGTCAGATAGTAAAAAAATATTAGACATGTATTTTTTGCTTTATTAATAAAATATTACTTAGATATAACGTATTAAAGTTGGGGAGTGGGGGCTCGGTACGTCACAACTGTAAAAAACTACGTATAAAATCTAGACAGGAGTGACGTCATGCCACATTTTAATTTAATGTATCTATTGCCGTAATCTTTGATTAAGTAAAAAAAGAAAAAATACGTGTCCAATATTTTTTAGCAATCTACATTACGGATAAAAAAAAATTATATGATGCCTTTTTTAAATCATGCCATCTGGCTACTTAATTAAAATGATAAATTAATTCACAGACAAATCTCAGCCAATACTGCTGAGTCTACAAGCATGAAATTTCGCAAAAGAGTTCCCTTTATAACGAAGGCGAGCACTAAGAAAGGATTTTTGAAAATTCACCTCTTATAGGCGTTAAAGTGATGAATGTTTGTAGGGAAAAAGATGAACTTTTTTGGCGATGAAAAATCCCATTTGAGCACGGTTGGAATCAGAATTTGCATTTAAAATGAATCCGATTTTGTCTTGGTATCGCTTATTCTGTAGTGCCTGACTCACCGTATCTCCTAATCTTTAACGTAACGGTCAATAAGCTTTGTCTCTTCACCTCTACCAGAAGTTTGACCATTAGCATTTATCTAAACCTAAACAAACGTGAAACAATTACTGTGGAAAACGCCTAACAAATCTCCAGCGCTTTGCTAACTTTCTAGTACTTTAGAATGGCCCTTCCCTAGCGATGTCTCACGACTGTGACCTTGTATTAAATGCCATTTACCATGTCTTGCTTTATAGCTATCCACTCAATGCATTTGTGGACTTTCCCCATTTTGCTGAGAAGATGTATTAGATTCTATTGGCATTTAAAAGGCTCAGGCGCAAAACGTCTCTTTCGCATAATGTCACTTTCTCATAATGTCGCTTTCGCAGAAGGACTCCTTCACAAAAGGTCGATGCCTCTTTCGCAGAATATCTCTTTCTCAAAATGTCGTATAACTTAGATAAAGATTTAGCCAAAAAAAAATTATATTTTTCCAATTTCTTATTAAATTTTTACAAGTTTTACAACATATAAGCTATTTTTGGAGTTTCCTAATGCGACATTTTGCGAAATAGATATTCTGCGAGAGAGGCATCGACCTTTTGAGAAGGAGTCATTCTGCGAAAGCGACATTATGCGAAAGAGACGTTTTGCGCCTGAGCCGAGAGTCTTCTGTTCACGAGAGGTCGAAAAGCAAGAGTCTATTAAACAGCTATTAAATGGAGTTTTACACAATTTGCTAATGTAAACTTGTAGATATATAAATGTATTTACGAGATGAGCCCGTCAGTAACTTTGGTATTAACGATGCTGACATAGAATGATCTGTTCTCACAAACATAGATCATGTCGATACGAGAAAAGGAGAGGAATACCGACCAAATACACATAGATTTATATATTATAAATATAATATTATAATAGATGTATTGAAAAGCAATAATTATAAAACCACCTAAACATCCTTTTTGCATGACCAACGTAGATACGAAAGACAAAATAACAGATTGTGAAATAATTGTACGGCGCGTCTCACAAAAAGTAAGAAAAGAAATGACACTTTATTTAGAAAGGAGATGAGTAGCTATTCTTCGTAGAGTAAAAATGGACATGTTACGCGTTCTAGCTACTATAAAAACTGATACAAGCATTAGGACAGTAAATAATACACAAGAGAAGTCAGACGATTTCTCGTATTTCCCGTATATGTGTGTAATCGGGCACCACAATGCATATTGTTCGATACTTCCGCCACAACCGCAGGTACCGCTCGGAATGCTTGTATTAATCTCGCTGTCAACGGTACAGTTAGGGCTGACTGCTAATTGTATTGGTACAAATGGATATAATTCTAATGCTTTTAATAAATATCTAGCAATAACTGCCGATCGTAATCCCCCATGTTTTCAGATTTTAATTGAATATTTAACTCGTCTTAATTTTAAATATAGTACCTACTAAAACTATTGCATAGGACCAAAAACACACAGAACAGATAAAGAGGTCTCAACCTCTTTATCTGTTCTGTGCAAAAACCCATGTGTAAATATAAGACATTAGCTGCGCCCCGCGGTTTTTCCCGCGTAGACCGGGATAAAAAGTAGCGTACGTGTTAATCCATGGTATAAGCTATCTACATACCAAATTTAATCGAAATCGGTCCAGCCGTTTGAGCGTGAAGAAGTAACAAACACACACACACTCACACATACTCATAAACTTTATAATGCTAGTGTGATAAGTTAATATTATGAAGGAAGAAACTTATTTATGCAGCTACTGGTGAATCAATGAATGTAATTCTGATGCTGAAGCAATGGAAGCATCGCATTTTTCTTTAAAAAAAAAAAATAATTTTGCCAGCCCTGTTTCTCGCCAGTATGTCACTCGGTCGGGCATGCATTTAATCCAAGCTTAAACCGTTCTCCGAGAAACATTCCTTTGAGAACCGCCGATTGCACAGCATTTTATATTTTGACTGTTCGAGATTATAACTTGAGTTTTGCAGTAACACAGTGTATGAAAGCATACCTAGCGAAATGAAAATACTGAGTTTGAAAGTATTTACAATCTTGTCATTTATACTCCAGATAGAGCTCCTTAATATGACTTCTTACTTTATTGATGATTCTCTTAAGGCGGAAAATTAAATGGCAAATGTCCAAATGGTAATATGACATTCGTATTTACACAGAAACAAAACTTACAATTCAATCATTCGAAGGATTTCTTCCACATCTTACTGTAGTTAATTGTGTACTTAACATTAAAATATTGTTCTATGATAATTGTCTTTTCACCGACCCACATTGAGCTGAACTTAACGTTTATACCAGGATCAGCAGAAACAGAAAGCGTTTTAACTTTCATCTCTGATAGTAATAGATTTTTGCACTACGTGGATAGCGGTATTATCGTTACTAGGGAGTTAAACATGAGCGAGTATATATAATAAGTTATTTCTTTACTGTGTCAGTAGAGTAAAGTACTTTTCATAAAGGCAACAGCTGTGGTACAATAATACTGACATAAACAAAACACAAAAGTATAAGAAGGAAAGAGCACTTGAAAGATCCAAACAAACTCAATAATGAAACAAATGAAACTGGTAATGATCGCCCATAACAAAAGACTGAGAACTTAACATACTTTTGGGAAAAGTGAGAAGACCCAAAGAGAATGCGTGCAGGCGTAAAAATTAAGTTTGCTCTTGAATTTCATTTGTTTGATAGTGGCCTTTAAAACACCAAAAATCGCATCTAATACTTCCCAAGCCTCTAACTCTTTACAGACGAAATATTTTGAATAAAATTAACACGTCGATCATAATCATCATTCATCAGGCATCAAAGAGAAACATCAATACTAATCACGTTTTAAGGCAATAGCCTATAATAGTTAACAATATACGATTCGAGGTCACCGACGGTTATGCCGTAATATTATCTCGCTAACGGCACTATAAGACCTTGACATTGGCTTTGAACGGATAAAAACCTTCACGTGGGTTGATTCACCTAATTCTGTTGTGGGTCAAACGTGTATGACCGTCTGAGGTTGGACTGTGGTCACTTCAGCAGGGTTTAACTTTTAAATTAATTTTTATTTTAGAAATCATTTTCTTATAGATAAGAAATTATGTCTTTTGACGTGGGTGGTACAGCCGGCATTATAAAAAAATACCGTTTAGGACTTTACAAAGGAATTAAATAGTGTGAAGACAACCTTTATGCATACCTACTTGATCCACAGTATCAAGGTGAGAAGATAATGCACGCACGAATTAGTGTCGACAACTTCAACCATGTACAATGTACTAGGTAATCATAAAATCAAACAGGTCACTGCATTGACCGATCAGCCTTGAGTCCGCGTGACCCATGACCCGGAAGAGTGCAACGAAAGTAGTTCTTCGCACAATACCTTGAACGACTTTCACGCGGTTCATGCGGTGCCTGGTACACACACATTTAGAATGGTTTTTGCACAATTTTGCAAGCTCCATAATTGCCTTGGGTTTACAATCGGTTCTCTACGGTGATTTTGTTAATGACAACGAACAGACCCTACTTCAAACATCGTCAATCGATGTCAGCGACGGAAGTAACGTATTTCTTTATTTTTCAACACTTATCTTGTGGAGAGTACAAAATAGTATTCTAAGATTCTAACCGATCGTCCAAAAACAAATTTGAATGTCCGTGATGTTGTTAAAAGTTAGTTATGTGAGTTTAATTAAATATAGACATGGGCATACTCGCATTTCTTTCAAATAATTGTGCTGTCTATGCTAATACTGCAAATATAATATGATATTTACTTTTATCTATAACACTCTCATCAACTGCACGTGCTTCAGCTCTCGCAAATTATGCTGGTACATTCAACATGATAAAGTTACATTGAACGCTTACTTTCAAGGCAAAAATGCGGGTCTAGGTCCAATATTGCATATTTCGCATATTTATTGCTAAAAATGCAACCACAACAAATAATATCAATATCTTTTCTGTATGCACGTCTTTCTCGGACTAATAAACCTACTTTTCTTTCTTTACATACTTAAAGAGGACAAGCATTTGACGCATCATTGGCTAACGCATGTCGGCAGCGACCTCAGCGAACACCGATTTAGATTTTGAGGATAACACCAAATAATGACAGCAATTGACATCTTTTCTATATAGACATTAAGATCGCGAAGGCCACAGTATCGCCGTTTTCACAGAAAACCACAAAACTTACAAAAATCTTTGTATCTTCCAACTTAATACATAAGATTTGTTTAACGGTTATATATTTTTTTCGTCATTCAATTTTGGAACCTGTTTTTGCCTGCATCAATTTATCTGAGAAGTGTGTCAAATTAGCTACTTTTAGTATCGGTTCGTTTACGAATATCTTTTTAGGAAAGTCCGTAGTAGGTACTATGAAAAAGTTGGCTGAAAATAATCTGAAGTAAAATCTGTGTAAATTGATACCTTTATTCCATTTGAAATAAAATTAGACATTTAAATAAACCTTTTACGGTCCATTTAGCCGATTTTGATTTCTATTGTGTTGGCGGCATGACAAATAATAGCTGCAGAAACAGTTGGCATTGTAACCACGTTTTTGCTATTCATGCCATCCGTATGCCTACGGAATAGAAGTTAAAACGGGTTGAACGGACTGTAAAAAGTTTTATTTAAATGTCTTATCTTATTTCGAATGAAGTATAGATTAAAGAGAACGATCAAAAATTTGAGAGATACAATATTACTAGGAAAGATATTGATAGGCCGAGTTGATTGACGGATTTAAGTACAAAGTTAGATAAAAATTACAAACTTAACAAAAATATGTGGTCTTTGAAGCTGAATAGCAAAACACAAACAACAAATACACGTAGATAATAAATTCAACGGTACTGAAGATGTCAAAACTGAGCTCAATAAAACTTATAATAATGCAAAAATTATCTCAATTTTGTTGAAGAGAATAAAGACATGCTTTAATTATAATTGGAGGCGAAAAAGAACTGACTATAATATCTTCTCCAGAAACCCATCTAATAATCACAGTGATAGATGATTCAACCGTCTTCTAAATTCAGCAAAAAGTATACCCAAAGAACAATAAAAGAAAATAAAGTCATAAACATTAAGTATGATATACACGCAAAAACAGAAGTGGGCGAACGACGATGACCCAGACCGACGAAATTACCGCATTATTGGTCTTTTAAAATATCCGTTAAAAATATATAAAAGTTATTTGGATGACCTAATTGCAGTTGGAGAGGCTTAGCGTACTGAATGCGTGAATATTTATTTGACGAAGGAACATTGAGATTCAAGTCATCATCATCATCATCTCCTAGCCTTTTCCTAACTATATTGGAGCGGCTTCCAGCCGGATACATCTGAGTACCAGTATTTAACATGGAGCCACTGCTTATCTGACCTCCATAACCCAGTTACTGGGTAACACGATAACTTTTAGTATGTAAGACTAGTTGGCTACTGAAGATAACTCATCATGGGTTATATTCAGTATATATTTAATGTAACCCGTGATGTGTTATCTTTATTAGACAGTGAGGGCAGTCTGTGAATTTTCGCCAGCTTTATAATTTAACCCTGTATATTTTGTCGGGTGTTTGTGCATTCTAACTGTATGTAACGGCAAGCACAATCCAGAGAATCTTTGTGATCAGTGAACTTGTGAATCACATTGATTTCTTTATGAATGTCTTTAGACATCCTTTAAAATTTTGTGTCACAATTGAAGAAGGTCGAATTGGTTTTTACATTTTCCGATCCAATTACCATATTATGTATTTTTATATAATCCCAATTGAATAATAATTTAGTTGTGCTCTGCTGAAAAGCTACAACATCTCGTCAAATTTAAGGGTGCGGTATAGACCATCAAACCAAACAATTTTTTCCATGGCACCAACATCGTAGTCGCGAAAAATAATCAGTCGTCCCATACATTTGCGTCGAGAGGTATTGAAGTTTTCTATGGGACAGTTGAAATTTTTTTCGCGATTACGATCTTGGTCCCATGGAGAAAGTTATTCGGTTTGATGTTCTGTACTACAACCTGAAATTTGACGAGGATGCAAAATGATACGTTGCATAGCGATACGAGATAATAAATACACGAAAAGGAAACCTCAAAACGATAAGCTAAATGCTGACAGTAAAGTAAAGAAAAAATAAAATATGGTAACTTTTTCGATACTGAAACTATATTCTTACAATTTGGAGTACTAAATGAGAAAAAAAAATGAAAGCTAGCGAATCAAACTCAAACTCAAAGCATTTATTTCAAATAAACCAATTACAGGCACTTTTGAATTGTCAAAGTGTCGGTCTTGGGTCGGTCAGTCAAAAAAATGAAGCTAGTTGCCCATTCCAAAGCGTAGCTTCTGGAGAAAAACGGGCAAGAAACTCCACGGACATTCTTTTAAATCAAATATTTTACATAATATTGGTTACATTGTTCATATTGAAAATATAGATGTGAGAACAATGTAGAAAGACGTGCACGTTAAAAGCGTCCGTAATGAAAAAGATAAAAACTAAAAACAACTAAATTAAAAATAAGCCGTGGCAGCTAAGAGACGAATCAAAGCAAGTATCCTCATTTCCAATCCAATTACCTCAAACCAATATCAAAAAAGATGGCGCCATCATGCTCAGGACACGTAAACATTTAACGAGTAAAAGATTTTTAAATTGCTGTACAATACGATGACCTAGTTCACAAGATGGCGCCCATTAAAATGGTATTACGACATAATGATGAGTCTGTGTGGTCGTGGGATCGAGGATACGGGTAATATGGAAGTAATACCGACTGTGGTTTTTACCCTCGGGAGAAAGCATTGCACTTAGTACTTGGTAAATTACAAAGGCTAAAGTGTTTGTGAATCCTTTTGAGGTAAGTGCAGTTACAAGAGCTAACTAAAGCTCTCTCTCTGGTTAGAATTCAGCTGTGTATTTGGTTACAGTTTGCAAGTTGTGATGGTGTAATTCACAAGGGGCACTTTGATTTAATACTAATGGGTAGTATACATCAAAGTGCCCCTTGTGAATTAAGATCAGGAGAATATGAGCTTCACTGTACAACTTGTTGGCTAGTAACAAATCAGATTAGACAAAAATTCTAGATCAGAGAAAAATTATGACCATCGCCATTGTCACCATCGCCCGCGTGATTTTCGGAAATTATCCCACGGGAACCTACACCGGCATAAAAAGTACCATATGTGTTAATCTAGGTTATAAACTATCTGTGAGCAAAATTTCATACAAATCCGTTCAGCCTTTTTTGCGTGATTGAGTAACAAAAATCAAAACATCAAAACACAAACTTTCACAGTTTTACATTAATAATATTAGTAGGATTATCCTCCTATCTAAGGACAAGAAGATGATGACTACATTTTTTTTTTCTAACATTTTTTTGGATAAGTCCCTGGTAGCTTGGGTCGGTGCAGCATGTTTTTTTATCCACACTGTCATACTTTTTCACTATGAGCCATCATCTTACGGGGTGTCCTGCGGGAGTCGCTCACGCAGGACACCCCGTTAGAGTTCTTTCTTTGCCATGTAAACCTTTATAGAATCCACACACAACATACATCTATATAGATGAAAGAATAGATGATCTATTCTTTGCTTCGCCTCTTCTTTTATAGCCATCTATAATAAAAAATAAATGGCTATACGTGTTGCTAAGCGCAAAACTCAAGTACGGCTGGGCCAGTTCGGCAAACTTTTTTTTAAATATTCGTTGTCCGAGTCAAGAAGGTTCTTATGAAGAGAAAAATTGGATTTGGTACTGAAAGTGCATTTTCTATGTGAATTTTGTATGAATTATTGATTTGGACAGGACAGTGACTGAATGTCTGTCGGGTGCTCTGAATTTTCACATAATTTAGCCATTATTTCATCAACCATCTTTTCTGATTCGATAATTGCGTCACTGTCATTAATTCTATCCTCTATGATATATGCGGAATTGTTAGCTGTCGTTGGGTGTTCATTATATTCCTATTCAGCAGGTCAAATACACTGTTACACACTGTGTACACACACCATGGCACAAAAATTGTTGAAAAAAACCACGGTCATAATCAAGCTGCCTGCCTAGCCTTTTCCCAACTATGTTGAGGTTGGCTTCCAGTCTAACCGGATGCAGCCGAATACCAGTATTTTACATGGAGCGACTGCCTGTCTGACCTCCACAACCCAGTTACTGGGTATTACGATACCCCTTGGTAAGACTGGGTTTCAGACTTTAGGGCTTCTGACAACCCGTAACGACTGTCAAAGATCCACGAATAACAGCCGGGACCAACGGCTTAACGTGCTTTCCTAGGCACGGAGGATTTTCGGTATGTAAAGATGGTCACCCATCCACGGACCAACCCCAGCAAGCGTAGCTTAACCTGATGGATCGATCCGTGAGGCTGTTATTACTTAGCCACGAGCTCCTCAACCACGATCATAATCATAATGGAAAAAAGAAAGAAAGTAATGGCCATAGAAGTACACGAGCGTAACCACGTAATACTAATTGTACCAGAGCCACATAAATAGCAGGCAGTCGTTAGCTCCACAACAGATGAATTAATTACAATTATTCCTCAATCTTACGGCTAAACTATCTTGTTAAAAATAGTTAACAGTATTCCGAGGCAACGGCACCACGGTTAACTGAATTTTGACCGTTAAACTAACCATAGATTTACAAACTGTTCCTGTGTACGTCATTAATTTAGTTTAGTTTTTTTGGTTACAAATCACGGTGTGCTAATCGTTATGCTTTTTTTATGCGGAGAAAAGAAGTAGGTACGTACTTTGGTGATGAATGGTGGAGGCCATATCCAGCGGTGAACGTCTTTTGAGATGGTGACGAATTGCTATCAAAGTATTATTATTGTGGCACATATCAGCATCATCATTTAATTGGAAGACCAATTTATACAGGGTGTAAGTGTAAACAGTGGCAATATTTTAAGGGGTCATTGTACTCATAATTATGAACAACTTTTACTATGGGACCAAACCCATAGGGTGGCCAATGCTATACATTTTAATTTCTTAATATTCAGCGCCGTCTATCTACGAGAACATAAATTAAAAATGAACAGTGTTGCCAGCGTACATCCATGAAGCAATTGTTAGTACATTATAGCAGAAGTGTACGCGTGTAATGTTTAATTTTGATGTTATTGAGTTAGTTATTATTTTCCGTATTTTTTTTTTGCATTTGTAAAAGGTCTCCGATCATAGTATTGTATTAATGTTTTGCTCTTATTGATCAAAAAAGAAACTATTAGTAGAATTTACAAATATGAAATGACTATACAGCCACAGGGTGACAGGCTGATGTTGACATTTCATTGTAAAAAATTTCTGCGGTTGCGTTGCGAATATTTTTGTAAATATTTCGTTTGCTTGCCAATTTTCAGTGTAATTTACGTCAAGTTTAAGTAGTTCGTATTTCCGTATTTAGTAAAAATCTTGGAAGATAATCGTTTCCATCGAATGTCTACTTCCTAAATCACCACGACTTAAGCCCCCCGTGCTCCTCGGTGATTTAAATGCTTAGGCCCTCCAAGTGCTCTGCGGGCCCTCCGTAAATAGGAGTTTGGACCATATTAAGTGTTTAACTCCGCCCCTAAGACGACCACTGACCAAGTGTTTTGTGTTTATACTTTAATAACCATGTCTCGAAACAATGTCGTGTCTGGCTGCCAAGTCATCAAAGGTGACGGTAAATATGATGTTCTTTTTCTATCTACACAATGTATTGCTGGTTTGAGTTTGAGTGTAATGTTTTGTTTTACATAATAAATATTATGAACATGCAAAATTGGTACCTATTTATTTTATTATCCTCGAAACAACAAGGAGTTGAATAATGTAGAATGGTTGAAAATTCTGTTGTAGTAAAACTAAACCTAAAAAAAAATCCAGTTTGTAGAATTTTCAACCATTCAACAACTCGGTAAAGCTAATTCTACTTGGTACAATATTATTTATGTAGCTATGGTAACGTACCACGTGACATTGAATAGTGTATGTGCCCGTAACTAGATGGCGTTGCCTAAGAAAAGCCTAAGTTGCCAGTCTATCTCAGTATATATAATATAGTCCAGTAAAAATAGATCGATTTGTATGGAGTAGATTGCAATAAATGCTCTTTGGGTGATAATTCAGAATTAAATATATAAATAGCTGAAATACATAAATTGACAGTAATCCCCGATTTTTTTTTTATATATATTGAGTTATTAGCAATTATAGCAATAACATTAAATTTAAGTTGGAACAAAAAATGGACCACTGGTGATTTTGTACATGACTGCTCCTTTTCAAAAGTTTTAATTATGGAAATAATTATCCCCGGTCAAAATCAACATATTAAGTACCATATTGACTATTTTATATAAAATAAATGATAACTTCAAAACAGTACTTACCTAGAGAGTGAAATTTTGTCAAAGTATTTAAATAGTTACTACAAATAACTGGGTAAATTATCACCAATGTGACTATTATACTTTTTTTTTCGTGAAGTTAAATTTGTATTTAACCCTTGTACATTAAAGACACCCAGGATATTTTTATGAATCTTACTACCAAAAATTTTTGTCTACTCAAATTGGAAGAAATCCCCTGAATATCTCTAAAGCATTTCTAATAATTAAATGAAAATGAAACACTCGCGAGAGGGTGCGAGCGGGCGGCGCGCGGCGGGCGGGTGGCGGTGGCGGCGTCGCGATGCATCAAGCGGCCGCGTCTATTACATAAATTTTATTTTGGATTCGTGTAATTAGACCACATGAGTAAACAAAGATGTGGTGTTTTAAAATGAAGTAGTACGCACGGCTACAGATTTCCTAAGCTATACATTTCCAGTATATGCTGATCTCGCATTGTATAGGATTTCCTAACAATGAGTGGTCAGTGTAAACTGGAAATGTATAGCTTGATGTGTAGCCGCGTGTACCTACTTCTTGGCAAAATATTAGTATCAGCAAAATTAAAAAAAAAATATTTTGGAACAATAACACAAGAAGTACCTAGGTACACAAGTAAAGCTGCAAAAGTATAAACTGTAGCGCAGCTAACAACGTCCTTCTCAGATACAGAATGGAACAAATGTTCCATGCAAAAAAGAGACTAATAGGTAATTTTAGTACTTTAGATAGTTAAAAAAAGGGCGATTTGTACCAATAGTCGTCGGATTTGTACTATTACTCGTCAAAAGGACCCAGTCGTGTTCAATTTTTTGTGTTAATGTGAACTCTCAGACCTTGAACATACTGTACGTGAGAGTCTAAGAAACAAAAGGTAGGTAGAAGACTGAATGCTAAGATTTACTAAAGGTTGTAGCAGAGCAGGAGGTAATAAAAACAGCAAGGTTAATTAAATTGTAACATATTTTTGCTTAAAAATTTTAAGAGACGTCTGGCAAAAAAATATGTGCGATCAGAATAACAGAATCAGTTTTTGTCCGGAATTAAGTCTGTGCTTTTGACTCGATGGTTGAGCCGATCAGACGTCAACTCCATGCCCAAAAGCTCTAGGCGGTCGGTAACTAGTACAGATGCTCCTCGGAAAGTAGGAGATAACTGAAACTGACTCCTTTTGGCAGTGAAAAGAGACGCCTTTGTTTTCAGAGCATTGAATTTGACCAGATTGCCATCTCCGGCATTGTGGAACTACAGTGGGGTATGTTAGAGGCCCCATCAAGGCGTGAATTTTCGACAAAGATAAAGGCTAATAAGTTTGCACTCTCTTGCGCGGGATGAGCCAGCGTTCCATCAGCCTTAAGCATAAGAGGCAGCAAATGGCAGAAATTTTTCTAGACCGATTTAGACAGCGATCAGAACTCCTTGCTACCAGAAAGGTATAGGATGCCAACTTGGCCTCAATTCGTCCAACATGGTCAAAACGCGCCTTCCGTAACACCCGTTCGCAATACTTGGCGGGAGAATTGAACGCTCTTTTAACATTGCGCGAGCACGTTGACTGTCGCACCTGTCATTACGGGCCGAAGCCCAGGCCTAGTATGCTTGCTCGGTTAGCAAATCTGCTTGTGCACAAGACGCGGTACCAGGGTTGAGGCTCGCTGCCAAGTGGAACGTCAGAGAATTGGATAAAATATTGCATTCCCTGACGTATCACGTATACGGGCCGAAGCCCAGGCCTAGTATGCCTGCAGTTTTATCAGTACCTGAGCAATTGTTGAAGGTTAAGTTCATTAATTGAATGAGAAAATTTTACAGTTTGTAGTAACTTGACCTGCTGTTATAATATAATAATATTTTACCTGGTCATCGTAAAAATGTGTTAAGAATTCACTTGCTTCCTTGCCAGACGCTTCTGTTTTTGCCAAAGCTTTTGCGACAGTCTGTGTGCCTTCCGGGTTGCCCTCCGACATAGGTAACGATTTTATTTGCTATATTTCGGTTTTGCCGAAGATATACGCTGGAACAATGTGGCTCAACGCATGACATGTTCTTAATAATTTTCTCTTTGGAATCAACTGGTTTCTTTCCAGAATCAACAAGATTAGGGCATGTGAAGGACCCGCCGGATCCAGTGGACCAGTTCGGCCCAGTGGTGCTAATCATTCTAACAACTTGCACACCCTTTATGACCCATAAATTTATCTTAGGAAGCAAATTCATTATGACTTAAACTAAACCGTAAATGTATTAAGTAGTTTACTACTGCAAAATATAATTTTCTAAAAATTTAACTAATGTTGTGTGTACAAAAGCGTTAACAACTATGTTGCGGTCACAATAATAGTTATTATTAGCATTTTGTGGCATAAAACACTAAAATACCTAGAATTTGGCGGGTTTAGAGGCAACTATTAAGCGTGTCCCTGTAATCGTTACAATAGTACTTAAAATGACGAGATCTGGGTCAAGTAGGAATTTTTAGGTACCAATAGATGTCACGTTCGAAAAAAAATCTTTTTGTGATTAAAGTGTTCCAAATTTCAAGTTATCGTTAGCAAATTAACTTAACAAATTCATCAAATAATCAGACTTACCGTAGACCCAACTGAAGTTTCACAAATCGAAAAACAAAACTACGTGCTGACTTTACATTTAGCAGGCGAACTTGCAAAAAATTAAATTTTTGTCGGACACACTTTTCAAGTAAAATATTTCAGACGTTGCAATATGTTACCAAGAATAGGTTGCCATAAAATCGGAAAGTTTAATGTTTAGTCAATGAGGTATTATAATACTAGAGGCGCAGCGTCCTACAAAATAATTCAGAAAAACGTACCGACTAACCGACTTGTACGAGTTTAAACACGTAGCTTTGAAACGGATACATAAATATGTCAATCTGTCAAAATAATCTATGTTTGTCTCACTTCTTCTACCGTCAAACTAATTACGTTGGAATGAGACAAGACATTGTTACCCGAAAAACGGCCAGAGTTGCCAACGATCAACATCATTTCCCAAGAATTTAATGAAGGTTTTCATTGAATCAATTATAATGAAAGATTGTAATATGGAATATTTCCATGTGCTTCTGATCTTTAGGTACCCTGGAAAACAAATAAGTGATCACTCTGTCTAGTACTGCACCTATTGACGCGTTTATGATGAATGTACATACGTTGCGATGAAAATTAAATAACGTAAATTACTATAGTTTATCTGTTTCGATCCATTTTAATAGTAATAAAAACCGGCCAAGCACGTGTGGGCCACGTAAAATGAAGGTCTCCGTAATTGAAAAGAATGTATCCAAAAACAAACTTAACATTTGTAGCTGAAAAACAAGAAATCCCAAAAAAAAAAAGTTTATGCGATAAAATGACAAAATAACGGTTTTCGGACTTTTTCCTTTACTTGTGCTGTGAGACCTTGCTTCTTGCCAAATTTCATGATTCTAGGTCAACGGTAAGTACCCTATAGGTTTTGATTTACTTGCGAGTATCAAAATATGTTGCATTTATGCAACATTTATGCAGGCCGAATTTTTTTACTGCGTAGACTTAGAAACTTGATTTTTTTAGAGCTCCAAAGGATCATAGACGACTTACGTATTTGATATTCATTTTAACTTGATACCTCCACGCGTTCCTGATAAAAAAGGTCTTGACAGACAGTCAGACAGCCAGACGGACGACGAAGTGATACTATAAGGGTTCCGTTTTTCCTTTTGAGGTACGGAACCCTAAAAAAGTACGTCATTTAAAAGAAATTACGACGACTGTTCTGGGTTTCACTACTGAGTTAGATAAGTTTGTCAATCTTAAAAATTCTGAAAGGTATCTTGGATTTATAAACTAACTTGTATTTGATCGTAGTTTAACAATTCGATTTAATAATCGATTACTAATCACAGTAATCACATCACACTAATATTATAAAGGCGAAAGTTTGTAAGTGTGTGTGTTTGTATGTTTGTTACTTCTTCACGCTCAAACGGCTGGAACGATTTGGATGTTTGGTAAGTAGATAGCTTATACCCCGGATTAACATATAGGCTACTTTTATCCCGGTCTACGCGCAGGGCGCAGCTAGTTTACTTTAATTGAAAATGAACCGGTTTATTTTCGCACAGCACACCACTATATAACACAATGTGATCATAAACAATCTATTATTTTTCATTTAAAAATATAAACTCATAGTCATTAGTCATTACGTATAAGATTATTTATTGCTAATAAAATTAATTTTGGTGGACGATGACGATAATCCAAACAGACTACAATAATAATTTAGACTTACAGGAACATACATTCGTCATTCACTAAACTCCCAAAAGTCGGGCAAAATCAAAATCGTTTTTACTGGTAACACTGATGGCAAAAACAATGTTTGATAAATTTTTGGATAATCTGAACAAAATTCAGCAAAGTTATTTGTGAAATGTATTACCACTTGCCTTAGTAATCTTTTCAGACCGTGACATACAAATTTTAATCGAACATTTCACTATTTTGATATTGTTATCGCTAAGCAATTGCTCAATTGACGTCAAGCTGACAACTGAACTCGGATATATGCCTGCGGACATATACGATGTAGTAACGCTTCGGCGCCGTACACTACTGATCTAGTACTATTAACATCATTGTGTTTAGTAGAAAAAGATATTGATGTTTTTAGATAATTAGACGACTACTGGGTCACTGTCGACTTCACCCGCGTTTACCTTATATGATTCGAACCAGAAGGCGGTAGTTCATAGAAAAAATGCGCTTATCTTGAATGTAAAGCGCATTTATTATATCCCATAGGTATAACTGTGTACTGAGTTTATTAAAATCCTAACAATAGAATAATTTCAGATTTTTCTCTTTGCTGACGTAACAACAACAACGTCAGTTTCGTGTAGTCGGACAATCCTGGCTTTTCGTTCCGGTACTGTTTCGTGCAATTGTCGCGCGAGTGGGTAGATTGCAGAGTAGGCATGGTATTATACCTTTCGCATTTTTGATTTGTGTACTACTGTTTTCGGCAATTTGTATGTAAAATCACTGGCACATTATCCGAGAAATGAAATTAATTGTCTTTCCGAAGCTCACTAAAACATAGAGTTTTAAAACCTTTACTGCCAACGGTGACAGAATCACCATCTTAATGGCATCATCTTAAGGGCTTTCCGCATAATACGCAAGACATAATAAATAAGTACCAACAATCCGGGCGCATAGTAAACAATCTCATTGCGTAATGAGAAGAAAATTTTCAGTAATTATTTGAGCAGTTAAACAATAGCTCCATCTTTTTCACATCCGATAACTTCGTCCCTCTCGCACACCGACGCGGGGGATGCAAGGCGCTCGGTCAAGGTTGGCATTTTATATTGTGTAGGTAATTTGGGTTTTATGCATTTTGCGAAGAATCCTTATCACTTAATCAGGGGATTATGACACTTACATATGAAGAATGAAAATGTTAATGCACAGCCTAAAAAATATTTCAAGTGTCTTTTATGTACACTATACAAAACATGATAAAACACTTTTTAACTATGTTCCTGAGGAGTCACCAAGGTGAAAACTGAACATAGGTTCGAGGCTAACGTTTGGAATGTATAAACAGAAAAATCCCCGAAAGTGCGATTTTTTAAGTCTCATTTATCACACCATGAAAGAAAAAATCTCGTAATGTTAAGAATTTTGTACCCAAACCGAGGGATTACTTATGTACTATAATTTTAGGCTGGCTGTAGACGATAATCTTACTTTTCACCTAAAGTGTGTTTTTTGTTTAACGTTAAACAGTAAAAACACAACTTTAGGTATTTCTGAGGTTCCTCCGACCATATGAGCACAAAATTGCCACGAATGCATACGTAAATAACTATACTATTATTTCAAAACCAATTTACTAAAGTGTCTTTAATGCAATCTCAAACACTATTTTTACTGGACTAATAGTAGTCTATGACCAAACCTGAAATCACAAAAAAAAATCAGGCGTTCAGTACATTTATGTTCGCATAATTTGTTAAAATGTAGGGAACCACAGATTTTTTTTTTCCTGCAAAATGTTTGTATAACACTCTGATCCCGCGTCCTATTTAAAAGCAAGCAAGTCACAAAGCCGTGTGCATATGTCACTTTTTCTTTGGAATAGCGTATAACGCCCTCTGTCGGCACGACCACGCGTTCAACTTCACCGAACAAAAAAATTACTTAGTATACTCGCGTGGCCTTCATAACTATCGTATAATATAAATAATATAATATGAAGTATATATTTACAAAATTTTAAAGCTTTCAGTATAATTTTTCGTAACGGGAAATATCACAAAAACAGTCTGTGCAACGTCTGTGAAAAAATGGATGTACAAAAGACAACTTTCACCTTCCCGAATTTGCATGCTTTCAACTTTTTGCAAATCATCACTTTATCAAATCATTGTGTGCAAAATCAAGGTATTACCATTCAATCAGTGACCACATTTAACTACTAAATTGTTAACTGACCGATAAGTCTAATTTCTCACCGCCGACGTTCCTCACTAAAAAGTGTCAAGTACCGTCCACTTTTTGCCACTACACTAACTTGAATGGAAATGCACACAAAGAGCCATTTTTTGCTCAATAATGACTATACGGATCTCGAATAAAGACGGCTCTACAAGATCGATTAAATTAAAACGTATTTTTTGCTACAGATTCCGCTTGAGAAAAAGTCATTGAAAAAAAATATTGATACGATTTTCGCAGTTTTGCTGTGATTGTGGTTTATTTTTTTTAATTTTCTGCTAGTTTGGGATAAATAATAAATTAATGTTTATTATTCGAAAGATAAGCAGGAAAAGTGGAAATTGGAAATCTTCCATTGCTGGTTGAATGAAATAATAAGTACTTATGTGAAGATTTTTTTTTCCAAATACTTATTTGATTTAGCTGGATTGGGTTTCGTTCATATATGTTTACGAATGATTCCATCGTATCACACTAATATTATAAAGATGAAAGTTTGTGAGTGTGTGTGTGTTTGTAAGTTTGCTACTTCTTCATCAAACAGCTGGACAGATTTGTAACAAATTTGGTATGTAGATAACTTATACTCTGGATTAATTCATAGGCTAATTTTTATCCTGGTCTACGCGGGTGAAACCGCGGGGCGCAGCTAGTAGTACTATAAATAATTATGTATTTTACTAAGTTTTTATTATGTGGTGGAGAAAATAAACGTTTTTATTTATTTATAAAAATGAAACATTTCCAATAAAAATCAGCCCAATGTAATCTAACAAAAAATTTTATGATTAAAAGCTCCGCTAAATCGATAGTTTGCGGCAAGTCTAAAAAAATAAAAATACAGCTGATTTGAAAGCGAATTATGAGTGCTTTTAAAAAAGAAAGTATTAAACAAACTCGCACTTTTGACATGTGAATTGGCAGGTACTCATTTAACTTGATGAGTACCTGATGATACACATTGATGGAGTGCCTGTCAAACTTAACAAGTGATGAATTACGTCTTATTTTCAAATTGCTACTTGTATTTTTTGAGAAAATTATTCTTACTTTGAATCAGTCAGAGGAGCTTGTGGCTAAGTTATAACAGCCACACGGCTTGATCGATCAGGTTAAGTTACGCTTGCCGCGGTTAGTCCGTGGATGGGTGACCATATTTACATACCAAGACCCCTCCGTGCGTCGGAAAGCACGTTAAGCCGTTGGTCCCGGTTGTCATTCGTGGATCTTTGACAGTCGTTACAGGTCGTCAGAAGCCCGAAAGTCTGACAACCAGTCTTACCAAGGGGTATCGTAATACCGCATTATTAGTAACTGGGTTGTGGGGGTAGATAGTTGGGAAAAAGCTAGGCAGATTTTTTGAGAAAATTATTGCGCTGCTGATTGAAGGAATTGCTGGCTGAAAGCATATTGTGAATGAACGGAGAATCGGAAAGTTAATCATATTCAGAAAATGAAATAATTGATACATGAAAAATGTTTACTCGTCCCAAAAACAGTCACATCCCCAGAACAAATACAATAAAAATTAAATAATTAATTATGAGACATCCCCCCAGTAAGTACTTAATTTTATTGATAATACTTGTGTTGGGGCTAAATCGCTCTTTCCCTTAATTATTAACAATTTTGTGACGATTGTATACCTACAAAAGGAGACTAGAAATTTTATTTATGAAGGAAAACACAAACAAAACAAAAAAAATACTGAAATTAAAGAATTAAAGTTTTTTTTCCCGACTGCGCGACAGCAAAGATAGGGTTATGTTTTTGAAACAATAATTATGTCGCTACGAAGTAGAAGCTGTCGACAGCTTTCATTAATAATGTTGACGGTAATTGTTACCTGGGGAAGGACGAGTCACAATTTCATTCAGGTCCCTAATTCACTATGACCCCTTAACAATTCGACTTACTTCGAAACCACATCAATTACTTGAGCTAATCACGACATCTGCTAATAACGTATTCTCTGACACATGAACGAAACCAATCTTTTACTTCTACTACTTTTTTTATGTACTCATAATTATGAACAACTTTTACTATGGGACCAAACCTGAAATCACAAAAAAAAATCAGCCGTTCAGTACATTTATTAACCGACTTCCAAAAGGAGGAGGTTCTCAATTTGTCGGAACCTTTTTTTTTTTTTTTTTTTTTTTTTTTTTTTTTATGTATGTTCCCCGATTACTCGAAAATGGCTAGACCGATTTGGATTTTTCTTTTTTTGTTCGAAAGGGTATACGTCCCAAGTGGTCCCATGATCATCAAGTCAAGATCTGATGATGGGATCCCATGGAAATCGAGGGAAACCCTCAAATTTTATGGGCACACCTATATCGATTTCGGTATTTTTTATAGTAACTCGTGCATTTGCTCTCGGAAAGTACCATTTGGTGAACTGAAACTCATGATGAAGACCACAGAGGGCCATCGGAAATACTCAATTATATCTAAGTATATAACAGGTTGCGATTCGATTACTTTAAAATGGTTTATGCTCGTCAAAATAATGGTAATGGTGACTTCACCATGAGCTCCGTTTCTCCTGGTTCTTACTAGGAGAACTCCTCAACAATTAACGTCCCTGCATCGGGAAAAGCAACATTTTGTAAAACGTGATGAGCAGTTGACATTGGGTTATTGTAACTTAGATAAATTACAAACTGAACCACTAAAAAGTGAAAAATAAAAACTTTTTTACAAAAACAAAAACCGACTTCCAAAAAAAACACTACAAAGTGAAAAATAACTTTAATTTCGGAAGTCGGTGGCAAAAAACTAAAATACGGATCCAAAGACACCGACTTCCGAAATTAAAGTTATTTTTCACTTTGTAGTGTTTTTTTTGGAAGTCGGTTTTTGTTTTTGTAAAAAAGTTTTTATGTTCACATAATTCGTCAAAATGTTGAAAACAGCAGATATTTTTTTCGCGATTTCAGGTTTGGTCAAATAGTAAAAGTTGTTCATAATTATGAGTACAATGACCGCTTAAAAGATGCCACTGTTTACACTTACACCATGCAGTATATAATATAAAAAGGGGTTTCTACAAGACACGATATTGACCTGGTTTGCATGTGGTAAGATATAAATAATACAGAATTGGGGCCTGTTTTGGATTGGCTGATTCAAAGTAAAAAATAATGATAAAAGACATGCATTTAATGCTTCTTCCTAACATGAGCATGACAGTTTCGATTAATAAAATGATGCATAAAATTATTTCCTCAATACCCTTTACGAACATTGAAATATCTTTTTTGCCGGTTCCCTTTTTTGAACCATCTCTTTACCGGTTACTTTATATCAAAAACTGGTTTATTGATTGAAACCTTTAATAATTTTGACGATGGGTTCTCATTAATGATATAATGTGTGTAATGAGAAAAGACGTTTTGGGGGCGAAGACCTTTTTTACAATGTAACTTATTCGTAAAACATTGTTCATTGCGTGTTGGGATTTCAGACCATCAAGACAAAATTTCCTGATGATGTTTTCCTCCACAGTGAGTTTTATTATTACTTTACATATTACCTCCAGTAGAAAAATGTCTACTCTAGGTAATATTACACACTGACTCAAATTATGATAAGGATTATCCTAATTTGAGTTTAGCGCAGCATACATATATTCTTTTTCCAAACCACCTCTTTTAGCCGCCATCTCAATATTCACCCTCCATTTAGCCCTAATATCTATCAAAATAGTAAAAGGAGACCGTAATTTTATTAAATGCTTCGATTATTGTTACAATGTCACTTAAAAATTTGCACGCCTAGTAAAGTCGAATTAGTGAAACCATAACTATGTCACTGTACCATAAACAATGTACCTATATTCTTGCAAATAAAACATTCATTCATTCATTCATTCATTCAATCAATCACAAAATCCTTCCATCGTTCCTCTTATAGCCACTCACAAATACAAATACAACTTTAGAACAAAGACATATTTTTACATGACATAGCTTCCACATCTTCAGATTTAAGGTCATAAATCTCAAGACCACCATCCTTGCAAAATAGAGGAGCATAAATAAATGATAACTCTTCAATTGACTAGAGAATTCTTTTACAAAATAACAAAAATAAAAGTAAAACCATTTTTCAATAAAGAACCAAGGATTCCAAAACGTCACAAAGATTTATAACAGTTATTTTTTACTCAAGGAGTCTGCTCAGTACTCAACATGCAAGATACCAGTAATAGATCACTTTCTCGAAGTGAACTGTTAACGCGGCTCGGGGTCAACCGAGACGGTCAGTGTAATTTAAGAGTGTTAGTGGACGAACGAGTCATCCATCACTGATGCTAAGTGCGTTGTTGTATTTAAGAGTCATAAATTAACCTTTATTGATAGATAGTTTAACTCGGTATGGTTAAAAGAATAATAGAAGATGTTATAGGGAGTAAAATAAAATTATTCTTATTGGGTGCTAAAATGAGGCTCTACTATACTTAAAACGTCAGATTTCTTGTCAGTTACACCAAGCTAAATTGCTGGCTTGCAAATTTTTTTTTATGCCACTGCCTTTTTCATATAGCTCATGCATACAAGAGACGAAAATTAGTCAGTAGAAGAACAATAAGTTTAACGTCCGCTTCGTAACAGAAGTCTTCTATTACTATACTCTTAACGTAAAGCAATGACGCTACTATCCACCACTTCTTGTTAGCATACGACTTCTGTCGATAAAAACCTAAGTAGAATTTGCATTGAAGCAAAAAATCCCAAACCACAAGACGAATATTACACCAAACATTTCTCAAAATTATCATCTTGACCACTCAACAATACGAGTATCCTTAATCATCTTATTGATCAAAACTCGACAGAATGAGGTTTCCCAAACTATTGTTAATCGTTACAAACCTCTGGGGGCGGCACATCACCCAAACTTGATTACAGTACCTACGTATATTATTATAAGTATTATAACTGTCAGAAGGTGTTATTAAGTCAAACAATCCGTTCCATCTTCAATTGTTTTGACAGCTATTGTAATGGAACAAGTGAAAGTGGTATTTGGAACTGTTATTTTTTTAACTTTCGTTTTCACATCACTACGATATGTGAAATACTTGAATTAGTTCGAGTGACTTTTTCCTTCTTGACGCATTGTGTCGATTAGAATCGAATTGTAGTCAATTAGAATTCGATTTTTCGAATGAGTTGATTTAGCAGACGAAAAAAGTCGATTTTTTAAATTGATTTGTTTTAATGCTGATTTTAGTAGCTTTCTTAGTCTATCTTTTACTTGAATTTTTAAATTGAATTTAGAAAAAGATATTGTACGAATTGTGTTGTTATACCAATAATTGATTAATATTATTATGTTAAAAGCCGTGAATAAAAGTTGATATCAAAACTTATTTATTCAACCACAAAATAATTTATACCATTCCCCCTCTAAAAAGCTTATTTTATTCACTGAAAACAGTGAATAAAAAGCACTTTTACTCACTGTTTTGATGTTTGAAAATGGAACTCACCAATGTATTCGACCACAGATTTAGAGTACCTAGGCTAGATAAGGCATGTTATTAGATGGTACGAAAACCGAACGTGTCATCTTTTTTATACCTACGATAACTTCACCCCAGCCATTTAGGGATGTGCTCAAAGTAAACAGAATTGTTTCAATCGCTAAGCGTCACTGAGCTAACAGACTTTTTTTTAGTACGAACAGTCGAACATGCAGGGCACGCTTGGTCGTGGCTTGCCGGATCTAGTGTAAGTGTAATCTGTGTATTCGACCTATATTGATGTGTTCTAAATTCAAATTGATTGGTCGACATTTTAGATAAGGAGTTTAGCATTAGAATAAAAACTGTTTTGTGTTCTTTGCTGTCCTTAATAAATTGGCGCTATTTTGAATACTGTAAGTTGTACGAACACAAAGTTTAGTGTTACTTTAATCTTTAATTTTGTGTTTGTTTAGTGTTGTTCTAATCGTTTCAAAATGTATTCTAGTGATGAAGATGTGTTAACACCTGAGTTTATGAAAGAGAGGGCGGCCGATATAGTGGAAAACTTGCTACCCAAAAAATCACGGCTGGTTTACATCAAAGCCAATTTAACTTTCCTTTTTCTTCATTATATGTCTATTTTCACTTAAATCTTTCTTTTTCTCGTAGTCATGGTATAAAGTATAGTATGCAACTCTTGAATAAAACGGATTTATATCGAGGGCCATGAATCACTCGCGTCGCTCAGGATTCTAAAACTTGAATCACTCGCTACGCTCGTGATTCAATCATCATGAATCACTCCCTACGGTCGTGATTCAATCTTTAGAATCCTTCACTAGCTCGTGACTCATCTATGGCCCTCGCTTTAAATCCGTCCTTTATTCACTAATTGCATAATATACTATTAGTAAATAGTCAGCAGGATTTTATTTACCTACAGCATTTTGCACACTAGAAAATGAAGATTATCAGGAACTATTTGTTCATGCGACAATCATCCATTTGGCACAAAAGTACCAGGCAAACATAAATTCCCAACAGTACACAACTTAATTAATTGTTTGCACACCATCCTTCAATTTACCACCAACGAATAATAAAAAAAACCCTTTCACGCACACCCGGGAGAGTTATCTTCCAATATCACCAATAAGTTCCTCTCCTTACAATAGTACTTTTAAGACCAGATAGCGTAGTCCAGTTTAGCTTGAACTCCGCCACCTCTGTTTTGCAACTGACTGATGAAGGAGACGAAGGGTCTTACAAACTGGATAGCTGATATAAATGGTTGGCAGATTCCGTATGTATTGAAATACGCTACGGCATTCTCGTGTGACTGCATTGAGTCTACGTTCCAGTACAAGACTTTATTAAGTATGAATATGTGCATAATTTAAAATGATTATAGTTGTGGTTTTGTGTGGTAGGTATAACTTATCTCTCTTATATTCATTACGTTTAGAGCAATAGCGGCTGTAACTTTACAAGCTACTTGGAATTGGAAAAGTTTATTATAGTACCACATGCTTGAAGCAGTTTGTTAAAATATAAATGGTATTTTGAGAGACTATTTTGTATAGCTTTAGGTCAAAGTAAGAGCAAAAGCATGTTCAATGACCATCAATTGATTTGTCAAGTGTGCTCGATCCGTAATAACTAACCATTAATGTATAAATTAGGAAGATATGGTTCGCGCTCCTCGATGTGGACCGCATAAATTGTGCTAACGCACACAATTGACCTTACTCACAATTGAACTGGTGTTTGTGTAGCACTTGTGTAGCACGTTAATTAAAATTACCATTATCGTCTAAATAAGCAGCAACAATGCTTTCCCGTGTTTTCAAAATGTGCACAAATAATTCAAAAACCAAAAACAAGTTCCACGGGATTACTAATAGTTTTATTTTAATTATTTATATGAATAATATTTAATTATTGCTTCGCCATGTTTGTGAGAGTGATGTCATTCATAATCGTGAACATTCGGCGGCTAACGCGATTTTGCTTGCACGACAGCGTCGGCTCTTGTCTCTGTCCTTGTCTATCGGTAACTGTAGCTTTGCGACTATGATCACAGATGTGCTAATTTCGGTGCATGTAGTCGTGCGCCGAGTCCATGTTTAGTGATTGCGATGTTAGCGCGTAACATATCTTCCTCTAATATATCAATGTCCCTAACCCGACTAACGTGACTTCCAAACTGATTGAATGCTATAAAAAGTATATTTATGTTACTAATATCACTATGTTCATCCCATCAGACGAAAAATAATAGCTAAGGATAGGGTCCTTAGGCTCGATGTCAATGTCAATTAAAAAAAAATGAAAAGCAATGAACAACAAACGACGATGTCCCAAAAAAGAAGATCATAATTATACAAAAGCCATAAAAAGCTGTAAATAAAAAAGAAACACAAATATCCAAAGGACTTCAGGCTCGTATTTTAGGAATTTGAAATCAATTGCACCCTCCTACATAGTTATGTTACAAAACTGCATTACAACCTTTAAAAATTCCGGAGCATATTATGTAGAATATCAATTTCTGCTGCCGTTTTTATACCAAAAATGAAGAACTACATTTTAATGAGCGTACCTTTTTCGTGGAATCCTTATAATTCTTGTTATTTTAAAAAAATACTCCACAATAATCGCGCCAAAAGCGTACATTCACGGTCTGGTACAACTATCATTGTCTTTGCCTCCTACCATTGTCCGCCATGTTGCTTTTTTATTTTTTTATTTGCTCCCGCCACCCCGAGCTGTCATTAAACTTTTTAATGTTTTTATTTGCGGCCAGCGTAGATTACTGTCCGGTTAGGTTTTAGTTAAAAGTTTATAAATAGAATAAAAGACGTTCTGTGCGCGACTACTAATTAGTCACATATTTATCCTACACAGGACTTCAATTGTTCCTTTTTGGGAAAATAACCGAACTATTCCTTGATTTAATTGGTTGTTTTTCCCACAACTATTAAATACTTCCAAAATTCTCAAACCATAAAATGTTATGAAGTCAATGATATTATAATAAATTTAATATAATATCATTGTATGAAGTGCATCAAGTAATTGATATTATTATTATATATTTATAGAAAGTCCACGACGCATCAAAGGAAACTAGTCATAATAAATTCGAAACTAGGATGCCATACAGCAAACAGAATTAAGTTCGGCAAAATAAAAGCCTAGCTAGACCATCTTGAATAAATATTTTAGATTCCGACTGATTGAACAAAAACCTCGTTTCACATTTTTTACATAATTATGTAACCTTAAGCGCACACCAGCTATCCAGCCGCACCCATCGGTACTTTAGTTACTTGCTGCGGTGTTGAGCAGTGCTGTAGTTGGTGGCCGAATCCATACAAAACGTATGAAAAAGCATGTGGATTGCTTGTTGCTGGGCTACCGGTGGCTGTGGCCGGTGGCTCGTTTGCGCCTAGCCTTAAGGTACACATCCCGTAAGTTTAACACTTAATTAATAAAGCATTGAGTTCTTATAAAATTGGGTAAAATATCAAAAAAACCATACTTAAATAAGTATGAAATAGACCCTTAACTGATAGATAATGACACCGACAATACAACTGAATATAAAAACATGACAAATTGGAAAAATGTACCTTAGGACTGTCTTAGAAAAGATTATTGGGGAGAAATGGTTGTACACAAACGAAGTCACAGGCAAAAGCTAGAATAGAACATCAAAATAATAGCTAAGAACTACAGAAAGGCTCTATTGTACTGCTTTTACAATAAATAAAATAGACAAAGACTCTGTGTATTCAAACAAACAGACTTAATTCTATTTAAATTCCGATATATTTTACAAAGGAATGGTTTCAGTTTAATCTAACTGCAGTTTTATTTACTACATAACAACAAAAGCACATCCGTATTATCCAGTAAATGCTCGTTAATTTATATTTTTGTTTTATTTATATCAGGTTACTTATATAGTTGTAATTGAGCTTTCAATTATGTAAGGCGCATATTAGACACATTTGAGTCTTTCCATTAACTTCCCTATGTTTGAGTTCGCGACAACAGTTGAAAAGAAAAAACGGCGCTTTCTGGAACTCATTGATTATTTCTTAGTAATTGATCTTGTCTCTGACATCTGTATTATAAGTAAGTACTAGCGACCGCTCTGCTTTGCACGGTTTTTACGACTTGACAAAACATGAAGTTTTCTATATTACATATAAGTTAAATATTAAAGTATATAATCTTCTAAGATAGTGAAAACCGCATCAATATCCGTTGCGTAGTATAGAAGAACAACGCGGTCACACAGACAGACACGAAAAGCGACTTTATTTTATAATATGTATAGATATAGCATCCTGGACTTAGACTTTTACAATGGAGTTCATTCCTTGCGCACTCTCATCCATCTATTACCAATCATCCAATACTTTGTTTCAGAGCAGCTAGTCCTCCATTTAAAACTGGCACAAAAGTTACAGCCCTCATAACAAAAAACGATCTAAAATAAAAATAAACAGCTAAGTCCACACTACCTTTACTTAGTGCATCAGATTCTATAAAATTTTATAGGGACATTAGCGTCTTAATGGCTATTGTGATGGTTGACACTAAAACTACAAAGTAGTGCTACAGAGCCGACAGATCAAGCCATTATTGGTACAATGGTCGTCTTAAAGCACGAACTGAACGGATAAAATGATAATATACACTCACAATTCAATGGTAATAGTAAAATATTCGAGATATGAATCACGGTTATAAATGTATCGTATTTTGCGTTTAGGTGCTATATTCTGATGCCTATGCTCTCAAAGAGGTGTTTAATACTACATTATATTTTGTTGACTAAAATCCGTTATTGCTATTTTAGCAGGACCGTTTTATTTTCCGGGATTGTGGCTAAAAATCACGTTCATCCGTCCATCAGTGAACATCCAGTCATCATTATTTTTATAGGGTCTTCCGTGCCTCAAAAAGTACGTCCCAGTCCCAGCCCAGCTGTCATTCTTAGATCATTGCAAGCCGTTACGGGTAGTCAGAAGCCTAAAACAGTGATAACCAGTCTTACTAAAAGTATAGTGTTACCCATTATCAGGGTTTTAAAAGTCTGATAGGCTCCATGTAATATAATGGTATTTAGGTTTATTCAGTTACGCCGTGGGATCTGGAGGCAAAGGTCCTCGCGCAAGTGTGGGAGTGGCGCGAGGAGGCGAAGCGCCGGGGCGTAACTCCGCTGCCGCGAGAAATCACGGTACAGCGGACAGAGCTCCGGCGGGATCTCATGGCGGCATGGAGAGCGCGACTGTCGCAACCCAGCGCTGGGCACGCCATAATTGCGGCGATAAGTCGCCTCTTTGAGGAGTGGTTAGAGAGGCGCCACGGCGTCCTCACCTTCCGCCTGACGCAGGTCCTCACCGGACACGGTTGTTTCGGGAGGTTCCTGTTTCGCATAAGGCGGGAGGAAACGCCCGGGTGTTACCATTGTGTGGATCGCCCGGAGGACACGGTGGAGCATACAGTGGAGGTCTGCCCGGCTTGGGCAGAGCACCGCCGTGTTCTCACGGAGGCGATCGGCGGCGGCGATCTCTCGCGTCCGAGCCTGGGGGCCTACTCCCTAAGTCCGTCCGTCTTTCCGTCCGTCCGTTCATCCGTCCGTCTGACATTACGATCCATCAAAACAAGTGTAAAAGTTAAATTTTTCGGACGGGAAAATACACATCGAGAGTAGGGACAACTGGCAAATCATGTTGTCATTCATACTTCGTTCGGGCCCCGAACCAATCATCCATCCGTAGGTGATACGGAGTAGGAAACGCCCGTAACGAAGGCCGAAACTACGGGCTTCGTGCTAAGGGAGTAGGCCCCCTGGTCCAGGCCATGGTGCGGAGCGAGAGTGCATGGGAGGCCGTCACCTCCTTCTGCGAAGCAGTGATGCTCGCGAAGGAGGAGGCGGAACGCGTGAGGGAGAGGCAGCCTCACGGCCTCAATCGCCGCAGGAGACGCCCTGGGCGGCGGGAATCGCGGGGCGATTTCCGGCCACCGCGCGGGCCTGCGGACGGTGAGCAGCGGGTAGCTCGCCGTCCGGTAAGGACCAGGCCCGAGTCGACGGCGCATTGTGTTCCACGCGCGCCTCAAACAGATGTCAGCAAGTGACGGGGTCCAATAGGGCCGACGCCGCTGGGGTCGCGGGTTGTTTGAAGAAGATACCGCGGCGCTGGCATAGGCAACTGAAGGAACACGGGTGGGTTTTAGTCAGTAAAAGTCTGACACGCCCTTCCGCTCCACCCAGAGCGGGAGAAGTTATTTGATGATTTCCCAACCTCAAAAAAAAAAAAAAAAAAAGGTTTATTCAGCTAAGCCGACTCCATCAAAGTTTGGTAAAGGCTATGATGATCATCAATGAATTTATCCTGTCAATGCAAATCAGGATGCACCTCTTCCCATTAAAAGGCAATTTTGTAAATTGTAATAACACTAAATTTTGAACATAAATAATCACCAATTAACTCCATCTCATGCACTTAACTAAACAGATAAACATCTATTAAAACTAGACATTTATGTTTCCATTCATACGAATACCAGAAAAAAAACTAGTTCTAGACATCCTTCACAATTTATTATATCGCAATTAAGAAGTCAATGAAATAGTCGCCGCAAGCGTCAATTCGTTAATCAAATTTATATCCTGTGTGCATTATGACTATTAACATTCTGATTGATGTCCCTAGAGCTTTAAGAAAAGCATAGTAAGAAACTGTTTTTAACCTAAACTTTCTATTGATGAGCGTTATTGAACTCTTGCCCCGATTGTGGCAATAACCTCGCTCCCTATTGCAAGGGCTATATACACCTTTCCTAGTCCTTCGGAGGAAATAGGCTTGATGCTAATGATGCTATTTTATGTGTGATAATAATAAGGAAAGATCGGTAAACTTCTCCTAGGCTACTTACTTTCTCTACTAAGCATCTTTATGTATTTTAAATTCTATTCTATGAGTCACACAGCCTAGAGTATTCATTTCCTCCTCAAGAATTCCTCGATACTAAATCTGTACCAATTTATTTCTTAAAACATGCCTAGACTAACAATTTGAACACTTAAAATTTTACCAACACCACCGATTTGGATCTCGGAATTTAGTGAAATTCTAGAATTACATTTTTAACGTGGAAAGTATTACGTTGGTACTAAAAAGTTTGTTCTTGTTACATTAACATGCTTTCGACTCTGATTAAGTGGGTTTTTACGTTTTATTCGCCATGTTCGGAAGGTCAGGAACGCTTTTATACACTGATTTGGTTCTAAATGTACTAGGAGAGCATAACGAGGTGGCGATTTGTATTCAGCACTCGTAGTTGATGAGCACTGGGGCGGTGTGCCGCAAGGAGTTGTGTTCGGTCCAACAAATTTATGCAGACCGCACGGTTTGTTTACACTGATCATTTGCTAATTATCTCTTTTTGATGTTTCTTTTTTACACTTAGGATTTAAGTCGCGTGCAAATAAATTGAGAGGTCACAACTATATAAATATTTTCAGATATTTGCAGATGAGAAGTCTTTGGAAACATTGTTTGACTTTTAAACCACCGTAATTCAATTTCTATAAGCGTCGCCACTACAAACTACTATTGACTATTCTTTTCACAATCATAAGATCCACTTAGATAAAAGGACGGGCTTGTTAAAGATGTAGACTTTTTTAACTTGCAAAAGAATTAACTTCATACATTCAATTATTTTTTTAAATATAGCAATAGGTAAGTCAAAATAAATGCATAATATTTAGAGCTACATCTTTTACTATTTTAATCGAACAAAACAAAATGTGAATAGTAAAATGCAAGTAACAATTACAATAAACCGTTTCTTTTATCTTAATTAACATTTACCTGCTTCGTTGGCAAGTGAACCTACTTTCACGAAATTATTCATCTACTGCAACATGCCATTTATAACAGAGAGTAATATAGTTAAAACTAAAGGTATATTCATACTAAAAGTTAAATGAAAGTATTTTCATGTTCATACAAGAGTTGCATCATCCGAAATCAAATCATATACATCACTTTAATACTACTTATAAAATAATTTTTCCTTTAGGCGCGATTGGTCCAATTCGCGATTAGTCCAATGTTCAAAAAAATGTCCAAATCGCAGTTGGTCCAATTCGCGATTGGTCCAATTCGCATTTGGTCCAATTCGCAGTTGGTCCAATATAAAGTATCAGTGTTACGACTTTGAAAATTTTCCTGGAAATTTTTCCAATTTTTCTTTCCTTATAAACCTTAAAAAAAAAGTTTAAGGCGAAAGCGCCAGGGTAGCCCGCGAAATTCAAAATTTCTTACGTTTTTTGCAATTTGTAGGTCAGTGTGAGCTTGTATGTTGAATAAAATATGATTCGCGGGCGTAGCTAATATGGCTTTATAAAATTATAATCATTAGAATCAGCAATACAACTCTATAACTTAGCATTTACCTCAAAGCTCATGATTTCATGAAATCGCTAGATGTCATGAAATCATCCCTAAACCTCATTCGCATCCGCACCTTGGCATCATCCTTAAACCTCATTCGGATTATTAAAAGACATTCTAAAACAAAAAAATATCCAAATTGGTCCAACCCACAATTTTTATTTTACAGATATAGAAAAAATAATGTCTATGTTCAAAATTACAAAATATTCCTCCAATAAATAGAATAGGAACCTTATTGAAAACCAAACAAACCACGATTTTGGATTAACACATTTCCGATTTAAACACTCCGAACGTTACTATACCTACGCCAATGAGCATTGCCGAGTGCATACACCAGGGTCACTGCTCTCCGCCATAATTGAATTCTAACAAAACTATCGAACCGCTAAATCAGTACCGTAAAGCGCTAGCCGCTAGCATTGAACAAAACTGTTCATTGTTAAGTTTATAAGTAACAAATAATGCAGCGATACAGCGATTGATTTACATAAAACTAAGAGGGTGACCGATTTTGGTGTGATAGTTGGAGCAAGACTTCTGTTCTGCTGGTTTTGTTGAGAATTTTAAGCTTGGAATCCAGAATAACCTGCTTTGTGCGAATTGATAAAGGAATTATTTCCAAACAGTTCTAGTATCCATAATTCAGTTACAATGCCGTGGTAGCGTAGTTAAGAACCAGCTTTAAATAAGTACTAGATTGCTAGTTCGAAGTTTGTATTATCTAGTTTAATCTTTAACCCATTTATACAATGGTTAAGAAAGCTGCATCCGGTTAGACTGGAAGCCGACCCCAACGTAGTTGGGAAAAGGCTAGGCAGATTGATTTTGGTTAAGGAAAACGTAATGAAAGTACCTAGATCAAATAATCTGAAATTATCAACAAACGTGATGACCAATACACGTTGCATCTTTGTATGGAAAAAGGCTTTGCAACGGGACTTTAAAAACTCCATAAAAATACAAATGTAAAAACAATCATTCATTTATATTCCGCAGAAAGTCGGGTCTGGTTGAAAGCACACAGCCTATTGACAATTGTAGTTGTTCACAACAGCGAGAACTATTGCACAATACGATGCGACATTGTTTTTAAAATCGGTCACCATATTATTTGTTTTAGCTCAATTAAATTGAATCCCTTGGTGAATTAAAATTCAGTTCGCGTAAAAGGCATTTGCGAGCAGTATACAGAAGGACCGAACAACAAAAAATAATGTTTTATCCAGTGGTATACAGCAAAAGCTATATACCTCTGAATAAAACATTATTTTTGTACAAACGATGAATAAATTTTAACATAACACACAGCATCACGCCTTTATTCTCCAAACAGGTAAACTGGTGTGATTAGTACCAGCCACATTTTGCGAGTTATATCAATAAGGGTGGGTTGCACCAAGGGCTAGGTTATAGTTTCTGTAAAAGTTAAAATGACCATAGAATAACTACCTGGTTGCACCGTCATGTCAAATTTAATAGTTAAAGTCCGGAGCAGGGACATGACATTTGACGCGTCTGACAGAAGTACTTAGGCACATAAAGGGTACTTTTGAACGTCAAAATTTACAAAAAAAAATAGAATTTATTCTAGTCGCCCCCTTCCAAAAGATAGTTTCGTATGGAGAATAATGGGCTAGAAACTCCGTTACTCTTTTATATTGTACCTAATAGTTATCAACATGAACTGCTTCTGGAAAATGTCTAATCTAATAGTAAGATAAGAAAAGCCCAATAGCACTTGGTCAGAACTGGGAATCGTAAGCAAGACCAAAAACTAAGCAATCGTACTTACTACCACTAGACCAACGAGGCTATCAAAAGAAAAATATACATAAATAAATTAAACACTGTAATTGAATATGATGTGCTGAAACTTCAAAACTTATATTCAAAAGAACAAGAACAGAAATGTTAGGATATTTCTGTTCTTGAGACTTGCATTTGCATACTTGCATATAATCTCATCTACATCGTCTTGTGCACCGTTTGTAATTAATTATCATCATGATGCTGCTTCCAATCCTCTAGTAATATGTTTGTATAATATTAAAAGAACTCCTTGGTGATATATAAATATCTACTAAAACAATGAAGTCTGCATCAAAAACCATAGTCAAAATGGGTTTGATACAATTATAGCTCGTGCCGCTTGTGCTCGTGAAAATTGAAGGGGAAAACGTTTTGTTTACTCATATTTTATTGTTAACTTTTTTCAGTATTAACAGTCAACTGTCTATTCACTCAAAACTTACCTCACTGCGGCTTATAGAATCACTAATTAATTACGACCAACCATACTCCTAAAAACTCTCTCTCGCCCTCAGGCACTGACAGAAAAAAAAGCTTAGGCACTTCGTTGAGGTCGTCGATCTATCTGCCTCCAATATTGATGAGTTGCCATAGCTAATCAGTTTACTAACGACCAGAAAATTGTCTCTCTAATACTGGGTGCAAAAAAGTCTGGCTTAATTGGCGTAAGTTTTTATGCGCAAAAAATGCAAATTTTTATGAGACTTTTTTATAGAGATTTATTTTTAAGGGCTGGTAGTATGCTCTTTTATTTTGAATACTTACTTTGCAATACTTTCTTCTAATAGAAAGTCATAGATCAACGGTTATGGAAACAGACTTGGGAGCACGGAGTTACGTTCTATTATTGACAAAAACTCACTCCTATTACAGGCATAATATTTAGCTCAATTGGATGGGTTAGAAATATACTCTAGTCTTCTTAACACAATTTGTACTCGTTGTTTTGCAATCTATAGCTTGATAACATGCAGTTCTCTTGTTAGATCCCGTTACTCTTCTATCATTTTTTCCAGAAATCATTCAGGCGTATTTATTATTTCCCCAATCAAATTAATACGGAAGCTTAAAATTCTTCTAACAGCACATTTAAAACGGAGCTTTTTGTCAACGATTAAAAACTTTACTCGCCGCTGCAATACGTTGAAAAAAACCACAGATACATGAATATTAATCTTATGGTATGCTTAACGCTATGTAGTTTCCTGTTGAACTTATATTTAGACATATACCTATACTGCACTTCCACCGTTATCTTTACGTATGTAACACAGTTACGCATAAATTTTAAGTTGAGATATTCTGATTTCCTGATTTTTATCTGCAGTTGCGTTTTTATCATTTCTTCTATCACAGTTGTAAGATTCGTCATTATTGCAACTACTGCTTGTCTGGTTCTGCTTCCAGTCTAACCGGATGCAGGTGAATACTGGATCAGTGATTTCTGTCACGAAATCATAAACTTGCAATGGGTTAGCATTAGTTTATATCTATTCTGTTTCTATAATTTAACTGAATCCTTGTTACTATTATGATGATTAACAATTTGCAAGATCGTGAATACAATCTTGTCATGTAAAATTACTATCCCACTCGTTGTCCTATTGATAGGAAGTCGGTTCAAGCAAAGCATACTTAGCTATTTTATATTTATTTATTTATTTTATTTATTTATGTAACAATTGCTTGCTGCACTTACAGTGTACACCAAAGCGTGCAGCAAGCCAACAATATGTTGTTGCATGAAGTTTTCTAGTTGTATGCTAATGCTATATAGTGTATCCTCATCATGCAAATAAAGTGTTAAAATGACATCATCTTCTCCACAATTGACTGGAAAGTGTTAAAATCGACACAAAAAACGTACAATCCATTCCACAAAGAAGAATTCGATCAGACGATTGGCAATTACTAGCCAAATCCAGAGGGCTGAATGCCTATCTAAAGAAAACTGGTCGAAAATAACGTCAAAACTATTTGATTGAACCCAATTCAACGATTCTATTGCACAAATAAGTATGGTAGCTTTGAGCGTCGATTGCTTTACAAAGAGCACTGTCCCAAGTGTGTTGCACTTTCCAAATGTTACTTATTGAAATAGCCTTACTATTGTTATGCTGGCTTCGAAGTTTGTATCTAAATCTAGTCATGCAACAGGTGGAGAATGAACTGAAGGTATTTCGATTGTTATAGACAAAAGTTGAGCATAATGGTAGATATACTAAAGTTACAAAAATCTATATACAAAATAGTCATTTGTAGTCAGTTTAGTCAGTTGTTATACAATGTGGAGATGACAACAAATGAAAACACTGGTACCTAATACAAATGCATAGGGAAACATTGAAATAGTGAAGTGATATTTTCAAACAAAGTAAATAGTAGTAACGGACCGACGCGACGATGGGTTTGCCGATCTTTGTCTAGCTTGGTATTTGTGATTAAACTATTGGATATATTTGACAGATCTTTTGTAAGTAGAATGGGAACGTCATAAGATATACGAAGTTTAATTTATTATCGTATTGTCATCTCCACCTTGTATAATATCCTCCTGACCGAATTTCGGTCGCAAAGTCTCAATGACAGTAACCAAATGTATGCGCAGACACATGACAAGTGCACTCACTCTTCCCTCACTCATAGTCCGATGGGCAACTGTTACTGTATTTTTCCTATTATTGTAATAGAGCTAATCTTCATCACTCTCTTTTCCTATAATTATTTCGGTAAACTTAAGTATCATCTTTTCAGCATCAAGTTTTCATCTCCGCCATTTCTCTGGCAATTAAAATATCGATCACTATCTCAGCCTTGTTAAGAATTTCTTGACACAAATCAGTAATACTTATCTTGTTAGTAAAAATAATAATAGTACACTCATCCACAACGGTGTAGTTACAGATGCTGCACATAACAGTCATAACACGCAAGCTGATAATGGAAACATTATAGTTATTACTACTGTCATTATTCTATCTCACTGTGTTGAAGTAAGTCATTACGTTCGAAAGTATATTGATACGATTTTAATTCACGTGCTTGTAGTGGATGAAAGTTGTGATTACGCTAGACAAGATTCGGACGTTCCAATTCGCACACAATTTGCTAGATGATTAATAGCTAGATCGAACCAATTCCGTGGGATCAATTAATTACACGTTGAAGTGATAATTTGCAATGATATCATCTGTTGCTCTGAACATCAGCTGGTGCTATCTAAACCGGAACCGCTAGAGATATACATTAGACAGTCTGTAGACTTTTATTAGCAAAAACAAAATGATTTGGTTTATGAAGCTGGCAAAATTTTATGAATAGTCCCGGAACTTCCCGACGCGAATAACAGTTCTACAGAAGAAGCACTGGACACGAAAGATCAGACAAAAACTCGAAACCCATCAGAACTAAACAAGAGAATTGAATTAAATCAATTTACTCAATAAAAAAAGGTCTACCGACAGAATTTCTTGCTCTACATTCATTCAATTGATACCAATAAGTAGTTGAATTAATTCTTAACGAGCATCGAGAAATTACTTGGGAGTGACCCGAAGGCCTGAATAACGCGATTAAGGCCATACATTGTGTTCATTTACATCTTGGACTTGGTCCACCACATTATATGGCTGATGATACATGCTTTCTAGTTTTTAATGGGAATTTCTGCAGTCGATGTTTTGATTTTTACACAAAAGCAGTCTTATGCCGAGATTAACGAGTACCTACACGTGCTTTGACTAAGCATTATTATGTCACTGTCGCACAACTGTCAAACTACAAGTACGAGATAGAGACGGGAACATACCTAAGCAAAAGCATGTTTTTAGGGTTCCGTACCCGAAGGGTGATAAACGGAACCCTATTATTGAGCCTCCGCTGTCCGCCCGTCCGTCTGTTTGACAGCGGGCTGTATCTCAAGAACCGTACTACGTAGACAGTTGAAACATTCACAGATTGCGTATTTCTATTGCTGCTATAATAACAAATAATAAAAATAAAATAAAGTTAAAAATTAAACATTGACATTTTAATCGTAGATATTTTAATTTTCGAAATTCAAGTATGTACCCATTATACGGTGGTACAGAACCCTTCGTGTGCGAGTCTGCTTCGCACTTAGCCGGTTAACTACCTAAGACTTATTTAGAGTTATACTATAGTCTAGCAATATGCACATAACTGCTCTAAAAACGACGTTCTAAGTAATATTTCTCACTGACGAAGCATTTAAATTTTAGGTTCGCCGTTTATGTTCACTTATGTAGTAAAGTTTAATTACACGAGCGATTTATGTAGCCTAATATAGTACTTCGGGACACATAATCAGCCTATAATGTTCCCACTGTTCTGCCTCCTCTCGGTGAGAGGTATGCGAGTTTTCAATCAGTGTTAATGAAGGATTTTATGGGAATACACTTGAAACCGTTTATGCTCCTCTTAAGATAGAAACAACACTATTACTGGTACAATCACGAGCACTAATTATGTAGAGGTACTGACACATAGCATAAGTATTGCATAATCAGCCTAGAACGTTCCCACTGCTGGGACACAGGCCTCCTTTCTGTGAGAGGGAGTGGGCTGTAATCCACCACGCAAGTATGCAAAGTTTCATGATCTACTTTTAAGTATTTTTCGAATACCAGCGGTTTATTGTTCGGTTTGGAGGTAACTTTGGATTTTGTTTTCTGTCGAGAAAATTTTATGGAATCGTGTTTTCGTCAAATATAGTACTTAATATTAATACTCCACTTTACCATAAAATTTCAAAATTAATGCTGCAGTATTTTTGACATAACGGAGGATCATGTCATTTGAGGTAGTATCTAGGGTCTTAAAAGTAATATTCTTTCAATTATGTACTACAAAGTATTTATGAAAATGCATATAAAATTATTATCATAAAGCTGTAACAGAAAATAAACTTCGAAATAATAAATGATGAAGATGGACAAGAAAAGAAAGAGAAATTAACTTGAAGCTGCTGTAGTAGTGTTAAAAATAACAGAAAAGTGCATAGGCAAGCTATAAAACCATAAAAAGCTACCGTCCAAGGATAAAGAGACAAGAATGGAATTTTATAAATAACAATATTACATGCACTTGCTAACAGCATCGAAGCTTTGCAAGACGTATTTCGTAAAATAATAATTGTACTGTAAACTGATATAAAGAAAAATATTCAATGCAATCCAACAGTAAAGGCATTAAGCTTAACGCAGCATAACACATCGTAGACCAAGAAACATTCAACCATACTAAAATTGACAGGTCCAGGACCCATAATTGTCAAATCAGAGGTCGTGTACACCTGTAATTGGTATATATATACACTAGCTTTTGCCCGCGGCTTCGCCCGCGTGGATGTCGGAAAATATCTCATGGGAATGTTCATGTGGAAAACATAGGGCCGTCCGATATAACTGTGCAAACTCAAATCGCTACGATATATCGTTACCGTGTATAGTAGGCATAAAGCTACCAGTCGGCATGATTTTTTCCGACATCTTCAACAGTCGTCGTCATATTTCAGCCAATTTACACAAAACTATAATGAATTACCCTGAATCACTCCGTTCATTGGAGAAAACCGTATGAAAATCCGTTCGGTACTTTTTGACATTATCGCATTCAAACAAACAGACTTACGCGGCGGGGGGACTTTGTTAATTACTTAAAATTTATTATGTCAGTCACGCTCTAATAACAAATAACTTTTGTCCGAGTGTCCACTCGTTCAAATAATTTCCTCGTAAAAACGCCGAATGAAATAAAGACTAAATGTTACCTCAAGATTCGAACTATGACTACATTTCCAATCCCTTAAATCTCTTAAAAAGAGGTAGGTACACAAACATTTGTCAACCCCTATTGTACCCCCTCAAAAACGCTGTACCATATATTTCTTTATTTCCTACCAAAAGCATAAATTTGAATTTTCATATCCCTAACTTAAGAAATGTTGGGTTTCCCATACAAATTTTCATCCCTTATATCACCCCTTGTACGATTATGTTTTAAGATAAAAAGTAGCTCATGTCGTTTCCCAGGATGCTATCTATAGCATTGCCAAATTTTGTCGAAATCCGTGCAGTGTTGTAAATTTTAAAATCAACCCCTATTTTACCCCCTTAGGGGATGATTTTTAAAAAACGCTGAACACATATTTCTTAATTTCCTACCAATAGCATAAATTTGTTATCCCTAACTTAAGAAATACTGGGTTTCCCTTACAAACTTTTATCTTCTAAATCACCCCCTGTAGTATTGTTTTTGAAAGTATCCTATGTCCTTTCCCAGGATGCTATATAAAGCCTTGCTAAATTTTATCGAAATCCGTGCATTTTTGTAAATTTTAAAATCAACCCCTATTTTACCCCTTAGGGGATGATTTTTCAAAAACGTTGAACCGCATATTTCTTAATTTCCTACCAATATAATAAATTTGTTATCCCTAACTTAAGAAATACTGGGTTTCCCTTACAAACTTTCATCCCCTATATCACCCCCTGTAGTATTGTTTTTGAAAGTATCCTATGTCCTTTCCCAGGATGCTATATAAAGCCTTGCCAAATTTTGTCGAAATCCGTGCAGTTTTGTAAATTTTAAAATCAACCCCTATTTTACCCCCTTAAGGGATGATTTTTCAAAAACGCTGAACCGTTTATTTCTTTATTTCCTATCAAAAGCATACATTTTAATTTTCACATCCCTAACTTAAGAAACACTGAGTTTCCCATACAAACTTTCATCCCCTATATCACCCCCTGTAGGATTATTTTTTAAGACAAAAAATAGCCTATTTCCCACCCCAGGATGCTATATAAAGCCTTGCCAAATTTTATCGAAATCCGTGCAGTTTTGTAAATTTTAAAATCAACCCCTATTTTACCTCCTTAGGGGATGATTTTTCAAAAACGCTGAACCGCATATTTCTTTATTTCCTATCAAAAACATAAATTTTAATTTTCACATCCCTAACTTAAGAAATACTGAGTTTCCCATACAAACTTTCATCCCCTATATCACCCCCTGTAGGATTATTTTTGAAAAAAAAAGTAGCCTGTGTCCGTCCCCAGGATACCATCTATAGCCTTGCCAAATTTTATCGAAATCCGTTCAGTGGTTTAGGCGTGAAAAGGTAACAGACAGACAGACAGACAGACAGACAGACAGACAGACAGACAGACAGACAGACAGACAGAGTTACTTTCGAATTTATAATATTAGTATGGAAGTATGGATAAGAACGCATATCTATTAACTTTTAGTATGTATTGTACAATGTATATGCTGTAGGCATACCCATTTTAAATAAATAAATAAATGTTACCCCAAATGCCTATAATTTCACTCACGAGAATGATTCACTTGACCTTTCACTATCAGAAGAAAAGGATCATAATAACTTCAAAGGAGACCAACAATATACCAATTGTGGTCCACTTGCACACCGTTAAGATCGCAGCAGGCATCAGTACCGCCCTAACACAGAATAGATAGGTACAGAAGATGACGTACGCAAATACAGACGCTTACGGACGGAGCTTGGAGATCTCAAACGAATGCCAGTCGCAAAAGTGCTTGCAATTGTTGTTGTACATGAAGCGAGTCTGTGTGGAGCCAACCTTCTGCACTTATATATTCTGTGGCTCAGAATATCGAAATCATTTTAAAACTGTGCCAGAATCTGACCCAAATCTTATGAACAATACTGGTCATTTTTTGCTTTACCTATTGATAGTTCAAAGCCTGAATAGGATATCGATCCTTATAGATCGGTGTAACGGAATTTTTTGTTCAAGTTTTTTGAAATTTGATCGACAGTTGTGTTTCTAGTGTTGTTATGATGAATTGTTGATGTTTTATTGTGAGTTATTAGATGTTCCGAATATGCAAGTTCATTTTCGATCTTTATCATTCATTAGTCGCTTTGTACGTTAAATGTTTTGGGAACTTTACTTACGTTAAATATATAAGTAGAATATCTTTTACCTCTTTGAACTTGTTAATACTTTTTTTCGAGAATTTATAAACAATTGAATCTAGTTTACCAATACCTATCATTATGTAGCTAATGTAATACTTTATTTTCATCTCATTCGAAACCACAAGACTTTAAGCTATCCTCACGATATACAGCTTCCATCAATTGAAAGGTTCCCCCGAAAAACGTTGTAACCATCAAAAAAGTCGAAACGGATTCTATGATGGATAACGTTCTCATAATTTTCCTGCCCCATCCCATGTTACTTGGGGTCGGCGCAACACGTTTTCTTTCTCCATTCTCCCCTGTCAACCGTCACGCTATCATTCACTCCCTTCTCTTTCATATCATTCCTCACACAATCTATCCATATTTTCTTTGGCCTTCCTCTCCTCTCCTATCAACATATAATAATTATATTCATGAATCTTTTAGTCACATGCATTTTGTCTCTCCTCGGATATGGTTAACGTTCTAAGACTCAATTAATTATATAGATCTTAAACCGCGATTAATACGCCCTTAACACTTCCTATTTTAAAGTCTAGCCTTGATTGCGCAGAACTGACATATACCAGTTCCAACACGGAGCTAGATTAGTTTTTTATTACTTCCTTACTGTGAGTGAAGGGATCAGCTGCTTTTATCCCATACCATAATAGGAACCGGAATCTTCTGGTATAATCAGTGATGTGCTATAAATCAATAAAGTCATTGGCTACCTGATCTTTCAATTAGGAGAACGAATTAGGTACTTAAGTAAAAAAAAACATTACAAAAAAATACAACCGATTTCCAAAAACAGCACTACAAAGTGAAAAATAACTTTAATTCAAGTCTTAAATTAAAGTAATCTACTTACAGGTTCTTAATTATATTATGAAAGTATCAAGAACTGGTATGCTTTGAATTACCAAGGTAAAAATAAAAAAAACCGGCCAAGTGCGTCTCGGACCACGCACAATGAAGGGTTCCGTAGTTGGGATGAATTTATACCAAGAACAAACTTAACATTATAGTTGCATGTTCTCCCATACATTCCAACTGCAAATGTAAGTTGGTCGATGATTAGTCTTTAACTTGTAAAGCCTACTTAGCTGTAATACTATTCCTTTATTTGGACTACTGCCGTAATTTTTTTCACATATCCAAAAATAACCATTTAGCTAGAAGGAAAGAAATACACCTGACTCTAACAAAAATTAGCACTTCTTTAAAGCTTAATTTTACGTAAACGAACCCCTGAATTAATCAAAAAGTGGTTTCACAGAGCCGCAATATTTTTGGATGGCCTATGGAACGATACCCCACACCATGGGATAGACGAGAAACAAAAATATCATCCACACTTTACGTGCAAGGGAGAGCTACATTACAATATATATTTTTAAGAATTTATTTTACCACTTTGTCGTCGTGATTAATATTGTATACTCATGCCAATTGACAGATTTCTACTAAGAGTCTCTGTGCTAAGCCGCAGACTGACAGACAAACGGACATGGCGAAATTATAAGGGTTCCTTGTTGACTACAGAACCCTAAATTTATTAATAGCAATAGAGGCTTCCATAGAACTTCAAATTCAAATGAGAGAGATGCTTTGCTTAGTTTTGTATTTATCTTGATGACCGGCTGACCCAACGTTAATATTATATTACTACCGCTACCATTGAAACCTTAGGACCTAATGACCTAGGTAATGTTGCTGTATCTGAATCTTCAAGCTACTCAGTAACCGCTGAAGATGGTATCTGGAAGGCAGATCAATGTTTGTAGGTTTCCGTACCTCAAAAGGAAAAAACAGAACCCTTATAGGATCACTTCGTTGTCCGTCTGTCTGTCTGTCTGTCAGGACCCTTTTTCTCACGAACGCGTGGAGGTATCAAGTTAAAATTAATATCAATTATGTAGGCTTATGGCCCCTTGGAGTTCTAAAAAAATCAAGCCTCTAAGTCAACGCAATAAAAAAATACGGCCATTAAATGCGATGTATTCTGATACTCGCAAGTAAATCAAAAGGTATAGGGTACTTCCCGTTGACCTAGAATCATGAAATTTGGCAAGAAGCAAGGTCTCACAGCACAAGTAAAGGAAAAAGTCCAAAAATTGTCAATTTGTAATTTTATTACTTACATAAAAAAAATTTTTTGGGATTAGAATATTTAATTTGTTTTTGGTATAAATTCTTTTGAACTACGGAAACCTTCATAGTGCGTGGTCCGACACGCACTTGACCGGTTTTTTTTATTATTTGAAGACTAATAGCTCATCGGATGGTAAATAATGATGCAGTCGACGCATCGAAGAAAGGAAGGTACATTTATCCAAAACTTAAAGACTGTCAGGCTTAAATGTGTTATATTCTATAGCCGTGGTACCGTTATGTAAAGCTTTTGCGAGTGATGGTAGATACTAAACGTTTTGTACAGCATAAAAATAAATAAAATTCGGGTAACAATGACCCATAACATATACCTTACAGAGTATACATGTATAAAAACCCATGTTTAAAAGCCTGAAGTTAGGTGTGCTACCAACCTGCTGTCTGACCATTTTATTACCAAGACTTGTGCTGATTCTCTTACAGAGGGGCTTGTGGCTAAGTAATGAAGGCCGTACGGGTCGATCAATCAGATTAAGCTACGCTTGCCGCGGCGGTCCGCAGATGGGTGACCATCTTTACATACCGAGACCCCTCCGTGCCTCGGAAAGCACGTTAAGCCGTTAGTCCCGGCTGTCATTATTGGATCTTTGACAGTTGTTACGGTCGTCAGAAGCCCGAAAGTCTGACAACCAGTCTTTGCAAGGGGTATCGTATTACGCAGTAATTGGGTTTTATAAAATGCTGGTATTCAGCTGCCGGTTAGACTGGAAGCCGACCCCAATATAGTTGGGAAAAGGCTAGGTGGTTTGATTTTGTGCTGATTCTCTTATAACTTTTGCTAAAACAAGAGAAGAAGAACAAGATATCAGTGAGAGGACAAGAGTGACTAAGTGACATTAAAAGTGATAAAGATGATAAACATTCAAAAATTAATGGGACTGACATAAATCAATCTGCTAGCCTTTTCCCAACTATGTTGGGGTCGGCTTCCAGTCTAACCGGATGCAGCTGAATACTAGTATTTTACATAGAGCGACTGCCTATCTGACCTCCACAACCCAGTAAATGGGTACTACGATACCCCTTGGTAAGACTGGTTGTCAGACTTTCGGGCTTCTGACGACCCTTAACGACTGTCAAAGATCCACGTATGACAGCCGGGACCAACGGCTTAACGTGTCTTCCGAGGCCTGAGAAGTCTCGGTATGTAAAGATGGTCACCTATCCACTGACCAACCCCGGCAAGCGTAGCTTAACCTGATGGATCGACCCGTGCGACTGTTATTACTTAGCCACGAGCTGGGATGGGACATAAGCTACCGAAAGACATAAGCTACCGAAAATCTTATAACAATCCTGTTGAAGTCGTTGTTAGAATCGCAAAATGCTTTGAAAGCTTCTGCCAATTATTGTTTGGTTGTTTTGGGGGTGGTGGTGGTGGTTTATGACTGTGCCGTGTCTGTGTCAACAAATAAATGACTCTTTTATGGACGTTTTCTACAATGGTTGCCCATTCGACGTCCATATACAAATTGACCAGCATTAACAGGTTCTATCCATAGAAATATAAAAAACAGGAGAATTGGCAAGGGGGCGAATCTGTGCCCGCGCGACATGCTCAGTACGAACCGTTCAAAATGGCTGATGGCCGTTCAAAAAATCAAATGGCCGTCTCCGCGAACTAATGCGACCGTCACAATTTATAAGAATGCCGTGTTGTTCAGTGGTTTCTTGTAAAAACCGAAGCTCTTGTATGTTACCGTATTTGTCTTTAAAATCATGCAAGTGACAAAGGCCCAAAGTGGAGACACAGGGTTCCGATACATTTTAACATACTGGGCACAACTCCTTCTTTCTTATATCTATGGTTCTATCATAAATATCTCCTCAATAGAACCACCACAGTAAAACATAGTCGTCAACAAGTAATTCAACCGCGCACGCTTATTTGATTGTTTCTAATGCTTAAATTGCCGTGTCTGGATCGCACAGACAGTACCGTATGCCGTCTGTGGATGGAGCTGTAATGTCCGTAAATGATTTGTTACCCATACGTTATGTTTTTATGGTGATAGTTGGTTATTAGTTGCTTAATATTTAATGGGATGTTTTCCACAATTATTAGGTGTATGTATAATTGTTAACAGAGCTCGTGGCTAAGTAATAACAGCTGCACTCTTGCCGGAGTTGGTCCGTGGATGGATGACCATCTTTACATACCGAGACTCCTCCGTGCCTAGGAAAGCACGCAAAGCCGTTGGTCCCGGCTGTCATTCGTGGATCTTTAACAGTCGTTAGGGATCGTCAGAAGCCTGAAAGTCTGACAACCAGTCTTACCAAGGGGTATTACCCAGTCACTGGGTTGTGGAGGTCAGATAGGCAGTCGCTCCATGTAAAATACTGGTATTCAGCTGTCCTGGAAGCCGACCCCAACATAGTTGGGAAAAGGCTAGGCAGATTGATTGTATAATTCGCTGCTTAAATTCAAAGGGGCCAGAAGTGGAAATAAAAATATGAACAGAATTGACAGGATTTTTTGCAATAAAAAGGATTTTTAGTTATTTTCATTTGTAGCCCTTTTGAATTTAAGCAGCCATCGATCGCTGTTTAAATTCAAAGGAGCCACAAGTCGAAATAAAAATATGAACAGAATTGATAGGATTTTTAGCAAAAAAAGATTTGTAGTTATTTTGATTTGTGGCCCTTTTGAATTTAAGCAGCGAATTGTTAACAGTGCAAATATACTCTTGCAATCTTGAGATCTATTGTACTGTTGTGGAATAACTGAAAAAAATAATTAAGTAAGTATAATTATGTGGATGATCACAATTTTTTTAATCATCAATGGCTTAGATGCGTTTTATTTGATCAATGGTAAGCATAGGATTGCAGAGCTTCAGAAGAGTGAAAAGTTTACAGTTTTTTTTTTCTTATCTGTGTGTCCATTGTCTTTTGTAATTTTTTGAATTTAGTTTTTTAACTCATATCGCTAGTAAAAAATCTTTTTGTCATTACATTTCACAAGGTTCTAGCTGCAAGCAGTTCGCACTAAATTCCAAAAGCTCTCAATACTATCAAAATTTTATTTTACATGTTTTTCCCAAGCAATTATCGATAACGAACTAAGTAAACTCAAAACTTTTTCATTTTCTAATTTTTAAATTAAGAATAAAACTGCCAGCTTTAAAAATATTGTCTATTTGAAAACCGCACATTGCGGTTAATAACTTTTTTAATGGCAAGTATACGGCGACAGTATTCAATGAACATCATAGATTATCCATGGCTTTCCATGAATACCAATGTAGGTAATGAGCACTACAGAACTCGTTTGTGATTTAAAAAATAGGGCCTTTAGAGGCCAGGTGAAGTTAATTCATATTTGTTGGTAAATTTTAGTGAATGCATTTTTTTTGTTGTTGGAAATAGGTATTATAGAATTGGTATTTTAGTACACTTAAATTAGCAGTATAATGGGAATTACATGATTTAATTTATCTACACGTATTTTAATTCCCTTAAGAAGTTTTTTCTACCTTTTGTTTTAATTATACAGTTAACTTAAACATACATTACGTTGTTTCACAAAAACTCCTCTTCTTAAAAGCTCAATGACTTTCATAACTGTTACTTTTCTGTCAAACTTAATTGACTAATTATTTAAATTACATCGTTACAACTTTAATTCTTTATCTCGAAAAAAAAAAGAACAAACTTACTCAAAATAATTCCCAAATCACGCTTCAACACACAAACACAGCCAAGTTCCAGCAAAATTCAAATTTGGAACGCTCAAACGCGATCGTGATTGAGAAGAGCGATATACACGTGCGGTTCCGTCCGCGGACGCTTCGCGACTGAGCCCGCGTTCGCTTCACCACAAGCTAATATATCTCGTATACTAGTTTTCATCGTCTTTCACTGGTTTAGCTTCGAGTCGACGGCCACCACTTTCTGGGTTAATGAGGAGCCTGACGGAGCCCGCACTCGCCCGTTTTCTACGTTTTCGAATACGCGTCGGGTGCCGAGTGGTTTTCGAACAGCTGCGTTGCTATGCACTCCTGGTACATTGCTGATAGTTTTTTTGAGGTTCTTTGGTGAAATTATAAAAAAAGTAATTGTTCATCGTCAAGCTGTGGCTTCATGAACTTCTGCGCTTCGAACAATCAAAGCCACACAAAGAGCTTTTCAGGCCATCACATGACTCTATAAATTGAACCTGAACATGAGAGCAGAGAAGCTTTTTGAATTTTGAATCATCATCCTTTACGAATCTATTGCTGGACATAGGCCCATGCAATCGAATTTTAAATCCGCAAATTCAATCTCTTTATAAAAAAACTTAACGTTTATTTTCGCCACGAATGTGACAAAATCAATCTGCCTAGCCTTTTCCCAACTATGTTGGAGTCGGCTTCCAGTCTAACCGGATGCAGCTGAATACCAGTATTTTACATGGGACGACTGCCTATCTGACCTCCACAACCCAGTAACTGGGTAATACGATACCCCTTGGTAAGACTGGTTGTCAGACTTTCGGCCTTCTGACGACCCGTAACGACTGTCAAAGATCCACGAATGACAGCTGGGACCAACGGCTTAACGTGCTTTCCGAGGCACGGAGGAGTCTCGGTATGTAAAGATGGTCACCCATCCACTGACCAACACCGGCAAGCGTAGCTTAACCTGACGGATCGCCACTGGAAAAAAAACTAAAATGCATTTAAGGCATGGAATATAAAGAAAATCTAATCCATTTTCCTCCATAGGCAGTTAAAAGTTTTAATGTCAAATAAAATACTAATACGATACGGATGTTAAATTACCGCGTTAATTTAGAACTTTCCTGAAGTTAAAGCGAGTAGTACTTTACGGAACGTTTTAAAATTTCCTATGCTCACATTTTTATTCAGATGAGGTAGAATGTTTTCGGTCTTAATATACTAACTAGTCTAAATATACTTTTAAATAGATATTGCACTTCGCCTGAGGTCAATGCGGATGAAAATCGGTCAGATGGGCCCCAAAAACTAGGAGCAATCACAGAGACTTCATAAGCTGTCGGGAGTACTCGGGAGGTAGGAGATACTGCAGACTTATTACAAAACGAGGTTTTTCTTCTGTCATGGTTTAAACCATCGAGCCAGTTTTTGTAATAAGAACCTAGCTGTGATAGAAATACAGTTCTTTATACAGAACTGACAACTTAGTCCAGTACTAAGTTGTCCGTTTTGTAAAACTGACAAATTAGTCAGGTGCTAAGTTGTCCGTTTTGTAAAAGTGACATCTTAATGTTCCGGAATATAGTTCGAAATTCAAAAAAGCGTCCATGGTTTAAACTTGGCTTTGAAGATGAACCTTGTTTTGTAATAAGACGGCCTAGGTTCGAAGCCTTAGCCGTTACCGCCAAAAACGGACGTTTTTAACTGCTTTTTGCGTTAGGGCTTCGAAACTAGGAGGTTTAGTGTTGATTTTTTTGACCTCACCTGACCTGCCTCACCTGACTAAAAATGTGAGCATAGGAAATTTAATCTACCTATAGTAGTCACAAATCGCAAGAACTGGAGAAAACGCCACGCGCTGGTACGGACATGTGATGAGGCGAGATGATGACCATGTGACTAAAAGAATCCTGAAGCCTTAGTGTAAGTTTTTCTACTTACTCGATCGCGTTTACGTTAACGTTACAAAATCAATCAATCTGCCTAGCCTTTTCCCAACTATTTTGGGGTCGGCTTCCAGCCTTACCGGATGCAGCTGAATACCAGTATTTTACATGGAGCGACTGCCTATCTGACTTACTGGGTAATACGATACCCCTTGGTAAGAATGGTTGTCAGACTTTCGGGCTTCTGACGACCCGTAACGACTGTCAAAGATCCACGAATAACAGCCGGGACCAACGGCTTAACGTGCTTTCCGAGGCACGGAGGAGTCTCGATATGTAAAGATGGACACACATCCACTGACCAACCCCGGCAAGCGTAGCTTAACCTGACGGATCGACCCGTCCGGCTGTTATTACTTAGCCACGAGCTTAACGTACGTCAATTTCTATGGAATAATTGTGGTTCCCATTATAGTCACCAGACTGCGCTTATTCAGATTCAGTACAAATTGAACTTTATGGTAACGTGACCGTGTAAGTACAAAAACTCGCACTAAGGAGTATGAATATAAAAGGAAAAAGAGGCCGCGGACGACCACCAATGACTTGGCTACGAACAATTAAAAATGACATGTTAGAGAGTTAACACAACTGTAGAGACAACCCGCAACCGTACGGTGTGGCGCAGAAATAGTAGGAGGGCTGACCCCAAATATATTGGGATAGTAGCCAGGAGAAAGAAGAAGAAGAATGTAGTACCTACCTACTAACAAAATATGGATAAATATGTGTCTGAAACAATTTTTTTTTTACTTGTAATCTATTTTGGCGAAATATGGGTGTAGGTATATTATAGGTATATAAACTCCTTTGCAAAAAAAACGGGCACCTTACAGTCATTGGCTTTTCTATGGATATATTAATATTTTTAGTATGTCATTAGCATAAATGAATAGAAATTTCTTATTATCATTGAGAAAATAGATTTTAACCCATAAATCCTGGAATCGGTGTTTTAGTCAATGTAAACAGAGATTCGTGTTAAAATGGAAATTTTTAGGGTATAATTAAATTAAGACTACGAGTATTTTTATGGTATTTTAATAAAAAAAGACATTAAAAAATAAAAATTAATAATGAGTATGACCTCCCCTTGCAGCGATTACGGCATGTAATCGTCTTGGCATGCTTTCCACCAGGCTTTTGATTTTGTCCTGTGGAATGTGTTCCCACTCAGCCGAAATCATACGTTTAAGTCCCTGATGTTTTGTGGAAGGGGTTGGACAGATCGTACTTGCCTTTTTAGGAGGTCCCAGACGTGCTCAATGGGGTTAAGGTCGTGGCTCCGCGCTAGCCAATCCAGATGACGAATACCGACCTCTTGCATGTAAGCATCTACGTCGCCAGAACGGTGGTCCCGAGCATTATCGTCCATGTAAAAGGCATCTTCACCAATTACAGTCAGTGCGGGCTGTGCATGTTGAAAAATTATTCATGTTACATACCTTTGCGCATTTAGTGAGCCATTTTCAATGAACACTATCTCGGTACGATAGCTGGAAGTTACGCCCGCCCAAAACATAACGGACTTTCCACCATAAGGGGTGATTTCTTCAAAACACACGTCGGCATAGCGTTCCCCTGGTCTTCGTAACACTCGCCGACGTCGGTCCTCACCATTCAGACAAACTTGAGCCTCATCGGAGAAGAGTACGCTACTCCAGTTACCTAGTGTCCAAGATAGACAATTTCTAGTGAACCTCAGTCGAGCAATCCGGTGCTCACGGAGTAACTTGGGGGCCCGCGCTGGTCGTCGACTGCGTATATCAACCGCTAAAAGCCTCCTCTTCACTGTCCATAGGCTAACTTGTGCTCCTCGTACCTCTTCAAGGGTTTTTTTAGGTCTATGTAACTGCATTTGCGGTTCCTCAGCCCCTGAGTCACTAAAAATCGGTCGTCTCGTGGTTGTGTGCAACGTTTTCTCCCAGAACCTTGCCTTCTTTGAACGGAACCTGTCTCTTGGTATTGAGTCCAGGTTCTTTGGACGGTTGAACGACTCACGTTTAACCGCTGTGAGCCGTAACATTGGCTACACCCCACTTCCAGCAGCGCTATAATTTTACTAGCTCTTATTGCTTTTTCTGCCGTTACAATCGACACAAAGATATCTGTTTTAAGTCACAATAAGGCAGGATTATGCGACAAACATAAATTATTCTAGTAAAAATAACGAGAAGTTAATTTTAGTTGCCTGATAACCTTTTAACCGCAAACCCGCGAATAGTAAGTAAAAAGTTATAAACTGAAAAAGGGATTATTATTTTTAAAAACAACAGTTTCGAATTTGAAATTTACTTAGAGCATTTAACCTATGGAGATGGCATAGCTGAGCGAACCCCTCTGCCAAAGTCGACTGGCCATATGGCCATGCACGTTATATAAAACTAATTCATTTGGCGACAGCTGTCATTGTGTATCGTATTGTGTCGCAAGAAAGTGCTCCCAAAAAATGGTGAATTGTGCAGTTTCCTCGTGCGAAAAGCGATCTGCCACTTCAAATTTGCGAAACCATGGTGTTTCTTACCACATGTTAGTATAAATAATACATTCAAATACTTTTATTTAAGTACAATGTCGAAATAATCGTTGTTGACATTACGATAGAAAAATACAGTGGTACGTTGGTAGCGCAAACGTAGTACAGGAAGGAATTTGCATAGTGCAGGGACAACGTGAATGAATGATTGATACAATAAATGATTTTTCACACCACCTGCTCGAAAATGTCAAATTATATGTCAAGCAACCTTAACCTAAAGTGAGTCATTAGTGGCCGGGGGCACAGCCGGTCAATAATGTTGTACTGGATTTCATTATGACCCGCTGGTCAATAATGTGATTTGAATTTGGAATCTCACATGCTCAGCTAAATTGGCAGTATAGTACTAACAAACACCTTTTGGTGCCAGAAAGAGGAAAGCTATTCTCGAAACCCTTACTACGCGTGGATGATATTCTCGATTTCCTACAAAATCATAACGACTGCTTCTTCATATCGTTGCCATGTTTTCGAAGACATAATATTGTAAGAATAATTAGATAACTACGAACCATTTTTCATTTTTTTTTAATTTATTTTTTTTAATTTTGGAACGAAGTTCCTTATCGCGCGTTGTGAAAGGGGGCTAGACGGAAAAAAGTCTCACGAAAAGTTGTCACGACACTTTTTGCTATAGGTAGCTATTGTAAGCCGTGCGGCGTGCGCATGTTTCTCTGTCTGTCTCTCTCTCTCTCTCTCTTATAGAAAGCAAGCCAGATATTTTCATTTCTATTTCGCATTGAACAGTGTGGTGTCGCGATGATGATGATGATGATGATGATGGTGATGGTGATGATGATGATGATGGTGATGATGATGATGGTGATGATGATGATAATTATGATGATGATAATTATGATGATGATGGTGATGATGATGATGATGATGGTGATGATGATGGTGATGATGATGATGATGATGATGATGATGATAAGTATAAAAATAAAATTTTGTTACAATTCCTTCACTAATTAATCGAAAGGAACATGGTGATGATGATGGTGATGATGATGATGATGATGATGATGATGATGATGATGATGATGATGATGATGATGATGATGATGATGATGATGATGATGATGATGATGATGATAAGTATAAAAATAAAATTTTGTTACAATTCCTTCACTAATTAATCGAAAGGAACTTCGTTCCATCCGGGTGTCCCTTGACACCTCTCAAGTTTTTTTTTTTTTTAAATTACACATCAACATCTATAAACGTACCAAATAAAAACTTAACTTTATCTTTGCACAACTGGACTAATGTCTCAAATGTTACCATTAACTTCAATTAATATGTAAGTGCATATAACTAACTAGTTCTAAATATGTTATTCTTACTGTTTGTTTATTTAATAAATACGTTGTTTTTCGTACTATGGCTATTATTTTCTCACAGTAGGTGTAAAAAGTAGAGTATCCTCCTCTGGGCTAAAGGTGTCTTTGCCTTGGGCTAGCTTGAATCCCTCGCTGCATTCAGGATTCTTGTATTAACTCCCTCGCTTCGCTCGTGAGTTAAACTCTTAACTACCTCGCTGCGCTCGGGAGTTAAATCCCGAATCCTTCATTGCGCTCGAGATTCAATATGACGCCCGTGACATAAGACACAACTTTAGCCCCTCGGTGCATAATCTACTATTTTCAGTCAGTATGTTCAGTAAACATAGTTCAGTTTTTTTTTGTGAATGTATCTGGATAAGTCAGGTTGAAATTAAAAAATATATTATTTATAAAATATTAATTTCAGTTCTTTGTGAGTCGATTTAAATTCTTTTCTTTTGTAGGCTTAGGCTATTAAAAAATAACAGTTAGTTCGTTTCGAATGTGAGTTTTCGCAGCTCATGCAATTTGAAAAAAAAATAATCCGCGGTGGAATAATTTAATAATTATTACACCGCTGTCAAACCCCAAACCGCTCAAAAATATAATTACCGATAAGGTTATTATACTTCCGCCGCTTGAGGTTTTCCGCAGCCGCAGCAGCAGTGTCAGCACAGCACGCCGAGCCATGAAGGTGGGATGGCGCAAGAGTATCGACACACGTAGCGTCCCACACTAAAGGCCTACCCACCTTCCATGGAAATAATGACATGCTGTCCGGTCTCTTGCCATCGTCGCGTGCCAAGCCATTGGGTTCTAATACAGCTGGAACGCCGACGGTGACAAGGGCTCGTCGGATGATGTCATTGATGTTAGCGTGCCGCGCTTAGCGACCCGCAATTCGGCTGCAAGACAGGCCGTGGTGTCCGAGGCTGTTGACAACTTCGCCAGAGTGACAGCGGTGAGGAGATAATAATAAAATTTCGTATATATGTGTCTCACTTCCACGCTTCACACTGTAATCATGGCAACGTCTAGATGTTTAATGTCATTGAAGTAGACTATGGCTATGAAGCCACTATGAACTAGCCCATGGCTATGAAGCCGCTATGAACTAGCCCATGGCTATGAAACACCCGCATGTTTTCCTACTAAAATATCAAACACCTCATTTAGTTTATTTAATTAGTTAGCTAGTAAACACCGAACTCAAATAGTTGTAAAAAAAAGAAACCGAACGGGTAAAAGACGTGTATTTATTAGTATTTATTCTTTTGCCAGTTATCTATCCCTTGTGTTGCACCTACCATGTTTTGTCTCTGCATCACCCTAAGGTTGACTGGTAGAAAATGCCTCAGGCATTAAGTTCGCCTTTGTACAGTATTTTTTTACTTGTGCATAAAGTTTTAATAAATAATAAATAAATAAAAATAAAAGTGTTATTTTTAACGAAATAATAAAATTGGCTGTGTTGTTTTATTATTTATATTCTACACTTCCTACTTTTTTGACACGTATACCTACAATAAGCCCGCATTATAAAACGGGGCTCAGTATGTATCCCGAATTGCCGACCCTAAATGCAGAATGATAGGGAAAGGCACTGCAGTGCGATTCTGTAACCATCTCACCGTGAAAACTTAGGTGAAGTGAGCTGTCAATAGTGTCAATTCCTAGCAAAAACAAACTCACTTCACCTAAGTTTTCACGGTGAGATTTTTACTGAATCGGCCGGCTGGTCCAGCAATATGTTATTTGAAAAAATATTTGACTCTATAAATAAATACAATCGTTCTTTTTCTAAAGCACTATAAATTTTTTGGTCATTACTGGCTACCTACGTAGTTTCGCAGGCATTAATCATATTGCGTATTTTTGTGTAGGTACACACGACTACACACCAAGCTATATACATTTCCAGTTTACACTGATCTCTAATTATAAGGAAATCCTATACAATGCGAGATCAGCTTATACTGGAAATAAACAGGGTTATTGGTAAAACACCAGCAACCTCTTAAAGGGTCATTGTATTCATCATTATGAACAAGTTTTACTATGGGCCCAAACACGAAATCGCGAAAAAAAAAATCAGCTGTTCAGTACATTTTTATCTACATCAAACTCGTCAAAATGTAGGGAGCAGCTGATTTTTTTTCGCGATTTCAGGTTTGGTCCCTCATTAAAAGTTGTTCATAATGATGAGTACAATGACCCCTAAAGAGGTTGCTGGTGTTTTACCAATAACCCTGTATAGCGTGATCTGTAGCCCTGCGTATACATACAAGAAATTAAAATGAATGAACATTTATTCATTCATTCATGTAATGAAATATCACTCATTGTTTGTGTCACATCACTAGCACTGTCAAATTTTCGTAGTGTGCTGTATGTGTTTTCCTCGCCCCCCGCATAAAGTGGCAGAAAATGTTGTTCGGTGATTCGCTGCTTGCCATCTCCATAGTTAAATGCTCTAAGGAAATTTAACTTTTTTTTCATACCCAGACTCTTTATTAAGTGCCAGTAACATAGTTTGGCTATTGAGACCTCTTTAGAAGTAAATGATTACCAATAATGTAGAAAAATCCAAACCGCCCGTTTTTTTTGCAAAGAAGTGTAGTTACTGCGGTGTATACAGGATGGGGATAGCTTGAGGAATTGCGTAACACAGAAGTGCAATGGAATTGCCCTTAAGGTATTACAGCCATTTTTGAAAAGTGTCTCAATTAGATTAATAGTGCTAATAAGGCACTAAAAAAACACAAAAATTTTATAAACAAACACTTTAAGTACTGATCAGTTGACAGTTGACATTGACACTTTTTAATGTACACAGACACAGCGGTATGACGGAATAACATGGCGACTACTTTCATGGTTTTACAAAACAGATTAAAACTTTAAAATTTATATTGTTATTTTACGAACTAAACTAACATTTTCCGACTGCTTTTTGCCCAAGCTATCTAAATAATTTAAGTATTTTTTAGATTTTTTCTCCAACAGATTAAACTACCGTATTGCGTCATTTACGTTGTTGAGCAGAAGAATGTTTCAAACAAGAAATGCTTCAAGATCCAAAGGATTGTGCTTGAAAATGCAATTGGGGTAATTAATGGTTAGGTACCTTTTCCGAGATATCCCAGTGTTTCACAAAATGATTCGTATTTTTTCGTGACATCATGAGGTATGCAAGAATTATAGATAACTAGCTTTTTCCCGCAGCTTCGTCGCGTGGATAATTTACGAAGAAATTATCTCACGGGAATGAACTACCGGGATAAAAAGTATCCTATATCCTAATTCAGGTCATGGTCTACCTGTGTGCCAAATTTCATGCAAATCCGTTTAGCCGTTTTAGCGTGAAAGCGTAACAAACAAACAAACTCACTTTCGCATTTATGATATTACTAGCAGCGCCCCGCGGTTTCACCCGCGTAGACCGGAATAAAAAGTAGCCTATGTGTTAATCCAGGGCATAAGCTATGTACATACCAAATTTCTTCCAAATCAGTCCAGCCGTTTGAGCGTGAAGAAGTAACAAAAATACACACACACACACACTCACAAACTTTTGCCTAATTAGTGTGATTAGTTAGGATGTCGTATGAAATAGATTAGCCAATCAGTAAAGGCGGTTAGCAGTGTCACTAGTGAGTTAGTGACTCCTAGACCGAGGCAGTCAGCTTTAAACTATTGGTTCTCATCTTAGAATTACAAATCACTTGTAAGATACTACTTGGGAATAGCAAACATAGAATTAACTGTAATCCCACTAATATTATAAAGACGAAAGTTTGTGAGTGTGTGTGTTTGTATGTTTGTTACTTCTTCACGCTGAAACGGCTGACCCGGTTTGGATGAAATTTGAGATGTAGATAGTTTATAACCTGGATTAACACATAGGCTACTTTTTATTCCGGTCAACGCGGGTGAAGCCGCGGGGCAGCTAGTCCTTCCTAAAGAAATCATTTTTAGCATCAAGACAAAACAGTTCATAGATCTAGTGTGCGCACTGCTTAGGTACCAGAGTCGTACAATAAGCTACGGACGATCGTATATCATAACGGAATGGAGCCGATGAAGCACTGTTACGTTGAAGGAAGGGCCAGGAAACTGGGTTGGTTTTATTTATAACTTGGCTGAGTTCCTACATTTTACGAACAGATAATGGTTAAGGCTAAGTGAAAAAGAAACAATACTGGAGAGACTTCATTAGATTAAACTTGCTTGATGAGGGCAGTTTTTCGATGAAAAAATCTATTGACAATTTTCCAATTTGGAGTGTAGTGGGGCGATTGTGGATGGGAAATCATCAAATGACTTCTCCCGCTCTGGGTGGAGCGGAAGGGCGTGTCAGACTTTTACTGACTAAAAACATTACTGCTTCGCAGAAGGAGGTGACGGCCTCCCATGCACTCTCGCTCCGCACCATGGCCTGGATCAGGTTCGTACGCCAGAGATCGCCGCCGCCAATCGCCTGCCCAAACCGGACAGACCTCCACTGTATGCTCCACCGTGTCCTCCGGGCGATCCACACAATGTTGACACCCGGGCGTTTCCTCCCGGCTTATGCGGAACAGGAACCTCCCGAAACAACCATGTCCGGTGAGGACCTGCGTCAGGCGGAAGCTGAAGAAGGTGAGGTGCGATCGTTCACGCCTGCACTATTCACAGAAATTATTATTTCGCGCCGAGTGCGGTGAGAGTCGCTGCTGTCATCAATCGTTTGGAAGAACTTGTGGCAAACGAGGTCCTGGCTTTCTTGCAATACCAGCTGGATGTCATGGACGAGGTTCAGCGAGGAGGAGATACGAGGAGCCAAAACGCTGATCTAAGAGTCGCTAGAAATGGCCGACCGAATGCCATCCCACAGGAGGCATAAGAAGGGAGAGAGAGTCTCCAAGATACTCTTAATATTAAATTGTTGAAAGAGACCGAACCGGACGACGTGCCGACTTTTGTGACAAAGGATTTGCGCAAGTTTCCCCCCGTCACTTTTGACCACGTCGACGTCACAAGCCTGGATAAGGTGCAGTTGAAGTTGGAAGCATCGCAATCCACCATCAGTGATCTACGTACCGAAATAGCGGATTTACGCAACACTATTATTAACACAAACGAGATATTTACCATGTTTACTGTTCGATTCGAGTTCCCGATATTTCGGCACTGTTGCAAGCACCATCAGGCCTCTTGCACTGGTACATTCCGCTCGAGATAAGTACCTACAGCTCGCGGCAACTCTTAGTTTCAAGTCAGTCAGGGTGTATTACGCGCTCAGCGAGCGAGACACGTACGGCTGCCCATGAAAAAATTAAATCTTAGATTTTGAATTTAAGTATACTATTCATATTATCACTATACACACTATATATAAATTAGTGATATACTTACTTTTTTAATGAAGAAAATCCATTACGAAATGTAGAGTCTTGTTGCTACCTTTTTTTTACCTACCTACCTACTTACTATAGTTGCCGACATTTAACTTGAGGTCTCGGCGGAGTGGTGGGGGTTTGTGTGCGCGTCGTATTGTTTCAGGAGTAAGGTCCAAAATCGCTTAAAGTAATTAAGGATTAACTTAGGATTAACAAGCAACTGTACCTACCCGCGATTGTACGATCGCACAAACTTAGCCACTGGTGCGTTGAGGCATCTTTAGTGGTTTTATGACCATGTTCAGGCGACTAAAGTGCCCCAAATGTCACTTTCAATTTAAGACGTGTTTGTACCTTGTTTACTTTAGAACACTTCTAAATATTATACGAGATGATGGTGTATTAAAAATAATTGATGATTGAATGATGATCATGATTATAATGATTGTTTAATTGATTAATAAAAAATAACGTTTGAAAATTATAAGACATTACATTAAAGTGAAATAACTCTAGATAGACTACTCTTATATACAATAAAAGTTTAAAAAGCTACCATAAACCCAACCACCACCATACCATATGGTATGTATGGTATGGTATATGGTGCTATGGTACCATATTTTATTTTTTCTTTGCGGACAGCCCTAGTACTCGGCTAAGCGGCGTAGGTATGTTACGGACGAGTAACGACACAAAGTAATAACAACTCTCAAGCGCGGCGATTAAGAGCAATTTAGCTTGCGCATGGGGAGGAAATGATTTTGTAGGCTATTATAAAAGCGGCTTTCTTCAAGATCAAAGGAGTGCAACTTCTGTACGTTAGTACTATTATTTATTCTGTGGCACCATGATCATGGATAATAATAATGAATCACAATATTTGATAGATTACTAGAATAATACCACAAGACCTATTTACACAAGTATCACACCAAGTTGTAAGATTGCTACAGACAAAATATTCCAAGTAATCACTGTGAGAGGAGTTCTTACTCGAAAGCTCCTTTGAAAGAAGCCAAAGAACAAATGAATATTCCAGCATACCGATGCAATAATGTGAAGGAGATGTTTGAACTATATTTCCAATTAAATAATTTCCTTTCAGCAACAAATGTAAAAATATGTGAAAAGCCTCTAGAAGTCAGAACACCTTACCCATAGACTTATAAAAAAAGATGGACTCCGCGCTGCGCATACCGAAAGTGAAGCACAGTAGTATGCCGGCACCGTTTGTACAAACACGCCTCGCGCACACATTTACATCATAGTATGCCGACCGGCCGCCATTACGTGACACGAGCGACGGCGTCTTTGCAGGTACTCAAATCACGCACACATAGATCGGTAGGGTGCTTCACTTTCGATATGCGTGGCGCGGAGTCCATCTTTTTTTATAAGTCTATGACCTTACCTAAGATTTTTTTCAAATGATCTTAATAAATATGGGTTTGTAAGAAGTGACGCCAGCCAAGAGAAGGTTGCGTGTTGAGCTGTTGTTGCAGGATATCCCAATGGCAATTTCATGTCAGATATGATTGAAAAATTTCACAGAGAAACTAGTAGGGTTAAGTTTTCCAAACTGCATAAGTTTAACCAAGAAGGGTTTGAAGCTTCACAGTACAGTGAAAGTTTAGATAAGCTTGCAGAATTTAAGGATAATTATGAAGATGACGTTGAACTGTAATAAAATAATATTTATCTACTAACACTGCTTTACTTAAAATGACTAAAAATAAATAAGCTTTAATAAACTGAAGTTATTGCGGGTGGGTGTTTTATGAGCAGAAAAATCGGTCTACCCTCTTTCTTGTGTTTGTGTTAGTAATGATGTTAGTGATCATGGCAGTTTAAAAACTTTTACGAAACACTGTATACAGGGTGAAATTGAATAGATGCGACAAAATTTAAGGGGGTGTTCTACGCATCAATATGAACAACTTTTACTATGGGACCAAACCTGAAATCGCGAAAAAAAAATCAGCTGTTCAGTACATTTAATGTTCGCATAATTCGTCAAAATGTACTGAACAGCTGATTTTTTTTTCGCGATTTCAGGTTTGGTCCCATAGTAAAAGTTGTTCATATTGATGCGTAGAACACCCCCTTAAATTTTGTGGCATCTATTCAATTTCACCCTGTATAGGTCACACGAGTCAGCTAACAACAGCAACGTACGTCACGGAGCGGTCAGTGCATCGCAGCCGAGTTTCGAGACAGCAAAATTTGACTCGTCGACGGCCACCGTCACTGATGTCAAGTGATGCACAACCGTTGCCCCATCGTTGGAATGCTGATGAATGTCAGCACGTCAACACCTACTGCCTATCTGACCTCCACAACCCAGTAACTGGGTAATAAGGTACCATATTACCCAGTTACTGGGTTGTGGAGGGCCTTGGTAAGACTGGTCGTCAGACTTTCGTGCTTCTGACGACCCGTAAGCGTGTATAGAAATGCTACTTCAGTACGTTCCCTCAGGCGGAGACGATAGAGTCATTTCCAGGCGTTAAACACACGTAAATGCTAGTAAATGCTAATTCCGCGTAAATGCTACTGAATAGGTACTAGCATTTACGTGTGTTTAACGCCTGGATATGCGCTAACTCTAGATATTCGTGTCCGCCTGAGGGTACGTACTGAATTAGTATTTATATATACGCGACCCGTAACGACTGTCAAAGATCCACGAATGACAGCTGAGACCAACGACTTAACGTTCTTCCGAGGCACGGAGGAATCTCAAGGTATCTAAAGATGGTCTACCATCCACGGACAAACCCCGGCAAGCGTAGCTTAACCTGATGGATCGACCCGTGCGGCTGTTATTACTTAGCCACGAGCTCCTCCAGTTTAAAATAACTAAAGTTCTTAATAATTTATTACAATCTAGCCTAATAGACTAATAATTAATTTAACTCTAACTTATTATTTTGCGTGATAGATTTTGGTATAACAAAGACTAATTAGCACTTTTAGACAATTCTGCAGGTCTGGTAATATTGATTAAAATACTTCGTTCACGTGTTACATGTACCTACAACACATCATTGCTACTATTATTAATTCACTATACAGGGTGTAAGTGTAAACAGTGGCAATAATTTAAGGGGTCATTGTACTCATCGTTATGAACAACTTTTACTATGGGACCAAACCTGAAATCGCGAAAAAAAAACAGCTGCTCAGTACATTTATGTTCGCATAATTCGTGAAAATAAAGGGAACAGCTGATTTTTTTTTCGCGTTTTAAGGTTTTGGTCCCATAGTAAAAGTTGTTCCCATAGTAAAGATTGCCACTGTTTACACTTACACCCTGTATTTAAACACTACACTAACTCAAATGCTTTAGTTCTCTTTAGCCTACACACTACGGCCGTGTTGTCTAGCAGCTGTATTGCCTCGACATACAAATGTCGGTGAAGCCTGTGTTCGTGGGCTTCAGCAAATTCTTGGATGATGGTGGTGACGAGTTCCATTTTAAGGTCGCGGTGGAGATCTCATTCCTAATGTACCATGGTGCATTTACAGTATCCCTGAGTACTTTATTTTGGAATTGTTGTATTATTTTAACGTTGCGTTTAGTACATCCCCAAAGTTGGATACCATACGTCCAAATTGGCATAAGAATATGCTTGTATAATATAATTTCATTATGCATTGATAGACAGGATTACCTTCCGAGTAACCAATACATAGATACGCCAAAGTGAAAAAATACATTCAATTGGGATAATAAAATTCAGGCGGACTTTTATTATCCCAATTGAATGTATTTTTTCACTTTGGCGTACAGTTGTACAGTTTTTTGTGCGAAAAGTTTAAATAAATAAATAAATAAAAATATATTTAAAAGTTTGTTACAACATTAATAATTTTTACTTTGACAGTGATGCCACAGTGGATTTAAAATTCGGTGTTAAAATAACACATTTTTCAAAATTAAATAAAACAAATCATGACACTAGGGAACGCCAAACTTACATTAGGACCACTGAACTATTTTAATGCACATTCTATACCTAATAGTACATTATTGCAAAGGCCGTGAAATAGGCAATTGCAGGTCGAGTATGAGTTTGAAGGCCGAGCCGTAGGCGAGGACTTCACTAATACGAGACAAGCAATTGCCATTTCCGCCGAGGCATATATTGTGCTTTTCTCAAAAGAATGCAGGGAAATGAAAGTAGTTAAGTTTCCATAATTTTTCAAGTTAATGCCGTTTTTAACATGAACTGTACATTTCAGCATGGAATAAATTGCCCATAATGTGGAAGGGTTTTTAGTTTTAAAAATCTCATTAAAATACGCCAAAAATACTGTTTCGGAGAAAATGTTCACTTTTTTCTCGTTTTTCCAAATCAGAAAATTTTCATATAAGTACCTACTTTCATGTATTTTTCTTTTGACTTCGCTGGAAGCAGGTTTTCCATTGCCAATTTGGCTTCTGATCTTAAATCTGGTGGAGTACCTACCTACAATCAATCTCCATTTTACTCTGAATAGTTGGAACTCATTTTAATTAAGTATTAAATTTATATTTAATAAGTATGTAAATATAAATTTTCAAATCAAGATGAATTTTCAGTTTTGCCGCAAATTTTCTATCTAACATCTGTGCCGAAAGGCAAACGATTTTATGGTTATAGGGCTATACAGCCACGCAAAAGCAAAGAGAGATATCCAATCAAAGAGTATTTAATAACCCCAGCACGCCGTTTCATACAACATTGCTGGAGCGGTGTAATGTTCCAAATTCAAAAAACGCTCCTGCAATGGATTTGATTTTCTTTGCACCGTAAATTCGATACTTCGCTTGTTCTTTTTTCGAAAATAATGACAATATTTCCATGCACGTTTGAGAAATAGTACATTATTGCAAAGGCCGTGAAATAGGCAATTGCAGGTCGAGTATGAGTTTGAAGGCCGAGCCGTAGGCGAGGACTTCACTAATACGAGACAGGCAATTGCTATTTCCGCCGAGGCATATATAGTGCTTTTCTCAAAAGAATGCAGGGAAATAAAAGTAGGTAGTTAAGTTTCCATAATTTTTCAAGTTAGTGCCGTTTTTAATATGAACTGTACATTTCAGCATGGAATAAATTGTCCATAATGTAGATGGGTTTTTAGTTTTAGCAATCTCATTAAAATACGACAAAAATACTGTTTCAGAGAAAATGTTCACTTTTTTCTCGTTTTTCCAAATCATAAAATTATCAAATACTTACCTAGTTTCATGTATTTTCCTTTTGACTTCGCTGGAAGCAGGTTTTCCATTGCCAATTTGGCTTCTGATCTTAAATCTGTGGAGTACCTACAATCAATCTTCATTTCACTTTATATTTATTATGAATGTAAATTTGTTATTTACATACATAATACTTAAATATAAATTTTCAAATCAAGATGAATTTTCAGCTTTGCCGCCAATTTTCTATCTAACATCTGTGCCGAAAGGCATTTGTGGCTATCTATACAGCCACGTGAACGCAATTTATACTAAGCAAAGAGACTGCCATTGGTATGCCAAGAATGATAAAAGAGATCCAATGAAAGAGTATTTAACCCAGCACGCCGTTTCATACAACATTGCTGGAGCGCTCCAGCAATGTTGACATTGCTGGAGCGCTGTAATGTTCCAAATTCAAAAAACGCTCCTGCAATGGATTTGATTTTCTTTGACCGTAAATTCGATACTTCGCGTGTTCTTTATTCGAAAATAATGACAACATTTCCATGCATGTTTGAGAAAAGAGTATTAAAGCGAAAGTGCCAATGTACCCATGCAAACATGGATGTTAAGACTCTTAACACGAACTAAGCTTGGTGTAAACATACCTATGAATTGCTAATCATTCGCCTACAGGCAAAAGTCACCTACTTCCCACAAGTATTTAGCTGATTAGCGTCTTTAATTGAATAACCCGTTTCTTTTATTTATTAATTCATTAAGTTACTAGTTTCGAGAGTGACTCTTGGTGTCAAAAGCTTGAAGCTAAATTAAAAAACTAGCCAAGTGCGTGTCGAACCACGCACAATGAAGGCTTCTGTAGTTGAAAAGAATTTATCCCAAAAAGAAACTTAACATTGTAATCCCAAATTTTTTTTTTATGTTATAAAAAATATTTTTATTTACAATTTTCGGACTTTTTCCTTTACTTGTACTGTGAGACCTTGCTTCATGCCAAATTTCGTGATTCTAGATCAACGGGAAGTACCCTAAAAGTTTTAATTTACTTGCGAGTATCAAAAATGTCACATTGTATTGCCGAATTTTGTGAGATTGTACTCATCATTATGAACAAAATAACCAAAAAACCATAAAACTACTAAAAACGCTCAGAATTAACAGTAATTTTTTCCTTACTTACTACTTATAGAATTAATAAAAGTTAGTTCATAAGAAATTAAAATTTCATACTACCTATAGGTACTTAAACAAAAAAAGAAATTATTATAAAACTCAAAGGAGCTCGTGGCTAAGTAATAACAGCCGCACGGGTCGATCCGTCAGGTTAAGCTACGCTTGCCGGGGTTGGTCAGTGGATGGGTGACCATCTTTACATAGCGAGATTCCTCCGTGCCTCGGAAAGCACGTTAAGCCGTTGGTCCCGGCTGTCATTCGTGGATCTTTGACAGTCGTTACGGGTCGTCAGAAGCCCGAAAGTCTGACAACCAGTCTCACCAAGGGGTATCGTATTACCCAGTAACTGGGTTGTGGAGGTCAGATAGGCAGTCGCTCCACGTAAAATACTGGTATTCAGCTGCATCCGGTTAGACTGGAAGCCGACCCCAACATAGTTGGGAAAAGGCTAGGCAGATAGATTATAAAACTCAAAATAAACGTAAGTTACAACTGCGAAATTGCTACATAATGCGATGCGTCAGCGTGCATCAATAAAAGTAATCTGTCAAAACGCAATTTTGTGATATGGCGACTGCTTAGATTGACAGCGAATCCTAAGTTGGGCAAACTACTTTTTTCCTACGAACACTAAAGAAACGAGACAGGGTCCACGATTATTACTACAAATGTTTACTTACCACCTAAGCATAAATACACTGTGGAATGCAATACATAATTGTGTATTGAGACGTCTGAAATAAATATTAGGTCGGGGAAAAAGTTCCTTCGTATTTTATATACAAATTCAAGACATATTTTTTTCATAGTTTATTATCAAAACTGTTTTGTGGTAAATTCCCAGTTCTTCAGCTACTTCGTAACTACTGATATGCCGATTTTGCTCCACTTTTTCAAAAATGGCATCCATTTTATCCGTAATAGGGCGACCAGAGCGACGTGCATCTTTGACATCAAAATTTCCGGATTGAAAACGCTTAAACCAAATTTGTGCTACTCTCACAGACACTGCACTAGGTCCATAAACATCGCAAATTTTTTCGCGGCTTGCGTTGCATTTTTACCTTTTTTGTAGTAAAATTTTAAAATGTATCCAATTTCTTCATTAGATTCACTCATCTTGACAGTACGAAAAACAAATGAAAATCGCATTTTCCTAATTTGAATTTGGAATTATGTTCTTTAAAATGTAAACTTTCAATGACATCAAAACCAGCCAGATACAAACAGTAGAGCCAGAGAGATTTTATTATAACTTTATACCTCTAAAATACGAAAAAACTTTTTCCTCGACCTATTATTCTTATTTATTTCAGACGTCACGTGTGTTTAAAATATTTAAATGAGTGCACTTCTTTGTTGCAATATTTTTCTATTTTCCTCGCAGGCATTTTGTTAGCAAAAAGATTTTCATAATAGCAACTGTTAACAGATCTTACAAATTGCAGAGGTAATCAAATCAGGAGATGGTACATTAAAGGTTTCTTATTATTAAAATTTCATTTGAGTGCAAAATGGAATGTTATGTAAAGTTTTAACTTAATATTTTATGACTCAAAGATAAGGCTTTATCAAAGCTTTAAGAAGTTTCTAAATAAAATCATAATTTTGAAGAGATTTTCATTCTTTAGGAACGTTGGATGTACCAAATAAAATACTTCAGAATATTTTCCAAAGCCCAGTTAGACATTACCTACAGAAAACCGTTTTACAACACCTAAGAAACACTCGAAGTTAATTTTATCTTTCCAACACAGTTTATTATCAAAACCGTTAACTGAATAACTTCTAACAGCTAAGGGATTGTAAACTATTACAATCTGATCCCGTGCCGGTTAAACTAAACCAATTAAAGTTAACCAAACATTACACATCGGGTACCAGGCATGCAGAGACTAAAGGAACGTTAATCACGTTTCAGAAGTTGTATCGCCTTGTGTGCTTGGGTGGTGGAAGTTTTAAGGGCAGTTTCGTTGATTTTTGTTGTTTTGGTAGGCATTGCCATTTGAAAAAAATATTTACTGTCTTTTACCCGCGGCTTATTGTGTATCCCATATGAACAGCGTATTTTCCCGCTACAAAAAGGGGCAGTTTCGTTGATTTTTGTTGTTTTTTTCAAATGGCAATGCCTACCCATTGTCATTTGAAAAAAATATTTACTGTCTTTTACCCGCGGCTTATTGTGTATCCCATATGAACAGCGTACTTTCCCGCTACAAAAAGGGGCAATTTCGTTGATTTTTGTTGTTTTTTTCAAATGGCAATGCCTACCCATTGCCATTTGAAAAAAATATTTACTGTCTTTTACCCGCGGCTTATTGTGTATCGCATATGAACAGCGTATTTTCCCGCTACAAAAAGGGGCAGTTTCGTTGATTTTTGTTGTTTTTTTCAAATGGCAATGCCTACCCATTGTCATTTGAAAAAAATATTTACTGTCTTTTACCCGCGGCTTATTGTGTATCCCATATGAACAGCGTACTTTCCCGCTACAAAAAGGGGCAATTTCGTTGATTTTTGTTGTTTTTTTCAAATGGCAATGCCTACCCATTGCCATTTGAAAAAAATATTTACTGTCTTTTACCCGCGGCTTATTGTGTATCCCATATGAACAGCGTATTTTCCCGCTACAAAAAGGGGCAGTTTCGTTGATTTTTGTTGTTTTTTTCAAATGGCAATGCCTACCCATTGTCATTTGAAAAAAATATTTACTGTCTTTTACCCGCGGCTTATTGTGTATCCCATATGAACAGCGTACTTTCCCGCTACAAAAAGGGGCAATTTCGTTGATTTTTGTTGTTTTTTTCAAATGGCAATGCCTACCCATTGCCATTTGAAAAAAATATTTACTGTCTTTTACCCGCGGCTTATTGTGTATCGCATATGAACAGCGTATTTTCCCGCTACAAAAAGGGGCAGTTTCGTTGATTTTTGTTGTTTTTTTCAAATGGCAATGCCTACCCATTGTCATTTGAAAAAAATATTTACTGTCTTTTACCCGCGGCTTATTGTGTATCCCATATGAACAGCGTACTTTCCCGCTACAAAAAGGGGCAATTTCGTTGATTTTTGTTGTTTTTTTCAAATGGCAATGCCTACCCATTGCCATTTGAAAAAAATATTTACTGTCTTTTACCCGCGGCTTATTGTGTATCCCATATGAACAGCGTACTTTCCCGCTACAAAAAGGGGCAATTTCGTTGATTTTTGTTGTTTTTTTCAAATGGCAATGCCTACCCATTGCCATTTGAAAAACATATTTACTGTCTTTTACCCGCGGCTTATTGTGTATCCCATATGAACAGCGTATTTTCCCGCTACAAAAAGTCCAGCCCTTATACTAATCTCTATGCAAAAAATAACTACATTCCACTGCTCCATTGTTGGAACATGGACAAACCAACAAACGAATTTTCGCATCGGATGGCAAACAAATTATGGTGCAAATCACAAACTTAAAAAGGAACACTAATAAAAACAAATCAATTTGTGAGGTACTTGATTATTGAACATTAAATGAACATGAAATCCAACGTTTACTTTTGAAAAAAAATAATAGACCGATTTTCAATTAGGAATACCGGAAACATAATTATTATAGTCCAGTAAAAATAGATCGATTTGTATGGAGTAGATTGCAATAAATGCTCTTTGGGTGATAATTCAGAATTAAATAGATAAATAGCTGAAATACATAATTGACAGTAATCTAGCTCCGATATTTTATTAATATGTATTGAGTTATTACTCGAGAGGAGGAGGAGCTCGTGGCTAAGTAATAACAGCCGCACGGGTCGATCCATGAGGTTAAGCTACGCTTGCCGGGGTTGGTCAGTGGATGGGTGACCATCTTTACATACCGAGACTCCTCCGTGCCTCGGAAAGCACGTTAAGCCGTTGGTCCCGGCTGTCATTCGTGGATCTTTGACAGTCGTTACGGGTCGTCAGAAGCTCGAAAGTCTGACAACCAGTCTTACCAAGGGGTATCGTATTACCCAGTTACTGGGTCGTGGAGGTCAGACAGGCAGTCGCTCCATGTAAAATACTGGTATTCAGCTGCATCCGATTAGACTGGAAGCCGACCCCAACATAGTTGGGAAAAGGCTAGGCAGATTGATTGATTGAGTTATTACTTATTAGCAATAAAGTAATAAAATTTTGAAGTAAGAACAAAAATGGACCACTGGTGATTTTGTACACAGGCCAAAGGAATTAAGTAACCAGACACGCACACTACAAAACTATATCCTACTGTACGTACTGCTCACAATGACAGCCTCGCACACATCCCATTCATAGAGTGTTTGCGCTGACGTCTTTTAAATGATAGTGTAACATAATTTCGCGATGTAGGATAGTTGCTCTCGTGGCGCAACAGGTAAGCATTCAACCTACAGTGACAGAATGATCTGAGTTCGAGCCTCGAGTTTACTAAAATATTATTTTTGAGATTTTGTAATTTAAAATGAATATACTAACTGAATAAAGCGATATTCTGACCAGTTTGAGAATCTACCACAAGTTTCTCGCCTACTTAAAATTATTTCCCAGTTTAGAAGCTAACTACCCGCTTTAAAAATATATTCCTGCCTTTAATTGTGAACTTATGTAGTCAGTCTGCATTAGCAACTACACATTATACTCTTTCTTTTGCACTTGAAGTTTGTGATTGTGATATATTGATTAATTTAGACCATGCATCATTTAACAAGATTTCAAAAAGCTCAGATTATTGTTTTGCATGAGAAAAAAAATATTTCTATTAGTGAAATCGCAAGGCGCCCAATGCTATCGGTGAGTGAAATTATTATTAGAATGTATTAATTTATTATGTCACCGTGATCCCACCCAGTAATTTTATTATGATTGTCTGTTGTATCTCATTTAACGAATTGTGGATATGAATAGTTGAATCTAATAGGAAATGACACCGGAATAGTTGAATTTAGTATAATGAGTGGCTATGCAGTTAACAAATAAATACAATTTTTGTTAACTGCATAGCCACTCATTATATCGATAACTAGCTTCTGCCCGCGACTTCGTCCGCGTAAAATTTCTTGTCCCCCCCACCCACTAACCCCCACGCATCGCATCGCAACGACTGCCCGCGCTATTACTTCGTTTGCGCTTAGCATCCTTTCTGACATTTTTTATTTTTGCTCGACTCCTAAGGGCCCTAGCGTGATGTTAAATAGCCTATATCCTTCCGCATCGCCTGCCCGCGCTATTACTTCGCGCTCGGCTTCTAGGGGCCCTAGCGTGATGTTACATAGCCTATATCCTTCCGCATCGCCTGCCCGCGCTATTACTTCGCGCTCGGCTTCTAGGGGCCCTAGCGTGATGTTACATAGCCTATATCCTTCCGCATCGCCTGCCCGCGCTATTACTTCGCGCTCGGCTTCTAGGGGCCCTAGCGTGATGTTACATAGCCTATATCCTTCCGCATCGCCTGCCCGCGCTATTTCTTCGCGTTCGGCTGCTAGGGGCCCTAGCGTGATGTTAAATATCCTATATCCTTCCGCATCGCTTGCCCGCGCTATTACTTCGCGCTCAGCTTCTAAGGGCCCTAGCGTGATGTTAAATAGCCTATATCCTTCCGGATCGCCAGCCCGAGCTATTACTTCGCGCTCGGCTTCTAAGGGCCCTAGCGTGATGTTAAATAGCCTATATCCTTCTGCATCACCTGCCCGCGCTATTACTTCACCCTCGGCGCCTAAGGGCCCTAGCGTGATGTTAAATAGCCTGTAGCCCTCCTCAAGAACTTGGTTATAAAATGCAAAAAGATTTTTTTCAAATCCGACTGGGGTAGTTCCAGAGATAGCGCGTTCAAACAAACTAACAAAAAAACAAACTCTTCCGCTGTATTCCACCGACATTATTGAAATAATAATCTCGCAATTCAGAAAAATTACTTATTTGCACAGTTAAAATTGATAAAACGTCCGCACTAAACATGTTTGCTCAAGAGCGAGCGGTTGAATTAAAGTTATTTAGCGTTTTAGTAATTTTATATTATTTCCGAAACTGTACGACCAATTGCCATACTGTAAATGCCAAATCTTATCTCCATGATGTCCTTGTGATTATGAAATAACTTATTTTGATAAGGATTAATGTGTTGTTGTTTAAATAATCATCCAAACGTAAGTATGTCTAAAAAATACTTTTTTAAAACAATAAAAGATGTATAAAAGGTAAAATATAAAAGATAGAAATATGGTGTCACGGACTTTTTTGTAGAATTATTTAAGACGGACCAGACTGCCATACATTGTTTTCAATTTTAAACAACCGTTTAGGCAGCGCATGCAAAAAAGTCTCTTTAAAGACGTATTTCTTTCCGACCTGTTAGACAAAAATTGTGATCGCTCGGCTAATATGCATGATATAAATATAATTGATAGCCTATAGCACTCAGGAATAATGTAGCTTTCTACCAGTGAAAAAATTTTTAGAATTGGATCATTAGTTTCGGAGATTACCCCCTACATACAAACTTACAAACATACAAACTTACAAACTTACAAACTTACAAACAAATTTTACCTCTTTATAATATTAGTATAGATTATTTAATCATTTCCATTATTGGTTTACACAGTATTATAGTAATAGTTTTTATCTGTGTTTTGTAATAAAATATTCAAAAATAATGAATATGTTTGTAAATGATTAGATAATAATAATAAAATACAATTTTAAAAGATTTCATTTTTTATCTAAAATATTTAAAAATGTAAATTGCATGTATGGTAATTAAACAAAGGATTTCTATTCTAAATAAAGTATAATAATATTGTTTAATACTTTTTAGAAAAAATAAAAAATCATCATTATATTATATTATTTGTTGTTTGTTTTTTTTATTTGTGTCATTATTATATTATATTATTTTTTATTTTTTATAAGTATGATATTATGTATTTTCTAGGTCACTCGCCCTGCCTTTTTATTTCCATTTTATCGTATTATAATTTTTATTATTACTGACCACTAGCCTTATATATCAATTGTATTTAAGTATATAAATATATATTCTCTGCATTGTATTTATATTGTGTAACTTTTATTTCTTAATTTATAATTTGGGAGGTGTATGTTTAGACCTAATATTTTCACTTTTTTTTTGTAGAGAAAAACCGTTTGACTGTGGGTGCATTGTCACTGAGACAAGCGAAATAAACCGTCGCCTGCCTGGACCGACACCATTGGCTTACACAAATGTTTCGCCTCGGCATCGTGCGTGAAATTGTTGCCACCCATACATCAGATCCATTCGCTTAGACCAGCATAACAGCAGCAGCACACAACGTCATTATGCAAACTGTACGGAACCACCTGCAAGCAGACGGTTTGACATGTTGCAAACCGACGCGTAAAATTTTGTTATATACCGTGCACCGTCAAAATTGCGGAATATCGGCACTTCGATTGACAAAACAATGTCGTCATAATTACTGATGAAAATTGTCTTCGTCGAAAATCACCACCGACTTATCGTAACATACATATTATATACTACCTTTAAATTTCAGACATTTTAACGTTTTTAAATCTATTATTTTCCTAGAAATAATTAATAATGGTTGGTAATAATTATAATACCTACTGTTCCCGATACAGGTGGTAAATGTTTTTATTTTAATTTTAATTTTCAAAAATGTAGGTAATTCATATCTGTATATAACTGAACTAGCGACCCGGCCCTGATTCGCACGGTTTTTACGACTTGTTAAAACATGAAGGTTTCTATAATATATAAGTTAAATATTTATCATGATAGTGAAAACCGCATCAAAATCTGTGGCGTTAGAAGAACAACGCGGCTACACAGACAGACATGAAAAGCGACTTTATTTTATAATAGATACCTAAACGAAATACTTAATACTTTCACAGCATATTTAGCCATAATAAATTAAGTCGGCGGTACTGTGTAGGTAGGAGTGTGTGAGTGATGTTATTGTTACTGGATCAGATTATATTTGTTATCTATGTGACATGTTTATTCACTCCGCCCATTGTTGTATACATATTATATAATGGTATAAAAAGATGTAATAGCATGTTCTAAACATATTGTTGTATTTATAATAAAACATGTTCACTTTTGATGTTCTTTTTTTTAAATAAAGATATTTATTAAAAATTGTTTTATTTATTTAAGCAATTTTAAATAAATAAAACATTTTCTTAACAAAAATTGTTCTAATTGCTTTAGCTTAAAATAATAAATCGCAAAAAGAATCATCACTTCAGAGATTTGAACTCACACCGTAGTACTCAGAAGTATAATGCCTTATTCGTTGGGCTACGAACGCTTAAGTTTTCAACGCGAAATTATGTTATACTATAATTGAGAAGACATTAGCGCACTCACTCGCACATGAACGCGATGTGTGCGTGAGGGCATTGTGTGTTGTACGTAATGAATCGTTTTAACAGTAGCAATACAGTTTTGTAGTGTCACGCACACTACAACACTGGTTACTTATCTCTGTTGCTGTCTGTACATGACTGCTCCTTTTCAAAAGTTTCAATTATGGTAATAATTATCCCCGGTCAAAATCAACATGTTAAGTAGGAACATATTAATTATAATATTAATATTATGCAAACGTTAACTCCTTGTTGTATCTACGAGAAAAATATCCATCAAGATTTTCGATCGTAAAAAACCGGCCAAGTGCGTGTCGGATCACGCACAATGAAGGGTTCCGTAGTTGAAAAGAATTTATCCCAAAAACAAACCAAAAATATTGTTTTTTTATTTGATCAAATTATAAATGACCAATTTTCGGACTTTTTCCTTTACTTATGCTATGAGATCTTGCTGCTTGCCAAATTTCATTATTGTAGGTCAACGGGAAGTACCCTATAGGTTTTGATTTACTTGCGAGAATCAAAATATGTCGCATAAAGGGATGTATCTTTTTATTACGTTGACTTAGAAGCTTGAGTTTTTTAGGACTCCAAGGGACCATAGATTTACGTATTTGATATTAATTTCAAATTGATATCTGTACGCGTTCCTGAGAAAAAGGGTCTTGACAGATTGACAGACAGACGGCCAACAAAGTGATCCAATAAGGGTTCCGTTTTTTCCTTTTGAGGTACGGAACCCTAAAAAGGGAAAAGATTTTCACAAGCATTTGTGTCAGGTACGTCATGCATGCAAGCAATAAATATTTTGGGTTTCTAAAGTCTCTGTTTGCTGCGTACGTCTCAGTCTATTACGTGATATCATTTTGTTATCATTAAACGCTTTTCCCGACAGATTTTATCTCCTTTTCTTAACAATTTAAACAATTTTATTACGGTTTTAAGGCATCGTTTATGAATACAATAGTTACGTACATAAACTTTTTGTCCATCTGTGTTTTAATTTGTAAAATATGGGTTTAAGCTGACCGGAGTCTGAATATGTGACCGGTTGATGACGATAGGCTCGCCCCTATTAGGTGTTATCGACAAACGCCAGGCCTTTCCAATTTCGAAACAATTTTACTTGCAAGCTGCAATTGTTGAACAAACAAAGGACCATAGGAGCGAATCAGTGTATACAAAAACCGGCCAAGTGCCTGTCGGACTACGCACAATGAAGGGTTCCGTAGTTGGGATGAAATTATACCAAGAACAAACGTAACATTATAGTTGACAAACATGTTCTACCATACATTCCAACAGTAAATGTAAGTTCTTACTCACACTATTGAGAGATGTTATTTTAAGACCACAAACTTGTTATAGGTTTTCCTGTAATCTACAGGTATAGAACTATATTCTGTATTTTTTACAAAATTTTAGGCTCACGAGTTTCGGAGATAAGGGGTGGTCAATTTTCGTCTATTTTCTTAAATAACTTTAAACGATTTATTGTAAAAAATATATAAGTATTTGAGCCGTACGTGTTTGGTTTTAGTCACAGAGATACATATGTGTAGCAAACAACTTGATCGGTCTATTAGATTCGGAGCAAATTGGCTGTGACAGACGGACAGACAGACAGAAAGACACACGAGAGTATCCTATAAGGGTTCCTTTTTCCTTTTGAGGTACGGAACACTAAAAAGCAACTTTAAGTTGTAAAGGCATCCGTTTTGTCGATAGTACATGGGACTTAAACCTGTGCTTAAACATAACTGGCGAAATCTGGGTGGTAACTATTATGGTACAGTAGTACCCAACTGATAAGGCGCGTCGTGAATCTTCGTTTGCACAGAAAAGAAAGTATGGCCCCGAAGATTAACGAGAATGCTTAAAACTTACAATCAACCTTAGATCACTACTTTAAGGTTCATAATACACTGCAACTGTTAGTTCCGTCTCACTCGCAAGTATGGCGGCTGTCAAGCGGCGCGCGCTAACATGGCGGAAGGTGCCGACCAATAGCGGTACAGGAAAAAGCGTGGAGCGTGCCGATTGGTCAATAGCATTCCCCGCGCTTTGAAAATTCATCTTCTGCGCAGGTACATCCATAAGCCATATTAGTTGGGTACTACTGTACACCTATGCCTAACCCTTCGGGGGTTACATGCGTAATAATATTGCGCTAAGTGTCGTGTTATTTTGTAACCGAAACCAAACTGCTATCTTAGTATAGAAAATGCACATAATAAGTTATGAGGGGAAATCCTAAAGAAAATTCCATATGTAACATACGGAATTAAAATTAAAGTTAGATTAGTAATCAAACAGCTTTAGTCAAATCAAATAAAAACAGATATAGCAATAAACTAGTGGTATGTCCCGGCTTTGTTTGGGTGATCGTGAACTTCAACTAGAGATTGGTAGGAATGAATGGGGGACCATACCCAGCAATTAGTGATTTTAGGCTAAAATGATGATGGTGACCAGGAGATGGTGAGAACAGTGGTGGCCCAGTAGTAACGGTCCCGGCTTACGTGTCCTAGGACATGGGTTCGAACCAGGGACCGTACAACCCCGGTTAAGAGTTAAGTCTTTCGAAGGGGTAAGCCGTTTATGAGGTTACCTTTATCATGTGTAACTCCTTGATTGAGTTCTTTACTTGAAACCCAGTGAAAGGGTTTACCCCTTCATTAAGATAACCTGAATAAGGGATTTGTACGGGTAACCATATTAGCAATTTGCAACTTATGTCCAGCATCGAGAAATCATATTACACTGCTCCGAGTCGGAATGTTACGCTGTTATCGTTTTAAAGAGTTGAAGCTTAACGATGGGGGTACCTAACCTTTTTCATATTTCAACGGCTTAAATTAAGCCGTTCAAAAGCTTTACCCACATCGTATGGGTTTTCGTTTAACTGCTTAGAAAAACCCTATCAAAATACCTTTCAATAGATAACCAGAAAGGTCCTTTAAAGCCATTCAAAAGGGTTACCTACATCGAGTTTTTTATTAACTGCTTAGAAAAACACAATCGAAAACCCTTTCAATGTGTAACCAAAGTGGTTCCCTGGTTCGTACACAGGCTAGCACTTTACTTTCTTTAATAAATTACACAATGTAAACTGCTAACCTTTGTTCCAACCAGGGAACCACTTTTTTCGTTCGTTTCATCACTGGTCTCAAAAGCGATCAAGATAAACATCGTAAAGAAACAGGCAAGTCGCAGAACCAAAAAAAAAACAATAGGAAGACATGCGACATCTACCGACCCGCACGGGGCTTTTGTGATGGATTATGGCCAAGCCTATTATGACAAAGAAGTCGCTGGCAGCACACAAAATGCCTGGAAGAACTATTGGTCGATTAAACACCTCATGCAGAGGACCTCTTCTCGAGGAGCTCGTGGCACGGGTCGATCCATCGGGTTAAGTTGGTTCTGTAGATGGGTGACCATCTTTACATACCGAGACTCCTCCGTGCCTCGGAAAGCACGTTAAGCCATTGGTACCGGCTGTCATTCGTGGATCAAGTGTCAAGGGGAATCGTATTACCCAGTTACTGGATTGTGAAGGTCAGACATGTAAAATACTGGTATTCAGCTGCATCCAGTTAGACTGGAAGCCGACCCCAACATAGTTGGGAAATGACTAGGCAGATTGATTGATTGCAGAGGACCTCTTCCGCTTTCACTAAAACGAAAGCTCATGGACATGTGCATTCTTCCATCCTCCCCTACAGAGCGCAAACATAGTCTCTTACAAAGCGTCAAAACTCCGCACTTGGAGTCTGCCAATGGGCTATGGGACGAAGTATAGTAAGTGTCAAACTCACAGACCGCATTAGGAACTCAATACTCCATTCCAAAACACAAATAGCGGACGTGGGCCACACAGCTGCTGGACTAAACTGGAACTGGACTGGGTATATCTGTCGCATGTCGGAGCAGCAATACGCACAAACCACCACTCAGTGGATCCCAAATACCTAGCAGGAAACGACTACGCGGCAGGACCAGAACAAGGTGGCGGGATGAGCCCTCCGCGGGATGGACTCCTTCTTAAAAGGATTGACCTGTAATCGCAGTAGACCGGGAAAAGTGGAAAGAGGGAGGGGAGCTTAGGCCTTTGCCCTACAGTGGTACAACACAGGATTATAAAAATATAAGATTAATGCCTCTTACAGAGAGGAGGCCTGAGTTCCAGCAGTGGGAACATTATAGGCTGATTTTGCTGCTGTAATCTGATGATGGTGAAAATTCTATACATACATACATAAACTCACGGCTGCTTCCCATGGGTGTAGGCAGAAACTACAGAACGCCACCTCAACGAGATCCAACTCAACAAAAACACCCCTGAAAATAAAATAATTAATATTATATTTAATATTATATATAATATTTATAATGTTGAAAATCGGATCAACACAGACAAACAGCTTCAGAGAAATTATTTCAATATATTCAGAGATAGAGAGGTAACTGAAAACTGAGATTCATCATGACTGGCAATTCTAGTATCGGAAATTATGATTAGCTTATAAAATTAAGTCTGCATTTAATACCTACTATTTACTTGAGTGTTTTTTAACAAGCTCAGTCAGCAACATTGCCTGCATGGATTTCGAATGTTAACTTAGGGTGGGTTGCTCCAAGGGCACAGATTAATACAGAAGGGACACTCCGCAAAATCATTTATTTATTTATCATTCAAATAAAAACCGGTCAAGAGCGAGTCGGACTCGCGCACCGAGGGTTCCGTTCCGATTTCTGAAAAAGTGTGCTACTTAGAGACATCGTTTTATTTTTCCTGTAATTTTTAAATAAACTTCTATCACATAGAATAATTTCAGATTTTTCGCTTTGCAAACTTCGGAGATAAGGGGGGGGGGGGAACGGTATTTTTTTTACATCTTACATCAAAAGTCGAAAACTATGCGGCCTAAAAAAAATAAAAAATTGTTTGAGAATGTGCAAACAGCGTTCTTTCATATGATATCCCACATGCCCTAGTAGCCCCACTTTAAATTTTTAAGACCGCCTTTCAGTCCCAGTTTCAAAAAAAATATAATTATTTTTATTTCTTTCTTATTTGCAAAATAGTTGGGTCAACGTCATCTAAAACTATTCTTAATTTCAAGTTGATAGCATTAGTAGTTCTTGAGATATCCAGCTGTAAGTCGAAAACTATGCGGCCTAAAAAAAAAAAATAGTTTGAGAATGTGCAAACAGCGCTCTTTCATATGATATCCCACATGCCCTAGTAGCCCCACTTTAAATTTTTAAGACCGCCTTTCAGTCCCAGTTTCAAAAAAAATATAATTATTTTTATTTCTTTCTTATTTGCAAAATAGTTGGGTCAACGTCATCTAAAACTATTCTTAATTTCAAGTTGATAGCATTAGTAGTTCTTGAGATATCCAGCTGTGACAGACAGACAGACAGACTGAGTCACACCATAAGGGTTCCTTTTTTACCATTTTGGTACGGAACCCTAAAAAGCGACTCTTGCTACGACACAATAAAGTGCAATTCAGGTCGCACAACGCTTATTACCTACAGTTATATTCACCTACAAGTTGCCTCTCTTTCTATCGCGTAACTCTTATACCTTCTGATTCGTTAGGGTTGTCTTCTTTTACGACGCGGCGCGTGAGTGAGTTTCGAACTATAACGTGCGAGCCGGTCGGTGCGCTGCAGGCAACACTGAATTGACCCAGTCAGATGGGCCCGCCGCGTACTCGTAGCTTCATACCTAAACTGTGGAGTGTCCCATCTGTATTAATCTGTGCCAAAGGCTACGTTATGGTTTCCATCAAAGTTAATTTTAACAGTAACAATAACAATGTCACCATACTATAATGTCAGTTAGTTTAATCTTCTGTTAAAATGTTAACGGGACATTAAGAGTAGCGAGTGATTCACCATGCGCTAACACATGATTAAATGTCGGAACGTAAATAGCTTTAACATCGATTAGTTTATTTTATTGTCCGATTATGAACAGTTTGGTGAAATTGGCCCTTAAAGTATTAAATAAATAATTAAAAACTGCAATAAGTTTACGAGGTTTTGCCTTATTTTCGTTGTGAATGACGAGATGGTTTTATTAGTATACTCGTTTATCTAAAGACGTATCATTAAGTACATATTTTTGTTTATAAACATTTTACAAGGTGTCTCAGAAATAGTTAAAGGATGTGTTTTTTCGTTTAGAAGAGACTTGTACAATTTTGTTTGAACAGAATATCTACTAAATGACCACCACAGGCAATTTTGCAATAATTGCCGATTTGCCGAAGTTTTTCTATACATTTTCATACATTTCGCGGCTTATTTCACCAATAAGTAGCCGAATATTGTGTTACAAGTCGTCAATGTTTTGTGGATCGTTGGCGTAGCCGTAGACCTTATCTTTGACGTAGCCCCAAAGAAATAAATCCAGTGGCGTCAGATCGCAAGATCTCGGTGGCTAATTGACATCGCCTCTTCGTGAAATTACGTGATTCGGAAACCTCTCTTGCAGCAAAGCGATTGCTATAGTCGATGTGTGGCACGTAGCGCCGTCTTGTTGAAACCAAATGTTGTTAGTGTCGATATTATCCAGCTTAGGTACTCCATAAAAAAGATGAAATCATGGCTCGATAGCGTTCGCCATTGACGGTAACAGCTGCTACCTCATCATTAAAAAAAAACCGGCCAAGTGCGTGTCCGACCACGCACATTGATGGGTTCCGTAGTTGAAAAGAATGTATACTAAAAACAAACCTAACATTGTAGTTGAAAAACATAAATGTTCTCCCATACATCGATATCTATCTATCTTATGTAAATAAAAATAGTGATCAATGGTCGGTTCAAACGAGATTTTCAGTTTTTGAGAAATGTTCATGTCAACTGCGGACGTTGTCTTCGATCAAAATATGATATGCGCTAATTAAAGCCGCAGCGACTTTATAATAGTTGAACATGTTGTATAGGGCGCAGTTGACTCAAACATTTCTCAAACGCTGAAAATCTCGTTTGAACCGACCATTGATCACTTCGACCACCCATTAGCAAATGATCACCAGGTGAACCAGGATGCAGGAGGAGTTAGGAGACGCTCTGCCAGAAGTACACCAAGGGAGCTAGGAGAAAATGTTGTTGTTTTTCGAGGAAGAATTCAATCCCGGCACGTCACTGCGAAAAGCTATTTTGTTTATGGCCTAAATTTTTTCGGCACAACAAATATCAAAATGACAATGCACTCGGTCGTGTGGGAATCAATCTTGCCAACCACCAGCTTGACTTGATGCTTTGTTTTGGGTCGTAGAAACAGGATATACCAACAAACAGACATACTAGAAGTAACGTGTCTCGATTATCAGATCACAGTCGTGGCATTACTAACAGAATTAACTCACGAAGATATTTATCTTCGAATCAGCAAGTCTAAATCAAACTGTTTAGCTACTTTGAAAGAAATCGCCATGGAAGTGTACCAATACTATGGGATTCAGGTTAAAAGTATGTATGTGTATTCAATTGTATTGTATGTATGTATGTATTGTAAGAGGTATTCCTTGAAACGAAAAGACGGAGATGAACTGTTTGCCCCCTGTTTTGCAAATAGCAATGAAGGTCGACATTTAACCCACCATAAGAAGTAAAAATATTAGTATCCAGCTGCATCCGGTTAGACTGGAAGTCGACCCTAACATAGCAAGGAAAAGGCTCGGCGGATTGATTGAAGAAGTTGACTTTCATTGATATAATTCTCCAGTGGCAGTATTTTTACCGACTTCACAAAAAGGAGGAGGTACTATGTTCGGCTGATTGTATGTTTTTTTTTTTTGTATGATTGTTCATCGAATACTAAGCCAATTGTCGACGGATTTTCAAAATTCTTTTTTCGTTTGAAAGGGTATACTCTCGAGGTGGTCCCATTGTCACCAAATCAGAATCTGATCAGGGGATCCCATGGAAATCGAGGGGAACCCTCAAATTTTATAGGCACAACTATAGCGATTTGGGTATTTTTTATAGTAACTGGTGCATTTTCTCTCGGAAAATACCACTTGGTGAAGTGGAACTGATGATGAAGACCACAGATGGCCATCTGAACTACTCAATTTATAAGTATTTCACGGGTTGCGATTCGATTGCTTTAATATGGTTGCTAAGTAATTTATGCTCGTCAAAATGCATAATGGTGATGATGACTTCACCATGGAGCGCCAGTTCTCCTGGTTCTTACTAGGAGAACTCCTCAACAATTAACGTCCCTGCATCGGGAAAAGCAATATTTTGTAAAAAGTGATGAGCAGTTGCAATATTTAGGGCCCAAAAACGTTGCCTTCGATCAATGACAGGTCTTAAAACTACAGAAAGCTGTCAACCTGTTTTTACATCACTAAGGATACTTACATTGCCATCGTTGTATATACTAGAAGTTGCCCTATTCGTTAGAACGAATAAGCACCTGTTTACGTCAGTAGTGGATAGAAGACAACGCTCAGGACCAGTAAGGGCACAATATAAAAATCTACTTTACACAGGTGGTTACCAAACGTCTTTACTTAAAAAAAATATTTTTACCATGGGTCCTCTTATATATAATAAACTACCGGGACATTTAAAAGAATTACCGATTAAAGTTTTTAAAAAAAAGTTAACAAAATTGCTACTGGACAAGTGTTACTACGCAATTAAAGATTTTGTTAATGACAAATCGTTCTGTTAACGGTGTTAAGGCTGCTCATTGTGATTGTGTTTTAATGACATCTCTACCTTTTGTTCTATTGAAGTTCTAGCTTATTTTATTTATTGACATTTTTATAATTGAATTTATTGTATGTAATTTTAAATTTAATTAGTCGAAATTAGTATTTTAATGATTTTAAATAATATGAGTATTTTTAATAGTAATGTTGCATGTTTATTTTATTCTATTTTATTTTTTCTGGTAAGTGTATGTAAAAAAACATACAATCAGATTGTATGTTTTTTTTTTTGTATGATTGTTCATCGAATACTAAGCCAATTGTCGACGGATTTTCAAAATTCTTTTTTCGTTTGAAAGGGTATACTCTCGAGGTGGTCCCATTGTCACCACATCAGAATCTGATCAGGGGATCCCATGGAAATCGAGGGGAACCCTCAAATTTTATAGGCACAACTATAGCGATTTGGGTATTTTTTATAGTAACTGGTGCATTTTCTCTCGGAAAATACCACTTGGTGAAGTGGAACTGATGATGAAGACCACAGATGGCCATCTGAACTACTCAATTTATAAGTATTTCACGGGTTGCGATTCGATTGCTTTAATATGGTTGCTAAGTAATTTATGCTCGTCAAAATGCATAATGGTGATGATGACTTCACCATGGAGCGCCAGTTCTCCTGGTTCTTACTAGGAGAACTCCTCAACAATTAACGTCCCTGCATCGGGAAAAGCAATATTTTGTAAAAAGTGATGAGCAGTTGCAATATTTAGGGCCCAAAAACGTTGCCTTCGATCAATGACAGGTCTTAAAACTACAGAAAGCTGTCAACCTGTTTTTACATCACTAAGGATACTTACATTGCCATCGTTGTATATACTAGAAGTTGCCCTATTCGTTAGAACGAATAAGCACCTGTTTACGTCAGTAGTGGATAGAAGACAACGCTCAGGACCAGTAAGGGCACAATATAAAAATCTACTTTACACAGGTGGTTACCAAACGTCTTTACTTAAAAAAAATATTTTTACCATGGGTACTCTTATATATAATAAACTACCGGGACATTTAAAAGAATTACCGATTAAAGTTTTTAAAAAAAAGTTAACAAAATTGCTACTGGACAAGTGTTACTACGCAATTAAAGATTTTGTTAATGACAAATCGTTCTGTTAACGGTGTTAAGGCTGCTCATTGTGATTGTGTTTTAATGACATCTCTACCTTTTGTTCTATTGAAGTTCTAGCTTATTTTATTTATTGACATTTTTATAATTGAATTTATTGTATGTAATTTTAAATTTAATTAGTCGAAATTAGTATTTTAATGATTTTAAATAATATGAGTATTTTTAATAGTAATGTTGCATGTTTATTTTATTCTATTTTATTTTTTCTGGTAAGTGTATGTTAAATTTACTGACATCTCTATCTTTTTAATTGTAATTATAATTTATTTTATTTATTACATTTTTGATTGAATTTATTGTAATTTTAAATTTAATTTATTGAAATTGGTATTTGAACGTTTTTTTTTTTTTTTTGAATAATATGAGTAGGTATTTTTAATAGCCTTAATGTTGCTTATGTAAATTAAAATAATTTTGCATGCCGTAAGGCAAAATGTATCGGGACTCTCAACAAAACAACCATCAATCTGTACACCTACATTATTGGCAAATAAATTATTTCTGATTTCTGATTTCTGATTTGCCATTGGGCTATTTTAACTTAGATAAATTACAAACTAACCCACTAAAAAGTGAAAAATAAAAACTTTTTTACAACAAAAAACAACCGACTTCCAAAAAAAACACTACAAAGTGAAAAATAACTTTAATTTTGGAAGTCGGTGGCAAAAAACTAAAATACAGATCCAAAGACACCGACTTCCAAAATAAAAGTTATTTTTCACTTTGTAGTGTTTTTTTTGGAAGTCGGTTGTTTTTTTTTTGTTTAAAGTTTTTTATTTATCTTTTTTTAGTGGGTCAGCTTGTAATTTATCTAAGTTACAGCCCAATGTCAACTGCTCAGCACCTCTTACAAAATATTGCTTTCCCGATGCAGGGACGTTAAGGAGTTCTCCTAGTAAAAACCAGGAGACCTGGAGCTGATGGTGAAGTCACCGTCACCATAATTGTGACGAGCATAAATTGCTTAGTAACCGTTTTAAACTAATCGACAACCCATAAAATACTTAGGTATAATTGAGTAGTTCCGATGGCCATCTGTGGTCTTCATCATCAGTTCCACTTCACCAAATGGTGCTTTTCGTTGCATTGACATCCATTCTGTTTCTCTTTGTTTTGTTTTTATAATTTGACGTGGCTGAAAAGGTTTATCCAGGTTTATCACATAAATATGTCATTGAAACGGACGGCCACCAGCTTTGCTACGGCCAGACCTGAGCGTCAAGTAGCAGGATGCGGGAGGTGAACCCGGAGCGTCTACAATGCGAAACTGTTACGTGCACACCTGCGTACCGTGAACTTCATTTTTAGTGAATACTCACTCATACTCACTGAAGCCGTACGTTCTATAGCTTAGTTTAATACCTAAATTGTTATCCAAAGTATACGCCTCTCTAATTTCATGCCATATATCTCGATTTTCATCTACATTAATCTAACTTTTTTTTTTTTTTTTATTAATGTTCAAAAAAGTGTATCGCAGAGTTCAAAATTATTACTTTAAAAAACCATTAGCATTTGATGGCTTATATGTGGCTAGTGACTTCGGAAATATATGTATAAGTATCTAATTTATGAGACAACTTTAGACGGTAAGTAGGTATATAAGTTTCACATTCGATTAATATTTTAAGTCTTTACTTATTATACAACGTGTAATGCTAAATGCGCAAAACCTCTTTAGGGGTCATTGTACTCATCATTATGAATAACTTTTACTATGGGGCCAAACCTGAAATACCGAAAAAAAGATCAGCTGTTCAGTACATTTTGACGAAATATGCGAACATAAATGTACTGAACAGCTGATTTTTTTTTCGCGATTTCAGGTTTGGTCCCATAGTAAAAGTTGTTCATAATGATGAGTACAATGACTCCTTAAGAGGTTTTGCGCATTTAGCATTACACGTTGTATAATACAACAATAACTGTTACTAGGCATCACACGTGGATCGTAGCTCTACCTAGCCTGAAGCTCCCTATGAAAAGTTTGCCGTTTCGCTGTCTACTCTAAATAAAATGTCTACACGAATGAATATCAGTCCTACGGCTACTATTTGTCAAGCCAGCTTGCTTATTCTGCGGGCTATGTCGACTACTTTGGTTGTCTGTCGGATCACCTCATCAAGAACCCAATAACCGCTAATTAAAAAAAAAATTGTTTATTGGTAAAACTAGTTTAGGTATAAACAACATTCTTGATTGGATCCTCCTTTTAGGCAGATTGTGTCTGTATTAAGAGAGTCCGCTCTTACATAGTAAGACGTGTTAATACAAAAATGAAAACGTATAATTTTTATGCTAATAGTTATTTATGCAACTGACGTATGAAACACGAAAACGCAAACGCGAAACGCGAAACGGGTATTAAAACACGAATGTGGGTTTAGCCGGTGGGCGAAGCCGAGTGTTATAATAGTATCACATGAGTGTTTTAATACCTAATTATGTACAGTTGCATACAAGACTTTATCTACATCCCTGTTATGAATCCTCTAAAAACGGTTCTGAAACAGTTTTTTGCAATACTAATACTCGTATCGAACATGGCGGCCGGCGTCATATTATACGACGTGAATTCGAATAAGTTCTTTTTTTAAATTACGGCGCTGTTGTAGTGAAACGCGCGTGCATTATAATGTACTTTTTTTGAAAACGAGTTGTATTATGAAATTCAGTAAAACATTAAAGCATCCGTTTGGATGCTATTATGGTTACCATGGTTACTATGAAACTGGCTGTTTTAATGTTGGCAGTAAGCTAACTGTTTCAGGAGCTTTTATAAAGGATTTATAGCATGAGTGTAGATAAAACTACATAATTAATATTAACTTAAAATACATCAAATGTGAGTATGAGTGGGTGGGGTGTATGAGTATACAACGTGTAACGTTAAATGCGCAAAACCTCTTAAGGCGTCATTGTACTCATCATTATGAACAACTTTTACTATGGGAACAAACCTGAAATCGCGAAAAAAAAATCAGCTGTTCAGTACATTTTGACGAATTGTGCGAACATAAATGTACTGAACAGCTGATTTTTTTTTCGCGATTTCGGGTTTATCCCATAGTAAAAGTTGTTCATAATGATGAGTACAACGACCCCTTAAGAGGTTTGCGCATTTAACGTTACACGTTGTATATGTGAGTGAAATAATGATTGATGTGAATTATGATTTTAATTCATTTCATGTCCCCCGTTATTTTTTTTTTTGTGGATGGGAAATCATCAAATGATTTCTCCCGCTCTGGGCGGAGCGGGAGGGCGTGTCAGACTTTTACTGACGAAACCCCACCCGCGTCCGCGTTCCTTCAGTTGCCTATGCCAGGGCCACGGTATCTCATTCGAACAACCCGCGACCCCGGCGGCGTTTCATGTCCCCCTAACATGCCGTAAAAAGTTTGGCTTGTGTTTAAACGCCTACCAGAAAAGTACCTTTACTAGCCCCTGACGTCGACCGTCTAGGGTTAGGTTAGACATCAGCAGGCCGACGCAGATTTGGTAAGCATTTATCTATTTTGGTGAGCATTTAATTTTTTTGGTAGTATTTTATTTAATCCTAAAAACTTTCGCGCACCACAGGTTTTTTAGCCTTGATACGTAAGCAAAACAAACAAAAACTTTAACAGGGAAATGTCTAAATAGAATTTCGTAGCTAATCTGCACCATAACCTAAGTTTACGAACCGTGTCTCATCAGAAATCACGATGATGCGTATCACCTTAATTACCTAATCCACGCTCATTGTATTTATGTTTGCCTAGTACATTATATTATTATTGCCCCTGATAACAGATGATATAACTAAAAACTCTTTTATTTACTAGCCAGTTGTACCCATGGATCAGCGTTGAAAACGTCTAAAAAATAACTTAAGATCTGATTTTTTTTTAAAGTGTGATAGTGTATTTTAAGTTTTCAAAATGGGTGTGCTATACCAGTTTCTTGGCACGGCGATAAGTGAGTAATATTTTTATACTAAATTAGTTATCCATAAAAAAATGTCACGAGTTTTTGTTTATATAACTTTCATTTTCGTTGTTTTGAAGCAATATATTGTTGTTTTTTTATGTAAGTGGGTAATCATTCATTAGTTCACGAAGTAAACCCGGTATTTTTTTTATTTACATTGCAGATAATATAATACTCATCTATATAAAAAAAAGAGAAGTCCTGACTGACTGATTGACTGACTCATCAATGCCCAGCCCAAACCCTTGAACCTAGAAAGCTGAAATTCAAATTGAAGAGGTTCCCTTTATAATGTAGACAAAGAATAAGGAAGGATTTCCCTGTAGGACGTTCTCGTGGGATATTTTCCGACATCCACGCGGGCGAAGCCGCTCAGAAAATCTAGTTAGTGATAAATTAGAGGTTCATGAAACTAATACCTCCTTCGGAACAAACCAATCAGGGAAATGACTGGACGCGATCAACCCATAAACACCGCGTTCAAGAGCTGCCAGTGTCAATATTACTCAACAATAATGACAGCTCTTGAACGTGGTTTAAAACTGATCACGTTCAGCCGTGTGATTCTGTAAGACCTCATTCTAAACTTCGAATCTGCAGTGCGATTCTGTAACCATCTCACAGTGAAAACTTAGGTGAAGTGAGTGTGGAGTGAGCTGTCAATAGTGTCAATTCCTAGCAAAAACAAACTCACTTCACCTAAGTTTTCACGGTGAGATTTTTACAGAATCGACCGGCTGAATGCGCTGTGAGTTTCTTGATTGGCGTTCTAAATTCAACTTCAACATCTTAAATTGTAGTCTGAATATTTTGACAAAAGATCACTTACCAAAGGAATTTGGTACAGACTCAGAACTTTGCAACCAGCTTTGCCTCGAGTTCCTTGGTTTGAAAAATGCAATATGGGAAGGTATAACATTGTGACGAGTTTTAGACTTCGCTCAGGACACATTCCATTAATTAAGTTTGGATTCTTGATGGGAAAAGTTCATTCTTCGAATTGTACTGATTGTGATGTTGTAGAGGACGTATATGATGAATGTGTTCGTAACGAAGCATTTAGATATTTGGTTCTTCAAAATGTGGTGTCTCCTTTCAATGTTGGATGGTGTTAATAGCTTTTTGTCTTTTCCTCTTTCGGAGGAGGCCAAGTTGCTTTATAGACTTACAAATATATAGGTATTAAGAATAGATCACCTTTATCCACTGTATGATTTATACTAGTTAATTTTAGTTTTGTGATGTATATACATGTATATTCTTACGGGGGTGACATGTTCAAATATGAACAAACCCCCATTATTAAATAAAGATTTAAAAAAAAAATCTTACTTATAGTTTGAGTCCTAATTTTTATATAAATAATGTTACTCGAACTATTTTTGATCTATTTTTAAGCAGCCAGATCAATCGTAGCGGCCAAACATCCTCCAGACACAGTTATTTGTGTCTGAGGATGTTTATTTTTTTATTTATACATTTTCTATCAACACCACAATTTTTGTATGAAAATAAGTTGCGCTTAGATTTAGTTTGCACTTATGGTACAGTGTACCTACATCTTCCACATTCCATTACAATATTTATTTTACATACTTACTGAAGACAATAATAGTACATGTTCTAAGATGGAGATAAAATAAAATTTACTGTAATCATAAACGTAACAGTGAATTGTAAACTTTACAATCGTGTTTATTTCTCTTCCGTGGTTATCATTGAAGTGTTTTGCCTCTTTTAGAAGTAAGTACCTCTAGCTAAGGGATTATAGAAGCGAGATTATAACGCCAAAGTGCCTAGACAACTGGAAAACGCTTTCAAAGCGTTTCTTAAAGCCGTGTCTCCTGCGCGTGTTTTTTATCGAAACATTACCTACACAAAAACATCGAAACATTTTTTGAGCTGCACGGAAAACATTCCCCGCGCGGAGGAAGAGGGGAAGAGTTTGTATTCAACTGCCGCGCGCACCGTCTTCCTTGTCGGAACTCTCGACATCTACACAAAATGTGTAACTAAAATTATTTGTATACGCAGGAGACAGCTTGTGTATGAAAACAAATGGTTATGGGCTTTTTCACAAAAAAAAACGCGCAGGAGACACGACTAGAAACGCTTTGAAAGCGGTTGACAGTTGTCTAGGCACTTTGGTGATCTAATTTTGCTTCTATAATCCTAAGCTAGAGACTTGGAGTACTTCTAAAAGAGACAAAACACTTCAATGATAACCACGGAAGAGAAATAAACACGATTGTAAAGTTTACAATTCACTATTAATCCAATACATATTAGACTTTTCCATCATCGTTATCCCTGATTGAATGTCACTTTGCCTAGGCCCTTAGCTTTCATAAAACTCCACATATTACACTGCCAATTTCCATATAAATAACTAGCTGTTGCCCGCGGCTTCGCCCGCGTGGATGTCGGAAATTGTCTCACGGGAACGTACTACCGGAATAAAAAACCGGCCAAGTGCGAGACGGACTCGCACACAAAGGGTTCCGTACCATATTATATGTTTAACAATCGCAAAGATAACTTTGTATTTCATAATGATAGGTACTGTGAATTACAAGGTTATTTTTTTCAGTTGCAGAAAATCGCCCATATTTAAACAAAATACCTTATGAATCGCCGTTTTTAGTATTTCTTGATTAAGTACAGTATAAGGTACATTATATTATAATAGAGCTCATACAAAAATGGTATAAAATTGACAACTTTTACGGCCTACTATTTCTTCATTTTAGAAGATTAAAAAAATAAAAATGTCTTTCTACTCTATCATTTGTTGTTATAGTCGTAATAGAAATACACAATCTGTGAAAATTCCAACTGTCTACCTATTAAGGTTCATGAGATACAGCCCTGTGACAGACGGACGGACGGACGGACGGACGGACAGCGGAGGCTTAGTAAGTTTGTACGCACAATATTGAGAGACTAGCCAGACTGCCCGCTGCTTCGCCCGCGTGGATATCTGATTTCATGGGTTTTAATTTTCTTATTATTGTTTATTTTACATCAAAAGTATAAATACTGAGTTTCAAGTTAATCGGACTGCGCTTTAAAATTCTTCCATACAAACTTTAATATCGCTAAACCCCCTTTTAGGGGGTAGTTTTGAAAAACTAATAATGACAAACTTTATTACTTACATAAGCAAGTATTCGTGCTAAGCCAAATTAATAAGATTTTTCATATAAACTGTATCCCTGTTTTCACGCCCACAGGGGTAGAATTTCAAAAATCGTCTGGGATGTTTCCATAACTTGGCTCAAACATTATTTACACCAATTTTCGAGTTAATCAATCCCCAATAAAATCCTCCGCTGTAAAATTTACTACCCATTTTCACCCCTTAGGGGTAGATTTTTGGAAAACCCTGATACACGTTAGTTAGTCTTCATTTTTGGTCTCAAGTACAAAAACTTAGTTTTGAGTAAATCGGACCGCGTGTTAAAATTCCTACATACGAACTTTGACACCCACCAATCCCGTCTTCTGGGGTCGCGGGTTGTTCGAAAGAGCTACCGTGGCCCTGCCATAGGCAACTGAAGGAACACGGGTGGGTTTTAGTCAGTAAAAGTCACGCCCTTCCGCTCCACCCAGAGCGGGAGAAGTCATTTGATGATTTCCCATCCACAAAAAAGGGGGTAGCTTAGGAAAACTAAAAAATGATTAATTTTATAATTAACTTAGATGAAGTTTCAAGTCTTCACACAAACTTTGACATTCACCAATCCCGTCTTCTGGGGTTGCGGGTTATTCGAAAGAGCTACCGTGGCCCTGCCATAGGCAACTGAAGGAACACGGGTGGGTTTTAGTCAGTAAAAGTATGACACGCCCTTCCGATCCACCCAGAGCGGGAGAAGTCATTTGATGATTTCCCATCCACAAAAAGGGGGTAGTTTAGGAAAATTAAAAATGATAATTTTATTATTAACTTAGATGAATATTCGTGCTAAGTTTCAAGTCTAATAACTCAATAGATAAGATTATTCATACAAACTTTCATCACCTATTTTATTCCCTCAGGGAAGTAATTTCCAAAAATTCGTCCTTAATGGATGTTCACACTATATAAGGTATCTATGTGCAAAATTTCATGTTTCTAGGTCCAGTGGTTTGGACTGTGCGTTGATTATTATCAGTCAATGAGTCAGTCAGGACTTTGAATTTTTTAAATATAGATTTACAAGACCATAAACTTCTTATAGGTTTTCCTGTAATGTATAGATAAAGAACTATTTTCTATATTTTTTTCATAATTTTAGGCTCAGTAGTTTCGGAGATAAGGGGGGGGGGGGGAATGGTCAATTTTCGTCTATTTTCTTAAATAACTTCAAAACAATTTATTTTAAAATTATAAAAAAAATATTTGAGACCCTCGCAGTAAGACCTTTCATTTGATATATCACACGGTATAGTTTGCAAAACTTTTTTTTTCATTGTGCTTATTTTCCCCCCAAAAGGGACCCTTATATTCAAAATTCATTTATTTACGTTACATGTCCGTGTTTGGGTTACCAAAATGCATATGTGTACCAAGTTTCAACCTAATCGGTTCATTAGATTCGGAGCGAATTGGCTGTGACAGACGGACAGACAGACACACGAGTGATCCTATAAGAGTTCCGTTTATTCCTTTTGAGGTACGGAACCCTAAAAAGTATCCTATGTGCTAACCCAGGTCAATGGTCTTTCTTTATCCCTTTCATCCAAATCCGTTCAGCCGTTAAGGCGTGATAAGGTAACAGGCCGAGTTACTTTCGCATTTAGAACTAATAGTTTCTGCCCGCGACTTCCTCCGCGTGAAATTTCTTACTCCCCAGACACACCCCGTCGCATCGCATTACCTGCCCGCGCTATTACTTCGTTTTCGCTAAGCGTACTTTCAGTTTTTTTTTTTTGGTCGGCACGTAAGGGTCTTTGAGTGATATTTAAATATGCCTATAGGCTTCCTTAGGCTTGGGCTATCAAATGCAAAAAGTTTTTTTTAAAGTCCAACTGGTAGTGTTGCCCCCTCTCACATCCCTCCCATTCCCAATCCGTCTCACCCTCCCCTATCATCCCCCTCTCAACCTCCCCATCCCGTTAGGGGTATTTCCGTAACTTGACTGAAAGATTTTTACACCAATGTTTGAGTTAATCAAGCCCCGCAGTAAAACCTGCCCTGTGAAATTGACTACCCGTTTTCACACAACTCTAATACATTTTATTCTTCATTTTTGGTTTCAAGTATAAATACTGAGTTTCGAGTTAATGGGACCGCGCGTTAAAATTCCTCCATACAAACTTTGACACGCCCCAATACCTCTTTAGGGGGAAGTTTAAGAAAACTAAAAATGAAAAACTTTATAATTTACTTAGATAAATATTCGTGCCAAGTTTCAAGTCTATTAACTCAAGGATTTTTCATACAAACTTTGGACCCCCGTTTCACCCCCTTAGAGGGTGAATTTTGAAAAATCCTTTCTTAGTGCACCCCTAGACTTCATAAGGAATTTACGTGCCAAATTTGGAATCTCTAGACCCAGCGGTTTGGGCTGTGCGTTGATATGTCAGTCAGTCAGTTTCTTCTTTTATATATTTAGACTAGCTTCTGCCCGCGACTTCGTCTGCGTGAAATTTATTTTTTGCTCGACCCATCCCGTCGCATCGCATTGCCTACCCGCGCTATTACTTCGTTTTCACTTAGCGTTCTTTCAGACTTTTTTCTTTTTGCTCGGCACCTAAGGGTCCTAGAGGGATGTTAAATATGCCTTCTATAAGATTTGGGCTATCATTAATGCAAAAAGATTTTTTAAAGTCCGACTGGTAGGGTAGTTCCAGAGTTTAGCTCGTTCCTTCACCACATCCCCTTCCGCTACCTCTCCCTCCCCCTCTCACTCACTCTCACACCCCCTTCACCACTTCGCCTTCGCTCTCTCTCTCTCACCATCCCGTCCCCTCCCTCTCCCACTCTCCTCCACCTCCGGCTCACCAACCCCCCCCCCATCCCTCAGCCTTCAATGGTGAGGTCTTCCTCCTCTCCTCACCAATTCCTGCCCGTTTTCCCTGCGGCCATCATCCTCCCCCTCACACTCCTCACCACCCCTCCCTTGCCCCTCCCCCTCTAACCCTCCCTCCGGGGTAGTTTTAAAAAACTAATAATGACAAACTTAGGTAATATTTGTACCAAGTTTCAAGTCAATTAAAACCAAATGAATAACATTTTTCATGTAAATTGTATTCCCTGTTTTCACCCCCACAGGGGTGGAATTTAAAAAAATGCTTTGAGATATTTCCATAGCTTGACTCAAAGATTATTTACACCAATTTTCGAGTTAATCAAGCCACGCAGTAAAATCCTCCCTTGTGAAATTGACTACCCCTTTTCACCCCGTTAGAGGTAGATTTTCGAAAAACCCTGACACACATTATTCTTTATTTTTGGTTTTAAGTATAAATACTGAGTTTTGAGTTAATCGGATTGCGCGTTAAAATTTTTCCGTACAAACTTTGAGACCCCCAATTCCCCTTTAGGGCGTAGTTTAGAAAAACTAAAAATCACAAAAATCATATTTTGCTTAGATAAATATTCGTGCCAAGTTTCAAGTTTATTAACTCAAGGAATAAGATTTTTCATACAAACAATATCCCCCTTTTTACCGCCTTAAAGGTCGAATTTCCAAAAACCCTTTCTTAGCGGATGCCTAGGTCATAATAGCTACCTGTGTTCCAAATGTCAGCCCAATCCATTCAGTGGTTTCAGCTGTGTGTTGATAGATCAGTCAGTCAGTCAGTAACGCTTTCCTTTTATAGATATAGATTGACAAGTTAACTTAACCTTTGTTGATCGATGTCTAGTCCCAAACACGCTCATTTTGGTGATTACATAATTATACTAGGCTCATTGCTGGTATCCGTGCTAAGATTAATTATCCGTTGATCAGCCACGAGGAGTTTTATCATCATCTGCCCAGCCTTTTCCCAAGACTGTCTGTTATGAGGCCTTGCACAACTCCTACCATTTGAATACTGCCTGCTCCATCTAAATACTGCCTTATAAGAGGCTTTTTGTAACACCCCCTCTTTTGTCCACAGTAAGCACAATGGGAATGAACATGGGTGTAATCTTCGCTTGGCCAGCCTTCACCATTACCTTGTTCCAAACGACAAACACAACGCTGAACAGACCGATGACAGACACAGAGATTTCACTGTTCGGCAGCTTGTCTTCAATAGGAGCTCTTCTGTCCACACCGACCGCTGGTTATATGTTGGAGAAGTTGGGACGAAAGTACTGTTCTGTACTGAATGCCTTAGGATTAGTTGTAAGTACTTTATGGTTGTCTTTTGTAACTTTATGATGGCTTTTGTCTTAGGTTCTTGCTGGAGAAACACAAACTAATCTTTGGAAACATGTAACCTAAGCCCTGACCTTATATAAAATAACTGTTCACACACTAACCTATTTTACATCTTAAAGCTGCTGTAATACTTTCTTTCTGATTCATGCGTAATGTTCGTGAACGGGCGCCGTCAGTTGGGACTGCTCCTCTTTTAGCTGCCACGGCTTATTTTTAATTTAGTTGTTTTTAGTTTTTATCTTTTTATTACGGACGCTTTTAACGTGCACGTCTTTCTACATTGTTTTCACATGCATATTTTCAACATGAATGATGTAACCAATATTTTGTAACAATATTTTGATTTAAAAGAGTGTCCGTGGAGTATCTTGCCCGTTCTTCTCCATAGGGACCTACTACGCTTTGGAATGGGCAACTAGCTTCATCTTTCTGATTGCCCACCTCTTGATAATTCAAAGGTGTCTGTAATTGGTTTATCTATCTTCTATATTCTATATAAATAAAAAGAGAAGTCCTGACTGACTGACTGACTGACTGACTTACTGACAGACTCATCAACGGCCAGCCCAAACCAATGGACCTAAAAAGCTGAAATTTTGCACAGGGGTTCCCTTTATAATTTAGACAAGGAATAAGGAAGGATTTTTGCTCCCGTGGGATATTTTCCGAAATACATACATGCGGGCGAAGCCGCGCGGGAAGTGCTGCTTTGAAATAAATGCTTTGAGTTTGAGTTCAATTTACTTCAATCTAATTTGATTCTCACTAAGGCAGTTTTCCTATGTTTGAAGTTTGAAGAGGTTGCCCCCACGCTTGTTCTTTATAGGCTGATAAAATAATACATTTAATTTTGTTCACAGCTCGTCTGGGTACTATTAGTATGCACCAGGAATGTAGAAACGGTCCTTGCAGCCATATTCCTCTCTGGGGTCGCGAGCTCCGTGGTCTTAGTAGCCACAGTGTACATCAGTGAAATCTGCCAAGATTCCATTCGAGGAGCCATGACCGCTACTAATATGGTGTCTTATGGAATAGGGATGCTGTTTTCCTATATGCTGGGAGGATTTCTGCCGTACAATATAATGTTGTATGTTGGACTGTCCACTTCAGTTGCAGGGGCATGCTCGCTGTTCATTTTAAGGGAATCGCCGATGCACTTACTGAATAATGGTAAAGAAAAGGTGAATAGCTTTGTTTTTCTTTGGAAGTCTTTTGTCTTTTTATGTTTAAGAGGGGCTCGTGGCTAAGTAATGGAAGACACACGGGTCGATTGATCAGGTCCATAGATGGGTGACCATCTTTATGCCGAGAACCCTCCGTGCCTCGGAAAGCACGTTAGCCGTTGGTCCCTGCTGTCATTCGTGGATCTTTGACAGTCGTTACGTGTCGTCAGAAGCCCGAAAGTGTGACAACCAGTCTTACCAAGGGGTATCGTGTGTGGTGGAGGTCAACTAGGCAGTCGCTCCATGTAAAATACTGGTATTCAGCTGCATTCAATTAGACTGGAAGCCGACCGCAACATAATTTTGATTGATTTTCCCACAATTATTAGGTGTATGTATAATTGTTAACAGAGCTCGTCGCTAAGTAATAACAGCTGCACTGGTTAAGCTACGCTTGCCGGGGTTGGTCCGTGGATATGTGACCAACTTTACATGCCGACACTCCCGGCTGTCATTCTTGGATCTTTGACAGTCGTTACGGATCGTCAGAAGCCCGAAAGTCTGACAACCAGTCTTACAAATATGAATTCATACAAAGTAAACTGAAATCCGTTGTGTGCCGTGAACCAATAGACGCTCAGCTTTAGTCGTCACCCCCTTTCCAGCCATATCATCTTTCACACAGTCCATCCATCGTTTCTTTGGTCTTCCCCTACACTTAAAGCCATCGACATTCATGCTCAAAACTTTCCTCACAACATTTTCTTCATTCCTCCGCATCACAAACCCTTACCTTGACAACCGATTTCCGTACAATTTTTCAATCACACACTATCAGACTTCCTGTTATGTACTCATTTCTTATTCTATCCATTCGTGTAACACTACACATCCCTCTTAGCATTCTCATCTCAGCTGCATGCAATTGCTTTTCATTCATCCCTTTTGTGGCCCAACATTCTGATCCGTACAAGACAACAGGTCTAACAATTGTTTTATATATCTTCCCCTTAAGTTTAAGGGGAATACGGGTCAATAACAATGGCAACAAAATTATTTATTTCGGTACTGTGATTAGAAGATAAATGGAACCTAAAATGTGTACTAGACTAATTTTTCTAAATGTAGAAATTAATAACCGAATTTACTTTTTCAGGAAGCAGCACAATCTTTAGCCTTTTATAGAATGTGGAAGTTGGACTCTAAAGAGCTTTTGGATGAAATGAACAACATGAAACGCGCTCTGAACCCAGACCTTGGAGGTATGTATCTATATATCTGTATATATACATAGTATAAAAATGTATGTATGTCAGCTCCAACGCACGACGGGAGTTTACTCCTGTTTTTTATGCCGTACCGACTTTCTAAATTGTTGGACTAAAACGTAAGACCTTAATTAAGGACAGGGTTTTTTCAATGAATCAGTACTATACAAAAAGCAACTTTAAGGTATAAGGGCGTTCGATTTCTTTTACGTTGCGCAGAAAAACGTAACAACGCTTTTGAGTTAACGCTTGTATTTCACTCCTCATAAAATTTCCGTACTGGGGGCCTTAAATTAAAATCGATTTTTAAGGAGTCAACTCCAACAAAGTCGCTTTTCGTGTCTGTCTGTGTGGCCGCGTTGTTCTTCTAAACTACACAATAGATTTTGATGCGGTTTTCACCATAATTTAGAACATTTATTCCTGAACGTTTATGTGTCATCATCTGCCTAGTCTTTTCCCAACTATGTTGGGGTCGGCTTCCAGTCTAACCGGATGCAGCTGAATACCAGTATTTTACATGGAGCGACTGCCTATCTGACCTCCACAACCCAGTAACTGGGTAATACGATACCTCTTGGTAAGACTGGTTGTCAGACTTTCGGGCTTCTGACGACCCGTAACGACTGTCAAAGATCCACGAATGACAGCCGGGACCAACGGCTTAACGTGCTTTCCGAGGCACGGAATGAAATGAATGAACGTTTATGTGTATTAATGTTTAACTTAGTTTTAGCATAAAAATCTGGATGTTTTAAAAATGTCGCCATTTCACCCATGCGAAGCAGGAGCGGGCAAACTAATATATAAACAACTCCATTTTGTGCAGCATTATATTACAAAAAAAAATTAAAGGCTTTGAATCAGTACTTTTTGAACTTCGAAAGTTACTAATGACAGCTGTCAAAAGACCCACTTTCTTCACCACTGCCCAGCATTTTAGCTGGGCAGACAGACAAACTACAAAATACAGGCCGACTGTGCAAAGACAACGGTCTTTTTAGGGTTCCGTACCTCAAAAGGAAAAAGCGGAACCCTTATAGGATCACTTGTTTGTCCGTCTGTCTGTCTGTCTGTCTGTCTGTCTGTCTGTCTGTCTGTCTGTCAGTCTGTCTGTCAGTCTGTCAAGACCGTTTTTCTCAGGAACGCGTGAAGGTATCAAGCTGAAATTAATATCAAATACGTAGGTCTATAGTCCCTTGCAGTTCTAAAAAGATCAAACTTCTAAGTCAACGCAATAAAAAAATACGGCCATTTATGCGACATTTTTTGATACTCGCAAGTAAATCAAAACCTATAGGGTACTTCCCGTCGTCCTAGAATCATGAAATTTTGCAAAAAGCAAGGTGTCACAACACAAATATAGGAAAAAGTCCGAAATTTGTTAATTTGTAATTTTATCACATAAAAAATATTTTCAAAGTTGTCAGTGTGTCAAGACCCTTTTTCTTAGGAACGCGTAGACGTATCAAGTTGAAATTATTATTTAATACGTAAGTCTATGGTCTCTTGAAGTCCTAAAAAATTCAAGCTTCTAAGTCAACGCAATAAAAAATGCGGCCATTTTGCGACACATTTTGATACTCGCAACTATCGCAAGTAAATCAAAACCTATAGGGTACTTCCCGTTGACCTAGAATAATGAAATTTGGCAAGAAGCAAGGTCTCCCAGCACAAGTAAAGGAAAAAGTCCGAAAATTGTGAATTTGTAATTTTATGACATATTTTTTTTTTTTAAATCTAATGTTAAGTTTGTTTTTGGCTTTTGGAGGAGCTCGTGGCTAAGTTATAACAGCCGCACGGGTCGATCTACGCTTTCCGGATGGGTGACCATCTTTACATACCGAGACTCCTCCGTGCCTCGGAAAGTTACGGCTGGTTGGTCCCGGCTGTCGTTTGTGGATCTTTGACATTCGTTACGGGTCGTCAGAAGCCCGAAAGTCTGACAACCAGTCTTACCAAGGGGTATTGTATTGCCCAGTTACTGGGTTGTGGAGGTCAGATAGGCAGTCGCTCCATGTAAAATACTGGTATTCAGCTGCATCCGGTTAGACTAGAAGCCAACCCCAACGTAGTTGGGAAAAGGCTAGGCAGATTGATTTGATTGTTAAGTTTGTTTTTGGGATAAATTCTTTTCAACTACGGAACCCTTCCTTGCGCGTGGTCCAACACGCACTTGGCCGGTTTTTTTATTTATAATAATAATAATAATATTATTATTAAAATTAAAATTAACAAACACATAGACACCAACTCCATCATGTCTGCCTCTCAAAATGGATGTGGGAACGGGTCCCGCGGTACTAAGGAGCTGCTCCTCATCGATATGACCATTAGCCAGCAGGTTCGTCGTTCCCGAAAGGATCTGTCGACATGTTGGATAGATTATAAGAAGGCCTATGACTCGGTGCCACATACATGGCTCATGAGGGTGCTGGAGTTGTATAAAATAGATGCAACTCTACGCACCTTCCTGATGTCGTGTATGGGGCAGTGGAGGACGGTCCTTCGCTATCCAGGATGTCGAAATATCCAGAGGAATAGCGAACCGATAAGGATCGAGCGAGGTATATTTCAGGGCGACAGTTTGAGTCCACTTTGGTTCTGCTTAGCCTTGAATCCTCTAAGCACACTGCTGGAGGATTCAGGTCTAGGCTATCGATTGAGGAGAGGTGGTCAGGTTATATCTCACCTCCTTTACATGGATGACTTAAAACTCTTTGCACCCAACAATTTGCAACTGATGGAGCTACTGAAGGTAACGGAAACTTTCAGTAGCGCCATCAGGATGGAATTTGGTGTGGACAAATGTGCGGTCATGCATGTAAAGCGAGGGGAGATTGTGGAATCCGTGAGAACCCAACTTTCGGATTCCATACACCTAAGATCTCTCTCCTCACTCGAAACCTACAAGTATTTGGGTATGTCGGAAGCGTTAGGCATCAACGCTGCTGACATGAAACAATCGCTGAAGGAACGTTTCTTTGGCCGCCTGAATAAAGTTTTAAATAGTCTTTTATCAGGCGGAAACAAGGTGCGTGCCTTCAACGGTTGGGTCATGCCGGTTTTGATGTACTCTTTCGGCATACTCAAATGGACTCAGACGGAACTTGACGCCCTGGATAGGAGGGTCCGCACACTGCTGACCGCAAATCGGATGCATCACCCACGGTCATCGGTGATGAGACTGTATATCCCGCGGAAGTGCGGAGGTCGTGGCTTCTTAAATGCTAAGACCCTGCACAACCGTGAGGTATGCAGTCTCAGGGAATACTTCCTAGAAGCCGACGTGGGGATGCACCGAGAAGTGGTCTCAGTAGATAAGGGCCTCACCCCGCTCTCCTTAGCTAACGAGAACTGGCGCAAACCTATAGTATTAGATACTAATGACCGCAGGGAGGTATGGCAGAGCAAAGAGCTTCACGGGCGCTTTTACCGGGTCCTACATGGACCCGATGTAGACTTTTTAGCGTCCGTATCATGGTTGCGATTCGGTGATCTGTTTGGGGAAACCGAAGGTTTTGTCTTTGCGATTATGGACGAAGTTATGATGACGAACAACTACCGGAAGTATATTGTGAAGGACGGCACGGTTGACATCTGTCGGGCATGCCACCGTCCGGGGGAATCAATCCGTCACATTATTTCTGGCTGTTCTCGTCTGGCTAACGGAGACTACTTGCATAGGCACAAACTTGTAGCCAGGATTATCCATCAGCAACTTGCTCTGAAATACAGTCTTGTTGAATCGGAAGTACCATACTATAGGTATGTGCCCGACCCAGTTCTCGAAAATGGCAATATCACGTTGTATTGGGATCGGTCTATCATCACTGACAGGACTATTGTTGCCAATAAGCCTGACATAGTGGTGATAGATCGATTAGAGCGTCGCACGGTGATTGTTGATATAGCGGTCCCGCATGACGAGAACCTCGTGAAATCCGAAAAAGATAAGCAAATTAAGTATCTTGACCTGGCTCGCGAGGTTGTCGACATGTGGGATGTGGATACAGCAATCATTGTGCCGATAGTCGTGACGGCCAATGGCATAATAGCCAAGAGCCTCGACCAACACCTGAGGAGGCTCTCGTTAGGCGGCTGGATCAAGGGCTTGATCCAGAAAGCGGTACTTCTGGACACGGCGCGTATCGTTAGGAGGTTCCTCTCTCAGCAGCCCTGACCGCCGGTAGCTTGGACCCTGTTCCCGATACCGGTGGGCTACTATTTTTTATATTTTTAAATGTTTTTATACTTTTTATATTTCAACATTTAAAAATGTAATTTATATGTATATACAAATGAAATAAAGGAAATAATAATATATCATTTATTTCGGGTAACTAAGACCCATAACATAAATACCTTACAGACTATCATACATATTTATAAAAAACACAAAAATAAACTACTTATTGCATACGAAGAGACGGCGTCGTATTGCGCTGCGTGGTGTCGCGTAACCTTCCGCGGAATCGCCGATACACGACACCCTTCGGCCAAAACTCTTCCTTGAGGACGGTCTCAATATATTGAGTCGGAACTCGCACCACAAACGATTTGAAATTCGTGTTGTGGCGCGACGCCAACTTCTCGACCCTTAAGGTCCAGCTGGTCTTCGATCGAACATACTCCACGATCTCCTCAACCTTCGTGGTGTGATGTAACCGGGACACATAGAGCTGCGTCGTAGGTATTGCCGGACGCAGCATATTGGGTCCTGCCAGCGCTGTTCCGCACTGGTTTCGGCTAGGAGGCTTCTTCCTCTTCTTCCGCTCCACTTTCACGAAGCCATCTTGGTCACACGTGCCCGTAGCTGGGCCTTGCTGTATTTACTTATTAATTTACTACACAATGTACACGTAGGTACAACTAAGACTAGGCTTAACTAATGAGTACATAACACTGTAAGGGCGCAGCAAATAACTCGTAACTAGGTTAATATTGTAACATAAAATATTGTTTAATTTAGTTAACAATATTTTTATACGTACCTACTCGTCATCACTATCACTACATGGTATAAAACAAAGCCGCTTCCCGCTGTCTGTTTGTCCCTATGTATGCTTAGATCTTTAAAACACGCAATGGATTTTGGTGCGGTTTTTTTTAATAGATAGAGGAAAGTTTATATGTATAATAAACGCGGGCGAAACCGCGGGAAAAATCTAGTAATATGATAAAAAAACCGGCCAAGTGCGAGTTGGACTTGCACACGAAGGGTTCCGTAACATTGTCTATAAAAACGGCAAAAAAATCACGTTTGTTGTATGGGAGCCCCCCTTAAATATTTGTTTTAGTTTAATATAATTATTTATTTTTAAAGTGAATATATAACTAAATATACTGTGAATATTTCAAGCACCTACCTGTTGCCGTTATCAATATCGAGCAAAAAACATCATCGGCAACAGAAATACATCATCTGTGAAAATTGTAACTGTCTAACTATCACGGTTCATGAGATACAGCCTGGTGACAGACGGACAGACAGACAGACGGACGGACAGCGGAGTCTTGGTAATATAGGGTCCCGTTTTACCCTTTCTGTACGGAACCCTAAAAGGAATGAAGGATGATGGATTGATGAAAAATGGTTAAAATCGGTCCAGTAGTTTCGGAGCCTATTTGGTACAAACAAACAAAAAAATCTTTCGTCTATAAAATATTGGTATAGATGGTGTAGATAAATGGCCGTATTTTTTATTGCGTTGACTTAGAAGCTTGATTTTTTAGAGCTGCAAGGGACCATAGACCTATTGATATTTGATATTAATTTCAACTTGACACCTCCACGCGATTTCGATAAAAAGGTTTTGACAGACTGATATACAGACAGATTGACATACAGACGGAAAACGAAGTGATGCTATAAGGGTTCCGTTTTTCCTTTTGAGGTATGGAAACTTTTTTTTTTGTGGATGGGAAATCGTTAAATGACTGATCCCGCTCTGGTTGGAGCGGAAGGGCGTGTCGGACTTACTGACTAAAACCCAGCCGTGTTCCTTCAGTTGCCTGTGCCAGGGCCACGGTATCTCTTTCGAACAACCCGCGACCACGGCGGCATCGGCCCTATTGGACCCCATCATTGCTGACATCTCTTTGAGGCGCGCGTGGAACTCAACGCACCGTCGACCCGGGCCTGCAGTGCGATTCTGTAACCATCTCACCGTGAAAACTTAGGTGAAGTGAGCGTGGAGTGAGCTGTCAATAGTGTCAATTCCTAGCAAAAACAAACTCACTTCACTTAAGTTTTCACGGTGAGATTTTTACAGAATCGACCGGCTGGTCCTTACCGGACGGCGAGCTACCCGGTACTCGCCGTCCGGAGGTATGGGACCATAAAAATAATATTTTGTAATAATTTTTGCCCCAGATGAGACGCCTGAACAAGAAAAACTGAAACCTGACATGAAACCCGCTGAAAAGATGTCTCTATGGAAGTTCATTCGTAAGAATTTCTATCCTGTTAAAATAAAATATATTAATAGACCATAAATGACTAGTAGTTTTCAGAGTACTGTCAGTCAATTTGGCATTTGAGAATCGATAATTGCATAACACACTCAATCCGTCTAGCATTTTCCCAACTATGTTGGGGTCAGCTTCCAGTCTAACCGGATGCAGCTGAATACCAGTATTTTACATGGAGCGTCTGCCTACCTGACCTCCACAACCCAGTTACAGGGTAATACGATACCCCTTGGAAAGACTGGTTGTCAGACTTTCGGGCTTCTGACGACCCGTAACCACTGTCCAAGATCCACGAATGACAGCCGGGACCAACGGCTTAACGCGCTTTCCGAGGCACGGAGGAATCTCGGTATGTAAAGATGGTCAGCCATCCACCGACCAACCCCGGCAAGCGTAGCTTAACCTGATGGATCGACCCGTGCGGCTGTTATTACTTAGCCACGAGCTCCTCTTAATATTCTCGCAAAACACACTATCGAACGAAATTTAAATCATTGTGTAGCAAATTGCCAATCCATTGCTTCATATGTTCAAAAATGTGTCTTCTCAACACCGTAAACAACGCAATGAATGTTGTTGAACTGTCAAAATGAAACCGATTCCGAATGATAGTGTGTTATGCAATTAAGGTGCAGCCGTAGGGCGATTTCCGGCCACCGTAGGCGCGGGCCTGCGGACGGTGAGCAGCGGGTAGCTCGCCGTCCGGTAAGGACCAGGCCCGAGTCGACGGCGCGTTGTGTTCCACGCGCGCCTCAAAGAGATGTCAGCAAGTGACGGGGTCCAATAGGGCCGACGCCGCTGGGGTCGCGGGTTGTCTGAAGGGGTTACCGCGGCCCTGGCATAGGCAACTGAAGGAACACGGGTGGGTTTTAGTCAGTAAAAGTCTGACACGCCCTTCCGCTCCACCCAGAGCGGGAGAAGTTATTTGATGATTTCCCACCCTCAAAAAAAAAAAAAAAAAAAAAAAAAAGGTGCAGGGTTTGCTTTCCGAAGCAAGAGGAGCAGAAGCTCATCGCGAAGTAATATCAGCCGCACGGGTCCATCCATCAGGTTAAGCTACGTTTGCCGGGGTTGGTACGTGGAAGGGTGACCTTCTATACGTAACGAGATTTGTCCTTGCCTCGGAAAGCACGTTAAACCGTTGGTCCCGGCTGTCATTCGTGGATCTTTGACAATCGTTACGGGTCGTCAGAAGCCCGAAAGTCTGACAACCAGTCTTGGAGGTCAGATAAGCAGTCGCTCCATATAAAGTACTGGTCTGGCATCCGGTTAGACTGGAAGCCGACCCCAACATAGTTGGGAAAAGGCTAGACTGATTGGTTTGCTTTCCGAAAAGCAGAGACAGTTAATCAAATATCACCTTTAATGATTAAATCTTAAACCATCAATTTTATAATTCCACAGGAAAATCAAAATCCTCGCAACGAGCCTTCATTGTCAACATAGTAGTGATGACCGCAGCAATTTTCCAAGGTTTAGTCGTGGTCCAAATATACGCGGAACCCATATTCAGTGAAGCAGTGCCTACTGCGTCTGCAACTCTTTTGAGTGTTATGTTGGCAGTAACGACTGTTGTTGCCGGGATGGTTGCTGCGTACGGCACTGATCTGCTTGGAAGACGGGTGAGGTTCTTTTGTTTAATGTTATCCTGGTACTTTTGTTATGATTGTTGGTCTAGTGACAGCAAGCTTGAATGTTGAAGAGGCGATGGTCCTAGGTCGGGCAAACTTGTACGTACGGTCTTATTACAAAACGAGGTTTTTCTTCTATCATGGTTTAATTAAACCATCGAGCCAGTTTTTGTAATAAGAACCTAGCTGTGATAGAATGGTACATTTTGATACAAGTGGAGAACGTTTGTTATTGCGTTCGAGGCGGAATTAACACCCGAGCTGTAGGCGAGGTTGTTTTTGAGCCGAGAACTGCAATAACAAATACCCACGAGTATTAAACGCCGTTTTTCAATACACTTTTGAAGAAATAAAATAAAATAACGAACAATAGTTTTTGTCATGAATTATTATGAAACTATGATTTAAATTTTCTTTTTTTTCCGCCCTTTGCTTTCGCCAGGTTGAAGGAGAAGCAAAGGTATAAAGCCGATAAACAGCCTAATATGAAAAATAGAATATTCAAATATTTTTGAGTTTAGAACACAAATAAATGTTAATTTGTTCATAAACGTTTCTTTTATTGTAATAATCATAGTTTTTGATGATATTCAATATATAAATATTCAAAAAAATGTAACGCCGTAAAAACGCATATCTCTTTGCCGAAATTAAAAAAAAAACATTCACCTCCGAATAGAGAGTTGTGAATAGAGGCATTGAACCAATTTGGACTAAGTATAGGTATAAGTTATCTGTGGCAATTTTTATTCCCGAACAAGTGCGGGAAAATAAAAACCCGCACGTGTGTGAAATACATTGCATTGTGAACCTAATCGTAGTGCGATATGAACCAGTTTTCGAGGAAGTGTATTGAAAATACAGTTCTTTATACAAAACTGACATCATAATGTGTCGGAATAAACTCAAAAATGGGTCCATGTTTTAAACCTGGGTTTGAAGATGAACCTTATTTTGTAATACAAAACGAGGTTTTTCTTCTGTCATGGTTTAAACCATCGAGCCAGTTTTTGTAATAAGAACCTATCTTAGTCCGGTACTAAGTTGTCAGTGTTGTAAAACTGACATCTTAATGTGTCGGAATAAAGTTCGAAATTCAAAAAAGGGTCGATGGTTTAAACTTGGGTTTGAAGATGAACTTTGTTTTGTAATAAGACGGATTGGGTTCTTATAGGCAATGTAACGTGGAAATATTTGTATCCCTTACTCTGGATGTGGCTGTTTAAAAGCTTGTAAGAAAGAGTTCAGTTTTCCAGGGGAATCCATCAAAACCAAAATATTTGTAGTAAAAGCCCTGCAAAATGATGATAAAGAAATGCGATTTATTTTAGCCCCTCATGATCTATGCATCCCTGGGCGGTGGAATCAGCTGCGTGGTACTAGGAACACAGATGCAACTCCACTGGGGACCGAGCTGGTTGACGGCACTGTTTATTTACGTGTTCGCTGTGATGTACACCTGTGGCGCGGGAACGGTGCCTTTCGTTCTTCTAGCTGAAGTGTTCTTGCCTGAGGTGAGTAATGATACTGTTTTATGTGATCTTAGTAGGTACTAAAGAAAGAAACAAAAGAATTGCATGACGTGTAATATTAAATAAGTTGTTTTCTTTGAAAATTAAACACAAAAAAGATAACATTAAAACAAAGCAAAAAAGAACAGAAGTTTCGAAAAAAAAAGAAAAGAAGTTTGGCTATGTGATAGACGACGGACATAAGTGTCGAGTGACAGCAATTAGGACTCCATTGCGAAGTACGGAACCCTAAAAATGTTCATTAAGCAACAAACACTAGGAAACTCATTCAAAGATAAAGATAAATATCATAATATTAATAATGTCATGGCATGACGAAATATTTTACCAACGATGGATTTTCTTTAATGGTTTCAGCTATATCGATACCTACATACACAGACATATTTAATTTCTTTAGCATTAGGGCACGATTCGTTTTGGCCGTTTAGGAAATATTGAAAATAAAAGGGCCACCTATTTATTCGCAGTCTTTATTTAGTGTCTAACATGTCTAAGATATTAGGGTAAAAAAAAAAATATTTTGTCCATCAGTCAGAAATAAAATAATAATAGACACGTATTTTTGCTTTATCATATTAATAAAAAAATACTTGGCTATAACGCAATACAGTTTGCTACGTCACAACTATAACAAACTACGTAGAAATTCTAGCAAAGGAGTGACGTCATGCCACACTATAACTCAATGTATCGCCGTAATCTTTTGATTACGTAAAAAAAAAATACGTGTCCAATATTTTAAAATATTCTATATGACGGACAAAAAAAAAATTCTTTGGGCAAAAAATTTTTTTTTTTTTTTTTTTTTTTTTTAATGTCTCTTCTCTTTCCAGGTCAAAAGCTTCTTCTCCATGGTGCTAGTAGAATACGTGTGGCTCTGCAACTTTGTGATCCTCTTCATCTTCAACCCACTCCTCAAGGCTGTCGGCTGGGGTCCTGTCTTCTATATCTTCGCCATCGTTTGCTTCTTAAGTTCCACCTTCTGTGCCTTCTTCTTACCAGAGACGAAAGGATTGACAGTGGAAGAGATTCAAGCTCGATTCGTGAAACCAAAAAGAAAAGCTCCGTTTTACTAGCTTGTAGGTTCTAATAAATTATTGTTATTGTTTAAGAATTTTTTTGTGTTTTATTATTACCTAATTAGCCAGCGGCTTCGCCCGCGTGATGTGTCGACAAAAAGTAGCCTATGTCCTTTTCCAGCTCATGGTCTATCCGTGTGCCAAATTTCATCCAAATCCGTTCAGCCGTTTTAGCGTGAAAGCGTTACAAACAAACAAACTCACTTTCGCATTAATAATATTAGTTAAGTTAGTTATAGTTAGATAACTTGAAATATTCTGACGGTAAGCAATCGATATCATTGTTCGGTCTGACTGATTCAATCAATGGATTCAATGACGATGAGTGTATGACACAAGAACCGGTCAATTCCAATTTATGTCGATCAAAAGCGTGTAACAAATATTGAGGGGTTGGTATCAGAATGACTGGATCGCAAATTGACCACGTCGCTCTTAGTCCAAATCACAAAATGTCTAAATCTCAAAATACCTAACTCGCAAAATGACTACATCGCAAAAAGTCCGAACAGTTGTGTAGGCACCTATACCTACATTAATCTCTTTGGTTCTTAAGGTGACTTTTTTTCTAACTTTCCCTAGACTATAATGTGCTTCCCCAAAATTCACTCTTTACACCAAACTTGAACCAAATTGGTCCATTTTGATGCTTGAACAGACAAACCTACAAACAGACAAAAATGTTAAAATCACCTATTTTGGGTAATATAATACTGGTATTCAGCTGCATCCGACCCCAACATAGCTGGGAAAAGGCTAGGCAGATGACGATGATGAATGATGATGTATCCAGTCATTCTGATATCAACCCTGTATAGGTGCCTACACAACTGTTCGGACTTTTTGCGATGTAGTCATTTTGCGAGTTAGGTATTTTGAGATTTAGACATTTTGAGATGTGGACTAAGAGCTACGTGGTCAATTTGCGATCCAGTCATTCTGATACCAACCCATAACCGATATCGTCATTCGATATTATAATTGAAGGCCTTCTTAACTCAAACAGTGAAAATTATACAACGTGTAACGTTAAATGCGCAAAACCTCTTAAGGGGTCATTGTACTCATAATTATGAACAACTTTTACTATGGGACCAAACCTGAAATCGCGAAAAAAAAATCAGCTGTTCATTTATGTTCGCATAATTCGTCAAAATGTACTGAACAGCTGATTTTTTTTCGCGATTTCAGGTTTGGTCCCATAGTAAAAGTTGTTCATAATGATGAGTACAATGACGCCTTAAGAGGTTTTGCGCATTTAACGTTACACGTTGTATAGGGTATACTTACTCGTACTTACCACATTATTCATAAAAAAACTAAAACGCTCTATAAACCTATTTTAGCTAAGTATAGAAGTGTTTTGTCAATTTCTTTCGAATTATGATTTGAGTTTGAAACAAGAAAACAAAACACTTCTATGTTAGTCATAGAAGTGTTTTGTTTTCTTGTTTACAGATTTTATAAATCCTTAATTATTCATAAAAAAAAACAACCGAACGGGAGAAAATAAAACGACAATCTAGTCGAATCTGATTTAGTCCCACGAAAGTCAAAATATTTTTTGACTAAACTATAATATTGGGTTAAAGCGATAAAAGGAACCATGATATCAATTTTGAAGGAAAATAAAACCGCATTTTTTGTTTTTTGAAAAAGCTTCTCTCCGAACCGGAAATCGAGCCATGTTCCTCTTATAAAAAAGTACCCTGTATAAAAGTTAGCAATAATGTTGCTGAAAAGGATCAAATACTGCAAAGGAATACTTTGTGTAAAATCAAAGAAAATGTCAGTTTTTTGCAATTTTTTAGGGTGGACCAATTTTTTGACACTTTGGATTCCGCCATGGATGCAGCGGGTGACTGTCACTCATTCATGATTAGTGAATATTAACAACTACTACGAGCAGTGCTGGCCCAGTGGTATTGGCCGCGACTTACGAGTTGTAGGTCGTAGGTTCGAACCCCGGCAGGCGCTTTATTTTGTGTAAATTATTTCATCACCGCTGCTCTCAAAACGGTGAAGGAAAACATCGTGAGGAAACCGACATGTCCTAGAACCAAAAATTCGAAGACATGTGACATCTACCAACCAGCACTGGGCCCGCGTGGTGGATTACGGCCCGCTCCCTCTCACCGAGGCCTGTGTCCCAGCAGTGGGAACATTATAGGATGATTATGTAAACAACTACTAGAATTGAAAATTATTCGGTATGAAATAGGACGCAAAAATCGAGCAGTACCTACTACTATTAATATGTTGTTTGACAGGTGAATAGCACCAGTGACGATGCGACTCCTAGCGGGATAAATTGGCAGTGTACCTCCCCATTGTACGCAGATAAATTATGAATTGTCAGTTTGTGACCGTTTTACAATTTCAAATATGATTCATGAATACCTATTATCCTATTATGATTCTGCCAAAGAGGCCGTTTTATACCCCATGTTTGGTGCACCACTTCTTCTTCCCAGCTAAAGCACTAGGAAGTGGTGAAGGGGAGCATTTTGTGGGGACTGTCAAGTAATTTTGACGTTCGAAAAGTGCTGATTTTCAGCATAGTTTGAATAAAATAATGACCTTTGATTTTGATTCCTTTGAAGAAGAGAGAAGTGGCTCTTTATTTCCCATTTAAATCACACCAATATTATATAGGCGAAAGTTTGTGAGTGTGTTTGTATGTTTGTTATTTCTTTTGTGTCAAATTTTGTCCAAATCCGTTCAGCCGTTTGACGGCTGAACGGATTTGGACGAAATTTGACACACGGGTAGAACATAACCTGGAAAAGGACATAGCCTACTTTTTATCGACATACTACGCGGGCGAAGCCGCCGGCGGAAGCTAGTGATCTTATAACGTATAATAGCTATTGTAGTTAAGTTCAACACTCCTTTTGACCCGCAGATGGCACCTGTTTATAGGAAACGTGAAACAATCTCATTTTCATATTTCTATTATTAGTGGTTAATTAAGTCTTGGAACTCCTTCATATGTATTGAATGAATCATTGAATCATCTGTAGAACCGCTATATACTTTCCAACCACGACATTGAAACTACATTCAAAACTACAAACTCATCTTCATGACCTCTTAAACCTAGTATAAGCACAGATTAATACAGATGGGACACTCCGCAAAATCATTTAAATAAAAAACCGGTCAAGAGCGAGTCGGACTCGCGCACCGAGGGTTCCGTTCCGATTTCTGAAAAAGTGTGTGTGTGTGTGTGTGAGTTCTGAAAGAGACATAGTTTAATTTTTCCTGTAATCTTTACATAAGCTTCTATCACATAGAATAATTTCAGATTTTTCTCTTTGCAAAGTTCGGAGATAAGGGGGGAACGGTATTTTTTTTTACATTTTTCATCAGAAGTCGAAAACTATTCGGCCTAAAAAAAGAAAAAAAAATGTTTGAGAATATGCAAACAGCGCCCTTTCATATGATACCCCACATGCCCTAGTAGCCCCACTTTGATCTTTTAAGACCCCTTTCAGTCCCTGTTGCAAAAAAAAAAAAAAAAAAATTATTTCTTTCTTATTTGCAAAATAGTTGGGTAAACGTCATCTAAAACTATTCTAAATTTCAAGTTGATAGCATTAGTAGTTCTTGAGATATCCAGCTGTGACAGACAGACAGACAGACAGACAGACTGAGTGACACCATAAGGGTTCCTTTTTTACCATTTTGGTACGGAACCCTAAAAAGCGACTCTTGCTACGACACAATAAAGTGCAATTCAGGTCGCACAACGCTTATTACCTACAGTTATATTCAACTACAAGTTGCCTCTCTGTCTATCGCGTAACTCTCATACCTTCTGACCTTAATTAGCCCCGCGGACGAGGCCCGCCGCGTACTTGTAGCTTCATACCTAAACTGCGGAGTGTCCCATCTGTATTAATCTATGGTACAAGTTCCATGCATTATGGTGCAGTCGTTCCATTTGCCTGCTCATAAACATTTACAATGGAACAAACAATGTTAGCCATGGTTGCATGCCATTGGCCCACTGCCCCTGTTTCGTATAATTTCACCTTTATTGAATGGTTTTGCATCTTTGTACTACGTGCGTGTTATGAGAGCCTAGTACTATCAGATTTGTGGGTGTTCGATTTATAGATTTTAGTTATTGAACTTTCTAGTTGCATGAACATTTATATTGTTTACTTTAGAAAATTGGATGTGTTTTTCAATAAAAACATGGTGAATGTACAGTATGGGAACGTCACAATCATTTGACAACTTGACAAGTTGCTTTTGGTGTCATATCTGCTGGTATAAAGAGAGAGAAAATATACGCTCACATGGCGCAGTTACGTTAAACATTTTCTTGTTAACATTTTGGTCATTCGAGCCTGGTTGTAGAATGCGGAATCGATCTGCATAAAATACTAAAACTCTTGTAAACTGTGTAGTCAAGACTGTATCGTATCCGAAAAAAACGGGCCAAGTGAATGAAGAATGAAGGGTTCCGTAGTTGGGATGAACCAAGAACAATTGTAGTTGAAAAACATGTTCACCCATATATTCCAACTCTACATGTAAGTTGTATTCACATATTCACAATATCGAGAGACTTAATTAACATGTAATTTTAAGACCACAGACTTATAGACTTATAGGTTTACCTTTAATATACAGGAAAAGAACTATTTTCTGTATTTTTTTTTTCAATAGGCTCATTAGTTTTGAAAATAGGGGGTCAATTTTCGTCTATTTTCTTAAATAACTTTAAAACAATTTATTTTCAAATTATTAAAAAATATATTTGAGACTCTCATAGATATGACCTCCCTTTCATTTGATATGTCACATGGTACTGTTTACAAAGCTTTTTTTTTTTATTTTCTTATTTGCCCACCAGACACGAGTGATCCTATAAGGGTTCCGTTTTTTTCCTTTTGAGGTACGGAACCCTAAAAAAAAAAAGAAAGAGAGGGGTATTATTGGTAAATATGTCGTTTGCACACCAACTCTCAATAAATAAATAACTAAGAGAGCAACTAATGAAATAGAGGCTGCACATAGCTCTGAAAAACCCTAATCAAAATAGTAGTTTATGAAATTGTTGCCTAATGACGAGTATTAAAACACGAGTGTGTGTTTAAAAACATTAGATATGTATTTCTTAAACTACTATAACTAATCTCAAGTACAACAAAACGTATGAATGGCGCCAAAACCCAGCACATCCCCGCGCATGCGCTAAAGCGGGCGCTGCCACAGATAAGTAAAAAAATTGGAATCAAAACTTTTTGTAATGCCATAAAAATGGCGGGGCGAGCCATTTTTATAGCATTACAAAAAGTTTTGATTGTACGCATATGCGTTCCAAAAAAAAAGTTATAGAAACTCCTTAGTCATACTCATATTAACTTCTTGGATTTGCCCTAAAAAATAAAAAAAAATGTTTTGTAACATTATTTTGTTAGAGATAAAGTGCTATTATGATTCTATTTTTAAACGGTATTGTGTTTATTAAGTATGTCAATATAAACTCGTGTTGAAGTTTATAATTCAAATTTTACAATATGAGAGTAGATAAAGTATCATAATAATTGAGGAACTAAAAAAATATCAAAAAAACACTTTATTTGGAAAGAAACAAATAATTATTGTGATAACAAAAACTTTTTCCGTCTTAATTTTTTTATTTTCTGTAAACTCTCATGTTAATTAGATTCTTATTTTGTCGTCATAATGAAAATTACTTCAGAGAATGAAAGACATTAATAAATAAAAATTGTTTTACTTAAAAATACACAGCTCCTGTACCTGCGGTCGTACATAAAATAACTTAAACACTGTACATCATTTGTATTACGCATTCAAAATGGAAAACATTTCTTCCACTAGCAGGGGTAACCTATATACCTTTTTATTTTACACTTACGACTGAACTCAGTTAGTCGGCGTTTCCACGAGCGTAATAAAATTGCGGCGGGATTTTATCGCGCACTGGATTTTCAACTCTCTGCTTAGCGCCGGGAGTTGAAAATCCAACAGTGTGTTTTTCGTCGCGCTGGGATGCACTCTGTTTTTGTTAGGTTGGATTCTCAACGCTCGGCTCAACAACGAGAGTTGAAAATCCAGTGCGCGATAAAATCCCGCCGTGATTTTATTACGCTCGTGGGAACGCCGACTTAATGTAAGTCTGAATCGCCATCGTTTTGAGCAAGCGCAGTGATCAACGCTTGTCATTCTCTGTTTGAGAAGAGGTCTTTGTCTTGCAGTGGAACAATAATAGGCCGAAATAATATATTTTTATTTAAGAGGGAAATTACATTCTTTCACATAATGTAATCACCTCCTTAATTTTTTTCCCATTTGTGACTCAGTTATCCAAATAATTTTATCTTTTACGCTAATATTATAAATGTAATTATGGTTACATAGCATATCATAATTTCAAGTTTATCTTCCCAAAATAGAAACTCACTAAGTACACTCATCTTTTAAGTCAACACATACATTGTTTGCATTAAGAATATAAATAATACTACAGATAATCCGAATCATATTCGGCTGAACAAAGTTTTGGCTTAACACCCTTATTTATAAATGTTGTTTAAATTAAATAGACGTCAAAAGAACGTCAAAAGTGTATGGTTAATCAGACGTTAATCATTACTACAAGCAACTTTTACAAAAAAGGGGGAAATAATAATTATTGTAACAACTGATTTTAAATGCATTGGGAACAAATACACAAAAAATACTGTTTATTTTTTGGTTGGCTTAAAGTTCAAATCAAGTAATTATTTTTACTGAGAAATGACCTGAAAAAAAGAATTATTTCTAGACACTCAAATTAAAATGATAAATCCATTCTCTCTTACTTAAAACTAATAATTTTTCATTATTAAATTGACCTTAATAAATCTCCATTTAATCTCACGAAGTTTTTTCGATATTGCTATCATTTAGTACCAAATAAATATCTTCTTTTAAAAATGTTTATTCACAATACGTCGAATTTATCGACCAATTAAATTGAGCAAGTCTGCATGCTCTCTTTAAAATTGGAGCAGTATTCATAGTGCGTACTTTTGCTGACAATATTAAACAAAATTGGCACTATGAATTGACCCCAATATTTTAAACGGATTCAAAAACTTATATTTTCATCTAATTCTTCTTTCTTGCCCTAAAAAGATCTTGAATCTGCGCATTGGAAAGTCCTTTAGTTTCGGGCACAATTATAAATGATAGGATAGCGTTAACAAGGCTCATGACACCAAATATATAGAAACATCCAAAGATTCCGAAAGCGGCCAGCATGTATGGGAAGACTGCTAAAATGAAGAAGTTGAGGAACCACACCCATTCTATGATCATCATTGATGCTAAGCCTTGGACCTGGGAACAAAGAAACAGATCAATTAATCACATGCACTGTTCCACATACTTAGTTCTTCTATAAGTTCATCATCAGCCTAGCCTTTTCCCAAATATTTTGGGGTCCTGAATACCAGTATTTTACATGAAGCGACTGCCTATCTGACCTCCACAACCCAGTTACACGATACCCCTTGGTAAGACAGGTTGCCAGACTTTCGGGCTTCTGACGACCCGTAACGACTGTCAAAGATCCACGAATGACAGCTGGGACCAACGGCTTAACGTGCTCTCCGAGGCACGGAGGGGTCTCGGTATGTAAAGATGGTCACCCATCCACGGACCAACCGCGGCAAGCATAGCTTAACCTGATCGATTGACCCGAGCGGCTGTTATTACTTAGCCACGAGCTCCTCCTATAATTTCAGCTGCATCCAGTTAAAGTGGAAGCCGACCCCAGCATAGTTGGGAAAAGGCTAGGCAGATCGATTTTTAGCGATAAACATAAAAAAAACAAGAGCGCGTCGGACTCGCGCACCGAGGGTTCCGTTCTGATTACAGAAAAAGTCTGCTATTTAGAGTCATCGTTTTATTTTTCCTGTAATTTTTACATAAACTTCTATCACATAGAATAATTTCAGATTTTTCTATATGCAAACTTCGGAGATAAGGGGGCCGAACGGTATATTTTTAACGTTTTTCATAAAAAGTCGAAAACTATGCGGCCTAAAAAAAATTTAAAAAAATGTTTGAGAATGTGCAAACAGCGCTCTTTCATATGATACCCCACATGCCACATTAACCCAATGTTCGAATTTTTCAGGCCCTGTGGCAAAAAAAAAATACGTATTTTTGTTTCTTTCTTATTTGTAAAATAGTTGGGCAAACGTCATATAAAACTGTTCCGAATTTCAAATTAATAGCAGTTCTTGAGATATCCAGCCGTGACAGACAGACAGACAGACTGAGTCATAAGGGTTCTTTTTTTACCATTTTGGTACAGAACCCTAATGATTCACTGCCTCGTTGGTCTAGTGCTCGCAAGCGCTACTGCTGAGCATGAGGTCCTGGATCCGATTCACAGGTCGGACAATGTGTTACTGGGTTTTTTTACCCGGAATTTCTGAGCAGTAGCCCGGTTGATGGCAATAGGTTCGCTCCCTATTACATGGGACTCAAACATATCTGGCGAAATGAGGGTGTACTATAGAGACACCTCTCTGCCTAACCCTTCGAGGAAGAATTTTGTTATGTTATGAAAGTGATATACATTGCAAGCAGGCCTTAGTACTGAAAGGTTTATTTACTGGCTGACATTTCGATCATTAAATTCGGGGTGAGGGCCTGGTGATCTGTCACACAGGGTATCAAAGTATGGACGCCAGTCTCTCACAAAGGATCATATTTTTGATTTTGCAACTAACGTTATTATTCTTGTCTCTATTTATAAAATAAACTAAGTGAACCTTTGTAAAGAGAGAAATAAATTAAGATTAGGTACTATTCAAACATCGAATTACTGTTGAAGAAAAGTGAAGCTCGTTTTTCTTCAAGAGTGATATATAAATTCGATTAGTGCTTTGCCTAGGGCCTAGGGAGTGAATTACTTTAAGTTTGAGGCAGATAATTAATAAAGAGGCCTACGGCCCTTAGCCCATTGGCATAAATTTTTAAAATTTCGCTATTTGTATACATTATAAAACAACATCGAGAACGGGTCTTATCGCGATATTCTTTTTTCATTTTTTTTTCAGTCCTCCCGTGACCACGACCGGTGCAAGGCGGTCGAAACGTCGGGAAATAAGTAGGTACCTGTTTACCACGTAAAAAGGAATATCGCGATAAGACCCGTTCTCGATGTTGTTTTAAATCTTTCATTTATTGTAGATAGCCTCCCACTGTTGAGGTTCGAGTCCTCACAGTACCCTGAAAAAGATATCTCCATAAAAAATAAGATCTCCATCCTTACCTCAGACTCAAACACTTCAGCCAACAGCACATAAGGAACGGTACCGGCTCCGATGAGGAATGAGAAGCAGTACGCCATGAGTAGCACCACGGTGAGCCATGCAGGAGCTGACCTCGTCTGCAGCAGGAACCCAAGCGCCGCCAGACAGAGGCAGGTCAGCACTGATGACGATATCATTAGGATCTGGATATAAAAGAACAAACTTTCATAATTATTTTTTAGTTTCATGTAGAAGCTGCTGGGGCTTTAAAAAGAAAAGAAAAAGAAAAAAAAAAGCGTGAAAAAGATCATGGATTCATCATGGTTCCGTTGTGAAAAAAGGTTGGTGCGAGTCGTATAAAGGGTGTAAGTGTAAACAGTGGCGTTTATTAAGGGACCAAACCTGAAATCGCGAAAAAAAAAAACCGGTCAAGAGAGAGTCGGACTCGCGCACCGAGGGTTCCGTTCCGATTTCTGAAAAAGTGTGCTACTTAGAGACATCGTTTCATTTTTACTGTAATTTTTACATAAACTTCTATCACATAGAATAATTTCAGATTTTTCTCTTTGTAAACTTCGGAGATAAGGGTGGGGGAACGGTTTTTTTTACATTTTTCATCAAAAGTCGAAAGCTACGCGGCCTAAAAAAAAAAATATGTTCAAGAATTTGCAAACAGCGCTCTTTCATATGATACCCCACATGCCCTAGTAGCCTCACTTTGAATTTTTAAGACCCCCTTTCAGTCCCTGTTGCAAAAAAAACATAAACATTTTTATTTCTTTCTTATTTGAAAAACAGTTAGGTAAACGTCATCTAAAACTGTTCCAAATTTCATGTTAATAGAATTAGTAGTTCTTGAGATATCCGGCTGTGACAGACAGACAGACAGACTGAGTCACACCATAAGGGTTCCTTTTTTACCATTTTGGTACGAAACCCTAAAAATCAGCTGTTTAGTACATTTATGTTCGCAAAGTTCGTCAAAATGTAGGGGACAGCTGAATTTTTTTTTTCGGGTTTTCTGGTTGTTCATAATGACGAGTACAATGACCCCTTAAAAGATTGCCACTGTTTACACTTACAGCCGTATAGCTCCGTCTCTCTCTCTCACACTAGAACCATGATAGATGCATGATCTTTTTTCACGCCCCCTGTTCTTCATTATGGACTTGAGTTGTATTCTATTACATTTACACGTACATTTCTGAAAATGAAGAGGGCTGTCTCATTTTATCACCTCTCAAGCTCACACGGGACCAAATTTTTTAGATTGTTAAATGAAAAGATGATAATAAGAAAAATTTAATCAAATAACGAACTAGTAAATACTATTAATTGAATAGGTACCTAATTTTAAAAACACATTTCTATTGTGTTATCTAATAAACTCAGCTCAAAAAGTATCATCTGTTTTTGAGATGAGTTAAATAAATGCCACAATAAAAATGTGTTTTTAATAATTACCTATTAAATTAATGTTATTTACTAGGTCGCTAATTGATTACATTTTTAAAAAAATATTGAAAATTTGGCCCGTGTGAGCGAGACAGGTGACATAATGAGACAGCCCTCTGAAGTTCAATTTAATTTTATTGTAATAATCGGAAAAAATAATAAAATTTGCACCGTCTAAATGCGACTTTTTAAAGACCGTTTATTTTTTTTATTTTTTGACTAAGAATAATTATTGGAACAAGTAACCTTGGGTGAACTTAGAAAAAAGAATGGACATCTAAAAGCAACAAGTGACCTTTAATGAAATTATTAAAAAAAAACATCAAGTTTTTCTTGTTACTTGCCAAACCTCGTAAAAAAGGAATATCGCGATAAGACCCGTTCTTGATATTATTTTATAATGTGTACAAATCGCGAAAGTTTGAAAAGTTTAAAATTATTGGGGTTATGAGCATTGGCTTGGTACGGCATTTCATACAAACTTTCAAGTCCTTTTTTGTCGAAATGAATGAACTGATTTTAATTAAACTTCAGAATAAATATATCTAAAAAGTTAGAGAACATTTTCGAAAAATAGTGTTGCAGCTAAATTCAACCGATTTTAAATATTTCTTAGAAACAGAGATTTCCAATCATCTTTTTTTAACCAAGACATTTCGTAACTAACTTTTTAGACCTGTGGATTGTCACATTCATTAGGAACTATCAGAGAAACTGTTAGTCGACGTTCGCGCGGACGTAAAAATATCGCGGCGATTTTGTTTCGCGCACTGTATTTTCAACGCTGTGCTTAGCGCCGAGAGTTGAAAATCCAACAGTGTTTTTTCGACGCGCTAAAATACACTCTAATGTTGGATTCTCAATGCTCGGCTCAACACTGAAGGTAGAAAATCCATTGCGCGATAAAATCCCACCGCGATATTTTTTGTGAACGTCGGCTTATTGGCAAATAAATTAAAATCTGCCTGAAAAAAAGATGAAAAAATCGCATAAAATTAAATTCAAAAGAATCTTACCCTCCTGCCAGCCTTGTCAGCAACTAGAGCCGAGGTCATCGCTCCACAGAACTGTACAACGGCGAATATCACGGTGTACAGGTCTGACTTGCTCGGGTCTGTCTCCATGAATACTGTCTTAGCGTACACTTGTACTGGGACTAAGCCCATTAACACCTGGAAAAGGAGATGAGATTACGATCAAATTTTAAGCACATCGTCGCCGATATAACAAAGTGACGTAACTGATTCGAAGAAAATTTTACAGGGCAAGCTATTTTTTCTTTTTTTTTTGTAAACTGTAGATATATCGGTCTCGATTTTTGCATTATCATGGGGGCCGTAAGGCATAGGTACAGATACGCCGATTAGACACATCGATTCGACTTGACAAATGTATCAAATTACTATAGTTAAGTCGGCTATCGGCTTAGTCCAAAATGTCAGATACGTCAGTTAGTTAAATTAGCGACGACATGAGTCTAAAAGAAACCAGCAAAGTGCGTGTCGGACCACGCACAATGAAGGGTTCCGTTGATGAAAATAATTTATCCCAAAAGCAAACTTAACATTTTAGTTAAAAAACTAGAAATCCGAAAAAAAATGTTTTTATGAGATAAAATTACAAAATAACAATTTTCGGACTTTTTCCTTTACCTGTGCTGTGTCACAACCTTGCTTCTTGCAAAATTTCATGTTTCTAGGTCAACGGGAAGTACCCTATATAGATTTTGATTTACTTGCGAATATCAAAAAATGATACATAGATGCCTGTATTTTTTTACTGCGTTGACGTAGGAGCTTGTTTTTTTAGAGCTCCAAGGGACAAAGAAGGTGAGAAATCGGACTCCATGGCCATGTTCATCCCAATCGGTTCAAAGGTCAATTATCACGAATAAGCAAGTTGAAACACAAGTTCATTGAGGTCGTTGAGGTCTTCGTGATAAGTTCCTGTTACCGCATGGAGTATGTGACTGGAGAAACTTTATTTACCTGCATTGTGATCACTGTCATCACTACGAAGAATGCTCGTCGTGAAACCGGTGAAATAACTGGAAGAGAAAAAAATATATACGTGTCGAATTGAGAACCTCCTCCTTTTCTATCGTCGGTTAAAAACAAATCATTAGTAAAATTCTGAACTCAAAAAACTGTGTGAAACTGAAAAATTAAAGTTTCATTGCCACAGGAAATAAACCGCATCCATAAATCAGGTATTATACCTTTTTTTTTTTGAGGGTGGGAAATCATCAAATAACTTCTCCCGCTCTGGGTGGAGCGGAAGGGCGTGTCAGACTTTTACTGACTAAAACCCACCCGTGTTCCTTCAGTTGCCTATGTCAGGGCCGCATCTTATGCTTATCGTATCTTCTTCAAACAACCCGCGACCCCAGCGGCAGGTATTATACCTAAGGTCTTATTACAAAACGGGGTTTTTCTTCAGTTATGGTTTAAACCATCGAGCCAGTTTATGTAATAAGAACCTAGCTGTGATAGAAATACAGTTCCTTATACAAAACTGACAACTTAGTCCGGTACTAAGTTGTCAGTTTTACAAAACTGACAACTTCGGAATAAAGTTCGAAATTCAAAAAAGGGTTCATGGTTTAAACCTGGTTTTGAGATGAACCTTGTTTTGTAATAAGACGGTTCATGATCAATTTCATACTGACAACTTTATCGAACGACAAAACCAAACAAAATTCGTCCAAAATAGTATATTATGCAATTAGTGAATAAAGGACGGATTTAAAGCGAGGGCCATAGATGAATCACGAGCTAGTGAAGGATTCTAACGATTGAATCACGACCGTAGGGAGTGATTCATGATGATTGAATCACGAGCGTAGCGAGTGATTCAAGTGTTAGAATCCTGAGCGACGCGAGTGATTCATGGCCCTCGATATAAATCCGTTTTATTCAAGAGTTGCATACTATACTTTATACCATGACTACGAGAAAAAGAAAGATTTAAGTGAAAATAGACATATAATGAAGAAAAAGGAAAGTTACATTGGCTTTGATGTAAACCAGCCGGGATTTTTTGGGTAGCAAGTTTTCCACTATATCGGCCGCCCTCTCTTTCATAAACTCAGGTGTTAACACATCTTCATCACTAGAATGCATTTTTAATCGATTAGAACAACACTAAACAAACACAAAATTAAAGATTAAAGTAACACTAAACTTTGTGTTCGTACAACTTACAGTATTCAAAATAGCGCCAATTTACTAAGGACAGCAAAGAACACAAAACAGTTTTTATTCTAATGCTAAACTCCTTGTCGAAAATGTCGACCAATCAAATTGAATTTAGAACACGTCAATATAGGTCGAATACAAAGACTACACTTACACTAGATACCAAGCCACGACCAAGCGTGCCCTGCATGTTCGACTGTTCGTACTAAAAAAAGTCTGTTAGATCAGTGACGCTTAGCGATTGAAACAATTCTGTTTACTTTGAGCACATCACTAAATGGCTGGGCTGAAGTTATCGTAGTTATAAAAAAGATGACCCGTTCGGTTTTCATACTATCTAATAACATGCCCTATCTAGCCTAGGTACTCTAAATCTGTGGTCGAATACATTGGTGTGTTCCATTTTCAAACATCAAAACAGTGAGTAAAAGTGCTTTTTATTCACTGTTTTCAGTGAATAAAATAAGCTTTTTAGAGGGGGAATGGTATAAAAATATTTATTTGTAGAACTAAATCTCCAAGTCAAATAATGTGAAGTCTGTCTGAGCCTGTAAGTAGATACTTACATAATAACTTGATTGGAGACAATGCTTTCGGTTGCTCCGGTATGATATCTTCGTTGTTCAACTTTTGTTTTTCTGCTTCCTCTGCTTTTGGATCTGTATCTGTAAAAAAACAATTAATGAAGATCATAACACTTACAATATTATTTTGATGGAAATAGCCATTCAAATGACGAGAAATTCGTCGATGACCTTTCGTATCATAGTTGAAAAGTTTGCTTATAATTTACCAATAAGTCATGGGTGGACAATTTGGAATCGTATGGAAATCTAACGCTGACGTAGTACAAAATGACGGCCGGGATTTCCATACGATTCTAAAATAAGTCGTTTAGTCCACTCCCGGCCCCTCGACCCCTAAAAAAGATTTGTTTATTTGTTTCCTCTCAACCCCTAAATATAGTTCACACTCGACCCCCAGGGGGTAAAACTGAATTTTCATATGACAGGCATACCTCGTCCGCTTTCGACCACTAGTTCGGTAAGTAGTAAGCTACAGAAAGCAAAATTCAGGAATTGATATTAAAAAAAATTATATTGAGGGTATTTTAGTTAAATAGTATGCAACTATAGGGTAGACCGATGATTTATCATTGACCGTACCACAGAATAAATAATAGTACTACCGTACTTTGGGGGTCGAGACGAAACTAAAACTTGCCTGGAAAATAAAATCCACTCTCAACCGCCAAGGGTCGAGAATAAATTATATTTAGGGCTCCAATAGACACATTATTTATTGGGGGTCAAGGGGCCGAGAGTGCACTAAACGCTCGTTACAGTGCAATGGTTACTGCAAGCACTGGCGCCAATGAACTTATACTCCATTTGAAATAATATTAGACATTTAAATAAACTTTTTTTACAGTCCGTTCAACCGATTTTGACTTCTATTGCGTTGGTGGCAGGACAAATGGCAGCTGCAGTAACACTTGCACTTGCACTTTTTTGCTTTTAATGCCATCCACTTTTATATGCCTACAGAATAGAAGTCAAAACCGGTTGAACGGACTGTAAAAAAAGTTTATTTAAATGTCTAATATTATTTCAAATGGAGTATAGTTAATAATTTTCACATTTAGCAAGCTCAGACATAGTTTGAACATTGGCAGATTCTGAAAATGCATTTCTTACAAGCACATTCTTCTTCGCCAATATAGTGTTCACAAGAATAACTAGTTACGCCTTTGGATTTATAGTAAAACCACCGAATTATCAGTCAGTACACAACAATTAAGAGGACGTCTGATCTGAAGTTGCCACAGAGAGTAGAGTGGGATTGTCTTGAGGCGCTACTTTTGAGCTGTGCTGTGTACATTTAATAGTATTACTCTAACAATGAAGTAAGATAGCATACCTGTAACAGATATCAGCTCAACAGCCGGCATGATCTGATGCTTCAACCTCGTCAGTTCATCTATCACCACCATTGAAGAAGCAGGCACCCCTCGATACTTAGCCATCGCTTGTCTTGCATCCTGAAATTTTAATAACCATTTTGTTAGCCTTGTGAATTATTACCAGAAGTGGCAATTACTTTCAAAGCGTTTCAAAATGGTTGAGCTGAATGGTGCTGATCCATGCGTCATGTTTGTGAACGGGAGCCGTCAGTAGGTACTTGGTCATCCTGCCACGGCTTATTTTAATTTTTCAATTGTTTCGTTTTGATATTTTTATTACGGACACTTTCTTTCTACATTATGTATGATTTCAAAAAATGTTGACTGAATAAACTAGATTTATTAGAAAAGAAAAATCAATCAAATTTCACGTCCACTGTTTTTTGAAAAAAAATAATATCTCGAAGGTGGTTCATTTTTGACTTATATACTAAGGAGTGATTTGATACCTAATGATCTCTTGTATCACCAATTAAAGGGACCGACATGTTTCCAATAACCCTGTATATATACTATATACTAATCGATACTGTACATACTATTTATAATAATATGTGCATATATTACTAATTAACTGCTGAACTGATTTCAATTGGCATACAGGTAGATGACGTGGGTTTACGGTTAGGACATAGGAAACTCTTTATCCAGGTAGTAACTTCCCACCTCCACAAAAGTAAAGCAAAGTCTAGTATGATGATAAACCAACTCACCTCTTCCCTATTCTGCCTCAGCAAAAACACAGGACTCTCCACAACCAGCAATATGAGTAATGTGCAGCTTATACTTAGTATTAACTGCAGCCAGATGATAGTTCTATACGTCAGGAACCAGCCGACTAGGTAGGACATTAAAGTGCCCATACAGTATAGGAATATTGAAGCTGGAAGGAGAGAGAGAATGTCATCAGTATTAGAACAGAACAGAAAGCGTTTATTCCGACCAACAAAGGATCATAGACTCAAAAAATTCAAAATTTAAAAATAAAACAAAAGTAATAAAATAAAGCACATACAATTAACACGAACAACGAGATTAGATCTTGTTTGCTACAGCCATATAGCAATGGTTCAGGTACTGACAATCGAAACTCTGCACGAACGCCTTCAGGATGCCGCTGGAGCTAGCCCGAACCCTGCGCACCAGGGATGTGCATCGTTTTCGCATAGTAGAATAAAAACAATCTACTTGCGACCCAGCGAACATCCCTGATGCGCTGCAGAATCGGGGCAGCCCCATCAGCAACCTGAATGCATTATTATATTGCACACGCAAGGCGTTGTACTGTCCGCGCGTAAATGAGACCCACAGGCTACTCGTGTAAAAATGTTATTTTCACTTCAGTGGTACAACGAGCAAACCTGCGGGCCATCATTACAGACAACGCCCTGCGTTCTCCGTCTATGTCAGCATCATCCTTCAGATCAGAGGACATCATATGTCCAATATATTTAAAAGATTATTATAAGTTATATGTCCAAGATTTTTTTTTTTGTATTGTTCTTTGTAAAACTTTTTGCTATGAAACTCGAACAGCAACTGAATTTACTTTTTAAATGCAGATGAATACAGTTTACAATGTAATTACAAGTCACAGGTAGGGTGCTACTTGCAGATAGAAAATTTCAAGTATGCAACTGTTCAATGGTTGACAAATTATCTCTGCTATAAGACACCTTCATTCCTACGAAAACAGCGAATGTCCTCAGCCGCTTTCTTTTTCATTGACTTCTGTTATTATATTACACAAAGTAAACGATATGTCTAGAGGTACCGACTTTCTTTAAAGGGCACCTCTCCAATCTTTATTTTCTCAATAAGGTCATTGATTTTTTTGACTAAAACTTCTCAATTCATACGTTACGTTTCAGTTTAAACTGAAGATTTGTGAATTGACATGTTACTATCTCTTTGCACACACGATACAATTTAATCTTTCCGGATTGTAATTTAGGAATTGGAATTAGATGTTATATCACCAATCCTTTTGTCTGTAGATATCAGTACTACAGACAAGAATTTCAAATCACAGAGATTTTCCTCCATCTTTTTAAAGTCCTAAATTCTAAAAGCTATGCTGTAATGACCCAAAATTATTAAAGCAAGAGTATGATGATTTATTCAAAAATAAAAACGAACTAAGTAGAAAAAATTAATGTGACCCAAAAAGCTGGCAGCGTACATTTTATTTATTTTTTTCTCAATGAAAAAGCCACTGTAGTCGTATTCAAACCCTAGCATAAAGTCATTAAAAATCTATCTCACCTGAAGCTAATCCTCCTCGAATAGCATCCTCAGCTACTTCTGAAATGAAGATAGGCGACAGTACCAGGAAACTACCGCCAGCTATACCAGCTAAAAATCTGGCTGCCAGGATCAGGTTAATTGAAGTCGACACTCCTACTATTGCCCATGATAACTGGAAAACAAAAGACACTGACTTAATAAATGTCCCCAAAACTACAATAGTTATATTTTTCAACTCGGGAGAGAAACTCGCTTTCTTTTAATGTAGTCTCATTTTCTTTACATCACAAATCTTAGAGATGGTCATTTTATGCTTAAACTCAAGAAAAATTCCAGTTCTAATAATTAGGAGTGATACAAATAGGTTTTCTATTTTAGATTATAAGGCTATATAAGGCCTTTGAACACATTAAATCAATCATCAAAAATCATCTCATAAATAATAATGGATTTCCACTTACCACAAATGGCAAAGACAAAATAACACCACCATTTCTTCTTCCTAACGAATTAATTAACAGACCAGCAATTGCTGATCCAACAATAGCTCCTAATGAAGGCAAACTGCCTAACAACGCCTCTTCAGCTTTAGTCATAGGTGTTGATAGAGGAGTCGTTGTGTTTGAGGCATATAGCTCTGATGTGTATGAGGGCCAGACGTTGAGAGCCCCCATGACGGTGGAGCCGAAGCCACCTGGAAATAAAAAGAAGAATACGTTAAAGTAGGTTAAAATGAAAAGTGAGGTAAATAAAAGGTGTGATGATGATCTACGAGTATTAATGGCAAGGAAAGAAAAATCTAAAATTAACCAGCTAGTGACTATCCCACAATAGGACAAACCTCTGAAGCTCCGGTCTCTTCTGACGTTAATATTATATCTATCTGACCATAGAGTAAATCTGCCCCACGGGATATTAACACTTATCTAGGAGTAATAATAGTGGTGAGCGGTACTATACCGTACCATCAGTGATTGAGTGGTGCCTCTTTCTCATGAAGAAAAGGAACATGCTTTAACCACTACATTGTGCATAATGGCTATTTCAGAATAATTTGTAAGTTCAGGGGAAGGGTGACTGATGATTTTCGATGAGCGAAGATAGAAGATGTTATGTGATGTGTTTGTGTGATGTGCGTGCGTATGTGTCGTGGAAGATGGCGAGACGAGGGACAAAATAAACGACCACATTAGCATTGAATCGCTAGCACTAAAAGTCATGGCGAAGGCGTTTACCCAGCATTGGGATGATACAAGCTAACGCGGTGTCCTGCGTGAGCGACGAATACGACGCGACGCAACGCAACGCGACGCGACGTAATGCGACGCGGTGCTACACGCGACAAATGTCATACGTGATTTTGGCCATTATTTCTCGAATTATGGAGAAGTAAAGTACAATTTTGCTCGAAAGTTCATATTTAAAGTTCGAAAGTTTGTAGCGTCGCGTCGTATTCGTCGCTCACGCAGGACACCCCGTAAAAGTAAGATTTGTAATTGACACAGAACTAATTTATATTTTAAGTTAAATGATTTTATTTTGTCTGTAACTCTTCCCTGCAATAAGAAAAAAATAAATGAACTAAATTTAAAGAAGCACCCGCAATCCCAATGTTCTGGTAAGAAGAATCTACTCTGATTTGAGCAAGTAAAGATTCCGAATATCTATGGCACATGTATCCGTGCCACAGAATTTCACTATCGAATCAGACAAAAGCAGACCACCGGATATGTATGATAACGAATATGTCCCAACACTTTTTATCAGTTCAATTTAAATTTTGCAGGACATAATATTTGTGCTCTCTAAACTTATCACATATGTTGCAGTATAATTATTTGAATTCAATAAGATTCATCTCGACCAAATTCATCGATCTATACGCCAGGAAACCATCATTTTGGAAACCATTTAACATGTTGGTACATATGCATATAATTATTAGTTTGTTTAAGAAATAGTTGCCAACAAGAACCGGTTGTCCAACGACGAATATTAATTTATTTTGTATATTACTCTTACGTTCCTCGTCTTGAATTGCGTCGTTTACACATAAATATTGTTTTTTAAACTATTTTTATCGATATTCAGACCTACTCCATAAGGAAGGAAATATAATAAATTACCAAAATCGTATAGGGAACTGCCAATCAATCGCATTAAAACAGCGTTATTCAATTAATTATATTCTGTGAATGAGTACCTAAACTTTAAAGAGTGGCACTGACATTTCAATAATTAACGAACTTAATTTTTTTTTATAATTTGACAAATGATTGACATTATTATTCTTAATTTAATAACTATGATTTATGTTTTAATTTTCCAATGTATTCAATTAGTTTGCATGCCAGTTTTAGCGAATTATTTAGAAACTTTTAAAAACCCGACCATCTGTAATGTATTACAACTCTTGCAATTAAAATTTCATTTCATTTCATATTTTCAACCCCATGAAAATATGAAATGAAATGAAATTTTAGTCTTGGACCTCTTCAGTCTTGGAGGCGAACAATAAAAATTCATATGAAAAATCTCACTTTATTTTAAAACACTCACTGCTGCTCTGGATTTGATTGAAAACATCGATACGATGTTTCATTGATATAGTACTAAATCACGTTCAAAACAAAGACAGTTATTTTCTTTCTTGCTTTCATAAAAAAGGATTCTTACCAACATCTTCATCAACATCGCCCTCTTCTTACATTATGTCTCTCTCTAAGACTTCTGGTTTGAATACCCAATGACCTACACTAGGATTGTCTTTGTAACACACAAATATCACGCACAAAACAGCCATTCTCGTAACAAACATATCGAAACTGCATAACACGTCTCTAATCAATCACTGTTTACTGCCAAATAACATGGAACAAATATTTATTATCTCTTGACCGAGAAGTCGCGATGCCTGGTTCCGAATTCAAATTCGCGCTAAACATAAGTTTTTTTTTTTATTTCTTACCGGCCAAAGCGGCATGGAACTGCCTAAGTCTTCCTTTATTCATGTTGATTCACTCCGAACTAACGACAGTCGTCACTATACGCTCAAGTAATAGTAACTTTTCGGCAAATAGTTTATTACATAAATGAATTAGAATACACAAGATGGGTAAACAAAACCGTGTGTAAATGTTTTATCTTTTGATAAGAGTATGTCATTCTTATCATTTGTAGAGCAAAATATCTGTTTGTCTGAATGTTCTAATATTAATTAAAGATTTCCAGAATCAACATTTTGCTAAAATAATATTTAGTTTGGTATTTTTAAATATCCAGCGGGATTTTGCGATGTTCTGCAAACTTGAAATCTTGTGGGGGGGGGGCTTCCCCCACCACATAGACAAACAACAACGTGAAGGCCATGCGGTGCCGATTTAAAAACAAATAAGCTCAAAACATGTTGTGGAAAAAAAGGAGGAATTTATGGAAAATTATTTCGATATCAATAATAATCTCTTAAAATTAATTATTCATTTTAATCAACATCTTAGTAAGATTACCACAACGGCTGCCAATTAAATGCAAAATTAAGATGCAAGAAAATGCAGAAAGCCAACATTGAACAGCACTTCTGTAATGATGGCTGATCTAAGACTCCTCGTGTATAAGCCTAATGATTTCTCAATGTCAATGTTATTAATATAATATTATTACTAAGGGCACCTTGCGCAACATTCATTTAATATTTTGTTTAGTTAACTTATTCGAATTATTTAGATAAAACTACCTTGGTCTACATTCAAGTCTTGGAGTAAGGTTATTACGGATCGAGCAAAGCATCTTCAGTATAAGAATAGCCTGCCTTGGTAACTGCAACGAATTTTCTATAGTCACCATGACCAGTTCCGCCGTAAAACAAAATGCTTCCCAATGGTATGCAGAAAAGCTTGAGAAGTAAGAGAAATTAGAACGCAGTAGCGAGCGAAGCGAGCTGGAAAATTTTAGTACCACCATTTATAATATCACCTTCATCATCACCATCAACAGAATGCCAATCAAAAACTCACAGCGGATTCAGATTCGAAGTTTAGAATGAGGTCTTACAGAATCACACGACTGCTGGTTTTTTTTTCAGTTAGTCTAGTGAAGTTTTTCGTATATTCAAGTAAAGATAATTATTTTGTTTGAACAACAAGTAAGTTTATTGTTTGTTTGTTACCTTTTCACGCCTAAACCACTGAACCGATCATCCTGAAATTTTGCATATACGTTGTCAGGTGTACAGAAACGGACATAGGGTACCTTTCATACCGAAAAATGCACTGTTCCCGAGGAAAACCACCAAAACGTTCTTACGATATTAGATGGCGCCACGTGTCTTTCGAATTTTGATTGAATTATATACAAGCTGATTACAACCCGATTGATTGTTAGATTTTTAATTATCGCGAGCGAATCTGTGGGCAAAAGCTAGTATAAATAATATATGTAGACTTGTTTAACTTCTGCGAATATTTCTGTTCAATGTCACATCAAATTATTGTAATCGAGAGGAGAATGAAGCAGTAGCAGCTATTTGTATAAGATATTACAACAGTTCAGTTTTATTCAAACAACGGCAATTAATAGTCTTACCTGAGATTTGGCATAAATTATGGTTTTATTGCTTGTTTATATTTGCCATGTGGCAAGGTGTCGCGGTAGATCGGAGGTTCTTACACCCATTTTTCTTTTATAGGTCACTAGCGGCCCCGACAGACGTTGTCCTGTCTGAACGATCCTAGAACCCGACTGCAGCGCCACCTACCGGGTCCAATTGTGTTTTAAAACCATCCAGGAACCCATTCAAACATACACACAAAATTTTATCTAAATCGGTCCAGCCGTTGTTTTACCATGTTTTTTCCGTTTTTTTTTAAAGTAGGTATCCTATGTCCGTCTCCTGGTTCTAAGCTCCAAATACCACCAATTTTCAACCAAATCGGTTCAGCCGTTCTTGAGTTATAAATAGTGTAACTAACACGACTTTCTTTTATATATATGTCTATATATTTATGTAGATGTCTATGATTTTTAGGGTTCCGTACCTCAAAAGGAAAAAACGGAGCCCTTATAAAATCACTTCGTTGTCCGTCTGTGTGTCTGTCTTTTTCTCAGAACGCGTGAATGTATCAAGCTGAAATTAATATCAAATACGTGGTCTATGGTCCCTTGGAGATCTAAAAAAATCAAACTTCTAAGTCGACGCAATCAAAAAATATGCCTATTTGTGCGACATATTTTGATACTCGCAAGTAAATCAAAACCTATAGGGTATAGATACTTCCCGTTGACCTAGAATCATGCAATTTGGCAAGAAGCAAGGTTGACACAGCACAAGTAAAGTAAAGGAAAAGTCCGAAAATTAATAATTTGTAGTTTTATCACATAAAAAATAGTTTTTAGCGATCACAATCTTAAATTTGCAGACGGAGAATTGACCGTGAATTGAATTATCAATCTATGGGAGCACATGTTTTTCAACTAAAATGTTAAGTTTGTTTTTGGTTTAAATTCTTTTTAAGGCCAAACTATACGTCAATGACCTTGAGTGGTTAGCTTGCGCAGTCTGGCCTGAGCTCACGCAACGCGTCGTACGTCCAGCCAGTAATAGGACTCGCCCATCAAGGAGCGCTGTCCCAAATTAGACGCATTTTTAATTTATTATAATAAAAAATATACATGTTTTTAAAAAGTAACAAAACCAAATCATTTTCGTTTGTATTGCAAAGTAGTAGATATTTTTTTATATTCTTTTGATAAGAAATGAAGGAGTAAAATGGTTTCATCTTAACGATTTGGAGGTGATTTGGGGTTTTTTTTCTTATTATGTGATACCGATAGAAAAATTATGGCTAAACCAAATTACGATTCATATGATGTAGATTACTAACAATTTTTTTCAGATGTAATTTCTCTGTAGGTTCCGGCGAAAAACTGCTTCATCTGCACGCTGTTTTTAAGCTTTTTTCGAAAGAGTAGCCTTAACTACGGAACCCTTCATTGTGTGTGGTCCGACGCGCACTTGGCCAGTTATTTTTATTTTATCCGAGACATTACTGACTGAGAGAGAAGCTTTGGTGCCCCAATGGTAACGTAACGCGTTCGACTTACGAGTCGTTGAAAGTAAGGGAGTTTGATTTCAGGTGTAGGTATACAAGGTGTAAGTGTAAACAGCGGCAATCTTTTAAGGGGTCATTGTACTCATCATTATGAGCAGCTTTTCCTATGGGCTAGGGGACCAAAACCTGAAATCGCGAAAAAAAACCAGTTTAAAAAAAATGTATTTGATGATTTTTTTTTTATAATTTTTTTTTTGTTTTGTTTAAAGTCCATTTGGCCTTTGCCCAGCAGTGGGACACAATGTAGAGTAATAAATTATTTAAAAAATATATCGATATCCATTACGGCTGCAGCTTTGACGAGCAAAACCGCATACATTTCGGGTGGAGTTTCAGCAGCTAACGAAAAAACTCGTACCTGTAATATTTTTTACCACTAGGTGGTAAAAATTATTAGAGGTATGGGTTTTTTCGAATAATTCAGAAAAGGGATTTCACCAATCATCAATTTGGATTCGGCGTTGTCTTTATCAATATTGATTTTGGCATTAGGTTTTACTATATTCGTAAAAACGATATTATTAAATAATACACAACAGTAACTATGAAATGAATATAATTTATTTTTCAGATCTCCTTATCATAACATTCCATGTTGTTATCTAATAATTCTTCGATTTCGGCACTGTAATCGTTATAAAAATTAAATACTATTCTTTTGACTGCAACCTTAAATATAAAAATTAAGACTATAATTAAAAAATAATTGTAATCTCATTCAAATATCTATTTATACTTACTCCTCTTACTTTCACAATACTTAGAATTAGGCGTCCCGCAAGGACTCATCATTGCAATGATGATTGCAATGATGGTCCACTACAAGTAACTAAAATAATGCATAAGTTATAAAAATGCTTAGGCACGTAACTGTACCTACATACATACATACTACCTAAAAGCTTGATATAATTTGGTTTTGCAATTCTTATCATATTCATCTTATCATTACGCTTTTCTACTATAGTCAACTCTTATTTTTTAATTAAGAGGGCTGTCGCATTTTGTCACCTCTCTCGCTCACACGGGACCAAATTTTTAAGATTGTTATATGAAAAGATGATTATTAAAATTGATTGTACATTTGTGTTCAAAAATAATTATTTAAAGAACTGAGGTAATGTTAATTGATTTTCCTTGGCAACTGGTGTAGGTACAGGTCGATATTTTTATGTAATAAACATTATACTTATTGCCATGGAAGAAGACAAACATTACAAAATTCACTTTGTTTAGTTTTCCACAATAATGTTCTTCTCAAATCCATATTCTTTACACACCCAATGTAACATTTTGTCTCCTCCTCGCCATGGTAGACAAAAGTCTAGCTATAATTACATTTTTATCGATTTCCCGCCGACCAAGCGAAGAGTTGTGAATTTTAATCCCTGTTTAATATGCATGCAGCATTTTGCTTTACATTGTGCGACCGTAATCATTTTATACAAGAGGTCATTTGATACATTTTTGAGGGTAACTGTTTTGATTTTAACAAAGGATTTGTCCTACATTATTTTCTTTTTAATTATATCTTTCTTTCTTTTAGCTTTCTCATTATTTATGTTACCTACGTACATAATTATGATTTAATTAAACCTTCATGTGACAAAATATCTTAAAATATCATTCTGACTGACTCTTTTCTACAAATTCTAAACCAACTTTCATGTCTTTTGTTTTCCTTATGAACAGGTGATAAGCTTATCTTATATTGGTCGTTAAAATAAGAATATAAATGCTGCCAATATTACAACACATTTCGATAAAAAAGTCACCAGACCAGTGTCTGGTGACTCTTTGGATAACAAACTCATCAGACTATAAGGTCTGGTGACTTTTTTTTCATATTTCAAAGTCTGGTGACTTTTTTGACATTAAGAGCACTTGATCTTACTGATTCTTATCGGTCAGTAGGTATCTACTGAGCGATAAGAATAAGTATGATTAAGTGGTGTAAGCGGCACGTCATTGGTAACAATACCAGTTTATCCTAGCCTCTTTATTATATTGAAACTCCGTACTATGCTAGGCCAGCTCAAAGTGTCACCATCAACGTGCAGTCGATTCAACAAAATCATGAATAAAGTTTTTAATTTAATTACCACCTTAAATCTAGCTACCTAAGCCCCAACTTTCCTTTTAGTCTTCTTAACAAACAAAGCTTGGATAGCATCTATAGATAGTCCCTTCGTCTCTGGTAGATAAAACACGCAGTAAGCAGCTCCAACGAATCCTACTACTGAGAAAGCATAGAATAGGGGAGCAAAGCCGACCTCTTCGACTACGGGAGTGAATATGACCATAGTGACGAAGTTCATGGCCCATCCGCAAGCCATGACTATACTGCCGCAGAGACCGCGTACCTGGAAAAAGATATTGGAGATTGAGGATTGGAATAATTTAAACACAAACAATGATTACTTAAAGAAATAATAAAAAAAATAAGTGTACCCCGCTGGTATGGTAAGCTTATAAGCTCATAGGGACATACTGCTACTCGTTATTATAATTTAATACAACAGCCTTCATATAAACTATAATCACAGTAAGTTCGCTTAATCAATAATCACAGTCGAAGATCAAACGATTGTATTTTTATGCTTTTCAATTCTTAGTCGTCTTTTACAACATAAACCAGAATCTAGCACAGGAAACTTAGTGTACTATTGATGCAGATCTATAAAGGTGAATTTCAGAGAGCATGACCCAGATTTTATTCGGAAGTAAATAATACATCAAGATAAAATATATTTATAGGAGTAGAATATTTATCTCGCAAAAAGATTAGATCACTTCAAGTATTTGAAGATAAAATCATACGCCTGACGTTAGACTTGAAAGTTATTATTAGTAAGGACATATAAAGATTGCAATCTTTATAATTATAAACGAAAGTAGTTCTCCTAAAGTCCTAACTAGTGAGACTGACCCAAAGATTTCATCCCCTGATTAGACACTTCCAATTAACTAAAACTTCTCTTACGTGTCCTAATTTCGTTCTATGTTCGACTGTATCTGATTCATTCGTTTTCACCATAGTTAAAGACTCGAAATTGACCTACACATTTATAATAACATAACTTGGAATATGGCGCTTCAAAAAATTTCTTATTCTAGTACTTACTTCAGGTAAAAACAGCTCAGCACTCAACACATAAGGAACCACAGCGACCCCTACGTTGAATATAAAGCTGTAGACATAGATGATGACAGCAGTAAACCAATGAGGAGCCCAGTGCCATTGTATTTGTGTGCCTAGCAGCATTGTGCAGATACTGGCCAAGATCGATGTGCTGATCATCAGGGGCTGGAACAAACGGTTGGCATTTATATTAGCCTAGTACTTTTTACAAAGAAATGAGATATTCCACTTAAAGCACCGATCTGAACCGCACTTGAGTGAACGACAACTAAGCTATCCACATACGGCACCTATCCAATTTTTTTTAGGGTATAGTTTTTTTTGCTAATGCTATTTTTGAAGAAGCAGCACCACCTTTTCTTTATAATTGGAGTTGTAACCAATTGAAATCGCAAGGTTAATATAGCCAGTGTCTGATAAAATAATCTAAATCACACTGATCAACTCAAAGGAGTAACCACGATTAAGAACCGTGGAGTCATATCTACAAAATTTGTCAGCCCTTCTTCCTGATACAGCTTTTATTCTTCAATCTTAAACTTTAGTTGGAAATAATGTAATAATTATACATGATTGTAACAATAATTATCATCCACCAGAATAAGTCCAAATACGCACCTTCCTTCCAAACTTATCAATGATGAAAGAGCATAACACACTGGCGATCAACAGATCTATCGCCAAGAAAATAGAACACTGGTTCGAGTCCATCAACGGTACAGCTTCCTTGAACAGGGTCTCAGCATACACCTGCAGTGCTATGTTTCCCATCAGGATCATTGTCGCCATGCAAGCGAGACTCGTCATCAGCGCGCGGATTGAAGTTTGTGATTGTTCTGTAAAATTGTAATAAATTGGTCGATTCAAAGTCAAAGTGTAAGCATTTATTTTAATTAAGCAAACCATTAACAGACAGTTTTGAATTTTATTATCAAGCAGTCGGTCAGTCAGATGTAGACCTCTATCAGGAAGAACGGGCAAGAAACTCCATTGACACCCTTTGATTTCAATAAATGTCTTCATAGAGTTAAATCTTTCCGTGTTTTCTTACATAATTACACAAAGCAGATAGTCAATGACGGAAATTACTTCTTTATATTTCCTACAATAATAAAATTTCAGGCTGGTTACGTACAAAAATTTTTACGAAAGGAAAACCCGAATCTTTTATTAATATTGAAATGAAACCAATAACTCCTAAGCTAGAACTTTTATTGATTTTATTGTAACCCCATATTGACGATTTCGCCACTATTCAAACCAATCCCGTGGTCAAAGAGTATAATAATAATATGGGAGCCCGTGGTTCTATTGACAGTTACTATAGTTTCAATAAACCAATGAGTAAACCATAAAGTCTGAGATGGCTTCTAGATTTAAATCTACAAATTCTTTACGACTTAGTACTTATTGAAGAAGCTGGTGCTTATAGTTTTCTATCTTATAAATTATTAGCAACAACTCGTGTTCTGTTCAACCCACGATGTTATCAGTACCACCAACCAATTCTGTACTCTATTTTACTGAAGACAAGTTTTGTAATTTGCCAATTGGTGCTGATCAGATTTCATCGATGCTTCATATTTTATTTATATCAAATTACTTACTCAAGAACTGCCATTCTGTCAATCTTTGCACTGGTGGTGGTGTTTTTATCAGCTCTTTGGTAATTATGGGATCTGAAAAACATATAACCAATTAGATTATGACACAATCGGTAGAAATGGCACGTTGTTCCCTTTGTCAGGATCGATAAGATTTTCAATCCTTCTTATAACCTCTTCTCATACATTTATAGAAAGGTGTGCTTAAACCACCCACTTTTCTATGACACGTGTGTTAGCAAATATGCTATTTACTTCGTTTGACGTAACACGCCAGACATTCAAATAAAAACCTTATGTCATAAAAGTCACGAGACGCTTTATCTTGTAGGACAATTAATGTTAGACATTATAAAGTTAATATTAGACACCAAATTCTATTCATGTATTTGCTGAATTCAATTGTTTTATGACGTAGGGACCTTGACACATAGTGATTGACGTCACGGAAATAGTTTCCAGTTTTATGATGTAGAATAAGGAGCTTAGCTTAGAGATTGTAGACTTTACACCCTTTGCAAAGTTGACTGATACGCCTTTTACGCCTTGCGACTTTGTTGCACGACCGAATTTAAACATGTTTCATCAATCAACTAACTGCCTTCACCTAGTTATTAAGCAATATTTGGCAATATCACCCCTTAGTATTCCATTGATTTCCACAACACAATTGCAGAATGGGCGTTCTTAGATTGCTATTTCGAGTGGATGAAGTTCTTGACAAAAGTTAGGGTATGCGAGCTTTCTGGCCACGAATGTTTTTGTTGGCTTTACAAAACGACTTATCCCATACCCACTGTCATGATTTCCAAATATTAATGAGATTTGTAGTGATTTTCAATACTGAATATAAAATTTAGGGTAAAGTTAGGGTACTCGTATATATTAGTTAGGATATTATACATATCTCCTTTCTAGCCATAATCATCTTTCTACTAACGGTGAGTTTGTATTTTTGCCAGCATCCACATGGCACATCCTTCTGGTACAATGCTGTCATCTATTCACAAGCATAAAGTCGCAATTTTCACTATCATATTATGCAAATAACATGTTTAAATAACGTTGTGATATAAGGCCACAAACAAAGCTAAAATTAGCAAATAACTCCTCCGTGTGATTTGAACAAATACATTCTTACATCATACTGAACAAAGATTTTAAATATTAGTTAAAAAGACGGGACATAGCGAACAAAATCGTATTCCGATATTTATGTCCTAGTGGTCAAAAGTCGCTCAGTCTTGTGTGGTACGCCTGCATGTCAAGTCACATTCTTGTCCACCAAATGAAAATTATTTTCAAAGAAAATATGCCGAATTGTACATTTTGGTATAGCAAACCTCGTAATGATAAAATGACTCGTTTCAACTACGGTTTATTTTCGTTACTATTTTATAATTTATCGAGTATTGAGATAAATCAAATAATTTTCTTAGTTATGTCAAACTATCTGACGGTTGCTAAATCAAATGTTGGTGTCGGTAAAAGTGTATCCGGTAGTCATTTCATACTTGACACACATGAGTTTCTTATTGACTACCCTATACTTTCTTCGCAGCAATTGGCAAGATTTTCTTTGAACACATGGGTGAGCAGTGTGGACCTCAATGTAGTAAAACCTTGTATACAACGTGTAACGTTAAATGCGCAAAACCTCTTAAGGGGTCATTGTACTCATCAATATGAACAACTTTTACTATGGGACCAAACCTGAAATCGCGATAAAAAAATCAGCTGTTCAGTACATTAATATGTTCGTATAATTCGTCAAAATGTACTGAACAGCTGATTTTTTTTTTGCGATTTCAGGTGATGAGTACAATGACCCCTTAAGAGGTTTTGGGCATCTAACGTTACACGTTGTAGATGTCATAGACAAACCGAAACATCAGTATATAATATATGTAGCAACATACATGAAAGGAGAATGGGCGGGTCCGTCCAAAGTGGTGTATCAAGATGTGATATCAAATCACATCTTGATACACCACTACACACACATCCACACATCCATCATTGATACATCTTGGGTGAAGTGTGTGTGTGGTGTCATTTTAAAGATCATAACAATAGCTTTATTTTCGTGTATGACACCAACAACGAAACTCGTGCAGGGAAGGAACCATGAATAATTTGAATTTTATTTTTTAATAATATTATTTCTAACTTCTACAGTAACGTAGCAAGTATAACCATGTGCACAAAATGCTAGAGGCGTCGTCGCATCAGGGTGAAGAACGTCAGAGGGCGGATGAACCCGAACGAGATTACAATTACGATAGACAATTTTCCAACCGACGATTATCCCTGTATGCGGGGTTGTCCTTGGGTGCACTTACATAGTGCACCCAAGGACAACCCCTGGTTGGTGCAGGACTATTGCAGAACATGGGAACAAAACATATTGGGTTTTGGGTTTGGGTGGCTGTGGAATGGTTACCTAGAACTATGGAAAGACTATGGCCCCTGCCTGACCAATGTTTTTTATACAATACACAGATGAAATGGCAGGGGGTGAGTTTTTTTTTTGTGGATGGGAAATCATCTAATGACTTTGCCCGCTCTGTGTGGGGAAGGCGGAAGGGCGTGTCAGACTTTTACTGACTAAAACCCACCCGTGTTCCATCAGTTGCCTATGCCAAGGCCACGGTATCTCTTTCGAACAACCCGCGACCCCGGCGGCATCGGCCCTATTGGACCCCATCATTGCTGTCATCTCTTTGAGGCGCGCGTGGAATACAACGCGCCGTCGACCCGGGCCTGGTCCTTACAGGACGGCGAGCTACCCACTACTCGCCGACCGCAAGCCCACGCCTACGGTGGCCGGGAATCGGCTCTCGACTCCCGCCGCCCAGGGCGTCTTCTGCGGCGACTGAGGGCGTGAGGTTATCTCTCCCTCACGCGTTCCGCCTCCTCCTTCGCGAGAATTACTGCTTCGCAGAAGGAGGTGACGGCCTCCCATGCACTCTCGCTCCGCACCATGGCCTGGACCAGGTTTGGACGTGAGAGATCGCCGCCGCCAATCGCCTCCATGAAAACAGGGCGGTGCTCCACCCAAGCCGTGCAGACCTCCACTGTATGCTCCACCGTGTCCTCCGGGCGATCCACCGGAGTGCCTCCCTGATGCAACTCCAGGGCAGGGTATTGAAGGCGTTGGCGATGTCTAGAGACACCGCCCAGACGACCCCACCCTGGGCCACAGCATCCCCCGTCCTGAGGGCTCGCAAGCGCATGATGGCGTCCACCGTAAAGAGCCCCCTGCGGAAACCAAACTGCCTCTCCGCCAAATCCTTCCCCTCCTGCACTAGCCACCTGACGAGGCGGTTTGCAATGACTCTTTCAAAGAGCTTGCCCACCTCGTCGAGCAGCACGATGGGTTGGTAAGCGGAGCAGGGGGCACACTCAATAATGGGCCCCCGGAAACGGTCGCTAGCAAATAGTGACGTAGCGACAAGGGGGCTATGTTGCCCCTTCAGGAATGTGCTTGAGGAATGGAGAGGTATTCCACGGCTCTCAGAACAATCCCAGAGCCCGGAAGCTGGTCAAGATTCCTACAAGCACTTACTGAAACACTTCCTTCCTCCGAGCACGTTTGCTCTTACGAATCTCCACTCAAGCCGGTCAATAAAGGCAAGAATGAGGTGGGAGCTCTGTTCCCGTCAGTGTTCACTCCAGCCGGTCAATAAAGGCAAGCCAGAGGTGAGGAACTTCTCCCGGGAGATAGGGTCCGTGGGGTCACTACTTCCCAACAGCTTGCCACACGCTGCCCTGCGGTTTTTTGTATCTCTCTTGGTCTGGCTCCTCACCTGAAACCTGTTTCGGCAAAGGAAACTCTACCAGCCCAGACTTAGAGTTCGGAGCGCGCAAGCCTCACCATGACGTCAACGTAGAGATACGGAGGTAGGGAAAAGTTGAAAAGTCAAGTGTGCAGGTGTGGTGATAAAGGTGCAACACAAGAAGTAGCTGCACCGCAAAGAACGCTACATAAAATAATAGGTATATACGAAAAACTGTTTATGCTAAACATAATACCATTAAGAAAAAAAAAAGATTCGTAGTACCTTCTTTGCACGAGTTTCGTTATTGATGGCATAAGCTAACTGTCATAACGGACACATAAATATGTTAAGACTTCGATCAAAATCTCGCTCCATCGCACTTTGAATAGATAGAATAGTAGATATCCTGGAGTATGCCTAGGCATACTCCAGGATATCTGCAAGACAAAACAGGTGGACGATGGAAAAATAAGCGAAAATCACATTTTTTTGACAAAAAAAATGTAATCATTCGTAGGTCTTCAACTGCAAGAGTGCGATGGTTGGTGTCATAGAATAAAATAAATCCATTCTAATAAGCTTTAAAATGACGTATCGCTCAATTTGATACAGTCTTGAAACAGTCTGGGGACGGAGCCCATACAAAAGCGCCCATTCTCCTTTGTCATCAGTATCTAAATACTAATTATTTACATTTTTACTCAGTCTATACTGATGGTTCACAGGAAGGTAATGAGTCGGGATGGGCTATTTTTGATCCGCAAACGAAGTCATCTATAAAATTTAGATCAAGTGCAAAAATTTCAATAATGTACGTTGAACTAAGTCATTCGAATCAGGAAATTATGTAATATTGACTGATTCTAGGACTGCTCTGCAACACCTGGCTCAGTGCACCTCGAATTGTCGAGGTGCTCCGGTAGCCAATAAAATTTTAGATTCTATTTGTAAAGTCTAAGACAAAAGAATTGTTCTTCAATGGGTACCGTCCCATATTGGCTTGTATGGTAATGAAGAAGTAGATCGTTTAGCAAAAGAGGCTATCTCAGACGGAATATCTGTTGAATGTTTTCCTTTATTTGGTGACCTCTTGTATCGAGTTCGCGACCAGTGTTTAGAATTATGGAAAGAATACTTTGATGAGAGGTCGCTAAGTAAGGGAATTTGGTATAGAACCTTTCAACATAGCCTGTCCAGACTTCCTTGGCTTGTGGGTGCAGATCTACATAGAAATGAGATTGTGACTGCTTTCAGACTACGTTCGGGACATATTCCGTTGAATAGCTTCGCTTTTCTAATGAAAAAGAGTGATTCGCCCAATTGTTCTGAGAATACCACTCACATTTGTACCACTCATGTTTGTATTTGTTTTGTGTTTGTGTGTTTTTGTGTTTGTTTTTTTTTATCATATTTGTTGTTGTATAAGGTACAGGATACCACTCATATTTTAGCGGAATGTGTCCGGAACGAGGTTGAGAGGAGTAGCTATATCATAGAAAATGGTTATAATTCTATTAATGTTGGCATGTATAACAGTATCTTGACTGCTCCCTTGTCCAGGACAGCAAAAAAATTATATAAAATTGTACACCTAGGTATTAAGCGTAGATAGACATAGAATGCCCCTATGAGGGTGACATGGTCATACTGATCAAACCCTCTATAAATTAATAAAGATACAAAAAAAAATACTTGGCTAATAAGTAATTTTGCTATATTATGCTAGATGGCGTCACTGGGACATGGAATAACAGTTTTTGTATGACATTTCTTCTGATAGCCTCTCTATAGTATGTTAAATCTCTTTGATACTGAAGCATGTAATGAGTTGCTCAGCAAAAGAATGACTAAATACATCGTGAACAGCAGCCAATGTTTTCAAGGAACTGGACTGTTTATATCTGAGTTTTTAGATGTCACGGAGAGAGAGAGAGCACAACTGAGAGAAGAACTAGGAAAAATGGCCTCAACAACAACAAATTATACATAGACGAAAAACCTCTCAACATTAAAGAAAACCAAAGGAAAATCAACAAATAAATTCGAGCTACCAGGGAAATGATATTTAACAATAAGCAACATTGACCAGCTTCGCCGCACATCCATAACGGATGAAACTGAAAATTATACATTTCGTAAATAACATCGACAACGACATACCATTTAAAATACTGTTCCAGAATATTAAAACGAATAAAATAACTTTGATAAAAAATTAAGAGCTTTTCAGGAGCTCTTAATTCGTCGGTCACTTCAATTCTTCAATGCACCTTAGGGCCTTCGCCCACGGCGACTTTTTGTAGCGATTCTGTCGCGCGTTTCGTAAACGCGCGACAGCATCGCTACTCGAATCGAATCGTGGTGTAGGCGAGGGCAAACAGCTAGCACCGCATCGCGACTGTATCGATGCAAACGCGCGACGACATCGCTACTGCATCGCTACAAAAAGTCGCCGTGAGCGAGGGCCCTTAGATCGGCACCGACTTCAGAAGCTGTTAAGTTTTTATCAAAGTTATTTGTATTCGTGTTAGGTTCAGCCGGTTTTTACTTTTTTTTTAATAAATTTATCATACTTCGGTTTATAGTTCGCGGTGTGAACCAAAGTATGGAAGCACGAGGAAGCTACATGAGCGAAGCTAAACGAACTTAGCTTCGTTGCCAGTGTGGCCTGCGCTTAAAATATCTAAAGTCTGAAACCAATCGATCTACAAGAGCTAAATGAATTGGACACTCATTACAGAATATCGACTGCCTCGTTGGTGTCGCTCCTGCTGGAGATGAGGTCCTGCCGTGTGATTTAATCGGAAAGCAATAGATAAGGTCTACGACAGAACGAGCGTACCCAGGAGATGCCTGTTCACTCTTGCTTTGAAACTAAGGGATTATAAATATGTGGAAGGGAACACAGACAAGGCAAGTAACGTCATCAAATGTTCAACATTTCAGAAGACATTGCTGTAAAATTAAAGAAGTAATTCCACTCCACACCCACGTGATACACATAGATTTAATTAATATTTCTGTCTTTCAACTGTACAAGAATAACTCATGCAGTTCACAAAAATATTCACACCACTTAGGGCTGATTTTTCAATAGTCAGATAACTTTTATCTGAAGAATAAGTATGACAGTTTGACATATTTTCTATACAAAAGCTGTCAAACCGCCATATTTATTCCATAAATAAAAGATAACTGACGATTGAAAAATTATCCCTTATAATAACGGTAGAACAGTGGTAGCCCACTGGTAACGGCCGCGACTTACGAGTTGTAGGTCTTAAGTTCGAACCCTGACAGGCGCTTTACTTTGTGTAAATTATTTCATCACCGCTGCTCTCAAAACGGTGAAGGAAAACATCGTGAGGAAACCGGCATGTCCTAGAACCAAAAATTCGAAGACATGTGACATCTACCAACCCGCACGGGGTCCGCGTGGTGGATTACGGCCCACTCCCTCTCACCGAGAGGAGGCCTGTGTCCCAGCAGTGGGAACATTGTAGGCTACGCTAAGGATAGCAAGGTTGACTGCCGATAATGTGCAAATTACCTGGTCATGAAGGTACCTGTGAACATTTTAGTATGATCAGTATACATTACCATCTTCTCCCTCCAGAATCTTCTCCAGTCTCGGGTCTAATTGCAGTCTAATCTTGGCTAATTCAACTTCCACTTCTTTTGAAGTCACCTTCACTTGTCGGTAGAATGCTATTGACTCTGCAGCTTCCTGTAACATACAATTTTGTTAATAAGTATTTTTTAAATACTGTATCAAAGATATTAATAAGGGCGTTTTATAAAAGCGTAGGCTCGCTTTTGTAAAACTCTCCTTACAATATCTTAAAGTCGAGATACACCCGATTTCTGAAAGTTAACCAAATATCTACCTACATGATAAGCTATTCTATGTCAAAATCTCTTTGTTTTTTTTTTGGTTGGCGGAAATAAAAACAGCCCATTACTTGACATAATCATATTTTGCTCGATTCATAAGCTTAGGATTGATAAATTTTTATTTTAGAGCATCTTACAGTACATTGCGTGCATTTATATAAACCGCACAAATATTAATTCTCTTAGCTTAACCCATTTCCACTGCAGAGCCCACATTTTCATACATGGCAATTTTTTAATGAAAAAGTTTAACAGGTCGATTTTAAAGATCGTAGTTTTTGACGTGAAAACGACTTTTCGCTCGGTGTACTGGTGGTAAGCTCACTATTCCTGACCGACAAAGACATGTATGATTTCAACCGCTAATACGAGACTTTTAATGCTAGAGTAATCGTTGAGCATTCAAAAGATAGAGCTAACAATTTTAAAGCCGAATATAATTTTAAAGCCGAGTATAAATTTAAAGCCGAATATAATTTGCATATGACGTCACACTACGTGCGACCCTCTAATTTTCACTATGTATCGAAATATTAATTCGTAGGAAAAACGTGTTTAGCTCAAGTTTACCTAGATCTGTTATATCTTTGTCTTTGTATCTTTGTCAAGAGTTAAATCACTACCTAAAGAGAAACAACAGAAATATTGGCCAAAATAGGGTTATTGATAATAGCTAAATAATGTCAGATGTCGTCTCGTATCGGCCGTAAATCTGCTCAGAAATTAAATAAAAAACCGGCCAAGTGCGTGTTGGATCACGCACAATGAAGGGTTCCGTATTGAAAAGAATTTATCCCAAAAACAAACTTAACATTAAAATCCCAAAAAATATTTTTTTTATGTGATCAAATTACAAATTACCAATTTTCGGACTTTTTCCTTTACTCATGCTGTGAGATCTTGCTTCTTGCAAAATTTCATTATTCTGGGTCTGGGTTTTGATTTACTTGCGAGTATCAAACTATGTCGCTTAAATGGCCGTATTTTTTATTGCATTGACATATAAGCTTGATTTTTTTAGATCTCCAAGAAACCATAAACCTACGTATTTGACATTAATTTCAACTGGATACCTTCACGCGTTCCTGAAAAAAAGAGTCTTGACAGACTGATAGACTTGAAAATATTTTTTTATGTGATATAATGACAAATGAACTATTTTCGGACTTTTTCCTTTATTTGTGCTGTAAGACCTATCTTCTTGCCAAATTTCATGATTCTAGGACAACGGGAAGTACCCGATAGGTTTTGATTTACTTGCGAGTTTCAAAATATGTCGCATAAATGACCGTATCTTTTTATTGCGTTGACTTAGAGAGTTTTTAGGAATCCAAGGGAACATAGACTTACGTGTTTGGTATTAATTTCAACTTGATACCTCCACGGGTTCCTGAGAAAAACGGTCTTGACAGACTGACAGACAGACAGACGGACAAACAAGTGATCCTATAAGGGTTCCGTTTTTTCCTTTTGAGGTACGGAACCCTAAAAAAACCTCAATCGAAGAATGCTTGCATTAAAAGAAATGTAATGATCCTAAAAAGTTAGTGCCGAGCAAATACAATAGCTGCGGCAGTGTCTGAAACCGTAAGAAAATCTGATGCAATTAGAAAAAAGAATGTCGTCTCATATTGGCCGTAAATCTGCTCAGAACTAAAAAATATTGTAGTCGGTGAAAGCATACTTTATAAGGAATGCAATGAGCCTTTTTTTTGTGGATGGAAAATCATCAAATGACTTCTCCCGCTCTGGGTGGAGCAGGAGGGCGTGTCAGACTTTTAATGACTAAAACCCACCCGTATTCCTTCAGTTGCCTATGCTAGGGCACGGTATCTCTTTTGAACAACCCGCGACTCCGGCGGAAATGCAATGAGCCTACTAAGTCTAATAAATACAATGTCTAAGGCAGTATCGGGAACCGATAGTAAAATTTCAATCAAAACAAACGGCGCGGACTCCAAACCCCTGCCCTTGAATGTCCTTTGTAGGTTAAACTTACTTTGGTAGTTTGGACTCATTCTCGGGATGATTTTTACGCTAGATGACACATGGCATAGAAAAGAACCTACAAAGCACATCCAAGGGCAGGTATCCGAATACTAAGCAACAGCGCCATAAGTCCTCACAGATGTTAAAAAAAATTCAAGTAAATATTTTACTTTTACGTAATTAATTTTTATCACAACAAAATTAAGACATAATTAAATAAAACTCGAGTCAAAGCCTGCCTCTATTTGCGCACGTGTATCAAAAAAAAATTGTTTCTAAGTGTGCATGTACAGATTTACTCACGTGCTACGAGGATGATAGTACCTCACGATCTTCTCGTTGTGAAGTATGAAAGGTTGAGACGAAGTTTATTTTTAAAAGCCTCCTCCAACATTAAAGAAATTTTTTGGCCGTCATTTAGATTATTACAAATCTCGGGAGGAGCTCGTGGCTTAGTAATAACAGCCGCACGGGTCGACCCGTCAGGTTAAGCTACGCTTGCCGGGGTTGGTCAGTGGATGGGTGACCATCTTTACATACCGAGATTCCTCCGTGCCTCGGAAAGCACGTTAAGCCGTTGGTCCCGGCTGTTATTCATGGATCTTTGATAGTCGTTACGGGTCGTCACTCGTCAGAAGCCCGAAAGTCTGACAACCAGTCTTACCAAGAGGTATCGTATTACCCAGTAACTGGGTTGTGGAGGTCAGATAGGCAGTCGCTCCATGTAAAATAATGGTATTCAGCTGCATCCGGTTATACTGGAAGCCGACCCCATCATAGTTAGGAAAAGGCTAGGCAGATTGATTGATTGATTTAGATTATTACAAAATATTGGACACGTATTTTTTGTTTTTTTACGTAATCCAAAGATAACGGCGATACATTAGTTAAAATATGGCATGACGTCACGCCTAGCTAGATTTTATACGTAGAAGTGACGTAGCGAGCTGTCATTCCCCAACTTTAATGCGTGTTGTATAAGTGATTTTTTATTAATTTGATAAAACAAAAAATACGTCTCTAACCTATTTTTTTATTATCTGACTGACGGACTAAATATATTTTTTTTTTACCCAGGAAACATCCCTAATATTAGAGCTAGATAGTCAACTCCAAGATGTTAGATAGGCCACTATACGTGAATTTGAAGTATCATGGATGAGGGAATCAACAAAGAAACCATGAAGTAGATGAGTATTTAAAGTGACAAATTAAGAAGTTAAAACTCATTAAACACTAAGGGCCCTCGCCCACGGCGACTTTTTGTAGCGATGACGACAGCATCGCTACTCGAATCGAATCGTGGTATAGGCGAGGGCAAACAGCTAGCACCGCATCGCGACTGTATCGATGCAAACGCGCGACGACATCGCTACTGCATCGCTACAAAAAGTCGCCGTGAGTGAGAGCCCTAACGAAGTGAATATCTAAACAAGGTGTAACTTAAATAACGCACAACTTCTTAAGGGGTCATTGTACTCAACATTATGAACAAATTTTACTATGTGACTAAACCTGAAATCGCGAAAAAAAAATCATCTGTTCCCTACTTTTATGTTCACATAACTGAAAATGTTTTTTGCGATTTCAGGTTTGGTCCCATCCCTGAACGCAATACATTCAAATAAAGATACAAGTAGCGCCATCTGCTATATTTTGTCTAAACTAGAGAAACACTCATGTGTTGCCACTTGCCACCGCAATGATTAAGCACAAATTTTTTGCAATTAATTAGATTAGACCAACATTAATTTTAAGTAAACATAAGTCTCTGTTGATTTATTGATTAACCTAATTAGTATTGACATTGGAGGCTCACCCTTTTTAATATTATGTTAATATTTGCTATTGAACCGACCCCTCAAGCATTTAGCATGAGGCTGCGCCCTATTCCAAAACGATCGTCGCACGAGTACATAAATGCGATCGGTATGTCATTTTTAGGGTTCCGTACCAAAATGGTAAAAAAGGAACCCTTATGGTGTGACTAAGTCTGTCTATCTGTCTGTCTGTCTGTCTGTCACAGCTGGATATCTCGAGAATTACTAATGCTATCAACTTGAAATTTGGAACAGTTTTAGATGACGGTTACTCAACTATTTTGCAAATAAGAAAGAAATAAATATATTTATAGTTTTTTTTGCAACAGGGACTGAAAGGGGGCCTTAAAAATTCAAAGTGGGGCTACTAGGGCTTGTGGGGTATCATATGAAAGACCGCTGTTTGCACATTCTCAAACATTTTTTTTCTTTTTTTAAGCCGCATAGTTTTCGACTTTTGATGAAAAATGTAAAAAAAAATACCGTTCCCCCCCCCCCCTTATCTCCGAAGTTTGCAAAAAGAAAAATCTGAAACTATTCTATGTGATAGAAGTTTATGTAAAGATTACAGGAAAAATAAAACGATGTCTCTAAATAGCACACTTTTTCAGAAATCGGAACCAACCGAGGTAGTCGTTAAGGTAGATACACAATTAATAATCAAATACACTAACCTTCTCTTTCCCTCTCTGCATCAGAAACACCGGCGACTCTTTCAAGAGTGCCAGCATCACGATATACAGAATCGACATCGACAAATGAATGTAGACCACCACATTATAATTCAAGTACCCTCCAAAGATATATGAGACCAATAATCCGAAGAAATATGAAGATACTACTGTGGACATCATGGACCCTCTTATTGAGTCTTGTGATATTTCTGATATGTATATTGATGATATCGTTTGGCCTGCAGTTCCTAAGCCGGCTAAGGCCATTGCTGTGAGGATCAGGGGTACTGAGTTCGTGATCGAGATTATTGTCCACGCCAACTGTAAAAGAAAATGATGTTATTAGAATTTTTGGAGCAAATACTTTGTAATAGTGAAGAAGGATAAATAGTTTTATTTATTTAACTTTAATTAACACGGTTAAAAACCAATTACAATAATTGAAGGCAGAGACACAAACACAGAACAGAAAATGTAAAATTATAAAACAATAAAAATTAGCAATAGATACTTTCATGAATCCCTCTCACCGTACTTCTGACATGCCAATAATATCTTCCTCCATTCATCGGCAAACAGATCGTTGGTTGGATTAGAATCCAAGAGATCATTAAGTGCGGCCAGAGTTCGAGGTACTGGGGACTTAGCACGCACAACGGTGCGACATGGGGGCACAGCAAACAGCCTGTGCTTTCTGCCGCGGCAGTAATTGTCTGGGACGAAGAAGCGAGCCAGCACAACATGCAGATCAGGTTCCTCAATAGTGCTACGGAGCGTCTTGCAGGCTACGGTGAGCTGATCTCGTGCTCGCCTTACCTCTAATGAGTTATATCCGAGGCATCTCAATAGTTTAGTCGGATAGAGGTAAGGATAATAACCGTGTTTCCGTTTATATAAAAACCTAAGGAACGCTTTTTGTACGTCTTCCAGTAAAACCGCGTAGGTACGTTCGTTTGGATTCCACACGCAGGAGCTGAATTCTAATTTACACGTACAAGTGCATTAAAAATAATTTTGATGGCATGGCGAAAATCGCGGCAATACCCCGCGGTGTGACGGACGAAGCCCAAATTTTTATAGGAGTCTCTAGCTACCGTGGCAGTTCTAGTTAATCCAATAGTGTCGTCAGATTGACATTTAAACAGTTCTTCTTATAAGAATGTTTGCATTTGTATTATTCCATCTATAAAAATCAATGCCACTTTTCGTTGTAATTTTATAACTCAAGAACGGCTGGGCCGATTTAGCTGATTTTGGTTTTGAAATGTTTGACGTAAACAAAAGGAAAGGTTTAAATGATAAGAAAAATTGGAAAAATTGCCGGGAAAATTGGAAAATTCTGGAAAACTGAAAGTGGATTTTATATGGGAATATTGAAATTGGGACAGGACAACGTCTGTCGGGTCAGCTAGTGTATTATAATAACCAACTTATTAAATACAGTACAGTACATTTACCATGGTCTTGAAAATTAGAATGTCAGGAACCACTTTAAAAGAATAAATACCTAGGACGTGCGGGACCTAATTTGACTCTTACGACGTCCTTAAAATAACATAATGTTGCATACCTTTTGCAATAATTACTCTCAGGACTTTTAAATCGTCCATAGACACCAAGCTATTAGCATCCATGGTAAATATAAACATATTATTTTAACAAAAAACTAAATTAAATAAATTACTTACCACAAACGGTAACCCAAACAGCATCGCACCATATTTCCTCCCCAACCAGTTCACAATATACCCGCAGAATGGTGTGGCCAACATGGCGCCAACGTTGGTCAAGCTGCCCAGTAGTGACACGTGCACTGAAGACATTGGCTCTGAGAGGACTGTATCGTTGGACATGAAGTTGGCCACATTGTAGGAAGGCCAGGAGAAGACCAGGCCGGTGAGGGTCGTGAGGTAGGCGACTGGAAAGTATAAAAGTCTGGATTAAGGATTTGAATTACACTCTGGTAGGGTGTACTGTAGGTACTATCGGCGAAACTTCCACATGCTCACCTTTAAGACGACATAGCACGCATAGCACGGCTCACGACTCGATCGCCTGATGCATGCGTTTTGCCCAATAGGATGCACATTTGTTTTTGATTTGAATTATTGCTAATGTTTGTAGTTATTTTTTGCTACACGCCCTGTACTCACACAAATGTACATTGTCTCTAATTGGGCGAAACCAGGAAGAGGTGTGATCTGTCACCAGGTGCGCTTCGGCAGAAATATTTTCTGAACTGAGCATGCTTAAGTTTTGCCGATAGTACATGAGGTACCTATACAGTGAAAAGTAACCTTAGTAAGGTCAAATCAATCTGCCTAGCCTTTTCCCAACTATGTTGGGGTCGGCTTCCAGTCTAACCGGATGCAGCTGAATAACAGTATTTTTAACATTAGTAAGGTAACCCGGAGTAAATGATCTAAATTCATTAATACGCGGGATGAGAATCGTGCTCCTATTCTTTATCTTTATGAAAAGATACCAATGTATGTTTGTAGTTTGCAGATATTTATTACAAACGCCTGATTTAAATATACATGCAATGACACTAACACTAAGAATGCCTAGTTTTATATAAAAGCAATTATTTTTTGAGACGTTGCTATCAAACTTCGTGCAGGCGTCTGTTATCAAACAAAACTTTGTAGGCTATTGAAAAGGTTCTATGCACATCACAGCCCCTTTTCTTACATCTGATTACTGCTCCCTAAGCTTAGAATATCGTCATAGTCAGTTTTATATTGATGAGGTCAGAAAGCAGCAACTAAGTGCAAGTTATTGACAGTCTGCAGTCCTGGAAGCTAGCCACATTCTCGTAGGGAAATGGAAAGAAAGAAGATAATGAAACTAGACGCAGGCAGTCAGTCAAAAATTGTGACATACACGTATAAAAGACTTTTATTTGTAACTGTCATACATGTCATGCACATGTCATAGGTATGACCAAAAATTCGAAGACATTGTGAATTTGTGACATCTACCAAACCTCACTGGGCCTGCGTGGTAGATTACAGCACACTCCCTCTTGAAGAGAGAAGGCCCGTGTCCCAGCAGGTCCCAGCAGTGGAAACATTATAGACTGATTATGGTAATGAACTGTTGTTTGTTAAACTTACTTTACAGACTAGTATACATTATAAAAATAAGTCAGTCTCATAATGAACACGTTGAGTTGTTGTGACAATAATAAAGTGTGTCCTATCTGGGAAATCCTAATCACAGATAACGTTTTGTTCTATTTGCATGGGTAATACTGAAATTCGCATATAGTGATACTGTTCTGAGTAATGCAATACCCACCAAAAACATTTTCGTGTAAAATGTTGCCAAGACGAGACCATATGGCTCGCACTGTCAAAAAGTTATCAGATCTCATAAAGAGCCAAGCTTTTAACTCTACAGGCCCTAACTCTACAAGCCCTAACTTTACAAACCCTACACCTTGGTTAGAATATAAGGCTTGGCCGTTTCCCTATTACAAGAACTATTGTATAACAGGAAAGTAATGAATAGTGAATAAATTTTTCACCTTACGCCCCTTTTCATGTGACGGTACTGTAGCGAAACGGCCAAGCCATATGTTTGACTAAGGTGTAGAGTTTGAGGGCTTGGAGAGTTAGGGCGTGTAGAGTTAGAACTTTTTGACAGTGCTAGCCATATGGCGAGACCATATGGCTCGCACTGTCAAAAAGTTTTTGGTGGGATTTCACTTCTTTGTAAGTTGCTTATGACAGTATTTTTTTTATTTTGTTTTTAAAGGGTGGGGGGTGATTTACTAAAATATGTATTTAATATTTATAACAAGGAGTCCATAAATCAATTTTCAGACCTCTAGCATCAAAATTTGCGGAAGTGTCATAAAAACTTCCATCCCCTAGTTTAAGGGAGGGGGTAAAAGATCCAAGTTTTAGATTTTTTTTGTTGTTGGTGTACTAATACTAGCTTACATACCAAATTTCAGCTTTCTCGGACTTCAGGAACCCTAAGAGTTTTGATGATCATCAGTGAGTCAGTGACGAAATCGGGGTTTTTTAGATATCAATAAAATCTAAAGCTATGCAACTGAAACTTTACATGTTTAATAAGTCTACTATTGACATCATATCCCAAGAATTTTGTTTATCTGGTATAATCTAAACCCAAGTTATGAGGGTTCAAACAAACAACGAAGCGCTTCGAGAAATGTAGGTAACCCTTGCGCTTCGCTTGGCTCGTCTTCATCTTCGTCATATAGTCTCAATGAAGAGCAAAGGCCTATTTTCATTTAGTGATGAAAAAAGCTAATATCACCATGTTTATTTTGCAATAACTGTGTTGGCAATCATTCCGTTTCCTTACAATGATTCTCATTACTAGTAAGCAGTCATATCTTGTTAACGTCTTTGATTACAACAGTGAAACCAAGCAATGAGCAAATGTGATAATGAAAGAAAGCTCTTTTCCGATCATTATGAGGCCTTGCAGTGGGACAATATTTCATAACAATCTGATGACATTATTTTTTTCATTATTATCACTGCAATTGGGCTTCATTATCCACAGACAAATCACTGTTGAGATAATTATTGACACCAATTTTTACAAAAACATTTCTGACCACAATATCTTCATGTTTACAGAAGGATGAAGGACGCTCCTTCTTTTGCCAAAATCACTTTGTCACCATTTCAAAGTCACAGGTTAAATTCATCCTCATTAATCCTTAGCCACACAATAACATAAACTTAATCCAATACTAACTTGCTAAAGTTGCAACACCCTGCACGAGAAATCCTCTCACAGTCACTTTATCACCATCCATGCTTAACAATCACAGATTTCAGATCAAATGACTTCTCACTAGATGTTACTCAATATAAAGAAGTAAGGATCTCTTATACAAATAGTTCATTACTCTTTATTGTTGTATAGTAAATGATAGTGTAGGGTGGGCGGAATAGTAACCGCCTGCCGATAAAAATTGTTATGAATTAAGTGACACTATTAAAGTGTTATCTGAAAAGGCTGTTATCAGTTATTAATGCACCTTAATGGATAATTTGTGCGATAGGGAATTCAAGGGATTTGATGTTGTACCAGTACTAGAAAGTGTTTATGCATGTGTGATTCCATGGAACTGCTTTATTTCACATTATCGGTAAATTAGTTGAAACATGTGCCTAAATGTTTATGCTGATCATCATTACTATTTCAGCCATCATCAAAAAACTGAACCTTCCCTCCACAATCGCCATCCGCCATAGTGCATTTTTATAGATTATTCTTGAATCAATAAAAATACATACCTACTGACACCATTGCACTGAACCTCCAGAGCAGTTATCTATTCTCGACGACTGCAACACATCAGGGGTTTTTACGAGTCTTCTAGGCTTCTTCGCTGTGAAGGAATTGATAATTCCTGTTTTGAGCTCAGACAAATCAAAAGTATATGGTACAGAACATTGCGCTCTGTAAGTGACACGATTGGACCATGTAAATAAGGCCACTCCAGCGTTGTTATTGATACGGCAATTTTTTTTTCTTTACGGCAGGCTTCTACACATTTTCATTAAGTTCTCTAATTTTCCTTATACTTAGCCTAATGTTATCAATCATGCTGCGTTTTTCATTAAGTGGCCTTCCACTGGCTCAAAAGTCTTCAACTTTCCAATGTGTAAACAATAGTTATGTTATGCAAATAAATCATTAATTGCACAAAAGATTCTAGTTCAACAACTAGTGATTAGAAAACCTAAGTGCCTAGTCGAAGAGATCTCAATTTGATGTAATTTGGACTTTTCATGTTCAATATCACACTGCTATGGTTTACCCATGACGACATTTATATGAAGTCGTTTCATGAGGCCGTACATTACATCACTTGGAGATATTTTTTGGGCAATATACAGAAAAATTACCTACTGAAATTTTTCATAGGCTTTTATAACGTAGGCCATCGGTATGCTTCATTCATTTACGACGGTGCTGTTACAATGTTCCGAATTGGTCTAAAATATATAAAATGACAGCACCCAGTGGAAACAAATAAATTAAAAAATTTGCTTCCATAGGAAAAATTGGAGTTCCCCAGGGAACAATACTTGATCCTCATATTTGTAATAATTACTGGATTGAAAAATTATGAATAAAGGGCTGTTATAAATCCCTTTTAATTCCTGAACATTTAGTGTACGGACGATAATAATACACCCCACCCTACCAGATTACTTACACGACATCAAAATAACGCTGTAGACTCGTAAATCTAAGATAATGCAGTCTATTTGCAGACTAACTTAGATAATTGTTAGCTTGTATCGCAGGACTCGCTATTTTAAGTTCACATTATCTTCAATGCGAATGCACTTGCATTACAATGTCTTTGATTGTACGTATGTGTATAGCCTCCACGAGTTACAATATTTATTTACAACATCACCGTGAACTTTTTTTCACCACAACTTGGGCGCAAATTCTATGAGCCCTATATTCTCGAATTAAGGTTTTGTGTAAATTGAATGTGACGATGATTTTTGAAGATGTCGGAAAAAATCATGGCGACTGTAGGTTTTACTGGCCTGCGCGTTACAATAGTAAGTTTCCATGGGATAGTTGCCGACCTCCACGCGGACGAAAGCTAGTATTCTATAATGGGTGACTGGTAATTTGGACCGATACTTAAACACATGATTGTACTCATACATGATAACAAACCACTTTTACTACGGGACCAAACATGAACTTGCGAAACAAAATCTGCTGTTCCCTACATTTTGACGAGTTATGCGAATGAATTCTGGTTTGGTCTCATAGTAAAAGCTGTTTGTTATCATGAGTCAAAACGATGATTGAAAATCATGTGAGTTAATCATGATATAAATATAATATAAATATAAATATCCTTGGACATTTCACACAACGCCATCTAGTCCCAAGCTAAGCAACCTAATGCTTGTGTTATGTTAACGAGATGGCTGATAAACTACTTATATACATTTTTTTTTTTTATGGAAATACATACATATTATAGATAGAAAAACACCCAGACTCGGAACAAATACTTGTAGGTCGTACAAATATTTGTTCCGTGCGGGAATCGAACCCGCGACATGCTGCGCAGCAGTCAATCGCTCAACCACTGCGTGATTTTCGTCAAGTCGTCCCAAATGGGCCGTAGGCATGTGGGACGACTTGATGAATTACTCAATCTAATTTTTAATTTTTCAAGGTTAATAATTAGCAGGTTCATTTTTCAAGCGATTTAGTAGCATGTGCGATGCAACTGACCCAAACCAAACCATTCGCATCATCATCATCACCATCACCAGCCGAAAGACGTCCACTGCTGGACATAGGACTCTCCCGATTTTGACTTATATTCCGTAGGCTTAAGGATGGCATTAAAGGCTAAAAAGTGGTTACAATACCAACCGTTTACTGCAGCTGCCATTTGTCATGCCACCATTGCAATAGAAGTCAAAATCAGTTGAATGGACTGTAAAAAAGGTTTGTTAAAATGTCTAATCTTAGGGAGTTTAGACAGAGTTAATATCTAATTTCACATACTATTTTATCTTATATAGGTATATTATATAATTTGTTTGATGTCTGCCTGAGCAAACATAATAATGATAAATCGCTAATGTCCACAAAGATTTATATGAAACTAGAAAAAACTGCAATTAGGAAAAATAATGTAAGTAATTAAATATTTTATAATACTTTTACTTGAGTAAATCCTTATAGATGGGGGTGAGTTGGACTTCTACTGACTAAGGGTTTCGCAGACTGCGAGCCGATCATTACTAATGGTGGACATATACGCTACGAGAAATCGTTACGATCAGACGGTATACAGTTCGAACGGTACCGATAAACCGCTACATGTATGTTATAAAACTGTACAGGGGGCCTACTCCCTAAGACCGTCCGTCATTCCGTCCGTCCGTTCATCCGTCCGTCTGACATTACGATCCATCAAAACAAGTGTAAAAGTTAAATTTTTCGGACGGGAAAATACACATCGAGAGTAGGGACAACTGGCAAATCATGTTGTCATTCATACTTCGTTCGGGCCCCGAACCAATCATCCATCCGTAGGTGATACGGAGTAGGAAACGCAAGTAACGAAGGCCGAAACTACGGGCTTCGTGCTAAGGGAGTAGGCCCCCAGTTTCGTCCGATTTTTTAAGACTGTGCAGTCGAACGGAACAGTATGAAAATTTCAATTGATTAATCGGAATCGGACGAACAGCTGTGCCGACTGATCGTAACGTGTATGCGCTCGTCAGTTTTTGTGTTCAGTTTTGTTGTCACTCGCAGTTCGGATGGATGTGCGCACGCGTCATGGAGATGGCGTCTCAAACTAATCGCGAATGGCTAGAACAATTTATTGAGCTATATCGCAGTGAACCTTGTCTTTGAAATACTAAAGGCAAAGAGTATCACAATGTAATGGGGTAGAATTTTTCATAATAGTGTCTTGCGTCTCGATAATTGGTGCTACCATATTCAGTAGATGTAAGTACGTATCATGATCCATTCTTAAAAAATTGTGCCAGTCTTTTGGAAACATCTTTAATTCCGCCAACAAATTGACATGAGAATGAACACTTCTTTTCATTAGCCATTCTTTGCACCAGATGCTACGCTTTTTCCGCTTCACTTTTTTTTCTTTCAGGGCGAATATTAATCCAACAACTGCTAAAACGTCGTCCGTCGAAGCCATCGCTGACACGTGTGCGTCGGCACCGTTTATTGTACAGTCTGATCGTAACGATTTCTCGTAGCGTATATGTCCACCATAAAGCACGTGCGGTGCGATTAGGATAAACCCCACTTTACGCCCGTTAAATCATCCGAAACCGTACGCTAGTACGTCACCATCTGTGACGTATTGAATTAGCATTTAAGTGTGTTTGGGGGTAGACTATGACCTGGAAAAGGGCATAGGCTACTTTTTATCGACATACCACGCGAGCGAAGCCGCGGGCGGAAGCTAGTATTTTATATGACGCTGTGTGATCGCGATAGCAATACCTATCAGCATGATAGACGAATTAATATATGTGAGACAAAACAAGAGAGACGTATCGCATTAGCTTTTTTAAGAATATTTTGTGCGTAAAGTACAGAAATCCTACGCCAGTAGGTCACTCGAGCTTGACGAATGGGATGAGGGTTTCTAGTACGTTTCCCTGCAATTAGTAACTTATAAACCCTACGCTAGTACTTTATCATCTGTGACGTATTGAATTAGCATTTACGCGTGTTTGACGCCTGCCCCATGGTGTGGGGTGTTGTTGGATGGGTCTTTTAAAAATATTGCGGGTTTGTGAATACCATTTTTCGATATAGGGATCCGTTTCTGAAATATTAAGCTTTAAAGTGCTAATTTTTGTTAGAGCCAGCTAAACGGTTAGTTTTGGATGGGTGAAAAAATTCACGGTAGTAGTATATATAACGAAGTTAAAAGGAAAACAATCACAGCCAAGTAGGCTTTTCAAGTTTACAAACAACAAAAAGCCCTCTTCTTAGTCCGCATTATTGTGCAACTACAGAACCCTATTACTGCGCGTGGCCCGACACGTACTTGGCTGGTTTTTATTTTTCATTGATTTTATTATTCATTTGCAATGGTTAGGAAATACGAGATTAACGGAACATTAACACGGAAATGCTACTCAATCTGATTTTGCATCTACTGGTTATCATGATTATGATTGAGTATCATTCTAGCTCGCCATCAAACTTAAAAGATTGCCGAGTAAAATTGTTTTAATTAAAATTAATGTATGTATGTTGGAGCTACAAATAAGTTAGTGATGGAGTAAAATAAATAAAAAAAAAGAAAAGGATCCATAAGCATCTTTCCTCATGCTGATTCTTTAAATGCATACCATAAAATTGGACAGCCTATCATAACCCCTCTGTCCGTTGAGTCAATATACACTGTATGAATCACTGTGATTTTTAACTACTGTGTTAGCTAAATAAATCACAAGTAGTTACACAAATCAGTGATCAATCACGACAAAACAAAAAACTCAAAGTAAATAACATTATTCAATAATCATTTATTTCATGTAAAAAAATAATATCACTCTCACAGAACCAAACATCTAACAAACATTTGAAAACCAGACAAATATTGGTCCCAGTAATTGACCTAGCCAGTCATCTTGTAAAACTTATTCATTGCCAACGACCTTATCAAAGTGTCTTTCACCAATATGTCTTAACCTTTCGTCTTAATACTCTGTCTTCTTCCTTTCAAGAACAGGGCTTGAATAGCATCAGCCGATAGTCCCTTAGTTTCTGGGACACAGAACTGGCTGTACAAGGCTCCTATAAAGCACACGACTGAGAAGAAGTAGAAGACTGGTCCTAAGCCAACAGCCTCCACGAGAGGATTGAAAATGACTAGTGTGATGAAGTTGAAGATCCACGTGAAAGCCATTACCACGCTGTTGCAGAAGCTTCGGACCTGTGAAGAAAGAATCATATTAGGAAAGTATCAGACAAGATCGCTGTTATAAATGAAGGTATATTATCATGCTTAATGAGCGGATTTCTTATCGCAGTACGGGATATGGATGCTGGTCGCCATAATTTTTGCATAATAACTTTGACACTTTTACAAACTTTTATATAGATACGAGTATACGATGACAAAAATGGATAAAGTAAGAAATGAATATCTAGGGGAAGTTTGAAAGTGGCGCAAGGGGCAGAAAAGTCGAAAGGAAATGGTTTGGCTTGGTATGTGATGAGTAAAGAGGAAATGCATGTGATTAGAAGAGAGATGAATAAGTATATTGGTTGATGGATGAAGAGGGAGAAAAAGGCCAAAGAAAAGATTGATGGATTATGTGAGGAATGATTATGAAAGAGAAGGGACTGAATGATAACGTGACGGTTGATAGGGGAGAATGGAAAGAGAAAACGTGGTGTGCCAATCCCAAGAAACATGGGACAACAGTAGGAAGATGATGGATATAGATAGAGGGACCTAGGAAGGAAGTCCTTGCCCAGAATAGTACGAATACATAACTAGGTGTTCCTGTCATCAAGCAACGTTGCATCATATAGATATCGCTATAAGTCGATAATAATTTTTGTTTTTTTTTTTATTGAATTTTGTGGAACCTAATTATCATTTTAATTATGTCATAATGCCAGTCTTTGAACTATTTTCTTCAAGAAACTGTATCAAATACGTAATAGCCAGTTATCATTACAAATATATGTATATTCTTCTCAAACTTTGGACTGTCGTTCACCGACTTATGTCGCTGACCACTTAAGGTATCAATCAATCATGTTCATAGCATCAGCATCCATCCATAGTAAGTATGATAAAAATAGTGCCCGATGATTAAATTGTTGAACTGTACCTACCTCAGGCAAGAACACTTCAGCTGTCAACACAAAAGGTATGACAGCACAGCCGAGCGTGAAGACAAAGCTGAATCCGTATATTAGGAATACAGTGAACCAGGCTGGTGCCCAGTGGAACTGCAGTTGGGCGCCCAGCAAGACTGTGAAGACGCCGGAACCGGCTGATGTCAGGATAAGGAGGAACTGTTGAAAGAAAATAAACATGATGATGAGAAATATGCAAAAGAAAGATAACTTTTTCATTATTCGGTGTTGATTTATTCTGATGAGCATGAGGAATCTTTCATGAAACAAGTTAGAAAGTGAATCTATCACGATAAAGCTGTAGAGCGGTTGCACTACACACATACTCGTAAAAGTAAGAAGTCTTAGTACAAAATCGACTTTTTAATTCGTTCTTTTCATCCTATACAGTAGTTCAAGAACTGTCACATGAAAAGTACCTTATTCATCAGTCAGCTGGCTTGGTTACTGAGGAATGGGGTAATAGATATAAAAATTGAACTGCTTAGCCTCAGCGATAAAAACGCGCCAATCAGAGAAATTCACATTCACATTTATCTCTATCTCTATACTATTAAACGAGCAATATTTGTATACATATTTGTAATCACGTTCTCGAAAACAGCTCTAACGATTTCGATGAACCTTGCAATATAGGGGTTTACGGGGTCGGAATATCAATATAGGTCATATCTGGGCAAATTCGTTTTCTCTATTTTTACCCGAGCACAGCCCCGTACTCTGGCCTGGGAGTGATACGTGAGTTCGAATGACGTTTTTGCGAAGGTCGCCATTTCGAAAAAATTTGCGAGTGGTACGCCAGTTCGAAAACTCATTACATCGAAAACCGCTATAACGAATGACATTATCGCGATGGTCGCCATTTCGAAAAATTTTGCGAGCGGTACGTCAGTTCGAAAGTCATGGTATCGAAATCCGATGTGAGAATCAAGAACACCACGTACACAAACCTTTTGCAAAATATTTATAGAAACAGCACCGCAGCCGTTAAAATCAGTTCTAAGACAGGACCAACATTCCAGATCAATAAAGGCGTTAAACAAGGAGACCAGCTGTCTCCGAAATTATTCATGCCGTACTGGAAGAAATATTCAGAAAGCTGGCAGGAGGCTGGGCAGAAAGCATTATGGTTGGACATAAGAGATCATCCAATCTTCGTTTTGCCGACAATTTTTTCCTTTTTTCGTCTTCAGTCTCCGAGCTGACTCAGATGCTAGAAGATCTTAGCACGGCAAGCCTAGATGTCGGACTTCAAATGAATATATCAAGGACCAAGTTGATGTCGAACAGCGTGCATCGCAGGATCACCGTGGTGGGTGGGGAGGTTGAAAATGATGATGAGTATCTCTATCTTGGTCAAATTGTCTCTTTCCAAGGAAGACAAAACAAAGAAGTTGCACGACGGACCGAGAATGCCTGGAAGAGCTATAGGGCCATGAAAGATCTAATGAAGGGCAATCTTCCTCTATCCCTCAAGAGAAGACTCATCGACATATGTTCCCATCCTCACGTATGGTTCTCAAACATGGTCTTTGACAATTCAATCAATCAATCTGCCTAGCCTTTTCCCAACTATGTTGGGGTCGGCTTCCAGTTTAACCGGATGCAGCTGAATACCAGTATTTTACATGGAGCGACTGCCTGTCTGACCTCCACAACCCAGTAACTGGGTAATACGATACCCCTTGGTAAGACTGGTTGTCAGACTTTCGGGCTTCTGACGACCCGTAACGACTGTCAAAGATCCACGAATAACAGCCGGGACCAACGGCTTAACGTGCTTTCCGAGGCACGGAGGAAACTCGATATGTAAAGATGGTCACCCATCCACTGACCAACCCCGGCAAGCGTAGCTTAACCTGACGGATCGACCCGTGCGGCTGTTATTACTTAGCCACGAGCTCCTCTTTAACTTTTTTTTCCTCCTCCAGTCTTTGACAATTAACATAAATAATTATATTATATTAATGTTAATTATATTATATATATTTATTTATTATGTTTTATTTTTCTCATTTAACGCGCAATCCAATTAACTCAAAACTCATTATCTGATACCAATGAATAAACCAAAAACTAATAAAATAACTTTCATAATAAACTTAACAGCTTCTGAAGTCGGTGTCAAGCTGAGGTGCATTTAAGAATGGAAGACACCGACTTCAGAAGTTTATTATTCAGTTTATACTTTTTTTAAGTAAATTTATTTTTCAATTCTTATGATATGGCATTCTATAGGCTATAGGCATATTTAACAAGCAAGCAATGCGATGCGACGGGGTGGGTCGGGGGAACAAGAAATTTCACGCGAACGAAGTCGCGGGCAGAAGCTATCTCAATATATAAAAAGAAAAGTCTTGACTGACTGACTAACTCAGCAACGACCAGCCCAAACCCTTGGACCTATAAATCTGAAATTTTGCACAGAGGTTCCCTTTATAGTGTAGAAAAGGAATAAGGAAGGATGTTTGTTCCCGTGGGATATTTCCCAACATCCACGCGGGCGAAACCGCGGGGAAAAGCTAGTAATTCAATAATTACACTATTTGATAGAGATATTTGAGTAGAATAATAAGTTTAAATATAGTGTTATTATCGTAGCGTAGTTAGTATTTGGTAATCCGTGGGTAGTAAGTTCGATTCCCAGACAAATTAACTAAACATCGGATTTCGATACCATGAACATGAACATTCGAACTGACGTACCGCTCGCAAAATTTTTCGAAATGGCGACCATCGCGATAACGTCATTCGATATAGCGGTTTTCGATGTAATGAGTTTTCGAACTGGCGTACCACTCGCAAAATTTTTCGAAATGGCGACCTTCGCAAAAACGTCATTCGAACTCACGTATCACTCCCTCTCGCCTAGGTACTAATATTACTAAACTCGTAAAGATCTTACCTTCCTCCCACACCTATCGATAACCAGCACACACAATATACTGGCTATCAAGAAGTCCAGAGCCAAGAATATGGCGCACTGGTTAGCAGGCATGGTTGGGGCTGCTTCCTTGAACAGAGGCTCTGCGTACACCTGCAGCACGACACAGCCCATCATGATTGTCAGAGCCATTATGATGAGGACGGTGGTCAACGCCCGTTTGGAAGACTTTGATTTTTCTGTGGAAGAAGAAGTAGACTTGATTTTTATCTTTGTGAAGTTCCAAAGGAAAGACATCAGCTTCAACGTCAACAAGTCCAACATCACCAAATTTAGCAGACATATTGGTGAGTTTGTCGTTATCAACAGACCGAAAGGAATGTCTGTCATCTTCTTGATTCTTGTCGCTTTTGTGAGAAACATATGAATTGCCCTATTGCTGCTTACCGGATCTAAATTGAAAGCCATTGACATATGTCATTGTCATTGTCATTGTTTTGTCGTAAGTCATTGTCATTGAGTCATATCCCTTACGCTATAAACAATGTACTCATTTATGAACCCTTATGTTTATGTCAATGTGTGGGTCCAGTAGTTGCGAACCCCATAGGTTCACAACCACTGTAAGCCCGCTTTCGCCATCGAATGATGTTTTTTTTACGTTTATGTATAATATATGGTATAAGCTTATATACCTATTATATAAAAGATTTTTCCTTATGCATACATGGGGTGCAGTCGACACTTGAGGGGATATATACGCTTGATATCATATTACGTATTACTATAATAAAGAGCCTTTAAGCATCGTAGTTACTTACTGAAGTGTTTCCATGCTGACTCACTCTTCCTTTCTTCTGGTGCTTCTAATTTCTTTTCCACTAGTTCACCGATAATTTCGGGATCTGGAAGCAAAAAGTATATACATGAGTTTGTGATTGCAAAACTTGGTACTAACCTATTATTTTATATTTTTCAACGTCACTATTTTCTTGCTAAGTAAGTTGTTCCAAGGATTCACTATGTGAATCGATGTAAATCTAAGGGTCTATTTCACCACCTACGATTAAGTTCCTAGTAACTTACTTGGCAGATAATTGCATACAAATTCTGTTCCATTTTTTAATTTATTCGGTAAATAGTGGCTATTCGGACATCGCGAAATAGGCCCTTATTCTTATAAATCTAACGAGTAGCTATTTCTTACTGGAATTTTGACGTGGACTACCAGTGATCAAAAATCTATTTAGTTTCCATTCCAATCCAATAAAGCAGTCCCGCCCGATTCTTCCTCAATTTTTTTACGATCTGCACGTAAAGATAGTGACATACCTGCTTAATCAAATATTATTCTTTTGATTATATCCAAATTAGCTTTAAACACAAATATTTTTAAGCCAACACATACCGTACTTTTAATTAGCAGAGGTTTTCCCCACGTCAATCTAAATTACCTACCAGGCGCCCAGATAATGCTAGCAAATAGGAGATATCTCTCAGTAAACACAGTAATAAAGTTATCTCAGACTTATTATGGCTTGTGCGTAGTTACTTTTTCACTCCTATAATAGCTGGTAATGATCTTCAAAAGTAAAATGTCATTCACACTTTTTGTATTAGGATAAGTTGAGTCAGTGAACTATCCACATAAAATATGATGCAGTCTAAGTGTAACCGTATACAAGAAATCTGTTAAGAATTAGGTACCTATATCATTATCACTACATATTATAAAACAAAGTAGCTTCCCGCTGTCTGTCTGTCCCTATGTATGCTTAGATCTTTAAAACTACGCAACGGACTTTGATGCAGTTTTTTTTAATAGATAGAGTGATTCAAGAGGAAGGTTTATATGTATAATAAACGAGGGCGAAGCCGTGGGCAAAAGCTAGTAATATTATAAATGCGAAAGTAAGTTTGTTTGTTTGTTACATTTTCACGCTTAAACCACTGAACCGATCATCCTGAGAACAACATCGTCAGGTTGCTTATTAGCATTAATCAACCTATATCGTTCCACTGCTGGGACAAAGGCCTCCTCTCTGTGAGAGGGAGCGGGCCGTAATCCACCACGCGGGCCCCGTGCGAGTTGGTAGATGTCACAAGTCTTCGATTTTTTTTTTCTAGGATATGCCGGTTTCCTCACGATGTTTTCCTTCACCGTTTTGAGAGCAGTGGTGATGAAATAATTTACACAAAGTAAAGCGCCTGCCGGGGTTCGTACCTGCGACTTAAAACTCGAAAGTCGCCGCCGTTACCACTGGGCCACCACTGGTCGTCAGGTTGGACAAACTTTAATTGACGGAGTTAAGTTTGGACAAATAAGTCCTACTATAGATCAGCTTAACAGACGCGACTAACGATTACGTCAATATTAGACAGTCTGCATTCTATAAACTGATAACTTTCACATTGCGTGCGCCAAATAAAACGCCTGAATGTTTATGAAACGCAACTACCGATATTCAACAGTCACATGTTTTATTTAGGCGCTTTAAAGAGTTTGCATTTTAGTCCTGAAGCAAGTATCATAGACCTGTGCCGCTCAATCGTTTAAAGTGGAGTTAGAGGCAATTATTAAATGAAATCACGGGGTACATGATCTTCTATGTTAAGGATTTGGTTTCCGCACTTAGTCCTTCATGTGGACCATTGTGCGTGAGCCATGGCGGCCTTCGGGGGTTATTCCAACCAGCCCACCTCCCTCCAGAAGTTAATCAAATCTCTGGGTCTGTTAATAACATCTGTGAAAGATCGGGGTATTCCAAGAGTTTCTGTTCTAATCTGGGCAACGCCTATGCATTTAAAGAGCACATGCGCCACGGTCTCTTCAGCCTCCATGCAGGCCCTGCACAGAGCACTATCCGTTATTCCTATTGTGTGGAAGTGTTTCTTTAATAAGCAGTGTCCTGTGATGGTCCTCGTCACCAGGCTCAGCCCGTTTTTGTCCAGACGTAATAATCGCCTGGTAAGCGTACCGTCCAGGGATGGCATAGCCTCCCTGGGTTGCCTGCAGCCTGGTGTCGAGGACCACCCACTCCCTGCTTGTGTGTGGGTGAACTCCTGTAGCCACCTGCGTAACTGGTTGAAGGGAATGGGCACGATTGGCTCAGCTCCACAGACAGACGTGCTGGATGCTCTTCTAGCTAGTTCGTCAGCTGCGTCGTTACCCAGTGATCCACTGAGTCCTTTTATCCATTGCAATGTCACTGTGTTTGAGTGAGTGCGTCGTGACATTCTAGTGTTAGAGGTACATCTTTTTTAAACTATGACTGTATGAAATTAAAAATTATGTATGTGTGGATCTCTCTTGTCAAAGCTACTAGAAGCCTTCAGATATGTTTAATGTACAGCCAACAACCACACCACAAGAACATTCCACACTAGTGGTGAAGGGCGGGCGTTTTAGGGGATTATTCCGAACCGGGTTAGGTTCGGAATAATCCCAATTCGGAAACCCGGTCGAATAAAATATAACCTGAATTAACTAAATATCGATCAAACTGACAGCAAGTCAACGGAGCCCCGCTGCTCGGGGCTCCTATTTCTGTCTGCATGGTTTAATTAAAGGAACCTAACCAAACCAAACCTCGGATGCCCCTGACGTCGACCGTCGGGTTAGCATTTTCGAGTCAGGGGGCCCCCTGACTCGAAAATACTCCCTAAGACCGTCCGTCCGTACGTTCGTCCGTCCGTCTGACATAACGATCCATCAAAACAAGTGAAAAAGTTAAAATTTTCGGACGGTCATAAACACATTGGGAGTAGGGACAACAGACTGTCGTATCGTGTTGTCATTCATACTTTGTTCGGGCCCCGAACCAATCATCTGTCCATAAGTGATACGGAGTAGGAAACGCCCGTAACGGAGGCCGAAACTACGGACTTCGTGGTTAGAGAGTAGACCCCCTGGTTCGGAATAATCAGTTTTGGGGGACTGCGACTGTCTTATGTAATTTTTCCGTTCGAAAAGTGCTGATTCTCAGCCTAGTTTCAGCAAAGTGTCTTTTGATTTTGATTTTGACTAACCATTGTCTCCTTCAAGTAACTTTTCCAGTCTTGGGTCCATCTGTAATCTGATTTTGGCGATCTCTGCTTCAACTTCTTTAGATTTAACGTCTAAATGCCTGTAGAATGATATTGATTTCGCTGCTTCCTGTAAATTAATTTCATAATTAGTTAACTCATAATTTGCTGTTGCCTCTATTCAGAAATATTATTATGTATCTTAGATGTGTGCTGTACCTAAGCATGAACTTATATGCTGCTTGGCGATAAAACTTAAAAAAAAAACAACCTACATCCAAAAAAACATTACTTAACTGAAAAATAACTTTTATTTCGGAAGACCGGTGTCTTTCGACCTGTGTTTTACTTTTTTGACACTGACTTCCAAAATCAAAGTTATTTTTCACTTTGTAGTATTTTTTATGAAGTCAGTTGTTTTTTTTTTCTTAATTTTTCAACATACAAAAAAAGAAACATAAAAAGAAACACAAATGAACACATAGGTAACCTTTTGCTTTTTTGAAGCCGGTTAAAAATAGATTTATTACGAGAAATATGATGAAATCTTTTCTTTGCAGCAGAAACTGTGCTGTGTGTGTGTCTGTGCTGTATGTGCTGTGTGTGTGTGTGCTGTGTGAGGGATATACGGACTTCTTAACTACGAAAGAAATGGAAATAACTAACTATAAACTTAAATCCTAGCAGCAATCTCAATCAATCTGCGTAGCCTTTTCCCAACTATGTTGGTGTCGGCTTTCAGTCAAACCGGATGCAGCTGAATACCAATATTTTACAGCGATTGCCTATCTGACCTCCACAACCCAGTAACTGGGTGATACGATACCCTTTATAAGACTGATTGTCAGACTTTCGGGCTTCTGAGGACTGTGAAAGATCCACGAATGGCAGCCAGGACCAACGGCTTAACGTGCTTTCTGAGGCACGGAGGGGTCTCGGTATGTAAAGATCGTCACCCATCCACTGACCAACACCGGCAAGCGTAGCTTAACCTGATGGACCCGCGTGGCTGTTATCACTTAGCCACGAGCTACGATCTTCTGCTAGATACTATAGGGATCTCTACTAAGTTTTACAAAAAACACCATAATTATTAAGGATCTATAGTACTTTTCTATATAAATAAAAAGAGAAGTCCTGACTGACTGACTGACTGACTGACTGATTGACTGACTCATCAACGCCCAGCCCAAACCCTTGGACCTAGAAAGCTGAAATTTTGCACAGAGGTTCCCTTTATAATGTAGACCAGGAATAAGGACGAAATTCCCGATACCAGGTTCCCTTGGGATATTTTCCGACATCCACGCGGGCGAAGCCACGGGCAAAAGCTAGTTAGTTTCTAAAGATGGAACAAGTAGCACCACACTAGCCAATGCTGTTGTGGCGAAGCTAAAATTAAAAAAAAAAAAAAAAAAAATTATTCTAATCGGAAAACAAACGGTATTAACAATTAACAAATTTAACATCAAATTAATCAACTAGTAACCAATTCCATGTTTTCGCATTTAATTTACTATGAAGAGCAAACTTGTTACAAAGAAAAAGAAAAAAGAAAGATAAGTAATTTAAGCAGAGACACAGGCACTTTGAGCGGAGCGACGTTATAATACGTAAAATTTGATAAACGCTATTTGACACAACGTTTAATCACGTCAGCAAAAAATATGTGTTTCTTTATAGAACGTGTATACCTAAACGGCTGCGGCCTATACCAATTCCTTCAAGCTACGTCTTCGCGCCGTATCACTTTAAATTTTTGGACTGCTAGCGCCACTCCACGTTAGTTTTGTTGTACACTTTTTAAGGCTAGTCACACACATCCATACTAATCCATACTAATATTATAAATTCGAAAGTAACTCTGTCTGTCTGTCTGTCTGTCTGTCTGTCTGTCTGTCTATCTGTCTGTCTGTCTGTCTGTTACCTTTTCACGCCTAAACCACTGAACGGATTTCGATAAAATTTGGCAAGGCTATAGATGGTATCCTGGGGACGGACATAGGCTACTTTTTTTTTCAAAAATAATCCTACAGGGGGTGATATAGGGGATGAAAGTTTGTATGGGAAACTCAGAATTTCTTAAGTTAGGGATGTGAAAATTAAAATGTATGCTTTTGATAGGAAATAAAGAAATATGCGGTTCAGCTTTTTTGAAAAATCATCCCCTAAGGGGGTAAAATAGGGTTTGATTTTAAAATTTACAAAACTACATGGTTTTCGACAAAATTAGGCAAGGCTTTATATAGCATCCTGGGAACATAGGATACTATTTTTTTCATAAATAATACTACAGGGGGTGATATAGGGGATGAAAGTTTGTAAGGGAAACCCAGTATTTCTTAAGTTAGGGATAACAAATTTATGCTATTTGTAGGAAATTAAGAAATATGCGGTTCAGCGTTTTTGAAAAATCATCCCCTAAGGGTGTCAAATAGGGGTTGATTTTAAAATTTACAAAACTGCACGGATTTCGATAAAATTTGGCAAGGCTATAGATAGCATCCTGGGGAAGGACACAGGCTACTTTTGGTCTTAAAAAATAATCCTACAGGGGGCGGTATAGGGGATGAAAATTTGTATGGGAAACTCAGTATTTCTTAAGTTAGGGATGTGAAAATTAAAATGTATGCTTTTGATAGGAAATAAATAAATATGCTGTTCAGCGTTTTTGAAACATCATCCCTTAAGGGGGTAAAATCAGGGTTGATTTTAAAATTTACAAAACTGCACGGATTTCGACAAAATTTGCCAAGGCTTTATATAGCATCCTGGGAAAGGACATAGGATACTTTCAAAAACAATACTACGGGGGGTGATATAGGGGATGAAAGTTTGTAAGGGAAACCCAGTATTTCTTAAGTTAGGGATGTGAAAATTAAAATGTATGCTTTTGATAGGAAATAAAGAAATATGCGGTTCAGCTTTTTTGAAAAATCATCCCCTAAGGGAGTAAAATCGGGGTTGATTTTAAAATTTACAGAACTGCACGGATTTCGACAAAATTTGGCAAGGCTAGCATCCTGGAAAAGGACATGGGCTACTTTTGGTCTTAATTAACAATAAACAATAAACAAACAGTAAACAAACAGTTAAAAAATAATCCTACAGGGGGTGGTATAGGGGATGAAAGTTTGTATGAGAAACTCAGTATTTCTTAAGTTAGGGATGTGGAAATTAAAATGTATGCTTTTGATAGGAAATAAATAAATATGCTGTTCAGCGTTTTTGAAAAATCATCCCTTAAGGGGGTAAAATCGGGGTTGATTTTAAAATTTACAAAACTGCACGGATTTCGACAAAATTTGCCAAGGCTTTATATAGCATCCGGGGAAAGGACATAGGATACTTTCAAAAACAATACTACGGGGGGTGATATAGGGGATGAAAGTTTGTAAGGGAAACCCAGTATTTCTTAAGTTAGGGATGTGAAAATTAAAATGTATGCTTTTGATAGGAAATAAAGAAATATGCGGTTCAGCTTTTTTGAAAAATCATCCCCTAAGGGAGTAAAATCGGGGTTGATTTTAAAATTTACAAAACTGCACGGATTTTGACAAAATTTGGCAAGGCTAGCATCCTGGAAAAGGACATGGGCTACTTTTTGTCTTAAAACATAATCCTACAAAGGGTGATAAAAGGGATGAAAGTTTGTATGGGAAACACAGCATTTCTTAAGTTAGGGATATGCCCTATGTTTTCCACATGAACGTTCCCATGGGATATTTTCCGACATCCACGCGGGCGAAGCCGCGGGCAAAAGCTAGTACATTATAATTACGCGTACATTCGCAACGTCGACGTGTAGTAACGGTTGTGTCACATTTCATATTATCTTTGCTTGTATGAAAAACCAGAACGTCACTAATCGTCATATATTTTGTATGAGAAAACACACAATAAATAAAAATACCTCGTCATGAAGTGAAATAAAACAGTTATTGAACCAGTTCGAACCAATGTTTAGTAAGTAATCGAATGAATACATGCGGCTTAGTGGTGAACAAGTCAAATTCAGAAAAGTCAACCAATTTATTGTAGGACTTAGCGCATCTTAGAAAGAACGAAGTCTGTCTGTAATTTGTGCAGCAGCGGGGGACACGGACGTTAAGAAAAAGAAAGGGTATCCTAACAGATCTGGTAGGGGCGCGTAAATTAACCTTAGAGAGAATTTGCGGGTTGCGGGGCGTCGATGAAAGATTGCACTAATTTAACGAGGAAGGAGATATCTGATATACTCCTCCCTAAGTGGAAGTAGATGGTACAGTCAGAAACAAAAGTCGATTAACACTTGTGTTTCCTAAATCTTAATTATTGGGAAAAATACTCCATTAAAATCGGAACAGATGTAAATTTTAAAGAAAATTAACTCTTATTAATTAAATGAAATGATAAAAAACATATTATCGTATCATTTTGTGTTAATTCAGGTGATGTCAAAAAGTAGAAGTGTTCACCGACTTCTGTTCCTGACCGTACCTTTTGCACCTCAACTCGTAATTGTGATCGCGGGTGTTACACTTATACTGCAGGTATCTTGTAAAGTTTCGTTGGACAGATTCCAATCTTGAGATATAAACAGCATACATGGGATTCCAAACTTGCGAACAATATTCAAGTGAGCTACGGACGAAGGAACAGTACAATATTTTAATAGGGATGATGCCTGGGTAAAAAAAAGAAATTCTATTTAGTCCGTCAGTCAGATAATAAAAAAATATTAGACACGTATTTTTTGCTTTTAATAAAAAAATACTTAGCTATCACGCATTAAAGTTGGGGAGTGGGGGCTCGCTACGTCACTTGTACGTATAAAACCTAGCTACGCGTAACGTCATGCCATATTTTAACTCAATGTATCGCCGTAATTTTTTGATTACGTAAAAAAAGAAAAAATACTTGTCCAATATTTTTTAATAATCTCTATGACGGACAAAAAATAAATTTTTAGTCATCATCCCTATTATTTTGACATCCGTGAACTGGGAGCAAGATCTTTTTAAGAACCCCATGGCTTTATTAGCTTTGTTAACTATGTGGTCTAAGTGCTTCTCGTAGGTAAGTTTGGAGTCGTGTATCACACCTAAATGTATTATGTAGCAGGAAACTGTGATATGACCCAATAAACTATCTGTCATCAGTTTTGGTATACGGGAGGTAGAAAAACCTATCTATCTATGGTTATTATAACGTCCCAATAATCTAAGACAGTTAAAACAAAAGAACACTAACGAACGAAAGGATCGTAAGGAACTAAGGACAGATAGAATTATATTGTCTATCATCAGTAGCGGTCTGTCTTTTACTGACAGTAGGTTATTGGGTTCGGCCGTAAGTCAATTAACCCTTCGTCTGCCGCAACGTAGATCTACGCGAGACACATTGACCTTTTAACTGTTGGCTGACTTCAAAATTAAATTAGCGTGTTACCTCTTCTCTTCCCACAAGTACCAGGAACACAGGAGATTCAGGCAACAGTGAGAGCAACAGTATGCACAGTATGGACAACGACAAGTTCGTGTATATCACTTGCATATACGTGAAGTATCCACCCAATGTGTAGGTCACCAGGATGCCTGGAAAGCACAGAAAAATTAACCTTAAGAGCCTCTTGTATGTACTATTTTGTTAGTATTATGTACCATCACGCTTGTAAAGGGTGATCCAATTCGAGGTTCCTATATTGGGAACACTGTCATTTTGACAGCTGTTAATAATAGCGCGTGTTTCAAACGTCAAATGTTAGTTTGTAACAATACATTTACAAAATGAATCGCTTTACCGTTCTTCAACGCGTTAAACGTTCCACACAGCGCGTGAAACGTTAGATGTTTTACGTGAAACGTTCAGAGGTCGCATTATTTCACGTTACGGTGATGTCAACCTAGCCGCCAAGAGCGTGCGATTCAAACGGTTGGATTTTTTTTGTGGGGTCGCTTCAATGCCAACACACCTGCAACGTTGCAGCACCTAAAAACTAACATCCGCCAAGTTATTGCCGAGATAACCCACGAAATTTGCGATAAACCATCGAAAATTACCTCGAAAGAATCAACTGCTGCAGAAGATCAGAGGCGGCCATTTGCTTGACATCATTTTCCATAATTAATGAATAACACTAGACATTCAATTAAAGAAAAAAAAAATTGTTTTTTTTTTAAATAAAAGTTAGGAACCTCGAATTGAGTCACCCTTTATAAGCAACAAGATCAAGTCTATTGTTTCTAACCAGACACAAATTCAGACTAAAGGCTGAGACTGAGAACTTCCTAATGGAAATCCTAATAACATTGCTTGACCTGTACCCTAATTGCGTAACACATTATCAATCGGAGTTTGAATTATTTTGAAACAAATTGCAAATCCATTGCTTCATATGTTCCAAAGATTTGTCTGCTCGGCAACGTAAATAACGCAATGAATGTTGTTGGACTGTCAAAATGAAACCAACTCCGATTGATAATGTGTTACGCAATTAGGGTGCTGGTATTTGAACCTAGGCACACTCGGCAGTTGCGTTCGCGGTACCACAATTTATATACGCAACAGGCTCGCCACCATGGTGCCGGGTACAGATATTTGGTGAAACGTAACATAAAATGTAACACACGTTGAAACAAATTCGCCTAGATCTTGTATTACATTTCATGTTGCGTTACACAAATTAGGACGACTAATTTGTGTTACATTTCGTGTTACGTTTCACCAATCTGTACCTGGGACTTATGTGGGACTTATTCATAATTGCCGAAATGTGGGTGCACGATACACTCTGCCTAATCCGAGAATACCAACATTTATTTATGTTGAAATACAAGCTTTTGCCCGTAATAAAAAGACTACCGTAATAAAAAGTATCCTATTTTCAAACCCGGTCTATCCATGTGACGATTTCACGACGCGACCGACATCAGCGCAGGGCCCCAAGTCTGCTATTTTTAGGGTTCCGTACCTCAAAAGGAAAAAACGGAACCCTTATAGGATCACTCGTGTGTCTGTCTGTCTGTCGGTCCGTCTGTCTGTCCGTCTGTCCGTCTGTCACAGCCAATTTGCTCCGAATCTAATGAACCGATTAAGTTGAAACTTCGTACATATATGTATTTTGGTAACCCAAACACGGACATGTAACGTAAATAAATGAATTTTGAATATGATCCCTTTTGCGGGGAAAATAAGTACAGATAAAAAAAAAGTTTTGCAAATTGTACCGTGTGACATATCAAAATAATGAAAGAATGAAAAATATTTTTTTATAATTTTAAAATAAAATGTTTTGATGTTATTTAAGAAAATAGACGAAAATTGACCATTCCCCCCCCCCCCTTATCTCCGAAGCTACTGAGCCTAAAATTTTGAAAAAAAAATACAGAAAATAGTTCTGTACCTATAGATTACAGGAAAACCTATCACAAGTTTATGGTAAGTTTTTAAGTTTATCTATATACAGGGTGGCCGGAACATTGACGTCCAAAAATAAAATTTCGGTCCCTCGTATCGTGGGGTATTCGAATCACCCCCATGTATGTTCCGCGACTTTTCATAGTTTTCGAGTTATGAATTTTTTTCTGAATGTTTGAAAATTTTCGACCTGACCAACCTAAAAAAATTCTAAAAAAAAAGTAGAGGGTTTTATCGAGTTTCTTTTTTTGCAACTGAATTTTCATAAGTAGTACTTTTATGCATAAAATAATCAGCTTCGTAACTGTGATGAAAGTTATGAAAATGTTGATCTAAAGTGAAAAATTTACGTTCGGTAAATTATGACTCAAATTTTCAACTTTAAATTAAAAATCTTAACAGGTGACTTCATAATTCCTAAGTAGGCTTCAAGAATGCGCCAGACTCTCAGCTTTCATAATCATAAAAAAAATGAAGTACTTAATAGGGCTACTTTGTTTAAAATCGGCCTTCAAAGACAGCGAGGTGGAAAAATTCTTAAAATTACCCATCTGAGTAATTATTTTTTTTTGGCTATTTTCTCGTTCCTAAGGTTAATTAATGATAAGAATACTGAAAACTAACCACATTATATTCAATATTCATAATTACCACACGTGGGCGAATGAAAATCCACTCGAAGTGAGAGCTTCGACATTTCAACATCGCTTCAGCGTTAACTTGTGGTCTGGTATCCTCAATGGCGAACTAATTGGTCCGTTTGAACTGCCGTCCAGACTTGATGGAGAAACATACAAAAACTTTTTGGAAAATGAACTTCCATTGTTGCTGGCAGATGTGAATCTCGAACTCAGACGAACCATGGTGTTGCAAAATGACGGCGCCCGTGTCACTATGCAACCCAGGTCCGAAATTACTTAGATGAAACATACCCCAACAGATGGATCGGACGCAGCGGACCAATTAGGTGGCCTCCACGATCACCTGATCTCAACCCCATCGATTTCTTTATTTGGGGCTATTACAAGGAAATAGCATACGCCCGAGACTGTTCAAGTGAACAAGAGCTGAGGCAGTTGATTGCAGAAGCTGAACGTGTTGTGAGAGAGAACAGAGACGCTTTTAGACGATTGCCAGACAATTTCTTACGTAGGTGTAGAATGTGTATTGCTGCTGGTGGTGGCCACTTTGAAAACCTTTTGTAAATGTTAAAAATAAATTAAGTACTTTTTTCACATTATCATCTGTGTTTTATTCAAAACCACTTTTTACGTAAAACTTTTCTTACCCAACTCTGAAACTATTTGTTGGTTAGTTTTCAGTATTCTTATCATTAATTAACCTTAGGAACGAGAAAATAGCCAAAAAAAAATAATTACTCAGATGGGTAATTTTAAGAATGTTTCCACCTCGCTGTCTTTGAAGGCCGGTTTTAAACAAAGTAGCCCTATTAAGTACTTCATTTTTTTTATGATTATGAAAGCTGAGAGTCTGGCGCATTCTTGAAGCCTACTTAGGAATTATGAAGTCACCTTTTAAGATTTTTAATTTAAAGTTGAAAATTTGAGTCATAATTTACCGAACGTAAATTTTTCACTTTAGATCAACATTTTCATAACTTTCATCACAGTTACGAAGCTGATTATTTTATGCATAAAAGTACTACTTATGAAAATTCAGTTGCAAAAAAAGAAACTCGATAAAACCATCTACTTTTTTTTTTAGAATTTTTTTAGGTTGGTCAGGTCGAAAATTTTCAAACATTCAGAAAAAAATTCATAACTCGAAAACTATGAAAAGTCGCGGAACATACATGGGGGTGATTCGAATACCCCACGATACGAGGGACCGAAATTTTATTTTTGGACGTCAATGTTCCGGCCACCCTGTATATAAAATTCAAAGTCCTTACTTAGACTGACTCATTGACTGATAATAATGAACGCACAGTCCAAACCACTGGACCTAGAGACATGAAATTTTGCACATAGATACCTTATATAGTGTAAACATCCATTAAGTAAGAATTTTTGGAAATTCCATCCCATTTTTTTTTTTTTTTTTTTTTGAGGGTGGGAAATCATCAAATAACTTCTCCCGCTCTGGGTGGAGCGGGAGGGCGTGTCAGACTTTTACTGACTAAAACCCACCCGTGTTCCTTCAGTTGCCTATGCCAGGGCCGCGGTAACCCTTTCAGACAAACCGCGACCCCAGCGGCGTCGGCCCTATGGGGCCCCGTCACTTGCTGACATCTCTTTGAGGCGCGCGTGGAACACGACGCGCCGTCGACTCGGGCCCGCCGGTCGATTCTTTAAAAATCTCACCGTGAAAACTTAGGTGAAGTGTGTTTTTGTTTTTCGGCGGCGGCGATCTCTCGCGTCCGAGCCTGGTCCAGGCCAAGGTGGGGAGCGAGAATGCATGGGAGGCCGTCACCTCCTTCTGCGAAGCAGTAATGCTCGCAAAGGAGGAGGCGTAACGCGTGAGGGAGAGGCAGCCTCACGCCCTCAGTCGCCGCAGGAGACGCCCTGGGCGGCGGGAATCGCGGGGCGATTTCCGGCCACCGTAGGCGCGGGCCTGCGGACGGTGAGCAGCGGGTAGCTCGCCGTCCGGTAAGGACCAGCAGTGCGATTCTGTAACCATCTCACCGTGAAAACTTAGGTGAAGTGAGCGTGGAGAGAGCTGTCAATAGTGTCAATTCCTAGCAAAAACAAACTCACTTCACCTAAATTTTCACGGTGAGATTTTTACAGAATCGACCGGCTGGTCCTTACCGGACGGCGAGCTACCCGCTGCTCACCGTCCGCAGGCCCGCGCCTACGGTGGCCGGAAATCGCCCCGCGATTCCCGCCACCCAGGGCGTCTCCTGCGGCGACTGAGGGCGTGAGGCTGCCTCTCCCTCACGCGTTCCGCCTCCTCCTTCGCGAGCATCACTGCTTCGCAGAAGGAGGTGACGGCCTCCCATGCACTCTCGCTCCGTACCATGGCCTGGACCAGGCTCGGACGCGAGAGATCGCCGCCGCCGATCGCCTCCGTGAGAACACGGCGGTGCTCTGCCCAAGCCGGGCAGACCTCCACTGTATGCTACACCGTGTCCTCCGGGCGATCTACACAATGGAAACACCCGGGCGTTTCCTCCCGCCTTATGCGAAACAGGAACCTCCCGAAACAACCGTGTCCGGTGAGGACCTGCGTCAGGCGGAAGGTGAGGACGCCGTGGCGCCTCTCTAACCACTCCTCAAAGAGGGGACTTATCGCCGCTATTGTGGCGTGCCCAGCGCTGGGTTGCGACAGTCGCGCTCTCCATGCCACCATGAGATCCCGCCGGAGCTCTGTCCGCTGTACCGTGATTTCTCGCGTCAGCGGAGTTACGCCCCGGCGCTTCGCCTCCTCGCGCCACTCCCACACGTGCGCGAGGACCTTTGCCTCCAGATCCCACGGCGGCAATCCGGCAAGGAGGCTCGCCGCCTCCCGGGAGACCGTGCGGTATCCCCGGACTAGCCGGATGGCCATGACCCTCTGGGACGCGTTCAACCTGCCGGCTGGTCCCAGCCTTAGGGAACGCGCCCACACCGGTGCTCCGTAAAGGGCCATGGACCGCACGACCCCCGCGTAGAGCCTCCGGCAGGAGGCGTTTGGACCCCCCAGATTGGGCAGGAGCCGCCTCAAGGCAGCCCCAGCCCGTGCCAGTCTGGGAGCCAAACGTCGGAAGTGCTCCACGAAGTTCCACCGGCTGTCGAGGACGAGTCCCAGGTACTTCATCGTCGACCCGACTCCGATGTGAACCCCTCCCACCGTTATTTCGGAACCCGACGGTGGCGCATTCCGAATCCCTAAGGGAATAAAATAGGGAATGAAAATTTGTATGAAAAATCTTATCTCTTGAGTTATTAGACTTGAAACTTAGCACGAATATTCATCTAATGTATAAAATTAATCATTTTTAGTTTTCCTAAACTACCCCCTTTTTTGTGGATGGGAAATCATCAAATGACTTCTCCCGCTCTGGGTGGAGTGGAAGGGCGTGTCATACTTTTACTAACTAAAACCCACCCGTGTTCCTTCAGTTGCCTATGGCAGGGCCACGGTATCTCTTTCGAACAACCCGTGACCCCAGAAGACGGGATTGGTGGGTGTCAAAGTTTGTATGCAGGAATTTTAACACGCGGTCCAATTTACTCAAAACTCAGTTTTTGTACTTGAGACCAAAAATGAAGATTAACTAACGTGTATCAGGGTTTTCCAAAAATATGCCCCTAAGGGGTGAAAAGGGGTAATAAATTTTACAGCGGAGGATTTTATTAGGGATTCATTAAGTCGAAAATTGGTGTAGATAATGTTTGAGCCAAGTTATGGAAACATCCCAGACGATTTTTGAAATTCTACCCCTGTGGGCGTGAAAACAGGGATACAGTTTATATGAAAAATCTTATTAATTTGGTTAATGAACTTGAAACTTAGCACAAATACTTGCTTAGGTAAGTAATAAAGTTTGTCATTATTAGTTTTTCAAAACTACCCCTCAAAGGGGGTTTAGGGATGTTAAAGTTTGTATGGAAGAATTTTAAAGCGCAGTCCGATTAACTTGAAACTCAGTATTTATACTTTTGATGTAAAATAAACAATAATAAGAAAATTAAAACCCATGAAATCAGACATCCACGTGGGCGAAGCCGCGGGCAGTCCAGCTAGTATCTCAATATTGTGCGTACAAACTTACTAAGCCTCCGCTGTCCGACCGTCTCCGTCCGTCTGTCACAGGGCTGTATCTCATGAACCTTAATAGGTAGACAGTTGAAATTTTCACAAATTGTGTAGGTATTTCTATTACAACTATAACAACAAATAATAAAAATAAAGTAAAGTTAAAATTAAAGGGGGCGGTCCCCATACAAAAAAGTTTTCATTTTAAAAAATAAAATAAAAAATAACCTGTGTGCGGGGTGTATTGTGTAGAACTCATCGAGTAGAATACAAAGATTTTATTTTTTTTTATCTTCTAAATTGAAGAAATAGGGGGCCGTAAAAGTTGTAAATTTTGTACCATTTTTGTACGAGCTCTATTAATTATATAATGTACCTTATACTGTACTTAATCAAGAAATACTAAAAACGGCGATTCATAAGGTATTTTGTTTAAATATGGGCGATTTTCTGCAACTGCAAAAAATAACCTTGTAATTCACAGTATCATTATGAAATACAAAGTTATCTTTGCGATTGTTAAACATATAATATGGTACGGAACCCTTTTTGTGCGAGTCCGTCTCGCACTTGGCCGGTTTTTTTACATTCCAACAGGATCCCATTGTCACTGCATTGCCATTTTGCTAAAAGTTCGTAATCTGCTAAATTCATAATTTCATACAATGGAGTGTGAGAGGTTGACCATTGGATAGTCATAATGACGCCATTATGACGCCATTATATTAGTAGATTACCAAACTTGTCAAAATCAACAACTATGAAATCAATGATAGACCATTCTGACACTATTGTAATAGCAGACTTGAGGCCCAGGAGATGTGAAAATGTAACAGAGAGACAGAGTTATATTCGCATTTATAAATTAAGTACGGATGTATCGATATGGATTATTTACCCACAAAATATCCGGAAGCCGAGCTAGCTGTGAGTCCGCCTCGGATGGAGTCGTGGGAGATCTCGGATATATAAATGATGGCCACATTCTGTCCAGCAATGCCCACGCCGGCTACACACGTGGCTATCAGCACTAGAGTAACGTTGCCTGTCAGTGATATTGTTAGCCACACGAACTGGAAAGAAAAAAAATATTATGTCGATTATACAAATACAAATACAAAATCTTTATTGCAACAATAAGTGTTAATTTCATGTGCAAGCCCTGTTTCCCAAACTAGCGTGAGCTGTATGTTGGGAATCAGTTCCTTCCAGATAAATATGTCGAGCTAAAGTGTTACAATCATAACTTATAATAATTTATCTATTAATTAAGTTTATAACCAAAAGTTTACAATCTGCGAACTAAAAAATAGTGTGTATGTGTGTGTGTGTGTGTGTGTGTGTGTGTGTGTGTGAGTGTGTGAGTGTGTATGTGCATGTTTGTGGGTGTGGGAGTGCGTGTGTGTATGTGGCAATGTGAGAGTGGGTTTTGTGTTTTACTGCTTTATTTTTATTTTAAAATTAGGAATAGATTTTCTATTTCGTCGTAATTTAATGGTTTCAGCCATAATTTTATTTTATTTTTAAACTGATAGTTAGATAATTGTTTGGTTTTATGAGCTATATTAAGTTTATTGTACAATCTAGGTGCTACATTGTTATAGTGATGTTGGGCAAATTTGCTTTTTACTCTAGGGATTGGGCATTCGTGTCTTCTTTTGCCAGAAGGTATTAGATAGGGTACTGTGTTTTTATGATATTTACGTAAACATTGATACACAAACAACTTTCTGACAGACAGAACATCGGCCTTATCATAAACAGAATCTGTAGGATGTTGAAACGGTAGCGAGAGAAGTACTTTGAGCACAACACGCTGCACCCTCTCAAGTTCAAGAAGATGTGTCTTGGCTGCCGAACCCCAGGAACATATACAATAGGTTATTACGCATTGTGCCAAGGCTTTGTAGGTGTGAATCAAAAGTTTTAAATCTGGTATCAATCTCAAGTCTTTAATAATGTAAATGTGTTTCCTTAGTCGGTTGCTAACTGCAGTTATGTGCTTCTTCCAACATAGTTTGTCGTCAATATTTACTCCTAAGTATTTAATTTCTGTGGATCTAACTAACGTGGCGCAGTTACAGCGTGGCAAAAGAGTATTGTAGGATCTGTTACAAGGGTAGGAATGTATGCGAACTAGGAAGTTTTTTGGTGAAGATGCTTTGGTTTTGCTGAAGCATAGAACTTTTGTTTTGTCAGTGTTTAGCGTTAATAAACTATCTTCAAGCCAAGAGGTGACCACAGACATGCCTTCCTCAGCAATTTGTTTAACACTCTCCCAAGTGTCACTATGAAACAGTATGACAGTGTCATCAGCAAATATTTGAATATCAGCACCCTTTAATTGACATTTGCAGAGTTCGTTAATGTAGGTTAGAAACAATTTCGGGGCTAGCGTACTGCCCTGTGGCACGCCATATGACCGCCCACTAAAATTACTGAAACAATCTTCAACTCTAACGCATTGTTGCCTTTCTACAAGGTAATCCTCTAACCACAAAAGAGCATTCCCCCTGATACCAACGTTCTCTAATCGTGTTAGGAGGATTGGAATAGATACAGTATCGAACGCCTTCTGTAAGTCTAGAAAGACTCCTATACATTTGCTGTTCTTATCAATTATGTAGATGTGATTATGTAGGTGTCATCAACATCCGGCCCTATAGCGATCTTATCACAATTTATTTGGGCTCATCAAACTCAAACACAAACTCGAAAGCATTTATTTCAATTCAAAGTCAAATCATTTATTTGAAATAGGTATTAAAAGGCACTTTTGAATTATTTTCAGATGGACTTTTCAATTTTCAAGGAGTCGTTCAGTCAGAAAGATGAAGTTATTAGCCCATTCCAAAGCATAGTTGTTAGCTATGGAGAAAGAACGGGCAAGAAACTCCAGCGAAAAACAAATGTTTTCTTGTCTCTCTCAACCGTTATCTCTGTCGATTTGTCATATTATTATAATGTTAGAGTTACTTACAATAAGCAGAATAAAATTTAAACCGTCAACGACAACGAGGTGACGGCGCCGATGTAGCGATACACACATTTAGCCGACGTTCGCACGGTCGTGAAAATATCGCGGCGATTTTTTTTCGCGCACTGGATTTTTAACGCTCGCCTCAACACCGAGTTGAAAATCCAGTGCGCGATATAATCCCGCCGCGATATTTTTACGTCAGTGCGAACGCTGGCTTATTATGTTCACCGCACACCACCACCAGGACGTCAAGTTCTGTTCGAATAATCTCGTTTCCCACTGTCCACCGCACCAGGGGCCTACTCCCTAAGTCCGTCCGTCTTTCCGTCCTTCCGTTCATCCGTCCGTCTGACATTACGACCCATCAAAACAAGTGTAAAAGTTAAATTTTTCGGACGGGAAAATACACATCGAGAGTAGGGACAAGAGATGGGTAGTGGGTTAAAACCCATTCTTCCCATTTGGGTTATAATCGGGTGATTTGGGTTTTAACCGGGTTTTAACCCATTTTCACCCGATTTTATGGGTGAAAACTGTTTGCATAGTGATATCGTAAAATATAATTTAAAAGGTATGGTCAGCGGTTGGCAAGCCTGCAATCACAAACTTGGACGCATAAGCATCGAATGGTTTTATGGTATTTTATTTTTTATCTATTTTTTACCTAGCAAAAAACTCAAAATCAAACATTTGTTTGCAAAACCACGAAAATTTTATTCAATCAATCAATCAAGTCAGCCAATAGAAGTCCACTGCTGCACATATGCCTCTCCCAGGTTGCGCCACAACACCCTGTTCTCCACCTTCCACGTCCAGTGTGTCCCAGCCACTTTTTTCAGGTCGTCGGTCCATCTGTCGGTCCCACACTAGGCTTGCCGATTCCCGGTCTCTACTCCAGAACTCATCTGCTCCACCGGCCATCGGTCCTTCAACAAACATGGTCAGACCACTGCCACTTCAGTTTGCTTATTCTGCAAGCAATGTCAGTTCTTTTCCGGATAACTTCATTCCTGATTTTATCCTTCAAAGAAACTCCGAACATAGCCCTTGAATTTGTGGACCAGCCCGACTGTCGGTGTCCACGTTTCAGCACCGTATGTTATAACGGGCAGGACGCACTGGCTGAAAACCTTATTCATCAAACATTGCGGGATAGGTGACGAAAAAGACTTGACGAAGTTTTCCAAACGCTGCTCAACCCAACTGGATCCTTCTGTCGGCTTCTTTCTCAAAGTTGTGTCTACCGAGCTGGATAACTTGCCCTAGGTAGACATATTCCTTCACAACTTCAAGAAGCGACCCTTCGATGCGGATTGGACTCGGCAAGACGTGTGAATTGTACATGACTTTCGTCTTGTCTAAATTTATACCGAGGTCAACCCGCCGAGAGGCTCCATTTAGGCTATGCAGCATCTGGTCTAACCGTTCCAGCGTCTCTGCTAATATGACGATGTCATCGGCAAAGCGAAGGTGTGAGATGCAGGTACTCGCCGTTCACGTTGATACCCTGTCCAGTCCATTCCAGCGTCTTGAAGACGTCCTCCAACGCATTGGTGAACAGTTTCGGGGATATCACATCCCCCTGTCTCACCCCTCTGAGCAGTTGGACGGGGCTGGTTTTCTGATCTTGGATCTGGACATTCATCGTGGCAGGGTCATACAGACACCTCAACACTTCAATGTAGCGCCAGTCAATTCGACATCGTTGCAGAGAGGCCAGAACTGCCCATATTTCGATGGAGTCGAAGGCTTTCTACAAATCAACAAACACCATACAAACCCATACACAGCGACAGTGTCTACAAATGCCATACACAGCGGCTTATTGTACTCCTCGGTCTTCTGTACAATTTGCCGAACAGTATGGATGTGGTCTACGGTAGTGAAGCCTTTTCGAAAACCGGCTTGTTCTGGTGGCTAGAACTCGTCAAGTCTTCTGGCGAGACGGTTCGTGACGACCCTCGTGAACAGCTTGTAGACGTGGCTCAGAAGTGAGATGGGTCTATAGTTTTTCAGCAAGGTTTTGTCACCTTTTTTGAAGAACAGAACCACCGCACCTCCACGCCTCGGGCATTGTATCCTCTTGGATGACGGAGTTGAAAAGACTCGCTAGCTCTCTCAGGACTGGAGCCCCGCCTGCTTTAAGGAGCTCTGTCTTTATTCCGTCATCACCAGATGCTCGAGAGCTGCCCTAATCTCGCACGGGTCAACAACTCAACATCCGGGATGTCCTCCGTGTATTGGCGCGTTAATTCGGCTCGGTGGTCATTTGCACTATGTTCCGCTAGTTTCACCGTCCGCGTTGAGTAGTGTCCGTAGAAATCCTCGACTTCCTCGAAGTCACGATTCTGCCATCCGCAGTTCTTTCAGTTGGGACCTCCCTAATTGTTGAGCGAACACTTTTGACCCCCGATTCTGCTCAAACGCGACCTTAATTTAGCGGGTGGGAAAAAAATATTAGAATATAGTTATTAAAGGAAAATAAGTAAAGTAAAAAGTAAGTAAAAAAAAAAATTATACAATAATATTACTTATACACTTTTTGACCTAAGGCCGTAGCTGAAAAAGGGAACAAACTGTGCCCTTTAGTGATTTTAACTTCGAAAAGTCATACTGGACTTTATAAATGTAAAATCAAAAACTAATTTTAATTTAATACTCTGCCTACTCTGCATAGGTCAGATAGATACGTAAGTACTTAAGTCCTTCCGCAAAAGCAAGAAAATGTTTGTAAATCCAGTTCAGAATCTAATCGGTGTCAATTTATACAAGTGAAGGTCAACAGCACACTATCGGTTTCATTTTGACAGTTCTACAACATTCATTGCGTTATTTACGGTGTTTTGAGAAGACATAATATTGTTCGAACATAATGAAGCAATGGATTAGCAATTTTCAAAATGATTCAGATTCCAATCGATAATGTGTTACGCAATTAGGGTGCTGGTTTATAATCCAACTCACAGTGTAGCAAAATGGTGAAATGTGGTTTAAAACTCAAATTATAGACGAGCACTCAATGCAATGATCAACAAAGTGACTGAACAATAAACGTAAGATATGGGGTGGGCTTGGGGGAGAGGGACGCACGGGAATCCCTGAATGTTCGGCGCGCGCGTTGCGCCCGAACCCCCCGCGGTCCACCCGTTGTGTCATGCATGTACTAAACTAACGGAATCAGTTTTCACCCACAGAAATGGGTTATAACCCGGGTCGAAATGGGTGGTAACTGGGTTTTAACCCATGCGTGGGTTTTTACCCGGGTGGTTACCCATCTCACTGGCAAATCATGTTGTCATTCATACTTCGTTCGGGCCCCGAACCAATCATCCATCCGTAGGTGATACGGAGTAGGAAACGCCCGTAACGAAGGCCGAAACTACGGGCTTCGTGCTTAGGGAGTAGGCCCCCAGAAACGGAAGTCAATGAGAAAACAAATGACGGCGCCGCCGACAGTACATTTACTATGTCCGAATAATCTCGTTTCTCATTGACGTCCCGTTCCCGGTGAGGTGGACAGTCTTACGTTGTTGACATAATAAGTGAAAAATAACTTTAATTTCCGTAGTCGCTGGCAATAAACGAAAATACAAAACCAAAGACCGACTTCCGAAATTAAAGTATTATTTCACGTTGTACCTACGTTAGTAGTGTTTTTATTGGAAGTCGTATGATATTCTAAATACTCACAACATAAGGCAATGTAAACAACATAGTAGCATATTTCCTCCCGAATGTATTGAAGGCGTAACCGCAGAAGGGACTGATGACCAACCCCCCAATGTTGGGCAAACTGCCCAACAGTGATACGTCCATCGATGACATTGGTCTTGATAGTACTGTTTCATTGGACATGAAGTTGGCAACAGTATTTGATGGCCAGGCGATCACAAATCCGGTTTGACATGCTTGGAAACATACTGGAAAAAATAAGAAAATACAAGATTGTTAGTAAGTGGTTCTGTAATTTACTTGGGTTTTCTAATTTTCACTAGTGGGAAGAATCCTAAAAACCTACAAAATGATGGCGTTAAGTAGCACCTGTGCGTGTGTGTGTGTGATGTGAGTCATGGAAGAAGGACAGTTCTGATTCTTGCTTCTTCTCCAGCATGAACAATCTGCAGAATCGATACTAAAACTACAGATACCTAAAATAACGGTGCAGCCACATAGTGTTCGCAATATACCGCTGGATGACGTCACTGAGACTTTATTTATGAAAGTACTAGTTGCACCCCGCGGTTTCACTCGCGTAGACCGGGATAAAAAGTAGCCTTTGTATCCAGGGTATCAGGTACCTCCATACCAAATTTTATCAAAATTGGTTCAGCTGTTTGAGCGTGAAAGGTAACAAGCAGCGTACAAACACTCACAAACTTTCGCCTTTAAGATATTAGTGTGATGTGATTAGGGACTTTTATAACCGCAATGCGTATGACAGTCCCATCAGACCATAAATAAATAATAATAAAATACATTGTATGCTGTTATGGATTACATTTGGGCCATGAACCTAAACAGACTCTTTGAATCATCACCATTTGGTTGAGACAGAATCAATGAAATGCGCCTAAATCAAGGTGGTTCAACTATCAAGACCCAAACACACATTTCTATCAGTCTCAAACTCAAACTCAAAGCATTTATTTCAAATAAACCAATTACAGGCACTTTTGAATTGTCAAGGGGTCGGTAAGTCAGAAAGATGAAGCTATTTTGCCCATTCCAAAGCGTAGTAGCTCCCTATGTAGAAGAACAGGCAAGAAACTCCACGGACACTCTTTTAAATCAAATATTTTACAAACTATTGGTTACATCGTTCATATTGAAAATGTCCATGTGAGAACAATGTAGAAAGACATGCACGTTAAAAGCGTCCGTAATAAAAAACATAAAAACTAAAAACAACTAAATTAAAAATAAGCCGTGGCAGCTAAGAGACGACTAGTCCCAACTGACGGCACCTTTCACGATTTCTCATATCGAACATATAGTCCATCAATAAGTGATGTAAAGTACCCGTCACGAGAAGCTATAAATTTTGTAAACAAGTGTTCAGGAGTTCACAACATTTGGACCATCAAAAAAAATTAATTTGTTTAAGATTTAATAAATTATTAAGTAACAAATATTAATTAACATATATTATTTAAGAATAATTATTCGTCAGATTCAGATGTTTCCATTTCTGTGTCAGAATCAGTGACATGTATCACGAAACTCGAATGACGCGTTTATTTCAAAATGGCGTCCCGATAGTTTACAATCCCTGCGACGGACGCGTTCCGGTACCAAGAAACACAAACGATAGCGCTTTGCGTCGTTAAAATATGATCCGACTAAATTAAATAGGTTGTTACTTTCATATAACCCGTCTATATTTCATGTCGATTGAATATGGTCAATTTATTATTATCTCGCAGAATAAAATGTTTACATATTAAAAGATGTTTGTTTACATAATTTATAGCTTCTCGTGACGGGTACTTTAGGTCTTTCACAACTCCACGAAAGTAAGTTGGTGTTGTGGCGAACGCAACACTCCACATTTGGTTTCTGTTGGCAACACTAACAGAATTGTAAAAGGGATGTCAGATGTCACTAACTAACTGACTGCCGTTTTTCCCGCTAAGTTTGATAATGTGAAGAAAGATTAATAAATTATTGTTTGGTTTCGGGACTAAAGTTTCTCCCGTGTTGTGAGTTGTACGGTCACAAGCATAATTGGAGTCAGTCCGTAAGGTATACTTTGGCTTGCAAGGAATGAACTGTTTGAGTGTGTGCGTGAGTAACTGTTTGGAATAGGTTTGCTGTTTTACTCTTGACCATCATAGCTTCCGTGGTCGAGCGGTGTAATGTGGCACTTACGAAAGTGGGCGGGAAATGAGTCTGGGTTCGATTCTGGCTTGGAGTCTCTGGTTTTTGGAATCTTCTATTTGATCTTTGGAATCTTTTTTTAATCGTCGTAATCAAAAACAAAACAGTTTAGTCACATTTTATTTAGTTTTTATTAAAAATAAAACATTTCAAAAACTTTTCAAGTTTTTTAATGATCGTTTCAGTTATTATATTATAAAATATTAAAATCATATCACTCGATAACTACAAATTGTGTCTATGTCGCGTTTCTTTAATTTAAATAAGGTTTAAGCTTAAGTATTCGTTTTCGTAAAGAAAAGAGGATTGAAGCTAAACCTTAACACGACCTACCCACTTTATTTTAATAAATATAAGTCATGTAAATTATAGATAATAACTTAAAACTGAGACAATGTAATGTAAGAAAATAATATAAAGGTATTAATATTTAGTATAACCTCCATTTTTTTCTATAACTTCTAGTAATCGCCTCCGCATAGAACCTACCATATTCTCACAAATATCTGTCCCTCTTAAATCCTCCCACACTTGATGGCAGTGTGATTCCAAATCCTCTGTTATTCTTTCATTACGCATGTCCCATTTTTGCACCATTAAACCCCATAGGTTTTCTATGGGGTTTAAGTCCGGGGATTTTGCTGGCCAGGGAATCACAGTTATTTCAGGGTTTTGATTAAACCAATCATTCACAACGTGAGCTCGATGCACTGGACAGTTATCTTGCACAATCGAAATATTTGGCACATCCACAGCTGGATACACGCATCGCACCGTCGGTAACATGTTTTCGTCTAAAATTTTAACGTAGGTAGCAGCAGTTGCACGCCCAGGTGGTTGCGCTACTAGTTCACCTGGTCCAGCGGCAGACATCCAACCCCATACATTTAATGTGATTCGACCAGATTCCGTGTTTTTAATAACATGGTTTTCGTCATATCTAGTCCCATTTCTTCTCCACAAATGTAATCGACCGTGCTGAGACGACATGAATGTTTTTTCATCGGTAAATATAGTATTTTTCCAATCAAAATCTAAATATTCTCTTGCAAATGATAATCTATTTCGTTTATGCACTTCGGTTAAGCTGGGTTTCTTTGCTGGCTTCCGATGATGTATACCTTGTCTATGTAGGGTTCGACGAACAGTATCCACAGAGATATCGAATCTCCGAGCAAAGTCGTTAGTTCGTAAAAAACCATTTTCTTCATATGCTTGAATCATTGCTGTCTGCTGGATCTCAGTAAGCAGACGCGGGCGGCCACTTCGCGGTCGAGTAATAACACTACCTTCCTCTTCGTAACGTGTCAACCAACGTTTCACAGTCCTCCACTAAAACAAAAGAAGCGCGTGATTACAATGACTAAATTGACTAAATAAACCATGACTTTATTTAAAACAGTTGCTGTATTTAAAAACTATGTAATATCCAGATTCAAAATTAATATTACTCACGCTTAGGCCGGTCTCATTAATTATTTGAGATATCTTATATCCTATGTTGTGCAACGCAATAATACGTTGCTTAGCCTCCAAATCAATATTCGCCTGCATTTCGAATAAACACGATACACAACAAACACTCGTATCGGAAAGAAAGGGTAGACTGAACTGAATGTGTTGTTAATTATTATGACCGATACCAGTGGGTAGCGTGGTAGCACTGATTCATAGACCAAGACCGATTGTTTGTGCCCTTGAATGACATTGTATTCACAGACAGATTTATGCGCACAGAGCTAAAATATAGATGTAAATTTTACCACTTTAGGTAAATGCTTCGTGGCGTGGTGGTTTGACTCGCAGCTTGATATCGAGCGGTCATGGATCGAATCCAGCGCATTAAACTTTTTAAAAATATTATGTTATTTGTGATCGATTATGAATAAATGAATTTAAGTAATATTAGTGGACAAGACATATCAATTTCAACATTTTTAAAACTGAGTATGAACTTAGCTCCATCTGTTGAGAAGAAACGCAACATCATAGGAACAAGTTCACTAATATGTGCTAATAGAAATAGATAGGTGGCGGGAATAACATGCATATGTGTGCATGTTTTCTGTATACACACGATACCGGAGCGCGAGAAACGACTTTGATTCTGAATACTGACTCCAGATATGCATTTGAGTGTACCTACATTGTAATTTATGTATGCAATACGTGATACACAATAAACTGTATGAAGAACGAGTCGGTGTGTTTCGTTTGATTGAACCTCCGACCCGTCAGTGTGTTTTCCTAGCTAGAGAGTGTTTTTGATACCATAAAGTTAAATAAGAAAACAACATATATAAAGTTTTTGGTATCATAGTGACAGCAGAACACTCCTCGACTCCTAAGTCACAGGATAACCTAGTCTAGGCGTCAGGGTTTACCTCATCCGTTTGACCTTTGTTAACCAATTATGTATCCTAGTCTTAAGCAATGTCAAAGGTTTTTGTATCATTAAAGTTTTTTTTTTGTTTTTTAATCCTGATATCATTTTCATCAGAGCAAAAAAAAATTTTGTAGTTTTTTTCTTTTTTTTTTTATTTTGTTTTTTTTTTTGTCATTGTTTTCATTTTAAGTTTTTTTATTTTTCAGACGTCACTGCAGCCGCACTGCTGCCATCGCTCTTCTAGAAAATCGTGTAGCTATATTAGTAAGAAAATTGGTCCACAAAACATTTTTCGTCACCTACTAATCCGATCATCTAGGCCAGGCTATAAGATATGGTCGATCCTGTTTTCCATACATTCTATAATAATTCCCATAGAACGAAAGAACTCTGAATTTCCACTCGTATTTTGCGCAGCATGCATCTTTACATCTTTCATACGATCATAATTTAGATTATAGACGATTATAGGCCCATTTCGTTAGCTACTACCGTGGCTAAAGTGCTGGACAGTCTGCTTGATCGCATTTTAAACAGCCACATCAAGCTGAACGACGCTCAGTTCGGTTTTAAGCGCGGGCTGTCGACAGAAACGGCAGTTCTATGTCTCAAGCACACTGTCCGGTACTACACCGATAGAAAAACTCCGGTCTACGCCTGTTTTTTAGACCTTTCGAAAGCTTTCGATTTGGTGTTCTATGATGTGCTATGGCACAAAATGAGGACAGAAACTAGCCTCCCAGAAGAAGTCATTAACATTTTTGATTATTGGTACAACAACCAAGTTAACGTAGTGAAGTGGGCGGGTGCGGTTTCCGATGCGTACAGGCTGAGGTGTGGAGTAAGGCAAGGAGGCTTAACCTCGCCTCGTCTCTTCAATCTGTACGTAAACGGACTCATCGAGAGACTCAGCAACACTAAAGTTGGCTGCTCTATAGACGGAAAATACGTCAACAACATTAGTTACGCAGACGATATGGTGTTGCTGGGGCCCTCTATAAGCGCCGTTCGAAAACTCCTCGCTGTATGTGTGGATTATGCCGGGGCCTATGGGCTCAGGTATAATGTAAAGAAAAGCGAGCTTTTGGTGTTCCAATCACCAGGTCATAAGGTTGCACACGTACCACCCGTCCTCATAGACGGTGTTCCTTTACACAGAGTTTCGCGATTCAAGTACCTGGGCCACTGGGTCTCGGATGACCTCTCAGACTACGAGGATATTGAGAGGGAGCGCAGGGCGTTGGCTGTCCGATGCAATATGTTGGCTCGTAGATTTGCACGCTGCAGTAAAGCAGTAAAGGTTACATTGTTTCGGGCGTTTTGCCAATCTTTTTATACGTGCAGTCTATGGGTCAAATATACGCAGAAGGCAATCAACGCCCTGCGCGTTCAATACAACAATGCCTTTAGGGTGCTGATGCGGCTGCCGAGGCACTGCAGCGCGTCGGGCATGTTTGCCGACGCTCGTATTGATGGCTTCCATGCGGTCCTCAGAAAGAGAGCTGCATCTTTGCTAAGTCGTGCCCGCGGCAGTGGCAACAGCATTCTTAGCGTTGTTGCTGACAGAATTGACTGCCCAATATTGTGGCATTGTGTGCAGTTGCATATAAAAAAGAACAGCAACTGATGCTAATTTTTATGGTGTGCATAATAAAGAGTATTCTATCTATCTATCTATCTATCTATCTATCTATGGACGTAGATTGTTTTTACTTGTTTTATTATTTGATTATTTTGTTGTTTTACTATTTTAATGAATTTAATGAATTTTAATATTATAATGAATTTCTTCCATGTGAATAATATTGTTGATTTTACAACATTTATAATGAATTTAAAGTACTTCTGCATGATATATAATTTAATAATTTAATATTTATAATGTAATATTTACTAACATAACTCATAAGTATATCTACTAACAAAAATATGGATAATAATTATGTCTGACTTAAATAAATAAATAAAAAAAAAAAAAAAAAAAAAAAATAAGGATATCAATTCAAGATCAGCTTTCATAGGTTCTCATTTCTAGCCTGTGTATAAGGAAATTGAACTATCTACTTATGTTCAGATGTTTAAAATGAAACAATACCTATTTGTTTACTTGTAGGTAAAGATTCAGGTAAATTTGTGATAAGAAACGCAACGCCCACGTGTCTTTAATATTGGCTGATATGTAAGTCGTCAGTGAAGTTCTAACAGTACGGAAGTCAAAAATGGCTACTTTACAGGTGAGTGAAAAAACTGTATGAGATTAATGGGGCTTGCGCTTGGGGCCATATTGTGTTTAATTATTAACAACAAATTTGTATTAATAATTGAACACAATGTGGCCTACGTGAGTTACATTAATTTCATACAGTTTTTTCAACATCGGAGCACTTGATGCACGACAAATTTGTATGTGAATGGCTGACATATGCAGTGTTGGCGCCAACAACTGAGATACGCAGTGTAACTATTTTTCAAATAACGCATTCGTATTGGTCAGTTTACTGTGTTTTGATTGGTCGATACGATGCGCGCCATTAAGCTTTATCCAATGACATTCAAATCTCAAAACACTCATAAAATGACAGCACTGTTAGAACTTCACTGACGAAGTGCAATTCATCCCCGCCTTTCCTGTCCTCTGTTCTACCGATGCCCTGATAAATTAGCAGTAAAACACCTTTCATTACTAATATTGTAAACTAATGTTGTGTAGGAGTATAGCAAAAACAAACGACCCTACTTCAACACTATTAATCTTTCTGTTTGTAACTCATAAATATTAGTTTTCAACACACTTCCTCGAAAACTGGTTCATATCGCACTACGATTAGGTTCACAATGCGCGTGTGATTCTTCATTTTCCCGCACGTGTGCGGGAATGAAAATTGCCACAGATAACTTATACCTATAATTAGTCCAAATTGGTTCAATGCCTCTATTCACAACTGTCTATTCGGAGATGAATGTTTTTTTTTAATCTCGGCAAAGAGGTACTTATCGTCTTTACGGCGTTAATATTTTTTGAATATTTAAATAATGTTTATAAATAGAATATCATCAAAAACTATGATTATTACAATAAAAAAACGTTTATGAACAAATTAACATTTATTTATGTTCTAAACTCGAAAATGTTAGAATTTTCTATTTGTCATATTAGGCTGTTTATCGGCTTTATACCTTTGCTTCTCCTTCAACCTGGCGAAAGCAAAGCGCGAAAAAAAAAAGGAATTTAAATTATAGTTGCCTGATAATTCATGACAAAAATATTTTCCGTTATTTTATTTTATTTCTTCAAAAGTGTAATGAAAAACGTCGTTTGATACTCGTGGACATTTGTTATTGCAGTTCTCGGCTCAAAAACAACATCGCCTACGGCTCGCGTGTTAATTCCGCCTCGAATACAATAACAAACGTTCTCCACTTGTATCAAAATGTACTATTTTATGTCCAAGCCCGACCTCAGCACTTGACTGAAATCCTGACTTTCTCATAGCGTCTGTACTCTTCTATAAGCCTTGCATGAGACTCTCACGTCTCACGTAATTTTAGTAAATCACACCTTCCAATATTAAGGTAAAGGATAATAAACATATACTATTCAAATCCTTAGAACGGTCTTTTCTTTGGCTTTCCCGTTTAACGCTAACATGTTGAATGTATGAAATAAATGCAAACTTTTTACCAAAATAATTATATTAATACTGTTCCAAAGATTTACTAAAACTACGTAGGTGTGCAGAAGAGGTGCTCGTGGCTAAGCCACGCGGGTTGATCCATCAGGTTAAGCTACTCTTGCCGGAGTTGGTCCGTGGATAGGTGACCATCTTTACATACCAAGCCCCTTCATGCTTCGTTAAGCCGTTGGTCCCGGCTATCATTCGTAGATCTTTGACAGTCGTTACGGGTCGTCAGAAGACCCAAAGTCTGACAACCAGTCTTACCAAGGGTTATCGTATCGTATTATCCAGTTACTGGTTTGTGGCGGTCAGATAGGTAGTCGCTCCATGTAAAATACTGGTATACAGCTGCATCCGGTTAGACTGGAAGCCGACCCCAAGATAGTTGGGAAAAGGCTAGGCAGATTGATTGACGTAGCAGTGCAAAACGTGCAATTTGCAGCGAAAAGGTACAAAAGATGTATTTTTCTGAATGAGATAAAAAAAAAGATCTGGTCTCGGAAAATAGAAAACACGGGTGGAATAATAAACGTTTTATTCTAAACGGGAACTGATTTTAAACCGCGTTCTAAACCGTTTCACAAATCCTAATTAATTGATTATACATTGATTATGTGACCGCTAAATCTATTTCTAATAAAGACTTTACATAAATCTGGTTGGATGCCTCACCTCTTAGAAGACCTTTGCGAGGCCAACGTCAATGCTGTCGAAGTGGACGAATTCTGTTTGAAGCTTATTCAAAATATAGATATAAATGGAATCATCGATACGACGAAGAAGAGAAAGTTTTTCAACATAATATGATTGATGTTTACAAAAATTGAGTTAAAAATTGTAAGCTTTCCAAAGCTTCATTTGCAGTTCTACGAGTGGAAATGTCTAACCGTCTTATTACAAAACGAGGTTCATCTTCAAACCCAGGTTTAAACCATGGACGCTTTTTAGATTTTGAACTTTATTCCGACACATTTAGATGTCAGTTTTACAAAACTGACAACTTATTACCGGACTAAGTTGACAGTATTGTATAAAGAACTGTATTTCTATCACAGCTAGGTTCTTATTACAAAAAATTAAATTTAAAATTTAAAAAACCCCCAACGCAAAAAAGAAAAGTGAACATTTAAAAAGTCAAAAATAATACCTATCGTTGAGCCATCAAATTCGATTGAGTAATACCTATATATATATTAATTATAGAAATTGATGGATGGCACCATAAGGTTTGCTCATTGAATTGGCGCTATAATGTCACGGCGGGGTACCGCATATGTACATAGTCAATCACTTACTTATGCGGTACCCCGCCGTGACATTATAGCGCCATTTCAATGAGAAAACCTTATGGTGCCATCCATCAATTTCTATAATTAATATATATATAGGTATTACTCAATCGAATTTGATGGCTCAACGATAGGTATTATTTTTGACTTTTTAAATGTTCACTTTTCTTTTTTGCGTTGGGGGTTTTTTAAATTTTAAATTTAATTTTTATTTTAACATTTTTAAACTTTTTAAACAATTTAACAATATAGAAATGCATTTTTATTACTGCAGAATGTTAAGTTTCTCTGCACATAACATTAACTTATAATGATGCCACCATCGTACTGCAAATAGAATTAAATACTGATAAAATAACGAATACAAACACTACTATCTGGTTTTTTTTTCAAGAGTGTACTAGTGTGCTGGATATCCTGATTGCAACACCAGCTCATCGTGTAGCCACCATTGCATTGTATGTAGAATCATATACTGATCAAAACGAATCCAAACACGACATATCTGCTATTACTTTTTCAAGAGTGTTCTAGTGTGCTGGACATCCTGGCTGCAGCATCAGCTCATCGTGTAGCCACCATTGCATTGTATGTAGAATCAAATACTGATCAAAACGAATCCAAACACGACATATCTGCTATTACTTTTTTAAGAGTGTTCTAGTGTGCTGGAAATCCTGGCTGCAGCATCAGCTCATCGTGTTGCCATCATTGCATTGTATGTAGAATCAAATACTGATGAAAACGAATCCAAACACGACATATCTGCTATTACTTTTTCAAGAGTGTTCTAGTGTGCTGGACATCCTGGCTGCAGCATCAGCTCATCGTGTAGCCACCATTGCATTGTATGTAGAATCAAATACTGATGAAAACGAATCCAAACACGACATATCTGCTATTACTTTTTCAAGAGTGTTCTAGTGTGCTGGACATCCTGGCTGCAGCATCAGCTCATCGTGTAGCCACCATTGCATTGTATGTAGAATCAAATACTGATGAAAACGAATCCAAACACGACATATCTGCTATTACTTTTTCAAGAGTGTTCTAGTGTGCTGGAAATCCTGGCTGCAGCATCAGCTCATCGTGTTGCCACCATTGCATTGTATGTAGAATCAAATACTGATGAAAACGAATCCAAACACGACATATCTGCTATTACTTTTTCAAGAGTGTTCTAGTGTGCTGGCAATCCTGGCTGCAGCATCAGCTCATCGTGTAGCCACCATTGCATTGTATGTAGAATCAAATACTGATGAAAACGAATCCAAACACGACATATCTGCTATTACTTTTTCAAGAGTGTTCTAGTGTGCTGGACATCCTGGCTGCAGCATCAGCTCATCGTGTAGCCACCATTGCATTGTATGTAGAATCAAATACTGATCAAAACGAATCCAAACACGACATATCTGCTATTACTTTTTCAAGAGTGTTCTAGTGTGCTGGAAATCCTGGCTGCAGCATCAGCTCATCGTGTAGCCACCATTGCATTGTATGTAGAATCAAATACTGATGAAAACGAATCCAAACACGACATATCTGCTATTACTTTTTCAAGAGTGTTCTAGTGTGCTGGACATCCTGGCTGCAGCATCAGCTCATCGTGTAGCCACCATTGCATTGTATGTAGAATCAAATACTGATCAAAACGAATCCAAACACGACATATCTGCTATTACTTTTTCAAGAGTGTTCTAGTGTACTGGACATCCTGGCTGCAGCATCAGCTCATCGTGTAGCCACCATTGCATTGTATGTAGAATCAAATACTGATGAAAACGAATCCAAACACGACATATCTGCTATATTATTTTACCAAGAGTATTCTAGTGTGCTGGATATCCTGGCTGCAGCATCAGCTCATCATGTTGCCACCATTGCATTGTATGTAGAATAAAATACTGATCAAAACAAATCCAAACACGATATATCTGCTATTACTTTTTCAAGAGTGTTCTAGTGTGCTGGACATCCTGGCTGCAGCATCAGCTCATCCTGTTGCCACCATTGCATTGTATATAGAATCAAATACTGATGTAAATGAATCCAAACACGACATTTCTGCTATTATTTTTTCAAGAGTTTATCCAGCACACTAGTGCTGGATATCCTGGCTGCAGCATCAGACCAAGAATTCCATAATGTTGCATAGATAGATAGCATACATAGATGTTTCAAATTTTAGGTCACACTAAGGTTTGAAAGTAAAGTAAATACCCATTACGCGTCTAAGATCCCTACCGCAGCTAACAAAAGAGCGGATAACTTTGAAACGGCTGAACCGATTTTGATAAAACATGTCTAAGAACCATCGCTGGAAAACCTGCTTTCAAATAAAAAAAACCGCATCCAAATCAGTCCACCCGTTTAAGCGCTACGGTGCCACAGACAGACACACAGACACACACACACACACACACACACACACACACACACACACACACATAGCGGTCAAACTTATAACACCGCTCTTTTTGCGTCGGGGGTTAAAAACTGACTCGATGGTTTAAACCATAACAGAAGAAAAACCTCGTTTTGTAATAAGGCCGTTTATGTCTAAATCTAGATGCCTAAAGCATCACTGAACCATCCCACATGCACGACGCCACTACCTCACAACACCCACAAACAAAACAACTGACATAGGTACACAAATAAAAACAAAACAAAAATACTCACTAACAGCCGTAGCCAAACTTTGAATTAAAAACTCAGAAGTTCTCACTTTTTCCTTTTCCATATTGTCAAAAAAAAAAATCCACTCACTGTTCCTTTATTTCCCTAGCTGATCATCAAATGACGACTTTCTATTATTATTCATCTAAATAAGGAGATCATATTATTACGGTATCTTTTGTAGTATTTGCTTCCACGCTGGCAAGCAAACATACTGTGAGGCGAATGTCACAATTGTCTTCCTCGTTATCTTATTATTCAATATAGGGAACGCGTAAGTGTGTTTAATGGGTATTATCTCTTCGCTAGGTCAGGAATCGTTAGGAGAAAGAGGTGCGGTGTTGCTGAAGTTTGGCATAGGAAATCGTATCTTGTTCACTACCCTGCTAGACATGGTCCTCTTACTAGACGAATAATGTTAGCTGGAGATGCTAAATTCAGCAATGTATCGTCATTTTTGCATTCACTTGTAATGGACATTCTAGCGAATGTTTTAGCGAGCATTCTAGCGAGTGTTTTAGCGAGCATTCTAGCGAGTGTTTTAGCGATCATTCTAGCGAAACGACAGTAAATTTGCTTCGAGCTTTTTGCCGAGCCGAGCTATTTTGTCATTTTTCTGCCGCCGTCCCTCTCCGCCCATACCTACCGCATATTTTTAACGAGCATTTAGCGAGCGTTCGATAGAATGATCGTGAAAATATTCGTAGCTATTTTAGACTTGGCTCTATCTGTTTGTTGTTCAGTTCGACACATTTAAAATCGTCGAATGCTCGATTTTCTATTACAAGTGAATGCTGAAGTCTATCAGCTTTAAATGATAATCATTATCATCATCATTCTCCTGCCCATAGCCCAATTTGTTTGGGGTCAGCTCAACATGTCTCTTTCTTCCATACTTCTCTATTGGTCTCGGTGGTCACCTCCTTTCTAGCCATATCATCTTTCGCACAGTCCATCTATCGTTTCCTTGGTCTTCTCCTCTTCTTACAGCCAATAATAAGAAACCCATGCAGCATCCTATAGCATGGTGTCGCTTGTCTCGTTGGATGGTTTTGGTGTTCCTTCAATGTCACAAATATTTGTACTCCCACTTGTCAATGGCTTCCACAAATCATTACATACATTTGTCGTCTTGACGATAGATATTAATGGATGAATCATGAAGTCAGATATTATTGCCAAGCACTTCATAGTAATGTACCGATTTATGCTCGTGACACTATATAAATTTCTCAACTTTAGCGTTTGCTTCTTATAAATTCTTAGCTGCAATTGGGTCAAAGTTTAAAATAAAATCAATAATACAATACAAAATGATAAACTCAGCCCTATTGGAACCTGTCACATATTATTTATTAATTCGCATGACCGATAACTGGGGCACTCATCCTTTAGTCTCGTTTATAACTGATACGCAAACAAATGGAGTCACCCGTGTATGTTTGTTACTCTGTCGTCTCTCAATTTATTATGTACGACTCAGTTCCGTGATTTTGTTTATGACATCTTTCAAATACATTCTTATAGGTAACTAGCTGTGCCCGCGACTTCGTTCACGTGCATGTCGGAAAACAATAATGTATCGCTTAGATAAGGTGTAGGTAACCTATTCTAACCCCTCCAATGAAAATGAAGAATCTTCCGATGTTGCCTGGTGGGACGTAGTGCTTCCCATCAGGCAAGATCGGAAGATTCTTCATTCCTGGGATTCTCTATCACAGCCCTTTCGAATGCAGTCACTGCGGTTTATAATGACAAAGCGACGAAGTGTCACTTTGATTTTTGAAAATAAATATTTATCAAGGAACTTGCGCATTAATCAAGAGTTGAAAATCCAACAATGTTTTTTCGACGCGCTAGGATTCACCCTGTTGTTATTAGGTTGGATTCTCGAAGCTCGGTGTTGAGCCGAGAGTTGAAAATCCAATGCGCGATAAAATCCCGCCGCGATATTTTTACGTCCGTGCGAATTACCGAAACTTTAACGGTCTTTAATAAATACTAATAATTATTTTGCATTATGGTACAATACGTGCCACTAAGAGACTTGACACACCACCTGGTTTGACTTACGCAGTAGACGACTTATAGGTCTCTTTAGCGGTATGAGGTAGAACGGGAAGGGATCGGGCGTCGTCGCCTCATCGCGCAGCGCGGGAGGCGTGGTACGCCGCCACCGTTCGTCAAGTCTCATCTTTCGTGGCGCGTATTACACCTACCTACCTCACACTAATTCGCGTAAGTACCTACTTCTCTAAATTGATACTCAGCAACTTTTTTTCACATCCCGCGCGATAACCCATGTCACAATACATATGTAGGTAGGTATAGATACTGCTCGTCATTGAGGAGTTCCGTGGCAGTAGGGTTTCTTAGCAGTCCATGATCAGTTGACCACTGCTAGGTACTTAACCCACTGTGTTTCATCTTCCATTCGGTTACCCGTTCACAATAATGTACTACTGGAGTTCCATGGGTTAATTAGGTATTTACCTTCTTATATTCGAAGTCCATAATTAGTTTACCACGGATAGTAACTACCGAACCAGTAATTTTCTTTGATTTTGTACAATAACTAAATCACAGTACGTTTAACTACTGTACATTATTGATGAGTTCAAGTGTCAGATATTCACCATAGTAAAGGTGTGACATACGAACGGACAAACGGATAGGACGAAATGATAAGAGTTCCCTTCCTATGTGCCGTTTATGTACCAAAAACAGACGAATTGAAAACTTCTTCCTTCTTGAAGTCGGTTTGCTTCAAACAATCTCGTCTCAACCTGTAGAGAGAAATTCAGAACCAAATATTCCTAGACCCCTGAGACTTTTTTTTTTGTGGATGGGAAATCATCAAATGACTTCTCCCGCTCTGGGTGGAGCGGAAGGGCGTGTCAGACTTTTTACTGACTAAAACCCACCCCCGTGTTCCTTCAGTTGCCTGTGCCATGGCCACGGTATCTCCTGTGGTATCTCTTTCGAACAACCCGCGACACCGGCGGCGCTCGCGACCCCTGGGCCCGGACCTGTCCAGAGACCAGAATAGCAATGCATGATCTACCCGAAACCGAAACTATTTTCAATTTTCACTAAGATTATTGTAAAATATTTTATTTAATTCTAAGACCGAAAGAGTGTCACTCTTCTGCGAAAAACCATTCAGAAAAAGACGACATTTGCTGAACGCCATCTATCGGATACAGTGGTTAAACTCGAAGCTCGCTCTGCGTACAATAAATACAAATTGAAACCCAGATTGATTTAAAAGTTGTTATGATTAGGTACTCGTATTATATTATATTACAAAAACTAAAAAAAAAAGAATTTTACGATTTTTTAAAACAATATTATGGGATTTGAACTCGCACCATGTAGTGCGGTAAACGGTCGCCTGACCTTACCGCTGAATTCTCCGATGACATATTCTTGAATAGCTGTTCCCTTGCAATTTATAATATTACTGCCCCGCTCCTTTATAAAAATAGCGTGATTATTATGTTCCCAGAGTTAAATTTTGATTAATTAAATAACATGTCATTTTCTGCATTCAATTACGAACAAAAAACTTTTAAAATCAATATTGCTTACCTCCCATAACATACGGCGTGATATTATGTAGCCTAAAGCCTTCCTTGGTTTACAAAGAACATTTTTGCTGAATTTCAATTCTATCTATCCAGTAGTTTTGGCGTGAAGCCGTACCATACACACAGACAAACAGACAAACAGACAAAAATTCTAAAAAGTCACTTTTTGTCATCAGTTACGTTTTTCTAACAAAAGCCACTTATTTTTTCTCGAAAATTCTCAATGTACAGTTTTTCTTTCGTTACTGTTTTTTATTATATGTATAGATTATATGTATAGATTATGTTGTATTCCCAGATAGTTTTACAATGTGTTCTTGGTCAACCTGAACCAGATTAGCCAGCCTGATCAAGTTGTTTAAATCAGTTAATACGCTGTCACTGTCATGTATAGTCCGCGAGGCCTAAGCTGAGCTTTACATTTGTGTGAGTGCACATAGATAGTGTAGGTGTGACGTCGGTCTAGAGCGCGACGCGCCCTTTGCTTTGTTTAAACCGGTTTATACTGCTTTTTGGCAATCGGCCTGAGGCGCGGTGCGTCCCTCACGCGACGCAACTCCGCCGCGCACCTTCCAAACTTCACCTGTTGTACTGCCCTCACTTATACAAATACAAAGCTCAGCTTAGGCCTCGCGGACTGTAAAGCTACAACTACTCGTAGCTTGCGGTCGATCAACGTCAACTATAGTACTCGCGTTATGAACTAAGTCATCGGGCCATAAATGTCAGTAGCAATAAGTTCAACGCTCCCTACCATTCCGCATATCCTGATGATGATCTGATTATGGCAGCCCATAAGTGCCAGCGAGCAGCGAGACAGACTAATAACAATGATTTATGGGCCGACGACGACTCAGTTCTGAACTTGGCGACCATGCATATTCGCTATTGACTGTCTCAAAACTTACCTACTCGATGGCTAATTTATGAACGTCATTCGAATTCAAATGCACATGCAAATGCAAAAAAAAATCGAATGTACACCAGACCTATCCGGTCGATATCATCGATTGACATCGATCAATTTCATTGCATTCTTGTTGAACTACGATTCGTTTATCAAAATATCAAAAGCCAATATTAATATTAATATATTACCCTTGATTAAATTCTTAATAAGCTTTCAGAAAAGCTAAGCCTTGCATGTTGGTTGCCCAATAAAACTTTGGTGTCTACGAGTGGATATAACTTACATTGCATTTTTCACGGAAATTGAAATAGCTTTATCCCTAGGAAAGTTCTTTTGTAGTTAAACAAAGTACCAGAAAAACCAATTGATTCCCATATAGAGGTTTAGCAAGGAACACCACACAAGGAAGATTTAAAATAATAGGATGGAAGGCGGAACGTAGACTACTTTTGATTTGGTCACCGATTAGTGTCTGAATGTTTACGGACAATAAAGCGATAGCGATAGGTGAGCAATGTTTTTCCGTTGTTTGCTTGCATGACCTTGAACAATCTGCCTAGCCTTTACCCAACTATGTTGGGGTCGGCTTCCAGTCTAACCGGATGCAGCGGAATACCAGTATTTTATACGGAGCGACTGCCTATCTGACCTCCACAACCTAAAAATATAAAAAATATAAAATATATAATACAAAATATAAAATAACTATAATGTTCATGTTCATGCAAGGAGCTCGTGGCTAAGTAATAACAGCCGCACGGGTCGATCCATCAGGTTAAGCTACGCTTGCCGGGGTTGGTCCGTGGATTGGATGACCATCTCTACATACCGAGACCTTTCCGTGCCTCGGAAAGTACGTTAAACCGTTGTTCCTGATAGTCGTTACGGGTCGTCAGAAGCCCGAAAGTCTGACAACCAGTCACACTAAGAGGTATTGTATTACCCAGTTACAGTACCCGGCGATAAATATTGCACATCGACCTTTGGAAAGAGACAATCGGCTAATTTCGGCTTCGTAGAGCGTTATCTCTGTCGCACACTACCTATGTGACTTTTGTCAGTCGTTGCTTAAGTGCGATAGAGTGTTAGTTCAAAATATATATTTAGAGTTGTTAACACCCCCAAATTTAAATAATTTAAAGTTGTACTATGGCCTCTTTAGGAAAAAGAGGGAAACCTTTACGAGGTCAGTCACGCGAAATTATCTACAATGTTTATAAATATTTTGTAACCGAAGCTGACAGATTAAAAACAGCTGTAATTTTCCAAAATAATTAAATACATAAACATAATGTGAACATGTTTTTTTTTATTTTATTTTACCCCAACCTAAAGCCATCACTTATAGAAAAATTGGTGTATTTAATACAAAGAATAAAAAGAATTATCAAAAGAAGCAAATCATAATTGTTTTAACAGCTCCTAATAGATACCGGACTGTTTGTATTTCGTGCGACAGAGATAACGCTCTAAGAAGCCGAAATTAGCCGATTGTCTCTTTCCAAAGGTCGATGTGCAATATTTATCGCCGGGGACTGTAACTGGGTAATACAATACCTCAGTGTGACTGGTTGTCAGACTTTCGGGCTTCTGACGACCCATAACGACTATCAGGAACAACGGTTTAACGTGCTTTCCGAGGCACGGAAAGGTCTCGGTATGTAAAGATGGTCATCCAATCCACGGACCAACCCCGGCAAGCGTAGCTTAACCTGATGGATCGACCCGTGCGGCTGTTATTACTTAGCCACGACCTCCTTACATGAACATGAACATTATAGTTATTTTATATTTTGTACGAATTTTGTCTCTGCTTTACGCTAAAGGGGAATATTACAGCCCCTGGGATAAAATCGTAATACACTAAAATAATAATTATCTTTACAAACAAACGAATCTTAAAACATTACATAATATAGATAAAACAAGTAAATGTTGATAGTTTGAGCAAGTAAACACACGTCTTTATAGTTTTATTGTTTAGGATTAAACCCAGTCTGTCGACGTGGCAATATTTTATTTGAAAAATTATTGTAGAAATGTTATAAGTTTGTTTGTGCTTACTCAGAAAGTTTCAACTAGGCGCTGTACCACATGTTTACATCCGACTCACTGGAGAATAACGCAGAACCACCCCGACTCACTGGAGAATCTCCGCAGACGGTTCCGACTCCCCGTGAACTATGCTCACACCGTGAACTCTCACACTTGCCGACCTTAGATGGCTATACGTCCTTCTCTTCTAAAAACACGTATAATCAAAATGATGGGTGCGCCATTTATGTAAAATCTTCCATTAAGGCTGACGTTAAGGAGCCACATTTCGTTGACGCGAACTGTCTTATCTGTTGCATTGAGGACGTTGCGATAGTGGCTATTTATCGCCCTCCTTCTTTTAAAACCATAAATAACTTTATTGAAAGCCTTGATAACGCACTCAAATTAACTACCCCTTCCGTGATTTTGATCGGTGATATCAACATCGACATTAAGGTTGACAATATTGATAGTCACTCGGATGAGTATCTGACCTGTGCTGCTTCTAACGGATTACTCCCAGCTCATTTGTTTCCGACACGGCTCACAAACTGTTTGGACCACATTTTACTAAAGACAAACAAATCCGCTACTACTTTTGTTATCGAATCGTCCATAACGGATCACAATCCGCTTCTATTATTTCTACAAACCAGGAGTCCTAACTCAGATGTTACACGTACTAAGTCAATAATTGACTACGAGTCCGCTATAGAGAATATCAAAACCCATGACTGGTCTCCAGTATTGTCAATTTTAGATCCTAATGAAGCAGCAGATGAGTTAATAGGAAATCTCTCCTCAATTGTAATAAAACACACACGGGAACATACAGTTCCAAGAAGAGAACGCAATTTGAAGCCCTGGATTACGCCGGGGCTACTCCGCTGTATACGTCACCGTGACCGCTTGCATACTAAACTCAAAAAGTGTGAAGATAACCAAATATTAAAAATCACGTATACCCGATATCGCAATTTCTGTAATTCCCTGCTGAGAAAACTTAAACGCTCGTATGAAAAAGAACAGTTTAAAAATGCAAAACATAATGTTAAGGCTACTTGGAATGTCATTAAGAATGTCTCAGATCTTCAAACACGTTGTTCTCCCTCTTTCGATCTGTTGCAAGTAACTGATAACCCAATATCCTCAATTAATCATGTCAACAACTTTTTTGCAAATGTTGGCAGTAATTTGGCATCAAAATTTAAATCACCCTCAATGGAGCCCTTTGCGGCAAGTTCTAATCCGTGTAACTCAATGGCCCTTCTTGAGGTAACCGAGGAAGATATTGATTCCATTATTTTAGGTCTCAGGTCTGATTGTGCTACTGGCGTCGACTGTATACCCTCCAAAATAATAAAAGCCGCGAGGTGTGTATTAGTTCCGATTATTACGCATGTCTGTAATGTGTCTATTAGTGCTGGTGTCTTTCCGACGGCGTTTAAAAAAGCAGTAGTTCACCCCATCCACAAGTCTGGGCGCAGAGATGATGTAAATAATTACCGTCCTATTTCAATTTTAACTGCAATGTCAAAGATCTTAGAACGCGTACTGAATAAGAATCTCATCAGTTTTCTTGAAGCAAACAGTATCTTAGCCAATAACCAATATGGTTTCAGAAATCGAGTAAGTACCGAAGATGCAGTTATGGCTTTAACTAATCACGTAGCTAGGACATTGGATGGGAAACATAAGTGCCTGGGAATTTTCCTTGATCTGTCAAAGGCATTTGACACCGTTTCTGCCCCAGCCTTGTTGAATAAAATGGAAAGAATTGGAATACGAGGACACCCTTTGAAAATCTTCGCAGACTACCTCAGAAATCGTACCCAAACAGTTAAAATCGGCCAATATGAAAGTGAAGAGCTTCCTATGACATATGGCGTTCCACAGGGCAGCATCTTGGGACCTACTCTCTTTCTCATTTATATAAATGACCTTTGCAAACTATCTCTCGAAAATTGTCAGATATTTACGTATGCGGATGATACTGCCCTTGTAATAGATGGCCATGACTGGCCCCAGACATACCTAAATGCTGAGTCGGCGCTTTCCTGCGTGATGAAATTTTTAGCCGATAACTTACTCACTTTAAATGTTGATAAATCAGTATACGTTCCCTTTGCCATTAGATCAAATCTGTGCCCGGCAAGCTCTCTTACCCTTAAAGCACACACATGTATCTCCTCAACGCAGTGTAGCTGTCTCTCTCTCAGTAAATCCTTTTCTGTGAGGTATCTAGGAGTACTCATTGATCAGCATCTCAACTGGCACGCACAAATAGACAAAGTAACATCTCGAATCCGTAAGCTAATCTATATATTTAAGAAGCTACGAAGTTCTGCTGACCGGGATACGCTCAAATTAGTATATTTTGCCCTTTGCCAGTCTGTTCTAACTTACTGCTTGCCCGTGTGGGGTGGTGCCACCCAAAATGTATTTATCCGCCTTGAGAGAGCCCAGAGAGCTGTCCTGAAGGTAATGCTCTTTCATCCACGAAGGTATCCCACTGTGCAGCTCTATGCTGATTGCAGGGTACTCACAGTTAGGCAACTTTATGTGCTCCTGTCGACGCTACGTAAACACTGTGTGCGTCCCCTTAAGGAACCGACTGGTAGACTTAAGCATGACGTTTTTCCTATGGAACGCCATAGAACTGCCTTTGCCAAGCGCCAATTCTATATTTCTAGCATAAAAATGTATAATTTCCTAAATAAAAAGTTAAAAATTTATTCTTACTCAAAACTTTGTTGTAAAAGCTTACTTAAAGATTATCTCCAAACATTAAGTTACGATAGTACTGAGGATCTTCTGATGGGTAATTTAAAGTGACATTTAATTATAAATCTTTACATACACACACCCACACACACACTCCCTACGCATACACTACACACACTCCCTACACGTACACTACACACACACCTACACTTACACGCTACACACATGCTTCATCATAATTATGCACAAATATTTTTTCATTTTTTTTTTTTATTAATTCTGTTTTCCACCATTAATGATAACATTGTTAAAATCTAATTTCTTACATTTTTGTGGCTTTAAGGTGCTACGGAGAATCACTGACTCCTAAGTCACAGGAACTTACACCTAGTTTAGGAGTCAGAGTATTTAAACTATGAACTTTGTAATAAGCCTAATAAGTGTTAGTCTTAAGGATATTTGTTATGAGCTTTTGGTGAAATAAAGAATTTATTTATTTTATTTATTTATTTATGCGGCTCCCGGTTTTGAGTCACTGGGACCACAACGGGCCCTGGCAAGGTTCACAATATGCACTAACTCAGCCCACTATCGACCTAACATCTCCGGAGAAGAGTGATGTGGCAGCATCTACAACGCCACATGCGAACTACATAATCAAAGACCTGACGTCACACAAATACTGCATCGCGCAAGCAGAGTTTACCGCGCGACTGCGCACATACACAACATCCCGACACCAACTCAACAGTCGGGCAGTTGCCACCAGACACAACACAACATCCCGACATCAACTCAACAGTCAGGCAGAAGCCCACCAGACACAACACAACATCCCGACATCAACTTAGCAGTCGGGCAGTTGCCCACCAGACACAACAGTTGTCCACCAGACATAATACAACATCCCGACATCAACTAGGCCACTCAACAGTCCGGCAGGTAATAGGGAGGGGTAGGTAATAGGTATGTGGTGAGTTCGATGAACTCTGTAGCTTGAATTTTCTATCCTGGAGGCCGATTCCGGTGGCATGAAAATTATCTGCATGGTCGAAATATCAGTCGAGAAACTGCTTATCTCCGTCGAAAACGAAAAAATGCTATTCTAACGATCTCCATTCATAAATTTTTCGATCGCAAACCAGCGAGATATCACGGCTGGTCCTAAGGTATGGAGATATGAAATCTACGTTGGAACATCTGTCAAAATTTACATTCGTAGGTTTATGTTCGAATTATTTTTTTGGTACCTACATGTAGAGGCTTAGGGGTTTATGGGTTTCATAAAGGGGGGCCAAATTTTCATTATTTTTCACACCGTTTTCGAGATATAAACAAAAGAAAAAAAAAATACAGTACTGTTTTTGCACTTGAAGTCTGTTGGTGTGAATTTTAGTTCATGACAACTAATTTTATTCCACACCTTTTTAATCGCGATTAAAAGTAGTCATATTTAATATGAAAATTAAAACCTACCTACGTCAGAAAAAGGACACAAATCATGCGAAACGCGTTTCTGATCACGCTACTTTGCAATTACTATTTTCAGTAAGTAATTATAAAAAAAAAAAACACAGATAAAGAAACACAATATAGTAAAATTATCTTTTATAATGTGTTTGCTTGGATTTAATAAATTAAACATGTCAGTAATACTAAAAAAAGAAAAACGTAGCATAATCGATTATAATCAAAGTGAATCGATAAAAATGGAACGTCTTTTAGACGAGATTATTTTCTCCGTTGTAAATCTTTCTCCATAGTCAACCAGAATACGGTTTTTTGATTGTATCGAGATTTGAACCGGACATTGATGCGGAGATTTGAAACAGAGTTTTATCTCCATGGTCGTGATATCTAGCTCGAGCCCGGAATTGGGTCCCTGAGCTGTTTAATTACATAATTCGACATCCACGCGGGTAACTTCACGAGCAAAAGTTAGTGTTCCAAACAGCTGCATAATTTTCGTCAATCTACTATCATCTGGCGTTGCACGTCAGGAAATACTATATAACTAAGAGTTTATCTACATAATGTAATAATGAAGGTCTTAACTTATTATATTTGACAATATTTACCTTCATAATCATCTATTATGTTTAAAAAAATCATTCTACGAGGAAAGCACCACATGTGTAATACTGTAGGTATTTCACGAGTTTAGTTAAGGCCGGGAGAGTCGTAAAAACGTCGTTTTGTTTAGTGTTTTATTCGTAGATAACACGGATTTAAATTTTGAAAAAAATATATTACTTAGTTCAGACTTCCATCTACAAATTTCGGCCGTCCGATACACGATTACTTGCACTTTACTGCATCCAATTAAATCGCAAAGACAAGTCTAAATTATGATCTATATCTTATTTCATTTGATTTATATTAGGCTTTGAACAATAAAACTTATGCCATAATAAAGGTCGTAAAAAATGTAATTTATATCGGCTATCATAATTTGAAATATCAAAATATTTATATCACTAATTCCAATGTCAAGTGTTTTGCGCTCGCTCCGTGTCGTTTAGTCCCGAGCGGAACGTGATGGAGGTCGGACGTGTGCCAATTTTTCGAACCCGCCACCCCCGCTAACTTCTGTCACCGGCTGCGACCGGCACAAATTAGCATGTGTTGAAAACAGTTGAATTTGAACGCTATGCCTATGTAAATAAAGACGTCACGCGCGCAAAAGCTTTATTGGTATTTATTTTTATCACGGCCTATGTTTACCAATCGCATCAAGTGTGTAAAACAGTTGAATTTGAACCCTACACTGGAGCTTATAAAGCCGCCTGACGCGCAAATTTTTGGTTCACTATTTTCAAATCTCAAATAGGTAGGTGCCACAGAATAAAGTTAGTACGGGTGGTTTTATAATGAATATCGGATAGGAAATGAGATTTCTTCATAACATCACGCCTGAATTCTTTCAAAGGGTTGGGCAGGGATGTTCAGAAAATAAGTAGGCCCTCAAATGTATTTTTCTGTATACCTACATAAATAAGATTTTTTTTTTATTAAGTTTTTTTTCTAATTAGGTATCTTCTAATTTTTTTTTGTATTTCAAGGTCAAAATGAAAATCCAAGATGGCGGCTGCAAAAATTTCCAATTTTTCGTCATGGGTGTCGTTTTCGTGATATTTTAGGTCGCTGAAAACGATAGTGGGGTCAAAATGAAAATCCAAGATGGCGGCTGCGAAAATTTCCTAATTTTTCGTCATGGGTGTCATTTTCGTGATATTTTAGGTCGCTGAAAACGATAGTGGGGTCAAAATGAAAATCCAAGATGGCGGCTGCGAAAATTTCCTAATTTTTCGTCATGGGTGTCATTTTCGTGATATTCTAGGTCGCTGAAAACGATAGTGGGGTCAAAATGAAAATCCATGATGGCGGCTGCGAAAATTTTCAAATTTTTCGACATGGGTGTCATATTCGTGATATTTGAGGTCGCTGAAAACGATAGTGGGGTCAAAATGAAAATCCAAGATGGCGGCTGCGAAAATTTCCTAATTTTTCGTCATGGGTGTCATTTTCGTGATATTTTAGGTCGCTGAAAACGATAGTGGGGTCAAAATGAAAATCCAAGATGGCGGCTGCAAAAATTTCCTAATTTTTCGTCATGGGTGTCGTTTTCGTGATATTTTAGGTCGCTGAAAACGATAGTGGGGTCAAAATGAAAATCCAAGATGGCGGCTGCGAAAATTTCCTAATTTTCGGTCATGGATGTCATTTTCGTGATATTTGAGGTCGCTGAAAACGATAGTGGGGTCAAAATGAAAATCCAAGATGGCGTCTGCGAAAATTTCCTAATTTTTCGTCATGGGTGTCATTTTCGTGATATTTTAGGTCGCTGAAAACGATAGTGGGGTCAAAATGAAAATCCAAGATGGCGGCTGCGAAAATTTCCAAATTTTTCGACATGGGTGTCATTTTCGTGATATTTGAGGTCGCTGAAAACGATAGTGGGGTCAAAATGAAAATCCAAGATGGCGGCTGCGAAAATTTCCTAATTTTTCGTCATGGGTGTCATTTTCGTGATATTTTAGGTCGCTGAAAACGATACTGGGGTCAAAATGAAAATCCAAGATGGCGGCTGCGAAAATTTCATAATTTTTCGTCATGGGTGTTATTTTCGTGATATTTTAGGTCGCTGAAAACGATAGTGGGGTCAAAATGAAAATCCAAGATGGCGGCTGCGAAAATTTCCTAATTTTTCGTCATGGGTGTCATTTTCGTGATATTTTAGGTCGCTGAAAACGATAGTGGGGTCAAAATGAAAATCCAAGATGGCGGCTGCGAAAATTTTCAAATTTTTCGACATGGGTGTCATATTCGTGATATTTGAGGTCGCTGAAAACGATAGTGGGGTCAAAATGAAAATCCAAGATGGCGGCTGCGAAAATTTCCTAATTTTTCGTCATGGGTGTCATTTTCGTGATATTTTAGGTCGCTGAAAACGATAGTGGGGTCAAAATGAAAATCCAAGATGGCGGCTGCGAAAATTTCCTAATTTTTCGTCATGGGTGTTATTTTCGTGATATTTTAGGTCGCTGAAAACGATAGTGGGGTCAAAATGAAAATCCAAGATGGCGGCTGCGAAAATTTCCCAATTTTTCGTCATGGGTGTCATTTTCGTGATATTTTAGGTCGCTGAAAACGATAGTGGGGTCAAAATGAAAATCCAAGATGGCGGCTGCGAAAATTTTCAAATTTTTCGACATGGGTGTCATATTCGTGATATTTGAGGTCACTGAAAACGATAGTGGGGTCAAAATGAAAATCCAAGATGGCGGCTGCGAAAATTTCCTAATTTTTCGTCATGGGTGTCATTTTCGTGATATTTTAGGTCGCTGAAAACGATAGTGGGGTCAAAATGAAAATCCAAGATGGCGGCTGCGAAAATTTCCTAATTTTTCGTCATGGGTGTCGTTTTCGTGATATTTTAGGTCGCTGAAAACGATAGTGGGCTCAAAATGAAAATCCAAGATGGCGGCTGCGAAAATTTTCAAATTTTTCGACACAGGTGTCATTTTCGTGATATTTGAGGTCGCTGAAACCGATAGTGGGGTCAAAATGAAAATCCAAGATGGCGGCTGCGAAAATTTCCTAATTTTTCGTCATGGGTGTCATTTTCGTGATATTTTAGGTCGCTGAAAACGATAGCGTGGTCAAAACGAAAATCCAAGATGGCGGCTGTGAAAATTTCCAAATTTTTCGTCATGGGTGTCATTTTCGTGATATTTTAGGTCGCAGAAAACGATTGTGGGGTCAAAATGAAAATCCAAGATAGCGGCTACGAAAATTTCCAAATTTTTCGTCATGGGTGTCATTTTCGTGTTATTTTAGGTCGCTGAAAACGATAGTGGGGTCAAAATGAAAATCCAAGATGGCGGCTGCGAAAATTTCCTAACTTTTCGTCATGGGTGTCATTTTCGTGATATTTTAGGTCGCAGAAAACGATTGTGGGGTCAAAATGAAAATCCAAGATAGCGGCTACGAAAATTTCCAAATTTTTCGTCATGGGTGTCATTTTCGTGATATTTTAGGTCGGTCGCTGAAAACGATAGTCGGGTAAAAAGGAAAATCCAAGAAGGCGGCTGCGAAAATTTTCAAATTTTTCGTCATGGGTGTCATTTTCGTGATATTTTAGGTCGCTGAAAACGATAGTGGGGTCAAAATGAAAATCCAAGATGGCGGCTGCAAAAATTTCCTAATTTTTCGTCATGGGTGTCATTTTCGTGATATTTTAGGTCGCAGAAAACGATTGTGGGGTCAAAATGAAAATCCAAGATAGCGGCTACGAAAATTTCCAAATTTTTCGTCATGGGTGTCATTATCGTGTTATTTTAGGTCGCTGAAAACGATAGTCATTCATTTTGACCCCACTATCGTTTTCAGCGACCTCAAATATCACGAAAATGACACCCATGTCGAAAAATTTGAAAATTTTCGCAGCCGCCATCTTGGATTTTCATTTTGACCCCACTATCGTTTTCAGCGACCTCAAATATCACGAAAATGACACCCATGACGAAAAATTAGGAAATTTTCGCAGCCGCCATCTTGGATTTTCATTTTGACTCCACTATCGCTTTCAGTGACCTAAAATATCACGAAAATGACACCCATGACGAAAAATTAGGAAATTTTCGCAGCCGCCATCTTGGATTCTCATTTTGACCCCACTATCGTTTTCAGCGACCTCAAATATCACGAAAATGATACCCATGACCGAAAATTAGGAAATTTTCGCAGCCGCCATCTTGGATTTTCATTTTGGCCCCACTATCGTTTTCAGCGACCTCAAATATCACGAAAATGACACCCATGTCGAAAAATTTAAAAATTTTCGCAGCCGACATCTTGGATTTTCATTTTGACCCCACTATCGTTTTCAGCGACCTCAAATATCACGAAAATGACACCCATGACGAAAAATTAGAAAATTTTCGCAGCCGCCATCTTGGATTTTCATTTTGACCCCATTATCGTTTTCAGCGACCTCAAATATCACGAAATTGACGCCCATGTCGAAAAATTCGAAAATTTTTGCAGCCGCCATCTTGGATTTTCATTTTGACCGTAATCACATCCTCTCAAGAAAAAAAAAACTAGAGCATAAGAAGTTATGCCCCTCCGTTTTTTTTTTGTGTTGACATAACGAATAAAATAAAAAAAGAACTTTCCAAATCGGCTTCTAAATGACGGAGTAGGTACTGCAGTAACAAACATAAAAAAAAAAAATACAACTGAATTGATATTCTCCTCCGTTTTTGAAGTCGTTTAAAAATAACACATCATTGTTACGTTTAAAAATTAGCTGGACATCACTCACAATGCAGTCATTGGTGTCGTGGGGAATACTAGTTTCTGTCATTCCCGACGACACCACCAGTGGTGTCGTGGGGAATGAACGGTCATTTCGTGGTATTTAAGTTCGCTGAAAACGATAAAGGTCTCAAGCTAATTTCGACCTTATTACATTTTACAAATCCTTTGTTTTTTTGGTCCAGAATACTCGGTAAATGATCTGGAAGCTGAATTTAACAAAAAAACATGAATGTCAATAAGGTCTAAATTCGCTTGACACCTCAGAAAGTGTCTAGATTATTATGCACATCATTTCTAGGGTGTCAAGCTAATTTCGACCTTATAGACATTTTACAAACCATTTGTTTTTTTGGTCCAAGATACTTGGTAAATGGTCTGGAAGCTAAATTTAACAAAAAAACATGAATGTCAATAAGGTCTAAATTGTTATGTAACACATCATTGTTATGTAGCTGGACATCACTAACAGCACAATACAGTCGGTGGTGTCGCATGGCGTGGGGAATAGTAGTTTCTGTCATTCCCCACGATACCACACCAGTGGTATCGTTTTCAGTGGTGTCGCTGTCGTGGGGAATGAACGTAAAGTAAAATGGTGCGCGGCGCGTAGTTTTGAATCGTACGGGTAAAGGTCTTCGTGTCAGTCAGATTTTAAATCCACCTTATTCACAAAAATAAATAAGTATAAGTAGTTATTTTTATTTATTTTAACTGTTCAAGTTTACAATGCATACCTAATCTGTCTAAAACTTTCAAAAATACTTACTAGAAAAATAAAACAAAATAAACTTGTATACTAATCAGTTCAAGTTTATCTACTGCATTGCTCTATTCTGTGACGCAACATAGTACCTACTCGAGTTCATGAACTCATGAGCGGTGCGCTTGGCGCGCGTTTCCCGCGCATCGTAATTTATTACGTATCGCTACTCCTTGCGGGGGCTGCGGTAAGCATTTAATACCTACGGCGCTTGCTTTCACCCCGCCTTAACTCTAAAGCGCAGGCCATACTGCATACTGGGAGCAAAGTGATACCAAGCTAAGTTCGTTTCGCTTCGTTCCGAGTCTTTTCATACTTCGGTTCAGACCGCGTACTAGCGAAACGAAAACGGAAGTATGAAAAGACGCTGAACGAAGCGAAACGAACTTGTAATAGAAAGGTTTAGGTAGTGAAATAAAAGTAAGCAATCTTGATGTGACGTTTTACACAAACACATATTGAACAAATAAACTGCTGATTAAACTAATGGTTCAATTGATTTAGTAATCATTGTTGTTGTATTTACATTGGTTTTTAGTTGCATTTTATTTTTAAACGGAGGTTTTGAAATAAAAAAGATAAAAGACACATCAAGATTGTTTACCTTTATTTAAATACCTAAACCTTTCTAGTATAGGTACAAACGCCTGCACATCAAGCTGTCAAATTTCTTTAATAGATTTTCATCTTTATCGCTAAAGCATTAGGTTCGAGGTTGATTGGAGAAATTTGACAGTTTCGGGTGGCTTGACCTGCTGGCGTCTGTACCTTCCACTCCGCTTCGCTCCTAGTGTGGTCTGCGCTTAAGTTGCCTCGGGTCTAGTGGTTGCAAACGCTACTGCTGGGCATGAGGTCATGGGTGCTATTCCCGGGTCGGGCAATGTGTTACTGGGTTTTTCCATCTGGAATTTCTCAGTAGTGGTCTTGTGCCCGGTATTAGTTTAAACTGGCGAAATTTGGGTGTACTATTAGTTGCATCTCTGCCTAACCCTTCGGAGATCACACTGTTGTGATGTTATGTTATGTGTCAACTCTCAAAATATTTGGTAGATACCAAATATTTGGACGAGAACCTTCGTGTCTCTTCGTCTTTCTGACCTTTTACAAAAACATGTATAATGCCACATCTGTCTCCGAAAGCGAAGTTGTTGTTCACAAAATCTATTGCAGAAACTGTCAGCCATCGTTCTTTGCAGTTTGGTAAAATAAAATTGGCATGTAAGTCTACTTTCGCGCTATTTGAAGCTAACACAGTTATATTACCGTCTCCAGAACAGAATACTAAGTGTCTATTCCCAGCCCATTTCATTGACAAAATCTTTCCTACTTGCAATTTTGTGTCAATGACTTTTAAAATGAAAGCCTCATCTTTGAATCGTCCTTTATTAATTCCGTAACGAAGCCGAGGGGCAGACCGAAGAGTTGAACAGTTTCCTCAAGTCGACCATCCCACTAAATGACGGCAGTTCCAGTGAGGCACGATTAAAACTGTGGCTGCTTTAACATCCCCCTCCAGCTGAGTAAGTTGAGTCTGCAGAAGAGCTCCCAGCGGTCCACCAACTACCATGGTCCACCTGGAAATCTCAACTCAAACTCAAAGCATTTATTTCAAATAAGCCAATTAAAGGCACTTTTTAATTGTCAAGGGGTCGGTCAGTCAGAAATATGAAGCAGTTGCCCATTTCAAAGCGTAGTAGGTACAACGGGCAAAAAAAACCGGCCAAGTGCGAGACGGACTCGCACACAAAGGGTTCCGTACCATATTATAATGTTTAACAATCGCAAAGATAACTTTGTATTTCATAATGATACTGTGAATTACAAGGTTATTTTTTGCAGTAGCAGAAAATCGACCATATTTAAAAAAAATACCTTATGAATCGCCGTTTTTAGTATTTGTTGATTAAATACCGTATAAGGTACATTATAATAGAGCTCGTACAAAAATGGTATAAAATTGACAAGTTTTACGGCCCCCTATTTCTTCATTTTAGAAGATAAAAAAATAAAAAAATCTTTGTACTCTACTCGATGGGTTCTAGACAATAATACCCCACACACAGGTTATTTTTTTTTTCAAAATGAAAAGTTTTGTATGGGGACCGGCTGTCACACCCGGCATCCCCCAAATTAGGGGTATGACTTGTAGATGAAACCTAAAGTTTCCAACCGTGTGAAAGTAAATTTATAAAGGTATATATACATAAATATCTGGAAAGACTGAAATTAAAGACATACCTCAATACACATACAAAGTTTATTCACTATAAAAGGGAGTATCCCCTTGCATAGAAATACAGTGAATGAGGCAACTAATCATCAATAATACCTCCCAGACTTGACTTACACACTAAGATGTGTACCCCTGTTATACCCTGTCTCCGTACCAAGGTATAACGGAAGTACACCACATGATATATTACAAAATAACGACTCAGGTCGCTTGTAAGGATTCGCGAGGTGAACGCCTAAATACCACTAGCTCAATCGCAAGGTATTGACCAACCAGGGCTGTGCACGTTAAGAAACCTACTCACTATGGTACAGTATACCCGTGACACAACTTAATACAAAATAGAAGTTATTACTGGTCTTGTTACTTAACACATTAACAAAAGGCCTAACTCTTTGTATGAAAATAAACCCAGTAGACAGGTCTAGTGCATCTCCCTCATTATAATTAATAGCAGCACAATTACTACTCAATTAGTGCTCAAGTAGCACTTACTTAATGCTCAAGTCTCTCTCAATCAGTGCAAGACTACACAATCAGACAATGCAAAACTACTCAATTAGTCAATGCAAAACTACTCAATTAGACTCAATTAGTGGAACAGAAACCCTTGGCATGGCACCAAGGTTAGAAACCTTGGTACCCACGAACAGACGCGGCCTACGGGCGAAGTCCAGCAGGAATGCTGTTACCTTGAACGATGGCGATGTTTCCTCAACGAGGCTTAGGATTGGTAAGGCCTTCCTGTACCATGGACGGCCACACTGTCTCAAAACTCGTCGAGCCAAACCTGAACGATGCACGTTCTCCGGATGGCTTCAGGCATTCAACAATCCCGGACCTCAAATATCCAGGCTAGTAAAACAGCCAGACCTGGAACAAAATCTCCGTAGTCAAATACATGCGCCTGGGACTTCCAGAATGGGAAACAAATGGAGGACGAAATACTCACAGGGTACAGCCTTTTAATGCACTTGAAAACCCCTCGGGTTTCGGATCACCGTTGTAAAAACGAGTGCCTGTATAATAAATATCGTTTGTTCGTTCTGTGCTCTGTCGAAATCAAATGCCACGATTTCTCCCCTGTGTGTTCTTCCGATGTCCTTCGAATGTCCTCTCGAGAACTTTCCATGCCACAGACTAAATACTATCGATTCCGACATGTTCCTAATTGTTTAAATTTATTTAACTTTTTAGCTTTTATGCAATTTTTGTGTGTTTTAATTAATTTACATCTAGTTATTTAATTTATATTAAGTTTTGAAGAGGCGTTCGATCTCTAGCGCCATCTGTTGTTCAAACTGTGGCCTCTGTCAAATGTGACTCTATTAGTCCACAAACGATGTCGCTGCGAGTTACGTATTTCATGTTTTGCAACGTCACAATGCCCCCCTTCCCGCAAAAAAGGTTTTTGCGTATTCAAAAAAAACCGCACACCGCCCTCGGTGTTATAATATTAAACGTAGAGAACCTATTTCCCAATATTCTTTAGCGGAAGAGTATTATCCTACTTCTAAACTGAAGGTTTAGATGGTAGTGTTGGTTTTAAATTAAAAAAAAATAACTTATTTAATATGCTCTACCTGTTGCTAAAATCTTTCCCAAATAAAACCATACTGCCAGGAAACCTGTTCTGCCTGCAATACTTCCTGCAATCCGGGCATCCCCCCCAATCTTTCATACGTCTTAACCGTACATTCCCTATCATTCCTCTCATCCATATTGTAGCAACCTGCATCCATTTCGCAGGAGGCCACCCCTTTCAGTTCCCCCGAATTCCGTCTGTATACCAGTGGAACTCTGCATTGTTTTTCTAAATTAAACGATCCGCCTGGTAAAAATATGTTCAGCGAGCTGATACATAATAATTTGAAACAATAATTGTCCATTCCACTCACCAGGCAGGACGTATACAACTTTCCCAGAAGTTAAATTCCTGGAAAAACAGATTGGCGAAAGGCTTATTTAAAGAGTCACCGGCCGCTCTAAACTCGATAAGCAACTATAGTGCTATCAACTGAAGCAAGCTTCACAACTGATAAGCAACAAAGTGCCACCACAAATATTTCACCGAAGCAAATTGTTGCTTCGGTGAAATATTTGTGGTGGCACTTATCCCGGCAAAATAATATAATAGTCATGGCTTATTTTAGGAGTTACAATCCGCTCCATAACAAAATATGGACAAAGCCATATATACGTGAAGGCTTATTTTAGAAGTCACTATCCGCTTCATAACAAAATATGGACAAAACCATACAAACGTGAAGGCTTATTTTAGAAGTCACTATCCGCTTCATAACAATGTATGGACAAACCATACAAACGTGGAGGCTTATTTTAGAAGTCACTATCCGCTTCATTACAAAATATGGACAAAGCCATATTTGAAATAAAATACTGAAATTTAGGGATAACAAAACATGCATCATAACTAGAGATCGGATAATCGGATGCATATTAACCTAAAGTTAATATTTCGCTAACAAAGTATGGAAGCGGCTTCTTAGCATTTTTTTTCTTACTATAAATCCCGGGATTCCAGAAAATGTGGTAATGCACAACTAATCGGATACATAGTATGGAAACGACTTCATAAATAACGTGGTTTTATTTATTTGGAAATACCGGGAAATCGGGATCACATAGGTAAATATTCCGTTTGTTATACGTGATCCCCGCGAGAAATACAAAGCTGCCGAATTAAAATGGTTGTCCCTGGAAGGTACCGTCACTATATCGGTGGGGTTCTTTTCATGGGTTTCGAGAATGTTAAAGCCGATAGTGACGTGAAAATGTAAATCCAAGATGGCGGCTGCGAACATTTTCAAATTTTTCGTCATGGGTGTCGTTTTCATGGTTTTCGAGGGTTTTAAAGCCGATAGTGATGTTAAAATGTAAATCCAAAATGGCGGCTACGAACATTTTCAAATTTTTCGTCATGGGTGTCGTTTTCATGGTTTTCGAGGGTTTTAAAGCAGATAGTGATGTTAAAATGTAAATCCAAGATGGCGGCTGCGAACATTTTCAAATTTTTCGTCATGGGTGTCGTTTTCATGCTTGTCGAGGGTGTTAAAGCCGATAGTGATGTTAAAATGTAAATCCAAGATGGCGACTGCAAAATTTTCAAATTTTTCGTCATGGGTGTCGTTTTCATGCTTTTCGAGGGTGTTAAAGCCGATAGTGATGTTAAAATGTAAATCCAAGATGGCGGCTGCCAAAATTTTATTTTTTTTTATCATGGGTGACGTTTTCATGGTTTTCGAGGGTTGTAAGACCGATAGTAGCGTTAAAATGTAAATCCAAGATGGCGGCTGCAAAACTTTCTATTTTTTCGTCATGGGTGTCGTTTTATTGGTTTTCGAGGGTGTTAAAGCCGATAGTGACACTAAAATGTAAATCCAAGATGGTGGATGCGAATATTTTTTAATTTTTCGTCATGGGTGTCGTTTTCATGGTTTTTGAGAGTTTTAAAGCCGATAATGGCGTTAAAATGTAAATCCAAGATGGCGGCTGTGAAAATTTTCTAACTTTTCGTCATGGGTGTCGTTTTATTGGTTTTCGAGGGTGTTAAAGCCGATAGTGACACTAAACTGTAAATCCAAGATGGCGACTGCAAAAAATTTCAAACTTTTTGTCATGGGTGCCGTTTTCATGGTTTCCGAGGGTTTAAAGCCGATAGTGGCGTTAAAATGTAAATTCAAGATGGCGGCTGCGAAAACTTAAAAAAAATTGTGATGGGTATCGTTTTCATGGTTTTGGGGGGTATTAAAGCTGATAGTGACATTAAAATGTACAACCCTCGAAAACCATGAAAAAAATTAAAAATGTTCGCAGCCGCCATCTTGGATTTACATTTTAATGTTGCTATCGGCTTTAAAACCCTGAAAAACCATGAAACGACACCCATGACGAAAAATTAGAAGATATTCGCAGCCGCCATCTGGGATTTACATTTTCATGTCACTATCAGCTTTAGTACCCCCGAAAACCATGAAAACAACAGCCATGACGAAAAATAAAAAAATATTTGTAATTTACATTTTAATGTCACTCAAACTCAAACTCAAAGCATTTATTTCAATTAAACCAATTACTGGCACTTTTGAATTGTCAAAGAGTCGGTCAGTTAGTCAGAAAGTTGAAGCTAGTTGCCCATTCCAAAACGTAGATCTATGGAGAAGAACGGGCAAGAAACTCCACGGACACTCTTTTGAATCAAGATAAGTATTACAACATCATGGGTAGGTACAATATATTTGTTGCTTCTACATGTGAGAACAATGTAAAAAAAATACTTAAAACCAAGTTAAAATACAAAATTAAAAATAAGGCCTGGCAGATAAGAGATGACCAGTCTCAACTGACGGCGCCCGTTCACGAACATGACGCGTGGATCAGCACCATCCAGCTCAACCATTTTGTAGGGAACCGAATGATCCAACACACACGCCACCGTCAGCGAGACATTTAAGAGAGAATGACAAACTCTCAACTGCTATGCTCTATCACTATCAGCTTTAACACCCTCGAAAACCAATAAAACGACACCCATGACGAAAATTAGAAAATGTTCGCAGCCGCCATCTTGGATTTAAATTTTAATGTCACTATCAGCTTCAAGACCCTCGAAAACCAATAAAACGACACCCATGACGAAAAATTAGAAAATGTTCTCAGCCACCATCTTGGATTTACATTTTAATGTTGCTATCAGCTTTAACACCCCCCAAAACCATGAAAACGACACCCATGACGAAAAATTAGAAAATGTTCGCAGCCGCCATCTTGGATTTACATTTTAGTGTCATTATCGGCTTTAACGCCCTCGAAAACCAATAAAACGACACCCATAACGAAAAATTAGAAAATTTTCGCAGCCGCCATCTTGAATTTACATTTTAATGTTACTATCAGCTTTAACACCATCGAAAACCATGAAAACGACACCCATGACGAAAAATTAGAAAATGTTCGTAGCCGCCATCTTGGATTTACATTTTAATGGTACTATCAGCTTCAACACCATCGAAAACCAATAAAACGACACCCATGACGAAAAATTAGAAAATGTTCGCAGCCGCCATCTTGGATTTACATTTTAATGGTACTATCAGCTTCAACACCATCGAAAACCAATAAAACGACACCCATGACGAAAAATTAGAAAATGTTCGCAGCCGCCATCTTGGATTTACATTTTAATGTTACTATCAGCTTTAACACCCCCGAAAACCATGAAAACGACACCCATGACGAAAAATTTGAAAACATTTGAAGCCGCCATCTTTGATTTACATTATCAGCAGCTTTCACTATGGGACCAACCCTGAAATAAAAAAAAATTACGATGTTTGAAACAAAAGTTCAATACCTACTCGACCAAAATGTATGAAACAGCTGACTAATGTTTCGTGATTTACGGGTTGATCCCATAGTGAAAGTTGCTCATGAGTTGAACACCCTATGTAAATTTAGTGATAAAAAAGTTACCCTTTCAAAAAATACTTAATTTATCAATTCCGGAATCGCGAAATTTTGACGATCGACACAAAAGTGCATTCCTTAATAGCCAAAAACCTAAACGTAAGTAAATATACAGTCGATTCTATAATCAGAACTATAAATTTGTGAATCCCGGAATCCTGGGGTTTTTTAAATACAAAAGTACAATCCATATTAGCCAACACCTGAACGCAAGTACCTAACTAAAACATTCGATTCCAAAATCAGAACTTAAAATTTTCTTTCTGGAATCCCGGGTTTTTTTTTTTTTAGTGCAATCTATATTAACTAACATCTGAACTTAAGTAAATTATACATTCGATTCTATAATCAGAAGTTAAAATTGGCCGATACCGGAATTCTGGGATTTTTTAATCCAAAAGCCCACTCCATACTTAGCCAACACCTCAACTTTAGGTTAATATGCATCCGATTATCCGATCTCTATCATAACAGTATCATTGCCGTATAAAAATATGAACGGAATGGTAAACTCACGTTCATTAAATGTTTAATAAGCATATGTATCGCTTACACATGCCTTGTCGTCGTTGTTGGAGTGATCTCCAAACAACACGTGAATACACGGACTACGGCTAACGATCCCCCGGCTTCAACGACTGGTAATTTAATATTGGCTACCATGGATTAGTTTTTATAGATTTTTATATCCTTTATGTGCCAAGTGCCTAATGGTTTTCCATTTAACCCTACTAGTTCATATACTAATGGTGAAAGCACTTTCCCCACTATGCACTGCTCATATTTAGGTGCCAACTTAGATGCCTTATACTTCTCCGCGTCACTTTGAATGTAAGTCTTTCGCCAAACCAGTTGACCTTCACGTAAAGTGACGTGTTGCCTACGCAAGTTATAATGTTTCGCGTTTGTGGCATGAGCCTTAACTATATTAGTTCGCACCTTCTCGAAAATATCCCTGAGGGCTCCTAATTCACCCGCGTACTCTTCACGAGGCATAGCTACTTCATAATCACAGTCGTCTGTATTCTTATAAAAAGTGCCGTTAATAATAGGTTCACGGCCGTGTACCAAGAAAAATGGAGAAAATCCTGTTGTTTCATTCACTGCGCTATTTATTGCTAATTGGATTTTCGTTAAATTTTGATCCCATGTCCTATGATCTTCTTTTACATAAGACGAAACTGCCGTCATTACCGTTTTATTGTATCTTTCCACCATATTAACTTGTGGAGCGTACCTTGGGCCATAATGCACTCGAGGTATGTTGTATCTCTTTAATATGCTACGAAATTCAGATCCCGTGAATTGAACCCCATTATCGGTAATTACGGTTTCTGGAATACCATGAGCGAGAAGAACATAATTCTCAAAGTTTTTTGCTACCAATGCACTAGTTGCGCGGCGTAATGGAAACAATAACGTGTATTTTGAAAAACAGCAGGTAACCACAAGCAAATGAACGAAACCCGAGCGTGATTTTGGTAGTGGACCAACTAAATCTATTGACACAGCTTGAAATGGTCGATGACATTGTTTTGGTTGTCCCATGAGTCCCGGTGTGAGAGTAGTCTTATGTTTATAGGCCATACATACACTGCATCCCTTAATGAATTCTACTACGTCACGATACATTCCTGGCCAGAAGTACCTCAAACTTAGCCTTCGGTGTGTCTTAAAGACACCCTGGTGACTTGAAGTTGGTGGTTCATGGTTTTCTGTGATGACCTGTGTACGCAGTGATTTGGGAACTACCTCTTTCCAGTCGAACTCTTGTGTCAACGCATATTTACCTTTACTGTATCTGTAAAGTATACCTTTGTCTACACGATAGTTAGGGAAATTATTTGGACATGTCGAACAACCGGCAAATATTTTGTCATACCATTCGTCACCGGTCGGTGTTGTTGTGTTTGGTGTATCTACCGCCTCAACCTTGATTAACCTTGATAAGGCGTCTGGTACAACATTGTCCTTACCCTTCCTATGTTCGATGGTGTAGTTATACTGTGATAAACGACAACCCCAGCGTGCCAAGCGACCAGTTGGGTTCTCCAAATTTTTAAACCACTTAAGTGAAGCATGGTCAGTTATTACTGTGAAATGTCTGCTACCTAAATATGGCTCAAACTTTTCTACTGCATAAATTACTGCTAATGCTTCGCGTTCAGTTGCACTATAATTACGCTCGGTTTTACTAAGTGATCTGCTAATATAAGCAACTGGATGTTCATCCCCATCTATATTCTGGGTTAGCATACCACCTATGCCGTAACTTGATGCATCACAGTGTACTGAAAACGGTTTTTCAAAATCTGGGCAAGCCAATACTGGTGCTGAAACTAAAGTCTTTTTTAAAGTATTGAAAGCGTCGTCTGCATCCTGGTTCCATTTATATTTTATTTTGGTACTGGTTAGTGCATTTAAAGGTGCTGCGATTGATGCAAAATTTCTAATGAATCTGCGGTACCAAGAACAAGTTCCTAAGAACATTTTTACCTCTTTCGATGTCTTTGGTATTGGGAAATCTAAAATAGCGCGCACCTTATCTGGATCCGTCCTAAGACCACACTCATCCACTACGTAGCCTAAATATTTTAAGGATTTTCTGAAGAATTTACTTTTCCCGAAATTTATCGTTAAATTGGCACTTTTAATTCGTTCGTGTAGTCTTTTTAATAGAAGGATATGTGTATCTAAATCCTCCGACACTACGCAGATATCATCGACGTAACAGAATACTAACCCTTTGGTGATATCACTACAAAACGGATGACCAAATAACTTATCCATTAATCTTTGTTGTCGAGCTGGAGCTCCACAAAGTCCAAATGGCATAACTTTAAATTTGAAGAGTCCTCTACCAGGAACAGTGAAGCTGGTTTTCTCCTGTGAGGCCTCCTCCAACGGAATTTGCCAAAAACTTGATTTGAAATCTACAGTGCTAATATATTTTGCGTTTTTGAGGCTGTCCAATATTTGTGGTATATATGGTATCGCGTAAGCGTCCCCCTTTGTTACCGCATTTAATTTTCTGCAGTCCAGACAGAACCGCAATGTCCCATCTGATTTAGGTACCATAAGGACTGGATTATTCCATGGACTTTCACTAGGTACAACCACATCGAGCTTCAGCATGTTGTCCAATTCCTTATGTAATTCTGCTAACTTTTCTGGTGACATTGGATATGGTCTGCATTTAATGGGTAACGCATCGCTTGTGTCTATTGTGTGTTGAATTAACTGTGTTCTACCCAAGCCTTTGGTTTCAAAAGAAATATTGTGAAATTGTTTAACTATTAATTCCGCTATTGTTTTATGTTCTAAACTCAAATTATCAAATGATTCTATTGAATGAATAAGTTTTCCATTTGAATTATTATTAACCAGCATAAATTGTTTAGGAGCCTCAATATAACTTATTTGATTGAACACTTGAGGCATCAAATTGAATTTCATCCAAAAATCCATACCAAATATAACATTGGATGTAATGGAAGGAATGACATAAAAATTTATAACTGCTGTTTCACCGTTAAAAGTAATTGGTAACCTTAAAATACCTATTGGACTACATTGGGAACCATTTGCTACTTCAATCTTTTCGTTTATTCCAGTTATGGTGTCTAACGTATAACCTAAACTATTAAATTGTTCATGGGCTCCATTACCTATTATAGAAATTGCTGCCCCTGAATCTAACAAACCGTATAATACTACATCATATAAATTTACACTTAAATAAGGCCGAATATCTTTATCCCTGTCTGGCTTAAACAGCGCTGTCACTGATCTGTTATATTTGAAAAAATTGGAAACACATTCTAACCATGATTTCCATTCACCTGGATCGACCGGTTCAGGTGGTTTGTGACAGTCTGTCGGAACTAGTTTTTTGGATCCTTTGGTGCATTTTTACAATCTGGACATGATTTTACTGTAAATCCTAACTTCCCACATTTGAAACATTTAACTTCTTTAGATGCAACCTTACAATTAGGACAATTTGGTTTTTTATAGCCTAACTTCCCACATTTGTAACATTTTATCTCCTTTTTGGTTGGTTGTGTTTTATTTTTATTGTTGCGGTGATCCACACTGGCCACTTTCGGTTTCTGTTTGTTCTCTGTTGTACCTGATTGTGTTGTGGATTTGGAATAATTATTAGTTTTTATATCTTCAGCCTCCAGTAGACGACATACATCTTTTAGTTCTGGCACGGTGTCTGGCTTTACTAATACTAATCCCCTTGATATCGATGGTTTTATGTTTCTTTTCAGTATTTTTATTTTTTCTTGTTCACTTAATGGTGTGTTCAATCGTGAAAATAATCCATTCATGACGGCGAAATACATATGAATCGGTTCATCATGTCCCTGAATCCGTTTTTTGGCTTCGTCCAATAAATTATCCTCGTAGTCTATGGCATGGAATTCCCTAAGGAGTAGATCTGCTAAATCCTTCCAAGTAGCCGCTTGACATTTTGCACTCCTATACCATATTAAAGCGTCACCCTTAAAGAACGCAAAAGCCGAATCAAACAACACAGAATCCGCAACCTTAAAAGCCTTCGCACGTTCAGCGATTGAGTCCAAGAATAGAAATGGGCAGGACTTGCCATCAAAAGTGACATTCCATTTACAAATATTTTTACTAACAGCATACTGAATATTGTTTGAATCAAAGTTATCCTCAACCTCTGGCTGTGGCTGTGGTTTTTCAACCTCCGTATTACTAAACAATTTGTCAAGTGTAGTCCCAAACCCTTTCATTATACCGTGGAGCTTATCCTGTAAAACACATTCCCTAGTATCCTTACAGTCAAGACGATGCAAGCGATGGTATAAATGACAATACAAAGCCCTAGCACGAGCAAGACTATACTTATCTCGAGTCCTCTCTGCACTATCCACCTTGGTTTGCAACTCCTTCTGCTTTTCCTGGATGGTAAGTAATTCCTTGCTGGTATCCAACTCTTCATCTAAAAATTCCGAGGGACTAAAACCTAAGCTGAGCGTTTTGAGTTGTTTCCGTAGCTTTGCAACCGTATCTCCTGGTGTCTCGGCTCGAATTGTAACTTCATATGACAATTCGTCACGTAGAAGGGAATGTAAGTACACTTTCTCTAAATCCATTTTTAATTTTTTAATGAAATAGTATTAAACTTTATGTTACTTGACAATAATTTTCGAATCACGTTTCCGAACGCACCTAGTCTATGACCTCAAATGTCAAATGTCAAGTTCACTATGTTTTATAGGTTAAGTTTCAATGTAAGAATGCAATGATTAATGTTGGCTGCTCGTATGATATGACCGTAATACAATGTTAATAACCAATTTGGAACTGTATAAATATGTGTTGTAGCGTTAATGACAAAGTAACTGACCAGGTTTTATGAAATAATTGTATGTTTTCTTTTAATGTGAAAGTTACTGTTTATTGTTCCAAAATGCGCCCAAGTCACAGTTTCCTGTATGACACAACCATGAATAAACAATGCCTGTTATTTATTAAGTTATTGTGTCACCTCGAAGCACCTCACAAACGAATAAGAGTCCGTAATACAGTTGTGGAATGTGTTCCGTTGTTCACTTTACAAAATTTTCAATTTTCTACCAATATTGATTCTAACAAAGACAAAGTTGTCTGTTATTGAGTTTTCATAGGTGCAAAATTACACAGATCTATAATCTAAACTTTCCAAAAGGTTTCATGACTAATTAATGTCCTGTAAACAAGTTCACAATCTTAATATTTTAGCAATCCTTTACAAATATCCTGTTGCACCTTATTTTAAATTTTCTCCTGTAAGTGTGTCGTAATACTTGTAATATAATAACTTTATAGTGAATGTTTCACAATGTTCAATAATTTATATAAATGTAGGTACACTTGAAAAAAAAAATTATCAAATGAAATTTTTAGTGTCTGACCTTTACAGTAACCTTGAGAACTTAGGTTTTCAAATTAATAATCAATACACAACTTGACCTGGCTGTGTGCTAGGCAAATAAACAAATAGGTCAGTGACTACACACTGTACTGTACCGATCCTAATTATAGAAAAAACGTTCCGACTGTGGTACAACGCACCACCTTAAATTAAATCTTAAAAACTAGCCTTAACCTAATATGGTGTTCCACTAATTGAGCGTTCTGAGAGAGAGAGAGAGAGAGAGAGAGAGAGAGAGAGATGTTGGTATTAATTGTTCACCTTATATAATAAAATAATTATATACCGTTGGGCGCCAACTGTCACACCCGGCATCCCCCAAATTAGGGGTATGACTTGTAGATGAAACCTAAAGTTTCCAACCGTGTGAAAGTAAATTTATAAAGGTATATATACATAAATATCTGGAAAGACTGAAATTAAAGACATACCTCAATACACATACAAAGTTTATTCACTATAAAAGGGAGTATCCCCTTGCATAGAAATACAGTGAATGAGGCAACTAATCATCAATAATACCTCCCAGACTTGACTTACACACTAAGATGTGTACCCCTGTTATACCCTGTCTCCGTACCAAGGTATAACGGAAGTACACCACATGAGATATTACAAAATAACGACTCAGGTCGCTTGTAAGGATTCGCGAGGTGAACGCCTAAATACCACTAGCTCAATCGCAAGGTATTGACCAACCAGGGCTGTGCACGTTAAGAAACCTACTCACTATGGTACAGTATACCCGTGACACAACTTAATACAAAATAGAAGTTATTACTGGTCTTGTTACTTAACACATTAACAAAAGGCCTAACTCTTTCTATGAAAATAAACCCAGTAGACAGGTCTAGTGCATCTCCCTCATTATAATTAATAGCAGCACAATTACTACTCAATTAGTGCTCAAGTAGCACTTACTTAATGCTCAAGTCTCTCTCAATCAGTGCAAGACTACACAATCAGACAATGCAAAACTACTCAATTAGTCAATGCAAAACTACTCAATTAGACTCAATTAGTGGAACAGAAACCCTTGGCATGGCACCAAGGTTAGAAACCTTGGTACCCACGAACAGACGCGGCCTACGGGCGAAGTCCAGCAGGAATGCTGTTACCTTGAACGATGGCGATGTTTTCTCAACGAGGCTTAGGATTGGTAAGGCCTTCCTGTACCATGGACGGCCACACTGTCTCAAAACTCGTCGAGCCAAACCTGAACGATGCACGTTCTCCGGATGGCTTCAGGCATTCAACAATCCCGGACCTCAAATATCCAGGCTAGTAAAACAGCCAGACCTGGAACAAAATCTCCGTAGTCAAATACATGCGCCTGGGACTTCCAGAATGGGAAACAAATGGAGGACGAAATACTCACAGGGTACAGCCTTTTAATGCACTTGAAAACCCCTCGGGTTTCGGATCACCGTTGTAAAAACGAGTGCCTGTATAATAAATATCGTTTGTTCGTTCTGTGCTCTGTCGAAATCAAATGCCACGATTTCTCCCCTGTGTGTTCTTCCGATGTCCTTCGAATGTCCTCTCGAGAACTTTCCATGCCACAGACTAAATACTCTCGATTCCGACATGTTCCTAATTGTTTAAATTTATTTAACTTTTTAGCTTTTATGCAATTTTTGTGTGTTTTAATTAATTTACATCTAGTTATTTAATTTATATTAAGTTTTGAAGAGGCGTTCGATCTCTAGCGCCATCTGTTGTTCAAACTGTGGCCTCTGTCAAATGTGACTCTATTAGTCCACAAACGATGTCGCTGCGAGTTACGTATTTCATGTTTTGCAACGTCACACCGCCCCTTTAATTTTAACTTTACCTACTTTATTTTTATTATTTATTGTTATAGTCGTAATAGAAATACACAATATGTGAAAATTTCAACTGTCTACCTATTAAGGTTCGTGAGATACAGCCCTGTGACAGACGGACAGACGGACGTCCGTCCGTCTGTCCGTCTGTCACAGGGCTGTGACAGCGCTGTGACAGCGGAGGCTTAGTAAGTTTGTACGTACAATATTGACATACTAGCTAGACTGCCCGCGGCTTCGCCCGCGTGGATGTCTGATTTCATGGGTTTTAATTTTCTTATTATTGTTTATTTTACATCAAAAGTATAAATACTGAGTTTCAAGTTAATCGGACTGCGCTTTAAAATTCTTGCATACAAACTTTAACATCCCTAAACCCCATTTGAGGGGTAGTTTTGAAAAACTAATAATGACAAACTTTATTACTTACATAAGCAAGTATTTGTGCTAAGTTTCAAGTTTATTAACCAAATTAATAAGATTTTTCATGTAAACTGTATCCCTGTTTCCACGCCCACAGGGGTAGAATTTCAAAAATCGTCTGGGATGTTTCCATAGCTTGTCTCAAACATTATTTACACCAATTTTCAAGTTAATCAATCCCCAATAAAATCCTCCGCTGTAAAATTTACTACCACTTTTCACCCCTTAGGGGTAGATTTTTGGAAAACCCTGATACACGTTAGTTAGTCTTCATTTTTGGTCTCAAGTACAAAATCTGAGTTTTGAGTAAATCGGACCGCGGGTTCCAAAATTTCTCTATAAAAACTTTGACACCCACCAATACCGTCTTCTGGGGTCGCGGGATGTTCGAAAGAGATACCGTGGCCCTGCCATAGGCAAGTGAAGGAACACGGGTGGGTTTTAGTCAGTAAAAGTATGACACGCCCTTCCGCTCCACCCAGAGAACGAGAAGTCATTTGATGATTTCCCATCCACAAAAAAGGGGGTAGTTCAGCAAAACTAAAAATGATTAATTTTATAATTAACTTAGATGAATATTCGTGCTAAGTTTCAAGTCTAATAACTCAAGAGATAAGATTTTTCATACAAACTTTCATCCCCTATTTTATTCCCTTAGGGATGGAATTTCCAAAAATTCTTCCTTAATGGATGTTTACACTATATAAGGTACATATGTTCAAAATTTCATGTCTCTAGGTCCAGTGGTTTGGACTGTGCGTTAATTATTATCAGTCAATGAGTCAGTCAGGACTTTTAATTTTATATATATAAGTAGATTTAAAAGACCATAAACTTCTTATAGGTTTTCTTGTAATCTACAGGTATAGAACTGTTTTCTGTATTTTTTTCAAAATTTTAGGCTCAGTAGTTTCGGAGATAAGGGGGGGCAATGGTCAATTTTCGTCTATTTTCTTAAATAACTTCAAAACAATTTATTTTAAAATGATTAAAAAAATATATTTGAGACCCTCACAGTAAGACCTTTCATTTGATATGTCACACGGTGCAGTTTGCAAAACTTTTTTTTAAATTGTACTTATTTTCCCCCCAAAAGGGACCCCTATATTCAAAATTAATTTATTTACGTTACATGTCCGTGTTTGGGTTACGAAAATACATATGTGTACCAAGTTTCAACTTAATCGGTTTATTAGATTCGGAGCAAATTGGCTGTGACAGACGGACAGACGGACAGACACACGAGTGATGCTATAAGGGTTCCGTTTTTTCCTTTTGAGGTACGGAACCCTAAAAAACACCACGGACACTCTTTTAAATCAACAAAATATGGTTACAAAATATTCAAGATCAACCTAATTTTAGTAGGTACCTACTAACTTAAAATAGCAATCGTTTAGGATTAAAATTATCGCGAGCCGTTTTCAGTAGCAAATAATGCGCCGGCCCTACGGACGCGAGAAGTGAAGGACAAAATGACAACGCGTTCAATAGCAGGTAAGTAAATGAAATAATATAAATTCTAAACGATTGCTATTTTAAGTTAGTAGGTACTAAATTTGGTTGATCTTGCAATGTTTTTTTTGTTTTAATTTTCAATTTTTTAACCGACTTCCAAAAGGAGGAGGTTCTCAATTCGTCGGAACCTTTTTTTTTTTTTTTTTTTTTTTTATGTATGTTCCCCGATTACTCGAAAATGGCTAGACCGATTTGGATTTTTCTTTTTTTGTTCGAAAGGGTATACGTCCCAAGTGGTCCCATGATCATCAAGTCAGGATCTGATGATGGGATCCCATGGAAATCGAGGGAAACCCTCAAATTTTATGGGCACACCTATATCGATTTCGGTATTTTTTATAGTAACTCGTGCATTTGCTCTCGGAAAGTACCATTCGGTGAACTGGAACTGATGATGAAGACCACAGAGGGCCATCGGAAATACTCAATTATATCTAAGTATATAACAGGTTAGGTTGCGATTCGATTACTTTAATATGGTTTTAAATGCTCGTCAAAATAATGGTAATGGTGACTTCACCATGAGCTCCATTTCTCCTGGTTCTTACTAAGAGAACTCCTCAACAATTAACGTCCCTGCATCGGGAAAAGCAACATTTTGTAAAACGTGATGAGCAGTTGACATTGGGTTATTGTAACTTAGATAAATTACAAACTGAACCACTAAAAAGTGAAAAATAAAAACATTTTTACAAAAACAAAAACCGACTTCCAAAAAAAACACTACAAAGTGAAAAATAACTTTAATTTCGGAAGTCGGTGGCAAAAAACTAAAATACAGATCCAAAGACACCGACTTCCGAAATTAAAGTTATTTTTCACTTTGTAGTGTTTTTTTTGGAAGTCGGTTTTTGTTTTTTTTTTAAATGTTTTTTTTTATTTTTCGTGGGTTCCTTCATCGATACTGAACCTACCCCTAAGCTATGACACGCAATTACTTTAACACCCTGTATATACTACTAGCTGTCAGTCTGTCAAGATCGTTTTTCTCAGGAATGCGTGAAGGTATCAAGCTGAAATTAATATCAAATACGTAGGTCTATGGTTCCTTGGAGTTCTGAAGAGATCAAACTTCTAAGTCAACGCAATAAAAAAATACGGCCATTTATGCTACATTTTTTGATACTCGCAAGTAAATCAAAACCTATAGGGTACTTCCCGTCACCCTAGAATCATGAAATTTGGCAAGGAGCAAGGTCTTACAACACAAGTAAAGGAAAAAGTCCGAAAATGGTTAATTTGTAATTCTATCACATAAAAAATATTTTCAAAGTTGTCAGTCTGTCAAGACCGTTTTTCTCAGGAACGCGTAAAGGTATCAAGTTGAAATTAATATCAGATATGTAGGTCTACGGTCTCTTAAAGTCCCAAAAAAACTCAAGCTTCTAAGTCAATGCAATAAAAAAATACGGCCATTTTGCGACACATTTTGATACTCGCAACTTTGCAAGCGTTGTGTCATCGCGCTTCTCTTTCTTTTCTATGCAGTCCGACAGTGACCGCGCTTTTTACGGCGTACAAGCCTTAATTTTTATTGTTACCTGCCCTTCATTCCTCTGCACATGTCCTCATCATCACCATTATCATCATCATGTCATGTCCTCTTACGTAATAAGTAAGAAATTAAAATATTCCTTATCTTATCCACTCTCGTCACAATGCACTTAACATTCTCACCTCAGCTGAATGCATATTTGCCTTTCATTCATCTCTTTTGTTGCCTAACATTCAGATCCCTCTACAAAACGGCAAGGTCTTATCATAGTTTTGTAGATAAGATTTTTTGTAGAAGAGCGTAGTGATCTATTTAATTTAATTTATTCATTTAATTGATATGCTCGTTACATTCTTTGTTCTGTATTAATATACTTACAAGCTGTTGAAATGTGATAATATTGTTCAAAGTAACATTTTTCTATAAACTTCTAACTGAATAACTTATACTGTGGGACCAACTTTGAAATTGCGAAAATAAAAATCTGCTGTTCCGTACATTTTGACGATTTATGCGAACATAAATGTAACTAGGCAACAGCTGATTTTTTCTCGCGATTTCAATGTTGGTCTCATTGTAAAAGTTATTCAGATCGATGGTATAAATCAAACCACTCCTCCAACTCCTCCAAAACACTCCTTAAAGTTTTTAGAGTTAATTTTTTAACACCTCATATTAGGTCTTTACCTATGAAATTGCCGTTCTGCAGTACTGGCCATTTCAAATCAAAATAATTTTTGTTTTGCTAAGAATTCTAATTTCAAATTAATTTTATTTTAAAAACATGGATTTTTTTTTCCAAAAGTAGTCATTTGTTTATTGATTAGTGTTACATTTTCATCGCATTTCAATCTTTTTCGTCATCATGGATACGTTAAAAATTCGAGTAATTATGGAATATGAGTACCGTCGTGGCAGCAACGCGGCACAAGCGGCACGCAACATCAACGACGTTTACGGAGCTAACACTACAAACCAACGCACCACCTGTTATTGGTTTGCTCGCTTCCGTTCTGGAAATTTTGACCTGAAAAATGAACCTCGCGGTCGTCCGAAGACTGGTCGACAATTACGAATTAAAGGCGATTGTGGAAGCTGATAATACACAATCTACGGCTGAATTAGCAGCAGCTTTCGACGTTAACGTCAAAACAATATTGGTCCATTTGCGTCAAATTGGCAAGGTAAAAAAGCTTGACAAATGGGTGCCCCACGAAATCAATGATCGCCAGCGCGAAGCACGCGTCGAGACGTGCCTGGCACTGCTCAACAGACACACAAATGAAGGAATTTTGAACCGCATTGTTACCTACGATGAAAAATGGATTCTGTTTGATAACCGCAAGCGCTCAGCAAGTTGGTTGGATCCTGGTTCAGCACCTAAACAATGCCCTAATCGAAAACTTACCCCTAGAAAAGTGATGGTCACTGTTTGGTGGTCTAGCGCCGGTGTGATTCATCACAGCTTCTTACCAAACGGGGTGAGCATTACTGCAGATGTGTACTGTGAAGAACTGAACACAATGATGGAGAAGCTGGCACATCTCCAACCAGCATTGGTCAATCGCTCGTCTCCGCTGCTCCTGCACGACAACGCGCGACCTCATACTGCACAGCAGACGGTCTCCAAGTTGCAAGAACTGGGGTTGGAAGCTCTCCGTCATCCGCCCTACTCACCAGACCTTGCGCCTACAGACTACTACTTTTTCCAGAATTTGGATAACTTCTTGGTGGGAAAAAAATCGAGAGGCAGTACAAAATGCCTTTGAAGAATTTGTTGCCTCCCGACCAGCTGATTTCTTTAAGAAGGGCATCAATAAACTGCCACTGCGTTGGCAAAGATGCATTGATTGCATGGGTGATTACTTCGATTAATACAAATAAAAAATACATGAAAAAAATTAAACGAATTTTTTTCATGTATTTTTATGAAAAAAATTCGTTTAATTTTTTTCATACAAAACGGCAATTTCATAGGTAAAGACCTATTATGTATGTATAATAGAAAGACGAATCAACGATTTGCTTTTGCAAAACGAGCTAGCATCTTTGAATAATGTGTGTTTGATAATGCATCTAATATTTGGCATTAATTTATTATTCGACATAATATGAATTTTAATGTGCATAAAAGAACAGAATTACTATTTACATAAACAATTAATAGTCAGATTCATTTTATGATGTAATCTTTTATTAGCTGTTACGAGGAAAAGATTAAACTATTCTTAGCAGGGAGACTATAAGATAATAAAGAAGCGATTGTTCTACAAATAATGTTTTAATACTTATAAAAACTTAATTCTATTATTTACACATAGAAGTAACTTATTTTAATACATACATAATTACAATATATTTTTTACAGCTACAATAATAATTAATCTAAAAATCCTTTTAGTATAGTTTAACTATATGAAGAAAAAATACTTCACATGATTTACTTTCAAACAAGTTTAGATGAATCTTACATACAATTACACAATCAGCCACGGTGGCCATTTTTATACGTCTCTTTTCAAAATAGCAAAAATTGTTAGGTGCTTAAATGATAATTGGATCAGGACTAAGTCATTCTTTGTCTATTAGAAGAAAACCCTCAACGACTTAATATACAAGATAACAATTTTGGAAACAGATATAACAAATAATTATGATCTTTAACATAATCATTCAGATTCAAAATTATTAAAATCTGTTACGTCTACTATAAATATGAGTGACAAAAGCCCATCTAAATAATAACAAATTATAATGCATTCAATGAAGTGAAAGATTTAAAACAGTGGCTATGAATAATTTTAAACTCTACTTTACATAATATATGTTATGTAATATTTTGAGATAACGGAAATGATCAAAGTAAATGGACTCTTTTAGATAAATGGACAGCACACAATGTTTATAGGTTTTTATCGAAAGGAATTATTTCATTACTGTATTTCTTAAGAATCACATTGACAAAGTAACACCAGAATTTGATGCTACTTTAAATTAATTAGACGATACAAAACAACATATGCCAGTACATGCAATTTTACTGACGGAAAACAATGACAACAAAAAATAACGCATATAAAAACTCGAATAGCGCAAGACGCGGTATCTCACGGGGCAATCAAACGTATGGAATACTGCAGATTTTCCCATGGCAGACTTACATGTGGGAGGCAGTGTATTCTTGTTCCTAATGTCACTTTAGTGTGATAAAATAGTTGGTTGTTTAACATTTTATATTGTTCCGTTAGATCTTAAGACATTACCTACAAGAGCGTGATCTTAATCTTTTATAGTTTTAGGTTTATTTATAATAAGGCCATCAAAAGCTGTTGTGTTAATTTTAAAATCTACATCATCTTCATAAACTTTAAATACTTTGTACCATAACTTACTCTCCATATTTCCGCATAACTATACAACTTTCCATATTTATAAATACTTATCAACCTAATGGTATTTGAAAGAATCATTATCGAGATTTCAGCAAAGGGCTCATTTTGCTATCTCTATAAATAACGGAAAGATAGCTAAGACCAAATAGATATAGATTGCTTACGAAAACTTAGCGGAACCTCGAGATTTCTGCCAACAGTATGATACAAGGATACTGCTCATTAATGACGCAAAGAGTACTAGACTACCGCCCCATAAAGCTGCTGGAGGTGACATGCAGAAACCTGCTGGTTGTGGAAGATCCTCTGCCAAAACAACCCTTAATCCTTTGCCAATAATCGTTGAAGGTTCTTGTAAAGTACTGTTTCCAATATGGATGATGTCTCGTCTCCTCCTTCTAGGTTCTATACTTCCAGGGTTAGGACAGACATCACAGTCAGTCTTGCAGAGTTCTACCTCACATTGAATAATCAGGTCCATTTCATCGGGGAATTTGAAAGCGTTGAAGAAAGCGAATGCTATGACTGAAGCTCCAGTATTTCCTGTGTCTCTCGTCTTTTGGAAGGCGCCGAAGACCTTCTGTTTAAGGACACAACCATTTTCATCAGTCAGAGGGACAACATTGCGACTTTCTGAGTCTCTAGCTATACATTCTCTTACGAGGATGTCGAAACCAGCATCTCCTGTTACGGACACAACTAAAGTCATGGTTTCTCCGATCTTGACTAAGCCATTTGCTTCGGGTGCAAATGGTCCTCTTCCAGTTTGTATGTCTAATCTAGCCATGGCAGTATCTCCACTAAAGTTGCTGGTGATCTGGTTCAACATGCCAACACTGAGAGAATGAACCAGCTGCTTCTTTAGATTTCCTTCCCATAGACATCTAACTCGTCTAATGTGATCCCAAACTTCTTGGATGCCGACTTCATTTTGGAGTACAAGAACATTCTCTAAGTAAGCTTGACCTTCATTCTCGAAGTCGCTGTAGAATCTAGTACCGCAAGTGTTTAGGCTGACTGTGAAAGAGTACTTGGCTTGGTTGGAGTTTTCTCTGACGTAGACGCAATCAGGTTCGTTGTAGTGGTCTTGAGAGTAGATGATTCCGTTGTACACCTTGTTGAATTCAATGTTAATAGTCATCATTTCTTTGCCGCAGTCAACTGTGATCTCATGAATGTGAGGAGGATGACGGTCCTCATCATCATCAGTCTGAACTTGCGTTTGTGTAGTTTCAACAACTGTACCGCTGACACTGCTGGAAATTGCACTTGAACTGGATCCAGTGTTTACATTACCACTAGTTTCTTGTGATACGTAAATCGCTTGCGTCGTTTGGTCGGTCTGGCTGGATTGGTAACCAGGTTTTGAGTAATCGTAACCAGGCTGAGACGGTTGTGATGGTTGGGAGGGCTGGTAGCTTGGAGAAGAAGGCTGGTAACTGGGAGAAGAAGGCTGGTAACTGGGAGAAGAAGGCTGGTAACTGGGAGAAGAAGGCTGGTAACTGGGAGAAGAAGGATAACTTGGAGCTTGAGATGGTTGGGATGGTTGGTAGGATGGTGAAGACGGTGAATTTGAAGGCTGGCTTGGTTGGTAGCTAGGAGTTGATGGACTAGGGGAATAGGAAGGCTGAGACGGTTGGTATGACGGCTGTGATGGTTGATAAGCAGGTTGAGTTGGTAGGCTTGGCTTATAACTCGGTTGGAATGGCTGTTCAGGCTTGTAAGGAGACTCAGGTTTGTAAGGTGACTCGCTAGGTTGGTATGAAGGCTGGCTCGGTTGGTAGGTTGGGCTTGGCGACGGACCTTCGCTGTAGGTCGGTGAAGGCCGAGTGCCAGAAGCTGGATATCCGGTTGCAGGTGGCAGGTATTGGTTCGCCGGTTCAAAAGGTCTCGGTTTTTCTGGTTTTCCTCCGAAGTACTGACGAGCTGAAAGTATACGAAAAAGAAATTAGTAAAGGTTCTGTTACGAAGATTTTATCCATAAAGACCCAATGTGCTTGTGCCTGTAGTGATTGCTGGAAGATGTGATTCGTGCAAAATATTTGGTGTTTGAAGGTCCTAAGATTTTAAATGTTTTCTACTTCATGTGTAAGTTGGACATATTCGGTATAAATGTCCCATTATAACATAATTTATTTTAGAAAATACGTGAACTGGAAAAATGTTATTGTATTAATTATTGATTGCGCTTTTATTGAAAATATTGTCCCTAAACTTGGATACAATGTCAAACATACTTCTACCTAAAAATCGTTAAAACTAATTACGATCTAAATCTTAAAACTAATGTGCACCTTTCCTATTCTTCTGCTGGTATAAGCCTTGTATCCACTGCAGGAGATTGTTCACCATGTCATCCACCTCCGCCTGCTTCTCCGGCTGCAGGTCCGCTAGAAACCATTTCTTCATCAGCAACCAGGAGTTGGTTACCCCCACCAACCATTCTACTCACTACTAGTTAGCTCTTGAAGATAGATGCTAGTACTTGACAGGTCTTGGACTTGTTAAAGCCGATGACAGAATTTAGCAGTAGAAAGAGAAGTTATGAAGTTACAAGTACAACGAAGACCTATTTATATTATCATTAAATCATGAATAAGTAGCTATTGATATCAGAAGAGATATTTTGAATGAGCAAAAACTAGTTAAAATGTAAATAGGTCTTTACAGAAGAAACCGTAAAGTAACTGTAACAGAATAAGCAACTATGACATACAAAAAAACCTATTAATTAGCTGAAAGAGAGAACCTACACTAAAGTATTAATTTCCAACTAAAATAAGAAAAACTACAAAAAGAAAGGAAAAGGAAAGGTTATAGACCGATACAAGAAATAAAAGTTGTCTTACAACAGAAACAAAGTAAAAGGAGGAAAATTAATAAATTATACTCTAATTGAAATACTACAGATAAAGATGAAGAAAACAAACCAGTATTAAAATTTACGAAAGCAAATTCTTAGCGTGTTCAAATAAAATGCCCTGCAACACTATTTTACTAGTGGACAGGGTCCAAAGAAATCAAATTTATCTGAACATGCAAAGAAAGATGACAATTTAAAGTTACAGAATTTGCATAAATTGTAAATATTTTTGGCAAGTAAAACTTACTTAGAATTTTTTTTTATTTAAAAATAACAAGTTGACCTTTTGTTTAAAAAGAAAATTATTAGCCAATAAAATGTTTGCAATTTTCTAAACTATACTTGTCATAAAATTCAGTGAAGCCAGTTACATTTATGACTTGTATAGTAACACAAATGGAGAAAGAATAAAAATCAGAGCAAGTTATAATAAAAGAGCCCTTATAGACAAACTTATTTATTAGTTAATTTGCTATTTTACATCTTTTTATAATTGTATTCTTTTATACCTGCAGGCGACAGATGACATAAGTATGCATAATTATTATGAAGATTTAGAAGATTTAAAAAAAGCTAGCTAAAAGTAATTATAACGGTAGTAAAAATACTAACAATTTATTAAGTCGTCAAAGAGCTGTCATTAAAGTTACACATAAACTGGAAAACAAAAACAGCTAGAAAGTGAAGACAGATCGAAAGTATGAAGAATTAATTTGCCGCAGAAATGTTTTGAATAATAACAGAGCTATATACCGTGAAACATTATGAATTGTGTAAACAATTTGAATTTTATCACGATAAGTAATCTAGACAAGCATACAAAAAATTTGTTTGCATATGTGATTCTAAATGTTTGTAATGAAAGAAAATTAACAATATAAATATTCGGCTTGGTAATTGATTCCTAATCTAAGATGGTTTTTACCAAGCCATATCCATCGTTCTGAATCTTTTTCGGTAAACTCTGTGGGTTCTTATAACATTGTTCTAGGAGGTCTAAAATTTCATCATATCGTCTATTAGTATTGCGATAACAACAAATTTTATCTAAGCTATAACATAAAAGAAACAGAAAGAGGTGCCACGCGAGTGCAGCCGCGGGCAAAGCTGTGTAAGTGTCCAGAAGTATCAAGAAGATAGCAAGTAATCTGAATATGTCAAGAAAAAGGGAGGAGACAGTTCCAGAAGCGTGGAGTGAGTGTAGCTTTAAATGGGCTGTCGCATTTTGTCACCTCTCTCGCTCACACGGGACCAATTTTTTTAAGAATGTTAAATGAAAAGATGATGTTTTCAATTTACGAAAGCAAATTCTCAATTGCCAGCGATATAATCAATTGACAAAATAATAAATAATGTTAATTTAATAAGTAATTATTAAAAACACACTACTATTGTGCTGTCTAAAAACTCAGCTCATTATGTATTATGATCTGGTTTTGAGATGAGTTTAATAAATGCCACAATAAAAATGTGTTTACCTATTAAATTAATATTATTTTAAATTAGTTCGCCAATTGATTACATTTTTCATAAAAAGCATCCTTTAATTTAACATTCTTAAAAAATTGGCCCCGTGTGAGCGAGAGAGAGGTATCCTAAATTTGAAAATGCTGCCGTAGTAACTTGACAAAGCCCTAACAGCAAGCCAGTTAAACTAATGGTTTGAGGAAGCAGCAGTATTGACCAGCATTTGACTACGTCGGTATGTGTGAGAGCATATTCACATTCAACAAAGAAATAAAAATGTTCTTAATTTAATTCTGCCCAAGATTCAAGGCTGAAGACAGGTAGCAAATTTAATGTTGGTTATCATACACGAGCTATTGGAAATTAGCTGGAATTGGTCTCTCTATTTTAACGCAATATTATGTCTACAAGCAAGGGGCTGTGTAATTGTGGCAGAATGTTAAGTGACACATTCAGGTACATGGTACATTAATTAGATTGATGGCTACCATAAACGAACTTAGAAATACAGGTGTACAGTACAGTGAGTTCAATTTCTATAGAGGCACCAAGCCTTCTTAGCATATTGAATTTGTGAAAAAAAGGAGATAATAATATCGAGACTTTTTCGGGAAAATAAAATGTATATTGAACTTTTATACTTTTTTTAAAAGGCTCTCCGAAGTAACTGCATTTTTATTTCTCCATGGATATGTCATGCATGGATTCTATATTAAGCATTTGTTTCGCAACGTGATAAGAAAGAAGTGCTTTCTGTTCTAAGTTTCTACAAATATTTTAATAATTAACCATCAATAAATCAATGCTGTACCCAAACTGATAAGGTTGCACATAAAAGGCCGTATCTATGTATGTGTACGTACCAGTCTTGCGTTTTCTTGGTTCTGTAAAACATATTACAATTAATCTAGATACACAAACATAAATAAAAAGAAACGATTTAAACACATAAATATTCATATACATATTTTTACAAAATGTACACTAGACTAAACATACAAAAAAACTTAAAAAATAACATGCATCTTGGTATTTATACAGGCGTTAGAAATATGTACAAAAAGAGAGAAAAATATTTACATCTTTTGACTGTCAACAAATACTTTAAACATGGCTTCTATGCCTTCTATATTAACTACTTCACGGACCAAAATTTAATTAAAATTGAAATACATCAAAAATATTACACAACACCGAATTAAGATTACTTTTCATAATTTTTAAGATGTAATAAAATGATGTAACTCAAAAAAATAAGATTAATTAACAATTTGTGTGTATTCCTCAAAACGATTATTTACAATCATAATTAATTTGGCTATGCATAATCATGTTAATATAAAATGTTTCTTTTTTGACATAAAAAATAAGTGTAATTAGCAAAAGCGCGGCGTCGGGCAGCGAATCAAAACAAAATTAATCGATTACATGTATGCAAATTGAAGAATCCTAATCCATTATTTTATTCCGTCTTTCTAATCAATATTTTCTATGTTGACGACATTATTGCCATCGCGGGCAAAACCTGGATGAGGTAGACACAGGAGCGTGGGGATTGACACAAGAAAAGAGAGTCCTATGCCCAGCTGTTGGTGAAGTCGGGAATGGTGAGGGCGAAGAAAACCATAAAGAAAAGATGGATGGATTGTAGGTGGGATGAAGTGATAGACAAAGGAGTGAATGATAGAGTGAATGGTTGACAGGGGAGATTGGACGAAAAAAACGTGGTGCACCGACCCCACGTAGCATAAGCCAAGGGTAAGAAGATGATGAATTACCAATCAAATTATCACCACCAACAAAAGAAATATTGAATAATGAGATAACTTTGACAATATCGGTTGTTTTTGCGATCGCACAATCGTACTATTCACGCGCTTGCAAATTACATAATAAGCCCAAAAGTCTGATATTGTTTACCTATTGTGTGAAACGTGTTTGTATGAAGCTTATTATGCATTCTAACGTAGAAGGAGTTGCTGGCTGTATTTGGCCTTCTTTTATATGTTTCTTGTCTACCCGATTCAAAGCTTTTGAATCAATTTTCCACGTTCTATTTGTAAGTTTTTAGTATGCAAAGATTGTCCATAATTTGTTCAACTCTCTCTTCGGTGTATCATCATAGATTTGGCGTCCTTTTGTGTGATAGTGCGTTTTTAGGGTTCCGTACCAAAATGCGACTCAGTCTGTCTGTCTGTCTGTCTGTCACTGCTGGATATCTCAAGAACTACTAATGCTACCAACTTCAAATTTGGAACAGTTTTATACAACGTTTACTCAACTATTTTGCAAATAAGAAAGTTTTTTTTTTTTGACACAGGGACTGAAAGGTTTTTTTTGACACAGGGACCCCGCCCCTTTCAGTCCCTGTGTCAAAAAAAAAATCAAAGTGGAGCTAGTAGGTCATGTGGGGGTATCATATGAAAGAGCGCTGTTTGCACGTTTTCAAACATTTTTAGGCCGCATAGTTTTCGACTTTTGAAAAAAAATACCGTTCGCCCCCCCTAGCTCCGAAGTTTGCTTAAGTATAGAGAAAAATCTAAAATTATTCTATGTGATAGAAGTTTATGTAAAGATTACAGGAAAAATAAAACGATGTCTCTAAATAGCACACAGATGCATAGCACACGATGTCTTTAGATTTTCAGAAATCGGAACAGAATTAATGAATGAATGAATTTGTATCGCTTTTGATGTGCCTGGAATCTCCACAATAAATTGCATTCTCAGAGCTGCTTAGGCTCATCATCAGTATTTTACATGGACTGCCTATTTGACCTCCACAACCCAGTTATTGAGTTATACGATACTTCTTGGTAAGACTGGTTTTCAGACTTCTGACGACTTCTGACTCGACTGCCGAAGATCCAAGAATGACAGCCGGGACCAGCGGCTTAACGTGCTTTCAGAGGCACGGAGGCGTCTCGGTATATAAAGATGGTTACCGCGGCAATCGTACCTAGGCTTAACCATCGATCGACCCGTGCAGCCGTTATTACTTAGCCAGAAGCCCTCAGCTTTGAGCTGCTTAGGCTATAAGTTAGTAATTCCTACTTAGAACGATGATTGCCCATTTAATGTAATCTATAAGTATCACTACAAACGTTGGTTCTTGCGACCATAACGCGTGGTTGGCCATAGGAATAGTAGCTTCGATGTAATTGACTCTGTGATCACCCGCTTAGCCAGAGATATAAGGAGCTCCTAGTATATGGCTCGAGCTCGTTGGTGGTGGGCCTAATATGCATGCTATCTATTGTAGTTACTTTATTTAGTTTTATTTATTTAGCACAGCAAAACCTTCTGCCACTTGATACACTTCCTATAGGTACTTTAAAATCTAAGGTCTAATTACAGAACTTCTCTCAAGACTCGAGTATTACTTCAAACTAGTTTCAACCAATCAAATGGCTTAATAAATTCTAAGAGGCCTGTCACATTTTATCACCTCTCTCGCTCACATGGGACCAAATTTTTAAGAATGTTTAATGAAAAGATGCTTTTTTGAAAATTGTAATCTAGTAGGTATTATTGATTTAATAAGTAATTATTAAAAACACATTTCTATTGTTTTGTCTGATAAACTTAGCACAAAAACAGATCACAATACTTATTGAGGTTATTAGATAACACAATAGACAGTTGTGTTTTTAATAATTACACATTAAATTAATATTATAACAATAATAATACATAACATTTTTCAAAAAAGCATCTTTTCATTCAACATTCTTAATTTGGTCCCGTGTGAGCGAGAGCGGTGATAAAATGTGAGAGACCTCATAGAGTCTTGAGCGAGGTTTTGTAATACAGGGTTGAGTTTTCGGGTTTTACTGACATAACAATTGAAGATTGTTCCAGGCTTAAAAAGCTTAGACTGTGCAATAACTAAATCGGCTATTTATAAGTACATAGCGACAGCAGCAACTATGCAGTAGGTATTCTACCACATAGTCTTCATGTAAAAAATGCACTACAATCCTTATCAACATCTTGTACGTATACAATTCGCACGGACGTAAAAATATCGCGGCGGGATTTTATCGCGCACTGGATTTTCAACTCTCAGTGTTGATCCGAGCGTCGAGAATCCAACCTAACAACAACAGACTGCATCCCAGCGCGTCAAAAAAACACACTGTGGGATTTTCAACTCTCGGCGCTAAGCAGAGCGTTAAAAATCCAGTGGGCGAAAAAAAATCGCCGCGATATTTTCACGTCCGTGCGAACGTCGTCGGCTAAGTATTGAATACCTACTCAATGAAGCTACGTGTTACATACTCATGAAGACGTGAAAGTGTCTAAACGTATTGTACGCACGGCTACACATCAAGCTATACATTTCCAGTATAAGCTGATCTCGCATTGTATAGGATTTCCTTACAATGAGAGATCAGTGTAAACTGGAAATGTATAGCTTGATGTGTAGCCGTGTGTACCAGGCTACCAGGAACGCATGAAGTGCATAAAGCATACAACTATATTGTTAACAATAAACCTGTGAGCATGTGTCAATAAACATGCGTTTGTATTTGACAACGTGTGTGAGTTAAGTGTGACATTAATGGACGTGGCTTAAGTGCGAAGTGCATGATCCTTAGGGCCTATTACCGCAGATTAATACAGATGGGACACTCCGCAGTTTAGGTATGAAGCTACAAGTACGCGGCGGGCTCATCTCACTGGGTCAATTCAGTGTGGGCTGCCGCGCACCGGCCGGCTCGCACGTTAGTTCGATACTCACTCGCGCGCCGCGTCGTAAAAGAAGAACCCTGAATCCGAAGGTATAAGGGTTACGCGATAGAAAGAGAGGCAACTTGTAGGTGAATATAATTGTAGGTAATAAGCGTTGTGCGACCTGAATTGCAGTTTATTGTGTCGTTGCAAGAGTCGCTCTTTATTTAAATGATTTTGCGGAGTGCCCCATCTGTATTAATCTGTGCTATTACACGATGTCCGAATAGCGACTATTCACCGAATAAATTCAAAAATGGAACAGAATTTGTACGAAATTATCTGACAAGAACTTATCGTAGGTGGTGAAACAGGCCCTTAGGGGTTTAAATGTGTCATTATTGTTGTGAAGCGAAGGGTTTAGGGAAAATAATTCCTTGAAAAGAAAGCCAGGGTATGGTATTTTGATCGCAGTGAATAAAAACTTTGGTTGATGGTAAACTTCACCCATAGTTTTGGGATTAAAGCTACTTTAACTATCTTATTGGATCGCTAGGCCTAGAGTGCTAGGTCCCAAACATATTATAATCGGTAGAAGTTTATAACTTGACTCCTTCTCAGTACTCTCAACTACAAAATTTTCATAGCAATTTGTTAAACATTGTGTCTGCTTTGGTCTACGTGAAAATTTTTACTAAGTTAGGTATACAAACACTCTTTCTAAAAATAGTTAAATTTCACAGCAAGAACTTCGTGCTCTTTTAAATAAAATTTAATTAATTTCTTTTCTACTTTTATCTAATTTTATTTTTCATTAAAGATAATTTCCAAATAAATAAGCGGGTACTTACGGAAACGAGATGAGCTCTCAGCGGCGCCGGCTACCGCGACGATCGCGCACAACGCCACCACAGCGCATATGCGCACCATCTGGAAATAACAAGAGATTTCTGATAAATAAACAATGTTTTTAAAGAAAAAAAAAAACAAAATAGCTGATGTAGTTAAAAAGAAAAAAATAATTTGGTGCAACCGGGCCTTAATCTTGTTTATTTTCCCTTATTTTTTATGGACAAAAATTCATAAAAAATAATGAAAAATAAATATATTCATTTGGTGCTAAACGTTTATAAAATACAGTAGTTCTGTTTCTGTCAATCATTTGACGATGACAGACAGAATGACGTTCAGATTTTAGCGTACGACAATATACGTTCAAAATAATAACATAGCGAATAAAAAGTGACTATCGACCAATAGAAATTGATTTATACCTAATTCCACTTAAATTAATATAGATGGATGCACTAATTCCGTCACTCCCATACTGGACCAGTCACATTTAATTCGGCAAAGTTCGGTTTTTCGAAAATAAACGATAGAACTTTTGAAGTGATTTGTGGTTTAAGTGGGTTTAAGAATGTCTAATCCAAGGCTTAGTATTTTTCTAGTAGTAAGGGCCTATTTCACGATATCCGAATAGCCACTACTTACCGAATAAATTCAAAAATGGAACAGAATTTATAAAAAAAATATAGTAAGTTAATATGAACTTAATCGTAGGTGGTGACACAGGCCCTTAGTATGGTATGTTTGTATCAGCTTTACTTGTCGAATAAATTATATTGAATTCAAAATACCATAGCTTAATAAAAACAACGGACTCTCTACTTGATAAAAAAAAAATGAAAACATCGAAGCATGATCAGACAAAATTACATGAATAACTGAACAACTACAATTTCAAACCATTGCAGCATTGTTTTCATTAAAAACAACACATCAAAGATAAAAACATCTAATCAAGTCATTAAATCGACACCATTCCACAACTACCCTCAATTCCAGTCAAAAATCAAAGTAAAACAAGTCAAGGTCTGATTAGCATAACAGCTAAATAGATAAATCTATTGTTTGATAAGTCTGGGAATCGAACCAGGGACCACAATGAACAATTACTTAACTTGTAACGTGAGACGGCTGACGCAACGTTAACGTAAACGTTAGCGTTAGATTTAGACTTAGAATGTAGATCATTGGATAGGAATATGAATAATAACACTGGTCTACAAAATGTAACTTTTTGTGTGCCTTTCAATTGAATACTTTATTTTTATATTGCTTTAAGGTTACTGAATAGAAAAACAAGAATATGTTTTTTTAATTAGCTCTTATTTTACCAGTGGTACCCACGATTTGTCTTGGTTTTTAATTTTAATTCCAAAATAATGGAAGTAAGCAGTTTCTAAACGTTGTGTTATTGAGCATCTTTGGTTGTAAGGGTCACCTTACCACAAATGTAGCAAAAATTGTCTGCACTATTAACACATTTACGCGACATAACGAAAACTGTAGATTTTTCACTAAAAATGTAAAAAAACGGTAACAATTTCACGTTTTAACTGTTGAACAAAACACAGTCAGCGTTAAACGCAACAAACAAATGTGAAATAATAAAATTTTTCCGCCGGTAATCACTAAATAAACTCCTTTGCAAAAAAAACGGGCACCTTACAGTCATTGGCTTTTCTTTGGATAATATTTATATTTTTAGTATGTCATTAGCATAAATGACTAGAAATTTCTTATTATCATTGAGAATATAGTTTTTAACCCTTCGATCCTGGAATCGGTGTTTTAGTCAATGTAAACAGAGAGTCGTGTTAAAATGAAAATTTTTAGGGTATAATTAAATCATGACTACGAGTATTTTCATGGTATTTTAATAAAAAAAAGACATTAAAAAATAAAAATTAATAACGAGTATGACCTCCCCTTGCAGCGATTAAGGCGTGTAATCGTCTTGGCATGCTTTCCACCAGGCTTTTGATGGTGTCCTGTGGAATGTGTTCCCACTCCGCCGAAATCACACGTTTAAGCTCCCTGATGTTTTGTGGAAGGGGTTGGACAGATCGTACTCGCCTTTTTAGGAGGTCCCAGACGTGCTCAATGGGGTTACGGTCGGGGCTCCGCGCTAGGCAATCCAGGCGACGAATACCGACCTCTTGCATATAAGCATCTACGTCGCCAGAACGGTGGTACCGAGCATTATCGTCCATGTAAATGGCATCTTCACCAATTACAGTCAGTGCGGGCTGTGCATGTTGACAAATTATTCCTGTTATGTATCTTTGCGCATTTAGTGAGCCATTTTCAATGAACACTATCTCGGTACGATAGCTGGAAGTTACGCCCGCCCAAAACATAACGGACCTTCCACCATAAGGGGTGATTTCTTCAAAACTCACGTCGGCATAGCGTTCCCCTGGTCTTCGTAACACTCGCCGACGTCCGTCCTCACCATTCAGACAAATTCGAGCCTCATCGGAGAAGAGTACGCTACTCCAGTTACATAGTGTCCAAGATAAACAATTTCTAGTGAACCTCAGTCGAGCAATTCGGTGCTCACGGAGTAACTTGGGGGCCCGCGCTGGTCGTCGACTGCGTATATCAACCGCTAAAAGCCTCCTCCTCACTGTCCATAGGCTAGCTTGTGCTCCTCGTACCTCTTCAAGGTTTCTTTTGAGGTCTATGTAACTGCATTTGCGGTTCCTCAGCGCCTGAGTCACTAAAAAGCGGTCGTCTCGTGGTTGTGTGCAACGTTTTCTCCCAGAACCTTGACTTCTTTGAACGGAACCTGTCTCTTGGTATCGAGTCCAGGTTCTTTGGACGGTGGAACGGCCCACGTTTAACCGCTGTGAGCCGTAACATTGACTACACCCCACTTCCCGCAGCGCTATAATTTTACTAGCTCTTATTGCTTTTTCTGCCATTACAATCGATACAAAGATATCTGTTTTAAGTCACAATAAGGCAGGATTATGCGACAAACATAAATTATTCTAATAAAAATAACGAGAAGTTAGTTTTAGTTGCCTGATAACCTTTTAACCGCAAACCCGCGAATAGCAAGTAAAAAGTCATAAACTGAAAAAGGGATTATTATTTTTAAAAACAACAGTTTCGAATTTGAAATTAACTTTTTTTTATACCAAGACTCTGTATTAAGTGCCAGTAATATAGTTTGGCTATTAAAACCTCTTTAGAACTAAATGATTACTAATAATGTAGAAAAATCCAAACCGCCCGTTTTTTTTGCAAAGGAGTGTATTTTGAGTTATCATCATTAATGTGATATATCTGTCGCGCTACCCGCTATTATATTTATATGGCATAAATGCACAATAAGAGCTAACTATGAATTTTAACTTGTATATTTATGTTCAGCGAGTGGAATACAATCAATATAGTATATTTTCATGTAAAAGGCAATTTTGATGTAGACCAGTGTAATGTGTTCTAAAAGTATTGTGTAAGTGGGCCGATGACTATCAAAGTCATAGAAGCTAAATTAGGGAACAATTGCGGTGTCAAATGAGAAACATTATTACCTACTGTTCTTCATGAATTGATAGTTGGATTGTATATGGGAATATCGCGGCGGGATTTTCAACTCTCGTTGTTGAGCTAAGCTTCGAAAATCCAACCCAACAACAACAGAATGCATCCCAGCGCGTTGAAAAAACCGGTTAAGAGAGAGTCGGACTCGCGCACCGAGGGTTCCGTTCCGATTTCTGAAAAAGTGTGCTATTTAGACACATCGTTTTATTTTTCCTGTAGTCTTTACATAAACTTCTATCACATAGAATAATTTCAGATTTTTCTCTTTGCAAACTTCGGAGATAAGGGTGGGAACGGTATTTTTTTTACATTTTTCATCAAAAGTGGAAAACTATGCGGCCTAAAAAAAAGAAAAAATATGTTTGAGAACTTGCAAACAGCGCTCTTTCATATAATACCCCACATGCCCTAGTAGCCCCACTTTTAATTTTTAAGACCCCCTTTCAGTCCATGTTGCAAAAAAAATATAAATATTTTTATTTCTTTCTTATTTACAAAATAGTTGGGTAAACGTCATCTAAAATTGTTCCAAATTTCAAGTTGATAGCATTAGTAGTTCTTGAGATATCCAGCTGTGACAGACAGACAGACAGACATACAGTCAGACAGACAGACAGAGCAGAATATCATATGAAAGAGCGCTTTTTGCACATTCTCAAACATTTTTTTTGTTTTTTTTAGGCCACATAGTTTTCGACTGTTGACGAAAAATGTAAAAAAAAATATTATCTCCGAAGTTTGCAAAGATCTGAGAGAGAAATCTGAAATTATTCTATGTGATAGAAGTTTATGTAAAGTTTACAGGAAAAATAAAACGATGTCTCTAAATTGCACACTTTTTCAGAAATCGGAACGGAACCCTCGGTGCGCGAGTCCCACTCGCTCTTGACCGGTTTTTTCATAATTCTAAAAGCTTTGACCGACTTTTCACTTCAGGTTTTCATAATAATAGGTACTTATATATTTTTTCCGAATTATTTTATTGCTATTGTATTGGAAATAGGTTCTGCCCGCGAAATTTCTTGTTTAACATAAATATTTCCTTTGGCACTGGCAATACTGTAGGTTTATATTAGTGAAAGGATTTTCCGAATCGGATCAGTACTTCCGAAGATTACTCCCTACATACAAACTTACAAACATAGTTTAGGTACCTCTTTATAATATTATACTGTTGATAGACTGCTATATTAGGTGTAAAAAAATTAACTGCAAGAACTTCGTCCACATACTCGACATCGAAAAACAAACACATTACAAAAAAAAATTTTCGCGGAAACGCGAAAAAAAAATCAGCTGTTCAATACATTTATGTTCGCATTTCGTCAAAATGTACTGAACAGCTGATTTTTTTTTCGCGATTTCAGGTTTGGTCCCATAGTAAAAGTTGTTCATAATGATGAGTACAATGACCCCTTAAGAGGTTGTGTGTTATTTATTTTACACCTTGTATATTGCATTCCATTTCAATAAGATTTCAATATGTACATGACTTTTACTTTCCTTTAAAACTGAACTGACGCAACGCATTTCCCTTTAAACTTGCTAATTCATTGCCTAAAGCTAGTCACACATCAAATATAACACATTATTCGTCAAAGTAATCCTTCTGTCACGAGCGTAACAGCTAAAATTGTGTAAACTGTTGTATGTAGGATGTCAAAGTCAAAGGTCAATATGCAGTCTCTTCCCGGAATGACTGTTTTATCCATGGTTTGACCAAAACTTTCGAATTTCGGCCTTTGACTAATGTATTTTTAGTCAAACCTAGAAGTTCCTAACTTTTCAGTCAAACGTCGTCGTCAGGGACACCCCCAGGTTTGGTTTGGTTAAGTTCCTTTAAACCCTGCAGACAGAAATAGGAGTCCCGCGCAGGGGGGTTCCGTCGACCTGCTGACGAAAACCCTAACCCAAGCCTAACCTGGGTGTATTGAGGTTAGTTATTTTGACTGGTCAAACGCCGATTTCATTAAATTGAGTTTTGACGTTTGCCTGACCAAATTAGTTTCTCCTACGTTTGACGAAAATTCTTTAGTCAGAGGCCGAAAAACTTCATTTGTTTGGGTTTTCACTAAGATTTTAGGATTGACTAGTCAAACCTAGGAGCGCCGGAGCTTCGAGGTTTGACTATAACATATAGATGTAACAGTTAACCTATTTCGTTGTGTAATGCGGTATAAACTAGTGTACATAATGGCTTCAGGTCACACTCGATATGTTTTGATTAGTTCATCATTTTGAGCTAAAAAAATCAATCAGTCTGCCTAGCCTATTCTCAACTATGTTGGCGTCGGCTTCCAGTCTATCCGGATGCAGCTGAATATACCAGAAATTTTCATGGAACGACTGCCTATCTGACCTCCATAACCCCGTATCTGGCCCCTTGCTATTAAGACTGGTTGTTTTTTGACTTTCGGGCTTCTGACGACCCGTAACGACTGTCAAAGATCCACGAATGACAGCCGGGACCAACCGTTTAACGTAACGTGCTTTCAGAGACACGGAGCAATCTCGGTATGTAAAGATGGTCACCCATCCACGGACCAACCCCAGCAAGCGTAGCTTAACTTGATGGATCGACCCGTGCGGCTGTTATTACTTAGCCACGAGCTCCTCTATAGGATAATAGGCTATCCTAACTAGTATTATAAATGCGAAAGTGTCTGTTTGTTACGCTTTCACGCTAAAACGGTTGATAGCAGAGTACCATACCTATCGATTTAACCCCCATGTATGTTCTAAGATTTTTTGTAGTTTACGAGTTATCGATATTTTTCCTGATTCAACGAAATGATGGCTTTAATTTTTTTTTTTTTTTTTTTTTGGGTCAACTTTGAGCCATAATTTATTTATTTATTTATTTATTTTATTTTATTTATTTTATTTATTAGGGACAAAAAACAGTTACATGCTGCAAAATACAAGAAAATACTTAAACTAAGATTTAACAAACATGTAACCCACACCATTGTCCACATTTTAAGTAAAGGTTGAAAGTGATGAAAGAGAAAAAAAAAAAGACAAAATAATAGTTGCTAAGTACTACAATAATTCTGTGTTGCTAAGATTAGCAAACTACAAAAAATGTACTAAACTACAAAAAATCGTAGAACATACATGGGGGTTAAATCGATAGGTATGGTACTCTGCTATCAGCTCGCACTGGCTTGACACCTTAAAAGAAACATCCTGTATATAATGGTACGTTTCCATGGGATAATTTCCGCCCTCCACGAGGACGAAGTCGCGGGCAACGCTAGTAGAAAATAAATAAAGCCCCCCCCTTCCCCCTGCAGCTCTTTTTGAACTCTACTTCACAACCATTGTGAGCCAAATGTAATAGAAAGGCCAGTAATTTAGTCTAACTACGAGGAACTTATAATTTTTACGATTGTTAAATTCTTCCTCCAAGGTGTGTTTAGAAAGAAATAATACTCCACACAAAACAACTTATGTAATGGCACAGTACGATAATGATACAGTAGTTTACCTTCACAGGAAACGGCTGAAACGACGCGCTTTGAAATCTCAGTCAGTACCAGTACGCAACAGTTCGAGTGCGCGGCAGTTACGCAAGAACGGATACGTATTTATCTACGAGCGGCCAGGGCGCACCGAGCTTTTTCCTTCGTCTCTGTCTTTACGTGTAAATAGTAAAGAAAATAACCACACTTTTGCACTTTTTCAATGTTTTTCGTTGTTAGTTTCATCATAATGCTCTTAAATGAAAAACTATCATGTATAAACGCTCCAGTCATCCGTGAACTTTATATTTTAATAAATGAATCATAATAAAAAATTACTTATTTATATAAAAAAATAGCGAAATAGAGGAAAAAATTACTCGAAAAGGGGTAACTTTGCGAATTTATTATATCGAGCCATCTTCATCAAATCGTGTTTCCAGCGTGTATACCTACTGTCTAGTATATATCCCCAATAATACCAATATATTTCCCTAGATTTTAATTTATTTTTTTACTACTGATTTACATCCGTTACCTCACACTTCGGTCCAGTTGAAAACCAGCGTCAGGCACTTACAGGAATGTGTGCCTCACGGCTGCGCCAAAAAGGCTCAGTTCATCAAAAATGTTTTTTTTTTTATTAAGTACTTATCTATTGTTATACCTATTATGTTGTGTGCCTTTACACACTACCACTCCACACTGCACCTCACCTACCAACACACACAGTTTGCATGCCTTTTTACTTTTTATTTTATTTCTTTTGCAAGTTTACGATTTTGATTTTTATTTTTAAATACCAGTTAGCTATACTGTTACTTATAGTTTTTTTTGTAGCATTTATGTGTTATAGATAGCATTTTATAATTAAATCTGGAACATTTGTGTTTCTTACGTTTAGACGGGCGTTGATGGCTGCGACTCAGTTTTTAACTTTTGCAGCTATCATCGTTTCCATTGTTGTTAAGTATCTCAATTTGTTTTTGTTCCAAATAAAAACATTTTTACTTTTTTTATTTTTTTTTTTTTAGTCAGTGCTAAATAAATGTATTTTCTTTCTTCTTTCTTTTTTTCTTTACTTCAAACAACGGTTATAAAAACGTGTTTGTGCGTATAAAAAGCTCGGTGTGCCGTTAATTCATGGCCTAGATAAACTACTGTAAATTTATTATACTGTGACAATGGCCCGATCTGTTTCATTTAAACGCCCATTGATAAATTCCGAGCAAACAATGAGCGTTAAATTACGAACAAACGTGGCCCATTGTGTGCAGAGCCATCACAATGGTTACAAGTTAATTTTTGTGACACCCGGATGAGCATAAAACCTTCTATTAATTCAATAGGGTTAAAACTTGCGATCTTACGACTGGGAACTATGTGAGGAGAAAACTATTGTTTTGGAGGTTTGGGTCATTTTGACCTCTGATGCAATGAAATGTTAGAGTTAATTTTTTTGTAGACGAGCGGTTTGAAACGCGGCGTTTGGATCGTCGCGTTTAAGAATTTGTGTTGTAAACACATTTTATTTATTTAACAACACAAAATATCATTATCAATATCACAGGAAATCCCAAGGCAGTAGGGACATTGTTTGTTATAAAATAAATTACTTACGTTTATTTAGAGTAAATAATGCGAAAAAAACAGTGAGTAACAACTTTTTATTTTTTATTTACCGCCATAGTAACCCACAAGTCAACCTCATAAAATCATCATCTAACTAGCCTTTTCCCGATTATGTTAAAGTCCGCTTTCAGTGTAACCGGATGCAGCTGAATACTGCTAATAATGCTCATAAAATAATTTCAATAAAATAAATAAATGCATAAGCCATAATTCAATTGTCAAAAAAGTAACACACTAAACCAATAAGGCAGTTATTACAGCCACAAATACAACGTGTAATTATCTTTAAAACTTATTACTAAATCGACTAACGATAACCTGAAACAACACTACATTGCACGAATATGAATATTAATGTATAGGAAAGAACATAATTCATTTCCCACACGTTAAGTTCACACATAAGCCTATTGTTCGTCTAATCATGTTAATAAATTCAGACCATCAATCATCTTGCAACATTTGGCTCGTAAAACGGTTTAATATGTTATTCTTAACCCGTTTATGTGTAGAAGAGAATTATTGTATTATTTTATTATCTTTTTAATGGATATTAGAAGTGAAACTGATTGGAAATGCGTGCAATATTCATAGAAGTATAAAAAATGGAGGACTCCACGCCACGCATATCGACAGTAAAGCACCGTACCGGTCTATGTGTGCGTGATTTGAGTACCTGCAAAGACGCCGTCATTCGTAATGGCGGCCGGTTGGGATACTATGATGTAAATGTGTGCGTGAGGCGTGTTTGTACAAACGGTCCGGCCATACTTACTCTGCTTCCGATATGCGTGGCGCGGAGTCCTTCTTTTTTTTATAAGTCTACTAGCTTTTGCCCGCGGCTTCGCCCGCGTGGATGTCGGAAAATATCACATGGGAACGTTCATGTGGAAAACATAGGGCATAGCCCTAACTTAAGAAATGCTGGGTTTCCCATACAAACTTTCATCCCTTTTATCACCCCTTGTAGGATTATGTTTTAAGACAAAAAGTAGCCCATGTCCTTTCCCAGGATGCTATCTATAGCCCTGCCAAATTTTATCGAAATCCGTGCAGTTTTGTAAATTTTAAAATCAACCCCTATTTTACCCACTTAGGGGATGATTTTTAAAAAACGCTGACCCGCATATTTCTTAACTTCTTACCAATAGCATAAATTTGTTATCCCTAACTTAAGAAATACTGGGTTTCCCTTACAAACTTTCATCCCCTATATCACCCCCTGTAGTATTATCTTTGAAAAAAATAGTATCCTATGTCTTTTCCCAGGATGCTATATAAAGCCTTGCCAAATTTTGTCGAAATCCGTGCAGTTTTGTAAATTTTAAAATCAACCCCGATTTCACCCCCTTAGGGGGGGATGATTTTTCAAAAACACTTAACCGCATATTTCTTTATTTCCTATCAAAAGCATACATTTTAATTTTCACATCTCTATCTTAAGAAATACTGAGTTTCCCTTACAAACTTTCATCCCCTATATCACCCCCTGTAGTATTATTTTTGAAAAAATAGTATCCTATGGCCTTCCCCAGGATGCTATATAAAGCCTTGCCAAATTTTGTCGAAATCCATGCAGTTTTGTAAATTTTAAAATCAACCCCTATTTTACCCCCTTAGGGGATGATTTTTCAAAAACGCTGAACCGCATATTTCTTTATTTCCTATCAAAAGCATACATTTTAATTTTCACATCCCTAACTTAAGAAATTTTATACTGAGCTTCCCATACAAACTTTCATCCCCTATATCACACCCTGTAGGATTATTTTTGAAAAAAAAAGTAGCGTATGTCCGTCTTCAGGATACCATCTATAGCCTTGCCAAATTTTATCGAAATCCGTTCAGTGATTTAGGCGTGAAAAGGTAACAGACAGACAGACAGACAGACAGACATACGGACAGACAGACAGAGTTACTTTCGAATTTATAATATGTTTTAAAAGAAATGTGATTGAGGCTTAGTATTTATTAGTAAATCTCATTCTAAAAGAGCTCGACCGGGGAAGTATTACCTTTTGACGTGTAAAAGTGTTTTTTTGAACCAATTTACATAAATAAATAACATTTAACCCGTTTCATTCAAAGTTGACATTTGATAAATAAGAGAGTTAGAATGTATCTCTAAAAACGTTCGTCTACTTCCAACAAATGTACAGTCGATTACATAAATCAATTAATATCTACAAAAACGCTCGTCTGCCACCTTACAGTTAATTACAAAAAAAATAACACAATGACTGACAAAAACACACAGCCCAGCCCTAATCAACTAAAGATGCAAACATAAAATTCGAATTGGGGCAACAATCAATCTGCCTAGACTTTTCCCAACTATGTTGGTGTCGGTTTTCAGTCTAACCGGATGCAGCTGAATACCAGTATTTTACATGGAGCGACTGCCTATCTGACCTCCACAACCCAGTAACTGGGTAATACGATACCCCTTGGTAAGACTGGTTGTCAGACTTTCGGGCTTCTTACGACCCGTAACGACTGTCAAATATCCACGAATGACAGCCGGGACCATCGGCTTAACGTGCTTTCCTAAGCACGGAGGAGCTTTCGCCTTAATTACAATAGTATCTACGTATGTCACTGCAGGGATCCAGCAGAATATCAGCGTTAGGTATATTAGCCTGACACATGCTGAGCTGGACTCCTATTCGGTGCAACCTTCAGACGCACACCGCACTGTGTATATTCGTTATTAATTTTATTTTGTATGTCATAGTGTCATTTTTATTTGCTGTACGTTTTTCTTCTTTTCTGTTTTTTTTAAACCGACTTCTAAAAAAGGAAGAGGTTCTCAATTCGGATGTTTGTATTTTTTTTTTTTGTGTTTGTTCGGGCATAACTCCGTCGCTTGCCAACCGATTTGAAAATTTTTTTTTTGTTGGAAGAAAAATGTGAAGAGTATGTGAAGAGTATACTTCCGAAATGGTCCCATTTTTGTCAAAATCCGGTTCTGATGATGGGATCCTGGAGAAATCGAAGGAACTCTTCAAATATTATAGGCACACCTATAGCGATTTATGTATTTTTTATAGTAACTCGTGCATTTGCTTTCGGAAAACACCATTTGGTGAAGTGGAACTGACGATGAAGACCACAAATGGCCATCGGAACTACTCAATTTATAAGTATTTCACGGGTTGCGATTCGATTACTTTAATATGGTTGCTAAGTAATTTATGCTCGTCAAAATGCATAATAGTGATGATGACTTCACCATGAAGCTCCAGTTCTCCTGGTTCTTACTAGGAGAACTCCTCAACAATTAACGTCCCTGCATCGGGAAAAGCAATATTTTGTAAAAAGTGATGAGCAGTTGCCATTGGGCTATTGTAACTTAGATAAATTACAAACTGACCCACTAAAAAGTGAAAAATAAAAACTTTTTACAAAAAAAAACAACCGACTTCCAAAAAAACACTACAAAGTGAAAAATAACTTCAATTTTGGAAGTCGGTGGCAAAAAACTAAAATACAGATCCAAAGACACCGACTTCCAAAATTAAAGTTATTTTTCACTTTGTAGTGTTTTTTTTGGAAGTCGGTTGTTTTTTTTTTGTAAAAAGTTTTTTTTTGGCACCTTGTTTTTATATTCATTTAATTGTGCTTTTGTGTGTTTGTTGTGCTGTCTTTTGTGTGCATCAAATAAATGTTTTATCTATCTATCTATTGTAAATATTAATAATGTGAGATGTCTCAAAAACGCCCGTCTACAACGCAAAGATGAGTACAGTCACATTACATAAACAACATGAATTGTATGGCGAGAATACTCTTAGTATCACTGTTGCACGTCACATTACGTAACCGTGCGTTGTCATTATTGTGTATGACACTTGACCTCACGACTATACATTTTAGAAAGGAAGCGATTTTCTATCGGATATTTTTATTTTTTTATCACTTCCATATTTTGAGAGAGATTATTACTGAAAATTAGTTATTGGAATTGTGTTAGATAATAATATTAGATAAGATTAGGTGTGATTAGATCATGTTTAGATGTGGAATAACATTTTGCTAATGGCTTTAACACATTATTTTATGGTAGCCAATTATTACATTCACTAGCATTTGGCGCATGGATGTCGGAAAATATTCCACGGTAACGTACACACTTCTATACATCAAGCTATACATTTCCAGTTTACACTGACTTCTCATTGTAAGGAACTCCTATACAATGCGAGATCAGCTTATACTGGAAAAATATAGCTTGATCTGTAGCCGTGCGTACTACCGGGAAATCCTTCCTTATTCCTTGTCTACATTATAAAGGAAACCTCTGTGCAAAATTTCAGCTTTCTAGATTCAAGGGTTTGGGCTGGGCGTTGATGAGTCAGTCAGTCAGGACTTCTCTCTTTATTTTATAGATTAGTATTATTGATGTGAATGACGTTTTACCATGATAAAGGCTACACACGCAGACAGACACAGACAGACGCGACGCGAGTCTGGTAGAGCAATTTTTATGATGTTTTCATAGAATTTATTCTACTAGAGTCGCGTCCAACCCCATGCCGTATTATAAACCCAATCAATCTGCCTATCCTTTTCCCAACTATGTTGGGGTCGGCTTCCAGTCTAACCAGATGCAGCTGAGTACCAGTATTTTACATAGAGCGACTGCCTATCTGACCTCCACAACCCAGTTACTGGGTAATACGATACCCCTTGGTAAGACTGGTTGTCAGACTTTCGGGTTTCTGACGACCCGTAACAACTGTCAAAGATCCATGAATAGCAGCCGGGACCAACGTGCTTAACGTGCTTTCCAAGGCACGTAGGAGTCTCGGTATGTAAAGATGGTCACCCATCCACTGACCAACCCCGGCAAGCGTAGCTTAACCTGATGGATTGACCCGTGCGGCTGTTATTACTTAGCCACGAGCTCCGAGTGTGTTTGTCACCTAACTCCTCCTAAACGGTTGGACCGATTTAGATGAAATTTTGTGTGTAAATTTCAATGGGTTCCTGGATGGTTTGAAAACACAATTGGACCCGGTAGGTGGCGGTGCAGTCGGGTTCTAGGATCATTATTATTAAGTAACACAAACGGGATATTTACCATGTTTACTGTTATATTCGAGTTCCCGATGTCTCCGATATCTTCGGGTTCCAGGATCGTTCAGACAGGACAATGTCTGTCGGGTCCGCTAGTATGATAATAATATGCAAAGCCCAGTCCGGTTTGTTGGCCTTGATCTTATTGCGCGCGCGCACGACTAGGTCATTCATCTTTGATACTGGTCTAGCTTAACGCAGTAGTTAGAGTTACTGAGAAAGTTCAAACAGCGCTCTTTCATATGATACCCCACATGCCCTAGTAGCCCCACTTCGATTTTTTAAGACCCTCTTTCAGTAAAATAAAAAAACTTTTTTATTTGCAAAATAGTTGGGCAAACGTCATCTAAAACTGTTCCAAATTTCAAGTTGATAGCATTATTGCTATTTTTTTATTGTTCTTGAGATTTCCAGCTGTAACAGACGGACAAACAGACAGACGCACCATTTATTTACTATTTATTTCGTAACTTCACAGCTGACAGTAAGTGAACACATATTATTATTCCAAACATTACGCCAATTACGAAGTACTCAGATAATTATAGTAAAAATACAGAGAGTGACATAATTATTAATATGTATGTATGTATGTCCTTTTGACCATTTTGGTACGGAACCCTAAAAAGCAACCACCACTGCCGCTACATTGCGTGATATTCCTCCGATTCGGTATGGCCCTCATAGTGATGAAAACCCACACACGAGACGATCATATCAAAATTATGCTATCGAAAGCAAAATTATAAATAAGAAAATCCTTCCTTCTACATTTCCCAGAGACATGGTAACGAAACGAAGCAATAGCAATATATCACACTGCATGGCAGCACTTTCCCTCCATAACCTAGGTTTCCAGGTCCGTACCTACGTACCTAGTAGAGATGGGCACACTATGACTTTGGCCGACTAGTTGGCCAAGCCGTTCATTAGTTTCGGTGGAGATCAGTGTACAAAACCGCTTTAAAATAAATAATATAGTTTATACTAGGTTACGTTCTTTATTCAGAATTTCAGAGTTGTGAAACTCTAGATTCGAGTTTTTTTTTTAGTTAAATTATTGACAGTATAATTATTGATAGGAAGAGTTGATTCTAATATAGGTACCAATTATTTACAATGAAGGTGACGTTTTAATTTCATAATTTCATTACCTATTTTTGAGCATAGGTACAATTATGAGTGTTTAGAGGCACGAGGGGTGTAAAGTTCACTCATCCTCATATTTCAATAGAAAAGAAGAAGTCCTCCTTTATTGAAGTAAAGAGCCGATTAGTCGGAGCTGTTTGCCGACTAGTTGCCGACTACAAATATGGCCGGATAGTCGGTATTACCGACTAGTGGGTAAGTACATCTCTAATATCTAGGTGTAGGTACCTAGGTCTCGTGGGAGACCGCTGATAGCATCTTTAAGTGCTAACAAGACGTGCAGAACGTTTTGTCGCCTGTCTAACCAGCATCTTGCTTTCAATTATACCTTAAATGGTAGTCTTTTACTTTGAAGTCAATCTGTTTGTCTTAACCCTTGGATTGTGAATGTAATCTGTTATCAAATCGCTTGTTATTTGTGATTGATGTTGATGTATAGTCACAAAAATATGACTGCTGAGGAGGTGTATTGGGTCTGATTTTGGGTTAACTGATATTACCTAGGGGTTTTTCCATAGGGAAATTCTAAGGCAGCATTTTACAAAGGACATAATGTTGACTTAAAACATCAAGCCTATTTCAAGCCACTTCTGACACTTCTAAAGCCTAGGCTATGATATATCTACAAATGCGCATCTGTAAATCTTCTTTAAGGCGAAAGCGCCATGGTAGCCCGCGAAATTCAAAATTTCTTACGTTTTTTGCAATTTGTAGGTCAGTGTGAGCTTGTATGTTGATTAAAATATGATTCGCGGCCGTAGCTAGTATGGCTTTACAGAATCATAATCATTAGAATCAGCAATATAGCTCCGTAAGTTAGCATTTATCTCAAATCCAGCGATTTCATGAAATCATGAGGTTTGAGTTAAATGCTAACTTATGAAGTTGTATTGCTGATTCTAATGATTATAATTCTCTAAAGCCATATTAGCTACGGCCGCGAATCATATTTTAATCAACATACAAGCTCACATTGACCTACAAATTGCAAAAAACGTACGAAATTTTGAATTACGCGGGCTAGCCTGGCGCTTTCGCCTTAATTGAATTCTTCCAAAACTTACAACACCCAACCAACCAAAGAGCTAACAAATAAGCCTGTCACAAAATACGCAATACCAACATTACAATACAATAATATCGTTCGTCATAACTTATTGACGATATATCGCCGATATTATTCGACACGTCATTCAACACGCTCTTCCTGCTGAGCAAGCGTGCGGTTTGATAGAAGTGATGGTTGCATGTTATGTAATACATAATGTACAATGAGCTTTTTGAATGGTTAACATTATGTAAATGAGGTATTGTGTTTTTAAAACAGTGATTGGGAACGGTATTGCGACACTAATAAATAACAGCTAGTTGCAAAAACTTTAGTTTAGTGGAGAGTTTAAATTCATGCTATTCCTTTTAATATGTATCAAAAAGAAAGTGACAGCATCAATTTAAAGGATTTATTACAAACATCTATAAGTTTGTATTACTTATACAGGGTTACTTGTAATTCAACGTATTCCTTGCAGGACATCACAGTAGGGTTAAAATGCAATAAATTAAGCCACCAAAATGTTCTACCGAAATTCAGTTTTTTTTTTTGTAATTTTTGTCTAAGAAAAATATAAATTACGAAAAATAAAATGTTAAATTAGTGATATTTGCCAATTTAGGCATTTTTCAACTTTTATTTTTTAAAGAAAGATCTGCTACGGCATCAGCTGTGATAATAACTTAAATTCCAATAAAGTCGCGCCGTAAATCATTTTTGAATTGTATTTTTCATAAAAAAACTAAAAATCTAACTAACTCAAAAACTACTGAATTTCGGTAGAACATTTGGTGGCTTAATTTGTTGCATTTTAACCCTACTGTGACGACCTGCAAGGAATACGTCGAATTACAAGTAACCCTGTATAAATGGTTTATGGCTTTCTTTATTATCATGAAGTGTTATGGAAAAATAGTGTTTATTACGACTGCTTGATGAAGTAATATTATAATTATTGCACGCCTCACAACGCTTCAGCGTGTGAGTGCTCTACTCTTGATAATAATATTAAATAATAAGTTTATTGTACAAGGAGAAGCACATTGAACACATACACTAAACATGATAGTACAAGTGGTAGTCAAAATCATGATTATGACACCTTGTCAACATTTTCCAACATAAAATCTTTTCTACACTCTCAATTATACATAGAATTCATATTAGCAGGGAAGTCTTAAAAACTAGAGTCTTGAAATTATAAGATTAATATATATACTTGCCTTAATAAAACAAAAATGTGATTTCAAACAATTACGTGTAGCGCGTTCCATGGGAAGTGTGTCTGTTTGTCGTCATGATTTACGTCATCAGTTCATCACACACAATGGATTAATCTAAATCTTCTTCTATATGTATACTTGAGCCCTATTGATTTTATTACCGTTCAAAAGATATTAACAGAAATCGATGAATTTTCTTAGATTTTTTTCCGTAAAATTTATCGTCAACATGTTTCTTGGGGCTTTTGGCTAAGTAATAACAGCCGCATGGGTCGATCGATCAAGTTAAGCTACGCTTGCCGCGGTTGGTCCGTGGATGGGTGACATCTTTACATACCAAAACCCTTCCGTGCCTTAGAAAGCACGTTAATCCGTTGATCCCGGCTGTCATTAGAGGATCGTTGACATTCGTTACGGGTCGTCAGAAGCTCGAAAGTCTGACAACTGAAGAGGTATCGTATTACCCAGTAACTGGGTTGTGGAGGTCAGATAGGCAGTCGCTCCATGTAATATACTGGTATTCACCTGTATCTGATTAGACTGGAAGCCGACCCTAAGATAGTTGGGAAAAGGCTAGACAGATGATGATGCAAATGATATTTCTGTCTGTGAGGCGTGCACTTTTGGATTTACCAAATTTTTTATGTTTATAAAGAAACCATCTTCAAAAAGCCTCAAATAAGTCAAGAAACAAAATAATGTGCTCCGATGCGAGCGTTCCGATGTGGAAATGATTATACGTAGTGATACAGTCGAAGAATGAAACAATAAGTGGGTAAGACATTTTCAAAAACATTATTTTCCCGCATATCAGGCGCATGCCAGCTTCTTGAACTTTCAATTTCATTCATTAACAACATTCTTAGTACTGTGTAAAATCTTAAGGTAGTAAGGCTCGTATTTATAATCAAGTCATTTCTTGAGTAATTACTTGCTACTAAGTAATTTCTTGATGAAGTCATTACTTGAGCGTAGAATTCTTAAGTAAAGAAAATGGTGACAATTACTTGGCTAAGAATTCTAAGCTTTGACAGTTCTAACTTCAAGCAATTACTAAACTATAGAATAAAATCATTACTTGAGCATTTACTTTTACTGAAGTAATTACTTTTACTTGACTATAAATACGAGTGTAAACCTTTTCAGTTCACGACTGGACTCTTGGATCACAGATGAGTGGACCATGCGTACAACATCAGATACCTAATAATAATGGTGAACTCTCACTTAACTCTCTTTGCCATAACAGCTATTAAAGAGCAGAAAGGACTATCTCATACATAATGTATGGCGCACTAATTAATATGGTAATATCAACAGTATGATAAATATGGTAATTTTCTCTGTCCAAAGCATTTCCGGTTTGCACTGTGTTTGTGGAATATTTAGAATATATTTATGCAGACATAGTTAAGTGTATCAAATTTTATTTGCATACAATTTATAGGTTTGGTGTGATATAATTTTGATGTGTGTTACCTAATGACTTTTGTGAGTCATCGATATTTCTGGGATTTAAATTATATCTGTCTGTTACTGAACTTAGAAAATTGTACAATGATTTTTCTCTCTTTATTTGTTCAGAGGCTATCAAGCCGTAAAGGACCTACTCATTAGGGTGCGGGGCGGCTCCAACAGTGTCTTAAGCATGATTGCGAGTCACCTGGACTGTATGTACGTGGGTCACTGTTGTGCCGTCTCTCAGGGGATGTCGTAACAGTGACCAACCGTTATTTCTTGTTTTGTTTTGTTTAGTGTCTGTGTTTACTAACATAGTCGTAAGTTTTACTAACAATCTTGTTGAGTCTTGGTTACTCGAATAAAGACACATTCTAATTCTAATTCTAATTACTCATTCATTATTTATTCTTGATTACTCATTTTTTTTAGTAATTTTTTCAATGTACTTGACAAAATAATGTTGCTACTGTTTATGATACAACAAGCCTTTGTAACCTTTAACAACGGGATAACGGGAATAAGAATTAAATTATCGATTTTAACCGTTCTTTTAGCAGTGTTTTTAGTGACTTTCCTTGATTTAGAAAAAAACACAAACATATGCATGTTTTAAATTTCGAATTTGTTCACATTCACAGTTCAATTTCGAGTAGGGGTGTGACTTACCGCGTTTTGATATTTAGTACACAATAAAAGGATTTCTGACGGAAGAAGAAAAGGGGCATATTGGGACAATTATTAACGTCTATCTTCGGAATGAATGAGGCATACCGAGATATAGAGTCATTAAATTTAAATTCTCCCTCTGCTAAGCCGCTTTTGATACAGAAAATTAAATAAATATGCATAGTCACTGCGTCTAGAATATTTCAGGCTGTCGGTAAGCTAATTATGATAAGTGCATATGAAATTTTCAGAATTTGCAATGAGTTGTGAAATATTGTCATCTAGACAAGGACGATGTTCATGGTTAATGTAATGTGCAGTAATTGACCAATATTTGCAAGTTTCACAATATCGAGGACTTTGTGCCGGTTGCATTATGTCAATGTTTGTCATTGTTTGTGCTAATCTGCGTGGAATTGTGAGAGCATTTAGGATTATTAGCAAGTACATGTAGTGCGTGTTTGTGGGACTTATGACTGTAAGTGGCCATTGCGAGGACTTAACTTCTGAAGTGTGTGTTGTGTTGTTAAATTCTATTTATGTGTTTGCAAAATAGTTACTGTAAGAATGAAATCTTAATGAAAATTTCTAAATCATATCTCCTATTCGATTGTGTCGTTATCAAAATCTTTTTTACTTTTCCTGATACTTGCGGCTACAAATCAAGCTCAATCTGCCTAGCCTTTTCCCAACTATTTTGGGGTCGGCTTCCAGTCTAACCGGATGCAGATGGATACCAGTATTTCACATGGAGCGACTGCCTATCTGACATCCACAACCCAGTAACTGAGTAATTCGATACCCCTTGGTAAGACTGGTTTTCAGACTTTCGGGCTTCTGACGACCCGTAACGGCTGTCAAAGATCCACTTAACGTGCTTTCCGAGGCATGGAGAAGTCTCGGTATGCAAAGATGGTCACCCATCCACGGACTAACCCCGGCAAGTGTAGCTTAACCTGATGGATCGACCCGTGCGGCTGTTATTACTTAGCCACGAGCTCCTATATCAAAATCAAGATATACATTTAATTCTTTTTAATTATTTTTTTGTATAGCTTGATATAATTATGTAGCCGTGTGTCCACCTAAAAAATACAGCCTTTTAGCACCAGCAGATTTTTACTACATTTTAATCTACTTCCGACCTCAAATTTTATTACGCGAGCAAGTCACGACTCTCCCACATAACATTATTATAAACGTATAGAAGCACATTTGCACATGTAACGTTATTCGTACTATAAAGATGCTTCGTCTTTAACAAAAACTGTGAAAGGTCACCAGCTTCCGTGTGTTCTGCCATCACGTTACGTCATGACTCGTGGTGTACTGACTACTGAGAGTTATTGAGATGATATAGTTCGATAGTGAAACATGTGTGCTTAGACCTATATCGTCGCTAATCTAACTAAGTGACGTAACTGATTCGAAGCATATTTTACAGAGCAAGCTATTTTTCTTTTTTTTTTTTGTAAACTGTAGATACATCGATCAAGATTTTTGCATTATCATGAGAACGGTAAGGCATAGGTACAGATACGCCGATTAGACAGATCGATTTGACTTGGAAAATGTATCAAATTACGAGTAGGTACTATAGATAGGTCGGCTTAGTTCAAAATGTCAGATACGTCAGTTAGATTAGCGACGATATTGTAGAAAGATGTTCAAACATTTGTTTCGATTAAAAATTGTTTTAAAATCGATACGCAAATCTATACCGTATTCACAATAAGATAAGACATTGAAACAAACCTTTTTTACAGTCCCTTCAACCGATTTTGACTTCTATTCCGTTGGCGATTTTTAATTTGCTTGACTAAAATGTCAAAATGACAAAAAAAAATCGATCGCAGCTGACATTTTGATCTAGCAAATAAAAAATTAATATTTAGACTTAGGTCATTTATGAAAAATTAACAATCTAAACACAATAAAAGAAGTCAAGAGTTCAAGCATTACATCAAAACTAGGTCACAAGATTCCAATCATACAGTTTTCAAGATTAATTCATTTGAAAAATGTTATCAATCATCATTCAATCAGAACGACTCCCACGCACGTAGAATGACGTTATGCATAATTGTGACAGGAAGATGCATTGTTTTAACTCAATACTATTAAATAATGTTACAAAAGTGTTATTTAAGACTAGGTGCGCCCCGCGGTTTAGACCGGGATATAATTAGCATATGTGTTAATCCAGGGAGTATAAACTATCTACATACCAAATTTTATCCAAATCGGTACAGCCGTTTGAGCGTAAAGAAGTAACAAATATATAAACACACCCTCACATACACACACACTCACAAACTTCCGCCTTTATAATAACAGAGTGATGACGAAGAGTGAAATTCAAACCCATAGGACAAGCATTGTTTAGAAAGCCTTCTAGTTTCAGTTTTTTATGATGAGTATGATGACTCATATCTATATAATATTCTATTTATCTCCGTGGACTTTCGACGAGGGTTTTAGCAAATGAAGGATTATAAATTTTATATAATGATTCCGGGACGATAATAATTTCTGCAATTATCAAATATCTATGCTTAGTCATCACCGCATTGGCCATTCCACAAGCAGAGCCCTTCAACACTCTCCTGATCGACGCCACCAGCACCAGGTTGAGGTTGACACCTCAACCCAGCGCTGTACCACATCCGACGTACTGGAGCATAACGCAGTGCCACCCCGACTCACTGGGGAATTTCAGCAGACAGTTCTGACTCACTGTGAACTATGCGGCACACGGTTCCGACTCACTGGAACCTCAACTACCCTGGCAAGCATCGCAAGATACACGACTCAGCCCACTATCGACCTCCGGTCCCCGGAGAGGAGTGATGTGGCGGCATCTACATCGCCACATACGAACTACGCATCAAATACCTGACGTGAGACGTCACACAAATCCTGTATCGCACAAGCAGAGTTTACCGCGCGGCTGACATAATTACAACATCCCGACATCAACAGTCGGGCAGTTGCTTACCAGACACAACTCCCACCGGAGGAGGATCCTCCTTTTTCTATGGAGGATGATTGAACTTTACACCGTGTTCCTCATACCTCTATGAACCTTTTCGCAACCATCATAATCATAGCCTTTTCTCAACTATGGATTAGTCAATCTAAGAATTACTTGCCTAATATGGCAATGTAATTGTATAGTGTCCGGAGATACTGCAATCTGATCTAACCTCATCAACTCAATTACAAGAAGACACAGATATCTTAAGATATCTTAAAACATATAACCCGATTGTCAATTGTTCAGATTTCAACAGTTGTTCAAACCACAGTCCAAACTGCCTGGGGGCTTACTATGAGATCTTATAGCAGGGCAGATGTTGAACGTTTCCAGTGAGAGAGAAAGAGACTGCCGTATCTCGTATAGGCCGTATCTCTCTCACTGGAAACGTTCAAATTCTGCCCTGCTATAAGAATTCATAGTAATCCCCCATAATGATCTTTGGTAATCATAGCAATGGCAAATAGATGAAGATGCTACTACACATCCATCTAAGTCGTTCACATTATGTAGGTCGATTACCTTTCCATACATACGCAAGTCATAACATCATACATACCTAAACATGCCATGTCATACATACACGTAGGTCACAACATGTCATCAATGAACAATTTGTTACAAGTTTTCTCTCCTTCCCTACAATTGACTTAAGAAAGTATCACCTTACGACCTGAGGCCTAAAATGTGCATACTAATACATCATTACTTACATAGATTACTTTACACATTATATTCTCAGAGAAATGTTACATAATAGTTGCGTAAATAAGCGATGTTCCGCCTGTGAGATTTTCTGAGTGTTTGAACAAATATTTTGTGGGTCAACAATTTAGGTAAATATGTTTGCTAGCGTGTGATTTGGGTAAATCTTGCTACCGTGTGCACTGTGTAGGATTTAGGTAAACAGATGATGTAAAAGGAGCTAAATGGAGAAGTGACGGGGAAGGAGAAAACGGGTCAGATTTGTAGGAAGCCAGCTTTTGTCTATTTGTTCAATTGTTAGGCATAATTCATCCATAACGCTAAGAGGAATGTGTGGTGTTACACGAATGGATAGAATAAAAATGAGTACATAAGAGGAAGTTTAAAAGTGTCACCGGTGACTGAAAATTTGTGCGGAAATCGGTTGCCATGGTATGGGCATGTGATGCGGAGGAATGAGGAAAATGTCGTGAGGAAAGTTTTGAGTATGAATGTCGATGGCTATAAGAGTAGGGGAAGACCAAAGAAATGATGGATGGACTGTGTGAAAGATGACATGGCTAGAAAGGGGGGGACTACCGAGATGACGACTAATAGAGAAGTATGGAAAAAAGGACATGTTGCGCCGACCACAAATAGATTGGGATAAGGGCAGGAGAATGATGCTGTTAGGCATAATCCACTTGAACTAAACAACCAAATGCTCTGAGAACAGGAGTGTTACCTAGCGGAAAATGAATTCAAATAACTTGAGGGCAGTTTTGATTGCACAACACAAGATGTGTGTATCAAGTACCTACTGAACATCTTAGATTCGATTCCAAAAATTAAAACCCTAGAAATACTGTCTTACCTCGGAAAGAGTATCGATAGCAGCTTCAACCTAGAACCAAACAATCAATCTGCCTAGCCTTTTCCAACTATGTTGGGGTCGGCTCACAGTCTAACCAGATGCAGCTGAATACCAGTATTTTACATGAAGCGACTGCCTAACTGACCTCCACAACCCAGCAACTGGGTAATGCGATACCCCTTGGTATACTGGTTGTCAGACTTTCGGGCTTCAGACGACCCGTAACGACTGTCAAAGATCCACGAATCACAGCCGGGACCAACGACTAAACGTGCTTTCTGAGGCGCAGAGGAGTCTCGGTATGTAAAGATGGTCACCCATCCACGGAGCAACGCCGGAAAGCGTTACTTAACCTGATCGACCCGTGCTGCTGTTATTACTTAGCCACGAGCTCCTCCTGAAGCTAGAATCAAACTCAAACTCAAACTCAAACATAGATCAAAATAATGTAGGAAGGTATCTATGGAAATGGTTTAAATTTTACGGAGCAACATCATCATCATTTCAGCCTGAAATCACCCACTGCTGAAGTATGGCGGAAAAGGGGGAGGCTTGGACCCAAGGCCTCCCCTTTTTCCTCCATTCTCCTCGGTTCCGTGCGTCCCTCATCCAGGTGTTCCCACGTCTTTGACGATATCATCAACGCGCTTTTAGACGTCCCTTTTAAAAACTGGATGCATAAAGCCTATCAAGGATATGGAACTACACATAGACAGATTAATATCCACAAAAACGACTTTAATATACTAAAACTATGTACTAAGTCAGTCACAGCCCTTTTTATCAACAAAGTCATTAATATATAGATCTATGACATTCACTGAATCGTGAAACAAGCGTGGGAGACAACGGTTCTTGTACAGATATCATCGCAACTGTGGTAAGGAACCTCATTATGTAGCTTAATTATTTGGGTTGCATTTTACACGCATATATGCTGTTTCGTTCTAATTGACGGTATTCAAATATAGTAGGGACCTGCTGCCACGGCGTATGCGCTTGCGCAGTTACCCTACCTTCTCTTTCTCTCGTTTAAAGGGTATAAAATGGTAACAAAACGTTTTCTTGCTTTTTGGATGGGCTGAACGTTTTCAACCTGACCTAAAATAGTAAAAAACTAAAGCCCGAACCTCCTTTTACGAGTGTCTTAATTCAATGCGTAGCTATAATACATCATGTAGAACAGGTGGCTCAGTGGTAATAGCCGCGACTTACGATTTGTAGGTCGTAGGTTGGAACCCCGGCAGGCGCTTTACTTCGTGTAAATTATTTCATCACCAATAATCTCAAACCGGTGAAGGAAAACATCGTGAGGAAAGCGGCATGTTCTAACCAAAAAATTTAACCCGCACTGGGCCCGTGGTGGATTAAGGCCCACTCCCTCTCACAGAGAGGAGGTCTCAGTCCCAGCAGTGGGAATATTATAAGCTGATTATGATACATGCTATTAAATCGTGACATAAGTACGTACCTAATTGACATAATTATTTGGAGAGGCCCATTGCAAAAACGCAACCACTTAGATTGAAATTATTGATGGTCACAGTTGATCTTGTAGTGGATATTTATAACGCAAACCTCTTTTTTGAGAATTCTCCATAAATTATAAGATTCGGTTATTTTTGAAGATCCCCTGAGCAAAAAACACTTACACAGACGAGGATACAATGGATTCATACATGATAATGATACGTTTTATTGCAGAGCCAAAAATATACGCTAGAACTAAGTGCTACAAACGACTTTATGATTCTCTAATGATGTCTTTATGCACAATTATATACATAATTATATATTTTATCTTAACACTAATGTGTTATGCGTAGGATTAAGTGCAACTTAACCACTTGAAAGGTATATTATTATAACTTAAATGTCAAAAGGCTATTGACCTTGTATGAGGTATGTACGCATAATGTTATACGTGCACTTGTCTCAATTTTCATTCACTATCATCAGAGCAATATCCGGCTTATAACTTTGAATCCTGTCTGCTTGAAGACTCAGGTTTACAAAAATATTGCGTTGAAATACGTTACCTACAACATTTTCCATGGCTCGATTGATGCCCTCTAAAACATATACCTTTTGAACCTAACCTATCTAAGGAAAATTGAACTGAAAATCGCTATTGTCACCGTGTATTTCTATTTCACATAATTATGAGGGCAAAGTTAGATAATTGAAAATCCAGTGCGCGATAAAATCCCGCCGCGATATTTTTACGTCCGCGCGAACGTCGGCTAAGGGTGTCTGTAAACTCAACAAACATTTCCAGAGTGAAAATACATCTTTTCTTTTTTATAGAACTTAAAACGGATCATTAAGGCGAAAGCTCCAGGGTAGCCCGCGAAATTCAAAATTTCTTACGTTTTTTGCAATTTGTAGGTCAGTGTGAGCTTGTATGTTGATTAAAATATGATTCGCGGCCGTAGCTAATATGGCTTTACAGAAATATTATCATTAGAATCAGCAATACAACTCCATAAGTTAGCATTTATCTCAAACCTCATTATTTCATGAAATCGCTAGATTTGAGGTAAATGCTAACTTATGGAGTTGTATTGCTGATTCTAATGATTATAATTCTGTAAAGCCATATTAGCTACGGCCGCGAATCATAATTTAATCAACATACAAGCTCACACTGACCTACAAATTGCAAAAAACTTAAGAAATTTTGAATTTCGCGGGCTACCGTGGCGCATCAACCTTAATTCCTTCTTATTTCTTATGGTATAACATTTAATTGACCTAGCAGAAGAACCTCTCCAATTGAAGTTGTTATGACATTTAAGTGCGAGGCATTTTTTTACAAATGTTTATGCTAAGTCATTGTAATAACGTAACATTAACATTACGTTACCGACTTGCTCCCAAAATGGAGGATTGATTGATTAAATAACCCAATGAAAGGTTAGATTGCTACTTATGGTATGGCGATTGATAGGATTATTATAATGTCTACTACAGTGATTGTTTGGTTTTGTAAAGATATTGTCTGCAACCTACGAATAAGTTATAAGGCTGCAACTACATCGTTCCGGACATTACTTTGCAGTCTTTGGGGCTATAGTTCATAAGGTTCAATGTGTTAACAGTTTTTGCCCTATTTATGTTGGGCTGAAACAATTTTGTCAGCTGAAGGCGACGAGGTTGAGTTGTTTTTACGGTTCCGTACCTCAAAAGGAAAAAACGGAACCCTTATAGGATCACTTCGCTGTCCGTCTGTCTGTCTGTCAGTCTGTCAAGACCCTTTTTCTCAGGAACGCGTGGAGCTATCAAGTTGAAATTAATATCAAATACGTAAGTCTATAGCCTCTTGAAGTCCTAAAAAACTCAAGCTTCTAAGTCATTTTACGACACATTTTGATACTCTCAACTGTCGCAAGTAAATCAAAACCTATAGGGTACTTCCCAATGACCTAGAATAATGAAATTTGGCAAGAAGCAAGATCTCACAGCACAAATAAAGGAAAAAGTCCGAAAAATTTTATTTTTTAATTCTATCACATAAAAAAAAATTTCAAGTCTGTCAGTCGGTCAAGACCCTTTTTCTCAGGAACGCATGGAGATATCAAGTTGAAATTAATATCAAATATGTAAGTCTATGGTCCCTTAGAGTCCTAAAAAAATCAAGCTTCTATGTCAACGCAATAAAAAATGCGGTCATTTTGCAACATATTTTGTTACTCACAACTGTCGCAAGTAAATCAAAACCTATAGGGTATTTCCCGTTGACTTAGAATAATGAAATGTGGCAAGAAGCAAGGTCTTTCAGCACAAGAAAAGGAAAAAGTCCGAAAATTGTGAATTTGTAATTTTATGATTTAAAACTTTTTTTTTGGGATCCAATGTTAGGTAAGTTTGTTTTTGGGATAAATTCTTTTCAACTACGGAACCCTTCATTGTGCGTGGTCCGACACGCACTTGGCCGGTTTTTTTAATCTGGAAACTTCATGTAACTTCACATTTCATCATTCACTTGTTCTGGATCATTAATTTTGCTAGCCAAAAGTGAGAGAAATATGAATATCGTCACTCGTGGGAGATATCAACAACAAATACTCAAAATTGTTGAACCGAACTCAAGTTGGATCATAACAAGATCAAAATTTCACGCAATTATTCATCACAAACTGGCTCAATAGACATAATTCGGTAAACAGCTACTTTCTACGTAACAATAATGACGAACAGCTTCGCCATCATTCGTGCATCTTCGGGAACCTTCGCTATTATTCGTGTACCGGTAGTTCACATACAGGGTGTAATGATTACAGTCGTGGCGTTGATTCTATGCATTATGTCAGAAAGGCGTGCGTGGTAGCTTCGGGCTATGAGGCTAAGTGCACTCGATACAATGAATGTAGAAGTTAGACAAAATATAGTAGGTTTGAGGTAGTATCAGTGATATTTTGAATTGGATATTAAAGGAAATGGTTGACAGGGGAGAATGGAAGAAGAAAACGTGGTGCGCCAGCCCCACGTTAAACGGGATATGGGCAGGAAGATGATGATGGATTTATTAGAGTTGAAATCTATATATATAAAAGAAAGTCGTGTTAGTTACACTATTTATAACTCAAGAACGGCTGTACCGATTTGGCTGAAAATTGGTGGGTAGGTAGCTTAGAACAAGGAGACGGACATACCATACTTTAAAAAAAAACGGATAAAACGTGGTATAACAACGGCTGGACCGATTTAGTTGAAATTTTGTGTGTAAATTTGAATGGGTTCCTGGATGGTTTGAAAACACAATTGGATCGTTCAGACAGGACCACGTCTGTCGGGTCCGCTAGTTAGAAATAAATCAAAATCACGTAAAGAATCTACAGATAAAACATTGGAGGAAAAACATGTAGTAGAAATAATATTACAAAAACACAGGCTGTTTTTTGTGATATGTGATGAACTGATTATTTTTTTTAGAAATGGATAGTAGTGTACAAAAGAGTATTCAATCAAAACAAATAGGTTACGATATTCATTAGTGTCAAGAAAACTGCTAATGAATTTATTGCGTTCCAACAAAACGACAATAAAACCTTTGAAAAAAATAATTGAGCCAAAAGTATCTCCTTAGTGTTTCCTTAAGGTACTGACACACGTGCTCATAAAAAGCATGCCTATAAGCACGCTTACTCGAAAACATACTACAAATAAGTATGCTCATTACTAGTCACACATGCTACTAATGAGCACTTGCTCAATAAAAGCATGCTTTCGAATTCGAAGACATAAATGACATCTACCAACCCGCACTGGGTCCGCGGGATGAATGTAATCCCACTCTCGAAAAGAGAAGGCCTGTGTCCCAGCAGTGGGAACATTATAGGCTGAATATGCTATGCTAAGGGCCATAAAAGCTCGACCTGTCATTAACACAAAAAAGACATGACATAAGACAAAGACCTCACACCCCAAAAAAGAAAAGAACCATGACGAGATTAATAGCATAATAAATGGCTGCTTCATAACACTTGTTATATCTTTATGACTCCAAATCATCACAAACTTCAACGTAAATTATGTATCACAATACATAATACCTTTTTAGATGAAGTCGGATAAGCCACATTAGAGTTATCTCTATGGGAATACTGACCATAAGGTAACTATACGTAGTGAACATTGTTCGTTGAATTTGAGGTCAATTGTTTTGAAATAGTGCAGTGGGCTGTATGAGTACATTTTGGCTTGGCGTGTTTTAAGAATTGGGTTCCTACTTAGTTTTTTCGTCATCATAATTGTTAAGTTTATGAAAAATAGGAATAATGATGGACAAATTGCAAAAAAAAAGTCATGATCTGCCGATATTTTCACATACACGGTCTTATTAAAAACGAGGTTTTTCTTCTGTCATGATTTAAACCATCGAGACAGTTTTTGTAATAAGAACCTAGCTGTAATAGAAATACAGTTCTTTATACAAAACTGACAACTTAGTCCGGTAGGTACTAAGTTGTCAGTTTTGTAAAACTGACAAGACAACTAATGTGTAGGAATAAAGTTCGAAATTCAAAAAAGGGTCCATGTTTTTTTAAACCTGGGTTTGAAAATGAACCTTGTTTTGTAATAAGATGGATTGAGTGAAGCCATGACAGACAAAACAATTAACATAACATTTCTAATACGAAATATTTATACAAAATGCAAAAAACTTAATCAATCTGAACAAAAAACCTATCATATAATATTAAATGAGCAATATTTATATATATATTTGTAATTACGTTCTCGAAAACGGCTCTAACGATTTCGATGAAAGTTGCAATAAGTATAGGGTTTACGGGGGCGAAAAATCGATGTCTGGGAAAACATTTTTTCTGTATATTCACCCGAGCAAAGCTCAGTCGACCTGGGCCCCAAGTCTGCTATTTTTTACATTCCAACACGATCCCATTGTCACTGCATTGTCATTTTGCTAAAAGTTCGTAATCTGCTAAATTCATAATTTCAATGGAGTGTCAGTGGTTGACCATTGGAAAGTCATAATGACGCCATTATGACGCCATTATATTAGTAGACTACCAAACTTGTCAAAATCAACAATTATGAAATCAGTGATAGACCATTCTGACACTATTGTAATACTTGACTTGAAGCCCACGTACTTGGCGATTTAAAAAACTTCGGCATAGTTTTTATTTCAAATGCACATATTGATCTAAAAATAGTTTTCTATTAAAATGTGAGTATTTAGAAACAGAAATAAGTATTTCTCTTAAGTGAACCTATACTGGTCACCATCACTCGCCTTTAGGTACCCATATCCCAATACAATGGTTGCTCCTTCCTAAAATACGGCGAAACTAAGTAACTTTGTAACCATCTTTTACAGTAACTATAGCACCTTTCTGATAGGAAAAAATACACAGTAATCTACAATACATAAGAAGTGATTTCATGTGTCATGAAATCTATTTTAGTTTGTAGAACACAGAAAAAAAAAACCTAAATCCAGGTCTATTTCGGTCTATTTTTTCGAGTTGTTAACATAATTACTCCTACAGTTTTCATTAAAAGTGTTCATAAATTTATACAGTTCCTTAAAAACTAATAAGGAATGATTTCTTGTCATTACTTTTTTAGTTTAATCAACAGATTTTTTGTAAATCAATAATTACTTCATATTTTGCAAGCGTTGTGTCATCGCGCTTCTCGTTCTTTTCTACGCAGTCCGACAGTGACCGCGCTTTTTACGACGGACAAGCCTTAACACCCTGGGAAACCACCATTCAATTATCACACACGCAAATTACCGAACATGATTGGTGGAAATCTTTCAACTCGTGCTGCAACTCGCCAATTAGCCAATCAGGAAACGTATTCTTCTAAATGTCTGACGCAACGTCAGGGGGCCATCCTCACGACTCGTCGGTGAAATGACGAGTTATTATGGTAAAAACGGTAAGGTCGTGACAGAAAGATGGACGGAAAATGGATGCAGTGGACAAGAATTGGCTAGGGGATCATGACAACTTGAGACTTTCCTGATGCTGATTTATTTTTTACTAGCGACCTGGCCCTGCTTCGCACGGTTTTTATGACTTGACAATACATGAAGGTTCCTATACAGGGTGTAAGTGAAACAGTGGCAATATTTTAAGGGGTCATTGTACTCATAATTATGAACAACTTTTACTATGGAACCAAACCTGAAAGTGCGAAAAAAAATCAGCTGTTCCCTGACATAAATGTACTGAACAGCTGATTTCGTCAAGAAAGAAAATGGGCAAAAAAATGTATTAATTAGATGGCTAATTTTAAGAATTTTTCACCTCGCTGTCTTTGAAGAGCGATTTTAGCCAAAGTAGCCCCATTACGTACTACTTTTATTATGATCATGAAAACTTAGATTTTTGCGCAGTGTTGAGGTCTACTTAGGAACCATGAAGTCACCCGTTTAGATTTTTTATTTAAAGTTTAAGTCCTAATTTACCGAACGTAAATTTTTCACTTTAAACCAACATTTGCATAACTTTCATCAAAGTTACGAAGCTGATTATTTTATGCATAAAAGTACTACTCATAAAGATTTAGTTGCAAAAAAAAAATCTCAACTAAGTCTTCTACTTTTTTTTTAGATTTTTCTTTAAACTGGTCAAGAACATACATGGGGGTGATTCGGATACCCCACCATACGAGGGACCTAAATTTAATTTTTGGACGTCAATGTTCCGGCTATCCTGTAGAAACCTTCATGTTTTGTCAAGGAGGCCTATGTCCAGCAATGGACTGCGACAGGACAACTTGAACTCCGCCACCGAGTTATCACCACGACAATCGGCAATGTGAATACCGTTGTAAAATTATCGCGATAAGTTGTGGCTACACCTACGTCCTACGTCCATCATCTCGATTATCAACGGCATAACCAGTTGGTGTGGCCCCGACATTAAAGAAAAAGAAATCTTACAATAAACAACGGCAGTACAATATCGACAGTTCAACAATTCTCGTTTCCCACACTCGCCAATAAACAAGCAAAATGCCTTATTAAATAATGAAGAATTCATTCTATAAAACCGGCCAGTGCCTTTAATATGCACGAACGAACGTCTGGTGAAAACGAAAGGCTGTCGGGAGGTCGGGGGTCGGGGAAAGTTTCCCCTAGGACCCGTTCCTAGGTCCAAGGTCTAGTCTAGCAACTACTAGATGAGCATACCGTAGTACAGGTTTGAAACGATTAAATTGAATGAAGTGAAATCTTTCGATGGCTGGATTTTTGTTTCCGAGTTCCATGTTGCGTCGAGAGTAAAAGGAAGTGAACGTTCTATTTTTAAATCTGATGACATATAGATAATAATAGATAAAGTATTTTTTTTTTAATTTTTACAAAAGGAGTATGTAATTGTAAACAAAAAATGTTTTTGTGTTTTATTTTTTTCAAACGAAATTTCATTATCCTATAAAAGGCTACCGAAATAATTGAGGCTAAAGTGTGCAAAAGTTTTGAGCTAAATTTTTTCACTTTAAAGATAAGCTGCCAAACATTAATCAACCTGTATATTAATTTTCTACAAAATACATAAAGCCATGAGCTTAACCTACGGCTTACTAATTAAACCATAATCTACCATTACATAGTTACATAAATCGCCACCAGAGGTCGCCGTGTCGCAAGACTTGATCAATTCAAATGTATGTTATTACAAACATCGCAAATTGGCTTCAATTAAATGCAATAATAACTTCAGAAATACATAGATACAATAAAAAATGGGCCTAAGGTGATTTTTATTGCTTTACGTAATATTTTTTGTAGATGATTTTATGTATGTCATTACTTACTTACCTACATAGGTACTTGTTTGTTGTTGCAAGTGTATTTCTTCATTTGTATTGATTGAGTTATTGATTACGATATTTGGTTGTTGGTAATGATTCTCTTTTTGTTTACATTTGTTGTTGTTGTTAGTCGTTGTTAGTTGTTGTTGTGTAAGTTGTTGTTAGTCGTTGTTAGTTGGTGTTGTTAGCTGTCGTTGAATATTTTTTCTGATAAAAGAGAAAGGTAAACCAACTAACAAAAAAAAAACTGACATTAATAGAATCTGGCATTTGCAGAATCTGGCATTTATAGAATCTGACATTTGTAGAATCTGGCATTTGTAGAATCTGGCATTCATAGAATCTGGCGTTTTAAACTCGTCTGACATTCCTAGAAACTGACATTAGTCGACTAAACCAAATTGTTTATACTTAGGACCTATTGCTTCGAAAGCTTTTCAAAGTAATTCTACGGTTTCCTAAAACTGCGGTGGTTGCCACAAATTTACCTTCGAATGACGTCACTGAAACATTATGAAAGTATGTTGATGGTGTTTCCCTGCACGCGTAGCATGACCACTTCGATATCTACGAGAAATAGACACATCTCTTTCTATTAGGTACAAAGTGACCTTTCGTTTTACATTTTTGACATTGCACCGTAGAAATCCTTCTACAATCTGTTTTTTACCCGACTACGGCAAAGCCAAAAGGAAGGGTTATGATTTTAGCAGTCTACTTGTGTATGTATGTATATAAGTATGTATTTACGTGTGTTCCACCGTAGCGCCTAAATTACTGAACCGATTTTGATGAATGAGGTATCAGTAGATTCGAAATAATGGTCCGGGTGACAGGCTATATAAATTCTCCCTAAATTTAATATGGTGGACTAATAATATATTTAAAAAAAATTAAATTGAGATAATCATGACATGTTTGGTATTAAAAGAAAGGTCTTGACGAGCACATTACAAATATGTATATACCTATGTCATTATTGTTTAAGTAAATAAATATTTTGAACTTTTTAGATCAATTTTATTTTTCCGTAGTCGGGTTACAGTTTTTAAACTTTATTCTTGTTTGTCTTTCGTTTTTAGCGGTTTCGGTAAATGTAAAAAAAAGAATCCTATTACGCCACAGTTTGTGAAACATAAAATACATTTTTTTGTTAAACAACTTTACGACTGCGCTAAAAAGACTTTTGCCCGCGGCTGCGCCCGCGTGGCTGTCGGAAAATATCCCACGGGAACATACCGGGAATTCCTTCCTTATTCCTTGTCTACATTATAAAGGGAACCTCTGTGCAAAATCTCAGCTAGGTCCAAGGGTTTGGGCTGGGCGTTGATGAGTCAGTCAATCAGTCAGTCAGTCAGTTAGGACTTCTCTTTTTATTTGATTATTATAAAACAATTGGACACGTATTTTTCTTTTTTTACATATTCAAAAGATTACGGCGATTGACGTCACGCCTTGCTAGATTTTATACGTGGAAGTGACGTAGCGAGCTCCCACTTTAATGCGTGTTATCCAACGATTATTTATTAAATGATTAAAGCAAAAAAATACAAGTCTAATATTTTTTTATTATCTAAAAATCAATCTGCCTAGCCTTTTCCGAACTTAACTTAACTTTTTCCAACCTTAAGATGGTTCAATTTTTATCCACAAATATAGAATATCTGTAATGGTGGAAGTAGGTGAAAATATGATTGCAATAGGTACTAATTCTCATAGAGATACAATGAGACATTAAAGTGGCTATCAAACCGTGTGATTGTGTGAAGATGTACTTGGTTTCGTCATTAAAAAGGTTACTTATCGAGTTGTAATGAACAGGCTAACAGTTTTAATTGATTGATAATTAATTTACGTGCTTGAGGAGCTCGTGGCTAAGTAATAACAGCCGCACGGGTCCGGGGTTGGTCCGTGGACGGGTGGCCATCTTGGAAACTCCTCCATGCCTCGGAAAGCACGTTAAGACGTTGGTCCCGGCTGTCATTAGTGGGTCGTTGACAGTCGTTACGGGTCGTCAGAAGCTCGAAAGTCTGACAGCCGTCTTACCAAGGGGTATCGTATCTTTGCTTGGCGAACTTTTGAATGTTAGCCAAACAAAGTGCTTTCACTGTTACAAAATTTATCTTGCGTCGATTAATTTAACTTGTTTTGGACAGTTTTTGCATTGTGCGTATGTATTGACATGGGTTCCAGTCCAAAATATGGAAGATTTCATACGTTAAACTTAAGTTCTCATACCACATAACCTAGAAAAAGTATTATATTGCTGTCTCATGACCGGCCACGCGGTGGCTCCATCTAGGATGTCTATTATCTAAGGATTGATCATTAATTTTGACAAAGATTATCGAATAGCTTCTGCCTTTGATGATTTGACATGGTTGGCATGAACATAATTTATTAATTGACCTCGTAAAGTATAGAAAAAAGTACTTTATAATATTTTGGCAAGGACAGTGTTTCTTTAAATTACGAGGTCAATTGAGGTACTTATTTGTTTGAGGATTCTACGTATGTATTTGTGGCAAGTGCAGCTTGACCTCAAAGATTGATCAATCCATGTGGTATTTACTTAGTTTTCTAAGTAAATACCACATGGATTGATTAATCTTTGAAAACGTGATTTGATAATAGGCCTTTAAAGTTAAAACAATCTAAGAAGTCCGATTTGACATGAGGGTGTCCCTCTTTGTCCCGCTATGTTTGTCTCTCTTTGGCATATGAAACGATATGGGCTGTCAAAATGGACCTATTATTTTGTAACAACTTTAATTTAATTTTTAACGACGCTATTGATTACCTTATTGGGAGATATACAACGTGTAGCGTTAAATGCGCAAAACCTCTTAAGTGGTCATTGTACTCATCATTATGAACAACTTTTACTATGGGACCAAACCTGAAATCGCGAAAAAAAATCAGCTGTTCAGTACATGTTCGCATAATTCGTCAAAATGTACTGAACAGCTGTTTTTTTTTTCGCGATTTCAGGTTTGGTCCCATAGTAAAAGTTGTTCATAATGATGAGTAGAATGACCCCTTAAGAGGTTTTGCGCATTTAGCCTTACACGTTGTATATATAAGGTGTTAAAAAATTAACACTAAAAACTTTAAGGAGTGCTTTAAACTATCTAACTGAATAACTTTTACTATGGGACCAACTTTTAAATCGTGAAATAAATCTCAGCTGTTGCCTACATTTATGTTCGCATAACTCGTCAAAATGTAAGGAACAGCAGCTTTTTTTTATTGCCAAAAATCAGAGCTTAAGCAGTCGTTCGCACGGAAGTAGGTATATCGCAGCGATTCTTTATCGCGCACTGGATTTTAAATGCTTTGCTTAGCGCCGAGAGTTAAATAAAACGATGTCTCTAAATAGCACACTTTTTCAGAAATCGGACCGTAACCCTCGGTGCGCGAGTCCGACTCACTCTTGACCGGTTTGTTTTTATTTTTATAAATATCCGAGAGGATTGGCGCTGTATGGCGAGATACAGGTTTACACCTAGTTCGGCTGCAGATGCTCCCATTACGTATTATTTTATAATAGCCTAATAGACTAGTAATCTATGATTATTTGTTTGTAACAAAACTTATTAGTCTCAATAAATAATTTATTATTTTAAAGGAGCTCGTGGCTAAGTAATAACAGCCGCACGGGTCGATCCGTCAGGTTAAGCTACGCTTGCCGAGGTTGGTCAGTGGATGGGTGACCATCTTTACATACCGAGACTCCTCCGTGCCTCGGAAAGCACGTTAAGCCGTTGTTCCCGGCTGTTATTCGTGGATCTTTGACAGTCGTTACGGGTCGTCGGAAGCCCGAAAGTCTGACAACCAGTCTTACCAAGGGGTATCGTATTACCCAGTAACTGGGTTGTGGAAGTCAGATAGGCAGTCGCTCTATGTAAAATACTGGTATTCAGCTGCATCCGGTTAGACTGGAAGCCGACCCCAACATAGTTGGGAAAAGGCTAGGCAGATTGATTGAAATAATTTATTATTTATTTATTTTAACTTTACTCTGCGTTTATAAGGGGTTTAAAGCCTAAAGAAGCACTTAAAACTTACTCCATTGTTTCTTACAGAAGCCTCAAATTATCGACCAGGGACTTAACATTCACCGACTTAACAACCAGCACACTCACCACCATAATTTCAACTTTAAACTCCAGTGATAAGTCATCATTTTCAATGCCGTATCTTGCGCAAGAGTTGAATTACGTATGGTCAAGTGAAGATCGATGGTCCAGTTGAAGTATAAAGACATTATTTTCTAAATTCTGGACGAGTTGGGCATAATGATGACGTGTATTTGGTGATGAAGATTGATACACATGGGCAGGTAATCTTGAAAATTGTTCGACTGTTTTTGGTGCAGTATTTTGTGGGTAGGTAAATTATAAAACTTTTAAAAGACGAGGTCAAATGCAAGCTTGACTGTTTTTGTTTATTGTAAAGAGATAGTTTGTATGTATAGGGGTAATCTTCGGAACTACTGATCCGATTTCGAAAATTCTTTCACTAATATGAAGCCGAGTGTCATAGGATTATTTCATGTTAAAACAAGAAATTTTACGCGGACGAAGTCGCAGGCAGAAGCTAGTCTTTGATAATTCGATTATACAACACGTCGTTTTGCATCTTCGTCAAATTTCAGGGTGTGATACAAGAACATAAAACCGAACAACTTTTTCCATGGAACCAACATCGTAATCGTGAAAATAATTTCAACTGTTCCATAAAAAACTTCAATACTCGACGCAAATGTAAGGGACGGCTGATTGTCGCGGGTTGTCTGATTGTCGCGGGAAAAAAAAAAAAAAAAGGGACGGCTGATTATTTTTTCGCGATTACGATGTTGGTGCCATGGAAAAAGTTGTTCGGTTTGATGGTCGCGGATGCAAAACGACACGTCGTAGGTATTTATAACCTATGTCATAGACCTATGTACGAGTAGTTTGGTTACAAATAGAAGCATTTTAAAATGTCAAACAATACAACCCTGATACTTACTTCGAAAATTAATTGGATCATAAAAACTTTTTTACAAAAACAAAAACCGACTTCCAAAAAAAAACACTACAAAGTGAAAAATAACTTTAATTTCGGAAGTCGGTGTCTTTGGATCTGTATTTTAGTTTTTTGCCACCGACTTCCGAAATTAAAGTTATTTTTCACTTTGTAGTGTTTTTTTTTGGAAGTCGGTTTTTGTTTTTGTAAAAAAGTTTTTATTTTTCACTTTTTAGTGGTTCAGTTTGTAATTTATCTAAGTTATAATAACCCAATGTCAACTGCTCATCACGTTTTACAAAATGTTGCTTTTCCCGATGCAGGGCCGTTAATTGTTGAGGAGTTCTCCTAGTAAGAACCAGGAGAAATGGAGCTCATGGTGAAGTCACCATTACCATTATTTTGACGAGCATAAACCATATTAAAGTAATCGAATCGCAACCTGTTATATACTTAGATATAATTGAGTATTTCCGATGGCCCTCTGTGGTCTTCATCATCAGTTCCAGCTCACCGAATGGTACTTTCCGAGAGCAAATGCACGAGTTACTATAAAAAATACCGAAATCGATATAGGTGTGCCCATAAAATTTGAGGGTTTCCCTCGATTTCCATGGGATCCCATTATCAGATCCTGACTTGATGATCATGGGACCACTTGGGACGTATACCCTTTCGAACAAAAAAAGAAAAATCCAAATCGGTCTAGCCATTTTCGAGTAATCGGGGAACATACATAAAAAAAAAAAAAAGGTTCCGACGAATTGAGAACCTCCTCCTTTTGGAAGTCGGTTAAAAAGCTCAAACCATTTATCAAGACTTTTTCATAGTAATTGCCTGTAACAGTCATCTTCACGAACTGCAAGACTACATTTTTAATCGTGACTTGAATGATTTCTACTAACATAGTTCCAGACTAGGGATTTTTGAGATAAGCCCTGAGAGGCTTCGTTGTGTGGCTAAAACCCAATTGTAATAAATAGGCTGTTTTAAAAAAAAAATATTTCAAAAAAAAATTTGATTAGTCCTATTTCGAGGTGGAGATATTCGTAATATCGTTATTTAGGAATTTAGGAACTTCAAATGTCTAAGATTTTTATTAATTTGTTGTAAATACAATATATCACTAATATATTTACATATTATGTACAAGTATATAATAAAAAATAAAAAGGGGAAGTGCTCATAGGGCATCAAAAAATTCGTCCGCATCGCTGTCAGTGGGAAAAGTGCCCAAAAGGCTGTCAGCATTGCCAAGTTGGATGGAAATGCTAATTTTTTGGGCTAAAAATAAGCCAGCCCTTTGGTCCCGGGTAGAGTCGACAAACCGATGAGAACTTAGGATTCAGGCTTCCGTTTTTAAGCATTAATTAAACGAATCATGAGTCCAATGGCCTTATTGATAGGGAACACAAAACAACTACTCAGATATCCCTCTAGCCCAATTTTTTATCACCACTGCTCTCAATACACTGAAGAAAAATATCGTGAGGTAACCGGCATGTTCTAAAACCAAAAACCCGCACTGGGCCGGCGGTAATAGATCAAGGCCTCTTTCCTCTCACAGAAAGGAGACCTGTATCCCAGATGTGGGAACGTTTTAGGCTGATTATGAATTACCTACAAAATCGGCCCGAAAATGAGTACTTACAAAAAAATACAAAATAAAAAGAAAGAGTTCAAAAATTCGAAAGAAACTATAAGTGCTGAATCTATGCGCTACTTGATTTTATCTGTGGCTCTCATGGCAGTGCACAGTGTAATACAAACAATATTGCAATCACGATCAGATTTTATTAATTGTTTTCTAAGAATCACTATGAAGCGCGCTCATTCTTTTTTTAAATCATTCGTTCTAGTTCTAGTGATGTGAATGTAAATATAGTAATCGAGAGGCATAATCAAATCGAGAAGAAGTTTCAGTAAGAAGAATTACTTTGTTTTCCTTTAAGAGGGCTTATCGCATTTTGTCACCTCTCGCTCACACGGAACCAATTTTTTAAGAATTTTAAATGAAAACATGCTTTTTTGAAAAATGTAATCTATTAGCGAACTTATAAATAATATTAATTTAATAGGTAATTATTAAAAAAACCTCTTTATTGTGGCATTTATTTAACTCATCTCAAACACACATCATTATACTTATTGAGCTGAGTTTATTTTATAACACAATAGAAATGTGTTTTTAATAATTACCTCTTAAATGAATGTGATTTAATATTAGTTCGCCAATTGATTACATTTTTCAAAAAAGCATCTTTTCATTTAACATTCTTAAAAATTTGGTTCCGTGCGAGCGAGAGAGGTGACAAAATGCGACAGCCCTCTTAATATGTAATTTCAATAAATTTTTCTTTTTATGGATAATAAAAAAAGGTACTTAGGTAAGTACTATTAACAATTAGCACTCAACGGGTTGGAGCCAAAACTTTTTTAAATTATGTTTTAAAAATAAACACTCCACTATTTTTAGGGTAGGTTTATTCCTACCCTAACCTAGAACCGGATAAAAATTGCAATCACCTTTTATGTTAGTTATTTGTAATTTTACACTTTTACAAAAGCTTTGTTTTGTTTTCAATGCTTTCGTTTTCTACGTGTGTTGTAATAACGTGTAAACAATGTTTTATTACGCGGTGGTAACCACGGAACAATTGAATGACTAAACTTAAAAAAACAACTCCGTGGATACGTCATACGTGTGTAAAGTTTTGATAAATCTCACAGAGATAAGATTATAAGTATGGATTTGAATTATGCTCATGTAAAAGATTTAAACGCACTTAAAATAATATTTACCTGAGATTATAATTTTTTATACCTTGAATTTACAAAGTATTAGTTTAACTAGTTAAGTATTCGTTATAGTTGTCAACCTAAATAATAAAAATCGCACCATAAAAAATTAAACATAAAAACTTACCTTTGAATGTCTTCTTCAAAAAAATACAACACCGAAGAGAAAAACTATAAAAATAAAACGAAAAACTATTAAAATTAAAATAAATCACAGCACTACAACCACTTTCCGATGTATAGGGCGAAAAAAAACTCACGTTTCAAATGTGTTTGAAAAAAACGCGGCAAAAATTCAAAAATAGAATACGATTAGAGTCTTCCACTCAATGGAGGCAAATGCACGCGTGCGAACCATAGACCACGCTTATAACGCTCTCCCAAACATAAACACCATTTTATGCCGAGCCCGCCATACGAACTTTCACCCAACGACATCAGGCCACAGTATAATGGATACGTATACCATTCTTTTTAGACCCCTTCTCTAGAAACGTAACTTTGAAATTCTAGGTCTATATAAAATTGGCGTTGTCTTCCTTTTGCCAACGTTTTGGGGGGCATCACCACCCAAATTAATGAAGATTCAACAATTAGAATAAACGCATTATGTCGGCACTATTTTCTGCTTGCGTAAAATAAGACAATAAGAACAGCCCAAGGCCATACCTATTCAAACGACTTGAAAATTAGCGTCCAAAAGATTTCGCAGCGACTGACATTTATTTAGTGTGGTCCTAAATCGTATAGACGTGTCGATCTGATACGGTTATTTGTTAAGAGGGTGATATAACCTCCTTTGTTTATTGGTACATATAACAACTTCTTGTATGGAAACGCATTCTTTTTTAGTGTTCCGTACCTCATAAGGAAAAAACGGTACCCTTATAGGATCACTTCGTTGTCCGTCTGTCTGTCAAGACGCTTTTTCTGCGGCACGCGTGGAGTTATAAAATTATTTTTTTTATCAAATACTTACGTAGGTCTATGGTGCCTTAGAGCTCTAAAAAAAATCAAGCTTCTATGAAGCTTCCATGTGTCAACGCAGTAAAAAAATATGGCCATTTATGCAACTTTTGAATTTTTGATACTCGCAAGTAAATCAAAACCTTTAAGGTAACCTACTAATAACCGTTGACCTAGAATCATGAAATTTGGCATGAAGCAAGGTCTCACAGCACAAGTAAATGAAAAGTCCGAAAATCGTTAATTTGTAATTTTATCGTAAGTATAAAATATATTTTTTTTGTGATTTCTAGTTTTTCAACTACAATAAGTAAGTCTGTGGAAACCTTCATTGTGCATGTTCCGACACGCACTTTGACGGTTTTTTATGACACAATCTATTACTGGCAACCTAAAGACAGTGTGACCGTTTTTGGTATTTTTAGTACCTACTAAATTGGTATATTTGAGGCTCCGAAGAATGACGATAGCAAATTTTAGTAGACTAAATATCGGTAGGTATAATATTGGTACAATTTCAACTGTCACAGTATTTTTTAGGTATATTCACCTGGCAACAGCTGAAAATACGTAGGTTTATACAATTAGAAACGGTCACACAGCTTAGAATATCAACACTTGGCAAAGGTCATTTCAATGCGTATGAATTGAGAGGCCTATTACTTATGTTAGGTAAGAGCAAATCTGCGTAAGAGTATATGTAATTGGTTTTAACTACTTATGTATCATCTTCGCGCGAATTGTAGAAAAACAGCAACACTTTTTAAGAAACTCCAATAGGTCAGCAGTGTCTCACTGTGAACTATAATTTTATCACGCTTGTGCTTAGAGCAGGTTCATTTAGGAGCTCGTGGCTAAGTAATAACAGCCTCACGGGTCAATCCATCAGGTTAAGCTACGCTTGCCGGGGTTGGTCAGTGGATGGCTGACCATATTTACATACCGAGACTCCTCCGTGCCTCGGAAAGCACGTTAAGCCGTTGGTCCCGGCTGTCATTCGTGGGTCTTTGACAGTTGTTACGGGTCGTCAGAAGCCCGAAAGTCTGACAACCAGTCTTACCCAAGTATAGTATTACCCAGTAAAAGCCGACCCCAACTTAGTTGGGAAAACGCTAGGCAGATTGACTGCTTAGAGCAAGTTCATTTCCATAGAGCGGGTGTAACGTGGATTGAAGAACTCACGACCTCGCGCTTACTAATCCGCGCCTTAATCGTTGAGCTATTGGAGCTACGATTAGTGATATTATGGCATAGAAAATAAGACCTTGTGCCCAGATTTTCCCAAGGTTTCTCTCACTGTCCACCAGTGCTGTCTTTTTAACCGACGAAAAAAAAGGAGTAGGTTTTCAAGTCGACACGTATTTATTTTTTTATGTATTTTTACAAAGTATTCCGATTTTAAAGATCCTTGTTTATTCGGGAGGGTATACCTTGAAATTGGTTCCTTGTATAATTTATTAACTTTGCTTGTATTTTTCCCGCTTAGTCTTAAGGCTCGTACAGACAGAGGCGATATCGCGTCGCGACGTGTCGCGTAGCAGTGTTGCGACGCGATAATATCGCAATATCGCTCGCGATATCGCCTCTGTCTGTACGAGCCTTTATGTGGATGATGTTCTAATTTCTTTTGCAGGTTTGTGTGGGGTAGGTACGCTCAGCAAAATAGGAGCTCGTGGCTAAGTAATAACAGCCGCACGGGTCGATCCATCAAGTTAAGCTACGCTTGCCGGGGTTGGTCCGTGGATGGGTGACCATCTCTACATACCGAGGCTCCTCCGTGCCTCGGAAAGCACGTTAAGCCGTTGGTCCCGGCTGTCATTCGTGGGTCATTGACAGTTTTTACGGGTCGTCAGAAGCGCGAAAGTCTGACAACCAGTCTTACCAGGGGGTATCGTATTACCCAGTTACTGGGTTGTGGAGGTCAGACAGGCAGTCGCTCCATGTAAAACACTGGTATTCAGCTGCATCCGGTTAGACTGGAAGCCGACCCCAACACAGTTGGGAAAAGGCTAGGCAGATTGATTAGGTACACTCAGCAAAATAAGTACCTAGATTAACACTATTAATTTTACATGTGAAATTAATAGATAGACCCTAAATTATTAGTACACTACTTTTCAGTATTATATGTAATAGCAGAATTTTTATCATCGCAATTTAACAACTGTCCATATTTTTAATTCACTGGTACAGTCAACGGCCAGAAGTCCACTTACACCGCAATGACCATTATCGCCTGCGCTATACGGGTTGCGGCGCTTATACCTATACGGGTTGCGGCGCCGAAGAAGGTCATAAGTAAACTAATATTGCTATGCCATGGTTTTGTGAGATTGCTAGTCGACTTCTGGCTGTTACTGTACCTACAAAAATTGTTTTAAAGAAAACTGAAGTGTTACTTGACTTTTGTTGCCGACTGTACCACAACTAAAAAAATAAAAATAAAAACTGTTTACAAAAAAAAAGTCGGTGGCAAAAAACGTAAAATGTAAAACCAATGACAATGACAACGAATTCCGCAATTAAAGTTATTTTTCACTTTGTAGTGTTTTTTGGTAATCGATTGTTTTTTTTTTTTTTGTAAAAAAAAAAAAGTTTTTACATTCCTATGATACTTGAATTCCTATTATAACTTCGAATGTTTATTACCTTCATACTATATTTTCTACTAACAACTAGCCACTATATGACCACAGTGATAACACGCATATTTTTGCTCGAGAAAAATTTATCTTTCATCAGTTTCATAAACTTTTCAACACAACAAATTACCTTCCATTCCGCGTTGTTGCTTTTCGAGGGCTGTCGAACAAACTCCACAAATAAATGCAAATTTTATGGAAATCATTGAGAAAACAAATTAATTATGATGCCGTAACTATGCAAAAAGGAGTTCATGACTTCTTAGCTCAATCGATTGACCTACGAGAACCGGATTCTGAAAGCCTAGTCAATTCAATCCGTTGTTAACTCTTGTGATTGGTTGTGGTTATTTTGGTTAATCATGCAGCTGACCTAGGCAGGTTTAAACCCAGGTAGCCACTTTTCTTTGTCTAATCTAATTTTTCACTACTTTCCGCGCCAAAAAATTCAAATTATTACATCGGAGCAGGGGGCCTACTCCATAAGCACGAAGCCCGTAGTTTCCGCCTTCGTTACGGGCGTTTCCTACTCCGTATCATCTACGGATGGATGATTGGATCGGGGCCCGAACGAAGTATGAATGACAACATGATTTTCCCGTTGTCCCTACTCCCTATGTGTTTTTGTCCGTCCGAAAAATTTAACTTTTACACTTGTTTTGATGGATCGTAATGTCAGACGGACGGATGAACGGACGGACGGAAAGACGGACGGACTTAGGAAGTAGGCCCCCTGGTCAGAGGGAATGGGCTGTCATCGCCGTGCCGATGCCGGCGCCGATATCAGTGCCGGAATGCCGGCGACGGCGACGTCCCGGCGAGTGGAGAAACGCCCAATGGGGTGTAATCTACAACGCGGGCCTAGTGTGGGTTAGTGGATGTCTCGCAATGTCTTCTAATCTTGGTTCTAGGACCTAAGAAATGCCGGTTTCCTCACGATGTTCCTATACCGTTTTGAGAGCAGTGGCGATGAAAAATAAATTGTACAGATCAAAGTGCATGTGGTTCGAACCCACATAAACTAAAATTCGTGAGTCGGGGCCATTTTTTTTTTGGATAGGAAATCATCAATGACTTCTCCCGCACGGGGTAGAGCAGAAGAGAGTGTCAGACTTTAACAAAAAAAAAAAAAAATGTGTTTATTATCTTAAATCTATACAATTAAGTTGCCGGAGCTTCCCAGAAAGTAATCCGAAGATACTTGTGATGGGATAAACCTCGCTCTTCCTTGCTTGATTAACAAATTGATTCGTTGTGCTAGTTAGGTATAAATTACACATTTTTTTATAAAACCAATAAAAACAAAAATGAAAAATGAAAGTCGTGATTATGGCAGTGTGTAAAAACTAGTGTGTTTTGTATAAATGTGTGTTTATACATGTGTGTGTGTGTATGTGTATGTATGTGTGTGTGAGTGGTGTGTGACTTTTACTGACTAAAACCCTAAAACCTTTTGGTTTGTTTGTATGAAGAAATGAAAATGCGAGCGGTACCGGTAGTGCTACAAGAATTCATAGAAAGCAACCGAAGCCCCATGAGGGCGACCCTATTGCCACCAACCGGGCAAATGCTCCCAAGTATACACAAAAAAAAAGTATACATAAAAATTAAAATAACTAATATACTACTTATACTTAGATACACAAACCTAATAATATAGATATATAATTATACACACAATTAAATACATTTTATAATTTATAATAATATTGAATTAATTTAATTACTACTACTACTAGGTACTAATGTTGCTGTGCCCCACAGGGTCCATACTGATGTTTTACTTAATTACACCATCTATTATTTTTATTACATATTATTATGGAATGCAATAAAGAATATAAACAATACTTATATAAAAATATATTTAAATAAACCCATATCTTCGAGTAATTTAGTCTAAAATAACCCTTGACAAATCTACAACGTTGAACCTACTTGCAATGTCATAATGTCAATGAGTATGCGAATAGTAGTTTATCTAAACTTATTACATAATGCGTCGAGATGAAACTGTGTAAATGAGGCTATGTTAACGAAATATTAACTTTTTGCTTGTTAACTTTTTAGAGTCTGCTTATTATATGTTCGTATGTAGCAATGACATTATACATCTATATAGATCAATGAGTTTTATCTACACCCATGCTATAAATCCTTTTTAAAAGTTCCTGAAACAGTTAGCTTACTGCCAACATTAAAACAGCCAGTGTCATAGTAACCATGGTAACCATAATAGCATCCAAACGGATGCTTTAATGTTGTACTGAATTTCATAATACAACTCGTTTTTAAAAAAAGAACATTGTAATGCACGCGCGTTTCACTACAACAGCGCCGTAATTTAAAAAAGAACTTATTCGAATTCACGTCGTATACTATGACGCCGGCCGCCATGTTCGATATTAGTGTTAGTATTGCAAAAAACTGTTTCAGAACCTTTTTTAGAGGATTCATAACAGGGATGTAGATAAAGTCTTGTATGCAACTGTACATAATTAGGTATTAAAACACTCATGTGATACTATTATCGGCTCGGCTCGACTCGGCTTCGCCTCGTGTGATAAACCCACATTCGTGTTTTAATACCCCTTATTATACGTCGGTTGCATAAATAACTATTATGTAAGTAAGGTAATGATAATAATCATTAGTTTATTTATGACAAGAAATGTCTTGTCCCATTTAAGGTCGAAGGCCTAATTTTTCTCCAAATATTTTACAAGACTTATCAAAATATATGTTTGAATATGAGACTGAAGATGAAAGGCAAAAAAGGAGAGCACAAAAAGAAAAGATCTCCAGTTGAAGCAAGTGCCTCACCTGAACGTTGCAAAGAATAGCGCCTACCACAAGTCTTTAAAAATGTTTAATAAACTGCCGACGGAAATAAAAAGTCTAGTAGGTATATACAAGTGGGTTTTAGAATAAGCTTAAACGGTTCTTGTTAAATAAGTGTCTCTATTGTATTGATGAATTATAAATTAATGTAAAGGTCGAAATTAACATGATTTAATTAATTGAACAAAAAAAAATGAATTTTATCAAATGACTCACTGACATTAATTATTATATTTTTTTTTTTTTTTTTTTTGTATTATTCTTATTATATTTTGATTTTAATGTAGTTTGGATTATTGTAATGATTTAAATATGTACCTATTGCATGCATGATGATTCTTACCTATATATTTAGTCATAGAAATTCAGACATGATGTAAAAATCGTTATTGAATAAATGAATTGAATTGAATTCACGAGATCTCGGTCGGCCGGCGACGAGATGTGCGGACAAAACCTGGATGAGGCTGACACAGGAGCGTGAGGATTTGCACAAGAATAGAGACGACAATGCCCAGCTGTGGGTGAAGTCAGGTTGTGGATGATGACGATGATGAAGTGAAGAAGTTAAAGTAAATAGGAAGTTGTAGAATCAAAACAGTCACACAGTAGGTACAAACGTGGTACAAACTATACATGCTTGTCTACGATGCTGTATACTATTTTGACGTTTACAAAACTTACGTCAAAAGTGCAACTGCCGGCCATAGATTTGTGCCCGGCATCTACATCGCCACATACACATCACAATGAGATTACGTCACGCAACCTGCATCGCGCAATCAGAGTTTACCGCGCGACTAGCATTTATACAACATCCCGACATCAACCGTCGGGCAGTTTCCCACCAGACACGACAGCCGTCTGGTCGGAGGATTCTAACTTTACAATGGAGGATGAGTGAACTTTACACACTGTTCCTCATGCCTCTACAGATTAATCTAAGCAGGGGTTCAACCTCACGATCTCTCGTTAGCCAGACCGAAACTATAGCCTAACTTAAACTTATTTCACTCCCTCAGAGATAAATTTAAAGAAATTAATATAATGACTGTGCCTTCTCAGTATATCTATGAAAATCTTTTGTATGCTCATAAAAATATCAATTTGTTTAAAAAATACAGTGACGTCCATAATGTGAATACTAGAAACAAACACAAATTTGTTGTTCCTACAACCAGGCTGAAGAAAATAAGTGGTTCGTTTAGTTGCCAATGTATACGTTTTTATAATAAACTACCTAGCCACATTCAAGAACTAAGCCTTAATAAATTCAAAAATTGTATAAAGCGGAAACTTTGTCAGAAAGCCTTTTATACTGTCAAAGACTATATTGAGGACAAAAAGGCTTGGGTTTGAGCTGCTCCAATAAATTTACACTATTAATGTTGATTTAAATACCTTTTTACATATTCTATACAATGACATGAATATTTTGTTTGTTATACTATTTTTAATTATTGTGAATGTGAAGACTACGTGGATCATTGTTTTTTATTTATTTTATCCTTTTCTCAGTTTTAGTTATAGTCTGACAGTTTGAGTAATTTATGCGGCCTACCCAAATGTCTTTTCTTTGGTATTGTTCGTCGAATCGTTAAGCTCCTTAAGTTTTGAGTTGAGCTGCACGATTACTGACAAATGCGTGCACTGACTGGACAGGTCCACTCAATCTGTGTGGTTCTTTCATCAAAAGACCATTTCTGACTGCAATCTGCATGGTCTTCACATGATCTGACCAAGATAATGTCTGGACTTTAAAAGAGACTGTGACCTCTGAGTTTGTTTCGGCGTTTCTTCTCAGAGTAGTCAGATAGGAAACGTCGAACTCATCTAGTTTAAAAAAAAATATGTTTGACGTGTAAAAGTGTTTGTACAAACCTACTTACAGAAAATAAATCATTTATCATTTATCATTTATCATTTATTTATTAGCCCCAAAAACGGCAACAATTATAATCACATTTGCATTTTAAAATACACAGAAATGTGCATAAACAAAATTACCATAGTTTGTGTAAAAACGAAAGTGTGTAAAACACAATATGTGCTAAACATATTATACCTATTAATTTTAGCATAGTATTATGCGTCTGCAGTTCGTTTAACATTGTGTAATATGTCCTGCTATACTGTTATGTAAGCCTAGTAGACCGAGTTGCAAACGTCGACATCCGAAGACGTACGAAGGTTTCCGATATCGGAAAACGAGTTATTTTTTTTTATCCTTTATTAAAAAGAACCAGGTTCTTAATAATTAATTACAATCTAGCCTAGAAGACTAATAAGCAATTTTAATCTAACTTAATTTTTTACGTGATAATTATTTAAAAAAACTTAAAATAGTGTTAATAATAATTGTAATTTACACAAGTCCGTTCCATTTTCTTAGAGTCTGATATAATAATAAAAACACTTTGTTCTTGTGTTATATGAGTGTCATTGTCACTATTATTTCTACACTTTTTACACTACACTAATTCAAAAGGTTTTGTTCGTTTTAGTCTTCGCACTATATTAGTCTGGTCTAACAGCTGAATTGCCTCGATGTTCACATGTTGGTGGAGACGGTGTTCATGGGCCTCAGCAAATTTTTTGATTATGTTGGTGACGGGTTCCATTTTTAGGTCACGATGGAGTTCGTCATTTCTTATATACCAGGGCGCATTAACAATACTCCTGAGTACCTTATTCTGGAATGTTTGAATAATTTTGATGTTGGTCGGTTTAGTACAGCCCCACAGTTGGATGCCATACCCATATGTCCATATTGGCATAAGAATATGCTTATATAATAAAATTTTATTGTATATCGATAGGCAGGAAAACGAGTTATGGAACTCATATGGAGTTGGGCAGGACCTCAGGACACCTGGCAAGGCGCAGTGATGACAGATGGAGTAAGGCTGGGACAGAGTGGGATCCAAAGACTGGACGACTAATCAAATAACTAATTTAATTTTGTGGAAGTAACTGTTTTGATTCTACAACTTCCTATTTACTTTAACTTCTTGATGTTCAAGAAGTTAAAGTAAATAGGAAGTTGTCAACATTATTGCAACTGCTGGCAACATTAATGTTTTTAGAGTTCCGTACCTCAAAAGGAAAAAACCGGTCGGAGAGCGAGTCGGACTCGTGCACCGAGGGTTCCGTACCATCATTTATATGTAATTTTTGTTGATGATTTCTGAAAAACTGTGCTATTTAAAGACATCATTTTATTTTTCCTGTAATCTTTACATAAACTTCTATCACATAGAATAATTTCAGATTTTTCGCTTTGCAAACTTCGGAGATAAGGTTTTTTTTTTTACATTTTTCATCAAAAGTCGAAAACTATGCGGGCTAAAAAAAAGAAAAATATGTTTGAGAACGTGCAAACAGCGCTCTTTCATATGATACCCCACATGCCCTAGTTTGAATTTTTAAGAACCCCTTTCAGTCCCTGTTGCAAAATATTTCTTACTTATTTGCAAAATAGTTGGGTAAACGTCATCTAAAACTATTCTAAATTTCAAGTTGATAGCATTAGTAGTTCTCGAGATATCCAGCTGTGACAGACAGACAGACAGACAGACAGACAGTCAGACAGACACACGTAAAATAATAAGTTAGAGTTAAATTGCTTATTAGTCTATTAGGCTAGATTGTAATCAATTATTAAGAACTACTTAAGTTCTTATTAATAAAGAAAAAAAAAAAAAAAAAAAAAAAAAAAGATTTTTCGCTTTGCAAACTTGTAAATTTGCAAACAGCGCTCTTTCATATGATATCCGACATGCTCTAGTATTTTGCTCTAGCACTTTGAATTTTTAGGACCCCCTTTCAGTCAATGTTGCAAAAAAAATATTAGTATTTCTATTTCTTTCTTATTTGCAAAATAGTTTAGTAAACGTCATCTAAAACTGTTCCAAATTTCAAGTTGATAGCATTAGTAGTTCTTGAGATATCCAGCTGTGACAGACAGACAGACAGACAGACAGACGGACAGATAGACAGACAGACTGAGTCACACCATAAGGGTTCCTTTTTTACCATTTTGGTACGGAAACCTAAAAACGGAACCCTTATAGGATCACTCGTGTGTATGTCTGTCTGTCCGTCTATCACAGACAATTTGCTCTGAATGTAATGGACCGAATAGTTTATAACCTGGATTAACACATAGGATACTTTTTATCCCGGTAGTAGGTTCCCGTGGGATAATTTCAGACATCCACGGGGGCGAAGCCGCGGGCAACGACTAGTAGAAATATGTATGTTTGTGTTTCATTCATAATATAACAGTGAAACAGCCCATAGGAAATTAAATGTTTCTAAATATTCTTTATTTATTTATTTATATTTGCATAAAACTTTACGGCCCGTTAAATTTCTTTAAATTTAACGGGCCGTAAAGGATAATAAAAAACCGGCCAAGTGCGAGTTGGACTCGCACATGAAGGGTTCTGTACCACTGTACAATACCTACTACAATATTTAACAATACATATTTTAAAAAATACTTCAGTTTAAAAAACACGTTTCTTGTATTGTTTTAAATTTTCACAGATTGTGAAAAAATGAAAAGGGAACCCCTTTAATTTTTTCACAATCTGCGAAAATTTCAACTGTGAACCGTAATAGGTAATTACGGTTCATGAGATAGGTACAGCCCACTGACAGACAGACGGACGGACAGCGCATTAAGCTTAGTAATAGGGTCCCATTTGGCACCCTTCGGGTACGGAACCCTAAAAGTAATAAAAGTGAAAGTAATATTAAATCCTTTCAGTTATTATAATTTAAAAAATATACGCAACGTGATTTCTATTTTAAAATTAAGGTATTTTATTTAATTAATAATTATTTACCATTTTTAACACGCTTTTATTAGCTCCATCTGTATGTTTCTACGTATCGGAATCTTTGAACTCGATTTTGACGCAGTTTAAATGGCCAGATTAATTCTAAATTTTACAAACTCATCACCATCAGTGACAATACAATAATTTAAATTAAAAATAATAAAATATACTTAAAAAATACATACAACAATTTCGTTTTTGTTTATACTAAACCTATTAAGGGGTCATTGTACTCATCATTTTAAACATTTTTTTCTATGAGACCAACCTTGAAATCGGGGAAAAAATCAGCTGTTCAGAACATTTTGACGAGTTTGATGTAGATATAAATGTACTGAACAGCTGATTTTTTTTCGCGATTTCAGGTTTGGTCCAATAGTAATAGTTGTTCATAATGATGAGTACAATGACCCCTTAAAAGATTGCCACTGTTTACACTTACACCCTGTATACTAATTATAGAATAATTTTTATTTGGGAAATTCGACTAAAAAATTGAAAAATAAATTATAGTTAAAAAAAAACTAAAAAAACCGGTCAAGAGCGAGTCGGACTCGCACCGAGGGTTCCGTTCCGATTTCCGGAAAAGTGTGCTATTTAGAGACATCGTTTTATTTTTCCTGTAATCTTTACATCAACTTCTATCACATAGAATAATTTCAGATTTTTATCTTTGCAAACTTCGGAGATAAGGGCCCCCCTTATCCTTCTTACTGACCTTGACCTCAAGGACACGAACCATGAATATTGACCTGTTACTGCTCCTAAGAATCGCTGATCTTGACTTTCAGAATGTTAACGTTGAGATCAAGGTCAATGACCCTGACCCTGAGGTCAAGGTCAGCGACCTTAGGATAATTGCAGAATTTGATTTGAACATTCTGAAAGTCAAGATCAGCGATTCTTAGGCGCAGTAACAGGTCAACATTCATGGTTGGTGTCCTTGAGGTCAAGGTCACTGAACTTAGGAGGCAAATCTTGACTTTCAGAATATTTGTATCGATATGTTTTATTATACACCCCATCACTAGAAGCTACTGGACCGTAGGTGCTCAAATGGGAAAACCTTGGGTGCTCTAAAAATCGGTGCTCAGAAAATAGGTGCTCAAACAGGAATGCTTCTTCGAAAGCACCACACGCTTTTTTTATTTTTTTTACTTTTTAGTTCATTTTAATGGTATTAAAGCGTGTTTTTTAGTTTTTTAAAACAATATGTTTTGTTGTGTTAAGCTGTTGACCTTTCCTATTAATTTAATTACATCTTAACAAGGAAAATAAATACACAAGTATGTACAGATACCAGCAGGTCAAGCCACCCGAAACTGTCAAATTTTTCCAATCAACCTTGAACCTAATGCTTTAGTGATAGAGATGAAAATCTATTAAAGAAATTTGACAGATTGTAGTAGCTTGATGTGCTGGCGTCTGTACATGAGTATATTGTTTTAAACAAATATTCAAATTAAGTTTTGAAACAGAAGTAATTTGCTATGTTTTTATTATTAAAATTAATTCACCATCATCATCTCATCTGCCTAGCCTTTTCCCAACTGTGTTGGGGTCGGTTCCAGTCTAACCAAGTGCAGCTGAATACCAGTATTTTACATGGAGCGACTGCCTATCTGACTTCCACAACCCAGTTACTGGGTAATACGATACCCTTGGTAAGACTGGTTGTCAGACTTTCAGGGTTCTGACGACCCATAACGACTGTCAAAGATCCACGAATGACAGCCGGGACCAACAGCTTAACGTGCCTTCCGAGGCACGGAGGGCTCTTGGTATGTAAAGATGGTTACTCATCCACGGACCAACCGCGGTAGGCGTAGCTTATCCTGATCGATGGACCCGTGCGGTATTATTACATATCTAGAGGCAAAGGGATTTTTCTCATGCAACCAATTTGGATTCCGGGAAGGCAGATCTGCCAGTGATGCGCTACGTAAGTTAACTTCCTTTATTGTTGATGGCTTGGATTGTGGAGATAGAGTCCTGGGTATATTTTTGGATCTCGCTAAGGCGTTCGACACGGTGTCCATCCCTATTCTTCTCGCTAAGCTGGAATACATGGGATTCGAGGTATACCCCTGGCTTTGTTCAGGGATTATTTAAGTAACCCCAAACAGAGTGTCAAGATTAATGATAACTGTAGCCAAGAGGTCGATACGGATACGGAGTCCGACAGGGAAGCGTGCTGGGCCCAACGCTCTTCTTGATCTACATTAATGATCTATGTGACCTCTTTCTGGACAAGGGTCAAATTGTCACATTTGCTGATGACACGGTTTTATTATTTAGAGCAAAAACATGGATGGATATAAATACCATAGCAAATCAAGGAATGCGCTCAGTGGCAACATGGCTTGATAACAATTTGCTAACCTTGAATGCCCAAAAAACCATGTACATCTCCTTCAGCACGTCAGTTAAAACTCAGCCTCAAGCAAACATCATGGATATTAAAGTACATAAATGTCACAACGTACTAACATGTAATTGTTATGGTATTATCAATACGACCTCCATTAAATATCTTGGTGTTGTGGTTGATCACTATCTTAAATGGAAAGAACAAGCCAAAAAACTAAGTGCCCGAATACGAAAACTAATATACATCTTTAAAATGCTCAGAAATGCTTGTTCAATGCAATTACGCACTACTGTGTATTACTCACTTTGTCAGTCTATTATAGGCTATTGTCTCACTGTCTGGGGTGGTACATCAAAAACAACCTTGTTGGTGGTAGAAAGAGCTCAACGTGCTCTACTTAAGGTAATGTGTTTTAAAAAATACAGGTATCCTACTGATCTCTTATATAAAGAAAGTAATGTACTTTCTGTACGTAAACTATTAATTCGGCTTTTAATTATTGCACAACACAAATTGAAACTTGACTTAGGGATTAGGCGGAGGTTGGATATAGTTTATAATACTCCCAAATGTAAGACTAGGTTTGCCCAGACCTTTCCAAAGTATCTTGGACCCAGCATATATAATAAAATAAGCAAAAAACAAAAAATAAGAGATCTAAGCTGTCGCGAATGTAAAAAGTCTGTTGATGAATTTCTTAACACGTTAAGTGCGAAACGAGGCCTAAATCACCCCTCATGCAACTTCCTTGTGGTGCGGTAAGGAAAAACGTGAACATCTCTGTCGTGCGAAGGGCATAGCTTTGGTTTGGTCCAGTATAGAAAAGAGATAAATGTATATTTGAGACGCGCTAATGGTCCCGGACTTGGTGGTATACCTACCTTGGTACCGGATGTCTTAGGCCTCGTACCGCACTGAATTAATATAATTTTAATGCAGTGCGGAACGAGGCTAAAACGTCCCATATCCCCCCGGACCTCGTAACGCACCCAACGCGAGCTTCCCGCGACTAGTGTTGTGCATCACGTCGATTGGAGAGCACGTCCTTTTACATCGCCGAACATGTCTAAACGATGTCGGAAGAAGTTCATTTTAAAAAATACAGAAACAGACCCCAAAACTGTATGTATTGCGATTTTTTATAAAAAAGTATATTGCTACTGATTTTTTTATGTTAATTCAAGTTCTAATAAGTGTATTTTTAAAGCCCGAGGCAGAATACACAGGATAGTTTCTTTTCTACTTCTGGTTTTCTTTTTTTTCTATTCTGTGAACCGCATTAAGATTTTCACACAAAAATAGATAAACGTTGTTGCGTCAATATTATTTTTCCCATCACTAATCTTAGCGAAAATTTACCCTATTTCAGTGCGTTACGAGGTGTGTAAGATCCCATATTTTGTTTTGCCAATAATTCCTAAACCAGCTATCAGATCCCGGGGCGACGGTAGATTAGAGTTCATCAATTCACTGTCTATATCGATAAGGACCAAAATCGTGTCGCCCTAACGTCTGTTCACGGTGCGGGCCGATAATGCCTCGTGCCGCAGGAACGGAAAGTTTGCAAAAATTGGTGCCGCAGCTAACGTGTAAAAGAACTAGATTACTATGAAGTGGAAAATATTTTGAGACGATATAATTTCACACATCCATACACGCACAGTTACACCCTCACACGAACAAACACACCCTCACACGCACAAACGCACCCTCACACGCACAAACACACCCTCACACATATGCACAACACACATTTTGTAACAAGAAAACACAAAATATTGGTGGCATGTTATCTATACTATCTATACTAATATTATAAAGAGGTAAAATTTGTATGTAAGTTTGTAAGTTTGTATGTTTGTAAGTTTGTAAGTTTGTATGTAGGGGGTAATCTCCGGAACTAATGATCCAATTCTAAAAATTTTTTCACAAGTAGAAAGCTACATTACTCCTGAATGCTATAGGCTATAAATTATATTTATATCATGCATATTAGCCGAGCTATCACAATTTTTGTCTAACAAGTCGGAAAGAAATACCTCTTTAAACAGACTTTTTTGCATGCGCTGCCTAAACGGTTGTTTATAATTGAGAACAATGTATGGCAGTCTGGTCCGTCTTAAATAATTCTACAAAAAAGTCCGCGACACCATATTTCTATCTTTTACATTTTATCTTTTATACATCTTTTATTGCTTTAAAAAAGTATTTTTTAGGCAAACTTACGTTTGGATGATTATTTAAATAACAAAACATTAATCCTTATCAAAATAAGTTATTTTATGATCACAAGGACATCATGGAGATAAGATTTGGCCTTTACAGTATGTCAATTGGTCATACAGTTTCGGAGATAATATAAAATTACTAAAACGCAAAATAACTTTAATTCATACCGGTCGCTCTTGAGCGAACATGTTTAGTGCGGACGTTTTATCAATTTACCCATAGTTGGCGTTGTGCAAATAAGTAATTTTTCTGAATAGCGAGATTTTTCGCGGATTGACGACCCTCTCGATTTATTATTACAATAATGTCGGTGGAATACAGCGGAAGAGTTTGTTTCTTTGTTAGTTTGTTTGAACGCGCTATCTCTGGAACTACCCCAGTCGCATTTGAAAAATCTTTTTGCATTTTATAACACAGTTCTTGAGGAGGGCTATAGGCTATAATATCACGCTAGGGCCCTTAGGAGCCGAGCGAGAAGTAATAGCGCGGGCAGGCGATGCGGAAGGATATAGGCTATTTAACATCACGCTAGGGCCCTTAGAAGCCGAGCGCGAAGTAATAGCGCGGGCAGGCGATGTGGAAGGATATAGGCTATTTAACATCACGCTAGGGCCCTTAGGAGGCGAGCGCGAAGTAATAGCGCGGGCAGGTGATGCGGAAGGATATAGGCTATTTAACATCACGCTAGGGCCCTTAGAAGCCGAGCGCGAAGTAATAGCGCGGGCAGGCGATGCGGAAGGATATAGGCTATTTAACATCACGCTAGGGCCCTTAGAAGCCGAGCGGGAAGTAATAGCGCGGGCAGGCGATGCGGAAGGATATAGTCTATTTAACATCACGCTAGGGCCCTTAGGAGCCGAGCGCGAAGTAATAGCGCGGGCAGGCGATGCGGAAGGATATAGGCTATTTAACATCACGCTAGGGCCCTTATGAACCGAGCGCGAAGTAATAGCGCGGGCAGGCGATGCGGAAGGATATAGTCTATTTAACATCACGCTAGGGCCCTTATGAACCGAGCGCGAATTAATAGCGCGGGCAGGCGACGCGGAAGGATATAGTCTATATAACATCACGCTAGGGCCCTTAGGACCCGAGCGCGAAGTAATAGCGCGGGCAGGCGATGCGGAAGGATATAGGCTATTTAACATCACGCTAGGGACCTTAGGAGCCGAGCAAAAAGAAAAAATGTCAGAAAGGATGCTTAAGCGCAAACGAAGTAATAGCGCGGGCAGGCGTTGCGATGCGATGCGTCGTTGGGGGACAAAAAATTTCACGCGGACGAAGTCGCGGGCAGAAGCTAGTAGATAATATAAAAAAAAAAAAAAGTTTATTTTTAATTATAAAACTATTTTAAGCTTTTGGCTCTAAATGTATAATTAATATTATGTGAATGGAAATGTGGGTGGGCGCTGATACCTATATTACAAGATATTAAGTTATCTTAGCTTAGGTATTAGTTGCAACTCTAACATGTTACATATGGTATCTACCTTTCGGTCTATTTTATTGTAAACCTGTTGCTTTATGTTAATTTTGAAGGTGCAAATAAACGTTTTTATTATTTTATTATTTATTATTTTAAATTATTTACTTTTTTACATATTTTTAGTAACTTACACATATTTTTTTCAGTTTTTTTGGTTTATATAAATTAACAACAAAAACAGTACAAATAATTGTAAACAAACTTAACATCTAAAAATTTTACCTATACTATGTGAACTTATGCTTACTACGTACAAAGTAAAGAATCAAGTAAACGACAATTTGAATGTTTGATACAATTTACCCTCAGTTATGCTTTGTACTATTTGAAAAGTGAGATTATCTAATTATTCTCTCTCAAATCGGCTTATTATATTATTGTAAACAGAGAACGAGGAAAACTGTCCCACCGTAATACAGTTTATAACTAGTACGGGGGACAGGGTGAATCGGTTTTGTAACAACCTGACTTTGTTATTGGAGCTTGAAATGGTTAGTTATCTAAACTTTTAGATTCATAGAAAATAAGTACATATTAGTGTAGAATTTGTTGTAAGGTTGTTGTTTTGGAAAAATAAAGATTATGATTATGATTATTATTATTTAGCCACGAGCCCCTCTAATTATTAAAATTAATTATGCATTTTAATTAATTTAGTTTAGTTTCTCTATAGTTTGCAGTTATGTATTTCGTAATTTCATTAGATTCAATGTGTAGTTTAGTAGTATGTGGGTTCCGTCTTACACAAAATTTAATTGAGATAGTATTTTAGTACGCACGCCACGCACGGTCAGCAAAGAAAGTCAATTATTTAATAATGTTGTAAGTAAAAAAACTGTTTTATGAAAAAAAATGCTTAAAGAAGTTTACGTAAAGATTACAACAAAAATAAAACGATGTCTCTAGGTTGTCACACTTTTTCAGAAATCGAAACGAAACCCTCGGTGCGCGAGTCCGACTCGCTCTTGACCGGTTTTTTTTTTTCTTATTTTACCTAAGTACCTATTAAACCTTAACTGATCAATTGTTCAAAATGATGACCATTGTTTTCAACACATAGCTGGATTCGACGTCTCAAGGATTGTACTGCATTCAGCATTACAATATTCCTCATAGTTTCGAAATTGGCCATCCACGCCCACTTGAAAAATTCACCCTGTATAGTAGCAAATGGGGAAGTAGTGACATACACGCGGGCGAAACCGCGGGCAACAGCTAGTTATCACACTAATACTATAAAGGCGAAAGTTTGTGTGTATGTGTTTGTTACTTCTTCACGCTCAAACGGCTGGACCGATTTGTATGAAATTTGGTATCTAAATAGCTTATACCCTGGATTAAAACATAGGTTACTTTCTATCCCGGTCTACGCGGGTGAAACCGCGGGGCGCAGCTAGTTACAAATAATATTCGCAAAACCCTTGCAGGCTATGTAGACACGACTGAAGAATAAATTGTTATGTCAGAGATCATTGATCTCCTAAGAAATAAATGCATTGTATAAATTACGTATGCAATATGCAACAACGCGAACCATGCACCAAAGTGTCTTCGATTAAACCATTTTATTTTGAATCAATCTTGTCGTCTGGGCACTTACAAAAGAATAGCTCTTTATATATCTAGCATACATAGAAAAGTTTTTGCATAAGGCTTAATCTAAGTGTAGGTACACTTACGAAATGTAACGCGGATTTACAAATGAGTGTGAAGTGTTAAAGTTATATTGTTTATTTGTAAACACTTATGAGATTGGTATTTGTGATTCACTATACTCTATCGGTTTAGGTAATTAAATAAAGGTAAACAAAAAAAAACCGGTCAAGAGGGAGTCTGACTCGCGCACCGAGGGTTCCGATTTCTGAAAAAGTGTGCTATTTAGAGACATCGTTTTATTTTTCCTGTGATCTTTACATAAACTTCTATCACATAGAATAATTTCAGATTTTTCGCTTTGCAAACTTCGGCGATAAGGGGAGGAACGGTATTTTTTTTTTACATTTTTCATCAAAAGTCGAAAACAAACGGCCTAAAAAAAAGAAAAAAAAATGTTTGTAAATTTGCAAACAGCGCTCTTTCATATGATATTATCTGACATGCTCTAGTATTTTGCTCTAGCACTTTGAATTTTTAAGACCCCCTTTCAGTCAATTCAATTCAATTCAAAAATATTTATTTCGGACAAGGTATATCCATATTTTGGTTAGTTACAATGTTAAGTACTTACAAAACTATGTTAGTAACGACATATAAATTAAACATTGATTGGGCAAAACCATGACCAATGAATAAAATTCTAATTAAGTCAGAAACTTCATCCACCAACCACAGCTTCACCTCGACCGCGTCCCCACAAACAGACACCGCGTACACAAATGCGTATGTACCCAATGCCCAAGAAAAGGACTGTCGACTTTAACACTCAATGTCTTCAAGATAATATTGGGAGCCTCCCTCACTCTGCTCATAACTGAGGCGATTCTCTTGCGCAAGATAGCGTAGAAATCGTCTGTTCGTGCACGCGCGAACAACAATGTTGCAAAAAAAATATTAGTATTTCTATTTCTTTCTTATTTGCAAAATAGTTTAGTAAACGTCATCTAAAACTGTTCCAAATTTCAAGTTGATAGCATTAGTAGTTCTTGAGATATCCAGCTGTGACAGACAGACAGACAGACGGACATATAGACAGACAGACTGAGTCACACCATAAGGGTTCCTTTTTTACCATTTTGGTACGGAACCCTAAAAACACGTGTCTGGTTAACCGACTAAACGTAATACCTGTCACTTCAGCTGTCACGCTACGACACAGTTGTACTCTTCAATTTAGCAACTTTATAATTCGTTGTTTAACGTTACTAAATTAAACAGTACCACTATGTCGTAGCAAGTGACAGGTATTACGTTTAGTCGGTTTTTTTTTGTTTACCTTTATTTAATAACCTAAACCATCAATGAATGCTAACAATAATTTTGATTTAAAAGTATTTCCATGGAGATTCTAAGCTTTGGAATGGGCTTTTTACTATTTTTTATTTTTTTATTTTTTTTAAGTTTGAATCCGTAACATTATAGATACGTTTCTCTCTTTTCTAAATTAACGTTTGTATCTAATAATATCGATTTTTCATAAAATCGATTTTATTCGGTCAAAACACGGCATATAACGGTCACAACACTACGGCAACGAACCCAAAGACATGAAATTGTAATAACGTCCTGTCGGAATATTAATCAATGATTAATTCGTATTTTTGAGAGCATTTTTCCAATATAAAGTGAAACTTGGTGAAGTGTATGGATAAAATAGTAATTAATTAGAATTAAGAAAATTCTTAATCCGAATTTTTCGATTTCTTACGTAGACGTTCATACAAAGTTATCGCGGCATGTATAATGAGAAACGTCAAAACGGCCTTCTTAAATTGCGTTGATTATAAATAAAAGCTTGTAAAAATAAGGCAGCACTTCTTTTTCTTTTCTTTAAAACGGACCTTTGCGTTCCCCTCAGCGACAAGTACCTCATTTGATACACTACATCCAAGTGTATACAAATCCTTACTGCATTTCGGCATGACATAAAAAGTTAATGACACATACATTAATACTGCACTCTCAAGTTTGTGACTAATTCATTCATTGTTGCCAACTTAACAAAGTGACGTTTTGAATGGTCTTCGAACGGAAAAGATTACTAGTTGCTATTATGTCACGTTATGTAATTGAGATGCACCTTTTTGTATCACATCTAGAAGCGTATCCGTGATCATGGTGCTTGCACCAGTGCCGAAATATCGAGAACTCGAATATAATAACAGTAAACATGGTAAATTTCCCGTTTGTATTAATAATGAATGTTAGTGCCCATGGACAGTTTTAAAACTTACATCTTTAGGCGTTTTGTATATTCTGATTGAACTTGCTTTCTTTTGTTTGATCAAAATGTATTTCAATCTTGTTAATGTTAAGAAAAAAATACACAATAATCTAGAATACATAAGAAGTGATTTCATGTGTCCTGAAATCCATTTTAGTTTGTAGAACTAAAGAAAAAAAAGGCTAAACCCAGATCTATTTCTGTCTATTTTTCGAGTTTTTACCATATTACTCCTACAGTTTTCACTATAAGTGTTCATAAATTTATACAGTTCTTTACAAAATAATAAGGAATGATTTCATGTGATTACTTTTTTAGTCCAATCCCTAGATTTTTGAGAGCAAAAACCGCTATGGTGGTAATACAACCACGGAAAAACCCTTCCAAAAGAAGATCCACTACATAATACTATTATATACAAACAAAAATTTCTCCAAAACCCAATGGTGGTAATACAACCACGGACAAACCCTTCCAAGAGAAGATCCACTACATAATACTATTATATACAAACAAAAATTTCTCCAAAACCCAAAAATTTCTAACTCCACGTAACTTATAATTGCGTACTGTTAAAAAAACAAGTTCGGATTCCGAAATTCCAGTTCTTGCAGCCAAACATACGATGATGCCCGATGATTTCCGATCAATTATCAATTACCACACGTTATTCGATTCATACTGTTTCGTACTTTCACCCTCGTAGTTTGAAAAGGTGGGGTTGATGACCTGCGAATGTTTTTTTAATTATGGGTATAAGTATTGAAGGTTTTTGGAAAGTATTAGCTGATAAGATTCCCTTTTAAGCTGTCATTGCATTTCTATCACACGGTTTCTGCAAAACAAATGAACAACGTGTGAAAATTAAAAATATGTCAAGTGATCTGATTGGCTGTTGATAACTAAGTCAACCAATCACAGCAGGCCTATTTTTGTGTTGATTTTCGTTCCAAAAACAGAGATTTATTTATTTATTTATTTATTTAACTTTAATTAGCACGGTTAAAAACCAATTACAATAATTAAAGACACATATACACAGAAAACCTAATTTGTAAAAACTTTTTTACAAAAACAAAAACCGACTTCCAAAAAAAAACACTACAAAGTGAAAAATAACTTTAATTTCGGAAGTCGGTGTCTTTGGATCTGTATTTTAGTTTTTTGCCACCGACTTCCGAAATTAAAGTTATTTTTCACTTTGTAGTGTTTTTTTTTGGAAGTCGGTTTTTGTTTTTGTAAAAAAGTTTTTATTTTTCACTTTTTAGTGGTTCAGTTTGTAATTTATCTAAGTTACAATAACCCAATGTCAGCTGCTCATCACGTTTTACAAAATGTTGCTTTTCCCGATGCAGGGCCGTTAATTGTTGAGGAGTTCTCCTAGTAAGAACCAGGAGAAATGGAGCTCATGGTGAAGTCACCATTACCATTATTTTGACGAGCATAAACCATATTAAAGTAATCGAATCGCAACCTGTTATATACTTAGATATAATTGAGTATTTCCGATGGCCCTCTGTGGTCTTCATCATCAGTTCCAGCTCACCGAATGGTACTTTCCGAGAGCAAATGCACGAGTTACTATAAAAAATACCGAAATCGATATAGGTGTGACTATAAAATTTGAGGGTTTCCCTCGATTTCCATGGGATCCCATCATCAGATCCTGACTTGATGATCATGGGACCACTTGGGACGTATACCCTTTCGAACAAAAAAAGAAAAATCCAAATCGGTTTAGCCATTTTCGAGTAATCGGGGAACATACATAAAAAAAAAAATAAAAAAAAAAAAAAAAGGTCCCGACGAATTGAGAACCTCCTCCTTTTGGAAGTCGGTTAAAAATAAAAACAACAATCAAAAAATTTGCAATAGGTACTTTCATGAATCCCTCTCACAGTACTTCTGACATGCCAATAATATCTTCGTCCATTCATCCGCAAACAGATCGTTTGTTGGATTAGAATCCAAGAGATCATTAAGTGCGGCCAGAGTGCGAGGTACTGGTGGGGACTGAGCACGCGCAACAGTGCGACATGGGGGCACACCAAACAGTCTGTGTTTTCTGCCGCGGCAGTAATTGTCTGGGACGAAGAAGCGAGCCAGGACAGCATGCAGATCAGGTGCATCAATAGTCCCACGGAATGTCTTGCAGGCTATAGTGAGCTGATCTCGTGCTCGCCTTACCTCTAATGAGTTATATCCGAGGCATCCCAATAGAAATTTAGTCGGATAGAGGTAAGGATAATAGCCGTGTTTCCGCTTGTATAAAAACCTAAGGAACGCTTTTTGTACCTTTTCCAGTAAAAGTGCATAGGTACGTTCGTGTGGATTCCACACGCAGGAGCTTGATTCTAATTTGCTACGTACAAGTGCATTAAAAACAATTTTGATGGCATGTGTGGTGCGAAAATCGCGGCAATTACGTAGGACAAAGCCCAACCTTTTATAGGATTCTTTAGCTACCGTGGCAATATGGTCGTGGAAGGTGAGCTTTCGGTCGAATGTGACTCCCAGATCTTTCATGGCTGTTGTTTTCATGATGACATTGTTATTTAAATTGTATTCAAAATTCACTGGGTGCCGCATTCGACCGAATGTCATAGCGAAACATTTAGATGAATTAAATTCCATCTTATTGTCTAGGCTCCACTTGTATATCGCATCTATGTCTTGCTGCAGTAGCAAACAGTCACGCTCAGAGTTTACTTCAAGGTACAACTTCAGATCATCAGCATATAGCAGACATCTTGCATGGCGGAGAACTTGGGGAAGATCATTTACCATGATTAAAAATAATAAAGGCCCCAAAATTGAGCCCTGACTAACTCCGGAACGCGTATGGTACGTGCTTGATTCGTACATACCGAGCCTAACGAACTGCTGGCGATCACGTAGATAGTCTGCGAAGAAACGAAGTAGAGATGGTGCGAAACCTATTTTGCTAAGTTTCATCAACAGCGCGTCGTTGTTAACTCTATCGAACGCCTTCCGAAAGTCGAAATAAAGTACGTCTACCTGACGCCCGCGATCCAAGCTAGAGGAGATATAATCAACTAGAGTCAGGAGATTCGTGTCAACTGACCTCTGCAGATGCAGCATGCAGGTTGCATGTTGGGGTCGACTTCCAGTCTAACTGGATGCAGCTGAATACAAGTATGACTGCCTATCTGTCCTCCACAACCCAGTTACTGGGTAAGACTGGTTATCAGACTTTCGAGCTACTGACGACACGTAACGACTGTCAAATATCCACGAATGATAGCCTGGACATTTGTATGCCATTTTATGGAAATCGCACGCGTGTAAACACATGCATGCAATTCTTGAATGCATTGAAATAAAACAGAACGTGCTTTATGACTTGCAATTATTGCTTTTGAACGTTCCAGAAACTTCACCGTGTAAATGGAGCTTTATGGCATGTCTCCATGGCAGAGACGGAAAGTTTTATGTCTCTTGCATTTTATGGAAATCGCATGCCTGGAAACACTTGCATGCAATTCTTGAATGGCAATAAAATAGAACGTGCTTTATGGCATGCAATTATTGCTTTTGAACATTCCAGAAACTTCACCGTGTAAATGGAGCTTTATGGAATGTCTCTATGGCAGAGATGGAAAATTTTATGTCTCTTGCATTTTAGGGAAATCGCATGCGTGAAATTACTTGCATGCAATTCTTGAATGGCAATAAAATAGAACGTGCTTTAAGGCATGCAATTATTGCTCTTGAACGTTCCAGAAACTTCACCGTGTAAATGGAGCTTTATGGCATGTCTCCATGGCAGAGACGGAAAGTTTTATGTCTCTTGCATTTTATGGAAATCGCATGCCTGGAAACACTTGCATACAATTCTTGAATGGCAATAAAATAGAACGTGCTTTATGGCATGCAATTATTGCTCTTGAACGTTCCAGAAACTTCACCGTGTAAATGGAGCTTTATGGAATGTCTCTATGGCAGAGATGGACAGTTTTATGTCTCTTGCATTTTAAGGAAATCGCATGCGTGGAATCACTTGCATGCAATTCTTGAATGGAAATAAAATAGAACGTGCTTTATGGCATGCAATTATTGCTCTTGAACGTTCCAGAAACTTCACCGTGTAAATGGAGCTTTATGGAATGTCTCTATGGCAGAGATGGAAAATTTTATGTCTGATGCTATCAAACATTCCACCTCGGATAAAAACCACAGATTAGCGGCTATTATAAATGTCGTAAAGCACCAAGTTAAGGACATTTAGCCACAGAGTTAACAAACAGTTGGTCGGCCATATTCTCTTATAGTTATCAATTGTACGCGGTGTGACAAAACCGTCTAATGGATCGCCGACCGCATGACTGATGCGTTTGTACTGGCGCGGACAGAAATGGTTTTTAGCTTTTTTTTAGATAGGGTAAGGTTTTATTTCGTTTTAAGAAAGTTATATGGGACAAAATTGTGTGTGTAATAATGATTGTATTTGGGTTAAAAAGAAATACTACGAAAGAAGTTAAAAAAACCGGTCAAGAGCGAGTCGGACTCGCGCACCGAGGGTTCCGTTCCGATTTTTGAAAAAGTGTGCTATTTAGAGACATCGATTTATTTTTCCTGTAATCTTTACATAAACTTCTATCACATATAATAATTTCAGATTTTTCTCTTTGCAAACTTCGGAGATAAGGGGGGGGGAACGGTATTTTTTTTACATTTTTCATCAAAAGTCGAAAAGTGTGTGGCCTAAAAAAAATAAAAAAAATTTGAGAATTTGCAAATTTCGCTCTTTCATATGATACCCCACATGCCCTAGTAGCCCTACTTTGAATTTTTAAGACCCCCTTTCAGTCCCTGTTGCAAAAAAAATATAAATATTTTTATTTCTTTCTTATTTGCAAAATAGTTGGGTAAACGTCATCTAAAATTGTTTCAAGTTGATAGCATTAGTATAGATAGTAGATAGTGGTAGTGGATAGTATTAGTTCTTGAGATATCCAGCTGTGACAGACAGACAGACAGACTGAGTCACACCATAAGGGTTCCTTTTTTACCATTTTGGTACGGAACCCTAAAAAGAATATATAATTATTGAATAGCTAATCCCATCCGTGCCTCGGAAAGCACGTTAAGCCGTTGATCCCGGCTGTCATTCGTGGATCTTTGACAGCCGTTACAAGTCGTCAGAAGCCCGAAAGTCTGACAACCAGTCTTGTCGTATTAACTAGTAACTGTATTGTGGAGGTCAGATGGCAGTCGCTCCATGTAAAATACTGGTATTTGGCTGAATCCGGTTAGACTGGAAGCCGACCCCAACATAGTTGGAAAAAGGCTAGACAGATTGATTGTTTGAAATGCTACTAAGTAGGTGATATTTTAAAAGTACTTTACAATCAATCTGCCTAGCCTTTTCCCAACTATGTTGGGGTCGGCTTCCATTCTAACCGGATGCAGCTGAATACCAGTATTTTACATAGAGCGACTGCCTATCTGACCTCCACAACCCAGTGACTGGGTAATACGATACCCCTTGGTAAGACTGGTTGTCAGACTTTCGGGCTTCTGACGACCCGTAACGACTGTCAAAGATCCACAAATAACAGGCGGGACCAACGGCTTAACGTGCTTTCCGAGGCACGGAGGAGTAAAGATGGCCACCCATCCACTGACCAACGCCGGCAAGCGTAGCTTAACCTGATGGATTGACCGGTACGGCTGTTATTACTTAGCCACGAGCTCCTAAAAGTACTTTACAAATAATATAAAAAAGTTTAAAAAAAAATTATCATTCGTTTAGAAATAAACATTCATTTTCAACTTCGATAATTTGAATCCTACCACAGATTAATACAGATGGGACACTCCGCAAAATCATTTAAATAAAAAGCGACTCTTGCTACGACACAATAAACTGCAATTCAGGTCGCACAACGCTTATTACCTACAGTTATATTCAACTACAAGTCGCCTCTCTTTCTATCGCGTAACTCTTATACCTTCTGACCTACTGAATTGACCCAGTAAGAGGAGCCCGCCGCGTACTTGTAGCTTCATACCTAAACTGCGGAGTGTCCCATCTGTATTAATCTGTGGTCCTACTTTAATTTCATAACTTTGAGCTAAAAGTACTAGTCATTTAGGAATATTGGCAGCTTATGTAAGACATATTCGTGTCGAGAAATAACTTAAAATTTTGTTTTGCCGAATGCACAATGTCTTAGTCAATTAGTAAAATTATGTCTCTTAACCGTTGTCCACATTCTTGTTAATGGCTAGTCTTTAAGCTCAGACAATGCTTACCCTAAACACTTGGTAGGCATTTAGAATAAGAAGTAGGCATAGTTTGCGAAATACCTCAAATCTTGACATACCATTACTATAGTATATAGTATAGTTAAAATCTCGCTGCAGACTTGGTCATAAATCATAATCGGAGTAGGCATGTGCGCTAGTTGCGCGCGCTCAAGGCCATTATCGATAACATAATCATTAAGGTTGTCTCCATTGAAAATTGGCAAAAATGTGTGGAACATGCAGAATTGCTGCAAGATGAAGACGAAATTTAAGAAAAGCACATTTATGCGAAGAGTTCATCATTCATGTGGACGATGATGACGATGACGAAGAACTTTAATTTTCTATTTTTAGTTTTATATATACGTTCTTTTGTTTATATATTTAATATACTTTGTAATAAATTTGGTAATAAAATTAAAAAAAAAATGTGTATTTATTTCTATCACCCATTTATTATATAAAATTATCGATATCACTCATCGACTGCAGTAATGCACAGGCTACGTGTGGGCGTGGCCTGCCCATAAGGCCCGTGAGTGGGAAAGAGAGCGAAACACTCGAATGATTTATGACCGAGTCTGCAGCGAGATTTTAACTATACTATAGTAGGTTAGGTACAGTTCTCATCTAAAAATGCTTCGAGTACCTACCTAAACAAAAAATCAATCTGCCTAGTCATTGGGGTCAGCTTCCAGTCTAACATAAAAAGAAGGAGGCTTATACTCAACAGTGGGTGGAACAAGACTGCCAATGATGATGATGATGATGATGATGATGATGATGATGATGATGATGATGATGATGATGATGATGATGATGATGATGATGATGATGATGATGATGATGATGATGATGATGGTGAATAAAGAACATGACCAAAGAAACGATGGATTGATTACCTACGTGAAGGACGATATGGTTTGAAAGGGGTTGACTATTGAGAAGATGGTTGATGGAAACGTATGTAAGAAGAAGAAGCCATGTTGCACCGATTACATCTAAATAGGGATACGGACAGAAGAATGAGGCACCATCAAATTAGATGCAACTGTTTACTTATAAATATTTTTAAAAGCTACCATACAATTGAATTTAACAAATAGATTTGAGGTGGGGTGCAAGCAAGCGCCGTAGGTATTAAATGCTTACCGCAGCCCCCGCAAGGAGTAGCGATACGTAATAAATTACGATGCGCGGGAAACGCGCGCCAAGCGCACCGCTCATGAGTTCATGAACTCGAGTAGGTACTATGTTGCGTCACAGAATAGAGCAATGCAGTAGATAAACTTGAACTGATTAGTATACAAGTTTATTTTGTTTTATTTTTCTAGTAAGTATTTTTGAAAGTTTTAGACAGATTATTATTTCATTGTAAACTTGAACAGTTAAAATAAATAAAAATAACTACTTATACTTATTTATTTTTGTGAATAAGGTGGATTTAAAATCTGACTGACACGAAGACCTTTACCCATACGATTCAAAACTAAGCGCCGCGCACCATTTTACTTTACGTTCATTCCCCACGACAGCGACACCACTGAAAACGATACCACTGGTGTGGTATCGTGGGGAATGACAGAAACTACTATTCCCCACGCCATGCGACACCACCGACTGTATTGTGCTGTTAGTGATGTCCAGCTACATAACAATGATGTGTTACATAACAATTTAGACCTTATTGACATTCATGTTTTCTTGTTAAATTTAGCTTCCAGACCATTTACCAAGTATCTTGGACCAAAAAAACTAATGGTTTGTAAAATGTCTATAAGGTCGAAATTAGCTTGACACCCTAGAAATGATGTGCATAATAATCTAGACACTTTCTGAGGTGGCAAGCGAATTTAGACCTTATTGACATTCATGTTTTTTTGTTAAATTCAGCTTCCAGATCATTTACCAAGTATCTTGGGCCAAAAAAACAAAGGGTTTGTAAAATATCAATAAGGTCGAAATTAGCTTGACACCCTAAAAATGATGTGCATAATAATCTAGACACTTTCTGAGGTGTCAAGCGAATTTAGACCTTATTGACATTCATGTTTTTGTGTTAAATTCAGCTTCCAGATCATTTACCGAGTATTCTGGACCAAAAAAACAAAGGGTTTGTAAAATGTCAATAAGCTCGAAATCAGCTTGAGACCTTTATCGTTTTCAGCGAACTTAAATACTACGAAATGACCGTTCATTCCCCACGACACCACTGGTGGTGTCGTCGGGAATGACAGAAACTAGTATTCCCCACGACACCAATGACTGCATTGTGAGTGATGTCCAGCTAATTTTTAAACGTAACAATGATGTGTTATTTTTAAACGACTTAAAAAACGGAGGCGAATATCAATTCAGTTGTATTTTTTTTTTTTTTATGTTTGTAACTGCAGTACTCCGTCATTTAGAAGCCGATTTGGAAAGTTCTTTTTTTATTTTATTCGTTATGTCAACACAAAAAAAAAAAACGGAGGGGCATAACTTCTTATGCTCTAGTTTTTTTTTCTTAAGAGGACGTGATTACGGTCAAAATGAAAATCCAAGATGGCGGCTGCAAAAATTTTCGAATTTTTCGACATGGGCGTCAATTTCGTGATATTTGAGGTCGCTGAAAACGATAATGGGGTCAAAATGAAAATCCAAGATGGCGGCTGCGAAAATTTTCTAATTTTTCGTCATGGGTGTCATTTTCGTGATATTTGGGGTCGCTGAAAACGATAGTGGGGTCAAAATGAAAATCCAAGATGGCAGCTACGAAAATTTCCAAATTTTTCGTCATGGGTGTCATTTTCGTGTTATTTTAGGTCGCTGAAAACGATAGTGGGGTCAAAATGAAAATCCAAGATGGCGGCTGCGAAAATTTCCTAACTTTTCGTCATGGGTGTCATTTTCGTGATATTTTAGGTCGCTGAAAACGATAGTCGGGTAAAAAGGAAAATCCAAGATGGCGGCTGCGAAAATTTCCTAATTTTTCGTCATGGGTGTCATTTTCGTGATATTTTAGGTCGCTGAAAACGATAGTGGGGTCAAAATGAAAATCCAAGATGGCGGCTGCGAAAATTCCCTAACTTTTCGTCATGGGTGTCATTTTCGTGATATTTTAGGTCGCTGAAAACGATAGTCGGGTAAAAAGGAAAATCCAAGATGGCGGCTGCGAAAATTTCCAAATTTTTCGTCATGGGTGTCATTTTCGTGATATTTTAGGTCGCTGAAAACGATAGTGGGGTCAAAATGAAAATCCAAGATGGCGGCTGCGAAAATTCCCTAACTTTTCGTCATGGGTGTCATTTTCGTGATATTTTAGGTCGCAGAAAACGATTGTGGGGTCAAAATGAAAATCCAAGATAGCGGCTACGAAAATTTCCAAATTTTTCGTCATGGGTGTCATTTTCGTGTTATTTTAGGTCGCTGAAACGATAGTGGGGTCAAAATGAAAATCCAAGATGGCGGCTATGAAAATTTCCTAACTTTTCGTCATGGGTGTCATTTTCGTGATATTTTAGGTCGCTGAAAACGATAGTCATTCATTTTGACCCCATTATCGTTTGCAGCGACCTCAAATATCACGAAAATGACACCCATGTCAAAAAATTTGAAAATTTTCGCAGCCGCCATCTTGGATTTTCATTTTGACCCCACTATCGTTTTCAGCGACCTCAAATATCACGAAAATGACACCCATGACGAAAAATTAGGAAATTTTCGCAGCCGCCATCTTGGATTTTCATTTTGAACCCACTATCGTTTTCAGCACCCTCTAAAACCATGGAAACGACACCCATGACGAAAAATTAGGAAAGAATCATGGCCACGCGGCTAACATGTTTGGACTAGTAAAATCTAACAAAACGACCTTTGATGAAACATACGTTGTTTCATTTACCTTTATAAATGTAACTAAATACAGCCTTCAATATATTTTTAAAAGATGGGAGAGTCAAGTAATTTAGAAATATGTTTTTTGAGGTTATTTATCTTTGGCTTTTTGGAATTGAGAGGTTTTCACCTGTTTTTTTTTTACATTGTGTTACAAATTATGTCAAATGCAAGCCAGATAAGTCTGTGCGTGACCATGATCGCCACTAATCGTGGTTTCTACTGACGGTGCATATCAGTTCATATATGCATATTATAGTACCAAGCAGCACCCTCGGTCGTGTGCAGCTGCAGACTCATCTGGCTCCCACTCCACATAATTATCTATTACGTTTGAGTTATCTTCATACATGAGTAGGTACCATATCAGACATGGACACAAAAAACTTTTTTAAGGTTTCTCGAAAGCTACTCTACATAGGTAGCTCAACCTCTCTACTTTAAAATTACTAATTTAAAACACCATCGACAAAAACTCATTAATTTACTTATATATTTTTATTATAATTCTCTTATAAATACATCATCAAGGAATGCGGCAGGAGTAGCTACATTTTGTTCATGTCTGTCCCATCCAAGATACCGAACTATGGTCATGACATCACAAAATCCTAGTGTGCGTCGCCGTCGACCAACAAGACAATTACAGCAATATTCTTCTATTCTATTATTGCTGTAAATGTGTCATTATTAAGATGTATACATAATACAGTTTACTCCCATTATGTCTTGATTGAGACTTCATTTATATGTATTTATTTCTAAATCCGAAAAATCCAGAGAATCCGGTATTTCTCTACTGGCCTCAATTCTGTACTGCCCATGGAATCTTGTGTGTTTCTCATAATAAAACTGTGCTTGACGAAGTTGACAAGTCCCAAGAGCTAATAAAATAAGGTCTCCATATTGGAGACGCGGGAAATAAACATTATTTCAACAATGTGTCGCGCATATGCTATTTACACACGATCCACAGTTAACACACAGAATGGAAGACATTTTGCCACTTCCGATAGAAGATCCAAGAGATGCAATTCCAAGTCCAATATACGCAAGCCAAGTCAACTAGAGTAGAATATCCAATCGGTGTCCGTAAGCAATGCAAAATAAAAAAAATCAGGAAAATAACACAAAATCGCACAGAACGCAGAGTCGTCGCCGAAACTACAACACGGTCTGCGCAGAAAACTGTCAATGTCAATCTTTCTTTTGTTTCTATTACTTGTCAAAAATAGGGAGGCCACGTAATCGATCAATTTATGCAGTATCGATTTTTAGATGTAAAATTATGGCTAATTATTTTTCAGGCGACTAACAGCGGTCGGCTAACTATTTGCTACTAAAAAAATAACTTGGCACTGACAGCCATTAAATATCTTAGCATTATTTATATTAGATGAGCTTTAAAATGCAAGGAGTTATAAAAACGAAATAATGGCTGCTACTTGGTAGCGCACATATTAAACAGGGCCAATAGAAATCATAGGTGAGGTACACACGGCTACACATCAAGCTATATTTCCAGTTTACACTGTCCTCTCATTGTAAGGAAATCCTATACAATGCGAGATCAACTTATACATATTATAAATAATGACATGGCGACTAATATTAACAGTGGATCCTGCTTTGAAGGAAGTCAGTGTACCCCCTACTTCATGGTTAAAATAGGTAGAATCTGTTTCAAAACCGAATTGGGCATCCCGACTCCATGTAGTCTTTTGGCTGCTACCCCTAGAGTGCATATAAATCCGGAGGCGTGGAGGAAGAGCAGCCCCCGCCCGCTGTAACAAAGCTTAAGCACACGTGCGAGCCGAAGCCGAAGCTGCGGAGGTAAGGGTGAAGGGGCTGCACTTCCCGCAGCGCCAGAGACGTTGTAGAAGCTTGCTAGTTTATATTAAAACAAAGCTAACAACTGATTATTAAGCTGTTTTCTACGCAAAATTATCCTTCGCTGTAGCTGCCAACCAACTATTTTTGCTACCGGCGTTAATTATTTTTAATCCCAAATTCAGATTAATTTGTCGCCGCGTTAAATACATGCCTAAAATGATTACTTTTAAAAAGTTGACATTGCCGGGGATTTCATTTCGATTAAAAAATAAAATCGATTTAGATCTAAGTTAAAGTATGGACTTCTCTAGTAACGTTAATAACTATAAATGCGTTCAAAATCAATATTTTTACTGCGTTCTGATAAAGCAAACTTATAATTATAAAGATGATTATTTAAATACTTCCCAATCTTTTAAAAATAAACTGATGTTACCTAATAATTACATTAACAATGTACTACATTTTGGTGACAGTCTCATCTTAGGTCGGAATTCTGTTTTTTCTTAGTCCAAAATGACCATGATCCTTTTCGCAGCCGCCATCTTGGATTTTCATTTTGATCCCACTATCGCTTTCAGTGACCTAAAATATCACGAAAATGACACCCATGACGAAAAATTAGGAAATTTTCGCAGCCACCATCTTGGATTCTCATTTTGACCCCACTATCGTTTTCAGCGACCTCAAATATCACGAAAATGATACCCATGACCGAAAATTAGGAAATTTTCACAGCCGCCATCTTGGATTTTCATTTTGGCCCCACTATCGTTTTCAGCGACCTCAAATATCACGAAAATGACACCCATGTCGAAAAATTTTAAAATTTTCGCAGCCGCCATCTTGGATTTTCATTTTGACCCCACTATCGTTTTCAGCGACCTCAAATATCACGAAAATGACACCCATGACGAAAAATTTGGAAATTTTCACAGCCGCCATCTTGGATTTTCATTTTGACCCCGCAATCGTTTTCAGCGACCTAAAATATCACGAAAATGACACCCATGACGAAAAATTTGGAAATTTTCGCAGCCGCCATCTTGGATTTTCATTTTGACCCCACTATCGGTTTCAGCGACCTCAAATATCACGAAAATGACACCCATGTCGAAAAATTTGAAAATTATCGCAGCCGCCATCTTGGATTTTCATTTTGACCCCACTATCGTTTTCAGCGACCTAAAATATTACGAAAATGACACCCATGACGAAAAATTAGGAAATTTTCGCAGCCGCCATCTTGGATTTTCATTTTGACCCCACTATCGTTTTCAGCGACCTTAAATATCACGAAAACGACACCCATGACGAAAAATTAGGAAATTTTTGCAGCCGCCATCTTGGATTTTCATTTTGACCACACTATCGTTTTTAGCGACCTAAAATATCACGAAAATGACACCCATGACGAAAAATTTGGAAATTTTCGCAGCCGCCATCTTGGATTTTCATTTTGACCCCACTATCGTTTTCAGCGACCTAAAATATCACGAAAATGACACCCATGACGAAAAATTAGGAAATTTTCGCAGCCGCCATCTTGGATTTTCATTTTGACCCCACTATCATTTTCAGCGACCTAAAATATCACGAAAACGACACCCATGACGAAAAATTGGAAATTTTTGCAGCCGCCATCTTGGATTTTCATTTTGACCTTGAAATACAAAAAAAATAAGAAGATACCTAATTAGAAAAAAAACTTAATTTAAAAAAAAAATCTTATTTATGTAGGTATACAGAAAAATACATTTGAGGGCCTACTTATTTTCTGAACATCCCTGCCCAACCCTTTGAAAGAATTCAGGCGTGATGTTATGAAGAAATCTCATTTCCTATCCGATATTCATTATAAAACCACCCGTACTAACTTTATTCTGTGGCACCTACCTATTTGAGATTTGAAAATAGTGAACCAAAAATTTGCGCGTCAGGCGGCTTTATAAGCTCCAGTGTAGGGTTCAAATTCAACTGTTTTACACACTTGATGCGATTGGTAAACATAGGCCGTGATAAAAATAAATACCAATAAAGCTTTTGCGCGCGTGACGTCTTTATTTACATAGGCATAGCGTTCAAATTCAACTGTTTTCAACACATGCTAATTTGTGCCGGTCGCAGCCGGTGACAGAAGTTAGCGGGGGTGGCGGGTTCGAAAAATTGGCACACGTCCGACCTCCGTCACGTTCCGCTCGGGACTAAACGGCTCAGGGCGAGCGTTTGCGAAGCTGAAAACACTTGACATTGGAATTAGTGATATAAATATTTTGATATTTCAAATTATGATAGCCGTTATAAATTACATTTTTTACGACCTTTATTATGGCATAAGTTTTATTGTTCAAAGCCTAATATAAATCAAAATATGAAATAAGATATAGATCATAATTTAGACTTGTCTTTGCGATCTAATTGGATGCAGTAAAGTGCAAGTAATCGTGTATCGGACGGCCGAAATTTCTAGATCGAAGTCTGAACTAAGTAATATATTTTTTTCAAAATTTAAATACGTGTTATCTACGAATAAAACACTAAACAAAACGACGTTTTTACGGCTCTCACCGCCTTAAACATTTTATTACATAATGAAGTATAGTCTCTCATAAATAAAAGCATAATATAATATGTTAATCGATTATAAAATGCCAGTATCATGAACACGTAACGGAAATATTTTTTTAAAAACATTATTTATAAGTAATAATTAATATAACTTCCGATGCTTTCGTTTATTGTATTTTTATTCAAATTAGTCGTTTGAGTAATATATTTCAACTGAATGCAATCTCTTTTGGGTCAGACAGCAAATTATTTTTAATTATATTATAAGTTGTATAGCTATAACTACTCAAGTGTCAAATTTTACTATGGGACCAAACTTGAAATCGCGAAAATAAAATCTGCTGTTCAGTACATAAATATGTTCGCATAATTAGTCAAAATGTAGGGAAAAGCTGTTTTTTTTTCGCGATTTCATGTTTGGTCCCATAGTAAAATTTGTTCATAATGATGAGTACCCCTTACAATACCCGTGTTACGTACCCCTTAAAAGATTGCCAATGTTTACACTTACACCCTGTATAGGCTATAGCAAACCTATCACTAACATCCGTGCGCCCCGATACATAATTATTATAGCAATTAATTATATTAATTACCTCGACCCCTGTCATACAGGTGTCCTAAATCAGAGGTCGAGATCTCATTCATGTAACGTGTACTGAATTTGAAAGTAAATAATAAAAAAACACTATTAATTATAGATAGTTCTATAACTGTTCCGAATTTCAAGTTGATAGCATTAGAAGTTCTTGAGATATCCAGCTGTGACAGACAGACAGACTGAGTCGCACCATAAAGGTTCCTTTTTACCATTTTGGTACGGAAACCTAAAAATTACTTAAATAACACGCATTAAAGTTGGAGAAGGGCTCGCTACGTCACTTCTACGTATAAAATCTAGCTAGATATGATGTCATGCCATATTTTAACTCAATGTATTGCCCTAAGTAATCTTTTGATTAAGTAGGTATGTAAAAAAGGAAAAATACATGTCCAATATTTTTTAAATAATCTAAATGACGAACAAAAAAAAATTTAGTCATCATCTCTATTGACAGCTGGGACCTGGGAACAGTTTGTACGAGCAAAACAAAAATGTGTTTTTTTTCGTTTAATGGGTTTTTCAGTTTTTCCGTGCAATTTTTCTCTTCTAATGCACCTTCCTAGGACTTATCTATCTGCCTAGCCTTTTCCCAACTATGTTGGGGTCGGCTTCCAGTCTAACCGGATGCAGCTGAATACCAGTATTTTACGTGGAGCGACTGCCTATCTGACCTCCACAACCTAGATACTGGGTAATACGATACCCCTTGGTAAGACTGGTTGTCAGACTTTCGGGTTTCTGACAACCCGTAACGACTGTCAAAGATCCACAAATAACAACCGGGACCAACGGCTTAACGTGCTTTCCGAGGCACGGAGGAGTCTCGGTATGTAAAGATGGTCACCCATCCACTGACCAACCCCGGCAAGCGTAGCTTAACCTGACGGATCGACCCGTGCGGCTGTTATTACTTAGCCACGAGCACCTTCCTAGGACTTACAACGAATATTTAAAAAAAAAAAACGAATTTGTCCAGCCGTTCTTGAGTTTTGCGCTTCCTTTTTATTTATATAGATATACACAAGGCTTTCAGCCTTTATCGAGCCCTCAAAAATATTTCCCATAACACTTGTCTCCCCGACTGTCCAAGTACACTTACCTACACATATCATTGATAGGCAACCGAAAGGTCACAGAGGTCACGCCTGAAGGCCTCCCTGACCTCGACACACTGTTTACTTCGATGTTGTCCGAATTCATATAAATATTGCCAAATAGCCTATGTATTATACAATCAATCAATCTGTCTAGCCTTTTCCCAACTATGTTGGGGTCGGCTTCCAGTCTAACCGGATGCAGCTGAATACCAGTATTTTACATGGAGCGACTGCCTATCTGACCTCCACAACCCAGTTACTGGGTAATACGATACCCCTTGGTAAGACTGGTTGTCAGACTTTAGGGCTTCTGACGACCCGTAACGACTGTCAAAGATCCACGAATAACAGCCGGGACCAACGGCTTAACGTGCTTTCCGAGGCACGGAGGAATCTCGGTATGTAAAGGTGGTCACCCATCCACTGACCAACCCCGGCAAGCGTAGCTTAACCTGACGGATCGACCCGTGCGGCTGTTAATACTTAGCCACAAGCTCCTCGCCTATGTATTATACATAATAATGAAAGGTACAAAGACGTTCCACTTAGCTCCTTCGTTCGTGACTCGCCACGTCGACTGGTTCCGTGCTTCTCGCATCCAGGAGATTCCCGTTGAAGAGACCCTAGACTTTTACCTACTTTCTTTTTACTACATCTAATGTGTAGTTACTCCTGTCTTATATTTCTATCTTTCCATATAAATATCACCTGCTAAGTTCTCGGGGTCGCGGGTTGTTCGAAAGAGATACCGTGGCCCTGGCAACTGAAGGAACACGGGTGGGTTTTAGTCAGTAAAAGTCTGACACGCCCTTCCGCTCCACCCAGAGCGGGAGAAATCATTTGATGATTTCCCATCCACAAAAAGAAAAAAAAGGGTTCCGTACCTCAAAAGGAAAAAACGGAACCCTTATAGGATCACTTCGTTGTCCGCCTATCCGTCTGTCTGTCTGTTTGTCTGTCTGTCAATTAAGACCCTTTTTCTCAGTTACGCGTGGAGGTATCCAGTTAAAATCAATATCAAGTCCCTTGGAGCTCTAAAAAAATCATCTTTTTAAGTCAATGCAGTAAAAAAATACGGCCATTTATGTGACATATTTTGATACTCGCAAGTAAATCAAAACCTTTAGGGTACTTCCCGTTGACCTAGAATCATGTTTGGCAAGAAGCAAGGTCTCACATCAAAAGTAAAGGAAAAAGTCTGAAATCGTTAGTTTGTAATTTTATCGCTTATTATAAGATATTTTTTGGGATTTCTAGTTTTTCCACTACAATGTTAAGTTTTTTTTTTGGACAAATTATTTTCAACTACGGAAACCTACGTTGTGCGTAGTCCGTGACGCACTTGTCCGGTTTTTGTTTTCTGGGGGAAACCTTCAATAGGCGTCCGGGGCTTTGGAGAAAAGACCGGAGAATGTGGGCTGCCTGTCCATTGCAGCGGAGCGAGGCTGCAGAGCGGAGAAACGGAGAAAATAATATTAACCAATAGAATCTAAACTCTGAAGAGGAGCGGAGATTTTGTGCAATCCTATTGGTTAATCTCCAGTGGACAGGCAGCCTAAAACCACCCCTGTGGTCACCATCTGTACACGGAAGGGGCATCGTTACCTCTCAAAAGACCGATTTGTCCGTGCAATGAGAGGTCAGCTTATATTGGAAATGTATAGCTTGATATGTAGCCATGTGTACCTACATAGTATTTAGTTTATCTTATCCTTGTTAGAATATTATTTTTATTTATTTTCTTATTATTGTACACCATAGAGGTAAGTATGTTGTAGAAATACTTTTTAGGGTTCCGTAACGAAATGCTAAAAATGGTGCGACTCAGTCTGGCTGTGTTCCACGAGCTATCTCTAGCCAACACCAAAATAGGAAGGCCTTATTAAAGTAACGTTAGCAATCGTCATTAAAATATGGTTAGCACAAGCAAAGTTTACAGTAGATACCAAAGTTCGCATGTTCGAATTCGCGAATTAGCTCCTTTAATTAATTGTTAGAATCATTGTTTCAGACAATCTTTACAGTCCCTAGTACTGTAATAGTACATTATGATATAAGTGCGGTAAGTTGAAAATTACAGCCGAGGCGATATTTCTAGCCCGAGCCGTAGGCGAGGGCTACAAGAAAGCAGAGACTGTAATTATCAAAGCGCACGTATGTCATACGACGTTTTATAACATATTTGCGAGGAAATAAATAAAACTCGGACTTTCTTAAACGAATAAATCTTTAAAAACACACTTTCTGAAAATGAATTTGCATCTTTGCTTGTTTTCCATACGATGAAATTTTGATACGCTTGCTTGTAAGTATCTATCGGTCGATTTTTCGGGCAAGAGGCTTAGAGTAGCCTATTTCGCTGCCTCTGAGACTTCTGGCAGTGTCGAATGAATAAATTCATCATTATTTGACAACATTTTCCATTGAGTTATATAACTAGAGAAGCAAACCTCATTAAAATGTGTAAAAAAAGTCTAGCCACTATTTCAACGCGACGACGTAGCTTTGAAACCACTAAACATTTAAAAGTAAACATATATCTTTCTCACTTACACAAGTCGCAAGAACAATACTGTCGCTTAGATTAGACAAAGATCGCAATATAAACATGCAATGGCGGTGAATGGCGGGATGGGGTTGCCTACCCATGCGAAATTTTACCCAAGTTTTTAAACGTTGAAAAAAAAACGTAACGTTTAAACGTTAAACGTTAAGTTATTTTTTAAATATGTGAATTATGTATTTCTTATTGGATGTGTATTAAAAGTTTATAACTAATGAAAATAATCAAGACATTTTCATTTTGAACATTTTTTATTTCCTTTAGTACATTTCCATACATATAATTTACATTTATAAATATTAGAATATAAAAACATTTAAGAATATAAAAAATAGTAGCCCACCGGCATCGGGAACAGGGTCCAGGATACCGGTGGTCAGGGCTGCTGAGAGAGGAACCTCCTAACGATACGCGCCGTGTCCAGAAGTACCGCTTTCTGGAACAATCTTCCTTAATCCAGCTGCCTAACGAGAGCCTCTTCAGGTGTTGATCGAGGCTCTTGGCTATTATGGCATTGGCCGTCACGACTATCGGCACAACGATTGCTGTATCGACATCCCACATGTCGACAACCTCGCGAGCCAGGTCAAGATACTTAATCTGCTTATCTTTTTCAGCTTTCACGAGGTTCTCGTCATGCGGGACCGCTATTTCAATAATCATTGGGCGACGCTCTAATCGATCTATCACCACTATGTTTGTCTTATTGGCAACAATAGTCCTGTCAGTGATGATAGATCGATACCAATACAACGTGATATTGCCATTTTCGAGAACTGGGTCGGGCATATACCTATAGTACGGTACTTCCAATTCCACAAGACTGTATTTCAGAGTAAGTTGCTGGTGGATAATCCTGGCTACAAGGTTGTGCCTCTGCAAGTAGTCTCCGTTAGCCAGACGAGAACAGCCAGAAATAATTGACGGACTGATTCCCTCGGACGGTGGAATGCCCGACAGATGTCAACCGTGCCGTCCTTCACAATATATTTCCAGTAGTTGTTCGTCATCATAACTTCGTCCATAATCGCAAAGACAAAACCTTCGGTTTCCCCAAAGAGTCAGTTTTCTATAAGTCCTTTTCTTTTTGAAGGTTTTTTAATTATTCCATGAATTGCACTGTTTTATCATTTACATTTAGCTGCATTTCGTCTTCTTCGCTCAACTCAGTTCCTCTAATAACATCGTTTATTTTTTTTATTTCTAGTCTTTTATTTTTTTGTGATATTTTTTTTTTGTTAGTCTTTTAGCCGATACATTTATCAACCGGTGAATTATTTTCCTCATTTTGTGCTTTCGGGGCGTTTCAGTTAATTCGTCTATCTCTTCGTCGGTTTCCACAGCATCCACATCCATATTTTCTTCTTCTGAAAGCTCCACCTGCTATTAGAATAACGGTTGTCCTGAAAAATATACAATTTACTGTAGGCAAAACAACTCTTTATAAACTAAAAACTAAGTTGAAAAAAACATTCAACAATGTAGTTTGAGTCGATATAAACTAATTTGTTGCTGTGGGAGTTTAATGAGAAGGCATTTTTTGTTGACATTACCTATAATTTGATAATATTAATTGCCGCAAAAAATCATTACTTTTACAATAAGCATTAGAATTCCTTGATTGCACAAATAAACACGGCCACATTCGCTTTTTGGTCCTATTTTATCTTGATCACGGAAGTGCTTCGAACAAATGACAGTAGATTTAGTAGGTAGCCAGTCAGTATCTTTTCTCAGCAATCGGATTATTGATTGAGAAGCATCTTTAGGTAGTCTGGAACATTGTTAATCATTATTCAAAAATATTTAAAATCGCTTATTCCATAAATTAAAAACTCCCACAAATGTGGGAAACTAAAACATAGTTTTTAGTTGTAACACTGATCATAATTAAAAAAAAATCTACATTTTATTTATTTTCCTGCGTTTTTACGATGATATAAACACAGAAACAATAAACTTACGTGTGGAAAGTAATTCCGGTAGTTTTTGTGATCTAGAATCGCATTCTTTCGTTACGCATTTACCCATTTTGGCGATATTTTTTGTCGCGTGTCACTCGGTTCACTTCGGCTGCCGTCGTAAAGAGCACTGAACTGACGTTAGTTACGCATACGGCCGTGGCCGTATGTTCAGTGGCAACGCCTTGGCGCGGCAATTGCTAATCTAGTGTAACATATATATCAATGACATTTTCAAATAAAAACAATACAGCGAAAAGAAAAAGCGCGCGGAATTATTTTTACTTGTTCACAAATTAGCGATGCGCACGCATCAGCGCTTTTTTTTTTAAGGCAAAGGCACAAAAACAGCCAGTATTATTAAAGTAAATTAATATTTTTTGTTTTTGTTACAGATGGTGTAATTAAAACAGTAATTGTAATTTATTGTCAAAATTAATTAAATTAAAGAATTAAATGTTTAACATTTAATCCTTTAATTTCATTTTATCCCAAAGTTAATTTTATTCATAAAATGCTGACCACTTTTCTGACATAAAAACTCTTTGCTAAGATTTAAAAAAGTACCGTTCACTTTAGACGGAGCATCATGATAAACCGTACGGGTTACCTTATTAAAGAAACTCGTGCGTTTTACTTTACGATAACGCACAAGTACGTAATGACATACATTACGATATTGAAATTGGTGAAATAAGAGACCCTTTACGAGCAAATGTGTTATAAACTAATTTTACTAGTCTACTTTTTAGTACAGTGCTTACTCACTTACTCCTTAGTATAAAGTAACTGAGCTTTTTATTTAACCGACTTCGTTTTGATGATTCTTCTTTTCGTTCGTCTTGGGCTTATGTAATTGTTTAATCAACTAAAAATGGAAAAATAAATTTACTTTAAAAAAAAGTAAAAACCGACTTCCAAAATCTAAAACGAATAAAATAACTTTCTTATAAAACTTAACAGCTTCTGAAGTCGGTGTCTTCAATTATTCTGGCACCGACTTCAGAAGCCAATTTTTTTTTACTACTAAGTAAATTTTTACTTTCCCAGATTTGAAATATGTCGAACGTAAACAGTGAACTAGAGATAGGGATAGCACTAGAGTGGTCGTTGTCTTGTCTATTATAAACTGTGATCACCAAGCAGCAGGTCGATTCTGTAAAAATCTCACCGTGAAAACTTGCGTGGAGTGAGCTGTCAGTGTCATCCTACGGGTGCTAGGGATTGACCAAATTACATAAGCCATGCGATAAGGCCGCCCATTGTATGTTTTGTAGTGTATATTATGTTTTCTTTTGTTATGTATTTTTGTGGTGTACAATAAAGTATATATAAATAAATAAATAATAAATACATTTACAATCATAATCGAGATATTAATTATATCTTTTATGCGAATTTTATAACTACGTAATGATTTTATATTATTTGTAGGCTAGTATGTATGGTGTCTAAACATTACTATTTAGGGGGTTTTAAAATAAAATAGTCAAATAGAAATTCAGACAAAAAATTTTATTTTTTATTTTTTCAATGTTTAGACACTTAAATCAATGTTTGTTTGCTTTGAAATAATATAAAATTATCACTAGAAAAACGTAAAAAATATTATTAAAATCTCGATTATTACTGTAAAAATGTGCTTGGTCCATCCCTAGTATCAGGTGGAATTACACTGACAGTTCACTCCACGCTCACTTCACTTAGGTTTTCACGATGAGATGATTACAGAATAGCATAGCAGATTTCGATAGTCAAACATGAATTTCAAGGGATGGAATTTCCAACATAGTTACTAGGTACTTGCTTTGCAAAGCGATTTTTTTTAAAGAAATTGGTACTTCGAATTCCTTAATGAGTAAACAACTAACCTGAGTGGTATTATATTAGTGAAATTTTGTACTTAGTACTGATTCAATACTCAATACTCAATACTCAATATCTTTAATGCTTTACCATAATGTGTACTTAGGTGGTATAATATATAATTTAGATCATTATGGACCCTGTAGGGCACAGCAAAAGGGTAGGAGAGAGGAAGCCGTGTTTTAGGAGATCATGAATAACTATTATTGCTATATTATTCAATTTAATTTATTATTAAGTACTCGTATTTCTAAGTATTTTAATTGCATTATTATTTTTGTTATATTATTTTATTATTATATTAGATTATTTATTACTATCATTTATTGTTATATTAATAATTACCATATCATACCATTTTTATTTTAAACATATCTATAAATTGCGCGACTATCACTAATTTTTGTTATCAATTATTATTATTCTTATGTAATTTTTTATTATATTAGTAATTTCCCTAACATATACTTTAAACATTTCTCTTATTATTTATGTTTATCATTTAAATATTCATCTAAGGAATAATAGCATTTTTTTATTAATAAGTTTTTAAGTTTTGTTACAAATATATTGAACTTTTCTTCTTTCTTTATTATGTCTGGTAATTTATTGTATATCTTTATAGACATTACGTAGGGACTTGTGGAATGCATTTTTAGCCTGGATGTTGGTATGTTTAGCCTCGATCGGTGCCTAAGTGTGTACTGTGATTGGATGTCTTCGCGTTTTGTGTAGAACTCTTGATGCTTACGGACAAATTTACATATTTCTAGGATATAAATACTGGGGAGGGTTAGAATATTATGTTTTAGAAAATAGGGTTTGCAGCTGTTAGTTTGATCAATATTTACCATGATTCTAACTAGTTTCTTTTGTAGGGTAAAGAGTGTCAGTGCATCTGTACTATTTCCCCAGAGGGTTACACCGTAGCTAAGCCATGCATTGGCATACGCATAATATGTGGTGAGGGCGGTTTGTAGATCGGTGGTCTTTTTAATTTCTCGAAGAGCGTATGAGAATTTTGAGATTTTTGAACGGGTTTTTTGTATTTGTGTTTTCCAGTTGATATGCTTATCTATTGTAAGTCCAAGTAGTGTAAAGTCATCAACAGTTTCCAATTTTGAGCCGTTAAAGGTGAAATTTAAGTGTAGAGGAGCTTTTTGATAAGGGTGGAAAACCATTAGTTTAGTTTTAGCATGATTAATTTCTAAATTATGTGAAGTCATCCAGTTACAAGTTTTTGTGAGTGTGGAACTGAGTTTTTCTTCTATGTTTGTGTTGTTTTGACAGGAGACTAATAAAGATATGTCATCTGCGAATAAAACACATGGCCCCTCTATGGTTTCTGGTAAGTCGTTGATGTAAACAAGAAATAATAGGCCACCTATAACACTTCCCTGGGGAATGGAAGCGTTGGTTATTTTGCTTTTAGATCGGATTTTTTCTATTTCTCTACTATTGTGATTAAAGTATTCAATTTCAACTACTTGTTCTCTATTTTTTAAATATGACGTAAGCCATTCATGGGCTTTTCCGCGGATTCCTATTCCATACAGTTTATTTAGGAGTATTTTAAATTGTACTTTATCGTATGCTTTGGTCATGTCCAGTAAAATCCCTACAGCGTATTTCTTATTATTTATAATATTTAGGGCTTCTTGGATGTATTTATAAACAGCTAATGTGGTGGAACGGTTTTTTCGGAAACCGTTTTGACAATCGCTCAATATGTTAAATTTTTCGCAAAAGGTATAAATTCGATCACACATAGCTTTCTCAAAAATCTTGGACGCTGAGGGTAATAGAGCTATTGGGCGATAATTATTAGGATCAGTTTTTGTGTTCTTTTTATGGATTGGTTTAATTAGTGATTTTTTTAAAAATTCCGGGAAAGTGCCTTCTGTAAAAGATTGATTTAATAGTAGATAAAATGGTAAGGTGAGTTCATTTGCGCATTCTTTCAATAACATAGGTGGAATTTCGTCTAAACCGTAACTTCGTTTATTTTTTAGGTTTTTAATTAATGTGTTAACTTCCCAAGCTTCTACTGGGCTAAGGAACATGGTGTTCTCCGTGGAGTTTAATGTTGACATGCCGCCCAGTGCAGTACCAGATGGATTGTTGCAATTCTCTCCTATTGACGCAAAGAAGTCATTAAAAATATTCGCAATTTGCTTGGGTTCGGTTATTATAGTATCATTGTGTTGTAATTTTATGCTACATTTTTCCTTTGTTGGTTTTTTATTTGTCCTCTCATTTATAATACTCCACATCGTTTTTACTTTGTTGTCTGATTTCTTTATTTTGTTTATATATTGTAATTTTTTTGCAGTGGTAACTGAACTTTTTAATATTTTTTCATATTTTTTATAATGCTGTGTAATTATTTGGTTTTTGGTTTTATTGGAAAATAATTTTAACAATCTTTTGTTTTTGCAGGAAACTTTAATGCCTGTAGTTAGCCAGTATTTTTTATTGTTAGTTTTAAGTTTCATTTTACGCATAGGTATACATTGATTTAAAATTTTTATTAAGAGATTGTTGAAAGAATTATAATTTTCATTTATATTATTGTTTGATTGTATAATGTCGTGCCAGTTTTGTGTGCTTAATATTGATTTAAATTGTGTAATGTTCGCTTTATTAAATAATCTTTTATTTGTGTACCATGTAATTTTTTTCGCTGGTTGAGGTATGCTTAGGTTTATAATTGTTCCACTATGGTCTGAAAGTCCGAAATTTTCTACGGTTGTAAACATATTTTTGTCGCTGAAATTCGTAAATATTAGATCAAGACATGTTGATGTTTTTTCTGTAATACGCGTAGGTATTTTTATATGTTGAGTGAATTTGTATTCTAGCATGAGATCCAGAAACTGGTTAGTTTTAAAGTTGTTGCCCAAAATATTAATGTTAAAATCTCCACCTATAACAATGTTAAATTTATTATACTTAATGTTTAAATAGTTTAGAATTTGTTTTAATTTATCAATGAATGTATCTTCCTCTCTTCTATTCCAGTACATAGTAATTAACAAAAGGTTTTGTTTAGGTAACTCAACAGCGCACACTTCCAGTACATATTCTGTAGACATGTTTGAGATATCCTTTTTCTCTATATACTCAAATTGATCTTGTAGGAGGATGCACACGCCGCCTCCTCCTCGAGTTTTCCGGCAGTATGATGATGCAAGATTATAGCCATTTATTTGGATGAGGGAAATTTTGTCTTCGGATAGCCAGGACTCAGATATGCATATAGCTTGATAGATAGGGTTTTCTGATAAAAATGCTTCTATAATGTGTAGCTTGTTGGATATACTTTGCATGTTTTGGAAGAGAATTTTACAAGGTTGGTCTATGCTTTCGAAAGGAGTGATTCTTTGTGTCTTCGTTGATGGTAGGCTGATCGCAGGTTCGATCTACATTGTAGTTATATGTGGTTCCCTTCGAGTCATTGATTTGTATCGTTTTATATATTTCGTTGCTCTGGTTAACTTTCTGTCCTTCAATAAACAATTGATTGTTTTTGATGATTGCAAATAATCCGTTTCTTCGGGCCTGAAGCATTTCCTCTCGCAGTAATTGTCTTTCTCTTCGCGTGTTGGTATCTAGGAACTCTGAGACAAATAACCGAGTACCCTGAAGGTATTGGCTATTGCTTATTACGTACTTGGCCATTCTTTTGCTGATTAATTCGATGATAAGTGGTCTGTTGTTGTTATTGTTGTATCTACCCACTCGGTATGTCTCTTCTATATATCCCGTCAGGTCTACGTTCATCGTGTTGTAGAATACTTCAATGATTCTGTTGTGTAGGTCAAATTCCGGTTCTTTGTAATATTCAGCAAATCCGTAGAGAACTATTTTTTTCGTGTTTGTTTCAGTGCAAATCGCGGTTGGGGTATCTTTTCTGTTTTTTATATCTAAAATTTCTTTTTTTAGTTTCTCATTTTCTTTTGTAAGGTTTTCAATTTTTAGGTTTACTCTTTCTATTTCTTCCTTTCTTAGTTCGTTCTGGATATCCAAGGCATCTGTTTTTAGTTGGATGTCTACCTTTAATTCAGTGATGGCTTTATTTATCTCGGTTTGGATTGTATTTTGAATTTCTGTTATAATGGATTTATTATTTTCTTTAAGGCGCAGTATTATAATTTCACTTAGATTTTGTAATGTTAGTTCGGTTTGACTGGCTGTTTCCTTTTCCTCTGTGTTCAGTGTGTCGCCTAGTATAGTTAGGTCTTCAGAATTAAAAGTGCAGTTGTTAGCGTTTGTTTTTGTGTTCACCCTTCTTAAGGTGACATTACATTCTTCAGAAGGTGATTTCGTTTGTTGCGGTAGGTCACGGTCTTGTAGGCGTATAGGGGTATTTGCATTTCCGACTTTAGGGGTTTTGCAGTAACAAGCTGGACATTGCCATTTAATTTTATGCTCAGAAGTCATCAATTTTGTAAAATGACGAATTGAAACATTAGCACATTTTAAGTCATATGCATTTTTGCAATGCGCACAGGTAAGTTTTTCTGCTTCCGGTATTTTCTGATGACAGCCCGCACATTCAGAAACCATTTCTGTTTATTTTGGGACTAGTAGCGCCCTCTAGTAGTGGATTGCGGTACTTGAAGTATTGGTGTTTGGTGTATGTTTCTCTTGTCGGCAATAGATTGTGTTAATTGCCGAAAAGTGAGTTCACAATTTGACTCAAGATAGGATAGATATGATAGAAAGATAGAATACTCTTTTATTAGGCCCAAAATGAAGTAATAAGTAATATGTTACTCTATTCGTTAATAGATGGCATTGTTTTCAAAATCAAATCAATGCTCGTGCATTCCAGTTATTCAGCTGAGTTGAGCACCCACCAGTGGTAACCCCGACAGCCGCTTTACTTTGTGTTTTAAATAATTTCATCACCACTGCTCTCAAAACGGTGAAGGAAAACATCGTGAGGAAACCGGCATGTCCTAGAACCAAAATTTCGAAGACATGTGACATCTACCGACCCGCACGGGGCCCTCGTGGTGGATTACGCCCCGCTCCCTCTCACAGAGAGGAGACTTGTGTCCCAATAGTTGGAACAGTATAGGCGATTATGGAGACCTGATTAGAAAAGTTGAAAGCTGTGACATACCGCGATAAACCTTCTTTACATTTTTATTTTGTAATAAAAATGTGTGTAAGTTCTAAAGCACGCCCTGTGCAGAAATTAATCGTCTATTTTGTTGAACATAACAAATCTCCAAAATGTTTTGTAAAACTGCGTCTTAGTAGCGTCGTCGTAACTAATCGACCTTGGCATGATGAAGTTTTTGATTGATGTATGTTAGGATTGTTAAACAAAAGTCATGGGTAGGTAATGAGGCTATTTTATTTCGATAAATTTTAATGTAATAACACGATAAGGAATGATGCTGCAGAGGAATTAAATGTGATACCTATTATAAGGCAACGGTGCGGTTTAAAAGAAGATGGAGTGACAATTTAAAAGAGCATGCTTAGATTGTTTGGTCATGTTGAGAGGATGAATGAATGGCGACTAACAAAAGGTTACAAGGCAACAACAACAACACATACCACAACAAAAAGGCAACAACCAGACAAGACAGAGAGGGGTAACAAGGCAAATGTGAGGGGACGCCCTAGGAAGGAGGACACACACAGGTGAGTGTGGCAATCTTTTAAGGGGTCATTTTACTCATCATTATGAACAACGTTTACTATGGGACCAAACCTGAAATCGCGAAAAAAAATCAGCTGTTCAGTACATTTATCTACTTACATCAAATTCTTGAAAATGTAGGGAGCAGCTGATTTTTTTTTCGCGATTTCAGGTTCATTATGATGAGTACAGTGACCTCTTAAGAGGATATTGGTCAATAACCAATAACCCTGTATAATGTAAATCTTAGTGATAATGATGAATGAGTCAATGCAATCTCCCTACGAGCGATGGGTCTATTGAAGAAAAGCTTGCGTAAATAGCACATTGGTCGTGCCCACAAATGTCATACTTACGAGTAGAAGTAATAATAAGACAAGTTTAGTAACATTTGATGATTTATGCCTTACGCTGGATGTCAAGAAGCTTAAATAAAGTGAACACCTAATAACTATCACTGTCGCTGCGTATTATAAAACAGTCCCCCGCAGCGTCTGTCTCGATTGAAAAAATATAAATATAAATACCACAAAAGCAAATGAAACTATTCTAATGATACTATTTTAATATAATATTTATTTAACAAAAAGCGCCTTCATCCTCTCTCCTATTTAAAATTAACTTTGCTGTGCCCGACAGGGTCCATAATTGATTCGATGTTTAACATACCAACTATGTACACATTATGGAATGCAATAAAATATTGAGTATTGAGTATTGATTTCGAAAAAAACCGTCGGGTGTAAAGGGATAGCATCAGCTAATACAGGATGTTTCTTTTAAGGTGTCAAGCCAGTGCGAGCTGATAGCAGAGTACCAGACCTATCGATTTTTTAACCCCCATGTATGCTTTATGCTTTTTTGTAGTTTTCAAGTTATAATTTTTTTTCGATATTTTTTCCTGATTCAACGAGATGATGGCTTTAAAAAATTATATCTTTTTTTTGGGTCTACTTTGAACAAGAATGTACTAAATGGGTCAAAACCAATATTTTGTACAATTTCATAACAATTTCATGTCCACCGACTTTTCCTTATTCCTCAAAAAATTCTGTAATGGTAATGCTATTTTAAAAAATGGATTTCATAGCGGAATACTACCTTAAAATCATATTTAATTTATTAGTTGGTGGTTCAGTTATACTTTAAGAAATATTATGAAAATAATAAAACGGAATGGAAAATACCATATTATTCTCCCTCAAAAAACCTGTGTCCAACTATCGATTTCAATGTTTGAAACCGCAAAAACTTCGAAAAGGGTTTTATTTATTCAACATAGTATCCAGCATAACGAAGTGTGCGTAAGTCACTCAATATCTAGGCAACTTATATGTACTAACAATTATATGTAATAATTTAAAAAAATAAAAACAATGCGTCTCAAAAAGAGTTCATTTATGTTATTCCTTTATGTAACGCGTTATTTTCCAATAAAATACTTTTTTTTTAACTTACTACTGGGAACATTGACGGAAATGTCACGTCATTTACACCACCAATTTCTGCGCGGCAGTCATAATCTTGTGTCAAGAAAGTCGAAAGGTGTTGTGCGTGTGGAGTGACAAATAAACATTTAGTGGTTTCTCTTGAAAATTCATAAAAAAATAACATGTAAGTATGTTTGATCTTAATCTTATTATCTGAAAACTATTTTGTTTGTGCTATTCAGTAGCTTAGGAGCTGTAATCATTAAGTGAATAGTGTGTCTTGAATTGAAATGAAACACTTCAAAAACATCGTCCATGTTTCCTTTATGTTACATTTTTATGTTACGTTATTTAAAAAATGCATTAAGGTGTATTCACAAACACAGGCATGTACTTTTTGTAAGAACGGTTAATAAATATTTTTATCTTTACAATATGTTTGGTTACCGGTTACCGATACTAACAACATTTATTTTATAATACTTAATGCATTTATTTTAAGAAAACCTCTGGCAAAGTGGCAACTAATGAAAACTTAGTGAAAATTAACTAAATAGGTACCTTTAAATTAAGGAGGATGCGCAGTGGTAGCCCACGAAATTTTTTTTTTTGGGTTTTTTGCAATTTGCAAGTCCGTGTCAGGTTGTGTCTTGATCAAAATATGATACGCGGCAATAAAACATAATTATGTATTTCCATAATTTTAATCATAAAAATCATCAATACATCTCTCTAAGTTACATTTCGTGCAGATTCGTTAGATTTCGTTCGTTCGAGGAATCTGCACGGAATCAGTTAAGTTAATTAAGTAAAATTTGATTTTTATATAAAGATTTATATTCCCTACTTATGTTATCAATAATTGTTATGTTGTCATTATTTTGATATCTTTTTGTAGACTGACTCAAATACTTTTGGTTAAACATAATTTCACATGCAAAATTCAAGGGTTGTTTTTGCGAAAAAGTATAAAATGTAAAAAAAAAGTTTTTTTTGTGTGAAGTTTCGTGTTTTTGTATGTTTTTTGACTATTTTTTTATTTTATTTAGTTTTTTCATAGCCTCAACGTCTACCTTTACAATTAAGTCATTTGGACGTCTGTAGGTTTTTTAGATTCAAAGATATTAGCATTTTATTGCACATTCCCTAATGCAGCCGTTAAAAATGGCCGCCATTAGCGGGGTGTTGGGTTAGGATTTTTTATAAAATTAGATTTGTCGATAAAAAATAGTATATAATATGCCCTTTTAGTATCGGTAACCGTTAACCAAACACATTGTAAGTATATAAAACAAATTCGGTTCAGTTTCACATTTATAACTTAAGAACCGCTGGACCGATTGGATTTGTCTTGTTCGTCGGGTCAGCTAGTTTATCAGAAATATCGGATTTATCGAAACCTGCTAAACTCAAAGTGTTTGGTTTACAGATAATATAATATGCCTTTATCGGTTGCAGAAAGGCAGAAAATGTATCTAGAGCGGCTAAAAAATAACGATCCCGAAAAATGGAATCGAATGCAGGAGAAAAATTTTGACCCGAGCAAAAAATTCTACAAAAAAAAATATAGTAGAGCTATCAGACAAAGAGAAGGAGACCAGACGAAAGTACTGGAGGAATTAAAAAAAAATACTGACAACAAGCAAGAAGTAGAAAGTGTGAACCTCGAAAAAATACCAAAGAAAATATCAGAAGAAATACACAAAATTAACCAAAGAAAATGAAAAGATTAATCGGTACTACCATCGGTAGCCCACATTGAAGTGACTACCTGTTATTTTAAAATTAAGATCACGTAAAAGCTTAGACCAAAAACTTAAATATTTTTTTAACGGCATTGTAGTTATTCTTTTAGGCGTCGAAGTGAGACTTTTGTTATGTCAATCTTTCAGATGGTTACATTTTTATCATGCATAAAAATAATTATAAAATACTTGACTGTTTTTCTCTTACATCATGAACACAGCCCTTATTTTCCTTTATGTTACTTTTATGTTATTGTGACATAAAAATAACACAAATGAAATGATCCAAAATTTTGGTTTTGACCCAAATAGGGCATTATTTGCTGAAATCGGTCGTTGAAAGTGTTGTATCTGAAACCTTGTGATTTTCTTATTTTATTATTATCTTTGCATATTTTTGTCAATCCTGATATTTACTATTCCTCTACATTTAAAAGCAGAGCTCACTTGATAATAAAAACATAAATTTTATACCTACTACTATCCTTAACCACTACCATTGATATGAAATATGGTATTCAAAATAACTCGAAAACTACGAAAAATCGTAGAACACACATGGGGGTTAAATCGATAGGTATGGTACTCTGCTATCAGCTCGCACTGGCTTGACACCTTAAAAGAAACACCCTAGCTGTATACCGTAAAGTTATTCCACCCTACTACAGTCCAGCCAACGACGATGAATATAAAACTGTAAGAAGGCAACAGCATTGAATTTATTAACAACCACGACTGCTCTCTTGCAGTACGCCTAATTAGGCCAAGTTTTCTGGATAAATTTTAAGCCATATTAGATGGCGTTGAAAGAACTGACCCCCAACATAGTTGAGAAGACAAGGCCAATGACGATGAACATGAAACTGTAAGAAGGCAACAGCATTGAATTTATTAACAACCACGACTGCTCTCTTGCAGTACGCCTAATTAGGCCAAGTTTTCTGGATAAATTTTAAGCCATATTAGATGGCGTTGAAAGAACTGACCCCCAACATAGTTGAGAAGACAAGGCCAATGACGATGAACATGAAACTGTAAGAAGGCAACAGCATTGAATTTATTAACAACCACGACTGCTCTCTTGCAGTACGCCTAATTAGGCCAAGTTTTCTGGATAAATTTTAAGCCATATTAGATGGCGTTGAAAGAACTGACCCCCAACATAGTTGAGAAGACAAGGCCAATGACGATGAACATGAAACTGTAAGAAGGCAACAGCATTGAATTTATTAACAACCACGAGTGCTCTCTTGCAGTACGCCTAATTAGGCCAAGTTTTCTGGATAAATTTGAAGCTATATTAGATGGCATTGAAAGAGCTGACCCCCAACATAGTTGAGAAGGCAAGGCCAATGACGATGAACATGAAAGGGCGTAAAACCAGTCAACAATGATTAATTAACATTAATTATCAATTTGGCTTTAACGGGAGCTTTTGTGTCGTCAGAACTACAACATAAGTTGGGAAGGTCACAAGTAATGAGGTAAAATCTATTATTCGATTTCGTAATGTACTCTTCCACATTTTTACATACTTAGAGCTTGGTCCGATATCTATAACTATGGCCCGTATTTTAGAACGATAAATATGTAGATAGTCCTCAATCTCAATCTGAAACTAGTTGGGAGTTAAGAGGAAACGTGGGTGCTCTTTTCTCCATACAAAAAGATACAAACGCTCTCGCCTGTTTTCTTTCTGGTTAATGACCATAAAGCAATGGTTTTTTACAGAAATATAAATATCAGCTTCTTGTATGCCCCTATGTTTTCCTTTTTGATGATATATTATTTTTATAAGAACTAGAACCCTCAAAAAATGCTCAAAATCGCCTATTCAGACCGCTTTCAACAGACGCCTAGTGTACCAATTTGACAACTATTAACGAAAAAAAAACCGGTCAAGAGCGAGTCGGACTCGCACACCGAGGGTTCCGTTCCGATTTCTGAAAAAGTGTGCTATTTAGAGACATCGTTTTATTTTTCCTGTAATCTTTACATAAACTTCTATCACATAGAATAATTTCAGACTTTTCGCTTTGCAAACTTCGGAGATAAGGGGGGGGGGACGGTATTTTTTTTTTAATTTTACATCAAAAGTCGAAAACTATGCCCCTCAAGTGTCGAATGCACCCCATGTGTGCATAAGAAAAACTCTTTTTTTGTTCGGTATATAAGCCTACACAAATGTAAAAAAACATCATCCGATGGAAAACCAATAATCATCATTAGTTGTGAACCTATGGAGTTCGCAGCTAATTGCCCCTCCCCCCCCGCGTGTCAAATGCACGCCAAGTGTGCAAAAGGACAAAACTTTACATAATAGGTATATAAGCTTAGATCACATATATATAAACGTAAAAAAACATCATCCGATGGAAAACATATCATCATCAGTAGTTGTGAACCTATGGGGTTCGCAACTTACCCCCAACCCTCCCCACTCGCTGGGGTTTTGGGTCTAAAATTAGCCAAACTCAGACACTTGAGGGGTTAAAAAAAATAAAAAATAGTTTGAGAATGTGCAAACAGCGCTCTTTCATGATACCCCGCATGCCATAGTAGCCCCACTTTAAATTTTTAAGACACCCTTTCAGTCCCAGTTGCAAAAAAATATAATTATTTTAATTTCATTCTTATTTGCAAAATAGTTGGGTCAACGTCATCTAAAACTATTCTAAATTTCGAGTTGATAGCATAAGTAGTTCTTGAGATATCCAGCTGTGACAGACAGACAGACAGACAGACAGACTGAGTCACACCATAAGGGTTCCTTTTTTACCATTTTGGTACGGAACCCTAAAAAGAAAAACATAGGGGCATACATATATCCTTCTTATTCAGTTTATGAAATATCTTTTAAATTTTTCCAATATTGGAGGAGGAAATAGGTGAGAGCCAAACCTCGAAATGTGACTTTTTACATAGGCTATTTAGTAGGATCTGCAGTTGTCCTTATCGCACGAATTCGAGGGCGGAGCGCTCGCAGAGCGACAGCAATACCTTCTTAAAATACCTAATTTTCAAAAGTCTGGTCGCCGCCATTTCCTCTTAACTATATCTAGGTAGCATAGAGTCGTAGTCGGTGGGTCCAGTCTCGTCATAGATTGCAATCCGAATTCGATCGTAAAGTCCTAATCAACGGTCGGTCCTAAAAGACGGTCAAAATTGCTTGACAAAACTTTTTTCGTGCTTTTGAAGCACTTTTGACCGTCTAGGGACCCGACGCTATGTCCGAATTCGGTCGTAATGTCCTAATGGGGACCGCATTGAAACGATCGTTATCTATGTCCAGACAATTACTTTAATTGCGTAACGTAGGTATCAATTGGAATTTGAATCATTTTGAAGCAAAGTGCTAATCCATTGCTTCATAAATGCTATAATTTGTTTGCTCTACAACGTAAATAACACAATGAATGTTGTTGAACTGTCAAAATTAAACCGATTCCGATTGATAGTGTGTTACGCAATTAGGGTGATTTCAACCCCGGGTCGGGCATTTTTGTTTGGTCTTTTCAGTTTACTTTAAATTCACATTATTCTCAGTAGCGAATAATGTGAGTTGTGATATTTGATGCCTTGAACCCAAACCGTCATATTACAAAACAAGGTTCATCTTCAAACCAAGGTTTAAATTCAACCCCGGGTCGGGCATTTTTGTTTGGTCTTTTCAGTTTACTTTAAATTCACATTATTCTCAGTAGCGAATAATGTGAGTTGTGATATTTGATGCCTTGAACCCAAACCGTCATATTACAAAACAAGGTTCATCTTCAAACCAAGGTTTAAATTATGGACCCTTTTTTGAATTTCGAACTTTATTCCGACACATTAAGATGTCAGTTTTGCAAAACTAGCTTGCTGTCAGTTTTGCTAGGTTCTTATTACAAAAACTGGTTCGATGGTTTAAAGTTTTAAACCATGACAGAAGAAAAACCTCGTTTAATAAAGCCGAAAGACTTCACAAGAAATCTTCAGTTTATCAAAATGCAAAACACATCAGACATCACAATTGTTCCCACCTTCAAGTTCAAATCGCTTTCGCCAAACCTTGATAATGACTTTAGTCTCAGACTGGACCGGAGTATCCAGTTAATAGTGTTAGCTTTGCACATAACTGTTAACGATTATGTCCTATCATATCGTTCGTCTGCATAGTAACGTACCTATCAGACAGAGAGTGAAAGTTTTGTGCGGCTGTTGAAACAGCGAGTGATATGCAATTTGGGAGCTCAGTTTGGATGGGGATTTTTGTAATCGATTTTGCAACTCGACTTATTCGATTTCGATAGTTAGCTTCAATTTGTTTTAACCGACTTCAAAATAAGGAAGTTATCAATTCGACACGTATGTATTGTAAGTAATATTATTGGAACTGGAATATATTCACATAATTCTATTGCCCTAAAAATGAATTGCTCCTGAAATTCGGTACCCAGAGCCGCATTTTTTGTTGGAAATGACTTCCTTTATCTTGATCCACGACTTTTTGACCACCCTGTATAAATAAGTCCTGACTGACTGACTGACTCATCAATGCCCAGCCCAACCCTTGAACCTAGAAAGCTGAAATTTTGCACAGAGGTTCCCTTTATAACGTAGACAAGGAATAAGGACCATTTTAGACCACCCAGTCTAGATAGAAGATGAGTCTTTTCCCTAAAGATTTAGGACGTAACATAATTGAAGGATATTAACAGGCTAGTACCTGAGTACAAATTAACCTCGTCAATTTCGGTACCAACATAAGTAAAGGCAAATCTAATTTGATTATTATAACCGTGAAATCAAAAAGAAATTACTAATTTTATTATCAATCGGAGGAAGTCGAAACCTTGAAACTTGAGGGTCAGTTACAGAACTTAGATTGCCATCATTGTTCCCATAGTAATGATAATAATCTCTAGAAAAAATTTGAATAAGTAGGTATATCAACTGACCTTGATAGTTTTTATATGTTTTTCACAAATCTGTTACATTACAATGGGCTATTTATTTACTCTATACTTACAGATATGGTTATAGCTTATACGTAAGTAAACTTGGTCTTACCCGACCACACTACAAGGCTATTAGACACGTAACTACACCTTATACCGCTGGTGCTGCCTTCAGCAGTACCAATATGGTGCAAGAACTGCTAACTCTCTTTCATTCCTCTGGGGCTGTAAAGTGGCTACCAAGCTTTAATTGCCAGCTATTTACCAGCTAGGTGCTAGAGTTTCTCTGAGAGAATTTTTTAAGGATATTGGTATTCTCACGGTGGCATCACAGTTCATCTTCGGCAACATCTTATACATTAGGCAAAATATACATTTGTACAGTAAAAACAGTGATATTCACAATATTAACACCAGAAATAAGGGCAAACTACGTGCTCCATTTCATCGGCTTCATAAGGTTCATAACTCATTTGTTGGTCTTGGTATAACTTTTTATAACAAGCTACCTTCTTCTTTGCTAGATTTGCCTTTTAATGAGTTTAAAATTAAAGTAAAATCCAATCTTTGTTCAAAGGCATACTATTCTATCAACGATTACTTAAACGATAAGAACAGTTGGTCGCTGTGATTAACTCAAGACAATGTTTATGCTAGGTTCTTTCTTCAGAATCAGCTTACATAATGACAGGTTATATGAGTTAAGTACTAAAATTGTTTATTTTGTTTGACAAAAATATAATTTAATGTATTGTGTTGCGTAAATTATTTTGCATAGGTACTATTGTATAGAATCTAGTTCTTCTAACTGAACAGACAGCTGTGCTGCTGGGGAGTTTGTTCCGCTACTTCTTCTTCCCAGCTAAAGCACTAGGAAGTGGTGAAGGGCGGGCGTTTTGTGGGGACTGTCTTACTGCAATTTCGACGTTCAAAAAGTGCTGATTCTCAGCCTAATTTGAATAAATGACTTTTGATTTTAATTTTGATTTTTTGACGTTTAACAGTAGTTACAAACCAACATACATAGGGAGAACTAATGGCTGGTTTACACCAGGGACCCGTTGAAAGGGTTTTCGATAGAGTTTTTCTAAGCAGTTAAACAAAAACCCATACGATGTGGGTAACTCTTTTGAACGGCATTAGGCCGTTCAAAAGGGTTAGGCTTCAACTGTCTTTAAAACGATAACAGCGTAACATTCCGACTCGGAGCAGTGTAATGTGATGTCTCAATGATGGGCATGAGTGCCCACTCTTATATTATATAGGTTATCTTAATGAAGGGGTAACCCTTTCACTGGGTTAAATAGATATAGATAGACCAGACAGGCCTTTAGGTTTAGACCTACCTAGATTTTTATTTTCTTGGTGGGTTTTAAAAAAGCTTTTAGAATCTGCCCAAGACTTTCTTGGGCTCCGAATTAGAGAACGGTAGCCAACCCTGAACTGAATGCAATTATAGATGAGATGACAAATCTTATTGTTGAATTTAGTAGTAAACTGTTACTTACAAGTATCATATCATTTACTTACCTAATTTTCGTAATCGCTCACTACTAAAACTACAGGGTGTAAGTGTAATCACTGGCAACATTTTAAGCGGTCATTGTACTCATCATTTAAAAACTTGCTGTTCCCTATTTTTTTTTCGAATTATGCGAACATAAATGTAGGGAACAGCAGATTTTTTTTTTCGCGATTTTAGGTTTGGTCCCATAGTAAAAGTTGTTCTTAATTATGAGTATAATGACCCTTAAAAAGATCGCCACTGTTTACACTTAGGTACACCCTGTATACGCAAATCTCGACGCGGATTTCATGGCCGCACAATACAAACATCTCTAGATAATAACATGCAACTTTATGGTCGTGACTTTTGAACTGGGAATCAGTTTATTTATAGGTTCTACTTTTTAACCGACTGCCATAAAGGCGGAGGTTGCTAATATTATGTTCGTCTCTATGTAGGTTTTTTTGTATGTTCACCGTTTTCTCTGTCAAGGGAATGCTCTCGAGGTGGTCCCATTGTCATTAAGTCAGAATCTGATGAGAGGATCCCATGGAAATCGAGGGAAATCCTCAAATTTTATAGGCACACCTATAGTGATTTGGGTATTTTTTATAGTAAGTAAAAAAACCAACTACCACCACACCACCACCAAATATAGACAGTTGTTAAATTCAGATGATAAAAACTCAGAGCTATTACATATAGGTACTCGTAATACTGAAAAGAAGTGAACCTACCAATAATTGGACCGATTTAAGCAAAAATGTTCCAACCCAAAACCACACAAACCTCATGAGTCTTTGTATTTGAAGTACATAGGTCACAAAAACTCGAAATTGACGAGGTTGTGGGTTGGAACAAATCTAAAAAAAAAATCGGTCCAATTTAGGGTCTATTAATTTCACATGTAAAATTTTGCGAGCATTACGCCAGTTCAAAAGGCATGGTATCGAAATCCGATGTTGAGTTAATTTGTCTGGGAATCGAACTCACGACCCCAATGAGACGAGACACAGAGAGCATGGTCTTTTGATTTGGTTTGGGAAAAAAAAAGAAATACAAATTAACTCGATATCGGACTTCGATACCATGACTTCCAAACTGGCGAACTGCTCGCAAAATTTTTCGAAATGGCGACCTTCGCGATAACGTCATTCGATAATTATAGCGGTTTTCGATTTAATGAGTTTTCGAACTGCCGTACCACTCGTGTACTGGCAAAATTTTTCGAAATTCGCAAAAACGTCGTTCGAACCTACTTAACACTCCCGTAAAATTAATAGTATTAATCGAGGTACTTCGGTTGCTGACCGTACCTGTCTAAATCATTTTATCCATCAAAGAGGAAGAGGGAGTAGATTCTTATTCGTCGAAGGTTTATCTGAGGACCTCAAAAACCGAGCTTACTATGGAAGGAATTCTCTTTTGTCGGATCAATAGCTATTGAGAGTTTAAACTCCGCTTAAGAATTCTCCAGAAATTAATTAGTCAAATCACAATGAATCAAGAAAAACCTGTTTATGAAAGTATCTAATCTAATAGTATCTATTGTATAATTTGTTGTGAGAACAAGCAGTTATTGGATCCTCTAATTGCAGCCGTTTCGTAAGCGAATTTCAAGGTAAAGGAATTTATACAAATCCAATCGTGTGGCTGCTTATAGATGGATGATAATACATTTCGTGCGCCACAGACTCGATCGCACAAAAAGTATGTCGTCTGCGCTACACCCTAATAGAAAGGTCTACTATGCAAAGCTATGATGTCTTTGCTTCATTATTGGTAAAGTAAAGATACAAGAGTCTTAATTTTAACCAATAACGTTCCGTAAATTACAGGAATCGGCCATTATATTGTAGAGAGGTGTCGGTGGGGCGCTGGTAAGCAGGCGTCATCTAACATAACGACTTTGACAGCTCCAAGCACACAGAAAAAACGAGTTATAACTGAACCAAGATGTTCTTTATTGTTGCTTTTCAATAGAAGATAGATACCAATGTAAGTAAGAAAGGCACGCGAGCTTACTTTGGCATGAAATTACAATGCCTTTCAAAACTGTCTTAGCACCCAGTTTTAAAGTAATTGCTGTGACATTTTAGGTAGGCTGTATAATTGTAATGCATTATCACATTACCGAATTAATAGGTACGTTAATAATTAATGATTACTCATTTATTTAAATAACTAACCCCTTTCTTTATTCATAAAAAAACTCAAACACTATATAATATAAACCTACTTAATTAAAATAGTGTTTTGTCTTCTTCTTTCAAACTCAAATCATAATTCGAAAGAAATTGACAAAACACTATTTTAATAGTAGGTTTGTAGAACGATTTAGTTTTGTATGAATAAGGGGGTAAGTTTGTGGCAAAAAAAATCAGACAGTGTAATGGAAATCAAAAAGCTATGTTTCCGCCCGGGATCGAACCGGGGGCCTTCTGCGTGTTAGGCAGATGTGATAACCGCTACACCACGGAAACGATGAAAACCCTGTCGAAATTGTTGATTTGATGAAGAAGTTCATTTGTTTTTATTGACATATTGATATTAGGAGGAGCTCGTGGCTAAGTAATAACAGCCGCACGGGTCGATCCGTCAGGTTAAGCTACGCTTGCCGGGGTTGGTCAGTGGATGGGTGACCATCTTTACATATCGAGATTCCTCCGTGCCTCGGAAAGCACGTTAAGCCGTTGGTCCCGGCTGTTATTCGTGGATCTTTGACAGTCGTTACGGGTCGTCAGAAGCCCGAAAGTCTGACAACCAGTCTTACCAAGGGGTATCGTATTACCCAGTTACTGGGTTGTGGAGGTCAGATAGGCAGTCGCTCCATGTAAAATACTGGTATTCAGCTGCATCCGGTTAGACTGGAAGCCGACCCCAACATAGTTGGGAAAAGGCTAGGCAGATTGATTGACATATTGATATTAGTACAGACTGCTTTGCATTGCATTTTTTAATTTTTTTTCATTGTTTTTTTTTTCATTTTTTATTTGATTGCCCGGTTTCTAAAGAATTCTTAAATGGGGTTTAAACACTCAATAGCTATTGATTCGACAGTTATCTATTCCTTCCTTATGCTCGGTTTCTGAGGTCTTCAGATAAGCCCTCGATAGTAATTCACTCTCCATATCGAAGTGTTCAGAAACACGCTAACTGACTATCAAATCAAATGTATAAACTACGTTTAAAAACCTCGGAAACCGGGCGTTAACAAATTTTTTTAACCTTGTACAGTTTTTCAGTACTCTCTCAATACTTAAAACTAGTTATGAGCCTTATTTTGGTTGGTTGAAACTAGTTTTAAGTAATAGAGAAAAAGAAAGAAAAACTGTTTATTCACATGAAAGTGACGCACATATCTACATAAAATGTAATACGGCCCATAAGGTTGAAATTAATAAAATAATACAAAATAAATCACAATAAAGCTTTTATTACATTAAAAAAATTGTTACAAAATGTAAATAATAAATTTTACTAAACGTATTTCATATCTTATAAGCTCACATTATTATATCCTATAGCATTTACATACAAACAATATTTAAATGTTTTATTTTAATTTCATAAAAAAGAAAAGGAATGATTTTTGTAATGAGCAAATTGATATGATAATTTTTGGAACACAGCATTTTTTTATCTACAGGAAATCCTATAATTTGGGCAGATTCTAAGTGAAAACTTGATCACAATTTTTACTTATTCCTATTTTATAACATGACCAATAGTTTTTGCGAAATTAATTTCATATTGGAACAACATTTTTCATACAACTACTATTTCTACAAGTTCTATTGAATTTTCTAAAGTGAGAATATGATATACAAGAGGTTTTTAAGAACACTGCAGAGAATTTTAAACAATTTCAGACATTTGGAATTAGTTCACTATTGAAGCATAAATGGTATAATATTGGTAAAATGTACTTATACATTATTTCATTATGTTCCTTTGTTTGGCAAAGGCATTTCTTATTGTTCCAATGTTTCAAATATTGTATGTTAATATTGGCTCAGATTAAACCTTTTCACATAATTATGTAGGACAATCCAAATTGTGGCCAAAACATTACAGTTTTTGTCTTGTAGTTGTGAAGAACACAATTTGCTTTATCTTGTATTTGTGGCAATCACAACTTTTAAAATGCCTTTTCCAAGCAAGCAGAAAAATCTCTTGGACATAATTCAAGCATTATAAAACAATATCGAGAAACGGGAAACAAGTAGGTACCTGTTTACCTCGTAAAAAAGGAAGATCGCGATAAGACCCGTTTCTCGATATTGTTTTATAATGTGTACAAATCGCGAAAGTTTAAAAAGTATAATTCAAGCATGTTCAATCCTGGATATAGCTACGTAACTATGTTTAGTGTCCATATCATAGAACCCAACGGGACCAGCATCACAGTCGGCACAACTTAGGTATTTGCAATTTGCTACTGTGTGAGTGAAACCAATGTTTTCAAATGTGTACATGTTTTCAACATGGTAGAATTCTTTTACAGGTTCATTCTGGATTTCTCCTTCTTTTCTGTTGTTGTCTTGCTGCATTAACGGTAAATCTTTCTGTAATTTAATAAAATGAGGTTAAGTATAGTATCAATAGTTGATCAAAAGGTACTGGGTTATCTTATCAGACCCCAAACATACTTGGAGCAGTTATTACGGGATAATATTTTCAGAAAATAGTTGGTCTTAGAAGTATTTTAAAAGCATACGTACTAAAGAATTTAAACTACCTTTAAATGTGGTACAAACAATGACATAAGACAAGAAAATAGCAAGACTGAGTACGTAGCTATGGATGTAAAAGAAAGCGCTAAAATGAAAGTAGGGGCTTAGACTTATTACCTCTAATGTGATATACTTCGCTGATTTCTTTTCTAATATCTTTGAACCACAAAATTTGCACTTTACAACCAACTTATTTTTTCCATCTTCGACATAGTCTTTCTGGTCGTTTTCCACTGATACTTCATTATTTTCTACTTCAGACATGTTGTAACGATATTTATCTTTCTATTTCAGCTCGTAGTTGTGAGGAAAGTTCATTTGAAATTATAATTTTATGCGAAAACTAACCGGCTCGCTTGGCTGAAATCTCAAATTCTGACGTTTCCAAAAATTTAGTGTTCGTTTATGAAGCCTGAGCCAAACGGAATATTATTTTAAAACGAATTATCGTGTTATGTATAATAGCATCACTATGAAATAAATAGCTTTTATGAATTCAATTAAAACGAATTTTGGTAAAATAAATTATTTTATTAATGTTTATGTTATCGAGTTCGACCTTACGTTAATAATTTCTACAAAATCAAATCAAACCCCGTAAACACTCCTCTAATCACTGTCAAAACCATTCCATTTCACTTTATCTTGATTCCTTCGTAAGAATTTATTTCAGAATATTATTGTGATGTTCGAAGATGTTATTATTTATTTATATTAATGGGTATAAAAATGATAAAATTTAATGAAAAAATCTAGTAAGTTATTCTGAAAGCTTATCTAATTTCAGTGTTATAAATATTTTCTGTGTCAATAAAATTCTGGAATAACGTTTCAATTCTGCCTTTGCCTACAAGCAAGCGACCCATCAAAATTCCTTAATTAAAAAGTTAGGTTACAAGTGAGAAGGTCCAGTGTTTTTCGTCATTAAAAAATATTATTTTAATCGAAAATGAGTTCCGGATTCATATCGGAGTCTGAAGTATTGGAAGCAAGGCGACGACGACAGGAGGAATGGGATAAAGTACGCACTGAAGACCAGCCTGAAGGTACAAATCGAAATTTGTTATGATCACTCATACATCGGTTGGCATTGATAAAAACGTATTATTTTGCTATCAAACGATATCTTTCCCGTACATTTGTAGTTTTAATTAAAGGCACGCGATTTGACCACAGTTTGTATTACGAAAACGTATCAAACTACAATTATTTTTGTTGGCATTTAATTACGTACACAGTCTGTTGTATTGTATCATTGTATGGTTGTATGCCAATGAGCTTCAATGTAAACTGAACCTCAATGTTGTATGCATAGGTATATCAATATGCCAATTCGTAGTAAGTTCATGGGTTGGTAGGTTGGTATCTTCAATAAGTATGACTTGTAACTTTAGGGCCTATGGTTGAATAATGCAGTGGTAATGAAAATGTTAATTTAAGTATGGAATGTGTGTTGAAGTTACTTTTGAATTTTCTCTCCAGCCAAGCCTTTTGCCATAAACTGGGTACGTAATTTGTACCCACCCAGTTTATGGCAAAAGGCATTAACAAAATGATACAATACAATGTTAATGTTGTATTTAAGTATCTACATATTTCGTAGTGTATAAGTTTGGGTTTGTTAGGTTTTAATCTACCTTCAATCATATTATTGTTCCTACCCCACTTATGATTTTATCCACTTGTAATTCTAGGCTACTTAGCTCAATACACAAATAACAATTAGTGTTTTATTGAACACATAACAGTTAACAATCACACTAATATTGTAATGGCGAAAGTTTGTGGGTGTGTGTGTGTGTGTGTGTTCGTATGTTTGTTACTTCTTCACATTCAAACGGCTGGACCGATTTGGAATGTAGATAACTTATACCCTGGATTAACACATAGGCTACTTTTTATTCCGGTATACATGGGTGAAACCGTGGGGTGCAGCTAGTAATCAATAAATAACAAATTAAAAACAAAAACAAGTAATTAATAATAATTAATGATGATACACATTCATTAATTCAATATGGGATTTAGAATTTGCTCAAAGTACAGTGTAAATATGAACCTGTCTATCAATGTCAACTCAGCCTATTGCAGTCCACTGCTGCATAGAGGCCTCTCCCAGACTACTACACAACACCCTGTCCTCCGCCTTCTGCATCTAGTCAGTCCCAGACGGACAGGCCTCCCTTTAAGGTTGTTGCTCCATCTAGCTATGGGGTGTCCCACACTATACTTGCCGATACATGATCTCCACTCTAAGACGCGTTGCTCCAACGGCCAGCGGTCCTTCGACAAACATGGCCTGCCCACTGCCTCTTCGGTATAATAAAGTAAATGCATTTTTGTCTACGTCTGCATTAAAAACGGTACATTGCAAAAATGTTATTAAAACTTGGTTAAAAAATTTGTCTGATGACACAGAAAAGTTACTGGTTGTTTTATGTTAAATATTATTTTTGATTCAATATTGTCATATCATTAATCTGTTAAGTTATTCACTATTTATGTATCAATCTTAGGAAATATTTATCTAATAAGCTAATTTGCACTTATGATACTTGAGATACATGTATATCCTAGTTCAGGTTGATCCCATTATTATATACATACCACTTTAGTGTAAGGCTTAATATTGTAAATATGCATTATTTAAATAAAATTTTAAAAAATTAAAAAAAAAATTCAGCCTGCCATTATGAGCCTAGCTGGATTTGAACCAAATACCTAATAATAATTTACAAAACTTAATTAAAATAATAAGTCAGGATAAGAGTTTTAGATATGTACACTATCGTAATAGATTACTCTGTAATGATGATAGATATAAGCAATATAAATGGATAAAATAATTTAAAAAAAAACTACAACTCAAAAAGCTTGAGCTGTGCCACCATTACTCCTGGGTAGTTCATTATTTACATGTAATGTGAGGAGACTCATTTGGTTTTGTTTAACAACTTCCCATGGAATTTCCATTGTATTCAAGCAAAGTTTAATAACTAATATATGATAGCAGTCATGGCACAAACCAATCCCATGGACATAATATAATCAATAGTAGAGTATTATTATAATAGCACCTATACTAGAAAGGTTTAGTTTAGCTCGTGGCTAAGTGAGGAGCTCGTGGCTAAGTAATTACAGCCGCACGGGTCGATCCATTGGGTTAAGCTACGCTTGCCGGGGTTGGTCAGTGGATGGGTGGCCATCTTTACATACCGAGACTCCTCCGTGCCTCGGAAAGCACGTTAAGCCGTTGGTCCCGGCTGTCATTCGTGGATCTTTGACAGTCGTTACGGGTCGTCAGAAGCCCGAAAGTCTGACAACCAGTCTTACCAAGGGGTATCGTATTACCCAGTTACTGGGTTGTGGAGGTCAGACAGGCAGTCGCTCCATGTAAAATACTGGTATTCAGCTGCATCCGGTTAGACTGGAAGCCGACCCCAACATAGTTGGGAAAAGGCTAGGCAGATTGATTGACTAGAAAGGTTTAGGTAGTAAAATAAAGGTAAACAATCTTGACGTGACTTTTTACACAAACACATATCTATACATATAATAAATCTGTAGACGAGGCGTTTCTGTACATTGCAAATATTAAAAAAAAAAATAGTTGGGGTATTAAAGAATCACCAACAGATGCCATTTCTACCATTTTTGTCATTTTTGTCTGTTTGTCTGTTTGTCTGTGAGAGTTCATAAATTTTTGTGCAAGTATCACGTCAAAAATACAAAACCAATGTAGTTAAATTTTATACTCAAATATTATGTGTAACTCAGAGTGTTACTTAGTTTTTGTTTCATCGCAATCGCTCCAGTCTATCAAAAGATATATGAATTTAAAGTGTTCAAGAAGAACTTTTCATTACGGTGTCTTCATACACGTAACGACATCTATTGAACCAAATGGTACTAAAAATAAAAATCGCTTTATAGGGGTGGTTAACCTGATGGGTCGATCCAGCAGGTTAAGCTACGCTTGCCGGGGTTGGTTAGTGGATGGGTGACCATCTTTACATATCGAGACTCCTCCGTGCCTCGGAAAGCACTTTAAGCCGTTGGTCCCGGCTGTTATTCGTGGATCTTTGACAGTCGTTACAGGTCGTCAGAAGCCCGAAAGTCTGACAACCAGTCTTACCAAGGGGTATCGTATTACCCAGTAACTGGGTTGTGGAGGTCAGATAGGCAGTCGCTCCATGTAAAATACAGGTATTCAGCTGCATCCGGTTAGACTGGAAGCCGACCCCAACATAGTTGGGAAAAGCCTAGGCAGATTGGTTCTATTGGTGGTTGATTAGTAACGCTAAAAGGATTATTGTAAATTTTAGCTATTAGTCTGTAAGCTTTCTGTAAAATAAAATAAATAAATAAAAGAATTTCAAATATAAAAAACCGGCCAAGTGCGTGTTGGACCACGCACAATGAAGGGTTCCGTAGATGGGATGAATTTATCACAAGAACAAACTTAACATTGTAGTTGGAAAACATATTCTCCCATACATTCCAACCGTAAATGTAAGTTTGTACTCACAATATTGAGAGATTTACCATGTTATTTTATGACCACAGACTATTCTTATAGATTTTCCTGCAATCTACAAGTAAAGAACTATTTTCTGTGTTTTTTTTTCAAAACTTTAGGCTCAGTAGTTTCGGAGATTAGGGGATATATTGGTAAATTTTCATCAATTTTCTTAAATACTTAATATAATTTTAAAATTATAAAAAAATATATACATATTTGAGACCCTCATATTAATTAAGCCCTTTCATCTGATATGTCACACGGTACAGTTTGCAAAACTTTTTTTTTTTAATTTTCTTATTTGCCCCACCAAAGTGACCCCCATATTCAAAATCCATTTATTTAATTTACCTACCTGTCCGCGTTTGGGTCACAGAAATTCGTAATTATGTGTACCAAATTTTAACATAATGGGTCCAATAGATTCGGTGCAAATTAGCTGTGACAGACGGACAGACAGACAGACACACGAGTGATCCTATAAGAGTGCCGTTTTTAGGGTTCCGTACCAAAATGGTATAAAAGGAACCCTTATGGTGTGACTCAGTCTGTCTTTCTGTCTGTCTGTCTGTCTGTCACTGCTGGATATCTCTAGAACTACTAATACTATCAACTTGAAATTTGGAACAGTTTTAGATGACGTTTACCCACCTATTTTGCAAATAAGCAAGAAATAAAAATAAATTAATTTTTATTGCAACTGGGACTGAAAGGGGTCTTAAAAATTCATAGTGGGGCTACAGGGCATGTGGGGTATAATATGAAAGAGCGCTGTTTGCACATTCTCAAGAAAAAAAAATTTATATAAACCGCATGGTTTTCGACTTTTGATGAAAAATGTAAAAAAACTACCCCCCCCCCTATCTCCGAAGTTTACAAAGAGAAAAATCTGAAATTATTCTATGTGATAGAAGTTTATGTAAAGAAAACAGGAAAAATAAAACGATGTCTCTAAATAGCACACTTTTTCAGAAATCGAAACGGAACCCTCGGTGCGCGAGTCCGACTCGCTCTTGACCGGTTTTTTTTCTTTTGAGGTATGGAACCCTAAAAATGGACTATGGATGGATGTGGTGTTCCGAGTGAAAAATAATGCAATGTCAGATATAATAATCCTATCAACTTTTCATACACAGAGAAGGTGAGGGGTAGGGTTTGAGAGGGTAGGGGCAGGGTCGCGGTGAGAGGGAGGGAGAAGCAGTAAGGAGGTGTGAGGGGGAGGAAGGGGGAAGGGGATGCGGTGAGGGGTATTAGAGGGGAGGGTGACAGGGGGGAGAAGGAGGGGGGTGGTAAGATAAGGTTGAGAGGAGAGTTAGAGGAGGAGGGTTGAGAGGTTGGGTGAGAAGGGTGGTGACGAGCGCCTTAACACCTTAATGTTGCTTTTTGACCGAAAAATAGAAAGTCGGAACGGCACAAAAAAAAAGGAGTAAACGCCAGTCGTCGTCAGAGCTGACACACACACTTTTTTTTAAATCAAACTGGGTACCTTTGTAAGTTTATTTATTGTACGCAGAGCGAGCTTCCAGTTAACCACTGTATCCGATAGATGTTGTATAGACGGAATCGCGGTGTCAAGATTTTCCGAAGAATGACACTTTTTCAGTCATAAAATAGATGCTGTCCTGGAATTCCGGTCTCTGGACCTGGATTTCTCTCTAGAGGTCGAGATTATTTGAGGCATCTTTATAACCGACTTCAAAAAGAAAGAAGTTTTCAATTCTTCTGTTTTTAGGGTTCCGTAGCCAAATAGTACATAGAAAGGGAAGTCTTATCATTACGTCCTGTCCGTCTGTCCGTCCGTATGTCACACACCTTATGTTTGAAAGAGTTTTCTCCAGAGATGGTGAAGATCAGACAATTGAACTCCTCAATAACTTATAGTAGGTATACGTACTGTGATTTGGTACAGAAATCAAAGAAAATAACTGGCTATCCGTGGTCAACTAATTATGGACTTCGATCGTTTTTAAAAGTTTTGCCTCCATAAACATGGATGTTCACGGTATCAACGAAAGACAGTTTGATGCGCAGTCCAAACCGCACAGATCCATCCGCGGTTTGGAACGCAGTCCACAGATCCGTGGTCCAAACTGTAGGTACCTACGTATAAACCCCGCTATTCGTTCTTTCCGAAACGATAGTTTCGAATGGCGCGTTGTGTTTCCAGCAGTCCGAATACGTGTTAAACCCCGCTATCATAAACCGCAGTAACTGCAGGGCTGTGGTAGAGAACCCCAGGTAGCGGTTCCCACCCGGCACGATCGCAAGATTCTTCATTTTTATTGGAGGAGTGATACCTACACCATATCTAAGCGACACATTATGTATTGATTTCCGACATGCACGCGAACGAAGTCGCGGGCACAGCTAGTTAAACAAATAAACTACTGATTAAACTAATGGTTCAATTGATTTAGTAATCATTATTGTTGTATTTATTACATTGGTTTTTAGTTGCATTTTATTTTTAAACAGGTTTTAAAATAAAAAAGATAAAAGACCGCCGACATCAAGATTGTTTACCTTTATTTTACTACCTAAACCTGTCTTATAAGTTCACATGGCGAGAATTCGCGGATTGTGTTGCATAAATTCAGTAGAGATTTTGCTCAAAATCAGGCCCAATCAAGCTTAATAATTTCACAGAATTATTTTTGTTTGTAAAAATTCTACTTTATGGGGCATCGTATAAAGCTCTCTTTTAAATGCTTTCCTTTGAGATGAGTTTATGTTGAGTTGATAAACCTTAAAACAAGTCGAGTATTTTAACATAACAATAAAGAATTTTGCTAACCCATCTTGCCATCAGTCTCCCTATACTGTTAGTTCCACGTCATGTTTTTTTTATTTACAAAAACCTTTTACCTTCAGAGGCGCCAGAGGAACCCTATGACACGCGGCCGCTGTACCAGCGCCTGGAGGAACAGAGGATCCAGAAGGATGCCGATTATGAAGAGGCTCATAAGCTCAGTAAGTATTATTATAAGACTTGATAAAAAGTTACATTAAATTTTGTTTTGATCCTGAATCTGATCCAGATTAAAAGAGAACAAAAACTAACTTAGAGAGATGTATTGATGATTCTTATGGTTATAAATTATGTAAATACTATATGGTATACAGGGTGTAAGGGACAGCCCTCCGCAAACTAACAGGGTGCATTCAGCTCCTCATTCTGAATCATATTCCACCGGAAATTTTCTCCGGAAAATTTTCATTTTTTCAAATTTTTTTCAGTTACATTTTCATTATTTCAATATAAAATTGCGTTGTGTGTTCGCAGCACTCCATTTATGTAAAAAAACTGCAAAAAAAAAACCAGCAATGGATGTTGAAATACTCTAACCAACGACGCGTGAAATCAGCTGTTCACTTTCTGTCTAGCTACAGAGTTCATCGAACTCACCGCATACCTATTACCTTCCCCTCCCAACCAGTAATAGACGCTCCAATTTGTGCACAAAAACACAAACAAATCAGGTTTATTGGAGTCCCTTAATGTTCCTGAAAAAATTTCATGTACCGGTCATCTTAGTATGACATACTGAATTCACCCTACCAGTTTGCGGAGGGCTGTCCCTTACACCCTGTATATACCCAACGTGACCGTTTATTTTTTGACCCAAAACGGGACTTCGGTTTATTTATCTCAATTAGTAGGGCCGATTCTTTTAAGAAACTCAATTTAAAAAATTAAAAAAGAAAATACAAAATGATGATGATTTTATGTAAGAATAAAATTTTGACACGCTTTTTTTTAATATTCACCTTAGTTATCAACATCGCCTTTTAGGGACCGGAACTTGTAGGTAACTGTGTTTTTTCAGACGTCCACAATTTATTAATTAAAGAAAAGACTCTTTCTATTGGTGCTTTTGTAAGTAGACATAAAATATATTCAATTAAAATACAAAAGATTTCATAGAAGAAAAGATTAAGATTTCAAGTGTTTGAACAAATCCAGCCAACGCCTTTCCATCGAAAAACGGGAGCGACTGAAAATTGAATACGGGACAATTTTGTGTCCCTAGGTTTTTTTCGGGGACACCGGGACCAAGAACCGAAAAAGGGACGGTACCCGTTCAATACGGGACTTATGGTCACGTTATATATACCTGATACTGACCTGCAAATTGCAAGAATATTTGAATTTCGTGGGTTTTGGTAGCCCAGCTTTGGTACATTTTGATCTGTGTGGTTTCACATTAAGATGGATCCCATTTTAATGTGAAACCACACAGATCAAAATGATCTCTTTCTAACAGATACTTCTTTCTCTTTCGCTTAGAAAACATGATCCGCGGTCTGGACGACGATGAGGTTGGTTTCCTGGACCTGGTGGAACGCTCGAAGGCGAATGCGGCCCAACAGATCTCTATTGAAGAGCAGAGGGAAATGAGAGAGTTCAGGTAACATGTTATTTTATTTTTATTTTATGCCTCTCAGTGGCGTAACTATACCGTTCGTGGCCCGTGGCAAATTCATCAGATTTTTACTAAATGTGTAATATTAAATGTTAGGAGTTGGGATTCTCCTCTGACTGGGGGCCCCTTCCAGCTGGGGGCCCGTGGCATTTTGCCGACTTGCCACCCTGTAGTTACGCCACTGATGCCTCTGCTTCTAAATTAATATATTGATATATTAATCTATATATATAAAAATCAATTGCTGTTCGTTTGTCTGGCTGAAACTCGAGAACGGCTGGGCCAATTTCGCTGATTTTGGTTTTGAAGTGTTTGTCGTAGTCCAGGGGAGGTTTAAACGGTGAGAAAAACTGGAAAATTCGGGAATTTCGAATTATTGAAATTGGGACAAGACGACGACGTCTGTCGGTTCAGCTAAACCATCCAGCATTTATTGCCGCGTATCATATTTTGATTAATATACAACCTGACACGGACCTGCAAATTGCAAAAACCCAAAAAAAAAAATTAAGTCCCCATGAGGCTGGCATAGTCACTGAAGCCTCTAAATATTAGATAAAAAAAAAAAAAAAATTTCGCGAGCTACCACTGCGCATAAAAAAAGTCTGTATTAACTCAAGTTCCTAACCACAGTATGGTCTATCATGAAGTCTAACCAGACCATACCTGCCTGTTTCCAGGGAGCGCGTCTCCAACCTAGCGGAGAGTGAGGAGCTGACCCGTCTGCGCGCTCAGCTCGCGCCGGCGCGTCAGACACAGACCACGTCGCAAGCGCAGACACAGAAGAACAAACTACAGGGGGTAAGTTTATATGATATACTCAGGCCAACGACAAGAGATAAATACATATAATTGCAAGTTATTCAAATATATCAACTTTAAACTTAAAGTAGTCTTATCACAGATTAATACAGATGTGACACTCCACAAAACCATTTAAATAAAAAGCGACTCTTGCTACAACACAATAAAGTGCAATTTAGTTCGCAGAATGCTAGTTACCTACAGTTATATTCACCTACAAATTGCCTCTCTTTCTATCGCGTAACTCTTATACCTTCGGCGCGCGGCATTTCTACTGAATTAGCCCCGTGGACGAGGCCCGCCGTGTACTTGTACCTAAACTGCGGAGTGTCCCATCTGTATTAATCTGTGATTATGTTGATTTTTGAATGAAAAAAATTATCGATAATGTCATAAATTGTAGTGTTCGCGTGTTCGTGGTCTTTTGGTGTTCAATCTACTCGTCTCGGATTCATCTGATTTCGGAAATCCAATGAATCGGCAGAATTTGAATCCAATGAATCGGCAGAATTTGAATCCAATGAATCGGCAGAATTTGAATCCAATGAATCGGCAGAATTTGAATCCAATGAATCGGCAGAATTCGAACGCATCACGCGCATGTGACGTGTTACGCTGTCAAGTTTTCTCTTCTGTCGCCAAGATTGATATTATTTTTTTTTATGTGTTAATATCGGTTTTATTATCTGTAGGTGGTGGTTAGGAAACGCAAGGCCAGTGAGATGGAAGGTGATAAGCCTGACAAGGGCTCCCCGCCGCTGAAGACTAACGGAATTGTACCTAGCAGCCCTAACAAGTAAGTGTCCTAACTAATGTTATAAATGCGAAAGTAAGTTTGTTTGTTACCTTTTCACGCCTAAACTGCTGAACCAATCATCCTGAAATTTTGCATAGACGTTGTCAGGTGTATAAAACGGACATAGTGTACCTTTCTTCCCGAAAAAAAAGTACTGTTCCCGAGGAAAACAACAATAACGTTCTTATGATAATAGATGGCGCCACGTGTCTTCGTGATTGAATTATATTATTATAAGCAGAGTACAACCCGAGTTGATTGTCAAATTCTAAATTAACGCGAGCGAAGCCGCTGGCAAAAGCTAGTACGTAATAATTATCAATTTTTAACCTCAGAGCTCGTGGCTAAGTAATAACAGCCGCAAGGGTTGATCCATCAGGTTAAGCTACGCTTGCTGGGGTTGGTCCGTGGATGGGGGACCATCTTTACATAACGAGACTCCTCCGTGCCTCGGAAAGCACGCTAAGCCGTTGGTCCCGGTTGTCATTCGTGGATCTTTGACAGTCGTTACGGGTCGTCAGAAGCCCGAAAGTCTGACAACCAGTCTTACCAAGGGGGTATTACCCAGTTACTCGGTTGTGGAGGTCAGATAGGCAGTCGTCCCATGTAAAATACTGGTATTCAGCTGCATCCGGTTAGACTGGAAGCCGACCCCAACATAGTTGGGAAAAGGCTAGGCAGATTGTTTTTTTTTTTTAATTTTTAACCAACTTCAAAACAAGCTTTTATTAATCTGGATATCATCTAGGACCAGAGTCCTTGTCAAGACGAATCAAACAAGCCCAAACTCGATAGGGTTGCGTCGTTTTATTACTGAGGTCCTGTGCCCACCTTCCGGCTCCATTATTAGACGAGCTCGATGGTACCAAAATATTGCTTGGTTAAGGCCTATGTTCGGCAGTGGACGTCTTTCACCTGTTATGTATATATGCTGATGAACACCCACGGAGCAAATACAAAGAGGAGATGTAATTAGATTTCCCTATGAAACAACTCGTGACAATTTGCGGGGTGAGTGTTAGTTCCCGCCCATTTCTTTATTTTCCATCTACCGGTCAATAGCCAAACTATTTGCTCGTTACGTCATTTTACTTTGTAGTTACGTAACTATCTCACACTAGATGTCACTAAGTGCAGGATGCAACAGGGTCGTATTCAGAAAATGTTTACAAAATGATATAAAAACGACAAAAATAATATTTTGGTCATTAAAGGGTCTTTAGGAATTAATGTTGAACAAATTTCAGTACATATAATTATTAAAATATGTTAGTACTGAGCTTTACGTGCCTAAATATATTTAGTTACCATGGCACCAAGTGTCGCCATCTAATATCGCGTAGAATTATGTTTGGAAAATAGGAACGTTTACAAAGTTGTGCACAGGACGAACGCCAACAATACACTGACTAAGGCCACGCCTACATGATGACGTCAGGGCCTTTTTTTTTTTTTTTTTTTTTTGAGGGTGGGGAGATCATCAAATAACTTCTCCCGCTCTGGGTGGAGCGGAAGGGCGTGTCAGACTTTTACTGACTAAAACCCACCCGTGTTCCTTCAGTTGCCTATGCCAGAGCCGCGGTATCTTCTTCAAACTACCCGCGACCCCAGCGGCGTCGGCCCTATTGGACCCCATCAATTGCTGACATCTCTTTGAGGCGCGCGTGGAACACAACGCGCCGTCGACTCGAGCCTGGTCCTTACCGGACGGCGAGTTACCCGCTACTCACCGTCCGCAGGCCCGCGCCTACGGTGGCCGGAAATCGCCCCGCGATTCCCGCCGCCCAGGGCGTCTCCTGCGGCGACTGAGGGCGTGAGGCTGCCTCTCCCTCACGCGTTCCGCCTCCTCCTTCGCGAGCATCACTGCTTCGCAGAAGGAGGTGACGGCCTCCCATGCACTCTCGCTCCGCACCATGGCCTGGACCAGCTGGTCGATTCTGTAAAAATCTCACGGTGAAAACTTGCGTGGAGTGAGCTGTCAGTGTCAACCCACGGATGCTAGGGATTGACCAAATTACATTTACAATCACAATCGAGATTTTATCTACCTTTAATTTTCATGCTAATTTTATAACATAATCATTTTATATTATTTCTAAGCTAAATAAATAAATAAATAAATAAATATCTTTGGACATTTGGATTTTTCAGCTAGAGGGTGTCTAAACATTACTATTTAGGGGGTTTTAAAATAAAATAGTCTAATAGAAATTCAGACAAAACTAAATTTCTGTTTTGCAATTTTATTTAAAAACCGCCTAGATAGTATTGTTTAGACACTTAAATACTAGCTTTGAAATAATATAAAATGATCACTAGAATAGCATAAAAATGTTATTAAAATCTCGATTATGACTGTAAAAATGTGCTTGGTCCATCCCTAGCTATAGGTGGAAGGATACTGACAGCTCACTCCACGCTCACTTCACTTAAGTTTTCACGGTGTGATGATTACAGAATAGCATTGCAGGCTCGGACGCGAGAGATCGCCGCCGCCGATCGCCTCCGTGAGAACACGGCGGTGCTCTGCCCAAGCCGGGCAGACCTCCACTGTATGCTCCACCGTGTCCTCCGGGTGATCCACACAATGGTGACACCCGGATGACGTCAGGGCCTAGTTGAGAATCACAGTGCACAGTTGCTTACTTGCTTAGGCCGTCTCCTCTTTGTATTTGCTCCGTGTGAATACCTGACCACATCTAACAAAAATATTTCTTTTCCAGCACAGCACAGAACGGAAACGGCGCCACAACCGAGGACTGCGTACTACGCTGCGTCGGCGTACTGCCGGGGCTCGGCCACTACGACACCGACTCAACTTCCGATACCGACGACTCCAGTGACCATGATTCTGTGAGTAGCTGAGTATAGTAAGTTTCCAACTAGTTTATTTATTAACGTCGTGCCACAGAGTACACAGAGTAACCCTATAGAGATCAAAAAAAGTACGGGGAATACACTCAATTTAAAAATAATAACGAGCGGATAAAGCGGATAAAAAAATTTACTGTTATCATATGGTTAATCGTTGGTTGGAGCCTCAACACTTAAAATCGTCTAAGGGGCCTCTGCCAGTTGGCTTCGGCCCTTCATAAGCTTTCCAAAGGTCGGGACCCTGAATACCAATATATTACATGGAGCGACTGCCTATCGGATCTCCACAACCCAGTAACTGGGTAACACGCTACCCCTTGGTAAGACTGGTTGTCAGACTTTCGGGCTTCTGACGACCCGTAACGACTGTCAAAGATCCACGAATGACAGCAGGGACCAACGGCGTAACGTGCTTTCCGACATCAAGGGACTATTCATGCATATTTTTATGTTCATAGCACTTTAAAGAAACCAGCCAAGTGAGTGTTAGACCATGCACAGTGAAGGGTTCCGTAGTTGGGACGAATATTTACACATGCACAGTATTGATTTTATCGACTGCAAAATGTAACTTTGTATTTCAGTGTTGCTCGAAAAAATTGTATAAACTAAAAACTATTATTAAGGCTTGTCCGTCGCAAAAAGCGCGGTCACTGTCGGACTGCATAGAAAAGAAAGAGAAGCGCGAAGACACAACGTTTGCAAAATATGAAGTAATTATCGATTTACAAAAAATCTGTTGATTCAACTAAAAAAGTAATGACAAGAAATCATTCCTTATTAGTTTGTAAAAAACTGTATAAATTTATGAACACTTTTAATGAAAACTGTAGGAGTAATATGGTAACAACTCGAAAAAATAGAGCAAATCAGAACCAGACCTGTATTTAGGTTTTTTTTCCTTAGTTCTACAAACTTAAATAGATTTCAGCATTCATGAAATCACTTCTTATGTATTGTAGATTGCTGTGTATTTTTTTCTATCAGAAAGATGCTATAGTTACTGTAAAAAATGGTTACAAAGTTACTTAGTTTCGCTGTATTGTAGGAAGGAGCAGCCTTAAGAACAATGTTAGTATTTGTTTTTTCTAAAAATCTTAGGTAGGTACCTATTATTTGGGATACCCATATTTTTTTAAAATTGCCATATGGTCTATTATAATGCTGTTTCTAGGTTATCCTTTATTGACCGGATAAGTTATACGTACCATCGCGGACATTTGCGGTGAACCAATTTGAACCTTATTATCGTAGTAGGAATAAGGTCGAAAAGTGGTTCACCGCAAATGTCCGCGATGGTACTTAGTTGGTACATTATTAATTTATGAACTTCACGTTTTACCAAAATTATGACAATCCTAGTATTTGCTTGGTAAGGTCAACTAAATGGATATTTTCCGCAATGAGTGCTAAACTATTGATATTGCATCATTTTTATCAGTTGGAAAATAAAACATGGTAAAACGTGAAAAACTTTGAGGTACAGTCAGCAACAAAAGTCGATTAACATTTGAGTTTTCTAAATTTTTGAGTTTGATATAAATTTTAAAGAAAATGAACTCTTATCTAATAAATGAAATGCTAAAAAGCAGGTTATCGTATCATTTTGTGTTAATTTATATGATGTCAAAAAGTAGCAGTGTTAACCGACTTCTGTTGCTGCCCGTACATTGGTAATATATAAAAATGGTACGCATTTTCTGTTCTTATTCATTCTAATTACAAAGGGCCCTGCTGGAAAGACTAAACTTTCATGCTTAATTTTTCCTGTTCTATTAAAAAATCCTAGAATTTAATACATGAATCGAGTGGTACATTAGGAGCAGATGCGATCAGTATTTTTTTTAATGTATTACGAGTGCAGTATAGCCGAGGGCCCCGCTGGATAGATGAGGCTATATATCGTGATTTCTATCAAAATGATCGAGGTACATTGGATCTTGTTGATAAATCATGAGGTACATTGAACAAACAAAGCATTGCTACGAGATTTATGAGCCTAGCTCGCGGGGCCCAGCTGGATAGAAACACATTTCTATGAGAACCCTCGCACCGCGCATGACCCGCTCTTATCACATTTTGTTTATAATAGCGACAGTCCTTTCCGTTATTTTTCCCCTGGACATTGCATCAGTGTCAAAATCATAGTGTTATTGTCGTTAGAATAACTTTCCTATCGAGATTTCTTTAGAAATAAGCATTACCTTTGTTCGTATTTTTAACCGACTTCCAAAAGGAGGAGGTTCTCAATTCGTCGGAACCTTTTTTTTATGTATGTTCCCCGATTACTCGAAAATGGCTGGACCGATTTGGATTTTTCTTTTTTTGTTCGAAAGGGTATACTTCCCATGGGACATGATCATCAAGTAAGGTTCTGATGATGGGATCCCATGGAAATCGAGGGAAATCCTCAAATTTTATGGGCACACTTATATCGATTTCGATATTTTTTATAGTAACTCGTGCATTTGCTCTCGGAAAGTACCATTTGGTGAACTGGAACTGATGATGAAGACCACAGGTGGCCATCGGAAATGCTCAATTATATCTAAGTATATCACAGGTTGCGATTCGATTACTTTAATATGGTTTATGCTCGTCAAAGTGCATACTGGTGATGGTGACTTCACCATGAGCTCCAGTTCTCCTGGTTCTTACTAGGAGAACTCCTCAACAATTAACGTCCCTGCATCGGGAAAAGCAATATTTTGTAAAACGTGATGAGCAGTTGACAATGGCTTATTGTAACTTAGATAAATTACAAACTGACCCACTAAAAACAGAAAAATAAAAACTTTTTTACAAAAAACAAAACCGACTTCCAAAAAAAACACTACAAAGTGAAAAATAACTTTAATTTCGGAAGTCGGGGGCAAAAACCTAAAATACAGATCCAGACACCGACTTCCGAAATTAAAGTTATTTTTCACTTTGTAGTGTTTTTTTTGGAAGTCGGTTTTGTTTTTAGTAAAAAAGTTTTTTCTGTTATTTTGTTGTCTGTTTATAGGTGTGTACATAAATGGTTAAATAAAACAAATAAGTACGGTTGGTGCATTTGACAAGTTTGTCAATATCACTGATCTTTATTTTCGTTACAATAAGGTTGCTATTGAATTGCTGCTGTCAGAGGTCAATAAGAAGAGTTTTACATTGAGCCTCAATGTTTCAATGAGTATTTAGTAGTTTACTTACGGTGGGTTGCACCAATAGAATAGAATAGAATAGAATATCTTTATTTGCATAAAATATGGTACATAAAAGGTCTTAAATATAAAATTAGTTCCACATATTTTGCTTACTTATTTCAGCATGCAAAAAAACACCTTAAAAATATAAACAAAAACACTTATTACTAGCCTACTGAGATCATGTGAAGAAGAAAATATTTAAAAATTAAAAATGAGAATAGTGAGATCATAAATTGATGAATTTAAATATACCTAGTTAAGTTAGCTTAATTATTTTATGCTTAGCTTATAATTTAAAAATTCACTTAAAGTGTAGAATACATTAATACAGAGCCATTTCTTAAGTTTTATCTTAAAATAATTTAATGGTAGCTCTCTGATCTGTTTAGGTATTTGGTTATATATTTTGACAGACATATTATAACAGTTGTTCTGGAATAGTGTGCTTCTACATCTTGTGACAGCCAGTCGGGTTGGATCTCTTGAAAGAAATTTTTTATTTTCATTGGCTTTAGTAAACAGCTGAGAGTGCTTTTTAACAAATATTCCTACTTGCAAAATGTACAGACTGGGTAGAGTTAGTAATCCTAATTTCTTAAATAGAGGTCTGCAAGATTCAAACGGTCCGACCCCACAAATTGCTCTGACACATTTTTTTTGTGTGATAAAGACTTTTTTAGCCTGAGAAGAATTACCCCATACAAGAAGGCCGTATCTGAGGCCGTATCTGAGACCAAGGGCTAGGTTGTAATTTCCGTCAAAGTTCAAATGACCATAATAGAATGACTACCTGCTGTCATTTAAGTTATGTCAAGCTAATCTTAGCAACACAGAATTATTGTAGTAATAAAATAATAATAAAATAAAAAGCCTTTTATTCTACCATAAATACATGTAACAATTTAAGCATAGTAATTATTTTATCATAACACATTGTTACATATTACACATTTCATTATCATTCTAATTATTGTTTATTATTATTAATGTTTCAAATCAAATACAGGTTAAAATACATATAAGAATTAAAAATTATTATTAATGTTGGCATGCACGTGAAATTATGAATTTATGGAAGTCGCCTCTGCGGCGTAGGCCTCCCCCAACTTTCTCCATTTTTCCCTATCTCTGGCTTGTCTCCTCCAGTCTGGTCCACATCTTTCCTTAAATATATCTTCCCAGCGCTTTCGCGGCCTTCCTCGTTTTCTTAAAAAAAAAAATTATTGTAGTACTTAGCAACTATTATTTTGTCTTTTTTTTTCTCTTTCATCACTTTCAACCTTTACTTAAAATGTGGACAATGGTGTGTGTTACATGTTTGTTAAATCTTAGTTTAAGTATTTTCTTGTATTTTGCAGCATGTAATTGTTTTTTGTCCCTAATAAATAAAATAAAAATGTTAAATGTAAAAGTAAAAGTTTTAGCGGAGCAGGGACATGACATTCGACGCATCTGACAGAAGTGACAGATATTTAACAATAACTTTAACAAGCGTGGGCGGTTAAGGTTACAGTTAAAGTTATGATGTCAGCTAACAAGTTGTCAAATGGAACAACCTATTTTTAGGGTTCCGTACCAAAATGGTAAAAAAGGAACCTTTATGGTGTAACTTGACTCAGTCTGTCTGTCTGTCACAGCTGGATATCTAATGCTAATGCACAATAACTTGAAACTAACTAACTAACTATAATTTGAAATTTGGAACAGTTTTAGATGACGTTTACCCAACTATTTTGCAAATAAGAAAGAAGTAAAATTTTTTTTTTTTTTTTTTGTAACAGGGACTGAAAGGGTGTCTTATAAATTCAAAGTGGGGCTACTAGGGCATGTGGGGTATCATATGAAAGAGCGCTGCTTGCACACTTCAAACATTTTTTTTCTTTTTTTTTAGGCGGCATAGTTTTCGACTTTTGATGAAAAATGTAAAAAAAAAAACCGTTTCCCCCCCCCCCCCCCCTTATCTCCGAAGTTTACAAAGCGAAAAATCTGAAATTATTCTATATGATAGAAGTATATGTACCTAAAGATTACAGGAAAAATAAAACAATGTCTCTAAATAGCACACTTTTTCAGAAATCGGAACGGAACCCTCGGTGCGCGAGTCCGACTCGCTCTTGACCGGTTTTTTGTGTAACAGGAACTTTAACACACGTGGGTTGCACCATCTTACTTTAACAATAACAAACATCGAACTCGAAGGTGCGATGTTTATTTATTTATTCTTATTGTAAAGTAAGATGGTGCAACCCACCGTTAGTTTTCTCAACCAGTCTAAAGTTTAATACCATTAAACTGAATTCTACCTAAAAAAATAATTTTTCAATATAAGAATAAAGTTAACGAGAAAATTAATGTCACGCTTTTTTTTCACAGTTTAATGGTATTAAAGCGTGTTTTTTTTAGTTTTTTTAAACTATAATTTATTTTTCAATTTTTTAGAGTCGAATTTCCCAAACAAAAATTTATTCTATAATTATTATTTTTATTTTAAATTCTTGTATTCTCACCGGGCCCTGATAAGTGTGCAAATTTCAAAAGATAAGTGTGCAAAAAAAAAATTCGAAATAATCTGACCATTTAAAGTGGTTACATACAAACATACAGGTGAAATTAATAAAACCGTGTTAATAATTATTATTTCTATTTTCCAGAACGACAAATGCTGCGCTAAACGAGACATGCTGGGTCGCCGACATGAGGAGAAGGCGGTGAAAGATAGTGACAAAAGTTAGAAACGACTGTATCTGTTGACCTGTAGACTCTTTGCTATAACTATCCAGTTCCTGAATTGAGAATTTGAAGTTGAGTACTATCGAGGAAACTTACATAATATAGGGTGAAATTGAATAGATGTGACAAAATTTAAGGGGGTGTTCTACAAAAAAAAAATCAGCTGTTCAGTACATTTTGACGAATTATGCGAACATTAAATGTACTGAACAGCTGATTTTTTTTTCGCGATTTCAGGTTTGGTCCAATAGTAAAAGTTGTTCATATTGATGCGTAGAACACCCCCTTAAATTTTGTCGCATCTATTCAATTTCACCCTGTATATACACCGTAAGGACTTTTACAATGCGTTTCAACTAAGAATAGGAAAGTCAATGACCTCTGTCAACTGAAACTAGAAATCTAAGGCTTGCAAAGTTTTGTAGTGTTATCCTTATCCATTTTAGTTCTGTTTTTGGAAATTGTTTTTGTTAAAATATGTCACTGACTTTGCAAATGTGTAAACGAAAAGCTATTTTGCTAAATCTTCACAATATGGCGCAAGGTCATTCCTATTCTTAGTTGAAACGCACTGTACTTGCAGCGCTCGGCCGCTATAGTAACGCTTGCTAAGAGATGTAGTAATTTTGTTTTCAAATTGGTCAGATCTAAGTTTCCTCGATAGTACTTGTCTAACTCTACTTTATCATTACTTAAGGTGATAATTTATTCGTAAAAAAAGTAAGAAATTTTGAATTTCGTTGGCTACATAAAAGAAATCACACATCGAACCAATATCATACACTTCACCTGAGTGAATGTTCATTTTTCACCCGAAGGGAACCCTATTACTAAATCTCCGCTGTCCGTGTGTCTGTCAGCGGGCTGTATCTCATGAAACGTAATAGGTAGACAGTTGAAATTTTCACAAATTGTGTATTCCTACTACCGCTGTAACAACAAATAATAAAGTTATTATAATTTTTTTTTTCTATGAACAAGGCTGAGTTGAGCTGAATAGGAGCTCGTGGCTAAGTAATAACAGCCGAACGGGTCGTTCCACCAGGTTAAGCTACGCTTGCCGGGGTTGGTCCGTGGATGGATGACCATCTTTGCATACCGAGAGTCCCCCGTAGCTCGGAAAGCAAGTTAAGTTGTTGGTCCCGCCTGTCATTCGTGGATCTTTGACAGTCGTCGCGGGTTGTCAGAAGCCCGAACGTCTGACAACCAGTCTTTCCAAGGGGTATCGTATTACCCAGTAACTGGGTTGTGGAGGTCAGATAGGCAGTCGCTCCATGTAAAATACTGGTATTCAGCTGCATCTGGTTAAACTCTAGGCCGACCCCAACATAGTTGGGAAAAGGCTACGCAGATTGATTGAAGTGTAGTTAGACCCATAGTAATGCTATAATAGACTGACAAGTACGCAACTGCAAATTCTCAATTCGGAAACCGGGTATTTAACATGTTATGTGATCTAATCTAAGTTATCGATAGTACATTATAATTTTAAAATTTACTTTGTAGTTTTATTTTTTATAATTAATTTAGGGACGCTGCCTAATCTTAGCTGTTGTACAGGCACAGATTAATACAGATGGGACACTCCGCAAAATCATTTAATTAAAAAGCTACTCTTGCCACGACACAATAAAGTGCAATTCAGGTCGCACAACGCTTATTACCCACAGTTATATTCACAGAGCATGGTTATATTCAACTACAAGTTGCCTCTCTATCGCGTAACTCTTATACCTTCTGACCTACTGAATTGACCCAGTAAGATGAGCCCGCCGCGTACCTGTAGCTTCATACCTAAACTGCGGAGTGTCCCATCTGTATTAATATGTAGTACAGGTTGGTTTTGGATTCACTTGTAAGTATGTGAAAGTACTCATTACCTAATACTAGCTTTTACCCGCGTGAGTCTGTAATTATTCCACGGAAACTTTAAAAAGTAGCTAATGTCCTAACCCAGGTCTGCCAAATTTCATCGAAATCTGTTCAGCCGCTAAGGCAACAGACAGACGAGAGTTGCTTTCGCATTTATAATATTATTAGTATGGAGTTTGTAACTTTTACTGTGGGGCATAGTCCTGAATAGCAGAAAAAAACATCTGTTAGAAAGAAATAATAAGGTTTTTTGTTTTTTTTTTTATTTTCATACATTTTAGCCTCAGAGGACGAATACGCCACGCGCGCCCCTCAGCGTCAACGGATAACTCTGAAGGGGTCTTGAGTTTTTCTCCACTAGGTCAAAAATAGTGAATTTTTCGTCTCAACGACTGGCAACTGTACACTTCAGACTTCCACGACAAAATTCAGTCAAGTGGAATAAGCGCTCTACAGAGCGCGGGAAAAAATTGTTGCATATGGATTTTTTTTATTGGGTAAGAAAGATTACATTTTTAGGCTTCCGTACCTCAAAATGAAAAAAACGGAACCCTTATAGGATCACTGGTGTGTCTGGTCTGTCTGTCTGTCCGTCTGTCACGCCAATTTGCTCCGAATCTAATGGACCGATTACGTTGAAATTTGGTACACAAATGGATTTCTGTGACCCAAACACGTACAATTAAAGTAAATAAATGAATTTTAAATGGGGGGGTCACTTTTAGGGGGCAATAAGAAAATAAAAAAAAAGTTTCTAAGAGGGTCTCAAATATATTTTTTTTATAATCTTAAAATAAATCGTTTTAAAGTTATTTAAGAAAATTGACGAAAATTGACCATCCCTAAATCTCCGAAACTGATGAGCCTAAAATTTTGGAAAAAATACAGAAAATAGTTTAATACTTGCCTATAGATAACAGGAAAACCTATAAGAAGTTTGTGGTCTTAAAATACCATGGTAAATCTCTCAATATTGTGAGTACAAACTAACATTTACTGTTGCATGGGAGAACATGTTTTTCAACTATAATGTTAAGTTTGTTCTTGGGACAATTTTATCCCAACTACGGAACCCTTCATTGTGCGTAGTCCGACACGCACTTGCCCGGTTTTTTTTTTATACAAGCATAAGGTTGTTTTAAATAAAACAAATAATAAATTCTTACAATTTAATAGTCACATCAATAGATTAATGACAATGAAATAAACTAGACAACTAACATACGTAACACATTTTTACAACACTGGCATTGACTGGGATATTTAAATTACGTCATCGGGCCGGCGGAAAGAGTGCGGGAGGCGAGGATCGTCAAGTCTCATCTTTCGTGGCGCGTATTATACCCGGACGTATCTACAAGTTTACTGTGGCGCGTGATCGAAATCTAAACGAACGCCGCCATATTGTTTGTTTAATACATTTCAAGTGACATTTCACAAAACAATTGCACAAGTTTGTAGAAAGTGTACTATCGAGGAAACTTACATCTGACCAATTTGAAAACAAAATCCCCCACATCTGTTAACAAGCGTCACTATAGCGGCCGAGCGCTGCAAGCAAGAATAGTCCTTACGGTGTATAGATGTTTGTTTCTCCTATAGTATATGTGACACGTCGAGTTTTAGAAAGAGACGGTATGAGTCACAGACATCATCATCTGGGTAGCCTTTTCCTAACTATGTTGGGGTCGGCTTCCAGTCTAACTGGATGCAGCTGAATACCAGTATTTACATGGAGCGACTGCCTATATGACCTCCACAACCTCTATTTACTGGATATACCCCTGGGTAAGACAGGTTGTCAGACTTTCGGGGTTCTGACGTTGTAAGTGTTCAGATATTTTTGGTTAGTTGTGTGTATAGAAATTATTGACAAGCATCTGCTCAGAAATTACTGAAGTAATGAATGTTTAGATAGTAGTGTATGGAACTTATTGATATTTTAAAGTGTTCAGAAGTATTAGGTCACCTAGTCTGCTACAATATCTGACGGCGACACACGTACGTGTGAAAGATAATGTACATGTCCATGGGCGTACCCAGCTTTTGGCCGGGGGAGGGGGAGGGGGGCAAATCAGAAATTTCTTAAGCCGGTTCACATGTTTTTTTTTTCGCCTCATCAGTCTGTTTAATGTCCTCGGCAAAATCTATGAGAGACTTATTTATAAGCGCCTCAAAGATTATGCCGAGACAAAGGGCCTAATTCCTAACGACCAGTTTGGTTTTAGAACCCTCCCACTCATGACCTATGCGGGTATTTGCACACGCAAAGTGCCGAAACATCCATAGGATATAGACCTGCTTACAAAACCGTTTCCTCCGACCAGCTACAGGATCCCCTTGGTTCTTCCGGAATGGAGTCCTCCACCTAGACCTTAAAATTCCAACTATCCATCAATTCTTGAAACGCAATTCAAAGTGTTTCTTCGATACCCTCGCGAAACATGGCTCTGGTTGTCGAACCCGCTAGTTATATCCCCTCTAAAATCTAAAGTCCGCCGTCCAAGGCAAGGCATGTTCTCACCGACCCCGTTTTACTTAAACATCTTCCAGGAGAAAAGTAGGGCCACCAGTACAGTTTACAAACACAAATCTAAATTTGTGTTTTTCAACTGTGACAACGACCCCCACGTAATTGCCCCCGACCCTTGATCGGTGAAGGAGTGCCAGCTGGTGGCGTAGCTGAGCCTGTCACATAATCAGCCTATAATGTTCCCACTGCTGGGACACAGGCCTCCTCTCGGTGAGAGGGAGTGGGCCGTAATCCACCACGCGGGCCCAGTGCGGGTTGGTAGATGTCACATGTTTTCGCATTTTTGGTTCTAGGACATGCCGGTTTCCTCACGATGTTTTCCTTCACCGTTTTGAGAGCAGCGGTGATGAAATAATTTACACAAAGTAAAGCGCCTGCCGGGGTTCGAACATACGACCTACAAGTCGTAAGTCGCGGCCAATACCACTGGGCCACCACTGCTCTAGCTGAGCCTGTAGCAGATAATAATTATCCAGATATGATCCAGCCTGCCCCTCCTTGCTGTACTCCCCCCAGTGACGCCATAAGCCGAGGTACGTACACCACAGAGGGTGTCCTTAGCATACAGTCGCTTAATTCATAGACCAATAAAGCCAGGGTTATGGCCGCGCAGCGCGGTTTTTGCTAAAATTAATGCATAATATATTGTACTTATTGTAAAGTAAGTACACGACGACGATGACGACAACGTGACGTGGCTCTAACAAAACTTTTTTCGACAACATTACTTAGGCATACAAGATCCAGGGGGTGGGGGGCAGCTGCCCCCCCCCCCCCTGGGTACGCCCACACACCATACACCTAGCCGCCGGGTACCCGGAACCGGCTACCCGGCAGTCGGTACCTATGAAAAGGCATTTACTATCGATGTGCCATATTTACTGCCGGGTATTTAATATTGTTATAATATATATTCTATTTATAAATGAATGTTCTTCGAGGAAGAATATCGTGAGGAATGCTTTGAGTATGAATGTGGAAGGTTATAACTTTAAAAGAAACTATGGAAGAATTGTTTGAAAGATGATATGGCTGGAAAGAGTGTGAATACTGTCTGATAGAGAGATGTATGGAAGAAGAAGACTTACTGCAAGCTTGACATAATGACAAGTACATTTATATATCATATATCAACAAGACAAGTACACAACATCTATGTACCAATCTACACATGTTTGCAAAGGAATAAATGATTATGATTATAAAATTTTACATAGAATAGCTCCGAGAAACACGTTTCTATAACGTAACGTAGATTCCATTTCATTCATGTTATTGCTAAACTACGTCAGCGTCAAATAATGCATATTTTCATCGCTCGGTTTGTCGGGCATAACATCGGGCACTGGTTTGATCGCGTCCACTTCGGGCAACTCCGGCTCAATGTCGGGCAAACTGCTATCCGTATCAGTGTCGGTGTTGGATTCGTCGGCATCAGCTGTTTTAGGCTCGTCTTTGTTTTTTCTTCGGTTTCTGAAATTATGTTTGAGGGAATCATTGATTTTGTGATTGTAATCTAGTATGATAGAAAAATAGGTTTTTAGGGTCCGATCGATCTGCCTAGCCTTTTCCCAACTATGTAGGGGTCGGCTTCCAGTCTAATCGGATGTAGCAAAATACCAGTATTTTACATGGAGCGACTACATATCTGACCTCCATAACCTTTAGGGTTAGTTTTTTAGTTAGTTAGTTTTTAGGGTCCAAGGGTCTTTAGTTAGTTTTTAGGATCCAAGGGTCTTTAGTTTTAGGGTCCAAGGGTCTTTAGTTAGTTTTTAGGGTCCAAGCGGGCAAAACCTAGTATTTGCAGGCCAGGCGCACTCCGCATATTAGGTATGAAGCTACAAGTACGCGGCGGGCTTGACTTGTCGAGCTAATTCAGTGTGGGCTGCTGCGCACCGGCCGGCTCGCACGTTAGTTCGATACTCACTCACGCGCCGCATCGTAAAAAAAACAACCCTAACAAATCAGAAGGTATAAGAGTTACGCGATAGAAAGAGAGGCAACTCCTAGGTGAATATCACTGTAGGTAATTAACATTGTGCGCTCTGAATTGCACTTTATTGTGTCGTAGCAAGAGTCCCTATTTATTTAAATGATTTTGCGGAGTGAATCTTCTGTACTTATACTATTATGTACTTTGTGTATTTGTATAAAGCAATTTTGGGATGAAGCTTGGGACTAGATAGCGTTGTGTGAAATGTCCAAGGATATTTATTTTATATTTATTTATTTTGCGACTATACACTTCTGATCAATAAGCTGGATGGTGATAATTATGGTCATCCATTTCAGGGATAATAATATTTAAGGTCCCATTAATATAGATGGACAAATTTTAACACGGCGTTCAGTACGTCTAACCAAAGATATCCAAGCAAAAAAGTGATTTTATTTTGACCTAAAAATAATTTTAAAAAAAACGTGGCGGGCTCGGTTACGTGTGTGTGGTCACGTGGTCACGTGCGCCTGTACATTTGTAGTATCAGAATTATGAGATCAGATAACAAAGACATGGATGTGTTTATGCATTGGGTAACCAACATTTTTAGTGTACTTACGTTAGCTCATTTTTTTTTCTTTTAAGTATCTAATGCGTTTTTGTTATTAAATAATATTTTTTTACCATTGTCCTTATTTTAGTGGTCTGAATTATTTCTAAAACTTTGTCCATCTATTTTAATGGGACCTTAATTATATAATACAGTAAACCTATGTTCAGCGTACGTTTTTGAACTGAGATGTACGAAAGTAATGTCACCAACCTCTTGGGATACGGCTCTTTCAGATGGTAGGTGCGGTAGTGTAGCTTCATACTGTTGCTTTGTGTGAACCGTTTGTCGCACAGTGAACATGAATACGGCTTTTCTCCAGTATGTGTCTGAGAAATAATACGACATAATATTATAATAGATTCCGCGGCTAAAGTTCTTTCCTACTACTTTACCGTATTCAGGGAGCCGTGAGATAAAAGTTAAACAAACCTTAGAAGTCCGTTCAACCGATTTTGACTTCTATTGCGTTGGTGGCATAACAAATGGCAGCTGCAGTAAACAGTTGGTATTGTAACCACTTTCTTGCCGTTAATGCCATCCTTAGGCCTAAGGAATAGAAGTCAAGATCGGTTGAACGGACTGTAAAAGGGGTTTGTTTCGGTGTCTCATCCCATTGTCAATACGGTGTAGATTTCGGTCGTCGATCATTCCTGCTGTTCACATAAGATAATACAATGTATACTAAAACATAGAATCTATGAACAGACTCAGTCAGTTTTCACTATTATTAGACACAGAAATGTTTTATATTATGCAAAAATCTACTTAAATTAACTGGAGAAATATCACATAAGTGATGCGTAAGTATCGATATTTAATCATGATAAAACAAAAAAAAATCTGTACTCATAGTCTCATAGTTTCAAGTAACTACGTACGCTGCTCGTCACCTCGCCGGTCGCGGGACGCACGAACTACCTGACGTTCGCACGGACGTAAAAACAACGCGGGGATTTTTTTTCGCGCACTGGATTTTAACACTCTGCTTAGCGCCGAGAGTTGAAAATCCAACAGTGTGGTTTTTCGACACGCTGGCCAGGATGCACTATGTTGGATTCTCAAAGCTCGGCTCAACACCGAGAGTTGAAAATCCAGTAAGCGATAAAATCCGCGATATTTTTACGGCCGTGCGAACGTCGGCTAAAGCTGCGTTTTTAAAAAAGAAAGAAAGAAAAATATTTTATTTGGGACACGCGCAGGAAGTACTTAGCGTTCTGAACAGTTCAGAGCGAGCAAGCATTTCTTCGCGCGGTAAATGAAAACACTTAAGCGAGCGAACATGTTTGTTCAGTGTGATCGGTTGGATTCGGCGAATGAATGCACGCTCGCTCATTCTTTCAATGAAAACGACGTCACGGCGAGCAAGCATTCGTTTTCTCGTTGTAGTGAAAACAGTTGTTTTCAGTTTTGAGCGAACATTGGCAGAACGGCAAACATTTGCTCTGAACAAAAAAAAGTTAAAATAAAGTATACACACGTTGGCGGACAGTTCTATCTCACTGGTTGCGGCTACTGAGACACTACTTATTTTCATACATTGGCCACGGGCGTAGTGTCACAACACATGGTATTTTGCGTAAAAACTTGAATGTGTGCGTGGAGGTACTTTCTTTGACGTAACGACAAAAATTGTGTAGTGACAGTACGAAAGTCTTAATTATACCTGTGGTGACAGTACAACATGCCGTTCTTTATGATAGTATGGAAAATCGGTCGTCGTGTGGCGTACTGATTTTATGCAAGTAAAAACTCAGACGCCGACAGGCGTAGGTACTGTCGTATGACTTTCAGCTACCTAAACGCCTGTGGTTGTTACTGTCCGCCAACGTATTAAAGTTTCGTCGGCTGATTTAATTTTACCCTGTTTATCTGAATATAATACGAATATAATTGTTTACGCTACCAGTAGATGTCGCTTCAGTCCTACAGTCGCGTGGAACTGTCTCCCGCAAGTGTCGCAAGTATGTAGCTTCTCTCGTGTGTGCATGTTCTTGTGGGTACGGATGCTGCCCGGCTGGGAAGAGAACAAATTATGATGAATCATACAGGGTGTCATCTAAAGATTATTTGATTTGATATGATTAGATATATAGATAGAATACTCTTTAATATGCACACCATAAAAATTACAGATAAAAATGTTGAAATTTTATATAGGGTGACACAGTGGGCGGTCTTATCGCTAGATATGAACAACACAACAACAACAACATTATGAACAACTTTTAGTATGGGACCAAACCTAAAATTGCAAAGAAAAATCAGCTGTCCTACATTTATGTTCGCATAACTCGTCAAAATGTAGGAAACAGCAGAGACACACTTTACTTGTGGTCTCGGACGGTACCGAGAGCTCCTGCGCTTACACACACATTCACAGCGTCTTTGCACACTTGGTAATCACGAGTAAAGAGCGTGTCGCTTCATGAGACAAAAAAAATTACTATACTTTAAACTTACTGCTAGTGATGATCCACAAATCTCACAGATGTATCTCTCGGTGGGTGCATAAAACGAAGTGCGCGGGTGTTCCGACAAGTGATGCTTCCAACATGCAGCTTGAGTGTCGAAGTGTTTACCGCACTACAACAAATGTACGGGATAAATATAATATTACATAACGCGGGTATTCCCCAAAAAGGTCTGGGTATAAATAAAATAAAATAAAAAGCTTTTTATTTCATGCATTAAACACTATTATCATATTACTATTAGGTACTTACATAATTATGTTATAAAGTAATAGGTTAACTTACATTTAATTTAATTAATTTTGTTACCTAGTTTTTTTTTTTATAAATAACGTATTTAAAAAAAAAAAACATGATAGAGCTGTACATCTCATAAAGTAAGATAGTGCAACCCATGTTTGTTAAAGTTCCTGTTAGACAAAAAAAAAACCCGCCAAGTGCGTGTCGGACTACGCACAATGAAGGGTTCCGTAGTTAGGATAAAATTATCCCAAGAACAAACTTAACATTATATGTAGTTGAAAAACATGTTGTCATTGTTCCCCAACCTGTCTGTGTGCAACTAGCTTCTGACGTTTCATAAGTGCCAACAGTAAATGTAAGTTTGTAGACGAAAATTGGCCATTCCCCGGTCAATTTTCGTCTATTTTCTTGAATAACTTTAAAACGATTTTTATAAAAATATATATATTTGCGACCCTCATAGTAAGCCCTTTCATTTGATAAGTCACACGGTGTCGGAGACAAAACGTAACACCGCCCGCCACTGCGACTACGGGACAGCAGCGAGCGGGGAACGGGGCACGAGGCGCCGGTAGTCGCGGACCTGGGGGCCTAATCCCTAACTCCGCCCGTCCGTCAGTTCGTCCGTCTGACATTACGATACATCAAAACAAAGTGTAAAAGTTAAATTTTTCGGACGGGCAAAAACACATCGGGAGTAGGGACAACTGTCAAATCATGTTTTCATTCATACTTCGTTCGGGATACGTAGATGATACGGAGTAGGAAACGCCCGTATAGAAGGCCGAAACTACGGGATTCCTGATTAGGGAGTAGATCCCCAGCACCGGCATTTACAATGCGTTTCAACTAAGAATAGGAAAGTCAATGACCTTTAACTGTCAACTGAAGCTAGAAATCTAAGGCTTGCAAAGTTTTGTAGTGTTATCTTTATCCATTTTAGTTCTGTTTTTGGAATTTGTTTTTGTTAAAATATGTCACTGACTTTGCAAATATGTAAACGAGATGCTATTTTGCTAAATCTTCACAATATGGCGCAAGGTCATTCCCATTCTTAGTTGAAACGCACTGTACTTTTGAAAACCACGGACCCAGAGGCGCGTTCTTACGTACAGCAATATACGAACCATACCTACTGCTACAGTCCACTATTTTATTTATAACACCTCTGAGAATCACAAACACACGGTACAGTTTGAAAAACTTTTTTATTTTTTTTATTTGCCCCCTAAAAGTGACCCTGTGTCCTGTCTATGTCCCTGTGTGAAAGTGAATTTTGAAAAAAATACAGAAAATAATTATATACCTGTAGATTACAGGAAAACCTATAAGAAGTTTGTGGTCATAAAATAACATGGTAAATCTCTCAATAGTGTGAGTACAAACTTACATTTACTGTTGGAATGTATAGGAGAACATGTTTTTCAACTATAATGTTAAGTTTGTTCTTGGGATAATGAATTTAATCCCAACTACGGAACCCTTCATTGTGCGTAGTCCGACACCCACTTGGCCGGTTTTTTTTGGTATCGATAGCTGCAGATTATGGGAATAGGCATAACTCCATGCCGGCTTTAAGGTACCTTTGCCTGTGAACTATCACATATTATTATGTAATATGGATACAAATCGCTGAAAATCAATATCCTTTAACCTTGTACTAAAGTTTTATTATAACTCACCTGATGGCAAGTTGTGGGTTTCCTATGTTCTCTCCTATATTTTGTCTTTACTTTTCTATCTTTTGTAAACTTGAATATATCTTCGTCGTGGCTATAAAACACAAAAGACACCTTCAAACATTCTGTTATATTTAAACTTAAGTATTCTTATGACAAATCGTGTTCCCGATGATCCCACCGGCAAAAATTACAAACTTCCATACTCATCCCCTGTTTATTAAGACGCGGTGTTAGATCAATATTCACCAATATTCGTTTCTTGGATTGTCGAGTATGACGTAACGCAATGACACTATTCGATGCAAAAAATACAGTGGACACAGAAGGGTTTAAAGAAAAACTTTAACCGAATAGAATAGTAAAAAATAGTTTAATATTCCCAATAAAAAATTTGGAAGTTACTCCACAAAAATAAACTTTGGCGTCGAACATCTCTGTATTTTCAGCGATAATGACATTCTTTTTTTCTAAGAATTTAATAGAATTCGCATTTTTTTTAAACTTTAACCGGACAATTATTTAATTCATTGTGTATATTCTAAATAATCTAAAGAAAACCGGGAAAATAAATGCACATTCGCAGCTTAGTCACATCTCGGCAAAAACAAATATTATTTTCAATTTTCAATCTTGTTTCAAGCCAGCTAATGGTGACAATAGATTACGCGGTTGTGTGACGTTTAAAATCGTAGTCAGACCGCGCCCTAACGGATGAATTTTCAAAAATCATTCCTTATTCATGACTTTCGTTATAAAAGAAACTCTAGTGCATACTAACATGCTTCTAGACCCAGCGGATAACACATTGAGTGCCCACAATACCGCCTTTCGAGTCCATTTTTAATATGGATTTTGGTCTGAGGACACTGACGGTGAGTTGCAGATACGAACTTTGGTTTAATGGAGACTTTAAATTGATGCTGTCATTTTCTTTTTGATACATAATGTTACGAGCTGAGGTTCGCGATAAATAAATGTACGCCAGTTTACAACAAAAACACACTATATTCATAGACTTATAAAAAAAGATGGACTCCGCGCCACGCATATCGAAAGTGAAGCACCCTACCGATCTATGTGTGCGTGATTTGAGTACCTGCAAAGACGCCGTCGCTCGTGTCACGTAATGGCGGCCGGTCGGCATACTATGATGTAAATGTGTGCGCGAGGCGTGTTTGTACAAACGGTCCCGGCATACTTACTGTGCTTCACTTTCAATATGCGCAGCGCGGAGTCCATCTTTTTTTATAAGTCTATGACTATATTTAAATAATCACCAATACAGTAATCAGAAACTTTAAGCAGAAACACTTGTAACTCACTGTTAGCTCGCTGTTGTACAGTTTCGCATTCCTAGCTGAACTGCCGTACACCGCTGACAACCCTCTATTTATATGACGAGTGTAAGCTTCTCGAAAGTTCGAGGCCATAATTTGAGAACATTCTAGTACTTACAGGAATAATCTAGAATGCTACAAAACGACACTTAACCATCTAGAACATTCTGGAAGGGTTTATTATGTTCTAGAAAAATCTGTCACGAATCGACGTATCGTGTAGTTCTGCTACTCGGTAACAGATGGCGTTAGCGCCTACGTAACAATTATGTAAGGTATGGCATGAATTTAAAGTTTCCATTAAAGTAAAGTTCGTTTCTGCAACTGGCTGTGAAAGTGCTACGCGACCGCAGCAAGCGAGCACTGTGTTGTCTGTCAATGAATTAATTTAAGATTGTTATTATGTAGACTGTCAGAGCTATCACTGAATAGAATAGAATAAAATAAATAGAAGAAATATTTGTACGACCTACAAGTATTTGTTCCGAGTCTGGGTGTTTTTTTGTCTATAATATGTATGTATTTACAAAAAAAAAATGTATATAAGTAGTTTATCAGCCATCTCGTTACCATAACACAAGCATTAGGTTGTTTAGCTTGGGACTAGATGGCGTTGTGTGAAATGTCCAAGGATATAAAATATTATTATTATTATAGAATAAAATAAAACAACGAAACATACCGTTTTCTTAAACGCCTTGTAACCTGAAATAAAATTGAGACAGAAGTATACTTTTTTTTTAAATTTGTTTTTATGATTACAATTTTAACGGTACTTACTTTAGCCTGTTGCTTTTTCCCTAAAACTTTTCTGCTAACTGTCTGTCTGTAGTCACTGAAACAAACAAACAAATAGTGTTTTTATATAGTTTTTTGCTATTTGCATAGGCTACGACGATATTTTTTCACATTTTGACGTGAAATTCGCTCGGTGTACTGGTGGTAGTTCTTGAACCCTCTTGCTGACAGCAGCTAATATTACAAAAGAGAGAGAGAGAGAGAGAGAGAGAGAGAGGGAGAGAAGAAGAATCTTACCTCTCTCCTTCACTATGTAACGCTGAATGAAACAAATGTTCTTCGTAAGCCTTCCGCGTTTCGAAAGTGATGTCACATCGCTGGCAGTACGTATTCACTTCTTCATCGTCGTCGGGACTATCCTGGTACGGGAAAATAAACTTTAAAAATTAATAGCATAGAGTTATATTTACTTTGTGTTGTATTTTGTAGATATATACAATTTTATTGGTAAGTCTTTAGAGATTCGTGACATTTTGAGAGTTGGTTCAGTTACGAGCCTTAGAGAAAACAGTACCATTTGACATCATAAAAGACCGGCCAAGTGCGAGTCGGACTCACGCACGAAAGGTTCCGTACCATTATCTATAAAAAAAACGGCCAAGTGCGTGTCGGACTACGCAAAATGAAGGGTTCCGTAGTTGGGATTAAATTCATTATCCCAAGAACAAACTTAACATTATAGTTGAAAAACATGTTCTCCCATACATTCCAACAGTAAATGTAAGTTTGTATTCACAACATTGAGAGATTTACCATGTTATTTTAAGACCACAAACTTCTTATAGGTTTTTCTGTAATCTACAGGTAGGTATAGAACTATTTTTTGTATTTTTTTCAAAATTTTAGGCTCAGTAGTTTCGGAGATAGGGGGGGGAATGGTCAATTTTCGTCTATTTTCTTAAATAACTTTAAAACGATTTATTTCAAAATTAAAAAAAAAAAATGAGACCCTCATAGTGACCCCATATTCAAAATTCATTTATTTACTTTGTTTACGTCGTACGTGTTTGGGTCACAGAAATCCATGTGTACCAAATTTCAACTTAATCGGTCCATTCGATTCGGAGCAAATTGGCTGTGACAGTCGGACAGACAGACAGACACACGAGTGATCCTGTAAGGGTTCCGTTTTTTCCTTTTGAGGTACGGAACCCTAAAACGCAAAAAAATCACGTTTGTTGTATCGGAGCCCCCTTAAACATTTATTTTATTCTGTTTTTTAGTATATTTATTTCAAAACCTGTGAATAATGGTACTGGAAGTAACTCCAAAAGTATCATTTACAATAGTCCACATGAAGGACTAAGTGCGGAAACCAATTCCTTTAACAACTCCAAAAGTAAGGTAAAGTCCTGTAAATTCTTTCTTCTGCAACTAAAACATTTACCCTCTTACAAATCAAACTCAAAGCATTTATTTCAAATAAACCAATTACAGGCACTTTTGAATTGTCAAAGGGTCAGTCTTGGGTCGGTCAGTCAGAAAAATGAAGCTAGTTGCCCATTCCAAAGCGTAGATCCTGGAGAAGAACGGGCAAGAAACTCCACGGACACTCTTTTAAATCAAATATTTTACATAATATTGGTTACATCGTTCATATTGAAAATATAGATGTGAGAACAATGTAGAATGACGTGCACGTTAAAAGCGTCCGTAACGAAAAAGATAAAAACTAAAAACAACTAAATTAAAAATAAGCCGTGGCAGCTAAGAGACGACCAGTCCCAACTGACGGCGCCCGTTCACGAACATGACGCATGGATCAGCACCAATTAGCTCAACCATTTTGAAGGGAACTTAATGATCCAACACACACGCCACCACCAGCGAGACATTTGAGTGAGCATGACATACTCTCAACCGCCAGGGCACATTCAAGTCAGTGAAAGACGAACCCAGTAAAAGGTAGCTTATATTAGCTACATAGTGCTCACACATGCAAGCCCGTAAGCTTGCAAGCTCACACCTGTCAATTAAATACACCAAACTGTAACTGTCCACATATTACATCTACTGATACAATTAAATACCTTGGTATCACTTTAGACAAGCACCTCAACTTTAAAGCACATATTACTCTTCTGACTGGCCGTGTCCGCAAACTTATTTATTTTTTTAAAACTCTTAGACACATTGCCAACGTACATGTGATACGGACCGTATATTTTGCAATGTGCCAGTCTGTAATCTCTTACTGTATTACAAGTTGGGGTGGTGCTGCTAAGTCAATTCTCAAGCCTCTTGAGATAGCACAGCGAGCAGTCCTGAAGGTAGCCACTTTTCGACCAATACTTTATCCTACCTTTGACCTCTATCAGAAATGTGAGGTCCTTACCGTTCGCCAGTTGTTCATACTCTGCACAATCTTACAACAGCACACAAACACTCCAATTGCATGTCGACCGACAATACCCAGAAGAAGAAACAGGGTATGTACTGTACCTCATCCATACTTTGCTTTTACAAAAAGATTCTTTCTTTATCAAGGCCCATTTCTATATAATAGAATAAACGCAATAATTCCACTGCAAACATGTTGTAAGCTAACATGCAAAAAGCGGATTACCGAATTTCTTTGTACCAAAAACTATGATGATACCGAGTCCCTTCTTACAACAATGAAGTAATTCATTACACACACTCACACACTCACCCCTACACACTCACACTCACACAGACACACTCACGCGCACACAATCACACACAACACACACGCGCGCGCACCACACATTCTTGTACTGGACTTTTGTTAATTTGTTCTTTTTGATAATAATTATGTAACAGTCTAATCAATATTTTTGTCTTATTTTCGGGAAATGAGCGCTGACTGTCCTTAATACAGGCTACTAAGTAACCTAGCTAGGACGTCAGTTCGTAAACTTGTATTGTTACCTACTCATTTCAGATGTATACTTATCCTAAGTTGTCAACCTACTTGTAACAGACTGTACCTCTTGTTTATGAAATAAATTATTATTATTATTTTGGTAAACAAGTTTTGTTTCTTAGCTCTTTGGCTAGTTTAAGCTACATTAACGGGCCCAAGCCAAGTCAATGTAGCGTATGTGGTGAATTTTTTATGAGGATGAATTAATATTATGAGGAGAGATTTCGTTTTCCTCAATTTGCATGAACTTCCTCACTATTCTGCAGGTGTTTAAGATTGCGGCTTTTTGAAGTGTAATATAAATTGAGTCTTTTAAGTCTATTAGTTTAAGGCTATGGTGGAGGTGATTGGGTATAACACCCGTCGTGGAGACAACGATGGGTACTATGTACACTTTTTCCTGTCTCCAAATTCTGGTAACTTCTTCCTTCAGTTCAGCGTATTTACTGATTTTCTCACCTATTGTTTTTTGTAAATTATGTGTATTAGGGACTGCAATATCTATAAGGTATGTGACTTTATTAACTTTATCTTTAAGGGTTATATCTGGTCTATTGTAATGAACGGTCCTGTCGGTTAGTATGGCGCGATCGTAGTAGAGTTTGTGTGTGGTACTTTCTAGAACTGTTTGTGGTATGTACTTGTAATAAGGAGTGTTTGTGTCTTGTATGAGATTATATTTAAGTGCTAGTTTTTGATGGATGATATTTGCTACCTGATTGTGCCTGTGTGTATAGTCTGTTTGTGTGAGTGTTGTGCATGCCCCTGTTATGTGTTGTATGGTCTCTGGTTGGCTGTGACATTTGCGGCATTTATCGTTCGTTATCGTGGGGTCTTTTATAATGAATTTTCTGTAGTTTTTAGTATTTATGATCTGATCCTGTATTGCAATAATAAAACCCTCGGTTTCCGGAAATAAGTTACCAATTTTAAGCCATTTATTTGATGCTATTGTGTCTATATGCGATTGTTCGAGGTCATGGGGGTGCCGTCCATGTAACACTTTCTTTTTCCAGTCTTCTAATTTTTGCTTATGTGGGTCTTCATTGCTAGTGTGTTGTGTATCTATCTGTTCGTGTAGGTTAAGTGGGGTGTAGCTGATATCGTTCATAACTACGGCTTTATGAATATTGCTTGTGTGTGATTTAGAATTAAAGAATGTTTTTAGTTTGGCTATCTGTTTCTGCCACAAATGATGGACATCTATAAGGCCTCTCCCTCCGTATTGCCGTTTGATGGTCAGTCTTTCTATTGCAGATTTAGGGTGAAGGTTATTGTGTTTAGTGAGTGTGGTGCGTGTTGTTCTCTCTATTTGTTGTATGTCAGTTTTGGACCATTTGATCACTCCAAAGGAGTACGTTAATATCGGGATGGCGTAAGTGTTTAACGCTTTTATTAAATGTTTTCCGGAGAGTTGGGTTTTACATACTGCGACCACTCTTCTTTTGTATTCCGAGTTTAATGTGCATTTTATTGCTGAATGATCTAGTCCTTTGAGTTGCCTGTATCCTAAATATTTATATAAATCCGTTGGTTCCATTGCTGTGATTGTGTCTGTATTGTTTTATTATTATTATTATTATTATTATTATTACATGTGACACACAAATAAACATAGAATAAAGTTATTCCAAATTTAAACCTATGAAAATGTATGGTTATTCCTTTGATATCCCTGATATAACTTTATTCCGTGTTTTAAGGCTCTTACAGACAGAGGCGATATCGCGTCGGCGACTCGGTATTGCGATATTATATCCATAGAACAATATCGCGTCGCGACGCGATATCGCCTCTGTCTGTAAGAGCCTTTATTTGTAAGAGGGCAAACGTAGCCGACTTTGGTACGGTCAGCAACAGAAGTCGGTTAACACTGCTATTTTTTGACATCATCTAAAATTTTTAAATTATTTTTTATTATTATTATTTTTTTTATTATTTTTTTTTTTTTTTTTTTTTGATAACCTGCTTTTAAGCATTTCATTTATTAGATAATAGTTGCTTTTCTTGAAAATTTACATCTGTTCCGATTTTAATGAAGTATTTTTCTCAATAATTTTAGAAAACACAATAGTGTTCATTGACTTTTGCTGTTGTCTGTACCTATGTAAGATTTATGTAAATTATTTTCATCGTTAATATTGATGGTTTAGTTACAAAAGCAGTAGGTGGCTTACTTACAATATCCACAATAACATGTTTGACCCTCTTGTGCTGATGCAGCCCCGCCTTACTGACGAACGACGCGCCGCACAACGTACACACGTGCTCGCTGCGATGTGTGCGTAAGTGAGTGTAGTACGTTGACGAATGCCTAGAAAAAAATTTAAATGATAAAATAAGGTAACAAAATTTAAATGATAAAATAAGGTAACAAAATTATCGGTGACTTTGGTTTTTTATTTTCGTTTTTTGCCACCAACTTTAGTGGTTTTTTTATTTTGTAAAAAATAGTTTTATTTTTCACTTTTTAGCTGTGGTACCTCATCATCATCTGCCTAGCCTTTCCCCAACTATGTTGGGGTCGGCTTCCAGTCTAACCGGATGCAGCTGAATACCAGTATTTTACATGGAGCGACTGCCTATCTGACCTCCACGTCCCAGTACTTGGTAATACGATACTCTTTGGTAAGACTGGTTGTCAGACTTTCAGGCTTTTGACGACTCGTAACGATAGTGAAAGAACCACGAATGACAGCCGGGACCAACTGCTTAACGTGCTTTCCGAGGCACGGAGGAGTCTTGGTATGTAAAGATGGTCCTACACGGACCAACCGCGGCAAGCATAACTTAACCTGATCGATCGACCCGTGCGGCTGTTATTACTTAGCCACGAGCCCCATGGTATAGGTAATATATTCTTACCTAAATTCTTCATCACAATAAGCACATTTTCTTGTAATTCCACTGTGGTACTCATCGTGAAGTAGAGCTGAACTTCTGAAACCAATTTAGTTCTTCGGTCAGGAATAGAAAACACAACATGCCAGTTTGCGAGTCTCATCTACACGGAGAACATTTCTCGTGCACTGATAGGCGACAACGTTATATATCTTGTAGATCAGACTCGCCAAAAGTGGGGCTACTAGGGCATGTGGGGTATCATACGTCACTGGAAAGGCAAAATTACTTAACCGCCAAAGAGCCCAATTGGCGGTTAAGTAATTTTGCCTTTCCAGTGACGAATTATTATTATGAAAGAACGCTGTTTGCACATTCTCAAACATTTTTTTTCTTTCTATTTTTAGGCCGCATAGTTTTCGACTTCTGATGAAAAATGTAAAAAAAAATACCGTTCCCCCTCCCTTATCTCCGAAGTTTGCATAGAGCAAAATCTAAAATTATTCTACGTGATAGAAGTTAATGTAAAGATTACCTACAGGAAAAATAAAACGATGTCTCTAAATAGCACACTTTTTCAGAAATCATCAACAAAAATTAAATATAAATGATGGTACGGAACCCTCGGTGCGCGAGTCCAACTCGCCCTTGAACATCGAATGTTGGGTATAGTATAGGTAACCTATGTACGTCTATTTATTATAATATCATTGATACGAGGCAAGAGTTTCTTCTTGTGTAAATGAGCCAATAAAGCATCTTGAGCTAGATGCACACCATATTTGTACGCCTCCTAGCATAACATAGCGTTCTTTCATCAAATATAAGATCTATATTTCTTTTACCTGTGTTAACAAATAAAAATGATTTGATTTGATTTGATTTAATAACTAAGTAGAGTTACTTACTCTAAAGGGCAAATGAGATGACATCGCAAGCACTCATACTTGAAATAATGCTGTCTGATGTGTTTGCGTAAGTAACAATTTAGTTTGTAGCGCATTCTACAGAAGCGACACTCGTATGGACCCAGCATCTGTTGGATAAAATTTAAGTTAAGTATAATAAATATACTCGTAAGACTTAATTTGTTATACAATGCGTGCCACGAAAGATGAGACTTGACGAGCACAGTACCGCGCCTCCCGCGCTCTTTTCGCCGCCCCGATGACGCCCGGTCCCTTCCCGTTTCAGACCTCATACCGCTAAAGAGACCTATAAATCAGAATCAGAGAATTATAATATATGTACTGCGCAAGTCAAACTAGGTGGTGTGTCAAGTCTCATCTTTCGTGGCACGCACCATATATATAACCAGTACAGTTAATAACAAACAAAGCCAGTACAGAGAACATGTGACTTGTGACATGCGACATTTAATAAAAGTACCTTTTTTTCCACCATTTTGTTTTATGAATTATTTAATTTTAGTGGTCCACATCAAAGTGGCTTATTATTGAAATTAACTTAGTGAAACTAAATAGTACTTTTATGTGTAGGTACCTACCTACCTTTTTATTTGAGTTTCAAACTTCGGCCACCTTTATGAAAAAGTAATGGGGTATAAGAATAAGAATAAAAAAAAACATAAACACACACACACACATTTGTTAAACATAGGTAATTTACATAAAAAGATCGAATTTTATTTTTTTTGTCCTTCATGTAGGTTATTAAAAAAATATTGGACACATACTTTTTCTTTTTTTACATAATCAAAAGAGATACATTATATATATGGCTATACATTGAGTTAAAATGTGGCATAACGTCAGTGCTTGCCAGATTTTATACGTTTTTTTTTTATTGTGACATAGCGAGCCCCCTCTCCCCAACTTTAATGCATTTTATCTAAGTCATTTTTTATTAATACGTTAAAGCAAAAAATACGTGTCTAATATTTTTTTATTATCTGACTGACGGACTAAATAGATTTTTTTTTTTTACACAGGAAACATCCCTATTTTAAGATTATTACATTCATACCTTAACATGCCTCAACTGTATATGTCTAGCCAGCATATCCTTCTTCGAAAAACCTTTAAAGCAGTCCGTACACTTATAAGCGGCATCTTTATACTTCTTATCCTCAGCTCTTGCCCTAAAATTCTTCACAGCTTCTTCCTCACTCAGTGTAAACCTCTTCCAATGAACCTTGTCTAAAACTTTACTTCTTATCCATGAGTCCTTACCACAATTATTTTTTTCATTTATTTCTTCACACTCAATCTTCATAACACCTTTTTCACCGCCAACATAAACCGCTGAAGGACTAAATGGTTCTATATCTTTCTCATTATCAACTTTTATCTTTTCTTCTTCAAAAGTGACTTCTAAGTCTTCAATTATCTTATCTTTGACAAAGTCTAACATTGGATCATTACCTCCTGTCATGGATGTATCGCTAAAGTAATCTAGTTCAATGTTTTCTATCTTTTCTACTTTCTTTTCTGTGTCAAAGATTTGGTCGATTTCTATGCTTTCTTTTGTGATGTAGGTTTTAATTCGGTCCGTGAAACTGACTACTGTTAATGGTGATATGAGCATTGTGTTATCGCGATCTACTTTGTATATTGTTTCGTAGGTGATCTGAAATTGATGAAAAAAAAATAATACATTTATTGGTGGGTTTAACAATAGAAAATAAATTGGAATTCGATTTTTTTTTGAACATAAATTATAATGTTTGTCAATTCAAAGTTTATTCGTTAAGTTTGCGTGCTTTAATTTTAAGCAAAACATGTATGTATGATCTATTAAACTGTAATAACACCTATGTATATCATGTTTTACGCAAATAAATTATCTTATCTTAGAACTAAAGCAGTTAAGACGATGAAGTTAGTGGCCATTGGGCTGAAAGATTGAATGATTAATACTTTTGCCAGGAAGTTCGCACGGACGTAAAAAAATCGCGGCGATTTTTTTTCGCGCACTGCATTTTCAAGTTAAACGCTCTGCTTAGCGCCGTGAGTTGAAAATCCAACAGTGTGTTTTTCGTCGCGCTGGGATGCACTCTGTTGTTGTTAGGTTGGATTCTCGAAGCTCGGTTCAACACCGAGAGTTGAAAATCCAGTGCGCGATAAAATCCCGCCGCAATTTTTTTACGTCCGTGCGAACGTCGGCTTAGGGAATTAGGGAATTAGGGAATGAAAACTATGCGGCGTAAAAAAAATAAAAATAATGTTTGAGAATGTGCAAACAGCGCTCTTTCATATGATACCCCACATGCCTTAGTAGTCCCACTTTGAATTTTTAAGACCCCCTTTCAGTCCCTGTTGCAAAAAAAATAGAAATATTTTTATTTCTTTCTTATTTGCAAAATAGTTGGGTAAACGTCATCTAAAACTGTTCCAAATTTCAAGTTGATAGCATTAGTAGTTCTTTAGATATCCTGCTGTGACAGACAGACAGACAGACAGACCAACAGACAGACAGACAGACTGAGTCACACCGTAAGGGTTCCTTTTTTACCATTTTGGTACGGAACCCTAAAAAGAGGAGCGTGGGAATTGGCACATGCAAAAAAAGAGACTTATGCCCAGCAGTGGTTGAAGTTGGGCTGTGGATGATAACAATGGTTTAATACTTACAGGTCCTCTCCAAGCCAGTTCTCTGAGAATCTTCTGCCCACTGAAACATTTCTCCTTAAACCTATGAAACTTGTGTAGTATTGTAGCACACTCATAGCAGAAGTACTGAGGTAGACCGTCTTGTTCATTCAGCTGTTTAGAAGAAAAACATAATAATTATAACAGTAGCCAATTAATTGTCAATGTTTGGATGATCGAATTATACAGTGTGACTGGATCTGGATCCACCATAGCAAATTTGCATATAGAGGAAGCCATTTAGCAATTATTGAACCTTACTTTCCCCAGCTAAAGTTTAGTATATGTATTATTTATTATTTATTATTATTATAGTTTGGGAGATTTTCAATTTTCGTAGGTTTAAAGTTGGAATAACTTTATTACAACGCGGTCACATTAACTTGACGCTTGGCGTTGATGACGTCATTTTGGTAATATTAATATAACAATATTAATATAACAATATTAATATTAATATAACAACAACAGAAATCTAGCCAAATTATCGACGCGCGTATTGGTGACAAAGATGCTGACCATACTGACCCTTGCCGGGCGAGCTAAGGGAATAGGGGGGGGAAACGGGCGGGGCCTCGCATTCCAGAGATGCGTCAAGTTAATGTGACCGTGTTGTATGTGTTTATTAGTAAGAGGGTTAAACTTTAGTTAGGGAAATTAGCAAATGACCTCCTCTAAATGCGAATTTACAATGGCAGGTCCAGATCCAGTCACCCTGTATATATTATTGAGGAGCTTGTGTCTAAAGAATAACAGCCGCAGGTCGATCCATCAGGTTAAGCTACGCTTGCCGCGATTGGTCCGTGTATGGTTGACCATCGTTACTAAGCATGTTAAGCCGTTGGTCCTGACTGTCATTTATGGATCTTTGACTGTAGTTATGGGTCATCACAAGCCCAAAAGTCTGACAAACAAGCCTTGGCAAGACAAGGGATATTGTAGTACTACCCAGTAACTAGGTTGTGGAGGTTAGATACACAGTCGCTCCATATAAAATACTGGTATTCAGCTGCATCCAGTTAGACTGGAAGCCGACCCTAACATACTTGGAAAAAAGCTAATCAGGCAGATTGAATTATATGCAAATTATGGATATAGAATGCTACTAAGAAATACACTAGTAGCATAAAGGATTTGTGTCTTGCGGTTGGTAGGTACCTACAGTGCGTATCGGATAATACAAACTGACAAGCAACTTAGCACAGTATGTATGTACTAACTTTTACTTGTCAATAATAATCGAATATATAGGTAATAATATTCGATTATTATTAAAGTGAAATGTGAAACTGAGCGAAAAATAATGTTACATTTTCTATTGAATTTTGGACGCTATTATAAGTTTATACCACCTGTGTCGTACTGCATCCGGTCACACATACATAAAGACAGTACTGTTATGTAAATATCTTTAAAAATGTATGTAATTAGTTAAATAACTTGCCTGTAAAGCCGTAACTTCTTCATAATAAAACTTGAGTTGATACAAATGGAAATGGTACATTTTTGCTTCCGTCCGAAGGCATATTCTACACACTTTTAGGTCCGACATATTTTGTTTATTTTACTTATAGCCTATTTAGTGCTAAATTGTGCCTTTTACAATTTAAAAACGCTGAAAATGCGCACAAAAGCCTTTCTTTCAGGCACCACCGCCATATTTGTTTACCTGTCAAAGTCAAGTCAATAAACAAGTATCTGTCAATCAAAGATTCGTTCTGAAATATTCAAGATTTTATGTTTTTTTTATAGGTTTGAAATACTCTTCACTCTTTTTTTGTGCACGTTACTTTTACATATTCCACAAAGCTAGCCAAAAACTACCACAAAATTGAAACTAAATGGCCAAATCTCCGCTATTCCCACCTTATTTTTGTCAAAAGCTCCACACGCTAAGAACCATGAACTCTGCTCGAGTATTAGGCAGTAGCAGTAGTCTCTCTATACTTTACTCTTTGAGCAGTAGGATTGTAAATTGTTACGCAAGCAAGTCTCATTTGTCACTATTTATATAAACTTTTTATTGGAAATGGTGAGAACCGGGAACCGGAACATTTTCTTCTTGTGAACATTTTGGACATTGCTTTGTGGCTTTTCTTCATAAATGAGTGAGACTCTTTGAGGAGTGGTTGGAGAGGCGCCACGGCGTCCTCACCTTCCGCCTGACGTAGGTCCTCACCGTACATGGTTGTTTCGGGAGGTTCCTGTTCCGCATAAGGCGGGAGGAAACGCCGGGTGTCACCATTGTGTGGATCGCCCGCAGGACACGGTGGAGCATAGAGTGGATGTCTGCCCGGCTTGGGCCGGAGCATCACCGTGTTCTCACGGAGGCGATCGGCAGCGGCGATCTCTCGCGTCCAAGCCTGGTCCAGGCCATGGTGTGGAGCGAGAGTGCATGGAAGGCCGTCACCTCCTTCTGAGAAGCAGTATTGCTCGCGAAGGAGGAGGCGGAACGCGTGAGGGAGAGACAACCTCATGCCCACAGGAGACGCCCTGGGTGGCGGGAGTCGAGAGCCAATTCCCGGCCACCGCAGGCGCAGACTTGCGGACGGCGAGTAGTGGGTAGCTACAGCGAACGCGAGTCGATACATTGCCAGAAAACAAAGCTTTCAACACGTTTTTTTTTGTGAATGTTTCGCCAGTGCAAACGCATAGTTAGGGCTTGCAGGCTTATTAAGCCCGATTTTGACTAAACGAACATGGAGCCAGAACTGTTACCAGAAAATGTTGCCAAAATTAATAAAGTTTTATGACGAGTACGTTCTTCCCGAAATCATAGATTCGAGGAAAGCACGGTCAATGCCAATTCGGAAAATATTATTTTAATTTATTTTTACAATTATACTTTTTTCTTCAGTCCTTGTTTTTTTTTTCATTTACCAGTTCTACCCATCCATAGAGTGATAAGTTATCTCGTTGTTGGAAATTATTGGGGACGTGGGGAAACAAAACATTTTCTTCTGGTGACGATTTACGGACTGCCTTTATGGCTTTTCTTCATTATAGAGTGCAGGAGGTATAGGACCAAAAAGGGAAAAATAAAAGCAAAATTATAAAATACATTTCATAGGTAATTTAATTATTATTTTCCTTACAACTAAAACAGCTAGCGCCCAGAGGCGGCTTGTGAAAAAGTAAAGTATTAATAATAATAATTTGCTCAAGTAAGTACCATTTATTTGTAAATAAAATCTGTTCGTCGATCTTTTTACCCGACTGCCCATGTTACTTTTGTGTGGAAGTCGGAAGAAATAAGAGTTGATTATGCGTTTTTCTATGCTTATCAATTTATCATACACAAAGCGTTAGACGATCTTGCGACATAGTTGCGCGTTTCGGTTTGACTTTAAAACAGCGCTCGCTTTCACCTGAGGTCATAGGAATGTTATATACCTGGTATATTTTAAGTACCTACCTACTTTAAATTTATGTTTTTACATACAGCGAAATAAAATATGCGTTGAGCTTGAGAAGAACAGAGAAACACAGCTTTATTTATTTTATAAATAAAACTGGCAACAGCGCGGGCATAGCGGATAGTGGCCCACACGGAATGACAACGTCGCGCGGAGCGCCGCTCCAGCGCTGACTTTCTCATACAAATATTTTGTTTCACGTGTCACGCTATGGCGAATTGTCTCTTTCGCACTCATTAAATTCAGTACTGAACTTTGTAAACAACTTCTTTACATAGGAGCGTATCGCTCTGCGCTCCGCTCATTGATATGCTATTTGTAAAGAATGTAAAAGGTACTTAATTGATTTTATGTTTGGCGTTAATTCATAAAATACAAAACTACTTACTACACTACTACTAATTACTATCATAATCATAATAACTAAACACTTGCGAGCAATAAAATCGATCCACCCCATTCTCTTCGATATGAAACGTGAAAATTTAACAAGTTTAATTAACAATAAGCTAATATATTGTGTACTAAAACCTTCCTGACTGTATGTAGATTACGTAAGTGAAAAAAATATCAAAACTGATTCATTACTTTTTGAGAAAAACGCGAATTTAAAAACATACAGATCGAATGAAAAACCTCCTCTTTTTCAAGTTGGTTAAAAATTCAAGTCAAATGATCAATAAACGAACAGTAATAAACAAAATTAAGCTTATGTCAACTTCACTGACAAAAAAAAGTCACGCAGTTTTTTCAAACAAAAGTGATTGATGAGAACATCAGAAGAATCGAGTCGATCTTGTCAAGAATATTGCTTTTATCAAAGTATATGTGTATGTGTAAATAAACTTTATCTTACCTACCTTCACACAGTATAAAATAATTAAAATAAATACATTAATATCTTTGAGCTATCGTCTCTCAAATAGAGAGCATGGGGTGGGCCAATTTTTTTGCACGCAAGTGTATTATAAATGCGAAATTAAAGTAAGTTTGTTTGTTTGTTACCTTTTAACGCCTAAACCACTGAACCGATCATGCTGAAATTTTGCATATACGTTGTCAGGTGTACAGAAACATACATAGGGTAACTTTCATCCCGAAAAAAGTACTGTTCCCGAGGAAAACAACAATAACGTTCTTATGATAATAGATGGCGCCACGTGTCTTTCGAATCATGATTAAATTATATTATTACAAGCAGAGTACAACCCGAATTGATTGTCAAATTCTAACGCGAGCGAAGCCGTGGGCAAAAGCTAGTACCTAAAAAAATATTATTACTAAAACTTAATATGTATAAAGTAATTATTTTGAGGGTTCATTGCACCAGCCCTCTTTAGTGACGAGCCGCCTGCTAGCGCCATCTATCATTTTTCTTTTTTTCCTACGAATCTTCTTCATTCATTCTGTCTTCTATTTCCTGCTGGATAGCATTTTTCTTTCTGTTTCTGTAAAAAAAAAAAATTGATTCAACACTATCATCCCGACCACAAGAAAGGAAGCTTGACGTGTTCTTGTTCTTCTTCTTCGTAAGGTTGGACACGTTCATGAGATTGAATACATAATCTTGAATATAAAAAGAAGTCATATGGATGGTTGCAGTGGAATTTGAACTTTGTCATGTATGCCATTCAGTTTATCTTCCCAAAACCCGATAATGATCTGAGATTCTGAATGGACGCTTTCATCCAGCTAGCAGAGGCCGAGAATTTTGCAACAGTGATCTTTATTTTTGTTGCTATAAGGTTTATAATAGCGAGGCTTTCCAGCAGTGTACTATGTTGATGATAAAAGAAGCTAAACTGCCAGTGTCAATGTCCTTTCACAGTTGTTTTTCCTCTTACAGCAACCGAACAGCAACCTTATTGTAACGAGAATAAAGATCATTGTGATATTGACAGCCTTGACATTGATGCTAAATCAGATGTGAAACTGGTGCAAGGACTGGGGGGCTAAAACGGCCACTTTGCTAGAATCATAATAGGATAATAGGTAGGTATTATGAATCATATTTGAAATCGTAAAACGGTCACAAACTGACAATTCATAGCACGCAATTCATCTGTTTGACAGTTTTGTATGGAGATTCGTAAAATGGACCACAAATTATGAACTGCTTTATTGAAGTTTAATGTCAAATACGTCAAATAGCACAATCATAATAAATTGCTGGGATTTCAGGAAAAGAATCGTTTTTAGAGGAATTCCTTAAGAGGAACCGTGGGTGCTCTTTTCTCCATACAAAAAGATACAAACGATACATACAAAAAGATACAATTATTAACCAGAAAGAAAACAGGCGAGAGCGCCTGTTTTCTTTCTGGTTAATAACCATAAAGCAATGATTTTTTACAGAAATATAAATATCAGCTACTTGTATGCCCCTGTGTTTTCCTTTTTGATGATATATTATTTTTATAAGAACTAGAACCCTCCAAAAATGCTCAAAATTGCCTATTCAGACCGCTGTCAACAGACGCCTAGTGTACCAATTTGACAACTATTAACGAAAAAGAAAAACATAGGGGCATAGCTGTATATATCCTTCTTATTCAGTTTATGAAATATCTTTTAAATTGGTCCAATATTGGAGGAGGAAATAGGCGAGAGCCAAACTTCGAAATGTGACTTTTTACATAGGCTATTTAGTCGGATCTGCAGTTGTCCTTATCGCACGAATTCGAGGGCGGAGCGCTCGCAGAGCGACAGCAATACCTTCTTAACATACCTAATTTTCAAAAGTCTGGCCACCCGCCTTTCCTCTTAATGTGGCCGTTTTAGGCCCCCGGTAAATTGCCAGTGTCAATGTTCTTGTTTCTCACCTCTTAGGATACGGCTCTTTCAGATGGTAGGTGCGGTAGTGTAGCTTCATACTGTTGCTTTGTGTGAACCGTTTGTCGCACAGTGAACATGAATACGGCTTTTCTCCAGTATGTGTCTGAAATATAAAATATTCACAATCTTTACCGTTTAGTTGACCTCGTAATAGGGTATTACACCCATTTTTGAAAAGTGTCTCAATTAGATTATATAGTGCTAATAAGCCACTAAAAAAAACACGAAATTTTTATTCAACGATAAGTGCCATAAAAATGCATTTAAATTTTACATTTTCTTATTTCGCGCGAAAACGCTAGACGCAGTGGACGCCATATTGCTCTGTGGTCATGACGTCACTTAGTCAGTAAACAAACACTTTTTATACGCTGATCAGTTGACAGTTGACATTGAAAATTTTAAATTTATACTACCGTAATGACGTAATAACATGGCGGCTACTTTCACGGTGTTAGAAAACAAATTAAAAACTGAAAACTTTGAATTTAATTTTATATTGTTATTTTACGAACTAAAGCTAACATTTTCCGACTGCTTTTTGCCTAAGCTATCTAAATAATATATTATTACATTTTTTCTCCTCTAAAGTAAAATACCGTATTGCACTCCGGGCCTCGGATAGCACGTTAAGCCGTTGCTCCCAGCAAGAGGTAGTCAGAAATTCAAAAATCGAACAACCAGTATTACCACGGGTTATCGTGTTACACAGTAACTGGGTTGAAGAGGTCAGATAGGCAGTCGCTCCATGTAAAATACTGGTATTCAGCTGCATCTGGTTAGACTGGAAGCCGACCCCAACATAGTTGGGAAAAGGCTAGGCAGATTGAGTCGACCTCGTAATTGATTAATAACTTTTGACAACAATCAAAAGTGGTGGGCTGGTTGGAGTAACCCATAAGAAGTGCGGAAACCAAATTCTCTAACATAGAACAATCTGCCTAGCCTTTTCCCAACTATGTTGGGGTCGGCTTCCAGTCTAACCGGACGCAGCTGAATACCAGTATTTTACATGGAGCGACTGCCTATCTGACCTCCACAACCCAGTTACTGGGTAATACGATACCCCTTGGTAAGACTGGTTGTCAGACTTTCGGGCTTCTGACGACCCGTAACGACTGTCAAAGATCCACGAATAACAGCCGGGACCAACGGCTTAACGTGCTTTCCGAGGCACGGAGGAATCTCGGTATGTAAAGATGGTCACCCATCCACTGACCAACCCCGGCAAGCGTAGCTTAACCTGACGGATCGACCCGTGCGGCTGTTATTACTTAGCCACGAGCTCCAGAAATTCTCTAACATAGAACATTAATAAAAAATTAAAGAGCTTTGATTCGTTAAATACGTTACGAAAAATGAATGTTTTTCATTAATTTTCAGTCTCCTGGAAGATATAACAGTCCCCTGTCCTAAATTGGCACAAATATGTCCATAACTTAAAAAATAAAGATATAATGTGTCAACTTTTTGATAATACTTTCCAACCAAGTATTATTCAGATTTTTTGAGAAACCTAAAACGTAACACAACATAACATAACGCCTCATTTCCCCGAAGGGTTAGACAGAGGTACCTACAGTACACCCACATTTCGCCAATTATGTTCAAGCCCCTTGTAACAAGGGGCGAGCCTGGTGCCACCAACCGGGCACGAATCCAGACTCCGGGTTGCTGCTGAGAAATTCCATATAGAAAAGCCCAATAACACTTCACCCGACCTGGAAATCGAACCCAGGACTTCATACTCAGCACCAGCGCTTGCAAAGAGGAACTCAAAAACCCAACTCCTAGGAATCTATGATAAGAACAGCAATGTTCTAGTAAAGCCACAGATTAATACAGATGGGACAATCCACAGTTTAGGTATGAAGCTACAAGTACGCGGCGGGCCCCGTCCGCGGGGCTAATTCAGTAGGTCAGAAGGTATAAGAGTTACGCGATAGAAAGAGAGGCAAGTTGTAGTTGAATATAACTGTAGGTAATAATCGTAGTGCGACCTGAATTGCACTTTATTGTGTCGTAGCAAGAGTCGCTTTTTATTTAAATAATTTTGCAGTGTCCCATCTGTATTAATCTGTGGTAAAGCTTACCACTTGATGTCTCGTCAAACTTGTCTTACTGTTGAACTGCCTGTGGCAAATAGAACAGTTGAATAGCTTCTCTCGTGTGTGGGTGTTTAGGTGAGGTAGCACGCTGTTGGCCTGTGAACAAATAATACATGTAATAAAGAACAAATCTTATACATGTTATAAAGAGCAAATCTTACACATGTAATAAAACAGTACCTGGTCGACCGAGCAATAGAGAAAACGAATTTGTATTTTTATTAAATTTTTTTGAATTTTCCCCGATATGAGACCTAGCTAGATCTTTCGCCCCCGTAAACACCTATATTGCGAGTTTCATCAGAATCGTTAGAGCCGTTTTCGAGAACGTGATTACAAAATAAATATACAACATTAGTTTTTGTTTACCCTAAACCCGAAAATGGGTCATTGTACTCATCATTTTGAACAACTTTGTCTATGAGACCAACCTTGAAATCGCGAAAAAAAACCAGCCGTTCAGTACATTTATGTTCGTATAATTCGTCAAAATGTAGGGAACAGTTGATTTTTTTTTCCGCGATTTCGGGTTTGGTCCCATAGTAAAAGTTGTTCATAATGATGAGTATAATGACCCCTTAAAATATTGACACTGTTTAAGAATAAGAATATGTTTTATTTAGCAAGAAGAAGAAATATACATAAACAAATATTGCTCATTTAATAGTACTTATAGGATGTAGGGTGTTCCAAAATTTACGCAATATTTGAATTTACCGTTCAAGCCTTGCGAATACACCGGTGTGTTTCCTGATTCTTTGAAAAATTCTTTTGAATTTGATAGCCCAATTTTTGAGGCAGGTTAACATAGTCTATTTAACATCACGGTACGACCCCTACAAGCAGAGCAAAAAGAAAAACAGAAAGAACGCTAAACGAAAACGAAATAATAGCGCGAGCAGGCGATGCGATGCAACACGGTGTGTGACTAATACTGGCATGGCCACGATCAGGGATTTTAATTAAAAATAATAATAGTAGTTTGGCGCCAAACATCAGAATTTATCGGTCACTGGTTCAAAAGTTATAAGGGTTCATAGGTGGCCGATCTAGAGAGCATCTCCCCAGCTTGGCCACATTTATATCTCAAAAACTAGGCCACCTAGCGAAGATCTATTTTCTCCCAAATTTAGTCGCAATTTCTCGCCAAGTCACAGATTTAGTCGGGTGAAGAAGAGTTTACGATAAAATCTTTGATCTAGCTCTTGGACTGTACTTAAAAATTGAACTCATTATATCTTCTAAACTAAGACCCTACTAAATCTGTGACTTGGCGAGAAATTGCGACTAATTTGCGACTAAATTTGGGAGAAAACAGATCTTCGATATGTGGCTTAGTATTTGAGATATAAATGTGGCCAAGCTGGGGAGACGCTCTCCAGATCGGCCACCTATGAAACCTTATAACTTTTGAACCAGTGACAGAAAAATTCTGATATTTGGCGGCAAATTTCGACTAATTAGCGACTAACGTTTTGTGTTGTCAAAAATAAAATCCCCGATGGTGGCCATGCCAGTCACACCAACAGGGCCGAAGAATTTTATAAAAATGTGGCTGTTATTTTAGTATATATTTCCACGCGAACGAAGTCGTGGGCAGAAGCTAGTATTTAGATAAACCTCAACGTACCGCTAGTGAAGCTCCACAAATCTCACAGATGTGTCTCTGCTCTTCTTTCTGAGGGAGAGGCGCATCCTTATGTTCCTCTGTGTGATGTTTTATGTAGGCTGTCGGACATGAGAAGTTTTTTTCGCACTGTAAATAATAGTTTATTCATTACATACGACATTATAAATGTCCAGAATAGGGATGGTGACTAATAACAGAAATGCTCGAACAATTAATGTAATTCCAAAAAAGGCATAGAAAAATGAGATAATCGAACAAATCAGTAAAATCGATGGAAATATGGTGATACTACACGCTTTATAATCAACGCAATCTAAGAAGTCCGTTTGGACAGCTGTCAAAATACTTTGTGTCGTGATGGGAAAAAAAATCGGTTGCTTTAAAAACCGATTCTCGAGACATATCGATTTATCATACTTAGAGTTTGTAATCGACAATTTATCTACATTGCTTAAAATATATTCTCGAGGTATATCGTTTTATTGAACGTACGTCTTTATAATCTTTAACAGTTATTACATAAATCCCAAATAAGTTTCAATTTGGGCGAGTTTCAAAGCCAAACCAAGCCATAAACTAAAACCCGATATACTGATTTCTTCCGGAAGGTTTATGTATAATAAATACATTGTATATTATGCACCAGTGACGTACCTACTAATTATTAACGACAATTTTGACGACACGGTTGGTGCAGTGGTTGAGCGATTGACTGCTGCGCAGCATGTCGCGGGTTTGATTCCCGCACGGAACAAATGTTTGTATGACCTACAAGTATTTCTTCCGGGTCTGGGTGTTTTTCTATCTATAATATGTATGTATTTACAAAAAAAAAAAAAAAAATGTATATAAGTAGTTTATCAGCCATCTCGTTACCATATAACAAGCATTAGGTTGCTTAGCTTGGGGCTAGATGGCGTTGTGTGAAATGTCCAAGGATATTATTATTTATTATTAAATATCAAAATAAAGCCAAAAATATATTTGATCAGATTGAAATTTTACACCTCATTACGGCCCGTTCACACAGGAGTCCGTTTTACTGGTACGTTTTTAACGGATACGTCATAAATTTATGCTCTGTTCAGACATAGGCACCGTATAACGTTCAACGGATCCGTCATTACTGGATGCGATGTGTGAACAGAAAACTCGCAGTATACCGCCGCTATTCTACAAGGATGAACGCTGTCGTGTTGTATTGGTACTATCGTCGGAGAAGGAAGATTCGACGTTATTGGCAACATCCACTTATGGCCCAAAGATCTAGAGAGGGTGCTTACAGTTTACTTATGAGTCAGTTACGAGGTGATGAATCGAAATTTTTCAATTACTTTCGTATGTTAAAAAAAAAAAAAATGAAATATATATATATTTGTATGAAATAAATAGTTTTAAATTTTAATTTTTTTTTTTTTTTTATGTCAACGTCTACTTTTGATGAACTTCTTAAACTATTGGAAAATGATTTAAAAAAGCAAGATACTCGCTGGAGGAAAAGTATCTGCCCAGAAGAAAACACACCGCCCGCCACGCATACAGTATCTATCCGTTCAAATTCTACGTATCGTGAGGTACGTACTCGACGTCTATTTGCTACTACCCTCTGTAAATCCAACGCTGGCTAGCGTTCACCACTTCATCGTTTGGTTGCAACTTATAACAATGAGTTTAGTTCAATCGACATTCTTTTTCTTAATAAAAATGCGTTTAGGCAACAAATCCAAGCAACCCTAAAGGATCAGCAAGTTATTGTTTAATGTTTAATTAATGATACTTAATCGTACTGTTTTATAATGTACGCGCACAAATTAACTTTTTCATTTTTTTTCTTTCCTTCATAAATTTAAAAATATATGTATAAGTTTCGAGGTTTATATTGTCATCTGTGTTTCTAGCTAGTTTTAAATACTCTAATTTGTAATCTGTGGAGAACGTAGTGGGTAGTATAATTCGTTAAAATGTAATATTTAAGATTATTTAAATTGTTTCCTATTGTGCTACTGTTTGTTTTTCCTTAATTAAATAAATAAGTATCCGTATATTTTTACTGTTCCGTCGTCCAGTATTCGATGACAAAACGGAATGTCATTTTTTTACGGAACGATATTTTTTACTCTATACAGAATACTGTGCCATGTGTGAAGTCGCTCATACAACTACATACGACATCGACGAAAAAAAAACGTACACGATAAAACGGAACAGTAAAACGGAGACATGTGTGAACCGGCCGTTACATGGAACAAGTATGTGGTACTAGTTCCCGCTTAATCTCTAATTTATAATATCCAACCATTCCCAAAATAAATAAGGTTGGATACAGTAATTAGTATCCCGGATAAGTATAAATGGGAAACAAATATATTAGGTTTTAGTATTTGAGGTTACATGAAGTATCATGTAACCTCTACATATGTCTATTTGTTTTGTATCCGCTTTAACATCGTACTGTATTTGACTTCACTAGGACTCCAAATAGCCGCGTTGTATTCTAAGTGGCTCTTCACAAGTGCTTCGTACAAAGCCCTTACAGAACTCATGTTAGTGAATTGGTTTGTAAATTGCGGTAAGCCTCTACGACATGTTCGAGGAAGTCCAAATCCGTGGTGAAATGAATGCCCAGATGTTTGACCTCCATGCCACGCTGCAGCGTTTTACCTTCTATGTGGTACTCATCACGGAGCAAATACAAAGAGGAGATGTTGTAATTAGATTTCCCTATGCAACAACGCGTGATAATTTGCGGGGTGAGGTGGTGTTAGTTCCCGCCCACTTCTTTATTTTCCATCTACCGGTCAATAGCCAAACTATTTCCTCGTTCTGTATTTTTTTACTTTGTAGTTACGTAACTATCTCACACTAGATGTCACTAAATACAGAATGCAACAGGGTCGTATTCAGAAAATGTTTACAAAATGATATAAAAACTACAAAAATAATATTTTGGTCATTAAATGGTCTTTAGGAATGAATGTGGACCAATTTTCAGTACATATGATTATTAAAATATGTTAGTACTGAGCTCTACGTGCCTAAATATTTTTAGTTACCATGGCACCAAGTGTCACCATCTAATGTCGGGTAGAATTATGTTTGGAAAATAGGAACGTTTACAAAGTTGTGCACAGGACGAACGCCAACAATACACTGACTAAGGCCACGCCTACATGATGACGTCAGGGCCTAGTTGAGAATCACAGTGCACAGTTGCTTAGGCCGTCTCCTCTTTGTATTTGCTCCGTGGTACCCGTAGTGACGCGGGGAGCGGGCGCGTGTGAATGAAAGTAATGAGCATTTAGCTACGTTGAAATAAAGTTTATTTTCCTGACTCCACTCGGCGAATCGATCTAAATCCTGCTGCAGTATGTCATGATCGGCATTATCCTTCTGATACGGATAATTGTGAAATATATAAAATATACGAAAACATACTATGGTACAAGGAGTGGATTTCCGAGGGTATTTGAGAAATTTTCTTCCTCGCTTCGGTTTTGATGGGGCTGCTGTCTCGCTTTCCATGTCCCTGAAACAGACCATACAATATAAGAAGTAGTTGTAATAGCTAAACCATAATGGAGCTAACGGTCGATTTATCAAGATATACGTATAATAATTTCGATATCATTTAAACAAAATTAAATAAGCACTTTGTACTCCAAATTATAAATATGATGTATCTCTATATATTTTTCTGTGTGTACATAAATAGTAAAATAAATAAACAAACATTTCAGTCTCTATAGTTAAGGCTTGGAAAGGGAATATGCAAGTAATTCAAAACTTTTTCATTATTTAAATAATAGGGCTTAAAGTATGAAATAGCCGTTTTATTGTACTAAGTACTTCGAATTGACATAGAACCTTCATGGTTTGAGATTTTTGAGTGAAACTTTTTCACATGGTACCTATGAAGTTCTTCTTTTAAAAAATATGCAACATTCGATTATCGACTTTCAGTTGTTTTTTTTTTATTCAACAAAACAACTTAACAGCTTAGACAAGAAAGATGGATACTTCGAAAATTCGAGTTATTTTTTAATACGAGTTCCGACGCGGAACTAACGGGGCAGAAACAGCTCGCAATATCAATGTTGCGTTTGGAGAGGGGACTGCTAATGAATGCACCGTGCGATTTTGGTTTAAACGCTTTCGTGATGGAAACTTTTATTTGAAGAGCTAACCACGTGAAGACCGCCCACACAGGTGAATAACAATGAATTGAAAGAGATGGTGGAAACTCTACCGGAACTGCAATTAGAAACCATTCGTCACCCTCCGTATACGCCAGACCTTGCTCCAACGGACTACCATTTTTTTTGTGATTTGGAAAATGTTCTACGTGACAAAAAGTTTTCTTCTCAGTACAAAATATTCGTTACATTTCGTTCTCTAACTTAGAGAATCTAACTTAGAGAGAAGTGTTGATGATTTTTATCGTTAAAATTATGTAAATACATATGTCTTATTTCCGCGTATCATATTTTGATCAAGACACAACCTGACACGGACCTGCAAATTGCAAAAAACGCAAGAAAATTTGAATTTCGCGGGCTACCCAGCGCAATCACCTTAAGTGTAAGTATACATTTTCTTTTGTTCCACTTATTTGTGTTTGCAGTAGGTTGGCAGCTTGTGTAACTGAAGGTTTATTATTATTAAAATTACCCATTTTTAAATCATTTTATCTAGACTATATTTAAGTATACCTTCTTTTGAACTCTTATTTGTATTTGAAGGTATGTAACTGAAGGTTGATTCATATTCATAATAAGTGTTTAATCTTAGAGTTTATAATTTATTTCGCTTTCAAGTTTGATGTATAACAGCAATTTTAATTTTTAACTTGATAGATCATTTACAAGGTAAAAAGTTTTAAAAGTCTAATTATTGTAGTATCTAATTAAAATTAATCCAATATGGCATCCTTAATTCCCTATCATAAGCCATTAACCATCAAACTAAATTATTTAATTCAATAATAAAACATTTCTCTTGGTCATAGCTAACGGCCTCTGCGAGTTGGCTTCGGCCCCTCGTACGCCTTCCAAAAGTCCGGGACCCCAGAATCCCGAGATATGTAAACATATTTAAATAATAATAATGATAAACCATTTATTATCAGGTAACAAAGACCCATAGATACATACCTTAACCTAAGCATACATAATAATATAGTAACTACTTTGTTAGTAAATAAAACTTAATAACTATGTTAGTTTCACATATTTGCACTAAGTCTTTTTCTTTTTGTAGCTATCGCAATTTTATATTTTCACGTAATACTTATTTTATGTAAACTCTCACCTTAAACCGTTTCTACATCGCAAAAGAGAAGAAAAGACTAGTATCGAAAGTATCGAAAATACCGGGAAATCCCGGTTCCTTTGAAGACTAGTACCGAAATTCGCGGTTCTCAAAAACAGTTCCGGTTCTCGATTCCCTACTACTAACCTATCCAATTTGGTCGTCAAAAAAATCAAAATCAAAATCAAAAGTCCTTTATTCAAGTTAGGCTGAGAATCAGCACTTTTTGAACGTCGAAATTACAGTAAGACAGTCCCCACAAAACGCCCGCCCTTCACCACTTCTTAGTGCTTTAGCTGGGAAGAAGAAGTAGCGGAACAAACTCCCCAGCAGCACAGCTGTCTGTTCAGTTAGAAGAACTAGATTCTATACAATAGTACCTATGCAAAATAATTTACGCAACACAATACATTAAATTATATTTTTGTCAAATAAAATAAACAATTTTAGTACTTAACTCATATAACCTGTCATTATGTAAGCTGATTCTGGAGAAAGAACCTAGCATAAACATTGTCTTGAGTTAATCACAGCGACCAACTATTCTTATCGTTTAAGTAATCGTTGATAGAATAGTATGCCTTTGAACAAAGATTGGATTTTACTTTAATTTTAAACGCATTAAAAGGCAAATCTAGCAAAGAAGAAGGTAGCTTGTTATAAAAAGTTATACCAAGACCAACAAATGAGTTATGAACCTTATGAAGCCGATGAAATGGAGCACGTAATTTGTCCTTATTTCTGGTGTTAATATTGTGAATATCACTGTTTTTACTGTACAAATGTATATTTTGCCTAATGTATAAGATATTGGCGAAGATGAACTGTGATGCCACCGTGAGAATACCAATATCCTTAAAAAATTCTCTCAGAGAAACTCTAGCACCTAGCTGGTAAATTGCTCGAACAGCTCGTTTTTAAAGAACAAAAATATTTTGAATATCAGCCGCTTTGCCCCATAGCAGAATACCGTAGGACATAACGCTATGGAAGTAACTAAAATAGACTAACCGAGCTGTATCAACGTCAGTGTATTGTCTTATTTTCCTGAGGGCGTAGGCGGCTGAACTGAGCCTTCCCGCTAGGCTTGATATACAGGGTGGCCGGAACATTGACGTCCAAAAATAAAATTTCGGTCCCTCGTATCGTGGGGTATTCGAATCACCCCCATGTATGTTCCGCGACTTTTCATAGTTTTCGAGTTATGAATTTTTTTCTGAATGTTTGAAAATTTTCGACCTGACCAACCTAAAAAAATTCTAAAAAAAAAAGTAGAGGGTTTTATCGAGTTTCTTTTTTTGCAACTGAATTTTCATAAGTAGTACTTTTATGCATAAAATAATCAGCTTCGTAACTGTGATGAAAGTTATGAAAATGTTGATCTAAAGTGAAAAATTTACGTTCGGTAAATTATGACTCAAATTTTCAACTTTAAATTAAAAATCTTAACAGGTGACTTCATAATTCCTAAGTAGGCTTCAAGAATGCGCCAGACTCTCAGCTTTCATAATCATAAAAAAAATGAAGTACTTAATAGGGCTACTTTGTTTAAAATCGGCCTTCAAAGACAGCGAGGTGGAAAAATTCTTAAAATTACCCATCTGAGTAATTATTTTTTTTTGGCTATTTTCTCGTTCCTAAGGTTAATTAATGATAAGAATACTGAAAACTAACCACATTATATTCAATATTCATAATTACCACGCGTGGGCGAATGAAAATCCACTCGAAGTGAGAGCTTCGACATTTCAACATCGCTTCAGCGTTAACTTGTGGTCTGGTATCCTCAATGGCGAACTAATTGGTCCGTTTGAACTGCCGTCCAGACTTGATGGAGAAACATACAAAAACTTTTTGGAAAATGAACTTCCATTGTTGCTGGCAGATGTGAATCTCGAACTCAGACGAACCATGGTGTTGCAAAATGACGGCGCCCGTGTCACTATGCAACCCAGGTCCGAAATTACTTAGATGAAACATACCCCAACAGATGGATCGGACGCAGCGGACCAATTAGGTGGCCTCCACGCTCACCTGATCTCAACCCCATCGATTTCTTTATTTGGGGCTATTACAAGGAAATAGCATACGCCCGAGACTGTTCAAGTGAACAAGAGCTGAGGCAGTTGATTGCAGAAGCTGAACGTGTTGTGAGAGAGAACAGAGACGCTTTTAGACGATTGCCAGACAATTTCTTATGTAGGTGTAGAATGTGTATTGCTGCTGGTGGTGGCCACTTTGAAAACCTTTTGTAAATGTTAAAAATAAATTAAGTACTTTTTTCACATTATCATCTGTGTTTTATTCAAAACCACTTTTTACGTAAAACTTTTCTTACCCAACTCTGAAACTATTTGTTGGTTAGTTTTCAGTATTCTTATCATTAATTAACCTTAGGAACGAGAAAATAGCCAAAAAAAAATAATTACTCAGATGGGTAATTTTAAGAATTTTTCCACCTCGCTGTCTTTGAAGGCCGATTTTAAACAAAGTAGCCCTATTAAGTACTTCATTTTTTTTTATGATTATGAAAGCTGAGAGTCTGGCGCATTCTTGAAGCCTACTTAGGAATTATGAAGTCACCTGTTAAGATTTTTAATTTAAAGTTGAAAATTTGAGTCATAATTTACCGAACGTAAATTTTTCACTTTAGATCAACATTTTCATAACTTTCATCACAGTTACGAAGCTGATTATTTTATGCATAAAAGTACTACTTATGAAAATTCAGTTGCAAAAAAAGAAACTCGATAAAACCCTCTACTTTTTTTTTAGAATTTTTTTAGGTTGGTTAGGTCGAAAATTTTCAAACATTCAGAAAAAAATTCATAACTCGAAAACTATGAAAAGTCGCGGAACATACATGGGGGTGATTCGAATACCCCACGATACGAGGGACCGAAATTTTATTTTTGGACGTCAATGTTCCGGCCACCCTGTATGTGGGCCCCACTGAAGTTTAGCATCTACCGTTATACCCAGAAAAACTGCTGATTCTACAGTCTTAAGCACCTCTTCATCTAAGACGATGTTGGGTCCCAGATTTCTAATATTCGGTAAGGCAAACTTTATACATTTAGTTTTCTTGGCATTGAGAACTAAGTTATTTGTCGTAAACCAATCCGTAACCATTGAGAGTGCACTGTTTACGTCATCAAAATCATGTCTGTTTCTGTCTACTTTAAAAATAAGAGAGGTGTCATCTGCAAAGAGTACAACGTCACAGATACCCTTTAAATAGAATGGTAAGTCATTGATATACACTAGGAATAAGAATGGACCCAGTATTGAGCCTTGAGGTACACCTAACTGAACTGGTAGCCCGGAAGATTTCACACCATTAACATCTACACATTGGCACCTATTATGTAAATAAGAATTTATTACTTTGAGAGCTTCGTTTTGGACACCATAATGACGTAATTTACGCAAAAGCGTGTCATGGTGCACGCAATCAAAGGCTTTGGAGAGATCACAAAAAACTCCAATAGCATTTTGCGAGTTCTCCCAAGCGTTAAATATGTGTTTCAGCAGAGCAACACCCGCATCCGTAGTCGAACGACCTTTAGTGAACCCATATTGTTCATCGTGAAGGAGTCTGTTTAAATTATGGTGCTCCGGCCTAGTTATAAACCGGTTTGGCCTAGGACAAACTAGTTTGGCCGGTAATATAATAAATACATTTTATTGGAGTCAAGAATAAAATTGCAATTAAACTACATTTTTTAATAAATTAATTATTTTACAATTCATTATTTTATGTTGCGTTTTTTTGTAACTCGAAACACGTCGTCTTGAAATTGAAGTGACGTCAAAAACCATGTCAAAAAAAAAAAATCTTAGCAAACTGCTACAATCCTCACTAAGGTTAGTGTGATTACTGCTTGAATAAAGCACTAAAATAAATTAACCTTAATGATTTGGGGCTACAAAAAGATTGTTTACACAAAGCAGTATCGTGGAAAATGACGTCACATAATGGCCGCGACAGTAACAAACGTTTGAAAAGTATTAGAAAATTTTTGGAGTTAGTTTTTTTTTTTCAATAAGCAATAGTTTTTCACTTTTAATACTTTTCTTGGGTTTATATGACTGTCATTTATTTTTCAGTGAAAAAAATACGTGCATTGCCCCTATTCCCGTAATTACAAACGTTCAGTTCTATTGACAAACAACAGACATGTCATGACATGACTGTTGATGGACAGTCAAAATGTCAAAAACCCCACAATATTTCACAGATTGAGACTGAGATCAGAATGCAAATGTTCTTAAAAATACGGGATTTGCTCTTTATGTTTGTAGTAAAGCTTTACATTCTTTAGTATAAATCTATATGAACTTGAAACGTAACTTACTCAACTTCTTCGTCATGCTTGGATGAATGAAAAACATGTTCTTGGTAAGCCTTTCGCGTCTCAAACTTGATGTCACATCGCTCACAGTATGTGTCAGTATTTGTCGCACCTTCTTCAGGATTCTAATAATCAAGAAAGATTATGTTATTCTAAGATTTTTATATTAGGGTTCCGTACCTCAAGAGGAAAAACGGAACCGTTATAGGATCACTTCGTTGTCCGTCTCTCTGTCAAGACCCTTTTAGGTATCAAATTGAAATTAATATCAAACGCGTAGGTCTATGGTCCCTTGGAGCTCTAAAAAAATTAAACTTCGAAGTCAATGCAATAAAAAAATACGGCCATTTATGTGACATATTTTGATACTCGCAAGTAAATCAAAACCTATAGGGTACTTCCCGTTGACCTAGAATCATGTTTGGCAAGAAGCAAGATCTTTGCACAAGTAAAGGAAAAAGTTCGAAAATTCTTAATTTGTAGTTTTATCACATAAAAAAAAAATTTTTTGGGATTACAATGTTAAGTTTGTTTTTGAGATAAATTCTTTTCAATGATGGAACCCTTCAGTGTGATACTCCCTGGCCGCGCCACAGTGGCAAATCAAAAAAACATGTTTGTAGATAAATTGTACCGTTTATGTACTATACGGAATGAGTAATGAAAAAAATTGTACCTCAAAGAATAATGAGATATAATGAAGTTTTGGTGGCGCGGCCAGGGAGTATTCTCCCTGGCCGCGCCACCATGGTTCTTGTAAACTGTTCGGCGCAGCCGGACATAGTAAACGCTAAAGAATTGTACGGTAATTGTTCTCTTCCGTACGCTTTATAGAGATTCGAAAATTTTATTACTTTAGAAGTTATAGGGTTGTGAAGGTGGCGCGGCCAGGGAGCATTCTCCCTGGCCGCGCCACCAAGATTTTTAGGGCGTACCCGGACATAGTATACACTAAAGAATTGTACGGAAATTGTTCTTTTCCGTACGCTATAAAGAGATTTGAAAATTTAATTACTTTAGAAATTATAGGCTAGTGAAGGTGGCGCGGCCAGAGAGTAAGCTTCCTGGCCGCGCTACCTACTTACCTGGCTCGCGAGTTATTGAACGTACCCGGACATATTATACACTAAATAATTGTACGCATTATGCACTACCCAGAAACGAAATAATATTTCGGAAAAATGTAATATCTTAAGAGAAAACATCAAATCAAAACTAAGCGCATCAGCAGACATGCTGATCTTTGTACCTACTTACTAGATGTGGCCTTCAATTTAGAAGTATTGGGAATTATCTCACTGAGATGTTGCATAGCAGTGCTAGAAATAAGCAAAACAATACGAATCTACATTATTATGCATAACAGGAATAGTTGACCTTCAAGAAGAATATAAGAAATTGGTAGGTACTTTTTTTTTTTTATTTTTTTTTTTTTTTTTTTTTTGTTGTCCTTTCTGCTTCGCAGCAATCTGTCGTTAACAACAATAAGCTGCTTCTTTGGCCGAAATCTCTGGTTTTTTAGGTTATGGAGCTTGGTGATAACTTCGCAGTTAAGTTATCAAACCAATCAGCTGAATCTGTTCAGAAGAGTTGGGACGCTATGTCTCCTTAATCTCTTAAATTGCAGGCCACCATCACCACTTAGTTTTAGAGCAAGTTCATTTTGATGTATTGAGAGTCTCTTCTGGTATTTGCCGCTGTATTGGGTTATCTCTTGTTTGACTGTGGGTATTTTCAAGTCTTGATATATTATTTTATTACTAATATATGGTGGTATGTTAAAGATAACTCTAAGTATCTTCGACTGAAACCTTTCCAATATCTCGATGTTACTTTGACTAGCTGTACCCCAAAGCTGGATACCGTAGGTCCAGATTGGTTTGAGAATTGCTTTATACACAGTTAGCTTGCTTTGTGTGCTCATTTGCGAGTGCTTTCCTATTAACCAGTACATGTTTCTTAGCGTTGCGTCCAGTTGCTTTCTCTTGGTCCATATATGTTTTCGCCATGTTAACCTTCTGTCCAGGTGCATACCCAGGTATTTGGCATTGTCATTTTGAGGAATCTCTTCACTGTTCAGAACCACTGGTGGACAGGTGTCTCTTCTGAGCGAAAAGGTTACATGCGTAGACTTGCTTTGGTTTGCTCTGATTCTCCAAACCTCAAGCCATTCCTCGAGATTGTTAATATGGAGCTGTAGATATTCAGATGCCGTAACTGGATTTGTGTGTGTTGCAAGTATGGCTGTATCGTCTGCGTACGTTGCAACTGTAGTTTTTTCCGTGGTAGGCAAGTCAGCAGTGTAAATAATGTACAGTACTGGCCCTATTATGCTACCTTGTGGTACACCTGATTTTATTTCATGTAGGTCCGACAGTTCGTTTTTGTATTTAACTTCAAAACATCGTTTGTCAAGGTATGACTTCAATATGAGGAAGAACGAGTGTGGTAGCGACTTTTTAATTTTATAAAGTAGGCCCTCATGCCACACTTTGTCGAAGGCTTGGCTTATGTCTAGAAATACTGCAGAACAGTATTGTTTCTCCTCCAGTGCTCTGCTTATAATGTCAACAATACGATGGACTTGTTCGACTGTGCCATGGTTCTCCCTAAAGCCGAATTGGTGATTTGGTATTATGTCATTTAGGTTTTCCTTCATTCTTTTTAGCAGTATCTTCTCGAACAGTTTTCCTGTTATAGACAAAAGGCTTATTGGTCTATACGAGGCGACTTCGTGTGGCTGTTTACCGGGTTTAGGAAGCATAACTACTTGTGAAATTTTCCACTGCCCCGGGAAGTGGGATAGTCGCAAACAGGCGTTGAAGATCTGAACTATGGCTATAATACCCCTTATTGGTAGCTTTTTCAAAAGTGTGCTATCGATGAGATCGTATCCTGGAGATTTTCCGTCCTTTAGGTGTTTTATTTCCAGAATTATTTCTCTAGGGCTCGTGGATTTAAGTGGCAGACACATCTGTTGGGCACTTTCAAGGTATTCTTTTATTTCCATGTCATAATCTGGTCTAGTCCCCGGAAATGGCTGGAAAACAGAGCTAAGATGTTCGGCAAAGCTGGCAGCCTTTTCTAAGTCTGATCTTGCCCACCCCCCCGTGCTTTTTTTAAGAGGTGGTATCTGGTGGTAACTTTTTATTACTATAGAGTTTTTTATTATTACGGTCAGCAACGAAAGTCATTAACACTGTTACTTTTACATGTCATCTAAATTGACACAAAATTATTTAATACACTGCTTTTTAGCATCCTACTACTAGCAAAAATGGCTGAACGGATTTGAATGAAATTTGCCACACAGATAGTTCATAACCTGGATTAACACATTGAATACTTTTCACCCCAGTAGTAGGTTCTCGTGGGATAATTTTCGACATATACACGAGCGCAGCCGATGGCAAAAGTTAGTTTCATATAAATCTGTTTGATTTGGTTATGAGTGTCATTATAGGTCTTTGTTACGTGTTTCTACTAACTGTATTTAAAGTTTCGCTAATGGCCGCCGAAAACAATACGCATCAATTTTACTCCGTTGCCACTAGTTCCATTATTTGTTCCATGATGGAACTAGTGATAATTTTTTATTGCCACTAGTTCCATTTTGAATGAATCTGAAAATAATGGAACTAATGGTGAATTTTTTATCACAAGTTCCATCATGGAACTTGTGAAATTTTTTAAGGGTGTAAAACACTAGAGGTAAAAAGAAACACTTAAAACTATACTGAGGTCAAAATGAAAATCCAAGATGGTGGCTGCGAAAATTTCCTTTTTTTGTCATGAGTGTCGTTTCCATGGTTTTAGAGGGTGTTGAAAACGATACTGATGTCAAAATGAAAATCCAAGATGGCGGCTGCGTTTATCAACCAATCAGAGGCCGCACTCAAAACTTAGTTGGTGGATTTTGCTTATATCCGGCCCGGCCAGGTAACAGACGGGTAGCTAGTTACTTTACTCCCGTCAGCAAAGAAGTTCCGTCTCACGTATTATTTAAAACAAAAACATACCTAATTTTCGTAGCCACCATCTTGAATTTTGTATTTGACATCAGTATCGTTTTCAGCACCCTCTAAAACCATGGAAACGACACCCATGACTAAAAATTAGAAAATTTTAGCAGCCGCCATCTTGGATTTTCATTTTGACCTCAGTATCGTTTTCAGCAACCTCAAAAAACATCGAAACGACACCCATGACGAAAAATTAGGAAACAACTAGGGCAATAAAAAAATATCAGTAGTTCCATCATGGAACAAATAATGGAACTAGTGGCAACGAAGCAAAATTGGTGCGTATTGTTTTCGTCGGCCATTAGCGAAGCTTTATAGAGTTAGTAGAAACACGTAACAAAGATTTATAAAGACACTCATAATCAAATCAGACAGATTTATATGAAACTAACTTTTGCCAGCGGCTGCGCTCGTATTTATGTCAGAAATTATGCCACGAGAACCTACTATCTGTGTGAAAAGTATTCTATGTGTTAATCCAGGTTATAAACTGTCTGTGTGCCAAATTTCATTCAAATCCGTTCAGCCGTTTTTGCTAGAGTAGGATGCTAATAAGCAGTGTATTAAGTCATTTTGTGTCAAGTTAGATGACATGTAAAAGTAACAGTGTTAACGACTTTCGTTGCTGACCGTAATAATAAAAAGTACCTACCAATTTCTTATATTCTTCATGAAGGTCAACTATTCCTGTTATGCATAATAATGTAGATTCGTATTGTGTTGCTTATTTCTAGCACTGCTATGCAACATCTCACTGAGATAATTCCCAATACTTCTAAATTGAAGGCCACATCTAGTATGTAGGTACAAAGATCAGCAAGTCTGCTGATGCGCTTAATTTTGATATGACGATATCTCTTAAGATATTACATTTTTCCGAAATATTATTTCGTTTCTGGGTAGTGCATAATGCGTACAATTCTTTAGTGTATACTAAGCCCGGGTACGCTCAATAACTCGTGAGCCAGGTAGGTAGGTAGCGCGGTCAGGAAGCTTATTCTCTGGCCGCGCCACCTTCACAAACCTATAGTTTCTAAAGTAATAAAATTTTCGAATCTCTTTATAGCGTACGGAAAAGAACAATTTCCGTACAATTCTTTAGTGTATACTATGTCCGGGTACGCCCTAAAAATCTTGGTGGCGCGGCCAGGGAGGATGCTCCCTGGCCGCACCACCTTCACAACCCTATAACTTCTAAAGTAATAAAATTTTCGAATCTCTATAAAGCGTACGGAAGAGAACAATTTCCGTACAATTCTTTAGCGTTTACTATTTCCGGCTGCGCCGAACAGTTTACGAGAACCGTGGTGGCGCGGCCAGGGAGAATACTCTCTGGCCGCGCCACCAAAACTTCATTATATCTCATTATTCTTTGAGGTACAATTTTTTTCATTACTCATTCCGTATAGTACATAAACGGTACAATTTATCTACAAACACGTTATTTTGATTTTCCACTGTGGCGCGGCCAGGGAGTATCACACAACCCTTCATTGTGCGTAGTCCGAAACGCACTTGGCCGGTTTTTTCCATGTAGATGCAAACACGAACATGATAATTTACAACAGGAGAGGGTCAAGAATTGATACCTTAGGAACTCCACAATATGTTACATTGGAGTCAAAGCAAAATAAGCTCTTTAATTTAGAAACCTATAGAACAACAAGTGTTGTATTAGATTCGTAGCAATTAATTCGATCTGCTCTTAGAAAGCAATTTTATTTTCCAGAATACCATGCTCTACTCTATTAAACGCTTCATGGAAATAGAAATTGATTTTTTATCTGAAAAAGTTTACGACAGCATAATTATTATGATGTGCTACAGTCGTAAATAATCTACAACGTAACATCGCACTTGTAATCCCCGAAGGGTAAGGCAGATCCGTATCTGAAGTACCTACAGCTACAGCCACATTTCTCCAGTTATGTTTGAGTCCCATGTAATAGTAGCGAGCTTATTGCCACTAACTGGGCACAAATCAAGACTGCGGGCTGCTACTGAGAATTTCCTGGTGGAAAAATCCAATAAAACTAGACCACCTGGGAATCGAACCAAGGATTAGCAGTATCAGAAGAACGAGACAATCTACAAATACATACTTACAACAACGGTATTTATATGCATGCTATTTTTATGCATATTGAGTCCTTTTGCACTGACAAATGACGCGCCGCATAGAGTACACACGTGGTCACTGCGATGCATGCGCAAGTGTGTGTAGTATGTTGATAGGTGTCTGGATAAGAAACAAAAAATATTGTAACATTAGTTTCTAGCTGAGAGGAATAATATCTAGAAAAATAAAGGCATAATATTAATGAGTGATCGCTTGTCCAAGGGGATGGCGAAGTAGACCGAGACGTAACGCACCGGATCAACTCAGGATGGATGAAATGGCGACAGGTTACAGGGACAACTTGCGACCCACGGATGCCCCTCAAGTTAAAGGGGAAAATTTATAAGTCCGTGATAAGGCCAGTCGAACTTTATGGATCGGAATGCTGGGCAGTGAAGAAGACGGATGAAAAAAGATTGCATGCAGCGGAGATGAGAATGTTGAGATGGATGTGTGGCGTGACGAGAATGGATAAAGTAAGAAATGAGTATATAAGCGGAAGTTTGAAAGTGGCGCCAGTGACAGAAAAGTTGAAAGGAAATCGTTTGGCTTGGTATGGGTATGTGATGAGGAGAGACGAAACACATGTGACTAAAAGAGTGATGAATATACATGTTGATGGATGGAGAGGCAGAGGAAAGCCAAAGAAAAGATGGATGGATTGTGTGAGGAATGATATGAAAGAGACGGGAGTGAATGATAGCGTGACGGTTGACAGGGGAGAATGGAAGAAGAAAACGTGTTGCACCGACACCAAGTAACATGGGATAAGGGCAGGAAGATGATGAATATTAATGAGTGAGGCTTCAATTAGGAAGACTCTTAAAATTGATGGATCGGCGCCTCCACGTCTCGCTAAGTAGCTATAACATGAGATTTTGTATAGGAGATCTGGGTATTTTGAAATGCAAATCTGTTAAATCTGAACACTAATGATAGAATACCTGAATTCCTCTCCGCAATGAATGCACTTTCTTTTTACCCCGTTGTGATAATCATTGTGCAGTAGAGCTGTATACCTGCAAGTGAAATAATACGTATAATGTAATTGAAAAAGAAAACATAATAATATAATTCTACTAAACAGATGCTACTATGACCTACGTATTTAACTAAGTAAAAATTAGAGAATAACTCCAGGCTGCTGCTGTGAGAAATTAAAACCGATTATAGTACTGCCGACCTGAGAATCGAATCCAGGACCCACGCTCAGCTATCACAAATAAACCATCAATGATCTTTGCGATAATATATCGACAGGTAATCATTTTGGAAAATTAATCTAATTACTATACGGCCGATGAGTCATGGCCGGTCTGAACTTCATTTTTTAGGAAAATGGTGACATGAGGTAAGTGTGAGTGAGAGAACATGCGCGAAAGTTCGCAAAGCCAATGTTCAGACCCGCCATGATTCATGATACCTTACTGTGCAGTACATACTCACTTCAGGGGACATACGAGGTCGCATCTCAAGCATTTGTACTTAGTGTAGTGTTGCGTTATATGCCTCGTAAGCCGATTCTTTATCTTAAAACGCATGTTGCAGAAGCGACACACCACTGGGCCTATTGACTGGAAATACATTTATAACGAATAATGATTTCGATTATAGATAGAGATGAAATTCGTATTAGTATTCTTTGTATGAAACTCCCTACTGAAAAGCACACTAATCGGAATCGTAACGTAAACGATTCGGCACGGGACAAGCTCGAAAATCTCACGAACCGCGGTGTGGCGCGTGGTCAACCAGCGGTTCCCGCGCTTACGGCTCGTCGTCCCCGTGTTTACGTCTCTCCGTCGCCTCGCTTGCGTCTCTTCGTCCACCCTTGCCCCTCAGCCTTCCTGCGGCCTGCCTGCAGCACACTATTCTCACAGTGTACATTTTTTGCTGTTGTAACCTATTCCACGTATTTTTTCTAGTTCGTATAATTGTTCATGGACTGTTTTTTTTTAATTTTCAATAGGTATCTGTTTTTGACGTAAGCGCGGCACCTAGCTGTAGCCGAGTCGACGTATCGGAGCTGCTGGTCCGCTTTGGTTACGTGTTTACGTTAGGTTGACGACTGTTTGACGGCGCGGCGAAAGGCGATACGGTGACGATCCCTTTCCGAGTTGATATGTGTGCTATGACCTTAAGGCTTACATGACTTGTTTTAAGTCAGGTTTGCATGACATAGAATTTGACATTAGCGAGCGAAAAACATATCAACTCCTATCGTAGACCAAAAAAATTTGTAGACAGAAAAGGGCAGTAAAAAAACTTGATTCATACCTCACTGTGCCATTTAATATGTCTATTCAGAATATCTTCTCTAGAAAACCACTTATAACAATCAGAACATTTATAAGTCGCCAACTCGTACTTCCGATCTTGTGCTCTCGCTCTAAATTCTTCCAGAGCTTCCTCTTCAGTCAAATTGATCTTCAACCAATGCTTAGGATCTAAGTAATACTTTTTAGTACTGGACACTTCAAATTTTTTAGCTTTTGTGACCGTAAAATCTGTTTCAGCTTTGTTTTTCTTTCTTTTTTTTTCGTTCTGGTGTTTATTAAGAACTATTTCATCCTCACTGTTTGCTTTTTTAGCATTGAAGTTTATTCCCTCTTCCTCAATAGTAATTTCATCGCTAATTTCAACCTTGATGGCTGGCTTTTTAACATCGGTAATATTTTCTGAGTTTGAATCATCATCATTACTAAACATTATACCATCGTCTAAGTCTGGTATCGTCTTTTCTTCTGTACCTATGCCAATATCAATATTTGGTTTTCCATTTTCAATTGATTCTATCCGTTCTTTAATCATTTTCTTTATTTCTGCTACATTTTTGTTGTTGTCACTATCATATTCTACTACTAATGTTTCTATTTCTAGTATTTCACCTTTATTTTTTTCCTTTAGCAGATTCTTTGATAGTGTTTTGTTTTTAATTATGTATGTTTTAACTCTTTTGCTGACTGTTATAATGTCTATTGATGATTGTAGATTTTTGTCTTGTCTGTCTATTTGAGAAATTGACGTTAAGGTAATCTGAAAAAATAAAAATCGTAAGTACTGTTTTATTGTACAGTCACGAACATAAATATATTACTATGAACAGCTCGGTAATCAAATCTGATTGCATGATTCATCCACTACTTTAAGACAGCAAATATAATGTGATAATTTGTGGACTTTATTGTACAATACCTACATTCTATGCAAATAAATGATTTGATTTTTTGATTTGAAGGCATATAAAAGTGGCAGCTAAAATGTGTGATAACGAAGGAACACCAAAATTGTCTGGCGAGACAAGCGACGCTAAAATACAGGACGCTGCATTGGCTTCAAAAATATGTGTCAATGTAACAGACATGTCTTGTCTTTTAAATCTCCCTACTCATTTAAATTCAGAAGAATGTGATACCTCGTTGTGATAGAAATTATCTGACATCACTTTGGCAACATAAAAACCTGACAGAATAATGTTTCGAGTTTTCTTCTGTATCGCAATCAGTGCCACTCATATTGCAAAAATATGTGACATCCCACTGAACGCATAACTATCTGACAGTCATGATTTAAAGTAGAAATGTAAATAATAAGCGATATTTTTCTTCTTTTTAGCATCGGAGCCGATGTCGACTATTCTGCCAGTATTAATTAGTCAATTACCCATCCTATAGTAGGTTTGTATTAATTTAAATATACTGTTAGGTTTTTATGTTACCAAAGTGATTTTAGAAATTTTCGATCACAACAAGATATCACAATCTTTTGAATTTAACTGAGTACCTAGGCAGATATTCATGACATGTCGTCTAATATTACTGTAATGACACATATTTTTGAAGCTGATACAGCATGCTATATTTTTGCGTCGCTTGTCTCGCCAGATAGGTTTTAATGTTCCTTCAATGTCACATATTTTTATGCTTCCACAAATTATCACATATATTTGCTGTCATATATTAAGGATGAATCATCCAATCAGATATTATTGCCAAACTGTTCATAGTAAAATATTTATGCTTGTGACTGTACAATTTCTATATACTTATATAGCTAAGGTTATGTGTTTAGCACAACTAAATGGGATGTTGCTCATGATTTTTTGGTCTTAAATTGAACTTTTGAAAATTTTTCTTTCGTGTTATGTGGTCATATTCCCCGCAGGTGAGCTATCCCGCATGGTGGGAACCTCGTGAAAGCCAAGACAGATAAAAAATTCAAGTATCTTGACTTGGCTCGTGAGGTTGTCGACATGTGGGATGTGGACTCTGCGATCATTGAGCCGATAGTCGTATCAGCCGATGGCTTAATTGCCAAGAGCCTCAACCAACACCTAAGCAGACTCTCGTTGGTCAGCTGGATTAAGGGCTTGATCAGATAGCAATACTTCTGGACACTGCTCCCATTGTGGAGGTTCCTCTCTGGAGCCCTAACTGCCGCCGGTACCTTGGACTCTGTTCCCGATACCGATGGGCTACTATTTTTTTTTATATCCCAATATTTAAAAATATAATTTATTAATGGTTTATAGGAAATATTATAATATCAATATCTTCTATTTTTAAGCTATTATTGGAAGAACAGAAAGCAGCTTTGAATTAACTTTAGATTTGGATTTTCAGAAACTAATTATAAAGATTTACACTTACACCACTCCATAGCAACTCCTTGAGAGCCTTCTCTCCCATCCAGCATTTCTCTTTGAATTTATGAAACTTGCTCAAAATAGCTGCACACTCATAACAAAAGTAAATGGGTAAGCCATCTTTTTCGTTTACCTGTAATAATAATAAGAAGACAAACATTTAAAATCTTGACTATTTGCAAAGGCTCTCCTTTGCAAAATAGTCAAGATTTTAAATGTTTGTCACAAAAGAGTTCTTTTAAGAAGCTATAAAGTAAAATTATTGTATGTTCACGATCAGACACATTACAGTGTCTCAATATATCGCACACCTAGATCTAAACTAAGGTCCGTATTACAGAAGGAAACTCAAGCACTGATCTTTGTTTAAATTAAGTTTAAAACTAGTTTCAACCAATCAAATGGCTTGAATCTAGTTTTAAGTCATGCTTGAGTATTGAGTGACGTTCTGTAATACGGACCTAAGACAACTCAAAAAAGGTTATTTTTCAGGAGACGATAAAAATGTAGGTATATCTGCATTTTTTGTTAGGGAAGTTATACAATTTAATTTGATTCTAGATAATAAATAGCTTGTAAAACTGTCACTGTATACAAACTGGGGCTACAATTCAATATTTTTTATCGATAATAACTGTTTTTCAAACATAACTCAAAATAAAAGATTTTTGAGTAGTCTCAGTTTAGATCTAGGTGTGCGATATGTCATCAGCATCAGGAACTTTTTTGACTTTTCTATATTAAGTAAGCCTTACTTAAGTAATTTTGAACCCAAATAAATGGAAAATATCTATTTTTAGGGTTTCGTACCTCAAAAGGAAAAAACGGAACCCTTAAGGATCACTTGTGTGTCTGTCTGTCTGTCCGTCTGTCACAGCCAACAAGAACCTATAAGAAGTTTGTAGTCTTAAAATAACATGGTAAATCTCTCAATGTTGTGAGTACAAACTTACATTTACTGTTGGGTATGGGAGAACATGTTTTCAGCTATAATGTTAAGTTTGTTCTTGGGATAATTTCATCCCAACTACGGAAACCTTCATTGTGGGTAGTCCGACACGCACTTGGCCGGTTTTTATTTTATTACAGACTATCTAAATAGCTACATCATCTTGGATGATGTAGCAAACAAACCAAACACCACAAGCTGCCAGACTTGTGAAAAACATTTAAGTAAATGTACTTGTATGTGACATACTACCTACCTACAACAAATTGCTAGGTGTTGTATATAAGTATCTACATATTTCTTAGTGTATAAGTTTGAGTTTGTTGTGTTTTAAGTCTACCTTCTATCTCAGTATTGTTCCTACCCTACTCTTATGATTTATCCACTTGTATGTCTAGGCTACTTAGCTCAATACACAAATAACGTTATTTGGTATTTTATTGAAGACATAATACTAGGTCTTAAAAAAGAATGAAAGAAAATAAAAGAGATACAATGAAAAGATAATATGGCAAGCAATTTAATATAGCATTATCAAATAAATAAACCCAAGAGACACAGTCAGTGTCCAACGCTAGTGCGTGTTTATCTATTGAAAGTCGTTTATTTCAAGGACACTGCCCAGACATAATACTGCTTACTTTATTATATTGTGGCAAGGCCATAAAAAATAATAGCAGCTCATCTTCTACTGTAAAATAAATAGTTGCGCAGACTTCTACAGTATTTCAGTATTCCACATTGACGCCAATCGTCGTCTGCAATCTGATGCATGCGCTTGGCTTGCACTTATATGCAAGGCGTTAACATAAAAACTTGAATAATCTTGGGAAGAAAGGGTTGTGCTAGAGACTACATAATACAAATTAAACCTTTTTATATTAAAAAATACTTGCTTTTCTGCCCATAATTTCTTCATAGTATTGTTTTAAGTGAAAACTGTCGTAATCATACATTTTTACGTCTTTGCACAGACATATGCGGCAAACTTTGAGATCAGACATTTTGCTACATTTATATTACGCTTAGAATTAATATTTCAAACAATAATGTACATATTTTTAAACAAAAACTTTAACAAAACAGTACATTTCCGCATTTTCCTGAGCAACGTTATCAACCCCGCTTTCCGAATTAGAAAATAATCGTTCACAGCGCTCACATCAATATTTCGCGTTCCGATTTAGATATCACGATTATGACAGCTGAGAGCTGTCAACAATTCGGTACACTCGTGAACGCGCTTACAGTGCTCGCTCAACGTCAAGACGTCAAAACATATCACATAACCCCAAAGGCTAACAGAAAAATCAGAAAACTATTACCCAAAGACTACAGCACAGAGTACTTTGAATATAATTATGGACTACAGTATATTATATGCTATTAACAAATGAATATGAGTAGGTATATATTTAAAACAGCAAGAAAGCTACTTGGCATATAGATCACAATATATAGGTGCCAAAAATGAATTGCACAATTGCCTATCACACACCACACACCTACACTATGTACCTAACAGACTATAATTTAAGTTTTAAATAAATATAAAACTTATTGTTAAGTTATAGGATGTTGAAAGTAAATAATAATAAAATAAATAAAAAAATAAAAATATTTTATTCTCAGGCATCAAGGCCCATAGGGTGTTAGTATTACATCGTACTTAACCTATATTAGTAACATGCAGGAACAACAAAAAAGAAAGAAAATCACAGGAAGGTTTAACAAGCCTTGTTGCCAACATGTAGCTTGGTAAACCTCCCCATTGTAGGCCCATCCAGCCTCTCTGCAAACATCCTCAGAATGCTGTTGCTGCTTTCCCCCACTCGGGATACTACTGAGGCAACTTTCTTCCGCATTATCGCAAAGTAGTCGTCAGTGTGCGCATCAGCGAACATACCTGACGCACTACAGCAAGGTGGAAGCCTCAACAGCGCCCTGAAGACATTGTTGTACTGAATGCGCAGGGCATTGTCTGCTTTTAGGGTATGGTTATTCCAAAGGCTGCTGGTGTAAAATGTTTGGCAGTAGGCCTTAAAAAGAGTTAGTTTTACAGGAACTGAACAACCATGAAACCTTCTGCATATCATATTTCCCCTCACAGCCAGTGCCCTGCGCTCCCTTTCCATATCCAAGTCGTCTTTCAATTCTTCAGTAACAATGTGGCCCAAATATTTAAAGTGGGCAACTCTCTGCAAAGGTGAACCATTTAGTATTACAGGAGGAACAAAAGTTGGATTTTTATTCCTACCTCGAAACACCAACAGCTCACTTTTTGTTGGATTATATTTTAGACCATGCTGTATGGCATATCGTTCACAAATGGAGAGTAACTTTCTAATTCCACTGATAGTAGGGCTCAGCAGCACCATGTCATCTGCATAACTTAAGTTATTTAAACATACTCCATCTATATGGCATCCGACATGAGTGCTGCTGAGCTCAACTAGCAGTTTATTGATATAAATATTAAAAAGCCTAGGGGAAGATAGACCTCCCTGCCTAACACCGCACTCGAGTTTGTACGGGTCAGACAACGCATTAGACCATTTGACGAAGTTCCTCTGCTTGTCATACCAAAAAGATAATGTAGACACTAATGCAGTCGGAACGCCTGCCTCCAGAAGCTTCTCCCATAAGACATTATAAGAAACCAGGTCGAAGGCCTTAGAAAGGTCCAGGAAACAAGCATACACAGGTGTTTTCCTGTCAGTATAATATTTGACAGTATGCTTCAACGCAAGTATAGCACTTTCAGTAGATAGCCCAGCACGAAAACCAAACTGTGTGTCATGTAACTGGGTGTACCTACCGAGGTGTGAGTCAAGCACACTGTCAAACACTTTGGCTATTACAGTTGCCAGTGAAATAGGCCTGTAGTTACCTTTGTCTGATATGTCCCCTGTCCGATTCTTCACAATAGGTACAACAATTGTATCCAATAACTCCTGAGGTAAGTAAGAATGTCCCAAACACAAATTGAATAACATAGTCAACACTCTCGGCAGATGTATACCAGCATTTTGAAGGTGCTCGATGCTAAGCCCATCATGACCAGGCGATTTACCCCTCTTCATGCATTTAATCACAGATTTTAGCTCTTTACATTTAAACCAAAGGGGTGATCCTGATCGACCTGTCTCAGCATCGCGCACCCTCGGCGCTGACTTAAGAGCTGAACTCACTTTAAAATGGCCTTTGAAACTATTGGCTATCTCAGCATTATCGCTTTTACCATCCACGCTAATTGGTAGGCTTTGAGTATTATTTAGCCTCTTAGTACCCTTCCAAAATGATGCAAAACGTTTTTCTGAATGGAGTGAAGCCAAAATATCCATTTCTATTCTTTCTTGATTCTTAATGCACCATTTCAATTTTGATTTAAATATTTTACGACTTAATGTCATATCCTCAAAAATAGGACCACTACTGGGTTGCGCATACCACATCCATAATTTAAATTTAATTCGTGCCTGGGTGTGAAATTCTTTTACATGTTTGTTAAACCCTTTTATACCCTTTCTTCCTATAATGCCTTTTGGGGTTCTGCTTATACTGGCAGCTTCACTTAATATAGACACAATTTCACTATACATTTTATCCAATAATAATTTATGATGGGCATTCTCACAAAATTTATCAGCACAAAGTTCAAACTCTTTAGGAAAATCTAAGTTCTTTAATTTATTGTTACATATAGAAAAGTATTGACTGATTTCCTCTGGTTTTCGTTCCCCCCAACAAACACCGTTATACGAAGATTTAATTACATTAGTTTTCACCCTAATAACATTAATATCACACTCTATTTTTAAAGGAAAGTGATCAGACCAAAACGAATCGTAAATAACTTTAACGTTTACAATGGTTTTTCTTGCCGACTGTGTAACAAGGCAGTGGTCAAGCCAACGCTTACACCCGTGTGCGTCACTGATAAAAGTGTAAGTTTGCGATAACATGCTTAGGTAATCAATGTCCGCACATACTAATTTCTGCTCAGTACAAAAACTAAGAAGTTCATTACAAAATGACTCACCAGGGTGCGCGTTGAAATCTCCCAAAACAAACACTGATTCAACATTACTATTTTGTATGATAGAATACATTTCACTGAGACACTCCGTAAAAAGTGGTAAGTTATCACTACAATCTGTTGGCATATACATATTTATAACCATAAAAATTCGGTTACTTATCACTACATTTACTGCACAAATCCGGGTATTGTCACACTGCATAACAGTCACGTTATCAACTGCACTTTTTCGCCACAATATGGCAAGACCTCCGTAAGGTCTACCTTTACAAATACCAGCTGAAGTGTCCACTGAAGACTTCGCGGTGTAACTGAAGTCTTGATCTATAGTTTCCAGAAAGGATAAATCATGTGGATATAACCACGTTTCTTGTAACAAAACAATGTCAGCTGTTTTGCATAATAAGCGCACACAGTTAAAAGATCTCTTAATATTTTTACAGTTGAATGTTGTAATGTTTAATTTTGATGTGCTATCCATTAATTACATTATTTATTTCATTCTTCTCGGAAATAATATTATTTCCGTCTTCTTTTCGATTCTTGAAATGAATAAAACGACGAAATGTGATGCCATCTGGCCACATTTGGTCGTCTAAAAATGTTTCTAACTTGCTTTTATTTACTAATAATTTAAAAGCATTATACGGCTTTTCCTTCTTCATAGTAATTTTCTCAAGTGAAACAACCTGCTCCGTTTTTTTTTGGATATATTGGCAGATATCTTCCACAGCAGTCTCCTTGTTTACGTTAGAGATAAACAACGGGACTTTTAGATCGGCCGCTTTAAATTTCTCAGACAAGTTCGTTGCCGCTTTGCCTATTTTTCCCGCAAAACGATTTCTCGATCTACGCTTTTGGACTGTTATCCATTCATCAGTTGGTTTCATTATCGGTCTCCAATTGCCATTGCTCACAGTCTCCGCCATAGTGGGTTTAATTGTTTGTTTCAACTCTGTATGACAAACAGTTGACTCAATCTCCGTGCACATTTCGTTTTCCAATACCGTCGAATTAACTGGTGCATGCGCACTAAGCTTATCTCCCTCAGTATAAGTGTGAGCGAGAGAGCGATACTTGGGTGAGTCAGCGCGCTCCGAACTCGAACGCCTCATCATCTCGGTGTTGTCCGGCGGTAGACCAACCGGCCCGCTATCTAGCAAATACCCTCCTCTCTTATTTGTATTGATGTTGCATGTTAACAATGATGCTGGCAGCCTGCTACATCCCAAATCCGCCTTCAACTCATCCAATTGACGGACAGTTGCATAATTGCATTTTATGTCATTAATTTCATCACGCACAATTAGTAAATCTTTCAATAATTTGGTGACATCGACGTGGTCAAATGTAACGGGCGGTAATTTTTGCAAGTCACGCGCCACAAATATTGGCATAAGATCTGGTTCAGTCACTTTAAAAACACATATGATATCCTCTAAGTCTCTCTGTTTTTTGCCTTCTTTACGTCTGGATATCTTCTTCTTGTTAGTCTTTATAGAACTAAACAGCAATTCTTTAGCACTAACTACATCTTCCTCGTGAAATGCCGATACACAGATTCTTATTAGGCTTTCACTGTCTATCACGTCTATCTTGTTCTGTATAAATGACAACAGTTCACATATCACTATGTTACAGTTCGCACATTTCAGTGTATTCACAGCCATTGTCGCGGACGTAGGTGGGCACCTATATTCGAACCGTTCACTAGCGCGTACGCCGGACGACTGTAAAACTAAAACTACAAAATAGATTACATAAACAATAATTAAATCCAGATTTATTGAATGTTAACAAGTTTAATAATGTACTGTCCTTATTACTAAACTATTGGACAATATTTGTTGCTTGCGCATCCCTTCTCTCCCATCAATGCTGTCGTTAAAATGATATTATGAGAAGGTAACTTGTATTGTGGTAAATAATTTACAACAGTAATAGTAATAAAACATTTTTATTAAAAATCAGTTAGAATCACAGATAAATTCAAATCTACTACTTCAACAGGTACTGATCAAATCTTAAAATCTTAATTTAAATAAATATTAACAATCAATTTGAATCACAGTTTACGAGACTCAGACTGAACATTAGGTGCCACGGCTCCAGGTCACATTGTTCTCCTAATTAATAAACGCTAATATAAGAAAACTATCAAACAGTACACTAATAAGTCTGTACTTGTATATTACCTAACTCAGTCACAGACATACAGTACAATTAAACACTAATAAAATTCACAGATTTTTCACAGAACAGGCAACATATTTTTTATTAAAATCTACTACTTGAAACGGGTACTGTTCAAATTTTAAAATATAATTAAGTAAATAAATATTAACTATTGCCACATAGATAATCATTTAGAGGCATGAGGAACAGGGTGTAAACATCATTCATCGTCTATTGAAAAGGGAGGATCCTCCAACCAGACGGGTGTCGTGTCTGGTGGCAACTGCCCGACGGTTGATGTTGGGATGTTGTATATATGCTACTCGCACGGTGCAGGTTGCGTGACATCATGTCATTGTGATGCGTAGTTCGTATGTGGATGTAGATGCGGCCACAATCATACCCTGGAATAAAACGGGATATTTTTAATATACTTACCTACTATAGAAAATGCTTTTTTTTTTGTACATTAGGTATTGTAGTAAGAGTGACCACATAAACTATTGTTGTTAACATGATATGTTATGCAAAAACAACAGGCTCATTCAGCTATTAAGTATCTGCGCATAACCAGATATAAAATAATTACCATATTGTTCTGTTGGCTCATTCAGCAGTGACTCTGTTTCTCGGCTATGCATGCTTGCATCAAAGTCATGCACCAATTGCTGTACATATTCAGTATCTGTAAACATTAAGTACCACTTTAGTAAACATCTATGCTATAACAGGGACAATACAGTGGCTTGTATGCACTATAAAGACTGTAAGGTAGCTTTTGCAAACATACAGCTAAGCAGTTGTGATGAGTAAAACATTTACATCAAAATCGTTTAAGCAGTCGGTAGAACTGCAAGGGGGACTAAAATTCAGAACTTACGTCTCTGAGCCCTCTCGTATTGCTCCGATATGTGCATGACAGAAAATTGTCACCCGCTAGGCTCGTCGGCTTTATTCACTTGAAAACTCATGGTTCGATTATTTCTTTGTATAAACACCACTTTATTCTTCTTCTTTGTTTAGATGGCGACTGTAGCCAGAATCGTAATCACAGAACACTTCTTAATACCTGAGCACAATTTATGAGATAAGATGCGACTCGATCATAACAAAACAGCAGAACTGTCATGTTGACAGCGCTCACGGTGATATTCATTCAGGGCATGGTCGGCGTTATCGCAAGATGGCGCATGTTATGACGTCATCTATGACGATTCACGGGACATCGTTATCGCGCTCACGCCAATTCGGTACAGGTTTTAGCGCGCTCAAATCGATTACAGCGTAACTCGGAATGCAGCCCAAATCTGTCCGTCAGTCAAGTGTCAAATACGATTTGACAATGACAGTTGACAGTCGGTCGGTAACTCTTGTAATGTAATGAGAATGTAATGGATTTGGTAATGGAGCATAGGCTTTTTAGTTTTACCTTTTTGTTGAGTGGTAAGGTCGGTAGATCGGCCAAGGAGGGGTAGGCAAGATAAAAAGGATCCAAAGGCAGAATTAATATTCGGTATAAAATAAAACAGAGGAAAAATGACCGTTCGCTAGAAATTTGCTTTTGGAAGTGTGGGCGCGCCGCGGCCCTCGCTCATTCGCTTGCGCCGCGTCGTTGTCTCCCGCGGTACTGTGTCCACGCGAGGACAATACACTTCCTCGTCATACAAGACTTTCCCATGGAGAAGTAATAAGACTGTATTTATGAGAGGCTACAAATTCTTTCGCAGAGAAAATCACTTTAAAACCAGTCATCATGACTACTGCCAATTCTGTAAAGGTCCGTCCAAATATAGCGCGGCATTTGAGTGCGGCCGCGCTCTGATTGGACGAGGGCCGCTCGCGGCAGTGTTGAGTGCGCGCGCGGCATTTTCGCAGTCAGCATTCGTCATTGTTCATGTCTGGACGTAATTTTTGAAAAGGATAACGAACAAAATCTTTGCTTATTGGAAATTTATGGATCCTTTAAGCATTACTTCACGACTTCTTTTCTTCATTAATGAGTGCAGGAGGTAACCTATTTAATAAGATAGCGTCCGAACCTGGTCCAGGCCATGGTGCGGAGCGAGAGTGCATGGGAGACCGTCACCTCCTTCTGCGAAGCAGTAATGCTCGCGAAGGAGGCGGAACGCGTGAGGGAGAGACAACCTCACGCCGTGTGCGTTACTCCAGCAAGAAAATCTCTTCTAGAATGAATTGAGTTCAAAGAATAATTAGAGCGTAATCCGCTGTAATTGTGCGCCAAATAAAAAATTTGTGCGTGCTGCCGTTTTCGAAAAAACACGAAAAAACGATTCCTGCTGGGGTAACGTTTTTCCAGCAGGAAGATTTTAAACCACTGACCTCTATTGTACAAGTACGCTGGACTAAATATACTATAGGAAATGACAGTTGGATTTACCTCAAATCTAGCGATTTCATGAAATCATGAGGTTTGAGATAAATGCTAACTTATGGAGTTGTATTGCTGATTCTAATGATTATAATTTTGTAAAGCCATATTAGCTACGGCCGCGAATCATATTTTAATCAACATACAAGCTCACACTGACCTACAAATTGCAAAAAACGTAAGAAATTTTGAATTTCGCGGGCTACCCTGGAGCTTTCGCCTGAGAGATGAATGCTCTATAGTGTCTCGTTGAGCTGCGATTGGCTCTCGTGGGCTGGGTATGGTTTTAATCGTGATACAAGCGGGAGATTAGAAATCATGCAAGCGATATAGTATGTAATTTCTATTCTATTCTATTTCTTATTATGGCAAGCAAAGCCGATGTCGACTATTCTGCCAGTGTCAAAAGTGATAAGGAAAGCAAGTGTGCATTGAAGAGAAAAAAAAAAAAAAAAGAAAAATATATATATAATAATAATAATAAAAAATAAGACGATACAGTTGATCTTGTGGGGTTAGTACGGGACTGAAACAAACGAAAAGATAAAAATTACATAAATATTATTAAAAATTGTTAAAACATTAAATATATTGCATGCCACATCCACATAGACAGATGTGGAGATAAATCACAATTTTATATTATTGTGACGGATGAAAATCATCAACGCCACAAGCAGTTCTGGAGAGGAATATGTTAAAAGGGAGGGGAAATTAATTGGAAGAGGGATTTTAAATTTAGGGAGACGGCTATAAAGGTCTAAAGGAGGAATGTTGTTAGAGCATTCAAAAAATATGTGATCAAGGGTGCCCTCATCCAGCCCACACTCGCAAAGAGATGAGTCACGAACACGGATTTTATGTAGAAAAACGGGAGTGCAACAAAAACCTAAGCGGATCCTACAGAGAACAGAAATGACAGTTTTCGATACTTTTTTGTGACCGAAAAACCATGGTTTTGGTTTTATGGTCGGTTGCACTGCATAGAAAAAACTGCCTTTCTTCTTGCTGGACTTATTCCATTGCTCCTGCCAGGAACACTGCAAATTCAGTCTTGGGAGGGACAATAGATCGTAACCCTGATAAGAGTTGTACGTGAGGTCTGACGTTGCAGATGAACAAGCATCTTTAGCCAAAGCATCAACACATTCGTTACCCTTAATGCCACAATGGCTAGGTATCCAAACCAACTGAACATCTTTTCGATTATTAGCGCAGGACAATAAAGAGTTTTTAATTTTGAAAATAAGAGAACTGTGCAATTTACTTTTGAAGGGATTTTGGACTAAGGCTTGCAAACAGCTAAGAGAATCTGTAAAAATAACGGCTTTCTCAATATTATGGTGTGCCTCTATAAAAAGACAAGCTTCCAATATAGCCACACACTCACCAGTGAATACAGAAGACTCCTTAGGGCATTTAAATTGTAAAATAATTTTGGAGCTTTGGTAATATACCGCAGCGCCAATGTGACTAAGATCAGTTAGTTTCGAAGCATCCGTAAAAAATAACTGGAAACCATTCCATCGCTCACCCACCACCGCATTGAAAGCCAAATTCGCTGACGGGGATTTTTTCGTTATACCAATATTAAAGAAAATTTTTGGGATATAACCTATAACTTCATAAGCAAAATTAAAAAGGGGTAATCTGGGAAATTGGACGATCGGACTTACTAAATTTAGAATTAGTCGAAAGGATTTTAATATTAAAGGGATTTCTTTATTTTTCCAGTAATTTGAGCTTCTGCATAAGGTATCTAACTCGTTCAGTCTACCAATAAGAGGATGGGAGGATCTACAAATTAGTCTAGACACAAAACGGGAGGCTAGGTATTGCCGTCTAAGGGACAGTGGAGGTTCAGCACATTCGACTTGCAAGGCGTTAACGGGAGAGGATTTCATACAACCCGAAATGATTCGAAGGCATTTGGACTGAACCCTATCCAGCCCAGCCAAGGAACCTTTGTTGCAAGGAATCAGGAGATATGTCCCATAGTCTAAAACACTACGAACTAAGGCATTATAGACTAATTTCATGGTGTAGGGGTGAGCACCCCACCAAACACCCGCAAGAACTTTTAAAATTGAAATAATTCTTTCACATTTTTTAATAAGAAAATTTATGTGATGTGTTCCAGTCAATTTTGAGTCCAAAATAACGCCTAAAAATTTTGCTTTATTAACTACAGGGATATTGTGGCCTAAAATGTTCACTGAAATATGTGGAATGAGTCTTTTGCGAGAGAAAATTACTGCCGAACTTTTTGGAGCAGATAGCGACAGACCATGGCTTAAAAGCCACTGATTCAAAGACTCCAGAGAGAGGCATAAAGAAGACGCAGCGTCAACTATGGATTGATCTGTCACGTACAGTACAATGTCATCGGCATATTGTAACATCTGACAATTATTATTTATGCAGGACCCAATATCCGCCGTATACAAGTTGTAGAGTATGGGACTGAGGACAAAGCCTTGTGGAAGGCCCTTCCATGTCTGCCTTTTATCGAATTCCTCACCCTGGACTCTCAGAGTCAATGAGCGGTTCAGTAGTAGTTCGCATATGCATTGTATCATCTTAGCCGGAAGACTCAGCTGTTGCAGTTTTTGCCTGAGTACGGGAAGAAGTACATTGTCATACGCAGAAGAGATGTCAAGAAAAGTGGCAACAACGGATTCATTTTTAGAAAAAGCTAAGCGTATATCCGTAGTTAAAATACCAACACTATCCATTGTACTAAGCCCTTTCCTAAAACCAAATTGGTGATTCGGCAGTAAGTCTCTTGATTCCACTATCCACTCGAGACGATTTTTAATAAGATGTTCTAGTAATTTGGCTAGGACTGAAGATAGAGCAATTGGTCTAAGGCCATTCGGATCATCTGCGTGTTTGCCTGGCTTCAATATAGGAATAATGATTTGTAATTTCCACTGATCTGGAATCCAACCATGACAATAACAAAAATTTAAAATATTTAAAAAGTAAATTTTAGCCTTTTCGCCACAATGGGTTATGAAAGAATATGGCACGCCATCAATACCAGGGGCTGAGTCCCGTACATATTTGAGTACCACATTCAGTTCCTCCATAGTAAATGGCGCATCGAAAGGATCTTCTGTTACATTGAGTATGTGTGTGTTTTGACATTCAGATGAGAGTGGAACATAAGGAGGTGCTATTTTATCAAAAAAATGTTCAGCTGTTTCCCTAGGGATCGGTGAAGAGATTGATAGGGAACACCCATGTCTAAACCTCTTGATATTTTTCCAGACAACTGAAACTGGAGTAGACGGAGATAAGGAGGTGCAAAACTTAACCCAACCCGAACGTTTCTTTTTGCGAAGAAAACGTTTGGTTCTGGCATTGAGCTGACAGTATGCTAACAGATTTACAGTGCTCATATCGGAATTATAACACACTTCGGCCTCGTTCCTATCCCTAACCGCCGCAGTGCATTCTGGATCCCACCATGGGGGCGAAGGTATTTTATTACGGGCACTGTTTCTCAATGGAAAGCAAGTATCTGCACTGGAGGTAATGGCTGTTACAAAACCCTCATAACAGCTCTTGGCATGGTAGTGACCAGAAGTATCTGGTAAATTTGAATTTAAATTTGGAAGAACATCAATTTTATCCTCCAATAATGATATAAATTTTGTCCAATCTGGTTTGGACAGGTTGTATTTCAAAAGTGGAGGAGAAGTTTTTTCTAAATAAGAGCTATTAATCAAAGATATGACTATAGGGTAGTGATCACTACCATGCGACAAGCTTGAGCATTCCCATTGAGTTGATGCTGCTAACTCAACTGAACAAAACGTAAGGTCTACGCAACTCTTTTGCTGTCCTGGGAGAGATCGACGTGTTGAGCAACCACTGTTTAAAACGCAGAGATCTAAGTCATCCAAAATATCAACTAGAGCCACACCAAAAGCATCACAGCGTTCAGATCCCCATCTATAATGGTGGCAGTTAAAGTCGCCCATGACCAGTAACGGACCATGAACATTAGATAAAATATCTTTTAAAATAATTAAAAAATCATGTTGAGGATGTGCAATATAAATGGAAAATACTGTGATGCCCTCAACCCTCCCTGCTGCAATACTCATATCACCAGTAAGTGAAGGCAAGGTAAAGGGTAAAAGCGGGACCCGGTTGTTGACTAAGAGAGCCGCCCCTCCATAGCCATCTGATCTGTCACATCTGAGTATGTTGAAATGTGGCATATGAAAGCTAAGACTTGGGGTGAGCCAAGTCTCAGCTATGGAACAAGCCAATGGCTTGTACTTATTTAAAAGGAATATAAGGTCGTGCTTTTTATGCCACACGCTCCTCACATTCCACTGAAGAAATACTTGGCGAGACGCCATTTTTAATATCTAAGAGAAGAGTTATAAGTTGGTCGGCAACGTTGGACGGTGATTGAGAATTAGAAGTAGAAGAAGAGATAATGATAGGTATGAGTTTTATAAGTAGTTCAATTACAGAAGAAGTACTATTATTGGAAGAGATATTATTATTATTATTGAGAGCGCAGCCATTAGGCTGTGAAGGTTGAGGAGAATTTATTATCTGCTGATGAGCAGCTTTGTCATAAGATGGGGAAAGAGGGGCATGGGTCTTAGGCTTTAGGGTTACTGTCTTGCGATAAGACTGAGAAATCGGGGTTTTGGTGATGCTGGCATAATTGCGAGAAGCTGTAGGTATGAATTTGCTAGCCTCAGCATAAGAAATGGATTTCTCAGCCATAACGGTCTTAATGGCTTTCTGTCTACCATGCTCGGGGCATGACCTACTATTAGCGAAGTGATTACCCGAACACAGAATACAGAAGGCCTCACCCTCAGCAATGTTGCAACCATCACCTGGGTGATCGTGGCCACATTTACTGCAGCGTGGTTTTGACCTACATATATTAGCCACATGTCCAAATCTACAACATTTGCGGCATTGAATAGTGGGAAATATGTACTGTTCAACAGGAAGGGATGTGTAGCAGCAGAAGATCCTTTTGGGTAAGACTTGTCCATCAAACGTAATAACACAGGTTTCAGTGGGTTTCCACTCATTATCCCCGTCTCTCTGAATTTTTCTATTGATTCTACGAACTTTAAGAATTGGCCCACAGCCTGCAGGCACAGACAAATATGTGATAGCTTCATCTTCTGTTAGATCAGAGGGTACACCTGTTACTACTCCCATCCTTGTGATGTTGAATGTCGGTATAGAAGCAGAATAACTGTACTTGGTTAACAAAGGATTAACCAAGAAAGAGTTGGCATCCTGAGGGGAAATAAATTCTACAGACACGCGATTTCTACCAACCCTATTAACTCCACCACGAACTATGTTTGCAATGTTGTTGGTCATTAGAAACTTTCCAAAATTAACTGGGTGTAAGGTAGTGCCTGAGTTGGGTTGGGTCTCTATACGGGAGACGTGGACGATGTAAGGAGCCCTATCTAATGCTGAATATTTGATACGTCCAATTTGATTTTTCTTTTGTTTGCTTGGTGGGGTAGGGGTCGAAATATCTTCGTTACCGTGTCGTTTACGGGAAGATAGATTGTACTGGGATTGGGAACTTTGAGATACAGATACATCCATCTCTGTAACACTGCAGACAACATCAGCGAATTGTGCTAGTGGATTTGGGGACAGAGGAGTTATAGGAACTGGTGGAATGTCGGGGGGATCAGGATCGGGGGGTTTATTTTTATCCATTTTCGGTAAAAAAAAAGGTTAAAATTAGACAATTACAATACAAACACAAGGACAACACACTTATATAATAACAAGACACAAAAATATCAACAACACTAAAAAAAAACAGTTAAAAATCCTAAACACACGTGCTAACCAGAACACCGTGGCGAGAATCTACATGGGAAGCTAGTATGTAATTTAAACCCAAGGTTTCCAAACTTCATCACTCAAAAAGTAAAGGTAAGAATTAGGTGGGTAAATTGAGACTATTTAGCCAATTTGTTCTTAAATCTCAATCATTTGTTAACCTGTACTCTAATTGCGTAACACATTATCAATCGGAGTTTGAATCATTTTGAAACAAATTGCTAATCCATTGCTTCTTATGTTCGAAAGATTTGTTTGCTCGACAACGTAAATAACGCAATGAATGTTGTTAACTTAGATTATACATTTTGTTTTATAATCTAAGGTTGTTAAACTGTCAAAATGAAACCAACTCCGATTGATAATGTGTTACGCAATTAGGGTGCTGGTAAATTACGTAAACTTATGTTAGAATCAATGGAAGGAATGAACATTGGTTAGAATAATAATCTAACTTACGTACGTGTGAGAACTACGTTTATTCAGCGGTGAGCTAAACATCTTTAGGTACCGATCTACATTGAAAACATTGCTTCATTTTGCTTCATGTCAAAACAGCTGCTCATTGGAAATGGTTTCACAGATTAAGTAGAGATGCTACGAATGGTTTGTACTTAGGAAAAGCAATAAAAACTATTCAGTATTTTCAGTAATACAATACCACAGACTACTTAGGGATACTACGTATTACAATCATTACAATTCTCATTTATATATAGTAGTCTATGATTACAATACTGTCTGGTTGAAAAAATGCAGCAGACGTCAAATGAGCTGTCTGCAGTTTTTAATCCTCTCAACTCTGATGTTTTAGGTCTAAATCGTGAAATAAGATTTGTTTTATGAATTTTGTGTTTACTACGTGATATTTAGACCATTTTTATCATGAAAGTATGCGCTGTTTGTAAAATTCGCTATGTTAAGGGCAGCGGAATAACCTTCCACAAGTAAGTGAATTTCATGACTAGTAAAAATGTTTCTAGTACTTGCGTGAGCCTTTTAGTTTTTAATATCTCTTTAAAATGTCGATTGCACACCATATTATGTGCGGATAAGTAATTTGCGTGCGACGGGTTAATAACAAAATACAATCATATGACTAGGGTTGTAGTCCAGTAGAGATATAATATTTTTTCCATTTACCCTTCGATAATTCTAAAGTTTTTTATTTTCGCTGAGAGGATAACTATACTGAATTCATTGCTATGTACAAAAATGCTAACAGTTTAGAGTTATGCATTAGGAATTAAGTAGGTAGGTATTTCCTATTATTTCGTGTTATAACAATGATATAAAATTTAAATTAAAATACTACACTGTTTCTTAATTAGTACTATCTAAAGTATATATTACTGAAAATGCTAACAGATAGGTACTGTGGAACAATGGAAATCTGAAAATGTCCTTTAACTCATTCAATAAAAAATGTAAGTTTTTCAAATAATTTCCTATACACTTAAAGGGATTAGTTATACCTTACAACAAAAGTTCTAACAGCTCAGTAATATGGCTTCACAAGTAATTGTATTTTTACTTTGCAATTAGCGAAATATTGAATTTAAGTTTATAAATTTGCGCCCACATATTCGTGATAATAAGCTCTGCTACCATACAAAAGTTTCAACTTATACGTGCTATGCCTTTTTTTTTAATAAATAAAATACAATTTGGATATTGTGGCGCGCGGTGTAGGTACGACAATTCGTGCAGCGCGACGCGGTTACAATCAGACCCGCACTCACTGCAAACGTGCACGCGGCTACACATCAAGCTATGCATATCCAGTTTACACTGACCTCTCATTGTAAGGTAATCTTATACAATGCGAGATCAGCTTATACTGGAAATGTATAGCTTGATCTGTACCCGTGCGTACCTACCTCTATTGAATGAGGCGCAAAATCATTTCATTACAGTCACATCTCACAAATGACTAATACGAGTACAGTCAGCGTCAAAAATATCGGAACGAACAGACTGTTCAAAATGATCTCAAAAACTAAGAAAATTAAACTACTCAATTGGGTAAAGCTCTTGTCAGAATTACAGTGTAATATTATCGTGTACTGTCTTCATTCTGAAAACAGTCTGTTCGTCCCGATATTATTGACGCTGATCCAATCCAGTCAGTTATTTTTTCTGTTCCATTCCGTGACCGTGACTTCGCCCGCGCGTAATTATCAACAATTGTCAAAAATAGTCAAAATCCCGGATTCCGGGATTCACAAATTTAGAGTTCTGATTATAGGATCGAATATATATTTATGTATTGATCGTCAAAATGTCGTGATTCCGGAATTGATAAATTAAGTATTTTTTTTACCATTACTGGGTAACTTGTTTATCACTAAATTTTCACAGGGAATCATCTACTCTGAACAACTTTCACTATGGCATCAACACGTAAATCACGAAAAATAAATCAGCTGGTCGAGTAGGTATTGAGCTTTTGTATCAAACATCGTAATTTTTTTCGTGATTTCAGAGTTGGTCCCATAATGAAAGCTGCTGAAACTGTAATTCCAAGATGGCGGCTGCGAATATTTTCAAATGTTTCGTCATGGGTGTCGTTTTCATTGGTTTCGAGGGTGTTAAGGCCGATAGTGACACTAAAATGTAAATCCAAGATGGCAGCTGCGAATATTTTCTAATTTTTCGTCATGGGTGTCGTTTTTTTGGTTTTCGAGGGTGTTAAAGCCAATAGTGACATTAAAATATAAATCCAAGATGGCCGGTGCGAACATTTTCAAATTTTTCGTCATAGGTGTCGTTTTCATGCTTTTCGAGAGTGTTAAAGCCGATGGGGTCGCGGGTTGTTTGAAGGAGATACCGCGGCCCTGGCATAGGCAACTGAAGGAACACGGGTGGGTTTTAGTCAGTAAAAGTCTGACACACCCTTCCGCTCCACCCAGAGCGGTAGAAGTTATTTGATGATTTCCCACCCTCAAAAAAAAAAAAAAAAAGGTGTCGTTTTCATGGTTTTGGGGGCTGTTAAAGCCGATAGTGATGTTAAAATGTAAATACATGATGGCGCTGCGAACATTTTTAAAATTTTCGTCACAGGTGTCGTTTTCATGCTTTTCGAGGGTGTTAAAGCCGATAGTGACACTAAAATGTAAATACAAGATAGCGCCTGCTTTAAAAATGTTGATGGTTTTTTAATTACTATCACACGTGTTTTCAGGTTGTAACGCGATACGCTGCACTGCCGCAGGGTTAGTTAAGTATTCATCAGCCAAGCGTCACGCATTTTGACTCCTCTATCGGCTTTAACACACTCTAAAACCATGAAAACGATAACCACGACGGGAAATTTTCGCAGCCGCCATCTTGGATTTACATTTTAACGTCATTATCGGCTTTAACACCCTCGAAAACCATTAAAATGACACCCATGACAAAAAGCTTGAAAATTTTTGCAGCCGCCATCTTGGATTTACATTTTAACGTCACTATCGGCTATAACACCCTCAAAAACCATGAAAACGACACCCATGACGAAAAGTTTGAAAATTTTGCAGGCACCGTCTTGGATTTACATTTTAACGCCACTATCGCCTTTAAACTCCTCGAAAACCATGAAAACGACACCCATGACGAAAAGTTTAAAAATTTTGCAGCCGCCATCTTGGATTTACACTTGAACGCCAATATCAGCTTTAAAACTCTCGTAAACCATGAAAACGACACCCATGACAAAAAGCTTGAAAATTTCCCAGCCGCCATCTTGGATTTACATTTTAGTGTCACTATCGGCTTTAACACCCTCGAAAAGCATGAAAACGACACCCATGACGAAAAATTTAATAATGTTCGCAGCCGCCATCTTGGATTTACATTTAAATGTTACTATCAGCTTTAACACTACCGAAAACCATGAAAACGACACTCATTGAGAAAAATTAGAAAATATTCACATCCACCATCTTGGATTTACATTTTAGCGTCACTATCGGCTTTAACAATCTCGAAAACCAAGAAAACGACACCCATGACGAAAAGATAGAAAATATTCGCAGCTGCCATCTTGGATTTAAGTACATTTTATTGTCACTATCGGCTTTAACACCCTCGAAAGCCATAAAAACGACACCCATGATAAAACATTTGAAAATATTCGCAGCCGCCATCTTAGATTTACAGTTTCAGCAGCTTCCACTATGGGACCAACTCTGAAATCACAAAAAAAATTACGATGTTTGATACAAAAGTTCAATACCTACTCGACCAGCTGATTTATTTTTCGTGATTTACGTGTTGATGCCATAGTGAAAGTTGTTCATGAGTAGAAGATTCCCTGTGAAAATTTAGTGATAAAAAAGTTATCCTCTAATACTCGTAGTAAAAAAATACTTAATTTATCAATTCCGGCATCCCGACATTTTGGCGATCAATACAAAAGTAGGTACATTCCATATTAGCCAAAGCCTAAACGTAAGTAAATATACATTCGATTCTATAATCAGAACTTGAAAATTGTCGTTCCGGAATCCTAGAAAATTAACCTAGTTTAGTTGCAAAACCTTCATTTCCCCTTTTGCGTTGTTCTTGATTGATACTATAATAAAAACAGAAAAATATTCTATCGTTAGACATGATCCCAAAACTTGATTGTTTTAATTAATGTTGAAGCAAAACATTCCTTTGTTTAGTTGAATTCTGGTATCGGCAAATTTTTACTTCTAATTATAGAATCGAATGTTTTAAGTACTTAAGTTCAGATATTAGTTAGTATGGATTGCACTTATACATCGAGAAAATCCCGAGATTCCGGAACGACACTTTTTAAGTTCTGATTTTGGAATCGAATGTTTAGTTAGGTACTTGCGTTCAGGTGTTGGCTAATATGGATTGCACTTTTGTATCAAAAAAATTCCGGGATTCACAAATTTTGACTTCTGATTATAGAATCGAATGTATAATTTACTTCAGATGTTAGTTAATATGGATTGCACTTATGTATCGAAAAAATTCCGGGATTCCGGAACGACAATTTTTAAGTTCTGATTATAGAATCGAATGTATATTTACTTACGTTTAGGCTTTGGCTAATATGGAATGTACTTTTGTATTGATCGTCAAAATGTCGGGATGCCGGAATTGATAAATGAAGTATTTTTTTACTACGAGTATTAGAGGATAACTTTTTTATCACTAAATTTTCACAGGGAATCTTCTACTCATGAACAACTTTCACTATGGCATCAACACGTAAATCACGAAAAATAAATCAGCTGGTCGAGTAGGTACTGAACTTTTGTATCAAACATCGTAATTTTTTTTTGTGATTTCAGAGTTGGTCCCATAGTGAAAGCTGCTGAAACTGTAAATCCAAGATGGCGGCTGCGAATATTTTCAAATGTTTTATCATGGGTGTCGTTTTTATGGCTTTCGAGATTGTTAAAGCCGATAGTGACGCTAAAATGTAAATCCAAGATGGTGGATGCGAATATTTTCAAATTTTTCTCAATGAGTGTCGTTTTCATGGTTTTCGGTGGTGTTAAAGCTGATAGTAACATTAAAATGTAAATCCAAGATGGCGGCTGCGAACATTATTAAATTTTTCGTCATGGGTGTCGTTTTCATGCTTTTCGAGGGTGTTAAAGCCGATAGTGACACTAAAATGTAAATCCAAGATGGCGGCTGGGAAATTTTCAAGCTTTTTGTCATGGGTGTCGTTTTCATGGTTTACGAGAGTTTTAAAGCTGATATTGGCGTTCAAGTGTAAATCCAAGATGGCGGCTGCAAAATTTTTAAACTTTTCGTCATGGGTGTCGTTTTCATGGTTTACTTTAAACTTTTCGTCATGGGTGTCGTTTTCATGGTTTACGAGAGTTTTTAAGCCGATAGTGGCGTTCAAATGTAAATCCAAGATGGCGGCTGCAAAATTTTTAAACTTTTCGTCATAGGTGACGTTTTCATGGTTTTTGAGGGTATTAAAGCCGATAGTAACGTTAAAATGTAAATCCAAGATGGCAACTGCCAATATTTTAAATTTTTTGTCATGGGTGTCGTTTTCATGGTTTTCGAGGGTTTCAAAGGCGATAGTGGCGTTAAAATGTAAATACAAGACGGTGGCTGCAAAATTTTCAAACTTTTCGTCATGGGTGTCGTTTTCATGGTTTTTGAGGGTGTTATAGCCGATAGTGACGTTAAAATGTAAATCCAAGATGGCGGCTGCAAAAATTTTCAAGCTGTTTGTCATGGTTGTCATTTTAATGGTTTTCGAGGGTGTTAAAGCCGATAATGACGTTAAAATGTAAATCCAAGATGGCGGCTGCGAAAATTTTCCGTCATGGTTATCGTTTTCATGGTTTTAGAGTGTGCTAAAGCCGATAGAGGAGTCAAAATGCGTGACGCTTGGCTGATGAATACTTAACTAACCCTGCGGCAGTGCAGCGTATCGCGTTACAACCTGAAAACACGTGTGATAGTAATTAAAAAACCATCAACATTTTTAAAGCAGGCGCTATCTTGCATTTACATTTTAGTATCACTATCGGCTTTAACACCCTCGAAACGACACCCGTCACGAAAATTTTAAAAATGTTCGCAGCCGCCATCATGTATTTACATTTTAACATCACTAGCGGCTTTAACAGCCCCCAAAACCATGAAAACGACACCTTTGACGAAAAATTAGAATATATTCGCATCCACCATCTTGGCTTTACATTTTAGTGTCACTATCGGCTTTAACACTCTCGAAAAGCATGAAAACGACACCTATGACGAAAAATTTAATAATGTTCGCAGCCGCCATCTTGGATTTACATTTTAATAAGTAAATAGTAACATTAAAATGTAAATCCAAGATGGCGGCTGCGAACATTATTAAATTTTTCGTCATGGGTGTCGTTTTCATGCTTTTCGAGGGTGTTAAAGCCGATAGTGACACTAAAATGTAAATCCAAGATGGCGGCTGGGAAATTTTCAAGCTTTTTGTCATGGGTGTCGTTTTCATGGTTTACGAGAGTTTTAAAGCTGATATTGGCGTTCAAGTGTAAATCCAAGATGGCGGCTGCAAAATTTTTAAACTTTTCGTCATGGGTGTCGTTTTCATGGTTTTCGAGGAGTTTAAAGGCGATAGTGGCGTTAAAATGTAAATCCAAGACGGTGCCTGCAAAATTTTCAAACTTTTCGTCATGGGTGTCGTTTTCATGGTTTTTGAGGGTGTTATAGCCGATAGTGACGTTAAAATGTAAATCCAAGATGGCGGCTGCAAAAATTTTCAAGCTTTTTGTCATGGGTGTCATTTTAATGGTTTTCGAGGGTGTTAAAGCCGATAATGACGTTAAAATGTAAATCCAAGATGGCGGCTGCGGACATTATTAAATTTTTCGTCATGGGTGTCGTTTTCATGCTTTTCGAGGGTGTTAAAGCCGATAGTGACACTAAAATGTAAATCCAAGATGGCGCCTGCTTTAAAAATGTTGATGGTTTTTTAATTACTATCACACGTGTTTTCAGGTTGTAACGCGATACGCTGCACTGCCGCAGGGTTAGTTAAGTATTCATCAGCTAAGCGTCACGCATTTTGACTCCTCTATCGGCTTTAACACACTCTAAAACCATGAAAACGATAACCACGACGGGAAATTTTCCATTAAAATGATGAAAAACCATTAAAATGACACCCATGACAAAAAGCTTGAAAATTTTTGAAAATTTTCCGTCATGGTTATCGTTTTCATGGTTTTAGAGTGTGTTAAAGCCGATAGAGGAGTCAAAATGCGTGACGCTTGGCTGATGAATACTTAACTAACCCTGCGGCAGTGCAGCGTATCGCGTTACAACCTGAAAACACGTGTGATAGTAATTAAAAAACCATCAACATTTTTAAAGCAGGCGCTATCTTGTATTTACATTTTAGTGTCACTATCGGCTTTAACAGCCCCCAAAACCATGAAAACGACACCTTTTTTTTTTTTTTTTTGAGGGTGGGAAATCATCAAATAACTTCTACCGCTCTGGGTGGAGCGGAAGGGTGTGTCAGACTTTTACTGACTAAAACCCACCCGTGTTCCTTCAGTTGCCTATGCCAGGGCCGCGGTATCTCCTTCAAACAACCCGCGACCCCATCGGCTTTAACACTCTCGAAAAGCATGAAAACGACACCTATGACGAAAAATTTGAAAATGTTCGCACCGGCCATCTTGGATTTATATTTTAATGTCACTATTGGCTTTAACACCCTCGAAAACCAAAAAAACGACACCCATGACGAAAAATTAGAAAATATTCGCAGCTGCCATCTTGGATTTACATTTTAGTGTCACTATCGGCCTTAACACCCTCGAAACCAATGAAAACGACACCCATGACGAAACATTTGAAAATATTCGCAGCCGCCATCTTGGAATTACAGTTTCAGCAGCTTTCATTATGGGACCAACTCTGAAATCACGAAAAAAATTACGATGTTTGATACAAAAGCTCAATACCTACTCGACCAGCTGATTTATTTTTCGTGATTTACGTGTTGATGCCATAGTGAAAGTTGTTCAGAGTAGATGATTCCCTGTGAAAATTTAGTGATAAACAAGTTACCCAGTAATGGTAAAAAAAATACTTAATTTATCAATTCCGGAATCACGACATTTTGACGATCAATACATAAATATATATTCGATCCTATAATCAGAACTCTAAATTTGTGAATCCCGGAATCCGGGATTTTGACTATTTTTGACAATTGTTGATAATTACGCGCGGGCGAAGTCACGGTCACGGAATGGAACAGAAAAAATAACTGACTGGATTGGATCAGCGTCAATAATATCGGGACGAACAGACTGTTTTCAGAATGAAGACAGTACACGATAATATTACACTGTAATTCTGACAAGAGCTTTACCCAATTGAGTAGTTTAATTTTCTTAGTTTTTGAGATCATTTTGAACAGTCTGTTCGTTCCGATATTTTTGACGCTGACTGTACTCGTATTAGTCATTTGTGAGATGTGACTGTAATGAAATGATTTTGCGCCTCATTCAATAGAGGTAGGTACGCACGGGTACAGATCAAGCTATACATTTCCAGTATAAGCTGATCTCGCATTGTATAAGATTACCTTACAATGAGAGGTCAGTGTAAACTGGATATGCATAGCTTGATGTGTAGCCGCGTGCACGTTTGCAGTGAGTGTGGGTCTGATTGTAACCGCGTCGCGCTGCACGAATTGTCGTACCTACACCGCGCGCCACAATATCCAAATTGTATTTTATTTATTAAAAAAAAAGGCATAGCACGTATAAGTTGAAACTTTTGTATGGTAGCAGAGCTTATTATCACGAATATGTGGGCGCAAATTTATAAACTTAAATTCAATATTTCGCTAATTGCAAAGTAAAAATACAATTACTTGTGAAGCCATATTACTTAGCTGTTAGAACTTTTGTTGTAAGGTATAACTAATCCCTTTAAGTGTATAGGAAATGATTTGAAAAACTTAAATTTTTTATTGAATGAGTTAAAGGACATTTTCAGATTTCCATTGTTCCACAGTACCTATCTGTTAGCATTTTCAGTAATATATACTTTAGATAGTACTAATTAAGAAACAGTGTAGTATTTTAATTTAAATTTTATATCATTGTTATAACACGAAATAATAGGAAATACCTACTTAATACCTATAGCATAACTCTAAACTGTTAGCATTTTTGTACATAGCAATGAATTCACGAAAGTAATCCACTCCTCGAAAATAAAAAACTTTGGAATTATCGAAGGGCATATTCTTTTGTCTACTGGACTATTGTGAATGTTTCATTATCGATAATGTGTCGATTGATATTTTTCTTCCAATAGTGAGTCATTTTAAATTGACGTCCTTCAAATTAAAATTAACTGCTTTCAGATATGCAATTTGATTAGCTAAAACAAATTATCAAATAAGTTTCTAATAAGATAAAATTTAATTGTAGTGTAATTTTTACTTGTTTCCGAAGAAAAGAAGTATCGAAATAAAACTTACCATCCACAATGTATTGTATACTTTGGTAATTTTTACTTTAATACAATACTTATATTCAGGTTTCCAACCAACTCAACTAAACAGTTATGGCTAAAAAACATGAAAATGGAAAATTGGAGTCCTAATGATCGTCTTTGTAGTAAACATTTCACTGAGAACTGTTTCGTTAAACACGCTACACGTACCGCTTTAAATTATGGCAGTGTCCCTACAATTTTTTTTGGTGAGTACCTATTACTAGGCGATTACTAGGTCAGGTGAAAATTATTAATTTATAATATTAAAACTCTGTGTTGTACTTGTTTTCTACTGTATATTTTTTGTAAGTCAGAATCTATATAACAATGTAATCATCCTCATCATTTCAGCCGAAAGACGTCCTCTGATAGACATAGGAACATTTTCAGAGAATACAATTTCTGTACGTGACAACATGGTTACCCCAACACCGTGTGTAGTAGAGACAGCTGGAGTAAAAAGAAAATTGAGCAGCATTGATGGTAAATTAAAAATGAAATCCTAGATCTTATGAAGTAATGTGATCGAAAAGGTTCCTACTGTAAAATATTTTACTATTACAGAGGCGAGCACGAGATCATCCCAAAAGAAGGTTATGACCATCCACGAAGTCAATAAAAATGTCGATCATGATCACCATTACGAAGATAGAAGTGACTCTGAAATTTGTAAAAAAAATATCAGGCACGATCACCGCTATGAAAGTTCACCCAGATCTACAAAAAAAAATATACAACAAGTTAAAAAATCTCTCATTATGTCACGAGCTCGTGTGAAAGCTTTATCGCAACATGTTAAAAGGTTAAAGATCACTGTTTCTTCTTTAAAAACTATAATTACCGATTTAAAAAAGAAGAAATTAATTAATGATGACTGTGTAAATATGTTGGATCAGTATCACGATTTTAGACCAGAATTATTTAAAAGAATGTTTAAAAACACTGGTCAAAAGGTGACTCGTTTTAAGTATCCCCCAGTTTTAAGATCATTTGCTGTAACTAAATAAATAAATAAATAAATCTATTTATTGACACACACAAGTTACAAATTATACAAACAAGAAAACAAAAAAACAGTGAGCATAGTTGGAACAAAACTAGAAGAAGCCGTGGGCCCCAAACTAGGCATAGCCTGTATCTTGGTGGCCCAATATAGACAGTAAAGGCAGATTGAATTTATGACTGTTCAGCGTGATACAGCACTACAATATACAAGAAACAGTTAAATTTGAAAATTATAAATAAACACAAAAAATAATAATAATATCAATCTAGCAGTCAATAAAATGAACATTAAAACAAAAAAAATCAAAGAGAAGAAAAACATGCGTAATTCAAAAAAAAAATCAAATTATTCAAATTAAAATTATCAGTAAGCATGATTGCAATCAAATAAAAGTCAAAAATCATTCAGAAATAAAATAAGAATTAACAATCAATAAAATTAATATTCAAAACAAAAGAACCAAAATAAAATTAAAGATAAGATCAACATGCGAAATTATAAACATCATCAAACATGATGGTATTATGGCATAGTATGTATTCGAGAGTGTGCGTGCGTGTGAGTGTGTGCATGTGGGCGTGTGTGTGTGCATGTGTGTGAGTGTGTGTTTGTTAGACAGTATAAAACAGGACAGGGGCAGGGAAAGGTCTTGACTGTATGAGTGTCGTTTGAGTGCTAGTTACTTTAAGGGGCATAAGAGATTTTCTGTCTCATCATAGGTCAGGTCCTGAAGCCATGTCTTTATAATAATCTTGGCTTCGAGTATATTACCAGGGATCTTTAGTGTGGATTTATTGACTGTGTTAAAGACTCGAATAGGCAGAAAGAGTGAAAATCGTGTAGCAAAAACCGTTCTAACTCTTGGTATTGGTAGTCTATCAGCTCCTATCCTACCTCTTTGGATGTATGTGAATCGACTCCCGGAAGCAGCAATCAGTTTAAGAAGGGACTTCTGTATATAAAGCTGTCGGACACGCAAGACGCCTGCTTCTTTGTATAGTTGGGTAACGGCGCGGTTTTCCAAGGAAAACTTTAAGAACAGCCCGTTGAGCACGTTCGAGTTCAAGCAAATAGGACTTGGCCGCGCTACCCCAGACGCCTACATAGTACTGCAGCAGCGATGTCAAAGTGCTATATAAACTTTTCTGCATATGTCCTTCGGGGCACTAGCACGTAGGGATTTAAATAATGAACTTACGGATTTTTTTAGAGAGTGACGAGATATGTTCCTTAAAAGACAAGTTCTGGTCAATTATGACACCTAAATATTTGGTTGATTTGACTCTGCCTGTATAATTACAGCAGCAATTTGTTGCATGACAGTGGATGTTATGAATTTTGATATGATCGATCTCCGGACAGCAGGAACGACTGATGGAAAACGTTATAAAATTAGTTTTTTCGACGTTTAGGGTTAAGAGATTTCTATCGAGCCAGTCAGATATAGTACGCATGCCATTTACTGCGGCGTCTGTGGCGTCCTCCCATGTATCACCGTGAAATATGATTGCTGTGTCATCTGCGTAACAAATCATATCTGACCGTGGGATAGTTAGCCTCAATATGTCATTCATGTACATGGTGAACAATGTCGGTCCAAGGACACTTCCCTGTGGCACCCCAAACGTGACTGGAAGGACACTGACACTGTCCGCGATCACAACATACTGCTGTCTATCCATTAAATAGCTTCTAAACCAGTCCCAAGCGATGCCTCTTATGCCAAAGCGATCTAGCTTTTTTAATAGCATTTGAATGGAAACTGTGTCAAATGCCTTGGCCAAGTCAAGAAAGACACCAATTGCCCGTTTCCCCCCATCAACCTTTGAAGAGACAATGTCAGTTAAAAGCCCCACGGCTTGCTCTGTGGACTTCCCGCGTCTAAAACCGTATTGGCGTCCGGACAAAAGGCTGTGTTTTTCGAGAAAGTTGATGACACGGTTGTTAACGAGCTTCTCTAAGATCTTTGACAGTACACAAAGTAAAGAGATAGGCCTGTAGTTGTCAGGACAGTCTTTTTCGCCCTTCTTGTGAATCGGCGTTACAGCGGCAACCCTCCAGAAGTCAGGAAATTTACCCGTTGACATGCTCAAGTTAAACTTGCATAAATTATTCGCCTAAGGCATATAATTATGTCCGCAAAAAAATTGATCTAGCTTTACCCCACCCTGGAGTAATACGGTCTTGGTACAATTCAGTAGATGCAAATCCCGGGTTCTCTGTAGAAAGTTTTAGTATCTTGCGACGTAAAAGCGAGTCAGCAAGTCAAAAAGGAGATAAACTTGTATGTGCCTTAATTATTGACGAAATCAGTTTGAAGAAAAGCTGTACTCGCGGTCACGTTGACTTAGGTATCGATTCGGAAAGTAGCGATTTACCAGATTGTAAAGATGCCTTGGTTTTCATGGTTGTGCCACTAAAAGGCAATTGGAAATTACCAATAGCTTTTTTTTAAATTAACGGTTTATCTGCTGAAATAAAAGCGGCGCTCATTAAGCAGGCTTTAATACGTTTGCATGATGCATATGTAGAAATTTGTTCGTTAACTCTAGATGGACCACCCGAGCACTTTTGTGTTGTTACGAAATTAGGAGCTAAATTGCAAATAGGGAATAATACACGGCCTTACTTCAATCATCCTATAGACAAAAGTCATAAAATTAATGTTGTGTTTGATCCCTGTCATATGTTGAAAAATATAAGGAATTGTTTAGGTGACCTAAAAATATTAAAAGACCATGAAGGACGCTTAATAAAGTGGGAATTTATAGAAAAGTTAGCAGTTTTGCAAGAAAGCGATGGACTACGTTTAGGGAATCGTTTAAGAAACCTTCATATCAATTATAAAAAAATGATCATGAAAGTATATTTAGCAGCTCAAACACTAAGTAGTAGCGTGGCGGATGCAATCGAGTTTTGTGACACAGTTTTGCAAATACCAGAATTCAAAGATTCTGCTCCCACAGTCAGATTTATTAAATCAGTTGACAGAATTTTTGATTTTTTGAATGTAAGAAATCCTTGGGGGAGAGGTTTTAAAAGTCCACTTAGGACCACTAACGAAAACAGGTGGAGGTCAAAACTTAAGTCTGAAATAAATTACCTCAGCCAAATTAAATTAACAAATGATACACTGTTGGTACAGACGCCAGCACATCAAGCTACTACAATCTGCCAAATTTCTTTAACAGATTTTCATCTTTATCGCTAAAGCATTAGGTTCAAGGTTGATTGGGATAATTTGACAGTTTCGGGTGGCTTGACCTGCTGGCGTCTGTACATTCACGACGTAAAGCAGGGTTTCTGGGACTTTACAACGCCGTTATTTCAGTATTTATTATACTCGAGCTTTGTCCTCGAGATTAGCATTAGGTATACATGTAGTAACACATACGGTGTCGCCTATTCGCACTGATTTTGAGGTAGATTAAAAAAAGAAACTACTTCCGTTCTTTTTTTTTTTTTTTTTTTTTTTGTGGGTATCCGTATCTTACTAGTCTTGCCCGGGCGCAGTACTCGTCATTCACAGTTCAGTGCTCCGCCGCTTCGCACGTGAACTTAAGTCGTGCGCCAACATGGGAAAACGCTCTCGTACCGAGCCTAGCGACTATGAGTCGTTAGCTAAAAAGTTAAAAAAATTAGAAGAAAAATTGTTGCGCGCCCGCCGTAAAGAACGACAACACGTGCCGCGCCACCGCCTGTCCTCCACGTCATCGTCGGCGTCGTGCAACTCGTGCTCGTCGAGCGGTAGCTCCGGCGGCTCGGCCCGCAGCCCCGCCGCGCACCCGCAGCCCTACCAGGAACACTTGTTTTGTATTGAAGGTTAGTAGATACACCTATATAACGCGTGTTATTTTATTTGGTACTGCGGTTAACCTGTGGGGTTATCACTTTACCGAGTACATAGTTCATGCGTACAAAATAGTGTTGCGGGCAGTCTTTGGGACTGTCACTTCACAAAATTATTATGCTATAATGAATGTGGTGTTGCGGGCATTTTATGGGAATGTCACTCTACTACATACGTAGCTCAAGTAATGCGGTCAGTTTTTGGGACTGTCACTTTACACTTTATAACGTACCTACCTTGTCAGGGTTCTGCGGGCAGTCTTAGGGACTGTCACTTAACCCATATGACGTAGATGTGTGGACGAAAATATTATCATGAATCACGTCGATCTCAGGTGCACCTATGATCGAATACATACCTGAACCGTCGACGAGTGCCGCTCCTCACGTCGCTCCGCCATCCCCGCTGCCGCAGCGCGTAGAACCGCTGCCACCCGCCGTGCCGCCGCCGCCGCCGCCGCCTCCGCCGGGTCCCGACGTTGCCGATGCTACGAAATCGCCGCCCGCGCCGTCGACAGTCGACGTCGCAGGGATAGGGCCTGCGCCCCCAGACTCGCAGGTGACACCGCAAATCAGTTATGAGTTTATGCAACTGCTTGGTGAGGACCCCTCCCAAAAAAGGGTCTATGGAAATGACATCCAGCCTGACTTGGCCGTACGTCTCCAGCATGTGGCTACTTTGGGTCTGTCCAAGGAAACCCGGAAGGAGCTATTGGATAAATACCTGGTTCCCGCCAACTGCACCTTGATCGACGCACCCTTACTGAATCCAGAGGTAAAGGTTGCCGTCTCCGAAGCTGTCCACAAAAGGGACAAGGGTATTGAACAAAAGCAAAAGCAAATCGCGTCCGCTATAACCTGTATTGCCGAAGCTCTCACCTTGCTTATATCATCTGAACAGACCGCCTCGCCTACAGAGCTTATTAAGCTTTTAATGGATGCACAAAAAATATTATGTGATAGCCAAAACTCTGATTCTTTTGTGAGAAGGAACTTCATAATTTTCAATATGAAAAAAGAACTTAAAGATCAACTTCAGGCGACTAAAATTGATAAATTTCTTTTTAGTGCAGAGCTAGCAGAAACGCTTAGAGCTGCAAAAGCTATAACTAAAACGGGAGACGACATGAAACCCGCACCTCCCAAACAGCCTGCTAAAAAATTGACTAACCCCAACGTACAGAAAAATCATTTAAACTGGCGAGCCTCTCCCCAGAGCCACAGGTCGAAGGGAACTCAGAGGAGAAAGGAACCTGCACCCAGGAATCGGCACGAGACCTCCTCGAAACAGTCATCGCGTCCAGCAGCGAGCCGCAGCCGCCGCTAGAGATAGAGATAGAGAGATAGAGATAATTTATTTGTCAAAAAAACATGCGTTTACACACCGACGGGTCGGGTATGCAGGGTATATAAATTATAAAAATGTACGTACATGTTTTGCCAATTATGGCGTACAAATTGAATTAAAGTACAAAATACAATGTCTAGGTAAAATATCGAACAATAACAAAGTGTCAAAATTAAATTATAATGTGATTAATTGAAATATATTTTGTCCAAAAACAATATTAAATAATCAAAAAGTATCATTCAAGAAGTCATTTGTGTGATAGTAACATTTCTCTGCTAATAAATTTCGCATCTTTTTTTTAAACATATTTGTGTTTAAATCTTTATATTCTTTTGGTATTTTATTATAAATAGTAGGGGCCATACAGAAAATACTTTTCCTCATGAGCGCAGTTTTTGCAGTATGCGAGCGTAATTTGCTGTTGTCACGTCTGTTACGAGTAACGGTATCAGAAAGTCGTTGGAACAATTTAGGATTAGATTTAACAAACATAACCGTTTCAAAAATATACAGTGATGGTAACGTTAGTAATTTATGCTTTTTAAAATAAGGTCTGCAGCTATCCGTCGGTTTTAACTTAAACATGGCGCGAATACATCGCTTTTGGGCCTTGAAAGCAATTTCTTTGTGTGTGGAATTGCCCCAGAAGATAATACCATAACGCAATACCGATGCGACTAAGCCATGATATGCAGTTATCAAGGTACCCGGGTTAAGTTCCGGTGCAAGTTTGTAAAGTACAAATGCAGACGAGCTTAGTCTTTTGCTGAGATGCTCAATGTGCGTCTTCCAATCCAATTTCTTGTCTATCATAAGACCAAGGAACTTTGTGGAGTCAGCTTCAGTAAGTACTACGTCACGATATTTAATCTCAATGTCATTATTCGGGGCACGTTGACCAAAATGCATTATAATAGTTTTGTCCAAATTAATTTTAAGATGATTTCTATCTAGCCAAGATATTAACGATGTCAATGTTTGATTGATGTCATATTCATAATAACTTTTGTCCTTACACGATATGGTCACAGTGCTGTCATCAGCAAAGAGCGTCATTTGATGGTCAGTAGCTTTAGGCAGATCATTAATATATAAAATGAACGGTAAGGGTCCAAGTACGCTACCCTGAGGGACGCCATGTATTGGACAGCGTTCGTCTGAAATAAAGATGTCCTCTTTTTTTGTCACAAAATTGACTTTCGTAATTTCTGTGTACTGCTTCCTGTTACTTAGGTATGACTGAATAAGGTCGAGTACGTTTCCCCTAATTCCGTAGGCCTCCAGTTTCTGCAATAGTACCTTGTGGTTGACGTAGTCAAAGGCCTGCGTCATATCACAGAAAATAGAACAGACTGGAGTTCTCCTGTCCATGTTCATCATAATCAAATGTAAAAAATTATAAATGGCCATATTAATTGTTCGATTTTCTCTAAAACCGTTTTGTTCGTTATTAAGTATATGTTTTTTCTCAACGTAAGAGTAAAGTTCTTTATAAATATATTTTTCGAAAATTTTAGACATTATAGGAACTAAGGAGATGGGTCTATAATTAGCCATTTGTTCTTTACTGTTTTTTTTATGTATCGGTTTGATAACTGCTATTTTTAGAGCATCTGGGTATACTCCTGAGATAATACACAAATTGATGATATGGCTTAAGTGTGCACAGATAACTTCGGATACAAACTTAATAACTCCGGTTGAGATACCGTCATAGCCTACACTGTTCGTCGTTTTCAGAGCTTTTCTAATTTTTTGTATATCCGTTGGTATACTTGGTCTTACAAATATAGAATCTTTGCGACTTTGAATATGGGATGTAATCGGGACGTTACTTGCAGAGGCCTCCGAAGGTTGGATTTTATCTACAAAATAATTATTGAACTTATTGGCTATGTCAAGGGGATTACTTATTATTTTATCGTCTTCTTTAATTATGTTAATAGAGTCTTTTGGGAATTGAGGTTTTGAATGATTTATTATGTTCCAAGTGGTTTTTGATGTATTTTTAGAGGTATTGATTGAATAATTATTTTGTGCACGTCGAGTCAATTGTATAATTTTTTTAAGCCTTTTTGTATAGTTAGTAAATTTATTCTTATTCATAGAGTTTGGTTTCAATCTGTAACGCCATAAGAGTTTGCGCTTATTTTTACTGCATAGTCTTATGCCACGAGAAATCCATTTGGATTTTTTAATTACTTTTATTGTCGTCAGTTTAAAGGGAAAACAAAGGTCGTAGAAAAGTTTAAAAGTGTCTATGAAAATGTTATATGCGTTATTTGGGTCATCTGTTTCATATACGTCTGAAAATGTCAATTTTTCTAGATATTTCTTAAACTTAATCATATTATCAACACTGTAGTCTCGTCGCTTAACGCGCCAGTACTTTAAAATGCATTTTCTGTCAACAGGGCATTTCAATATTTGAGCTGTATGGTCAGACAGAGCAAACTCTATGACTTCGGTGTTACATTTCGTTTTAATATTGTGCGCAAAATTATCAATACAGGTCTGACTCTTAATCCTGGTGGGTTGTCTTATTGCTAATTTTAGATGGAAATTTAATAACAGAGATTCAAATTCTAATGTGACTCTATTTTTCTTTAACACATCTATATTAAAGTCACCTGCTACTACAAAGTGCTTGTATCGTTTCTTACATAAATTCAAAAGTATTTTTTCCAATATCTCGTAAAATACAGTTAGTTGATTCTGTTTAGGTACTCTGTATATACATACGATAACAGTATTACTCTGAATGAGATGTATCCCGCAACATTCGATTACACCTGTTACAGATAGAGCGACACAAAACACGTTTAAACCTACCGACATCCCGTTTAAAAATGCACTCATCTAGTCCACTGGTTATGTCGATAAAAATGTACAACAAACTACCTGAAGTACTCAGAAATGAAAAAAAGATTGCTATTTTTACAAATAAATTAAGGAAAATATTAATAAATAAATGTTATTATAGTATAGATGAATATTTAATTGACAAATCCATAGACTAACTGACATAATTATATAAATGAATACATAATGAATAATTTAGATTAATTAATAATTAATAAAATGTTACTAATTTTACTTAGATTAAGTTAATTTGCATGTTTATATAAGTCCTCTTCTCTGTAACTTTTATTTTGCTGTGCCCGACAGGGTCCACGATTGTTACCTACTACAAATGTCTACTTACCACCTAAGCATAAACATTGTGGAATGCAATAAATGATTGAGTATTGAGTAAATGCAGGCTCCACCCCTTTTGCTATCCTTTCTACAGAAATACCCCGCTAAACAATAATTAGGGATCTGTAAATGATGTTCATATCCTGTCATCATGAAATGTTCAGTAATACATAGGATATCAATATTAACATTTTTTTGGGACAATTCGTCTAAGCACACAGTAAGAGCATCTGCTTTACTTAAAAGTCCTGCGATATTTTGATGCATTATGAGCAGACAGTTGTCAACGAAAAAACTGATTTTCGGTTTGTATTTTGTCCGTAGGTTCGTGAGTCGTCAATATTTTTAAGTTACTATTTACCTTATTAGAGTTAAATAACTGTAACTGTATGTCAGTAATAAAGGAGACAATATTCTCAAAAATTATGCGAAGGCCAAAATTATTTAAACTGCCCGAGCGTCTATAAAATGTGTCAAAGCTGTAGGAAATATATGAGTTTGTATCTAAAATATATGCATATTTATATATACCGATATCCTTGTATAGAAGGTGATTAAAGTTCCAAATTCGCCAATTATACATGTTAGAATTTGCATTGTACTTATATGTCGGCAAACAAATTACAATATTAGTATGTTTAATATCACTAAGAGTCTTTCTAATGTCTGTTATAAGCTGAAGATAATTATTACTACTTTTGAAGTCTTGTTCACCAATAAAAACAACACAGTAATCGGTCATCGTAAAGTCCGCGAGTTTTGCGTGGATCCCCTTCAAAAGATTACGTATGTCTCCTTCTGGTTTTAGGTAATGGCAGAGGGTGTATTGATGTGTTATAGTGTCTTCGGCAATTGATAGCACCTTATTACATGTATTTGAGCTCAAAATGCATAATTTATTTTTAACTGACTTTTGATTGTTCAGTTGATCCAGATGAGCCTTCGATGGAATGTCGTTTTGATTTTCTATGCATGTCTTGGTGAAAGATTGTTCCTTTTCAGGTTTTTTAAATGGATTGCTGCTATGTTGCTCTTGGTTTTGTTGTTTTATAATGTTTAGTTCGTCAATTTTGTTTTTATCTTGTACGATTTCAGTTTGTGTGTGTTTTGTTTTGTAGTTTATGTGTAATTTTTTCTTCGGTGTATTTTGTTTAGATTTACCAGGACTGTACGTAGCCACTTTTTTGTACAGGCTGGTTTTAAATGCTAAGTCATCATTTTGACTTTTTAGTTTACCGTTTTCTAATAGCAGGTTTTCTATTTCCATATGTGCACTATTCAGTTGACTTTCTAGGTTTTGTATTTTTTCTTTCAGACTCTTTACTTGATTGTCATCTTCATCGATGGATAAGTCTGGCATGCTACTAGTAGTACACTCTAGTATCTGTGAGTTTGAAATCCTATCGCTATCATCGAACGTAGTATCTGATTGTGTTCGAACTCGGGTGCGACGGAACGTTATATTTTCCAAGAAATTCATTTTTAAACAATGTCAAAAAGATGTCTTTGTGTTCTTGCAGTTGGCGAGATCCGAACGCCCGCCGTTAAGCGCACGGTGTAGTCTTAAACCACTAGGCCAGCGCAGCAGTTACATGAGACGTTGAATTTTAATACCATATTATGCAAAGTACTTGTAGTTTTCTTTGTTATTAAGAGATGGCGCTAGTTTAATTTATATTTGTCGGCAATATTTATTTGTTTTGGCAACACAGGAGTTGTGATTCTGTTTTATGTTCACTAGATGGCTCTGTTTTAAAGTTCAGTACTTGTCACCGAATTCAAATTGCCTTTTTTTACGTAACGTACACCGAATGTAAACAAATCAATGGAACACTTGTTTTTCGACTTGTATTGTATTTAGAATTGTACATTCACAATATCGTTGTATAGATGAGTCAAGAATCTCGCTCTGGTAGGCGCTTCTTGTCTGATTTAATTAGATTTTGCGCTTTGTACCGTACTTGTCACTGGTCACATTCAGTTTTTTTGATGATCAAATATCGAAAAATCGAAATAAATAAATTCATTTCAACAAAACATTTTAAGCTTGAAGATTTACGTACAGCTATAAATCTTATAAACAGAGGTTGTTTTATGAGCACAGTTGACCTCAAGGATGCCTATTTTCTGATCCCTATACATAGCGATCATAAAAAATACCTAAGATTTGAATTCGATGGAAAACTGTTTCAATTTAATGTCTTGCCGTTCGGCCTCAATACTGCTCCGTTTGTGTTCACAAAAATAATGAAACCGGCTATTAGTTTACTTCGGTCGTGTGGCTTCCTATCTACTATCTATTTAGATGACATTTTGCTGATATCAAATACATATGAGTCATGCGCGAGTGAAGTCTCTTACACAATAAGCTTATTACAATCTTTGGGTTTTATTATCAACAAAGAAAAAAGCACACTTTATCCTAAAACAAATTGTAAATTCCTGGGTTTTATAATTGATACTGAGAAACTACACGTTTCTTTGCCTAACGAAAAAATTCAAAAAATTAAAAAAGAAATAAAAAAATTTAAAATACTTACACGTTGTAAAGTCAGAGAATTTGCCCGCCTCGTAGGTTTACTTACCTCGGCCTGCCCTGCCGTCGAATACGGCTGGCTTTACACTAAGAAACTCGAACGCTGTAAATATCTTAACGTAAAAGAAGATGATAATTATGATAAGTACATGACTATACCCCCGTCGATATTGCCAGATCTAGATTGGTGGTCACAAGTAATTAATAACTCTGTGAACAAAATAAAAAAAAACGAGTTTTTTATGGTTATTTACAGCGACGCCTCAACAACGGGGTGGGGGGCGGCCTGCAGGGATGAACGGGCTAGTGGTATTTGGTCTGACAGCGAACGCTCGCGACATATCAATTATTTAGAAATCCTCGCTGCCTTTTTTGGACTAAAAGTTTTTGCCAAATCTTGTTATGACTGCCAAATTTTATTACGTATTGATAATACCACTGCCATATCGTATATAAATCGTATGGGTGGTATTCAGTTTCCTCACCTAACTGACGTTACAAAACAACTTTGGCAGTGGTGCGAAAGAAGAAAAATAGTAATTTTTGCTTCATACATAAGCTCCACGGATAATAGCATCGCAGATGCCGAGTCTCGTCGCGTTCACCCAGACATCGAGTGGGAGCAAATCAATTCGGTATCCCCGAGATAGATATTTTCGCCAGTAGGTTAAATAAAAAATGTAAAAAATACATATCCTGGCATCGGGACCCCGACGCCTATGAAGTAGATGCATTTACTATCTCTTGGAAAAATCATTATTTTTACGGATTTCCACCTTTTTCCATTATATTAAAAACACTTAGGAAAATTGAAAATGACCACGCAGAGGGCATTATTGTAGTTCCCCCACTGGCCTACACAGCCGTGGTTTCCTTTGTTTAAAAAATTACTAGTGTCTGACACTTTAATTTTTCAACCCAATGATAACTTAATAATTTCCCATTCCAGCAACCGAGATGTTCACCAGAAGATTACCCTGGTTGCCGGGATATTATCCGGACGTCGCTCCTGAGAAGAAATGTACCTCCAAACTCAATTCCTATTATGATTATCCCTCCCTATCAGACAATTCCATTAAACAGTATGACACCTGTCTTAAAAAATGGTTTTTGTTCTGTAAAACAAATCATACTGACTTATACGTAACTTCTGTTTCGACCGTCTTACTTTTTCTTACTCAGCAATACGAATCTGGTGCTCAATATGGAACTCTAAATAGCTGTAGGTCCGCACTCTCTCTAATTTTCGATCTAAACCTAGAGAACGACAACCGGATAAAACGGTTCTTCAAAGGAATTTACCGATTAAGACCTCCTCTGCCCAAGTACAATACTACTTGGGATACCTCCCTGGTTCTTAATTATTTAACATCCTGGTATCCCAATGAAAATCTAAACTTAGAAAAAATCTCTAAAAAACTTGCAACGCTCTTAGCCTTGACTACCGCACACAGAGTACAAACCATTTCAAAAATAAATATTAATAACATAGAAGTTCTTCCAAATGAAATTCAAATAAAAATTCCCGATTTAATAAAAACGTCCCGTTTCGGCGCTACTCAGCCTACTCTCATCCTCCCGTTTTTTAGAGATCAACCAGCAATATGTCCAGCTGCTACATTAAATTCTTACCTGCTGATGACGAACCCACTACGTGGCAGTGCAGTTCACTTATTTATTGGCCTTAAAAAGCCTCATAAGTCTGTTACGTCACAAACTCTGAGTAGGTGGATAAAGAGTGTTCTTTGCAATTGTGGTATAGATACTTCTGTGTTTACCGCGCATAGTACAAGGCACGCAGCCACCTCTAGAGCTCATAAAATGGGTGTCAATTTAGACTTAATTAGGAAGACAGCTGGTTGGAGCGGTAGCTCCAATACCTTCGGTCGTTTCTATAATAGATATATAGTTAGAGAGCAACAGGAGAATCAACACTCTTTTGCTAATAGTATTTTATCTGATTAAGAGTTATTCGTTAATCAATCATTAATATTTAAATAATAAACAAGTTTTGTAAAACTAATTAAATTAAGTACTTTATAATTTTATTTTTACCAGAAGTATGGTACCTTTTTGTTCATTTAACATAATTTTCTTGTTAATGATGCTTATGTATGTTTATTTCTAAATACCTAAATAAGTATTTAAATAAATTGGCATTATTCCTAAGGTGTTGATATTTTCATTAAGTCTCAACATCTACATGTATACCTAATGCTAATCTCGAGGACAAAGCTCGAGTATAATTAATGATTAAACGAACTTACCTGTAAGTGAAGTTCTATCCTAATTATACGAAGAGCTTTGTCCGAAGAGATTAGCATACATCCCACCCTCCCGGGCCATAAGGCCTATCCCCTGGCAAATATCAACATCAGTATTAAGTGTATGGTCTGACGATGCTCCGAACTAAATGACGAGTACTGCGCCCGGGCAAGACTAGTAAGATACGGATACCCACAAAAAAAAAAAAAAAAAAAAAAAAGAACGGAAGTAGTTTCTTTTTTTAATCTACCTCAAAATCAGTGCGAATAGGCGACACCGTATGTGTTACTACATGTATACCTAATGCTAATCTCTTCGGACAAAGCTCTTCGTATAATTAGGATAGAACTTCACTTACAGGTAAGTTCGTTTAATCATTAAATATTTACGATACATATGTCAAATCTGATAAACCTGAAATTGAATATTTGCTAACCTACAAACTTAGCCAGGACCACCTAGAATTATTTTTCTGTGCTATTCGGAGCCGCGGTGGCTGGTGCCCGAACCTAACAGCTGCACAATTCATTAGTGCCTACAAACAATTACTAATTCACCATGAAATCAGTACATGCACGGGCAACGTTTTAGGCAATGATATAACTATTTTGACTACATCTTCTGGTTCAAAAGTGGCTAAACTTAATAAATTCGATGTTGGTGTATACAGTGAAGCTGAAAACATGCGTACAATAAAAAAATATCGCTTAGATGATATTGAACCATCTTCTCTGCAAGACGAACTAGGTGAATTTTTACATCTGTTTTGGTCAATACCGGATTCTAACATAAATGAGACATCGAAACAATGTGTGGGATACATCGCTGGATTTGTTATTCGAGCTATTCGTAAAAATATTAAATGTGATGATTGCTTAGTAGCTTGCGAATCTGTACCACAAGACGTAGTTTTTAATCGTAGAAGTGGTATAGCGCTGATAATTCAGAAAACAAGAGGTGGTTTAACTGTACCTTCTACAAGTGTGATAGGTACATATTTGTTTATTGGTAGAGTCAATATTCCGCCAATCTTGTAAAAAAAATAATGATAAACCTCCGATCGAGCCAAATTTTCCAGCAGTATTCATTACAAAAGTACTGCGAAACATTGTAAATACTACCAGAAAGATTCCCGATTTACAGGACCATTTTAAAGAAACATTACTGTCCGATAATTTTACAAGCCATTTCCATATTCTTATAAAACAAATTATAAAAAAATACATAGATATTAGACTGTACGCTGCTACCAAGAATTACTCGCTTTATGTAAATGGTGACAAAGTACGGAATTTTTTATCACGCCAAATTATTTGGGCTCGCCAATAATATAAATCAAAACATAATTTTATTGAGTTGTTTTTAGCCTATTTAATGCTCACACTGGTCTGATAGGCATGCTCTATAACTTTACTATCACGCTATCCACTAGTTTATCTTGACTTGTTATAAGTTGGGGGATTACATAACTGATAAAAATGCTTGGCTCAATGCTGGTCCTGCTCCACAACCACAACTAACTTTTGAAGATTCTGTTGGAGCTACTGAAGATTGTAAGACTATCTTTGCATTGTATAAACTCAATCTCCTTTGTGTTTTATAATTGCATAGAACATATGTGAGTACAATGTACATTGTACTCTGTTTTATAATTGCATAGAACATATGTGAGTACAATGTACATTGTACTCACATATGTTCTATGCAATTATAAAACACAAAGGAGATTGAGTTTATACAATGCAAAGATAGTCTTACAATCTTCAGTAGCTCCAACAGAATCTTCAAAAGTTAGTTGTGGTTGTGGAGCAGGACCAGCATTGAGCCAAGCATTTTTACCTATTCTAGCTACCATTTACTGGGTACGTCATTATTTGACTTGAATGTGCCCTGGCAGCTGAGAGTATGTCATGCTCACTGTAATGTCTCGCTGATGGTGACGCGTGTGATGGATCATTTAGCTAATCCATGCGTCAGGTTAGTGAACGGGCGCTGGCATTGGAGGCTGGTTATATCTTAGCTGCCACGGTTTATTTTAATTTAAATTATGACTTGTTTTTTTTATATTTTTAATACGGACGCTTTTAACTTCTGTATCGTTCTCACATGTATAGTTTCAACATGAATGATGAAACCAATATTTTGTAAACATATTTTGATTTAAAAGAGTGTCCGAGGAGTTTCTTGCCCGTTTTTCTCCATAGGTACCTTCTACGCTTTGGAATGGGCGACTAGCTTGCACCTTTCTGACTGTGGGTCGGTCAGTCAGAAAGATGCAAGCTAGTCGCCTTGAGAATTCTAAAGTGCCTGTAATTGTTTTATTTGAAATAAATGTTTTGAGTTTGAGTTTGCCAGCGCCCTAGTGAAAATATAGTTCAGTTAACGTTTCTATTACGATTTCTGTTTACGAGGAGAAAACTAATAATGAAATAATTTTAACGACCGTAGGCGTTCTAAGTATGTCATGGCTGAATTTTTTTCGTTAAGAGGAAATGCGGGCGACCAGACTTTTGAAAATTAGGTATTTGAAGAAACTATTTCTGTCGCTCTGCGAGCGCTCCGCCCTCAAATTTGTGCGATAAGGACAACTGCAAATTCAACTAAAAAAACCTATGTACAAAGTCACATTTCGAGGTTTGGCTCTCGCCTATTTCCTCCTCCAATATTGGACCAATTTAAAAGATATTTCATAAACTGAATAAGAAGGATATGCTCCTGTTTTTCTTTTTTTGTTAAAAGTTGTCAAATTTGTACACTAGGCCTCTGTTGAAAGCGTTCTGAATAGGCAATTTTGAGCATTTCTTGGGTTTAAAGATTCTTTATTTATTCTAAAAAGAACATACATTGTTCACTTACGAATAAGTACATAACTAGGTTAAGAGTAGTCCAGTAGCTAATAGTATATTTATATGTATCTTTTTTTTTTTTTTAGGTAGTTACAATGTCGCATTTTATCTGTAAGATAAGCTTACGTAGTTAACTTAACAGTTTTGCGTTGTAAGTGACGTGCTGTTTGAGTTTAGATTTATATATGTCTTGAGGGTTAAAATAAAACATAGGGGCATACAAGGAGCTAATATTTATATTTCTGTAAAAAAATCATTGCTTTATGGTCATTAACCAGAAAGAAAACAGGCGAGAGCGTTTGTATGGAGAAAAGAGCACCCGCATTTCCTCTTAACGCAGTCTGATAATATATTTTGTATCTGCTTATCAATCAAAATTTGCTTTGGCCGAAGTTTTGTTTCCTCACAGTGATACTTAGTGACTTCTTATTTTGATTCCTTTTTAATAACAGTAGAAACAAAAAAAGGTATGGTTATTTTGGCATCAATATTTCCTTTTCACAACACAATAGGTCCTTAAAAAGCGAACAATCCTTCAATATAGTATTAAGAAACTATAAAATTTGTTTTATTAGTATTTGATAGTCTATAGGTACCAATTTCAGATCAAATAAAAAAAATTGTTACTCTCACGGTCGATAAAGTTCATAAAAGTATTTTTTATCGTCGGCTGTGTCGCATCTCTAATATTAGTTCCAAGGGCCCTCACATTGCTATCAGCGCCAAAATGGCGAAAATCAAATGTCTTCATTTTGTCGTCGCTAATATGAAGTCCAGCGTACTTGTACAATAGAGGTCAGTGTTTTAAACAAATGACCAGAGAGAGAAATAAAGTACATGGGCGGATAGCTTATATTTGTGCGTAAATGTGCGCCAAAAATGAAATTTGTGCGTCTTAAGGTTTAGAGATATTTCATTTCCTGCTGGAGTAACGTTTTGCAGAATCTTGTTTCTCGGAAACGAATAAATGTATAACAGTAGCCCTCAATTTGTGCGTATTTGTGCATTAATTGGATTTTCAAATATATTTACCGTTTTAAAGTAATCATGCATTTATGAAAACCCGAGAAAAAATCTTAGGGCTTAAATGAACAAACGTATAAACTCACTGAAAATGGTATTGGGTTCTTCTTGTTATTATTAACATCTATAAAATGTTTGAAGTCTAAATATACACTCGTTTTTGAATAATATCACTTCAAGTCAAGCCAAATTTGACGTCAAAATGCAAGAAACAGAATTAACCTAGGATGTTTGGGTGTAAACCAAAAATTAGAGCATTTAGTTAAATATATATCCTGAAAATTTCAGCTTCAAATGTCTCGTAATAAAGTAGTCTTAAGGATCAGAAGCCTAACTAATTTTTTAAAAAGAAACCAGAAAACAACCTACAACTATTTATTTAAATTTAGAAAAACTGTTACAAGAAATTATTTCACTACGACCACTATACGCGTCCGTCCCATCCGAGCTCCGCAGCAAAAGTGTCCGAGGTGAGTGAGCAGGCGGCTCATGGCGTGTCACCCCCTCCACTGACAGCGTCATCGCAGCGACGTGATGGCCCCGCCCTCTCATCTGTCAAATCCTCTAAGAGTAGATATAATAAATAAACAGAATAACATCTGGATTACTGGTCATCCGACCAAATTCGAATGACCACAAAAAAGCGACGGACTCATACATGTTGACGACGTTCTTTGCAGAACAGTATTATGTAAAACTGTTGTCCGTACAGTCGCGTTCATAACGATTATCGGCAATCGTGTTTTTACATTTTGTATAGTTTAAATCCTTATTTTGTCATTACATATGATATGTATTTATGATTACATAATACGCTCAAAATATAAATAAAAGAAAGAAAATGCGTTCATTGGCATTACAGCAAAAAAACTGTTAACAGATAAGAAATTAAGAAATATGCATCATATTATAATCATACTACTATGTAAGTTTATGAACTATTATGGCTTCTGTTAATATTAAGCTTATTAAATCTTAATTTTTAGAATATTGGATTTAACTTTCCCATGAGTCTTCTTCTTTGTTGCAAAGACCGTAACGATTTAATTTTTTTTATACAAGGGTACTCTTAACCATACCTTTTATTTGTGTTAACATAACTCAAAATAAAAATTAAGGATGTTCTTGTGTCGGTCTGCCACATCCAATTTTTCCGAAACTAAAGTATGTATATATACATAGCAAGTAAGTTGAAAGTTTGTAAGTATATGGAGTTTCCAACCTAACCTAACGGGTTTCAACAACTCGATATATTACAAACAAACGTTACAAGTCAGTCTCCACAAGCACAACATATTTTTTTCAGAATTCAAACGTCACAAGTTAAAAACTTATTTAATGAAGACGCGTTTGCCCCAACACGTGAAATTGTGTCTGAAATCCCTCTTAAAAAAAGTGTATTCACTAGTATTTACTGTAACTAATAGAAGAAACAATTAAGGTGTAATGTGTGCAACACAGATAATTTCTATACAGGTACATTTCTATTAAGGATTTTTCTAACAAATTTATAATTAGTGTGATATTATGAATTTTTAAAAGCGTGCAAGTTATTTATATGACGCAATTGCCCCGGTTCACTTTACCTTTACATTGTAATTATAGTTTATATAGAACATAAAAACAAAAAAAAAACAAACAACAACAAACATAAATCTTACCTTATTATTTCATAAATATTCACAGTTATTTTCCAATAATATTACTTAAAAAACCGGCCAAGTGTGTGTCGGACCACGCGCAATGAAGGGTTCCGTAGTTCAAAAGAATTTATACCAAAAACAACCTTAATATTGGACATCAAAAAAAAATAAAAAAATGATGTCATACAATTAAAAAAATTCACAATTTTCGGACTTTTTCCTTTACTTCTGCTGGGAGACCTTCCTTCTTTCCAAATTTCATTATTCTAGGTCAACGGGAAGTACCCTATAGGTTTTGATTCACTTGCGACAGTTGCGAGTATCAAAATGTGTCGCAAAATGGCCGTATTTTTTTATTGCGTTGACTTAGAAGCTTGAGTTTTTTAAAACCTCAAGGGACCATAGACCTACGTATTTGATATTAATTTCAACTTGATACCTTTATGCATTCCTTAGAAAAAGGGTCTTGACACACTGACAACTTTGAAAATATTTTTTCATGTGATAGAATTACAAATTAACAATTTTCAGACTTTTTTCTATATTTGTGTTGTGAGACCTTGCTTCTTGCCAAATTTCATGATTCTAGAACGACGCGAAGTACCCTATATTTTGATTTACTTTGAGTATCAAAAAATGTCGCATACATGGCCGTATTTTTTTATTGCGTTGACTTAGAAGATTGATCTTTTTAGAACTATAAGGGACCATAGACCTACGTATTTAATATTAATTTCAACTTGATACCTCCACGCATTCCTGAGAAAAAGGGTCTTGACAGACTAACAGACAGACAGACGGACAACGAAGTGATCCTATAAGGGTTCCTACACACATCAACACGGTCTAGGGATATTTCATACTCAATTAAATAACTCGAAAAGTACTGGCCGCATTAGAATCTTGTATACACCGATTTGTTTGTAATTTATCTCAGACTAATTCCAAATTAAATTTTTTGAAAATTCTTTTGTTTCGGTGGCATAAAAATGTCTTGATGTGTAGGAGAGGTAATTTTCATTTGTGCGAAATTTAGAAAACAATACCAATTACGTTTAGTTACAGTTTTTTTTCATTTTTAAACGAAAGATAAAGTTAAAATTAAGGTATTGTAGCCATGCAACGCCAACATTTGACGAGGGCGGAGATGTTACGAGCTGTGGGAATGCTGGAAGCTGGGTCTGTTCAGCGTAATGTTGCTGAGGCCATAGGGACCCACCAAAATGTAATTTCAAGATTGTGGACACGCTATCGTGCCACAGGTGAAGTAGCGGAGAGGCACCGGGGGCCAAGTCGCATCACTACCCCCAGACAAGACCGATTTTTGCAAATTACTGCGTGAGCTCAACCAAATGCAACGGCGACTCAATTGGTCCAAGGGCTGCGAGTGGAACACCAAGTGCTTGTGAGTGACCAAACTGTAAGAAGGCGACTGCATGAAAGCAATCTACGCTCTCGTAGACCACTCCGGGTCTCACCTTTACGGAGAGGCAATCGTGGACGACGATTAGAATGGGTTCGGAACCACGTGGACTGGGGCCGTGAGCAATGGTCCAATGTGCTGTTCACGGATGAATCCAGGTTCGGCTTCCATCCAGATTCACGAAGGAAGCGTGTTTGGCGAGTTCCTGGACGATGGAGCCGTCTTCAGAACCCTCAGGAAGTTTACCCATACCAAGGAGGAACAATTATGGTTTGGGCAGGAATTCGTCTTGGAGGACGGACGGATCTCGTTTGGGTGCGGGGAAATATGACGGCTGAACGATATGTCCAACAGGTGCTGGGGCCCGTAATCTTGCCCCACAGAACACAAATGGGGCAAGATTTCCTGCTCATGCACGACAATGCCCGGGCACGCACGGCGAGAACGGTAGCAGCTTGGTTACATACACACAATGTTAGGGCCTTAAACTGGCCTGCTCAATCGCCAGATCTAAATCCCATTGAGCATGCGTGGGATATGCTGCAAAGAAGAGCTCTGAAGGAAGTTCCTGAAAATCTGGCTACAGAAGATCAACTTTTTGCGCACCTCAGAAGGACATGGGACAATATTCCGCAGCAAGACATTGACAACCTTGTTCTGAGCATGCCGAATCGTTGCCGATGTGTTATGAACATCATGGGCGCTTTCTCAGACTACTAACTTCAAGTTTATAAACACAAATTAAATGATTTTTCTATTTTTTTCAGATTTTACTCACAAATTAAAAGTTAATTCATATACGGTTTCCGTCTATGCTTCATTTTTTTTCCATAAAATCCTTAAATTTTAATCTAAGTACCTTATCCATTATTAAAAAATGGTAGAATATTAAATAACGTATCTTTTAAATATATACATGTCATATAAATAATTAACACATTAATAGTAATTCGCTTTTTTAAAAATATCCCTAGACCGTGTTGATGTGTGTATTTCTGTCTGCAGGGTTTAAAGGAACCTACCTAACCAACCAAACCTCGGGGTGCCCAAATTTTGACCTTCAGTGACCTTAGGAGAATCACAGATCTTGACTTTCAGAATTTTGACCTTGTCAAGGTCAGTCACGGACATAGATGTAGAAGGTACAGATGCGAAAATCGTAGGCAGTAAAGTCATAAACTTGCTGTAAACTTGCAGTTTTCAGAAGGTTTTATGCCATGCATCAGAAAATTTGTTTTCAGTATGCTTAAAATCTCAAAATGTTATAAAATCTCATTTAAATGAAAAAAGGAAATTATTTTGTAAATAATCAAGATATTAAAATATTAAATTTTAAAACTTTTTTTTATTGACTCACTCTTTGAACATTCGAGGCAGCAAGCACGCGCTTTTAATCATCGTGTAGATTTAATAAAGCCATAATTAAATTAATAAATATAAAACAGTTCGTCTTCATTCTGCTCATAAAAATAATCCCGAAATAAAAAAAAAAACTCAAAAAGACAGAAAATAAATAAATAAAATCTTTTCAAAGGTGTTTAATTGTTATTATTCTAACTAATATTATGAATGCGAAAGTGAGTTTGTTTGTATGTTGGTTTGTTTGTTTGTTACGCTTTCACGCTAAAACAGCTGAACGGATTTGCATAACATTTAGGTAGTACATGGGTAGGTAGACATTGACCTGAATTAGGATACTTTTTATGCCGGTTGCTAGTTCCCGTGTAATTATTTCAATGTAAAATTGCATTGTGTGTTCGCAGCACTCCATTTATGTCAAAAACTGCAAAAAAAAAACAGCAAAAAAAAAAAAACCAGCAATGGATGTTGAAATACTCTAACCAACGACGCATGAAATCAGCTGTTCACTTTCTGTCTAGCTACAGAGTTCATCGAACTCACCGCATACCTATTACCTACCGCTCCCAACCAGTAATAGACGCTCCAATTTGTGCACAAAAACACAAACAAATCAGGTTTATTGGATTCCCTTAACTTTCCTGAAAAAATTTCATGTACCGGTCATCTTAGTATGACATACTGAATTCACCCTATCAGTTTGCGGAGGGCTGTCCCTTACACCCTGTATAAATTTAAAATAAAAATAAAAGGCAATTTAGTAACTTTCCTTAACATTTTTGCACTTCAGTGTACCGAGGCACAAAATGTTTATACCTGTTTGTGAGCAAAGTCACAGAATAAATAATAGTACTAACGTACAGAAGTTGCACTCCTTTGATCTTGAAGAAAGCCGCTTTTATAATAGCCTACAAAATCTTTTCCTCCCCATGCGCAACCTAAATTGCTCTTAATCGCCGCGCTTGAGAGTTGTTATTACTTTGTGTCGTTACTAGTCCGTAACATACCTACGCCGCTTAGCCGAGTACTAGGGCTGTCCGCAAAGAAAAATAAAATATGGTACCATCATAGCACCTTACTTAAACCATACCATACATACCATATGGTATGGTGGTGGTGGTGGAGGGGTATATGGTACCTTTTTATACTTTTATTGTATTTATGAGTAGTCTATCTAGAGTTGTTTCACTTTAATGTAATCACAAAATAAAAAAAATAAATGTAATCACACTAATATTATAAATGCGAAAGTTTGTGAGTGTGTGCGTGTGTGTGTGTGTGTATGTCTGTTACTTCTTCACGCTCCAGCAGATGGACCGATTTAGATGAAATTTGGTATGTAAATAGCTTATACCCTGGATTAACACATAGGATACTTTTTATCCCGGTCTACGCGGGTGAAACCGCGGGGCGCAGCTAGTGTCTTATAATTTTCAAACGTTATTTTTTATTCAGTCGTTACGGGTCGTCAGAAGCCCGAAAGTCTGACAACCAGTCTTACCAAGGGGTATCGTATTACCCAGTTACTGGGTTGTGGAGGTCAGACAGGCAGTCGCTCCATGTAAAATACTGGTATTCAGCTGCATCCGGTTAGACTGGAAGCCGACCCCAACATGGTTGGGAAAAGGCTAGGCAGATTGATTTTTTATTAATCAATCAAACAATCATTATTAAATCATGATCATCATTCAATCATCAATTATTTTGAATACACCATCATCTCGTATAATTTTTAGAAGTGTTCTAAAGTAAACAATGTACAAACGCGTCTTAAATTGAAAGTAACATTTGGGCCACTTTAGTCGCCTGAACATGGTCATAAAACAACTAAAGATGCCTCAACGCACCAGTGGCTAAGTTTGTGCGATCGTACGATCGCGGGTAAGTACAGTTGCTTGTTAATCCTAAGTGAAACCTTAATTACTTTAAGCGATTTTGAACCATACTCCTGAAACAATCCCCCACCACTCCGCCGAGATCTCAAGTTAAATGTCGGCAACTATAGTAAGTAGGTAGGTAGGTAATAAAAAGGTAGCAACAAAACTCGACATTTCATAATGGATTTTCGTCATTAAAAAAGTAACTATATCACTCATTTATATATAGTATAGTGATAATATGAATAGTATACTTAAATTTAAAATCTAAGATTTAATTTTTTCATGAGCGGCCGTACGTGTCTCGCTCGCTGAGCGCGTAATACACCCTGACTGACTTGTAACCCAGAGTTGCCGCGAGCTGTAGGTACTTATCTCGAGCGGAATGTACCAGTGCAAGAGGCCTGGCAAAGTTTAGAAGGTCGTCAACATGTATGAATCCGTCGCTTTTTTGTGGTCATTCGAATTCGGTCGGATGACCAGTAATCTAGATGTTATTCTGTTTATTTATTATATCTACTTTATTGCGAGACATTTGAAGCTGAAATATTCAGGATATATATTTAACTAAATGCTCTAATTTTTGGTTTACACCCAAACATCCTAGGTTAATTCTGTTTCTTGCATTTTGACGTCAAATTTGGCTTGACTTGAAGTGATATTATTAAAAAACGAGTGTATATTTAGACTTCAAACATTTTATAGATGTTAATAATAACAAGAAGAACCGAATACCGTTTTCAGTGAGTTATACGTTTGTTCATATAAGCCCTAAGATTTTTCTCGGGTTTTCATAAATGCATGATTACTTTAAAACGGTAAATATATTTGAAAATCCAATTAATGCACAAATACGTACAAATTGAGGGCTACTGATATACGTTTATTCTACGGGCGCACAATTATTCGTTTCCGAGAAACAAGATTCTGCTAAACGTTACTCCAGCAGGAAATGAAATATCTCTAAAACCTTAAGACGCACAAATTTCATTTTTGGCGTACATTTACGCACAAATATAAGCTATCCGCCCATGTACTTTATTTCTCTCTCTGGTCATTCGTTTAAAATCTTCCTGCTGGAAAAACGTTACCCCAGCAGGAATAGTTTTTTCGTGTTTTTTCGAAAACGGCAGCACGCACAATTTTTTTATTTGGCGCACAATTACAGCGGATTACGCTCTAATTATTATTTGTACTCAATTCATTCTAGAAGAGATTTTCTTGCTGGCGTAACGCACACCCTCACGCCCTCAGTCGCCGTAGGAGACGCCCTGGCCGGCGGGAGTCGAGAGTCGACTACCGACCACCGTAGGCGCGGGCTTGCAGACGGCCGGGGGCCGCCGGGGTCGCGGGTTGTTCGAAAGAGATACCGTAAAAGTCTGACACGCCTTTCCGCTCCGCCCAGAGCGGGAGAAGACAAGTCATCTGATGATTTCCCATCCACAAAAAAAAAAGAACCAAAAAGGCAAAATTATGAAAGACATTTTAGGAGGCAATATAATTTAATTACTTATTACTGTTTTCCTTAAAACTAAAACAACTGACGCCATCTATTTTTTTTTCCTACGAATATTCTTCATTCATTCTGTCTTCTATTTCCTGCTGGATACCAGCATTTTTTCTTCTGTTTCTGTAAAAAAGAAATTGATTCAACACTATTATCCCGACTACAGGAAAGGAAGCTTGACGTGTTCTCGAGGCAGACGTAAGGGTGGACATCTTCATGCTATACTTGAATACACAATCTATACTAATATTATAAAGAGGTAAAATTTGTATGTAAGTTTGTAAGTTTGTATGTAGGGGGTAATCTCCGGAACCAATGATCCAATTCTAAAAATTTTTTCACTGGTAGAAAGCTACATTATTCCTGAGTGCTATAGGCTATAAATAATATTTATATCATGCATATATTGATAATACGAATAATTGTTTAATAACATAAGAGTTAGATCTAACAAAACTTTACAGAATATACAAAAAACTAAAACTAAACTTATAAATTACTTATCATAAATCTATGAAACCGCTACCAGTTGGCAACGTACCCAAAATGCTGGCAGCATTGCCACGCTGGATGGCAATGCTTAATCTTTGTGCAAAATACAGGCCAGCATTTTGGTCACGTGTAGCTTCGACCAAACGTGCCGAAAGATCTTTGAAAATTTTATGTGCTCCCCCTCCCTCCCTCTCATGCATATTAGCCGAGCTATCACAATTTTTGTCTAACAAGTCGGAAAGAAATACCTTTTTAAACTGACTTTTTTGCATGCGCTGCCCTAACGGTTGTTTAAAATTGAGAACAATGTATGGCCGTCTGGTTTGTCTTAAATAATTCTACAAAAAAGTCCGCGACACCATATTTCTATCTTTTATATTTTATCTTTTATACATCTTTTAAGCTTTAAAAAAGTTTGGATGATTATTTAAACAACAAAACATTAATCCTTATCAAAATAAGTTATTTTATGATCACAAGGACATCATGGAGATAAGATTTGGCCTTAACAGTATGTCAATTGGTCATACAGTTTCGGAGATAATATAAAATTACTAAATCGCAAAATAACTTTAATTCATACCGGTCGCTCTTGAGCAAACATATTTAGTGCGTTTTATCAATTTAGAATTTACACATAGTTGGCGTTGTTGGCAAATAAGTAATTTTTCTGAATTGCGAGATTTTCCGCGGATTGACGACCCTCTCGATTTATTATTACAGCGGAAGGGTTTGTTTTTTTTGTTAGTTTGTTTGAAAGCGCTATCTCTGGAACTACCCCAGTCGGATTTGAAAAAATCTTTTTGCATCTTATAACCCAGTTCTTGAGGAGGGCTATAGGCGAATAATAGCGCGGGCAGGCGATGCGGAAAATTATAGGCTATTTAACACCACGCTAGGGCCCTTAGGAGCAGAACGCGAAGTAATAGCGCGGGCAGGCGATGCGGAAGGATATAGGCTATTTAACATATTGCTTTGCTAGGGCCCTTAGGAGCCGAGCGCGAAGTAATAGCGCAGGCAGGCGATGCGGTAGGATATAGTCTATTTGACATCACGCTAGGGCCCTTAGGACCCGTGCGCGAAGTAACAGCGCGGGCAGGCGATGCGGAAGGATATAGGCTTTTTATCATCACGGTAGGGCCCTTAGGAGCCGAACGCGAAGTAATAGCGCGGGCAGGCGACGCTGAAGGATATAGTCTATTTAACATCACGCCAGGGCCCTTAAGAGCCGAGCGCGAAGTAACAGCGCGGGCAGGCGATGCGGAAGGATATAGGCTATTTATCATCACAGTAGGGCCCTTAGGAGCCGAGCGCGAAGTAATAACGCGGGCAGGCGATGCGGAAAAATATAGGCTATTTAACATCACGCTAGGGCCCTTAGGAGCCGAGCGCGACGTTACAGCGCGGGCAGGCGATGCGGAAGGATATAGGCTATTTATCATCACGGTAGGCCCCTTAGGAGCCGAGCGCGAAGTAATAGCGTGGGCAGGCGACGCGGAAGGATATAGTCTATTTAACATCACGCTAGGGCCCTTATGATCCGAGCGCGAAGTAACAGCGCGGGCAGGCGATGCGGAAGGATATAGGCTATTTATCATCACAGTAGGGCCCTTAGGACTTAGGACTTAGGACAAGAAATTTCACGCGGACGAAGTCGCGGGCAGAAGCTAGTCTTAAATAATTTGCATGTATTGCCACTAAAACAAATATCTACTTTAGCGTTATGTAGTCTAAGTTAATTTTTGATTGAATGTTTGCAATAAAAATAAGTCGTATGGATGGTTGCAGTGGAATTTGAACTTTGTCATATATAGCATTCAGTTTATCTTACTAAAACATGATAATTGGTCGAACGAGCGAAGCGTCTCTGCTACACAAGGCTGACAAAATTTGGTTTCGTCTGTCTATTTTTTGCTACTTCTCTACAGGTCGTAGGTATTTTACAACCAATCTGGACGAAACAATTCTATACAGGTTTAACAATTTTATAGATTTTTTTTTTGTCGTTATGGAGTTTTGATTGGAGGGTGACTCAAAAACAAAAAAAAAAGATTAGCAGGAGTCGCTTTGAACGGTAGTGTGCGTCGTTTCTTGTGTTTGACCAATTTATTTTATTATAATATCGAAACTATACTATGTCTGACAACATAAAGCTATACAGGATATAAGGGGCAGCCCTCCGCAAACTAACAGGGTGCATTCACCACCGGAAAATTTCTCAGGAAAATTTTCATTTTTTTAATAGTTTTTTCAGTTACATTTTCTTTATTTCAATGTAAAATTACATTGTGTGTTCGCAGCACTCTATTTATGTAAAAAAACACCAAAAAAACCCAGCAATGGATGTTGAAATGCTCTAAGGAACGACGCGTGAAATCAGCTGTTCACTTTCTGTCTATCTACAGAGTACCCCTCCGGCCACGCGACACAGTCGCCCGCATCGGAAAGTACTGCATATAAGTCCCTGTAGAGCGGTTCGACGAGTCCAAGGGACCCGCTGCCGGAATCCGAATGCTACCTTAAGCTGCCAGTGTCAATATCCTTGTTTCTCACCTCTTAGGATATGGCTCCTTGAGATGGGCGGTGCGGTAGTGTAGCTTCAAACTGCAATTCTGAGTGAACCGTTTTTCGCACATTGAGCATTCATAGGGCTTTTCGCCGGTGTGTGTCTGAAATATAAAATATATACTTACAACATTTTTTAAGGTCGATCGCTTAATTGATTTATCACTTTTGACAGCAATTAAATTGTGCCCACTACTTAAATTTGTATACGTACGCTACGGTAAATGCGGTAGTGGGCTGCGTTATTTCAGAGTAGACAAGCTAACTAAGTTAAGCTCAGATTCATTTTAACGCTCAGGGTGGTTGAAAATCTCAAGATAGGAATAAATTAATATCATGAACTCATTGATGTATAAATTAGGAAGATAAGGTTCGCGCTCCACGACGTGGATCGCATAAATTGTGTTAACGCACACAATTGACCTTAGTTACAATCGAACTGGCGTTTGTGTAGCACATGTGTAGCACGTTAAGTAAAATAATTACCGTAATCGTCTAAATAAGCAGCAGCAATGCATGCATGTGTTTTCAAAATGTGCACAAATAGTTCAAAAAGCAAAAACAAGTTCCACGGGATTACTTTTCACTCGTAAGAAAAGCCGAAAATGTTAATTTGTTGAAAATTATAATAATACTAGCTTTTGCCCGCGGCTCCGCCCGCGTGGATGTCGGAAAATATCCTACGGGAACATACTACCGGGAATTCCTTCCTTATTCCTTGTCTACCTTATAAAAGGAATCTCTGTGCAAAATTTCAGCTTTCTAGGTCCAAGGGTTTGGGTTGGGCGTTGATGAATCAGTCAGTCAGTCAGTCAGGACTATGTAGATATAAATGTTTGCTTCGCCATGTTTGTGAGAGCGAGATAGACATACAATGTCATTCACGCTTTTTTGTCATTTCGCTTGCACGACAGCGCCGGCTCCTATCTCTGTCCTTGTCTATCGGTAACTGTTGGTTTGAGACTGTGATCACAGATGTGCGAGTTTCGGTGCATGTAGTCGTGCGCCGAGTCCAGGTTTAGTGATTGCGATGTTAGCGCGTAACATATCTTCCTCTAATATATCAATGCATCATAATATTATGTTGCTCCACGCGTCATCGCATCATGTTGGTGTTAGGGCCAACATGTTAGCAAGTTTTGCAGTTGCTACCAAAGCAGCATTCAAGGTGCTCATACATCTTGCGGACACAACACCTGCCGTTAAAAATGCCTGTGCCTAAGCTAGAACTGTTCAGAAAGAACTGTGCCTATATGGCACCTCTAATATATAACTCTTTGCCCAAAGGAATGACTGATCTGCCTTATAAAAGGTTCTGTTGTGCCTTACAAAAATGGTTAATCCAGGAGAGCAATAGTAATAATAGGGATAGTAGTAATAGGGATGAAATAGTTCTAATACTTAATTGTAATTTTATTCAAATAATTGTTGAACATTAACCATATTTTTGCATGCCTTTAATGAGGGTGAAATATGTCCTGTGCTATAATTTAATTTAACATCTTATGTACCCACCATATTTCAGACAAATAAATAATTTATGATTATGATTATGAGAAACCTAAAACCTAACACACAACATAACATCACGCCTCGTTTCCCCGAAGAGTTGGGCAGAGGTACCTATACAGTAACCCACATTTCGCCGGATATGTTCAAGCCCCATGTAACAGGGGGCGAGCCTATTGCCATCAACCGGGCACACATCCAGACTCCGGGCTGCTGCTGAGAAATTCCAGATTTTATATCTGGAATTTCTCGCCCACTTACACTTTGCCCAACCTAGGAATCTATGATAAACAGCAATGTTCTAGTGAAGCTTACCAGTTGATGTCTGGTCATGCTGCTTTTACTGTTGAACTGCATGCGGCAAGTAGAACAAGTGTATAGCCTCTCTCGTGTGTGGGTGTTGAGGTGAGCTGCCACGCTGTTGGCCTGTGAAGAAATTACAAAAATTTATTAATTGACCGAGCGAGCGAAGCGTCTCCAAATCTGTGGCGTAATTTTATAAGATATTAGGGTTCCGTACCAAAAGGGACCCTTATAGTACGACTCAGTTTGTCACAGCTGGATATTACTAGAACTACTAATGCTATCAACTTGAAATTTGGAACAGTTTTAGAATGTCCGTAAGGATTGAGTCGCCAAATTTCGTATCTTAATGAAATTTAATACTTATTTAGTAGTAAGTTTAAAAATTTTGTAGGTTCGATCCTCGATTTTGTAGGTATAATACTTCAAAAGATATATGAACTTATAGGTGGCAACTCAATCTAAATGTTTGGACTGAGTCGCCACGTCAGAACTAAGAACATCATGGATGAATGTTTATCATAATTTGGTATGATTTAGTAGTATTTGAGAGTATTTAGTAGACAAAATCTGAGCTCGGTAGTGTTAAAATTAAAAAAGTTACAATATATTATGTGTGGCTCCTCAGACCATACACATACGACTGGTCATTTTTCAAAGAAGCAGTAGTTCATTTTAATGCGCAATTTCAACATCATTTAGTAGTAAGTATATTAGATTTGTAGGATAAGAGTCGGCAATCACAAAAGAAAGAAATGGGAGATATAGCATATTTAATGTGGCTCCTCAATTCAGATGCTTCGGTAAATAGATTTGCCTCTAATCTACATAATCATGTGACGAAATTTGGAACAAAAAACGCCAATATTTTGTATAAATTTCTACAAAATGTAGGTATAAAAAAATACAAAAAAAAGTACATATTTACGAAGTTATTAGCTATTCTTTAATTTCTTATGAATTTTTTTTGTAGGGTGACCATGAATACGTGATTTAAAAAGAAAATGTACGTTTCGTGGCTTATAGAAACAAAATCTATTTTGTCGCATGTTTTCAAAGTCAGCCTGTATAGTCGGATTTGCACAATGATTTTTTTGTTTGAAAGGTTATGCTCTCGAGGTGGTCCCACTGTCACCAAATCAGAATCTGATGAGGAGATCCCATGGAAATCGAGGGAATCCCTTAAATTTTCGTTTATTGGCAACGACACTACCAGCCGCACTACCAGTAGTGTCGTTTCCAATTAACGACACTACCAAGCCTATTTTTTTTTGGATTATATTGTACAGTCAACACAGCAAACTTCATTATCATCATAGTTTCATCATGGAACTTGTGAAATTTTTTAAGGGTGTAAAACACTAGAGGTAAAAAAAAAACACCTAAAACGATAATGAGGTCAAAATGGAAATCCAAGATGGCGGCTGCAAAAATTTTCGCAGCCGCCATTTCAAGCCGACGCCGCGCGGCGCAGCGGAACGTGTCTACATTCGCCACGTGCTCCCGCCCCACCCTGCGTCTTTTTAATTTTATTTTTGTATTCTTCTTCCTCTTCCTCTTCTGCAATAAGTCCGATTATAACAAGATCCCAGTCTATCATTATAATTTCACTCGAGCACTCGACCAAACTGCTTCAATTCTACACGAAGCCTGGACGGAAATAGTAGAGACTGTAATAGAGTAGTCGCGCGGCTTCGTGAGGCGCAGCACCGCTCTTGCACAACGCGCGTACCAGCGAAGCACCGCTGTGTCGCGATGCATCGCTATACGCTGCGAGGCATCACGAGGCGCAGCGCTGCATGGTGCAACGTATTCTAAATTCTCACAATGAAATGTGTATATTTTCGTGTAGAAAATAAAGTTATATTTTGAGTCGCTCTTTTAAAATGTGCGCGCAGCGTCGCGTTGCGTCGCGTCTCGGTGTGAGCTGACCCTAACTCGCGCATTTGCTCTCGGAGACCACAGATGGGCATCGGGACTACTCAATTATTGTATTTCGCGGGTTGTGATTCGATTAGTGGACCTACCACTTATTATGTGCTGTTTTTTAAAACATATAGTATAGGTATAGTTCCTTTTTAGGGTTCCGTACCAAAATGGTAAAAAAGGAACCCTTATGGTGTGACTCAGTCTGTCTGTCTGTCTGTCTGTCTGTCTGTCACAGCTGGATATCTCAAGAACTACTAATGCTATCAACTTCAAATTAGGAACAGTTTTAGATGATGTTTACCCAACTATTTTGCAAATAAGAAAGAAATAGAAATATTTATACTTTTTTTGCAACATTGACTGAAAGGGGGTCTTAAAAATTCAAAGTGGGTTTACTATGGTATATTGGGTATCATACGAAAGAGCGCTATTTGCACATTCTCAAACATTTAAAAAAAAAATGTAAAAAAAATACCGTTCCCCCCCCCCCCCCCTTATCTCCGAAGTTTGCGAAGCGAAAAATCTGCAAATATTCTATATGATAGAAGTTTGTGTAAAGATTACAGGAAAAATAAAACGATGTCTCTAAATAGCACACTTTTTCAGAAATCGGAACGGAACCCTCGGTGTGCGAGTCCGACTCGCTCTTGACCGGTTTTGTAACAATACGTAATTTGCATAATTATCTTTGTTGGCACATCTTGATTTCAATTGTGATTTGTTTTAAAACACAAAAGCGCTTCGATACAAAATCGTAGTTATAAACGCTTACCATAACATCAGAGGTATCAATGGGCAGTATGAATAGTTTTTTACAATTAGTAATAATGTGTTTGTTTATTAGGTAAGTTAGTATTTAAGTGGCAATTATTTAGAACGTTTAGGATGAACACTTTATTATTTTTCTCCTTTACGAAGTGAATAATACAATTCTGTTAGAAATAAGCAGGGATTTTATTAAAAAAATAAATTTCAAAAACTAGTCATCCTGGTTTCATTTAACATCATCATCATCATCATTTCAGCCGAAAGACGTCCACTGCTCCCCCCAAAAGGGACCTCATTCTTAACTCGATCTCGCAGAAAAACACCGAGCATAACCCTCTTCTTTGGCTTTTGGGTGACCTTGAGCTTTCTTATGAGGCCCATTGTAAAACGCTACGTCTTAGTGCCGTAAATCATAACTGGCAACACACACTGGTCAAAGACTTTTGTTTCGAGACACTGCGATATTTTGGACGAGAAGATCTTCCGTAGCTTCCCTAACTTAACGAAGTTGGACTTACCTAGTTTGACCGTTTGTCCCAGGTACACACACAACATGGTCACCCTCAATAGCGAATTCTTAATGAATATCGAAAAGTATTTTTTTTTTCAGATACCGAATATATACAATGTTGATTTGTACATAAGTATTTAGTAGACATTTATACTAAATGTTAGTGTCTCTGGTTATTGATTCCGTTGTGATCTCAGGTAGATACAATCAATTATTTATTTGCAGAACGTCAGGACTGAGGAGCCAAATAAAATGCGTTTATTTACTAAATTCACTCAGTTTTACTACTTTCTCTATATACTACAAATTCGAACACACTTACTACTAAATGTTCTTTGGAGTGGAATATAAATTGACCAATTAATTTCATGGAAATTCACGTTCTTATGATTGATTGATTGATGGATTGAGGAGCCACATTAAAAGTATTGTATATTCTTCAATATCAACAGTACAGGACTCAGATTTTTAGTAGGTACTATACACAATTACTACTAAATCATACCAAATAATGATAAACATTCATCCATGACGTACCTAGTTCTGACGTGGCGACTCAATCCAAATATTTAGATTGAGGTGCCACCTTTATGTTCATATATCTTTTGAAGTATTATACCTACAAAATCGAGGATCGAACCTACAAAATTTTTAAACTTACTACTAAATAAGTATTAAATTTCATTAAGATACGAAATGTGGCGACTCAATCCTTACGGACATGTTTTAGATGACGTTTACCCAACTCTTACAAAATGATGACGTCACGGCCTAGTTGAGAATCACAGTGCACAGTTGCTTAGGCTGTCTCCTCTTTGTATTTGCTACGTGGTCACAGCGATACTCCACCTGTCATCACTGCGCCTTACCAGGTGTCCTGCCCAACTCCATTTGAGTTTCAAAATTCTTTTTCCAATGTCGAAAACCTTCGTACGTCTTCGAGTCATGACGTTTGAAACTCGTGCGAGTCGCTAGTTTAAAATATTAGATAAACCTCAACGTACCGCTAGTGAAGCTCCACAAATCTCACAGATGTGTCTCTGCTCTTCTTTTGAAGGAAGAGGCGCATCCTTATGTTCCTCTGTGTGATGTTTCATGTAGGCCGTCAGACTTGAGAAGTTTCTGTTGCACTGGAAATAGTAGTATATGTATTCATACAACATTAGAAATTTGAAATCGATCAAGAGATATCGTGTTACCCAGTAACTGGGTTGTGGAGGTCCGATAGGCACTCGCTCCATGTAAAATACTGGTATACAGCTACATCCGGTTAAACTGGAAGCCAACCCCAACTTAGTTAGGAAAAGTCTAGACAGATGGTGATGACAACATTAGAAGTCCCCAGAATTAGGTGAATATACAATAATCACAGTAGATTATATCCCGACGATTTTCGAGACCCATGCATGAAAAACGTAAAACGTAATGGAGTTTAATTGTGGTAGTTGCGAATGTATTTTTAATTGTCTTTGAATTATCTGTCTCTATGTATAGGCAAAGTCATCATCATCATTCTCCTGTCCCTAACCCAAATTTATTTAGTAAGTAGGTATAGACAAACAAAGTCTGGAGATAAAAATATTAATATTACAACGAAGTTCAAAATGGTTTTGGGATATGTACCGACAGCCTGTTGGAATGGGTAATTGTGAAATACTTTAAAAAATACTAAAACATACTATGGTACAAGGAGTGAATTTCCGAGGATTTCTTCGGAGGCCTTTTTTTCCTCGCTTCGGTTTTGATGGGGCAAGGGTCTCGCATGCCAAGTCCCTGAAACAGACCATACAATATAAGAAATAGGTGTAATAGCTAAACTTTAATAGAGCTTAGGAAAACAAGTCTGACCAGCCATGCACATCGATTTATCAACATATCCGTATAATAATTTCGATATAATTTAAAATTTTCAAACTCTTTATATTAAAAACTTTGAAGTTTTAACCAGAAAGCCAATTCCCGTTATTAAAAACGTTCAAAATCTATTCGAAATTTCATATCAGAGACAATCAATGTCAAAAAACAATACATTGTTTGAAAGTTTGAAACTGAGAACAGAATGCAAATGTTCTTAAAAATACGGGATTTGCTCCTTTGGTTTGTATTCAAGCTTTACATTCTTTAGTATAAATCTACATGAAAGTTCATGTGATGACTGATGTTCGTTTCAAGTGAAACGTAACTTACTCAACTCCTTCGGTATGTTTGGCTGAATGAAACACATGTTTTTGATACGCCTTTCGCGTCTCGAATTTTATGTCACATCGCTCACAGTATGTGTCAGTATTTGTCACACCTTCTTCAGGATTCTAATAATCAAAAAAATATTGTTTTTGTAAGACTCTTTTATTTCTATGTAAATATGTATGCAAACACGAATTTACAACAGGAGAGGACCAAGAATTGATCCCTGGGTAACTCCGAAATATTTTACACTAGATCAGAGCAAAATAAGATTTTAAATTTATAAACCTTTATAACAACAATATATGTATTAGATTCGGCGCAGTTAATTCGATCTGCTCCTAGAATGCAATTTTATTTTCCAGCATATCATGCTCTACTCTATTAAACGCTTCATGGAAATCGAACTAGATTTTTCATCTGAAATGTTTCTGATAGCATAAGATATGCTGCAGTCATAATCTACAACATAACATCGCACCTGTAATCCCTGAAGGGTAAGGCAGATCTGTATCTGAAGTACACCCATGTTTCGCCAGTTATGTTTCAGTCCCATGTAATAAGAGCGAGCCTATTGCCATCAACCGGACACAAATCAAGACTGCGGGCTGCTACTGAGAAATTTCTGATTGAAAAACACAATAATACTTTGCCCGACCAGGGAATCGCACCCAGGACCTCATGGTCAGCATGCGACCGTTAGACTAACGAGGCAATTTACAAATACATACTTACAACAACAGTATTTATATGCATGGTTCTTTTGTGCATGTTGAGTCCTATTGTGCTGACGAATGACGCCCCGCATAGAGTACACACGTGCTCACTGCGATGCGTGCGCAAATGTGTGTAGTATGTTGATAGGTGTCTGGATGAGAAACAAAAATTATTGTAACGTTACTTTCTAGCTGAGCCATTAATGAGAGATGAGCCTGAATATTAATGAGAGAAGGCTTCAATTAGGAAGCCTCTAAGATTTACGGATCCGCAATGCGCCTCCACGTCTCGCTACAACATGAGATTTTGGATCTGGAGATTTTTTATTTATTTATTTAGTTTATCCGTTGTTGGAGATCCAACAACGGATGTACACAAACACAAGAAAAAAGTATTAACAACAAAATTAGCACGTAGGTGTACTCCTTCACTTACAGGAGACCACAGCATGCAAAAAATAATATGTAACTAAGCTAACAAAGTTTTTGTAGCATTTAAAATATTTGAATAAAAATCAAAACACATTTGGTAATACAATTGGAAAAATAGGATTTAAAAAAAATTAAATTAACAGTCATAGGGAAATTAAAAAAATAAAATAAAAATCAAAACACATTCGGTAATAAAATTGGAAAATGAAATTAAAATAAGATTAAAATTAAAACAAAAACAATTTACAACATTAAAACAATTAACAATTAGCTAAATTATTGCAGTATTTTTTATAATTATTAACGAGAAATTCACAGATGTCAAAATTGGTGATCTTGGCTGTTGTGTTGTATTGCCTGCAAAGTCTTGGCACAGCGGCATAATGACCTAAGTTGGTTTTTGAACCAGGAATGTAGAATAACTCATATGTATTAGACCTGGGAATCCGAGTTGGAATTTTAATCTCTAATGAGTTCAAAAGCTGCTAAACTGCTTTTATTTTGTATTTTGTGTGTGTTGTTTTGTTTAGTTTGTTTTTATTTTGTTGTGAGTTAATGTGAGTGTTGAAATATGGATAATGTCTGAAATAAAATGTTAAATTAAATTAAAAGTTCACCACAATCTATCGTTCCATTAAATATTTTGTGAATGATAGTGTGGTCTAGTTTCCTCCTACGACTGGCTAGTGTATCCAAATGATAAGATAAGATAAAAGTTTATTTTCTCACCACAATATTATTGAAAATACACAATACACCATGAATACATTATTTGAATATTGTGGGAGACTGGTGCCTGAGCTAAGCTCTAGGCCTGTATTTCAGGACACCAGGTCTCCGCCCTTTTACAAAATAAAACTTTTTATGTATGTACTTGTAAACTGACAAAAATTTTAAAGATAAAAAAAGAAAAATCAAGATTTTATAAATATTGGTGGCTCGAATGAAAATTTCAAACTTTACATATACTTAAACTAAACTTTTTTTTTTAAATTAGGTTACTTATGTGTGGAAGAATGTGTGTAAGGGGGGGTGAGTGTGTGTGTGTGTGTGTGTGTGTGTGAAGAGGTGTTGGTCTGAGCGAGTGACGTGTGGGTGTATGTATGTGTGTTAGGCGCTTTTTTGGGCGTGCGTGACTGAACGAAAGTGTGTGATAGCTAGTCAGTTGTTTAGCCAAGTGATCTCCGTAGCACAGATGGTAAAGGAACCGCCTTTGGACACTCCGTAAACGCTTGGTATAAACATCGTAATGCGGATTCCATACCACTGAACCATAAGTACTCTAAGATTGGACGGACTAGGGTATTGAAGAGCTTTATTTTTGTAGATGGTTTCATAAATACTTTACTGTTTCGCAAAACGAATCGCAGTACCTTATAGGACCTAGATACAACATTTAGAATATGCACATTGAACTTCAGTGCTTGGTCGAGTTGAACTCCGAGGTCGCGAACACTATTCAGTTTCTGTACTTCTGTGTAGTATTTTATTATCTAACACCTTTTTGTTACACGTGATCTGGATGTAGTGACACTTACCGATGTTTAAGTGCATGTTTATTTTTTATTTATTTATTGAAATACAAATACAAAATCTTTATTGCAACAACAAGTATTTACATTTCATGTGCAAACCCTGTTTCCCAAACTAGCGTGAGCTGTATGTTGGGAATCAGATCCTTCCAGATAAATATGTCGAGCTAAAGTGTTACAATCATAACTTATAATAATTTATCTATTAAAAATGCCATAAAACTACCATTACAGGTCTTAACCTAATGCGATAGCCAAGTCACACACCCAAAATTAAAATTAAAGTATAAAATATATCCAAAAATCATTGATTATAACATAATCTAAACAATAGTACTTTTGCGAATTCACCCCAGTGACATGTAAATACATCAATTTCGACCTGAATATGATTGAAGGTGCAAATGTTGTTATGTGTACACCAGTCTACAAGTCTATTGATGTCGTCTTGAAGCATTATGGAGTCTAGATTACTCTAAATTGGCTTCATTATCTTTAAGTCATCAGCAAACTGTCTGATCATACAGCACAAATACTATCTTGTCCTGTTAGGAAAACGTACTCAATAAGGCACTGGTACAAATTTAGAAGAGACTATAGCAACGAAAATGTTGAAAAATTTATTAAATGTTTAAAAGCCCTGACTTTTAGTGACTGCTATGGAAAAAGTGATCCAAATGCTGCTTTTGAAGAATTCCATAAACTATTTAAACTTTTCTATGACCTCTGCTTTCCAAACATAAAAATTAAGGTTCCAATCATGCGAAATACTAAATGGCTCAGTAAAGGATTAAAGACATGTTCCCTCCGTAAAAGAACACTACTTAAAACATATCGACTATCAGGTAATAAAAGAGATAGGAGTGATTTTAAAAAATATGCAAAAAGGTATAAAAAAATCATAAAACTCACGCAAAGGTCGCAAAACAACTATCATATCCAAACAGCCACAAATAAATCTAAAGCAGTGTGGCAAATAATAAATAAATACAAAAACAATAACCCCCCTGAAAAAATTAATAGAATTAAATATAATAACCAACTTATAACTGCTCCTGATGCTATAGCACAAACATTCAACAACTTTTTTATTGATGACATTTCAAAACTAACGAATAATACAATAAACTACGCTAATATTCTAACCCATAACAAACCAAGCTCCTGTTTCTTAGCCCCTGTTACCCCTAACGAAGTTGTCAAAATAATTATGACATTAAAAAACACTAACAGTACAGGTTGTGATGGAATTTCCACTAAAATATTAAAACGTGTAGTGTATGAAATTGCTCCAATCATCACCTACATAATAAATCAGTGTCTTGAAGAAGGAATTTTCCCGACATATTTAAAAACTACTGTAGTTACACCAATATTCAAAAAAGAAAACACGGAAGATGTACGATGTTATAGACCTATCGCTCTCATTCCAATAATGGCTAAAATATTTGAAAGAGTACTATATAATAATCTTAGTGAATATTTTGAAAAAAATCAAATAATAATAGATAATCAAGTTGGATTCAGAAAAGGGAAATCAGTTAATACAGCAATGCATCAGTTTTTACAAAAAGTTATAACGGAACTAGATAAAAAAAATGAGGTCACAGCCCTATACATGGACATGTCAAAAGCTTTTGATAATGTTGACCATGGACTACTACTACAGAAACTAGAAATTTACGGAGTTCGAGGTAAAGCACTAGAAATAATCAAATCCTATCTCAGTAATAGACTACAGTTCACTGAAATAACACAATTATGTCCATTCACAAAAACAGAAATTAAATATACATCGAGCCCAAGATCTATAAAATATGGTGTACCTCAAGGTTCGATACTAGGACCACTACTATTTCTCATTTATATAAATGATATACCTAATGCTATTCAGCACCCTATGGTTTTATTTGCAGATGACAGTACGGCTCTTTTCACAAATAACAAAAATAAAAATCATGAACTAGAAATAAACGATTCCCTATCTAAATTAATAAATTGGCTTACAATAAATAATCTAAAAATAAATCTTTCAAAAACCCATTACATGAACTTCAAGAATAAAAACGCAAAATCAATTCCATTATCTATTGAGCACAATAACGCAACTGTGTCTGAGGTTACTAGTACAAAATTTCTAGGTATCTATATAGATTCTAATATGACATGGAAAACGCATGTAAATAGTGTATGTAACAAATTAAATCAATTCTCTTATGCCCTCTACATGCTCAAAAAAGTATCTAACCAAACCACACTGCTTAGTGCTTATCATGCTTATGTGGGATCCACTCTATCTTATGGGATACTATATTGGGGATACTCATCTGATAAGGAAATTGCGTTCAAGGCACAAAAAAAGTGTATTAGATCAATATGTGGGATACACCAAACCAATTCATGTAAACCTCATTTCGTAAATCTCAAGATATTAACCCTCCCTGCTCTATATATCTACGCGGCCTCAATTTTAGTTAAATCAAATATCAGTAGCTATGACACATTAACAAGCAGTAGACTCAAAAATACATTACGCAATAAAACATCCCACACTGCAGTGTATAGCAATAGCATTTTTTGTATGGGCATCAAAATATATAATAAGTTACCCATAGACATTAAGAACCAACACTCAATTGGTATTTTTAAAAGGAAGCTAAAAGACTTCCTGATTAAAAAGGCATATTACTCTGTAAAGGAATTCCTTGAAGAAAAATAATTATATAATATATAATACTAAAAGATTGTTGATACTTGATAATTATAATGTGATATAAACTGTAAGAATAGTCTGATATAATATAAAATGTATGAACAATGATAATTATTAATGTAATGTAAATTGTTTAACTGTAGTATTGAGTACCTATACTTTTTCATTTATAACAATTTAAATTGCAATGCCTTAACAGGCAACTAAGTTCTAAGAACCTATATATTTGTTAACATCTTCAAAATTGTACACTTAGTTCGCAATAAAGAATTTGAATTTGAATTTGAATTTGAAAACAAATAAAAACGGGAGTGTTTGAAGCATTCAGTGATATCGTTAATGAACACGTTAAAAAGAATAGGTCCCAAATGTGATCCTTGCGGAATTCCGGAAGTTGCTTTATAGCTGTTAGAAAAATAACCATTAACTACCACTTTTGACTCTCTATTTTCAAGGTAAGATTTAAACCACCCTATTACTTGTCCCGCCCACACCCCGTTGAGCCAATTTATTTATAAGAAGACGGTGATCTACCTTATCAAATGCTTTACTAAAGTCGGTATAAATAGCGTCCACTGGGATACGCTTGTCAAGACATTTAGACAAAGCCGATGTAAAACATAGATTAGTATTGGTAGACCTAGACTTGACGAAACCACGCTGATCCGTGATGTGTTGTTTAAAGTACCACATCAGACGTCTTCTAACAAGTTTTTCGAACACTTTTCCGAATGTAGCTAGTAATGAGATTGGTCTATAATTAGTTACTAAATGCTGTTTCCCGGATTTAAATATAGGTATCACGAGAGCCTCTTTCTAGGAGTTTGGAAAAATACTATCAAGTAAAGATCTATTAAATATTGTTTGTAGGGGTGGTACTAAGGCCTTAGCACAGCGTTTTATAAACATAGGAGGAATGCCGTCACTACCCGCGCTTAGTTTCGTCCAATCTGATTAATTCACGGAATATTTCGTTACCATTATTGATTTGATGGTAACGAAATGCAAATCTGTTGAATCTGAACACTAATGACAGAATACCTGAATTCCTCTCCGCAGTGAATGCACTTTCTTATTACCCCGTTGTGATAATCATTGTGAAAAAGAGCTGTATTCCTGCAAGTGAAAAAATACGTATGATGTAAATAATTGAAAAAGAAAAACATAACTAGTGTGTATTTTAAACTAAGTGAAAATTAGAAAATAACTCCAGGCTGCTGTGACAAATTGAAACCAATTGCACTATTGCCGACCTGAGAATCGAATCCACGCTCAATTGTCACAAATGGACCATCAATGTTCGTTGCGATAATTTATCGATAGGTAATCATTTTGCAAAATCAACCTAACTACGATACGGCTAATGAGTCATGGCCGGTCTAAGAACCAAATGGTGACATGAGGCGAATATGAATGATTCAGACCCGCCATGATTTATGACACCGTATTTTGTATTACATACTCACTTCAGGGGGCACATGAGGTCGCATCTCAAGCATTTGTACTTAGTGTAGTGTTGCGTTATATGCCTCGTTAGGTGACACTTCATTTTAAAGCGCATGTTGCAGAAGCGACACTCTACTGGGCCTAGTGACTGGAAATACATTTATAACGAATAATGATTTCGATTATAGTTATACCGCGTTATCAGAAATGCGTGGTCATTTTAAGGATGTTGTACAGACCATCAAACCGAACTACTTTCTCCATGGGACTAACATCGTAATCGCGACAAAATAATCAACTGGTCTATACAAAACTTTCAACCTACTCGACCTAAATGTATTGAGGGACAGCTGATTTTTTCCGCGATTACAATGTTGGTCCAATAGAGCAAGTAGTTCACACACATTTCTGATACACGCTGTAGACAGGAGGAAATTCGTAGATAGACAGATTGCTATTTATGTATTGTATACTAATTTTAAAGACACAGAAACAAATACCATATTACTTGATCTGTGCTTTCACATTTCACTTCACATTACCAACAAAACCGCTAACGGGTTAGGTACATTTGAATGATCGTCAATTTAGATCAGCTTGACAAATAATGGCTTCCCTCGAGACAAAGACAAAACAACAAAGTTTTAAACAGTGGCTGCATGGTCACCAAAGATATGGAGAAGAAAGTTAGATAAATAATATTGTCTAAATCGTAATTATGTTACCAAATATTACACAGCTTATAATGCAATGCAGGGGAACACACACGCAACCACCACTGAAACATTTGAGCGAGTGTGACATACTCTCGGCCGCCAGGGCACATTCGAGTCAATGAAAGACATGTTGCCCGGTAAATGGTAGCTATAGTACATAGTACTCACACCTGTACCTGTGTGTGTTATATACTACTAAGGAACTAATAAAACTCATAGAGACAGAAAAAGGGTGTAAAATATTTGATTCATACCTCACTATGCCTTAATTTAATATGTCTATTCAGCATATCTTCTTTAGAAAACCCCTTATAACAATCAGAACATTGATAAGCCGCCGACACGTACTTCCGATCTTGTGCTCTTGCTCTAAATTCTACTAGAGCTTCCTCTTCAGTCAAATTGATCTTCAGCCAATGACTAGGATCTAAGTAATTCTTTTTAGAACTGAAAACTTCAAATTTTTTAGCTTTAGTGTCAGGAAGATCTGTTTTAGTATGGTTTTTCTTTCTTTTTTTTTCTTTGTGATTTTTATTAAGAACTATTTCATCGTCACTGTTTTCTTGTTCAGGATTGAAGTTTATTTTCTCTTCTTCAATAGTAATTTCATTTCTAATCTCTTCCTTGATGGCTGTTTTATCAACATCATTAATATTTTCTAAATTTGAATCCTCATCATCACTAAACGTTCTATCATCTTCTAAATCTGGTATCGCTTTTTCTTCTGTACTTATTTCCATATCAAAATTGGTTTTTCCATCTTCAATTGCCTCTATGTGTTCGTTAATCATTTCATTCTTTATTTCTGCTAGATTTTTATCATCCAAAGAGTTGTGACTATCATTGTCACTATCATATTCTATTACATATTTTTCTATTTCTGGTATTCGATCTCTTTTTATTGCCTTTAGCAGATTTTTTGATATTGTTTTGTTTTTAATTATGTATGTTCTTACTCTTTTACTGACTGTTACAATGTCTATTGGTGATTGCAGATTTTTATCTCGTCTATCTATTTGAGATATTGATGATATGGTGATCTGAAAAAATAAAAATTATACTGTTTTATTGTACAAGGTTATGTGTTTAGCAAAACTAAATGGGATGTTTCTTATGATTATTATAATAGAATTTAAATTGAATCTATATGTTTCTTTCTGGTTTTATGGACATTATCAATATCTTCTTATTATCATCTTAGTACCCTTGTACCATGTTACTTGGGGTCGGCGCAAGTTTTCACTTTCCATTCTCCCCTGTCTTATCCAATAATAGAAACAAACACACAGAACAGAAAGCAACTTTGAATTAACTTTATATTGACATTGTTAGAAGCTAATATAAAGAATTACACTGACAGATCCACTCCAAAGCAACTCCTTAAGAGCTTTCTCTCCCATCCAGCATTTCTCTTTGAATTTGTGAAACTTGTATAGAATAGCTGCACACTCATAACAGAAGTAATTAGGTAAGCCATCTTTTTCATTTACCTGTAATAAGTGATGTTTTTTAGACTTCCAAAACTTTCAAAGATTAACAGTCTTTGCAAATAGCTAAGATTTTAAATGTTTGTCACAAGAGGTCTTATATGAAGCTATAAAATAAAATTACCGAGACAGAATATACTAATACAGTGTTGTAGAATAGAATAATATATTGTTTATTTGCATTAAAACATGGTACAATAATGGTGTCAATATCAGCGTTTTATTAAACATACCACCCTATTTCAGATAATTAAAAAAAAATTATGGCTGCCTTCACGGGTGTTGGGTTAGGAGTATTTATCAATAAAAAGTATGTAATATGCCCTTCAAGTATCGGTAACCATTCTCAAAACATACAATATTATGTCATTGTGGAGTTTTTAATATAACTTTTCAATAGAAAGTATTTTATTTTTCCTGAAAAAACCTGAACATCTATATAAATCAATGACACTTTTCGCTGAAATTTTATAACTCAAGAACGGCTGGGGCGATTTAGCTGATTTTGGTTTTGAAATGTTTGACGTAGTCCAGGGAAGGTTTAAACGATGAGAAAAATTGGAAAAATTGCCGGGAAAATTGGAAAATTCTGGAAAACTGAAAGTGGATTTTATATGGGAATATTGAAATTGGGACAGGACAACGTCTGTTGGGTCAGCTAGTTATGTATAAAATCTATTTTTATTTCAGCCTATTCAAATGGCTTCAGCTGCTGTGCCAAGGTAAGCAAGCAAACCTAACACAACAAGTTACCAAATTAAATAAATAAATAAATAGGTATCCTTGGACATTTCACACAACGCCATCTAGTCCCAAGCTAAGCAACCTAATGCTTGTGTTATGGTAACGAGATGGCTGATAAACTACTTGATATAATTTTTTTTTTGTAAATACATCATATTATAGATAGAAAAACACCCAGACTCGGAACAAATACTTGTAGGTTATACAAATATTTTTTCCGAGCGGGAATGGAACCCGCGACATGCTGCGCAGCAGTCAATCGCTCAACCACTGCGCCAACCGAATTAGTGAAAAACATTTTAATGTAGGTACAGGATAATACTACCTACAACTACAAGAATAAAAGAAAGATTGTGTGTTTATCTACCGAGCGGCCATAGGTAATTACTTCAAGGATAATGCCGAGACGTAATACTGTTTACTTTATTATGCTGTTACTAATGCCAAACAATAATAGTAAGAACTCATCTTCTACAATAAGTATACCAAATGGCAATGGTCTAGAAAAATAGTAAAGACCATTATTGGGTTGATTAGCCAAGTCTTCATTCAAATAGCAAAGAGAGATTAGATTAATTTAATTTAATTAGTTGAATGCAAAGTCCAAAATCAGATTTTAATGATAAGATAAATAATGGGTAAAAACTTAAATAATCTTGTGAAAAAATGGTTGTGCTAGAGACTACATACAAATAAAACCTTTAAATATTAACAATACTTGCTTTTCTGGCCATAATTTCTTCATAATATTGTTTTAAACGAAAATTGTCGTAATTATACACTTTTACGCCTTTGCACAGACATATGCGGCAAACTTTGAGGTCCGACATTTTTCTATATTTATATTACACTTATAAATAATATGTCATACTTTAATGTACTTTTCAAATAACATAAAAAATTGTAACAAAACAATACGATTTCCCTCTGAATAACAATCTCAAATCAGCTGTCAGTCAAGTGTCAAATTTCATTTGACAGTCAGTGGTTTTTTATTAACTTATGCAATGGAACACAGGCTTTTTAGTTTTACTCTTTTGTGGAGTGTTTATGACACAGTACGGCCTATTTATCTTGGCTATTCTGAACTTCGCGCAGAAGGCTGTGCAGTAAGATTTTTTAGGAATCAAATGGTGACATGAGGCGAGTGTGAGTGAGAGAACATGCGTGAATGTTCTTAGTGCCCATGTTCAGACTTGCCAAGATATTAAGGCCGTAGTGTATGGAGCGAAACGAGGACACTCACGGTACGGCTGGTCCTTAAATTCAAGGTCGCTCAGCGAGCTATGGAACAGGCTGTGCTTGGAGTCACTCCGAGGTATCGAAACCGGAACGAGATGATCCAGTAAAGAACCTAAGGTCCAAAGTTGTCGACATAGCTCACAGAATAAGCAAGCTGAAGGGGCAATGGGTCGGCCATATTAGCCGTAGAGCCAATGACCGTGTGGCGTTATCTAGCATCGCCACATGCGAACTACGCATCACACTGACGACATGCAAAATCCTGCATCGCGCAAACATCCCGACATCAACCGTCGAGCCACCAGACACAATATCCGTCTGGTCGGAGGATCTTTCCTTTTCTATGATGGAGGATGAGTGGACTTTACACCCTGTTCCTCATACCTCTATAACCGTTGGGGAAGACGTGTTCTTGAGCGGATACCGCGAAATCGGCTTTAAGGTAGGATGCCCTCAAGCTAGGTGAAGCGAGGCGATTAGCTTCATCTTTCTGACTGACCACTTTTTTTTTTTTTTTTTTTGTGGAAATCATCAAATGACTTCTCCCGCTCTGGGTGGAGCGGAAGGGCGTGTCAGACTTTTACTGACTAAAACCCACCCGTGTTCCTTCAGTTGCCTATGCCAGGGCCACGGTATCTCTTTCGAACAACCCGCGACCCCGGCGGCATCGGCCCTATTGGACCCCATCATTACTCACATCTCTTTGAGGCGCGCGTGGAACACAACGTGCCGTCGACCCGAGCCTGGTCCTTACCGGATGGCGAGCTACCCACTACTCGCCATCCGCAAGCCCGCATCTACGGTGGCCGGGAATCGGCTCTCGACTCCGCCGCCCAGGGCGTCTCCTGCGGCGGCTGAGGGCGTGAGGTTGTCCCTCCCTCACGCGTTCCGCCTAATCCTTCGCAGGAGGTGACGGCCTCCCGACCCCTTGACAATTCAATAGTGCCTGTAATTGGTTTATTTAAAATAAATGCTTTGAGTTTGAGGATTTTAGCAGAGTGGCTGGTAGATTAAATTTGCCGATAATCGAACTGAATGGCGTGCAGTTGGAGAGGCCTAATAAGAATGTCCAGTGGGCTTACTATGAGCTCTTAGCAGGTCAGATAAGTTGAACGTTTCCTGTTAGAGAGAGAGACGGAGCTATATACGACCTATAGCTCCGTCTCTCTCTCTCACTGGAAACGTTCATCTTCTGCCCTGCTATAAGAGCTCATAGTAAACCCCCAGCAGTGGACTGCTAACTAAGGTCCAAGTTAGATTTGTTCTCTTTGATCTAATTTCCGAAATGAGATGAGAAGAGAACAAATATAACTTATAGAGATAATTTGATGATTCTTATGGTTTTAGAACGTAAATACATGTTTGTTATACTCGCGGATCATATTTTGATCAAGTTAGTATCTGACACTGACCTGCAAATTGCAAAAAACGCAAATTTGAATTTCGCAGTATACAAATACCATGTGATATAATGTGTACCTTGAAACCTTTCAGGCTAAGGTTTCAAGGAAACAGCGGCTATCCATTGCTTGGAGCGCGTGTGAACTTCCTATGATGTAATCCGAATAGGCCAACGGCTGGCGCCGGTTCTCCCGTAAAGTTCGGTCTCTCCATGTATAGTGTTACCACACTATACATGGAGATCAGCTATAGGTTTTCAAGGACGATTTACGATGAGCTGGTTTGTAAATCAAAACACAAAATAGTAGAAATAATACTTTACTAGAAATAAAATAAACATTCTTATAAAATGTACACTTACATTAATTAATTGCATTAATTTATAATTATAACATAATTATTAATTACGTAGCTACACGAACATTTAACGTTCACTCTCAAACAAATAATAATTACTAAAATTGTAAAATATTTTAGTATTTAGAGATCTATAGTTAATATTAAATACATGATGTAAATATTAGTAAAGCCATTACTGGCAGTGAATTATTTCGGAAGATAAGCAACTGAATAAGTACCGATTACATAAAAAGTACAAAATAATAACCTGTTAGCTTTTAAATTATGTAAATATTATCTTGGAAATTAAAAATAAAATATAAAAAGTTGCCACAAACAAAATAATAAAAAAAAATTTGCAATGCATTTGTATAAATTAATTGTATTGGACAACCATTTGTTTCTAAAATCCGCGTTGTTTATCGCAATGAATTATGGGCATTGACGTTGACCGTTGATGTGGCCCCAGCATTAAAAATACGCCTACTCTAAGGCACCTGTCCCTAGAAAGTAGGAAATCTAGGCCTCTTCTTCTCACTCTTGCTTTTAAGAGATTCTTTAATTTAATCTGTGTAATGAGACGTGCTAAGAAAGCACGGGTTGTCAGAAGGCCGAAAGTCTGACAACCAGTCTTACTAAGGGGTATCGTATTACTCAGCAATTGGGTTGCGGAGGTCAGATAGGCAGTCGCTCCATCTAATATACTGGTATATTCAGCTGCATCCGGTTAGACCCTGACCCCTGACCCCAACATAGGAAAAGGCTAGGCTGATTGATATTTTGGTTGACCAATTACAGCAGCTTACGTAGATTTGTCAGAAAATATAATAATATCCGAGTGAATTCTCTACAAGTGCAAGTTATTAAGTCAGGAAATCTCGTTATAGTGAGCGCGCAAGTGCTAGTCACCGCCTGAGGTATGAGAGCGGTGAGACGAGAGAGGGCGTGATTGAAAAGATGGCAGACTGAGTTAGCTTCACTCCTTTGACTACCTCCCCCGTCTCAACGGTCACATACCTCAGGCCTTAGATAATATACATCTAGATGGAGCCACCGCGTGGCCGGTCATAAGACAGCGATATTATACTTTTTGTAGGTTATGTGGTATGAGAAATGAAGTTTTAACGTAAGACATCTTCCATATTTTGGACTGAAACCCATGTAAATACATACGCACAATGCAAAAACTGTTCAAAAAAGTTAAATTAATCGACGCAAGATAAATTTTGTAACAGTGAAAGCACTTTGTTTGGATAACATGCAAAAGTTCGCCAAGCAAAAATACGGTACGCCGTAAGAGACAGAAGATACGATGCTTTGTCTCAATTTCGTATATATGTGTCTCATTTCCACACATCACACTGTAATCATGGCAACGTCTAGAGATTCAATGTCTTTGCCTCAGGCGGTGACTAGCACTTGCGCGCTCACTATACCAACTTAGCTCACTTGCTAAACATCTCACCAAGCACTCGTGCCAACACGAGTTACATAACTATTGTACTATTTCTCCTATACAAAATATACTATAAATAGTTGTCAAGGGGCTATTGTTTCAATACTTTCGCGCGTAAAAGTTGTCGAGTGTCATGTTTTCGTCAGAATCCTCATGGCCGTACTCATCCTTTGATAGATCGTCGTTTTTCTTTTTTCTGTTCCTGAAATTGATATAAAATTAAGGATCAGTTACACATAGCATACCTAATGACTTTTTAATGGAGGAACACTGACTCCCAAGTCACAGGTATAAACCTAGTTTGGGAGCCAGGCGACCTATGTTTAAGACTTCTGTACATACAAAAAAAAAAAAAAAAATATGATTGATAGACATGACGTCTGTCACAAAGCTGTTACTTTTTCATTAAAGTTTTTTTTTTAAATAGTAAGTGTAGTGGAGCAGTGGTAGAGGACTCGCCTCTCTTGCACGAGCTTGTGTGAGAGAAAAGTGAGTTTTTCAATTCATATGTAGGTACAGTGTTACCCAACTGATATGGGTTATCGATGTACCTGCGCAGAAGATGAATTTTCAAAGCGCGGGAAATGCTATTGACCAATCGGCACGCTCCAAGCACCGCGCTTCTTTTTCCTGTACCGCTATTGGTCGGCAGCTACCGCCATGTTAGCGCGCGCCGCGTATGGCATGTTAGTCAGCCGCCATACTTGCGAGTGAGACGGAACTAACAGCTGCAGTATATTATGAACCTTATAATAGCGATCTTAGGTTGATTGTAAGTTTTAAGCATTCTCGTTAAAAAGTTGTCAATTTTAGACCATTTTTGTACGAGCGCTGACGCAACAATTAAACAAGTTAGTATATTTAATCAACAAATACTAAAACGCCGATTCATAAGGTATTTTGTTTAAATATGAGCGATTTTCTGCAACTGCAAAAAATAACCTTGTAATTCACAGTATCATTATGAATAAAAAAGTTATCTTTGCGATTGTTAAACATATATGGTACGGAACCCTTTGTGTATGAGTCCGACTAGCACTTGGCCGGTTTTTAATATAATTGAAAAGTGTGCATTTAATCGTAAAGCGTTAAAGTTACAAAAATATTTCTCATAAACGTTGAGTTGCACGAAACCAACATTAGTTTATGGGAAACATTAAATTCGTGCCAACCCTTACATTTTGTATCAAAAAGAAAGTGACAGCATCAATTTAAAGTGTCTACAGAGGCACGAGGAACAGCGTGTAAAGTTCACTCATCCTCCATAGAAAAGGGAGGATCCTCCGACCCGACGGGTGTCGTGTCTGGTGGGCAACTGCCCAACGGTTGATGTCGGGACGCTGTATATAATTATGCTAGTCACGCGGTAAACTCTGATTGCGCGATGCAGGTTGCGTGACGTCATGTCATTGTGATGCGTAGTTCGTATGTGGTGATGTAGATGCCGCCATATGTCTGTTAAACTAATGTTGCTTTCATGCAACTCACCGATATATTATTACCTCTTAGGATATGGCTCTTTGAGATGGTATGTGCGGTAGTGTAGCTTCATGCTGCTGGATTGCTTGAACCGTTTGTCGCATAGAGTGCAAGCCACCGGCTTCTCATTGGTGTGGGTCTGAAAATTATAGTAACAAATTATAGGTCATCGGTTTGGAACACTATCCTTGCCCGTTCTTCTCCATAGGTACCTACTACGCAATGGAATGGGCGATTAGCTTCATCTTTCTCACTGACCAACCCCTTGACAATTCAAAAAGCCTGTAATTGGTTTATCACACTCTTCACGCTCAAACGGCTGGACCGATTTGCATGAAATTTAGTTTGTAAATAGCTTATACCCTGGATATACAACAACACATAGGCTACTTTTTATCCCGGTCTAAGCGGGTAAAAGCGCGGGGCGCAGCTAGTTTGAAATAAATGCTTTGAGTTTGAGTTTCATCACAAAGGTAACTGATGATGTCACTCGTAAAGCTGCCACACTAAAATGGAATGGGAAAGAAAACTGTCATATTAGTTCCGCGTAGATGGCGCTAAGGGCCTTTTTATTGTCATGCGTGTTTGCGCCCGCGTGCAGGCCAGGCAAGCATGCTTGTTGCGGGCCGCACGCAGATCAGATCATTTTTTTTAGTAAGACCCGCCCGTGTGCCGCGTGCGCGGGCAATAAAACATGACAGTAAAATCCATTCAGTGTCAAAATGTCTAGCGGTGCCAAAATGTCCAATTGTCAAAATGTCCAATTTTCAAAATGTCAAACAATACATACAAAATACTGAAAATGTTTAAGAATGTCAAACAATACATACAAAATACTGAAAGAACTTCGTAATGGTAGATAAGCTATGTTGTCATATATCTATAACATTATTATATTTATAAAACAATATAGAAAACGGGTCTTATCGCGATATTCTTTTTAACGAGGTAAACAGGTACCTACTTGTTTCCCGACTAATAACCTTTACGAAGTTCTTTCAGTATTTTGTATTTATTGTTTGTCATTAATAAGTAATCATAAGTGTTAAAAAAGCGCTTTGATGAGTTATTGAACACATTTACCACATTCTCAAAGATTTGACATTTTGGGTGTTGGACATTTTGACAATTGGACATTTTGAGAATTGGACATTTTGGGATTGCTAAAAATATGTATATATTTTTATTTCTTTCTTATTTGCAAAATAGTTGGGTAAACGTCATCTAAAACTGTTCCAAATTTCTAGTTGATAGCATTAGTAGTTCTTGAGATATCCAGCTGTGACAGACTGAGTCACACCATAAGAGTTCCTTTTTACCATTTTGGTATGGAACCCTAATTAGGTAAGTACCTATTAGATTAATATTATTTACTAGTTCGCTAATTGATAACATTTTTCAAAAAAGCATTTTTTCATTTAACATTCTTGAAAATTTGGTCCCGTGTGAGCGAGAGAGGTGACAAAATGCGACAGCCCTCTTAAAGTATTATATAAATAAATAACGATGCTTAATGCTATTTTGACATCAACGCCGGAGTGTGACTTATTTGCAGGGAGATGGATAGAATGTGTGTCGTGAATGTTTAAGATTCTGTGAGATGATGAATGAAAGATAAATAAGTAGGTAGTAATTTTCCGTTTCTATTCTGTTGATTGCATTTATATCTCTAGTTTGTTTCTTATTAATTTTTCGTGTTCTATATTGTTTTATAGAACTCTGTACAACGCCTTACATTTATTTAAATCTGTTATGTTGTATATATCTTAAATAAATAAGTAAGCTCACCAGCTGATGTGTAGTCATGCCTCCTTTGCTGCTAAACTGTCGTCCACACGTGTTGCACGTATACATCTTCTCGCGAGTGTGAGTGTTCAGGTGACTTGATACGCTGCCCGGCTGTGAAACAAGAAAAGAAATAAAGAAAAATTGTTTATTCTGCACATAAAAAAAAAAATAGACAAAATACACACACTAATACTTAGTAGCCAAAAGCCTCGTATTCAAAACGTTAAACGTTTGACATCAGTCAGGGCAGGTCACAATTTAATGGTCTACATATTCTGTGGTCTACAGCAAGACCAAAGACAATACAGGTTGCGTAATTATTATGCGATTAATAAAAATAAATAAAACAAATAAATTTTTATTTCACAAAAAAACACATTTACGCCCGGTTTCTCGACGGCTATTCAAATCTAAAATTAACTAATCATTTGTAAAATCTCTTGTTATGTCGAAAACGAGTTGCACGAACGTTGATTAAGTACTTTGATTTGAATCTTTGATCACTTGACACAACAATCAAATTAGTACAAAATCTCTTGTTAATTCAGAATTTGGGTTTCTGAACAAACGATTAAGCTCGAATGTCATGTCAAGCCACTGTCAAATGTTGTGTTAGCTAATCTGTCGAGCTTGGGCGATTATCTTTGCGTTCCCTGTGATTTTCTGTTTTCTTTGGATATTTTCTAGTTATAATTAATAAAACAACTTCTGCACGGAGGCACGGAGGAGTCTCGGTATGTAAAGATGGTCACCCATCCACTGACCAACCCTGGCAAGCATAGTTTAACCTGATAGATCAACTCGTGCGGCTGTTATTACTTATCCACGAGTTCCTCCTAAAAATCTAAAACCAAACAATAAAAATTCTATAGGTAGGTACTTTAATTACGGTACATATTTTTGTTATAGATATTTTTTTTTGATACCTACTTGTTGAGGTTTAGGGGTTTAAGAGTTTTATAAAGGGGAGCCAAATTCTCATTGTTTTTGCGATTGGACACACCGTTTTCGAGATATAAGCAAAAGAAAAAAAATACCAAACATTCAAATTTTCAATAAAATGGCGCCTTGGTCAACAGTGTCAACTTGACATTCAATTGAACGAATTATTTGTCAAAATGAATGAAGAATACGATGTTGCCATACACATAATCTATTTTCTTTAATCATTGACATTGATCGTTGATTAATTAATTTTGTCGTAATCGCCAATTCAGCAACCCAATTTGATTTGACTGGTCTGTTAATTTAACCAGTTTGTTACTTGATTTTAGATTTGAATAGCCGTCGAGAAACCGGGCGTTACGGTTCACAAACACAATTTTCCAAGTAAAAATATAATATTCTAGAAAGAGGTGTATCGTTGGTGTCTGTAATAATTAAAAATTCATTGTATCACAAACACCAGCGCCTGTACCAAACTAAGTTACATTAAAAAAAAAAACAAATGTGCTACACTTGTAAGTTGTAAAAGAAAAATATAAAATTGTCGTTTGTGTATCTTTGACAGTCGTTACGTTACGGGTTGTCAGAAGCCCGAAAGTCTGACAACCAGTCTAATCAAAGGGTATCGTATTACCCAGTAACTGGGTTGTGGAGGTCAGATAGGCAGTTGCTCCGTGTAAAATACTGGTATTCAGCTGCATCCGGTTAGACTGGAAGCCGACCCCAACATAGATGGAAAAGGCAAGGCAGATGATGATGCTGAAGTTCAGTACTCACCGCTAGAGACATGCCACAGATCTCACAAATGTGTCGCTCGTTGGGCGCGAAGAACGAAGTGCGCGGGTGTTCCGCCAGGTGATGCTTCCGACATGCGGCCTGCGTTGCGAAGTGTTTGCCGCACTGCAGGACAAGGAAAAATATTGTTATACTAGAAAGGTTTAAGTAGTAAAATAAAGGTTGTTCCGCCGCAGCGCCTCACAGTTTCGAAGAGCCAATTCACACATCGTTAAGTCTACGCACTATGTTGTTTTTAGCAGGCGTTTGTTACTTTGCTTTGATATTTTCCTATGTAAAATCAGTCTACCGACCACTCTCTGAATGTACGGACGATCTTCAATAAACCTTTTTTATGTAAGCAATTGGACTTTAATTGGCCCCAGTGTATAGTCAAAATATATAAAGATAAACAATCTTGATGTGACTTTTTACACAAACGCATAATAAACAAATAAAATGCTGCTTAAACTAAAGGTTCAATTGATTCAGTAATCATTATTGTTGTATTTACATTGGTTTTTAGATGCATTTTATTTTTAAACTGAGGTTTTATAATAATAAAAAAACCGGTAGAAAAAAAAAAAATTGTAATACTGTTTATCTAAAAAGCCTCATACCCCAATTCTTTCCATAAATTAAAAGTAAATACTCACAATATGACAGTCGGTGGGTATTCTCGTCAGCCTCTTGAGATTCTGCCGCCGTTTCCTGGGGTTAGAAGTTATAGGTGCATTTATTTCTAAGTCTCTGCAAAATATAAAAATATACATACATCTTAGAGAGGGTACCCCGTCGCCGGGAGTCTTTTTTTGGACATTTTACTGTATGGGTTCATGGGCTAGGGGTTCCTATGAGCTGCCTCGGTTTCAGAAACGGATGGTCCAGTTTAAAAAGCCATGAAAGTCTATTGAACCCATAACAGCTAGCTGGTGGCATCGAATTCTGTTGGCAAGGCCTATTTGTCATGTTTACCAACAGGGACTCTTTTAACCCGTGAATACAAAAGCTACTTTGTATGTGTATATTATTTTCATCTTTTTTTTTTAATGTGACTTGTTTTTGCAGAATAAACATTTTTTTTCTTTTCTATTTTTTTTAGGAATGGCAACGTTTTTACTTGGACTTCTAAATACTAATGTGGCTAGCATAGGACTTACAGTTTAGCCGACGCGACGAAAAAATGCGTTCTTGACCGTTTCATACTACTACTTGAATGTGTTTCGCAAATTTGATCCTTATTAAAACTAGAAATTATCCAACTGACAGGTGTCATTAACGCATTCTCTTAACGGTCGGACTGTAACCCATATTAAAAGATTATAGCTCTTTGAATACAAGGCTTTTGGCTACCTTGTAATGTTTTTTTTTGTGTTCGATTTTTGCAGAATAAATTCTTCTTTCTTTCTTCTCTATCTATGCCTACTTCCAGCAGTAGTCCATAATATTATTATGCAGGTTGTGGTAAAAAACTCACTCTATTCCGTCGACGTGATTGGCTGAATGTATGAGATGTTCTTCGTAAGCCTTCCGCGTCTCGAACTTGACGTCACATCGCTGACAATACTGTTCTTCGCCTTGAGGTAGATCCTGAATGAGGAATAAGATAATAATAATTTACGAGGTGAAAAAATAAATATAATATTTACAAGATGAAAAACGTGCATCTTAAGAGAGCTGTCGCGTTTTGTCACCTCTATCGCTCACATTTTTTGGTTATTACATTTGATCGTAGTTTACAAAAGTTGCATTGGTTGGGAATAATGAGACACTCAGGCTTATTAAACCCACTTGCGAATGAAAAACTGTTGGACACAAGATTTGATTTGGTGGGTGAAATCAAACACTATTGATATATTCTTTAGGATACTTAAAACCTTTCGAACAAAGGTATTCAATTACTAATTATTCCTGTTGCTCGCAAACGAGAACACATTATAACTCGTAAGTTAATGGCTACCCGGAAGAGACAGAAAACGAAGTAAACATAGATTATACAATTTTATAAAGAAGTACTGGTGATAAGCTTGACGCGGCTTTCGAAGGACCTTGGCGGGAGCGGCGAATTGACACGACACACAGAATTGAGCTAAAAGGAATCTTGTAAGGAGAAAATGGGATGGATGGACTTACTTGGGAATCTTCTGGATGGTGAGCGTTGACTCAAGGACAGCCTTTATAGATGTCCCACTTCACTGATTTTCTTTCTTCACTGTGGTGCACTTTTACATGAGGTCTTTAAATGTTACACTTGTGTCGGCCAACACTTACGAATAGATAGTTTTGAATTTTTTATAAAGTAGCGGATTACTTTGCGGCGCGGAGCGGTGCGGTTAGCGGAAGCGGGTTGAGGTAGCACTGACTCCTTTAACCTTCGAGAATTTCTCTCAAGTCAGAGTGAAGGTATGCAGCGATTGGCTATCACTGCAACGTAGATGCCGTTGATTGGCGCGGGCGATATACATTCCTTCTCGCTCTGTTGTATGGAATTGGGGAGAGGAAGGAAATATAGCTCAAAACTGCGGTCGGATATATTATAGTAAAAAAAACTTATTATAACTAAAACTTGCGCGAGCATCCTGCCCGGTTTTGAGGATATGTAGTATTCTCAAAAGAAAAGAAATTATATTAGAGCGGACAAAGGAAAAAAAGAAAAATATTTTTAAGTATGTTAACTACAGCTAAATTAGGGTTTTAATTACGCGGTGATGTTATTGAGAAGGTAAAGGACATAGTTTGACAACGGGTCTCTTGAAAGAGCCACTGCATGTCTTCACCATAGCAACGCGGGTTGTCCCATCCCTGCCGGGAAAAACTTCGGTAATTACACCCATTGGCCAACGTAAAGGAGGGACATCATCCTGATGTATGAGAACCACTGTACCAATCTTAATATTGTCTGCGGCATTCAACCATTTTTGTCTAACTTGAAGATTATGTAGATATTCTATACGCCATCTTCTCCAGAAACTACAAACCATCTGGTCAAGCAATTTTTTGCGGCAAGTTAGAGACTTCGACGTTTCGGGAACATTCACGACAGGCAACGAAGTCAACGGAGAAGCCATTATAAAATGAGCGGGAGTAAGCGGTTCTGGGTACGGATCCTCATTCAGGACACAGAGCGGTCTGGAATTTAGAACTGCCTCAATTTCAGTGAGAACAGTCGAAAGGTCCTCATAGGTAAGAAGTTGAGAACCGATAACACGGTATAAATGCGTTTTAATAGATTTAATATTTGATTCCCACAACCCTCCAAAGTGGGGAGCGCGGGGTGGAATCATTTTCCACTCTATGCGGTAGCGGTTAACAAGTAGTTCTTGCAGTTGAGCCTTGGCTCCAACGAAGTTTGTTCCGTTATCGGAATATAAATAAGAGACAGGTCCTCTCCGGGAAATGAATCTTTTGAAAGCGGAAATAAAAGTGTCCGATGACACGTCGGTAACCAATTCAATATGAACTGCTTTGGTAACGAAACAAATGAATAAGCATATGTAAGCCTTCTGACCTCTCTGACCACGGCGTCTACATAACGTAACTTTAATGGGACCAGCGTAGTCCACACCCGTATGAACGAAAGCTTTAGTCTCCTGTACGCGACAAGCGGGTAAATCAGCCATCTTTGGGCTGGGGTGAGAAGGAGAAACTTTAAAACAAAAGTTACATGCATGTAATCTTTGTCTGATGACACCTCTAGAAGAGAGGATCCAATATTTTTGGCGTAACAGAGAACTAAGAAGGCTTACACCGGCATGACAATAAATGCGGCGATAATAGTTTATTAGAACATGTGTAAAATTGTCATGTTTAGGTAAAAGAGCGGGATGCTGAGCTTCATAAGGAAGGTTCGCATTTGACAATCTGCCGCCGATTCTAATTATATTATGCTCGTCTATGAAGAGATCGAGTTTTTTAAATTGTGAGCGAAGTTTTTTACTTTTAATTTCATCATAAACATCTTTAAAATGAAATTGTTGAATACAATGAATCAAATAAATTTCAGCGGTAGCTAATTCACGGACAGTAATTATCTTGTGTGACTTATCATAAGGAATAATACGTAAAAATCTTAGAATGTATACAATTATGCGCAATATTTTATTTAATGATGCAAAATTTTGTGAAAGACTATATATTAAATTGAGTTCTGATACGGTAGATACCAATGTTAGAGTTTTATTATTAAATTCAGGCAATTGTTCGTTGCATGAAGAAACAAAAGGAGTAATAGGCCACTCAGCAGTTGGACGCAGAAGCCACTCAGGGCCATGCCACCATAAATCGTGGTTTAGTAACTGTTCAGGTAGTAGACCTCGAGACAGACAGTCACTAGGATTTTCCTTTCCGTTAATATGATAAAAATGCTTAGGATCAAGGTTTTCTTGACATTTAGCGACGCGGTTACTAACAAAAATGTTCCATTTGTGCGGTGAGGAATGAATCCATGAAAGCGTAATTGTAGAATCGGAAAAGGCAAATATATTATTAATAGCGGTACGACAGCGGTAAGTGTCATAAACTAATTTAATTAGTTTAGACAAAAGAACAGCGGCACAGAGCTCCAGACGAGCTAGAGATATGACCTTAACAGGTGCAACTTTGGATTTAGCACACACCAAAGGAGTTGTCCGCTTTTTCTATGGACGTTGGTTTTTTATTACTCAATAATTCCGATGGGGATTAGTTAAATATATTTGGATAGACAACCCAAAAACTAGTGGTTCGGGGTATATCGTACATTTTTAAACATCGCCAATTTTGAGAAAAATCGTGTTTTATTTTATTGTGAATTTAGTCGTAAGCAGAACAAGCCTTTCTGTGAACGTGAAACGTTAAAGTGAACACGCCCCAAAAAAAAATTAGTAACTTGTGAAAATTGACACAAGATACTGTCATTGTCACTGTCACTGTCAATCAATATTTCATGTAAGAGTATGAATGACAATGTATACAAAACGTTAATTCAGATTATTTAAAATGTAATATTTTCAGTCAAAATTGTGTAGCATAATGCTTTTAAAACTGAAAGCGCACTTTATATTATGATTAAGGCTTCTTGGAATGTTCATGTCATGTGCAAGTTGCATTAAAATACTAAGACCCCGGTTGTCAAGATGTGTTTACGTAAGACCTTTCAGAGATGTATCGACTGCCTAGAGTTGCATGGCTCAATCATGACCTTTACTGCCGATTATTTGTGCCCGACAAATACATCGGACACCGTCAGAGCCATGGGTACAATCTGTTTGCGCAACTGCTATCCAAAACTGTTGCCAGAGCTGAATGTCCAGTCTGTCGTACTTTATAGATGCTAAATGCCATTCTGACAACACATCCTAATAGGGATCTTTTTGTGGATGAATGGAGTAAAATTATGTTTGTGAGGGAAAGTATGCAAGAGAGTCCACTGTTCCATGTTAGTTTTAAATTAAAAATTATATGCAACATAACTATATCTGTCAACATAAAAATTGTTTCTATGTTTTAATGTTATTGGTGTTGTTCCGTTTTAATTAACGATAAATAAATGTTTTAGCATAGTACACAGGCCACTGATCAAGAAAAATTTTTAATTACTTATGAGAATTCCTTTTTATGACTTGGAATCGAGATTGGAAGTGGATGCTACTTCTAAACTAAATTAATATCCTTTAATTGGATGCAAGTGTTGATAATTTTCCTGCCCTTATCTTAATTTGTTTGGAGTCTCGCAACATGTCTTCATCTTCCATACTTCTCTATTAGTCGTCATCTAGGTAGTCTCCCTTTCTATACATTTATCATCTTTCACGCAGTCCATCCATCGTTTTTTTGGTCTTCCTCGACTCGTATAGCCATCCACATTCATACACAACACCAAACATTTTCCTCATTCCTCCACATCATAAATGCTCATACCATGACAACTTATTTCCACACAAGTTTTCAGTCACCGGTGTCACTTTGAGATTTCCTATTATATACTCATTTCTTATTCTATCCACTGGTGTAACCACACATCTTGCTTAGCATGCTCATCTCAGCTGCATGCAATTGCCTTTCATTCATTTCTTTTGTGGCTAAACAGTCAGTTAGGTTTTGTTATGAAATAAAACATTTTAAATATATAATGGTGGCGATACCAGGTCAGCCCGGAGCCCCACCATAATTAAACAATTGAAACATGATAAATAAATGTAATTAAATTAATTCTATTATTAATTAGTGATCATGACCATGAGTCAGTAATTCAACAGTAGCTATTGTAAATAGACTTGGGACTTTACATAGCTCACTAGCATTTTGAGGTGTGAAAAATATTTGTTTACATTAAAATAATAAACCACTTATTTCAGCCTACAATGGCCCATAGACATGTTACAATCGAACATAAATACATTTAAAAAGTATAAAACAAACCTTATAATAATATTATAGCTTAAAACTTCACTTCACTGGCTTATCCTTGCGCTGACTTGTGATACTTTTCTGCGGAAGCGACTGAACGCCACGTCCTGCGGACAAGTCTTCTTCCATGACGACGGACAGATAACAATTTGGTAGTCGCACTACAAACGCCTTGAAGTCAATAAATTAACTTTAAGTTGGCGTTGCGGCGTGACTCTAGTAACTGCACCCTTGTCGTGTACCTCGTCTTCTGGCGCATATACTTCTCGATGTCCTCCGCCTTAGTGGTGGTGTGGTGGTGGTGTGTGTAGACGGAAGATGTAGGTACACGGTGTGTTCGGTTTCGCGGCACGCAAGCTCACTTCGGGATCCGTAGGAGCTTTGCCGTAACGGTTCTTGTTGGTTCGCGATCGGCGCTTCCTCCTTTGCACTGTCACGAAACCCTCATCATCAGCCCTGTTTGACGGCTTTTTTTGCATAGTTTCTTTACTTGGAGCGCGCGGTGATGCTAGCAAAATACTTTTATTTAGTTTCACCAGGACTGGAGACACTGACCTTTTCATGAACTCAACCAATGATTGGGTCAGTGGGTCGTCTTAGGGGCGGATTGAAATTGTGACCCATTGGCCCTCATCGTAATATAATTTTACCTATTATATAAAATAAAATATAAATTGAATACGACAGCAACAGTGACATACTATAAGGAATAAAAATTCAACAACCACTGAATACATTATTTGTCCACTAACCGCCATCCATTCTATTTGGTCGTATTATTTCTTGATATTGACTGTCATATTCTGATAATTTTTAACATACCGATAACATTACATTTTGAGCATATGAGCTGTTTTCCTCTTATTGCTGAGAAAGAGAAGGAGGGAAGTTAGCTACACATACACTGATGTTGATACACTCTGTCTGTTTAGTTAAGCCGGATACAGACTTACGAAATGTAACATGCAATGTAACACGCAATGAATGAATTCCCATAGTGCTTGCGCGCACAAACCGTGCAAACGACACGCACAAACAGAGCATTTCAACTCGTGCGCGCCGCGATCCGCCATTTGTCAGTTTTTTCGCCGAACACAACCCTTTGTGCGCGGAGCGCCAGTGTGGACGGGTTGTGTGTGTCTGTACTGCGAAACGTTCTCGACAGACTGAGCTGAGCTATGTTCGCCGCGCGCATGCCGGAAACAGGATGCGAGTAGGTACGTGCTCGGTTCGTGCGCGTGCTGCGTCCACACTTATGAAATGCTCCTTTCATGTTACATTGCATGAGCATGTTACGTTGCAGCAGTCTGTACCCGGCTTTAGACCGACACGATCTCTCGAGATCACGCCTACGTTAGACTTTTCCAGTATAAGCTGATCTCTCATTGTATAGGATTTCTTTACAATAAGAGGTCAGTGTAAACTGGAAATGTATAGCTTGATGTGTAGCCGTGTGAACAGTATAGTCTGGGTATATGTAATTACCGATGTAATTACTCTGTGCATATTACCACAAGCTTATGCATTCATCATATGCCTAGTTCGTAGACAGTAGAATTCACTGTCTTCGGCCTTGTATTTCACATAAAACATTTATACTCTTTAAATCTGCTGGATTACTTGTCTGTGAAACGCGCGCAGCGCAGTGGCTGCAGTAAACGCTGATTGGATATAATCCCTGACGCTATCAATTTTAGCCAATGACAGAGTGAGCCAGAAAAGTTGCGTTCTGTTAGTGCACCACCCACTAAGATTTCGACTAACTAATCTTAGTGGGTGGTGCACTAACAGAACGCAACTTTTCTGGCTCACTCTGTCATTGGCTAAAATTGATAGCGTCAGGGATTATATCCAATCAGCGTTTACTGCAGCCACTGCGCTGCGCGCGTTTCACAGACAAGTAATCCAGCAGATTTAAAGAGTATAAATGTTTTATGTGAAATACAAGATAATGAACCAATATTTAAATTACATGTATTGTATTTCATTTCAGTTTATTTTCGCTATAGATTATAGAGCAACAATCAATTATCAATTATCAACATAACCTGGAAGCTGAATGAACTTCCAGTTTCATTGTTTTCAATTGTTTGGATTGCTAAGATGGTTACTGGTTGTCCAACAAAGACTTTTCATCATGGTTACGTGAGCATCAAAATGATCGAAACAATGACATTATACATCTAAGGATCGAAATAAAGCTACGAGTAATTTGTACTTTGTGTGACGTAACGCCTATGGCTGAAATCTCAGACCAACTATAACTATAAAGTTTATGGCTGAAATATGTGTTCTGAAAACATACAAGGACATTTTTCACTGATCGTACGGGAAGAATGAACTGCTCAAGAGGTAATGTATTCTTTAACACATTATAAGTTTTCTTTTTAAATATTTGTAACCGGGCTTCTGTTGAAAAAGTTTAAACAGCACTACTTTGCTCAAAGAACATACAGAAAAACGATACTGTGTCCATAAGACCATAACATATTATTTTGTTTTTAGGTAACAGATGGAGATTGCATTTGCCAAGAATGCATTAACCTTTTACTGATATCACAAGCACAACATTAGTGACCCACAGCTCGGTCATCAATCAGTATGTGTGTGTTGTGGCGTTTCTATCTCAAGAAGAATAGGCAGACTATCTCGTCCCTTACCTGATGGTCATCCTAAGCGGGCTTATACAGATAGCATCATCAACCCCCCTCAGGTAAATATGTAAATTAAATATTTACACTTGATATATTAATACTGTATCTGATTACTGCAACACGCATAAATGAAAACTTAATTTCAGATCCCGGCTAATACTCGATCATGTAATACCTGATGGCAAAGGGCTCATAACAATATTCACGAAGTGATGGAAACACCTAGAAAAGCCCAAGTGACTGATGACAGTTTGAAAATGAGCAGGGGATGGTAGTTTTACTTGTAGCGGGGGCAATACTTTTGGTTGGTGAGACGTTGGCGAGAAATTGTCCTGTGTATTTTTGTGCTTGCTAAATGTTTTTGAAATATAAAATATCACTAAGTGTGTATTGTTTCACTTCTGAACACCCATCACAATTATACTATAATAGTTTTTGCCCGCGGCTTCGCCCGCGCATGCATTATACTTAGGTATAAACCTTCCTCTTGAATCACTCTATCTATTAAAAAAAAACCGCATCAAAATCCGTTGCGTAGTTTTAAAGATCTAAGCATATATAGGGACAGACAGACAGCGGGAAGCGACTTTATTTTATAATAAGTAGTGATGTAAACCAGAGATCCTAAGTGAAGGGGAAACTCAATTATCAACTGAAAAGCCAACACTACTAGTGACACAGTGTAGAAGTTAGAAACAGTCAGTTTAGACAGAAATAGTATAATATTTTAATAGGTCTTATGATGAATTGATGATTATAATTTATTAATAAATGAAATAGTTTTGTCCAGCTAAATGCTCAAATACCACATATGAAATAAAAAATATATTCCCCACCATGGATATGTCAGATGTAATTTTAGTTAGCTTAGGAATTTTCAAATTATACAGGTTTGCCTTTATTATTTGGAACTTATTCGGCCGAACAATACTTTTACTGTAGAAGTGAGATGTACAATTATTAAATATTCCAGACATTTTGTCATTACATGAGACAGCTTTGATCAGACGAATAGAGTGTATAATAGTACACTATAATAGTAATATAATAGAGTGTATTACACATAGACAGAGACTAGTTGGCAAAATTGTATTTCTGATTGATATTGCAGTTGCAAAATTGCAACCTGGAAAATACTATTGGAAGCTGTGCGCATGTGATGACAATTGTCTGGTATCTTCGATGGGCTTGGCATCAAAATTATATAATTGTCTTCACTTGCTCAGACACTGAAAATTAAGAAAATTAATTAAATAATATTTAAAACAAAAAAATATTTTATTTCCATCAAAACTAACACTTGCGTCCAATTATAGCATGTTCCATTCAGTTTTTAAAAATAGCATATTTTGGAGTCTTTTCTTCAACTTCCGATCTCGACTCGCAAGCCATTTATAAGTAATTCTCCTACTTAATTAAAAAATGTTCTCGATCAGTAGATACTATTATAATTTACTCCTGCTAAGCAACCCCTGTGGACTATGCTGAAACCTGAAACATGCACCATGACCATGACATGATGCACTTCTTGATAACCGGGATCTTAGTAAAATATTGCAACTTGCACGTGAACATTCGTAGTAGCCATAATCATTATAGTGCGCTTTTAGTTCTAAAAGGATTATGCTACACATTTTTGACTGAAAATATCTCATTCCATCTTATTCCTTATTTTATAAGGTAAAATAACGTTTTGTTTACATTGTCACATAGATTAACAGTAATGACATGACTGACAGTATCTTATCTTGTGTCAATTTTGACAAGTTTCGTTTTTTTTTTTGAGTGTGTTCACTTCACTGACCTCTATTGTACACTTGCATGTTATAGGTCAGTGGTTCACATATAAAGGTTTATTCGCTTCAGGTCTCGTTTCTCAATAAAATAAAAAACGATTTTTCTCAAAATTGGCGATGTTTAAAAATGTACTATATGCCCAGAACCACTAGTTTTGGGGATGTTTATTCAAATATATTTATCTTATACTCATCGGAATTATTGAGTAATAAAAAACCACTTCTGGACAACTCCTTTACGTGTGTGTTACCATTTGTATCAGTGACATGTAAGTATATGACGCAGCCATATGCGTTCAAGCTGGCATCAGCAAAACCCACGATATTTGTCACGCAACCCATAGTAACGGCTACATGACGAGGTAATCTTAAAGAAGAGAGAAAAGGTAATTGCTCTTTAAATTTTTTAAAGAGAAGTACAATAGAATCGGGTGGAGTTTCATCCCAATCTGTATTTAATTTCCATAATTCTTTTATGAGTAATTTTGCGAATAATACTACAGGAGCCACAAGTCCGAGAACATCCCACAGACGGGCAATAGTGGAAAGTATGGAGCGTTTAGTACAACTATTATCCAAATTAGATGTAGTAAAGGTGAAACAGTCCTCAGAAGGAATCCATTTGAGTCCAAGAATCTTTAAATTATCCCCATCAGAGAAATTAATAGAAGAGCGGTTGGAATGTGGGATGACCTCTAGTAATTCCAAGGAATTACTTGCCCACTTAGTAAGGTCAAAGCCCCCAGCCTTAAATAAAGCGATAAGTTCAGCGGAAAGTATCTTGGCTTCCTCCAGAGACTGTGTCGAATTAGCCAAGTCATCCATGTACAGCTCATGAGAAGCAGCAATGGATGCGCGCGGGAAGCGGTGTTTTTCATCTTCTGATAGCTGGCGCACAGTGCGCATGGCTAAAAAGGGACTGGGCTTGAGACCAAATGCAACTCGATTGAATTGAAATTCGCGAATAGGTTCAGCTGTATTAAAACGAAATAATATTTTTTGGTATTTTCGATGCTCATCAATAACAGCAATTCGAAGATACATCTGTTTTATGTCAGCTGTAACTGCAATAGGAAACAAGCGGAAATTTAAAAGTAATAAAAATATGTCAGCCTGTAAATTCGGCCCTGTGTGTAACAAGTCATTCAGTGACACGCCATTATGAGACTTAGCGCTTGCGTCAAGAACGATGCGAACTTTAGTGGTTTGTTTATCATTCCTAATAATAGGGTGATGCGGTATATAATAACCTACAGTCTGATCAATAGAACTAGGTGTAGTTTCAGTTAAATAATTTTGATCGATATACTCTTGAATTATTTCATTATAACTAGCGCGCAAAACAGGGTCGCGAAGCTTAGTTTTTTCCAAATTAATTAGACGTCGATAAGCGACAGCATAAGAATTTCCAAGTGAATCTGGATTTTTACAGAATGGTAACGCGGTACAATACCTACCACTGGAGTCACGTGACACAGTAGAAACGTACAGCTGTTCACACTCCAGTTCAGTAGGGCTCACAAAAGGTTTTGAAGGTATTTCTTCGATATTCCGAAATGTATGTGAAGATTTGTCTAAAGACAGAAAACAATGAGTATTATCTATATTTAGCGCGGTAGAAAAATATGAAGCGGTATTTAATTCAGCGGGACTATAATTATCATTAGATAAACTAGCGGGTACCTCACCCATAAGAATGTAACCAAACACGGTTTCAATAGCGGACGGAGCGGTAGGTGAGATAATTTTATTGTGAAGTAATAAATACGGGAACAGTTTTGCCCCTAGAAGCAATTCAACCTCACCAGGTACATGCCACAGTGGGTCAGCGAGCGGTAAATCAAACAAATGTTGCACAGCAGAAGTGTCAACAAAGTGAGATGGTAAGTTATCCGTGATACAATCGACAACAAGAGCGGTATTTTTAAAAGAATTAGTTTTATTTTTAGCAGTAACTGTTGTCTCAACGTAACCTATGATAGGCCGCGAAGAGGTTCCGACACCCTTTATAACGGAGTTTGAAAGCGGTATAATGTTTAATTGTAGTTTTTTACAACAAGCAGAAGTAATTATATTATTTTGCGAAGCGTTATCTATTAAACATCTCACAGAAACGTATTTGTTATATTTGTTATCGACATAAACTTGTGCAGTTGACAGAAGTACCGTAGTACGTGGTGTGTTTGTACCTCCGACGCGAGAGCACGCACACAGCGCCACCTGTTGCGAATCCGCGGAGCTAGTGGCAGCGTCAGTCGAGATCGAGACAGATCTAGGCGGCTGTGAACTGTGTTCTAAATGTAAAAGAGAATGATGTCTTTTGTTACACGTCCTACAAGTATGTATAGATTTACACTGTGAAGCAGTGTGCGTTACACTAAGACAATTTACACATCCACGTTTGTTTTTAATAAAATCCAAACGCGAATTGGGTGAGAGTGATTGAAAGGTTGGACAAGTGTAAAGTTTACAATGATCAATTTTATTGCAATACAAACAAGTTTGATTATTATCAAAAGCTACAAAAGTATGCACTGTATTATCACGTGACTGATTACGAGAAGAATTATTTATATTAGGGTTGTTACTCACTAACGCGGTTCGAGATGAAATAGTGCGATCCAATATTTTAACTTGCGATTTTATAAATTCAACGAAATCCGTATAAGTAGGAATTTCCTCATCTCTCTTATGCATTTCAAATAAATGTACGGTTGCAGGGTCTAACTTTCTCAAAGCTAAATTTAGCAAAATAAAATCCTTTAAATCGTTAATTTGTAATTGTTCTAAAGCGGAAACGGACGCGTGAAAACTTTCAATGAAACTATTCAAAGATGCGGAATTATTAGTTGCGGGTTTAATATTTAATATGTTAGACATGTAATGTGAGCCTAGTGCTCGTTTATCTTGATACTTTTGAACTAAACTGTTCCAGATAGCGGTATAGTTATCACCCGAGGGAATAATTCCGGCGATAATTTGCAATGCGTTTCCTTTTAAATTACCTATCAAATACTGCACACGTTGAGAATTTGTAAGGTTTAAATTACTATGGATATTTGATTTAAATGATTCATAAAAAACAGGCCAGTTGTCAATTTTACCATCAAAGGACGGAATTTGAATCGGCGGCAGTTTGACCGCGCCTTTATATTGTTTTGCGTTATCATTAGACGCGGAGTCGTCCAATGACCTTGAAAACTTCGCGGCGATAAGTGATCGCACTCGTTCTACGCGAGTATATACTCCATCGTAAGATGTTAGACTGTTATAATCGATTTTATGATCAGGATTTAATTGTAAAGAATATGTATTTATTTTATCTAAATTGGTACTAAATTCTTGACGAGTGACTGAGAGTATCTCCGTGTCCGCCATGAATGTTTCCACCGAACGAAGCTCGATACTAGTGGTATTTATTTTCTTAGAAGCTTCATATAATGACGATAAACGTTCATAGATTGCTTGATTTTTAGCATAAAGTAATTTAACTTTCATTTTAAGATCTTCCATGTTGGAATAATACTAGAAAATATAGCGTAGAAAATATTAAGTATAGCGGGTAGACCTAGAATAATTATTTTATTCTAAGCGGGTGTAAGAAAAGAATGCGGTTGAATATAAGTTGTAGGTAAGTTAGCCGAGCTAACTCACGATAATTAGCGGTTAGAATATTTACCTATGCTATTTCAATGCAATAGGCGAAATATTAAGTTGGTACAGTAATTCTCAATGAATAATGTATCTAGCGGGAATGAACGAACGTAAGAACGCGTTCAATATGGCGGTTTATGAACTTTGTACTTTAGGTATTTTGACCTAAGTTCTAGGTATAAGACCAATATATTATCGTTGATTCTTTGAATCCGACTCGATTGGACCAAAAAACTTAAGGTGATAAGCTTGACGCGGCTTTCGAAGGACCTTGGCGGGAGCGGCGAATTGACACGACACACAGAATTGAGCTAAAAGGAATCTTGTAAGGAGAAAATGGGATGGATGGACTTACTTGGGAATCTTCTGGATGGTGAGCGTTGACTCAAGGACAGCCTTTATAGATGTCCCACTTCACTGATTTTCTTTCTTCACTGTGGTGCACTTTTACATGAGGTCTTTAAATGTTACACTTGTGTCGGCCAACACTTACGAATAGATAGTTTTGAATTTTTTATAAAGTAGCGGATTACTTTGCGGCGCGGAGCGGTGCGGTTAGCGGAAGCGGGTTGAGGTAGCACTGACTCCTTTAACCTTCGAGAATTTCTCTCAAGTCAGAGTGAAGGTATGCAGCGATTGGCTATCACTGCAACGTAGATGCCGTTGATTGGCGCGGGCGATATACATTCCTTCTCGCTCTGTTGTATGGAATTGGGGGGAGGAAGGAAATATAGCTCAAAACTGCGGTCGGATATATTATAGTAAAAAAAACTTATTATAACTAAAACTTGCGCGAGCAAGTACCTAGTAAGTAAAACTATAGTATAGTTAAAATCTCGCTGCAGACTCGGTCATAAATCAAGAGACAGAAAACGAAGTAAACATAGATTATACAATTTTATAAAGAAGTACCTAGTAAGTAAAACTATAGTATAGTTAAAATCTCGCTGCAGACTCGGTCATAAATCATTCGAGTGTTTCGCTCTCTTTCCCACTCACGGGTCTTAAGGGCAGGCCACGCCCACACGTAGTCCTTTGCATTACTGCGATCGATGAGTGATATCGATAGTTTTATATATTTATAAATGGGTGATAGAAATAAATACACATTTTTTTTATTTTATTACCAAATTTACTACAAAGCATATTAAATATATAAACAAAAGAACGTATATATAAAACTAAAAATAGAAAATTAAAATTCTTCGTCTGAGTCATCGTCATCAACTGTTATCGATAATGGCCTTGAGCGCGCGCAACTAGCGCACATCCCTACTCCCATTATCATTTATTACCAAGTCTGCTGCGAGATTTTAACTATACCATAATTGACAGCACTATGTCCCGACATCCTTCATAGTATAGTGATGGATTTGTGGCGTTAGTCTCCTAGGAAGTCTTTAATTTTGGTATACTTACAGTATCAGCATTAACATGTTTGATCTTCTTATGTATGCCGAGCCCGGTGACACTGACGAACGACGCGCCGCACAACGTACACACGTGCTCGCTGCGATGTGTGCGTAAGTGAGTGTAGTACGTTGTGAGATGCCTGGTACAGGAATTAACAGGTAATTAACACTAGTCCTTAATATTATAAAATTAAAGTCGCATTTCGTATCTATTAGGGTTCCGTACCAAAATGGTAAAAAAGGAACCTTATGGTGTGACTCAGTCTGTCTGTCTGTCTGTCTGTCTGTCACAGCTGGATATCTCAAGAACTACTAATGCTATCAACTTGAAATTTGGAACAGTTTTAGATGACGAAATAAAAATATTTATATTTTTTTTGCAACAAAGGCTGAAAGGGGGTCTTAAAAATTCAAAGTGGGGCTACTAGGGCATGTGGGGTATCATATGAAAGAGCGCTGTTTGCACATTCTCAAACATTTTTTTTTCTTTTTTTAGGCCACATAGTTTTCGACTTTTCATGAAAAATGTAAAAAAAAAAATACCGTTCCCCCCTAATCTCCGAAGTTTGCAAAGCGAAAAATCTGAAATAATTATATGTGATAGAAGTTTATGTAAAGATTACAGGAAAAATAAAACGATGTCTCTAAATAGCACAGTTTTTCAGAAATCATCAAACAAAAATTACATATAAATGATGGTACGGAATCCTCGGTGAGCGAGTCCGACTCGCTCTTGACCGGTTTTTTGTGTTACAGCGTTGTTCTTCTAAACTACGCAACGGATTTTGATGCGGTTTTCAACATCATGTAGGAAATTTATTTCGGAAGGTTTATGTGTATATTACATTAATATTTAATAAAGAAGCTTGAAAAGCTCGTGGCTAAGTAATAACAGCCGCACGGGTCAATACATCAGGTTAAGCTACGCTCGCCAGGGTTGCTCAGTGGATGGGTGACCATCTTTACATACCGAGACTCCCCCGTGCCTCGGAAAGCACGTTAAGCCGTTGCTCCCAGCTTTCATTCGTGGATCTTTGACAGTCGTCACGGGTCGTCAGAAGCCCGAAAGTCTGACAACCAATGTTGTGGAGGTCAGATAGGCAGTCGCTCCATGTAAAATACTGGTATTCAGCTGCATTCGGTTAGACTGGCCGAAGCCGACCCCAACATAGTTGGGAAAAGGCGAGGCAGATTGATTGATATAGTAAAGAAATCTTACTATTTTGTCAATTTTGTCAAACATGATAACTCCACGCGTTCCTGACAAAAAGTTGACAGTCTAACAGACAAGACAAACAGACGGACAACGAAGCGATCCTTTAAGGGTTCCATTTTTAGGGTACCGTACCTCAAAAGGAAAAAAACGGAACCCTTATAGGATCACTCGCGTGTCTGTCTGTCTGTCCGTCTGTCACAGCCATTTTGCTACGGATCTAATGGACCGATTAAGTTGAAATTTAGTACACATATGGATTTCTGTGACTCAAACACGTACGGCTAAAGTAAATAAATGAATTTTGAATATGGGGGGTCTCTTTTAGGGGGCAAATAAGAAAATTAAAAAAAAGTTTTGCAAACCGTACCGTGTGACATATCAAATGAAAGGGCTTACCATGAGGGTCTCAACTCTCAAATATATATTTTTTTATAATTTTAAAACAAATTGTTTTAAAGTTATTTAAGGAAATAGACGAAAATTGACGCCCCCCCACCCTTATCTCCGAAACTACTGAGCCTAAAATTTTGAAAAAAATACAGAAAATAGTTCTATACCTGTAGATTACAGGAAAACCTATAAGAAGTTTGTGGTCTTAAAGTAACATGGTAAATCTCTCAATATTGTGAGTACAAACTTACATTTACTGTTAGAATGTATGGGAGAACATGTTTTTCTACTATAATGTTAAGTTTGTTCTTGGGATAATTTCATCCCAACTACGGAACCCTTCATTGTGCGTATTCCGACACGCTCTTGCCGTTTTTCCCTTTTGAGGTACGGAACCCTAAAAATAAACTAGTTGTTACTGACTTACTTGAACACTTCTCCACAGTGATCGCATTTTCTTGTAACACCATTATGATATTCTTCATGGAAAAGTGCCGTTGTTCTGTAATCAAACACAGTAGACAATTGCAACTGTTGCTTTTATCAAAATTTATTCAAGGAAATTCGTACATATAAATTCGAAAACCCAACTGATATGGCTTACCGACGTACCTGCGCAGAAGATGAATTTTCAAAGCGCGAGAAATGCTATTGACCAATCGGCAGGTTCCATTGATCTTTGGGTAATCGATTTTGTTTGCATGTTTAGAATTTTTTATTTTAACCAACAACAAACCAGTATTTTCCACTTTCGAGTGAACAAATTTATTCGTTGGTGTCATTGACTTATAAAAAAGGGAAGATTAGGTACTCTCTAATGTCACGTAAACATTATTGGACTAGAAACAATTACATGTAAACACACCCACACAACTACATTTCCCGATGTCGTGCGTCATGTGCATCAACAACCGAAATAGAGCGACATTGCGCGGGCTGTTGCGGGAACGAGATAGCAATTATTGTCACTGTTACGTAACCGTAACAACTCTACTAATACACCGCTTGCGTGTGAGTGAGTTCACACTCTTACGAATCATCCCTTTCTGCAAATGGCAATCTAGCAGCAATATTAATCAGGAGAATTTTAAAGAACATTAAGTTTTGATGTACTTACGAGTGAAAACTGAAAAGTAATCCCGTGGAAGTTATTTTTGGTTATTGAACTATTTGTGCATTTTGAAAACACAGGAAGGCATTGCTGCTGCTTACGTAGACGATTACGGTAATTTTACTTAACGTGCTACACATGCGCCAGTTCAATTGTGACTAAGGTCAATTAGGCCCGTGGGCCTAACTTATGCAGTCCACGTCAAAGGAGCGCGTATCTAATCTTCCCATTTTTTTTTATAAATCTATGGTTAGTGTAGGTCTTATTTCAGTCCGAAATACTATATTCATTACTGTATGATGGTTTGCATGTTTTTATGAATTTCCATTAATATTTACTGCTAAATGTGAGGAAACAAATGCTACATTGTTGTGGGGGCCGTAATGATAACGTACCGCTAGAATTATAATATATCGAATCAATAAGCTATTATAAAGTTATCATACAGTGCCACTAGTTTATTTCATACTGACTCTAAAGTTATTTCATACTCACTCTAAAGGACAGACGAGGTCGCAGCGCAGACATTTGTACTTGGTATAGTGCTGCCTCATGTGTTTGTTGAGGAAACACTTCCATTTGAACCGCATGTGGCAGAAGCGACACTCTATTGGGCCGTTAGACTGAAAACAAAAATCACGCAGTATTGTAAATTGAAAAATCTATAATATCTTATCTTTCCACAAAATCAAGTTCAACCAACAAAATAATGTTATTTCAATTCAATCAATCTGCCTAGCTTTTCCCAACATGTTGGGGTCGGCTTCCAGTCTAACCAGATGCAGCTGAATACCAGTATTTTATATGGAGCGACTACCTGTCTGATCTCCACAGCACATTTACTGGGTAATACGATACCCCTTGGTAAGACTAGTTGTCAGACTTTCGGGCTTCTGATGACCCATAACCACTATCAAAGATCCACGAATGACATCCGGGACCAACAGCTTAACGTGCTTTCCGAGGCACGGAGGAGTCTCGGTATGTAAAGATGGTCCACGGACCAACCCCAGCAAGCGTAGCTTAACCTGATGGATCAACATGTACGGGTGTTATTACTTAGCCACGAGCTTCTCTCTTGTAGAATGTTATTTCAATTCATACACATAAAATAATTGTATGCAAAACATGCTTTTATTTCTCTATTTTCACCTCACCTCATAAGAAGTAATGAATGATGCCTCTTACCTCACTATGTCTTAATTTGGCATGCCTCTTCAACATATCCTCCTTCGAAAAACCTTTGAGACAATCAGTACATTTGTACTGAGCATTCAAATACCGCTTATGTGTTCCTCTGGACTTGAACTCAGCATCAGCCTCCTCTTCCGTCAAATTTATCTTTAGCCAGTTATTAGTATCCATTTCAGCCTTCTTAGTAGTCTTAACAGCGAATTTCTTCTCTTTCGGTATGGTATCTTTAGCTTTTTTCTTTTTACTGTTACCACCATTTCTAGTTCTTTTCTTTTTAACTGGCTCTATTGGTTCAGAATCTTCATCGTCGTCGGAGACAATTTTAATGTCATCAACAAATACTTTTTCGCTATCACTCGGCATATCATCATCGGAGAAGACTTCTTCTATGTCTAATGTTACATTTTCTGTTGGTTGTATTTTGGGTATAATATCTTCTACAACATCTATATCTTTATCCTTTTCTATCTTTTCAGGTTCTAGGTCCTCATCTTCTTTATTTTCTTTTATGTCTATCTTTTCTATGTCTATTTGTTCAACTAACTGTATTTTGCTATCTTCAATATTATCGTCGCCGTCAAAGAAATCGCCGTCGTCACTTAAAGAGGCTACGTCTACTTCTTCAGGTTTTCTTTCATGAAGTTTTAGTTTGGCTGCAGTTTTAACGATGCAGGTCCGTACTCTTTTGTTTACAGTTATTACGCTTATTGGTACACGGACATTTTTGTTTTTTCTGTCTATGCTTCGGACTGCTTTTTTGGTTAGCTGAAATGAAAGGTGCTATTAGATTTCTTGTTATACAAAGACAGAGAAATAGGTTGCTGACCGTGAATCCTTTCACTGCTATTGCGAACTGCAAATGTCACTAGTGATATCAAGTGCGAATTGTGAGCATGGCTTGGTGTCTGAGGTACAGTATATTAATCACATTGGAGCAGTAATTAATGAGTAATTTAATGCAGAAAGTTTATTTTTGGACCCCTGCATTGAAATTTCACATTAGTTATTTTAAAAAATTTGCTGTCCCATACATTTTGACTATGACCACTTTTGTAGGAAACAGCAGATTTTTTAAATAAAAACGAAAAAAACGCAGAGGGGTCGAGAATCATGTACTGAATTCATGGCTGGTAACATGTTGCACAGTAGTACCCAAGTAATAAGGCGCGTCGTGAATCTTCGTTCGCACAGAAAAGAAAGTATGGCCCCGAAGATTAACGAGAATACTTAAAACTTACAATCAACCATAGATCACTACTTTAAGGTTCATAATACACTGCAGCTGTTAGTTCCGTCTCACTCGCAAGTATGTCGGCTGTCAAGCGGCGCACGCTAACATGGCGGCAGCTACCGACCAATAGCGGTACAGGAAAAAGCGTGGAGCGTGCCGATTGGTCAATAGCATTTCCCGCGCTTTGAAAATGCATCTTCTGCGCAGGTACATTGATAAGCCATATTAGTTGAGTACTACTGTACATAAGTGTCCATGCCACCCTGTATACTTCTAGATGCTGCTGTTAATCATTTTTAACCGACTTCCAAAAGGAGGAGGTTCTCAATTCGTCGGAACCTTTTTTTTTATTTTTTTTTTTTATGTATGTTCCCCGATTACTCGAAAATGGCTAGACCGATTTGGATTTTTCTTTTTTTGTTCGAAAGGGTATGCGTCGCAAGTGGTCCCATGATCATCAAGTCAGGATCTGATGATGGGATCCCATGGAAATCGAGGGAAACCCTCAAATTTTATAGGCACACCTATATCGATTTCGGTATTTTTTATAGTAACTCGTGCATTTGCTCTCGGAAAGTACCATTCGGTGAGCTGGAACTGATGATGAAGACCACAGAGGGCCATCGGAAATACTCAATTATATCTAAGTATATAACAGGTTGCGATTCGATTACTTTAATATGGTTTATGCTCGTCAAAATAATGGTAATGGTGACTTCACCATGAGCTCCATTTCTCCTGGTTCTTACTAGGAGAACTCCTCAACAATTAACGGCCCTGCATCGGGAAAAGCAACATTTTGTAAAACGTGATGAGCAGCTGACATTGGGTTATTGTAACTTAGATAAATTACAAACTGAACCACTAAAAAGTGAAAAATAAAAACTTTTTTACAAAAACAAAAACCAACTTCCAAAAAAAACACTACAAAGTGAAAAATAACTTTAATTTCGGAAGTTGGTGGCAAAAAACTAAAATACAGATCCAAAGACACCGACTTCCGAAATTAAAGTTATTTTTCACTTTGTAGTGTTTTTTTTTGGAAGTCGGTTTTTGTTTTTGTAAAAAAGTTTTTTAACATTATCTCTACTACCCCATGTCAAAATAGGGTGCCTATGACTTTTTCTCAAACCAATTAATAGAATATTGCTTTTAAATTCAGAATCTTAGCACAGACTTGACTACGACTTTTGACTTTACAGTTAAAGTTGATTTTTGAGTGACCACTTCAATTAAAAGGTCCTAAATTAGTTGCAATGTCATTTAAACTTTGTGTTGTATGACATTGAGTTAGTTGTCCCAAAACTTGTTAATTAGATGAGATTCAGAATTGAAGGTCCTAGCACAGTAGCCACCAAACAAGTTGGCAAAAAAGTGGGAATGCACGTAAGAATCCTGTTGTCTTTATTGCCAACTTGTGTTGCAAAGACTTTACTTACTTGCCCTTTCCAAATGATTTCTTTGAGAGCTTTCTGTCCAGTGTAGCACTTTTCTTTGAACTTGTGGTACTTATGGAGTAGTGCCGCACACTGGTAGCAAAAACATTTGGGCAGACCTGATCGTTCATTTACCTGAAAAATAAGTTAGAAAGTTTTTTGTTGATTTCAGTAGAAAAGTCACAAGGCATAGACTAGATAGATAGACAGGTTACTCTACATTTTGCCTATAGCTTATATTTGGTAATAGAAATAACATTTATTAAAAACATAACCATTCTTTACGCAGTTGGGTCTTTCTTTTCATTTTAGTTTGGTTAGTAACTAACCTGGTGTCAGAGTTTTTATGCCGCCCATGAGCCTCTAACTTGGCTTCACATGCCGTCAAGAAATATCTCTCAGGCATGCCATTTCCTCACTATGTTTTCCTTCACCGTTTTTTAAACAAGCGATAATTATACAGTACGCACATGAATCCGAAAAGTCAGAGGTCTTGGGTTCATACTCGAGACCTATGAATTGGCAGTCCGACAGTCACAACACTAGGCCTTAATTATTAATAAAATTGGGAAAATTTTTTGTTGTAATAGGTACGCATATCCGAATTGATATAGCACCTAACGTTTTTAGCCAAAGTTAAATGCAAGTAGCTATAGTATAGTCAAAATTCCAAGTGTTTTAGATGTTTTAGGCTTCTACAGCATTTACCTTTCATTTCATTTGATAGAGTCATCAATCAATCTTTAAATAACCCATACATATTATCTACAACTTATTAGGCAAAAGTGGTAAAGTGTGTGTGTGTCTAAAGTGGATATCACGTATCATTAGACACCAACTGTAACTCTATTTATCACTTCAGAGATCGTAGGTGTACACATACACGTCTCATTTATGTATAGGCGTACTAAGGATCCGATAAGACCCACTTTTTTACTGTACTCTAAGCACAAATACCACAATAACAAGGAATAGTTACTATTGAAAATAACAAAGGAGTTTAAATACAACAAAATAGGATAAAAATACAGCAAACGTTCTCACTTTTGTGGCCATAATCTCCTCGTAGAAACTCTTCAATTGAAATTGATCGTATTCATACATTTTGACATCAGTTGAGAGGCATATTCGACATATTTGTAGGTTCGACATTTTGCACTGTTTATTTTAAATACACACACACACAGATTTTGATAGATAAAACGCGAAAATTGGCGTAAATAGAATAATTAATAACGCGGCATCACTACAGCTTTTATTACAAAAATGACAACTGCAGTGTTGCTAGCAGTATTGCCACAGAACATTATTACTACAGTGTTGCCAGATAACCGGATAACCGTCTCGCATTCTCCCCAAACCCCCCATTCTGAATTACAAACCATAGGTAGGTAAATATTGACCCACTCACTCCTTTCTATTATCTTTGTTGGTTTTTTTTTTGATAGTGCCAGTATTCTCTCTATACTTACTTTACTCTTTGGCCAGTATGTTCATAGCAGCTAGGCGCAAATACTAAATTTTAATATAATGATTTAATTACTACGTTTTAGCCTACGGTTTTAACAGACGATAATGGCGATCGACAGTAAAAACCTGTTTGTCTGACCAAGCGAGCGACCGACTGACTGACTTTTCCCAGATTACAGTTTTGTTATTAAAAATCCCTCGATTCCCTCCACACCCCGTTTTTTCTCTAAATATCCCACAAAAATATTGTCCCCCATGACTAGAAAACCCCAGAAGTTAGTTTTTAAGATTATTTCTAGGGACAGAGTTTTAGTAAACTTTTGCATTTGAATGGGGTTAAAAAATATTTTGCAAATAATATAATTAGGTTTCTTGGTAGGTACTTATTGTGAGTGACGGCGGCGACGCAGTGAGTTGAGCCGTCGAACTTTGCATTTCGTGGTAGGTAGTTACCTATTTTTATGTTAGTAGCTGAAAGGACGAGACAATTTTTGATAATAAACAGTTTTTTTTTATTTTTTTTTTCTACATATACCTAAATCTAACACCACAAGTCTACAGTTATAAGTATCTACAAAGTTAATAATACTACACACCAAACTACATTTTGATTTCATTTACTTTCAAAAACTTTGATAGAACTTGGACAAGTTTAGGAGAAAAGTTAGTCAAGAGGGAATGGAAGTTAGTAGGAAGAGGGATTTTAATTTTGGAGAGCTTAGTCAAAGGATTGGGAATATAAAGGTCATGAAAAAAAGATATGGTCCAGAGTACCATCGTCAAGACCGCATTCGCACAAGGAATGGGGTTGGCTCCTTAAAACTTTTGGCAGATGACGCTAGCATAGCTTTCACCTGTCACATTTGTTTACTTAATTTGTGTGTTCGATTTTGTAATTTTTTTCATCAAAGTACCAGGATGGATGATAAGATAAACATGTACTCAACATGGAGAATAAGTGAGCTAAAGGCTGAACTGAAAAAATGAGGTGCTTCTTTACAAGGAAGAAAAGCAGATCTTATTGAAAGGTATACTTACTCTTAAAATTATACATCAAGCTATTTTATTTATGAAACAGTTTTGTTTGTAGGACGTATACATTTCATAATACTTTTCGCCAATTATACATTACTACAAAAAGCCGAATTAGACCACTTTTTTGAATTACTTTTTTTAACCACTTTTTTTAAATTCTACAGCTATCGGAAATTGTTGTGCACCTATTCCTTTGCAATAAGGCACTTCACATTTATCAGGCATTTTGTAAAATCTTAAACAAACAAATACTTCATACAAATGAATATAATTTTGGTTAAAGCTATGCTAGCGCCACTTTGACAGTAGCCAACCCCATTGTCACGAACATGGATCTTGTTTAAATATTGCTGTCTCATGACCGGCCACGCGGTGGCTCGATCTAAAAAAAATGACAGGTGCGTACTAATGACAGGTGCGTCAATTTAGTTTTCTATAAGCTACATTTTGGAACAAAGTATTTTGAGTAAAAAAACGTAAACACAGTAGCAGTATGGACTGGAATTTGCGTTGTGAGCGCGTTTCCTAACTCTTCAAAAATAGCTATATGCTATACGATAGCTACCTATGTTAGTTATCTTGTACAGCTAGCTTATTTATACGAGACTAGCTTCTGCCCGCGACTTCGTCCGCGTGAAATTTCTTGTCCCCCCCACCCACCAACCCCGACGCATCGCATCGCAACGCCTGCCCGCGCTATTACTTCGCGCTCGGCTCCTAAGGGCCCTAGCAAGATGTTAAATAGCCTATATCCTTCCACATCGCCTGCCCGCGCTATTACTTCGCGCTCGGCTCCTAAGAGCCCTAGCGTGATGTTAAATAGCCTATAGCCCTCCTCAAGAACTGGGTTATAAAATGCAAAAAGATTTTTTCAAATCTGACTGGGGTAGTTCCAGAGATAGCGCGTTCAAACAAACTAACAAAAAAACAAACTCTTTCGCTGTATTCCACCGACATTATTGAAATAATAAATCGAGAGGGTCGTCAATCCGCGGAAAATCTAGCAATTCTGAAAAATTACTTATTTGTACAACGCCATCTATGGGTAAATTGATAAAACGTCCGCACTAAACATGTTTGCTCAAGAGCGACCGGTATGATTTAAAGTTATTTTGCGTTTTAGTAATTTTATATTATCTCCGAAACTGTATGACCAATTGACATACTGAAAAGGCCAAATCTTATCTCCATGATGTCCTTGTGATCATTAAATAACTTATTTTGATAATGATTAATGTTTTGTTGTTTAAATAATCATCCAAACGTAAGTATGTCTAAAAAATACTTTTTTAAAGCAATAAAAGATGTATAAAAGATAAAATATAAAAGATAGAAATATGATGTCGCGGACTTTTTTGTAGAATTATTTAAGACGGACTAGACTGCCATACATTGTTCTCAATTTTAAACAACCGTTTAGGCAGCGCATGCAAAAAAGTCTGTTTAAAGATGTATTTCTTTCCGACTTGTTAGACAAAAATTGTGATAGCTTGGCTAATATGCCTGATATAAATATAATTTATAGCCTATAGCACTCAGGAATAATGTAGCTTTCTACCAGTGAAAAAATTTTTAGAATTGGATCATTAGTTCCGGAGATTACCCCCTACATACAAACTTACAAACTTACAAACATACAAACTTACAAACTTACATACAAATTTTACCTCTTTATAATATTAGTATAGATAGTATAGATATAGATAACTAACAGTAGGCACTTTCCAGTTAAATATTTTAGCCATGAGTCACGCGTGATCGTGACGTAGGGCCGTACCTAACAAAATCATTTTTTGCTGCCCTTCGTCAAAACTTCCATCAAGGTTTGATTTACGCTATCAAAAAAGATTAGGCTTTTTATCTGCAAATATATACATAGACCTATTGCAACCCCGCAATGACGCGATGCGATGCTATAAATGCGGTAGTGGGGTGTGTCATTTCAGTGTGTGTAGACCACAGAGTACCTACAAACGCCAGCACATCAAGCTACTACAATCTGTCAAAATTCTTTAATAGATTTTCATCTTTATCGCTTATATATTAGGTTCAAGGTTAATTGGAAAAATTAGACAGTTTCGGGTGGCTTGACCTGCTGGCGCCTGTACATATGGGTGTAGACAAGCTCTATCTATCGACTGCTATCGACCTTACATTTTGATTATATTGGACGTCTACCCCGAAATAGCCTCCCCTAAGTTGACCCTGACCGGTGTTTTAGCCACAGTTAGCGAATTTAGTGCTTATAACATTTAAGGGAGACTACATAACAGACAAATAGCTTACTTTATTTTTCGCACGGCTATAGATCAAGCTATACATTTCCAGTATAAGCTGATCTCGCATTGTATAAGATTTCTTTACAATGAGAGGTCAGTGTAAACTGGAAATATATAGCTTGATGTGTAGTCGTGTGTACGTGTGTCTGTGCCTCTATGGCAGTTAGGTAGGTACACACGGCTACACATCAAGCTATACAATTCCAGTTTACACTGACCTCTCATTGTAAGGAAATCCTATACAATGCGAGATCGGCTTATACTGGAAATGTATAGCTTGATCTGTAGCCGTGTTTACCTACTGCATTTGATTTAGAAAGTTCAGCTCACTTTCGGTTTGTATTATTCTGCTGCCTGTGTCGGGATAAAGTACCTACTTACTTAATAGATAATTAGAAAATTTACAAAACCTAAAACAAATAAAATCATAAAAAACTAAGCAGCTTCTGAAGTCGGTGCCAAGCTAAGGGCGCTTTCAATTTAGACGTTTGGTGTTGCACCGCTGCGGTGCCGAAGCGGTGCGTTTGTCGTACGTCGTACGGACGTTCGTTTGTTTTCATACAAAGCGCACGGTGCGGCAACCGTGCGGCGTCGGTACCGCAAACGATCGACAACAGGACGTTAACGTCACAAACTCCACGTGGTCATTTCGCTGTTGAATAGTGCGGGGAAAAGACATGACACCTTTTCATCTAATGTTCATTTATTATACATACAGGGTGGCCGGAACATTGACGTCCAAAAATAAAATTTCGGTCCCTCGTATCGTGGGGTATTCGAATCACCCCCATGTATGTTCCGCGACTTTTCATAGTTTTCGAGTTATGAATTTTTTTCTGAATGTTTGAAAATTTTCGACCTGACCAACCTAAAAAAATTCTAAAAAAAAAAGTAGAGGGTTTTATCGAGTTTCTTTTTTTGCAACTGAATTTTCATAAGTAGTACTTTTATGCATAAAATAATCAGCTTCGTAACTGTGATGAAAGTTATGAAAATGTTGATCTAAAGTGAAAAATTTACGTTCGGTAAATTATGACTCAAATTTTCAACTTTAATTTAAAAATCTTAACAGGTGACTTCATAATTCCTTAGTAGGCTTCAAGAATGCGCCAGACTCTCAGCTTTCATAATCATAAAAAAATGAAGTACTTAATAGGGCTACTTTGTTTAAAATCGGCCTTCAAAGACAGCGAGGTGGAAAAATTCTTAAAATTACCCATCTGAGTAATTATTTTTTTGGGCTATTTTCTCGTTCCTAAGGTTAATTAATGATAAGAATACTGAAAACTAACCAACAAATAGTTTCAGAGTTGGGTAAGAAAAGTTTTACGTAAAAAGTGGTTTTGAATAAAACACAGATGATAATGTGAAAAAAGTACTTAATTTATTTTTAACATTTACAAAAGGTTTTCAAAGTGGCCACCACCAGCAGCAATACACATTCTACACCTACGTAAGAAATTGTCTGGCAATCGTCTAAAAGCGTCTCTGTTCTCTCTCACAACACGTTCAGCTTCTGGAAATCGATGCTGGAAGGAAATAGCATACGCCCGAGACTGTTCAAGTGAACAAGAGCTGAGGCAGTTGATATCATCTGTGTTTTATTCAAAACCACTTTTTACGTAAAACTTTTCTTACCCAACTCTGAAACTATTTGTTGGTTAGTTTTCAGTATTGTTATCATTAATTAACCTTAGGAACGAGAAAATAGCCAAAAAAAAAAAATTACTGAGATGGGTAATTTTAAGAATTTTTCCACCTCGCTGTCTTTGAAGGCCGATTTTAAACAAAGTAGCCCTATTAAGTACTTCATTTTTTTTATGACTATGAAAGCTGAGAGTCTGGCGCATTCTTGAAGCCTACTTAGGAATTATGAAGTCACCTGTTAAGATTTTTAATTTAAAGTTGAAAATTTGAGTCATAATTTACCGAACGTAAATTTTTCACTTTAGATCAACATTTTCATAACTTTCATCACAGTTACGAAGCTGATTATTTTATGCATAAAAGTACTACTTATGAAAATTCAGTTGCAAAAAAAGAAACTCGATAAAACCCTCTACTTTTTTTTTTAGAATTTTTTTAGGTTGGTCAGGTCGAAAATTTTCAAACATTCAGAAAAAAATTCATAACTCGAAAACTATGAAAAGTCGCGGAACATACATGGGGGTGATTCGAATACCCCACGATACGAGGGACCGAAATTTTATTTTTGGACGTCAATGTTCCGGCCACCCTGTATAATGTGGAAGAATTTGTAAATGATTTTGAGGTTATGGAAATCACCAAAATTACATGATAATGAAAACATTGGTGATGCTCTTTTACAGGGGCGTCATTTTTGTTTCTCTTTGATGTTTTTCAACAAGAGCACTAACAGTAATGTTTCTTCGTCAGAGTCCATGGCTTGACTGCTCTCAAATATATAGGATAATTAGTGACCGATACCTATACCTACACAAAAGATTGTGCTCATGATAACAAACAACTTTTACTATATGGGACCAAATCTGAAATCGCGAAAACAAAATCAGCTGCTCCCTACATTTTGACGAGTTATGCGAACATGAATGTATTGGGCAGCTGATTTTTTTTTCGCGATTTCAGGTTTGATCCCATAGTAAAAGTTGTTCGTTATCATGAGCACAATCATGTGTTTAGGTATCGGTCACTCATTACCAGTCTCCCTATATTAACATCACTAGCATACAAACGCACGGCAGTCAGAAACGCTTTCGATTTAGGTGTTTGGTGTCGGACATCTAACGTATTGCAGCGGCACGGCAGCGGCTTATAACCAGCGGCCCGGAAAACGTGCGACAGCCGTGCGACACGAAACGTCTAAATTGAAAGCGCCCTTAGGTGCATTGAAGAATTGGAAGACACAGGAATCACAGGATTGATTTTTTTAATTTCTCGTGAACCGTGAATATTGCGTGTAAAATGTACAGGCACCTTTACAGTGACCAAATCAACAAAATTGCCGAGTTCATATTATTCTAGAAAAAGTGTAAGTCATCACTTAAATTAAGCATGTCTTGCACCTACTTACCTGTCTCATGTCGGAAATAAGTTAAGGTTCCTAACTTAGACAGACAAAGGAGATATTTGGATGATTTAGGAGTGGAATGGAATAAGTTCTTACCTAGGTAAATAGTGAAGTTAGGTGTGTTTAATAATAAATGGGAATATTAGAGCGAGTAGTGACTGGATAGTTTTGTTAGAGGTTGAAAGACAAATTAAAGGTCAGATGGTTGTGTAGAATTAGAATGTTGGCTTCATAAATGATGTATATCTACCTAAGTTATGTTATGGTGGTTTCACACAGGTGAGGCGAGGAGTGGATGGGATGAGCGAGAATTATGAAATTTTGTATGGAAAATTTTAATTCGCGTCTCGCATCCAGACCTTTCACTCCAAAGATGCCCATGATGATGCGAGAGGATGCGAGGCGAGAATTAAAATAATAACATTTGTTGGTAGGTACAACATTGAACAACATTGGTGCACTTTGCAACACGGATACACAAACTCTCACCGGCCATCGAGGTCCCGCACGAGATTACGATATACGTGTTTCGGTTTGAAAGGGCCAGCGGGATTTTAATTCTCGCCCATCCCATCCGCTCCTCGCCTCGCCGCCGCGCCGGTGTGAAACCACCTTTATAGACTGCCTGTCGTATGGTCTATACTGTCGTGGGTTGGTCGTATGGAGGTGTGTATGGTGTGATGGTGGTATGGTTGGTGGTGTGGTGTGGTAGTATGGTGCTCTAGTGGTTGCAAACACTACTGCTGAGCTGGGGGCTGACTATGAGCTCTTATCAGGGCAGAAGTTGAAAGTTTCCAGTGAGAGATACGGAGCTATATACGACCTATAAGAGCTCATAGGTAAGCCCACTGAGCGTTGAGTCCTGAGTTTGATCCAAAGCCGGGCAGTGTCGGGTTTTTGGGAGTCGGGAGTCTGGAACTCTGGATTTGCGCACGGATATTGGCAGTTTTTAGAGACCTGTAGTAGGTACCGCAAAGGGAAAAAAACGGAACCCTTATAGGATAACTACGTTTTCCATCTGTCTGTTTGTCTGTCAATACCCTTTTTCTGAGGAACACGTGGAGGTATCAAGTTGAAATTATGATCAGATACATAAGGATACGTCCCTTGGTGCTCTACAAAAAGCAAGCTTCTACGAGTAAGTGAACGGAATAAAAAAATACGGCCATTTATGCGACATATTTTGATACTCGCAAATAAATTAAAATGTTGACCTAGAAATTTGGCAAAGCAAGGTCTCACAGTCACAGCACAACTAAAGGAAAAAGTCCGAAAATTATTAATTTGTAGTTTTATCAGATACATACAAAATTTTGTTTTGCGATTACAAACTAACATTTGCAGTTGGAGAATTGACCGTGACGTAGGTATATCATATTATGAGAGAAAATGTTTTTCAACTACATTTTTAAGTTTGTTTTTGGAATAAATTCATCCCAAGAAAGGGTTTCGTACCCTTCATACTATACTTCATTCCATTAGTACATACTGTTTAAGAAATAAAAAACAGAGTTACTGATGATTTTGTACTTTTATTTATTATTCATGTCCATTATAATTAGAAAAGAAAAAGTTTCATCTAAAACAAATACGAGTGGTTTAACAGTAATATAGCAGAATTTTGTCGTCGAAGTGCAACTATCGCTGCGTTGGTGGCCGGTTGTGAATTACCCTGTAAAATAAAGTAATTACATGATTACAATTAGCACATATTTTAATTTGTAATGCAGGTACCTACTTATAGGTGAAGATTGCAACAGAATACAAATATTGATATCCCAATACAAAATAATTCATTGGGTACAATATTTGCGTAAATGATACCCACTATTATATTAAGCTTTACATGGATCTGTGGCTGACTTGTTTGTTTGACACAAGAACTACTCGTGTCAGCTTGTTGCGGATTTACGTACCACGAGTGAACTACTATTCAGCCCATAGAATTTAATTGTGGTTAATGCGGTCTACATTGGTTGTCCGCCATTTTTCAGGTTCTAACCTTTATATTATAATAATAGTAACAATTTATTTTTGTTTAGTCAATGAAAATAACAACTACATTTGAAAAGGATACCAATTATTTATAAGTAAACAGCTTATTGTCAAATTACATGTCATTTAAAAAGAGATTTCTAGCTTTTTTTTTGTAGCATCAACCTAATTTATTCTATAAATTCCAAGTAAACAGTCATATTTAGAGAGCGCGTGAAAATTTTCACCTATATTCATAAGGTATTTGACCATGAACTTGCTTTCCCGACCAAATTTTACGCATGTATAAGAAAAAATCAAGGTTTTACTTACCACAAACACTTGTCACAAAATGGTTCGCGCACACAATACCAGAATAATAAATAAAAATGTATTCACAACTGTGCCAATTATAAATTTTCAACAACTGCATGATCTCGAAACTTTAAAAAGATCCCCGTGTGTAGTTTGAGCTGAAAAATAGGTAACCCACACCTAATACATCAGCCATGTGCTACATAACAGGTAACACCCACTCTAATAATCAGCCAATGTTCAGCTCTTGGGGTGACTGTTACCATTATTAATGCTTAAATAATGCTAATATAATGCAATTAGTTACAGTTATTCAGCTAACAGCTGTTTAATTTGTGCCCAAATCAGAGTTATATCAGCTGAAACAGCGCTGCTAAAGCTCTTATTCAGCAGGCTTGTACAGCTTAAGATTCTATGGTAGACAGTTATTCAGCTGATATAAAGCACTTTTGTGCTACTTGGGTGTGTAGTCCGACACGCAATTGTCCGGTTTTTTTTATGTAAACGCCTTCTGACGTCTTCACAATCGTGAAAAATTGGTTGCTTTGTGATGCTTTGTGCACTCTCTCTAAAACGACTGAATCCCAGAAATATTTAACAACTCCGAGCTCCGTTTTTTAGTCCGATAATTATTTTATTAATAATTAGTATTCTTTATTATTAGTTCTCAGTAAAATAACAAAATTCTGAAATATCAAAGGCAAAAAAGTTTAATTAAAAATTATGTCGGAAAGGTAAATTTTTGTTCGTACATTTGAATATTAATTAATTATGTACTTCACCACTTTTTACAAAGGGAAACTTTTTACCAAATTTTTCGAGGCCAATTATGTTTCTGAAATAAAATTAATCTTAGCTTCAGTAGGTACCTACCTAATAATAAAGGCGAGTATTATTTCAAAATGCTTTTTTTTTGTAAGTAGGTAAATAAGTTCTAGGTATCCAGGGTTTTGGCTCAAACATTAAGGGCCTGTTTCACCACCTTTTTTAACGTGGGGAAATGCTCATGCATTCTGCACTACCACGGGGAGATAGTGCATTTATGTGGGACTCTAACCCACTAAAACTGCACGGTGTCGTCACCACCTACGATTAAGTTCCTATTAGCTTACTTGGCAGACAATTTCATAAGTACAGTGCGTTTCAAATAAGAATAGGATCGACTCAGCGCCATGTTGTGACGTCATAGCTGTCAAATCGACTGAATTGGGTAGGGTGAGCAAAACAAGATATTTTTTAGTTAACATTTCTTTACGAATCACGAATGAAGAATTTGAAAAAAATGAAAAAAATTGTTACCAACAATGAAAATATGAAAGAAAGAAGCATAATTTATAAAAAACTAATTATGAATAATTTTTTTATGTCTGTTTTCACTTTGATTTAACTAAGACAAAACAAAACGTTATTGATACGCAAATAAGTTTTCTTTGCAAACCGTACACTTCAATCAACATTTGACAGATAGAGGTCATTGACGTTCCTATTCTTATTTGAAACGCATTATACAAAATCTGTTCCATTTTTGAATGTTTATAGTTAGGACCAAAACACTCATATTTTCATGTATAATTTAATTTTAATTTTAGTTTCTACGATTTCGATTTTTAATTTAGAAACATAGCTATATGTATCAAATAACATTTTTTGCTGTGCCCTGACAGGGTCTACAACGGCTCTTAGTTCTAAGTTAACATCTTATTTCACCTTGTGAAACGCAAATAAATGAACGGCATAATCCTCTACCCTAGATAAAATGAAATCTAACCGACTGAAATCCCTACATTCAACCACAAAATTAGACCTAGCACTATTACCATAGAGAACAAGTTCTGGTCAGCCAGATAAGCTTAACTCACACCTATGTAAAACATTTAACATTAATAATGAAGTCCCCTAAACAGTTGGGGAATGCTAATCTTGTCCAAATCTGTTTGGACTAATTGTGTTATTTTATTACGTATAGCTACAGTAGTACTCAACTAATAAGGCGCGTCGTGAATCTTCGTTCGCGCAGAAAAGAAAGTATGGCCCCGAAGATTAACGAGATTGCATAAAACTTACAATCAACCTTAGATCACTACTATAAGGTTCATTTTGACACGGTTGGCGCAGTGGTTGAGTGATTGACTGCTGCGCAGCAGTCGCGGGTTCGATTCCCGCACGGAACAAATATTTGTACGACCTACAAGTATTTGTTCCGAGTCTGGGTGTTTTTCTATCTATAATATGTATGTATTTACAAAAAAAAAATAATGTATTTAAGTAGTTTATCAGCCATCTCGTTACCATAACACAAGCATTAGGTTGCTTAGCTTGGGACTAGATGGCGTTGTGTGAAATGTCCAAGGATATTTATTTATATTTATAATACACTACAGCTGTTAGTTCCATCTCACTCGCAAGTATGGCGGCTGTCAAGCGGCGCGCGCTAAAATGGCGGCAGCTGCAACCAATAGCGGTACAGGAAAAAGCGTGGAGTGTGCCGATTGGTCAATAGCATTTCCCGCGCTTTGAAAATTCATCTTCTGCGCAGGTACATCGATAAGCCTTATTAGTTGCGTACTACTGTACTGTTGTTACGGGCGGTGAATAAATGGAGCAATTTAAATATTAACATCAGCTGCAAATATCAAAGGCTATTCACAAATTTATAAACGACCTGAACTTCTGTCCAAGTTTGTTGCACTTCTTCTGTCCAGTTAAAACACTAGGAAGTGGTGAAGGGCGGGCGTTTTGGGAGACTCTCTCATGTAATTTTGATGTTCAAAAAATGCTGAAACTCAAACTCAAAGCAAAATAAACAAATCACAGGCACTTTTGAATTGTCAAGGGGTCGTCGGTCAGTTAGAACGATGAAGCTAGTTGCCCATTCCAAAGCGTAGTAGGTTCCTATGGAGAAGAACGGGCAAGAAACTCTACGGACAGTCTTTTGAATCAAAATATTGTTTAAGTTTTCCCTACAACTGAAACTTCTGAAGTACCTACTCGAGTTACCTACCTACTAAGACTTAATCGGTCTTATTACAAAACGAGGTTTTTCTTCTGTCATGGTTTAAACTATCGAGCTAGTTTTTGTAATAAGAACCTAGCTGTGATAGAAATACAGTTCTTTATGCCAAACTGACAACTTAGTGCGGTACTAAGTTGTCAGTTTTGTGAAACTGACTTAATGTGTACGGAATAAAGTTCAAAATTCAAAAAAGGGTCCATGGTTTGAACTTGGGTTTGAAGATGAACCTTGTTTTGTATAATAAGACGGTAACTATGTGTTTTTTGGTGAAAATATGTTGCACAATAAAACCTGCAACTTAGCCGTTTCGTATCATTACCTACACCACAGAATTTAGTTTGTTTTCATAGAAAACGAGCGAAACGACGCGCTGCGAAATCTCAGTATATACCAGTACGCAACAGTTCAAGTGCGCGGTAGTTAGGCTTTTCTTTTTTTTTGTGTGTATGGTTTCTCGCAGTTGACCACGGGGGGTTGAGGCTGCTTAACCGAACTTTCCTGTGGGGCTTTAAGCAAACTTAAAGCCTCCGGCCAGGGTTTAAAACTAGTTATAAAATAGGCGACTGTATGTCGCTGGGGGCGGGGGGGGAGGACAGCCAGAGGGGGCAGGCTGGATCGTGGTAGGAGAAGAGTTATATCGGGGGTTTAAGGCTACAGGCTCGGCTGCGCCACCAGTTGGCACAACCTCGCTGAGTAGAGGAAGTGGGGGTGCGGGGGGGGGGGGGGGGCAGTTACGATTGCGACCTCGGCGAGGTCGGAAGATTTTAGTTTGAGTTTGCAGACTGTACTGGTGTCCTTAGGGCTCTCCTGAAGGAGGGTTATAGGGTCATCAGGATCGGAGAGTAGTTAGTTACGCACGCGCGTATTTATATACCGAGCGGACGTAGGTAATTAATTTACGGTCACTGCTAATGACATTAAACCTCTAGACGTTGCTATGATTACAGTGTGAAGTGTAGAAGTGAGACACATATATACGAAATTAGTAGGAAAATTGAGACAAAGCATCGTATCTTTTGTCTCTTACGGCGTGCCGCATTTTTGGTTGGCGAACTTTTGAATGTTAGCCAAATAAAGTGCTTTCACTGTTACAAAGTTTATCTTGCGTCGATTAATTTAACTTTTTTGGACAGTTTTTGCAATGTATTGACATGGGTTTCAGTCCAAAATATGGAAGATTTCTTACGTTAAACTTCATTTCTCATACCACATAACCTACAAAAAGTATTATATTGCTGTCTCATGACTGGCCACGCGGTGGCTTGCTATGTATCACACAGGTCACTGTCCCGATAACCTACTGTTGTTTTATTATTCTGTGATTACACTAAAGTACTTATGTCACGTCATGAAGGTAAAAAGTAAAGTAGTAAAAATGTGTTCACATAAAAATTGAGGCCGGTAGCGAGGTAGCACGCAATATAAGGTACCTACTTTAATTAAAATTAATTAGGTACGGGGTTGGAGCTAGTGATAAAACACAATTTAATTAAAACAGTGTTATTTTAATGAGTTAATAGAAAAATGGGACTAAATGAAGTGGTTCTTTGGGCGCGGAAAGTAAAATTAAATAATTAAAAGTAATGCTGGATACAAAACGAACATTAGGTGCTATAAACGTATAAAATTATTTTTTTTATACAGGTCACACTGGGAACGAAGCGGAATGAAGCTAAGTTCGTTCAGCTTTCCTCTGCGTCTCCGTTTCGCTTCGTTCCCAGTGTGGCCTATGCTCTATACGGTATGGAACTCACATCTATTATTCTATATTGGATTATTAATTCGTCGTCAACGCATACAGACGTGCACATCAATGCATTAATAAAATAAATTAACTAACACTTGCATAAATACTGACCCAGTTTTTATAGTGTACTAGCGTGTTTTATAAATCAAGTGATGTCAAGAATGATCTGACTAGAGTATAATAATATACAATTTTTATAACCTGAAGTATGGAAGGCAGCCCCTTTATCCGGAGCGGGCTGACATCGCGCAGCCCTCCAGCGACTCCAACACCAAGACCAACTCAACAACCCAAGCAGAGCCAAGAAGTGGCTGTGGACCCAGCTGAACTTATCCCCACTCCGGAAATCCAGAACTGGATGGGGTCTATTGAACAATGCTTAAATGAGGTCTGTGCTATTGCTAATGATGGAAAACTCAATTCGGAACAGAAGTTAAAAATCAGTACTCTTTGTCGAAAAATTGGACACGGAGTTTCTCAAATGGCCGTGCGATACCAGTCGCTGAAATCAAATGCCATACAAACCCATACCGCCCTTAAAACCATGACTGAAGCTCGAGACCTAACGGACTGTCTTACAGAGATGAACCGCACCATTCAGGAGTCCTGTACGAAGCAAGGAGCTGGGAGGAGTGATACATCTTTTGCCGATATGGTGAAGAAGGGATCCAGCAATTTTGTTCGTCCGAACCAACTTAGCTCCGTGGCAATTTTCCCATGTGACAACTCAAAGACCAGTGACGAAACCAGGAACATGGTCCAGAACATCATATGCCCAGGTGAAATGAAGTTGAAAGTACGAGGCGTACGTAAAATCGGAAAAGGAGGTCTCATAATCAGCACGGAGACTAAAGACGACCTGGACAAACTCAAGCGAACAGTCCAAACTGCTTCGTCGGAGCTTACCGTCGACGAACCCCGAAAGCGCAAACCTCGCATTGTAGTAATTGGAGTGCCCTCATCTATGACTGAAAATGAGGTCTTTAAATGTATCTACGAACAAAATTTAGCTGACAAACTGCCGACTACGTCCCGAGATACATTTATGACCTCAATAAAACTGAGCCACAAATCTGGGAGAAAAGATTCTGATTACTGCAATTATATACTAGAAGTTCCAGCCGTCATTCGCAAGGCCCTGATAACCCAGGAACGACTATTTATTGATTGGACGTCCTGCCCAATACGTGACTTCACTCTGGTAACTAGATGTTACAAGTGCCAGCAGTACGGCCACGCAGCCAAGTTCTGCAAAGTCTCTGCCCCTACGTGTGGTCATTGCGGTGAAGAAGGGCACACCATCCAGGAATGCACAAAGAAAGCCGAAGCGCCAAAATGTGCAACATGTCTGCGCTTCAAAAAACCAGCGAGCCACAAAACGGGAGATCAAGATTGTCCAGCTAAAAAGTCTGCCGAAAACAGGTACCTAAACTCAATCGATTATGAAGGCGCCTAAGAGCGCCACATACCTGTTTTTACTTTAGACTTTAATTTTTATTTACATTTTTGTTACACTATGGATAGTACCTTAATTACGGACATAGATAACAGTTTTCAAACTGTTTCAAAGTCATGTAAGGTTGAAGACTGCAGACAATATCTTTCCGTGTATCAAAAGTCACTAACCATACTAACCCAAAACATTCGTAGTATTTATAAGAACATGGATAGCTTTAACATTTTTCTTCATAGACTTAACTTTAATTGTGATTTAATAATACTAACCGAGTGCTGGTTATCTAATCGCCAGGATAACCTCCCAGTAATACCTGGGTACAACGTATCATTTACCAGAATCAATAACAATCAAAATGATGGTGTGGTTGTCTATTCAAAAGATTATTTAATGGTCACAGTCGAGGAACCCAATCTACTCGACTGTAAGAGTAATTGCTTGATTATCAAAATTGGTACAACCGCTGCAATAATTGCTATATATAGATCCCCTTCTGCTAGAAACTTGGATGCTTTTCATGCTTCTTTAAACCAAATTTTTCAATCAGTGAGTACTTTTAAGAATGTTATACTAACAGGAGATATAAATATAAACATTAACGCTGATAACTGCAATGCAGGGATCCAAGACTATCTTAATATCTGCTCATTCCATGGTTTCCTGCCCGCACATACACTGCCTACTCATCAAAGCGGTTCCTGCCTCGATCATATGATAATCAAATCCAGTTTTTCATTTATTACGCTTGTTACTAACTCTACAATTACCGACCATCACGCAGTTTTATTGACCCTTAACTTAACGCTGCCGAAGCAAAATCGCCCACAGACCAAAACGCAACTAAACATAAACAAACTTGAATATGATTTATGCAACATTGATTTTAGCCCAGTTTTCAATACAGCTGACGCTAATTTTGCTTTATCGTACTTAATAAAACATGTGCAATCAGCTATATTACGCAACACGGCCGTTATTACAGTAAACAAGAAAAATTATAATATTAAACCTTGGATTACTCCTGGCCTAATTCGGTGTATAAGACAGAGAGATAAACTTCATCAAAGATATAGGAGGGACCCAGATAATATCGTCACTAAAGTCACCTATACCAGATACAGGAATTTTTGTAACAACCTCCTAAAGGATTTAAAGAGAAGTTACGATAAAAATGAGTTAAATAGAGCGGGAAGCAATAGCAAGCAACTTTGGAAACACATTAAAAATGTCACCTATATGTCAAGTCAGCGTGAATCAAATTCGAGTTTACTGCTTTCTAATCCTTCACCTATCCTGTCAGCAAACGACGTGAATAATTTTTTCGTAAATGTTGGGAAAACTCTTGCCGAGCAGATTCCAAAACCTGACTGTGTTCATCCTTCTTCCCAAAAGTTTGAAAATAGACGTACCCTAAAATCTTTTGCCTTGCTAGATACCGACGAAGATGAAATTACCCGAATAATCTGTGGACTAAAAGATGACTGTGCTGTTGGATGGGATAATATTAGCAATAAGACCCTTAAACTCTTTAAGCATATCCTTGTACCTCCCTTAACACATATTTTTCGAATGTGTTTTTCTGAAGGCATTTTCCCTAAATGTCTAAAAAAAGCAATTGTAATCCCTATCTTCAAATCCGGAAACAAAGACCTAGTTAACAATTATCGGCCAATATCACTACTCCCCTCCTTATCTAAAATACTAGAAAAAATTATAAACAGTAGATTAGTTAACTATCTAGAGAAAAATGAATTCTTATCATCTGCGCAATTTGGTTTTAGAGCCAAATTATCCACAGCCGATGCAGTGCACAGTGTAACAGATTATGTCTCAGAAGAACTTGGTAAGGGAAACCAGACCCTGGGGATTTTCCTTGATCTGGCGAAGGCTTTTGATACAGTGTCCGTTTCTACGCTTTTGTACAAATTAGAGGCCTTAGGAATAAGGGGAACGCCGCTGAAACTTTTTGCTGACTACTTAGACGATCGATATCAATGTGTTAAAATTGACAATATTATTAGCGACGAGCAAAAAAACACAAGTTTTGGTGTTCCCCAAGGAAGTATTTTGGGCCCCACCCTTTTTCTGGTTTACATTAACGATTTGTGTAATTTAAATATCAAACAAGGCAAAATTATATCGTATGCAGATGACACGGCGTTAATTTTCACCGCTAAAACAAATAGCGAATTGTACGAATATGCTCAAATAGGTTTTAATACTGTATCTAACTGGCTTCAAAGCAACTTACTAACATTAAATGCCGATAAGACAAAATATATTCACTTCTCCATCCGCAAACCGCTTTTTAACATTACTAACTCTCATTTGTATGCTCATCGTTGCGGACTCCGCTCAGTCAGCGTATGTAAGTGTCCTTTTATCCTCAAAACATGTAACATGAAATATCTCGGGGTTCTAATAGACGAGTCGCTCTCATTTAGACCACATATTGACAGTTTGGTTACAAGAGTACGCAGGTTAATTTTTGTTTTTAAAAAACTGCGAGCAATTGCAGATAAAAAACTTATGTCACAAGTTTACTTGGCCCTAGTTCAATCTGTAATACAGTACTGTATTACTTCATGGGGTGGAGCACCAAAAACTTACTTACTGCCTCTTGAAAGAGCACAGAGAGCTATTTTAAAAGTAGCAAACTTCCATCCCTTTCTCTATCCTACAGATCTGCTATACAAATCTTGTAACGTGCTGACTGTTCGCCAGCTTTTCATATCGCACTTGGTATTAAAACAGCACACCATGCTCTCCTATAACATTGAAAGTACTAATAAGAGACGGAATGATATTGTATGTGAGTCAAATGCATCATCTAAATATGTCTTTGTAAACAGATTTTATACATTTTTAGGCCCATTTCTGTACAATAAATTAAATAGGAAATTAAGTATCTATAAATTAAATAATTACGACTGTAAAAAGATTATTCTGCAATTTTTACTTAGCATACCATACAGTGAGACAGAGGATTTACTCGTTGTCTGTAAATAAAACATGTTAGTCTTTTAAGTTAATATTTAAGTTTTAAGTAGTCTTGTACGTTGTTAATTTTATTTTTTATAATTCTAAGCACCTCTATAGCCTGAAACACAGGTTCTACCTAGTTCAGGCAAATGAGCAACTGTGTCCTCTTTAATGTTTAAGATAAGTTATTGTAAATCTGCACCTTTTCATAAATAAACGATTTTATTATTTTATTTATTATTATTATCTATGCAATAAATCCAACCGCATACTTGTTATCGCCTTTGCTGACGATATACAAAAAACCGGTCAAGTGCGTGTCGGACCGCGCACAATGAAGGGTTCCGTAGTTGAAAAGAATTTATTCCAAAGACAAACATAACATTGAGTTGAAAAACATGTTCTCCCATACATTGATATACGTCACGGACAATTCTCCAACTGCATATTTAAGTTTGTATTTGCAAAAAACTATTCCTAAACATAACATCACGCCTTGTTTCCCCGAAGGGTTGGGCAGAGGTGTACCTATAGTACACCCACATTTTGCCAGAAAAAGAAAACTAAAAACTATTTTTTTATGTGATAAAACTACAAATAATCAATTTTCAGACTTTTTCCTATACTTGTGCTGTAAGACCCTGCTTCTTACAAAATTTCATGATTCTAGGTCAACGGAAAATACCCTATAGGTTTTGATTTACTTACGAGTATCAAAATATGTCGCATAAATGGCTGTATTTTTTTATTGTGTTGATTTAGAAGCTTGATTTTTTTAGAACTATTAGAGACTATAAATTTACGTATTTGGTATTAATTTCAACTTGATACCTCCACACGTTCCTGAGAAAAAGGGCCTTGACAGATGACATACTTAAAAATATTTTTTTATGTGATAAAATTATAAATTAACAATTTTCGGACTTTTTCCATTACTTGTGCTGTAAGACCTTGCTTCTTGCCAAATTTCATGATTCTAGGTCAACGAGAAGTACCCTATAGGTTTTGATTTACTTGCGAGCATCAAAATATGTCACATAAATGGGCGTATTTTTTTATTGCGTTGACTTAGAAGCTTGATTTTTTTAGGATTCCAAGGGACCATACACTTACGTATTTGATGTTAATTTCAACTTGATATCTTCACGCGTTCCTGAGAAAAAGGATCTTGACAGACTGACAGACAGATAGACAGACAGACCGACGGACAACAAAGTGATCCTATAAGGTTTCCGTTTTTTCCTTTTGAGGTACGGAACCCTAAAAATTAACGAAATCGGTAAAGTAATTAGGTCAGAAAGTAGTGTTTTAATTTTGAGTAAATTTAAACACTCACAACAAATCATCAAATTCTTGAAAATGTGTGCAAACAAAAAAAAAACATGTTCGGCGAACAATGGATTGGGCAATATGGTGCACCGCAGGTGGCCATCTCGGTTGTCTAAACAGAGTGATTACTTTTACTGAATTTATTTTGCTATTTATTTTGTTTGAAAAAATCACTTTTTAATTTAATATTTAATTTTGCTATACTTCTGTGGACTACTATTACTAATAGTTTAATTTATTACACATGTTGCATTTCTATACCGTATACGTGTTTTGTATAAAGTAGAGATCAGGGATTTTTTTATGAATTTTACGTTGTGGTACCTATCTAAACGTGATGGTACCTACAGGATACTAAGCCTAAACAAACTTTGTGGCTCGTGTGATTTTATCAAGTCATAAATGCTGATTAAAGACATCACTGAATGACATTTCGTGTTTCATTAAAAATCCTTTCATATCAATATAAAAATCTTCACAAAACCAAACCTCGATATTAATAACACTTTTCAATATATCTCCTACACAATTCCACATTCAGGGAAGTAATACCATTCTCATCAAAAGCAAAACTTCGAATAGCGTACCCGGAATCCTTTAGAAGAGGATTAAAGGTAAAAGGCAGTCGCTACTGTCCCTATATGGTACGAGAAATTCCGTAAGGCCAACATTACATGATCAATTTTACCTTCAGGTTTACATCGACTGACAGATTGATCTCTTTTGTTCCAGTACTACCTACTTCAGGTCACGATACGCGACTTTTAGGACTTATTACACGATGTCTCAATAGCCACTACTTATCGAATAAATTTAAAAAAAAAATGGAAAAGAATTTGTATGAAATTATAATATCTACGGGGCCCGCCGCGTACTTGTAGTTTCATACCTAAACTGCGGAGTGTCCCATCTGTATTAATCTGTGCCCCTACTTGAATCAAATTGTTCTAACTGATGGGACTGTTTCGTGTGTGTGCAACTGTGCACGTTGAGTACGAGTCGGGGGTCTACTCCCTAAGCACGAAGCCCGTAGTTTCGGCCTTCGTTACGGGCGTTTCTTACTCCGTATCACCTACGGATGGATGATTGGTTCGAGGCCCGAACGAAGTATGAATGACAACAGGATTTGCCAGTTGTCCCTACTCCCGCACCCTAATTGCGTAACACATTATCGATCGGAGTTGGTTTCATTTTGAAACAAATTGCTAATCCATTGCTTCATATGTTCGAAATATTTGTCTGCTCGACAACGTAAATAACGCAATGAATGTTGTAGAACTGTCAAAATGAAACCAACTCCGATTGATAATGTGTTACGCAATTAGGGTGCTGGTGTGCTTTTGCCCGTCCGAAAAATTTAACTTTTAAGCTCCATTTACACGGCGCCATTTTATTGCCTGTGGCATACCATAAAATTGAAAGGCAAATATCTGGCACCGTCTAAACTACACGTACAATATTGTTGGACGATACGGGCAACTTTGAAAACTGGTATAAGCATGTACAAGAAAATCACACAGTACATACAATAATTGCTCGTACAATAAAATCGCATTCAATTCTGGCATGATCAGACATTTGTGCTGTCATTGAAATATGAGTGCGGTAAGTGAGGGTGTGGTAATCGTTGTTGCTATTTTGAGGCAAGAAATCAAATCAAGAACAACTTGAAAAATATCTTGAGAAGCGTTCAATAAAATTTAATGAAATATCAAGTCTAGGCAAAACTTGCATGCAATAATCGCCTGTCAATTTTATTGCCTGGTGTAAGTCGCATGCGATTTTATTGAATGGCAAAACTTGCATTCAATTATTGTACATGCCATTTTATGGAATCGCACGCGTGTAAACACTTGATGCAGTTCTTGAATGTCAAAAAACTTGAACGTGCTTTATGGCATGCAATTATTGCTCTTGAACGTTCCAGAAACTTGCCCCGTGTAAACGGCGCTTTACACTTGTTTTGATGGATCGTAATGTCAGACGGACGGATGAACGGACGGACGGAAAGACGGACGGACTTAGGGAGTAGGGCCCCTGTTCAATCCGAACTAACGCAGCTTCGCTTGCTTATTTTAACTTTTCCGTGTATGGAGAGCTTAACCGTTTTCCGGCTTTGTCGAAAACCAATAAATTGATTTTCATATTAAATTATTAAGGTATCCTTTGGTTACAATAATTTCCTTATTCTATTTTTATATTACGTAAACACACCATATTATTATTATTTTCCTATAGTTAAGTATTAATTATTTAATTAGTTAAGTATTTCATTTATACTAGAAATGTTTAGGTAGTTAAATAAAGGTAAACAATCTTGATGTGTCTTTTATCTTTTTTAGGGTTCCGTACCAAAATGGTAAAAAGCACTTACGGTGCGACTGAGTCTGTCTGTCTGTCTGTCTGTCACAGCTGGATATCCCAAGAACTACTAATGCTGTCAACTTGAAATTTGGAAAGTTTTAGATCAAGTTTGCCCAACTATGTATTTTGCAAATAAGAAAGAAATAAAAACATGTATATTTTTTTTTGCAACAGGGACTGAAAGGTGGTCTTAAAAATTCAAAGTGGGGCTACTAGAGCATGTGGGGTATCATATGAAAGAGCGCTGTTTGACATTTTTTTATTTTTTTTAGGCCGCATAGTTTTCGACTTTTGATGAAAAATGTACAAAAAAAATACCGTTCGCCTTTATCTCCGAAGTTTGCATAGAGAAAAATCTGAAATTATTCTATGTGATAGAAGTTTATGTAAATATTACAAGAAAAATAAAACGATGTCTCTAAATAGAACACTTTTCAGAAATCGGAACCCTCGGTGCGCGAGTCCAACTCGCTCTTGACCGGTTTTTATTTTAAAACCTCAGTTTAAAAATAAAATGCAACTAAAAACCAATGTAAATACCTCGCAAACTTTCGCCTTTAAAATATTAGTCTGAAGTTTATTATTGTTAATGTCACTTCAGGTACTCCATTCATAGCATGATTAAAGTAGGTATTTCTGCTCCGTCTAGAACTTCTTACTTTTTTAGTGCTCTCTATTATCAACTTATTGAGCTTCTAGCCGTGTGCTCTATGGAATTTCCCAACGGCAATCTGATGAACTTCCGTATTAATCTTTCATCCCCTATTAACCCCATCGTCGTCGATGCCAAGCTAAGGTGCATTGTAGAATTGAAGACATCGACTTTAGAAGTTGTTAGGTTTTTATTGAAAGTTATTTTAATCGTTTTATGTTTTTGACATCAGTTTTTACTTTTATTACTTTTTTAAAAGACAAGCGCAAGACGAACGAAAAGATCATCAGAATCTGCTTAGAAATGCCGAAGATACGCTATATTTATGCATATAACTTCGTACATAAGAATAATTACCTAATGTATTATATACCAAAACCTTCCTGAAAGTATGCAGATCACGTTAGTGAAAGAATCATCAAAGATGGGTTCATTCGTTTCGAGAAAATCACGGACATACAATCATACATACATACATGCGGGTCGAATACAGAACCTCCTTTTTTGGAATCGGTTAAAAATCCATCCTCACTCCTCACCTTGGCTATATAAGGAACTATTGTGCAAAATATGCTCCTACCTCTGTCGCTGGTCGCCTTCTGCTGGGCTTCTCCCATGTAGATGGGGGTTCCACCTGGTAGGGGCTGACCGCCGGGGTACGGTGAAGAAAGCGGCGCTGACTAGCAGCGTCGTGGCGTGCCTACAGACACAAATATAGCATCTACACACAGGGGCGCGAGGCGCCCCTTCATCCTAGGCCGTGTGAGGCCCACGCAATGAGGGGCCCGTATTTACGGGCCAACGTGCTGCATCCGCGGACAGGGGGCTATGCCCCGGAGCCGCATGCCACGCCCCCTAGGGGGCGTAGCGACATCTCGATGGATATGCTCCTTTATCTAAAGCCAACGCGACGAAATAAGTTTCATGCTATAACTTAAAATTGCAATTTATACAAATATCATCTTTAAACTCAAGTAGTTTAAGTTGGTTTTTGAATGAAAATACTATCGATAAACCTCTTAAAATAATTTTAGTTGAACTGAACCATACGCAAAAACTAATATCCAGTAATAGTATATCCAGTCTATCAAAACGGCACATTTGCTTTTGGTAAATATCAACTATCAACCTACCTGTAAGTATATCACCTAATTCAAATCAAAACCTTACCTACCTTCCAAAAAAGTCACAACAAAACATCACTTTTCCATTTTTATTTTTAAAAAATTAGCAAAGTTACTCATTATTATAATTACCAATAAGACACTTTAAACTCGGTACAAAACCTAGTTTAAAATGACATAATCAAAATAAATACAAACGTTTTACCTGAAATGAAACGTAAATTAAATTACTTACCTAAAATTGAAACCTAATAATACATGAGAGAGAGGCCATCGTTCTGTCCCTTTTTCCCATCCGTTCTCCCTCCTTGTCGCGTACTATCGCCTTCTCTGTCTCTCCTCCCACCACCACTGGCAGTTGCAAACGTCGGTTTGCTTTTGGACTTGCCTCATTGAAGTCGTTGTAGAACCAGGCAGAATTTAAGTTATTAGGCTTCAAATTAAGGTAAGTAATTTAATTTACTTTTTATTTCAGGTAAAACGTTTGTATTAAATAACTTGACCGTAAATTTGAAGTCTAATAATACATGAGAGACGTGTTTGATATCGCCTGGTGGTGGTGGAGGCGTCAATGTGACTATTAGATTAAAGATTTAGATCACACAACAATGAAAAGGAATGGTCCCTTATCCAACAGATTGGCATTATGCTACGGGTGAAAGAAATATACACAGCATAGCATACTTGGAACTACTTAATGGTATGTTGTTTGTTACAGAGGAGGTACCTACTCAAAATAAAAAATGAGGTTTACAAAATAAACTAGTTTTATTTTCAAAATAAAAAACAAAGTAAGTATCCTTTTTATGATACGTAAGTAACAAAAGGTAGGAAACCAAGCGACTCGCTTTTTTTAATTTAATACGTGTGCATAGAGTAGGTACACAAGCAAATCATAAAAACATTTTGAGTAATTAATAATAATCACACTGCATTAAACAAATTAGAAACAGAGTTTTGAGCTTCTGTTTTCTTTTCTTCTTTACAGTAAAATCGTCTAAATGTATGTTCTGATCTCCAATTGCCTCTGGAGAGAAAGCTATCAACTGAGCAGTTCTCATACCAACTTTTTGAAGCTACAGCAGACCTAAAACTTCCAGCTGGGGCTTCAATCCCCGCGTCCATTAATACTTTCTTAACCCAGTTAGCTATAACACAACGTGAAGCAGGTTGAGCTTTACCATACGCAGTAACAAATATATTATCACATTTAGCTTCACTTCTCCTGTTCTCTCCCACTGAAATCAACTTTAAAATCCAATGGACTGGATCTAAGCATTTATTGTCTTTATTAATCATTAACTTCCAACCTGATTGACGATAAGTAGCGGAATCAGTTTTTGAGCCGTACATTGACCAAAAGATAACATAATCATTAGTAATTTCGCAATTATTAGAATTTATGCTCAAGTGGATCAGGTCATGGACCCTACGACCAGAACACAGTAATAAGAGGCATGCTGTGTGTTTCGATACCTCATAAACGTTATCTATATCAGAATTCTGTTGACATATAATTTTTTTGTACTTCGGAATACCTCACATTTGTCCAATCGGGATAGACGAAACGTTGAATATTTTTTAATATTTGTAAATACGCACTGGGTGTCTTTAGGATATCAGGATCTTTTATTTTCGTCCCTATTGACAGTAAAAATTCTGGGCCTAATTCAAAATTATTCGGTTCATCTATATATACATCATCGCAATACAGCTGGCGGCACATTATCGTCTAAACAATCTTCACGATCATGTTCATATAATGACCCGCGGTCAAGTTCACTAGCACGATACACAAAATTTTTCTTAAGATCGGCTACCTCTTCTACTAATTTTTCTAATTTACGGTCTCTTTGACTACGTTTGTTTCTTTTACGCGAACGACGAGAACGCTTATGGTTTGGTGAACTATCAGAGCTACTAGAACTTGAACTAGAACTTGATGATGTGGTTGAGCTACTTAATTCACGACGGCGTTTTGTTTTCCGAGATTGCACGTTACTATCTTTATCTTGAGTGCTCATATTATATTGGTTCGGTAAGATATTTTGATCACTCATTATTAATTCGTACGCTGAAATCCATACTAATATTATAAATTCGAAAGTAACTCTGTCTGTCTGTCTGTCTGTCTGTCTGTTACCTTTTCACGCCTAAACCACTGAACGGATTTCGATAAAATTTGGCAAGGCTATAGATGGTATCCTGGGGACGGACATAGGCTACTTTTTTTTTCAAAAATAATCCTACAGGGGGTGATATAGGGGATGAAAGTTTGTATGGAAAACTCAGTATTTCTTAAGTTAGTGTAAGAAATGAACCTCAACTCAGAAATGAAACAACGATTTTATGATAATCTTCGATATAATTCTCATAGCAAAAATATCCACGCTCCGTTCGACAGTTCAATCCCAAGTACCGTCCAAATGCGAAAATCAAATTGTCACAATGAAAAATAATGGTGGCAAAAGTCTCAACTCAAACAGCCAAGCATTATTCATTAGATTAGTCGATCACTACTTTAGTGACGGGTATCTGTCGGTTTACCAGACGAAAAATACATGACAGTTTACGTATCTATGACGGTTGACAGATACTCGTCACTGGTACAAATAATATCAACTGGATAACCTAAATAGCGAATACAATAATACTGTTAGTCTTACATTAGGGATGTGAAAATTAAAATGTATGCTTTTAATACGAAATAAAGAAATATGCGGTTCAGCGTTTTTTAAAAATCGTCCCATAAGGGGTACAATAGGGGTTGACAAATGTTTGTGTACCTACCTCTTTTTAAGAGATTTAAGGGATTGGAAATGTAGTCATAGTTCGAATCTTGAGGTAACATTTAGTCTTTATTTCATTCGACGTTTTTACGAGGAAATTATTTGAACGAGTGGACACTCGGACAAAAGTTATTTTTTATTAGAGCGTGACTGGCATAATAAATTTTAAGTAATTAACAAAGTCCCCCCGCCGCGTAAGTCTGTCTGAATGCGATAATGTCAAAAAGTACCGAACGGATTTTCATACGGTTTTCTCCAATGAATGGAGTGATTCAGTGTAATTCATTATGGTTTTGTGTAAATTGGCTGAAATATGACGACGAATGTTGAAGGTGTCGGAAAAAATCATGCCGACTGGTAGCTAAAGCTAAAAAATAAAAAAATGCCTACTATACACGGTAACGATATATCGAAGCGATTTGAGTTTGCACAGTTATATCGGACGGCCCTATGTTTTCCACATGAACGTTCCCATGGGATATTTTCCGACATCCACGCAAGCGAAGCCGCGGGCAAAAGCTAGTACAATTATAACTTTACGCAAAAAAAGTAATAAAAAAGAGGGCACTAATATTCGATATTACCTACTAAAAACGAGCGGTAACACCGTTAAGAGTTAAACACAGAAATTAGAAGTACGAATGTTGTACCAAGTATTCGGTTTTTAAAATGATCTTGATGATTTCAAAGATTCAAAAATTATTATATTTAAAAAAAATTCTTTACCTTAGTGTTGAAAATGTGAACTGTACAGTGTGCACATAAAGTTATTAACTCTTGCAATTTGTTTTCACTTTAGCACTATAAGATGGGTAAATATTTTCTACCTTGCTTTATCAGGTGTTGTCAGGACAGGAACAACGACGTCTGTAAAAGTACTCTGTGGACGTCAATGAGGCAAGTCCAAAAGCAAACCGACGACGTTTGCAACTGCCAGTGGTGGTGGGAGGAGAGACAGAGAAGGCGATAGTACGCGAACAGGAGGGAGAACGGTTGGGAAAAAGGGACAGAACGATGGCCTCTCTCTCATTATTAGGCTTCAAATTTACGGTCAAGTTATTTAATGTACTAATTGTGTAGGGTAAATTAATTAAATTTCATTGTTTTTCCTAAAGTTTTGAAATGTAGAAAAGTGAGGTTTTGTTCTTTACCTCCACATGTAAACTCACCCTGTACATTATACAAAGTTATATTATTATGTTGTAAAGTCAAATTCAAATTATTTAAAGTACCTACTAAATTATTTAGTTCAGTACTTAGTATTATCATAATGATAGTTTAGTATACGTGGTGTCATTGATTAACGTACCTACATATCACAAGTTTGTGTCGTAGGGAGCTTTGTTAATACATAATCTACTAAAATGAAGACATTTCGAAATATCGAAAGAAAGTACCCTGTGAATTTAATGTCGAGCAATATGGTGGATAAAGATGTGCAGTCAATGCTGTGGCCTTTGAATCTGATGCAATTCATCATGTACTGTCCTAAATATCGCCTCAAGAATAATTATATAACTACAAATGGCTTAATTTCCAATTTTATTTCGATGATTGTAACACTAGTGTTTATGTTTATGTACATACACTGCACCTTCACGGTGGACACGAAAAGTCTTGGATTACCAGCTTTCATCTCTGTTTCGTCTTATATTGACTGTTTGTTTTATTGTTTCGGTTTTGCTATGAATTTCGTCATCGGAATCATTCGGACCAAAAACAATATCCAGTTTGTCCTCACTTTTCAAAAAGTGCACAGATTTCTCAATAATGCAACTAGTTTGAACCACTTCATTATTTGGAATTGGGTTTTTGGAATCATGGCTCTGGGTTTTTATGTTATTATTTTTACTACTTTATGCGTACAAATAAGTATACCTTTCTTTGCTGTATATGTATGCTACCTATTGGTTTTTTTCGATTTTATTATTATTTCTGCCACGCGAGTCATTAAATTGTTGGAAAACAAAGTAATTCTATGGAATTTTCAAGTTTTAAATGTTCGAGAGTTGGAAGACATACACAGAGCAAATTATGTTAAAAACATATTTCAGGCTTACGATGAAATACTGGAGTGTTATAATATTCACAAAGCTAGCTGTCAGCAATTTGTAAGTATTTTATTCTACTATTTATTATAATCCATTAAATTGTAAGAGGAAAATGACTTAAAAATAATCAAGAGATTAATGTATTATTGATTGATATTTAATCAAAACGCAATACTCAATAAGCAATAATAGTTTTTGTTTTAGTTTTTTAATTTTGATACGTTTCAGATATTATATTACATTTTAGAAGTAGTAATTCACTCTCTGAATTACACTGAAGTGGCAATTGAAACGTTTAAAAAAGGAGTTATGATGAACGACATGGTGAGTAGCACAAATTCTCCTATGGCTCGACGCGGCGATCGGTCCCTATGGATAGATTTCTGATTGTTCTTTAATTTCTTAACTATCATTGGTTGTATCAATATTGACATCTATGGTCTATAGGTTCCTAACCACAGGAGCCAAGACATGATCCGCGAACGATTTCAAATTTCGCGGGCGATGCATCACCTCGCTTGTGGCACCGAACTTCTGCAGAAGATGCAAAGCTCAAAAATCACACTGAGTTAAAACTGACTTTTCCGGTCATTTTTTTTTGAGCTTTTTCATTACGTGACGATTTCTACCAGTTTACTCAGTTTACTCCTATCGAGTCCTACCGCAAGCCGCGTTAAAGAACTTCGTTCGAACAAATAGACGACAAACACATTTGGTGGATAGTTTTTTTTAAAATATCTGTTTATTAACCTTAGACCGCTTGTGTCGCATTTGTGCGCCGTATGCATGACTTTTCGTTCTATTTTCGTCCTATTAACTGTAATTTATTGTAGGTATTATTTTATCGATTTGTAGCCCGCGCGCTAAGGGCACGGCAATTAATATTTAGCCAAGCGGTCAAAAGGTTATGATCGTAGCTTCAAACATTTACTTTGTTACAGAATCAAACACTTTTCATGTCGTCGGCCGTTTTATCTTGGATGATAAAGGATTTGATGTGGCAAACAATGTTGATACAGCAATGCGAGAAATTCTACTTAGCCATCCGAGGTGTTCAAGATACTTGCGCACTTATTTTGAAGTCAACTTGCTCAGGTTATTTCATTATCATGAAAATAAATAAACCTGAATGGATTTTCATGAGAGTACATAGTCGTCGTCCACTTTTTCGTTGTAATTTAACCAACTTTTTATAATAACATCAAACCATTATTTGCCGGCAAAGTGTTATTTATTTAAGAAATACGTAACTATTACCTATATAACATAATAGCAGCAAAAATTAACAAAATTTACAAAATAAGAAACAATATTGGTGTCAGTTGCTGTTTGGGCACAACAGGAACAAAAAACCTCAGCAATTGAGCCACAAGTTCTGGACAATCGGACTCACCGCACATAATACGGCAAGCTGAGACAAGCAAGAAGTATTTACGCCTCAATTCAAAAGAATTAAAATTTAGTACGCCAAGTAAACATTTTGTAGGATAAAGAAAAGGGTAGTATCCGAAGAAATTTTTTGTAAAGAAATTTAAGAAAGGTCTTTTGTTCTTTCTCAAGAAGTAAGGCGTAAGTGCTCTCATGGGAATTCCAAATCACTGCAGCTTATTCTAGCTTACTCCTTAATAAGGCCACTTAAACTAGTTTAATGGGCAGTGGGTTGGTAAAGTCTCGCATGTTCCTAATAACAAAGCCTAGTACGAATTGACTGCAAATCTACGACTGCAAATGCCTTTCCATTTTTCATACTTTGAACTGACTTTCTGACTTCATCCATGCTAATTTCCCTCACCAAACCCATGTTTACTTGTACCTCTTTGGGCAAACCATTCCATTTATTACCTTCATTCATTAGCGTTTCAAAATAAATCTTCCATCGTTCTTTTATTTCGTCATCTTTGGATACAATTAGAACCTTACCAGAGTCGTCTTTCATAAAAATGTGAATAATATCTATTCCAACATGGCCAGAGATCGCACAAGACAGGGAGGTTTAGAAGGAAAAAGGGGAGGCCTTTGCCCAGCGTTGGGGCACAATGTAGGCTAACAAAAAAAAAAACCATTTTAATATATTGTGTAGGTATACACAATATATATACACAATATATTAAAATGGATTTTTTTTTTGTTAGCCTTTTTGTTAGTCGTAAGCGACTTCGTTTGCGTGGAAGTCGTAAGATACACAATACATATACTAAAATAACAGCCACATTTTAATAAAAATTCCTAGTCCTAGGGGGCGGGTCTGGGGAAACCGCCCCGCGTTGCATCGCCCGCCCGCGCAATTACTTTGTTTTCACTTAGCGTTCTTTCAGACTGTTTTTCTCAGCTCCTACTGGTCGTAGCGTGATGTTAAATAGCCTATAACCATCCTCAAAAATTGGGCTATCAAATGCAAAAAGACCTATCCGACTTTTTGTCCACAATTTCATAGGTTTTATTTGTTTTGCGCTAATTCTTTTTCCAAAATAAAAGTAGCCCAAGTTACTCCCTAAAACATTAGCTACCTGCCAGTGAAAGTCCCGTTAAAATCAGTTTAAAAACAATGTTATTTTTGTAATTTTTTACAGATGATGAAAAGAAGCTGTGCAAGAACGTACTGCGCTTGCATCGAGCATCATTCAGCAAGTTACGTGTGTGCGGCCTGTTCTATGTAGACGCTGCGTTACAATTAAGTCTGATGAGCTTTCTAACTAACTACATTGTTGTTTTGCTACAGTTTGCATTTTTGTGATTCAAGCTTGAATAAACTGATTTTGTGGTCAATATAAAAAAAAAAAAAACTATTTATTTTGTAAAAATTAAACACAACAATAGCGCTCAATCTTGGATAAAAATAAGATTATGTGCACTACTAACTTATTTTAGAGTTAGCTCACTTAAACCTACTACCTTATACACGCAGACCTCCCCCATTCCAAACTTGCCCACGGTAAAGTAGGATTTCAAGACATGACTTCATATAAATCAAACTAGTTTTTCTGAGACAGGACGAGAGACAGAACAAAAGAATATTTATTAGGAATCAATCTAACACATTCAAAATATATAGTATAACAACTACATAACAGATGGCGTTACCAGTATCTTATTTTGATATAAAAACTAACAAAGGAGTTCCTAAATGAGCGAAATTAAGTACATTATAGACACATTTTTGCGACATTTCTCCTAGTTACTAATTGTTCATTTGTTCTTTCTTGTGTTTTTGTGTTTTCTATTTTAGTTTCTTTTCTTAAACTGTTGTAGGTAGGGTAGATAATTTAGCTGTTTTTAAACAGCCGTAAGTATTATATCTTTATCTTTAAGACATTTTTAATTTGTTGACTATTTTTGTTTTAAATTTTTTTGGCAATTTCCTTTGGCAGATTATTTAGAATGTTAGGAAAGGCGTATGTCCAGGCCCAATTACCGTACTCATTATTAAAATTATACAGGGTGGGCCAAAAGAAACAGGGCGATAGATGGAGTTATTTGCATTAAAAATATATATCTGTGGCAGAGGCACTTGATCTCCATAAAAGTGTAAATGAGTAAAATGGATACCTATTTTAAAACAATAAATGGTGTTTAGTTGTTTCTAGTCATCACTGCAAAAGTGCTTTTAAGACAGTGGGCACTATGAATTATGAGTATGGGCACTTTTTTCAATATCTTTTTATTGTATTTGAACCCTTATGATGTGACTCAGTCTGTCTGTCTGTTACAGCTGGATATCTCAAGAACTACTAATGCTATCAACTTGAAATTTGGAACAATTTTAGAAAATGTTTACCCAACAATTTTGCAAGTAAGAAAGAAGTAAAAATATTTATATATTTTTTGTAACAAGTACTGAAAGGGGGTCTTCAAAATTCAAAATGGGGCTACTAGGGCATGTGGGGTATCATATGAAAGGGCGCTATTTGCAAATTCTCAAACATTTTTTTATTTTTTTATGTTCCATAGTTTTCGCCTTTTGATGAAAAATGTAAAAAAAAGACCGTTCCCCCCCTTAACTCCGAAATTTGCAAAGATAAAAATCTGAAATTATTCTATGTGATGGAAGTTTATGTAAAGATTACAGAAAATATAAAACGATGTTTCTAAATAGCACACTTTTTCAGAAATCGGGACGGAACCCTCGGTGCGCGAGTCCGACTCGCTCGTGACCGGTTTTTTTATTTTTTTCTTACTGCAAATAACCCAATTATCGCCATGTTTTGATCCACGATTTTTGATCCACCCTGTATAGTTATCGCCATGTTTCGTTTTGATCCACGATTTTTGATCCACCCTGTATAGAGGCAAGTATGACAGGTTACGAACAAAGTTTGTCAATCTGGAATCTGGAATGTTATTTTAGTTTTCAAGATCTCTACAAATTTAGGTTATTTCAATTTCAAGACCTGTAGAAAAACTGAGTATTATTTATTATGTACAGACTGGCTGGCAAACGAGGGATTTAATGAAAGAGATATCACCCTGTACATTATACAAACTTGTAATATTATTATGTAAAGTATTTAATGTATTATTTTAGTGTACATCAAACTCATTATGATAATACTTTTGTTTGATGTACAAACGTGTTGTAACTGTTTAACGAATCACATGTGTCGTAGGAAGCTTTTGATAATAGTCTACTAAAAATGAAGACATTTCGAAATATCGAAAGCAAGTACCCTATGAATATAAGTTCGAGCAATTCGGTGGATAAAGATGTACAGTCGATGCTCTTGCCTTTGAATCTGATGCAATATATCATGTTCTGTCCTAAATATCGTATCAAAAATAATATTATAACTCCAAATAGCCTCATCTCCAAATTTGTTTCGATGATTACAACACTAATATTCATAATATTATTCATACTTAGTACCTATATAGCCTTGTACATGTATGGACAAGATCTAAGAGATAGTTGTTTGGTTCATTACCTTTCCATCTTTAACTGCTTCTTCTACTGTATCGGTTTTGTTATGAACTTCTTGATCGGAATCATTCAAACCAAAAATAACATCCAATTTGTCCATATTTTTCAAAAAGTGCACCGTTTTGTCAACGATGAATCCAGTTTTAACCATTTTATTATTTTGAATTGGACTCTTGGATTGGTGACTTTGGGTTTTTATGTCATTGTTTCCACCTTCTTCTACATAAAACTGTTACCAGCCCTTGGTGTTTATGCGTGTTATCTTACGGTATTTTTTGATTTTAATATACTTTATGCCACGCGAATAATTAAAGTGCTGCAGGATAAAATTATTCTTTGGAACATTAGTGTCTTAAATTCTGAAAAATCAGAAAATTCGCAAGAACAATGTTGTAGCAAAAAAGTGTTTCAAGCATACGTTAATATAATAGAGTGTTATAATTTATGGTTAATTGAACTTACCTTAAGTGAACTTCAACCAAAATTATACGAAGTGTTGCATCCGAAGAGATTTAACGTACATTGTAGTCCGTTTATCGTTGTACTACATTGCCACACTGTTCAAAGACTAGAAAAAAAAAAAAAAATATTATTTGATAGTCTATGTCATCTGTCAGCTGTCACCTCATTCGTTTTAGAGCTCACTGCCTATTCCATTCCACAATAATAAGGGGGTAATGGTTACATGGGTGGGTAGGGTGTTAAATCTCTTCGGATGCAACACTTCGTATAATTTTGGTTGAAGTTCACTTAAGGTAAGTTCAATTAACCATAAATTATACTTCAGTGTTGCATCCTCTAGATTTAACGTACATTGTAGATGTTTAGAGCATGTTTATTGTGGAATGGAAAACCTATAATGTTCATGATCACATGTGAGTACTTCGTAGATTTAGTATACACTAACATTATATCTATGGAGTACTTAGTTTGGCATTTGTTTTTAAAACAAAACAAATCCGGTCAGTAATCACAATCAGTTTTATATTAAAAAGCTAATAATTGGTAACAAACACTTAACAAAGCGGATTATGAATAGAAGATTATTCTTACAGACTTATTAATTGAATTCAGCAAAAACCTTGTCTTTTTCAGAATCTATCACACGTTGGTTGGTTGGTTGTTGGTTGTAAAATTTTGCAAAATGTATTGAGTTACCGTCCAGTCCAGCCAGCAGTCTTTTTATTATTTCCATTGTGATCTGAAAGCCACTGACATCGATGTATGCCTAGTGCTGTAGGCAGTGAACTTATTCACATTCACGTCACTATCACTAAGCGTTTCTTTGATCCAGCGGCTGATGGACTAGGAGGTACAGGTTTGTATTGATTTATCACAAAATTTCCCCATGTAAGAAGTTCTACTGGACATAGAGATTGTTTATTATTATAGAAAGGTAAAATCAGGCGGGGATTTTTCTGTTCGGTGCTGAAGTTTTAATAATGTTTCAGTTACATGAATATCATTAATTTTGATCAAAGATAACGTTTGCATCCGTTGTCCCATGGACAATGCAAGCAAAGTTACAAGTTTTTTAGAAATTTCTTTAAGGGATAGACTTAATCGGATATATGGTCTATGACCAGATTAGGATACCAGGTAGCACATAGTACTTAAGAAAAGTAGGCTTACTTTTAAAAACACCTTTAAAACATCTCGAATATAATGATTTTCTATTTGACTTTTTGATCAAAATAATTTTTAATGCAGAGCGAAAAAAATTTATCGTCCCATAATGCATCTTTTTTAAATTACTCAGTTAAAAGTTTTAGGATCTATATTATTGAGCTATTGAAGTAACCAATATTATTAGTTTTACAAAAGGAATACCAACGTTTAAGAGCAACATTATACTGGCTCTATTAATGATTAATTATTTGTCCAATGATATTATTAGAGAAATAATTAATCATAATTATATATATTGCTTCAATTGGAATTTTTCTCCTTATGTACGATTCCTTGACAATATTTCAGAATCAACTAGTTTCCTGAATAACGGGAACCATGGTTGGCTAGGCCATTATGGAACTGTAATTATGCCAATTACTTTGTCGTTTATAATTTATAAGACCAAAATAATGGTGAAAAGGCATAGAAGAGGTAATTTTTCCAAGGTGTTGTATACGCGTCTATATCATATGTGTCTGGGTCACGTTTCCAGGATAAATATTTAGTGCATTTTCTGTTAAGGCGTGACGCAAACAAATGAATAAAAGGTTTACCGAACTTTTTCGTAATAGATTTAAATAATTGTGAATCTAATTCCCATTTGGTATCAACATTAGTATACACAGATCATAATGTTAGTATACCTAGAAGCTTGGTCCGCATCAGTGTTTTCTCTGGGCTTAGTAAAAAAAGAGTAAATAAATATTTGCTGCCACATTTGCCGAGTGATACGATTTAAATGCGGAAATTGTGTGCCACCCCTTTTGTTGACATATGCAGTGGCAGTGGTATGGCAGTGGTATATCTATTCTAAATATAATATCTACATTGGTTTTATTTTTACAGAAAGTTTTTAGGCCCATAAACGCTGTAAGAAAGTTAATGTGGTGTTTTCTTTCCTTCATTGACCAAATACCTCTAGTAATTTCTCCTTCACAGGCTGCCCTCCATCCTGAGAGTGAAGAGTCAGTGAATATTTCCAATCGGAAGGAGTAAAAAACACGAAGTTTGTTCATGTTTCGGTGCGATATTTGACTCCACCAAGTGAAGTCTTCTTGTAGAGAGGACTAACAGTCATTTTTGCATTGTCATTTGACTTCAAAAGTGCTAAATATTTCTCCCACTCTAGTTGTTTGGTGTGTATACCCAACCATACGTTATAGCTGAACACGCTGCTGATAACGCACCAATTAGTTTTAACTGTAAACACATAGACTGCGAGTTGATGAGAAATCCTAAGAATTTGCAAATCTGATTTGGTATGAGAGAATTTCTTCCTAAATAGATAGCTAAAGCTAATTTTACAAAGGTTTGAGTAATTTTGTAAATACTAGTGCGCCAGGCTGAGGCCATGTGGTAAGCAATTGAATTCATTGAACATTTTATTATAATAAAAACCCAAATATTTTTTATGTCAGATATGTATAGGCATTAGAAAAAATAAGATCTATTGTTGCCATGAATGCATTACGTATTATTAATTTGGATACAGAACGTATAGGTATTATCCATTTTAAAATGTCGGGTTGGTTAGAATGTTACCACCTATGTATACATTATGGTAAAGCAATAAAGATATTGAGTATTGAATAACTTATTAAGGTTCTTAAAATCACACCAATATTATAAAGGCGAAAGTTTGTAAGCGTGTGTGCGCGTGCCCGCACGCCTGCCACCTTCTCTCGCTCAAACGGCCGCGGCCGGACCGTCACGGATGAAATCTGGCACGCAGACAGCCCACACCCTAGACCAACACACAGGCCATCTTTTATCTCATCCACGCGGGTGAAACTGCGAGGCGCAGCCAGTTTAAGATGAATCTATAACCGCCTGTACTCTTAGGCGTTAAGAATACCGACGAAATAAACTGTTGTGGTAGGTCAGAACATTTAGAAATCGCCCTTAAGTCAATAAGTTAGGAAATTGCACGATCCATTTCTCCAAGAGGAGATGGTGGGTTTTTTGGTTCAGTGTTTTGAACCACTTTCCCAATAAACGAAATTTTATAACCACTAACATAACTTAATATGATAGGATCATCAGTTAACAGCATCTAATTTTATAAAATATCTATTTCTACCGGCGCGTGAGGTACCTCTAATAGTCCCATTTGCCGACTGCATTGAGTTGTTGGTCCTCCTCGCTGAAGAAGTCGATGGCTGCGGTTGGTGTCAGGCGTCGGCTGTGGATGGCGCTGCAGTCGCATTGTTTGCTCGTCTAAGAGGACCCCGCACATTTCACGCCTGAAAACCGGTTCGCCGGTTGCCTGCAGTATTCACTGGAGTCGGTTTTTTAATTTGTAGGCCCGTTCTAATAAAGGTATGCCAAGTTTTCGTCTATTAAATGTCAGTTCATGTCAATCAAGAAGTAATTGTCTGATTTCTGATATACTTTTCAGAATATTTAATGTGTCTACAGATTGGGCCCGTATGAGGTATTTTGTTAGGTTGACGAGGCCGGTGATTCCTTGTACCAAGTTTGTGGCCTTTGTCTTATCCATCAAGCAGTATATTTCCCCAACGTTCAGCAACTTCACTGGGTATTTGTTCCCCGAGAGAAGGATCCAATTTCTTTGCTTGACCAAGTAAGTCAAGAATTTCTGTAGACACATCCGCAGTGAAAGTTTAAACAGAGCTTTGGTATGCATCATATGGCGATAAGCTTATAGATCGCAATGATGGGCTTTTTTGAAAGTCGAAACAAAAAAAGCAAAGTTACTTTCAGGATAGTATCACGTACTACCTCATTAAGAAAGAACTTATTGTATTTCTGAATAACATCGCGTGTTATCTCGCTAAGAAATACCATTTTGTTAACAGGATAACATTAAGTGTTACAGAACTTTGGTGTGCAGCATATGCCAATAAGCATAGGTATAGATCGCAATGATGAACTGTTTTGGAAGTCGAAACAAAACAATCTAAGTTACTTTCAGGATAGTATCACGTACTACCTTATCAAGAAAGTACTGTATTTCTGGATAACATCGCGTGTTACCTCGCTAAGAAATACCATTTTGTTAACAGGATAACATCAGGTGTTACAGAACTTTGGTATGCATCATATGGCAATAAGCATAGGTATAGATCGCAATGATAAACTTTTTTGAAAGTCGAAACAAAAAAAAGCAAAGTTACTTTCAGGATAGTATCACGTACTACCTCATCAAGAAAGTACTGTATTTCTGGATAACATCGTGTGTTACCTCGTTAAGAAATACCATTTTGTAAACAGGATAACATCAGGTGTTATCTCATTACAATATTACGAGTTGAATGCCGTAATTACAGACACAATTAAAAAGCTATTGTGTCTCGCGCGGATCCGCATTCACGGCATACGAAGGGTTAAAAAACATAATAGTCTTAACTTTTTAAAATAAGGGTGCCATAAGTATGGCGTCTTACTCACGTTCTTTGCGTTTTTCCCTTAATTTGTTTTCGTCTAAAAATATTCTTCATTACTTTTGTTTTTCCTTTTCTCACGTCTAATTATCGCTAAAATAACACTTTTCACTATGAAACTAGAAAGATTTTTATGGATTTAAAATTAAATTGAAAAATTAACAGCGTAGCAATGCAACACACGAAGAACGAAATGAGGTGACAGCTGACAGATGACATAGACTATCAAATAATATTTTTTTTTTTTTTTTCTAGTCTTTGAACAGTGTGGCAATGTAGTACAACGATAAACGGACTACAATGTACGTTAAATCTAGAGGATGCAACACTGAAGTATAATATCCATAAAGATTGTTTTCACCAATTCGTAAGTCCCTTCTTGTATATTAAAAACAAGCTTAAAAATTACAGGACAAAGTTTGTGAGAGACTGGTGTCTGCACTAGGAATACCTGTATAGCAGATCACCAGGGTCCCACCACACGGAATGTTAACATAATTTTATATCGTAAATGTGAACGAGTTGAGCATAATAATATTTAAATCATATTAAGATAAAAAACAAATCAGAAATAAAATACACAAACAATAAGGAAGCGAAAAAATGTGTGAATTACTGTGTGGGGAAATTAGATGGGAAATTAGACGGGAACGGGACGGACTATTTTGGATGAGTAAGTAATTCCTCAGTTGCTACATAATCTAAGTTAAGGAGCAACTCAACTAAGGTACTCTTACATGCCCTTTTAGTAAGGTGATAAATCGTGGTAACGCGATTAATTTTATTATATAGGTGGGAACCTAGGAATGCATAGAATCTATGAGAGAAGCTCGTTTTTAGACCCTTAGCTGTATTGCAAACAGAGTATTTTCTGCGTTTACCCAAAATCGAGCTGGGATCAAATATTAAGGAGGAGTGCTTCTTGAGAACAGTGTAAAGAACAAATAGTTGCCTTACTGACAAGACTTTGAAATGTTTGTATAGATCAACAGTAGGATACATGTATGGCAGAAAACAGGCCACTTTCAGAACCACCCGCTGGGCTCTTTCCAGCTTCAAAATATTCGATTTGGGAGCACCCCCCCATGATGTTATGCAGTATGTCAGTAGACACTGACACATCGCATAATATACAGATCTTATTACCTCCGTGTCCGCTACGTGACGAAGACTTTTGAACAGAAATATTAGCTTGCGAATTCTTGATGTAAGACAGTCTATGTGTGGCTGGAAGCTTAAATTATTATCTATTATAATTCCAAGGTACTTAATAGAGTTAGTCTTTTGGAGAACGGAACAGGAGCAAGTGCTAGTATTTGAGTCAATGCAAGAGTGTGCTGTAATCTGGAAATGGGATAACGACTCATTCCGTTTGTTAGTGAGGGAGAAAGCTATATACTTGGTTTTATCAACGTTAAGGGTAAGGACATTATTTTTTAACCAGGCTAATACCGTATCAAAACCTTTTTGTGCGTAATGGTAGACGCCAGCCCATGAGTCTGCTGTAAAAAGTAGTGCCGTATCATCGGCAAAAGATATGATTTTACCATGTGGTAGCTGTAGGTTACAGAGATCATTTATGTAGGCAAGGAAGAGGGAGGGCCCGATCACACTTCCCTGTGGTACACCAAAAGTGACAGGTAGGTCGTCACTAACGTAATCACCTATTTTAACCCTCTGGAACCGATCAGATAAGTAGTCACGGAAGAGTTTTAATGGTAAACCCCTGATTCCCATGTTTTCCAGCTTGTTTAGAAGGCAAGGTACAGAGACTGTGTCAAACGCTTTGGCAAGATCAAGGAATATGACAATTGCCTTCTTTCTACCATCAAGGCCCCTCACAAGATGATCTGTCAGCTCATGAACAGCGTCGGCACAAGATTTTCCAGCCCTGAATCCAAATTGACCCTGTGATAAGAGGTTATTGCGTTCCAAGTATTCGGTAAGTCTGCTGTTCATGAGGCGTTCTAATAGTTTGGAAAGAGTAGGTAGAATGGAGATCGGCCTATAATTGTTGACACAGCCTCTGTCCCCAGCCTTGTGGATAGGATGTACAAGTGATTTTTTTAAAGGTAAGGGAAAGGTGCCTGTGTAAAATGCTAGATTAAATAATTGGGTAAGTGGGGGAACCAGGTAGTTTTTGTAATGCTTAATGAACCGAGAAGAAATGAGGTCAACACTTTCAGAGCAGGTGTTTTTTAGGTTACAAATAAGGGAGTCTACCTCCTTTTCATCTGTGGGAAGAAAAGCCATTGAATGTGAATGAGCGACTGAAACACTGGTAGGGATAGGAACGTGATGATCTAATATTTCTTCAGCAAGGGATTTACCAATATTAGAAAAGAAATGATTTACCTCATTGACAGACTCTTGAGGATTTGCAACTTTTATTAGTTCCTGGGCGGGCGGCTTAGGTTTGTCTGTGTCAGTAATTTTTCTAATGACCTTCCAAAGCTTTTTGCTATTATGCTTCGCGTTACGAATCTCCTCTTTCTCGTATTCTTGTCTGATTTTTTTTAATAGATCATTACAAAAGTTACGGTATCTTTTGTACGTGATTTGTAATGATTCATCATTCGGATACTTTTTCACTTTTTTATGAAGGTTGTCTCTATTAATTGAGCATCTCAAAAGTCCTGGAGTGATCCAAGGCTTAATGATACGGCGACGGTTACTGACAGGGACAACACTAGTATGATTAGAAATGACATTATTTAAAGTATCGATAAGAAATGAAGCTGCTAAATTAGCGTCGGTCATGGCGTACAATGGTGATAAGTCCAGTGCACTCATAGCATCATCTAAGGCACTATAGTTAACAACTTTTGTGAATTTCTTCGGGTGGATAGGTCGTGTTGACAAATTCACGAAAAGGGAGGTACTGTCATGGTCAGTCACTGAAGAATGCATTACGAAACAATGCGCATTCCGTTTGGTTTTTAGGATTACATGGTCAAGGCAGGTACGTCCATGTGTGGGAAAGTTGTGGGCTGGAAGTAGGCCGTGGGACGCCATCAAGTTAAGGTAACTAAGAGATCGAGAGTCAGAATTATTTTCTGTAATATCAATATTGATATCACCGACCAACACAATATTTTTAGTAGATGCGTATTTTAAGAGGAGTTCGTTCAGAGAGTTCAAAAAACCAGAGATATTTTTCTGCGCCGGAGGACGGTAAATTGCTATAATAACAGTGTCTATACTTATTTTTACTAAAAGACAGTTTGCATCTTTAAGTAAAGGTTCTTCTACTGATAATTTCATGCTACAATTATGATAAATTACCACACCTTCGTTTTGGGTAGTGTTAGTAGAGGTAGAATGTGAGATATAGTTATTAAGAGAAGGAATGACCTGGGTGTAAGGCAGCCAACATTCTGTCAAGATAATGAGGTCCCAATTTATATTACTCCTGCTGAGTAATGTTTGGAAAGCGGGAAGGTTGCGTCTAATGCTTCTTATGTTTTGGTGAATAAATGAGAGATACTGTTCTGGTTTAGGTATGTGGGTAGTAATGTCATCAACGTCACAAAGATGAGATTTTGCAACCGACACCGCATCCAAAATGGAGTTTATTTCATCAACGTTATCGAAAACAAATTGTGGATTTCTGGTAGATTGCTCTGAAGTAGGGAGACAAGGGGGGTGGGGGGTCAACGACGGAATAACACAACGCCGTTGTGAAATATATTCATGAAATTGAATAGGTGCCTTTACGCCCGTTTTCACCAACCCAAAGTGACACTTAAATGAATTCCTAAATATTATTGCACTCTTGGATTTTCAACTCTCGGCGCTGTCAAGCCTAACGTTGAAAATCCAAAAATGCACTTCCATTTAGGGATTCATTTAAGTGTCACTTACGGTACGTGAAAACGGTCATTTCTGTCCGTGGTAGGTAATAAAAAAAAAAATTAATACGACGAGTATAAGCTTATAAAGTTAGCATTATTTTGTATTGGAATAAGAAAAAAATCAGAGAAGTTACACGCTTTAGAAGTTACCCCATTGTCTCATTCATTTTGTTACTTTTCAGATACTGTATTATATTTTACAAGTATTCACTCACTCTTTGGCTTATATTCAAGTGGTATTCAACGTGTTGAGATCAGGCGAAATGATAAAACATTCAGTGAGCATAATGTTACTATAATTTTTGTAATATATCAATATAACAATTCACAGTGTAATACACCGACGCGCAAATACATGTATGTATTTATGTATGTATTTGCCATGAATTCAGCATTTATGATTCTAGACCCATGAGAGAAGTAAAATATTTCATCGGTTTAAAAAATGTAGTCGGTCAAAATATATGACGAAAAATTTCAAGCGCCGCGCCGTGTCTAAAATCATGTACTGAATTAATGGTATTGTCTTGCTCGGCGATGTCCCTTACCCACTGTATATTGTGGTGGTACCTACGCACGACGACACAAACATTTCCAGTATAATCGGACCCTTCATCGTACGGAAAACCTATTCATAGCGAGGTCAGATTAAACTGGATATTTATAGCTTGTGTCGTCGAGTGACACTTTTTAGGGTTCCTTACCAAAATGGTAAAAAAGGAACCCTTATGGTGTCACTCACTAACTACTAATGCTATCAACTTGAAATTTAGAATAGTTTTAGATGACGTTTATCCAACTATTTTTCAAATAAGAAAGAAATTAAAATATTTATATTTTTTTTGCAACAGGGACTGAAAGGGGGTCTTAAAAAATCAAAGTGGGGTTACTAGGGCATGTGGGGTATCATATGAAAGAGCGCTGTTTGCACATTCTCAAACATTTTTTTCTTTTTTTAAGGCCGCATAGTTTTCGACATCTGATGAAAAATGTAAAAAAAAAACGTCCCCCCCCTTATCTCCGAAGTTTGCAAAGAGAAAAATCTGAAATTATTCTATGTGATAGAAGTTTATGTAAAAAAAAAAAAAATGTGTTTATTATCTTAAATCTATACAATTAAGTTGCCGGGGCTTCCCAGAAAGTAATCCGAAGATACTTGTGATGGGATAAACCTCGCTCTTCCTTGATTGATTAACAATTGATTTGTTGTGCTAGTGAGGTATAAATTACACATTTTTATAAAACTATTAAAAAGAAAAAATGAAAAATGAAAATCGTGATTATGGCAGTATGTGAAAACTAGAGTGTGTTTTGTATAAATGTGCGTTTGTGAATGTATATTTTGTGTGTATATGTGTGTGTGTATGAATGGCTGTGAGTGTATGTGTGTGTGTGTCTGCATGCATGACATTCAACCCGTAGTCGCCAAAATGTCTTCCACGGCATCATAATTTAGCGTGAAGAGCCACTCCGTCAATGTCCTCTTACACTCATACAGCTGCATAGGGTAAATCTTAAGTATGCGATTTACTTTATTATAAACTCGTGGGGCTTGCGTTACATTTTGGCGACTTGCAAAAATTGAACGTGCTGGGTATGTAGGGGCTACTATATCACAACGTCTTTTTTTAAGTTTGGCATGACTAAGGGGTAGAATTTTGTAATATCTTAGTACCATGTGTAGTATATAGAGTTTTCTAACGGAGAGCAGCTTAGAGCTTGCGTATAAAGCTTCAGTAGGGAACCTGTAGGGCTTACAGTACATGACCTTAATCAAGGATCTCTGTGCCCTCTCTAGATCAATAAAATACGACTTAGTTGCTCCACCCTATACCGAGACACAATATATGATTACAGATTGAGCCAGTGCGATATAGATTTTCTTCTGTAGTTCTGCATTCATAACATGTCTCAAAGATTTGAAAACCCATATGAGTTTTCTTACCCTCCCTATAGTTACTTCGAGGTGTGGGTACCAGCTTAACCTTTGATCCACAACAATCCCTAGGTACTTGACGGAATTTACCTTATGAATTACAGGGCAACTGCAGGTAGATTGGGTTGCGGTATGACAAGAATGTATTCTAATGTTAAAGTCAGGCGCAGGCTGAGAGTTTGCGTATTTAGTGAAGCAGACGTAGTTGGTTTTTAGGGTATTTAGCATAAGCAGATTCTCACATAGCCAATCACTAACTCTAGCCAGTCCCCTCTCAGCCTCCAGCCTAACTTTGTCCCAGGTCTTAGCAGAGAAGATAATAGCAGTGTCATCCGCGTAGGACAGTATCCTCGCACCGTTGATAATAAGGTTACAGAGTTCATTAATACAGGGTGTAAGGGACAGCCCTCCGCAAACTGATAGGGTGAATTCAGTACGTCATACTAAGATGACCGGTACATGAATTTTTTTCAGGAACGTTAAGGGAATCTAATAAACCTGATTTGTTTCTGTTTTTGTGCACAAATCGGAGCGTTTATTACTGGTTGGGAGGGGTAGGTAATAGGTATGCGGTGAGTTCGATGAACTCTGTAGCTAGACAGAAAGTGAACAGCTGATTTCACGCTTCGTTGGTTAGAGTATTTCAACATCCATTGCTGGTTTTTTTTTTTAGTTTTTTTTTTGCAGTTTTTTTTACATAAATGGAGTGCTGCGGACACACAATGCAATTTTACATTGAAATAATGAAAATGTAAGTGAAAAAAAAACTGAAAAAATTAAAATTTTCCTGAGAAAATTTCCGGTGGAATATGATTCAAAAAGAGGAGCTGAATGCACCCTGTTAGTTTGCGGAGGGCTGTCCCTTACACCCTGTATATATCAAAAAGAGCGTCGGCCCGAGGACACTGCCCTGCGGGACGCCACACGTCACGTTCTCTTCGTCACTAATATAGATTTAAATTTTTACCCCCTGTTTTCTGTTTTGAAGGTAACTGCTGAGAAGAGAGAGAGCAGTACCTCGAAATCCTAAGTTCTCCAGCCTGTGTATAAGTTTAGAGATAGAGACGGTATCAAAGGCCTTCTTGAGGTCAAGAAAGACCACTAGGCATTTGTTCCCCTTGTCTACTTCCTTAATTATCACTTTACCAAGTTCCTCCGTAGCATCCTGTGCCGATATTCCGTAAAGATTACAGGAAAAATAAAACGATGATATAGCACACTTTTTCAGAAATCGGAACGGAACCCTCGGTGCGCGAGTCCGACTCGCTCGTGACCGGTTTTTTGATCAATAACCTCGATCGTTTATTTTGCTATAGGATAAAACAATTATGCTGACCGTGTTCATATTTAGCTGGTTGGTAAAGAATTTCACGTGGCAAACGATGTTGATCCAGCAATGCGAGAAGTTCTACTTGGCTGTTCAAAGTGTTCAAGATACTTGTACACTTATTTTGAAGTCAAATTGCTCAGGTTATTCCTTTACAAACATATTTTACCTTTATGATTGGTAAACGACGATGGAGCGTAGCATTTATTTAATGAATTAATTTTTGACAGATTATGAGAAAAAACTATGCAAGAACGTACTGCGCTTGCATAGAGCATCATTCACCAAGATACGTGTGGGCGGTCTGTTCTACTTAGACGCTGCTTTTCAACTGAGGATGATGTGTCTGCTTACTAACTACACTGTCGTGTTGCTACAGTTCGCAATGTTGTAGTTTTCATTAAATTGAGTTTGTTAATACTCGGTATGTTCATAATTTAGTTTCTCTTTTATTTATTTAGACACTAGCGACTCACCTCCGCTTCGCACGGTTTTTAGTTGATAAAATATCACTTTATCATTATTATAATAATGATCTGAGTTTAATATTAATGTATTAGAGACAACCTATTTACCTATCGGAATAAATGTTTGAAATAATGGTGAAAACCGTATCATTATTCGTTACTTAGTTCAGACACAAGTTCAGAAGAACAATGCGGTCACACAGGCAAAGGCTTGTCCGCCGTAAAAAGCGCGGTCACTGTCGGACTGCATAGAAAACAAAGAGAAGCACTATGACACAACGCTTGCAAAATATGAAGTACTTAATTATCGATTTACAAAAAATCTATTAATTGGACTAAAAAAGTAATGACATGAAATCATTCCTTATTATTTTGTAAAGAACTGTATAATTTTATGAACAGTTTTAATGAAAATTGTAGGACTAATATGGTACAAACTAGAAAACATAGACAGAAATAGACTTGGGTTTAGTTCTTTTTTTCCTTAGTTCTACAAACTAAAATAGATTTCAGCACACATGAAATCACTTCTTATGTAAGTACTGTAGATTGCTGTGTATTTTTCCTATCAGAAATATGCTATAGTTACTGTAAAAGATGGTCCCAAAATTACTTAGTTTCGTCGTATTTTATGGAGGAGGAGCCTAATATGAGAGAAAGCCTAAAAACAGAGAAGTCCTGACTGACTGACTCATCAACGCCCAGCCCGAAACCTTGGACCTAGAAAGGTGAAATTTTGCACAGAGGTTCCTTTTATAATGTACACAAGGACTATGGAAGAAATTCCCGGTAGTATGTTCCCGTGCGATATTATCCAACATCCACGCGGGTGGGAAGTGCTGGTTTATAATAATTGTATAGATGACGCTTACAAAATATACATGATAAATTATGGCAGCGAATTTTACCTAATTATAGGCAGGTATTAAATACATTAATTTGTCGATAAAATGCGACGTAGGTAAATGTCACGGTGTTCAGGCATTAACGCCTTCAATTATAGCAACGGCAACACGACGCGTTCTGTGAAGAAACTATTAATAGACAACGCGGCGTAACTTTTTCCTACATACAAACGTGCATAGGTCATTCACTTGCCTGACAACCACTGTCCGTGTAACATTGTTTTTTTTTTTACAATATATGTAATATTATCAAGTCACGGCATTTTATTTGGCACCATTATATCCTCCAAAGATATAACATGGTGGCCCATGAGGGGAACAAAGAATAATCCGCGTAAATAATGAAATAAAGTTCAATAAAATCGGTACGAGTACGACACGCGCGCATCAGCAACGAACTCCAAGATTTGAAGCCTTGCAGTGGAGGGACAAAAGCCACGGGTTCCAGCGTATGGAGGACTGTCGCCTGGTCAATACAAGGAGCCAGGATTCGAGCAGTGGTGCAGCCAAAGCATCACATCGAACAGGGCGTCGACGTGTCGCCTCAAAGTTAAGTGCCTATCCTTTGTTCAAAATCCATCCATTCACCCAAAATACCCATAATCCCTATTACAATATTGAGAATAGCATTCCATTTGTGTAAATTAAAGTTTTTTCGTACATATTAGTGCCGAAATCTCTTAAGAATTGCAAATATTGCATCAGATATTTTTTTTCCATCCACCTTCAACAAAAAATAAAATCGTTGAATAGTTTAGAATAATGTTAGATTACTTCGTTTAATTATAACGAATTCGAAGTATAAGTTATTTTCTATCCTGATTCGTTATTGAATATTTCCAAATAAAATAGGCTCAGTCATAGATAAATAATACTACGTACTCAGTCCATGACCTTTCAATGTCAAGCCCATTAGGTAGTTTTATTTTTTGGTTCTGGCTTTTGGTTTAGCGTAGTGTGCCGACTATTCCAGGTCACACCTCTTCGAGCGGTACCGGCCAGCGGCTTGGTCAAACGGAAAACTTCCCGGCCGTCCGGTTGGCGTACAGCTGCTCGTGCGCACCCAGCTTCCCTAACAGCAGGTGACACCGAAACGAGGAACGTGAGCCCATTCATTTTTCTTTTAAATTTGATTTTGGAAATTGCCCAATATCATCTTTGAAGTTGACTTCTTGACTCTGTTTATTCACAATGTCAGAAAGTAAGCAGCAGAGTTATAAAGAATTGGTCACAAAAAGAGCGTCCGCCAAAGGACAGATTACTAAATTTAAAAAATATTTAAATAACATTTCTGAAGTAGATGAGTTAAATGATATTCAATTAACAGAACTAAATTTAAAACTTGCAAAGTTTGAGGCATTATCTGTTAGGGTTGATGACTTGCAAAGTGAAATAGAGGTTCTGAATCCTGAAAACATTGCGGCTGAAATTGACGAGCGCGATAATATTGAGAAAGACATAATAATTAATATAGCCACTGCTAAGAATTTAGCTGCCATGTTTTCTCGAAAAAATGAATGCGAACAAAGACGCAATTCTGTTCATAATGCTTCATGTTGTTCAGAGGATCATACCAATTTAGGATTAAAGCTCCCACAAATACAAATAGCTAAATTTAATGGTGAATATTTCCGTTGGTTAGAGTTTCGAGATACTTTTGAAAGTTTAATACATAAAAATGTTCATATTTCTGAAATTAATAAGTTTTATTATTTAAATTCATATTTACAAGGTGATGCAGCCAGAATTGTTTCCAATCTTGAAGTTTCTGCAAAGAATTATTCAGAAGCTTGGAAGCTGCTTTGTCAACGGTACGATAACAATAGAATCTTAATTGATTATCATCTTGATTCACTACTGAATATAAAACAGCTTCCAGATGAGTCAGAAAAATCTTTAAGATATTTAGTTGATCATATTACTAAAAACTTACGTGCCTTGGTCAGCTTGGGACAATCAACGGATAATTGGGATGTCATTATTATATTCATGTTGTCAGCTAAGTTCGATAGTCAAACCTTGTTGAAATGGGAGGAATATCGCAATAGTTTAGGCACTAAGCTACCAAACTTGGAGCAGTTTTTTAAATTTATTATGGATCGTGCTAGTGTGCTAGAATCTGCAAATCGTAGTAATAATAATTCCGCTAACATAGATTCAAAGAAACCTGCAACTCCTCAACGTTCGACGTCACATAAACAAGGTCATCGAAAGAGTCAGAATAACAATGTTAAATCTTTTGCAAGCACTAGTGATAATAAGAAAAATAAAGGACAAAAGGGTTATTCGTGTATTGTTTGCGACGAAAGTCATAGAATTTATGACTGTCCAACATTTAAGGCTAAGGGTATTGGTGATAGAATGACGGATGTGACGAGGTATAAACTCTGTATTAACTGTTTGAGACAGGGTCACTCCGTTAAGGATTGTCGATTCAGGTCATGCCAAGAGTCTGGCTGCACTGAGAGACATAATAGCTTGCTGCACCAGCCGCAAGCGCCGGCCACTATCACTACGGTTGATAAGCCGGGTGAGATTGTAGCGCACTGTTCTAATAATACAGGTCAAATTATACTGTCAACAGCCATGGTGGAGGTATCGAATCCATTTGGCCAGCAAAAGCTCAAAGTTCGTGCACTATTGGACTGTGGCAGCCAATCATCTTTTATAACTGAATCCCTAAAGATCAGGTTATCATTAAAGTCCCATCCCATCGACACTCTAAAGGTCATTGGCATAGGCAACACATCAACAAATAATGTTATTGAAAGTTGTAATATTAAATTACAATCAATAAATAGTAACTTCAACATAAGTTGTTCATGTCTTGTGTTGAAGGAATTGACAGGTAGACTGCCAAAGTTTCCCATAGATATTGGTTCTCTGAAGCTACCTGAAAATATTCAGCTGGCTGATCCCATGTTCCATAAACCAGCCGACATAGATGTCTTGATAGGCGCTGACTTATTCTGGGACATTCTAGGTAATGAGCAACTTTCATTAGGTGTCAAAAATCCTAAGATAAGAAGTTCACAATTAGGTTGGATTGTATCTGGCCCCATGGAATCTGCGAAGCCACATAAAAATGTTCACTGTAATCACAGCACAGTTTCCAAATGTACTAGTGGTGATGATAGCATTGATAAAATGTTAACTAAATTCTGGGACCTGGAAGAAATTCCTGGAAAATCAATTTCTACGAGTGAAAATAAAAGTGAGTGTGAAAAACACTTTCTAAATCACACAACAAGAACCAACACAGGTAGGTTTTGTGTGAAATTACCGCTTAAGGATATTGCTGATTGTTTAGGCGATACTTACAAGTTAGCTAAGAGGCGCTTCCTTAATACGGAAAAACTATTAAAACGAAACCATAACTTAAAATTAGAATACGTCAAATTCATTAAAGAATACGAAGAATTAGGCCATTTATCGGTGTTAAATGTTAATTTAAGTGATAGTTTAAGCCCATGTTATTATTACCTGTGTCACCACGCAGTTCTGAAAGAGGAAAGCGAATCTACTAAGGTTCGTGTGGTGTTCGATGGTTCCACTCCCTCCACCTCCGGTTGTTCACGGAATGATATATTAATGGTGGGTCCAAACGTACAAGATACTCTGTTTTCTATTTTGATACGGTCTAGGCAATACAAGTACTTACTCACCGGAGATATAGAAAAGATGTATCGCCAAATATTGGTACACGAAGATGATAGGCATTTACAGCTCATACTATGGAGGAGAGAGGAATCTGAACCCATTCAGACGCTTATGCTCAATACTTTGACCTATGGAACAGCGAGCGCAAGTTACTTAAGTACACGCTGTCTGTGGCAGGTAGGACAGGAACAGAATAATGACCTCATTCGAGACATTATTCAGAAGGACTTCTTCGTCGATGATTTGATAACGGGCTCGAATGATTTACAGCAATTAATATATATACATAAGGCTGTATCTGAAGCGTTAAGGTCAAGTTGTTTCAATTTAAGAAAATTTAAAACAAATCATCCTTCTATTTTTGATAATGTTATTATGAATGAACAAGACAAGTTAATTTTTAGTGAGTCTTCAAGTACACTAGGGTTGGGCTGGACACCTTCTAGCGATACCCTACACTTTCCAATAAAGGGATTTTCACATGATAATAACCAGACAATAACAAAAAGATTTATCATGTCAAACGCTTTCAAGATATTTGATCCGTTGGGTATACTAAGTCCAGTTGTAGTGAAACCGAAGATAATGTTGCAAAGACTTTGGCAACAAAAACTGGACTGGGATCAGCCAGTCCCTCAGGAGATAGCAGATGATTGGGTTAAGTTTTCTGAAAACGTACAATACTTGTCTTCTTTACAAGTGCCAAGGTTTGTTCTAGGTGACTCATTTAAATACATCGAGTTACATTCATTTAGCGATGCTTCACAAAATGCGTATGGTGCGTGTATTTACATGAGAACGGTTAGCATTAATGATGACGTCACAGTCAGATTATTGTGCGCGAAGTCAAAGGTGGCGCCATTGAAGACCACCACCATACCCCGCCTAGAACTGTGCGCGGCATTACTTGCTGCTAAACTTACAATATCCGTAATTAACTCACTTCGATACAAGCCGGATAAACTAGTGCACTGGTGCGATTCGACAGTAGTATTGTGTTGGATTAATAGCGATGCTAGTAAATTAAAAGTGTTAGTAGCCAATCGTATTAATGAAATTAAGGAACTAACGTCTACTTCAGCGTGGCGATATGTCCCGACGGATTCTAACCCTGCTGATCTAATATCAAGGGGAGTAGACGCTAAACGTCTTGTATCAATGGAACTGTGGTGGACAGGACCTAGTTTTTTTATTAAAAAATGAATTTGAATGGCCTAAGTTAAACGGCAATGATACGGAAGAACTACTAGAGTTAAAGGTACATCATTCAACAATAATTGATCAACCCGTCATTGACTTTAATAAATATTCGTCTTTAACTCTGTTACAAAGATCATTTGCTTACGTTCGTAGATTCATATTCAACCTTAAAAACAAACATAATAAGCGCGTAGGTATATTAACAGCTAATGAGTTACGTGAGTCATTCTACTCGCTATGCGTTATCTCTCAAGGTCAGTCGTTCCCTAATGAATACGATCTATTAGTGAAAGGTAAATCTTTAAATAACAAAAGTAAGTTATTATCGTTATCGCCGTTCTTAGACGAACATAAATTAATTCGAGTCGGTGGACGTATAGATATGTCAGGTCATTCTTTTGAAAAGAAACATCCAATTTTACTTCACGCTTCACATAGATTAACTATATTATATTTCAAAAGAGAACATGTAAATAATATGCATGCCGGTCCGCAGCTGTTATTAGCGTCTGTGCGAGAAGCGGTATGGCCAATTAATGGTAGGTGTCTTGCGAGGCGCACAGTCAATAGCTGCGTAAGATGTAGACGACTACGAGGCGTGACGTTACAACCTAAAATGGGTAATTTACCGCCCCAGCGCATAACACCTGACTATCCCTTCATATCTGTTGGCTTAGATTTTGCTGGCCCATTTTATATTATTAATCGTAAAGGCCGCGGGAGCCGCGTAGTCAAATGTTATCTATGCCTTTTTGTTTGTTTGCGTTATAAATGCATCCACCTTGAAGCTGTAAGCGACTTAACAAGGGAGGCATTTATAATGACACTCAAACGGTTTATAGCTCGTCGAGGTAAGCCAACGGAAATATTCAGCGATAACGGAGGCAACTTTGTGGCTGCCGCAAAAGAAATAGGATCATTCATAAGAGATCACCAGGAGCCTCTGTCTGATTTTGCGAGTCAGCAATCAATTACATTTAATTTTATTCCGGCTTACACTCCTCATTTCGGTGGCATATGGGAAGCCGGGGTTAAATCGGCTAAATATTTTATAAGACGTGTTATTGGCGATAGCCACTTCACCTTTGAAGAAATTTCAACTTTGTTTACACAAGTGGAGGCGATTCTCAATAGCCGTCCCTTGTGTCCACTCTCATCCAGTCCTAACGACCTCCTTCCCCTCTCTCCAGGGCACTTCATCATTGGGAGGCCGTTGACCGCTCTGCCAACACCTAACCTGGTAGAAGTCAAAGAAAGTCAGCTGCGACGCTATCAACGCCTAGAGAAGACACAGCAGCATTTTTGGAAAAGGTGGCAAAAAGAGTATCTGTGCGAATTGCAACAGAGGACAAAATGGCGCGCAGATGCGTCAAGGCTGGATGTTGGAGATATGGTACTCCTAGCAGATGACAACGCGCCCCCTCTTGCATGGAAGCTTGGACGAGTTCTCCGCGTTATATCCGGATCCGATGGGATATCCAGAGTAGCAGACATCCACACCAACAAGGGCTGCGTGCGACGTTCCCTAGTACGGCTCTGCAGACTTCCCACAGCAGAAGAGCTCAAGGATTGAAAGAGATCTTTCAATGGCCGGGAATATGTTCAGGCATTAACGCCTTCAATTATAGCAACGGCAACACGACGCGTTCTGTGAAGAAACTATTAATAGACAACGCGGCGTAACTTTTTCCTACATACAAACGTGCATAGGTCATTCACTTGCCTGACAACCACTGTCCGTGTAACATTGTTTTTTTTTTACAATATATGTAATATTATCAAGTCACGGCATTTTATTTGGCACCATTATATCCTCCAAAGATATAACACACGGTGTACCAATATTTGGTTTAGCCGAATTGATGAAAGTATTTGATTATTTACTCTTTGCATAAAAAATAATGTTATCGTAAAAGCCTACTTTTTCGATAACGATATTTTTATGAAAAGACTCAACATCAATGTGAGACGATTCTTAATACATTAACCATCGATTATTGTAACACTTGCGTGCTGGAAAAGTACTGCCACGTCGAGAAAAATGAAGGCATTTCGAAATTTAGGAAAAACATATCCTGTGAATCTTAATTTAAACAATAAGGTGGACAAAGATGTGCAGTCGTTACTCTTGCCTTTGAATCTGATGCAACATATCATGTTCTGCCCTAAATATCGTATCACAAATGATTATATAACTCCAAATAGCTCCATCTCAAACTTTATTTCGATGATTGCAACACTAGTATTTATAATTGTATTCGTTCACTGCACCTATATGGTGTCCACGAACATTGAAAGCCTAGGATATGTAGGTTACGTGGATATCATTGGTATTTGTGAGTGCACCTATTATTGTTTCGGCTTCGCCATGAACTTCATAATCGGAATATTGTGTCATTCTAAAAAATACATCCGGTTCGTCTTGACTTTTCAAAAAGTGCACAGATGTCTCTACAATGAAACCAGATTTAAGGACTTAATTTTTTGGAATTGGACTATCGGAATAGTGGCTCTGGGTTTTTATGTCATTGTTTTCACCTATTTTTATATACAGATAGATGTACCTTTCTATTCAGTATATGCCGCTTACCTTTTGGTAGTTTTCGATTTAAATATTGTATATGCGATACGAGTCATTACCATTTTGGAAAATAAAGTTGTTCTATGGAATATTCAAGATTTTGCCTCCCAAGATATGGAAGACACACATGAAGTTTATAGCACTAAAGAGTTCCAGGCCTACGTTGATATATTAGAGTGTTATGAGATCCTTAAGGATTGTTTCCAGCACTTTGTAAGTACCTACTTGACTACTTTAAATCAATTGAAATGCTACAGATGAGTAGTCATTGTAAATAATTTTCATAAGTTATTAAAGACCACCAGCCCACGTTGCTCAAAGCTGTTAAGGTGCATGACCTTCTAGGGAAAATTATCCAGCTCGGTAGATGTCCGTCCTTTGTAGGTTACACTTTGAAAAAAAAAAAGTTGAGAGCAAACTACGCTAAATCGTCTCGTCGTCTATATGGTAATGTTAGGTAGGAAGCTAAAGTCTTAGCTTTTATCTCAATAGAACATATTATATCCATTTTGACCTAAAATAAAAAAATAAATTTAAATACGCAAAATACGCGCATTGTCGTGGAGTTACGGATACCAGCCCGTATTACCTATTACATTTTGACCTAAAAATAAAACAAATTTAAATAATTTTTTGACGCTTTTCAGATGCTTTATTACATAATTGCAATATTCACCCACTCTCTACATAACATTCAATTAATAATTGACACCTTAAAGATGGGTCTGACGATTGACAACACTGTGAGTATATCTTGGTAAAGCCACTTTGTCATCATATAGTGGTGGAAGTGTTCTTTTTTGTTTCTGTTTTAGGAACTGGAATTGTAGTATCAAATGCTTATTTTGTTACAGGTTAAAACAACTTTGGCAACGCTGATCATATCCATGTGGTTAATGAAGGATTTAATGTGGCAAACAATGTTGATCCAGCGATGCGAGAAATTCTACTTAGCTGTTCAAAGAGTCCAAGATACTTGCGCACTTATTTTGAAGTCAACTGGCTCAGGTTAGGCTTTACGAATACATTCTACAAACATTCTAAAAACCCGAATGGTTTTTGGTCCACAGAATGAAAACTACCCACTGCTTTGAAAATATTTTTAAAAGTAGTTGTTAGATTATATTTATATGAAATATGTAAATTGTATTTTTAACAGGTTATGAGAAAAAGTTATGCAAGAACGTTCTGCGCTTGCATCGAACATCATTCAGCAAGATACGTTTGTGTGGCCTGTTCTACGTAGATTCTGCTTTACAATTAAATCTAATGGTTCTTCTTTCTAATTACACTATTGTGTTGCTACAATTTGCATTTCTGTAATCCTGGCTACAATAAATTGTTGTAGACTGCCTTTTTTATTGTTTCTTAATTTCTCGTGGCACCTTTTTTTACAAAACTGGTGAAATATGGGTGTACACCCCTGCCCAACCCTTCGGGAAAACTAGGCGTCATGATATGTTATGTTCGTTTTTACATGGACTACAAGATTTTTGATTTTCAGATTTCTAGGATCTTATCGTTTGCGTACGCTAGAAAATGTGAGTTGTTAAAATAAGATTTAATGTTATTGATATAGGACTCAAAAGTGACCCCTGGAGGACTCCATAAAACTTTATCATTATTGTAATGGTGAAATCAGATTCGAAACCGTTCATGAAAAATCGGTTTATTGAATATTTAGGACGCGAACCATACCAGTTTTCTTCGAATACAGTCAAAACTATTTCATTCATAATTTAAGTAATTTATGGTCCACTTTATCAAAAGGCTCTCAATAGTTGGTATATGTACACAACACACATTTGGACTAGTTTATTTACCTTCTTAAACAGAAAGCAGAAAAAATTATGCCATTGTCCTATTTCAGTATAGTGAAATGATGCTATATGAGTACACACGGCTACACATCAAGCTATAGATTTCCAGTTTACACCTCTCATTGTAAATAAATCATATACAATGCGAGATGAGCTTATACTGGAAATGTATAGCTTGTTTGATTGCCTACCATGTCTTAAATATTTGTTAAATACAACATTGGCTTTTATAATGCATACGCTATAAGTTTCTTAATTATATTACTTTTCCGTTGCTGGATTTGTTTTTTAATGGAAAATACTAGCTTTTCGCAGAAAAAAAGATTGCGTTCGATTACCGTTGCTGCATAAATCTTTTAACATAGTATCTTTAAGCGGAGCTCGGATAGTCAATAATTATATGAATGTACAGTGGTATTGGCTTTCTGTACAGTGAGAGGTCAACTGAAAATGATTGATGCTTCGATGTGATGTGTCGTCATGCCTACATACATAATAATATGTTTAGTCAAAATTAAAGTAATTTATTAATGTGTCCAAATATTATCATTAAGAATTTGATGAGTGCGGTAAATACATATAATGTCGATCACTCGGGCTATTGTTTAGCTATTGTTAATGTTCTACTAAAAAAGACGTTACGAAATATCGAAAGAAAATATTCCGTAAATTTTATCATGACTAAAAATAGGGTGGATAAAGATGTGCAGTCGACGCTTTTGCCTTTGAATCTGATGCAATATTTTATGTTCTGTCCTAAATATCGCATCAAAAGTGATTTTATAACTCCAAATAGCTTCATTTCCAATTTTGTTTCAATGATTGTTACACTAGTTTTTATCTTCTCATGTATATTTTGCACCTATTTGATAAACGTGAACAAAGAAAGTCTAGGATATACCATTTTCATGATCAGCTCTTCTAATTTTGAATGTATCGTCTACTGTTTCGGTTTCGCAATGAATTTCGTGATCGGAATTACTCAAACTAGTAATAACGTCCAATTCGTCCTAACTTTTCAAAAAGTGCACAGACTACTTAACAAGGAAAATAGTGTAAAACACTTAATTATTTGGAATTGGGTTCTTGGAGCTGTGGCTCTTGGTTTTTACGTAATTATTTTGACTTATTTGTATATACAGTTACGTGTACCTTTATATACAGTTTTTTTCTGCTGCCTTGTAACAAGTTTTGATATAAATATTTTTTATGCCACGCGACTCATCAAATTATTGAAAATTAAGGTAAACCTTTGGAATTTTCAAAGCTTAAATTCTCGAAAACTGGACTCGCAAGAGATTTGTTTTAACACAGAATCGTTTCAGGCTTTTGTTGATATATTAGCGTGTTATAATATCTACAAAGTCAGTTTTCAGCAATTCGTAAGTAGTTTTATAAATAATTCATACTTATATTATAAATTCGAAAGTAACTCTGTTTGTCTGTCTGTCTGTCTCTAGATTACCTTTTTACGCCTAAACCACCGAACGAACATCCCGGGGAAGGACATACGCTACTTTTTGTCTCAAAAATAATCCTACTGGGGGTGATTTAACGGGTGAAAGTTTGTACGGGAAACCCAGCATTTCTTAAGTTAGGGATATGAAAATTCAAAATGATTTAAAAAAAAGTAAAAAGTTCCTAAGAAATAAAGAATTATGTGGTTATTAGTTTTTGAAAAATCCCCCCCTAAAGGTGTTAAATAGGGGTTGACTTTAAGATTCACATGTAATATTAAAAATTGTACTCCTTTTAAGAGATTTAAGGGATTGAAAATGTAATCATAGTTCGTATCTTGAGGTAACATTTAGTCTTTATTTTATTAAATTCGGTCCACTCGGTCAGAAGTGTTAATAGACCATGCCCGGCATAATTTTAACTGAACAAACACCTCCCCTGCTGCATCTACTCGTATCTCTACCGAATTGATTTTCATAAGGTTTTCACCAATGGACGTAGTGATTTATGAGGAACGTTTAAGTGTATAATATTGGTCTAAGGTTGTATTAATGGGCTGCACGTCTCTTCGTGTTATAGGATATTATGGTGAATGAGTGAGTGTGAGAGGGTGTGTCTATTTGTGAGTGAGTGTGCTTGTGATTTTTATGAGTGAATACATGAATTAGTGAGATACGCGGATATAGTGATTATGTATATAATAATATGCATTATATTGTTCTGAATTTTTGCTAATTAAACATTATTTACTGTCTAACTTGGTACAGTTAGAAGTTGCTCAGTCTCATCATATGCGAGACCTTGTAAGTATTGCTATACTTTTCAAACTCAAACTCAAACTCAAAGCATTTATTTCAATTAAACCAATTACTGGCACTTTTGAATTGTCAAAGAGTCGGTCAGTTAGTCAGAAAGTTGAAGCTAGTTGCCCATTCCAAAACGTAGATCTCTATGGAGAAGAACGGGCAAGAAACTCCACGGACACTCTTTTAAATCAAGATAAGTATTACAACATCATGGGTACATTATATTTGTTGCTTCTACATGTGAGAACAATGTAAAAAAATAAAAAATACTTAAAACCAAGTTAAAATATAAAATTAAAAATAAAGCCTGGCAGATAAGAGATGACCAGTCACAACTGACGGTGCCCGTTCACGAACATGACGCGTGGTTCAGCACCATCCAGCTTAACCATTTTGTAGGGAACCGAATGATCCAACACACGCGCTACCATCAGCGAGACATTTAAGTGAGAATGACAAACTCTCAACTGCCATGCTCTTTCCAGTCAAACTTACCTACATCATAATACCTACAATAATAAACGGTCCCATGGTACTCAAATTCACAAAAATTTAAAAAATGTTGAAGCATTTACACAAACCTATGTATATTTTGCAATGAATTAAATTTTACTACTTACCAAAAGGTAAGAAAATCAAATAATATTAAACAATTCAACAGCTAAAAACCAATAAAAAAAAAAAAAAATAATCGTAATGTCAGAAAAAAAAGGGAAGCATCTCTTCCAAATATTAAAATGTTAACAAGTGGACCCAAGTGGCTGTGGAGCAGGACCAGCATTATGCCAAGCATTTTCGTCTACGATATAATCATCCAATTTATAATATGCTTGTCTACATAGTGTGCGTTTAATGCATATTTAAAATTTCTTCTCATTATAACATTTTACACAGTACCCCATAAAAGAAGTGTGTACTTTAAAGAACCTGCAACATGGTTGATCTAATTTGTTCCTATTTCTTGTATTAAAATTATGCCTGTCACTTATCTTACTAAAAAGATGTAGATTTTTTCTAACGTACATAATTTTTTAATTTTTTTTATATATTGACAAGGAAACGTCATGATGTTAATTTTTCAGAACAGTACCCTTAGATGGCTCTGACAGCCCCTTTTTTGCAGAATAAAGATTTTTTCTTGCAACGATATGTGTTGAGTGGATAAATATTAAGATTTTTATTAAGTTTATTGTAGATATAGGGACCGAAGAAATTAGTACTAAATTTAGTTCTGTAAACCTGTGTATAATCCATTAAGGTTTTGTGTAAATTGGCTGAAAAATGACGATGATTCTTAAAGATGTCGGAAAATCATGCCAACTGGGAGCCGCAGCGTAAACCAATAGAGTTATATGGAAACCATGTATTGTTTAGGTACCTGGATTAACATAAAGGTTTAAGAACAACTTTATTTCTCATAAGATATAGGGTACTTTTAATCCCGGTAGTACGTTCCCGTTAGATATTTTCCGACATCCACGCGGTCAAAGCCGCGGGCAAAAGCTAGTTACTAATATGATAAAATTTTCAGATACTTTATCATATTTTATCGGAATTTTTGTACTGTTTAATTTACACTGAAGTGGCAATTGAAACATCTCAAAAAGGCAAAATGAACATGGTGAGCAACAGTTCTGAAGCCGACCGCGGACCGCAAATCGCAGCGGTAAAGCTGCCCAACCGTAATGAATGACAGAACGCAGCGACACTACTGGTTTCTATTTAACTCTGTAAACGCAAATCTACATTTCAAGCGGTTTGCAGTCTGCGGTTGCCTTCGGAATAGGGATGCACTATTTTTTTTTTGTATGTTATTATTAAATATTGGACACATGTTTTTTTCTTTTTTTACATAATCAAAAGATTATGGCGATAGATTGAGTTAAAATACGGATGACGTCACGCCTAGATATATTTTATACGTAGAAGTGACGTAGCGATTCAACACTTTCAAGTTTTAATGCGTGTTAGCTAAGTCTGATAAAGCAAAAATACGTGTCTAATATTTTTTTTATTATCTGACTAAATAAAATTTCTTTTTTTATACCCAGTCATCATCCTTCTATCACCTTTAATTTACTATTATTTGCCATCATATGATGCAAGGTTTCTATGATAATTATTGTTACAGGACGAAACAATGTTCGTGTCGCTGACTGTATTATGTTGGGCGATGAAGGATTTAACATGGCTAACAATTTTAATTCATCAGCTCGAGGGATTTTACTTAGCTGTTCAAAATGTTCAAGATACTTGCGCAATTATTCTGAAGTCAACTTGTTCAGGTTATTTCTTTAAACAATCATAAAGAACGTGCTATCCATACTTTTTATGTTTACGTGCTGCATATGTCATGAAAACATTTTTATAATCCTTGTATATGTATGAGCCGTTTGGGGTTGAAACACTAGGGCCGTGCGGTCCCAGTGCTCATCAAGTATTTCGGGACATCGCCAAGCAGTTGGCCGACTCTTCACGTGACTCAGAGGACTGGCCTTTTAGTCCAAAGAATCAGCATTGCCATCCAACGTGGCAATGCTGCAAGCCTTTTTGGGCACTTCCCATTGATAACGATGCGAATGATTTTTTTTATGCCCGATAAGATCTTCCTTTTTTTGGAGATGTGAGGTGAGGGTGTTCTCAAATCGATGCGCATATAATATTTTTTTTCTGTGCATGACCACGCCTAACTTTTTCCAGAGTAGTCCGATTTGAACGATTCTTGTTTGTAGTTTCATAACTTTATTTTTTTTTATTCTTATTTTTTTTGAGTAAGCTTTTAATGAAGCTAAGTATTTTTCCTACTTTTTATTAAATAAATCGCTTATCAGTAGGTATCACTAATTACCGCTTGCACCACAATTCACTGAATGCTTTTAACGCTTAACATTATTTATAACATATTTTTTTCTCTGTCATCGTCTAACGATTTACAGAAACATAACGATGTTATTAAACACGTTTAGCGTTAAACGCACACATTGGTTTGTGAAGCAAACAGACCTCTCATCATCAGTGGTGAGGATCAAAGATCACTAGATGTAAATGATATTGTGTTTTTGACAGATGACAAGAAAAAACTTTGCAAGAACGTCCTGCGCTTGCATCGGGCATCATTCAGCAAGTTACGTGTGTGCGGCCTGTTCTACGTAGACGCTGCGTTACAATTAAGCCTGATGGGTCTTATTTTCAACTACACTGTTGTGTTGTTACAATTTGCATTTCTGTAATTCAGGCTACAATAAATAGTTTTTGTGGATAGTCGGTTTTTTATTTCTTAACGACTCTTTATGTGGACCAACTCTTAATGTTGATTTCCAATTAAACAATTATTCCTAACGCACTAGAAAATGACATTTGATGACAATTACATTTGATGTCATTAATTTACAGAATAGGAACCAACAGTGAGCCCTCGGGAACCCCAGATGAAATAATGGTGAAGATTCAAAACCTTTCCTGACATCAATTATGTAAGTTATGCTACAAAGGTGGACCCTTTGTCAAAAGCCTTTTAAAAGTCGGTGTCCAGATTATCCACTTGAACTCGGTTATATTGCGGCTGCAGTTTAAATTTTAATAAGCCTGGCTTTAACAAATTTATTTTGTTAGTTGATATAATTATTATAGATTAAATACTAAGCAAGTTCAGATATAGAGGACTTTCAGGATTCCTTAGATGTGACAGTGGCTGAGCCAGTAATAAGGACCGAATGTCTGGAAGGAGTTGAGTCTCCGACAAGGCCTGAGATTTCTTCAGTGCTGCCTTTAAAACGCATTCGTAAACAACCTGATCGATACGGTTTCAGTAACGAATTAAGTGCTAGCGATATATCTCTTGAAGAAGTGTTGAATAGACCCGAAAGTGAACAGTGGAAATTATCCATTTAGTGTGAACTTTTAAATCCTTTGAAGACCTTGAAGCTTGGGAATTTTAGTAGTTGGGATTCAGATTGTTATTTCTTCTTTGCTTAAGTTATATGTTATTTTGTCATTTAGATGTCTGTGCCACTTTTTTAAATGGCTTTCTAAATGAAACTATTTTATATGATAAAACCACCTTTTTTTCAAAGTAATAATGATGATGTAAACAAGGTTTTACGGTGGAAACGTGCTATTTATGCCGAGGAAGTTACTAGTGAATTAAAGAAAAGTTTGTGATCAGATTAAATCAAATCAAATCAAATCATTTATTGGTTTGCAAAAATGGGTAATTAACACGTATGTATGTACTTAGATGTTTTATAATAAAAGTCCTCCATGTTCTACCGTCACATGGGCATGCAAATCTTATTATTATTATTATTATATGTAATTGACACAAATTTAAAGGTATTAAAATTTTAAATAACAATTTGAAAAATAAAATAATACAAATTAATGTCAAATCATTTGAATTAAGTAAGTACAGTAAAAATGTCATAATAATACAAAAATGTCAACAAGGTTACAGTGTAAAATAAAAAAATTAAAAAATGTCATCAAGGTTACAAGGGTAATAAAAAAATGTCTAATAATCAATCAATGAATGTCAATCAGTCAATGTTTCATCATTAAGGAAGTCGTCAATTGTGTAATAACATTTTTCAATCAATATTTCGTTTAGTGCCCTTTTAAATTTGAACACAGCCATAGTTTTAATAATATTAGGTATTTTATTATAAATGCGAGGGGCAATACCAAAAAAACTTTTATGCATTAGTGCGGTTTTACATTTCACTTGACACAATTAATTTACATATTGAGTTCGTATTGGATTCCTTCTGACTGCCGACAATTTTTCAAAGAGATGTGGATTATTTTTTACAAATAAAGCAGTTTCCAATATATATAAAGACGGAAATGTTAATATTTTTAAAGATTTGAAATAAGGAAGACAGCTATCTGTGGTCTTAAGACCGCACATTGACCTTATGCATCGCTTTTGCATCCTAAATACAAGCTCCTTATCAGTAGACTGCCCCCAAAAAATAACACCATACCGCAAAACCGAGGCAACCAGTCCATGGTAAGCTGTTAAAAGAGCCTGACTGTTGACTTTCTTTGAAAGTTGAAAGAGGGCGTATGCGGATTTACTCAGTTTTTTACACAGTTCTTCAACATGAGGTTTCCATGTGAGTTTGTTGAAAAAAATATAAAAAAATGTTCTGCTTGTGTCTTGTGTATTATATTGATAAACTGGAGAGGTAAGTGTTTGAACTTCATTGTGTAACGTTATTTTTGAATACTTTTCACATTTTATTTTGTTTTTGTTGGTAAATAGTGATTGTTGCCCGTAGGCTACATCAAACGAAAGTGTAAAATTTTGTTCGATACCTATTATGCTGATTATTGTTGTTTTTATGTTCCAGGATGTCTCGTAAGCGGCCCCTTGGTGAAAAAGACATTAGTTTTGCGCTAAATGATGATGCAAATAGTAAAGATGGCCTAGATTTGGATGACCACAGCCTTGCCGATCCTGATTTCGTTCCCGAATTGGACACCTTCGAAGATGAGGCTCCAAAGGTAGATATTGATGTGGAATCTGGCTTCCACCTTTGCTGGGCAAAAACCTGAAACTGATGTTCGAGGATGGTACAAACAGAACTCAACAGAACAGAACATAAAGCGACCCAATGTGGTCGGAGAGTACAATCGCCGTATTGATGGCGTTGATCTTCTTGATAGTATCATGGGTATATACAAAATACGTTTGCGAGGCAAACGATGGCCAATGCGATTGTTTTATCATTATTTGGATCTCACGATAACCAATTCATGGATACTTTATAAAAGGGTTGCTAAATACAAAAACCTTCAATCAGGCCGCTTATCGTCAGCAGATTTTCGTCTGACGGTTGCTGTGACCCTTTGCAAAATGGGTATAAAGCCTAGTTTATCTAGTCGGCGGTCGCTTGAGAGCGAGATTCAAGCCAAAAAACTTATAGGACCTGCTCAGCATGTGCCTCCGAAAGCAGTCCGGCAAGACCAGATTGGGCACTTGCCGCAATGGTCTGATAAGAAAATCAGATGCAAGTTTCCGAAGTGTGTTGGCTTTACCCATAATGTATGTGAAAAACGCGGGGTAGCCTTGTGCTACACGAAAACCAAGAATTGCTTCAAAAACTTCCATCTTTCGTAACATGTCATTGTGCTGCCGTACTATATAGGTTTTGACCACTTACCTCACTGTTGCCTAAAAGCAACACTCTATTTTTGTAATTTTCTTTCTAAATAATCAAAAATAATGAAAACCCAGAAATACGTGTATTTTATTTTTTTGTAATCATCTCCAATCCAAAAAATCAATTAAATCCCAGTTTATGAGTGATAGAGGGAAAAAATAATTAGTCTTTGCCTGAAGTCTGCTGTTTCATTATAGTAATGTCCAAGATAAACTGAGACAGTACTTAGGAATTGAAAAAGTCACTACTGGCTCGGATTTGAACCCACAACCTCGTGCATGAGAGGCGAGGTCTTAAACACTGGGCCGTCACGAAATATTCATAGTTTGAAGTAAATAAACCACAACGGACATTACTAATTGGTTTTTAAAAATGCGTCAACTAGCTTATTAGATTTAATGATATTATTTTAGAGAATAGGACCCAACACTGAGCCCTTGGGAACTCCAGATGAAATAATGGGAAGACAGATTCAAAACCATTCATGACTACTTTTAGCGTTGTGGTGGCTAAGTAGGAATGCAAACTACTATAATGTAGCATTTTTTTCGATAACTGTTCAAGCTATTTTATTTATTATGTACAAGTAAGTTATGGTCCACTTGGTAAAAAGTCTTTAAAAAGTCCTTGTTCAGATTATTATACACTTGAATTCGGTTATGCTGCGGCTGCAGTTCGAATTATTGTAAGACTGGCTTTAAAACAAAAGCTATTTTGTAAATGTCTTATTCATTTTTGAAAATACCGGATCATTAACTGGGTCGCTGTTGTAAGACGTAATAAAATAATATATCTATCAATCTTACCAAATGTGGCAGTGTTACTGTACAGGGTGTAAGTGTAAACAGTGGCAATATTTTAGGGGGTCATTGTGCTCATCATTATGAACAACTTTTACTACGGGACCAAACCTGAAATCACGAAAAAAAAAATCAGCTGCTCCCTACATTTTGACGAATTATGCAAACATAAACACAAAACAGCTGATTTTTTTTCGCAATTTCAGGTTTGGTCCAATAGTAAAAGTTGTTCATAATAATATTTTATACACATATGATGAGTACAATGACCCCTTAAAACATTTCCACTGTTTACACTTAAACTCCGTTTAATTTTCGTATAGCCCAATTCATTAAATTGATGTAATATTGTCACTTCCTTATTATTATTATTATTATAATGACTTTTAGTCTATAGTAATACATTTACCATCGATTATACTATCACTCCTGTGTTGGAAAGCTACTGTTTGGGACGAGAAAATGAAGACATTTCAATATATTGGAAAAACATATCCTGTGAAACTTATTTCAAACAATAAAGTGGACAAAGATGTGCAGTCGATGCTCTTGCCTTTGAATCTAATGCAACACATAATGTTCTGTCCTAAATATCGCATCAAAGATAATGTCATAACTCCAAATAACCTCATTTCAAATCTTGTTTCGATGATTGGAACGCTAGTATTGATATTTTTATTCGTTCTATGCACCTATGATTATATCGTGATTTTGAGCAATACTGATTTAACGTATTTCATTTCTATTTATAACTGCATCTTCTACTGTTTCGGATTCATAACGAATTTCATTATTGGACTCATTCGAACCAAAAGTAATGTCCAATTTGTCCTCATATTTCAAAATGTACACAGATTCATTAACAATGAAACCAGTTTCAACCACATTATTTTGTGGAATTGGATTATTATACTAAAGGTTCTAGGTTTTTATGTCATTGTTTTCGCTTATTTTTTCATACAGATTGGTGTACCTTTCTATACAGTGTATGCTATCTTCTTTTTGCTTGTTTTCGATTTTAATACTGTTGATGTCATACGAGTTATGAATTTTTTGGAAAATAAAGTTGTACTCTGGAATATTAGAAATTTCAATTTTCAAGAAATTGAAGGCGCGCGCAGAGAAAATTACAGCACAAGAGTGTTTCAGGCATATGTTGAAATATTAGAGTGTTATGATATTTTTAAACATAGTGTTCAGCAATTTGTAAGTACCCTTCTATCAATTAGTGGATTATTGTTCAAAGAAAGATAACTAGGTACTACTAGATACTTTACCTAAAATGCCAAGTAAAACTGTATTTATTGAATTTCGTGGCTTTTCAGATACTTTATTATGTTATTGAAGCATTGATCCACACTCTAGTTAACATTCAAGCACTAATTGAGATGTCAAAAATACGCATTATTATTGATAACACGGTGAGTATTATTTTTACATTAACTCTTAAGGGCAACACTTTTTTGTAAATGTATTGGAACTGTAGCGTCAATTTTGTTCCAGGATCAAACAGTTTTGGCGGCGCTGATTATGTTCATTTGGTCCATAAAGAACTTTGTGTGGCAAACAAACTTGATCCAACAATGCGAAAAATTCTACTCAGCTATTCAAAGTGTTCAAGATAATTGCACTCTTACTTTAAAGTCAACTTGTTCAGGTTATTTCTTTATACATATGTTTGTTACATATTCTTAGTGTAGAAGTTCTTAGTGTTCTTAGTGGTGAAGGCTCTCAAATTGATGTTGCTTATGACAACCCTTCTTAACATTATTGATGGTTAAGTGCATTCACATTAGATAACATCATGACGTCCATGATTAGTATTGTAATAGTAATTATAATTAATTTTAATGTTATTATTTTTCGCAGAAGACGAGAAAAAACTATGCAAGAATATACTGCGCTTGCATCGAGCATCATTCAGCAATATACGTGTGTGTGGCCTGTTTTACGTAGACGCTGCGTTACAATTCGAGCTTATGTGTCTTATTACAAACAACACTCTTGTTTTGCTCCAATTTGCGTTTTTGTAATTCATACTCAGTAGCTTTTTTGTTTTCATAAACAGTTTGACATGAATTTGTAGTTCCATATGTTGTATGTTGTTGTTAACTTTTTTGTATGCACCGTGTTACTGTGACAAATAAACCTTGTTTTTTATAACCTTTCTGTCTATACGTGTTGTTGCCCCTACATTAACTAAACGCACTATATAATCTAAAACATAATCTGATAATACCGGTTGACACTGGAGATCTTCTACATATTACTTCTTATCAAAGAATAAAACAACTATAGAAGCGACATTCCCGTTGCATGCGTTCTAAATGCCTAAGGTTTCGGGTCGGTGAGACCTACCAACAATTGTGTTGGTAGGTCTTTTTTCCAGGTCGTGTCTTTTCAACGGACAATGCTACGGTACTGCCATCGCTTAAAGTGGCTGGGAGTCTTGACATTGTCTACCTGTGTATCTCATAAGACATCGAGTGAATATTGTGTTACATTTGATTATTACTTTTTATGCCACACGCATTGATGTATGATTTTTCATATAGAATGTGTGGAAGAAAACCGTGAGGTCCTTAAGGAAAGCACGTCGTATAGGTGAGTTTCACTTCTCTACGAATTTCTTGATCTATGTTACTGCACATCTTAACAAGAGTACAGTGAACTGTCACCACCAGAGACTCGCTATTAATACAAGACAAAGATAAATACCACTAGCATTGCTAGCTATGCTGTAGTAGTTGGGTTTGCAATTTATATTAATGGAGCTAAAGTTTTGTGCAGGATTTGCTGCTTCAACTATCAAAGATTTAGAAGAAATTAAGATAGGACTTGTTGGCAAGTAATGAGGGATTTTAGCAACATTGAGACGTCAGGGGCCGTACTATGACGTGGAAAAAGATCATGGATTCATCATGATTCCGTTGAGAAAAAAGGATGGTGTTATAGGTCGTGTATAGCTCCGTATCTCTCTCACTGGAACCATGATAGGTTGGACATTTTTTCGTGTTGCTTTAGTGAACTTGCAAAGGTAACATTAAATATAATATGTTACGAAAGCATTAATTAGTGTAATTTTAGGTTTATTGTTCATTTTGTGTTTAATGTTTCTTTTATTGTTTACTTTTTAATTTTTGACTGTTAAACATATTTAAGTTAATTTTGTATAAGGTTACTGGTATCCTTTTAGTTATCAGTAATTTTGTATTAATGTACTAGTGTGTAATTGTTAGTAATGTAAGCTTATTTTAAATAAATAATAATTATTACAAGTAGTCTTAGCTGTCGCATTAGGTTTATAACCTGTAATGATAGTGTAAGAGTTTTAAATAAATAAATAAATAAATAAATAATAAATAAATGATGATCCATGATCTTTTTTCACGTTATAGTAGGTACATCCCCTGGTCAAAAGTGTCAAAGCATATACAGGATGTAAGTGTAAACAGTGGCAATATTTTAAGGGGTCATTGTACTCATCATTATGAACAACTTTTACTATGGGACCAAATCTGAAATAGCGAAAAAAAAATCACCTGTTCCCTACATTTGACGAATTATGCGAACGTAAATGTACTGAACGGCTGATTTTTTTTTCGCTATTTCGCACCCTGTATTTTTTTTAATCATGACTGAATGAGGAACGAATTAATGAAATTAATGATGAACATCATTATATATTTTGTATTAATTGTCGAAACGGAAGACCTCTTGTTAAAGTGGTGCCAACTGGTGGCGTGAATTTTAATGAAAAACCCTCATTCGATTGTCAATCCTAATCCTAACTATTATTATTAATGCGAAAGTGAGTGAGTGAGTTTGTTTGTTACGCTTTCACGCTAAAAGGGCTGAAAGGATTTAGATGAAATTTGGCACATGGGTAGACGAAGACCTCAATTCAATTTTCAATTCAATTTGTTTATTCAGTAACAATATACATTGCGTTCGAATATTTATCCAGCATGAAACATAAGTATTAAATGTACAAATATAAGATAATAAAAACCGGCCAAGTGCGAGTCAGACTCGCAAACGAAGGGTTCCGTACCATATTATATGTTTAAAAATCGCAAAGGTAACTTTGTATTTCATAATGATACTGTGAATTACAAGGGTATTTATTGCAGTTGCAGGAATCACCCATATTTAAACAACCTTAACCGACCTTTTGAATCGCCTTTTTTAGTATTTGTTGATTAAATACAGTATATGGTACATAATATACAGAAATTTCGAATTCCTAATTTGTTGAATTGTTGCGCTAGAGCTCGTAGAACAATGGTCTGAAATTGTCAACTTTTTCGGCACCCTATTTCTTCATTTTAGAAGATAAACAAAAAATTAAAATATATTTGTACTCTACTTGATGAGTTCTAGACGATGACACTACTTAGGTTAAAAATTTTATGTTTTTTCAAAATGAAAAGTTTATTGTATGGGGACGCTTGAATTTTCAACTTTACTTTATTTTTCTTATTTGTTGTTATAGCCGTAATAGAAATACATAATCTGTCAAAATTTGAACTGTCTACATATTACAGTTCATGAGATACAGCAACCTGTGACAGACGGACGGACGGACGAACGGACGGACGGACAGCGGAGGCTTAGTAAGTTTGTACGAACACTACTGAGAGACTAGCTAGACTACCCACGGCTTCGCCCGCGTGAATGTCTGATTCCATGAGTTTTAATTTTCTGGCGCGGAACCCTAATAATTAAAAAAAAAATGAAAATAGCCTAAGTTACTCCTTATAACATCAGCTATCTGCCGTCAAAATCGGTGAAAATTCGTTTGGGAAGTTTCCATAACTTGACTCAAAGACTACTTATACCATTCTTTGAGTTAATCAAGCCACGCAGTAAAATCCTCCCTATAGACATTTATTTATCCCTTATTGGTCCTTCAGGAATCGACTTTCGAAAAACCCAGAAACTTATTGTTTATTTTATATCAAAAGTATAAATACCTACTGAGTTTTAAGTTAATCCGACTGCGCTTTAAAATTCTTTCATATAATCTTTAACATCTCTAAACTCCCTTTGAGGGGTAGTTTTGAAAAACTAACAATGACATACATTATTACTTATTTAAGCAAGTATTTGTGCTAAGTTTCAAGTTCATTAAACCAAATTATAAGATTTTCCATATTAACTAAATAAATATAAATATACTAGCTTTTGCCCGCGGCGTCGCCCGCGTGGATGTCGGAAAATATCCCATGGGAACGTACATGTGGAAAACATAGGGCCGTCCGATATAACTGTACAAACTCAAATCGCTACGATATATCGTTACCGTGTATAGTAGGCATAAAGCTACCAGTCGGCATGATTTTTTCCGACATCTTCAACAGTCGTCGTCATATTTCAGCCAATTTACACAAAACCATAATAAATTACACTGAATCACTCCGTTCATTGGAGAAAACCGTATGAAAATCCGTTCGGTACTTTTTGACATTATCGCATTCAAACAGACACACTTACGCGGCGGGGAGACTTTGTTAATTACTTAAAATTTATTATGCCAGTCACGCTCTAATAACAAATAACTTTTGTCCGAGTGTCCACCCGTTCAAATAATTTCCTCGTAAAAACTTCGAATGAAATAAAGACTAAATGTTACCTCAAGATTCGAACTATGACTACATTTCTAATCCCTTAAATCTCTTAAAAAGAGGTAGTTACACAAACATTTGTCAACCCCTATTGTACCCCCTCAAAAACGCTGTACCACATATTTCTTTATTTCCTACCAAAAGCATAAATTTGAATTTTCATATCCCTACCTTAAGAAATGCTGGGTTTCCCATCTTTCATCCCTTATATCACCCCTTGTAGTATTGTTTTTGAAAGTTTCCTGTGTCCTTTCCCAAGATGCTATATAAAGCCCTGCCAAATTTTGTCGAAATCCGTGCAGTTTTGTAAATTTTAAAATCAACCCCTATTTTACCCCCTTAGGGGATGATTTTTCAAAAACGCTGAACCGCATATTTCTTTGTTTCCTATCAAAAGCATACATTTTAATTTTCACATCCCTAACTTAAGAAATACTGAGTTTCCATACAAACTTTCATCCCCTATATCACCCCCTGTAGGATTATTTTTAAGACAAAAAGTAGTTCATGTCCTTCCCCAGGATGCTATATAAAGCCTTCCCAAATTTTATCGACGTCCGTGCAGTTTTGTAAATTTTAAAATCAACCCCTATTTTACCCCCTTAGGGGATAATATTTCAAAAACGCTGAACCGCATATTTCTTAATTTCCTACCAATAGCATGAATTTGTTATCCCTAACTTTAGAAATACTGGGTTTCCCTTACAAACTTTCATCCCCTATATCACCCCCTGCAGTATTGTTTTTGAAAGTATCCCATGTCCTTCCCCAAGATGCTATATAAAGCCTTGCCAAATTTTATCGAAATCCGTGCAGTTTTGTAAATTTTAAAATCAACCCCTATTTTAACCCCTTAGGGGATGATTTTTCAAAAACGCTGAACCGCATATTTCTTTATTTCCTACCAAAAGCATACATTTTAATTTTCACATCCCTAACTGAAGAAATACTGAGTTTCCCATACAAACTTTCATCCCCTATATCACCTCCTGTAGTATTATTTTTGAAAAAAATAGTATGCTATGTCCTTCCCCAAGATGCTATATAAAGCCTTGCCAAATTTTATCGAAATCCGTGCAGTTTTGTAAATTTTAAAATCAACCCCTATTTTAACCCCTTAGGGGATGATTTTTCAAAAACGCTGAACCGCATATTTCTTTATTTCCTACCAAAAGCATACATTTTAATTTTCACATACCTAACTTTATAAATACTGGGTTTCCCTTACAAACTTTCATCCCCTATATCACCCCCTGTAGTATTATTTTTGAAAAAAATAGTATGCTATGTCATTCCCCAGGATGCTATATACAGCCTTGCCAAATTTTGTCGAAATCCGTGCAGTTTTGTAAATTTTAAAATCAAACCCTATTTAACTATAATTTACCCCCTTAGGGGATGATTTTTCAAAAACGCTGAACCGCATATTTCTTAAATTCCTATCAAAAGCATACATTTTAATTTTCACATCCCCAACTTAAGAAATACTGAGTTTCCCATACAAACTTTCATCCACTATATCACCCCCTGTAAGATTATTTTTGAAAAAAAAAGTAGCCTATGTCCGTCCCCAGGATACCATCTATAGCCTTGCCAAATTTTATCGAAATCCGTTCAGTGGTTTAGGCGTGAAAAGGTAACAGACAGACAGACAGACAGACAGACAGACAGACAGACAGAGTTACTTTCGAATTTATAATATTAGTATGGATATATTTACCATGTTGCTTTAAGACCACAGACTTCTTATAGGCTTTCCTGTAATCTATAGGTAAAAAACTATTTTCTATATTTATTTCAAAATTTTAGGCTCAGTAGTTTCGGAGATCAGGGGGGGGGGGGGAATGGTCAATTTTCGTCTATTTTCTTAAATAACTTAAAATTATAAAAAAAATATATTTTAGACCCTTACAGTAAGTCCTTTCATTTGATATGTCACACGGTACAGTTTGCAAAACTTTTTTTTTTAAATTTTCTTATTTGCCCCCTAAAAGTGACCTCTATATTCAAAATTCATTTATTTACTTTAGCCACACGTGTTTGGGTCATAGAAATCTGTATGTGTACCAAATTTCAACTTAATCGGTCCAGTAGATTCAGAGGAAATTGGCTGTGACAGACGGACAGACGGACAGACAGACAGACAGACAGACAGACAGACACACGAGTGATCCTATAAGGGTTCCGTTTTTTCCTTTTGAGGTACGGAACCCTAAAAATGCATACAAAACAATTTAAATTAGAAAACATTATATCCTATATGTTAATGGTGTGGATTGAAGTAAACACCGCGTATTGAGAAAAAGGATTTATATTTCCAAACGTAGGGTTGGAACAAAACTTTTTGTGGTAAGGAAGCGCGCACTGTCCGTGGCGTTAGAAATGGCACTGCGTCATCGCAAATTAAAATGGTGGTTCGGGCCTCGCCCTTGCACCCGCTCTGACCCCGCGCACTCCCTTTTACAATTTTTACTTAAGTAGGTATTTTGGTTTATTGCGTCGCTAACATGCCCCACCCCAGTGCTGCCTCAGCAGCACTCACCATCAACTGGTATTCGTGCGACACGCGTGGCCGACCTGGTCAACATTCCTGACTTGGTCTTTATTCGAACCATTCTGACTCGGTCGTCTCTTCCAGGTATCACTTCCTGAATTATTCCCTTGGGCCAAGAGTTGCGGGGACTGTCAGGGTCCACTATAAGTACGAAGTCACCCACTTGTAAATTTTTATGTTCCTGTTCCCACTTCTTTCGGGGTAATAAGTCTGGCAGTACTTCCTTGACCCATCTGCGCCAGTACATGTCAGCTAATCTTTGTGATATTCGCCATTGCTTTCGCAGATAGACGTCTGAGTCATCAAATTTTCCGTTGTGAGGTAAGCCAGACGACGATCCCAGTAAAAAATGATTAGGCGTTAACGCTTCAGGATCATTTGGGTTCACAGATACGTGAGTCAGCGGCCGACTGTTCACCATATTCTCTACTTCTGCCAACAGAGTATTTAGAGTTTCATCTCTGGGAGCGCGTTCTTTTAAAATTATTTTCAGGCTGGGCTTCACGCTTCTGATGAGCCTTTCCCACGCCCCACCCCAGTGGGGACTCGCGGGCGGTATGAAAGTCCATTTGATTCCTTGATTTAAGGCCTCATCATTCAGCACTTCTTCGTCCAGTTCTTTTATAGCCTTCTTCAGCTCTGTATCCGCTCCTCGCAGGTTTGTTCCGTTGTCGGAGTACAAATATTGTGGCCATCCCCGTCTCGCGGCCATCCTTCGCAATGCCATAATAAATGAGTCGGTTGTAAGGTTAGTGACTACTTCCAGATGGATTGCTCGTACTGTCAAGCACGTGAATAAGACGCCGTATCTCTTCTCGCGACGCCTTCCCACCGTGACTTCCATGGGACCAAATAAATCCACTCCGCAGTAAGTGAAAGGCCGTTCATGATGGGCCATTCGAGCACCGGGTAAGTCTCCCATTCTTGGTACTTCTGGTTTGGATTTTCTTATTCTGCAGGTTGAGCATTTAGATGTTACATGTTTCACGGTAGGTCTAAGTCTGGTGATCCAGTATCTTTGTTTAACTTCATTTACTACTGTTTTTTGATTTCCGTGTGCGTAGTAGTAATGATAATACTTAACAATCAATCTCGCAATGTAACTTTTTCCATCTAATATTACAGGGTTTTTAGTTTCAGGTAGAATGCCAGCAGCAGCACCGATGCGGCCACCGACGCGCATGACTCCGTGTTCGTCCAGGTAAGGAGACAAGGTAAGTATGTTACTTGTTTTTTGTACACATCTGTTGTTTTTTATTTCAATTAATTCCTTGCTAAACGATTCAGCTTGTGATTTTCTCAGTAATAATATTTCAGCCTTATTCATAGTGTCGTCGAACTCACAGGTAAGCTTCTTGCATTTATTTATAAACTTGAGTACCAAAGAAGCGGATCGACGCAAGCGAAGCCAGGAACTAAATCGTGTAGCATCAGGTACAGGTAAGTTAATTTCTTGTGCATCTATTCTTATTAAATTAATACACTCCAGTAATGTTTCTTTTCTTTCCACAGATATGACGTCATGCGGCCACTCGTCTGTCTTGCAGCGCAAGAACGTAGGTCCGTAAATCCATTCATCTTGCAGGACGGGGCAGATGTAGTTTTCTCTCGTAGCAATGTCAGCTACGTTTAATTTTGTAGGGACGTATCGCCATTCATTCTTCTGTGTTAATTCATCGATTTCGCCTAAACGGTTTGCTACGTATACTTTATAGTCGCGAGCATCATTTCTTATCCAGTGTAGCACTGTTGTCGAGTCGCTCCAGAATATTCGTTGCTCAGGCTTGATAGTATGTTCTCTAGCCACTGAGTCTGCTAGTCTCGCCGCTAGGACAGCAGCTTGAAGTTCCAAGCGTGGAATAGTTATCGGTTTGTTTCCTACAACCCGACATTTACTCGCGATGAATGCTACGCGTGTATTATCCTTGTCGTCATTCCATCTCCAGTACACGACGGCGCAATATGCCTTGCTAGACGCATCACAAAATACATGCATCTGTAGGTTTCTATAACTATTTTGTGTGGTAATATTGCGGTCATTGTCATTGCAACAGCTGTGCGTCGTAGCACTCGTAGCCGGTGTCGCGTCTGCTACGTTCGTAGCAATATTCGTAGCACTCGTAGCCGTGGCGCTTGAGGTGGATGGCGGGGGAATTTCATTTTTCTTCGCGCTCACTGCTATGATGGTAGCAGCCGGATAGTGCCTTGGCAAGCTAACATCTTGTAATGTTTTCAATAAACCAATCCATTTTAACCATTTCTCGAACACTGTAACACATCCCAACTGATCTTTAATTTCCAAGTTTCTTGTAATATAATTTTTCCATTTATGGTGTACGGTGCTAGAATGCCATATACGTCAAAAATGGACATTATCACTCGTAACATTTCTCTCTTGGTAGGTTTTTGTGTCCCATTTATAATATTTTCGGGTATCCTCTTGAAAGATACGTCGAATCTCAAAGTATCATCACTTGGATGCCAAATCAATCCAAGCGTGCGTTCACCTTCATATTGTTGGCCTATTTTGAATTTGACGGCTGCATCGCCTAATAAACCTTTAGGTAGGCTCGCAAGTACTTGTTTACTATTGCTCGTCCAATTACGCATCTCGAACCCGCCTTTCTGGTGAATGGACATGACGTCATGAATCAGCTGTATCGCGGTCTCTTCATTAGGTAGGCTGTCTATATAATCGTCCATATAGTGACTTTTATATATAGCAGAAGCCGCAGCGGGCATTGATGACTCATACTGTTTTGCGTTTTTGTTTTTTACAAATTGGGCTATAAAGGGCGAGCAATTAGCGCCAAAAATTAGAGACGTCATAACGTAGGTGTTTATAGGTTCTTCTGGCTCTTCTCTATATAGAAATCGGAAGGCGTCCTGGTCTTCTGGTCGAATTTTCACTCTGAGGAACATATCTTTGATATCTCCGGACACGGCTACTCGATTTTCTCTAAATCGCAACATAATGCCGAATAACGACATAAGTAGGTCAGGGCCTTTTAATAAGTAATCGTTAAGTGATAACCCATTTGTTTTAGCTGCCGCGTCAAACACTAAACGCAGTTTCTTCTTGTTAGGATTATCGACCCCAAAGTGAGGCAAGTACCAAGTTCTCGGCGGAGTAACATTTAAGTTGGTACATCTTTTTGCGTAGTCGTTATCAAATAGATGTCGTATGCGTTCTTCGTATCTGTTCGCATATTCTATGCTTCTTTTTAATTTTAGTTCTACTCCTTTCAGTCTACACAGAGCCGTCGGGTACGAGTCCGGCATCACACATTTCTCGTCTCGCCAAGGTAAGCCAACATGCCATTGACCATTGTTCAGTACAGAAGTTCGTTCTAAACATTCTACAGCGCGTAAGTCTTCCGAGTTTTGTCTTGGCCTGCCAGACACGCCCATGGCCTCGATTGAGAACGACCTTCGTACCTCCTCCTGGATCTCTCGCAGAGCGCATTCGGTGTCTGTGACGTCACTAGTGACAAACAATGAGGAGTGACGTACAGCAGAATCAGGTAAGTAAACATTAGGCACCCTTCCATGCAGGCACCAACCCAGTGGAGTCCGGGTGGCACAGGGTTCATCGGGTCTACCCACCCTCATTTCCAAAGGTAAGAGAAGGTGACAATTATCTTGTCTGATTAAAACTTGCGGTTGTAGTTGTGTCTCTGTGCATAAATTATGGCTAACGTCACATAGGTGCGTGTAGTTTTTGGTATTTACTGTAGACAAACATTGTGGTAGGTTTAATTCTTCAACAATTCGCGCGTCGATTGTAAACATCTTATCATCAACGCCACACAAAGTCACCTTTGCGCGCTGTGCATTGCACACTAGTTCGGTGTCGTTCCACGCGCCACACACACGAAGACGTTCCCGGCGGCCGCGCAGCCCCACTCTCTCCGCCAGCGAAGCGCTAACCAACGACACAGTCGAGCCGTCGTCCAGCAGCGCGGTCGTGCTCACACTTCCGTTCGGTCCGTGAATGTTTATAGGTACAATCTTCAACATTACGGAACAGCTGACATTAATATTTGTTATTGTTTCGGATGGAACTTCAGTATCGGGTGGAACTTCGGGTTGTACCGCTGGCACGGATTCACTGTTGTCTTGACGCGGCACATAATGTAATAACCGATGATGAGATTGTCCACAATTGTTTATATCACAGCTGGGAGCAGTGCATGCGTCCCTGCGATGATGCGCTATTAAACACTTGTAACAAATACCGTTACGCTTTACGTGCAGCCATCTGTCCTTTCGTAGCGATTTTTTAAACTTTTTACACTCAGTTAATTTGTGATTAGCAGTACGACAATAACGACACTTTTCTTCACTTTGTCCGTCTTGCACTAGTACAGTTTGTATATTGTTCACTTTATCCCTTTGTTTACGTTTGAAATTGTCCTTTCTAGGTTGTAATAAAGTAGCACTACAGGTTGATATTTTCACAGCTTCTTCGGTGAGGAAATCTGACAGCACATCTAGTCTAGGTTTTGGTGATTCGGCAGTGATGAACGGGTAACTATAGTCTGTCCACTTTGCGAGTAGTGTAGTAGGTAGCTTGAATAAAATAATGTTAGCTACTTCCATGCCTTGTAGATATTCATGGCGGCCAAGGGCTCGTACAGCTGCGACGTAGTTCTTTATTTTGACTGAAAAGGGTACTATTTCTCGATAGTAATCTGTAGACAGGTTGCTCATCTTTTTTATATCTGACACGATGCAAGAAAGGATGACGTCAACGTTTCCGAATCGCAGCTTCAAAGTGGAAATTACGTCTGCAGATGAAGCACCACTGATAAGCAGGCCAGATACAGCTTCTTGAGCGGCGCCGCGTAGACACTTACGTAACCGCCACAGGTTTTCTTTATCGGTGAAATTACAGATTTCTGTGGATTCCGTGTAAGCTTGCTCGAAATGGAGCCACTCTTTTGGGTCGCCGCTGAAACTAGGGAGTTCTTTCGGTGTGCTGAGACGACTTATTAGTTTAGTATTTTGCTGGAGTGCAGAAGACGTGACGAGTTCCTTCATTGCGCTCGCAAGCTGTTGAACTGCTCCTTCTGTGTCGGCCGGGTTCGTGTGCGACTTGTGTTTAGCACTGTCAAGCTGTTGTAGTTCTTGTTGACTACGCTCCAACCACTTTTCAATATCACCCGCGCCGTGATTTTGTTCCGATGTTTCTGATGGTGGACTGTATTCTTCTTCGAGTTCTGCTAGGTCCGCCGCTAATTTTCTATCGATGAGTTCCATTTCAATACGTGCCTTCGCCTGGGCTGCTTCTAGTTCCAGTCTCTTTTTCTGTGCTTGTATCGATTGTGATGATGACGGTTTCTTGGACTTAACTGAATGACGTGATGTATGTGAAGGCGGATTTTGTCTTCCGGTTCGTTCCGATTTCACTACACTCGCGGCACAAGAACTTTGTACTTTAAGTTCATCATCGTTATCTTTTACTGGTGTAGGCGGTGGCATTTCCTTTGTACCGCTTGCCGATTGTAGCTTTGCCTCCAACTCCTCCTTTCTTCTCAGCTTGCTAGTGGTACTGCGGGTGTTTACCATGTTTCTTCCTGGCGGCGGAGTCGTAAACATTCGCGATTTGGCTCGAAGACCACTGTTAATGGTGTGGATTGAAGTAAACACCGCGTATTGAGAAAAAGGATTTATATTTCCAAACGTAGGGTTGGAACAACGGCGGCGGCGATCTCTCGCGTCCGAGCCTGGTCCAGGCCATGGTGCGGAGCGAGAGTGCATGGGAGGCCGTCACCTCCTTCTGCGAAGCAGTGATGCTAGCGAAGGAGGAGGCGGAACGCGTGAGGGAGAGGCAGCCTCACGCCCTCAGTCGCCGCAGGAGACGCCCTGGGCGGCGGGAATCGCGGGGCGATTTCCGGCCACCGTAGGCGCGGGCCTGCGGACGGTGAGCAGCGGGTAGCTCGCCGTCCGGTAAGGACCAGGCCCGAGTCGATGGCGCGTTGTGTTCCACGCGCGCCTCAAAGAGATGTCAGCAAGTGACGGGGCCCAATAGGGCCGACGCCGCTGGGGTCGCGGGTTGTCTGAAAGGGTTACCGCGGCCCTGGCATTAGCAACTGAAGGAACACGGGTGGGTTTTAGTCAGTAAAAGTCTGACACGCCCTCCCGCTCCGCCCAGAGCGGGAGAAGTTATTTGACGATTTCCCACCCTCAAAAAAAAAAAAAAAAAAAAAAAAAAAAAGGGTTGGAACAAAACTTTTTGTGGTAAGGAAGCGCGCACTGTCCGTAGCGTTAGAAATGGCACTGCGTCATCGCAAATTAAAATGGTGGTTCGGGCCTCGCCCTTGCACCCGCTCTGACCCCGCGCACTCCCTTTTACAATTTTTACTTAAGTAGGTATTTTGGTTTATTGCGTCGCTAACACTATAGATTAAAAAATAAAAGATAAAAATCTTAAAATACCATGCAGTCATAAATTAAAATACCATAGAAACAAATTGTAAATCACATGTCAATTAATTACCAATTTAAACGAAGAACAATAATCAAAAAATAATAAAAATAAAAATGTAAAAGTCTGAACACAACACAATAATATAACATCTAGTCTACATGTCAGTTTTAAGAGTTAAGACAAATCATTACATTACAAATCATCGAATGAGTAGAGACATCTATCCAACAGGTATGCCTTGCTTTAAATGAGCCTCTGTACAGTATACTTTTTAACTCAAGCGGTAATTTATTAAATATTCTAACTGCCTGATACTGTGGACTGTGTTTGACTATTCCCAAAGTCGGGAAGATTTTGTTTCCAAACTCTTTTCTTCGCGTATTTTCCCTTACCTGTCTGTCCTCGTTCGTTTCGTAGTCATATATATACAAGGTGTAAAATAAATAACCCACAACCTCTTAAGGGGTCATTGTACTCATCATTATGAACAACTTTTACTATGGGACCAAACCTGAATTCGCGAAAAAAAAATCTGCTGTTCAGTACATTTTGACGAATTATGCGAACATAAATGTATTGAACAGCTGATTTTTTTTTCGCGATTCCATTCAAATTTTTTTTGTAATGTGTTTGTTTTTCGATGTCGAGTATGTGGACGAAGTTCTTGCAGTTAATTTTTTTACACCTTATATATTTTAAAAGTATTTAACAGTACTACTACGTAAAGGCTAGGTACTGTGAGGATACCAAGTTCTTTAAAGTATGGTCGACAGGTGTCTCGTTGAGAAATGCGGACAATGGTTCGGATTGCTCTTTTTTGGAGAATGAATGCCCTATGCCAGTTATAGTAGTAGCTATTTCCCCAGAACTGTATGCTATACCTCAGTTTGGACTCAATCAGCGCATAGTATACCATTTTTAAATGGTTTACGCTCACTTCATCTCTAAGAGTTCTTAAGGCATAGCAAGCAGATGATATAGAAGAATCCAATGCTGCTAATTCTTTCTTCCAATTTAGCAATTCATCAATATAAATTCCTAAAAACTTGACCTCCCTGACAAGCTCAATTTTAACATTATCTAGTTCAATGTCCATATTATCTTTGCTACGCGCAGTCGTTTTAAATAACATAATGTTGGTTTTAGGCTTATTTATTATAAGCATATTTGCATTAAACCAAGAGTGAAAGGCTTCTAGAGCTGCATTCACCTTAGCAGTCAAGTCTTGGATGTCATTAGCTGCAACTATAGCATTTGTGTCATCCGCAAATACTGTAAGTTGTATGTTCGGTAAAAGTTTTTGTATGAAATTGATTAGGTCATTGGTGAATAAAATTTACAATAAAGGGCCTAAAATTGATCCTTAAGGCTATTTTAACAGTTATAATGTTTAACATGGATGAACTGTAGTTATTTTTATACCCGTTTGGTTGTGTAGAATTAAGTTCAACAAACATTTTTCTATTTTTAAGATATGAAGTAAAGAGTTGCAAGGCTTTACCTCTTACGCCGTAGTGTTCCATTTTCGTGATGAGCAATTTATGGTCAATAGTGTCGAAAGCCGCGCTTAAATCTAAGTAAATACCTGCTACCTTCATTTTACAATTTAATTACTACACACATGCTTCATCATAATTATGCACAAATATTTTTCACTGTTTTTTTTTATTAATTCTGTTTTCCACCATTAATGATAAAATTGTTTAAACCTAACTTCTTACATTTTTGTGGCTTTAAGGTGCTACGGAGAATCACTGACTCCTAAGTCACAGGAACTTACACCTAGTTTAGGAGTCAGAGTATTTAAACTTTGAACTTTGTAATAAGCCTAATAAGTGTTAGTCTTAAGGATATTTGTTATGAGCTTTTGGTGAAATAAAGAATTTATTTATTTATTTATTTATTTATTTATTTAATTTACTAACTATATCATTTAGTAACGTATAAATAGCATCTCCTGTCCCAACATTCTTCTGGTATCCAAATTGTCTTAGGTTAATTACTTTATTCAAATTAAAATGTCTACTTTAGCGGTCTTTTAAAACTTTTTCCAAAATTTTTGCCAAAGTTGGCAATAAAGAAATGGGCCTATAGTTTGTTGGATCAGTTCTTGTGCCCTTTTTATGAATTGGGGTGATTTTAGCAATTTTTAGTTGTTCCGGGAAAATGCCCTCTGCAATGCACTTATTATAAAAAGTCGAGAGCGGCTCAGATAAAATTGGTAAATTGTCTTTAATTACTGATATTGGAATTTCATCATAGCCACAAGACTTCTTATTTTGCATACTATTCACAATTTTTGAAATTTCATTCGGTGTGGTAAGCGAGATATCCATATCGTTTTCCACTCTTTCCGTGCTTTGTTGAAGAAAGAAGACAGCATCTTGACCATAATTACTAAGCATGACGTGCTTGTGATTGAATTGTTTTACTAGAATATCTGCTACTTCCTCTGGGTTATCTACTATTTTGTTGTTTATTTTAAGTCGAATATCCGCCCGCTCCGCTTTAATTCTATTTGTACACTTACTTATTACTTTCCAAATTTCCCTACTTGAATTTTTTGATTGATTAATCTTTTCACTGACTGTAAGTTTTTTAGCATTCGAAATTACCCTTCTATAAATTCTAACATAGGTTTTTTTGTAGTTAAGAACACTAGCATCAAGTTTATTTCCACTAGAACATAAGAGTCGTTTCATTTTACTCGATGTTTTCACGCCTCTAGTGACCCACTTTAACTGAAAGTTACGTCTTAATTTAGTTTTTTGTTCTCGTTTTCTAAAACTGTATTGAAATATTTTACCAAAAGTCTTCAAAATGTGTTGATTCCCATAGCACTCCAATTATTTTCAAGTACCTATTCGTTGTCCAAAATTTACACCATTCTTATAATTAAAAATTCTCTTATTTATAGTAATATGCTTATTATTGTCATAGTTATCAATAACATTTTCCAAAACGAATTCACCCAGTAGAGCACCGTGTCCATCTGCCAAGCCATTATGGTCTACTACACATCCCTCTACACAGTCATCAGGCAAGTTAGTCAATATGTTATCAATGCAGGAATAAGAGTTATTGCGCATAAACGTATGAGTATTAATGAGATATTTAAAGTTATAGCAAGTCAACAGGCTGATGAACTCAGTTCGTTTTCTGCTCTCTGTGAGCATGTCAATATTAAAATCTCCAAAAATTACACACTTCCTATTAAATAAATGTTCCAGCAGTTTTTCCAAACTTTTCATAAAATTATCAAAATTCTTATCATTAGGGTTACGATAGCAACAACACAGATAGAGACCTGTATTAATATCCTTTATACAACAAATTTCAAAGCTCTCTACCCTATACAATTTATTTATTACATCTATAACTTCAACTTTTCTGTCTGTGTGCGCTAAGATTAAGGTTCCCCCTCTTTTTTTTTATTTCTAGTATTATAAGATACAAGATTGTAATTTTCTATATTTAATAAATTTACAGTTTTATCATTCAAGAAATGTTCACTTAAACATACATAGTCTACCCTTCTTTCAAGCGTTTCTAAATAAATGGATAATTCATTTTTCTTATTGCTGATTCCACACACATTCTGATGACATATAAACATATTAAATTGAAAATTTGATGAGACTGAATTTACACTTTTACGTGAAGCCATAACAGTATCTAAATCACTCACGAAAAAATTCTGACTGTTCATGTTGTGACTGTTGTGTGACTTCATCAGTCTGTGACGCGGAATTTACAAATTTAATTTGTGTGAGGATACTGCTATCAATAGACGAGTCATTACAATCAGTTTGGGTAGAAGCATTTTTAAAATACATAACTCTACTTTGTTTTTCATAGTTTGTCATTTTTGTTATGTAATTTTCGTAATTAATTTTGTAATTTTTATGCAAAATTTCTCTATGAATTAGTCTACATGCTTGCAATTTGTTAACATTTTTCGGTTGTCTGTCATAATAATTTATATTTAAAGAAATGAACATTGAATTTTTACAGTTATTACACACAAGTTTTACTGAATTGTTTAATGCATTTGTGTTTAAGAAGTCGTTATTATAAATTTTACCCACTAATACATTTGTGGACTTTAATTGGCACAGGGTGTAAGTATGTCTGAACTAACATTGGATTTTTATCATTAGAGCCTGCTAGTATCACTACAAAATCAGATTCGGTGTAATCAATGCACATAGATACACAAGACTTCAGTACTTCATCCACTGTAGCATACGGTTTTATAATTGAAGTAACGGAAAAGGAGTCTCCTAAGTAATACTGAAGTACCTGGATTAGGACATAGGATACTTTTTATCCCGGTAGTACGTTCCCGCTGGATAATTTCCAACCTCCACACAAGCATAGCCGCGGGCAATATTTGTGCCATACGGGAACGGAACCCGCGAGACGCTGTCAATTCCTTTAAGTTTCATCAAAGATTCAAGGATCTGTACATCAGAAAAAAAGTAATCACATTTTAGCTTTTTGATTGGTTGACTTGAATAAACTTGAATTACAAAACCATTTAGTAACAGGTTCAGTTTCATTAGCTTTATCAAAACCATAGTAAACTAAGTAATAGTTCAGCCTGTTCAAATAAAAATAAATCAAATGAAAAGATTCAATAATAAAAACAAAAGTCGATATTTCCCCAACCCAGAGAACCAACTTACCAACAAACTAGGTATTTCCTATTTAACCGTGCCGTGTATAGCGGGCCTTATATAGTGATATAAGGCCCGCTATACACGGTACGGTTTCTTCACGGTACGGCTTGTTAGCCGCGCCGTAGAAAAATCATGTGAGCTTGTATTACGCACTACGGCGACGGCGCTATGCCGTAGTGCCGCCGTGCCTATCAACAAACTTCCACAGCGATCCATACAACAGTAAAGATCGTGCCTACACACGGCAAATAATTCGTGGATTTTCACAGCAAAACCGTAGTTTTACACGACAAAACCGTACTTTTTCACGGTAAAACCGTAATTTTTCACGGCAAAACCGTAGTTTTTCACGGCAAAAGAAACGTGTGTGTACAAAGAGCCTTACAGCTTTAAATCCAAATGAACTTTTCCTGATTCTTATAAAGTCCATCCGAGTTATAAGAAGAAACGTGGCGATAGGAAATAGTTATAAGAAGAACCGTGGCGATAGGAAATAGTGTTTTCATCTCACTCGCATTCAGTCTAGTGAGGGGTGCACACGCTTGTTCGGGTTGGTACTCTCGATTCGGCAGTATTTGTTGAACAGCAACGCCGACCCGAAGCAATTTATTCGGTTTTTATTCGGCTTGTGCCGATCGCCAAACTCCTTTCGACGTCTAACCTCGCTGAATCACGTTCGGGTCGGCTCAGCAAAATTCGAGCTAAGCCGAGCGACTTTTCCCGAACTATCGCGATATTTATTTATTTTATAATTCCGGACATGTCTACCGCATGTCAGATGACAAATGCGCTAAGAGTGGGAGACCCAATCGGTGGGTACCGATTGGGTCTCCCACTAAGCGCATCGCGGCAGGCCGAAACGAAGATGGCGGGACGAACTATACTACTACTGAAAGGACTGGCCCACACTAGCAAAAGACAAAATTGTGTGGAAAAGGGAGAGGGAGGCATTTGCCCTGCAGTACGATAGTACGGGCGAGTTAGATTAGATATTTGTACTTAAGGACTCTAGGCATGCCGGTTTCCTCACGATGTTTTCCTTCACCGTTTTGAGAGCAGTGGTGATGATATAATTTACACAAAGTAAAGCGCCTGTCGGGGTTCGAACCTATGACCTACAACTCGTAAGTCAGGGCTGTTACCACTGGGCCTCCACTGCTACACTACACTCACTTGAGAATCACCACAAATGACAATGAACTAGAGATTTTAGTAATTATGTTGCGAAGGTTTGTTATTGCACTGTCATAACTCCCTCGATTTTGTTAATTACCATAATTGGCAAAGTGACTGGTTATTACCTACTGAAAGGGATGCTCATCTACATTAGAGTGTACCCCTCCGTCACAGTTTCTCTCGCGGCCGCCGAAAAGAACTTCATTCCAATATAAATATAGTTTAAAACTAAGTATTTTCATTAATAATCATCATCATATCATTCTCCTGCCCTTAACCCAAAAAAACTTGGGGTTGGCACAACAATTTTCATTAGTACACACACACTCAATCACACTATATATAATACTATAAAGGCGAAAGTTTGTGAGTGCGTGTGTGCGTGTATTTGTATGTTGTTAGTAGGCACACACATAGGCTAGGTACTTTTTATCCCGGTCAACCGCGGGGCGCAGCTAGTGTAAAATAAAATTATGACTAAAGTACGTGAAATTATGAGACTTTAGTTCATTTTAGTTTTTTTTTTGTATCATAATTTTGTCTACTCGTCTCGTCGTCAAAATCGAGGACGACTAAACGAGAGACAAATCGGGGATTTTCTCGTGTTTATTGTCAAAATTCTGTGAAAAGTCGAGTTATCTGAGGTGCCATGTTAGGGTTTGTCTTTCTCGACAACAAGTTTGACAGAACATTGTATGGCAGCGCTGTCAGAAAACGAGAAAAGCTTTGAACTGTCATAAAATTATTCGCGCGAGAGCAAGTAATTGTCGCGTGTGTTCATGTTAGGCCTGGTGGTCTTGAAAGACCAATTGACATCAACCGGGCACAAATCTTGATTCCGGACTGAGAAATTCCTAACGGAAAAACTCAATAACATTTTGTTCTGACCAAAGGATCGAAGACCTCAATCTCAGCACTACCTCTGAGAAATTCCTAACGGAAAAACTCAATAACATTTTGTTCTGACCAAAGGATCGAAGACCTCAATCTCAGCAGTACCTCTGAGAAATTCCTAACGGAAAAACTCAATACCATTTTTTCTGACCAAAGGATCGAAGACCTCAATCTCAGCAGTACCTCTGAGAAATTCCTAACGGAAAAACTCAATAACCTTGTTCTGACCAAAGGATCGAAGACCTCAATCTCAGCAGTACCTCTGAGAAATTCCTAACGGAAAAACTCAATAAAATTTTGTTCTGACCAAAGGATCGAAGACCTCAATCTCAGCAGTACCTACCTTTTGCAGCCACTTAGAATAACGAGGCAGACAATTCCACATCATCATCATTTTCCTACCCTTAGCCCAATTTATTTGGGGTCGGCGCAACTTATCTTTTTCTTCCATACTTCTCTATTAGTCGTCATCTCGGTAGTCACTCCCATTCTAGCCATAATTATCATCTTTGAAACAGTACATCCACCCTTTCTTTGGTCTTCCCCCACTCGTATAGCCATTCACATCACTCAAAACTTTCCTGACGACATTTTCCTCATTCCTGACGACATTTTCCTCATGCCTCCGCATCACATGGCCAACCGATTTCCACAATTATTATTTACTTTCTAAGTTGATCTAAAATACCAATGATGACTTACTGTGAAGGGAAATATTGTAAGGAAACATGGACTGTAAATTATGCTTGATTTCTCGAGACAGATTTTGATTTATTTGCGGAGGAATGGACTACGATACTGTCACAATGTTTGAAGAATGGTCTTAAGATTTGATGATTGTGATAACTTTGATTATAAATTTATTTTATTTGATACTGACGGCTTCTGGCTAAGTAATAACAGCAGCACGTGTTGATCGATCAGGTTAAGCTACCCTTGCCGTGGTTGGTCCGTGGATGGGTTACCATCTTTATATACCATGACCCAGCCGTGCCTCGGAAAGTACGTTAAGCTGTAGGTCCCGGCTGTCGTTCGTGGATTTTTGATAGTCGTTACGGGTCGTCAAAAGCCCGAAAGTTTGTTAACCAGTCTTACCAAGGGTTATCGTATTACCCAGTAACTGGGTTGCGTAGGTCAGATAGGCAGTCGCTCCATGTGATATACTAGTATCTAGCTGCATCTGATTAGACTGGAAGCTGACCCCAACATAGTTGGGAAAAGGCTAGGCAGATTGATTGATTGACTGATAGTTTCAGCAGTTTTATTTAAAGATAGGCACATAAAATATTAGAAATGTAAAAATGGCTCGCTAGCCGTTGTTGGCCCATTCACTCCGACAATTTAGCTTAATAGAACCTTCCATTTCAAAGTATTTACAAAGAAAACCGACTCTGTACCTAACCTATTGAAGGACAAGACAATATTTCAAACAATATAATAAATGGATACATTTGGTAAGTAAAAAAAAAAATTGAGATCCGCACAACACGCCCCTTCATTTGATCACCCGGTTCAATTTGCAAAACTTTTTTTTTTAATTTTCCTATTTGCCCCCCAAAAGTGATCCCCGTGTTCAAATTTCTTTTATTTACGTTACACGTCCGCGTTTGTTTATCTTTCAACTTCACCCCTCACGTGTCTGAGTTTGGGCTATTTTTAGACCCAACACCCCAGCGGTGGGGGGTTGGGGTTAGTTGCGAATCCCATAGGTTCACAACTACTGATAGGGATATGTTTTCCAGCGGATGATGTTTTTTTAGGTTTATATTTAAGCTTATATACTATGTAAAGTTTTGTCCTTATGCACACATGGAGTGCATTTGACACGCGAGGGGGAGGGGGGTTAGTTGCGAACTCCATAGGTGCACTACTACTGATGATGATTGGTTTACTGATGATGACACACGAGTGATCCTATAAGGATTCCGTTTTTTCATTCGGACGTAACCCCTCACCCATTATAAAACCACTACAAATGCTCGTCTTCAGTACCTGCACCCTAATTGTGTAACACACTATCAATCGGAGTTGGTTTCATTTTGACAGTTCAACAACATTTAGCCGACGTTCGCACGGACGTAAAAATATCGCGGCGGGATTTTATCGCGCACTGGATTTTCAACTCTCGGTGTTGAGCCCAGCTTCGAGAATACAACCTAACAACAACAGAGTGCATCCCAGCGCGTCAAAAAACACACTGTTGGATTTTAAACTTTTGGCGCTAAGCAGAGCGTTGAAAATCCAGTGCGCGAAAAAAATCGCCGTGATATTTTTACGTCCGTGTGAACGTCGGCTCATCGTATTACACTTGCGTGCAAAAAAATTGGCCCACCCCATGCTCTCTATTTGAGAGACGATAGCTCAAAGATATTAATGTATTTATTTTAATTATTTTATACTGTGTGAAGGTAGGTAAGATAAAGTTTATTTACACATACACATATACTTTGATAAAAGCAATATTCTTGACAAGATCGACTCGATTCTTCTGATGTTCTCATCAATCACTTTTGTTTGAAAAAACTGCATGACTTTTTTTTGTCAGTGAAGTTGAAATAAGCTTAATTTTGTTTATTACTCTTCGTTTATTGATCATTTGACTTGAATTTTTAACCAACTTGAAAAAAAGGAGGTTTTTCATTCGATCTGTATGTTTTTAAATTCGCGTTTTTCTCAAAAAGTAATGAATCAGTTTTGATATTTTTTTCACTTACGTAATCTACATACAGTCAGGAAGGTTTTAGTACACAATATATTAGGTTATTGTTAATTAAACTTGTTAAATTTTCACGTTTCATATCGAAGAGAATGGGGTGGATCGATTTTATTGCACGCAAGTGTATTTACGTAGTTGTGCAGTAAATTTTTTCGAACATATGAAGCAATGGGTTAGCAAATTGTTTCAAAATGATTAAAATTCCGATTGATAATGTGTTACGCAATTAGGGTGCTGAACGTTGAAAATGCCGCATTTTGTACTACCTATAATTAATTACTCACACATATTTGGAAGTGTACTAAAATCTCGCTGAAGTACCGTTGGTATCTGAATAATTCTGGTTCAGACAATGGATTATATCCGTTGAAGATAAGCTTACGAGACACAAAGCATGACGCTCATGAATATGTATGACTTATAGGTAGTTATAGACACAAGGAATTTATGTAATCTTAGTCTGAAACTGAATGAAGTTACTTTGGAATTTATGTCTGGTTACATGAGCTACAGATGACTAGGCATATATGTTATGGTTGCTATTCGAAAGCGATGTTTATTTGTTTTTTAGGGTTCCGTACCTCGAAAGGAAAAAACGGAACCCTTATAGGATCACTTGTTTGTCCGTCTGTCTGTCTGTCTGTCCATCTGTCCGTCTGTCAGAGCCAATTTGCTCCGAATCTAATGGACCGATTAAGTTGAAATTTGGTACACATATGGATTTCTGTGACCCAAACACGTACGGCTAAAGTAAATAAATGAACTTTGAATATAGGGGTCACTTTTAGGGGGCAAATAAGAAAAAAAAAAGTTTTGCAAACTGTACCGTGTGACGTATCAAATGAAAGGAATTACTATGAGGATTTTAAATATATTTTTTTTATAATTTTAAAATAAACAGTTTTAAAGTTATTTCAGAAAATAGACGAAAATTGACCATTCCCCCCCCCCCTTATCTTCGAAACTACTGAACCTAAAATTTTGAAAAAAAAAACAGAAAATAAGTATATACCTGTAGATTACAGGAAAACCTATAAGAAGTTTGTAGTCTTAAAATAACATGGTAAATCTCTCAATATTGTGAGTACAAACTTACATTTACTGTTGGAATGTAGGTATGGGGAGAACATGCTTTTCAACTGTAATGTTAAGTTTGTTCTTGGGATAATTTTATACCAACTACGGAACCCTTCATTGTGCGTAGTCCGACACGCACTTAGCCCGTTTTTTTTTTCATATTATTTAAACCCGCTTTCAATAATGTCAAGTTTAGAGGGTATTTCGCGAGGGTATTTCCAAAGTTGATTTTAATTATCTTCTATCATATTGTAATTATCATAATTGTAATACTACAGTTTTCACTGTAAAATTAGCAAGTAATACGAAGAAACTTACCTAAACTATTGTCACGAGGTGATTTTTTAGATAATATTCAATATATCAAAGCTGCTTCGCAATATATCAAAATTATTGTTGGAAAACCCTTTATTAGATTTTTCAACAAGAATTTTGTTTTTTTAAACAAAATAGAACAAAGAATTTATATGAAAATGATTCAAATTTTAAACATAACCTATAAACAACAAAATTATATCCTAACTAAAACTATTAAAAAACTAAAATATGGCGTCGAAAAATTCCTCCGCATCGCTGTCGACTGGTAAAGTACCCAAGAGACTGGCGGCATTGCCACGTTGTATGGCAATGCTAAGCCTCTGGCCAAAGTAAAAGCCAGCCCTCGGGTCACGGGAAGTGTCAACCAGCCTTTTGGAGATTTCGTTGAATAAAAGAAGAGCACTTGGAGCCCACGGCCCAAGGGTTTCAACCCCAAACGGCTCGAAAATATAATTACCGATAAGGTTATTATATTTCCGCCGCTTGAGGTTTTCTGCAGCCGCAGCAGCAGTGCCAGCACAGCACGCCGAGCCAGGAAGATGGAATGGCGCAAGAGTATCGACACACGTTGCGTCCCACACTAAAGGCCTTCCCACCTTCAAATTATTGTATTAGAAAGAGTAAAGTTTGGCAATTATGAATGAAAAATGATATCGGACAAATGTCCACCACGAATTCGCTCCCAGATGTCGAATATTTCATCAAAATTTTCAATAATTTTTTTGGCAAAATAGCGGGTCTGTTTCGTTAATCATGTCACGGTTTTTGAGTTTTAAGACTGCAATCGATTCGAGAAGCTCCGTATAGACTCTGTCTTTAACATAGCCCCACAAACGTGGTGTTAAATCCCACGATGAAATGTGCGATTTGTTTTTTGCGTGAACTTTAACAGAACCACCATTTTCATAGTGGATTTTAATTATTTTATTGCGATTTTCGAGCGAAATTGAATTCATTGTAACAATAGTCAAATCATCTACTTATGTTGAAAAACTAAATATCAAAACTGTCATGTTGTTGATGTGAAAAACCAAGTTCTTGTTGAAAAACCTCTTAAGGGGTCATTGTACTCATCATTATGAACAACTTTTACTATAGGACCAAACCTGAAATCGCGAAAAAAAATCAGCTGTTCAGTAGGTACATTTAAGTTCGCATAATTCGTCAAAATGTACTGAACAGCTGATTTTTTTTTTGCGATTTCAGGTTTGGTCCTATAGTAAAAGTTGTTCATAATGATGAGTAAAATGACCCCTTAAGAGGTTTTGCGCATTTAACGTTACACGTTGTATATATGTAGGTAGGTATACGACTGTAGTAGTATATTTCAAGAAGTACCCTTTCAAACGAAGTTCTAGTAACACCTGCTGTTTTTCCTACAATTCAAAATATACCAAAGAAAGTGCTAACTCAAAGAGACTGCTGCTGCTGGTTTCAAAGAGACTGTTAATTTCTCAATTGAAAGTTGAAGCTATTTTATTTGGCTGTTAGATCGTGATACGTTACTGTTTTTAGTGCTCACGATATTTTTCATGTAGATTTTTGAACACAGGCCAAAATTAAAAGTGTTCTTGTAATACAAGAGTAAAAAACCATTTGTGTTTTTTTATAGATATTTCTCCTCTCAAGATCCAGGATTTTCCTAGTTTGGGGGGGGGAGGGGTACCTGTTCTTATTGGAATTTAAACCTCACTACCTACCTTTTGTATCCAATCTTTTTATAATAATTATAATTATATAAGTTTTTTTACCTTTCTGTTTTTTATTGTCAAAATGTTTTTGTGAATAAAAATGAGTATTTATTTATTAGCTCTAGAATTGACTGCCAAATTAATAGCAGGATAATTTGACACGAAAAGTATTTGACAGGTCTATAATACCTACCTACAACAGCACCAAGCGGGATACATTGCGAGAATTGCTGCCATATATTATAAGCCTACAGTGCAGTGATGTTATGATAAAATTTAAAAAAAAATTATATTCGAAAAAACAATCAAGGTGTCTTTTTTTGCGTCTTCCATTAATTGTCGAATCAATCCTGTTGTGAGATTGTATCCACGGGATGAAAATAATATATCTCGCAGACAGATTAAGAGCGAGCGCGCACTGCGGTGCGTTTCCGATAGTTCTGCCGCACTGGGCGGGGCCTACGGTAACAAAACGCATGACCGCAGTGCGCGCACTTCAAAGACATTCCATACTTCACAGATTTTGCGGTAGAAAAACGCACCGCAATGCGCGCTCGCCCTTACGAACACAGCTAGTTTCAAAAGCCAAGAACATACATCCGACAGACATGAATGAAAATGAGCAGTATTATAACTATGCTAATACAAGCTGATTTAAAACATAGACTTCATATTTATGATGAGCACGACGTCTTCGCGTTGCTTGCAGTATGTGCTTTGCTTTTAAAATATACAAATATGTTTGACGTGTAAAAGTGTTTGTACAAACCTACTTACAGAAAATAAATCATTTATCATTTATCATTTATCATTTACCTGCAAATTATAAAGTTCTTTTGAAGGAAAGACGGTACGTTTTATTCAAGTCAATGCACTTGACTAGACATTCGGGAGATTGAAGATATTAATAAATATGTTTTATGAAAGATTGCCCCCATTGATACCGTATCCAACTCTGTCATGAAGAAGTTCAGTATTCTCTGTTCGTAAAGTATTTGAAAATGTATTTGTATTTTGTGTTTTTTTTTTGTTTTTTTTTGTATGTTTTTTTTTTGTTTTTTTTTTTTTTGTTTTTTTGTTTTTTTTTTTACTTTTATTGTTTTTGCATTTTGTGGAATTAATAAAGCTTTTGATTATTGTTACTTATATTTTATTAATACGGATTAATCTACTACTGTAGAGGTCGAAAAGTCGTACAGATCGTTCCGTAATCGCCTCGTTACATTGAAAAAGACCTTTATTTACTAGCTATTGGAAAACTAGATCACAGTAACTTCACAAACTTTTCCTTTAAGTGTCGTCGTTAGTACATTTCTGATACGCCGCTTACTTCTTGCTCAGTTATATTTCACTGAGTTTATTTTGAACCAGCACGAAATATCGGCTGGAATTTATTCCATTTGGAACTGTTCCTTTATGTATGTCGTATAAACATAATTGGTTAGGCAGAGGTGCACATTATAGTACACCCACTTTTATGTTTAAGTCTATAGAGGTGTGAAGGAACAGGTTTCACTAATCCTCCATAGAAAAGGGAGGATCCTCCGAGCAGACGGGTGTTGTGTCTGTGGGACAACTGCCCAACAGGTATACAGGGTGTAATTTTAATCGTCTTTGTCCTCTTAAGGGGTCGTTGTACTCATCATTATGAACAACTTTTACTATTAGACTAATTCTAAAATCGTGGGAAAAAAAACAGTTGTTCAACTAAAACTCATAAAAATTTTGGGAGCAGCTGATTTTTTTTCGTGATTTAGGTTTGGTCCCATGGTAAAAGTTGTTCATAATGACGAGTAAAATGTCCTCTTAAGATGATAAAGACGATTAAAATTACACCCTGTACATGCCAGTCGCGCGGTAAACTCTGCTTGCGCGATGCAGGATTTGTGTGACGTAAGGCCTTTGATGCGTAAGTCGCATGTGGCGTTGTAGATGGCGCCACAAGTCCTATGTTAATAGGACATTGCCATAAACCGGGTACAAATCCAAACTCCTGGCTGCTACTGAGAAATTTGTAGTAGAAAAATCCAATAACACTTTGCCTGACCTTTTTTTTTTTTGAAGGGAAATCATCAAATGACTTCTCCCGCTCTGGGCGGAGCGGGAGGGCGTGTCAGACTTTTACTGAGTAAAACCCACCCGTCACGTGTCCCTTTAGTTGCCTGTGCCAGTGCCACGATATGTCTTTCAAACAAGCAACAGCGGGAGTGTCGCTATGTCCGTCCGTCTGTCCGTCTATCCGTCCGCACCTTAGCTCAGAGACTCTTAGTGCTAGAAAACACAAATTTGGCACGGATATTCATCACGACGACAAAGTGGTAAAATAAAATCATGATAAAAAAATTTTTTTAGGGTACCTTCTGAACACGTAAAGTGGGATGGTTTTGTTTTTCTCGTCTACCCCACGGTGTGGGGTGTTGTTGGATAGGTCTTTCAAATTGTATTGCGGGTTTGTGAAAACTATTTTTCGATTTAGGGATCCGGTTCTGAAATATTAAGCTTTAAAGTGCTAATTTTTGTTAGAGTCAAGTGTACCCTTGGCAGCTAAACGGTTAGTTTTGGGTGGGTGAAAAAAGTCACGGTAATAGTATATACAGGGTGACATTGACCACATGCGACAAAATTTAAGGGGGTGTTCTACGCATCAATATGAACAACTTTTACTATGGGACCAAACCTGAAATCGCGAAAAAAAAAATCAGCTGTTCAGTACATTTATCTACATCAAACTCGTCGAAATGTACTGAACAGCTGATTTTTTTTTCGCATGTGTTCAATGTCACCCTGTATAACGAAGTTAAAAGGAAAACTATGACAGCTAAGTACGCTTTTCAAGTTTACAAGTAATATTCAAATATTCATGAAACAACAAAAAGCCCTCTTCTTAGTCCGCATTATTGTGCAACTACGGAACCCTATTACTGCGCGTGGTACGACACGCACTTGGCCAGTTTTTATTCAATGCTATCTACACGGCAGCATTCATAACACAATAATTATGCACTGCATCGCCAAAATCCAAAATACATTCATCAAAATTAAAGAATGCATAAAATCCCAATGCAAAAGTATCATAGGCACCATTTTTACATGTTACCTTCATATCGCCGAGTCGCCGACACGCGTACATTTCATTTATTTTATAAATCTGCACTTTTCATCTCGAAAAAAAGCAGAGAATTCTCCCGAATAAACAAAAATATAAAAACGTATGGTGAACGAGTAAACAGAGATTTTCATAAAGCCAGGTTTACATCACAATCGTCGGGAAATTCTCGTGATTTTGGGTGCAAGATTTTTTTCTGGGTCAATACAGTGCCGCACGTTATTGCCAATATTATTGTCTTTAATATGTTATTTGTGCTCTCTTTTCTATGCTTAAGAGCGTTAACAACCGTTAAAAATTGCACCCAAAATCACTAGAAATTCCCGAAGATTTTGATGTTATCCGGGTTTTATGAAAATTTCTGTTTACTCGTTCACCATACGTTTTCATATTTTTGTTTATTCGAGAGAATTCTCTGCTTTTGTTCGAGATGAAAAATGCAGCTTTATAAGAGCTTTTAATGTTATGCTTCGAGCAGGCTTGGCATCGAGGAGGTTTTCTTGGTAAAAAAGTCCGCTTGCGGCTTAAAATCCTTCGATTTCATTATGTTAATTGGGTTAAGGACTCTCTTGAGCTTTAAGATCTTGACTTCGTCTTAAAGGGTCCTAAGAGCTGACTTAAGTTTAAAGCCCACTGAATTTTAGTGAAGAAACTAGGGACAATTTAGTTTGAAATTATTAACACCAAGTGATTAGGTATGGTTAATAGTACCTGCATTGTGTGATAAGACGCTTTTACCCTGAGATGGGATGGTTACTTACTTTTGTTTTATTTACCTTCTTATTTTAATGTTGTACCACATATTAATACAGATGGGACACTCCGCAAAATAATTTAAATAAAAAGCACTCTTGCTACGACACAATAAAGTGCAATTCAGGACGCATAACGCTTATTACCTGCAGTTATATTCACAATTTGCCTCTCTTTCTATCGCTTAACTCTTCTGACTCGTTAGGGTTGTCTTCTTTTACGACGCAGCGCGTGAGTGAGTATTGAACTAACGTGCGAGCCGGCCGGTGCGCGGCAGCCCACACTGGATTGACCCAGTGAGATGAGCCCGCCGCGTACTTGTAGCTTCATGCCTAAACTGCGGAGTGTCCCATCTGTATTAATCTGTGGTTGAACATTCTTTTCAAATATTCGGGAGAAGAGCTCGTGGCTGGGTCTATCCCAGGTTAAGCTACGCTTGCCGGGGTTGGTCCGTGAATAGGTATCATCTTTACATACCGAGACTCCTCCGTGCCACGGTAAGCATGTTAAGCCGTTGGTCCCGGCTGTCATTCGTGGATCTTTGACAGTCGTTACGGGTCGTCAGAAGCCCGAAAGTCTTACCAAGGGGGTATCGTATTACCCAGTTACTGGGTTGTGGAGGTCAGATAGGCAGTCGCTCCATGTGAAATACTGATATTCAGTTTCATCCGGTTAGACTGGAAGCCGACCCCAACATAGTTAGGAAAAGGCTAGGCAGATTGATTCTTTTGAAATTTTTCAAATATTCGAAAAAAGTTATTGAACCTAAAAGTAAATAAAAAAAACGTCGATCAAAACATGTAATCCCATCTTAATATTACAGGTTTTCTAAACATTTTTTCGATATAAACACACATCTTTGTGACGTTGCTCTTTTAATATCTCTGAAATGTTGAATAACTTATCTAAGCGAGGCAAATATTTGTGTTCGCGCGTTATATTCGAGTAAAGGCTGTAGGCATTAAGGCGACGATAAACGACTTTTAATCATTATGATGAGACTGAATTATTGCTCCAAGCATCGTCAATATGAGTCGAAATCATACACACACGTACACACATACACTCACCCCTACACACTATTTTAGGACATATCTCTAAGTTAAATATATTTTAATCTTGTTTAACCTGAGATTTTGCTGTAATTTTTATTCTGTTTTATTTTATTTTTTGTAACTTTTTGTTTAAATTATGTTTACCTTTTTGTACACCACTTTTACCATTCATATAGTTTGTCATTAAAGAGTGGGACCTCCTAGCACAGGTATATCTTTTACTTAAAAGGAGGTTTCTGTAAGATTTACTGTAAAAGTTGTACAAGTTTTCGCAATCAACTTTTTTTTTCTTTTATTTTTAATGATTTTAAACTAAAGATCACGACCAAACGAGTAGTGTTAATGATTAAAAAAAAATATATGTTAAATTGGAGACTTTTTTAATAACTTAATATGTGAATATTTTATGCTATCTATATCTATAAAAGGAAAGCGTTACTGACTGACTGACTGACTGACTGATCTATCAACACACAGCTGAAACCACTGAACGGATTGAGCTGAAATTTGGAAAACAGGTAGCTATTATGACCTAGGCATCCGCTAAGAAAGGGTTTTTGGAAATTCGACCTTTAAGGGGTTAAAAAGGGGGGATATTGTTTGTATGAAAAATCTTATTCCTTGAGTTAATAAACTTGAAACTCGGCACGAATATTTATGTAAGTAAATTATGACATTTGTAATTTTTTATTTTTCTAAACTACCCCCTAAAGGGGAATTGGGGGTCTCAAAGTTTGTATGGAAAAATTTTAACGCGCAATCCGATTAACTCAAAACTCAGTATTTATACTTAAAACCAAAAATAAAGAATAATGTGTATCAGGGTTTTTCGAAAATCTACCTCTAACGGGGTGAAAAGGAGTAGTCAATTTCACAGGGGAGCATTTTACTGCGTGGCTTGATTAACTCGAAAACTGGTGTACATAATGTTTGAGTCAAGCTATGGAAATATCTCAAACCACTTTTTTAAATTTTACCCCTGTGGGGGTGAAAACGGGGAATACAATTTACATGAAAAATGTTATTCATTTGGTTTTAATTGACTTGAAACTTGGCACAAATATTTGCCTAAGTTTGTCACTACCTATTAGTTTTTAAAACTACCCCAGGTAGGGTTAGAGGGGGAGGGGGAAGGGGAGGGGTGGTGAGGAGGGTGAGGGGGAGGATGATGGACGCAGGGAGAAAGGGGCAGGACTTGGTAAGGAGAGGAGGAAGACGTGGTGAAGGCTGAGGGGGAAGGGAGAGGTTGGTGAGACGGAGGTGGAGGAGATGGGGAGAGGGAGGGGACGAGGTGGTGAGAGAGAGGGAAGGGGAAGTGGTGAAGGGGGTGTGAGAGTGAGTGAGAGGGGTAGGGAGAGGTAGCGGAATGGGTTGTGGTGAAGGAACGAGCTAATCTCTGGAACTACCCTACCAGTTGGACTTTAAAAATCTTTTTGCATTAATGATAGCCCAAATCTTATAGAAGGCATATATAACATCACTCTAGGACCCGGGGCCAAGCAAAAAGAAAAAAAGTCTGAAAGAACGCTAAGTGAAAACGAAGTAATAGCGCGGGTAGGCAATGCGATGCGACGGGGTGGGTCGAGCAAAAAAGAAATTTCACGCGGACGAAGTCGCGGGCAGAAGCTAGTGTTTATATAATATCATAGTGTAATTAATTTGTAAAATTATGTCTAACACGGATAAAAATTGAGAATAACGCAAAAACTATCAAGCATATTTCTATGAAACCTTCACCATTTTGAAGATAATTTAATTGTTCTTCTTACGTGTTTTAATATAATACCTTTTGTTTTATCTATACTTAATAAATTAATAATGGGTCTAATTTGGGACAGCGCTCCTTGATGGGCCAGTCCTATTACTTGGTGGACGTACGTCGTGTTGTGTGAGTTCAATACAGAACACGCAAGCTAACGACTCAAGGCCATTATCATATATCTGCGTCTTATGGATTGTCCGCTGTAAAAAGCGCGGTCACTGTCGGACTGCATAGAAAAGAAAGAGAAGCGCGATGACACAACGCTTGCAAAATATGAAGTAATTACCGATTTTCAAAAAATGTAGGGATTGGACTAAAAAAGTAGTCACATCAAATCATTCCTTATTATTTTGTAAAGAACTGTATTTTATGAACACTTTTAATGAAAACTGTAGGAGTAATATGGTAAAAACTCTTTAGTTCTACAAACTAAAATAGATTTCAGGACACATAAAATCACTTCTTATGTATTATAGATTATTGTGTATTTTTTTCTATCAAATATTTGCTATAGTTACTGTAAAAAATGGAAACAAAGTTACTTATTTTCGCCGTGTTTCAGGGAGGACAGGCCTTACGGCGGGCTTGTTGTCATAATTATTTAAAGTTTACATAGCGCTTCCTGTAAAATTGCGTTCTAGCAAGGATGCGACATTATCTTGTAATTAATGCTCACTCAAGCACCGGTAACCACAGCTTACACATTATCGAGTACACATGCTTTGAATAATACATTATTCGTAAAGCAGATATCATATGCATTACTTTTTGTTAATTTTTGTCTTAAACGTAAAATTAATTCAGTAATTCAGGCTTCATCAAAAAATGAAATGAAAGGAGCAAATGAACGATTATTCCTAAGTTTGTCGGTGTCTTAAGAACGTGGAATGAAATAAAAAAAAAAAAAAAACAATATTCAGCTAAGTGAACCATTCACTAGAGACCGTCCGATATCAGCTTAATATACACTTGCCTTTAGGCGAGGGGATCACCTTTGTGTTTCACGTCGCGTCGTGATCTCGCGTTTAAGTTTATATTATGCAAACTGTCGTTAGTTTTTTAGAAAAGTGCCTGCTTATTTATTTAAGGAAACATAAATAAGGTTTCAAAAAGTGGAGTCCATTGTTGACTCGTTAAAAAGTGCCGTGATTATAGTTGGTGATTTAAATTTAAATGCTAATCGCACTTCAAATAATATTTTAAGTTACTATTGTTATTTTCTAACTGTTTGTGGACTGTCTGAGAGGAATGAGGTGATGAATGCGTATGGAAGTAAGTTAGATGTGGTGTTGGTGTCAGATAGCACCAGCAGCGTTAACGTGGCAGAGATTGATGGGGGAGGTCTAGTCCCTCGACGAGACGCTTATCATCCGCCTTTAGAGGTATGCCTAGCACTAACGGACCCAATGTGCCGACTTAGTTCTAGGAAAATTGGCCCTAGTAACGTTGACGCACAACGGGACTGGAATTTTTCCAAAGGAAATTATGACACCATGTATAAACTTATTTCTGAAGAAACATGGCATGGGGTGTTCTCTGCTCGTGATGTCGACACTGCTGTAAAATATTTCTATAATATCATGTATAGGATATTTGATGAAAGTGTACCCAAAAAACACAGGTTGAAGAAGCCAGGTAGGCGTTTCCCAGTTTGGTTCTCCGCAGAATTAATTAATGACATTAATTGTAAGGCTGAACTGCACCGTAAATGGAAGTCATCAAAAAATCGTGATCTGTACAATCAATTCTCTTGTCTTAGGGCCAGTATTAAGAAAAGAGTTCCTCTTGCTTACGACGAATACATTCAGCGCATTCAAAATAAACTTAAACGTGACCCCCGTGCCTTTTGGCAGCATATAAATAGCTTTAAAGTCAGAGGCGGCTTTGAACCCAGGGTAAAGTTTAATGGGGCAGAGCATGTCGTTAGTGAAGCTGCACAAGCTTTTTCCAACTTCTTTTCGACTGTATTTTTGCCGGACGCTCCTCTCCTCGATTATAGTAATCATACAAATAACAATCAGAACAACAGTTCCAATTTTGTGCATATTGATAAAATTGAAATGCAAGATATAGAACAGGCAATTAAGAAACTAAAACCTAACTCTGCTATAGGTCCTGATAATATTCCTGCTTATATCATAAAAGGATGTAAAGAGCACATAATATCACCAGTACATCACATTTTTAATCTAGCGCTTTCCACAGGGCAGTATCCACAGCGTTGGAAGATCTCAAGAGTTCAACCTATACCCAAATCTAATGACACTTCACACGTTGAAAACTATAGACCCATAGCTATACTATCAACACTCCCTAAATTATTTGAATCAATATTACATAAGTTAATCAGCTACCAGATACAGCCATTTCTTTGCGATGCTCAGCACGGCTTCCGATCGAACCGATCTGTTAGTACAAACCTTCTAACGCTTGTGGATCTCATATCGCAGCACTTGGACAAAGGCATACAAGTTGATGTTGTTTATTTCGACTTCAAAAAAGCCTTTGATCGAGTGGATAATGACATTTTGCTCACCAAGCTCTCTAACGTTGGCTTCTCACCAAAGTTACTCCAATTTTTTGCGAGTTATATGCTGGATCGTCAGCAATACGTTAGACATGGTTGCTTTGTCTCAGAACCGTATCACACTCGGTCTGGGGTAAGCCAAGGAACGTTTTTGGGACCACTATTTTTCGGAGTTATGGTGAATGACCTTGAGAAGGTTCTGAAACATACCAGGTGCTTACTTTATGCCGATGATCTTAAGTTAATATATGGCGTAGAAGAGGATGCTGACTCAACAACACTTCAAGAGGATATTAACTCAGTCTTTCAATGGAGTGTTGATAACAAGTTGCTTTTTAACATTGACAAATGCAGTATTATGTCTTTCAGTCGTACACATAAACCCAAGCATATTCAATACTTCTTAGGAGAGGAACCGATAGCTCGTGTCAACTCTGTCAAAGATCTCGGAGTACTATTTGACACGAAGCTTACTTTTCACGAACACATGAGGGCACTTGCAGCTGATTCATACCGGAAACTAGGCTTTGTTATTAGGAACATGCGAGACTTTACCAACCCACTGGCCATTAAACTAGTTTACATGGCCTTAGTAAGGAGTAAGCTAGAATCAGCCGCAGTGATTTGGAATCCCCATGAGAGCACTTACGCCTTACTTCTTGAGAAAGTCCAAAAGGCCTTTCTTAGATTTCTTTACAAAAAACTCTTAGGATACTACCCTTTTCTTTACCCTACAAAATTTTTACTTGGCGTACTAAATTTTAATTCTCTTGAAGTGAGGCGTAACTACTTCTTGCTTGTCTCAGCTTGCCGTATTATACGCGGTGAGTCCGATTGTCCAGCACTTGTGGCTCAATTGATGAGGTTGTTTATTCCTGTTGTGCCCAAACACCAACTGAGGCCGCGAAGACAACCGTTATTGGCCGTACCTTCAGCACGCACAGTGTCACGAGCTAACTCGCCCCTCGTTCGGGCGCTGCTTAATGCTCTTTTGACATCAACACCGGAGTGCGACTTATTTGCAGGGAGATGGATAGATGTGTGTCGTGAATGTTTAAAATTCTGTGAGATGATGAATGAAAAGATAAATAAGTAATAATTTTCCGTTTATTTTTTTTTTTTGTTGATTGCATGTATACCTCTACTTTGTTTCTTATTAATTTCTCATGTGTTGTTATATTGTTTTATTTTTATTTGTAATTGTGTTTTGAAAATTTTGCTGTACAACGCCTTAGATTTATTTAAATCTGTTATGTTGTATACGTATATCTTAAATAAATAAATAAATAAATAATGTGAATGCTAGAATTTCTTGAATATTATTTTAAGGGTATATTTTTATAAAATTTTATTTATTACCGACTTCAAAAAAGGAGGTTCTGTATTCGACCCGTATGTATGTTTGTATGTCCGCGATTTTCTCAAAAACTTACGAACCAATTTTGATGATTATTTTACTAACATAATCTACAAACTTTCACAAAGGTTTTAGTATGTAATACGTTAGGTATTTATTTTTATGTAAGAAGTTATATGCACTGTATCTCTGGATTTTGCTGATCCTTCTTTTTGTTCGTCTTGGGCACATAAGTACCTAATAGTATATTCAATTAAAAATGTAAAAATTTACTTAAAAAAAATAAAAACTGACTTCAAAAACCTAAAACGAATTAAATAACTTTCACAAAAAATAAAACAGTTCAACAGCTCAGCTCAGCTTAATCCGCTGTCTTCAATTCAATGTACCCTAGCTTGACACAAACTTCAGAAGCTGTTTAAGTTTTTTATGAAAGTTATTTTATTCATTTCAGGTTTTTGAAATCGGCTTTTACTTTATATAATAAAGTAAATATTTTACAGAACTTTTTATTTGCATATTTTGGTAAACAAAGGTGTGTTTATTCGAGTCATAATATAGTCATACAGGGTGTAAGGGACAGCCCTCCGCAAACTGATAGGGTGAATTCAGTATGTCATACTAAGATGACCGGTACATGAAAATTTTTCAGGAACTTTAAGGGACTCCAGTAAACCTGATTTGTTTGTGTTTTTGTGCACAAATCGGAGCATCTATTACTGGTTGGGAGGGGTAGGTAATAGGTATGCGGTGAGTTCGATGAACTCTGTAGCTAGACAGAAAGTGAACAGCTGATTTCATGCGTCGTTGTTAGAGTATTTCAACATCCATTGCTGGTTTTTTTTTTGCTGTTTTTTTTTTGCAGTTTTTTTTACATAAATGGAGTGCTGCGAACACACAATGCAATTTTACATTGAAATAATGAAAATGTAACTGAAAAAATATTTGAAAAAATGAAAATTTTCCTGAGAAAATTTCCGGTGGAATATGATTCAGAATTAGGAGCTGAATGCACCCTGTTAGTTTGCGGAGGGCTGTCCCTTAGACCCTGTATACCTCAAATTATAGGCTAAAGCACTTTATCAGGCTTATGCACGTTTTCACCTAGCACTAGAGCACACTATGTGTGCGTAATCCCTAAATATGCACGTTTTCAACTCTCGGCGCTAAGCCAAGCGTTGAAAATCTAACAGTGCGTTTTTGCTTAGGCATTACATTGAGGTCCTGCCTAGTGGTAGTGAAAACAGAGGGGCAATTCTCGTAATTTTAAGAACGTTCGCATTCTAATCTCCAGTCGCAATCTGTCAAAAAAACCTCTAATTTCCCTACATTTTTGACATTGATTGTCGCTGAGATGACACTGCGACTTGAATTTGAACGTTTTTTAAGTACGAGAATTGGCCTTCAGGCATTAGGCGACAATACATGAGTCTCACTTTTAAATAGAGACCGGATAAGTCGATGCATATTTTACACCTAGCTTTTGCCCCCGGCTTCGCCCGCGTGGATGTCGGAAATTTTTCCACGGGAACCGATTACCGGGATAAAAAGTATCCTATTTGTTAATCCAGGTGTGCCACTGGCTGGCACAGGCTGGCTGGCTGGCTGGATAACTGGCTGTGTGCCACTGGGTACGGAACCCTAAAAATAACGCTTTTACTGCAACAGTTACAATGACTAATTACACCCATTAGTCAGTATGGATAACAATAATAAGTAATCGTTCTAACACCATGGATTCCACTCTTGATTAATACCGAATACCACAATAATTAATGGCATTAGGCGTAAAGATGGAGAATGTGAGGAGATTTCCTCATCAACTATTCCATATTTCATGGTTATCTACCGAAATACAGAATATTACAGACTACTATTTATTTTGAAACCGAAAGTGCGGAAAGCAATATAATCGCCCACTCTGTAATTTTGGCGTAGTAAAATTCAAGAAGTCAACAATTCAACAATTCGGTTACAACAGCGTAGCAGCTACAACGTAGTAGGCTACGTCGTAGCAGGCTACGCCGTAGCAGACTACGCCGTAGCAAACACGACAGAGAAATAAATAGTAAAAATACAAAAATAGTTGTAGTCTTGAGAAGGCTGCCATAACCACAAGAAAAAACCAGCCAAGTGCTTGTCGGACCACGCACAAAATAGGGTTCCGTAGTTGGGTATGAATTTATCTCAAGAACAAACTTAACATTGTAGTTGAAAAAAATGTTCAACCATACATTCCAACTGCTAATGTAACTTTGTACGCACAATATTGAAAGATTAACCATGGTATGTTTAGACTTCTTATGGGTGTTCCAGTAATCTTAGAACTAATTTATGTATTTTTTTTCAAAAATTTAGGCTCAGTCATTTCGGAAATAAGGCCTTATCTATGTATCTGTATGGTAAATTTTGATCTATTTTATTATATAACTTTAGAACTATATATTTTAAAATTATAAAAAAATATTCTAGGGACCCTCACAGTAAACGCTTTCATTTGATATATCACACGGTACAGAGTGCAAAACTTAAAAAAAAAATCTTATTCATTTATATATGTATGGATTACAGAAATTGACACTTATATGTACCAAATTTCAACTTAATCGGTCCATTAGATGCGGAGCAAACAGACAGGACACACGAGTGATCGAGTTCCGTTTTTGTGTGTTCAGGAACGGAACCCTAAAAATTACTACTAAGCTTACCAAGACGTACCCAAATCAAACAAATGACGTAAAGCCTAACTGTCAGTAGTTCTAATTGGAACAGTCGTAAAAACGGACAGTAAAATCTGTGACATCTACTACTCCTACTCCTGATTAGACTCAGGACAATCTACTTAACTGGCTTGCTTTCAGTGTATTACCTAAATCAGTGTTTCCCAAACATTGTTCTGCCACGGCCCGATAATTTTCACACCCTTCGTAACCTACTTAATACTTTTAAACCCAAGCTGGTTCCATTAGGTAAAATAATACACATTTATTAAGGATGGTATTTAAAAGTAGGTACTTCAATTTATTTCCATTTCATTTACCTAATTTTGCCTGTGTTCCACCAAATATACTGAATGTGCACCAAAATATGTTCACTAAAATATGTCATAACGAGCATCTATTGGATATGGCGCTCGGCGGCCGCTGCCGCGGCACCGCTCGCTTCGCTCGCTCGCCGTCGCGCGTTAAGGGTCACTGTTCTAACCTAACCTAACCTAACCCAAATGATTCACCAATGTGAAGTTTCGGACGCGCGGGTGTTTTGTGTAACATTCAGGAATATTTGGTGCACGATCAGTATTTTGATGTACGGATAATATTTTTGGTGAACACAAAAATACTATCCATTTATTAATAGTAAAAATGTTTTCGTACCACTTGCTCAAAAAAGTGACATTCTATGCCACAAAAAGCGAACATAACAATAGTCATTTTTAATCTGTTCAAAACAGGGAAAGAAAATTGTACTGAATTTCATTCATCCTCTAGGGGGAGAATGTGATTTAAATTTGGAATACTTACCGAAATTTATACTGAACTACATCTGTGTTTACACCATTGAGTTTGTATATAAAGCATTATACCTACATCTTTTTGAAAAAGGAATACGCATTTATTATGCAGTTATGATTATTAAATAAAATTACGAAAACCGACGAGGCCGTATGAGCTTGATGCCTTTGCTTTTCCGACAAAAAAATATTAGTCTAAGAATTTGCCGCGTTTTTGTTTTCTTCAAAAACATAAACGTTAAGTTTATTTTACTTTTAATTGTCATTATTTTTAATAAATGCTTATCTCATATTATTATTGTGTTATTTTTTTCGCAAATGGTATGAAAAGTAGAGTATTTTCCTCGGTGATAAAGCTGTCTTAGTCTTGGGTGAACTTAAATCCCTCGCTACACTCAGGACTCGTCTTAAATCCCTCGTTTCGCTCGTGATTTAAGTTTTTAACACCCTCGCTACGCTCGGGAGTAAACCTCGGGTCCTTTGTTACGCTCGCGATTTAAATCGTCACCCGCGACAGAAGACACGCCTTTATCCCCTTGGTTAATAATCTACTATTCATTAATACTACATATTTTGTTATCGCCTAAATAGGCGATACCACAATATGTAGTATTAATGAAACAAAAAAAAGACCATGCGCACTTCGCACTTAAATTTAGTGACTAAATAGTCATTAAATTTTAGTGCGAAGTATTGAGCTGCTGCTTATTTTATACCAAGGCATCCAAGTTCGCGGAAAATGATGAAAGTTTTATCCTAATGTCTGGTTCCACTTAAAGTCGGTTTCTAAACTAGTGTTGAAAACCCAGCTTCACATTTATAAGTTGTGACAAAAGGCATTAAAAAAGTTATTGCTTGATGAGATAATTTTGTGTATTCTTGACGGCAAGATAACCAAAAATTTATCCATGGTCTTGTGTCAAAACAAGGCGGGAATGTTGCGACCCGGTATTTTATTTTGATGGTGGCGACCCGGCTAGTGGGAAACGCTGACCTGAATAAATTAGGGTGAGCAGTATAAATTCTAATTCGATTCGCTATCTGCTTATAAACGAGGTATCCTTAGTTTAAGAGGAGCTATACTCCATCGGTTTAAAAAAAAAAACACGTGTCTGGTTAACCGACTAAATAAACTAACTAACCTGTCACTTCAGTCGTCATGCTGCGACACAGTTGTACTCTTTAATTTAGCAACGTTTTACAACGAATTATAATGTTGCTAAATTGAAGAGTACAATTGTGTTGTAACATGACGACTGAAGTGACAGGTATTAAGTTTAGTTGGTTAACCAGACACGTGGTTTTTTTTTGTTTACTTTTATTTAATTACATATACCGATGGAGTATAGGTAGGTACTCCTTAGTTTGCCAGTGTTTTATTTGAGTCATAAACCTACATTAAGTTAATGAAACTATGTTTTTGTATCATCGTGGTTGTATAATTAAACATACATTAGATCTATATAAATAAATAGAGAAATCCTGACTGACTGACTGACTGACTCATCAACGCCCAGCCTAAACCCTTGAACCTAGAAAGCTGAAATTTTGCACAGAGGTTCCTTTATAATGTAGACAAGGAATAAGGAAGGTTTTCCCGGTAGCACGTTCCTGTGGGATATTTTCTGACATCCACGCGGGCGAAGCCGCGCGGGAAGAGCTAGTCCTGAATATGGAGAGTACCATATTTTTATAAGGGCAAGTATTTTGTACACAGGTTATTGTATATGTTTGTTTTTATATTTTTGCTTAGAGATTCACATAGGTAACTCATTTAACGTAAAACTACATTAATTTACTTGTCATAATTTTTTTAAAGTTTACATGACGCTTCCTGTAAAATTGCATTTTTCGAGATACCACGTTTTTTTCGCAAAGATATTTATGTTCTTGCATATTTCAAATATCTACCCAAATCCCATACATTTGTTATAACAACTGTATCTTAATTGATAAATCATAGCCTGGATCCATTACAAACTCCGCTTCCATAATTAAATCATAACTGTACATCCTAGCATATACTACAGGCAAGCAACTCCACATTAAAATAAGCCAATAGGCCTTAATACGGGGTGCTTAACTTGGATGTAACACACTTTAAATAGAGATTATTTTTATTATAGACAAAGACAAAGCCGCGTGCAAAAGCTAGTCTATCTATATGTCTATATAAATAAAAAGAGAAGTCCTGACTGACTGACTGACTGATTGACTGACTCATCAACGCCCTTGCACCTAGAAAGCTGAAATTTTGCACAGAGGTTCCCTTTGTCCACAAATTATGAATTGCTTTATTGAAGTTTAATGTGAAGAACAATCATAATAAATTGCTGGGAATTCAGGAAATGAATCGCTTTTAGAGGAATTGCTTAATGTGGCCGTTTTAGGCCCCATGGTCTAAAATTATGGCAAACCACGGTAAATCTAACTTGCAGAGGTGTTATCGATAATTCTTATGATTATAATTATGTAAATACTTATTTGTTATTGTCGCGAATTATACTTTCGAGACTACCATTTTAATTCAGCAGCATTGTATTTCATTGACCACGGGCACAAAAATTCCCCAGCAATAATCGGAAAGAGTGCGGGTCCGTTGTCACAATACAAATAAATCATTCATGCCCATCAGTATCTGAAGATTTCTTAAACGGGGTTTAGACTCTCAGTAGCTATTGATTCGACAAAATTATCTATTTTTAGCGAATTCCTTCCTTATGCTCAATTTTTGAGGTCCTCTGATATGATCTCGATAGTAATTCAATCGACTATTAAGCTAAGTTCTTGAAACACGATATCGCACCAATATTCACTATAGAATGGATAAACTCCGTTTAAATACTCAGGAACTTGGCATCATTAGTACTTCTTTTGTTTGATGTCAGTAAGTTTTTATACATCCTATTATAATATATTTGGTAAATTCATGTTCAGTTTGTATTTAAGAAAGCTAAGAGGTGTTTTAATTACTGCTATAAATTAAACGGAGGACCACCATTTTCCTGTACGCGTCATTATAAGTGATTACGAAGTTATATCAAGAGGATATTACGGACTCTAAAATTCTTACGAAGCTTAAATTTAAATTGAGATAGGTAATTATCAATAGGCCCAAAATCAGCTTAGGATGTTCCCACTGCTGGGACACAGGCCTTCTCTCTTCGAGATCCCGGGAGTGGGCTGTAATAAAACAAAACAAATCCGGGAAAAAAAGAAACCTAGCCTCCTAAAACATCTTTTGCACTTTGCTTAGCTCTTTGTACACGTTGCAAGTTTCTGGAACGTTCAAGAGCAATAATCGCATGCAATAAAGAGCGTTTTTTTTTTTTTTTTTTTTTCAATTTGATTTCCGTAGAAGAACTGCATGTAAGTGAATTTGGATTGATTGCGATTTCCATTTTTTTTTGAGCTAATCTGCAATCAGTTATCCACTATAAGCAGATAGTTTGTGAGGTTCAGTCAGGTCAAGTGCATCCTCCAGCAAGGACAGCTACTCTTTGTAGGTATTTACACGATGACAATCAGTAATTTTCACTAGAGTATGTCTTTTCTCTTGAGACGTTTTGGATAGCTGCGCGTGGTTAGACTGCCGCAAGTACGTTCGGATACTTTTCCAGCCGCTTTTGATATTATTTTGACGAGTCCTGAATTTCCTCTTTTGTAGTGGCCATATTTGGGTGTGCGTGGATTTTGGATTTCCATAAAATAGCACACAATAATTGTATGCAAGTTTTGCCATTCAATAAAATTGCATGTGATTTACACCAAGGCAATAAAGTTGCAAGGCGGTTATTGCATGCAAGTTTTGCCTCGTCTGAACACAAAGTTGCACGTCTTTGTACAATGAATTGATTCAAACAAGTATTACTCGTATTGGGTTGGATCTAGAATCGTTTGGCAGGAGGAGGGGGGTGAATGGGGTGAAAGTTGGTAGGGGTTGGGTCCCTGATTATAACGCTACCACTCTCATTACAAATCAGATAAACAGTGAAACGAAATGTCAAAATGGGCGATTGACAACCACATTTGTATCAATATATTGTCTGTGTAAAATGTCGTGTAAAATACGTGAAATGAAACGCAAAAAAAAAGTCAGTGTCATTCAACCTAGAAATTCTGCTCAGAAGGAAGTTAGTGTGCACCCCACTTTATAGTTAAAATAGGTCGAATCTGTCCCAAAACCGAATCGGGGCAACCTGACTTCACGTAGTCTTTTGGCTGGCATACTAGAGTGTATATAAAAACCCGGAGGCGCGGAGGGAGAGCAGCCCCCGCCCGCTGTAACAAAGGTTAGGCACCCATGCGAGCCGCAGCGGCTGAGGTTGGCCAGCAAACCGAAGCTGCGGAGGTGAGCATGCGTGCCTGTCCTTTGTTACGTAAGGGCGAAGGGGCTGCACTTCCCGCAGCGCCGGAGACGTTGCAGAACCAACTTCAGTGTTTAGAGGTTAGGTTACAATAATTAGTTTTTTTTTCTCAAGAATGGTGCTTACCTTTACATGGGAGTGGTGGGGGGGGGGTTAGGGTACACCCCCACCCCCCCTCAACCCCTACTTCTGCCATACGATACTAAAAGTAACTTTAAAGTGTTTTGAGGTTAGGTTACAATAATTAGTTTTTCTCAAGAACGGTGCATTACCTTTTCATGGGAGTGGTGGGGGGGCTCAGGGTACCCCCCTCCACCCCCCCACACCGCCCCCACCGCCCTCCTCCTGCCAAACGATTCTAGATTTTAACCTGAAACTAATTTTTTTTTTATTGTACGTTTTGTTTACACCTTTACCAGTTTTGAAGGGCAACTAGCTTGCCCGTATTGTGCAACAATGTACGTGTTGTTTAGATGGTGCCAGTTAATTGCCCTTCAATTTTATGGTATGCCACAGGCAATAAACATGCACGTGTAAATGGAGCTTCATGCAACAATAGATTATACAGATAACTTCTTAGTATTTATGTAAAGTATTGTGTATAGCAATTTCAGCAGTCAGCAGTTACATTCAGTTTTCATAGCGAGGGGCGCTAAAGAATGAGATTGTCATACAGTCGGCTGTAGATTAAGAATAGCCATAAAATAGACCCGTTTTTGCCTACAACCAAGTAGCTGAAAAGAAATGGCAGGTGCCTACCTACCTACTAGTTGTGTAGTACCTACCTACTTATTGTAAGGTGTTGCCACCAGATCTTATTGTGCATCCTTAGGCTTAATGTACAGTGGGCTGCATCAATTGTATTAAAATTTTAATATATCTGGGGTACCCAATTGATGCAGCCCACTGTACACGACGCCGGAGCCGCACCGGCGCCGGACCGCATGTTTGTGTAGATATACAAATGAAAACCGCACGGGCGCCGCACCGAGATACTTATTCTGCAAAAAATTTCTTCATAATTTCTTATTTCATCAAAAAGCACGCGAAATTCAACTTTCAATATGTCTATGAATTTATTTCTGTCTGTGTTTTTATGTAAGTATGTACAGTGGGCTGCATCAATTGGGTACCCCGGTTGTATTAAAATTTTAATACAACTAGGGTACATAAGTAATATTTGTTTTGTTTTTGTTAAACTTAACGTCATAGGTACCTATCATCATCATTTCAGCCGAAAAACGTCCACTGCTGGACATTGGCCTCCCCAAAGTACCATATCAATATTAAAATGAATACTAAAATTAAAATGAACTGCCAGATAACTGATGTTATAAGGAGTAACTTAAGGCTACTTTTGTTTTAGAAAAATAAATTAGTGTTCCGCGCAAAAAAAAAACAAATGAAATTCAACATCCACGCGGGCGAAGCTGCGGGCAGAAGCTAGTTCTCACGTTTTCAAAACTTATAAGCCGTGATAAAGTTCCGAAATAATAGTATAATAAGTCTTATTACTAACAATATATACCTATCTTCCCATCTGGCCTATCTACTCATTGTCCGTCACACTCCACTTTAAGAAAGCCTCGTACTCGACATTTTCACAAAAAATACAATATAAGGAAAATAATATGATATTGTGAAAAACCGCGTGTTTACAACTTCTGCAATCATTTTTTTCCATAAGGAAAATGCGATAAGTTTGTGGTGTATACGTTCTTTAGGTGAAAGAATATTATATGTTTTGGCTTACAAAGTACTATAGTGCTATACAAATAACTTGATTAGGGAGGTCGTATAGGCAGTCCGTCCATGTACAATATTGGTATTCAGCTGCATCCAGTGAAACTGGACGAAAACAAAAACACGTCAACGTCAACATTAGCTGGGAAAAGCCTAGGCAGGTTATGAATATTTTATCTATGTTTTGTTTCTAAGGGCCTATTTCACGATGTCTGAATAGCCACTACTCACCGAATAAATTCAAAAATGGAACAGAATTTGTATGAAATTATTTCCCAAGTAAGTTAATAGGAATTTAATCCCAGGTGGTGAAACGGGCCTTTAGAGGAATTGAGTCGGTATATCAAAATGTTTACAAGGCTGGGTGAAGTCTTACGAATTCAACGTTGCAGGGGGCCTACTCCCTAAGTCCATCCATCTTTCCGTCCGTCTGTTCATCCGTCCGTCTGACATTACGATCCATCAAAACAAGTGTAAAAGTTAAATTTTTCGGACGGGCAAAAACATATCGGGAGTAGGGACAACTGGCAAATCATGTTGTCATTCATACTTCGTCCATCCGTATAGGTGAAACGGAGTAGGAAAAGCCCGTAACGAAGGCCGAAACTACGGGCTTCGTGCTTAGGGAATCGTAAAAAAAAAACAATTCGAACCCTGTGTGTGTGTGTGCCTAGATTTGTAGAGCAAGGCAAGGCTTACTTATTTTCCGATTAACAAAATGTATTGGATAGAGTAGTGTTAGTATGTACTTTGAACGTACGCATATTTGCTTGCTTGAGCCGACGCGACGGCCAATTTTCAGGTATCAATCAGAGGTACCAAAGTTAATAATCAATACTGTCAGACACTTCCCGTCAGCGGTTTTTTACGCCAGACGCTTTAAAGACGCAAAAATGACGTCACCTTACTTATAATTTGAGTTCTAATTTTTACATAAAGATACTCGGGGAACTATTTCAATACTATTGGAAGCCGCCAGATCAATCTTAGCGATCAAACATCCCCCAGACACAATTAACTGGGTCTGTTTTTTGCGAGCTAGCGTCTGGCGGATAAAACCGCCGACGGGACTGACACGGCGGCGGGTATAGCGAGACTAGTCGCGTACGCGTATTATACGGTAGCGAAGTGTGCGTTTCACCATACAAATGTACGTGGGTTGCTCCTCGGCGACTCATCTTCGAGACTCACGTTTCCGACTCTTATTTTTTTATTTCTTGTAATTTTATTTGCGGACCTACGCCCTGCGTTCTAGGTTCTTTGGAAAGGTGGTTAGGTACGGTATATTTTTGCCAAAAGCCATGAGGTTGTATCGGTAATACGAACAAAGTTAGTCTGTGGTTGAAAATCAGTTTGTGGAACGAGAGGCGCGCGCGGGGGGCGTTTATTTACCGATAGTATTGTTCGTATTTCAAAACTTTGGAAGAACAAAGGTAAATATTATGATGTCATTTGATTACTTGACACATAGGCAATATTTTAGGCAAAAAAAAAAAATTGTTATTGCTTTAGATTTATAAATAATTTTTTAATTGTTTTTTATTGGCGGTAATATAAACAAACTGTTTTTTTATTTTTTTATTAAAAAAAACTAAGTCATCTATAGTTCTAAAACAAAATTCGTAATCTAGCCTAGTCTATCCACTTTAAGACAGTAATTGGTTTCATATCCATTCATACAAATGTTTTGTGTACAAAAGTCAGCAACAAAAGTCGATTAACACTTGTGTTTTCTAAATCTTAATTATTGAGAAAAATGCTTCATTAAAATCGGAACAGATGTAAATTTTAAAGAAAATTAACTCTTATATAATAAATGAAATGCTAAAAAGCAGGTTATCGTATTATTTTGTGTTAATTTAGATGATGTCAAAAAGTAGCAGTGTTAACCGACTTCTGTTGCTGACCGTACAAGCAGTGTATAAGTGGATAGACAACCCGTCGCGCGCCGACAAAAAAGGCTCAAACAATCGTGCCGGTCGCGTTGGTGGTTGTTACAATTACAAGTCGTCTGTATGTATCGTAGTGTGAGAACAGCCCAAAATTGATAGCTTGCGAAACAAAAACAACGTAAGAAAAAAATTCGTACAAAGAATAAATGACGATCGGAATTTTTTCGCGTTCTTATTCACTCTGTGCAGGCACTTAGCTTTGTTTTATAGCCATTACGTGATAGGTCGAGAGAGCTGTCTAAAATGTTATGAACTGATACACTGTGAATATTATGTATTGTGAACCGGGACATATTATGTTGTGTAGGATCATGTTTTAGGTTTAAAATATTGTGTCGTAAGTAGAGGTTTTGGCGAAAGTTTTTTTTTTTTGAGCTAGGGCAGAAAATTCACTTTGAAAAAAGAAATAAAAGAATCTTTTTAGCAGAATATATTTATTACTAGCACTTCCCTTCATCTGAAAATCATCAGGAATCCCTTCCTTATTCCTTGTCTACATTATAAAGGCAACCTCTGTGCGAAATTTCAGCTTTCTAGGTCCAAGGGTTTGGGCTGGGCGTTGATGAGTCAGTCAGTCACTGCATTGACGAACTGCGAAATTCTATATTTTACCGACCGTTGGTATTTACTATTACAACTCGTAAAATGCTTCTTCTTCTTTCTTTCTTCTTTCTTTGTTAGTAATTTCCATACTTTACTAATTCTGACAAATCACGAAGGTATTAAGACGCAGATATGCCAACGGCTTTGAGTGCATAGCTTGCTTGTTTTATGCTGAACTCACGCAACGCGTCGTACGTCCACCCAGTAATAGAACTCGCGTTGTTAATTTATTAAGCATAAAACAAAAGGTATTAAATTAAAACACGTATACAGGGTGTAAGTGTAAACAGTGGCAATATTTTAAGGAGTCATTGTACTCATCATTATGAACAACTTTTACTATGGGACCAAACCTGAAATCGCGAAAAAGAAATCAGCTGTTCAGTACATTTATTTTCGCATAATTCGTCAAAATGTAGGAAACAGCAGATTTTTTTTTCGCGATTTCAGATTTGATCCCATAGTAAAAGTTGTTCATAATGATGAGTACAATGACCCCTTAAAACATTGCCGCTGTTTACACTTACACTCTGTATACTAAAAGATAAATAATTAAATTATTTTTAAAGTGCTTAAGGTTTCATAAAAATACGCTTGATAGGTTTTGCGTGATTCTCAGTTTTTTATCCGCGTTAGACAACTTTACAAATTAACTACCTAAAGTAAAGATAATCTAAAACATTCGTATATTAAGTTATTATGAAAATGCTCTAATTTAACATAATATTATTTCCAAATCATTAACACTTACCCCCTTATTCATATTTTAGTTAAAATAGTGTTTTGTCTTCTTCTTTCAAATTCAAATCATAATTCGAAAGAAATTGACAAAACACTATTTTAACTAAAGTAAGTAAACACTTACTTTAGTTTTAGTTTTTATGAATAAGGGGGTTACTCTTTTAGACGTGATCTTCTGTTTAAGATCATTAAAAGTTGTTTGTCGTCGCCTTAAGTCATACCGGTAAGAAAAACCAAAATACAGTACAACTATGTCCCTCGGCAAACTTCGTGTTTCGTTGGCCAACTTAATTATTCGTTACTACAAACTTTCGGCACTGCGTTATTCAGCGTAGCACTTTTCGAGGTCACGTAGCGGACTCAGAAAATAGTTGTACTGTACATTGATTTTATCAAATTAAGTCATTCAAATTGGCTGATGACCAAATGCCGTCAATCATTCTTTCCACTATTGCTCAATCAGAAAGTTCGTCAAAATCAAAAAACCGGCCAAGTGCGAGACGGACTGGCACACAAAGGGTTTCGTACCATATTATATGTTTAACAATCGCAAAGATAACTTTGTATTTCATAATGATACTGTGAATTACAAGGTTATTTTTTGCAATTGCAGAAAATCGCCCATATTTAAACAAAATACCTTATGAATCGCCGTTTTTAGTATTTCTTGATTAAGTACAGTATAAGGTACATTATATAATAGAGCTCGTCCAAAAATGGTATAAAATTTATAACTTTTACAACCCTCTATTCCTTCATTTTACAAGATAAAAAAAAAATAAAAATATATATGTATTCTACTCGATGAGTTCTACACAACACCGCACACATAGGTTAATTTTTTTTTTCAAAATGAAAACTTTTTTGTATGGGGACCGCCCCCTTTAATTTTAACTTTACTTTATTTTTTGTTATAGTCGTAATAGAAATACACAATCTGTGAAAATTTCAACTGTCTACCTATTAAGGTTCATGAGATACAGCCCTGTGACAGACGGACAGATGGACGGACGGACAGCGGAGGCTTAGTAAGTTTGTACGCACAATATTTAGATACTAGCTAGACTGCCCGCGGCCTCGCCCGCGTGGATGTCTGATTTCATGGATTTTAATTTTCTTATTATTGTTTATTACATCAAAACTAAAAATTGGTACTGAGTTTCAAGTTAATCGGACTGCGCTTCAAAATTCTTCCATACAAACTTTAACATCCCTAAACCCCCTTTGAGGGGTACTTTTGAAAAACTAATAATGACAAACTTTTTTACTTACATAAGCAAGTATTTGTGCTAAGTTTCAAGTTAATTAATCAAATTAATAAGATTTTTCATATTTAAAACTGTATCCCTGTTTTTATGCCCACAGGGGTAGAATTTCAAAAATTCTCTGGGATGTTTCCATAACTTGGCTCTAACATTATTTACACCAATTTTCGAGTTAATTAATCCCCAATAAAATCCTCCGCTGTAAAATTTACTATCCCTTTTCACCCCTTAGGGGTACATTTTTTTTCTTAGGGGAAGTCATCTATTTTGGTCTCAAGTACAAAAACTGAGTTTTGAGTCAATCGGACCGCGTGTTAAAATTCCTCCATACAAACTTTGACACCCACCAATCCCGTTGCCCGTTGCCGTTGCGTTGTTGTTGTTGTTGCGTTGTGGTCCGTTGGGTTGTTCGAAAGAGATACTGTGACCCTGCCATAGGCAACTGAAGGAACACGGGTGGGTTTTAGTCAGTAAAAGTATGACACGCCCTTCCGCTCCACCCAGAGCGGGAGAAGTCATTTGATGATTTCTCATCCACAAAAAAAACGGGGTAGTTTAGGAAAACTAAAAATGATTAATTTTATAATTAACTTAGATGAATATTCGTGCTAAGTTTCAAGTCTAATAACTCAAGTGATAAGATTTTTCACACAAACTTTCATCCCCTATTTTATTCCCTTAGGTATGGAATTTCCAAAAATTCTTCCTTAATACACATACACTATATAAGGTATCTAATTGCAAAATTTCATGTCTCTAGATCCAGTGGTTTGGACTGTGCGTTGATTATTATCAGTCAATGAGTCAGGACTTTGAATTTTATATATATAGATTTACAGGACCATAAACTTCTTTTTTTCCTGTAATCTATAGGAAAAGAACTATTTTCTGTATTTTTTTTTCAAAATTTTAGGCTGAGTAGTTTCGGAGATAAGGGGGGGGGGAATGGTCAATTTTCGTCTATTTTCTTAAATAACTTCAAAACAATTTATTATAAAATTATAAAAAAAATATATTTGAGACCTTTACAGTAAGACATTTCATTTGATATGTCACACAGTACAGTTTGCAAAACTTTTTTTTTTAATTGTACTTATTTTGCCCCCAAAAAGGACCCCCATATTCAAAATTCATTTATTTACGTTAGATATCCGTGTTTCTGTTACCAAAACACATATGTGTACTAAGTGACACACGAGACAAGACACACGAGTGATCCTATAAGGGTTCCGTTTTTTCCTTTTGAGGTACGGAACCCTAAAAATCAAATCAAATAATCTTTATTGCAATCCATAATGTGGTACAGGTCGTCGCCCGGCTATACAAAATAATGACGAGACTGTTTTACATCGTCAGCATCATTAATATGATTGTATCATAAATCAACTTTACGAAGTTGAGTGAAAGGTCAATGGCCTTTGGAAATTGTTCAGTCTCTCAGGTTCTAGTTTATTATGAGGATTTAAAAAGGTTTCCCGCAAACTGTGTGTGCGTAGTCGGCGCGGGTTATCTGACTAAGGCCTAAAGAGAACGGCACGTTAAGCCGGGTCCAGATATGTATCATTTGCCCGATCCGATGACTGTATCCGTATCGCCGATGCGTATCATGATCGGCTATGTGGACGGGTGATGATACGCGTCGGCGGTGATACGGATACGGTGATCGGATCGGGTAAATTATACATATCTGGCTTAACAAGTTCTTTCAAACTGTAACCATGTTTGAGGAATATACTTTGTAATTTTGACATTACAGTTTTATCAGTACTATCTGTGTGTATATTGACTTTTCTTTATTTATTTTTGTTTTTTAAGCATTTGACATTATTTAATTAGTATATTTTGATCAACGAATTAAGAAAGAATTTTGATATATCATTCTTTCTTATATACTTAAAATAAAAATGTTACTCATAAAACTTGACATTGTATAAAAATTTATAAATATAAATAATAATAATGGAATTGAATTGCATAGAATATTTCTACACCGGGAACGGTAATATGTATAATATATGTGAAACTATTTATTATTATTAAGAACTTAATGTACCATGTACTGAGAAATAAATAAATAAAAGAAATTCATGTCAGTTAGGACTCGGATCTTGTAGTGGCCAAAAGTTTTGAGCACATGGATGAAGTTTCAATATTTGGTAAAGTATTTTCGTAGCTTTTAGAATTCAAAAGTATACAAGGATACGCAAATTTTGGACACGTGATGAGAGAGAAAAACTGGATTTTGAAATCCCTTAGATAGCAGTACCTATCTATGCAAAGAATGGTTCATCTGGAATTATCGTTATTTCCGCGTTTTTAGGGTTCCGTAGTCAACAAGGAACCCTTATAGTTTCGCCATGTCCATCTGTCTGTCTGTCCGCGGCATAGCTCAGAGATTAATTGTACTAGAAAGCTGTAATTTGGCATGGGTATAAATATTAATCACGCCGCCAAAGTACTAAAACAATTTTCATTATACACGTAACCGTTATGTTACGTTACGTTTGGCACGTAAAGTGGGGTTGACATTTTTTTCTCATCTATCCCATGGTGTGGGGTATCGTTGGATAGGCCGTCCAAAAATATTGCGGGCCTGTGAAAACCATTTCGATCCAGGGATACGTATGAAAGAAAGAAAGAAAGAAAAAGTATTTATTGTGACTCGCACAGAACTAAAACTAAAACACAAAATAAAAGTTGAAAACAAAAGAGAAACAAAATATATAAAAAAATAAAAATAATTAATTAAAAAACAAAAAAGTCCTGTACGAGGCCAAAAGGTCCCTATTTCAGCATGATGCTGCGGCACTTAATATGAGTGTCGCAGCGCTGGTATTCTGATAGGGCCCGCTGTGATGTCACGGGCAGATATACAAAAATACATAAATAATTATAAATAGATACAAATAGATAAATGTAAAACGTTACAAAAACAAATAATAAATATAAAAAAAAAAAACTTAATTCAGTCCGCGTGTGAGCGCCCCGCGTTACCACATTACTTGTCTACCCACAAAGTATCTATGCGTAATATTAAGCAAATTTTTGTTAGAGTCAAGTCCCTGCCAGGTCCTGTTTTTGGACATGTAAAAAAATTCACGACAGTAGTATAATATTATAATGAAGTTAAAAGGAAAACCATCACCCCTAAGTAGGCTTTACAAGTTAACGAGAAATATTCGACCAACTTACATTTGCAGTCGGAATGTATGGGAGAACATGTTTTTCAACCACAATGTTAAGTTTGTTATTGGGATAAATTCATCCCAATTACGGAACTCTTCGTTGTGCGTGGTCCGGCACGCACTTGACTGGTTTTTCGAGGTATGCCCTGCAGTGAGGTAATTACAGGGTGGTCTGGTTATTGCAGTAATAAATAAATCTAAGTATAAATAAAAAGAGAAGTCCTGACTGACTAAGTGACTCATCAACGCCCAGCCCAAACCCTTGGACCTAGAAAGCTGAAATTTTTGCACAGAGGTTCCCTTTATAATGTAGACAAGGAATAAGGAAGGATTTTTGTTCCTGTGGGATATATGCCGACATTCACGCGGGCGAAGCCGCGCGGGAAGTGCTCGTATTTAATAATGGATCCCGGGCAATTTTTTTAAAATAAAGAAGATGCAAAGCATTGATCGATAAAGGAGTAGATGTAGTTACCGTGTTTTTAGTATTACTGAAATCACAGACACATTTTCTTAAGCGGCTTTTCTCCCAAATTAATTACAGGTACTCTTGTTACATCAAATTACCTTTCCTGAAATAGTGGCACAAAATAAAGGTCTATTTACACAGCAAGTTGGTTCTTAGTAAACAGTCTGAGGCCTGAAAACACACAGATTACCTAACAGTAGATTTGACTGGGCTATCCTGGGAATTGGTGGCACGAATAGAATGGTAAGTGTCTGCTTTCTTAACTTAGTTTTTTAGTATTCATAAAAAAATGGGGGCCCCTGGGTAGCTTCAATTTAAAAATGTAGGTCTGCAAACCCTACATTACCTTTTGGAAGGGACAACTAGTATAAATTCCAGCATGGTTTTGTAAATTTTGACGTTCAAAAGTGTCTTTTATGTGCTCATTTGAGATAAATGGTTTTGACTTCGCGGTCAATTATCCAACTAAGTATAAATTTTAGTTTGTATTCGATTTTTTTTATGTGATAATATTACAAATTAACTGTTTTTTGCTTAATTTCATGATTCTAGGTCAACGGGAAGTACCCTATATAGGTTTTGATTTACTTGCGAGTATCAAAATGTGTCGCATAAATGACCGTGTTTTCTTATTGCGTTGACTTAGAAGCTTGATTTTTTCAGAGCTTTACGGGACCATAGACCTACGTATCTGATATTAATTTCAACTTGATATCACCACGTGTTTCTGAGAAAAAGGGTCTTGACAGACTGTCGTACAGACGGTACAACGAAGTGATTATTTAAGGGTTCCGTTTTTCCTTATGAAGTACGGAACCCTAAAAACACAGAAAATGGGCATTAATTATCGTGTCATTTAAGGCCGGGGCCTCCACTGACCTCTTCCGCATGGCACCCTTTGCTAATAGTCCAATTTAATGTGCGGCCGTCCCTTTTGTCCACATCGTTTGTCAACGTAATGTACTTGTCTTGTTATAATATAGCTATTATATGATGTAAAGGAATTCAAGGAGAATTGTTAAAAAGAGGTTTTGGGAAATTATTAAAAGATTTAGTCTCTTTTTTGTGTTCAATGTGTTATGCGAACCTATTGGCATCATTGACCGATAGAGTCCAACTGGAAATGGTTTTTTTTTCAGTCTAAAACAGAAAACAAAAACAAGAAAAAATTTTTTTTGGTTATGAAATTAAAATATCATACTTTAAAAAAAAAGAACCGGATGAGAGAAAGAACATGAGACTTTTTGGTACCACTTTCGGTAATTCTCCTTTAAAGACAAAATGTTACGCTAGATAAACTGCAACGAAAGGCAACACAAATCTTTTGCTTTTAAATATATAAAAAGCTGCAGATTACTATTGAAACTCGAATGCAGTTATGCATCGACTTTTTTCTTGTGTTATTATGAAGTATGTGAGAATAGTTCAGTTAGACGAGGAGATAGCCCATGGAGTAAAGCTGTGACCGAATGGTAGCCAAGATTAGCTCAAAGAACCAATGCCGTTAAAAAGCGCGTTGAGTTGATGATATCGTCAAAATCGCGGGAAACACCTTGGGAGGGATGCACGGAACCGGGAAGTGTTGCAGAAAAAAGTGGAGGCCTAATACCCAGCAATGGGTGATTCCCGGCTGTGATGATGATGATGATGATGATATGAGAATAAAACCTATGTATTTCTAGCAAATAAACGTTTGATTTGATTTGCTTACTTAGGCTGTGGTTAGTTAGCAGTATATACGGGGTGTAAGGGGCAGCCCTCCGCAAACTGATAGGGTGAATTTAGTATGTCATACTAAGATGAGGAACATTTTTAAGGAACATTATAGGAATCCCATAAACCTTATTTGTTTGTGTTTTTGTGCACAAATCGGAGCGTCTATTACTGGTTGGGAGGGGTAGGTAATAGGTATGCGGTGAGTTCGATGAACTCTGTAGCTAGACAGAAAGTGAACAGCTGATTTCACGCGTCGTTGGTTAGAGTATTTCAACATCCATTGCTGGTGTTTTTTTTGCTGTTTTTTTTTGCTGTTTTTTTTGCAGTTTTTTTACATAAATGGAGTGCTGCGAACACACAATGCAATTTTACATTGAAATAATGAAAATGTAACTGAAAAAAAAATTGAAAAAATGAAAATGTTCCTGAGAAAATTTCCGGTGGAATATGATTCAAAATGAGGAGCTGAATGCACCCTGTTAGTTTGCGGAGGGCTGTCCCTTACACCCCAGTATTGAAGGCACGTTCAATGCAATAACTCATTTGAAAGAAGTTTGGAATCACACTAATATTATAAGGCGAAAGTTGTGAGTGTGTGTGTGTTTGTGTGTTTGTTACTTCTTCACGCTCAAACGGCTAGACCGATTTGGATGAAATTTGGTATGTAGATAGCTTATACTCTGGATTAACACATACGCTACTTTTTAACCAAGTCTATGCGGGAGAAACCGAAGGCGCAGCTAGTGTAATATAAACATTGTATCTGTTTACCCTACCTTAACGTCTAATGATAAACATCCTAATACTTATTCCTAACTAATATTATAAAATGCGAAAGTGAGTTTGTTTGAGATGCTTTCATGCTAAAACGACTGAACGGATTTGGATGAAATTTGGCACGTGGGTAGACCATGACCTGGGTTAGGATATAAAATAATTTTTATCCTCATATTACCACGGGATCGAGATTTATGCGGGTGAAACCACGGGGCGCAGCTAGTAATCTTTATAATGAACGGCGGAAAGGGAAATTCCGTGATTACTTTACCGTAATCACTAATCAGACAGTACCTTCTTTCTTTTAATTCCTTACTTTCTAGAAGCAGAAGAGAGTGGGAGAGAAGTGGGTAACTGAAAACCATTTATCACGAATAATATGTGTTTCGGGTTATCTCATGATTTCGTTACGAGAAACCATAGTAACAACTTAGACAAACCAATTTTCTGTATCGGTCATAAATATTTTTATTTCCTACACTCGTAAAATAAACTAACAACTCGTAAGTCTCGTACTATAAACTCGTAAGTCTTTTGAATACGCCAGCCAGGCTTTAAAGCTTAGACTGACTTACCCATAAGTTGCTCTTATATTCGTGTCCATCGGGCATACGATTTGGAGAAATAGAGTCTCTTTTACACGGGGAAAATTTATCGACAGTCGATAGGCGAGAATCATCATTTGCCTAGTAATTTCTCAATAAAATTATTTTGACGTAGGGTTCCAGTCTAACCGGATGCAGCTGAAATCCAGTTTTTTACATGACGCGACTGCCTATCTGATCTCGAGAGAGGTGCTCGTGGTTAAGTAATAACAGCCGCAACTGCCGATCCATCAAGTTAATCTACGCTTGCCGGGGCTGGTCAGTGGATGACCATTTTTACATACCCAGACTCTTCCGTGCCTCGAAAAGCACGTTAAGCCATTGGTCCCGGCTGTCATTCGTGGATCTGTGACAGTCGTTACGGGTCGTCAGAAGCCCCAGTCTTACCAAGGGGTAGGGGTTATGGAGGTCAGATAGGCAGTCGCTCCAAGTAAAATACTGGTATTCAGCTGCATCTGGTTAGACTGGAAGTCGACTCCAAAATAGTTGGGAAAAGGCTAGGCAGATATATGACTGCCTATTTGATCTCTACAACCTAGTTACTGGGGGGGCTAAAACGGCCACTTTGCCAGAATCATATGATAATGGGTATTTATGAATCATTTTTGAAATCGTAAAACGGTCACAAACTGACAATTCATAATTAATCTGCGTACAATTCATAGCACGCAATTCATCTGTTTGACAGTTTTGTATGGAGATTCGTAAAATGGTCCACAAATTATGAATTGCTTTATTGAAGTTAAATGTCAAATAGCACAATCATAATAAATAGCTGGGAATTCAGAAAATTAATCGATAGTTTATAGTTGCACAGCAAAAAAAAATTTTATTGCAATTAGAAATTTCCAGTTGGGGAATTTTATTGACGTGTCGTATCAGTGTATGGGAGAACATGTTTTTCAACTACAGTGTTAAGTTAACCCTTCATTGTGCGAGGCCCAACACGCACTTGACCGGTTTTTTTTTGGCTTTTAAGTGCCTAATTGAAATAAATGATTCTACTTTGATTTTTAATACCAGTAGACTAACAATACATTAACAGTCACAGAAACTATTTCTATATACTCCCGTCAATTTTATACCGAAAGTCACAAGGCTGTATCTTCATATCTGGCCCTGAATCAGTCTACCTACCTAACTGAAAAAAAATAAAAAAGAACTGCCTTCATAAATATACAAAAGATATCGCAAATTGTTACACCGGCTTTCGTGAATAATTTTCATCAAAGTAATTATTTTTTACCAAAATCCACTTAATCAGTGGTCGATTTTATTTATTTTTTTGACATGAATAGGCGATTTTAAAATGAAGGCTCCTATTATGAATGATAGCGTTGTTATTGCTATGGCTATTCGCGGTTGCTATTGCTTTTAATACTACGTGGTTGGGTCTGTCTTCTGGCCCCCAAATCTGCTATTTTGTAGAAATTCGTCATTCCAACACGATCCCATTGTCACTGCATTGTCATTTTGCTAAAAGTTCGTAATCTGCTAAATTCATAATTTCTTACAATGGAGTGTCAGTGGTTGACCATTGGAAAGTCATAATGACGCCATTATATTAGTAGATTACCAAACTTGTCAAAATCAACAATTATGAAATCAATGATAGACCATTCTGACACTATTGTAATAGCAGACTTGAGGCCCTGGTCTGTGTCGGATTTGCAGTCTTGGCCGCCCTAGGCCCCAGGCCGTGTAGTAAGTACCAGCCGCCCCTTTCTCAGAACCCGTCATACAGACATAGGTAATGAATTTACCATGTTTTACCATGTTTACTGTTTTGTGCCGAAATATCGGGAACTCAAAAACAGTAAACATGGTAAATATCCCATTTGTGCTAATAACAATGTTAGTGACCATGACAGTTTAAAAACTTATAATGAATTTAAATAATAAATAAATAAATAAATATCCTTGAACATTTCACACAACGCCATCTAGTCCCAAGCTAAGCAACCTAATGCTTGTGTTATGGTAACGAGATGGCTGATAAACTACTTATATACATTTTTTTTTTTTGTAAATACATACATATTATAGATAGGAAAACACCCAGACTCGGAACAAATACTTGTAGGTCGTACAAATATTTGTTCCGTGCGGGAATCGAACCCGCGACATGCTGCGCAGCAGTCAATCGCTCAACCACTGCGCCAAACGTTACGTCGTTTATTGCCAATTTACTTTATTGCCAACTTTTATCGAAACCGATTCCGATAGTTACTGATTTTTTTTCACGATTTCAGATTTGGTCCCACAGTAAAAGTTGTTCATAATGATGAGTACAGTGACCCCCACTGTACTCATCATTGTGAACAACTTTTACTGTGGGAATGGGGTTAAGAGGATTTTGGTCAATAACCAGTAACCCTGTAAATTTAGATGTACGAAAGTGATTTTAGAACATTATTGTTATACAATGCGGTGCAGTGTGGCCCGCCATAATGTGCGCAAGCCTTAGAATATATAGGTACTTTAAGTTTAGTTCTTGTTATCATCAGTGAATTTTTTGTCAGATTGGCGGCTCCTAATATCTGGCTGCTTTAGGCCCCGGCCTTCTTGGCCTTAGGGCAAATCCGCCACTGCTTCTGGTTCTTCCATATTTTGTGGTACGAAATAAATACTAACGTGTATGTATGTACGAAATAAATACCAGCCTGATAAAATCTCACTGCAGAGCAAAGGGCTATTCTCACGCCGTACAGGAATAAACATTAATCGGAGCAAGACCAGTGAGAGGTGGTAGGTTTCAACTTAATATTATCTTGAAGTACCAACCCATCATGACGATGTACAGTAACAGCCAGAAGTCGACTAGCAATCTCACTAAACCATGGCATAGCAATATTAGTTTACTTATGACCTTCTTCGGCGCCGCAGCCCGTATAGGTATAAGCGCCGCAGCCCGTATAGCGCCGTTATCAAATACTAGATTTTTCCCGCGGCTTCGTCCGCGGTACATATAAACCTTCCTCTTGCATCACTCTATCTATTAAAAAAAACCGCATCAAAATCCGTTGCGTAGTTTTAAAATCTAAGCATACATAGGGACAGACAGACAGCGGGAAGCGACTTTGTTTTATACTCTGTAGTGAAGTGATGATTAGATAGTATTTTTATTTTATCTAATTTTATTCAATACTAGCGGCGCCTCGCGATTTCACCTCGTAGACCGGGATAAAAAGTAGCCTTTGTGTAAATCCAGGGTATAAGCTATCTACATACCAAATTTCATCCAAATCGGTCCCGCCGTTTGACCGTGAAAAAGTAACAAACATACAAACATACACACTCACAAACTTTATTTCATCGATGGGCTTAGACGCATAACTTATCTAAATTATATTATATCCATTTTCGTGTGGCAAACAAAACATTTTGTGGAGGCGTGAAAGCAGGATAAGATAAATAAACAAATAAACACTCATGTTTATTATTATTTAGCAAGTAAACATAGCTGTTTTATTAGACAGAAAGAAGTTGTAGTTCCCAGAAGTTTCTGTAATCCATTCTCACATCTTATAATACGTACAAAATTATCGTCTAATTAGCCTTTTCCCAACTATTTTTATTTTTTTTATTTTATTTAATTCACAAAACTGATGTACAATCTCAAACGCAATAAAACAGTTCTAACACAATAGGTCTGATTGACATCTACTGGATGTGAATCTAGCATGCGTTTTTATGTTAAACACTTACTAAGTATTAATTTATTTAAAAAAAGTTAAACAAAACTTACAAATTGTGAAATTTTCCACAGACACATAATGAAAAGTTTAGAAACAGAAAAAATAAATATAAACATGATTATACAATTAAGACTCTAAGCTTAGTCCTAACTGAGGCCACAGAACTATTAAGTACGGTCAGCAACAGAAGTCGGTTAACAAAGCTACTTTTTGACATCATCTAAATTAATACAAAATGATACGATAACCTGCTTTTTAGCATTTCATTTATTAGATAAGAGTTCATTTTCTTGAAAATTTACATCTGTTCCGATTTTAATGAAGCATTTTTCTCAATATTTTAGATTTAGAAAACTCCACTGTTAATCGACTTTTGTTGCTGACTGTACCAGCACCCTAATTGCGTAACGCATTATTCATCGGAATTTGAATAATTTTGAAACAAATTGCTATTCCATATGAAGCAATGGATTAGCAATTTGCTTCAAAATGATTCAAATTCCTATTGAAGATAAACAACGTAAATAACGTAAAACGCGAATGTTGTAGAACTGTCAAAATGTAACCGATTCCGATCGATAGAGTGTTACGCAATAATAGAAGCTCGTGGCTAAGTAATAACAGCTGCACGGGTCGATTCATCAGGTTAAGCAACGCTTGTTAAAACGAAATGTCGTTATCGCTGAAAATACAGAGATGTTCGACGCCAAAGTTTATTTTTGTGGATCAACTTCCAAATTTTTATTGGGAATATCAAACTATTTTTAGGGTTCAACTTGAAATTTGGAAAAGGTATAAATGACGTTTACCCAACAATTTTGCAAATAAGAAAGACATAAAAATATTTATAATTTTTTTGGCAACATAGACTGAAAGGGGGTCTTAAAAATTCAAAGTGGGGTTACTAGGGTATGTGGGATATCATATGAAAGAGCGCTGTTTGCAGATTCTCAAAAAAATTTTTTTTTTAAACTGCATTGTTTTCGACTTTTGATGAAAATTGTAAAAAAAATACCGTTCGCCCCTTATTTCCGAACTTTGCAAAGAGAAAAATCTTTAATTATTCTATGTGATAAATGATAAATGATAAATGATTTATTTTCTGTAAGTAGGTTTGAACAAACACTTTTACACGTCAAACATATTTTTTTTTAAACTAGATGAGTTCGACGTTTCCTATCTGACTACTCTGAGAAGAAACGCCGAAACAAACTCAGAGGTCACAGTCTCTTTTAAAGTCCAGACATAATCTTGGTCAGATCATGTGAAGACCATGTAGATTGCAGTCAGAAATGGTCTTTTGATGAAAGAACCACACAGATTGAGTGGACCTGTCCAGTCAGTGCACGCATTTGTCAGTAATCGTGCAGCTCAACTCAAAACTTAAGGAGCTTAACGATTCAACGAACAATACCAAAGAAAAGACATTTGGGTAGGCCGCATAAATTACTCAAACTGTCAGACTATAACTAAAACTGAGAAAAGGATAAAATAAATAAAAAACAATGATCCACGTAGTCTTCACATTCACAATAATTAAAAATAGTATAACAAACAAAATATTCATGTCATTGTATAGAATATGTAAAAAGGTATTTAAATCAACATTAATAGTGTAAATTTATTGGAGCAGCTCAAACCCAAGCCTTTTTGTCCTCAATATAGTCTTTGACAGTATAAAAGGCTTTCTGACAAAGTTTCCGCTTTATACAATTTTTGAATTTATTAAGGCTTAGTTCTTGAATGTGGCTAGGTAGTTTATTATAAAAACGTATACATTGGCAACTAAACGAACCACTTATTTTCTTCAGCCTGGTTGTAGGAACAACAAATTTGTGTTTGTTTCTAGTATTCACATTATGGACGTCACTGTATTTTTTAAACAAATTGATATTTTTATGAGCATACAAAAGATTTTCATAGATATACTGAGAAGGCACAGTCATTATATTAATTTCTTTAAATTTATCTCTGAGGGAGTGTCTGGGACTTAATTTGTAAATTGAACGAATAGCCCTTTTTTGTAAAACAAAAATTGTCTGAATATCGGCGGCATTTCCCCACAACAGAATACCGTACGACATCACACTATGAAAATAACTAAAGTAAACTAAACGGGCTGTCTCTAAACAAGTTAAATCACGAATTTTCCTAACGGCGTATGCTGCAGCGCTAAGCTTTTTCGACAATTTATCTATATGGGGGCCCCATTGAAGTTTGGCATCCAAAGTTATGCCCAAGAACACTGTGGTATCTTCGGGAATCAACTCTTCACCCTTTATGAGAACACTAGTTTTTACTTGTCTAACATGAGGTATAGTGAACTTAATACACTTAGTTTTTTTCTCGTTAAGAAGTAGGTTATTAACATTAAACCAGTTAACTACTTTTGCGAGGGCGCTATTTACATTGTCAGTAACCAGCTGCTGACGTTTGAGTTTAAATAAAAGTGAAGTGTCATCTGCAAACAACACTATATCATGATTATCCTTTATGAGGTAAGGCAAGTCATTAATATAAATAAGAAACAAAAACGGGCCAAGAATTGAGCCTTGGGGGACCCAAGGATAGAAGTTTATGTAAAGATTACAGGAAAAATAAAACGATGTCTCTAAATAGCACACTTTTTCAGAAATCGGAACGGAGCGCGAGTCCGACTCGCTCTTGACCGGTTTTTTTTTACTATTCTATTCAGTTAAAATTTTTCTTTAAACCCTTTTCTGTCCACTGTATTTTTTGCGTCGGATAGTTTCATTGCGTTAAGTCATAATCGACAAGCCAAGAAACCAATTATTGCGAATATTGAGCTAATACCGCGCTAATACAAAATACATAAGCGTTTGTTACAACAATAAAACCGTACAACTTAAATAACAATCAATGTCCAGCACATTTAGCGAGACTGGCGACATCGTTTGGCGCACTTCCAAATGTCCCTTTGTTTTTGTCATTATTCTGTTCCGAGTTTTGCTTGCCTCGTTAGATCTGTGTAGGTAAGAGAATGGAGTGCTTTGTTATGGAAGATAAGGGGAATCTTGCTGAAGATTTTATGTAATCGACGGATGTATGAACGTAGACCAAAGAGTCATCTTAGGTTAACGTAATATATGTGGTTTTCTGTAGTTTCCACCTAACACCAAGGGAAAAGTACTAAATTCAAATTCAAATATTCTTTATTTGCTTAAAACATGGTGTTGGTAGGTCTTACAATTAAACATCAACCTAATTGCGTAACACACTATCAATCGGAATCGGTTTCATTTTGACAGTTCAACAACATTCATTGCGTTATTTACGTTGTCGAGCAGACAAATTTTTCGAACATATGAAGCAATGGATTCGCAATTTGTTTCAAAATGATTCAAACTCCGATTGATAATGTGTTACGCAAGAGTACAAACATGTTTAGGTGTTGGAACTATAGCAGGCAAAATCGAGTTATAGCTTAAGGCGCGGACTGACTACGATTTCAAACGTCACACAACCGCGTAATCTATTGTGGCTTGAAATAAGGTTGAAAATTGAAAATAATATTTGCATTATGCTGAGCGGTAGCCGTTTTGCGTAGATGTGACGCATATTTTCCCTAAACTTGTTTTATAAATTGTTATTTTATTTTGTTGTTCTTTGCGTCATGTTTACCGCAAATAAACGTATTTTCTTTCTTTCTTTCTTTTCTTTATTTGTGCATTTATTTTCCCGGTTTTCTTTCGATTATTTAGAATATACACAATAAATTAAATAAATTTTCCGGTTAAAGTTTAAAAAAAATGCTAATTCTATTAAATTCTTAAAAAAAAGAATGTCGCTATCGCTGAAAATATAGAGTTGTTCGACGCCAAAGCTTATTTTTGTGGAGCAACTTCCAAATTTTTTACTGGGAATATTAAACTATTTTTAACTAATTTATTTGCTTAAAGTTTTTCTTTAAACCCTTCTCTGTCCACTGTATTTTTTGCGTCGGATAGTTTCATTGCGTTACGTCATACTCGACAATCCAAGAAACCAATATTTGTCAATATTGAGCTAACACCGCGCCTTAAACCGAGTCATAATTTATTTTCAAAGAATGTTTTTGGCCTTTTTTTTTTTCTTGGAAGCTATACCTCATAGAGTTTATATAGAAATTCACCCGCCATCAATACGTAATCGTACACTAGGTATACGAAAGTCGCGATAGGCGTAAAAAAGGGTTCGCCGTGATTAATGTGCGTGACTATACTTTTATACTGCCAACATAGAGTGATGTTTATGTAGCTGACTGTACCTCTTACATAGGCGTTTAACTTTGTCAGGGTCAACATTTTATAAAATAAAATATGGTTTTTCTTGACTTTACAAACATACATACAACTCCTACCTTCTTCCCATGGAGGTAGAAACTACAGAACGCTATCTGCTACGAACCTTGGAGCCTGTCCACATGTCCACGTCACGACGTCGTCAACGTAGGACGGTGCGGTGTCGGGACACGCTGCGTGCCGCGTCGTGCTAGTGCACGTTTAGCAGGTAAATTTCAATATAAATAAACTATGAGTGGCTATAAAAATAATTTCAAATATTATTTAAAAAAAAATACCTCATAACGAACCACGAATGAAGTCGGTTATTTATATTTTAGAGGAATGAGGAACAGGGTGTAAAGTTCACTCATCCTCTATTGAAAAGGGAGGATCCTCCGACCAGACGGGTGTTGTGTCTGGTGGGCTACTGCCCGACGGTTGATAATCGCGTGGTAAACTCTAATTGCGCGATGCAGGTTTGCGTGACGTCATGTCATTGATGCGTAGTTCATATGTGGCGATGTAGATGCCGCCACAATATCTTAGTTAATTGCCAACTAAGTGCTCCAATATCGCTATTAAAATATTTACAGAATTCATTCGTGACGTGCATTTTATGTTACGTTAACGTAAATTTGCACGTCACGTCAACGTACCGTGCCACGTAATGGTGCCGTGACGTGGAAATCGACGTCGAGCAACGTAAATAATCACGTTACGACAACGCAACGTGCCACGTTGCACGGCACGTCCACGTGACGTAAAATCTCACGGTGCATTCCTGCAGCTGTGCCGCATATTCAATATTCAAAGATGACGGACGACATTGAAGTCGATCACAGGAACGTCCCGTATTATGGGACAAAACATCTGAAGACTTCAACAACAAAATTCTACAAATGCGCCACCGGCGGCTTCAATACGACGTCGTTCAACGTGCCACGTTGCGTTGTCGTGACGTGGATTTTCATGATTTTCATACGTTGCTTGACGTCGATTTCCACGTCACGGCACCGTGACGTAGACATCCACGTTATGGTGCTGTGCCGTGGCACATTACGTCGGCGTAACGTGTTTTCGTGTTCGTGTTTGTGTTTTGTGTGTGTTCGTTTGAGCCCTTACATACTCCTTTTAGCTCGTATACGTTCATACTCGTACATCATGTTATACACGCACGCCGGTTGCAAGTAGTTCTGCTGAAGAAAATTACCAATGAGGCGATAAATAATATGTCCTCCCAGGGCGTGCCCTCACCGTCGTTTCCACTAACATATTCCTCAATACTCAATTATTTATTTTATTCCACAATGATGGTAAGTAAACATTTGTAGTAACAATCGTGGATCCTGTCGGGCACAGCAAAAGAAAAGTTTGAAGGAAGAGGACTTGTTTATACTTACATGCAAATATATAACTTATTCTAATTAAAATTAAGGTAACATTTTATTGATAAATGATAAATGATTTATTTTCTGTAAGTAGGTTTGTACAAACACTTTTACACGTCAAACATATTTTTTTTTAAAACTAGATGAGTTCGACGTTTCCTATCTGACTACTCTGAGAAGAAACGCCAAAACAAACTCAGAGGTCACAGTCTCTTTTAAAGTCCAGACATAATCTTGGTCAGATCATAATAATTAATTGGTCATCATATTAATTAATCTAAAATTTTTATTAAATATTCATATATACATATACACTCTTTTGCAAAAAAAATGGGCGGTTTGGATTTTTCTACATTATTGGTAATCATTTAGTTCTAAAGAGGTTTTAATAGCAAACTATGTTACTGGCACTTAATATAGAGTCTGGGTATGAAAAACAAGTTAATTTCAAATTCGAAACTGTTGTTTTTTAAAATAATCATCCCTTTTTCAGTTTATGACTTTTTACTTACTATTCGCGGGTTTGCGGTTAAAAGGTTATCAAGCAACTAAAACTAACTTCTCGTTATTTTTATTAAAATAATTTATGTTTGTCGCATAATCCTGTCTTATTGTGACTTAAAACAGATATCTTTGTGTCGATTGTAATGGCACTAAAAGCAATAAGGCTTGTAAAATTATAGCGCTGCTGGCAGAGAGAGGGTTGTAGCCAATGTTACGGCTCACAGCGGTTAAACGTGAGTCGTTCCACCGTCCAAAGAACCTGGACTCGATACCAAGGGACAGGTTCCGTTCAAAGAAGGCAAGGTTCTGGGAGAAAACGTTGCACACAACCACGAGACGACCGCTTTTTAGTGACTCAGGCGCTGAGGAACCGCAAATGCAGTTACATATACCCCTTACTAATAATTCCTTGTGCCTTTTTTAAACCTTTTGTTAGTCGCCATTCATTCATCCTCTCAACCTGCATACTATTTTCTATTATTGTCACTACAGCTTCTTTTAAACCGCACCCCTCAGCCTATCCTTCATAGTCATATTACCAACGGCTCAACGTGCTTTCCGAGACACGGCGGAGTATATATAGAGTATCGTATGTAAAGATGGTCACCCATCCACGGACCAACCCCGGCAAACGCAGCTTAACCTGACGGATCGACCCTTGCGGCTGTTTTACTTAGCCACAAGCTCCTCTGGCAATGGTAGCATAATCTCCCGAGTCAGAATGCTATTTTATTTGTTTTGTAAAAAAAACCATAGCTTCCTTTTAAGCTTTGCCGCAGTCGAGTAAAAACGGCCCCAATACAATTTTAAAACAGGGGGTTCCTGTATGAAAATTATGTCAGATGGGGCCTTTTAGGACTAGCTACGACACTGAAGGCCCGATTCCTGGAAGGCTCACCCGGAGTAATATTGAAACGTATGTAGGCTCAGGCATGTAAGAACATTCTAGTCACGGAAAGTTCAATGACCGCTACGATAAACGGCCAAAGGAAAATTTGAAATACCTGGCTTTGTAGACTGATTTTGGAAAAGGTGTGGCCCACTTTCGCCTGAAACCACAGGAATAACGTTTCATGCTTTTATTATAAAATAAAACGGTGGTCTGGCTGTGCGGGTGCTCTTTTCTCCACACAAACGCTCTCGCCTGTTTTCTTTCAGGTTGATGACCATAAAGCAATGATTTTTTACAGAAATATAAATATTAGCTATTTGTATGCCCCTATGTTTTCCTTTTTGATGATACATTATTTTTATAAGAACTAGAACCCTAAAAAAAAACTCAAAATTGCCTATTCAGAACGCTGTCAACAGAGGCCTAGTGTACAAATTTGACAACTTTTAACGAAAAAACCGGTCAAGAGCGAGTCGGACTCGCGCACCGAGGGTTCCGTTCCGATTTCTGAAAAAGTGTGCTATTTAGAGACATCGTTTTATTTTTCCTGTAATCTTTATATAAACTTCTATCACATAGAATAATTTCAGATCTTTCTCTTTGCAACCTTCGGAGATAAGGGGGGGGGGGGGGGAACGGTATTTTTCATCAAAAGTCGAAAACTATGGGGCCTAAAAAAAATAAAAAAAATGTTTGAGAATGTGCCAACAGCGTTCTTTCATAATATGATACCCCACATGCCATAGTAGCTCTAATTTGAATTTTTAAGACCCCATTTTTAAGTCCCTGTTGCAAAAAAAATATAAATATTTTTATTTCTTTCTTGTTTGCAAAATAGTTGGGTAAATGTCATCTAAAACTGTTCCAAATTTCAAGTTGATAGCATTAGTAGTTCTCGAGATATCCAGCTGTGACAGACAGACAGACAGACAGACAGACAGACAGACTTAGTCACACCATAAGGGTTCCTTTTTTACCATTTTGGTACGGAACCCTAAAAAGAAAAACAAAGGAGCATAGTATATTATATCCTTCTTATTCAGTTCATGAAATATCTTTTAAATAAGTCCAATATTGGAGGAGGAAATAAGCGAGAGCCAAACCTCGAAATGTGACTTTTTACATAGGTTTTTCAGTCGGATTTGCAGTTGTCCTTATCGCACGAATTGGCTCCACTGTACTATCACACCCGCGCGTCCGAAACTTCACATTGGTGAATCATTTGGGTTAGGTTAGAATAGTGACCATTACCTCTATTGCTGGTGAATCATTTGTGTTAGGTTAGGTTAGGTTAGAGCAGTGACCCTTAACGCGAGGGGCGCCGAGCGCCATATCCCCTCTATTTTTGGTGAATCATTTAGGTTAGATGAGGCGGTGAATGTCTCGTATATTAGACGATGAAAGCCTCAGGGTCATTGACATTGATTTCAAGGTCAATATGGTACTCGTACTGTCAATTTTTTTTTTTGCGTTTTTTTTTTGCGCGCTTTGTTGTTTTTAATAATACACTAAAAAGGGTCTATTGTACCCAAAAAAAAAACTAGTATATAAAATCGCCGGGTGCGTTTGTAAAGTGGTTCCCACGAATTTGAGGGCGGAGCGCTCGCAGAGCCGATTGTTCGATGCCTTCGTAATCGTGACAAAATGCACCGACAGGTCAGTAAATCTCCCAATAATTTAATATTAAAAACTTCATACGCGCGGTACCGCAACTTCTGTAATTCCCTACTTAAAAAACTAAAACGTGCCTATGAAAAGGCTGAACTTCTTAAAGCTAATAACAACCCGAGAGCTACGTGGAAAGTTATTAAATCTATCACACACAGTAACCAACAAAGACACTCCCCGAATGCTCTGCTTCAATCTTCCGTCGACCATATCGTATAAGTTAATAATGTCAATAAATATTTTGTTAATATAGGAACAACCCTTGCATCAAAATTTGACTCTACAAGGCCATCCGTTTACTCATCTTCGTCCCCGTCTCCAGTTAACTCTCTAGTCATTCCAATAGTTGATGAAGAACTTGTCATAAGTACAATTGAAAGTTTGCGCAGTGATTGTGCTACTGGATGGGATAACATCCCAGCAATTATCTTAAAGCAATCTAGCTCCATTTTGGCTCCTTTCATTGCCCATATATGCAATTGTGCCATCAATTCGGGTATTTTCCCAAAAGCTTTCAAACGTGCAGTAATCCATCCAGTGCACAAAGGCCAAGCTAAAGATGACGTGTCCAATTATCGGCCAATTTCAGTGCTCAGTTCCTTGTCTAAAATACTTGAACGGATCCTTAACAGTAACCTTACAAAATTCCTATCAAAAAATAAATTAATCGCAGGCAACCAGTACGGATTTTGTTCGGGTATCTCCACAGAAGATGCCGTCTCTGATTTCACCAACACTCTGATTGATAAACTGGACACTCGCCTTAAACGCTATGGTGTTTTCTTAGATTTAACGAAGGCCTTTGATACAGTTTCTGTTCCCAGACTTGTAGCCAAAATGGAGCATATAGGAATACGTGGTGTGGCCCTGGATATTTACAAAGATTACCTCAGTGGGCGTTGCCAGTGTGTTAAAATAGATTCTGTTTTTAGTGACGAAGAGTTTATCAGCTACGGTGTACCTCAGGGGAGTATTTTGGGACCCACACTCTTTCAAATATATATAAATGACCTTTGTCAATTGTCCCTTACTCATTGTGATATTTTTACTTACGCAGACGACACAGCACTTTTGATCTATGATAAGACCTGGGATAAAGCTAAACATAGAACCGAACTCACTTTGCGAACTGTTTTGGACTGGCTCTCCATTAACCTCGTGACGCTCAATGTTTCTAAGACTAAAGTAATTCAGTTTCTACCACCAAATTCACCTAAACCACCAACGGATTCAACTAAAATAAAAGCGCATATTTGTCATGACGCCTCACCTTGTAATTGCGATTGCCTTGCTATTGTATCAAATGTTAAATATTTAGGCGTTCATATCGATGAGAGGCTAGATTGGAGTGTTCATACGGATGCTCTATGCTCCCGGCTTCGTAAACTAATTTATTTATTTAAAGAGCTCAGACATTCGGCCGACATTGATACGGCTTCACTTGTATATCGTTCCCTGTGTGAGTCGATTATTACCTACTGCATCCCGGTGTGGGGGGGAACTTTCAAAACCGTGATTCTTAGGGTGGAACGAGCTCAGAGGGCTGTCCTCAAAGTTATGTATTTCCGTAAAAGGGACTACCCCACAACCCAGTTGTACTCCGAAGCCCAAGTACTCACGGTGAGAAAACTCTATGTCCTCCGCACTGTCTTGCGTCGACATTCCACGATGCCACTTGATAGAGATCTATCCAATAGGCGGATTGGCTTTCCTATCTGCGAATCTATCCAGCACCGTTCTGCGCTTGCCCGACGACACTTTCGCGTACAAAGTTCAATTATGTACAATAAAATCAACAAGACCCTATCAATTTATAAACTAACCCTGCATAAGGTCAAGCAGAATCTAAAGCCTTGGTTACTGTCCCTCAATTACGACGAAACAGAGCAAATTCTAAAAACTCTTTCGTAATATCAATTCTAGCCAATGAGAGGCACTCAACTTCATCCTTTACTCGCGATCCCAGTAAATTTTTCCTGTACTTCCAATTCAATTTACATACACACACACACACATACTTCAAGCACACACCCACACACACCCCCACACACACACACCACACACATTACTACACGCACACACACAATCACCACTACAGGCTCATTCTAAACAATTTTCATTTATTTATTTAAGTTGTATTATTTTAGTCTTTTTATTTTTCATTGTTAATCTTATTGCATAAGTTTTCAATAGTATTTCCTCCCGGGAGAGGGCACTGGCTCTTGTAACACAGGTTAACCACCTAGCACAAGTGTCAGGGACTTCACATTAATTGTAACCACTTCCTTATGTAATAAAGATTATATTAATAAAGATTATATTATAGAGCGACAGCAATAGTTTCTTCAAATAGGTACCTAATTTTCAAAAGTCTGGTCGCCCGCATTTCCTCTTAAAGTGCTATGTCGTTCGAGCCGCGCAAGTACGTCGGTTCTGTAAAATTCAAACAACAACTCGCATCTTACATCGCTATTCACTCTCACTTCGTATCACTTCTTCTCACTTGTTTTTTATTTGACACTTTGAATCGGGTTCGAGTGAGAAGTGAGCGTCGAAGTGACAGGGAGTTACCTTACTGAATGCCACTTCTTACGTCATCTCATACTTTATCTGTCAAAATCTCACGGTCCATTTAGTTCAACTCGCTGACACGCTCGCAAGGGTAGCGCTAGTGTAAATTCGAATTATCAACCGAGTTTTTAGAATGCCAGTCAAGAAACTCACCGCGGATTCAGGTTCGAAGTTTAGAATGAGGTCTTACAGAATCACACGGCTGAACTGAAATAGGCTCGTGAGTGGTCGCCTCGCGCATTTGGTACGTAAACAAAGTCTTTATTTTAATCATTTTATCAAGACAATTTCAGCTAATGGTGCTAAACAATTTCACTGTTTTTTAATTCATTTACCTAATAAATAAGAATAACACGTCTGTTTTGTACCTATTAGGTTGATAAAACATTACGAAAAGGGATTTCGCAAAGTTAATCTAATCGTGTTATTAAAGCGATCATGTCCGCCAGATCCTTAAATAAGATACATATTTTTTTCAAAATTTTATGACACCATTTTTTTAATGTTTAACATGAATTAAAAAAACTGTAAGCGAGGTCTCTGTCGGGTCATAGCGCCTTAAACTGATATATTTTTAATTCATACAAAGTTCTTAAGAATTACTATGGTTTAGAATATAATAGTCCTCGAAAGGAAAGCCACACTACACATCGACCAGTTTATTTATATTGAAAATACTTTGGAATTCCAGTACTTGTAATAATTTTTTTCTGCCTTTTTTTCTACAACGAAATAAACCTTTTTGTGTTTATTTTTCAGAATATGTTGTGTATGCTAAATAAATGTATTTTATTTCTTTCAAATATGACAAAACTAATAACACTTTTCCCTACCTGGGAATTGAACCCAGAAAAAGAAGCAGCTTGGCCTTTACTATATGTCAATTGGTAATTTATAGTTTCGGAGATAATATAAAATTACTAAACCGCAAAATAACTTTCACTCATAACGCTGAAAGAACGCTGAGCGCAAACGAAGTAATAGCGCTGCCAGGCGATGCGGAAAGATATTATAGGCTATTTAATATCACGCTAGGGCACTTAGGAGCCGAGGAAAAAGAAAAAAAAAAGTCAGAAAGGACGCTAAGCGCAAACGAAGTATTAGCGTGGGCAAGCGATGCGTTGCGATGTGACACTTTGGTTTAGTAACTCACTCGATAATTACTACACCAAAGTGAAGTGCTGCATCGTAAATCTTCCCAGATCAGAAATCATCAGAATCTGCTACTGAAAGCTTAATTAACGGAACAATTATATTGAATATTGGATTTGTGACCGCAGTGTTATGTGTGTGTGTGTGCGCTTTGAAGGACACTAATGAGACAATAGAAGTTGTATTGTTATTACTGCTATGGCCGTATAGTGTAGTATAGATGTTACTGTTCTAGTCGAAAGCATTTTTTTGAAGTGAAAACTTCTTTAGGCCCGAGCAATTTTTGGTAGGGGAAAATCATATGAGTTCACGTCACGCGTCACGTGTCACGCGATATGCTAATGTGACGTGTTGCCCTGTCAAGTTTTCCCTTCTGTCGGAAGTCACCATGACTGTCAATATTTTTTTTTTGTTTTATAATATTTAGATATTGGTACTATTCGATTCGCCACCTAATTAGGATCTCGTACCAAAATGTAAAAAGGAACCCTTATGGTGTGACTCAGTCTGTCTGTTTGTCACAGCTGGATATCTCAAGAACTACTAATGCTATCAACTTGAAATTTGGAACAGTTTGCCTGACAATTTTGGAAATAAGAAAGAAATAAAATTATATGTACCTATAGATTTTTTTGCAATAGAGACTAGCCCCACTTCGAATTTTTAAGACCCCCTGTCTTAAAAATTCGAAGTGAAGGTAGTAAAGCATTTGTCATATGAAAAAGCGTTATTTTAAAATTCTCAAATATTGTTTTTCTTTTTTTTAGGCCGCATAATTTTCACCTTTTGATGAAAAATGTACCGAAAAAAGCCGTTCCCCCCTTATCTCCGAAGTTTGCATAGAGAAAAACTGAAATTATTCATGTTATAGAAATATATGTAAAGATTACAGGAAAAATAAAACGATGTCTCTAAATAGCACACTTTTTCAGAAATCATCAACAGAAATTACATATACCTTCGATGGTACGGAAGTCTCGGCGCGCGAGTCCGACTCCGGTTTTTTTAATTTGACGCAGATTGCTCAGTATACAACAGTTACATAATGTATAACTAAAATAACATACCGGTACATAAAAGCTCCGTTTGTCTATTAAAACTAAAGGATGCCCTAGTTATATGCATTCAATTTAACTGAAAACGTTGCTGTACAAAATTGGATGAGACCTTTTCAGTGGATCTAGAAGCTGGAAACATAAACTAGATTTAGATTTTATTTCCTCTGCAATTCCTAGGTAGAAAAATATTAGCCTTCATGCTTGTCGGGGTCAATTTATGCATGTTTGGCACTATATGTAGATCTCAATCTAGAAAATTTAAGAATTTAAACATCTGCGTCTCTGTCTGTCATTATAAGTCAGTCAGCCAGTCTCGGGTCAGTCTCAACTGAGCACGGACGCGTATTGCTTGCCAAAGTGACAAGTGACTCATCGCGAGAATAATGTCGTCAATGACTGTAAAATGTGTGAACTGCAATGTTGTGATTAGTGAGCTTCTGGCATTTCTACGAAATGTCTTGGATTTTATGGATGAAGAGAGCATTCATCAGTTGTGTACGTCATCCTTCACAGCTGACGATATTGTTAAAGCGAAATCATTGCTATTTGAATCGCTGGCCACCTCAAAAAAAATGCCAATTCGTCGAAAAGATGGCAAGAAGAAAATGTCCAGAGATTTAGATGACATAATTTGTCTAATGAAAACAACGGATCCTGACCTATTCCCTATATTTGTGGCTAAGGAGTTGCATAAACTTCCACCTGTAACCTTTGATCATGTGGATGCGACCAGACTATTAAAGGACATTTTAATATTACAAAATAAGTGCAAGGCTTTTGAAGAAAAAATGGTGACACAAGAACAGTTTGATGTGCTCAAGTTTGAGGTACAAAATATGAAATGTGCTTCGTTAGTAGACAATTACTGTACTCCTAATATTAATATAAATAGAAGGAGAGGTGCTTGCTTGGAGAATAGTGACTCATTTGATAATAGTGGCCCTGTAGGTTTGCAGTATGTGCCGATATCGTCAACGCAATTAACAGCTGATACAAAGGTGAATGACCTAGTGGCGGTAGATTCTTCATTAATTGCGATAGATACCGCTAAAGACGGTGTGTCTAAAAATAGTAAGCAAAGAAGTGCAGCAGCGACGGTTACGAATGTTGCGAGCGAGAGCGAGACAAATACGTCAAAAATAAGCGCACGTGAAAGCATGATGTTCGCAACGACGGAAGCAAGTGACGCGGTAGGTGTGACCTTGAGCGAGCCAATCATTGCGCCGACTACGTCTATGTGTGCGCCTGGGCCGATCGAGGCCCCTACCATCGTTACGTTTGCCGATGTGGTGTCGACTGGAAATAAGTCGAGTGAATTACAAACAGTGCACAGTTCGAGTATGTCTAACTCGAATGTGAATAGTGAGCAAATGGTAGCGGACCATAACAAGGAATGGCAGTTAGTGCAAAACAAATCATCGAAACTGAATAGGTTAGTTAGTCAGAGGGGTCGTGCTTCTACTGATCCTGATGTTAAGTTTCGGGCGGCCGATGTAAAGGTGCCATTGTTAATTTCAAACGTTAGTACTGAAACGCAAGAAAATGATATTATTAGTTACATTAAGACTAAAACAAATGAGAGTGTGTCTTTAAAAAAGATTAACATTAAATCATTTAAACAGTACAATGCTTATAAAATATTTGTTTCAAAACGTAAAGTTGATGTATTTCTAAATGACCAATTGTGGCCGGATGGCATTACTTTTAGGCGTTTTGTGCATTTTATGTATAGAACCAAGGCTGAGTGTAAAGTTAAAGTTAGTTAAATATTTTCACAATGTATAGTAACAAGAATGAGTACTCAAAATTTACTAGTTTTAATTGTCAGTCAGCAAAGCGCTCTATTGATAACATTCGAGCAATCTGTGCGTGGTCAGATCTTGTAGCCCTCCAAGAGACATGGCTTCTTCCCCATGACTTATTGATGTTAGGGACCATTAGTCAAGACTTTGAATTTACTGGTAAGTCAGCGGTTGACACATCCGTCGGACCGTTGCGAGGAAGACCGTATGGGGGAGTGGCCATACTCTGGCGGAAAGGTATGTTTGAGTCAGTTTCTATTCTGGACTGTAGTAGTAAACGAATTGTGGCCATTAAGGCAGTGACTGGAGAGCGCTCTATTATTGTTTTCTCTGTCTATATGCCTATAGACTCGCCAGAGAATTTAACTATGTTTACTGACATTTTAAGTGAGATAAGTGCTATTGTAGCGAGTTACGATGTTGAAAACGTATTTATATTGGGAGATTTCAACGCGCACCCCAAAGAAAACTTTTATAATGAATTATTGAACTTTTGTACGGATCAGTCATGGGTTTGTGCCGACATTGAAAAATTAGGTGCTGAACGGAATCACTACACATATATTAGTGATGCGCATGGGTGTAAGAGATGGCTCGACCACTGTGTGGTATCTTTATCGGCGTGGCACACCGTTGTAGATGTAGGAATTAAAGAGGATGTATATAACTCTGATCATTTACCCATCTATATTGTATGTGATTTAAGTATAGTAAGGTCAAAACTAGAGACTCAGACAGTGCTCCGTAGTGCGATTGTATGGGGTGAAAGAAACTGTTCTGAAATTGAGGGGTACCGATTTTTGTGCAATAGTAAATTGCGGGACATTGATTTCCCCCAAGAGTTCACGGAGTGCAGTCATGGGTCATGCAACCTAGCTGAACATAAAATTGTACTGGATAAATTGTATGATCGGATTGTGAATGTTCTGTGTGAGGCAGCTGAACAATCTAAGGAGAAGAGTGACTATAGGCCTCACGTACAATATCGGCCTCTCTATGGCTGGAATAAACATGTACGGGAAGCTCACAGCGAGGCTAGACTTAAACTTAAAACCTGGATAGAATACAAACGACCTACTCAGGGTTACATTTGTGAGCAAATGCGAGAGGCTCGTAAAGTATTCAAAAGTCGCTTGAAATGGTGCCAAAAGAATCAAGAAAAAATTAAAATGGACATATTGGCAGAACAGCGAGCTACTAAGAACTTTGGCAAATTTTGGAAATCCACAGGTAAGATGGATATTAAGCCTGGCCTCGCGGTGTGTGTGGAGGGGAAGAGTGATCGGGAGGACATTGCAAACCTGTTTAAGAAACATTTCCAAGTGCAATCTCCACTTGGTCCCTCAGTTCCTCCTACGGGTGATGATTATTGTTGTCAGGAACGGGAGACGCTTATGCACTTCTCTGCCAAGCAAGTCAAAGGAGTCATACAAGGAATGAGCAGAGGCAAGTCTCCCGGTCATGATGGACTTAGTATTGAACACCTGAAATATGCAGGGGTCCACGTGCCGAGGGTCTTGTCTCTGTTCTATACGATGTGTGTTAGGCATTCATACCTGCCAGAAAATTTAATGAAAACAATTGTGGTTCCTATAGTTAAAAACAGGGTAGGGGACATATCCAGTAAAGGGAATTATCGCCCGATTTCCTTGGCAACGATCATGGCTAAGGTGTTGGACAGTATGCTTGACTCATGTTTGAAAAATATTTTAAATCTTCATGAAGCACAGTTCGGGTTTCAGCCTGGACTATCAACTGAAACTGCTATCTTGAGCCTCAAGCATACTGTTCAATACTATACTGATCGTAAGACGCCGGTGTACGCCTGTTTCCTCGACCTCTCAAAGGCTTTCGATCTTGTTTCCTATGATGTGCTTTGGGACAAGTTGAGGGACAGGGGTGCACCTGCTGAACTGTTGAAAATCTTCCGTTACTGGTATGCCAATCAACAGAACCAGGTAAAGTGGTCTAACACTCTCTCTTCAGCATACAGATTGGAATGCGGTGTGAGACAAGGGGGGTTGACATCCCCTAGGCTTTTCAATCTGTATGTTGATGGCCTCATCACTGAGCTCAGTAGCATGAGCATTGGATGTCGAATAAATGGAGTGAGTGTCAATAACATCAATTATGCCGACGATATGGTGCTGCTGGGCCCAACTGCTGGGGCAATCAGAGAATTGCTCAAAGTGTGTGAGACATATGCTGCCTCACACGGACTGATTTATAATGTCACCAAGAGTGAATATATGGTCTTTAAGGCCGGTGGTAGGTGTCCTGACTCTGTTCCGGAAGTAATAAGGCTGAATGGGCTCCCATTAAACAGAGTGCCAAAATTTAAGTATCTCGGGCATTTCATCACCGAAGACCTTAGGGATGATATAGATATTGAGAGAGAGCGTAGGGCGCTAGCGGTCAGAGGTAACATGTTGGCCCGTAGATTTGCTCGGTGCTCTGACCAAGTGAAAATTACTCTTTTCAAGGCCTACTGTCAGAGTTTTTACACGAGCAATCTATGGGTCAGCTATACCAAGAGATCGCTGGATGCCCTGCGCATACAGTATAATAATGCTTTCAGGATGTTGTTGCGACTGCCTCGGTTCTGCAGCGCCTCGGAAATGTTTGCTGAAGCTCACACAGATGGCTTTCAAGCTATAATTCGCAAAAAAACCGCGTCGCTGCTGAGCAGAGTGCGAGGTAGTCGCAACTATATCCTGAGAGCTGTGGCGGAGAGCTATACTCCTAATATTAGGCATTTTGTGCAGAGGCTGATCAGGTAGGAAACATGTTTCCTTATCTGGTCGTCCTCTGCATGGAGTGTGCGTTATTTTACTTTTATTTTATTTGCACCTGTACTACTAACACTAGATTATAAGTCTTTGTAATACTAACACAATATGGATCACTGTTGTCCGAATTAAATGAAATTTAATTTATAAGAAATATGTGATAGAATTAATTTAAGATTCTCATGTTATATTTTCTTTTTTTTTTTGGTAAGTAATAACAGCCGTACGGATCGATCCATTACCCGGGGTTGGTCCGTGGATGGGTATCTTTACATACATACTCCTCCGTGCCTCGGAAAGCACGTTAAGCCGTTGGTCTCGGCTGTCATTCGTGGATCTTTGACAGTCGTTACGGGTCGTCAGAAGGCCGAAAGTCTGACAACCAATTGGGTTGTGGAGGTCAGATAGGCAATCGCTCCATATAAAATACTGGTATTCAGCTGTATCCGGTTAGACTGGAAGCCGACCCCAACATAGTTGGGAAAAGGCTAGGCAGATTGATTGACCTTAAATAAGTCATAAAGATTGACCCCCTTATTCATAAAACACTAAAACGCTCTATAATAAATAATAATAATAAAGGACTGGACTTTGTGGACTCAGAAATCATTGTGCCGATAGTCGTATCAGCCAATGGCTTAATTGCCAAGAGCCTCGACCAACACCTAAGGAGGCTCTCGTTGGGCAGCTGGATCAAGGGCTTGATTCAGAAAGCGGTGCTTCTGGACACGGCCCGCATTGTTAGGAGGTTCCTCTCTCTGGAGCCCTGACTGCCGGTAGCTTGGACCTTGTTCCCGATACCGGTGGGCTACTATTTTTATATTTTTAAATGTTTTTATTATTATTTTTATACTAATATTTAAAATGTAACAAATGTGTGTTAAGTAAAATAAAAGAAATAATAATAATAATAAATATCCTTGGACATTTCACACAACGCCATCTAGTCCCAAGCTAAGCAACCTAATGCTTGTGTTATCGTAACGAGATGGCTGATAAACTACTTCATTTTTTTTTTGTTGTAAATACATACATATTATAGATAGAAAAACATAGACTCGGAACAAATACTTGTAGGTCTTACAAATATTTGTTCCGTGCGGGAATCGAAGCGACATGCTGCGCAGCAGTCAATCGCTCAACCACTGCGCCAACCGTGTCGTCAAAAAAAAAAAAAAATATAAGCCTATTTTAGTTATATACGTTTGGTTCTTAATATAAAATACAAACCGACTTATTTATTTATTTATTGAAATGCCTTAAAACTACCATTACAGGACTTATCCTAATGCGATAGCTAAGTCACACGCACGTAAAATTAAAATTAAAGTACCTACAAAATATATCTAAAAATCATTGTTTATACTGGGTGTAATTTTAATCACCGTTATCCTCTTAAGGGGTCATTGTACTCATCATTATAAACAACTTTTACTATGGGACCAAACCTGAAATGACGAAAAAAAAATCAGCTGTTCAGTACATTTTGACGAATTATGCGAACATAAATGTACTGAACAGCTGATTTTTTTTCGCGATTTCAGGTTTGGTCCCATAGTAAAAGTTGTTCATAATGATGAGTACAATGACACCTTAAAAGGATAACGTTGATTAAAATTACACCCTGTATAACATAATCTATAGTATGGTACAAACGATAAACGAAAACACAACATGTAGAAAACATGTTTTATACGTTGGTGTAAAGTGTAAACCCGGATAGAGAGGTTCAATACCACCGAAATCTCTATTGACACGTTCCATACACGTGATAAAGATTAGTACAACCTTATCCAATCTTAAGTTTATCCCATAAAGATTGCTCCATCATCCCCTAAATTAAATAGGTCCTTCGATCCGGATACTACGTCACCACAGGAAGAGTGTAAGTACCTACTTGCTGCCAATTAATCAGTGTCAATAATTATCCGAGTGAAATTAATTATTATGTGTTCACGATAATTGACTCCGGATCAAAGACTAGGAAGATATTGTCTGTTAAATCTGTATTTATATTTCTTCATTAACATTTTTAAATAGTATTGAATAAGCTTGGCCATGTCTGTTTCTGTATTAGCTTAAGGCCGTGTCCTAACTGAAGCGATCGTTACGCGAAAATGCAATTATAGCGTTCGTTATACTCGGTGAACCCTAACGCGACCGATTCGTCTTCCGTTTTTCCGAACAAATGAAAATGAGTGACATTTATGAACGTGACGATCGCGTATTCGCGCAACCGATAACTTCAGTTAGGACACGGGGAAAGACTTTGAAACGATATATTTGAGGAGCTCGTGGCTAAGTAATAACAGCCGCACGGGTCGATCCATGAGGTTAAGCTACGCTTGTCGGGGTTGGTCCGTGGATGGGTGACTTATCTTACATACCGAGACTCCTCCGTGCCTCGGAAAGCACGTTAAGCCGTTGGTCCCGGCTGTCATTAGTGGATCTTTGACAGTCGTTACGGGTCGTCAGAAGCCCGAAAGTCTGACAACCAGTCTTACCAAGAGGTATCGCATTACCCTGTTACTGGGTTGTGGAGGTCAGATAGGCAGTCGCTCCATGTAAAATACTGGTATTCAGCTGCATCCGGTTAGACTGGAAGCCAACCCCAACATAGTTGGGAAAAGGCTAGGCAGATTGATATTTGATGGATTTTTATGTGATTTATTTACACCGTCATTATAGGTTTTTTTTACCCGACTGCCGAAGGAGGATTATGTTTTTCGAGCGTATGTAGGTATTGTATATATGTGGGTATGTATGTCTACTTACTTTGTGTCGCTCTGCAGCCTAAACGGCTTTTAACATATAAGGTCTCATTCAATTCGTCTTAATTGTCGGAGTGCTATAGGGTATGGTCTGACATTTTTTGAGTAAGTACTTTATGCGACCTCCCCAAATGTCCTTTCTTTGGTATTGTTCGTCGAGTTATTGAGCTCCTTAAATCCTTGAGTTGAGCTACACGATTGTTGACAAATGCTTGCACTGACTGGACAGATCAACTCACATTTTTATGGTTCTTTCCTCAAAAGACCATTTCAGACATAGATCTATATGGTCCTCACATGATCTGACCAAGATTATGTCTGGACTTTAAAAGAGACTTTGACCCTTGAGTTTGTTTCGCCATTTCTTCTCAGGATAGTCAGATAGGAAATGTCGACTTGATCTAGCTTATTAAAAAAAAAAAAATATGACGTGTAAAAGTGATTTCGATATCCTATTTACAGAATAAACAATTTCATTTCATTTCATTTCATTTATATAATATTTGAATATGGCTTAATATTTGTAATGGGCTATTTATTGGCTGAAAGCTAATAAATAGCCCATTACAAATATACAGGGTGTTTGGCGCATGGACCGACACAATTTTTTGGGGGATTGGGGGGGTCATTTGCTAGGTTTCACCTAAAGACCTCCATGTCCTAAGTGTGACGGTAATTGAGATATGTTTTTTTTTGTGCTTTCTTTGAATTACCCAAAATCTCGCCTTTGAATCGATATATTTTTTTTGTTTATGGTTGCAATAGAACAAAATAAATTTTATAATAGTCTGCAATGTATTTTTATTCTAAATAAATTATTATTTGATGTAATTGATCAGTAGAAAATGACTTACGTGCTTCCAAAGTCTTAAAAATGTTTAAATGTATGAAAAGTTACTACTCTTAAATTCATTTTTTTTTTAAATAAAGCCATTTTGACCTTATTTTTATCTCAAAAAGTTCTTTAGCTTGTACCCTTTCTAAGGGTATGCTACACGCTATGAAAAACAATTCAAATGTAGTCAAAATACTAGTTAGAGAGTCAGTTATGGAGTGTTTTAAGAAAAGACTTATTACGGTTACTATATTTTTTTATTTTATTTCGAATAAGAATACATTGTAGACTATAATAAAAATTATTTTGTTCTTTTACAACCATAAACAAAAAAAATATATCGATTCAAAGGCGAGATTTTGGGTAATTCAAAGAAAGAACAAAAAAAAAATAAAACTATTACCGTCACACTTAGGACATGGAGGTCTTTAGGTGAAACCTAGCAAATGACCCCCCCAATCCCCCAAAAAATTGTGTCGGTCCATGCGCCAAACACCCTGTATAATTATACGTTATAATACTTTGATGCTACCATTTTGACTGGAAAATCAAAAAGTAATAGGAGGAGGAAAGTAATAGGTGCAGCATCAGTTCAAGGTTACTATGTTACCTAATATCATTGAAGTAACAGAATACCAAATTTTGACTCGATCAGACCTGTGGGAGATGCTCACATCCATTCATCACTTAGAAAAGAGCTGACATAATCATCAAACAGCTGAATAGGTTTTCTTGAGTCGTATAATAAAAAATCTAAATCGATTGAGAGCTTCGATGCCGCAGACAGATACTCAGATACATACGTTAAACTTATAACACCCCTCTGTTTCCCTCGGGAGAAATTAAAAAAAAAAAAAAAATTTTCTTTTTCTTTACAAATCATATACGTTTTGAGTTGTGACGATCCTTGGGGAGGTCATGTCCAGCACTGGACGTCTTTTGGCTGATATTTATTTATTTAAACATACACACACTATCTTTATATAATGATGAAGATCAAAGTGATTAGTAAGGGTGCGACCAATCGACGTCGTTGACGAACATACGTCACAAAATATGTCAGGATATGTAACGATTTACCGCTGTCTGAGTGCATCCTTACTGATCTGAAATTGATGAGCAGTGAAGATAGACAAGACGTTTTATTACCTAGAAACACAGTAACTTTATAATTATTCAAATAAATTATAAATTCTAAAGTAATTATGAGTAATTTACCAAAGGCTACATATAAATAGTAATTACCCATGCGATTTAATTGGGTGGAGGCTCATACACATTCAAATATAAAACGTCATCGTTTTGATTTATTGCCGCTTATTTTTTCATTTTAATTAATAATAAAAAGAATCAAAAAGTTGAACTTTTCTAGGTCTATTAATTTGATCATGAACGCACTGATGGGCTCGCCAATTTATTTCATGATACGCATATCGGTCAAAGCAGGGTTGTCGAATGAAAGTAATGATTTTTGGAGATAAATAAATGGATTAAAATAAATGTAATGACTACCAAAAAAATTTAATGCTCACCAAAATTGATAAATGCTCACCATATCTACGTCGACCCACTGACAAAAAACCCTAACCCTAGACGGTCAACGTCAGGGGCACCCCGAGGTTGGTTAGGTTCCTTTAAACCCTGCAGACAGAAATAGGAGCCCCGCTTCGCGGGTCGCCGTCAACCTGCTGTCAGTTTTCTAAATTTATAATTTCACAATAAAATGGTTTTAATTTTGGTTTGAATGTGCAAACAGCGCTGTTTCATATGATACTCCACATGCCCTAGTAGCCCCACTTTGAATTTTTAAGACCCCCTTTCAGTCCGTTGCAAAAAAAAAAACTTCTTTCTTATTTGCAAAATAGGTGGGTATAAACGTCATCTAAAACTGTTCCAAATTTCAAGTTGATAGCATTAGTAGTTCTTGAGATATCCAGCTGTGACAGACAGACAGACAGACTGAGTCGCACCATAAGGGTTCCTTTTTACCATTTTGGTACGGAACCCTAAAAATAAATAAACCTCACTCAACCAAACTCTCTCGTTTCATTCGTGAATTTACACCTCGATGGTTTCCGTCTGATCACAAGTGTATTATTTCAAAATGATAACAAATCATAATATTACTGATTTAAAAAACCATTAAATAGCAGTTTTGGTGTCACAACTCTAATATAATACACTAAACAGACACACTCATCAATCACGAACGTCGACACAAACGATAATATTTGTACTCGATGTGTTCGATATTGTTTCTCAATTGTTTAGCCAGCCATCATCAACGATTCGAAGTTTGATGCGCGATTGATGTTAAACAGTATTTTTTTTTTGTAAAAACAGTTTTTTTGACTGATGGAGTTTTACCAGAAGATTAGAGTCATATATACGTATTAAAAACCCACAGAAGAGCTCTTTGTACAAAAATAAAGAGAACAACAACAATTAAGTTAATATTACCACAGATTAATACAGATGGGACACTCCACAGACACAAGTACACGGCGGGCTCCGTCCGCGGGGCTAATTCAATAGAAATGCCGCGCGCCGAATGTATAAGAGTTACGCGATAGAAAGAGAGGCAATGTGTAGGTGAATATAACCGTTCATTCCCGACGACACCACCAGTGGTGTCGTTTTCAGTGGTGTCGTGGGGAATGAACGAATATAACTGTAGGTAATTAGCGTTCTGCGAACTGAATTGCATTTTATTGTGTCGTAGCAAGAGTCGCTTTTTATTTAAATGATTTTGCGGAGTGTCCCATCTGTATTAAACTGTGATAATAAATAAAGACTGGGGGATAACGCTGGTATGTATTTAGTTGGTAAGCCTTTAGAGAATAAATAAGTAAATTACTGGCATATCTGACATTTCTGCTTTGTCTCTGGCATAGCAATGTTTCTGCGATGTTTCTGATATTCTTGATGTTTATGGATGACGGCGACGCGACGGTGAGCACTACCTTTGTGAGGGTCGCCTCCTTGTTTGTCCCCCGAGAATAGAAAAAATTTCTTATGAAATTGTTAGGGTTCCGTACCAAAATGGTAAAAAAGGATTATGGTGCGACTCAGTCTGTCTGTCTGTCCGTCTGTCAGTCACAGCTGGATATCTCAAGAACTACTAATGCTATCAACTTGAAATTTGGAACAATTTTAGATGACGTTTATTGCGTAACCTATTTTGCAAATAAGAAAGAAATAAAAATGTTTGTTTTTTTTGCAACAGGGTCTTAAAAATTCAAAGTGGGCATAGGGGCATATGGGGTGTCATATGAAAGAACGCTGTTTGCACATTCTCTTTTTTTTAATTTTTTTAGGCCGCATAGTTTTTGACTTTTGTTGAAAAATTTACAAAAAAATACCGTTGCCCCCCTTATCTCCGAAGTTTGCAAAGAGAAAAACCTGAAATTATTTTATGTGATAGAAATTTATGTAAATATTACAGGAAAAATAAAACGATGTCTCTAAATAGCACACTTTTTCAGAAATCGGAACGGAACCCTCGGTGCGTGAGTCCGACTCGCTCTTGACCGGTTTTTTATATACCGAGAGAGGATGTCTAAATCTCTCTTTTTGCTCGCGAAACTTTGTATGTATGTGGCGAGTATTACGGGTTTGTTTTCCACATAACAAATTAATTATTTAATTGCTAACCTACGTGCGTTCAATGTTTATGTGGTTCAAATCGAATAACTTCAAAGCGGAAATTGCTCGTTAATTGGTTAATTGTGCAATCATGCAATATGATTGTGTTTATTGCTGTAGGTAGGATATCGTTTTCAACGTTAATTCAGACTTATAATGGTTTGTTTTCGCCGTACTACATTCAACTCAGACTGTCGTAGTCAACTGAAATCCACCACAAAACCTGTGGTCGTCCATATTCCGTATGCAGTCTGTTTTAGCCACCTTTTTACGGTCGTCGGTCTACCTAGCTTTGAGGCGTCCAAAACTGTGCTTGCTCTCCATGGTCTCCTTGTATATAACAGAAGGTCAATTATTATTAAATTACAGTTAATTCCATATCCTAAGGGCATGTCTTCCCTACCATTACCGCGCCCCCCCGTCTACTCCTTGATATACAATGGTCTCTGTTGCACCATGTAACATGAGGCAACAGGGGCTAGTGTGAATCTTTGGGTTCATTCGAGAAATCGAGTCTGGTTAAACCATGGACCTAATATACAAACTGGATTGAGCTCTCATACCAAAAACACGAGCAGAGAGAGATATGTCATATTAAGGCAGTTTCTCTCCTTCTAATAGGGTGACCAAACATTTTTATGACAAACAGGAAAATTCGTTTATACAGAGATAATTTGCGTCCGGTTGACCCTAAGTGATTTCAAATTATTGTTTGTATTACAAACATATTGTAATTAAATAATATAAAGAAATAGACCTTTTTCGAAAGCTCCTTTATGAAACTGAACATTATTGTGTTCTGTGTCGGTGTTGAATCGTGTACCTACCCATGTTTTGACGCAAGAAGGAAGGACTACAATATTGGTGAGACTCGTCTTGTGGCGAATCATCAAATTTGATCACGTAGGTATACGTGGCTTATGATGAAGTAGGCATGTAGAATCTCGTTCTGGGACCACGGTACTTTCTTGCTCTTTTTTCGTTTACTCTACAGAGCCTCTTTGGGTAAGTATGTAATTGAAGCAAAGGGAAATAAAATGATTCTGGAATTACATCCAACCATATTTGTTGAATTTCTTCTTTGGAAGGAAAGCTGTAACCAACATAAAAATAATGCTATTTCAATCATGCGATTTAAAACTACAAATTGTATTTATTATGCGCCTAATATTAATAGTTTTAATCAGAATTACACTACTTAAAGCTTTTGTAGACAGAAGACGCTAAGTCTTCTGTCTACAAAACGTCTAGAGCATGGTTACACTACTTAGACTCAACATTGTTATTATTTAATAACAATTTTAAGCCTTTTATCGAGATTTATTTAAATCTTTGTTATTCCTTACAAATTCCTTACCTGTGAAATTAAATGCCACAACCAGCATAACTATCACTTTTACATTTCTTGATGCAACACTTTCTCACCATTTTCGCTATATAATTTGAAAAAAACCCCCATGAAACCATTGATGTCAGATTTCAGTGTTACCAGAGTAATTATATGATAGCTACCAAACATTAATCAAAATTATATTATTTTGATTATTTTACTCATGGAGCTTACTTATAAAATTATTGGCTATGATATACAGATTGTAAACCTATAAATAAAATTATTTAAAACTAATCTAAATGCTAAAATAAATATACGTAACTTATTTTACCTACTTGTAGTTGTAGTAGGTGAAATTTTTCTATCATCTTTATAATTTTTATCTGTTGGCAATTGAGCAAAAGGGACAAACTACTGAACTCGGGCCCTCTCTCTCGGCTCGTTTTGCCTCAGCTAAGATATCCTATCAAAAGTAAACCTAAAGTGCAATTCTTAAGGTTAATTTTTGTATGATACGATTTTTGGAGAGAACGGTGCATTTCATTCATTCATTCAATTGAAGTTGAACTCCTTTAATTATCATATAATTTACTTTTTATTTCGAAACTTAAGACTTGTAAACATTTTATGTGAAAAGTGGTTCTGATTGGGAATCCATGCCCATTAACAGACCCAGAAACACCTATTGTATGTAACAAAAAATGGTGAAGGCATTTGTACACCTGGCAGTAGAGAGTGTTTTTGCAATGTTTGGCAGAGTGGTTACAAATACTCTGAACATTTTCCGAGTTATTATTTGATCTTGCCTAATTTCGCTGCAAGTCCGAACACTCCTCTAAGGACTCGTCTGCCCAAAGCCTATCGGTCCAGTTCTTATGTAATCATTATCTTGCCCATAACCCAATTTATTTGGGCTTAGCGCAACATGTCATCGTCTTCCATACTTCTCTATAAGTCGTCAACTCATTAGCCACCCCCTTTCTAGCCATATCATTTTTGACACAACCCATCCATCGTTTCTTTGGTCTTTCCCTACTGATAAAGCCATCTTCATTCATACCCAAAACTTTCCTCACGACATTTCCTTATAGCAAGTTAATTCTGTATCATAATCTGTAAAAAACTTCGATCCTAACTGGTTTCTTGCACGCTAAGTAAACTTCGATAAATACAAAATTAGAGAGAGATCTGTTCAACATTTCTATTGTTATTCTTTTCAAACCCGTTTAAAAACTATTTAGAAAAGTTATTAAAACTTCAAATATCTGCTTATGTTTTCATTATTTTTTAATACTCACTGTGGCGTAAAGAGGGAAGATTCGAATCAAACTTACCGGTCGCTGCCGTCCCGCCGCTTCGCACACCGATGGGCTTAGAAGGCGCGTTCGATAGTTCTGAATCTTGCTTCAACTCCACCTCACATATTTTTCCACAGGCGCTGGTTCAGGGTATATCTGGTATCTTGCGGGGATTGTAGCACGTTTCAACCGAAGGACCTTATTTTATTTAGAGAAGTATGTATCGCGCGTGGCGTGTATGCGCGGACACCCGTATGGTACGTAGTACCAACTGCAAAGAGAACGGTACGTAACACTCACTAAAATTATGTTAAATGAATAGGCGGGGTTAAAAAGAGTATTCTTCATTTTAAAGTGAAATGCATACCTTTTTCTGATACAAAATAATACTCTTTGAGATCTTATCGCTCTTAGAACTCAATTAAGAAACTCGGTAAAGTATTAACCCCTCAAGTGTCGAATGCACCCCATGTGTGCATAAGAAAAACCCTTTACATAATAGGTAAATAAGCTTATATCACATACATATAAACGTAAAAAAAATCATCCGATGGAAAAGCAATCATCATCATTAGTTGTGAACCTATGGAGTTCGCAGCTAACCCGCCCCCCCCTCCCCCCTTGTCAAATGCACCCCAAGTGTGCAAAAGGACAAAACTTTACATGATAGGTAGGTATATAAGCTTAGATCACAAATATACAGGGTTATTTGTAAAACACCAGTAACCTCTTAAGGGGTCATTATACTCATCATTATGAACAACTTTTACTATGGGACCAAACCTGAAATCGCGAAAAAAAAATCAGCTTTGACGAGTTTGATGTAGATAAATGTACTGAACAGCTGATTTTTTTTCGCGATTTCAGGTTTGGTCCCATAGTAAAAGTTGTTCATAATGATGAGTATAATGACACCAGGTTACTGGTGTTTTACAAATAACCCTGTATAAACGTAAAAAAACATCATCCGATGGAAAACATATCATCATCAGTAGTTGTGAACCTATGGGGTTCGCAACTAACCCCCAACCCTCGCCACTCACTGGGGTTTTGGGTCTAAAATTAGCCCAACTCAGACACTTGAGTGGTTGAAAGGGCAGTTTAGATACCTTAGAAAAAACTACATGGTTTTCTAAAATTATTATTTTCTTCTCATGGGACATGGGCGTATTGTGGGTGTAATAAACAAGGTCTAATTTAAATAACGCACAACCTCTTATGAGGTCATAGTACTCATCATTATGAACAACTTTTACTGTGGGACCAAACCTGAAATTGCGAAAAAAAATCAGCAGTTCCCTAGGACGAGCGATTTCAGGGTTGGTCCCATAGTAAAAGTTGTACATAATGATGAGTACAATGACTCCTTAAGTGGTAGTGCGTTATTTAAATTGCACCTTACATACACCTCACACACACACCAACACCTCACACCACACACCACACCACTACCACCAACACCAACACAAACACACACCACCACACCACACCTCCAACCTCACATACCATATAGCTCTGACCAACCCTTCGGGGAAACAAGGCGTGATGTTGTGTCTGCATAATTATCATCTCGTGTGACCACTATCTCACGATGTCAGCGAATTCACTCCAGTGAATGTTAATTTTTAGGGTTCCGTACCTCAAAAGGAAAAAACGGAACCCTTATAGGATCACTTCGTTGTCCGTCTGTCTGTCTGTCAGTCTGTCAAGACCCTTTTTCTCAGAAACGCGTGGAGGTATCAAGTTGAAATTATTATCAAATACGTAGATCTATGGTCTCTTGGAGTCCTGAAAAAATCAACCTTCTAAGTCAACGCAATAAAAAAATATGGTCATTTATGTGACATATTTTGATACTCGCAAGTAAATCAAATCCTATTAGGGTACTTCCCATTGTCCTAGAAACATGAAATTTGGCAAGAAGCAAGGTCTCATAGCACAAGTAAAGGGAAAAGTCCGAAAATTGTTAATTTGTCATTTTATCACATAAAAAATATTTTCAAGTCTGTCATTTCATCTGCCCATTTCATTTGATTTTCGAATGATGCCGAGTGCCGAAATCCAACACCGTTGGTTCACTAATAAATTTATTTTTAATTCATTTTGTTAAAACATTTCACTTCGAGTGAAAGACGAAAATGAACCAAAATTGAAGCGTCTGATATCTGCTTAAGCGATGACGCAGTCGACAGTGCTAACAGTGCTACAGTCAGCAACAAAAGTCGATTAAAACTTGTGTTTTCTAAATCTGAATTATTGAGAAAAATACTTCAATAAAATCGGAACATAATTATGTTAATTTTAAAGAAAATTAACTCTTATCTAACAAATGTATGCTAAAAAGAAGGTTATCGTATCATTTTGTGTTAATTTAGATGATGTTAAAAAGTAGCAGTGTTAACCGACTTCTATTGCTGACTAATTATCTTTGTAACTTTTAACCTTCAATAAAGTGCTGGTTGGGCTATTCTGTTAAGTTGCTGACCGTACATCAAGGAACTAATTACCTTTTGTAACTTTTAACCTTCAATAAAGTGCTGGTTGGCCTATCCGATTTATCGAGAAAACCCCACTTAACCAGATTGATGTGGCGTCTTCTCACTTGGACTCTGACTTTTATGAGTTTTTTGACATTTAAATTGTCTTCCGACGGAGACCCAGTTATGGTTAATGTGGCCAATGAATTAATAGCAGTCATAAAACACTTGGAAGTACTAAACCTTTTTAAAATAATAAACCTCTCAAAATCAATTTATTGAAGCCAAGATTACAAAAATGCAAACTGTAGCAACACAACAGAGTAATTAGTAAGAAAACTCATCACAATCAATTGTGACGCAGTGTCTAAGTAGAACAGGCCGCACACACGTATCTTGCTGAATGACGCTCGATGCAAGCGCAGTACGTTCTTGCAAAGCTTTTTCTCATCATCTGTCAAAAAATGCAAAGACAACATTGGTCTATTCTCCACTGATCATCATAATTTGCCTAGTTTGATTAGTGGTATAGAGGCATGAGGAACAGGGTGTAAAGTTCACTCAACCTCCAATGAAAAGCGAGTATCCTCCGACCAAACGGGTGTGGTGTCCGGTGGGCTACTGCACGACGATTGATGTCGGGACGTTGTTTACATGCTAGTGGCGTGGTAAACACTAATTGCGCGATGCAGGACTTTGCGTACCGTCAGTGAGATGCGTATTTCACATGTAGCGATGTAGATGCTGCCACAGTGGCAACATTGTTAACTTTAACAGTGGGTTGGTGACTTCACCAAACCACGCTTGTCAACCAAACAGTAACCATATAAATGTTTTGATATAGACAACAGGTGACACTTTGATCTTGCAGTACCTACTTCAAATAAATGGAAATAATTAAAGAAGGAAGTAGCAAACCTGAGCAAGTTGACTTCAGAATAAGTGCGCAAGTATCTTGAACACTTTGAATAGCTGAGTAGAATTTCTCGCATTGTTGGATCAATATTGATTGCCATATTACATCCTTTACTAACCAACTTAAAACGTACAACGAACGTATAATTGATTCATCCTGCAACAAAATAGTTTGAAACATTATAAACTTAATAAAGAAATGTTGACAAATAAGAGTACATAATAATAAATAAGTTACTCCCCATGTCATTAATCGTTTTGCCTTTTTTAAACGTTTCGATTGCCACTTGAATGTAACAAAGAGAATTTATTAATTCGAAAATGTGGAAGAGTATCTGAAAAATATTTATAAAAATAAGAAATTTAAGAAATAAATTTAGGTTTTGTGTTTTGTTTGTTTTGTCTCGATGCCACCTGACTTATTCCGAGTATAATTTTTATCCTGTAACATTTTCATGAATTGATATTAATAAAAAATAGTAAGTAGGTAGGTACCTAGGTAGAAAATTTACTTACGAATGGCTGAAAACAAATTTTATAAATGTTATAACACTCTAATATTTTAACGTAAACCTGAAATACATTTTTACTAAAATTTTCTCCGTTAATGTTTCCGAATTCTTGCGAATTTAATACATGAAAATTCCAAAGAATGACTTTATTTTTTAACATTTGAATGACTCGCAAGGCATAAACTATATTGACATCGAAAATAACCATAAAATAGCCAACATATGCAGCATAGAAAGGAACACCTAACTGAAATATAAAATATGTGAAAACAATCACATAAAAACCTAGAGCCACGCTTCCAAGAATCCAATTGAAAATTATGAAGTGGTTAAAACTGGTTTCATTGTTGATGAAATTGTGTACGTTTTGAAAAGTTAGGACCAGCAGGACATTGTTTTTTGTTTGAATGATTCCAATTACGAAATTCATAGTATAACCGATACAATAGAAAAAAACAGTTGAAGTAAAAAGTAACATACTCGAAGGAAGTTCCTAGACTATCATTTAAGGCTACCAAATAGGTACTGAGTATATATAAAAATATAAATACTAATGTCACAATCATCGAAAAAAAATTTGAGATGAGGCTATTTGGTGTTATAACATTATCTTTGATGCGATATTTAGGACAGAACATGATATATTGCATCAGATTCAAAGGTAGGAGCATCGACTGCACATCTTTGTCCACCGTGTTGTATAAGTTAAAGTTCACTGGATTTTTTTTTACGATACTTCTAAATGTCTTCATTTTTCTCAACTTAAACAGTAGCTCTCTGGCACACAAGTGATACAATAATCGATGGTAAATGTATTGACTATTTATATCGAATCCATTAAGGTACCTAAGTTATTACGAAAAACTCAAGTCTAAAACTCAAATAAATAAGTCAAATAAGTAGGTATAATAATATAAGTCTTTGACTAGCTTATCCCAGTGGCGTCGCCCGCGTGAATGTCCGAAATTATCCCACGGGAACGTACTACCGAGAATTCCTTCCTTATTCCTTGTCTACATTATAAAGGGAACCTCTTTGCTAAATTTTAGCTTTCTAGGTCCAAGGGCGTAGGGCGGGCTGGGCGTTGATGAGTCAGTCAATCAGACAGTCAGTCAAGACTTCTCTTTTTATTTATATATAGATATAGAAGATTGTAAAAAAGACGTTCACGCCTCATAAAAAAAAAAACATAACTCTTAAATTAAAAACCCATAAATAAATTAAAACAAGTATTACCATTAAGAATAAAATTCTTGAATATTCCCCTAAAATTTAAAGCAAATCCCGCTCGTCTATATTCAATATTAAACCAAGAAACTAAAGTTCTATGTCCACGTAAGTTATATTACTCTTTAGTTAAAAAAAACGTTTTAAAAAAGACTTTTACTTTTATTTTGTACTTTTTAACAAGGCGTGATGTTATGTCTGTGTGTGTCTTCTCGTGTGACCACTATCTCACACTGATGTAAGCCGCTTCACTCCAGTGAATGTTCATTTTTAGGGTTCCGTACCAAAATGGTAAAAAAGGAACCCTTATGGTGTGACTCAGTCTGTCTGTCTGTCTGTCTGTCACAGCTGGATATCTCAAGAACTACTAATGCTATCAACTTGAAATTTGGAACGGTTTTAGATGACGTTTACCCAACTCTTTTACAAATAAGAAAAAAGTAAAAATATTTATATATTTTTTGTAACAGGGACTGAAAGGGGGTCTTAAAAATTCAAAGTGAGGCTACTAGGGTATGTGGGGTATCATTTGAAAGAGTGCTGTTTGCACATACTCAAACATTTTTTTATTTTTTTAGGCCCCATAGTTTTCGTGTTTAAATGAAAATTGTAAAAAAAATACCATTTCCCCCCCTTATCTCCGAAGTTTGCAAAGATAAAAATCTGAAATTATTCTATGTGATAGAAGTTTACGTAAAGATAACAGGAAAAATAAAACGATGTCTCTAAATAGCACACTTTTCACACACACGCACACTTTCAGAAATCGGAACGGAACCCTCGGTGCGCGAGTCCGACTCGCTCTTGATCGGTTTTTATTTCATTCCACGTTTGCACCGACAAAATTACCTAGAAATGAACTTTCATCTGCTCATTTCATTTGATTTTCGATCATATACCGCGGCGAGCGAATGATGCCGAGTGCCGAAGTCCACTAATAAATTTATTTTAAGCTTTAATTCATTTTGTAAAAACATTCACTTCGCGTGAAAAACAAAAATGAACAAAAATGTAAGCGTCTGATATCTGGTTAAGCGATGATGCAGTCGCCAGTGGTATCTTAGTAACAGTGGTACAGTCAGCCACAAAAGTCGATTAAAACTTGTGTTTTCTAAATCTGAATTATTGAGAAAAATACTTCAATAAAATCGGAACATAATTATGTAAATTTTAAAGAAAATTAACTCTTATCTAATAAATGAATGCTAAAAAGAAGGTTATCGTATCATTTTGTATTAATTTAGATGATGTTAAAAAGTGGCAGTGTTAACTGACTAATTATCTTTGTAACTTTTAACCTTCAATAAAGTGCTGGTTGGGCTAGAAAACCCCACTTAACCAGATTGATGTGGCGTCTTCTCACTTGGACTCTGACTTTTATGAGTTTTTTGACATTTAAATTGTCTTCCGACGGAGACCCAGTTATGGTTAATGTGGCCAATGAATTAATAGCAGTCATAAAACACTTGGAAGTACTAAACCTTTTTAAAATAATAAACCTCTCAAAATCAATTTATTGAAGCCAAGATTACAAAAATGCAAACTGAAGCAACACAACAGAGTAATTAGTAAGAAAACTCATCACAATCAATTGTAGCGCAGTGTCTAAGTAGAACAGGCCACACACACGTATCTTGCTGAATGACGCTCGATGCAAGCGCAGTACGTTCTTGCAAAGCTTTTTCTCATCATCTGTCAAAAAATGCAAAGACAACATTGGTCTATTCTCCACTGATCATCATAATTTGCCTAGTTTGATTAGTGGTATAGAGGCATGAGGAACAGGGTGTAAAGTTCACTCAACCTCCAATGAAAAGCGAGTATCCTCCGACCAAACGGGTGTGGTGTCCGGTGGGCTACTGCACGACGATTGATGTCGGGACGTTGTATACATGCTAGTCGCGTGGTAAACACTAACACTCGTATTTATAGTCAAGTAAAAGTAATTACTTAAGTGAAAGTAATTGCTCAAGCATTGATTTTCTTTCTATAGTTTAGTAATTGCTTGAAGTTAGAACTGTCAAAGCTTAGAATTCTTAGCCAAGTAATAGTCACCATTTTCTTTACTTAAGAATTCTACCCTCAAGTATGAAATTACTTAATAGCAAGTAATTACTCAAGTAATTACTTTGATTATAAATGTAAGCCTAATTGCGCGATGCAGGACTTTGCGTACCGTCAGTGTGATGCGTAGTTCACATGTGGCGATGTAGATGCCGCCACAGTGGCAACACTGTTAAAGTTCACCAAACCACGCTTGTCAACCAAACAGTAACCATATAAATGTTTTGATATAGACAAGGTGACACTTTGATCTTGCAGGACTTCAAATAAATTGAAATAATTAAAGAAGGAAGTAACAAACCTGAGCAAGTTGACTTCAGAATATGTGTGCAAGTATCTTGAACACTTTGAATAGCTGAGTAGAATTTCTCGCATTGTTGGATCAATATTGAATGCCACATTACATCCTTTACTAACCAACTTAGAACGGACAACGAACGTATAATCGTTTCATCCTGTAACAAAATATACGTTTGATGCTTCTATCAATAAAATTTGATCCAAGAGATGTAGACAAATAAGAGTAAATAAATAGTTACTCGCCATGCTATGAATCATTTCGCCTTTTTTAAAAGTTTCAATTGCCACTTGCAACCAACACAGAGAATTAAATAATTCGAAAATGTGAAATAGCATCTGAAAAATAAAAAAAATATAAATAAAAAAAAAGGAATTCAGTGACATTTTCATGGATATATTTATAAAAAAATAGTGTAAGTGCCTAGGTAGTAAAGTACTTACGAATGGCTGAGAACAACATTTATGAATGTTATAACACTCTAATATATTAACGTAAGCCTGAAATATATTTTTTCTATTATTTTCGCCGTTCGTATTTCCTAATTCTTGCCACTTTAGTACATGGAAATTCCAAAGAATGACTTTATTTTTCAACATACGAATGATTCGCAATGCATAAACTATATTGAAATCGAAAACTGGCCTAAAGTAGCTAACATATGCAGCATATAAAGGTACACCTAGCTGCAATATAAAATATGTGTGAAGAGTGACATAAAAACTTAAAGCTACGATTAGAAGAATCCAATTCCAAATTATGAAGTGGTTAGTACTGGTTTCATAGTTGATGAATCTGTGGACTTTTTGAAAAGTTAACACAAACTGGACATTGTTTTTGGTTTGAATGATCCCGATTACGAAATTCATAGCAAAACCGATACAAAAGAAGATACAGTTGAAATAAAAAGCAACATACTGGAAGGAAGTTCCTAGACTATCATTTAAGGCTACCAAATAGGTTCTGAGTATATATGAAAATATAAATAATAGTGTCGCAACCATCGAAACAAGGTTTGAGATGAGGCTATTTGGAGTTATAATATTATCTTTGATACGATATTTAGGACAGAACATCATATATTGCATCAGATTCAAAGGTAAGAACATCGACTGCACATCTTTGTCTACCGTGTTATATAAATTTAAATTCACAGGATAAGTTTTTCTAATATATCTAAATGTCTTCATTTTTCTCAACTTAAACAGTAGCAGTCTAGCACACAACTGATACAATAATCGATGGTAAATGTATCGACTATTCACCTCAAATCCATTAAGGTAGTCACTATGAAAAACTTAAGTGTAAGTAGAACGTTGACGACTCAAGCTTTTAAATAAATATTCGATAACGAGGTAATGTGCCTTGAAGTAAAATAAATAAAAAGAAAAAAATCTTAATAAAAAAAAATCGGTCAAGAGCGAGTCGGACTCGCGCACCGAGGGTTCCGTTCCGATTTCTGAAAAAGTGTGCAATTTAGAGACATCGTTTTATATTCGACTGATAAGTCGAATATAGAGACACTGAAATTATTCTACCATATTATTATGCACCTATATTCTGGCAAATAAATAAATTTCATTTCATTTCATTTCCTGTAATCTTTACATAACTTCTATCACATAGAATAATTTCATAGAATTTTTCTCTTTGCAAACTTCGGAGATATGGGGGGGGGTGGGGAACGGTATTTTTTTTTAAATTTTCCATCATAAGTCGAACACTGTGCGGCCTAAAAAAAAATAAAAATATGTTTGAGAATGTGCAAACAGCGCTCTTTCATATGATACCCCACATGACCTAGTAGCCCCACTTTGAATTTTTAAGACCCCCTTTCAGCCCATGTTGCAAAAAAAATACATATATTTTTATTTCTTTCTTATTGGCAAAATAGTTGGGTAAATATTATCTAAAACTGTTCCAAATTTCAAGTTGATAGCATTAGTAGTTCTTGAGATATCCAGCTGTGACAGACAGACAGACAGACAGACTGAGTCACACCATAACGACACGGTTGGCGCAGTGGTTGAGCGATTGACTGCTGCGCAGCATGTCGCGGGTTCGATTCCCGCACGGAACAAATATTTGTACGACCTACAAGTATTTGTTCCGAGTCTGGGTGTTTTTCTATCTATAATATGTATGTATTTACAAAAAAAAATGTATATAAGTAGTTTATCAGCCATCTCGTTACCATAAGGTATTAGGTTGCTTAGCTTGGGACTAGATTGCGTTGTGTGAAATGTCCAAAGATATTTATATTTATTTATTTATTTATTTTTATAAGGGTTCCTTTTTTACCATTTTGGTACGGAACCCTAAAAATAAAAAACTTAAATTCAAACCACCTAAATAAAAGGGCAGAGTTTAGTTATGTATTTGTAAGTACTGTAGTATTATAAATAAATACTTACTGGACAAATAACTTCGAGTCTTATTTTATTTTATTACTTTTACCGACGAGAGTAGTGAATTATTTATAAGAACTGCTAAAAGCCTAAAGTAAATTTCAATTTTATATTCACATTTATCAAATAATGAAGTAATTATTAATAATGATGGATAATTATTAATAATTTTCAATTAATCAAACTGGACCATAACATTATCCAATGATTAATATTAGGTAAACGTAAAAAAGACTTGGAAACACTGAATATTTCTAAAATAATAATATCGACTACGCACAAAATCAATTTACTAAGGCCAAGTTTACAAAAATGCAAATTGTAGCAACACAACAGTGTAGTTAGTAAGAAGACTCATCAGACTCAATTGTAGCGCAGTGTCTAAGTAGAACAGGCCGCACACACGTATCTTGCTGAATGACGCTCGATGCAAGCGCAGTACGTTCTTGCAAAGCTTTTTCTCATCATCTGTCAAAAATTGCAATGGCAACTTTATTCTTCATTAAAACGATATAAGTAAGTATAGACAGATCCTCTGTTCATCAGAATGTCCCTAGCTTGGTTGGTGGTGACACTGTAAAATCATAATATAGACTACTGACGTAACTTTAATTCTTGCAGGACTTCAAATAAATGGAATAAAAAGAAGGAACAAACCTGAGCAAGATGACTTCAGAATAAGTGCGCAAGTATCTTGAACACTTTGAATAGCTGAGTAGAATTTCTCGCATTGATGGATCAATATTGAATGCCACATTACATTCTTTACCAACCAACTTAGAACGGACAATGACCGTATAATTGATTCATCCTGTAACAAAATAGTTTGAAACATTGTAAACTTAATAAAGAAATGTTGACAAATAAGAGTACATAATAATAAATAAGTTACTCCCCATGTCATTAATCGTTTTGCCTTTTTTAAACGTTTCGATTGCCACTTGAATGTAACAAAGAGAATTTATTAATTCGAAAATGTGGAAGAGTATCTGAAAAATATTTATAAAAATAAGAAATTTAAGAAATAAATTTAGGTTTTGTGTTTTGTTTGTTTTGTCTCGATGCCACCTGACTTATTCCGAGTATAATTTTTATCCTGTAACATTTTCATGAATTGATATTAATAAAAAATAGTAAGTAGGTAGGTACCTAGGTAGAAAATTTACTTACGAATGGCTGAAAACAAATTTTATAAATGTTATAACACTCTAATATTTTAACGTAAGCCTGAAATACATTTTTACTAAAATTTTCTCCGTTAATGTTTCCGAATTCTTGCGAATTTAATACATGAAAATTCCAAAGAATGACTTTATTTTTTAACATTTGAATGACTCGCAAGGCATAAACTATATTGACATCGAAAATAACCATAAAATAGCCAACATATGCAGCATAGAAAGGAACACCTAACTGAAATATAAAATATGTGAAAACAATCACATAAAAACCTAGAGCCACGCTTCCAAGAATCCAATTGAAAATTATGAAGTGGTTAAAACTGGTTTCATTGTTGATGAAATTGTGTACGTTTTGAAAAGTTAGGACCAGCAGGACATTGTTTTTTGTTTGAATGATTCCAATTACGAAATTCATAGTATAACCGATACAATAGAAAAAACAGTTGAAGTAAAAAGTAACATACTCGAAGGAAGTTCCTAGACTATCATTTAAGACTACCAAATAGGTACTGAGTATATATAAAAATATAAATACTAATGTCACAATCATCGAAAAAAAATTTGAGATGAGGCTATTTGGTGTTATAACATTATCTTTGATGCGATATTTAGGACAGAACATGATATATTGCATCAGATTCAAAGGTAAGAGCATCGACTGCACATCTTTGTCCACCGTGTTGTATAAGTTAAAGTTCACTGGATTTTTTTTTACGATACTTCTAAATGTCTTCATTTTTCTCAACTTAAACAGTAGCTCTCTGGCACACAAGTGATACAATAATCGATGGTAAATGTATTGACTATTCATATCGAATCCATTAAGGTACCTAAGTTATTACGAAAAACTCAAGTCTAAAACTCAAATAAATAAGTCAAATAAGTAGGTATAATAATATAAGTCTTTGACTAGCTTATCCCAGTGGCGTCGCCCGCGTGAATGTCCGAAATTATCCCACGGGAACGTACTACCGAGAATTCCTTCCTTATTCCTTGTCTACATTATAAAGGGAACCTCTTTGCTAAATTTTAGCTTTCTAGGTCCAAGGGCGTAGGGCGGGCTGGGCGTTGATGAGTCAGTCAATCAGACAGTCAGTCAAGACTTCTCTTTTTATTTATATATAGATATAGAAGATTGTAAAAAAGACGTTCACGCCTCATAAAAAAAAAACATAACTCTTAAATTAAAAACTCATAAATAAATTAAAACAAGTATTACCATTAAGAATAAAATTCTTGAATATTCCCCTAAAATTTAAAGCAAATCCCGCTCGTCTATATTCAATATTAAACCAAGAAACTAAAGTTCTATGTCCACGTAAGTTATATTACTCTTTAGTTAAAAAAAACGTTTTAAAAAAGACTTTTACTTTTATTTTGTACTTTTTAACAAGGCGTGATGTTATGTCTGTGTGTGTCTTCTCGTGTGACCACTATCTCACACTGATGTAAGCCGCTTCACTCCAGTGAATGTTCATTTTTAGGGTTCCGTACCAAAATGGTAAAAAAGGAACCCTTATGGTGTGACTCAGTCTGTCTGTCTGTCTGTCTGTCACAGCTGGATATCTCAAGAACTACTAATGCTATCAACTTGAAATTTGGAACGGTTTTAGATGACGTTTACCCAACTCTTTTACAAATAAGAAAAAAGTAAAAATATTTATATATTTTTTGTAACAGGGACTGAACCCCTTTCAGTCCCTGTTACAAACCGGTCTTAAAAATTCAAAGTGAGGCTACTAGGGTATGTGGGGTATCATTTTGAAAGAGTGCTGTTTGCACATACTCAAACATTTTTTTATTTTTTTAGGCCCCATAGTTTTCGTGTTTAAATGAAAATTGTAAAAAAAATACCATTTCCCCCTCTCCGAAGTTTGCAAAGATAAAAATCTGAAATTATTCTATGTGATAGAAGTTTACGTAAAGATAACAGGAAAAATAAAACGATGTCTCTAAATAGCACACTTTTCACACACACGCACACTTTCAGAAATCGGAACGGAACCCTCGGTGCGCGAGTCCCACTCGCTCTTGATCGGTTTTTATTTCATTCCACGTTTGCACTGACAAAATTACCTAGAAATGAACTTTCATCTGCTCATTTCATTTGATTTTCGATCATATACCGCGGCGAGCGAATGATGCCGAGTGCCGAAGTCTACTAATAAATTTATTTTAAGCTTTAATTCATTTTGTAAAAACATTCACTTCGCGTGAAAAACAAAAATGAACAAAAATGTAAGCGTCTGATATCTGGTTAAGCGATGATGCAGTCGCCAGTGGTATCTTAGTAACAGTGGTACAGTCAGCCACAAAAGTCGATTAAAACTTGTGTTTTCTAAATCTGAATTATTGAGAAAAATACTTCAATAAAATCGGAACATAATTATGTAAATTTTAAAGAAAATTAACTCTTATCTAATAAATGAATGCTAAAAAGAAGGTTATCGTATCATTTTGTATTAATTTAGATGATGTTAAAAAGTGGCAGTGTTAACTGACTAATTATCTTTGTAACTTTTAACCTTCAATAAAGTGCTGGTTGGGCTAGAAAACCCCACTTAACCAGATTGATGTGGCGTCTTCTCACTTGGACTCGGATTTATGAGTTTTTTGATATTTAAGTTGTCTTCCGACGGAGACCCAGTTATGGTTAATGTGGCCAATGAATTAATAGCAGTCGTAAAACACTTGGAAGTACTAAACCTTTTTAAAATAATAAACCTCTCAAAATCAATTTATTGAAGCCAAGATTACAAAAATGCAAACTGAAGCAACACAACAGAGTAATTAGTAAGAAGACTCATCAGACTCAATTGTAGCGCAGTGTCTAAGTAGAACAGGCCACACACACGTATCTTGCTGAATGACGCTCGATGCAAGCGCAGTACGTTCTTGCAAAGCTTTTTCTCATCATCTGTCAAAAAATGCAAAGACAACATTGGTCTATTCTCCACTGATCATCATAATTTGCCTAGTTTTATTGGTGGTATAGAGGCATGAGGAATAGTGTGTAAAGTTCACTCAACCTCCAATGATAAGCGAGGATCCTCCGACCAAACGGGTGTTGTGTCCGGTGGGCTACTGCACGACGATTGATGTCGTGACGTTGTATACATGCTAGTCGCGTGGTAAACACTAACACTCGTATTTATAGTCAAGTAAAAGTAATTACTTAAGTGAAAATATTGATTTTCTTTCTATAGTTTAGTAATTGCTTGAAGTTAGAACTGTCAAAGCTTAGAATTCTTAGCCAAGTAATAGTCACCATTTTCTTTACTTAAGAATTCTACCCTCAAGTATGAAATTACTTAATAGCAAGTAATTACTCAAGTAATTACTTTGATTATAAATGTAAGCCTAATTGCGCGATGCAGGACTTTGCGTACCGTCAGTGTGATGCGTAGTTCACATGTGGCGATGTAGATGCCGCCACAGTGGCAACACTGTTAAAGTTCACCAAACCACGCTTGTCTACCAAACAGTAACCATATAAATGTTTTGATATAGACAAGGTGACACTTTGATCTTGCAGGACTTCAAATAAATTGAAATAATTAAAGAAGGAAGTAACAAACCTGAGCAAGTTGACTTCAGAATATGTGTGCAAGTATCTTGAACACTTTGAATAGCTGAGTAGAATTTCTCGCATTGTTGGATCAATATTGAATGCCACATTACATCCTTTACTAACCAACTTAGAACGGACAACGAACGTATAATCGTTTCATCCTGTAACAAAATATACGTTTGATGCTTCTATCAATAAAATTTGATCCAAGAGATGTAGACAAATAAGAGTAAATAAATAGTTACTCGCCATGCTATGAATCATTTCGCCTTTTTTAAAAGTTTCAATTGCCACTTGCAACCAACACAGAGAATTAAATAATTCGAAAATGTGAAATAGCATCTGAAAAATAAAAAAAATATAAATAAAAAAAAAGGAATTCAGTGACATTTTCATGGATATATTTATAAAAAAATAGTGTAAGTGCCTAGGTAGTAAAGTACTTACGAATGGCTGAGAACAACATTTATGAATGTTATAACACTCTAATATATTAACGTAAGCCTGAAATATATTTTTTCTATTATTTTCGCCGTTCGTATTTCCTAATTCTTGCCACTTTAGTACATGGAAATTCCAAAGAATGACTTTATTTTTCAACATACGAATGATTCGCAATGCATAAACTATATTGAAATCGAAAACTGGCCTAAAGTAGCTAACATATGCAGCATATAAAGGTACACCTAGCTGCAATATAAAATATGTGTGAAGAGTGACATAAAAACTTAAAGCACCGATTACAAGAATCCAATTCCAAATTATGAAGTGGTTAGTACTGGTTTCATAGTTGATGAATCTGTGGACTTTTTGGAAAGTTAACACAAACTGGACATTGTTTTTGGTTTGAATGATCCCGATTACGAAATTCATAGCAAAACCGATACAAAAGAAGATACAGTTGAAATAAAAAGCAACATACTGGAAGGAAGTTCCTAGACTATCATTTAAGGCTACCAAATAGGTTCTGAGTATATATGAAAATATAAATAATAGTGTCGCAACCATCGAAACAAGGTTTGAGATGAGGCTATTTGGAGTTATAATATTATCTTTGATACGATATTTAGGACAGAACATCATATATTGCATCAGATTCAAAGGTAAGAACATCGACTGCACATCTTTGTCTACCGTGTTGTATAAATTTAAATTCACAGGATAAGTTTTTCTAATATATCTAAATGTCTTCATTTTTCTCAACTTAAACAGTAGCAGTCTAGCACACAACTGATACAATAATCGATGGTAAATGTATCGACTATTCACCTCAAATCCATTAAGGTAGTTACTATGAAAAACTTAAGTGTAAGTAGGACGTTGACGACTTAAGCTTTTAAATAAATATTCGATAACGAGGTAATGTGCCTTGAAGTAAAATAAATAAAAAGAAAAAAATTTAATAAAAAAATAAAAAAACTTAAATTCAAACCACCTTCATAAAAGGGCAGAGACGCTAGAACAGTTAGGCCAGATGCTGCACAGCCTAGATGGAGCTTCTCGCATCGAGGGATCGCTTCTTGAAGTTGTGAAGGAGTATGTCTACCTAGGGCAAGTAATCCAGCTCGGTAGACACAACTTTGAGAAAGAAGCCGACAGAAGGATCCAATTGGGTTGGGCAGCGTTTGGAAAACTTCGTCAAGTCTTTTCGTCACCCATCCCGCAATGTTTGAAAACCAAGGTTTTACCAGTGCGTCCTGCCCGTTATGACATACGTAGCTGAAACGTGGACACTGACAGTCGAGCTGGTCCACAAATTAATAATAATAATATAATAATATCCTCGGACATTTCACACAACGCCATCTAGTCCCAAGCTAAGCAACCTAATGCTTGTGTTATGGTAACGAGATGGCTGATAAACTACTTATATACATTTTTTTTTGTAAATACATACATATTATAGATAGAAAAACACCCAGACTCGGAACAAATACTTGTAGGTCGTACAAATATTTGTTCCGTGCGGGAATCGAACCCGCGACATGCTGCGCAGCAGTCAATCGCTCAACCACTGCGCCAACCGTGCCGTCAAATTCAAGGTCGCTCAGCGCGCTATGGAGCGGGCTATGCTCGGAGTTTCTTTGAAGGATAAAATCAGGAATGAAGTTAAGATAAGATAAGATAAGATAAGATTTATTTCTCACCACAATATAAATCTACATTTTCAAAATATGATCAAGAACACAATAACATTTTTAATTATACTGTGGGAGACTGGTGCCTAAGCTAGGCGTAAGGCCTGTATTTCAGGACACCAGGTCTCCACCCCTTCGGAGGACATTTAAATATAATTATGCACTCATACACAGATGCGGTAAGTTATATAAACCAGAAAATAACATACTAGTGATTATTTCTAATTCTAGGGTTAGTAAGTGTGTGTGTGTGTGTGTGTGTGTGTGTGTGTGAGTATGCGGATGTATGTGAGGGTGTGTGTGTGGGGTTGTGTGTATGGGTGTGAGTGGTATTTGTGAGCGTACGTAAGAAAATGTGATAGAAAAAGTGAGGGCTGAATGCACAGAAAGGTGATTTATATAAATATACATGTAAGTATAAGTATTATATTATTATTTTGACTTACTGCTTAACAAGTTAGAGCTTTTGATATGTTAAGAATAGTAGTTTAATAAAAACCTAAACTAATACAAAAATAAGTTTAGTTTCAAACAAGCAAGTTATACAGTTGTAGCTAAAAGTTTTTCTGTAGCTTCATAACTTAATTCCTGGAGCCAGCTCCCAACCCTCAATTTGCACTTAGATTTGGTAAGTTCATAAATCGAAAGTGTCCGATTTATTTTATTGTACAGAAAGCGACCAAGGTAACAAAAGAAACGTTTGGAGAACATAGTAGTAAGTCGTTTACCTTGGCGGTCTACTGGGTCAAAGCGTCTTTTAGTTCGTAACAGCGAGGAGTTAAAGGAAAGCAGCCCATGTTGTTTTAGGGCCGTTTGTAGAACAAACAGTTGACGTACAGTTAAGACTTTAGTGTCTTTATATAAGAGTGCTGTGGGATATCGAAAAGGTAGAAAGGAAGATACCTTTAGAATAGCTCTCTGCGCTCTTTCTAATTGTATGATTGTGTATTTAGGTGCACCGCCCCAAGATGTTATACAGTATGTTAATAGGGACTGGGCGAGGGCAAAGTAGACTGATTTCATAAGCCTAACGTCAGCCACATTTCTTAGGGTCTTAAAGACAAATATTAGTTTACGCAACCTATTGCTGAGGGTGTTGATGTGTTCATGAAATCTCAAGTTGCAATCTATTATAATTCCTAGGTACTTTACACTATTTGCTTTTTGTAGGCAGGTGCAGCCACATGTGATGTAATTTTGATTAGAGCAGGAGTGAGCAATTATAGAATACGACGAAGACGTTTGAGTTGTGTGTGTGCAGGACTTTAGGGAAAAGGAAATGTACTTTGTTTTGTCCGTGTTCAGTGTAAGAAAATTACTACGCAACCACCCCATTACAGCATCAAAGCCTGTCTGAGCATGCGCGTAAACTTCATGCCATGAGTTTGCGCTAAAGAGAAGGGCAGTGTCATCTGCAAAAGTTATAATTTTACCCTTGGGGATTGTGAGCATACCCAGCTCGTTAATGTATATGAGAAAGAGAGTCGGACCGAGCACGCTCCCTTGTGGCACGCCATAGGTAACGGTGCGCTCATCACTGACGATATCATCGATCTTAACGAACTGGGTACGCTCACTGAGGTAGTTTTCAAAAAGTTTGAGTTGTACCCCCCGTATGCCTATTCTTTCCATTTTGTGAATAAGAATGGGTACAGAAACAGTGTCGAAAGCTTTGGCAAGGTCTAAAAATATACCCAAGACCTTCTGCCCTCCATCCATGTTTGTGACAATATAGTTAGTTAGATCATGAACCGCATCGGACGTTGATTTGCCAGCCCGAAAACCATATTGTGACGGTGACAATATATTGAACTTTTCTAAGTAGTCAACGAGCCTATTGTTCATGATCCTCTCAAGTATTTTGGATAGGGCAGGGAGCACAGCAATAGGTCTGTAGTTGTTGACACTGTTTCTGTCCCCACCCTTAAAGATAGGATGTATAATGGATTTTTTAAATGGTTTGGGAAATTGACCTGATTTTAGAGCGAGGTTACAGATGTATGTAAGTGGCGGTACAACTATGGCGATGTGTTTTTTTATTAGGCTATTAGAAATTCTATCCCATCCCACAGCACAGTCATTGCGGAGGGATGTTATCAGATTAGCAACTTCATTTTCATCCGTCGGTAATAGTGACATAGATTGCAAGCACCCGCTGCTGACAGACTGGGATGCTTCGTCAGTTGGCCTAGAAACTATTTTTTCCGCGAGATTTTTACCGATTTCTGAAAAGAATTTGTTAGCCAGGTTAACGGATTGCAGTGGAGTAGCTGACATATGTAACAAGTGTGATGCGTTGTCCCTCTTACGAGTTCTATTGGATATAGTGTTTATGGCTGCCCAGATTTGCTTGGTGTTGTTGCCTGCGTTGTTAATTTCTTTTCTCTCAAATTCTAGTCTAATCTTCTTCAATAGCTTGTTGCAGTAGTTTCTGTATCTAGAGAACGTTGTTCTTAAAATTTCGTTGTCAGGCGACTTTTTTGTTTTTTTGTGTAGATTGTCTCTATGCCGGATACATTGGAGAAGGCCCGGTGTGAGCCACGGCTTTATGATATTTTTGCGATTTGATATTTTAACAATTTTTGTATTTGAATCAATCACCTGTGTTATAAGGCTGATCATTACCTCTGCAGCTTTGTGAGGATTTTCAGTGCGATAAACTGGTTCAAAGTCAATTTGCTTTAAAGCAACGTCTAGTAGATTGTAGTTAGTTCGGATGGCTGTTTTTTTCGCTGATATTTTCTGCATTTTTTTAACTAAGAATAATAAGGTAGTATCATGGTCAGTCAGTGCGGAGTGAGCAACATGAGTTGATGCAGGTAGAGTTGTTTTAAGAATGAAGTGGTCAAGGCACGCTTGTAACCGCGTGGGCAGTGTGTGTGCAGGCAGTAGACCATGTGAAGCTAAAAGATTGAGGTAACTATGTTTGGGTGAGTCAAGACACTGATCATTAATGTTGATGTTTAAGTCCCCTGTGACAATTATATTTTTATAGTGTGTGATGCTGGACAGGATCATGTTAAGTGAGTTAAGAAAATTAGTAACATCTTTGAAGGCCGGCCGACGATAGATAGCCAGAAGGATAGTGCTGGCGTCGATTTTTATTAGTAGACAATTTGCATCTTCAATCGGTGGTTCTTCTACGGATACGTTATGATTTTTATGAACATAAACAACTACACCCTCGTTTTGTGTGAGATTGTTCTCAGTTTTGAAATAGTTATAGCCTTGGAGATCAGGGATGTAGCTAGAATTAAGAAGCCAGCATTCAGTTAATGTTATTAGGTCCCATTCAACCTTTGTTCTGGCGAGAATAGTGTGTAATCCTGCCATGTTTTTTGTAATGCTTCTAATGTTTTGGTTAAGAATTTTGAGTGATTGATTAGGATTGAGGTTGTGTGGAATACAGTTATCTAAATCACAGGTCGAAGAGTCCGACACAGAGACAGAATCTAAGTTATTTATATTATTTTGTGTATTATCGAATTATATTTAGTTTTTGACAATGTTTGCATTTTTAGTGTACTACTGGGTTTTGGGCAAGACATGCTAATAGTACTACTATGGCTTCTTAGGACGTGACTAAATAGTGATACTAGGTCATAGTTTAACGCACAGTCTCTTATTTCATATCTGTTTTGTGCAATTGATATAAACGTTAAAATAAAAAAAAGTGTGTAGTTTGGATGTGTAAATTGATAATGTGTCAGACAATTTTGTATGTAAATGTAGTTATGTAGGTTAGTAACTAATTTGTGTATTAAATTTGGAACAAATGATAGTAAAAGTAACAGTGAGAAGCAAGTATTTGAACATAAATGTATACAACAATTTTGTAGGTATTTGTAAAAAACAATGCTAATGGTATTTGAATAGAACTGTTTAGGACAATATTGTAGGTATTTGTGAAAAACAATGCTAATGGTATTTAAATATAAATGTTTAGGACAATATTGTAGGTATTTGTGAAAAACAATGCTAATGGTATTTGAATATAACTGTTTAGGACAATTTTGTAGGTATTTGTGAAAAACCATGCTAATGGTATTTGAATATAACTGTTTAGGACAATATTGTAGGTATTTGTGAAAAACAATGCTAATGGTATTTGAATATAACTGTTTAGGACAATTTTGTAGATATTTGTAAAAAACAATGCTAATAACAGATTTTAAGATAATTACATAAAATATCAAGTGATAGACATTCTTATATAGTATGGTAGAGCGAGGTAGGAAGTTTACTAGTCATTTATTTTTCTCTCGACGTAGTATAACCAGATCTTCTTCGGATTTTATGAGCCGGCTGGGTATCCCCTCCTTTTCGCGGACGTATACTTTGCCGTTAGCAGTCCAACATTGTTGATAGTCACTGCTTTTTATAAACTCTCTGGTAAGATAGTGCAGGCGTTTGGCTGAGGAAGTTAAGGCTTCCGATACGTAGATCGGTTTCTTGGGACCTGAAGCTTGCAAGTGGGTAGTATTAAGACGATTATCTATGTGTTGTTTGTTAAAGTTTTTAGTGGATTGTATAAATTGTTCTTTCATTGATGAGGATGTGAATTCAACAATGATTGTGCCCATTGTCTCTTTCTTGGCTCTCAAACGAAAGATATTTTTGACCTCGGATGGTGGCACAGGGAGGTTAATAATAGTACCGAGTTCTTTGACTAATCCACACAGAGATTCTTTGGTCTCAACGTTTAAAGATGGGATATTTTTAATTTCAATTGTTGCAGCTTTTAAGTTTCTCTCCAGATAGTCTACCTTAAGTTCAAGTGTTTTTATGACTTTTTGATTGTCTAAACATTCCGTCTGTAATTTATTTATTTCAAGCATGGCATCATCATATTTATCGGATAAAAATTGCACAGAGTTTTGAATTTGAGTATTCTGAGTTCGGATCTCATCAGTCTGAGTTTGTATTTCCATGTTTTGACTACGTATTAAGCTGTTTTGAGACCTTATCTCCTCAAGGGCTGAGTGTAGTGTGTCTATTTTATTATTGTGATGTTTTTGTTCCGAAATAAAATCAGAAAACATAGACTTCATCTCCAACATCATAGATTCTAAGCGTTGAAACTCAGCGGCATCACCTCGCTTTCTTTTTTTCTGCTGTTGTTCATAGGTTTCTTTATCAAAACTAGTGTGCAAATCAGGTTCCGAGTTGTGCAACGGCGATGATACAGATCTCGTAGGTGAACGAATCATATTTGTTAACAAGGTTTGCTTAATATGAGCTCAGACAATAAAAAAAAAAAAAAAAACTGTTCAGAATAAAATCGTGACGTGTAGTGTAGTTTGTATACTGTATGATGAAGAAAGCACCTTACTCACTCAGCGATCACATAAACTTGTTTTACTGCGCCCGAGTATCGCAAAATCCTGTGTTGACAGCACCTCGGTAAATCTTCGGTTCCCGAACAATATCCGAGCGACAGCGACAGCTGATCTACGATAAGCGCGTCCTTGAGCGAGTGCCAAGGACGGACTTTGAACTCGCTGCGCCGCACGTTGACAATAGAATAGCACGTTATTTTTCGTAGCCCGCAGTATTAAAAACTGTGTTTACTTAGTGGTCACTTTATAGAATCAAAATTAAGTTAGTGCACTGGATAGTTCACACACTTGGCTTCACAACTAGTACTAATTTATGGATAAATAATTACTTTATAACTAAAAGTTAATTTTATTATGCGCGAGAACAGTAGGTTTACGTGTTTGCACGTTTGAGCCCGCGGGGGGAATTGAAAGTTATCCGGAAAAGAACCGGAGTAACCGACATAGCTTGCAGAATAAGCAAACTGAAGTGGCAGTGGGCTGGCCATGTTTGTCGAAGGACCGATGGCCGGTGAAGCAGACGGGTCCTGGAGTGGAGACCGCGTATCGTGAAGCGTGGTGTGGGACCCCCCCAGCTAGACGGACCGACGACCTGAAGAAAGTGGCTGGGACAGACTGGATGCGGAAGGCGGAGGACAGGGTGTTGTGGCTCAGGATAGGCTGAGTTGAAATAGACAGACAAAATTCGTACATAGTGCGTGTAAGTAGGTATTTTAATAAGGTTTGCAAACAGTTTGACTTTGATCTTTTTGAAACAAGTGTGACCTCGGCAAAAAAGTGTTTAACAATGGATTTCTTTAGAGCTTAAATTCTTTAGGCTTGTTTTTTTTATTTTTTCTTCAAACCTCTTCTTGGTGGATCTTGGTTCTCATGGGAAATAAGTTGTCGTTAATTTTTACATATTTTTGGTGATGATCTACCTGAATGTAGATAATAATACCAGAATTAAGGAAATAATATTATATATATTTACTGAATTAACTGCTTAAATAAATTAAATAATAAAAGGAAAAATAGTATTTCATGACATCAAAATACATTTATAAGTAAATAAATAATAAGCGCCCAAAATAAGCGCTCTTCCTCCTCTCTACTATGCTGTGCCCGACAGGGTCCATAATTGTGACATTATTTTTAAGCTTACCAACTGTTATTATAACATTATGGAACGCAATAAAGAATTGAGAATTGAGAATGTTATTTAACTTTTTATTTTTTGGTCTTATTTGGCATGTGTATATTTTTTTCCACAGTACATTTTACCAGACAAGCTCTAGACGTGGAGACTTGTAATTGGCTGTCTGATTAGCATACTATTATTTATCACCATTGTATTTAGCTGTAAGTCTTCCAAAGTCTTTAAATAAATAAATAAATAAAAGGAAACAAATATTTATTCTTATGAATAAAATTCTTGAATATTTATCTCAACATCGCTACAAAAATAAAGCAAATTCACCTCGGTTTTATAGGTTCTACTATACTACCTATTAAATATTAAACCCATCAAACTAAAGTTCTATGTTTGCGTAAGTTTTATTTAGTACTTTTTAGTAAATTAAAAGCTTGTTTTTGTTATTGTGTGTGTTATTTGTTTAAATATGCGTTCTATCACCTTCACTTGGAAGGTACTTGTCAAGACAAAACCAACCAGCCCCACAACAGGGTAATCTTTTAAAATTGAGGAGTTCTTGTGGCCACCTTCCATCTCTATCATCAGACCCTGGAATACGGAGTACGGAGAAGCGTAGTCTATGATTGTACTTCAATCAATCTGCCTGGTCTTTTCCCAACTATGTTGTGGTCGGCTTCCAGTCGAACCAGATGCAGCTGAATACCAGTATTTTACATGGAGCCACTGGCTATCTGACCTCCACAACCCAGTGACTGAGTAATACGATACCACTTGGTAAGACTGGTTGTCAGACTTTCGGGCTTCTGACGACCCGTAACGACTGTCAAAGATCCACGAATGACAGCCGAGTCCAACGGCTTAACGCGCTTTCCGAGGCACGGAGGAGTTCGGTATGTAAAGATAGTCACACCCATCCACGGACTAACCCCGGCAAGTGTAGCTTAACCTGATGGATCGACCTGTGCAGCTGTTATTACTTAGCCGCGAGCTCCTCAAGTCTAAGATTGTACTTTAATTTTTATTTTATCTGTTCTTGTTTGATTTAAGCAAAACCAAAGAATAAACGATTTTGCATGAAAGTTTCTTTTAGTTATGTTTTTGTAAGTACTGTAGTATTATAAATAAATACCTACTGGACAAATAACTTCGAGTCTTATTTTATTTTATTACTTTTACCGACGAGAGTAGTGAATTATTTATAAGAACTGCTAAAAGCCTAAAGTAAATTTCATTGTTATATTCACATTTATCAAATAATGAGGTAATTATTAATAATGATGGATAATTATTAATAATTTTCAATTAATCAAACTGACCATAACATTATCCAATGATTAATATTAGGTAAACGTAAAAAAGACTTGGAAACACTGAATATTTCTAAAATAATAATATCGACTACGCACAAAATCAATTTACTAAGGCCAAGTTTACAAAAATGCAAATTGTAGCAACACAACAGTGTAGTTAGTAAGAAGACTCATCAGACTCAATTGTGACGCAGTGTCTAAGTAGAACAGGCCACACACACGTATCTTGCTGAATGACGCTCGATGCAAGCGCAGTACGTTCTTGCAAAGCTTTTTCTCATCATCTGTCAAAAATTGCAATGGCAACTTTATTCTTCATTAAAACGATATAAGTAAGTATAGACAGATCCTCTGTTCATCAGAATGTCCCTAGCTTGGTTGGTGGTGACACTGTAAAATCATAATATAGACTACTGACGTAACTTTAATTCTTGCAGGACTTCAAATAAATGGAATAAAAAGAAGGAACAAACCTGAGCAAGTTGACTTCAGAATAAGTGCGCAAGTATCTTGAACACTTTGAATAGCTGAGTAGAATTTCTCGCATTGATGGATCAATATTGAATGCCACATTACATTCTTTACCAACCAACTTAGAACGGACAATGACCGTATAATTGATTCATCCTGTAACAAAATAGTTTGAAACATTGTAAACTTAATAAAGAAATGTTGACAAATAAGAGTACATAATAATAAATAAGTTACTCCCCATGTCATTAATCGTTTTGCCTTTTTTAAACGTTTCGATTGCCACTTGAATGTAACAAAGAGAATTTATTAATTCGAAAATGTGGAAGAGTATCTGAAAAATATTTATAAAAATAAGAAATTTAAGAAATAAATTTAGGTTTTGTGTTTTGTTTGTTTTGTCTCGATGCCACCTGACTTATTCCGAGTATAATTTTTATCCTGTAACATTTTCATGAATTGATATTAATAAAAAATAGTAAGTAGGTAGGTACCTAGGTAGAAAATTTACTTACGAATGGCTGAAAACAAATTTTATAAATGTTATAACACTCTAATATTTTAACGTAAGCCTGAAATACATTTTTACTAAAATTTTCTCCGTTAATGTTTCCGAATTCTTGCGAATTTAATACATGAAAATTCCAAAGAATGACTTTATTTTTTAACATTTGAATGACTCGCAAGGCATAAACTATATTGACATCGAAAATAACCATAAAATAGCCAACATATGCAGCATAGAAAGGAACACCTAACTGAAATATAAAATATGTGAAAACAATCACATAAAAACCTAGAGCCACGCTTCCAAGAATCCAATTGAAAATTATGAAGTGGTTAAAACTGGTTTCATTGTTGATGAAATTGTGTACGTTTTGAAAAGTTAGGACCAGCAGGACATTGTTTTTTGTTTGAATGATTCCAATTACGAAATTCATAGTATAACCGATACAATAGAAAAAACAGTTGAAGTAAAAAGTAACATACTCGAAGGAAGTTCCTAGACTATCATTTAAGGCTACCAAATAGGTACTGAGTATATATAAAAATATAAATACTAATGTCACAATCATCGAAAAAAAATTTGAGATGAGGCTATTTGGTGTTATAACATTATCTTTGATGCGATATTTAGGACAGAACATGATATATTGCATCAGATTCAAAGGTAAGAGCATCGACTGCACATCTTTGTCCACCGTGTTGTATAAGTTAAAGTTCACTGGATTTTTTTTTACGATACTTCTAAATGTCTTCATTTTTCTCAACTTAAACAGTAGCTCTCTGGCACACAAGTGATACAATAATCGATGGTAAATGTATTGACTATTCATATCGAATCCATTAAGGTACCTAAGTTATTACGAAAAACTCAAGTCTAAAACTCAAATAAATAAGTCAAATAAGTAGGTATAATAATATAAGTCTTTGACTAGCTTATCCCAGTGGCGTCGCCCGCGTGAATGTCCGAAATTATCCCACGGGAACGTACTACCGAGAATTCCTTCCTTATTCCTTGTCTACATTATAAAGGGAACCTCTTTGCTAAATTTTAGCTTTCTAGGTCCAAGGGCGTAGGGCGGGCTGGGCGTTGATGAGTCAGTCAATCAGACAGTCAGTCAAGACTTCTCTTTTTAATTATATATAGATATAGAAGATTGTAAAAAAGACGTTCACGCCTCATAAAAAAAAAACATAACTCTTAAATTAAAAACCCATAAATAAATTAAAACAAGTATTACCATTAAGAATAAAATTCTTGAATATTCCCCTAAAATTTAAAGCAAATCCCGCTCGTCTATATTCAATATTAAACCAAGAAACTAAAGTTCTATGTCCACGTAAGTTATATTACTCTTTAGTTAAAAAAAACGTTTTAAAAAAGACTTTTACTTTTATTTTGTACTTTTTAACAAGGCGTGATGTTATGTCTGTGTCTGTCTTCTCGTGTGACCACTATCTCACACTGATGTAAGCCGCTTCACTCCAGTGAATGTTCATTTTTAGGGTTCCGTACCAAAATGGTAAAAAAGGAACCCTTATCGTGTGACTCAGTCTGTCTGTCTGTCTGTCTGTCACAGCTGGATATCTCAAGAACTACTAATGCTATCAACTTGAAATTTGGAACGGTTTTAGATGACGTTTACCCAACTCTTTTACAAATAAGAAAAAAGTAAAAATATTTATATATTTTTTGTAACAGGGACTGAAAGGGGGTCTTAAAAATTCAAAGTGAGGCTACTAGGGCATGTGGGGTATCATTTGAAAGAGTGCTGTTTGCACATACTCAAACATTTTTTTATTTTTTTAGGCCCCATAGTTTTCGTGTTTAAATGAAAATTGTAAAAAAAATACCATTTCCCCCCCTTATCTCCGAAGTTTGCAAAGATAAAAATCTGAAATTATTCTATGTGATAGAAGTTTACGTAAAGATAACAGGAAAAATAAAACGATGTCTCTAAATAGCACACTTTTCACACACACGCACACTTTCAGAAATCGGAATGGAACCCTCGGTGCCCGAGTCCGACTCGCTCTTGACCGGTTTTTATTTCATTCCACGTTTGCACCGACAAAATTACCTAGAAATGAACTTTCATCTGCTCATTTCATTTGATTTTCGATCATATAACGCGGCGAGCGAATGATGCTGAGTGCCGAAATCCACTAATAAATTTATTTTAAGCTTTAATTCATTTTGTAAAAACATTCACTTCGCGTGAAAAACAAAAATGAACAAAAATGTAAGCGTCTGATATCTGGTTAAGCGATGATGCAGTCGCCAGTGGTATCTTAGTAACAGTGGTACAGTCAGCCACAAAAGTCGATTAAAACTTGTGTTTTCTAAATCTGAATTATTGAGAAAAATACTTCAATAAAATCGGAACATAATTATGTAAATTTTAAAGAAAATTAACTCTTATCTAATAAATGAATGCTAAAAAGAAGGTTATCGTATCATTTTGTATTAATTTAGATGATGTTAAAAAGTGGCAGTGTTAACTGACTAATTATCTTTGTAACTTTTAACCTTCAATAAAGTGCTGGTTGGGCTAGAAAACCCCACTTAACCAGATTGATGTGGCGTCTTCTCACTTGGACTCGGATTTATGAGTTTTTTGATATTTAAGTTGTCTTCCGACGGAGACCCAGTTATGGTTAATGTGGCCAATGAATTAATAGCAGTCGTAAAACACTTGGAAGTACTAAACCTTTTTAAAATAATAAACCTCTCAAAATCAATTTATTGAAGCCAAAATTACAAAAATGCAAACTGAAGCAACACAACAGTGTAGTTAGTAAGAAGACTCATCAGACTCAATTGTGACGCAGTGTCTAAGTAGAACAGGCCGCACACACGTATCTTGCTGAATGACGCTCGATGCAAGCGCAGTACGTTCTTGCAAAGCTTTTTCTCATCATCTGTCAAAAAATGCAAAGACAACATTGGTCTATTCTCCACTGATCATCATAATTTGCCTAGTTTTATTGGTGGTATAGAGGCATGAGGAATAGTGTGTAAAGTTCACTCAACCTCCAATGATAAGCGAGGATCCTCCGACCAAACGGGTGTTGTGTCCGGTGGGCTACTGCACGACGATTGATGTCGTGACGTTGTATACATGCTAGTCGCGTGGTAAACACTAACACTCGTATTTATAGTCAAGTAAAAGTAATTACTTAAGTGAAAATATTGATTTTCTTTCTATAGTTTAGTAATTGCTTGAAGTTAGAACTGTCAAAGCTTAGAATTCTTAGCCAAGTAATAGTCACCATTTTCTTTACTTAAGAATTCTACCCTCAAGTATGAAATTACTTAATAGCAAGTAATTACTCAAGTAATTACTTTGATTATAAATGTAAGCCTAATTGCGCGATGCAGGACTTTGCGTACCGTCAGTGTGATGCGTAGTTCACATGTGGCGATGTAGATGCCGCCACAGTGGCAACACTGTTAAAGTTCACCAAACCACGCTTGTCAACCAAACAGTAACCATATAAATGTTTTGATATAGACAAGGTGACACTTTGATCTTGCAGTACCTACTTCAAATAAATTGAAATAATTAAAGAAGGAAGTAACAAACCTGAGCAAGTTGACTTCAGAATATGTGTGCAAGTATCTTGAACACTTTGAATAGCTGAGTAGAATTTCTCGCATTGTTGGATCAATATTGAATGCCACATTACATCCTTTACTAACCAACTTAGAACGGACAACGAACGTATAATCGTTTCATCCTGTAACAAAATATACGTTTGATGCTTCTATCAATAAAATTTGATCCAAGAGATGTAGACAAATAAGAGTAAATAAATACACTCCTTTGCAAAAAAAAACGGGCAGTTTGGATTTTTCTACATTATTGGTAATCATTTAGTTCTCATGAGGTTTTAATAGGCAAACTATGTTCCTGGCACATAATAAAGAGTCTGGGTATGAAAAAAAGTTAATTTCAAATTCAGAACTGTTGTTTTTAATAATAATAATCCCTTTTTCAGTTTATGACTTTTTACTTACTATTCGCGGGTTTGCGGTTAAATGGTTATCAGGCAACTAAAACTAACTTCTCGTTATTTTTATTAGAATAATTTATGTTTGTCGCATAATTCTGCCTCATTGTGACTTAAAACAGATATCTTTGTGTCGATTATAATGGCAGAAAAAGCAACAAGAGCTAGTAAAATTATAGTGCTGCTGGAAGTGGGGTGTAGCCAATGTTACGGTTCACAGCCGTTAAACGTGAGTGGTTCCACCGTCCAAAGAACATGGACTCGATACCAAGACACAGGTTCCGTTCAAAGAAGGCAATATTGTGGGAGAAAACGTTGCACACAACCACGAGACGACCGCTTTTTAGTGACTCAGGTATTGAGTAATCGCAAATGCAGTTACATAGACCTCAAAAGAAACCTTGAAGAGGTACGAGGAGCACAAGTTAGCCTATGGACAGTGAGGAGGAGGCTTTTAGCGGTTGATATACGCAGTCGACGACCAGCGCGGGCCCCCAATTTACTCCGTGAGTACCGGATTGCTCGACCGAGGTTCACTAGAAATTGTCTATCTTGGACACTAGGTAACTGGAGTAGCGTACTCTTCTCCGATGAGGCTCGAATTTGCTTGAATGGTGAGGACCGACGTCGGCGAGTGTTACGAAGACCAGGGGAACGCTATGCCGACGTGTGTTTTGAAGAAATCACCCCTTATAGTGGAAGGTCCGTTATGTTTTGGTCGGGCGTAACTTCCAGCTATCGTACCGAGATAGTGTTCATTGCAAATGGCTCACTAAATGCGCAAAGGTACATAACAGGAATAATTTGTCAACATGCACAGCCCGCACTGACTGTAATTGGTGAAGATGCCATTTCATGGACGATAATGCTCGGGACCACCGTTCTGGCGACGTAGATGCTTATATGCAAGAGGTCGGTATTCGTCGTCTGGATTGGCTAACGCGGAGCCCCGACCTTAACCCCATTGAGCACGTCTGGGACCTCCTAAAACGGCGAGTACGACCTGTCCAACGACCTTCCACAAAACATCAGGTGTGATTTCGGCTGAGTGGGAACACATTCCACAGGACACCATAAAAAACCTGGTGGAAAGCATGCCTAGACGATTACATGCCGTAATCGCTGCAAGGAGAGGTCATACTCGTTATTAATTTTTATTTTTTAATGTCTTTTTTTATTAAAATACCATAAAAATACTCGTAGTCTTAATTTAATTATACCCTAAAAATTTCCATTTTAACACGACTTTCTGTTTACATTGACTAAAACACCGATTCCAGGATTTAAGGGTTAAAAACTATATTCTCAATGATAATAAGAAATTTCTAGTCATTTATGCTAACGACATACTAAAAATATTAATATTATCCATAGAAAAGCCAATAACTGTAAGGTGCCCGTTTTTTTTGCAAAGCAGTTTAGTTACTCGCCATGCTATGAATCATTTCGCCTTTTTTAAAAGTTTCAATTGCCACTTGCAACCAACACAGAGAATTAAATAATTCGAAAATGTGAAATAGCATCTGAAAAATAAAAAAAATATAAATAAAAAAAAAGGAATTCAGTGACATTTTCATGGATATATTTATAAAAAAATAGTGTAAGTGCCTAGGTAGTAAAGTACTTACGAATGGCTGAGAACAACATTTATGAATGTTATAACACTCTAATATATTAACGTAAGCCTGAAATATATTTTTTCTATTATTTTCGCCGTTCGTATTTCCTAATTCTTGCCACTTTAGTACATGGAAATTCCAAAGAATGACTTTATTTTTCAACATACGAATGATTCGCAATGCATAAACTATATTGAAATCGAAAACTGGCCTAAAGTAGCTAACATATGCAGCATATAAAGGTACACCTAGCTGAAATATAAAATATGTGTGAAGAGTGACATAAAAACTTAAAGCACCGATTACAAGAATCCAATTCCAAATTATGAAGTGGTTAGTACTGGTTTCATAGTTGATGAATCTGTGGACTTTTTGGAAAGTTAACACAAACTGGACATTGTTTTTGGTTTGAATGATCCCGATTACGAAATTCATAGCAAAACCGATACAAAAGAAGATACAGTTGAAATAAAAAGCAACATACTAAGGAAGTTCCTAGACTATCATTTAAGGCTACCAAATAGGTTCTGAGTATATATGAAAATATAAATAATAGTGTCGCAACCATCGAAACAAGGTTTGAGATGAGGCTATTTGGAGTTATAATATTATCTTTGATACGATATTTAGGACAGAACATCATATATTGCATCAGATTCAAAGGTAAGAACATCGACTGCACATCTTTGTCTACCGTGTTGTATAAATTTAAATTCACAGGATAAGTTTTTCTAATATATCTAAATGTCTTCATTTTTCTCAACTTAAACAGTAGCAGTCTAGCACACAACTGATACAATAATCGATGGTAAATGTATCGACTATTCACCTCAAATCCATTAAGGTAGTTACTATGAAAAACTTAAGTGTAAGTAGAACGTTGACGACTTAAGCTTTTAAATAAATATTCGATAACGAGGTAATGTGCCTTGAAGTAAAATAAATAAAAAGAAAAAAATTTAATAAAAAAATAAAAAAACTTAAATTCAAACCACCTTCATAAAAGGGCAGAGACGCTAGAACAGTTAGGCCAGATGCTGCACAGCCTAGATGGAGCTTCTCGCATCGAGGGATCGCTTCTTGAAGTTGTGAAGGAGTATGTCTACCTAGGGCAAGTAATCCAGCTCGGTAGACACAACTTTGAGAAAGAAGCCGACAGAAGGATCCAATTGGGTTGGGCAGCGTTTGGAAAACTTCGTCAAGTCTTTTCGTCACCCATCCCGCAATGTTTGAAAACCAAGGTTTTACCAGTGCGTCCTGCCCGTTATGACATACGTAGCTGAAACGTGGACACTGACAGTCGGGCTGGTCCACAAATTAATAATAATAATATAATAATATCCTCGGACATTTCACACAACGCCATCTAGTCCCAAGCTAAGCAACCTAATGCTTGTGTTATGGTAACGAGATGGCTGATAAACTACTTATATACATTTTTTTTTGTAAATACATACATATTATAGATAGAAAAACACCCAGACTCGGAACAAATACTTGTAGGTCGTACAAATATTTGTTCCGTGCGGGAATCGAACCCGCGACATGCTGCGCAGCAGTCAATCGCTCAACCACTGCGCCAACCGTGCCGTCAAATTCAAGGTCGCTCAGCGCGCTATGGAGCGGGCTATGCTCGGAGTTTCTTTGAAGGATAAAATCAGGAATGAAGTTAAGATAAGATAAGATAAGATAAGATTTATTTCTCACCACAATATAAATCTACATTTTCAAAATATGATCAAGAACACAATAACATTTTTAATTATACTGTGGGAGACTGGTGCCTAAGCTAGGCGTAAGGCCTGTATTTCAGGACACCAGGTCTCCACCCCTTCGGAGGACATTTAAATATAATTATGCACTCATACACAGATGCGGTAAGTTATATAAACCAGAAAATAACATACTAGTGATTATTTCTAATTCTAGGGTTAGTAAGTGTGTGTGTGTGTGTGTGTGTGAGTATGCGGATGTATGTGAGGGTGTGTGTGTGGGGTTGTGTGTATGGGTGTGAGTGGTATTTGTGAGCGTACGTAAGAAAATGTGATAGAAAAAGTGAGGGCTGAATGCACAGAAAGGTGATTTATATAAATATACATGTAAGTATAAGTATTATATTATTATTTTGACTTACTGCTTAACAAGTTAGAGCTTTTGATATGTTAAGAATAGTAGTTTAATAAAAACCTAAACTAATACAAAAATAAGTTTAGTTTCAAACAAGCAAGTTATACAGTTGTAGCTAAAAGTTTTTCTGTAGCTTCATAACTTAATTCCTGGAGCCAGCTCCCAACACTCAATTTGCACTTAGATTTGGTAAGTTCATAAATCGAAAGTGTCCGATTTATTTTATTGTACAGAAAGCGACCAAGGTAACAAAAGAAACGTTTGGAGAACATAGTAGTAAGTCGTTTACCTTGGCGGTCTACTGGGTCAAAGCGTCTTTTAGTTCGTAACAGCGAGGAGTTAAAGGAAAGCAGCCCATGTTGTTTTAGGGCCGTTTGTAGAACAAACAGTTGACGTACAGTTAAGACTTTAGTGTCTTTATATAAGAGTGCTGTGGGATATCGAAAAGGTAGAAAGGAAGATACCTTTAGAATAGCTCTCTGCGCTCTTTCTAATTGTATGATTGTGTATTTAGGTGCACCGCCCCAAGATGTTATACAGTATGTTAATAGGGACTGGGCGAGGGCAAAGTAGACTGATTTCATAAGCCTAACGTCAGCCACATTTCTTAGGGTCTTAAAGACAAATATTAGTTTACGCAACCTATTGCTGAGGGTGTTGATGTGTTCATGAAATCTCAAGTTGCAATCTATTATAATTCCTAGGTACTTTACACTATTTGCTTTTTGTAGGCAGGTGCAGCCACATGTGATGTAATTTTGATTAGAGCAGGAGTGAGCAATTATAGAATACGACGAAGACGTTTGAGTTGTGTGTGTGCAGGACTTTAGGGAAAAGGAAATGTACTTTGTTTTGTCCGTGTTCAGTGTAAGAAAATTACTACGCAACCACCCCATTACAGCATCAAAGCCTGTCTGAGCATGCGCGTAAACTTCATGCCATGAGTTTGCGCTAAAGAGAAGGGCAGTGTCATCTGCAAAAGTTATAATTTTACCCTTGGGGATTGTGAGCATACCCAGCTCGTTAATGTATATGAGAAAGAGAGTCGGACCGAGCACGCTCCCTTGTGGCACGCCATAGGTAACGGTGCGCTCATCACTGACGATATCATCGATCTTAACGAACTGGGTACGCTCACTGAGGTAGTTTTCAAAAAGTTTGAGTTGTACCCCCGTATGCCTATTCTTTCCATTTTGTGAATAAGAATGGGTACAGAAACAGTGTCGAAAGCTTTGGCAAGGTCTAAAAATATACCCAAGACCTTCTGCCCTCCATCCATGTTTGTGACAATATAGTTAGTTAGATCATGAACCGCATCGGACGTTGATTTGCCAGCCCGAAAACCATATTGTGACGGTGACAATATATTGAACTTTTCTAAGTAGTCAACGAGCCTATTGTTCATGATCCTCTCAAGTATTTTGGATAGGGCAGGGAGCACAGCAATAGGTCTGTAGTTGTTGACACTGTTTCTGTCCCCACCCTTAAAGATAGGATGTATAATGGATTTTTTAAATGGTTTGGGAAATTGACCTGATTTTAGAGCGAGGTTACAGATGTATGTAAGTGGCGGTACAACTATGGCGATGTGTTTTTTTATTAGGCTATTAGAAATTCTATCCCATCCCACAGCACAGTCATTGCGGAGGGATGTTATCAGATTAGCAACTTCATTTTCATCCGTCGGTAATAGTGACATAGATTGCAAGCACCCGCTGCTGACAGACTGGGATGCTTCGTCAGTTGGCCTAGAAACTATTTTTTCCGCGAGATTTTTACCGATTTCTGAAAAGAATTTGTTAGCCAGGTTAACGGATTGCAGTGGAGTAGCTGACATATGTAACAAGTGTGATGCGTTGTCCCTCTTACGAGTTCTATTGGATATAGTGTTTATGGCTGCCCAGATTTGCTTGGTGTTGTTGCCTGCGTTGTTAATTTCTTTTCTCTCAAATTCTAGTCTAATCTTCTTCAATAGCTTGTTGCAGTAGTTTCTGTATCTAGAGAACGTTGTTCTTAAAATTTCGTTGTCAGACTTTTTTGTTTTTTTGTGTAGATTGTCTCTATGCCGGATACATCGGAGAAGGCCCGGTGTGAGCCACGGCTTTATGATATTTTTGCGATTTGATATTTTAACAATTTTTGTATTTGAATCAATCACCTGTGTTATAAGGCTGATCATTACCTCTGCAGCTTTGTGAGGATTTTCAGTGCGATAAACTGGTTCAAAGTCAATTTGCTTTAAAGCAACGTCTAGTAGATTGTAGTTAGTTCGGATGGCTGTTTTTTTCGCTGATATTTTCTGCATTTTTTTAACTAAGAATAATAAGGTAGTATCATGGTCAGTCAGTGCGGAGTGAGCAACATGAGTTGATGCAGGTAGAGTTGTTTTAAGAATGAAGTGGTCAAGGCACGCTTGTAACCGCGTGGGCAGTGTGTGTGCAGGCAGTAGACCATGTGAAGCTAAAAGATTGAGGTAACTATGTTTGGGTGAGTCAAGACACTGATCATTAATGTTGATGTTTAAGTCCCCTGTGACAATTATATTTTTATAGTGTGTGATGCTGGACAGGATCATGTTAAGTGAGTTAAGAAAATTAGTAACATCTTTGAAGGCCGGCCGACGATAGATAGCCAGAAGGATAGTGCTGGCGTCGATTTTTATTAGTAGACAATTTGCATCTTCAATCGGTGGTTCTTCTACGGATACGTTATGATTTTTATGAACATAAACAACTACACCCTCGTTTTGTGTGAGATTGTTCTCAGTTTTGAAATAGTTATAGCCTTGGAGATCAGGGATGTAGCTAGAATTAAGAAGCCAGCATTCAGTTAATGTTATTAGGTCCCATTCAACCTTTGTTCTGGCGAGAATAGTGTGTAATCCTGCCATGTTTTTTGTAATGCTTCTAATGTTTTGGTTAAGAATTTTGAGTGATTGATTAGGATTGAGGTTGTGTGGAATACAGTTATCTAAATCACAGGTCGAAGAGTCCGACACAGAGACAGAATCTAAGTTATTTATATTATTTTGTGTATTATCGAATTATATTTAGTTTTTGACAATGTTTGCATTTTTAGTGTACTACTGGGTTTTGGGCAAGACATGCTAATAGTACTACTATGGCTTCTTAGGACGTGACTAAATAGTGATACTAGGTCATAGTTTAACGCACAGTCTCTTATTTCATATCTGTTTTGTGCAATTGATATAAACGTTAAAATAAAAAAAAGTGTGTAGTTTGGATGTGTAAATTGATAATGTGTCAGACAATTTTGTATGTAAATGTAGTTATGTAGGTTAGTAACTAATTTGTGTATTAAATTTGGAACAAATGATAGTAAAAGTAACAGTGAGAAGCAAGTATTTGAACATAAATGTATACAACAATTTTGTAGGTATTTGTAAAAAACAATGCTAATGGTATTTGAATAGAACTGTTTAGGACAATATTGTAGGTATTTGTGAAAAACAATGCTAATGGTATTTAAATATAAATGTTTAGGACAATATTGTAGGTATTTGTGAAAAACAATGCTAATGGTATTTGAATATAACTGTTTAGGACAATTTTGTAGGTATTTGTGAAAAACCATGCTAATGGTATTTGAATATAACTGTTTAGGACAATATTGTAGGTATTTGTGAAAAACAATGCTAATGGTATTTGAATATAACTGTTTAGGACAATTTTGTAGATATTTGTAAAAAACAATGCTAATAACAGATTTTAAGATAATTACATAAAATATCAAGTGATAGACATTCTTATATAGTATGGTAGAGCGAGGTAGGAAGTTTACTAGTCATTTATTTTTCTCTCGACGTAGTATAACCAGATCTTCTTCGGATTTTATGAGCCGGCTGGGTATCCCCTCCTTTTCGCGGACGTATACTTTGCCGTTAGCAGTCCAACATTGTTGATAGTCACTGCTTTTTATAAACTCTCTGGTAAGATAGTGCAGGCGTTTGGCTGAGGAAGTTAAGGCTTCCGATACGTAGGTCGGTTTCTTGGGACCTGAAGCTTGCAAGTGGGTAGTATTAAGACGATTATCTATGTGTTGTTTGTTAAACTTTTTAGTGGATTGTATAAATTGTTCTTTCATTGATGAGGATGTGAATTCAACAATGATTGTGCCCATTGTCTCTTTCTTGGCTCTCAAACGAAAGATATTTTTGACCTCGGATGGTGACACAGGGAGGTTAATAATAGTACCGAGTTCTTTGACTAATCCACACAGAGATTCTTTGGTCTCAACGTTTAAAGATGGGATATTTTTAATTTCAATTGTTGCAGCTTTTAAGTTTCTCTCCAGATAGTCTACCTTAAGTTCAAGTGTTTTTATGACTTTTTGATTGTCTAAACATTCCGTCTGTAATTTATTTATTTCAAGCATGGCATCATCATATTTATCGGATAAAAATTGCACAGAGTTTTGAATTTGAGTATTCTGAGTTCGGATCTCATCAGTCTGAGTTTGTATTTCCATGTTTTGACTACGTATTAAGCTGTTTTGAGACCTTATCTCCTCAAGGGCTGAGTGTAGTGTGTCTATTTTATTATTGTGATGTTTTTGTTCCGAAATAAAATCAGAAAACATAGACTTCATCTCCAACATCATAGATTCTAAGCGTTGAAACTCAGCGGCATCACCTCGCTTTCTTTTTTTCTGCTGTTGTTCATAGGTTTCTTTATCAAAACTAGTGTGCAAATCAGGTTCCGAGTTGTGCAACGGCGATGATACAGATCTCGTAGGTGAACGAATCATATTTGTTAACAAGGTTTGCTTAATATGAGCTCAGACAATAAAAAAAAAAAAAAAAACTGTTCAGAATAAAATCGTGACGTGTAGTGTAGTTTGTATACTGTATGATGAAGAAAGCACCTTACTCACTCAGCGATCACATAAACTTGTTTTACTGCGCCCGAGTATCGCAAAATCCTGTGTTGACAGCACCTCGGTAAATCTTCGGTTCCCGAACAATATCCGAGCGACAGCGACAGCTGATCTACGATAAGCGCGTCCTTGAGCGAGTGCCAAGGACGGACTTTGAACTCGCTGCGCCGCACGTTGACAATAGAATAGCACGTTATTTTTCGTAGCCCGCAGTATTAAAAACTGTGTTTACTTAGTGGTCACTTTATAGAATCAAAATTAAGTTAGTGCACTGGATAGTTCACACACTTGGCTTCACAACTAGTACTAATTTATGGATAAATAATTACTTTATAACTAAAAGTTAATTTTATTATGCGCGAGCACAGTAGGTTTACGTGTTTGCACGTTTGAGCCCGCGGGGGGAATTGAAAGTTATCCGGAAAAGAACCGGAGTAACCGACATAGCTTGCAGAATAAGCAAACTGAAGTGGCAGTGGGCTGGCCATGTTTGTCGAAGGACCGATGGCCGGTGAAGCAGACGGGTCCTGGAGTGGAGACCGCGTATCGTGAAGCGTGGTGTGGGACCCCCCCAGCTAGACGGACCGACGACCTGAAGAAAGTGGCTGGGACAGACTGGATGCGGAAGGCGGAGGACAGGGTGTTGTGGCTCAGGATAGGCTGAGTTGAAATAGACAGACAAAATTCGTACATAGTGCGTGTAAGTAGGTATTTTAATAAGGTTTGCAAACAGTTTGACTTTGATCTTTTTGAAACAAGTGTGACCTCGGCAAAAAAGTGTTTAACAATGGATTTCTTTAGAGCTTAAATTCTTTAGGCTTGTTTTTTTTATTTTTTCTTCAAACCTCTTCTTGGTGGATCTTGGTTCTCATGGGAAATAAGTTGTCGTTAATTTTTACATATTTTTGGTGATGATCTACCTGAATGTAGATAATAATACCAGAATTAAGGAAATAATATTATATATATTTACTGAATTAACTGCTTAAATAAATTAAATAATAAAAGGAAAAATAGTATTTCATGAAATCAAAATACATTTATAAGTAAATAAATAATAAGCGCCCAAAATAAGCGCTCTTCCTCCTCTCTCCTACTATGCTGTGCCCGACAGGGTCCATAACTGTGACATTATTTTTAAGCTTACCAACTGTTATTATAACATTATGGAACGCAATAAAGAATTGAGAATTGAGAATGTTATTTAACTTTTTATTTTTTGGTCTTATTTGGCATGTGTATATTTTTTTCCACAGTACATTTTACCAGACAAGCTCTAGACGTGGAGACTTGTAATTGGCTGTCTGATTAGCATACTATTATTTATCACCATTGTATTTAGCTGTAAGTCTTCCAAAGTCTTTAAATAAATAAATAAATAAAAGGAAACAAATATTTATTCTTATGAATAAAATTCTTGAATATTTATCTCAACATCGCTACAAAAATAAAGCAAATTCACCTCGGTTTTATAGGTTCTACTATACTACCTATTAAATATTAAACCCATCAAACTAAAGTTCTATGTTTGCGTAAGTTTTATTTAGTACTTTTTAGTAAATTAAAAGCTTGTTTTTGTTATTGTGTGTGTTATTTGTTTAAATATGCGTTCTATCACCTTCACTTGGAAGGTACTTGTCAAGACAAAACCAACCAGCCCCACAACAGGGTAATCTTTTAAAATTGAGGAGTTCTTGTGGCCACCTTCCATCTCTATCATCAGACCCTGGAATACGGAGTACGGAGAAGCGTAGTCTATGATTGTACTTCAATCAATCTGCCTGGTCTTTTCCCAACTATGTTGTGGTCGGCTTCCAGTCGAACCAGATGCAGCTGAATACCAGTATTTTACATGGAGCCACTGGCTATCTGACCTCCACAACCCAGTGACTGAGTAATACGATACCACTTGGTAAGACTGGTTGTCAGACTTTCGGGCTTCTGACGACCCGTAACGACTGTCAAAGATCCACGAATGACAGCCGAGTCCAACGGCTTAACGCGCTTTCCGAGGCACGGAGGAGTTCGGTATGTAAAGATAGTCACACCCATCCACGGACCAACCCCGGCAAGTGTAGCTTAACCTGATGGATCGACCTGTGCAGCTGTTATTACTTAGCCGCGAGCTCCTCAAGTCTAAGATTGTACTTTAATTTTTATTTTATCTGTTCTTGTTTGATTTAAGCAAAACCAAAGAATAAACGATTTTGCATGAAAGTTTCTTTTAGTTATGTATTTGTAAGTACTGTAGTATTATAAATAAATACCTACTGGACAAATAACTTCTAGTCTTATTTTATTTTATTACTTTTACCGACGAGAGTAGTGAATTATTTATAAGAACTGCTAAAAGCCTAAAGTAAATTTCAATTTTATATTCACATTTATCAAATAATGAGGTAATTATTAATAATGATGGATAATTATTAATAATTTTCAATTAATCAAACTGACCATAACATTATCCAATGATTAATAATAGGTAAACGTAAAAAAGAACTGGAAACACTGAATATTTCTAAAATAATAATATCGACTACGCACAAAATCAATTTACTAAGGCCAAGTTTACAAAAATGCAAATTGTAGCAACACAACAGTGTAGTTAGTAAGAAGACTCATCAGACTCAATTGTAGCGCAGTGTCTAAGTAGAACAGGCCGCACACACGTATCTTGCTGAATGACGCTCGATGCAAGCGCAGTACGTTCTTGCAAAGCTTTTTCTCATCATCTGTCAAAAATTGCAATGGCAACTTTATTCTTCATTAAAACGATATAAGTAAGTATAGACAGATCCTCTGTTCATCAGAATGTGCCTAGCTTGGTTGGTGGTGACACTGTAAAATCATAATATAGACTACTGACGTAACTTTAATTCTTGCAGGACTTCAAATAAATGGAATAAAAAGAAGGAACAAACCTGAGCAAGTTGACTTCAGAATAAGTGCGCAAGTATCTTGAACACTTTGAATAGCTGAGTAGAATTTCTCGCATTGATGGATCAATATTGAATGCCACATTACATTCTTTACCAACCAACTTAGAACGGACAATGACCGTATAATTGATTCATCCTGTAACAAAATAGTTTGAAACATTGTAAACTTAATAAAGAAATGTTGACAAATAAGAGTACATAATAATAAATAAGTTACTCCCCATGTCATTAATCGTTTTGCCTTTTTTAAACGTTTCGATTGCCACTTGAATGTAACACAGCGAATTTATTAATTCGAAAATGTGGAAGAGTATCTGAAAAATATAAAAATAAGAAATTTAAAAAATTAATTCAGGTCTTGTGTTTCGTTTGTTTTGTCTCGATGCCACCTGACTTATTCCGAGTATAATTTTTATCCTGTAACATTTTCATAGATTGATATTAATAAAAATAGTAAGTACCTATGTAGAAAAATACTTACGAATGGCTGAAAACAAATTTTATGAATGTTATAACACTCTAATATTTTAACGTAAGCCAGAAATACATTTTTACTAAAATTTTCTCCGTTCATGTTTCCAAATTCTTGCGAATTTAATACATGAAAATTCCAAAGAATGACTTTATTTTTCAACATCTGAATGACTCGTAAGGCATAGACTATATTGACATCGAAAATAACCATGAAGTAGCCAACATATCCAGCATAGAAAGGAACACCTAGCTGCAATGTAAAATACGTGAAAACAATGATATAAAAACTTAGAGCCACGCTTCCAAGAATCCAATTGAAAATTATAAAGTGGTTAAAACTGGTTTCATTGTTGATGAAATTGTGTACTTTTTGAAAAGTTAGGACCAGCAGGACATTGTTTTTTGTTTGAATGATTCCAATTACGAAATTCATAGCAAAACCGATACAATAGAAGAAACAGTTTAAGTAAAAAGTAACATACTCGAAGGAAGTTCCTAGACTATCATTTAAGGTTACCAAATAGGTACTGAGTATATATAAAAATATAAATACTAATGTCACAATCATCGAAAAAAAGTTTGAGATGAGGCTATTTGGCGTTATAACATTATCTTTGATACGATATTTAGGAAAGGAACATGATATATTGCAACAGATTCAAAGGTAAGAGCATCGACTGCACATCTTTGTCCACCGTGTTGTATAAGTTAAAATTCACAGGATTTGTTTTTACGATATTTCTAAATGTCTTCATTTTTCACAACATAAAAAGTAGCTTTCCAGCTCACAAGTGCTCATAATCGATGGTAACGTATTGACTGTTCACATTGGATCTATTAAGTTAATTTTCATAAAAACATGAGTTTACTCGTACGTTTCATTAATCTTCTTCATCGCGTCGAGATGGTACGATATTGTTAGATTTTATGGGCCTGACACGTTACCGCTTCTTTACAAGGTGTCCCTTAAATAACGCACAACGTCTTCAGGGGTCATTTTACTCATCATTATGAAGAACTTTGTCGGCGCACCACATCGGCGCGTGATTGACTCCGGGGACAGCGCGGGGTGTCGGGGTACCGAACCCGGTATGCGACGGCCGCTGCGCGCCCTTCAACACTCGGCTCACAGACGCGCGCCACTACGGGCATTTCATTGTTCTACATAATTCATACGTTGATTACTGTAAATTATGGTATTACACCTATTTTAAGTTATACAGTCCATTTATTTCATTATCTCCGATTGAGCCCAATCACTGGTCCTTCTATCGCGCTACAATAATTACCGGTTTCACCGTAATTAACGTCGTCAACGTGTCGTCGGTCGTCGTGTTCACCTGTGCGGACTTTGACCGCTCGCGAGCACCAAGCGGTACGACCACGAAGAAAGGAACAAAGGAGTCGTTCCCGAGGCAGCCTGCATCGTCATCGTGGGAGCTGATGTCATTCTTTGGGAGTATTTACTGTATTTGAGTGAGTCCGTTCCAATTAGTTATATTTCCACTTTTATTTCCATGCCGAAAATCGTAGATTCATCTTCCTATCTTTCAATTTCCATAATAATAATAAAGTGTGCATTCATAGTGTTTTCGATAACACTCCTTGTTAAAATACGCATACAATATAGCTCGGTCAGTAGTTAAGATTCACACGTCGTTAACGCGTGTTGAGTCATTGACCTTGAACGATCCCTTTCACTAGCGCACAGCTGTTTCGCAGATTTTATAACAATTAAGTGGGTATATTACCATTAGTGCGGCTAGCTGTTTATTTAAAACTTCACAATGTCAGAAAATATAAGAACCTTGTCAAAGAAACGTAGTTCTATAAAAGCGAAGCTTACAATTTATAGCAACTATTTAAATTCAATAAAAAGTAGTTCCATAAAATCAGAGTTGCAACGTTTAGATTTAGAGGAGCGTTTTCATAAATTCGAAAACTTACACACCGAATTTGATGCCTTACAGACACAGATCGAAGTGCTTTCCGATGACGACGAGCCTGCGATAGCTGAGCGCGAGGACTTTGACCGCCAGTTCTTCAACCTGGTGGCACTCACGCGCAGCCTGCTCGGTGTCTCGGCCAACGGTGCTGCGTCGGAGGCGGACTTCAGAGATGCTAACTCAGGTGCACATATTTCATTTAGGAATTCTTTTGTTCGTTTGCCTAAAATAGATTTGCCTCATTTCGATGGGAACTACCAATGCTGGCTTGAGTTTAGAGATACCTTTGCATCATTGATACACGACAATACTAGCATAAGTGACATTAACAAGTTCCACTACCTGCGAGCTTCACTCCAGGGAAATGCGGCTTTAATTATTAAAAACATTGACTTTACAGCCGATCATTATATTCTTGCGTGGGACCTGTTGTGCGAACGTTACAATAACAACCGACTTCTAGTGAAAAATCATTTTCAGGCTTTATTTGATGTCGAACCAATTACAAAAGAGTCAAGTGTTTCCATCAGAAACCTTGTTGATATTATTAATAAAAATATAAGGGCACTAACTTCATTAAAAAAGCCCACTCAATATTGGGATGATATTATTATTTATTTTATGGTAAAAAAATTAGATTTAACAACAAGTCGTGACTGGGAAGAGCATAAAAATAATACGTTTACAGATGATCCTACTTTAACACAATTTTGTTCTTTTTTAAGCAGGAAAGCGGACTGGTTAGAATCAGTGGAGTCAAATCATAGTTCTTCTGATACGAATACTATTGTCGCCTTAAATAATAGTCATTCAAATAAAACAGATTCTAACAAAAAACAAACAAATAAAAAATTAGATAATATAAATAAAAACAGTAAATGTCCACTTTGTTCCCAAGCACATACATTATTTAAATGTGAATCTTTTAGAAAATTGCCAATAGAAAATCGCATACAAAAGGCAACTGAATTCAATGTTTGTATTAATTGCTTACGCTTCGGACATAATTCTAAGAAATGCAGATTTTCACATTGCAAATATTGCAAAACAAAGCACAATACGCTTTTGCATTTGGAAAGTAATGAGCCCAAACTTGTTTCAAATCCATTGCCTTCTGCCATGCCTTCTGCTTCGCCTTCTTCAAATGTTGTGCTTTCAGCCAATTCCATGCAGCTTGCTACTTCTGCGCATGTTTTACTGTCCACAGCTATGGTGAACGTGACTGGCGTGACGGGTAAGAAGTACACTGCGCGCCTGCTGCTGGACAACGGCAGTACGGCGAACTTTGTTACGCAGAGCTTATCAGAGAAGCTGGGTTTGTTACGACGCGGTACGAGCACCAAGGTAACGGGTATTAATAATCACACATCCACCAGTACACAGTCTTGTCACCTCTCAATAGAGTCTTTATGCTGTGCCTTTACTGTAGATATCGAGTGTCACATTTTACCAGAAATCACTAAGGTTCTACCGTCTTCATTCGTGCATATCAATCGCGTCCCTATTCCTTCAGGTCTTAAGCTAGCAGACCCGAACTTTAACGTTCCGTCGGTCGTAGATATCCTGGTAGGGGCTGAAGTTTTCTGGAATGTCTTAGGTAGCAAAACAATAGACTTAGGAAAAAACCTACCTAAATTATGCGAGACCAAATTAGGATGGTTAGTTTCAGGTAGTATTTCGCACCAATCATGTTTTTTCGCTAATCATTTTTGCCATCATTCCAATGTCACTCCCGACCTCACTCAATTTTGGGAGCTTGACAACGTCGCTTCAAAACATTCACTCTCACTTGAGGAGAGAATGTGTGAGCAGTCTTTTGCTCAAACCACCGTTCGTAATGATGGTGGGGGATTTGTCGTCACTATGCCTTTAAGAGGGGATCCTAGTACATTAGGTCATTCATTTACTAATGCTAGAAATCGTTATCTTTCCCTTGAACGGCGATTTAAACGCGATCCATCATTTCATAAAAAATATAATGAGTTCATGAGTGAATATGAGCGCCTAGGTCATATGACGTTAGACTCAGACTGTACTCCATCACCAGAAAACTCCATGACTAAATATTACATTCCACATCATGGAGTCATTCGCAGTTCAAGCACCACTACACAACTACGCGTAGTATTCGACGCATCAGCTTCTACCAGTTCGGGGGTGTCACTAAACGACATTCAGATGGTCGGCCCCGTAGTTCAAGACGATCTGTTTTCGATTTTAACACGTTTTCGTCAGCATAGGTACGTGGTCACAGGTGACGTCGAAAAAATGTACAGGGCCATCGAGCTAAATCCAGTCCAACGACCTCTTCAAAAAATAATTTTCAGGTTTCAACCTTCAGAACCTCTTAGGACGTACACTTTAAATACGGTTACCTATGGTACCGCTTCTGCACCCTATTTAGCCACTAAGTGTCTTGTAAGTCTGGCTGATAGCATTGAGGACAGTCGTGTCCAGTGCGCCATACGACGTGACTTCTACGTAGATGACTATCTTAGTGGAGGGGATACTATAGCTGAAGCCGTTGACATTTCTAAGAAAGTACATTCCGTTCTATCATCTGCAAAATTCAATTTACGTAAATGGCGATCAAATAATCCTCAAATTCTCAAAGAAATTACACAAAGTAACGAGTTGCATAATACTTTACATTTTTCAGAGCAAAATTCAAACTCATCACAATCAAAGACGTTAGGTCTTAACTGGGTTTGTGACTCTGATTCACTTACATATACTATAAATATCACCTCCACTACTAAAGTCACCAAACGTCATGTTCTTTCCATTATCAGTCAAATCTTTGACCCACTAGGCCTCGTAGGTCCGTGCGTCGTCGAAGCAAAGTTAATCATGCAGCGTCTCTGGCTAGATAAGTATGACTGGGATGACGAAGTATCGCATGAAATAAAAAACCTTTGGTCTACATTTGAAAGCACAATAACAGCTTTAAATAACATCAAAATTCCTCGTTGGGTTTTACGTGAAGACTCTATTACGCATGAAGTACATGTTTTTACCGATGCGTCCGAGAGGGCGTATGGCGCTTGTGTGTACATTCGGTCATGTAATGGCAGTGGAGCTACTGGCGTACAACTTCTAGTCTCTAGAAATCGTGTAGCGCCCATCAAACCAACGACGATACCGAGGCTTGAACTTTGTGGAGCTTTGTTAGGTGCAAGGCTGTGTACTAAGGTTCAGGAATCGCTTACCATGCCCATTCATAAATGTAGATTCTGGTGCGACTCAACCATAGTCCTGGGTTGGCTCTCTACTCCTTCAAATCAATTGAAACCTTTTGTCAGAAACAGAGTCAATGAGATACAGGAAAGTACTTGTGGTCATACCTGGAGCTACGTACCGTCGAAGGACAACCCGGCGGATCTTGTTTCCCGTGGCCTCAGGGCCGACGTCATCATAGACACACCTATGTGGTGGTCTGGACCCACATTTTTACAGCATAGTGAAAATGAGTGGCCCAGCATGCCAAATAACGGGAAAGATAGTCTGCCGGAAGTAGTGACTCATTTCATTGGTAGTGATAGTGACAATCATTCATTTATTAGTAATCATTCAGACGCCATTCATTCATCAATCATTCATGATTTATTAGTAAAGTATTCTAGCTTAACAAAAATACAAAATATAGTTACATATGTACAACGCTTTATTAACAATTTAAAAAATAAAAATAAATTACAAGGTAATTTTTCAACAACAGAACTAGAAAATTCATTAAATTTAATTATACATCATTCACAACTTGAAATGTTTCAAGAAGAGTATGATTTGTTAAAGTCTGGACAAAAATTACCACGTAAAAGTAGATTGCTTCCTCTGACACCGTTCATTGACAATCATAACCTCATTCGCGTGGGCGGGAGGCTCGATAACTCCCCCTACGATTTTAGTGTGAAACATCCCATTATTTTATGCAGTAAGCACGTACTTACAAAGCTTATATTTCAAATGCAACATTTAAAGCTTGTCCATGCTGGTCCACAGTTGTTATTGTCACATATACGACAAACTTATTGGCCACTTGGTGGCAGAAACTTGTCTAGATTTGTCGTGAATAAATGTCTCAAATGTTTCAGACATAAGGCACAGAACGTGCAGCCTATAATGGGTCAGCTACCTAACTCTAGAACAAATCTAGAGTTTCCTTTTTTAAATAGTTACGTTGACTATGCTGGGCCAGTATTGGTGGCCAATCGTAAAGACCGAGGATGCAAACTTACAAAATCCTATATGTGCATCTTTGTTTGCTCGGCAGTGAAAGCCGTACATCTGGAGCTCGTCACCGACCTCACCACAGAGGCCTACATGGCCGCTCTAAATCGTTTCGTGGCGCGTCGTGGCAAGCCTCGAAGCATCACGTCCGATAACGGGACTAACTTTGTAGGCGCATCAAATGAAATGCGTAGGTTCTTGCAATCATCAAATGTTGTATCTGAAATGGCACAGCAAGGTATCGAGTTCATTTTCACGCCTGCATATAGCCCTCATTTTAATTCATTGGCTGAAGCTGCTGTAAAATCTTGTAAGCATCATTTAAAACACTACTGCATCTTACCCATTTCACCTTTGAAGAGATGGCTACCTGTCTCACTCACATAGAGGCGGTTCTTAATTCACGCCCTCTTACTCCTCTTTCTTCAGACCCTTACGATTTTTCGGCACTTACTCCCTTTCACTTCCTAATTGGACGGCCATTCTTATCAGTACCACATCCTCAGGTGACTGAAGCCAACATCACGCGGCTGGATCGCTGGAAGAGAATCCAGTACATCAGGCAGCATTTCTGGCGACGGTTTCATAATGAGTACACTTCTCTGCTGCAGGCCAAATCCAAGTGGTTTCATTCCAGAGGTGAAGTGCAGCCGGGGTCCTTGGTCCTGATAAAGGACAAAACAACGCCACCTCTGCTCTGGTCCCTGGGCCGGGTCATGAAGACCTATCCCGGCGTAGACGGGGTCACGAGGGTGGCCGAACTGAAGACGAAGCGGGGCACCATTCGTCGTGCCTTCAACTGCATCTGCCCCCTTCCAGTCGACAATTGAAGAAATCCCTTCAACCCGGGGAATATGTCGGCGCACCACATCGGCGCGTGATTGACTCCGGGGACAGCGCGGGGTGTCGGGGTACCGAACCCGGTATGCGACGGCCGCTGCGCGCCCTTCAACACTCGGCTCACAGACGCGCGCCACTACGGGCATTTCATTGTTCTACATAATTCATACGTTGATTACTGTAAATTATGGTATTACACCTATTTTAAGTTATACAGTCCATTTATTTCATTATCTCCGATTGAGCCCAATCAACTTTTACTATGGGAAAAACCAGAAATCGCGAAAAAAAATTCAGTTGTACTCTACATTTTGACGGTTTATTCCGAACCTGACCCGAAATCCTAACCCGTTCCGAACCTGACCCGAAATCTTATAATATTTGTTCCGAACGTAACCCTCTTTCTAACCTGACCCGACGTACGGGTAGTGATATGTAGGTTCGGATTTCGATACCATGACTTCCGAACTGGCGTACTGCTTCCAAAAGTTTTCGAAATGGCGACCTTCGCGATAACGTCATTTGATATAGCGGTTTTCGATTTAATGACTTTTCGAACTGGCGTATACCACTTGCAATTTTTTCGACCTTCGCAAAAACGTCATTCGAACCTACATATCACTCCCCGACGTACGACGTCAGGGGCACCCCAAGGTTCGGTTTGGTTAGGATCCTTTAAACCCTGCAGGCAGAAGAGGGTTACGTTCGGAACAAATATTATAATGTTTTTCAAGCTCCTAACCTAACCCGCGATCGGGTTAGGATTTCGGGTCAGGTTCGGAATAAACCATTTTGACGAGTTATGCGAACATAAATGTAAAAGGCAACAGCTGATCTTTATTCGCGATTTCAGGTTTGGTCCCATAGTAAAAGTTATCCATAATGATGAGGTTGCTCTGGCTGGAGGCAGGTGTATCATCATGAATTTGTCTACACAAAATAATTATTGTGTGTATTGTGAGTTGTGTTTTTTAATGTCTTACAACTAAATATAAACATTTGTAAAATAATAATACCGACTAATCATAAAACAAACTAATCATACCAACACAACAGTATGGTTATTAAGAAAACTCATCAGTCTTCATTGTAACGCAGCTTCTAAGTAGAAAAACCCACACATGTGTATCTTACTGAATGCTGCTCGATGTAAGCGCAGTAAGTTCTTGCATAGTTTTTTCTCGTCACCTGTAAAAATAAAATAAATAAATGAATAAACATTTATTGCAGAATCACTTCCATATTTGTTAGTAACAATGTAAACTTATAAAATTGTGTTAGTAACATTTATTCTTAAGCTGGGTGGAGCACGCTGATCCTGGGGAATGTCTACTTGACTGCGTGCAGTCGTATCCACCGCCCCAAGATCGGAGAGTCCCACCTATCAGCCAACATTCAAAGAATGGTGTTAGGGCTGGCGCAAGGGAAACTATCACTTTTCCGATTGTTTTTTGTTTGAATTTCATTTTACCGAAAACTATTGACCGACGTCTTTTTTGCTTTACGCATTATTTGACATATTTTTAGATCATCGAAGTATCATGTGTTACCGAACTATATTTCGCTGATTTACAAAATAACTTTTTGCTATTGGCCGAAACCTCCTTTGAACTTTTTTCATTTGCCAAATGATTATTTGCCATATTTTCACCACACCGAAACGACATTTTACGGAATATTATTTGATCAAAAATATATAGTCGCTTACTTGGTAGCCTTACGATATTAAATTAAAATAGTGTCATAAAAATTCAATATGTTGCGAATTTAAAAATTGATCATTCCATACATTCTATGGAATAATAAACCTTGTTTTTTAACAATGTAATTACTCTGGTGGCATATACAATGTTGAAATAAAAAATAATCAAAAGATAGCCATTTTATGCAACATGGAAAGGTGTATTTCTTTTCAGGATGAGACAAGTGGAAACAAAGACATAAAAGCCCAGAGCTATGTTTCTAAGAATCCAATTCCAAATAATAAAATGGTTAAAACCGGTGTCATAGTTGAGAAACTTATTGTTTTGAAGAGTAAGGACATAGTGGACATGATTTTTGGTTTGAATGATTCCGACCACGAAATTCATAGCAAAACCGAAAAAGTAGAAGATGCTGCTAGAAGAAGAAGAACAGCAAGAATATATGTGAAAGAAGGATATTCAAATGTTTCTTTCTTCAAGGCTACCAAATATGCACAGAGTAAACATGAACATAATATTAAAAATAGTGTAATAATCATTGAAACAAAATTGGAGATGAGGCTATTTGTTATAATATTTCTTTGATATGAAATTTAGGACAGAACACGGAATATTGCGTTAGATTCAAAGGCAAGAACATTGACTGCACATCTTTATCCACTATATTGTTCAAAGTAAAATTCACAGGATATTTTTTAACTAAATTTGTTGAATGTCTTCATTTTGAACAGTCGTTTCCTAGCACTCCAGCTATCGATGGTTAACTCAACAGTATACATTAACATTTTAAATTACGATATTGATCAATATATAATATATCGTAGGTATATTGTATCAATATTATGCTAATGGATTAATAGGTACTCTAGTTAATATGTCAACATGTTTTTTGAACATACGAATATTAACGAACATTAGTATTATTATACAACTAACTACTTATACTAGGTACTCAATTAAATAACTAACTGCATACATTTTCAAAAACAGAAAGGACACTTAGGGTGAATTCGACCAAACTTTTAATACCAAGTATAAGCCTTAATCTTCGAATAAATTTTGAATTTTTTACAGTTTCGTCATTCAAAAACTGGCAGTCGTCGATTTTATTCTACGGATAAAAGTTATCCGAATTTGGTCAAATTAGCCCTTAGGCGTTAGAGAATAGTAAGTACTTATTTGTCTAATGTTAATAGTGTATACAAAAAATTTGAGCGACTAAGTTTTTAAATTTGAATTTCTGGAATGAAACCTGTTTCACAAATAATTAAAAACAGTCTTAATATGGGCAGAAAAATAACACCAATAATAAAATAAAATAATGTCAATTATAATTATATTGATAAGGAATTTAGGGCCGTTTGAACAAAAATCCTGGGTTGTAGGTCCCGAATGCAACATTAATTATTGTTTAAATTTGACCTGAGGGCTGGCTTTTACTTTGGCCAGAGGCTTAGCATTGCCATACAACGTGGCAATGCCGCCAGTATCTTGGGTACTCTACCAGTCGACAGCGATGCGGAAAAATTTTTCGACGCCATATTTTAGTTTTTTAATAGTTATAATTAGCATATAAGTAGTTATATCTTAACCTACTACGAGTATGTTGTCCCCCTTATTCGCTATTAAATGACATTTGACATAAATATTCCTAAATATTGTTTAAATTAAAAAGTAAATGTTAGTCGTAACTTTTTTTGAGTCCATTTATTTTCTTATTGTAACGAGTAGTCTCGGCTCCTAGCATAATAATAATTGTCAATGGTACAATCTAACTTATTACGATAAAATGAATGACCTACTCAATCATGAACGACGCTAATGTATTTGTCTTAACAAAATAAGTAGGACATAATTGTATATTTAATTTTGGTGACTTTTATATCTACTTCATGACTCAAAAATGCTGAGTTGAAAAATGGTCAGAGTTTTTACTTCAACTTTAGAGATAACCTCCCTATGTTTTAAATATAACCAAATCCGTGACAACCTTGGTTCATGAAAGGCAAAACGGAATATTACTTGGACATGACATAACGGAGGCTTCTGATAATGTTCATCATATTATCTATTCCATAAAATTAAATAGTAGGGAATTGGAAATAATTTCCTTCGATTAATTAAGTAGTATTTAAGCAACAGAACAAGAATAAGTAAAATAGCAAAAAAAAAAACTAAAACAGAACCCATCTATCTATCGATACAAAGACATTTAAGATAGGGAGTACACCCGGGGAGTGTACTTGGTCCGTTGGTTAGTAGATAACATAAACAATATGCAACAACCACGACTTTACTCGTTGCTGTTCGTTGTACAATTTATTGAAAAAAATTGACAATAGTTCTCAACTTGAATACAACAAAACTGTATAAATAAGGGTCTTAAATTTGAACAGAAGTGATATTGGCAAACATTGGGTTTACCAATATCACTTCAGAAGCACTTGTTTCAGAAGAATGTCCGTATTTTTGTAAGATAGTGGAATGAAATAATGTGACTTCTATATTTGTATCTAAGAACTAAAAAAGCCTTCGGTAGCCTACCAAAACAATATTTTTCTCTCAAACCGTCTTAAAAAATTCTTTTATACATATCACAACGATATAATTTCTCCCTACAGCCGCGCATGTACTTGACAGATGTCAATTTGTATGTAAATACGACGAGATGACGCCATATTTTCCTCTAGATGCATATTTATGATCCAAAGGCCTTGTTTGGCTTAGCTCAACTTTAGCGGTTTACTTGGAAATATTCAAGCTGTTGTCTTGCATGTTGGTAGATAAAGGTTTAAAATTGAAATGCACTGCAGTCTACAAGTTTGTTTCGCGTAGAGTAGTAGCACCGAGTCACCTTTGACGAAGGTATGGAAATTATAACAACTTGATTTGAACTTGTCGTGCTAAACAAGTAAATAGAAAAGCATAGGAATATGTTTCGTAGAAAATTGTTAAAAAAAAAATTGTAAGCGCAGTTCGAGTCCGCGCCGTTTGTTTTCGTGAAAAGAGATTATTTTACTACGGTTTCCGATACTGTCGTAGCCATTGTATTTGCTCGACACTAGACTTAGTAGACTCATTGCATACCTTATAAAGTAAGCTTTCACAGATTATGACATTTTTCAGTTCAGAGCAGACTTACGGCCGATATGAGACGCCATCTTAACCTTTTTTGCTATTTGCAACAGATTTTCTTACAGTTTCTGACACTGCCGTAGCTATTGTATTTACTCACTCGTTTCGCTCAACAGTTAACTCAAAGCTCCCTCGTAGCGTTTGGAAGCCCTAGAATTTTCCGTTTCATTTGGGACTCAAAATAGCACCCGTAACAAAAGACACTGTTTTATTTCATTTAAGTCTTTTTTTTGGTGAATAATCTATTATTACATATAGCGTTCAACAATTTCCTAATAATTACATACCATCCATATTAAGTTCTTCAAGAAGTTACATGTCAGAAAAAACTTTCAAACCTTTGATTTTCTATATAAGTACCATTGATGTATAAAATTAGAAAGATATGGTTCATGCTCCTCGACGAGGACCGCACATAATATGTTCACGCACACAATTGACGTTAGTCACAATCGAACTGGCGTTTGTGTAGCACATGTAGCACGTTAAGTAAAATTACCGTAATCGTCTAAATAAGCAGCAACAATGTCTGTCTGCGCTACAGCCCGCGTAATATGTCTCTCTACTTCGGTTGTTGAGTATTCATCATGCATGACATCGAGAAATGTAGTTGTGTGGGTGTGTTTACATGTAAGTGTTTCGAGTCCAATAATGTTTACGTGACGTTAGAGAATGGCTTATCTTCCTAATTTTATACATCAATGATAAGAACACAACATATTATTACAAGAGATTGCACATCAGTTCACTAGTTAATAATGCATGACTATCTAATTTCTCCTCAGTACCTAGTGCTCAATATATTAAAGCCCTTTGCTATGCAAAACGGTTCAGCGCAGCATAATGTAAGAAAATACGATATTCCTTTGTGGAATATTCTGATTATAATTTTAATTGGTTACTAAGGCGCAGGGCGTGCCTACTTTAAATATTTATGGTCGACAATAGCTTATGTTCTTTGTGGTGAGATGAGGTAACATAATGGTTTATTTAGATTACCTGATAATTATTTTTAAGGGCACGATGTTTAGCTGACCATATCAGGCCATTTAACGAAGAGGCCTATCACAAAATTGCGTTTTCATAGATTAGGTATATTGATAGCAAGGCGACGCATCGCATTATGTAGCAATTTGGCAGTTGTAATTACGTTTATTTTGAGTCTTGTAATATATTTACATTTGTTTAAAGTATGAAATAACGTTTTTCTGGTATTATTTTTTTCATTCACATCACACACATACATTCACTCACACGCGCGTGCACACTTCACAAAAACATACACACATATACACTCACGCACTCACCCCCACGCGCGTACACACACTCACTCACACCACAATTACAGTTTTTCTCATGTAATGCATACTTTCCACATACATTGTATATAACAAACCAAGCCATTATTCAGCTTATATTGTCATTACTCAATTTTGTAACACGTGTTCTTATTTTGGTGAATAAATTATTATTATTTCCTTTAATGAGGTCGGAGATTGACACACAAATTCGAACCTTCTAACACCATTTTATGCCAAGTCAGGATCAAGACTGTAAAAAAGTATTCAAGGCAAGCTGTAGGAGATATTATGAAAAAAAAACCGGGAGGAAAAATGGACTACATTAGAGCAGCCCCGTAGTACAATATTATCGACATCTCAACAGCGGTAGAGGGCCTGAAGGGCGGTCATTAAGCGGTAAAGCTTCTATAAAACTCGATAAAAACCTCTTATTAGTTGAACTGCTCGTTATAGCGAATTACTACTGGAACTCGATTTGAAATGAGAAGGGTGGAGAGTTAGTTTGTGATAGAAATTTTCGTTATTACCTCGATCTTAAGAACCTACTAAGATAAAGATAAAATAACGATAAAGATTTTTTATTTGTCCAAAACATGAGTATACACACATGGCATGCAAGATGTTAAAAAATATATATATATATCTGTCATGTTTTGCCTCATCGGCGTACAAATACATATAAATAGGTAAGTTAGGTTAGGTTTTATATTGTAGGATTTATCTATCCCATGTTTTTGGATATAAGTAATCTACGAATAATCATACATAAAGTCATAATCTATGAATAGTTTGGGCCTGGAGCAACGATTCGATGATCGATGATGATAATGAATTACCACATCAACTATTTTTTTTTTTTTCTCAAAACAATGTCATGCAAATATTATTAATACAATATTATATAAAATGTCATTCCGCGTCAAATTAATTAAAAATGTCATGATAATTATAAGAACATTAAAAATAATAAATCATCAAAACATAATCAAAATTTCTCATCAAAAAACTCATTCAAATTATAATAAGCTTTATCTGCTATAAAATTAATAACTTTCTGTTTAAACTCTACATCATTTAACTGCTTCCAGCTTTTAGGAAATTTATTATAGATTTGTGGAGCCATGCAAAAGACACTTTTACCCATAAGTGCCGTTCTATATTGATGTAGGCAAATTTGTGTATTATCACGTCTATTACGAGGAAATCGATCTGCCATGCGAGAAAAGAGGTGAGGGTTGGATCTTAAGAACATTGCAATTTCTAATATATAAAGTGATGGTAATGTCAAGATTTTGTATTTTTGAAAATAAGGCTTGCAACTCTGAATGGTTTCAAGTTTGAACATCGACCTAATGCAACGCTTTTGAGTTTTGAATATAAGTTCCCGGTCCGTGGAGTTACCCCAAAAGATAACACCGTATCTTAAGATGGACTCCACCAAGCCGTAGTATGCGGTGAGCAAAGCATCTACATTAATTACTGCTGCCAGTTTGTACAGAGCATATGCAGAGGAACTTATTTTCTTACTGATTGTCTCTATATGTGCCTTCCAATTTAATTTATTGTCAATAGTAAGTCCTAAAAATTTTGTTGTATCAACTTCGTCAATATTAATATTATTATATTGTATGTCTAAATTATTAATTAATGTCAAGGAGCGTTGACTGAAATGCATGATTTTAGTCTTATTTAAATTTATTTTTAAATTATTATTATTTAACCATTCTATAATTGCAATTAACGAGTTATTAATGTCCGATTTATATATGTCTCGATTTTTACACGCAATTGTTACTACACTGTCATCGGCAAAAAGGCTCATAGGTTGTTCTGTGGATTTAGGCAAGTCATTAATATATAATGTAAACAAGGGAGGTCCCAAAACACTTCCCTGTGGGACACCATACACAACTTCACGTTCTTGCGACCGATGTGACTATGTACCGACATATTGAGAAAAGTCGCATGAAATAGAGTCGATAATAAAAATCAATAAAGTAAGTCGAGTTATGTATCGATTATTATCATCAGCCTAGCCTTTTCCCAACTGTGTTAGGGTCGGCTTCCAGTCTAACCGCATGCAGCTGAATACCAGTATTTTACATGGATCGACTGCCTATCTGACCTCCACAACCCAGTGACTGGGTAATACGATACCCCTTGGCAAGACTGGCTGTCAGACTTTGGGGCTTCTGACGACCTGTAACGACTGTCAAAGATCCACGAATACCAGCGGACCAGCGGCTTAACGTGCTTTCCGAGGCACGGAGGGGACCCGGTTTGTAAAGATTGTCACCCATCCACAGATCAACAGCGGCAAGCGTAGCTTAACGTGATGGATCGACCCGTGTGGCTGTTATTACTTAGCCACGAGCTCCGCACACGCAAAATGCATTATTTTATACCAAATTTGATTACCATTAAAAAGTTATAGTGAGCCAACCTTAACAGATAGACGATAGAGATTTTTTTTCAATTCGAACCAGCAGTTCCTGAGATTAGCGCGTTCAACCAAACAAACTGAACCTCGATTAGTAACCAACAGCTATAAAATTCCAAGTCCCAAGTTACATATTCTGAGAATGAGAATACATACATATACAGGGTGACTTTGAAAACATGCGACAAAATTTAAGGGGGTGTTCTACGCATCAATATGAACAACTTTTACTAAGGGACCAACATCGAATTCGCAAAAAAAAAATTACCTTCCCATATTATAGTTAAAGGTAAAGAAATTTTTGTAAAAGAAGGTCGGATTTTTTTTTGCGAATTCGAAATTGTTCACATAGTAAAAGTTGTTCATATTGATGCGTAGAACACCCCCTTAAATTTTGTCGCATGTTTTCAAAGTCACCCTGTATTGGTACTTGCCCGGATTTGTACCCACAACCTCGTGTACGACAATCCTAGTAGGTATTGTTCGTGACTAAAAACATTCCCGACTGCCTCAAAAGTAAAAAGTTCCAATACCACAAGACTAAATAAAACCGGCCAAGTGCGTGTCGGGCCACGCGCAGTAATAGGGTTCCGTAGTGCACGCCGCCGCCCGTCGTTATTCGAGCGTAAATATTATTAATTTAGAAATCATTAGTAATAAGAATGTTATGATTTTATTATTGTATATTTTTACATGGTTTATAAAGTTATATTTACTGCCTGTTTTACATAACTAACAACGTTACATAAGTAATTTTTAATGGAATTTGTACGAAATTTTTACTGTTCCAACTACGTTTTACAAGTTGGTTGACTATTAATGTATAGTTTTGCTTTTAACTTCGTTGTATATACTACTGCCGTGAATTTATTTCACCCATCCAAAACTAACCATTTAGCTGGCATGGACACTTGACTGTAACAAAAATTAGCACTTTAAAGCTTAATATTTCAGAAACGGATCCCTAAATCGAAAAACTGTTTTCACAAACCCGCAATATTTTTGAAAGACCTATCCAACAACACCCCACACTATGGATAGACGAGAAAAAAAAAACATCCCCACTTTACGTGTAAGAAGGTACCATAGAAAAAATTTTTTTTCATGATTTTATTTTATCACTTTGTCGGCGTGATTAATATGTATATCCATGCCAAATTATAGCTTTGTAGTAGGTACTAAGAGTCTCTGACCTAAGCTGCGGACGGACAGACAGACAGACGGACGGACATAGCGAAACTATAAGGGTTCCTTGTTGACTACGGAACCCTAAAAAGGAGTTTTTTTTATTCTTGTGCCAATACTTTATTCACCTCCTTCCTTCGTAACGATGGTAGGAGCAACATTTTATGACGCCCCACAACAAACGATGAATGTGCGAGGGCTCGTTTTAGACCTATTTGCAGACATTTTAGCGCTCCTTCGCTCTTTAGACTCGTGTTATGGCTTCGTTGACCTTCTGCGGTTATCTGTGTTTTCTGCTACCAGTGAGAAATTTTCCTTCGGTTTTTAGGGTTCCGCACCTCAAAAGCAAAAAAATGGAACCCTTATAGTATCACTTCGTTGTCCGTCTGTCTCTCTGCCTGTCAGTCTGTCAAGACCCCTTTTTCTCAGGAATGCGTGGAGGTATCAAGTTGAAATTATTGTCAAATACGTAGGTCTTTGGTCCCTTGGAGCTCTAAAAAAATCAAGCTTATAAGTCAACGTAGTAAAAAAAAAATCAGCCATTTATGCGAAATATTTTGATACTCGCAAGTAATCAAAACCTTACCGTACTCGTACTTCCCATTGACCTAGAATCATAAAATTTGGCAAGAAGCAAGGTCTCACATCACAGGTAAAGGAAAAATTCCCATAAAAAAAAAAAAAAATTACAAACTTTGCAGTTTTAGAGAACTGACCGTGACGTATATCAAAGTATGGGAGAACATGTTTTCAACTATGCTAGGACTTTTAATTAGCTGTAAAATGACACTTCTTAACTGTTATTTCGTTAAAAAATGTTCACATTTGATATCGAAATGACAGTAAAAATGACATTAGAAGTGTCAGTTTACTGCATCAAATTAAAAGTCCGACCATAAAATGTTAACTTTTGGGATAATTCTTTTTAACTACGGAACCCTTCATTGTGCGTGATCCGACACGAACTTGGCCGGTTTTTTTTTAAATTGAAGTAATCTGATATCGGTAAAGGTGAAACCTTTTAAATTACATTTCGAAGACTACTGGCGGGGTTTTTGTTTTTCGGTTTGGTTTCGCTATTCTCACGCATATTTCTTATTTATTTTTGGTATTTATTAAATTATCATTTATTTATTTACTCAAAACAAAGGATTGTAATACACGTTAAAAATACAGTTTTACAAAATAAGTACTATTTTTACAAACATATACTGAGCACTGCTCTCCTAGCTAGGTTATGGAAACCTGTGTTAAGAGCGTTAACGCCTACAGCATTTCATACAAATTTTCAAGTCATTTTTTTTCGAAATGAATGAACCGAGTTTAATGAAACTTCATACGTATAAGCAAGATACATATGTCTCAAAAGTTAGTTAAGAACATTTTCGAAATGTCTAATTTAAAAGAAGATAATTGGAAATCTCTGTTTCTATGGAATATTTAAAATCGGATGCATTTAGCTGTAACACTATTTTTCAAAAATGTTCTTAACTAACTTTTTAGACCTATGTATCCTGCTTATACGTATGAAGTTTCATTAAAATCGGTTCATTCATTTTGAAAAACAAGGACTTCAAATTTTGTATGAAATGCCGGTCGGCGTTAACGCTCTTAAGGAGAAGCAGTCCGGTCCCCTTAGGTATAATGAAGTAAAAGTTACATAGTGCTTCTGATGTTACTGTTACAACTTCGGAGAATTGAGTTAAACGATAAAAAATTTAAGATACTTTTTAGTATCATTAAAATAAAATAATTTTAAAACTCTGGTCAAGTGAAGTCTCGACCAGTCGGCGAGTAATTTCCGCACTCGCACCCGAGCGTATCGACCCCCAACGGCTCAGAACTGTAGTTAACTATAAGGTTACAGTCGTGCTTGGAACATGAGATGGCGCACGGGTGTCGACACAGGTTGCGTCCCACACCAGAGGCCTACCCATATTCCAAGGCAACAACGTCATGCCATCTGGGCTCTTCCCATCGTCATGCACCAAACCGTTTGGTTCTGTAAGATTTATGATTTTTAAAAGATTTAACTTAAATAAGTTTGAATCGCAAGATACCTGCACTCGCAGCTAAGTTCCGAGCCGCCATTAAGTTTGAATCGAACTATAATTCCTGTCATAAAATGCTGGCTTTAGATGCTGGCTATAAGGCTGTAGAAAATATCTATACATTTGTTTATGTAGTTCTCAGACTCTCGGTTTGTTAGGTACTGAGCGAAAGATTAAAATAAAAGTTTTTTTAATTCAGGTAAATTCAAACTTTCCAAGTTATTGGAACTATGCCCAAATCCAGCACTTATGTGTATGCCGGGTTTCACAAACACTAGACGATACTTAAATAAATGCTGTTGGATTTTCAACTTTCGGTGCTGTGCCGTGCGTTGAAAATCTAACAGCCCGCTATTATTTAGGCATTATTTTATGTATTCACTTAGTACTAGTGAAAACGTGCTTTAATATTGCAGCTGATTTATGAGTACTCCAGAATTCCTTTATCTAATCTTTTGAGAACATATTATACTTACCTTTTGTCAGCAATTTTCTCCGCATGCACTTTAAGAATAAGAATTTTAAGGGAACTTTGCGGTAAAAGCATATTTTGTATTACTCCAGGACATAATTTAGTCAATTTGTAAAAACCTTAGCGTTATCATTGAAATCCGTTCAGGCACGTTAGTTGAGGGAGTAATAATTACACAAACAAATGTGCTTTTTGCATTTTTTATGTTAGTCGAAATCTCGTTTTTTTTTGGAAATATGAGAACCATCCTGTACCAGGCGGAGTGTGTAGGCATCATACAAGCGTGTAATGCCATAGAAGCCAGGAGAGTCACGGATACGAATATACGTATACTCTCAGACAGTGCCTCGGTGCTCCAATCATTACGGAAAAGATACATTACCTCGAGATTAATACTAGAATGTCACGACGCACTCGAACGAGTAACGGTTGCTAACCGGAACACGGTGACACTGCAATGGATAAAATGACACAGTGGATCACTGGGTAACGACGCAGCTGACGAACTAGCTAGGAGAGCATCCAGCACGTCCGTCTGTGGAGCTGAGCCAATCGCGCCCATTCCCTTCAACCAGTTACGCAGGTGGCTAAAGGAGTTCACCCACACACAAGCAGAGAGTTGGTGGTCCTCGACACCAGACTGCAGGCAATCCAGGGAGGCTATGCCATCCCTGGACGGTACGCTTACCAGGCGGTTATTGCGTCTGGACAGAAACGAGCTGCGCCTGGTGACGGGGACCATCACAGGACACTGCTCATTAAACAAACACTTCCACACAATAGGAATAACGGACAGTCCTCTGTGCAGGGCCTGCATGGAGGCTGAGGAGACCGTTGCGCATGTGCTCTTTGAATGCATAGGCGTTGCCCAGATTAGAACAGAAACTCTTGGAATACCCCGATCTTTCACAGATGTTATTAACAGACCCAGAGATTTGATTAACTTCTGGAGGGAGGTGGGCTGGTTGGAATAACCCCCGAAGGCCGCCATGGCTCACGCACAATGGTCCACATGAAGGACTAAGTGCGGAAACCAAATCCTTAACATAGAACATAGAACCATCCTGTACTTTTCTCAAAAATATAGACGTAGAAAAGGAAATTTCAGTCCAAGGTAGGCGTTATGTAAGGCAGAGCAATTTCCAGTTTTCATTTAAGGTAATTTGAGCGTAATTATAATTTCGTCGGAACGTTGTGACTCCCGGCAGAGTCATATCAATTTCAACTTATTTGTATTTAGAAAATGAATGCAAACTGTTTTCTTGCCAGGTATTTCCAACCTGTATCATCATCTACCTAGCCTTTTCGTAACGTATAAAGCTAGTTTTTACTGAAACTATGTACTGTAAGTAGTGACGTGTCACGCTTTGATTCGTGTCCAATGTTACATGACCGATGGCTTTATTTTTAAGAAATTTATTTCTCAAAAATATTAATTTATCTAAAATGAGTGCCTCGGAAAGCACGTTAAGCCGTTAGTCCCTGCTGTTTGACAGTCGTTGCGGGTCGTTAGAAGCCCGAAAGTCTGACAATCAATCTTACCAAGGGGTATCGTATTACCCAGTAATTGGGTTGTGGAGGTCAGATAGGCAGTCGCTCCATATAAAATACTGGTATTCAGCTAAATCCGGTTAGACTGGAAGCCGACCCCAACATAGTTGGGAAAAGGCTAGGTAGATTGATTGATTAATTAATCTAAAATAACTTTGAAAATTAACTTGATATTTGATATTTGTCACAACCATTCTACAATACAAAATTCATAAGCTGTGAATGCTGTGATGTGGAAAATTAAAAATGAGAATAAAATCTATACATAAATGAATAAATGTTACTTGTTCTGACTAACTGATCCATTAACGCATAGCCTAAACCGCTGGGGCTACAAACTTGAAATTTTGGAAGTTGATGCCTTTGTATGTGGTAAGCATCCACTAAGGAACAGTTATTGGAAATTTCACACGCGAGCGAAGCCGCGGGCAACAGCTAGTAAAATGTTAAAATAAATGCTTATGGTATTAAATGTTACTGTCTGTCTTATCGCAGTCAGCTTTCTCTAAAACCATATTTTGACGGCCATAATATTGTACGTTCTTACTGTTTTATTACCGCACCTTTCTCTTTAGATTACTCTTGCATATTTTAGATCTCACATTTTCTTAAGTACCTCTTTAATACTTAGGTAAGTCAAATTTTCTTTAATCACGATTTTCTGTAATGCCTATTTATTTCAAAGATTATTAAATAAAATTCAGCGTCTTTAGTGAGGTTTAATCTACCATTTTTTATCCTAACTGTAGTTTTAATTACCACTTTAGCCTTAATTGCTATTTAGCCAAATTGTTTAAGGGCTTAAATTACTGGATGACTATTATTCATTAGTTAAATTGCTTTTTTAGGGTTCCGTATCCCAAAGGAAAAAAACGGAACCCATAAAGCATCACTTTGTTGTCCGTCCGTCGGGTCGGTCTGTCTGTCTGTCTGTAAAGACCGTTTTACTCAGGAACGCGTGGAGATTTCAAGTTTAAATATTATTAATATCAAACACGTTAGTCTACGGTATCTTGGAGCTCTAAAAAAATCAAGCTTCTGAGCCAACAGAATAAACATTTGCTTGGCAATCGAGTAAAAATACGTACATTTATGCGACATATGTTGATACTCGGAAATAAATCAAAACCTATAGAGTACCTCCCGTTGACTTAGAATCCTGAAATTTAATTTAATTTTTGGTATGTAGCAAGATTTCACAGCACACATAAAGGAAAAAGTCCGGAAATAGTTAATTTGTTTATTTTTCACATATTTTTTTTGCGATTATATACTTACATTTACTGTTGGAGAATTGACCGTGACGTGCATCGATGTACGGGAGAACATTTTTTCAACTATCTACAAAATTAAGTTTGTTCTGGGTAAGTAAATTCATCCCAACCACGGAACCCTCCATTGTGCGTGGTCCGACACGCACTTGGCCGGTTTATATTTAGCGTTTGATATTCTTAGTGGCTTAGTAAGATTTCAGAGCCCCTAGTGTACCGTAAAAAATAATTGATGCCATCGCCCTCAAATGTACAAAATCAAATCAGTGACATTCTGGATATATATCCAGAATGTCACAACACGTACTAAACACAACCAACCAATCACAAATTAAGGCTCTAACAGACAGAGGCGAGAACAATATCGCGTCGCGACGCGATATCGCCTCTGTCTGTGAGAGCCTTTAGTTAATAACGCGTCGAAATCTTTCAATAAGTAGTACCAAGTTGTATAATTGTATGGGGAAATAGTACCGACCATAACAGGGCATTTATCGCTCAAAAGAAATGTGTTCGAGCTATTCAGGGCATTCCATCGCACCGGTTAGTCCCGCTATGCTCTAGTCCCGCTATGCTCGACTCGTAAAATACCTACTAAAAAGTTTCGCTATGCACGAAATCACATTCGCGGGCAGTGATGAAGAAAACTGTTAGTGTGTTCGTGAAATTTTGTGGGTCCAGTATTGACTTACAGCTCTATTCATAAACATTTCGCTCTGAAATTCATATGTCATTGATTGTCAGAACGAGACAAAACACATTTTAACTTACAGACGCTTACACTTATACGAATAGCGCTATAAAAAATTTAACTTGAATTCAAACACTTTTCTTTCCAACTGTACCTTCCATTGTTTACGTAGAATCGAAGAATTTCGTGCATAGCGAAACTTTTTAGTAGGTATTTTAAGAGTCGAGCATAGCGGGACTAGAGCATAGCGGGACTAACCGCATCGCACGTATCTTGTCGACCAATATTTAAAAAACTCGGTTTGCTACCTCTACCCTCACTATATCTATATGAAACATGTATGTTTATACGGAAACACAAAGACCTATTCAGAACAGCCGCAGATGTAAACTCTAGGAATCGGCGTGACAAATTTAGACTTGTTTTAGATGTAATCCCTCGATTAACAAAATATAGTAAAAGCTGTTTAGCTATGGCTGTACGTATTTATAATAAATTACCATGTAAACTTAAATTACTAAATAGCAGATTGTTTAAAATTCACTTGTTTAAATGGCTAAATGAGCATAATTTTTATAGCATTAAGGAATACCTGGAACATATGTTGTGTTAATAATTTTGCATGCTTTAGTGTTAAGCAAAACATGTATGACCTCATCCTGAAATCATGTAACACCTTTTTATACCATGTTTTATGCAAATATAAATAAATAAATAAATAAATAAATAAATAATTCTATGATGAAGACCATAGAAATATAAAAAAACGGGAGAAGTGGCAAGGGGGCGAATCTGTGTCCGCGCGACATGCTCTGTATGAGCCGTTCATAGTCAAATGGCCGTCTCCGCGAACAAGTGCGCTTTCGACTGTGACCGTGACAATTTATAAGAATGCCGTGTTGTTCACTGGTTTCTTATAAAAACCGAAGCCAAAACAAAAACTGTGTAAATCATGGAATCACTTTCCATATGTAAGTACAAGTATTTTACCGTATTTGTCTTTAAAATCATGAAAGTAACAAAGAGACAAAGTGGAGACACAGGGTTCCGATACATTTTAACATACTGGGCACGTCTTCTTTCTTATATCTATGATGAAGACAGAACATAATTATGTAGGCCATAATAGGACTAACACTACGACAGAATATAGCACATAATAGGTCAATAGGATAGGCTATGTTTATGACCTATTTCACACGCATTTTTGGTCTGTATTCTGTGTTAGATTCCTTTGGTATGGTCCAAGATGTAAGAGATTTGAAGTTTTGATAACATAATTTGGCGTCAGTGAAATAACGTATCAGATTAGACGGATGTGTAGCGGTTCGTAACAGTTTTTGGAATTGGAACGATAGCTCTCTGTGTAGTTTTCTTGATAGACTTTAAGATACAAAAAAACCGGTCAAGAGCGAGTCGGACTCGCGCACCGAGGGTTCCGTTCCGATTTCTGAAAAAGTGTGCTATTTAGACACATCGTTTTATTTTTCCTGTAATCTTTACATAAACTTCTATCACATAGAATAATTTTATAGAATTTTTTTCTTTGCAAACTTCGGAGATAAGGGGGGGGGACGGTATTTTTTTACATTTTCCATCAAAAGTCGAACACTGTGCGGCCTAAAAAAAATAAAAAAATGTTTGAGAATGTGCAAACAGTGCTCTTTCATATGATACCCCACATGCCCTAGTAGCCCCACTTTGAATTTTTAAGACCCTGTTGCAAAAAAAATAGTTTTATTTATTGTATTTGCAAAATAGTTGGGTAAACGTCATCTAAAACTATTCCAAATTTCAAGTTGATAGCATTAGTAGTTCTTGAGATATCCAGCTGTGACAGACAGACAGACTGAGTCACACCATAAGGGTTCCTTTTTACCATTTTGGTACGGAACCCTAAAAAGAGGCAAAGTGTGTGTTTGACCACGCACAATGGAGGGTTCCGTAGTTGAAAAGAATTTATCCCAAAAACACACTTAACATTTACGGAACCCTAAAAACAGGCAAAGTGTGTGTTTGACCACGCACAATGAAGGGTTCCGTAGTTGAAAAGAATTTATCCCAAAAACACACTTAACATTGTAATCCCAAAAATAATTCTTTTTAGGTGGTAAAATTACAAATTCTTAACAATTTTCGGACTTTTTCCTTTACTTGTGCTGTGAGACCTTGCTTCTTGCCAAATTTCATGATTCTAAGATAACGGGAAGTTTCCTATAGGTTTTGATTTACTGCCGAGTATCAAAATATGTTGCATACGTATTTTTTATTGCATTGACTTAGAAGCTTGATTTTTTTAGGACTCCAAGGGACTATAGACTTACGTATATGATATTAATTTCAACTTGATACCTACACGCGTTTCTGAGAAAAAGGGTCTTGACAGACTGACAGACTTGAAAATATTTTTTATGTGATAAAATTACAAATTAACAATTTTCGGACTTTTTCCTTTAATTAAGGTGCTGTGAGACATTGCGTTGACTTAGAAGCTTGATTTTTTTAGAAAACCGAGGGACCATAGACTTACGTATTTTATATTCATTTCAACTTGATACCTCCACGCGTTCCTGAGAAAAAAGGTCTTGGCAGACAGACAGACAGACAGACAGACGGACAATGAAGTGATCCTATAAGGGTTCCGTTTTTTCCTTTTGAGGTACGGAACCCTAAAAAGTAAGTAATCTTAAAAATAATATTGGTAAGTCTTAGAAAATAATTTAATAAAATGATATATGCCAATTATTTTCCATTTTCTAAGAGTAATTACCAAAATAACTGTCAAAAAATAGCAAACATACTTATAAATATCAACGATCTACGAATTTGTCACAGGAAATGGTCCTTAGATTTAAATGGAATGAAATAATCACGAAAAACCTCTAAAAATGCGACTTAGCCAGCCCGCGCCATCAACGCTCGGGCCCCGGATTTTCACTTACACACTCGCCATCTCTTATCAGTAGTGCCAAACCCTAAAAGGATCAAGTCTGTACCACTTCCGGCGTTTCAATTTGGAGTCCAGAGTCCCAAATTTCACATAATTGGGATACAATAAGCCCAGTTATGTTTACCTCCTATTTTCAAGGGTAAACCCTAAGTTTAAGTTGAGGCTTGATGGAATTAATTTAGGACTACAACTAATTAACACTACTGTAAGGGTTAAAATTGAATCCTACTAATATTATAAATGTGAAAGTTTGTATGGTTGTATGTTTGTTACTCAATCACGCAAAGACGATTGAACGGATTTGGATCAAATTTGGCACACTGGTAGTTAGTAACCTGGATTAATACATAGGATACTTTTTATCTCGATATTCTTACGGGTTCGAGACTTACGCGGGTGAAACCGCGGGGCGCTGATGGTTAGTTACTAAGCGTAGGTAACCGAAAAACTCGACCTTGGGCTGCAGTTTCGACAAAGATAGAGATTAGTTTACCACCGAATTCGATCGCGAAGTCCTAATGGGGTCCCTAGAGTCGCTAGACTGTCAAAATTGCTAGAATAGCACGAAATAAAACCGGTCAAGAGCGAGTCGGACTCGCGCACCGAGGGTTCCGTTCCGATTTCTGAAAAAGTGTGCTGTTTAGAGACATAGTTTTAATTTTCCTGTATTCTTTACATAAACTTCTATCACATAGAATAATTTTAGATTTTTCTCAATGCAAACTTCGGAGTTAAAGGGGGTAAGTATTTTTTTTTTACATTTTTCAGCAAAAGTCGAAAACTGTGCGGCCTAAAAAAAGAGAATGTGTAAACAGCGCTCTTTCATATGATACCCCACATCGGTGTCGATATGTGATGGATGGTCACCCATCCATGAACTGACCGCGGCAAGCGCAGCTTAACCTTCGATCGACTCGTGCGGCTGTTATCATTTAGCCATGAGCCCCCGAAGCTTAAGGACCTGCATCCAACCGTGGTTTAGCTCGGTGTGTAAGTGAAATGGCGTTATGGCTGTCTAGTTTGACGCACGAGATAGAATACACTCACGCGCACCGGAATTATGTCGTAAAAGTGCAAATAAAATCGTATAAAATTAGAAATTAACTATTTAATAATAAATAATCCATCACTGGATACAGTTTGGCATTTGACATTTTATGGTATGTTTTAATTATAATTATAATTGTTAATGAAGGGATAAACAGCTTTTAATAGTTATTTATGCACCTGACGTATAAGTAAGGGGTATTAAAACACGAATGTGGGTTTATCACACAAGGCGAAGCCGAGTGTGATAATAGTATCACATGAGTGTTTTAATACCTAATTATGTACAGTTGCATACAAGACTTTATCTACATCCATGTTATCAATCCTCTATAAAAGGTTCTGAAACAGTTTTTTGCAATACTAATACTCGTATCGAACATGGCGGCGGGCGTCATAGTATACGACGTGAATTCGAATAAGTTCTTTTTTTAAATTACGGCGCTGTTGTAGTGAAACGCGCGTGCATTACAATGTTCTTTTTTTGAAAACGAGTTGTATTATGAAATTCAGTACAACATTAAAACACCCGTTCAGTACAACATAAAAACCTATAGAGTACTTCCTCTTGACCTAGAATCATGAAATTTGGCAAAAAGCAAGGGTAGCACTGTACTATCACACCCGCGCGCCCGAAACTTCACATTGGTGAATCATTTGGGTTAGGTTAGAATAGTGACCATTCCCTCTATTTCTGGTGAATCATTTGGGTTAGGTTCCAGCTAGGCGGGCATGCGCCGGGAAGGTTTGTGGAAGTAAAGGTGGAGCCGGTTTCCCATGGTCCTCCCATCACGGCGATGTGGGAACACCGCTGAGTTTTAGTTATACTGTCATTCCGACAGGAGTCCCACATACCCCGTCTCGTCCTCCACGAGCGGAGATGCGTAACGCATTTCTCAGAGTCAAAAAAAAAAAAAAAGGTTAGGTTAGAACAGTGACCCTTAAGGCCTCTGCCTCGAATCTTGCGGGCAGCGGGGCGGCGGCAGCGGCGGCGCGGGAGCGGCAGGATCTTATGCGTACATTTAAATGGACCGGTTCTCGAAAACAGCGGCGCGGGAGCGGGCGGGACAATGCGAGACGCGCCGCTGCCGCCGCCGCCCCGCTGCCCGCGAAATTCGAGGCAGGGGCCTAACGCGCGACGGCGAGCGAGCGAAGCGAGCGGTGCTGCGGCAGGGGCCGCCGAGCGCCATATCCCGTATATTTTTGGTGAATCATTTGGGTTAGATGAGGCGGTGAATGTCTCGTATATTAGACGATGAAAGCCTCAGGGTCATTGACCTTGATTTCAAGGTCAATATGGTACTCGAACTGTAATAAGTTTTTTTTCGGCGTCTATTGTTTTGCGCACTTTGTTGTTTTCAATAATACACTAAAAAGTGTCTATTGTACCCAAAAAAAAATAGCTAGTATATAAAATCGCCGGGTGCGTTTGTAAAGTGGTTTCGAAGCAAGGTCTCAGCACAAATAAAGGAAAAAGGCTGTTTGTTAATTTGTAATTTTATTATAAACATTTTTTTTTCTTGGGATTATCTACAACAAAGCCGTTGGATTGTGTCTTATATCAATGTATGGGAGAACATGCTTTTCAACTACAATCTTAAGTTTATTTTTGGGTTAAATTCTTTTCGGAACCCTCTATTGTGCTTGGTCCGACATGCACTTGGTCGGTTTTTTTAAAGTCCATAAACTTAGGAAATGTTCGTAAGAGTATTTCTCAACTTTTCTCGGTATATGAACTAAACCTTAGAAGCTTTTACGAGCGGTAGGCGGCGTTCTCATTAGGGATTATGAGCTAGTCTGACTACGGCGTTAGGTAACTCGCCTAATAAGTAATAATGGAATCGTATAGCTTGAGAAACAGTTAGTACGGCTCTAAGATTAGCTAATAAAAAAAATAAAAAAAAGTAGATAAATAGGTTAAAAAAATCATTTTATCTGTATATCACATCACAGTAATATTATAAAGGCGAAAGTTTGTGAGTGTGTGTGTGAGTGTGTGTGTGTGTATGTTTGTTACTTCTTCACGCTCAAACGGCTTTACCGATTTGGATGAAATTTGGTATGTAGACAGCTTATACCCTGGATTAACACATAGGCTACTTTTTATCCCGAAAAAATGTAGTGCTCCCGTGGGAAGAGCAAGGAATTCAAATACATATTATGCTACTCTTTCAAACTCAAACGGCTCGACCGATTTCGATGAAATTTGGTGTGAAAGTAGCTGACACTTTGGATTAACACATACACTACTTTATATCCCGAAAAAATGTACTGTTCCCGTGGGATGAGCAAGGAATTCAAATATATTTGCTTCTCTTTCAAACTCAAACGGCTCGACCGACTTTGATGAAATTTGGTGAGAGAGTAGCTGAAACCCTGGATTAGCACATATGATACTTTATATCCGGAAAAAATATAGTGTTCCCGTGAGATGAGCAAGGAATTCAAATATATTTGCTACTCTTTCAAACTCTAACGGCTCAACCGATTTGGATGAAAGGGGATTGCCTGAAAAATGCTTGAAATAGACAGAAACTACTTACAGTCCTTAATTCTATTTAGAATAAATTAGGTATAATGAAATAATTCTCAAGTTTGTATACCTAGGGTGAAAATATAACGATCTTTAAAATATTTAACTTGATATCCGTCTAATTCCTTCTTATTTTATCATGGAGGTCAGTGTTTATTTGACATGAGTAATCGACATTCAGCCAAACAGGAATCGTCAAATAATCTTTAACGAACTATTTTATAGAATTATTGCACAGTTATCATTCATTTAATATAATTCGACCTATTTACACCGTAAATCTAATTAAAATAATATATGCATGTCAATATTAATTAAAATCAAATTATTTTCAAAATAGAAAACGTATCGTAGGCTGTATGCATCATAATGTCCTTTGCCTTACTGACACTTTGACATTACTGCATTTAATTTTTTCGATTGTTGATTTGATCGATTCATGGTTTTGCGTTTGCGACTTGAGTTACTAGTATATTACTTTTTAGGATATTTAACGACGACTTTGGCCATTTTTTAAGGATTTTGATTTTACTTCTGTACACGTTACCCATTTTTGAACACGGGCTTAGATTGGACCCGCCGAAACTTCGACTCGGCTTTTTGACGACAGACCTGAACCTGCTTTATATTATACGACGCTGCTATTATTTCGGTCTTGTGCCGTGTTTATTTAAAAGTGGATAATAATAATAATAATAATAAAATAAAATTTATTCAAAAATAAAAATTGGTAAAATAAAGTACAGTATAAATCTTAGAAATAATGTAGGTATTACAAAGTATGGTGCCTGTACTAGGATAAACCTGTATCACAGGCGGCAAGAGTTCTTAGAATTACTATTTGGACTACTAATTTTTTAACAATATTTAACAGTTACATATAATAGTGACATAGTTATTTAATTTATTATTTAAAATTTACTTATACACTAATCATTACTTAAACATAAAGATAATTGCTATATTATTTACGGAAAATAGTTCCTATCACTTAGTTACACGATTATGATTGCATATGCAGTAGGTATTATTAATTAGGTTGCAACAAATATTGATGTAAGGCTACATTAGATTTTTGAAGCGGTCGGTTAATGTGCTTAGACAGCGACAAATCGATGGTAAGTAGGACAGCGCAGTGGTCAGGTATATTGTTGAGTCAGCAACAAGCGATACGGAAGTCTGGCCTTGGGTATGACGCACTAGGTGCCCTCATAATCTATGGAGTTAATATATCTGTATTCTGCTATTTTCCTAGCAGGGCATTCAGAGTCTCCCGTCTTGTGATTACTGGGCTTTTTAAAGCGTGAGCAAGTTGCACATTTCGGAAGGTCGCCTTTCTTCGCGCATTCGGACATCGAATGGCCTGCTTCACCACACTGACCACACGTAGTGACGATCTCTCGGCAAGTTTTTGCTGCATGGCCATATTGTTGGCATTTGTAACACCTTGTCACCAATGTAAAGTCCCTGACGGGACAAGACGTCCAGTTTATAAAAAGCCTTGATTGAGGGATTAGGGCTTTACGAATGTTGGCTGAAACTTCAACAACATAGTTGCAGGTCGTAGCATCTCTCTTCCCGGATTTGTGGCTTAATTTGATCAAGGTCAAGAAGGATTCCAAGGACATCGCTGGTAATTTGTCAGCTACGTTTTGTTCGAAAATAAACCTGAACACCTCATTTTCAGCCAAGGAATTCGGCACTCCTACAATCACGATCCGTGGTTTGCGCTTGCTGGGTTCGTCGGCGGTAAGTCCAGATGTAGAGAGCTGAACTGCGTGCTTCAGTTTATCAGCGTCGTGTTTGGTCTCTGTACTGATAATTACGCCTCCATTTTTTGTTTTTCTGACACCACGAACGTGCAGCTTCATTTGTTCAGGCCGTATGATTTTTTGCACGAGTTCTTTCGTAGAAACGTACACTGTGTTAATTGCTATCTCGATATTGCATCGATGAGACGTAATCTTATATCAGTGCAAAATGATGAAGTACGTCGTTTAATACAGGCATGGATAACACCACAAGCTGTAAGTACTGAGATTCCCTAGGTGTCTTGCCTATTTATGTAGAACGCACTGACATACAACAATAAGTACATTATGTTTTGTTCTTTTTCACAGGTTGAACAAGACAGTGTTGTTTGTGATGCATGTCTAAGATTAGCAATTCAAACTATCACCGAGACACCAGGAACCAGTCGACCAGATAGTCTACAAGTAGGCATATATAGCATCGTTATTGTAACTGCCTAGTGGGACGGCGAACAGTTGGTACCTGTGCTCATACTATGTCAATAATATGGTACTTACTTGGGCCCGGTACCAATCCAATATCTATCCTCCTGCACAGTTTCTTTATGATATATTAGTGGTTTTTAATGATGATTAAAACATTTAAATGCTGTTTTGTTGTATAATTATTGCATATTAATCCTTAACCTTGACTTAACCTATATTTTAGAAAAAATGATTGGAACTGGCTTCTACCTAGTTTTTTGATAATTATTGAATTTGTAATGGATTCCCTACGATCTGTAGTGCAATTTGGCGTATATTTCATTGTTGTCCATTTCAAGCATTTTTTTGTGTGGCTGATGGGCAATTCCCTTTAGTAAGGACGAAAGTTTGTGAGTGTGTGTGTGTATGTTTGTTACTTCTTCACGCTCAAACGGCTTTACCGATTTGGATGAAATTTGGTATGTAGACAGCTTATACCCTGGATTAACACATAGGCTACTTTTTATCCCGAAAAAATGTAGTGCTCCCGTGGGAAGAGCAAGGAATTCAAATACATATTATGCTACTCTTTCAAACTCAAACGGCTCGACCGATTTCGATGAAATTTGGTGTGAAAGTAGCTGACACTTTGGGTTAACACATATACTACTTTATATCCCGAAAAAATTTAGTGTTCTCGTGGGATGAGCAAGGAATTCAAATACATATTATGCTACTCTTTCAAACTCAAACGGCTCGACCGATTTCGATAAAATTTGGTATGAAAGTAGCTGACACTTTGGATTAACACATAATTATACTACTTTATATCCCGAAAAAATGTAGTGTTCCCGTGGGATGAGCAAGGAATTCAAATATATTTGCTTCTCTTTCAAACACAAACAGCTCGACCGACTTTGATGAAATTTGGTGAGAGAGTAGCTAACACCCTGGATTAACACATATGGTACTTTATATCCCGAAAAAATATAGTGTTCCCGTGGGATGAGCAAGGAATTCAAATATATTTGCTACTCTTTCAAACTCTAACGGCTCAACCGATTTTGATTAAATTTAGTAAGGAAGTAGCTGACACCTTGGATTAATACATAGGCTACTTTATATCCCAAAAAAATATAGTGTCCCCGTGGGATGAGCAAGGAATTAAAATATATTTGCTACTCTTTCAAACTCAAAAGGCTCGACCAATTGTGATGAAATTTTGCGTGCTAGTACCTGACTCCTTGGATTAACACATAAGTCACTTTTATAGTCTGAAAAATGTAGTGTTCCCGAGGGATGATCAAGGAATTCAAATATATTTGCTACTCTTTCAAACTCAAACGGAAAGACCGATTTTGATGAAATTTGATGTGGAAGTAGCTGACATCCTGGATTAACACATAGGCTACTTTATATACCGAAAAAGTGTAGTATTCCCGTGAGATGAGCAATTTTTTTGTGAATACTTCTTTCACCGATTAAATAATACACGTTTTAAATCGCGGGTAACACCGCGGGGCGCAGCTAGTCTATACATAAATGAATAAATGTTACTTGTCCTGACTAACTGATCCATCAACGCATAGCCTAAACCGCTGGTGCTACAAACTTGAAATTTTGGAAGTTGATGCCTTTGTATGTGGTAAGCATCCACTAAGGAACGGTTATTGGAAATTTCACACGCGAGCGAAGCCGCGGGCAACAGCTAGTTGTATATAAAACATTGGTCAGGCAGGGGCCATAGTCTTTCCATAGTTCTAGGTAACCATTCCTCAGCCACCCAAACCCATAGCCCAATATGTTTTGTTTCCATGTTCTGCAATAGTCCTGACCGGGGGTTGTCCTTGGGTGCACTTGCATAGTGCATACAGGGATAATCGTCGGTTGGTGCCTTCTCTTCATATAAAATTGTCTAAGGGGCCTATGCGAGTTGGCTTCGGCTCCTTGTACGCCTTCCAAAGGTCCGGACCCTAAGGACCCGAGATATGTCAAAGACAATTTAAATAATAATAATAGGTAGGCTATATGGAACGTAGTACCGGGAGTTTCGTCCTTATTCCTTGTCTACATTATAAAGGGAACCTCTGTGCAAAATTTCAGCTTTCTAGGTCCAAGGGTTTGGGCTGGGCGTTCATGAGTCAGTCAGTCAGTCAGTCACGACTTCTCTTTTTAGGGTTCCGTACCACACTGGTAAAAAGAGACCCTTATGGTGCGATTCAGTCTATCTGTCTGTCTGTCACAGCTGGATATCTCAAGAACTACTAATGCTATCAACTTTCAATTTGGAACAGTTTTAGATGACATTTGCCCAACTATTTTGCAAATAAGAAAGAAAAATTTTTTTTTTTGCAATAAGACTGAACTTGTCTTAAAAATTCGAAATGGGACTACTAGCCTATGGCATGTGGGGTATCATATGAAAGAGCGCTGTTTGCAAATTCTCAAACATTCTTTTATTTTTTTTAGGCAGTATAGTTTTCGACTTTTGATGAAAAATGTAAGAAAAAAAATACCGTCCCTTTATCTCCGAAGTTTGCTTAGAGAAAAATCTGAAATTATTCTATGTGATAGAAGTTTATGTAAAGATTACAGGAAAAATAAAACAATGTCTCTAAATAGCACACTTTTTCAGAAATCGGAACGGAACGCTCTTGACTGGTTTGTATTAAATAGATAAATCCAGGTTTCCTCACGATGCTATTTATTCCCTCAGTGTCTGTAATGTCTAAGATACAATATGTCCAAGGATATTATATTATTAGTTTGTTACTTATTCACGCTCAAACGGCTACACCGATTTCGATGAAATTTGGTATGTAGATAACTTATACCCTGCATTAATTAATGCTAGTAGCTAGTATTATTATGAATTGAAAAAGTAACATTGGTACTTGCCCGAAAACACGAGGTCGTGTTTTGAATATACAGGGTTATTTTTAAAACACCAGTAACCTCTTAAGGTATCATTGTACTCATCATTATGAACAACTTTTACTATGGGACCAAACCTGAAATTGCGAAAAAAAAATCAGCTGTTCAGTACATTTCGACGAGTTTGATGTAGATAAATGTTCTGAACAGCTGATTTTTTTTTCGCAATTTCAGGTTTGGTCCCATAGTAAAAGTTGTTCATAATGATGAGTACAATGACCCCTTAAGAGGTTACTGGTGTTTTAAAAATAACCCTGTATAGTATGGCCAATTTTAATTGGTAGTGTTAAAGAACTAATTTTCATGATTTTGACAGCCAAATACAAAGTTAGGCAGAAAATTATTCGCCCTATTTTTTTTTTGCTGGTTTGATTGGTTGACCTAAATAAACAACAACAATGGATAGAACATGGAATTGACAACAAATTAAATTTAATAGAAATTCAGAGATCGAGTGACTTCATAGACTTGATTAGCTTTTTATTAGTATTCTGGTCGTTTATTTCGAAACTCACTAATAATTGTACCTAATTTGGAGATTATTCACAATCTATATGACAAAAATATTTATTTATTTCATACTATCTAAAACCTTTTTAATTTTTGGGATTAAATATAATGACTACCAAACAAATGAAATGCTCACCGAAATGGATAAATTCTCATTAAATCTGCGTCGGCCTGTTGACTAAAAACCCTAACCCTAGACGGTCGACGTCAGGGGCACCCCAAGGTTTGGTTGGTTAGGTTCTTTTAAACCCTGCACAGACAGAAATAGGAGCCCCTCTCCCTCCGTCGACCTGCTGTCAGTTTTCTAAAGTTATAATTTCACAAAAAAATGGTTTTAATTTTGATGAGAATTTATCCATTCCGGCAGGTATTTTGATTTTTTTGGTAGTAAAATAGGTACTTTTCTGGTAGGCGTTTCAACACACGCCTTATTTTTTTTGTAATCATGTGACTTTTTCAATTCATAATGTACTTTCTGAGTTTACTTTGGACATTACTGACATCGGTGAAGGAAAACATCGTGAGGAAACCTGGACTTAGTTAATATTAGTCTGAAATCGCCAACCCGTCTTGAGCTAGCGTGGTGGTCAATGCTGGTGCCTTCTGTGTATGAGAACAGGCCTTCGCCAGTGGGGCAGTAATAGGCTGGTATTATTATTATTTATACCCCTACTACGTAGCAACGTTATTTAAAAAAACCGGTCAAGAGCGAGTCTGACATATGTAATTTTTGTTGATATTTCTGAAAAACTGTGCTATTTAGAGACATCGTTTTATTTTTCCTGTAATCTATACATAAACTTCTATCACATAGAATAATTTCAGATTTTTCTCTAAGCAAACTTCGGAGGAACGGTATTTTTATTAACATTTTTCATCAAAATTCAAAAACTATGCTGCCTAAAAAATATAAAAAAATGTTAAAGAATGTGCAAACAGCGTTCTTTCATATACCCCACATGTCCTAGTAGTCCTACTTCGAATTTTTCAGACCTTCTTTCAGTCCCTGTTGCAAAAAAAAAACATAAATTTTTATTTCTTTCTTATTTGCAAAATAGTTGGGCAAACGTTGTCTAAAGCTGTTCCAAATTTCAAGTTGATAGCATTAACAGATCTTGAGATATCCAGCTGTGACAGACAGACAGATAGACTGACTCGCACCGTATGAGTTCCTTTTTACCATTTTGGTACAGAACCCTAATACCAACACACAAATCAGTAGCTCCATGTAAAGTAGTTAGTTCTAAAGTAAGGAACTAGAACAGGGGTTCAAGGAACTAGAACCCTTCTTGCACAAGCTCCGAAGTTGATTGAGAATTGATCATGTTAGCTCTCACCAAGTTTAGCAATCAATCAATCATTTCCTTTTGGTCCACGGTGTAACTTGATACTACAGCAAGTAGTATTGATAAGTTTTCCTTTTACGGAGTTATAATAATATTATGTTTGTTTTGGCGGGCCAGATTAATATAATATAACTAGCTGACCCGACAGACGTTGTCCTGTTCCAATTTCAATCATTCAAAATTCCAATAGAAAATCCACTTTCAGTTTTCCCGAATTTTCCAATTTTCCCGGCAACTTTTCCAATTTTTTCTCCTGACAACAATAAACACAACAGAAAAAGAATTAGCGAAATTGTTCCATGCGTTCACGCGTGATGCGATGACCAAGGGAAACAGGGATTCATTTTTATTTATTTATATATATATAAAGATAGATAGATAGATATAATCTTTATTTATATAAAAGAGATTGTACAACATGTAACATTTTTTAACAAAGTGGGTAACAATCGACCCGTAGTACAGTCTGTTTCATAGTCTAGCAAGGGCTAGACTATGAAACAGCCTGTACTAGCTAAGGGCTAGTAAGGGCTAGACTATGAAATAGGCTGTACTAGCTAAGGGCTAGTAAGGGCTAGACTATGCAATAGGCTGTTTCATAGTCTAGCAAGGGCTAGACTATGAAACAGCCTGTACTAGCTAAGGGCTAGTAAGGGCTAGACTATGAAATAGGCTGTACTAGCTAAGGGGTAGTAAGGGCTAGACTATGAAATAGGCTGTTTCATAGTCTAGCAAGGGCTAGACTATGAAACAGCCTGTACTAGCTAAGGGCTAGTAAGGGCTAGACTATGAAATAGGCTGTACTAGCTAAGGGCTAGTAAGAGCTAGACTATGAAATAGGCTGTTTCATAGTCTAGCAAGGGCTAGACTATGAAACAGCCTGTACTAGCTAAGGGCTAGTAAGGGCTAGACTATGAAATAGGCTGTACTAGCTAAGGGCTAGTAAGGGCTAGACTATGAAATAGGCTGTACTAGCTAAGGGCTAGTAAGGGCTAGACTATGAAATAGGCTGTACTAGCTAAGGGCTAGTAAGGGCTAGACTATGAAATAGGCTGTACTAGCTAAGGGCTAGTAAGGGCTAGACTATGAAATAGGCTGTACTAGCTAAGGGCTAGTAAGGGCTAGACTATGAAATAGGCTGTTTCATAGTCTAGCAAGGGCTAGACTATGAAACAGCCTGTACTAGCTAAGGGCTAGACTATGAAATAGGCTGTACTTGCTAAGGGCTAGTAAGGGCTAGACTATGAAATAGGCTGTTTCATAGTCTAGCAAGGGCTAGACTATGAAACAGCCTGTACTAGCTAAGGGCTAGTAAGGGCTAGACTATGAAATAGGCTGTTTCATAGTCTAGCAAGTGCTAGACTATGAAACAGCCTGTACTAGCTAAGGGCTAGTAAGGGCTAGACTATGAAATAGGCTGTTTCATAGTCTAGTAAGTGCTAGACTATGAAACAGCCTGTACTACGGGGTAACAGTGCCGATCCCCTATAATAGTTGTATTATTATAATAGTTGTATTATTATAATTGTATTATTATAATAGTTGTATTATTATAATAGTTGTATTATTATAATTGTATTATTATAATAGTTGTATTATTATAATAGTTGTATTATTATAATAGTTGTATTATTATAATAGTTGTATTATTATAATTGTATTATTATAATAGTTGTATTATTATAATAGTTGTATTATTATAATTGTATTATTATAATAGTTGTATTATTATAATAGTTGTATTATTATAATAGTTGTATTATTATAATTGTATTATTATAATAGTTGTATTATTATATATGTTCGCACATGCAGCGACATTAGGTTAGAATAGTAACTCGACAAATGTTCAGAGTTGTTCTTAAGCTCGATAGATGGCGTTGGCATCGAATTAGATCTCGCTATCGTTTGTTTACCGGCGTTTACCTTAGCAAGATTGAAGATTTTGATTTGTGTGAGCCTTTGAAATTTGTGACAGTATTAATATACGCTATATACCGATTATAGTGCTGTATTATTTACTCCTCGCCAGTATACGGACCCTCTGTTTTATACATGGTCCTTCGCGTCGGATAGGTCGGGAGTGTTTGTGGTAGTCGCCGGTGGTGGTAGTGAATTACCACCCTTCGCGTCGATACTGGGCAGTGGATCGCTGTCCAGAGCAGCCCCTTCAGTGGGCACCAGGTGAGGTGCTCAGGAGCTGAAGGTGGAACCGGTTGGAGTGAGGAGCAGCCAGGTGTAGCGTGGAGCAGCCACAGCTGGTAGCAACATCCGGAGGAACGACGCAAGGGAGGTGAAGTGCGGCAGACGTGGACAAGCAGAGGGCACCATTTGTGTGGTGCAGTACAGCACGCCGCTGTTGTGGTGCAGTACAGCGCGCCATCATCAGTGTCGTGTCAGTGAGTGAATCAAATGGTGAAATCGTGAGTACATTTTTCATCTTAATCAGGAACTAGGAACAGTAAAATATTATTTTTGAAAATCTCAGAAAAAGTGCAATAATTGAAGTTGAACTCTTTTATCAGAAAATTTAACTTTTTATTTCAAAACTTAGGACTTGTAAACATTTTATGTGAAAAGTGGTTCTGACGGGGAATCCATGCCCGATTTCAGACCCAAGTGACTTATTGTTCAAAGACTTGTAATATTTTAAACTTTTTGTTGAACAATTGGAACATTAACATCATTTAATTTACTTTAAAAAATATCAGTGTTTACAACCTAAGTGTTTTTAAATTCTATTTGTTTTTAGTAAAATTAGTATAACATAATTGTTCCAAAATGGAGGCTTTCTGTAATATACAGGAGGATGTTAGTGCTAAAATGCTCAAGGCAAAGTCCAATTTCAAGAAAGCTCCAAAAGAGCGAATAACTCATTCATATTTAGAGACCCGTCTAGAAAATTTGGAACAACTATGGAATGATTTCACAGCCACTCATAAAGAAATATTATCTACGATAAAAAAGGTTGACTTGTCTAATTCTAGTTATGTTAAAAATTGTCTTTATGATGAAGTTGAGGAATTTTATGTAGAATTTAAGAGCGAATTGAAAGAATTGTTATCTGAAAGAAGTTCAACTGATGTATGGGTGGATTCTAAGTCTAGTTGTCAGAATGAAAAGAGTGTCAACAGAGTTAAATTGCCAGAAATAAAAATTCCATCGTTTTCTGGAAAATATTCAGAGTGGCCAACATTTAGAGACTTATTTGTAGGGTTGGTACACGAGAATACGTCTCTAGACGATGCACAGAAATTTTATTATTTAAAGGGACATTTAAGTGGGGAGGCTGAGCAATTGCTAAGAAACATAAAAGTAACATCTGACAATTATAAAATTGCGTGGTCAAAATTGGACAAAATGTATAATAATAAAAAGTTTCTAGCAAATGGCATAATAAAGAGATTACTCAGTCAAAAGACTTTGTCCTGTGAATCGGCTATTGAAATAAAAAGGCTTATATCTACTACTTCAGAATGTCTTGAGTCAATTGGTAATTTAGGGGTGGATGTCTCTTCCTGGGATCTCATTGTTATACATATAATTAGTGGAAAATTGGATAAAGAGACCAGGAAAGGTTGGGAACTCAAAGTGGCTTCGGATTCAAGTGATAAGTTACCTACTTTTGATCAGTTTTCGGAATTTTTAAATAGTCGCTTTAGAGGTTTGGAAAATTTAGATAACAAGGATAGATATCCACACCCAAAAGGAACTCAATCGTTTCATGTAATAAAAGATAAAAAGCTTGTATCATGTGAATTTTGCTCAGCCGATCATAGGATTACATCCTGTCCGAAATTTGGTAAAGAGACAAATGAAGCTAGGCGTAATTTCGTCCAGGAACATAATTTGTGTTTCATTTGTCTATACAGTAACCACTCTGCCAAACATTGCAAAAACACTCTCAAGTGCCAGGTGTGTAAACGCCGCCACCATACTTTGTTACACCCAACAGGTGTTTCTGGGTCTGTTATTGGTGAGGATAGTCGTGGGGCTCACGCGGAAACCTCATCAGCCTTTATAAAGGTGATGAAGGAGGCTAATAAAAATATTAGCGATGAAGTAGCCGCGCAAGCGGAGGGGCCAAGCAAGCCACTAGTCTCATGTCTCTCGACTGGAAGTGGTCGGAAAACGGTTTTATTAACTACCGCCTTAATTAAGGCGGAGTCGAAAGATGGGACCTATCGAGTAGTTAGGGCTTTGCTTGACCAAGGATCGCAAGGATCGTTCGTTACGGAATCCACGGTCTAATTTTTGGGATTAAACAAGACGCCATCCAGGCAAACTGTGATTGGCGTAGGCGGAGATAAAAGCGCGACGGTTAAGTCAACCGTTGTACTTAAAGTGAGGTCTAGAATAGATCCAACTGTCCAAATAAATGTGAACGCTTTCGTCCTGAAGTCAGTCACTGCACTTCTCCCAGCTACACAAGTAACCATGGTTGAATGGGTAGACTTGACTGATGATGATTTGGCTGATCCAGAATACTACAGACCTAATAAAATTGATGTTTTATTAGGTGCTGAGGTTTATAGCCAAGTCATTCAGGAGGGCATTAAAAGGAATGTTGGTGGAACTTTGCTAGCGCAAGATACCACGTTAGGGTGGATATTGTCAGGTACCTTTGAAGTGGATCATACTAGTAATCCCTCACACATCACCGTGATGCATTCAAGTCTTGAAGCAGAGATTTGCTTAAAAGATTTTGGGAGCTTGAAGCGGAACCATCTGGAAAGAAAATGCTAACGGAGGAAGAAAATAAATGCGAAAAATTATTCACAACTACTACGGAACGTGACAAGAGTGGTCGATATATAGTAAGGCTACCATTGCGTGATGTAGACCCGGTCAGCAAGGTTGGTGATTCAAGGGCCATCGCTGAAAAAAGATTAAGATCGTTAGAAGTTAAGTTCAGCAAAAACAGTAAATTCAAGGAAGATTATTCGAGGGTTCTCGAAGAATATGTAGAGCTGAAACACATGAGAAAGGTTGCAGAAAATGAAAAGAATATTAAAAAAGCGATCTACTTACCTCACCATGCTGTTATCCGGGAGGATAGGGAAACGTCGAAGGTCCGCGTCGTCTTTGATGCTTCCTGCAAGGGAACGAATGGGATGTCACTTAATGACAATTTGTTAGTCGGTCCTACCTTGCAGTCGGAACTCCGGCACACTATTATGCGATGGAGAACACATCGGATATGTCTCGTAGCGGACATAGTTAAGATGTACCGGCAAGTGTTAGTAAATAGGAAGGATGTAATATTACAACGTATCCTCTGGAGAGACAGCCCTGAAAAGGAAATAGAAGAATATGAATTGGAAACAGTTACTTTCGGCACGGCGTCGGCACCATATTTAGCTGTACGATCACTACAACAGTTAGCATATGATGAGTGCCTAGAGCAACCTGAAATAGCAAGGATCATTTTAAATGACTTTTATATGGATGATGTAATGACAGGAGCGGAAAGTTTAGAAATCTGTTTTAATATATACACAGAGTTAACTAAGGTGTTATCCAAAGGAGGTTTTCCATTACAAAAATGGAGGAGTAATAGTCAAAAATTACTAAATAAAATAAGGGATGAGAAAGAAACTACGCATGAAGAGTTAAAGATAAGAATAGATAGTGTTACGAAGATACTGGGACTTACCTGGAACACGAACGAAGATTTCTTTCAATACTCAGTAGAACTTCAGCCGCTGACGACACCTGTAACAAAAAGAAAAATTATTTCAGAGATTTCAAGATTGTTTGATCCGTTGGGTTGGTTGGCACCTAGTATTATTTTAGCCAAAATATTTATTCAGAAATTGTGGCTAGCAGGGTTAGAATGGGATCAAGAAATTCCAAACAACTTATTACAAGAATGGGTTACTTACCACCGTAATTTAGTTTTTTTGGTTAACATTAAAATCCCACGATGGTTGCACCAAGAATCAAACAACGTGAAAACTGAACTGCACGGGTTCTCAGATGCTTCTAAAATGGCGTATTCAGCAGTCATTTATCTTAGAGTTGTGGATCACAAAGGAAATATCCATATTGATTTGGTCACTTCAAAAACGAAAGTGGCACCCATTAGACAAGTTTCTATTCCACGATTAGAACTTTGTGGTGCAGTTCTTCTTGCTAAATTGATGGTGGAGGTTGGCGAAGTGCTGAACATACCAAAGATCAATTGGCATGCATGGACAGACAGTGAAGTGGTGCTTGCTTGGCTCAACAGTCACCCGAGCCGCTGGAAGACTTTTGTGGCTAATCGTGTTTCAGATATTTTGAACACATTAGACACACAGTTTTGGTCTCACGTGTCGTCTAAACAGAATCCCGCAGATTGTGCTTCGCGCGGAGTTTCCCCTGCTGAACTTGAATCCACTGCTATATGGTGGAAAGGTCCGGATTGTTTAAGACAGCAGGTGGTGGAGTACAAAAGACCGAAACATCTGGTTACACACTTAGAAGAAGTGAAAGTACATACGATTACATTTGACACTACCTTTTGGAATAAGTTTTCATCGTTTTCGAGATTGATTAGAGTTATAGCTTATTGCCGTAGGTTCTTGAATTTAAGAAAAAACCTGAATACTAGGATTGGTACAGGGACTCGACATTTATCTAAACAAGAGCTAGAAGACTCAACAGAGATATGTGTAATGAAATGCCAAGAAGAAGGATTCACAAATGAGTTGGAAGAACTGAAAAACAAGGTAGAAAGTATTAATGGAAAGTTGAAGTCATTAAACATATTTCTTGACTCTAAAGGCATAATCAGAGTTGGAGGACGACTTGAGATGTCGCAGCTAAGTTACGAAAGAGTTCATCCTATACTGATTCCAAATAACTCTTTTCTAACCAATCTTTTGATAGCAGACGCGCATGATAAAACCATGCATGGGGGCCCGCAACTGATGATTACATACTTGCGGTCAAGGTATTGGATCATGGGAGTTAAGTTCCTGGCGAAAAAGTATGCAAGAGGCTGCGTGAGGTGTATACGATACACAGCTAAAGTAAGAACACAACTTATGGGGCAGTTACCCAGTTCTCGTGTAACGGTGAACAAACCTTTTTTATGTAGTGGAGTAGATTACGCTGGCCCCATAAATATCAGAGTATCGAAAGGTCGCGGTAACAAGTCATACAAAGGCTACATCGCCTTGTTTATATGCATGGCCACTAGGGCAGTGCATTTGGAAGCAGTGAGTGAGTTAAGCACTAAGGGATTTTTGACTGCTTTCAGACGGTTTGTGGCTAGGCGTGGTCGATGTGCGGAAATTCACAGCGACAATGGGACTAACTTTGTGGGTGCTGCACGAGAACTGCTTTACTTATTTAACGAGGAGAAGTCAGGCTGTAATACAGAATTAGCAGAGGAACTCGCAAACATCTGCACGCAGTGGCACTTTATACCTCCTCACTCACCAAACTTTGGGGGTCTTTGGGAGGCAGGTATAAAATCTACCAAGTATCACCTCAAGCGGGTGATTGGGAACTCAACGCTAACATTTGAGGAGATCATCACGGTGTTAGCTCAAATTGAAGCATGCCTCAATTCGAGGCCATTGTCCTATGTGGAAGATCAGGACAAATTAGTTATTTTAACTCCGGGTCATTTCTTAGTGGGGGAGCCATTAGTGCTACCGCCTGACCTTAATTATGAAAGGGCTAATGTTAATAGTTTGCAACGATGGCATCTTCATCAGAGGATGATGCAAGATTTCTGGCGTCGATGGTCGCACGATTATCTTCATCAATTCTTACAGCGTCATAAATGGAACCATAGAAGTCCTGAGCCATCTGTTGGTGAAGTGGTATTAGTAAAAGAGGACGAAATGCCCCCTGGCAAGTGGTTACTGGGTAGGATCGAACAAAAACATCCTGGGCTCGACGGTGTTACTCGGGTTGTTACATTACGTACCCAATTGTCGACTATAAAGAGGCCAACTTCTAAACTATGTATATTACCTATAGCCAATTAGTGTAAAGATTTATTTTTTGTATTCGAACATGTTAGTATTTTTAGAGTAGGTTAGTTTACAAATTATAGATCTAGAATTTAAGTTGTTATTGTTTATTGTTGTTTTCTTCCCACCAACGACATACCAACCTGGTATTAATTAAGAACAATGGATAGTATAGAAAGACATTTTGCCAATATGTCTTTGGTGGGCGGTATGTTCGCACATGCAGCGACATTAGGTTAGAATAGTAACTCGACAAATGTTCAGAGTTGTTCTTAAGCTCGATAGATGGCGTTGGCATCGAATTAGATCTCGCTATCGTTTGTTTACCGGCGTTTACCTTAGCAAGATTGAAGATTTTGATTTGTGTGAGCCTTTGAAATTTGTGACAGTATTAATATACGCTATATACCGATTATAGTGCTGTATTATTTACTCCTCGCCAGTATACGGACCCTCTGTTTTATACAATAGTTGTATTATTATAATAGTTGTATTATTATAAGTTACATTTATTATGTTACGGTAAGTGTGATTAATTGAAAATTTTTAATAACTATCCATCATTTTTAATAATTACCTCATGATTTCGTAAATGTGAATATAAAATTGAAATTCATCACTTTAAGCAGTTTTTATTAATAATTCACTACCTACTCTCGTCGGCAAAAGTAATAAAATAAAATAAGACTCGAAGTTATTTGCCCATTAGGTAATCATTTATAATAAATTAGAAACATTTTTCAATTTTCGTGAATGTGAGTACCATGAGACCGTTTATTATTGTACTATGATGTAGGTAAGTTTGACTTGAAAGAGCATGGCCGTTGAGAGTTTGTCATTCTCACTTAAATGTCTCGCTGATGGTGGCGTGTGTGTTCCCTACAAAATGGTTGAGCTGGATGGTGCTGATCCACGCGTCATGTTCGTGAACGGGCGCCGTCAGTTGAGACTGGTCATCTCTTATCTGCCAGGCCTTATTTTTAATTTTATATTTTAACTTGGTTTTAAGTATTTTTTTACATTGTTCTCACATGTAGAAGCAACAAATATAATGTACCCATGATGTTGTATTACTTATCTTGATTCAAGAGAGTGTCCGCGGAGTTTCTTGCCCGTTCTTCTCCATAGATCTACGTTTTGGAATGGGCAACTAGCTTCAACTTTCTGACTTACCTACTGACCGACTCTTTGACAATTCAAAAGTGCCTTTAATTGGTTTAATTGAAATAAATGCTTTGAGTTTGAGTTTGAGTTTGAATACCACAGTACTTACAAATATTTACATACTTAACTAAAAGAAACTTACATACAAAATCGGCTCCGCTGTACATTAATACCCGATGTTTTTACCCGACTGCGGCGAAGCCCAAAAGGAGGGTTATGTGTTGGACCTGTATGTATGTATGTCCGTTTCTTTGTTCCCTCGTCACTCCTAAAAAAAATATGTGGGTAATACATTTATATTAAACTTATACTTATAACAAAGAAATCTCGATGGTTTGTCAAGTCGTATAAAACGAGCGAAACAGGGGCGAGTCACTTGTGTAAACTATCAAAAAATCGCTACGCTAAGTGCTACGCCATTGCTACGTCACCGCTACGCCGTAGCAGATATGCTACGGTACCGAAACTTAATCCTTTCTGTCAGCTGATTATTACCCATAAGCGCTACTTAAATTCATTGTACATAGATCACGGTACTATCTTGTGTGACGTCACGTAGACTAAGAAGCACTTAGCGAGAGTGTGCCTTTAGCTTTAGCAGATAAGGTGCTATTGAGGTTTTGAGAAGAGCTTTGACGATAGATAGGTACTTATAGGAAGTTACGTGAGAGTACCTTCTCTTAGGAGAATACTTACTTGAATCGACTAAATTATAAATGATAGATGATGAGACAAAAACCGGCCAAGTGCGAGTCGGAATTTGCACATTTAGGGTTCCGTACCAAATCTGATTTATATATTGGTGTTTTTTAGTAAAATATACGTAATAATAAACATTATCACCAAAATTCAAGTTCATAGGTCAATGAGAAGTTAAAAACTGGAGGTCTTTTGAGATAACGATTATTGTTAGAGTAAGGTGACTTAGATGCATTTTTTTTTAGTATTTGCTTTATTGAACTCTTGGTATTAAATTAATCAACTTTTACATGCATACGATGCATTGTTATTATGAAACAAAGAGATAAAAACAGAGAATTTCCATGACATTGTGACATACTAAATTAAGAAAATTAAAGATAATTAGAAAAAAGTAATCAGCGCATTTGAAAGACGAAAATATCGGAACAATTATGCGCTGAACAGATTTTCTAAATAACATTTGTATTGCCCAATGTAAGCACACAAACATAACTTGAAACGTTGTTGTCGGGTAAGAGCTGTATTTAACCCTTGATTTACCTGACTAATCCATCCAGATGAACTTAAAAAAAAATGGTTATTTATGTTCTATAATAATATTTCATGTTATTTCATTACTTTCTGTTCGCGACGAAGCGTCACCAAACAATAGATACATAGGTTTTTTATTTTGTTTTAACTTAACGTAAATTCATAGTAGGCGACGAGACCCTATCTGTGCACATAGGCGCAAGTAGCGGGGGACCGTCGTAGTTCACGTCAGTGCGATCGCGAATCAAACAGTGTTTCTAAGTTGCGAAATCAAAGACATTTGTTCATATAGTTTTATTTAGTGAATTTAAAGTAAATTCAACGCGTTAAAGTGTAATTTAAAGTTAATTTAAAACGCTAAAGTGTTCTAAAACTCTGTGATAGTGAAATAGTGAAGTTTCCTAAGGAAAACTGTAAGTACAACCTCTATAAATAGCAACTGAGTGGGCTATATAGCCGTTTTTATAGTTTTGTTGGTGCGCCCAGGTACCCTAGACTAAGACCTAGACCTGGGCGTAGTATTAGACTTGTAGTTTATCTACAAAACCCACTTAGTTGAGTTTACAGAGGTTGAAACTGTGAATGCATCCCTATAAACTACCATTGAGTGGGCTATATAGCTGTTTTTTATAGTGTTGTTAGTGCGCCCAGGTACCCTAGATCAAGACCTAGGCCTGGGCGTAAAATTAGACCTGTGGTTTAACTACAGAACCCACTTAATTGAGTTTATAGAGGTTGCAACCGTACTTTTGTTAATAGATTTTATTGTTTTAGGTTTTCAGGGCGCGTCACGCCCTGAAAAACATAGTGCCGATATTTAAACTATCGTATTGTTCTAGGTCATTAGACCAGCTTGAGATATCTGTAAAGACCATTGAAATAGCTTCAGTAGTTTTCGAGAAATTTAGTTTGCAAAATATTTTAAAATTAAAATATTCGAATTTTTAGTGTTTACACAGTAATATCTTTTCAGTAAATAGCCTTACAGGAATTTCAGGTATCTCAAAAGTTGCGCGGTCTAATGACGATTCTTACAGTATATCACATGTTATATTTCATAAGATATATAAGCTAGATATAAGCGATTTTGTGAAATTTTTATAATAAAAATTACTTGAAAATAAAGTTGAAAACAGGAGACGATTCGCGGTCCTCAGTAAGGTAAAGTTTTGAGGTACCTAAGCACACAAGAAAAAATAGCAAATCGTAGCCATCGGCATGGTACCAATCTTTTCCTGAAGAGTCCGCCAGTCGTCTCCTGAAATCCGCTGAAGACTTATCAAGATGCTGTTTCATTGAAATAATCCTTCAGGACCCTCACAAGAACATAGCTACTGGTCATCGGTTGCAGATAGCCGAGCCTATAGGTGCAGGACGTCAGCGCCGCATGGACTAGGAGGCCTAATCACATATAGGTATACACTTGGATAGGCTTACACACTCCTTGCACCTCACGGTGTCCATCGATCACGCCCGTCCGGCACACTTTCGTTTAAAAAAAAATCAAAGTCGCGCAAATAATTCGCCGCGAGTGAATTTTGCCTTTAGCTTTAGCCTTTTAGGTCTTTTACCGCAGTCGGGTTTTTTATTTTTTAATTACTTTTTTTTTTAATTTAACAATCTTAAAATAAGGTCCCGTGTGAGCGACAGAGGTGATACAATGCGACAGCCCTATTAACATCCTTTGGATGCAGAACCGTAAAAAACTGCAACAAAGGAAGTTTAGCATCTATAGTTGAACCTAGTCAACAGCCATTTTTCTCTTTGCAGGTAACGCGAGCTTACTAATTAGAACCCTAACCAGCTTGTACTAGCCTCTAAATAAAGTTTAACCGCAAACCATTACGGTTAATGAAGCTGTAACATCTCCGGTTAACAGTTAATGAGAATATCATACTCGCTAGTTTAACTACTCTTTAATGTCGTGGTGTATAAAGTTTATTGTCCTGTTTTTAGGGTTCCGTACTTCAAAAAGAAAAACGGAACCCTTATAGGATCACTTCGCTGTCCGTCTGTCTACAATTCATAAAAAAAGAGACACGTCATGTAGGGCATAAATCAAACAGATTACGTTTGACTCCGGATTTTTAATTTGTCTGTCTTTTTTTTTCACATAAGAATATTTTATTGTTTCATACTTTTTCGAACGTAATTTTTCAGTAGTCGGGTTTTAGCTTTTGAAGTTACTTTTTTTCATTGTTTGATTAAATAAGAAGGTATTTATGTTTCATGGTGCCCTTAATACAGTGCCCATGTCTCTTGCCGGAACGCCCTTACCGATCTGGTCCGATTTTCGGTACCTCGGGTCGCTTGTCCAAGGGGATGGCAAAGTAGACCGAGACGTAACACACCGGATCAACTCAGGATGGATGAAATGGTGACAGGTTACAGGAACAACTTGCGACCCACGGATGCCCCTCAAGTTAAAGGGAAAAATTTACAAGTCCGTGATAAGGCCTGTCGTACTTTATGAATCGGAATGCTGGGCAGTGAAGAAGACGGATGAAAAAAGATTGCATGCAGCGGAGATGAGAATGTTGAGATGGATGTGTGGAGTGACGAGAATGGATAAAGTAAGAAATGAGTATATAAGAGGAAGTTTGAAAGTGGCGCCAGTGACAGAAAAGTTGAAAGGAAATCGTTTGGGTTGGTATGGGCATGTGATGAGGAGAGACGAAACGCATGTGACTAAAAGAGTGATGAATATACATGTTGATGGATGGAGAGGCAGAGGAGGGCCAAAGAAAATGTGGATGGATTGTGTGAGGAATGATATGAAAGAGAATTGAGTGAATGAGGGCGTGACGGTTGACAGAGGAGAATGGAAGAAGAAAACGTGTTGCGCCGACCCCAAGTTCATGGGATAAGGGCAGGAAGATGATGATGCCCTTAATACAGATGGAGATGGTGAAGTTAGCCGACGTTTGCACGGACGTAAATATATTGCGGCGGGATTTTATCACGCACTGGATTTTCAACTGTCGGTGTTGAGCCGAGCTTTGAGAATCCAACCTAATAACAACAAAGTGCATTCTAGCGCGTTGAAAAAGCACACTGCTGGATTTTCAACTCTCAGCGCTAAGTAATTCAGTGCGCGAAAAAAAATCACCGCGATATTTTTACGTCCGTGTCGCCGTGGGCTTACTAGAAAAGCTAATGTAATTACTCTTTCAACGAAAAAGTTACAAATTAGCGTAAACAAAGGAAAAACAAGCGATAATTTATAGCAGCCATTATCATAATGTGTAACATGAATTATAAGTGAATGTGAAGTATATGCTATATAGATTCACTATGGCGAGTAAATCCGTGTAGTTCTATGAAAAATAGGGCACTGACATTCTTGCACATGCGAGTCGAACTATACTCGGACTTAAATAGCTGCAGTAAAATTAAACTTCTTTTTTGTAATTTCGTTAAAAAATATTCCCATTTTGTAACGAAATAACAGTAGAAATTACACACTAATTAAAAGTCCGACCTTAGAGATTGTGACATCATTGACCACTATTACAAACCTACACATATTACAGTCCGCGAGGCCTAAGCTGAGCTTTGCATTTGTGTGAGTGATCACCAAAAGAAGCGGAGTTGCGTCGCGCGAAGTATAAGTATGTTTTCGCAAAATTATAAAAAATAATATGTTTGAGACCCTCAAATCGGTTCATTAGATTCGGAGCAAATTGGCTGTGACAGACGGATAGACAGACAGACACACTAGTGATCCTATACGCCTTAAAGCCTATAAGGCTTATAGGCTTATAGGCTTTAGGGGGCAAATACGAAAAATTACGGAACGGAACCCTTACAGTATAAGGGTTCCGTTTTTTCCTTTGGATGTACAGAACCCTAAAACTTCGAAGATATGTTATATGTACCAACCCGTACTGGGCCCGCGTGGTGGATAACGGCCCCACTCCCTCTCACCGAGAGGAGGCCTGTGTCCCAGCAGTGGGAACAATAATATAGGCTGATTATGCATTAGAATCAGTAATACAACTCCTTAAGTTAGGATTGGCCTCAAATGTTAAGATTTCATGAAATAGTCATTCAATAAGGTAATATGAACTTAGAGTCTCACCATATTATACTCGTATCTAAGAGAATCGTCGTATCGAATTCCCAAGGTATGTCCAAGTCACATTTCATACATATCAAAAGACGTACGATTTTCAAATCATGTACACCGAGTTCAAAATTCGAGTCGAAATAGAAGTTCGGTTCACATCTGTCATATCGACTTTGAATTTGTACCCTTTGACATAAAAAGGTATTTTTATTTGAAAATGGAAAGCCACGGTTACGTACGAGGCATCGGTGTCGGCACACTTGGCGACTCTGCGACTGGTGGCCATTTTTTAATTCAGTAACATAAGCCGTGGCAGCTAAGAGACGACCAGTACGTCGATTCTGTAAAGTTCAAACAACAACTCGCTTCTCACATCGCACTTCGCATCACTTCTTCTCACTTGTTTTTTATTTGACACTTTGAATTTAGAACGCCAATCAAGAAAGTCACAGCGGATTCAGATTCGAAATTTAGAATGAGGTCTTACAGAATCACAAGGCAGTCCGAACTGACGGCGCCCGTTCACGAACATGACGCATTTAACTTAACCATTTTGAAGGGAACTTAATGATCCAGTCGCTTAGTCTGCTGGGACACTTATTACGAGCTGATTTCAGTGTCATTCACATCGCATCAGAGCGATAACATGTGTGTGCATTCTAGCGTTATTTTAAATATGTTTGCGGTTCGATGACGCGGCTCTTTTTAATGCGTGTTTGGTGGTGTTAAATAAGAGACCTTGTATGTTGTATGGCAGGATATTAAGTTTAAATATCACGAATAACGCGTGTAAAAGTTCCCGAGAGTCACCTGTTCTTCCCGTCATTGTGATCGTTGTTTTGTACCGGACCTGGGAACTTTCTGGGTTACACCCTGTACTGTACATCCATATCAAAGGCAGTTGCCTATACAGGGTTGCAGGGACATCGACGCACTACCTGTTACCATGGATTCAATATAGGTACGATTCTGGACCAGTGTTGAAATTTTTGTTAATTATTTAAAAAAAAACCGGCCAAGTGCGTGTCGGACCGCGCACAATGAAGGGTTCCGTAGTTGAAAAGAATTTATCCCAAAAACAAACTTAACATTGGATGTCAAAAAATAAAAAATAAATATGTCAAATTCACAATTTTCGGATTTTTTCCTTTACTTGTGCTGAAAGACCTTGCTTCTTGCCAAATTTCAATATTCTAGGTCAACGGGAAGTACCCTATAGGTTTTCATTTACTTGCGACAGTTGCGAGTATCAAAATGAGTCGCAAAATGGCGGTATTTATTTATTGCGTTGACTTAGAAGCTTGAGTTTTTTAGAACTTCAAGAAGCTATAGACTTACGTATTTGATATTAATTTCAACTTGATACCTTTATGCATTCCTCAGAAAAAGGGTCTTGACACACTGACAACTTTGAAAATATTTTTTTATGTGATAGAATTACAAATTAACAATTTTCGGACTTTTTCCTATATTTGTGTTGTGAGGCCTTGCTTCTTGCCAAATTCCATGATTGTAGGACGACGGGAAGTACCTTATAGGTTTTGATTTACTTGCGACAGTTGCGAGTATCAAAATGAGTCGCAAAATGGCCGTATTTATTTATTGCGTTGACTTAGAAGCTTGAGTTTTTTAGGACTTCAAGAAGCTACAGACCTACGTATTTGATATTAATTTCAACTTGATACCTCTATGTGTTTCTCAGAAAAAGAGCCTTGACACACTGACATCTTTGAAAATATTTTTTATGTGATAGAATTAGAAATTAACAGTTTTCAAACTTTTTCCTATATTTATGTTGTGAGACCTTACTTCTTGCCAAATTTCATGATTCTAGGACGACGGGAAGTACCCTATAGGTTTTGATTTACTTGCGAGTACCAAAAAATGTCGCATAAATGTTCGTATTTTTTTATTACGTTGACTTAGAAGATTGATCTTTTTAGGACTCCAAGGGACCATCGTATTTGATATTAATTTCAGCTGGATACCTTCACGCGTTCCTGAGAAAAACGGTCTTGACAGACTGACAGACAGACAGACGGACAAACAAGTGATCCTATAAGGGTTCCGTTTTTTCCTTTTGAGGTACGGAATCCTAAAAACTCCTTTTTCCTGCATAAGTGCGGTTAAAATGTATGGAAATGGTGTTTTTTTTTTAATAACCGACGAAGAGTTTCAACGAATGTGGGTCCAAAATCATGTACTGAATCCATGGTAAGAGGTTTCGCGTCGATGTCCCTGCCACCTTGTATAACATGGATCACAACTGCTATTCTTTGACTGCTAACCCCTCACATGTCTGAGTTTGGGCTATTTTTAGACCCAAAACGCTAGCGGTGGGGGGGTTGGGGGTTAGTTGCGAACCCAATTGGTTCACTACTACTGATGAGGATATGTTTTCCATCGGATGATGTTTTTTTACGTTTATATATGTGTGATATAAGCTTATATACCTACTATGTAAAGTTTTGTCCTTTTATGCACACATGGAGTGCATTTGACACGGGGCGAGGGGGGTGACTTTCAGCCTTCTCATAAGGCCCATTGTGAGCGACTACGTTTCAGTGCCGTAGGTCTCAACTGGCAACACGTACTGGTCGAAGACTTTCATCTTGAGATACTATGGTATGTGAGACGAGAAGATATTGCGAAGCTTCCTGAACGCTGCCCAGCCGAGTCGGATTCAACGATTGACCTCTTTCTTCAAGTTGGACCTACCTAACTGGACAGTTTGTCCTAGATACTCGTCCACAACCTACAGTGTAGTGTCTCCGATCTTCATGAGAGTGGGTGCTACATGGGCATTTGAGATGCCATTTGTCTTATCCATTTTCATTTTAAGACCGACTCTTTCGCAAGCTCTACTGAGGTCATCGAGCAGTGTACTGAGCCCCTCCATAGTCTCAGCCATGACTACTATATCGTCTGCAAACCGAAGGTGCGTGACGTACTCGCCATTGATACCTAGCCCTTTCCAGTCCAGAACCTTGAAGACATCCTCCAGTGCAGCGGTGAACAATTTTGGAGAGATAACCTCTCTCTGTCCGGTCCGTTCCTGGAGTCGGACTGACATAGTGGCGTTTTCGTACAGGCACTTCAGCACCTCAATATATATAGTCGAGACTGCAGTACAGCCCATGCTTTAATCGAATCGGAGGCTTCAGTCTTCTGTATAACATGTCGCAGCGTATACGTATGTAGTCTATGGTGCTATAGCCTTTACGGAATCCGGCTTGTTCGGGAGGCTGGAAGTCATCAAACCTGCATGCGAAACAGATCGGGATGACTCTTGAAAGCAGCTTGTAGACATGGCTCAGAAGTGAGACGGGTCTGTAATTCTTAAGAAGAACATTATCGCCCTTCTTAAAGAATAATACCACCACAGCTCTGTACCATGCCTGCGGCGTTTTGCCCTCGAGTATGACGGAATCAAACAGCTTCTGGAGGGCCTTAACAACGGGTTTTTTTTATACTTTTGTCTGACAAGCACTCTACATAATAAAATTCATAAGGTATTTTCTTACTGTCAATTAGCCCAGGCAGGGGGGTTAGTTGCGAACTCCATAGGTGCACAACTACTGATGATGATAGGTTTTCCATCGCATGATGTTTTTCGTACGTTAAGATATATGCGATATAAGCTTATATACCAGTATGTAAAGGTTTTCCCTTATGCACACATGGGGTGCATTCGACACTTGAGGGGCTAATATGAAATGGCTACAACACCACGGCAAGTTCAAAATCAAAAGTCATTTATTCAAATTAGGCTGAGAATCAGCACTTTTTGAACGTCAAAATTACATAAGACAGTTCCCACAAAACGCCCGCCCTTCACCACTTCCTAGTGCTATAGCTGGGAAGAAGAAGTAGCGCAACAAACTCCCCAGCAGCACAGCTGTCTGCTCAGTTAGAAGAACTTGATTCTATACAATAGTATGCAAAATAATTTACGCAACACAATACATTTTATATTATTTGTCAAAGTTGACGTATTGTGTCTATTTGATAGACAATATATATTTCCCTAGCCGTACAGGAGTACCCAAGTAATATGGCTTATCGATGTACCTGCGCAGAAGATGAATTTTCAAAGCGCGGGAAATGCTATTGACCAATCGGCACGCTCCACGCTTTTTCCTGTACCACTATTGGGCGGTAGCTGACGCCATGTTAGCGCGCGCCGCTTGACAGCCGCCATACTTGCGAGTGAGACGGAACTAACAGTTGCAGTGTATTATGAACCTTATTGTAGTGATCTAAGGTTGATTGTAAGTTATAAGTATTCTCGTTAATCTTCGGGGCCATACTTTCTTTTCTGTGCGAACGAAGATTCACGACGCGCCTTATTAGTTGAGTACTACTGTACCTACTTAAACGTATCAGGTTAATTTTCCAAATGACCGATATTGATGATAAGGCTTGTCCTCCCTAAAATACGGCGAAAATAAGTAACTTTGTTTCCATTTTTTACAGTAACTATAGCACCTTTTTCAATAATCTAGAATACATAAGAAGTGATTTCATGTGTCCTGAAATCTATTTTAGTTTGTAGAACTAGAGAAAAAAAAGGCTAAACCCAGGTCTATTTCTGTCTATTTTTTCGAGTTTTTACCATATTACTCCTACAGTTTTCATTAAAAGTGTTCATAAATTTATACAGTTCTTTAAAAAATCATAAGGAATGATTTCTTGTGATTACTTTTTTAGTACCATGCCTAGATTTTTTGTAAATCGGTAATTACTTCATATTTTGCAAGCGTTGTCATTCTTTTCTATGCAGTCCGACAGTGACCGCACTTTTTGCGGCGGACAAGCCTTGATATACTCACATAGGGATAGACGTATGTCCGATCTTAACCCTTTCCCGGTTCAGTGAACCACATAGGGTTTATGGCTATTGGTTACTATTGTGTCTGCCTCGTGCACACTGCGACAGTGTGTGTCGGTGTGTGTCTAATAGGCTTCATGTAGCCTATTGTATGACAAAATAAATGACGGAAAGTGAGTGTGCAGAATGTGTGCAGTCTTATACAGGGTGTTAAAGTAGTCGCGTGCCATGGCTTAGGGGTAGGTTCAGTATCGATAAAGGAACCCAGGAAAAAATAAATTCTAAACGATTGCTATTTTAAGTTAGTAGGTACTGAATTAGGTTAATCTTGCAATATTTTTAGTATGTTTTTTTTTCCTGGGTTCCTTTATCGATAACTTACGAACCTAACCCTATGCTATGGCACGCAACTACATTAACACCCTGTATAATCCTCTGTTCATGAACAGACGGGTCGCACGACACATCAATACTCGTATATATATAAATCAAAAAAAGAAGTCCTGACTGACTGATTGACTGACTCATCAACGCCCAGCCCAAACACTTGAACTAGAAAACTGAAATTTTGGAGGTTCCCTTTATAATGTAGACAAGGAATACGGAAGGATTTCCGGATAGTACGTTCCCGTGGGATATTTTCCGAACGCGGGCGAAGCCGCGGGCATAAGCCAGTATCAAATGCTTATTTCAGAGTTGTTGCGCAATGTTAATCGGAAATCGTTTAGTCTCTATAAATACTTTTTCTGAACATAACTATTATTTCCTATAATTCATTTAAATACATAAAAATTACATTTTTAAATATTTTTAGAAAAATCATTAAAAAAAAATTAAAAGTAGTAGTCCACCAGTATCGCGAACAGATCCAAGCTACCGGTGTTCAGGGCACCTGAAAGAAGAACCTCCTGACTATGCGTGCCGTGTCCACAAGTACTGCTTTCTGGATCAAGACCTTGTTCCAGTTTAGGTAGCTGGAAAGCCTCCTCAGATGTTGGTCGAGGCTCTTGCGTATTATGCCATTTTTCACTACGACTATCGGTACAATGACTGCTGTATCCATATCCCGCAACCTCGCGAGCCATGTAAAGATACTTACCCCTTATTCATAAAGAACTAAAACGCTCTATAAACTTGTTTTAGTTAAGTATAGAAATGTTCTGTCTCCTTCTTTCAAACTCAAATCAAAATTCGAAAGAAATTGACAAAACACTTCTACTTATAACTAAAATTATTGGAGTTTTGGGTTTTTATGAATAAGGGTTCAATCTGCTTACCTTCTGAACTAAAAGTATCAATTTACTCATTTTTACGGTGTACTTTAATGAAATAAATAAGCGAACACCCGTTCTGTCGATATTTCCTGCAACCCGTTCTATCCTGAACAAAGAATATTGCTCTGAACAATGATTTAATACCTTTAGATGCGTTCCCCGGGCTCACAAAATGGGAAATTAAATGAAGGGTATTGCCCGGCGTGATATCAGTCACGCACGCGCGCCAGTGAACATGCAGCAGCTAGTGACGTAATTAAATAAGTATATTCATCTCTTTCTTACAACAGGTATCGGCATGCGTCTTTCCTTTACTATATTTTATATACTGGTATGTTGGTACATCATGGCTTACGCTGTTTTTGAAAGCACTGATGTTCGTGTATGACGCATCTATCTATAATACGTCATTGGCTCTGAAGGCAAATTTTCGTACCCAAAAACGTTCAAATTCAAGTCGCAATCTCATGACGGCGACAATCAAATGTCAAAATTGTAGGTAAACGCTATATAATTTTTGACAGATTGAGACTGAGATGAGATTATTGTTAAAAATACGGGAATAGGGTATTACACCCATTTTTGAAAAGTGTCTCAATTAGATTCTATAGTGCTAATGAGCCACTAAAAAAAACACGAAATTTTTATTCCATCGATAAGTGCCATAAAAATGCATTTAAATTGTACATTTTCAAATTTCGCGCGAAAACGCTGGACGCAGTGGACTCCATATTGCTCTGTGGTCATGACGTCAGTTTGCTGAGTAAACAAACACTTTTTAAACGCTGATCAGTAGACAGTTGACATTGACACTTTTTAATTTATACAGCCGTAATGGCGTAATAACATGGCGGCTACTTTCATGGTGTTAGAAAACAGATAAAAAAAACTGAAAACTTTGAATTGAATTTTAAAATCTATATTATTATTTTATGAACTAAAACTAACATTTTCCGCAGCTTTTTGCCTAAGCTATCTAAATAATATAATATTTTTAGATTTTTCTCATATAGAGTAAATTACCGTACTGCCACTCAGATCTCTTAGGAAAACCAAAGACGAACATTATGATGATGATGATGATGATGACGGACGAAAGATGAGTTTTTTTGTTTTTTTGCCAATTTTGTTGGTATATGTTAGTTTTACTTGTTTTTCTTTTTTATTTGTGTACCTATTCTTTCTTATTGTTATTCCTTCTATATTGTAAATATGTCTGTTTTTTTGATTGTTATTTAAATTTAACTGTACAATAACTTAGATCTCGATCTGTAATGTTGTACATGTTTTTACCAAATAAATAAATAAATAAATAAATTATAAATAAAACTGACCTTCAAGAAAAGTGTTCCTTTCAGAATCCACGTACCTACTTCTTTTTATAAAAACTCTTCTTCAACAATCAATAAGTAAGTTCTAATTCGCAGGTCATAATACCCACACAAAGAAGAAAGGTATATTGTCTCAACTGAATCTGTAAAGTTTCTGAGCCTCAGACGCCATTGATTAGAGAGCCTGTTCAAAGATGGCGAGGGTACGTGGAACTAGGGATTTCATTAACTTTTTATGGATTTTTCCTCAGCGCCAGAACCAATTCCAGACTTTTTACACGTAAAAAATGGGACAGGCCAGGGCTTAATTTTTTTTCCATAATACGAGTAAATGTGTAGGAAACGTGTAGTGCTTTTACGAAGTAGAAAGATGTGTTATACTGTTGGATACACAATGTCTAGACAGTGAGAAAAAGATACACATGGCGCCAAAGGTGTTAAGTGTAACAAAATACCTGTCATAATAAAATATGACATAATACGCAGTTTTAAAAAGAAGTTAACAGCATTATTGATTGAAAAATGTTACTACTATATTAAAGATTTTCTAAATGACAATGATTGAAACCTATCCTAATGTAAAGAATTTCTAATTTAAGGGGTATGCGCTGTGGTAGCCCGCGAAATTCAAATTTTCTTGCGTTTTTTGCAATTTGCAGGTCTGTGTCAGGTTGTATCTTGATCATAATATGTTACGCGACGATAAAACATATGTATTTACATAATTTTAACCATAAAAATCATCAATACATCTCTTTAAGTTAGATTTCGTGCAGATTCGTCGAACGAATGAAATCTAATGAATCTGCACGTGTGATGTATTGATGATTTTTATGGTTAAAATTATGTAGAAACATATGTTTTATCGTTGCGTAACATATTATGATCAAGATACAACCTGACACGGACCTGGAAATTGCAAAAAACGCAAGAAAATTTGAATTTCGCGGGCTACCACAGCGCAATCATCTTAGTATAATTATAATACTTTTATGCAATTTAACGACATACCAACTTACTTAATTGTACCTGTTTTGACCTAATTCGTAATTTTGTATTTTTTTGACACAATTTTTTTAATTTTTATTTTTATTATCTAGGTACTCGTTTAATGTTACCTTAATTTAATACCTTTTTACCTTTTTAATACCTTATGTCATGTACGTACCTACAATCTATGCAAATAAATAAACTTTACTTTACTTTAAGTGTTAAAACCAATGATTTTATAAGTAATGTTACTTTAATAAAAGTAAAAACCGACTTAAAAAATCTAAAACAAGTAAAATAACTTTCATAAAAAATCTAAAACAAAGTTATTTTATTTGTTTTAGATTTTTGAAGTCGGTTACATACAATGACAATTAGCTACATACGAACGAAAAGAAGAATCATCAAAATCCGCTTAGAAATGGCGTAGATACAGTACATGCGTCTAACTTTGTATATAAGAATAATTACCTAATGTGTTGTGTACTAAAACCTTCTTGAAAGTATGTAGATCAAGTTGGTGACAGAATCATCAAAATAAGTTCATTAGTTTTTGAGAAAATCGCGGACATACAAACATACATACATACGGGTCGAATACAGAACCTCCTTTTTTGAAGTCGGTTAAAAAGAGGTAATCTTCAAAAACGTCACAGTGTCACATTATTAGATGACACGTTGAAGTAGCATGTCGTATTAACCCGTCGCACGCCAATTAGCAGACACAATAGATTTTTTATTGTTATCTGAACACCTAGGTGTGCAATCGACGTTTAAAGAGTTAATCAGAAGCGAAAAAGAGACAAGATGTTATATTACTTGGGTAGCTAGCCAAGTTTAGATTTATAATATCATTGTTTGAAACTTGAAACACGTGAAAACTTGCCCGTGCATTTTTTTTCGTAACTTATTTTTGAACAGTACATAATATTCGAATTTCGATGTGGCTGAAATGTAATGAAATGGTTTCGTCTGTGAAAATAGAGGAGTAATTAAAATAGTTTTTGTACTATTTTGAAAAATTACAATCGTTCGTCAGTCGTCAAAAGAGAAGGTTATCGAAGAATTGGTCAGAAAGAAAAAAGAAATTCTTGGTGAACATGATTTAGTAATCATGTTCACCAAGAATTTCTTGCCAACAATGTTATAAATATTAAGTATTTGACGTAATCACTGAAAATTATAGGTATAATGTTTATATCACTTACGGCATGTTTCACCACCTACGATTAAGTTCCTATTAACTTACTTGGCAGATAATTTCATAAAAATTGTGTGAGGAGCTCGTGGCTAAGTAATAACAGCCGCACCGGTCGATCCATCAGGTTAAGCTATGCTTGCTGGGGTTGTCCGTGGATGGGTGACCATCTTTACATACCGAGACTACTCCGTGCCTCGGAAAGCACGTTAAGCCGTTAGTCCCGGCTGTCATTCGTGGATCTTTGACAGTCGTTACGGGTTGTCAGAAACCCGAAAGTCTGACAACCAGTCTTACCAAGGGGTATCGTATTACCCAGTTACTCGGTTGTGGAGGTCAGATAGGCAGTCGCTCCAAGTAAAATACTGGTATTCAGCTGCATCTGGTTAGACTGGAAGCCGACCCGAACATATACAGGGTGACTTTGAAAACATGCGACAAAATTTAAAGGGGTGTTCTACCCATCTTTATGAACAACTTTTACTATGGGACCAAACCTGAAATCGCGAAAAAAAAATCAGCTGTTCAGTACATTTTGACGAATTATGCGAACATAAATGTACTGAACAGCTGATTTTTTTTTCGCGATTTCAGGTTTGGTCCCATAGTAAAAGTTGTTCATAATGATGGGTAGAACACCCCTGTATAGTTGGGAAAAGGCTAGGCAGATTGCAGATTGATTGTGTTCCATTTTTGAATGTATTCGGTAAGTAATGGCTATTCGGACATCGTGAAATAGGCCCGTAACGACTCACACAAAGCCTTTTTTGTTTGCTCATAATCAATTCAGAGTAAGCCATTTTTATTCGGCTACATTCAGTTTGATCCAGTTTCTATGTTACATCCACAGAGTACTGATGAAAGCCTTTCACGCTTCGCGACCGCCTTTATCGACAGAATTAACGCCCGAGTATGAGGAACGAACAAATTGCTGGGTTTTATGATGACCTAGTACTTTCAGTGCTCATCAGTCAGTTTTGAATGAAAGATCTGAATTACCATTGACGCGAGGAAGGAGATTAATTGGGTTTTCGGAATTTTGAAAATGGGTAGACGACATGGTTGGCGCAGTGGTTGAGCGATCGACTGCTGCGCAGCATGTCGCGGGTTCGATTCCCGCACGGAACAAATATTTGTACGACCTACAAGTATTTGTTCCGAGTCTGGGTGTTTTCTATCTATAATATGTATGTATTTACAAAAAAAAAAAAAAAAATGTATATAAGTAGTTTATCAGCCATCTCCTTACCATAACACAAGCATTAGGTTGCTTAGCTTGGGACTAGATGGCGTTGTGTGAAATGTCCAAGGATATTTATTTTATTTATTTATTTTATTTATTCACTCCCTTCTCTTTCATATCATTCCTCACACAATCCATCCATCTTTTCTTTGGCCTAGTCTTAGATTATGAAATGTCCAGATTCCTAGTAGGCTACCGTAAATTGATTCCAAATTTTAGTAACCAACATTGGTGATTAGTTCGATCCCCGCGCCAGACGTCAAGGAACGTTCGCCCCGCAAACGTCACGAGCCGGGTGTTTTAATTTTAAAAAAAATGTCAGTCTGTGCTGTGAAATCGTGCAAAAATTACACTACAAAAAAAGAAAAGCGCACTAACATCTCATTTCATACGTAAGTATTCAATTTCACCGTGTATTTCATAATTAAATTCGAAAACGAAAAAATAAGAATGTGACATTGAATTTGACACAATAACTGTTAAGTGTTGCCTAGGGCATGAAAAAATTTACCCAAATTTTCAACACCTCACGAAAAAAACGAGGTATGACTAAGGAGTTTCATTAACATGGACGATGATTTTTTTTGTGAGTGTTAGTTTGTTTCTTCAACCGTATGGTTCGGAAGCGCTCCCAATTGGACCCAAACACACGAACCTCCGTCAGCTCATTACTGGAGTCGACATACGACACCCTAAATTGATTATGTAAAATGTATTATGCTACCCATCAAATCTTTTTAACGTGGGTTAATTAAGAGAGTTGCATAAAAACTCATTTCTTAACTGCATTGAATCTGTCTTTAGCACACAAGTTTATTAATTTACCCCTATAAAATACTTGGATTTTATAGGGGTAAATTAATAAACTTGTAAATGCGATAATAGTGTGTTTTAACATTTTTACTTTTTACAAATATCACACACATGTGAGTACGATTTAAAATGTGAAAAGTATTATTCAAAATATTATAAATAAACCACAAGAAAATACCCTAATCTTAACTTGTTTCGATGGACTCGAGTAATTAATATGACGAATGTCAGAAATCGAAACTTGGAAATTGAAATAAAATTGTTTTATCCTATAAAATGTAATAAACATTGTTTTTTTTAAATAGCAATTTACACTTTTCTAATGCAAGTTTAACCTTTTTAGGATATTATATAAAAACCAAGTCAACTGACAGGACCTATTTATTACCACTGGTACCTCATTTATTGAATTTCACGCTGAGTTGTTTCTATAATTGAATTTAAATTTGGAATGCGCTCGCTCTTCAAAATTATTTTAATTTATTGTACAATTATTTATTGTGGATTTTATTTTTGATAGGTACTTTCTGATAGTTTGCTACAGAATACCCAGTATACATTTTTAGGTAGGCTTTTAGTGTTTGGGAATTGGATGAAATGGGAGTAAGTCGGACCAAAACGGAGTATCTGTTTTGTGATTTTGGCGGCCTCTCGGGTCCTGTGCCCATGTCTCTTGCCGGAACGCCCTTACCGATCTGCTCCGATTTTCGGTACCTCGGGTCGCTTGTCCAAGGGGATGGCGAAGTAAACCGAGACGTAACGCACAGGATCAACTCAGGATGGATGAAATGGCGACAGGTTACAGGAACAACTTGCGACCCACGGATCCCCTCAAGTTAAAGGAAAAATTTTACAAGTCCGTGATAAGGCCTGTCGCACTTTATGGATCGGAATGCTGGGCAGTGAAGAAAACGGATGAAAAAAGATTGCATGCAGCTGAGATGAGAATATTGAGATGGATGTGTGGAGTGACGAGAATGGATAAAGTAAGAAATTAGTAAAGTGGCGCCAGTGACAGAAAAGTTAAAAGGAAATCGTTTGGGTTGGTATGGGCATGTGTTGAGGAGAGACGAAACGCATGTGACTAAAAGAGTGATGAATATATATGTTGATGGATGGAGAGGCAGAGGAAGGCCAAATAAAAGATGGATGGATTGTGTGAGGAATGATATGAAAGAGAAGGGTGTGAATGATAACGTGACGGTTGACAGGGGAGAATGAAAGAAAATGTGTTGCGCCGACCCCGAGTAACATGAGATAAGGGCAGGAAGATGATGATGATTAGAGTTTGGGAATTGATGATGATTAGAGATCGGATAACCGGATGCATATATACCTTAAGTTAATATTTGGCTAACAAACTGTGGAAGCGGCTTCTTTTTTTTTTTTTTCTTAATATAAATCCCGGGATTCCAGAAAATGCGGGAATGCACAATTAATCAGATACATGGTTTAGAAACAACTTCTTATATTATGTGGTTTTATTGATTTTGATCCGTGGATGGTTGAACATCTTTACACACTGGGTCTTCTCCGTGCCTCGGACGTTAAGCCCCCGGACATGGTTAAGTATATCGGTGGGGTTGTTTTCATGGGTTTCGAGGGTGTTAAAGCCGATAGTGACGTTAAAATGTTAATCCCAGATGGCGGCTGCAATCATTTTCAAATTTTTCGTTATCGTCAGCTTTCACACCCTAGAAAAGCATGAAAACGACACCCATGACGAAAAATTTGAAAATTTTTGTAGCCGGATTTTAATTTTGACCAAATTCACACTTTTTTCTTTTATTTTTTAAGTTCCTTTTATATTTAAATTTTCCCACTATTTTAGGGTAATTTCTATGCGCTGGTATTACTCGCGTGTTGCACACATACGCAAATGCGTTATGTAGTACACGGCGCTCACTCACACACGTATAAAAATTGGCTTCACGTTTTATGTTACGTTTTGTACTGAACACGGAATCTGGACATTTCATAATCTAAGGGCCTAGTATTGGAAAGCATTGGTCATTAGAAAGATAGAATCCGTGATTTTAAAAACAAGTGAGACCACTTTCAAATTGTTTGCGATCAAAAGCGAGCATTTGCCTGAAGTTCAAAGTGAACATTACAGAATTGAAATTCTTTTCTTCGTTAAAATTTCACCAAATTTTCTTTAATATTGAGGTCTTATTATATTTATTTAATCTCAGACGGCGGAATGTCGACTGAATAACGTGTGAGTGAGGATTAGGTTTTTTAATAAGAGCCTTGTACCTATAAGCCTCCCCTTGCCACAGAATAAGAACGTATAGAAGTGAAACTCCTGCCAAAGGCTCCTTCAAACAGGTGGACACGCGATATAAAAATTAAACAAAATCAAAACAGATCCATGGAATAGGTCAACCGGGGAAACCACGTTAAAAAAAACTCGATGGCGTGGAAACGTGTGTATATTATGACGATTACAACTCTTCCAACTTTTTTAATCGTTTTATCTCAGAAACGTCGTTATAAGAAAAAAAGTATTTAGACATTTTTCAGATAACTATCTGATCGACAATTTTTGTCTGAATTAATTTTATGATAAAACTTACCGTTTTGCTGAAAATCGCGAAAAACCCGTTTTTGTGACCTATGACCCCGAGTTTTTTTTTCCAGGTATCGAATCGATGAGGACTTCTTAGATTTCAGTTATGATGGTGTTTTGAACAATCCTACCAAGTTTGAGCTGGGTGCGAATTATTGTAACTTCACTCCTATTTTTTGGTCTAATTTGACCGGACTATTAATGCAGTCGAAAAGTTGTTGTTTAATATTATTTTGAGGTGTAAAACTAAGGTTTCTTAAAGCTTCGGTGGCCTTCACTTAGCGTCCATCATTTACCGTCGGATGACGTCACTAAATAACGTTTTTGACACCGTAAAGTCAACCCCCATAGCGGTCATCGCTCTTTTACGAAACCGAAACCGGAGCTTTTAAGAAACGTTTGACGCAGTCGATGTACTCAATTATAGTATAGTTAAAATCTCGCTGCAGACTTGGTCATAAATCATAATCGGAGTAGGGATGTGCGCTAGTTGCGCGCGCTCAAGGCCATTATCGATAACAGATGATGACGGTGACTCAGACGAAGAATTTTAATGCTTAATTTTTAGTTTTATATATACGTTCTTTTGTTTATATATTTAATATGCTTTGTAGTAAATTTGGTAAAAAAATAAAAAAAATGTGTATTTATTTCTATCACCCATTTATAAATATATAAAACTATCGATATCACTCATCGACTGCAGTAATGCACAGGACTACGTGTGGGCGTGGTCTGCCCATAAGGCCCGTGAGTGGGAAAGAGAGCGAAACACTCGAATGATTTATGACCGAGTCTGCAGCGAGATTTTAACTATACTATAGTTATTGCATTTTACAATGTCAACGGGGGGGGGGGGGGGGGGGTAAACCTAACCTACTGAGGGAGATTATCACTACATATTATAAAACAAAGTGTCTGGTGCGTCTGTCTAAGAAAGAAAAAAAAATGGCCCACGTAGGTCTTCACATAGTGTACTCGTATCCCAACTAAGTATGCGCCCACAGTACTATATCAGACACTATGTCAATCTCGATCCTTGTAGAGATCCGACATACTTATAAAATAACCTCTTTTTATATTATACTTATTTCCTGCCCTTAACAGGGTCCTGTTAGGGGCAGGAAATAAGTAGGATAGAGGAAGCTTTGGACTTACTTATTATTATGGGTTTTATATTTAGAGTCTCTTCAGATTTTAAGAATGTTAAAACAATGAAAATTCTTTATTGTGCGTTTGTCCGTAGTCACCTTGAATATGCTTCTCAGGTTTGGAATCCAAATTATAATGTATACATTAATCGGCTTGAAGGTATACAAAGGCGATTTTTGAGGTACACTCAATATCGTTCAAATATCTATCTTCCAAATTACATAAGTCGGTGTAAAAGATTTCATATTCTACCTCTACACGAGCGAAGGAAAATTGCAGATCTCGCTTTCTTGTTTAGTGTTTTGAACGGATCTACTGACGTCCCCGAGTTGGTGGGCAAGATCGGGCTTCGTGTACCGAGTGCATTTCTTAGGAGACCACGTCTTCTCTATGTGCCTCAGGTTAGAACTGTATACAGGCAGAACTCGTACGTGATAAGAGCTTGTCGTACTTTTAATGTGGTGTGTCAGGATGTCGAGTTAGATTTATTTAATAGTAGCATTAAGGAAGTAAGGAAAAGTTTGAATAATTGTTTTTTCGATATATAACCATTTTTTTTTGTTTTTAACTTTTTTTTATTGTATTCTTTGAGCGTGAGACTTAAGTTATGTCTCACGTCGCTGTTTTCTCGTATTTGTTAATGTTACTCACTTTAATCGTTGGTGGAAGCTTGTAATTGGCCATCTTTTACACATTGTACTATATATATGGAAATATATTAGCTGTAAGCTTTCCTAAAATTAATAAAATAAAATAAAATAAAAAATAAATTATTAAGGAAAATTCCACATGATTACCAGGACTGTATGCTTGCTCCGCATGTTATTCGCTTCAGTACCGACAGCTGGCATTGAAATAGCAGGGTAGTGAACAGCGGTACAGTGGTACCCAACTAATAAGGCGCGTCGTGAATCTTCGTTCGCACAGAAAAGAAAGTATGGCCCCAAAAATTAAAGAGAATGCTTAAAACTTACAATCAACCTTAGATCACTACTGTAAGGTTCATAATACACTGCAGCTGTTAGTTCCGTCACACTCGCAAGTATGGCGGCTGACTAACATCATGGCGGCAGCTGCTGACCAATAGCGGCACAGGAAAAAGAAGCACGGTGCGTGGAGCGTGGCGATTAGTCAATAGCATTTCCCGCGCTTTGAAAATTCATCTTCTGCGCGGGTACCTCGGTAAGCCATATCAGTTGGTTAATAATGTAGGTGATTATTTCTACATGACACACAAAGAAAGTTTATGCGTTCCGCTTCTAAAAGATTTTCTTATTCTATGCCCCATACATAAAACGTGGTTGAGGTGACGTGAAGTCAAGTAGGCTACACGCGCGGTTTCTCTATATGCATCGACTACCTTGTGTGACGTCACTGAGAACGCGGTGTGGTTACCGCTAATGCTATTTATTATTATTCCTTTATTTAAGGCAGCTGTGGCTCTTACAAAATACAATAACTACACAAATACAAAAAAAAAACACTAATACTTAAGAAAACATAACTTATAAACTAAGACACACGAAACAATTTTTTTATTTTTTTAATAATTAACACAACTACTGAGCACAACGAATCGAATACAGTTCCGTGGCGTAGTAACCCCGATGCGATCAGACACTAGACTAGACTGCCTCGCCATGAGCTTAAAACATCACGACTCTGTAGAAGCGCGCTGTTGGTGTGGGTAGATCACGTGATGTCGCCAGTGGCGCGCTTGCGATTCGTTTCCTAACCGTACTATTGACCGGATCCGACACATACATAAACTCACACCTTCTTCCCATGGGAATAGGCAGAAACTACAGAACGCCACCTGTGTGTGGTGTGTGTACAACTTTATAATAATTTACCGGCGGACATCAGGAGCACATCTTCTTTTAACATATATAAAGCTAAACTCAAACAGAACGTCACTAACAGCGCAAAACTGTTAAGTTAACTACGTAAGCTAATCTTACACATAAAATGCGACATCGTAACTATCTAAAAAATATATATATATCGGTATATTCGGTATATTTTGGTCGGGGAAAAAGTTTCTTCGTATTTTATAGACAAATTCAAGACATTTTTTTTTTCATAGTTTATAATTTAGTGCCATTTGCCAAATGGGTCGAAACTGTTTTGTGTTCAACCCCTAACTTTTCAACTATGTCGTAACTACTAATATGCCAATCTTGCTCCACTTTTCCAAAAATGGCATCGGCTTTATCCGTAACAGGGTGAGACCAGAGGTGACTAGAGCGAGCTGCATCTTTGACATCAAAATACCCGGAATGAAAACGCTTGAACCAACTTTATGCTACTCTTACTGACAATACGTTAAGTCCTTAAACGTCACAATTTTCTTTCGTGGTTTGTGTTGCATTTTCCCTTTTTTGTAATAAGACTTCAAAATGTATGGAATAATTTTCGTTAGATTTACTCATTTTGGCGGCCAGAAAAACAATTGAAAAATGGCGGGAAATCGTTTTTACTTTTTATTTTTCTTTTCTAAAATGTCATCTATTTTTAATGGTATCAAAACCAGCCAGATACAAACAGTAGAGCCCAAGAGATTTTATTACAACTTTATACCTATAAAATACGAAAAAACTTTTTTCCCGACCTATTATAAATACTACTAGCTACTGGACTACTCTTAACCTAGTCATGTATTTATTCGTTAAGTGAACAATGTATGTTCTTTTTAGAATAAATTAAGAATCTTTAAACCCAACATCATCTGTCTTCTTAGGGAGTCCCCTCCCTACGAAGCTACCTAGGAACCTTTCCGCTCATATCTGCCTTAGAAAATATTTTCCTGAAACTTAGAGGCTCCATTTGTTAACCAAAGTGAACAATAAACTAAGAGTAAAGGTTGCCTCCTAACAAGGCGGCACTACACTAAATTGGAGTGAGCCTACAAACATTACCATATTATTAACGTTGTCAATAGTGTTGGGGCGCACTGGGATTTATTGTGGGATTTCTGCTCGATTGACGGGACTGTTGTTTTGTGCTAGTTGACATTACTGTATATTCACACAACGAAGTCAGGACATAATCAACCTTTAGCGGGGAGAGGGAGTGGGACGAAATCCACCGAGCGGGCCCAGTGCGGGTTGGTAGATGTCACATGTCTTCGAATTTTTGGTTCTAGGACATGCCGGTTTCCTCACGATGTTTTCCTTCACCGTTTTGAGAGCAGTGGTGATGAAATAATTTACACAAAGTAAAGCCGCCTGTCTAGGTTCGAACCTACGACTCGTAAGTCGCGGCCGTTACCACTGGCCCACCATCACTCCTCTCAATAGGTCAGACCAAAGGTTCTTTTAATAAGGAGCAACATTACCTACAATATTTCACTTATACTATTGATGCTCCATGAAACCGTTTGAATTACACCTTAAATAAATGCCAAAATACACTAATAATAGTCTATCAGACCGAATTTCGGCCACGGCAGCCAATCTCAGTGGAGACCAGCCATCTACGCAGCTAATTTTAGACCCGAAACTCCAGAAAAATAAGGACCAGGTCAAAGAATAGAAAGTCCAATCTAGAAGGATCTCTAAGAGGCCTGAGAATATCTCGAGAACTTTTTGAGACATTTTAGTTCAATCTAGTGTGGCCACCAAAATTGAAAATCGCCCTCATGCTAATCACCAGACGATCTATGGAAAAACTCCACCAAAGCCACCAAAATTGGAACCAGGCATAAAAAAAACCTTTAAAAGTATGGGTTTGAAGTTATAATTAAATTAATAGCACTGATTTATGCGTAACCCAAATCACTATCACTACGTGTAGCTTACTATTAAAATACTTTAAAATCAACAGCAAATCGATCCACCAAAAATTTAACAATTGTTGTCCCCCGTGCCACCCATGATGATACTTACCTTTTTGGCGGGAAATCACAGCACTAATCACACACCTGTTCCGTGCAACTGAGAGATGCGAAATAATAAAACGCGATTGATCGCACACGCACGAAGCTTCATATTATTATTATAGTAAGTTGAAAAAGTGCTACCAAAAGATTTTTGCTTGGACAAACTTCATTAAATCAAAGGATAATTTCGTCTGACAAATTCTTATTTATAAGTATGTAAGTATGCTATTTTTTGACGAATTTTTCAGAGGAAATTGTCCTTTGACTTAATGAAATAATCGCGAAAAACCTCTAGAAATGCGACGTTGCCGGACCGCGCGCGATCAACGCTCTTAACATACTTATCTAACCGATGCATGCATAGTCCCGTGTACTACAGTCCCGGTCCCGGGAAAGTTCTTCGCATCACTATTTGCCCGTATTCAGTTGATACTCACATTAGGAAGATTGCAGATTATTTCTTGCTTACATTGCAACACTAATCAAGTATGTTCATGTCTACTCAGTTTCTCTAGAAATAAATTATTTATGCATGAATGGAAATTGTATTGTAAAACAGAAGTATACCACAGTATAACAATGATACAGTACTTTATCTTCCTAGAAAACAGTCAGTCTCAGTTAAATTAGTTTGAGCGCGCGGCAGTTACTCCCGGATGTATATAATGTATAGATAGCAAAACATAATTCCTAAGTGAAAAAAAAATTGAAACTAGGGGCCAAACTTGTTTTAGTAGTTTTTTTATTTTGTTGTTCTTTGCGTCATGTTTACCGCAAATAAACGTATTTTCTTTCTTTCTTTCTTTCTCATTTACGGAGACGCGGGGCGTCGCGCGTCGCGTTGTGCGGAGCGGCCCGCACTAAATGCAAACATAGGGCGTTCTATGAGAGCGAAGCACGCCCCGCGCACCGCGCCGCGCGACGCCCCGCGTCTCCGTAAATAATGTTTTAAAATAAGAATTTATATTTGTTTTTGTGCTGTTTTTTGTTCAGTTTGTTAATGTTTAGTAGATTAGTTTAGTGTATTAACTAGATCCGTAATTTTTTGCATGCCTACTGGTAAAATATGGCTGAACACTTATTTGCATTATACCCATTTTGCAAAATAAAATATCTTTATGTTATCTTTATCTAAATGCATTAATAAAAATATAATATCTTAAATTAAAACTAATAAAAAACTAAAATATGGCGTCGAAAAATTCCTCCGCATCGCTGTCGACTGGTAGAGTACCCAAGAGACTGGCGGCATTGCCACGTTGTATGGCAATGCTAGCCTCTGGCCAAGGTAAAAGCCAGCCCTCGGGTCATGGGCTATTACGGTCATTCCTAAATGCTATATGATTTTAAAGGCTGGAGAAATAGGTACCTGGTAATTGAGTACTTCCCCGGACCAAGTCTTTTATTCTAAGCTTTTCAATTATGTACTTGAATTACTGTAAAACTCGTTCAGTATTCACAGGGGTTGACCACTCATAGTACTGGCACAATAGTTAGCTCATTAGCTGTTCCACTAATTACATACTTACTGTTGGAGTTTACCGGTTCCCACAAAGCCATTCTTCTTTAATTTAATAATTGCGGTACCTACCGTAAAAGTCGTTATGTTAATTTGCACCCAGAGGCAGAAAGCTTATATAAAGGTAGTATTTAAACGCACATCATAAATTACCAATTTTTCCCAACAGAATCAATCAATTTGTCACCTGAAATGATGAGTTTTTGAAAAATTTGATCAATTGGCGAACTACTATGTATTACTTTAATGGTACCTAATTTTAAAAAAAAATAATCAAAAAAGCATTCATTCATAATCATGCATTCATTATTTTTATTGACTTTTTTTCATTTAAAAGCTCACATCTAGATAGGTACTTCATAAGCGATATTTGAATGATTCGCCAGCATGAGTTGGAAGAGCGCCGTTGAGTTCGTGGCGCTGGCGGTACCCCCAAGTCTGAGATGGCCCTTTGTCTTTCCCAGAATTAATAGTATCAATGAGGATGTTCCCATGGCTTCTTAAGCTCATCTAGATGTTGCCAGTTTTCCATCATCAATCTGCACGCGATTTCGTATTCGTGAAATTTCTTGTTCCCCCGACCCATCCCGTCGCATTGCATCACCTGCCCGTACTATTACATCGATTTTGTATAACGTTCTTTCTGACTTTTTTTTCGTTTTGCTTAGCTCCTATGAGTCCTAGCGTGATGATAAATAGCCTATTGGCTTCCCGAAGAATTGGGCTCTCAAATGCAAAAAGATTTTTTCAAATCCGACTGGTAGTTCCAGAGATTAGCGCGTTCAAACGAAGAAAAAAACCAGTCAAGAGCGAGTCGGACTCGCGCACCGAGGGTTCCGTTCCGATTTCTGAAAAAGTGTGCTATTTAGAGACATCGTTTTATTTTTCCTGTAATCTATACATAAACTTCTATCACATAGAATAATTTTAGATTTTTCTCTTTGCAAACTTCGGAGATAAGGGGTCCTAAAACTGTTCCAAATTTCAAGTTGATAGCATTAGCAGTTCTTTAGATATACAGCTGTGACAGATAGACAGACAGACAGACGGACAGACAGACAGACAGACGGACAGACAGACAGACGGACAGACAGACAGACAGACGGACAGACAGACAGACAGACTGAGTCTCACCATAAGGGTTCCTTTTTTACCATTTTGGTACGGAACCCTAAAAACAAACTCTTCAGCTTTGTAATTAGTATAGATTTAGTGTCTTTGGAGTTTGTTACAGATGTTCTATGTCACGAAGTCCGTTTGGCTATGAATGTTATCAAGCGTGCACATGCACATTGTTTTTGTGTGCGTAACCTTGAGAGCGCTCAGTGTCGATCGGGACACGGTCCGGATCACAGGGTGGCAAATGCTATACATTTTAATTTCTTACTTTTCAGCGCCGTCTATCTACGAGAACATAAATTAAAAATGAACAGTGTTGCCAGCGTACATCCATGAAGCAATTTTTAGTACATTATAGTAGAAGTGTACGCGTATAATCTTTGATTTTGATATTTTTGAGTTAGTTATTATTTTTCGTATTTTTTTTTGCATTTGTGAAAGGTCTCCGATCATAGTATTGTATTAATGTTTTTCTCTTATTGATCAAAAAAGAAACTATTAGTAGAATTTACAAATATGAAATGACTATACAGCCACAGGGTGACAGGCTGATGTTGACTAGAGATGGGTCATTGACGGTTTTTGAGTTAATGTAATTTAACTGTTAAACATTAATTGTCAACGGGTTAAAAAAACTGTTAATAAATAACAGGTTAAAATTTCAATGATTCAATCGTTAGCGATAATCGTCAATTTATTGTGTCAACGTTTACACGAACGAATACGCCTAAAATAACAACTTTGTTGCAGTATAAGTTGAGATTTGATAAGAAATAAGTTTTTTTTTTTATTGAACTGGACTGTAATGGAATGACCTTTCCTTCGTACTTATTCCAGGCTTAGGACTGGCTGGGTCGAAATAGTATCCAGGACTGTTCGGTAACCTCCGGAAGTAACGAATATTTCCGAAGGAGACTAAATTCATAGAAATGAATAAAATAATATTGAAATAATGCGTTGAGTGCGTTGACGTAAACTGACAGCTAATATTTTCAACCTGTTTTTTCATTAATGGTTAACAGTTAACCTGTTTTTTCATTAATGGTTAACAGTTAACCCGTTGACCAATGAAAAGTCGTTAAAAAAACAGTTTATTGATTCAACGCCCACCTCTAATGTTGACATTTCATTGCAAAAAAATTGCGGTTGCGTTGCGAATATTTTTGTAAATATTTCGTTTGCTTGCCAATTTTCAGTGTAATTTACGTCAAGTTTAGTTCGTTGCTCCGTATTTAGTAAAAATCTTGGAAGATAAACGTTCCCATCGAAATCATCGAATGTCTACTTTCTAAATCACCACGACTTGAGCCCCCCGTGCTCCTCGGTGATTTAAATGCTTAGGCCCTCCAAGTGCTCTGTGGGCCCTCCGTAAATAGGAGTTTGGACCATATTATTTAAGTGTTTAACTCCACCCTTAAGACGACCACTGACCAAGTGTTTTGTGTTTATACTTAAATAACCATGTCTCGAAACAATGTTGTGTACCTACCTGGCTGCCCAGTCATCAAAGATGACGGTAAATATGATGTTCTTTTTCTATCTACACAATGTATTGCTGGTTTGAGTTTGAGTGCAATGTTTTGTTTTACATAATAAATATGAACATGCAAAATTGGTATTTATTTTATTATCCTCGAAACAACAAGTTTAGTGTCGAATTAGCGTTACCGAGTTGAATAATGTAGAATGGTTGAAAATTCTGTTGTAGTAAAACTAAACCTAAAAATTTAAAATCCAGTTTGTAGAATTTTCAACCATTCTCCATTAGACAACTCGGTAAAGCTAATTCTACTTGGTACAATATTATTTATGTAGCTATGGTAACGTACCACGTGACATTGAATAGTGTATGTCACCGTAACTAGATGGCGTTGCCTAAGAAAAGCTTAAGTTGCCAGTCTATCTCAGTATATATAATAGTAGTCTATGGTCCGGATCAGTAGTGTTTTTAGTTCGCGCTAAATTGTTTCACGGAGTAAGGTCAGCATGGCAACAAAACGAAGAAGAGTTGTCCATAGTGAGGTAATATTTATTTATACGTTTTCATTAAAATTTTATACAAAGATACTTAATATAGCAATAGAAGTATTTATAAAATGAATGTTTTTTTGTGTTATAAAATGTTCATATTTCTTAATTATTTTGATTACATTTTGTTTTAGGGTCGAAACATGATAGCTAGTGTTTATCATTTTCTGCGAGAAGAATATGAATTTACAAAATCATTCATGGAACCCAACTGTGATTTGTCTCGATTTGTGATATTTTGATCTAGATTTTGAATTGTTAATCAATGTACAAGATGATTCTGACGACAGCAAAACGGAATCAGAAATCGAAAATTTATCTGATAGTGATTGAAAATACTGAATAGTCCTACTTGTTTCGTTTCCATTCTGTAATACCAAACCAATGCTTAAATAAATGCCTACATCTTCTTAATATTTTTGTATTTATTGCAACCTAATCTAATTTATTAACCGACTTCCAAAAGGAGGAGGTTCTCAATTCGTCGGAACCTTTTTTTTTTTTTTTTTATGTAAGTTCCCCGATTACTCGAAAATGGCTAGACCGATTTGGATTTTTCTTTTTTTGTTCGAAAGGGTATACGTCCCAAGTGGTCCCATGATCATCAAGTCAGGATCTGATGATGGGATCCCATGGAAATCGAGGGAAACCCTCAAATTTTATGGGCACACCTATATCGATTTCGGTATTTTTTATAGTAACTCGTGCATTTGCTCTCGGAAAGTACCATTCGGTGAGCTGGAACTGATGATGAAGACCACAGAGGGCCATCGGAAATACTCAATTATATCTAAGTATATAACAGGTTGCGCTTCGATTACTTTAATATGGTTTATGCTCGTCAAAATAATGGTAATGGTGACTTCACCATGAGCTCCATTTCTCCTGGTTCTTACTAGGAGAACTCCTCAAAAATTAACGGCCCTGCATCGGGAAAAGCAACATTTTGTAAAACGTGATGAGCAGCTGACATTGGGTTGTTGTAACTTAGATAAATTACAAACTGAACCACTAAAAAGTGAAAAATAAAAACTTTTTTACAAAAACAAAAACGGACTTCCAAAAAAAACACTACAAAGTGAAAAATAACTTTAATTTCGGAAGTCGGTGGCAAAAAACTAAAATACAGATCCAAAGACACCGACTTCCGAAATTAAAGTTATTTTTCACTTTGTAGTGTTTTTTTTGGAAGTCGGTTTTTGTTTTTGTAAAAAAGTTTTTATTTTTTACAAAAAGTATAATTATACTTTTAAAACCAAAATTTTATTTCGATTATTAAATCTCGACTTGAATATATATCAGATTTCTTTGCTAACGTTACCCACTTTTACACATACAAGCGCGCTTGTCGGGATACGTCACTACTACAACCAAAGCCGAACGGACTTCGTGAAATAGAATATCTGTACCCGTTCTTCTCTGTAGGAACCTACTACGCTTTGGAATGCCCAATTAGCTTCATCTTTCTGACTGACCGACCTCTTGATAGTTCAAATGTGCCTGTAATTGGTTTACTTGATCAATCAATCAATCTGCCTAGCCTTTTCCCAACTATGTTTGGGTCGGCTTCCAGTCAAATCGGATGCAGCTCAATACCAGTATTTTACATGGAGCAACTGCCTATCTGACCTCCACAACCCAGTAACTGGGTAATACGATACCCCTTGTTAAGACTAGTAGTCAGACTTTCGGGCTTCTGACGACCCGTAACGACTGTCAAAGATCCACGAAAGACAGCCGGGACCAACGGCTTAACGTGCTTGCCGAGGCACGGAGGAGTCTCGGTATGTAAAGATGGTCACCCAACCACTGACCAACCCCAGAAAGCGTAGCTTAACCTGATGGATCGACCCGTGCGGCTGTTATTACTTAGCCACGAGCTCCTCTAATTGGTTTACTTGAAAGTAAAAATTGTTTGGAGTTTGAGTTGAGTTTATCAACTAACAGATGTTCACCTTTGGATGTAGCCTGCCTCTTTCAAGCATCTCCACAACACCTGACTATGAAATACCCGAGTTCAAAAGTTTTTGCGGTCTTCGATTATTTTTCCATGGCAAAAATAAAATAAAATATTGCAACGTTTAAATGATATTTTGCAGTGGAAATAAAATTGAGCTATTAAATTTGATTGCCGGTCATTAAATGCATTTAAAGTGAATATTATGCAATCTGTGTGCTTTTTGAAACGATGCGATGTGCAGAAAATATTATGAATTTATTGATGAAAATATGATGGCTGTTCCGGCTTGATTGAAGAGACTTTCCTATACTGTGTGATTTCTTTTCTGACATTGCGTTTTTTGGTTTATAGATTTTAAATAGTGATGTGAAATAAAAATAATTATACATAGGTATACCTAAGTATATACTTCGTATAAAACTTGAGTTGTTATACCTAATTAATTATTACTTACTATAAAAAAAAACCGGTCAAGTGCGTGTCGGACCACGCTCAATGAATGGTTCCGTTATTCCGTAGTTGAAAAGAATTTATCCCAAAAACAAACTTAACATTGTATTTGAAAAATATGATCTCCCTGCATCTGATATTCGTCACGGTCAATTCTGCAACTGCAAAGAACATCGGCCAAATTTCTATAGAAGCTGGACCTGAGTTTTATTTTCAGTGTACAGAAGCAAATTATAGTGAGATTTGATTGTTTTATGTAGTAAACACCATCACTTTCGAAAATAATATCTAAATAGCCAAGATATTTCAATAATGCAAAAAATACTTTTGAGGTTATCGGTGTCCGGAAATGAAAAGCACAGAATAATCGTCACAAGCGGCACCTAGTTATCAGTCTGTAAAACAATTCCAAGGTCAAACAACAGAAGGAAATCCAAAACAGTACAGTACGTATCACAAAATTCACACTAACAACAACAACACAACAATGCGAGATCGCCGGGTGCAAAGACTACACACTACAGTATATTAGTGTCAAATTGACACCCGTTGTAATTGACAGTATTGACACTGTCAATCCATGGCGCGCGTCGATGACATATTATGACGTTCCGTTGTACACAATTGAACAAAATGCTGATACTTACTATGAACCCACATAATTTGCAAATTATGCTATTAAAAAAAACCAGCCAAGTGCGAGACGGACTCGCACACAAAGGGTTCCGTACCATATTATATGTTTAACAATCGCAAAGATAACTTTGTATTTAATAATGATACTGTGAATTACAAGGTTATTTTTTGCAGTTGCAGAAAATCGCCCATATTTAAACAAAATACCTTATGAATCGCCGTTTTTAGTATTTGTTGATTAAATACAGTAAAAGGTACATTATATTATAGATTTCGTACAAAAATGGTAAGTATAAAATTGTCAACTTTTACGGACCCCTATTTCTTCATTTTAGAAGATAAAAAAAAATAAAATATCTTTGTACTCTACTCGATGAGTTCTAGACAATAACACCCCACACACAGGTGAATTTTTTTTTTCATAATGAAAAGTTTTTTGTATGGGGGGGGGGGGGCTTTTTGTACCGCCCCCTTTATTTTAATTTTAACTTTACTTTAATTTTATTATTTGTTGTTATAGTCGTAATACAAATACACAATCTGTGAAAATTTCAACTGTCTACCTATTAAGGTTCGTGAGATACAGCCCTGTGACAGACGGACGGACGGACGGACAGCGGAGGCTTAGTAAGTTTGTACGCACAATATTGAGATACTAGCTAGACTGCCCGCGGCTTTGCCCGGTTGGATGTCTAGTTTCATGGGTTTTAATTTTCTTATTATTGTTTATTTTACATCAAAAGTATAAATACTGAGTTTCAAGTTAATCGGACTGCGCTTTAAAATTCTTCCATACAAACTTTAACATCCCTAAACCCCATTTGAGGGGTAGTTTTGAAAAACTAATAATGACAAACTTTATTACTTACATAAGCAAGTATTTGTGCTAAGTTTCAAGTTCATTAACCAAATTAATAAGATTTTTCATGTAAACTGTATCCCTGTTTCCACGCCGACAGGGGTAGAATTTCAAAAATCGTGGGATGTTTCCATAACTTGTCTCAAACATTATTTACACCAATTTTCAAGTTAATCAATCCCCAATAAAATCCTCCGCTGTAAAATTTACTACCCCTTTTCACCCCTTAGGGGTAGATTTTTGGAAAACCCTGATACACGTTAGTTAGTCTTCATTTTTGGTCTCAAGTACAAAATCTGAGTTTTGAGTAAATCGGACCGCGTGTTAAAATTCCTCTATGAAAACTTTGACACCCACCAATACCGTCTTCTGGAGTCGCGGGTTGTTCGAAAGAGATACCGTGGCCCTGCCATAGGCAACTGAAGGAACACGGGTGGGTTTTAGTCAGTAAAAGTATGACACGCCCTTCCGCTCCACCTAGAGCGGGAGAAGTCATTTGATGATTTTCCATCCACAAAAAAGGGGGTAGTTTAGCAAAACTAAAAATGATTAATTTTATAATTAACTTAGATGAATATTCGTGCTAAGTTTCAAGTCTAATAACGCAAGAGATAAGATTTTTATACCAACTTTCATCCCCTATTTTATTCCCTTAGGGATGGAATTTCCAAAAATTCTTCCCTAATGGATGTTAACACTATATAAGGTATATATGTTCAAAATTTCATGTCTTTAGGTCCAGTGGTTTGGACAGTGCGTTGATTATTATCAGTCAATGAGTCAGTCAGGACTTTGAATTTTATATATACAGGGTGATTTTTTAATGACCAGCCAAATTTTCACAGGATGTTCTACCCATAAATATGAACAACTTTCACTATGGGACCAACTTTGAAATCGCAAAAAAAATATCAGCTGTTTCATACATTTTGATCGAGTAGGTATTGAACTTTTGTAGGAAACCGCTGGTTTTTTTTTCGTGATTTCAAAGTTGGTCCCATAGTGAAAGTTGTTCATATTCATGGGTAGAACACCCTGTGAAAATTTGGCTGGTCATTAAAAAATCACCCTGTATAGATTTACAAGACCATAAACTTCTGATAGGTTTTCCTGTAATCTATAGGTAAAGAACTATTTTCTGTATTTTTTTCAAAATTTTAGGCTCGGTAGTTTCGGAGATAAAGGGGGGGAATGGTCAATTTTCATCTATTTTCTTAAATAACTTCAAAACAATTTATTTTAAAATTATAAAAAAAATATATTTGAGACCCTCACAGTAAGACCTTTCATTTGATATATCACACGGTAAAACAGTTTGCAAAACTTTTTTTTTAATTGTACTTATTTTCCCCCCAAAAGGGACCCCTATATTCAAAATTCATTTATTTACGTTACATGTCCGTGTTTGGGTTACCAAAATACATATGTGTACCAAGTTTCAACTTAATCGGTTTATTAGATTCGGAGCAAATTGGCTGTGACAGACGGACAGACAGACACACGAGTGATCCTATAAGGGTTCCGTTTTTTCCTTTTGAGGTACGGAACCCTAAAAAAAGTGTTTGTGCTTTTTTTTTCTGGCGACTTATATATCTATTTCTTATGTTTTTTAAGACCTTAAAAATACTAGATTTTTTCATATAAACTCCTTTGCAAAAAAAACGGGCACCTTACAGTCATTGGCTTTTCTATGGATAATATTAATATTTTTAGTATTTCATTAGCATAAATGACTAGAAATTTCTTATTATCATAGAAAATATAATTTTTAACCCTTAAATCCTGGAATCAGTATTTTAGTCAGTGTAAACAGAGAGTCGTGTAAAAATGGAAATTTTTAGGGTATAATTAAATTAAGACTGCGAGTATTTTTATGGTATTTTAATAAAAAAAAGACATTAAAAAATAAAAATGAATAACGAGTATGACCTCCCCTTGCAGCGATTACGGCATGTAATCGTCTTGGCATGCTTTCCACCAGGCTTTTGATGGTGTCCTGTGGAATGTGTTCCCACTCAGCCGAGATCACACGTTTAAGCTCCCTGATGTTTTGTGGAAGGGGTTGGACAGATCGTACTCGCCTTTTTAGGAGGTCCCAGACGTGCTCAATGGGGTTAAGGTCGGGGCTCCGCGCTAGCCAATCCAGACGACGAATACCGACCTCTTGCATATAAGCATCTACGTCGCCAGAACGGTGGTTCCGAGCATTATCGTGCATGTAAATGGCATCTTCACCAATTACAGTCGGTGCGGGCTGTGCATGTTGACAAATTATTCCTGTTATGTACCTTTGCGCATTCAGTGAGCCATTTTCAATGAACACGATCTCGGTACGATAGCTGGAAGTTACGCCCGCCCAAAACATAACGGACCTTCCACCATAAGGGGTGATATCTTCAACACACACGTCGGCATGCGTTCCCCTGGTCTTCGTAACACTCGCCGACGTCGGTCCTTGCCATTCAGACAAATTCGATCCTCATCGGAGAAGAATATGCTACTCCAGTTACCAGTGTCCAAGATAGACAATTTCTAGTGAACCTCAATCGAGCAATTCGGTGCTCACGGAGTAACTTGGGGGCCCGCGCTGATCGTCGACTGCGTATATCAACCGCTAAAAACCTCCTCCTCACTGTCTATAGGCTAACATGTGCTCCTCGTACCTCTTCGAGGTTTCTTTTGAGGTCTATGTAACTGCATTTGCGGTTTCTCAGCGCCTGAGTCACTAAAAAGCGGTCGTCTCGTGGTTGTGTGCAACGTTTTCTCCCAGAACCTTGCCTTCTTTGAACGGAACCTATATCTTGGTATCGAGTCCAGGTTCTTTGGACGGTGGAACGACTCACGTTTAACCGCTGTGAGCTGTAACATTGGCTACACCCCTCTCCCAGCAGTGCTATAATTTTACTAGCTCTTATTGCTTTTTCTGCCATTACAATCGGCACAAAGATATCTGTTTTAAGTCACAATAAGGCAGGATTATGCGATAAACAAAAATTATTCTAATAAAAATAACGAGAAGTTAGTTTTAGTTGCCTGATAACCTTTTAACCGCAAACCCGCGAATAGTAAGTAAAAAGTCATAAACTGAAAAAGGGATTATTATTTTTAAAAACAACAGTTTCGAATTTGAAATTAACTTTTTTTTCATACCCAGACTCTTTATTAAGTGCCAGTAACATAGTTTGGCTATTAAAACCACTTTAGAACTAAATGATTACCAATAATGTAGAAAAATCCAAACCGCCCGTTTTTTTTGCAAAGGAGTGTTTATGACATATCTGTACACCACCGCCTCGTAGTCAGGTACGATTTGGCCGTCCTTCTTTATGTTTGTAACACCAAAAAAAAATTCACGATTTTCTGCCTTTTTCCTTTACTTCTGCTGTGAGACCTTGCTTTTTGCCAAATTTCTTTATTGTAGGTCAACGATAAGTACCCTGTAAGGTTTTGATTTACTTGCGAGTATCAAAATATGTCGCGCATTAATGGCCGTATCTTTTTATTGCGTTGACTTAAAGCTTGTTTTTTTTTTAGAGCTCCAAGGGACCATAGACCTACGTATTTAATATTAATTTCAACTTGACTCCACACGTTCCTGAGAAAAAGGGTCTTGACATTCTGACAGACAGACAGGCCAGCGAAGTGATCCTCTAAGGGTTGTTTCCTTTTGAGATACGGAACCCTAAAAACATTAAAATATCCCAACTGTTCATTTTTGCGGCTTTGTCACTTGTAGGTGATTTCTTAGTCTTTGCACAAGCAAGTCGACCGCACCCCTGCGCGTCAAAAAAGCGAGTTATTGGATTTTCAACTCTCGGCGCCAAGCAGTGCGTTGAAAATCCAGTGCGCGATGAAAATTCGTCGCGTTAATCGCACGAGACCCTAGTATCGCTTTCCGCTCTGAATATGACCAGTCTCACCAATTCATATTTTATTTTTATTTATTGAATTTTCTGCAGACTTAATTTGAAAGTACATTTACGCTTTCGAGAAACTTTATGGCTTAATTCGGCTTGTTTACCACGCTGTTAAAGGAAATTGAACCTTATTTAAAGCTAAGCTTCATTGGAGTATGGTAATGAAACGTTTTGTTCCTAATATGAATTTCAAAAATGTTCGCCAGACAATTCTTTTTGGTTTTTACTACGTAGTGATTTAATAAAGTCGTGTTTCATGTGTTTCAAAGTTTTCTTTCTAACAACTTTAAAAATAAACCCCAGAGGATGTTCTCAATTCGACGTTGTTTAACTGTTTTAAGTTTTTAACCGACTTCTGAAAAAAGGAGGAGGTTATCAATTCGGATGTTTCTAGTTTTTTTTACTACTTCCAAAAAAAACACTACAAAGTGAAAAATAACGTTCATTTTGGAAGTCGGTGGCAAAAAACTAAAATACAGATCCAAAGACACTGACTTTTATAATTAAAGTTATTTTTCACATTGTAGTGTTTTTGGAAGCCTGGTTTTTTTTTTTATAAAAACGTTTTTATAATAGGTAAGTAAGCAAGTACTTTATTTTTTATTTTGAGTAGAAATAGTAATGACGTACCTACTCACACCTGAAACTAAAGGCGTAGGTTGATCGATCTGCATGGTAAAGCTGCGCTTGCATATGTCAGCTTTTGGATGGGTGACCAATTTATATTGTCGTGGTTCAAAGTGCATGATGCAAAGCACTAGGAAGTAGTGAAGGGCGGTTGTTTTGTGGGGACTATCTTATGTAATTTTGAAGTTCGAAAAGTGCTGACTCTGAGCCTAATTTGAATAACAGACTTTTGATTATTTTTTTCATGTTGCAAAATCTGGTTCAGTTCCATTGTTTTTAATAAAATATTTTTTAATAATTATTTTTTAAGAAGACTTTTAGACTTTAGGCTATCCAAAATTACAATCACAGCGATGGTAATTTTCAATAGCCTAAAGTCTAAAAGTCTTTTCTGAAAAGCTGTATTATTATATTTTTTTTTTTATACAAGAAGCCGACACCGTATTAAAATATTCATTCTGTCAGAATTTTTCTTCAAGTATTTTGAATGTCGTTTTATAAAAGTTTTAAACGTTCATAATAAAATTTTATCGTCCAACGAGCGTCCGTAAAAATATGAGACCGTTAAAATGGCAGATTATATTTCATTTATTTTAAAATATTCTTTGAACTCTCATAAGTGAATGTTAATGAGGTAAGTTTCGTTTATAATAAAACATTTTGGTAACTTCTAACCCCACGTTTACAATCTGCCTAGCCTTTTCCCAACTATGTTGGGGTCGGCTTCCAGTCTAACCGGATGCAGCTGAATACCAGTATTTTACATGGAGCGACTGCCTATCTGACCTCCACAACCCAGTAACTGGGTAATACGATACCCCTTGGTAAGACTGGTTGTCAGACTTTCGGGCTTCTGACGACCCGTAACGACTGTCAAAGATCCACGAATAACAGCCGGGACCAACGGCTTAACGTGCTTTCCGAGGCACGGAGGAATCTCGATATGTAAAGATGGTCACCCATCCACTGACCAACCCCAGCAAGCGTAGCTTAACCTGACGGATCGACCCGTGCGGCTGTTATTATTTAGCCACGAGCTCCGTTTACACACCCTTAAAAACAAGTACTTATGTAATATTAATTATTTTCGACGAATCTTGTAAGAAACTTATCAAAAACATGTTGCACCTAATGACGTTGTCTTAGACATGTTAACTATGACATATACTGGGTTATTGGAGTTGGTAAAATACTAACAACTCTCAAGGGGTCATTGTAGATTCTCATTATGAACAATTTTTACTGTGTGACAAAACCTGAAAACACGGAAAATAAATTCAGCTGTTCCCTACATTTTTGTTAGTATAACTCGTCAAATTGTAGGGAAGAGCTGATTTTTTTTCGCGATTTAAGGCGACGCTATCTGACTTTTGATGATTTTAAACTGAAGATCACGTCTAAACGAGTAGTGTTAATGATTTGGAAAAATATGTGTTAAATTAGAGCATTTTCTTAATAACTTGATATGTGAATATTTTAGATTATGTCTATATTAAATAGTGTAATTAATTTGTAAAGTTATGTCTAACGCAGATAAAAAACTGAGAATCACGCAAAAACTGTCAGGCGTATTTTTATGAAACCTTCACCATTTTAGAGGTAATTTAATTATTTATCTATTAGTATACGTGTTTTATTCAAATGCCTTTAGTTTTATGTATAATAAATTAATAATGCGTCTAATTTGGGACAGCGCTCCTTGATGGGCGAGTCCTATTACTGGCTGGACGTACGACGCGTTGCGTGAGCTCAGCACAGAACGCGCAAGCTAACCATTCAAAGTCATTGGCGTATAGTTGCGCCTTAAAGCGTGGTCCCTAATAAAAGTTGTTCTTTTTCCTTTTTATTTATACTACTAGCAATGTGAATCGTGGGTGGCCCACATTCCATCTTTCTATTATGTCAAAGTAAAATTATATTAATATTCAATTATATATCTGTTAGCCTTTTTAACCAAGCTTCTTGTAACCCTACTGCCCCAAAAGGAGAGTAGTTTAAGTTTCTGTAGATATATATATATATTTTTTAATTTTTACATTATAATGATGAGATGATAAACAGATACTTTTTTAAAAGTTTTTTCATCATATCTATACAAATAAATAAAATTGAAGTGTCTTTTTGTAATGTGACAATAACAGCTTTTTACTAAATGCATGTAAAAGTATATACGGTACTCATAACAACAAAAAATCAGTTTTAAACATTTTTGTCTGTCTGTCTGTCTGTTCCAGCTAATCTCCGAAACAGCTGGACTGATATTGACGGGATTTTTACTGGCAGCTGGTAGCTGATATTATAAGAAGTAACTTAGTTTTTTCATATTTAAATACAACAATGAAGATTTGGCCGTCGAAGATGGACTTGTATTTTAAAAAAAAATATGGGTTTATAATTATAATTGTTATAAAAAGGCAAGTCATGGAATTTTTAAAATAATATTTATATCAAAACAGACTTTTATTTGTTGTAAAATATGTGTTGCTTACAAAGGACGAGCCAAATATGCTCATTTACCTTTATACATCAACATGATGGTCCTCATAATAAAATATGCTTTTACTCATTGTTAAATATCATTACAGTTATGATTCCTAATGTGAACATGTAAATTGTATCTACACTGTAATTTGAACATCCAAATCATACTTCATACTATACTATACAGGGTGTCTCTTTTAAGGTGTCAAACCAGCACGAGCTGATAGCAGAGTACTATACCTATCGATTTAACCCCCATGTATCAATCTGCCTAGCCTTTTCCCAACTATGTTGGGGTCGGTTTCCAGTCTAACCGGATGCAGCTGAATACCAGTATTTTACATGGAGCGACTGCCTGTCTGACCTCCACAACCCAGTAACTGGGTAATACGATACCCCTTGGTAAGACTGGTTGTCAGACTTTCGGGCTTCTGACGACCCGTAACGACTGTCAAAGATCCACGAATGACAACCGGGACCAACGGCTTAACGTGCTTTCCGAGGCACGGAGGAGTCTCGGTATGTAAAGATGGTCACCCATCCACTGACCAACCCCGGCAAGCGTAGCTTAACCTCATGGATCGACCCGTGCGGCTGTTATTACTTAGCCACGAGCTCCTCAACCCCCATGTATGTTCTACGTTTTTTTGTAGTTTTCAAGTTCAAGTTTTTTTCGATATTTTTCCTGATTCAACAAGAGTTTAAAAAAAATATAACTTTTTTTTGGGTCAACTTTGAACAAGAATGTACTAAATAGGGTATTATTTGCTGAAATCGGTCGTTGAGAGTGGTGTATCTGAAATCTTTTGATTTTCATATTTTATAATTTATGCATATTTTTGTCAATCCTGCAATATTTACTATTTAATTCCTCTACGTTTAAGCAGAGCTCAGTTGATAATAAAAACATAAATGTTATACCTACTACTATTCTTAACCACTACCATTGATATGAAATGAGAAATCCAAAATAATTCGAAAACTACAAAAAATCGTAAAACATACATGGGCGTTAAATCGATAGATAAAGTACTCTGCTATCAGCTCGCACTGGCTTGACACCTTAAAAGAAACATCCTGTATATAAAGGTACTATCAATCTGCCTAGCCTTTCAAATCAAATCAAATCATTTATTTGTGATGCATGGGTTACATACAGGTGTTCATTACATAATTATATACTTAATAATGTTCACGCCATGATCAGCAACTTGGGCATACAAATGATTAAATAAATTATAAATGAGAATATGATTATAAAATTCTAATAATTTGATATAAATTCTATTATTACTATTAATCACAACAGACACAAGACAACAACAATAAACTTTCGTCAAGATACATGAAATATTTAACAAATTCAAGTCAATAAAAAATCAGCAACAGAGTAATAACAATTTTCAATAAGAAATTGGAACAATTTATTTTTAAAGACATTAAAATTGCCACATTCTTTTATGTCATTAGGAATCTTATTTTAGATCTTTGTGGCCATAGCAAACACACTTTTCCCAAAGAGGGCAGTTTTATACTGACGGGTAACTTCTATTGCGAGATTTAACTTCTAATGTAAATAGTGATTCAGATGGTGAACTCCCATAGTACAAAACTCGCTATACGAATCTGCAAGCTAGAAAGTGAAGTTTGTTTTTTTTAATTTTATCACACATTATTTTGAAACTCGAAACAGAGTCGATTTGCTAGGGTTGGTAATGGTTTGAATACTAGCCTTTTGAGCCGCTTATCCGACCCACCCACACGCCCGAGAGTATTAGAATTGGAGATTGTAATGAATAAAATGCATTTGACTTCATAAATTTACTTTTATTTAATTGTGAAACAAGTAGTTGACAAACAAGTAAGTAATACATAAATTGACTAAGCTTTCACTGAATTTAAATTACTTCCACGATTTTACAAATTCACAACACAGTTTAATAGAGCTTGGTATAATTTGCTGACAGACATTGTTCAATTAAAACAACAGGCCTTGTTCAGACTACGTCTTCTTCTTCTTCAGACTTCTGTTCTTGAGACTATTAACTTCAGGAATAACGGCATCATCTGTAAAAGTGAAGACAATTAAAGCAAATGATAGGAAAACGAGTCTTAGCAGATTGTAAAACCAGAAATATCTGCATAGTGCTACATGGAGTTGCTCACTACGGGTTCCGTATTCAGCACAATTATTACAGTTCTCATCATCTTTATTATTTGTTTCCTTTTTAAAAAACAGCTAGCACTATTATATAGCCGGATCAATACTCTTGGATTTTAGTTTTTTTGCCATGGTTGAGGCAACAAACATCAGTAGTGTAAAGAAATATCTGTATAATGTGGAAAAAATATCCATATTTGCTGCAACACTACTGGTCAATGAGAATTAAAATAATCAAATCTTTTACCGTTCGTGATTTGTTTTTCTGAGGCTTCATTTCCACAGCCCGAAGTGGTGGTATCACAAGGTTTGAGTTTTCAAAACAAGCAGCTAGAGAATTAATTCCTGGAAATGAAAATTAGTTTGTTTTAATTCAATTGTTGGACTTTTAATGAGATAGGGCTGGCTTTTCTTATAAATAATTAAATTTATATTGATTTATTTATTTTTATAGTAGCTAAGGTGCGGTTACACATCAAATCAAAATTTCTTTATTCGGGCAACAAAAATCCACAATGTTAGTAGCTATAAGGTGTGTGGTGTGTGCTTGTGTTGGTAATTATTATACTTAGGCATTACATGATTGTTGAATAGTGCACTTTAGTCAATGACAAAAATACTGATATTCAGCTGCATCCGGTTAGACTGGAAGCCCCAACATAGGCTAGGCAGATTGATTGAGTGAATGATAAAAATATTATCGTGATATTTAGGTTCTTACCTGTGTTTTGGTCCGGGTGCGTAGTTTGTTTTATGCTACTGCTGAGTTTGTCGTTTTAAAACAACGTGGGATAGACGCCAACACACAGACCAAGCCTCACATGTCTCTAAGCGATAAACTTCTTCACAAAATGTTCAAGACACTGATAATGCTTGCATGAATTCACTTTTGAAAAGCTTGAATCTCAGTCTTGGGAAAAGTAAATATTGACGTTAATTCGTCAACTACCACAATTTATTCACAACATTGCACTTGTGCGATATACTGCAAGTTGTTAATACATTACACTATTACTGGAGGCAATTTGAGAGGAAAGAGCAAAGAAATTATCAGAAAAATCTGTATTTTGTTATTGTAGTATTAGTAGTAATGGATGGCGTAATGGCGTTTACAACCACAGACTATTATAGACTTAGCAACAAACAAATATGGCGTCGATTGCACAGGCGACAAAGAGGAAAGGGACGAGGGGCAGTTGTCACTTTGAAGAAAGCAACCATAGACAAAATAAGTCTATTACTGCCAGGATATTTTGTTCTAAGTTCACCTGCCGTGGATGATGCCTTTTCCCAACTATATGTTAGTAGCTCGGGACACGATTTTCAGGGCTATCGTGTTGATTTTATTATTGTTTTAATTTATTATTGTTATTTAATTTATGTACACAAAAGTACAGAGATACAACATAGTAACATTTGAGTGCCTGCTTGCTTATTTCTTAAGTTTTTTTGGAACAGACGCGCGGACGGCACGAACTTGGCGGATGGGGATAGGCGAAAAAAAAATTAAAGATTTTCCGTCACGACCCTTGTGTATTTTGTTTTTATATTCTAATATTTAAAAATGTAACATATTTGTATAAAATTTATTAAAGGAAATAATAATAATGACATGGGTGTCATTTTCATGGTTTTTGAGTCCAAGATGGCGGATGCAATTTCATGGTTTTTGAGGTCGCTGAAAACGATAACGAGGTCAAAATGAAAATCCAAGATGGCGGTTGCGAAAATTTACTAATTTTTCGTCATGGGTGTCACTTTCATGGTTTTTGAGCTCGCTGAAAACGATAATGAGGTCAAAATGAAAATTCAAGATGGCCGCTTCGAAAATTTTCTAATTTTTCGTCATGGGTGTCATTTTCATGGTTTTCCAGTTCGCTGAAAACGATATTGACGTCAAAATGAAAATTCAAGATGGCGGCTTCAAAAATCGTAATGGTTGTCGTTTCTATTGCTTTTGAGGATGCTAAAGATAATAAGGTCAAAATAAAAATGGAATTTGACAAAAAAATTGAAATTTTCGCAGTCGCCATCTTGAATTTTGATTTTGACCTCACTATCGGCTTTAGCACCCTCGAAAACGATGAAAACGACACCCATGATGAAAAATTTCAAAGTTTTTGCAGCCGCCATCTTGGATTTTCATTTTGACCTCATGATCGTTTTCAGCGACCTCAAAAACCATGAAAATAACCCCATAACGAAAATTTGAAAATTTTTACAGCCGCCTTGTTGTATTTTCATTTTGACTTCACTATTGGCTTAACCGTACTCGAAAACCATGGAACCGATATCCATGACGAAAATTTTGAAAATTTTCGCAGCCCCCATCTTGAATTTTGATGTTAACCCCGTTATCGTTGTCAGCGACCTCAAAAACCATGAGAATGACATCCATGTCGAAAAAAAATAAACTTAAAAGAAAAATATAAAATATTTAGAAAATAAAAACTTAAGAAATAAGCAGGCACTCAAATGTCGTTTAAAATAATAATAATGTTGAAGACGATGTTGATCTCAAATAAACTAATTAATTAATTAATATCGTTTACTTGGGACAACCCTTGCTGTTGCGACAGTGTCTAGACATTGTCGGCATTTACCACGACAGCAAAGGCGTCGTCCTACTGTATGTTCTGTGCTTATACCCTGGATTAACACATAGGCTATACATATACTTGCTAGGCATATACTTTTATACCTGAAAATGTACATTTCCCGTGGGATAATTTTAGACATCCACGCGGGTGAAGCCGCTGGCAAAAGCTACTTACCACTTAAGGCCCTACATCCAAGCGTGGGTTAAGCATTAAGCTCGGTGTGTAAGTGAAATGGCGTTATGACTGTCTAGTTTGACGTGCGAGATAAAAGACTCTCACGCGCACCGGAATTATATCGTAAAAGTGCAGTTTAAATCGTATAAAATTAGAAATTAACTATTTAATAATAAATAATCCATCACTGGATGCGGTTTGGCATTTGAAAAATTTGTGTAGGTAAGAATGACGGGTGTATTGCTGCAGAATGATATATTTATATATTTTTTTTATATATTTATTATATATTTTAAATTATAATTATAATTGTTAATAAAATGTGAAATTGCTTTTAAACATTAATAAGAGATGAGAGAGAGAGAGATGTTTAAAGATTTTTTTGATGCATTAAAGTATGTTGATGTTTTGAGTTCCATCACTGTATGCAAAAAGGACTTGAAAATAATAGGTCTTTACCTATGAAATTGCCGTTTTGTATGAAAAAATTTAATCGAATTTTTTTCATGTATTTTTTATTTGTATTAATCGAAGTAATCACCCATGCAATCAATGCATCTTTGCCAACGCAGTGGCAGTTTATTGATGCCCTTCTTAAAGAAATCAGCTGGTCGGGAGGCAACAAATTCTTCAAAGGCATTTTGTACTGCCTCTCGGGTATTGAATTTTTTTCCCGCCAAGAAGTTATCCAAATTCTGGAAAAAGTAGTAGTCTGTAGGCGCAAGGTCTGGTGAGTAGGGCGGATGACGGAGAGCTTCCAACCCCAGTTCTTGCAACTTGGAGACCGTCTGCTGTGCAGTATGAGGTCGCGCGTTGTCGTGCAGGAGCAGCGGCGACGAGCGATTGACCAATGCTGGTTGGAGATGTGCCAGCTTCTCCATCATTGTGTTCAGTTCTTCACAGTACACATCTGCAGTAATGCTCACCCCGTTTGGTAAGAAGCTGTGATGAATCACACCGGCGCTAGACCACCAAACAGTGACCATCACTTTTCTAGGGGTAAGTTTTCGTTTAGGGCATTGTTTAGGTGCTGAACCAGGATCCAACCAACTTGCTGAGCGCTTGCGGTTATCAAACAGAATCCATTTTTCATCGCAGGTAACAATGCGGTTCAAAATTCCTTCATTTGTGTGTCTGTTGAGCAGTGCAAGGCACGTCTCGACGCGTACTTCGCGCTGGCGATCATTGAGTTCGTGGGGCACCCATTTGTCAAGCTTTTTTACCTTGCCAATTTGACGCAAATGGACCAATATTGTTTTGACGCTAACGTCGAAAGCTGCTGCTAATTCAGCCGTAGATTGTGTATCATCAGCTTCCACAATCGCCTTTAATTCGTAATTGTCGACCAAAGTCTTCGGACGACCGCGAGGTTCATTTTTCAGGTCGAAATTTCCAGAACGGAAGCGAGCAAACCAATAACAGGTGGTGCGTTGGTTTGTAATGTTAGCTCCGTAAACGTCGTTGATGTTGCGTGCCGCTTGTGCTGCGTTGCTGCCACGACGGTACTCATATTCCATAATTACTCCAATTTTCAACGTATCCATGATGACGAAAAAGATTGAAATGCGATGAAAATGTAACACCAATCAATAAACAAATGACTACTTTTGGAAAAAAAAATCCATGTTTTTAAAATAAAATTAATTTGAAATTAGAATTCTTAGCCAAACAAAAATTATTTTGATTTGAAATGGCCAGTACTGCAGAACGGCAATTTCATAGGTAAAGACCTATAATAATATCTAATATCATATTTTTTATTTGGAAAAATTACTTACGGTTTATGAGATACACTGCTTTAAAAACAAGTCAAGAGAAAAAAAAAAACCGGTCAAGAGCGAGCGAGTCCGACTCGCTCTTGACCGGTTTTTTTTTTCTCTTCCGTTCCGATTTCTGAAAAAGTGTGCTACTTAGATACATCGTTTTATTTTTCCTGTAATCTTTACATAAACTTCTATCACATAGAATAATTTCAGATTTTTCTCTTTGCAAACTTCGAAGATAAGGGGGGGGGGGGGGGATGGTATTTTTTTTTACATTTTTCATCAAAACTCGAAAATAATGCGGTCTGAAAAAAAAAATTGTTTGAGAATGTACAAACAGCGCTCTTTCATATGATACACTACATGCCCTAATTGCTCCACTTTTAATTTTGAAGACCCCCTTTCAGTCCCTGTTGCGGAAAAAAAAATAAAAAAAAACATTTATTTCTTATTTGCAAAATAGTTGGGTAAATATCATCTAAAACTGTTCTAAATTTCAAGTTGATACAGTAGTAGTTCTTGAGATATCCGGCTGTGACAGACAGACAGACAGACAGACAGACAGACTGAGTCACACCATAAGGGTTCCTTTTTTACCATTTTGGTACGGAACCCTAAAAACGATGTCTTTAAATAGCACACTTTTTCAGAAGTCATCATCAAAAATTAAATATAAATAATGGTACGGAACTCTAAAAACTAACTTTTTGACCGTTTTCAAGAAATCTCCGCGTATCGATCCGTCTATGTTGTGTCACTTAATCAATCCTCAGCTACCTTCAAATAAATTGAATTCATAGCATCCTTTTAAGGGGTCATCCCTCGGATTTCAGGATTCAATTTTGGAATTCAATTTTATCCTTTAGCAATAAATCAATCTGCCTAACCTTTTCCCAACTATGTCAGGATCGGCTTCCAGTCTAACCGGATGCAGCTGAATACCAGTATTTCACATGGAGCGACTGCCTATCTGACCTTCACAACCCTCCCAACTTCAATTTCATCTTGCATAACTGGGGAAATTGGGCTAACAAATAGGTAGGTATTTACAGATACATCTCTACTTATCCCTTCGGGACAATAGGCGTGATGCTGTGATGTGTTCAACAATTTCATTTGCTTTCGTTGAGCTCATTAAGTTTTGAGTTGAGCTGCACGATTACTGACAAATGCGTGCACTGACTGGACAGGTCCACTCAAATCTATGTGGTTCTTTCCTCAAAAGACCATTTCAGACACTAATCCTCATGGTCCTCACATGATCTGACCAAGATTATGTCTGGACTTTAAAAGAGACTGAGTTTGTTTCGGCCTTTCTTCTCAGAGTAGTCAGATAGGAAAAGCCGACCTCATCTAGTTTTTAAAAATATGATTGACGTGTAAAAGTGTTTGTACAAACCTACTTACAGAAATAAATCATTTATCATTTATTTATCAAGAATTTATGGTTATCTGATCTAAAAATTGATTTTTAGGGTTCCGTACCTCAGAAGGAAAAAACGGAACACTTATAGGATCACTTCGTTGTCCAATCTGTCTGTCTGCCTGTCTGTCTGTCAGTCTGTCAAGACCCTTTTTCTAAGGAACGCGTAGAGATATCAAGTTGAAATTAATATCAAGTACGTAGTTCTATGGTCCCTTGGAGTCCTAAAAAAATCAAACTTCTACTACTAGTACTTTTGGGACTACAATGTTTTATTTGTTTTTCGGATATACAACGTGTAACGTTAAATGCGCAAAACCTCTTAAGGGGTCATTGTACTCATCATTATGAACAACTTTTAGTATGGGACCAAACCTGAAATCGCGAAAAAAAAATCAGCTGTTCAGTACATTTTGACAAATTATGCGAACATAAATGTACTGAACAGCTGATTTTTTTTTCGCGATTTCAGGTTTGGTCCCATAGTAAAAGTTGTTCATAATGATGAGTACAATGACCCCTTAAGAGGTTTTGCGCATTTAACGTTACACGTTGTATAAATTCTTTTCTCTACGGAATCCTTCATTGCACGTGGTCCAACACGCACTTGGCCGGTTTTTTTTGTGATTTCAGATTTGGTCCCATAGTAAAAGTTGTTCATAACGATGAGTATAGTGACCACTTTAAGGTTGTCACTTATTAGGGTTCCGTACCAAAATGGTAAAAAAGGAACCCTTATGGTATCACTCAGTCTGTCTGTCTGTCTGTCACAGCTGAATATCTCAAGAACTACTAATGCTATCAACTTGAAATTTGGAATAGTTTTATACGACGTTTACCCAACTATTTTGCAAATAAGAAAAAAAAAAAATATTTATGTTTTTTTTGTAACAGGTGCTGAAAGGGGGTCTTCAAAATTCAAAGTGGGGCTACTAGGGAATGAGGGGTATCATATGAAAGAACACTGTTTGCACATTCTTAAACATTTTTTAATTTTTTTAAGGCCGCATAGTTTTCTATTTTTGATCAAAAATGTAAAAAAAAATACCGTTCCCCCCCCCCCCCCTTATCTCCGAAGGTTGCAAAGGGAAAAATCTGAAATTATTCAGTGTGATAGAAGTTTATGTAAAGATTACAGGAAAAATAAAACGGTGTCTCTAAATAGCACACTTTTTCAGAAATCGGAACGGAACCCTCGGTGAGCGAGTCCGACTCGCTCTTGACCGGTTTTTTAAATTACACCTTGCTTATATTTTTATTCCAGTATTTTTTTATTGAAGACGTCTATCTTGCGTTCCTTGCGAAGCTAAGTGATAAGGCAGTAAATTTTTTAAAGAGTATGCTTAGACGTTTCGGTCATGCTGAGAGGACGTATGAAAGGCGACTATCAAAAGCTATTTACAAGGCAGAGGTGAGTGAAAACGCCAAGAGGGGACGGCCTAGAAGGACATTATAGTGACCTTATTGGTGATGTTCTCCAGAAAGGCCAGGTGCGTAGTACTTGCAACCGGCGTGTGTGTATTATCAGATTTATGAAAAAAAAAACCGGTCAAGTGCGAGTCGGACTCGCGCATGAAGGGTTCCGTACCATATTATATGGTTAACAATCGCAAAGATAACTTTTTACTTATTTTCTAATGATACTGTGAATTACATGGTTATTTTTTGCAGTTGCAGAAAATCACCCATGTTTAAACAAAATACCTTATGAATCGCCGTTTTCAGTATTGTTGCTTAAATACAGTATTTATGGTACCTACATGGTATAAAGAAGTTTCAAATTTCTAATTTGTTGAATTGTTGCGCTAGAGTTCGTACAAAAATGGTCTAAAATTTACAACTTTTACGGCCCCCTATTTCTTAATTTGAAAAGATAAAAAAAAATATGTTTGTACTCTACTCAATGAGTTCTAGACGATGACACCCCACATAATACATAATCAGCCTATAATGTCTAAAATTTCTTAATTTTAGAAGATATTTGTACTCTACTCAATGAGTTCTAGACGATGACACCCCACATGCTAAAACATCAGTTTATGCCGTCAAAATCGGTGAAAATTCGTTTGGCAAGTACCATTTTTTTAATCGGACTGCGCTTTAAAATTCTTCTATACAAACTTTAACATCCCTAAACCTCATTTGAGGCGTAGTTTTGAAAAATTAATAATGACAAACATTATTACTTACTTATGCAAGTATTTGTGCTAAGTTTCAAGTTCATTAACCAAATTAATAAGATTGTTCATATAAACTGTATCTCTGTTTTCACGAACACAGATAAAGAATTTCAAAAATCGTCTGGTATGTTTCCATAACTTGACTCAAACATTATTTACACCAATTTCAGAGTTAATCAAGCCCCCAATAAAATCCTCAGCTATAAAATTAACTTTTCACCCCTTAGGGGTAGATTTTTGGAAAACCCTGATACACGATGTAGGTGACTACATTATAATTATTACTTACACAAAATAGCACAATCGATTGTAGTCTTCATTTTTGGTCTCAAGTATAAAAACTGAGTTTTGAGTTAATCGGACCGCGTGTTAAAATTCCTCCATACAAACTTTGACACGTCCAATCCCTTTAGGGGGTAGTTTAGGAAAACTCAAAATGATAAACTTTATAATTTACTTGGATGAATATTCGTGCTAAGTTTCAAGTCTATTAACTCAAGGGATAGGATTTTTCATACAAACCTTCATCCCCTATTTTACACCCTTAGGGATAGAATTTCCAAAAATCCTTCCTTAGTGGATGTTTACACTATATAAGGTATCTATGTGCAAAATTTCAACTCTCTAGGTCCATTGGTTTGGGCTGTGCGTTGATATATTAGTCAGTGACTCAGTCAGGACTTTGATTTTTTTATATATATAGATTTACCATGTTATTTTAAGACCACAGACTTCTTATAGGTTTTCCTGTAATCTACAGGTATAGAACTATTTACTATATTTTTTTCAAAATTTTAGGCTCAGTAGTTTCGGAGATAAGGGGGGGGGAATGGTCAATTTTCGTCTATTTTCTTAAATAACTTTAAAACAATATATTTTAAAATTATAAAAAAAATATATTTGAAATCCTCATAGTAAGCCCTTTCATTTGATATGTCACACGGTACAGTTTACAAAACTTTTTTTTTACATTTTCTGATTTTCCCCCTAAAAGTGACTCTCATATTCAAAATTCATATATTTACTTTAGCTGTACGTGTTTGGGTCACAGAAATCCATATGTGTACCAAATTTTAACTTAATCGGTCCATTAGATTCGGAGCAAATTGGCTGTGACAGACGGACAGACGGACAGACAGACAGACAGACAGACACACGAGTGATCCTATAAGGGTTCCGTTTTTTCCTTTTGAGGTACGGAACCCTAAAAACGAAGCAAAAGTAATATTTATGGGTTTTATGGGTGGCAAGTGCCATCCTGAATTTTCTGCCTACCCCCATGGGAAGAAGGCGTAAGGTATCTAAATATCCTTCCGATGGTGTCAAGTTAAAGGTAAAAGAGACCTTGAACTCTTATCCTGTCCCGTGATCACAAATTATTCATGACAGTGTACAAGCATTCTGTCTGCATGGCGGATTATGATGGATATCTTCGCGTTTACATACTTTAAGTTCAAAAAGGCTATTGCATCTTTAAAATAGCCATCTTCTACCTATTATTCCAAAAATATGTACGACTACTTTTTACTTTTTCTGTAAAATCAACGCACGTATTAAACTATGTGTAATATTTACTTTTATTTCGCGGACATTGACGGCTTACACGTTTATTTAGTTTTCAATTCATTCTGTCACACTTAAATTGCAACTGTTTTATGTCCCATTAAAGTAAAATAAAATAAAATAAAAATAAAATGAGGACTTTTTAATTTATTTATATCCTATCTATACTAATACAATAAAGCTGAAGAGATTTTGTGTTTAAAACAAGGCTTAAAAAAACAACAAAATTGGATGACCTGTATCCAGCACTAAGATCCAAGCAGTATGTGTACCTGCAATGTGCAAAGGCATTACAGCTTCTGAGTAAACATAATAATCATTTTGTAATCATAACTTTCGTCCGTAAGACGACTGTACCTGGTAAGACTGGAAGCCGACCTCAAAATAATTGGGAAAAGGATAGTTAGATGAAGACGATGACATAATTGTTAGTAAGTATGTTTAGTCTCTGTGCCATAATTGTTAGCAAGTACGTTTAGTCCCTGTGCCATAATTGTTAGCAAGTACGTTTAGTCCCTGTGCCATAATTGTTAGCAAGTACGTCTAGTCACTGTGCCATAATTGTTAGCAAGTACGTTTAGTCCCTGTGCCATAATTGTTAGCAAGTACGTTTAGTCCCTGTGCCATAATTGTTAGCAAGTACGTTTAGTCCCTGTGCCATAATTGTTAGCAAGTACGTTTAGTCCCTCTGCCATAATTGTTAGCAAGTACGGTTAGTCCCTGTGCCATAATTGTTATCAAGTACGTTTAGTCGCTGTGCCATAATTGTTAGCAAGGACGTTTAGTCGCTGTGCCATAATTGTTAGCAAGTACGTTTAGTCCCTGTGCCATAATTGTTAGCAAGTACGTTTAGTCCCTGTGCCATAATTGTTAGCAAGTATGTTAAGTCCCTGTGCCATAATTGTAAGTAAGTACGTTTAGTCACTGTGCCATAATTGTTAGCAAGTACGTTTAGTCACTGTGCCATAATTGTTAGCAAGTACGTTTAGTCCCTGTGCCATAATTGTAAGCAAGTACGTTTAGTCCCTGTGCCATAATTGTAAGCAAGTACGTTTAGTCCCTGTGCCATAATTGTTAGCAAGTACGTTTAGTCACTGTGCCATAATTGTTAGCAAGTACGTTAAGTCCCTGTGCCATAATTGTAAGCAAGTACGTTTAGTCTCTGTGCCATAATTGTAAGCAAGTACGTTTAGTCCCTGTGCCATAATTGTTAGCAAGTACGTTAAGTCCCTGTGCCATAATTGTAAGCAAGTACGTTTAGTCACTGTGCCATAATTGTTAGCAAGTACGTTTAGTCCCTGTGCCATAATTGTTAGCAAGTACGTTTAGTCCCTGTACCATAATTTTTGCACACCCTTTCTACACAAGAACTAACCATTCAATTATCCAAACGGCAGCTCATAATAATTAGCACCGTCAGACAAATTAAACCACGGTCACCTTGTTAAACAAAAACGAGTCGCAATATTTCAGTTCTTTTGTGGATGGTTTCCATAAAAACCGTCTGGCACAGTCGAAGAGAACAATGGGAAGACTAACTTTTGTATACCGGTGCTCTCATAAAGGCGATGCAGACTTTTGAATGGATAGATAGAACGATCACTTTTTGTTTTGACGTGAAAACATCTTTTCGTTCGGTGTACAGTCCAGTAAGTTCAATATTTCTGACCGACAAAAACATTGTAAGATTTCAACCTACGCTAATAACTACGAGACTTTTAATGCTAGAGTAATGGTTGAGCATTCAAAAGATAGGTCATATTTATAACATTTTTATGACCGGCTATAATTTGCGTGTGACGTCACACTGCGAGTGCACGCGCATGATTTCATCCTCTACTTTTCACTATGTGTCGGAATATCAATTCGTATGGCGCAAAATTAAACGTTTTTAGCTAGATCAGTTATTCTGATGTCTTTGTCAAGAGTTGACAAAGCACTAGGCTACCAGGACCTAAAGAGAACCTAAACAACAGAAATATTGGCCAAAATAGGGTTAACAATTAATATAAAGTTGACAATAGCAAAATAATGTTGGATGTCGTCTCATATCGGCAGTAAATCTGCTCAGAAATGAAAATTAAAAACTTTTTTAGAAAAAAAAAACAGCCGACTTCCAAAAAAATACTACAAAGTAAAAATAACTTTAAATTCGGAAGTCGGGTTCTTTGGATTTGTATTTTAGTTTTTTGCCACCGACTTCCGAAATTAAAGTTATTTTTCGTAGTATTTTTTTGGAAGTCGGTTGGTTTATTTTTGTAAAAAAGTTTTTTTATTTTTCACTTTTTAGTGGGTCAAGTGACTTTTGATTTTGTAGTATGCAAGTGGCCCATGGGGCCAAAAGGTTCCGGAGTGGCAACCGCGTGCCGGAAGGCGCAGCATTGGCAGGGCTCCCACAAGGTGGACCTATAACCTGGTGAAAGCTGCAGGAATCCTCTGAATGCAAAAAACACAAGACCAGTCGATATGGTGATGCTTGGAGGAGGCTTATGTCCTGCAGTGGATGTCTTTCGGTTGATGTCAGTCATAAGGGCAACGTGTCCATTCTTGAGTGATGTGGCGGCATCTACATCGCCACATACGAACTACGCATCACAATGACATGACGTCACGCAACCTGCATCGCGCAATCAGAGTTTACCGCGCGACTAGCATATATACAACGTCCCGACATTAACCGCGTCGGGCAGTTGCACACCAGACACGACACCGGTCTGGTCGGAGGATTCTCCCTTTTCTATGGAGGATGAGTGAACTTTACACCCAGTTCCACATGCCTCTATAATGATAACCATTTTCTTTTAAGCAGTGGTAGTTGACGATGATAATTTATTAACTTTTTATTTTTCCTGGAAAATTTTATCGATTTACCCATTGCCCTCTATCTAGGGAGAATAAAGGGTTTTGTCAGACTTCTATAAGCTAAAAGCCCAAGGTCATCGTCCTGATTCCATGATTTGAGTGTTTGGGTTTAATTGGAACATTATACATATTCATGTTCATTTAACTACCATTAAGAGCCTCATATACCATAAGGAGCTCGTGGCTACATAATAACAGCTGCAAGGGTCGTTCCATCAGGTTAAGCTACGCTTGCCGAGACTCCTCCATGTCTCGGAAAGCACGTTAAGCCTTTGGTCCCGGCTGTCGTTAGTGGATCTTTGGCAGTCGTTACGGGTCGTCAGAATCCCGAAAGTCTGACAACCAGTCTTACCAGGGGGCATCGTATTACCCAGTTATTGGGTTGTGGAAGTCAGATAGTCGCTCCATGTAAAATACTAGTATTCAGCTGCATCCGGTTAGACTCAAAGCCGACACCAACATAGTTGGGAAAAGGCTAGGCAGATTTTTTTTAAGAGGTTCATAATTATATTTATTAAAACTTTACCATTAACCTGAGTTCTCATTAATCTATAATACTGATAAACTAATTAAAAGTTTGAACCAGCAAACCTCAGAAACAAAACCTGCCCCGAAATTGTGATAAAGAATTAATTATATTCCTGAAGGTAATTAGGAATTGCCGGACTTACCTGCAAACAAAGATGGCGGCTAAATTCTATGCATGATTAAAGAACATCGGGAACATTCGATGAAACTGTCAAACAAAGTTAGAATCTGGGTAGTATGGATTAGTTACCTGTGATGACTTTTTAATAGTTGTTTAGGAATCAGACATTATATTACCGTCGTCAATTTCAATCAATTAAATCAAACTATCACAGGACACAAAGACTTTGTGAATGCTTTGTTTGCGACTCTTCTTAGTTATGTTAAGGCGAGTATAGCTCCTAACAGCGCCACCATTGAAAAAAAAAAATAAGTCTGGAGATAATGGAACATTTAGAAATTTCCTATGCTCATTTTTAGTCAGATGAGGTAGAATTTTTTGTACCAAAAAAAACCTACAATCAACCTCTTAGGCGTTAACTGCTATAACTTCAAAATGATCCATATCTACAGACTTATTAATTAGGGTTCCGTACAAAATGGTAAAAGGAACCCTTATGGTGCGACTCTGTCTGTCTGTCTGTCTGTCACAGCTGGATATCTCACGAACTACTAATGCTATCAACTTGAAATTTGGAACAGTTTTAGACGACGTTTGCCCAACTATTTTGCAAATAAGAAAGAAATAAAAATATATTCAATATATTTTTTTGCAACAGGGACTGAAAGTGGGTCTTAAAATTTCGAAGTGGGGATACTAGGGCTGGTCCATTATTGAATTTATTCGGTGAGTATAGTGGCTATTCGGACACTGTGAAATAGGCCCTTACAAAATAACTTGTGCTAATTTAAACTGTAAAGTCTTGAAGAAACCTTTGCCGTGAGATGGCGCTAATTGTTTTTTCTTGTTGCCGATTGGTCGCTTTATCTTCAAGCTCCGCTCCGTTGCGATGAAGCTTCAGGGAAACAACGCCATTGTGGCTTTGTAGAGATTCGGTGGGTCTACATGGACCTTAAATATAACTGGCAAAATGTGTGTACAGTGGTACCCAACTGATGAACTGCGTCGTGAATCTTTGTTCGCACAGAAAAGAAAGTATGGCCCCGAAGATTAACGAAAGAATGCTTAAAACTTAGAATCCTTAAGAAGAACCTTAGATCACTATTATAAGGGTCATAATAGACTGCAGCTGTTAGTTCCGTCACATGGCACGCAGCGCTCTAACATGGCAGCAGCTGCCGACCAATAGCGGTACAGGAAAAAGGAGCGCGGTGCGTGTCGATTGGTCAATAGCATTTCCCGCGCTTTGAAAATTCATGTTCTGCGTAGGTACGTCGGTAAGCCATATCAGCTACTTGATGTGCAATGGTCTATGTTGCACCATGTGACATGAGGCAACAGAGGCTAGTGTGAATCTTTGGGTTCAGTAATCGAGTCTGGTCAAACCACGCTGGGGTTGGTGCATTTCATTCATTCATTCGTTCATTAATTAATTCATTCACGATAGGAAAACATCTATTTATTAGTGCTCTCTTACGTGAGGGGGTTTTATAAACCTTTCCAGTTCAACTCCCAAGAGAGCCACGAAAACTTGATCAAATTAATATTGTGAAAAAAGTATGGTGGAATAGGTCGTATATAGCTCCGTCTTTCTCTCACACTGGAACCACGATGGATCCATGATCTTTTTTAACGTCATAGTATGGCCCCAGATATCACACAGCACACTAATATTATAAAGGCGAAAGTTTGTGAGTGTGTGTGTGTGTTTGTTACTTCTTCGCGTTGAAACGGCTCAACCGATTTGGATGAAATTTGGTATGTAGATAGCTTATACCTTGAATTAGCACAAAGGCTACTTTTATCCCCGTCAACGCGGGTGAAACCGCGGGTTACAGCTAGTATGTTAATAAAGACCGTAAATTATTTTGTTGTGCCTATTTCTCTATGCTTACCGTAGTCTATGACACATAGATTAGTTCTGTGTTCCACATTCGCCGAATGCTGGTGCAGATATTTGTGACTATGCTCCGATCGAGAGTCATTGGAGCAGACAGTAAAAAAAGATAATATTGATACAGGAATTCATGAAAAACTACTCGTAAGGTAACATATATTTTATTCATGTCTTAACCAGGGACAACCAGACAAACACTTTACTTTGTGTAAATAATTTAATTGTCAGTGCTCTCAAAACAGTGAAGAAAAAAAAATGAGGAGAGCGGCATGTCCTAGAACCAAAAATTCGAAAAAATGTGACATCTATCAACCCGCACTGGGCCCGCGTAGTGGATTACGGCCCACTCCCTCTCACTGAGAGGAAGCCTGTATCCCAGCAGTGGTAACAATATAGGCTAGTTATGCATATGTGCACCCAAATTTCAACTTAATTGTTTCATTATATTCGGAGCGAATTGGCTGTGACAGACGGACAAACACAAGAAGGATTTCGTGATAAATGATAAATGATTTATTTTTTGTAAGTAAAACACTTTTACACGTCAATCATTTTTTTAAAAACTAGATGCAGTGCACGCATTTGTCAGTAATCGTGCAGCTCAACTCATAACTTAAGGCTTTACCTTACGTGCTTTCTTTTTGAGGTGAAAATTGTCTGCTGTTATAATTTTCTTCCATCATTTTATGTTGTGCCAGATAAAAAGAAGTTTTCTTAGTGCTTATAAAATTCTTCTTCATAGTTTATTTAAGTATCGTAAATGTATAAGGAAGCAGCAGATGCGTACGAAAGCTGTTCTCCTTCACATAATATTTTTAATTTTTTGCTCCGAAAATATTGTTTATGTGAGAAAAGCCCAAACTATTTATTTTTTATATTGCGAGCCTGACAAATTATGAACAATTTATTAGAGCACAAAAATTAGTTAATCTTTGTAAACAAGAACTACGACTATTTTTAATAAAGCTTTTTTTGGTACAGAGGCCCTTGCTTTTTGTATACCCTCTAGGTATGATGACGATACAAGAATACTAGGTATCTATTAACAATCAATCAATCTGCGTAGCCTTTTCCCAACTATGTTGAGGTAGGCTTCCGGTCTAACCGATGCAGCTGGATACCACTATTTTACATGGAGCGACTGCCTGTCTGACTTCCACAACACAGTAACTGGATAAAACGAACCCCTTGCTAAGACTGGTTGTCAGATTTTCGGGCTTCTGACGACCCGTAACGACTGTCAAAGATCCACGAATGACAGCCGGGACCAACGGCTTGACGTGCTTTCCGAGGCACGGAGGAGTCTCGGTATGTAAAGATGGTCATACAGCCACTGACCAACACCGGCAAGCTTGATAGATCAACCCGTGCGGCTGTAATTACTTAGCCACGAGCTCCTCTAGGTATCTACAAGTACAAAGTAGTTATTCTCTTAGCGCCAAAAGATTCTTGTAGCACTATAGATTTAAATTTTCTTTTTTTTCCGCGCTTTGCTTTCGCCAGGTTGAAGGAGAAGCACAGGTATAAAGCTGATAAACAGCCTAATATGAAAAATAGTAAATTCAAATATTTTTGAGTTTAGAACAGAAATAAATGTTAATTTGTTCATAAACGTTTTATTATGGAGATACGTATGGTGCTACCAGAATCTTTTGGCGCTTCATTAACATTGACAGGGGGACGTGGTTAGTAAACATTTGTGATATTGAAAAAATAAATAACAGCCGCGCGGGTCAATCGTCAAGGTTAAGCAACGCTTGGCGAGGTCGATCCTTGGATAGGTGACCACCCGTAACATACCGAGACCTCTTCATGCATCGGAAAGCAAGTTAAACAGTTGGTCCCGGATGTCATTCGTAGTAGATCTTTGACACTCGTTACGGGTAGTCAGAAGCCTGAAAGTCTGACAACTGGTCTAACTGGATGCAGCTGAATACCAATATTTTACATGGAGCGACTGCCTCTGACCTCCACAACCCAATTACTGGGTAATAGGTACGATATCCCTTGGCAAGACTGGTTGTCAGACTTTCTTCTTCTGACGACCCGTAAGTAACGACTGGCAAAAATCCACGAATGACAGCCGGGACCACCGGCTTAAGGTGAGCGTCCACTGGTCCACGCTGGCCGCAACGCGCGCACGGCACGCAACGGATTTCAGTTTGCTTTGATGGAATTTATATATCACTGCGTCCACTACAAGTACCGCACGCATTTTCATTTCTTCATACAAACCATAGAAATATAAAAAACAAGAGAAGTGGCAAGCGGGCGAATCTGTGTGTCCGCGCGACATGCTCAGTATGAGCCGGTCATAGTACAATTTCCGTCTCCTCGAACTAGCGCACTGTGACCGTGACAATTTATAAGAATGCCGTGTTGTTCAGTGGTTTCTTGTAAAAACAGAAGCCATGTAAATCATGGAATCACTTTCCATATGTAAGTGCAAGTATTTTACCGTATTTGTCTTTAAAATCATGAAATTGACAAAGGGAAAAAGTGGAGACACAGGAATGAATTTTCAAAGCGCGGGAAATGCTATTGACTAATCGGCACGCTCCACGCATCGTGCTTCTTTTTCCTGTACCGCTATTGGTCGGCAGCTGCCGCCATGATGTTAGTCAGCCGCCATACTTGCGAGTAAGACGGAACTAACAGCTGCAGTGTATTATGAACCTTATAGTAGTGATCTAAGGTTGATTGTCAGTTTTAAGCATTCTCGTTAATTTTCGGGGCTATAATTTCTTTTCTGTGCGAACGAAGATTCACGAGGCGCCTTATTAGTGGGGTAACACTGTACAGCCAATCAAATTTACAAAGGCCTCTCAAAACTGGGAATTATACTGAGTCTTGAAACAGATCCAATTTAATAAAGGCTGAACCTATTGCCATAGACGGGGTATAATCAACCCTTTTAATTGAGAACTTTGTAGCAGAAAAACCCAATTACAGTTTTTCTCCCTAGGGAGGGAACCCTGCCCAGTGCCCTTATGTTACTCTTGATTGCTTCTTAATAGAACAATGAGAGAAGCAGCGTAGTAATGCGTTGTAGTAATCAAAATGTCTGGTCTATTTTATAGCTTTTAGTGTCAGAGTGGTAAAATTAGGGTAATTTAATAGTTTATCCAATTGACTATTATTTACTTATAACTTTAAAGAGATAAAGCCTAAATATTATTAAAATACTTAAGAGGGCTGGCGCATTTTGTCACCTCTTTCTGCCAAAATAAAAAAAAATGTTAAATGGAAATAATATGCTTTTTTGAAAAATGTATGGCCCCGAAAATTAACGAAAGAATGCTTAAAACTTACAATCGGTTGATTGTAAGTTTTAAGCATTCTTTCGTTTATTTTCAGCGTCAAATTTAGATCACTACTATAAGGTTCATAATACACTGCAGCTGTTAGATGTCACGCGGCGCTCGCTAACATGGCGGTAGCTGCCGACCAATAGCGGTACAGGAGAAAGAAGCGCGGTGCGTGGAGCGTGCCGATTGGTCAATGGCATTTCCCGCGCTTTGAAAATTCATCTTCTGCGCAGGTACATCGGTAAACCATATCAGTCGGGTACTGGTTACTGTAAGTACCTATTGAATTAATATTATTTACTAGTTCGCTAATTGATTACATTTTTCAAAAATACATTTTTTCAATTTAACAAATCTTAATTTGGTCCCGTGTGAGCGAGAGAGGTGACAAGAAGTGACAGCCCTTTTTTCATGACCTCGGCCGATACGACTTGCGTCAAGCGACACTCGCGCACTTCTCTTGTTTGAGTCCGTCGCTCCAGGTATATTCCCGATGTCCACCACTTGTTTGGCGACCACTGGGGGACATGGAAACAACTTTTAAAAATAATTCCCGCTGTCCACCACTGGGGGACAGACCTAACTTCAAAACACTTTAAAGTTACTTCTGCATCGTCTCCGGCGCTGCGGGAAGTGCAACCCCTTCGCCCACCTCTGCAGTTTCGGCTTGCAGGTGACCAGCCTCAGCCGCTGGCTCGCACGGGTGCCTAGGCTTTGTTACAGCCGGCGGGGGTTGTTCTCCCTTCGTGCCTCCGGTTTTTATATTCACTCTAGGGGTAGCAGCCAAAATACTGTCGTCAGTGAAGTTCTAACAGTGCGTAAGTCATTTTATGAGTGTTTTGAGATTTGAATGTCATTGGATAAAGCTTAATGGCGCGCATCGTATCGACCAATCAAAACACAGTAAACTGACCAATACGAATGCGTTATTTGAAAAATAGTTACACTGCGTATCTCAGTTGTTGGCGCCAACACTGCATATGTCAGCCATTCACATACAAATTTGTCGTGCATCAAGTGCTCCAATGTTGAAAAAACTGTATGAAATGAATGTAACTCACGCTTAAGGCCACATTGTGTTCAATTATTAATACAAATTTGTTGTTAATAATTAAACACAATATGGCCCCAAGCGCAAGCCCCATTAATTTCATACAGTTTTTTCACTCTCCTGTAAAGTAGCCATTTTTGACTTCCGTACTGTTAGAACTTCACTGACGCTGTGTAAAGTCGGGGTGCCCCGATTCGTTTTTGGAACAGATTCGACCTATTTTAACTGTGTAGTGGTGGACAGCGGGAATTATTTTTAAAAGTTATTTCGCTGTCCCCCAGTGGTGGCCAAACAAGTGGTGGACATCGGGAATATACCTCGCTCCGCGATGACTCGCGGCGTGCTTTATACAACTTATTTCATTTGTTTTCTCCATAGTCGCTATTGCAAGACTCGTGGCGCTTAAGGCTTGTCCGTCGCAAAAAGCGCGGTCAATGTCGGACTGCATAGAAAAGAAAGAGAAGCGCGATGACAGAACGCTTGCAAAATATGAAGTAATTAACGATTTACCAAAATCTGTTGATTAAACTAAAAAAGTAATGACAAGTAAATCATTCCTTATTAGTTTGTAAAGAACTGTATAAAATGAACACTTTTAATGAAAACTGTAGGAGTAATATGGTAACAACTCGAAAAAATAGGCCGAAATAGACCTGGATTTAGGTTTTTTTAACCGACTTCTAAAAAAGGAGGAGGTTCTCAATTCGGATGTTTGTATTTTTTTTTTTTTTTTTTTTTTTTTATGTTTGTTCGCGCATAACTCCGTCGCTTGCCCACCGATTTGAAAAATTATTTTTTTGTTGGAAAGGGTATACTTTCCAAATGGTCCCATTTTTGTCAAAATCCAGTTCTGATGATGGGATCCTGGAGAAATCGAAGGAACTCTTCAAATATTATAGGCACATATTTATAGTAGCTCGTGCATTTGCTCTCGGAAAGCATCACTTGGGGAAGTGGAACTGATGATGAAGACCACAGATGGCTACCGGAACTACTCAATGATAAATATTTCACGGGTTGCGATTAGATTACTTTAATATGGTTGCTAAGCAATTTCTGCTCGTCACACAATGCGTGTGGTGAGCGGTTGTTGAGGAGTTCTCCTGGTTCTTACCAGCAGAACTCCTCAACAATTAACGTCCCAGCATCAGGAAAAGCAATATTTTGTAACATGTGATGAGCAATTGACATTAGACTATTGTAACTTATACAAATTATAAACAGACCCACTAAAAAGCGAGAAATAAAAACTTTTTAACAAAAAAAAACCGACTTCCAAAAAGCACTACAAAGTGAAAAATAACTTTGATTTCGGAAGTCGGTGGCAAAAAAAAAGAAAGTAAATAAAAAACGAAAGACACCGACTTCCGAAATCAAAGTTATTTTTCACTTTGTAGTGCTTTTTGGAGGTCGGTTTTTTTTTTTTGTTAAAAAGTTTTTTTCCTTAGTTCTACAAACTAAAATAGATTTTGGGACACATGAAATCACTTCTTATATATTGTAGATTACTGTGTATTTTTTCTTATCAGAAAGATGCTATAGTTACTGTAAAAGATGGTTACAAAGTTACTTAGTTTCGCCGTATTTTAGGAAGGAGCAGCCTTAAGCGCGCTCGTGGCCATAAGGAAGAAAATATTCTAATATTTTCGTTAATTTATTATGATTGCTTAGTCTGCAATTTTCTCAAATTAATCTTTTTCATCTTATTAGTATCGCAAAACTTGTAAAAGTACTTACACTAATTTCTTATTTTTTTGCTTCAGCATAATCGTAACTTATATGCTCCAAAGCTTCGAACTCGGCGAGCTCAAGTCCGGGATTAGATTGGAACACAGGATAGTTTATTATTATCTATATGATCAATGATCCAGCTTTACTAAGGGCGTGAGTAAGCCAACGTTCGCTCGGACGTAAAAATATCGCGGTGGGATTTTATCGCGCACTGGTTTTTCAACTCTTCGAGAATCCAACCTAACAACAACAGAGTGCATCCCAGCGCGCCGGAAAAACACACTGTTGGATTTTCAACTCTTGGCGCTAAAGAGAGCGTTCAAAATCCAGTGCGCGAAAAAAAGCGAATGTCGGCTTAATCAGTCACTGGACTCGGAACTTTTTGAAAGCGAACAGAATTGATTTTTAATTTGCCATATCAGTGTACTGTAGTTCTGACTGGAGGAGCTCGTGGCTAAGTAATAACAGCCACACGGCTCGATCCATCAGGTTAAGCTACGCTTGCCGGGGTTGGTCCGTGGATGGTAGACCATCTTTATATACCTTGAGACTCCTCCGTGCCTCGGAAAGCACGATATGCCGTTGGTCCCGGCTATCATTCGTGGATCTATGTCAGTCATTGCGGGTCGTCAGGAGCCCGAGAGTCAGACAACCAGTATTACCAAGTGGTATCGTATTACCCAGTAACTGGGTTGTTGATGTCAGATAGGCAGTCGCTCCATGTGAAATACTGGTATTCAGCTGCATCCGGTAACATTGGAAGCTGACCCCAAAATAGTTGGGAAAATGGTAGGCAGATAATACAGAACCAAAGACATCGAGTTCCTAAGTCGATTGTTTTTTTTTTTGCAAAAGTTTAGGTATTGATTGAGTATCGCGTATAGAATAGAATAGAATAGAATAGAATCTTTTTATTTCGGACACACAATATCCATATAGTGTTAGTAACATACAAAAATAACTTATTGCCTAGTGTTAGTAAAAATCAGCCTCCTCACAAACTGCTGCACAATTGGAGAGCCGAGGCTCTCAGCTACAGTTTTCAGGATGCTGTTCCGACTGCCCCTCACTGTCCTCAGTAGCGACGCTGTTTTCTTGCGTATAAGCGCATGGAAGCCGTCGGTGCGGGCTTGCGCAAACATGGCCGACGCACTACAGTAACGAGGCAGCCTCAACAACATCCTGAAAGCATTATTATATTGGACGCGCAGGACATCCAGCGATCTCTTAGTGCAATTGACCCATAGACTGCCCGTGTACAGACTTTGGCAATAAGCCTTGAAAAGCGTTACTTTAACTTGTTCTGTACACCGCGCAAATCTACGGGCCAACATATTGCTCCGGACCGCCAGAGCCCTGCGCTCCCTCTCAATGTCCACATCGTCCTTGAGGTCAGCGGCAAGACAGTGACCAAGGTATTTAAAAGTTGACACCCTATTAATTGGTGAGCCGTTCATAATCAACTCGGGTCCCTCTCCACGGCGTTTGCCGCCGACCTCAAAGACCATGTACTCACATTTCTTAACATTGTACTTTAAACCATGTGCGGCAGCGTAGGTCTCACACGTTTTAAGCATCTCTCTGATTGCTCCTGCCGATGGACCCAGCAGCACCATGTCATCTGCATAGCTGATGTTGTTAATTCTAACCCCATCAACACTGCATCCGACACGCATGCTGCTGAGTGCGACTATCAGATCATCCACGTACATGTTAAAGAGCCTGGGAGAGGTCAGACCACCCTGTCTCACCCCGCACTCCAACCTATACGGTTCAGACACTGTATCATCCCATTTCACCTGATTGACTTGGTTACCATACCAGTACTGGAAGAGCCTGCATATTTCCGCTGGTATACCCCTGTCTCCCATCTTCCTCCAGAGCACATCATATGAAACATGATCGAACGCCTTGGAGAGATCAAGGAAACAGGCGTACACCGGCGTACCGCGATCTTTATAATATTGAACGGTATGCTTGAGACTTAAAATAGCACTTTCAGTTGATAGTCCGGGGCGAAACCCGAACTGCGCATCATGAAGATTTATGTAACTTCCCAAGCAAGAATCAAGCATACCGTCCAAGACTTTGGCTATTCTAGTATAGCCAAGGACGCTTTTTGAAGTTTTCTCTTCAGAAACAGGCTACAGAATGGAAATTGAAAGAGTAACTGACCTCTTTCAATTTCCATTCAGTATTTCAGTGTTTTTTCACCGCGCGCGTGAGTGAGGTGCCGGTCGGCACTTTCGTTGAGTTCGAACTGCCTTTTTCTCTTTACGCCGTCAGATGGCGGGAGTGATGCGTTGTCCATGTCGCACTCACAGCAAGTGCAAGTGGCGGCGAATTTAAAACAGGGAGGTAAAGGAAGACTGAGGAAAATACCCTGAAGCCTGTTCAGGTATATTTTCACTTTTTAATTGCTTACAACATCAAAATAACCCAAGTGGAAAAAATACGTATTATTCAAGCTAACTCAAAAACTACGAAAGTAAAGTTAATAAAAATTTTAAGGGAACCGTGCAAAGGTTCCTATCTGTCTATATAAATAAAAAGAGAAGTCCTGACTGACTGACTGATTGACTGACTCATCAACGCCCAGCCCAAACCCTTGGACCTAGAAAGCTGAAATTTTGCACAGAGGTTCCCTTTATAATGTAGACAAGGAATAAGAAAGGAATTCTCGGTAGCAGGTTCCCTTGGGATATTTCCGACATCCACGCGAGCGTGGCCGCGGGCAAAAGCTAGTAGCAAATAAAAAAAAAAGAATTTTCAAAATCAGTCCACAATAATAATAATTGATGAAAATATTGATGAACACATAAAAAAAACTGGGAAGGAGCGAGTTGGAATCGCGCACCGAGGGTACCGTTCCGATTTCTGAAAAAATGTGCTATTTAGAGACATCGTTTTATTTTTCCTGTAATATTTATATAAACTTTCTATCACATAGAATAATTTTAGATTTTTCTGTATGCAAACTTTGGAGATAAGGCCCCCCCCTTCGGAGATAAGCCCCCCCCCTTATCTCCGAAGTTTGCCTTATCTCCGGGACCAGTATTTTTTTTTACATTTTTCATCAAAAATCGAAAACTATGCGGCTTTTTTTGAGAATCAGCAAACAGTGTCCTTTCATAAATGATACCCCACATGTCTTAGTACGAGTAGCTCCATTTTGAATTTTTAAGACCCCCTTTCAGTCCCTAATGCAAAAAAAGTTTATATTCTTATTTTTCTTATTTGTAAAATAGTTGGGTAAACGTCATCAAAACTGTTCCAAATTTCAAGTTGGTAGCATTAGTAGTTCTTGAAATATCCAGCTGTGACAGACAGACTGACAGACTGAGTCACACCACGGTCGAATTGAGGACCTCCTTCTTTTTTTATGAAGTCGTAAACAAAGACAGGTAAAGTTCATCTTATTCATTTTATTATGTACAAAACCAATACATAGCTAGACATGTATTTACTTAGCCGTATGACATTACGATTATGGCGGAGACAGAAATGGTACTAGGCAGAAGAACTTAGTGTAACAGCGGTGCCGATTCTCTTGTTCAATAATTATACCAAAATAAAGTTTAATAATAAAAAACTGTAGATAACCCGACTACGGAAAAATAAAATTGATCTAAAAAGTTCAAAATATTTATTTACTTAAACAATAATGACATAAGTATATACATATTTGTAATGTGCTCGTCAAGACCTTTCTTTTGATACCAAACATGTCATGATTATCTCAATTTAATTTTTTTCGAGGTCAGAAATTTACGTGTAAAGTCCACCATATTAAATTTAGGATGAATTTATGTAGCCTATGTCACTCGGACCATTATTACAAATCTATCGATACCTCATTCATAAAAATCCGTTCAGTAATTTAGGCGCTACGGTGGAACACACGTAAATACATACTTATATACATACTTACATACATAATTACATACATACATAGACTGCTAAAATCATAACCCTTCCTTTTGGCCTTGCCATAGTCGAGTAATTAAAGACTCGCTATATTTTACTAACAGACAGCGCGAGAAAAGGACGGCTATAGCTATGAACTAAGTTAGAGATGGCAAATTAGTTTACGCCTTGCGCTTCACCTTGTTTTTAGTCGACATGTTTTTAAGTGTCGTCTAAATCTGTATGGAAATATTAGTTCAACTAAATTTGAAAGCTCTAATTTACGTCCGTCTCTTTCTTGTTTTACGAGTATTAGAAAGAAAAAGTTAGCAATAGCCTAAATTAAGTTTAGTTTGTGCACAACAGAATCGGCACCTTTATATAACTACTGTGAATGGAGTTCTCAAAAGTGACCTCTTTTCACTCAGAAAACATAAAACTGACTTTATACATACTGTCCATCCATATTCGTACTAATATTATAAACTACTAGCTGACCCGACAGACTTTGGCCTGTCCAAATTTCATGTACTTATGAGAAAATTAATTTTCTTCATATTTTTTAGCGTTCCGTACCTTAATGGTAATAAAAACTTTTTAACAAAAAAAAAAACCGACTTCCAAAAAGCACTACAAAGTGAAAAATAACTTTGATTTCGGAAGTCGGTGTCTTTCGTTTTTTATTTACTTTCTTTTTTTTTGCCACCGACTTCCGAAATCAAAGTTATTTTTCACTTTGTAGTGCTTTTTGGAAGTCGGTTTTTTTTTTTGTTAAAAAGTTTTTATTTCTCGCTTTTTAGTGGGTCTGTTTATAATTTGTATAAGTTACAATAGTCTAATGTCAATTGCTCATCACATGTTACAAAATATTGCTTTTCCTGATGCTGGGACGTTAATTGTTGAGGAGTTCTGCTGGTAAGAACCAGGAGAACTCCTCAACAACCACTCACCACACGCATTGTGTGACGAGCAGAAATTGCTTAGCAACCATATTAAAGTAATCGAATCGCAACCCGTGAAATATTTATCATTGAGTAGTTCCGGTAGCCATCTGTGGTCTTCATCATCAGTTCCACTTCACCAAGTGATGCTTTCCGAGAGCAAATGCACGAGCTACTATAAAAAATACCCAAATCGCTATAGGTGTGCCTATAATATTTGAAGAGTTCCTTCGATTTCTCCAGGATCCCATCATCAGAACTGGATTTTGACAAAAATGGAACCATTTGGAAAGTATACCCTTTCCAACAAAAAAATAATTTTTCAAATCGGTGGGCAAGCGACGGAGTTATGCGCGAACAAACATAAAAAAAAAAAAAAAAAAAAAAAAATACAAACATCCGAATTGAGAACCTCCTCCTTTTTTAGAAGTCGGTTAAAAAATGAACCCTTATGGTGTGACTCAGTATGTCTGTCTGTCTGTCTGTCTGTCACAGCTGGATATCTCAAGAACTGCTAATGCTATCAACTTGAAATTTGGAACAGTTTTAGATGACGTTTACCCAACTATTTTGCAAATAAGAAAGAAATAAAAATATTTATATTTTTTTTGCATTAGGGACTGATAGGGCGTCTTAAAAATTTAAAGTGGGGCTACTAGGACATGTGGGGTATCATATGAAAGAGCGCTGTTTGCACATACTCAAACTATTTTTAATTTTTTTTAGGCCGCACAGTTTTCGGCTTTTGATGAAAAATGTAAAAAAAATACCCTTCCCCCTCTTATCTCCGAAGTTTGCAAAGAGATAAATCTGAAATTATTCTATGTGATAGAAGTTTATGTAAAGATTACAGGAAAAATAAAACGATGTATCTAAGTAGCACACTTTTTCAGAAATCGGAACGGAACCCTCGGTGCGCGAGTTCGACTCGCTCTTGACAGTAAACATAGAAAAATTCACAAAAAAAACCTTTTTTGTGAATTTTTCTATGTTTACTGTCGGCGCGCGACGGGGTGCCTAGCACTTATACACAGATGGTACACAAAACATTTGTATGAATGGATGTGAAACCAATTACTGTTTCTTAAAGTGGATAGACTAGGCTAGATTACGAATTTTGTTTTAGAACAATTAGATTACCTACTTAGTTTTTTTTTCAATAAAAAATAAAAAACATTTTGTATATATTACCGCCAGTAAAATAACAATTAAAATCTTATTTCAAAATCTAAAGTGATAACCCTTTTTTTGCCAAAAATATTGCCTATGTGTCAAATAATCAAATTACATCATAAAATTTTGGCGAACTAGTGGATATTGATTGAATCATGATTGTTTGATTAATAACAGGATACTTTTTATAACTGTAATACTTTCTCGTGTCATAATTTTCGGCCTGCACGCGGGCGAAACTGCGAGAAAAGCTGATGTTCATTTTCACACCCACACATCTCTCTTTAGAGGACTACCTGAAACCCTGCCTACCCGTGAGGGCCCAAACTTAGTGATACACACATTCTTACTTAAAAACGGTACCTCGCCACAAAGTTCAACTTTTTATTATACGCACAGGGACCCAAGTTTTAATATAAGAGGGAAAATTTTGCTAAAGCGTAGGTCACATTGCCTGGTAAACTAACTTCGCCATTGTATGTTCCAAAAATAAGTAATGAAAGTATAAACAAAACCTCGTTTGGTTACATTCCCACGCAATCGGCCGAATGTAAGCCGACGTAAAAATATCGCGGCGGGATTTTATTGTGCACTGGATATTCAACTCTCGGTGTTGAGCCGAGCGTTGAGAATCTAACTTAACAACAACAGAGTGCATTCTAACGTATCGAAAAACACACTAAGCCGACGTTCGCTCGGACGTAAAAATATCGCGGTGGGATTTTATTGTGCAGTGGATATTCAACTTTTGGTGTTGTGGCGAGCTTCGATAATCCAACCTAACAGCAACAGAGTTCATCCCAACGCATCGAAAAAACACTCTGTTGGATTTTCAACTCTCGGCGCTAAGCAGAGCGTTGAAAATCCAGTGAGCGAAAAAAAATCGCTGCGATATTTTTACGTCTGTGCGAACGTCGGCTAACGCACAGTGCGCAAAATAAAATCGCTGCGATATTTTTACGTCCGTGCGAACGTCGAAGGGAATTAGTATTTTCTAACCTAACCTGACACATTCGTAAACACAGTATTTAGAAAGTTTTAACTTTAAATCTCACCACCTTTTTTCAACAATTGTTTGAATATACGAGTAAAATTGTAATTGAAAATTCATCGACAAAAATGATTAAGACATTAATTAAGACTTCAGCGTAACACCATGCGGTTTCGCGGTTTCGCGGCGGAAGTATGTTAAGGTCTTTAATGTCAACTTTTAATGTTTTTAAACTGGAGATCACTTCTAAACGAGTAGTGTAACATAAATGTTAAATTAGAGCATTTGCTTAATACTCGTAACTTAATCTGTGAATATTTTAGATTATATTTATCTATATAAATAAAAAGGCAAAAGGGATTGACTGATGTATCAACGCACAGCCCAAACCGCTTGGTCTAGAGATTCCAAATTTTAAAAAGATTTTTCAAAATTCTTGACTTAAAATTTCCACGCGGGCGAAGTCGCGGGGAAAAGCTAGTATTACATATGGCTAATTTTTCATTAGAAAAACAACTCTTAACTGAAGAATAAATATTTCAGTTTGACAGCTTTTATAAAGAAAATACTTATGTCAAACTGTCATATTTATTTTTCAGATAAGAGTTATCGGACTATTGAAAAATCAGTCCATAATGTAATTTGTTTGTAAAGTTATGTCTAACTTGGAATCACGTAAAAACTATCAAGCGTATTATTTTATGAAACATTCACCATTTTAAAGACAATTTTATTATTTATCTTTTAGTATACGTGTTTTATTAAAATACCTTCTGTTTTATGTATAATAAACTAATAATGCTTTTGGAGGAGCTCGTGCCTAAGTAATTACAGCCGTACGGGTCGATCCATCAGGTTAAGCTACGCTTGCCGGGGTTGGTCAGTGGATGGGTGACCATCTTTACATACCGAGACTCCTCCGTGCCTCGGAAAGCACGTTAAGCTGTTGGTCCCGGCTGTCATTCGTGGATCTTTGACAGTCGTTACGGGTCGTCAGAAGCCCGAAAGTCTGACAACCAGTCTTACCAAGGGGTATCGTATTACCCAGTTACTGGGTTGTGGAGGTCAGACAGGCAGTCGCTCCATGTAAAATACTGGTATTCAGCTGCATCCGGTTAGACTGGAAGCCGACCCCAACATAGTTGGGAAAAGGCTAGGCAGATTGAAATTAATAATGCTTTTAATTTGGGATAGCACTCCTGGATGGGCAAGTACTGTTACGGGCTGGACGTATGGCGCGTTGCGTGAGCTCAGCATAAAATACGTAAGCTAACCACTAAAGGCCATTAGAATATATCTGCGTTTTAAAATTAGAACTTCGGGTTTAAGTTTTTTTTTTTAATAAACAAATCAAAGCACTCAATTTGTAAATGGCATTAAAAATTGGCACCCACAAATATGTTTTCTTTTGTTACAATTTTCATTAGTAACTTCTGGAACAGCCCCAGTTATGTTATGTACCTATAAACCGAAGGATGAAAAGATCTCAGTTTCGTGATTTAGGTAAGTTTATGCCGCGGTGTGGCCTGCCCTTAAGGTATGTTGGCATGTTGTGGTTGTAATAAATGGAAACCGCTGCGTTTCTTATTTCGAAAGAAATATTGCCTGATGATTGATTGAAGAACTTTGTTATTTTTCTTATGGTTTTTCTCTTGGGTTTACCTGTATGGGTATCTTGGGATCGCTACGTGACCTGCTTAAGAAAAAAACCTGGTCAAGATAGCTCTTGACCAGGTTTTTTCGTCGGGCTCGCGCACCGAGGGTTCCGTACCATCATATATGTAATGTTTGTTGATGATTTCTGAAAAACTGTGTTATTTAGAGACATCGTTTTATTTTTCCTTTAATCTATACATAAACTTCTATCACATAGAATAATTTCAGATTTTTCTCTATGCAAACTTCCTAAGTTTTTAGGAACGGTAATTTTTTTAAAACATTTTTCATCAAAAGTCGAAAACTAAGCTGCCTAAAAAAAAGAAAAAAATGTTTGAGAATGTGCAAACAGCGCTCTTTCATATGATATCCCACATGCCCTAGTAGCCCCACTTTGATTTTTTAAGACCCCGTTGTTTTTCAGTCCGTTGCAAAAAAAAAATACTTTTATTTCTTTCTTATTTGCAAAATAGTCGGGCAAACGTCCTATTTAACTGTTCCATATTTCAAGTTGATAGCATTAGTAATTCTTGAGATATCCAGCTGTGACACACATACAGACAGACAGACTGAGTCACACCATAAGGCTTCCTTTTTACCATTTTGGTACGGATCCCTAATAATCTAATATGGGTCATCGACAGTGCGATGGAAAATTATTACTAAAATAATAACATCTTTTCACTCTCTTATTTTAATTGTTAATCGATACCGACTCGACTAACAATTTGTTATCAAGACTAATTCCCCTCATAAACTCACTATCTACCACCAAAGGAGCATCTCCCTGCCTGCCAACCTTTCGTGGTCCACTTGGAAGTCCCTAAACCGTCTCCGGACACAAATGGGAAGATGTAACTTCAACCTGGTAAAGTGGGGCTACCACGTTGACAATCACGGTGCACAGTTTCTTAGACCGTCTCCTCTTTGTATTTGCTTCGTGGGGGCTACCTCGACGGAACGGCAACAAGGTATGGATATGGAGCTATGTCGCAAAATATGCTCCACCTCCAGTCCTGCCCTCTGTGCCCCAAAACATGCTGCCAAAGTAGTGGCGAAGTTTTGCGGAGAAGAAGAAAAAATTTTGCTATGTACGATATTATTTGACTGATGACTTTGACTTCTACCATTTCTGCCTGAATATGACTAAAATACTAAATACTTAGTAAAAAAAAGCTCGAAATTTTTCACATTTATTTACAATCTTGAAACATTGATCCTTAAAAATCTTAAGGTGCGTCTAGACAGTGCCAGGCATGCGTCGTAAATACAATTTTTATAAAGGGTATAAGTGTAAACAGTGGCAATATTTTATGGGGTGATTGTACTCATCATTATGAACAACTTTTAGTATGTAACCAAACCTAAAATTGCGAAAAAAAAAATCAGCTCTCAGCAGGGCAGAAGATGAATAAATATAATAAATATCCTTAATAAATATCCTTGGACATTTCACACAACGCCATCTAGTCCCAAGCTAAGCAACCTAATGCTTGTATTATGGTAACGAGATGGCTGATAAACTACATATATACATTTTTTTTTTGTAAATACATACATATTATAGATAGAAAAACACCCAGACTCGGAACAAATACTTGTAGGTCGTACAAATATTTGTTCCGTGCGGGAATCGAACCCGCGACATGCTGCGCAGCAGTCAATCGCTCAACCACTGCGCCAACCGTGTCGTGAATGTTTCCAGTGAGAGAGAGTGACGGTGCTATAGGTCGTATATAGCTCCGCCTCTCTCTCTCATTGGAAACGTCCAACTTCTGCCCGCTCTAAGAGCTCATAGTAAGCCCCCTGTACATTTATGTTCGCATAATTCCTCAAAATGTAGGGAAGATCTGATTTTTTTTCGATTTCAGGTTTGGTCCCATAGTAAAAGTTGTTCATAATGATGAGTACAATGACCCATTAAAAGATTGCCACTGTTTATACTTACACCCTGTAGGTATGTCTGATGCCTCACTGCCTCGTTGGTGTAGTCGTCACAAGAGTTACTGCTGAGCATCAGGTCCTACGTTCAATTCCCAGGTGGGGCAAGTGTTATTGGGTATTTCCACCAGGAATTTCTGGATTTGTGTCTGCTTGGTGGCAATAGGACTTAAAGATAACTATACTAGAAAGGTTTAAGTAGTTAATAAAGGTAAACAATCTTGATGTGACTTTTTACACAAACACATATTAAACAAATAAACTACTGCTTAAACTAATGGTTCAATTGATTTAGTAATCATTATTGTTGTATTTACATTGGTTTTTAGTTGCATGTTATTTTTAAACTGAGGTTTTAAAATAAAAAAGATAAAAGTCATACATCAAGATAGTTTACCTGACGACACGGTTGCCGCAGTGGTTGAGCGATTGACTGCTGCGCAGCATATCGCGGGTTCGATTCCCGCACGGAACAAATATTTGTACGACCTACAAGTATTTGTTCCGAGTGTATATAAGTAGTTTATCAGCCATCTCGTTACCATAGCACAAGCATTAGGTTGCTTAGCTTGGGACTAGATGGCGTTGTGTGAAATGTCCAAGGATATTTATTTATTTATTTATATAACTACCTAAACGTTTCTAGTATAGCGAAATATGGGTGTTACAATAGTTACACCTCTGCTTTACTCTTTGGGATTAAAAGCGTGATGATATGTTAATGTCAGATGCATCAGACTGAGGCATGCGTCATATGCGGGGTTTACCATTCGAAGCACATGCCACGGACTGTCTGGACGCACCTTTACACTTGGTGACACAATTATAAGCCCAGTCAGAAATAGGCGATATTCACTGCGTTCACATTACTTATACAGGATGTAAGTGTAAACAGTGGCAATATTTTAAGGGGCCATTGTTATGAACAACTTTTACTATGGGACCAAACCTGAAATCGCGAAAAAAAAATCAGGTGTTTCCTACATTTTGACGAATTATGCGCACATAAATGTACTGAACAGCTGTTTTTTTTTTCGCTATTTCAGGTTTGGTCCAATAGTAAAAGTTGTTCATAATGATTGGTACAATGACCCCTTAAAAGATTGCTACTGTTTACACTTACACCCTGTAGATGGATTGCGTCACATATTCGTTCGTTTTAACTATACATTTAGATATAATTCGATATTATATTTTACACCTAGAGATCTCGTTTAAAACATACATTAAAAAAAAATTTAAAACCAGGCATAATGAGATATTTTACAGTTGAATAACTTTACATTCGTTATTTATCTAGCCTTGTCCATTGAACAATCACTGAATAAAATGGTTGATTTAATCATTGATTCATCTTTCAAATATTTTAACTTGAAAAAAGGAATTAGATTTTATAAAATAAAACTTCAAATGTAAAAGTTATACATTAATTACCTACACGTACCTTTTTGGTTTCTGTTTAAAAAAAAAACATTTTTAAAATATTCCCATTGCAAAATGAAACAATAAATCATACAAAGAGAATTTTGAAAGATTGTAAAGAAAAGGTTGGGAGGTGTCGTGGGCGGAACGAAGTACTTTTCTCTGTATATTATGTATTAATACAAAGTCATCTAGTATGATCTCACAAAAATTTTTGACACTTGAAACTGAAGGCCTAACTCTTTTTCCTTATGTCACAATTTCTGTCAGATTACTTAGGTTTCTTCTACCAGAAGCCGCATTACATAACTCCGTTCCTTCCAATTAAAAAAGTTGAACAATGCAGATACGACCATACTTTTAACTTACAAAAAGGCTACTTACTAGGTATTCAGTTACCGTCCATGAAATTAATATTTTTCTGTAGCGAGTAAATTTTGAAGATATTTTATCACGTCGACAAATATAAATTCCTGTAATTAATTTGCTTACTTAAATTGTCAAAAATATTCTTAAGACTTATAAGCTAAAGTTTTACAAGAAAGAAATCATTAATGTTTCTTAATCTACGTTGTTATTTTAATAATACTAGAATATTTTTTTTTTGTTTATCTTAAATACATAATATTATATTGTTTAAAATTATTTACAATGGTACAGAAATGCAGTTTCTTTTTCTAATTAACTTAATTATCTTACACTAACTTTGGTCACATTTATACACTTATTTTGGGTAGCTAGAAGGTAGGTATGTACAATGGGCTGCATCAATTGGGTACCAGTTGTATTAAATTTTTAATACAACTGGGGTACCCAATTGATGCAGCCAACTGTACCTACTGATTAAACTGTACTTAATCTATAAAATAGTGGTTGCGAAACACTGAAAAATATTTTTATGATTTTTTTACTTAATCCATCATCACTTTTTTAATAGTTGCCACAGAAAAAAATATGCAAGTTGAATTACAACATGAGTTATAAATACTTATAATTTAAGTTTATAACAAACTAAAAATAAATCGTATACAGCATGGCCAGTGTACAGTGTACCATGGTACAGTGTACGATTAGTTCTGTATAAACACGCCATTTCCTGCACGTCCCAAGTGTACTGTTTACTAACTATAATAATTATAACGTTACATATCTTGTTACTTGTACTCGGATGTACTCTAAGAAATTCAATTTGGCGGATGTGCGTGTAAATAAATATGTAAACTGAGATTTCCTTTGATATTGTTTTATTTGTTCACTTGTGTAGCAGCACCCCTTTTGTTAAAAATGAGCCTAACCATTTAAAATAACAAAGAATAGAAAGGATCGTTCTCTTTTCAAAATTAAACTCCGCTAAATAATTGAAAAACGATTAAAAAATAACAGCCGACAATGTTGACGGTTTAATGCTTTTGCCAGCATACATTTTAAATTTTAGAGTAGTTCTTACAATAAATACTTTTTACGGCTGCAATTTCAAGCTAATTAAGTTTCTGTAACAAAAACACTGCTTTCATTTGAAGGGAAAACTTGTTTTTACAATGCTACATTTTTCAGAAGTTCTAAAAATTACTTTATGTAGGTGCAAGACTTAAAAATATAAAATTGAAATTCATCGTTCAAAATTAAAGTCTGCATTTGTCACATAATTATACACTATGTTAAAAAAAAAACTGGCCACTCGGAAGTGCTCCGTTTTTTCGCAACATCTCAAAAATTAAAAGCCCTAAACTGTATTTCTATAAAGCGGCCCATCAAAAAACGCAATATAGAAGACGTATTTGTTGAGAACAAAACTGTAACTCGATGTTACTAAATTGAGTTATTGAAAATTGATCAAGCACCCCTATATTGAATAAGTGACAACCCTAACTCCCAAAGAACTCAATTTGTGCTTCTAAGATGAAGTATATTTACAAGATTACCTACGAGCTCACATTTATACATTAAATGTCTGTTTCAGCAAAACTTAGGCCATTATTATCTATATAAGTTTTCAACTTGATTTGACAGTGCTAACTTTAGTCTTCTCTTGACAAAATGTATGACGTTACTGAGAAAAATACCTCTTGTCTCTAAAAACATTGAAGTTATTTTTGGTCTAAATAAAAGTAAATGGTTTGCCCTTCATATTCTCTAAATTGAACTCAAATTGGAACCATCTAGAATATCTTATATTCTAGATGGTTCCATTTCACGATAAGTGGCACAAATTGCTACGCCACAAGGATACAATAATGAGGTCACATACGAGTACTTTCCTAATATTATGGAAACCGAAAATATCAGAGATGAGAAATGAGGTCTTAACAATTGACAACAAGAGTGAACCAATCGATTAAGGTTTACAAGTGAAGTAACAGTAAGAATATGGGTAGTTTCAGAAGTCGTTTTCGTGAAGGACTTAATCTGCAAATGGGGGAAAGGCTATCCTTGGCACCCGTACAAAATGTGATACTGGTGAATAAATGAGAAACATATATGTGAAGGATCTTCAAACAAATATAGTGAAACAGACCTCCAAAAAACAATTGACTGATTTACACAAAACACGTAACTTAATAAATATCAACCTTCCTTTTATTCTTAATCTGACAACTATTCAAACTGCGATTGAACTTGAATTTAAAACCATTTTTAAGATCATCGTCACAGAAATCTTTAGGTTCATCTACATGCCTGTAATCAGCATTATCACTATGCCTTTCTTCAATCTTTCCATCTTTGAAGCAATCATAGTACGGTTTGCAATCAATACTGTTGGTACTTCTCGCGATATAAGTCTCGATGCCATCTCTATTACGTAAATCCGAAAGAAGATCTTTACCTAGTTGTCAATCTCTGCACACGTCGGTTGCTAGAGTGAATCTCGTTGCTGATTCGCTGATGGAATCATCCCTGATTTTAGGGCGTCGGTTCCCATTCATTTGTTCTATGAAAGAAGTGTTAGTGTTTCTGATGTAGTCTCGATGGATGTTGTGATTTGAAGGTGATAAGTGCGTCAGTCGGTAGCTGACGTAAGAATCGTTTCGACGAACCACAGTCCTGGTGGTTCCCGCTCTGGAGCTTCCGATTGGTGCGAAGGAGGTTCCATTCTGGTCTGGGGCTGCAGCAGAATGACAGCAGCAGAAGCATTTGAAGTACGATCTGTGGAATTCTCGGCGGAATTTACCTGGAACAATACAGAATTTGGAATTTATTGCCAAATTTTCGGTGGGGTAGTGCAGGGTGCAATATTGGAAGGTGTTGTAGCGGGATATAATTTGGTGATGAAGGTGAAAAAAATAATGGTTCTAGGATATAAAAACATTTCTCGTCGTATCGGTGCATCATAACAAAATAAACATATTAAAACCCCTTTGAAGGTAAACCTTGATTTCAAAGAAACTTCTTGCGATTTTATAATCTTTGTTTGAAACCTGTCATTTGAGGTCTACAATATTGAAAGCTTTTAACGCAGCGGTAAACCATTATCATTAAGAAAAGCACTCAACACACGTTCGTAAGAAAATGCTCTCATAATAATATAAAGAATGTTCTGTGAAATTTACCATGCGAATGTTTTTTTTGTAAATTACTTTTCGTGGTTTAAAAAAGTGGTTTTGTGGAAAAAAATAAAGAAAAGCGGTGTGTAGAGATGGTTTTCACAAAATATTTTGTAAGCTTATTGATAATTACACATTTATTAATTTATAAGCAAACGACGCGCAAAATTATCATTACATTTTATGAGCTTATTATAGTCCTGTATTAATTAACATGAGCGGAAGTTTAATCTATAAAAAGTGTGTTGTATTTTTTGCACGGCATTGTACGTGTACAAAGAGTTTTTTAAAATGTGAACCAACCTCAAAAGAAGCGTGCCTTTAATTTTGCATTGCATTGATAAAAATCGGAAGTGTGATTCAACATTTCGCTTACTATGTACTTTTAATGCAAAATCTCTTAGTACCCGTTATTTAAACTTTGCCTTAAGTACTTTGTGTGAGATACTCATAAAATTTTCGGATCTTACCTTGACACCGTTAAAAAAAAACAATGAATATTTGAAAAGATAGCGTTGTGACATGACTTTGTACTCGAGTTTGTTGAATATGTATTACTCAAGATTATTTTTAACCGACTTCTAAAAAAGGAGGAGGTTCTCAATTCGGATGTTTGTATTTTTTTTTTTTGGAAATAGAGTTGATTTCTGTGTATGCGATATAAATATTTCATTCATTTGTTTTACTGGATTTTGTTCCAGTGTTGCTTCGCTAGAATAATATTATTTATTGTTATTTTGATCTCTGAATGTGATTTGTTTAAAGGTCAATACAAGGTCAATCAGTACATTAGATTATTTTTCCAGAAAAATCTTAGTCTGAATTTTATTTTATTTCTCGGTGTTGAGCCAAGCATTGAGAATCCAACAGCGTGCATACAAGCACGTCAAAAAATAAACCCGCTGTTTGATTTCCAACTCTCGGCAATAGGCAGAGAGTTGAAAATCTAAAAAAATCGCTAGTGGCTTATGAGGGATTCGTAAATTTACTAAGAAACTTTACTTAATTTATCAGTTTTCATGATGAAGTTATTATCACCTTATGGTAGTTCACTGCTGAACATTGATCGATACATTTAACACTTGCTTTTGCCAAAGGCTTCGCCCGCGTGGATGTCGAAAATTATCCCACGGTAATCGTACATTTTTCAGGGATAAAAAGTAGCCTATGCGCTATTCTAGACTATAGTCTACTAGTACTAGATTATAACTGCTTTTTTTTAGTTTTTTAATCTATCTCTGTACCAAATTTCATCCAGATCCGTTCAGCTGTTCTGGCGTGATTGAGTAACAAACATTAGGTACTATTTTTGTTGAATTCATAATCAGAACTTTACGATATGCGTGTAGACTGTAGATCAAAAAAAATATGCACCTGTAATTAATAATGAAAAATATTTCAATTATTAGAAAAAAACATAATTATATTAAAATAGCACACACAACTGCAAAAAAAATCAAAGCCACCAAATATTTATTCCAAATCGATTTCGTTAACTCTCAACTCGAGTGTAAATAAAGTAATTTCACATCACTATATGCTGTGTGGTAGGTATTCTGTTTACTGACCTGAAAAGCCTGGGAAGCCTGAAAGCAAAATGTTGGGTGACGTATTTTTCAGGAATAAAGCCGGAATTTCGAAGAGAAATGATTCTTGTTATGAAACTGAACATTTATATATGATGTATATGAATCTTAATGGATATGATGTGGAGCGGCCCTCGGAAAGGTCGAGACGCCGAATTCTTTCGAATTTGCCCGTACATTTTTGGCAATACGAAATATTGTTCACATAAATTGCAAAAATAAGCAGTCTTATTCTGTAAACACACAGTCGTTGCTATGTTAGTTTTGATTTTGAAAGTCACAATAGCAATTGGGGGGCTATCTATAGATAATATTTGACGTTCGAACAATCGACTAAGTGCGTGTCGGACCACGCACAATGAAGGGTTCTGTAGTTGGGATAAATTTATACCAAGAAGAAACTTAATATTTTAGTTGAAAAACAGGTTCTCCCATACATTCCAACTGCAAATGTATGCACAATATTGAGAAATTGACCGTGTTATTTTAAGACCAAAGATTTTTCTGTAATCTTTAAGCACAGCACTATTTTCTGTATTTTTTTTTTCTAATATAGAAAGTAGTTTTTTAAAATATTTTTGGCTCAGGACAATTTTCATCTATTTTCGTAATTAACTTTAAAAAACTTTATTTTAAAATTATAAAAAAAAATATATTTCAGACCCCCACAGTAAGCTCGTTCATTTTATATGTCACACGGTACAGTTTTCAAAACTTTTTTTAAAATTTTCTTATTTGCCCCGCAAAAAATAAAATTAAAAATAAATATTAAAATTTATTTTATTTAAGTACTGTAAACATCGTGTTTTGGTTACATAAAAACATATGTGTACCAAATTTCAAAATTGATTCGGAGCAAATTGACTCTGACGATGGGCTCTGACAGACTGACAGACATAAGGGTTCCGTTTTTCCTTTTGAGATACGGAACCCTAAAAAGTGCTAATTCTCAGGTTAATGTGAGTAAACGATTTTTGGTTTTGAAACTTGGGTATTAGTTATCGCATGGTATGCTTGTTAAGTTAATGAATTAGATTTACAGATGATATAAGGAAGTGTTAACTTCTGAACAGTTAAGCACGGTTCTGATATTAAAAAGATGTTCAAAGACATTGTCCGTTTCAGGTATATCTGTATGCCAGACATCATCGTCATCTATCTACCCTTTTCCCAACTAAGTTGCAGTCGGCTTCCAGTCTAACCGGATGCAGCTGAATACCAGCATTTTACAGGTGACCCTTGCTAAGACTGGTTGTCAGACTTTTGGGCTTACCCGTAACGACTGTCAAAGATTTACGAATGACAGCCGGGACCAACGGCTTAGCGTGCTTTCCGAGGCACGGAAGATTTTTGGTATGTAAAGATGGTCACCCATCCACGGACCAACCTCACCAAGCGTAGCTTAACCTGATGGATCGACCCGTGCGGCTGTTATTATTTAGCCACGAGCCTCTTTTAAAGGCCACCCATAAAAAAAACTAATCATTCCGAAAATGGGCATCGCTTAGATCGGATAGTTTAGGATTGCACAATATCCATTATTTATTTATTTAAAAGTTTTTATAACTTCTACAGTCTGATTTTTAATTCCACGGAATTCTGACAGCAGTAATTTTTTGACACTTCAGATATCCTAAACCTTTTTTCTTTGTTGTCCTTTTTATAAGTTGAAAATGACTACAATTTTTTGGGATATAAAATAACAAAATATGAAAGAGAATGGGATCAAGTAAATTATATGACAATGTAAATAGTGTTTGTTTTGTGCATTCAATGCACACTAATTAAAATATTAATTTTATATGGCTAAATGCAAAAAAGCGTAAAAGAACATATTTTTTTAAATTTAAATATTTATTTAGGTATCATTATCACTAATATCATCATCGTTGTCTGTCTGTAGTTACAAGAAGCGATGATTTTACAAACAAAAAGATATTACTAAAAAAGGTTTGTAACCTATGGATTATTAGACAGGGATTCCTGTGAAAGAAAAATAATTACCTTACTAATTATCGTAACTTCAATAATATGATAGTAAAAAATCTGATTACCATTTTAAAATTATCAGTCAATTTTTAAGTTTTAGTTTTTCTAATTGAAACCTTATATTCAAGAAAGGTTTTTTTTTATTTCGCTTAAATGCGTTCCGTTTTTATTAGGACCGTTGTAGTATTGGCAACACTTCTGAAATGTCAGAATTCCGTGGAATTAAAAATCAGACAGTTAAGGCGCGGACTGACTACGATTTTAAACGGCACACAACCGCGTAATCTATTGTCACCATTGGCTGGCTTAAAATAAGGTTGAAAATTTAAAATACATTATACTTGTGTTGCTGAGATGTGACTAATCTGCGAATGTGCATTTATTTTCAGGGTTTTCTTTAGATTATTCAGAATATACACAATAAATTAAATAATTGTCCGGTTAAAGTTTTGAAAAAATGTTAATTCTAATTCGTAAAAAAAGAATGTCGTTATCGCTGAAAATACAGAGATGTTCGACGACAAAGGTTATTTTTATGGAGCAACTTCCAATTTTTTTATTGGGAATATCAAACTATTTTTTACTATTGTATTCGGTTAAAATTTTTCTTTAAACTCTTCTCTGTGCACTGTATTTTTTGCGTCGGATAGTTTCATTCGTTACGTCATACTCGACAATCCAAGAAAACAATTTTTGTGAATATTGAGCTAATACCGCGACTTAACAAATACTTCTAAAATTTTAATAAAGAATGATATAATTTCGTATTTGAAACCTCTATAATACAAAATGTATATTTATCTATTTACCTAAATAAATATTTTATCTCTCTGACATACCTAATACATATTTTACTAGGGTCAGCGTTCAATTGTTTTAAAAGCTTACTTTGCCTACCTTTTACAAATACACAAGGGATGTTATCTCTTTACATTGTGCCTTGCTCTGAATAGTGGGGTAAATAGTTGAATTTAATAAAAACGTGTGTTAGAATTTCTGACTCACGAAAAAAAAAATGGTCTAGTTTTTAGTATAACATTTTTATTTGTTTTAAAAGCCCTGACAAAAAAAAAGTGTAATCATAGACTTAAATATTCGAAGTGGGGCTATGGTTACCTACACTTTTTAGGGTTCCGTACCAAAATTGTAAAAAGGAACCCTTATGGTGCGACTCAGTCTGTATGTCTGTCTGTCACAGCTGGATATCTCAAGAACTACTAATGCTATCAACTTGAAATTTGGAACAGTTTTATATGACGTTTACCCAACTATTTTGCAAATAAGAAAGAATTTTTTTTTTTTTTGCAACAGGGACTGAAAGGGGGTCTTAAAAATTCAAAGTAGGGCTACTAGGGCATGTGGGGTATCATATGAAAAAAACGCTGTTTGCACATTCTCAAACATTTTTTTTATTTTGCTTTATTCCGCATAGTTTTCGACTTTCGATGAAAAATGTAAAAAAACTACCGTTCCCCCTTATCTCCGAAGTTTGCATAGAGACAATTCTGAAAATATAAAATATTCTATGTGATACAAGTTTATGTAAAAATTACAGGAAAAATAAAACGATGTCTCTAAATATCACATTTTTTCAGAAATCGGAACGGAACCCTCGGTGCGCGAGTCCGACTCGCTCTTAACCGGTTTTTTTTAAAGAGATTTTAACACAACTGACATGGCATCTATGTAGGTACGAGGCAAAAATAAGAGTGATTTAAAATTCGACTAAAAGCAGTGGTCTAAGTGGATTTTCACCAATCCGATGGTCATCAGTAATGATACTAAAAGCAGTGGTCTAAGTGGATTTTCACCAATCCGATGGTCATCAGTAATGATACTAAAAGCAGTGGTCTAAGTGGATTTTCACCAATCCGATGGTCATCAGTAATGATACTAAAAGCAGTGGTCTAAGTGGATTTTCACCAATCCGATGGTCATCAGTAATGATACTAAAAGCAGTGGTCTAAGTGGATTTTCACCAATCCGATGGTCATCAGTAATGATACTAAAAGCAGTGGTCTAAGTGGATTTTCACCAATCCGATGGTCATCAGTAATGATACTTCCTGCAAGCGTTCTTTTGAATGGTTATTACCTAATACTATTGAGGAGGCCCAGCATAAGAAGAAGGTGTATGATTTATGAGGAACTCGTGGCTAAGTAATAACAGCCGCACGGGTCGATCCATCAACTTTAGCTACGCTTACCGGGGCTGGTAGTGGGTGGGTGACCATCTTTACATACCGAGATTCCTCCGTGCCTCGCAAAGCACGCTAAGCCGTTGGTCCCGGCTGTCATTCGTGGATCTTTGACAGTCGTTACGGGTCGTCAGAAGACCGAAAGTCTGACAACCAGTCTTATTACCCAGTTACTGGGTTGTGGAGGTCAGACAGGCAGTCGCTTCATGTAAAATACTGGTATTCAGCTGCATCCGGTTAGACTGGAAGCTGACCCTAACATAGCTGGGAAAAGGCTAGGCAGATTTATTGATTGGGGATGATTCATTAAACAGTATTCTGTTCACTATAACACCACAATGTGCAGACGTGGTTAGTATTTTTACCAAAACAAACTTAGTTTGAGAGCAGTGACAGCCCTGACTGTTGTAGGTAATAGCGCCAGACAAGCGCCTTACTTTTTGTAAATAATTTCATCATCAAAACTCTCAAAACGGTGAAGGAAAACATCATGAGGAAACCGGCATATCCTAGAACCAAAAAATCGTAGACATGTAAATAAATAAATATCCTTGGACATTTCACACAACGCCATCTAGTCCCAAGCTAAGCAACCTAATGCTTGTGTTATGGTAACGAGATGGCTGATAAACTACTTATATACATTTTTTTTTTTTGTAAATACATACATATTATAGATAGAAAAACACCCAGACTCGGAACAAATACTTGTAGGTCATACAAATATTTGTTCCGTGCGGGAATCGAACCCGCGACATGCTACGCAGCAGTCAATCACTCAACCACTGCGCCAACCGTGTCGTCAGACACGGATTGGTACGCAGTACGGATTGGTAGATGTGACATCTACCAATCCGTACTGGGTCCGCGTGGTAGATTACATAGTATATATATTATATAGTATAAGTAGGTATGTATGTATATTATTAGTTTATGTACTTGTATACATAGTCTATTTATAATTAATTACGATATGTGTTTAGTGTTCTTTCTATAATTAATCCTCTCGTACTGAGCACCTGCTATAAATCTCTTCACCACCCTTGGTTGACTGGTAGAGAATGTCGAAGGCATTAAATCCACCTTTGTACAGTTTTTAGTGCGAAAAGTTTAAATAAATAAATTACAGCCCACTCCCTCATGAAGAGAGGAGGCCTGTGTTCCAGCAGTGGGAACATCATAGACTGATTAATGTAAAATTCACCAAATAACCCCTAGAGTGTCGACTGCACCTCGAATGAACCCCCTGAATTTGGATAAGAAAAAACCCTTTATACAGGGTTATTGGTAAAACACCAGCAACCTCTTAAGGGATCATTATACTCATCATTATGAACAACTTTTACTATGGGACCAAACCTAAAATCGCGAAAAAAAACTTGTCAAAATGTAGGGAGCAGCTGTTTTTTTTGGTTGGTTTGGTCCCATAGTAAAAGTTGTTCATACTGATGAGTACAATGACCCCTTAAGAGGTTGCTGGTGTTTTACCAATAACCCTGTATAATAGGTATATAAGCTTATATCGTATATATATCAACGTAAAAAAACATCATCCGATGGAAAAAAATCATCATCAATAGTTGTGAACCTATGGAGTTCGCAACTAACCCCCTCAACCCCCACTGGGGTTTTCGGTTTATAAATTAGTAGGTACATAATAAACACTTAATGGGTAAATAAAAAGAATATAAGTTTTCGATGTGTGTAGTACAGTGCGAACTCATTACAGTACTGCCAACATCGAAAACTTTTTGTTCGGTCGCATCTGGCTCTTCACTAAAGAATAAGTAAAACAAAAGAGAGAGAGGGTTTAAGGTGAGCGTCCATTGGTCCGCGCCGGCCGCACCGCACGCACGGCACGCAACGGATTTTGGTTTGCTCTGTATGAATTCATATAGAACTGCGTCCACTATCGATACCGGCCGCACTGACCGCCGGCATATATGAGCAAAAAAGGCGATGCGTGCCGGTGACGTCATAAGGAATGCCGGTGACGTCACCGGCACGGAACGCATTTTTGAACTCATCTCATCTGTCAGTGTCATCCTACTGATTCCATCCGATTCCAGGGATTGACGAAGACAATGTTTTTTTTTCTAGACTAGTCCTTATATGCATAAAGACTAGTCTATACAACATTAGTTTTTGTTTATACTAAACCCGAAATGGGTCATTGTACTCATCATTTTGAACAATTTTTTCTACGGGATCAACCTTGAAATCGCGAAAAAAAAATCTACAGTCCAGTACATTTATCTACATCAAACTCGTCAAAATGTACTGAACAGCTGATTTTTTTTTCAATGATGAGTACAATGACCCCTTTTCAGGTTTATTATAAACAAAAACTAATGTTGTATTAACAAATTAAAAACAAAATTGAGTTTCTGGTTTCTGACTGCATTTCTGTTGTGCTTTATTATCAAAATTCAAAAATGATAATAATGTTTAGACTCGTGCTCATCGATATGAGCGGCACGTGTCAACGGCAGAGGCAACTGCAGTCATCTTCTGCCAACAAGCCATAGATAATACACTATAATTATAAAGTAATATAGATGGGCCACTGAGGTTTTCGTTTTGTAAAAAGTGAGTACCCAAGCCTAGAGATACCGCTGCATGTCCTAATGACTCCTTCGCTAGCTCACTAGATGGCGCTTTTAGGAGTTTTTGTTTCTAGTATTTAATCCCTAAACATTGTATTGAAGAATGATTATATGTTATTTTATTTGTGGAATAAATTAATTCTTATGTGTATAAAATAAGACTATGATGACAAATTCATATTCTAGAGGAAATTTAGAATTCGAAACATACACATAAGAATTAACCTATTTCACAAAATAAATAACATAAACATTCTTCAAAATCCTAAACTATAAATGCCATCATCAAGAGACATACCAATAAATGAAACGGAATAAAATGGTAGATAGAAATGAAATAATATTTATTTAGAAAACAAGCACAGTCCTAAGATTGGTCCTAAGTTGTAAAAGAACACAAAACAGATCACCAGAACACACAACACACGACACAGAAACAATGAACGAAACTGTAGGAACACACATTAACTTCATTCATTTATGAAGTGTATTCACAAAAATAATAGTGACGATTTGGAATCAAAATGAAATGGAATAAATAATAATTCCTAATATATTGTTATAGGGAATATCAAATTTGAACGAAACCATAGCAACGAAACAGAAGAAATATTTTCAAAAGTCAACAGTACTGACTGTTTCTATGGTTTCTCTAACATCATTTACGTTTAGTTTCACTCGTGAAAAAGGTGTTATATATTTTGCTACTATATTTATCTATACTAATATTATAAAGAGGTAAAATTTGTATGTAAGTTTGTAAGTTTGTATGTAGGGGGTAATCTCCGGAACTAATGATCCAATTCTAAAAAAATTTTCACAAGTAGAAAGCTACATTATTCCTTAGTGCTATAGGCTATAAATTATATTTATATCATGCATATTAGCCGAGCTATCACAATTTTTATCTAACAAGTCGGAAAGAAATACCTCTTTAAACAGACTTTTTTGCATGCGCTGCCTCAACGGTTGTTTATAATTGAGAACAATGTATGGCAGTCTGGTCCGTCTTAAATAATTCTACAAAAAAGTCCGGGACACCATATATTACTATGTATCTTTTATATTTTATCTTTTATACATCTTTTATTGCTTTAAAAAAGTATTTTTTAGACATACTTACGTTTGGATGATTATTTAAACAACAAAACATCAATCCTTATCAAAATAAGTTATTTTATGATCACAAGGACATCATGGATATAAGATTTGGCCTTTACAGTATGTCAATTGGTCATACAGTTTCGGAGATAATATAAAATTACTAAAACGCAAAATAACTTTAATTCATACCGGTCGCTCTTGAGCGAACATGTTTAGTGCGGACGTTTTATCAATTTACCCATAGTTGGCGTTGTGCAAATAAGTATTTTTTCTGAATTGCGACATTTTCCGCGGATTGACGACCCTCTCGATTTATTATTTCAATAACAACTAATTAAGAATGATATTCTTAATTCGTTGTTCAATAATGTCGGTGGAATACAGCGGAAGAGTTTGTTTCTTTGTTAGTTTGTTTGAACGCGCTATCTCTGGAACTACCCCAGTCGGATTTGAAAAAAACTTTTTGCATTTTATAACCCAGTTCTTGAGGAGGTCTATAGGCTATATAACATCACGCTAGGGCCCTTAGGAGCCGAGCGCGAAGTAATAGCGCGGGCAGGCGATGCGGAAGGATATAGGCTATTTAACATCACGCTAGGGCCCTTAGAAGCTGAGCGCGAAGTAATAGCGCGGGCAGGCGATGCGGAAGGATATAGGCTATTTAACATCACGCTAGGGCCCTTAGGAGCCGAGCGCGAAGTGATAGCGCGGGCAGGCGACGCGGAAGGATATAGTCTATTTAACATCACGCTAGGGCCCTTAGGAGCCGAGCGCGAAGTAATAGCGCGGGCAGGCGATGCGGAAGGATATATGCTATTTAACATCACGCTAGGGCCCTTAGGAGCCGAGCGCGAAGTAATAGCGCGGGCAGGCGATGCGGAAGGATATAGGCTATTTAACATCACGCTAAGGACCTTAGGAGCCGAGCAAAAAGAAAAAATGTCAGAAAGGATGCTTAAGCGCTAACGAAGTAATAGCGCGGGCAGGCGTTGCGATGCAATGCGTCGTTGGGGACAAGAAATTTCACGCGGACGAAGTCGCGGGCAGAAGCTAGTACTTAATAATATCTTCGTCAATCTCCATGACAACGCGCGACGTCTACTGACAACAACAAAAACACTCAGACTAAATAAAAATGGTGGACACATGACACCGGCAAATCCGTTCAATCCGTTGCGTGCCGTGCGTGCGTTCCGGCCGGCCGGCGCGGACCAGTGGACAGTGGACGCATGCCATCGGCAAATCCGTTCAATCCGTTGCGTGCCGTGCGTGCGGTGCGGCCGGCGCGGACCAGTGGACGCTCAGCTTTATTCCATTGTTTTTCCAACGACCAATACGAATAAAAGACTTCATACTGTTCTAGTGGGTAGGTACTCAAATAAGATAGATATTTCTGAAAATATATCGGGACTGAAAACGAAGTTTTAAACGTTCAAGTTTAAATCGAAATTGGTTGCCGCGTTAGTTGTATTTACTTTGATAACTTTGCGATAGCTATGCAGTTCGATCTACTGAAGTCAATAACGACATAAGTTTTATATCAGCTCCCGTACACAATTTTATAGATATCGTAATTTTATAATCACACGTGCGGATATCGCGCAAAGTCACCAGATTTGGGGCGACAGATGCGCGAATTTGCGCAAAATGGCTGCGACAGAGGGGCGGATATGAAAAAATCACAGATTTAATAATCATTATAAATTCGAAAATAACTCTGTCTGTTTGTCTGTCTGTCTGTTACTTTTCACGCCTAAACCATTCAACGGATTTCATATTATAAAACAAAGCCCCCGCCGCGTCTGTCTGTAGGTATGTTCGCGATGATTTCAAAAACTATCACATCACATCTAGAATTATCACATCACATCTAGAATTATCACATCACATCTAGAATTATCACATCACATCTAGAATTCATGTGTACGTGTTTTAGTTTAACATAACATTTTTTGCTTATCTTACTTGCATTATTTGAAGGCGTAATAACAGGTTTAAAGTCACTAAAATCATGAATATTTGCGTCTTATACAATTTCTACCAGTCAATCGCAAGCCGTATTTAAAAACTTCGTTCCAAAAAATTAAATCATTTTACATGCCGTTCCTCCATAATTCCTTAATTTCCCAAGCCCTGATGTCTGTCCCTGTCACTTATCAGAATATCATTATATGCCGATATCGACGCGTTATAAATGTTGTTGTTTTTTTTTTATTGTTGCTATTTTAATCTGCTGTTATTATTTTGTGTGCCTCTGTGCTAAATTAATGTGTTTTCTTTCTTTCTTTTATCTTTGCAGCATTTTAATAAGTTGGTTGTTACGGCAAATTTTGCCTTCACGCACATTTTAAAGAACCAGTGTTATTTTTCAACTAAGTATAGTAGTAGTAGCTATATTTGTATTGAAGCCTAGATGGGGACGTTCCTCTTTTTAACCGACTTCGAAAAAGGTGAACGCAAACCAGAATTGGAATTGAGAACTTCCTGTTCTCAATTCCAATTCTGGTTTGCGTTCACCTGTTCGCAGAATGGTCGATTCCTACAATAGGACTTTTGAACATATAGACATTTTTGCATGTGCTATAAGTTCAAAAGTCTTGTTCTTAAGGAGCTTTCTTGAATTTGTATTTTATATTTTTCTTTCTGTGACATACAAACACACCCCCCACACACACACACACACATAGTTTGTTCTTCGGATAATTTCATCCCGACTACGGAACCCTTCATTGTGCGTAGTCACTTGTTTATTTATTTAAAGCTTCCGGGTTTTATTGCAGCATAAAAAAATGAATGAATGTACGTTCACGAACTAATAAGGCAATATTGACAATCTCTTTGTCAATATTGCCTTATTAGTTCGTGAACGTACATTTGTTATATAATTCCATTGCCGTCTCAATTTCGATCGATTTCACACTCCAGTAAATTCATCGGAGTTCCAGGATATTGGCAATAAATTTGAATAGTATTGAAACAGTATAAACTTGCCAGATATGCTTCAGTGAGTAATCATTCATGTCCATATTTCATTCCGATGCAACTAGGCAATCGGAGGGTGAGTGAGCAAGGAGGAGGTGAGTAAGGGACCGTCCTCGCATGAGATATGTACGGTCTTCTGGCTGTATACAACACCTAACAATACCTAATTCATAAATATGAATAAATATTTTAATGATAAATGAAATGAATACCAAAAATCATTAGGTATACCGGATGACTAATTGGGTATATCAGGTGAACGGAGTAGAAGCCTATGGCATACATACCTAACTTTTTTTTTTTTTTTACATCAAAAAAATCAGAAATTCAAATCATATGCACGCTGCATATGATTGAATTTCGATATTTTTAAACGAGATACTATTTTTTTTCAAAATTTCTGTTTTTATTGTACAAAAATGAAAAGTTTACATCGAATTTGTAGTATTTATAGGTACATACATTTTTTTTTCTAAGCTATTAAAAAAAAAAAAAACTAGTAATGCCATAGGCTTCTACTCTGTTCACCTAATATACCCAATTTTTTTCGAGTAATAAAAGTCATCCAGTATAATTATAAAAGACAAAAGTGATTGACTGATGTATCAACGCACAGCCCAAAACGCTTGGTCTCTTGGATTTGGAATCTGTAATTACAAATCTGGCACGTCCTTATGAGGTCTAGGGCTGCACTCAGGATTTTTCAAAATTCACCTGCTAAAGTGTTAAACGGGGGTCCAAAGTTTGTATGAAAAATCTTATTTCTTGAGTTAATAGGCTTGAACTTCCACGCGGGAGAAGCCGCGGGAAAAGCTAGTAATAAATAAAACCAAAGTGGATGTGAGTAGTAGAAAAACATATATATTTTACTTTTTCCAAATAATAGGTAATATAATTATAGCCCTCTTCATTCCTAAAATTATGTATATTTTATAATGTACCTAATATATTGAGTTTGAGGATGTCGAAAATTATACCACGGAAAAGTACTACCGGGTTTAAAAATAAGTAGCTTATGTGCTACTCCAGAACTCTCAAACTCAAAGCATTTATTTCAAACTAGCTTTTGCCCGCGGCGTCGCCCGCGTGGTTGTCGAAAAATATTCCACGGGAATGCCCTACCAAGAAATCCTTCCTTACTCCTCGTCTACATTACAAAGCGAACCTCTGTGCAAAATTTCAGCTTTCTAGGTTCAAGGCTTTGGTCTGGGCGTTGATGAGTCAGTCAGTCAGTCAGGAGTTCTCTTTTCATTTAGATAAACCAATAAAAGCTACTTTTGAATTGTCAAGGGGTCGGCCAGTCAGAATGATGAAACTAGTCGCCCAATTCAAAACGTAGTAGCTAGATACCTAAGGAGAAGAACGGGCAAGAAAGCTCACGGACACTCTTTTAAATCAAAATATGGTTACAAAATATTGGTAAGACTATAATCTACCTCTATGCAAAATTCAATCTAGATCCGTTTAGTCGTGATTGAGTAACAAACACCCATCCATGAAAACTTAATCTACATCCGTTTAGTCGTGATTGAGAAACAAAATTGAATGTAGATCCGTTTAGTCGTGATTGAGTAACAAACATCCATACATCCAAACTTAATCTAGATCCGTTTAGTCGTGATTGAGTAACAAACATCCATACATCCAAACTTAATCTAGATCCGTTTAGTCGTGATTGAGTAACAAACATCCATACATCCAAACTTAATCTAGATCCGTTTAGTCGTGATTGAGTAACAAACATCCATACATCCAAACTTAATCTAGATCCGTTTAGTCGTGATTGAGTAACAAACATCCATCCATCCAAACTTTTACATTTATAATGTTAGTAGGAAGTAGGATGTGTTAGATAAAGCGGTATGCTGCTCAATCACTCACAATGGCTGCAAGTAATTTGATGAAAAACTATGACTACCAATGCCTAGGATTAACTAATACAATAATTTATATTCGGAATCATAGAAAAGTTCCTCTGCACTTAAAGGTGTGACTGATACTGCAAGTGACAGACGGTCGGTATATTAAAATCACAACTGTCATATAATGACAGTTTTGATTTACATTCGGATAATTTAAGCTGGTGGTGAATTTGCTTAAACATTAATTTCCCTGACATGAAGTAGGTCCCGTAGGAAACCACGGGCCATAGCCCGGGCTTATATTACGTTGAAATAGCATAATAATTGCAATCTGCCTAGCCTTTTCCCAGCTATGTTGGGGTCGGCTTCCAGTCTAACCGGATGCAGCTGAATACCAGTATTTTACATGGAGCGACTGCCTATCTGACCTCCACAACCCAGTAACTGGGTAATACGATACCCCTTGGCAAGACTGGTTGTCAGACTTTTGGGCTTCTGACGACCCCTAATGACTGTCAAAGATCCACGAATCACAGCCGGCACCAACGGCTTAACGTACTTTCCGAGGCACGGAGGAATTTCGGTATGTAAAGATGGTCACCTATCTACTGACCAACCCCGGCAAGCGTAGCTTAACCTGACGTATCGACCCGTGCGGCTGTTATTACTTAGCCACGAGCTTCTCAAATAGCATAATATTTTTTATAGGTTGATAATTATTAATTAAATAGCAGAATAATTATGAACATATAATGTTTCCCATTTACACGGTTGGCGCAGTGGTTGAGTGATTGACTGCTGCGCAGCATGTCGCGGGTTCGATTCCCGCACGGAACAAATATTTGTATGACCTACAAGTATTTGTTCCGAGTCTGGGTGTTTTTCTATCTATAATATGTATGTATTTACAAAAAAAAAAAAAAAAAAGTATATAAGTAGTTTATCAGCCATCTCGTTACCGTAACACAAGCATTAGGTTGCTTAGCTTGGGACTAGATGGCGTTGTGTGAAATGTCCAAGGATATTAGTATTATTAGTATTATTTAGTATTAGTATTAGTTGGGACACAGACCTCTCTCGAGAGGGAGTGGAATGTAATCCACCACGCGAGCACAGAGCGGGTTTCCTCACGATGTTTTCTTCCACCATTTTGAGAGCAGTGGTAATTAAATAATTTACACAAAGTAAACCGGCCTGTCTGGGTTAGAATCCACGACCTGCTGCTCGTAAGTCAGGGTTATTACCACTGGGCAACCACTGCTGCATATCTTCGCCAATCTAAGTGACGTAACTGATTCGAACTAATTTTAAAGGGAAGCTATTTTTTTTTTTTTTTTTTTGGTATCTCGGTCTCGATTTTTGCATTATCATGGGGACCGTAAGGCGTAGGTACAGATAGGCCGATTAGACAGATCGATTTGACTTGTATCAAATTACTATAGTTAGGTCGGCTATCGGCTTAGTCCAGACACGTCCAGAAATGTCAGACACGTCAGTCAGTTAAATTATCGACGATATTACGATCATCCACGGCTAAGTAAAATCAATATTTATAATGGAACCAAATAAAGAGCTTTTATCATCCAGTAAAATATTCCCAAAAATAGTTTAAAAGTAAATAAAATGAAGCCATTTTGTATTAAACCCAACACAACAAATGTTCGCTCGTAAAGATTAGTGACCCGAAGTCTTTCTTATCGGTGATATTAAAATAAATAGCTTTAATAAAATGTAATAGGTTAGAAATAAATACGATAAAAGGTTCTTTCCAAAACTCGGAATTTTGGTTGTGTCGATACAAAAGTAGTGTCATCACAGGCCTCTTATTTTCGAACAGGCGCTTTTTTTGGGCACCTTTTTATAGGATCACTTTGTTGGCCGTTTGTCTGTCAGTCTGTCCAGACACTTTTTCTCAATCGTGGAGGTATCAAGTTGAAATTAATATCAAATACGGTCCCTTACATCTCTAAAAAAATCAAGCTTCTAAGTCAACGCAATAAGAAAATGCGGCCATTTATGCGACATATTTTGATATTCGCAAGTAAAAGTCAAAACCGTACCGGGTACTTCCCGTTGACCTAGAATCATGAAATTTGGCAAGAAGCAGTTCTTACAGCACAAGTGAAGGATAAAGTTTAAAAATCGTTAATTTGTAGTTTTATCACATATATTTTTTTTTCCGATTACAAAATAAAATTTGCAGCTGGAGAATTGACCATGACGTATAACAATGTATGGGAGATGGGAGAACATGTTTTTCAACTATAATGTTAAGCTTGTTTTTGGTATAATTTTTTTTTTAATTTTTTTTTATTTAAATAATTTTAACTACGGAACCCTTCATTGTGCGTGGTCCGACACGCACTTGGCCAGTTTTTTTCTTCGTGGATGGCCGACGACGTACAATGGCCTAAATGGTGCAGCCACCACCTACACTATTCATCCACGATGCTACGCAAAAGTCAATCACATAGCCTTGCCTAGCCTTTTCCCAACTATGTTGGGGTCGGCTTCCACTCTAACCGGATGCAGCTGAATACCAGTATTTTACATGGAGCGACTGCCTGTCTGACCTCCACAACCCAGTAACTGGGTAATACGATACCCCTTGGTAAGACTGGTGGTCAGACATTCAGGTTTCTGACGACCCGTAACGACTGTCAAAGATCCAGAAATGACAGCCGGGACCAACGGCTTAACGTGCTTTCCGGGGCACGGAGGAGACTCGGTATGTAAAGAAGGTCACCCATCCACGGGCCAACCCCGGCAAGTGTAGCTTAACCTGATGGATCGACCGGTGCGGCTGGTATTACTTAGCCACGAGCTCCTCTCAACTCAAAAGTGACATGTTACTAACACAAATCAGCATTCACATAAATGTTGTATGGCATTCCAGGGGAGGCTGTCGACGGAACGGTATGTTTTCATGTTTTGTGACGGCTTAGCTACGCTGGTTTCATTTTAAAATGGAGATAAATAAAGAATTATTCATTACATTGATGGGATGTATCCAAAACCTTCTTTTCCTTTTTAGAGTTCCGTACCAAAATAGTAAAAAGGAACCCTTATAGTGCGACTCAGTCTGTCTGTCTATCTGTCTATCACGTTTGCCCAACTATTTTGAAAGATTTTTTTTTTTTTTGCAATAGGGACTGAAAAATTTTAAAAAATTGAAGTTGGGCTACTAGGGCATGTGGGGTAGGTATCATATTAAGGAGCGCTGTTTGCACATTTTCAAACATTTTTTTTTTAGGCCGCTTAGTTATCGACTTTTGATGGAAAATGTTAAAAAAAAAATACCGTTCGGAATAAAGTACGAAATTCAAAAAAGGGTCCATGGTTTAAACTTGGGTTTGAAGATGAACCTTGTTTTGTAATATGACGGAACATGATTGTGGGCAATATTTTCTTTCGAAACAAACTACAGTAATTTCCTTGTAATTAATGACTATACTTAACACGTTATACGTGATTCACATTACGTACAGTTGTTACAAATGTTCCCACAAAACTTCTTTCTTTTAATTACTGTTCTTCTTTTAATCGCTTTTATTTATATTTGTATTTTCGTTACGAAAATCATAGCAAAACTAACAATCTTTTAAACCCAATCGTGTTGCATCATCAAGCAATGCAAGCCGCACGGGTCGATCCGTCAGGTTAAGCTACGCTTGCCGGGGTTGGTCAGTGGATGGGTGACCATCTTTACATATCGAGATTCCTCCGTGCCTCGGAAAGCACGTTAAGCCGTTGGTCCCGGCTGTTATTCGTGGATCTTTGACAGTCGTTACGGGTCGTCAGAAGACCGAAAAGTCTGACAACCAGTCTTACCAAGGGGTATCGTATTACCCAGTAACTGGGTTGTGGAGGTCAGATAGGCAGTCGCTCCATGTAAAATACTGGTATTCAGCTGCATCCGGTTAGACTGGAAGCCGACCCCAAAATAGTTGGGAAAAGGCTAGGCAGATGAGATGTGTTGCATAATCATCCTATAATGTTCTCATTACCGGGACATAGGCTTCCTCCCTTCGAGGGGGATCATGTTGACCTGTATAAAAAATTGCAGTACCTATCGTCAAAAAGACGATGGCGACTAGCATATAGGTTATTTAGAATTAGACGTATTCTTTGCAGGACGTCATATTAGGGGTTAAAATGCAACAAATTAAGCCACCAAATGTTCTACCGAAATTCATTTTTTTTTTTTTGTAATTTTTGTCTACGAAAAATATAAATTATAACGAAAAATTTGATAGTGATCTTTGCCACAGTTTTAGGCATATCTCAACTTTTCATTTGTAACAAAGATCTGCTACGGCATCATGCAGCTGATAATAACTAAAATTTCGCTAAAGTCGCGCCGTAAATCATTTATGATTTGTATTTTAAAAACTAAAAATCTAACTATCTCAAAAACTGTTGAATTTCGGTAGAGCATTTGGTGGCTTAATTTGTTGCATTTTTACCCTACTATGATATCTTGCAAGGAATACGTCTAATTACAAGTAGTCCTGTATACAGGGTGTCCCGTAAATAATGGATCAAACGTAACGGGTAGGTAGCTTACCTAATTTCCAACAACTAATTTGAATATTTAAAAAAAAACCGTTACAGTAACCAGGATATTAATTTTTTTTCGAATTTTACGATTTTGTCTTCCAGAATTAAGCTTTTTTAATGCTGTCGCTGCAAATGATGACATTTTTAGGTATGATTTTTATTTAACATTTCTGAATAGCTTACTAATGTTATAAGATACCATTTTTTTGAATACCGTTTTATTTGCCTTAGAAAAAAAATCTTGAGTTGAAAAGTTTTTTCTTTACGATGTTAGGACCAAAATTGAAAAAATTCTCCTGTAAAAAAAATGTATGACACCGAAAACCACCATTATTTTAAAAACTTGTACATTTAATAAGGTTTGCAAATTGGTATAAAACTTACGTCTAGTCTTTATCGTTACAAAGATATTGCTATGAATGTGATGAAAACAGAAAATAAATTAAATTGGTACTATTCCATTTTTTCATTTTCGTAATGGCTTATGCTTGAATGCTTGTAATCGAAGCAGGTAGTTAAGCGGCTAGCATATTCCGACCCGATGACGTCATCTGTCCGGAATTTGGGACCGCTACCTGTGGCGGAGTTGCACCTCAGTCAGCGTGAAGGGGATAGATAGCGCCGCTTTTGTATTTTTGGTAAATTGGTATGAAGTTGTACATTCTAGTCCTTGTCGTTACAAAGATAATTGCTATGAATCTGAGAGGTGCTCCAAATCAACGTTAATAAAAAAAATAAAAAAGTGTGTACATTTAAACTTTTTCTTTAAAATGTGTAACTGTAGTATTTCAGAGGCGATGTTCATTGAATTATTGAGGCGTATGAAAAGAATTAGGAGGCCGTACTAAAAAAAACAGTTAGTTCAAATAAATCGTTTTATTTGGTTTTTACAATAAATGTTCGAATTGCCTTCCCTCTACAAGAACGCAAAGTCTGCATCTCCTAATAAAGGAAGCTCTTATCCGACGGACAAAACGGCTTTGGTTTATTTCTGATGCAGCAGATTGGATGCGCTGTCGTAATTCTTCTTCCGACGTTATTGGATTCTTGTAGACCCTGTCTTTTAAACATCCCCAGTAAAAAAAATCTAGGGGATTTAAATCCGGAGATCGCGGAGGCCACAAAATTGGTCCTAATCGGCCGATCCATCTGTCCGTATAACTTTCATCAAGGTGCGCCCTTACTGCCGTCGCATAGTGAGCGGGGCACCCATCATTTTGCAACCACATTGCTTGCCGTACGTCTTCTGGAACGTTTTCTAATAACCTTGGCAACTCATTCCTTAAAAAATGGAGATAATATTCGGCGTTTAGAGTAGCTGGTAGTTCAAAGGGCCCTATTATTTGCCCATTGATTATTCCCGCCCATAAATTTATTTTAAATTGATGTTGGCTCCTGTCCTCTCGCATCAAATGTGGGTTTATCAGCTGCCAACTGTGCAAATTATGCAAATTTAAATATCCATCTCGGCGGCATGAAGACTCGTCACTCCATAAAATCTTGTTATAAAACTGCGGGTCCGCCCGAATCATTCTAAGCATCCTTTGGCAAAATTCTATTCTTGGCTGGTAATCACGCGACGTCAGCGTTTGAACACGTTGCACGTGATATGGGTGCAATCGGCACCGTTGTAACACTCGATGCACCGTCGATCTAGAAATTCCTACGCGTCGCGCTATGACGCGAACGGAGACTGACGGATCTTCCTCGATTTCTCGAAGAATGACTTCGTCATTAACTTGTCGCGGTCGTCCTTCACGGGTACCACCAACTCCGGTGCCAAGAATTCTTCCCTCAAGAAGCGCGTTATGCACTCTAATAAAGACGCGATAATCGGGATAACGAACCAGGTTCGGGTATCTTTCACGGTACAATCTTGCAGCCGCCCTGGCATTACCTCTTGCTTCTCCGTAGATAAAATGCATTTCGGCGTACTGCCGTGGCGTGTACTCATAACGAGGCATTGGGCTGAATAAGGTTTCAGCGCTACTGCACACACGTACAAGCACACACAAACGAATGTTTTCGGAGTCCGTAGGATCGCCAAGTCGTTTGTCCAATACGCAAAGAGTTCCAAATCGATAGGCAAAGCAAAGTCCAAAAACACAGCACAAGTCAAATTTTACAGAAGAAAACACCGAGCCACTGACCGGGAGCGAAAGTTGTCTGACGTAGCAACTCGAAGAGAGACTAGTTACAACTAAACTAATAAAATCAAGCAACAATGAAGCCTGTACGAGTGAAGGGCGCAGGAAAGAACAAAAGAACCTGCGCAACTTCATACCGATTTAACCGATTTACCAAAAAGCGGCGCTATCTATCCCTTTCACACTGACTGAGGTGCAACTCCGCCACAGGTAGCGGTCCCAAATTCCGGACAGATGACGTCATCGGGTCGGAATTATGCTATCCGCTTAACTACCTGCTTCGATTACAAGCATTCAAGCATAAGCCATTACGAAAAGGAAAAATGGAATAGTACCAATTTAATTTATTTTCTGTCTTCTTCATCACATTCATAGCAATATCTTTGTAACGATAAGGACTAGACGTAAGTTTTATACCAATTTGCAAACCTTATTAAATGTACAAGTTTTTAAAATAATGGTGGTCTTCGGTGTCATACATTTTTTTTACAGGAGAATTTTTTCAATTTTGGTCCTAACATCGTAAAGAAAAAACTTTTCAACTCAAGATTTTTTTTCTAAGGCAAATAAAACGGTATTCAAAAAAATGGTATCTTATAACATTAGTAAGCTATTCAGAAATGTTAAATAAAAATCATACCTAAAAATGTCATCATTTGCAGCGACAGCATTAAAAAAGCTTAATTCTGGAAGACAAAATCGTAAAATTCGAAAAAAAATTAATATCCTGGTTACTGTAACGGTTTTTTTTTAAATATTCAAATTAGTTGTTGGAAATTAGGTAAGCTACCTACCCGTTACGTTTGATCCATTATTTACGGGACACCCTGTATAACATCCCGAAATCAACCCTCAGAAAGTAGCCCACCAGACACCAACACCCGTCTGTTCGGAGGATCCGCCCTTTTGCAATAGGGGATGAAGAACTATAAGTACACCCTGTTCCTCATACCTCTATAAGACTAATACCTACCTAAATATTATTAACACAAAACCATTTTTTTTTCTATTTGTTAATCTATTGCCAACTGATCATATTTTTTGTAAAAGCTACCACCTAATTTCATAATTATGTGGAAGCAAGAAATATATTGAGTATTGAGTAATGATATGATTGGGTCTTGTTTTTGATCTAACTAATTATAAAATACAAGATTTTGACGTCAGGTTTGTTATCAGATACTTGTGGCTAAGTATAAGAAGGGCTTGTGGCTAGATAATAACAGCCGCACGGGTCGATCGATTAGGTTAAGGCCGCGGTTGGTGCGTGGATGGGTGATCTTTACACACCAAGACCCCTTCGTGCCTCGGAAAGCACGTTAAGCCGTTGGTTCCGGTTGTCATTCGTTAATCTTTGACCACCGTTACGGGTCGTCAGAAGCCCGAAAGTCTGACAACCAGTCTTACCAAGGGTTATAGTATTACCCAGTAACTGGATTGTGGAGGCCAGATAGGCAGTCGCTCCATGTAAAATACTGGTATTCAGCTGCATCCGGTTAGACTGGACGCCGACCACAACATAGCTAGAAAAGAGACTTGATCAGGTTTCACAAACATAAGTTTCTTGTGTCCGTTTTTTAAAGTAAATTCATAGCTTTACTGGTAAACCTAGATTAATTCAAAGCTGAAATTAACGCAGCTGTCGGCAGGTACTTGAAATCTGGAAAAAATCTATATTAAAACTATCAAGGACACTGATCGAGACACAATAGAAGTTTTATGACGTATATGGCCGTTTACTGTCTTTGAAACATGTCGACAAACTCGCAAGAAACAGTCAATTAGTTTGTTTTGTATTTTATTAAGTTGTCCATTTTATTAATTGGTCTAGACTTTATACAACACAAATAACCCGTAACAAGAAACTACCCACCAAAAATAAACGCAAAACATTAAAATATCCGAAAATGCCTGAACTCTAAGTCGACGTACGAACGGACCTAAAAATATCATGGCAATTTTTTTCGCGCACTACATTTTCAACGCTTGTTGGCTTGAAAATCAGCAGAACCAAAACCGAATACATGTTCTGCGATTTCGGCGGTATCTCCAGTGCTGGAGCCATAGCGCTTGATGGCGCGCTTCTCCCAGTCTGCTCCGACTTTCGGTATCTCGGTTCACTCGTCCAAAGCGATGGCGAAGTAGAATTAACACTGGATGGATGAAATGGCGGCAGGTCACGGGAACAATCTGCGACTCCCGCATTCCCCTTAAACTTAAGGGGAAGATATATAAAACAATGGTTAGACCTGCTGTCTTGTATGGATCAGAATGTTGGGCCACAAAAGGGATGAATGAAAAGCAACTGCATGCAACTGAGATGAGAATGCTAAGAGGAATGTGTGGTGTTACACGAATGGATAGAATAAGAAATGAGTACATAAGAGGAAGTTTGAAAGTGGCACCGGTGACTGAAAAGTTGTGCGGAAACCGGTTGTCATGGTATGGGCATGTGATGCGGAGGAATGAGGAAAATGTGGTGAGGAAAGTTTTGAGTATGAATGTCGATGGCTATAAAAGTAGGGGAAGACCAAAGAAACGATGGATGGACTGTGTGAAAGATGACATGGCTAGAAAGGGTGTGACTACCGAGATGACGACTAATAGAGAAGTATGGAAAAAAAGGACATGTTGCGCCGACCCCAAATAAATTGGGATAAGGGCAGGACAATGATGATGACATTTTCAACGCTCTGCTGAGCACCGAGAGTTGAAAATTCAGCAGTGTGTTTCTTCGACGCACTGGATTGCACTCTGTTGTATTCTCAAAGCTCGGCTCAACACCGAGAGTTGAAAATCCAGTGCGCGATAAAATCCCGCCGCGATATTTTAACGCCTGTGCGAACCAACTTAGATAATATAACGTAATAATTTAGGATAATATAATAATTATTATAACGAGCCGTCATAAAGACCGAGTTAGACTCATGCTCATAAACGCGGCGGGCGTCCGATGGAACCAAATAGCGGTTAGGGCAGGTTTATACTTACTCGTACCTACCTTATTATTCTATTTATTTGTTGCTAATAAATTATTTTTGTTTTTAACCTATTGACCAGTGGGATTAACACGACAACTGTGTTCGTGCCCGTTTTTTTTTGACAGGCCGAGGCTACTTACTTAATCGGACGATCAATTCGCCGCCTCAGTCGTATTTATACGACCGAGAATCTATATTGTTTTTTCTTTTTTGATTTATGAGCTGCATACGTATGCATGACCACCATAGAAAGGGGTTTTGTCGACGGAAGAATAGACAAAAATGACGTTTCCGTGTAGACAGTACGACGTCAACAAAGTAGGAAGACTCAACTGCACTTTTTAAGAAATTCACTTTTTACATAATTCGACATAGAATTCTTTGTTTTATCATAGGATTTTTTTTCTGTTTAACTCTCAAGTTTTACTAATATTAGGTCAAAAAAAAACAAAAGATGGATAAATAAAGTAGAACGAAAGATGGTCACTCACCCACGAACCAAATCTGGCAAGCGTACCTGGGGGCCTACTCCCTAAGACCGTCCGTCTTTCCGTCCGTCCGTTTATCCGTCCGTCTGACATTACGTTCGATCAAAACAAGTGTAAAAGTTAAATTTTTCGGACGGGCAAAAACACATCGGGAGTAGGGACAACTGGCAAATCATGTTGTCATTCATACTTCGTTTGGGCCCCGAACCAATCATCGATCCGTAGGTGATACGGAGTAAGAAACGGCCGTAACGAAGTCCGAAACTACGGGCTTCGTGCTTAGGGAGTAGGCCCCCTGACCCTGTGTGTGTACCTGATCGATTGACCCGTGCGGCTGTTATTACTTAGCCACGAGCCCTACAATCTACGTTCATAATATTATTATGCTGAAGAGAAAACATAATAAGTATTTGCATTTTACAGGGCCAAGGAAAAATATTTCAGAGAAACTATGTATGAAGTCCTACACAAAAGTTAAATAAAATGCTTGAAAGCATTTTTACTGACTTCAAATGTTTCTTTTGTCGTATTAATTCGTCATATCAATATTTAAGGTATTTCTCTCGGGGGCCGACTTCAACATTATCACCGTGTAGTCAAAGGAGATTGATTTTGGAATCTCTAATTCTGAAATAATCATAATACTGTGGTGAACCATATAGACTGGCGGTTCGAAAGGACATGTCAAATTCTCGAACTTTAAGTAATAATAAATTATCTTATGTTTGTTAAAGGAAAAACAACTAAAACTGACGCGACCGCCTGGCCCAGAACAGTCTTTCTTGTTTTGTAGTAGTTCAGACAAAAACACATTTAAAAATAGTGTGAACCCTCCCTTAAAACACAACACATAAAATAGTGGTAAAATGAAGTGTTAATTGGCTAGCCCATAACAACAGTTAATATTGTGTTATTTTTACTACATATCTTATAAATATTTATAAACTTTATAATCAACTATACCCGTGCCTTAAAACGTTGCAATCCTGCCAGTCTCTTGGATACTTTACCAGTCGACAGCGATGCGGAGGAATTTTTCGACGCCATATTTTAGTTTTTTTATAGTTTTAGTTAGTTTAGGATATTATATTTTTTAACTTACTTAATTATACTCTTTATGTGTACCTATATATAAAATAAACACAACACCACTATAAGGTAATCTTGTTTTTCTAGCTCACTTTATACATTGGCAGAATAGTCGACATCCACTTAAGGCTATCAGATACGATTTGGTTTCATATCAGTAACTTTTCTTCCACGTACTTTGTGAAAACAAATGCCAATCACTCCACACAAAATAACAATTGAAAATCAAAACTTTTGATAGCAAAATATTTGACGCAAAACAGGACATTGACAATATTATGTAATATGTTTGTGATATTCAATATATTCAAAATACAAAATTATAATAAAGTCATTAAAATTTGATACTCAAGGAAATGTAAAATAGTCTATTTTCTTCCCTGAAACAACAAAAGACGTGTTAATTTTACACTAAATTGGCTGTCAACATTGCTGTCAATTGAATTTGTACGCAATTTCTAAAGCTAATTTCGTGAATGCAAAGTATTATCGATTCTGCCGAATCCTATCTGCTTGGTATCGAAAGATGGGACACTGATGCTGTATTTAATAATACTGTGTGTCATCAATAAACAGAGAGAAGGGGAATTGTATACTCTCTGAGGTTTCTTTGACATAGACGTTTTAAGTAGTCGCAAACAATTTTCTTTATTTAGATACTCTTATCTATATCTATCTTCTATATCTATACTAATATTAAAGCTGAAGAGTTTGTTTGTATGTTTGAATGCGCTAATTTCTGGTACTAACAGTCGTATTTGAAAAATTCTTTTTGCATTTGATAGCCCAATGGTACTCGTATTACACCCATTTTTGAAAAGTATCTCAATCTATATATATAAAATTCAAAGTCCTGACTGACTGATTGATTGACTGACTGACTGATATATCAACGCACAGCCGAAACCGCTGGACCTAGAGACTTAAAATTTTGCACATAGATACCTTATAGAGTGTAGGCATCCACTAAGGAAGGATTTTTGGAAATTCCATCCCTAAACGGGTAAAATAAGGGATGGAAATTTGTATGAAAAATCTTATTGTTTGAGTTAATAGACTTGAAACTTGGCATGAATGTTTATCTAAATAAACTATAAAGATTGTCATTTTTAGTTTTCCTAAATTACCCCCTCAGGAAGGATTGGGGTGTGTCAAAGTTTGTATGGAGGAATTTTAACGCGCGGTCTGATTAACTCGAAACTCAGTATTTATACTTAAGACCAAAAATGAAGAATAACGTGTAACAGAGTTTTTCGAAAATCTACCCCTAAAGGGCTGAAAAGGGACAGTCAATTTTACAGGGCAGGTTTTACTGCGGGGCTTGATTAACTCGAAAATAGGTGTATAATCTGTCGGTGAAATAACCCAAATGATCTTTTTTAATTCCATCCCTGTGGGGGTGAAAACAGGGAATATAGTTTAAATATGAAAAATCTTCATTGGGTTTGGTTTGGCAAGTAATAAAGTTTGTCATTAATCGTTTTTCCCCCAGAGAGAAAGGTAATGGGGGAGGGTGGAAGGGAAGGGGGCGGTGAGGAGGGAAAGAGGGAAGTGGAGGGGTGGTGAATAGGGAAAGGGGGAAGGGGAGGGGTGGTGAGGAGGGAATAAGGGAACGGGAGGGTTTGGTGAGAAGGGGAGGGTGAGGGCGGGGAGGAGTGGTGAGGAGAGAGAGGGAGAGGATGATGGATAGACCCCCTCTATCCATCATCCTCTCCCTCTCCCTCCTCACACACTGCTGACACACACTTTTTTTTGGTTTGTTTGAACGCGCTAATCTCTGGGCGCTAAACTACCAGAAGTAATAGCGCGGGCACGCAATGCGATCCGAAGGGTGGTTCGGGTTAACAAGAAACACGCGGATGGGCAGAAGTTATCTCAATATAATAAAAAAAACTCTTCAACGCCCAGCCCAAACCCAAACCTATAAAGCTGAAATTTTGCACGAGGTTCCCTTTATAATGTAGACAAGAAATAAGTAAGGATTTTTTTTCCCGTGTGATATTTTCCGACATCCACGCGGGCGAAGCCGCGGGCAAAAGCTAGTTAGATTATATTGTGCTAATAATAAGCCACTAAAAAAAACACAAAATTTTTATTCAATCGTTATGTGCCTTATGCATTTAAATTTTACATTTTCAAATTTCGCGCGAAAACGCTGGACGCAGTGGACGCCATATTGCTCTGTGGTCATGACGTCAGTTAGCTGAGTAAACAAACACTTTAAATACGCTGATCAGTTGACAGTTGACATTGACACTTTTTAATTTATACAGCCGTAATGACGTGATAACATGGCGGCTACTTTCATGGTGTTAGAAAACAGATTTAAAAAAATGAAAACTTTGAATTGAATTTTAAAATTTATATTAATATTTTATGAACTAAAACTAACATTTTCCCACTGCTTTTGCCTGAGCTATCTAAATAATATATTTTTAGATTTTTTCTTATATAGAGTAAAATACAATCGGCGATGAAAAAAAGCCAGACTTTTGAAAATTAGGTATTTGAAGAAACTATTGCTGTCGCTCTGCGAGCGCTCCGCCCTCCAATTCGTGCGATAAGGACAACTGCAGATCCGACTAAATAGCCTATGTAAAAAGTCACATTTCGAGGTTTGGCTCTCGTCTGTTTCCTCCTGCAATATTGCACCAATGGGGAGCCACACGCAAAGCTGTTTGTAGATGGCGCTCTGAACGACTGTACATTGTTTTACAAACAAATCCATACAATTTGACAATCGTTCGTTACGTCAAATCAATGAAAAAAGGACAGTCGATCATGTGCCACCTAGCGTGATAAAAAGTTAGTTTTCCTCCCCATTTAAAAGATATTTCATAAACTGATTAAGAAGGATGTATACTATGCCCCTATGTTTTTCTTTTTTCGTTAATAGTTGTCAAATTTGTACACTAGGCCTCTGTTGACAGCGCTCTGAATAGGCAATTTTGAGCATTGTTTGAGGGTTCTAGTTATTATAAAAATAATGTATCATCAAAAAGGAAAACATAGGGGCATACAAATAGCTAATATTTATATTTCTGTAAAAAATCATTGCTTTATGGTCATTAACCTGAAAGAAAACAGGCGAGAGCGTTTGTATGGAGAAAAGAGCACCCGCATTTCTTCTTAATCGCGTGATCATCTGTAATCGGCACGATCATCGTGCGAGTGCGAGCATCCACATGTTCGTCGTTGATCGTCCGTAGTCATTTGCTGAGCGACAAGCATTCAAGATTCCCGGAAGACTCACGGCTCACCGCGATCATAATGGCGACCATAAAAGCATTGACGATGATGGGCGACTACAGATGAGCAAGCGAATGAGAGTAACTCATGAGTAAGCCCACACAATCGTGCTCGTGGGTAATCTTCTATGATCGCCGATTGTGAAGAGGTGCCATAAAATATATGATGACGTTCATCATTCGTTTCATTCATTCGTTCATCATTCAGTTACGACTAAAGAAAATATAGGTAATTTGACACTTTTGACAGGTGCCCGGACTTGACGTCTCAGTGCTGCCAAAAATCCTCATTTGAAAAGCTTGGCACATTTGTCACAAATTATATAAAATATTTTTTAGGCTTAAACTAATCACCACTTTCTGAACGTTTGCGCCTGAACGTTGTGATTATTTTATTTTATTTTTTTGGGACGAAAACAGTTATACAAAAGTGGAAAAAACAAATAATCCACACTGGACCATCCACGAAGTGACATCGGAGTACCTACGATAACGAACGAATGTTAATTGAGAAAAAAAAAGTGCTTAGAAGAAAAACACTAAATACAGACGAATCAAAGGAAGTGGATGACAAGAGCATCCGTCTTAAGGCGAAAGCGCCAGGGTAGCCCGCGAAATTCAAAATTTCTTACGTTTTTTGCAATTTGTAGGTCAGTGTGAGCTTGTATGTTGATTAAAATATGATTTGCGGCCGTAGCTAATATGGCTTTACAGAATTATAATCATTAGAATCAGCAATACAACTCCATAAGTTAGCATTTATCTCAAATCTAAGGTTTGAGGTAAATGCTAACTTATGGAGTTGTATCTCAAATCTAAGGTTTGAGGTAAATGCTAACTTATGGAGTTGTATTGCTGATTCTAATGATTATAATTCTGTAAAGCCATAATAGCTACGGCCGCGAATCATATTTTATTCAACATACAAGCTCACACTGACCTACAAATTGCAAAAAACGTAAGAAATTTTGAATTTCGCGGGCTACCCTGGTGCATTAACCTTAAGGACGACTTGCAAGAAATTATGAAACCATTCTTTTATTTAAAGGAGACCGGCGGATTTCGGCCTGAAGCCCTACAGCATTGAGACTTTTACATAAAAGAAGTCTATTTTTCCTAGTTTCCGATAATGTGGCTAACACCCTTGTAGAACTTCGTGAACTGTAGAAAAACATTTTTTTCTAATTATATTTAATCGATACATCTCACGAACTGATTTATACGAATTGTCCATTTTTTATGTAATTATACTTCAAACGTTATCGCATACGCGTAGATTCTTTATTTACTGCTATATTGGTTTATATTTTATTATTAATTATTGGTTTTAATAGGTTTACTAACGTAGTATAACAATCGATTAATCCATTACGATTATTAACGATTTATAACATATGGCAACACTGATGGTTTACTTCATCGTCCGAGTCCTGAAAGGTTTTGTATCTATGGTCAAGAAATAAATTATAAAAAAAACAACAATGTCACTGTTCATTCAATTCATTGCCGTTATTATTCCAATCCTGTCTTTCAGTGTTGAGATATCTCTGTGCGATCGATTTATTTTCTATTGCCTTTGGCTTTCACCCACCCGGATTCTGCATCTTGTATGAACGTTGACTTGGATATTCCCACTGGACTTTGTTGTTAGATTGCGACAGCGCAAAAATAGCTTAATTTTTTTTTATTATAATATGCCAGTAATTTCAAAACAAGGATCTTTTTATACAAGTAGTTTTATTACTAGATTAAGAAACAACATCAATTGTTATCACAGCTAAGTACGACAGTGATTTTCGAGCTTAACATCTACGTTCCGAGGTAAACCTTCACGTCCAATTCAAGTATAATTGACAGGCTTACAAAATGTTATCATTCATTTATGTAAATCGCGTAGATAATAGTAATCCGACTCAATGTTCTATCAGATTTATTATTCTGACTCAATTTGTTCGGAGGAATATTCTATTATTTGGGAAGAACTTAAATACTTACAGATTCATCATCTGCCTAGCCTTTTTCTCAACCATGTTGGGGTTGGCTTCCAGTCTAACCGGGTGCAGCTGAATACCAGTATTTTCGGGCTTCTAACGACCCGTAACGACTGTCAAAGATCCACGAATGACAGCTGGGACCAACGGCTTAACGTGCTTTCCGAGGCACGGAGGGGTCTTGGTGTGTAAAGATGGTTACCCATCCACGGGCCAACCGCGGCAAGCGTAGCTTAACCTGATCGTTTGACCCGTGCGGTTGTTACTGCTTAGCCACAAGCCCTCTTAAATACAGATTGTTGTGACATATTTTCACTAGAATTTCAAAGTTTTCTTTTAAGTGACCTATGGTTTTTGGAATGCAACCAACTCACCTTGTATTATTAGCTAGTGTTGGGAACTAGCTACGACAGCGCCATTTTGACGAGTTGCTATCCCCATTAGTTAGCATGAAATTGGACCATAGATTAAGGTATCTAGAACTTGGAGATGGCCCATCTGATGTCAAAAACTTCAGAATATATTTAAAATTGCTTTAGATTTTTCTCTATGCAAGATAAGGGGCTCCCCCCTTATATTATTTTTTTGTATATTTTTCATCAAAAATCGAAGCGGCCTAAAAAAATTAAAAAATGTTGTAGAATGTGCAAACAGCGCTCCTTCTTAGGATACTCCACATGCCCTAGTAGCTACATTGAATTTTTAAGACCGCCTTTCTTAAAGATTTTTTTTTTGCAACAGAGATTGCTGTTGCAAAAAAAAAAATTCTTTCTCATTTTCAAAATAAATAGGTAAACGTCATCTAAAACTGTTCCAAATTTCAAGTTGATAGCATTAGTAGTTCTTGAGATATCTAGCTGTGACAGACAGACAGACAGACAGACTGAGTCGCACCATAAGGGTTCCTTGTTACCATTTTGGAACGGAACCCTAAAAAATTGTCAGTCACGGTTAGTAAAGTTTTTTATTTATTTTTTTTGTGTAAAAAAACGTGTAAAATAAACGTTTATTACTTTTAGATTTTGTCACCATTAAACTCATTATTTGTTTGAGTTTACTCTTTAAGCATCGATTTTAATATAAGGCCCCCGGTATGGAAATTTTATGACGAGTGAAATGGTGTCGGCGATGCTTTCCGAAGTCTAAATTGTCCAATTTCTTATTCCTTCATATTCTTATTTTTCCGAATTCTTTTTTTTATATATTCCAAATTTTTCATATTCATTTATTTACACTTTCTCATTATTACATGTTCCATTTTAGTCCACATTCTGTATTTCCCCTAAATAAGTACAATCACAATAAAAACTTTGTAACAGATTTTGTTCCACACATGATTCAACTTGTATAATAAACTCTTTGGAGGGAATTACTCGTATGTGTCATTTATATAAGCATTCTTATCTTGGATATAATCCTCTAATTTGTAATATCAAATAGATCCATGGATAAATTCAAAAATACTTAACCGATTTTAAAAATTCTTTCATGTTTAGAAAGCTACAACATAGGCTATATAGGTATATTTTTTTTTTAATTGAGATCCCTACGACAATTGCAATAATGTAACTCAAGGTATCAAAAATTTGCTTTTAAAGTCATTAAGTTTAGATTTAGAACAATACCAGGCTCGCATAAAATCAAGAGGGTAGGTGTTAACCTGCCTGTCTGCCTGCTGTTAAGACTATCTTACAAAAAGTCAATCTGCCTAGACTTTTCCCAACTATGTTGGGGTCGGCTTCCAGTCTAACCGGATGCAGCTGAATACCAGTATTTTACATGGAGCGACTGCCTATCTGACCTCCACAACGCAGTTTCTGGGTAATACGATACTCATTGGTAAGACTGGTTGTTATACTTTCGGGCTTCTGACGACCCGTAACGACTGTCAAAGATCCACGAATGACAGCCGGGACCGTGCTTTCCGAGACACGGATGAGTCTCGGTATGTAAAGTTGGTTACCCCTCCACTGACCGACCCCGGCAAGCGTAGCTTAACCTGATGGATCGACCCGTGCGGCTGTTATTTCATAGCCACGAGCTCCTCTATCTTAAAAGTACTAGCTGAAATAAATGGTTTTGATTTTAAGTTTAAGTTTCACTATCTGATAAAAAAATATAATATGACAATCCGTTTATTTTCCATTTTGTATCCAACTGTACTCATTCGGAAAATTTTGGTGTTAGGACAATAAATAGTTAAGAAACCTAAGAATTCGGAAATATAAGAATTTGAAAAAATAATAATTATGACAAATAATATTGCGTATTTTAAAGAATTCGTAAAATAAATAATATGGAAAATAGCGAATTTGGAATTTGGCGCTGACATCAGTGAAATACAAGCGTTAACTCAAAAGCGTTGTTACGTTTTTCTGCGCAACGTAAAACAAATCGAACGCCTTTACACCTTAAAGTTGCTTTTTGTATAGCACTGATTCATTGAAAAAACCCTGCCCTTATGGTCCTTTGTTATAGTCCAACAATAAAAAGTCGGAACGGCACAAAAAACAGGAGTAAACTCCCGTCGTGCGTCGGAGGTGACAAACACACTTAAAAAAAAATTAATACGTCCACGTCACATTTTTGACGTTGCTAGTAGCATTGATATGATGACACTCTGAGGGCCTAGACAAGGAAAAAGTCGCTTTCAAAGCTTTTCGTATTTCTACAACGACTTAAAACAGGATTGGCATAAGCTTTAGCTTTTTCCCATACAATTTTACTTTTTTAATCATCGTTACTGCCGATAGAATGTCACTTTCTCTAAGCCCTGAGGTTTTAAGAGTCGACAATACCTTAACCACTATTGCTGCAAATTATGATGATGAGAAAAGTCTGTTGGTTTTATAAAGAGTAATCAACAACAAGTCAAAATCAACATTCAAACTGGGCTGAGAATCAGAACTTTTCGAACGTCAAAATTACATAAGACAGTCCCCACAAAACCCCACCCTTCACCACTTCCTAGTGCTATAGCTGGGAAGAAGAAGTGGCGCAACTCCCCAGCAATAAATAATAATAATTAAATACATCATGCATAATCAGTTTAAAGTTCCCACTGTTGGGGCAGAGGCCTCCTCTATGAGAGGGTGTGTCGTGTCGTAATCCACTAAGCGGTTTGCAGAATGTCTCATGTTTTCGAATTTATGGTTATAAGTCATGCCGGTTTTCTCAAGATGTTTGCGTTCATCGTTTTTAGCGCAGATTAAATACAAAGGTTCTGTTCTAAAAGTATATTATTATAATGAAAGTGTAAACAATCGCTGTTCAGGTTTAATAAAGGGAATTAGTAACACATGCATCTGTATTTAGAAAGTTTTAACTTTATAGCTGTTGATTTATTTGATTTACTTATTTACAAAAAAAAACAATCTTTAGTCGATTCTGTACTAATCGATATATTGTAGGTACTTATTTGAAAAAGTAAAACTAGCCCGCCAATCTATCAACTACAACTATTACTTCACTTCTCGTTTGCGCTTTGATCAAGACGGACGTATAAATTTCCTAGTGACTTTTAATTGGCTAAATAATAATCTATACATTTTAAAAAGCCCTTATGTCGTTTTATTAAAGTGTTAGAACCTAAATTTCCTACAATAACTCATCATTTTTTCCAACATTATTGATTGCATAACATTAATAAATTGTAATTGAGAAATCATTGACTAAATTTCGGAACATATAGAATTTTAAAAATATGTTTTTTAATTCTATAAGCTCTGTTCCATTAAAATAAACCACTTATTTATTTAATAAAGAACGTACCTATAGACGAAATTTTATTGAAATTGCTTTAATTACTTTCGATAACAGTTTTTTCTTATAAAAATGCTAATTTTGAGGAAACTGCGGTTATTTTCTATCGAGCCAAATTGTGTCAAACGTGATTTAGCCCTCATAATTTACTAAAAAAATCTTCAATTTTATAATCATGAAAATAATAAGGCATAGTTTTTGAGGACAAAAATTGAAATTCCGTGCAGCCGAAATGCGACAAAATATCTTGTTTGGGACCCATTTCGCCTTATATGAAATACTAGCTTTTGCCCGCGGCTTCGCCCGCGTGGATGTCGGAAAATATCCCAAGGGAACCTACTACCGGGAATTCCTTCCTTATTCCTTGTCTACATTATAAAGGGAACCTCTGTGCAAAATTTCAGCTTTCTAGGTCCAAGGGTTTGGGCTGAGCGTTGATGAGTCAGTCAGTCAGTCAGTCAGGACTTTTCTTTTTATTTATATGTATAGATATCTTTCAGGTGATTTAAAATTAGAATTTCGGAATCAAATCAAAGCACTCAATTTGTAAGAGGCATTACAAATTGGTAGCCACAGGTGTTCATAACCATTTGTTTTCATTTTCATCATATACTTTCGGAACAGACTATACCTATACATTACTCAGTGTTAAAACAATATAATACATACCGCTCATAAAGTTGTATATCAGCGGGTTGACGGCGGAGTTGGCGTAGCACATCACGTGGCTGATGAGCGCTATGCAGGTCATGACGTCACTCTGTTGGACATCGTATGCCACCCTGGGGGAGAAAACAGGTTAAGAGGGCTCTAAAGTATCATAAAAAGTAAGTTTAAAAACTAAAACCCGACTAACCGAAAAATCACGCTCTAAAAAGAATGAAACAAGAAAATATTCTCATCTGAAATTAGAAAAAGGCAGACAAATTAAAAATCCGGAGTCACACGTTATGTTAGGGCATAAATCGAATAGATTACGTGTGACTCCGGATTTTTAATTTGTCTGTCTTTTTCTAATTTCAGATGAGAATATTTTCTTGTTTCATTCTTTTTAGAGCGTGATTTTTCGGTTAGTCGGGTTTTAGTTTTTAAACTTACTTTTTATTTAAATTATTTTGTGGTTATAATTTCGTTTTGGCTAGAGTCAATTTAAATTTTTAAAGAAGAATAATTATATGTATTTTGGGTAGGTTTGAAGAGACAATATGTTTGGCTCAGATCTGAGGCGTGATTTTAGAAATTATTCCCAATTATCGTGTGCATGCAAGCAAAGCCGCGTCCGAAAGCTAACAATATATACATTTTTGAAATGTGCTAATTAAGCCCTTTCATTTAATACCCAGCACGGCATCATTAAAAAAAGTTTTTTTTTTAGTTCATGACTTTATGTCCTCTAGAGGGCGCCATTTTCAATTTAATGTGACGTCACATAGCCTATAACTAGCGGACAGTCAAGACGTTTCCAATAATACCTCATTTGTCAAATTATGACAAGTAGTTTAGAAGTTATGAGGGAACAGATGAACATACATACATACATACATAGTACATACATACATACCGGTCAAAATCAGAACCCTCCTTTTTGCTTCGCCGTAGTCGGGTAAAAACTTATTTAGCTTTTAGACAGCAAAACTGTGATTTGATAGACTGTGTCAAGTGGTGACAATGCACTCAATCAATCTGCCTGCCTTTTCCCAACTATGTTAGGGTCGGCTTTCAGTCTAACCGGATGCAGCTGAATACCAGTATTTCACATGGAGCGACTGCTTATCTGACCTCCACAACCAAGTTATTGGGTAATACGATACCCCTTGGTAAGACTGCTTGTCAGACTTTCGGGCTTCTGGGTACCCGTAACGACTGTCAAAGATCCACGAATGACAGCCGGGATCAACGGCTTAACGAGCTTTCCGAGTCTCGGTATGTAAAGATGGTCAACCCCGGCAAGTGGTGGATCGACCCGTGCAGCGTTTATTACTTAGCCACGAGCTCCTCTGACAATGCACTCAAAATGAGATAGAAATCTGGTCAATGTTTGTCAAAAATTAAAGTGTCCAGCAATTTTGTACCGATGTCACTGGTAACTTTCACTGTGGCTTGCTCCGCACTTAAGGAGGATGCGCTAAGGTAGCCCGCAAAATTCAAAATTTCTTACGTTTTTTGCAATTTGCAGGTCAGTGTCAGGTTGTATGTTGATTAAAGTTTTATTCGCAGCCGTAACTAACATTACTTTAAAGAATTGTGATCATTAGAATCAGCAATACAACTCCATAAGTTAGAATTGACCTCATGATTTCATGAAATCGCTAGATTTGAGGTCAATTCTAACTTATGGAGTTGTATTGCAGATTCTAATGATTATAATTTCTGTAAAGCCATATTAGTTCGCCCGCGAATCATATTTTAATCAACATACAACCTGACACTGACCTGCAAATTGCAAAAAACGTAAGATATTTAGAATTTCGCGGGCTACCCTGGCGCTTTCGCCGTAAAAGGCTCCCTGCAATTACTTATGGTTGGGCCCGGAGAGGACATTAAAGATTGTACAAAACGGTTCCATTTTTCTTGACGAATACAGAACTATCTTTTGCAAGTTGTCTTGATCTTGTGGCAAAAAGTTGTAGCTGTTATAAATCTCTTGAACGAACAACTTTTTGCTCAACTTTTTTCACATGTATCTAAGTTACAAACTTTTCTCCAGAAAGTCCAAGGATAAGTTTGTACCAAAGACTTTTGTGACGAAGATAAAACTCATAAATAAAAAAACCGTTCTGCTGAAGAAAAAAAAAACAGAAATCTACAGCCTAACCTAACACGGAAATTACATTATCTTCTTAAATTGATACCTAATAGATTCTTCGTAAATTAAAGCTAAGCGTCCACTGGTCCGCGCCAGCCGCAATGCACGCACCGCACGCAACGGATTTAGGTTTGTTTGTATGAAGAAATTAAGGATGCAGTGTTGGATAATTCGGTTCCCTACAAAATGGTTGAGCTGGATGGTGCTGATCTACGCGTCATGTTCGTGAACGGGCGCCGTCAGTTGAGACTGGTCATCTCTTATCTGCCAGGCCTTATTTTTCATTTTATATTTTGACTGTTTTTAAGTATCTATTTTTTATTTATTTTTTACATTGTTCTCACAAATGTAGAAGCATTAAAAATAATGTACCCAGGATGTTGTATTACTTCTCTTGATTTAAAAGGGTGTCCGTGGAGTTTCTGGCCCGTTCTTCTCCATAGAGATCTACGTTTTGGAATGGGCAACTAGCTTCAACTTTCTGACTAACTGACCGACTCTTTGACAATTCAAAAGTGCCTTTAATTGGTTTAATTGAAATAAATGCTTTGAGTTTGAGTTTGAGTGCTAAGAGTATTGAAATAACTTGCGAGCCGGTTGGTGCGCGGCAGCCCACACTGAATTAGCTCGACAAGTCGAGCCCGCCGCGTAGGTACTTGTAACTTCGTACATAAAATGCGGAGAACTCCTGGCCTGGTGTGACGTTATGTTCGTGTGTTGTAGTTTCTAGTAACGCGGTGTTCTAGGGTTTTATATATGAAGAAATAGAGTTATTGTAAGTAACAGCTCTTGCTACTTTGATAAAGTATGATTGATGATCTTATATTGCCCTTGAACTTTTTCTTTATGGAACAAAGACCTCTTCGCTATCCCTTTGAGCAAACACCCAAAAGTTAACAAGATATCACTCGATCTTAATTAATAAAATGTCCTCTAACAACAGGAGGAATTCACGCGAATTAATTAAAACTGACAAAAAATTGTCAACGGATAAAATAATACCCTTGAAGAAACATTGTTCTAAAATATCGCTTTAATAAATATTTCTTTACGCCTTACAAAATTTGAAAGAATAAAGAAGTTCTTAGAAAGCGGTTGCTAAGGGTGCTTCTTTGTAAGTGATAAAGCGATTTCACGACAACCCGATTGCGGATTTTTGAAGTGAAAACTTTAGCGTGTTGATTTTTTGGTAGGGGAAAATCTTATGAGTTCGCGTCACGCGTCACGTCACATGCTAATGTGACGTTATGCGCTGTCAAGTTTTTTGTAATGAAAACTTCTTTCGGCGCGTTGAGCGATTTTTGGTAGGGGAAAATCTTATGAGTTCGCGTCACGCGACATGCTAATGTGACGTTTTGCGCAGTCAAGTTTTGTGTAATGAAAACTTCTTTAGGCGCGTTGACCGATTTTTGGTAGGGGAAAATCTTATGAGTTCGCGTCACGCGTCACGCGACATGCTAATGTGACGTTTTGCGCAGTCAAGTTTTTTGTAATGAAAACTTCTTTAGGCGCGTTGACCGATTTTTGGTAGGGGAAAATCTTATGAGTTCGCGTCACGCGTCACGCGACATGCTAATGTGACTTTTGCGCAGTCAAGTTTTTTGTAATGAAAACTTCTTTAGGCGCGTTGACCGATTTTTAGTAGGGGAAAATCTTATGAGTTCGCGTCACGCGTCACGCGACATGCTAATGTGACTTTTGCGCAGTCAAGTTTTTTGTAATGAAAACTTCTTTAGGCGCGTTGAGCGATTTTTGGTAGGGGAAAATCTTATGAGTTCGCGTCACGCGTCACGCGCCATGCTATAATGTGACGTGTTGCGCTGTGAAGCTTTCACTTTGTCAGCAGTCCCCCCATGACTACCTATTCTTTTTTAATGAAATGTTTTCAGCGTGAATTTTGGGAAAGTATGATTGAATAACGATGCAGGGAAGGTGAACCTTTTTGTATCTGCATGCCAAAACGAACTATATAATAATTGTAAAGACGCAAATCTTCAAGGTAAGGTATCGTAAAGAAAAAACTATAAGCTCATAACTACTCCTGGACAGGCTTCATCCCAACTCTCACCGATCCCATCTCTACACGATTTACAATTACCTAACAAACAAAAATCAATCTGCCTAGCCTTTTCCCAACTATGTTGGGGTCGGCTTTCAGTCTCACCGGATGCAGCTGAATACCAGTATTTTACATGGAGCGACTGCCTATCTGACCTCCACAACCCAGTTACTGGGTAATACGATACCCCTTGGTAAGACTGGTTGTCAGACTTTCGGGCTTCTGACGACCCGTAACGACTGTCAAAGATCCACGAATAACAGCCGGGACCAATGGCTTAACGTGCTTTCCGAGGCACGGAGGTATCTCGGTATGTAAAGATGGTCACCCATCCACTGACCAACCCCGGCAAGCGTAGCTTAACCTGACGGATTGACTCGTGCGGCTGTTATTACTTAGCCACGAGCTTCTCCTAATTACCTAACAAACAACCACAGTATAAATATGGACAGTTAGTATGGGAACTGGGCCTACTTGTTGAAATAATTACATTTGTACGTTCCATCGGAGCGTTGTGGGGTTGTCACTCATAATATTTGTATATGAGTCTAGTAGGAAGGATCTGTTCGAGGTATTGAGCTTGAACCGACTTGAAATAGACACATTCCATAAAATCCTGTCTCAGCCAAATGGTGATGATGCGAAGAGTCTGTTCAGGTTCATGACCCAAATGTAAGCTGTAGCAGTATGTATTTAGGGTACGATGGGACTGTCATACGCATTGCGATTATAAAAGTCCCTAATTAAATAAAAATTAAAAAAAAAAAAAAAAAAAAATTGTAAAATTGAAAAGTGTTTTATTAGAACGAAGTTGTTTAACGGTAACGCGGCTTGTGGTAGGAGTTGACTAGTAAAAATATGAATCAAGTAATAGATCTTTAGAAATAAATGAATTAAAACCGTAAAGGTATACAAATACTGCTGATAATGGCAATGCATTTGATTTTAGTTCAATCTCGTGTCCGCCAATATGAAAGTTATTTCGTAGTTTAAATTTAATTTAAAAAAACCGGCCAAGTGCGAGACGGACTCGCAAACAAAGGGTTCCGTACAATACTATATGTTTAACAATCGCAAAGATAACTTTGTATTTCATAATGATACTGTGAATTACAAGGTTATTTTTTGCAGTTGCAGAAAATCGCCCATATTTAAACAAAATACCTTATGAATCGCCGTTTTTAGTATTTGTTGATTAAATACAGTATAAGGTACATTATATTATAGATTTCGTACAAAAATGGTAAGTATAAAATTGACAACTTTTACGGACCCCTATTTCTTCATTTTAGAAGATAAAAAAAATTAAAATATCTTTGTACTCTACTCGATGAGTTCTAGACAATAACACCCCACACACAGGTGATTTTTTTTTTTTCAAAATGAAAAGTATTTTTATTAGGGGGGGGGGGCTTTTTGTACCGCCCCCTTTATTTTAATTTTAACTTTACTTTAATTTTATTATTTGTTGTTATAGTCGTAATACAAATACACAATCTGTGAAAATTTCAACTGTCTACCTATTAAGGTTCGTGAGATACAGCCCTGTGACAGACAGACGGACGGACGGACAGCGGAGGCTTAGTAAGTTTGTACGCACAATATTGAGATACTAGCTAGACTGCCCGTGGCTTTGCCCGGTTGGATGTCTAATTTCATGGGTTTTAATTTTCTTATTATTGTTTATTTTACATCAAAAGTATAAATACTGTGTTTCAAGTTAATCGGACTGCGCTTTAAAATTCTTCCATACAAACTTTAACATCCTTAAACCCCATTTCAGGGGTAGTTTTGAAAAACTAATAATGACAAACTTTATTACTTACATAAGCAAGTATTTGTGCTAAGTTTCAAGTTCATTAACCAAATGAATAAGATTTTTCATGTAAACTGTATCCCTGTTTCCACGCCGACAGGGGTAGAATTTCAAAAATCATGGGATGTTTCCATAACTTGTCTCAAACATTATTTACACCAATTTTCAAGTTAATCAATCCCCAATAAAATCCTCCGCTGTAAAATTTACTAAAATTGGAAAACCCTGATACACGTTAGTTAGTCTTCATTTTTGGTCTCAAGTACAAAATCTGAGTATTGAGTAAATCGGACCGCGTGTTAAAATTCCTCTATAAAAACATTCACACCCACCAATACCGTCTTCTGGGGTCGCGGGTTGTTCGAAAGAGATACCGTGGCCCTGCCATAGGCAACTGAAGGAACACGGGTGGGTTTTAGTCAGTAAAAGTATGACACGCCCTTCCGCTCCACCCAGAGCGGGAGAAGTCATTTGATGATTTCCCATCCACAAAAAAGGGGGTAGTTTAGCAAAACTAAAAAATGATTAATTTTATAATTAACTTAGATGAATATTCGTGCTAAGTTTCAAGTCTAATAACTGAAGAGATAAGATTTTTCATACCAACTTTCATCCCCTATTTTATTCCCTTAGGGATGGAATTTCCAAAAATTCTTCCCTAATGGATGTTTACACTATATAAGGTATATATTTTCAAAATTTCATGTCTCTAGGTCCAGAGGTTTGGACAGTGCGTTGATTATTATCAGTCAATGAGTCAGTCAGGACTTTGAATTTTATTTATATAGATTTACAAGACCATAAACTTCTGATAGGTTTTCCTGTAATCTATAGGTAAAGAACTATTTTCTGTATTTTTTTCAAAATTTTAGGCTCAGTAGTTTCGGAGTTAAGGGGGGGGAATGGTCAATTTTCGTCTATTTTCTTAAATAACTTCAAAACATTTTATTTTAAAATTATAAAAATATATATTTGAGACCCTCACAGTAAGACCTTTCATTTGATATATCACACGGTACAGTTTGCAAAACTTTTTTTTTTAATTGTACTTATTTTTCCCCCAAAAGGGACCCCTATGTTCAAAATTCATTTATTTACGTTACATGTCCGTGTTTGGGTTACCAAAATACATATGTGTACCAAGTTTCAACTTAATCGGTTCATTAGATTCGGAGCAAATTGGCTGTGACAGACGGACAGACAGACACACGAGTGATCCTATAAGGGTTCCGTTTTTTCCTTTTGAGGTACGGAACCCTAAAAAGTAAGTTAAGTTAAAACATTTTTATATAAGTACTTCTCTAGTTGATTAAATTTCCTTGTATATATATAGTTACAATAAAAATTTAAAAAATTGTCGCTCAAAATATTGAGCATTTCAAGACGAAAAAGTTTGTCTCCTTTTTTGCAATTTTTTTTTTCAAGATCGTAAATCTTTGTACAAGTGTTTTTTTTATATACTGTATTTTTTTTGGGCTTGTAATATGTAGCAATACGGCTAACTGTGCGACGAAAAAGTGGACGTTTCACGGTGCGGTTACGGTAGCGCCTTAAGGCGCAGATATACGCTTGAGTGGTTAGCTTGCGTGTTCTGCGCTGAACTCATGCAACGCGTCATACGTCCAGCCAGTAATAGGACTAGCCCATCAAGGAGCGCTGTCCCAAATTAGACGCATTATTAATTTATTACACCTATAACAAAATATATTATACACACACACGTACACTAAAACACACACACGTACACGTTACACGTATACTAAAAGATAAATAATTAAATTATCTTTAAAATGGTGAAGTTTTCATAAAAATATGCTTGATAGTTTTTGCGTGATTCTCAGTTTTTTATCCGCGTTAGACATAACTTTACAAATTAATTACACTATGTAATATAAACATAATCTTAAATATTCACATATTAAGTTATTAAGAAAATGCTCTAATTTTACATGTACCTATTTTGTCCAAATCATTAACACTACTCGTTTAGACGTGATCTTTAGTTTAAAACCATTAAAAGTCTCGTATCGTCGCCTTAAGGCGAGGTTGCACGGCCTCGAGCGCCTACGACGCGACTTGGGTAAAAGCGACACACGTACGATTCATTTGTTTCCGTCCGTCGCGCGTCGCTCCGCAAATCACATAGTGGTAACTCATGGAGTCGTGGCATGCTCTAAACAACTTCTTTCATTTGTTTTGTCACAATCATGACGTCGCAAGACGCGTGACGCTTTAGCACGAATCTCGAGGTAAAACCATAGATATAAGAAAGAAGGAGATGTGCCCAGTATGTTAAAATGTATCGGAATCCTGTGTCTCCACTTTTTCCCTTTGTCACTTTCATGATTTTAAAGACAAATACGGTAAAATACTTGTAATTACATATGGAAAGTGATTCCATGATTTACATGGCTTCGATTTTTACAAGAAAATACTGACCAACACGGCATTCTTATAAATTGTCACGGTCACAGTCGAAAGCGCACTAGTTCGCGGAGACGAAATTTGTACTATGACCGGCTCATATTGAGCATATCGCTCGGACACACTTTCGCCCGCTTGCCCACTTCTCCTGTTTTTTTATATATCTATGGGTCAAACAAATTCTCTTTTAGTGGTTCAAGGGAGGGCAAAGGGAATTTTCTAGAGGTTTAAGTCTACACTTAAACCTCTAGAAAATTCCCTTTGCCCTCATTCTATTAAAGGAACCTTTACATTTCGAACTGCAATATTTCAATCAATGCCGTACTCAGAATTCTCAGCACCATGTCATTCGAGGAACGCGTGCCAAAGGTTCGCTGTCCCTGCTCTAGCATAAGCTGATTTAGCTAGAAATTGTCTATTCGCTTTGAGTGGGAAAAGCTTTCAGTAGAAATCAAGGTTTTGTGGAAAAATCCTTCCTGAACCTGCCAGATAGAAAAGTCTCTGTACCTATGCATTGCTGGATTTAAAGGGTCATTGTGATGACATGAGTGTAATAGATTATCCTAATTAAAGGAACTGTTATTATCATGAGTAATCCTTTCATTGTTAAACTTGATGTTTTGCATAACCTAAAACTTGTAACAAGTATGCCTAACACCTAATTTACATTTCAACAATTCTTTCATTATTTCAGTATGTCTGTAAATGTAGATTAGTTAAAATACTAAAGAATAATGTAGTAAAACATAGGAAATATTTCAAATAGAAATCCACCTTTTATGTCGTTGATATTTTGGATGACGGTAGATTGAAAAGTCAGTTGTTTGTTCACGACTATAAAAGGGGGAGCTCCGAGGGTAGTAGCAGAAAACAGTTTTCACCGAAAGATAACGGGTGCCCCCTGGTACGTTCGGAATGAAAACCTTCCACCTTGGCCTACCCAAAATACCCACAATAGGACAATTCTTGAAACGCAATTCCGTGCGTTTCTTTGATACCGCCGCGAAACATCGCAACCCTTTAGTTGCCGAATTCGCCAATTATGTCCCCTCCAGAATTAGTAGGACCCGCCGTCCCAAAATTGTTCTCTCCGAACCTGATGACCCTATAACCCTCCTACTGGAGTGTAATACGGCCACCAGTACGGTCTGCAAATGCAAGCCAAGACCTACGTTTCGACCTCGCTGTCGAGGTCGAAATCGTAATTGCCCCCCCTGGCTTCTACTCGGCGAGGTTGCGCCAGCTGGTGGCGCAGCCGAGCCTGTAGCCTCTAACCCCCCATTAAGCACTTCTTCTCGTATCATTCTCCTATAAACCTTGGATGTTATCACGACCCAGCCTGAACTCTCCGGCTGTCCTCCCCACCCCAGCGATGTGTAGTCGCTTAAACCTCTAGTTAGAAGCCCTGACCGTAGGCTTTAAGTTTGCTTAAAGCAGCCACAGGAAAGTCCGGTTAAACAGTCTCGACCCCCAGTGGTCAACTGTGAGAAGCCATTCAAAAAAAAAAAAAATGTAGTAGCACATTCTTGATCCAGAAGTCGACCAGAACGGAGCTCCGGCCTACAGGTCAAAAGTTAAGTAATTATGTTGCTAACATGTTAAATTTATATTTCTATTGTTATTATGTTTGATTTCTACTTTTTGAGTTGTTCTGTATGTGTTATAAATATTGCCAATGTGTCAAATTGAACAAAGGAATATACATGTTAGTAACAATATCTATAATTAGGATAATCTATCAAGTGCATGAGAATTTCAGCTACAGAACTTCGTCCTTACACTAATCTCTTGGATTTAACTAAGAATTGCGGTTGTATCAGAAACACAAGTTCACCCCTTTCCAAGAAAACTTTTGAAACTTCTAAGTTTCCCAAACCAAATCTGAATATAGCCACAGAATATACAGGGTGTAAGTGTAAACAGTGGCAATCTCTGAAGGGGTCATTGTACTCATCATTATGAATAACTTTTACTATGGGACGACACGTGAAATCGCGAAAAAAAATCAGCTGTTCCCTAAATTTTGACGAATTATGCGAACATAAATGTACTGAACAGCTGATTTTTTTCACGATTTCAGATTTGGTTCTATATTAAAAGTTGTTCACAATAATGAGAACAATGACCCCATTAAATTTTGCCACTGATTACACCTACATACTGTATAAGCTAACAGTCTTTTGTACAAGTATCTACATACTTATACAAAAACGTATGGGAAAGAATCATTGGGCATCAAAAAATTCGGCCGTATCGCTGACAACAAGAAAAATGTCTAAAAGGTTGGCAGCATTGCCATGTTGTATGGCGATGCTGATTCTTTAGCATAAAAATAGGTCACGTGAAGAGTTAAACAATCGTTGGAATGTACAGTAGAACAAGTTATCACACTAATCACACTAATATTATAAAGGAGAAAGTTTGTAAGTGAGGGTGTGTGTGTGTGTGTATGTATGTTTGTTACTTCTTCACGCTCAAAAGGCTGGCTCGATTTGGATGAAATTTGGTACGTTTCACAGCTTATACTCTGGATTAACACATAGGCTACTTTTATCCCGGTCTACGCGGTTTAAACCGCGGGGCGCAGCTAGTCTGGTATAAAAATATGACTTGTGTGCTATGTCACCTCCCGATTCACTTCTATAACAAAATACTTAAACAAACGTTTCAGTTAATTTGATGTGATTTTTGTACTGCACATTCAGCTCCAGAAGTTACAAGAAAACTTCTTAATATTCACACATAATAATAATACACTTTCAATATTAATTTTAATTATGTGCGAAATCTCACTGTTCTGTGTTTATAAGTGAAGACTTGTGATTGGCTTGATGTCACTGCGTTTGTTTGTTGATGTTTTCTGTTCCAAGTAACCTAAAATTCATAGTTTATTTAATAAAAAAAACTATGTATTTCAAGTACTTAAAAGTGAAAATTGATTCCGTGAGAGTTTTTAAATGATTTGATATTTGATATTATTTTTACAAGTTTTCACTACAGAGAAAGGCATTCTATTTTTGTAACTATGTTATCTAGACGACAACTCATCACGTACTAACAGCGGTGAGATTGGTTATAGTTGTATGTGTGTGCGTGACCACGGCTTTGTGGCTTCACTTTTGATGTTCGTGGCGGTCTTCCTTTTTTTGTTGAACTGAGGCTGATAGTTACACTTACTATTTTCATTCTGTTTTGTTTGGTTGTAAGTCTTCCACAGATCTTATATAAATAAATACGTTTTCAAGCTTCACATCACTCTCATAAAAGTATGACATACATAAATACTTTTAAAACAGTGATTAATTATTGTTTATGCTTGGACTTTTATTTAGCTGCAATAAATTAACACTTCTTAAATGTCATTTCATTAAAAAATGTTCCCATTGGATAGCGAAATTATAGTAAAAATGACATTAGAAGTGTCATTTTAGTGCAGCTCATTAACAGTCCGACCATAAGTACTCAGCATACTCACAACATTGTTTAAAATTAGTTGCAAGTTAATTGCCTGTATACCAAATAGCTTGTTCGACTGTACGTACCTTTCAAGAATTCTCAAGATATTAATAATTAACAGACAATTTAATATTTATCTGTACAATTAAACGAGATGTTTACCATTCCAAAGTGAAATAGACTGGAAATTGCCATAATAATGCGTAACATTTCACTTTCCCGGCCTATTTATCGAAACCGGAATGGAATATAAATTGTACTGTTAAAATGCTTTCCTCCTTTTGAACTTATTGACCTTAGTCGTTGGATAATATTGTTTCATTTGTTATATGGAAAGGAGCTCGTGGCCTAAGTAATAACAGTCGCACAGGTCGAAAACTCACTTGCAGGTAGCTATCAGCTACCTGCAAGTGAAAGTCCCGTCAAAATCGGTCAAACTGTTTCGGAAATTAGCCGGAACAAACAGACAGATAAAATTTTAAAAACTTTTTTTTATGAGTACCGTAATACTTTCATATTATGCATCATTTTGACATTACAAACAGACACTTCAATTTTATTTATTTGTATAGATGCTGATCAAACAGTGGGCTGCATCTACATCGCCACATACGAACTACGGATCACAATGACATGACGTCACGCAACCTGTATCGCGCAATTAGAGTTTACCGCGTGACTAGCATATATACAACGTCCCGACATCAACCGTCGGGCCATCAGACACAAGACCCGTCTGGTCGGAGGATCCTCCCTTTTCTATGAAGGATGAGTGAACTTTACACCCTGTTCCTCATGCTTCTATATACCTACTTGATATATTTCCTTACCTCAATACTGAGAGCAGATGCACAGGGAAGTAGCAGACGGCGAACATGACGACCACAGCCACCAGCATCTTGGCAGCCTTCCGCCTCGACCGCAGCTGACCCTCTGTAGACGCGTTTGTATGGATTGAAGGCGTGGTGCGCCGGTTCGCAGCCAGCCCTATACACAGAAATGATAGGACTGATAAAAATAATCAGCCTGTATACATTGTATGGCAGAGGGCACTTCCTGTATGGAGAAGGAAAGATTATGACCCCAACTTACGTATAGTCAGTTCCAAAAGTGTCGGATAAAAGTGTAAACAAACCCTGTTCAGGATAAATTCTTACGCAAACTTACTCAATCTGCCTAGCCTTTTCCCAACTATTTTGGGGTCGGCTTCCAGTCTAACCGGATGCAGCTGAATACCAGTATTTTACATGGAGCGACTGCCTATCTGACCTCCACAACGCAGTTACTGGGTAATACGATACCCCTTGGTAAGACTGGTTGTCAGACTTTCGGGCTTCTGACGACCCGCAACGACTGTCAAAGATCCACGAATAACAGCCGGGACCAACGGCTTAACGTGCTTTCCGAGGCACGAAGGAGTCTCGGTATGTAAAGATGGTCACCCATCCACTGACCAACCCCGGCAAGCTTAGCTTAACCTGACGGATCGACCCGTGCGGCTGTTATTACTTAGCCACGAGCTCCGCAAACTTACTAAAGGGAATTAGTAACACATTCAACTTTATAGCTTATTACTTTTCTTTACAATTATTGTTTGAATAACATTATCAAGTTGTAATTGCAAAATCATCGACGTAAATAAAGGTTCTAAAATCAAAAACATATTTATGGTGATTGAAAATTAGTATTTTAGGTTAAGAAAGCTGTCGTATTTTGTCATTTCTCTCGCCCACACGGAACCTAATTTTTAAGATTGTAAAATTAAAAGATGCTTTTTTGAAAAATGTATTCAATTAGCGAACTAGTAGATATTATTAATTTAATAGGTACCTAATTATTAAAAAACACATTTCTATTGTGTCATCTAATAAATTCAGCTCAAAAAGTATTATCTGTTTTTGAGATCCGTTACATAAATGCCACAATAAACATGTGCTTTTAATCATCAGATACCCATTAAATTAACATTATTTACTGGTTCCCTAATTGATTACATTTATCAAAAAAACATCTTTTGAAATAAAAAGATGCTTTTTTAAAACATTTGATCCCGTGTGAGGGAGAGAGCAAAATGCGACAGCCATCTGAAGTATTCAAATAAGTAAAACAAAGCACTCAATTTGTACGAGGCATTATAAATTGTCTGTTTTCTGATCCATTTGTTTACATTTTCGTCAGATACCTTTTGGAACAGACTATACAGCCAGCAGTAGGAGAGGAATTATAGTCAAAAGAAAAAGAAGAATTATAAATAACGAAGAAGTTCTTACAGTTCTTGCAATTGCTATGTCCTTGTGGTGTTGAGCATAACGTGTGTGACTCCGTGTGTCCTGGGATGTTGTCTGATCTCCAGAGCACCCTCACGATCTGGCAGTATGCTATCATCATCAGGAACAATGGAAATCTGAAAAAAAAAGGTACTGTTCTGTAGAGTTCATACTGAGACTACTTATAACACTAGTGTTTATCCAGGGTGGCCGGAACATTGACGTCCAAAAATAAAATTTCGGTCCCTCGTATCGTGGGGTATTCGAATCACCCCCATGTATGTTCCGCGACTTTTCATAGTTTTCGAGTTATGAATTTTTTTCTGAATGTTTGAAAATTTTCGACCTGACCAACCTAAAAAAATTCTAAAAAAAAAGTAGAGGGTTTTATCGAGTTTCTTTTTTTGCAACTGAATTTTCATAAGTAGTACTTTTATGCATAAAATAATCAGCTTCGTAACTGTGATGAAAGTTATGAAAATGTTGATCTAAAGTGAAAAATTTACGTTCGGTAAATTATGACTCAAATTTTCAACTTTAAATTAAAAATCTTAACAGGTGACTTCATAATTCCTAAGTAGGCTTCAAGAATGCGCCAGACTCTCAGCTTTCATTATCATAAAAAAAATGAAGTACTTAATAGGGCTACTTTGTTTAAAATCGGCCTTCAAAGACAGCGAGGTGGAAAAATTCTTAAAATTACCCATCTGAGTAATTATTTTTTTTTGGCTATTTTCTCGTTCCTAAGGTTAATTAATGATAAGAATACTGAAAACTAACCAACAAATAGTTTCAGAGTTGGGTAAGAAAAGTTTTACGTAAAAAGTGGTTTTGAATAAAACACAGATGATAATGTGAAAAAAGTACTTAATTTATTTTTAACATTTACAAAAGGTTTTCAAAGTGGCCACCACCAGCAGCAATACACATTCTACACCTACGTAAGAAATTGTCTGGCAATCGTCTAAAAGCGTCTCTGTTCTCTCTCACAACACGTTCAGCTTCTGCAATCAACTGCCTCAGCTCTTGTTCACTTGAACAGTCTCGGGCGTATGCTATTTCCTTGTAATAGCCCCAAATAAAGAAATCGATGGGGTTGAGATCAGGTGAGCGTGGAGGCCACCTAATTGGTCCGCTGCGTCCGATCCATCTGTTGGGGTATGTTTCATCTAAGTAATTTCGGACCTGGGTTGCATAGTGACACGGGGCGCCGTCATTTTGCAACACCATGGTTCGTCTGAGTTCGAGATTCACATCTGCCAGCAACAATGGAAGTTCATTTTCCAAAAAGTTTTTGTATGTTTCTCCATCAAGTCTGGACGGCAGTTCAAACGGACCAATTAGTTCGCCATTGAGGATACCAGACCACAAGTTAATTTTAATAATTAAAAGAATTTTCCAACTCGCAGTCTTTGAAGGCCGATTAAGGCCAAAGTTAGCCCCATTAAGTCCTACGTTTTTTAATGATTATGAAAGCTGAGAGTCTGGCGCATTCTTGAAGCCTACTTGAGAACCATGAAGTCACCTGTTTAGATTTTTAATTTGAAGTTGAAAATTTAAGTCATAATTTACCGAACGTAAATTTTTCACTTTAGATCAACATTTTCATAACTTTCATCACAGTTAAGAAGCTGATTATTTTATGCATAAAAGTACTACTTATGAAAATTCAGTTGCAAAAAAAGAAACTCGATAAATCCCTCATTTTTTTTTTTAGAATTTTTTTAGGTTGGTCAGGTCGAAAATTTTCAAACATTCAGAAAAAAATTCATAACTCGAAAACTATGAAAAGTCGCGGAACATACATGGGGGTGATTCGAATACCCCACGATACGAGGGACCGAAATTTTATTTTTGGACGTCAATGTTCCGGCCACCCTGTATAATTGTAATACACTATTATTGTATACGCATGGTGTTGTTTGTAAGTGTTTGATTGTTCAACCATTTTTAGGGTTCCGTACCATTATGGTAAAAAAGGAACCATTATTGTCTGTCTGTCTGTCTGTCACAGCTGGATATCTCAAGAACTACTAATGCTATCAACTTGAAATTTAGAACAGTTTTAGATGATGTTTACCCAACTATTTTGCAAATAAGAAAGAAATAAAAATATTTATGTTTTTTTTGCAACAGGGACTGAAAGGGGGTCTTAAAAATTCAAAGTGCAGTACTAGGGCATGTCGGGTATCATATGAAAGCCGTTGCCACCCCCCCCCCCCCCAGGCCTATCTCCGAAGTTTGCAAAGAATAAAATCTGAAATTATTATTATGTGATAGAAGATTATGTAAAGATTACAGTAAAAATTAAACTATGTCTCTAAATAGCACACTTTTTCAGAAATTGAAACGGTACGGAACCCTCGGTGCGCGAGTCCTACTCGTTATTGACCGGTTTATTTGTTAATGGTTACACGCGGTTCCTCCGCGGCTCCGGTGCGGCTCCGGCGTCGTGTACATAAAGCCTTACTTAAAATAAAGGATAAAAACAAAAGACTCACGTATATAAAAACAGTGCCTTAATGATATGCCACTTGAGGTCACTTTCGTCTGACCATGTAGAAGTGCACTGCATGAAGTACTGCACGTTGAAACGAAGCTGCATCTTCCTCTGCACTTGGAGTACCACGAATTCTGGTACATCTAGTGGAGAAATGTTGAGTTAATTATCCAAATTACTTCAGAGTGAAAATGGCTGACATTGTAACACAGGCCTTATAAATAAATAAATAAATATCCTTGGACATTTCACACAACGCCATCTAGTCCCAAGCTAAGCAACCTAATGCTTGTGTTATGGTAACGAGATGGCTGATAAACTACTTCTATATTTTTTTTTTGTAAATACATACATAATATATTATAGATAGAAAAACACTCAGACTCGGAACAAATACTTGTAGGTCGTACAAATATTTGTTCCGTGCGGGAGTCGAACCCGCGACATGCTGCGCAGCAGTCAATGAAAAAAATATATCATTATAAATCGGTATGCAAGGTCAGTGACATGGCTATAACATCTAACCTAACCTAACCATCATTACATTACTAAAAACCGGCCAAGTGCGTGTCGGACCACGCGCAGTAATAGGGTTCCGTAGTTACACAATAATGCAGACTAAGAAGAGGGCTTTTAACTTCGTTATATTACTACTACCGTGAATTTTTTCACCCATCCAAAACTAACCGTTTAGCTGGCAGGGGACTCTCAAAAATTAAAAACTTAATATTTCAGAAAAGTATCCCTAAATCAAAAAATTTACCCATCAAACAACACCCCACACCATGGGGTAGACGAGAAAAAATAAACATCCCAACTTTACGTGTACAGAAGGTACCCTAAATAAACATCCCAACTTTACGTGTACAGAAGGTACCCTAAATAAAAATTTTTTTTCATGATTTTATTTTACCACTTTGTCGGCGTGATGAATATGTGTATCCATGCCAAATTATAGCTTTCTAGTACAGTCAGCACCGAAAGCCGATTGACACTGGTGTTTACTAAATCATAATTATTGAGAAAAATACTTCTTTAAAATCGGAGCAGATGTCAATTTTCAAGAAAATGAACTCTTATCTACTAAATGAAATGCTAAAAAGCAGGTTATCGTTTCACTTTGTGTTAATTTAGATGATGTCAAAAAGTAGCAGTGTTAACCGACTTCTGTTGCTGGCCGTACTAACAGCCTCTGAGCTGCGGATGGACGGATAGACGTACGAACATAGCGAAACTACAAGGGTTCCTTGTTGACTACGGAACCATAAAAATTGCTATTAGTGCCTATACGAAACAAAAATCGGGCTTTAATATTTATTTTGTCGTTTTTTAAGCAGAGTCAATTTTGGTTAACCATTGAAAGTGTTTTAGATAGGGTTTTTCGCAGTTAATCAACCCCTACCGTTACCAATATAGTTTTTCTACCCCCTTATCTCCGAAGTTTGCAAAGAGAAAAATCTGAAATGATTCTATGTGATATAAGTTTATGTAAAGATTACAGGAAAAATAAAACGATGTCTCTAAATAGCACACTTTTGGGTAAATCTTTAATGAAATGAAATGAAATGAAAGATAATATATTTAATGAAATATTTCAGCAATTCCCAGAATCTGCTAAAGAACCAGAATCTGAGAATTCCTGAAATATTTAATTAAATATATTCTTTTTCATGAACTTTTGGGGGAGGGTAATGACGGCGGTTGAAACGCTCGAAGATTTACCGTTTTTCAGAAATCGGAACGGAACCCTCGGTGCGCGAGTCCGACTCGCACTTGACCGGTTTTTTTTTAATTTACACCTTGTTTTTATATTAATCTAATTGTATCTACTTTTGTGTGTTGTGCTGTATCTTTTGCGTGCACCACATAAATGTTTTATAGATCTAATTTTCTCGCAAATCTCAATAATACAAAAAGTAAACAACGGTTTGACAGCAAAACTCGTCGCATAAGATGGCCGATATGGCACTTACCTACAACAGGCGACAACACAACAAAATGTTGCCATAATAAGCAGCAACTTATAAATTGTAGTGTCTTTTATCAAATACGATTATTTTATTAGAAAGAACGAAACAAAACGATATTTCACAATCTGTATCGTATTTCACTCATAATTGTATAGAATAACGCGGCGTCTCCGTGTTTTTCGTATCTCAATGGTATTATATAATTATCCAAAAGGTCAGTTTAGAAAATTGTCAAAGCAGATTTTGGTGCATTTCAAACTGAGCATTGTCTCCTAACAAAGTCTAGTCGTCTTTGTCTATGACAATAGGGGAAAATATATCCTGAATAATTTTGACTGTTTGAAACGTTGTTAGACAACGTAACCACAGTTTTGTTATAAAATAACAATATTACTTATTTTTTTAGGGTTCCGTAGCAAATTAGTAAAAAGGAACTCTTATGGTGCGACTCAGTCTGTCTGTCTGTCCGTCTGTCAGCTGAATATCTCAAGAACTACTAATGCTATCAACTTAAAATTTGGAACAGTTTTAGATGGCGTTTGCCTAACTACTCGTATTTTGCAAATAACAAAGGAATATTCTTTCTTTTTTTTGCAACAGGGACTGAAAGTGGTCTTAAAAATTAGAAGTGGGGCTACTAGGGCATGTCCGTATCATATTATGAAAGAGCGCTGTTTGCACATTCTCAATCATTTTTTTTTTCTTTTTTTAGGCCACATAGTTTTCGATAGTGGTGCCAATTCTGTTGTGCACAAAGTAAACTTAATTTAGTCTATTGCTAACTTTTTCTTTCTTATAAAACAAGAAAGAGACGGACGTAAATTAGAGCTTGTAGTGTATATATACTTATGATTTGTCTCGAGCGCATACGTCACAAGGTGCGGGCTGAGTGGGTGTCATTCTATGCCCAACCGACAGCCTGCAAGCACGTGGTGGTGCGTCGGCGAGCCAAATACCATTTTAATATTGTGTAGCTATACTAGCTACTCCAGAGCTGTCAAATTTTGTTGAACTAATATTTCCATACAGATTTAGACGACACGTAACTAGTTCGACATCTCTAACTTAATTCATAGCTATAGTCTTCCAGGGGGTCTAAAACGGCCACTTTGGCCGAATTATAATAGGATAATAGGTATTATGAATCATATTTGAAATCGTAGAACGGTCACAAACTGACAATTCATAATTTATCTGCACAATTCATAGCACGCAATTCATCTGTTTGACAGTTTTGTATGGAGAGTCGTAAAATGGTCCACAAATTATGAATTGCTTTATTGAGGTTTAATGTCAAATACTTCAAATACGTCAATTATAATAAATTGCTGGGAATTCAGGAAATGAATCGCTTTTTAGAGGAATTGCTTAATGTGGCCGTTTTAGGTGCCCTGGGTGCCTACTACCTAAGCACGAAGCCCGTAGTTTCGGCCTTCATTACGGGTGTTTCCTACTCCGTATCACCTACGGATGGATGATTGGTTCGGGCCCCGAACGAAGTATAGAATGACAACATGATTTGCCAGTTGTCCCTACTCCCGATGTGTTTTTTCCCGTCCGAAAAATTTAGCTTTTACACTTGTTTTGATGGATCGTAATGTCAGACGGACGGATAAACGGACGGACTTAGGGAGTAAGCCCCCTGTTCTCGCACTGCCTGTTAGTAAAAGATAGCGATTCTCTAATTTCGGTTTAAAGTTATTTAACAAGAGAAGCAGCACCAGTAACTGTGTGAAATGGGTTAGGTTAGGTTAGGTTAGAACTGTGACCAACCGCGCGCGAGCCGAGCGAGCGCTTATTTCAAGTGGCTCGCAGATAGCCAGGCTATTCAGTATTAGCACAAGGCGTTACGTTGGAACTACCAAGTTTTATACCAGTTCACAATTTGTCGGTTTCCCATAGATAGATTATTTTATCGAAATATAATGCGTTAAATTGTAAATAGTTTATTGCAGTTTACAATTTTTCGACGGTTTATAATCGAATGGAAATAAAACCGATAGATTATAGGTAAACTAACTAAGTTCATATTTATACGGTGATATCATCACTAATATTATAAATGCGAAAGTAAGTTTGTTGGTTTGTTTGTTACCTTTTCACACCTAAACCACTGAACCGATCATCCTGAAATTATGCATATACTTTGTCAGGTGTACAGAAACGGACATAGGGTACCTTTCATCCCGAAAAAAAGTACTGTTCCTGAGGAAAACATCAATAAGACGTTCTCATGATAATAGAATAGTGTCTTTCGAATCATGATTGAATAATATTTTTACAAGCAGAGTACAACCCGAATTGATTGTTAAATTCTAAATTTAACGTGAGGGAAGCCGCGGGCAAAAGCTAGTACCTAATATATATTTTGTGGTTGATCATCGTGTTGAACAATCAATTTGTCTTTGTCGTAGTGTTTCTACAGGAGTACAGTTAACAAAAGCATTTGGTGTGCAGACACCTTTACACTACGTAGACCTTAGATAATATACATCTAGATCGAGCCACCGCGTGGCCGGTCATGAGACAGCAATATAATACTTTTTATAGGTTATGTGGTATTAGAAATGAAGTTTAACGTAAGAAATCTTCCATATTTTGGACTGAAACTCATGTCAATACATTCGCACAATGCAAAAACTGTCCAAAAAAGTTAAATTAATCGACGCCAGATACATTTTGTAACAGTGAAAGCACTTTGTTTCGCTAACATTTGAAAGTTCGCCAAGCAAAACTACGGCGTAAGAGACAGAAGATACGATGCTTTGTCTCAATTTTCCTACTAATTTCGTATATATGTGTCTCAATTCCACACTTCACACTGTAATCATGGCAACGTCTAGATGTTTAATGTCATTGACGTAGAAAATATGAATATTGCATATGAACATCACTTCGGGGAATACAAGAGAGATGATCGTATTTATTATTCAAAAAAATCTCAAGAGAATTCAGGTAATTCTAATGTTATGACGCTTCTTACACCCACGGGAGACGACAGGATGATCCTACATGAAACATAGCATTTCTTGCCTTTATTAAAACGTGAATATTTAATCAAGACACACGTGAAAGCTTCAGTATAATAAAATGGCGTTTAAAATGGTTTTAAAGGTGTAGTAGATAATTATTTAGCGAGATAATTGGGAAACACAGTGAACAAGACAGTTTTAGACCATGAGACAGAAGTTACATCATTTGGAAATAATATTGTACTGTTATCAAGCAAATGAGGTCGTAATTTTTTAGGGTTTCTCACACTAAGGGTGGGTTGTCGGTTACCTTGGTTCTCCTGCGAATCTCAGGATCTCTTCATTTCTGATTAGTAATTGTACTCGTATCAGTAGTTACTTCCAGAGTAAAGGCGAAAGTGTGTGAGTGTGTGTGTGTTTGTATGTTTGTTACTTCTTCACGGTCAAACGGCTGGACCGATTTGTATGAAATTTGGTTTGTCGATAGCTTATACCCTGGATTAACATATAGGCTACTATTTATCCCGGTTTACGCGGGTGAAACCACGGGGCGCAGCTAGTTTCAAGATATTTTTCACAGCAAACATGAACACCTTTTAGTCTTTAACTTTTAATTAGATGGTTGCTTTATTTACTTTAGCCATATGAAAGCTTTCAATAAGGCTCTGGGAATGATTCATGATGGATATAATAACAGTGATAGGGCGTATAATATCCAGTTCGGATTTGCAAGATCGATTTCCGTATCGTAACAAGAATTCTGACATTTCACTTTTGGGTCTGAAATTTCTGATTATGGGTTTGAGAGTTATGATTGGCCAATTTGAGTCAATTATGAATCACACACCAGCTGAAATTGGCCAATCATGGCTCTCAACGCTCCTGATTGTATCGTTGTAAAGTGGTTCCAAACGAGCAAAAGGTCCTGGGTTCAATCACCAGAAGGACATTATTCTCGAGCAAAACGTTCAAATTTAAGTCGCAATCTAATATCAGCGACAATCGGGAAGATAACTGTCAAATTAGTTCCGCGTAGATGGCGCTGAATGTTTGTTACTTTCATTCAGCTGCCAATGGAGTTCCTTGCTGAATACTTTGCCGCGAGATGGCAGTGTTTTTTTCTTTTCGGCGTTGACCAATCGCTTTGTCTTCAAGATGACTTTGACAAGTGACAAATAAGCGCTCTCTCGCGGCGAAGCTTGAAGAACCTAATGCCAAAACTTTTTAAATATAAATCATGAAATAATTGTATTTTATACAAATTCAGATAGATTAAAATGCGATAGTTTTAGTATTTCTTTATAATTTTTTCATTTGTAACCCAGAGTTACTATTAAATGGGACTAAGCATTGATATATTAGAGGAAGATATGTTCCTAACATCGTAATTATTAAATCTGGACTCGGCCCACGACTACATGCACCGAAACTCGCACATCTGTGTACAGTCGCAAACCTACAGTTACCGATAGACAATGACAGAGATAGGAGCCGGCGCTGTCTTGCAAGCGAAATCGCGTTAGCCGCTGAATGTTTACGATTAAGAACGACATTGCATGTCTATCTCGCTCTCAAAAACATGGCGAAGAAAAACATCAAATATTATTATAATTTTTGACAAATTAACATTTTTGGCTGTACTTATGAGTAAAAAGTAATCCCGTGGAACTTGTATTTGAACTATTTGTGCACATTTTGAAAACACAAGAAGGCATTGCTGCTGCTTATTTAGACGATTAGGGTAACATTTCTTAACGTGCTACACAAACGCCAGTTCGATTGTGACTAAGATCAATTGTGTGCCTTAACACAGTTTATGCGGTCCACGTCGAGGAGCGCGAACCTTATCTTCCTAATTCATACAGCAATGGGACTAATACAGGTTAACTGACAAATTGTTTGTGTACTTTATTGATACTACGGGGAATACAGGCTTGGTTTTGTTACGTTTAATCCATCAATTTAGTCATACGAGGCTATTCCTCATCAGCTAAACAGCAGACCTCCTAGTTCAGTTAAATGTCTTTTTGATCCACGTAAATAATAAGTATTTTATATATAAGAACATGTCAGACACCATGTGGGCAGAAGATGGGTTTCGTGCAATGAAAACACACTCGGTGCTTGTTAAAATCACTCCAATTTAAAATTAACACAATCACTGAGCACAACGAATCGAATACAGTTCCGTGGCGTAGTAACCCCGATGCGATCAGACACTAGACTGTCCTCCTCGCCATGGACTTAAAACATCACGACTCTGTAGAAGCGCGCTGTTGGTGTGGGTAGATCACGTGATGTCGCCAGTGGCGCACTTGCGATTCGTTTCCTGTCCGTACTATTGACCAGATCCGACAAACATAATTCAAAGGGTATACTTACTGAAGAGCAAAGACAGTAGCCATATTATAAGTATGGCGGTCTTGGCGCGTCCCGTTGTGGACTTGAACTTGAGCGGGAAGCAGATCGCGTACCAGCGGTCCACCGAGATGAACGTCAGCGTCAGCACCGACACCGTCACTGATACTGACTGGAACAACAGAAGCAGAAAGGCTGGTTAAGAACATACTCAAAACAATCAATCTGCCTAGCCTTTTCCCAACTATGTTGGGGTCGGCTTCCAGTCTAACCGGATGCAGCTGAATACCAGTATTTTACATGGAGCGACTGCCTATCTGACCTCCACAACCCAGTTCCTGGGTAATACGATACCCCTTGGTAAGACTGGTTGTCAGACTTTCGGGCTTCTGACGACCCGTAACGACTGTCAAAGATCCACGAATAACAGCCGGGACCAACAGCTTAACGTGCTTTCCGAGGCACGGAGGAATCTCGGTATGTAAAGATGGTCACCCATCCACTGACCAACCCCGGCAAGCGTAGCTTAACCTGACGGATCGACCCGTGTGGCACTTATTACTTAGCCACGAGCTCCTCCTTCAAAAGAACATACTCAAAACAAGTTATAACAAAAAAACAAGAGCGAGTCAGACTCGCGCACCGAGGCTTCCGTTCCGATTTCTGAAAAAGTGTGCTATTTAGAGACATCGTTTTATTTTTCCTGTAATCTTTACATAAACTTCTATCATTTAGAATAATTTTAGATTTTACATTTTCCATCAAAAAACGAAAACTATGAATGTGAGAATGTGTAAACAGCGCTCTTTCATATTGATACCCCACATGCCTTAGTAGTTTCGAAATTTTAAGACCCCCTTTCAGTCCCTGTTGCAAAAAAAAAATTGATATTTTTATTTCTTTCTTATTCGCAAAATAGTTGGGCAAATGTTATCTAAAACTGTTCTTTTGAAGTTGATAGCAATATTAGTTCTTGAGATATCCAGCTGTGACAGACAGACTGAGTTGCACCATAAGGGTTCCTTTTTAGCATCTTGGTACGGATCCCTAAAAAGTGTAGGTGTAATCATAGGACCTGTTTAAATGTTTAAGTCTATGATTACCCCTTTTTTTGTCAGGGCAAAACGGAGCATAAATGTGGTTCTAATCGCTATAAAAGTAAAGTGTCTAACTGTATAAGGTCTTTAAAAAAAGCTGTTTGCAAACGTGTTAGTTCTGTGAAAGAAATTTTTGAAAAACGTACCTACGATTTGAAACGAAAATGTCCGGACATTAAAGGCGAGTTGCCTACTTATATTTGAATCACTGAAAGACACTGTACAGGTCACAAAAAAAGTTTTTAAATACAGACAGGTTAAAGCGCACAAAATTTTAATACAGCTAAAATACATATAACAGTTAAAATACCCGAAACATTAGGAAACAATTTTTTTGTGTGTGAAGACGGCGCTGTTGATAACATTATATTATTTGCTACAAAATAAGCTAGAAGTAAGCAAGTATTATGTATGTGAATGTCGTGTACACCTGTAATTGGTATATATAAGGTCATTTATTAGTAAGTACAAAAATTTTGAGGATAGATTCATTACCATAAGATAAACATTTCTTGAAAAAATCATAAATTTCTATACGCTAGTTTCCAAGAAAAACACTAAAAACCATTTTGTTTAAAAAGTAAAATTCAACACCCCGTGTATAACGGGGAATTCCAGCTAACGTACTTTATGGCAGATAACAAAGGAGTCGCGTTGTTTACCTAAAAGCATACCCCGCTTCGCCCCTGCCGCACCCCGTTGCGCGGCCAGCCATCATTCGACGCGGGACCAGCGTCTAGTTCGCTAAAATCATTTCACTGATAACGTGCTATGGACGGATAGTGCACATTTACGCGCGAGGGACTATGTAATGTGCATAATGCGCATTACTGGTGCGATTACAATCCACGAGTGATTCGGCCGGACCACTTCCAACACCTTTTCAGTGTGAATGTGTGGGCAGGACTGTTGAACGGCCAATTATTAGGACCCGTTTTTCTGGATCGACTGACTGCGGACACGTATCTGCAGTTCCTCCAGCGAGACCTACCAGAGCTACTGCTGGATATACCTGTGTTGTACCGCAGGTACATGTACTTACTACCAGCACGACGGCGCGCCGGTGCACTTCAGTGTGCGGGTACGCACCTACTTGGATGAGGCGTTCCAAGAGCGATGGATTGGGCGCGGTAGCGTTATCCGCTGGCCGTCACGCTCACCTGGACTTCCACGTGTGGGGTCGGGCCAAAGACCTAGTGTATGGGAACGATCCGTACATTAGATGAATTACGTGCGCGAATTGTGAGTGCATTTGACGTGATGTCCAGTGAACAGCAAGTGCTTACTGAAGTGCGGAGGCATTGTCTCGATCGCGCTAGACAGTGTGTGCGTCTACAAGGGCGTCACGTCCAACAATTGATGTGATATGTGTAAATAACTAGTAAATTGTGTAAATAAGTGTAAATCTGATAGTGAATTTTGACTTTTAAACACGCCAAGTTAAAAAAATAATAATAATTGGTGAGTTTTATTTGTTATTTTGTTTTATTTATTTGTATTATTACTTAGGATTAATTTCCACTGAACGTACTGAACGTAACGTTTACGTTATTATTTGATTACTGCATTACAAAGGCAGTCTTACACCAGTCAGTAGAAAAATTTTAAATGAATGTTAGTAAAATTGTTAATATCTATCATAAAAAAACAATAGCTCCACACTGATCCGCTTCGATTTATTGGAAATATCTCTACCAAAGATAAGCGCAAATGTTACTTTCGTTTATTGCAGCGGAATATTAATAGCGTTGCTCAAGGTGGAAACAAGATCCTAGACGAATAGGTAGGTACCTACTAAGAAAGAAAGTCATAAATAACGGTTTGCAACACGTGCAGCAAGCGGGGAGCGGAGAGTCCGAGCGATGACGTAATACGGTAGATTTTTTTGCCTCGCGCAGGACAATGACTGAGTTCACTGAGTCAGTATACAGGATGCTTTTAAAAATATTGTTATTTTTTGTTAGAAAAATTTAAAAAAAAAACTAGCCTGAATATTTGAAAAAAAATGCTAGCGCCGTATTTCTAGCGTATAGTTAGATGTACTGTTTAAATATTTGTAATTAAAAAAAGTTCACCTTATATACCTATTAATTTTTAGTCTATAATGTACAATGTATATGCTGTTGGCGTACCTATTATAAATAAATAAATAAATGAATAAATAGAAGAGTGATCCAGACTAAACCAGGAAACTACTATGCAGACGGAACCTCTACATCATGTCCCCCGACCCGTTCTATCAATAAAATTGTATGCATGTGTTACGCATGAACGTCAAAATAAAAAAGCCACATTTCATAAATATCCCACAAGAACTTAAAATTATTCCCAGTCGCTCCATGTAAAATAATGGTATTCAGCTGCATCCGGTTAGACTGGAAGCCGACCCCAACATAGTTCGGAATAGGCTAAGCAGTTTTTGGGACCAAAAATCCTTCCCTATTCCTTGTCTACATTATAAAGGGTAACTCTGTGCAAAATTACTGCTTTCCAGATCAAAGGGTTTGGGCTGGGCGTTGATGAGTCAGTCAGTCAGTCAGGACTTCTCTTTTTATCCCTATACTATTAAACGAGCAATATTTGTATACATATATTATTTGTACTCACGTTCTTGAAAACGGCTCTAACGATTTCGATGAAACTTGCAATATATCGGTTTGTGGATGCAAAAAATCGATCTAGCTAAGTCTCATCTGGGAAAATTCGTTTTCTTCGAATTTTAGATTCGGTTTGTAATAGCCGCCGCCACTATGCATACTTTAACCGTGATTTTGAAAAAAGTTAGTTTAGTGTTTATTTTTTAAAATTTTAACTAATTTTACCAGGTACTTTATACAGGGTGTAAGGGCAGCCCTCCGCAAACTGATAGGGTGAATTCAGTATGTCATACTAAGATTACTGGTACATGAAATTTTTTCAGGAATGTTAAGGGAATCCAATAAACCTGATTTGTTTGTGTTTTTGTGCACAAATTGGAGCGTCTATTACTGGTTGGGAGGGGTAGGTAATAGGTATGCGGTGAGTTCGATGAACTCTGTAGCTAGACAGAAAGTGAACAGCTGATTTCACGCGTCGTTGGTTAGAGTATTTCAACATCCATGGCTGGTTTTTTTTTTGCTGTTTTTTTTTGCAGTTTTTTTTTTTTACATAAATGGAGTGCTGCGAACACACAATGCAATTTACATTGAAATAATGAAAATGTAACTGAAAAAAAAATTGAAAAAATGAAAATTTTCCTGAGAAAATTTCCGGTGGAATATGATTCAAAATGAGGAGCTGAATGCACCCTGTGTTTATATAAATATTAAATGTATAATAACTGGAACGTATGCGATTAGACTTAGCAACCACCGACTTTAACTTATCCATCTCCAATTTATTTTCAAATCTCCTTATAAAAAGGCTACTTTTTAAAAGTTTCCCGCCTACGTAGGCGTACGTGCAGAGGAGATACGTATCTCGGGTGACCTTTCAACATATTATTTATCGCGACCTCCCCGGTAACACGTACAAATGTTTGATTTACAATGTTCTGTATCCGGCATGAAATAATCCGCACAATTTTTAGGCTTCCGTACCCAAAGCGTAAAACCGTCTGTGTCTGTCCGTCTGTCACCAGGCTGTATCTCATGAACCGTGATAATTAGACAGTTCAAATGTTTACATATGATGTATTTATGTTGCTGCTATAACAACAAATACTAAAAAAACAGAATAAAATAAATATTTAAAGGGGCTCCCGTACAACAAACGTGATTTTTTTGCCGTTTTAGATAATGGTACGGAACCATTCGTGCGCGAGTCCAACTGGCACTTTGCCGGTTTTTTCTCTTGGGTTTGATAATAAACGTCCTCGGTTTGTTTTACAAAACCCACAGAACTGTAGTGAATAGTCGACTAAAGTAACAAAAACAAATAAGTACTTACTTATTCTCTTTCGTTTTTTTGCAATTTGCAGATTACTGTCAGGTTGATCAAAATATGATACGCGACCATAACAAATATATGTATTTACATAATTATAACCATAAGAAACATCCGAAAACATGACACTGACAAATCTAACTTAACTTTAACTACCTTTGCGAGGACCTCAATAAGAGATACCAGTAAAAAAACCGGTCAAGAGCGAGTCGGAGTCACGCACCGAGGGTTCCATTCCGATTTCTGAAAAAGTGTATAGATTACAGAAAAAATAAAACGATGTCTCTAAATAGCAGAGACATCGTTTTATTTTTTCTGAAATCTTTTATAAATATAAAATCCAAAGTCCTGACTGACTGATTGATTGACTGACTGACTGACTGATATATCAACGCACAGCCCAAACCGCTGAACCTAGAGACTTGAAATTTTGCACATAGATACCTTATAGAGTGTAGGCATCCACTAAGGATGGATTTTTGGAAATTCCATCCCTAAATTGTATGAAAAATCTTATTCCTTGAGTTAATAGACTTGAAACTTGACATGAATATTTATCTACTTAAATTATAAAGATTGTCATTTTTAGTTTTCCTAAACTACCCCCCTCAGGAGGGATTGGGGGGTGTCAAAGTTTGTATGGAGGAATTTTAACGGGCGGTCCGATTAAATCGAAACTCAGTATTTATACTTAAGACCAAAAATAAAGAATACCGTGTATCAGGGTTTTTCGAAAATCTACCCCTAAGGGGGTAATGAGGGGTTGTCAACTGTACAGGGCAGGTTTTATTGCGGGGCTTGATTAACTCGAAAATTGGTATAAATAATCTTTCAGTGAAGTTACGAAAATATCCCAAACGATTTTTTAAAATGCCATCCCTGTGGGGTTGAAAGCAGGGAATATAGTTTACTTATATGAAAAATCTTTTTCATTTACTTGTCACAAATACTTGCCTAAGCAAGTAATAAAGTTTGCAGAGGGAAAGGTAGAGGGGAATGGGAAGTGGAGGGGATGGTAAGGAGGGAAGTGTGGTGAGAGGGAGGGGGGAGGGGTGGTAAGGATGGTCAGGGGAGGATGATGGAGTGAGGGGGAGAGGGATAGGAGGGCGAAGTGAGGGGGGAGGGGTGGTGAGGAGGATCAGAGGAGGATGATGGAGGGAGGGGGAGAGGGATAGGAGGGCGCAGTGAGGGGGGAGGGTGTGGAGAAGGGAATAGTGGGATGGCAGGAGTTGGTGATGATAGAGGGGAGGGAAAATTGGTTGGGTGGTATGAGAGAGGGTGAGAGGGTGAAGGGGAGGTTAGCGGGAAAGAGATGTGGTGAGAGGCGTGAGAAGGATGGGGAGGCGAGAGGTGGTGGTGAGGGGGATGATATGGGAGAGTGCGAGGGGTTGGGAAGGGGAGGGGGTTGAAAGGGGAAAAGTTTTTATATAGCACTGATTTATTGAAAAAACCCAGCCCGACAGAAATTACCGAATAATAGAGAGCCAGAAACTCAGAACAGCACAAAAAACAGTAAACTCCAGTCGTGCGTCGGAGCTCAAACATACACTTTTTTTTGTTCATTTGAACGTGCAAATCTCAGGAACTATCAGTCGGACTTTAATAATTATGTATGCATTTGATAGCCCAATTCTTAAGAAAGGTTAAAAGCATGTTTAACATCACTCTAGGACTCTTAGGTGCCAATCAAAAAGAAAAAAAGTCTGAAAGAACGCTAAGCGAAAATATTAGCGCAGGCAGGTAATGCGATGCGCCGGGGTGGGTCGGGGGAACAAGAAATTTCACGCGGACGAAGTCACGGGCAGAAGATATGGCGCGAAGATTTATCGCGGACGAAGTCACGGGCAGCATACCTATCGTATCAACCCCCACGTATGTTCTACGGTTTTTTGTAGTTTCCGAGTTGCTTAAATCGATATGTATGGTACTCTGCTATCAGCTCGCACTGGCTTGACACCCTGTATAAAAAGAATGGGCCTGACAGACTGACTCATCAACTCCCAGCCCAAACCTTTAAATAAAATGAAATAAAAATAAACATTTTTTTATTTCAGAAAAAAACACATTTACGGTGCACAAAAACAAATCCTACCTACCCTTGGACCTATAAAGCTGAAATTTTGCACAGAGGTTCCCTTTATAACGTTGACAAGGAATAAAGAAGAATTTTTGTTCCCGTGGGATTCCGACATCCACGCTGGCGAAGCCGCGGGCAAAAGCTAGTCTTTTATAAACTTCTATCCCATATAATAATTTCAGATTTTTCTCTATACAAACTTCGGAGAGTACAGTATTTTTTTACATTTTTCATCAAAAGTCGAAAACCACGCGGCCTAAAAAAAATAAAAAAATGTTTGAGAATGTGTAAGCAGCGCTGTTTCATATGATACCTCACATGCCCTAGTAGCCCCACTTCTACATTTTGACGAATTATGCGAACATAAATGTACTGAACAGCAGATTTTTTTTTCGCCATTTCAGGTTTGGTCCCATACTAAAAGTTGTTCATAATAATGAGTACAATGATCCCTTAAAAGATTGCCACTGTTTACACTTACAACCTATACATACAGTGTGAGTCTTCATAAAGTGCACAAACATAAGGATGTGGTGCAGACCATCAAACTGAACAACTTTTTCCCGGGGACCAACATCGTAATTGTGAAAACAAAACAGTCGTCCCATACTAAATTTCAATGCCTACTGGATCAAATGTATGGGACGACTGTTTTTTTTTTACGATTACGATGTTGGTCCCCGGGAAAAAGTTGTTCAGTTTGATGGTCTGCACCACATCCTTAAGTGTGTGCACTTTATGAAGACTCACACTGTATAATGATAGTATAGGGAAGCTTAACACACATTATGAATTTCCCGACCTAGATTTTTAATAGTTCAACCAAATTAGGCCTACAGCAAAGTTGTTACTGGACCGGAAATGACCAATAACGTGTCAGGTCCGGTCGCAAATCGACAACGTTTCAGATGGCCAATTCTCGTAGCTAAAAACGTTCACAATCTCATGCCAGCGTCAATCAAATGTCAAAAATGTAGGTAAACGCTATACAATTTTTGACAGATTGAGACTGAGATGAGATTGCGAACGTTGTTAAAAATACGAGAATTGCCCCCCAGATGTGCTTAAAGAGGCACTCAATTTACTAATTGTACCTTGTATTTATATTACACGACTGCCCAAATAGGGGTGAAATGTATTCAGGGTTGATGTATGTAAAGTAAAAAAAAGGAAGAGTAAAAAAAAAAAGAAAAAGTAAAATGTATGTTTGTATGAATGTGAGTTTTTAATCATTTATTCCACCATTACTTTTAAATGCCTGAACAGATTTGGATGTATGAAGTATCGTTAGAATCCTTACATCATCCCTAGTGACACTAGCTGTATTTTTTTTTTGAAAAAAAAAAAATCATTATCGCGACATGTGAATTTTTTTTTTTTAATTATTATAATATGGGTATCAAATCAAAGGCCTTGAACAGCACATTCCAAAAAAAATATAATTTTTTGGCATCAACCACGTTTCATACATTTTTGGTCTAAATGTGAAAGCCAAACAAAAATTTTGCTATATTCTATTACAATTTGTAATACTGGGCATTTAATCAGGCTTTAGTAAGATTGCGAACGTCTAAATTGTCACTAAAATGTATAAAATAAAAAAAATAATTAAAAAAATTAAAAAACACGACCGCAATGCCAAAATACGAACTAAAAAGTAAAAAACCAGTTTTTACTTTTTTTAGCGATGCAGTTTAAAAATTGTGGCTTACTATTCATTAAGCTGTGATACAGCAGTGCTGCCAGAGTGCTTCATAAGGACATGTAAAGGCGATATTTTTCTTGCACCCTCCCAGCCCCAACAAGGTTGTTATATTTGCGCCGTTTGAGGTTTTCTACACCTGCAGCAGCTATGAATATTTTAATGTACTAGCCGTTATACATAAGTGTAGCTGTGTTCGATATCGCCCGAGCGAATTTCATGTCTGTATCTCCAGTGCTTTAGCCTGTGTGTTGTCTGTTTTCGTACAAAAATACCATCCAAATTTCCGACTTTTCCGATGAATTTTCCAAAAAAAAAAAAAACTGTCATATAAACCTTCACTCGTATAAATTGATCGTATTTTGTCCTTTTTTTGTTTCTTTATACATATACCTATTTGTACTCGTAAGTTTCTAATGCAAGGGAAGAGCGGAGCCTTCAACTACGGGCATTTTATATGCCTAAATGGAGACTCCTCGACAGGCATTGTAAGCCAAATATGCTATATGAAATGGTCCTAACATTTACAAACACAGCACAAAAAAAAATAGCCAAATAGGTGCAATCGTTCTGATGCGCTTACATACAGGTTGATTTTTTAATGACCAGCCAAATTTTGACAGGGTGTTCTACCCATGAATATGAACAACTTTCAATATGGGACCAACTCTGAAATCACGAAAAAAAAAATCAGCTGTTTCATACATTTTGGTCGAGTAGGTATTGAACTTCTGTATGAAACAGCTGATTTTTTTTTCGTGATTTCAGAGTTGGTCCCATAGTGAAAGTTGTTCATATTCATGGGTAGAACACCCTGTGAAAATTTGGCTGGTCATTAAAAAATCAACCTGTATATTCGGTAATTGATTTTTATTTAAGAGCTAGCTGACCCAACAGACGTGTCTTAGCTATGAATATTGTAAACGCGTGAAGTATAACTTCACGCGTTTACAATATTCAAATGGTCGTTAAGTTTTCTGAATGTATACATTTTTTTTAAATTTTCTTTCTTTAAGAACCTGCTCCTAACAATAATAAAAACAACAAAAAAACCACGTGTCTGGTTAACCAACTAAACGTAATACCTGTCACTTCAGTTGTCATGCTACGACATAGTGGTACTCTCCAATTTAGCAACTTTATAATTCGTTGTATAACGTTGCCAAATTGAAGAGTACAACTATGTCGTAGCATGACGACTGAAGTGACAGTTATTAAGTTTAGTCGGTTAACCAGACACATGGTATTTTTTGTTTACCTTTATTTAATTACCTAAACCGATGCCTCTATCTAACTAACCTCGTTGCTGTAGAAATTATCAGATGGAGGAATATAACAATGTAATCTAATAATAAGCCCCTTTGCGACCGCTAACCGAATGAGATAAATCTTGAGATTTACATAACAATCACGTAGTTAGCAGTAAATCTAGACTGGTAGCGGTGTGGGGCATTTTACCTCAGTGGGAAATTTGGCTGAGTGACGTCAGTATGTTTGCGAATGTGGAGACTTCTGACCTCTGTTAATGGAACCCTCTGTAAATAATGAGACAGATATTTATTTATACCTGGATATTTGAGACACTGTGGGCTGGTCACATTGCGCGACAGGGTAAAGAGAGATGACTATAAAAATTACTACATGGGCTGGCCAACTTGGAAAAAGGAAAAGAGGTCGCCCCCTGGAAATATGGGAAGACGAACTTATAAAATTCGCAAACAACGACTGGATGAGAACAGCCCAAGATAGGAAAAAGTGGAATGAGATGGAGGAGGCCTATACTCGTCGAGAGGTCCTTAGTTAAAATTATGTAAAAAAAAAGAAAAGACTGTATTAATGTCACTAAGGAATTAAGAAGGCTTAAATAAATAAATAATAAATAATTTGAGACACTGGATAAGTGGAATACCTCTATAAGTGCAGGTCAAATTTGCAGGTCCTTTGATGTCTCACTTAACCCCTCAAGTTTCGAATGATGCACCCCATGTGTGCATAAGGAAAAACCTTTACATAGTAGGTATATAAGCTTATATCACATATATATAAACGTAAAAACATCATCCGATGGAAAACATAATCCTCATCAGTAGTTGTGAACCTATAGGTTAGGGTTTTGGGTCTAAAAATAGCCCTATCTCAGACATGTGAGGGGTTATCCAGGTTTCACTGTATACCTCAGTTTTTAAAAAAAAGTAAAACCTTTGTGTTCTCAAAAGTAAGTGACATTTGTGACAGTCGCTCACAGTCGCATACAGACAGGGATGAAAATCACTTTTTTTTTTTTTTAACGTTAAATGCGCAAAACCTCTTTAACAACTTTTACTGTGGGACCAAACATGAAATCGCGAAAAAAAAAAAAACCTAACTTTGTATTATAAGATTAGGTACACGTCTTGTAAGAGTTAGCTATAAAGCGGATTCTATCTTAAACTACGCTTCTACTCGTTTACTGAATCTTGTTCCACCACAAACGAAACGTTCTTCATACGGTATGCGATGTCGACGTCCGCCTCAGTTAACATACCGGCGACGAGGCGTACATACTAGGAACATGGCTCGAATATGGGAAGTGAATTGTAAATGTCTTGAAGGTAAAGCGGTATGCAGGAATAATGCAGCTCTTACATATCTTCAGATGAAGAACTTCGTAAAATTATGATAGAACTTCACTTAGGGTAAGTTCGTTTAATCATTGCTCTTTTCCCAATTTGCACCACATAAATTAACATCAATGTAATATAATATTTTTATATAGGGTATATATAGGTGTTTCTTTCAAGGTGTCAAGCCAGTGCGAGCTGATAGCAGAGTACCATACCTATCGATTTAACCCCCATGTATGTTCTACGATTTTTTGTAGTTTTCGAGTTATTTTGGATCCCTCATTTCATATCAATGGTAGTGGTTAAGGATAGTAGTAGGTATACATTTTATGTTTTTATTATCAACTGAGCTATGCTTAAACGAAGAAATAGAAAATAGAGAAATAGTAAAGGAATAGTAAAGGAATAGTAGGAGTAGTAGAGGAATAGTAAATATCGTGATTGACAAAAATATGAAATTATAAAATATGAAATCACAAGATTTCAGATACACCACTTTCAAGGAACGATTTCAGCAAATAATGCCCTATTTAGTACATTCTTGTTCAAAGTTGACCCAAAAAAAAGATTTAATTTTTTAAAGCCTGAAAATTGAAAAAAATCTGAAAATTGAATCAGGAAAAATATCGAAAAATATTATAACTCTAAAACTACAAAAATCGTAGAACATACATGGGGGTTAAATCGATAGTACTCTGCTATCAGCTCGCACTGTTTTGCACCTTAAAAGAAACACTCTGTACATATACGTATTTGATATTCTATGTAAACATAATAAACTAACTGACCCAACAGACGTTGTCTTGTCCAAATTTCAATAATTCAAACAATATTCCCACAGAAAATGCACTTTCAGATTCTACAATTTTTCCGGCAACTTTTCCAATTTTTCTCTTCATAAAAACCTTCCTCGGACTTCAACGAATATTTGAAAAAAGAAAAAAATTGCCGAACTGGTAAAGCCGTTCTCGAGTTTTGTACGTAGGTTAACACATTTTTATTTAGATATCATAAGGAAACGCAGCCATCTTGTATAAACACAAACAGCGCAGTCGCTAGCAAGCACTAATGGCCATGTTTAAGCTGTATATGAACACTAAGTGCATTGTCGCTCGCCGCCTGGGGTGCACGTTGTATAAGTTGAAAGGTATTATAATGAGGAACATAAACGGCTATGTTTGATTCAGTTAGCCAACGTTCGCATGAACGTAAAAATATCGCGGCGGGATTTTATCACGCACTGGATTTTCAACTCTCGCTGATGTGCCGAGCATTGAGAATCCAACTTAACAACAACAGAGTGCATTCTAGAGCGTCGAAAAAACACACTGTTGGATTTTCAACTCTCGGAGCTAAGCAGAGCGTTGAAAACCAGTGCACGAAACAATATCGCGGCGATATACGCGATATACGAACGTCGACTAAGTGTTAAATTTCCTTAGCATGTACTTTTGAGGAAAATGAAGGTCGCAAAGTCTTATATTTTGGAATACCGTGCTACTTTTAAGGGTTCCGTACGTAAAAGGTAAAGAGGAACCCTTATGGTGCGACTAAGTCTGTCTATCTGTCACAGCTGGATGTCTCAAGAACTACCTAATGCTATCAACTTGAAATTTGGAATACTTTTAGATGACGTTTACCCAACTATTTTGCAAATAAGAAAGAAATAAAATTACTTATGTTTTTTTTGCAACAAGGATTGAAAGGGTGTCTTAAAAATTGAGAGTGGGGCTACTAGGATATGTGGGGTATGATATGAAAGAACGCTGTTTTCGAATTTTCAAACATTTTTTTATTTTTTTTAGGCCGCATAGTTTTCGACTTTTGATGAAAAATTTAAAAAAATATACCGGTCTCCCCTCCCCCCCTTATCTCCGAAGTTTGCAAAGAGAAAAATCAGAAATTGTTCTATGTGATAGACGTTTATGTAAAGATAACAGGAAAAATAAAACGATGTCTCTAAATAGCACAATTTTTCAGAAATCGGAACGGAACCCTCGGTGCGCGAGTCCGACTCGCTCTTGACCGGTTTTTTTACTGAAGGCCTTAGCACATCAGTCCGCCGCGAAACCGCATGACTACTACTGTTTCGCTGCTATGGTTTCGCGGCGGTATAAGGCCTAAGGCTTAAAAAGTAATAGTACACAGTATCTCAATAAAAAGGGGTGTAAGTGTAAACACTGTTATCCTTTTAAGAGGTTATCATCATTATGATCACGCACAATGAAGGGTTCCGTAGTTGAAAAGAATTTATCCCAAAAACAAACTTAACATTGGATCCCAAAAAAAATTTTTTTATGTCAAAAAATTACAAATTCACAATTTTCGGACTTTTTCCTTTACTTGTGCTGGGAGACTTTGCTTCTTGCCAAATTTCATTACTCTAGGTCAACGGGAAGTACCCAATAGGTTTTGATTTACTTGCGACAGTTGCGAGTATCAAAATGTGTCGCAAAATGGCCGTATTTTTTTATTGGGTTGACTTAGACGCATGATTTTTTTAGGACTCTAAGGGACAATAGAGTTACGTATTTGATATTAATTTCAACTTGATATATCCACGCGTCCTTGAGAAAAATGGTCTTGACAGACTGACAGACTTGAACATTTTTTTTATGTGATAGAATTACAAATTAACAAATTTCGGACTTTTTCCTTTATTTGTGTTGTATGACCTTGCTTGTTAACAAATTTCATGTTTCTAGGTCAACGGGAAGTACCCTATAGGTTTTGATTTACTTGCGAGCATCAAAATATGCCACATAAATGGCCGTATTTTTTTATTGCATTGACTTAGAAGGTTGATTTTTTCAGGACTCCACAAGGGACCATAGATCTACTTGGTATTAATCTATTTGGTATTAATTTCAACTTGATACCTCCACGCGTTCCTGAGAAAAAGGGTCTTGATAGACTGACAGACAGACAGACAGACGGACAAACAAGTGATCCTATAAGGGTTCCGTTTTTTCCTTTTGAGGTACGGAACCCTAAAAACAGCTGTTCCCTACATTTTGACGAGTTATGCGAACATAATTGTACGGAACAGCTGATTTAAGTCGCGTTCACACCTATATGTGCCCGGGCGACCGCTGACTGAAAATGTGTGGCTGATGTTTTTTTTACGGGTCGTTACGGCAATCTGTGAGACGCGAGGTGTATGAGCATTGAATATCTTTCGGCTGAAATTATGATGAGGCGTAGAAGCTGCGGTCTCAATGTACAATGCTTTTCAAATAAGAATAGGATCGACTTAGCGCCATGTTGTGACGTCATACCTGACAAATCAAGTGAGCAAAACAACATATTTTTTAAATAACATTTATTTACGAATCATGAACGAATTTTTAATTATTTCTGGTAAATCGTTGACAACAATGAAAATATGAAAGAAAGTAGTATATTTTTTTTAAAAACTAATTATGACTAAGTTTTTTTTTCACTTTGATTTAACTAAGACTCAGTTAAACAAAAAAAAAAACGCATATTTCTTCGCAAATAAGTTTTCTTTGCAAACCGTACTTTTCAATCAACATTTGACAGCTAGAGGTCATTGACGTTCCTATTCCTAATTGAATCACATTGTAACTTCAGAATTATTTTCGTCTGCAAACTATTTGCGGAGCTTGTGAATTATGTTGCTGTTTATTTTGGTCCGCTAACTTTTGGGTCCAGCAAAAGTTAAGACTAGTCTGACGAAAACCTAAAGTTTAAAACAAACCCCAATCATTCAACTTAGCTCTTTGTCGTATAAGCATAGCATAATCTAACGCATAATCAGCCTATACCGTTCCCACTGCTGGGACACAGGCCTCCTCTCGGTGAGAGGGAGTGGGTTGCACTACGCGGGCCCAATGCGGGTTGGTAGATGTCACATGTCTTCGAATTGTTGGTTCTAGGCTATGCCGGTTTCCTCACGATGTTTTCCTTCACCGTTTTTGAGAGCAGTGGTAATCAAAATTATTTACAAAAAGTAAAGCGCCTGTCTAGGTTCGAATCCACGGCCTACTCGTAAGTCGGGGCCGTTACCACTGAGCCTCCACTGCTCCCCGTAAAAGCAGTATAAGCAGTTCTAATCAAATTATTGGTAAAACTAAGACCAGTGGTTGTGAGTTTGTAAAGAAATCCTATACAAAGCGAGATCAGCTTATGCTGGAAATGTATAGCTTGATCTGTAGCCGTGTGTAGGTACATAATATTTAGCTACTGTAAGTAAATATTAAATGATTTTTAAATTAAAAAAAAAATCAAAAGGATTCTGAATCCGGGGAACTGGTCGCCACAACCCCATTTCTTAATAATAAAATGAATAAGTCTATTTGAATTTCCCAGTAACTGATCTCTTAAAATAAAACGAACTCTGAATCCTTTTAGCGTAAGACAATTTAAATAAAAATTAAATCCAAACAATGCAGCCCTCTTAAATGTTAAATTGAATTTACACCTCATTATTCGCGAGAGCTCCGAGTGTTACTTCGTATATAGCTGATGGTACCATGGATTAAAAATGTATAGAAGAGAATCTGCGGTTTTAAACGCTTTCAAAATGCCTACAGTGGACTGGCATTTCAAAAAAATATAAACCGGACAAGTGCGTGTCGGACTACGCACAATGAAGGGTTCCGTAGTTGGCATGAAATTATCCCAAGAAAAAACTTAACATTATTGTTGAAAAACATGTTCTCTCATACATTCCAACAGTAAATGTAAGTTTTTAAGAACGGGCAAGAAACTCCACGGACACTCTTTTAAATCAAATATTTTACATAATATTGGTTAGGTACATCGTTCATATTGAAAGTATAGATGTGAGAACAATGTAGAAAGACGTGCACGTTAAAAGCGTCCGTAATGAAAAAGATAAAAACTAAAAACAACTAAATTAAAAATAAGCCGTGGCAGCGAAGAGACGACCAGTCCCAACTGACGGCACCCATTCACGAACATGACGCATGGATCAGCACCAATTAGCTCAACCATTTTGAAGGGAACTTAATGATCCAACACACACGCCACCACCAGCGAGACATTTGAGTGAGCATGACATACTCTCAACCGCCAGGGCACTTCAAGTCAGTGAAAGACGAACCCAGTAAAAGGTAGCTTTATATTAGCTACATAGTGCTCACACAGTGCATTGTTGGATCCACTGCTGATTATAGGCATCCTCTCTACGGACATGTTTCCTGAATTGCCACTTAGAATGGCAATGCCTTTCATTTTGACAATCCAACAACATTCATTGCGTCATTTACGTCATTGAGCGGAAGAATTTTTTAAACACATGAATCAATGTATTAGCTATTTCCAACACTTGTTTGATTTTACAAAGATAAAGACATTTATTCGTCGGATATGGTAGCAAAAAAAATTGGTATATAAAATAATTTTGTTCAGGACATATCCGCCGCTGAAAGCGGCATACGAATATTTACTTACAATAGCTTGTAACTGCAAATGGGCATAAAACTGTGATTGAAAATTGTGTTACGCAATTAAAATGCAGGCCGGTTGGAGTGGCCAACTTAGTCAGGATAACAACGCACTTCTAACTGATTTGCAATTTTACATTTGCATTTAGTTAAGTACTGTAGAAGCTTTGAACTTTATGCGTTTTAGCATGCAACCTCCGTGGATGTTTAAATATGGTTTATGAGACAAAATTAGAATTTCAAAAGACTTGACAGAAGTCAGGCGGCCACGGGCCGGATCAAAAGACTTGACAGAAGTCAGGCGGCCACGGGCCGGATCAAAAGCCCGGAAAAAATAAAAGCCGGATAAAGAAAGCCGGAGTATTGAGGATTAGAAATTATTATATCCCTGGCATCGACATTGAACCTCTAGACGTTGCCATGATTACAGTGTGAATGAAGTGTGGAAGTGAGACACATATATATGAAATTTGTAGGAAAATTGAGACAAAGCATCGCGTCTTCCGTCTCTTACGGAGTGCCGTATTTTTGCTTGGCGAACTTTTGAATGTTAGCCAAACAAAGTGCTTTCACTGTTACAAAAATTATCTTGCGTCGATTAATTTAACTTTTTTGGACAGTTTTTGCATTTTGCGTATGTATTGACATTGGTTTAAGTCCAAAATATGGAAGATTTTTTACGTTAAACTTCATTTCTCATACCACATAATCTACCAAAAGTATTATATTGCTGTCTCATGACCGGGCACGCGGTGGCTCTATCTAGTTTAACTCTTTACCTCTTTAACTTATAGCGTAGCTATCCCCCTGTGAGGTTCCAGACCTCACAGTACCTATGTAGCGAGTTTAGTTCAAGTACCTAGCAAGTTAAGTGTCCAAACGTTAGTCCAAAAGTGACAGTTTTTCATTGTTAAGTGTCAAGAATAGACGTCAAGGGACTTAACTCTCGACTTTAAATCAGCCTGCACAGCGCGCGCCGTGGCAGTTATCATTTTATCATCATTGGACAGCCTTGTTCTACCCACCGCTGAGGCATCCTCCCTTTTATGATATGCTGCCCTGGTCAGTGTGAGTTTAGGTGACCCGCGATCCTTTATAGTTTATCCACCCATATGGATGGTCTGCCGCGCAAATGCACTTCGACAATAGGACACACCCATACACACCCACCATTAGATTTATTACACCCATTTTTTATACGCAAATTATGCGCATTGACGTAGAGTTGCTGATACCAGCCCGTATTACCTATTACCTACACCTATTTTTGAAAAATGTCTCAGTTATATTCTATAGGCGCAAATGCACATCGATAATAGGGTATTTACAGGCATTTTTGAAAAATGTGTCAGTTAGATTCTATAGTGCTAATTAAGCACCAAAAAAAACGAAATTTTTATTCAATCGCTTACAAATGCATTTAAATTTTACACTTTCAAATTTCGCGAGAAAACGCTGGACGCCGGTGACGCCATATTATTGCTCTGTGGTTATGACGTCAGTTCGCTGAGTAAACAAACATTATATACGCTGATCAGTTGACAGTTAACATTTACACTTTTGAATTTATACAGCCGTAATGACGTAATAATATGGCGGCTACTTTCATGGTGTTAGAAAACAGATAAAAAAACTGAAAACTTTGAATTGAATTTTAAAATTTATATTATTATTTTATGAACTAAAACTAACATTTTCCGACTGCTTTTTGCCTAAGCTATCTAAATAATATATATTTAGATTTTTTCTCATAATATGACAAAAAATCTAAAAATATATTATTTAAAATATGGTATTTTACTCTATACAGGGTTATTGGTAAAACACCAGCAACCTCTTAAGAGGTCATTGTACTCATCATTATGAACAACTTTTACTATGGGACCAATCCTGAAATCGCGAAAAAAAAACCAGCTGCTCCCTACATTTTGACGAGTTTGATGTAGATAAATGTACTGAACAGCTGATTTTGTTTTCGCGAATTCAGGTTTGGTCCCATAGTAAAAGTTGTTCATAATGATGAGTACAATGACCCCTTAAGAGGTTGCTGGTGTTTTACCAATAACCCTGTATTATAGATTAAAATTCCGTATTTTGACAACCCTGTTTAGCTTGAGCAAGCGACATACTATGGCAATAGCGTACTTATACAGGGTGTTTGGCGCATGGACCGACACAATTTTTTGGGGGATTGGGGGGGTCATTTGCTAGGTTTCACCTAAAGACCTCCATGTCCTAAGTGTGACGGTAATAGTTTTAGTTTTTTTTTTGGTCTTTCTTTGAATTACCCAAAATCTCGCCTTTGAATCGATATATTTTTTTTGTTTATGGTTGTAAAAGAACAAAATAATTTTTATTATAGTCTACAATGTATTCTTATTCGAAATAAAATAAAAAAATATAGTAACCGTAATAAGTCTTTTCTTAAAACACTCCATAACTGACTCTCTAACTAGTATTTTGACTACATTTGAATTGTTTTTCATAGCGTGTAGCATACCCTTAGAAAGGGTACAAGCTAAAGAACTTTTTGAGATAAAAATAAGGTCAAAATGGCTTTATTTAAAAAAAAAATGAATTTAAGAGTAGTAACTTTTCATACATTTAAACATTTTTATGGTCAGATATGCACGAAATGGCTTAGCCCAAGGTGATCCGATCTCTCCGTTACTTTTTAATATAGCCACTTATAAGTTTTGTCGAGATATTGTTGATGTGTATTCGTGCCAGTACGCAGATGACTTCGTATTGTATTTTACTTGTAAGGATATCACAGAGAACCAAAACAAAATTCAAATTGCTTTAAATACATTTACAGTTTTATTAGACGAATTAGGATTGGAACTATCTGTAAGTAAATCGAAGTATTGTGTTTTTAGTAGGGGATTTAGACAACAGCAAGTACAGCTTCTTATAAATAATAGTGAACTTAACAATGTTTGTTATTATAAATATTTGGGTGTTTGGTTAGATAAGACATTACGCTGGGGTAAGCAAATCAACGAAATAGTTGAAAAAATTCAGAGGCTTCTCAATTTACTTAAAATTCTTACGAGTCCCTCTTGGGGTGTCCATCAGATTCATCTTCGTAGGCTATATATAGCTTTAATTAGAAGTAGGCTAGACTACGGGTGCTTCTTGTATGACAGTAGTGCTAAAACAAATATTTACAAATTAGAAAAAATCCAAAATCAGGCTCTAAGAGTAGTAGGGAGTTTTATAAGAAGCACACCGATACACGTCATGGAGTGCGAGCTCTGTGTTCCTCCACTGCACGTTAGGAGAAGATGGTTAGCATTTAAATATTGTTTAAAGTCATATTCTGTATCCGATAATGTAGTAATAAAGCAGTTATCAGAGCTTAGCGCTATTAGACACACCAGATATTGGGCAAATAAAAAGCTTCCACTACTTGTTAGTGTTTTTGAGGAGGTTAAGGAAGAAAGTATAAGGTCATCTCCGATGTTAGAAATGTTCTCATTAGATGTATGGGTAACTAGGATTAACACCCAAGATATAATAAAGATTAATTTGGACTCAATTAAAGAACCTAAGAAGACTTATGATGTGAATTCAATTAAAGCAGAAACTTTGGGAGAATTATCGGATAAATATCAAGAATATTATAAAATTTATACTGATGGGTCTAAGAGCGCTAATGGTAATGGCGCTGCTTACTATGATCCTTTGAATTCGGATAATACTAATACTTGCTTTAAAATAAATAATTATGTGTCAGTTATGTCTTTGGAGCTTGTTGCAATTTCAGAAGCGCTCACTTATATTCTATCCATTGAAAATAATAGAAAGATATTAATTTGTGTAGACAGCAAAAGTGCACTTCAGCATATAGCTCGATGCGCCTCTGGTCACAGAGGTGCACCGATAGCTTATGAAATTCTTTCTAAAATACACAATTTATCCAAAAGACATATAGATCTGAAGTTGCAATGGATTCCCTCACATATAGGTATAAAGGGTAATGAGGAGGCTGACCGTTTAGCAAAATTGGGTATTTTTGGGGGAAGGGAAAAAAACATTGAAACTAATTATGTAGAAATATTGCCTAGGTATAAAAATAAATGTCATGAAGTTTGGAAAGAATATTTTAATCAAAGATCTAAAGAAAAAGGAATTTGGTATAGGTCTATAGTTTCGGAGCCTCCTCATGTTCCGTGGTTTTGTAATACTAGGTTTAGCAGAAAAATTATAGTTACAGTTCACAGACTGAGATCTGGCCACATGCCGCTCAATAATTTTGGATTTTTAATGAAAAAAATAGATTCACCTAATTGTGAGGTATGTGGCACACTGGAAGATGTTATACATTTATTGACGGAGTGTGTCAGATTTCAGTCTGCAAGAGAAAATTTACTTCGAGAGCTTGAGGTAAATATGTACGATGTTTGCATGTTTCATCATATTTTGTCGTCACCTAACTCTGGAGCTGCTTACAGTTTAATTAAGTTTGTGTTGTTACGTTTTACATCATAAGTTCCGATGGGACTGGCATATACAATTGTATAAAAGTCCCTAATAATAAATAAAGAGAAAAAAAAAAAAAAAGACTTTGGAAGCACGTAAGTCATTTTCTACTGATCAATTACATCAAATAATAATTTATTTAGAATAAAAATACATTGCAGACTATTATAAAATTTATTTTGTTCTATTGCAACCATAAACAAAAAAAATATATCGATTCAAAGGCGAGATTTTGGGTAATTCAAAGAAAGCACAAAAAAAAACATATCTCAATTACCGTCACACTTAGGACATGGAGGTCTTTAGGTGAAACCTAGCAAATGACCCCCCCAATCCCCCAAAAAATTGTGTCGGTCCATGCGCCAAACACCCTGTATACGTTCAAAGGGAAGTTTCCCTTCTATTAATTTATTATTCTATGACATTACTCGCTCGCTATGTCAGTAAACGGAAGAATTTACGCAATATCGAGCAGTTATGTGGAGTATGTACGCACAATCAGCGAGAGAGTTATGTACACAATATTGGAAAATTAAAATGTGTATCTTTGAAGTTGCTGCGATTGAATCTTTTACATCTATCTTATCGAGAGTTCTTTTTTATATCAAGCCGGCCAAGTGCGTGTCGGACCACGCACAATGAAGGGTTCCGAAAAGAATTTATCCCAAAAACAAACTTAACATTGTAGTTACTATACATTGTAACGTCACGGTCAATTCTCCAACTGCAAATTTAAGTTTGTAATATTTTTTAGGGTTCCGTACCTAAAAAGGTAAAAACGGAACCTTTATACTCACTCGTGTGTCTGTCTGTCTTTCTGTCTGTACGTCTGTCACAGACAATTTGCTCCGAATCTAATGGGAGGAAACGTGGGTGCTCTTTTTTCCATACAAAAAGATACAAACGCTCTCGCCTGTTTTCTTTCTGGTTAATGACCATAAAGCAATGATTTTTTACAGAAATATAAATATCAGTTAATTGTATGCCCCTATGTTTTCCTTTTTGATGATATATTATTTTTATAGGAACTAGAACCCTCCAAAAATGCTCAAAATTGCCTATTCAGACCGCTGTCAACAGACGCCTAGTGTACCAATTTGACAACTATTAACGAAAACAGAAAAACATAGGGGCATAGTATATATCCTTCTTATTCAGTTTATGAAATATCTTTTAAATTGGTCCAAAATTAGAGGAGGAAATAGGCGAGAGCCAAACCTCGAAATGTGACTTTTTACATAGGCTATTTAGTCGGATATGCAGTTGTCCTTATCGCACGAATTCGAGGGCGGAGTGCTCGCAGAGCGACAGCAATACCTTCTTAAAATACCTAACTGGCCACCCGCCTTTCCTCTTAAGTTGAAATTTGGTACACATATAGATTTCTGTGAACCAAACACGTACAAGTAAATAAATGAATTTTGAATATAGGGGTCAGTTTTAGGGGGCAAATAAGAAAATTTAAAAAAAAAGTTTTGCTAACTGTACCGTGTTACATGTCAAATGAAAGGGCTTACTATGAGGATCTTAAATATTTTTTTTTTATAATTTTAAAATAAATGGTTTTAAAGTTATTTAAGAAAATAGACGAAAATTGACCATTCCCCCCCCCCCCCCTTTTCTCCGAAACTACTGAGCCTAAAATTAAAAAAAAAACACAAAATAGTGCTTTACCTGTAGATTACAGGAAAACCTATTTAAGAATTTTGTTGTCTGTGGTGAGAACATGTTTTTCAACTATAATGTTAAGTTTGTTCTTGGAATAAATTCATCCCAACTACGGAACCCTTCATTGTGCGTAGTCCGACACGCACTTGGCCGGTTTTTTTTTATGTCAACCCCATACATTTTTTGTCTTTTTTACTAGCGGCATCGCCAATCGAATGTTAATTTGTCGAGGCCCTCAGATCTCCACAACTCAGTAACTGGCTGTCAGACTTTCAGACATAATTCAATATTAACTACAAAATTATTATAATTTTCTTCGCAAAACTTTAATTAACAAAGTTATGCTTAATATAATTTCAAGCCTAATTTATAATCAACAGAAAGTAGAAGAGTATCTTATTAATAACGCTGAAGAGTTTGTTTTTAGGGTTCTTTACCAAAATGGTAAAAAAGGAACCCTTATGTTGTCACTCAGTCTGTCTGTCTGTCTGTCTGTCTGTCACAGCTATCTATCAAGAACTACTAATGCTATCAACTTGGAATTTAGAACAGTTTTAAATGACGTTTACCCAACTATTTTGCAAATAATAAAGAAATTGTCAATGGCCTTTAGTCCGGTCAATTTAGACATTCGAGGTTACATAAAGTCCCAACAAGCTGAATTTCTGTGAAATTGTTCAAAACATAATTGTAAACAATGTCTAGAAGTTCCCCATCATTCCCCTGTAAGGAAAAAATTTTATTCAAGGTCAAAGGTAAAAAAAATGAGTTTTTCGCGATTTTCAGCAAAACGGTAAGTTTTATCATAAAAGTACCTCAGACAAAAATTGTAGATCATAAAATTATCAATAAAAATGTATCAATACTTTTTTTCTTACGAGCCACCGTTTCTGAGATATAACGATTCAAAAAGTTATAAAAGTTGTTATCGTCATAATATGCACACGTTTCCACGCCACCTATGAGGTAGTGTACTTAGCGCGTTTTTTAACGTGGTTTCCCCAGTGGCCTACTCCACGGGTCAGTTGTGATCCTGTTTAATGTAAAACTATTGCATAATAACGGAAATTTTCAAAGATTGGGAAAGATAAAAGCGATGTAAATTAAAAAAAAGTGTTGAAATTTATTCGTCTTATTCGTAAGTTTCAAATTCTTGTTCTTCTTCTTGTTCTTCTTCTCCTGCTTCTTCTTCATCTTCATTTTGGATGCAAGTAAATTGCGTCAATAGCGATGTATCGCATGATACTTCGTCGGAGTCAAACGAATCCTCCATTGTTTGTGATTCAATATTAGAGCACGACCGGCCTTTACAATTTGTGCATGACAAAGAACAAGACAGTCCGACTTTTTTGCAACCACATTTAGCACTGCATCCCTTTTTGCAGTTGCAAAAAATAGTGTTCAGCAGTTTTCCGGCGCAGGTGGAAGTAAAGTTTGAACTGGCTCTAATATATTGTTGACCAACTTCCAACCCCAGTCTGTAGGGTCTAGCTGATAACCAAGCCACACTTAAATTTGGTAATATACTCGAAAAAGATGTTGGTGAGCAGCAACTGAGGTTGGAGGAAGACAAGCTAATTGTACTTGTTTTTTATTTTTAGTATTTTTAACGAAACATGCATATCGATGCTTATCTAAGCAGGTAGTTTTTTTAGGAGCTCCGTACATAGAAAGAAGAAAGCGGATGCCGTTGGTAATAACTTCTTGTTGAGTTGAATTACTCTTTTTAAAAACTTCTTCTTTTTTTTTTTTTTTTTTTTTTAATATAAAAACTCTAGATGTACGTGGCGTACTCATGTATATTATGACGATAACAACTTTTATAACTTTATGAATCGTTATATCTCAGAAACAGTGGCTCGTAAGAAAAAAAAGTATTGATACATTTTTTATAGATAATTTTATGATCTACAATTTTTGTCTGAGGTACTTTTATGATAAAACTTACCGTTTTGATGAAAATCGCGAAAAACTCATTTTTTTGACCTTTGACCTTGAATATTTTTTTTTCCTTACAGGGGAATGATGGGGAACTTCTAGACATTGTTTATAATTATATTTTGAACAATTTCACTGAAATTCAGCTTGTTGGGACTTTATGTAACTTCACTCTCATTTTTTGGTCTAAATTGACCGGACTACTTCCTCAAAAACTGGACTATCAAATGCAAAAATAATTTTTCTAATCCGACTGGTAGTTCCAGAGATTACCGCGTTCAAATATACAAACAAAAAAAACCGGTCAAGAGCGAGTCGGACTCGCGCACCGAGGGTTCCGTTCTGATTTCTGAAAAAGTGTGCTATTTAGCGACATCGTTTTATTTTGCCTGTAAACTTTACATAAACTTCTATCACATAGAATAATTTCAGATTTTTCGCTTCGCAAACTTCGGAGATAAGGGGGGGAACGGTATTTTTTTTTACATTTTTCATCAAAAGTCGAAAACTATGCGGCCTAAAAAAAAATAAAAAAAAATGTTTGAGAATGTACAAACAGCGCTCTTTCATATGATACCCCACATGCCCTAGTACCCTACTTTGAATTTTTGAGACCCCCTTTCAGTCCCTGTTGCAAAAAAAAACATAAATGTTTTTATTTCTTTCTTATTTGCAAAATAGTTGGGCAAACGTTATCTAAAACTGTTCCAAAGAAGGTCGGCCAAATCGTACCTGACTACGAGGCTGTGGTGTACAGATATCCCATATATATGAAAAAATCTAGTATTTTTTAAGGTCTTAAAAAACATAAGAAATAGATATTTAAGTCGCCAGAAAAAAAAGCACAAACACATTTTTTTTTTATAGCATAATTTGCAATCTATTTAGAATAACATGTTCAGAACGCACCTTTGACGACTCATTTTGCTTAAGAAATGATTTAGTACTCAAAGATTATAATTATGCTTCGTGATCTCGTCCTCATTGCATACACATGTAGTTTGTACCTCTTACACACTCGTCAATCACATTATTTAAAGATGAAAGCCTTCATCATAGAAAAATACTAAAAAAAAAAAAAAAATATATATTTTATCTGTGGTCCATCCGCCGGCGCGCGCTGTCCTGACATCTGCCAATCATTGTACTTTTTTGTGCCGCGCGTTGATCACGTTTTTCGTTAAAAAGTTAAGGAAAATTTTAACGAAATGGAAAAATATCGAAGAATCCGATACAAGGAAATGGAGGAGCTGAACGAACGTCTGCGAGATCTGGAAAATCGAGTGGAATGGCGAAAACGGAGTCGTCTTGAAACTTAAGTAAGTTTCTTGATAAAGCTAACAATTTGTCTTTATTTTAAATCATTTGCCTATAATTTACCTTGAATGCCGCAATATGCACATCAGTGTCTAGAGATTTCACGAGAGGTTAACCATGAGAATTAACTGTGCCATATACTTACGAAAGAACGACATCACACGAGCCGATGGCCTATACTTTCAGTGTTAAAAACACGTCCCTCCTGGATGCTTAACAGTCTTGTAAGAGTTTTTACGAGAAGTTAACCATGAGAACATTAAGTGTGCCGTATACTTAATAACGAACGACACCACATGAGTTTTCACGAGAGGTTAGCCGATGGTATATACGTTCAGTGTTAAAAACACGCCTCTGTTGGATCCTTAGCAGTCCCTTAAAAGTTTTCACGAGAGGTTAGCCGATGGTATATACGTTCAGTGTTAAAAACACGCCTCTGTTGGATCCTTAGCAGTCCCTTAAAATTTTTCACGAGAGGTTAACCATGAGAACATTATCTGTGCCGTATACTTAAAAAAGAACGACCACACGAGCTTTCACGAGAGGTTAGTCGATGGTCTATGCGTTCAGTGTTAAAACACGTCTCTGCTATTAGACCCCTAGGAGTCTCTAAGAGTTTTCACGAGAGGTTAACCATGAGAACATTAAATATGCTGTATGCTTGCTAAAGAACGTCACCACAAGAGCTTTCACGAGAGGTTAGCCGATGGTATAATACGTTCAATGTTAAGCCCTGCTGAGTCCCTAGAGCTATCACGAGAGGTTAGCCGTGGATTTAGATTTATGCAGTCTGGAACTGAACTTCAATTGTTCTTTGTAGATGAGTATGAAGCCCGCTTCCGTGAAAGACACTACAGTCGAACACGTTCAAGGAGCTGTGTGTCACTTGACCGAGTCCGACGCAGCTGGACTCAATGCTGCCAATTTTAATTGATTTATTTATCAGACAACCTCCAGTTGTTTTTCTATAATTCCAAAATACTTACAATTCTAGATGTTGTATACAATCTAACTTAATTATGCTGTATTAGTACTTAAATTCTACTACAATACAACTAGAAGGAGGCTGTGATTGTAATGCTATCTATAACACAACCTAAAGTCTTACCTTCAAGTATTGAGAATCTACTCAGAGAAGAGGGGGCGGTACAGTTAGCTACCTTACCTATGGAACAGGACGGAAGTCTGGCCACATGGTGGTCAGGTCAGCAATTATAGATAGCAATTAAGAAGCAAAACATTTAAAAGAAGTATGAAACACCTGTAATCTTAGTGGCAGAAGCAGTAAATGAAAGTGGATTCAACTGCAGCGGATTACAATGGCTGTTGCCATTAAATCCACTGGCAAAGTCCTTAACAGTTTAATAGTCTCACAAGGGAGTCCATCAAATCGAAACGCTAAGTGACTCAGTTAGACTACTGTGACATTTATCATGATAATTGCATCACACGGAGATCCTTAATGCTACCCAGCCTTAATAAGGAATGAAAGAATGGATTGAACAAACAGATATTGATTATCTGATTACCTGGTCGGGCTTCAAGATAAATTCAATGACATCGAACGGTACTGGAACCGAACTGTAACTATCTCAGGTACACAATGGTAGATTGCAGTATTTTTCTGAAGTATGTAATAGTACTACTAATAATCCAATCATACATGAGTGAATCAAGGACTATAAACTACCTTTCACTGAGTTTCCTTTTGAAACTTCTGAATAAAAACTTCATTCAGAAAGAAAGCAATCTTATATCCATACAAATTTTCCTAATACATTAGATAATGTTATGTATTTTATCTATGGGCCTAGTTGCCTGATAATAAAATGGTTATTATTATTTTATTATTAATAATAATCTCTTACAGTTAGGTGCCATAGAAACATGTTCTACTGTCAATAATTATTTTTTATAATTTTCCCCAAAATTAAATGGCACTTTGAGATTAAAAATACAATAAGTATGTTACCACATACCATTTTAAACTGGTAGATTTAAGGACAGTATAGTCTTTGCCTACAATAGATATAATAAATGCATATTATTTATTACCCATAGGAAAATATCTTAGAGGTATCTCCAGTATATATTTGTATTTACAAATCACGAAGCCAGGTGGCTGTCACCTGAAGTTATTAGTGTCACTTTCTGTCACATATATCTTGACAATATTCTGTGTCTTGCCGATTCAAATATGTAAAATGTTAGAATGTGTCTACTACTCAAACTGCGTTAAAAAATCTAAGATTTATTATTAGTACTGAAAAGTGTGTCCTAGAACCCAGACAGTGCTGCCAGTATCTAGGTTTTTTGTTACATTCAGTCCAGTTTGCCATTTCACTTCCTCAGAAAAAGATACTTTATCCTTTAAGTATTCCATAAAAATACGTAATTACTAGGTATTCTTGTTACAGCATGCCCAACTGTAAAATATGGTGGCCTTAAAAACAACAATGAGAATAACAAGGCTAGAACTAGATTCAAATTAAAATTCAAAATCATTTAGGTATTTGCAAGTTCAACAAAACTAGAATCAAATTCAAAATCAACTATTAGCAAAGGTTGTTGGTTGTTTCACATTTCAACAAAACACAATAAGATTAAACAACTTGACTTTGTCCGGGAAATATTCTCTGATGATTTTCAAACTGGCTGGGGCCTGGTATGTAATGTTATCAAAAGCCATGGGCACTGGACTGCTAATGATAGAAAGTTCCATATAAATTACCTTGAACAGTGTTCAACGGTTTGTAGGGCTCAAAACATTTGCAAGCAAACTCAGATACTGTGAGAAATTACTTAAAATATACGAGTATATCACAACGTCATAGATCATCATAAGATGGGTGGTACTTGTTTTACTTATCTAAATAGCTTAACTAGACTTTAATTGTAGCAATGGTGCGAGAAAAGACAAAATATATGGGTTTATGCATCTTACATTAGTCCAAAGAAAACACTATGGCAAATGTAGAACCTAGACAACCTAGAATAAAAATTGAATGGAAGTGATGTGATATAGCCCACAAGTCACTTGTTGTTAAACTGTGTCAGCCCCGTATTGACCCTGTTTGCAAGCAGCTCCACTACTAAGTGTCGGAATGACATATCATGGCTCCCTGACCCAGGTAACTACATGATCTGTAGATGCACGGTCTCACACCGATTGCCGCCATATTATTATCAGGAACGCTTTCCTGAGAAGAGGAAGTCTGATCCTTTTAATTGATAGCTTCCTTGTCTAGCAAAACAAGAAAACAATATGAATCTACTCTAAATCAGCAGATTCCCTTCTGTAGGAATCAAGATATTGACCCCTCCTAGGCTCAGTCACCATGGTGATATTATTTTTGACCACTAAATTTCATTGAGGGATTGTCATATGGCTCACTCATTAACCTAATGAGTGCACTGTATAATAATAGTAAACAATTTTTCTAGTTTTAGGGAGGGGGGTGAGATGAACGGGGCTGGGTTTCTTATATTTAAATTAAGACCAAAGAACCCTAAGTATGAAATAGTTTGGGACCCCAGTATCGTTGGGTTATCTAATTTATTTCCTAACTAAACCCTTAGTTTAGGAAAAGTAACTAAAAATTTGTAAGTAACCATTTAGCTCTTGTAACAGCACATATAATTCAAACCTTGTCACTCATTAGTATTGATAACATTTGATAATGAGGATAACATTTACATAAGGATTCCAGAAATAATTAAAACTTCTTCACCTCTACCAGGTACCATCTCAACTCAATTTGATATTATCATTTCTTCAAGAAAATGTATCCTAGCCCCTTTTTTCCCTATCTAGATTTTACTAAGAGTATAAGAAAATTGTAAATCATTAATTAGAACTATGAGAAAACCTTTTCATGCCACCTCTACTGCAACCATTAGTAGATGGATGAAACAAAATTGAAATAGTAGTGGAATAGATATTTCCAAATTCCCATAAACAGACATGCCTCTACTTCAACTTAAAAGACCTGTGAAGGAGGTATCAACATTGAAGTCATAAGAAAAGCTGCTGGTTGGAACACAAAATTCTCAACCATTAGTAATCCCTGTGCAAGCTAGAGCTTTTGCACAAGCTGTGTGCTCTATACACAGTGGTTGTTACATTTTAATGTCAATGTTAAATGTCTGATTATAAGTAGAGAATTGATGTGTGCCATATTAGATTATTAATGAGACTATTTGATTCAGGACTTAATAAGAATTCCTGGAACTAATAGCATTTAGAGAATTTTAAATAAAGTTAAGGTAACTGGAAGACTGGTTCGTAAATAGAAATACATTTGTAATGAATGAGTAAGTAACAAACTTAGAATAACATGTTAAGTTACAATGTTCAATTATTAAAGAATATGCTGAACTTATTACCAACACAACTTTGTTCTTTGAACATCTACATGTGTATGCAATGAGGACGAGATCACGAAGCATAATTATACAGATCGGACTAACTTACCTAGTGACGTCCGATCCTTAATTATGTGAAGTGATCTCGTCCTCATTGTATCCCAGCCCTTCCCAGATAATCAATCTACTTATGTGTAATGGATTGCCTTATCTAAACCCCTTCTAAAAAGTTGTGTTGGGCTGTATGCACTATGCCGGGACTATACGATGCCCGTATCGATCATCGTGAAGTCCCGGCATAGTCTTATGCTTTGAAAGAATGATTGGCAGATGTCAGGACAGCGCGCGCCGGCGGATGGACCACAGATAAAATATATATTTTTTTTTTTTTTTTAGTATTTTTCTATGATGAAGGCTTTCATCTTTAAATAATGTGATTGACGAGTGTGTAAGAGGTACAAACTACATGTGTATACAATGAGGACGAGATCACTTCACATAATTAAGGATCGGACGTCACTAGGTAAGTTAGTCCGATCTGTATAATTATTCACGTTATTAGATGTAATTCAATTCTATATACTTGTGTATCAAACCAACTAGTGCTGTTTTTATTATGTATTGGATTCTTGTCATAAAAATAATTATGTGGGTTCATAGTAAGTATCAGCATTTTGTTTAATTGTGTACAACGGAACGTCATAATATGTCATCGACGCGCGCACTGGATTGACAGTGTCAATACTGTCAATTACAACGGGTGTCAATTTGACACTAATATACTGTAGTGTGTAGTCTTTGCACCCGGCGATCTCGCATTGTTGTGTTGTTGTTGTTACTGTGAATATTGTGATAGGTACTGTACTGTTTTGGATTTCCTTCTGTTGTTTGACCTTGGCATTGTTTCACAGACTGATAACTAGGTACCGCTTGTGACGATTATTCTGTGCTTTTGATTTCCGGACACCGATAACCTCAAAAGTATTTTTTGCATTATTGAAATATCTTGGCTATTTAGATATTATTTTCGAAAGGGATGGTGTTTACTACATAAAACAATCAAATCTCACTATAATTTGCTTCTGTACACTGAAAATAAAACTCAGGTCCAGCTTCTATAGAAATTTGACCGACGTTCTTTCAAGTTGATAGCATTAGTAGTTCTTGAGATATCCAGCTGTGACAGACAGATAGACTGAGTCACACCATAAGGGTTCCTTTTTTACCATTTTGGTACGGGACCCTAAAAAGGGTGTAAAGTTCACTCAAGCTCCATAGAAAAGGGAGGATCGTTCGACCAGACGGGTGTCGTGTCTTTTTGGCAACTGCCTCGAGTGATGTCGGGATGTTGTATAAATGTCAGTCGCGCGATAAACTGTGCTTGCGCAATGCAGGATTCGTGTGACGTCAAGTCTTTGATGCGTAGTTCGCAGTAGCTTTGTAGATGCCGCCACAAATAATTAAATTCTAACGAACTAAAATGGATTGTTCTACATGACCTGGTTTATGAGGTGAATCTATACTAATATTATAAAGAGGTAAAATTTGTATGTAAGTTTGTAAGTTTGTAAGTTTGTAAGTTTGTATGTAGGGGGTAATCTCCGGAACTAATGATCCAATTCTAAAAATTTTTTCACTGGTAGAAAGCTACATTATTCCTGAGTGCTATAGGCTATAAATTATATTTATATCATGCATATTAGCCGAGCTATCACAATTTTTGTCTAACAAGTCGGAAAGAAATACCTCTTTAAACAGACTTTTTTGCATGCGCTGCCTAAACGGTTGTTTAAAATTGAGAACAATGTATGGCAGTCTGGTCCGTCTTAAATAATTCTACAAAAAAGTCCGCGACACTATATTTCTATCTTTTATATTTTATCTTTTATAAATCTTTTATTGTTTTAAAAAAGTATTTTTTGACATACTTACGTTTGGATGATTATTTAAACAATAAAACATTAATCCTTATCAAAATAAGTTATTTTATGATCACAAGGACATCATGGAGATAAGATTTGGCCTTTACAGTATGTCAATTGGTCATACAGTTTCGGAGATAATATAAAATTACTAAAACGCAAAATAACTTTAATTCATACCGGCCGCTCTTGAGCAAACTAAACATGTTTGCTCAAGAGCGACCGGTATGAATTATAGTTATTTTGCGGACGTTTTATCAATTTACCCATAGATGGCGTTGTGCAAATAAGTAATTTTTCTGAATTGCGAGATTTTCCGCGGATTGACGACCCTCTCGATTTAATATTTCAATAATGTCGGTGGAATACAGCGGAAGAGTTTGTTTTTTTGTTAGTTTGTTTGAACGAGCTATCTCTGGAACTACCCGAGTCGGATTTGAAAAATTCTTTTTGCATTTTATAACCCAGTTCTTGAGGAGGGCTATAATTATTTAAAATCACGCTAGGGCCCTTAGAAGTCGAGCGCAAAGTAATAGCGCGGGCAGGCGATGCGGAAGGATATAGGCCATTTAACATCACGCTAGGGCCCTTAGAAGCTGAGCGCGGAGTAATAGCGCGGACAGGCGATGTTGAAGGATATAGGCTATTTAACATCACGCTAGGGCCCTTAGAAGCCGAGCGCGAAGTAATAGCGCGGGGAGGCGATGCGGAAGGATATAGGCTATTTAAAATCACGCTAGGGCCCTTAGAAGTCGAGCGCAAAGTAATAGCGCGGGCAGGCGATGCGGAAGGTTATAGGCTATTTAACATCACGCTAGGGCCCTTAGAAGCTGAGCGCGGAGTAATAGCGCGGACAGGCGATGCTGAAGGATATGGGCTATTTAACATTACGCTAGGGCCCTTAGAAGTCGAGCGCAAAGTAATATCGCGGGCAGGCGATGCGGAAGGATATAGGCTATTTAACATCACGCTGGGGCCCTTAGAAGTCGAGCGCAAAGTAATAGCGTGGGCAGGCGATGCGGAAGGATATAGGCTATTTAACATCACGCTAGGGCCCCTAAAAGTCGAGCGCAAAGTATCTAATAGCGCGGGCAGGCGATGCGGAAGTATATAGGCTATTTAACATTAACTACCTACGCTAGGGACCTTAGGAGTCGTGCAAAAAGAAAAAATAGTCAGAAAGGATGCTAAGCGCAAACGAAGTAACAGCGCGGGTAGGCGTTGCGATGCGATGCGTCGGGGTTGGTGGGTGAGGGGACAAGAAATTTCACGCGGACGAAGTCGCGGGCAGAAGCTAGTAAATTCATAAACTCACAACACTAATTACTCACTCGACAAATTTACGAATATAAGATATCTGATTTAAAGTAACCGACGTCCGTAAATAAACTCAACTGCGTTTCTTCTGTAAAAGACTAACGCCCGGTTTCTCGACGGCTATTCAAATCTAAAATCAACTAACAAACTGGTTAAATTAACAGACCAGTCAAATCAAATTGGGTTGCTGAATCGGCGATTACGATAAAATTAATTAACCAACGATTAATGTCAACTGATTAAAGAAAATAGATTATGTGTATGGCAACATCGTATTCTTCATTCATTTTGACAAATAATTCGTTCAATTGAATGTCAAGTTGACACTGTTGACCAAGGCGCCATGTTATTGAAAATTTGAATGTTTGGTTTTTTTTTTCTTTTCCTTATATCTCGAAAACGGTGTATCCTATCGCAAAAATAATGAAAATTTGGCCCCCCTTTATAAAACCCTTAAACCCCTAAACCCCAACACGTAGGTATCAAAAAAAAAAAATGTACCGCAACTACCGCAGTTAAAGTACCTACCTATAGAATTTTTATTGTTTGGTTTTAGATTTTTAGGAGGAGCTCGTGGCTAAGTAATAACAGCCGCACGAGTCGATCTATCAGGTTAAGCTACGCTTGCCGGGGTTGGTGAGTGGATGGGTGACCATCTTTACATACCGAGACTCCTCCGTGCCTCCGTGCAGAAGTTGTTTTATTAATTATAACTAGAAAATATCCAAAGAAAACAGAAAATCACAGGGAACGCAAAGATAATCGCCCAAACTCGACAGATTAGCTAACACAACATTTGACAGTGGCTTGACATGATATTCGAGCATAATCGTTTGTTCAGAAACCCAAATTCTGAATTAACAAGAGATTTTTGTACTAATTTGATTGTTGTGTCAAGTGATCAAAAATTCAAATCAAAGTACTTAATCAACGTTCGTGCAACTCGTTTTCGACATAACAAGAGATTTTACACACGGTTAGTTAATTTTAGATTTGAATAGCCGTCGAGAAACCGGGCGTTAGGCTCGTATTTATAATCAAAGTAATTCCTTGAGTAATTACTTGCTACTGAGTAATTTCATACTTGAGGGTAGAATTCTTAAGTAAAGAAAATGGTGACTATTACTTGGCTAAGAATTCTAAGCTTTGACAGTTCTAACTTCAAGCAATTACTAAACTATGGAAAGAAAATCATTACTTGAGCAATTACTTTTACTTAAGTAATTACTTTTACTTGACTATAAATACGAGTGTAAGACTAAGACTTCATCACTAAGACATTTCCAATCATTAGTTTTGTTTGTTGTTCAAAACATTTTTGTTTTTTTTTTAAATTAATGTTTTGTTTTGTTTTTTTCATCTCAGTTCATTTTTGACCTAAGTGTCCTTTTGTTTTTTTATTTATTTGTATAGTTAGTTAGTTAGTTATTTACTTTAGTATCTAGTGTAAATAGTGTTAACTTGTATATAGTAACTATACAGGATTTTACTTTTAAGGTGTCAAGCCAGTGCGAGCTGATACCACAGTACCATACCTATCGATTTAACCGCCATGTATGTTCTACGATTTTTTTGTAGTTTTCGAGTTATTTTGGATCCCTCATTTCATATCAATGGTAGTGGTTAAGGATAGTAGTAGGTATAACATTTATGTTTTTATTATCAACTGAGCTCTGCTTAAACGTAAAGGAATACTAAATATCAGGATTGACAAAAATATGCAAAGATAAATAAATAATTAAATATGAAAATAACAAGATTTGAGATACATCACTTTCAACGACCGATTTCAGCCAATAATGCCCTATTTAGTAAATTCTTGTTCAAAGTTGACCCAAAAAAGATGTGTAATTTTTTAAAGCCCGTTGAAATTGGAAAAATATCGATACAAAATTATAACTCGAAAACTACAAAAAATCGTAGAACATACATGGGGGTTAAATCGATAGGTATGGTACTCTGCTATCAGCTCGTACTGTCTTTCAACCTTAAAAGACACACCCTGTATATACTTAGCGTGCGAAAATCACATTAATTGCTAAGTTTAAATCCTCAAGCTTAAGAAACGGAAGCCAATAACGTCATCATCAAAGATGAGCCACTTAATCCAATAAAAGCAGATAGCCCAAATACCGGTCACACTGTCGGTTTAAAGTGTCAGCCAAGGGAAATTAATTGCTCGACTCAATGACGGATGCTGCTGATAAATTGTATAACGTATTCGATACCAAGCAATTTGTCTAATAAAGTATCGAGTTAGGTAAGATCGGTTTTGTAAGCTAAAAGGCGACGTTTGGTATAGAATTTTGTGTAATTAGTTCGTTGTAATTCCCTATATAAAATATGAATTTATTGTCAGTGGTCATATTTTGTGAAGGGTTAAATTGTAATAGATGGCTGCTAGAAAATTGATAGTTGAATGCGATCACATTTCTTGTGGGTAGGATCAGCACCCTAATTGCGTAACACATTATCAATCGGAGTTGGTTTCATTTTGACAATTCATCAACATTCATTGCGTTATTTACGTTGTGGAGCAGACAAATTTTTCGAACTTAATTATGAAGTAATGGTTTAGCAATTTGTTTCAAAATGATTGAAACTCCGATTGATAATATGTTAAGCAATTAGGGTGCTGAAACGGCTTCATTCATGGAATAATAAATGAGTGACTAACTGTTGTAAGTGGGCTGTTCATTCAGATAGAAGAGAAGAAAGTAGATAGTATATTCTACTATCCTAACTGATCTCATAAATGCGAAAGTGAGTTTGTTTGTAATGCTTTCACGCTAAAACGGCTGAATGTATTTAAGAAATTTTGACACATGGTTTGACACCTAAGTTAGGACATAGGATACAATTATTTATCCCGATGTTCACACAAGGTATCGAGACTTATGTGGGTGAAACCGCAGGGTGTAGCTAGTAATAATATTAGCTGGCAACACTAATCTCAACCACTGCAACTTCTGTTATGCCTAGGCCGCACACATCGCGATAACCCGAAGATTCGCGTAATCGCGATGTATGTAGCCAAGTATTCGCGTATACTTCGGAGCTTCGTGCGTAGTCGCAATGACTTCGCTCCGCTGTCGGTAAACTCTCGCAGATCAAAGCGTTTTATCGCGATGAACTTCGCTTGCGCGGCCACACTTCAGTCGGCCCCCACCCTTCGTGCGTAGTGGAAGTGTTAAGTTAAACTACAGTGCATAATATAGCTAATATAGATCTTAATTTGTGAATAGTTATCATCCACTTCCTCCTTTTTCTTGCTTTTAATTTGTTTTTTACATGACATAAATGTAAAAAATAATTATTTGCTGCCATAAAATACAGAGCAACCGCGGCGTCCATTTTGTTTTATTCGTTTGTACATCGCTCGTACATCGCGATAAACTTGACAACACGCACTATGTGGCCGCGCAGCTTCGCTGTAGACCGAAGACGAAGTTTATCGCCCGAATGTCATCGCGATGTGTGCGGCCCAGGCATTAGCCAGAATCTACAGTGACAACTTAGCAGAAAAGCAATAATTAGAAAGAAATAAAGAAAGAAAAGTATTTATAGTGACTCGCACAGGAAGATCACCAACTAAACTAAAAACACAATGATTAAAGTTTAAAAACAAAAAGAAACAAAATTATGTAAAACAAGATAGATTTTAATAGTTAATTAGGATATAATTTTGTTGTTTATAGGTTATGTATGAATAAACTTTTATTAAGGTGTCCTACATATATAATTCTGTAGTCAGATAGATTTAAGTTTGCCTAAAGTGCAGGTTACCATTCTTTTAACATAGCCCTGAAATGTTCAAATATCGTGGGTGGGTAAATCTAAAATGCACCCAGACCCGTTTTTATCTGCAGTCCGTAGAAAATATATTTTCAAATATCGAATAACGAGTTTGGCTCATACATAGGAAGCCATTATTTTTAAGCCAAAGCCAAGCTAGATATGGCTTGATGACGTACGTTATCGATGTGCCGTATTTTGTCGTTCGGGATTCTGTCGGATGCAGGAAGGAACTTCCAGAGATAAACATGGAACTAGATTTTGTATGGAAGTACAATAGCTAGTAGAAAAATTTTAATCACTTTGGACTTTGTTATTAAGCCCTAATCACATGTACTCGTTACATCATTGTTAACGTGGCCATTTGTATCGTACCTTTGCCTTGGCAATTCAAAAGTGCCTGTGATTGGTTTATCTAACTTCAGCCCGCGACTTTTTAACATAAAGCTCAGCGTTCTTCTTGCCTTTTTTATTTTTTTTTTGCTCGGCTCCTAAGGTTTTTTGAAAATAAATTATAGCCTATGTTACTTCCTCATAATTTAGCCATCTATTTGTGAAAAAATGGTTAAAATCGGTCCAACTTATTCGGTACAAACACACAAAAATTCTTTCCTCTATAGAATATTAGTGAGATAAATGCTTTGAGTTTGAATACATTAGGACAAAGTTCTTAATACGGTAAAGATTTTAATATACCGAAAGTTTACTTAGGGTAAGTAGTAGAATTAATACCTGGCTTGCAAAAATATTGATTCGTTTCTAGTTCGGAACAATTTTTAAAATTGTCTCTAATAAAAACAACATCTAACAAGAGTTCAAGTTGAGAAATTATAAAAATCTCTAATATGATAATAGAGATTGTTACAATTTATCCGGTAATAGACAAAGATTCTCAGTAAACCTTTGTTGGTAAACAGACAAACTTACGACATCAAATTGGTTCCTTTTATTTCTAACAGTTTATTTATTTTGCCTTCGCGTTGTCTTGCGATATTCCATTAATTGTCTTTTCAGATACCTATTGTATATATAGGTGGGTCTTATTTAGCAGCTGTTTAGGAAAGAGGCTATTGACATCTAAAGAACTTTCTTCTTCTTGTCTTTTATAGATATCCGTGAAGTACCATCGTAACTTTTACATTTGATTACGTATACTTTCTTGATTTGATGTTGGGATTTATGGACTATTGGGTATAATAAGACTAGAAGTTCTGGGAAATGTAGACCTCACGAGCACAATCTTTTTTCAACCCCAAACGGTTCGAAAATAAAAGTGCCAATAAGGTTATATTTTCGTCCAGATCGGTTGTAAAATATGACCTGTAGAAGAGTAGCAACAAACTGACAGACGAAAGACAATTTTGCAGACTTGAAGCAGAGACGCTTCGCTTGCGGTTACGTATGTCTTAACCAAAAATAATTTAGGTAAAGTTAGAAAGTTTAAAGTTAGTTCCTTTTCATGAAGGAATTTAAAATGTTCTCCTCTTAACAAAGAATCGATTTCTCGTAGTATATTCAAGAGAGGTGTCTGGTCTTTGTAAAATAACAATACAGAGCGCAGGTGGAAAAGCCAAACCAATACCAAATTCATACAATCATATACCTACCTGATACTTCCAATATATTTCCTGTGTAGGTAATATCTTTAAAGGAACCCTTCTGTAATATATGTTCATTAATATGCAAGCTGAACAAAAGGTTTTAAAACACAAAAGATTTATTTCTTAAAATATAAGATTAAAAGACGTTATAGGTAAAATTGCCATCAGAAACCTTTCAATGACCAGACATTACATGGAGTTAGTCTAAAGTAAAATTTTGGCACCCAAGTAATATAATAATAACTAAACAACTAAGAATGAATAAAAATGAACTCACTCACCTGAAAATAGAGTACAATTCTGCACATTGCAGTCCCGAAGAACCATGTCTCCGTCACGTCCCACAGCACGGTGGGCGGCAAACAAATGAGAATCACCATAAAATCAGCCACGGCCAGGTTTACGATGAAATAGTTCGTCACAGTCCTCATAGAATGATTTCTATACACTGCTATACACACTAAGGCGTTCCCTATTAAACCAATCACAAACACTATAGCATGAGTTGCTATCAAAACCCATTCATAAGGCTGTGGGAATATGTAATCATTTAACATCTCCAAATATTCTTCTTTCGTCATATTACAAAAGTCGGGGTCGCCAACACACGACTCAGTATCATTGTATAGTATACTAGATTCTGTATCATTACTATTCTCTAGTTTTTCTTTACTATCTCTGTTTAGTGTTGTATTCATTATAAACTCTTCTATTTCAAATTCATTGTCAGTTTTGTTGGCAACCATTTTTGGTTGGTTGGCAAAATTTGTTATGCTATCTAATTTTGATATAGACGTGTTAGCGTATATATCTCTTGTTGAAAAACTGAATTTGCACATGATTAACATGGTGAGGGTCGAAAATAATATTTTTAAATCCATCTTCCGTTTTTCAAGTATGCATATTGGTTAGTAGATCGATCATTTTATTCGTTGAAATTCCGGTTTTTGCGCCATCTGTGGAAGAAAAGTATTTATTTAAATTGGGCAATTTGGCTTCGGCAATAATGGCTGTGAATTCTCAAAGGGAAAGTTAATTGTTTTTGTACGTGTTTTCGTTTAGAGTAAGTAACATAAAAATTCTGAACAAATTTATTTGGAAATAAATTGTACAAGAACGCAAGTTAGGAGCCTATACTACCTCAGGTTTTTATCTCGCTCACATGATACTGCTCGCAGACTAAGTGAGAGCGAGACTGATTGCGGTGCTGGACGCCGATAGATTCTAATTGCTTTTTACGGTGAAAATAATGTTAATTTGCTTAGGTCAGTTAATATGCAAAGTTTCATGATCTGATTTGAAGTATTTGTTGAATACCAACGGTTTATTGTTCGGTTTGAAGGTAACTTTGGTTTTTTTTCTATAGAGAAAATTTTATGGAATCGTGTTGTCGTCTAACATAGTACCTAACGTTAATCTTGAACTTTACCATATATTTCAAAATTAATGCTGCAGTATTTTCGACATAGCGGAGGATCATGCTAAGCCATTAGAAGTAGTCTAGGCCCTTAACTAAGTTGCAACTTTTCTGAAACATTCACCGAAGAAGACAATGTATAGAATGGTGTAAGAAAGAGGAAATCTCTGCCCGGCTGTGAGACACTACTACAAAATTAGAATAATGAACATTTAGTCTCATTTAGTTTTCATTTCCTTTAATGATTGTCGAATTTAAGCGCCAAGTCCACCAAAATAGATAACCATTACATTATAATGAGTGGTTGAGCGATTGACTGCTGTGCAGCATGTTGCGGGTTCGATTCCCGCACGAAAAAAAAATCAGCTGTTCAGTACATTTATCTACATCAAACTCGTCAAAATGTAGGGAGCAGCTGATTTTTTTTCGCGATTTCAGGTTTGGTCCCATAGTAAAAATTGTTCATAATGATGAGTATAATGACCCCTTAAGAGGTTACTGGTGTTTTACAAATAACCCTGTATAGATAGACCAATAAATAAATTAGTTCGTATTTTGCTTGTTCCCTAAGTAACAGTTTGATGACGACAGAAATTAATAGCGACATTGTTACAGTAGTACCCAAGTAATAAGGCGCGTCGTGAATCTTCGTTCGCACAAAAAAGAAAGTATGGCCCCGAAGATTAACAAGAATTCTTAAAACTTACAATCAACCTTAGATCACTACTATAAGGTTCATAATACACTGCAGCTGTTAGTTCCGTCTCACTCGCAAGTATGGCGGCTGTCAAGCGGCGCGCGCTAACATGGCGGCAGCTACCGACCAATAGCGGTACAGAAAAAAGCGTGGAGCGTTCCGATTGGTCAATAGCATTTCCCGCGCTTTGAAAATTTATCTTCTGCGCAGGTACATCGATAAGCCATATTAGTAGAGTACTACTGTAACTACATTGATATTTTCATAATAAAAACACATATCATTATTTACTATGTACAAATTATTAGAAGAAACGTGATGATAAGTAAATACATTATTAAATTAAGTAATTGAATTCAATAATTAATATTATAATTCCTTCTTTGTTTTAGTCATGGATATCAATAATTGTGCTTTGGTTTATTGACACGTTTAGCAATGAATCACGTTATTTTTAATAATAACACAATACAGTTTTTCGAAGTGAGACGTCAAAATCACAAGTAAAAGACGACGTAAGGTCACAAAAATCCATATTCAAGTTAATCGGTCCATTAGATTTGGAGCAAATTGAGTGTGACAGACAGACACACGAGTGATCTTATAAGGGTTCCGTTTTTTCCTTTTGAGGTACGGAACCCTAAAAACACCTTAATTCTCAATTGAGGGCGGTTTTTTTTCTTTAATTTTGATTTTATCAGGACGCCCTGTTATTTCCAAATCCAATCATTACTGAGTTTGGTTCATCGTATAATAGATCGTTTAGTTTAAAAGTTATACCGTTTTGTTTACACAGGGGTCACAGCAGCGAACAAGAATTTAAAAAATGCTATACAAAAAAGTTTTTATTTTTAGATTTTTTTAAATACCTTTTCCGTCGATAAAATTATGCGTGGTTTCTCTCATTTCGATATGTGCACATTATGAAGACTCACACTGTATACTGGTATTGCTACCAAACCCATGCGTTCTACTTTAAAAAATTTAAATATCGAATTGTGTTATACTGTCATAGAATTGATGGCTGGTGGATGTTGGTACCACCATGACGTACGGTGCTGAGACGTGGATGCTCACGCAGGAGGCTGTGTACAGGCTGAGAGTTGCACAGAGAGCCATGGAACGTTCCATGCTTGGCATCAGGTTAATAGACCGAGTTCCAAACGTCGAGATCCGAAGACGTACGAAGGTCTTTGATATCGGAAAGCGTATTATGGAACGCATATGGAGTTGGGCAGGACACCTGGCTAGCCGCAGTGATGACAGGTGGAGTAAGAATAGAATAGAATGTATCTTTATTCGACTAACCAAGACTCAACAAGATTGTTAGTAAAACTTACGACTATGTTAGTAAACACAGACACTAAACAAAAACAAAACAAGAAATAACGGTTGGTCACTGTTACGACATCCCATGAGAGACGGCACAACAGTGACCCACGACAACGGCCAGAAGTCCACTTACACCGCAATGACCATTATCGCCTGCGCTATACGGGCTGCGGCGCTTATACCTATACGGGCTGCGGCGCCGAAGACGGTCATAAGTAAACTAATACTGCTATGCCATTGTTTTGTGTGATTGCTAGTCGACTTCTGGCTGTTACTGTACCTACAGTCCAGGCGACGCGCAACCATGCTTATGACACTGTTGGAGCCGCCCCACACCCTGCGCACCAGGGAAGCGCACCTTTTACGCATTGTTGCGTAAAAGCAATCTACATGCGCATCTGCGAACATCCCTAATGCACTACAGAAACGAAGCAGCCCGACCAGTATCCCAAACGCATTAAACTTTTTAAACTTTCGCGATTTGTACACATTATAAAACAATATCGATAATGGGTCTTATCGCGATATTACTTTTTTACGGGGTAAACAAGTACCCTCGTAAAAAAGGAATATCGCGATAAGACCCGTTCTCGATATTGTCCTAAACGCATTGTTATATTGAACAGACTAAGACTATTATATTATTAGGTTATTGTAAGGCACTTTTTATAACAAGCTACCTTCTTCTTTGCTAGATTTGCCTTTTAATGCGTTTAAAATTAAAGTAAAATCCAATCTTTGTTCAAAGGCATACTATTTTATCAACGATTACTTAAACGATAAGAATAGTTGGTCGCTGTGATTAACTCAAGACAATGTTTATGTTATGTTCTTTCTTCAGAATCAGCTTACATAATGACAGGTTATATGAGTACTAAAATTGTTTATTTTATTTGACAAAAATATAATTTAATGTATTGTGTTGCGTAAATTATTTTGCATAGGTACTATTGTATAGAATCTAGTTCTTCTATCTGAATAGACAGCTGTGCTGCTGGGGAGTTTGTTCCGCTACTTCTTCTTCCCAGCTAAAGCACTAGGAAGTGGTGAAGGGCGGGCGTTTTGTGGGGACTGTCTTACTGTAATTTCGACGTTCAAAAAGTGCTGATTCTCAGCCTAATTTGAATAAATTACTTTTGATTTTGATTTTTTTTTTTTGTGACAGAGTGGGGTCCAAAGATTGGAAGACGAGATGTCGGTCGTCCGGCGGCGAGATGGACTGACGATATTGTTGCCATGGCGGGCAAACCCTGGCTGAGGCTGGCACAGGAGCGTGGGGATTGGCACAAGAATAGAGAGTCCTATGCCCAGCTGTGGGTGAAGTCGGGCTGTGGATGATGATGATATTATAGAATTCAGACACGACCCAAATAATGTTGTCTATCCCTGTATGCAACAACGGTGTTTATGTAGATGTTAAAGTCAAACCTCGAAGCTCCGGCGCTCTTAAGTTTGACTAGTCAATCCTCAGGTCTGACCTGAAGTCTCAGTCAAAGCCCAAACAAATGAAGGTTTTCGGCTTCTAACTAAAGAATTTTAGTCAAACCTAGGAGAAGTTTGGTCAGGCAAACGTCGAAACTCAATTTAATGACTAGTCAAACTAACTAACATCAAAACACCTAGGTTAGGCTTGGGTTAGGGTTTTCGTCAGCAGGTCGACGGAGCCCCGCTGCACTCACAAAAATTAAAACAATTTTATTGTGAAATTATAACTTTAGAAAACTGACAGCAGCTCGACGGCTCCTATTTCTGTCTGCGGGGTTTAAAGGAACCTAACAAAACCGAACATCGGGGTGCCCCTGACGTCGACGTTTGACGGAGTCTGCCAGTTGCCTCTAGGATCGACTAGGCAAAGCCCGAAAAAGATTATTTTACTTTCGACGTTTGACTAAAAGTTAGGAACTTCTAGATTTGACCAAAAATACTTTAGTCAAAGGCCAAAATAGGAATTTATTTCGGGGTTTGTGTTGTATGTTATACTTATTAGGTGTGTACCTATGTACAAAAAGTTATGGTTTGTACTCTTTACTCTATTCTTGTCATCTGTATTTCCTTGTTCTTTTATAAAGCTGTTCGGTTCTATTATATTAAATTCATTTCTTCTAACATTATTCTTTTAATAAGTTTATTCCTCCAACACGTTATCAGCACGAAGAAACTCTTATTTTAAAAGAAGATAATGTCAGGGAATAGTATGAATTTTCAAGGTGTTCAGATGTTAAAAAACCGAGACGGATACCCAACCTGGAAGTTCAAAATGAGGATGCTCCTCATTCATGAGGAGTTGTGGACGTCCATCACTGGGTATGATGATTCTGATAAAACGGCGGAGAATGTGCGCTCTCGTAGTGACCAGAAGGCGTTGTCAAAAATATGCCTTACGGTAGATGGAGGTGCAATTTCGCACGTGAGAAATGCGAAAAACGCTAAGGAGGCTTGGAGTGCTTTACAAAAAGCATACGAGGATAAAGGTATGGGTCGAAGGCTCTCTTTGGAGCGTAGATTATATAAATATACCTTGACCGATTTCCAAGACATAGAATCTTATATCAACGCCGTTATGAGTACTGCTCAAGATCTTGAAGATATTGGTAAGAAGATCGACGATGGATCTCTGGCTGCGATTATTCTCGGAGGATTGACATCTCGGTACGAACCGCTGATAATGGCTTTAGAGAATTCGAATGTTGATGTAACCAGTGAGTTGGTTAAGGCAAAACTATTAAACGAGTTTTCGAAGGACCCTCACCAGAACGAGGTGGCTGCGCTACATTCAACAGGTTCTACAAGCAAAAAGAAGAAGTCTATAATCTGCTTTAAGTGTAGACAACCAGGACACAAAAGTCCCGAATGTCCCAATAAGAAGGACAGGAAGGCTATGAATGTGTCAGGAAACGTTTTTAAAGGTACAGATTGCCATCATAATGAAAAGGTGGAACAGGCTGTTGTGAAGGAAATGGCTCTCTCTGCGCCGGCTGCAAGTTACGGGAAATGGATTATTGATTCCGGTGCAACCATTCACATGACTCCGCATCGCGAGTGGTTCAGCAGTTATCGGCCAGTACAAGGTGGAACGATTACTGTGGCTAATGGACAAAAACTGGCGGCTGTAGGTATTGGTGATGTATCCATTGATACGGATACTTTGGCGAACAGAATAGATAATGTAGTTCATGTTCCTGATTTGAACTGTAATTTACTTTCAGTGAGTAAAGTAGTAGAGAAGGGTTACTCTGTAGTTTTCAATAAAGAAGGCTGCACTATTTATGACTCTAAGTGTGATGTAGTAAACAATAAAAATGTTTTAGCGTATGGTTCTGTAAGTGATGGGCTGTATACTGTCGATTGTTCAATTAAAATGTTCAATAATGTTTCAGCTTATGTGCACTCTGATTGTTCCAATTTTCAGCTCTGGCATAAGAGGTTGGGACATCTCTGTCGAATTGGCATGGATCTACTTAGAAAAGGTCAGGCTATCGGCGTGGAGTACACGGAGGTCGACAAGGAACCATGCATACCTTGCATAGAGGGTAAGCAGTCTAGAAAGCCTTTCAAAAGCTTAAAATACAGGAAGGCTACATCGCCACTTCAATTGGTTCATACCGATGTTTGTGGACCTTTTTCTACAAATTCTTTTACGGGTAATAAATATTTTATTATTTTTATAGATGATTATACACGTTTTACTTTTGTGTATTTTATATCTTCTAAAACTGAAGTCAAAAATAAGTTTTGTTCTTTTCATTCTTATGTCGAGAGACAGTTTGGTGGAAAAATAAAGACTTTGCGGTCAGATAATGGAACTGAGTTCATCAATAAGGAATTGATGGATTATGTTCAGTCACTGGGTATCGATTGGCAAACGACAGCACCTTACAGCCCTCAGCAAAATGGGGTAAGTGAACGGTGTAATCGTAGCATAGTAGAGAAGGCTCGGTCACTATTGTCACATGGTTTCCTCTCAAAAGCTTTCTGGCAGGACGCAGTGGAGACGAGCGTCTACTTGAAAAATCGATCACCACACCGCGCGCTGAGTGGTAAAACACCATTTGAAATGTGGTTTAATAGAAAACCCGATCTGTCTCATCTTAAGGTTTTTGGATGCAGAGCACTTGTTCATGTTCCATCAAGTCAGAGATGTAAATTGGACATGAAAGCTGAGGAACAGATTTTTGTAGGATATTCAGATGATCCTCATACTTATTATTTCCGGAATGCGGCAACTCCTAGACGGTCACTAAAGTCAAGAGATGTTACATTTTTTGAAAATAACTTTACTGGACTGAAGGAAAATATTGAGCCTATAGGTACTGTGAACTCTGATATTGTCAATTTGCTTTCCCAGTCACCATCGCCAGCAGTTTTAAGACAAGAAATATTGCCCTCCACTTCATCTGGGAGATGTGAGGTAGATGCTCCTAGCATAGATACTTCTTTCATGGATGCTGAGGATGCTGATGTTGAAATCAATGAAGCAGTCAATGTAGAGGTCAACAATGTTGATGATCAGCAGTCAAGTGAGGCTACAGATTCCTCAAATGAATCTAGTCGATATCCTTCAAGAGTTCGCAAACCACCGGATTACTTCTCATATAATACTCTGCTTGACGATGAGTGCGATGATCCAAATAATTATCTAGCTGCGATTAACAGCAATGAGAAAGATAACTGGATTTTAGCAATGAAAGATGAGTACAATGCCTTAGTCAGAAAGGGCACATGGGTTTTGGTAGACAAGCCAAATCATAGAAAGTGTATTCCTTGCAAGTGGGTTTTCAAATTGAAACGAAAAAAAAGGTGGCGTTGTTAGGTATAAAGCGCGCCTAGTAGCAAAAGGTTTTCGACAAAGAGAAGGTGTCGATTATCACGAAACCTTTTCTCCGGTTGTACGTAACTCATCGTTGCGAACCCTGTTAGCGCTTGCAGTGCAGGAAGATTATAAGGTCCGCCATATGGATGTGGATACAGCTTTTCTGAATGGCGATTTAGAGGAAGAAATCTTCATGACACAGCCAGAAGGTTTTGTAAGGGAAGGGGAAGAGTCGAAAGTGTGTTTTTTGAAACGGTCCCTTTATGGATTGAAGCAGGCACCAAGAGCCTGGAATACAAAGTTAAAACAGACTTTGTCAGTTCTTGGTTTTATGCAAACATCTGAGCCGTGTATTTTTAAAAACAATGCGAACTTAGACTCCTTGGTTCTGGCTGTATACGTCGACGATTTAGTAATCTTGTATAAAAATGAAACTACGTTTGACAATTTCAAATGTCAATTTGAGAAATATTTTTCATCAAAAGATCTTGGACAAATTAATTTCTTTACGGGAATTAATATTCACCATGATAATTATGGAATTAAGCTATCTCAGAATACGTATATTGAAAAGTTGCTAAAGAAATTCAACATGCAAGATTGTAAGGGTGTTTCTACCCCAATGGTCAAGAAAAACCTTGAGCCTGGTATTGGTGAGTGTGAGTACCCTTACAGAGAGTTAGTTGGCTGTCTAATGTTTTTGTCTGTAAATACCAGACCAGATATAGCCTACACTGTGAGCTACTTGAGTCAATTTAACTCTAAATTTGATCAGTCACATTGGAATATTGCTAAAAGATGTCTACGTTATCTGAAAGCAACGAAAAATAGTGGTATTACATACAGGAAAGAAAAAGGTAATACTACAACTTTGACGGGTTTTTCAGACGCAGACTGGGCAAATTGTCCAACTGATAGACGATCCTACACTGGGTTCTATTATGAACTTGCAGGCGGCCCTATTTCGTGGGAAGCTAAAAAAACAGCCCACAGTGGCTTTGTCATCCGCTGAAGCTGAATATATGGCATTGGCTACGGCAGTAAAGGATGCGTGCTTTTTAAAACGACTAATATCCGATTTAACAGGTAAGTCCCTTAACATAGTTTTGTATACGGATAGTCAGAGTGCACAAAAATTGGCCATGAATCCGGTTCACCACAATAGGACAAAACATATAGATGTTAAGTTCCATTTTGTCCGAGAAAAAGTGAACGATAAAACCGTTGAACTTAGGTATATGCCCACCGACAGGTTACCTGCAGATGTTTTGACGAAACCTTTGGGTCCAACAAAGCATCGCAGTTGTTTGCAAATGATTGGTATATCCTAGTTTTTGTAATGGTTTTCTTTACTAGTTTTATATGCTTTTTGTGTTATGAGTGCAATGCAATTAACTTTTTGAGGGAGCATGTTGTATGTTATACTTATTAGGTGTGTACCTATGTACAAAAAGTTATGGTTTGTACTCTTTACTCTATTCTTGTCATCTTTATTTCCTTGTTCTTTTATAAAGCTGTTCGGTTCTATTATATTAAATTCATTTCTTCTAACATTATTCTTTTAATAAGTTTATTCCTCCAACAGTTTGCCCGAAGGCTTTGGTCAAACCCAAGATAAACCAGTCATTTCGCGAAGAGACTGCATATCGACGTTTGACTATGACATAGATACAAAACAATTAAAACAAATGACTGTGGTAGGGAGTGTAAGCAATAAATTCAGAGTAATCTATACTCGTATATCTATATAATTCCCGAAACAACGGGAATGCTTTAATTAATTAGTTTCACCTAGCAATTACTTCTGTTCTGGCTTGTTGAATATCTAGTATATGTACAGAGGTAAATATTCCACAGTTAACAGCGAAATGTTATTGACCTCTGTATCTTAATGTATATAATTCTTCTGTACGTTTGTTTGTCACCTAACCCCTACTAAACGCCAGGACCGATTTAGATGAAACTTTGTGTGAATTTTTGGTTCTAGGACATGCCGGTTTCCTCACGATGTTTTTTCATTCACCGTTTTAAGAGCAGTGGTGAAGAATTATCACAAAGTAAAGCGCCTGCTTGGGTTCGAACCTACGAGCAATAACTCGAAAGTCGCGGCCGTTACCACTGGGCTGCTCCAGGTACACTTAATCTCATTTGTTAGATCAAAATGACAGCTGCGAACTTTTTTGTAATTTTGACATTTTAGTTATGCTGTCATTTTAGTCTAGCAAATTAAAAATCAGAGTATAGTTTAGCAAAACACAACATGGTACCTACTTGACAACAGAACGACGTGGTTTACGTTTCTTTATAGCTACACGCTTTAGACTAACGAAGCAAATAGAATTCGAAGCGAGACCAACGTTAATTTTATTACAACGGGGCACGGTTAGCAGGACCTAAGTTGGGAGAGTGTACCTACTACACCACTACTCGTATTTAACTGCTGTAGATGATATTTTCTGGACGTAAATGCTTTCAGCTTTGGCATTGGATGCCGCGTTTGACTAGTGGTTGCAAATGGAATTGCTGCGAGAGGTCCTGGTTTCAATTCCTGTAGTTTTTAAATTTTTCCATAAAGAATTTTTAGTAGTTAGAAAGAAGAAAGAAAAAAGAAACAAAAATTGTTTTTTGAATTTATTTTAATTGACTATCTAAATATACGGTATCCCACCGCGACATAATTATAATTACATTATAATATGTATGTATTTATAAAAAAAAAATGTATATAAGTAGTTTATCAGCCATCTCGTTACCATAGCACAAGCATTAGGTTGCTTAGCTTGGGACTAGATGGCGTTGTGTGAAATGTCCAAAGATATTTATTATTATTTTATTATTATAGCGCCATTTCAATGAGCAAACCTTATCATGCCATAAATCAATTTCTGTAATTAAAATATATAAATACGAATTTGAGGGCTCAACGATAGGTACCTATTATTTTTGACTTTCTAAATGTTCCCTTTTCTTTGTTGAAAAAAATTAAATTAAACATTTCAAAACTCCCAAGGTTTTTTAAATGTTTAATTTAAGTTTTATTAAATAAATTGTGAAATAAAACACGCATAGAGAAAGTCACTGGTATCGGCTAATCAAATATTAAAAATAAAAATAATCTGGACTTTTTTATAGATTGCGTTCTGTAAATTAATTCTTCACATTTTTTAATTTTCTAAAATTTTTCACTTGTGTCATAAAGCTTTTATACCAAAAGTCGAACATGTCCAGATAAACCCGGGCGTGGTAACGCCGGTAACCCTAGTTGGAAGTCGATTAATTAAAGCTAATCATTGAACACAACCAATTTAGAAAGGGTCAATTCAAAGGTTTTGTTTTATTAGGATAATCCGTTTCCTTGAGCAATTTGACTTGCTAAAAAAACCATTTAAATAACTAATGATTCTTTCTTTCTGTAACGGTAATTACCACAGAAATCAGTTTTAGACGACGTTCGCAAGGACATAAAAATATCGCGGCGATTTTGTTTAACGCTCTGTTTAGGGCGAGCGCGCATTGCGGTGCGTTTTTCTACCGCATAATCTGTGAAGTATGAAATTTCTTTGAAGTGCGCGCACTGCGGTTATGCGTTTTGTTACCGTAGGCCCCGCCCAGTGCGGCAGAACTACCGGAAACGCACCGCAATGCGCGCTCGCCCTTAGCGCCGAGAGTTGAAAATCCAACAATGTGTTTTTTCAACGCGCTAGAATGCACTCTGTTGTTGCTAAGTTGGATTCTCAATGCTCGGCTCAACAACGAGAGTTGAAAATCCAGTGCGCGATAAAATACCTCTGCGATATTTTTACGTCCGTGCGAACGTCGGCTTATTCAGATTTTATTTGTTACCGACTGAAGTAGGTACTTGTACAATTATTAAACGTTATCTTAAGTAAACACTTTAGTTTTTAATTATACAGTACCTGGGCGACCGAGCTTTGCTCGATTGAAAATAGAGAAAACAAATTTTCACAGAAATTAGACATGGGCAGATAGATCTATTCTGTATAAGCTCTACTACAAAAAAATATATAGGTACATATATCAGCGAAGCGAAATAACTGTTTATTATTTCTTAAATTCATAAATTACGAACAAAAAGAGTAACTGATAAAGTTGGCGCCAAAAACGATGGTTCGGTTCATGTCAGTGGAGAGGCAAAAGAACGATGTCCAAACAGCCTTGTCGGATTTGTTATACCATTCATTGGTATTGATTTAGTTTCATTTCTACGCAAAAAGCCTAATATTCGGGGGTGGCGCCACCGTCTACGCACCACATTTTTGTAGCTTTTTTAGAAAAATGAAAATTAAAAGTTCTAAAAAAAGTATCGAATAGGTTTTATTTTATTCTTAAATTGAAAAAAAATAAAGACTTAACGTACTTTTTTCAACCTCACGAGTAAAAAGTATGTGTAGCGGCGGCGGCGGCGAAATCGAACCGAACCGAATCCTTTTGCGTAAAAATACGGAGAAAACGAATCTTCCCAGATACGAGACCTAGCTAGATCGATTTTTCGGCCCCGTAAACCCCTATATTGCAAGTTTCATTGAATCGAAATCGAAAGTATATTTAATATTTCACTTTAAGACATCACCTATTCATATTATTCTCTTCTTGTTCTCATACTCTACTGTCTACATTTCTTTTTATCTGACATCAAAAAAGGAGGTTCTGTATTCGACCCTTATGTATGTATGTCCGCGATTTTCTCAAAAACTAACGAAACAATTTTGATAATTTTATTTTATTTTATTTGGGAAAACAGACAATCGTACATTGTATATTAAATCTAGATACACAGTATGCTGTAAGTAAATGTACAATCCACTACGTTTCCACATGTTACTAGTTTAAAAAAAGATACAGTGTTGGGAAAATTAAGCAAAATCAATATAAATTAACAAAAATACAATTATCTCGTAATCTAAGTCTAAAATCCAAATAGATAATACATGCTTATATAATAGGTACATAATTATTAAAATTTATGAGAAAGGCGCTTAAAGGCTCTTACAGACAGAGGCGATATCGCGAGCGATATTGCGATATTATCGCGTCGCTACACCGCTACGCGACACGTCGCGACGCGATATCGCTTCTGTCTGTAAGAGCCTTAATTTGCTCTCTAAATGTATGTTTAGATAGGGCAAAAACATCAATATCATTAAAGTTATTATTGTAAGCCTGAACCAATCTCTGGAGCGGCGCTCTCTCCCCTGCAGTGCGGCAGGCAGTTGTAGCAAACAGTGGGTAAGAGCGCGCTTCACGTCTCAACACTGTTCTAGGTACAACATAGCATATTTTACTGATTAATTCAGAGACATCAAACCTATTATGTACAAGTCCATGGAGCATCATTCCTTGGAGCAACAAGCGTCTAGAGCGTAATGTTAATAGTTTAAACTTAACGTACGGTGCGACATTTGTACTGCAATGTACTCAGGAAAACTTACGCTGAACTCACTCAATTGTAGTCTCATATTTAATATAATATGGATCCCAGATCATACAAGCATATTCGACCTGTGGGCGAACTAAAGAATTAAATAAATACAGAGGAGCAATTCTCGTATTTTTAACAACATTCGCAATCTCGTCTCAGTCTCAAAAATCAATCAATCTGCCTAGCCTTTTCCCAACTATGTTGGGGTCGGCTTCCAGTCTAACCGGATGCAGCTGAATACCAGTATTTTACATGGAGCGACTGCCTATCTGACCTCCACAACCCAGTAACTGGGTAATACGATACCCCTTGGTAAGACTGGTTGTCAGACTTTCGGGCTTCTGACGACCCGTAACGACTGTCAAAGATCCACGAATAACAGCCGGGACCAACGGCTTAACGTGCTTTCCGAGGCACGGAGGAATCTCGATATGTAAAGATGGTCACCCATCCACTGACCAACCCCGGCAAGCGTAGCTTAACCTGACGGATCGACCCGTGCGGCTGTTATTACTTAGCCACGAGCTCCTCTCGTCTCAGTCTCAATCTGTCAAAAATTGTATAGCCTTTACCTACATTTTTGACATTTGATTGACGCTGGCGTGAGATTGTGAACGTTTTTAGGTATTAGAATTGGCCAGATATGTGGCTGGTCGTTTAAAGTCAGTCGAGGTTCTCATAACAAAGTTATACATTTGAAATGCTTTAGCAGTAATTTTATCTATAGGTATGTAGATTTAAGTGAAGTTTGCAATCAAGAAGAACGCCCAAGTCACAGATACGGGTTTCCTTAACTAAAGTCTTATTACAAAGTGAATAATCGTAGGCTATTACATTTTTATTTTAATATTACATTACATTTTATTATTATTTTTTTTTTTATAATTCTTTCACTAACGTGATCTACATACTTTCAAGAAGGTTTATGTATATATATTACATCTAGTAATTATTCTTATGTACGAAGTTATATATACTTATGCATAAATGTACTGTAGTGGTGGCCCAGTGGTAACGGCCGCGACTTACGAGTTGTAGGTCGTAGGTTCGAACCCTTTACTTTCTGTAAATTATTTCATCACCACTGCTCTCAAAACGGTGAAGGAAAACATCGTGAGGAAACCGGCATGTCCTAGAACCAAAAATTCGAAGACATGTGACATCTACCAACCCGCACCGGGCCCGCGTGGTGGATTACGGCCCGCCTCCTCTCACCGAGAGGAGGCCTGTGCTGTGTCCCAGCAGTGGGAACATTATAGGCTGATTATGTGAAATGTACTGTATCTCCGGCATTTCTAAACGGATTTGGATGATTCTTTGTATCGTTCGTCTTGGGCTTATGTAATTACATAAATTCAATAAAAATAGAAAAATAAATTTACTTTAAAAAAAAAGTAATAAAATCAATCTGCCTAGCCTTTTCCCAACTATGTTGGGGTCGGCTTCCAGTCTAACCGGATGCAGCTCAATACCAGTATTTTACATGGAGCGACTGCCTGTCTGACCTCCACAACCCAGTAACTGGGTAATACGATACCCCTTGGTAAGACTGGTTGTCAGACTTTCGGGCTTCTGACGACCCGTAACGACTGTCAAAGATCCACGAATGGCAGCCGGGACCAACGGCTTAACGTGCTTTCCGAGGCACGGAGGAGTCTCGGTATGTAAAGATGGTCACCCATCCACTGACCAACCCCGGCAAGCGTAGCTTAACCTGATGGATCGACCCGTACGGCTTTAATTACTTAGCCACGAGCTCCTCTCCTTTAAAAAAAAAGTAATAACCGACTTCAAAAACCAAAAACGAATAAAATAACTTTCATAAAAAAACTTAACAGCTTCTGAAGTCAGTGTCTTAAATTCTTTAATGCACCTTAGCTTGGCAGCGACTTCAGAAGCTGTTCAGTTTTTTTTATTCGTTTTTGTTTTTTGAAGTCGGTTATTTATTACATTTTTTAAATAGATTTTGCTGAACTCGCGTGTTTGGTCACAGTGAATATTATAACGCATGTAAACATTTAAGTAAGTATATTTCATGTTATTTTGCCACTAAAGCGTAAAATGGTATTTAACTGTTTGTCAAAACGTTTATTATTTTTGTCACGTAAACTCGGGTTAACATGGCAATTGGAGTGTTCTTCATCCAAATTAATTTCGTGACAATACTGTTTAATGTATCCCGAATTGTTTCAGTATTTGGTTTGAAAATGTCTCTTTAGGTATATTAGTCTTTACATAATGTATTCTGTAACTCAACGTTCCTAACAAAATTAAGTACAAAAATGTTTTCGTAAAGAATTCTCTTCAGCGTAGTCATCCACATCTATTGAAGGAAGATGACAATATTTTTTAATAGAATTTGGTTCTAGAGACACTTTCTATTTTCAATATTGAGCCTAAGTTTTTCACAAAACAGACGAAAAAGTTTTATCACTCAGAAGAACCTATGCGTCACGGACTCCATTCAATCTTTCGATAAAAAAACTTTTTACCCGACTGCGGCGAAGCCCAAAAGGAGGGTTATGTATTTGACCTGTATGTAAGTCTGTAAGTATGTATTTATGTATGTATGTATGTATGTATGTCCGTTTCTTTGTTCCCTCGTAACTCCTAAACGAATGAACGGATTTGGATGAATTATACGCCTTTAGGTTTGTCTTGGTAGCGCGAGAGGCTACATTAAAATCAAAAACAAAGTAAAATGACGAAGTGACAAATCGCAAAAAACACGAAAAGAAAATCGAAATCAAAATAACCCTCAAAACTTCTTGCAAGAACTAAATCATCTGCGAAATTTTTCACATTTGTAAACTAAAAAGCTGGAAATAAAAAAAGTAATTAAAAAAACTAAAAAACCCGACTGCGGTAAAAGTTATGTTAAAAAAAAACTGAAAAACTAAAAACAAGCCCATTTTAAATTAAATTAAATTTGGAAGCAGGCGGGACCGATTCCATTTTTTATATTTTCAAACACAAACGGGTCCCGCCTGTTTCCAAATTTAATTTAATTTAAAATGGGCTTGTTTTTAGCTTTCAGTTTTTTTTTAACATAACTTTTACCGCAGTCGGGTTTTTAGTTTTTTTAATTACTTTTCTTTTACAAAAAAGAACAACCGACTGTTCTAATTTATTTAGTGGTATTCAAATTTGTGTAGGGTAGGTATCAACTAACAGGTGAAATGTAAAAACCTTTTACAAAAAAAAAAAAAAAAAAAAAACAACCGACTTCCAAAAAAAACACTAAAAAGTGAAAAGTAATTTTAATTACGGAAGTCGGTGGCAAAAAACAAAAATACAAAATCAAAGACACCGAGAAGAGAGAGAGACCAAGAAAATAGAAGTCAGAGAGACCAAGAAATTAAAGTTATTTTTCACTTTGTAGTGTTTCGTCCGTCCGACCGTCCGTCCGTCCGTCCTTTTTTACTGTCGGTTAAAAAAAAACTAAATATTTCTCTTAGGTTTTCGACTGCACTGACCAATCCGTAATTCTGTATTCTGAGAATTCTCCACTCAAGAGAAGTAGGTACCAATTACCTTTGTAGCATTCACTGGAGCAAACCAAAGCAAACATTTAATTTCTAGAAATTTTACAACTTTCCCGTTTTATTTGAATCCCTATCCACACTTTTAACAAAAGCTGGTGGACTGTGTTAAATTAAAAAGAAAATAAATTCATAAGTTGGCTAATATAATAAAAATACCGTCTGTGCCAAAAGAAATGAAAAAAGTAAGGTAAAGGCGATGCTTACAATTAAAATGAAACATTCTGAGCTTACGCCACGTTTCAACGTTCAAGACATCGTCTTGGTTTTGTTTGAAAACCCTGTCCTTTTTCTCTTTTAAATTTTGCTTTGAATAGAATTGAAAAAAGGATTGGTATTTTTTTCTTTTTCAGGCAAAAATGTAGGTACCTATTTAAAATTCGCTACGTTTTGACTTGAATGTTTCCATTCAAAAAACAAAACCGACTTCCAAAAAAACACAACAAAGTGAAAAATAACTTAAATTTCGGAAGTTGGTGTCTTTGGATCTGTATTTTAGGTTTTTGCCCCCGACTTCTGAAATTAAAGTTATTTACCTACTTAGCCACACGCATGAACAGTGCCACCGTTTGGACCGGAACGAAAAATCTGAAATGTACAGTACCAAAATTGGGTCCTGGATTTTTTTTTATGGACTGTTTTATTTTTTTAAATTTTTTTAATGCAGCTACAGCCTTCGTTTTTGTATTGACAGAAAGCCATTGAAATTCCTGATATTTTGGTTAAATCCCTATTTCCCTTGGGTTATTTCCCTTTTTTTGTTAACAAAAAAAAAAATACTTTGTAAAAGCGTTCTACGGAAAGAAAAATTAAGAAAGTTGCGCAGAAAATTGGAAAATTTCAGAAAACTTCATGACTATTTTAACTTCGCGCGTTTACATTAGAATATTCATAGCTAAGACAGGACAACGTCTGTCTGGTCAGCTCGTGTTAAATAAAATACGCTATAGAACTTTTACACAATTATTTTTTTCAGAAACTCGAGTGTGACGTAGCTTACTTGTATTTCAGCCTAATTACTCCTGTGCTACGGCAGAGCTATCGCGGTAACTGCATTACACGGTAGACAGAATTTATTTGTAGTCCTTACATAATGCAGTTGGGAGTAATTTCACTTTTAGTCAGGAGAAAGTTTCGAAGATTTTATTTTTTGGAAAGTATGTTTGTTTTTGTTTTGGTAAAGTCTTGGTAAAAGTTTCTAAACTTTTATTAAGATTATTGGCTTAGCCAAGCATTTTGTAACGCGCATTCCCTTTACGCCAGTTATTTACGGCATTGTTGTAAATTCAATATAAAAATAACTAAAAAAGGAATTAATTTTCTTATTTTTTTATATGCTAATAGGTAATTATTTTTTTTAAATCTTATAAAGGCGAAAATTTGTGAGTTGCATGTTTGTTACTTCTTCACCCTGAAACGGCTGGACCGATTTCAATGAAATTTGACATGTAGATAGCTTTTACCCAGAATTAACACATAGGCTAGTTTCTATACCGGTCTACGCGCGTGAAATCGCGGGGCGCAGCTAGTACTATTACAAATGCGAAAGTTTGGATGTTTGATACTCAATCACGCAAAAACGGCTGAACGGATCTGAAAGAAATTTGGCACAGAGATAGATTAGAGTCTAGAATAGCATATAAGCTTCTTTTTATTCCGGAAAAATGTACGGTTCCGTGGGATAATTTCCGACATCCACGCGGGTGAAGCCGCCGGCAAAAGCTAGTAGAAAATAAAACAAAATATATTAAAACTAAACAAAAGTACAGTAAATTAAACAAAATACCCACTTTGGACAACAAAAAAAGAAATTCTTAAGTATAACTAGCCGGCTCGACGAATTCCTTCCCCTTGCATTGCACCATAAATAAATTAATCACCTAAGAGTATGTAGTTAAAGAACGTAGCAACAAAATGCAACAAATGCCGATCACGAAAGCAGGTCGTATTTTTAGAATAAATTCAAGGAATTCCCAGGGTCGTGATCGGCGGAGAGTGGACTAAACGGCAAAACCGTTTAGTCCACTCTCGGCCCCTCGACCCCTAAAAAAAGATTTGTTTATTTGTTTCCTCTAAACATAGTTTACACTCGACCCCCAGGGGTTGAGACTGAATTTTCATACAAAGGACAGGCATACCTCGTCCACTTTCGACCCCTAGTTCCGTAAGTACCTAAAATCAATATTTTGGTACAGTAAGAAATATTCAGGAAATGATATTAAAAAATATAATATATTGGGGTATTTTACTTAAATAGTATGCAACTATAGGGTAGACTAATGATTTATTATCGTAACTGACTGTACTTTGGGGGTCGAGAGGGAACTAAAACTTGCCTGGAAAAGAAAATCCACTCTCAGAATAAACTATATTTAGGGGTCAAATGGACACATTATTTATTGGGGGTCGAGGGGCCGAGAGTGGACTAAACGAGCAAAACTGCGTCACGTCACCCAGGGTCGTTATCGACTGTCAAAGTGTTAAAAAGGAAATGCTTTCTTGTGGACAAACTTGACTATGGAATTTAATCAAATTGGTGTAAAAATAGTCTCTAAGCCTCTGAGGAACTCGTGGCTAAGTAATCACAGCCGAACGGGTCGATCCCTCAGATTAAGCTACGCTTGACGGGATTGGCCCGTGGATGGATGACCATCTTTACATGCTGAGACTCCTCCGTTAAGCCGTTGGTCCCTGTCATTCGCGGATCTTTGACAGTCGTTACGGGTCGTCAGAAGCCCGAAAGTCTGACAACCAGTCTTACCAAGGGGTACCGTATTACGCATTAATTAGGTTGTATAAAATACTGGTATTCAGCTGCATCCGGTTAGACTGGAAGCCGACCCCAACATAGTTGGGAAAAGGCTAGGCAGATTGATATTGGTGTAAAAATAGTCGATTTCTTATAGTCCTAGTATACCTAGTCAAAGCTGTCATGTACCATGGGCCCCCCGGTGGCAACAACGGCACCACCTTGAAATTGGAACACAGCAAGGATGCTTGGTGGCAGACAAAGATAAGGTGGCATGTTCCCCACGCCATAAATAAATGGCAATCAAGAAGTAACTAATCAAAAACCGTTAAATCCATTTCGTAATTTTTTTTCAGAAAATGAAAAAACTTTCTGACTTATTTATTTATTTTTTTTAGAAACAAACATTTTTTTATGATAAATCTAGTCTCTATACCTATAATAAAAACTTTTTTACAAAAACAAAAACCGACTTCCAAAAAAAACACTACAAAGTGAAAAATAACTTTGATTTCGGAAGTCGGTGTCTTTGGATCTGTATTTTAGTTTTTTGCCACCGACTTCCGAAATTAAAGTTATTTTTCACTTTGTAGTGTTTTTTTTGGAAGTCGGTTTTTGTTTTTGTAAAAAAGTTTTTATTTTTCACTTTTTAGTGGTTCAGTTTGTAATATATCTAAGTTACAATAACGCAATGTCAACTGCTCATCACGTTTTACAAAATGTTGCTTTTCCCGATGCAGGGACGTTAATTGTTGAGGAGTTCTCCTAGTAAGAACCAGGAGAAATGGAGCTCATGGTGAAGTCACCATTACCATTATTTTGACGAGCATAACCCATATTAAAGTAATCGAATCGCAACCTGTTATATACTTAGATATAATTGAGTATTTCCGATGGCCCTCTGTGGTCTTCATCATCAGTTCCAGTTCACCGAATGGTACTTTCCGAGAGCAAATGCACGAGTTACTATAAAAAATACCGAAATCGATATAGGTGTGCCCATAAAATTTGAGGGTTTCCCTCGATTTCCATGGAATCCCATCATCAGATCCTGACTTGATGATCATGGGACTACTTGGGACGTATACCCTTTCGAACAAAAAAAGAAAAATCCAAATCGGTCTAGCCATTTTCGAGTAATCGGGGAACATACATAAAAAAAAAAAATAAAAAAAAATAAAAAAAAAAAAAGGTTCCGACGAATTGAGAACCTCCTCCTTTTGGAAGTCGGTTAAAAATGAATCCATATTTCCCTTAGTCTTCGCATCACGTGTGAAAGCATGGAACAATTTCGCTAATTATTTTTTTGTTGTGTTTATTCATTGTCAGGAGAAGGTTTTTAAGAAAGAAAAAATTAAGAAAATTTCGCAGAAAATTTCAGAACACTTAACGACTATTTTAACTTCACGCGTTTTCGAAAATAGCTCTTATTATTTATTATTATTATCGAGATATTAGGCAAAGAAATATAGAAATAACGGTTTTTGTTCAAGGCGTTGTGGATTTATGGGGTTTATCCCATAAATCCAAAACCTTGAACGCCTCGCCTGTGAGAGACTCGTCTCTCTTACAGGCGAGGCGTGATTTGACTGACAACATAACATAACGCACGTCTCTATAATATCTAGAACGGTTGGCAGAAGCGCTGTACTATAAATACAGGGTGGCGACACAGCCACAGCTTTATTTATCTTATAACTTTTTTTAAATAAAATACAAGCAATAACTTTTTTGGAATGCATATAAATAGACATAAATAGAATGTAAAATGATTCCTATTACGTATATGATGTCCTTCAAATGCCTCCATTGTCAATGCAAATGTGAGGTCTTTTTAAAGCATTTTCCATCACGCTTCTCAAAACTACCAGTATTATGTACGTATATATAGGTCGGGGAAAAAGTTTTTTCGTATTATAGTATGTATGAACTTGTAATAAAATATCTTTGGCAATACTATTTGTATCTGGCTGGTTTTGGTATCATTGAAAATTTAAATTTTAAAGAACATAATTCCAAATTCAAATTAGGAAAATGTGTGATTTTCATTTGTTTTTCGTACTGTCAAGATGAGTGAATCTAATGAAGAAATTCGATAAATTTTAAAATTTTACTACAAAAAAGTTAAAAATGCAACGCAAGCCACGAAAAAAATTTGCGATGTTTATGGACCTAGTGCAGTGTCTGTGAGAGTAGCACAAATTTGTTTTAAATGTTTTCAATCCGGAAATTTTGATGTCAAAGATGCACGTCGCTCTGGTCGCCCTATTACGGATAAAACGGATGCCATTTTGGAAAAAGTGGAGCAAAATCGGCATATCAGTAGTTACGACGTAGCTGAAGAACTGCGAATTGATCACAAAACAGTTTTGACCCATTTGGCAAATGACACAACTAAATAATAAACTATGAAAAAAAAAATGTCTTGAATTTGTATATAAAATACGAAGGAACTTTTTCCCCGACCTAATATATGAATATACAGAACGCGAAAGTAACACTGTCTGCTACCTAGTACATAGTTACTTATTAGTCTACGTGTGAAAACTTGTAATTGGTCATCATCATATTAAAAACTTTGCAACCATTGTGTCTGATTAGCTGTAAGTTTTCCAAAAATAATAAAATAAAATACATTCCAAAAAAATTATTGCGTGTACTTTATATAAAAAAAAAATAAAACTAAATGATACTGTGTCATTACTTTTGCGGCACCCTGTATAACACCCACATTTTGCCAGTTAAGTTTTAATCCTGTGTATTAAAGGGCAAGCCTATTGCCATTAATAATAGTGCACAAAGGCTCTAGACTACACTATCTGTAAAATTCCTGATTAAAAAAAAAAACCCCAGTATCACTTTGCCCAACCTAAGATAATTATGAACCAAAGACCCCATGCTCAGCAATCAGGATTGTAACCACTGCGCCACACTCTACAGTCGTGATTAGCACTACATAATACTGGATTCAAATTCAAATTCAAATTTATTTATTAATAATCAGGCAAACAAGAACAGATTGGACGGTGACCCCCAAACTAGACATATTTATGCCTGTATCTTGGGGGTCGGAATTGCAACATTTTCAGAGTTAAGGGTAGTACTTACATGATTATTGCTTTACAGGTGAATATAAACTAAATTTAACTAAACTAAAATCAATGAAAATAAAAATAAAAATAATAAATCAAAATAAAACACTAAATTATACATTGCACAATAAAATCATCAGTGTGAGATCAATAAAAAAATAATCATTAAGTAATAATAAAAAAAAAGTCTAATCAGTTATTATGAGATTAAACAAAGAATTAAGTGTAGAGTGTAAGTATGAGTATGTGTTAGAGAGTGGGGGTGTGTTGGGGTGTGTGTGTGTGTGTGTGATGTGAATGTGAGCTGAGTACAGTTAGTCTATGTGATGTTGCTTATAACTAATACCTATGTATAAATAATATTTTCTGTTTCATCGTAGGAGAGCGTAAAAAGCCATTTCTTTACTACCTTTTTGCACAGAGATATTTTAAGGTCTTTTATGTTGCAGCACTTTATGACTTTGTTGTAGATGTGTGGAAATAAGTAGTCCGGGGAACGTCTAGCCATAAGAGAGTTCACTTGGGGAATGGGAATCCTAGTTGTGCGCTTTGACATTATTTCTAGGTAATCTGTCCTGAATTTTAATTTTCTATGCATGTGAAGTGTTGCGTTGAGAATAAAAAGCTGACGGACACGGAGGACCGGGAAGTCAGTGTAGAGTTTGTTGGTTGAGTATAAGAAAGGCTTCCTGAGCATTACTTTAATGACGGCTCTTTGTGCTCTTTCGACTTGGATAATTGAAGTTTTACCAGCACCGCCCCAGACAGAGATTCCATATTGGAGGACAGACTGGCAAAGTCCATGATAAACAGTGCGAAGTATGGGGGAGGGTGTGCAGTCACGTAGTTTTTTCATTATATGGATAAGTTTTCTTACTCGGCCGGAGAGTGCTTGTATGTGATTTTTAAAAGATAAATTCTTGTCTAACGTAATTCCTAAATATCTCAAGGAGGGAATACGGTCGATTACGGTACATGAACAGTTTGCGGGATGGGGGATAAGGCTATTGTAGCAAGTATGAAATGTGAGACTTAGGTGTTGGGGGGGTCCGGATGCCTTGGATTTAAAGAATGTTATTATCTTTGTTTTTTTAACGTTTAAGGTCAGTAGGTTGTTGTCGAGAGTCACTATCCGTAGTCCCGTATGTAAGTGTGTCCGGATGTAAGTGTAAACAGTGGCAATATTTGAAGGGGTCATTGTACTCATCATTATGAACAACTTTTACTATGGGACCAAACCAAACCATGGGTAGTCAGATAGGAAACGTCGAACTCATCTAGTTTAAAAAAAAATATGTTTGACGTGTAAAAGTGTTTGTACAAACCTACTTACAGAAAATAAATCATTTATCATTTATCATTGAAACCTGAAATAGCGAAAAAAAAATCTGCTGTTCCCTACATTTTCACGCATTATGCGCACATATGTACTGAACAGTAGATTTTTTTCGCGATTTCAGGTTTGGTCCCATAGTAAAAGTTGTTCACGGTGATGAGTACAATGACCCCTTAAAATATTGCCACTGTTTACACATACACCCTGTATATAGCGAAAAGAACTTCGTTCCAATCCCGCGATACCTTCAGTTTTTTTTTTTCAAGCAATTCATTGTCGAATCAACATAAAATTCAAAAACGTGAAAACAGCTCACAATTTTTCCCGCCAAAAAAAACTTCATCAAATATGTAAGGGTGCGTACACACATAAGTACTAGTTTACGACGCACGACGTTGCGTTAATGGCTGTTTAAAACAAATGCTGTGTTTTATTATTGCTTTAGTGACGTACTGATTGACACGGGGACTTGAATTTGATCCCATGTCGGACAAAGTTACCTATTGCCTTTTTTAACAGGAATTTATCCATAGCAGCCCGATACCCGGATTTATGTGGTTGAGAGCTCGCCCCTATTTGTTTATTCTTCATATAGGATATCGGAATCACTTTTACCCATAATAAAAAAAAAATCTAGACGGAGTCGACATTTCCTATCTGACTATCCCTGAGAAGAAATAAATGGCGAAACAAACTTAGGGTTTAAAGTCTCTTTTAAACACCAGACATATTCTTGGTCAGATCATGTGAGGACCATGTAGATCCGTGTCTGAAATTGTTTTATTATCGAATGGAATTTCATGGTACTTAAACAAAGCTGCCTAAATATGGTGTATTAAAGAAAACCTCTGCCCTACTCTTTGGGATAACGAGGCGTGATGTTATATTATACAGGGTTATTGGTAATACACCAGCAACCTCTTAAGGGGTTATTGTACTGATCATTATGAACCTATAACTTCTACCATGGGACCAAATCTGAAATCGCGAAAAAAAAAAATCAGCTGTTCAGTATATTTATACATTAAACTCGTCAAGATATTATAATAGGGAGCAGCTGATTTTTTTTCGTGATTTCAGGTTTGGTCCCGTAATAAAAGTTGTTCATAATGATGAGTAAAATGACGCCTTAAGGGGTTATTGGTGTTTTACCGATAACTCTGTCTATTAAAGTTGATCAATTGAGAGGGGGTCTTGAATTTGATCTTCATGGCGGACTAAGTTTTACTAAGCTTTCCCATCAAAGATTTCTCAGTGGTACGGAATCTGGATTGGTACCCAGTTGATGCCAATACAATAACATGGAATTTTAACTTATCTGACGAAAAGTGGACTATACAGCTCTACTAAAGGGGCATACGCTATGGTAGCCCGCGAAATTCAAATTTTCTTAACTTTTTTTGCAATTTGTAGGTCAGTGTCAGGTTGTATGTTGATCAAAATATGATTCATGGCCGTAACTAATATGGCTTTACTGAGTTATAATCATTAGAATCAGCAATACAACTCCATAAGTTAGAATTGACCTCAAATCTAGCGATTTTATGAAATCATGAGGTTTGAGGTCAATTCCAACTTATGGAGTTGTATTGCTGATTCCAATGATTATAATTCTGTAAAGCCATGTTAGTTACAGCCGCGAATCATATTTTAATCAACATACAATCTAACACTGATCTGCAAATTGCAAAAAACGTAAGAAAATTTGAATTTCGCGGGCTAACTTAGTGCATCCTCCTTAGGGCGAGCGCGCACTGCGGTGCGTTTTTCTAACGCAAAATCTGTGAAGTATGGAATGTCTTTGAAGTGCGCGCACTGCGGTCATGCGTTTTGTTACTGTAGGCCCCGCCCAGTGCGGCAGAACTAACGGAAACGCACCGCAGTGCGCGCTCGCCCTTAATCCTTCTGATACAATAGACGTGATGTATGTATTTTCTTGCAAAATTAATGTTGTTTCGTAAATTCGCGACGTGTTCTTATATTCGTTTATGCTCAAGTGTTAATGAGCGTCTAATTATGAAATATTTAATTAAAGCACAGTTGCGTCATCTTAATTTGCACGGAAATGAGAGTTTCGTTCAAATTAGCTGCACAAAATATTTAGTTTTCTCGTTTTACCAAATTCACAAAAAAGAGGTTAACAAGTCTTCAAAGATGGTGCATTAATTTCGCTGACTTCTTTTTGATTTTAGGCGTCATTTTCGTCCCTGGGGCGTAGGGTGTGGGGCAGCACCAATGCAGTCCTGGCGATGATCGCGAACCAGATGGACTGCTCGTACATACGGCACTGCTGTGATAGGAATGTTGCCGTCAGCAGGACCGGAGAGTTATTATGTGTTTTAGTGTTACTTTTTTTTTTCTTTTCTATGATTGTGTATTATACTTTTTGGAGGAGCTCGTGGCTAAACAATAACAGCCGCACGGGTCGATCCGTCAGGTTAAGCTACGCTTGCCGGGGTTGGTCACTGGATGAGTGACCATCTTTACATACCGAGATTCCTCCGTGCCTCGGAAAGCACGTTAAGCCGTTGGTCCCGGCTGTTATTCGTGGATCTTTGACAGTCGTTACGGGTCGTCAGAAGCCCGAAAGTCTGACAACCAGTCTTACCAAGGGGTATCGTATTACCCAGTAACTGGGTTGTGGAGGTCAGATAGGCAGTCGCTCCATGTAAAATACTGGTATTCAGCTGCATCCGGTTAGACTGGAAGCCGACCCCAACATAGTTGGGAAAAGGCTAGGCAGATTGATTGTGTATTATCCTTTTTGTTTTTTTTCACACATGAGTTAAGATTGCTCGAATTAAATGTATTTTTTTTAAGGTGTAAGTAGAAGTTAGGTCCAAAAACTTCAAACGAGTGTTTGAAATGGCTCATTTACGATGAATATGTTAAAATGGGTCTTCTGTACCTACTTTTTTGTCTAGTGTCAAAAGTGCGTAGCCCTAGAGGGTTGAGTATTACAGTAAAACGTGACCTTTTTGATTTTTATGTTTGCCTGGTACCTAGAATTAAATTAAGAGGGTGCATACTTTATCAAGCTGACGTTTCGTCATATCTAGGCCACTGTTGGACATAAATTCTAGTTGATGACAAGACAAATACTACATTGGTAAAGTAACTATCGTAGGAAATTGATACAATAGGTAAATTTACTAATACGATAAAAAATTGACGACATGGTTGACGCAGTGGTTATGTCGCGGGTTCGATTCCCGCACGAAACAAATATTTGTACGACCTACAAGTATTTGTTCCAAGTCTGGGTGTTTGTCTATTTATAATATGTATGTATTTACAAAAAAAAAATGTATATTAGTAGTTTATCAGCCATCTCGTTACCATAACACAAGCATTAGGTTGCTTAGCTTGGGACTATTGCATTCAGTACCCTCCAGCGTTGAAATTATTCGTCCGTTAATAAAAAAATTCAGCTGTTTCCTACAAGTGTTCAATGGGTAAAACGGGACCTTATTACTAAGACTCTGATGTCCGTCTGTCACCAGGACATATCTCTTAAACCGTGACAGTTAGACAGTTGAACTTTTCACAGATGTTGTATTTCTGTCGGCGCTATAACAAAAATACTAAAAAACAGAATAAAATAAATATTTAAGGGGCTATACAACAAACGAGATTTGCCGTTTTTATAGATAATGGTACGGAACCCTTCGTGCCTGGGGGCCTACACCCTAAGTCCGTTCGTCTTTCCGTCCGTCCGTTTATCCGTCCGTCTGACATTACGATCCATCAAAACATGTGTAAAAGTTAAATTTTTCGGACGGGCTAAAACATATCGGGAGTAGGGACAACTGGCAAATCATGTTGTCATTCATACTTTGTTCGGGCCCCGAACCAATCATCCATCCGTAGGTGATACGGAGTAAGAAACGCCCGTAACGAAGGCCGAAACTACTGGTTTCGTGCTTAGGGAGTAGGCCCCCTGAGTCCGACTCGCACTTGGCCGGGTTTTTTTAATAACCGACGAAAAATTTCAACGCGTGGGGTCCAGAGTCATGTCATGTACTGAATCCATGGTAACAAGTTGCGCGTCGATGTCTCTGCCACCCTGTATACATCTTTAACTCCTCAGACGTCTGAGTAGGGCTAATTTTAGACATAAAACCCCAGCGGGGCGGGATGAGGGGGGTTAGTTGCAAACTAATACCTATGTCCTTATGCACACATAAGTGGGTGCATTTGAAGCCGGGTTGGGGGGGTGGGGGTGGGGGGGGGGGTTGTTATAATACTAAAACTTCACTTGAAATATCAATTAATAATTCATAGTTCTCTGTTGTATGTAAATTGCATGTGTACCTATATATTCAACATAATGTAAAAATTGTTATAAATAAATGAAATGAAAATGTGGGTGTACCCCACACCGGTGTGTGTTCTGCCTATCCCTTCGATTAAGGCGTGCTATTATTATTTTATGTTATAAAAAAATCTACTAATGCTAGAAGTTATCTTTTCGAATTATGATCATAATATTTTAAATGAGTGTCGTAATATTTTAAATACTCGCCCTTTACTTTGGCACGTCGTGTTTCATTTCCAACCTGTGAACTGTTAATTGTTATGACGCTTTCAAACTTATTACTCTTAGAAAGGAAAACTAAATTATTGTGAGGGTTCTGTAAAAGATAAAAAAAGGTTGGTTTTTTTTTAAACATAAGAACAGGGACGATTAACCTAGAAAATGTAAGGCAGGGAGGACTAACCTAGAAAATGTAAGGCAGGGAGGACTAACCTAGAAAATGTAAGGCAGGAAGGACTAACCTAGAAAATGTTAGGCGGGGAGGACTAACCTAGAAAATGTTAGGCAGGGAGGACTAACCTAGAAAATGTAAGGCAGGGAGGACTAACCTAGAAAATGTTGGGCAGGGAGGACTAACCTAGAAAATGTTAGGCAGGGAGGACTAACCTAGAAAATGTTAGGCGGGGAGGACTAACCTAGAAAATGTTAGGCAGGGAGGACTAACCTAGAAAATGTTAGGCAGGGACGACTAACCTAGAAAATGTAAGGCAGGGAGGACTAACCTAGAAGATGTAAGGCAGAGAGGACTTAACTAGAAAATGTAAGGCAGGGAGGACTAACTTATAAAATACTTTCAGTGAAGGAATTACTCCAAGACAGTATGACGGCCATTGCTATTCCTATCAGCAAGCAGCATTGCTTTGTTTATGGCGTTGAAGGCTGGCCACTAAGATTTAATTTGATAAATTGTTTTAGTTAATCTCATTATCAGTTTCTTGCAATTATTGTTGAATGTACAGTAATATTTCAGGTTATTTTACACATTTAGCGGATTCGATTCCCGCTCCAGACAGGCGATTATTTAAAATTCCTTGAATACAGTTCGTATTGTTTTTAAAATAAAAACGAAGTCTTTATTCAGTATTTTTTTTATCAACAGTATTAATGGTACTTTCCCTCCATGTGGCAAAGTCGTGGGACGTGTATTTGATAGATAGGCAAAGACAAAAATAGTATGAAAAAAAATGGCTAAAAGTGACTACTGAAAAGATAAAATAGAAATGATGTTATCTATATTATGCATTGAACGTTATGAGCATATTATTTACGCATCTTTTAAGAACTGTGCGAGTATAAACAGACAATTCTATTTTATTTAGAACCTTTTATCAGGGTACCCTAAAAAACACGTCAGCAAAGTATAAAAATAATAACTTACCTACATTTTATTAGTCCTCGCGAGGGAATAGCTCAATTATGATTTTATTGGGCGACAACCGTATTTTCAGGTTAATTTTGTTTTATTACTGAAAGTCAAAGCTTAACTGAACAACTTTTATTATTAAAAATTAAATAGAAAAGTTTTTTAATAAGAGTCCTGATTTTTAGGGCGACTACTTAGTAACGGATCGGTTCAATAGTTTTTGAACGTAACTTTCTAGTCATGTCAATCAGTCATACAGGGTTATTTTTCAACGACCAGCCAAATTTTCACAGGGTGTTCTACCCATGAATATAAACAACTTTCACTATAGCACCAACTTTGAAATCGCAAAAAAAATATCAACTGTTTCATACATTTTGATTGAGTAGGTAAGTATTGAACTTTTGTAGGAAACCGCTGGTTTTTTTTTCGTGATTTCAAAGTTGGTCCCATAGTGAAAGTTGTTCATATTCACGGGTAGAACACCATGTGAAAATTTGGCTGGTCATTGAAAAATAACCCTGTATAACGCAGGTTATTACTTATTATTACCTACACATGACTGATTCTAAAACTAGTTCAATAATCCTAAAAATAACCCTGTATAACGCAGGTTATTACTTATTATTACCTACACATGACTGATTCTAAAACTAGTTCAATAATCCTAAAAATAACCCTGTATAACGCAGGTTATTACTTATTATTACCTACACATGACTGATTCTAAAACTAGTTCAATAATCCCAAAAATAACCCTGTATAACGCAGGTTATTACTTATTATTACCTACACATGACTGATTCTAAAACTAGTTCAATAATCCTAAAAATAACCCTGTATAACGCAGGTTATTACTTATTATTACCTACACATGACTGATTCTAAAACTAGTTCAATAATCCTAAAAATAAGAATAGAAGTGAAATAAAAATAGATAATATTATAATTATGAAATACTGAAATATAATGCACGTAGTACTACGTTAGTACTATTATTATTTATTCTGTGGTAGTACTCGCAACCAAAGGCCAGATGTATGAACGTAAACGAGGCAAAAGGAGGATCGTAGCAGGTAGCGTTTTTTAGTTTCTGCCACCCCCATGGGAAGGAGGCGTGAGCAATGTTTTGTGTTAATTTAGATGATGTTTTAAAGTAGATTTATCAACTTTTGTCGCTGACCACACCTTAAAAACTTACTAAAAAAAAAACCATTCAATTACTTTTTATTCTATTATTCTTATTATTCCACGTTTGGCGCAGTGGTTGAGCGATTGACTGCTGCGCAGCATGTCGCGGGTTCGATTCCCGCACGGAACAAATATTTGTACGACCTGCAAGTATTTGTTCCGAGTCTGGGTGTTTTTCTATCTATAATATGTATGTATTTACAAAAAAAAAAATGTATATAAGTAGTTTATAAGCCATCTCGTTACCATAACACAAGCATTAGGTTGCTTAGCTTGGGACTAGATGGCGTTGTGTGAAATGTCCAGGGATATTTATTTATTTTATTTATTACCTACCAAAGGACACACAATCATAATTCTTTACAAAAATTTGCGAAGACGTCAGACACAGTCCCACAAATTGTCTCGCCACGTGTAAACTTAATGAGACTCATCTAAAGAAAATGAGAAGATTATGAAGGAAAATTATATTATAACTTTGTGTAGGAAGTCTGCGTTATTTTTGGGCAGACTAACAAAAATTTAAATCGTTAGATTTGCCCTCACTATATTAATACGATTTTTAATATGAATGAGCGACACAATACTATTCAAATGTCATCAACGAAACAGAAACGTGACTAAAGTTAGACGCGGTCGGGTGAATCTAAAGATTTAAAACTTTCCTAGTAAGAAATAGTTGCGATTAGGTAGATTGTCTATTCGATAAGTAATTGACTGTCCTTATGAAATTTGACTATGCTCGGCTATGGGCTATGCTCGGAGTTTCTTTAATGGATAAAATCAGGAATGAAGTTATCCGGAAAAGAACCGGAGTAACCGACATAGCTTACAGAATAAGCAAACTGAAGTGGCAGTGGGCTGGCCATGTTTGTCGAAGGACCGATGGCCGGTGGAGCAGACGAGTCCAGGAGTGGAGACCGCGTATCGGTAAGCGTAGTGTGGGACGCCCCCCAGCTAGATGGACCGACGACCTGAAGAAGGTGGCTGGGACAGACTTAATTCAGAAGGCGGAGGACAAGGTGTTGTGGCGCAGACTGGGAGAGGCCTATGTAGAGATTTGAAAAAAAACATGAAAAAAAACTTGGCACCGTTGTTTTTTTTCTACATTTGGTTTTTTTTTCAGAAAAAGTAAAACACTGTAACTGAAGTGGAATAAAACACTAAATTTGATTGTTTTGTTTTTATTCAAGTCAAATTATGGTTAAATCAATGGGTAACATTATCATGATTTAAAAAAATACTTAATGTGTTACATTCATCGGTGTCAGTATCAGTAGTTACGGCTACGCTTGTTTTATCAGCATCGAAATCGGAATAACGTTCTGGGTCTGTACATGTATGTACTATTTAACAAAAAAACAAATGGTATTTTCTTATTGAACCAAAAAAAAAAAAATAATATCAAATCATATACGATAACCGCCTTACCATATTTTTATTTTCCTACTCATGAAAAAAAACCTGCTCCAGAAAAAAGACTGTTTTTTTTCATGTTTTTTTAAACGTTTTTTTTCATCTCAGAAAAAAAACCGTTTTTTTACAACTCTAGGCCTATGTCCAGCAGTGGCCTGCGATAGGCTGAGTTGATTGATTGATGAAATTTGACAGATAGGTAGCCTGTCACCTGGAGAAGAACATAGGTTACTTTCTTAAAGAGCCTAGGGCCTAAGTGACATTATATTACATCAAAAGTCTATCTGAAAGTCAAAACAAAAATGTATGGGATTGACATAATCAACTGCAAAGCTTATGTCAATCCTGTAAGAAGACGAAAATGAAAGCTGCAAACGAAAACTACTGCTGCTGTGAACGAAAGTTGGAAAGCGGTTGCCATTTGTCTTGCCCTCTGGATATTAGTATTAATAATGATGAAATACAACATACAAACAGACAGACTTCGTCTGGAACAGCTCGTAAATGATGAATCCTTTCGGTAACCTAATTCTTAAGAGGTCTGTCGTATTTAGTCACCTCTCTCGCTCACACGGGACCGAATTTTTAAGAATGTTAAATGAAAAGATGCTTTTCTGAAAAATGTAAGTTCCTGCGCGCACTGGCATGCGTTTTTCTAACGCTTTCTGTCAAGTATGAAATGTCTTTGAAGTGCGCGCACTGCGGTGAGAAAAACGCATGCATTTTGTTACCGTAGGCCCCGCCCAGTGCGGCAGAAGTAACGCAACGCATTCCACCGCACGGCAGTGCGCGCGCAGGCTAAGTAATCAATTAGTGAACTAGTAAATAATATTAATTTAATAGGTAATTATTAAAAACACATTTTTATTATGGGATTTATTTAACTCATCTCAAAAACAGATAATTACACTATAACAGATAATTATACTTTTTGAGATGAGTTTATTATATATATAACACATTATGTTATATATATAAATTATATATATAACCTAACACAGATTAAAATAATAATATGTACATGATATTTAGTTTTCCAAGACATCGCTAAGCGATTGGTCGACTCTTCACGTGACCAGAGGGCTGGCCTATTTTTTGGCCAAAGAATCAGCATTGCCATACAACGTGGCAATGCTGCCAGCCTTTTGGGCACTTTTCCTGTTGACAGCGATGCGGACGAATTTTTTGATGCCCTATGATCCTTTCCCCACCTTTTTTTATACAATATATATAACACAATAGAAATGTGTTTTAAATAATTATGTTCCTACCTATTAAATTAATATTATTTACTAGTTCGCTAATTTAAAAAAAAATTATCCTGCGTGAGCGAGAGAGGTGACAAAATGCTACAGCACTCTTAATTCGAAAAAGAATATTAGGTTCTAAACTTTTTAATTTTGTTGTTATTGTGGCGCGGTTTATAAATTGCTGAAAATTTAATAATTTTATTGCGAATATATTCCAAATTGTTTTCATGTTGTAATTAGTCTCAATCTGAATAATTTTGCATAGGTATGAGGTATGGTAATATTGTCTGCAGTATTGCGATTGTCAAATTTTAGAGTTACTGTTGTACATAAATTAATTAAAATGTTTTATGTCGATATGGCACTTTGTTGTCGCCTCGTCTCTCATGCACGAAGTTATGGGTTCAAATTCGGGCAAGTACTAATGTTACTTTTTCAATTCATAATTATGTACTTTCTGAGTTTATCTTGGACATTACTGACATCGGTGAAGGCAAACATCGTGAGGAAACCTGCAATGCTGCTATTCTGTAATCATCTCACCGTGAAAACTTAAGTGAAGTGAGCGTGGAGTGAGCTGTCAGTGTCATTCCACCTTTAGCTAGGGATGGACCAAGCACATTTTTACAGTCATAATCGAGATTTTAATAACATTTTTATGCTATTCTAGTGATCATTTTATATTATTTCAAAGCTAGTATTTAAGTGTCTAAACAATACTATCTAGGCGGTTTTTAAATAAAATTGCAAAACAGAAATTTAGTTTTGTCTGAATTTCTATTTGACTATTTTATTTTAAAACCCCCTAAATAGTAATGTTTAGACACCCTCTAGCTTAGAAATAATATAAAATGATTATGTTATAAAATTAGCATGAAAAATATAGGTAGATAAAATCTCGATTATGATTGTAAATGTAATTGGGTCAATCCCTAGCATCCGTGGTTTGACACTGACAGCTCACTCCACGCAAGTTTTCACGGTGAGATTTTACAGAATCGGCCAGCTGCAGTGCGATTCTGTAACCATTTCACCGTGAAAACTTAGGTGAAGTGAGTGTAGAGTGAGCTGTCAATAGTGTCAATTCCTAGCAAGAACAAACTCACTTCACCTAAGTTTTCACGGTGAGATTTTTACAGAATCGACCGGCTGGTTAGAGTGCGAAGTGAGCGTCGAAATAACAGGGAATTACCTTACTGAATGCCACTTCTTACGTCATCTCATACTTTATCTGTTAAAATCTCAATTTAGTTCAACTCGCTGATACGCTCGCAAGGGTAGCGCTAGTGTAAATCCGAATTATCAACCGAGTTTTTAGAATGCCAATCAAGAAACTCACAGCGGATTCAGATTCGAAGTTTAGAATGAGGTCTTATAGAATCACACGGCTTCAATTGAACAGTAATAGGCTAGGTTTGGTTTAATTAAGTACATTGAATAGTATTTTCACTATTGAAGACATCATTTATTAAACTTAATCACATAACACTTAAACAGCCTAGATAATGTTCCCACTGCTGGGACACAGGCTTTCTCGCGGTGAGAGGGAGTAACCCATACTGGGTCCGCGTGGTAGATACCACATGACACTTGACTTGGAATTTTTCTTTCTAGGACATTTCTTCACGATGTTTTCCTTCACCTTTTTGAGAGCAGTGGTGATGAAATAATTTACACAAAGTAAAGCGCCTGCCTGGGTTTTAACCTACGACCTACAACTCGTAAGTCGCGCCCGTTGCCATTGGGCCACCAGTGCTACTAAACTGTTGCTAAACTTTATGGGATAAAATTTTGTCCTGACGATATCCTACTTCCTACAAAAAAAAAAAATAATAAATGCGAAAAGTGAGGATGGATGGATGTTTTTTACTCTTTCACGCAAAAACTATTTAAAGGATTTTTATGAAATTTGGCACACAGATAGTTTATAACCTGGATTAACACATAATTATAATACTTTTAATCCCGCTATTCTTACGGGTTCGAGACGTACGCTGGTAAAACCGCGGGGCGTTGCTAGTAATAAATAATTTCTAAGCACTTCTAACTTAATGTTCCTTAAGAACAGGCTGTTTGCCAGTTATTTACGATCGAATTTGAGCAATTGACCCTAATGAACAATCAATTAATTGGTTTTCATGGGTATACTAACTGCCCAATATTTCTTCTGTAAGTCTATATGTCCTTGCTTTTAGCATAAAATATGTCAGAAAATGGTGGTCAAATTTAAGGGTGTGGTACAGACCATCAATCTGGACAACTTTCTCCATGGGACCAACATTGTAATCGTGAAAAAATAATAGAGAGAGAAAACGCGAGAACTTCGTTCGAAAAAAAAAACAGTAATCTAGCCATTTTTAGGGTTCCGTACCTCAAAAGGAAAAAACGGAACCCTTATAGGATCACTCGTGTGTCTGTTTGTCTGTCTGTCAGTCTGTCAAGACCCGTTTTCTCAGGAATGCGTGGAAGTATCAAGTTGAAATTAATATCAAATACTTACGTAAGTCTATGGTCCCTTGGAGTTCTAAAAAAATTAAGCTTATACGTCAACGCACAAGCGTCAGATATTCTGCGAAAGAGTCATTCTGCGAAAGCGACATTATGAGAAAGCGACATTTTACTACCAGTAGACATTTTGCGAAAGAGACGTTTTGCGCCTGTCCCGATCAAGCGACACGCGTCTTGTGAGAGCGACTGCGGAGAAAACAAATGAAAGAAGTTGTATAAAGCGTGCCACGTGCGGGGCGACAGACGAAAACAACTGACACGCGCGTGTCCCTTGACAAAGTCGCGTCGCAAGTCGCATTGCCCGAGGCCGTTAACGGGGCCTTACATCGGTAATAAGCCCTTATACAAAACAAACAAAAGAATGGCTAACATAAATAGAACATTACAAACACTGATAGCCACTCTAATCTTGTTTGTTTTATATCATTCTATTGATTGAGCCACGTCTATTTCGGCTCTTCTATTAAAGTGACGTCAAAAGTGGACGTATTAACTTGTATAAACATACTTTGCGTTTGCTAAACGTTTTTTATACCAACTTCTAGGTCGTCTTTTTATAAATTTAGTTTTTTTTTTACATTATGAGTTCTGGTTCGAGTTTTGTAGGAGAATATTCTATTCAGGAATTTTCTAGCGCGGGAAAGGCGTGTTCAGGGCTTGTTCGGGTCGGCTTAATTCGACACAGCCGACTAGCAAAGTATACTCTTACATCGGATTTTCATTTCGACCTTACCCACGCTATTAGCCGTCAAACAAGTTGGCAAATTTTCGGCATGGACGAGATAAGGCTCCTGTTGCGCGATTGGTCATGACATTACTTACAGGATACCGTATACGCGCACCGTATAGCGCATCCCCACTTTTTTGACAACTTGCGTGGCGATTACTGTAAAAAATCATCGCTCATACGTCAATCATCGCTCTATATTATTTAAATTTTATCGATACATATGGCCTAAACATAAACAAATTGGTACATTCGGGAGTGTACAAAAATAAAAAACAATATCGAGAACGGGTCTTATCGCGACCTTCCTGATAAGACCCGTTCTCGATATTGTTTTATAATGTGTACAAATCGCGAAAGTTTAAAAAGTTTAAAAATAAAGAAACCAAAATAAATAAAAAATAAATAAAAAAATAAATAAATAAAAATTAAATAAAAAAACAGAAAGTCCTGTTCGAGGCCAAAAGGTCCCTATCTCTACAGTTATGCCTGTCTTAGCAACATTTATGAATGAGACGACTAACTAGACGTCTTGAGTGTCTCGAACCGTATTTAGTTAAAAAAAAACGTGACATAATAAAAAGCTAGTTTAAAAACTAAAACCCGACTACTGAAAAATCATGCTCTAAAAAGTATGAAACAAGAAAATATTCTCATCTGAAATTAGAAAAAGACAAATTAAAAATCCGGAGTCACACGTAATCTGTTTCATTCATGTTTAATAACATGACGTGTGACTCCGGATTTTTAATTTGTCTTTTTCTAATTTCAGATGAGAAATATTGTCTTGTTTCATACTTTTTAGAGCGTGATTTTCCAGTATGTCACAGCCAATTTGCTCAAAATCTAATGAACCGATTAAGTTGAGGTACATATATGAACTTCTGTGACCCAAATATCACTTTTGGGGGGCAAATAAAAAAAAAGTTTTTCAAATTATACCATGAGAAATATCAAATGAAAGGGCTAGGTCTCAAATATGTGATTTCGTAACTACGTAATCTTCACTGCAACAGTTTTGATGATAAAATAAAGTGAAGATTTCATCCTAGCTTAGTTTGCCGTTCTTTTGTTTTAAAACTTTGAAGAAGCGTAATATTAGAACCAAGTTTTAAATCAAGGCGAGACCACTCATTTTGTTAATAAGAAGTTAAACTCCCTTTCTAGTTTATAACAACGCTCTATATTTCTAGAATTTTATGGCTCAAACTCTAAACCTGATCTCATTTTATAACTTAAGAGCTTGAAGTTCTATTATCAAGAATGTTTATTAGTTTGTAAGTCAAACTTTAATAAATTAAGGTGAGTATAGTCGTCGACCCGTCGTCCCGTACAGTCGTCACACGGACCCGCTAGCGAATATTTCTAAATTTTCGAGACCTTTGATGACGGGGCAATGGGGAGGAAAACTAACTTTTTATCACGCTAGGTGGCACATGATCGACTGTCCTTTTTTCATTGATTTGACGTAACGAACGATTGTCAAATTGTATGGATTTGTTTGTAAAACAATGTACAGTCGTTCAGAGCGCCATCTACAAACAGCTTTGCGTGTGGCTCCCCATTGGTGCAATTCTCGCAATTTATCCCGCTTGGGGGCGCTGTTGTAGATGTAGACCTGTTAAATACTTTCGTCTCAAATTATCCTGTCATTATCGTCAATGAATAAACTAAATAATCGTTAAAATGAAATGTCATGTTATAAAATTCAAAGACAAGAAAGTATTAAGTACGTATCTTAATGTAGAGTAAAAAAAATGGCTATACAATTTCCGTTCATACATTTTTGAACGGATTACGGTTCTCGTAATTTATCCCGCTTGGGGGCGCTATTGTAGATGTAGACCTCTCAAATACTTTTCGTGTCAAATTATCCTGCCATTGCGTAACACTTATCAATCGGAATCGGTTTCATTTTGACAGTTCTACAACGTTAATTGCGTTGGTTACGTTGTCGAGCAGACAAATTTTTCGATTCCCTTCGTGTGTGGTCGGACTTGTCGGACAATACTACTATCTGTGGCGCGATCCGGAGCGGTCCGCTGTCAAAATAAACAGAATCTGTGGCGAGAGCCGGAGCAGGCCGATTGATGTAAATTTCCTTGTTTAAGACTGTATCTATCGTGCTCATACTTGCACAGAGTCTAGCAGACAGAACGAGATAGATATAATAACTCCGTCGGAGGATTTAAAATGAATGAATGACGCATAATAAACCTAACAAAACCGGCCCCAGCTACTCAACACCACTTGACCTTGGGGGTATGAAGCAATGGCTTACTAATTTGCTTGAATATGATTCAGATTTCGATTGATGTCCGGGCTACACCAACGGGAAATGCCGTTGATTATCGCGATGATGGACGTAGGCCGTACGTGTAGCCGGCGCCACGTCAATCGGCATTCACATTGCCGATTGCCGTGGCATGATTGACTCGGTGGCGGCGTTTAACGCCTCAAGTGTCGAATGCACCCCATGTGTGCATAAGAAAAACCATTAAATTACTAGGTATATAAGCTTATATCACATATATATAAACGTAAAAAAACATCATCCGATGGAAAACCAATCATCATCATTAGTAGTGAACCTATGGAGTTCGCAGCTAACCCCCCCGCCCCCCGCGTGTCAAATGCACCCCAAGTGTGCAAAAGGACAAAACTTTACATAATCGGTATATAAGCTTAGATCACATATATATAAACGTAAAAAAACATCATTCGATGGAAAAAATATCATCATCAGTAGTTGTGAACCTATGGGGTTCGCAACTAACCCCCAACCCTCCCCACTCGCTGGGGTTTTGGGTCTAAAATTAGCAAAACTCAGACACTTGAGGGGTTCAGTGTAGTCACACAATTTATCGCTATAATGAGGGATTTTCTTTTTAAACTCTTCCCTAGTCGCTGGATGGATGGCGCTAAACTTGGTAAGTTACTGCAAGGAACGGAACGTCACATAATTTCACTTGGATGTAATTTTGAGATGGTAAAACGAAACGTACATTAAAAAGTAATTAATATCATGTCACTGTCACATCACATCACAATGACATTTTGATGATAAATAATAATAAAAACAAGGAAAAAGAAAAACATATTTAACAGTCTTTCTAAGGGTTTTTCCACGACGCAATGTTTTTTTTACCAAGCGTTTTGTCTTTGAAACCTAGTAACGTAGTCAGTTCAACGCCATCTACAGAGTTCTCAGAAACCATGTTTTTTTTTAATACTCAAAAAGAAAACATCTCATTATCGGAATAATTACTGCGATGTTTATGGCGATGATGAGCATTGACGTTGACGTTGGTGTGGTCCCGACATGATAATGTGTTACGCAATTATGGTTCTGGTTTATAAGGCCATAGGATACTATTTATCCCGGTAGTATGGTCAGCAACAGAAGTCGGTTAACACTGCTACTTTGTGACATCATATAAAGTAACACAAAATGATACGATAACCTGCTTTTTAGCATTTCAATTAATAGATAATAGTTAATTTTCTTTAAAATTTACATCTGTTCCTATTTTAATGAAGTATTTTTTAGAAAACACAAGTTTTAATCGACTTTTGTTTATTTATTTATTTATTTTATTTGTTAACATAGGTAAAAAAAAAACACAGATCTTATGTTTGATTAACAGAGCGCTATGTTATGCCAGGAGGCGTACAAATATGGTTGCCGACTGTAAGTACCAGTGGGCTAATCTCTGACCTCCACGCAGACGAAAACGCGGGAAAAAGAGCCAGTGTGAAATGAACTGCGCATCCTTGAAAAGCTTTCAGTTACTGTAGGGTCGCAAATTGCTGCTAATAGTATTGAGCTGAGTATAAGAGCTACCGATATTTCGGAAAAGGTTTGACAAAACAGAATGGTCGTATTGACTTCGTGTTATTAGATTTTTACAAGACGTGCAAACGTAAAAAAATAGAAACTACCAATGCCCGGCTATTGAGGGACTTTTATCTGTGGTTTATCTATCCAATATACAGGGTGTTAGGTTAAACGAGGGACATCCGAACTCATGAAAATGATCAACTTTCAAACTAACCTTGAAATATGAAAAAAAAAATCTGCTGTTCTGTACAAAGTGTAAAACCTACGCCATAAAAATGTACGACACAGCTCATTTTTTTTTTCATATTTCAGGTTTACTTCCATGCGAAAAGTAGTTCATTTCCATGAGTACTACACACCGTTAAAATATGTCCCTCGTTTAACCTAATACACTGTATAATTGCATAGCACATTTGTGTGAGTACTATGTACCTACTCTAAAGCTACCATTTACTGGGTAGGTACGTCGTTATTTGTCTTGAATGTGCCCTGGCGGCTGAGAGTGTGTCATGCTCACTCTAATGACTCCCTGATGGTGGCGCGTGTGTGTGATTATTTACCTAATCCATGCGTCAGGTTCGTGAATAGCCGCTGTCAGTGAAGGCTGATCCATTATCTTAGCTGCCACGGCTTCTTTTAATTTAATTTTCTCAAACATGCATGGAAATATTGTCATTATTTTCGAAAAAAGAACACGCGAAGTATCGCATTTACGGTCAAAGAAAATCAAATCCATTGCAGGAGCGTTTTTTGAATTTGGAACATTACAGCGCTCCAGCAATGTATGAAACGGCGTGCTGGGGTTATTAAATACTCTTTGATTGGATCTCTTTTATCATTCTTGGCATAGGTACCAAAGTAAGTGTCTTTGCTTAGCACAAATTACGTTCACGTGGCTGTATGTTGGGCTGTATAGCCATAAATGCGTTTGCCTTTCGGCACAGATATAGATAAAAAATTGTCGGCAAAGCTGAAAATTCGTCTTGATTTGTTATTAACTTGAAAAATTATGGAAATTTTATTTCCCTGCATTTTTTTGAGAAAAGCACTATATATGCCTCGGCGGAAATGGCAATTGCCTGTCTCGTATTAGTGAAGTCCTCGCCTACGGTTCGGCCTTCAAACTCATACTAGACCTGCAATTGCCTATTTCACGGCCTTTGCAATAATGTACTATTAAATTTCGAATTTTTTTTACATGTTTTTATTACGGACGCTTTTAACGTTCTGCATCGTTCTCACATGTATAATTTCAACATGAATGATGTAACCAATATTTTGTAACCATGTTATGATTTAAAAGAGTGTCCGTGGAGTGTCTTGCCCGTTCTTCTCCATAGGTACCTACTACGCTTTGCGAATAGGCGACTAACTTCATCTTTCTGACTGACCGACCCCTTGATAGTTCAAAAGTGCCTGTAATTGGTTTATTTGAAATAAATGACATTATACATCTAGACGTTGCCATGATTACAGTGTGAAGTGTGGAAGTGAGACACATATATACGAAATAATTAGGAAAATTGAGACAAAGCATCGTATCTTCGGTCCCTTACGGCGTGCCGTATTTTTGCATGGCAAATTTTAAAAATGTTGCCAAACAAAGCACTTTCACTGTTACAAAATTTATCTTGCATCGATTAATTTAACATTTTTGGACAGTTTTTGCATTGTGTGAATGTATTGACATGGGTTTCGGTCTAAAATATGGAAGATTTCTTACGTTAAACCTCATTTCTCATACCACATAACCTAGAAAAAGTATAATATTGCTGTCTCATGACCGGCCACGCGGTGGCTCGATCTAGATGTTTATTATCTAAGTTTGAAATAAATGCTTTGAGTTTTGAGTTTGATTTTGAGTTCAATAGCTCTATTGGTTCGATAACTTGTAAAAGTGCGTTTCCGAACACCGCAATGTAAGATAAACTCCGTCTAATCTTAAGTTAACTTATCTGACCAATGTTGGCCGCATTTGGCCGTTTATCCATTCAATAACCATTCGACGTTTCATTTCATAGCAAACTTTTTATTTTTCTTGACGTCTCTAAAGATTAACAAAGTAGTAGTGATGGAAACAACATAATTTCTTTTTAAAATGTCATAGACAAATTAGGTCCATGGGGTCCATGTATTATCTATAACAGTGTTGTTCATACATCCGCCCATAAATAACGACATAACGTTCGACATAACATAATTTTTTTAACTAAAACAGTGTTAAGCCAATTACCTACTTATCCTCAAAAGAAATATTATTATAAATAAAACTAGTATTACCTATAGACGAATTAAAATAATAAAATCCATTTTAAACGTCATCTCTTATATAGACCCATCTAGCGGCAACTAAGGAACTCTGTCGGACTTTTAATTATTATAGCTGCAGTAAAAATGTCATTTTTACTGTCATTTCGTTATCAAATGGGAACATTTTTTATCTAAATGACAGATAAAAAGTGTCATTTTACTGCAACTAATTAAGGCTTTGCATCCGAGCGGGGTTTAGCTCGGTGTGTAGGTTTGTAAAGGAAGAAAAGAGATCTATACACTATGTATATAGACTACAAAAAAGCGTATGATTCGGTACCACACACGTGGTTACTTGAAGTTTTGAAAATATATAAGATAAATCCTCTAATTGTAGCCTTTTTAAATAATACCATGACTCAATGGACGACACGCTTACATCTTAGATCACCTTCAGAAATAGTTGAAACTGAACCTATTAAAATCCAAAGAGGAATATTCCAAGGTGACTCGCTTAGCCCATTATGGTTCTGTCTGGCCTTAAATCCCTTATCCAACAAATTAAATACGCTAAAACCAGGATATAACCTACAGTTTAATAACACTACAGATGACTTACAGACCGACAGACAAAACTGTAAAATTAACCACCTTCTTTATATGGACGACATAAAATTGTACGCTTCTACACCAGACGACTTGCATGAACTCGCAGAAACTACAGACCAATTTTCAAGCGACATTAGAATGGAATTTGGTATCGATAAGTGCAAGATCAACTCAGTCAGAGCAGGCCAAACTTACGAACACACATACACTATTAAAACAGGTGAAACCATAGACTCTTTAAATGAAAATGAAACATACAAATATTTAGGATACGTTCAAGCTCAGCAAATTAAACATAAAGAAATTAAAAATAAACTTACTCAACAATTTAAACATAGGCTTAAATCCATTTTTAATACTCAATTGCATGCCAGAAATACAGTTAAAGCTATTAATACCTTTGCAATTCCCGTCCTTACATACTCCTTTGGTATATTAAGCTGGACCAAAACTGAACTAATAAACTTACAACGCGTTATTAACACCACTTTGACCAAAAACAGGAAACACCACCCTCGATCTTGCGTACAGCGACTAACACTACCTAGGAAAGAGGGAGGACGAGGCATGATAGATATTACCAACCTACACAATAAACAAATAAGTACCTTAAGAAAATATTTTTACACAAAAAGTACCACCTCTATTCTACACAAAGCAATAGTTCATAATGACATAAAACTGACACCGTTAAATATGTTTGACAAAACTTCACAAACTAACGAGAAACAAACAGACATGCAGACTAAAATATTGGAGTGGACCCAAAAATCTCTCCATGGAAGACATCGCCAAGACCTGTGCCAACCTAACGTCGATAAATTAGCGTCGAACGAATGGCTCAGGCGTGGCGATCTTTTCCCTGAGACTGAAGGGTTCATGACAGCAATCCAAGACCAAGTGATCGAGACCCGTAATTACCAAAAGCATATTATGCGAATCCCCCTCTCAACAGATATTTGCAGGCGATGTCATAGTTCTTCCGAAACTATTCAACATATTACTGGAGCATGTAGAGCAATAGTTCAGACTGACTATAAACACAGGCACGATCAAATAGCCAACATAATCCATCAAAAACTTGCTATAAAATATAAATTAATAACTACACCCCCAGTACCTTATTACAAATATAATCCTGAAATAGTTCTTGAAAATGCAACACACAAACTATATTTTGATCGGGCCATTCTCACAGACAGAACAATACATTATAACAGACCAGACATAACTTTACTAGATAAAACCAATAAAACCGCGCAAATTATTGACATTGCAGTACGAAATACACACAACCTACAACACACAATAGCAGAAAAGCTGTCAAAATATACGGACTTAAAAGTAGAAATTACACGAATGTGGCGATTAGGCAGCGCTTCCATAATCCCAGTAGTACTCTCAACCACGGGTGTCATTCCCAAACAACTACACCAATCTTTAAACACGCTAGGCCTGTCTCCTTCCACCTACCAAACTTTACAGAAAGCTGCTATTTTGAACACTTGCAGAATTGTCCGAAAATTCCTTCAGAACGACAATGATGCACAAATATCACATCCACAAACATCATCAACAACACAAAGCTTAAACATATCATCACATCATAATTTGTTATCATCAATCACTTAGGTTAACACTTTTTAGGTTAGCACTTGGCTTCGGCCCGTGTTATCCTATAAAACCGGCACATCGTTGCCGAGATACAAAAATGTATACCAACAAATAATAATAATATCCTTGGACATTTCACACAACGCCATCTAGTCCCAAGCTAAGCAACCTAATGCTTGTGTTATGGTAACGAGATGGCTGATAAACTACTTATATACTTTTTTTTTTTTTGTAAATACATACATATTATAGTTAGGAAAACACCCAGACAAAGTGTCATTTTACTGCAGCTAATTAAAAGTCCGAGCTTATGTACTTATGTTTTTTTTAAAATTCAAAATGAAAGGGCTTTGTTGCATATGCGATTATGCCGCCATGGTTAGCTTAACAAAATCATACTAATTACTATTAAACTTAATCTACCTAGGTTGTAAAGTATTCTAGCTGCATCAGAAATGTTTAGTATGATTATTAACAGTAGCGGTTCCTCACGGTTTTAATCTCAAAGAAAGCCCAGTTTAGGTTCAATTTAGCCTTTCTTATGGAGGCTTAATACCTAAATTCTACTTAGAAAGGTTAGCTTTTATCCGGAAACTCTAAGTTATTTACGTTTCACGAACTGTTGCCAAATAAATGTTATTCTTTCTTTCTTTCCTCCCTTGGGATATTATTTCTAGTGGGAACACAACAGCTGTCTAATTCACTCTAGGTATTTATATCTAAATACGAAGGGAACTTTCTGTGTATAGTCGATCTAGTAATTGCTTCACCACTTTATTGTCAACAATTCCCAGTCAAATGAAATTTCACTATAATGCCAATACAATTACAGCAATTTTACATAACGTGCTATTCATGTGCTACACGAATGCCAGTTCAATTGTGACTAAGGTCAATTGTGTGCGATAAACAATTTATGGGGTCCACTTCGAGGAGCGCGAACCATATCTTCCTAATTTATACATCAATGTGCGTAGGTAGTTTTGTTGCCTGCAAACTCTTTTACTGACTGTACATCAGTACTTTCAAACAATATTTACCTTTCGAAATCCTTTGATTTATCAACACATGTTTACACGATAAAAATCATTTCCCAGATTCCAGATTAATTCGATTTCCCGATCATATACCAAAGATTTTAATGAAAATTGGAAAACTCATCGTGTGTAGCGGATGCGTACATACAATTATTTTGATCTGTTCACGCATATGCTATGGTATGTGGCGTAAAAATTAAAACAATGGAGCGCTAATGGGAAACGTCAATCAATGCGGGGAATGTTAGGCAGAGCGTAAAAACAAATGAATTTCCTGTGAAAAATTGTGAGAAAATTATTTTCTGGTATTTTTCAACTGGTACGGAGATTGATTGAAATGGTACCGTGTAGGTAATAAACAGGAAATTGTGATTGGTACGTATAGATAAAAGAGGTTGCTTTACAAAACGAGATGAAAGATTCGGATATTGAGAATAATTTTCTTTGATTACGATTTTTTAAACGAGGAGCTTTTTAATACAGAGAAATCGGCTAATAACACGCCGATTTTTCAGTCAACAAATATGTTTTTAATATCAAAGAAAGAAATGCGTCATTTATATTTTGGGTATCGTTAGAATTCTTACCTTATCCCGAGTGACACTGGTATTTAAAAAAAAAACACTATTGCGGCAGTATGCTCCATTTTCAAATGTGAAAATAAAATCTTGTACAATATGGATATCAAATTGGGGCATGAGCATATTTAAAAAAAAACTTTCTATTGACATAAATAATTAACGATTTCATCAGACTTTAGCAAGATTGCGAATGTCTAAATGAGTAAATGAGTTCGTAGTTGATTGAGTCATCAATAGATGATTGAACATGTTTTTAAACAAAACTTGTCAATCAATCTGCCTAGCCTATGCTGGGGTCGGCTTCCAGTCTAACCGGATGCAGCTGAATACTAGTATTTTACATGGAGCGACTGCCTATCTGACCTCCACAACCCAGTAACTGAGTAATACGATAGCCCTTAGTAAGACTAGTTGTCAGACTTACGGTCTTCTGACGACTGTCAAAGCTCCACGAATGACAACCGGGACCAACGGCTTAACGTGCTTTCCAAGGCATGGAGGAGTCTCAGTATGTAAAGATGGTCACCCATCCACGGACCAACGCCGGCAAGCGTAGCTTAACCTGATGGATCGATCCGTGCAGCTGTTATGACTTAGCCACAGGCTCCACTTGTCACTAAAATAAAAATAAATTTATGAAAAAAATAAAAAACACAACTGCCCTGTCAAAAAACTAATAAATTAAAAACCGGACAAGTGCGTGTCGGACTATGCACAATGAAAGTCTCCGTCAACTACGGAGCCTTAAAGAATTTATCCCAAAAACATACTTTTAACTTGTTCAGAGGCTAAGCATTGCCATACAACGTTGCAATGTCGCCAATCTCTTCAATCTCTTGGGTAGGTACATTACCTTAGACATTGATGCTTGCCGCTGGGGTCGCGGATTGTCTGAAGAGGTTACCGCGGCCCTGGCTTAGGCAACTAAAGGAACACGGGTGGGTTTTAGTCAGTAAAAGTATGACACGCCCTTCCGCTCCACCCAGAGCGGGAGAAGTCATTTGATGATTTCCCACCCTCAAAAAAAAAAAAAAAAAAAGAAAGACATTGATGCTTTTTTGCGAATTTTTCGACGCCATATTATAGTTTGTGTTATGATATATTTCGTTATTTTTTTTAACTTTAAAAATAAATTAGGTAGCTAGCTATAAGTTATTATTTACGTTAATATTAATTTAATTCTGAATAAAGCATTACAAAAGCAAACTGAACATTGTAGTTGAAAAACATGTTCTCCCCATAAGTCACGGTCAGTTCTTTGTAAAAATAAATTCGGTAACTATACCTAAGTTATTATTTACGTTAATATTATTTTAATCTATATAAATAAAAAGAGAAGTCCTGACTGATTGACTGACTCATCAACGCCCAGCCCAAACCCTTGGACCTAGAAAGCTGAAATTTTGCACAGAGGTTCCCTTTATAATGTAAACAAGGAATAAGGAAGGAATTCCCGGTAGTATGTTCTTGTGGGATATTTTCCGACATCCACGCGGGCGAAGCCGCGGGCAAAAGCTAGTTCTGAATAAAGCATTACAAAAACAAAACTTAACATTGTAGTTGAAAAAGATGTTCTCCCACACATAAGTCACAGTCAGTTCTTTGTAATCGCACAAAAAACAATTTTTTCATGTCAAAAAACTACAAATTAATTATTTTCAGATTATTTCCTTTACTTTTGCTGTGAAACCTAGATTCTTGCTAAATTTTCAGATTATTTCCTTTACTTTTGCTGTGAAACCTAGCTTCTTGCTAAATTTAATGTTTCTGGTCAACGGTACGTAACCTGTACGGTTTTGATTAACTTGCGAGTATTAAAATATGTCGCATAAATGGCCTTATTTTTTATTGCTTTGACCTAGAAGCTTATTTTAGAGCTCCAAGGGACCATAAGTATTTGATATTAATTTCAACTTGATATATCTACGCGTTCCTGAGAAAAACAGACGGCCAACGAAGAGATCCTATAACGCTTCCGTTTTTTTCTTTTGAGGTACGGAACCCTAAAAACAAGTGGTATTAGTTAATCTTTATATACAAAGCCGTTACTCCCTGACTAAACAGATAAATAAAATTGTTATTGCAGTCGGGGGATCTTTTAAATTAAAAGTATTCCACAGAACAGTTCCCATTCTACTCTGTGGATCGGTGAAAGAAATAAACAAGGTATTTCTTTGTAAGTAGGTAATATATTGATTAAAGTATAAGGAAAAGCTGGTATATAATATCTTTGTGATATGTATAAGAAAGAGTACCTCGCAAGATCACTTTCTGCGATAAGACCGCCCGTTGTGTCATTCTATATAAAAAGTATACATAATTTGTATGGTGTACATGTGAAAGAGTTTTTTTTCTATTTACCTATTATCCTACCAATTACTCACTTTTTTCTTTCACAGATTTGCCATTTATTCTTATTTCTATATGATTTTTTTTAGTGTTTTCAGTTACATTTACCAGTATTTAGGGTTCCGTACCTCAAAAGGTAAATACGGAACCCTTATAGTATCAATGTATGGGAGAACATGTTTTTCAACTACAATGTTAAGTTGTTCGGTTAAATTTCCAGAGTTATTGTGTTTTTCCAACACGAATTTCTACGTATCAGCCCGGAATCTGGATTTGTTCCTGGTTAATGGCAATAGATTCGCCCCCTATAATATGAAACTTAAACATAACTGGCAAATTCTAGGTCTACAACCCAGTTACTGGGTAACACGCTATTCTCATAGAGATTGATCCAAGACAAGAAAGACTGTTACACATTGATTGACGACACGGTTGGCGCAGTGGTTGAGCGATTGACCGCTGCGCAGCATGTCGCGGGTTCTATTCACGCACGGAACAAATATTTGTACGACCTACAAGTATTTGTTCCGAGTCTGGGTGTTTTTCTATCTATAATATGTATGTATTTACAAAAAAAAAAGTATATAAGTAGTTTATCAGCCATCTCGTTACCATAACACAAGCATTAGGTTGCTTAGCTTGGGACTAGATGGCGTTGTGTGAAATGTCCAAGGATATTAATTTAATTATTTATTTATTTATTATTTACATTCTCATAGAAATATAAAAAACCGGTCAAGAGCGAGTCGAACTCGCGCACCGAGGGTTCCGTTCCGATTTCTGAAAAAGTGTGCTATTTAGAGACATTGTTTTATTTTTCTTGTAATCTTTACAGCAACTTCTATCACATAGAATAATTTCAGATTTTTCGCTTTGCAAACTTCGGAGATAAGGGGGGAATTTTTTTTTACATTTTTCGTCTAAAGTCGAAAACTATGCGGCTTAAAAAAAAGAAAAAAATGTTTGAGAATGTGCAAATAGCGCTCTTTCATATGATATCCCACATGCCCTAGTATCCCTACTTTAAATTTTTAAGACCCCCTTTCAGTCCCTGTTGCAAAAAAAATATAAATATTTTTATTTCCTTCTTATTTGCAAAATAGTTGGGTAAACGTTATCTAAAACTGTTCCAAATTTCAACTTGATAGCATTAGTAGGTCTTGAGATATCCAGCTGAGACAGACAGACAGACAGACAGACGGACAGACAGACAGACAGACAGACAGACAGACAGACAGACAGACAGACGGACAGACAGACAGACAGACAGACAGACAGACAGAAGACAGACAGACAGACAGACAGACAGACGGACAGACAGACAGACAGACAGACAGACAGACAGACAGACGGACAGACAGACAGACAGACAGACAGACTGAGTCACACCATAAGGGTTCCTTTTTTACCATTTTGGTACGGAACCCTAAAAACAGGAAAAGTGGCAAGCGGCCGAATTTTTGTCCGCGCGACATGCTCAGTTTGAGCCGTTCATAGTACAAGTTCCGTCTCCACGAACTAGTGCGCTTTCGACTGTGACCGGGACAATATATTAGAATGCCGTGTCGTTCAGTGGTTTCTTGTAAAAACCGAAGCCATGTAAATTATGGAATCACTTTCTATATGTAAGTACAAGTATTTCACCGTATTTGTCTCTAAAATCATGAAAGTGACAAAGGGAAAAGTTAAGACACAGGGTTCTGATACACTTAACCCCTCAAGTGTCTGAGTTTGGCTGATTTTAGACCCAAAACCCCCGCGAGTGGGGAGGGTTGGGGGTTAGTTGCGAACCCCATAGGTTCACAACTACTGATAATGATATGTTTTCCATCGGATGATGTTTTTTTACGTTTATATATACGTGATCTAAGCTTATATACCTATTATGTAAAGTTTTGTCCTTTTGCACACTTGGGGTGCATTTGACACGCGGGGGGGAGGGGAGGTTAGCTGCGAACTCCATAAGTTCACAACTAATGATTTGATTGGTTTTCCATCGGATGATGTTTTTTTACATTTATATATATGTGATATAAGCTTATGTACCGAACAAAAAAAGGGTTTTTCTTATGCACACATGGGGTGCATTCGACACTTGAGGGGTTAAACATACTGCCCAGTATGTTTAAGTGTATCAGAACCCTGTGTCAGATGTGCCCACATCTGCTTCTTTCTTAGACTGAGGCTACATTAGGCCGCGATGCGACCTGCGACACATGAGCGACTAAAACAAATAAATTAATGCTCACGTATGTGGCTACACCGTACATCAAATATTACTCTCGTTATTCGTTTCGCTCTTCCAGTCGCATCGCAAATCGCTGCTTACTGCCTCAGTCTTATATCTATACATATCAATCAATTTCCATAGTTCCTGTTTCTCTATTTCGGGTGTATATTAAAGATGGTGGCTTGCAATAGCTTCCACATATAAGACGTGTTTCTGCGTCGTTTCGTGACTTCCTTTATTAGCTGTAAACACCACATGTGCGTGCGTCTTTTATACGAAACGCTACGAAAGGGGCGATTTATGGACGACAGGAAAATGGCCCGTTTGGAGGTTATTTTTCTTCTATTAAATTCGGATTATTTCTTAAGTTAAAATCCAAAAGATAAGTAGGGGATTTTATTTTTTTTTTGCAATATGTTTTTAAAAAAAATCGGCTAAACAAAGTTTTTTAAATGCTACAGCCTTTATTTATTTACTTATTTAGTTAGGATCTCCAACAAAGGATGTACACAAACACAAGCAAAAAGTAATAACGACAAAAGTATCATGTAGGTATACTCCTTCACTTACAGGAGACCACAGCATGCATAAAATAACATAAAACTAAGCTAACGAAGTTATCGTAGCATTTAAAATATTTAAATCAAAATCAAAACACAGCAATAAAATTGGAAATCTACGTTGACGTCGTGGTGGGGCTTGCGCGCTCCGATCTCTGGGCCTGTGCTAGTAGAGTTCACTTTGCCGAAACAGGTCTAGGGTGAGGAGCCAGACCAAGAGAGATACAGAAACCCGCAGGGCAGCATGTGGCGAGCTGTTGGGCAGTAGCGACCCCACGGACCCTATCTCCTGGGAGTAGTCTTGTTCCTCATCTCTGGCTTGCCTTTATTGGCTGGAGTGAACACTGACGGGAACAGAGCTCCCACCTCATTCTTGCCTTTATTGGCTGGCTTGAGTGGAGATTCGTAAGAGCAAACGTCCTCGGAGGAAGGAAGTATTCCAGTAAGTGTTTGTAGGGATCTTGACCATCTTCCGGGCTCTGGGATTGTTCTGATAACCGTGGGATACCTCTCCACTCCTCACAAGCACCTCAGGACATGTTGCCCCCTTGCCGCTACGACACTATGTGCTAGCGACCGTTTTTGGGGGCCCATTATTGAGTGTGCAAGTCACCCCCTGCCATTTTATCTATTGTATACAAAACATTAGTCAGGCAGGGGCCATAGTGTTTCTATAGTTCCAGGTAACCAGTCCACAACCACCCAAAGCCATACCCCAATAGGTTTTGTTTCCATGTTCTGCAATAGTCCTGCATCAACCGGGGGTTGTCCTTGGGTGCACTTGCATACTGCATACAGGGATAATCGTCGGCTGGTGCCTCATCATAATTTAAAATTGTCTAAGGGGCCTCTGCGAGTTGGCTTCGGCCCCTCGTATGCCTTCCAAAAGTCCGGGATCCCAGGGTCCCGAGAAATGTAAACATATAGAAATAATAATAATAATAAAATTAATTATAGGCATTGTAGGCTGGAACTACCTATACTCATTTACAATAAGATTAGAAACAATATCGAGAACGGGTCTTATCGCGATCTTCCTTTTTTTTTTCTTTTTTTTTTTAGTAGGTACCTGTTTACCTCGTAAAAAAGGAAGATCGCGATAAGACCCGTTCTCGATATTGTTTTATAATGTGTAAAAATCGTGAAAGTTTAAAAAGTTAAATAAGATTAGACATTTAAACAAACCATTTTGACAGTCCGTTCAACCGATTTTGACTTCTATTCCGTAGGGTTAAGGATGGCATTAAAGGCATAAACTGGTTACAAAGCCAACTGTTTACTGCAGCTGCCATCTGTCATACCACCAACGCAATAGAAGTCAAAATCGGTTGAACAAACTGTTAAAAAAGTAATAAAAAAAAACTAAAAATCCCGACTGCAGTAAAAAACTAAAACTGAAAAGCGAAAAACAAGCCCATTTTAAATTTAATAAAAATTGGAAGCATGCGGCAAAAGAATTTAGAACTCCACAATATGTCACCCCCAATCCGCCATTTCACTTTATTTTTGATGTTAATGTAGTCATTGACACTCGCGCCACCAAGACAAATCTAAAGACGTATAATTTACCCAAATCCGTTCATTCGTTTAGGAGTTACGAGGGAAGAAAGAAACGGACATACATACAGACATACATACATTACAGGTCAAACACATAACCCTCCTATTGGCTTCACCGCAGTCGGGTAAAAAGGTTTGTTTAAATGTCTAATGTTACTGTAAATGGAGTATAAGTTTATTTGACTACAGTTTTATAAGTTTGTTTAACATTTTGTTAGTTCTGCTAGTCCAAGAACTAATTTTCTTTCTTAAACAGGTCAATATACCTATCTATGTTTTTTAAACAACTCGCAACATTTCAAATTGAAATATTCCAGCCGCACTTTTTCCTACGAAAAATGTAAATGAACTGTCTACATCCGACAGTATTGACTTGTTGATTGAGAGACTCCGTTACCAGTCAATCAGGAGAGGTGATTGAAGCTTACTGTATAAACAAACAATTACACGTCGAAATTCTCACCAAATCCAGAGATTGCGAGTTTTGTGTTGCATTCAATCAATCTATACTATAAAGGTTTACGTAGTTAAGAGCCATTTCAGAAAATTTTAACAAAATTGTAATAGGTATTGCAGTCGTAGTAAAATAATGCGTTCACGATACGTGAGCTCGGACATCGGGTGGCGGGAAAAAATGGCACAGGGGCCCTACTCCTTAAGTCCGTCCGTCTTTCCGTCCGTCCGTTCATCCGTCCGTCTGACATTACGATCCATCAAAACAAGTGTAAAAGTTAAATTTTTCGGACGGGCAAAAGCACACCGGGAGTAGGGACAACTGGCAAATCCTGTTGTCATTCATACTTCGTTCGGGCCTCGAACCAATCATCCATCCGTAGGTGATACAGAGTAAGAAACGCCCGTAATGAAGGCCGAAACTACGGGCTTCGTGCTTAGGGAGTAGGCCCCCAGGTCCTTCCTCGATGGGCGCTCGCGCTGGAATAATCGGTGCCCGCAACGTAATTTATTCTAATTTAGAGTGATGTGAATATCGTTACTATTTCTAAATAAATGAAGGGATTTTAATGAAACTTTAGAATTAGTTTTGTTAAAGAACATAGTTTATTTTGACATGTTTTTTAAAATTAATTAATTATTTATTCAAACCAAAAAATCGCGTTTAAATAGCGATATAAAACGTAAAAAACTTTTTAACAAAAAAAAAACCGACTTCCAAAAATCACTACAAAGTGAAAAATAACTTTGATTTCGGAAGTCGGTGTCTTTCGTTTTTTATTTACTTTCTTTTTTTTTGCCACCGACTTCGAAAATCAAAGTTATTTTTCACTTTGTGGTGATTTTTGGAAGTCGGTTTTTTTTTTTGTTAAAAAGTTTTTATTTCTCGCTTTTTAGTGGGTCTGTTTATAATTTGTATAAGTTACAATAGTCTAATGTCAATTGCTCATCACATGTTACAAAATATTGCTTTTCCCGATGCTGGGACGTTAATTGTTGAGGAGTTCTGCTGGTAAGAACCAGGAGAACTCCTCAACAACCACTCACCACACGCATTGTGTGACGAGCGGAAATTGCTTAGCAACCATATTAAAGTAATCGAATCGCAACCCGAGAAATATTTATCATTGAGTAGTTCCGGTAGCCATCTGTGGTCTTCATCATCAGTTCCACTTCACCAAGTGGTGCTTTCCGAGAGCAAATGCACGAGCTACTATAAAAAATACCCAAATCGCTATAGGTATGCCTATAATATTTGAAGAGTTCCGTCGATTTCTCCAGGATCCCATCATCAGAACTGGATTTTGACAAAAATGGGACCATTTGGGAAGTATACCCTTTCCAAAAAAAAAAAATTTTTTCAAATCGGTTGGCAAGCGACGGAGTTATGCGCGAACAAACATAAAAAAAAAAAAAAAAAAATACAAACATCCGAATTGAGAACCTCGTCCTTTTTTAGAAGTCGGTTAAAAATTGCACCGAGACTTTATTTTTTTACTAATTAATGTTATTAATAATCGATATTCTAGTACATTTCAACAAAATTATACGTCTGATGAAGGTCCGACTGATGCTTTATGTATTTTTAACCGACTTTTAAAAAAGGAGGAGGTTCTCAATTCGGATGTTTGTATTTTTTTTTTTTTTTTTTTTTTTTTTTTTTTTATGTTTGTTCGCGCATAACTCCGTCGCTTGCCAACCGATTTGAAAAATTATTTTTTTGTTGGAAAGGGTATACTTCCCAAATGGTCCCATTTTTGTCAAAATCCAGTTCTGATGATGGGATCCTGGAGAAATCGAAGGAACTCTTCAAATATTATAGGCACACCTATAGCGATTTGGGTATTTTTTATAGTAGCTCGTGCATTTGCTCTCGGAAAGCACCACTTGGTGAAGTGGAACTGATGATGAAGACCACAGATGGCTACCGGAACTACTCAATGATAAATATTTCACGGGTTGCGATTCGATTACTTTAATATGGTTGCTAAGCAATTTCCGCTCGTCACACAATGCGTGTGCTGAATGGTTGTTGAGGAGTTCTCCTGGTTCTTACCAGCAGAACTCCTCAACAATTAACGTCCCAGCATCGGGAAAAGCAATATTTTGTAACGTGTGATGAGCAATTGACATTAGACTATTGTAACTTATACAAATTATAAACAGACCCACTAAAAAGCGAGAAATAAAAACTTTTTAACAAAAAAAAAAAACCGACTTCCAAAAAGCACTACAAAGTGAAAAATAACTGATTTCGGAAGTCGGTGGCAAAAAAAAGGAAAGTAAACAAAAAAACGAAAGACACCGACTTCCGAAATCAGTTATTTTTCACTTTGTAGTGCTTTTTGGAAGTCGGTTTTTTTTTTTTGTTAAAAAGTTTTTATTTAGGTAAAATTTATAAATATTAATGATAGATTTATGATGAGTCCGACATTGACTCTGCGATGATTTTTCTGCAAACTAGTTGTGGGAGATTAATCGCCACAAAGTAAACAAATAAGTTTTTATAAATACACTTGCGTGCAATAAAATCGATCCACCCCATTCTCTTCGATATGAAACGTGAAAATTTAACAAGTTTAATTAACAATAACCTAATATATTGTGTACTAAAACCTTCCTGACTGTATGTACATTACGTAAGTGAAAAAAATATCAAAACTGATTCATTACTTTTTGAGAAAAACGCGAATTTAAAAACATACAGATCGAATGAAAAACCTCCTTTTTTTCAAGTTGGTTAAAAATTCAAGTCAAATGATCAATAAACGAAGAGTAATAAACAAAATTAAGCTTATGTCAACTTCACTGACAAAAAAAAGTCACGCAGTTTTTTCAAACAAGAGTGATTGATGAGAACATCAGAAGAATCTAGTCGATCTTGTCAAGAATATTGCTTTTATCAAAGTATATGTGTATGTGTAAATAAACTTTATCTTACCTACCTTCACACAGTATAAAATAATTAAAATAAATACATTAATATCTTTGAGCTATCGTCTCTCAAATAGAGAGCATGGGGTGGGCCAATTTTTTTGCACGCAAGTGTATGTTACATTAAGAATCATTACGAAAGATTGGTCTTTCTTTTAAATGTATTCAACAATGTCAGAGTTTTGCTTAAGATGGTAAATTAGGCGACTAAAATCTTAGATATTCGCGCAAAAACGTGAAATGGCTCTTAGATAAGGTAAACAATCTTGATGTGACTTTTTACACAAACTCATATTAAACACATAAACTACTGCTTAAACTAATGGTTCAATTGATTTAGTAATCATTATTGCAGTATTTACATTGGATTTTAGTTGCATTAAAAATATTTTTTTAAACTGAAGTTTTAAATTAAAAATAATAAAAGACACATCAAGATTGTTTACCTTTATTTAACTACCTAAAACTTTCTAGTACCTATTATAGTACTAATAAATGCACTTATTGGTAAGCCGGTGTATTCTTAAAAAATCTCACGATGAAAACTGAACTCGAAGTGAGCTGACTCTACTGCCTGGGCCGCACACATCGCGATAACCCGAAGATTCGCGTAATCGCGATGTATGTAGCCAAGTATTCGCGTATACTTCGGAGCTTCGTGCGTAGTCGCAACGACTTCGCTCCGCTGTCGGTAAACTCTCGCAGATCAAAGCGTTTTATCGCGATGAACTTCGCTTGCGCGGCCACACTTCAGTCGGCCCCCACCCTTCGTGCGTAGTGGACGCGTTAAGTTAAACTACAGTGCATAATATAGCTAATATAGTTCTTGATTTGTGAATAGTTATCATCCACTTCCTCCTTTTTCTTGCTTTTAATTTGTTTTTTACATGAGATAATTGTAAAAAATAATTATTTGCTGCCATAAAATACAGAGCAACCGCGGCGTCCATTTTGTTTTATTCGTTTGTACATCGCTCGTACATCGCGATAAACTTGACAACACGCACTATGTGGCCGCGCAGCTTCGCTGTAGACCGAAGACGAAGTTTATCGCCCGAATGTCATCGCGATGTGTGCGGCCCAGGCATACTAAGGCGGAGGACATCGTGGAGTACGTGCGCCAGAAGACAAGGTACAATTATGCGTTTCAACTAAGAATAGGAAAGTCAATGACCTCTAACTGTCAACTGAAGCTAGAAATCTAAGGCTTGCAAAGTTTTATAGTGTTATCCTTATCCATTTTAGTCCTGTTTTTGGAAGTCACTGACTTTACAAAATGTGTAAACGAGATGCAATTTTCCAAAAATTCACAATATGGCGCAGGGTCATTCCTATTCTTAGTTGAAACGCATTGTACACGCCGAGGGTGCAGTTAGAGTCGCGCCGCAACGTCAACTTTAAGGCGTTCGAGTTCGTGGTGCGTGTACCGAACTGTTATCTGCCCCTCGTCATGGAAGAACACTTGGCTGCAGGACGTGGTGTTGCGTTGCTTCCGCGGACAAGTCCCACAGGACAGCACAAAGTCAAGCTAGTGCAAAGCGAATTGCTACTAATACAGTCAATCAATCAATCTGCCTAGCCTTTTCCCAACTATGTTGGGGTCGGCTTCCAGTCTAACCAGATGCAGCTGAATACCAGTATTTTACATAGAGCGACTGCCTATCTGCCCTCCACAACCCAGTTACTGGTTAATACGATACCCCTTGGTAAGACTGGTTGTCAGACTTTCGGGCTTCTGACGACCCGTAACGACTGTCAAAGATCCACGAATAACAGCCGCGATCAACGGCTTAACGTGCTTTCCGAGGCACGGAGACATCTCGGTATGTGAATATGGTCACCCATCCACTGACCAACCCCGGCAAGCGTAGCTTAACCTGACGGATCGACCCGTGCGGCTGTTAATACTTAGCCACGAGCTCCTCTGAATTGCTACTAATATAGTGCTGGGCCTTATTTATAGATACAAGTTTTCTTTATTGTTTAGGTTAAGGTAATCTATGGGCTTATGTCGCCTGAAATAAATGGTTTATTTATTTCACCTGATGCTAGGGATTAATAAAATAAAAAAAAAATACTGAAGAAAAGCCAAAGTAATACTCACTAAAACAATGTTATATTTATAACTAGGTGGCTATGCTATGAACAATACATTGAAACGTCAGATAATATACATCTAGATCGAGCCCTCTCGTGGCCGGTCGTGAGACAGCAATATAATACTTTTTTCTAGGTTATGTGTAGAAATGAGGTTTAATGTAAGAAATCTTCCATATTTTGGACTGAAACCCATGTCAATACATTGGCACAATGCAAAAACTGTTAAATTAATCGACGCAAGATAATTTTTTTAACAGTGAAAGCACTTTGTTTGTCTAACATTTGAAAGTTAGCCAAGCAAAAATACGGCACGCCGTAAGAGACAGAAGATGCGATGCTTTGTCTCAATTTTCCTACTAATTTCGTATATAATTATGTCTCTCACTTCCACACTTCACATTGTAATCATGGCAACGTCTAGATGTTCAATGTCATTGATTGAAACCCTATCTCAGAGAGAGATCAGAAAATTGATTGACAGTATGTTGACAGCTCACTTCATGTTTACTTCAGTAATGGTCGATTCCTATAATTTACGGACCGTTATTGGTTTTGTAGTGTTTTTTTTGGAAGTCGGTTGTTTTTTTTTTTTTTGTAAAAAAGTTTTTTGTAAGTATAAGTGACTGTCGGGCAAAGGCCTTTTTTTACTCCTTTGCCCAGCATCGGGACAATTATGCCTGGTAAAAAAAAAACAAGACACATTTAACGAGAATCCATTAATAGAAAAAACCCTCGATATTTTTCAATTTACACCACAATAATGGCCTAAATAATCGAGAGGCCTATTTATCGAAACCACATCAAAATGCAAATTCTCCTTTATTGGCAATCGCTCGCTCCAAAGTTAATTAAGTCATGAAAGACCCGATGTTTGAAAAGATTTAAAAAAAATTAACGAACCTGTCAGGTATAAAACCCTGACAGGGTAAAAGGGTCCGTTAATTGGGTAAGCGTTTAATGTAAACGCGGGTTTAAGTGAACTTTTTTTTTTTTGTAAATTCGTTGGTCTTTCACAACCATGATGTACACAAGCGTAAATCGTGGATAATCCTATAGGTTTTGTTTTATTTTTTATTTATTCAAAAGCTGAAAAGAGTAGCTTTCATTGAAATGATTTTGAAAAAAATTGCAATACTTATAGCAAACTTTGTGAAGGGAGGAGTAGGACAAGTTAAAACTTGACTTTATTAGTAAAACTAGCTTCTGCCCGCGAATTCGTCCGCGTCTATTTTGTTGCTCCCTTGACCCCAGTCCCCACCCCGTTGCATTGCATTGCCTTCGTTTTTGCTTAGCGTTCTCTCTGACTTTTTTTTATTTTTGCTCAGCTCCCGAGGGTCCTAGCGTGATGTTAAATAGCCTATAGCCTTCCTTAAGAATTAGGCTATCAAATGCAAAAAGAATTTTCCAAATCGGACTAGAAGTTCCAGAAATTTAAGGCTCCTAGAAACATGCGCTATACGCGATGTAATCGTGTGCGACAAAGATGGTGTTCACATATTTAGGTACATACATTGTATTAGGAGGAGCTCGTGGCTAAGTAATAACAGCTGCACGGGTCGATCCATCAGTTTAAGCTACGCTTGCCGGGGTTGGTCAGTGGATTGGTGACCATCTTTACATACCGAGACTCCTCCGTGCCTTAGAAAGCATGTTAAGCCATTGGTCCCGGCTGTCATTCGTGGATCAGTCGTTACGGGTCGTCAGAAGCCCGAAAGTCAGACAACCAGTCTTACTAAGGGGTATCGTATTACCCAGGTACTGGGTTGTGGAGGTCAGATAGGCAGTCGCTCCATGTAAAATACTGGTATTCAGCTGCATCTGGTTAGACTGAAAGCCCACTCCAACATAGATGGGAAAAGGCTAGGCAGATTCATTTGATTTGTATTAGTAGGTATTCGATTTTCTTAAAATTTTATAAGTCAGAGTGGTAATCTGCCCCAGTTCTAATTTCTCAGTAAATATGTCTGTTAGCAGAAACTAGTAAATAGTAGTACATAGTAAGATAAAGGTTCACCCGCTTCGTCGGATTAGAATACTGAGAAAAGCGGATAACATTTGAAATTACATTTAACTTTAGTCATAGTTGCAAATTCTGCTTAGTCGGTTGCATGCAGAAAGTTAGTGTTTTGATTAATTTGTCAATATTACTGGATGAAATTGGTGTATTGGCCAAATACGGTAAATTTTACCGTATATGTAAGTACAAGTATTTACTTGTACTTACATATGGAATTTGATTCCATGATTTACATGGCTTCGGTTTTTACAAGAATCCACTGAATAACACGGCTTCTTATAAATTGTCACGGTCACAGTCGGAAGCGCACTAGTTTGCGGAGACGGAACTTGTACTATGAACGGCTCATACTGAGCATGTCGCGCGGACACAGATTCGCCCGCTTGCCACTTCTCCTGTTTTTTATATTTCTATGGTTCGAACCCAGACAGGCGCTTCACTTACTTTGTGTAAATAATTGACATCACCACTGCTCTCAAAACGGTGAATGAAAAGATCGTGAGGAAACCGGCATGTCCTAGTACCAAAGATTCGAATACATGTGACATGTACCAACCCGCACAATGTTTTCACCGTGGATTACGGGCGGCCCACTCCCTCTCACAGAGAGGAGGCCTGAGTCCCAGCAGTGGGAACGTTATAGGCTGATTATGCCACTGGTTGAGATTTTGAAATATTGCTCTGTTAGTGCACTAAAATATTGATTACTAGCTTTTGCCGTACGAACGTACTAGGTACCGTGAATTCCTTCATTAATTCTTGTTTACATGGCATTATAAAGGGAACCTCTGTGCACAATTTCAGCTTTCTAGGTCCAAGGGTTTGGGCTGGGCGTTGATGAGTCAGTCAATCAGTCAGTCAGTCAGGACTTCTATTTTTATTTTTAGAAATGAATAGCAATAAGTAATATCGTAATACTTACATCACCTAATTGTGTGCAATCCATAATCAATACATTTATATTTATCGTGGTTTCAAAAGAAAAAAAAAAATACACGAAAAAGACACAAAAGCATGTCATTAATTTTCTTTCTTTCTTTCCTGTTACATTGTTCTTAATTTTCCTGCTTAGCTACTTAGCGTATGGATGGGGACTTGTCATTTTCGGAATAAGCCCTTAATAAATAATTTGCCTTTTTGCAAATTGCGAGTCAGTAGCAGCAATTATTCATTGACTCTTCCCCAACAAGGTCCGCCGTTTTTGAGTTTTAGCACAGATTAATACAGATGGGACACTGTAAAATCATTTAAATAAAAAGCGACTCTTGCTACGGCCTAATAAAGTACAATTCAGGTCGCACAACGCTTATTACTTACAGTTATATTCACCTACAAGTTGCCTCTCTTTCTATCGCGTAACCCTTATACCTTCGGATTCGTTAGGGTTGTGTTCTTTTACGATGCGGCGCGCGAGTGAGTATCGAACTAACGTGCGAGCCGGCCGGTGCGCGGCAGCCCACACTGAATTGACCCAGTGAGATGAGCCCGCCGCGTACGGTCACCAACAGAAGTCAGTTATCACTGCTACTTTTGAAATCATCTAAATTTAACACAAAATGATACGATAACCTACTTTTTAGCATTTGATTTAATCAATAAGAGTTAATTTTCTTTATAATTAACATCTGTTCCGATTTTAATAAAGTATTTTTCTCAATAATTAAGATTTAGAAAACACAAGTGTTAATCGACTTTTGTTGCTGACTGTACTTGTAGCTTCATACCAGAAGCTTCATACCAGGAGAGTCCCATTTGTATTAATCTGTGGTTTTAGCGAGACTGATGAACAGCAATTTTTTTATACTATTAGGGTTCCGTACCAAAATGGTAAAAAAGGAACCCTTATGGTGTGACTCAGTCTGTCTGTCTGTCACAGCTGGATATCTCAAGAACTACTAATGCTATCAACTTGAAATAAATTTGAAATGGGGCTACTGGGTCATGTGGGGTATCATATGAAAGAGCGCTGTTTGCACATTTTAAAACTATTTTTCTTTTTTTTTTAAGATGCATAGTTTTCGACTTTTGATGAAAAATGTAAAAAAAATACCGTTCCCCCCCCCCCATTATCTCCGAAGTTTGCAAAGAGAAAAATCTGAAATTATTCTACGTGATAGAAGTTTATGTAAAGATTACAGGAAAAATAAAACGATGTCTCTAAATAGCACACTTTTTCAGAAATCGGAACGGAACCCTCGGTGCGAGTCCGACTCGCTCTTGAGCGGTTTTTAAATAGATGAAGATAATTTTCCTTGCGTTCTTTACTTGTGGTAACCAAATGTACAAACACGTTATGTGTGCGTGAAGACGAGTAGCGTGTGGAATTAGCACTAATTGCTGCACAATCTACATGATTTAGGGTAAACATGACATCTGTAATTCTGTTGTGCTAATCTTGGCACTACTGCAATGACTCGTGTTTGAGGCAAGCTTGAAGCTACTAAATTTTAGGAGATGAGGTGGGGTTCTATTTTTCGCGGATTTTGATAATGCGGCACAGTTCATCATAATAATAATAGGTCGTGGAAAAAGTTTTTTCGTATTATAGTATGTATGAACTTGTAATAAAATATCTTTGGCTATACTAAACTGCTTTGCAAAAAAAACGGGCACCTTACAGTTATTGGCTTTTCTATGGATAATATTAATATTTTTAGTATGTCGTTAGCATAAATGACTAGAAATTTCTTATTATCATTGAGAATATAGTTTTTAACCCTTAAATCCTGGAATCGGTGTTTTAGTCAATGTAAACAGAAAGTCGTGTTAAAATGGAAATTTTTAGGGTATAATTAAATTAAGACTACGAGTATTTTTATGGTATTTTAATAAAAAAAGACATTAAAAAATAAAAAATAATAACGAGTATGACCTCTCCTTGCAGCGATTACGGCATGTAATCGTCTTGGCATGCTTTCCACCAGGTTTTTGATGGTGTCCTGTGGAATGTGTTCCCACTCAGCCGAAATCACACCTGATGTTTTGTGGAAGGTCGTCGGACAGGTCGTACTCGCCGTTTTAGGAGGTCCCAGACGTGCTCAATGGGGTTAAGGTCGGGGCTCCGCGCTAGCCAATCCAGACGACGAATACCGACCTCTTGCATATAAGCATCTACGTCGCCAGAACGGTGGTCCCGAGCATTATCGTCCATGAAATGGCATCTTCACCAATTACAGTCAGTGCGGGCTGTGCATGTTGACAAATTATTCCTGTTATGTACCTTTGCGCATTTAGTGAGCCATTTGCAATGAACACTATCTCGGTACGATAGCTGGAAGTTACGCCCGACCAAATCATAACGGACCTTCCACCATAAGGGGAGATTTCTTCAAAACACACGTCGGCATAGCGTTCCCCTGGTCTTCGTAACACTCGCCGACGTCGGTCCTCACCATTCAGGCAAATTCGAGCCTCATCGGAGAAGAGTACGCTACTCCAGTTACCTAGTGTCCAAGATAGACAATTTCTAGTGAACCTCGGTCGAGCAATCCGGTACTCACGGAGTAAATTGGGGGCCCGCGCTGGTCGTCGACTGCGTATATCAACCGCTAAAAGCCTCCTCCTCACTGTCCATAGGCTAACTTGTGCTCCTCGTACCTCTTCAAGGTTTCTTTTGAGGTCTATGTAACTGCATTTGCGATTACTCAATACCTGAGTCACTAAAAAGCGGTCGTCTCGTGGTTGTGTGCAACGTTTTCTCCCACAACCTTGCCTTCTTTGAACGGAACCTGTCTCTTGGTATCGAGTCCATGTTCTTTGGACGGTGGAACCACTCACGTTTAACGACTGTGAACCGTAACATTGGCTACACCCCACTTCCAGCAGCACTATCATTTTACTAGCTCTTGTTGCTTTTTCTGCCATTATAATCGACACAAAGATATCTGTTTTAAGTCACAATGAGGCAGGATTATGCGACAAACATAAATTATTCTAATAGAAATAACGAGAAGTTAGTTTTAGTTGCCTGATAACCATTTAACCGCAAACCCGCGAATAGTAAGTAAAAAGTCATAAACTGAAAAAGGGATTATTATTATTAAAAACAACAGTTCTGAATTTGAAATTAACTTTTTTTCATACCCAGACTCTTTATTATGTGCCAGGAACATAGTTTGCCTATTAAAACCTCATGAGAACTAAATGATTACCAATAATGTAGAAAAATCCAAACTGCCCGTTTTTTTTGCAAAGGAGTGTATTTGTATCTGGTTAGTTTTGGTATCATTGAAAGTAAAAATTTTAAAGAACATAATTCCAAATTCAAATTAGGAAAATGTGTGATTTTCATTTGTTTTTCGTACTGTCAAGATGAGTGAATCTAATGAAGAAATTCGATATATTTAAAAATGTTACTACAAAAAAGGTAAAAAAGCAACGCAAGCCGCGAAAAATGGACCTAGTGCAGTGTCTGTGAGAGTAGCACAAATTTGGTTTAAGCGTTTTCAATCCGGTGATGTCAAAGATGCACGTCGTTCTGGTCGCTCTATTACGGATAAAATGGATGCCATTTTTTAAAAAGTGGAGCAAAATCGGCATATCAGTAGTTACGACGTAGCTGAAGAACTGGGAATTGACCACAAAACAGTTTTGACCCATTTGGCAAATGACACATAACTAAATAATAAACTATGAAAAAAAAATGTTTCAAATTTGTATATAAAATACGAAGGAACTTTTTCCCCGATCTAATATATTCTTTATGGAGATTTATCTTTAGAACCTGATTTGAACCATCGCGACGTCGATCCATTTTTGAATGTCGAACTTAAATCTTACAATATCACAGTTCTAAATACAGAATCAAATTTTATGGCAGTATTTTGTTTTGTATTTAACGTAGTTCGACTGAGTTCGAAATACAAAACAGACATTTGTATTTAGAAATGTAGACGAAATAAGTTAAAAACAAAAAAAAAAACTTGCTGAAGCTTGGACCCAAGTTAGAACTCGTTTTGTAATAAATCAATCAAGAAAAATGCAATCTTTTCTAACCGACTTCAAAAAAAAGAGGAAGTTCTCAATTCGTCGCGTATAAAATGTCGAAAAATTATGAACTGCCACAAACATTATGTGGTGGAGAAAATAAACGTTTTATTTATTATTTCTTACTTATATTGTTTGAAAAATTAATCTGCTCAACAACGCAACGTAACAAGTGTATTATTATTATTATTTTAAATAATCTTTTATTATTATGGACATTATCTAGGACTATCTTAGAGTCCTTGTCAAGACGAATCAAACGAACCCAAACTCGATAGAGTTGTGTCATTATATTACTGAGTTCCTGTAGCCACCTGTGCCAGAAGGTGGCATCATCAGATCAGCTCGAAGATACCAAAATATTGCATTGTCACCGGTTTTACATACGTATGCCATATTTCAGCTCCATCGAACACCGGGAAGTGGGTCAAATTTAACTTGAAAATTTTGAGGACAATACATACGAACATTACAAGTTAAATAAAAGCTTGTTAAAAACTCATTGAATGTTGTTGAACTATCAAAATCTATATAGATAAAAATAGAGAAGTCCTGACTGACTGATTGACTGACTCATCAACGCCCGGCCCAAACTCTTGGACCTAGAAAGTTGAATTTTTTTTATTAAGGTTCCCTTTATGTTAACAAGGAATAAGGAAGGAATTCCCGGTAGTACGTTCCCGTGGGATATTTTACGACATCCACGCGGGCGAAGCCGCTGGCAAAAGCTAGTGAAAAATAAATGTGTTACGCAATTATCCCGCTGGACTGACTTATTATTAAATAGGTCTATTATTATTATTAATCAATCTGCCTAGCCTTTTCCCAACTATGTTGGGGTCGGCTTCCACTCTAACCGGATGCAGCTGAATACCAGTATTTTACATGGAGCGACTACCTATCTGACTTTCATAACCCAGTAACTGGGTAATACGATATCCCTTAAGTAAGACTGGTTGTCAGACTTTCAGGCTTCTGACGACCCGTAACGACTGTCAAAGATCCACGTATGTCAGCCGGGACCAACGGCTTAACGTGTTTTCCGAGCCACGAAGGAGTCTCGGTATGTAAAGATGGTCACCTATCCACGGACCAACCCCGGCAAGCGTAGCTTAGCCTGATGGATTGACCCGTTCGGCTGTTATTACTTAGCCACGAGCTCTTTATTAATATATGTCTGAAATCGCCAATCTATATGTCTAAAGTCTGAAAAGCCTTCTTTGTACGAGAAGAGACCCTTGCTTTGCAGTGCAAAAATAATATAGGCTGGTATAATTATTATTTATTCACCCGTAAATGTCCAACCAAATAATTAAAAGGTATTCAAAACAAAGTTTTCGAATTAATTCGCTTGATCAGTTTTACACATTGGCCCATCCATTTTAGGGTTCCGCTAATAACAGGCCCCCAACTTTAGCGGTTCCGTCTGCATACAAGTTTATTCAAATAGGTTGCTCAAAACACGCCCAGGCCTTGTCGCTTCAGAAATTAGTTTACTTCTTGTTTTGTGAGTATGTTTTTTGGATTCCGTAGGTAAGTTTTGGTTGTGGGCAGTGGCTGTCAAGAAGAACTTATAAATGAAGTTGGTTGAAAAGGATCAGATAGTTTTTTCTTAATAAAAAAAAGTTTTTAATAAGAAAAAACGTTACTTTTTTGTCTAACCTCTACATTACTAACTTTTTGACTTGCTTAATATTTTTATCACAGTGGGTAGGTAGGTACTCGTACTCTGTCCACCTTACTGTTATTATGTTACATAATATACATCTAGATGGAGCCACCGCGTGGCCGGTCATGAGACAGCAATATAATAATTTTTCTAAGTAATGTGGTATGAGAAATGAAGTTTAAAGTAAGAAATCTTCCATATTTTGGACAGAAACCCTGTCAATACATACGCACAATGCAACAACTGTCCAAAAAAGTTAAATTAATCGACGCAAGATAAATTTTGTAACAGTGAAAGCACTTTGTTTGGCTAAAATTCAAAAGTTCGCCAAGAAAAAATACGGCACGCCGTAAGAGACGGAAGATACGATGCTTTGTCTCAATTTTCCTATTAATTTCGTATATCGATGCCTTCCACGTAAGTTGTTGTAAGCCACAAAATTGCGATTTTGTGTTTTTTACGCAAAAGTGTCTAATTTTATATATATTATCGTATTCAAAATAAATCAAATGCAAAAAACTATAATTTTAGGTAGTTTTGAGACGTATAATATCGTAAGTTCCAAACTATTCCGGCGCAGATTACTGTATTATTACTTGCAATGGCCTACGGCGGGCGGTGGGGGGCCTGAAGAGCGCGCACGCACCGCGTATGTGTCACATAAAACAGACTACGCTGGAACTCGCTGTCGGCTGTACTTCACGCGCGTTTTTTTTTTTGTTGATATAATATTTGCGTAATAACACTATCACTTAAATATTTTCTTATTGTAGCATAATGAAACGTTATAAAGATACAATTCAGAGAACGGAAACTATACGCTATGGTCAATAATGTCAACACACAAAAAATATACATTGAGGAAATCCATCGAAAATGACGTTAGCACAATAAATCAAATTGAACATATCGATTTCCATGATTCATTTTTCCGAAGTATTGAAGGTATCTTAAAATTTAGTGTCTTTATGGCAATACTTTTAGTAGTTATAGTGATGGTGATTTAAAATGTGGTATAGAATACATACACCAATATACGTTGTTGAATTTAGATGTATTTTATGTTAAGTAACACATACAACATTTTACTTTGGAATTAGTTATACTAAACTAAATTGTATGATGACATACAATGATTTACGTTGCCATATTTACTGTTTCATGGTTATTATGTAATACATACAACAATCAACGTCGCTAATCACAGACACACCTGTGTTGTATTGTAAGTAATATTTGCGATTTCCAGATGTAATCAAACTTACGCATAATAATCATTGAACTTCGTGGGTGTTTTAAGGATGATTATGAGATTTTCTACTCTATTGGCATTATTCACATCTTATTTAAACGCAATATTTCGTTGTTTCAGAGTCACCCTTACCAGTAATTTTTTATGAATCTGAGATCTTTGTAGTTAATAATATTAACCACTTCAAAAATCTCAGTTTCATTTATAGATGACTTTTTCGCCACAACTATACTATTTCTATAGATAGAAACTGATACTACAGATCACTCTTATCTTGAAACTGCTCACAAATCTCCTAACTGTTGTCTTAACCACTTGGATTACGACTGTGACATCCATTTTTATCCGTATGACTTTGATAAAGAAAATGAACCCATATTAGGATCAAAGACTAATATGGGTTCATCTGAGAACTGAGTCAAAATCTGAGCCTGAGAACTGCACAGGCGCAGTTCTCAGACTGTTCCACTCCTCAAGCTAATCCTCTATACGTTTTGTCTATATGTTATGTGTAATAAATAAATAAATAAATGTTATTTCTAATAATAGTCCACGTGTAAGGAAAGACAAAGGTAATGTAAGAGGAAGACATGTAAAAGACTGGATAGATGTGAAAAGAAAGACTAAAGAATTTGGGAAAAGAATATCTTTCTAGAAAAGGAGTAGCAAAAGCCAGTAGAAAAATGGGCCCACCGTGGCACTGTCGTAACGTGCAATGTTTTAATAAATTAAACGAGGAAGAGAGGGAGAATAATTTTGAAAGTTTTTGTAAATTAGGAGATAGGGACAAGCAGTGGATGTATGTGGCTAACTTAGTTACAAGGAAGACTATACGTCGAATGTATACTGGTAATGTTTCGAGACGTCCTATAGGTACTTTAAAATACAGATTGCCAGTTGCCGGTGATGAAACTTTATGTAGATGTGTGTAAAAAACACTTTTTGAGTAGGTATCATCTCTGTCAGCGATCAAGTTATCAATGCGGCCCTAGATAAATATTTAGATACAACAACGGCAACATTAAGCCCCGATCAAAGAGGCAGACATTCAAACAACCTCTCAAAATGACCGCATGTGTTAAAACCAGTGTTTGTGACCACATCAAATGTTAAATGTTCTTCTAAAGCTTAAGAGGCCTATCACAAAATTGCGTTTTGACAGATTAGGTATATTGAAACACGGCGACGCATCACAATAAGCAACAATTTGGCAATTTGGCAATTGTAATTACGTTAATTTTGAGTGTTATAATCTATTTTTTTTTTGTTTAATGTTTGAAATTCTAATTTATTATGAACTAACGTTTATTCTGGAATAAATTTTACGTAATAATATTAATGTAGTAGGTACTTAAGGATACATTAACACTTAATTTCTGAGCGTTTTTAGTAGTTTTGGTTTTGAATGGGATTTTTTTATAGCTATTCCATACATATTTCAAAAATTCTGAGGCCGCTATGAACTAAACCATTATTTAAGAGATATTATTATATATTTTTCATTTCACAGCAGTCAATCCACGTACTCGCAAAAATGCAGTCGCACATTTTTCTTCAAATGTAAATATAAATAGTACATAAAACTTGCATCGGTTTTATTTATATAGATAAGAAAATTGCGAAAAGCGAGACAGCTATAAACTATACTAATAACTATTCCCCACCTCTCAATAAGTCAAAGTGGTGAAAGTCTTTCAGTTTCTCCGAATAAAAACGCCACAGTTGGCCATTTAACTCAAAAATCACGGTCGAAATGTATTATGCCTAATTTCGACAGTAAGTTTTTAGTTATTTAACGTTTTTTTATTGGTTTAGTAACGTATGCACGAAACAGTTTTGTAGGTAGGGTCACATAACTAAATTTCGCAAAAAAAATTGTTATATTTTTATTTTATAAATTATCTAATAATGCTATACATACGGTACTTAGCAGACCCTTTTATTTTTTTCATTCGGAGTAAATTGTTGTAACTAGCATATACGTCTTAATGCGACCCTTGTGTTCCAGTGTAAATTAATGTAAGTGACAAATACAACAATTTGCAAGGGCCATAAGCCGCGGTAAAGTGTTGTAACAGCAAAATCTCTGAAACCTTTGGTATTTTTAAATGAAGTCATGCAGTAAACGCTAAAGTATTGCGAACTATATTCACATACTGAATTTTATAAAGATTGCTTGAAAAATACAGTTTTTATTGCTCATAGTATCTTTGAAACGCTCTCCTGTAAAATTGCAGTTTATGGGTTACAACAACGTACGTGGGAGGCATCGATATATGTGTCTCACTTCCACACTTCACACTGTAATCATGGCAACGTCTGAGGTTCAATGTCTTTGGTTATTATATTTCTGCTTATTAACTTTTTGACACCTGTCAGTTGGACAGTTTCTAGTTGTAATAAGGATCAAATTCTAAAAACACATTCGTTCTTATGAAACTGACAGATGTCAAAAAGTCAATAACCTAATGACAGTTTAATAGTTATTCTTTTTCCTAACGGGCCCAAATCGGAGGAAAATACATTAAAAAATTCATTCGTATCTACCTAATTACGTGGGTAATTATTCTGCGGAACCCATATACATATAATAAACACATCATTTTATTCTTAACTTCGTGGTGGATTTTGACAGATATATTATTAATTTTGGACTCGTTTCTTCCTTCTTTGTTGTTTAAATGGTTTCCCTTATTCTTTTGTTAGCAAATTATTATTATAACTCTTATTTACATAATAATAATTATAACGTCCGTGCGAATGACGTGATCACGTGACACTACGAGAAGTAAGAATACTTAGGCCGGGTTCCCACTACGCCGGACCGGCAGATCTGCCGAAAACCGGACACCGGACAGAGTGTTCACATTACATCGGATCCCGGAAGAAATTCAGACAGTCCTCAGTTGAATTTGGACCTGCGCGCACAATGGACGACGAAATTGTTGTGTTGTGGTGGTATCTTAATAGAAGGCAAAATAAAAGAAAACATTGGGTACACCCTATTTTACGGGAAAGATTTTCACTTGGAACATTTGAAACATTAATGGGTGAACTTAGAAGAGACGAATCAAAGTTCTTCTCTTGGACAAGCGTAATTAAAGTTTCTGCTTGAATATCCATGCTAAACGTCTACTTTTACCAGAACATGCGAGCCGAATGACGTGAGTGGAACACGGGCGGGGCGAGGGGAGCACGAGCGGGGCGAGCGGGGGACAGATACCGGCACAAACTCGTTCACATTACTCCGGGCCCGGTCGTTCTACCGGCAATTCGTAGTGACAAAACGTTCGGTAGAAATGCCGGGCTCGGCAAAAATGCCGGACCCGGGATAATGTGAATAGCTTCATATAAATTGTACAGCCACTAGCTCTTCCGGCAGATTTACCGGCGCGGCAGATCTGCCGGTCCGGCGTAGTGGGAACCCGGCCTTAAATAAATAAAAAACCGGTCAAGAGCGAGTCGGACTCGCGCACCGTTCCGTTCCGATTTCTGAAAAAGTGTGCTATTTAGAGACATCGTTTTATTTTTCCTGTAATCTTTACATAAATTTCCATCACATAAAATATTTTCAGATTTTTATCTTTGAAAACTGCGGAGATAAGGGGGGGGGGGACGGTATTTTTTTTACATATTTCATCAAAAGTCGAAAACTATGCGGCCTAAAAAAAAAAATAGTTTAAGAATGTGCAAGCAGCGCTCTTTCATATGATACCCCACATGCCCTAGTAGCCTCACTTTGAATTTTTAAGACCCCTTTCAGTCCCTGTTACAAAAAAAATATAAATATTTTTACTTCTTTCTTATTTGCAAAATAGTTGGATAAACGTCATTTATAACTATTCTAAATTTCAAGTTGATAGCATTATTACTTCTTGAGATATCCCCAGCTGTGACAGACAGACAGACAGACTGAGTCACACCATAAGGGTTCCTTTTTTACCAATTTGGTACGGAACCCTAAAAAGGAGTGAATCACTAATTCATAGCGAAAGAAATAAAACAGTATTACTTACCTACGTCATATTTTGTGAACTTTTAGGTGCTCATGTTTATAACTGGACGTATAAAGAGAAACACAGAACACAGCTATGATTAAAATTGGTTGTGCAAAATTCCTGCCTACAACTAAACCAGATGAGCATCAAAGTAATCAAAGCATTTTCATTGATGTTAATAGAGACAAAAATAAATTTTTCCTACGAAAAACTATTTGATAAACCAACTGAATAAACTAAATATATGTTGAGTAATAAAAATGTACTAAAATAGATTTAAGTGTTGGTTCGCGTGGGTGTTTATTTACAACTAGTTTTTGCCCGCGGCTTCGCCCGCATGGATGTCGGAAAAATTCCACGGGAAGGTACTACCGGGAATTCCTTCCTTTTTCCTAGTCTACATTATAAAGGAACCGCTTATCTCATAAGATTTTCCCCTACCAAAGAATCGGTCTTGGCGCTTAAAGAGCTTCACTTCAAAATCAAGACAGCCACGCAGCCATTGAACAAGATTGAATCTTTCATTCTTTTATACACAAAACATTACAATTCTTTCTTCATGCAACATTTTTATAGCGAAGTGTCATTATATTGAACGGCGGAACCGATTTTGACGAAATTTGGCACACAGATAGTATATAACCTGGATTAACATAAAGAAAACTTTTTACACCGGTAGTAGGTTCCCGTGGGATAATATTCGACATCCACGGGGGCGATATATTACATAGATAAAAGTTTCGATAACACAACGGCTGAACAGACTTGGATGAAATTTGGTAGGTAGATAGATTAGGACCTGGACTAACAATTATATGCTACTTTTTATCCCGAAATAACGCGAACGAAGAACAGGCAACGGCTAGTGTTTGATAAAAGTCGTTTTTTTGACAACTTTCACTTTTCCGGAACGTGTAGTTCGAAAATTGGTAGGAATTCGAAAAAGCCTATAAGGTAAAAGTTATAACAAATTTTATGAGCTTTCATTATATACAAACATTTTTTCTCTACGACGCACCATTTTAAATATATTAGCGAAAAACTCAAAAGTGGGAACTTTTATCCCCCACCCCCCCACTCCGGCGCACCTCCTAGACGGGGAGACTTTTAGTATGATTACTCCCTAAGCACTCCTGAACTTTCGGATGAAATCGCTTACGTCCCAGCTCATGCACTCTACATCCCCTTTTTGGTCATTTGTTGAGTGAAATATGTCCACTTCTGTACTAAAACCGAAGCTACTTGGAATTTTTCGATTGAATAAATACGACGGTATTTTTTTTATTTTCTGTTTTATACGATTATACGTAAACAGTTCCTTATTGTGTAGTAAAATTTGATTTAAATCGTCGGTATTTAAATATGTTAAGAATTTACTAATCTAAATATTGATTTAGGTATAGCATTTTGTCATAAATCTCCATTTAAACGAAGTGCGTTTAAATTCCGGTGCGCGTGAGTCTTAAAACTCGTGCGTCAAACTAGACAGCCATAACGCCATTTCACTTACACACCGAGCTAAACCACGCTTGGATGCAGGGCCTTAAGGCTTGTACTCCCTAAAATACGCTGAAAATAAGTAACTTTGTTTCCATTTTTTACAGTAACACCTTTTTGATAGAAAATAATACACAATAATCTAGAATCCATAAGAAGTGATTTCATGTGTCCTGAAATCTATTTTAGTTTGTAGAACTAAAGAAAAAAAAGCCTAAGCCCAGGTCTATTTCTGTCTATTTTTTCGAGTTTTTACCATATTACTCCTACAGTTTTCATTAAAAGTATTCATAAATTTATACAGTTCTTTACAAAATAATAAGGAATGACTTCATTTGATTACTTTTTTAGTATAGTCAACAGATTTTTTGTAAATCGATAATTACTTCATATTTTGCAAGCGTTGTGTCATCGCGCTTCTCTTTCTTTTCTATGCAGTCCGACAGTGACCGCGCTTTTTACGGCGGACAAGCCTTAAGCTATGTGAGAAAAGTTGTTGAAGTCTTTATCAAACACAGACTTCCAATCGTATTGCATACAACATTATAGGTATTATTACCTACAATTTCTACGTACAAAACATCACGTTTCGTATGAAATAAGAATGTCGATGGAACGAGCCTCGACACGTGCTTCTGGCCTCGTGATAACAACACATTACTGATTACGTTCCGAACACTGTTTTATATTATTACGTTCATGTAAGACTTGCTTTGAATGTTAAGAAGACGTTGTTTTGATTGTGAACATTCGCTTAGTCTTTTTCGAAATAGTTTCCATCCAGTCTAAAGAGATGTTACTAAATTACATCTTTCTAGGGTTCCGTAGCTCAAAAGGAAAAATGGAACGCTTATAGGATCACTTCGTTGTCCGTCTGTCTGTTTGTCTGTCAGTCTGTCAAGATCCTTTTTCTCAGGAACGCGTGGAGGTATCAAGTTGAAATTAATATCAAATACGTAGGTTTATAGTTCTTTAGAGTTCTAAAAAAATCAAGCTTACGACGGCTATTTATGCGACATATTTTGATACTCGCAAGTAAATCAAAACCTATAGGGTACTTCCCGTTGATCTAGAATCATGAAATTTGGCAAGAAGCAAGTGTCACAGCACAAATAAAGGTAAAAGTCGCTAATTGTTAATTTTTAAATTCATCACATAATTTTTTTTTTGGGTTTACAATATTAAGTTTCTTTTTGGGATAAATTCTTTTCAACTACGGAACCCTTCATTGTGCGTGGTCCGACACGCACTTGGCAGGTTTATTTTACATGGAAAGACTATCATCTGACCTCCACAACCAAACAAGCAACAGGAATAATGGTTTCATCTTCTTAGCGTATCGATGACAAAAAGTTCAAACATGTTTGTACCAAAATTGAGCTTCGCGAATGCACTCACTGACGAAGTCATAAGATCATCAAATGCTTTTATATAGGCCCTATAAAAGGGGCTTAACTTGTCTTATAACGTTGAAATTAATGATCCGTCTTGTCTTTTAGCCACATGTAAATAAACAATACTAAACAATAATAAACAATGAATCAAAAACAGTTTGCTTTTAAAGACAATCTGGGTTTCTTTCAAGTGATTGAACTAAATGTATTTTATTTATATAAATCCGTATCATAACCATATGGCCATGATACGGATTTTGGGTAGACTTTTATATCAGTTCACCCAAATAAACATATATCTTAGAAATAAATGAAAACATATCGATAATTCAGAAAATTTTGAACAATGCGAGGAGAAAACGGATAACAAATCCAATATTTCTACGAGAAAAACAGTTCGCAAGAAAATACATGGAAAAACGAGTAGGTACAGGCAGAATCAAACAGATGTTAAGGCGCAGATTTCCTGAAAACGATCAAAAAGGTGGTTTTTTAAAGCTGTGTATCTCATAAACCGTAAATAATTTTGACTTGTAAAAAAAATATGATATTTTCAAGTCCTTTTCGCATACAGTGATGGAAGCCAAAACATAATTAAACATACTTTAATGCACCAAAAAAATCTTTAAACATACCTCCTAATAATCTTTAAAAGCTGTTTATCCCTTCATTAGCAATTATAATTATAATTAAAAATATACCATGAAATGTCAAATTCCAAACTGCATCCAGTGATGGATTACTTTTTATTAAATAGTTCATTTCTAATTTTATACGATTTTATTTGCAGTTTTACGATATAATTCCGGTGCGCGTGAGAATCTTCTATCTCGTGCGTCAAACTAGACAGCCATAAAGCCATTTCACTTACACACCGAGTTTAAACACGCTTGGAACCAGGGCCTTAATCATAAATAATATAGTATAAGTATAATGTGTGTGTTGTGTAGTGTATTGCAGTAGTATTATTAGTTTAGTATTGTGTTAATGTAGTATAATTGTAAGTGCCTATCGCTTTATTTCGAATAATCGTTCATGAACTTGACACCTGCAAAACATCGTTACTACAATTCTACTTCAACTGAAAACCAACTCTGATTAAATTAAACACAGTTCAATTTTAAATGTTGTGTGATATCGCACAAGGAGGAGCTCGTGGCTAAGTGATAACAGCCGCACGGGTCGATCCGTCAGGTTAAACTACGCTTGCCGGGGTTGGTCAGTGGATGGGTGACCATCTTTACATACCGAGATTCCTCCGTGCCTCGGAAAGCACGTTAAGCCGTTGGTCCCGGCTGTCATTCGTGGATCTTTGACAGTCGTTACGGGTCGTCAGAAGCCCGAAAGTCTGACAACCAGTCTTACCAAGGCGTATCGTATTACCCAGTAACTGGGTTGTGGAGGTCAGATAGGCAGTCGCTCCATGTAAAATACTGGTATTCAGCTGCATCCGGTTAGACTGGAAGCCGACCCCAACATAGTTGGGAAAAGGCTAGGCGGATTGATTGATTGTGTGATATCGCACAAAAGGCCGTATTTTTTTATTGCATTGAATAAGAAACTTGATTTTTAGAGCTCCAAGGGATCTCGGATAGACCTGCGTATTTGATATTAATTTCAGCTTATACCTCCACGCGTTCCTGAGAAAAAGGGTCTTGACAGACTGACAGACAGACGGACAACGCAGTGATCCTATAAGGGTTCCGGTTTTTACTTTTGAGGTACGGAACACTAAAAACACTTACAAGTCAAAATTAAAAGCACCGAACTCATCTAGAGACGAGTTTATTCTGATCGATTTTACAGCAATGGGAAATTAATTTTAACCAAACTGCAATAGAGCTTACTTTTCAATATGTACTTAGATAAAGATTACTTCGGTCTACAAGAATTCATTTAATTGTCCACAATTTTGGTTGCATAATATTGTATGAATGTGTAGACAACACATTACAATTGGGTATATAACATTGTTGGTACTATCAGAGGTTCCGAAATTTGAATTTGGAATGTAGACGAAAAAATCAATAAATTACGTTCGAATTTTGAATGTTTTTTAGAGGCATGAGGACAGGGTGTAAAGTTCACTCATCCTTCATAGAAAAGGGAGGATCCTCCGACCAGACGGGTGTTGTGTCTGGTGGGCCACTGCCCGATGGTTGATGTCGGGACGTTGTATATATGCTAATCGCGTGGTAAACTCTAATTGCGCGATGCAGGTTGCGTGACGTCATGTCATTGATGCGTAGTTCATATGTGGCGATGTAGATGCCGCCACATCACTCCCCTCCGGAGACCGGAGGTCGATAGTGAGCTGAGTCGTGTATCTTGCGATGCTTGCCAGTGCCAGTTGTGGTTCCAGTGAGTCGGAACCGGGTGCCGCATAGTTCACGGTGAGTCGGAACTGTCTGCGGTGATACCCCAGTGAGTCGGGGTGGCGCTGCGTTATGCTCCAGTGAGTCGGAGTGTACAGCGCTGGGTTGAGGCTGAAGGTGATGACCAGGAATGCGCGTCCGCTGCATGCTGGTGGTCAGGATACCTGTTGAAGCCGTGGATGCTGGCTGGCTGTGTGACTTGCCGCTCGAAAGCTTGAGGAAGTGATGCTTGATGACGTCACCAGCAGACCTCCACTGTATGCTCCACCGTGTCCTCCGGGCGATCCACACAATGCTGACACCCGGGCGTTTCCTCCCGCCTTATGCGGAACAGGAACCTCCCGAAACAACCGTGTCCGGTGAGGACCTGCGTCAGGCGGAAGGTGAGGACGCTGTGGATACGCTGCAAGTGAAATTTTCAAACTACTGAAAAACTTGAAAATAACACAAAGGGTAATAATTTATCGTACTGTTAGACGATTCGAGAAATATTCAAGAATAGAAGACAGAGAGAAGAGTGGTCGACCTCGTACGGTTCGTAATCCAGCCCCATGTCTACCCCTAATCGCCCATAAAATGATTTCATCAGGCATGAAGGTTGGCCGTCCTCTAGTCCGGACCTTAATTCCTTCGATTCCTTAACCCCTCAAGTGTCTGAGTTTGGCTGATTTTAGACCCAAAACCCCAGCGAGTGGGGAGGGTTGGGGGTTAGTTGCGAACCCCATAGGTTCACAACAACTGATAATGATATGTTTTCCATCGGATGATGTTTTTTTACGTTTATATATACGTGATCTAAGCTTATATACCTAATATGTAAAGTTTTGTCCTTTTGCACACTTGGGGTGCATTTGACACGCGGGGGGGGGGGGGGAAGGGAGGTTAGCTGCGAACTCCATAAGTTCACAACTAATGATTTGATTGGTTTTCCATCGGATGATGTTTTTTTACATTTATATATATGTGATATAAGCTTATGTACCGAACAAAAAAAGGGTTTTTCTTATGCACACATTGGGTGCATTCGACACTTGAGGGGTTAATCCCTTCGATTATAAAACATGGCAGTATTTAGAGGAAAAACCTGCGCAAAACCCCATAAAAATTTGGAGTCGCTGAAACTGCTTTGATGAGGGATTCAAAGCAGTGGCCGAAATGGACCTCAATGTCGTGCGTGATTCTATCGATGACTGGCTTTCATTCTACGAAAGCGACATTATGAAAAAGAGACATTTTCCTACCAGTAGACATTTTGCGAAAGAGACGTTTTGCGCCTTAGCCTTCGCAGATTGCGGGCTTGTATCGAAAATCAAGGAGGTCATTTCGAATAATCTAATATACATGTAAAACTGTATGTTTTTACCTATCTTCCCTTATACAAATCTATACATAATATACAAATAAATAAAATTGAAGTGTCTGTTTGTAATACCAAAATAACGGCTTTTTACTAAATGCATATTATGATTGTATATAATAGGTATATGATTGTATAAAAAAAACTGTTTTTAATTTTTTTGTTTGTCTGTTTGTTCCGGCTAATCTCCGAAACGGCTAGACCGATTTTGACAAAATTTTCACTGAAAGTTAGCTGATGTTATAAGGAGTAACTTAGGCTACTTTTATTTTGGAAAAAAAATTATGGTTCCGCGCAAAAAAAAATAAAATCCATGAGATTTTGTCGGATTTGAAAAATTATTTTTGCATTTGTTAGCCCATTTCTCGAGGATGTTTATAGGCTATTTAACATCACGCTACAACCCTTAGGAGCTGAGCAAAAAGAAAAAAAGGCTGAAAAAACGCTATAAGCGAAAACGAAGCAATAGCGCGGGCGGGCAATACATCGCGGCGATTCGCGGCACGAGGGAGTTTTATTATAATGTGGCTGTTATTTTAATATATTGTTTATCTTACAACTTCCACGCGAACCGCCCCCGCCACAATCCGCTCGGCCAATAAGGTCGAGTCGAAGCATCTAGAAAGTTCTAGAAGCTTCCATTAAAACAATTGACGCGCAGTCTTGTCGTTGACTTAGAGAGAGACGTATGTCAACCGTCAACTAGGCTGTGCATATTTTTAGATAGATTTACAAAACTTCATCATTCCCCCGAACCCGTGTTTACATTAAAGCACTTAAAGATAATGTGTTTATGTTAAATATGTAATTTATTTCATAAGTAGGTACTTGATATTTTACAGAACTTATGACCCGACGACATAGCTACACATTGACACAGTAGGAAAACAAATTGTTGATAGGCCAATAAATTCTTGTTTACGGTTTTCAGGCTGACTGTACACAGCCATAGTTTCGAGATAAGCGATTGGAAACGTCGATAGCATTCCTTCATACATCAGAAATACTTTACATCCACAATAATAAACTAATAAAGCAAAGCGGATCTCAATGATTTCCATACAAAAGTTGTAAACGACTGAAGTAAACTAGATCTACTGTATTGGAAATCCAACTCTATTGTTGTTTGATTAAAGTCGATTACCCATTACTGTCAAATCGATCTGTGTAAACGCCTGAAGTTTTGAATACCACCTTTAAAATTGGACTTTATAGCAATACAGCAGAGTTGGTTTTCAGTTGAGGTGGAGTTGTAATTACGATGTTTTTTGTAAGGTGTAAAGTTCACGAACGATTATTCAAAGTACCTATAAGCGATGTAGGTTGTAAGATATTGTTTATGTTATGTAAATGTGTGGGATTTGTATGAAAATTGAGACAGCGGGATAAATTATACCTATATGATCTGCTTTGCAAAGGGATTTGAGTGAGACATAATTTATGACATAATTCTCATAATAATTCATTGAGGTTTAATGCCGCCGCCGACTGTTGATGATCCACGTGGCGGAATTAGATTTAATATTAATGCGATGTGTGTTAAGAGGCCATAAGGGGATAATTATAAACTTTTACGTGCTTATAATAACTAAGCTTAAAAAAAAAACCGGCCAAGTACGTGTCGGACTACGCACAATGATGGGTTCCGTAGTTGGGATGAAATTAACCCAAGAACAAACTTAACATTACAGTTGAAAAACATGTTCTCCCATACATTCCAGCAGTAAATGTAAGTTTGTACTTACTCGCAATATTGAGAGATTTAGTATTTTATTGTATTTTCTGTATTTTTTTTCAAAAATTGAGGCTCGGTAGTTTCGGAGATAAGGGTGAATGGTCAATTTTCGTCTATTTTATTAAATAACTTTAAAACTATTTATTTTAAAATTATACAAAAAATATATTTGAGACCCTCATAGTAAGCCCTTTCATTTGATATGTCACACGGTACAGTTTGCAAAACTTTTTTTTTAATTTTCTTACTTGTCGTAAAAGTGACCTCTATATTCAAAATTCATTTATTTACCATAGCCATACGTGTTTGTACCAAATTTCAACTTAATAGGCCTATTAGATTCGGAGCAAATTGGCTGTGACAGACGGACAGACAGACAGACACACGAATGATCCTTTAAGAGTTCCGTTTTTTCCTTTTGAGGTACGGAACCCTTAAAAGTAAAAACCGACTTCAAAAACCCAAAACAAATAAAATAACTTTCATAAAAAACTTTACACCGACATCAGAAGCTGATAGTTTTTTTATGAAAGTTGTTATAGGTTTTTGAAGTCGGTTTGTACTTTTTTTTAAGTAAATTTATTTTTCCATTTTTAGTTGACTAAACAATTACTTATTAAGCCCAAGACGAACGAAAAGAAAAATCATCAAAATCGGCTTAGAAATGCCGGAGATACAGTACATTTATGTACTTAAGAATAATTACATAATTTATTATATACTGAAACCTTCCTGAAAGTATGCAGATCACGATATCAAGAATCATCAAAATTGGTTCATTAGTTTTTGAGAAAATCGCGGACAAACATACATACATACGGGTCGAATACAGAACCTCTTTTTTTGAAGTTGGTTAAAAATCCTGAGACCACGTAATGTGTTAATTCCGTCAGCCACTTGAATATTGTTGGAAGGCTATATTGTATACGTACCTTTTTTTTTTTTTTTTTTTTTTTTTTTCTCTTTATTTATTTATAGGGGCTTTTACGCATAGCGTATGTCAGTCCCATCGTACCCTAAACAATTGTACGTTCACAAGACTTGGGCCATGAATTTGAATAAAGCCTTCGCATCATCGCCATTTGGTTGGGATAGAATTGTGTGGAACATGTACATCAGTTCTGTTCAAATTTAGGGACCTTAGTAAATTATTTCTACCTGACTCATATTGGACACATTCCATCAATAAATGTTGTAGGTCCTCGACAACTCCACATTCCTCACAATTAGGTGAAGCGATTTTCTTCATCATGAAGGCAAATTTCTTGCATGGAATGTGTCCAGATCTAAGTCTAAGAGCAGTAACAATCAGTTTTCTACTAACATCACTAATCATGACCCAGGGCACGCGAAGAGGTTCACACTGTATGGTTTTATACCATACTCCCTTCTCTAATGACCCAAACGGTCATTAGAGAAGGGAGTATGGTAAATTTAAATTAAAATATTCTTTCCAATAATCATAACATATATTTTTAAATTTTAAGCCTATATTGTATACCTACATACACAATATTCAATACAAGAACGGACATTGCAGGAAAATTACAAGTCTGGAATCGAATTCTCAACTCGAATTTCTGAATTTTGTTATAATCTATTCGGTTGTGCCAACTCCTTATGCGGTTAAAATCTGCCATTAACGTTCTACTAATAAAATTCATTACGTACTTCAGGACCAGCGCTTTCATTAAAAATAAAAAGCGAACATTTATTATAATTTTATTCTTCCAGATTCTCTTTGAGACCGTCTTACTGCAATTTAAATAGTACTTCTTTCTTAGTGATTATGTAACTAGCATAAATACTAATGCACTAAGATTTAAAACTTAAAGAGAAAAGCAATTTATAAAGTATGAACAGTACTCGTAGTTTGCAAATAGTGTGAATAAAACTGATTAAAGGGTAGGGAGGTATTTCTTCGTTTATTTCGACCCGCCCCTGCTTCGGTTTTTACGATTTGACATGGAGATTTCTTTAGCAAGTAAGTGTAATATTAGTAATGTACCGACTAGTCGGCCATAAGTATTTGTAGTCGGTGACTTGTCGGTTAAAACTAGTCAGCCCATTTATCACTCGTACTAATTATGCTTAAAAATTTAAAAGAGGGGATTGAAATTAAATTGAAATCTTTACTGTTATTATTTGTTATTATAGATAGAATCAGTTTTACAGTTTACTTTTAGTGGCTCGCACGTAATCAATGATAGAAAAAATGCAATGTAAACAAAAACATGTCCCGACAAGACTACCTGGCCGCCCGGGCGCCACGCGCGTCGCACCTATGAGCCGAAAGCGTAGTAACGATCATTGCCGATGTTACCCGAACTCAACCGAAAGCAATAATCGGCTTGGCCGACTAGTCGGCCATTTTGCTACCGACTGGTCGGCTATTCGGCTAGTCGGCCAACGTCACAGTCGGCCCATCTCTATAGTAACCATAGTAACACATAAATCTTCCGGAATCAATTCACTAATTGATGGTGGTTTAGAAGAACAATCCTGTACCAGAGACCGACATGAAAAGCGATCCATTTTGAAATATATAGGTATCTATAGATTTCCAAGAGCAATCAAGCAATTTTTTCCATGGGTGTTGGATCCCTTTCTTCACAAAAGAGATTCGAAACCTATGGGGTGATTGATGATCCCAAGGTGTAAAATGCGGTAAAAAGGACCAGTTTCCTTTGAAAAGATTCTGGACGCAATTTTATCCGTAAGTAACTTAATTTACCGACACCATCATTGCTTTTCATTTGATAAGCGATGAAAAATCTATTTTATGGAATCGGAAAAGTATTTATATCAAAACTGTAAATGACTTACGTATTCCGGGCGGTTTCTGAGGTTATTTAAGGCGAAAGTAGCCCGCGAAATTCAAAATTTCTTAGGTTTTTTGCAATTTGTAGGTCAGTGTGAGCTTGTATGTTGATTAAAATATGATTCGCGGCCGTAGCTAATATGGCTTTATAAAATTATAATCATTAGAATCAGCAATACAACTCCATAAGTTAGCATTTACCTCAAACCTCATGATTTCATGAAATCGCTAGATTTGAGGTAAATGCTAACTTATGGAGTTGTATTGCCGATTCTAATGATTATAATTCTGTAAAACCATATTAGCTACGGCCGCGAATCATATTTTAATCAGCATACAAGCTCACACTGACCTACAAATTGCAAAAAACGTAAGAAATTTTGAATTTCGCGGGCTACCCTGGCGCATCAACCTTAAACGGAGTTTATCTATTCGATAATGATTATTGCTTCGATATCGTGTTTCGTTAGCTGAAAAGTCGAGTGAATTGCTAGCAAGACTGAGTGCGGTGCTGGGCGGCGATAAATTAGGTAATTGCTTTTTACGGTGAAAATAATAGTAATTTGAAAAAAATAAAAACATAAGACCTGCTTTATAGTTAGTTCAGTTAATATGAAAAGTTTCATGATCTAATTTGAAATGTTTTTTGAATACCAGCAGTATATTGTGGGGTTTGAAGGTAACTTTGGATTTTTTTGTATCGAGATTTTTTTTTGGAATCGTGTTTTTTCAAACATAGGACTTAAAAATAATCCTCAACTTCATATATTTATTCCAAAATTAATGCTGCAGTATTTTCTACATAACGGAGGATCATGCTAAGCCATTTGCGGTAGTATAGGCTCCTAATAACTTTAAAACCCCTAGTGGATAAATAGTAGCCAATCTTTATTGAGAACCAGTACACCGGAATCAACTTAACATTGAGCCCCTAAGATCGTACCCATTATTTACTATGTGACCCTAGTTCGTGTGTATACCACATATGGGTTAACTCGATAAGCCAACAATAGCAAATCTAATTCACTGAGGGTTTACTTGATACGTGTACATATAATTTAATTATAATATGTAGCTACTGCTGAGATATTGGATAAGTTAATCCTATTTCGAGAATTTGCCAGTATGAACTGCAGCGTAATAAAACCACGGTTGGAGTCTAACTGACTTTATTCAGGTCTACCTACATCTCACAATAAGTACCATATTAATGTACCTACATTACACATCCCCCCAATAAATCAAAAGTATACAGTTACAAAAATATACACTTAACAATAACTAAATCTACACAAAATAATAGGTAAGCATGTATTGTAATAACACGTAGACAAAGTTTAATATTTATTCTTAGACCTGTTGTACGCTCTCTTGGCACGGGCGGAGGCGTCTGGCGGTGGCGATGGAAGAAGTTCCGACTGAACCCGACCGAAATCATTACCATCAAACGCATCTCTAAACTCATCTCCTGAATCTACTACTTCCGACACTGCCTGCTCAGTACACCTACCCGTCGCGCCAGTCGCCTCCGCTTCAGTAGGTGGCTCTTGACCGTCAGACCCCTCGGTTTCTTCCACTATCGGCTGCGTGCTTGTCCGCGATAGTGAATAGCGACTTGGTCCACGAAGCGGGACAAGTTGGTCGTGGTGTCTACGCCATTCTACCCCTTCCCTTATGTTTATTTTACAAGAAACTGGGCCAGTTACCTCTGATACGTAACCCTTCGCCCACTTGTCCCCTTTCTTGGAATAATCCCTCGCAAGTACATGGTCGCCCACCGCGAGTGGTTTGTGACGACCGCCGGCGGCCGCCACCTGCCTGTCCTGCGCGGCGCGTACAACAGTCGGCCCGTCCGGACGTAGCACATCGAGGCGCCCGCGCAAGCGACGTCCGAAAAGTGCGACAGCCGGCGACACCCCCGTGGTGGCGTGCTCACAATTTCTATACTGAAATAAGAAACGATACAAAGCGGCTGACATATCCTCTTTTTGAAATATAGCTCGTTTAATCGCTTTCTTTACAGTTTTTACGGCATTCTCTGCCTCGCCATTACCTTGGGGTCTGTACGGCGCCGATGTCGAATGTCTTATTCTATTTTTATGACAATATTGTTTGAATTCTTCCGAGAAGAAAGGCGGACCATTATCGGTCACTAGTTGTGATGGAAGACCGAACCGAGCAAAAATAGACCGTAAAGTGGTAATAGTGGCACTAGCTGATGTACTTCCCATGACCACTGTCTCTATCCACTTTGAGTGGGCATCTATTATTATTAAAAATCGTTTACCCGCACAATCAAAAAAATCAGCATGAACGCGCTGCCACGGGTGTAACGGGTACTCCCATGGGTGTAGCGGAGCGCGCGTGGGCGCGTCTCGCACTGATCTACACGCGTCACAAGCCCGACAAGCGTCCTCTATATCCCTATCAATATTGGGCCAGTAAACGTAATTACGGGCAATGTTTTTCATTTTATTCATGCCTAAATGGCCACTATGGATCTCTTTTAAAATATCAGGTCGTAACTTTTGTGGAATTACCACTCTATATTGATAAATAATACAACCTCGATCTGTGAATAAATGTTCTTTTCGAGCAAAAAATACCTTTTCTTCATCACAACTAGGCGAGGCCGGCCACCCAAACAACAGGTAACCTATCACTTTACAAAGCAGCGGGTCCCGCTGGGTCTCTTGAGCTACATCCTTAAAATCTAAAGGTAATGATTCTTCGACAAAATGTAAATAATCTATGTGAGTGGTGGGTTGCCGCTCGTGTGCCATGGGCAGACGTGACAAACTGTCAGCCGGACCATTATCCGCCGACTTCACAAATTCTATAGAAAAATCGTAACCCGCCAGTCGTGCGGCCCATCGCTGCAGGCGACTGGCTGCCGTCTGCGGAATACCCTTCCTTTCATGAAAAATATATGTCAGGGGCTTGTGATCGGAACGCAAAGTAAACCGCCTACCAAAGAGATATTGATGGTGTTTTATAATGCCAAAATAAATTGCTAAAGCCTCTTTATCTAGTTGACTGTAGTTGCGCTCCGCACCGTTTAGCGTGCGCGAGGCGCAACTGACTGGCCGCTCGCTACCGTCCTCATACCGATGTGCCAGGACCGCCCCCACACCGTACGCACTGCTGTCCACCGACAACACGAGCGGCCGCCCCTCCTCATAATGAGCCAACACCTTATCGCTTAACAATATCTTCTTTGCTTTCTCCATTGCTTGTGCACAACGCGAATCCCAATTCCACATCACACCTTTACCTAAAAGATAGTGCAACGGGTGAAGCAATGAACTTAAGTTAGGGATAAATTTCCCGTAGTAATTTAAAAGACCGAGAAAGCTTTTTAATTGTGTCACATCAGTAGGTGTGGGTATTTTGGCAATCGCGTCGAGCTTAGCGGGGTCGGGATGCAACCCGTCTCTATTGATAATAAACCCTAAATAAGTTACACTTTTTTGTAAAAAAGTACATTTTTCCAACTTGACAGTGAGGCCCATCTGACGTAATCGTTCGAGGACAGCCCGTAAACTGCGCATGTGTGAGTGTCTATCTTTGCCCGTTATGCAGATATCGTCGAGAAATACTACCGTGCCCGGAATGCCGCGTAGTGTCTCCTCCATCATTTTCTGAAATTGTTCTGGTACACAAGATAAACCATACGGCGTTCTCCTATAAGCAAACGTCCCTACATGTGTTGTAATCGCCGTAAATTTTTGTGATTCCGGTTCTAAAAGCACCTGTTCATAAGCATGTCGTAAATCAACTTTAGTAAATTCCTCCCCGTTACTTAAGTTCGCAAATAACTCTTCTATACGGGGAAGTGGATAAAAATCACGTTTCAACTTGGGATTAATGGTGATTTTATAGTCACCACAAATCCTGAGTTCCCCATTACTTTTGACTACAGGTACTATAGGGGTCCCAAAATCTGAGTGCTCGACGCGGTATATGGAGCCGTCCTGCTGGAGACGCTCCAGCTCGCGCTCCACGCGCGCCCGCAGCGCCAGCGGCACGGGCCGCGCGCGCACGTATACCCCGCTGCTGTCTACGAGCTGTAACCGTAACGATTTCTTACAAGTGCCTAATTGATTTGTAAACACTTCAGGAAATTCTTTAACCAATTGACTGATTAATTTATCCTCTTCAATTAATTTATTAATGTTTATTTGTGTTACATTTAAAGCAGCGAGCCAGTCTCGACCTAGTAACGGCCTACTGCCGCCTTTTATTACATACAATCGAACATTGGTAGCCATTACCTTATTAAATTTAATATTTACTGAAATATATCCGAGTGGTTCGATCTTGGAGCCTGAATAGCTGCGCAAAATCAAATTATCGGTTTGCAAGGGTCTGTCACTAAATAACAACTCATAACAATTATCATTGATTGCAGAAATACGGCTACCGGTATCAACCTCGCACTCTAACAGTTCTGAGTCCACCTGCACATTTATAAAATAAGGTTGGTTACCTTGAGCCGAGGATACCACCATGTTGAAAAAGTCATCGTCTTCGGAATCATCACCAACAAAATTTTGACGTTGAACATCAACACTTTTACGATTACGCACTTTCTCACACATAACACGTAAATGGCCGCGTTGATTACAATTATCGCAATTGTAATTCGTGTAACGGCACCTATTAGCCGAATGACCTTTACCGCACCGCCAACATGCCGTGCCTCCGCGGGCTCCGCCACCGCCTGCGCCTGCGGGCGCCGCGGGCACCCCCGCGCTCTGTTGGCGCGCGCCGCGCGCGCTCGGCCGGGCGCGCACCGCGTGCAGGCCCTCGCCCGCCTCGCTGCCGCCCGCGCCGCTGCCCGCGTCCATGCTCCCCGTCGCGGCCGCCGGGCCGCCGCCGCTTATCTCGGCGTGCCGGTCCGCCGCCTCCAGAGCCAGAGCTAGCTCCACCGCTTTCTGGTAGTCGATTGTCCTCTCAGCGAATATTCTAGATCTCATCACGTCACTCGCAAGCCCTGATACAAATTGATCTCTGAGATCCTCCTCTAGTCGGTTGCCAAAATTACAAGTGACCGCGAGATGCTTTAAACTTTGTAAATATGCGGTCAACGATTCGCCTGATCGTTGTCTCCTTTGTCGAAAAATATGGCGTTCGGCAATATCCGACCGTTGTGGCTCGAGGTGAGCTCGCACTAACTCAATTAGCTCATTAAATGTTTTATCCTCCGGATTAGCTGGAGCGCATAAGTCACACATCAAACTATAAGTCGCATCACCGACCACTGTAATTAACATCGACACTTTCAATTCCGGTTTGATCTCGTTAAGTTTTATGAACTGATTGACACGTCGTACGTACGCCGGCCATTGCTTGGAAGTTAAATCAAATGGTTCGATTTTACCGATGGGCATCGCGAAAATACTTAATTTCGCGACAACACAACACAACGAGCGATCTTAAACAATATTTGGTGCACAGTACGCGTAGATTCTTCGTAAAAATATATTTTACGCCGGACTCGTCGCCAGTGCAGCGTAATAAAACCACGGTTGGAGTCTAACTGACTTTATTCAGGTCTACCTACATCTCACAATAAGTACCATATTAATGTACCTACATTACACATACACATACATTACACATACACATACATTACACACATTACATACATACATTACATTACATACATTATTTATTATTTTTAAATCTTTCTCTGACCCAAAATCTGAAAGGCCTATTCACACATACATCAGTCGTGATTATGTTTTCGTTGAAGTTTTCGGAAGTATTCGTAATTTTTCACGATTCGTGGGAATAAGCTCGTAGGAGTCTGTGCCGGTAGAGTTCACTTTGCCGGAACAGGTCTAGGATGAGGAGCCAGACCAAGAGAGATACAGAAACCGGCAGGGCAGCATGTGGCGAGCTGTTGGGCAGTAGCGGCCCCACGGACCCTATCTCCCGAGAGAAGTCTTGTTCCTCACCTCTCGCTTGCCTTTATTGGCCAGCTGGAGTGAACACTGACGAGGATCAGAGTTCCCACCTCTTTCTTGCCTTTATTGGCTGGCTTGAGTGGAGATTCGCAAGAGCAAGCGTGCTCGGAGGAAGGAAGTATTCCAGTAAGTGTTTGTAGGGATCTTGACCATCTTCCGGGCTCTGGGATTGTTCTGAGAAACGTGGGATACCTCTCCACTCCTCACAAGCACCTCAGGACATTTTGCCCCCTTGCCCGCTACGACACTATGAGCTAGCGACCGTATTGAGTGTGCAAGTCACCGCCTGCCATTTTATCTGTGTATTGTATACAAAACATTAGTCAGGCAGGGGCCATAGTCTTTCCATAGTTCTAGGTAACCATTCCTCAGCCACCCAAACCCATAGCCCAATATGTTTTGTTTCCATGTTCTGCAATAGCCCTGCACCAACCGGGGGTTGTCCTTAGGTGCACTTGCATAGTGCATACAGGGATAATCGTCGGCTGGTGTCTCCTCGTCATTTAAAATTGTCTAAGGGGTCTCTGCGAGTTGGATTGGGCCCCGCGTAAGCCTTCCAAAGGTCCAGGACCCCAGGATCCCGAGATATGTAAACATATGAAAAATAATAATATTCTTGGACATTTCACACAACAATAAGTATCTATTCATTATTATTACTTTATGTGTGAGTGCGCTGTAAAAGAATGAGAGGAAGATTTAAAGTATAGGTAGCACTTAGTTGGCTGATAGGTGGGACTCTCCGATCTTGGGGCGGTGGATACGACTACACGCAGTCAAGTAGTCACTCCCCAGGATCGGCATGCCTCACCTATCTTAAGAATAAATGTTACTAACACTAGTTTATGAGTTTACATTGTTATTAACAAATCTGGAAGTGATTTTGAAATAAATGTTTATTTATTTATAGTCATTCTAAAAAATCAAGCTTCAAAGTCACCGCAAAAAATACGACATATTTTGATACTCGTAAATAAATCAAAACCTAGGGTACTTCCCTTTGACTTAGACTCATGAAATTTGGCAGTCTCACAGCACAAGTAAAGGAAAAATTCCGAAAATCATTAATTTGTAGTTTTATCACACTTTTTTTTACGAGTACAAACATACGTTTGCAGTCGAAGAATTGACCATGACGTATATCAATATGATGGGATATAAGGGAGATTTTTTTTTAACTACAATAATAAGTTTGTTTTTGGGATAAATTAATCCCACCTACGGAACCCTTCATTGTGCGTGGTCCGACATGCATTTGGCCGGTTTGTTTATCTGCTGTGTGAATTTTAATCCCAGCTGTCATTCATGGATCTTTTACAGTCGTTACGGATCGCCAGAAGCCCGAAAGTCTGACAACCAGTCTTACCAAGGAGTATCATTACCCAGTAACTGGGCTGTGGAGGTTAGACTGGAAGCCGACCCCAGCATCGTTGGGTAAAGGCTAGGTAGATGATGAAATTGTTTGTAGAAAACACTTTTACACGTCACTGAAATCTATATAAATAAAAAAAAGAAGTCCTGACTGACTGACTCATCTGACTCAAAGCTGAAATTTTGCACAGAGGTTCCCTTTATAATGTAGAAGGATTTTCCCGTAGTACGTTCCCGTGAGATATTTTCCGACATCCCCTCGGGCGAGGTCACGGGCAAAATCTAGTTAAATACCATTCAACAGTCCTCGAATCGCATGGAACTTCGACCTCAAGATTCACTTTTAGTTAAAAAAAACTGGCGAAAAAAGATTGTACAGAAAATCTCAAGCAATAAGAACAATGGACTGTGAATAAACAGCATCTTACACCAACAATACTTTCTGATCTTTTGTTAGAAATGTCATTACGTATAACACTTGAAATCCTGGTTGAGAAGTATAGAAAATAATGACAGAAGCTTTTGTTTAGAGTCGGTACAGTCTCTGGAGACATCTTGAGTCGCGTAAAATTTAACAAAAGACTTAAAATGTACTTAAGAGCCTATACTACCTCAGGTTTTTATCTCGCTCGCGCGATTCTGCGCGCACACTAAGTGAGAGCGAGACTGAGTGCGGTGCTGGGCGCCGATAGTTTAGGTAATTGCTTTTTACGGTGAAAATAATGGCAATTTAAAAAAAATAAAAAACATAAGACCTGCTTTATAGTTAGTTCAGTTAGTATGCAAAGTTTCATGATCTAATTTGAAGTACTTTTTGAATACCAGCGGTTTATTGTTCGGTTTAGAGGTAACTTTGGATTTTTTTTCTATCGAGAAAATTTTATAGAATCGTGTTTTCGGCTAACATAGTACTTGACATCAATCCTCAACTTTACCATATATTTATTTCAAAATTAATGCTGCAATAGTTTCAACATATCAGAGGATCATGCTAAGCCGTTTGAGGTAGTATAGGCCCTTAAGGACCATCGAAAACACTAATGAAACAAAATAAAAAAAAATAGACAGTTAAAAATATTAACATTAAAGATTTCGATCCAATGATAGTCGGTGTCTTTAGATCTGTATTTTATTTTTCACTTTTATTTGTAGTGTTTTTTTTGGAAGTCTGTTGTTTTTTTTTTTTGTAAAAAAAATTATTATTTTTCACTTATAAAAAAAACTTGATTCGAATATATAACCTCCTCCTTTTTGGAAGTCGGTTAAAAATTATGAAACAGGCTTTAATTAATATGTGGAGAGTAAAGTAGCTGAAATCAACAAAAATCGAAATCATTAATCACTATATTATATTTAACTCATTGATAAGAAAACAGTCAAAGCCAACATAAAATGTATGACCTCCAACCATTTAGAGATGGATCGTTCAGAATTCAACCGCGTTATTATTGTAGAAAACCGACAATCAAAACTTAGGTTTGCTGCGCTAATTAAACGGGTCGCCCCGTTTCCCGGGTCCTAAATCGTATTTGAAGAGGAATATTTGAAGCTAGGACTAAACAAATTGCTCCATTTTTATCTCAGATCAACAAAAAAGGAAGATGGAAGCGAACATCAAAAGTAAAGCCACAAAACCGTGCTCCTGCCACAGATTAATACAGCCCGGCGAGCACGGCCGACTGTGACATGGCTTCAGTCACACATTTTATCATAGTTTGGGCGATAAAACTGTTTTGTCTTAAATGCTAGCACGGCGGCGTGAGATAATTTCTTGACATGTGACATAACTTCTTGACGTTTAGTTGGGACGTTATGTCTTATTCGCTAATATGGGCGCACCAATTATATCACAAATGTCACATTTTGACGGTGACTAAGAAAATTTTTATCACGTTCGTACGGAGGTGGTGACAAGATTTGAAAATTGAAAAAACTAATATTTTTCTCCTAATTACTCTACACCAAATGGCAATAAATTATTTTCTTGCATTGTGTGGCCGTGGTTTATTTGTGTGAAGAATTGCGCGTGATAACAAAAAAAAAAAATATTATGTAAATAAAAAAAATATACTATTTTTTATATTTTTAAAGGGTTTTTTATGTTTTAAAAATACATATTTATAAATGTAAATAATGCGCGTGGAAAAAAAAATTTGGTAAACACATAAATTACTATTTTTTATATTTTTTAAATGTTTTTTTTTTTGTTTTTATAAAAATAGGTACAATATTTAGAAATATAAATAATGCGCGTGGAAACCACCAAAAAACAAAAGAAAAATAATAATAAATCAATTTTTTTTTGGTACCTACATGTTGAGATTTATGGGTTTATGGGTTTCATAAAGGGGGCCCAAATTTTCATTATTTTTGCGATAGGACACACCGTTTTCGAGTTATAAGCAAAAGAAAAGAAAAAAAAAAGATTTTTTATTCAGATAGTCTAAAATATTCTAATATTTTCTATTTATTGTGTCACAATGTGAATTTAGCAACAAGAAAGGCATGTCGCGCCTCTAGATTATGTCACATGGTTGACCCGTGCTAGCATTTAAGACAAATTCTAAGACATGACAGAATTTATCATGTCTTGTCACACACGTCTTGGGTACGCCCGTGCTCGCCCCGCTGATGGGACACTCCGTAGCTTAGGTATGAAGCTACAAGTACGCGGCCGGCCCCGTCCGCGGGGCCAATTCAGTTGGTCAGAAGGTATAAGAGTTACGCGATAGATAGAGAGGCAACTTGTAGTTGAATATAACTGTAGGTAATAAGCGTTGTGCGATCTGAATTGCATTTTATTGTGTCATAGCAAGAGTCGCTTTTTATTTAAATGATTTTGCGGAGTGTCCCATCTGTGTTATTCTGTGCTCCTGCAAGTAAAATACACGCTCATGCACACACATATGTCATGATTTTCAAATAATAATAAATTTTGTTGATTTAAAATACTGAATTTAGAGTTGAAAGTATGTGATTTGACTCAGATGATTTTGTATCTGTGTTTTCGAGTAGTTAAAAAGTATCTCATTTGACATTTACCGCCAAAAAGTATGGCTGAAAGTTGGTAAAAAACGTGATGTTTGGAGCGTCACCTAGTTTCTAAGTTAATTCTCTTGGATCTTCGAAACCTAAAGGTTGTCTAGAAATCTAGTCTATGCTGATACTTATTGACTGCCTAGTTAAATAGTTTGTTCAATATTGTTACCCTGTACCAAGTTTGTATGTGTGCAAGAAGATAAAATATATTATGTAATAGTTTACAAGCAACACGTTAAGCAAGAATAAATTAAAGGTTATGTATGAGTTATGACTATTCCTACCTTACTAACTATTGCCATGATGATGAGTATTTATTTTATTTCATCATAGTATTTATTTTATTTTATGATAATTTACAAGCAAGACGAGGTTAGCATAAATAGATTGTTGGTTATGACTATTCCTACCTTAGTAATTGCCATGAAGAACAATATGATAAATAACAAATAATAAATGATAATGCCGCGGCCACACTATACGGACATCGCCGTTGATTACCGCGTAGGTGTAGCCACCACTTGCGGCGATTATTTGACCGAATCTTTACTGAATTTATCTATCACAATAGTCTATCGCGATGTTTAAAGCGTTTATAGGCATTGACGTTGACGTATAATGTTGCCCGGCATAAGTGAACTGTAGTTGTTCCGTGGGATTGTTGGGCGTACTTTGTGACTTCACTGGATTTTGAGTGGATATGATTTTTACTGGATTTTTATGGATTATAGATATTTATGGATGGATATGGTACCTACTTACTGTAACATATTTTGAACAATTGTTTGTTTTCCCTAAATAAATAAATAAATACTGGAAGGTGAGTAGGTACTTTGTGATTTCACTGGATTTTATGGATTTTGATGGATGAGTGAGTCACTAGTCGTCGGATTGTGATAATGGACGTACTTTGTGATTTACCAGTGAATCACTAGTCGTCGGTTAAATTGTTCTAAATGTGTATAGTAGCTGGGCATAATCTATTACCTGTTTCAATTGATTGAATTAACGAACTTAGCCAACACTTTATTTTTGCTTAGATTTATTTACATGAATTTTAGCCGCTCACACGAACAACTCGGGAACAGCTTATATCTCGCTCGCGTGAGCGGTTAAGTATCGAATGAATTGAAGTTGTGGGTAGGCAAATGATAAATGATACTGATTGTGCGAACGATAAATGGTTTTGTTTCTATGGTTAGGTTTGTAGAACCATTTTTACATGTCAATTAGCTATTATGATGCTCACTGATTTTATGATACTATGATGAATTTTATTATACCATGTTTTTTTTTATGATTATGATGCTTAGTGCTTATTGTGCTGAATCATTGGGACATTGAGTATATCTAGCCTTGAATTCTGATTCATGTGTAAAGATTATGAATTTATTACGCCCCAAGTAATCTTCATAAATAAAACTTAAATTCATCACTTGATAACTGGTGGACCGATTTGGTTATATTTTGTTTTTACTAAATGTTCGTTAGCCCTAATAGGGTTTTATGGGAATATAAATCGAAAGTTTCCTGGAAAAAAAAAAAAAGATAAAATTTTGGAATAAGTGAACCTCCATTTTCTATGAACTAGAGACCATATTGAGATTTTGATGCAACGTCTGTCGGATCTGATAGTGTGTAATATTTCCATATTTCATTGAGGTGTAACAATGACATCTGATGTCAAGCCTGGCAATAAAATTATAAATTTACTAAGCTAAATTAGGTTTGAGTTTCATTTTGCTTATAAGTTTTGACATTGCAATAATTATTGCAGGAATAAAAAAAAAAATAAAAATAAAAATTACTTTTCGCTTGCCATAATGAATTCTAACCTGAGTTACTGTTAGTTTGTTAATGATATTTCTTGTGATTGAAGAGGGCCATATTTAATAGTCTGTACTGGATGTTTAATTTTTAAAAAGTTCGATGACGTTACCCATACATTGGTTTTATCTTTCTAGATAGGTTAGGTACGATGAGTTTTAAAAGACTTATGTTCTGTTGCTGACATCCTCAGATAAACTCTCAATTGCTATTGACTCAAGAAGGTTATGCGTAACGATAAACGTCGGTTAACTGTCAGCACGTTTCTAAATACGTAACAAGCCATTCAACATTTCACTATCATTTAGATCATTTAGAGAATTTATTCCGGGAGGTTTTTAAATATGTATAACACATTAATATTTAATTTATATTAATATAGAAACCTTATGTTTTATCAAGTCGTAAAAACATTAATATTTAACTTATTTATATAATATACCTATAGAAACCTTATGTTTTGTCAAGTTGTAAGAACATTATTTATATATAGTAGGTTGCTAGTAATAAATAATTTAAGTCTTTCTTTGTAATCTTTATACTTAAGCTATTAAAACTACACTATCGTATTAGGTAAGCCTGTGATGATAGTTGTGTTTTAAATAAAAAACAACTATGACACCGAAAGAGATAGTGTCTAAAAATTGATAGTTTTATTTATAATAATATTTCTTTCGAGGGTAAATAAGTGGCTTAACACTGTCTTAGTTTTTGTGTATGACGTTTTAAAAAGAAGTAAGGTTGTTTCCATGACTACTACGTCAATTAATTATAGAACGATTAAACTGCCAACATTGGTCAGTTATGTTAGCTAGTTACAAGTTATCGAACTACTAGCGCTATTGGATAGATAAACTAAAGTTAATTGTCTCAGAAACCGGACATAACTCGCAGTTTTTAAGATGAAAACGATAATTTCGTATGCTATATTTTTATTTTAGCAGGATTTTAAACTGGAATTTTGCACTAGATAACAAAGAGGTTATTTTTTTAAAAATAATATCCATATGTGATCTGATCATTTTATTGTTGAGGACTAAAAGAATGAAGGTTTTTTTTATATAATATGTCAGATAGTATAAACGTCCAAGTAGTGTGGGTTGTTCCTTCAGTGACTTCAATGGCGTTCATCTCCTCACATCGTTTCTGGTATTGGTCCACGAACTCCAGAGTTATAAAATTTTGTTAGCAGCGTATCATGTCTAAGCGTATCGAACGTAAAGGTCTTGTATCTGGTTACAAACATATTTTTCTATTACTTTATCGATAACGGGTAGAATAGTACCTAAACGGTCTATAGTTTCCACAGTCGGTAGAACTGATTTTTTTATATACCTATTGGATGCACTACAACAGTGTTTAGTGCTTCCGGGTATTTTTCTTGTTTAACACTCATATTGATTTTGGTTTTAGACAATAACGCCTGTCTCGTCACAGATGGATTTTATTTGTTTGCAGAATGTACAGTTACAGGCTATTCACGATAAAACTGACTAGGTACATAATGTGGTGGGATGCAGCAAGTATTAATACTTGCTTTAGTTAAGGCTAGATTATTCTTTAAGTTAACATGTATAATTGTTGCATACCTTCAAGATAATATCTTAACGTTCATTAATGTAGTACTTGTTCTCTTTCTTATTATTTTTTATATTTAACTAGCTTTTGCCCACGGCTACGCCCGCGTGAATGTTGGTAAATATCGCACGGGAACGTACTACCGGGAAATCTTTCCTTATTCCTTGTAATAATATAATTCAATCATGATTCGAAAGACACGTGGCGCAATCTATTATGATAAGAACGTTACTGTTAGTTTTGTTATTGTACGTTGTTGTCAGTTTGTTGTCGGGAAACAAGTAAGTACCTGTATACCTCGTAAAAAAAAAGGAATATCGCGATAAGTCCCGTTCTCGATATTGTTTTATAACGTTATTGTTTTCCTCGGGAACAGTACTTTTAGATTTCGGCATGATTGGTTTGGTGGTTTGGGCGTGAAGGGATAGCCAACAAACAAACTTTTGATCACATTTACAATATTTGAGTAATTTGAAACAAAGATTATGTGATATTTAATTTAATGTATTTACACCTAATGCTGATCTACTCCTGGAGCAGTTTACTTACACTCAATGTTATTTGTAGCTTTAGACGACGCACATTGTGGGCCGGACACGATTCCCAAAACCCGAATATTTTAAATGAGGCTAGTTGTCGATTGTTTGTCGTATTCATAACTGTGGGGTGATTATCTGAACAAATGAGTTTCTGCAGTAGCCGATAGCGATATTGCTAAATGAATTGTACTTTCTTTTGTATACATTTGAGATTTTTAATTATTTTTGTTAAATTAGAGTGGTCCAGTATGCGACGGTTATACTTGGGTAATATCTTCCTAATACTGATTCTGAATTGTGCATCAGCCAATGATTTCATTTCTAAACTAGCCGTTGCCCGCGGCTTCGCCCGCGTGTATGTCGGTTATTATCCCACTGGAACCTTCTACCGGCATGAAAAGTATCCTATGTCTTAATCCAGGTTATAAACTATCTGTGTAACTGTGTGTAAATTTCATCCAAATCCGTTCAGCCGTTATTGCGTGATTGAGTAACAAACATCCAAACATACAAACTTTCACATTTATAATATTAGTAGGATTATTTTTGAAGACCACTAAAGTGGTTTGATTAACCGATTTGTTTTGTTGCGACCAGACAAAATATTGTTTGGTCTTAAACTCACTAGTACCTATAAATAAGGACCATATCATACTGGAGATGGAGTTGGACGTGGAGGACGTTACAAATAAAACTTAAAAAGGAGATTATCCAAATCCTCCATCAAACGCCAGTTACTCAGCTAACCAAGTAGTGCCGGTCTAGTCATACGTACATACACATACACATCATTACACATATTTACAGCACACACACCGCACAGATACACGCACATACATACATACATCCATATTAATAATTATGTCACTCTCTGTATTTTTTTACTATAATTATCTGAGTACTTCGTAATTGGCGTAATGTTTGGTATAATAATCTGTGTTTGCTTAGCGCAAAAATTCAAAATGGTCAGCTTGTTATCAAGAGAAACTCGTAGTGTAGATAAAATTAAGAAATTGTTGCCGAAGTTACATATACGGTTTAAGACATTTATTTCTCAAAAAGAATACAATTCACTTAATATGAGAAATACAAGATAACCTTAAAACTAAATATGAGAATTACTTATGAAGAAGGTAGGTACTCGTAAATAAATAAATTAGATAGTAGACGAGCAATTTTTACAGTGTTGTGGGTAAAAGGAAAAAGTGAGTGTACTATTACATGTCGATTCTTGAAGGCAAGTCAATAGCAATTACACATTGAACGATTTATATGTACCGTAATGTTTCGGAAATACAGAGTAGGTATCCTAGTTATCTTTATACTTAGCAAATTAGTAAATAAAAATGGCAACTGATTTATATGTAAATTAAATTGGTGTGGTGGGTTATATTTAAAATCTAGAAAAATCTTTTAAGATGTGGTGCTTTATGGTTTTTTTTTGTATAAAGTAAAGGACTGTATCTCTTTAATAAAAGAGATACATATCTGGTCCGTATCAAGTTAGAACGGTATTTAACAAAGAGGTATATATACGCAGTGAATGGAATTTATCCGAGTTTTGGAACGGATCAGACTGATGAATCGTCAGAAAATGAATAGTTAAATGAAATGCAGGCAAATGAATGGTAGTCTATTGTATTCAAAGATAATGTAAACTGATAAATGCTAGCGCAATCTGCGCTTAGGATACATAAGGTTTATTGTAAATTTTTGTGTTAAACATGTTTGTTTTTGTTTTTCTGTTTTCATGTTGTAATGTACGAGTATATACGCGATACGGGTTGCGCATGGTGCGCGATACTGGTGCTAGTTGCGCGTGGTGCGTGATGCTGGTTGCGCATGGTGCGCGATTGTGGTTGCGCGTGGTGCGCGATGCTGGTTGCGCGTGCTGCGCGATGCTGGTTACGCGTCGTGCGCGAGGCTGGTTGCGCATGCTGCGCGATGCTGGTTGCGCTTGGTGCGCGAGGCTGGTTGCGCTAGGTGCGCGAGGCTGGTTGCGCGTGGTGCGCGAGGCTGGTTGCGCCTTGTGCGCGAGGCTGGTTGCGCGTGGTGCGCGATGGTGGTTGCGCGTGGTGCGCGATACTGGTTGCGCATGGTGCGCGATACTGGTTGCGCGTTGTGCGCGATGCTGGTTGCGCGTGGTGCGCGATACTGGTTGCGCATGGTGCGCGATACTGGTTGCGCGTTGTGCGCGATGCTGGTTGCGCGTGGTGCGCGATACTGGTTGCGCGTGGTGCGCGATGCTGGTTACGCATGGTGCGCAATGCTGGTTGCATCGTTGACGCTTGTGTCAAATAATACCAACCAATATTATAAATCTGGTTTATTTTCATAAATTATGTTGATACGTAATAGCTAAATTGAATACTTTACACTGTTTCAATATAAATGTGTTCGCTGGTAACATTTATACAGATTTGTATTTATCACTAATTCTTGGACATTGTATCGAGTCGTGGTTGACGAACTTCTAGTTAAAAGGTTTAATCTAACTCTTAATGCTATTAAAGTTAATAATTGTCTAACTAGCACAAGAATGTCATGATTTCTTTAAAAATTTAAAAATTATGATTGTTTTGTGTGTGCCAGGAGGCAACACAGTGTCGGATGGCCGAATGTCATGATTTTCAAATAATAATAAATTTTGTTGATTTAAAATACTGAATTTAGAGTTGAAAGTATGTGATTTGACTCAGATGATTTTGTATCTGTGTTTTCGAGTAGTTAAAAAGTATCTCATTTGACATTTACCGCCAAAAAGTATGGCTGAAAGTTGGTAAAAAACGTGATGTTTGGAGCGTCACCTAGTTTCTAAGTTAATTCTCTTGGATCTTCGAAACCTAAAGGTTGTCTAGAAATCTAGTCTATGCTGATACTTATTGACTGCCTAGTTAAATAGTTTGTTCAATATTGTTACCCTGTACCAAGTTTGTATGTGTGCAAGAAGATAAAATATATTATATCAATGAAGACGTTTATCATTTCACATACAGCTAAAACCACGCTCACCGCTCTTAGTACGTGTTGAGTCGTTGTCTAGTTAACATAGTTAAAAAAATTGAATTATGCCTTCCTGTATTGTGGAAACTTGTAAAAAACAATAGCAAATCACCTGTAAAGTCCCACGGAGTCACTTTCCACATGTAAGTACCTGAAATAACATAAAGGTTACTTCAAACAAAAAACCTCAACAAATGAACGCAGTGACAAAGTGCTAGGGTTGCCGTAATACGATTTAAAATTTCCCCATTCGATTATAGTACATTATGATATAAGTGCGGTAAGTTGAAAACTACAGCCGAGGCGATATTGCTAGCCCGAGCCGTAGGCGAGGGCTACAAGAAAGCAGAGGCTGTAATTATCAAAGCGCACGTATGTCATACGACGTTTTATAACATATTTGCGAGGAAATAAATAAAACTCGGACTTTCTTAAACGAATAAATCTTTAAAAACACACTTTCTGAAAATGAATTTGCATCTTTGCTTGTTTTCCATACGATGAAATTTTGATCCGCTTGTAAGTATCTATCGGTCGATTTTTCGGGCTTAGAGTAGCCTTTTTCGCTGCCTCTGAGACTTCTGGCGGTGTCGAATGAATAAATTCATCATTACTTGACGACATTTTCAAATAAAAACAATACAGCGAAAAGGAAAAGCGCGCGGAATAATTTTTACTTGTTCACAAATTAGCGATGCGCACGCATCAGCGCTTTTTTTTAAAGGCAAAGGCACAAAAACAGCCAGTATTATTAAAGTAAATTAATATTTTTTTGTTTTTGTTACAGATAAATGGTTGTAATTTATTGACAAAATTAATTAAATCAAAGAATTAAATGTTTAACATTTAATTCTTTAATTTTATTTTATCCCAAAGTTAATTTTATTCATAAAATGTTGACCACTTTTCTGACATAAAAACTCTTTGCTTTGCTTTCTTTGCTTTTTTTTTCTTAAGATTTGAAAAAGTACCGTTGGTTTTAGACGGAGCATAATAAACCGTACGTGTTACCTTATTAGAAAGAAACTCGTGCGTTTTACTTTACGATTACGCACAAGTACGTAATGACATACATTACGATATTGAAATTGGTGAAATAAGAGGCCCTTTACGAGCAATGTGTTATAAAACACATTTATTTAAGATATCAATACAATAATTATATTTAATAATTATATTTAATAATTATAATTATAAAAATTAATTAATAATAAAATAATTATAAAATACTTTTTTATTTTTTTTTATTTAATGTGAACTTATGAATAAATATTCTATTCTATTCTATTCTATTCTATTTCCCAAATTGTATGGAAACAATTTTAACGTGGTGAGACGGGGGAGGGCGCGATTGACAAGATGGCAGACTGAGTTAGCTTGACGTTTGTCTACCTCCCCCAATAACATTGAACCTCTAGACGTTGCCATGATTACAGTGTTAAGTGTGGAAGTGCGACACATATATACCAAATTAGTAGGAAAGTTGAGACAAAGCATCGTATGTTCTGTCTCTTACGGCGTGCCGTATTTTTGCTTGGCGAATTTTTGAATGTTAGCCAAACAAAGTGCTTTCACTGTTACACAATTTAACTTGCATCGATTAATTTAACTTTTTTGGGCAGTTTTTGCATTGTGCGTATGTATGTATACATGGGTTTCAGTCCAAAATATGGAAGATTTCTTACGTTAAACATCATTTCTCATACCACATAACCTAGAAAAAGTATTATATTGCTGTCTCATGACCGGCCACGCGGTGGCTCCATCTGGATGTATATTATCTAAGACCTCCCGACATACCGCTCACATACCCCAGGCAGTGATAGCACTTATAATTTTATATTGTTCTTGAGGCTTGTCCGCCGTAAAAGGCGCGGTCACTGTCGGACTGCATAGAAAAGAAAGAGAAGCGCGATGACACAACGCTCGCAAAATATGAAGTAACTACCGATTTACAAAAAATCTAGATATTGGACTAAAAAAGTAATCACATGATTCCTTATTATTCTGTATAAATTTATGAACACTTTTAATGAAAACTGTAGGAGTAATATGGTAAAAACTCGAAAAAATAGACAGAAATAGACCTGGGTTATGCCTTTTTTTTTCTTTAGTTCTACAAACTAAAATAGATTTCAGGACAGTTGAAATCACTTCTTATGTATTTTAGATCATTGTGTATTTTTTTCTGTCAAAAAGGTGCTATAGTTACTGTAAAAAATGAAACAAAGTTACTTATTTTCGCCATATTTCAGGGAGGACAAGTCTTAATCCTGTGCATTATTTGTTTAGGTGCGTGTTAAGGGTAGTTGACTTTTATATTAACGTTTAGCATACGTATTCACTCGTCACTTGAAAATCCCAAGAATTCAATTATTTGAGAAAGCACAGACTCGGTAAAAACTCTTGTTCACTGTTTGGGTCTTGGATTTATGCCAGATGAGATAACAGAGGCTCTTTGCCAGATGAGATTACTTCACAATATGAAAAACTAGCTTTCGCCCTCGGCTTCGCCTGCGTAATCGTCTAAAACTATCTCACAGGACCGTACTACCGGGATTCAAAGTATCCTAATATGTCCTTACCCAGGTCATGGTCTATCCATATCACCGTATGCTTTTCATCTAAATTTTTACAGCCGTACGGTATGAAAAGGTGACAGACAGACAGAGAGTCAGATAATAAATTCAAATAATCACTTAAAGAAACACAAAACGAAAAATTGGAAGTTTTGTAGGATGACATCGTTGTCTGTTTGACTGACTCGTTGTCTGACTCTTTTTCGCGTGGAGGTATCAAGTTGATAGAAAAATCATCCTCTATTTTACCCCCTTATGGTGTGGTTTTACAAAAACGCAGAAACACTTAATTCTTTATTTCTTAACAGAAGCATCAATTTAAATGTTCATACCCCTAAATTAAGAAAGCAGGGTTTCCGTTTCCGTACAAACTCCCTTATAATATCACCCCCTTAAGAATTATTTTTGAGACAAAAATTAGCCTCCTCTTCATTTCCCAAGATGCCATCTAACTCCTTGCCAAATTTTATCGAAATTTACGTTTATACCACTGAACAATGGTTTAGATGTAAAAAGGTAACATACAGACAGACGGACAGATTTAATTTAGAATTTATAATATTACAGTTCAGAGTATAGAATAGTATTTATCTACACCCATGCTATAAATCCTCTATAAAAGTTTCTGAAACAGTTAGCTTATTGCCAACATTATAACAACCAGTGTCATAGTGACCATAATATCATCCAAACGGGTGTTATAATGTTGTACTGAATTTCATAATGCAACTCGTTTTCAAAAAAAGAACATTGTAATGCACGCGCGTTTCACGCACGTCGTATACTATGACGCCCGCGCCGGCCGCCATGTTCGATATGAGTATTAGTATTGCAAAAAACCGTTTCAGAACCTTTTATAGAGGATTCATAACATGGATGTAGATAAAGTCTTGTATGCAACTGTACATAATTAGGTATTAGAACACTCATGTGATACTATTTTCACACTCGGCTTCGCCTCGTGTGATAAACCCACATTCGTGTTTTAATACCCCTTATTATACGTCAGTTGCATAAATAACTATTAAACTATGGATGGATGTTGTTCAAGAATAAGGCTTCAGAAGAGCCTCTCTTGGGGGATGAGTTTCCAAAAAAACGATGATAGAACTTACTTTTACTTATAAACAGAAGTCTAAATGACAACTTCCACGTTTGTAACTTTAAAAATGACAAACTTCAATCCTAACATTCATCCCCTAATTTACCCCTATAAAGGATATTTTTTTAAAAATCCTTCCTTTATTACTTAGGATATCTTAAAATTCAATACTTCTAGACGCAGCGGTCCCAGCGGACCCAGCGGCAGAGGAGGCCTGTGTCCCAGCAGTGGGAACATAAAAAAAATTAAGATTGTTATTAAGTAGATAATAAACCTAGAACCTACTCACTCTCATACCCTTTAAATATACCAGAAGACATAAAATACACAGAAAATACATCAAGAATGTTATATTAAAAAAACCGGCCAAGTGCGTGTCGGACCACGCACAATGAAGGGTTCCGTAGTTGAAAAGAATTTATCCCAAAGACAAACTTAACATTGAGTTGAAAAACATGTTCTCCCATACATTTATATACGTCACGGACAATTCTCCAAGTGTATATTTAAGTTTGTATTCGCAAAAAACTATTCATAAACATAACATATTATTATCACCTTGACATATGACCTTGCTTCTTGCAAAACATGATTCTAGGTCAAAACGGGAAGTACCCTATAGGTTTTGATTTACTTGCGAGTATCAAAATATGTCACATAAATGGCCATATTTTTTTAATGCGTTGATTTATAAGCTTGATTTTTTCAGAACTCTTATGGATCATAGACTTAAGTATTTGATATTAATTTAAACTTGATTCCTCCACACGTTCCTGAGAAAAAGGGTCTTGACAGATGACATACTTAAAAATATTTTTTTATGTGATTAAATTATAAATTAACAATTTTCGGACTTTTTACATTTCTTGTGCTGTAAGACCTTGCTTCTTGCCAAATTTCGTGATTCTAGGTCAACGGGAAGTACCCTATAGGTTTTGATTTACTTGCGAGTATCAAAATATATCGCATAAATGGACGTATTTTTTTATTGCGTTGACCTAGAAGCTTGATTTTTGTAGAACTCCAAGGGACCATAGACTCAAGTATTTGATATTAAATTCAACTTGATACCTCCACGCGTCCCAGAGAAAAAGGGTCTCGACAGACAGACAGAGAGACGGACGGACAGACAGACAGGCAGACGGACAACAAAGTGATCCTATAAGGGTTATTTTTTTTCCTTTTGATGTGCGGAACCCTAAAAACAAAACAAATATTCCTTTTTTATAAGCGTCCCTTGGAGACCAAACTCATGCATGCAAATTAATTCATCAAAACCATGATGAAATCCGGGATTGGACATACTATAGACGCTCCCATAGTAATTGACTTTATTTCTGGTCCTGTCGGTCTCTTAGGACCAAAAATGCGAGGGTTGGATACACAAACCTCTCTTTGTTGTGGGCAAATTTGTGTCAGCCTTTGTTACAAAATATTTAAATAAATGAACACTGGAGGGTTGATGAGATTTGTATGAATAACTTTGAGTGCATGATGATAGCACGCAAAGGGTTAGGTTATGTTTTGGAATCTGAAAAGACTAAAATGAGTTGATCACGCGACGAAGTGGTAATTTCAAACAATTTACGATCGTAATAATTAGTAGAAACAAATAGGGGATTAATTATAACGACTACCAAAAAATAATAATGGTCACCAAAATGTATAAATGCTTACCAAATCTGCGTCGACCTGCTGACGAAAACCCTAATGCTAGACGGTCGACGTCAGGGACACCCCAAGTTTTGGTTGGTTAGGTTTCTTTGAGCCCTGCAGACAGAAATAGGAGCCCCGCAAAGCGGCTCTGTCGACCTGCTGTCAGTTTTCTAAAGTTATAATTTCACAATAAAATGGTTTTAATTTTGGTGAGCATTTATCCATTCTGGCCGGTAGTAAAATAGGTTCTTGTCCGGTAGGCGTTTAAAGACAAGCGAAAAAATAGTACCTACTCTGATTAACAGAAGAATTTAGTAGCAGTAACCAATTTAGGACAGTGCGACAAGAAAGACTTCCTACATAAAAATACCGGCCAAGAGCGAGTCGGACTCGCGCACCGCGAGGGTTCCGTTCCGAAAAAGTGTGCTATTTAGAGACATCCTTTTATTTTTCCTGTAATCTTTACATAAATTTCTATCATATAGAATTGTTTCAGATTTTTCTCTATGCAAACTTGGGAGTTATGGGGTAACGGTATTTTTTTACATTTTTCATCAAAATTCGAAAACTATACGGCCTAAAAAAAATTTTAAAAAATGTTTGAGTGTGCAAACAGCGCTCTTTCATATGATACCCTACATGACCTAGTATCCTAAACATACAATAGTATCTAAAACATACATATTTTTATGTTTTTCTTATTTGCAAAATAGTTGGGTAAACGCCATCTAAATCTGTTCCAAATTTCAAGTTGATAGCATTAGTAGTTCTTGAGATATCCAGCTGTGACAGACAGGCAGACAGACTGAGTCGCACCATAAGGGTTCCTTTTTACCATTTTGGTACGGAACCCTAAAACCGCCCGCTGCAAATATTTTTTTTTTTATAAAGAAATGTACCTACTTCTACAGACATTTGTGTTATATCTTACATAAAACTATCGTATAAAGACCCAAGAGTAGAACGGTAGTTCAAAGAATCAAAGTGAAAACCTCAGTCTATACTAAATGCAAAAGGATAGCCTTTTGGACAGTTCCAATACAAAGCAAATCTACAAACGAACTACATTCGAGCAATCATAAATGTTCTCCAATGGAACAGTGGTCCTTTTATACGAGAATAGATTTTAATGCCGCAACAATAGGGTACAATTTAGTTTGGGAAGTTATTGTCGTAGCCCAGATTGCCGTCTTCCGTTCAGCCTAGATTGGAATAGTTTAATAAAACCTAGATTTCGCGTATGACTGGGTCTTGTGATTTCAATGTAGGACAATTTTAGTATTTTATTTTTTATTTTTCGCAAAAGTACTACTATATAGATTATGTTATATCAACAATGATTTTTAGATATATTTTGTAGGTACTTTAATTTTAATTTTAATTTTAGGCGTGTGACTTAGCTATCGCATCAGGATAAGTCCTGTAATGGTAGTTTTAAGGCATTTCAATAAATAAATAAATAATTTTTTTCTTCATGAAGGAAACTGTTTGATTGATTAGCAGATTGAAGAATTTATCCAACTGTTAAAGTGGTTTATGGTAATTTTTAACCGACTTCAAAAAAAAGGAGGAGGTTCTCAGCTCGTCGGAATCTTTTTTAGGGTTCCGTACCTCAAAAGGAAAAAACGGAACCCTTATAGGATCACTTCGTTGTCCGTCTGTCTGTCTGTCAAGACCCTTTTTCTCAGGAACGCGTGAAGGTATCAAGTTGAAATTAATATCAAATACGTAAATCTATGGTCCCTTGGAGCTCTAAAAAAATCAAGCTTCTAAGTCAACGCAATAAAGAAATACGGCCATTTATGCGCCATATTTTGATACTCGCAAGTAAATCAAAAACTATAGGGTACTTCCCATTGTCCTAGAATCATGAAATTTGGCAAGAAACAAGGTCTTACAGCACAAGTAAAGGAAAAAGTCCGATAATTGTTAATTTGTAATTTTTTCACACAAAAAAATATTTTCAAGTCTGTCAGCCTGTAAGACCCTTTTTCTCAGAAACGCGTGGAGTCATCATGATGAAATAAATATCAAATACGTAAGTCTATAGTCCCTTGCAGCTGTAAAAAAATCAAGTTTCTAAGTAATCGCGTTATAAGAATACGGCCATATATACGACATATTTTGATACTTGCAAATAAATCAAAACCTACAGGATACTTCCCTTTGACTTACAATTATGAAATTTGGCAAGAAGCAAGGTCTCACAGCACAAGTAAAGGAAAAAGTCCGAAAATTATTAATTTGTAGTTTTATCACATAAAAAAATTTTTTTTTCGGTAACAATGTTAAATTTATTTTTGGGATAAGTTCTTTTCAACTACGGAACCCTTCATTGTGCGTGGTCCGACACGCACTTGGCCGGTTTTTTTTAAATATATATTCCCCGATTACTCGAAGATGGCTGGATTTGAACATTCTTTTTTTGGTTTGAAAGGGTCTTTCTAGGTGGTCCTATAATTATATACATTTTATTAACTTTACTTGGGTAGTTTTTGAGATAGCTTCGATAATACGTATTTTTTGTACTTAGTCTATGTGTATAGTTATGTATGATGTTATTAATAACTTTCTGTCACTGCAATTTACATAACAGGTAGTGGTATTCGAATTTGAGTGGGGTAAGTACTTCTAAAAAGTGAAAAAAAAAAAAAAAAAAACTACAAAGTGAAAAGTAACTTTAATTTCCGAAGTTGGTGGAAAACACAAAAATACAAAACCAAAGACACCGAAATTAAAGTTATCCTTTACTTTGTTGGGGTTTTTTTTCTTTTTTTTTTTTAAAAATTAATAATACGTGTTCAATATTTTTCATGAAGGCCAAAAAAAAATAGTTATATTGGCGAAATGCAATGAAAATGAACGAGGAATACATAGGTACGTGATGCAATGTTTATCTCAAACAAATAAAAAACAAAAGAAAACCGTGTTGCTCTTTATATATCTAGATCAGCGTAAAAATGTTCATACTGTCCAATTTCTAAATAACACAGTACCACTGAAATCTCGTGGGATAGAGAAGTTTCGTACAGACAGCCAACGTTTTAGTGCCACAAACAAGATTTGATCAAATAAAACTGTAGCTGTTCACTTTGTATTAAGTATCTCAAACATAAAAGTGGATTGGTCCAAAGCGCTTGTACCTATTTCATAAATTATTTTATTTTTTATGTTATATTATCTATATAAATAAAAAGAGAAGTGTTCGCGACGATGCGACACCAAACAGTGTTTATAGTTTTTGATTTTTTAAATTAATTTAACATAATTATATCGACAGTGTTTTATAGTTGAAAACAGTGATAAATAGTGTTTCTTAAAGAAAATTTAAGTACAGCCCTTATAAACTTCAATTAAGTGGGCTTTATAGCCGTATTTTACAGTTTTCTTGGTGCGCCCAGGTACCCTAGATCAAGACCTAGCCCAGACGTAATATTAGAGGTTTAGTCTACCTGAAAAGCCCACTTAATTGGGTTTATAGGGGCTGGAAATGTTAATATGTTGATTTTTGTTAATTTGTTTCATCGATCTAGGTTTTCAGGGCGCGTCACGACCTGAAAAATATAGTTGTGGTATTGTAATTATCATAGTGTTTTTAGGTCATTACACCAGCTTGAGATACCTGTTTAGATCATTAAAATAGCTTGATTAGTTTTTGAATTAGCTTGAAATTATTTTTTAATCAAATTTTTATTTTTTTGTGTTTACACTGTAAAATCTTTTCAGTAAATAACGTTACAGGAACTACAGTATCTCTTTAGTTGTGCAATGTTATGACGATTCTGGCAATGTATAACATGTCATAATTACTTTAATATTTAGGCTATTTTATAAGCGATTTTGTAAACCTTTCATAGTAAAGTTCTGGTCAAAATAAAGTTAAAATGGAGACGATTTGCGGCTCTCGTTAAGGTAAAGTTTCGAGGTACCTAAGCGCGCAAGCAAAAACATAGACTAGTAGCTATCGGCATGGTACCATTCTGTTCCTGGAGAGTTACGCAATTCGTCTCCTGAAATTTACTGAAAACTTATCAAGCTGCTGTTTTTATGTTCTTCAAGAAATCCTTCCTCGTCAAGACTTCAAAACTTAGCCGGCCCGCCGGCCATCAGCTTGCAGATAATCTGAGCCTATAGGTGCAGGACGTCAACGCCGTTTGGACTAGGAGGCCTAACCTCACACATAGGCATACACACTCCTTTCACCTCATCGTGTCCATCGATCACGCCCGTCCGGCACAAGAAATCCTGACTGACTAACTGACTGACTCATCAACGCCTAGCCCAAACCCTTGGACCTAGAAAGCTGAAATTTTGCAGAAGTTCCCTTTATAATGTAACAAGGAATAAGGAAGGAATCCCCGGTAGTACGTTACCGTGGGATATTTTCACGCGGGCGAAGCCGCTGGCAAAAGCTAGTATTTCATAAATTTTATTTCATAAATATTTCTGTAACGATGCTTCTTGCACGACACTTTTGCAATAGTAAGTGTTTTTGATCGTGCGTTGAGCGATTTATGGTAGGAGAAAAATGTTGCGCAGTTCAGTTTTCACTAAGTATTTTATTTATTTTGTTACTCTCAAACGTTGTGAACTAGGGTTCTGTACCCGAAGGGTACCAAACGGAACCCTATTACTAAGCCTCCGCTGTCCGTCCGTCCGTCTTTTTTTTACCCAGGCATAATGCCTGATAAAGTAGTTTTCACACTGCTGAATTTCAGGCCTCTTCTTTGTGAGAAGGTAGAATGTATAGTTCAAGGACATACCCACCGATTCCTCAGTATCTGGCCCTTCATCACCATCATCATCATTGTCAGCCTCGTCCCCCCCCCCCCTGCTGATTATAGGCCTGCTCTTTTGTACCATGCTTTCCTGGTCTATGCGAGTCTCATCTAGCCTTTTCATTCAAATCCAGCCAAATTCCAAGTCTAATGGGTACGTCTTCAAAGCATTCAAACATCTGTTATCTGCCTGTATTGTTATAAATAACAGTCACTCCACACATATATCGCATAACAATAGACGCATTGGGCCAGATAAACACTGAGGGTTGAATCTATTTAAATAAATATGCTATATTTCTTCACGTCTTTTCTGTGGGCAGAACTCCAAGGGAATGAATAGTGTGCAATCTAAATGGTGCAGGTCGTTTATCTTCTGTAGTCAAATAAATAGATCCGACTGCCATGTGCCACTTATATATTTCGTAAATAAGAACCACTTTGAAAGCCAAGATTACTAAGTGAAAATGATCATGGTTTAAAATTATGACATGAAAAGGACTCCGTCAAAAAAAAGTTTTGAAGTCAGGTAGCTTATGATTAACACGTAAGCTACTTTTTTTTGCGGGAAAATGTAGTGTTTCCAACCCGTGGGTAGCAAAGGATTCAGGATATATTTGCTACTCTTTCAAACTCAAACGGCTCGAGCGATTTTGATGAAATTTAGTGTGGAATTAGCTGACACCCTGGATTAACACAATAGGCTACTTTATATCCCGAAAAATGTAGTATTCTCGTGGGCATGAGACTTTTTTTGCCTCTTAAAATGTGATAATTTTTCTCACCGATTAAAAAATAATACACGTTTTAGTGAATCCCATAAACCGCGGGTAACTCTATAAATATTTACCTACCTATTGCAACTCATGACGTACAGTTAGTGATTAAGTCTAACGGTGAGTTGCACAAAACCATATTCGTTTATTATTAGATAGGTACATTATATAAGGAATGGCGTGAATTTAAAGTCTCCGTTAAGGCTCCTCCTCCCTAAAATACGGAGAAACTAAGTAACTTTGTATACATCTTTTACAGTAACTATAGCATCTTTTTAATGGGAAAAATTACACAGCAATCTACAATACATAAGAAGTGATTTCATATGTCCTGAAATCTATTTTAGTTTGTAGAACTAAGGGAAAAAAATCTAAATCCAGGTCTATTTCTGTTTTTAGGGTTCCGTACCTCAAAAGGAAAAAAACGGAACCCTTATAGGATCACTCGTGTGTCTGTCTGTCTGTCTGTCTGTCCGTCTGTCCGTCTGTCACAGCCAATTTGCTCCGAATCTAATGGACCGATAAAGTTAAAATTTGGTACACATATGGATTTCTGTGACCCAAACACGTACAGCTAAAGTAAATATATAAATTTTGAATATGAGAGTCACTTTTAGGGGGAAAATAAGAATATTAAAAAAAAAAGCTTTGTAAACTGTACCGAGTGACATATCAAATGAAAGGGCTTACTATGAGGGTTTCAAATATATTTTTTTTTATAATTTTAAAATTTATTGTGTTAAAGTTATTTAAGAAAATAGACGAAAATTGACCATTCCCCCCCCTTATCTCCAAAACTACTGAGCCTAAAATTTTGAAAAAAATATAGAAATTAGTTCTATACCCGTAGATTACAGGAAAACCTATAAGAAGTCTGTGGTCTTAAAATAACATGGTAAATCTATATATATAAAAAAATCAAAGTCCTGACTGAGTCACTGACTAATATACCAACGCACAGCCCAAACCAATGGACCTAGAGACTTGAAATTTTGCACATAGATACCTTATATAGTGTAAACATCCACTAAGGAAGGATTTTTTGAAGTTCCATCCCTAAGGGGGTAAAATAGGGGATGAAAGTTTGTATGAAAAATCCTATCCCTTGAATTAATAGACTTGAAACTTAGCACGAATATTCATCTAAGTAAATTATAAAGTTTATCATTTTTAGTTTTCCTAAACTAGCCCCTAAGGAGGGATTGGGGGTGTCAAAGTTTGTATGGAGGAACTTTAACACGCGGTCCGATTAACTCAAAACTCAGTTTGTATACTTGAGACCAAAAATTAAGACTAACGTGTATTAGGGTTTTCCAAAAATCTACCCCTAAGGGGTGAAAAGTTAATTTTATAGCGGAGGATTTTATTGGGGGCTTTGTTAACTCTAAAATTGGTGTAAATAATGTTTGAGTCAAGTTATGGAAACATACCAGACGATTTTTGAAATTCTTTAGGTATCTGTGTTCGTGAAAACAGAGATACAGTTTATATGAAAAATCTTATTAATTTGGTTAATGAACTTGAAACTTAGCACAAATACTTGCATAAGTAAGTAATAATGTTTGTCATTATTAGTTTTTCAAAACTACGCCTCGAATGAGGTTTAGGGATGTTAAAGTTTGTATAGAACAATTTTAAAGCGCAGTCCGATTAAAAAAATGGTACTTTGAGTCATGTTAGGAAACTTGCCAAACGAATTTTCACCGATTTTGACGGCATATAGCTGATGTTTTAAGGAGTAACTTAGGCTATTTTTATTTTAGAAAATAATTAGGGTTCCGCTCAAGAAAATTAAAATCCATGAACTCAGACAACCACGTACAGCCCAGTACAAACTTACTAAGCCTCCGCTGTCTATTACGGCTATAACAACAAATAATATAAATAAAGCAAAGTTAAAAATTTAAGGGGTCGGTCCCCATACAATAAACTTTTCATTTTGAAAAAAAAAATAAAAATTTTAATCTAGCATGTGGGGTGTCAATGTCATTATTTCATCACCGCTGCTCTCAAAACGGTGAAGGAAAACATCGTGAGGAAACCGGCATGTCCTAGAACCAAAAATTCGAAGACATGTGACATCTACCAACCCGCACTGGGCCCGCGTGGTGGATTACGGTACGGCCCACTCCCTCTCACCGAGAGGAGGCCTGTGTCCCAGCAGTGGGAACATTATAGGCTGATTATGTGTTATGTGGGGTGTCATCGTCTAGAACTCATTGAGTAGAGTACAAACATATTTTTTTTTATCTTTTAAAATTAAGAAATAGGGGGCCGTAAAAGTTGTAAATTTTAGACCACTTTTGTACGAGCGCAACAATTCAACAAATTAGGAATTTGAAACTTCTTTATACCATGTAAGTATCATGAATACTGTATTTAATCAATAATACTGAAAACGGCGATTCATAAGGTATTTTGTTTAAACATGGTGATTTTCTGCAACTGCAAAAAATAACCTTGTAATTCACAGTATCATTATAAAATAAGTAAAAAGTTATCTTTGCGATTGTTAAACATATAATATGGTACGGAACCCTTCGTGCGCGAGTCCGACTCGCACTTGACCGGTTTTTTTTTGTAGTTTTTACCATATTTCTACCTACAATTTTCATTAAAAGTGTTAATAAATTTATACAGTTCTCTACAAAATAATAAGAAATAATTTCATGTTATTACTTTTTTAGTCCAATCAATAGATTTTTTGTAAATCGATAATTACTTCATAATTTGCAAGCGTTGTGTCATCGCGCTTCTCTTTCTTTTCTATGCAGTCCGACAGTGATCGCGCTTTTTACGGCGGACAAGCCTTAAACTAATGTGGTTTTGTGCAACTCACCGTAAAAGATCTAATGCACTCAACAGTACCATAAGCAGCTTCACCACATAGCGGAACAGTTTATCGGCACGCGGTGAGTCGCCATTACTTCTGGAATGTATTTATGATTCAATTCCACTATTTTATGTGCACTAGTAATCGTTTATTAAGTTTTGGATACCGCACTTGGCCTGGAGTATTGCCATAATGAGTATACTTGGCTGGAGGATTAGTATTGTGGGTACATCTGCTTATGCCGCAATGATTGTGGTTGAAACTTGGCAGGGAATTAGTAGGACGCGCTTTATCAGTTGGGTAACACTGTAGTTACCCAACTGATAAAGTGCGTCGTGAATCTTCGTTCGCACAGAAAATAAACTCTGGCCCCAAAGATTAACGAAAGAATGCTTAAAACTTACAATTAACCTTAGATCACTACTATAAGGTTCATAATACACTGCAGCTGTTAGTTCCGTCTCACTCGCAAGTATGGCGGCCGACTAAAGGCTCTTGAACAGACAGAGGCGATGTCGCGTCGCGACGTGTCGCGTAGCGGTGTTGCGACGCGATAATATCGCAATATCGCTCGCGATATCGCCTCTGTCTGTAAGAGCCTTAACATTCCATGCGGCGTGCGCTAACATGGCGGCAGCTGCCGACCAATAACGGTACAGGAAAAAGAAGCGCGGTTCGTGGAGCGTGGGCCAATAGCATTTCCCGCGCTTTGAAAATTTATCTTCTGCGCAGGTAAGTACATCGGTAAGCCCTAACAGTTGGGTACAGTTGGGTGCTTTATGCTGTAATTGGCAGGATTGATAATCATACTTTCTTATAATTGCTTTGTGAGATTTAAGAGGGCTGTCGCATTTTGTCACCTCTCTCACTCACACGGAAACAAATTTTTAAGATCGTTAAATGAAAAGATGCTTTTTTGAAAAATGTAATCATTTAGGGAACTAGTAAATAATATTAATTTATAATTTAATATTATTAGTAACGAAAGAAAGCAACATGATAATAATTATTTAGATAGAAAATAATTATGTACTATTGAAGACAAAAGTGCATGAACAGCCTAAGGTCGACTTTTGACTGTGAGGTTTTGCATTACGTTTCATTACTTTTCAAGAGACGACTAGATGGCGCTGTTCAAACATGAAAATAACACTGCAAAGCTTAAAACCTTATTATGCAGAGGCACATAATAAGGTTTTTAATACCTAAAATAATTACTAAGAAATAATAATACTAAGAAATATGAAACCCTGTACAAACGATTTTGGTTTGGAATTCTCCATGCACTTCTGTCTTCGTTAGTACCAGATCATAAGGTATTTTGGTCCTTCAATTCTCCACAAAAAACTCCACAAACTCCACATTTCTATTTTCAATAACCAAAATGAAAGGAAATCCATTAAAGTTTGTACAACTTCAACATAAAAGTGTATTGTAACGACTTCGAGCTGAAGACTTCGAGAGATAAAGTTGCTCAATAAACTTCCATTAGAAGTCGTTGAAGACGTCGGCTCTGGTGCCACACTTATCCGTGTCAATGGGGGGGATGTTTGTATTTTAGGTTTGGGTTAACTTATGAGCAAAAAGCGATTTCTTAAAATTACAAGTAAAAACCACCTGAAAAATTATTATAGTATAATTAAAATCTCGCTGCAGACTTGGTCATAAATCATAATCGGAGTAGGGATGTGCGCTAGTTGCGCGCGCTCAAGGCCATTATCGATAACAGATGATGACGATGACTCAGACGAAGAATTTTAATTTTCTATTTTTAGTTTTATATATACGTTCTTTTGTTTATATATTTAATATGCTTTGTAGTAAATTTGGTAATAAAATAAAATAAAATGTGTATTTATTTCTATCACCCATTTATAAATATATAAAACTATCGATATCACTCATCGACTGCAGTAATGCACAGGACTACGTGTGGGCGTGGCCTGCCCATAAGGCCCGTGAGTGGGAAAGAGAGCGAAACACTCGAATGATTTATGACCGAGTCTGCAGCGAGATTTTAACTATACTATAACAACTAGCTTTTGCCAGCGGCTTAGCCCGCGTGGATGTCGGAAAATATACCACAGGAATATACTACCGGGAACTCCTTTCTTATTCCTTGTCTACATTATAAAGGGAACCTCTATGCAAAATTTCAGCTTTCTAGGTCCATGGGTTTGGGCTTGGCGTTGATGAGTCAGTCAATCAGTCAGTCAGGACTTCTCTTTTTATTTATATAGGGTGACTGGTAATTAGTGACCGACACCTAAACACATGATTATGCTCATGATAACAAACAACTTTTACTATGGGACCAAACCTGAAATCGCGAAAAAAAAATCAGCTGCTCCCTACATTTTGACGAGTTATGTGAACATGAATGAATGTATGCGGCAGCTGATTTTTTTTTCACGATTTCAGGTTTGGTCCCATAGTAAAAGTTGTTTGTTATCACGAGCAGAATCATGTGTTTAGGTATCGGTCACTAATTACCAGTCACCCTATATATGTAGATAGATGAAACGGGTAAGTCGGTGAAACAAGAAAAACAACTTGAGATTATGGCCGACAGTAAATTAAATAATGAAGCAGCTGACGTAGCTGAGGCATTCAATGAGTTTTTCGCCAACATACCTATAACTACGACTCGCTCCTTAAATTCGTCCCCATCTAAAGCTGAAAACCTTTTGCATAGTAGTGTGCCCAAATGTAGTCGCTTATTTAGCTTCGAACATGTAACACCTCGTGATGTGGTTAATGTTTTTAACACACTTAAGTCTAATAGCACTCGTGATTACTGGGGCATCTCCATTACACTATTAACCCCTCAAGTGTCGAATGCACCCCAAGTGTGCAAAAGGACAAAACTTGACATAATAGGCATATAAGCTTAGATCACGTATATATAAACGTAAAAAAAACATCATCCGATGGAAAACATATCATTATCAGTAGTTGTGAACCTATGGGGTTCGCAACTAACCCCCAACCCTCCCCACTCGCTGGGGTTTTGGGTCTAAAATCAGCCAAACTCAGACACTTGAGGGGTTAAGTAATATAAAGTTTTTTTTAAATAATATATTTGTTCTTATATAACAGTAGAAGGTTTAATGAAGATCACTTGTTTCGCTTTAGTATCACTTAGTTTTTTTTCTCTCTCAAATCCTCTCCTATTTCTGTCTGCGGGGTTTAAAGGATCCTAACCAACCAAACCTCGGGGTGCCCCTGACGTCGGCCGTCTAGTCAGTAGGTACTAGGTACCGTTTCCTACGCAGGAAGAAAGATAAGGTCTTGGCCTTGGCACTAACCCAACCTGTTGCTATCACAAATCTCAAAACTTCTCGACGCAAACTCCTTCAACTGCCAAAGCGCATTTCCGCTTTAGCTTATCTTTTAGAAACTTTTGAAACAGAAGATGAAATAAGTTCGACGTCGGCAGCTAGCGAGATGATGAGATTCTCGATAAAGAGCGATAGTTGCTGTATGTCTTAAACAAACAAATAATGCAAGACCTAGTTTGCTGGGAGATTTTGAGATGATCCACTACACTGCAAGGTAGTGGATATCGTATCCTTTATTCCTCATGATTTCAGTTTGCAGTTCCATCTCAAACTCCCACGCTATACAGAGTGTAAGTGTAATCATTGGCAATATTTTACGGGGTCATTGTACTCAGCATTATGAACAACTTTTACTATGGGACCAAACATGAAATCGCGAAAAAAAAAATCAGCCGATCAGTACATTTATGTTCGCATAATTCGTCACAGCTGATTTTTTTTGCGATTTCAGGTTTGGTCCCATAGTAAAAGTTGTTCATAAAGATGAGTACAATATACCTTAAAAGATTGCCACTGTTTACACTTACACCCTGTCAAAAAATTAAATCCTGAAAATGGTTACGAAAAATCCCCAAATTTATTTTGATATCGCTTTAACGGAGCATTAGCTAAATATCGAACCCGATGTTATTTGCAACAAAACACTATCTTTTTAACCCACTGGACCAATAATGCTTCTGGTTCATATTTTGCATAAGAATTTTATGTGCAAAATAAATCAAACGAAATGGTTTTTATATGCTGTGCTCGTGACCCGGTCCACGTGAGTAGTTTTTTAATATTCTGAATTTAAAACTACTTATGATTTTTTTACAAAAGTAACTGTGCTCTATACTAGAAAGATTTAGGTAGTAAAATAAAGGTAAAAATCTTGATGTGACTTTTTACACAAACATATCTATATATATAAAACAAAGTCGGGTTTGTTCGAACACTTATAACCTGAGAACTACTGGACCAATTTTCATGGTTTTTGATTTGTTGTATTTGTCTCCGTCCCGAATAGCAGAATAACTATTAAAAACATAGGAAAATTCACAAAAAAATATGAAGAAAATTCATTTTCTCATACATGAAAGGGCAGGGCAATGTCTGTCGGGAAACTTTCATTCTTTTTAGAATTCCAAATTCAAATTCATTTTATAATCAGTTGTTCATTTGTTTTACTGCCGTTCGATTTATTGAATTTTGGACAGGTCGTCTGGCGGGTCAGCTACTTATGTAGTATTCTAAAATAAAAATGTATGTAGGTACGAGCATCACTTCAGAACGGATGCACGTATTTGGCTAATTCTTTTTTGTTGTATTTGTAATTGTCAGGACAAAGTTTGTATGAAAGAAACTTCTACACAGTTTATTGTTATAACGTCAATTTACTAACACTACTGTACTAAATATGGTGGAGATTTGATACAAGTAACAACCTCAGATTTTTTATAGGCCTATGGTAACAACCTACTATCCCAATTTATTTTGGGTCTGCGCAACATGTCCCTTTCTTCCATACTTCTCTATTAGTCGTCATCTCGGTACACAGTCCATCCATCGTTCCTTGATCTTCCCCTACTCATATAGCCATTGACATTCATACTCAAAACAATTTTTTTTTCAAATTAATTGGCTCCAATTAATCATTTTCATGTTCTTGACTTTTTACTAAGTATAAATTTATTCCGGTATTTTACTTTTCAGCAAAAAATCTTAGGTTCATTCTTAAAATATAAATTAAGTTTTCCTAAACAATTCAAAATGTGCTCAGCTTGCGCCTTCAGGAACTTCGCGCGTTTACATTAGAATATTCATAGCTAAGACAGGACAACGTCTGTCGGGTCAGCTAGTATTAAATAAATAAACTACTGCTTACACTAGTGGTTCAATCGATTTAGTAATCACTATTGTTGTATTTACATTGGTTTTAGTTGCATTTTATTTTTAAACTAAGGTTTTAAAATAAAAAAGATAAAGGACACATCGAGATTGTTTACCTTTATTTCACTACCTAAACCATTCTAGTATAGTTTACCTACAAATACAGTTTATAGGGTTCCGAACCAAAATGGTAAAAAAGGAACCCTTATGGTGCGACTCAGTCTGTCTGTCTGTCTGTCTGTCACAGCTGGATATCTCAAGAACTACTAATGCTATCAACTTGTAATTTGAAAAAGTTTTAGATGACGTTTTCCCTAACTATTTTGCAAATAAGAAAGAAATAAAAATATTTATATTTTTTTTGCAACAGGCGCTGAAAGGGGGTCTTAAAAATTGGAAGTTGGGCATATGGCATATTATATGAAAGAACGCTATTTGCACATTATCAAACATTTTTGTATTTTTTTTTAGCACGCATAGTTTTCAACTTTTGAAGAAAAATGTGAAAAAAATATCATTCCACCCCCTTATCTCCGAAGTTTGCAAAGACCAAAATCTGGAATTATTCTATGTGATAGAAGTTTATGTAAAGATTACAGGAAAAATAAAACGATGTCTCTAAATAGCACACTTTTTCAGAAATCGGAGCGGAACCCTCGGTGTGCGAGTCCGATTCGCTCTTGACCGGTCTCTTTATCTCACGAAGCAACGCGCACTTTACTCGTGGTAACCAAGTGGACAAATACGTTGTGAATGTGTACATGAAGACAAGTAGCGTCAGCACCTGACACAAACACGCACACATATACACACACACCCCACTACATCACTGTGTCGGACGGTACAGAGAGATCCTGCGCTTACACACACATTCACGCGCGCTTTACTTGTTTACTTACCAAGTGTACTACACTACTTAGTGTGTGGGGGTGTGTGTGTGTTGTGTAGTGTAAGTTTTGAATGTGAAAAAGAAAAAAAGTGTGCTTGCTACATTGGGCTGAGTTTGGAAATCCCATCAAGAAGTCAGCTAAGCTATTTTTACATCATGTCTGAATTTCCATAAATATTTTTTTTTTTTAGCATTTATATACAAATTAACACTTTTTACACCTACTAAAGTAAAAGACTATAGTATAGTTAAAATCTCGCTGCAGACTTGGTCATAAATCATAATCGGAGTAGGGACGTGCGCTAGTTGCGCGCGCTCAAGGCCATTATCGATAACAGACGAAGAATTTTAATTTTCTATTTTTAGTTTTGTATATACGTTCTTTTGTTTATATATTTAATATGCTTTGTAGTAAATTTGGTAATAAAATTTAAAAAAAATGTGTATTTATATAAAACTATCGATATCACTCATCGACTGCAGTAATGCACAGGACTACGTGTGGGCGTGGCCTGTGAGGCCCGTGAGTGGGAAAGAGAGCAAAACACTCGAATGATTTATTACCGAGTCTGCAGCGAGATTTTAACTATACTATAACTAACTATACAAATTAATACAAAAACAAAGCTTAGCTTGATGTAAATGTGACCACTTCCCATTAGTTGGTATCGAGCAAGCTTGGCGTGATAGTGGCTGATAAAGTGCTGCATCGACTAAGGACTGTTTAGGGAATTCCTCTCTACGTCAGGGCAATTTATAACTGTGACCAACCGTTTTCACGTAATCTGACAGCGCGGATTCGAACTGCGCTTTTATTTTTTAGGGTTCCGTACCAAAATTGTAAAAAAAGGAACCCTTATGGTGTCACTCAGTCTGTCTATCTATCTGTCACAGCTGGATACCTCAAGAACTATTAATGCTATCAACTTGACATTTAGAATAGTTTTAGATGACGTTGACCCAACTATTTTGCAAATAAGAAAGAAATTAAAATATTTATATTTTTTAACAGGGACTGAAAAGGGGTCTAAAAAAATAATAATAATGTGGGGTATCATATGAAAGAGCGCTGTTTGCACATTCTCAAACATTTTTTTTTCTTTTTTTTAGGCCGCATAGTTTTCGACTTCTGATGAAAAATGTAAAAAAAAACACCCCCCCCCCCCCTTATCTCCGAAGTTTGCAAAGAGAAAAATCTGAAATTATTCTATGTGATAGAAGTTTATGTAAAGATTACAGGAAAAATAAAACGGTGTCTCTAAATAGGCTTTATATGTTACCTCATAAAAGTTAGTAAGCGGTTCTCGAGTTATTAGCACACTAATGGATTGAAAAGAAAAAGACGTTACATTTATGCAAGGATAATTATACCTATTTACGACCATACATTTCAAAACACACAGATCCTATAAAAACTCTTCGCAGTTTTCACTCACTCACATTCATAATATAGAACTGTGAAAGTGTAAAAGCTATCTGAATCACATTTGAGAGCATAAAAAGGCACTTTAAATGGCGCTCTGAATATGAGTGATTTATTAATACAATCCTAGTGCATATGCATATAAGCTGCATATGAGCATATAAGCTGCATAAGTGCATACAAGCTGAAAAGTCGAAACGGCGCAATATTCTGTTTAGCATTCGCTGTATCGTTCTTGCTAACTGCCTGACTTGCAAATTTTGATAGCCGCCATCTTGGAACTTAATCCAAGATGGCAGCTAAGAATTTTTCGACATTGCCGAATCTGTTTGACGTGGCCGTAGTCAATGTAGCAACAATATACTCGAATATTACCGAAAGGGACCAGAGGACTCATGAGGCAATCGCTTTCAAAGCATTTTCTATTTTTACAATGACTTTCAACAGGACTACTTAAACTTTTTGGTAGCTTAGGTAGGTATGTCAATCTAAAACATTTTTGACTTTTTAGAGTTCCGTATCTCAAAAGGAAAAAAAACGGAACCCTTATAGGATCACTTCAATGTTTGTCTGTCTGTCTGTCAAGACCCCTTTCATCAAAAACGCGTGGAGATATCAATTTGAAATTAATAGTCCCTTGCAGTTAAAAAAAAAATCAAACTTCTAAGTCAAAGCATTAAAAAAATATGCCATTATACGACATTTTTGATACTCAAATCAAAACCGGTACTTCCCGTTGACGTTCGTTGTGGTAACGTACAGTACAGTACGTACGTAGTGTAGCACGTAGTTTCGTACAGTTGACTGCACGTTCACCTGACATCTAGAATTTATGATTATGTACTGTGTTGAGCAAATAAACATTTGAATTTGATTTTTTTTTTTTAATTTTCAGTTGGTGAATTGACCGTGACGTATAGCGATAGCGATCATCGATGTCTGCAAGAACATGTTTTCAACTTAAATGTTAAGTTTGTTTTTGGGATAAATAAATAAAAAAATAAATAAATAAATAAATAAATATCTTTGGACATTTCACACAACGCCATCTAGTCCCAAGCTAAATAAACCTTCATTGTGCGTGGCCCGACACAATGCCGGCTTTTTAGGGTTCCGTCCTCAAAAGGAAAAAATGGAACCATTATAGGATCACTTTGTTGTCCGTGTGTCTGTCAAAACCCTTTTTCTCAGGAACGCGTGGAGGTATCAAGTTGAAATTAATACCAAATAAAATCAAGCTATAACCAAATAAAGTCAACGCTATAAAAAAATACGGCCATTTATGCGATATATTTTGATACTCGCAAGTAAATCAAAACCTATAGGGTACTTCCCGTTGACCTAGAATCATGAAATTTGGCAAAAATGAAGGTCTTACAGCACAAGTAATGGAAGAAGTACGAAATATTTTCAAGTATGTCAGTCTGTTAAGACCCTTTTTCTCAGGATTGCATGGAGGTATCAAGTTGAATTTAATATCAAATACGTTTATAAGTTTTGTCTCTAAAAAAAAACAATTTTCTAAGTCAAGCGCAATAAAAAAAATACGGCCATTATGTTATTATACTCGCAAGTAAATCAAAACCTATAGGGTGCTTCCCGTTGACTAGAATCATGAAATTTGGCAAGAAGCAAGGTCTTACAGCACAAATAATGGAAAATATCAGAAAGTTGTTAATTTGCAATTCTATCACATCTACCGGGTGCGGCGATTGAACTGTCCGTCTCTATCTAACTGGTTTAAAATTCGAACCACTGAATCGAACGCCGCCAAAATTTCAAAGGTTGGTCTTTGACATGTCCTCTATCATCATTTGAAGTGATTCTGTTGTGAGAGAAACACATTCGAATTTAGAACAATGGATTTAAAACGAAATTCAGTGATTGCTCTTCATTTGGAGGGTTAATCGAATATCGAAATACGTCGAGCGCTGCCAAATCTTCAATTGAACGAGAAATTTGTGCATCGCACTATTCAACGTTATAATGAGACTGGTAGCGTTAAGAAACGCTACGGTGGCGGACGACGCTGTACTGCAACGGCGCCAGCAGTTGTCCAAAAGGTGCGCCATCGATTAGACAGAAATCCAGCGCGCTCAGCAAACCAGCTCGCGCAGGATCTCGAGGTGAGCGATCGCAGCGTTCGTCGCATATTGAAGGAAAAGCTTAAAGTCAAACCATTCAAAAAAAACCTTTGTCAGGAACTCACTGCTTTACAGCGTAGCAAACCGTTGGATCAATCAAAAGAGCTGATTCGCTTGCTCTACTCTGGCGAGCTACCCAATTTGGTGTTTTCAGATGAGAAAACTTTTTACGTTGAACAGTTTTTAAACAAACAAAATTTCCGTGTTTGACTGAAGGGGCGTGTCAGCGACCATTCAGACGAATTGCAAGTCACTCGACGCCAAGGTGCCGACCAAATCATGGTCTGCACGGAGGTGTCTGAAAAATGCCCTTCTCCGCTCGTTTTTCTTCCAATGAGTCGCAACCAAGTCAAAATAAACCAACAAATCTATCGAGACAAAGTCTTGCGACCAGGGCTGATACCATGGGCACGCAACACATTCGGTTTTGAGCGTTGGACTTTCCAGCAAGACTCAGCACCATCACACAAAGCAATTGGAACGCAGAATTGGTTGAAGGCAAACGTTCCAGTGCTGATCGACCGAGATATGTGGCCGTCGTTATCGTCCGACTTGAATCCGCTGGACTTTTGTATTTGGGGTGTTTTACAGGCCAGGGCCTTTGCTAAAAAATACACTTCGCTGGAAGCGCTCAAAGTTACTCTTAGTCTCTTACCAGAGAATGTAATTGTTTGAGTGACGACGTCGTTCGAGCAGCCTGCGCTTCTTTCAGAAAGAGACTTCATCTTGTAGTAAAGGCTAAAGGCGGTTTAATTCCTTCGGAATAAGTCATAATAAAACTTTGAACTTTCTAGTTTCACATGGCAAAAGTGTATAAATAAATATTGAAAATTAACAGAAATATTTAATTTTCACATACGGACAGTTCAATCGCCGCACCCGGTATATACTCGTATACCTACATAAAAATGAATCCCTATTTCCCTTGGTCATCGCATCACGCGTGTTCGGATAGAACAATTTCGTTAATTCTTTTTTTGTTGTGTTTATTATTGTCAGGAGAAGGTTCTTATGAAAGAAAAAATTAAGAAAATTTCGCAGAAAATTGGAAAATTTCAGACAACTTAACGACTATTTTAACTTCACGCGTTTACATTAGAATATTCATAGCTAATACAGGACAAAAAATATTTTCAAGTATGTCAGTCTGTCAAGACCCTTTTTCTCAGGAGTGCGTGAAGGTATCAAGTTGAAATTAATATCAAATTCGTAAGACCGAAATATTATTATTAAATTGATATTAATTTCACCCTCTCTTAAAATTCTAAAAAAAATCAAGCTTACAAGTCAACGCAATAAAAAAATACGGCTATTATAACATTATAAGCGACATATTTTGATACTCGCAAGTAAATCAAAACCTATAGGGACTTCCTGTTGAACTAGCATCATGAAATTTGGCAAGCCAAGGTCACAGCACAAGTAAAGGAAAAATTCCAAAAATTGTTAATTTCGAATTTTATCGCATAATTTTTTTTTATTGATGATTGGTCGATTGAAACTGAGACAAAGTGACATTCTATAATGTCACTTCGTCTACAATCGCCCTCAATTTTACTAATATACCTAAGTACATTTTTTCGAAAGCCTGTACTCTTATCGGCGCATTTTCTTGCCTATTTTCGCTGGTATTTACCGTCGCAAGGCAATTTACAAGTATCAACATTAACAGTATGGCGGTAGAAGAGGCTTAAAGCCCACCACGTTATAAGAAGATAGTACAGGCGAGTTTACTTCGGTGGTGACACTTTGACCTTGAGTTGGCCTAGAGTACGGAGTTTCAATTGATTAAGACGGCGATATATGCCAATGACCTTGAGTGTTTAGCTTGCGGTTCTAAGTAGCCGAAATTAAAAGCAATTCTTTGCCCATTTTCTCTAAAATTTAACTAAATTAAATATTTTTTTATTTAATTTTTTTTTTATGAAAGTGGTAAAAAGTATAGAAAACTTTCACACGAATATATTGTATTTTTTTCATGCCCATTAGAAGTCAAAACAATTCGTAAATATATGATATTCTAAACCTCTTACAGCAAAAATTCACAAAACAGACGCCGGTTTAGGTGGATTAATCAAAATTATATAATTAAAAAAGTAGCTCGTACATTAGATCTTTGAAATGATATTTCATTGTGTGCATTAAAACTTACAGAAATACAGTATTATTACTGTAAAGTCACGTAAATCAGCAAATCATTCGTGAACGGCCTCTTAAGTTTGTTTTCCGGATAAATTCTTTTCAACTACGGAACCCTTCATTGTGCGTGGTCCGACACGCACTTGGCCGGTTTTATTAAAATATTCGCTCAAGTCCGAGGAACGTTCTTAAAAAGAGAAAAATTGAAAAAGTTACGGGGTAAATTGGAAAATTGGGGAAAACTGAAAGTGCATTTTCTATTGGAACTTTGTATGAATTATTGTAATTTGGACAAGACATAGGGACATAAAATATGACTGGCGAAATGTGAGCGTAGTAAGCTACCTATTATGGGTGGTACAGACCATCAACCTAAACAACTTTCTCCATGGGACCAACATCGTAATCGAGAAAAAAATAATCAGGTGTCCGTACAAAACTTCAATACCTACTCGACCCAAATGTATGGGATGGCTGATCATTTTCTCTATTACGATGTTGGTTCCATGGAGAAAGTTGTTCAGTTTGATGCTCTGTACCACACCCTTAAGTTTAACCACACCTTTTCGATACACCCTGGCTACTCCTTCACAGATAACAGGTTTCATGTTATTTTATGTGTTTAAACATTAGATAATATACATCTAGATCGATCCACCGCGTGGTCGGTCATGAGACGGCAATATAGTACTTTTTCTAGGTTATGTGGTATTAGAAATGAGGTTTAACGTAAGAAATCTTCCATATTTTGGGCTGAAACCCATGTCAATACATTCGCACAATGAAAAAACTGTCCAAAAAAGTTAAATTAATCGACGCAAGATAAATTTTGTAACAGTGAAAGCACTTTGTTTGGCTAACATTTGAAAGTTCGCCAAGCAAAAATACGGCACGCCGTAAGAGACAGAAGATACGAGGCTTTGTCTCAATTTTCCTACTAATTTCGTTATATGTGTCTCACTTCCACACTTCACACTGTAATCACGTCTAGATGTTTAATGTCATTGGTTTAAACAGTTTTCATACGATTTCATTTATAATCTGCGTTCCTTTGACTTTGTACGGCGTAACAAACAAACTTATCTTCACGGTCTTGAACACAATAAGTAACGCAGCCATGTAAAAGTATTGTATTTTGTTGATCCTATCGCTGTTACGTTCTTTTCTATTCTTCGTATTCGTGTTACAAAAATATTGGTTTTGAACCATAGATATAAGAAAGAAGAAGATGTGCCCAGTATGTTAAAATGTATCGGAACCCTGTGTCTCCACTTTTTCCCTTTGTCACTGTTATGTTTTTGAAGACAAATACGGCAAAATACTTCTACTTACATATGGAAAGTGATTCCATGATTTACATGGCTTCGGTTTTTACAAGAAACCTTCAGAAACATCACGCTACGACCCTTAGTAGTGTGACCCATCAAATGACAGTTACCTTTAATAGTTTTTAAATCAGAACTTTAAATCGTTACAATAATTTTTGAGAAGAATTTTTGACAAATTTGACTCATGCACCAAGAGCGAGTCGGACTCCCGCACCGAGGGTTCCGCTCCGATTTCTGAAAAAGTGTGTTATTTAGAGATGCCGTTTTATTTTTCCTGTAATCTTTACATAAACTTCTATCACATTGAACAATTTCAGATTTTTCTCTTTACAAAGTTCAGAGATAAGGCGGGGACGGTATTTTTTTTACATTTTTCATCAAAAGTGTTTAAGAATGTGCAAACAACTTTCTTTCATATGATTCCCCACAAACCCACATGCCCCACATGCATAGCCCCACTTTGAATTTTTAAGACCCCCTCTCAGTCCCTGTTGCAAATAAAATATAAATATTTTTATTTCTTTCTTATTTGAAAAATGTTTGGGTAAACGTCATCTAAAACTGCGCCAAATTTCAAGTTGATAGCATTAGTAGTTCTTGAGATATCCCGCTGTGACAGACAGACAGACAGACTGAGTCGCACCATGAGGGTTCCTTATTTACCATTTTGGAACGGAACCCTAAAAATGGTTGACGTTTGCTTAGGAGTCATAAAGGGTCACTTGCTTGCAAATGACCTGTCTAGTCTACTCTACTCTCCTCTCCCCTTAATGTATTGCCGACATATTACCAATATGGGTTATTTATGTTTAATTTGTTTTTATTGCACGCCCGTACTCCCTGAAGGTACAGGCAGAGTGTTTAGTGCACCCATTATTTCACCAGAAATGTTTTAGTCTCATAAACTTATTAGAGCATGATCCAATCTAGGTTATACGAACACAAATCCAGACTGCAGGCTGCTACTAAGAAATTCCTAATAGCACTATGCTTGACCAGGGGATTACACCTTGCACCTCTAGGTCAGCAGTCACTATTGTGGTCACTAGACCGAAGACGAAGTCCAATATACAGAAATGATTATAAAGAAAAATGAAGCCAAAAAAATAATAACTTAGGTAATTCAATTACCTTCTAATTACAAAATAATGCCCAACATTAGCAAAAACAAAAACAGAATCCCTAAGAATGCGCGGGAAATTGGGTGTTCTATTTTTAAAACTCCAACAAATCATAATTTTAAGATGGCGGCAGGCGACAAGCTGTCACCCTAGACTGCGAATATTTCATTTAAATACCGACTCATGTAATAAGTCTACAGGGAAGAATTAATTAATAAATGTTTTATACTTACTTATTTATAATTACAAATACTGGTCCCAGGAGATAATGAAGTCTAAAGACCTGCATGACATTAAAAAGGAAGACTTTTAATTCATGTATACTCCCATGTTTAACTTATGGGTGTAAGACATGAACAAAAACGGACATAGGGTACCTTTCATCCGGAAAAAAGTACTGTTCCCGAGGAAAATAACAATAACGTTCTTATGATAATAGATGGCGCCACGTGTCTTTTGAATTATATTATTACAAACAGAATACAACCAGAATTGATTATCAAGCTCAAAATTTAACGTGCGCGAAACCGCGGGCAAAAGGTAGTTGATATTAAATAGGAACCTAACAAAATACCTACTCTATTTCAGTATTTCACCTTCACAAACTCCATCCAATTTTCATGTCTAACATACATTTGTTATTTGCAGTTATTGTATGAAGTTAATGACTATACATTTTCCTGAACGTTTGCAATCTTAACCTAGTTCTTAGAAATGACAGTTACCTATTTATGCATTACGAACAAACTTAAGACTGCTTTACACTTACGCGACTCTTTGCAACTATGCGATTTGAAGTCGCAATGCGATAGGTCGTGACTATGTTTAATTTAAAACGCAACTTCAATATACTAGCTCTGCCTAGCCTTTCCCAACTATGTTGGAAAAAACGGATGCAGCTGAATATCAGTATTTTACATGGAGCGACTGATCTTTACAGCCCTGTTACTGGGTAACACTACGATATCCCTTGGTAAGACTGTCCGGCTTTCGTGCTTCGGACTACTCGTAAAGAATGCCAAGTCGACGAATGATATGCATCGGCTTGAGTATTTACGGAGGGACGGAGGGATCTCGGTATGAAATGTATAGTGTACTCATGCGTTGTTGCCCTGATGGATCGACCCGTGTGGGTTTTACCACAGATTAATACAGATGGGACACTCCGCAGTTTAGGTATGAAGCTACAAGTACGCGGCGGGCTCATCTCACTGGGTCAATTCAGTGTGGGCTGCCGCGCACCGGCCGGCTCGCACGTTAGTTCGATACTCACTCACGCGCCGCGTCGTAAAAGAAGACAACCCTAACGAGTCAGAACGTATAAGAGTTACGCGATAGAAAGAGAAGCAACTTGTAGGTGAATATAACTGCAGGTAATATGCGTTGTCCGACCTGAATTATGCTTAGATGTCCATGAGAAAGGGATACTAAGACGTGGGATAGAGTTGTATTTGATTATTGCAGTTTATTGTGTCGTAGAAAAAGTCGCTTTATGTTTAATGATTTTGCGGAGTGTCCCATCTGTATTAATCTGTGGTTTTACTTAGCCACGAGCCTCTCTAGTAGTAGGTATGACGCAAAACTATTTACATAATGTACTAGGAGTACAAAGATATCGCGAACTCGGATCTCAATGTCACGTCCCAAGCAACAGCCTATATTGCTGAGACTTAAAAGATCAAGGATGCTCATTTACAAGACTCTTTCAATTCTGATCCTCCCAAGAATGCCTTAAGTCAGGTATAGACTTACGAAATGTAACATGCAATGTAACACGCAATGAACGAATTCCCATAGTGTGGACGCATTGCGCGCACGAACCGTGCACACTACGCGCACGAACAGAGCAACTCAACTCGTTCGCGCCGCGATCCGCCATTTGTCAGTTTTTTTTGCCGAAAACAAAGAGGCGAGCAGTGTGCACGGAGCGCCAGTGTAGACGGGTTGTGTCTATACTGCGGAACGCGCGCGAACATTGGAGGAAGTTCTCTTCGCGTGTTCTCGGCAGACTGAGCTTTGTTCGCCGCGCGCATGCCGGAAACAGATGCGAGTAGGTACATGCTCGGTTCGTGCGCGTGCTGCGTCCACACTTATGAACTGCTCCTTTCATGTTACATTGCATGTTATGTTACAGCAGTCTCTACCCGGCATTACAGATCGTAGACCTTTAGTAAAAGATAAAAATGCACAGTAAATCTTTAAAACTTTTTATTTATAGCGACGTTACTACATTTCTGAACTAGGCACGTAATTATAATTTAAGGGTGCGTATCTACTAACGCGGAGTGGAGAGGAACGGATCGTGACTTGACCAATCACAGAGCTCGAAATCTCCAGACCACTCCGCTTTCAGTGGAAACACTTGCCACGTTTCATTGTTCTTCTCCGTCACCTTACTGGTGACGAAAAGGTCAAAAAATGTATGGGACTGACATAAGCGCCTGAAAAACTTGTAAAAAAAAAAAAATGTCAATCTTGTTGAAAGTAGTTGTAGAAAGAAAGTGATTGTCACTTGTCTACAGTCCGTTCAGAGTTATTTTACCTCTGGCAGCAGCAATCCAACAGCATCCTTATTGTAACGAAGCTAAAGATCACTTTGCTTTTGACGGACTCGTCAATGGCAGCAATTCAACAGCAACCTTATTGTAACGAGACTAAAGATCAATTTCCTTTTGATAGACTTGTCAGTGGCAGTAACCCAACAGCAACCTTATTGTAACGAAACTAAAGATCACTTTGCTTTTGACAGACTCGTCAGTGGCAGCAATCCAACAGCAACCTTATTGTAATGAAAATAAAGATCACTGTAATTTTGACAGTGATGCAAGACCGGAGGTAAACTGACTGTGAAAGGTCTGTAGGTAGAACCTCTGAAGGTCGATTTAGACCAAACGAGCGAATGCTCACTCTATCTCCACTCTACTTAATTCTTTTTGTGTTAACGGGTATAGGGCACTCCTTCGTTGGTCTCTCCCTACTAAAATGTCAAGAATATCGACAAAAGAATGCTCTAGTTCTTGTTCTGGTTCCATGTTCGTTTAGTCTAAATCGGGATTCAGGCTATAGACATTTGCGACACTAAGGAGCTCAGGGTTCGAAAAAAAAACATCTTATCGGCCTGTATCACAGCCCATTTTGGCGGGAGAAAAAAAGTACGTACGAAGTTATACCTCGTACAAACCCTTTCACATGGACTTTTTACCCTACTCATATTTTTAATATCTGTCCCAATTTTCGTCAAGAAATGATATCGAACGCCTCTCTATTTTTGGATCTACCGATAAGTAGATAGGGCGTAAGGGCTGTTACAAAAATCTATTGAAGCAACCTGTCGGCTTTATTAAGACCAATCCGAGACCCGAACCCCACTTAGACCCTCAACTAATATTGCTTAACATTTTATACTCTTTTGATGGTCTCAAATTGATCATTGAAGCGTGTATTTTAATATCCATGGGATATTATCAATGGGGAAGGTCGGGCGAAGCTAATTGTAGATGGCGTGATCATAGTTAGGTTTCTAATAGGCCTATAATACATTTTGACATTCCATTAATTCATGAGTTTGGTTTTATTTCAGTACTGCCACTTCCCGCACGGCTTCGCCCGCGTGGATGTCGGAAAATATCCCACGGGAACGTACTACCGGGAAATCCTTTCTTATGCCCTGTCTAAATTATAAAGGGAACCTTTGTGCATAATTTCAGCTTTCTAGGTCTAAGGGTTTGGGCTGGGCGTTGATGAGTCAGTCAATCAGTCAGTCAGTCAGTCAGGACTTCTCTTTTTGTTTATATATATACAACGTGTAATTTTAAATGCGCAAAACCGCTTAAGGGGTCATTGTACTCATCATTATGAACAACTGTTACTATGGGACCAAACCTGAAATCGCGAAAAAAATCTGCTGTTCAGTACATTTATGTTCGCATAATTCGTCAAAACGTACTGAACAGCTGATTTTTTTTTTCACGATTTCAGGTTTAGTCCCATAGTAAAAATTGTTCATAATGATGAGTACAATGACCCCTTAAGAGGTTTTGCGCATTTAACGTTACACGTTGTAGATAGATTTGGTTATTTTCGGATATATCAATATTTTTAATCAAGTATTTGACATGGAAAGTGTCGGAATTGAAACCTTAAATATTTCATCGTAATCACTTTGTTCAAAATGTTTTGAACTCTGTTTAATTTTGAAAAAATCGGAGTTTTCTACTTTACACTATTGGAATGTGTTAATAACTTATTTTTGGCCAACGACCACTAAAAAGTATTGAATACCTTACTAAAAATAAACTCAGTACGCAAACAGGGTCATTTAATTTAAGTTTACATCGTTAAAATATGCGAGATAGTAAGTGTGTTTGCCATAAAATGGTTCTCATGTGTGTCCTTGAGGAAAAGATAGCAACACATTGATTGTAAGTATAAACAGTGGGAATCTTTTACCCCCTCAAGTGTAAACTGCACCCCATGTGTGCATGAGGAAAAACCCTTTATATAATAGGTATATAAGCTTATATCGTATATATATAAACGTAAAAAAACATCATCCGATGGAAAAAAATATCGTCAGTAGTTGTGAACCTATGGGGTTCGCAACTAACCCCCCCTCTCCAGCCGGCTGTGGTTTTGGGTTTATAAATTCGCACATAATTACACTTGAGGGGTTAAAGGGTCATTGTACTCATCATTATAAATAACTTTTACAATGGGACCAAACCTGAAATCGCGAAAAAAAAATCCGCTGTTGAGTAGGTACTTTTTTGTTCGCATAATTCGTCAAAATCGGAAGCAAGTAGGCCATAACTAATTTTTTTTCGCGATTTCAGGTTTGCTCCATAGTAAAAGTTGTTCACAATAAAAGTTGTTCATAATGGTGAGTACAATGGCACCTTAAAATATTGCCACTGTTTACACTTACACCCTGTGTACAATGTCGAACACAGTCTCATCTTGTCTACAAGTTCGTAATAGAGGGTGTGTCAAAAGTGCAGCGAATTATAGGGCTTTAATTTACAGCCTTTTTCTTCCCAGGAGGTTATAATAGAGCCACTTTTACTGTTTCATAAAATAATTTCCGTAGGTAGTTACTTGTACATACAAATCAATTAATCTGCCTAGCCTTTTCCCAACTATGTTGGGGTCGGCTTCCAGTCTAACCGGATCCAGCTGAATACCAGTATTTTATATGGAGCGACTGCCTATCTGACCTCCACAACCCAATTACTGGGTAATACACCCCGTGGTAAGACTGGTTGTCAGACTTTCAGGCTTCGAGGACCCGTAACGACTGTCAAAGATTCACGAATGACATCCGGGACCAACGGCTCAACGTGCCGAGGCACGGAGGAGTCTCGGTATGTAAAGATGGTCACCCATACACTGACCAACCCCGACAAGCATAGCTTAACCTGATGGATCGACCCGTGCGGCTGTTATTACTTAGCCACGAGCTCCTCGTACATACAAATATTGAAATAATGGGCACACGCATTGTAATTAACCCAGGATTATTATTCTCATTTATTTAGGTAACAATTTTAAAACCTCTAAGGATTAATCAGAAACTGCCTTGAAGATGAATATTATCTCCGTTCTTCATTCATCCTGGACCGAAAAAAAAAGTAGAAAGTGACTCGCGAAAATTGAATTATTAAAAAAGAAAGTCCTTTCTTTTCTCCCCAACTTTTCTTTCACACCTTTTCTTTTCTGAGGCAGCATCCATTCGCGGCGAATCTAATTATGAGCTACTTCGCTACGTGTTACACTGTAGTGAGAATAGTGCTTTATTAGGAGGAGGGGAGGGGGTACTAGCTCGATAGCTCATGGCCGCGTCACCTTACATTAAAATGTAGACTATTTGCATTTGACCCCGTTCCTGGCGACGAAAATAAAACCATATTGAGCTGAAATAGAATTTGATGCAATTCAGGTTTTGCGTAGCTGTGCAGGAAATTTTAAGTGTAACAAGGTCGAGAGAATACTTGCTATAAATGTTAGAGTTCTTGATATAATTATAGATGTTTAAAGGCCTGCATTACCTACCTCAGATTGCGAAAATTGTGTTAACATGAATGGCTGTAGTTTCAACAGTTCTGCAGTATTGACTTTGTAATTAATATACAGTAAAGGTGAGGACTACTGCTAAGCATCATACAATTTTCGAAATATAAGGGACAAATATGAATTTGAGCTGTGGTATTACAAGCTCTTAACCACTATTTCTAAGTAATATTTTAAAGATAGAATGTACATATGACTAAAAAGTAAAAAAAAATGGCAGCCATCTGAAAGCCGAGATAGTGAAAAATAATAACGTAAAACTATGCATAACATGTTGCGGTGACGAGGTGTCGCGGTGATGCGAACCCGTAAGATTTCGAATCGCTCATAGTGACTAAAGAAGTTTTCACTTAAAAAAAATATTTATATTCCAACAGTTTAGTATCCAATCTGTGTTATTATCAGAATATGATACGCAGTATCGTATTTTGTTTATCAATGCAACATTTATTTTAGCAAAAATACGAAGTACGATGCGAGAGAAATCCTACTACGGGAAAATACATTTTTAAAATTCCGTGGTCTATTTATACCCAAACTCTAACATTCCTGAACCAATCCAACAATCCAAATGCAACGTTTTAGAACGATTTACCAATTACCCACATAAATAGCTCATAGTTCATAACGGTCTATTCTCGCACTTAGCACAGTACACACGGCAAAACAGTCAGGTTTGCAGGATAAATATTATTAGGTAAATAAGTTACATATTGGTATAGACAACATTATTGATAAGGTATGTCGAAAAATTTATAAACAGACAGAAAACATTCTGTAATGTCTGTGGTTTCAACAGGACGGTGCCACATGTCACACAGCCAATGAAACGATCAATTTATTGCAAACCAAATTTCCCGATCGCAAAATTAAAAAATTTAATGAAAGAATCAACATCTGTCAGCGTGGTCGTGGTGGTTATTTGCCAGATATCATTTTTCATTAATAATTGCCAAACTTTTCTCTTTGCAATACAATAAAAAATTTATTCATTTTCCTCTAAATTCTTTGTTTTATTTTATTTTACAAGAGAAAGATCTTGTTGAAAAACCCTGTATTTATAAACTATCAAAAATTAATACGTTATATTGTAAGAAGTATGGTAAAGTTCACAATTTATCGACGTTTACAATCTCACGAGATAGATTATAAACTAACGGTGTTCACAATCATACGATGGTAAAATAAATGAATGAAAATTTATATAAGTTTGGCAGGGCTTGCACAGTGGTGACGGGTCATGAGTTCGATTCTAATACATGATGAATTAAAATTTTGTATGATCTAAAGATATTGGTTTCGATCCAAGTGTTTGTGCATATAAGATTTATATGTGTAAATGTACCTACAATTCAGTATTAATACCTGTTGGCAGTTTTTTAAAAGAATGAATGAAAATAAATGAACTGCATCACCTGTATTGTATTGTATTGTATTTTGCCTACTGTACCTACGCTTACATTAATAGACGTAGGTACCTACCAAAAGTACCTACAATACAATCGGTGCATTACGATCTTATTCTTTATGGCAATAATAGAAAATATAACTTACCTATTTGTTAACAGGTCAAATGTGAATACGTCATAATGACATACCTTCATGAAAATGGGTTACGAATGGGTTGTTTCATAGTTCGAAACTGCCGGTCGATTCTGTAAAAATCTCACCGTGAAAACTTAGGTGAAGTCAGTTTATTTCTGCTAGGAATTGACACTATTGACAGCTCACTCCACGCTCACTTCACCTAAGTTTTCACGGTGAGATGGTTACAGAATCGCACTGCTGGTTATTCATTCTTGAATCCATACTAGGTGAGATGGTTACAGAATCGCACTGCTGGTTATTCATTCTTGAATCCATACTAATATTATACAACATAATTTTTTGTTTACACCAAAACCTCTTAAGGGGTCATTGTACTCATCCAACAGTGTGTTTTTAGTCGCGCTGGGATGCACTCTGTTTTTGTTATGTTGGACTCTCGAAGCTTTGTCTTAATGCTACAGATATTTTTCCAAAAATATAATTATGTAAGGTACTTATAATTTAAATAACTGACAACCTCTTAAAGGGTCATTGTCCTCATCATTATGAACAACTTTTACTATGGGACCAAAACTTAAATCGCAAAAAATAATTAGCTGTTCAGTACATTTATGTTCGCATAATTCGTCAAAATGTAGGGAACAGCAGATTTTTTTTTCATAATGATAAGTACAATGACCCCTTAAAAGATTACCACTATTTACACTTACACTGTATAATGGGTCTCAAGAGCAATGCAATGCAAATTATTGTCAGAAGTTGAATAAAAACCGGCCAAGTGCGTGTTGGACCACGCAGAATGAAGTGTTCCGTAGTTGAAAATAATTTATCTCAAAAACAAACTTAACATTGTAATCCCAAAAAAAATGTTTTTTTATGTCATAAAATTACAAATTAACAATTTTTTCCCTTTAGGCGCGATTGGTCCAATTCGCGATTAGTCCAATGTTCAAAAAAAATTCGAAATCGCAGTTGGTCCAATTCGCGATTGGTCCAATTCGCGGTTGGTCCAATTCGCAGTTGGTCCAACATAAAGTATTTCCAAAATTAAACAAAGCAACCCATTTTTAACCGACTTCCAAAAAAGGAGGAGGTTCTCAATTCGGTTGTATGTTTTTTTTTTTTTTTTTTTGTATGTTGTTAGCTCAGTACTCCGTCATTTATGAACCGATTCGGAAAATTCTTTTTTTATTTGAAAGGGTATACTTCCAGATTGGTCCCATTTTTATCAAAACTCAGTTCTGATGATGGGATCCATGAGGAATCGAGGGAACTCCTCAAATATTATAGGCATACATATAGCGATTATGGTATTTTCATCAACAAATCAAGCGTTTGCATTCAGAAAGTATCATCTGGTGAAGTGGAACTGATGAAGAAGACCACAGATGGCCACGGAAACTCCTCAACGATGATAAGTATTTCACGGACAGCGATAAGATTAAAATAGTTAAGCGACTATGACGAAGCTTTAAATAAATTGTTCTGATGAAAATGGTACCATCGAACCGATCTGATGAAGAAGCCGGAAGGTAGGCATCGGAACTCAGTAATAAAACAATGTATCCTAGCCGTGTTTGGGCTTATTGGAATTGTCATGAGGTGCACTCTGGCTATAAATGCTTTAATGGTAATTATACGCCGCTTCAAATTGCGCTACTTGAGTTGTATGTTATGTGTGGCCTTGATTGTCAGAAGGCAGATTTCGTAGCCTCGTTATGTCCGTCAACTAAAACTACGCCTACCAAACTTCTGACACGACTTAACGTATTTTTTCCATTTAGTCTATGTGAATGATGCTCTAATTTATTTTGCAGAGTGGTATTCAGATTTGTGTGGGGTAGGTAGGCACCACTAAAAAGTGAAAAATAAAAACTTAAAAAAAAAAAAAACAAAACACTACAAAGTGAAAAATGACTTTAATTTCGGAAGTCGGTGGCAAAACAAAACGAAAGTAAATAAAAAACCAAAGACACCGACTTCCGAAATTAAAGTTATTTTTCAATTTGTAGTGTTTTTTTGGGAGTCCGTTTTTTGGAAGTCGGTTAATAAAATGGGTTGCTTTGTTTAATTTTGGAAATACTTCATATTGGACCAACTGCGAATTGGACCAACCGCGAATTGGACCAATCGCGAATAAGGTGAATTTGACCAATCGCGCCAATTGATAACGTCCTCCGTTTTTTGGAAGTCGGTTAATAAAATAGGTTGCTTTGTTTAATTTTGGAAATACTTCATATTGGACCAACTGCGAATTGGACCAACTACTTAGATTAGAAGCTTGATTTTTTTAGAACTTCAAGGAACCATATAGGTACTTAGTATTAGATATTAATTAATTTCAACTTGATCCCTCCACGCGTTCCTGAGAAAAAGGGTCTTGACAGACTGACAGACAGACGGACAAGGAAAAAACAAAACCCTTTGCCAAGGGTTCTGTTTTTTAATTTTGAGGTACGGATCCCTAAAAATACGCCAACTCGGTTCCTCTTTATCGGTCCATCTACAGAATGATATAAAACAATATCTGTAAGCCATTAAAGAAAGAGCAAAAGGTCGTTAGTCCATTTACGGCGAGGCTAACATACGCCATTTGTTTTATAACCTTTTCTACTACGACGCGATGGTTCGCGGATAATGGTGACTGTCATAATGATGGAGTTACGACCCTAGGTTGCCTAGCAACTGGTTTTGTTAGAGTTCAATTTGGTTTTCAAATTTCGATTGAGTCAATGAAAGTACTTTAAATGAAAGTGCCTAGTACTTTAAATTAAAGTGCCTATTTTTTTAATCTCGGAGACTAAATTGACAAGTGCAAATGTCAAACTAACTCTGTAATGGGGTTGGCTGGGTTGGCTCCTTAAAACTTTTGGCAGATGACGCTAGCATAGCTTTCACCTGTCACATTTGTTTACTCAATTTGTGTGTTCGGTTTTGTAAATTTTTTCATCAAAATACCAGGATGGATGCTTGATGGATGATAAGATAAACATGTACTCAACATGAAGAATAAGCGAGCTAAAGGCTGAACTGAAAAAAACGAGGTGCTTCTTTACAAGGTAGTAAAGCAGACCTTATTGAAACGTATACTCTTAAAATTATACATCAAGCTATTTTATTTATGAAATGGTTTTGTTTGTAGGAAGTACACATTTCATAATACTTTTCGCCAATTATACAATACTACAAAAAGCCGAATTAGACCACTTTTTTTTATTATTTTTTTTAACCTTTTATTTTTAATTCTACAGCTATCGGAAATTGGTGTGGTCCTATTTCTTTGCAATAAGGCACTTCACATTTCTTAGGCATTTTGTAAATCTTAAACAAACAAATACTTCATACAAATGAATATAATTTTGGTTAAAGCTATGCTAGCGCCACTTTGACAGTAGCCAACCCCATTCCGTCAGTAGTTAGGTATGTCATTGTAAAGCTATGCTAGCGCCACTTTGACAGTAGCCAACCCCATTCCGTCAGTAGTTAGGTATGTCATTGTAAAGCTATGCTAGCGCCACTTTGACAGTAGCCAACCCCATTCCGTCAGTAGTTAGGTATGTCATTGTAAAGCTATGCTAGCGCCACTTTGACAGTAGCCAGCCCCATTCCGTCAGTAGTTAGGTATGTCATTGTAAAAAAAGCGTGGGGGGCTTCCACGCTTTTTTTTACAATGACATACCTAACTATTAATCACTTTGTTCTTACATTGATTTATTTTTTACTTTTTAGTTCAGTTTAATGGTATTAAAGCGTGTTTTTTAGTTTTTTTAGTAGGCTTAAAGCGTTGGATAATCCCGAAAACATTATCAACGCAAGTAAAATTGACAACAATAACGAAATATGGTCTGTTTTTTAATCTCGAAGACTAAATTGACATGCTCTAGTAGCCTCACTTCGATTTTTTAAGTCCCCTTTCAGTCCCTGTTGCAAAAAAAACATATACAGGTTGTAAGTGTAAACAGTGGAAATCTTTTAAGGGGTCATTGTATTCATCATTATGAACAACTTTTACAATGAGAACAAACCTAAAATCGGGAAAAAAAATGTGCTGTTCCTTACATTTTGACGAATAATGCGAACATTTTCGCGATTTCAGGTTTGGTCCCATAGTAAAAGTGAGTGAGATGATGAGTACAATGGCCCCTTAAAATATTGATAAAAAATAAAACTACATAGTGTTCTTATTTGCAAAATAGTTGGGCAAACGTCGTCTAACACTGTTCTAAATTTCAAGTTGATAGCATTAGTAGTTCTTGAGATATCCAGCTGTGACAGACAGACAGACTGAGTCACACAATAAGGAATCCTTTTTACCATTTTGGTACGGAAAAATGGAAAACCATAAAATAACTCTTTGTCCGACTCGATGATCGAACCCCGTACCAACGCTCAATAGTCACAGCATGGTAATAAAATAATCAGCCTATAATGTTCCCACTGCTGGGACACACGCCTCCTCTCTTCGAGAGGGAGTGGACTATATCCACCACGCGGGCCCAGTGCGGGTTGGTAGATGTCACATGTCTTCGAATTTTTGGTTTTAGGACATGCCGGTTTCCTCACGAGAGTGTAGTGGTGATAAAATCTGTATATACAGGGTGTTCGGCGCATGGACCGACACAATTTTTTGGGGGATTGGGGGGGTCATTTGCTAGGTTTCACCTAAAGACCTCCATGTCCTAAGTGTGACGGTAATTGAGATATGTTTTTTTTTGTTCTTTCTTTGAATTACCCAAAAACTTGCCTTTGAATCGATATATTTTTTTTGTTTATGGTTGCAATAGAACAAAATAAATTTTATAATAGTCTGCAATGTATTTTTATTCTAAATAAATTATTATTTGATGTAATTGATCAGTAGAAAATGACTTATGTGCTTCCAAAGTCTTAAAAATGTTTAAATGTATGAAAAATTACTACTCTTAAATTCTTTTTTTTTTTTTAATGAAGCCATTTTGACCTTATTTTTATCTCAAAAAGTTTTTTAGCTTGTACCCTTTCTAAGGGTATGCTACACGCTATGAAAAACAATTCAAATGTAGTCAAAATACTAGTTAGAGAGTCAGTTATGGAGTGTTTTAAGAAAAGACTTATTACGGTAATTATATTTTTTTATTTTATTTCGAATAATAATACATTGTAGACTATAATAAAAATTATTTTATTCTTTTACAACCATAAACAAAAAAAATATATCGATTCAAAGGCGAGATTTTGGGTAACTCAAAGAAAGAACCAAAGAAAACATATCTCAATTACCGTCACACTTAGGACATGGAGGTCTTTAGGTGAAACCTAGCAAATGACCCCCCCAATCCCCCAAAAAATTGTGTCGGTCCATGCGCCGAACACCCTGTATAAAAACTAGCTTCTGCCCGCGACTTCGTCCGCGTGAAATTTAATTTTTGCTCGACCCACCCCGTCGCATAGCATTGCCTACCCGCGCTATTACTTCGTTTTCACTTAGCGTTCTTTCAGACTTTTTTTCTTTTTGCTCGGCACCTAAGGGTCCTAGAGTGATGTCAAATATGCCTTCTATAAGATTTGGGCTATCATTAATGCAAAAAGATTTTTTAAAGTCCGACTGGTAGGGTAGTTCCAGAGTTTAGCTCGTTCCTTCACCACATCCCCTTCCGCTACCTCTCCCTCCCCCTCTCACTCACTCTCACACCCCCTTCACCACTTCCCCTTCGCTTTCTCTCTCTCACCACCCCGTCCCCTCCCTCTCCCCCTCTCCTCCACCTCCAACTCACCAACCCCTACCCACCCCTCAGCCTTCACCATGTCTTCCTCCTCTCCTCACCAATTCCTGCCCTTTCTCCCTGCGTCCATCATCCTCCCCCTCACACTCCTCACCACCCCTCCCTTGCCCCTCCCCTCTAACCCTCCCTCTGGGGTAGTTTTAAAAAACTAATAATGACAAACTTAGGCAAATATTTGTGCCAAATTTCAAGTCAATTAAAACATTTTTCATGTAAATTGTATTCCCTGTTTTCACCCCCACAGGGGTGGAATTTAAAAAAATGGTTTGAGATATTTCCATAGCTTGACTCAAAGATTATTTACACCAATTTTCGAGTTAATCAAGCCACGCAGTAAAATCCTCCCCTGTGAAATTGACTACCCCTTTTCACCCCTTTAGAGGTAGATTTTCGAAAAACCCTGACACACATTATTCTTTATTTTTGGTTTTAAGTATAAATACTGAGTTTTGAGTTAATCGGATTGCGCGTTAAAATTTTTCCATACAAACTTTGAGACCCTCCAATTTCCCTTAAGGGGGTAGTTTAGAAAAACATAAAATCACAAAAATCATAATTTACTTAGATAAATATTCGTGCCAAGTTTCAAGTTTATTAACTCAAGGAATAAGATTTTTCATACAAACAATATCCCCCCTTTTTACCCCCTTAAAGGTCGAATTTCCAAAAACCCTTTCTTAGCGGATGCCTAGGACATAATAGCTACCTGTGTTCCAAATTTCAGCCCAATCCGTTCAGTGGTTTGAGCTGTGTGTTGATAGATCAGTCAGTCAGTCAGTCAGTCAGTAACGCTTTCCTTTTATAGATATAGATTAATCCCTATTTCCCTTGGTCATCGCATCACGCGTGAACGGATGGAACAATTTCGCTAATTCTTTTTTACCCGACTGCGCCAGAAGGAGGGTTATATTTTTATTACCCGACTGCGCCAGAAGGAGGGTTATGTTTTCGAGAGTATGTATGTATGTATGTATAATTGTTTGGCACGCTCTGCGGCCTGAACGGCTCGATAGATTTTAGCTTGACAGGTGTCGTTAGATTTGTATTTAGTGTGAGAGTGACACTGGGTATATCAAAATTAAAAAAAAAAAACAAAATGGCGGATTTTTGCGCCAAATTATGTCTTAAATTTTTTTTTTCTCAAAACCTGTCGAGTGGGGTATCAAAATAAAGGGTTTTAAAAGGTGATTACAAAAATATACATAACTTATATAGTTAAAAGTACTTGAAGTGACAAATCGTAAAAACACGTACAATTCAAACGTCTGCGAAATCTTTCAGATTTGTAAACTAAAAACCTGGAAATAAAAAAAGTAATTAAAAAAATTAAAAAACCCGACTGCGGTAAAAGACTTATATTAAAAAAAAACTGAAAAGCTTATGACAAACCCATTCCATTTTTATATTTTCAAACTCAAATGGGTCCCGCCTGCTTCCAACTTTTGTTTAATTTAAAATGGGCTTGTTATAAGCTTTTCAGTTTTTTTTTAAACCGCAGTCGGGTTTTTTAATTTTTTTTAATTACTTTTTTTTTGTTGTGTTTATTATTGTCAGGAGAAGGTTCTTATGTTTACCGTTTCATGTTTGTTTCATGTTTACCGCAAATAAACGTTTTTTCTTTCTTTCTTCTTTCTTTCTCTTATGAAAGAAAAAATTAAGAAAATTTCGCAGAAAATTGGAAAATTTCAGAAAACTTAACGACTATTTTAACTTCGCGCGTTTATATTAAAATATACATAGTCAAGACAGGACAACGTCTGTCGGGTCAGCTAGTTATATAGACAAAGTAAAGCGCCTGCCTGAGTTCGAACCCACGACATACAACTCGGTAAGTCGAGGCCATTACCATTGGGCCACCACTGTTCTAATAGTCATGGTGGCATCAAAACAACGAGGAAGTCTATGAAAATAGGAATTTTATAATCCTTACTTGACCTACTTCTAATTCCGCTGACCCCAAAATTTTATTGTAAGCACCCAAATATGATGTTAGTATTGTATAACAAAGTAAATACTGACAGGCAGTTACTCCTACAATAATGTAGAATTGTACGATTACTTGTACAAATACAACTCATATTTCAGATACCGTGTTTTATTTTAGAATAGCTGGGTAAACGGATTTATGAGAGAGACTTTTTACGTAATCAATTTTTGACGATTTATGTGACGTATTTTGATCTGTTATCTATTTTATTTTACTGGAAAATAGGCTTACTTATCAAGTATGCATACATTATAATAAAATAACGCATAACATTTTGAAGATTTGCCTTGCCACACTTCACACTAGTATCATAAAGGCGAATTTTTCTACGTACGTTTTTCGAGATTGTGAGTTCATCATTGATCAAATACTGGCTGGAAACTTTCGTTGGCTGTAATAAACTAATTTGCTTGTGCCATGGCTTGGTTTGTGTTGTATTATAACAAAAAAACTGACCAAATGCGTGTCGCACAACGCAAAACGAAGGGTTCCGTAGTTGAAAAGAATCCGTAGTTGAAATCGGAACGGAACCCTCGGTGATTTTTTTTTGAGATTAGGTTCAATGTTATATAATAATGTTTTTGGGATAACCAAAAACAAAGGAGAATGGGCGCTTTTGTATGGGCTCCGTCCCCAGACTGTTTTAAGACTGTATCAAATTGAGCGATACGTCATTTTAAAGCTTATTAGAATGGCTTTATTTTATTCTATGACACCAACCATCGCACTCTTGCAGGGGAAGACCTACGAATGATTACATTTTTTTTTTTTAAATGTGATTTTCGCTTATTTTACCATCGTCCACCTGTTTTTTCTTGCATATATCCTGGAGTATGCCTAGACTTTTCTATCTATTCAAAGTGCGATGGAGCGAGATATGATCGAAGTCTAACATATGTATGTGTCCTCGAGGTTATGACAGTTAGCTTATGCCATCAACAACGAAACTCGTGCAAAGAAGATACTATGAATCTTTTTTTTTTCTTAATGAGATTATGTTTAGCATAAACAGTTTTTCGTATATACCTATTATTTTATGTAGCGTTCTTTGCGGTGCAGCTACTAGTCTTGTGTTGCGCCTTTATCGCCACACCTGCAGACTTGACTTTTCAACTTTTCCCCACCTCCATATCTTTACGTTGACGTCATGGTGAGGCTTGCGCACTCCGAACTCCCAGTCTGTGCCAGTAGAGTTTACTTTGCCGAAACAGGTCTAGGGTGAGCAGCCAGACCAAGAGAGGAACAGAAAACCGCAGGACAGCGTGTGGCAAGCTGTTGGGAAGTAGCGACCCCACGGACCCTATCTCCCGGGAGAAGTCTTGTTCCTCACCTCTGGCTTGCCTTTATTGACCGGCTGGAGTGAACACTGACGCAAACAGAGCTCCCACCTCATTCTAGCCTTTATTGACCGGCTTGAGTGGAGATTCGCAAGAGCAAACGTGCTCGGAGGAAGAAAGTATTCCAGTAAGTGCTTGTAGGAATCTTGACCAGCTTCCGGGCTCTGGGATTCTTCTGAGAGCCGTGGAATACCTCTCCACTCCTCAACCTCATCAGGATATGTTGCCCCCTTGTCGCTACGTCACTATTTGCTAGCGACCGTTTCCGGGGGCCCATTATTGAGTGTGCCCCCTGCTCCGCTTACCGACCCATCGTGCTGCTCAACGAGGTACGCAAGCTCTTTGAAAGAGTCATTGCAAGCCACCTCGTCGGGTGGCTAGTGCAGGAGGGGCCGGATTTGGCGGAGAAGCAGTTTGGTTTCCGCAGGGGGCGCTTTACGATGGACGCCATCATGCGCGTGCGAGCCCTCTCGACGGGGGATGCTGTGGCCCGGGGTGGGGTCGTCTTGGCAGTGTCTCTAGACATCGCCAACGCCTTCAATACCCTGCCTGGAGTTGCATCAGGGAGGCACTCCGGTGGATCGCCCGGAGGACACGGTGGAGCATACAGTGGAGGTCTGCCCGGCTTGGGCGGAGCACCGCCCTGTTTTCTGAAGGAGCCTTTATTTGTAAACAAAATAATGTTGTAGTGGACGCGTTTGTGTCATGTTTGTGTAAACAAAACTAAATGTTTATTAACCCATTTAAATGTTTGAATAAACTACTGTTTGTTTTTTTTTGTTCGCATGGCTATTACCGTGGTCGCGGATTGTCCGAAGGGGTTACCGCGGCACTGGCATAGGCAACTGAAGGAACACGGGTGGGTTTTAGTCAGTAAAAGTCTGACACGCCCTTCCGCCCCACATAGAGCGGGCGAAGTCATTAGATGATTTCCCATCCACAAAAAAAAAGTCACCCCCTGCCATTTCATCTGTGTATTGTATAAAAAACATTGGTCAGGCAGGGACCATAGTCTTTCCATAGTTCTAGGTAACCATTCCACAGCCAACCAAACCCAAAGCCCAATATATTTTGTTTCCATGTTCTGCAATAGTCCTGCACCAATCAGGGGTTGTCAAGGACAACCCCGCATACAGGGATAATCGTCGGTTGGAAAGTTGTCTATCGTAATTGTAATCTTGTTCGGGTTCACCCGCCCTCTGACGTTCTTCACCCTGATGCGATGACGCCTCTAGCATTTTCTGCACATGGTGATACTTGCTACATTACAGTAGAAGTTAGAAATAATATTATTAAAAAATAAAATTAAAATTATTCATGGTTCCTTCCCTGCACGAGTTTCGTTGTTGGTGTCATACAAGAAAATAAAGCTATTGTTATGATCTTTAAAATGACGTATATCACATCTTGATACACCACTGGGGACGGACCCGCCCATTCTCCTTTAACATTGTACCTAATCCCAAAAAAAAATCACCGAGGGTTCCGTTCCGATTTCTGAAAAAATGTGCAATTAAGAGACATCGTTTTATTTTTTTTGTAATATTTACATAAACCTATATTACATAGAATAATTTCAGATTTTTCTCTATGCAAACTTCGGAGATAAGGGGAGCTGGGAACGGTATTTTTTATTATATTTTTCATCAAAAGACGAAAACTATGCGGCCTAAAAAAATAAAAAAATGTTTGAGAATGAGAATGTTAAAATTAAAAAAAAAATGCTAATTCTATTAAATTGTTGAAAAAAAGAATGTCGTTATCGCTGAAAATAGAGAGATGTTCGACGCCAAAGTTTATTTTTGTGGAGCAACTTCCAAATTGTTATTGGGAATTTTGAACTATTTTTTCCTAATTCAATTAACATTTTTCTTTAAACCCTTCTCTGTCCACTGTTTTTTTTGCGTCGGATAGTTTCATTGCGTTACGTCATACTCGACAATCCAAGAAACCAATTTTTGTGAATATTGACCTAATACCACGCCTGAACCGTAGATTAGGAATTAATAATACCTACCAGAACGAAGTACAGTGCGATTCAACTAAGAATAGGAACGTCAATGACCTCGAACTGTCAACTGAAACTAGAAATCTAAGGCTTGCAAAGTTTTGTAGTGTTATCCTTATCCATTTTAGTTCTGTTTTTGGAATTTGTTTTTGTTAAAATATGTCACTGACTTTGCAAATGTGTAAACGAGGTGCTGTTTAGATAAATCTTCACAATATGGCGCAAGGTCATTCCTATTATTAGTTGAAACGCATTGTACTAACTTACATACTATAACTAGGTACCTACGGTAATAGCCATGCGAACAAAAAAAAACAAACAGTAGTTTATTCAAACATTTAAATGGGTTAATAAACATTTAGTTTTGTTTACACAAACATGACACAAACGCGTTCACTACAACATTATTTTGTTTACAAATAAAGGCTCCTTCAAACAGGCACCGCATGTCACGCAACGAACTGAGTCGTGCCTTCGCGTGTCTTATCTGTTTGTAGGAGCCTTTAAACGTGTGCTAGTTTACATTGCACTTTATTTATTTAAACAAACTTGATAAAGTCAGTTTTTAGCCGACTTTGAAGGCAAACAGTTATAAATGATCATATAGGTACTACACAAAAAACCGGTCAAGTGCGTGTCGGACCACGCACAATGAAGGGTTCCGTAATTGGGAAAAATGTATCCCAAAAACAAACTTAACATTGTAGTTAAAAACATGTAAGTTTGAAATCACATTTTTTTGTTTTTATGACATAAAACTACAAATTCTCAATTTCCAGACTTTCCCTTTATTTGTGCTGTGAGACCTTGTTTCTTGCCAAATTTCATTATTCTAGGTCAATGAAAAGTGGGAGTGATACGTAGGTTCGAATGACGTTCTTGCGAAGGTCGCCATTTCGAAAAATTTTGCGAGTGGTACGCCAGTTCGAAAACTCAATAGATCGAAAACCGCTATATCGAAACACGTTATCGCGAAGGTCGCCATTTCGAAAAATTTTGCGAGTGGTACGCCAGTTCGAAAACTCAATAGATCGAAAAACGCTATATCGAAACACGTTATCGCGAAGGTCGCCATTTCGAAAAATTTTGCAAGTGGTACGCCAGTTCGAAAACTCAATAGATCGAAAACCGCTATATCGAAACACGTTATCGCGAAGGTCGCCATTTCGAAAAATTTTGCGAGTGGTACGCCAGTTCGAAAACTCAATAGATCGAAAACCGCTATATCGAAACACGTTATCGCGAAGGTCGCCATTTCAAAAAAATTTTGCGAGTGGTACGCCAGTTCGAAAACTCAATAGATCGAAAACCGCTATATCGAAACACGTTATCGCGAAGGTCGCCATTTCGAAAAATTTTGCGAGTGGTACGCCAGTTCGAAAACTCAATAGATCGAAAACCGCTATATCGAAACACGTTATCGCGAAGGTCGCCATTTCGAAAAATTTTGCGAGCAGTAGGTACCTACGCCAGTTCGAAAGTCATGGTATTGAAATCCAATGTTGAGTTAATTTGTTTTTCTTTTTTTTTTTTTTTTCTTTTCCAAACCAAATCAAAAGACCATGCTCTCTGTGCCTCATCTCATTTGGGTCGTGAGTTCGATTCCCAAACAAATTAACTCAACATCGGATTTCGATACCATGCCTTTCGGACAGGCGTACCTACAGCTCGCAAAATTTTTCGAAATGGCGACCTTCGCGATAACGTCATTCGAACCTACGTATCACTCCCATGGAAAGTAGGTAACCTGTAGGTTTTGATTTACTTGCGAGTTTTGTTGAATTATATATTCATATTCATATGCATATTCTTTATTGTGGATCATAGGTAAGTGCACAATACATACAATGTTCTTATAAGTAAAATACGATCACCTATCGCTATATCGCATAAATAGCCTTAATTTTTATTGCGTTGACTTACAAGCTTGTTTTTTTTTAGAGTTCCAAGGGACCGTAGACTCCACGTATTTGATGTTAATTTCAACTCGATATCTCCATGCGTTCCTGAGAAAAAGTGTCAGACAGACTAAGAGACAGGCAGAAAGACAGACAGATAGACAGACGGACAAGGAAGTGATCCTATAAGTTGTCAGACTTTCGGGCTTCTGGCAACCCGTAACGACTATCAAAAATCCAATAGTCACCCATCCAAGGCAAAGTAAATGTAACTACTTATAGTACTTAAGTATTATTATTTTTTTTTTAATAAATATCCTTGGACATTTCACACAACGCCATCTAGTCCCAAGCTAAGCAACCTAATGCTTGTGTTATGGTAACGAGATGGCTGATAAACTACTTATATACATTTTTTTGTACATACATATTATTATAGATAGAAAAACACCCAGACCCGGAACAAATACTTGTAGGTCGTACATATTTGACCCGTGCGGGAATCGAATCCGCGACATGCTGCGCAGCAGTCAATCGCTCAACCACTGCGCCAGCCGTGTCGCCTAATTACTGTTCTTATGTAAACACGGCTACACATCAAGCTATACATTTCCAGTTTACACTGATCTCTCATTGTAATGAAATCCTATACAATGCGAGATCAGCTTATACTGGAAATGTATAGCTTGATCTGTCAGTAGCCGTGCGTATTAAACCTGTAAGTAATGATCTTCACTATAGTTTTATATACGTCCAGTGATTGATTACATAGTACAAAGTTATTCTAATTAATTGTTGACCTTTCGTCACCTTATAATTAGTTTCAGAAGTTGGGGCCTCGTTATGAACGAGTAAGTTTAGTTTTTATACGGCTTTAATAACAAAATGTGAGTCATATTCAACCAATGTTTGATCAGGCTTTCTGATTTATTTTGATTAATAATTTGTTTGTTCGGGTTTTGTAATTTATAAAGGCCTGTGCTAACCAGATAAACTAGGCGTCAACTAATTATTGTTAGTTTATTCATATTTGACGCTAATTTACTGTGATTAGGAATCATGATGAAAGGAAATCATCCAACTCCTATCTCGGTATAAATTAGAAAATAATTACATTGAAATGACTTTAATGGTTTTACCTCATTATTTGATCGTGACCTTACTATATTCTTTGATCTCTACATAAAAATCAATTGCCGTGCATTAGTCTCGCAAAAACTCGTAAATCGGTCGCCCGATATGAATATTTTTTTTTGTTTTGTTCGCCTCAATACTGGGGTGGTTTAGGAAAAAAGAAAATTACAAAAAACCCAAAAGAACAGCCGAAAAATCCAAAATTGAAATTCCGATAGGACAACGTCTGACGGCTCAGCTATTAATTAAATAAAAGCTATCGTATCTGCCTAGCCTTTTCCCAACTATGTTGGGGTCGGCTTCCAGTCTAACCGGATGCAGCTGAATACCAGTATTTTACATGGAGTGACTGCCTATCTGACCTCCACAACCCAGTTACTGGGTAATACGATACTCCTTGGTTAAGACTGGTTGTCAGACTTTCAAGCTTCTGACGACCCGTAGCGACTGTCAAAGATCTACGAATAACAGCCGGGACCAACGGCTTAACGTATTTCCGAGGCACGGAGGAATCTCAGTATGTAAAGATGGTCACCCATCCACTGACCAACCCCAACCTGACGGCAAGCGTAGCTTAAACTGACGGATCTACTCGTCAGGTTAAAGCTATCGTAATTGATCCAATTAAAATACTTCCAAGTTCAAGTTTAGTTGCGACATGAGAACATGACGTCATGTTAATCATGTGTTCTCTGACAGATTTTTCCTGAATGTCTTTATTTATTTATTTAAACTTTTCGCACTGTAAACTGTACAAAGGCAGACTTAATGCCTTAGGCATTCTCTACCAGTCAACCGAGGGTGGTGAAGAGATTGATGGCAGGTGCTCAGTAAGAGAGGAATAATTATAGAAAAAAAAAAACTAAAAATATATCTTCACTACATCACTACATAGTATAAAACAAAGTCGCTTCCCGCTGTCTGTCTGACCCTTTGTATGCTTAGATCTTTAAAACTACGCAACGGATTTTGATGCGGTTTTTTTTAATAGATAGAGTGATTCAACAGGAAGGTTTATATGTATAATAAACACGGGCGAAGCCGCGGGCAAAAGCTAGTAAATAATAAGTAAGTGTCTTTAAGTACAAATATAGCAATAATTTTCTATTTTATATTGTAGTCAGTAGGTACGTAGTTTAGTTAGCTATATAACATCCGCAGCACTCCGAAAATAGCTCGACAAACTCAATCACACAATGTCTAGCGAGGCGAATACCTGAAACGATTGTTAGCGCTCCTACTTTGCTATATTACTGCGAAGTGTCTCTGTCTGTATGTTGCATTAGCAAAGTATAATCAGCCTGGAAAGTTTCCACTGCTGGTATACAGACCTCCTCCTGTGGGGGCAGTGAGCAGACCTCATGTGGTTTGGTAGTTATGGCACTTATTTCATTTAACTCCTCAGATGTCCGAGTAGGGCTAATTTTAGATCCAAAACTCCAGCGGGGAGGGTTGGGGGTTAGTTGCGACTTGCGAACGCCATAGGTTTACAACTACTGATGATGATATGTTTTCCATCGGATGATGTATTTTTACGTTTATATATATGCGATATAAGCTAATATAAATAAATAAAATAAATATCCTTGGACATTTCACACAACGCCATCTAGTACCAAGCTAAGCAACCTAATGCTTGTGTTATGGTAACGAGATGGCTGATAAACTACTTAGATACATACATAATTATACCTATTATGTAAAGATTTTCCCTTATGCACACATGGGGTGCATTCGACACTTGAGGGGTTAACCCCTAAACTGCACGAGCAATGGTCTACCTAAAGAACTAACTGCCCGAATTGCACGTACGTCCATTAAATTTAATTCCCCATTAAAAGTCATGCTGTCACTTTCTGATACGTTCCATTAGACAGAGACAGCATTATGTATAATGAACAAATCCTCTAACATAGAACCCCTAAACTTCGTTCGCGATTTAGTTCCCAAACAAGTAATCAAATACGCGGTGTGATTTAAATAACTGACAACCTCTTAAAGGGTCATTGTCCTCATCATTATGAACAACTTTTACTATGGGACTAAACCTGAAATCGCAATAAAAAGCAGCTGTTCTCTATATTTTGACAAGTTAAGCGAACATAAATGTAGGGAACAGCTGATTTTTTTTTTTGCGATTTCAGGTTCGGTCTCATAGTAAAAGTTGTTCATAATGATGAGGACAATGACCCTTTAAGAGGTTGTCAGTTATTTAAATTATAAGTACCTTACATGTTTTTGGAAAAATGTCTGTAGCATTAAGGCAAAGCTTCGAGAATCCAACGTAACAAAAACAGAGTGCATCCCAGCGCGACTAAAAACACACTGTTGGATTTTCAACTCCCGGCGCTAAGCAGAGCGTTGAAAATGCAGTGCGCGAAAAAAAATCGCCGCGATTTTATTACGCCCGTGCGAACGTCGCGTCGGCTTACCACCCCAAATTCTTCGTTTACGACACCCGCGTCTAAAAAGTTAACACACTATAACTATCTACTTTAAACCCTCTAACGTCCATAATATAACCCATAAAGCTATCCCCATTATTACGCCCTAAATGTCCACTGACCCACTTACAGCCTTACTTAAAGCCCCAAAATCTGACCAAGTAATGCATGTAACGGAAAGAATTGAATCAGTTAAATTGTAGTCTTATTCTATCTTCGTAATTAGGTTATTGGAGAAAGGATTATGACGGATAGACTTATTTGCGTTACAGTCAACTCACGTTCATGTAGCAATTTGTACATTAAGGACGATTTGCTGTTGGTCGGACTAGCCGCATTTCTCCCGCGAGTTCGTCCGTGTGGAAGTTTGATCTTCACATACAAAGTTCAACAAGAGCAATTTTAAAGTCAATTCAAATCCTTGTTTCAGAGGAGCTAAGTCGTAACAGACGCACGGGTCGATCCATTAGGTTAAGCTACTCTTGCCGGGTTGGTCAGTGGATGGGTGACCATCTTTACACACGGAGACCCCTCTGTACCTCGGAAAGCACGTCAAGCCGTTGGTCCGACTGTCATTCTGGATCTTTGACAGTCGTTACGGGTCGTCAGAAGCCCGAAAGTCTGACAACCATTCTTACCAAGGGGTATCGTATTACCCATTAACTGGGTTGTGGAGGTTAGATAGGCAGTCGCTCCATGTAAAATACTGGTATTCAGCTGCATCCGGTTACACTGGAAGCCGACCCCAACATAGTTGGGAAAAAGGCTAGGCAGATTGAAATAAAAGTTACCTGACTATTGAAAAATTAGCCCTTAATCAAATAGGATATTCTTGTTGATTTGCTGTTATAAAAGAAACATGTCTTTGCTCAAGAAAATCTCTATGAAAAAATTAAGTAGATATCAGATTCCGAACGACATGCGTTTATACATGATGAAAAATTGTAAATAAATTTTTACCTACATCACAGATTAATACAGATGGGACACTCCGCAAAATCATTTAAATAAAAAGCGACTCTTACTACGACACAATAAAGTGCAATTCAGGTCGCACGACGCTTATTACCTACAGTTGTATTCAACTAAAAGTTGCCTCTCTTTCTATCGCGTAACTCTTATACCTTCTGACCTACTGAATTACACCCGCGGAAGGGGCCCGCCGGGTACTTGTAGCTTCATACCTTAACTGTGGAGTGTCCCATCTGTATTAATCTGTGCCAAAATGTTCCTTCTATAAACCTACTAATACTATGAACTAGGGACCTGTCTTTGCTACGCACAATTTTTACGACTTAACAAAAGATGGAGATTTCTTTATTAATATGTAAGATAAATAAAAACTTGATTCACCGAATTGCGGAGAATGTAATCAGATTGAGGACGTACAGCATTTGCTGATGGATTGTGTCCGCAACGAACTCGAGAGACAGTAATTTTTGAGAGAATTAGACTGACGTGGGATTAATACTATCAATTTAATCCCAACCAACTTCAGAAGGTGAAAAAAGATAAGTCATTTGATAACAGTCCTTCATTGGTGACTCCTATCTTTATCACAAAGTGTTCTTACCATTATTTGACTGTTTAGTATCGTTTGTGTGTTAATTATAAGTGTTAGGGCCTGTTCCACCACCTACGATTGGCAGATAATTTTATACAAATTTTGTTCCATTTTTGAATTTATTCGGTGAGTAGTGGCTATACATCGTGAAATAGGCTATACAATGGTAAAAGACACGGTGGGGTTGATTCATCTGTATAGATAAAAACCCCAGGCACGGTGGTGTTGATGTATCTGTATAGATAAAAACCCCAGGCCCGGTGGGGTTGTTAGATCTGTATAGATAAAAACCCCAGGCACGGTGGGGTTGATATATCTGTCTAGATAGAACCCCAGGCACGGTGGGGTTGATATATCTGTCTAGATAAAACCCCAGGCACGGTAGGGTTAATATATCTGTCTAGATAAAAACCCCAGGCACGGTGGGGTTGATATATCTGTCTCGATAAAACCCCAGGCACGGTGGGGTTGATATATCTGTCTAGATAAAAATCCCAGGCACGGTGGGGTTGATATATCTGTCTAGATAAAAACCACAGGAACGGTGGGGTTGATATATCTGCCTAGATAAAAACCCCAGGCACGGTGGGGATGATATATCTGTATAGATAAAAACCCCAGGCACGGTGGGGTTGATATATCTGTCTAGATAAAAACCCCAAAACAAATAAAGAGGAGAAAAAATGTATATTAAATACAGGCTGTAAGGGACAGCCCTCCGCAAACTAACAGAATGCATTCAGCTCCTCATTTTGAATCTTATTCCATCGGAAAATTTCTCAGGAAAATTTTCATTTTTTTTAATAGTTTTTTCAGTTAAATTTTCTTCATTTCTATGTAAAATTACATTGTGTGTTCGCTGCACTCCATTTATTTAAAAAAAAACCGCAAAAAAAAACATTAAAAAAAAACCAGCAATAGATGTTGAAATACTCTAACGAACGACGCGTGAAATCAGCTGTTCACTTTCTGTCTAGCTACAGAGTTCATCGAACTCACCGCATACATGTTACCTACCCCTCCTAACCAGTAACAGATGCTCCGATTTGTGCACAAAAACACAAACAAGGTTTATTGGATTCTCATAACGTTCCTGATATAATTTCACGTACCGGTCATCTTATATGATATACTGATTCACCCTATCAGTCTGCGGAGGGCTGTCCCTTACACACTGTATTAACGTCCTCTACACATAAACCTTCCGGAATAAAATTATCTAAATGATGGTGAAAACTCCGTTGCATACTTTAAAAGAATAACGCGGTCACAAAGACGGGCACGGGTTACGGGCACGAGACCAGTGGCGAGTAGCGGTGTACGAGAGGGGCGATAGCGACGCACGATACAAAATAGGGATAATGACTAAACAATTTTTTTTGTCCCGTCATGTAGATTATTCAAAAATATTGGACACGTATTTTTTCTTTTCTTACGTAATCAAAAGATTACGCCAATACATTGAGTTAAAATATGGCATGACGTCAAGCATAGCTAGATTTTATACGTAGAAGTGACGCAGCGAGCCCCCACCCCAACTTCAATGCGTGTTATCTAAGTAATTTTTAGGGTTCCGTACCAAAATGGTAAAAAAGGAACCCTTATGGTGACACTCAGTCTGTCTGTCTGTCTGTCTGTCACAGCTGGATATCTCAGGAACTACTAATGCTATCAACTTGAATTTTGGAATAGTTATAGATGACGTTTGCCCAACTATTTTGCAAATAAGAAAGAAATAATTTTTTTTATATTTTTTTTGCAACAGGGACTGAAACGGGGTCTAAAAAAATCAAAGTTGGGCTACTAGGGCATGTGGGTTATCATATGAAAGAGCACTGTTTGCACATTCTCAAACATTTTTTTATTTTTTTTTTTAGTCTACATAGTTTTCGACTTTTGATGAAAAATGTAAAAAAAAAAGTACCGTTCCCCCGCCCCCTTATCTCCGAAGTTTGCAAAGATAAAAATCTGAAATTATTCTATGTGATAGAAGTTTATGTAAAAATTACAGGAAAAATAAAACGATGTCTCTTAATAGCATATTTTTCAGAAATCGGAACGGAACCCTCGCCTCGGTGCGCGAGTCCGACTCGCTCTTGACCCGTTTTTTTATTAATATGATAAAGCAAAAAATACGTGTCTAATATTTTTTTTATTATCTGAGTGATGGACTTAATAGAATTTCTTTGTTTTTACCCAGGCATCATCCTTCGGAACCACCCCGCTCGGCTACTGCTCCTCGTCGCTGGTTTCGTACCCTCAGCCAGACAGACACGAAAGGTGACTTTAATCTATTATATGTATGAATATAGATGTAAAAGTTATACAATCTGTCTGTTACGTTTTCACGGCTAAACCACTGAATCGATTTTAATGAAATGCAAATGATTCAAACGACCGAGTTGTCACTAACTAAATTAATTTAATACATTCTGTAATTTTGGTTTAATTTTCATCAAATATTTAAAAACAAAATGTGAGAAGCTCTTGGCTAAGTAAAAACAGCCGCACGGATCGATCCATCAGGTTAAGCTACGCTTGCCGGTGTTGGTCAGTGGATGGGTGACCACCTTTACATACCGAGACTCTTCCGTGCCTCGGAAAGCACGTTAAGACGTTGGTCCCGGCTGTCATTCTTGGATCTTTGACAGTCGTTACGGGTCGTCAGAAGCCCGAAAGTCTGACAACCAGTCTTACCAAGGGGTATCGTATTACCCAGTTACGGGATTGTGGAGGTCAGACAGGCAGTCGCTCCATGTAAAATACTGGTATTCAGCTGCATCCGGTTAGACTGGAAGCCGACCCCAACATAGTTGGGAAAAGGCTAGGCAGATTGATTTAAAAACAAAATGTATAATGTCACATGGGTGTCGTTCTAACTAGCGCGGGCCAGGGGGCCTACTCCCTAAGTACGAAGCCCGTAGTTTCGGCCTTCGTTACGGGCGTTTCATACTCCGTATTACCTACGGATGGATGATTGGTTCGGGGCCCGAACGAAGTATGAATGACAACATGATTTGCCAGTTGTCCCTAATCCCGATGTGTTTTTGCCTGTCCGAAAAAATTAACTTTTACACTTGTTTTGATGGATCATAATGACAGACGGACGGATGAACGGACGGACGGAAAGACGGACGGACTTAGGGAGTAGACCCCCTGGCGCGGGTAGTCTGGGGCAATCGTCGACTATCTGTCAGATAGATAGGTTGTGTTTCAATTTCAATTTGTATTTTGTTAATTCTGTAGTAATGTGTCTTTGAATAAACTTTATATCTACTAGTCTCCGTGAGTATAATTTACAACAAGATCCCTGGGAATACATAAATGATAATAATCGTAAGAAAAAGTTGTAGCCTTGATTAAAGCATTTCAGGAAATTGCAGACTGTATAATTGGACTTGCCAGTTTGCCACCCCTCACAATACCTAGTGGTTGCACAAAATATGAGGACAAAAAAAAAGAGATAAGCAAAGGTTTTTTGTTCTCAAAATCAACCACTACGGAAGTACAATATGGTGTTGAAGTTTGTGTAGGGAAATCCAAGCGGATGAAGTCGCGAGCAAAAATATTGATCTTATATTTTTTCCGTCACGTCTTTCTAATTATTTTTGTGTAGGCAGTATTTTGTTGGCTTAGAGCCAGAAAAAAAAATTAATCTATTCATAAAACTTGTAAAAGCTTTCAGATATGCCGATAACGTATCCTAGGCCCTTAGCAGGAAATTAACCTGTCGGTCGTAAGCCACATACAGGCTGTGTCTTTTGATCATGAATTACTTTGATAATGTTTCTGATCGGTTTTTAGAAAAGGTAAAAATAAAAATAGATTGTGATTGACGTTTATAAGAAAAAAAAAGATTGGCTGTTATGGGGACTGCCGACAGAAGTGAGAACTTAAAACTTTTGAATGTTAGTTTTTGAATTTAGAATTTAATTATAAATTTATGAATAAATAAATTTGAAACAAACTAAATAAGGATACCAAACATAGGATCACTGCAAAATACTTATTCATGTAGCTATTTGTTTTACGCCAGCTTGGTAAAAGGCCGTTGACTAAAGGCTCTTACAGACAGAGGCGATATCGCGAGCGATATTGCGATATTATCGCGTCGCAACACCGCAACGCGACACGTCGCGACGCGATATCGCCTCTGTCTGTAAGAGCCTTAATACCTTTTTTTTTTGTTCACACAAAAATGCACGACCGTTTATAAAAATGTCCTCATTGATTTGAAACTTAAATTTTGAAAATTCGGCAAAGATGCATTCATAATTTTTAAAACAATTCTTATAATTCGCGGTGTCGCGATTTTCGGTAGGGGGAAATCCTATTAAAAAGTTTTGATTTTAAATCGCTCAAGTGTTACTTCAAAAATCAAGCAGTTAAATACATAAGTGGTAATTATCACTATACAACATTAGTTTTTGTTTATACTAAACCCGAAAAGGGGTCATTGTACTCATTATTTTGAACAATTTTTTCTATGGGACCAAACTTGAAATCGCGGAAATAAATCAACTGTTCAGTACATTTTGACGAGTTTGATGTAGATAAATGTACTGAACAGCTGATTTTTTTTCGCGATTTCAGATTTGGTCCCATAGTAAAAGTTGCTCAAAATGATGAGTACAATGACCCCTTAAGAGGTTTAGTGTAAACAAAACCGGCCAAGTGCGAGACGGACTCGCACACAAAGGGTTCCGTACCATATTATATGTTTAACAATCGCAAAGATAACTTTGTATTTCATAATGATACTGTGAATTATAAGGTTATTTTTTGCAATTGCAGAAAATCGCCCATATTAAATACCTTATGAATCGCCGTTTTTAGTATTTCTTGATTAAGTACAGTATAAGGTACATTATATAATAGAGCTCGTACAAAAATGGTATAAAATTTACAACTTTTACAGCCCCGTATTCCTTCATTTTACAAGATAAAATATAAAAATATATTTGTACTCTACTCGATGAGTTCTACACAACACCGCACAGACAGGTTATTTTTTTTTTTCAAAATGAAAACTTTTTTGTATGGGGACCGCCCCCTTTAATTTTAACTTTACTTTATTTTTATTATTTTTTGTTATAGTCGTAATAGAAATACACAATCTGTGAAAATTTCAACTGTCTACCTATTAAGGTTCATGAGATACATCCCTGTGACAGACGGACAGACGGACGGACGGACAGGTTTTCATGCCCCCTGTGGGCATGAAAACAGGGATACAGTTTTAAATATGAATTTCAAAAATTGTCTGGGATGTTTCCATAACTTGGCTCTAACATTATTTACACCAATTTTCGAGTTAATTAATCCCCAATAAAATCCTCCGCTGTAAAATTTACTATCCCTTTTCGCCCCCTAGGGGTAGATTTTTTTTCTTAGGGGTAGTCATCTATTTTGGTCGGGTCGGGTCGTGAGGACTATTTTCTGTATTTTTTTCAAAATTTTAGGCTAAGTAGTTTCGGAGGTAAGGGGGGGAATGGTCAATTTTCGTCTATTTTCTTAAATAACTTCAAAACAATTTATTTTAAAATTATAAAAAAAATATATTTGAGACCCTCACAGTAAGACATTTTATTTGATATGTCACATAGTACAGTTTGCAAAACTTTTTTTTTAATTGTACTTATTTTGCCCCCAAAAAGGACCCCCATATTCAAAATTCATTTATTTACGTTACATGTCCGTGTTCGGGTTACCAAAACACATATGTGTACTAAGTTTCAACTTAATCGGTTCATTAGATTCGGGGCAAATTGGCTGTGACAGACGGACAGACGGACAGACAGACAGACAGACACACGAGTGATCCTATAAAGGTTCCGTTATTTCCTTTTGAGGTACGGAACCCTAAAAACTAATGTTGTATACATATTTTGAGAAAACTATGAAATATTTCAAATAATTTATCGGTTGTCATGGTATGGGCATGTGATGCGGAGGAATGAGGAAAATGTCGTGAGGAAAGTTTTGAGTATGAATGTCGATGGCTATAACAGTAGGGGAAGACCAAAGAAATGATGGATGGACTGTGTGAAAGATGACATGGCTAGAAAGGGTGTGACTACCGAGATGACGACTAATATAGAAGTATGGTAAAAAAGGACATGTTGCGCCGACCCCAAATAAATTGGGATAAGGGCAGGAGAATGATGATGATGAATTTAATCTTTTTCTTCTTGTTTTCTTGTCGCTGTCACGACAACATTTCAAGTTTTGTTGGTTGGGCCAACTTCGCCACTTCCACAGCGTCGTCCGTGGCATTTTAATAAAGGATTTATTAATAGTAAACCCTTGAAGCATTTAAGATAATCGAATAGTGTCGGATGAAAGTACGTGCCTTAGTTGTACGTGACTTACCAGTCGACAAAATTTTGACGTTCTTGGTAGTACAAGAAATACCAGTTTAAAAGGGCTGTCGCATTTTGTGACCTCTCTCGCTCACACGGTACCAAATTTTCAAGAAATGTTAAATGAAAAGATGCTTTTTTTAAAATTTAATCAATTAGCGAACTAGTAAATAAAATTAATTTAATAGGTAATTATTAAATACACAGTTTTATTGTGGCATTTATTTAACTCATTTCAAAAACAGACAATAAAACTTTTTGACCAGAATTCAAGTAACATTTAATACCTGTTCACCCTGTATACACACCCACCTACCTAGACATTCTGTGCCTAGACACAGTAAGACTAGTCTCCTGGGTGCGAGACAAATGGGCTTAAGTGTGTGAGTTTTGGGACAGTTAGTTTAACCTACTTACTCTATCTTCAAACCCTTTTTCGTACAGAGTACCATAACTTTGTTGTATTTAGTACCTATAATATTGCACATTGAGAGCAGTGGTGGCCCAGTGGTAACGGCCCCGACTTAACCCCGACGAGTCGTGGGTCGTAGGTTCGAACGCAGGCAGGCGATTTACTTAGTGTTAATAATTTCATCACCACTGCTCTCAAAACGGTGAAGGAAAACATCGTGAGGAAACCGGCAAGTCCTAGAAACAAAAAAAACGAAGACATGTGACATCTACCAACCCGCACTGGGCCTGCGTGGTGGATTACGGCCCACTCCCTCTCACAGAGAGTAGGGCTGTGTCCCAGCAGTGGGACCGTTATAGGCTGATTATGTATTGCACATATAAAATACCCTTTACTGGGATTTTAAATCAAATCATCCGATTTGTCTTGATATTGTTGTGTGTGTGCGTTTTGAAATACCGTCTCAGAATTTAGATTTTGAACCCAATGGATTTAATTATGGTGTGTTTTTTTATCAAAAAAGTGAAAAAAATATACATGGAACATTTGAAATGTCAAATGAGTCTCCGGGATTAAAAAAACATACTTTAGGTACCTCTATTTAAGGCCCTGGTTCCAAGCTTGGTTTAGCTCGGTGTGTAAGTGAAATGGCGTTATGGCTGTCTAGTTTAACGCACGAGATAGAGATTCTCACGCGCACCGGAATTATGTCGTAAAAGTGCAAATTGAATCGTATAAAATTAGAAATTAACTATTTAATAACAAGTAATCCATCACTGGATGCAGTTTGGAATTTGACATTTCATGGTATATTTTTAATTATAATTGTTAAGGAAGCGATAAACAGCTTTTAAAGATTAGTAAGAGGTATGTTTAAAGATTTTTTTGGTGCATTAAAGTATGTTTAATTATGTTTTGGCTTCCATCACTGTATGCGAAAAGGACTTGAAAATATCATATTTTTTTAACATGTCAAAATTATTTACGGTTTATGAGATACACAGCTTTAAAAACGACCTTTTTGATCGTTTTCAGATTGATCGAGGCGCAGATTTCCTGCGCCTTAAAATACCTAGTGACAAATGTCAAAGTCAAAGATTTATTGCAAACTGAGTGAGCAAATATTGGTCTTTACCCTCATACCTTCTACCGACATGCTAAGGTTGGTTAAGGTGATAATATGTAAAAAGCAAACTGGGTGGGAATAAGAAAATAACAGAGACAATTACTTCCACATGCGAAAAAAAGAGAGCGCACTATTGCGCTGGAACCAAATAACAGCGCCAAATCAAGTAAAATTTGTTTAAGGCGCAGATTTCCTGAAAACGATCAAAAAGGTGTTTTTTTAAAGCTGTGTATCTCATAAACCGTAAATCATTTTGACATGTAAAAAAAAAACCGGTCAAGTGCGAGTCGGACTCGCGCACGAAGGGTTCCGTACCATATTATAAGTTTAAGAATCGCAAAGATAACTTTTTACTTATTTTATAATGATACTGTGAATTACAAGGTTATTTTTTGCAGTTGCAGAAAATCACCCATGTTTAAACAAAATACCTTATGAATCGCCGTTTTCAGTATTGTTGATTAAATACAGTATTCATGGTACCTACATGGTATAAAGAAGTTTCAAATTCCTAATTTGTTGAATTGTTGCGCTAGAGCTCGTACAAAAATGGTCTAAAATTTACAACTTTTGCGGCCCCCTCTTTCTTAATTTTAAAAGATAAAAAAATATGTTTGTACTCTACTCAATTAGTTCTAGACTATGATACCTCACATGCCAGATTATTTTTTTTTTTTTTTTTTTTTAAATGAAAAGTTTTTTGTATGGGGACCGACCCCTCATATTTTGCTTTATTTTTATTATTTGTTGTTTTAGCCGTAATAGACAGCGGAGGCTTAGTAAGTTTGTACTGGACTGTACGTAGTTGTCTGATTTTATGGATTTTAATTTTCTTGCGCGGAACCCTAATTATTTTTCTAAAATAAAAATAGCCTAAGTTACTCCTTAAAACATCAGCTATATGCCGTCAAAATCGGTGAAAATTCGTTTGGCAAGTTTCCTAACTTGACTCAAAGTACTATTTTTTAATCGGACTGCGCTTTAAAATTCTTACAAACTTTAACATCCCTAAATCTCATTTGAGGCGTAGTTTTGAAAAACTAATTATGACAAACATTATTACTTACTTATGCAAGTATTTGTGCTAAGTTTCAAGTTCATTAACCAAATTAATAAGATTTTTCATATAAACTGTATCTCTGTTTTCACGAACACAGATAAAGAATTTCAAAAATTGTCTGGTATGTTTCCATAACTTAACTCAAACATTATTTACACCAATTTTAGAGTTAATCAAGCCCCCAATAAAATCCTCCGCTATAAAATGAACTTTTCACCCCTTAGGAGTAGATTTTTGGAAAACCCTGATACCCGTTAGTCTTAATGTTTGGTCTCAAGTATAAAAACTGAGTTTTGAGTTAATCGGACCGCGTGTTAAAGTTCCTCCATACAAACTTTGACACCCCCAATCCCTCCTTAGGGGGTAGTTTAGGAAAACTAAAAATTATAAATTTACTTAGATGAATATTCGTGCTAAGTTTCAAGTCTATTAACTCAAGGGATAGGATTTTTCATACAAACTTTCATCCCCTATTTTACCCCCTTAGGGATGGAATTTCCAAAAATCCTTCCTTAGTGGATGTTTACACTATATAAGGTATCTATGTGCAAAATTTCAAGTCTCTAGGTCCATTGGTTTGGGCTGTGCGTTGATATAATATCAGTGACTCAGCCAGGACTTTGATTTGTTTTATATATATAGATTTACCATGTTATTTTAAGACCACAGACTTCTTATAGGTTTTACTGTAATCTACAGGTATAGAACTATTTTCTATATTTTTTTCAAAATTTTAGGCTTAGTAGTTTCGGAGATAAGGGGGGGGGGAATGGTCAATTTTCGTCAATTTTCTTAAATAACCTTAAAACAATATATTTTAAAATTATAAAAAAAATATATTTGAGACCCTCATAGTAAGCCCTTTCATTTGATATGTCACACGGGACAGTTTACAAAACTTTTTTTTTTTAATTTTCTTATTTTCCCCCTAAAAGTGACTCTCATATTCAAAATTCATATATTTACTTTAGCTGTACGTGTTTGAGTCACAGAAACCCATATGTGTACCAAATTTTAACTTAATCGGTCCATTAGATTCGGAGCAAATTGGCTGTGACAGACGGACAGACAGACAGACAGACACACGAGTGATCCTATAAGGGTTCCGTTTTTCCTTTTGAGATACGGAACCCTAATGATATTTTCAAGTGCTTTTCGCATACAGTGATGGAAGCCAAAACATAATTAAACATACTTTAACGCACCAAAAAAATCTTATCTTTAAACATACCTCCTAATAATCTTTAAAAGCTGTTTATCCCTTCATTAGCAATTATAATTATAATTAAAAATATACCATGAAATGTCAAATTCCAAACTGCATCCAGTGATGGATTACTTTTTATTAAATAGTTAATTTCTAATTTTATACGATTTTATTTGCACTTTTACGACATAATTCCGGTGCGCGTGAGAATCTTCTATCTCGTGCGTCAAAGTAGACAGCCATAACGCCATTTCACTTACACACCGAGCTAAACCAAGCTTGGATCCTGGGCCTTAAAAATAAATTAAACTATCTATCAAAAATATTTTCAGCCAGAGTTTCGTTTTCGCCAGGGCGCGTCTTTGTGGATTGCACTATCTATACCTAATATGCACATTTTGAATATAATTTTGGAATTAAATTATTTAGGACTTCAGAATTACAGAAAAGAATATAAAAAGTAGAGGTATTTTCGGAATTAAATTCTATCGAGGAAATTTAACCCCGTTGCGTTTTCCTTCAGTCGGAGTTTAATCAAAAAAAGTCAAATAGTCAAAAAACATACAAGTACCCAAAAATTAAATCCATACATGCTGCAATCCTACTATCCTACTAATATTATAAATGTGAAAGTTTGTATGTTTGGATGTTTGTTACTCAATCACGCAAAAACGGCTAAACGGATTTGGATGAAATTTAGTATACAGATAGTTTATAAACTGGATTAAGACATAGGATACTTTTCATCCCGTTAGAAGGTTCTGGTAGGGTAATTTCCGACATCCACGCGGGCGAAACCGCGGGCAACAACGGCTAGTAATGAAATAATGGTAAGACAAACCCCCAATTTATTTTGGTATCGCCTTAAGCCGGCTTTGAAGATGTCAGCGGACTGTATGCACAATTATTATAAACAAAAAAAAAACTGCCGTAAAGGACCAATCTGATGTTTTTTCAAACTACCTACTTAATACCTTTTAGCAGCCACATTCCACCGTAATACAACCAAATTTCTGCGAATAAATGCAAATGAGATGGCTGAAAATGCCCAAAATAATAAACCAACCTCATTTAAATACCCGAATCCGATGTTTCACGGACGAAAAGAAACCTAAGACGCTGTAAAAAGGGCGATATCTGAAGTGAGTATTGAAGATTTTTTTTAAGAGATAAGTTGCAGATAACAGGGCATTACCTTAACGAGCATTTGAGTTTGGAACATACGGGAGTATAAATCGAACGGGAACGTTGTTTTCCGGAGCTGTTATGAGGACCAGAAACTTTGATATCAATTGATTTACAGCTGCCCTAACTGTGGTCATTTTTTAGATTGGTTATGATTAATATTATTAATATAATTAACTAGCTGCACCCCGCGGTTTTACTTGCGTAGACCGGGATAAAAAGTAGCCTATGTGTTAATCCAGGGTATAAGCTATCTACCCACCAAATTTCATCCAAATCGGTTCGGCCGCTTGAGCGTGATGAGGTAACAAACATACACACATTAATACTCACAAACTTTCGCCTTTATAATATTAGTGTGATTATTAATTATTCGAGGGCATTGGCATTGATCTTTTCCACTAAAGTTAAGTTAAAAGTTATCACTGTATTGTATTGCATAACTAGTTTTTGCTTTTCAATAACTGGTGGAAAAGCAATCTGTAACACTATCTTTGGAACAATATAAAAATTTATTATTATTATTTCTTTTATTTTACTTTTCACACATTTGTTACATTTTTAAATATTAGTATAAAAAGAATAATAAAAACATTTAAAAATATAAAAATAGTAGCCCACCGGTATCGGGAACAGGGTCCAAGCTACCGGCGGTCAGGGCTCCAGAGGAATCTCCTAACAATGCGGGCCGTGTCCAGAAGCACCGCTTTCTGAATCAAGCCCTTGATCCAGCTGCCCAACGAGAGCCTCCTTAGGTGTTGGTCGAGGCTCTTGGCAATTAAGCCATTGGCTGATACAACTATCGGCACAATGACTGCTGAGTCCACATCCCATTATTATTATTATTATTATTGGCGCTGATAGCCGACATACATGTTTTGCCTAGTTCAGCTACAGATAATCAACTCATTTGTACTCAAAACTAGCCTATATTTAATTGGTAAACATTTGTAAAACAATCTATAAATAAAAGTAAATACTATAAACAAATAAATTTGTTTATTTTATAATTAACTAGCTGCATGCCGTGGTTCCACCCGCTCACCCGCGTAGACCGGGATAAAAAGTAGCTTATGCCTTAATCCAGGGTTTAAGCTAACTACATACCAAATTTCATCCAAATCGGTCCAGCCGTTTGAGCGCGAAGATGTAACAAAAATACACACACACACACACTCACAATCTTTCGCCTTTATAATATTAGTGTGATAGATTTTAACAAATGAGTTGGAGAGGCCTTCTTTTAAGTATGGAGATACGAGTACCAGAATACCCTCCTATTTCCTCTACGTATACAACATACAAAGCCTCTTAATAAAAGAATTTTAACAAAGGCGATACAGTAAAATACCATAACTAGAGAATTTATAAATAATGAATTAGGTACAGTACCCGGCGATAAATATTGCAAATCGACCTTTGGAAAGAGACAATCGGCTAATTTCGGCTTCGTAGAGCGTTATCTCTGTCGCACACTACCTATGTGACGTTTTGTCAGTCGTTGCTCAAGTGCGATAGAGTGTTAGTTCAAAATATATATTTAGAGTTGTTAACACCCCCAAATTTAAATAATTTAAAGTTGTACTATGGCATCTTTAGGAAAAACAGGGAAACCTTTACGAGGTCAGTCACGCGAAATTATCTACAATGTTTATAAATATTTTGTAACCGAAGCTGACATGATTTAAAAACAGCTGTAATTTTCCAAAATAATTAAATACGTAAACATAATGTGAACATGTTTTTTTTATTTTATTTTACCCCAACCTAAAGCCATCACTTACAGTAAAATTGGTGTATTTAATACAAAGAATAAAAAGAATTATCAAAAGAAGCAAATCATAATTGTTTTAACAGCTCCTAATAGATACCGGACTGTTTGTATTTCGTGCGACAGAGATAACGCTCTACGAAGCCGAAATTAGCCGATTGTCTCTTTCCAAAGGTCGATGTGCAATATTTACCGCCGGGGACTGTACTTGAATTCGTAATCTCAGATGATTTATACTTCATCCCCACTTACTCAACTGTCTAATAGTAGACATTCTAAGTTGGTTTTGAAGTGACAGTTTGAGACAGAGATAAACCATTCTAAAAATGAACACCCCTCCACGGCATTTACGCTCACATGCAAAGAAGTCTATAGACGCAATACACTTTGGTCTTTGTCATTGGATGCTCAGTCACCGGCGAGTACAGTCAGCAACTAAACTAAATAAATACCTTACAGACTAACATACAAATAATCACAATAACACACATCGTATTTGCATGTTTGTTGCGATGTTTTTGTATAATGTATCGAAAAAACACGCGCAGGAGACCACGGACAGTTACGCAAAGACAAACTGACTTCAGTTAAAAATTGCTTCATAAAAATACCAATATTTGGGCGCATCTGAAAAGATTTTCAACCGAGGCAATGCTTGAAATGAATGCAAGGAAAAACAGATTTTTCCGCGTCCGATTATAATCGAATGAATTTCCTACCGTTTTTATTTTGCATGCATTTTGTTGAAGGGTTATTTATTTTCATACAGGCACACCGCTTTCCAGTTGTGAAAAATTAATCAGAGCCGTCAGAATATTCCGTTTATAAAATTTTTTTTTTGTAAATAAGCAGTACAGGCATCATTAGAAATTTTGTACTGAATATAGACTAACTTTTAAACTCAAAAACAAAGCATTTATTTCAAATAAACTAATTACAGGCACTTTTGAATTGTCAAGAGGTCGGTAAGTCAGAAAGACGAAGCTAGTTGACCAGTCCAAAGCGTAGTAGGTTCCTATGGAGAAGAACGGGCAAGATACTCCACGGGCACTTTTTTAAATCAATATATTATTACAAAATATTGGTTACATCATTCATGTTGGAAATATACATGTGAGAACAATGAAGAAAGACGTGCACGTTAAATGCGTCCGTAGTAAAAAGATTAAAACTAAAAACAACTAAATTAAAAATAAGCCGTGGCAGCTAAGAGATGACCAGTCCCAACTGACGGCGCCCGTTCACCAACATGACGCATGGATCAGCACCAATTAGCTCAACCATTTTGAAGGGAACTTAATGATCCAACACACACGCCACTACCAGCGAGACATTTAAGTGAGCATGACATACTCTCAACCGCCAGGCATATTCAAGTCAGTGAAAGATTTTCCCAGTCAACAGTTTTTATTTGTGCATAAATTTGTACAATGTGGGCTTTCTAATTACATTAAATAAACTTTTAATTTGAATAAATTGTAAAACTAGTTTTAAGATTGCTAAAGCTATTTGAAATTAAGGAAATTGGAAGATGGGTAGGCCTCTGGTGTGGGACGCAATCTGTGTCGACACCGTTGCGCCATCTCATGTTCCAAGCACGGCGGGCTGTGCTGGCGCCGCTGCTGCGGCTGCTGAGACCCTCAAGCGGCGCAAATACTGTAACCTTATAGGTAACTATAGTTTTGAGCCGTTTGGGGTCGAAACGCTCGGGTCATGGGGCCCAAGTGCGCGTTTTCTTTTTAAGGAAATTTCTCGGCGACTGGTCGAGACATCACGTGACCAGAGGGCTGGCTTGTTCTTTGGCCAAAGAATTAGCATTCCCATTCACCGTGGCAATGCTGGCAGTCTTCTGGGCACGTTTCCGGATGACATCGATGCGGACGAGTACTTCGACGCCTAAGTGTCCTTTTGTTTTTGTATTTATTTGTATATTTAGTTAGTCATTTACTTTAGTACTAGTATAGTGTTAATTTGTATATTGTTTGATAAAATTCCTCTTTTAAGCCAAAGTCAAATTTGAAATTGAAACATTAACTTAAAACTTAGGTAGGTATTCAAAGACCCCAAAGGCCAACACTTGCTCTAAGTAAACAGCCTTTATCATTCTGAATGAACGGTAATAAAATCTGTTCTTATTAATATTGGGACATTAATTTGATATTCTTTGCTTGGTGGGCGGTAATAAAATCATACGCGTGGGTTCATGAGGAACAAAATACAATATTTCTGCCGCAAAATATTATTATAACAATATTGGTTAGTAATTCAATATTTAAAAAAGTTTTATTTTTAACCTAGCTAGAAGAGGTATACAACGTGTAACGTTAAATGCGCAAAACTTCTTAAGTTCAGTACATTTTGACGAATTATGCGAACATAAATGTACTAAACAGCTGATTTTTTTTCGCGATTTTGTGGTTTGGTCCCATAGTAAAAGTTGTTCATAATGATGAGTACAATGACCCGTTAAGAGGTTTTGCGCATTTAACCTTACACGTTGTATAATATTTGTGGTGTGTAAACTTTTTCTTTGCATAACCAGATATTGGTAAATGGTAAAACTGCTTCATGAATATATTTCTCAAAATTATTGCATAATCTTTTTGCACTAACCGAAAATGCTGACGGGATAAAATCCTTGCAAAAATGTTTTGTACCTTAATATGTGCCTACCACAAATATGTGTTTAACAGTTGTTTAGGTTAAACCACTGGTAAGTACGACATTTGAAGGAAATTTACCTAAGGCTAACGTTACTCACGCGTTGAACAATTTAATGTCTAAGTTGTTTTGGTAACACCCTTATATTTTTGGTAAGACCCTTATAATTTATTTACAGATAGCTTAACCCCTCAAGTGTCGAATGCACCCCATGTGTGCATAAGAAAAACACTTTTTTTGTTAGGTATATAAGCTTATATCACATATATATAAATGTAAAAAAAACATCATCCGATGGAAAACCAATCATCATCATTAGTTGTGAACCTATGGAGTTCGTAGCTAACCCCCCCTCACCCCGCGTGTCAAATGCACCCAAAGTGTGCAAAAGGACAAAACTTTACATAATAGGTATATAAGCTTAGATCACATATATATAAACGTAAAAAAACATCATCCGATGGAAAAAATATCATTATCAGTAGTTGTGAACCTATGGGGTTCGCAACTAACCCCCAACCCTCCCCACTCGCTGGGGTTTTGGGTCTAAAATTAGCCAAGCCACTTGAGGGGTAAGCGAACTAGTAAATAATGTTAATTTAATAAGTACCTAATTATTAAAAACACATTTCCATTGTGAAGTATTTGAGATGAGATAGATAAATCACAATAAAAATGTGTGTTTAATATTCACTTACTTATTAGATTCATATTATTTACTAGTTCGCTAATTGATTACATTTTTCAAATTAGCATTTTTTCATTTCCAATTCTTAAACATTTGGTCCCGTGTGAGCGAGAGAGGTGATAAAATGCGACATCAAATACATAACTCGTAAGTTGCACCTACCATGTTGTCTCTAGATCAGCCTAAAGTTGACTGGTAGAAAATGACTCTGACATTAAGTCCATCTTTGGTAGGTACAGTATTTTTTTATTTGTGCAGTTTTAATAAATAAATATAAACTTAGCTTTTTTAGGGTTCCGTACCAAAATGGTAAAAAAGGAACCCTTATGGTGTCACTCAGTCTGTCTGTCTGTCTGTCTGTCACAACTCGATATCTCAAGAACTACTGATGCTATCAACTTGAAATTTGGAACAGTTTTAGATGACGTTTACCCAACTATTTTGCAAATAAGAAAGAAGTGAAATATTTATGATTTTTTTTTGTAACAGGGACTGAAAGGGGTCTTAAAAATTCAAAGTGGGGCTACTAGGGCATGTGGGGTATCATATGAAAGATCGCTGCTTGCACATTCTCAATTTTTTTTTAGGCTGCACAGTTTTCGTCTTTTGAAGAAAAATTTAAAAAAAATTACCGTTCCCCCCTTATCTCCGAAGTTTGCAAAGATAAAAATCTGAATTTATTCTATGTGATAGAAGTTTATGTAAAGATTACAGAAAAAAAACTTTTTTACAAAAACAAAAACCGACTTCCAAAAAAAACACTACAAAGTGAAAAATAACTTTAATTTCGGAAGTCGGTGTCTTTGGATCTGTATTTTCGTTTTTTGCCACCGACTTCCAAAATTAAAGTTATTTTTCACTTTGTAGTGTTTTTTTTGGAAGTCGGTTTTTGTTTTTGTAAAAAAGTTTTTATTTTTCACTTTTTAGTGGTTCAGTTTGTAATTTATCTAAGTTACAATAACCCAATGTCAGCTGCTCATCACGTTTTACAAAATGTTGCTTTTCCCGATGCAGGGCCGTTAATTTTTGAGGAGTTCTCCTAGTAAGAACCAGGAGAAATTGAGCTCATGGTGAAGTCACCATTACCATTATTTTGACGAGCATAAACCATATTAAAGTAATCGAATCGCAACCTGTTATATACTTAGATATAATTGAGTATTTCCGATGGCCCTCTGTGGTCTTCATCATCAATTCCAGCTCACCGAATGGTACTTTCCGAGAGCAAATGCACGAGTTACTATAAAAAATACCGAAATCGATATAGGTGTGCCCATAAAATTTGAGGGTTTCCCTCGATTTCCATGGGATCCCATCATCAGATCCTGACTTGATGATCATGGGACCACTTGGGACGTATACCCTTTCGAACAAAAAAAGAAAAATCCAAATCGGTCTAGCCATTTTCGAGTAATCGGGGAACATACATAAAAAAAAAAAAAAAAAAAAAAAAAAAAAAAAAAAAAAAAAAAAAAAAAAGGTTCCGACGAATTGAGAACCTGCTCATTTTGGAAGTCGGTTAAAAATGAAAAGTTTACATCGAATTTGTAGTATTTATTGGTACTTTGATATTTTTTTCTGTCTAAGCTATTAAAAAAAAAAAAAAAAACTAGGTATGCCATTGGCTTCTACTCCGTTCACCTAATACACCCAATTTTTTTCTCGAGGCGGTAAAAAAAGTCATCCGGTATATGTAAATAATGAGTTATGCCTCTCTACTGCACTCAATTTTTTTTTAATGCATTAAAATAAAGTTTTTAACATAAACACGTTATCCTAAATGGTAAGTGCTTTAATATATACAGTTAGGTTCGGGGGAAAGATCTAGTTTTGTAAAATATCTAACAATGTGCACAGCCTTAGTTGACGGTTGACATACGTCTCTCTCTGCAAGTCAACGACAAGGCTGCGCGTCATTTGTTTCGAAGCTTCTAGAAGCTTCTAGAAGCTTCGACTCGACCTTATTTGATGAGCGGATTGTGGCGGGAGCGGTTAGAAAAGGGTTCGCGTTATAAGTTTCAATTTTCCACTTTTCCATTGTAACTATCATCCCTATGTTTCCACATTTTAGCGGTGCCCTAAGCCAGAAGCTATAAACAAGGATAAAATCGTGATAAACGCCGCGAATCCCAAACGAATAGCTGACGAGATTCAGACGGGGATAAGTCCAACTTATTCTAAAGACTTATTCCGTCTTATTACAAAACAAGGTTCATATTCAAACACAGGTTTATGCCATGGACCCTTTTTTGAATTTTGAACTTTATTCCGACACGTTTAGTTGTCAGTTTTACAAAACTTACAACTTAGTACCGGACTATGTTGTCAGTTTTGTTTATACAGGGTGTAAGGGGCAGCCCTCCGCAGACTGATGGGGTGAATTCAGTATATCATACTAAGATGACCGGTACATGAAATTATTTCAGGAATGTTATGGGAATCCAATAAACCTGATTTGTTTGTGTTTTTGTGCACAAATCGGAGCGTCTGTTACGGGTTGAGATGGGTAGGTAATAAGTATGCGGTGAGTTCGATGAACTCTGTAGCTAGACAGAAAATGAACAGCTGATTTCACGCGTCGTTCGTTAGAGTATTTCAACATCCATTGCTGGTTTTTTTTTAATGTTTTTTTTTGCGGTTTTTTTTACATAAATGGAGTGCTGCGAACACACAATGTAATTTTACATTGAGATAAAGGAAATGTAACTGAAAAAACTATTAAAAAAATGATAATTTTCCTGAGAATTTTTCCGGTGGAATATGATTCAAAATGAGGAGCTGAATACACCCTGTTAGTTTGCGGAGGGCTGTCCCTTACACCCTGTAGAACTATATTTCTATCACAGCTAAGTTCTTATTACAAAAACTGGCTCGATGGTTTAAACCATGACGGAAGAAATACCTCGTTGTGTACCAGTCTTACCAAGGGGTATCGTATTACCCAGTCACTGGGTTGTGGTGGTCAGATAGGCAGTCGCTCCACGTAAAATACTGGTATTCAGCTGCATCCGGTTAGGCTGGAAGCCGACCCCAACATAGTTGGGAAAAGGCTAGGCAGATTGATTGAAGTACAATCATAGATTCCGTAAAATCTACATTAGAAATTAAAATCTTTCTTCTATTTATTTGTTAAATAGGTTGATATATGTACAGATGGCAGCACATCAAACTACTACAATCTGTCAAATTTCTTTAATAGATTTTCATCTTTATCTCTAACGCATTAGGTTCAAGGTTGATTGGGAAAATTTGACAGTTTCGGGTGGCTTGACCTGCTGGCGACTGTACTTTGAAACTTTGTCTTTTTTTTTGTTTTTTTTTGGAACTTTGAAAATTATTAAATTTAGAGGTACTTAGGTTACATTATTAATAATCACATTTACAGAACTAGCTGCGCTCTGCGGTGTTACCCGCGGTTTATGAGATACCCTAAAAGGTGTATTATATAATTGGTGAGAAAAATATTTACATTTTTAGAAGCAAAAAATTGCTCAACCCACGGGAACACTACATTTTTTCGGGATATAAAGTAGGTAGCCTATATGTTAATCCAGGGTGTCAGCTACTTCCACACCAAAATCCACAACATCAAAATCGGTCGCGCCGTTTGACTTTGAAAGAGTACCAATATATTTGAATTCTTTGCTCATCCCATGGGAACACTACACTACATTTCTTGCCCATAAAAAGTAGTCTATGTGTTAATCCAGGGTATAAGATATCTACATACCAAATTTCATCCAAATCTGTCAAGCTGTTTGAGCGTAAAGAAGTAACAAACATACATACACTCACAAACATTCGCCTTTATAATAATTAGTGTGATTCCTCGCTCCACAACCCACGAGGAATTATGTTATTTTTACCCAAAGACAGGATATTTACGATTAGCGCTATTACGCACGTTACAATTATCCGCAACAAATGGGTAAGTACTTGCTTCAGACAAAATAGAAACTTCCCGTTATTAACAACAATACTTTTACAACGTAATCGAGAAAAAATGATCAGCTGTCCCGTACAAAGCTTCAATACCTACTTGACTATTACATGGGACGGATGATAATTTTATCTCGATTACGATGTTGTTCCCATAAAGAAAGTTGTTCATTTGATGCTTTCTATCACACCCTAAAAATTTTACCACATCTGTCTGATACACCCTGTATATTATGTCCAAAACAAACATAAATAAAGTACAGTGGTACTATGGAGGATATTTTTTCTCTTTCATTTCTTTTTATTGACAGAAAGGAAAACGGTTATACGCACATTTCCTTTAATGGATTCCCCTAGTTGGGGTCTTCCTCAACTAGGGGAATCCATGAATGGCCCTTGCCATAATCAGAGACTTGTTTTATTTCATTTTATTTCAGTTACATTTTTCAGATCTATATAAATAAAGAAGTCCTGACTGACTGACTCATCAACGCCCAGCCCAAACCCTTGAACCTAGAAAGCTGTTTGCACAGAGATTCCCTTTATAATGTAGACAAGGGATAAGGAAGGAATCCCCGGTAGTACGTTTCCGTGTGATATTTTCCGACATCCACGCGGGCGAAGCCTCGGGTAAAAGCTAGTGACAGATAAGTACTAGATACTACTAGCTATATCTGGTTAGACTGGCTGAATACCAGTATCTTACATGGAGCGACTGCCTATCCGACCTACACAACCCAGTTGTCAGACGGGCAATTCCCGTATTTTGAACAACGTCCGCAACCTCATCTCATCTCAAATTGTATAGCATTTCATTTGCAAATAATTTCAATTTTGAAAATTTTAACTTTAATAATTTAAATTTTAATGATTTCTTGTTTATCAAACTTCTTGGATTTACCTATTTATTAATTGAATGATGTGGTCGCCTATAATTGGAAGCGCACACTTGTATTGTCCGTATGTATGTTAACAGGCATGTAACTGTGTAGCCTCTGTTGGCGATCCAATAAATAAATAAATAAATAAATAAATTTACCAATTTTTTTTTTTGACATTTGATTGTCGCTGGCATGAGATTGCGACTTGAATTTGAACGTTTTTAGGTACGACAATTGGCTTTCTGGTTATACGATACTCCTTGGTAAAACTTTCGATCTTCTGACTGTCCGTAACCCTGTCAATGAAACTTTGACACTTTGTTTCTTTTGTCACTGTCAAATCGTCGCTAATTTAACTAACTGACGTATCTGACATTTGGACTAAGCCGATAGCCGACCTAACTATAGTAATTTGACACATTTTCCAAGTCGAATCGATCTGTCTAATCGGCGTGCCTGTACCTTACGACCTTACGGTCCCCATGATAGTGCAAAAATCTAGACCGATGTATCTACAGTTTCTCTCTGCGTAGCCTTTTCCCAACTATGTTGGGGTCGGCTTCTAGTCTAAACGGATGCAGCTGAATACCAGTATTTTACATGGAGCGACTGCCTATCTGACCTCCACAACCCAGTTACTGGGTAATATGATACCCCTTGGTAAGACTGGTTGTCAGACTTTCGGGCTTCTGACGACCCGTAACGACTGACAAAGATCCACGAATAACAGCCGGGACCAACGGCTTAACGTGCTTTCCGAGGCACGGAGGAATCTCAGTATGTAAAGATGGTCACCCATACACTGACCAGCCCCGGCAAGCGTAGCTTAACCTGACGGACCGATGTATGTGTATGTATCTACAGTTTACAAAAAAAAAAAAAGAAAAATAGCTTGCCCTGTAAAATTTTCTTCGAATCAGTTACGTCACTTAGATTAGCGACGAAATGACAGCCCAGAATAACGGCTTACGTAGTTCAATATTTAAAAAAAAAAGTTAAAGTTCGATGTAAAAGAAAACCCGTAGACGTATCTTTCTTATAACTAATTTTGTCAGTATTGAGTATTTCAGTCTTTCATCTTCAGCAGAATTAATTGTCTTTCAGATAGGTTATTAGTCCATTTGCCTATGTCCCATACGTTAAAATTAATATCTTCAAATAGACTTAACATTCAATTTGTCTAGACTTGTTAGCAGTTTCTACAAGCATTATAAGCTTAAAACAAGAAATTATATACTTAGATACTTATGTACCACGTCAAAATATTTTGTTTGTAATTCTATTTGAGTTGTTTATCCAATCTTCAAGGCACTGTATGACAGCGTATGAAACTTTTAGATGATTGCACAATAAAAAAATTATCAATTTTAAACAGTTTTTAGGGTTTCGTATCTCAAAAGGAAAAACGGAAACCTTATAGGATCACTCGTGTGTCTGTCTGTCCGTGTGTCACAGCCAATTTGCTCCGTCTCTAATGGACCGATTAGGTTACACATATGAAATTTGATGACCCAAACACGTAAGAAAATAAATGAATTTTGAATAAGGGGGTCACTTTTGGAGGGCAAATAAGAAAGTTTTAAAAAAAGTCTTGCAAACTGTACCGTGTGACATATCAAATGAGGAACTAAACGAAACTATGAGGGTCTCAATTAGATTTTTTTTGTTATTTTAAAATAGTTTTGAAGTTATTTCTGAAAATAAACCAAACTTGACCATTAACCCCTCCCGCCCTTATCAACGAAACTAATGAGCCAAAAAAAAAACTGAAAAAAATACAGAAAATATTTCTATACCTATAAAGTACTTACAGGAAAACCTATAAGAAGTCTATGGCCCTTAAAATAACATGGTAAATCTCTCAATATTGTGCCTACAAACTTACATTTGCAGTTGGAATGTATATTGTAACATGTTTTGCAACTGCAATGTTAAGTTTGATCTTGGGATAAATTCCACCCAACTACGGAACCCTTCATTTTGCGTGGTCCGACACGCACTTGGCCGGTTTTTTAAAGCGCTGTGTATTATGATTTATGACTTCAGTGAGAATTACATTTCAGGAAAAACATATTTAATTTTGGCTTGTCTTCATAAAAATAAATAACAATTATTACCATGGCTAGCTCGTGGCTAGAGGAGCTCGTGGCTAAGTAATGACAGCCGCACGGGTCGATCCATTGGGTTAAGCTACGCTTGCCGGGGTTGCTCAGTGGATGGGTGACCATCTTTACATACCGAGACTCCTCCGTGCCTCGGAAAGCACGTTAAGCCGTTGGTCCCGGCTGTCATTCGTGGATCTTTGACAGTCGTTACGGGTCGTCAGAAGCCCGAAAGTCTGACAACCAGTCTTACCAAGGAGTATCGTATTACCCAGTTACTGGGTTGTGGAGGTCAGGCAGGCAGTCGCTCCATGTAAAATACTGGTATTCAGCTGCATCCGGTTAGATTGGAAGCCGACCCCAACATAGTTGGGAAAAGGCTAGGCAGATTTGATTATTACCTCGCAATGTCTATGGCCTTTTTTCTAACTTTAGAAAAAATACAGACAGTTAGAACATCGTTAGTTGTTTTACGCTGTCGTCAAAAATTCAAACCCGATTTTCTAACAACTCAAACAATGACGGGGGGTGCATCTAAAAAAAAAACCGGTCAAGAGCGAGTGGGACTCGCGCACCGAGGGTTCCGTTCCGATTCCTAAAAAAGTGTGCTATTTAGAGACATCGTTTTATTTTTCCTTTAATCTTTACATAAATTACTATCACATAGACTAATTTCAGATTTTTCTCTTTGTAAACTTTGGAGATAAGGGGGGGGCGGTATTTTTTTTTACATTTTTCATCAGAAGTCGAAAACTATGTGGCCTAAAAAAAGAAAAAAATGTTTGAGAATGTGCAAACAGTGTTCTTTCATATGATACCCCACATGCCCTAGTAGTCCCACTTTGATTTTTTAAGAACCCCTTTCAGTCCCTATTGCAAAAAATATATAAATATTTTAATTTCTTTCTTATTTGCAAAACAGTTGGCTAAACATCATCTAAAACTATTCTTTTCAAGTTGATAGCATTAGTAGTTTTTGAGATATCCAGCTGTGACAGACAGACAGACAGACTCAGTCACACCATAAGGGTTCCTTTTTTACCATTTTGGTACGGAACCCTAAAAAGTAAGAAAGAACGCTAAGTGAAAACGAAGTAATAGTGCAGGTGATGGATGCTATGTCGGTGATATTACATAGACATAATATTTATTAATACCTACACGAACTCTGAGCTCAGTAATATAATCAAATTTTAATACACAAATTATAAACTAAAGCTTATATTATATTAGTTATTCTATTCTATAAGTCTACCAAAGGTTCAAGACTACGTGATATAAATTATTCCATAATTTTCATTAAGAGTAGATGGTCGATTAGATTTTATTCATGCTTCGTTTAGCTTCGCTCTACTACAGTAAACAGAACATAAGATAATAATATGTATTATTTTAGCACTTTCTACACTATTACCGAGTTTGAAACTATTTATCTTCAATTTTAAGAAATAATTCGGTAGACTTTATGGGTAGTCTGACAACCAGTTTGACCAAGGAATATCGTTTTACCCTGTACCTGGGGTGTGAAGTCAGATATGCAGTCGCTCTTTGTAAAGTACTGGTTTTCACCTGCGTCCGGTTAGACTAGAAGCCTACCCCAATATAGTTGGGAAAATGGCTATGCATAATTATGTTGATGATGATGAGACCGAATGAAAAAAGCGGCCAAGTGCGTGTCGAACCACGCAGAATGAAGTGTTCCGTAGTTGAAATGAATTTATCCCGAAAACAAACAACATTGTACTTGCAAAATCATGTTCTCCAATACCAATATATATTCTCCAATGCAAAATTTAAGTTTAGAATCCTAAAACAATTTTTTTTATGTGATAAAATTACAAATTAACAATTTTCGGACTTTTTCCTTTACTTGTGCTGTGACACCTAGCTTCTTGCCATATTTCATGATTCTAGGTCAACAGGAAATACCCTACAGGTTTTCATTTACTTGGAGTATAAAAATATTTTTTTGCATAAATAGCTATATTTTTTTATTGTGTTGATTTAGAAGCTAGATTTTAGGGACGATAGACCTTTTATAGATATTTGATATTAATTTTAACATGATACTTTTACGCGTTCCTGAGAAAAAGTGTCATGAGAGACTGACAGACAGACAGACAACGGAGTGATCCTATAAGGGGTTTTTACCTTGTACGGAACCCTAAAAATTAGCTGAAGGTTTCTATCAAAGTAGAGTGCTTAGCATAATCAGCCTATAATGTTTCTACCACGCTGTGACTAAAGTTACCAGGCTTAGTTACCATTATCTCGGCTAGTTTCGAAACCCGAGAAGTAGGTTCTTTCATGAAACATGTATTTCATTTAATAGTTTTTTATTGGAAAAGTTTTGTTGTTGTGATGTTTTAAACAGGTACTGGTAATTGAAAAAGAGTTAAGCACCAACTACAATATCTACGCAGATGTTTATAATTTATTATAATTTTCTATCCCATCTTTAAGGTAAATTACAAAAACCTTCAATTAAGATGTAAAATCGGGCCCCGGCCCTAAGATTTCATAGACCCGCACCCTAATTGCGTAACACATTATCAATCGGAGTTGGTTTCATTTTGACAGATCAACAACATTCATTGTGCTGTTTACGTTGTCGAGCATACAAATTTTTCGAACTTAAGAAGCAATGGATTAGCAATTTGTTTCAAAATGATTCAAACTCTGATTGATAATGTGTTACGCAATTAGGGTGCTGACCTGACAATGCGACATTTTTGTCAAAAAATTACAAAATTGACATACATATTTTCACGACATGTGCTGTTTAGTAAAGCATACAATTTTGTTTGAAAGAAACTTGTACAACTGTCGAATTGTCGTCTGTAACCTGTTGGTTTTAATATATAGGCCCTTGAATCAATGTGACGGAATTTTACTTTAGAAAGGTAACTTTGTGTTGTAGGATTCATATTCTTGCAAATATTTATAATAATATTATAATTTTAACTATATTAATAATTTTTATTTTTATTCTCATCATCATACATAGAGGTAAATGAGCCTCGACGAACGACGACTAGCGAAACTCCGCTCACGTGATGGCCATTTGATAACCCCAAAAAAAACATCATCAAATTTATTTATTTTTTATTTTATCTTGTTTAGATATCGATACCCATCACGTCTGCGGAGATTCGGTAGCTAATTTAATTTGATCCCGAAAATTTTGCTATAGCGTAGCGCAAAATTTTATTATAAAAGCATAACATTTTTACTAGAAGATTTATACTAGAAGCATAAATAAAGTTTTTAGTCCAGGCAATAATTGTGGATGGAAAATTCGAAAGCAGAAAGTTTGACATAAGAACTTTGTTTGGACTAGTTAGGAGATAAACATACTAAAAGTCCTCCGAGGTGAGCCCGAGGGGGGGCACAAAGAAGGTCCCGTTTTTTAGTTTTTTGCTAATATCTTTAAAACGGTGCGTTGTAGAGAAAAAGTACATCTATGTAATGAAAGCTCATAAAATTGTTTCCAACTTTTACCTCATGTACTTTTTCGAATTCCTACCCATTTTCGAACTACACGTTCCGGAAAAGTGAAAATTGTTGAAAAAACTACTTTTATCAAACACTAGCCGTTGCCTGTTCTCCGTTCGCGTTATTTCGGGATAAAAAGTAGCATATAATTGTTAGTCCAGGTCCTAATCTATCTATCTACCAAATTTCATCCAAATCCGTTAAGCCGTTGAATTATCGAAACTTTTATCTATGTAATATATCGCCCGCGTGGATGTCGAATATTATCCCATGGGAACCTACTACCGGGATAAAAAATTTTTGTATCAATCCAGGTTATAAACCTATCTGTGTGCCAAATTTCATTCAAATTCGTTCCGCCGTTTTTGCGTGATCTACGGTCGCAGCTGAGAAAAGTTATGAAGCAATGTACACATGTCAGAAAACGTAAGGGTGTAGACATTTTTGAAAATCGACCATTTTTCGAAGCTCATAGCTAGGCAAAGATTGGATATAGATAAAAGTGTGAACACCAAAGTTTTAGAGAATTTTATCAGCTTTCATTACGTAGTACAGCAAAATTTCGTACGATGCACCGTTTTCGAGATGTAAACAAAAAACCAAAAAATGGGACTTTCTTTGTGCCGAATCGGGCTCACCTCGGAGGGGTAAGGACTTTTAGTATGTTTATCTCCTAACTAGTCCAAACAAAGTGCCTGTCAAAGTTTCTGCTTTCGACTTTTCCATCCACATGCCTCTTTTGAGCACTCATTGACCGGACTATTGGTAAAAGAGTTCCTTTTACAATGAAGGTCTGCAAAGGAAGGATTTTTGAATATTGATCCCCTAAGGGGTTAAGTTCGGGAAGGAAAGTACGTCATTTTTGTTGATGGGAAATCCCATCGGGCGCGGCTTGTGACTATAAAACAAAATGATAACGCGAAAAATAACACATTTGCACCAAAACAGTACCATAGACAACACGCACGTATAAAAAAAAACAGTTTTGACTGAAGACAAAACTGTTTTGTCTTATAAAGACAATTTTTTTTTGATTCTGGTGTGCGGACTGTCAAAGTAGTTACATCCATTTATTAATTATTCCCTTACATCGCCACATCACATTGACGTCACGAAAAATCCTGCATCGCGCAGTTAGAGTTTACCGCGCGACTAGCATAATTATACAACGTCCCGACATCAACCGTCGGGCACCAGACACAACACCCGTCTGGTCGGAGGATCCTCCCTTTTCTATGGAGGATGAGTGAACTTTACACCCTCTTCCTCATGCCTCTATACTCTTTAGTTTTAATAATAATAATCCTTCATTAATATTCTGTTCGTTTAGTAGTGTATGTCTATTTTATTGCCAAAGTTTCTCTGTGATCTATTTAAAATAGCTTTGAAGTACCACCCAGCTCATATATGAAAATGACATTATTATTTTATGAGTGACTAGCTTTTGCCCGCGGCTTCGCTCGCGTGGATGTCGGAAAATATCCCACAGGAACGTACTGCCGGGATTAAAAGTACCCTACTTGTTAATCCAGATGAACAATGTCTTCTCGCACTGCTTATTTAGTATCCGAGGAGCGGCGCTCGGATTGATATAAATGATTGTTAAAAATACCGGACAACTTTTTTATCACTGCCCAAATTTTCAAACGATGGTGTGAAAACATCCATGACTGAAAAGTATAGAACCATTTATCTATTGTTTTCGTTAGACAGATAGCTTAGACCGATGAATGTGGGACGAAATTCAAGGACAGATTGAACTATTATTGTATATTTACCATCAGTAGCGATCTGTCTTTTACTGAAAATAAGTCATTGACTGCATGAGATTGTTTGGAGACAAAATAGGTCATCGTGTTTTCATCTTTCACACTGACTCCTGTAACACAGGTACTACCTAGCTCAGGAGTCGGGGCTTGCATTGAAATGTTACTCCATTTTTTATGTCAATAAAATATATTTTATTTATTATTATTATCTTTTTAAAAGTTGTGGTTTTTTAAATTTACTTTTTTTATTTTACACTTTTTAGGTAGGAAGGATTATTTTCATCTCACTGTGAAGCTTTATCTCTTTGAATGACCAACTGTCAGAATGTTTTTTTTTTTTCGATAATTAATTCAATATTCAATAATAATAAATTTTTTTTCAAACTCTTTTTTTAGGTCCGCGAGGCTGTTCTAGTCGCCCGGACATTCAAAGGGTTTTAAAAGGTGACCACAAAAATATATACAAATTATATGTAAATGTAATTTGGAATGAGGAATGTTACAAAAACCTTGTGCGGTCGGGGGACTCCCGTCAGAAACCAAGTTTCTTTTCAGGAATGACAGACCCAAAATTTATATTTTTGTGGTCACCTTTTAAAACCCTTCATTTTGATACGCCACACAGGTTCGATAGAATTTTTTTTAAACATTTATTTAGGCGCCAAAAATCCGCGATTTTGATTTTTTATAATTTTAATATACCTACTGTCACTTGCGTAATAAAGACAAATTTAACGACATACCATTCATCAAAATCGGTCAAACCGTTTAGGCTACCGGAACAATGGAAAGGACATAAACAGGTCAAAAACGTAACACTCATATTTGGCTTCGCCGCAGTCGGGTAATAAATAAAATACAAATAAATAAAAATTATAAACAAAACTAAGCAATTTTGCTACAAAAAACGGACTTACTACACAAAAAAACTGCCCAGTTTTTTTTTTGTAACAAGTCTGTAAGATCGCCTTTAGAAGTTTCTTCATTTTCAAAGTTCTGTTGAAAAGAAGTAGTGAGGTTCTAATTAATGTCTGATCAGTTTGGTCTTTGCTTCACAATTTACTTACTTCAGGCCCGGGTGAAAAGTTTATCCAGGAACAGAATATTTTATGGTTACAGAGTTAAGTTCCTGATTTTTTTTTTTAAGTTCGATTTGAGATTTATGTACATACAAACCTTGGGGCGTAGCTACGCCCCAAGGTTTCACCCGCGTAGACCGGGATAAAAAGTAGCCTATGTGTTAATCCAGGGTATAAGCTATCTACAAATAGGTCTAGCCGTTTGAGAGTGAAGAAGTAACAAACTTACAAATACACACACACACTCACAAACTTTCGCCTATATAATATTATTAGAGTGATATATCTACACCATTATTTTATAATTAGTACAAATACTTAAAGGGCTTACTAGAGAAGGTCTTGATATTATTTATGTAAAGTCTCAGTAAATAATATTCATAATAAGCAAAGTTATTATTAGCGTTTGTATAAATCCTAAAATGTCACTCAGTTCATGGAAATATATTATTGTACAGGCTTCACAGTAGTATTCATTAATCATGGAAAAGCACTGCGCGTAGTATTTTTTCTAGTAGCAATTGTTATTAATGATTGATTCAATTATGAATTTACCAATCATTATGACGAATTTTCGTGGTAAATTTTTTTTTTTTACTTTTGACTACACAAATTATGATCAGTAACGGGTACGGATAGAGCCCCATTTTTTTTGTACTAATTAAAAAATAGTAGTGTATATATAGTTATAACAATGCATCCCTATTTCCCTTGGCCATCGCATTCCACGTGAACGGATGGAACAATTTCGCAAATTCTTTTTTTTTTGTGTCTATTATTGTCAGGAGAAGGGTCTTATGGAAGAAAAAATTAAGAAAGTTTCGCAGAAAATTGGAAAATTTCAGAAAACTTAACGACTATTTTAACTTCACGCGTTTACATTAGAATATTCATAGCTAATACAGGACAACGTCTGTCGGGTCAGCTAATGATCTATATATGTCATAAATAAAAAGGGAAGACTAACTGACTCATCAACGAAAAGTTGGAAGCTGAAATTTTGCACAGAGGTTCCCTTTATAGTACGTTCCCGTGGGATATTTTCTGACATCCACGCGGGCGAACCCGCGGCAAAAGCTAGTAAACGATATTTATATTGTAAATTGGTTAAAAATAACACTTTTACACTTCAATTTTTATCAAAGTCAGATTTTTTTTACTAAACCAGATAAGGTCGGTTAAACGAACAACAAATGAATTTGACCATGATACCTTATTTCACATACACACACAAAGACATAAATAGAACTACTAGATTCCTCCAATTATAGACCCCGACCACACTCAGCTCAGTCACGTAGTTTGAGATCCAGTCTATATTCTGAATTCCAAACAATAGTATCAATTTATTTGATAACCGCTGCCTGCATGAGAAGCAGAAGCCCCAGACTAAGTAACATTCGATTAGCGATGACGCTAACTTAGTATAAAACCCAAAAAGCCAAAAAAATGTATGGGGTTGACTTAAGCTATCGAAATGTCAATGTCACTTTGAAGCTGTAGCGATTGTAGAAATAGAATCGCTCCGAAGCAAATGCCATTTGTCTAGAATTCTAGATCCTAAGGCAGGCCAGGCGCACTCAGAATTTTAGGTATGAAGCTACAAGTACGCGCCGGGCTCGACTTGTCGGGCTAATTCAGTGTGGGTTGCCGCGCACCGGCCAGCTCGCACGAAATGAAATGAAATGAAATTGTTTATTCTGTAAATAGGATATCGAAATCACTTTTACACGTCATATTTTTTTTTTTATAAGCTAGATGAAGTCGACATTTCCTATATGACTACCCTGCTTCCTATCTGACTACCCTGAGAAGAAATGGCGAAACAAACTCAGGGGTCAAAGTCTCTTTTAAAGTCAGACATAATCTTGGTCAGATCATGTGAGGACCGTGTAGATCCATGTCTGAAATGGTCTTTTGAGGAAAGAACCATAAAAATTTGAGTGGACCTGTCCAGTCAGTGCAAGCATTTGTCAACAATCGTGTAGCTCGACTCAAGGATATAAGGAGCTTAATAACTCGACGAACAATACCAAAGAAAGGACGTTAGTTCGATACTCACATCATTATGTATTCTGTGCCTAAGGTTACTTGCTTCAGAATCTAACGATAACTTATCTGGAGCTCGATTCGATTAAACACCGTACGTACGTTGCAAATTATTTGAAACCACAAAAAAGTAGGAAGGATTGTTTAACTAAATTTTTTTTAACCAAATCCAATGTTACGAGAACAATAAAAATTTCAAGAAAAGACAGATAACTTTATTTGTATGTACATAATATATAAACTAACAGATTTAAAATAATAATTTTATATACCATGTACATACATGGTATATAAAAAAGAAGGGGAAAGGATCATAGGGCATCAAAAAATTTGTCTGCATCGCTGTCAACAGGAAAAGTGCCCAACAGGCTGGCAGCATTGCCACGTTGTATGGCAATGCTGATTCTTTGACCAAAAAAATAGGCCAGCCCTCTGGTCACCTAAGGAGTCAACCAATCGCTTAGCGATGTCTTGAAAAACTAAGTGGGCACTCGGACCCCATGGCCCTAGCTAGTGTTTCAACCCCAAACGGCTCGAAAATATAACTCCCAAAAATATTTGAATATTTTCGCCGATTGAGGTTTTCCGCACCTGCAGCAGCCGCACCAGCACAGCCCACTGTGACTAGGAAGGTGGGATGGCGCAAAGGTATCGACACACGTTGTATCCCATACCAAAGGCTGACCTAACTTCCAAGGCATTATGGTCATTGGTCTCTTTCCATCGTCGCGTGCCAAACTGTTGGGTTCTAAAACAGCTGGCATCCCGGCGGTGACAAGAGCACGACGGATGATGTCATTAATGCTAGCGTGCCGTGCTATCCGGCCGGCGCTCTTACTGCAAGATAGGCCATGGTGTCCGAGGCGGTCGACAGCTTTACCGCACTGGCAGGGAGCCCCGCAAGGAGCGCCCAGACGTAGACAAATAGCGAGCCGGAAGGTGGTGTCACCCATCATAGTGCCTATGTTGGGTGACGGAAGTGCCTGAAGCCAGAGGCCCGACTCCCACTCACCCACAGCCCGTAAGCGGGCACGCTCAGCAGTATCGGTAGACGTATTGATAAGATTATTCCGTACCAACCTGCAGAGCGGCTCATCCCACTGCCTCTGGGAAGATGGGCTTATAGAAAAGACAGACAATACAATACGATCCCCGCCTTGTCAAATTACGCAAAACGTCACAACGATAAGCGCAAAATAAGACAAGAAAATCAAAAATCAGAAGTGAACTGTAGCGTTTTTAATATCTGAATTTTTACGATGTGACTGACTGACAGGCCAAAATCGTAAAACTCATAATATACAGAACAGTAAAAAGTCAATAAGTTTCTGTCGCAAGTGTTACAAAATGAAATTCCTAATAACATTTTATTTTTGCAATAAAATATATATATTTTACTAAAGCTTCGTATGGCGCTGCCAAAATGAAGTATCGTCAAGTCTGTTTACACATAGATATAAGAAAGAAGGAGATGTGCCCAGTATGACGTATGTTAAAATGTATCGGATCCCTGTGTCTCCACTTTGTCCCTTTGTCACTTTCATGATTATAAAGACAAATACGATAAAATACTTGTACATACATATGCAAAGTGATTCCATGATTTACTTGGCTTCTGTTTTTACAAGAAACCACTGAACAACACGGCATTCTTATAAATTGTCACGATCACAGTCGAAAGCGCACTAGTTCGCGGAGACGGTCATTTGACTATGAACGGCTCATACTGAGCATATCGAGTCTTTGATCTTTATCATTGGTTTCCCAACCAGAGGTCCGCGAGAGCTTTAATAAGATCAACGAAAGGTTTCAAATTTCAATTTGTTTTCGTAATTTTTTCTAGTACAGGAGATGCAATCACAAAAATCACGTCGATGCAAACTGAATTTTAATTTTCTCTTCAACAAATTGTGTTTTCTTTTGTAATAGAAGGTACAATGCGATTCAATTAGGAATAGGAACGTCAATGACCTCTATCTGTCAAATGTTGATTGAAAAGTACGGTTTGCAAAGAAAACTTATTTGTCTATCAATAACGTTTTTTTTTTGCTTAACCGAGTCTTAGTTAAATCAATGAGAAAAAAAAACATAAAAAAATTTGTAAAAATTAGTTTTTTAAAAATTATATTACTTAACAACAATTACCAGAAAGAATTAAAAATTCTTCGTTCATGATTGGTAAATAAATGTTTTTTAAAAAATATCTTGTATTACCTCCTCACCCTACCCAATTTATTCGATTTGACAGCTATGACGTCACAACATGGGGCTAAGTCGATCCTATTCTTATTTGAAACGCATTGTACTGTTAATGCATTAAGTTACTTTTGAGCTTAACAACGCAGAAATCAAAGTGGTCCCTGGGCAAATAGCACTGTACTATAAAATAATATCATATAAAATAGTTTTTAGTAGCAGAAGAGCTTACGCCCGAAATTAATAATGTAATCTTCTGTCCCAAACTCGATCCCGACCTTAGACTGCTGCATCATTCGAATGATATCCTTTAATCAGGGTCTCAATAACTATAATCGACTACCCCAATCTCGAAATATTTAAGCGACCAGAAGGCCAATTCTCGAACCTCTAAACGTTCAAATTCAAGTCATAATCTCATGATAGCGACCATAGACATATAAAAAAGGAGGACTCCGCGCCACGCATATCGAAAGTGAAGCACCGTACCGATCTATGTGTGCGTGATTTGAGTACCTGCAAAGCTCGTGTCACGTAATGGCGGCCGGTCGGCATACTATGATGTACAATGCGTTTCAACTAAGAATAGGAAAGTCAATGACCTCTAACTGTCAACTGAAGCTAGAAATCTAAGGCTTGCAAAGTTTTGTAGTGTTATCCTTATCCATTTTAGTTCTGTTTTTGGAATTTGTTTTTGTTAAAATATGTCACTGACTTTACAAATGTGTAAACGAGATGCTATTTTGATAAATCTTCACAATATGGCGCAAGGTCATTCCTATTCTTAGTTGAAACGCATTATAAATGTGTGCGTGAGGCGTGTTTGTACAAACGGTCCCGGTATACTTAGTGTGCTTCACTTTCGATATGCGTGTCGCGGAGTCCACCTTTTTTATACGTCTATGATAGCGACAATCAAATGTCAAAAATGTAAGTAAACTCTATATAATTTTTGACATAATTATTGAGACTGAGATGAGATTTCGAACGGGAAAATATTTCCCGTTCGATAAAAGGTTTTGAATTATGTATAACGAAAAACGGTAGTTTTCTGGTGTTCTAAATTTAAAGATGGTGAATGGATTGGTTATTGGCAAACATTACCAAAAAATGGATTTAAGTAAATGTCAATAAATTAGATCACGTTTTAATGTAGTAGTCATAATTTTTAATACACAACATGATTATATTCTTGGAGCAGTTGCTCCATGTAAAACACTAGTATTCTACTGCAACCGGTTAGACTGGAAGCTGACCTCAACATAGTTGGGAAAAAGCTAGGCAGATCGATCTGTGAAATCTCCTATTTTTATAATACTGAATACTTTCTTATAAATAAATATTTTTGTATAGCTGCTACAATAGTTCAAAATATTATTTTATGTTTTTTTTTTTTAATGCTTTATTCGACATTGACGACCAATTGAAGACAGCATTATAAAAACATCCAAATATTTATGTTTTAATACATGAAAACTAGTAAATATTGGTGATGTTCTTCAGAAAAGTCAAGTGCGTAGGCCTTGAGTGGTTAGCTTGCGTGTTCTGTGCTGAACTTACGTATCGCGTCGTACGTCCAGCCAGTAATAGGACTCGCCCATCCAGGAGCGCTGTTCCAAATTAGACGCATTATTAATTTATAACACATAAAACAAATTTATAACACATAAAATTAAAACTCGTAAGCTAAAAGATAAATAATTAAATTATCTTCAAAATAGTGAAGGTTTCATAAAAATACGCTTGATAGTTTTGCGTGATTGTCGGTTTTTCTCAGCGTTGGACATAACTTTACAATATTAATTACACTATTTAATATAAATATAACATAAAATATTCACCAACTTGTATTAAGTCATTAAGAAAATTAAAAATTAAATCACTGATGATGATTGTGTCATCAATCACAATTAAAATCACAGCGAGATTATATTAATAATTGATGACCTTTTTGAAGATTTATGAAATTTTAACCAATTAATTTTAAAGTCAAAAGTATTTTTTCCAAGTAAAATCATATTCTGGAACTTTTCATAAAATTTTGAATTTTAAAAAGAGGCTTATTAAGTTTTTAAAGACTTAAGTAGTTCTTATTGAAAATGAAACTAAGTTTTATTTTTCAACGAATTCTAAACTCTACCTACCTAATACAAGACACAGTTTTGTAAGTAGGTACTTACTCAATTGTTATAACGATCTTGACATAAGCTTGAAATATTTATGAATGGAATAGAATAGAATGGAATTATTTAAATGTAAAACATAGGTAATTTACAAAGATCTTAAAAGTTAAGTAGTGTGCGTAGTATGAAACTTCGCGTAAAAAAGAAAAAAACTGCTTGGTTATAATAAACATTACATATTGAAAAAATAAACAAACTTTTTTCATGCATAAATAGTTATCTAAACTATTTTTTATGCATGAAAAAAGTTCGTGATTTCCATTACAGAAAGGAAAACGCGATATCCCCGTTAAGGAAAAGACGAACGTGTTTCTTGCTGGCGCCACTTTATGTGAGAATTAACCTTTTTTTTTTATAAAAACTTCATAAATAGTTCTATTGTTAGTACATTCATAAAAATCCTACACCAATAATTTTATTCTTCTATTGTTTTTGAACTTCAAGTGGCATAGTTCTGCATTGTTTTTTTTTTATTAAGAAAAATGTACACTCATAAAAGAAAACCAGCCTGACTTCACCACCTATAAAAAATACGTGACACCAATAAAGAAATATAAAAATTATTACCACCGATAATAATATTGCCCTAATTAAATACTTAGAATTATTATTGTACCTTGTTATTAAAAGCAATACTGAGTTTTGAAAGAATATGTCATGTCGAATAGATAACGCACGAACGTTTCCCAATAGCTATAAATAAAGCGATTAATACCAGCTCTAAACACACAACCATATTTCTTAAAACGATTAAAAACGTCAATACAATGCCAACAATTATTTACTTACGTTCCTTAAGAGTTTTGGCATCAATTCAACGATTTCTAATGAACTGAAATCTCTAATAACACACTCACTTAAATTTTTCAAACGAAACAAACAATTCGTCAACTTTTGAAAAACTTTTCACTGACACTCGGTTTTTACATAGTATTTATCAATTAAAATTTACACTTAATTAACTTCAAAAAGTATAATCAAAACACTCGATGACAAAACACAGTTTGATTATAGTATAATCACATTTCGAAATTCAAATAATAAAAAGTTCGTATTCAAAAAAAAGTTCGAACTCAAAACTCATGCACGATTTAAAAATAAATATTTATTTGGACCATAAATTCGTTTTTTAAATTTTTCGAAGATTTATTATACGTTGTTTCGCAAGTGTAAAGTTACGGTACATTCGGCGCATTGAGGCATGCGCGGCGGTTGGAACACAGCGAACGACTGTCGACTCGACTCGGAGTTCTACTCATACAGCGGTGTAGGCGAGATTGCAAATCGCTGCAGCGTATTAAATCTATATACGGTGTAAGTATGAACTCTATGGTATTGATTAGATAAAAATTGAACAATATAAGGAAATATGGAGAGCTCGATTTGGTAACTTTTGGCTCAGTTCTAAAATACTTCGCGTTGTCGACAGAATGTGGATGATAGTCTGTGTTCAGTCTACTTTTTTAGGGTTCCGTACCTACAACAAAAGGAAAAAAAGGAGCCCTTTTATGATCACTTGTTTATCCGTCTGTCTGTCTGTCTGTCAAGACCGTTTTTCTTAGGAACATGTAGAGGTATCAAGTTGAAATCAATATCAAATACTTAGGTCTATGGTCTTATCGAGTCATAAAAAACTCAAGCTTATGAATATGTTCTAGTTTTTTTACTAATTTATTTTTTCTCAATTAATATTTTGTTCATAAATTTTTGCCATTATTACCTATTATTATTATTTTTTATATTTTATTTCAATTTAATTTTTAATTGCTATGTACTTATTCTAAAATGAAATGTAATGTTGTATTTAGTGTAAGCCCATATTTATCCATGTTACTGGAGAAACCTCGACCCCTATCATACAGGCTGTCCTAGTTCAGGGGTCGAGATCTCATCGATGTAATGTACACACGGCTACACATCAAGCTATGAATTTCCAGTTTACACTAAACTCTCATTGTAAGGAAATCCTATACAATGCGAGTTCAGCTTATAATGGAAATGTATAGCTTTATCTGTAGCCGTGCGTACACTGAAGTTTTGAAATAAATTTCTATTACTATCGCTCCATCGTTATTTCATGCTGTGTGTCTGTTTATGATGCAAGTCGCAAAACGATAGTTCGTAAACTTACTTAGACAGCAAAATGTCGTGCATCACCGTTTTACGAACGAATCATGTTTTCAAAGCCTATCAAGCATCGCCAGTCCTTAAAGATTTATACCTACATGCTTTCGTTACTTGCAAATAAAGATGTAAATATAAAAGATTCACTGTCTAATGCCGGGGCTACACTATACGGACATCGCCGTTGATCATCGCGTTGAACCGTAGGTGTAGCCACCACTACGGATATAATTTCGGCCTTTTTAATAGAACTTACTATACTCTATGGCCTATGGACGAGGGTTGTGAATTCAATGATCAATGCACGTTGACCGTTCAAGTGTGGCCACTCAATTCATCGCGTTGAACAACGGAACAATTACCGCGATGTTTAATGCGTATAATGTAGCCCCATTATACTATAATTTTTGCTCTTGCCAAATTGGATGTCGTTTACTATTTAAGATCAGTAGGAATGTTTATTCATCCATATTAATTTAGATTGATTGTAATTGTATCTTGTGGCTAAGTAATAACAGCCGAACGGGTCGATCCATCTGGTTAAGCTACGCTTGCCATGGTTGGTCCGTGGATGGGTGACCATCTTTACATACCGAGACTCCTTCGTGCCTCGGAAAGCACGTTAAGCCGTTAGTCCCGGCTATCATTCGTGGATCTTTGACAGTCGTTAGGTCGTCAGAAGCCCGAAAGTCTGACAACCAGTACCGAGGGGTATCGTATTACCCAGTTACTGGGCTGTGGAGGTAAGATAGGCAGTCGTACCGTGCAAAATACTGCTATTCAACCCCAAGATACATATCACATAGTTGGGAAAAGGCTAGGCAGATTGATTGCTCATAAAAGTTATTCTGTTTCCCGCGACTTTGTTCGATAGCTTCGGAAATCCCTCCTAGGCGAAGCCCTTTTTGTAACATATTTATTATCTTCCTTTCATGGTTGAGGTGGTCCGCTGTCTCAGTAATTCCCGGAAATTGTTTCATATTGAAATAAAAGAGAGAGAGTTATAGTTGTGTCTTCTGCCATTAGGCATTTCTATTACTAAGTTATCTTTAAACAGGGCTATTTGGTAATAAGTGGTGTAGGAGAGGTCATTTGCAACTTTCAACCAGATTCCTATGCAAATGTCAACCATTTTCGATTTTTTTATAAATTTTCAAATTTAAAAAAATAGAAAATGTCAAACTTCTCGAAAATTCTTAACATTTGCATAGGGGTCTTAAGGGGACATTTGGTTGCAAATGATTTCTTCTAAATGCCCTTAATGGATTGCCGACATAATTATTACCAATACCCATGCACGTGTGGCGGCATTTACATCGCCACATACGAACTATGCATTGCAATGACATCCACCCACCCACGGTTTCAACGGGTATCCTGACCACCAGCATGCAGCGGACGCGCATTCCTGGTACCTTGAGCCTCAACCTCAACCCAGCGCTGTACACTCCAACTCACTGGAGCATAAACGCAGCGCCACCCGACTCACTGGGGTATTACCACAGACAGTTCCGACTCACCGTGAACTATGCGGCACCCGGTTCCGACTCACTGGAACCACAACTGGCACTGGCAAGCATCGCAAGATACACGACTCAGCCCACTATCGACCACCGGTCTCCGGAAGGGAGTGATGTGGTGGCATCTACATCGCCACATACGAACTACGCGTTACAATGACATGACGTCACGCAATCCTGCATCGCACAATTAGAGTTTACCGCGCGACTAGCATATATACAACGTCCCGACATCAACCGTCGAACAGTTGCCCACCAGACACAACACCCGTCTGGTCGGAGGATCCTCCCTTTTCAATAGAGGATGAGTGAACTTTACACCCTGTTCCTCATGCCTCTAAACGTCCTATTTTTATTTTACTCACTACAATACATCACAGTTGAAAATAATCGTCAAAAACCCCATAGACCTACCGTAATCCATTAACCAACATTGTCCATTTCCGTCATGGCTTATTGTATGGACCCATAACAAGTTTCACGTTGACAATGAATGAGTTCACTTTAGCCCTCCCCCAAAACAAAGTTACTTCCGCTACTGCTCACAAAGAGCAATGAAAAGTGGTATTAGGGTAAGGTATTAGGGAAAATTGGTATGAGGTATGAAAACATGACGACACGGTTGGCGCAGTGGTTGAGCGATTGACTGCTGCGCAGCAGGTCGCGGGTTCGATTCCCGTACGGAACAAATATTTATACGACCTACAAGTATTTGTTTCGGTCTGGGTGTTTTTCTATCTATAATATGTATGTATTTACAAAAAAAAAATGTATATAAGTAGTTTATCAGCCATCTCGTTACCATAACACAAGCATTAGGTTGCTTAGTTTGGGACTAGATGGCGTTGTGTGAAATGTCCAAGGATATTTATTATTTATAGTTAATATTTTTAAAACATAGCTTGGTTTTAACCGACTTCAAAAAAAGGGGGAGGTTCTCAATTCGTCGCGTATATTTATATCTTTCATTTTATGTATGTACACCGATTTCTCCGTCAATTGTGGACCGATTTTGAAAATTCTTTTTTTTATTTGAAACGCTACCTATGCTCTCGAAGTGGTCCCATTGTTACCAAGTCAGAATCTGATGAGGGGATCCCATGGAAATCGAGGGAAACCCTCAAACTTTATAGGCACACCTATAGAGATTTGGGGATTAATTTTATTTAGTAACTCGTGCATTTGCTCTCGGAAAGCACCATTTGGTGAATTGGAACTGATAATGAAGACCACATATGGCTATCGGAACTACAGTAAGTGTTTCACGGGTTGCGATTCGATTACCAATTTATGCTCGTCACAATGTATGTGGTGAAGTGGAGCTAATGGTGACTTCACCATCAGCTAGTTAATATAAAATATTCTTGCATTGTTTGTACTGATTGGAGAGAAAAAAGTTGTAGTGGGTACTATTCTGTAAGAGATGCATCTTAGTCTAGTCATAAAAACCGAATTAGTATATATAATCGCTTATATTGTTCCCACTGGGACACAGGCCTCCTCTCTGTGAGAGGGAGCGGGCCGTATAATCCACCACGCGTGCGCGTGCCCAGTGCGCGTTGCCAGATGTCACATGTCTCCGAATTTTTGGTTCTAGGACATGCCGGTTTCTTCACGATGTTTTCCTTCACCGTTTTGAGAGCAGTGGTGATGAAATAATTTACACAAAGTAAAGCGCCTGTCTGGGTCCGAACCTACGACCTACAACTCGTAAGTCACGGCCGTTACCACTGGGCCACCACTGCTCTCTTTTGACAGTTAGTATAATTCCTATGAATGGCTGAATTCTGGTCAAAACCTCAGATCAAAACTTATATAATTTGAAATACTAACTATACTTTTAGAGGCATGAGGAACAGGGTGTAAAGTTCACTCATCCTCCATAGAAAAGGGAGGATCCTCCGACCAGACGGGTGTTGTGTCTGGTGGGCCACTGCCCAACGGTTGATGTTGGGACGTTGTATATATGCTAATCGCGTGGTAAACTCTAATTGCGCGATGCAGGTTTGCGTGACGTCATGTCATTGATGCGTAGTTCTCATGTGGCGATGTAGATGCCGCCACATACTAACTTACTAACTAATATTATAAATGCAAAAGTGCTCCTTATTTGTTTGTTTGTTACGCTTTCACGCTAAAATGGCAGAACGGATTTGAATGGATAGACCATGACCTGGATTAGGATATAGGATACTTTCTATGCCAGTAGTACGTTCCCGTAGGATATTTTCTGACTTCCACGTGGGAGGAGCCGTACGTAGCAAATGCTAGTAGATAACCTGTCATTTTCTTTACTAATAACAAAACAGAATAGTTTGTTTGTTTGTTTCTATGTTTGAACGCGCTAATCTCTGGAAACACCAGTGGAATTTGAAAAAAAAAAATTAATTTAATAGCCCAATTCTTGAGGAAGGCTATAGGCTATCATCACGTTAGGGCCCTTAGGAGCCGAGTAAAAAGAAAATAAAACCGGTCAAGAGCGAGTCGGACTCGCGCACTGAGGGTTCCGTTCTGATTTCTGAATAAGTGTGCTATTTAGAGACATGGTTTTATTTTTCCTGTAATTTTTACATAAATTTCTATCACATAGAATAATTTCAGATTTTTCTCTTTGCAAACTTCGGAGATAATGGGGGGGAACGGTATTTTTTTTTACATTTTTCATCAAAAGTCGAAAACTATGCGGCCTAGAATTTGTAAACAGCGCTGTTTCATATGATACCCCCACATGACCTAGCTAGTAGCCCCACTTTGAATTTTTAAGACCCCTTTCAGTCCCTGTTGCAAAAAAAATATAAATACTTTTATTTCTTTCTTATTTGCAAAATAGTTGGGTAAACGCCATCTAAAATTGTTCCAAATTTCAAGTCGATAGCATTAGTAGTTCTTGAGATATCCAGCTGTGACAGACAGACAGACAGACTCAGTCACACCACAAGGGTTCCTTTTTTACCATTTTGGTACGGAACCCTAAAAAGTAAGAAAGAACGCTAAGTGAAAACGAAGTAATAGTGCAGGTGATGCATGCTATGTCGCATGATGATGATGATGATGATGACGATGATGGGTGGGTCAAGAGAACCAGAAATTTCACGCGGACAAAGTCGCGGGCAGAAGTTAGTCTATTATTCTGAAATCTAGTGACCATTAAATTGATTTTACGTAGAACAGGAAGTAAAAGGTCCCCGTCAGACGGATAAGCCGATTAAAAGTAAACCTTTGGCTGAATATGATCTGGGATTATTTAAGGTACTTTATCGGATTTCGATTGTATGAATACCCTTATGTAAGGCAATGCTGAATACCCTGTATCAATTTAATAACTCATTTTTGAGGGTCATTGAGGAGCTCGTGGCTAAGTAATAACAGCCGAAAAAGTCCATCCGTCTGGTTAAGCTACGCTTGCCGGGGTTGGTCCGTGGATGGTTGACCATCTTTACATACTGAGACTCCTCCGTGCCTCGGAAAGCACGTTAAGCCGTTGGTCCCGGATGTCATTCGTGGATCTTTGACAGTCGTTACGTGTCGTCAGAAGCCCGAAAGTCTGACAACCAGTCTTACCAAGGGGTATCGTATTACCCAGTAACTGGGTTGTGGAGGTTAGATAGGCAGTCGCTCCATGTAAAATGCTGGTATTCCGCTGCATCCTGTTAGACTGGAAGCCCAAGTTAGTTAACTCTTAAGAATCATTTACATGATGCAAGTTTCTTGCCTGTGGCACAGATTAATACAGATGGGACACTCCGCAGTTAAGGTATGAAGCCGCAAGTACGCGGCGGGCCCCGTCCGCGGGGCTAATTCAGTAGGTCAGAAGGTATAATGAGTTACGCGATAGAAAGAGAGGCAACTTGTAGTTGAATATAACTGTGGTTAATAAGCGTTAAGCGACCTGAATTGCACTTTATTGGGAACCACTGTGTATATACTAGCTATTTTTTTTTGGGTACAATATACCTTTTTTAGTGTATTATTGAAAGCAACAAAGTGCGCAAAATAATAGACGCTGAAAAAAAAAAATTTTACAGTACGAGTACCACATTGACCTTGAAATCAAGGTCAATAACCCTGAGGCTTTCATCGTCTAATATACGAGACATTCACCGCCTCATCAAAACCAAATGATTCACCAAAAATAGAGGGTATATGGCGCTCGGCGGCCGCTGCCGCGGCACCGCTCGCTTCGCTCGCTCGCCGTCGCGCGTTAAGGGTCACTGTTCTAACCTAACCTAACCTAACCCAAATGATTCACCAGCAATAGAGGTAATGGTCACTATTCTAACCTAACCCAAATGATTCACCAATGTGAAGTTTCGTACGCGCGGGTGTGATTGTACAGTGGAGCCCTTTATTGTGTCGTAGCAAGAGTCGCTTTTTATTTAAATGATTTTGCAGTGTATCCCATCTGTATTATTCTGTGCCTGTGGCAACAATAAATTGGAGCAAAAAACAGTGTATGACTATGCAAATGTTAATGTTGCTTCAACTTATGGTATGCTAGTCACAATTATATCGCACCGTGTAAACCAGGCTACGCTTTTGTTTGCCATATTTTTTTTTAGAAAATAAAATCCACAAACAACATTCCACAATAACACTAAAATGAAACTTCAAACACGATTCCATCGAAAATATTTTTCACATAAATTCTGTTTTCATTTTAATTTCATTGATGTGCGCCTGAATGTGCGTTGATTGTGTCTTTCAAAAAATAGCAAAAAAACAATTCAACAATAGCTTCGAATTGAACCGTGTTAAAATAGCGCGTTACTGTGTTTGTTTCATTGAAAACCAAAGTGAATTTCCATGTAGTCACATTTTTTTAGCAAAAATCAAGAGTTTTTCAGTCAGTGTTATTACTTTTTATTGTCATATTAAGGTGAGTGTCCACTGGTCCACGCTGGCCGCAACGCACGCACGGCACGCAACGTATTTCGGTTTGGTTTGTATGAATTCATAAAGCATTGCGTCCACTACCGGTACCGCCCGCATTTTCTTTTCTCTATACAAACAAACCAAAATCCGTTGCCGTGCGTGCGTTGCGGCCGGCGAGAACCAGTGGACCCTCAGCCTTAAAGGGATATATTTACAGTTCGCAGTTAAGCTCTGAATTAATTAAAGCGAATACTGCGCGGGATGAGCGACGAAATGAGTCTATAGAGGCATGAGGAACAGGGTGTAAAGTTCACTCATCCTCCATGGAAAAGGGAGGATTTTCCGACCAGACGGGTGTTGTCTGGTGGGAAATTGCCCGACGGTTGGTGTCGGGACGTTGTATATATGCTAGTCGCGTGGTAAACTCTAATTGCGCGATGCAGGATTTCGTGACGTCATGTCATTGTGATGCGTAGTTCGTATGTGGCGATGTAGATGCCGCCACAAGTCTTATAATTTGTATTCTTAGAGAACACACGTGAATAGTCATCCTAATCATCAAAACAATCGAGGCACTCAGTCACGTGAAGTCTCGTCCCGCGTGGGTTTCATCTTAGAGTGGTCACGGTCGGTCAGACCTTTAGAGATCTTTACTAAGAGTAAGCTATTTGTAAATGAGTAAGTAGTATTTAAACGCACATCAAAAATACTGTTTGGACATCCAAATTTGCATGTCTAAATAAATTAAACTTAACGTCAGATCGACGGCTCCTATGTCTGCAGGGTTTAAAGGAACCTAACCAAACCAAACCTCGGGGTGCCCATTAATTATAATTTATTACTGGCTGGCAGTGACAGGCTGGTTGTCAGACTTTCGGGCTTCTGACGACCCGTAACGACTGTCAAAGGTCCACGAATGACAGCCTGGACCAACGTCTTAACGTGCTTTCCGAGGCATGAAGGAATCTCGTTATGTAAAGATGGTCACCCATCCACGGACAACCCCGCCAAGCATAGCTTAACCCGATGAATCGACGCGTGCGGCTGTTATTACTTAGCCACGAGCTCATTACTAAGAAGAAAGTACACATTAAAACACCCACTCTCAAAATATCATTTAGCTAGTAGATAATTAACGTTATTACTATAGCTGAAAAAACACAAACGTCTGTTATTTTCTTTTTCTGACAAATGAATTAAGGCGCGGACTGACTACGATTTTAAACGGCACACAACCACGTAATCTATTGTCACCATTAGCTGGCTTGAAAAAAGGTTGAAAATTGGAAATAATATTTGTGTTGCAGAGATGTGACTAAGCCGCGAATGTGCATTTATTTTCCGGGTTTTCTTTAGATTATTCTGAACATACACAATAAATTAACACTTTGAGCGGAGCGACGTTATAATACGTAAAATTTGATAAACGCTATTTGACACAACGTTTAATCACGTCAGCAAAAAATATGTCTTTCTTTAAAGAACGTGTGTAAACGGCTGCGGCCTATACCAATTCCTTCAAGCTACGTCATCGCGCCGTATCACTTTAAATTTTCGGACTGCTAGCGCCACTCCACGTTAGTTTTGTTGTACACTTTTTAAGGCTAGTCACACACATACATTATAATTACGCGTACATTCGGTTAAAGTTTTTAAAAAATGCGAATTCTATTAAATTCCTAAAAAAAAATGTCGTTATCGCTGAAAATACGGAGATTTTTGACGTCAAAGTTTATTTTTGAGCAATTTCCAAATTTTTTATTGGGAATATCAAACTATTTTTTACTATTGTATTCGGTTAAAATTGTGAATATTGAGTTAATACCGCGCCTTAAAGGTTAGTTATATTGAAAAAATAACTCTTAAAATGTTAAACAACTCGTATGTTTACTGTATATAAGTAGTTTATCAGCCATCTCGTTACCATAACACAAGCATTAGGTTGCTTAGCTTGGGACTAGATGGCCTTGTGTGAAATGTCCAAGGATATTTATTTATTATTTATTTATTTATTTATGTTTACAATTTATAACGTGTTTATTTCGAGATATACCTACATATATGTACTACATAAGTACTCGTAGCTTATAAGTAAGGCCCAGGGTAAGTTTAAAAGTTTTAAAGCAATCATAATATTATAGTTAACTTAATAATCACACTAAATATTATAAAGGCAATAGTTTGTATGTGTGTGTTTGTTTGTATGTTTGTTACTTCTTCACGCTCAAACGGCTGGACTGATTTGGATAAAAGTTGGTATGTAGATAGCTTATAACCTGGATTAACATATAGGCTTCTTTTTTATTCCGGTCTACGCGGGTGAAACCGCGGGGTGCAGCTAGTTCACTATAATTTTATAAAAAAAAAATATCAATTCTGTATCACATTTTGACGTCTAAATTGTTATTTCACTTCATTTTTAGGGTTCCGTACCTCAAAAGGAAAAACGGAACCCTTATGCCTAGGCCGCACACATCACGATAACCCGAAGATTCGCGTAATTGCGATGTATGTAGCCAAGTATTCGCGTATACTTCGGAGCTTCGTGCGTAGTCGCAAGGACTTCGCTCCGCTGTCGGTAAACTCTCGCAGATCAAAGCGTTTTATCGCGATGAACTTCGCTTGCGCGGCCACACTTCAGTCGGCCCCCACCCTTTGTGCGTAGTGGACCTGTTAAGTTAAACTACAGTGCATAATAAATATAGTTCTTGATTTGTGAATAGTTATCATCCACTTTCCTTGCTCCTCCGCCTCCTTTTTCTTGCTTTTAATTTGTTTATTACATGACATACATGTAAAAAATAATTATTTGCTGCCATAAAATACAGAGCAACCGCGGCGTCCATTTTGTTTTTTGCGTTTGTACATCGCTCGTACATCACGATAAACTTGACAACACGCACTATGTGGCCGCGCAGCTTCGCTGTAGACCGAAGACGAAGTTTATCGCCCGAATGTCATCGCGATGTGTGCGGCCTAGGCTTTATAGGATCACTTCGTTGTCCGTCTGTCTGTCGGTCTGTCTGTCTGAGAGACCTTGAACCAAGACCATAGAAGCAAGGTTTCTCAGCATTGTGAATTTGTAATTTTATGACATAAAAAAATCTAAATTTTTTTGGGATCCAATGTTAAGTTTGTTTTTGGGATAAATTCTTTTCAACTACAGAACCCTTCATTGGGCGTGGTCCGACACGCACTTGGCCGGTTTTTGTAAATATCCAAATTAATGGAATGACTTGTCTTATCTATAATCATTGGAAAAGCTTATTACAAGCAGTATTTAATCAAACACTAGGATCAAGACCCTTCATTCGGCGTAAGATGAGATACAAATTGTCCTTATACGGGTACATACAAATTGCTCTCATACGGGCATCGAGCCACCATTGCTTAGGTTGGTATCCGCATCAATCATGTTAAGCTTTACCATCTATGCTTGGCTATCAGAAGGCGTAATGTAGGGCAGTTGATTCTGGATCAAAAATAAAGAGGAAGGATTAGAAATAATCATTGAACCACTTGAAGATGAAGAGAAAAGAGGTATTAGGATTGTGATTTATTTTATGAAACAATGATTCTTTTATTGAAATTTTAATATAAATAATGTCGATAAACTGAACAATAATAACTCAAATAATTATCGTTTTTATTAAATTTATAGTAAGTACCTATTTAAGTCTACACAAAAAAATCTTATATTAAAAAGTATGACAATGGAAAATCGTACGTGATTATTTTATTTTTAAAACATGAATCAATTCTACTATTGTTACGCTAGGAATGTGAGAACGGATATTGTCCTTTTTTAAATATTTTTTCTTTTACCTTTACATTGAAAAGATTTGAATGGTTATTGCTATTTGACCCTTCATAATATTTATGGTGTATTTAAAAAAGTAGTCGCTGATAATAATTTATCTACGTTTGGTTTGTAGGATTTCGTACGTCAAAAGGAAAAAACAAAACCCTTGTAAGATCACTCATGTGTCTGACTATCTGTCCGTCTGTCACAGTCTATTTGCTCCGAATCTAATAGACCGATTAAGTTGTGAACATAATCGTGACCCAAATACGGACGTGTAATGTAAATAAATGAATTTTGATTAAGGGGGCCACTTTTGGGGGCAAATGAGAAAATTAAAAAGAATAAGTTTTGCAAACTGTACCGTGTGACATATCAAATATTATAAAAGAAAGTCGTGTTAGTTACACTATTTATAACTCAAGAACGGCGTAACCGATTTGGCTGAAAATTGGTGTGGAGGTAGCTTTGAACCAGGAGACGGACATAGGATAGGTACTTTAAAAAAAACCGATAAAACGTAGTATAACAACGGCTGGACCGATTTAGATGAAATTTTGTGTGTTTATTTGAAAGGGTTCCTGGATGGTTTGAAAACACAATTGGAGCCGATAGGTGGCGCTGCAGTCGGGTTCCAGGATCGTTCAGACAGGACAACGTCTGTCGGGGTCCGCTAGTAGGTATCAAATGAAAGAGCTTACCGTGAGGTTTCCAAATATTTTTTTTTTAATTTTTAAAATAAATTGTTTTAAAGTTATTTACGAAAATAGACGAAAATTGACCACTACCCCCATTCCTTATCTCTGAAACTACTGAGCCTAAAGTTTTGAAAATAAATACAAAAAATAGCTCAATACCTATACATTACAGGAAAACCAATAAGAAGTCAATGGTCTTAAAATAACATGGTAAATCTCTCAATAATGTGCGCACAAACTTACATTTGCAGTTGGAATATGTGGGAGAACATAATTCAATTCTGAACACAAAACACGATTCCCATGCAATAAAAAATCTCTCATTGTGAATTAAATTCTGAACTCATGACATAATAATGGTATCATGTTCCCGATCGAAAGCGAGTGAGTCGATTATTCCGTCTATTTATAAACTTGAATGATATTATTGTCGATAATAACGATGTTTATTACGCTTTGAGAGGTTTGAAATGTAATTTATTCTGTTATTAGTTTATTGGTAAGCGTATATCAATTTTGGACTAAATTGTTAGGGGGTGAACTTAAGAAAGCAACGTTAAACTTTTTCTACAATCATTTTACAGTTAATTTACCTGTGACAGCAGCAGCCAATACCAACCTTATTGCAACGACAATAAAGATCACTATGATTTTGACAGTGATGCAAAAGCAGAGGTAATGTAACTATGAAAGAACAGTGACAAGTCGAAGTCAAATTATTTATTTCAAATAGGCATATAGAAGGCACTTTTGAACGTCAAAATTAAGGCCCAGTAGTGCGATTCTGTAATCATCTCACCGTGAAAACTTAGGTGAAGTGAGCGTGGAGTAGCTGTCAATAGTATCAATTCCTAGCAAAAACAAACTCACTTCATCTAAGTTTTCACGGTGAGATTTTTACAGAATCGACCGGCTGGTTCCAAGCTTGGTTTAGCTCGGTGTGTAAGTGAAATGGCGTTATGGCTGTCTACTTTGACGCACGAGATAGAAGATTCTGTCGAAGAATTATGTCGTAAAAGTGCAAATAAAATCGTCTAAAATTAGTAATTAACTATTTAATAAAAAGTAATCCATCACTGGACGCAGTTTGGAATTTGACATTTCATGGTATATTTTTAATTATAATTATAATTGCTAATGAAGGGATAAACAGCTTTTAAAGATTATTAGGAGGTATTTTTAAAGATTTTTTGGTGCATTAAAGTATGTTTTGGCTTCCATCACTGTATGCGAAAAGGACTTGAAAATATCATATTTTTTTTTACATGTCAAAATTATTTACGGTTTATGAGATACACAGCTTTAAAAAAACACCTTTTTGATTGTTTTCAGGAAATCTGCGCCTTAACAAAAAAAAAAAAGAATTGATTCTAGTCGGCCCTCCAAAAGGTATTTTCGCATGGAGAAGAATGGGCAAGAAACTTCACTGTTACTCTTTTAAAACTGTTTTACAATATTTTGTATAAGTACATTAATTATATCATTATATATATGTGAAGACGATGCACCTAGATAAAGTTACTATACCGCAATAGGTAAAAATAATTACAATATAAAGCAATGACAGATAAATAAATGTGATAGATACATGCTCACATATTTTTACAAACATTGTAAAAGTAGACATACGATTTTCTTAAAATTTTAACAAGTGTGTGTGTTAAAGTAATCACAGAATGTAAAATAAATGTCATAAAAGAATAATCTCTTGTCATATAATATTAAATTAGCAACCAGATTAATAAATAAATAAATAAATATCCTTGGACATTTCACACAATTTCAAATTTCGTCTCGACTCTAGATTGTCTTGTTTCCAAGCACTCTTACCTTGGACATAATCCTCTAATTTTAAATATACTTGTTAACAAAGTGTACTTTTAATATGAGTTTTGAGTTTTCTTTCATTTAATTGCAATTTGACACAAGGTATTTTGTTGTATCATTTAACATAGTACCCCATACAATATTTATGTAAATCATAGTGCCATATTTATGACCAGAAATGTCACATAACTTTTAAATCATAACATACCAAAGCTTGGTGGTAGAAATGACACGGCAGTTCAGAATTAATGGCCTAATTGTTTTTTTTTTCAAGGCAAATAGCAGATGGTAGATAACACACTACATGAATAATCATGAGTTTAATTACTATTTAGGTAGTTTAGGTGGTAAAAATTGTGTTAAATAATTAAGGGACTACACGCAACGTTTTGTAGTACTTACCCAGTACTTATTGGAGAACTAGCGTATGCTACGGCATTGCTAACTTTGTATTATAATTTTGATTAAAGACAGTTAGACGGGAGAAACATGAAAGTAGAACTCCAAAAACCATTTCAGACAGCAATCTACATGCTCTTCACATGATCTGACCAAGATTATGTCTGGACTTTAAAAGAGACTGTGACCTCTGAGTTTGTTTCGGCGTTTCTTCTCAGAGTAGTCAAATAGGAAACGTCGACCTCATCTAGTTTTAAAAAATATGATTGACGTGTAAAAGTGTTTGTACAAACCTACTTACAGAAATAAATCATTTATCATTTAGTCCAGACTCGGAAAAAGTTCTGGAAGAGGGGTGGGGGCGGTGAGGTAATATATACGGTTTTAGGAGTTTATACTCGTTTTTTTCCGATTTGCGGCTAAACTATGCATCCTATCGAAAAAAGTCAAATGTAAAAGTGGTAGATAATAAAAAAATCTTTAACTTTTTTCTCATACATTATTACCCATATCCTCAAAATTATCGAGAAAAACGCAAAAAACCGTTTTTTTGGTTTTTAATTTATAACTATAGCAAATACTATTATTTTTTCATAAAAATTGGTGAAAATGTTCCGTTTTGTGTTTCAAATAAGGCCAAATTTTTAAATATTTGTCGATATTTTATGAAGAAAATACAAAAAAATGACCTTATTTTCAATCGAGAAGTTTGGTTAGTAAATTTTAGATAAATGACCTTTAGCATGCTCATTTTTTTTGTTGAAATCTCAGCTTTCATATGGAATTAAAATATAATATTGTTTACGTACAAAAATATCGTTAAAAAAGCGAACAACCGAAAAAACTACTTTTCAAAAATCGATTTTTTGAAAACCGAATGTAAATGATAATAAACATTTACATTCATCAAAAGCGTTATTTCTTACGAAATACTCTGTTGTTCAAGTAATTTACATGTACCTAACTATTCTCGGCTTTCAAAGCTTGGAAATAGACATTCGATTTGTTAAACATAGGATGTAAGTAATCACGTACACCCGAGTTGATCACTCTACTTTTCATCAGTAATGCGAGTAAATTATAAAAAACAAAGAAATAAAAACTGTAAAATTAAAAAAAAAAATCGTCTAGTTAAATGGTATGGTAATGAAAAATACCTATTCTGCCCAATAAATTTTTGTGTTGTTGGTATGCATTTTATTTCTACTAATTAGCAATATCTATGAAAAAATGTAAGTACACCTACCTCTCTTATAATTGGTGAGTTCTGGCGATGAAGAAGTGCCCACGAAGAAAAAGATTTCAATACAATTATTTTACTTTTAATTTTTGTATTTTATAATCAAGTTTAAGACAAGTATTAAAAGTGATAATTTGTAAATACTTACGAACGACAATAAATAATTTAAAAAATCTCAGTTTACAGCCTTGGTTTTTTTAGAGTTTTTACGTATAATATAATTGCGATTTGAACAATATTTTCGGGACTCTGAAAGCCGAGGATAGTTAAGTACATGTAAATTACTTGAATAACAGAGTATTTCATAAGAAATAACGCTTTAGATGGATTACATTAGATTTTTGAAAAATCGATTTTTGAAAAGTAGTTTTTTCGGTTGTTCGCTTTTCTAACGATATTTTTGTACGTACACAATATTATATTTTAATTCCATATGAAAGAAGAGATTTCAACGAAAAAAATTAGCACTGGTAAAGGTATATATTACCCCCCCCACCCCCACCCCTCTTCCAGAACTTTTTCCGAGTCTGGACTATTTTTCCTTCGTTATTTACATCATTAGCTAAATTTTCCGACCACTCGTATACTGCTAAATTTTTTTTTTTTACGATATTTTGAGCGGTTTGGCCCTGGTCTATAAAGGCTTAGATAATATACATCTAGATGCAGCCACCGCATGGCCGGTCATGAGACAGCAATATGATACTTTTTCTAGGTTATGTGGTATGAGAAATGAAGTTTAACGTAAGAAATCTTCCATATTTTGGACTGAAACCCATGTCAATACATTACGCACAATGCAAAAACTGTCCAAAAATTTTAATTAATCGACGCAAGATAAATTTTGTAACAGTGAAAGCACTTTGTTTGGCTAACATTCAAAAGTTCGCCAAGCAAAAATGCGGCACGCCGTAAGTGACAGAAGATACGATGCTTTGTCTCAATTTTCCTATTCATTTCGTATATATGTGTCTCACTTCCACACTTCACACTGTAATCATGGCAACGTCTAGAGGTTCAATATCTTTGGATAAAGGATATCGGCCGATCTACTCAGTAAAAATGTCACCCTGAAAACTTAGGTCAGGAACTATCAATAGTGTCAATCTCTAGTATCAGGTAGAAATTCAGATCATTTCAAGCTCACTTTTACAGAAAAGACTTCAGAGTCATGAAAAAATCAGCCCTTAGAGAAATGAAAGTTAGGAGACCCACTTGGAACAAAGTTCCTATCGCTGTATATTATCTATTAGCTTTTGCCAGCGGCTTCGCCCGCGTCGGAAAATATCCCACGTACCGTACTACCGGGGATTCCTTCCTTGTTCTTTGTCTACATTATAAAGGCAACCTCTGTGCAAAATTACAGCTTTCTAGGTCTAAGGGTTTGGGCTGGGCGTTGATGAGTCAGTCAGTCATGACTTCTCTTTTCTTATTTATACAGATAGACAGAATATCAATACAGAGCCATCAAAATGGTGAAGGAAAACATCGTGAGGAAACCGGCATGTCCTAGAACCAAACATTCGAAGACATTTGTGACATCTACCAACCCTCATTGGGCCCGCATGGTGGATTACGGCCCACTCTCTCTCACTGAGAGGAGGCCTGTAAGATAAAAGATAATTCCCACAGACAAACAGTAATACGGTTTTGCGGGGCATAGTTCATAAGATTCATAACCTAAGATATTTTTTTTTTTTATAAAATTGTCCAAAACAGTGTCCCAGCAGTGCAAACACGGTCCCTGGCTGATTATACTATAGAGCTATCTAGTATGGTCTCAAGTTTCAAAACACAATAGAACAAAGGCATCAAACATTCTTTTTAGACTTTATTGATATGACTTCCAAGTAAGTCGTCATTTTATTTTAATAACATCGAGTTACGTAGTCTTTTTGAAATTCAGAGTTAGTCAGAGTTACAAAGTATCAATAATTACATTACATTAGGATTACATTACAACTTAACGAGGTTCGAGTTATCGAGATAAGAAAGATCTTTGTTTATACTCATAACTTGTGAAGGTTTCGTTCTAACATTCCTTGTGCCTTAAGAGCGTTGACTCGGTACGGCATTTCATACAAACTTTCAAGTCCTTTTTTATCGAAATGAATGAACCGATTTTAATGAAACTTCATACGCATAAGCAGGATACATAGGTCTAAAAAGTTAGTAAAGAACATTTTCGAAAAATAGTGTTGCAGCTAAATTAGACCGATTTTAAATATTCCATAGAAGCAGAAATTTCCATTTATCTTTTTTTAAATAAGACATTTAGAAAATGTTCTTTACTAACTTGTTAGACCTATGTATCCTACTTATGCGTATGAAGTTTCATTAAAATCGGTTCATTCATTTCGATAAAAAAGGACTTGAAAGTTTGTATGAAATGCCGTACCGAGTCAACGCTCTTAATGGCCGTACTGTACAATGTTTTTCTCAGCCCTTGATACTATTCACTTCTTTTCCAGACTTCCAGGCAACAACGGATTTTCGCAAAAACTACCACAACATTAAATAAGAACCAAGAAAACCGATACCATTAACTAACTTTATTTCTATTTCAGTTTTTGCAAACATCTGTAACGTGGGAGTTTCCAAAGAAAACACAAAAGTTCAGCTTAGCTCTCAAAATAAATACATATCGGTGAAACAAATACAAAGATTGTTCTGTCGCTACGTCGTAGCCGGGTAGAAATGTCACTGCTACGCTGCTACGCTGCTACGCTGTCCGTAGCAGGCCCCAATCCGCTACACGACGAGTCACCTATTCTTAGAACTTTGGATGCATCGGACGTGTATTTTATTTGATACTATTTTAGGAATTGCTTATCAGACGTCGTATACTATTGGACGGTAAAAGTCATTCTCTATCGATATGTGTATACTTTTTAAATACAGGAATTATGATTTTCATCACTTTAAATTAGGTAAGTGACAAAAGTATGTATTTTTGCGACTTAAAAATTATACAAAACTTTAGTTTATCACACTTAACACCAATATTAGACAGGCGAATGTTTGTGAGTGTGTGTGTGTGTTTGTATGTTTGTTACTTCTTCACACTCAAACGGCTGGACCGATTTGGATAAAATTTGGTATACGTGTAGATAACTATACCCTGGATTAACACAAAGCGCAGCTAGTTTTATTTTCTAAAATTGTAAGTAATTCATAGTATGACTGTCACCTAACACCTCCTAAATGGCTGGACCAATGTAGATGAAATTTTGTATGTATATTTCAATGCGTTTCTGGATGGTTTGAAAACACAATTGGACCAGGTAGGTGGCGCTGCAGTCGGGTTCTAAGATCGTTCAGACAGGACGTGTGTCGGGTCCGCTAGTACTTTTATATAACTAGACGCAAACTTCAGCCGTTTTAACGTAATAGCGTTACAAACAAACAAACTCAGTTTCGCATTTATATAATTATATAACTAGTTATTATTGTAGTTTGGAAGTTACGAAGTTAGGATTGTTGGGATGAATAAAGAAAGAAAGAAAAAGTAGTTATTGACATTCGCACAGGAAGATCACAAAATAAAGTAAACGCACAAGGGCCTGTGTGATTAAGTTCCTATTAACTTAACTTGGCAGATAATTTCAAACAATATCTGTTCGTTTTTTGTTCCGCGTCGGAACTCGTATTCAAAAATAACTCGATTTTTCGAAGTATCCAGCTTTCTTATCTAAGCTGAATAAAAAAAACAACTGAAAGTCTATAATCAAATGTTGCACATTTTTTAAAAGAAGAACTTCATAGGTACCATGTGAAAAAAGTTTCACTCAAAAATCTCAAACCATGAAGGTTCTATGTCTATTCGAAGTACCTAATACTATAAAACGGCAATTTCATACTTTAACCCTTAATAAGGTGATACAAAAAAAGTGAACTGGGCGGGAATAAGAAAGTGACAGAGTCAATTACTTCCACATGCGAAAAAAAGAGAGCGCAACAACGCGCTGGAACCAAAATAAAAGCGCCAAATGAAATAAAAATTGTTTAAAAATAAATTAAGCTATCTATCAAAATTATGTTCAGCCAGAATATTCAATTACCTAATACGCACATTTTAAACGCAATTTTGCAATGAAATAACTTAGGATTTTAGAATTATAGAAAAAAAAACATAAAAAAGTAGAGGTCTTTTCGGTATTGTTTTCTTTGGTATTGTTCGTCGAATCGTTAAGCTCCTTAAGTTTTGAGTTGAGCTGCACGATTACTGACAAATGCGTGCACTGACTGGACAGGTCCACTCAATCTGTGTGGTTCTTTCATCAAAAGACCATTTCAGACTGCAATCTTCATGGTCTTCACATGATCTGACCAAGATTATGTCTGGACTTTAAAAGAGACTGTGACCTCTGAGTTTGTTTCGGCATTTCTTCTCAGAGTAGTCAGATAGGAAACGTCGAACTCATCTAGTTTTAAAAAAATGTGTTTGTACAAACCTACTTACAGAAAATAAATCATTTATCATTTATCATTTATCATTTAATTAAATTCTATCGAGGAAATTTAACCCAATCGTGTTTTCCTTCAGTCAAAGTATTAATCAAATAGTCAATAAACATATATCCAAAAATTAAATCCATACATGCAGTAATAGTGAAATATATGGTTACGAAAAATCCTCCAATTTATTTTGGTAGCGCCTTAACTTTTCTCGTTGACGTCCCGTTCCCAGTGGACAGTATAAGGAGGCAGAATGATGAAGGAATCTTCAACCATCTTTTCTTGCTCACAAAATACTGCGATCACTAATCCGTCTGCCAAACCTACTTAACCCAGAACTAAATGTTTTCATAGACAATGTTTTTTTGGGGTTCCGTACCTCAAAAGGAAAAAACGGAACCCTTATAGGATCACTTGTTTGTCCGTCTGTCTGTCTGTCTGTCAGTCTGTCCTTTCTCCCCATAATCCATCCAAAGGTTGTCTGTAAAAGATCGCTCTTAGCGATAAGACCGCCCATTGTGTCACCCTATGTAAAATTTCAACATTTATATCTGTAATTTTTATGGTGTGCATAATAAAGAGTATTCTATCTATCTATCTATATATCTGTCAAGACCGTTTTTCTCCGGAACGCGTGAAGGTATCAAGCTCAAAATTAATATCAAGTCCTAAAAAGATCAAACTTCTAAGTCAACGCAATAAAAAAATACGCCCATTTATGCGACATTTTTTGATACTTGCAAGCAAATCAAAACCTATAGGGTACTTCCCGTCGTCCTAGAATCATGAAATTTGGCAAGAAGTAAGGTCTCACAACACAAGTAAAGGAAAAAGTCCGAAAATTGTCAATTTGTAATCTATGACTTAAAAAAATATTTTCAAAGTTGTCAGTCTGCCAAGGCCCTTTTTCCCAGGAACGCGTAAAGGTGAAATTAATATCAAATACTTAGGTCTCTTGAAGTCCTAAAAACTCAAGCTTCTAAGTCAACGCAATAAAAAAATACGGCCATTTTGCGTAACATTTTGATACTCGCAACTGTCGCAAATAAATCAAAACCTATAGGGTACTTCCCGTCGTCCTAGAATCATGAAATTTGGCAAGAAGTAAGGTCTCCAAGCACAAGTAAAGGAAAAAGTCCAAAAATTGTGAATTTGTAATTTTATGACTAAAAAAAATAGTCAAGAAAGAGTGTTAAGTTTGTTTTTGGTATAAATTATTTTCAACTACGGAACCCTTCATTGTGCGTGGTCCGACACGCACTTGGCCGGTTTTTTTTAAGCCGGGCAATTACCAATGTTACTTTTTCAATTCAGTTGAGTTGAGTTTGTATTAGACGTTACTGGCATCGTTGAAGGAAAAACATCGTGAGGAAATACTGGATTAATAGTTAGGAGGGCTGTTGCATTTTGTCACCTCTCTCACTCACACGGAATCAAATTTTCAAGAATGTTAAATGAAAGGATGCTTTTTTGAAAAATGTAATCAATTTTCGAACTACTTAGTAAATAATATTAATTTAAGGAGGAGCTCGTGACTAAGTAATAACAACCGCACGGGTCAATTCATCAGGTTAAGCTACGCTTACCAGGGTTGGTCAGTGGATGGGTGAACACTTATATACCGAGACTCCTCCATGCCTTAGAAAGCACGTCACCGGCTGTCACTCGTGGATCTTTGACACTCTTTAAGGGTCGTCAGAAGCCCGAAAGTCTGACAACCAGTCTTACCAAGGCGTATCGTGTTACCCAGTAAAAAGGTAGTCGCTCCATGTAAAATACTGTTATTCAGCTGCATCGGGTTAGACTGGAAGGCTACCCCAACAAACCCCAAAAACCCCAAAAAAGGCTAGGCAGATTGATTGATATCAAATTCAATAAAAAAAAAAAAAAAATCAATTCATTTTTTTGTTATTACATATTTCTCTTTATCATAATAGAAATATGATAAAACAATCTTAAAAATTTGGTCCCAAGTGGACGAGAGAGGTGATAAAATGGGTCAGTCATCATTCTCCTGCCCTTATCCCAATCTATTTGGGGTCGGCGCAACATGTCCTTTTTTACCATACTTCTCTATTAGTCGTCATCTCGGTAGTCACACCCTTTCTAGCCATGTCATCTTTCACACAGTCCATCCATCGTTTCTTTGGTCTTCCCCTACTCTTATAGCCATCCACATTCATACTCAAAACTTTCCTCACGACATTTTCCTCATTCCTCCGCATCACATGCTCATGCCATGACAACCGGTTTCCGCACAACTTTTCAGTCACCGGTGCCACTTTCAAACTTTCTCTTATGTACTCATTTCTTATTCTATACATTTGTGTAACACCACACATTCCTCTAAGCATTCTTATCTCAGCTGTATGCAGTTGCTTTTCATTCGTCCCTTTTGTGGCCCAACATTCTGATCCATACAAGACAGCAGGTCTAACCATTGTTTTATATATCTTCCCCTTAAGTTTATGGGGAATGCGGGAGTTTCAGATTGTTCCCGTGACCTGCCGCCATTTCATCCATCCAGTGTTAATCCTGTGCTTAACTGTACGATCTACTTCGTCATCGCTTTGCACGAGTGAACCGAGATACAGCCCTCGTAATGTCAGTCTGAAATCGCCAACCCGTCTTGAGCAAGTATGGTGATCAATGCTCGTGGCTATGTAGACCAGACTCTACAGCGGGACAATAATTGGCTGGTATTATTATTATTTTTAGTTGCTATACAAAAATACGTGAACAGGTGTTGCTTTAGTACATGAAGAAATAAAATAGTCTTGCTATCTAGTCGTATACAGCTCATTTAAAATTCTCTATGAGCACGTACGAGAAAAATGATCGTGCCGGTTTCAAATGAAAAAATAACATTATATTATTAATTAGTCGTGAGCCTACTTCGACGCCTAAGTGTCCTTTTGTTTTTGTATTTATTTGTATAGCTAGTCATTAACTTTACCTACCTAGTATAAATAGTGTTAATTTGTATATTGTATACAGGGTGAAATTGAATAGATGCGACAAAATTTAAGGGGGTGTTCTACGCATCAATATGAACAACTTTTACTATGGGACCAAACCTGAAATCGCGAAAAAAAAAATCAGCTGTTCAGTACATTTAATGTTCGCATAATTCGTCAAAATGTACTGAACAGCTGATTTTTTTTTCGCGATTTCAGGTTTGGTCCCATAGTAAAAGTTGTTCATATTGATGCGTAGAACACCCCTTTAAATTTTGTCGCATCTATTCAATTTCACCCTGTATAAGTAAAGTTAATAAATTTTCCTATTAGTCGTTTAGTTTTAATAATCTAAAATTGTAGCGTTCAAATAATTATATTTTAGTATTTAAACAAATGTATTTTTCGTTTTTTCAAAACACTGCTTTCTTAAATATGTTTTGGTATTTAAATAAATACCTGCACTTCTCATATTAATAAAAATGCTGTTTCCTTTTTATTTTGTATACGGATTATATGAAGTTAAAGTCAAAGTCAAATCCATTTATTTCAAGATAAGCGGAGCGTAATCCTCTTCTCAACGCTTGGCACCGTCCAAATCCGCATTGCGACTATAGTTCGCGCTTCAACAGACAGATGGCAGCCATCGGGTCCATATAGGGAATACTATCTCGAGTCAAGATCTCGCATGCTAAATCTCAGGTATTAACCACTCGAAATTTAGAGATTGGGGCTACTTTTTTTATATAATTTCCGTTTTCTTTTTCATCAAAGATTCTTAAATTTTATTAAAAATGAAAACTACACGTACTTAGGGTAATCGTGTTATATTTTGTTAACAAAAACACATAACCATCTCGAGCGTATTGCTCTAGATCTCGGACGATTGTTTTCCGATTGATTGAAACTCGAAATTAAAAAGGCTCGAGTCTCGTGAGATTCGAGATCTGGCGAGATCGAGATTACATCCCCTTCCGTCAATATTTGCGCTCCTAACGAGTCAAGTCCGCAGGTCGAAAGTTTGCATACCCGACCTTCACTTCTATATCTAATAACTAGATCCTGTAGAAGTGTAGAATTTGCCAAGAGAAGTCGAAGTTTGCACGGGATTAATGAACCGCAGTTTAGTAGTAACACTTGAGCCATCTTTGTTTCTGCAAATAAAGAGGGCTGTCACATTTTGTCTCCTCTCTCGCTCACACGGGACCAAATTTTTAAGATTGTTAGATGAAAAGATACTCTTTTGAAAAATTAGCGAACTAGTAAATAATATTAATTAACCACCGTCCCCCTTATCTCCGAAGTTTGCGTAGAGAAAAATCTGAAATTATTCTAGTGATAGAAGTTTATGTAAAGATTATAGGAAAAATAAAACGATGTCTCTAAATAGCACACTTTTTCAGAAATCGGAACGGTAGTCTAGGTGCCCGAGTCCACCTCGCTCTTGACCGGTTTTATTTTTTGAATCCATACTATATTTCTTTAACCCCTCAAGTGTCTGGGTTTGGCTAATTTTAGACCCAAAACCCCAGCGAGTGGGGAGGGTTGGGGGTTAGTTGCGAACCCCATAGGTTCACAACTACTGATGATGATATTTTTTCCATCGGATGATGTTTTTTTACGTTTATATATATGTGATCTAAGCTTATATACCTATTATGTAAAGTTTTGTCCTTTTGCACACTTCGTGTGCATTTGACACGCGGGGGGGAGGGGGGGTTAGCTACGAACTCCATAGGTTCACAACTAATGATGATGATTGGTTTTCCATCGGATGATGTTTTTTTACATTTATATATATATGTGATATAAGCTTATATACCTAACAAAAAAAGGGTTTTTCTTATGCACACATGGGGTGCATTCGACACTTGAGGGGTTAAGGTGATTGCGCTGTGTAGCCCGTGAAAGTCGATTTTTTTGGGTTTTTTGCAAATTGCAAAAAACCCAAAAAAATCGTATTTCGCGAGCTACAACTGCGCATCATCCTTAACATAATATTTCAACAGCCAATATACCGTTATACTCTTGCAGTCTGTGGGCTCATTATACTCAGAAATCATACAGCGCTCTTTGCATTCAATACAATTACGCATTCAGGGTGCTGATGGGGTTGCCTCGATACTGCAGCGCATCAGGGATGTTTGCTGAAGCTCAAGTGGACTGCTGTGATGCGGAACCGGTGCGCATCCCTGGTGAGTAGGGTGCGGGGCAGCACCAACAGCATCCTGTCTATGGTAGCCAGCAGGCTGGATTGTGCGTTTGTGAACCACTGCTGCACTGCTGCAAGGTACCGACTGGGCCTGTCACCTTGCAGCAGTGATGTCACAAATTGTTTCTGTGTTAATGTTTATTAACATAGTTTGTAACTATATTGTTACTAACACTGTGAGTCTTGTTACTTGGAAATTAAATTAAATTATAATATTATCTGGAACTCAGCTTATCTTTTGAAAGGTTGAAAAGCGAATAAAACAGTCCAATTTCAGGCTGTCAAGGTAACTGCCGAGAATGATGAAACTATTGAAAACCTCTCTCCCGAATCAATTTATTAATTTTATTGTATGAATAATGGAATGCAATATTCAATAAATATTTATTCATTCAATGAGTTTAATTTTGATGTGTTTCATAGGTTGATTGTGATTGGTATAACCATTTTGCTACACATTTCGAAGTTGACTATCTATCTACTAGATGCGGCTGCGATAAAAGATTTAATTTTAATTTAATTTAATTTATCATTTATTTCAGACATTTGTCCATAAATTTGTTAGTAACAATGTTCTTAGCCTAGTGTTAGTAAAAGTAAAAAGTAGGTAATACTTGTTAGGCGCTTACCCTCGCGTGAAGGCCTATCCAGTGCGCCATCAGTACCGAGTCCCATCGGCCGGGGCACGCAGCCAGGATGGCGCTGGAGCCGCCACACACCCGCGCCAGCATCGAAACACTGCGCTTACGCATGATCGCGTTGAAGTCGTCCACGTGCGTCTCCGAAAACACGCCACTCGCGCTACAGCAGTGCGATTCTGTAACCATCTCACCGTGAAAACTTAGGTGAAGTGAGCGTGGAGTGAGCTGTCAATAGTGTCAATTCCTAGCAAAAACAAACTCACTTCACGTAAGTTTTCACGGTGAGATTTTTACAGAATCGACCGGCAGTGCCGTGGCAGCCCCATCAACATCCTGAATGCGTTATTATACTGGACACGCAGGGCGTCGTATAACCTCTGCGTGTATTTGGATTTAAATCGTAGATTCGCCCTACCTAGTCAAAAGATGGTCGGATTTCTGCTTCATTTTGACACTTGACTGATTGTCATGGAAACGCAATTATTATTGTATGGACACTTTTTCGTGCAACTCAGTAGGTGACTAGAAATCCAGAAAAAAAATCAGTTGTTCCCTACATTTTGACGAGTTATGCGAACATAAATGTAGGGAACAACTGATTATTTTTTCGCAATTTCTGGTTTGGTCCCTTATTAAAAGTTGTTCATAATGATGAGTACAAATCAATCTGCCTAGCCTTTTCCCAACTATGTTGGGGTCGGCTTCCAGTCTAACCGGATGCAGCTGAATACCAGTATTTTACATGGAGCGACTGCCTATCTGACCTCCACAACCCAGTTACTGGGTAATACGATACCCCTTGGTAAGACTGGTTGTCAGACTTTCGGGCTTCTGACGACCCGTAACGACTGTCAAAGATTCACGAATAACAGCCGGGACCAACAGCTTAACGTGTTTTCCGAGGCACGGAGGAATCTCGTTATGTAAAGATGGTCACCCATCCACGGACCAACCCCGGCAAGTGTAGCTTAACCTGACGGATCGACCCGTGCGGCTGTTATTACTTAGCCACGAGCTCCATAATGATGAGTACAATGACCCCTTAATACGTGGTCCAATCATTGCGGGACACTTATGTGTAATTGAGTTCATAACAAGCATCTTTACAAACTTACAATTTTTTTTTTGTGTTAACCTGTACTGCCCTGCTCCTGGGCAAAGGTATTTCACACTTAATTTTATAAAATTACCCTGCGCATAAGTAGACCGTAAAATTAAAATTTTCTTACTTTGTGTGCATTTTGTGTTTTGATTTGTTCTAAAATGTCACAATTTCCGAAATTTATTTAACACACAAAACATTTTAGATCAAATCTAACATAGAGAGATGTATAGATTCTTATGGTAATAATTATGTAAATACATATTTGTTATAGTCGCGAACCTTTTGATCAACATACAACCTGACACTGCTCTGCAAATTGCAACAAACGTTTGAAAAAAATTAAATTTTACGGGCTACCTTTGCACATTCACCTTAATCATGCTTTATTGGATATGACGGTGTCAAGAAGGTTCATAAATACCAACGATGTGGAAGTCTGCGTTACCTGTGAAACCCTTATAATCTTATTTATAGTTCCATTGTATCCACTACCAACGACCCTTACCACCTAAATATATCGCCACTTGTAAACCAAGGGACACATGCGCGCAATCACTCACTCCATAAGTCCTTTTTCATATCCCTGTCTTGTCCGCTATCCATTCATTCGAGGCTAATTCGTGAGGACGGATTTTTGTAATGTGTGGAATTGCCGGCTCGAGTTAGACACGCCTCGGTGGGTTTTGATAGCCTGTTCTGTATCGTATGTGCTATGCCTTAGAATATTAGATGAATGATTGGAGCTGACTGGTTGCTATTTATTTTGATGACAGATTTAAAATACGTTACTCTGAGTTGCTAGTACTTTTTTTATTTGAAATGGAGATAAGAGGACTGTCGCTCACACGGGACCAAATTTTTAATAATGTTAAATTAAAAGATGCTTTTTATGAAAAATGTAACCAATTGGCGAACTAATAAATAATATTGATTTAATAAGTAATTATTAAAAACACATTTTTATTTTAAATTAATTCAAATTTAAATATTTTAATTAAATGAAGGTACCTAAGTTCCTATTATTAGGTATTTCGTTTTCATTTAACATTCTTCAAAGTTTGCAATGCGTCAGTGTTAAGCACAAATTGGTGTAGGGCATAAGAAGACTTTACTATTTTTTTTGCTAAAAATGTCAACTTGTTGTTTCCAATTTAACTTTTTGTTCTTTTTGTTTAACCATAAGGGTTTCTTTTTACCATTTTGGTACGGAACCCTAGTAAAAATAATGTTTTAATGGAAACGAAATCTTTTCTGTTTTTGATCAAAAATTTGCTAAAATCTAAGTTTGCGTTTGCATTTATATCCTTGATCAAAGAGACGGGTTTAGGAGGTTTTCTTAAACCTCCTAAACCCGTCTCTTTGCATTTTGTCAATTTTTAAGAATGTTAAATGAAAAACGTCTATGGGATACTGTTCCTAGTTCCTCTGGCGACATGTTGTCGACGACTGATTATGCGTAGACAGACAACGTTGCTAAACAAAAGTTCCGCTCTAACTTTCAACATGTTGAGCAACATGTTGTGGAACATGTCGCGCGTCAAATGTTGCCTAGTGCATACGAGGTTTCAGCCCTAAGTTTAAGTATCATACAAGTAACCGAAACACTAATGTCATTCTAGTACACTTTACCTATTCATTGAGTTACTCAAAGTAGTTTAGGTGGTCGTCTGGGACCCTCTTCATCATAGGATGGTGGTTTAGTATGTTAGGTATATTATTTAGATGAGTAGAGTAGTCTGGAGAATAAAAGATGTTTACAGTAGGTACAGTCGGCAACAAAACTCGATTAACACTTGTGTTTTATAAACCTTAATTATTGAGAAAAATACTTGATTTAAATCGGAATAGATGTAAAATAAAAAGAAAATAAACTGTTATCTAATAAATGAAATGCTAAAAAGCAGGTTATCGAATCATTTTGTGTTATTTAGATGATGTTAAAAAGTAGCAGTGTTAACCGACTTTTGTTGCTGACCGTACAAGGAGGCCCCCTTGTACGGTCAGCAACAAAAGTCAGTGCGGCAGAACTACCGGAAACGCACCGCAGTGCGCGCTCGCTCTAAAAACATGAGGATTTAATGTAGTTTAGAACCAAGCAAGCGTCATTAAAATGCGACGACGCGACGCAACGCAACGCACTAATGAGGCCTCAGCCTTTTTGCGTTTAGTCAAATAGTTTCATTGCTACCGTGTTGACGTGTTCGGATACGACGACAGGCGAACGGAGCCGATCGCGCGTCGCAGCATACTTTCGGCTACGATCGCGTGTCGCGGAAGACGCCCGTAGTCAAGCTGCTGTGCGCGGTTTGGTAATATAGACTTTAAACACTGTGTACACGATTTAATATCGTTTAAAGATAAAATCCGTTCCGTTCCGATGCGATGCGAGCCGTTCTTGCGGCAGTTTTGCGGAGAAAACAAATGAAAGAAGTTGTTTAGAGCACGCCACGAGTCACCGCGACGCGACTTGCTAAGTGACGCATGGAAACAAGTGACGCACGCGCATGTCGCTTGACGCAAGTCAACGTTTGAGGCCGTGAACGGAGCCTCAAAGCGTTTCGTATTTCAATTCTCAATTCTTTATTGCATTCCATAATGTGAAACAGTTGGTGAGCTTAAAATGAATACACAATTATGGACCCTGTCGGGGACAGCATAGTAGGAGAGAGGAGGAAGAGCGCTTCTTTTGTGTTTATTATTATTTGTTTATACTAGAAATTATAATTTTATGTAATTTTATTTCCACAACGACTTTAAACAGGTTTGGTAACTATACATACAGGATGTAAGGGACAGCTCTCCGCAAACTAACAGGGTGCATTCAGCTCCTCATTTTGAATCATATTCCACCGGAAAATTTTTCAGGAAAATTTTATTTTTTTTAATAGTTTTTTCAGTAAAATTTTCTTTATTTCAATGTAAAATTACATTGTGTGTTCCCAGCTCTCCATTTATGTAAAAATAAAATAAAAAAACCAGCAATGGATGTTGAAATACTCTAACGAACGACGCGTGAAATTAGCAGCTGTTCACTTTGTGTCTAGCTACAGAGTTCATTGAACTCACCGCATACCTATTACGTACCTCTCCAAACCAGTAAAAGACGCTCCGAATTGTGCACAAAACACAAACAAATCGGGTATATTGGATTCCCATAACGTTCCTGAAATAATTTCATGTACCGTTCATCATAGTATGATATACTGAATTCACCGCATCAGTCTGCGGAGGGCTGTCCCATACACCCTGTATACATACACATACATTACATGCATATACATTTTTTTTATTATTATTATTTTTTTTTTTTTTGAAGATATTATCTTCATAGGCCCTAAGGTCTTGATGAAATTAATATGACGTGTAGTTCGGACGTTTGGATGTAGAATAATGGGAGAGCCGATACCGATGTCAACCTGTTTGACCCACTGTCAGACAAAGGTCTACATTCTTCTGAAATTCCACATCATTGAGTCCACGATTTCTCAAGAATGTTTCATTAAACCAATCTGAAAACCTCTTCCAAATAAAAACCCAGAAATAACATTGCGCCCAGCCCAAACCCTTGAACCTAGAAAGCTGAAATTTTGCACAGAGGTTCCCTTTATAATGTAGACAATAAAAAGGGAAGTATTTTCGGGTAGGACGTCTCCGTGGGATATTTCCGACACCAATGCGGCCGAACTCGCTGGCAAAAGCTACTATTCGAATATATTTAGAATAGAATAGAATAATTTAGAATTAAAAATAATTTATTTACACAAACACACAAGTTATACAACATAAGAAACAGCCGGGCCCCAAACTAGGCACAGCCTGTATCTTGGTGGCCCAAAAATATAAAGAATGAAAAATTTCTTTTATTGAAGCAATTGGGTAGGTAAATAAGGAGTAAGATTTTTCTACTTGAATATCTATAGCCTCCAGTGATTGGACAGTGAAAGGCAGAAAGTCTTCTCCATATTAAAAAGTTCTGTTCAACCGGATTAAAAACTTATTTTCCAAAAATATGTCCATAACTAACTAATAATGGAGCTATCAAGTTGGAACGAAATAATTGGTTAAATCGAACATGTGGAAATATAAAAAAACTTTCAAAGAATAGCACCTATTTCTCAGGCCCTTATGTAAATAAATATTATGTCTCCCGACATTCTCACAAGCTCAATTGTAAAACTCTGCCAAGTGAGAGTCGATTCCTAAGAGGTCTTCAGCGTTTCACACCACGGTCCGAACCACTCGTGGTGCGAAACGACGAAACACCACATAGTCTGCATTATTAGCATGGACTACAAAGTAACACAATTGTCAAAAAAATTTACTGAAATCAAATGCAATCTTCAAGTCTCATTATAATTCAATTGAGACTTCAATCTTAAGATATTTAATGTCGGATGCATAAATTAGACGTATAAAAAAAGGAGGACTCCGCGTCACGCATATCGAAAGTGAAGCACCGTACTGATCTACGTGTGCGTGATTTGAGTACCTGCAAACCTGCCTTCTCAGTATATCTATGAAAATCTTTTGTATGCTCATAAAAATATCAATTTGTTTAAAAAATACAGTGACGTCCATAATGTGAATACTAGAAACAAACACAAATTTGTTGTTCCTACAACCAGGCTGAAGAAAATAAGTGGTTCGTTTAGTTGCCAATGTATACGTTTTTATAATAAACTACCTAGCCACATTCAAGAAGCCTTAATAAATTCAAAAATTGTATAAAGCGGAAACTTTGTCAGAAAGCCTTTTATACTGTCAAAGACTATATTGAGGACAAAAAGGCTTGGGTTTGAGCTGCTCCAATAAATTTACACTATTAATGTTGATTTAAATACCTTTTTACATATTCTATACAATGACATGAATATTTTGTTTGTTATACTATTTGTAATTATTGTGAATGTGAAGACTACGTGGATCATTGTTTTTTATTTATTTTATCCTTTTCTCAGTTTTAGTTATAGTCTGACAGTTTGAGTAATTTATGCGGCCTACCCAAATGTCTTTTCTTTGGTATTGTTCGTCGAATCGTTAAGCTCCTTAAGTTTTGAGTTGAGCTGCACGATTACTGACAAATGCGTGCACTGACTGGACAGGTCCACTCAATCTGTGTGGTTCTTTCATCAAAAGACCATTTCTGACTGCAATCTACATGGTCTTCACATGATCTGACCAAGATTATGTCTGGACTTTAAAAGAGACTGTGACCTCTGAGTTTGTTTCGGCGTTTCTTCTCAGAGTAGTCAGATAGGAAACGTCGAACTCATCTAGTTTAAAAAAAAATATGTTTGACGTGTAAAAGTGTTTGTACAAACCTACTTACAGAAAATAAATCATTTATCATTTATCATTTATCAAAGACGCCGTCGCTCGTGTCACGTAATGGCGGCCGGTCGGCATACTATGATGTAAATGTGTGCGTGAGGCGTGTAATATAATAATAATATAAATAAAAAGAAAAGTCCTGACTGACTGACTGATTGACTGACACATCAACGCCCAGCCCTTGGACCTAGAAAGCTGAAATTTTGCACTGAGGTTCCCTACAAGACAACCAACAACAACAATACACAAGGACAAGAAGGAACAAGGATTGAGGACAAGGAATAAGGAAGGGATTCCCGGTAGTACGTTCCTGTGGGATATATTCCGACATTCACGCGGGTGAAGCCGCGGGCAAACGCTAGTATACTATATAGGTACTTACTGTGCTTCACTTTTGATATGCGTGGCGCGGGGTCCTCCTTTTCTGTAAGTCTGTGGTCGAATGTTATATTTCTGATCACAATCTAATGAGAGGATCGGAGTGACCTTGAACTTTGGTAAGGATTGGTCAAGGTCAAGTTCGTTTAAATAGGTAAGGCTTTTAAACTGTTCTTTTTAGGGTTCCGTACCTCAAAAGGAAAAAACGGAACCTAGGATCACTTTGTTGTCCGTCTGTCTGTCTGTATATCAGTCTGTCAAGACCCTTTTTCTCGTAAACATGTGGAGGTATCAAGTTGAAATTCTTAACAAATACATATTTTTATTTTTATTTTTGCTCTTAAACTGGCCTAGGGTAGTACGGTATACTGGTTTTGTCACCAATGACGTGCGCCTTACCGTACCACGGAAAGTACCTTATTATTACCCATCTGTGTAACTATCCTCTTAAACCTCGATAACAAAGTGAAAGAGCTGTAGAACTTTCCAGAAACCACTAGTTTTTCCTTCAATACTTAGGCAAAAATGTAGCTGTACTATCGTTCCGCTAAAAGCAGTAATTGAGCTCACAATAAGAGCAGAAAATCTTTTCATTAGAGTATCAATTGGACAAGGCTTTAGGGATAAGAATAAGAATTAGGCATTGTTCACACCAAACGTACTGTCCGCCGTCGACTGTGAGATATGGAAAATAAAGGCTAGTTAATCGGCGGCCGAAGTTGTTTTTTTTTTTTAATTTTGGACTAGACGCTCACAGTCAGCGGCCGACAATACGTTTGGTCTGAACAATGCCTTAGTGTCTCAACACACTATGCCGAAGTTACGCGACCGAAGTTCCGCGGCTGATGTTACGTTCCGACGTGTTCGGCTGATATGACACACCATAAGTGGCGAAGTTACGCGGCGGAAATTCAGTTGCGGAACTTCAGTGTCTTGAAACCCCCCTACACCCCCATCCCTCCCCGCCACGGATCTTCTTCGGTAATCGAACCGAACTTCGGTCGCGTATAATGTGTGCTCTACAGAATACGTTGCCGCCGAATTGCCGCTGAACTTACGCCCGACCGAAGTTCGGCTGTACGCTAGAACGCAACGTAATTTCGGCATAGTGTGTCGTCAGTAATTCAAATAGCATTGCAGGCGCAATCATGCCGAACTTCGGTCGCGTAACTTCGGTACAGTGTGTTTAGACACTAAGAGTATATTAATTATTGCTCGCTTTTGAAATAAACAGACTGCAAAAAGTTATACTACAGCTATTTACACTGATATGTTTCCAAAATCCATATACAGGGTGAAATTGAATAGATGCGACAAAATTTAAGGGGGTGTTCTACGCATCAATATGAACAACTTTTACTATGGGACCAAACCTGAAATCGCGAAAAAAAAATCAGCTGTTCAGTACATTTAATGTTCGCATAATTCGTCAAAATGTACTGAACAGCTGATTTTTTTTTCGCGATTTCAGGTTTGGTCCCATAGTAAAAGTTGTTCATATTGATGCGTAGAACACCCCCTTAAATTTTGTCGCATCTATTCAATTTCACCCTGTATATTATAAATATGCGGGTAGTCTGTTTCGTTTTACATTTTGACCGAGTAATTGTACATCCAAACAAAATGCCTTGAAGGGATAAAGGATGGACTACAGTTTTCAGAAAGCACTTATAAATTAAATAAGTATGCACCTTAATAATAGAATGAGGAGTACCCCTCCCCTCCTCCCCCTTAACAATATGTGAGATCAGTGAGTACATTATATACAAGGTGGCAGAGATATCGACGCTCAACCTATTACCATGGATTCAGTACATGATACTGGACCCGCGTCGGTTATTAAAAAAAATCTGCTATTTCCTACAAAAGTACTATGGAGGCATGAGGAACAGGGTGTAAAGTTCACTCATCCTCTATTGAAAAGGGAGGATCCTCCGACCAGACGGGTGTCGTGTCTTATGGGTAATTGCCCGACGGTTGATGTCGGGACGTTGTATATATGCTAGTCACGCGGTAAACTCTAATTGCGCGATGCAGGATTGCGTAACGTCATGTCATTTTGTTGCGTAGTTCGTATGTGGCGATGTAGATGCCACCACAGTACAATATCTATGCGGTCAAAATTTATGGAACAGCAAATATTTTTAGGGTTCCGTACCAAAATGGTAAAAAGGAACCCTTTTGGTGCGACTCAGTCTGTTTATCTGTCTGTCACAGCTGGATATCTCAAGAACTACTAATGCTATCAACTTGAAATTTGGAACCGTTTTACAGTCTGTTATCTCTAAGATATCTTTTAACGACATGAAATCATTCTTATTTTTTGTCAGATTATTCTACAAGTAACATATTAACGTTATAACGTGTTTTAATTGTTTAGTCCAGTCAAGAGATTTTTTGTAAATAGATAATTGCTTCACATTCTGCAATAAATTACTAGCGTTGTATCGCGCTTTTCTTTCTTTCCTATGCAGTCCGAGTGACCGCTCTTTATGTCATGTAGTCCCCTCAACCGACGAACAATTTCAACGCAATGGCGTCCATAATCATTTAGTAAACAATATTTCATTCATCATCATTCATTCATTTTTTTTTCAGTTTGTGCGTCGATGTCCCTGCAACCCTGTATATAGGAACCACTATTAATAGCCTATTCTACTCTTACCCAAAATACTTGATATTTCCCCAGCATTCCGTTAGACACATTTTTGCTTGCTCTATACCTTGACGTATTCATACTCTAAATCCTAAACTAAAGATCAAGTTTCAGACAGATTTAGTTCAAGTCTTCGCTACGATGTTTTGCCTTCTATTATGTAACAACCGATTTCTCTAAGATTCTTTAAATATAAGCTTGTAAACACTTCTATGAAGATTTAGGTACCTACCTACCAGATGTATTTTATACGTCTTGCTAACGTATTTGGGCACTTTACGCCAAAAAGTTTTAGTAATGTAGTGAATTTGTGATCATTTAATATTATTCTACAAAATTGTCAGTTAAATCAAGTTTATTTTTATCAATATTCATATATAATTTACAATACCCTATTCGACGATTGTATTTGATTTGTTTTAATCGGTATTAGTACGTTAGTCGATTTGAAGAACGATCAGATTGATGGATACATTTCGTTCAGTCCAGAACGAAATGCACATGGTCAGGCATTTTATAAAAAGTGGGACATCTGATCGGCTACCTCGACTGAGACAGTCATTTAAGAGGAAAGACTTTTGAAAATTAGGTATTTTAAGAAGGTACTGCTGTCGCTCTGCGAGCGCTCCGCCCTCGAATTCGTGCGATAAGGACAACTGCAGATTCGACTAAATAGCCTATGTAAAAAGTCACATTTCGAGGTTTGGCTCTCGCCTATTTCCTCCTCCAATATTGGACCAATTTAAAAGATATTTCATAAACTGAATAAGAAGGATATATACTATGCCCCTATGTTTTTCTTTTGTCGTTAATCGTTGTCAAATTGGTACACTAGGTGTCTCTTGACAGCGGTCTGAATAGGCAATTTTGAGCATTTTTGGAGGGTTCTAGTTCTTATAAAAATACCAAAATACCAATACATACAAGTAGCTGATATTTATATTTCTTTAAAAAATCATTGCTTTATGGTCGTTAACCAGAAAGAAAACAGGCGAGAGCGTTTGTATCTTTTTGTATGGAGAAAATAGCACCCACATTTCCTCTTAATCGCTGTGCATTAGTAATTTATTTCATAATAAAGTTGTTGTAAGAATATAAGCAAGAGTGATTGATTGGAATAATAATTATAATCGTTGTTACGAAGCAATCAGTTTTATTATACACCTGAATCTGAATTGTGAGAATTCGTTTCAGTAGGTAGTTGAATTAAATTATTTTGCTGTTAGGTTAGTGTGAAGACAAGACGGCCAGTGTGAGGCGATATGGCGCAGAATCCGGTGTTCCTCTGCTGGCGGATCCATAATGGCAGAAAGGATCCGCCGCCTAGGGTTGAAGGTGGCGCTCCACAAGACCGAGGCCGTGTATGTACACGGGCCACGGCAGCGCATCCCTCCTGACGGCCACAGTGTCGTGGAGGGCGTCAGGATCGAGGTCAAGGCCCAGATGAAGTACTTGGGCCTTGACAGCAGGTGGCGCTTCGGCCCACACTTCAGCGGGCTGTCGACGCGCCTGCTGAAGGCCGCGAACGCCCTGTCGTGGCTCCTCCCAAACCTGGGGGGTCCGAAGGCGCGATGCCGGCGCTTGTATCCTTAGGAGCATGGCCCTTTACGGGGCCCCAATCTGGGCGGACTCCCTCCAGAGGAGGGAGAACGCCACTGCCATCCGCAGGCCCCAAAAGGCTATTGCACAGCGTGTGGCGAGGGCCTACCGATCGGTGGGCTTCTCGGCGGCGTTCGCTCTGGCCGGCACTCCTCCTTGGGAGCTCGAGGTATGGGTGCTGACCAGAGTGTACGAATGGACGGCGCGGCGTAAGGCGCTCGGGGAGCTCCCCGCCGCAGAAGAGCGGGAGGCCGTGCGGCAAGAGGCGAAGGACGCAATCGTCCATCATTGGACGGAGGATCGCCACTGCCGCATTTGGCCGCCAAATACTCGACGCACTCGGACCAGTCCTGAAGGATTGGCTTGAGCGGTCCCACGGTTTCCTCTCTTTCCGTCTGGTGCAGGTGTTGTCCGGCCATGGGTGCTTCGGATCGCACCTGCACCGGATTCAAAGGGAGGAGACCCCGTCGTGCCACGACTGTGGCGCGGCGGAGGACACGGAACAGCACACTCTCGAGGTGTGCTCAGCCTGGTCCGAGCTGCGCCGTACACTGGTCGCAGCGGTTGAGCGGGACCTCTCGCTTCCCGGCGTCGTCAACTCGATGCTGGAAAGCGAGGGGCCTGGGCAGCGGTCGCTTCCTTCTGCGAAGAAGTAATGTCACAGAAGGAGGCGGCGGAGCGCGTGCGGGAGGACGACCCTCTCGCGGCGCCGCTCCGCAGGCGAAGACGGGGCGTGAGACGGCGGTTGTATGACCGTCGTCATCCGCCTCCAGGTGGTGAACAGCGGGAGACAGGCGCGGGGGCGCCTTCTCCTGCATTGCACTGTTCACCACCAACGTCAGTCATTCCTGGGCCCTTCCCCAACGGAGGGGCGTGCCGGGCCCGCTGTAAAGGCGGGCGGTCGTCGACGGGGGGCCGGATGAAAAGGCTCTGCCGGATTCCCAGTCCTCCTCCACTCAGACGATGCGGGAGTGCCGCTGGGTTGTTTAGTGTGTATACCGGTTCTACCGGGGAGTCCCACATACCCCTTCCATCCCCCGATGGCCTTCCATCGGGGTATGGTTAGGTTAGTGTTGCGGGTGCAGTCGGCTTCCACGACTGCAACGTAGTTGGGAAAAGGTTAGGCAGATTGATTACTTGAACAAAGTGTTATCGTATGTATAGTCGACTTCGTTAGATAGCCTGTTAGTTTTCAACAACTTAGTGAAGTTCTATCTATCTAAGTATATTTTCTTATTGTGGCAAACAAAGCCGATATTGGAACATTCTGCCAATGTCAAAAGTCAAAATAAATTTCCTGGGCGTTTTTCCAAAAGTGGTAAGTTAACAAGTGACATGTAACATGTGGGCCATTATTTATAACTCTACACCTTTCCTTACAAACTACATGTTGTACTATATACCTACTCATGATTTAACAAATAAAATTGATTATATATTTACCTGCGCCCGGCGGTTTCACCCACGTAGACCGGGATAAAAAGTAGCCTATGTGTTAATCCAGAGTATAAGCTATCTACGAACCAAATTTCATCCAAATCGGTCCAGCCGTTTGAGTGTGAAGAAGCAACAAACATACAAACACAGACACACACACACTCACAAACTTTCGCCTTTTTATTATTAGTGTGATGGTGTGATGTTAAGTAAAAGTTTTGCTATTTACGCAACTTTAGATCATTCGTGCCTCCTGAGCTGACAGCTGCTTGTCAGCTTGAAAAAATATTCTAATGTTTTATTTCTTTTTGGGCAGCTCATTTTCCGAGTAAAGCAGTTTGTCAAGACAAGCACCAAAAAAAGTGCTAACAAATAGGACTACTCCGAATTCTTACAAGAAACCCTAAATCAAAAGCGATCAGGTTCATTACTCTAGGGATTCGAAGAAGTCTGGATTACGAAATCACCTCGTCAGCCACATATGGCAAAATTGTCGAAAAACTTTACCAATTTTCCTAAAACACGCAGACTGTTTATTTTTGTAGTCGCTACTTCAAATTTCTGGGAAGTTTTTGATAGCTGTATGGGGAGATTTTTAGGGTTCCGTATTCAAGAATGGAATCCTTATAATCTCTTCATGTTCATCTGTATGCCTCTCTGTCTTCCAGTTCCTTGTAAAATCTACAGTACATAATTATAGTAAAAAAAAACATTATTGTACACAGCTACAAGCTAAGTAAGCTAAGTTGTTTGTTGTGTAATAATTATTTTATTATATATGTAGTACATAATGTTACGTAACTTTTTTTTTTTTTTTTTGAGGGTGGGAAATCATCAAATAACTTCTCCCGCTCTGGGTGGAGAGCCATATGTTTATTACCTCTGTAACTTATTTTTTTATTTATTTCACTTCTTTAACTCAAAATTTGTTAGAATTAATTTTAACCTTCACATGTCGAATATTTTCCTTCCAAAATCCGCCTAAAGCCTTCATAAGTCGAAACCTCTACAACTCGAATTTTTTGGTATCTCCCTTGAAGTTCGACTTACAGAGGTTCTACTATAGTAGTGAACTAAGGTTGATTGTAAGTTTTAAGCATTCTTTCGTTAATCTTCGGGGCCATACTTTCTTTTCTGTGCGAACGAAGATTCACAACGCGCTTAGTTGGGTACCACTGTACACCGCTCCTCTCCTCATCTCGCGGGTTGCAAGACCGGTGTACGTGGGTGCGACTCCAGAACGCACCGTGTGGCATACCATGGATATTTGTATGTAGGACGCCGCAGCGACACCGTTCCGGCGCCGTGCCCCCGCCGCAACGTATTGAGATCTTACTCAGATCATCACATAATCATAATGAACAAAATAATTAGTCGCATTGCCTACAGAACACACACTTCGTAGTCCGACTCTCACTTGGCAGAGTTTTACAATTGAGCTTGTGAGAATGTCGGGAGACATAATATTTATTTACATAAGGGCCTGAGAAATAGGTGCTATTCTTTGAAAGTTTTGTTATATTTCCACATGTTCGATTTAACCAATTATTTCGTTCCAACTTGATAGCTCCATTATTTGTTAGTTATGGACATATTTTTGGAAAATAAGTTTTTAATCCGGTTGAACAGAACTTTTTAATATGGAGAAGACTTTCTGCCTTTCACTGTCCAATCACTGGAGGCTGTAGATATTCAAGTAGAAAAATCTTACTCCTTATTTACCTACCCAATTGCTTCAATAAAAGAAATTTTTCATTCTTTACTCCTTATTTACCTACCCAATTGCTTCAATAAAAGAAATTTTTCATTGTAAACAGTGGCAATATTTTAAGGGTCATGATCATGGTTCTCATCATTATGAATAACTGTTACTATGGGACCAAACCAGTCGCGAAAAAAAAAACAGCTGTTCCCTACATTTTGACGAATTATGCGAACTTACTGAACAGCTGATTTTTTTTTCTCGATTTCAGGTTTGGCCCATAGTAAAAGTTGTTCATAATGATGACCCCCAATGACCCCTAAAAGATTGCCACTGTTTACACTTTCACCCTGTATATTATGTTTATATGCAGGGTGTTTCTTTTAAGGTGTCAAGCCCGTGCGAGTTGAGTATCATGCATACCTATCGATTTAACCCCCATGTATGTTCTACGATTTTTTGTAGTTTACGAGTTATTTTGGATCCCTTTCATATCAATGGTAGTGGTGAAGGATAGTAGTAGGTATAAAATTTATGTTTTTATTATCAACTGAGCTCTGCTTAAATGTAGAGGAATAGTAAATATCAGGATTAAAAAAAATAGGCACAGATAATAATAAATTATAAAAATCACAAGATTGCACATTAGGGTGGAACACTTTTGTATGAAAATTTTTTTTTTTCAAATTTCTAGTCGGAATACCAGGTAAAAGTTGCTTTATATAATTGTTAATAACATACCTAAATTTGGAAGTTCTAGCTCAATAGCTTGAGCTCCCGCCATAGACTTGAAATTTGATTTTTTAAGTTTTTATAGACGTTTTGCATAGTACATCCTATAATCAAAACATTAAGTAAATATAATATGTTATGCATGTAAATGTTAAAATAAAAGTATATTTTAATTAATAGAATCATTTATTTTAAAAGGTAACACAGGTTTAGAAAGTAATGTAGGTATGAATAACGTCAGTTTTTATAGCAAAAATCCTTTTTCGTCTCAAACTTTGGCATGAGCTTAAGAGACGCTAATTTAGATTTTAGATGAATCCCTGTCTTCTTGCGTTGTCGCATACACTTAGAGCTGCTTCTGTCACAACTTTTACTGATCTTTCCGCAGCCGGGGTGTGGCAAGGCAGTCTCATAAACTCTAAAACTGCATCTTCTCCATTTTCAATTAGATCTTGTAACTGATCATCGGAAATATTTATCAGTATTGGGGGTTCGTATATATTTTGTTGCCAGTCAATCAAGTCTTTGTAAGAAAGTGCATTTAAGTTTACTTTTGGTACCTCAAACATGCGCGAAACTGAATTTTTATTCACTTGACGAGCCTTTAAAATGCGTCTTGCAGCGAGTTCTCTAATGTGCTTACGTGAATCTGTTATCATACTCAACAACAAGTTTTCTGGATGAGCAAAGTAACTGTTTCGAATTAAAACAGGGTCCACTATCGCTAACAACTCGTTGGATAAATATCTAGTGCTGTTAGCGAGCTTCCATAAATGTTTTGAACCATATTTGCATGATGAATGTGTTTTGATGGCAAACCAGACAGGAGCGTATGATTTTACGACAAACGTTACTAAAGTCACAAGGTTTGGTTGTGGATTTTCCGTAGAAATATACAAACGCAGTATGCGATTAGCTCTTGTCAACCAGCGGGCATGGGATAGCTTACCTGGGCTTCTGTGTAACAAATCAGGAGGACACGATCCATTTATGACAGCAGTAGTAATTTCTTGTAAGTATTTCTGGTCTGTACTCAGATCTGTTGATATTTGTGGAGGTAGTTCACCTTCTATCTTCTCAAAGTGAGCCAACGGCAGTGTCTCGCATGTCTCTAATGCTTTACCAACTAGACCTGCAAACCTGTTGGGCCATCCAGATAAGTAAACAAATGCCTCAATGGCAACTCATTGGCGTGTAAGAGGCAAATTATCCATTGCAATGGTCGAGATAGCCTATTTTCCAAAAGACGAATCACGCCTCCCACTTTTCCTGTATTTGTGTTTGTTCCATCACAGCCAACAGCCATTAAACTCGCTGGTGATATCTTTTCAGTCGTCAAAAACAAAACACTGCAATTAGAAGATCGGCGCGTGCCGCCCCCCGCTTCGTCCCGTACTTTGCTCCGCTGTCACAGCGCCATAGTATATTAGAATAATAAAATATTTGATTTAAACAGCTAGTTAACTATATTTTAATATGTTTTTGAATGACAAAAACCTATTTTAATAAATTCTGTACTATTTTGTAGGTCGCGCAAATAGCGCCTAAATTGTCGATTTTGTAAATGTTCGAAGTCATGGCGGGGGCTTTTACCGTTGTCTGATAATATTTATATTTTTAATGGAGGTAATTGATGGCAATTGGCAACTTATTGCCATCAATTAGGCAATTGGCAACTTAATACAACTATTCCAAATAAAAATTCGAAAAAAAAATTTTTCGTTCCACCCTATTGCACATACACCACTTTCAACGACCGATTTCAGCAAATAATACTTATTTAGTACATTCTTGTTCAAAGTTGAGCCAAAAAAAAGATTTTTTAAAGCCACCATCTCGTTGAATCAGGAAAAATATGGAAAAAAAAATATAACTCGAAATCTACAAAAAATCGTAGAATAGAATAGAATAGAATAGAATTTTATTTGTATAGAACATACATGGGGGATAAATCGATAGGTATGGTACTCTGCTATCAGGTCGCACTGGCTTGACACCTTAAAAGAAGCACCCTGTATATGTGTATTTACTCGGTCAGTCGGGATCGGTACCACCGGGCCACCACCGCTCCTACTAAACAAGGTAATATATTCCAAGTTTAGAACCCACGAACAAACATTGCATAAACCAATAAAGGTCCTGAGTGTAGCGTCACAAAAGCAAGAGTTTAGGAAAACAACGACGGACATTGATCGATCGTCGAGAAGTTTCGTTCGCAGCGCTGTCAAAGTTGCTGAAAGTTCGGACACAATGCAACGTTTTAGGAAGTTGTTGGTATTTGTATAACCATTTAACTAAAGTTTATATTCGAACTAGCTTCTGCCCGCGACTTCGTCCGCGTGAAATTTCTTGTACCCCCCACCCACCAACCCCGACGCATCGCATCGCAATGCCTGCCCGCGCTATTACTTCGCGCTCGGCTCCTAAGAGCCCTAGCGTGATGTTAAATAGCCTATATCCTTCCCCATCGCCTGTCCGCGCTATAACTTCGCGCTCGGCTCCTAAGGGCCCTAGCGTGATGTTAAATAGACTATATCCTTCCGCATCGCCTGCCCGCGCCATTACTTTCCGCTCGGCTTCTAAGGGCCCTAGCGTGATGTTAAATAGCCCTCCTCAAGAACTGGGTTATAAAATGCAAAAAGATTTTTTCAAATCTGACTGGGGTAGTTCCAGAGATAGCGCGTTCAAACAAACTAACAAAAAAACAAACTCTTCCGCTGTATTCCACCGACATTTTGCACATCGCCATCTATGGGTAAATTGATAAAACGTCCGCTCTAAACATGTTTGCTCAAGAGCGACCGGTATGAATTAAAGTAATTTGCGTTTTAGTAATTTTATATTATCTCCGAAACTGTATGACCAATTGCCATACTGTAAAGGACAAATCTTATCTCCATGATGTCCTTATGATCATAAAATAACTTATTTTGATAAGGATTAATGTTTTGTAGTATAATAATCATCCAAACGTAAGTATGTCTAAAAAATACTTTTTTAAAACAATAAAAGATGTATAAAAGATAAAATATAAAAGACAGAAATATGGTGTCGTGGACACGCATGCAAAAAAGTGTGTTTAAAAAGGTATTTCTTTCCGACTTGTTACACAAAAATTGTGATAGCTCGGCTAATATGCATGACATAAATATAATTTATCGCCTATAGCACTCAAGAATAATGTAGCTTTCTACCAGTGAAAAAATTTTTAGAATTGGATCATTAGTTCCGGAGATTACCCCCTACATACAAACTTACATACAAATTTTACCTCCTTATAATATTAGTATAGATAATTTATTAATTTAAGCATTTTCGACCTCTTGAATGTCCGCTGTCAGTTTTTTTTTTTTAAATTTAATTTATTAATCAGTCGTAATAGGTAACAATACATTTGTGCTGTGAGACCATGCTTATTTATTCTAAGTCAACGGCAAGTACCCTATATATTTTGATTTACTTGCAAGTATCGAAATATGTCGCATAAATGGCCGTATTTTTTTATTGCGTTGACTTAGAAGGTTGATTTTTTTAGAACTCCAATGGACCTTAAACTTACGTATTTGATATTAATTTCAACTTGACAACTTTACGCGTTCCTGAGAAAAAGGGTCTTGACAGACTGACAGACAGACCGACAACAAAGTGATCCTGTACGGGTTCCGTTTTTGTATTTTGAGAAAAACAACAACAAATATAATAAACAAATAATAAATATATTACGATCTACTACCACCTAAATATTATTTGAAAACAATACCAATCTAATTATTTTCTGAACACAGCTGCGGGGCGAGCACGGGCGTACCCAAGACGTTTGTGACAAGACATGATAAATTATGTCATGTCTTAGAATTTGTCTTAAATGCTAGCACGGGTCAACCATGTGACATAATCTAGAGCCGCGACATGCCTTTCTTGTTGCTAAATTCATAGTGTGACATAGTAAATTGAAAAAATTAAAATGTTTAAGACTATCTGAATATGCGGCCAAATAAAATCTTTTTTTTTCTTTTCTTTTGCTTATAACTCGAAAACGGTGTGTCCTATCGCAAAAATAATGAAAATTTGGCCCCCCTTTATGAAACCCATAAACCGATTATTCTTAACATGTAGGTAACAAAAAAAATAGTAGTATTTAAGTACCTCTGTATTTACTTAAATTATTTATTTATTTTAATTTTTTTTGTTGGTTTTAAGGCGTATTATTTACATGTCTAAATATGTATTTTTAAAAATTAAAAAAAAAAAACCGTTTAAAAATATAAAAAAATAGTAAATTTATATTTATTTATTACAATTTTTTTTTGGTTATCCTTATCACGCACAAATAAACCACCACCACACAATGCAAGAAAATAATTTATTGCCATTTGGTGCAGAGTAATTAGCAGGAAAACATTATTTTTTTCAATTTTCAAATCTTATCACCACCTCCGAACGAACGTGATAAAATTTTTCTTAGTCACCGTCAAAATGTGACATTTGTGATATAATTGGTGCACCCATATTAGCAAATAAGACATAATGAGTCCCAACTAAACGTCAAGAAGTTATGTCACATTCAAGGAATTATCTCACGCCGCCGTGCTAGCATTTAAGACAAAACAGTTTTATCGCCCAAACTATGATAAAATGTGTGACTCAAGCCATGTCACAGTAGGCCGTGCTCGCCGGGCTGCCACCTAATAATGTGCACGCTCCGTCGTGTCTTTATTTTTTGTTAAAAAGAAAAAACATACTTAAACCTTTAAACGTCGATTGACACCAAGGTGTGCAGATAACAATAAAAAATCTATTGTGTCTGCTAATTTGCGTGCGACGGGTTAACACAACTAATTGCTATCACTTCGCAAATTACAATAATTTAATTTGTCACCACCAAAATAAAAGAGGTATTTCCCATATATTTCTTCTGAAAACGCTTCCCATTACGAGTGTGTTTTGTAATAAATTTAAGGAATGTGTATGGGAAGATGTTACGTGAACATACTGTTAATGCTCATCCTATATAATGTGCACGCTGTATTATATAATACTGAGGGAATCCGCTTTTCTTTTGTTATGATGACTTAAGCTGAGCGTCCACTGGTCCGCACCGGCCGCAACGCACGCACGGCACGCAACGGATTTTGGTTTTTTGTATTGCCGGGGCCACAATATACGTCAACGTCAATGCCCATAAACGCTTTAAACTATTGTGATTTTCAATAAAACAACGTGTAGCTTTTGCAACGATCAGAATGAGAAGAAAGGTTTTATTCCATAGAGAACACAAAGCACATAGAGAATACAGAACCACAGATAAACACTATTCTCAATTATTTGCATTTTAATACAATAATAACATAAACACTTGAACGTTCAACGTCAAAGCTCATTGAATTCACACCCCTCGTCCATCGGCAATGTGAATGTCGCTGTGAAATTATCGCCGTAGTGGTGGCTACACCTACGGTTATCGCCCTTCAACGGGATAATCAACGGCGATGTCCGTATAGTGTGGACCGTAACTGAGGAAATGAAAATGCGGGCGGTACCGGTAGTGGACGCAGTGCTATAATGAATTCATACAAAGCTAACAGAACTCCGTTGCGTGGCTTGCGTGCGTTGCGGCTGGCACGGACCAGTGGACGCTCACCTTTAAAATGATATCCTCATGTGAAATGCGTGCTGAGTTGACAAATCCAAGACTAATTCGCTCTATGGTACCTACTAACTAATAAAATGAGTACCTTAGAGTAAATCTTTGGATTTGTTAGAAATAGGAACGGATAGATTCCAATGTCCCTTGTAAAGCCTCGTGGCTAAGTAATAACAGCCGCACGGGTCGATCAATCAGGTTAAGCTACGGTTGATCCGTGGATGGGTTTCCATCTTTGTATATCGAGACACCCTCGTGCCGAGAAAAGCACGTTCAGCCGTTGGTCCCGGCTGTCATTACGGATCTTTGACAGTCGTTACGGGTCGTCAGAAGCCCGAAAGTTGCCAAAGGGTGTCGCACCTATTATCCATTTTACCGGATGACTTTTTTTACCGTCTTGAAAAAAATAGGCTATATTAGGTGAACGGAGTAGAAGCCTATGAGACCCTCATAGTAAGCCCTTTCATTTGATATATCACACGGTACCTAGGTACAGTTTGCAAAACTTTTTTTTTAATTTTCTCATTTGCCCCCCAAAAGTGACCCCCATATTCAAAATTCATTTATTTTCTTTACCCGTACGCATTTGGGCCACAGAAATTTATATGTACCTAAGTATACCAAATTTCAACTTAATCAGTCCATTAAATTCGGTGCAAATTGGCTGACAGACAGACGGAACCCTAAAAAAAATTGCTCTTTGTCACTCATGTGGTTCACAGTAATCCACATAATTGCAAAAGTACTTTCGTTCTTCCAAAGTTAATCGTTTCAGCTTTCGCCACAAAATTCTGAAAAACTTCAATTTGTTTTATTCAAGTTTGAAAACTCTAATTAACGATGTTCTTAATAACGAGCTCATGTTTATTGGAATTGTAATACGATAGTAAAAACGATGAAACATCTTAATATATAAAACAAAGTCGGGTTTGTTCGAACTCTTATAACTCGAGAACGGCTGGACCGATTTCATGGTTTTTGATTTGTTGTATTTGTCTCCGTTCCTTATAGCAGAATAACCATAAATAACTAGGTATTAAAACACGAAAATTCACAAAAAAAAAAAAAATACGAAGAAAATTCATTTTCTCATAAATGTTTGGACAGGGCATCGGGAATCTTTCATTCTATTTACAATTCCAAATTGAAATTAAATTTTCAATACACTTCCCCGAAAACTGGTTCTTATCGCACTATGATCAGGTTCACAATGCAATGTATTTCACACGCGTGCGATTTTTCATTTTCCAACACGTGTGCGGGAATAAAAATTGCCACAAATACTTATACCTACAATCAATCAATCAATCTGCCTAGCCTTTTCCCAACTATGTTGGGGTTGGCTTCCAGTCTAACCGGATGCAGCTGAATACCAGTATTTTACATGGAGCGACTGCCTATCTGACCTCCACAACCCAGTTACTGGGTAATACGATATCCCTTGGTAACACTGGTTGTCAGACTTTCGGGCTTCTGACGACCCGTAACGACTGTCAAAGATCCATGAATATCAGCCGGGACCAACGGCTTAACGTGCTTTCCGAGGCACGGAGGAATCTCGGTATGTAAAGATGGTCACCCATCCACTGACCAACCCCGGCAAGCGTAGCTTAACCTGACGGATCGACCCGTGCGGCTGTTAAAAAAAACGTTTATGAACAAATTAACATTTATTTGTGTTCTATACTCAGAAATATTTGAATTTTCTATTTTTCATATTAAGCTGTTTATCGGCTTTATACCTTTGCTTCTCCTTCAACCCGGCGGCGAAAGCAAAGCGCGGAAAAAAAAGAAAATTGAAATCTTAAAATAGTTTCCTAATAATTCATGACAAAAATATTTTTCGTTATATTATTATATTTCTTCAAAAGTGTATTGAAGAACGTCGTTTGATACACGTGGACATTTGTTATTGCAGTTCTCGGCTCAAAAACAACCTCGCCTACGGCTCGGGTGTTAATTCCGCCTCGAATGCAATAACAAACATTCTCCACTTGAATCAAAATGTACTATTATAATCACTTTTTCATTTGTTTTCCCGCCGTTCGATTTATTTACATTTTGAAAGTACAACGTCTGGCGGGTCAGCTATGTAGTAGGTATTCTAATTTAAATGAAAATCAATTGCCGAATGTATGTACTAACACGCATCACTTCAGAACAAATGCACCTATTTCACCTATTTGCACCCATTTTTTTTATTTATTTTTCTTTTTTTTTTGTTGTATTTGTAATTGTCAGGACAAGGTTTGCATGAAAGAAACTTATACAACGTGTAATGTTAAATGCGCAAAACCTCTTAAGGGGTCATTGTACTCATCATTATGAACAACTTTTACTATGGGACCAAACCTGAAATCGCGAAAAAAAAAATCAGCTGTTCAGTACATTTTGACGAATTATGCGAACATAAATGTACTGAACAGCTGTTTTTTTTTTCGCGATTTCAGGTTTGGTCCCATAGTAAAAGTTGTTCATATTGATGAGTACAATGACCCCTTAAGAGGTTTTGCGCATTTAACATTACACGTTGTATACAGTTTATTGTTACAGAGTTAATTTACTCATTTACTAACACTCATCATCTTCCTGCCCTTATCCCGTGTTACGTGGGGTCGGCGCAACACGTTTTCTTCTTCCATTCTCCCCTGTCAACCGTCACGCTATGATTCACTCCCTTCTCTTTCATATCATTCCTCACACAATCCATCCACATTTTCTTTGGCCCTCCTCTGCCTCTCCATCCATCAACATGTATATTCATCACTCTTTTAGTCACATGCGTTTCGTCTCTCCTCATCACATGCCCATACCAACCCAAACGATTTCCTTTCAACTTTTCTGTCACTGGCGCCACTTTCAAACTTCCTCTTATATACTCATTTCTTACTTTATCCATTCTCTTCACTCCACACATCCATCTCAACATTCTCATCTCCGCTGCATGCAATCTTTTTTCATCCGTCTTCTTCACTGCCCAGCATAGCCCATAAAGTACGACAGGACTTATCACGGACTTGTAAATTTTTCCCTATAACTTGAGGGGCATCCGTGGGGTGCAAGTTGTTCCTGTAACCTGTCGCCATTTTATCCATCCTGAAAATCTAATTTTTTAAATTGGATCAATGGAAAAAATCCAATTTACTAACACTACTGTACTAAATATGTGGAGATTTGATACAAGTAACAACCCATTATCCGAATTTATTTGGGGTCGGCGCAATATGTCTTTTTCTTCCATACTTCTCTATTAGTCGTCATCTCGGTAGTCACTCCCTTTCTAGCCATGTCATCTTTCACACAGTCCATCCATGGTTTCTTTAGTCTTCCGATACTCTTATAGCCGTCGACATTCATACTTAAAACAACTTTTTTTCCAAATTAATTGGCTCCAATAAATCTTTTACATATTATTGACTGTTTACTTTAAATTTATTCCGGTATTTTACTTTTCAGCAAAAAATCGTAGTTCAACTCACACACTCTTACAAATAAAACACGGAATAAAGTTATATCAGGAATACCATACATTTTCATAGGTTTAAACTTGGAATAACTTTATTCTGTGTTTATTAGTAAGACGGTTAAAATATAAATTAAGTTTTCCTAAACAATTCAAAATGTTCTCAGCTTGCGCCTTCGAGAACTTCGCGCGTTTACATTAGAATACACATAGCTAAAACAGCACAACGTCTGTCGGCTCAGTTAGTTTTATATAAATCGGTTTTGTTTCAAAAACATAAATATTTCGACGTAGTAAACGTAGTTTTCGTTGAAGCAAAAACTCTCATCAACCTTCATTACACGGTTTCATTTAGAAAATAGTTTGAAGTTTCATTATTTGCGTTCTGACCTTTTAGTTATTAAGTTAGTTTTAAAAGTCAAAATTGTAGTAATAAACCTACATACCTGCTTGATTTTAATATATGCCTAAACGCATTTTTAAACTTTGGTTTGTGGCTCATTTGCGACCACAGAAGTTTTAACTGCCGACGTATAAAGGGGTATTTTAAGTTTGACGGCTCTATAAGTTTACTATAAATTAAAATACCTTCTCTAGTTATTTCGAAATGCGGTATTACACCCATTTTTGAAAAGTGTCTCAATTAGATTCTTGTATAGTGCTAATAAGCCACTAAAAAAAAAAACACAAAATTTTTATTCATTCGATAAGTGCGATAAAAATGCATTTAAATATTACATTTTCAAACTTTTTAAACGCTTATCAGTCAACAATAGACATTAACACTATTTAATTTACACAGCCATATGACGTAATAACTTTCATGGTGTTAGAAAACAGATTAAAAACACTGAAAACTTTGAATTGAGTTTTAAAATATATATTGTTATTTTACGAACTAAAACTAACATTTTCCGACTGCTTTTTGCCTAAGCTATCTAAATTATATATTCTTAGATGTTTTCTCTTATCTAGAGTAAAATACCGTATTGAAACGGTGTCGAGTTGTGAATCCACGAATATTATTTTAAAAACCAATGACTTAGCTTTTGAATTCTGTGCGTTCATCTGAGTGAGGTTTTGAGTTAACTTTGCCGAATACCTCTACAACTGTCAATCTATTCGTCCACAGGTCCAGAGTCAATGTCAAGCTCGTATCAATCTAAAAGGCACTAAAGTAACTTAGTACTAAATTCAATATCGTGTCACATTGGCTTTTAGTCCACACAAATTGAATGCGGGTTTTTTCTGACTATCTGACGCCTATGTGTAGTCCAGTTGTATACTGTAATAAAAATAAATGTACCTACCTAAATAAATTGTAGTATGTTGAAATATAGAATATTAATGGAACAGAGTTCCAATATCAAATATTCCGAAGAGTTGAGTGGTAAAAAGTGTAACGCGTTCATAGTAACTTTCAAACCGGATTGTACACCTTAAAATAATGCAAATAAATTATGCGAAAAATGTATGTAGAACGCGTACACATCAACCCTATGTGATAATATTATTTTAAGTATTGCAGTAAAATACTATCATACTATTCACATTTTCACACACTAATATACAGTATGTTAACTAACAGAGGGCGTTCCCGTTAACACGCAATAGTATAGCATCCATACATGCTAAAAAAAATATTACCATTCGAAAACAAAATGTTTTTATTTTTTTTAACATTAAAATATTCACTAAAAATGTTAAATTGATACGTAAAAGAAACACTCTGTACACGCGTACTTGAAGGACGGCAACTTCGCAATTACCTATTTATGAATGGCGGGCCGCGCGTGCGGCGATCTGATGTGCCTAGCCCCGCCCCCTGCCCCCGGATGTCCACCTAATTTAAATCGGAACTAATATCACGCGCTGACCGGACGTGCATTATTTTTGCATTGCAACATCTTGCGTCATTCTTGTCTGAAAAATGCCGCGTTATCAGTTCAGTGCTCAGGAGTATGCGAACATGGTGCTCATTTATGCTGAGTGTAATTATGATGGTGCACGTGCTCTGAGGATGTATGCTGAGAGGTGCCCCAATGCACAAATCAACCGCGGAATTCTCGTGTTATTGTGAGTGCCCTGGTTTTTTTATTTACCTACTATGTTTGCGAATAGGTCCTTCCAAGTCCAAGGTGCCTCAGTGACGCATTCCTTTGTCAGCCGGGCATTTGAGACGGGTTGTTAAATGTTATTGCTAAAACTACACATACTTACATAAATGTTTAATTTTACTGATAACAACCCGACGACGACGTCTTTCAAATTCATTATCCGCTAACTAAATTGCCCTTGGGAACTCTAGTTCCCAGAAGTTTTATGCCGCCATTATAAAAGTCGCCGCTCGCCATTCAACGCGGCGCGCGGCGGCCGGTTCGCTCGGCTTCGTGAGTATTCGTGAGACGCTCGGCATCGTGCGTATTGCAACGTTGCCGGTTTGGACAATGCTACTGCGCTAGGCACTATTCCGTGCTACTATTTTGATTTTAAACAGGATGTTTAGAATGTATTGTCAATTAATTATTTTTTTGAATTTGGATTATTTTATGCTTATTTTTCTATGCTGATATTTTTATTTTAATCTATTAATGATATAGATTAACGAGTTTAGGGGAACGCCCTCTGTTATTTAACATACTGTATTATAAAGGCAAAAGTTTGTGAGTGTATGTGTGTGAGGGTGTGTTTGTATGTTTTTTACTTCTTTACCCTCAAACGGCTGGACCGATTTAGATGAAATTTGGTTTGTAGATAGCTTATATCTTGGATTACCACATAGGGATAACCGACGACACCACCCGACTTTTTTTTAAATTTAGTTAAGCTTTTAAAAAGTACTTAAACATTGGACTTATGAAGCGTGCAGTAAAAAATTAATACAAAAAATCTGTTGAACATAATATTTCTATACGAAATAATTTATCCTTAAGAATAATTATTTTAATTATCATGCACCCACAAATCACTTAAAAGAGAATAATCATTTACATAAGACGACAAAGTTCATTCAGTTTTATATTTCGTAAGGTAAGTTTTCATGATTTAGGATAAATAAAGATTTTTTGTGACCAACCCAGATTTGTTGCCAGCCCCTGTAGATTCTAAGCGCGTTCGTGACTAAACGTCCCATATTTCAGAAATTCTACGCACGTTATATGTGGGAGGAAACGAAATATTGGGTTATTATGACGCCCACCGCTTCACAAAGAGATTCTTCATTCTGCTTGGAAGTTTAGTTGTATAAATTAAGAGATATGTCCAAGTCAGCTATGTAAACTAAGAACATTACGTGGGTGTCGATTTATTGCAAATTTTAGAAACAAAAAGTTATGGCAGACTAGAAGTTTAGAAGCCATTAAAGTAATTTCACTTTTCAACAGTCATTAAGACTGCTAAACCAAGAATTGACAATAACTATTATGCCCAAGAATCTTACATATGTCATAGACAAAGGTCGATATGGAGTCTCTTCCCGAAATTAGTGGTTTATCCTCGGTTTGACCAAAGCCCTCGGGCAAACCCCGAAATAAATTCCAATTTCTGCCTTTGACTAGAGTATTTTTAGTCAAACCTAGAAGTTCCTAACTTTTCAGTCAAACGTCGAAATTATTTTATTTATTTTATTTTATTTATTAGGGACAAAAAACAGTTACATGCTGCAAAATACAAGAAAATACTTAAACTAAGATTTAACAAACATGTAACCCACACCATTGTCCACATTTTAACTAAAGGTTAAAAGTGATGAAAGAGAAAAAAAAAGACAAAATAATAGTTGCTAAGTACTACAATAATTCTGTGTTGCTAAGATTAGCTTGACATAACTTAAATCACCTCGCCAGATAAAACATCAAGAGCCATTCTCTTAAACGATTGCTTAGATTGAGAAAATATATCCAGTTTCATAAAATACGTGTTATAATTATCAACAAGGCGACGAAGAGGTGCTCGTTCCCCAGCGTTGGTCCTGCATATGTCTGTATGGAACAGTTGAGGGAGGCGTACCCCCCTTCGAATAACACTTCTAGGTACCTTGAGACACAATTTGTTTGTTAGGTCCATACAATCAAATTGGTTGTTACATAATATGCCGTGTAGCATCATCGTGTAGCAAATTAAAATAATCTATTTCGGGCTAGTCGATCCTAGAAGCGACTGGCAGACTCGGTCAAACGTCGACGGCAGTGGCACCCCGAGGTTCAGTTTTGTTAGGTTAACCCTGAAGACAGAAATAGGGGAACCCCGCGCAGCGGGTCTCCATCGACCTGCTGACGAAAACCCTAACCCAAGCCTAACCTAGGTATTTTGAGGTTAGTTAGTTTGACTGGTCAAACCCCGATTTCATTAAATTGAGTTTCGACGTTTGACTAAAATTCTTTAGTCAGAGGCCGAAAAACTTCATTTGTTTGGGCTTTGACTGAGACTTCAAGTCAGACCTGAGGATTGACTAGTCAAACCTAGGAGCGTCGGAGCTTTGGGGTTTGACTGTTACATATGCACAAAACCCGTGTGGTTTGTGTGTTTACGTTTTCCGAACATTACCACCTGTGGGCTTTGCACCGAACGCGTGGAGCAAATGTGACGTACTTAAATTCGAACGAATTAAAATATGAAAATACTCGTTTCGCACCTAATATTTATTTAGTTATAAAACTTTATTCATATCTATGGATAATAGCGTATTTGCCGCATAAACCAGGGTGCTAGGATAGTTTTATTTTCGATTCAAAATTCGTTTGTGTTTTGCAAGCTATCTGCGATCTTAAAACTTCAAGATTAAGCCGTTTCTGACACCGATGCAAAAAATACCAAATATTTAATTGAAAATTGTCGAGGCTATGAATACGGCACAATCATTGTCGACCTTTGACACCGCGGCCGTGGTCGATATTTGCAGATTCATATCACTCTGATTGATGTAGATGAAAATCTATAGGACACCGCATCGCTTCTATACAATGAAGGTCAAATGTTTTAGGTTGAAGTCTAATGATTTTTTTTTGCGGACAGTGGGCTTAGTGCGAGTTTTTATACTTACTCGATCGCGTTTACGTTATCGTTACCATAAGTCAATTCGTATGGAATAATTGTGTTTCCCATTATAGTCACCAGGCGGCGCTTATTCATTTTCAGTACAAACTGACGTTTACGTTAACGTGATCGAGTAAGTATAAAAACTCGCACTAAGCCCTCTGTATGCTGCATTGTTTACCTCTCACATATCAAAATATGTTAGAAAAGAAGGTGCAAGTACACCGTGTGGTTTCAGTCAGTAAAGCTCCATTTACGCGGTGCAAGTTTCTTGAACGTTCAAGAGCAATAATCGCATACGTACTTCACGTATTGCCATTCAAGAATTGCATGCAATACGCGTACGTGTATTTTATAATTGAGTGAAGTTTTGCCACGCAATAAAATTGCATGAGAGTTATTCCCTCGTCTAAACACTGTGTTGTCCGTATTTGCGCTGCATTCAAATTTTACTAAACGACGTTGTTTCATTCGTTTGTATGTACTTGTAGAGTTGAATGCGATTTTATTGCACGTGCAATTTTATTGTACGTGCTGTTTGCACCTATACCTATTTCGAACGGCAACAAACTTGCCCGTATCGTGCAATAATATTTTAGGTGTTATTTAGACGGTGCCAGTTAATTGCCCTATTTAATGGTACAGCTACAGCTACAGGCAATAAACTTGCACCGTGTAAATGGAGCTTACTAAGAGTTTGACAGACCCCTCCACACACAAAAAAGAGCTTCACTTATGTGACGAGCGGACTCGATGTTTTCTTTGTTCAAAAATAAATTGTATAAATATGGGCAAAACCACTAAATAACATTAAATAATTTATTTCTAAAGACTTAAAACCTAACCTCAAACAGGAGGTAAAGTCTATATGAAGACACACCTGAAGTAATATGAAACACACGACTGAGTTAAATATATTACTTTCAAAGTAATTTTGATATATTGGGCAAGTCTTCCGAATTGTATGGACTGTCCTATAAGTATTACGAAGGGATATTATGTTAGGTATGTACCTACCTGGAATGATATGAAAGAGAATCCCTTATCTTTCATATCATTCCATTCAGTGAATTATAGCGTGACGCTTGAAGGAGGTAAAGTCTATATGAAGACACACCTGAAAAGATATGAAACACACGACTGAGTTACATATATAACTTTCAAAGTAATTTTGATATATAGGGCTTAGTACAAGTAGGTAGGATACCCTAAAGTCCTCTGAATTGTATGGACTGTCTTATAAGTATTACGAAGGGATATTATGTTAGGTACCTACCTGGAATGATATGAAAGAGAATACCTTCTCTTTCATATCATTCCATTCAGTGAATGATAGCGTGACGGTTGCAGGAGGTGTGTCTTCATATAGACTTTAGTCTATATGAAGACACACCTGAAGTAATATGGAACAAACGACTGAGTTAAATATATTACTTTCAAAGTAATTTTGATAAATTGGGATTAGTAGTTACGAGTAGGTAGGTATATCTAAAGTCTTCTGAAATGTGTGGACTGTCCTATATGTATTACGAAGGGATATTATGTTGGGTATGTACCTACCTAGAATGATCTTCTCTATCATATCATTCCATTTAGTCAATGATAGCGTGACGGTTGACAGGGGAGAATGGAAGAAGAAAACGTGTTGCGCCGACCCCACGTAACATAGGATAAGGGTAAGAAAATGACGATTATGTTAGGTACTGTAGAGGTTTTATTATGTACAAGCCAAAGTATGGATTTATAACTGGCTGACATTCCGATCATTCAAACATCGAATATTCTTATAAAAAGTGATGGTCGCTTTTTACAAGGATTGCCAGATAGCTGATAGCTAGGGCTCCGCGTAGGACCTAGGGAGTGAATTATAATTTTATTTCTATTTTAATATAGCGGGCTTCAGCCCCATTTCTTTAGTACACTACTGTCTTGTATTATAAAGTAGTTAGCCTCCCGCTGTGAGGTTCGAGCCCTCACAGTACCTATTAACTGGGTTTTTAAGACCAGAAATAATCGCTAAACTTAAAATATTGATAGTTGTTCTGCCGCATCCCGTTAGACTGGAAGCCGACCTTATCTACACACATATTACACACTACCTTCTGCCCGCGACTTCGTACGCGGATCCTGTTGCTATATCTATATATTATATATTATATTATTGTATATATAAAAATGCATCCCAATTTCCCTTGGTCATCGCATCACGCGTGAAAGGATGGAACAATTTCGCTAATTCTTTTTTGTTGTGTTTATTATTGTAAGAAGAAGGTTCCTAAGAAAGAAAAATTAGGAAAATTCCGCAGAAAATTGGAAAATTTCAGAAAACTTAACGACTATTTTAACTTCACGCGTTTACATTACAATATTCATAGCTAAGACAGGACAACGTCTGTAGGGTCAGCTAGTCCAAGATAAATTATAGCCTTTAAGTTGCCCAGACTTAATACTTAAACAACAAAAAAAAAAAAAACATTCAAATCCGTGCAGTAGTTCCGAAGATTAGTGTGTACAAACAAACAGACACACAGACAAACAGACATAATTTTTTTTTTTGGATTCGTGCTCTATTACTGTTTCTAAACCGTTCTGTGTATGTATTAAAAGTTCGCTTCCTGTGCTACATATCTTTTGCCATCATGCTTTTGTGTATGTGACAGGTCAGGAAAAGTGTTATTGGATATTTCCATCAGGAATTTCCTTTGATGAGCAGCACGGATTCTGGATGTGAGCTTCTATAGGTACTTTTTGTTAGTGTACTATTTGTATTTATGCCTCTGCGTTTCACATTTGGAGAATACATGCGTAAAAAGTATAAACTGAAAAAAGTGAGAAAAAGTGGAGTGAGTGAGTGTGTGAGTGTGAGTGAAGTGAGAGTGTGTGTAAGTGAGTGTAAAATGTGTTAACGCACAATGAAGGGTTCCGTAGTTGGCATGAATTTATCACAATTTCTCCCATACATTCCAACTGCAAATGTGTACGTACAATATAAATAAAAATAAATTATTATAAATTTTCCTGTAATCTATAATTAAAGAACTATTTTCTGTAATTTTTTTTCAAAATTTTAGGCTCAGTAGTTTCGGAGATAAGGGAAGAAGAGGAGAGAGAGGGGGAGGGAAGGTAAGGGTGGGAGGGTTCGTCTATTTTCATAAATAATTTAATTTGAAATTATAAAACAAAACTATTTGAGACCCTCATAGTAAGTTCTTTCATTTGATATGTCACACGGTACAGTTTGCAAAACTTTTTTTTTAAATTTTCTTGTTTGCCCCCAAAAGTCATATTCAAAATTCATTTATTAACGCTACACGTCCGTGTTTGGGTTACAGAAATTCATAAATGTGTACTATTTATTTCAACATAGATTTGGAGCAAATTGGCTCCTGGTTCCGTTTTTTTCCTTTTGAGGTACGGAACCCTAGAAAAGTAATTCGGCAACGGTTTTCATCCATCCATCCGCTAATCAAAAACTTGGCTCATTGCCACCCTATCAATGAACACTGTGATGTACACATTCGGTAGGATATTGGAACTTTTTTATGACAGATGAAAATCGAACATTTTCTTCGACTTCTCATTATTTGTTACTTTTTGTGAACAGCTTGTGTTAATAAAGTGAGAATTTTGTGGCTTTTTGGATGGAAATGAAAGAATCGAGCGTGATATTGAGATTATGAGACGGATTCTTTACGACCATTCTTTGGGTGACGAGAGAATTAGATTTTTCGCCTCTTGCTTTTCTCTCTGCGAGCACTTTTCGCTTTGGTAAGTAAGTTTTCGCCGCCATAATATCTATCGATATCTATCGATTCAATTAGTAAAGTTGAAGAGTTTTTTTTTTGTGTTTGTTTGAACGCGCCAATCTCTGGAACTATACAGTCAAATAAAAATAAAAAATCCTTTTGATAATCCAATTCTTGACGAATACTATAATTTATTAAGCTATTTAAAATCACATCATCAAAAATGTCAGAAAGAACGCTAAACAAAAACAAAGTACTTTGTTTTTGCGTAGCGTTCTTTCTGACTGTTTTTCCTTTTTGCTCTGTTTCTAAGGGTTCTAGCTGTAGCTTATGGCCAACGTCAAGAATTGGGTTATCAAATGCAAAAATATTTTTTCAAATTTGACTAGCAGTAACAGAGATTAGTGCGTTCATACAAACAAAAATAACAAACTCACTTTATTATCAGTATTTAATATCGTAGAACATACATGGGGTTTAAAACTATAGGTATGGTACTCTGCTATCAGCTTGCACTGCCTTGACACCTTAAAAGAAACACCCTGTATAGATAGATATCATGGCGCACTATAGTGCGAGCAGGCGATGCGATGCCACGGGGCGGGTCGGAGGGATAATAAATCGTACGCGGACGAAGTCGAAGGTAGAAGGTCCTGTTTTGATAAAACGATCAGTACTCATCCAGCTATATTTGACGACACGGTTGGCGCAGTGGTTGAGCGATTGACTGCTGCGCAGCATGTCGCGGGTTCGATTCCCGCACGGAACAAATATTTGTACGACCTACAAGTATTTGTTTCGAGTCTGGGTGTTTTTCTATCTATAATATGTATGTATTTACAAAAAAAAATGTATATAAGTAGTTTATCAGCCATCTCGTTACCATAACACAAGCATTAGGTTGCTTAGCTTGGGACTAGATGGCGTTGTGTGAAATGTCCAAGGATATAAGGAGATTCTTTTAAGTTGCAAATGATATTATTGCCAATGATACCTTTTGAAAAGTCCCTAATTAATTGTTAGAATTAGGTTACTAAGAATAATAAATACTCATGTAACTTGCAGTGGTTATATTTGAGAAAGTAAAAGTATATTATAAAGTAAAACACAAAATACGTTTTTCTTCCATTGACAACTCTAAAGACAGTAACTAATAAAAAATCAGTTGCCAGGGAACAATAGAGAAGACTCTACTGTTAAACCATAGTGGATTACAACCTTCATGGTTCAACACCCCCACTTAATCCACTATGTTGTGTGCAGAACACATGTTTCTGCTTACCAACTCCCTTTGTCATCATATCAGCAGGCATAAGGGCAGTCTCACAATATTCAACACTAATTACCCTTTGCTCTGCTAACTCCCTAATGAAATGATACCGTATATTTATATGTTTGGAACGTTTTCCAATAGCAGGAGTATAAACTAGCTTACTGGCACTTTGACTATCACTAAAAATAGTTACAGCAGTATTATGCCTGCCAGTCAGTTCAGAATATAAACCATTTACTGATATCACTTCCTTAGCGACCTCACAGATTGCGATGTACTCAGATTCTTCTTCGTTTACATTCGAACTAGCCACCGGAACCCCCACTGCAACAGGACCAGCAATCCTTGGAACCTCTGGTTGAGTAGTGGAACGACTAATTCCAGGAATGTCATACGGTAGTAAATCTACGATCACAGCATCCTTCTTAGAAACAGGAACAGCGATTTCATGTTTCTTTTTAATACTCACGAAAAAAAATTTTTCCATAAATGTAGCATCTCGAGCGATGATAATCCTCCTTGGATTATCCTCCAAATTGATAAATCGGTACGCCTTCGAATTGGTCGAATACCCAGTCATTATCATTTGAACAGTATTTGGATCAAACTTCTTGCGACTATGATCCTTTACCAGAACCTGAGCTCTACATCCGAATATTTTCAGATTCGATAGATCGACTCTCTCTCCTGTAAAAACCTCCTCTGGAACTTTATCCTTGATGGCCATTGTAGGAGATCGGTTCTTCAGGTACACGGCACAACCAACAGCTTCTCCGTTGGTATACTCAGTGCCATTATCGCTACGAAATTTCTTTATTTTTTCACACTTTCTTTTAGTAACGCTGCCATCACAGTTTCTGTCGAAATCTGTATGTTCGAATGCTCTAATGTCATCACCAGAGAATTGAAGGCATCTGTCAAACCAGCCAGCATTACAATCCCGACGAACTCGTCATCAAGACCAGCTTTTATGCTTATTAACGACTGACTCGTAGTCTGAATGTCATTCAAGTACTCCTCCATAGTGCTGAACATTGATAGTTTGACGTTGAACAGCATCCGCAACAGATATAGCCGCCGCAGTAGTCCACCGTCAGCATACGCTCGCTTTATTACTAACCAAGTATCTCTCGCTGTTTTGACATGCATTATCATGGGATATATCTTCTCCGTGCACATAAGGCAAATTTTGCTTCTAGCTTTGGCATCTCTCTTTTTTGCTTCCACTGAATCTAGCTTAAAATCATCACTAATGCACTCCCATAAGTCCACGTCAGTCAGAAACATTTCCATGGCAAAGGCCCATGTAGTTGGCCTGCCCCCCCGAAAGTTTCTCAAAACTCCTAACAGCTTCCATATTTGAAATTGAGATCAGATACTCAGATTATCATTCCAGATCTAGTCTGGGCCCATAACCTGTTAGAATTAGGTTACTAAGAATAATAAATACTCATGTAACTTGCAGTGGTTATATTTGAGAAAGTAAAAGTATATTATAAAGTAAAACACAAAATACGTTTTTCTTCCATTGACAACTCTAAAGACAGTAACTAATAAAAAATCAGTTGCCAGGGAACAATAGAGAAGACTCTACTGTTAAACCATAGTGGATTACAACCTTCATGGTTCAACATTAATATTTCAAAATTAAATCATATTTCACTCACGAAAGTTATAAGACGAAATGATGAAATTAACCTTCTATCCAATTAATATTCAGTCAATTACCTTCATTATGACACCGGAGAATTCTTCATTCAGTTATGAAATATCACTGATTTTTAGGGTTCCGTACCTCAAAAGGAAAAACGGAACACTTATAGGATCACTCGTGTGTCTGTCTGTCTGCCCGTCTGTCAAAGCCAATTTTCTCCGATGTACGAGTAAGTTGAAATTTAGTACACATTATATGAATATTTGTAACCCAAATACGAACCTGTAACATAAATAAATGAATTTCGAATATGGGTGTAATTTTTGGGGGGCAAATAAGAAGATTAAAAAAAAATCTTTTGCAAACTGTACCGCTAGTGACACATCAAATTAATAGCTTACTGTGAGGGTCTCAAATAATATTTTTTTTATAATTTTAAAATAAATAGTTCTAAGTTATTTAAGAAAATAGACGAAAGTTTACCATTTCCCCCCCTTATCTCCGACACCAATGAGCCTAAAATTAAAAAAAAAACTTAAAATAGTTCTATACCTATAGATTACAGGAAAACCTATAAGAAACCTATATCTAGTCTTAAAATACCATTTTAAAATCTCTCAATATTGTGCGTATAAACTTATATTTAGAATAGAACATGCTTTTCAACTACAAATATACACCTGGCCCATGGAATGCGAATCTTTCAATTCTACGTTAAAAAAAAAAAAAAAAAACACCAATACAAAACACACCAAAAAAAAAACACCAAAAAAAAAAATTAAACACCTCAAAGAAAGAACCACCACATAAAATATTAGAAATAGTAAATGATACCAATTAAATTAGATTCTGCAATAAAAATAAACCGGCCAAGTTCGAGACGGACTCGCACACAAAGGGTTCCGTACCATATTATATGTTTAACAATCGCAAAGATAACTTTGTATTTCATAATGGTAATGGTCAATTTTCGTCTATTTTCTTAAATAACTTCAAAACAATTTATTATAAAATTACAAAAAAAATATATTTGAGACCCTCACAGTGAGACATTTCATTTGATATGTCACACGGTACAGTTTGAAAACTTATTTTTAATTGTACTTATTTTGCCCCCAAAAGGGGGCCATATTCAAAATTCATTTATTTACATTACATGTCCGTATTTGTGTTACCAAAATACATATATGTACGAAGTTTCAACTTAATCGGTTCATTAGATTCGGAGCAAATTGGCTGTGACAGACGGACAGACGGTGATGGTGTGTGTTCTTGACTCTTCAATAAAACTAGTGGACTGTTTAACAAGTGTATAATGGTAAATGTAAAGAAAAACAGAACTATATAATAATCGGCAGACGAATGACGGACAGTGACCGGTCGCTGTTAGATGGAATTTTGAAGTGCACAGAAGGTCAGGGTAGCGCGCCGGACGACGCGGCCGCGCAGCCGCCGCGTCGTCGGCCCGCGCGCCTCCCGCACCCCGCCTTCGTCTCAAGCGGCACCTGAGTCCGCGCCTGGACAGACGGACAGACAGACAGACACACGAGTGATACTATAAGGTTGCCGTTTTTTCCTTTTGAGGTACGGAACCCTAAAAAACGCAATTCCAGCACGCTTTTCCAAAAATCGCCTTGGCTCTGAGCGTATTAAGTTTGTTCTTGCGATAAATTCATCCCAACTACGGAACCTTTCACTGTGCGTAGTCCGACACGGACATGGCCGGTTTTTTGTAGGTACATCATACATTTTGTAGATTGTTCCACATTAATATTATTCGAAATGTCATCAAAATCTTATTTCAGTGACAATACTCGTATCAGCAGCTGTTATGTTAATAACCCCCTCCATAGACAATAAAACATAATATACGAGAAAGCTTATGCATAAAATGAACAATTCATACGTTTTCTGAAAGCCTTTCACGTATAAGACATAATATTATTATTATTATCCCTATGGTTTCATGTCCCATGCCAAAATATTAACAACCCAATATATTTTGTTGGAACGTCTTCACAAAGACAATTCGTCTTCTCTAACAAGATCAATACAAATCATATTATATTCGTACTAGCTTTTGCCCGCGTGGTTGTCGGAAAACATCCCACGGGAACGTACTACCGGGATCAAAAGTACCCTATGTGTTAATCCAGTTAAGAGAAAGAGAGGGTGTTTTTTTTAAGGTGTCAAGCGAGTGCGAGCTGATAGCAGAGTACCATACCTGTCGATTTAACCCCCATGTATGTTCTACGATTTTTTGTAGTTTTCGAGTTATTTTGGATCCCTCATTAACTATCAATGATAGTGGTTAAGGATAGTAGTAGGTATAAAATTCATGTTTTTATTATCAACTGATCTCTGCTTAAACGTAGAGGAATAAGTAGTAAATATCAGGATTGACAAAAATATGCAAAGATAATAATAATATCTGAAATCTTGTGATTTTACACCACTTTCAACGACCGATTTCAGCAAATAAAGCCCTATTAGTACATTCTTGTTCAAAGTTGACCCAAAAAAAAAGATAATTTTTTTTAAAGCCATCAACTCGTTGAATCAGGAAAAATATCGAAAAAAAATTGTAACTCAAAAACTACAAAAAATCGTAGAACCTACATGGGGGTTAAATCGATAGGTATGGTACTCTGCTATCAGCTCGCATTGGTTTGACACCTTAAAAGAAACACCCTGTATACTACCTCAAACGGCTAGCATGATTCTCCAAACCGAACACCAGCGGTTTATCCGCTGGTGTTAAAAAAACACTTCGAAAAAGATCATGAAACTTTGCATACTAACTGAACTAACTATTAGTCTTTACCTATGAAATTGCCGTTCCGCAGTACTGGCCATTTCAAATCAAAATAATTTTTGTTTGGCTAAGAATTCTAATTTCAAATTAATTTTATTTTAAAAACATGGATTTTTTTTTCCAAAAGTAGTCATTTGTTTATTGATTAGTGTTACATTTTCATCGCATTACAATCTTTTTCGTCATCATGGATACGTTAAAAATTCGAGTAATTATGTAATATGAGTACCGTCGTGGCAGCAACGCGGCACAAGCGGCACGCAACATCAACGACGTTTACGGAGCTAACACTACAAACCAACGCATCACCTGTTATTGGTTTGCTCGCTTCCGTTCTGGAAATTTCGACCTGAAAAATGAACCTCGCGGTCGTCCGAAGACTTTGGTCGACAATTACGAATTAAAGGCGATTGTGGAAGCTGATGATACACAATCTACGGCTGAATCAGCAGCAGCTTTCGAAGTTAGCGTCAAAACAATATTGGTCCATTTGCGTCAAATTGGCAAGGTAAAAAAGCTTGACAAATGGGTGCCCCACGAACTCAATGATCGCCAGCGCGAAGTACGCGTCGAGACGTGCCTTGCACTGCTCAACAGACACACAAATGAAGGAATTTTGAACCGCATTATTACCTGCGATGAAAAATGGATTCTGTTTGATAACCGCAAGCGCTCAGCAAGTTGGCTGGATCCTGGTTCAGCACCTAAACAATGCCCTAAACGAAAACTTACCCCTAGAAAAGTGATGGTCACTGTTTGGTGGTATAGCGCCGGTGTGATTCATCACAGGATCTTACCAAACGGGGTGAGCATTACTGCAGATGTGTACTGTGAAGAACTGAACACAATGATGGAGAAGCTGGCACATCTCCAACCAGCATTGGTCAATCGCTCGTCTCCGCTGCTTCTGCACGACAACGCGCGACCTCATACTGCACAGCAGACGGTCTCCAAGTTGCAAGAACTGGGGTTGGAAGCTCTCCGTCATCCGCCCTACTCACCAGACCTTGCGCCTACAGACTACTACTTTTTCCAGAATTTGGATAACTTCTTGGCGGGAAAAAAATTCAATACCCGAGAGGCAGTACAAAATGCCTTTGAAGAATTTGTTGCCTCCCGACCAGCTGATTTCTTTAAGAAGGACATCAATAAACTGCCACTGCGTTGGCAAAGATGCATTGATTGCATGGGTGATTACTTCGATTAATACAAATAAAAAATACATGAAAAAAATTCGTTTAAATTTTTTCATACAAAACGGCAATTTCATAGGTAAAGACCTATTATAAAGCAGGTCTTATGTTTAATTTTTTTCAAATTACTATTAGTTTCACCGTAAAAAGCAATTACCTAAACTATCGGCGCCCAGCGCCGCACTCAGTCTCGCTCTCATTCAGTCTGCGAGCAGTATCGTGCGAGCGAGATAAAAAGCTGAGGTAGTATGGGTTCTTAAACAATTAATTAATTCCCTAATTAATAAAAACGAAGTTCCATCGGACCGTACGAACTTAGCGGATAGGGGCTGTCGCGGGTGCCGCTGGGGTCGCGGGTAGTTTAAAAAAGTTACCGCGGCCCTGGCATAGGCAACTGAAGGAGCACGGGTGGGTTTTAGTCAGTAAAAGTCTGACACGCCCTTCCGCTCCACCCAGAGCGGGAGAAGTTATTTGATGATTTCCCATTCACAAAAAAAAAAGGGACTAGGCGAAAAAATATTTTTGGAACGAAGTTCCTTATCGCGCGTTGTGAAAGGGGGCTGATGTTGATGCTGATGAAAAATGATGATGATGATGATGATGATGATGATGATAAGTATATCATCCCTTGACACCTCTCAAGTTTTTTTTTTTTTTTTTTTTTTTTTTTTTTTTTTTTTTTTTAATATTTTTTTATAATCCCGTCATGTGTGTGTGTCATTTTCATTGTTTTTATATAACTCTATTGGTGTACACGGAACAATAGTCATTAAAGCTGTCAGTTTTTTTCCAACATCTTTAACAATCATCGTCATAAATTTATTTCAGCCAATTTACACAAAACTTTAATGAATTATCCACCTAAACTTTCCTAAGCAACCTTCAACGTAATAGCCTTCTTAATTAAAGCACTAGGAAGTGGTGAAGGGCGAGCGTTTTGGGGGACTGTCTTTTGTAATTTTGAAGTTCAAAAAGTGCTGATTCTCGGCCTAGCTGCAATAAGTAAGTAAGATTATTTGATTAAACATGGTGTACCATTGCATGCAAGATATTATAATTCAGAAATGTTCTTTCATGTTCAGCCGCTTATCGTGTCGTACAAATTGGTAAGAAGAGATGGTGCACAAAATCAAAATTAAATTATAAAATTAGTTAATAAATCATCATAATTCGTCATTATACGTTATTATTACAATTTAATGTCCATACTTATTGTTAATTAAGTCATAGCAAACTTTAATTCCATTAACAATAAAAACATAAAGACAATATTATAATAAGTAGGTACATTATAATTTGGAGAATACATTGAATAAATAAAAGGAGGAGGAGGAGGAGCTCGTGGCTAAGTAATAACACCGCACGGGTCGATCACATGAGGTTAAGCTACGCTTGCCGGGGTTGGTCAGTGGATGGGTGACCATCTTTACATACCGAGACTCCTCCGTGCCTCGGAAAGCACGTTAAGCCGTTAGTCCCGGCTGTCATTCGTGGATCTTTGACAGTCGTTACGGGCCGTCAGAAGCCCGAAAGTCTGACAACCAGTCTTACCAAGGGGTATCGTATTACCCAGTTACTGGGTTGTGGAGGTCAGACAGGCAGTCGCTCCATGTAAAATACTGGTATTCAGCTGCATCCGGTTAGACTGGAAGCCGACCCCAACATAGTTGGGAAAAGGCTAGGCAGATTGACATTGTATAAATAAAAATATTGATTTTACTGTGATACAATCATAGTTCAGATAAAAGTTATCTGTTCTGTGGATACATTATTACGGGTTCGGTATAAGGTGTGGTTTTTTAAAAGTTTTTTTTAAAAGCTAATTATCAACACTGCCTATTTGCCCGCATTTCTCTAAATACTTACCGTGAACTGCACGAAACCAACACGGAGACTTTAAATTGATGCTGTCACTTTCTTTTTGATACAAAATGTAAAGGATGGCATGAATTTAAAGTCACCGTTAAACTAATATTGTTTTCGTGCAACTTAACGTTAGCCTCATATCGAAAACACTTCTCTTTCTACAGTATTTTATACCACGGAGCAGCACGCGCTTTACTTGTGTTTAGCAAGTGTACAAACACGCTGTGAATTTGTGCGTGGACACGAGTAGCGTCGGCACATAACGCACACACACACGCGTTGTAAGAAACTCGAGTCTTGGAGTCTTATTTAATAAAACATAAGCTATTTTTGAAAACTCGAGTCTTTTAAATAAAACTTAGAGCTCAAGTCCTTCAGAATTTGGAGGCTTTTGTGAAAAGACTTCAGTCCTGCTAAAAAGAACTCAAAACTGAGTCTTATTTTGATTAGGTAATTTGCGTTTAATGCAATTTAATTGATACAAATTTATATTGTGCGATTAATTTCAATCAGTACCTAAATAAATATGGATGACGATATAAAATCACCTAGTATTACCTATTATAATACACCAACTCAAGTTCATGACTCAGTCTAGCTCAAAGAACTTAAAAGACTCGAAAGAACCCAGAAGACTGAAAGGACTCGGACTCATGTGACTAACGAGTCCTAGTCTTGAAACTCTACTCAAGTCTCGAAATGAAGACTAAAAGACTCGAGTTTCTTACAACACTAACACACACACTTCCGACTACGCCATTGTCTTGGACGGTACCGAGAGCTCCTGCGCTTACACACACATTCACAGCGTATTTGTACACTTGGTAACCATGAGTAAAGTGCGTGTCGCTTCGTGAGATAAAAATACTATAAACGCCCACAATATAACCGTACAAACGATAATGTACTATATAGACATGGCTCGAAACCAAATCAGCGACACTTAAGCGCTACATTGTCTTCAGGTAAGTACGTAGTGTGAAGGTATCGTACGGTCCAAACTCATTTACTCACTTAACCGATGCGGGTGAGGAGGCCTTGAAAATAGCGGAGTTGAGGACAGGAAATGGGAGGTAGAAAAATTGTCAAACGTAGAACAGCCTCTGTTTAAATTGGCAAAGTGGAATTGTCTTAAGTGCTTTTTATTTAAACAGCGGAATAATTAATTCAAATGATTTTCGGATCCAAAATGCAATTATGCGACAAGTAGGTACAATTTTGTATTAACCAATATATCAATCTGCCTAGCCTTTTCCTAAAAATGTTGGAGCAGTTTTCAGTCTAAACCGGATGCAGCTTAATACCATTATTTTACATGGAGCGACTGCCTATCTGACCTCCACAACCCATTAACTGGGTAATACGATACCCCCTTGGTAAGACTGATTGTCAGACTTTCGGGCTTCTGACGTAAAAAAAATCATCAAATGGAAAACCCATCATAATCAGTAGTTGTGCACCTATGGAGTTCGCAACTAACCCCCCCTCCCCCCTCGCGTGTCAAATGCATTCCATGTGGACAAACCACAGGACAAAACTTTACACAGTAGGTATATCACATATCGCCGCAGGAGACGCCCTGGGCGGCGGGAATCGCGGGGCGATTTCCGGCCACCGTAGGCGCGGGCCTGCGGACGGTGAGTAGCGGGTAGCTCGCCGTCCGGTAAGGACCAGGCCCGAGTCGACGGCGCGTTGTGTTCCACGCGCGCCTCAAAGAGATGTCAGCAAATGATGGGGTCCAATACGGCCGACGCCCCTGGGGTCGCGGGTAGTTTTAAGAAGATACCGCGCCTGGCATAGGCAACTGAAGGAACACGGGTAGGTTTTAGTCAGTAAAAGTCTGACACGCCCTTCCGCTCCACCCAGAGCGGGAGAAGTTATTTGATGATTTCCCACCGTCAAAAAAAAAAAAAAAAACGTATATCGCATATAAATAAACGTAAAAAAACATCATCCGATGGAAAACATATCCTCATCAGTAGTTGTGAACCTATAGGGCTCGCAACTAACCCCCAAGCCCCACCCCCGCCCCTGGTGTTAAGGGTCTAAAAATAGCCCAAACTCAGACATGTGACGGGTTAAGCAATAGGCAATACTAAAGTGTCAAGAGTGTCTGCCGCCACAGCCTTCAGGATACTATTGTGACTGCCCCATATTCTGGTCAGGAGTGGGGCCGTATTTTAGCCCAACTCGCTATTTTCAAGGCCACAATATAGACGGAATATTGTTTAACTAATACAATTTACTTGTAAGGATCGTTTATTAGCTTAGTAATGTCACCCTTTTAGGGTACTTGGGAATCAATGACTGACTTTACAAGAATATAGGCAGAAATAAGAGCCTTATTTGATTAAATGTTTAACTGTGCATATTATTAAATTAATGTCAATACACACACACACAACACACAACACACACAACAACACATAACACACACAACAACACACAACACACACATTGACACAGTGACATTGTAATTTTTAATGAATATTACATTATTACATTATTAGTTTGATGAATGAGGTATCAGTAGATTCGAAATAATGGTCCGGGTCAATGACGTATTATAGATAGACGCGTCATACACGAACATCAGTGCTTTCAAAAACAGCGTAAGCCATGATGTACCAACATACCAGTATATACTGGCCGCAAAGAAAAGGAAAGACGCATGCCGATACCTTTTGTAAGAAAGAGATGAATATACTTATTTAATTACGTCACTAGCTGCTGCATGTTCACTGGCGCGCGTGCGTGACTGATATCACGCCGGGCAATTACCCTTCATTTAATTTCCCATTTTTGAGCCTGAGTAACGCATCTAAAGGTAATATATCATTGGTCCGGGTGACATCTATATCTATAAAAGGAAAGCGTTACTGACTGACTGACTGACTGACTGACTGACTGATATATCAACACACAGCTGAAACCACTGATCGGATTGGTCTGAAATTTGGAACACAGGTAGCTATTGGGCACTCTGACTGAAAATAAATAATAATGACTTGTCATTATTAGTTTTTTAAAACTACCCCGGCGGGAGGGTTAGAGGGGGAGAGGGAAGGGGAGGAGTGGTGAGGAGGGTGAGGGGGAGGATGATGGATGCAGGGAGAAAGGGGCAGGACTTGGTGAGGAGAGGAGGAAGACGTGGTGAAGGCTGAGGGGGAGGGTAGGGGTTGGTGAGCCGGAGGTGGAGGATAGGGGGAGAGGGAGGGTACGGCGTGGTGAGGGAGAGAGAGGGAAGGGGACGTGGTGAAAGGGGTGTGAGAGTGAGTGAGAGGGGGAGGGAGAGGTAGCGGAAGGGGATATGGTGAAGGAACGACGTAATCTCTGGAACTACCCTACCAGTCGGACTTTAAAAAATCTTTTTGCATTAATGATAGCCCAAATCTTATAGAAGGCATATTTAACATCACTCTAGGACCCTTAGGTGCCGAGCAAAAAGAAAAAAAGTCTGAAAGAACGCTAAGTGAAAACGAAGAAATAGCGCGGGTAGGCAATGCGATGCGACGGGGTGGGTCGAGCAAAAAAAAAATTTCACGCGGACGAAGTCGCGGGCAGAAGCTAGTCTTTACATAAACTTCAATCACAAAGAATAATTTCAGATTTTTGTCTATGCAAACTTCGGGAAAAGGGGGGGGGATATTATTTTTACATTTTTCATCAACAGTCGAAAACTATGCGGCCTAAAAAAAAGAAAAAAAAAATGTTTAAGAATGTGTAAACAACGTTCTTTCATAATGATACCCCACCTGCTCTATTGGCCCCACTTAGAATTTTCAAGACCTCCGTTCAGTCCCTGTTACAAAAAAAATACAATATATATTTATTTATGTATTTCTTAATTGCAAAATGGTTGGGTAAACGTCATCTAAAACTGTTCCAAATTTCAAGTGGATAGCATTAGTAGTTTTTGAGATATGTGACAGACAGACAGACTCAGTCGCACTACAAGGGTTCCTTTTTACCATTTTGGTACGGCACCCTAAAAAGCATCAGAGAGTCTTACCCTGATTACATCGTACCAACCTTACAAAAACAACTGACATAGCTAATGTCTCGTCGCCAAGTTGGCAACCCTCGCCGAGACATCTGAAGGCTGTCAATCGATTCCCACAGCGTTTATTGGCTCGTTAACGATTTTATATTTTGGGCAAGTAAAGTGCTGATTCAATACTCTTTTACGCCTTCTTATTTTTGTAGGGTTAAAAGAATTGCGGTCAGACATATGTTTTTTTTTTTCTTCATAATTTGAATGGCTTCGTTCGTGTCAAGGTTGGAAAGTGTGATCATATTTAAGGGTGTGGTAAGACTATCAAACTGACCCATTTTCTCCATGAGATCAACGTGTAGAGTTAAAAGCTTGGCTCTACATGAGATCTGATAACTTTTTGTCAGTGCGAGCTATATGTGGTCTCGTCTTGGCAACATTTTACATGAAAATGTTTTTGGTAGGATTTCATTTCTTTTTGTAAGTTGCTTATGATAATATTTATACGAGTATTTTTCTGTTGTTCATTTTTTCTTAATTTTTTTGGGGTTAGGTTGATGGGTAGGAGATTAATAAACACTTATCAAAGTATATACAAGTGTATTAATATTATTCGTAATAGGTACTTATTATTTACGGAAGTCTCATATAAATTTCCATCCCCTAGTTTAAGGGGTGGGGGGGGTAAAAGTTCCAAGTTTTAGAATTTTTTGTTGTTTGTGTACTAATACTAGCTTACATACCAAATTTCAGCTTTCTAGGACTTCAGGAAGTACCCTAAGAATTTTTATGATCATCAGTGAGTCAGTGACGAAATGGGGGTATTTTAGATATCAATAAAATCTAAAGTATAAGAGCTATACAATTGAAACTTTATAGGTTTAATAAGTCAACCACAGACATCATATCCCGAAAATTTTGTTTATCTGGTATAATCCAAACCCAAGTTAAGAAGGTTCAAAAATACGACGAAGTGCTTCGAGAAAAGGTAGGTAGGGGCCTTGCGCTTCGCTTGGCTCGTCTTGGCGAGGAGATAAGAGAGGTCATTTTTGGAACATGTATTTCTTACCTAAAATGAAATTTTTTAGATGCCACTAATGATAGTATTCTAAAAGTAGTCTATTATACGTTTTATAGTAGTTACAGCAATTGGTATTTCAAATTCAAGCAGCAATATGGCTGTATCTTGGTAGTTGTAACATAACGGCACAACGAAATGGCTTTAAAATTCAAAGTTGCAACAAAACCGATTAACGATTGGTCGTTGTTTCTTGTGTGCTCGTCGATTTTGCTGTTATAACATTTAAAGATTTCATGGTATTAACAGCATTTTGAAATAATATGTTTTGTTAAAAAGTTTAGAACAATTCGTTATGATACGACGTAGTATCATTTTAAAAAAATATCGTAGGCAATCGTTGCTCACACCATCAGACGCAGTATTTTTTTCCGATTTCAATGATGCAATTTTTTTTTCCATTTTTCGAGATACGACAAAATCGCTTTCCAGCGTCGAACTGTCCCATACAAAACTTCAATACCTACCTACTCGAACCAAATGTAATTTAAAATTATCATCCTACAACACTTTACTTGAAACAAAAATCTGCTACAGCAAAATGCCAAGAGCTTGAGATATTTGGCACCGACCACCCAATGATTCGTCGCAAGCAATCAATCGAGTCTCACACTTTACGACATCGTTAAACATTCTGCAGCGACGCTTCTGGGTCAAATAATGATCTCCGCAATAAAAAACCGGTCAAGAGCGAGTCGGACTCGCGCACCGAGGGTTCCGTTCCGATTTCTGAAAAAGTGTGCTATTTAGAGACATCGTTTTATTTTTCCTGTAATCTTTACATAAACTTCTATCACATAGAATAATTTCAGATTTTTCTCTTTGCAAACTTCTGAGATAAGGGAGGGGGGGGTATGTGCGAACAGCGTCCTTTCATATGATACCCCACATGCCCTAGTAGCCCCACTTTTATTTTTTAAGACCCCCTTTCAGTCCCTGTTGCAAAAAAAATATAAATATTTTAATTTCTTTCTTATTTGCAAAATAGTTGGGTGAACGTCATCTAAAACTATTCTAAATTTCAACTTGATAGCATTAGTAGTTCTTGAAATATCCAGCTGTGACAGACAGACACACAGACAGAGTGACACCATAAGGGTTCCTTTTTTACCATTTTAGTACGGAACCCTAAAACGGTGTTTGGAAGTAATTCTCACTTTATTTGGGTACGGAAAATGTATCGTTTAATTTTATGGTAATTTTTAACCTCATGGGTCATACTGATTCCGTTGCTTAACTTTAGGGTCGTTTTCATCATTAAGGATTTCTGCTGTATTTTTAAAAGACTTTTAAAAAAAAAGAGGAGGTTATGTTGGGGAGGTTTGTATAGCGAAACTACATGAAATAGTGTAAAGTATACAATTAGGAAGGTATAACGAGTAAAAGGATATATCTTAAAACAACGTGGAAAAAGAATCAAGTACAAAACTATGTGTCACTTTTATCTAGACAGTTTTCTATCTAACCAGTGCTAGTATTTACATGCAGGTGATATATCTTCAACACACCACCTCAACTCATGTACGATACGATACACAAAAAAATAAACCAAATTAAAACTATCTTTACTTTCGCGAACACAATCCTAATGTTAGTAACTCGTGTCTTACGCGAGGCAAAGGTTTGGTGAGGACATCTGCCAACATCTTATCAGTTGACAAATATTCCAACGTAATAGCTTTATTGTCACGTAGCACATCCCGTATAAAGAAATGTGTGCTTGCTTTTTTCATGTGTGCATGATTTTTCCATGATCCTCAGCAAGGCAAATAGCACTTAAATTATCAGCATGCATTCTTACCTTACAGAGCTGGTGTAAACCTAGTTCTTTGGATAGGCTATTCAAATACACAGCTTCTTTCATAGCTTCTGCCAAACTCACAAACTCAGTCTCACAAGTAGAAGTGGAATTGAAAAAAAGAAAAAAAGGTTTGAAAAATTGAAAATTTTAAAAATTAAAATTTTCCAATCACAAATTGAACTCTCATTGGACCTACCACATCAGAGTATATTATTTGCAACTTCTTGTTGCAGCGTGAACTGGATTTCACAAAAGGCAACGACACCATTTTTCCTTTAGCACACACATCATTGCACATGTGAGAAGTGCAACCACTAACAAAAATCCATTCCTGACGGCGCTTCGCATCAACAGCGATGCGGCAGTCATCTGAAACATGATTTATGGTTAAGGCTTCACAACTTTCATGAGTAGTGCATGACTCCACACATCGGGTTTCTTGAGTCTTCTCCCATTTCTTTGTGCAGTCCGATGCCTTATGGCCAAAATTGTGGCACTTAAAACATTTAAACTTAAATGTTTTTCCAGTAATTTTCTTCTGATGTTTGTCCAAATACATGACACCTTCTATTTTGTCAACTTGAGCGTTTCCTCTTGAACTAGCCTCTTCGATGATTTTTACTCTTAGTTGCTCTGGCTTTGGGAGGTCATCTCTAGACTCTATAGCACATCTAAAGTTTTCATAACTTCCCGGAAGACTGTACAGCATCATGATCGTTAACAAATCATCATGGATTTTTATATCCATTTCTTCCAATTTGTCGACGGCTTCAAAAAAGGAATCAAGGTGCTCACATACCTTTTGGTTTTCACTCATTCTTTGTAACATGAGCCTTTTCATTAAATTCGCTTTCTTTGCAGGTCCTCTTGATGCAAACAAGCTCTTTAATTTTAACCATGCCTCTCGTGCAGTCTCCACCCTTTTTATATGTCGAACTACACTCGGATCTAATGCCAATATCAACTCAGACTTTGCTTTTCTGTCAGCCGTCTTCCATGTCGATATAGCAGCATCGGTAGTAGGTTTTGGCTTTTCTCCACTTACATACTCCCAGAAGTCATTCCTTATCAACAATGCTTCCACCTGTACCTTCCAACTGTCGTAGTTGTCCTTTGTCAATAATTCTATACGTACATTCGAAGTCATTTTTCTTCTTACATGTACTTTACAAATTTTCACAAATTCGAATTATTTTCACAACACAACACACATCTATGCAACACACTTTACTGCTCTGGGCCCATAACCTTTGTTGGGGAGGTTTGTAGAGCGAAAGTACATGAAATAGGTGTAAAGTATATAATTAGGAAGGTATAACGAGTAAAAGGATATATCCTTAGAGTAATTAGCCTATTAATTCTATGGATATATCTTAAAACAACGTGGAAAAAGAATCAAGTACAAAACTTTATGTCACTTTATGGCACATTATAACATTATCACAAAATTAAAAATTAAAATTAAGAGCTACCTTGACGGAGCTTAAGGCTTCTAACGCTATGTGCAAACAGTTGCTCCAGGAAAGGGACGACAGTGAAGTGGAAGTGGAAAACATTAATTTAAAGAACACCTCCCTTAAGAATGAGCTGTCTCAATTACACCTACAACACATGGACTTAGCCGACCAGCACGTTCAACTTCAACAGCTAGTGTCAACATTTCAAGAGTGTAGTGAGACCCACGAACTAGCTTTGAATCGAATTTCAGAACTTGAACAGAAATTGTGTGAAGCCCAAAAGGCACTATCTCTATCAGAGTGTATTAAAGTTAGCAAACAGGTTGCTAGGACTAGTAATCTATTTGATGAGCTGGTAGGTAGTAACTCAAAATCACTGTATGAGCCAGCTGTGATAGATTTGACTGGTGATGATACTATACCATTATCTCCTATTGTTATGAGTCACAATAAATTAAAGAAATATATTAATATAAAGAAAATAATTAAACGGTCACAGAGAGTAATTAAAAAACAAAATCTCTTAAAATTAAATCTTTCGCTTAGAAAGGAACGTGTTGTCTTATCTCAAAGTTTAATTACTTGTAATATTGAGTTAAATAAATGTAGGGAAAAATATGACACAGATATCCAGCTCCTCTATAATGATATACAACACAAGGAACACTTGCTGAAGGATATTTTTGAAAAATATGAGAATTCACAACAACAACTTAGTGACCGCTTATTTGAGGCTGGGGAACTACTGGATTTGGTGAAGTGTAATGCTGAGAGGTATGAGTCTTTAACTAATACCCTCTCTTTTAGCTGTGTCTGCTCCCAGGAGCCCCAGCCTCAACTTGTTACACCCGCACCCCAACTTGTTACACCCACACCCTTAGTGGCTCAGACAGTAGGTAGCTGTATGGATAAAGATATCAATATTATGAATAGTTTGACAACTTATGTTTTTTCTGACAAATTTGGTCAAGGTTTTGGTAGTACATTTAATCAGTGTTTGCAACACTATGTAATTAATAATTGTTTACCCGGTGCCAGTATTAGCCATTTAATTAAAAATATTAAATTGACAAAAATAAACCCCAGTTCCACTGTTATACTATTATATGGGGATAGTTTATCTGTAAGAAAAAAGGACATAATTGAATGTGTCCATTTGATGTTACATCTCAATGAGACTAAGAACTGTAAATTTATTTTCTGTGCATTGCCTTATTCAACATATTTGTCTGATGAGCAAAATAGTCACATTTATAATTTAAATATGTTAATTTATAATAGAACTTGTCATCATAGTGACGCTATTTTATATTTTGATTGTAATCAATTTATTACTGATTACAAACTGACTAATTATGAAATGTATTTGCCACCTAGTTGTAGGAGACATATTGCTAATCTTTTAGCATACAATATACATAGTGACACCGGTACTTGTAGTGTACCATCGAATACTGTTAGTAGTAGTACTAATATCACTTTTGATACGCCTTGTAGTTTAAACTATTAGGTGTGACAATGGGTAGGCCGCATAACTTGAATGTTGTACATCAAAACATGCAGGGTCTGTCCGGCAAAGAGTTAGAGTTAAGTTTATTTATGGAGAACTATGATGTTCAGGTGTTATGTTTGACTGAACACTGGTTGAAAGAACATGAAGTAGTCTTTATGAATGATGATTATTTTACTGTACAAAGTGCATTTGTGAGAAAAAGTGCTATTCGCGGTGGGTCTTTAGTTCTTGTTTCAAACAAGTTGAAATGTAAACAACGTTTAGATATAGTTAATCTTTCTATTGAGCGCACTGTTGAGTTGTCTTGTGTTGAACTCGAGCGATACATTATAATTTGCATTTATCGACCCCCCTCTGGGGATTTTATTCGTTTCGAATTGGTTATGGAAGATACACTCAATAGGTTAAAATCAAGTAATAAAAGCATAATGTTATGTGGAGATTTTAATATTAATATTTTAGATGTTACTCCATTAAGTATTAGACTTCTCAATCTGTTTAGGTCTTATAATTTAATTAACTTGTTTTTCGAACCTACTAGGATCACGGCAACTTCGTCAACATGTCTTGATAATATATTTAGTGATTGTGAGGTCAAAAATAAATTAGTGCTAAGTGACCTAACATCTGACCACTGTGGTTTATTAGCTAGCTTCCCTATGCCATTACATAAAAAGGTGCATAAAAGAGAATGCAGGCCTTATACAGCTAGTCGTTGCAACAAGTTTAAAAATAATATAGCTCGTAGAATTACACCATCTCTAGCAGAACACGAGAATCCTAATGAAATCTATGGAGCCCTTTTTGATGTTGTGCAAAAAGAATACCAATCTACTTTCAAGACCAAAACCATTAACATTAATGGCACCTCCGTTGGCTTTAATCAATGGGCTACTCCAGGTATTTATAAAAGTAGAGCGAGACTATACGAGTTATACGGTTTGAAAAAATACAGGTTTGATACTTCTTTCCTAGAGTATGTCAAAAAATATTCAAAATTATTTAAAAACATTTGTGTTTTTGCTAAATCTAAATTTTTAAGCGATACAATTAAGAAATCCAATAATAAAGTAAAAACAACCTGGAAAATTATTAACAATGAAACGGGTAAGTCGGTGAAACAAGAAAATCAACTTGAGATTATGGTTGACAATAAGTTAATTAGTAAAGCAGCTGACGTAGCTGAGGCATTTAATGAGTTTTTCGCCAACATACCTATTACTACGACTCGTTCCTTAAATTCGTCCCCATCTAAAGCTGAAAACCTTTTGCATAGTAGTGTGCCCAAATGTAGTCACTTATTTAGCTTCGAACATGTAACACCTCGTGATGTAGTTAATGTTTTTAACACACTTAAGTCTAAAAACACTGGTGATTACTGGGGCATCTCCATTAAACTAATAAGTAATATAATATACATCGTAGCCCCCTATCTAGCTGTTACTTTTAATAAATGTGTTGATTTAGGAACTTTTCCTGACCTCATGAAAAGTAGCAAAGTCATACCATTATTTAAATCCGGTTATAAAAATGACGTTGGAAATTTCAGGCCTATTTCTATCTTACCTGCATTTAGCAAAATATTTGAAAAGTTAATACTCAAGCAGTTGCTAAAACATTTTAATTTAAACAGACTCCTTCACGATGAACAATATGGCTTCACTAAAGGTCGTTCGACTACGGATGCGGGTGTTGCTCTGCTGAAACACATATTTAACGCTTGGGAGAACTCGCAAAATGCTATTGGAGTTTTTTGTGATCTCTCCAAAGCCTTTGATTGCGTGCACCATGACACGCTTTTGCGTAAATTACGTCATTATGGTGTCCAAAACGAAGCTCTCAAAGTAATAAATTCTTATTTACATAATAGGTTCCAATGTGTAGATGTTAATGGTGTGAAATCTTCCGGGCTACCAGTTCAGTTAGGTGTACCTCAAGGCTCAATACTGGGTCCATTCTTATTCCTAGTAACCCTAGTAGTAGTTCCTAGTAGTAGTATTAATGACTTACCATTCTATTTAAAGGGTATCTGTGATGTTGTACTGTTTGCAGATGACACCTCTCTTATTTTTAAAGTAGACAGAAACAGACATGATTTTGATGATGTAAACAGTGCACTCTCAATGGTTACGGATTGGTTTACGACAAATAACTTAGTTCTCAATGCCAAGAAAACTAAATGTATAAAGTTTGCCTTACCGAATGTTAGAAATCTGGGACCCAACATCGTCATAGATGAAGAGGTACTTAAGACTGTAGAATCAGCAGTTTTTCTGGGTATAACAGTAGATGCTAAACTTCAGTGGGGCCCACATATATCAAGCCTAGCGGGAAGGCTCAGTTCAGCCGCCTACGCCGTCAGGAAAGTAAGACAATACACTGACGTTGATACAGCTCGGTTAGTCTATTTTAGTTATTTCCATAGCGTTATGTCCTACGGTATTCTGCTATGGGGCAAAGCGGCTGATATTCAAAATATTTTTGTTCTTCAAAAACGAGCTGTTCGAGCAATTTACCAGCTAGGAGCTAGAGTTTCTCTGAGAGAATTTTTTAAGGATATTGGTATTCTCACGGTGGCATCACAGTTCATCTTCGCCAACATCTTATACATTAGGCAAAATATACATTTGTACAGTAAAAACAGTGATATTCACAATATTAACACCAGAAATAAGGACAAATTACGTGCTCCATTTCATCGGCTTCATAAGGTTCATAACTCATTTGTTGGTCTTGGTATAGCTTTTTATAACAAGCTACCTTCTTCTTTGCTAGATTTGCCTTTTAATGCGTTTAAAATTAAAGTTAGATCCAATCTTTGTTCAAAGGCATACTATTCTATCAACGATTACTTAAACGATAAGAATAGTTGGTCGCTGTGATGAACTCAAGACAGTGTTTATGTTATGTTCTTTCTCCAGGATCAGCTTACATAATGACAGGTTACATGAGTTAAGTACTAAAATTGTTTATTTTATTTGACAAAAATATAATTTAATGTATTGTGTTGCGTAAATTATTTTGCATAGGTACTATTGTATAGAATCTAGTTCTTCTAACTGAACAGACAGCTGTGCTGCTGGGGAGTTTGTTCCGCTACTTCTTCTTCCCAGCTAAAGCACTAGGAAGTGGTGAAGGGAGGGCGTTTTGTGGGGACTGTCTTACTGTAATTTTGACGTTCAAAAAGTGCTGATTCTCAGCCTAATTTGAATAAAGGACTTTTGATTTTGATTTTTTTCTTTTATCTGCTAGTAATATCAAGTGACGTATTGTAAATATTGCAGGAATAGAAACAGAAATAGTCAGCCAAAAAGTAATAATATATAAAGTCCGTAAAAAGAATGCTTCATAATAAATATAGAAAAAGTGACCATAAATCTGCTGGTAAATCTGCTGCAGAATCTGCTGGTGAATCTGCTGGTGAATCTGCTGGTGAATCTGCTGGTAAATCTGCTGGTGAATCTGCTGGTGAATCTGCTGCAGAATCTGCTGGTGAATCTGCTGGTGAATCTGCTGGTGAATCTGCTGGTAAATCTGCTGCAGAATCTGCTTGTGAATCTGCTGGTGAATCTGCTGGTAAATCTGCTGCACAATCTGCTGGTGAAGCTGCTGGTAAATCTGCTGGTAAATAAAGCATTTATCACTTTCATATCTGAATCTGCTGGTGAATCTGCTGGTGAATCTGCTGGTGAATCTGCTGGTAAATCTGCTGCAGAATCTGCTGGTGAATCTGCTGGTGAATCTGCTGGTGAATCTGCTGGTGAATCTGCTGGTGAATCTGCTGGTGAATCTGCTGATAAATCTGCTGCAGAATCTGCTATTGAATCTGCTGGTGAATCTGCTGGTGAATCTGCTGGTAAACCTGCTGCAGAATCTGCTTGTAAATCTACTGGTGAATCTGGTGGTGAATCTGCTGGTGAATCTGCTGGTAAATCTGCTGCAGAATCTGCTTGTGAATCTGCTGGTGAATCTGCTGGTAAATCTGCTGGCAAATCTGCTAGTAAATAAAGCATTTATCACTTTCATATCTGAATCTCCTGGTGAGTCTGCTGGTAAATCTGCTGCAGAATCTGCTGGTGAATCTGCTGGTGAATCTGCTGGTGAATCTGCTGGTGAATCTGCTTGTAAATCTGCTGCAGAATCTGCTTGTGAATCTGCTGGTGAATCTGCTGGTAAATCTGCTGCACAATCTGCTGGTGAATCTGCTGGTAAATCTGCTGGTAAATCTGCTGCACAATCTGAGGTTAGATCTGCTGGTGAATCTGCTGGTGAATCTGCTGGTGAATCTGCTGGTGAATCTGCTGGTGAATTTGCTGGTGAATCTGCTGGTGAATCTGCTGGCGAATCTGCGGGTGAATCTGCAGGTAAATCTGCTGCACAATTTGCAGGTAGATCTGCTTCACAATCTGCTGGTGAATTTATTGGTAAATCTGCTGCAGAATCAGCTGGTAGATCTGCTGGTAGATCTGCTGCACAATCTGCTGGTGAATCTGCTGGTGAATCTGCTGGTGAATCAGCTGGTAAATCTGCTGCACAATTTGCAGGTAGATCTGCTTCACAATCTGCTGGTGAATTTATTGGTAAATCTGCTGCAGAATCTGCTGGTGAATCTGAAAGAAAGAAAGAAAGAAAAAGTATTTATTGTGACTCGCACAGAACTAAAACTAAAACACAAAATAAAAGTTGAAAACAAACAAAATATATTTTAAAAAAAATTAAAAAAAGTAAATAAAAAACAAAAAAAGTCCTGTACGAGGCCAAAAGGTCCCTATCTCAGCATAATGCTGCGGCACTTAACATGAGTGTCGCAGCGCTGGTATTCTGATAGGGCCCGCTGTGATGTCACGGGCAGATATACTAAAATACATAAATAATTATAAATAGATACAAATAGATAAAATGTAAAACGTTACAAACAAAAATAATAAATATTAAAAAAAAAAACAACTTAATTCAGTCCGCGTGTGAGCGCCCCGCATTACCACATTACTTGTCTACCCACAAAGTATCTGTGGCATTACAAATACTACATATAATCTGTGGGCACAGTAATGACAAGCAAAGGAACGCGAGTGCCAATGCGCCATTGCGCTCACGACGCTTATCAACACAAATTAAATAAATGTAAAACATGACGACTGTGTAGTGTAAACAATAATTAATGTCTTGAAGTAGAATTTACAATAAAAAAATAGTGTTACGTGGTAATTACTGACGGTATTGAAGGTGAAATAAACTAATGAAGAGAGTGATTGTAATTACAAACGCAAAATACAAGTGACAGACAACGAAATGAAAGAATGCAACCTGTGTCTCGTTTACAATCCGATTAAGTACTGAGCAAGGAGCAAGTAAGCTATCACACACAGAAAACAACTACTGCGCCTATACACTGAAAAATCGCCGCCACACGCTCAGACCACCATTGCCAGCTGCGTGCAAACTAAGGGTAAGTTCAAAATCAGATAGAATCTTTTTGAAGCTGCAGTAAATGATGTTTAAATTTTAATCTAAAAGTACTTTTTTTTTTTTTTTTTATTTATTTTACCAACATACATTAAATTTTGAATTAAAAACAATTTTACTCGCCAAACTTTTAAGTTTGATGGCGAGAAGCGCTTGTTAACTACACATACTTATTTATACATAATAGCAAAACTAAAACTAACACCAGTCATGCACTATTCCACTCATGGATTAGCCACACCAGCACGGACAGACTGCGGAGGAGCCACAATCAGCGTGTGTCGTGTCCGCAACCCGCCCGCGCCGGCCCGACCAACCCCTGTAGTGAATCACAGAATACACAATACAGTCATCGGTTCAGGCAATTCAAATAAAGGCATACAAACGGTGTCCGGCCGGTCGACCAAACGCAACACCCACCACTCCAGCCGCCACGCCACGACACTGACGACACAGCTGCAGTCCTCAATCCAGCAACTTCATAAATCGTTATATAACGTTGCTAAACTGAAGAGCACAACCGCGGCGCAGCTCGACAATCGAAGCGACAGGCACTACGTTCAGTCGGCCAGCCAGACACGCGATCCTTCCCGTCCACCACCACTAACTGTTTTTATAGCACGGAAAGGCGGTGGCAAGTCATTCCAGCAACGAGAGGCAGCGAATTTGAAGCATCCACGAAATGCAGCAGTTTTATGCGATTAGGCTAACATGAGGTATGAAGATGCTCTGGTTTTAAAGTTATGGACATCACGCGACCACAACAGTTTCTTATATAAATAATCTGGTTATCAATCTGCTGGTGAATCTGCTGGTAAACTGCACAATCTGCTGCACAATCAGCTGGTAGATCTGCTGGTAGATCTGCTGCACAATCTGCTGGTGAATCTGCTGGTGAATCTGCTGGTGAATCTGCTGGTGAATCTGCTGGTGAATCTGCTGGTAAATCTGCTGCACAATCAGCTGGTAGATCTGCTGGTAGTTCTGCTGCACAATCTACTGGTGAATCTGCTGGTTGGAAATGGAGAGTACAATTTTAATATGTTCGGTATTTTATATTACTCTATTTATCCAATGCAATTTATTTTACAATTTATTACTAATGTATTATTATTATTTCATTATTATTTCATTTTGAGTACAATATCGTTCATATGGTGATGTTTATCTTTAAATTAATTATTATCTTACCATCTTCTTACCATATTTGTTTCAAATAAGCATCAAGCAGATTGCACATGGCGGGTCACCCTCCAACTCTTTAGGTTTGTCTCATAATATTGCACATTTCACTCATAAACACTAATAAACATTGTCACAATCATTGCTGTAGCTTATTACACCCATTACATCATAGTGACATCATGTTTCTTATGTTTCAGCTGTACATATCCTTCAAGGGGGAAGAAACATCTTTGGCAGTGCAGAAAATAAATGAGGATTTACATAGAGTGGTTGCGTGGTCGGAGGAGAACTCTCTGGTTCTGAACCCGCTCAAATCTAAATTTATGGTACTGGGCTCTAAGAAACAGGTTAGTACAATACTGTCTGCCAACCCTGAGATAGTCATCATGGGAGAAAAAATTGAGAGAGTGGAGCAGGCATGCAATCTGGGGCTAATTATGGATCCAGAGCTGCGTTTTGAGGCCCATGTGACAAATGTTCTCCGAAATTGTTTTTATAGGCTAAAGGTTTTATATGGTATACGGAAATACCTAAGCATATCTGTACGGAAGCAACTTGTTGACAGTCTCATCCTATCCAAATTAAATTACTGTGACACAGTCTATGGACCATGTTTGCTTTCTAGAACGGAACGTGTAATCCAACGTATCCAGAATGCCTGTGTTCGTTTTTGTGTTAATGTCCCACGAAGAAGTCATGTTACTCCATTCATTAATGACTTAAAATTACTGAAGATGGCTGCCAGGAGGAAGCTTCATTTAGCCAGCCTGTTATTTGGCATTGTAACAACTAAAAAACCTCACTATCTCTATGTAAAGCTTACTTGGAAACAAAACCATCTAAAGAATAGTCTTCGCTCCATGGTATGCCCTCTGTCGGTGCCAATGCACAGAACTACAGCATTCAGGGGGTGTTTCAAGTATGCAGCCACACGCTGTTGGAATGATCTCCCACCACCAATGCGACGCCTGAAATCAATACAATCGTTCAAATTCCAACACAAAAAGTTACTCATACATAATCAAATGTCTCTATAGTATTGCTTCAATGTAAGTACCTACCTCAGGTGTCATGGCCTGCAGGCTTTGGTGTGGGGTCTTTCAGAGTGTGGGCTGCTTGGTGGTGCGCACGTCTGTCCGTGTGGCTGTGCTGGGGTTTGTGTTTCGTCATTTCATTTCATCCTTTTATGCATAGGAACGCCACATTTGTTTCTGTAATTTTTAGTTTAATCTAATTATTCAACTGGCACACTACGGTTTGTCAGGTATCGTCCCTTGTTTGTATCATATTCTAATTTATATTTATCCAATCTAATTTAATTAATTTATTAGTAATTTATTTCAATAATCTCGATGCATGAATCCACATTTTATTTTAACCAAGTAATTCTCACTTACCATTTCACCTTGATCTCATCTGTGTGTCCGAGTCATTGTCATCATTCACATCTAACACAGATTCACTTTACGTAGGAAATGCCTACTTAATCACCCAATACATCCTTTGTTTACATAATTTCATCCAAGTCAAAACATTAATTGCATAATGATACGCCATGTTAAAATATTATGTAATATTGTTCTAGTCTAGTATTTCCGCTGACAGCTGCGCGCACAGATAACGCATTCTGCGGCGTGGGAGTTGGTGCTGTCGCGGAACGGAATGTCATTTTCTGTATATTTTATCTATACCTTAGATCTATACTTTTAGAATTAACTTTATATTTTTATTTATTTTTTAATTTCATACTATTTGTTACATGCTGCACCGGTCGACGTCATCGCGTCAACGCCGGCTATCGCTGAAAACCAGCGCTGGGGCTCCGTTTCGCATGGGGTCGCGGCATTATGCTGAGCGGTAGCCGTTTTGCGTAGATGTGACGCATATTTTCCCCAAACTTGTTTTACAAATTGTTATTTTTATTTTGTTGTGCTTTGCGTCATGTTTACCGCAAATAAACGTATTTCTTTCTTTTCTTTCTTCTTCTTTCTTTCTGTAATTCTTTACGCCATTTTGTTTGATTACGTAATTTCCAATTTTCTGTGGTTGGTTGTCTGAGGTTGGTTGAGTAAGCAGGAGCACTTGTCAAAATTGACGCATAAGCATATCGCGAACTCTCTGGTTTTTTGATTTTTGTCTTTGGGCTCGGAACGCGTTGAAATGTTGCCACATAATTTAATTTATTATTTTGTCTTTTGGTTGATCTTGGATTATTACTAGTATGTAATGTTCAATTTTTTGTTGAGTAACTTATGTTTTATAAAAATTAGCTCTTATTTTAATAGTATTGAAATTGCTCATGTGTGCGCGCCGATACAGCGTCGTTTTGTACCTAAAGCCACCTCAGAACTTGTAAGAGTATCTTTCATTAAAATAGTTTTAGAGTTATATGAGATCCTAGCCTTTTTAGGGTTCCGTACCAAAATGGTAAAAAGGAACCATTATATTGTGACTCAGTCTGTCTGTCTGTCTGTCACAGCTGAATATCTCAAGAACTACTAATGCTATCAACTTGAATTTGGAACAATTTTAGATGACGTTTACTCAACTATTTTGCAAATAAGAAAGAAATAGAAATATTTATATATTTTTTTGCAACATTGACTGAAAGGGGGACTTAAAAATTCAAAGTGGGGCTACTAGGACATGTGGGGTATCATATGAAAGAGCGCTGTTTGCACATTCTCAAACATTTTTTTTATTTTTTTAGGCCGCAAAGTTTTCGACTTTTGATGAAAAATGTAAAAAAATACCGTTTCCCCCCTTATCTCCGAAGTTTGCAAAGCGAAAAATCTGAAATAATTCTATATGATAGAAGTTTATGTAAAGATTACAGGAAAAATAAAACGATGTCTCTAAATAGCACACTTTTTCAGAAATCGGAACGAAACCCTCGGTGCGTGAGTCCGACTCGCTCTTGACCGGCCTTTTTTCATTAAGAAATACTTAGACAGGCTTCGAGAGATAAATTGTTAAAGTTCATCTTCGAATATTTTATAGAAATGACAGGTTATCAATGATGAATCAAAGGCAATATGATTTTAAAGTTTCTACGAAGGGACTCTTGATCCATAACAGTGCAGACCGTTTGCTCTTTCAGTCGTAAACTGTCCAGTTTTTCACGTTGACCTTGCTGTGGTTATTTAGCAGATGGGTGACCTGGGGCCCTACTCCCTAAGTCCGTCCGTCTTTCCGTCCGTCCGTTCATCCGTCCGTCTGACATTACAATCCATCAAAACAAGTGTGAAAGTTAAATTTTTCGGACGGGCAAAAACACATCGGGAGTAGGGACAACTGGCAAATCCTGTTGTCATTCATACTTCGTTCGGGCCTCGAACCAATCATCCATCCGTAGGTGATACGGAGTAAGAAACGACCGTTACGAAGGCCGAAACTACGGGCTTCGTGCTTAGGGAGTAGGCCCCCTGGTTCGGAACTTTGTTTCGGCGACATAATTTTACCGGCAGGCACGATTGTCAAAGGTTTTTATGTATGCACCTATTTTATCTTTAGTCGTGACTGAATGATGAATGTTGAACGTCATCATATTATATTTTATATGAACACTAGCTAACCCGACAGACGTTGTCCTGTCCCAATTTCAATATTCCCATATAAAATCCACTTTCAGTTTTCCAGAATTTTCCAATTTTCCCGGCAACTTTTCCAATTTTTCTCATCGTTTAAACCTTCCCTGGACTACGTCAAACATTTCAAAACCAAAATCAGCTAAATCAGCCCAGCCGTTCTTGAGTTATAAAATTACAACGAAAAGTGGCATTGATTTTTATAGATATAGATTATTAGGTTTGTCCACACTATGCATTTTCATCTTCAACTTTCGTTTGACGCTTTCTATAATTGAATGCGTTAACGAACGCAACGCCAATATAGTCATTTAGTTAGGTTTTTAGACAAGGTGTTATTTAATATGATATATAAATAAAAAATTGTTTTAAAAAAAAAGTTCAGTCGTAGTTTCTGTTAGCTTTTGGAAACATGTGCAACAAGAATATTTTACTTGGTAGAATATGTGCGGCTTACTTGGTCATAAGAAATTCCAGAAAAAAAACCAGGTTTTTAGCTAGAGACAATTTAATGTATCTTTCGTTTTTATTGAAGGTATCATATCAGCAATGCTACTTGATGTATTAAAAGCCATAATTAAAGTACATAAGGATTATATTAGGGTAAAACGTAAGTAGGTGTCCAGTAAAGAATGGATAACCTTGGAATAGCATATTACAGACATGATGGCCGTTCTTAAAAATATACAAAAAAAATATCCCCAGTAGTAGGTACTGTGAGGGCTCGAACCACACAGCGGGAGGCTAGGTTTTCAAGATGCAGAAAAGATGTTTACGTGCAATGTATGGTTTAAAAAGAACAGATAGTTGCATTCCATATTTTAAAAACTTAAAAATATTACCTCTACCGGCTTTATACATCCTAGAGACTGCATTATTTGTAAAAACAAATCCACATCTATTCAAAAAACTATGTGCAGTAAAGAAAACACCGATGCGTGCTCAATATGCTAATGAATTATGCCTTGTGAAATGTAAAACTTCTCTAATGAAGAAAAGCTTATTTGGTGTTGCTCCACAAGTATATAATAAAATACCCGATGAAATAAAATGTATGCCATTGCAGAAGTTTAAAAAAACACTTAACGGGTTACTGCTTGAAAGATGTTACTATAGTCTAGACGAGTTTCTTAGTGACGAATCTCTATAATTATATAATGCTGACATTTTAAATACTTATTACATTATTACATTTATTTTTAAAATTAATTGACTTTTAAATTTTTATATATTTTTTTTTTTTTGACATGAACTGAATTTGACTATAAAATTGTTATCATAAAATTTAATTCGCATTCATGCGTTTATACAATTACGTATTCAAATAATAATTATATTGTAATTTTATCGTTGTAATTTAATAGTACCCATGCAGTCATGTAATTGTTTTCTATCATTTGTATGTCAATATTGGCAAAGCATAGCGCACTAATTAATTTTTTAAGATCTTTTTATGTATTACCTACCTATGTTTAAAAAATAAATTATTCTTATTCTTATTCTTACTACTTTATAATAAAAGACAGTAGTGTACAGAAGAAATGGGGCTGAAGCCCGCTATATTAAAATAGAAATAAAATTATAATTCAGTCCCTAGGTCCTACGCGGAGCCCTAGCTATCCGCTATCTCCCGCTGTGTGGTTCTTTACCGGACACCCTGTATATTATTAGGGTTGAACGCTTTGTGGCACAGAAATCAACCCGACGCGGGAAAAAGTGTATCACAGCGCGCTTCGCTTTCAACTGTCATCGCGCATGAGATAAGGCACGTGCGCTATTGAATGCGCTGTGGCGGCATATACATCGCCACATACGAACTACACATCACAATGACATGACGTCAGGCAATCCTGCATCGCGCAATTAGAGTTTACCACGCGACTAGCATATATACAACGTCCCGACTTCAACCGTCACCAGACACGACACCCGTCTGGTCGGAGGATCCTCCCTTTTCTATGGAGGATGAGTGAACTTTACACCCTGTTCCTCATGCCTCTAAACTGGTGACCCCGAGCATGAACGTCAGCGCAGCCTTCGTGCAACTCCTTCAGCGCTATGACGCATGCCCTTGATGAACCAAAAAAGGCACAGTGTGGATATAGATAAAATTTAATTATTGTTCCTCTCAAAACAAAGCACCTGCCATCAAACTCTTCATCACGCTTGGTGGTAGAGAATGCCTTAGGAATTAAGTCCGCCTTTGTACTTTTAAGAGTGTGAAAATAAATTTCACGCGGACGAAGTCGCGGGCAGAAACTAGTACCTAAATAAAATTAATTAGTGGATAAAAATGTCCAAAAAGTATCACAGCCCAATAACTTTTCCGAAGATATTTTAAGAGGATTTTCAAGAAACATTAGTCCCAAAACTCAAAAATTCATTCATGAAGAATCATCGAATTCGAATGAAAATGTTAGGATCAACCTTAAGCTTTCCCTTTAAGGTTCAAAATCGCTTGCTATATAAAACCGTCTACATTCTAATTTTATTTGGAATGGAATTTATACATTTGTTTAGTACCTGGAGGATTTTTTTTCTGAGAAAGTTAGGAGTCGCAATAAAATAACGTTTAATGAACGCGAAAGAAGATGTTTGTCTTGTTCTTAGAAAACGTTATCGGTTAATCGAATCCTCTCGTTTGTTTCCACTTTCGAAACAATATTCTTGTCTTAACATGAGTAGGTACTTTTGAGTGCATTTTTTCAATGTAAAGTGAGACTTGGTACTTAAGAATGATACCCATTGTTAAATTATTATTTATGGATACCATATATTATACTGGATGACTTTTTTTACAGTCTCGAAAAAAATGGGTATATTAGGTGAATGGAGTAGAACGGTACATATACATAATACGCATACCTAACTTTTTTTTTTTTTTTTAAATTCTAGTCATATGCAGGCCGCATATGATTTGAATTTCGATATTTTTAAAAGATTTTTTTTTTTTTTTTCAAAATTTCTGTTTTTATGGTACAAAAATGTGGTATTTTGATATTTTTTTCTGTCTAAGCTATTAAAAAAAAAACTAGGTATGCCATAGGCTTCCATTCTGTTCACCTAATACACCCAATTTTTTTCGAGACGGTAAAAAAAGTCATCCGGTATAATTAGGATTATGAATTTGACTTTTCGATTTCTTACGTAGATGTTCATACAAAGTTATCGCGGCATGTATAATGAGATGAAAAAACTCTAAACGGACTTCTTAGATTGCGTTGATTCGTTGATCATAATATATTTAGGGAATAGGTTTCTATCATAAAATGTTGTCTATAAAAGGCAGCGAGCGCGGTTGTATCGGTCAGGGAACTTACCAAACTTTTAAAATCGAGAGTTGTGTCTTTCCACACATACTCTCTACCCGAGGATCGCCAGACTCGCGTGGTGATCCGTAGGATCCCTAAAGAAATTCCGACTCAGGAAATCAAAGCCGACCTTGAGTCGCAACAGATTCCTGTAGACGAGGTCCATCGGATGCACCGCTCCAGGGGAGGGGAAGCTTACGATATGGTCCTCGTAGTCTGCCCCCCCTCTGAGGGGTACCATCCGATTTTTTAAATCAAATCGATATGCAACTTGGTAGGCTTTGAGATAGAGAAGCCCCGTAAAAATGGCCTCGTTGGCCAGTGCCACCGCTGCCAGCTTTACGGGCATTCTCAAAGGAACTGCCATGCGAGACCCAGGTGCGTCAAGTGCCTGGGTGACCATGGCACTTCTGAGTGCTCTCGGCCAAAAGACCGCACCTTGTGCACCGAGCTTCCGAGCTGTGTGCTCTGCGGTGAAGCTGGTCACCCAGCTAATTACCGTGGCTGCCCTAAAGCCCCAAAAAATAATAATTCCTCTAAGCTGAACAAACGTTCGGACGTTCGTCAGCAAAGAGAATGCCCTTACTCTTTTAAGGTACCCGACATGCCCCCGCGGCTTAGTCCCCAAAGACCGAACCCTTGGTTCGCAGGCCTCCACCAGCAGGCTTTCCCTGCTTTGAGGTCCTCGCAACCTCCTCTTTTACCCATGCCGGCTCTCGTGGATCATAGCATCCCAAAGCCACCCCTTACCCAACCCACTAAACTCGCGGCCGCGCCTAAAAACGCAGCCGCCACTACCGCTAATGTTACCGTTACCGCGTCCCCGAACACTATTGGGGCCGGCAACAACACTATTGACCCGTTCAATATCATTACCGGTACGTTCCTAACATTTATGTCGCCCCGTGCGATGCAAATGGCTAACGAGCTAGTCGTCGCCAGAAGCGCTGGCGACTTGCGCAAAATTCACGACATTTATAATGCCTACCCGGAGATCACGCAAGCCCTGGTCTCCTTCTCCAATAAATCTAACCAATAATGGATAGACAAATTATTGCGAGAACCAAACCCCGATCCCTTAAACTAGGTTTTTTCAATGCCAATGGCATTAAAAACCAACGCGACGAAATCTGCACTTTCCTTCGCGACCACCAGTTAGATATCCTCCTTGTACAGGAGACCTTTCTAAAACCCAACCACCGTAACCCATCAATTGCCAACTACCGTATAGTGCGCAATGATAGGACGCGATGCCACGCGGGTGGTACCCTAATCTACTATAAATCCACCCTTTATTGCACCCCCATTGACCCTCCTCCTCTCTCACGTTTGGAAGTGTCTGTCTGCCGCCTTGGCATGACAGGCCACCAGCCGATCACTTTAGTATCGGCTTACATTCCACCCCGTACCATCCCAGAGAATTACCAGAATTTATCTGACGACTTTAATATCTTATGCGGCTTGAGTGACTCCGTCATTATAGCGGGCGATCTCAACGCCAAGCATACCGCCTGGAATAGCTCCTTGACCACTACCAGAGGTAGACACTTGTTCGACCTCTGTTCCATTTTAAACTTTGACGTCATTGCTCCAATGACTCCCACACATTTTCCCCACGACCATAACCATACCCCTGACGTACTTGATGTAGCGCTTCTAAAGAATATCAACCTTCGGTTGGACTCTATAGAAGCGATACATGAACTGGACTCTGACCATCGACCGGTTGTCGTAAGTCTAGTCCCCCGTTTAGGGCTCCGTGACCCCTCAGAACCACCTCGCACCCAAAAAGTGACGGATTGGACGAAAGTAAGCGATTGCCTGAAATCCTCCTCTTCCCCTCACTTAGACGCTATACCCGATCATTTTGACTCTATCGCTGACACGACGGCCGCGATCGACTCACTCACAGAACACGTACAATCTGTCCTGAACGATTGTTCAAGGGAAATTCCAGCGGCGGAAGACCGTCGCTGGAAGTTGCCGGACGATGTACGTGAGCTGCTGACTGAGAAGAACGCGGCGGTCCGTGCCTACAGCAACTTTCCCTGTCGCGCGAACAAAGTCCACATGCGTTACTTACAGAAGTCTGTAAGGACACGTATGGAGGAACTGCGTAACGCCGGCTGGGATAAGATGCTGAGCGAACTAGAGCCAAACCACCTTGCCTTCTGGGATCTCCAGAGGAGACTTAGATCCCCGGGGATAGCTTCTATGCCACCCTTAGTCCGCCCTGACAAAACCATTGCCTTCGAGGATGTCGACAAGGCGGAATGCCTTGCCGACAGCCTCGAGGCGCAATGCACACCCAGCTCTCTACCGGTTGACCAAGCTCACCTCTCTGAGGTCGACGCAGAAGTCGAACGTAGAGCCTCCCTTCCTCCCGTCGAAGACCCTGATTATCCCCTGCCCCCCGTCACTCCGGATGAGGTGCATGAGATAATCAAGGGTCTGAGACCCCGCAAAGCCCCTGGCTCAGATGGTATCACCAATAGGGTGGTCCAACTGTTCCCTGCCCGTTTAATAATGCTCTTGACCATCATCTTCAATGGTGCCTTGAGCAATAACATATTTCCGCAAGCCTGGAAACAGGCCACCGTTATCGGTATAAATAAGCCCGGTAAGCCCAAGAGCGAGCCCTCTAGCTACCGCCCCATTAGCCTGCTCAGTGTCCTCGGCAAAGTCTATGAGAGACTTATTTATAAGCGCCTCAGAGACTATGCCGAGACAAAGGGCCTCATACCTAACGAACAGTTCGGGTTCCGTACCCAACATTCTTGTGTACATCAGGTCCACCGCATCATCGAACACATAGGCGCTGGCTTTCAGCGCGGTTCGATGACGGGAGCGGTATTTTTCGATATAGCGAAAGCTTTTGACAAAGTCTGGCACAACGGCTTAATTTATAAGCTTTACAAACTCGGAGTGCCAGACCGTCTCGTGCTCATTTTACGTGACTTTTTGTCAAACCGCACCTTTCGATACCGTATCGAAGGAGCGCTATCTTCTCCCCACCCTATCCGCGCAGGCGTACCACAGGGCTCTGTAATTTCACCCCTTATCTTTACTCTATTTACCAGCGATATCCCGAAAAGTAGAAAGGCTCAGTTGGCTCTGTTCGCAGACGATACGGCCATCTACTACACGGGAAAAAGCCCAGACGCGATATCTCGTACTCTCCAAACCTCAGTCGATAACCTCGCCTGGTGGTTTCGTAGGTGGAGAATCGAAGTAAACCCGAATAAAAGTCAAGCGGTTCTCTTTCTGAAACCGTACCACACACGTCCTTTACCCCGACCAATCACGATGTTTGACAAGCCGATCCCTTGGGAGAAGCGAGCCAAATATCTCGGTGTCACGCTCGATGAGCACTTAAGCTTCTCCGAGCACATAAAGCTCGCTCGTTCACGGGCCGCTTTTGCCCTCGGTAGACTCCATTCCGTTCTGAATGCACGTAGCAAATTGTCACTTAAGTGCAAGTTGCGCATTTATACAGCCGTCATTCGGCCCATCATGACCTATGCGGGCTCGGTATTTGCTCACGCCAAGCCCCATCACATACATAGAATGCAGACACTGCAAAACCGTTTTCTCCGAAAGATAACGGGTGCCCCCTGGTTCGTTCGGAACGAAAACCTCCACCTTGACCTCAAAATCCCAACGATCCGACAATTTCTGAAACGCAATTCCGTGCGTTTCTTTGAAACCGCCGCGAAACATCGCAACCCTTTGGTTGTCGAATCCGCCAACTATGTTCCCTCCCGGATTAGTAGGACCCGCCGTCCTAAACATGTTCTCTCCGAACCTGATGACCCTATAACCCTCCTACAGGAGAGTAATAAGGCCACCAGTACACTCCGCAAACGTAAATTAAGATCTACGTTCCGACCTCGCCGTCGAGGTCGGAAACGTAATTGCCCACCACCCCCTTGCCCTCTACTCGGCGAGGCTGCGCCAGCCGGTAGCGCAGCCGAGCCTGTAGCCTCTAACCCGCCACTAAACTCCCCTTGCCCACCGATCATTCTCGTACCTAGTAGTACCTTGGATGTTATCGCGTCACGACCCAGCCTGAACCCTCTGGCTGACCTCCCTACCCTTACCGCAGCGACGTGCAGAGTCGCTCAAAACCCCTAGTTTTAAGTCTTAGTTTTAAGCCTGGCCGGAGGCTTTAAGCTCTCGCTTAAAGCAGCCACAGGAAAGTCCGGTTAAACAGTCTCGACCCCCCGTGGTCAACTGCGAGAAGCCATTCAAAAAAAAAAAAAAAAAAAAAAAAAATTGTATCGGTCATTTTCTCGCAGGCCTTCCTAGTGTGCGGTAGTTGTCGACGTGATTTGTTAGCGTTCGTTAATTCGATTTAAGTTGGTAAGGGTGCAACTAAGCTCTGTAAGATGTACTTACATGCTATTTTTGTTATTAAAATAATTGAAGGTGTCTAAGATTGTTGGTTTTTTTTAATAAATTTTGCTTCTGAAACCTTAATAAATAAATAACTAACGTTTACTACTAGAGTTATCCTAACTAATATTATAAATGCGAAAGTGAGTTTGTTTGTTACACTTTCACGCCAAAACGGCTGAACGGATTTTGATGAAATTTGGCACGTGGGTAAAGCTTGACCTGGAGAAGAATATAGTTTACTTATAATCTTGTAGGGCAGACGAAGTCACGGGCAACAGCTGGTGACAAATAAATCGTCTTTACTTAATTGCGACCTTAGATTTGCCAATAATTAGCAATAGAGGGCTCGTGGCTAAGTAATAACCGCCGCACAGGTTGATCCATCAGGTTAAGCTACGCTTACAGGGGTTGGTCTATGGATGGGTGACCATCTTTACATACCGAGACACCGCCTTGTCTCAGAAAGCCTGGCTGTCATTCGTAGATCTTTGACAGTCGTAACGGGTCGTCAGAAGCCCGAAAGTTTGACAACCAGTCCAAGGGGTATCATATTATCCAGTTACTGTGTTTTGGAAGTCAGATAGGCATTCGCTCCATGTAAAATACTGGTATTCAGCTGCATCCGGTTAGACTGGAAGCCGACCCCAACATAGTTGGGAAATGGCTAGGCAGATTGATTACCAAATAAATATTATGAATAGATCGAGGCTGGCTGCCCACAGAGCGTTGGACGTATTTAAATTTCGTCACCGAATGCACCCTGGGTTGAAATCTAACAATCTCAAAAGAAATAAGTTAAAAGAACTTGCCTTTAATAAATGCATTTACTTCAAGATTCAATAATTCATAAATAACCGTTCTTCTCTCCTGTGGTCGGAACTACATTTTCATTCTTTTGAGAAAAAGGAAGAATAAACTTTGTCAAATGCATGCATTGTCATCCAGATTTTCCAAGCGTTTCTGACCTAATTTCGAGCACCACAAAACAGGAATGATTTATACAAGTTTCTGAAGTAGGCGGAGTTTATTGCCCGGACTTCTGAAGTGATTTACTGGACTGAATTTAAATCTACCCAAACAGCCATTGAACGCAGAAATTGACTAGTGAATGTGATATATTTAACGTAGTTAGGTATCATTCAAAACAGTTTTTGTGGGGGAAATTTCAAGCTGTCAGCACCCCATCATCATCATCATTCTCCACCCCCTTATCCCAATTTATTTGGGGTCGGTGCAACATGTCTTTTTCTTCCATACTTCTCTATTAGTAGTCATCTCGGTAGTCACCCCCTTTCTAGCCATATCATCTTTCACACAGTCCATATATCGTTTCTGTGATCTTCCCGTACTCGTATAGCCATATAATATACATTCATAATCAAAACTTTCCTGACGACATTTTCCTCAAAGTGTTCTTTCTTACTACAGTTTTCTACAAAATAATAAGGAATGATTTTATGTCATTACTATTTTAGTCCAATCAATATTTTTTTGTAAATAGATAATTGCTTCATATTTTGCAATAAATTACCAGTTTTTTGTCATTGTGCTTCTCTTTCTTTTCTATGCAATCCGACAGTGACCGCGATTTTACGGGAGGACAAGCCTTAAATAAGTAGATGTCCAACATGAACAGATCCCAAAGCGACTACAAAGCAGCTACATAGACAAAATTAACAAAATTATTGTTTGATTGATTAAACCAAAATTGTTACGAAACGGAAACTAGCTGTAACTAACATGATTTAATTATCCAACGATTCAAGCCAACGTGGTTTCGATTCGGCTAGTATTCATCGGGGATAAATTAAGGCTGACGCACACCTGGTCAGGCCACACTGCATTGCAAAAAACCTCCTACAGCACTTTAGTACATTTTGTATGGACCGTCGCACATTACTGGCGGGCCGCATTACACTTTTTTGTATTGAAATCCACTGTCCTGCGGCTCATTGCTGCATAATATACCTACGCTAAAGCGTATGTAATTCACCGATGAATGACGTCACTGACAAGTTATTTGTGTTTTCCTAGAGAGTGATTTGTGACTCCGTAAAATTAAACCCCGCTGCCATAATTTTCATGACATTCGTCACAGCGACCGTTATGTAGCGAGGATTGTGAAATGTCGATACGCGGCGCGAGAAGGTATTTTCAAAAATGCTATCTGTTTCATACCGCCTGCTCTGCCTCCCTCCGGGAAAGATAGAGATAGTTGCAAGTCTTGGCGGCAATTACCTACATTTACTTTTTTAAATATTGTTTCGGGCGATATCGTTTTCACCCCTAAACCTTTGTTACGAAATGAGACAATTTTGGTCCCATTAGATTCAGTACACTTTAATCTAGGTCTGCACGTACCTTTGTCTTTTTTTGTAATTTAGTTTAGCTTAATTAAAAAAAATAAAAACGCTCGAGGGAGTTTTTAAGTCAAAAATATTATTATTTAGATGCTAATAACTTACATATCGTACGCAATATTTCTTTATAATAAAAACTTACAGACCTAGTGTTTCATTATATCTACAATATTTCCAAAAAAATATGAAAATTAGACTATGTTTACGGGGGGAAAAACGTTATCGCTTTTTGTATGAAAATTTAAAGCATCACAATCCTATTAGCGTTATTTCGGACTGACGTAATTTTGGATCAAAACACCTCTCTCTCTCTTCAGTGGCAAAACACCTCTGTGTTGCCATGCTCAACGCTTTATTAAAGATAGGTAGGTATTGGGGGAAAAACAAAGTTCAGTCATTTTAAATTAAACTCTCTCAGCATATTGAAACAGGGTGATAATAAAGTGCAAGAGCTCTCATCACCCATAAAATTGTGTTTGATGTTTGACGACCCTTTAATTTTGTACGTGGCCGCTAAAATGTTGCTGTACATGACAGTTTTATTGAATAGGTAAGTATTTTATGGGAAAAGTTGTCAACTGTGTCTGTCAATAATCTGTGGACGACAAATTGCTGAAAAGTAGTGATAGTATAAGTAATAGCGTAATCAGCCTATTTTAATGTTCCCACTGCTGGGACACAGTGACACAGGCCTCCTCTCGCGAGCCGTAATCCACCACGAGGGCCCAGTGCGGGTTGGTAGATGTCACATATCTTCAAATTTTTGGTTCTGGGACATGCCGGTTTCCTCACGATGTTTTCCTTTACCGTTTTGAGAGCAGTTGTGATGAAATAATTTACACAAAATAAAGCGCCCCAGCGAAGTAGAAAAAATAACAAATAATCACGACTTAATGTTCTGAAAGGGGACGTAAAGGTGTACCGAAAGCCAGGGAAATCAACTGTAGAGAAAATTGACTACCAAATTAAATTGTCCGTATATTCAAATATATGAACTGTCATTCTTTGACAGTTGTGTGAAATGGCTATAACATGGCACATTGATGACGGGTGTCAATATGCTTAACTATTAATATCCCTTACTGTTCATCATTTTTTATAGGTAAAACTCATTAAAGAAAAACTTTTCTTCGGAGGAATGTCTACCACCTTTATTTCTGTTGTCAAACATCGTTGCTATGCGATGCGGTGACTTTGTAACACAAGATTATTTAAAATTTTAATTACTACTATTCTGAGATCGGAACTACAAATATTTAAATTCAATCATGGACAAATATACTATAAATAAAAAAATAAGTGTCAACCTGAGATACTGCTCCTTTTTTTTGTCGGTTAAAAGCGTCATTTTAATGCTGCAAAATGTGTTCAACGTTATTTAATTTGGCTAAATGAGGTAATTTTATTGGCCTAAATTTTGATATTCCCCATTTTAGCGACGACTTTATAAATAATTCTATTAAAACGTCATCGACAGGTAAATATATAGTTATTTACGTACGGTATGTATTTTATTGTTTATCAAGCGCAGTGATTACTGAACGGTATTTCTCTAAATGACTGGCCAAAAGTTTCGGTCTTGATTTTTTTATTATATCATTTGAACATAATATGTAAATAATTAAATATTATTCTCAAACATACATTATTTTTTGTTTTTACAATTTCACTCGCCAATCTTTGTAGTTTGATTGGTCAGAAGCGTTTGCTAACATAATATCAAAGTAAAAATTTCGCTCAAAGATCAGTCACTATATCGGCAGGTCACGCGGGAACAATCTGCGACTCTCGCATTCCCCTTAACCTTAAGGGGAAGATATATAAAACAATGGTTAGATCTGCTGTCTTGTATGGATCAGAATGTTGGGCCACAAAAGGGATGAATGAAAAGCAATGCAGCTGAGATGAGAATGTTAAGAGGAATGTGTGGTGTTACACGAATGGATAGAATAAGAAATGAGTACATAAGAGGAAGTTTGAAAGTGGCACCGGTGACTGAAAAGTTGTGCGGAAATCGGTTGTCATGGTATGGGCATGTGATGCGGAGGAATGAGGAAAATGTCGTGAGGAAAGTTTTGAGTATGAATGTTGATGGCTATAAGAGTAGGGGAAGACCAAAGAAACGATGGATGGACTGTGTGAAAGATGACATGGCTAGAAAGGGGGTGACTACCGAGATGACGACTAATAGAGAAGTATGGAAAAAAAGGACATGTTGCGCCGACCACAAATAGATTGGGATAAGGGCAGAAGAATGACGATCAGTCACTTTAGAGCTTACTCTCCGTGTAGTTCATCTTTTAAAGGTGTTAAGACCCTACATCCAAGCGGTTTAGCTCGGTGTGTAAGTGAAATGGCGTTATGGCTGTCTAGTTTGACGCACGAGATAGAAGACTCACGCGCACCGGAATTAGTCGAAAAAGTTGCAAATAAAATCGTATAAAATTAGAAATTAACTATTTAATAATAAGTAATCCATCACTGGATGCGGTTTGGCATTTGAAATTGTATGGTAAGTATATTTTTAATTGGATTGGACAGTTAGCAATCATTTTATGACTTCTTTTGTTAGCTTGGGGTTAAAACAAATGTATGTGTTAATGAATAAAAATAAATAAATCAATTAATAAATAATTATAATAATAAATGTTAATGAAAGGATAAACTGATTTTATAGATTAATTTTTTGATGCATTATGCTTAATGCAAGTATGTTTAATTATGTTTTGAGTTCCATCACTGTATGCGAAAAAGACTTGAAAATATCGTATTTTTTTTATTTGTCAAAATTATTTACGGTTTATGAGATACACAGCTTTAAAAAACCTTTTTGACCGTTTTCAAGAAATCTGCGCCAGAATCACCACATTTTCTTACATCATTTCAAAAGAGAAAAACCATCCATCTTACGCGTCAAGCACTGGATATTAGTCACCAACCGCCTACGACACCAACTTTCTCACAGTCGTGGGTGTCACAGCCTAATTTAATACCTATTTGCAGTCTAACCACACGATGCTACAACAGAAACTTTACGAACGCTAGCAAAACATACTTAAATATTCTTCGGCCATACTGCAGTTAAAGCTACGATACATGTGTTGAAGTTGGCTGAAACACACACATGACGGCTTTGTCACAGGCTTTGAGAAAAAATACAGAAGTCCCACTTTGTACAAAACGCTAATAAGTGGCATAATTTAAGTAACGAGAAATTAGATAAATTTAACAGCATAATGCCGTTAAATTTGAAAAATATCATAAGTAATCACATTTTAAAATGTTTTAATTAGCAGTTTCTAAACGCTCCAAAAACACCCATCTTTCAAAACTTGGTAGTGTTAAAACTGCAGATCAATATAATTGTCATTTATTGACTGCGTCATTGTTATGTTTTGAAAAAACTAAGAGCCTATTTTACGATGTCTGAATAGCCACTACTCACCGAATAAATTCAACAATGGAACAGAATTTGTATGAAATAATGCCAAGTAAATTATAATAAGCTTTTTTAATTTAAATAAGCTTTGTAAACAGTATGATATAGATCCGTTCTTAACTAGCGTGTCGTCAGCCAGGAAGTGCTTAAGCCGGAACTTTTTCCAGGAAAAAAAAAAAAAAAAAAAACTTTTTTCTGTTTTTTATAAGTGGAGACCTGTAATTGGCTTTCAGACTAATGTACTGTTCTTGATCTGTTTATTTTAGCTGTAAGTCTCCCATGTTATTTAAATAAATAAATAATAGAAACTTAATCGTAGGTGGTGAAATAGGCCCTAAGCAGAAGTATTTAATCTATATAAATACAAATAAATGACTAAATGTGTTCCTAAGCGTAAAACTCAAGAATGGCTAGACCAATCCAGCTATTTTTTTTGAATTCAGAGGAAGGTTTTTATGAATAGAAAAATTGTAAAAGTTGCCGGGAAACTTATAAAATTCAAATTCGGGAAAACTGACCGGACGGACAACTTCTGTCGGGCCAGCTGGTACCGTTATAATAAAAGATTATGTCAACTGCTTTATTTTTGCTTTATTTTTTAAAAGGTCATGTTCACGTTCCTTAACCAATTTTAGTAGTCAGGGAATTATTATATTATCTAAAGCAAACTAACTACCAATTTACATTCATTTTTATTTATTTATTTATTTATTTAAGATATACGTATACAACATAACAGATTTAAATAAATCTAAGGCGTTGTACAGCAAAATTTTCAAAACACAATTACAAATAAAAATAAAACAATATAACAACACATGAGAAATTAATAAGAAACAAAGTAGAGGTATACATGCAATCAACAAAAAAAAAAAGAAACGGAAAATTATTACTTATTTATCTTTCATTCATCATCTCACAGAATTTTAAACATTCACGACACACATCTATCCATCTCCCTGCAAATAAGTCGCACTCCGGTGTTGATGTCAAAAGAGCATTAAGCATCGTAAGCGCCCGAACGAGGGGCGAGTTAGCTCGTGACACTGTGCGTGCTGAAGGTACGGCCAATAACGGTTGTCTTCGCGGCCTCAGTTGTTGTTTGGGCACAACAGGAATAAACAACCTCATCAATTGAGCCACAAGTGCTGGACAATCGGACTCACCGCGCATAATACGGCAAGCTGAGACAAGCAAGAAGTAGTTACGCCTCACTTCAAGAGAATTAAAATTTAGTACGCCAAGTAAAAATTTTGTAGGGTAAAGAAAAGGGTAGTATCCTAAGAGTTTTTTGTATATATCCGCTATTCTTTGACAGTTGTATGAAATGCTTGTGGCGGCATCTACATCGCCACATATGAACTACGCGTCAATGACATGACGTCACGCAAACCTGCATCGCGCAATTAGAGTTTACCACGCGATTAGCATATATACAACGTCCCGACATCAACCGTCGGGCAGTGGCCCACCAGACACAACACCCGCCTGGTCGGAGGATCCTCCCTTTTCAATAGAGGATGAGTGAACTTTACACCCTGTTCCTCATGCCTCTAAATGCTAATGCTTAATTTCTCTGACTGCACATTATACAAGAGTGTGCCTACTGCCCAGCTTAACTACTCTGTGACTTATTTTCTTGTGAACAACATGCAAGGAAACCAAACTTTACTTGTATTTGAGTATGCTAGTAGTTTCAGTTGAAGCGTTATAAATGTCTTAATGTGCATATTACATGGAAGAGGGAAATTTATAAAGATACTGACACACATGCTTATAAAAAGTATGCTTATAAGCACGCTTACTCGAACACATACTAGAAATAAGCATGCTCATTACTAGTATTATTTCACTTGTTTATTAGTAATGTAACAAAGTACAAAATGACGTAGGTAAGTAAAGTTACTAATCAAACTTTTATTTTAGGAACTTACATAATTATACCTAAAAAGAACTGGCTGACTAGTAAATGTTCTGACACACATGATACTAAGTAGCTATTGCTCACTAAAAGCATGCTTTCGTGCTAGTAATGAGCACCTGTATCAGTAACTTAAGGCGATACAATTTACTCACAAATAAGCTATTAATAAGGTTCTTCAATAACGGGTCAACGGGGTGTCCCACGACACCTCCCGACTTCATTTAAAAGACCGACAGAAACGATTTCTATTATTTCAGACCACTGTTCTCTAGAGAATAATTTAATTTCCTTAAGGACAATTTTTCAGTCGTCAGATAATTTAATCGGAGGAGTAAAAATTATGGCTTGGCAGTTTTTTTACGGAAAATATGTCAAAACGTCAAACCGTCAACTTTTCAAGAAAAAGTCTGCCCTCAGTAAGGTAAATAAATTCGAGTATCGACATCACTAACATACCTAGCTAGATATAAAAATGTAGAAAATAGTCTAAAGGCCTCAGTTCAGAGCTACTGAAACCTTAACCACAGATTAATCCAGATGGGACACTCCGCAAAATCATTTAAATAAAAAGTGACTCTTGCTACGATACAATAAAGTGCAATTCAGGTCGCACAACGCTTATTTACCTACAATTATATTCACCTACAAGTTGCCTCTCTTTCTATCGCGTAACTCTTATATCTTCTGACTCGTTAGGGTTGTCTTCTTTTACGACGCGGCGCGTGAGTTAGTATCGAACTAACGTGCGAGCCGGCCGGTGCGCGGCAGCCCACACTGGATTGACCCAGTGAGATGAGCCCGCCGCGTACTTGTATATAGCTTTATAATAGGTCGGGGAAAAAGTTTTTTCGTATAATAGTATGTATGAACTTGTAATAAAATCTCTTTGGCTATACTATTTGTATCTGGCTGGTTTTGGTATCATTGAAAGTTTAAATTTTAAAGAACATAATTTCAAATTCTAATTAGGAAAATGTGTGATTTTTATTTGTTTTTCGTACTGTCAAGATGAGTGAATCTAATGAAGAAATTCGATACATTTTAAAATTCTACTACAAAAAAGGTAAAAATGCAACGCAAGCCGCGAAAAAAATTTGCGATGTTTATGGACCTAGTGCAGTGTCTGTGAGAGTAGCACAAATTTGGTTTAAGCGTTTTCAATACGGAAATTTTGATGTCAAAGATGCACGTCGCTCTGGTCGCCCTATTACGGATAAAATGGATGCCATTTTTGAAAAAGTGGAGCAAAATCGGCATATCAGTAGTTACGACGTAGCTGAAGAACTGGGAATTGACCACAAAACAGTTAATAACAGTTTTGACCCATTTGGCAAATGACACATAACTAAATAATAAACTATGAAAAAAAAATGTCTTGAATTTGTATATAAAATACGAAGGAACTTTTTCCCCAACCTAATACTTAAACCGAGGAGTGTCGCATCGCGTAAACGCTTGAGGCGCAAGAGCGGCTGCCTTTCGCATACTGATACTAAATCCACTCTAAAATCTAGTGGAGTTTAGATTCTAGTAAGGATTTAGTTCACGTTTATACTATGAAATCACTGAACTATATCGAACGCGCGACGTAAACGATATTTTCCATTTCCAGTTTACACGGACCTCTCATTGTAAGGAAATCCTATACAATGCGAGATCAGGTAATACTGGAAATGTATAGCTTGATCTAGTATACGACAACAGCTGTCATTCTGACAAGAACTTTATCCAATTGAGTTAAAGTTTAATTTTCTTAGTCGTTGAAATCATTTTGAACAGTATGACTGTACACATGAAAAATAAAGAAATACTTGTAATCTGCTTAGTTAAGAATTAAAAGTGCTTAATACGTTAACATGGCTAAGTGAAACGTGTAAATATACCAAACCTAAGCAAAAAAAAAATAAAATTTTGCCAGATTATAAGTCAGGTGTTTTTTAATTTTTTATTCATTTTATAATAGAATAGAATGGAATAGAATAGAATATAATAGAATAGAATAGAATAGAATAGAATAGAATGGAATGGAATGGAATGGAATGGAATGGAATAGAATTTACAGCATTCAGGGGGTGTTTCAAGTATGCAGCCACGCGCTGTTGGAATGATCTCCCACCACCAATGCGACGCCTGAAATTAATAGAATCTTTCAAATTCCAACACAAAAAGTTACTCATACATGAACAAACGTCTCTCTAGTATTGCTTCACTGTAAGCACCTACCTCAGGTGTCATGGCCTGCAGGCTTTGGTGTGGGATCTCTTAGAGCGTGGGCTGCTTGGCAGTGCGCTCGTCTTGTTGGGGTTTGTGTTTCGCCATTTCAATTCACCCTTATAAGCATAGGAACGCCACATTTGTTTCTGTAATTTTCAGTTTTAATCTAATTATGCAACTGGCACACTACGGTTTGTCAGGTATCATCCCTTGTTTGTATCATATCCTAATTTATATTTATCCAATCTAATTTTAATTTATTTAATAGTAATATAATTCAATAGTCTCGATGCATGAATCCATAATTTATTTTAACCGAGTATTTCGCACTTACCATTTCTTATTGATCTCATTTGTGTGTCCGAGTCTTTGTCATTATTCACATCTAACACAATTTCACTGTACGTAGGAAATGACTACTCAATCACCCAATACACTCGTTGTTACATAATATCATCAAAATCAAAACATTGATTGCATAATTGCTACGCCATGTTTAATAGTTATTTATGCAACTGACGTATAATAAGGGGTATTAAAAAGTATCACATGAGTGTTTTAATACCTAATTATGTACAGTTGCATACAAGACTTTATCTACATCCCTGTTATGAATCCTCTAAAAAAGGTTCTGAAACAGTTTTTTGCAATTACTAATACTCGTATCGAACATGGCGGCCGGCGTCATAGTATACGACGTGAATTCGAATAAGTTCTTTTTTTAAATTACGGCGCTGTTGTAGTGAAACGCGCGTGCATTACAATGTTCTTTTTTTGAAAACGAGTTGCATTATGAAATTCAGTACAACATTAAAGCACCCGTTTGGATGCTATTATGGTTACCATAGTTACTATGACACTGGCTGTTTTAATGTTGGCAATAAGCTAACTGTTTCAGGAACTTTTATAAAGGATTTATAGCATGTGTGTAGATAAAATATATTATGTCAGTACAGTAAAAGTCTAATATTTCCGCTGACAGCTGTGCGCACAGATAACGCATTCTGCGGCGTTGGAGTCGGTGCTGTCGCGGAACGGAATGCGGAAATGTTGCCATTTTTGGTATATGTTATCCATACTTTTAGAAGCGTTTATTTAAACACATATTTTTAATTATTTTATTTATACACATATTTTGATTTATTTTATATTTGCATCCGCTCCGCAGACGCTGTGATCGCTCGGGTGTGGCCGAAGCCTAAGATTTCTCTATAAACAGACAACGGCCATAAATAATAATAAACCTAAGCACCATGATAGCTGTATCGCGATCGACAGCGATCAGTACATCAGTAGCCATCAAACTAACGCAGAAATTATCTGACACCAATACACCACAACAAATAGTAAACCTAATTAGCCTGTACAACAGATGAGTAGAGCAGGAACTAACGCAGAAATTATCTGACACCAATACACCACACCAAATAGTAAACCTAATTAGCCTGTACAACAGATGAGTAGAGCAGGAACTAACGCAGAAATTATCTGACACCAATACACCACAACAAATAGTAAACCTAATTAGCCTGTACAACAGATGAGTAGACCAGGAACTAACGCAGAAATTATCTGACACCAATACACCACAACAAATAGTAAACCTAATTAGCCTGTACAACAGATGAGTAGAGCAGGAACTCCGGTTACAAAGCACCAACCCCAATTACCACAGGACAAGATTGACGTCAATAAGGAACTTTTCGGTGGACACGGCTCAATAAAGAGATAATATCAACAACACTGTTAACGGGATCTACAGGAAAACTGAAACGGATAGCAGCGAGACCTCAGACGAAGATACTGGAAACAGCAACGGATAACACAGCATAGCAGTGACATAAATGATGTCGAGAACGCAGTCTAACCCCGCCAAAAGATTCACCGCCGAAGCTGGACTTTAAATAACATGTTAATACTCGTACTTGCCAATAAGGAAATCAACTTTTCGGGAGACACGGCTGAATAATGAGAATGATACAACAAGAAGGCCGCTAGCGAGATATACAAGTATCAGGAAACAGATAGCAGCGAGACCTCAAACGATGATTTTGTAAATAACAACTAATACTGCATAGCAGTGGCATAAAGAGTAAAAAACGAAGCTTAGGCGCCAAAAGATTCGCCGGGAAAGCTGAAGTTGAAGAAACATGGCAGCAACGTCGTAAAAAAGCCCATCCATATTATATCACCCGTCTCTCCACTATTCCAAGGCTTGCTTTACGGTGCATACTGGGTAGGCTCTTTATCCCCTCCATATCCTAAGGGCATGTCTTCCCTACCATTACCGCGCCCCCCGGTATACTCACAGATATACAATGGTCTCTGTTGCACCATGTAACATGAGGCAACAGGGGCTAGTGTGAATCTATGGGTTCGTTCGAGTAATCGAGTCTGGTTAAACCACGCTGGGGTCGGTGCAATTCATTCATTCATTCATTCATTCATTCATTATTTGTTACATACTGCACCGGTCGACGTTACCGCGTCAACGCCGGCTATCGCTGAAAACCAGCGCTGGGGCTCTATTTCGCATGGGGTCGCGGCATTTTGCTGAGCGGTGGCCGTTTTGCGTAAATGTGACGCATATTTTCCCCAAAATTGTATTTAAATAGTTATTTTACTTTATTGTAGTTTGTGTCCTGTTTACCGCAAATAAACGTTTTTTCTTTCTTCTGCTTTCTTTCAATTTATTTATTTATTTGTAACAATGTAGTTTTACATGGTAAACAAACACCGGTATTTACTAGAAACTATGTCATCATTTTTCGCGAACCAATCCCCAGTGTTTCAGTACTGGCAAGAACAACACGCTTTTATGAAAACAAAATGGCTTCACTCTTGGCGAGTTGGTTCTAAAAGTTTACACTTTGAGCATTGTGTACGAGTGTAACCGTTCTGAACTTAACTGTACATGTGACTGTTTGGTAAATTAGTAAGTCATAGCCGTCTTAACTCGTAGCACAGATTAATACAGATGGGACACTCCGCAGTTTAGGTATGAAGCTACAAGTACGCGGCGAGCCCCGTGCACGGGGCTTATTCAGTAAAAATGCCGCGCGCAGGTATAAGAGTTACGCGAGAGAAAGAGAGGCAATGTGTAGGTGAATATAACTATTGGTAATTAGAGTTCTGCGAACTAAATTGCACTTTATTGTGTGGTAGCAAGAGTCGTTTTTTATTTAAATGATTTTGCGGAGTGTCCCATCTGTATTAATCTGTGCTCGTAGGTACTTTTCTAGACTTTAATGGCACTTTTTTAGATCACGAAAAGTTCGGAATAGTTTTTTTCAGTTCGAGAGTAAGTTCTACATGCGTAGCATTTTGTAGCCCTTGCAAGGAAAATTAAATCTACTATTTTTGAAATGGACATACAGTTTGTCATTATAATATTATTAAAGTCTTTAACAATAAGCAATGACGACATATTTTTGCTGTTCTCTGCGTTACTGAAAGATGAAAAAAAATCTGATATTTTTTTTCCTAATAAATGAAAAACCTGTAAAAATTGCCCTTACTCTTACGAGGTTATGATCATGGTGAATTTTTATATTAAAAGATTGTATTTTTTTATGAGACTGCTAATTTAAATCAATAATTTTAGTTTTTGAGATAATTATGGCACATTTTCGGTTACAACCTCTTACTTTGTTTTTCATAGCTTTTAGAGAAATACTATAAAATACAAAGTTATTTTTGCGGCCGGTAAAAAAAATACCTACTGCATGCGTAAATATTCATACCAATTTAGGAATCCTTCACTGTGCGTGGTCCGACACGCTCTTGGCCTGTTTTTGAGACTTCTTCCTGAGTATTATTTTCTCCTAAAATTACCGTTTATTTTCAGAGGGTTAAAAGCCGTAGTTTCGGCCGAAGTTACAGGCGTTTTCTACTGCTTATCACCTACAAACCTAAGATTAGTTCGGGCCACGAACTAACAATGAGTATCAACACCTACAAACCTAAGATTAGTTCGGGGCACGAACTAAGAATGAGTATCAACACCTACAAACCTAAGATTAGTTCGGGGCACGAACTAAGAATGAGTATCAACATCTACAACCCTAAGATTAGTTCGGGGCACGAACTAAGAATGAGTATCAACACCTACAAACCTAAGATTAGTTCGGGGTACGAACTAAGAATGAGTATCAACACCTACAAACCTAAGATTAGTTCGGGGCACGAACTAAGAATGAGTATCAACACCTACAAACCTAAGATTAGTTCGGGGCACGAACTAAGAATGAGTATCAACACCTACAAACCTAACATTAGTTCGGGGCACGAACTAAGAATGAGTATCAACACCTACAAACCTAAGATTAGTTCGGGGCACGAACTAAGAAGTCTACTTTTCGTGGAATGTGGTATTTTCCAGTAACTCTATGACGTAAGTGATCATGCAGCCGCCGCCCGGACTATAAGATTAGTTCGGGGCACGAACTAAGAATGAGTATCAACACCTACAAACCTAAGATTAGTTCGAGGCACGAACTAAGAATGAGTATCAATACGATTTAACAGTTGTCCTTACTCCCGATGTGTCATTGCCGGTCCGAAAAATTTAATTTGACACTTGTGACACCTGTGACAACTACTTTTGGACGGGCCAGTATCTTCGTTGACGGACTTAGAGAGTAGACCCCCGATTCAAATCTCGAGATTTTTTAAATTAATGTGCTAAGTAATTCTGAATGCAATAAAGCCTTAAACCGCAAATCAGGTGAAATTCCGACTTACTAGCTATATTTTTTTTTGTGAACAATGCCAACAATTTTTTACCAGAAACAGTGTTAATAGAAAAAAACCGGTCAAGAGCGAGTTGGCCTCGCGCATTGATGGTTCCGTACCATCATTTATATATAATTTTTGTTGATGATTTCTGAAAAACTGTGCTGTTTATTTATTTATTTATTTATTTATTTAAGTCAGACATAATTATTATCCATATTTTTGTTAGTAGATATACTTATGAGTTATGTTAGTAAATATTACATTATAAATATTAATTATTATTTGTTTATAGATATCGTTTTATTTTTCCAGTAATTTAGACATAAAGCTCTATCACATTTTGCTCTTTGCAAACTTCGGAAAGGGTATTTTTTTTTAAATTTTTCATCGAAAGTCGAAAACTATGCAGCCGAAAAAAAAGAAAAAAAATGTTTGAGAATGTGTATAACAGCGCTCTTTCCTATGATACACCATGCCCCAGTAAAGCCACTTCGAATTTTTAAGAAAGAATTTTTCAGTTTCTGTTGCATAAAATATATGTCGATGCCTAACAGCCAAAAAGGAATAAGCGACATTTTTTGCGAAATCGACTTAGAATCGGCTTTTTTTCTGCGTCTATTCATCTAAGTTTCGTGATTTCGCAAAAAAATGTCGCTTATCCCTTTATAGCTCATCAATATATATTTAGTATATTTTGATTTCTTTTTTATTTGCAAAATAGTTGGGCAAACGTCATCTAAAATGATTCCAAATTTCAAGTTGGTAGCATTAGCAGTTCCTGAGATATCCAGCTGTGACAGACAGACAGACTGAGTCACACCATACCTAAATTTCCTTTCTACCATTTTGGTACGAAACAACCCTAAAAAGCTGGTAATTTAACTAAAAACTTAAAGACATAAACCTAGTCGACAAAAAAGGGAAAATATTGGTCGACTTTGTTCTAGATTCTAGAAAACACGTGGAAGCTAGTCTAACAATGTAGACTGAAACGTGACCTGAATATTTCATGAACTGGACACGTTCTAGCTGTTTAGGCTGAAACTGACACTTTTCTTTTAAAGGTTAGTTACATATTGTTAGTATTTGTAAACGACTTTGTTATATAAGTTAGTTTTCATTTTTATAGTAAAAGGTTTTCTTTTTAGGGTTCCGTACCTCAAAAGGAAAAAACAGAACCCTTATAGGATCACTTCGTTGTCCGTCTCTGTCTGTCTGTCAGTCTGTCAAGACCCTTTTTATCAGGAACGCGTGGAGGTTTTAAGTTGAAATTAATATCAAATACGTAAGTCTATAGTTTCTTTGAGTTCTAAAAAAAATTAAGCTTCTAAGTCGACGCAATAAAAAAATAAGGCTATTTATGCGACATATTAAAATACTCGCAACTAAATCAAAACCTATAGGGTATTTCCCGTTGACCTAGAATAATGAAATTAGGCAAGTAGCAAGGTCTCCCCGCACAAGTAAAGGAAAAAGTTCGAAAATTGTTAATTTGTAAAACAATATCGAGAACGGGTCTTATCGCGATATTTCTTTTTTAACCGACTTCTAAAAAAGGAGGAGGTTCTCAATTCGGATGTTTGTATTTTTTTTTTTTTTTTTTTTTTTTTTTTTTTTTTATGTTTGTTCGCGCATAACTCCGTCGCTTGCCAACCGATTTGAAAAATTATTTTTTTGTTGAAAAGGGTATACTTCCCAAATGGTCCCATTTTTGTCAAAATCCAGTTCTGATGATGGGATCCTGGAGAAATCGAAGGAACTCTTCAAATATTATAGGCACACCTATAGCGATTTGGGTATTTTTTATAGTAGCTCGTGCATTTGCTCTCGGAAAGCACCACTTGGTGAAGTGGAACTGATGATGAAGACCGCAGATGGCTACCGGAACTACTCAATGATAAATATTTCTCGGGTTGCGATTCGATTACTTTAATATGGTTGCTAAGCAATTTCCGCTCGTCACACAATGCGTGTGGTGAGTGGTTGTTGAGGAGTTCTCCTGGTTCTTACCAGCAGAACTCCTCAGCAATTAACGTCCCAGCATCGGGAAAAGCAATATTTTGTAACATGTGATGAGCAATTGACATTAGACTATTGTAACTTATACAAATTATAAACAGACCCACTAAAAAGCGAGAAATAAAAACTTTTTAACAAAAAAAAAAACCGACTTCCAAAAATCACTACAAAGTGAAAAATAACTTTGATTTCGGAAGTCGGTGGCAAAAAAAAGAAAGTAAATAAAAAAACGAAAGACACCGACTTCCGAAATCAAAGTTATTTTTCACTTTGTAGTGATTTTTGGAAGTCGGTTTTTTTTTTTGTTAAAAAGTTTTTTATTACGAGGTAAACAGGTACCTACTTGTTTCTCGACGTTACGTTGCAAGTATGTACCTGTTTACCTCGTAAAAAAGGAATATCGCGATAAGACCCGTTCTCGATATTGTTTTATAATGTGCACAATTTTACACAATACACAATTTTTAAACACATAGAGTAAAGCTGGTTACAGAGGGGACGTTAAATAAATGTTGGCATTAGCACAGGCATCAGTGAGAAAAGACTAAAAGAATTTATTTTCATACCATAAATACTTTCAATACTAAGATTTATTAGTCAAAACACTTAAAGCAGAAAATTACAGAAGGACCTTTGACCGCTTCACATTTTAAAGATTAACAGGTCAAACGTCACGTGATGTCTTGACGGCAGCTCCTTCAATGTCAGACGCACACTTGGTGTGTGAAATAGAGTCTTGACAGACTGACAGACAGACAGACTGACAACGAAGAGATCCAAAGGGTTCTGTTTTTTCCTTTTGAGGTACGGAACCCTAAAAATGTAGCCGTCGACGTCTGTAACGTAAAATTATTTACTTATAAGCACACCAACAGCACCGTCACTTACACAGTTAAAATAGTCATTTCAGTAACCATACGACATTAACATAATTATCTGAAAGTTCAAGACACAAGAGAACAATAAAAACCGGTCAAGTGCGTGTCGGACTACGCACAATGAAGGGTTCCGTAGTTGGGATGAAATTATCCCATGAACAAACTTAACATTATAGTTGAAAAACATGTTCTCCCATACATTCCAACAGTAAATGTAAGTTGGCATTCACAATATTGAGAGATTTACCATGTTATTTTAAGACCACAAACTTCATATAGGTTTTGCTGTAATGTACAGGTATTGAACTATTTTCAGTATTTTTTTTTCAAAATTTTAGGCTTAGTAGTTTTGGAGATAAGGGGGAGGAATGGTCAATTTATTTTAAAATTATAAAAAAAAATATTTGAGACCCTCATAGTAAGCCCTTTCATTTAATATGTTACACGGTAGGGTTTCAAAAACTTTTTTTTTTAAATTTCTTATTTGCCCCCTAAAAGTGACCCCCATATTCAAAATTCATTTATTTTCTTTAACCCCACGTGTTTGGGTCACAGAAATCCTTATGTGTACCAAGTTTCAACTTAATCCGTACATTAGATTCGGAGCAAATTTCCTGTGATAGACGGACAGACAGACACACGAGTGATCCTATAAGGGTTCCGTTTTTTCATTTTGAGGTACGGAACCCTAAAAAGCGTGTCTACACATTTGAATGTCTAAATTTACAAGAAAATAGGATTGATTCTAGTTGCTCCTAACACATACACACACCCTCACGCACAACATAACACACATACACCCTCACACACAACACGCCCTCACATACAACATAACACACCCTCACACCCTACATAACACACACACACCCTCATATACAACAAAACACACACCCTCACACAAACACACACACAAGTGCATGATACCTTTAGAATGGTCCTTCTGCTTAATATTTCTAGTCGGAAGGTGGTAAATATTTGCCGCTCATAAATGATGTAATGGTAGACGAGATGTTTATCCGCGTTCCTGTCAAACGTACGGATGTTAAAATAACTTTGTTTTTATGGAGCGGCAAACAGAGTGTCATAGATGGTCTTATTTGACGACACGGTTGGCGCAGTGGTTGAGCGATTGACTGCTGCGCAGCATGTCGCGGGTTCGATTCCCGCACGGAACAAATATTTGTACGACCTACAAGTATTTGTTCCGAGTCTGGGTGTTTTTCTATCTATAATATGTATGTATTTACAAAAAAAAAAATGTATATAAGTAGTTTATCAGCCATCTCGTTACCATAACACAAGCATTAGGTTGCTTAGCTTGGGACTAGATGGCGTTGTGTGAAATGTCCAAGGATATTTATTTTATTTTTATTTTTATTTGTAAAGTTTGATTTTTGAAGACGGTAGAAAGTTAATAGAATTTTGCGATACTTTCAATCTGCCTAGTCTTATCCCAACTATGTTGGGATCGGCTTCCAATCTAACCAGATTCAGCTGAATACCAGTATTTTACATGGAGCAACTGCCTATCTGACCTCCACAACCCAGTAACTGGGTAATACGATACCCCTTAGTAAGACTGGTTGTCAGACTTTCGGGTTTCTGACGACCCGTAGGCTGTTATTACTTAGTTATTATTTTGCGTTACATTACGCTTTTAATTAGTAGTAAGGACCTCATTGTGGTCTCTATGGTGGTCGTATGCGCGTTCGATTACAAGGTCGGGCAAAGTAGGATTGTTCTTTTTTATAGGTACACCACTGCCCAACGCTTCTGGGATATATAATAAATAATACTAGCTGCGCCCCGCGGTTTGACCCGCGTGGACCAGAATAAAAAGTAGCCTATGGGTATAAGCTATCTACATACAAAATTTCATTCAAATCGGTCCAGCCGTTTGAGCGTGAAGAAGTAACAAACATACACACACACACGTTCACAAACTTTCGCCTTTATAATATTAGTGTGATTTAAAAACTTTGTCTATCAGTCAGTCTGTTTTGGGTAATCCCAAAATAGCTGGTCTGATTTTGACCTGACTTTCATTGGCGTATAGCTGATTATAAACGAAGTAACTTAGGCTGCTATAATTTTAGAAAAATAATTACAGTTCCGCGCAAAACAATTTAAACCCATGAAATTGTGAACAAAATCCTGATCAAATAAGGAAGTACTGACATCCACGCGGGCGAAGCCGCGAGCAGAAGCTAGGTTCAAATAAAATGTAAATAAATATATTGTATTGCGTGAGTGTGTTGGAAATGGTCTGAACTAACTAATCTCTCAAATTAATCACAAATCTAAATACGGAAATTATACCAGATTAACCAAATTAAACCCACATACCAATGTAACTAAAAATAGGCCTCAACCTTAATACCTAATGGTTCAAGATCACGCGAACATTTCTGTCAAATTAAACGGACGCGCCCATTCCGTGTCAATGTCAATCACTTAGGTAACAGCATAGAATAAGAATGTGTAGAAGAGACACTCTCAAAAAAATGTCGGGTATACTTACACAATTTCACCCCGCGCTTATCACTTTGTTGCAATACCAATTTATCTCGACTGCTCGACGTCCGGGCAGCAGGTGCAGGTGCAGGTGGTGGTGGTGGTGGTGGTGGTGGTGGTGGTGGTGGTGGGTGGTGGTGCAGGGATCCAGCAGAATATCAGCGTCAGGTATACTTGCCTGACACATGCTGAGCTGGACTGCCATTTGGTGCAACCTTGAGACACACACCGCACTGTGTATTCCGTTGTTAATTTTATTTTAAGTACCTATGTCATTGTGTCACTTTTATTTGCAGTGTGTTTTTACTCTATTTTTTTTTTTTATTGGCACCTTGTTAATTTTACTTACTACCATTTAATTGTACATTTGTGTGTTGTGCTATGTCTTTTGTGTGCATTAAATAAATCTTTTATCTATCTATCTATCTCATCATCTGCCTAGCCTTCTACCAACGATGTTGGCTTCCAGTCTATGTGATGTGTATTTTACACGGAGTGACTGCCAATCTGACCTCCAAAACCCAGTTACTGGGTAGTACGATAACCCTTGGTACCTAAGACTGGTTGTCAGACTTTCGGGCTTCTGACGACCCGCTGTCCTAACGACTGTCAAAGATCTACCGATGGCTGCCGGGACCAACGCCTTAGAGCGGTTTCAAACTACGTCCGATCCGAATCCGATAAATGTCGGTCCGAAATAGTCACAGTAGTATTTGTATGAAGGGTTGCGCACTAGATCCGAACTCTGTCCGTCCGAATTTAGAATATTCCCAATTCGGATTGAAGTCGGACCTTGTATTCGGATTCGGATCGGACGTAGTGCGAAACCGCTCTTAAAGTGCTTTCGGAGGCACGGATAGGTCTTGGTATATAAAGATTGTCACCCATCCAGGGACAAACCGAGGCATTCGTAACTTAACCTGATCGATCGACCCGTGCGGTTGTTATTACTAAAGGACCCCACACATGTACAGTCTGCCAGCAGTCCGCCAGGCGGTAATTCATAAAACAGTTTTTATGAATTACCGCCCTGTTTTTATTATAGCTTTTGCCCGCGGCTTTGCCCGCGCATGTATTATACATATAAACCTTTCTCTTGAATCACTCTATCTATTAAAAAAAACCGCAACAAAATCACATACTTATCTATTATCGAACGCGTTGTCATTTTGTCCTTCACTTCTCGCGACCGAATACTAAAATAATTTTAATTCTAATCGATTGCTATTTTAAGTTAGTACGTACTAAATTAGGTTGATCGCAATATTTTTTTATGTTTTAATTTTTCGATTTTTTTTCCTGTTATCATTTTTCGATACTGAATCTACCCTTATGCTATGGCACGTGACTACTTAAACACCCTGTATGTTCGAAAAAATTGTCTTTTCAACACCGTAAATAACCGATTCCGATTGATAGTCAACAAGTAGTAGCTTAGTGGTTAACGCAATTACGGTGCAGTATCGCTACCGAGCGCGACAACACAATCGTCTTCGACATCGCTTAGGTATATTTGATTAAACCTTTAAACCGAACTTTTTCCCAATCTCGATAAAACTGGGCACTCTAAGGCCGTGCGCTGCGTTAGGCGTGCGCACGGCGCGGGCGCCCGTGTGGCGTACTGTTTCATGTGTGCTGCACTGCCCTGATCTATGAGATTACATGAAAACAGCACGCCACGCGGGCGCCCGCGCCGTGCGAGCACCTAATGCAGCGCACGGCCTAAGGGTGCGTTTCCACTGACGCGGAGCTGGGCGGAGCGGAGCGGAGACGTGCAGGAATTGACCAATCATAATGGTTGAAATCCTCATCGCGTCTCTTGCCTCGTCTGTAATTGGACGATTCCTGCACGTCTCCGCTCCGCTCCGCCCAGCTCCGCGTCAGTGGAAACGCGGCCTAAGGCCTCATTTACGGAGACGCGGGGCGTCGCGCGGGGTGGGCTGCGGGCCGTCAAGTTTAAGAAATCTTAAACGCTTCTCCGTAAACACTCTCATAGAACGCCCTATGTTTGAATTTAGTGTGTGGGGTGTATGTGTGCCTCACACACACATACACCCCACACACAGACACACCCCTACACACACATATATATGTTAAAAATGTTGACGTACAAACCACATTCCCAACTTACATAACTGTAACAATTCTTTCGTAATAAGATGATATAAAATATTAGTCTTCTACAATTCTTTGTTTGTATTAATTTAATTTACTTTATTTTACTTTAGTTTTTCAAAATTATATAAATAGTAAACATTAGATTAATTTTGTATGTGAATGTACATTACGTAAATTTAAGTTGCGGAAGAGCGGAGTGTCCTAATACATTTATTTGCTTAAAAGGACACTTCTATCACTAGCTATGTAATGTAGTACAAACCATGTTAAAGAAAATAAACTATTTGTATTTGTAGTGCGGGCCGCGCCACGCACCGCACCGCACGACGCCCCGCGTCTCCGTAAGGGCGAGCGCGCATTGCGGTGCGTTTTTCTACCGCATAATCTGTGAAGTATGGAATGTCTTTGAAGTGCGCGCACTGCGGTCATGCGTTTTGTTACTGTAGGCCCCGCCCAGTGCGGCAGAACTACCGGAAACGCACCGTAGTGCGCGCTCGCCCTAAATGAGCACTAAGGGTAAGGTACAATGAGTGTCACTTCTATACGATTTTCTTATTCTATGGTACAAATTTATTTAGTTTGACATGATAAGTAAGTTGTCTGGTGTTGAACTTGACAACAATATTGAAGCGTTTAACATCAATGTCATTTCTCTTCAAAATTTGGGAGTGAGAAAATGTCTCTCAGGCAATTATGGAGAAGGTAACACCTACAGCTTGTGATAGATTGTCTGATGATATCAAACCCTTAAAAGGCTGTGCAGGGATCAAGATTAATTTATATTAATTAAAAATACTCATACATTAGGTATTGACTGCCTTACTGGTCGTAGTTTTCCTAATTTATTTTTATTTTGTGATTATTTTAAGTGTTGACGCTACAATTACTTTTTTAATCTATGAGATACACACTAAACTAATTTAATTTATTTTGTTATTGTTGACTGTACCCTTTTATTTGATTTAAGCAATTTTATATTCTCATACTCATTTGTAACAGAAAATGTTGCAAGCCTAAATTGGTAGGACACAGCGAACTACGCATTCACTAACATCTATATCTATACACAGGGGGTTTTCTTATAAGGTGTGAAGCCAGTGCGAGCCGCCGGTTGATTCTGTAATAATCTCACCGTGAAAACTTAGGTGAAGTGAGTTTGTTTTTGCTAGGAATTGACACTATTGACAGCTCACTCCACGCTCATTTCACCTAAGTTTTCACGGTGAGATGGTTACAGAATCGCACTGCTGATAGCAGAGTACCTGTCGATTTAACCCCCATGTATGTTCTACGATTTTTTGTAGTTTTCGAGTTATTTTGGATCCCTCATTTCATATCAATGGTAGTGGTTAGGGATAGTAGTAGGTATAAAATTTTTGTTTTTATTATCAACTGAGCTCTGCTTAAACGTAGAGGAATAGTAAATATCAGGATTCACAAAAATATGCAAAATAATAATAAATTATATAAAATATGAAAATCACAAGATTTCAGATACACTACTTTCAACGACCGATTTCAGCAAATAATGCCCTATTTAGTACATTATTGTTCAAAGTTGACCCAAAAAAAGGTTTAATTAGGGTTCCGTACCAAAATGGTAAAAAAAGAACCCTTATGGTGTGACTCAGTCTGTCTGTCTGTCTGTCACAGCTGGATATCTCAAGAACTACTAATGCTATCAACTTGAAATTTGGAACAGTTTTAGATGACGTTTACCCAAGTATTTTACAAATAAGAAAAAAGTAAAAATATGTATATTCTTTTTGTAACAGGGACTGAAAGGGGGTCTTAAAAATTCAAAGTGGGGCTACTAGGGCATGTGGGGTATCATTTGAAATAGCGCTGTTTGCAAATTCTCACACATTTTTTTTTTTTTAAGCCCCATAGTTTTCGTGTTTTGATGAAAAATGTAAAAAAAAATACCGTTCCCTTATCTCCGAAGTTTGCAAAGATAAAAATCTGAAATTATTCTATGTGATAGAAGTTTATGTAAAGATTACAGGAAAAAACGATGTCTCCGTATAGCACACTTTTCACACACACGCACACTTTCAGAAATCGGAACGGAACCCTCGGTGCGCGAGTCCGACTCGCTCTTGACCGGTTTTTTTTAAAGCCATCTCGTTGAATCAGTAAAAATATCTAAAAAAAATTATAACTCGAAAACTACAAAAAAATCGTAGAATATACATGGGGGTTAAATCGATAGGTATGGTACTCTGCTATCAGCTCGCACTGGCTTGACACATTAAAAGAAACATCCTGTATAGATTAATGGAAAAGTATGTAATCCGTCATTGTATACAATTCCTGGGAAATGTGTATAATTCCTAAAATAGATAAGAAATCTATGATATAATATTGTAATGTGTACTTTTCCTAGGAAATCTAAACATTTCCTAAATATCAATCGGAAATGTATTACATTCTGGGTGTTGTAAGTACAGCGTAACAGCGCACAAGCGCACAAGGGAGCCTCACATCATGGACCTAAAAAAAAGGCGGACGCCGTCTCCTTTAACAATAACTGAAGCACCCATAGTAAGTCAGTGCACTAATGTCTACAAGCCAGCACGCACACATTCACACCTTAGTAAGTCTACCGGCCGCCATTACGTTTTTAGAGGCATGAGGAACAGGGTGTAAAGTTCACTCACCCTCCATAGAAAAGGGAGGATCCTCCGACCAGACGGGTGTTGTGTCTGGTGGGCCACTGCCCGACGGTTAATGTCGGGACGTTGTATATATGCTAATCGCGTGGTAAACTGTAATTGCGCGATGCAGGTTTGCGTGACGTCATGTCATTGATGCGTAGTTCATATGTGGCGATGTAGATGCCGCCACATCACTCCCCTCCGGAGACCGGAGGTCGATAGTTGGCTGAGTCGTGTATCTTGCGATGCTTGCCAGTGCCAGTGTGGTTCCAGTGAGCCGGAACCGGGTGCCGCATAGTTCACGGTGAGTCGGAACTGTCTGCGGTGATACCCCAGTGAGTCGGGGTGGCGCTGCGTTATGCTCCAGTGAGTCGGAGTGTACAGCGTTGGGTTGAGGCTGAAGGTGATGACCAGGAATGCGCGTCCGCTGCATGCTGGTGGTCAGGATACCTGTTGAAGCCGTGGATGCTGGCTGGCTGTGTGACTCGCCGCTCGAAAGCTTGAGGAAGTGATGCTGATGACGTCACGCTGAAGGAGTTGCACGAAGGCTGCGCTGACGTTCATGCTCGGGGTCACCAGTTTAGAGGCATGAGGAACAGGGTGTAAAGTACACTCACCCTCCATAGAAAAGGGAGGATCCTCCGACCAGACGGGTGTTGTGTCTGGTGGGCCACTGCCCGACGGTTGATGTCGGGACGTTGTATATATGCTAATCGCGTGGTAAACTGTAATTGCGCGATGCAGGTTTGCGTGACGTCATGTCATTGATGCGTAGTTCATATGTGGCGATGTAGATGCCGCCACATCACTCCACTCATCCTCTATTGAAAAGGGAGGATCCTCCGACCAGACGGGTGTTGTGTCTGGTGGGCCACTGCCCGACGGTTAATGTCGGGACGTTGTATATATGCTAATCGCGTGGTAAACTGTAATTGCGCGATGCAGGTTTGCGTGACGTCATGTCATTGATGCGTAGTTCATATGTGGCGATGTAGATGCCGCCACACGTTACACGAGCGACGGCGTCTTTGCAGGTACTCAAATCACGCACACATAGATCGGTAGGGTGCTTCACTTTCGATATGCGTGGTGCGGAGTCCATCTTTTGGAACGAAGTTCCTTATCGCGCGTTGTGAAAGGGGGCTAGACGGAAAAAAGTCTCACGAAAAGTAGTCACGACACTTTTTGCTATAGGTAGCTATTGTAAGCCGTGCGGCGTGCGCATGTTTCTCTGTCTATCTCTCTCTCTCTCTCTCTTATAGAAAGCAAGCCAGATATTTTCATTTCTATTTCGCATTGAACAGTGTGGTGTCGCGATGATGATGATGATGATGATGATGATGATGATGGTGATGATGATGATGACGATGATGACGATGATGGTGATGATGATGATGATGATGATGATGGTGATGATGATGGTGATGATGATGATGATGATGATGATGGTGATAAATATCCTTGGACATTTCACACAACGCCATCTAGTCCCAAGCTAAGCAACCTAATGCTTGTGTTATGGTAACGAGATGGCTGATAAACTACTTATATACATTTTTTTTTTTTTTTTGTAAATACATACATATTATAGATAGAAAAACACCCAGACTCGGAACAAATACTTGTAGGCCGTACAAATATTTGTTCCGTGCGGGAATCGAACCCGCGACATGCTGCGCAGCAGTCAATCGCTCAACCACTGCGCCAACCGTGTCGTCAAACTTCACTTGCTGCGAATGCTTCTTACTTATACGCCACGAGTTTCCCCTATCATAATAATAATCATCATTCTGAGAGCCGTGGAATACCTGTCCACTTCTCAAGCACCTCTGGACATGTTGCCACTACGTCACTATGTGCTAGCAACTGTTGCCGGAGGCCCATTGTTGAGTGTGCAAGTCACCCCCTGCCATTGTAACTGTGTATATTATATAACATAGGTAAGGCAGGGGACATAGTACTTCCACAGTTCAAGGTACCCGATCCACTATAGCCACTGAAACCCATAGCCCAATATGTTTTGTTTCCATGTTCTGCAATAGTACTGCACCCACCGGGGGTTATCCTTGGGTACACTTGCATAGTGCATACAGGGATAATCGTCGGTTGGTGCCTACTCATGATTTAAAATTGTCTAAGGGGCCTCCTTCCGAAGGACTCCAGGGTCCCGTGATATGTCAAAGACTAAAAAGTAATTATCATAATAATTTCTTATTATCATAATAATAAGGAATACCTACCAAACATAATAGGTACTAGTAATTATGTTTGGTCATCCTTTTGCGTTGTATAAATGCGCCGCAATAACACTTCCAACTTTATAGAGCTGCTTACCGTAGTTGGTAGGGCACTAAGCATAAATGGTATGGCTGTCTATCAACCGTCTGTCCGTCACACAGTTGTATGTTAATAGACCTACTAAATATTGCGAGACATGCGCAGCTTTATGCATTTTTTATTTGACCCTTTTGTGGGACGAGTTTTCAAAAATATTTTCTTAGTGCTTACCTTCGTTATAAATAGGTTGTAATATACAAGGTGTAATTTTTTATTTGACCCTTTTAGGGGCCGAGTTTTCAAAAATCTTTTCTTAGTGCTTACCTTCGTTATAAATAGGTTGTAATATACAGGCTGTAATTTTTTATATGACCCTTTTAAGGGACGAGTTTTCAAAAATCTTTTCTTAGTGCTTACCTTCGTTATAAATAGGTTGTAATATACAAGGTGTAATTTTTTATTTGACCCTTTTAGGGGCCGAGTTTTCAAAAATCTTTTCTTAGTGCTTACCTTCGTTATAAATAGGTTGTAATAAACAAGGTGTAATTTTTTATATGACCCTTTTAGGGGACGAGTTTTCAAAAATCTTTTCTTAGTGCTTACCTTCGTTATAAATAGGTTGTAATATACAAGGTGTAATTTTTTATTTGACCCTTTTAGGGGCCGAGTTTTCAAAAATCTTTTCTTAGTGCTTACCTTCGTTATAAATAGGTTGTAATAAACAAGGTGTAATTTTTTATATGACCCTTTAAGGGGACGAGTTTTCAAAAATCTTTTCTTAGTGCTTACCTTCGTTATAAATAGGTTGTAATATACAAGGTGTAATTTTTTATTTGACCCTTTTAGGGGCCGAGTTTTCAAAAATCTTTTCTTAGTGCTTACCTTCGTTATAAATAGGTTGTAATAAACAAGGTGTAATTTTTTATATGACCCTTTTAGGGGACGAGTTTGCAAAAATCTTTTCTTAGTGCTTACCTTCGTTATAAATAGGTTGTAATATACAGGGTGTAAGTGAAACAGTGGCAATGTTTTAAGGGGTCATTGTACTAATTATTATGAACAACTTTTACTATTAGACCAAACCTGAAAAGCGAAAAAAAAAAACAGCTGTTCAGTAGGTACATTTATGTTCGCATAATATTCGTCAAAATGTAGCGAACAGCAGATTTTTTCCTTTGCTCGCTGTATACCTATAACGCAGGGCACCTTTGCTCGCTGTATACCTATAACGCAGGGCACCTTTGCTCGCTGTATACCTATAACGCAGCGCACCTTTGCTCGCTGTATACCTATAACGCAGCGCACCTTTGCTCGCTGTATACCTATAACGCAGGGCACCTTTGCTCGCTGTATACCTATAACGCAGCGCACCTTTGCTCGCTGTATACCTATAACGCAGGGCACCTTTGCTCGCTGTATACCTATAACGCAAGGCACCTTTGCTCGCTGTATACCTATAACGCGGCGAACCTTTGCTCGCTGTATACCTATAACGCAGGGCACCTTTGCTCGCTGTATACCTATAACGCAGGGCACCTTTGCTCGCTGTATACCTATAACGCAGTGTGCCTAAATCGCGTGATGCCTAAACGCCCATTCAAATACGCGTTTGGCCTATATCTCACATTGCTTATTTCGCGATGCATGTAGAACGTGTCATGATAAAAAGTCCTCTTGTAAAGTCTGACAACGTTCAAAGCTTCCATCGTTTATCAAATTAAATCAAATCAAACGTTTATTTCTTAAAAATATACAGGTCATCTTCGGAAAAACCGAAATATAGCGAATGAAATGTGACTATCGACCAATAGAAATGGATTCAAATTCCCACCTAAATTAATAATCATTGACGCACAAATTCCGTCACTACCTTATTGGACCAGTCACAATGACTTCGGCAAAGTTCGGTTTTTCCGAAGAAAAACGATGAAACCTTTGAAAGTTTTCAAACTGTACCTACCCGAGTGTCCCGGGTAGTGTCAAAAGGTGACTAAGGGCTTCTTCACAATGGATAAATGCAGCGTTATATCCGAAGAACAGATTGTGTTCATGAATGAGTTTCCCAAGCGACCCCTGCGTGTTTGATCAATGTTGCGTCAAGCAGCGCCATCTAGCGGCTTGACTTGCGAGTTACTCGCTCGGGTTGCTTCGAGAATGATCGGGACGCCCGGCGCGCGCGCGCGCCACCTCGACTCGCCAGTGTTCAATACAGCAGCATCGTGCATACGTTAAATATTATTGTAAAGAGAAGAATAAAACTTCATTGTTAACATATTTCAAGAGCCTTATTGAAGAAGCCCCTGCCAGCCCCCCATTGCCAAAACATTTGGACCTTCGAGCCACATCTTCGAGCCACGGGACGAGCCGGGTTGAAGAATTGAGGAAGCGAGTGGAACTTCGAAGTAGAAGTACGTTGAGGAGATTTGGAAGACCAGCCACAGATTACTGAGCAGAAGCCATTGATGCACCAGCCAGCAACGGTCAGGTTATCCAGTTACCCTTTTCCCTCCTTCCCCTGTGTCTTCGCCTTGTGTTAATATCGTACCTAAACGTTTTTCAGAACTGATCGAAATCAGATCTACCTACTGGCATTGCTGGAGGCGTCTTCAGGTGAGAAAACACGACTGAACACGCTAAACTGTGAGTACCTGCTTTCGTAAACTACCAAAATGAGTGAATCATCTGATGACGAAACTACTCCTCGTTTAGATAGTCAGAAAATATCTGATCTTAAAAAACATCGTGGTGTAATTAGAGGTAGATTAACATTATTCGTAAATTATATTAATAAGTTAGATAGACCGTGTTTGGATTCAATGATTAAAACCCAAGTGCAAATGCGTATTCATTCGGCAGCCATTTTCTTTACCGAATTTAACGACGTGCAATCTAAAATAGAAAGAATTGTGGATGAAAAAGAATTACTGTCACATTTAGATTACAGAGATACGTTTGAGTGCCAATATTATTCAATAGTAGCTACAGCAAAGCACATGATAGGCGACTGTGAACAAAACGGATTAAATAATTCTCAGTGTTTTACCGGGAAATCTGTGTCTATTAAATTACCGCAAATAAAGTTACCTGCCTTTGACGGTTCCTTCGATAAATGGTTAGAGTTTAGGAACTCGTATGTTTCAATGATACATGATCGCGACGACTTAGATCCTATACAGAAGTTTCAATACCTAAAATCGTCGCTCAGTGGATCTGCGTTACATGTTATCAGTTCCTTAGAGTTTACTGCACCTAACTATAGTAACGCGTGGGACCTACTTGAAGCTAGGTATCAAAATAATAGGCTATTGATACATAATCATGTGAAGGCATTGTTTGCGGCACCTTCACTGGGTAAGGAGTGTCCGGCACAGATCAGAACGTTAGTAGATTGCGTTTTACGTAATCTGAGAGCCCTAAATTCTCTTAAAGAACCGGAATCTTCACTCGAGGATATGCTCATAATTTATCTGGTTGCTAGTAAGCTTGACTCTGCTACGGAACGCGAGTGGGAGAGCTACAGAAGTTCACTTATATCTAATTCTAACAAAACCTCTAAACCTTTGAAACTAGAAGACTTACTAACGTTTTTAAATAATAGGTCAGACATTTAGACATGATTCATTCAGGTAATTGTAAAAATAATCAGTCACAAAGTAAACATGAGGGTAAGCAGTCAGCCGATCTTAAAAAACAGTCTAATAATTCTCAAACTACACTCAGTTATGTGAGTGCGAATAATGATAATAATAAGGTATCATCAGGTAATAAAGGGAAAACAAATAAACACAAATTGATATGCCCGTTATGTACTGGCCAACATGCATTATATACCTGTGTTAAGTTTTTAAATATGTTGGTACAAGATTAAATCTAGTTCAGTCAAAAAACGTTTGCCAAAACTGTTTACGTACAAACACTCACACAATTGAAAATTGTAATTTCGGTCCTTGTAAATTATGTCAACAAAAACATAATGCGTTAATTCATGTTGACACTAATGGCGTTATTCCAAATTCGTCGCCACAACCTTCCGTTATCAATAATACGTTACCACAGTCTTCTGTATTACACAGCGTTAGTAAAACAGCGGACAATATTGATAATCGTAGTTGTGACGCGTTCATGGATAATAATAAATCGTTACAGACTGTCTTGCTGTCTACGGCGTTAGTTGAGATTGCTGATATGGATAACAATTATCACACAGTGCGCGCTCTGCTTGACAGCGGCAGTCAAAATTGTTTTATAGCTCAAAGCTTATGTAAACGTTTAAAAATACCTATTATACAGTCCACTATACGTGTTTGTGGCGTTGGACAGAGCGTTTCACAGTCCAGTCACAAGTGCGATATTAATATTCGTTCTAAGGTATATGATTTTAATACAACCTTACATTGTTTAGTGTTGCCTAGTATCATTTCGAAGTTGCCTTCGACACACGTTAATAGTGATGCTATTAGTATACCTAGCAATATTCTACTGGCAGATCCCACATTTTATGTACCGAGTGACATAGATTTATTAATAGGCGCGGATGTCTTTTGGGATTTACTAAAAGGAAATAAAATAAAACTTCACACCGGTCCTTACTTACAAGATTCGATGGTAGGTTGGATTATATCCGGTCCAGTTTATAATAATAATCGTTTATTAGCGGCTAGCACGACAGATGTCCAGTGCAATTTGACGTTAGTTGATTCTCAATTAAGGAAGTTCTGGGAAATCGAAGAAGTACATATCCCTCCCGTTATTACTGAGGAGGATCGTTTTTGTGAAGAGTTGTTCTTGCAGACTACTGAACGCGATCAGCACGGCAGGTTTTCTGTAAGAATGCCATTTAAACAACCACCTGAATGTTTGGGTGATTCACATAATTCTGCTAAACAGCGTTTTTTATCTTTGGAGAGGAAACTAGATCGTTTACCTCAGTATAAAAAAATGTATTGTGAATTTATGCAAGAGTACGAGCAATTAGGTCACATGACGCGTTTCGAGGATTTTAATAGTTTAAATAAGCCGTATTATATTGTACCACACCATGGGGTATATCGTGAAAGTAGCGCGACAACCAAACTACGTGTCGTTTTCGATGCAAGCGCGACAACTTCTAATAATAATTCGTTGAATGATATTCAATGCGTGGGCCCTAGGTTACAAAATGATATCTTCTCAATATTGCTTCGTTTCCGGCAATATCAATATGTTGCTTGCGCAGATATTGAGAAATTCTTTAGACAAACTTTAATTCATCCAGAACAACGTAACTTACAACTAATAATATGGCGAACTGATAAAAGCATGCCACTTCAAGTGTATCGTCTCAACACAGTGACGTATGGCACTGCATCAGCACCGTACCTTAGTAACCGTTGCTTGAAACAGTTGGCAAAGGAATGCAAGGATGACGTCATCGCTAGCGTCATCAATGACGATTTCTACGTCGACGATTTGTTGACGGGAAATGATCACCGCGATATGTTGTTAGATATTTGCAATAAAACGTCCGCTATTCTACAAAGCGGTTGTTTCCCCTTAAGGAAATGGACTTTTAATTTTGATGTAAGTTCAGAAAGTACTAAGGATTTATGTATTGGTGAATATTGTCAGTCTAAAACCCTGGGTGTTGGTTGGTCTAATAAGAACGATTTATTTAATTTTTCAACTAGTGTAGCTAAAGCTGATACAAAGATAACTAAACGTTTAATTATGTCAGTCATTGCACAGATTTACGACCCGCTAGGATTATTAGCACCAGCTATTACCACGGCTAAGGTTTTATTACAAAAATTATGGCTTGCTAAAATAAGTTGGGATGATGAAGTTCCAAGTCAAATTGCATCTGTCTGGTATAATTTTATTCATTCGTTACAATATTTGCCGGAAATATTAGTGCCGCGTTATGTCATGTGTACTAACGCTGTAAATAAAGAGTTACATATTTTTACCGATGCTTCTCAGTCTGCATACGGTGCATGTGCGTACATACGTTCACACACTAATATTGATGAGTCACAGGTTACTAGTCGATTATTATGTGCTAAGAGTAAAGTCGCACCCATTAAAGCATTAAGTATTCCACGACTTGAACTATGTGGAGCTTTAGTTGGAGCTAAACTTTATAATAAAATCGTAAATTCTCTTAGGCTGAAATTCGATAAGATCTATTTCTGGACTGACTCCACTATAGTTCAAGCCTGGCTTCGGACATCACCACATTTGTTAAAAACATTTGTTCAGAATAGGGTTGTGCAAATCAGCGAATTAACAAGCAACACTACTTGGTTGCATGTTAAAAGTAAGGAGAACCCTGCTGATATATTATCAAGAGGTGTTCTCTTCGATTCATTAAAGGGAGAAAACACTAGTTTGTGGTGGTGTGGTCCGACTTTTCTTTGTGAGCCAACTTCAAGTTGGTTGACAACAAATACTAATGAACGTGAGTTTAATATGAGTGAGTTACCGGAATTAAAATGTTCTAAAACCATAAATTCGTTAAATGTAGAAACTGATAATATAATTGACTTCGAAAGGTTTTCTTGTTTTAATCGTTTGCAAAGAACGTTCGCGTATGTGTTGCGGTACATTTTTAACTTACGTTCATCGCGTGTCGGTCAAGGTCGCAATACCGGTTCATTGACCGTGAGCGAGATTAATAGTTCGTTAGTTGTGTTGACACGTTTAGTTCAATCACAATCATTCAGTAAGGAATTTCATAACCTTAAAGAAAAGGTGCATTTAAACAATAAATCTAGTAATAAAACATTAGGTTTAAGTATATTTTTAGATAAAGATAATATAATTCGTGTTGGTGGCAGACTTAGTAATTCAAAATTTGATTACGATAAGAAACATCCAGTGTTGTTGTGTCGTAAACATCGGTTTACTTGGTTATTGTGTTCATACGAACATAAACGCTTACTTCATGCTGGACCTCAGCTGCTGGTGGCTGCCATGCGTGATAGATGGTGGGTGCTGGGAGCACGTAATTTAGCAAGGCAAGTGGTTCATAAATGTGTGACCTGCATTCGCATGAAAGGAAATACGTTAACTCCACACATGGGTGATCTCCCTTACGAACGTTTAGAAGCTGGATTTCCATTCATGCGATGTGGTGTTGATTATGCCGGCCCAATATCTATATTGAATCGCAAAGGCAGAGGTTCACAACTAACTAAAGGATATATTTGTTTATACGTTTGTTTTGTTACCAGAGCAGTGCATTTAGAGTTAGTTAGTTCGTTGTCCACTCAGGATTATATATTGGCATTCAAACGATTTATATCACGACGCGGTAAGCCGTGTCAAGTTTTTTCCGATAATGGTAGGAATTTCGTTGGAGCTGAAAGAGAGCTTTCAGCTATATTTGAAAAATCAAACGAAATAGTTGATTTTGCTAGTAGTAATAATATAAAATTTAGTTTCATTCCGCCTTATGCGCCTCACTTTGGTGGTTTATGGGAGGCAGGTGTCAAGTCGTGTAAGTATCACTTAAGACGCGTCGTAGGTAATGCTAAGCTAACTTACGAGGAGTTTAGTACGGTATTGACACAGGTTGAGGCCGTCCTGAACTCCCGTCCTATGTCACCTATGTCCGCAGATCCAAATGATTACCTTCCACTCACACCTGCTCATTTCCTAATCGGCCGGCCGTTGACTGCGCCTGCCAGTGAGGACTTGACGACCACATCTACACCTACATGTCGTTACCAACGGCTGGAACAGCTGCGACAACATTTTTGGGAGCGATGGTCAAAAGAATATGTGTCTGAGCTGCAACGTAGAACGAAGTGGGCACACCATAAAGACGACATTGCTAAAGACAGTCTTGTTGTCATCAAAGAAGATAACCTGCCACCATTCAAGTGGAGAATGGGTAGGATTATTCATCTGTTTCCAGGGAAAGATGGCGTCTCGAGAGTTGCAGAAATCCGAACATCAACCGGCACAATCAAGCGTGCTTCCTCGAAAATCTGCCCGCTGCCTGTTTCTACAAACGCAGCCGGCGTTACTCCTGTTTAGTTGGAAGACGGATCTTCCAAGGCGGCCGGTATGTTGCGTCAAGCAGCGCCATCTAGCGGCTTGACTTGCGAGTTACTCGCTCGGGTTGCTTCGAGAATGATCGGGACGCCCGGCGCGCGCGCGCGCCACCTCGACTCGCCAGTGTTCAATACAGCAGCATCGTGCATACGTTAAATATTATTGTAAAGAGAAGAATAAAACTTCATTGTTAACATATTTCAAGAGCCTTATTGAAGAAGCCCCTGCCAGCCCCCCATTGCCAGAACAATCAAATTAACCCAAAGATTCACACTAGTCCCTGTTGTCTCATGTTACATGTTGCAACAGAGACCATGGCATATCAAGCACGGGACGCGATAATTGTAGGGAAACGTGCCATATGATACGATCAATCAATCAATGCCTAGCCTTTTCCCAACTGTATTGGGGTTGGCTTCCAGTCTAACCGGATGCAGCTGAATACCAGTATTTTACATGGAGCGACTGCCTATCTGACCTCTACAACCCAGTTACTGGGTAATACGATACCCCTTGGTAAGACTGGTTGTCAGACTTTCGGGCTTCTGACGACCCATAACGACTGTCAAAGATCCACGAATAACAGCCGTTACCAACGGATTAACGTGCTTTCCGAGGCACGGAGGAATCTTGGTATATAAAGATGGTCACCTATCCACTGACCAACCCCGCCAAGCTTAGCTTGACCTGACAGATCGACCCGTGCGGCTGTTATTACTTAGTCACGAGTTCCTCCGATACGATCCGATATGACTGAATATTATGATACATGTTTACAATATTAAGATTAGACATTTTTTTTACAATCCATTGAACCGATTTTGACTTTTATTCCGTAGGCTTAAGGATGGCATTAAAGGCAAAAAAGTGGTTACAATACCAACTGTTTACTGCAGCTGCCATTTATCATGCTACCAACGCAATAGAAGTCAAAATCGGTTGAACGGACTGTAAAAAAGGTTTGTTTAAATGTGTAATGTTATTGTAAATATGGAGTATAGCATCTCCTATTTTTTTTTTTACTTTTTATCACAGAACATAACAGTCATCAGTCCTGGGGGCCTAAAACGGCCACATTAAGCAATTCCTCTAAAAGCGATTCATTTCCCGAATTCCCAGCAATTTATTATGATTGTGCTATTTGACATTAAACTTCAAAAAAGCAATTCATAATTTGTGGACCAATTTTAAGAATCTCCATACAAAACTGTCAAACAGATGAATTGCGTGCTATGAATTGTACGCAAATAAATTATGAATTATCAGTTTTTGCCAGTTTTAAGATTTCAAATATGATTCATAAATACTCATTATCCTATTATGATTCTGCTAAAGTGGCCGTTTTTAGCCCCCCTGCTCACCTTTTCAAGGTCTTAGGCATAATTCGGAACAAACGTTAACAACGACATGGTATGTCCGAAATTATTAAAAAGATAACACTGTTACAGTCGAATACTTGATTTTCATAAATAGATAACAACCATCCGGTTAATTAGACAAGATAAGTATTCATGTCCATTTTGACCGATTTATCCGGTCAGATAAAATATTAATTTGGGTTGTTTGAAAAATCCATAATTATAGCCCTGAGAATACGCCATGTTTAACAACTGTACGTATTGAAAAATATTGTTTATGAATTTGTTTCTAAGTCTGGCTTGTCGACAACCAAAATATAATTCTGCGGAAAATCAGAGCTTTCAGTAAAATAAAATTATGTTCGTAGGCGAAACGTCAGTAACACTCAACAAGGGGACACCAATCTGAAATGGCCCTAAATTTTTCATCTACTACGGAGCCAGAAAAAATCTAAAAACACTTTGACCGATCCGGGATCAGACCCCACGCTTACTAATCAGGCTTGCGACTAGACCTAAATCTAAAGTGATCAATCTAGGCACATATATTACTTGGCATCCTCAAGACCAGAAGATCTGACATGTGATAAGGGTATTTTACATACTGCCTTACAAGACGGCTTTGTCCTGTATTTGTAATTTATGGTAAGCAATTTTGTATCCACGTTACTATTTTTGTATTATGTTATGTGTATTTAATGAGAGAGAAGGAAATATAAAGGGTAGGTACAGTCATCAACAAAAGTCGATTGGCACTTCAGTTTTTTAAATCTTAATTACTGAGCAAGATATTTAATTAAAATCAGAACAGAAGTAAAATAAATTTAAAATCTACTAGACTCTTAGGTATTTTAGGAAAAAACGAGATAATTAAATCATTTTGTATTAATTTACATGATTATGTGTAAAAGTAGCAGTGTTAATCGAGTTGCTGACATACTGATGACGTATGTTTGAGACATAACTCTAAGAGCCTATACTACCTAAAATGGCTAAGCATGATCCTCCGTTATGTCGAAAAAATTAATAATAATAATAATAAAAAAAAATCTTTTATTTACAGACTACACACATTGTGTTAGTGTCTAAATTATCTTATAAATAAATAAATAAAATAAATAAATATCCTTGGACATTTCACACAACGCCATCTAGTCCCAAGCTAAGCAACCTAATGCTTGTGTTATGGTAACGAGATGGCTGATAAACTACTTATATATATTTTTTTTTTTTTTGTAAATACATACATATTATATATAGAAAAACACCCAGACTCAGAACAAATACTTGTAGGTCGTACAAATATTTGTCCCGTGCGGGAATCGAACCCGCGACATGCTGCATAACCTATGTTAGTATACCTACACCTACTTAGAACACAAAAATAAAGTTTTTATTATAACCACCACAGATAGTTTCATCAAGCCCCATGTAATACATGAAGCTTGATAAACCTATCCATGGTAAATACATTCATTTTTAAATAAAATATAGTATGGTAAAGTTGAGGATTAATGTTAAGTACTAAGTATGTTAGACGAAAACACGATTCCATAAAATTTTAGAGCGACACTGACTCCGAGGGTTCCATACCATCATTTGTATGTAATTTTTGTTGATGATTTCTGATATACTGTGCTATTTAGAGACATCGTTTTATTTTCCTGTAATCTATACATAAACTTCTATTACTTAAAATAATTTCAGATTTTTCTCTATGCAAACTTCGGAGAAAAGGGGGGAAGTCGAAAACTATGCGGCCTAAAAAAAAGAAAAAAAATGTTGGAGAATGTGCAAACAGCGATCTTTCATATGATACCCCACATGTCCTAGTAGTCCCACATCGAATTTTTAAGACCCTTTTCAGTCCCTGTTGAAAAAAAAAAACAGATATTTTTATTTCTTTCTTGTTTGCAAAATAATTGGGCAAACGTCATCTGAAACTGTTCCAAATTTCAAGTTGATAGCGTCAGTCGTTCTTGAGATATCCAGCTATGACAGACAGACAGACAGACTGAGTCACACCACAAGGGTTTCTTCTTACCATTTTGGTACGGAACCCTAATACGTAAAATTAGATCATGAAACTTTGCATACTAACTAAACTAACTAAGCAGGTCTTACGTTTTTTATTTTTTTCAAATTACCATTATTTTCTCGTAATTAAAAACGTTCAAAATTAAGTCGCAATCTCATCTCGGCGACAATCAACGTCAAAATCTGGTAAAACATTTAACATTTAGAACAAATTAGAGGTTTTTACGGACATGGATATAGGTACTTACTTGCCTATATGACTATTTTTTATGGATTTTTTGTCTCCTGCTGCAAAATGCCATGATTGCCCTAAACATTTTTTGTCACATAACCGTAAACAATAATATTCTGAAAAATAAACAATAGCTTCGATACCTCATTCGTCAATAAAAATACTTATTTTTCCAATAATTGATAAACCATGTACAAACTTAAAGGTTCGAAATTATTACTAAATGATAACGTTACTAACAAAAATACAAGAAATAAAACTTTTAAAAACTTTTGGTTAAAAGTAAAGGATGATGGAAAGCTTTTAGTAAGAGAGACCCAAAATGTTTTTGTAAGTATATCTTCTGGGAATTAATAAGGTAGGTACGTACAGTACGACACAATTTAGATGTAGCTTCAGTAAAATTCGGTGCAACTTTCAGACTTCCAGAAACAACAAACAAACAATTGAATCTATGTTTTTGTAATAAAGCCTTTACCTCAAGTGCAAAGAGCCTTATATTAAGTTAATCAACATAATTTCACATCCATTAAATACTAAAACTTAGAACAATACAATGAATAGTCTTTTAAAACCACTTTAGAACATTAAGCGGTGTCTTGAGTACCATTTTATTTACAGGTTGTTCCATTTTAAAATGTAATAATAATAAAAAGTAATGGTTTTTATAATTATTTTCAACTCAACGTATAATAGGGTTTCTGAATATGCTCCAGTTTTAATGAATAAGAATAGGTGGGTGTTAATTTTAAACGGGGTAACCGTTTGTACCAAAATGTAAAAAGAAACACTTATGGTACGACTCTGTCTGTCTGTCCATCTTTCACCGCTGGATATCTCAAGAACTACTAATGAATTCAACTTCAAATTTGGGACAGTTTTAGATGACGTTTGCCCAACTATTTTGCAAATAAGAAAGATTTTTTTTTTTTTGCAACAGGGACTGAAGGGGTCTTAAAAATTCGAAGTGGGGTATCATAATATGAAAGAGTGCTGTTTGCACATTCTCAAATATTTATTTTATTTTTTTAGGCCACATATTTTTCGTCCTTTGATGAAAAATGTAAAAAAAAACCGGTCAAGAGTGAGTCGGACTCGCGCACCGAGGGTTCCGTTCCGTTTTCTGAAAAAGTGTGCTACTTAGAGAACTCTTTTTATTTTTCCTGTAATATTTACATAAACTTTTATCACATAGAATAATTTTAGATTTTTCTCTTAGCAAACTTCGGAGATAAGGGGGGGAACGGTATTTTTTTTTTACATTTTTCATCAAAAGTCGGAAACTGTGCGGCCTAAAAAAAATAAAAAATAGTTTGAGAATGTGCAAACAACGTTCTTTCATACGATACCCCACATGCTCTAGTAGCCCTACTTTCAATTTTTAAGACCCCCTTTCAGTCCTTGTTGCAAAATTTTTTTAAATATTTTTATTTCTTTCTTATTTGCAAAATAGTTGGGTAATGTCATCTAAAACTATTCTAAATTTCAAGTTGATATCATCAGTAGTTCTTGAGATATCCAGCTGTGACAGACAGACAGACAGACAGACTGAGTCACACCATAAGGGTTCCTTTTTTTACCATTTTGGTACGGAACCCTAAAAATAGCATTCTCCCATATCTCCAAAGTTAGACTTCCACCGGATTCGTCTGAATTCCAAAAATCAGACCAATCCGCAGGAAATTTAACTTAAAGATACCTAGTTATTGATGATTGTTTTGTTTAAAATTATGTAAATACATAGTTCTTATCGTCGCGAATAAGTCATAAGTCATAAGTCATTTAATCATTTGTTAATATAGGTACAATAATAGTTGTTAAAAAAAATATATACAAGCGCGCTATGCTATACCAGAAGGCGTACAAATATTTGTGGATGGCATTTAGACCAAAATCATAATCAAAATGAATCATATTTTGATTAAGATACAACCATACACTGACCTGAAAATTGCAAAAAATGCAAGAAAATTTGAATTTCGCGGTCTACCATAGGATACAAAGGATTTAATTGCTGAAATTTCGACTTTAAAAGACGATGTTCGCGTTATCGACATTGCAATGAAGTAAAAGTATGTATAGTAGCGGTTTTTCGTTAGTGACGATTTCTAGCAGAACCCCTACTGCAAGCCGTGTTTATTTATCTATTTATTTATTTATTTAGGTTAACCAACAATTGTTTACCCTACATACATTTCTGACTTAATGACTAGGGTAACATTTGCACGTGCAACAATTATTTATAGGTTAACACCACATACACAAAAAAAGGCTTTTTACTAACATAATTATTCAAAATCAAATCAGCCTAGCCTTTTCCCAACTATGTTGGGGTCGGCTTCCAGTCTAACCGGATGCAGCTGAATACCAGTATTTTACATGGAGCGACTGCCTATCTGACCACCACAACCCAGTTACTGGGTAATACGATACCCCTTGGTAAGACTGGTTGTCAGACTTTCGGGCTTCTGACGACCCGTAACGACTGTCAAAGATTCACGAATAACAGCCGGGACCAACGGCTTAACGTGCTTTCCGAGGCACGGAGGAATCTCGTTATGTAAAGATGGTCACCCATCCACTGACCAACCCTGGCAAGCGTAGCTTAACCTGACGGATCGACCCGTGCGGCTGTTATTACTTAGCCACGAGCTCCTAATTATTCATAATATTAATTGAAATAAAAATTATACAATAATAATCAAACTTAAAATTTAAAAGTAACTAATACAGAAAGGGAAAAGGACTTAAAGGACATCGTTCCAATAAATAATAATAATGACAACTAATAGAGGAGTATTCCCCTTAAAGTTAAGGGGAAGATATGTACAAACAATTGTTGGACCTGCTGTCTTGTATGGATCAGACTGTTGGTCCACAAAAGGGATGAATGAAAAGCAACTGCATGCAGCTGAGATGAGAATGCTTAGAGGGATGTTTAGTGTTACACGAATGGATAGAATAAGAAATGAGTACATAAGAGGAAATTTTAAAGTGGCACCGGTGACTGAAAATTTGTGCGGACTGTGTGAAAGATGACATGGCTAGGAAGGGGGTGACTACCGAGATGACGACTAATAGAGAAGTATGGAAAAAAAGGACATGTTGCGCCGACCCCAAATAGATTGGGATAAGGGCAGGAGAATGATGATGATAATAGAGAAGTCCAAGATAATACAACGTGTAACGTTGAATGCGCAAAACCTCTCAAGGGGTCATTGTACTCATCATTATGACCAACTTTTACTATGGGACGAAACCTGAAATCGCGAAAAAAAAAATAGCTGTTCAGTACATTTTGACGAATTATGCGTACAGAAATGTACTGAACAGCTGATTTTTTTTTCGCAATTTCAGGTTTGGTCCCACAGTAAAAGTTGTTCATAATGATGAGTACAATGACCCCTTAAGAGGTCTTGCGCATTTAACGTTACACGTTGTATATGTTGCGTCTACCCCAAAAAAATTGAGATTTAGGCAAAATAATGATTACTAAATGTAACGGTGGCGGAATCTACATCGCCACATGCGAACTACGTATCACACTGACGTCACGCATCCTGCATCGTGTAATCAAGTCGGGGTCACCAGTATGGAGGTTAGAGGAACAGGGTGCAAAGTTCACTCATCCTCCATAGAAAAGGGAGGATCCTCCGACCAGACAGACAGCTGTCGTATCTGGTGGGCTACTGCCCGACGATTGATGTCATCTAAATGCTAGTCGCGCGGTAAACTCTGATTGCGCGATGCAGGATTTTGCGTTACGTCAATGTGATGCGTAATTCGTATAAGGCAATGTAGATGCCACCACATAGCAATACAATACAGCCATGTAGCAAGAATTAAAATTAACTAGCCACTTAAGCTACTGGCCTAGAATTTATGTAATTTTCAGTTTTATTTCACTAGTACTGCATTAAGTAATAAGTCATGCCCCGCCCACGCTGTTCCAACAATAATAAATGACCTAAAACTTTGTTATAGATATCTTCATTACTGTCCGAAATAAATCACTCGAGCAATCTCACTTGGAAAATATTCTCACCTTTCAAACTTTTGTTTTAGTTAAGAGCGTTAATGGCGCGCGGGCTAACATCGTCGCATTTCTAAAGGTTTTCCGTGATTATTTTAACACTTGTATATATACATAAATCAAAGGACAATTTCCTCTCTCAAAATCTTAGATCGTTGGTAGGTATTGTTTCGTAGACGCTAACGCCATCTGTTATCGAGTAGCAGAACTACACGATACGTCGATTCGTTACAGAATTTTCTAGAACATTCTACGCCCTTCCAGAACCTTCCAGAATTATCTAGATGGTTAAATGTCGTTTTACAGTATTCTAGATAATTCCTGTAAGTAGGTACTAGAATGTTCTCGAATTATGGCTTCGAAATTTCGAGAAGCTTACACTCGTCATATAAATAGAGGGTTGCCAGCAGTGTATGGCAGTTTAGCTAGGAATGCGAAACAGTGAACAACATTCAGTGAACTAACAGTGAGCTACAAGTGATTCTGTTTAAAGTTTCTATATTTGTGATTATTGAAATATACTGTGTTTTTGGTGTAAACTGGTATAAATTTATTTATCCCGAACCCCAGCTCGTTACAGTATATAAAATGATGTGTGCTTAAAAAAAAGAAACTAATTTTCTTGCAAGTGCAGTCTACTAATTTTCGCATTGTTCCTTGGCAAACACGAAATTCGCTTAGTTTTTATTTTTTTATTTATTTATTCTTCGGAAAGCTTACAGTCTTCAAAGTCAAAGTCATCTTTAAAGGTAAGTTATGTACAATAAAGCTTGAGGAGCTCGTGGCTAAGTAATAACAGCCGCACGGGTCGATCCATCAGGTTAAGCTACGCTTGCCAGGGTTGGTCAGTGGATGGGTGACCATCTTTAAATACCGAGACTCCTCCGTGCCTCGGAAAGCACGTTAAGCCGTTGGTCCCGGCTGTCATTCGTGGATCTTTGACAGTCGTTACGGGTCGTTAGAAGCCCGAAAGTCTGACAACCAGTCTTACCAAGAGGTATCGTATTACCCAGTTACTGGGTTGTGGAGGTCAGATAGGCAGTCGCTCCATGTAACATACTGGTATTCAGCTGCATCCGGTTAGACTGGAAGCCGACCCCAACATAGTTGGGAAAAGGCTAGGCAGATTGATTGATGTACAATAAAGCTTCCACAAATTAACTTCCACAAATTTATTCATAACTAGCTTCGCCAGCAGTTTGGCCCGCGTGGATGTCGGAATATTTCCCACGGGAACGTACTGCCGGGAAATCCTTCCTTATCCCTTGCCCTTGTCTACATTATAAAGGCAACCTCTGTGCAAAATTTCAGCTTTCTAGGTGCAAGGGTTTGGGCTGGGCGCTGATGAGTCAGACAGTCAGGACTTCTCTTTTCATTTATATAGATTTTTATTATTAGGTTATATTCAACATGTTTTAATAGCGTGTGAAAGATTTCAGACCAGTCCTAAAGAATAGGTTTCTTCACCAAATATTCTTTCGCCGTAAGTCGGATTTCGATACCTATTTCACTCATAAACACAATCTTGCTTATTGTCATTTGATTAGCAGCTTATCTAATCATTAGTTGACAGTGCGCATCAGGTATTTCAGTAAATAGTTTAAAATTATATGCAATTTCTATTTAATTTATTGCGAAAAAAAATTAAGTAAATAAAACCCCAATAAAAATCACCTAAAAGGTCTGATAAAGCTTAGCGTCAACTTGTGCACGTATGGCACGCAACCGATTTTTGTTTGATTGTATGATGAAATGAAAATGCGGGCGGTACCGGTAGTGGACGCAGTGCTATTATATGAATTCATACAAAGCATACCGAAATCCGTTGCGTGTCGTGCATTCTTATATCTGTGGTGCCGTGCTTGCGTTGTGGCGACATCTACATCGCCACATATGAACTACGCGTCACACTGACGTCACGCAATCCTGCATTGCGCAATCAGAGTTTACAGCACGATCCGACATCAACCGTCGGGCAGTAGCCCACCAGACAAAACACCCGTCTGGTCGGAGGATCCTCCCTCCGACCGCGCCTCCCGCGGCCGGTGAGGACCAGTAGACGCTACTTAAGAGTGACACTGGCTGGTGACTGTCACTATAGCGAAGTATTCATTAACTAACTGATTATAAATTATGATCACAAATTTTTCTTCTGAAGAATATCAAAACTGATTAAAATCTGACTCGGTAATATTTCACGTAAAACTAATTCAAACTCGCACCATCCTGTGTCTTCTTCAAAATAAGTTTCTGTTTTAAAGTTTTGATATTTTGCTCTCTCGATGTTAAATTCTATTATTTTTCGCTTTATTCTAGTCCCGTTTAATTTATTATCTTAATTAAATTATTGAAGAATTCAGTTTGAAGTGAAAACACCTTTGTTCAAGTACGGGAGAGAATTTAGTATCTTTGGTTCTTTGATACATAATTATGTTGCGATGTTTGGTGATACAAAACATACATTTTACACAATCTGCCTTTTCCCAACTATGTTGAGTTCGGCTTCCAGTCTAATCAGATACAGCTGAATATTAGTATTTTACATGGAGCGACTGCCTATCTAACTTCCACAACCCAGTTACTGGGTAATACGATACCCCTTGGTAAGACTGGTTATCAGACTTTCGGGCTTCTGACGACTCGTAACGACTGTCAAAACTCCACGAATGACAGCCGTGACCAACGGCTTAACGTGCTATCCGAGGCACGGAGGAGTCTCGATATGTAAAGATGGTCACCCATCTATTGACCAACCGCGGCAAGTTTAACCTGATGGCTCGACACGTGCGGCTTTTATTACTTAGCCATAAGCTCTTCCTATAAGTATATTAATTGTAAATATGAAGAAGAAACTAATAATAACTACCTTTAATACACAGAGTAAAAACCGGTCGAGGGCGAGTCGGACTCGCGCACCGAGGGTTCCGGTACTATCATTTAAATTTAATTTTTGTTGATGATTTCTGAAAAAGAGTGCTATTGAGACACATTGTTTTGTTTTTTCCCGTAATCTTTACATAAACATCTATTGCATAGAATAATTTTGGACGGGATTTTTTTTTATATTTGTCATCAAAAGTCGAAAACTGTGCGACCTACAAAAAAAAAAAAAAATGTTTGAGAATGTGCAAACAGCGCTCTTTCATATGATACCGCACATGCCCTAGTAGCCCCACTTCGAATTTTTAAGTCCCTGTTGCAAAAATAAAACATACATATTTGTATTTCTTTATTTGCAAAATAGTTGGGCTAACGTCATCTAAATCTGTTCCAAATTTCAAGTTGATAGCATTAGCAGTTCTTGAGATATACAGCTGTGACAGACATACAGACAGACCATTTTGGTACGGAACCCAAAAAAGCAATCGAAATTGAACAGCATTTTGTACCTAGTACCAAAACACCTCGCAATCGTTTTCGACGTAGCCATCTTGTGTTTACACGAAAACAATAAAATAAAGATACGTCTTCGGAACTCGGAACAACCCGGAGCTATATTTGTGACAATAGTGAGAGAAGAACATGTGCTGTCTCTACTAACTTGAAACTTTGCACTTACGAAGTTTAGAGACCAAATATTGTGCCAAAAACTTCTGAACATGATGTTGAACTAAAAAGTAAGTTGTTTGTTCCAGTTTGTCTATTTTGACGAAATGTCAAGAATTTTTTGAACTACAACGGAACAAGGAGGCGCGTGGCCAAAATTGGAACAAACGTCGCCATCTTGTTTTTAGGGTTTCATACCTCAAAAAGAAAAAACGGAACCCTTTTAGGTTCACTTCGTTGTCCGTCTGTCTGTCAGGTCTTTTTTCTCAAGAACGCGTGGAAGTGCAAGCAAGTGGAAGCAAATGATGGGGTCCAATAGGGCCGACGCCGCTGGGGTCGCGGGTAGTTTTAAGAAGATACCGCGGCCCTGGCATAGGCAACTGAAGGAACACGGGTGGGTTTTAGTCAGTAAAACCGATTATTTGATGATTTCCCACCCTCAAAAAAAAAAAAAAAGGTCTGTAATCTCTTGAAGTCCTAAAAAACTCAAGCTTCTAAGTCAATGCAATAAAAACATATAATATAAGCGATATATTTTGATACTCCCAAGTAAATCAAAACTTAAAGGATACTTCCCGTTGTTCTAGAATCATAAAATTTGGCAAGAAGCAAGGTAACACAAATAAAGAAAATTGTTAATTTGTAAATTTATTACATAAAAAAATATTCAAGTCTGTCAAGACTCTTTTTCTCAAGGACGCGTGGAGATATCTAGATAGTTGAAATTAATATTACATAGGTAAGTCTATGGTCCCTTAGAGTTCTAAAAAAATCAAGCTTCTAAGTCAACGCAATAAAAAATACGGTCATTTTGTGACACATTTTGATACTCACAACTTTCGCAAGTAAATCAAAACCTATGGGGTACATCCCGTTGAATTACAATAATGAAATCTGGCAAGAAGCAAGGTCTCCCAGCCTTATGCTGGGAGACTTTTTAAAGGAAAAAGTCCGAAAATTGTGAATTTGTAATTTTATGACATAATATATTTTTTTTTGGAATCCAATGTTAACTTTGCTTTTGGGAGAAATTATTTTCAACTACGGAACCCTTCATTGTGCGTGGTCTGACACGAACTTAGCCGGTTTTTTCACTAACGTGATCTACGTACTTTCAAGAAGGTTTTAGTGTTATAATACAGGGTGTAAGGGACAGCCCTCCGCAAACTGATAGGGTGAATTCAGTATGTCATACTAAGATGACCGGTATATGAAATTCTTTCAAGAAAGTTAAGGGAATCCAATAAACCTGATTTGTTTGTGTTTTTGTGCACAAATTGGAGCGTCTATTACTGGTTGGGAGGGGTAGGTAATAGGTATGCGGTGAGGTCGACGAACTCTGCAGCTAGACAGAAAGTGAACAGCTGATTTCACGCGTCGTTGGTTAGAGTATTGCAACATCCATTGCTGGTTTTGTTTTTGCTGTTTTTTTTTTTGCAGTTTTTTTACATAAATGGAGTGCTGCGAACACACAATGCAATTTTACATTGAAATAATGAAAATGTAACTGAAAAAAAAATTGAAAAAATTAAAATTTTCCTGAGAAAATTTCCGGTGGAATATGATTCAAAATGAGGAGCTGAATGCACCCTGTGAGTTTGCGGAGGGCTGTCCCTTACACCCTGTATACATAATATGCATCAGGTAATTATTCTTTTGTACGAAGTTATATGCATAAATGTACTGTACCTCCGGCATTTCCAAGCGGATATTGATGATTCTTCTTTTCGTTCGTCTTGGGCTTATGTAATTGCATGTGTATTTAACTAAAAAAGGAAAAATAAATTTACTTTAAAAAAAGTAAAAACCGAAATAAAACCACCGAAAAAAAGTAAATACCGAATAAAATTACTTTCATAAAAAAACTTAACAGCTTCTGAAGTCGCTCTCTTCAATTCTTCAATGCACCTTTGCTGGCAGCGACTTCAGAAGACGTTAAGTTTTTTATTATTATTATTCATTTATTTATTCAAGTAACAAGGACTTATTAATACACACAGAATTCGCTATATAAATACATAAAACACACACATATCCTCCTATTTGTAAGGGATGGATACTCAGTAAATTATAGTTGTGCTGTTTATCGAATTGTGTTGTTTACTTCAATTTATTTTGACACATACTGTGTGTGTGTGTGGTGTACAGTTTAATTTTTTATCTACTGAAACTCACGCGAAGTTATCAGTATTTAATTATAATAATCAGTGATGATATGTAGTTAATGAAATAAATAAAAAACACAATACATTAAACATTCCAATACAAAACAAGAACTGCACAAGACATACATTCATGTTGATAGCCGACGACTGGAGGTGACGTGCAAGTCACTGCAGCCCCTAATGTACCAACAGTCCAGCCTGTCGGCTATCATCAATAAAAGTAATTTATCTACACCCATGCTATAAAATCTCTACAAAAGTTTCTGAGCCAGTTAGCTTATTGCCAACATTAAAACAGCCAGTGTCACAGTAACCATAGTAACCATAATAGCATCCAAACGGGTGTTTTAATGTTGTACTGAATTTCATAATGCAACTCGTTTTCAAAAAAAGAACATTGTAATGCACGCGCGTTTCGCTACAACAGCGCCGTAATTAAAAAAAAGAACTTATTCGAATTCACGTCGTATACTATGACGCCGGCCGCCATGTTCGATACGAAATACTCGTATTGCAAAAAACTGTTTCAGAACCTTTTATAGAGAATTGATAACATGGGTGTAGATAAAGTATTGTATGCAACTGTACATAATTAGGTATTAAAACACTCATGTGATACTATTATCACACTCGGCTTCACCCCGTGTGATAAACCCACATTCGTGTTTTGACCCCTTATTATACGTCAGTTGCATAAATAACTATTATTCGTTTTAGGTTTTGAAGTTGCTTTTTACTTTTTTTCGTAAGAAGATTTAGAATCAGCGCACGTAGAACGCCAATCTTTTGCGACAATCATGTTATTAGGCAATGCAATTTCCCTAAGATGTCAGTAGCAATTTGCCGCAGAAAAAGAAAATGTTCAATACAAACTAAGTCAATATTTTTCTTGAGGCAAAAACGCTTATTTATCGAACTTATCAAAATATGATTAACGTTTTGTCGATGTATTAAATTCTTGTAATACTTTTTGAAGCTGTCGTGACCAATAATTTTAGGTTAACGTCTTGTACAGTTTTAGTGACAAAAATAGTGATTGAAACACGTCAAGAAGATTTTTTCCTATATTAGTAAGAAAAAAATCAATCTGTCTAGCCTTTTCCCAACTATGTTAGGGTCGGCTTCCAGTCTAAATGGATGCAGCTGAGTACCAGTATTTTACATGGACCTAAATGACCTCCACAACCCAGTAACTGGGTTATACGATACCCCTTGGTGAGACTGGGTGTCAGACTTTCAGGCTTCTGACGACCCGTAACGACTGTAAAAGATCCAAGAATGAGAGCCAACGGCTGAACGTGCCTTCCGAGGCACGGAGGATTCTCGGCATGTAAAGATGGTCACCCATACACGGACCGGTAAGCGTAGCTTAACCTAATGGATCGACCCGTTTGCACATTCTCAAATATTTTTTTTAGGTCGCATATTTTTAGACTTTTGATGAAAAATGTAAAATAAGACACTGTCCCCCCCTTTTCTAAGAAGTTTGCGTAAAGAAAAGTCTGAAATTATTCTATGTGATGGAAGTTTATGTAAAGATTACAGGAAAAAGATGTCTCTAAATAGCACACTTTTTCAGAAATTGGAACGGAACCCTCGGTGCGTGATTCCGACTCGCTCTTGAACGGTTTTTTAAAGTAATTTCCTTTGTTGCAAGCTTCTTAATTGTATAAATATTGATTCATTGCTGGCTTTTATTTGATGCCAAAGTTGTTGTAATTTATTATTAGAAAAACCTTCCCCTACCTTTTTATGTTTTTCCAGATGCAAAATGTAAATATTTTAAAGCCTATGTCAATCTCACAAGTAAGACAATGAATGAATGAATGAATGCATTCATTTGTTAGAATATTGTACAAAGCTGTTATGTGAAGTATTATGATCATAATATTCTGCCGTTTCCGTCGTACAAATAATAAATTATAGTTTGTAATATTATGGGTCATCATTACATTAAATCAAATTATTAATTATTAGAATAATAAAAAGAAAGAAAGAAAGAAAGAAAAATATTTCACAAATAATTAAAATAAATTGAACAATTAAAGTGAAGTAAAAATTAAATTAAAAATTTAAAAAACCCCCAACGCAAAAAAGAAAAGAGAACATTTAAAAAGTCAAAAATAATACCTATCGTTGAGCCATCAAATTCGATTGAGTAATACCTATATATATTTTAATTACAGAAATTGATGGATGGCACGATAAGGTTTGCTCATTGAATTGGCGCTATAATTTCGCAGCAGGGTACCGCATATGTACATAGTCAATCAAGTGAAGGGTCTGACTTACTTATGCGGTACCCCGCCGTGACATTATAGTGCCATTTCAATGAGCAAACCTTATCGTGCCATCCATCAATTTCTGAAATTAAAATATATATAGGTATTACTCAATCGAATTTGATGGCTCAACGATAGGTATTATTTTTGACTTTTTAAATGTTCTCTTTTCTTTTTTGCGTTGGGGGTTTTTTAAATTTTTAATTTAATTTTTATTTTAACCTTTTTAAACAATTTAACAATACAGAAATGAATTTTTAATACTGCAGAATGTTAAGTTTCTCTGCACATAACATTAACTTATAATGATGCCACCATCGTACTGCAAATAGAATTAAATACTGATAAAAAAACGAATACAAGCACTACTATCTGCTATTTTTTTTTCAAGAGTATACTAGTGTGCTGGATATCCTGACTGCAACATCAGCTCATCGTGTAGCCACCATTGCATTGTATGTAGAATCAAATACTGATCAAAACGAACCCAAACACGACATATCTGCTATATTATTTTACCAAGAGTATTCTAGTGTGCTGGATATCCTGGCTGCAGCATCAGCTCATCGTGTTGCCACCATTGCATTGTATGTAGAATAAAATTCTGATCAAAACGAATCCAAACACGACATATCTGCTATTACTTATTCAAGAGTCTTCTAGTGTGCTGGACATCCTGGCTGCAGCATCAGTTCATCGTGTTGCCACCATTGCATTGTTTGTAGAATCAAATACTGATGTAAATGAATCCAAACACGACATATCTGCTATTACTTTTTCAAGAGTGTTCTAGTGTGCTGGACATCCTGGCTGCAGCATCAGCTCATCCTGTTGCCACCATTGCATTGTATATAGAATCAAATACTGATGTAAATGAATCCAAACACGACATTTCTGCTATTAATTTTTCAAGAGTGTATCCAGCACACTAGTGCTGGATATCCTGGCTGCAGCATCAGACCAAGAATTCCATAATCTTGCATAGATAGATAGCATACATGGATGTTTCAAATTTTAGGTCACACTAAGGTTTGAAAGTAAAGTAAATACCCATTACGCGTCTAAGATCCCTACCACAGCTAACAAAAGAGCAAATAACTTTGAAACGGCTAAACCGATTATGATAAAACATGTCTAAGAACCATTGCTGGAAAACCTGCTTTGAAATAAAAAAAACCGCATCCAAATCAGTCCACCCGTTTAAGCGCTACGGTGCCACAGACAGACACACAGACACACACACACACACACACATAGCGGTCAAACTTATAACACCCCTCTTTTTGCGTCGGGGGTTAAAAAGAGATTAATTATATAAGTTAAAATTCAATGAAAATTCAATTTAAAAAATTCAATTCAACAAATCTAACGACACCTCATACGTACATGCGCGTAAAAACATTACCCACCTTCTAAGTCAGTCGGGTAAAAATGAAGCAGATATTCAAGTTTGAGATAGTTCAAACACTAAAACAAAAAAATAAATAAAGAAGAAACAGTCCACAGAATAAGGGCCAATTAAATAACAATGCGTCTTAGCAACTCCTCACTAAGGCGTGTCTTCACGATCGGAGAATAGTTTGTAGTTGACAGAACTAGTCGGAGAACAATACAACTTTGTGTCCCGACCCTTGTGTTGGTATTCAGGAAGACAGGATGTACTTGTAAATGAAGGGGTAACAAACTATTGTACAGACCGCGAGGTGTAAGATGAGCTCTTCATTTGTGTGAGTGAACACAAAAATGGTACACACGGCTACACATCAAGCTATACATTTCCAGGTTACACTGACCTCTCATTGTAAGGAAATCCTATACAATGCGAGGTAGATACTTATCGGTCTATATTATTTCATCACCACAGCTCTCAAAACGGTGAAGGAAAACATCTTGAGGAAACCGACATGTCCTAGAACCAAAGATTCGAAGACATGTGACATGCACCAGCCGGCGCTGGGCCCGGATTGTGGCCCACTCCCTCTCACCGAGAGGAGGTCTGTGTCCCAGCAGTAGGGACATACGAATGAATTGGAACTCCCTGCCGGCCGGTGTCTGCGTTACACGATTACTATAACTTGGGAGTATCCAAGTGTGGGTCAATAGGTTATTTCTAGGTCAGCGTGCACCAATGTCGACCATCATTGCTTCCCATCAGGTGCGATAGTTTTCAAACACGCGCCTATGTGCCGCCCCGGTGTAAAGTTCACTCATCCTCCATAGAAAAGGGAGGATACTCCAACCAGACGGGTGTTGTGTCTGGTGGGCTACTGCCCGACGGTTGATGTCGGGACGTTGTATTTATGCTAGTCGCGTGGTAAACTCTAATTCCGCGATGCAGGATTGCGTGACGTCATGTAATTGATGCGTAGTTCATATGTGGCGATGTAGATGCCGCCACAACCTATTATTTTTATCCCGTACTGTCCCACTGCTGGGCAATGATACATTCTTTCCATTGGTCTCAATTCTACGCTACATCATCCAATTTTTAAGAGAGAGAGAGAGCCTTTTGAATATTAAAAAAAATATATTTTTCAATTGAAATGATTGTAAGTATAACCAAATAAAATCAACTCACACTGTAGGGACACAAACTCCTGTGTACACACTCACACACACTCCAACACACCCCCACACACAACACGCACAAATAAACGCACACCCAGACGCCCAACATACACACACACTAGCATATTACAGAACAGCAGCATATACGAAAATTGTACTAAGTTTTATATAATTTATATTAAAATTTTATTATAAGAATTGATTGTAGTTTTCCCCTTATTAGTTCATTTGGTTGTTTATTTCATTTTTTAACGGTAGCCAATTTCAACTTTTATTTCATTTTTATTTTATTTAAAAACTAGCTTTTCCCCGCGGCTTCGCCCGCGTGGATGTCGGAAAATATCCCAAGGGAACCTGCTACCGAGAATTCCTTCCTTATTCCTTGTCTACATTAAAAAGGGAACCTCTGTGCAAAATTTCAGCTTTCAAGGTCCAAGGGTTTTGGGTCAGTCAGTCAGTCAGGACTTCTCTTTTTATTTATATAGATTACCAAAATGCCTCCATAATTGTATTTTTCAATATTGAAATGAACGATTACTACATTTAATTAAATCGGTTAAACGTAAACAGAAAGGTAAAGTAAACAATAATAAGCTATAGATTATTTTAAACAACAGTGAGTGAACAATCGTAGTTCCCAAACTGTCGAGTTGTACTAAACTTTACACTCCCACACCCTACTAACTCAAGGCTATTGTGAATCCCTATTGAGGAAATAGGGAACTAAAGTTTTAGTAGTAGTATATTCGTGAAAATTCTGTTTGTGTTTTCTGCGAAAATTATCGAATTTTCGGGTATTAGAGATAATTTCTATGAAGATAAACATTTAGTTCGTTATGTTTAAGTTTCAAGAAATAGAGGTCAATATATTTTTTAGGGCACAGCACAAATAAAGGAAAATGTCCGAAAATTGTTTGGAATTGTAGTATACATTTTTTTTTTAGGATGACAAACTTAAATTTGCAGTTGAAGAATTGACCGTGACCGATGTCAATGTATGTTTATCGGAGCACCGATGGCTGGTGGAGCAGACGAGTCCTGGAGACCGCGTATGGGCAAACGTAGTGTGAACGCCCCCAAGCTAGATGAACTGACCTGGGACAGACTGGATGCGGAAGGCGCAGGACAATGTGTTGTGGTGCAGCCTAGGAGAGGCCTATGTCCAGCAGTGGGCTGCGACTGCGTTATTGTCCCTAAAGGTAAAGGTCGTTAGACAACCAGCGTCAGACAGCATCTGTCTGGCATTAATGCTCAAGTGAATTTTTTTGGCGCAGCTGTTTTTAATTGTTGTTAAAACATTATTTCCACATTTTTTTTTTGTTTCACAAACGTGTGTCCCAATAAACGTTTCTCTTAATTTCTTTTCTTTATCTGACCAAGATTATGTCTGGACTTTAAAAGAGACTGTGACCTCTGAGTTTGTTTCGGCGTTTGTTCTCAGAGTAGTCAAATAGGAAACGCCGACCTCATCTAGTTCTTAAAATATGATTGACGTGTAAAAGCGTTTGTACAAACCTTCTTACAGAAATGAAATCATATATCATTATCATTTATGGGTATCGTATAACACCTCTGCCAAGCCCTACAAGCTGCGGGGTATATACAGGACTGATGTAATTATGTTTCGTGTGTTGGTCCAAGACGTCGTTTTCAATTTTTAACTTGTAGTAGCGTTATCGCGTCGCCATTATCCACGTATTTCACAGTTATTTAAAAAAAAAAAAAAAAAAACTTTTTCTGAACGCTTTGCAACTGAACGCACCCTTTGCTTGCTTGCTTGCGTTATCTGTGTCACCTGTCATGTCATTAACGTTTTCGTGCACGCCGAAGAACCACGGAATAGAATTCTTCATCTACGGAATAGATCTTCAGAAATAAAAAATGGGTAAGGATAAACGAAGAGACAGGGATTATGACGACGTTTTGTATAAACAAATAAAGAAACTAAAGAAATCCCTGAAGAAAAGACGCAGAACAGCAGGTGAGTAAATTGTGAAACGTGTCTAGGTACCTACACGGAAGAAAAAAAAGGAAAAGCCGCCAACGGTTTTTAATCTGGTGTTGTAATCTGAAATCAAAAGCAAATATCTTGAGAATTTGTTCCGTGCGGTGAACTTTCCACCCGTGAGACTTATTTCTTGATAATTTTAAAACGTTTGAGAATATACTCGTGTACAAATACTGACGTACTGGAAGTACCTACGTCGTGGTTTATTCCAAGCTGAAACATAATATGAGAATATACTCGATGAGGTATATTTCGTATACATTGTTATTGCTCAGTAAATGACAAAAATTGACATTTTTTCAGAACATTCGCCTGAACATTGTCAGTTACAAACAGACAACATAGTCACTGTACCAGAACAAATTGCGGAACCAGTTTTAGAACAAACTGTCGAGCCTGGGGCTGAACAGATGGAAGTTGAACCAGTACTCGAGCACTCGGCTGAAACTGAGCCACACGAAATTTTTGATGAAGTGTTGGGAGATGACCCCACTAAAACAAATAAATACGGGCCGAACATTCACAAAGACATAGCATCCCGCTGGGAACACATCACTAAAGAAGGCCTACAAAAAGACACAAAATCAGATCTTTTAAAGAGAGCTCTCATCCCGGAAAATTGTAAATTCTTAGAAGCTCCGGTTAAAAACCCGGAAATAGTAGCAGCCATATCTGACACTGTACTTAAAAGGGACAATGCGTTAGCTGCTCAACAACACTTGTTGGGTCAGGCCACTGCCTGCATAGCAGTAGCTCTTAATAATATGCTGAAAGATAATAGTAACATCGAACACACAAAAACAATAAGCAATGCAGGCCGCATGCTGTGCGAGCTGTTCCACATGCAGAGCAGTGCCAGACGCTCCTTAATACAATTTGCACTAAACAAAGAAACAAAATGCATTGTACAACATACTAAAATTGGAACACAGCTATTCGGTGACGAGCTTGGTGAGGCTTTAAGAGCAGGAAAAGCCATTACAAAAACTGGCTCAGAAATAAGGTATTCAAAACCTCCACCTAACAAGCCAGACTCAAGTCAAAACCAGTCTTTAAACTACCGGGGCCCGCCTCGCAAACCACAGCAACAGCGACCACCACAACCGAGTGCGGGCAGAGCAACCAACACCAAACAAGCCAACAAACATGTTCCGCGGGGCCCTCCACAGAGGACACAGCGCTACAGGAGATAGAGGTACAGTGTGCTGGAAAACTTCCTTATTTTTATGATAATTGGTGTTCTATTACCAATGATAGAACTGTTTTATCCTGGATTAAGGGGTACCATATTCCAATATCTGGCTTACCCTTCCAATCCAACGAATCACTAAACATAAAGGTATCAAATTCACATGAAAAAGAGACTCAAAATGCAATATCACACCTATTAACAATTGGTGCAATCACAGAATGTCAACCACTTAGCAGCCAATTCTTGTCTCCTATATTTCTAACACCAAAACCCAATGGGGATTTCAGATTTATACTCAATTTAAAAACATTTAACAAATTTGTGACTACATCACACTTTAAGCTTGAAGACATTAGAACTGCTATGAAATTGATATCACCCCATTATTTTATGGCTAAGATTGATCTAAAAGATGCATACTTTGCAATAAACATAGACAACAACTCGAGACAATTTTTGAGATTTATATGGCAGGGGAAAATATATGAATTCAAAGTATTACCTTTCGGCCTTAACACAGCCCCCTATGTTTTTACAAAAATAATGAAACCCGTCATAGAACACCTTCGTTCTATGGGAATTCTATGTACTATTTATTTAGACGATGCACTTCTTATTTCCAAGTCATACCATGACCTAATTAAAATAATTGATATCACAATCAATCTACTAGAATCATTAGGATTCATAATAAATTATGACAAAAGTGTACTGACACCTTCACATACATGCCAGTTCCTAGGTTTTGTCCTCAATTCATCAGATATGACAATAGAACTACCACAAGAGAAACGCCTAAGAATAAAAAAGGAGATAGTTCAATTTTCAAAATTAAAGTGCTGCAAAATAAGACAATTCGCACATTTTCTTGGCCTCCTTACATCTGCATGTCCGGCTATTAAGTATGGGTGGTTATACACTAAATTATTCGAGAGAGCAAAATATCTTAATCTAATTAACAATGACAATTATAACAAAGTAATGTCCCTACAAGAATCTCTTCAACCAGACTTTAATTGGTGGTTAGAACATATTGATAACTCGAGTAATCACATCCGATCAGACTCATACACTAAAGAAATCTTTACAGATGCCTCCTTAACGGGCTGGGGCGCGGCTTGCAACTCTCATTCTCTGGGTGGAAATTGGTCCCAAACAGAATGCGAGAAACATATAAATTATTTGGAATTACTTGCAGCTTTTATGGGTCTGAAAGCTTATGCTACACACTGTTCCAACTGTCAAATTCTTCTAAGAATTGATAACACCACTGCCATCTCATACATCAACCGCATGGGTGGTGTCCAATATCCTCATCTAAATGAAATTACTCGAATCATATGGCAATGGTGTGAAGCAAGAAATATTTATTTATTTGCATCCTACATACAATCTAAAGATAATTTTATAGCTGATAAAGAATCAAGAAGAGATCACTCTAATATAGAATTCGAACTGGCTGATTATGCTTTCAAACAGATAGTATCATTACTGGGTCAACCAGAGGTAGACCTTTTCGCAACAAATGAAAATAAAAAATGTGAAACTTACGTCTCATGGAAACGCGATCCTAACGCTATTTCAATAGATGCTTTTACAATACCATGGACTAAACATTTTTTCTATGCCTTCCCTCCATTCTCATTATTACTCAAAACTATAAAAAAGATAGAAAATGAAAATGCTAGGGGTATTTTAGTCGCTCCCTACTGGCCGACACAGCCCTGGTACCCTATGTTTGTAAATCTTCTTGATTCTGAACCAGTTTTCTTTTCACCTAACAGATTGCTACTCACATCAATCAACGGCCAGCCACACCCTCTATATCCCAATCTTACCCTGGTGGCAGGGATCTTATGCGGCAAGCACTGATATCCCGGGGAGCCCCAGAAATATCAACGGAAATCATGATTTCTTCAATTACAGATAACACTTTTACTCAATATAATACTTGTTTTAAACAATGGTGGGAACATTGCTCAGATAAAAATATTAATCCTCTGTCTGCAACACCATCAGATATTATAAATTTTCTGACAATACTTTACAACAAGGGTTTAAAGTATGGCAGCCTTAACTCATGCCGCTCGGCATTATCTCTTTTGCTAGGACCTCAAATTGGAGCCCATGAATTGGTCAAACGATTTTTAAAAGGTGTGTCTAAACTAAAACCAAATGCTCCTAGATATAATATCACATGGGATCCCAGCATTGTAATAAACCATCTTAGCACATTTTTTCCCAATGTACAAATATCTCAAAAAAATGCTAGGGAAAAAAGTGGTTACCCTACTAGCCTTAATAACAGCACACAGAGTACAAACCCTTAGTCTAGTTAAACTGGAAAACATAATTTATCAGGATAGTAAAATCATAATAAAAATTACAGATCCTGTTAAGACAACCAGAGAGGGCACACCCCAGCCTGTACTAGTGATCCCATTCTTCTTGAATAAGCCTGAGATTTGCCCGGCTCAAGCACTTTTAGATTACTTAAAAGTGACAGAAAGAGTCAGGCCCTTGAGAACAGGTAACTTATTTATTAGTTTTAGAAAACCTTATTCTGCTGTTGGATCAGAGTCAATTAGTCGTTGGATTAAGGAAACCATGACTGAAAGTGGTATTGACACCAGCATTTTTTCCTCACATAGCACTATACATGCTTCCTCCTCTAAAGCAAAGTCAAGTGGGTTAAATATTGACCTAATTAGAAAGACTGCAGGCTGGAGTGAGTCTTCCTCTGTGTTTGCCCGTTTCTATAATAGACCAATACTGGATTCATCTGAATTATTTGCAAGAACAATTCTTGATAATAATTAAAGTAATAAGTATAATTGTGTTATGGGATGTTAAATATGTTGTGTATGGTGTTAAGTATGGTTATGTTATCTTTTTTGTTTTATGGTGTTATTTTAATTTTTGTGTAACAAGTTAATAACAAAACAATATCAGATTTATTGTTAAAGTCAAAATCGATGAGACTGAACATACATTAATTTTGTAAGAAATATCATTGTTTTCTTTTCAAAATTCATGACCAAAATTTCACGATACTTTAAACATCCTACAAGTTAAAAATTGAAAACGACGTCTTGGACCAACACACGAAACATAATTACAAATCAAACGAACTTACCTGTGAGTGAAGTTCGATGTTAATTATGTGAGAGTGTTGGTCCAAGACGTCTTGGATCCCACCCAAATTAACCCATTATTTGTTTACAAATACCCTAAGTTTCAGACCGTGAAATTTGGTAAGTATCTTCAAACTAAATGACATGACAGGTGACACAGATAACGCAAGCAAGCAAGCAAAGGGTGCGTTCAGTTGCAAAGCGTTCAGAAAAAGTTTTTTTTTTTTTTTTTTTTAAATAACTGTGAAATACGTGGATAATGGCGACGCGATAACGCTACTACAAGTTAAAAATTGAAAACGACGTCTTGGACCAACACTCTCACATAATTAACATCGAACTTCACTCACAGGTAAGTTCGTTTGACTTGTAATTATACTTGCCACGTGTTTAATCCACCCTATATGATAAGAAACGTGTCTTCATTAATCCGGTTTGTGGCGTAATCAGAAAGTAGTAATTAACGAGTAAAACTTAACGAGTAAAAGTATGGCATATTAAATATATTATGATGTGGCGAGTATTAGAGCGGTTATTTGTTTTATATAGTTTCACGTTTGTAGTTACAGTTAAGCAAAGTATTCACGAGATAATGCATTATCTATTTTTTTTTTATACGAGTATAAATAGAGATATAATATAATATAAAAGAGAAGTCCTGACTGACAGACTCATCAACGCCCAGCCCAAACCCATAAACCTAGAAAGCTGAAATTTTGCACAGACGTTCCCTTTATAATGCAGACAAGGAATATGAAAGGATTTCTCGGTAGTACGTTCCCGTGGGATATTTTCCGGCGAAGCCGCTGGCAAAAGCTAGTTCATTAATAAAAAATCGTGAGTTTTCAATATCATCATGACTGGCAGCCTTGTTCCCCCACTGCTGAGTATTGACCTCTTCCCGTTTGTGCCATGTTTCCCTGATCTATTGTAGCCTCATCCAGGTCTTCCCCGCAATCTTCTGTAGTTCCTCCACCTAGCTGTTGATGTTGTTTGACAAAAATATAATTTAATGTATTGTGTTGCGTAAATTATTTTGCATAGGTACTATTGTATAGAATCTAGTTCTTCTAACTGAACAGACAGCTGTGCTGCTGGGGAGTTTGTTCCGCTACTTCTTCTTCCCAGCTAAAGCACTAGGAAGTGGTGAAGGGCGGGCGTTTTGTGGGGACTGTCTTACTGTAATTTTGACGTTCAAAAAGTGCTGATTCTCAGCCTAATTTGAATAAAGGACTTTTGATTTTGATTTTTTTGATTTTGATCTGCCAACGCTCCTTCTGCCGTCTCTCGGCAACCGTTCCGGTAGTTTTCGATGTGTTAACAATATCTGTCTAACCTGATCCTGATTGATTTTTAAGGGTTGGAGAAAAATAAACTGGATGTAAACATCATCATCTGCCTAGACTTTTCCCAACTATGTTGGGGTCGGCTTCCAGTCTAACCGGATGCAGCTGAATACCAGTATTTTATATGGAGCGACTGCCTGTCTGACCTCCACAAACCAGTTACTGGGTAATACGATACCCCAAGAGGTACCAAGTACCAAGGTACGACTGGTTATCACACTTCCGGCTTCAGACAATCCTTAACGACTGTCAAAGATAAGAATAAGAATAAGAATAATTTTATTGGTCCATCGTTACAAAATAAATTACTTACAAAAATAATAATATTGAGTGCTTGCTGTAACTAGAATAAGTAACATTTATTTGAACAGTAGTCCCCAAACTAGGCAGCGCCTGTATCTTGGGGGCCTGAGTTGCGTAATCTTAAGTTTTAATTCGAGACATTTTGTGTTAACAATTTAATTTCAGGATGTTTGAAAATGGACATAATACAAGAATTATAATTAATTAAGGGTAGAGAAATAACAAGTTAAAAATAAAGTAAATTGAGCAATATAAAATAATTCTAAATAATGATGCAGTGTGTGTGTGTGAGGGTATGTGGGGTGTGTGTGTGTGTGTGTGTGAAGTGTGTGTGTGTATTGTAGTAGGTGTGGATTTTTGTGTGGAGGAACTAAATGATTACGTGAATGACTTGCTAGTAGATTTTGGTGTTAACTCACTATTTCCTCAGTGTCGTTGTATGACAGGGAGAGAAGCCAGCTTTTTGTCATTATTTTAAATGAGTGTGTGTTAAGACCTTTAGTATCACAGCGCTTGCTTATTTTATTGTAGATATGAGTGTGTAAGTAAGAGGGGCACCGTCTGGCCAGAAGACTGTTTGCATTAGGAAGAGGGACATGTAAGATACGTTTTGAGAGCAGGCTTTGGTAGTCAGGTCTGTTTTTAATAGACTTGTGTACATGCAGTGCGGCACTAATTATATACAGTTGACGTACTCGAAGAACCGGAAATTCACTGTATAGCAGGTCTGTCGGGAACCTAAAGGGCTTTCGAAGCATTGCGAAGATCCAGGAATGACAGCCGGGACCAACGGCACAACGTGATTTCTGAGGCACGGAGGGGTCTTGGTATGTAAAGATAGACCCATGGATCCATGAACTATCCACGGTAAGTGTACCTTAACCTGAACGACCGACCCGTGGGGTTGTTAATACTTAGCCACAAGCCCCACAACAACTCCATGCAGTGTAACCTAAACATTATGTCGTTTAAACGCGTTTTACTGTGATCTAATTCGAATATGTTTGCGAGTTACGCGTTTCACTCAAAACATTTATTGCTCGTAATATTGCGCTGTTTACGGCCGTGTACATAAGCAGAGCTCGTAAAGTAGACGCTGTCAAGTCTATATGTGATATTATTATGTGGCTGGAATGTTCAATATGTGGTTATAATTATTATTAACGGGTTTTGGCGGAGTTTGGATTGTTTTTTTGGAATATGAGGTAGATACCATGAACGAATTAACCACTGGACCCTATAAAAAATACAAATGTATGAAAACTCGTTCAACCACATTACATTTGATTAAATTTTGTGTTAAATAACAATATATGTAATAAAATAATGTACTTACAAGTGAAAAGAAATAGTGCTGCTACCGCCACTACAGTTGTAACACCATTTAACTCAACATTTAGTAATCAAATTTTTGGGGATGTTTTGTTGACAAGTAAGTGCTTGAGACTGACGCAAATACAAGCGACCAAGGCTAGAATTTCCTGGTTACTGACAAGACCGTAAAGGTGCGTCCGCTTATATGTCGGGTCCAGTGGTTAATTCGTTCATGGTTAATTATTTCATCACCACTGCTCTCAAAACGGTGAAGGAAAACATCGTGAGGAAACCGGCATGTCCTAGAACCAAACATTTGAAGACATGTGACATCTACCAAACCATATTGGGCCCGCGTGGTGGATTACGGCGCACTCCCTCTCACCGAGAGTAGGCCTGTGTCCCAGCAGTGGCAACATTATAGGCTGATTATGATACTTATTGGCCTATTGAAGGTTTTACGTAGTTCTCATTGTCTGTGGTAGATAACTAATCATCTAGGAAATGTCTGAATTCTAAAAGTGAACCCGACATTTACCGATGTTTCTTGCTTGCAAGAAACCAAAAACACATTTGTAGACTGAGGTACAAATTATGATTGTCGATAACCTTAAATAAAAATATGCTGAGTTCTATAATAATCATTCTCCTGTTTCAAATTCTCAAACATTTTTTTCTTAGGCCGCATAGTTTTCGACTTTTGATGAAACACGTAAAAAAAATACGGTTCCCCCCCTTATCTCCTAAGTTTGCGAAGAGAAAAATCATAAATTATTCTTTGTTTATGTAAAAATTACAGGAAAAATAAAAGGATATCTCTAAATAGCACACTTTTCAGAAATCGGAACGGAACCCTCGGTGCGCGAGTCCGACTCGATCTGGACCGGTTTTTTCCATACTTCTCTATCAGTCGCCATCTCGATAGTCACCCCCTTTCTAGCCATGTCATCTTTCAGACAGTGCATCCATCGTTTCTTTGGTCTTCCCCTGCTCTTAGGGCCCTCGCTCACGGCGACTTTTTGTAGCGATGCTGTCGCGCGTCCGCAGATACAGTCGCGAAGCGATCGCTAGCTGTGTGCCCTCGTCCAAGGGCCCAGATTCAGTCGCAACGCAAACGCGATACTGGCGCGCTTCTGTCGCGATGCAAACGCGATTCAGTAACGGCACAAAAATACCTGCGATCGCTACAGTTGCAAGATGGACTCCGTTGAGGCAACATTCGTCACGTTGTCTTTGGTGCTGCTTTTACGTAAGCAGCCGAAGCGTAGGCAACGAAAGCTCGGTTCTTCACTCACGCGCCACCCTCCCTCTGTTCTCTCCCCGATGTCGTCCGACACGGTCGCGCGTTTGCATCGATACAGTCGCGATACTGTAGCGCGTTAGTAGCGCGTTGGCATCGCTTTTGTAGCGCGTTGCAAATGCGACTAACGCGCGTTAGTAGCGATGCAGTCGCGCATTTCGTAAACGCGCGACAGCATCGCTACAAAAAGTCGCCGTGGGCGAGGGCCCTTATTTATAGCCATCGACATTCATACTCAAAACTTTCCTCACGACATTTTCCTCATTCCTCCGCATCACATGCTCATACCATGACAACAGATTTCCGCACAACTTTTCAGTCACCGGTGCCACTTTCAAACTTTCTCTTATGTACTCATTTCTTATTCTACCCACTCGTGTAACACCACACATCCCTCTTAGCATTCATCCCTTTTGTGGCCCAACATTCTGATTCATACAAGACAGCAGGTCTAGCCATTGTTTTATCTTGCTTCCTTATGTTTCTTTAATACATATTGGATAAAAGGACCAATATAAATAATAGAAAGTTGAATCAGCTCAAAAACGAACCTATACTCTATAGGCGGGGAACAGTTGTAAGCTCTTTATGAAAAAACGTACAGTGTCCTCATACAAAATCACCAAAAATTTTCAAAAAATACAATGTTTGTATGAAATCAATATGAAATTGTACAAAATTCATTACTTATGTTAAACATCCTGAAAATTTATACAGTAAGCGTCTATATATTTCACCATCTATGATTAAATTCCTATTAACTTACTTGGCAGATAATTTCAGACGAATTCTGTTCCATTTTTGAATTTATTCGGTAAGTAGTGACTATTCGGACATCGTGAAATACGCCATAAATCTACAGTAATACAGTGTATCTGGAAGCACTAGGTGTAAGAGAAACGCAGCTGCTTAGGAATCACACTAAAATCACACAGATCACACAAATTATAATCCAACAGAACTTTTGAGTTAGCCGACGTTCGCACGGACGTAAAATATCGCGGAGGGATTTTATCGCACACTGGATTTTCAACTCTGGATGTTGAGCCGAGCATTGAGAATCTAACTTAAACAACAACAGAGTGCATTCTAGTGCATCGAAAAAAAATACACTATTGGATTTTCAACTCTCGGTGCGTTGAAAATCTGTGCGCGAAACAAAATCGCCGCGATATTTTTACGTCCGCGCGAACGTCGACTACGCGTGCACTTTCGCTCACTGGTGTGTAGCTCACTAACGAAAACTTATCGTAAGTAAAGTGTGTCAAGAAAGAAATATCTTTAACACCAACAAAAACCTCGACCTAAAACTCATAATATTTACAAAAATAACTTACAAATATATTAAAGAAAAATACTTCTTCAGAAAGAAAGGCTTGACTAAACAAATCTTAGCTTTCTGATGGAAATATTTGAGAATGAGTTTCTTTTATTATGTTTATTTTGACCGAAAAAGAGTATATTTGTGATTGTAAGTGACCCTACGATTCGACGAAGTAGGTATGTGGGGATGGAAATACTAATACTATATAAGTGTGAAGTGTCTTTTTAGAGGATAATAATAATAATATGCTTGGACATTTCACACAACGCCATCTAGTCCCAAGCTAAGCAACCTAATGCTTGTGTTATGGTAACGTGATGGCTGATAAACTACTTATATACATTTTTTTTTTGTAAATACATACATATTATAGATAGAAAAACACCTAGACTCGGAACAAATACTTGTAGGTCGTACAAATATTTGTTCCGTGCGGGAATCGAACCCGCGACATGCTGCGCAGCAGTTAATCGCTCAACCACTGCGCCAACCGTGTCGTCAAAATGCTTGGACATTTCACACAACGCCATCTAGTCCCAAGCTAAGCAACCTAATGCTTGTGTTATGGTAACGAGATGGCTGTTAAACTACTTATACACATTTTTTTTTGTAAATATATACATATTATAGATAGTTTAGAGGCATGAGGAACAGGGTGTAAAGTTCACTCATCCTCTATTGAAAAGGGAGGATCCTCCGACCAGACGGGTGTTGTGTCTGGTGGGCTACTGCCCGACGGTTGATGTCGGGACGTTGTATATATGCTAGTCGCCTGGTAAACTCTAATTGCGCGATGCAGGTTTGCGTGACGTCATGTCATTGATGCGTAGTTCGTATGTGGCGATGTAGATGCCGCCACAATAGTAAAATACCCAGACTAACAAAAATACTTATAGGTCGTACAAATATTTGTTCCGTGCGGGAATCGAACCCGTGACATGCTGCGCAGCAGTCAATCACTCTACTACTGCGCCAACCGTGTCGTCAAAGATGATCAAGGATGATGGTCGTGGGGGATGTGTGTGTGAAGTATCTTATTGAATTACGCACGCACGCAGATGATTATCAGTATAAGAGTTATATTCGACATGTGCTCCTTTACTGCTTCCACATGCCCCTGATTTGAACCAGCAGCATTTTGATTCAGGAACACAGTCTCTCTTTCCACATTGGAACGGCACATTTTCGCATCACTAGTTTTTTTAAATTACTGGTTTCGTAGGATAGTTTATTTTGGCACTGATATTGTCCATTTTATTAAATCGGCAACACTAGTTTACACTAGATAGATATCCGGTGACGGTATCGCCACGGCCCCAAATATGGCAGGGTCGCCATGTAAGGATGGGACTTGGGAGACAAGTGAAACAACCGAGATCTGAGTAGATACTGATATTGAGATTAATAGGTATACACATCTATAGTAACTAGGTACATCTCACTATAGCAGTGGTTTGTGGTTTCGGGCCTTGACTAGTAGCATGGCATGGAGGCACTTATTTTATGCTATCTATACCAGGCCAGGCACACTCCGCATTTTAGGTATGAAGCTACAAGTACGCGGCGGGCTCGACTTGTCGACGTTAAACCCCCGTTGCCACGAGCGTAATAAAATCGCGGCGGGATTTTATCGCGCACTGGATTTTCAAGTCTCTGCTTAGAGCCGGGAGTTGAAAATCCAACAGTGTGTTTTTCGTCGCGCTGGGATGCACTCTGTTTTTGTTAGGTTGAATTCTCAACGCTCGGCTCAGCAACGAGAGTTGAAAATCCAGTGCGCGATAAAATCCCGCCGCTATTTTATTACGCTCGTGGAAACGGCGGTTAATTCAGTGTTAATGAGAAACAAGACAACCTTAACGAGTCAGAAGGTATAAGAGCTACGCGACAGAAAGAGAGGCAACTTGTAGGTGAATATAACTGTAGGTAATTAACACTGTGCGACCAGCCGTGTGATTCTGTAAGACCTCTTTCTAAACTTCGAATCTGAATCCGCTCCGTGTCAAATAAACAAAACCGGCCAAGTCGGACCACGCACAATGAAGGGTTCCGTAGTTGAAAAGAATTTACCTATCCCAAAAAGAAGACTAACATTGCATCCCAAAAGTATTTTTTTTATGCCAAAAAATTACAAATTCCCAATTTTGGGACTTTTTCCTTTACTTGTGCTGGGAGACCTTGCTTCTTGCCAAATTTCATTATTCTAGGTCAACGGGAAGTACCCTATAGGTTTTGATTTACTTGCGAGTATCAAAATATGTCGCATAAATGGCCGTATGTTTTTATTGCATTGACTTAGAAGCTTCAGTTTTTTATGACTCCAAGGGGCCACAGACCTACGTATGGGATATTAATTTCAACTTGATACCTACACGCGTTCCTGAGAAAAAGGGTCTTGACAGACTGACAGACAGACAGACAGACGGACAAACAAGTGATCCTATAAGGGTTCCGTTTTTTCCTTTTGAGGTACGGAACCCTGAAAACAAGTGAGCAGAAGCGATGCGAAGTGTGAATAGCGAGTTCTTGTTTGAATTTTACAGAATCGACGTACAGAATTGCAACATTACTTCCGGTGTAAGTCTTTGGTACAAAACTTTTGTCATAAACAAAGCAGAATTCGGCAATTTAATAGAAATAATCCTTTCCCCATGTGAAGAAATGAGATTTACAGTCTCAGATATATTCAACCTAAAAGGGCAATAAATCGGTAATATGATAAAGCACAAGTAAATCTAATATGGAGTAAGGTAAAAATAAATAAAAGGAAAAAAAAAAGTAAATACCGAGATGTGATCGAATATTCTCATCCTCTTTCGTGACACAGAATAATGCCTAAAGGAAGTAGATATATCGTAGTATCTTAGTAAAATAAGTAGGATTATGAAGTACGTGTTTCATGGTCTTATTTCCATTTTATCAAATAAAGATGGAGGTCAGATCCGCGGCAATTTCTACGAGGAGCTCATGGCTTAGTAATAACAGCCGCACGGGTCGATCCATAATGTTAAGCTACGCTTGCCGGGGTTGGTCCGTGGATGGTTAACCATCTGCCTACACACCGAGACTCCTCCGTTCCTCGGAAATCACGTTAGGCCGTTGGTCCCGGCTGTAATTCGTGGATCTTTGACAGTCGTTACGGGTCGTCAGAAGCCCGAAAGTCTGACAACCAGTCCTACCAAGTGCTGCATCTGGTTAGACTGGAAGCCAACCCCAACATAGTTGGGAAAAGATATGATCATAGATTGAACCGCGGCACTTTCCAAGTTCAATTTGGGTTTACCTGGGAAGTTTTTCATTGATATTGTGAGAAGGCAAAGCGTAAGACATGGAATTTTATGTAATCTTATACATAGTCGTCCATTTTAAGATTAACTGCTATACACATAGAACGATACAAAGAAATCTTATTTATTCCAAAAACCTTGACTTCCATAATACAAGTTTTACTTAGTTTGGAAGTCAAGAGTTCATAACTATGTATGAATATTTTAATGTGCAATAAACTTTTTTTTTTTTATTCCAAAAACAAACTTTACATTGCTATCCAAAAAAAAAGTTTTTTATGTGATAAAATTACAAATGAACAATTTTCGGACTTTTTCCTTTACTTGTGCTGTGAGACCTTGCTTCTTGCCAAATTTCATGATTCTAGGTTAACGGGAAGTATCCTATTGGTTTTGATTTACACATACTTGCGAGTATCAAAATAAGTCGCATAAATGAAATGACCGTATGTTTTTATTGCGTTGACTTAGAAGCCTGATTATTTTAAAACTCTAAGGGACGATAGACCTACGCATTTTTTATTAATTTCAACTTGATACCTCCACGCGTTCCTGTGACAAGTGTCTTTGTCTTGGTGTCACAGACGGACAACGAAGTGATCCTATAAGAATTCCATTTTTTATTTTTGAGGTACGGAACCCTAAAAATTGGCAGTCATGGGGACTGCCGACAGAAGTGAAAACGACAAGCATGTCACGGTGTCGAGGTGTCGCGGTGACGTGGTCAGGCGAACCCGTAAGATTTCTCCCACAAAAAATACAAATGTATGAAAACTCGTTCAATCATATTACATTTGAATAAATTTTGTGATAAATAACAATAAATGTAATAAAATAATGTACTTACAAGTAAGAAAAAATAGTGCTGCTTCCGCCGCTATAGTTTTTAGACCATTTAACTGAACATTTAGTCATTTTTAGGGTTCCGTACATTAAAAGGAAAAAAATAAACCCGAAAAATAAGAAAATAAAAAATAAAAGTTTTGCAAACTGTACTATGTGACATATCAAATGAAAGTGCTTACTATGAGGGTCTCAAATATATTTTTTTTATAATTTTAAAATAAATCGTTTTAAAGTTATTAAGAAAATAGACGAAAATTTACAATTCCCCCACCCCCCCCCCCCCTATCTCCGAAACTACTGAGTCTGAAATTTTGAAAAAAATATACAAAGAGTTCTATACTTTAAGATTACGGGAAAATCTAAAAGAAGTTTGTGGTCATATAATAACATGGTAAATGTCTCAATATTGTGAGTACAAACTTACATTTACCGTTGGAATGTATGCGATAATATGTTTTTCAACTATTATGTTAAGCTTGTTCTTCAGATAATTTCATCCCAACTACGGAACCCTTCATTGTGCGTAGTCCGACACGCACTTGTCCGGTTTTTGGGCGATGTTTTGTTGACAAGTAAGTGCTTGAGACTGACCTGACGCAAAAACAAGCGACCAAGCATAATATTTCCTGGTTACTGACAAGACCGGTAAAGGTACGTCCGCTTATTATGTCGGATCCAGTGGTTAATTCGTTCATGGATTTCTCCTACAAAAATTCGCTCAACGTGCCTAAAGAACTTTTCATTTCAGAAATAAACTTATTAAGTAATTTAATTCCAGTGTTGCTCTGTGGACGTGCCAAATAGGTCTAGCTCAGAACAAATTTCAGACAACGAGCGCCTGACGCTGGTTTTCAAGTAAGACTAACCTTGAACAACGATCGATCTTTATTAAAAGACCAGGCTTTTGTCGGAAAAACACGCTAATAATTATTCTGCTAATACTAATTCGAAATATGGGCAGTTCTGGCCTCTCTGCAATGATGTCTAATTGACTGGCGTTACATTGAAGTGTTGAGGTGTCTGTATGACGCTGCCACAATGACTGTCTAGATCCAAGATCAGAAAACCAGCCCTATCCTACTGCTCAGAGGGGTGATACAGGGGGATGTGATATCACCGAAACTGTTCACCAATGCGTTGGAGGACGTCTTCAAGACGCTGGACTGGACTGGCCAGGTTATCAACGTGAACGGTGAGTACATCTCACACCTTCGCTTTGCCGATGACATCGTCATATTAGCAGAGACGCTGGAACAGTTAGGCCAGATGCTGCACAGCCTAAATGGAGCCTCTCGGCGAGTTGGCCTCGGTATGAATTTAGACAAGACGAAAGTCATGTACAATTTACTCGTCTTGCCGAGTCCAATCCGCATCGAGGGGTCGCTTCTTGAAGTTGTGAAGGAGTATGTCTACCTAGGGCAAGTCATCCAGCTCGGTAGACACTACTTTGAAAAAGAAGAAAATTGGACACTAACAGTCGGTTTGGTCCACAAATTCAAGGTCGCTCAGCGCGCTACGGAGCGGGCTATGATCGGATTTTCTTTGAAGGATAAAATCAGGAATGAAGTTATCCGGAAAGGAACCGGAGTAACCGACATAGCTTTCAGAATAAGCAAACTGAAGTGGCAGTGGGCTGGCCATGTTTGTCGAAGGACCGATGGCCGGTGGAACAGAGGAGTCCTGGAGTGGAGACCACGTATCGGTAAGCGTAGTGTGGGACGCCCCCCAGCTAGATGGTCCGACGACCTGAAGAAAGTGGCTGGGACAGACTGGATGCGGAAGGCGGAGGACAGGGTGTTGTGGCGCAGACTGGGCGAGGCCTATGTCCAGCAGTGGACTGCGATAGGCTGAGTTGATTGATTGATTGACTAATTCTGCCATCATAAGGAAAAAAGACGTATCTGACATTTTTATCGAAATATAGCAGACAGCAAGAGAACAGCGAATATTTCTGTAGAAACGTCTTTTCTCTTTATGGCTACGGCGGTGGCAGAATTATTCAATCTGCCTAGCCTTTTCTCAATTATATTGAGATCAGCTTCCAATCTAACCAGATGCAGGTGAATACCAGGCTTTACATGGATTGACTGCCTATCTGACCTCCACAACCCAATTACTGGGTAACACGATACCCCTTGGTAAGACAGGTTGTCTAGACTTTTGGGATTCTGACTACCCGTAACGACTGTCAAAGACCTACGAATGACTATCTCGATATTTAATGGATGGTCACCCATCCACGAACCTACCGTGGGAAGCGTAGCTTAACCTTCGATCAACCCGTGCGGCAGTTATTATTTGCCACAAGCCGATACTAATTAATATCCCTGAAAAAATCAAACGCTGTTTAATTTCCTCAAATCCCCAAATTAAGGCTTGTCCTCCCTAAAATACGGTGAAAATAACTTTGTTTCCATTTTTTACAGTAACTATAGCACCTTTTTGATAAAAAACAGAATACACAATAATCTAGAATACATACGAAGTGATTTCATGTGTCCTGAAATCTATTTTAGTTTGTAGAACTAAAGAAAGAAAAGGCTATTTCTGTCTATTTTCTCGAGTTTTTGCCATATTACTCCTACAGTTTTCATTAAAAGTGTTCATAACTATAGACAGTTCTTCACAAAATAATATGGAATGATTTCATGTGATTACTTTTTTAGTCCAATCCCTAGATTTTTTTGTAAAACGGTAATTACTTCATATTTTGCAAGCGTAGTGTCATCGCGCTTCTCTTTCTTTTCTATGCAGTCCGACAAGTACCTACAAAACACTTGCGAAACATTTTTCCCAAAGAATTAGGTACAAATTAGAAATGAAGACAAAATTAATTTCTCACTAATACGAATAGAAAGTTATTGTAACAAATTAACGTTTAATGTGACGTCACTTCGTTAACTTTGTTCTTATAATTAATTTAACGACAATCTTGTCAGTTGGCTCCAGTTTAACGATATCTTTGATGTTTTGATGTGAAAATTTGAGATAGTCCAATAAATTTGGTAGGAAGAAATACTATACACTATGCGAGGCTTCGGTAGAGTTTTTAGTGTGATGTGGTTTTTCATATAAAAAGAAAGAAAGAAAGAAAATAGATTTATTTAGCACAGACTAAAAGGCACACACCATAATAGGTATAACAATAGGTACCTACTTAATAAAAAATTAAAAATAATAAAAAAATAAAACAAAATAACAAAATAATAAAATAAACAATAGGTAACTATACTGCATGTGTCAGAAAGGTGTCGCCATATTTAAAGGTGTGTGCCCATGTGTGACCATCAAACCGAACCATTTTCTCCATGGGACCAGGGGGTCTACTCCCTAAGTCCGTCCGTTCGTCCATCAGTCCGTCCGTCTGACATAACGATCCATCAAAACAAGTGTAAAAGTAAAATTTTTCGGACGGGCAAAACACATCGTGATTAGGAACAACTGTCAAGTCGTGTTGTCATTCATACATCGTTCAGGCCCCGAACGAATCATCCATCCGTAGGTGATACGGAGTAGGAAACATAGTAAACGCCGTAACGAAGGCCGAAACTACGGGCTTCGTGCTTATGGAGTAGACCCCCAGTAGGTATAGTTAACGCGAAAAAATTATTAACTGACCCATACAAATCTTAAATACCTACTCGATCCAAATGTATGGGACAGCTGATAATTTTTTTGCGATTACTATGTTGGTTCAATGGACAATATTTCAGGCGACGATAACCGACTTTTAATTATTTTGAACTGAAGATAACGTCTAAACGAGTAGTGTTAATGATTTGGAAAAAATATAAGTTAAATTAGAGATTTTTTTAAATAACTAAGTAAGTGAATATTTTAGTTTATTGTCATATTATACTAGCTGCGCCCCGCGGTTTCACCCGCATAGACCGGGATAAAAAGTAGCCTATGTATTAATCCAGGGTGTCAGCTACCTCCATACCAAATTTTATCAAAATTGGTCCAGCCGTTTGAGCGTGAAGAAGAAAAAAACTTTTTTACAAAAAAAAAACCGACTTCCAAAAAAAACACTACAAACTGAAAAATAACTTTAATTTCGGAAGTCGGTGTCTTTGGATCTGTATTTTAGTTTTTTGCCACCGACTTCCGAAATTAAAGTTATTTTTCAGTTTGTAGTGTTTTTTTTGGAGGTCGGTTTTTTTTTTGTAAAAAAGTTTTTATTTTTCACTTTTTAGTGGTTCAGTTTGTAATTTATCTAAGTTACAATAACCCAATGTCAACTGCTCATCACGTTTTACAAAATATTGCTTTTCCCGATGCAGGGACGTTAATTGTTGAGGAGTTCTCCTAGTAAGAACCAGGTGAACTGGAGCTCATGGTGAAGTCACCATTACCATTATGCATTTTGACGAGCATAAACCATATTAAAGTAATCGAATCGCAACCTGTGATATACTTAGATATAATTGAGTATTTCCGATGGCCCTCTGTGGTCTTCATCATCAGTTCCAGTTCACCGAATGGTACTTTCCGAGAGCAAATGCACGAGTTACTATAAAAAATACCGAAATCGATATAGGTGTGCCAATAAAATTTGAGGGTTTCCCTCGATTTCCATGGGATCCCATCATCAGATCCTGACTTGATGATCATGGGACCACGTTATAAATATACCCTTTCGAACAAAAAAAGAAAAATCCAAATCGGTCCAGCCATTTTCGAGTAATCGGGGAACATACATAAAAAAAAAAAAAAAAAAAAAAAAAAAAAAAAAAAAAAAAAAGGTTCCGACGAATTGAGAACCTCCTCCTTTTGGAAGTCGGTTAAAAAAACATACAAACACACACCCACACACACAAAATCACAAACTTTCGCCTTTTTAAAATTAGTGTGATAGTGTAATTAATTTGTAAACTAGGTATGTCTTAAGTATAACAAACTGAGAATCACGCAAAAACTATCAAGCGTATTTTTATGAAACCTACACCATTTTAAAGGTAATTTAATTATTTATCTTTCAGTATACATTTATTTTAAATATCTTTTGTTTTATGTATAATAAATTTATAACAAAAATTGACTATGACGGGCTTGACAAATCAATGTCGCAACTGGACTTCACCCCTATTCTGAGTATGAAAGATGCAAATATGGCTACCGATAAATTACTAAATTTAATGACAGTGTCCATTTCTGCAAATACCACAGTCAAAAAAGTTTCATCGAAAAAGAGAATCCTCAAACCGTGGATCACACCTGGTTTATTACGGTGCATAAGAAACAGGGATGCTCTACACAAGAAAGTTAAAAATTTCCCAGGAAATGAAGTTCTAAAAATTACCTACCTTCGATACAGAAATTTTTGTATTAGAATTTTAAAGAAAGCAAAGAGAATTTATGATACAGAGGAACTAAAAAAAGGTAGTAGAAACCCAAAAACATTATGGGACACTATTAAAAGAGTAACTAACACTACTAAATCTAAAAATACATCTACTCAATTACTAACTTTGTCATCTTCACCTATTGAGTCCTGCAACACTGTAAACTCATTCTTCGTTAGCATTGGCGAGAGGCTTGCAAATGATATAATTCGCACTAGTACTACGCAGTCATTGACAGTCACTCAACCCACTTCTGATAACGCATCGATTTCATCTTTCGTCCTCGATCCTATTGACCTCGACGAAATCACAACAGTCATCCATTCATTGCGCTCTGATGCTGCAACTGGCTGGGATGGGATATCACCCTACATCCTGAAGAGGTACTCAACCTCCCTAGCACCCATACTATGCCATATTTTTAACCTCTGTTTCGAGACTGCCGTCTTTCCCTCTTCTCTTAAAAAGGCCATCATTCACCCGATCTTCAAGGGAGGCGACGGAAACTTACCGAGTAATTACCGTCCCATTGCAGTTCTGACTGCCCTATCCAAGGTATTAGAACGTCTTATAAATAAAAGACTTGTACACTACTTAGAACATTACAAACTAATATCACCACAACAATTTGGATTTCGTAAAAACAAGTCGACCTGTGATGCAGTTCATGAATTAACTAATAATATCGTACAAAACCTAAACAGTAATAAAAAAGTCTTAACAATATTTTTAGACCTTGCGAAGGCGTTCGACACCGTCCCCGTTCGTTCTCTCTTACTCAAACTTGAAAGGATGGGTGTCAGGGGGTTACAACTTGATCTCTTTCAAAGCTACCTCACAAATCGCTCCCAAGTGGTAAAGATTGATCGTCACAGCAGCAGCGAGCTTCCCATCTACTATGGCGTTCCGCAAGGAAGCATTTTGGGTCCCACCTTATTTCTCATTTTCATAAACGATTTATGCAATTTAAATATCCCAAATGCCAAGATAACATCTTACGCTGATGACACTGCGATAACTTTCGTCGCCAATACGTGGTCTGAACTCGAGGGAATAGCACAGCATGGCTTTGACGTAGCGCTAAACTGGCTTTATTTCCATACGCTTACACTTAACACCTCCAAAACCAAGTTCATTACCTACTCAGTCAGTTCTGCTTCCCAACCAAACCCACCGATATCACTTAAAGCTCACACATGTAGTTTGCAAACTCAGGTTTCATGCCACTGTCCACCTATATCATTTGCGGATGAAATCAAATACCTAGGTATTGTCATAGATAAGAATCTTAAATTTAAATCTCATATTAATGTCCTGACTGGCAGAGTTCGCAAACTAATATATATATTTAAAACCTTAAGAAATATTGCAAATCCTATAATAATACGTAATGTCTATTTTGCCTTATGCCTATCTATTATTACCTATTGTATTCCCTGTTGGGGTGGTGCTGCAAAAACCTTCCTGAAACCATTGGAAGTTGCGCATCGCGCCATACTGAAAGTAGCTACTTTCCGGCCACTACTATATCCAACTAATCAGTTATACAAAGACTGCAACGTCCTCAACGTGCGACAACACTTTATTTTACAATCAGTTCTGTTGCAACACCGCATAACCCCCTATATTGAAATTACCAAACGCCGAAAAGATATAATATGTACTCCTCCCTTAACCCGCTTGCCGTTTACTAAAAGATTCTTTTATTATCTAGGTCCGACTCTATACAATACAATAAATAAGAAATGTCCAATATATAAGTTGTCTTATCAAAATTGTAAGAAGTCTGTCCGCACATTTCTTCAAGATAATACCTACGAGGACACAGAAAAATATTTAATTTAAATAATTAATTTATGATAAGTTTGTATATTGTACCACTCACCCAAAGCATAGACCCACACTAATCCAATCCCATTACTTACGCACGGTCATGCTCACGCACCTACACACAACACACATACACACACAAACACTCACCCTCATACACACACACACACACAGATCCATACACGTACACACATCGCACATCACACATGCACCCCATACACACAAGTACACTCACGCAAATGCGCTCGCGCACCAATACATGTACCTATTTAAATATGTATCTATAAATGTAACTTGTAAAAAGAAAATTAAATTAATACAACTATTATAGGGGATCGGCACTGTTACTCCTTAATACAGGCTATTTCATGGTCAAGCAAGGAGAGCAGCACGTCACCCACATGATTGTTAGAGATTCAACACTACCCACTTTGTAAAAAGGTTACATGTTCTACAATCAGTTTTATATAAATAAAGATTATATTATATTAAATTAATAATGCGTCTAATTTGGGACAGCGCTCCAGGGCCCCAAGTCTGCTATTTTTTACATTCCAACACGATCCCATTGTCAATGCATTGTCATTTTGCTAAAAGTTCGTAATCTGCTAAATTCATAATTTCATACAATGGAGTGACAGTGGTTGACCATTGGAAAGTCATAATGACGCCATTATGACGCCATATTAGTAGATTACCAAACTTGTCAAAATCAACAATTATGAAATCAATGATAGACCATTCTGACTCTATTGTAATAGCAGACTTGAGGCCCTGGATGGGCGAGTTCTATTACTGGCCGGACGTACGACGCGTTGCGTGAGCTCAGCACAGAACACGCAAGCTAACCAAACCACTCAAAGTTGTTAGCATAAATAAAATATCTGCCACTTAATTTTAGTCTTAGTTTCAAATATACATTAAAATTCAAGGTTCCCTACTTATAGAAAATTTCAAAGAAGTACTTTAATTTAAATACCAAAGTACTTAGCTTCAATAAAATAATAACAATTGGCCTTAGATTGCCTTTGTGAGCAGTAAACAACTAAGGATGGGTTTAACAGTGACCTATTTTAATACCTAAATGTATATAAATATGAAAAATAGTTTTGAATACTGCCCAATAAATTAGCGTACCTAGCTAGTGATAAATTATAGGCACCTACCAATTTGCTAAAAGAAAATGTGTACTAAGCCCTGATTAATTACTTATAATGTGTCCATTATAAAAATTGATTCGCCATTTATGTCTAAAATATTTCATGGACGTTAGAGCCTATCTACTATAATTTTATCTTGTTAATAAACTGCTAATATCAAAAAATCGTTATGGCTACCACTTTAATTTCAATAATAAATTGAAATAAAGTAGTAGCCTAAATTATAGGTTACGACTAATTTATTAGTTGATGAACATTATGCATAGTAGTGTATGTTTCTCTAACAAAATAAGAATATAGACCAGTGGATGTTTCTCTAACCAAATAATGTATGTAATGTCTGCAGCAACAACCGTAATGTATAGTCAGGGTAATTAGTTGGTTGGTTAGTTTATTTAATTTATTGGTTGGTTGCTTGGTTTATTAATTTATTGGTTGGTTAGTTTACTCATGGAAGTTCAGTTAAATGAGTATAATATAAATACATAATGGAATAGGTGCACCTCTGCCTAACCCTTCGTGGATTACTGGCGTGATGTTATGTTATTATAGATTAAACATTGCATTATATTTCATCTTAATTTCTCAGAAACAACCTAATTATTTCAATAACACAAACATCACACACAAACTCTCAAACTTAGAACGCGCCGCTAATACAGTTAAATAATTATGTACATGATATAGCATTATGTACATTATTATTTTACTTATTATTACTTTTACTTCCTGTTACTAACATTTCAATTAATTTCCAAGTTAAACATTATCCTTTAATATACCTATAACTTAACGCACATACTTAACAAATTCACTTAAGCCCGACAATATTGTATCAAGATACAGGCCATTTCCCGGGGCGATATCATCATTAATCCCAGCCTATCCCGTGATTCCGAGAACGCGGCACAACACTACCTAGCTAGGGGAATATTCTCAAGTAATTACTATGGTAATAGGAATCATGAATATTAAAAGTGTCTCCTGTACAGATTAACTTATCTGATAAATTAGAATAACCAATTGAGAGGACATGGGTTTGATACTGAGTTGGGTAACTAATTGGTTGGTTGGGTTGTTTCTGGTAATATTTATAAGCATAAGTTGTTGCTTTTATTAACTGTATCTACAGGGTGTAAGGGACAGCCCTCCGCAAACTGATAGGTTAAATTCAGTATGTCATACTAAGATGACCGGTACATGAAATTTTTTCAGGAACGTTAAGGGAATCCAATAAACCTGATTTGTTTGTGTTTTTGTGCACAAATTGGAGCGTCTATTACTGGTTGGGAGGGGTAGGTTATTAGGTATGCGGTGAGTTCGATGAACTCTGTAGCTAGACAGAAAGTGAACAGCTGATTTCACGCGTCGTTGGTTAGAGTATTTCAACATCCATTGCTGGTTTTTCTTTTGTTGGTTTTTTTTGCAGTTTTTTTTACATAAATGGAGTGCTGCGAACACACATTGCAATTTTACATTGACATAATGAAAATGTAACTGAAAAAAAAATTAAAAAAATGAAAATTTTCCTGAGAAAATTTGATGTGATTCAAAATTAGGAGCTGAATACACCCTGTGAGTTTGCGGAGGGCTGTCCCTTACACCTTGTATACTATAAAGGTATTTGTCCCACACAAGCTAGTGAGTGTATCAAGGGAAGCGCGACCGACGACTGACCTCTTTGGTTCGGACGGCGAACCCCGCTCGCGGCGAGATGAAAACAGGTTAGCGACCGAGAGCGAGCGAGACAAAATACAGGCGATACGATCGGTTGGTAACTTACAATGACTTGCGTTTTACGTTTGTTTAATTGCAACGTTACAATACTAAATGATAAACGATATTTATTTCTTTAAATTGGATAAAAAAAATACGTTTATAAGTCAAAAATAACTTATGTATTAAAAGTAGATGAGTTCTGTGTCTGTGTCAGTGTTACTACACTGAGTAGAAATACCACGCAATCCACAACCATCACCACCATAATCTGCAACGTCCTCATTATGGCCTGACCAGTCTTGGTGAAGGCATAATGAGGACCTTGCAGATTAATGTCTGACAGTCTGAGACGGTATTTTGAGGACAGAGCCACACAGATTTGAATGGACCCAGACTTAGTCACTGCACGCATTATTTGTCAGTAATCGTTTACCTCAATTTAGAACTTAAGGAGTTTAACGTTGTTCATAATGATGAGTACAATGACTCCTTAAAAGATTGCCACTATTTATTTATTTTTATTTATTTTTTTTTTTTATTTTTTTTTTTTTAAGTAGGTTTGTACAAACACTTTTACACGTCAAACATATTTTTTTTTAAACTAGATGAGTTCGACGTTTCCTATCTGACTACTCTGAGAAGAAACGCCGAAACAAACTCAGAGGTCACAGTCTCTTTTTTAAAGTCCAGACATTATCTTGGTCAGATCATGTGAAGACCATGTAGATTGCAGTCAGAAATGGTCTTTTGATGAAAGAACCACACAAATTGAGTGGACCTGTCCAGTCAGTGCACGCATTTGTCAGTAATCGTGCAGCTCAACTCAAAACTTAAGGAGCTTAACGATTCGACGAACAATACCAAAGAAAAGACATTTGGGTAGGCCGCATAAATTACTCAAACTGTCAGACTATAACTAAAACTGAGAAAAGGATAAAATAAATAAAAAACAATGATCCACGTAGTCTTCACATTCACAATAATTAAAAATAGTATAACAAACAAAATATTCATGTCATTGTATAGAATATGTAAAAAGGTATTTAAATCAACATTAATAGTGTAAATTTATTGGAGCAGCTCAAACCCAAGCCTTTTTGTCCTCAATATAGTCTTTGACAGTATAAAAGGCTTTCTGACAAAGTTTCCGCTTTATACAATTTTTGAATTTATTAAGGCTTAGTTCTTGAATGTGGCTAGGTAGTTTATTATAAAAACGTATACATTGGCAACTAAACGAACCACTTATTTTCTTCAGCCTGGTTGTAGGAACAACAAATTTGTGTTTGTTTCTAGTATTCACATTATGGACGTCACTGTATTTTTTTAAACAAATTGATATTTTTATGAGCATACAAAAGATTTTCATAGATATACTGAGAAGGCACAGTCATTATATTAATTTCTTTAAATTTATCTCTGAGGGAGTGTCTGGGACTTAATTTGTAAATTGAACGAATAGCCCTTTTTTGTAAAACAAAAATTGTCTGAATATCGGCGGCATTTCCCCACAACAGAATACCGTACGACATCACACTATGAAAATAACTAAAGTAAACTAAACGGGCTGTCTCTAAACAAGTTAAATCACGAATTTTCCTAACGGCGTATGCTGCAGCGCTAAGCTTTTTCGACAATTTATCTATATGGGGGCCCCATTGAAGTTTGGCATCCAAAGTTATGCCCAAGAACACTGTGGTATCTTCGGGAATCAACTCTTCACCCTTTATGAGAACACTAGTTTTTACTTGTCTAACATGAGGTATAGTGAACTTAATACACTTAGTTTTTTTCTCGTTAAGAAGTAGGTTATTAACATTAAACCAGTTAACTACTTTTGCGAGGGCGCTATTTACATTGTCAGTAACCAGCTGCTGACGTTTGAGTTTAAATAAAAGTGAAGTGTCATCTGCAAACAACACTATATCATGATTATCCTTTATGAGGTAAAATAGGTATTTACACTTACACCCTGTATATGCTACTTTTTATCCCGGTCTACGCAGGTGAAACCGTGGGGCGCAGCTAGAGTAGTTTATATAGTTATTTCTATGAGTCACATATATACGATAGGTAACAACAAAGCAACTACTTTCGTACTAGCTCAACAAAGGAAAAGGAAAGGAAAGGTCGAAAGGTTGGAGTCGCGCCACAATTCAACTTTACGTCGTTCGTGGTACGACTTTCAACCCAACATCTACAGACCTTCTTAAAAGAGGACTTTTTGCCGAAAGGTGTCATATTTCGACGTTTCCGAGGACGGTTACGCGACACCACGCAGCGGAACACGACGCCGTGTACCTATAAGTAGTTTTAGTAAGATTTATTAATATGTGTTAGTTTATTATTGTTTAAGACAACGTGGATCATTGTTTTTTATTTATTTTATACTTTTCTCAGTTTAAAAAGTCATAGTCTGGCAGTATGAGTAATTTATGCGGCCTACCCAAATGTCTTTTCTTTGGTATTGTTCGTCGAATCGTTAAGCTCCTTCAGTTTTGAGTTGAGCTGCACGATTACTGACAAATGCATGCACTGACTAGACAGGTCCACTCAATCTGTGTGGTTCTTTCCTCAAAAGACCATTTCAGACAACAATCTACATGGTCTTCACATGATCTGACCAAGATTATGTCTGGACTTTAAAAGAGACTGTGGCCTCTGAGTTTGTTTCGGCGTTTCTTTTCAGAGTAGTCAGTTAAGAAACGTCGATCTCATCTAGTTTTAAAAAAAATATGACTGACGTGTAAAAGTGTTTCTTACAGAAAATAAATCATTTATCATTTAAGATAATTTTGTGTATTTTATTTATGGGCCTAGTTGCCTGATAATAAAATGATTATTAAATGAACCAATAATTAAATATTCCTTGTACACAAAACATTGCACTGTGCTTCGGAACACAGGCAAACCGAGTTACCATTCAATATTTGCTCTTTTTGTCCGGAGTGTTTGTCGTTCGTCCACTGCGCACTCTAGCGTTCCGTAAAAAGGTTTTTGTTAAATGCACTCGAATCGTACTTACATTTTTTTGGACAAATATTTGGAAAGTTCTTTAATTTTTAACAAAATTTTCTTGAAGATTTAATTTTATTTTCAGTTGGGTCGCCGGTCGTTGATGAACAAAATCTTAGTAAAAATTAATGGTTATACCTAGACTACCTATGCTAAACTAGAGCGACTCGTGGCTAAGTAATAACAGCCGCACGGGTCGATCGATCAGGTTAGGCTATGCTTGCCGCGGTTGGTCCGTAGATGGCTGACCATCTTTATATACCAAGACGAGGGGTCTTGGTATCATCATCATCTGCCTAGCCTTTTCCCAACTACGTTGGGTTCGACTTCCAGTCTAACCGGATGCAGCTGAATACCAGTATTTTACATGGAACCACTGCCTATCTGACCTCCACAACCCACTTACTGTGTCATACGATACCCCTTGGTAAGACCGGTTGTCAGACCCGTAACGACTGTCAAAGATCCACGAACGACAGCCGGGACCAACTGCTTAACGTGCTTTCCGAGGCACGAAGGAGTCTCGGTTTGTGAAGATGGTCACCCATCCACGGGCCAACCCCGGCAAGCATAGCTAAACCTGATGGATCGACCCGTGCGGCTGTTATTACTTAGCTACAAGCTCCTCAGTTCTCTATCGTACCCAGTTGGACCCCAAAATGACGACATACGATACTAAATTTATTGATTATGTAAATATTTACTATGCTACCCACCAAATCTTATGAATTTCCATTAGTAATGAAAAAATCATACATTAACCCTTTAAATACTTTAAATCTTTCTTATTTAACACGCAAGTTTACTAATTTACCTTTCTAATATCCAAGTCTGTAAATGCGTTACTCGCCATTTTGATGACAGTAGTTGTCGAGGCTAAAAAACCGGCCAAGTGCGAGATGGACTCGCACACAAAGGGTTCCGTACCAAATTATATGTTTAACAATCGCAAAGATAACTTTGTATTTCATAATGATACTGTGAGTTACAAGGTTATTTTTTGCAGTTGCAGAAAATCGCCAATATTTAAACAAAATACCTTATGAATCGCCGTTTTTAGCATTCCTTGATTAAGTACAGTATAAGGTACATTATATAAGAGAGCTCGTACAAAAATGGTATAAAATTGACAACTTTGACGGCCCCCTATTTCTTCATTTTAGAAGATAAAAAAAATTAAAATATCTGTGTACTCTACTCGACAAGTTCTACACAATAACACCCCCCACTCAGGTTAATTTCTTTTTTTATTTTTTTTTTTATGGGGACCGCCCCCTTTAATGTTAACTTTACTTTATTTTTATTATTTGTTGTTATAGTCGTAATAGAAATACACAATCTGTGAAAATTTTAACTCTCTACCTATTAAGGTTCATGAGATACAGCCCTGTGACAGACGGAAGGACGGACGGACGGACAGCGGAGGCTTAGTAAGTTTGTACGCACAATATTGAGATACTAGCTAGACTGCCCGCGGCTCCGCCCGTGTGGATGTCTGATTTCATGGGTTTTAATTTTCTTATTATTGTTTATTTTTCATCAAAAGTATAAATACAGTTAAAATTCTTCCATACAAACTTTAACATCCCTAAATCCCCTTTGAGGGGTAGTTTTGAAAAACTAATAATGACAAACTTTAATACTTACATAAGCAAGTATTTGTGCTAAGTTTCAAGTTCATTGACCAAATTAATAAGATTTTTCATACAAACTGTATCCCTGTTTTCACGCCCACGGGGGTAGAATTTCAAAAATCGTCTGGGATGTTTCCATAACTTGGGTCAAACATTATTTACACCAATTTTCAACAAAATCCTTCGCTGTAAAATTTATTACCCCTTTTATCAGCCCTTAGGGGTAGATTTTTGCAAAACCCTGATACACGTTAGTTAGTCTCCATTTTTGGTCTCCAGTACAAAACTGAGTTTTGAGTAAATCGGACCACGTGTTAAAATTCCCCCATACAAACTTTGACACCCACCAATCCCGTCTTCTGGGGTCGCGGGTTGTTCGAAAGAGATACCGTGGACCTGCCATAGGCAACTGAAGGAACACGGGTGGGTTTTAGTCAGTAAAAGTATGACACGCCCTTCCGCTCCACCTAGAGCGGGAGAAGTCATTTAATGATTTCCCATACACAAAATGGGGGGTAGTTTAGGAAAACTAAAAATGATTAATTTTATTATTAACTTAGATGAATATTCGTGCTAAGTTTCAAGTCAATAACTCAAGAGATAAGATTTTTCATACAAACTTTCATCCCCTATTTTATTCCCTTGGGGATGGAATTTTCAAAAATTCTTCCTCAATGGATGTTTACACTATATAAGGTATCTATGTGCAAAATTTTATGTCTCTAGGTCCAGTGGTTTGAACTGTGCGTTGATTAGTCAGTCAGGACTTTGAATTTTATATATGTATATAGATTTACAGGACCATAAACTTCTGATAGGTTTTCCTGTAATTTATAGGTAAACAGCTATTTTCTGTATTTTTTTTCAAAATTTTAGGCTCAGTAGTTTCGGAGATAAGGGGGGGAGTGGTCAATTTTCGCCTATTTTCTTAAATAACTTCAGAACAATTTATTTTAAAATTATAAAAAATATATATTTGAGACCCTCACAGTAAGACCTTTCATTTGATATGTCACACGGTACAGTTTGCAAAACTTTTTTTTTCATTGTACTTATTTTCCCCCCAAAAGCGGGGATCATATTCAAAATTCATTTATTTACGTTACATGTCCGTGTTTGGGTTACCAAATACATATAATATGTACGAAGTTTTAACTTAATCGGTTCATTAGATTCGGAGCAAATTGGCTGTGATAGACGGACAGACGGACAGAAAGACAGACACACGAGTGATCCTATAAGGGTTCCGTTTTTTCCTTTTGAGGTACGGAACCCTAAAAACATAAAAATTGGGGATTTCGAACATCCAAACTACATCACAGGGGCAGTGAATAAACACATTATTTAATAGTTTGACGAATTCATTCATTATTCAAGGTAAATAAGTAATTTTAAGTAGTTGGTAATGAAGTTTTTTTGATATCCAAAGTCGAAGTTTTGCGCCAATCGTGTGTGTTTATATTTTTACTTTTCACAAATATCACACACACACACATGCAGTACACATGTTGATACGATTTAAAATGAATGAATGAATTAAATGCACCGATCCCAGACTCGATTTACATGGTGCAACAGTTCATAATAATATAGTGTGTTGTTACAATGAGCTGAAAAACAAAAAAAACCTTGGAAACAAAACAATCTATCTTTAACGAACAAAAAAAAAACTTATAAACTGTTCAGACCGTTTCTGTTTATTTTCCCGATAAATTTATTAACATAATTACTTGGATAACTGTCTGTTTTTCTATATTTATAGTCCTTCCCTGATCCCCTGGGATAACTCAACTACTCGAGTTTACTGTTAAGTGTCACCCAGTTGACATTTTAAACGGTACCTTTTATATTTTGTTCTCCCAGCCAGGAATTAGTGACGCATTCACTTGGATTTGTAATTTTTTAACAAACCGTCTTTTTTTTTGTAAATTTTTAGGGTTCCGTACCAAAATGGTAAAAAAGGAACCGTTATGGTGTGACTCAGTCTGTCTCTCTGTCTGTCACAGCTGGATATCTCAAGAACTACTAATGCTATCAACTTGAAATTTGTAACAGTTTTAGATGACGTTTACCCAACTATTTTACGAATAAGAAAGAAATAAAAATATTTATATTTTTTTTTGCAACAGGGACTGAAAGGTGGTCTTAAAAATTCAAAGTGAGGCTACTAGGGCATGTGGGGTATCATATGAAAGTAAGCTGTTTGCACATTTTTAACATTTTTTTTTTTTTTTTTAGGCCGCATAGTTTTCGACTTCTGATGAAAAATGTAAAAAAAATACCGTTCCCCCCTTATCTCCGAAGTTTGCAGAGAGAAAAATCTGAAATTATTGTATGTGATAGAAGTTAAGATTACAGGAAAAATAAAACGATGTCTCTAAATAGCCCTCGGTGCGCGAGTCCGATTCGCTCTTGACCGGTTTTTATTTCTGGCTGTAAGAAATGGTTAAAAAAATAATGTAGTTTTTTTGAGCGTGCCTTTCGTTTGAGCATTTGCTTGAGCAATTTCGTTCCTAACTACTGTATTTTTAGGGTTCTGTACCTCAAAAGGAAAAAACGGAACCCTTATTATGATCACTTCGATGTCCGTCTGTCTGTCTGTCAGTTCCGTCAAGACCCTTTTTCTGACGAACGCGTGGAGGTATCAAATTGAAATTAATATGAAATACGTAGGTTTATGGTCCCTTGGATTACTAAAAAAATCAAGCTTCTAAGTCAACGCAATTAAAAATACGGCCATTTATGCGACTTATTTTGATACTCGCAAGTACTACCCGTTACTTCCTGTACTTCCCGTTGATCTAGAATCATGAAATTTGGCAAGAAGCAAGGTCTCACAGCACAAGTATTTAAGAAAAAGTCCGAAAATATTTAAGAAGTATTTAAGAAAAAGTCCGGAAATAATTTTTTTTTTGGGATTACAATGAAAGGGTTGTTTTTGGTATAAATTCTTTTCGACTACGGAACCCTTCATTGTGCGTGGTTCTACACGCATTTGGCTAGTTTTTTTTAAAGTAGATAAATGTTTTATGGTGATAAAAAGGAGAAGTAAGAAAAATATGGTGTTTAGATTTTAATTGAGTAAGTACTTACCTACACAAATACCACAAAAAATACGTGTTAAACGGATTTTATTCTTCACGTTGCTCTGCACGTTTCCTTATAAATGCAAAAACACACACTCTATTTATTTTATATTATTATGCACTCTCTAAAACATTATTCTCATTTCTCATTTTGAAAAATGGACTCAAGACTATACCTACTTCGTTTTATGAAAGTGATAGATGGCTCATTTGTATTGTTTGTTTACTTATACGAGTATATGCAAATAACTGAATAATTATCGTTTCCTTTGTTAACTTTGTTTATTACTTGCTTGTCTACTGTTCTTGTTTGTTTTTTCATGAATGTGGTAATTTTGATGAAAGAAAAAAAGTTTCAAAAAACTTTTTCGAAGAAAACGATTTTTGTAAATTTTCTGTATCCATCATCAATGTTCCATCTTAATCTGAAAATGGTATGTGTAAACGTACATAAACAAATTAATAAAGTGTTAACAGATTGATTGAAAAATAAACGGACTCTTTTAACGTGCACGTTTTTCTACATTGTTCTCACATCTATATTTTCAATATGAACGATGTAACCAATCTTATGTAAAATATTTGATTTAAAAGAGTGTCCGTGGAGTTTCTTGCCGGTTCTTTTCCAGGATCTACGCTTTGGAACTAGCTTCATCTTTCTGACTGACCGACCCAAGACTGACCCCTTGACAATTCAAAAGTGCCTGTAATTGGTTTATTTGAAATAAATGCTTTGAGTTTGAGTTGAGTTTGAAAAACCATACATCAATCTAGAATATTTGGACCAAAAACCGGTCAAGTGCGAGTCGGACTCGCGCACGAAGGGTTCCGTACCATATTATATGTTTAACAATCGCAAAGATAACTTTTTACTTATTTTATAATGATACTGTGAATTACAAGGTTATTTTTTGCAGTTGCAGAAAATCACCCATGTTTAAACAAAATACCTTATGAATCGCCGTTTTCAATATTGTTGATTAAATACAGTATTCATGGTACCTAAATGGTATAAAGAAGTTTTTTAGAATTCCTAATTTGTTGAATTGTTGCGCTAGAGCTCGTATAAAAATGGTCTAAAATTTACAACTTTTGCGGCTCCCTATTTCTTAATTTTAAAAGATTAAAAAAAATATGTTTGTACTCTACTCAATGAGTTCTAGACGATGACACATATGCTAGATTAAAATTTTTTTTTTTTTTTTTAAATGAAAAGTTTATTGTATGGGGATCGACCCCTTACATTTTTAACTTTGCTTTATTTTTATTATTTGTTGTTATAGCCGTAATAGACAGCGGAGGCTTAGTAAGTTTGTGCTGGACTGTACGTGGTTGTCTGATTTCATGGATTTTAATTTTCTTCGCGGAACCCTAATTATTTTTCTAAAATAAAAATAGCCTAAGTTACTCCTTAACACTTTCCGGGATAGACCGCCTCTTGACGTTATGTCGGTATATCGTTACGTGACAGTACGGCTAAGGGCGGTGAACTTTATTTCATGTAATTTGGCAAACCGTCGATAGCCGTTGCTTGCCCATAGTATTCCTAAGAAGCACATGATCTAGTGTCACATCACGCGACTTCATTTGTTCGTGGGTGTCACGGCAAACTCTTTTCGAGTCATTTTTCAACACACACATACGCAGTGCTTATGCACCAAAACAACACATGCACACCGCCGACAGGCGTAGACTGAGCCATACAAGTACAATGATGTTGATATTTAGTGTCACGGCGTACGCGGCGCCGGCGTGTCGAATGAGGTAGTACGGCTGTAGACGGTATGACAAAATGTATGGGATTTTGAAGTGTCATATCATTACATTTGCAAATAGTCAAGTGTCCCGGAACGTGTTAAAATATCAGCTATATGTCGTCAAAATCGGTGAAAATTCGTTTGGCAAGTTTCCTAACTTGACTCAAAGTACCATTTTTTTAATCGGACTGCGCTTTAAAATTCTTCTATACAAACTTTAACATCCCTAACCTCATTTGAGGCGTAGTTTTGAAAAACTAATAGTGACAAACATTATTAATTACTTATGCAAGTATTTGTGCTAAGTTTCAAGTTCATTAACCAAATTAATAAGATTTTTCATATAAACTGTATCTCTGTTTTCACGAACACAATTAAAGAATTTCAAAAATCGTCTGGTATGTTTCCATAACTTGACTCAAACGTTATTTACACCAATTTTAGAGTTAATCAAGCCCCCAATAAAATCCTCCGCTATAAAATTAACTTTTCACCCCTTAGGGGTAGATTTTTGGAAAACCCTCATATACGTTAGTCTTAATTTTTGGTCTCAAGTATAAAAACTGAGTTTTGAGTTAATCGGACCGCGTGTTAAAGTTCTTCCATACAAACTTTGACACCCCCAATCCCTACTTAGGGGTAGTTTAGGAAAACTAAAAATGATAAACTTTATATGAATATTCGTGCTAAGTTTCAAGTCTACTAACTCAAGGGATAGGATTTTTCATACAAACTTTCATCCCCTATTTTACCCCCTTAGGGATGGAATTTCTAAAAATCCTTCCTTAGTGGATGTTTATAAGGTATCTATGTGCTAAATTTCAAGTCTCTAGGTCCATTGGTTTGGGCTGTGAGTTGATATATTAGTCAGTGACTCAGTCAGGACTTTGATTTTTTTATATATATAGATTTACCATGTTATTTTAAGACCACAGACTTCTTATAGGTTTTCGTGTAATCTACAGGCATAGAACTATTTTCTATATTTTTTTCAAAATTTTAGACTCAGTAGTTTCGGAGATAAGGGGGGGGGGGGGAATGGTCAATTTTCGTCAATTTTCTTAAGTAACTTTAAAACAATATATATTTTAAAATTATAAAAAAAATATATTTGAGACCCTCATAGTAAGCCCTTTCATTTGATATGTCACACGGTACAGTTTACAAAACCTTTTTTTTTAATTTTCTTATTTTCTCCCTAAAAGTGACTCTTATATTCAAAATTCATATATTTACTTTAGCTGTACGTGTTTGGGTCACAGAAATCCATATGTGTACCAAATTTTAACTTAATCGGTCCATTAGATTCGGAGCAAATTGACTGTGACAGACGGACAGACGGACAGACAGACAGACAGACAGACAGACACACGAGTGATCCTATAAGGGTTCCGTTTTTTCCTTTTGAGGTACGGAACCCTAAAAACCAGAGTCTGTAAACGAGAAAGCACAAGAAACCCTTACAAAAAAAATATTACTTCTTAGTTGCTATACCACTACAAATACGTATACCACTACTTGTTAAGTGAATATTGACAAGATGTTATTATATCAACAATACAGGGTGTAAATGTAAACAGGGGCAATCTTTTAAGGGGTCATTGTGGACAATTTTCACTATAAGATCAAACCTAAAATCGCGAAAAAAAAAATCAACTGTTCCCTACATTTTAACAAATTTTGCTAACATAAAATGTACTGAACAGTATTTTTTTTTCGCGTTTTCAGGTTTGGTCTCATAGTAAAAGTTGTTCATAATGATGAGTACCTTAAACCCCTTGAAAGATTGCCACCGATTGATTTTTTCCGTATATGGAAAAAATACGTAAGCATTGAAACGAACTCAAAAACTACTAAAGCAAAGTTAATAAAATGTATATGGGACCACCGCGCAAACTTCCTCTGCCAAATAGCAAAAGGATTTTGAAAAATCGGTTCACAATTGACGAAAATATCGATGAACATGTATAAATATATACAATTACTAGCTGCGCCCTGCGATTTCACCCGCTTAGACCGAGATAAAAAGTAGCCTATTTGTTAATCCAGGTTAAAAGCTATATATACCAAATTTTATCAAAATCGGTCTAGCCGTTTGAGCTTGAAGAATTAACAAATACAGGTTGTAAGTGTAAAGAGTGGCAATATTTTAAGGTGTCATTGTACTCATCATTATGAACAACTTTTACTAAGGGACCAAACCTGAAATCGCGAAAAAAAAATCTGCTGTTCAGTACATTTGTAGGGAACAGTTGATTTTTTTTCCGCGATTTCAGGCTTGGTCCCATAGTAAAAGTTGTTCATAATGATGAGTACAATGAGCCCTTAAAATATTGCCACTGTTACACCCTGTATACAAACACACACACAAACGTTCGCCTTTATAATATTAGTGTGACATACGGACGAATTGAGAATCCTACTTTTTTACGAAGTGACTTAAGAACGGTGTCTGACCTATTTTTATCAAGTACCTACTCGATGCAGTAGGCCAAGTTTCCATAAAAGATTCTACCGAAAATCTGAACAAAAGAGCCCTCACAATAATGACGAGCTGTGTTTACAAAATTCAATTTGTTGAAGACTGTTTTTTCGCATTGTCATTTATTTGATTACCGAGTTTTTGGGTGACTAATATTCTTGCGGCTTCGGTTACACCGACGAGTAACAACCAAGTAGTACTTACTGCTAACTAGCTCCACCTTGGAGAAAAAAAACGGCCAAGTGCGTGTCGGACTACGCACAATGAAGGGTTCCGTAGTTGGGATGAAATTGTCCCAAGAACATACATATATTACAGAACATAGGTACATTCCAACAGTAAATGTAAGTTTGTACTCACAATATTGAGAGGTTTACCATGTTATTTTAAGACCACAAACCTCCTATAGGTTTTCCTGTAATCTACAGATATAGAACTATTTTCTGTATTGTTTTCAAAATTTTAGGCTCAGTAGTTTCGGAGATAGGGGGGGAATGGTAAATTTTCGTCTATTTTATTAAATAACCTTAAAATGATTTATTTTAAAATTATAATTAAAATATATTTGAGACCCTCATAGTAAGACCTTTCATTTGAATGTCACACGGTACAGATTGCGAAACTTTTTTTTTTAATTTTCTTATTTGCCCCTTAAAAGTGCCCCCCATATTCAAAATTCATTTACTTACTTTAGCCGCACGTGTTTGGGTACCAAATTTCAACTTAATCTGTCCATTAGATTCCGAGCAAATTGGCTGTGACAGACAGACAGACAGACAGACACACGAGTGATCCTATAAGGGTTCCGCTTTTTTCCTTTTGAGGTACGGAACCCTAAAAACATAACATGGTGGCACGTGTGTTGGATCATTCGGTTCCCTACAAAATGGTTGAGCTGGATGGTACTGATTCACGCGTCATGTTCGTGAACGGGCGCCGTCAGCTGAGACTGGTCATCTCTTATCAGCCAGGCCTTATTTTTTATTTTAACTTGTTTTTAAGTATTTTTTATTTGTTTAAATTGTTCTCACATGTAGAAGCAACAAGTATAATGTACCCAGGGGTGTATTCTTGATTTAAAAGAGTGTCCGTGGAGTTTCTTGCCCGTTCTTCTCCATAGAGATCTACGTTGTACAGTCAGCAACAAAAGTTGATTAACAATTGTGTTTTCTAAATCTTAATTATTGAGAAAAACACTTCATTAAAATCGGAACAGATGTAAATTTTAATGAAAATTAACTCCTATGATGATTTCAAAAATATATGATGTCAAAAAGTAGCAGTGTTAACCGACTTCTGTTGCTGGCCGTACATTTCTACATTGGTTGTACGGTTTGACGTACAGTCACAACAAAGTAAATAATCACTTTACAAAGGCACTTTTTTGTTTCCAGTTTACACGATCAAATAATGGGGTTGGCTACTGTCAAAGTGGCGCTAGCATAGCTTTAACCAAAATTATATTCATTTGTATGAAGTATTTGTTTGTTTAAGATTTTACAAAATGCCTAAGAAATGTGAAGTGCCTTATTGCAAAGAAATAGGACCACACCAATTTCCGATAGCTGTAGAATTAAAAATAAAAGGTTAAAAAAAGTAATAAAAAAAAGTGGTCTAATTCGGCTTTTTGTAGTCTATATCTATAAAAGGAAAGCGTTACTGACTGACTGACTGATCTATCAACACACAGCTGAAACCACTGAACGGATTGGGCTGAAATTTGGAACACAGGTAGCTATTATAACCTAGGCATCCGCTAAGAAAGGGTTTTTGGAAATTCGACCTTTAAGGGGGTAAAAAGGGGGGATATTGTTTGTATGAAAAATCTTATTCCTTGAGTTAATAAACTTGAAACTTGGCACGAATATTTATCTAAGTAAATTATGATTTTTGTGATTTTATGTTTTTCTAAACTACCCCTTAAAGGGAAATTGGGGGGTCTCAAAGTTTGTATGGAAAAATTTTAACGCGTAATCCGATTACCTCAAAACTCAGTATTTATACTTAAAACCAAAAATAAAGAATAATGTGTGTCAGGGTTTTTCGAAAATGTACCTCTAACGAGGTGAAAAGGGGTAGTCAATTTCACAGGGGAGGATTTTACTGCGTGGCTTGATTAACTCGAAACTTGGTGTAAATAATCTTTGAGTCAAGCTATGGAAATATCTCAAACCATTTTTTTAAATTCCACCCCTGTGGGGTTGAAAACAGGGAATACAATTTACATGAAAAATGTTTTAATTGACTTGAAATTTGGCACAAATATTTGCCTAAGTTTGTCATTATTAGTTTTTTAAAACTACCCCGGAGGGAGGGTTAGAGGGGAGGGGCAAGGGAGGGGTGGTGAGGAGTGTGAGGGGGAGGATGATGGACGCAGGGAGAAAGGGCAGGCATTGGTGAGGAGAGGAGGAAGACATGGTGAAGGCTGAGGGGTGGGTAGGGGTTGGTGAGTTGGAGGTGGAGGAGAGGGGGAGAGGGAGGGGACGGGGTGGTGAGAGAGAGAGAGCGAAGTGGAAGTGGTGAATGGGGTGTGAGAGTGAGTGAGAGGGGGAGGGAGAGGTAGCGGAAGGGGATGTGGTGAAGGAACGAGCTAATCTCTGGAACTACCCTACCAGTCAGACTTTAAAAAATCTTTTTGCATTAATGATAGCCCAAATCTTACAGAAGGCATATTTAACATCACTCTAGGACCCTTAGGTGCCGAGCAAAAAGAAAAAAAGTCTGAAAGAACGCTAAGTGAAAACGAAGTAATAGCGCGGGTAGGCAATGCTATGCGACGGGGTGGGTCGAGCAAAAAATAAATTTCACACGGACGAAGTCGCGGGCAGAAGCTAGTATTGTATAATTGGCGAAAAGTATTATGAAATGTATTCTTCCTACAAACAAAACCATTTCATAAATAAAATAGCTTGATGTATAATTTTAAGAGTATACCTTTCAATAAGGTCTGCTTTTCTTCCTTGTAAAGAAGCACCTCGTTTTTTTCAGTTCAGCCTTTAGCTCGCTTATTCTTCATGTTGAGTACATGTTTATCTTATCATCCATCCTGGTATTTTGATGAAAAAATTTACAAAACCGAATACACAAATTGAGTAAACAAATGTGACAGGTGAAAGCTATGCTAGCGTCATCTGCCAAAAGTTTTAAGGAGCCAACCCTATTGGCGCTAGATTTTATCGAAGCTTCTAATTTAAAATAAGTGCGTGTCATTCCACGCACAATTAAGGGTTCTGTAGTTGGGAAAAATAGGTTCTCCTATACACTCCAACTGCAAATGTAAGTTTGTACGCACAATATTGAGAGATTTACCATGTGAAGACCAAATACATCTTCTAAATGGTGTATCTATTCATACACGAAATCTCTTAAGGGATCATTTTACTCATCATTATAAACAACTTTTAGTATGGGACCAAAACCTGAAATCGCCAAAAAAAAATCTGTTCCCTACATTTTGACGAATTATGCGAATATAAATGTACTGAACAGCTGATTTTTTTTTTTGCGATTTCAGGTTTGGTCCCACAGTAAAAGTTGTTCGTACATGATGATTACAATAACCCCTTAAAATATTGACACTGTTTACACTTACATCCTGTATAAGTCTGCTCCACATTGCAAACATAAGATTCTAGTATACAAATGTTGCTCATATCATCCCCACCTTCAAAGGTTATTGGAAGACGGAACCCATTTTTATTATTAGCTCGAACGTGGCCTGGTCTATGATGAGATGCCATCATATCGCACTTCCAATATGCTGTAGGTACTGTGTCCACTGTTTTAGACGATACGACATTATTTTATTTCCTTTAAGAAATTAAAATATCCAAGAATAATAAGTTTAAGGGCAAATTTTTCATTTTTCAATCGTCAGATAATTTTTATTTATTTATGGAATAAATATGGCGGTTTGACAGCTTTTGTTTAGAATATATGTCAAACTGTCATATTTATTCTTCAGATAAAAGTTATCTGACTACTGAAAAATAAACCTTTGATTAGATACCAAACACTCTAATTCACTTTTGTCCGACTTAAGAGCGTTGACTCGGTACGGCATTTCATACAAACTTTCAAGTCCTTTTTTATCGAAATGAATGAACCGATTTTAATGAAACTTCATACGCATAAGCAGGATACATAGGTCTAAAAAGTTAGTAAAGAATATTTTCGAAAAATAGTGTTGCAGCTAAATTAGACCGATTTTAAATATTCCATAGAAGCAGAGATTTCCATTTATCTTTTTTTAAATAAGACATTTAGAAAATGTTCTTTACTAACTTTTTAGACCTATGTATCTTACTTATGCGTATGAAGTTTCATTAAAATCGGTTCATTCATTTCGATAAAAAAGGACTTGAAAGTTTGTATGAAATTCCGTACCGAGTCAACGCTCTTAAAGCCAGCCCTTAACTATGTTGGTTTAGTATATACCTCAAGTCTTATTACATCCGATATTACCGTCCCGGTCGCAAAAGCTACTTAGAAGATTAATGTTGGTACCAACCTACGTATAATAATCCTTAAGTAGCCTCTTTTATAAGGAGTGATCTATCCCTGATTGAAAACCACACAACACACCAAATTTCTACAATAAATGTAAAATCGAACTGAATTATTCACTCAAACGGTTAAGGCGTTTCCAATCTCTTCCGTTTCCCATTTTACTCGAAACTTTTCTTTAACGTTCAAGTGTATAAAACCTTTTCGATTCAACTGTTAATGTTATGTAGGAGGCTTCATAATTCTTCTTAAAGGTCAATGTACTTATTCACGCCGCTTGAGCTATAAGCTGCGATCATCAATCATTTTGGGGTTTTGCGCAGTGGCTGAGCGATTGGTGGGTCGTAAAGGTAGTAACTTTGATTCCGGTATGCAAGTTTGACCTATAGTTATGTAGTTGTTCCGGGGTGCGTATATAGAAATGCTACTTCAGTACGTCCCCTCAGGCGGAGACGATAGAGTCATTTCCAGGCGTTAAACACACGTAAATACGTGTGTTTAACGCCTGGAAATGCGCTAACTCTAGGTATTCGTCTCCGCCTGAGGGAACGTACTGAATTAGCATTTGTATACAACGTGTAACGTTAAATGCGAAAAACCTCTTAAGGGGTCATTGTACTCATCATTATGAACAACTTTTACTATGGGACCAAACCTGAAATCGCGAAAAAAAATTAACTGTTCAGTACATTTTTGTTCGCATACCTAATTCGTCAAAATGTACTGAACAGCTGATTTTTTTTCGCAATTTCAGTTTTGGTCTCATCTATACTTCTATACTAATATTATAAAGAGGTAAAATTTGTATGTAAGTTTGTAAGTTTGTATGTTTGTAAGTTTGTATGTAGGGGGTAATCTCCGGAACTAATTATACAATTCTAAAAATTTTTTCACAAGTAGAAAGCTACATTATTCCTGAGTGCTATAGGCTATAAATTATATTTATATCATGCATATTAGCCGAGCTATCACAATTTTTGTCTAACAAGTCGGAAAGAAATACCTCTTTAAACAGACTTTATTGCATGCGCTGCCTAAACGGTTGTTTATAATTGAAAACAATGTATGGCAGTCTGGTCCGTCTTAAATAATTCTACAAAAAAGTCCGCGGCACCATATTTCTATCTTTTATATTTTATCTTTTATACATCTTTTATTGCTTTAAAAAAGTATTTTAAGACATACTTACGTTTGGATGATTGTTTAAACAACAAAACATTAATCCTTATCAAAATAAGTTATTTTATGATCACAAGGACATCATGGAGATAAGATTTGGCCTTTACAGTATGTCAATTGGTAATACAGTTTCGGAGATAATATAAAATTACTAAAACGCAAAATAACTTTAATTCATACCGGTCGCTCTTGAGCGAACATGTTTAGTGCGGACGTTTTATCAATTTACCCATAGTTGGCGTTGTGCAAATAAGTAATTTTTCTGAATTGCGAGATTTTCCGCGGATTGACGACCCTCTCGATTTATTATTTCAATAATGTCGGTGGAATACAGCGGAAGAGTTTGTTTCTTTGTTAGTTTGTTTGAACGCGCTATCTCTGGAACTACCCTAGTCGGATTTGAAAAAATCTTTTTGCATTTTATAACCCAGTTCTTGAGGAGGGCTATAGGCTATATAACATCACGCTAGGGCCTTTAGGAGCAGTGCGCGATGTAATAGCGTGGGCGGGCGATGCGGAAGGATATAGGCTATTTAACATCACGCTAGGGACCTTAGGAGCCGAGCAAAAAGAAAAAATGTCAGAAAGGATGCTTAAGCGCAAACGAAGTAATAGCGCGGGCAGGCGTTGCGATGCGATGCGTCGTTGGGGGACAAGAAATTTCACGCGGACGAAGTCGCGGGCAGAAGCTAGTAGTTCATAATGATGAGTAAAATGACCCCTTAATAGGTTTTGCGCATTTAACGTTACACGTTGTATATACGCTTCCGGCGTATATGTACAGTGGCCTGCATCAATTGGGTTCCCCAGTTGTATTGTAGTTGTTGTGTTGTTTGGGTTCCCAATTGATGCAGCCCACTGTACTAGTGTAATATGTTAATTATAAGAAGTTGGAAACTGGGGAAAAAAAATCAGCCCACATCAGAGGGAGAGAGAGACGCTTGTGAAAGCGGGTAGGCGACAATGGGCGACAACAAAACCGAAACAGTAGCTGAGATGGAGTTGGTGGCGTTACTCCTGAAGTCAAAGTCAAAGTCAAATCATTTATTTCAAACAGGCACATTAAAAACACTTTTGAAAGTCAAAATTTAATTAAAAATAGAATTAATTCTACTTGTCCCTTTAAAAAGGTAGTCTCGTATGGAGTAGAATGGACAAGAAACTCCACCGTAAAACCGGCTTTTGACTATGGATTAGTATGTAATATATATACATTACATCTCGAGTTATATGAATGAGATTAATATATATTATAGCACATTATGAACGGTCTCGTGAAAATGTATGACGAGCGTTAAAATATTATATATCAAGATGTAATATATATTATTTCATATTCCATAGTCAAAAACAGCCGGCTTTATCGACTCTTTTAAAGGCTAAGAATAGAAACGAACTGAAATGGAGAACAACTCTGTAAGTGAATACTCTTACTCTTCGAAACTGAAAATATAAAGCCGTAAAGAATAACGCATGACAATGAAAATACGCCCTTCTAGATTTTATAGTCATATAGCGAAGGAAGGTTACCTTCCGACTAGATTTGAATTTACTAGGAAGGCAGAGTATGAATAAAATAAATTGCGAAATATATTATTAGATCATTTTGATATTGGAAAGGCAGGTCTTAAAAATTACTTGAAAATCAGGTTTCCAGAAACTTAATTCAATCTTTTTGTAATGTTATTCTATTCGTAGATCTTTGACAGTCGTTATGGGTAGTTAGAAGCCCGAAGGTCTATATTTGTCGCGTGTCGACAGTACATTTATACCTACCTACATAATGGTCTGCCTGCGGCCTGCATTGTTACAAGTTCTTGTCATGGCCTAGTCTTGCATTAATGCCTTCGGCGCCATGTGTATCTTTTTGTCACAGATCTTTCATCACAAAAGTATCCTCTTAACTGCGAGACCACGAAGGTCCGATGTCAAAAAACGTCCCTGTCTGTGAATCGGACACCAGTGGTCCTATCGGCTCCCGACGTTATTTAACTGTTTTTGTATTCATAAACTGTATCTTCACTGCTCTCACTAGCACAAAGTGTAGGGGAAAAACCCCCTCAGGCGCCAGAGGTCTACTTATCAAATAGACAATTTCTCATTCCGAGTACTTCTCTATGTGACTACTTCGCTATCGGCCCACTTGGCAAACATCCTATTTCGCATTCTGTCTAATTCTCATAGTGACTACTCCGCAAACCATCTACATGTCAAACAACGACTGAAGTACAGATGGAGCCAAAAGTTAATTCTCGTTTAAAAACTGTACCGTGTGACATATCAAATGAAAGGACGTACTATGAGGGTCTCAAATATATATTTTTTTAATAATTTTAAAACAAATCATTTTAAAGTAATTTAAGAAAACAGACGATAATTGACCATTCTCCCCCCATTTATCTCCGAAACTACTGAGCCTACAATTTTGAAAAAAATACAGAAAATAGTTCTGTACCTGTAGATTACAGGAAAATCTATAAGAAGTTTCTGGTGTTAAAATAACATTGTAAATCTCTCAATATTGTGAGTATGTTCTGTAATGTATCGTATGTCAAGTCTCTAAAACAAACCAACAACGAGACCACCCAGAAATACTCTCACACAAGAAGCTCACAAAAAAACAAAAAAAAAAAACAAGATTGTCGTCATAGTTGAGCGGTTAGACACATCTTTCTACTTGATAAATGCGCTGTGTATCTTATAAGCACACGTTTTCTATACATTATTATGCAAAAATGAGAGCCCTAGCCTGTCGAATTTTATCGTTGTAAATGGCCTGGAAATTTTATAGACTTTTGAATTTTTGGGTGATATTTCTCGGATACCTAGGAAAGTAATCAATCTATATAAATAAAAAGAGAAGTTCTGACTGACTGACTGATTGACTGACTCATCAACGCCCAGCCCAAACCCTTGGACCTAGAAAGCTGAAATTTTGCACAGAGGTTCCCTTTATAATGTAGACAAGGAATAAGGAAGGAATTCCCGGTAGCAGGTTCCCTTGGGATATTTTCCGACATCCACGCGGGCGAAGCCGCGGGCAAAAGCTAGTAAAACATATAAGTACATTTTAAAAGTTTTTATTATATCTCTCTTTATACCGGATGACTAATTTACCGTCTCGAAAAAAAATGTATACTTATATGTATTAGGTGAACGGAGTAGAAGCCTATGGTATACCTAACTTTAAAAAAAAAAACGAAAATTCTAATCATATTATGCAGGCTACATATGATTTGAATTTCAATATTTTTAAACGATTTTTTTTTTTTTTTCAAAATTTCTGATTTTATGGTACAAAAATGAAAAGTTTACATCGAATTTGTAGTATTTATTGGTACTTTGATATTTTTTTCTGTCTAAGCTATTAAAAAAAAAAAACTAGGTATGCCATAGGATTCTACTCTGATCACCTAATACGCCCAATTTTTTTTGAGACGGTAAAAAAAGTCATCCGGTATAAATGGCACTGCAAATGACAAAAAAAAAATTAACTTGAAAATCAACAAAAAAATTTGTGACAATCTATTTCCCAGGCCACGTGTATAAATGACACACGGATGAAAATCCCGTAAAAATAATGAAAAAAAGGAGGGTGTCAAAGAAAAATACGATTATTAAGTCGTTTCAAACACATACAAAAAAAAATGTCAAAACTTGAATCAACGACCACTTAGGGTCTGTCACTGAGGGTATTAACTAGTCGAATGCCGTAATTTCAGACACAATTAAAAAGCCATTGTGCCTCGTGTGGATCCAGGTTCCGGCACACCAAGGGTTAAGCAATGATGAGATCGATGATAGCTCACATTTGCCACTAGGTTACTTGTAAGTAGCCATGAACTTAAACTATGATGGAATATACAAGAAATAAATTAAAATAAATTGAATACACTAAAATACAGCCGTAAGAGTAGTTTAGTGCTTTTGGCAATCCATCTTCTATAATCCCCTGAAAGCTTCCTAAGTCCTACACAAGAAAAGTAGCTATAGACAGCTTTCAACAAAAATAATTATTATTATGTTTGTTTTATTATACGTCGTTATTAATGGCTTTTATTTGGCTCCAATGACCCAATCCGGCTAATAGATTAGTTTAGGCTTGGAATGTACGAGAAGCTATTCTATTGGATGCTATTTTTCCGGTAGTTACCGCTTACAATATCTACTCAAATAATTTAATTCGGTGTACAATGCCACATTCGCAAAATGTCTTTTCTCAATATGCCACACTAGCAAAATGACACATTCGCAAAATGTCTTTCGTCAAAATGCCACATTAGCAAAATGCCACACTATCAAAATGACACATTCTCAAAATTTTAGTTTTTTTTTCGTTTTGACATTATGCGAAAATGGCATTCTGCGAAAATGGCATTTTGCTAATGTGACGTTTTGCGATGTGGCCGACGTTTTGAGAATATGACAATTTGAGAATGTGACATTTTGCGAAATTCCAATATGTCATTTTTAGAATGTGGCATTGTGCGCCTACATAACATTACGGCTGTAATCCTCGAAGGCTTGGGCAGAGGTGTACCAGTACATCCACATTCCGCAACTTATACAAGGTGTAAAATAAATAACCCACAACCTCGTAAGGGGTCATTGTACTCATCATTATGAACAACTTTTACTATGGGACAAACCTGGAATCGCGAAAAAAAAATCAGCTGCTCCCTACATTTTGACGAGTTTGATTTAGATAAATGTACTGGTCAGCTGATTTTTTTTTCGCGATTTCAGGTTTGGTCCCATAGTAAAAGTTGTTCATAATGATGAGTACAATGACCCCTTAAGAGGTTTTGGGTTATTTATTTTACACCTTGTATTTTAGTCCCATGTAATAGTGGGCGAGCCTATTGCCAACAGCCAGGTTGCTACTGAGCAATTCTAGATGGAAAAACCCAATAACAATTTGCCCGACCTGGGAATCGAACCCAGGACCTCATGCTCAGCAGTAGCGATTGCGACCACTAAGACCAACGAGGCAGTCCAAAATAATTTATTTCCCGGTAATAACTTTTAACTTTGGTTATATACCTGACTAGCTGCGCCCCGCGATTTCACCCGCGTAAACCGGGATAAAAAGTAGCCTATGTGTTAATCCAGAGTATAAGCTATGTACATACCAAATTTCATCAAAATCGGTCCAGCCGTTTGAGCGTGAATAAGTAACAAACATACACACTCCCCCACACACTCACAAACTTTCGTCTTTATAACATTAGTGTAATATACAGGACACCCTTCAAAAATACAAAAAGCAACTTTAAGGTGCAAAGGCGTTCGTTTTTTTTACGTTACGTAGAAAAACGTAACAACGCTTTTGAGTTAACGATTGTTAACTCAAAAGAGTATACACTCTTTATAAAATTTGCATACCTTTGGGCCCTTTTATTGAGATCGATTCTTTAGGAGTAAATTTCAAAAGTTTTGCAAACTGTGCCGTGTGCCGTATCAAATGAAAGGACATTGTGATGGTCTCCAATGAAAATACATAAAAATTGACCATTCGTCCCCCTTGTCTCCGAAAACACTGAACCTACAATTTTGAACAAAATACAGATATTAGTTCTATACTTATAGATTACAGGAAAAACTGTAAGAAGACTGCTGTCTTAAAATAACAATAATATTGTGCGTACAAACTTACATTTGCAGTTGGAGTGTATGGGAGAACCTGTTTTTCCCAACTACGGAACCCTTATTTGTGTGTGGAACGACACGCATTTATTTTAAACTAGCTTTTGCCCGCGGCTTTGTCCGCGTTTATCATACATATAAAGATCTAAGCATACATAGGGACAGACAGACAGCGGGAAGCGACTTTGTTTTATACTATGTACGCGTGTATGTATGTGTGTGTATGTGTATGTGTTAGAAACTTGGATAAAATCTAGCGTCCCAATTATTTTATCATGTATACAAATCCAAAAAACCGGTCAAGAGCGAGTCGGACTCGCGCACCGAGGGTTCCGTTCCGATTCCTGAAAAAGTGTGCTATTTAGAGACATCGTTTTATTTTTCCTGTAATCTTTACATAAACTTCTATCACATAGAATAATTTCAGATTTTAATCTTTGCAAACTTCGGAGATAGGGGGGAGGGGGAACGGTATTTTTTTTTACATTTTTCATCAAAAGTCGAAAACTATGCGGCCTAAAAAAAATAAAAAAATGTTTGAGAATGTGCAAGAAGCGCTCTTTCATATGATACCCCACATGCCCTAGTAGCCCCACTTTGAATTTTGAAGGCCCCCTTTCAGTCCCTGTTAAAAAAAATATATAAATATTTTTACTTTTTTCTTATTTGCAAAATAGTTAGGTTAACGTCATCTAAAACTGTTCCAAATTTCAAGTTGATAGCATTAGTAGTTCTTGAGATATCCAGCTGTGACAGACAGACAGACAGACAGACTGAGTCACACCATAAGGGTTCCTTTTTTACCATTTTGGTACGGAACCCTCAAAACCTACATAGGTACAGTGGGCTGCATCAATTGGATAATTCATAATTCATTTATTAATTGTTTGTCACAGGTGAAAATAGTTCTTACAGTTATCATTTTTGTATCACTGAAACATACCCATGGGGTGTACAATATTTATTACGCATGTCCATATTATTGGCTATGTTAAAAATAATTTTATAAAAATACAATTACATTTTTTAATGTTTGGTGGTTATTATCCACTGCATTGGTTGTTATAATCGACCTCGTTTTACATTAATTACTATACATAAGCATTATGCTCATTCAATTTACGTTTATATTAGGCAAAAAAATAAATAAAATAAAAATAAGCTTAACATGTCGATTTTTAGTCGACCTCATCTTACATTCACTAATAGACATAATTATTACGGTCATGCAATTTACCTTAGTTATGTCAGAAAAATAAAAATAAGTTTAATATGTCAAGTTTTAGTCAACCTCTTAAGTACTACATATTCATTACATACTACATATTAGTCATAAGGGTGCGTTTCCACTGACGCGGAGCTGGGCGGAGCGGAGCGGAGACGTGCAGGAATCGACCAATCATAATGGTTGAAATCCTCATCGCGTCTCTTGCCTCGTCTGTAATTGGACGATTCCTGCACGTCTCCGCTCCGCTCCGCTCCGCTCCGCCCAGCTCCGCGTCAGTGGAAACGCGGCCTAACTATTACGGTAATATAATTTACATTAAATAAGTCAAAACAATTTTAGTCAATAATTCGGTCATTAATAAATTCGTTAATTGAATAGTAGGTTTTACATATGAGAAATTCTTTTAGCTTTAATTTAAAAATATTTAATGTTGAGATATTCTTAATACAGTTAGGGAGTTTGTTATAGATCTTAACTCCAATACACTCACACACACACTCAATACACTCGATTTAAATTTTACTGTTCTACATTGAATGCCTGTTTTGTGTCTCGCACTTTTCAACGTTTCATACTTACCCCAGTTGTATTAAAATTTTACAACAACGGGGGTACCTAACTGATGCAGCCAACTGTAATTAGGTACACCCACATTTCACGTACTAGTTTTGCCCGTAGTAGGGGTGGTGAGCCTATTATCAATAACCAGCACCCTAATTGCGTAACACATTATCAATCGGAGTTTGAATCATTTTGAAACAAATTGCTAATCTATTACTTCATATATTCGAAAAATGTGTCTGCTCGACAACGTAAATAACGCAATGAATGTTGTTGAACTGTCAAAATGAAACCGATTCCGATTGATAGTGTGTTACGCAATTAGGGTGCTGTTTAGTCTCCGGGTTGTTATTGAGAAAATGCTAGGTAATGGAAATAGGTACTCAATACACTTTGCCAACTCGTAACTGAAAAAAACTATTTTGTTGATATTTTGGGACGCGTTCTTGTTACAAAAAGTAATAAATAATGTAAGGGAAGTGACCCTTTAAAAGTTTCCAAGCCATCTAGTTATTTATTTATAGATCTTGGAATGGACCGGGAGAAGTCGTAAATAAAAAGTTCCATTGATCGGAAAAAAGGTCATCCCCAAATGATATATTTGGAGAAGACTTTTCCGATCAAAAAAAAACTAAAATATTATAAAGGGTACTTCAAATAAATAAAACATGAACCGAACTCATAGAAAATAATGAGCCAGATATTTTAATAATTGTACCTGTGGAATGGGGGTAAAACTAGGCATAAAAAAAATAAAAAATAATAAAAATTGTTTATTGATACCAAATACATTCACAACTTTGCAGGCTAAAGCGGGTAACAATTGAAATGTATAGTACAATACATGCTGATATTGATTCCCAAACTAAGCTACAGCTTGTATTTTGGGAAACAATGTTCAGTCATAGTGATGACATACAATATACATTGACTGATGCTTGAGGACAAAGGTGAAATATTGTGATAAATTTGTCGCTGCACGGTGCATATGGTTACAATATAATTCTTCCTAATTATTATATCATTATATATTACGGTAGGTGTAGCGTGTAAAGTGCGTGCATGTATCTATGTATGTATGTATTTATCAGTAATAATTATGGGTGAGTGTATGTGGATGGGTGAGTGTCCGAGTCTATGGGTGAGTGTCCGTGTGTATGGGTGAGTGTCCGTGTGTGTGGGTGAGTGTCCGTGTGTGTGGGTGTACGCAGCCCTACGATGCAAATCTTGGGATCGGTTTCATTACCTCTAAGAAAATGACAGGAAATGTGTGTACAGAAAGAAGACTTTGATTTTATGAAAAAAAAACCGGCCAAGTGCGTGTCAGACCACGCACAATGAGGGTTCCGTAGTTGAAAAGAATTTATCCCAAAGACAAACTTAACATTGTGTTGAAAAACATGTTCACCCCTAAAATTGATGTACGTCACGGACAATTCTCCAACTGCATATTTAAGTTTGTAATCGCAAAAAACTATAATTGTTAAACATAATATCACGCCTTGTTTCACCGAAGGATTGGCCAGAGGTGTACCTGTACACCTACCTAATCAAAGGACCATTTCAGACAGCAATCTACATGGTCCTCACATGATCTGACCAAGATTATGTCTGGACTTTAAATGAGACTGTGACCTCTGAGATTGTTTCGGCGTTTCTTCTCAGAGTAGTCAGATAGGAAACGTCGATCTCATGACTAGTTTTAAAAAATATATGTTTGACGTGTAAAAAAAAGTGTTTGTACAAACCTACTTACAGAAAATAAATCATTTATCATTTATACAACCACATTTTTCCAGAAAAAAAAAACTAAAAACTATTTTTGTTATGTGATAAAACTATAAATTATCAATTTTCGGACTTTTTCCTTTACTTATGCTGTGAGACCTTGCTTCTTACCAAATTTCATGATTCTAGGTCAACGGGAAGTACCCTTTAGGTTTTGATTTACTCGCGAGTATCAAAATATGGCGCATAAATGGCCGTATTTTTTTATTGCGTTGACTTAGAAGCTTGATTTTTTCAGAGTTTCAAGGGAAAATAGACTTACGTATTTGATATTAATTTCAACTTGATACCTCCACGCGTTCCTGAGAAAAAGGGTCTTAACAGACAGACAGACAGACGGACAACGAAGTGATCCTATAAGCGTTCCGTTTTTTCCTTTTGAGGTACGGAACCCTAAAAATAACTAAGGCTAACCTCTAACCAAATAGGTAAAAGTTATTAGGTTTGAAGTCTTTCTGCAATTACATAAATCCTTAAAAAGTAAACTCATACCTCTTGTCCATGGGGATAGGCAGAAACTACGTTACAGTGTACTTAAATGATTTTTTTCTCAATATTACAAGTGCCAAAGCCGAAGACGGCACCCGGAAAGATGGGCAAAGATCGTCACCCACTGGTGCTAGTTTAGCTTTCAGTGTAAATTCGACCTATTAATGTTTGCATGGTCTCAAATTCCGTCCTCATGATCGATCATCAATAAACATTAATTATTTTGTAAATATACGCTTTTTGGATAATGTCATAAATACACATACATTATCGCCTTCTCGACTTGATCCCATGTTGTCAGGCGAATGATAATGTCAATCGTTTGGGGTTGATCGATAAAAATGAATATACAAAAGATAGCAAAAAGAAATGGTAGGTACCTAAAAGATTTCATATTTTTATCGACACACTTAACAAGGAACACGCTTATTTAGAGTAACTACTCTAAATAAAAAAAACTAGTGAAATAATTAGCACATTTTCTTAAGAGGGAAGAGAGGTGGAGAGGTTTTTCTTCCTGAATAATGCCTCTAGAAATCTAGAGCAATCATTTTTAGGGTTCCGTACCTCAAAAAAAAAAACGGAACCCTTATAGGATCACTTGTTTGTCCGTCTGTCTGTCTGTCTGTCTGTCTGTCTTTCAGTCTGTCAAGACCGTTTTTCTCAGGAACGCGTCAAAGGTATCCATTTGAAATTAATATCAAATACGTAGGTATATGGTCCCTTGAAGTTCTATTAATGTCAAGCTTCTAAGTCAACGCAATAAAAAAATACGGCGATTTTGATACTCGCGAGTAAATCACTAAAAAAAAAAAAAAAAAAGTAAAGGAGGGGGGGGGGGGGTAAATTGTACCTTCCGTTGACCTAGAATCATGAAGCAAGAAAAAAGGACTCACAACACAAATATAGGAAAAAGTCCGAAAATTGATAATTTGTAATTTTATCACATAAAAAAATATTTTCAAAGTTGTCAGTGTGTCAAGACCCTTTTTCTGAGGAACGCATAAAGGTATCAAGTTGAAATTAATATCAAATACGTAGGTTTATGGTTTCTTGAAGTCCTAAAAATTCAAGCTTCTAAGTCAACACAATAAAAAAATACGGCCATTTGCGACACATTTTGATACTCGGAACTGTCGCAAGTAAATGAAAACCTATAGGGTACTTCCCGTTGACTTAGAATAATGAAATTTTGCAAGAAGCTAGGTCTCGGCACAAATAAAGGAAAAAGTCCGAAAATTGTGAATTTGTAATTTTATGACATAATTTTTAGGGTTCCGTACCTCAAAAGGAAAAAACGGAATTCTTATAGGATCACTTCGTAGTCCGTCTGTCTGTCAGTCTGTCAAGACCCTTTTTTTCAGGAACGCGTGGAGGTATAAAGTTGAAATTAATATCAAATACGTAAGTCTATTGTCCCTTGGAACTCTGAAAAAATCAAGCTTCTAAGTCAACGCAATAAAAAAATACGGCCATTTATGCGCCATATTTTGATACTCGCGAGTAAATCAAAACCTAAAGCGTACTTCCCGTTGACCTAGAATCATGAAATTTGGCAAGAAGCAAGGTCTTACAGTACAAGTAAAGGAAAAAGTCCGAAAATTGTGAATTTGTAATATTTTAACACAAAAAAATATTTTCACGTCTGTCAGCCTTTAAGACCCTTTTTCTCAGGAACGCGTGGAGGTATCAAGTTGAAATTAATACCAAATACGTAAATTTATGGTCCCTTAGAGCTCTAAAAAATCAAGCTTCTAAATCAACGGAATAAAAAATACGGCCATTTATGCGAAATATTTTGATACTCGCAAGTAAATCAAAACCTATAGGATACTTTCCGTTGACCTAGAATCATGAAATTTGGTAAGAAGCAAGTTAAGCACAAGTAAAGGAAAAAGTCTGAAAATTGATTATTTGTAATTCTATCACAAAAAAAAAATATGTTTTAGTTTTTTTTTCTGGCAAAATGTGGGTTTATAGGTACACCTCTGCCCAACCCTTTGGGGAAACAAGGCGTGATGTTATGTTTAAGAATGGTTTTTTGCGAATACAAACCTAAATATGCAGTTGATGTATATCAATGTATGGGAGAACATGTTTTCCAACTCAATGTTAAGTTTCTTTTTGGGATATATTCTTTTCAACTACGGAACCCTTCATTGTGCGTGGTCCGACACGCACTTGGCCGGTTTTTTTTTTCCATATCCAATGTTAAGTTTGTTTTTGGGATAAATTCTTTTCAACTACGGAACCATTATTGTGCGTGGTCCGACACGCACTTGGCCGGTTTTTTTTTTCCATATCCAATGTTAAGTTTGTTTTTGGGATAAATTCTTTTCAACTACGGAACCCTTCATTGTGCGTAGTCCGACACGCACTTGGCCGGTTTTTTTTGTTTTCATAAAATCAAAGTCTTCTGTAGACACATTTCCTGTCATTTTCTTTTTTTCAGGAACTAAGTAATTAGTAAAGAAAATTTATGACCCTCCAAAAATTTCAAAAAATACCCTATTTTTACCGCCGTGATTAGAGGACACCAGATACATTCTAAAAGTTTCTTTTTTAAAATTTTAATGAAAAAATAATTGGATCGGCTCAATTTTCGAGGTGACAGAAGGGGAATAAAACGTCGATCTCGTAAAAAAAATCTGATATAATCGGTCTGAGCTATAATATTTAAACTACGAATATAATCATGTAAGTACAGTGGCGTTACTTTCCGGTCGACCACCCATAAGGTTACAATCGCTTGCATGGCCAGCGCAGGTGGCGTCCGTACGCAGACCGTGCCCCGCCCCTATCGCACTCTTTTATCACTGTTCGGGCGCAGCGCGACGGCAATAGTTTCTTCAAATACTTATTTTTTAAATTCGTCCCCTCTTAAATTACAGGAGTGTGTTGTTCAAAGTGACGAGTTTTTTTCCAGAAAAACCCACACACTATTAATTTATTATATTAATTTAGCATCTAACTTTACGTCAATCAATCTGCCTAGCCTTTTCCCAACTATGTTGGGGTCGGCTTCCAGTCTAACCGGATGCAGCTGAATACCAGTATTTTACATGGAGCGACTGCCTGTCTGACCTCCACAACCCAGTAACTGGGTAATACGATACCCCTTGGTAAGACTGGTTGTCAGACTTTCGGGCTTCTGACAACCCGTAACGACTGTCAAAGATCCACGAATGACAACCGGGACCAACGGCTTAACGTGCTTTCCGAGGCACGGAGGAGTCTCGGTATGTAAAGATGGTCACTATAGTATCTACATACTTCTACTACATACATACTACATACATACACACTACATACATAACCTTTACTTACACTTCATCCATTTTTATTTATCTTTTATAAAGATTTATATTCATATATTGTGAATTGGTCTAAAACAATTCGTTTCTTTAAAATCTGAAATAAAAACACTATAGATATTTTTCATTGTTATGACACTTACGTCAGGCTGTCAAACTGTCATTACTTTTTCTTCTATCTAACTATCACTCAATAAAATATTAAAAAAAAATCATGGTGACAGGTCATGAAAAAACGACCTCGTATTTAAATTATTTTAAATTATAAATTATAATTATTAATTAATCTCTTGAGCATTGACTGCACATACCATTACATTTATAAGTAATAGGAAATAATATTATTATATTTTATCCAGCTTTTGCCCGCGGTTTCGCCCGCGTGGATGTTGGAAAATATCTCATGTCAACGTACTACCGGGTTTAAAAGTACCCCATGTTAATCCAGCCGTCGAAGACGTCTGGACGGAGGACCCGACGACGCCAGGGCGTCTGTCACCCGGCAACGGTTGCCAGGGCTGCGTCGAAATGCATCGTCGGCGCGGCGCCCTAGGCCGCCAGCGCGACTGCGCCGCTTCGGTCATCACTGTCATCAGTGACAGTTTCAAAGCGTCAAATAGACTTCAGTGTTTTTTTTATTCATTTAGTTTGTTTTGTTATAGTTATTATTTTTGTTAAGGCATAAGTTAATAAGTATAAATATATTTTAATAAATGCTCAGTGGCAACAGCAGTGTGGTGGGTGATAGTGGTAGTGCCTGTCAACCTTCATCATCGCAGAGCATCCTGGAGAGATGTCCGCTGTGTACCCAAGCACGGTTTTTTAAAGGTAAGCGGGGTCTGAATGTGCATATTGGAAAGATACACAGACCACAAAATGCACTCACCTCAGACCCTGTCTCAACATCTACACCCGAAACACCGACTACATCTACTTCTGACCCGTTTTGGAAAACACTTTCAAAATTAAAAAACTCTGTTCCTGTTTTGAAGCGAGTTCCCCGCGGCGCTAGACCTCTAGTGGCACAACACCTAGCAGGTTGCGTTCGTCTTGCCGCCCGGGAGAACTCGCAAAGTGCTTGGGAACAGCTTCTCACCTTCCCTTACAGAATTCTACATGTACAAAAGAATTTGGCAACCAAAAAGACTTTAACTGCCCAAATTAAAGAAAACTGTAATATTTCGACTCATAATTTAGATTCCAAATTACAGACACAGACATATACCTCTTCAAGAGGTATATCTCATTTAGTAGAATCTAAGTTAGGGGAAGGTGACATTAGCGGAGCAGCCAGGATTCTTTTTAGCAGTGATGTGGTGGCACCGTGTTCTCCAGAAACGCTCGCAGCTCTGGAGAGCAAACACCCTGCCCCAGCGGATGGCCTTTCTTTTCCCGACCCCCCTGATCCGGATAATCACTCCCTCACCATTACAGGTCGAGAGTTGGTCACAGCCGTTTGCTCCTTCAGGAGCGGCTCCGCTGGTGGCCTCGACGGCCTGAGTCCTCAACACCTTAAGGACCTTATCTGTCCAGGCGCCGGGGCAGCTGGTGAGTTGCTCTTGAAAGAGCTTACGGCTCTGATTAATCTCATGCTCTCCGGCAAGGTGAACGAGGCCGTCATCGACGTTCTATACGGGGCCAACCTATGCGCCCTGCGTAAGAGGGATGGCGGCATTCGTCCCATTGCCGTGGGAACTACTTACCGTCGTATGGCAGCCAAGATTTGTTGTAAATTTTTTGGTGAGGTGGTTTCGGAAAAATTGCAGCCCCTGCAGCTAGGTTACGGCTCCAAAGGGGGCTGTGAGGCTGCCGTACACGCCTTATCGACCTACCTAAATTCTGGCAAAGGTGAGGTCATCCTGAAGGTTGACATAAAGAATGCCTTCAATTCTGTTAATAGGGACACCTTGCTGGCAGAAACTAGAAAAGAAATACCCCAAATTTATAGTTTCCTTTGGCAATGTTACAGACACCCTTCTAAATTACTGTATCGGGACAACCTTCTGGAATCTGCTGTTGGCTGTCAACAAGGTGACCCCCTCGGGCCAGTGATTTTTAGTTTAGCCATTCACCCAATTATTCGACATCTAAATTCCAAATTTAACGTTTGGTATCTTGATGATGGAACCTTGGGAGGCGATGTAGAAACTGTTTTAAACGATCTTCAATTTTTAAAAAATGAACTTCATTCCATTGGCCTTGATCTCAACCTTTCGAAATGTGAACTATTTTTAGCGGACAGTACTGACAGACAACTAACCCTTCCTAAATTTAATGCAATAGCCCCAGAAATCCAAATTATCGAAAAAAACTCTCTTCGTCTCCTCGGGTCTCCAATCTATGAAAATTCTTTTCCTCTTTTTATTGAAGAAAAAATTCAAAATTTCAATGACGTTTCGGAAAGATTATTCCAAATTAACATGCATTCGGCCATAACATTAATTCGTTACTGCTGTTTTGGCCCTAAATTAACATATTTCCTTCGCGCTTCCCATTTATGGAAGCACACTCACCTTTTAGACGAAATGGACAAAATTATCCGGCATACTTTAACTTTGATCTTAAATGTGGCCTTGGACGACCGTGCTTGGGCACAAGCTACTCTTCCCATCCGTATGGGAGGCCTCGGCGTCCGCAAAATTTCTAGTATTAGTTTACCGGCGTTCATATCCTCGGTCCACGGCGCAGAGAAATTAATCAGGAAAATCCTAGCCTCCACACTGGTTAATTTTGATGTGCCTTGTTTCACCGAGGCTATGGATGCCTGGAAACTCGCTTGCCCGAATTCAGACCCACCCGACAATCCATCTTCCCAGAGACGGTGGGATGAGCCGCTCTGCAGAGTAGTACAGAACAATTTACTTGACACGTCTGCTACTACTGCGGAGCGTGCGCGCCTGCTTGCTGTGGGCAAGTGGGAGTCGGGTCTGTGGCTTCATGCGCTACCGTCGTCGAACATTGGCACTTTGTTCGACGACACTACTTTCCGCCTCGCTGCTTCCCTGCGACTTGGAGCTCCTTCGTGTTCTCCTCATCGCTGTCACTGTGGCGAAGTTGTCAGCAGCCTCGGACACCACGGCCTGTCTTGCAGCCGAAATGCGGGTCGCTTAGCGCGGCACGCTAACATCAATGACATCATCCGACGAGCCCTTGTCACCGTCGGCGTACCAGCTGTATTAGAACCCAATGGCTTGGCACGCGACGATGGCAAGAGACCGGACGGCATGTCTTTATTTCCATGGAAGGTGGGAAGGCCTTTAGTGTGGGACGCAACTTGTGTCGATACTCTTGCGCCATCCCATCTTCCTGGCTCGGCGTGCTGTGCTGGCACTGCTGCTGCGGCTGCGGAAAACCTCAAGCGGCGGAAGTATAATAACCTTATCGGTAATTATATTTTTGAGCCGTTTGGGGTTGAAACCCTTGGGCCGTGGGGTCCGAGTGCTCATAGTTTGTTTAAGGAAATCTCCAAACGGCTTGTTGACACTTCCCGTGACCCAAGGGCTGGCTTTTACCTTGGCCAGAGGATTAGCATTGCCATACAACGTGGCAATGCCGCCAGTCTCTTGGGTACTTTACCAGTCGACAGCGATGCGGAGGAATTTTTCGACGCCATATTTTAGTTTTTTATTAGTTTTAGTTTAAGATATTATATTTTTAAGTTATTTTAGCTTATTTTTAAGTATATTGAAATAAATTACTATCACTCATAGAGTTTCATAATGGCATAGACTATGAACGTTTCTTTTGATTTATGTAATCTAAATTCTTTTTATCAATATGTTAGGTCAAATATTGTATTTTATAGATAATTTTGATTTATTATTGAATAGCTGTATCTTAAATTACTTTTATAAAATTAATCCACACACACTCGAAATTCATCGAAGAGGTTAGAGGTTTTTCAACGTATATTACTGGCAGATTCAAGCATTAACTGTGGCGTTTGGCATTCTGATGACGGAAAGCTTCAAATGTGGAAAGGATCTGAAATTGGAAGACGTTTTTGAAAAACGCTGCCTGATGAACCGATGGATGAAGGACTCGGAGACGAATCGGTTCTGCTCCGGAAGCTATAAACGAAACATCTCCTAAAAGTATTCTGCGACCGGGAAAACTGATTCCGTGACTAAAACTTACCCGACTGCGGTCGATCCCTAAAGGAGGGTTATAGAAAATAACCATTAATTTATCGGAGCGGTTCAATTCAAAATCTTCCTCTTCCAAACTATCCGTGCGTGTTTGCCTAACCTGGACTTACTCAAACTACTACTTCAAGCTATCCTCTACCTTCCTAAATAGCTGTGTGTGTTAGGTAGGACGTGTTTTATAAAAACCGGTCTGTATTTTTTATCTTTTAATATTTAATATATTGTTTCAAGTCTTACTTTAGCCCCTTTTATTTCTTTAGGCTAGTAGATTTGTTACAGTCTGGCGCCCAATATAAAATCAAAGCTAGCCCTTTCAAATCTTTTTCAAAATTCTAAAATAAACTATCTCTAGTACTATTTCTTTTCGGACTCTTATTTGGCTTAGTCTCTTTTTTGTTACATGTATTAGGTTCTAGGTAGGTCTAATACTAACTTACTTTCCTCTTCAGCACACTTAACAAACTTATACTACACCCCCACACACATTCCTTTACCCACTGGTAATTGGCATCCATTCTTTACTTGCGAGTGTTCTTAAAACCATTCGTGGTCACTTTCAAGTTGAGTTTGGCTTACTCTACGACGTATTATAGGAGAATATCCTGTAATCGTTACCACCTACACATAACTCTCTACTTCTACATCATTATTCTGCACCCCACACACTTGCACACCACTACGTTTACCCACTGGTAATCGCACCCATTCTTCGCTTGTGAGTGTTCTTAAAACCATCCGTGGTCACTTACAAGTTGGGGTTTGGTTTACTCTTCGACGTACTATAGGAGAATATCCTATAGTCGTTTATACAAACCTAATATCTATATAACACCTATTACAAATACTTTACTATTCTACACTCTTACACACATACAACTTTCGTTGTGCCTCTGTGCCTTTCTTTTTGTTTGTGGTTATTTTATAGTCGCATCATTAATTCGGATCCTCTAGGAGTCCTCTTAACGCTTTAGGAGACATTTAAACCCTCTAGGAGACCTCTAAACCCTCTAGGAGACCTCTAAACCCTCTAGGATTCCTCTTAAACCCTCTGGTAGACCTCTAAACCCTCTAGGATTCTTCTTAAACCCTCTGGGAGACCTCTTAAACCCTCTAGGAGACCTCTTAGACCTCTTATATACTAAGGGACCTCTTATGTACTAGGGGACCTCTTATATACTAAGGGACCTCTTATATACTAAGGGACCTCTTCTATACTAAGGGACCTCTTCTATGCTAAGGGACCTCTTAAATACTAAGGGACCTCTTAAACTTTCTTGAGTCATCTTTAGCACTCACTCTCTTATGTCGTCTTCAGCACTAACTCTCTTGAGTCGTCTTTAGCACTCATTAACCCTTACTTACCTCCCTTTAAAATATTTTTATCTTATTTAACATTAATCTTTAACCATGGATAGAATTATTTTCTTTGAACTTTTAAACAAAGCTGAGCTTGAATATGAAATCAAAATAAGATTAGAGGAACCTAAAGATACAGTAATACAACTTAAAAAACAAATTCTTCAACTCGCACCTAATACTCCCTCTGAGGATATTTTAGACTCGATATTGGATGTTAAAACTGATTTGGACGAACTTACCACTTCATTAAATTATATCGAATCAAAAATACTATTGTTAGAACAGGGTAACCATAAACTTAACAAAAAAATTAAAACTTTTATTAATCATTTATTTCATCGACTAGAGAGGATTGATACTGATTCAGATCCCTCAGAGGTAGATCGTTTTTCTCAAACTAAAGAGAGATTTTGCACCTTAGAATCTAAATTTAATTCTTTAACAACTGTTTCCGACAACATCAACCCTCAACCTATAGTAGTCAACCGTCCCTCTTCTACTCGTAATAGCCCCAATGAGACGATGTTTCATACTTTACTCCCTGACATTCAGTCTCAACCTCTAAACTCTATTCCCAATAATTCCCTTAACGAATTAAAACGAATAAAATATGACGGAAACTCTTGTCCGCGTTCTTTTATCCAGAAAATTCAGGAATTTAGTATTTCTAGGAATATTTCTCCTAACAAATTATTGGATCATGCGTTCGAATTACTTACCGATAACGCTTTACACTGGTACCGTTTTAAACGTGACTCTTTGTTATCATGGGATGAACTTTGCGAAGCTTTGATTTCAGACTTTAGCGGTTTTGACTATGATCATAAATTATTAGAAGCCATTAATAGTCGAACTCAAGGCAAAGATGAGCCTATAGTTATTTTTGTTTCCATACTGACTGGCATGTTTTCCAGACTTTCAGAAAAACTATCGGAAATTAAAAAACTCCAAATCATTATTCGTAATATCAGACCTTGTTACTCACCTTATATCGCGAATAATAATATTAATTCTATTCTTGCGCTTATTTCATGTTGTCAAAAATATGAAGAATTCCTAGACAAAGAGAAACGTTTCAGCGAACCTCAATCTTCAAATAATCCTTTAACTGTCGAATTTAATTATAAATCTTCTAATTTAATGTCAAAGCCCTCAACATCTAACGCGTTTCCTCCTAGAACAAATTTTAATCGTTTTAACAATAAACCTCAAGTTAATGCAATTAATAAAGTTAATAATAATGCTTTTTGTGTACGTTGCCGCACTAATGGTCATACACTAACTAATTGCTCGCAACCTCGTACGTTAATTATTTGTTTTAAATGTGGTTTAAAAGATGTTAAATCTACTGATTGCCCTAATTGTAATAAAACTAAAAACTCAAAAAACTAAACAATGACTTGGGTAATAAAAACTTTAATCAATCAGACTGGCTTGATTGGTTACAAACAATAAAAAATTTCTTTCATTGTTACAAAATAACTACAATATATGATAATGAAAAAGATTTTAATCGTCCTTTTATTAATATTTCTATCAATGAAAAAATATTTTCCGGCTTACTAGATAGCGGTAGTTCTATTACAATACTTGGTAATAACTCCCACTTAGAAATATTAAAATTAGGCTTCACGTTATCCAAGTCATTTTCAATGACGATTACTACTGCCAGTAATCATAAAAGTGAATCCCTAGGCTCAATTGACATTCCGATTAGATACAATAATCAAACTCATCTAATTCAAGCCTTCGTGTTTCCAAATATATCTCCTTCAATTATCTTAGGAGTCGACTTTTGGAAAAAGTTTAATCTTATTCCACATATACTTTCTTCGGCTTTTAAAGCCAATACTAAATGTTCAGTGGTTACTGAAACTACTAAACAAGTACTTCCTTATAATAATCTCTCTTTAGAGCAAAAAACTATCGCTGATGACATGATAAAACGATTTAAATCTATATCCTTCGAAAGTAGAGGAGTGCTGGGCCGCACTCATCTTATTAGTCACCATATCGATACTGGTGATACACATCCTATTAAACAACGTTGTTACCGTCTTTCTCCTGAAAAACAAAAAGCTCTCATTATAGAAGTTGATAAAATGTTAGAATGGGGTGTTATTGAAAAATGTGAAAGTCCTTGGCTTTCTCCGGTTATCATTACACCTAAAAAGAATGGCGAATGGCGTTTCTGTGTCGATAGTCGTAAATTAAACTCAGTTACCCGTAGAGACGCGTACAGCCTTCCATTTGTTAATGAAATTTTAGATAACCTTAAAAACGCTAAATTTCTTTCTAGCATTGATATTGCTAAAGCATTTTGGGAGATTCCTTTGAAAGATGAAGCAGATAAAGATAAACAGCTTTTTATGTCCCTGGTCGTGGCATGTATCGCTTTGTTATTATGCCCTTTGGTTTAACTAATGCTCCGGCTACTCAGCAAAGACTTATGGACATGCTTTTTACTCCTGAATTTGACAATAAAGTCTTTTGTTATCTTGATGATATCATAATCATTTCTGAATCATTTGAAGAGCATATCTCTTATCTAGTTAAAGTTCTTGAGAAATTAACGTTTGCTAAATTGACTATTAACTTTGATAAAAGTCAATTCTTTAAAAATGAACTAAAATACTTAGGATACATTGTAGATGAAAACGGTTTACGCTCAGATCCGGTTAAAATTAAAGCAATACTCGAATTTCCTACTCCCACTACTCGCAAAGAAGTGAGAAAATTTATTGGAACTTGTAGCTGGTTTCGTCGTTTTATTCCTAACTTCAGTACAATTGCAACTCCACTTAATAAATTAACTTCTAACGGTAAAAACGCCCCTAAATTCATTTGGGATAAAGATGCTACTCTAGCTTTTAATAAACTAAAAGAAGCTCTTGTTACTACTCCTATACTAGCTTGTCCTGACTATGATCTCCCTTTTTCTGTACATTGCGATGCTTCTAATTTTGGCATCGGTGGTATGTTAACACAGTTAAAAGACGATAAAGAAGTAGTTATAGCTTATATGAGCAAATCTTTTAATAAAAACGAGCGCAATTACTCAACTACAGAAAGAGAAACACTTGCGGTAATTTCTGCTTTAGAACATTGGCGTTGTTAAATCGATAATGGTAAACAATTTACTGTTTATACAGATCACGCAGCACTTAAATGGTTTCTTAAATTATCCAATCCATCCGGTAGGCTCGCGCGGTGGGCTCTCAGGTTGTCAAATTTTAATTTTATTCTAAAACATAAAAGAGGTAAAGACAATTTAGTCCCTGATTTACTCTCTCGTAATTCTACATCATGCCCACTTGGTGTTAATCCTATCTTACTTAATCCCCAACCCGTATCTCCAGCTTTGGAACACTATAATAAACTACTTTTGGAATGTCGTAACAATCCTGATCAATATCCCAATTACACTATTCGTGAAAATAAATTATTTCGCTATACTCAATCTCCTTACGCGTTAACTGAAGATTTCGCGTGGAAAGAAGTTCCTCATCCTAATCTCCGGGAAACACTTGTCAAAGATTATCATGGATCCTCAGATCAGCCTCATTTAGGAATTTTTAAAACTTATAAAAAATTATCACTTCTATATTACTGGCCAGCTATGTTTAAGGATATTGCTAAAATAATTTCTATCTGTGATAATTGCTTAACTTACAAACACGCAAATCACTCTCCCTTTGGCCTTATGGGTAAACCAAAAATTTGTTCAAGGCCCTTTCAAACAATTTCTTTGGATCTAATGGGTCCTCTACCTATGACTAGACGTAGGAATCAATTTATCTTAGTGGTTAACTGTTGTTTCACTAAATATTCCCCGATATTTCCACTAAAACGAGCTACTAGTGCTAACATCATCTCCAACTTAGAAAATTTTATTTTTCTTGTTCATGGTGTACCTCAGACTATAATTATGGACAACGGATCGCAATTCCAATCCCATGAATTTCGAAACTTTCTGGGCAGATATAACATACCATACATATGTTTCTCTCCTAACTATTGCCCTCAAGTTAATCCCACTGAAAGATACAATCGTACTATAATCACAGCTTTGTCGTCTTTGGTTGGTGAAGATCATAGATCTTGGGACACCCATCTTCCTAAAGTCCAATATGCTATGAATAGTACAACTAATACTACTACTGGTTTCTCTCCTAACTTTTTGCTCTTTGGACGTGAAACAGTTACTTCTGGCTCACTTTATACGCCAACTAGTAATATTGATGAAATCGTGTTTCTACCTAGGGACATCTATGCTACTAACATAGGTTTATTGTCTGCTACTTTTGATAAAGTTCAGATAGCCCTCCATATTGCTCATGCTCGTAACTCTTCTCGTTACAACGAAAGTCATTCCTTTAAAGAATATAACGTAGGAGATACAGTTTGGCGAAGAAATTATGTAAATAGTCAGGCTGGGACTTATTTTAGCGCAAAATTAGCGCCAAAATATGTGAAGTCCACTGTGTTGCAGAAACTATCCCCTTTAGTTTATATACTACAGGATACTAATGGCAACCAAGCTAAATGGCATATTAAAGATTTTAAAATATAATGTTTATAAATATGTAAATAATTTCATTCTTCTTATTTTACTCATGACTTATCTCTATCTTCTTTCCCTCTTCTAACTGTAGAGTTCTTTTCTGTTCTCTTTATATCTGTTCTCTTCAGATAACTTTAGGAAAGTGCTTTTAGGAATAAGTACCTAACCTTTCTTTTTCACTAACTCTTCATGTTAGTATGACTAATTTGTCACCATCAACTACTGAAGTTGATTGGTCCAATTCTAAGTTGATTCGGAGCGGCTAACAACTCCATAAAAATAAGCCCTTGTTAAATTTCAACTAAAGTTGATTAGGAGCGGTTAACAACTCCATAAAAATAAGCCCTTGTTAAATTTCAACTAAAGTTGATTAGGAGCGGTTAACAACTCCATAAAAATAAGCCCTTGTTAAATTTAAATATATTTTATTAATGGTTTTAGACGTGAGCGGATTACAACTCCGAAAATAAGCCTACTGTTATTGATTTATCAGGTTGAGTAGTGATCATTGAATGTGAATCCTACCTGACCTAATTTCGTAAGATGTCGGTGTGATTGAATGAAGTATATACGTTTTGTGAATGCTGTAATATTTTTAACCTTCAAAATTTTCAATTGAGTTGAAAATTTTCTCGGGGTCGATGGGGAAATATAGTATCTACATACTTCTACTACATACATACATACTACATACATACACACTACATACATAACCTTTACTTACACTTCATCCATTTTTATTTATCTTTTATAAAGATTTATATTCATATATTGTGAATTGGTCTAAAACAATTCGTTTCTTTAAAATCTGAAATAAAAACACTATAGATATTTTTCATTGTTATGACACTTCTATTCTATTTTTAAAAAATGGCAAGCAAAGCCGATGTCGACTATTCTGCCAATGTCTAAAGTGAGCTAGATATACAAGTGTGCATGATAAATAAAAAAAAAAAAAAAAAAAAAAAAAAAAAAAAAAAAAAAAAAATTTAGTTGATCCAGTTGATACAACTTGCTGGGTTAGTACAGGACTGAAACAAACAAAAAATAGAAATAAATAAATATTATAATTGTTAAAACATAAAATACACGTATACCACACCAACACATACGGAGTAATTCACAATTTTATGTTATTGTGACGGATGAAAGTCATCAGCGCCACATGCAGATCTGGAGAAGAGTATGTTAGTAAAGAAGGAAAATTAGTCGGAAGAGGGATCTTAAATTTTGGGAGGCGCCTATATAAATCTAAAGGTGGGATGTTGTTTGAGCATTCAAAAAAGATGTGGTCCAGAGTGCCTTCCTCCAACCCGCACTCACAGAGAGAGGAGTCTCGAACACGAATCTTTTGCAAAAACACTGGAGTACAACAGAAACCCAAGCGAATTCTACAAAGCGTAGAAATAATTGTTTTGGAGGCTTTTTTGAAGCCATAGAACCAAGGTTTTGGTTTTATTATTGGCTGTACTGCATAGTAAAACCTGCCCTTTTTCCTTCCAGTGATACTCCAGTGTTCCTGCCATGAGGATTGGAGCTTAGCCTTTGGAAGGCTGAGTAAGTCATACCCCTGAAGAATGTTGTAGGTGAGATCAGCTGTTGCTGAAGAGCAAGCATCTTTGGCCAAAGCATCAACACACTCATTGCCCTTAATGCCACAATGACTAGGTATCCAAACTAACTGAACTTCCCTTTGACTACTAGCACAAGATAATAAAGATTTTTTAATTTTTAAAACAAGGGAACTGTGCAATTTACTTTTGAAAGGGTTTTGTACTAAGGCTTGCAGACAGCTAAGAGAGTCAGTGAAAATAACGGCTTTGTCAATATTGTGATGTGACTCTATGAAAAGACAAGCTTCCAATAAAGCCACACACTCGCCCGTGAACACAGAAGACTCCTCAGGGCATTTGTACTGCAGAATAATTCTGGAGCTTTGGTAATAAACCGCAGCACCAATGCTATTGAGATCATTAAATTTTGAAGCATCTGTAAAGAACCTCTGAAACCCGGACCAACGCTCTCCCACCGCCGCATTGAAGTCTGAATTCGCTGAAGGGGACTTTTTGGAAATACCGATGTCAAAAAAAATTTTTGGTGTGAAACATAAGACTTCATAGGGAAAGTTAAAAAGAGGTAAACGGGGATTCTGTTCTATTGGACATGCTAAATTATGAATCTGACGAAATGCTTTTATGATTAAGGGGATTTCTTTGTTTTTCCAGAAATTTGAGCTTCTACATAATGCATCTAACTCATTCAATCTTGCTAAAAGGGGATGGGAAGATCTAGATATTAACCTAGCCAGAAAACGAGAGGCCAGATACTGCCGTCTCAAGGCCAGGGGAGGTTCAGCACACTCAACCTGCAATGCGTTAATGGGAGAAGACTTCATGCAACCAGAGATGATCCGAAGACACTTTGACTGAATCCTATCCAGTCCTGCCAAAGCACCCTTGTTGCATGGAACTAAATGGAACGTACCATAGTCTAAAACACTACGAATTAAGGCGTTATAGACCAATTTCATAGTGTAAGGATGGGCACCCCACCAGACACCCGAGAGAGCCTTTAAAATCGAAACCACTTTTTCACATTTTTTAATTAATAAATTAATATGATGCTTACCATTTAATTTTGAATCTAGGAAAACGCCTAAAAATTTAACCTTATTAACTATCGGAATATTAGAACCCGAAATGTCCACTGTTGTATGTGGGATTAATCTTTTACGAGTAAAAATTACTGCCGAACTTTTTGGTGCCGATAATGACAGACCATGGCTTAAAAGCCACTGGTTCAGAGAGTCCAGAGAGAGGGATAAGGATGACGCAGCGTCTATGATAGAGCAATCTGTCACATACAAGACTAAGTCGTCGGCATATTGGAGGATGTGACAGTTACTATTTAGGCAGGAGCCAATGTCCACTGTATACAGGTTATAAAGAAGGGGGCTCAACACGAAGCCTTGCGGGAGTCCCTTCCACGTCTGTCTTACATCAAAATCCTCTCCCTGGACCCTCAGAACCAAAGAACGAGACAAGAGAAGAGCACAGATGCATTCGATCATCTTAACCGGGAGACTCAGCTGGTGCAGTTTCTGCCTGAGTACGGGAAGAAGAACGTTGTCGTATGCAGAGGAGATGTCTAGGAAGGCGGCTACAACGGATTCGTTTTTGGAAAACGCTAAGCGAATATCCGTAACTAAAACGCCAACGCTATCCATAGTACCGAGCCCTTTCCTGAAACCAAATTGGTAATTCGGCAGTAAATCTCTCGCTTCGACTATCCATTCAAGTCGATTTTTAATAAGGTGTTCCAATAGTTTGGACAAGACTGAGGATAAAGCAATTGGTCTAAGGCCGTTCGGATCATCTACATGTTTGCCTGGCTTCAGTAAGGGAATAATAATTTGTAATTTCCACTGATCAGGAACCCAGCCATTATTGTAACAAAAATTAATGATGTCAAGGAAGTAGAGTTTAGCCTTGTCTCCAGAGTGAACAATAAAAGAATATGGCACACCGTCAATACCGGGGGCTGAGTCCCGAACATGTCTCAATACCACATTCAATTCCTTCAAAGTAAATGGCACATCAAATGGATCCTCTGAAACATTTTGTAGGGACATATTAATAGAACATTCAGAAGAAAGAGGAACATATGGTGGAGCAATTTTGTCAAAAAAAAGGTCAGCTGTTTCCCTAGTGATCGGTGAAGAGACTGATGGAGAGCACCCACGTCTAAACCTGTTGATGTTTTTCCAAACTAACGAGACAGGAGTAGAGGGAGATAAGGAGGTACAGAACTTAACCCAACCAGCACGTTTTTTCTTGCGAAGATGACGTTTGGATCTGGCATTTATCCGCAAATATGTCAGTAGATTTTCGGTGCTCATATCTGCATTGTAACACCGTTCAGCCTCATTTCTATCCCTGACTGCCGAAGTGCATTCTGGATCCCACCACGGGGGAGAAGGTATTTTGTCACGGGCACTGTTTTTCAATGGAAAGCATGAATCCGCACTGGAGGTAATGGCTGTGACAAATCCCTCATAACAGCCTTTGGCATGGCAGTGACCAGAAGGATCTAATAAACTTGAATTTAAATTTGGAAGAGCCTCAATTTTGTCCTCCAATAATGATACAAATTTTGTCCAATCTGGATTGGACAGGTTATATTTCAAAAGTGGAGGGGAAGTTTTCTCTAAATAAGTCTTATTAACCAAAGATATAACAATAGGGTAATGATCACTACCATGCGTCAAAGTCGTACATTCCCAATGGGTTGAAGCTGCCAACTCAACCGAACAAAAAGTTAAATCCACACAACTTTTTTGTTGACCAGGAGGGGATCTGCGAGTTGGGCAACCATTATTAAGAATGCATAGATCCAGATCATCCAAGATCTCAACCAAAGCTACACCAAAGGCATCACAGCGTTCGGACCCCCATCTGTAATGGTGGCAGTTAAAATCACCCATAACCAAAATTGTACCATGAATATTGGAAAAAATGTTTTTTAAAATAGTCAAAAACTCGTGATGAGGATGAGCAATGTATATCGAAAACACTGTAATGCCTTCCACCCTTCCTGCTACAATACTCATGTCACCTGTGAGCGAAGGCAAAGGGAAGGGCAAAAGGGGGACCCGATTGTTAACAAGGAGAGCCGATCCTCCATAGCCATCAGATCTGTCACACCTGAGAATGTTAAAGTGTGGCATACGAAAGCTAAGACTTGGGGTGAGCCAAGTCTCAGCTATGGAACAAGCCAGTGGCTTGTATTTATTTAAAAGAAATATGAGGTCGTGCTTTTTATGCCACACGCTCCTCACATTCCACTGTAGGAATACTTGGCGAGACGCCATTTTTAATTTGTAAAAGTAGTGTAATAAGTTGATCGGCAACGTTGGACGGTGATTGGGAACTAACAGAAGAAGAAATAATAGTAGGTAAGAGCTTTAAAAGCAGTTCAATAATAGAACTGGTATTATTAGAAGAAGCATTGTTGTAATTAAGAGCACAGCCATTAAGCTGTGAAGGTAGGGGAGAACTAACTATCTGTTGATGAGAAACTTTATCATAAGACGGGGAAAGAGGGGCATGGGTCTTGGGTTTAAGTGTCACAGTTTTGCGGTAGGACTGAGAAATTGGAGTTTTGGCAGCGTTGGCATAATTGCGGGAAGCTGTTGGAATAATCTTACTAGCCTCTGCATAGGGAATAGATTTCTCAGCCATGACAGTCTTAATAGCTTTCTGTCTACCATATTCGGGGCATGACCTGCTATCAGCAAAGTGATTACCCGAACAAAGCACACAGAATGCCTCGCCCTCAGAAATGTTGCAACCATCACCAGGGTGATCGTGGCCACACTTACTGCAGCGGGGTTTAGACCTGCATAAATTCGCCACATGACCAAATCTGCAACACTTACGGCATTGAATTGTCGGGTATATGTACTGCTCAACAGGGAGGGATGTATAACAACAGTAAATCCTATCTGGCAAAACTTGACCATCAAACGTCAGAACACATGTCTCAGTGGATTTCCATTCAGTAACGCCGTCTCTTTGAATTTTCCTATTTATACGGCGGACTTTCAGTATTTGCCCGCAGCCTGAGGGCACAGTCAAATAAGTTATGGCTTCTTCTTCCGTAATATCTGAGGGAACACCGGTAACAACACCCATCCTTGTGACATTAAATGTGGGGATTGATGCAATATAACTATGTTTGATCAACAGACTGTTACTCAAGAAAGAGTTAGCGTCCTGGGGGGAAGCAAACTCCACTGATACACGGTTTCTACCGACTCTTTTAACACCACCACGAACAATGTTCGCAATGTTGTTATTCATAAGGAATTTACCAAAATTAACAGGATGTAGGGTGGTGCCAGCATTTGGTTGATTCTCAATACGAGAAACGTGGACAATATAGGGAGCCTTATCCATTACGGAGTACTTATCACGACCAATTTGACTTTTTGGTTGCTTGCTTGGAGGGATAGATGTCGAGATTTCTTTGGTACCAGAACGTTTGCGTGAAGTTTGTTGGGATTGAGTTACATCCATTTCTGTGACTCTACAAACAACATCCGCAGATTGGGATAGTGGATTCGGAGAGAAAGGAGTAAAAGGAGTTAAAGGATCTGGAATATCTGGTGGGTCAGGATCAGGGGGTTTATTGTCATCCATGTTGAATAAAACGAGACTTAAAACAAGACAATCACAATACAAACCTGTTTACGAACACAAGAACGACACACTTAAACAATAAAAAGTCACAAAAGTATCAACAATCACACAAAGATAGCTAAAAATTCTAGACACACGTGATAACCTAGAACACCGTGGCGAGAATCGTTATGACACTTACGTCAGGCTGTCAAACTGTCATTACTTTTTCTTCTATCTAACTATCACTCATAGAGTTTCATAATGGCATAGACTATGAACGTTTCTTTTGATTTATGTAATCTAAATTCTTTTTATCAATATGTTAGGTCAAATATTGTATTTTATAGATAATTTTGATTTATTATTGAATAGCTGTATCTTAAATTACTTTTATAAAATTAATCCACACACACTCGAAATTCATCGAAGAGGTTAGAGGTTTTTCAACGTATATTACTGGCAGATTCAAGCATTAACTGTGGCGTTTGGCATTCTGATGACGGAAAGCTTCAAATGTGGAAAGGATCTGAAATTGGAAGACGTTTTTGAAAAACGCTGCCTGATGAACCGATGGATGAAGGACTCGGAGACGAATCGGTTCTGCTCCGGAAGCTATAAACGAAACATCTCCTAAAAGTATTCTGCGACCGGGAAAACTGATTCCGTGACTAAAACTTACCCGACTGCGGTCGATCCCTAAAGGAGGGTTATAGAAAATAACCATTAATTTATCGGAGCGGTTCAATTCAAAATCTTCCTCTTCCAAACTATCCGTGCGTGTTTGCCTAACCTGGACTTACTCAAACTACTACTTCAAGCTATCCTCTACCTTCCTAAATAGCTGTGTGTGTTAGGTAGGACGTGTTTTATAAAAACCGGTCTGTATTTTTTATCTTTTAATATTTAATATATTGTTTCAAGTCTTACTTTAGCCCCTTTTATTTCTTTAGGCTAGTAGATTTGTTACATCACCCATCCACTGACCAACCCCGGCAAGCGTAGCTTAACCTCATGGATCGACCCGTGCGGCTGTTATTACTTAGCCACGAGCTCCTCTAATCTAACTTTACGTAAATACAACTTATAAGTGAGGGGTTAAACTCAAACTCAAAGCATTTATTTTCAATTAAACCAATTACAGGCACCGTTGAATTGTCAAAGAGTCGGTCAGTTCGTCAGAAAGTTGTAGCTAGTTGCCCATTCTAAGTGTAGATCTCTATGGAGAAGAACGGGCAAGAAACTTCACGGACTATTTTAAATGAATATAAGTATTACAAGTTCCTGGGACCCTAAAAGACTCCCTAATCCAACAAAGCAAGCAATTTAGTCCATTCTCCTTTAATTACAATCTAGCAACAGATTCTGAATACCAATTCCAACCACATTATCCCTGCTTTGAGCCTTAATGAGTACTGTTGAAGTGTGCCCAGATGATTAACGATACGCGTCGGATTTCGCGAAACGCGAGTACGACGGAGTATTAATGACGTCAGTCGATCAATTGTCGACACTAATATGAACGGGGATTTATGATTCTGATCCATGTGAGGAGTGATCAACTTTGGGGAAATTTGATCTAGTATGTAATTAGTTGGTGATTAGTTGTGTATTAATTAAAAGTTGGGTGTATTAAATATAGCCTTCATGACAGATGAATTGACGATTAATGTACTATCGGCCAAACTTCTACATGTTCACCTTTAAGGCGATAATTGATTCGACCGCCCGATGCATGTGTTTTGACCATTATGATGTACGAAGCGTAGATCATAATGGTACCCTTTACACCCCGTAAAGGGTACCTTCCGTTGACCTAGAATCATGAAGCAAGAAAAAAGGACTCACAACACAAATATAGGAAAAAGTCCGAAAATTGATAATTTGTAATTTTATCACATAAAAAAATATTTTCAAAGTTGTCAGTGTGTCAAGACCCATTTTCTGAGGAACGCATTAAGGTATCAAGTTGAAATTAATGTCAAATACGTAGGTTTATGGTTTCTTGAAGTCCTAAAAATTCAAGCTTCTAAGTCAACGCAATAAAAAAATACGGCCATTTGCGACACATTTTGATACTCGGAACTGTCGCAAGTAAATGAAAACCTATAGGGTACTTCCCGTTGACTTAGAATAATGAAATTTTGCAAGAAGCTAGGTCTCGGCACAAATAAAGGAAAAAGTCCGAAAATTGTGAATTTGTAATTTTATGACATAATTTTTAGGTTTCCGTACCTCAAAAGGAAAAAACGGAATTCTTATAGGATCACTTCGTAGTCCGTCTGTCTGTCAGTCTGTCAAGACCCTTTTTTTCAGGAACGCGTGGAGGTATAAAGTTGAAATTAATATCAAATACGTAAGTCTATTGTCCCTTGGAACTCTGAAAAAATCAAGCTTCTAAGTCAACGCAATAAAAAAATACGGCCATTTATGCGCCATATTTTGATACTCGCGAGTAAATCAAAACCTAAAGCGTACTTCCCGTTGACCTAGAATCATGAAATTTGGCAAGAAGCAAGGTCTTACAGTACAAGTAAAGGAAAAAGTCCGAAAATTGTTAATTTGTAATATTTTAACACAAAAAAATATTTTCACGTCTGTCAGCCTTTAAGACCCTTTTTCTCAGGAACGCGTGGAGGTATCAAGTTGAAATTAATACCAAATACGTAAATTTATGGTCCCTTAGAGCTCTAAAAAATCAAGCTTCTAAATCAACGGAATAAAAAATACGGCCATTTATGCGAAATATTTTGATACTCGCAAGTAAATCAAAACCTATAGGATACTTTCCGTTGACCTAGAATCATGAAATTTGGTAAGAAGCAAGTTAAGCACAAGTAAAGGAAAAAGTCTGAAAATTGATTATTTGTAATTCTATCACAAAAAAAAAAATGTTTTAGTTTTTTTTTCTGGCAAAATGTGGGTTTATAGGTACACCTCTGCCCAACCCTTTGGGGAAACAAGGCGTGATGTTATGTTTAAGAATGGTTTTTTGCGAATACAAACCTAAATATGCAGTTGATGTATATCAATGTATGGGAGAACATGTTTTCCAACTCAATGTTAAGTTTCTTTTTGGGATATATTCTTTTCAACTACGGAACCCTTCATTGTGCGTGGTCCGACACGCACTTGGCCGGTTTTTTTTTTCCATATCCAATGTTAAGTTTGTTTTTGGGATAAATTCTTTTCAACTACGGAACCATTATTGTGCGTGGTCCGACACGCACTTGGCCGGTTTTTTTTTTCCATATCCAATGTTAAGTTTGTTTTTGGGATAAATTCTTTTCAACTACGGAACCCTTCATTGTGCGTAGTCCGACACGCACTTGACCGGTTTTTTTTTTTCATAAAATCAAAGTCTTCTGTAGACACATTTCCTGTCATTTTCTTTTTTTCAGGAACTAAGTAATTAGTAAAGAAAATTTATGACCCTCCAAAAATTTCAAAAAATACCCTATTTTTACCGCCGCGATTAGAGGACTACCAGATACATTCTAAAAGTTTCTTTTTTAAAATTTTAATGAAAAAATAATTGGATCGGCTCAATTTTCGAGGTGACAGAAGGGGAATAAAACGTCGATCTCGTAAAAAAAATCTGATATAATAGGTCTGAGCTGCAGTTGTCCCTATCGCACTCTTTTATCACTGTTCGGGCGCAGCGCGACGGCAATAGTTTCTTCAAATACTTATTTTTCAAATTCGTCCCCTCTTAAATTACAGGAGTGTGTTGTTCAAAGTGACGAGTTTTTTTCCAGAAAAACCCACACACTATTAATTTATTATATTAATTTAGCATCTAACTTTACGTCAATCAATCTGCCTAGCCTTTTCCCAACTATGTTGGGGTCGGCTTCCAGTCTAACCGGATGCAGCTGAATACCAGTATTTTACATGGAGCGACTGCCTGTCTGACCTCCACAACCCAGTAACTGGGTAATACGATACCCCTTGGTAAGACTGGTTGTCAGACTTTCGGGCTTCTGACAACCCGTAACGACTGTCAAAGATCCACGAATGACAACCGGGACCAACGGCTTAACGTGCTTTCCGAGGCACGGAGGAGTCTCGGTATGTAAAGATGGTCACCCATCCACTGACCAACCCCGGCAAGCGTAGCTTAACCTCATGGATCGACCCGTGCGGCTGTTATTACTTAGCCACGAGCTCCTCTAATCTAACTTTACGTAAATACAACTTATAAGTGAGGGGTTAAACTCAAACTCAAAGCATTTATTTTCAATTAAACCAATTACAGGCACCGTTGAATTGTCAAAGAGTCGGTCAGTTCGTCAGAAAGTTGTAGCTAGTTGCCCATTCTAAGTGTAGATCTCTATGGAGAAGAACGGGCAAGAAACTTCACGGACTATTTTAAATGAATATAAGTATTACAAGTTCCTGGGACCCTAAAAGACTCCCTAATCCAACAAAGGAAGCAATTTAGTCCATTCTCCTTTAATTACAATCTAGCAACAGATTCTGAATACCAATTACAACCACATTATCCCTGCTTTGTGCCTTAATGAGTACTGTTGAAGTGTGCCCAGATGATTAACGATACGCATCGGATTTCGCGAACCGCGAGTACGACAGAGTATTAATGACGTCAGTCGATCAATTGTCGACACTAATATGAACGGGATTTATGATTCTGATCCATGTGAGGAGTGATCAACTTTGGGGAAATTTGATCTAGTATGTAATTAAGTTGGTGATTTATAGTTGTGTATTAATTAAAAGTTGGGTGTATTGAATATAGCCTTCATGACAGACGAATTGACGATTAATGTACTATCGGCCAAACTTCTACATGTTCACCTTTAAGGCGATAATTGATTCGACCGCCCGATGCATGTGGTTTGACGATTATGATGTACGAAGCGTATTTATTTAAATAAGCGTAGTTATTTTTTGTTACACGCCCTGTAGTCACACAAATGCATATTACACAGGAAAAGGTGTGGTCTGTCACTAGCTGCGCTTCCGCAGGAATGTTTTCTAAAGTGAGCATGCTTAAGTTTTGCCGATAGCACGTACTGCCCAAAGAAAAGTTTTTATTCCTGGAAAGCAACAGATGGTTTTCGATTCACAAAGGACTGAAAAAAGGTTAGAAGCTGACTGTTAATCTTGGCAATTTGAACCGGCACAAATAGTGTTATAAGGTCAAAAAGCGAGGTATTTCATATATTCTCAGAGCACTGATTTCAATAGCACTTCTCCGAACAGGAACTAAGCTGTTCTACTAACAGCACCGAAACAAAATTTCGATAAATGCGATTCGGTCGAAGAGATAATTAATAATATATTATTTTCATTCAAGAAACAGCAGCTACGTTAAAGAATTTTTTAGTGATGCGATGTATTTTTTTGACCATGGCATTATAAAATAGAACATTTATCGAGGTATTATTTATAATTATAATAATATCTATATATTTAAAAGGCAAAAGTGATTTACTGATGTATCAACGCACAGCCCAAACCGCTTGGTCTAGAGATTCCTTCGGCACGTAGGTTCCTTAGGAGGTCTAGGTGTGCACTAAGAAAGGATTTTTCAAAATTCATGCTCTAAAGTGGTGAAACGGGGGTCCAAAGTTTGTATGAAAAATTTTATTCCTTGAGTTTATAGACTTGAAACTTCCACGCTGGTGAAGCCGTGGGAAAAACCTAGTATTATAGATAAATCGGCAAAAGTTCAGTCTTGTAGGCACTGGGTTATTCCACCTCGTTATTATCGATTCTTTAAGTACTCGTATTGGTTTTCCTGTATTTATGTCGCTCACTTTAAAACATTACTGTGAAGTTCAACATCAATCTCACAAAAAAAAACACAACAATTCTAATCCTATTGCCATTTGTACAAATATCAGACCAAATTGACGCGACAGTCCAAAACCGTTGTTCAAACAATAACTCAATTATATGGGTCAACAAAAAATAATGCTATTCACATGGCTTTGAGCTACGAATTGCGTCCTTACCTGCCAATGACCTTTGTGAAGTACAATAGCAAATGTCATGTGAACAGGAGTTGGGCCTTAAATGTAGCGGGTGTATTCAAATATGCATAAAATGGGCAAGAATATTTTGACCACAATCCCGACTCTTGCCGTTTTATTACAAAACAAGGTTCATTTTCAAACCCACGTTAAACCATAGGCTCTTTTTTGAATTTCGAACTTTATTCCCACACAAATTATGATGTCAGTTTTACAAAACTGACAACTTAGCACCGGATTATGTTGTCAGTTTTGTATAAAGAACTGTATTTCTACCATAGCTAGGTTCTTATTACAAAAACTGGGTCGATGGTTTAAACCATGGTAGAAGAAAAACCTCGTTTTGTTATAAGGCCGAAGTTTCAAACCCAAGCAGTCACTTTAATTCATGTAATTTATATCATCACGGCTTCTGTCAAAACGGCGAAGGAAAACATTATGTATGTCTTTGAATCAAAAATTCGGAATGATTTAACATCCACCGACCCGCGTGGTGAATAATCGCCCATTCTCTCTTGCAGAGAGGAGGCTTGTGTCCCAGCAGTGGGAACGTCATAGCCATGTTATGTTGATGGATGGAGGGGAGGAGACCAATGAAAAGATTTGTGTATTGTTGTATTAGAGATATTATGAACGAGATGGGTGTGAATAATGACGTATTAACAGCTAAAAGAGGGGACTTTAAAAACAAAAAAATTGTGCCGGCCCCATGTAAAAATAGGACAAAGGAATAACCAGTCAAACGCCAGAACCACTACCGACTACTATGGTAGTCAAAAAAACCGGTCAAGAGCGAGTCGGACTCGCGCACCGAGGGTTCCGTTCCGATTTCTGAAAGTGTGCTTGTGTGTGAAAAGTGTGCTATTTAGAGACATCATTTTATTTTTCCTGTAATCTTTACATAAACTTCTATCACAAAGAATAATTTGAGATTTTTATCTTTGCAAACTTCGGATATACGGGGGGGGGGGGGGGGGGAGACGGTATTTTTTTTACATTTTTCATCCAAAACACGAAACTATGGGGCTTAAAAAAATGTTTGAGAATGTGCAAACAGCGTTCTTTCAAATGATACCCCACATGCCTTAGTTCGCCCCACTTTGAATTTTTAAGACCCCGTTTCAGTCCCTGTTACAAAAAAAATATAAATATTTTTACTTTTTTCTTATTTGTAAAATAGTTGGGTAAACGTCATCTAAAACTGTTCCAAATTTCAAGTTGATAGCATTAGTAGTTCTTGAGATATCCAGCTGTGACAGACAGACAGACAGACAGATTGAGTCACACCATAAGGGTTCCTTTTTTACCATTTTGGTACGGAACCCTAAAAAGTGTTTGTACTGTGGTCACTCTATGAAAGGTTCCTAAAACTATACGAAATGGCGCAGTATTGACCTGGATCTCTGGCCATATTTATAATGACTTTTTATATTGTTTTTTATGAAATTTTAATTTTTAATTCTCTGGCTACATTGTACGCTGATGATATGGTGCTGCTGGGCCCGACTGGGATTGTACTGAGCTGATAAAAGTATGTGAAGACTATGCTGCATCACATGGTCTTAAATATAATGCCAAGAAATGTGAGTACATGGTCTTTAGGGCCGCCTAAGTGAAAAAATGCTAAGCCGCGGTGCCTCGCAGATCAAGTCAAAGTTACTCTTTTCAGGGCGTTCTGTCATGGTCTGTACACGGGCGGTCTATGGGTCAGATACACTAGAATCGCTAAATACTCTATGTATCCAGTATAATAACATTTTCAGGTTGATGAATAAAATATGATTTACTGCTATTTTAAAATAGTCTACCTCGTTGACTGCCTTGTTGTTCTAGTGGTCGTAACCGCTATTAGTGAGCCCAAGGTCCCAGGTTCGATTCCCAGTTTGGGAAAAGTGATATTCCGGGTTTTTCATCTGGAATTTCTCAGTACTAGCCCGGAGTCTGGATTTGTGCCCTGCCGTGTGATTCTTTAAGACCTCATTCTAAACTTCGAAACTGAATCCGCTGTGAGTTTCTTGATTGCCAATCTAAAAACTCGGTTGATAATTCGAATTTACACTAGCGCTACCCTTGCGAGCGTGTCAGCGAGTTGAACTAAATACCAGAACTAAGACCGTGAGATTTTGACAGATAAAGTATGAGATGACGTAAGAAGTAGCATTCAGTAAGGTCACTTCGACGCACACTTCTCACTCGAACCCAGTGCGATTCTGTAACCATCTCACCGTGAAAACTTAGGTGAAGTGAGCGTGGAGTGAGCTGTCAATAGTGTCAATTCCTAGCAAAAATAAACTCACTTCACCTAAGTTTTCACGGTGAGATTTTTACAGAACCGACCGGCCGATTCAAAGTGTCAAATAAAAAAACTTGAGAGGTGTCAAGGGACACCCGGATGGAACGAAGTTCCTTTTTATTAATTAGTGAAGGAATTGTAACAAAATTTTATTTTTATACTTATCATCATCATCATCATCATCATCATCATCATCATCATCATCATCATCATCATCATCATCGTCATCATAATCACCATCACCATAATCATCATCATCGTCATCATCATCATCATCATCATCATCATCATCATCATCATCATCATCATCATCATCACCATCATCATCATCATCATCATCATTATCATCATCATCACCATCATCGTCATCATCACCATCATCATCATCACCATCATCACCATCATCACCATCATCATCATCATCATCATCATCATCATCATCACCATCATCATCATCATCACCATCATCATCATCATCATCATCATCATCATCATCATTATCATTATCATCATCATCATCATCATCGCGACACCACACTGTTCAATGCGAAATAGAAATGAAAATATCTGGCTTGCTTTCTATAAGAGAGAGAGAGAGAGACAGACAGAGAAACATGCGCACGCCGCACGGCTTACAATAGCTACCTATAGCAAAAAGTGTCGTGACAACTTTTCGTGAGACATTTTTCCGTCTAGCCCCCTTTCACAACGCGCGATAAGGAACTTCGTTCCAAAAACAAGTGAGAAGAAGTGATGCGAAGTGAGAATGTATAGCGATGTGAGATGCGAGTTGGTGTTTGAATTTTACAGAATCGACGTACAGATATGACTTGTGAAATGCAACGCCGTAATGTTATGTGTTTAAAACAGAGATCGATTCGATGAAGTTTGCGAGAATTTGCTGGATGGGGGCAACGTAAAATCCATCATTGTGGAGGCGATTGCCCCCAATCGCAGCCACAATGATGACTCACCCTAAGGTAAGATCTATGTCCAACAATGGACGTCCGCCGATGATGATGACCTTGAAAAATGGAATGAGTCGAAGTAGATTCAGCTTCTGGACACCTCTTGCTGGCATTACTGAAGCCATGAAACCAAGGTCGTATTTGCTTTTACTGTTGACTATAATATTGTTGACAGTTTCATGTGCTGGGTCCCAGAGCGGGAGTAGTCATTTGATGATTTTCCATCCACAATAAAAAAATAAAACCGGCCAAGTCCGTGTCGGACTACGCACAATGAAGGGTTCCGCTTCCGTAGTTGGGATAAAATTATCCCAAGAATAAACTTAACATTATAGTTGAAAAACTTGTTCACCCATACATTCCAACAGTAAATGTAAGTTTGTACTCACAATATTGAGAGATTTACCATGTTATGTTAAGACCACAAACTTCTTATAGGTTTTTCTGTAATCTACAGATAGAGAACTATTTTCTGTATTTTTTTCAAAATTGTAGGCTCAGTAGTTTCGAAGATAAGGGGGGGGGGGAACGGTCAATTTTCGTCTATTTTCTAAAATAACTTTAAAACTTTTTATTTTAAAATTATAAAAAAAATATATTTGAGACCCTCATAGTAAGCCTTTGATGTGTCACACGATACAGTTTGCAAAACTTTTTTTTTAAATTTTCTTATTTCCTCCTTAAAAGTGACCCCCATATTCAAAATTCATTTATTTACTTTAGCCGTACGTGTTTGGGTCACAGAAATCCATATGTATACCAGATTTCAACTTAATCGGTTCATTAGATTCGGAGCAAATTGGCTGTGACAGACGGACAGACAGACAGACAGACAGACAGAAACGGAACCCTTATAGGATCACTCGTGTGTCTGTACACACGAGTGATCCTATAAGGGTTCCGTTTTTTCCTTTTGAGGTACGGAACCCTAATAAAGAGTCATAGCCTTCCTCTCTGCGAGGGAACGGGCTATAATCCACTACACGGGGCCAGTGCGTGCTGGTGGATGTCACAGTATCCGAATTTTTGGTTCTAGCTCATGCCGGTTTCCTCACGATGTTTTTCTACACCGTTTTGAGAGCAGCTGTGTGTAAGACCTCATTCTAAACTTCGAATCTGCCGGGTCCATTCAGTAAAAATCTCACCGTGAAAACTTAGGTGAAGTGAGTTGGTTTTTGCTAGGAATTGACACTATTGACAGTTCACTCTACGCTCACTTCACCTAAGTTTTCACGGTGAGATATTTACAGAATCGCACGGCTGAATCCGCTATGAGTTTCTTGATGGGCGTTCTAAATTCAAAGTGTTAAATAAAAAACAAGTGAGAAGAAGTGATAAATAGAATAAATAAATAATAAAAACTTTATTTTTTAAGAGTTTTAAGCAAAATTGTTATTTTTTTTTTATTAATTTTGATGCGAAGTGAGAGTAATAGCGATGTGTGAATAGTGAATAGTCATGAGATGCGAGTTGTTGTTTGAATTTTACAGAATCGACGTACTGTGATGACAATATAAATGACTTACACAAAGTGAAGGGAGATACTTTGCTTTGTGTAAGTATTGTTGCTGGCCTCAGCCTAATCCAGGAATTAATGTAAATCACAGTTTTCAAAGCCCAACACAGAAAAGCATGCAAATTGTATTGTTCTTTTACCCTTTCCGCTAAATTGGGTTCGGTTTCATATGGTGTGTTGTGGGCCTCATAAATTTTATTGTATGAATACATGCATAATATTATGAAGGTGTTTTTATGTTCTTTTATATTGTGTTTTCTATGTACTGATTCGTGAAAGATAATATGTAGTGTGTAGGTCTTTGCTCTTTGACATTCACACACGCGACTGGAATACAAAAAAAAAAAAACAACAAAAAACCCAACAGCGTAAAAAGTGAACTTTAAAAAAGATGCCAGAATCAAGATGCCCTAATATTCTGCCCACCTGAGCCTAAAGTGCAGTAATAGAAATTTTGATAGGTTTTAAGTTAAATATTATTCTGAATCCCCATTTTATTTTATAACAATGTTTTTTGTAACAAATGTTTAGTTTTTTAGTTTTGTACATAATTATCCTTTCACCTTGAATAGAATAGAATAGAATAGAATATATTTATTGTAAAAACATGAGTATACATCATAATGTATTATTATCTCGTCGATTACGAATAGAAACGTCTGATAGTTTTTAAATAGGTTAGGATTGGTTTGTATAAAATTAGCTATTTCATAAATAAATAAGGAAGGTAGACTTAAAATGTTATATTTAATAAAATACTGTTTGCAACTATCAGTTATTTTCAGACCGAACATAGCCCTAATACATCTTTTTTGTGACTTAAAAATGATTTCTTTATTAGTAGAGTTTCCCCAAAATATAACTCCATAACTCAATATGGAGCCGACAATACCATGGTAGGCAGTTATAAGTGCATTGGTACTTATAATAGATTTTAGTTTATGTAGGGCATAGGCAGAAGAACATACTTTTTTATTTAATTCTTCTGTGTGTGCTTTCCAGTTCAGACGTTTGTCAATTGTTACACCTAAAAATTTTGCTGTGCCTACATTTTTTAAAAGAGTTAATTTGTGTTGAACATTAATATTTGGTGCTTCTAAACGTTGACTGAAGAACATAATTTTTGTTTTTTCAAGATTAATTTTTAAATTATTATTATCTAACCAGTTAATTATTGAATTGATTGTGTTATTAATTTCGTGTTCAAACATATCTTTTATCGGCAAAAAGTGATACTGGATAATTAGTTAATAATGGCAAGTCATTTATATCCATACTAATATAATATATAATATTATAAATTCGAAAGTAACTCTGTCTGTCTGTCTGTCTGTCTATCTGTCTGTCTGTCTGTCTGTCTGTCTGTGTGTCTGTTACCTTTTCACGCCTAAACCACTGAACGGATTTCGATAAAATTTGGCAAGGCTATAGATGGTATCCTGGGGACGGACATAGGCTACTTTTTTTTTCAAAAATAATCCTACAGGGGGTGATATAGGGGATGAAAGTTTGTATGGGAAACTCAGTATTTCTTAAGTTAGGGATGTGAAAATTAAAATGTATGCTTTTGATAGGAAATAAAGAAATATGCGGTTCAGCGTTTTTGAAAAATCATCCCCTAAGGGGGTAAAATAGGGGTTGATTTTAAAATTTACAAAACTGCATGGATTTCGACAAAATTTGGCAAGGCTTTATAAAGCATCCAGGGGAAGGCCATAGGATACTATTTTTTTCAAAAATAATACTACAGGGGGTGATATAGGGGATGAAAGTTTGTAAGGGAAACCCAGTATTTCTTAAGTTAGGGATAACAAATTTATGCTATTGGTAGGAAATTAAGAAATATGCGGTTCAGCGTTTTTGAAAAATCATCCCATAAGGGGGTAAAATAGGGGTTGATTTTAAAATTTACAAAACTGCACGGATTTCGATAAAATTTGGCAAGGCTTTATATAGCATCCTGGGGAAGGACACAGGCTACTTTTGGTCTTAAAAAATAATCCTACAGGGGGTGACATAGGGGATGAAAGTTTGTATGGGAAACTCAGTATTTCTTAAGTTAGGGATGTGAAAATTAAAATGTATGCTTCTGATAGGAAATAAAGAAATATGCGGTTCAGCGTTTTTGAAAAATCATCCCCTAAGGGGGTAAAATTGGGGTTGATTTTAAAATTTACAAAACTGCACGGATTTTGACAAAATTTGGCAAGGCTTTATATAGCATCCTGGGAAAGGACATAGGATACTTTCAAAAACAATACTACAGGGTGTGATATAGGGGATGAAAGTTTGTAAGGAAACCCAGTATTTCTAAAGTTAGGGATAAAAAATTTATGCTATTGGTAGGAAATTAAGAAATATGCGGTTCAGCGTTTTTGAAAAATCATCCTCTAAGGGGGTAAAATAGGGGTTGATTTTAAAATTTACAAAACTGCACGGATTTCGATAAAATTTGGCAAGGCTTTATATAGCATCCTGGGGAAGGACACAGGCTACTTTTGGTCTTAAAAAATAATCCTACAGGGGGTGACATAGGGGATGAAAGTTTGTATGGGAAACTCAGTATTTCTTAAGTTAGGGATGTGAAAATTAAAATGTATGCTTCTGATAAGAAATAAAGAAATATGCGGTTCAGTGTTTTTGAAAAATCATATCCTAAGGGGGTAAAATTGGGGTTGATTTTAAAATTTACAAAACTGCACGGATTTCGACAAAATTTGGCAAGGCTTTATATAGCATCCTGGGAAAGGACATAGGATACTTTCAAAAACAATACTACAGGGTGTGATATAAGGGATGAAAGTTTGTAAGGAAACCCAGTATTTCTTAAGTTAGGGATAAAAAAATTATGCTATTGGTAGGAAATTAAGAAATATGCGGTTCAGCGTTTTTGAAAAATCATCCTCTAAGGGGTAAAATAGGGGTTGATTTTAAAATTTACAAAACTGCACGGATTTCGATAAAATTTGGCAAGGCTTTATATAACATCCTGGGGAAGGATACAGGCTACTTTTGGTCTTAAAAAATAATCTTACAGGTGGTGATATAGGGGATGAAAGTTTGTATGGGAAACTCAGTATTTCTTAAGTTAGGGATGTGAAAATTAAAATGTATGCTTTTGATAGGAAATAAAGAAATATGCGGTTCAGCGTTTTTGAAAAATCATCCCCTAAGGGGTTAAAATAGGGGTTGATTTTAAAATTTACAAAACTGCAAGGATTTCGACAAAATTTGGCAAGGCTTTATATAGCATCCTGGGAAAGGACATAGGATACTATTTTTTCCAAAAATAATACTACGGGGGGGTGACATAGGGGATGAAAGTTTGTAAGGGAAACCCAGTATTTCTTAAGTTAGGGATAACAAATTTATGCTATTGGTAAGAAGTTAAGAAATATGCGGGTCAGCGTTTTTTAAAAATCATCCCCTAAGTGGGTAAAATAGGGATTGATTTTAAAATTTACAAAACTGCACGGATTTCGATAAAATTTGGCAAGGCTGTAGATAGCATCCTTGGAAAGGACATGGGCTACTTTTTGTCTTAAAACATTATCCTACAAGGGGTGATAAAAGGGATGAAAGTTTGTATGGGAAACCCAGCATTTCTTAAGTTAGGGATATGCCCTATGTTTTCCACATGACCGTTCCCATGGGATATTTTTCGACATCCACGCGGGCGAAGCCGCGGGCAAAAGCTAGTAGATTATAAATAGCAGAGGACCCAATACGCTCCCATTCCATTGCATTCAAAGTTTGATCGAAAAGTCTTTTTCTCGAATTCGTGTTTTCCTATTACTACACTTTAGGTTCGGAAGGGCAGTATTATGCAGTCAGAGGCTATAAATAGGTCTTTATTGTTATTGTTAATAAGAATATACCTCCGGCTGCATGAGATTGTGGGTCATCTTGTTTCCATCTTTTTTAAACTTCAGTTTTTACGCTGTTGGTTTTAAGATTTAAATATTTAATTATAATTATTATAGTAATTATTTTTCACGTTATTATGACCAATAAGATTCGATTCGATTTTTTTTTTGAGATTCGATTATACAACGTGTAACGTTAAATGCGCAAAATCTCTTAAGGGGTCATTGTACTCATCATTATGAACAACTTTTACTAGGGGACCAAACCTGAAATCGCGAAAAAAAAATCAGCTGTTCAGTACATTTATGTTCGCATAATTCGTCAAAATGTACTGAACAGCTGATTTTTTTTTCGCGATTTCAGGTTTGGTCCCATAGTAAAAGTTGTTCATAATGATGAGTACAATGACCCCTTAAGAGGTTTTGCGCATTTAGCATTACACGTTGTATAATCGAATCTCAAAAAAAAAATCGAATCGAATCTTATTGGTCATAATAACGTGAAAAATAATTACTATAATAATTATAATTAAATATTTAAATCTTAAAACCAACAGCGTAAAAACTGAAGTTTAAAAAAGATGGAAACAAGATGACCCACAATCTCATGCAGCCGGAGGTATATTCTTATTAACAATAACAATAAAGACCTATTTATTGCCTCTGACTGCATAATACTGCCCTCCCGAACCTAAAGTGTAGTAATAGGAAAAACACGAATTCGAGAAAAAGACTTTTCGATCAAACTTTGAATGCAATGGAATGGGAGCGTATTGGGTCCTCTGCCGTATACACAGCTATATCATAAGTTTTGAAAATATGTATAAGTGAGGATGGTTGCTTGCTGAAAAAACACAGAAACACAAATAAATAAAAAAGGTAGTCTTCTTCATAGTTTAATTTTAGGCTTTTTCTACGACACAAAATTACCGTATCTAAAACGTTATTTATAAATACCCAATGCTTTTGTTATAGTAGTACCCCAAAATCTATTTTATCTAGCAAATAACGTCTACAAACTTGTACATTCTACAGTAAATAAGGTAACGATCTCATGAACAAAACGCTGGGTTTTCCTTATTGCTTCGAGCTTCTGACGAACCGTAACGACTGACAAAGATCCACGAGTACCGCCGGACCAACGGCTTAAGGCTTGTCCTCCCTAAAATACGGCGAAAATAAGCAACTTCGTTTCCATTTTTTACAGAAACTTTAGTACCTTTTTGATAGAAAAAAATACATAATAATCTAGAATACATAAGAAGTGATTTCATGTAGGTATCCTGAAATCTATTTTAGTTTGCAGAACTAAAGAAAAAAAAGGCTAAACCCAGGTCTATTTCTGTGCATTTTTTCGAGTTTTTACCATACTGCACACAGTTTTCATAAATTATAGGTGCATTTCTTTACAAAATAATAAGGAATGATTTCATGTGATTACTTTTTTAGTCCAATCCCTAGATTTTTTATAAATCGGTAATTACTTTATATTTTGCAAGCGTTGTGTCATCGCGCTTCTCTTTCTTTTCTATGCAGTCCGACAGTGGCCGCGCTTTTTACGGCGGACAAGCCTTAACGTGCGTTCCGAGGGTCGGAAGAGTCTCGGTACCTATGTATGTAATGTCATCAAATAACATGATTTTAGTATAAAAACAGATAACCTAATAGTCGTAATATTATGCATTTCCAGTGTAAAAATCTCGTGAAAAGTTTTCCAAAACCATTTTATTTCACGGAAAATACAAACTTGCCCAAGCAATTCAGTGTCCTTACCAAAATTCTGACTATCAAAACTTGATCCTCAACATGAAGAACAGATCGTCACACACAGAAACCTCCAGAAACCTCTTCCATCTAAGTCAAGTTTCTCTAAACCCAGAGCTTATGTCTACTTCTCGCAATCAACGCGTATTGTGCACCGCACACAAGAAATTCGATCTTACATTTTAGCGCGAGTTCCCACTGACTGCTTCGTGTTAACAGTCTTAACACGACTTTAAAGGCATGTATTTTATCGTACCCCAAATAATTTTCATTTCATTGTCACGTAAATGCGACCAAATCATTTATTCAAAAAGCGTACATCATTTCATCACTTGTATTTAAACGCCTACCAGAAAAGTGCCAAAATGGATAAATGCTCACCAAAATGGATAAATGCTCACCAAAATGGATAAATGCTCACCAAAATGGATAAATGCTCACCAAAATGGATAAATGCTCACCAAAATTAAAACCATATTATTGTGAAATTATAACTTTAGAAAACTGACAGCAGGTCGACGGGGTTCGGGGCCCGAACGAAGTATGAATGACAACACGATTTCACAGTTCCCGATGTGTGTTTGGCCGTTCGAAAAATTTAACTTTTACACTTGTTTTGATGTCAGACGGACAGACTTTAGGGAGTAGATCCCTTGATTCGGAATCTTACAAACATTATAAAACATAAAATAGCCTGAACGGTCTAGCCGCTCTCAAGTGATGCGCTTACCAACTAACAGTATTTTATTATTTTTTTTATTTTACTTTTCACACATTTGTTACATTTTGAAATATTAGTATAAAAAGAATAATAAAAACATTTAAAAATATAAAAATAGGAGCCCACCGGTATCGGGAACAGGGTCCAAGCTACCGGCGGTCAGGGCTCCAGAGAGAGGAACCTCCTAACAATGCGGGCAGTGTCCAGAAGCACCGCTTTCTGAATCAAGCCCTTGATCCAGCTGCCCAACGAGAGCCTCCTTAGGTGTTGGTCGAGGCTCTTGGCAATTAAGCCATTGGCTGATACGACTATCGGCACAATGACTGCTGAGTCCACATCCCACATGTCGACAACCTCGCGAGCCAAGTCAATATACTTGATTTGTTTATCTTTCTCGGCTTCCACGAGGTTCCCGTCATGCGGGACTGTTATGTCAACAATCATTGCGCGCCGCTCTGTTTGATCCAGCACCACTATATCAGGCTTATTGGCAACAATAGTCCTGTCAGTGATGATGGATCGGTCCCAGTACAATGTGATATTTCCATTTTCGAGAACTGGGTCGGGCACATACTTATAGTACGGTACTTCCGATTCCACAAGGCTGTATTTCAGAGCAAGTTGCTGATGGATTATCCTGGCTACAAGGTTGTGTCTATGCAAGTACTCTTCGTTAGCTAGACGAGAACACCCGGAGATAATGTGTCGAATTGATTCTCCCGGTCGGTGGCATGCCCGACAGATGTCAACCGTTCCGTCTTTCACTTATTATTTTTATTATTATTATTTATTTTTTAATTAGATAGATAAGTCCAGGTTTCAAGATAAACAGTAACTCAAAAGTACATAATTACGAATTAATTGTACAGATACCACTATTTAATGTCACGATACAGTGAGAACGCTGCCTAACATGCACTTACCGTCACTTGATACAAGGTGACGTACTTCGTCGTGTGCAGTACTAACCTTGAAGAGAAGCGGTTAATTCAAGGTGTTGTGGTAAAGTTAGGAAAATGAGCCAATTTTGTAGTGGGGTGTTAATGATTTTAGGGTAATAAGGGTTTTAATTTTAGGGTAATAAGGGTTTAAGGTTTGGAATGAATTTATTCCCAAGACCAAACATAATTATTGTAGTTGAAAAACTTTTTCTCCCATACTTCGATATACGTATGTCACGATCAATTCTCTAACTGCAAAAATTTATTTATTATTTATATATTTGTCAATTTCTTAAAATGTAAGTTTGTAATCGCAAAAAAAAAATGTGATAATTCTACAAATTAACGATTTTCTGACGTTTTCCTTTATAGGTCAACGGGAAGTACCCCATAGGTTTTGATTTATTTGTGAGTATCAAAATATGTCGCATAAATGGCCATATTTTTTATAGCGTTCACCTAGAAGCTTGAAGTTTTGGAGCATAGACTTACGTTTTTGATATTCATTTCAACTTGATACCTCCACGCGTTCCTGAAAAAAAGCGTATTGACGAATGACAGACCCGGACAACGAAGTGTTCCTGTAAGGTTTCCGTTATTGCCTTTTGAGGTACGGAACCCTGATAAACAACCAAGTACAATAAAAAAACATGTCGTCACCCAAATATTGACAAACTCCGTCGTCGCTATCCAGTTACAAACCCAATATTCACTTCCCGACATCTTGTTAAAGAATCCATCATTTTTATTAACCCCTAACTTCGTAGGGTGAAGGGTCAGCTATCAAACTTCAAGTTTGTAGTAAAAGTAAATTGAAAATGAGTTTCATCCATGTTGTATTCGACGATGTATTTGTATTTTTGTATCTTTTCATGGAAAACATTTGTAGAGGAGAGAATGGGGATTTTGATCCGATGTTTGGTGCGACTGGGTCGTGTTTATAGAAATGTAGATTATGACGCAAGAAAATAGGTGTAATTACTTGTTCTTGTTTGATTGTGTTGGTGTGTTTTGAGTACGATTTATGCCTAGTTTACGATCCGATCGATTTACGTCCGTTACCTCACACTTCGGTCCAGTTGAAAACCAGCGTCAGGCACTAGTTGTCTACCATTTTTGCTGAACTGGACCTTTTTGGCACAGCCGTGAGGCACACATTCCTGCATTGTAATTTTTTGTTGTTGTTGCATCGCAAATGTAGATTTTTTTTTATTGTTGCTATTTTAATCTGCTGTTATTATTTTGTGTGCCTCTTTAATTTAGTCTGTGCTAAATAAATGTGTTTTCTTTCTTTCTTTTTAGTTTCTGAGATCCTCGATGAACTCTCAATAGACGAAGTAATCAATTTAAGCAAAGTTTCTTCCTTAGCCGAGTGCTCAGAAACAAGAAATCGAACCAGAAGTACTATCAAATAGATCAACTGATTAAGAAACATAGACACCGGGTGCAATATAATGCAAAAATAAAACTGATAATACTTAGCCACAAGAACCTCATCTAGGTACACAACAAAAATAGCGATAAGCAATCTAGAACGTTTACTTTATCACCAAAACAATGTATATGTAACAATCTACATTGGTATAACCTTAAAAAATAAAACTGGTTAAGTATAACTTTTACGTCCCAAGTTCTAAAAATCTAAGAATTTAAAAAGGGCGTGTCTATCATATTAACTACCAATTAAAACAAAAAATATCCCAAAATACGAAATTTTATCAGCGGTACGAAATTCCCATACAAGCCTGCCGTTCGCCTTTTAACAGAATCGTCTATGATCATTATAATTTCAGCACGAAATAAAAATTTGCAATTTTTGGCACAACATACCCAAAAATGTGCGTTTAAAAGAATAGTAAAGAGGTAATACTACCCACAATCTGGTAGTTTACACGCACGTACATAGGTCGCCTCGTAAAACTTTGCGAGGAGACCTACATAACATAGACTTGAGGTTTACATTCAGGGTTGTCGCTTGCCAATTCCTTTGAGGACCTACCTAAAGAAAGAAAGAAAGAAAAAAGTACCTATTTAAAAGTTGATAAAAATACCTATAATTGCTTTACTTGTCCTATTAAAGTTCAAATAAATACAAGACAGTTCAATTTTACAGAAACTTGTATTTATTTTCAGGTGGCCTATAGTTTCTTAGTTCCTCAGGGATTTTTCTTTTTCCTAAGAGATTTTTCTTTAGAAGAAAAATCCATGTGGAACTAAGAAACTAGGCACATACAAAATCTCCGAAAGATACATAAACAAACCATAAAAGATTTTAATACCGGCAGAGTTTAATCACACTAATATTAAACTCTGTAAGTTAAGTAAAGTAAAGTTTGTGAATGTGTCTCTGTGTGTTTGTTACTTCTTTACGCTCAAACGGCTGGGCCGATTTGGATGAAATTTGGTAGGTAGATAGCTTATACTCTGGATTAACACAAACTACTTTTTATCCCGGTCTACGCGGGTGAAACCGCGGGGTGCAGCTAGTAATTAATAGCTTTCAAAAATAGTTCATAATTATCGTAATTACCGACTGTGTTTGCTAAATACTTTACTACTATTTAGCAAACACAGTCTTAACACGAAAATAGTTTTGACATAGGTACTTATTAATCAGATTAAGAGGCAACCCTTGCTGAATTACAACTCCACTCATAGCTCCGTACAGTTTGATGACAGCAATTTCAATTTCCAGAGTTATTTCTCAAATGGTATCTAGCATAGGTTTTCAAATGTTTGTCATGCTTCTAAGTGCTTCTAAGAAATTCCTGACATTTGAAATGATCCCGGCAACAGATTTGAATAGTTCCTTAAACAGTGTTCCAGGATTGTGGTATCTAAATCGTTTTCATGCTTAAGATTTTGCTAGGAAACTTATTGTATAATTTTCCAGTTTAGGTAGCCTTATAAAGCGAGTAGCTAGCTAGTACTTTGAAGTTATTTAACGGGGGCACCGAGCTTTTTGTACACACAAACACGTTTTTATAACCGTTGTTTGAAGTAGTTAACAATTAAATTATGTTAAAATCTAGGGAAATATATTGGTATTATTGAGGATAGACACTAGACAGTATACATGATGGAAACACGATTTGATAAAGTTGTCTCGATAGAATAAATTCGCAAAGTTAACCCTTTTCGAGTAATTTTTTCTCCACTACTTCGCTATTTTTTTTAGATAAATAAGGAATTTTTATTATGATTCATTTACTAAAATAAAGTTCATAATTGATTGGAGCGTTTATACATGATAGTTTTTTATTTAAGAGCATTATGATGAAAATAACAGCGAAAAACATTGAAAAAGTGCAAAAGTGTGGTTATTTTCTTTACTCTTTACACGTAAATAAAAATACAGAGACGAAGGAAAAGCTCGGTGCGCCCTCGTCACGTTCACTCACTCTGTCATCGGCCGAACTCGGATAAAAACATAGTTAGGTAAAAGAAGGTAAGTGCATACACATAGTTTTTGGATGCCATATATTGGACCATGTCGGTTGAAGAAGTGTACCTACGTAGTTGTACGCACTTTCTTGTACGTAAATGTTAAGAGGCCTGTCACATTTTATCACCTCTCTCGCTCACATGGGACCAAATTAAAACAAAAAAAAAATGAAAAAATAAAACAAAACCAAAACCACTAATATTTATTTTTCTAGCTAGCTTTTTCCCGCGGCTTTGCCGGAGTGTAAGTTTCAAGTCTATATTAACTCAAGGAATAAGATTTTTCATAAGACTTTGGACCCCCGTTTCACCCCTTTAGGGCGTGAACTTTGAAAAATCCTTTCTTAGTGCACCCCTAGACCTCATAAGGCACCTACGGGCCAAATTTGAAATTTCTAGACCAAGCGGTTTGGGCTGTGCGTTGATACATCAGTCAATCACCCTTTTCTTTCTTTTTCTTTTCAGCATTTTATATATTTTAATTATACATATAAACCTTCCTCTTGAATCACTCTATCTATCTATTAAAAAAACCGCATCAAAATCCGTTGCGTAGTTTTAAAGATCTAAGCATACATAGGGACGGACAGACAGTGGGCGACTTTGTTTTATACTATGTAGTGAAGATTATTTCTAATACTGTGTACCTATCTTTATCAATAAATCCAAGACTTTGAAATAACCGTTGCGTGTTTAGACGCGTTAAGAATAACAGACGACTGTTCAACAATATTAGGCTTGAAAGTATAATATTGGTAGGTAATACGAACTTCGCGTGGGTAGAAAAGTTTTGGTAAATGGTTGCTGTTGGTGGTCGGTGATTTTAGTAATGGTTGATTTTGGTGGTAGATTAAACAAGTGTGGATACGGGAATATTTACGACAGCAGTGTACCGGACTAGTATACAGGGTGTAAGGGACAGCCCTCTGCAAACTAACACGGTGCATTCAGTTCCTCATTTTGAATCATATTCCACCGGAAATTTTCTCAGGAAAATTTCAATTTTTTCAATTTTTTTTTTCAGTTACATTTTCATTATTTCAACGTAAAATTGCGTTGTGTGTTCGCAGCACTCCATTTATGTAAACAAAAACAGAAAAAAAAAAACAGAAAAAAAAAACCATCAATGGATGTTGAAATACTCTAACCAACGACGCGTGAAATCAGCTGTTCACTTTCTGTCTAGCTACAGAGTTCATCAAACTCACCGCATACCTATTACCTTCCCCTCTCAACCAGTAATAGACGCTCCGATTTGTGCACAAAAACACAAACAAATCAGGTTTATTGGATTCCCTTAACGTTCCTGAAAAAAAATCATGTAAAGGTCATCTTAGTATGACATACTGAATTCACCCTATCAGTTTGCGGAGGGCTGTCCTTTACACCCTGTATTTCTAAATTGATTTTTACTTAATGTTGTCTGTTTGTAATAGAATTTTTTTTAAATTAATTTTGACTATAATATGATTTTGGGCGGAAAAAAGGCCTTTTTTGGGTAACATTGAATTTTATGTACTTATCCGTTTTAGTTTAATCTTAGAGCAAACTAGTTGAATTACATCATTAGTGCAAAGTTTTGTTTTTTATTGAAGATATTAACTTTGATATAGATTGCCTTTGTAGCCACTTATTTCTTTATAGACTTATTACTAAAACATCACGTAATAACCCAATTAAAGCATTGAACTTTAAGGCTTACAAATCATTTAGTACCAAGCAGTGTGGTACTTAAAAAATAGTAACTCATAAAGTTCTAAAACGACATTTTCTCTTATTGTTTTTATTTAAAAAAAAAAAATGTTTTTAATTCAGACATAATTTGGCCTCTAATATTGTTCGTAAATACGACTTAAAAACTATGTTACATTTATTTTTTTTTAAATTAATTAAATTAAGTGTTTGTCACCCTCCGGCCACATTCACTTGTGCTTGCTTGAACCCAGTGCCCCAGAAGGGGAATGTGCGTATGGACTGAGGGCCCGTTTTTTGAACCGTTGCGAAACGAAATAAGACTTACAGGGGATTTAGTTAAAAATAGTAAAAACTTAAAGCAAAGGTCCATAAATTTCTTAAACGTGAATTAAAACTTTTACGATTAAATAACTTGGGCCCTCAGTCCAGACGCTTGCATAAAGTGGCATAGTCTGAATCTCAGTAAGTACTATATCTGGGTTAATAATTTTTATTTAGGAATTTAGTTAAGAATTTCTTAAATTTTTTAAGAAATTCCCAAGTCTGTAGAATATGACATTACAGATTTATGGCGATATATCTAGGGCCCTCAATTCATTATTGTTTGAACTGAGGAATCTGCAAAACATGAATTTATCTGAAGAAATACATAAATACGACTTTAACATATTTTACTTAGACATGTAGGTGAATTAGTTAAAAAGAAATAATGACACAAAAGTTAATTGTTATGAAGTAAATGAAAATTGAATTTTATTAAAAAGTCTGAACTGAGAGCCCAATATTTTCGGCTTTATTGACTAGGCTCGACCTCATAGATGAACACAAATAAGAATAATATTTTTAACTATTTCTTAACTAAATTGTAACATATCGTCCGTCCTTCTAAATATTATACTTTAAAAGAAAATTGATTTTTAACTTTTTATATGAGAAAAATTAGTAGGGTGACCATAATGTTCATAGTAAGTACCTGTACATTTTGTAAAGCGCAGTCGGAAAGTCATAATATTTGCAGCTAAAAGTATTATACAACGTGCCGCTGCTTTGACGACATTAATTTGACGTATACGGTTTCGCGTCTTCGTTTTGTAAAGATATTTTAATTTAATTAAACTTTATTATTCATTGATTTATTTACAATTTTCTAAAATAGCATCTTGGAGCAACCTGTAGCGCAGAGATGAAATTAAAACGAACGGGAAAGAAAAGGTCACGCCACTCGAATTTTTCTATGGGGGTTGTGCAAAAGAAATCATTCATGAAGCTACTCACAGCTGGGTCAGAACATTATAGACACACGATGAACCAAAAAAAGGGTCAAAGTCAAAGACCTTACCAGCTGACATAAAACAATAGCTTCATGAATGAGTCTTTTGCCTAGAGTGATCCTAATTTAGGTTATTATTTTATTATTTAGTTTGTTTGAATATTTTTTTAAAATTAATTAATTATTTTATCGTATTATAATTTTTATGATTACTGGCCACCAGCACTACTTGTGTCTTTAGTCAATGTTGTAATTGCGGGAACACGTTGTATACCTACATTTACATTTTTTTTTAAATACAGGGTGTAAGGGACAGCCCTCCGCAAACTAACGGGGTGCATTCAGCTCCTTATTCTGAAGTATATTCCACCGGAAATTTTCTCAGGAAAATTTTCATTTTTTTTAATTGTTTTTCAGTTACTTTTCCTTTATTTTAATTAAATAATACATTGTGTGTACGCAGCACTCCATTTATGCAAAAAAAAAACAGCAAAAAAAAAACCAGCAATGCAGCTTCTACCTAGGTTACAGAGTTCATCGAAGTCACCGCATACCTATTACCTACCCCTCCCAACCAATAACAGACGCTCCGATTTGTGCACAAAAACACAAACAAATCAGGTTTATTGGATTCCCATAGCGTTCCTGAAATAATTTCATGTACCGGTCATCTTAGTATGATATACTGAATTCACCCTATCAGTCTGCGGAGGGCTGTCCCTTACACCCTGTATATCTATACTTATTTACTTTAGGCAACTAGGGCCGGTGGCATACTGTGATGTTAATGTGTGCGTGAAGCGTGTTTGTACAAACGGTCTTACTTACTGTGCTTCACTTTTGATATACGTGGCGCGGAGTCTTCCTTTTTTATAAGTCTATGAATTAACGAAACCATTTGTTATCATCTTTGAAAATGGAGCCATATAGTAGCACTCCTAACTAATAAATACTTTTATCATCAAGGGTATTTATGTAGCAGTAACAAGAATAAAGTTTAAAAAACAGTAACCCGACTACGGAAAAATAAAATTGATCTAAAAAGTTCAAAATATTTTTTACTTAAACAATAATGACATAGGTATATACATATTTGTAATGTGCTCGTCAAGACCTTTCTTTTGATACCAAACATCTCATGATTATCTCAATTTAATTTTTTCGAGGTCAGAAATTTACGTGTAAAGTCAACCATATTTAATATAGGAAGAATTTATGTAGCCTATGTCACACGGACCATTATTACAAACCTATCGATACCTCATTCATCAAAATCCAAAAGAACACACGTAAATACATACTTATATACATACTTACATACTTAAATAGACCGCTAAAATAATAACCCTTCCTTTTTGGTTTGCCGTAGTCGGGTAAAAATACATACATACATACATAGACTGCTAAAATCATAACCCTTCCTTTTGGCTTTGCCGTAGTCGGGTAAAAATAACTTCGCTCACTCGCAATTTTGTATTTTTAGGATATAAGACTATTTTAAGGTTACATTTGTGTGAAGTAAATGGTTTTTTATAATTATACCGACCGTGTTTTATTTATCTTATGACTTTCCTACCGCGCTTTACAAAATGTACAGGTACTTACTATGAACATTATGGTCACCCTACTAATTTTTCTCATATAAAAAGTTAAAAATCAATTTTCTTTTAAAGTATAATATTTAGAAGGACGGACGATATGTTACAATTTAGTTAAGAAATAGTTAAAAATATTATTCTTATTTGTGTTCATCTATGAGGTCGAGCCTAGTCAATAAAGCCGAAAATATTGGGCTCTCAGTTCAGACTTTTTAATAAAATTCAATTTTCATTTACTTCATAACAATTAACTTTTGTGTCATTATTTCTTTTTAACTAATTCACCTACATGTCTAAGTAAAATATGTTAAAGTCGTATTTATGTATTTCTTCAGATAAATTCATGTTTTGCAGATTCCTCAGTTCAAACAATAATGAATTGAGGGCCCTAGATATATCGCCATAAATCTGTAATGTCATATTCTACAGACTTGGGAATTTCTTAAAATATTTAAGAAATTCTTAACTAAATTCCTAAATAAAAATTATTAACCCAGATATAGTACTTACTGAGATTCAGACTATGCCACTTTATGCAAGCGTCTGGACTGAGGGCCCAAGTTATTTAATCGTAAAAGTTTTAATTCACGTTTAAGAAATTTATGGACCTTTGCTTTAAGTTTTTACTATTTTTAACTAAATCCCCTATAAGTCTTATTTCGTTTCGCAACGGTTCAAAAAACGGGCCCTCAGTCCATACGCACATAGAAGGGGACTGTCCAGCTTGTGGTTGAGCACGTTCAGGATGGTGTTGGCACTCCCACGCGTGCGGAACATCAGCGACGCCGCAGCACAGTGTGAAAGCGGTCTGAGTGCGCGTACGCAAACATCGTAGACGCACTACAGTAGCGTAGCCCAGCACCTTGAACGCGTTATTATATTGTATACGGAGAGCGTTGATGGCCCGCTGCGTGTTTTTGAGGTTCCAAAAATATTTGAAATAAAAAAAATAAAAATATTTTATTTCGTACTTAGAAACCAGTGGTATGTCCTGTATCAGCTATAGTTTTCAGGTTATTGGGGATTATAAAAACAAGCATTTAAAAAAAAGACTAAAACTTAAAATACCTAAAAGAAATCGTAAAAACTAACTAACTTCACCGGCTCAGGCGCAAAACGTCTCCTTTCGCATAGTGTCCCTTTCGCAGAATGACTCCTTTCTCAAAAGGTCGATGCCTCTTTCGCAGAATATCTCTTTCGAAAAATGTTGCATAATTTAGAAAAAAAAATTAGCCAAGTTAAAAAAAATGTTGTTTTTCCAATTTCTTCCTGATGCGACATTTTGCGAAAGAGATATTCTGCGAAAGAGGCATCGAACTTTTGAGAAGGAGTCATTCTGCGAAAGCGACATTATGAGAAAGCGACATTATGCGAAAGAGACCTTTCGCGCCTGAGCCTAACTTTTAACTTTCTTCTAACGAACATAACTTCGGGGAAAACAGGCATAATGTTATCTTATATTTATGTTATACAAGTTCCAACCCTTAAACGAAGAGAGCCCACTGGAATGGACCTAACTTATTTCACCATTCTAGATTTATTTTGTCCCAGTACGAAAGACATTTTTCAATTCAAACACTGAATACCTGTAATTTTATCTCTTGAAAAGAATTCGTCTAATCTTATAAAGAATTTCAATAAAATACGATTCTCTTTTGGGTCAATTTCAGCATGTCGTGATTTTTCTCATTTCGATGTTTTATTTCATTTTAAAAGTATACTGTTGTATTTTCAACTCTCGGCGCTAAGCAGATCGTTGAAAATCCAATGCGCGAAAAAAAAATCGCGCAAAAAACAAAAATCGCGTAAAAATATCGCGGCGATGGCGTATGAAATTGCCGATTTGTACTGAAAAATTGAAATTCGTTTTTTTTTAATTTAACATATTTCTTTAATCAAAATAATTACTATTATTATCTATACATTGCTGCAATCTAATAGGAAGGTCATTTATGCCTTTACGATAGAACTCTCGTGATCCAGATTCGACAAACTGTGTGAAAGCATTTTGTACTGCCTCCTGAGAAGAACACTTTTTATCACGTAGAAAATTGTCCAAATCACGAAAATAATGGTAGTCCGTTGGAGCAAGGTCTGGCGAATACGGAGGGTGACGAATAGTCATTGCAGTTCCTGTAGAGTTTCCACCATCTCTTTCAATTCATTTTTATTCACCTGTGTGGGCGGTATTCCACGTGGTTCGTTCTTCAAATCAAAGCGTACGGTGCGTTCATTAGCAGTTCCCTCTCCAATCGCAACATTGATATTGCGAGCTGTTTCTGCCCCGTTAGTTCCGCGTCGGAACTCGTATTCAAGAATAACTCGAATTTTCGAAGTATCCATCTTTCTTGTCTAAGCTGAATAAAAAAAAGCAACTGAAAGTCGATAATCGAATGTTGTACATTTTTTAAAAGAAGAACGTCATGTACCGTGTGAAAAAAGTTTCACTCAAAAATCTCAAACCATGAAGGTTCTATGTCAATTCGAAGTACCCAATACAATAAAACGGCAATTTCATACTTTAACGCCTATTATTTCGAAATGTAACTCAAGTGGCTTTTCAAGACTTTTTCGTGAATAATTGAGTTACATAATTTTCTTTTCTTAGTGCGGTGCTCCTGACCAGATCAATGGCCCACTTGTTGGAGTGTCCTAAGTGTACTCCTACTCATTTGAGGTCGGAAAGAACGCTACTTATTCAGACCATTGAGTTTAGGCTAATTAGCCTCAATGGTCGTATAATGTACCAATTTATGTAGCTTTTCAACTGAAAAGCTACACAAATAAGTACATTTTACGTATTTACCTGGAGATCAACTGATAAAAAACCGGCCAAGTGCGAGTCGGACTCGCGCACGAAAGGTTCCGTACCATTATCTATAAAAACGTCAAAAAATCACGTTTTGTTGTATGGGAAATTAAATATTTGTTTTATTTTAATTTAATTATTTATTTTTCAAGTGAATATATATGTCGCATCATGGGTAGCCAAATTGCGAAACATCGGGTCTTCTTCATGATCCGACATAGTTTTAGGTAGATGTGGGCACTGTCGTAGGTACTCGAACAAAAGATAATTTAAATCATAATAGTTTTAAGCGACGTCCCATCGCTTGCATTTCCGGTAACGATATTATTAGTTACAAAACTAATTGATAGATGGCGCTATCTGTTGCACCATAGCGCCATCAATCCACGACATATAAATTAAAAAGTCTGTGAATATTTCAAACGTCTACCTGTTGCCGTTATCAATATCGAGTAAAAACGAGCAAAAAATTACGTTTATTGTATCGGAGCCCACTTAAATATTTTGTTTGCTGTTATAGCGGCAACAGAAATACATCATCTGTGAAAATTTCAACTGTCTAACTATCACGGTTCATGAGATACAGCCTGGTGACAGACAGACAGACACAGCCGGACAGCGGAGTCTTAGTAATATGGTCCTGTTTTACGCTTTGGGTACGGAACCCTAAAACTACAACACCTCTACCTCTACCTACCTCTACCTTCTCACCTCTACCCCTCCTCCTCCTCCTCTCCTCTCTTCTCTACCTCTACCTTTACCTCTAGAACTACAACATGCTATACAGAAGTAAATACACGATGATCCTGGAACACACATTACACTAAAATGGACGTAGAACTAAAAACGTCGTGGTTTGAGTGACACTATGAAAACTGTTACAATATAAAAAGGGTCCAACAGGTAGACTCAGAAGATAAATTCTGTGTCCATTATTAGTGTCAAACTTTTTCTTTTACTATTCGGACACATTGTTAACATTCTTTTGTATTGTTTTTACAGCAGAAGTACATTAAGATAAAGATATTTTTATTTTGTAAAAAACATGAGTTAGTACAATAATGTGCGTTGTGGATGGTATAAAAAAAATATAAAAAGGAGCTACATGTTTTGCCAGTTAAAGCATACAAAAAATCAATAATTTATTGTTAGGTACCATGACCTAATTACATCATTAATACAGCAGTTTATAAACTGCTAAACTAACTACTATACAACGGTATAAGAAAAGAAACTAAAATAAAAAACACAAAACACAAGAAAGAAAAAACCGGTCAAGAGCGAGTTGGACTCGCGCACCGAGGGTTCCGTTCCGATTTCTGAAAAAGTGTGCTATTTAGAGAAATCGTTTTATTTTTCCTGTAATCTTTTAGAATTATTTTAGATTTTTCTCTTTGCAAACTTCGGAGGTAAGGGGGCGGAGGAACGGTATTTTTTTTACATTTTTCCTCAAAAGTCGAAAACTATGCGGCCTAAAAAAAGAAAAAAAAATGTTTGAGAATGTGCAAACAGCGTTCTTTCATATGATACCCCACATGCCCTAGTAGCCCCACTTTGAATTTTTAAAACCTCCTTTCAGTCCCTGTTGCAAAAAAATATAAATATTTTTATTTCTTTCTTATTTGAAAAATAGTTGGATAAACGTCACATAAAAATGTTCCAAATTTCAAGTTGATAGCATTAGTAGTTCTTGAGATATCCATCTGTGACAGACAGACATACAGTTTGAGTCACACCATAAGGGTTCCTTTTTTACTATTTTGGTACGGAACCCCAAAAATTAACAATGAAACTAGGAGAAATGTCGCAATAATGTGCCTATATGCACCTATATGCCTATATTTACTTAATTTCCCTTGTTTAGGAAATCTATTAAGCTGTAGTAGCATTTGGCTGGAATTTTTTTTTAATGCAATTTAAGGTGCATATTTCCTGAAAACGATCAAAAAGGTGGTTTTTTAAAGCTGTGTATCTCATAAACCGTAAATAATTTTAACATGTTAAAAAAATATGATATTTTCAAGTCCTTTTCGCATACAGTGATGGAAGCCAAAACATAATTAAAATATTTTTAATGCACCAAAAAAATCTTTAAACATACCTCCTAATAATCTTTAAAAGCTGTTTATCCCTTCATTAGCAATTATAATTATAATTAAAAATATACCATGAAATGTCAAATTCCAAACTGCATCCAGTGATGGATTACTTTTTATTAAATAGTTAATTTCTAATTTTATACGATTTTATTTGCACTTTTACGACATAATCCCGGTGCGCGTGAGAATCTTCTATCTCATGCGTCAAACTAGAACAGCCATAAAGCCATTTCACTTACACACCGAGCTAAACCAAGCTTGGAACCAGGGCCTTAAACAACTTTGTGAGCTGTTTCAGAGATGTTGGGAGCTTATATGGGGCTAAACAGAATATGCTTTTATGTATCAAGGCCGTGCTTGACCTTACTATACATAACTCATCCTCAACCCGACGGCTACGATTGCTAACATCTGATTGTTTGTTAAATATCTTAGGATTACTTTTAAAGAAATTAGCGGCTTCATATATAAACAAATTAATGAAATATAGTTTACAGCTTTCGGTCGTTTTTAGACCAAACATGGCCCTGAAGCACCTTTTTTGGGATTTAAAAATGGTTTCTTTTAAAGTGTCAAGCCAGTGCGAGCTGATAGCAGAGTACCATACCTATCGATTTAACCCCCATGTATGTTCTACGATTTTTTGTAGTTTTCGAGTTATTTTGGATACCTCATTTCACATCAATGGTAGGGTTTAGGTGTAGTATAGTAGCTACCAATATTTGCACAAAGCATTTTACTTTCTCTTCTAATTCAAATAAAGGTGTAAAATAAATAAGATTAATACTCGAAAACAAATAAACTTATTTGCAATAAGGTTTAATTTCGTTTGCTCTTTAGGGTTCCGTTTTCGACAAGGAACCCTTATAGTTTCGCCATGTGCGTCTGTCTGTCAGTCCGGGGCTTAGCTCAGAGACTCTTAGTATTAGAAAACTGTAATTTGGCATGAAATATTAATCACGCCGAAAAATTGGTAAAAAAAATGTGTTTACCATTGCACGTAAAGTGGGGATGATATTTTTTTCTTGTCTATTCCATGGTGTGGAGTATCATTGGATAGGCCGTTCAAAATTATTGCGGGTCTTCATAGACCATTTTCCGATTCAGGCATCCGTTTGCGTAATACGCTCTAAAGTGCTAATTTTTGTTAGAGTCAAGTATCGCCCGCCCCCTGCCAGCTACATGGTTGTATTTGGCTATGTGAAAAAAATCACGTCAGCAGTTAATATAACGAAGTTAAAAAAAAACTATCAGAGCTAAGTAGGCTTTACAGGTTAACGAGTAATAGTCGACCAACTTACATTTGCAGTTTGAATGTATGGGAGAACATATTTTCCAAAAAAAACCGGACATTATCCCAAGAACAAACTTAACATTATAGTTGAAAAACATGTTCTCCCATACATTCCAACAGTAATGTAAGTTTGTACTCACAATATTGAGAGATTTACCATGTTATTTGAAGACCACAATTTTCTTATAGGTTTTCCTGTAATCTACAAGTATAGACCTATTTTCTGTATTTTTTTCAAAATTTTAGGCTCAGCAGTTTCGGAGATAAAGGGGGAATGGTCAATTTTCGTCTATTTTCTTAAATAACTCTAAAACGATTTATTTTAAAATTATAAAAAAAATATATTTGAGACCTTCATAGTAAGCCCTTTCATTTAATATGTCACACGGTACAGTTTGCAAAACTTTTTTTTTAAATTTTCTTTTTTGCCCCCTAAAAGTGACCCCCATATTCAAAATTCATTTATTTACTTTAGCCGTAAGTGTTTGGGTCACAAAAATCCATATGTGTACCAAATTTCAAGTTAATCGGTCCATTAGATTCGGAGCAAATTGGCTGTGACAGACGGACAGACAGACAGACAGAGACACACGAGTGATCCTATAAGGGTTCCGTTTTTTCCTTTTGAGGTACGGAACCCTAAAAACAATGTTAAGCTTGTTCTTGAGATAAATTCATGCCGACTATGGAACCCTTCATTGTGCGTAGTCCAACACGCACTTGGCCAGTTTTTAATATTTAGCTTTGGGATAGTTTATCAAATAGCAGCAAATAATAATGTCAACAAGAACATATTTGCTAATATAAATTGGATTCCTAATAGAGCAATATTTTTTTTCATTTGGTAGAGAAAGAAATTCAGCATGAAATATAATGATATTAAGACTTTATTTATGGGGTTACTAAAAGAATAAGCCTATTTAGGCAGGGGCTGCCTAGATAAATTACATGGAAACGATTTGAATAGTCAGATAACATTTATCTGAGGAATAAATATTATGATTATTTTATTATTGAAGTTTTTTTATTACTTATTTTTAGGGTTCCGTACCAAAATGGTAAAAAAGGAACCCTTATGGTGTGACTCAGTCTGTCTGTCTGTCTGTCGGTCTGTCTGTCTGTCACAGCTGGATATCTCAAGAACCACTAATGCTATCAACTTGAAATTAAGAACAGTTTTAGATGACGTTTACCCAACTATTTTGCAAATAAGAAAGAAATAAAACTATTTATATTTTTTTTGCAACAGGGACTGAAAAGGGGTCTTAAAAATTTAAAGTGGGGCTACTAGGTCATGTGGGGGTATCATATGAAAGAGCGCTGTTTGCACATTCTTAAACTATTTGTTATTTTTTTTTTAAGACTCATAGTTTTCGACTTTTGATGAAAAATGTAAAAAAAATACCGTTCCCCACCCTTATCTTCGAAGTTTGCTAAGAGAAAAATCTGAAATTATTCTATGTGATAGAAGTTTATGTAAAGATTACAGGAAGAATAAAACGATGTCTCTAAGTAGCACACTTTTTCAGAAATCGGAACGGAACCCTCGGTGCGCGAGTCCGACTCGCTCTTGACCGGCTTTTTTTTATTATTTTTGCAATCTGTTCCGTATGAACATTCAGCAGAAGGTTATGAATAATGGTAATTGTCTTGGAGGGCAGTCAGTCCAGCGACGTATACGCCCTTTATGTATAATATTACCTATAAATCTCTAGGAGACTTTCTTTGTAGCCTTTTGAATTTTGAATTTGTTGTATATTCATACTTATTAGGTGTGTACATATGTACAAAAAGTTATGGTTTGTACTTTTTCTCTATTCTTGTCTTCTCTATTTTCTTGTTCTTTTATAAAGCTGTTCGGTTCTATTATATAAAATTCAATTCTTCTAACATTATTCTTGATATCAGCACGAAGGTATTTTAAAAGTAGATAATGTCAGGGAATAGTATCCTACAACAGAATTACTATTAATTATGTTTGGATCATTGTCCAGTCTGTTCCTATACGATTTCATTGAGTGTTTAAGGCTTTTCCTCCCTAAAATACGGCGAAATTAAGTAACTTTGTTTCCATTTTTTACAGTAACTATAGAACCTTTTTGATAGAAAAAAAAATACACAATAATCTAGAATACATAAGAAGTGATTTCATGTGTCGTGAAATCTAATTTAGTTTGTAGAACTAAAGAAAAAAACCGGCCAAGTGCGTGTAGGACCACGCACAATGAGGGTTCCGTAGTTGAAAAGAATTTATCCCAAAGACAAACATAACATTGTGTTGAAAAACATATGCTCCCATACATTGATATACGTCACAGACAATTCTCCTACTGCATATTTAAGTTTGTATTCGCAAAAAACTATTCTTAAACATAACATCACGCCTTATTTCACCGAAGGGTTGGGCAGAGGTGTACCTATACAACCACATTTTGCCAGAAAAAAAACCTAAAAACTATTTTTTTATGTGATAAAATTATAAATTAGCTATTTTTGGATTTTTGCCTTTATTTTTGCTATAAGACCTTGCTTCTTGCCAAATTTCATGATTGTAGGTAAGCGGGAAGTACCCTATAGGTTTTGATTTAATGCGTTGATGTCGAAGCTTGATTTTTTTAGAGCTCTAAGGGACCATAGACTTACGTATTTGGTATTAATTTCAACTTGATACCTCAACGCGTTCCTGAGAAAAAGGGCCTTGGCAGATGACATACTTGAAAATATTTTTTTATGTGATAAAATTATAAATTAGCAATTTTCGGACTTTTTCCATTACTTGTGCTGTAAGACCTTGATTCTTGCCAAATTTCATGATTCTACGTCAACGGGGAGTACCCTATAGGTTTTGATTTACTTGCGAGTATCAAAATATGTCGCATAAATGGCCGTATTTTTTTATTGCGTTGAATTAGAAGCTTGTTTTTTTGCAACTCCAAGAGACCATAGGTTCACGTATTTGATACTAATTTCAACTCAATACTTCCACGAGCCACAGACGGACAGACAGACAGACAGACAGACGGACAACGAAGTGATCCTATAAGGGTTCCGTTTTTTCCTTTTGAGGTACCTACCGAACCCTAAAAAAGGCTCTCTTCTCTCTCTCTTCTGTTCTTGAACTGTTCTGATTTCAAGGTCATTGTGTAATTTTTGGTTTGTTACGACACAAGCAGCATTAGTAATTATCCTCAGCATTTTGGATTGGAATCTTTGCAGTATTTCTAGGTTTGAGTTGGAGGCTATACCGAAATTATTTCAGTAGATACCTAGTAATTAAGATACAAAAAGGTGTATTTAGTCTAGAAATGTCAGTTTTTATAGCGGTCATATGAGGGTGAAAAGTAATTTTCACTAAAAGGTCTATGTCTGAGTATTTTCCAAATATTTTCCCCAGAAATGTACCCCGAATTTTGTAAAACACCAAACAGAAATATTTGACAAATGACACAAACTGAGTCCGGAAAAAAAATTAAATTACGTGAGGACTACTCAATGGTCATCTCTGCCTAGCTTTTTCCAACTATGTTGGGGTCGGCTTCCAGTCTAACCGGTTGCAGCTGAATACCAGTATTTTACATGGAGTGACTGCCTATCTGACCTTCACAACCTAGTTACTGGGTAACTGGGTACTCGTTGGTAAGTCTGGTTGTCAGACTTTCGAGCTTCTGACGACCCGTAACGACTCTCAAAGATCCACGAGTGACTTTGATTATGACTTAACTCGGTCTTTTAAATAAAGAACAATGGACTGTAAATTGACTTGTTATATATTGAGTTTAAATGAAAAATTAAAAGTAATTGGAATGCGTGTGTCGTCGGTCGCGCTCAGTGGTGAGTGCCGTAGCCCGTCCCGCGAGCCCGCGCAAGCGCCCGACGCCCGGCGCCCGGCGCCCGATGACACGGAGATAGCCGACGGCGCCCGAACAACTTATAGGACCAATGGCTTATCGTGCTTTCCGAGGCACGGATGGTCTTGGTAGGTATGTAAAGATGGTCACCCATCCACGGACCCACCGCGGCAAGCATAGCTAAACCTGATCGATCGACCTGTATGACTGTTGTTACTTAGCCACTTTCAACTTAGGTATATACAGTATAAGTTTTTAAGCAGTGCGCAAATTTTCAAAGGGTGTTCTACCTATGAACATGAACAACTTTTATTATGGGACCAAACCTGAAATCGCAAAAATAAAATCAGCTGCTCCCTATATTTTGACGAGTTTGGTATAGATAAATGTACTGAACACATTGATGTTTTTAGGGTTCCGTACCAAAATGGTAAAAAAGGAACCCTCATGGTGTGACTCAGTCTGTCTGTCTGTCTGTCTGTCACAGCTGGATATCTCAAGAACTACTAATGCTATCAACTTGAAATTTGGAACAGATTTAGATGACACTTACCCAACTATTTTACAAATAAGAAAGAATTAAAAATATTTATATATTTTTTGTAACAGGAACTGAAAGGGGGTCTTAAAAATTCAAAGTGGGGCTACTAGGGCATGTGGGGTATTATATGAAAGAACGCTATTTGCACATTCTCAAACATTTTTTTAGTTTTTTTTAGGCCGCATAGTTTTCGACTTTTGATGAAAAATGTAAAAAAAAATACCGTTACCCCTTATCTCCGAAGTTTGCAAAGATAAAAATCTGAAATTATTCCATGTGATAGAAGTTTATGTAAAGATTACAGGAAAAATAAAATGATGTCTCTAAATAGCAAACTTTGTCAGAAATCGGAACGGAACTCTCGTTGCGTGAGTCCGACTCGCTCTTGACCGGTTTTTTTATACATCAATGACTGAACAGTTAATTTTTTCGATTCGATAGCGATATTCGATGCGATTTCAAAGTTAGTCCCATAGTGAAAGTTGTTCATATTCATACCCATATATGAGGAGCTCGTGGCTAAGTAATTACAGCCGCACGGGTCGATCCATCGGGTGAAGCTACGCTTGCCGGGGTTGGTCAGTGGATGGGTGACCATCTTTACATACCGAGACTCCTCCGTGCCTCGGAAAGCACGTTAAGCCGTTGGTCCCGGCTGTCATTCGTGGATCTTTGACAGTCGTTACGGGTCGTCAGAAGCCCGAAAGTCTGACAACCAGTCTTACCAAGAGGTATCGTATTACCCAGTTACTGGGTTGTGGAGGTCAGACAGGCAGTCGCTCCATGTAAAATACTGGTATTCAGCTGCATCCGGTTAGACTGGAAGCCGACCCCAACATAGTTGGGAAAAGGCTAGGCAGATTGATTGATATGAACAACTTTTGCAAAACTTCAAATTTTCACAGTACACCCTGTGAAAATTTGCACACTATACCAACAGTATGATTACATAATACGTAATACTTTTGCAAGTTCCGACGCTTAACATATATTGACATTACCTCCTAAAGTCGTAATCATCTTTCATGTACGCAGGAAGTTCCCTAACGTGGTCCATTCACTAGCCGGACAGTAATCCAATTTCCTTTTATGTTCGTCATTCAACCCAGAACGACACATCATCCTTATTCTGTACATCAGTCGTCCTTTTTCGTCTAACTTTTGGCCCGGCTATCAATCTGACCAACGTAACTTTCGAGGTAATACTAATAATTCCCCACAATCCCGATCCCGGAAGAAAAAACCGGCCAAATGTGTGTCGGACCACGCACAATGAAGCGTTCCGTAGTTGGGATGAAATTAGACCAAGAACAAACTTAACAAGTAAACGTAGTTGAAAAACATGTTCATACATTCCAACTATAAAATGTAAGTTTGTGGTGTTCGTTTCGACCGCGCGGCCATGGCGTTAAAAAAAAAAAAAACTATAAGTACCAACATTTTGTAACAATTTGTAAAAGTTGACTCCCAAAACCTCAAATTTGTCAAAGCTATGGTTAAAAAGTTAGAAGGGTTTGAACGTGGCCGCGCCATCGAAACGCGGAGAACCGCGCGGCCACGGAGATCTCAGAAACTAAGCGTTGCACAGACCTGAAATTTTGGTAAATAACAGATTCAATTTGTAAACAATTTGTAAAAATATAGAAAAAATCCTAGGTTAATATTTTAGGAGCTGTGAGACTAAAACCCCGTAGCCGCACCATCGAAACGGTGACAAAAACGTGATAGCCGATATCTCGCTGAAAAAGCATCGCAGACGTCTAGAGTTTTTTGTAAAACCCAGATTTGAATTTGTCAAAACTTATAAAAATGCAACAAAAAATACTAGGTTAATATTTTAGGAGCTGTGAGACTAAAACCCCGTGGCCGCGCCATTGAAACGGTGACAAAAACGTTATCACCGATATCTCGCTGAAAAAACATTGCAGAGGTCTGAAGTTTTTTGTAAAACCTAGATTTGAATTTGTCAAAACTTGTAAAAATACAACAAAAAACCCTAGGTTTATATTTCAGGACCCGCGCCATAGAAACGGTGAAAAACACGTTATCGCTGATATCTCACTGAAAAAGCATCGCAGAAGTCTGAAATTATTTGTAAAACCTAGATTTGAATTTGTCAAAATTTGTAAAAATATAACAAAAAATCCTAGGTTTATATTTCAGGAGCCACGCCATTGAAACGGTAAAAAACACGTTATCGCCGATATCTCACTGAAAAAGCATCGCAGAGGTCTGAAGTTTTTTGTAAAACCTAGATTTGAATTTGTCAAAATTTGTAAAAATACAACCAAAAATCCTAGGTTTATATTTCAGGAGCTGTAAGACTAGAACCCTATGGCCGCGCCATTCAAACGGTGAAAAATATGTTATCGCCGATATCTCGCTGAAAAAGCATCGCAGAGGTCTGAAGTTTTTTGTAAAACCTAGATTTGAATTTGTCAAAACTTGTTAAAATACAACAAAAAATTCTAGATTTATATTTCAGGAGCTGTAAGACTAGAACCTCATGGCCGCGCCATCGAAACGGTGAAAAATACGTTATCACCGATATCTCGCTGAAAAAGCATCGCAAAGGTCTGAAGTTTTTTGTAAAACCTAGATTTGAATTTGTCAAAACTTGTAAAAAGGCAACAAATAATCCTAGGTTTATATTTCAGGAGCTGTAAGACTAGAACCTCATGGCCGCGCCATCGAAACGGTGAAAAATACGTTATCACCGATATCTCGCTGAAAAAGCATCGCAGAGGACTGAAGTTTTTTGTAAAACTTAGATTTGAATTTGTCAAAACTTGTAAAAAGGCAACAAATAAACCTATGTTTATATTTCAGGAGCTGTAAGACTAGAACCTCATGGCCGCGCCATCGAAACGGTGAAAAATACGTTATCACCGATATCTCACTGAAAAAGCATCGCAGAGGTCTGAAGTTTTTTGTAAAACCTAGATTTGAATTTGTCAAAACTTGTAAAAAGGGCAACAAATAATCCTAGGTTTATATTTCAGGAGCTGTAAGCCTAGAACGTCATGGCCGCGCCATCGAAACGGTGAAAAATACGGTATCACCGATATCTCGCTGAAAAAGCATCGCAGAGGTCTGAAGTTTTTTGTAAAACCTAGGTTTGAATTTGTCAAAACTTAGACGTTATCGGCGATAACGTGTTTTTCACCGTTTCAATGGCGCGGCTCCTGAAATATAAACCTAGGATTTTTTGTTGTATTTTTACAAGTTTTGACAAATTCAAATCTAGGTTTTACAAAAAACTTCAGACCTCTGCGATGCTTTTTCAGCGAGATATCGGTGATAACGTATTTCTCACCGTTTCGATGGCGCGGCCATGAGGTTCTAGTCTTACAGCTCTTGAAATATAAACCTAGGATTTTTTGTTGCATTTTTGTAAGTTTTGACAAATTCAAATCTGGGTTTTATAAAAAACTCTAGACGTCTGCGATGCTTTTTCAGCGAGATATCGGCTATCACGTTTTTGTCACCGTTTCGATGACGCGGCCACGGGGTTTTAGTCTTACAGCTCCTGAAATATAAACCTAGGATTTTTTGTTTTATTTTTAGAAATTTTGACAAATTCAAATCTAGATTTTACAAAAAACTTCAGACTTCTGCGATGCTTTTTCAGTGAGATATCGGCGATAACATATTTTTCACCGTTTGAATGGCGCGGCCATGGGGTTCTAGTCTTACAGCTCCTGAAATATAAACCTAGGATTTTTGGTTGTATTTTTACAAATTTTGACAAATTCAAATCTAGGTTTTACAAAAAACTTCAGACCTCTGCGATGCTTTTTCAGTGAGATATCGGCGATAACGTGTTTTTCACCGTTTCTATGGCGCGGTTCCTGAAATATAAACCTAGGGTTTTTTGTTGTATTTTTACAAGTTTTGACAAATTCAAATCTAGGTTTTACAAAAAACTTCAGACCTCTGCAATGTTTTTTTAGCGAGATATCGGTGATAACGTTTTTGTCACCGTTTCGATGGCGCGGCCACGGGGTTTTAGTCTCACAGCTCCTAAAATATTAACCTAGGATTTTTTTCTATATTTGTACAAATTGTTTACAAATTGAATCTGTTATTTACCAAAATTTCAGGTCTGTGCAACGCTTAGTTTCTGAGATCTCCGTGGCCGCGCGGTTCTCCGCGTTTCGATGGCGCGGCCACGTTCAAACCCTTCTAACTTTTTAACCATAGCTTTGACAAATTTGAGGTTTTGGGAGTCAACTTTTACAAATTGTTACAAAATGTTGGTATAGTTTTTTTTTTTTTTAACGCCATGGCCGCGCGGTCGAAACGAACACAGTTTGTGCTCACAATATTTAGAGATTTGCTTCTTAGTAGTTTCGGAGAAATGGGGGGGGGGGGGGGGGTTGGTCAATTTTCGTCCACAATGATATTTTTAAAGTTATAAAAATAATATTGAGAGACTCTTATATTAAACCCACAGACTTATATTGGCTAGATTACGCAAGTCTCATCGTCTGAATAGAAACCAAGCGTGCCATTATTTTTCCACCTACTGTGACGTCACATGAGCGATTTAGTGACGGGAACTCCCCGTCCGCGAGTAAACGATTCAAAACGATTTAAAGGCCCCGCCGCGTTTCGCCTCGTCTTTGGAGCGAGAAGTCGCGTGCGAGCATTCCGTCCGCTTGCATCTAATACCTACTTGTTTCACACTGCTTCCGGTTGTGCCTAGGTATCCCGAAAGGGAAGAGGGAGTGTTACGTAAAGATTATTTGAGTAAAAAATAATAATTTTATAATATCGATTTAGCAATCGATTATTCGAGTTCATCGACAGAGGAATGATAGATCTAAAATTATTTGGTTTTTTTTTACTGAAATGTTAGTCATTTTCGATTATGTCATTTTATAACTGGTTCTTATTGGTTGCTTGAACCTAATTAGTCTTATTATGTACTTTGTTGTAGGAAAGTTACAACGTTAATAAAAAACCCTAGAAGACATTTTATCTACAAAAAGAAAAGCCAGTAGAAGTCGCTATGAAATAAAATCCGATCCAGAACTAAGTAAATAAATTAGTAAAAAATAATTTTAAAATATTTTTAATAATTCCTGAAAAAAAAGCAAATGTAAAATAAAATGTAAAGCTTGCGGCGGGTTCTATTCACTGGCACCATTCTTTAATCCTAAAATTCTGACGAAAAACCGGAAACAGATTCCATTAGATGAACACTTTTAAATCGGATCTCCCGCCTTAAACAATACGCATAAGAGTTCCGACATCGACAACATCTAAGTACCTACTGACACAGAATAAATAATAGTACTAACGTACTACTGATTTCTATAAAACATAGAGAATTTTAGGTTTTAGAGAACGATGCCAGTGAATTCGAGCCTAAAGTCAATCCACTAACTCCAGCATTAGTTAACGCCTTCAATACATCAATTGTAGTCAGGCGTCGAAACTTTTTGTTTCCGTAAAGCTGCCTTCATTAAAATGAACAGAGCAAATTCGACTATATTGTGTTGGGAACCAAATTTTCATGCCCCGTCGCTTCAATCCATATTTATTTAACTTTGGTATCACTTGGAAATCTGTAAATATAATTAATAATATTCTAAACAAAATCACTAAATTGGCACATTGGAGTAAAAAAAAAAAATACATGTCACAAAAAACCCAACGCAAACATTCCTCATTCCTCTGTTTCCAAAATCGATTAGAATCGAGATTGACTGTACAAACTGTGTGTACAACACGATTTGCTTTATTTGACAGAAAAATGAGAATAGCGACTGTACCACGAAGCTGAGCGACAAGTGACAATATCGATCATTTTAATTTTCATTGCGTATTTTAACAGACAAGTCCTACATACTGCCTTGTAACTAAAAACGGCAATGTATCATGAATTATTTGATACACACTCAGTTACATAGTGTTCATTGTAAGAACACAATGAACACAAAATAATTGATTTTGCAATAAAAAACACATAATTTAATAACAATATGACTTATCGATGAAAGGAAACGTTTCCATTATCTCGTCCCCCTTTTTTTGTGTAGTTTCTACAGCTCAATACCGCATAATTTGGCATTTTTTAGTTTTTGGTTGACGTCCGGCATCAAGAACGTTCGAGCGCAGACTGAATGGAAGCGGCGCTGAAGGAAGTCAATTTTACTCCCTTTTTACACGCGAAGTACATACACTTGCGTCGTCTAGCCAATATGTCTGTGATTAAACCCTTTCATTTGTTATACGTATCACACGGTACAGATTGCAAAACTTTTTTTTAAATTTTCTTAATTGCCCCGGCAAACGGTACACATAGATCAACCTGATTGATCCACCCTTGTGGCTGTTATTACTTAGCCACGAGCTCCTTTGTGAAAATTTGGTACGTACTAACTAATTCCAAGTATAAAACACGGCCAGAAAACTTTCCTTCCATAAACGTAGTCAAAAACAGATAGTCTTAGCTCAAACAGTCTACCAGACTTTACCAACGGAATTACATGCCCCCAATGCATAATAAATGGCCACCAGCTATTTATGGATTACACGCGGCTTTGTTTTGCAGATCAATAGCACCGCACCGAAATTCCCTTTGATGTAGGTAAGTTTTACAAAAAATGCAATAAAACCACTCGCACATATGCATTTCTTAATAAACACTGTACTTACATATACTTACCTACTTAAGTGCCTCTTGAAAAATGGTTTAATATAGATACGAGTATATACGTAGATAATAGTGTTGTCACTTGCCCAAAATATGAGTTTTTTTGCGCAATATCACTGCACGTACTGATAAGCGCTTTAATACCAACTGTATACGAGGTTGGGTAATCTAAGCGAATTGGGGAAAAGATTTTGGGGTTGCGTAGTAACGGGTTTCAACTGTAGTAACTTATTGGAACGAAGTTGCGGTAGAAGTAAAAAAATAATATATATTTTATAATATTATTTATCATTTTTATAAACTAACGCTCGAGGAACGCAGGAGGAGCTCGTGGCTAAGTAATAACAGCCGCACGGGTCGATCCAACAGGTTAAGCTACGCTTGCCGGGGTTGGTCAATGGATGGGTGACCATCTTTACATACCGAGACTCCCTTGTGCCTCTGAAAGCACGCTAAGGCGTTGGTCCCGGCTGTTATTCGTGAATCTTTGACAGTCGTTACGGGTCGTCAGAAGCCCGAAAGTCTAACAACCAGTCTTACCAAGGGGTATCGTAATACCCAGTTACAGGGTTGTGGAGGTCAGATAGGCAGTCGCTCCATGTAAAATACTGGTATTCAGCTGCATCCGGTTAGACTGGAAGCCGACCCCAACATAGTTGGGAAAAGGCTAGGCAGATTGATTTTGTCTATGTAAAAGAACCAGACATTTACTTACTAAAATTATTTACATAAAGGTAAAGTCTTACGGTAAATGGAACCCTCGTGAAGCTTGCGGTATGACTACATTATTACGGGCCGGACCAACCACAGACATGGCAAAAACAAATAAAATGTAAGATACCCCGTCCGCGTTAACATGGCACCTGGCTCGAGTGAATTACGTGTAAAGAACTGAGTGCAAAAATTATTGAGTTTTATTTTAGTTTTTTGAATATCAACATTTAATTTGCGATTAGTAGTTTCTCATAACAACTACTTTACGATGCTTTGAACGTAAAAAAATATAGTGTTGAGACACAATTTTGGTTTCGAGCCAGGTGCCATGTTTACGCGCACGATTCATTTATTTTATTTTTTTTATTTTATTTAAAAAAGGTACACCAACAGCTTCTGTATACAACACATCAAATAATAGTAGCTAAAAAGTAATAGTCTTATACAGTTGCCAATAACAGGTGAACCAACATTCTCAAATACAATGATAACAGGTAAAAACGAAAAGTATAAAAATTAAGTGGTAACAAACTATATAAACAGAAATAACAAAATGATAAAAGAGATAAGTTACAGAGGTTGCACGAAATACCTACCTACATACTAAACACAATTAATCTTTAGATGGCGTAGGTTGTGTGCTTAGGGACCCCAAGATTTTGGTTTTAAAGATATTTACGGAGTCATGATATATGTCAACATCAGGATAGGATTTTATATAAGAATTCATCTCTCGGCTGAGCCTATTGAGAGGTGAGTTTAGTCCTACATTTGTTTTGGATGCTTTAGTGTAGAATAAATGGGTAGTAGGATATCTGGGTAAATTATAGGGGACTTTTAGTCCAATTTGTTCAGTTAATTTATCGCAGTCCAATTTATTGTTAACCAATTTGAAAAAGAACATGAGATCTTGTACCAGTCGGCGGTCGCGCAGAGTAATCATTTTGTAACATTGAGTACGTTGTTCGTATGGACACCGGGGAGATATGTCACCATAGGCATAGGCTAGGTGTTTTGTGAAGGCCCTTTGGATACTTTCTACTCTTTGTGAGTGCACAGCATAGTGCGGGCTCCACACCACACTGGCAAACTCAAGGCGGCTCCGAACTAAGGCGTTATAAAGGACAATTTTTGTTCTTGCCAGCTTAAACCCTTTAGTGCTTCTCTTAAGAAACCCTAGAACCCGCGCCGATTTCGTAACAATGCTATCAATATGGCTTCTGAAGTTAACTTTACTGTCCATGATGATGCCAAGATCACGAACCTCATTCACAGTTTCCAATAATGCTCCTTTTATGTTATATGAGATAGTACAGGACTGTTTTTTTCTCGTGAATCGTATATGGCTACATTTTTGTACATTAAGTTTCATGTGGTTAAGGTTGCACCACTGCTCGATTCTATCCAAATCATCCTGAATTAGGGTAGTATCTTCATTTGAAGTTATAGTTTTATAAATTTTGAGATCATCGGCAAACATTAGGTATTTACAATGATGGATTTGGATAGTAATATCGTTAATGTAGAGTAAAAACAAAACTGGTGCAAGATGTGAACCCTGAGGAACTCCTGAGTCGGCATAGTATGGGTAAGATTCGTAACCATTAACAACAAGAATTTGCGATCTATGGAATAAATAAGATGAGAACCAGTTTAAAAGTGAGCCATGTATACCATTATATTCTAACTTGGCCAGCAACAGAGAATGGTCAACTCTGTCAAACGCACTGCTGAAATCCATGTACACGGCATCTACTTCTAGTCTTTTGTCAAGAGCTAGGGTTACATCAGACACAAACTCGACGAGATTTGTTTCAACGCTGCGTCCAGCTTTGAAGCCATGCTGACTTGGTGCAATAATTCTATCAATGTGGCGAGTAATGATTGGACAGACAAGAGACTCAAAGATCTTCGAAAAACATGGTAGTATCGAAATAGGGCGGTAATTTTTAACATTAGCAGGATCACCTTTTTTAAAAACCGGGACAATTCTTGCGCTTTTCCATACATCGGGGAAAATTCCTTCCGCAAGAGAAGAATTAAAAATAATCCGCAGCGGTAAGGCAAGTTCATGGCAGCAGCGTTTTATAAACAAGGGTGGTATAGAATCAGGTCCAGCACCTTTGGAGGCATCTATGAGTTTGAGCTTGTTAAAAATTTGTTTCTCCGTAAACTTAATAGTACTTATGACAGAGTCAATACCTGAAAATCCATTGGAAGCATTGCAAGTAGTGGTTGGATTTTGGCTAAAAGCAGAGACAAATTGATCCGCGAAAAGATTAGCAATTTCTGGACCACTGCTAGCCATCTTATCATTCATGAACATGTCAGCAGGTATACAAGATTCCCCACGACGTTTATCTTTTATGAATCGCCAGAAAGCTTTAGGGTTTTTGGCAATATCAATTTCAATTTTACATTTATATGTATTATAACAGTTATCTATTAAAGTGTGGCAGCGACTACGAAGTAATTCAAAAGTGAGTCTGTCTCGGGGATTATTATATCTGCGGTATTTTTGTCTATATTTCTCTTTTTCAGATAGAGCTCTAACAAGTGATTCAGAATACCAAGAGGGATATTTAGATTTTTTTCTTGCATATTTGGGTACAAAATCATCTATAGCATTCTGTAGTATGCTGTAGAAGGCAGCAACCCTTTCATTAGCATCAACACAATCATGAAAGGCATCATACCAATTTATATTTTTAAGATACATTTTGATTTGTGCATAGTCGGCTTTAAAAAAGTTATAACCTGAACGACATTTTGTTTGTAATTGTTTTACATTTGAAAGCGGAATAGAGATGAGGATGTTCGGGTGGTGGGAGTCTAATTTACTAATCAAGTCATTGGTCTTAGTAACTGTAACATCTGACATGTTGCTAAATACTAGGTCTAAAATTTTGCAGTCAGCATTTAGAATAGAATTAAATTGGTGAAGTTCATTGATTGACAGAAAGTCTACAAGTGAGTACCCCAGTGAATTTTCATAATTAGATGGCGATAAATGCAGGCCGTCATCACTCTTGTTCCAATCGATGAAACCCAAGTTAAAATCCCCAAGCATCACAACATCGTCAACATTATTTAGAACATTGTTAACATTATTTAAGAAGCATTGTAGAGAATCCAGTTTGACAGGCGGTGGCATATAGATAACACAAAGGGCTATTTTCTTAGTAATATTGTCAACAGTTAACTCTACCGACAACCATAAATCTTCGAAATCACTTTCCCAGTTTTTCATTCTTACAGATTTAATTTTATTACTAACAGCAACCATAACCCCACCCCCATCTTTTTTACTTGACTGAGAACTTAATCTATCCCTACGGTACACCACATATCGCGGGTCAATGAACTCTCCATTATTTATGTTAGGATTTAACCAAGATTCAGTAAATGCTATTACATCATAGCTAGTAAGCAAAATATTTTTATAGATATCTTCAGTTTTAGTCCTCATTCCACGAACATTTTGATAATAAATATCAAGCATTGCGAATACAAATAACGCCAAGAACATTTATATAAAAACATTAATATACCTAAGTCTTAAATTGTGATGTCAGTTGTTTTCATTAACTTTAAACTATCCTGATTGCGAATGTAGATTGGCTTCGAATGAATATCTTTTCGTACAAGAATTCGCCCGTTGCGTATCCAGACAAAGTTATATGACATCTCTTTAGCCAGATTCCGTGTCGCCGCATGCAATTGTTTGCCAGCAGGGCATAAATGTTCGCTTACAAAAATAGGTATTCGGATACCACCCATGCCTAAGTGATGCGAGTTTAATTTGTCCGAAGGATGTTTTTTGTTAAAATCACCTACAGCAGCCAGAACTTTGTCACGCTGGCGGGGGCTGCGGAGCTTAGCAATCACAGTACGTGGGCGGTTATTATCCTTATTTAGTTTGGCTACTCTTGTAACGTACATGATGTCACTGTCGCCAATATCACAACTAGTTACCCTCGCGATGTCTAGTAGAGTTTTCACAAGGTTTTCAGACTTATCTTCGGGTAAACCATTAATTTCCACGTTGTTTTCGCGCATGTTTTGTTCCACTATACATAACCGTGTAGTAAGGTCATTGACACTCTGCTGGAGGTTTGCATTATCGTTGCGCAGTTGATTAATTATTGCGTCTTTTTCATCAAAGCGTTTCTTGAACTCTTCGAAGTCCTCATTGAAAAATTCGAACGAAGCTTTGAATTCAGATATCTCTCCCTGTATATTTTTTAATTGATCAGTAAGTAACTCTTTGAAAGACGATTTAACAGCCACGGCCAATTCTTCCTTAATTATATCTCTTAGAGTATCTTCGTTAAAACAAAGTTCCTGATTAATTGATTTCGTAGACATGGGTTGACTAATTTTCTTCCTTAGAGTCACATTCATTACATCAGGTGGAGTGTTTTGATTACAGACAGTTTTAACTACAGTTTTGGAGCTCGGTGCTTGTTTCCGACTTGGTGAGCGACCGAGGTTCCCAGTATTATTAGCCGGGCGAGCAGGCGTATTAGTATTATCGGTTTTTAGCTGTTTGCAACAGCATTCGGGGCATTTCCAGGTGAACTTAGAATCATGATCCATAAGATAAAAGTTGCTACTTGGTATGTTCACACAAAAAATATCAAATCTTGATTTGCACTCACAACAATCCAAAAAATCCAAATTTTCTATTTTATTTCGACATCCAGCGCAAGTATTTCTTTCCGATTCCATTTTATTAATATTAAGTTTGCATTCAAATTGATACTTTTAAACAAACTAGTCGTTATCAATGGGTAGTACAAAGCTTGAAGTCGTTAAGTGCAAGGCGGCAAGCGAGCGTGCGTGTGAGTGTTGTGCATGTGTGCGTAGACGCGAGCGATCCGCGGGTTGCCCTAGGTCAGGGACGCAGCAACAACGCAGTGGTTAATTAGATATTTAGAAAGTAATTTGCTGATTACTCACGAACGCACGAGAGTCCTGGTAAGATGTAATCACCACTGGGCAGTCCGTGAACACAGCTTCACAGGGATATATAGCACTACTCACTAAGAAAACTTTTGACCACTTTTCTAAATAATTATAACGAAGCAAAATTCAAAACAGTGTTATCACTTCGGCGTCCGTGGGTAGTTCATTTGTTTTAAGTTTTTTTTACTAACACTACTGTATGGATCATTGTGGTCTGAAATAAAGGTTTAATACAATTTGCCTTTTTACTGGACTTTTTAATGGACTACAATGCTTGCAAGCGAGATCGCAATTTCAGGCATTAAGGTGGAACTAGTCTATTTTTTTTCATACAAATTTCGGGGTGTATTACTCCACTGTCTGACATTGTGTATCCAAAGTTAAACATGATATCGTTTTGTCTCAAATGTTGTATGTGGGGAAACAGAATAGTAAAATAAAAAGCCATTAAAAAGTTATGAGCCAACAAAGATTCGTTTTTCTTGTTAATTTAACGCAACTTTTGTCGTAAATATGTAACAAAAGATGTGTAAAATCTCCAAAACAAAGTCGGTACCGATAAAGCTCAATTATCGAAAAGTTCAATAAACTTTATTTGTAATTGATTTATGCAGAGGTTTTTTCATAAAACTCGATCTTCGAAAGGACTTTTCGTAAACTTTTACGTGCTCGTTTTACTATTACTAGTCTTACTTTACTATTAAGTAATAGTAAAACGAGCACGTAAAAGTAACTATTCATTATTTTACTAGCGTCTAACTGCTCATCAATGATACTATATCGGTTGGAAACGATGCCAGGTGAGATAGCGTGCTTTTTGGCCAACCCCACCAGTGAGTTCGAGCCCGTGACTAGTTCAACCTTAAATCAATTATCGCTCACTAAAATTCAGAAGAAAACTCACAGGTCACAACGCCATTTTTACAGACCTTGAATTTTCTTCCATTTTCATTTAGGGTGCTTCATGATTTACATAACAGCCCTGTTGGCTTAACATATTTCTCAAAGCTTCATAACTTAACCGTTTAACCAACATTGCAAGTAATGGCTTGTTCTAATCGTGAACATCGCAGTATTTCGCGTGACTTTGACTTTTACGAGTCTATTAATAACAGATAAATGTTCTTAATTACTTTTACTAAGTACTTTAATGTAGTGTTAATAATTAGTGACTTTGTATGTTTATGTATTATATAATTTGACGAGATTTTAAACTGTTGTTCTTTCTAACCAAGTATTTTTATAGGCACGATTTCTGTGGCAAAATACAAACATATTTTCTTTCTCTCAAGATACCTACGGAAACGAACCACCTCAGTGAGTTGTCATGATCCATCATTACGAGTACCTACAATGAGAGTGACGAAATGAGGTGGTTAATAAGTTGCGAACCGCTTCCGGAGCTGCGACGAGATATTACCAAGCTATACGATTCCAGTATAAGTTAATTCACATTGTTCGTAAAGCTTATACAGTGCTAGGTCAGCTTATACTGGAATTGTCTAGCTTGATATTTCATCGTGCGTGCCTACGTAGTTTACGAGGTACGTATTACGCGTTCAATGAAGATTGCTCACTATTTTATGTAGGCGTTTTTTGGACTAAGAAAAAATAGTCGAGATTTTTGTTGGAAAAGATAATAGCGGTACTTTGTTCTTTTATGATGATTAGTGTAACATAGCCTCGGTGGTGCAGTGGCCGTAAGCATGACTGCCGTGTCTGGGGCTCTTTTTTTTTCTTTTTTTTTTTTTGAGGGTGGAAAATCATCAAATAACTTCTCCCGCTCTGGGTGGAGCGGAAGGGCGTGTCAGACTTTTACTGACTAAAACCCACCCGTGTTCCTTCAGTTGCCTATGCCAGGGCCGCGGTATCTTCTTCAAACTACCCGCGACCCCAGCGGCGTCGGCTCTATTGGACCCCATCACTTGCTGACATCTTTTTGAGGCGCGCGTGGAACACAACGCGCCCTCGACTCGGGCCTGGTCCTTACCGGACGGCGAGCTACCCGCTGCTCACCGACCGCAGGCCCGCGCCTACGGTGGCCGGAAATCGCCCCGCGATTCCCGCCGCCCAGGGCGTCTCCTGCGGCGACTGAGGGCGTGAGGCTGCCTCTCCCTCACGCGTTCCGCCTCCTCCTTCGCGAGCATCACTGCTTCGCAGAAGGAGGTGACGGCGGTGTCTGGGGCCCTGGGGTTCGATCCTCCATAAGGGATGATGGTTCCTCCATAAGGGATGATGGTCCCATTAACCCCTGTTTCCACGAGCGGAATAAAATCGCAGCGGGATTTTATCGCGCACTGGATTTACAACTCTCTGCTTAGCGCCGGGAGATGAAAATCCAACAGTGTGTTTTTCGTCACGCTGGATGCACTCTGTTTTTGTTAGGTTGGATTCTCAACGCTCGGCTCAACAACGAGAGTTGAAAATCTAGTGCGCGATAAAATCCCACCGCGATTTTATTACGCTCGTGGGAACGCCGACTTAGGGATGATGCCTGGGTAAAAAAAAGAAATCCTATTTAGTCCATCAGTCAGTTAATAAAAAATATTACACTGATATGTTTTGCTTTATCATATTAATAAAAAAATACTTACTTATATAAAACGCATTAAAGTTTGGGAGTGGGGGCTCGCGACGTCACTACTACCTACGTATAAAGGCTAATTCTACCTATTCAGGCAAAATTGTATTGAGTTTTTAGTAAGGAATTTCTTAGTAACAGACGAAGTCTGGCTTTAAGCCCGATTACTCGCAAAAGGTTTTAAGATTCATCAGCACCCTGATTGCGTAAAGATCGAACTAATAACCGATTGCACTATCGAAATCTGAATCATTTTGAAACAAATTTCTAAACCTTTAGCCGACGTTCGCACGGACGTAAAAATATCGCGGCGATTTTTTCTCGCGCACTGGATTTTCAACGCTCTGCTAAGCGCCGAGAGTTGAAAATCTAACAGTGTGTTTTTTCGACGCGCTGGGATGCACTCTGTTGTTGTTAGGTTGGATTCTCGAAGCTCGGCTCAACACCGGCAGTTGAAAATCTAGTGTGCGATAAAATCCCGCCGCGATATTTTTACGTCCGTGCAAACGTCGGCTAAAAACTCTTTCTAACCTAAAAAAAATTGTCTTCACAACACCGTAAACAACGCAATGAATGTTGTTGAACTGTCAAAATGAAACCGATTCCGGGATTGGTCCGTGGATGGGTGACCATCTTTACATACCGAGACTCCTCCGTGCCTCGGAAAGCACGTTAAGCCGTTGGTCCCGGTTGTCATTCGTGGATCTTTGACAGTCGTTACGGGTCGTCAGAAGCCCGAAAGTCTGACAACCAGTCTTACCAAGGGGTATCGTATTACCCAGTTACTGGGTTGTGGAGGTCAGACAGGCAGTCGCTCCATGTAAAATACTGGTATTCAGCTGCATCCGGTTAGACTGGAAGCCGACCCTAACAGAGTTGGCAAAAGGCTAGGCAGATTGATTTTGTCTATGTAAAAGAACCAGACATTTACTTACTAAAATTATTTACATAAAGGTAAAGTCTTACGGTAAATGGAACCCTCGTGAAGCTTGCGGTATGACTACATTATTACGGGCCGGACCAACCACAGACATGGCTGTCAGACTTTCGGGCTTCTGACGACCCGTCAGAAGCCCGAAAGTCTGACAACCAGTCTTACCAAGGGGTATCGTATTATCCAGTAATTGGGTTGTGAAGGTCAGATAGGCAGTCGCTCCATATAAAATACGGGTATTCAGCTGCATCCGATTAGACTGGAAGCCGACCCCAACATAGTTGGGAAAAGGCGAGGTAGATTTCACTGGCAAAAGGTTACGCCCTTATAATATAGGCCTTTAACATAGCTAACAATGGATGTACAATTAGCAACAAAAGTCGATTTAACATTTACAGTTTTTTAATCTTAATTATTAAGCGTAATATTTAAGTCAAACCGGAACAGAAGTACTTAAAATTTTAAGAACATTCACTCTTAAACGAAAAAAAAGGAGTTTATCGAATCATTTTGTGTTAATTTAGATGATGACAAAAAGTAGCAGTGTTAACCGCCTTCTGTTGCTGGCCGTACATATTTTCCTACCCTTTCAAAGCACAGCACCCTAATTGCGTAACACATTATCAATCGGAGTTGGTTTCATTTTGACAGTTCAACAACATTCATTGCATTATTTACGTTAACGAGCAGACAAATTTTTTGAACACATAAAGCAATGGATTAGCAATTTGTTTCAAAATGATTCAAACTCCGATTGATAATGTGTTACGCAATTAGGGTACAGGTATGATATTGTGTAATATAATTCAATATTTTTAGGAAAAAGAAAACAACGGTAAAAAAAAACTTAGTCTATATTTCTATATTTTTATTCACGCAGGTAAAGCAGGCCTCTTCAGTTGTCTCTCAATTTGTCTCACACTTTTATTTCTAACGCTAGGTACTGCAAACAACGAGTACACCACACCAAACAGGTTTATACATGCAAATATATAGAACGTAGTATAAACTCCGACGTAATCTTCTATGTATTGGAACGTGTGTACATGGAGGAGTTTTATTATTTGTGAATATGCGTAGATTGCACCTATTATTGTTGCTCGGATCTGAAAATAAATTAAAAATATTATTATTAAAAAAAAAACGGCCAAGTGCTTATCGGACTACGCACAATGAAAGGTTCCGTAGTTGGTATGAAATTATCCCAAGAACAAACATAACATTACAGTTGAAAAACATGTTCTCCCATACATTCCAACACTAAATGTAAGTTTGTACCCACAATATTGAGAGATTAACCATGTTATTTTAAGACTTCAAACTTCTATACTCTACTTCAAACTTCAAACTTCTAACTTCTACAGGTATATACCTATTTTCTGTATTTTTTAAATTTTAGGTTTAGCAGTTTCGGAGATAGGGGGGGGGGGGGGATGGTCAATTTTCGTCTATTTTCTTAAATAACTTTAAAACTATTTATTTTAAAACTATTAAAAAAAAAACCCTCATAGTTAAGCCCTTTCATTCGATATGTCACACAGTACAGTTTGCAAAACTTTTTTTTTTAATTTTCATATTTGCCCCCTAAAAGTGACCCCCATATTCAAAATTCATTTATTTACTTTAGCCGTACGTGTTTGGGTCACAGAAATCTATATGTGTACCAAATTTCAACTTAATCAGTCAATTAGATTCGGAGCAAATTGGCTGTGACAGACGGACAGACAGACACACGAGTGATCCTATAAGGGTTCTGTTTTTTACTTTTGAGGTACGGAACGCTAAAAACCACTAAAATAACCACTGGTTGAGTCCCATAAAATGGAGGGCGAATGAGGGACGACATGGACTAGCTCTGAATGGCAGTGGACAATCGTGTGTAGAAAGAGAAAGAAAGACCTTTGCCCAGCAGTCGGACATTACAGGGAAAACAGAATCGAATTATAAGAAAACAATGTAGAATAAAATAATGCTGCGCTGTGACAATGCCTCGTTTACATTCAGCCCCTGCCGCTGCTCCTCGCGCTGCCGGCGATACTTCCCTCAATACTGCCGCAGCAGGATCGAGAGAAGTGCGTGTTTACATACTGCCCTACCACTCACATCACTTTCGACTTTCGGCAATGGCAGACGTCGAAATAATTACAGCGTCCGCTCGGTGTCTTCTTACAATACATAATTATGTTCATTGTTTAAAAAGATATAAAATTCAAAAAAAGAAAATTCGTCGTCGTAGAAGATGGTGGATGATATCTATCCATCGTAATCGTAGAACTCTGTAAGTACCTAACCACCTACATAACTGATTTTTGTGTGCATATACCCTATACTTGGGTGGGTAAACTAAATTCTAATGACCTATATCCATATGAACAACTGTTTTTTTGTTTCATTTTGACAGTAAGAAAATAAGGCGGCACGCACATCCGATTCGTTCAGGCGCTCGGCGAGAAGTGAGCGACGGAGCTGAATGTAAACACGCACTGCCACTCGCGCTGCCCGTCCTTTGACTTCAGCACAAAAAACCGCTAATTTGGGGAGCGCCGGGCGGCGCGAGTAGCAGGGGCAGCAGCAGGAGAAGTATCGTGTTTACATACTCGTCCTGCCCACTTCGCTGCCCACTTCCCTGCCCACTTCGGCTGAATGTAAACGGGGTATAAGAAAAATAGGCTGAGGAATGACAAATGATAAGGCAACGGTGCGGTTTAAAAGACGATGTAGTGACAATAATAGAAAAGAGTATGCTTAGATGATTTGGTAATGTTGAGAGGATGAATGAATGGCGACTAACAAAAGGTATATATACAAGGCAGATGTGAGTGGAAACGACGGTAGGGGAAACGCCCTAGGAAGATATAATTATAGTGACCTTATAGATATAATACTCTTTATTATGCACACCATAAAAATTACAGATATAAATGTTGAAATTTTACATAGGGTGACACAATGGGCGGTCTTATCGCTAAAAGCGATCTTTTACAGACAACCTTTGCATGGATTATGGGGAGAAAGGAGAGAATACTGTAGGTAGTCTCTGGTGTACCATATATACATACAATTTATACATACATAAATACAGATACTTATATAAATATATACTTATATATCCTACTTGAAAAAGAGCAAGGAACTATACACGTAATGACGATGTTTAAAGAGAGAGGAAATGTTTTTTCACAAAGTTGACAAGGATTGTGCACGCCTTATCGACACGGGCAAGTCATTCCACAATCGTACTGCTTGAACAGTGAATGATCTGTCATAAAAACTGGTGGAATGTAGCGGCATCTCTAGCCTCAAGTTTTCCGATCCTTATCGGTGATGTTTATCAGAAAGGTCAGGTGCGTAGTACTCCCAACCGGCGTGCGTGTATGACCAGATGAATGAACGTAAATGAGGCAAAATGAGTATGTAAGGATCGTAGCAGGTGCCGTTCTGTACGTTCTGCCTACCTGAAGAAGGCGAGTTTAAGTATGTATGTATAAGAAAAGCTTTCAGGAAAGCTTCTGAAAATATGGCCATACAATCGTCAAACAGCGTAATTTGCGATGCTCAAAATGAGCACTTAAAATTACGACTCTTGCATATCGCACACCTAGATCTAAACTGAGACAACTCAAACAAGGTAATTTTTCAGGATGCGATAAAAACTCAAGCATATCTGCATGTTTTGTTAGGAAAGTTATATAACTTAATTTGATTATAAATAATAAATAGCTGCTAAAATGTCACTGTATACAAACTGGGACTAAAATTCAATCATTTTTATCGATAATCACTGTTTTTATAACATACCTAACTCAAAAACGATTTTTTAGTTGTCTCAGTTTAGATCTAGGTGTGCGATGTGTGGAATCGACTATTTAGCAACCTAATTTTTGGTAACTCACACTGAGCGCCGTAAATTACCCTGGTAGACTAATTTGCCACAACCTCTTCACCGATTTTAATATCCAATTAAGAATTGATTAACAATTGTGAAATCCAATCATAGGCTTGCCCTCTACTTCCTCGTAATTTGCTGTTGGTGACAGGTCTATAATATTCTCATTGCGTTTAAGTTTACCATCAAATACAATATTGTGGAACACAAATAATAAAACATGGAGGATTGAATCGTTGCAAACATAATGGAGGTATTCCACTTAGGTCACTGATTTGAACGGCACTTCCTCGAACGTCACCTAAACACTTCCACTAAGGGCACCGAAACAAAATTTAGTAAAGTTCCGTTTGGTGGAATATTTTATTGATATTACTTTCAGTCCCCCAACGGCACTTACGTTTTTTTAGACTGTTTGTTTGTAATGCTGGGACGTATGTACTCTTTGTTCAGGACATCATCTAAAAAACTTTTTTACAAAAACAAAAACCGACTTCCAAAAAAAACACTACAAAGTGAAAAATAACTTTAATTTCGGAAGTCGGTGTCTTTGGATCTGTATTTTAGTTTTTTGCCACCGACTTCCGAAATTAAAGTTGTTTTTCACTTTGTAGTGTTTTTTTTTGGAAGTCGGTTTTTGTTTTTGTAAAAAAGTTTTTATTTTTCACTTTTTAGTGGTTCAGTTTGTAATTTATCTAAGTTACAATAACCCAATGTCAACTGCTCATCACGTTTTACAAAATGTTGTTTTTCCCGATGCAGGGACGTTAATTGTTGAGGAGTTCTCCTAGTAAGAACCAGGAGAAATGGAGCTCATGTTGAAGTCACCATTACCATTATTTTGACGAGCATAAACCATATTAAAGTAATCGAATCGCAACCTAACCTGTTATATACTTAGATATAATTGAGTATTTCCGATGGCCCTCTGTGGTCTTCATCATCAGTTCCAGTTCACCGAATGGTACTTTCCGAGAGCAAATGCACGAGTTACTATAAAAAATACCGAAATCGATATAGGTGTGCCCATAAAATTTGAGGGTTTCCCTCGATTTCCATGGGATCCCATCATCAGATCCTGACTTGATGATCATGGGACCACTTGGGACGTATACCCTTTAGAAAAAAAAAAAGAAAAATCCAAATCGGTCTAGCCATTTTCGAGTAATCGGGGAACATACATAAAAAAAAAAAAAAAAAAAAAAAAAGGTTCCGACGAATTGAGAACCTCCTCCTTTTGGAAGTCGGTTAAAAAGCGATTTTAACATAAATAGTCGGGGGCGAAGACCTAATTTTGTAAATCTAATAGAAGTATCTGAAAAAAATGTGCGCAGCCTAGTTGACTGTTGACATACGTCTCGCTAAAAGTCAACGACAAGGCTGCGCGTCATTTATTTGGAAGCTTCTAGAACCTTCTAGAAGCTTCGACTCGACCTTATTGGACGAGCGGATTGTGGCGGGAGCGGTTAGATAAGGGTTCGCGTTATACGATTAATTTCCTGAATTCCCAGCAATTTATTATGATTGTTTTATTTGACGTATTTGACATTAAACTTCAATGAAGCAACTCATAATTTGTGCATGGACCATTTTACGAATCTCCATAGAAAACTGTCAAACAGATGAATTGCGTGCTATGAATTGTACGCAGACATTTTATGAATTGTCAGTTTGTGACCGTTTTTCGATTTCGAATATGATTCATCATACCTATTATCCTATTATGATTCTGCTAAAGTGGCCGTTTTAGATTCCCAGGTCAAACATGTGTCAGTTTGGTTGGACTGACTTAGCCTGACATAATGCGGACATATATAAAAGGGCGAGAATGTTTGGTTTAAAGGCTACCATGAATGGTCAATTCTATCATCATAATTATCTCTATGATCCCAACCTCGACAAAAAAGAAGGAAATGTCTTGTTGCACCGGAAATGTAAGTTAAAACGACATATGCGACTTAAAAAAAATAAAAAAATGTTTGAGAATGTTCCAACAGCGTTCTATGATACCCCACATGCCCTAGTAGCCCGCCCCACTTTGAATTTTTAAGACCCCCTTTCAGCACCTGTTGCAAAAAAAATATAAATATTTTTATTTCTTTCTTATTTGCTAAATAGTTGGGTAAACGTCATCTAAAACTGTTCCAAATTTCAAGTTGATAGCATTAGTAGTTCTTGAGATATCCAGCTTTGACAGACATACAGACAGACTGAGTCACACCTTAGGTGTTCCTTTTTTACCATTTTGGTACGGAACCCTAAAAACGGTATGTATTTTCTAAGCTGGGACAAAACTGAAGGAAAAACTGATGGTACGAGATCGCCTTACGAAACAAAAAGGCAATACACCTGCATACGTATAGTTTCGCAGTGACCCGGATCGACGGAACATATTTTAATATTGGGAACGTTTCAGTCACCAACGGATCTGGCAGCTTCATATTCTTACAATTCTCTCACGTAGAGAACTTGTACGGCTTACTTCGATATAATAACTTTGAACTCCATTCAAATAGTAGGTAAAGTTATGTTTCAATAATACATTTTGATACAAGTGGAGAACGTTTGTTATTGGTTTCGACGCGGAATTAACACCCCAGCCGTAGGCGAGGTTGTTTTTGAGCCGAGAACTGCAATAACAAATGTCCACGTGTATCAAACGACGTTTTTCAACACACTTTTGAAGAAATAAATTAAAATAACGAAAAATATTTTTGACATGAAATATTAGGCATTGAACGAATTTGGAGTAAGTATAGGTATAAGTTATCAGTGGCAGTTTTTATTCCCACACACGTGTTGGAAAATGAAAAATCGCACGTGTGTGAAATACATTGCATTGTGAACCTAATCGTAGTGCGATATGAACCAGTTTTCGAGGAAGTGTATTGAAATAGTACATTTTGATACAAGTGGAGAACGTTTGTTATTGCGTTCGAGGCGGAATTAAAACACCCGAGCCGTAGGCGAGGTTGTTTTTGAGCCGAAAACTGCAATAACAAATGTCCACGTGTATCAAACGACTTTTTCAATACACTTTTGAAAAAATGAAATAAAATACTTAACGGAAAATATTTTTGTCATGAATAAATAGGAAACTATGATTTAAATTTTCTTTTTTTTCCGCGCCTTGCTTTCGCCAGATTGAAAGAGAAGCAAAGGTATACAGAAAAAAAACAAGGTAAACAGAAATGTTTGAAAAATAGAAAATTCAAATATTTTTGAGTTTAGGACACAAATAAATGTTAATTTGTTCATAAACTTTTTTTTTATTGTAATAATCATGGTTTTTGATAATATTCTATAAAGTAGGGTGATTTTTTAATGACCAGCCAAATTTTCACAGGGTGTTCTACCCATGAATATGAACAACTTTCACTATGGGACCAACTTTGAAATCACGAAAAAAAAACCAGCGGTTTCCTACAAAAGTTCAATACCTACTCGATCAAAATGTATGAAACAGCTGATATTTTTTTGCGATTTCAAAGTTGGTCCCATAGTGAAAGTTGTTCATATTCATGGGTAGAACAGCCTGTGAAAATTTGGCTGGTCATTAAAAAATCACCCTGTATAGAAACATTATTTAAATATTCAAAAAATATTAACGCCCTAAAGACGCATATAATATCGCTTTGCCGAGTTTAAAAAAAAAAACATTCACCTCCGAATTGAATAAAGAATAGAAAAAGAGAGTTGTGAATAGAGGCATTGCACCAATTCGGACTAAGTATAGGTATAAGTTATCTGTGACAATTTTTATTCCCGCACACGGGTGGAAAATGAAAAATCGCACGCGTGCGACATAAATTGCATTGTGAACCTAATCGTAGTGCGATATGAACCAGTTTTCGAGGAAGTGTATTGAAAAAATATTGATTTTTTTTTAATGCATATTTTTGATGCAATAAACATTTTTATTTCTTTATTATTTTTGCTACTTTGTTTTTATGTTATCTCATAAAGTCTTAAGTATGTACAGTGGGCTGCATCAATTGGGTACCCCGTTTGTATTAAAATTTTAATACAACTGGGGTACCCAATTGATGCAGCCCACTGTACCTACTCTAAATTAAGGTTACAAAATACTATTACTTCAACTTTTATGAGATTAATACTGACCCTATTGCGCTCATCTCGCCATTTTGTATTCATCACTGAAAATATGCGCTCAGTAAAAGCTGAACGAAACTTGACAAGTTTCGTCCAAAAACAGATGAACTGCTGCGTTTCTATTTACACTTATTTTAAAAGAATAATATATTATTATTTAATTTTACATCTAAAATATAGTAGTTCCACCTGCTATATTTTTTTATATATTATGATACTATAATACCTACATAATATAAAGTAGGTTTGGCAACCCTAGTCATTTTGAATTCTCACCTCCAAATTAAATATCTCCACCATAACCACGATGTGCAAGCCCCACGCTACACCGTAGGCGAAGACTAGGATTCCTAGCGCGATGACAGGCAGCCATCTTAATGACGTCACTGTCAGATCAGCTTGTGTGTACACGGCTAGTACTCCCGTTGATACTGTCATTGTGACGTAGCCCGCGGCAAGGAGATACTGAAAGGAGAAGAGAAAATAGTTGGTGAGAATGAATAAATAAATAAATAATCTTTATTTTTCAAAACTTTGGAGTACAGGTTAACTTAAATACTACATCACGAGTGAGAGTTAGGAATGTCATAATGGATAGCGGAGCTAAACCCAATTCCGTGCTAGGAATTAACCTGCGTTCTTCGAAAATTCTTGAATTACTGTATTTTCAATTTAGGCATGCCTGTGTATAGGGAATCCAAATAAAATGATATGAATGATATTATATTATGATGAATAGAATGGTTAAACAAACGAAAGAAATTGGGAAACGAGAGGTCGCGGCTTTGATCTGTACCGGTTGGGATATGGAAATTATCCCGTACATTAAAAGCGTAGTTTTATTGATGGAGTTAAGGCTGGTCCGTCGCAAAAAGCGCGGTCACTGTCGGACTGCATAGAAAAGAAAGCTTGCAAAATATGAAGTAATTATCGATTTACAAAAATCTGTTGACTATAATACAAAAGTAATGACAAGAAATCATTCCATAGTAGTTTGTAAAGAATTGTATTTTATGAACACTTTTAATGAAAACTGTAGGAGTAATATGCTTACAACTCGAAAAAATAGACCGAAATAGACCTGGATTTAGGTTTTTTTTCCTTAGTTCTACAAACTAAAATAGATTTCAGGACACATGAAATCACTTCTTATGTATTGTAGATTACTGTGTATTTTTTCCTATCAGAAAGAAGCTATAGTTACTGTAAAAGATGGTTACAAAGATACTTAGTTTCGCCGTATTTTAGGAAGGAGCAGCCTTAACAGGAGTTTTGGCTCCTGAGACAAAAGTATCTTTTTACCTAGTTCAGGAGCCAGCTGTTCAACTGATTTTGACTGACAATTAAATAAATAAATATCCTTGGACATTTCACACAACGCCATCTAGTCCCAAGCTAAGCAACCTAATGCTTGTGTTGTGGTAACGAGATGGCTGATAAACTACTTATATACATTTTTTTTTTGTAAATACATACATATTATAGATAGAAAAACACCCAGACTCGGAACAAATACTTGTAGGTCGTACAAATATTTGTTCCGTGCGGGAATCGAACCCGCGACATGCTGCGCAGCAGTCAATCGCTCAACCACTGCGCCAACCGTGTCGTCCAATTGTATAATACTATCATGTTTAGTGTATGTGTTTTATGCATTTCTTCTTGTACCTAGTCGAGTTCATTAATAAATTGGCACTGTCAAGGATTAAAATTATTGTGAGCGTTGGAAAGCTCCATAAATTCTATAAAACCTATAGATCAAAAATATGTCCTGATGTGGATGGTTCAATAACACCTATATGCTGTGCATTACTATTGATACTGGGGAAAAGCAGTCACTTATTAATGAGCCTAAATGTTGACCACAATATTATAGGGATGATGACTAAAAATTTATTTTTTGTCCGTCATAGAGATTATTAAAAAATATTGGACACGTATTTTTTCTTTTTTTACGTAATCAAAAAATTACGGCGATACATTGAGTTAAAATATGGCATGACGTCACGCGTAGCTAGGTTTTATACGTACAAGTGACGTAGCGAGCCCCCACTCCCCAACTTTAATGTGTAAGTATTTTTTTATTAATATGATAAAGCAAAAAATACGTGTCTAATATTTTTTTATTAGGTATCTGACTGACGGACTAAATAGAATTCCTTTTTTTTTACCCCGGCATCATCCCTATTTAATAATGCTTATAGTTTTTTAATTTTTTTTATTGTTTATTAAATAAGAAACAAAACAGAATTTATACAGAAACATCACAAAAACCTCAATAGGTTTGTCCGGATGTTGAAACACTTTTAAGCAATCTTAATACGTATATGTTGCCACAATATTATGAACTTTATTGATGTTCATATAATTTTGAAGCCTGAAAGGGCCAATATATTAATGAACTCGACTGTACAATAAACTTTTTATTTATTTATTTAATTTTTATTTAGTTTTACCAACAATTAACATTGCTAGTAAGTTTAGGTAGGTAATTATAAACATTAGAAGCAAAATGTGGGTGTAAATGGGGATGTAAGTTCGTCATTCTTCCCGACGGGAAATTCCACCAGAAAAAAAAAATCAAGATAAAAAAAAGATAAAAAAGAAAGAAAGAAATTTAAATAACTGTCCTTGCCTTTCTATCCACAACCATGCAGCAGATCCAACAGAAGGCACTACCAGCTAACAGAGTACTCAGAACCAGTGTGCTTTCAGGGTCAGCAGACACCCTGAGCTGCATCAACGTCTTCTGCTGGTCCAGGAACAGGATGCTCCCGCATATTACTGTTAGAGTGTACAGGGTGATTCCTACTTTTGTTCCGTCCAACCAGATTTTGTTTCGCCCTGAAAAGGAAAAAGGATTGTTTCACATACTTATTTATTTTAAAAGCAGATAATTCAGAGTGGAAACGCTGGGAGGGGACGCCTTATAAAGATATCTAAACTTTATTGGTGATGTTCTTCAGAAAGGTCAGGTGTTTAGTACCACAGCTTAATACAGATGGGACTCTCCGCAGTTTTCGAGTTTTTGTGAGCAAATTTCTCCAAAAGATCTCCAAGTGACCTTAAAATGTTGACGGTTAAGTTCAAAATCGAATAAGAAAATTTGACAGTTTGGTAACTTAGACCTGCTGCTGTTTGTACAATACAAAAAAAAAATCTACTGTTCTCTACATATTTTATGTTCGTATAAGTAAAAAGCTCGTGATTAAGAGGAAACGTGGGTGCTCTTTTCTCCATACAAAAAGATACAAACGTTCTCGCCTGTTTTCTTTCTGGTTAATGACCATAAAGCAATGATTTTTTACAGAAATATAAATATCAGTTAATTGTATGCCCCTATGTTTTCTTTTTTGATGATATATTATTTTTATAGGAACTAGAACCCTCCAAAAATGCTCAAAATTGCCTATTCAGACCACTGTCAACTGACGCCTAGTGTACCAATTTGATAACTATTAACGAAAAAAGAAAAACATAGGGGCATAGAATATATCCTTCTTATTCAGTTTATGAAATATCTTTTAAATTGGTCCAATGTTGGAGGAGGAAATAGGCGAGAGGCAAACCTCGAAATGTGACTTTTTACATAGGCTATTTAGTCGGATCTGCAGTTGTCCTTAACGCACGAATTCGAGGGCGGAGCGCTCGCAGAGCGACAGCAATACCTTCTTAAAATACCTAACTGGCCACCCGCCTTTCCTCAGATTGATGTAACTCGTCAAAATATCACACTAATATAATAAAGGCGAAAGTTTGTGAGTGTGTGTGTGCGTGTTTGTATGTTTGTTACTTCTTCACGCTCAAGCGGCTGGACCGATTTGGATGAATTTTGGTATGTATATAGCTTATACCCTGGATTAATACATAGGCTACTTTTTATCCTGGTCTACACGGGTAAAACCGCGGGGAGCAGCAAGTAGGTAGATAAATGTGTTGAACGGTAGATTTTTTTTTTGCGATTTCAGGTTTAGTCCCACAGGAAAAGTTGTTCATAATGATGAGTAGGAGAGATTAAGAGGTTGTGCTTTATTTGAGTTACACCTCGTTTATGCATTATACTATAATACTTACAGACAGTGCAAACAGTTAGTTTCCCCTTTGCTTTCGCTTTATCACTCTCATCTTTCAAATTAGATATTTCTTTTGTTATGTAAGGATCATCCTCCGCCAATCGAGTGAGTTTTGATAAATTTCTTCGCGCGTTCTGAAATGATACAAATTTTTTATTTTTATAACACTAATATCACAGTCTGATACATCATACAGTCGTCCGACGAAGCCCGAATTGCTTACGAAGTTCGGCGAACTACAGTACATAGTTCGTGTTCGTCGGATGACTGCATGATAATATAGACAGTGCTAATACTCGTATTATAGAGGCGAAAGCTTGTGAGTGTGTGTTTGTTACTTCTTCACGCTCAAACGGCTGAACCGATTTGGATGAAATTTGATACGTACATAGCTTATACCCTGGATTAACATAAAGGCTACTTTTTATCCCGGTTTACGTGGGTGAAACCGCGGGGCGCAGCTAGATGTATCACAAAAAGATTGGTTGAAATGCGATAATGTTACGATAGTTTTCTTATCTATCTATATTTATATCTTTAATCTATATACATACATATATACATAGTATGCATACCTAAAATAAAGTTTGAGGCTATTTGCGTCTCTCTGTGTAACCTCTTAGATCTTCTTCCCACTAGATATCATTTAGAACACTTATTCCGTATTTTTTTTTGTGTTTAATAAAACATTAATAAATATTTGACTCAATTTAATAAATATTTTTTTAAATATTATTCGTTAATTTTATTTGAACATAATATTTAACATAATCTAGTTTTAAAATAATTTACCTACTCTTCACTGAAAATATTGTAACTTCTTTTTTCTTCTTTTTAAATGTTTGATGTAAATTGATGGCTTGAAACAAAGGTTTTCATAAACCTAGATCAGGCAGGTCTACATTACAGTTAGAATTAAATTTTCCTCAATTGTAATTAATTTAAATCTTACTTTTACTTTATACTTCAATCAATTTTATTTTATTTTATTTTAATTGTAGCACAGCAATGGTCAAATTCTAAATTAACGCGAGCGAAGCCGCAGGCAAAACTAGGACAGTATAAATCTTAGAAATAATGTAGATATGATGATGATGATGATGTGTATAATGTACGTATGTAAAGTCAACGTTTACATTATGTACTAAACAATAAAATATGATTTCCCAGAGGACAGCAAAAGTCTGACTCTTGCCACTTTGTATCATAGCCAGGAACTCACCACGGCAATTTGTTACAGGCGAAGAAACATACGTTTGTATATGACGGCACAGTATGATCATTTTAGCAAAGCAGACTACCTATACTTAGCAGCATAGAAATATAAATAAAACCGGTCAAGAGCGAGTCGGACTCGCGCACCGAGGGTTCCGTTCCGATTTCTGAAAAAGTGTGCTACTTAGAAGCATCGTTTTATTTTTCCTGTAATCTTTACATAGACGGACGGTATTTTTTTTTAGATTTTTCATCAAAAGTCGAAAACTATGCGGTCTAAAAAAAAATTAAAAATAGTTTAAGAATGCGCAAACAACGTTCTTTCATATGATACCCGACGTGCCCTAGTAGCCCTATTTTAAATTTTTAAGACCCCCTTTCAGTCACTGTTGCAAAAAAAATATAAATATTTTTATTTCTTTCTTATTTGCAAAATAGTTGGGTAAACGTCATCTAAAACTATTCCAAATTCCAAGTTGATAGCATCAGTAGTTCTTGAGATATCCAGCTGTGACAGACAGACAAACAGACAGACAGACTGAGTCACACCATAAGGGTTCCTTTTTTACCATTTTTGTACGCAACCCTAAAAACAGGAGAAGTGGCAAGCGGGCGAATCTGTGTCCGCGCGACATGCTCAGTATGAGCCGTTCATAGTACAAATTCCGTCTCCGCGAACTAGTGCGCTTTCGACTGTGACCGTGACAATTTACAAGAATGCCGTGTTGTTCAGTGGTTTCTTGTAAAAACCGAAGCCATGTAAATCATGGAATTACTTTTCATATGTAAGTACAAGTATTTTACCGTATTTGTCTTTAAAATCATGAAAGTGACATAGGGAAAAAGTGATACATTTTAACATACTGGGCGCATCTCCTTCTTTCTTATATCTATGCGTAGCAGAGTTTAAGTTGAGGAAAACATTGTATCATTATCTGCCTAGCCTTTTCACACCTGTGTTGGGGTGTGAAACACAGCTTGGCTGTGCAGCTTGGCTTGGCTTGGCTTGGCTTTCAGTCTAACTGGATGCAGCTGAATACCAGTATTTTACTAGGTAATTCGATATCCCTTGGTAAGACTGACTGTCAGAATGTCGGGCTCCTGACGACCCGCAACGACTGTCAAAGATCCACGAATGACAGCCGGGACCAACGGCTTGGTACGGAACCCTAAAAAGAAACCTATTTGGAAAGTGGACGTTTTGAGAGTTGACATTTTGGGAAGTGTACGTTTAGAACCTAAAGTGGCTGAACGTGCTTTCCGAGGCATGCATGCACTGCATAAATTATTTCATCTTTACATACCAAGACCCCTCGTATGTAAAGATAAAATAATTTATGCAAAGTAAAGCGCCTGTCTGGGGTCGAACCTACGACCACTCGTAAGACGCGGCCGTTACCGCTGGGCCACCTTCAAGGCGGGAAACTGAGGATTATGGAAGAACATTTTTTAAGCGGACATCTAAAATCTCAATCTCATTTTCAAATAGATTAGTTTAGTAATGTAGTTCGTGCTATGCCTTGCTGCTACAGAGCTAAGCTAAAATGTACATAGCTTCACACATCTTTGCATCAGCTTAACATCGAAACGATCCAGCACAATCTATGATCCTTATGTGGTACCGGTAAACCAGGCGAGCTAACAGGCACGTGAGGACGGTATGACACAATTTTCCCATTATCTCTACATTTTTTTGCGTTGCGCTTGCTAAAGCTGACAATATCAGACACTAAATTCCATTTTTTGTCCATTTTAGGGCTCCATACCTCAAAAGGAAAAACGGAACTCTCATAGGATCACTCGTGTCTGTTAGTCTGACTGTATGTCCGTCTGTCACAGCCAATTTGCACCGAATCTAATTGATAGTACACATATGAATTTCTGTGACCCAGACACGGACGAGGAAAGTAAATAAATGAAATTTTACCATCCGCCTCCTTATCTCCGAAACTACTCATCCACAAATGTTGAAAAAAATACAGGAAATAATTCATTACCTGTAGATTAGGTACAGGAAAACCTATAAGAAGTCTGTGGTCTTAACACAAGGTAAATCTCTCAATATTGTGAGTACAAACTAATATTTACAGTTGGAATATATGGGAGAACATGTTTTTCAGCTACCTACAATGTTAAGCTTGTTCTTGGGAGAAATTCAGCCCAAATACGGAACTCTTCATTATGCATGCTTTTGCCTTTCATTCGGCACCTTTCACTTGAATTGAAAAGTCTGAACATAAAACGGTATCATGTGAACATGGAATTAAAATAAAAACCTTTACTCGGGTGAAGCGTCAGATATCTGCCATCTGGTGATGATGGTACACGCCTGCCGTTTCCCAGATTTAGCCATCGGGAAACTCACGGCTCCGGCAAGGAAGTCCATACCACGGAGCAAATACAAAGAGGAGACGGCATAAGCAACTGTGCACTGTGATTCTCAACTAGGCCCTGACGTCATCATGTAGGCGTGGCCTTAGTCAGTCTATTGTTGGCGTTCGTCCTGTGCATAACTTTGTAAACGTTCCTATTTTCCAAACATAATTCTACCCGTCGTTAGATGGCGACACTTGGTGCCATGGGAACTAAAAATATTTAGGCACGTAGAGCTCAGTACTAACATATTTTAATAATCATATGTACTGAAATTTGTTCAACATTCATTCCTTAAGACCCTTTAATGGCTAAAGTATTATTTTTGTACTTTTTATAAACATTTTCTGAATAGATGCAATAGGGTCGCCTATTGCATCTTGTAAATAATGACATATATTGTGAAATAGTTGTTTCATAGGGAAATCTAATTACAACATCTACAACATCAACATCAACATCAGTTCGGCGCGCGCGCTTGTTGTCGTCGCACGTTATCTACGCTCCCCCTCCGGTACGCCATTTTTGCTGCTAGTGATGGGAGCACTTACTATCGATAAAAAAGTATCGACTGCCCTAGTGTCAATATGAACAGATTTATAGTAAGAAGTTTTTCAAATCCTTCTCTTGCCACTAAGCGGCCTATCGAAAGTGATGTAAGCGATCCCAATGCATGGAACTTACCGAAGCGACCTGCGCGCCCAACAAGACTCCAACCTGAAGTACCTGTCAACACCACCAACAGATTCAGTAACCTATCTACTGATCATGTGGCATCCAGCGACTCCTTGCAAATGCACACCCGTAGTTCAACTACCAAAGCCAAAAAATCGGGTAAGATACCCCCTATTTTTATTACACTGAAACCTGAATGGACCCATGGATACATACAGACGGTGATTTCCCGCTACACCAAAGGGTTTCACCTGGAGTACAAGGGTAATAAAAAAATTTCTATAAACCCTCACTCAGCTGAAGGTCATCAAGCACTAAAGGAGGGTCTCTGCTCAGAAAGTATTCCTTATCACACTTTCTCTCGCAAAGATGAAAGGTTGCCTAGGGCCGTAATTTTCGGCCTGCCCGATTTTGTCGAAGAACACCTGTCTGAGGAGCTATCATCTATTGGGTTCCCAAATACTAAGGTTCGCAAAATGAAAGTTGCTGAGGGCAGAGATGGATCATGTCCGCCATATCTTGTTCAACTTCAGGCCGGTGCCGATGTCTCCAAGTTTAAATCTATAAAATATTTAAGCAACTGTGCTGTTCGCATCGTTAAGTTTCGTAATAAAAATACGTATGGAACACAGTGCTATCGATGTCAAGCATTTGGTCACTCTTCTAAAAACTGCAACTTAACACCGCGGTGCGTTAAGTGTCCTGAAGCTCATCTTACCTCTGAATGCCCAAAGAGTAATCGCACGGAGCCTGCTAAATGCTGTAATTGTGGCGAAGATCACCCGGCTAACTTCCGCAATTGCAAAGAGCGTCAGAACTATCTACAACTTTTACGAACTCGTCAAGATAGAATCAAAGCAGCGCAAGAGGAGCGTCATAACAAAATCTACTCCAAAGTTGACGGTCGTTCCTGGGCTACAGTTGCGTCTACAACCGACAAGGCAGATCAAAAAGCTCAACCTTTACACCGTGCTCCCCTAGATCACACTACTTCAGAAATGCTGGTTATCCTTAAAACTATAAAATCACTAAAAGAACAATTTAGTGTCTGTGATAACATGATGGACAAAGTTATTCTTATACTTACTCATCTTGGTCAACATGTGTAATAATGCAAGTGAGCTTCGTTTTTTATACTGGAATGCTGACGGGATTCGTTCTAAACTATCAGAATTTTTAAATTTGATTGACGAACATTGTATCGACATTATCTCATTATGTGAAACAAGATTAGGTGAAAATTATACGTTAAATACGCCTGGATACACTTGTTACCGATGTGATAAGAGACCGAATGGTATTGGTCAGGGAGTTGCAATTCTAGTTAAGAACGATATTCCTCATACATCAATAGTTATTCCCTCTACGTATAATCTTGAATGTGTAGGTATCCGCTTAACATCATCTGAGAGCAATATAATTGTTGTATCTGCATACAATTCGCCAAACCTTCCCTTAGCTTCTAATGATTTGGATATTTTATTTGATTTAGGGCCAAAAGTACTAATTATGGGTGATTTCAATGCCAAACATCAATATTGGCATTGTTATCTAAACAACTCTCGTGGAGTAGTATTGTTTGACCATATGGTTCTCCATGACTACCAAGTATTTGGGCCTACATCTCCAACATTGGTACATTACAATAACGCACATACTCCTTCCACACCGGATATACTACTCAGCCGTAATGTTACAGGCGTGTCTGAACTTCACACTCTACCAGCTTTATCATCCAATCACTTTCCAGTTCTTTTTTCAATAGGTGGTAATTTTGCCCGCCATAGCTTCAAACAATACCGATACTCGGAGGCTAATTGGGTTAAGTACAGGTCTCACTTGGATGAGAATATCACACTAGCATCAATAACTTATAATTCTAAAACTAGCATTGATGCTGCAGTTGACCAACTACATACCGCCATCATAATGAGTCGTGAAGAAAGCGTTCCATCAGGCCTTTCCTCTGCTAACCGTTACACCTTGCCGAGACGCATTAGAGTCCTAATTTCTACTAAAAACAGACTACGTAAAACAGCTTTAAGTGAATCAAATCCTGCAATTAAGCGCGTCATTAACAAAGATATAAACAAACTAAATAATAAAATTAAATACTTTATCCAAATTTATAATGACAAATTATGGAACGATAAGCTGGCTCAAATTGATAATCCATCTACCGATATCTGGAGGGTTGTTAGATCTTTGACTTATAAGCCTGCAGTAATTCCACCGTTAAAGTGTAAAAATGGTCAATTAACTACATCCCCTGCCGAACAGTGCGAAGTGCTTGCTGATACTTTTTATGACAATATGGGTTTGACTATGAACTGGACTAGTGATAACTTTACAGAGACTGCTGTCAAAGAATCATTGAGTAAACTTGAAAATGCTGATGATTTTATTCCACCTAAACTGGTGCGTCCCAGAGAAGTGTCGAAATTAATTAGAAATCTAAAATGTCGTAAGTCTCCGGGCGTTGATGGTATACACAACTGCTTACTAAAGAATCTATCACGTAAATGCATAGTATTCATAACCAAAATTTTTAATGGCTGTCTGGGAATTGGCTACTTTCCTTCTGCTTGGAAAAGAGCCAAAATTATAACTTTCAAGAAACCGGGAAAAGATGAAAGTACACCAACTAGCTATAGACCTATAAGTCTCTTACCATCCCTGGGAAAGTTACTGGAAGGAGTAATTTCATCGCGCTTAGCAACAGCTACAAACCACCTGCTACTGCCTGAGCAGTTCGGATTCCGAAAGGCTCATTCTACCACCCAGCAGCTTGCCAGGGTCTCCGAGCATGTTACGCATCATTTAAACATGGGTGAATCTACGGGCATGATGTTGCTTGACGTAGAAAAGGCTTTTGATGCCGTTTGGCATGCAGGCCTTTTACATAAGCTATTATTATGTAATGTACCGATCGGACTTGTAAAAATCATCCAGGCGTATTTGACGGATAGGTCTTTCTGTGTTCATATTGGCGATAGTGTGTCTAAACCAAGATCTATTCCTGCAGGGGTGCCACAGGGCTCCTTGCTCGGGCCTCATTTATTCATACTGTTTATAAACGACATGCCCAAGCAGGCTCACACTCATCTTGCTTGTTTTGCGGATGACACAGCATCATTTACTTCAAGTAAAGACACCGATTTGATCGTTGAACGGCTTCAGTTATCATTACAGCTTCTAGTTTCATATTTTACTCAATGGAAATTAAAATTAAATTCAACAAAAACTGAAGTCATAATGTTCTCACGAAAGCGATCATTCCCGAAAAAACGCATAAAAGTCGGTGACTGTACTTTGCCATGGCGTGTATCGACCAAGTACCTAGGACTAGTGCTGGACAACAAAATGAATAGGACCAAAAATACTGAGTACTTCCGTGTTAAGGGAATAAAAGCTCTAAACTGCCTACATCCAATCTTAAAACGGCGATCTAAAGTCAGCTCAATTACTAAATTAAAAATCTACACAACCCTTGTAAGACCCTGCATTACCTACGCTGCACCGGTCTGGAGTAGCACATGTGAAAGTAATTACACTAAACTACAAGTAGTGCAAAACAAAGTAATGAAAACCTCATTCAATACACCCTTACGGACAAATCTTAAAAAGTTACACAATCAATTAAATTTCCCAACATTACAACAATTCATTACAAAACTCGCAAAAAAGTTTTATCTGGTAACTAACCCTAAACATCACAACCCACTTATTTCTTCCATTGGTCGAACTCGATCAACAAACTTAAAATATATCGACACATATCATCGATACCGTCTCCCTCATCACTTACTACTATACGAATAACAATGGCGACGCGACTCGATGACCGGACTTTTTGTACGTTCGCTTTAAATGTAGGTAGATTTACAACGAATCACAAATCACAACCAGTACACGAAAACCATTTGCATTTTAGTTATTAAAGGTCTCTAGAACGAAAAAATAATAATTTTTATCAATGTACTTTGTTACAATGTTTTATAAAATAGTTTAATATATGTGTTATAAAGTGCCCTGTGTCTAATCTTCGCGCTGAACTATACAATATGTAATTACCGTAAGTAGTATGATACTTCTGATTCATAATAAGTTTTGTTTACATTACATAATTTATGTATTCGTAAATGTTTTATAAAGGCGCCATAGTCTGCACAAAACACCCAATCTTAAGGTTGAATGCTTTTAGAATAAGATCTAAATGTCATTTTGTTTGTTTTGTTTATGTTTAAATAAAGAAATTTCAAATCAATCAATCAATCAATTACAACATCTCCTCTTTGTATTTACTCCGTGGTCCATCCAATAAGCTCCGTACTCACATTATGGTTTTACTCGAGCGAGCAAAACCGTCGAGTGAAACTCATGATTCGGGCTTTCGACCACACATTCAGCTTTTATCTATCGAGCGACGCATTACGTTTAGTATTCACCGAACCGTTCGAGCCAAAAGATGTCTGTTCAGCAAAAGAGACAGTGGCTGCATTTAGCAAATGTCAGCCAAAAGATGTCTGTTCAACAAAGGAGACGGTGACCGCATTTAGCAAGTGTCAGTCAAAAGATGTCTGTTCAACAAACGAGACAGTGGCTGCATTTAGCAAATGTCAGCCAAAAGACGTCTGTTCAACAAAGGAGACAGTGGCCGCATTTAGCAAGTATCAGCCAAAAGATGTCTGTTCAACAAAGGAGACAGTGGCTGCATTTAGCAAGTGTCAGTAAAAAGATGTCTGTTCAACAAACGAGACAGTGGCCGCATTTAGCAAGTGTCAGCCAAAAGATGTCTGTTCAACAAAGGAGACAGTGGCCGCATTTAGCAAGTGTCAGCCAAAAGATGTCTGTTCAACAAACGAGACAGTGGCTGCATTTAGCAAATGTCAGCCAGAAGATGTCTGTTCAACAAAGGAGACAGTGGCCGCATTTAGCAAATGTCAGTAAAAAGATGTCTGTTCAACAAACGAGACAGTGGCTGCATTTAGCAAATGTCAGCCAAAAGATGTCTGTTCAACAAACGAGACAGTGGCTGCATTTAGCAAATGTCAGCCAGAAGATGTCTGTTCAACAAAGGAGACAGTGGCCGCATTTAGCAAATGTCAGTAAAAAGATGTCTGTTCAACAAACGAGACAGTGGCCGCATTTAGCAAGTGTCAGCCAAAAGATGTCTGTTCAACAAAGGAGACAGTGGCCGCATTTAGGAAGTGTCAGCCAAAAGATGTCTGTTCAACAAAGGAGACAGTGACCGCATTTAGCAAGTGTCAGCCAAAAGATGTCTGTTCAACAAAAGAGACAGTGGCTGCATTTACCAACTGTCAGCCAAAGGATGTCTGTTCAACAAAGGAGACAGTGGCCGCATTTAGCAAATGTCAGTAAAAAGATGTCTGTTCAACAAACGAGACAGTGGCCGCATTTAGCAAGTGTCAGCCAAAAGATGTCTGTTCAACAAAGGAGACAGTGGCCGCATTTAGGAAGTGTCAGCCAAAAGATGTCTGTTCAACAAAGGAGACAGTGACCGCATTTAGCAAGTGTCAGCCAAAAGATGTCTGTTCAACAAAAGAGACAGTGGCTGCATTTACCAACTGTCAGCCAAAGGATGTCTGTTCAACAAAGGAGACAGTGGCTGTAAGGCTGTTTTATTTTCTTGACACCGCTCTCTATGTTTGCGTCCTGGTCAGTAACTTATCATAGCCTGATTCGCTGAGAGTAATCTTTGACTGGACATTCCATAAACAATCGAAATATCCATTATAAGATTTAAAATTCATTGGAGGGTTTATCCCTTTTGGAATAAATTCTTAAATACATTTCTGAATATACACACAAAAATGGCGGCCTAACGCCCGACTCGAAGGACGCGTATATGTATACGCTCGGGTCAAGCTCGACGGCTCGCTTCGGGTAGTTGGGAAGGTTTATTTAATTCCATCGAGCTGGCTTGAGCGCCTTCGAATTGTGAGTTTTCCGGACCACACTTTGATTATTACTCGCTTTCGAGTAAAACTATCGAGTAATACCGTACCTATGTCAGTACGGAGCATTTAAAGAACTGTTAACTGAAACTACCATTTATTGCTTTTTACGAATCGGTATTTTATCCTAATACATAAAGGCATTAACATTCTTAACGTCGCTAATCTAACGAAGTGACGTAACTGTTTCGAAAAAAATTTTACAAGGTAAGCTATTTTTCTTTTTTTCTTTTTGTAAACTGTAGATAATAATATATCGGGCTCACTTTTTGCATTATCATGGGGACCGTAAGGTATAGGTACAGATACGCCGATTAGACAGATCGATTTGACTTGGAAAATGTATCAAATTACTATATAGTTAGGTCAGCTATCGCCTTAGTCTAAAATGTCAGAAACGTCAGTTAGTTAAATTAGCGACGATATAATAAGGCTATTCAAAATCAATACAACACAGTGAACTGCAGTTGTGGCAACAACGTCGTAACTGCAGCGATCGCAGTCTTATTCCGAACACGTATTTAATCGACTATATTGAAGTTTCAATACGACTAGATGTTGTATTTATTTTTATTGTTTCCAATTGTTTTGTTTTGTTGAAGATTTTAAAATTGTTTGTGATGTATCGTTGCAATTGCTTCTTGTAATCGAATAACTGTACCTATTCGCGAAAAAATTATGCGAACATAAATGTACTGAACAGTTGATTTTTTTTGCGATTTCAGGTTTGACCCCTTAAAAGATTGCCTCTGTTTACACTTACACCCTGTATAATTTAGTTTTTATGTTTTTAAAATTGTATCATTTTGTTTTCAGTTTAGTTGGTGATCTTGCAGACAGAAAGAAAGAAAAAGTATTTATTGTGACTCGCACATAATAAATACTTTTTCTTTCTTTCTGTCTTTCTTTCTTTCTTTACAGTACGACAACTTTCAAAAGTTTCATCGTTTATCTTTGGAAAAACCGAAATATTGCGAATAAAATGTGATTATCGATCAACACAGTCACATTTAATTAGACAAAGTTCAGTTTTTCCGAAGATATAACGATGGAACCTTGAATGTTGTCGTACTGTACCTACTTCTCTTTTTATGCAATAATTTAATCGGGATATTATTTATTAAAGTTATGATGTTTTCCAATAAAATTATCAACAAATTGTCTCCTTGTCCTTAAATATGTTACCAGAATTTCCTAAAAAGATTGATACTTGGGTCAAAACCAAAATTTTGGATCATTTCATCTGTGTTATTTTTATGTCACAATAACATAAAAGTAACATAAAGGAAAATAAGGGCTGTGTTCATGATGTAAGAGAAAAACAGTCAAGTATTTTATAATTATTTTTATTCATGATAAAAATGTAACAATCTGAAAGATTGACATAACAAAAGTCTCACTTCGACGCCTAAAAGAATAACTACAATGCCGTTAAAAAAACATTTAAGTTTTTGGTCTAAGCTTTTACGTGATCTTAATTTTAAAATAACAGGTAGTCACTTCAATGTGGGCTACCGATGGTAGTACCGATTAATCTTTTCATTTTCTTTGGTTAATTTTCTGTATTTCTTCTGATATTTTCTTTGGTATTTTTTCGAGGTTCACACTTTCTACTTCTTGCTTGTTGTCAGTATTTTTTTAATTCCTCCAGTACTTTCGTCTGGTCTCCTTCTCTTTGTCTGATAGCTCTACTATATTTTTTTTTGTAGAATTTTTTGCTCTGGTCAAATTTTTCTCCTGCATTCGATTCTATTTTTCGGGATCGTTATTTTTTAGCCGCTCTAGATACATTTTCTGCCTTTCTGCAACCGATAAAGGCATATTATATTATCTGTAAACCAAACACTTTGAGTTTAGCAGGTTTCGATAAATCCGATATTTCTGATAAACTAGCTGACCCGACCAACAAGACAAATCCAATCGGTCCAGCGGTTCTTAAGTTATAAATGTGAAACTGAACCGAATTTGTTTTATATACTTACAATGTGTTTGGTTAACGGTTACCGATACTAAAAGGGCATATTATATACAATTTTTTTATCGACAAATCTAATTTTATAAAAAATCCTAACCCAACACCCCGCTAATGGCGGCCATTTTTAACGGCTGCATTAGGGAATGTGCAATAAAATGCTTATATCTTTGAATCTAAAAAACCTACAGACGTCCAAATGACTTAATTGTAAAGGTAGACGTTGAGGCTATGGAAAAACTAAATAAAATAAAAAAATAGTCAAAAAACATACAAAAACACGAAACTTTACACAAAAATAACTTTTTTTTTACCACTACTACTGCTACTGCTACTTTTTATTAGTTGCCACTTTGCCAGAGGTTTTCTCAAAATAAATGCATTAAGTATTATAAAATAAATGTAGTTAGTATCGGTAACCGGTAACCAAACATATTGTAAAGATAAAAATATTTATTAACAGTTCTTACAAAAAGTACATGCCTGTGTTTGTGAATACACCTTAATGCAATTTTTAAATAACGTGACATAAAAATGTAACATAAAGGAAACATGGACGATGTTTTTGAAGTGTTTCATTTCAATTCAAGACACACTATTCACTTAATGATTACAGCTCCTAAGCGACTGAATAGCACAAACAAAATAGTTTTCAGACAATAAGATTAAGATCAAACATACTTACATGTTATTTTTTTATGAATTTTCAAGAGAAACCACTAAATGTTTATTTGTCACTCCACACGCACAACACCTTTCGACTTTCTTGACACAAGATTATGACTGCCGCGCAGAAATTGGTGGTGTAAATGGCGTGACATTTCCGTCAATGTTCCCAGTAGTAAGTTTAAAAAAAAGTATTTTATTGGAAAATAACGCGTTACATAAAGGAATAACATAAATGAACTCTTTTTGAGACGCATTGTTTTTATTTTTTTTAATTATTACATATAATTGTTAGTACATATAAGTTGCCTAGATATTGAGTGATTTACGCACACTTCGTTATGCTGGATACTATGTTCAATAAATAAAACCCTTTTCGAAGTTTTTGCGGTTTCAAACATTGAAATCGATAGTTGGACACAGGTTTTTTGAGGGAGAATAATATGGTATTTTCCATTCCGTTTTATTATTTTCATAATATTTCGTAAAGTATAACTGAACCACCAACTAATAAATTAAATATGAATTTAAGGTAGTATTCCGCTATGAAATCCATTTTTTAAAATAACATTACCATTACAGAATTTTTTGAGGAATAAGGAAAAGTCGGTGGACATGAAATTGTTATGAAATTGTACAAAATTTTGGTTTTGACCCACTTACGTTTAAATAATCTTATTTATGTCATCAACCGATCAAATAGTATTAGCTACTGTATTGTATGTATTTATGATTATTTTACTGAACAAAACATAAGACTTAACCGATTTTACCTCACATGATTTTAAAATCAAATATTTATTTAGCTTGTTTAAACAGTTATCAGCGTTCATTCGTTGCAAGATATTTTTAGAAAAGTATTGACAGTTTCGAAGTAATTTTCCTGACACTAAAAATACTATTCCTCAATATCACAAGATTGTGTAAATCATATAGTTTAGAGCTTAAACGCTAAGTGATAAGTCGTTACCCTACAGTTATTGGCATAAGACGAATGTCAATCACCATTTTTATGGTTCCGTATCCAAAGGCTAAAACGGGACCCTATATTACTAAGACTGCCCGTCTGTCACCAGGCTGTATCTCATGAACCGTGATAGTTAGACAGTTTAAATTTTCACGAATGATGTATTTCTGTTGCCGCTCTATAACAGCAAATAGGTACTTAAAAAACAGAATAAAATAAATATTTAAGGGGGCTCCCATGCAACAAACATGTTTTTTTTTGCTCGTGTATGCTCAATATTGATAACGGCAACAGACCAGACGCTTGAAATATTTAGTTAAATATTCAAATTAAAAAAAAAAAAAACCGGTCAAGGGCGAGTCGGACTCGCGCACGAAGGGTTCCGTACCATATTATATGTTTAACAATCGCAGAGATAACTTTTTACTTATTTTATAATGATACTGTGAACCTACAAGGTTATTTTTTGTTTAAACAAAATACCTTACGAATCACCGTTTTCAGTATTGTTGCTTAAATACAGTATTTATGGTACCTACATGGTATAAAGAAATTCCTAATTTGTTGAATTGTTGCGCTAGAGCTCGTACAAAAATGGTCTAAAATTTCTTAATTTTAGAAGATAAAAAAAATGTGTTTGTACTCTACTCAATGAGTTCTAGACGATGACAACCCACATGCTAGATTTTTTTTTTTTTTTCAAAATGAAAAGTTTATTGTATGGGGACCCCTTATATTTTGCTTTATTTTTATTATTTGTTGTTAAAGCAGTAATAGACAGCGGAGGCTTAGTAAGTTTGTACTGGACTGTACGTGGTTGTCTGATTTCATGGATTTTAATTTTCTTGCGCGGAACCCTAATTATTTTTCTAAAATAAAAATAGCCTTAGTTACTCCTTAAAACATCAGCTATATGCCGTCAAAATCGGTGAAAATTCGTTTGGCAAGTACCATTTTTTTAATCGACTGCGCTTTAAAATTCTTCTATACAAACTTTAACATCCCTAAACCTCATTTGAGGCGTAGTTTTGAAAAACTAATAATGACAAACATTATTACTTACTTATGCAAGTATTTGTGCTAAGATTCAAGTTCATTAACCAAATTAATAAGATTTTTCATATAAACTGTATCGCTGTTTTCACGAAGACAGATAAAGAATTTCAAAAATCGTCTGGTATGTTTCCATAACTTGAACATTATTTACACCAATTTTAGAGTTAATCTAGCCCCCAATAAAATCCTCCGCTATAAAATTAACTTTTCACCCCTTAGGGGTAGATTTTTGGAAAACCCTGATATACGTTAGTCTTCATTTTTGGTCTCAAAGTATAAAAACTGAGTTTTGAGTTAATCGGACCGCGTGTTAAAATTCCTCCATACAAACTTAGACACGCCCAATCAAGAGGGATTAGTAGGGGGTAGTTTAGGAAAACTCAAAATGATAAACTTTATAATTTACTTAGATGAATATTCGTGCTAAGTTTCAAGTCTATTAACTCAAGGGATAGGATTTTTCATACAAACCTTCATCCTCTATTTTACACCCTTAGGGATAGAATTTCCAAAAATCTTTCCTTAGTGGATGTTTACACTACATAAGGTATCTATGTGCAAAATTTCAAGTCTCTAGGTCTATTGGTTTGGCCTGTGCGTTGATATATTAGTCAGTGACTCAGTCAGGACTTTGATTTTTTTATATATATAGATTTACCATGTTATTTTAAGACCACAGACTTCTTATAGGTTTTCCTGTAATCTACAGGTATAGAACTATTTTCTATATTTTTTTCAAAATTTTAGGCTCAGTAGTTTCGGAGATAAGGGGGGGGGGAATGGTCAATTTTCGTCTATTTTCTTAAATAACTTTAAAACAATATATTTTAAAATTATAAAAAAAATATATTTGAAACTCTCATAGTAAGCCCTTTCATTTGATATGTCACACGGTACAGTTTACATAACTTTTTTTTTACATTTTCTTATTTTCCCCCTAAAAGTGACTCTCATATTCAAAATTCATATATTTACTTTAGCTGTACGTGTTTGGGTCACAGAAATCCATATGTGTACCAAATTTTAACTTAATCGGTCCATTGGATTCGGAGAAAATTGGCTGTGACAGACGGACAGACAGACACACGAGTGATCCTATAAGGGTTCCGTTTTTTCCTTTTGAGGTACGGAACCCTAAAAAACAAACATTTAATGGGGGCTCCCATACAACAAACGTAATTTTTTTATAAGTTATTAATACATCATATTATTATAAAATTTCCGGAATAAATTCTCTAAATTATAGTGAAAACCGCAACAAAATCTGCTGCGTAATTTGAAAGAACAACGCGGCCACACATGCAGAGAGATACGAAAAGTGACTTTATTTTATAATAAGTATAATTATACAGGGTGTTAGGTTAAACGAGGGACATACTTTAACGGAATATTTTATTAATATGTCAATAAATAAATAAAAGAAAATAAAAATAAAAAAAAATATTTTTGTTTTGTTCTCCTCTTTACGGCGGTGGTTTATAAAAAAAAAAAGAAATTGATTTTTTTACAGAACAACGTCTAGCGGGTCAGCTGGTTAATTAATGAAGTTCATAAATGAAGATATGAATCATTATCTAAACCAGATTTTACGCGTGGGGTTTATGTCATGGTTTATGTCACGAGTGTAGGAAACAGCACCTTCCTGTCTTTAAATATTTACAAACTGCGGTTACGCATCCGTCTACAAAACATAATTTATGATTTCCAGATTATCTGAACTTGCATAAAATGCGCATGTATTCCCAAAATGGATAGGCAGAGGAAGTCTCATGTGTCATTTGGTAGATCGTGAGTGAGCCTATTGTTATTATGGGGGAAGCGCTAAGGTAGCCCGCAAAATTCAAATTTTCTTGCGTTTTTTTGCAATGGGTATACAGGGCAGTGTCAGGTTGTATCTGATCAAAATAGTATAAATACATAAATATCCTTGGACATTTCACAAAACGCCATCTAGTCCCAAGCTAAGCAACCTAATGCTTGTGTTATGGTAACGAGATGGCTGATAAACTACTTATATACATTTTTTTGTAAATACATACATATTATAGATAGAAAAACCATATTGATTTGATTTGATTATAGATAGAAAAACACCCAGACTCGGAACAAATACTTGTAGGTCGTACAAATATTTGTTTCGTGCGGGAATCGAACCTGTGACATGCTGCGCAGCAGTCAATCGCTCTACTACTGCGCCAACCACGTCGTCAATAAGAAATATGATTCGCGACAGTAAGAAATATGTGTTGGCTACCACAGCGCAATCAGCATAAGTGCCATAATATTTAATTAAGATTTGCACACCAGAGGGGCAATTCCCGTATTTTTAACAACGTTCGCAATCTCATCTCAGGCTCAATCTGTCAAAAATTGTATAGCGTTTACCAACATTTTTGACATTTGATTATCACTGGCATGAGATTGCGACTTGAATTTGAACGTTTTTAGGTACTAGAATTGGCCTTCAGGTATTTATAGAATATGACGAAAAACTATGTACAGTGGGCTGCATCAATTGGGTACCTCAGTTGCATACAAATTTTAATACAACTGGGGTACCCAATTGATGCAGCCCACCGTACATATAATTATTTGACAACTTATTGTACTCGTGTTCTTGTAAATAAATAATATTCTATTCTATTTTATTCTACCGCTTTGCCCAACCCGGAGTTTGCACCCAGGATACGTTCAGCAGTCACATTATCGTGGTATATTTAATTTTGTCTTCTTTCCGCGTTTATAGGTCTACTAGACTAAGAATAAGAAGTTTCATAAAGAGACTTAAGAGGGCTGTTGCATTTTGTCACCTCTCTCGCTCACACGGGATCATATATTTTTAAGATTGTATGCACCATGCTTTTTTAAAAAAATATTAATTTAATAGGTACCTAATTATTAAAACACATTGGTATTGTGTTATTTAATAAGCTCAGTTCAAAAAGTATTATCTGTTTTTGAGATGTCTTAAATAAATGCACAAAAAAAATGTGTTTATACCATTCCCCAAAAAACTCGTGTCAGGTGGTCACACGAAAAAGAAAAAAAAAAAGAAAAAAAAAAGAAAAAAAAGAAGAAAAAAAAAAGAGAAAGGAGAGAAAGGAGAGAAAGAAGAGATAGGAGAGAAAGAAGAAAGCAGGATTTTATTCACTGAAAATAGTGAATAAAAAGCACTTTTACTCACTATTTTGATGTTTGAATTTGGAACATACAAATGTGAATACACACAGATTTAGAGTACCTAGGCTAGATTTCACAATCACAATCGGTTTTCATATTAGATAGTATGAAAACCGATTGTGTCATCTTTTTTATACCTACGTTAACTTCACCCCAGTCATTCAGTGATGTGCTTAACGTAAACATAATTGTTTCAATCGCTAAGCGTCACAGTGTAATAGACTTTTTTTAGTACAAACATGCAGGGCACGCTTGGTCGGATAGCATTCCGTATCTAGGCTATCTATCTACTCTAAATCTGTGTATTCGACCTATATAAATTGGTGTGTTCTAAATTCAATTTGATTAGTCGACATTTTCAACAAAGAGTTTAGCATTAGAATAAAAACTGTTTTGTGTTCTTTGCTGTTTGAATAGGTAGGTACTATAAGTTGTACGAACACAAAGTCTAGTGTTACTTATTAAATAAATCGGTTAAAAATGCATTCTAGTGATGAAGCTGTGTTAACACCTGAGTTTATGAAAGAGAGGGCGGCCGATATAGTGGAAAACTTGCTATCAGGCTGGTTTACATGAAAGCCAATTTAACATTCCTTTTTCTTCATTCAATGTCTATTTTCGCTTAAATCTTTCTTTTTATCGAAGTTATGGTATAAAGTATAGTACTATGTAATAAAACGGATTTATATCGAGGGCCATGAATCACTCGCGTCGTTCAGGATTCTTTGGATCACTCCCTACGGTCGTGATTCAGTCGTTAGAATCCTTCACTAGCTCGTGATTCATCTATGGCCCTCGCTTTAAATCCGTCCTTTATTCACTAATTGCATAATATACTATTTGAATAGTGACCTATTAAATTAAAATTATTTACTAGTCCTTTAACTGATTCCATTTTTCAAAAAAGCATCTTTTTATTTAATATTCTTTAAAATTTAGTACCGTGTGAGCGAGAAAGGGGACAAGGCGGGTCCTCTTAAGTACATAAATCAATCGATAAACTACCAAAACATAAACCACACTCACCTCATATTTCTTCACCATCACCAAATAGCTCGGGCTTTCCACCATCACCATGATGGACAGAAACTGGACCATCACCAATGCCAACATCAAATACAGCCGCACTTCCATAGCTATCATCTTTGTCATGTACCCAGCTGACGTCATCACCATCAGAAGCGGGATAGAGAAGCCTCGCAGTGTGGTGATTTCTCTGATGTAGATTGGTAGGATTGTGAATAGACCTCCTGAAGATATACCGGCCAGTACGTGGAGTATAATTTCAACGTTGTAAACGTTCTTTTTGTTCAGTAAGAAGTGGGGAACTAGGGATATCTGGAATGACAAAAAAATTGTTAAGAAAAAAAAAATCAATTAAAAACAAATGAATCTTTTGGTCCTTTAGTCGAATGTTAATCAACCTTTAAGCTATCAAATCAATGTACAAACATTTTGCGTCTGGAGCGTTCATTCCGCGCGGGCTGGCTAGGTACTATTTTTTTTTATTCAAGTAACTAGATCGTTGGTTGGTTGCTATAAGTGTGTATGCTATTTTTTGACAGTTACTTTGGTATTTACTCATGAAAATTTACATTTTTATCAATTATTTTCTGTTTGCAAAATTTCGATTAAATATTTTTATTTTTTTGTTAAAAATAATTATTAAATACAACGATCTAGTTATTTGACTAAGAAAAAAAAAATTTAATTTAAACTTAATAAAATAATCACAAAATCCATTAGTAGGTAATGCAACGTTGCCAGCCCGCACGGGATGAACGCTCTTAAGTACTTGAAATATTTTCAAATCTGTTTGTAATTTGAATTATAAAATATTATATCTATCCTTCGGGCAAAATTAACATTGAATAATGTAAGACATCTAAATGAAATAAAAACATGCAGTATCCACAAAGTTCAACAAAGTATTCTATTCATCTTTACATTTAGATGCAATTAATTTACTATAATTATAAACGTGTATCTTACTTATAAAATAATCATCATTATTTTCATAAAATAATTAAATCGTTTTCGTGTTAAAATTATTTTAGACAGCAATTATTTCAAATGTTTTGTTCTCCACAAATTGATTACAAAAATAATTTGACAACATGATTTGCCAGTTGTCCCTACTCCCGATGTGTTTTTGCCCGTCCGAAAAATTTAACTTTTACACTTGTTTTGATGGATCGTAATGTCAGACGGACGGGTAAACGGACGGACGGGAAGGCGGACGGACTTAGAGAGTAGGCCCATTGAAATCGCGAAAAAAAAATCAGCTGTTCAGTACATTTATCTACCTACATTAAACTCGTCAAAATGTACTGAACAGCTGATTTTTTTTTCGCGATAGTAAAAGTTGTTCAAAATACAACAACATCCGTAGTACAATGACCCGTTAAGAGGTTTACAGTAAACAAAAACTAATGTTGTATAAATAAAATATATTTTTTTATAAATAAAATACTTTATCCAAGATAAACTCGGAGGTTCGCCTAAAATGAAGTCGGCAGTAAACGTTGTCGTTAATAGCTCAACAAAATTAATTAGCTATTAAATGCTAATTGGATTTGTTAATTTAATGTTCGCCATTGAACGGTCTTTGGTCCCTAGTGAGTTTGTTACTCTGTTCACTTGTGAATTATGGTGTGAACGCAGATTTGATTTACGTATGATTATTGTAAAAAAAAAATTGCACTACCGTTTTGAAAAGGCACGCTTAATTTCAAACTTGGACTATTTATGGCAGAAAGTTGAAGCGGCCCTGGTGGGGAAGTACTAAATAAAAAAATAAAAAATGGGTATTGGTATACTACCAATACCTTCCATTTTTTTTCTACCAATTTTTACTGAAAGAAAACATTTTTTTTTTCAAAATTATGTGAAACTGCATTTTGAAACATTTTTGAAAAGTCGCACTGCTAAACCGAGAATCGAATTAACACAAAGGCGTAAAAATAACGTTCTGTTATAATTCAGCACCAAACTGATAAAGTCAATCAAGAGGATAACATCTTATCCTTTCTTTATACGTGTATCAGAAATGCGTGATCATATTTTAAGGTGTATGGTACATACCATCAAACTGAACAACTTTTTCTATGAAAATAACATCGTAATACGTACAGTGGTACCCAACTGATACCTAAGGCGCGTCGTGAATCTTCGTTCGCACAGAAAAGAAAGTATGGCCCCGAAGATTAAAGAAAGAATGCTTACAACTTATAATCAACCTTAGATCACTACTATAAGGTTCATAATACACTGCAGCTGTTAGTTCCGTCTCACTCGCAAGTATGGAGGCTGACTAACATGCCATACGCGGCGCGCGCTAACATAGCGGCAGCTGCCGACCAATAGCGGTACAAAAAAAAGGAGCGCGGTGCGTGGAGCGGTGAAAACTCATCTTCTGCGCAAATATATCAATAAGCCATATAAGTTGGGTACTACTGTAATCGTAATACATTTGGGTCGATAGGTAGGTATTTTAGTTTTGTATGGGATGGCTGATTATTTTTTCGCGATAACGATGACAGTCCCATGGAGAAATTTGTTCAGTTTGATAATCCCACACGTTTCTGATACACGTTGTACACACGGCTACACATCAAGCTATAAATTTCCAGTTTACATTGACCTTTCAGTGTAAGTAAATCATATACAATGCGAGATCAGCTTATACTGGAAATGTATAGCTTGATGCTGTAGCCGGGCGTACAGTGGGATAGTTTTTGCTGATATTATTATTTTACGTGCTGCGAGGATGCGTAATTTCGTAGATAGAGTTAATATAATATTTCCGGAATATCCATTATCCATTATCAATTAGTGATATTTATCGCCCTTTAATTAAACTCAATTAAGGTACCAATCTAAGTTAATTACAATAGGAAGCCGATCATCGTGGCTTGCATACTAATACTAATACGTTGATAGAACTTTAATTGGATTATGATGAGATGATTGATGCAGCCGTGCATACTGTGTTCAATAATCAGTTTGCAAAGCATAGGTACATCCATAGACTTATAAAAAAGGAGGACTCCGCGCCACGCATATCGAAAGTGAAGCACGGTACTTAAGTACCGGGATCGTTTGTACAGACACGCCTCACATACACATTTACATCATAGAATGCCGACCGGCCGCCTTTACGTGACACGAGCGACGGCGTCTTTGCAGGTACTCAAATCACGCACACATATATCGGTACGGTGCTTCACTTTCGATATGCGTGGCGCGGAGTCCTACTTTTTTTATAAGTCTATGGGTACATCAAGCATCTTTAGGTATGTTTTTCTTTTTAAACGACGATAAAAAAAGGAGGGGGTCCTCAAGTCAACATGATTTTTTTTTTGTTTATGTATGTATGGCCACGCATAACTGTTTGCAAAGTAGTCCGATTTCAAATATTCTTGTTTTATACCCTCGAAGTTGGTTCTTTGTAAAATTTATTAATTTTGCTTGGGTAGTTTTTGAGTTAGCTTCAATGATACGTACTTTTCCCACTTAGTCTATATGGATGATGTTCTAATTTATTTTGCAGGTCCAGTGGTTCCAATTCGTGTGGGCTTGGTACCACAACTAAAAAGTGAAAAATAAAAACGATTGTACACAAAAAAAATATATGTGTTGAATTGAGAACCTCCCCCTTTTTTATCGTCGGTTAAAAAATAACAAGCAACTTATAAAAAAAACTATAAAAAGTGAAAAATACCTTTAATTTCAGTAGTCGGTGGCACGAAACGAAAATACAAAACCAAAGACAGCCGAAAACCGAAACCCGTCCGGCCGACCGACCGAACGACTTTCGAAATTAAAGTTATTTTTCATTTTCTGGTGTACTTTTTTGGAATTCCGTTTTTTTATTTTTTGTAAAAAGTTTTTATTGTGTATTAATTGGCATCTTGTTTTTATATAATATTCACTAGCTTCTGCCCACGACTTCATCCGCGTCAAATTTCTTACGCAATAAAGGGAACTGAAAGATATTCCGAACTAAGGGCTTCCACACGACGACATTTTTGAACGCAAATTTATTTGTGTAAAGTCGTCGTGTAGCACTTGGCTGGAAAAATAACAGCTTAAAGTTCACTCACCCCCTGAATCATACTGACTAAGAACACCCCACTCATCCTTCCGTAAGTATCCACAATATAACAGAGAACTGGAGCTGCTACCCCAGCCCCGGCCACCATGGCTGTAGTGGTCCATTGTGTGCCGTTGAAGCTGATGAAATGCCCGGAGTGGGCTGATGACGTCAGATTTGTTGTTTCAATGCCGTGAGTGAAGAATGGCAGGTTTACTGGAAGAGAGAAGGAGTTGGTTAGAAAGTGTCTGGTTTCCAGGGGTAGGTGTGTCAAATGTTACAGGGGGCAATTGTAACACATGTTGTTTCACGACATCTATTGACGTGCAGCGGTAGGTATTGGTGGAAATCGAAGCTAGATTTGGCGCTGTTTTACAGACCGAACCAACAGTTCGCGCATGTGCTCTCAATAGATGACAGTTTAAAATATTGCTAAAGTTGAGTAAAATTTTTGTAGGGCAAAGTTTTTGTTATTATTATTAAATTAAACAGTTTTACAATAGTTCAGTGATGATTTTCGGATAATTTAACATCCAATCTATACGTGCAGGTATGTGAGTTGTTTAAATTTATTATAGTTTTTTAACCGACTTCCAAAAGGAGGAGGTTCTCAATTCGTCGGAACCTTTTTTTTTTATTTTTTTTTTTTATTTTTTTTTTATTTTTTTTTTATGTATGTTCCCCGATTACTCGAAAATGGCTGGACCGATTTGGATTTTTCTTTTTTTGTTCGAAAGGGTATACTTCCCAAGTGGTCCCATGATCATCAAGTCAGGATCTGATGATGGGATCCCATGGAAATCGAGGGAAACCCTCAAATTTTATTGGCACACCTATATCGATTTCGGTATTTTTTATAGTAACTCGTGCATTTGCTCTCGGAAAATACCATTCGGTGAACTGGAACTGATGATGAAGACTACAGAGGGCCATCGGAAATACTCAATTATATCTAAGTATATCACAGGTTGCGATTCGATTACTTTAATATGGTTTATGCTCGTCAAAATGCATAATGGTAATGGTGACTTCACCATGAGCTCCAGTTCTCCTGGTTCTTACTAGGAGAACTCCTCAACAATTAACGTCCCTGCATCGGGAAAAGCAATATTTTGTAAAACGTGATGAGCAGTTGACATTGGGTTATTGTAACTTAGATAAATTACAAACTGAACCACTAAAAAGTGAAAAATAAAAACTTTTTTACAAAAAAAAAACCGACTTCCAAAAAAAACACTACAAACTGAAAAATAACTTTAATTTCGGAAGTCGGTGGCAAAAAACTAAAATACAGATCCAAAGACACCGACTTCCGAAATTAAAGTTATTTTTCAGTTTGTAGTGTTTTTTTTGGAAGTCGGTTTTTTTTTTGTAAAAAAGTTTTTATTATTAAATAAGTCTTCATTGCAAAGTGGTGACGAGTGGTGCAAAAGTAACAAAACAAGGAGAGCCAATTGTAACAGAGGAGGAGAGGAAATGAGACAGAGGAAGATAAAATTGAAGACACAGATGATGCAGACGAAGACGATAATTATTGTATAGTCTGTTTTGAACATTCTAAAACGAGTAAAGAAGATTGGTTGCAAGCAGAGACTGCCATAAATGGGCACACTGCTGCTGTGCTAACAATGATCCATTTTTTTTTTGTGTTTAAACTGTTTGTTGTATTTTTAAGTGTTTTTAAAGTGTTAAACGTGAACTGCTGCCAATATTTTGTTACCCGTATGTTACAATTGACTCTCTCGGTGCAGCAACTGTAACACTATTAGTTGATCTCAGGAAGTGCTATTAAGTGCCATTTCCTAAAATTTTATCAAGTTTTTTATTATTTTCTTTATTTGATTTTATAATTACATAACTCAACTATATTGCAAAAACGAATGCGCTGTGATGTTTAATTAAAACATTATAAATGGTTGATTTTTTTTTTGTTACTATTGACACACCTCTCCCCTACATTAAAGAGTGGGTGTCTTCAAAGTTAAGCAACGCTTGTGAAGGTCGGCCCGCGGATGGGTGACCATTCAATTTATACCAAGTATACCACAGCACGGTAGGGTCGTTGTAGGTAGGCGTGGTAGTCAGAAGCTCGAAAATCTGATATCCAGTCTTACCAAGGGGGGGAGGTCAGATAGGCAGTCTCTGCACGTAAAATTCTGGTAGTCAGATGCATCGGGTTAGACTGGAAGCTGCAAGCATCCCTAGCAAACGTTTTTGGCATAATGTCATTTGTCTCACTTTCACCTTAGCTAGATGATCATGCTGAATGCTCTTTCACACAGTCATGATCATCATTTCATGAACGTTCCATTCCTACATTTATGTGGTCTTTATTGTGTTATTCAAATTACTATCTAAAAGTTTTCAGTAGGCCTTTAGTCAAGCCAGTTTTAAATATTTAAGACCTAGGCTTTCAATTGCAATCGTTAAATTTATTATTTCGGTCCAATCTCAGTAATGCATGTTTTATTTATAAAGCAAAGGATTTGGATTAAGCTTTGAGAGACTTAAAATTAAAAACACAATCCTTAAAAAAATGTTTTCAAAAATAAACTGTAAATAACTTTTTTTTTTAGTAGGTGTGACTTCAACATGTTTTTTCTTATTTTTAGTCATAATGTTCTCATGTAAGTGAATTATTGTATTCTCATGAGAATAAAAGTAACTCAAACCTTATTTCTTTCATCGATGATTTGTTTTTAGGGTTCCGTACCAAAATGGTAAAAAGGAACCCTTATGGTGCGACTCAGTCTGTCTGTCTGTCACAGCTGGATATCTCAAGAACTACTAATGCTATCAACTTGAAATTTGGAACAGTTTTAGATGACGTTTACCCAACTATTTTGCAAATAAGAAATAAATAAAAATATTTTCCTTTTTTTTTGCAATAGGGTCTTAAAAATTGAAAGTGGGGCTTCTAAGGCATGTGGGGTATCATATAAAAGAGCGCTGCACATTCTTTTTTTTTTAGCCCGCATAGTTTTCGACTTTTGACGAAAAATGTAAAAAAAAAATACCGTCCCCCCCTCCTTATCTCCGAAATTTGCATACAGAAAAATCTGAAATTATTCTAAGGGACAGAAGTATATGTAAAGATTACAGGAAAAATAAAACGGTCACTTCCCCAATGGCCCTTTTCGTATTCACGGGCCAGTGGCTAGTGACCTGCATTGTTTTCGTGCACCAATAGCGCTTCGACGCACATTATATAACCAAGTTAAGAAAAAGCAGTAATTAACATTTAAGAAAAGGGGCATTGTTTATTTTAGGGTCAACCTTCTTAGGCGGCATTCTTCGTTTATTAACTTTAAAAACAAATAACTTTAAAAAAAGGCTCATCCTTCATTCATTGGCCAAACTAAAAAAAGGGCGTTGCAAACTACTATTTCAACGTGCAACCGAAAAAGTTTTGAAAAAAAGGGTGAGGCACAACGACTTTAGATAGTACATAAACAACATTAGTTTTTGTTTACCTACCCTAAACCTGAAAAGGGGTCATTTGTACACATCATTATGAACAACATGTGGGTTTCGTCCTACGGGACCAAACCCACATGTCGTTCTTAATGTTGCGTTGTGTTGTTGTCCTGAACACGGAAAAAAATCAGGCGTTCAAATTCGACAAAATGTTTGGAACAGCAATGCTATTCTGTAATCATTTCACCTTGAAAACCTAAGTGAAGTGAGCGTGGAGTGAGCTGTCAGTGTCATTCCACCTGATGCTAGGGATGGACCAAGCACATTTTTACAGTCACAATCGAGATTTTAATAATATTTTTTACGCTATTCTAGTGATCATTTAATATTACTTCAAAGATATTATTTAAGTGTCTAAACATTGCAAAAACCACAAAAAATTAAAAAAAAAATTGAGTTTTGTCTGAATTTCTATTTGACTATTTTATTTTAAAACCGCCTAAATAGTAATGTTGAGACGCCATATTACTTAAATACTAGCTTATAAATAATATAAAATAATTATGTATAGAATTCACATAAAAAATATAATTGAAATCTCGATTATGATTATAATATTAATGTAATTTGGTCAATCCCTAGCATCCGCGGGATGACACTGACAGTGAGCTGTCAGTGTCACGCAAGTTTTCATGGTAAGATTTTTACAGAATCGACCAGAGTTTTTATACTTACTCGATCACTTTAACGTAAACTTCAGTTTGTACTGAAAATGAATAAGCGCCGCCTGGTGACTATGATGGGAAACACAATTATTCCATACGAATTGACGTACGTCAACGTTAACGTAAACGCGATCGAGTAAGTATAAAAACTCGCACTAAGGCCACAGCTGTTTCTTTCTCGCATTTTGGGTCCAGAGTAAAAACAAAAACTAAAGTTTGACTTGATTTGCTTCTGTATCAAAAGGTTAATTTTGAACAAGGAAAATTCAATTGTTTACGGTAAAATGAGATAAGGCATTACTTACAATATCCAATACTCATTATTTTCTGTTCAACTAGCTGCGCCCCGCGGTGTTACCCGTGGTTTATGAGATACACTACAACGTGTGTTATTTAATCGGTGAGAAAAAGAAAAATAAGAAAATTAAAAAAAAAAAGTTTTGCAACCTGTACCGTGTGAGTGTGTGACATACCAAATGAAAGGGCTTACTATGAGGGTCTTGAATACATTTTTTTATAATTTTAAAATAAATCGTTTTAAAGTTATTTAAGAAAATAGACGAAAATTTACCTTCACCCTTTTTCTCCGAAACTACCGAGCCTAAAATTTTGAAAAAAATATTAAACAATAGTTCTATAACTGTAGATTACAGGAAAACCTATAAGTAGTTTTCGGTCTTAAAATAACATGGAAAATCTCCTAATATTTTGAGTACAAATTTACATTTACTGGTGGAATGTATGGGAGAACATGTTATTCAATTATAATGTTAAGTTTGTTCTCGAGATAATTTCATCCCAACTACGGAACCCTTCATAGTGCGTAGTCCGACACGCCGGTTTTTTATATTTCTATGAACAATACCTTGCTTGTTACCGATTTTCAGATGTAATCCAACTCATATGCTCACTGGAACACAATAACACAACAGTACTTCCAGAAGGCTAGCTGACTAAACGTATACGTGCAATGTAAACGCGGCTACGGAGTTTATGGAATCAACCTTGTGACCTATTTTTGTCTGCAAACGTTTTATTTGGTCAAGGTCGGAAATGTTCGGGACTTTGAAGAAATATTGCAATTCATCTTACTAAGTAGCTACACTACACAGTTATTTACAGCACAGAATAATAAAATAAAAGATTTTTTTTTTGGGATTACAATTTTAAGTTTGTTTTTCGGATAAATTCTTTTCAACTACGGAACCCTTCATTGTGCGAGGTCCGACACGCACTTGGCCGGTTTTTTTAAAGCTAATTCCAAATTCACTCGAGTTTTCGAATGCAACCAGAATTATTTTTCTACCAGCCTGAGCAACATATGCTCGTCTTTTGCAGACAACCATTACAGTACTCTTTTTGAAAGACGTAAATCACGGTTGGTTAGTCTCTGATGTCTTATTAAGGTTGATGCGCCACGGTAGCCCGCGAAATTCAAAATTTCTTACGTTTTTTGCAATTTGTAGGTCAGTGTGAGCTTGTATGTTGATTAAAATATGATTCGCGGCCGTAGCTAATATCGCTTCACAGAATTATAATCATTAGAATCAGTAATACAACTCCATAAGTTAGCATTTACCTCAAATCTAGCGATTTCATGAAATCATGAGGTTTGAGGTAAATGCTAACTTATGGAACTGTATTGCTGATTCTAATGATTATAATTATGTAAAGCCATACTAGCTACGGCCGCGAATCATATTTTAATCAACATACAAGCTCACACTGACCTACAAATTGCAAAAAACGTAAGAAATTTTGAATTTCGCGGGCTACCCTGGCGCATCAACCTTAAACCCCCGATATAACTCTTCTCCTAAAGCTAATAAAGCCATGGGGTTCTTAAAAAGATCTTGCTCCCAGTTCACCGATGTCAAAATAATAGGGATGATGACTAAAACATTATTTTTTGTCCTTCATAGAGATTATTAAAAAATATTGAACACTTATTTTTTCTTTTTTTACGTAATCAAAAAATTACGGCGATACATTGAGTTAAAATATGGCATGACGTCACGCGTAGCTAGGTTTTATACGTACAAGTGACGTAGCGAGCCCCCACTCCCCATTTTTAATGCGTGTTATCTAAGTAATTTTTTAGGTTTCCGTACCAAAATGGTAAAAAAGGAACCCTTATGGTGTGACTCAGTCAGTCTGTCTGTCTGTCTGTCTGTCACAGCTGGATATCTCAAGAACTACTAATGCTATCCACTTGAAATTTGGAACTATTTTTGAAATAAGAAAGTCATAACAATATTTATATTTTTTTTTGCAACATGGACTGAAAGGGGGTCTTAAAAATTCAAAGTGGGGCTACTAGGGCATGTGTGGTATCATATGAAAGAACGCTGTTTGCACATTCTTAAACATTTTTTTTCTTTTTTTTAGGCCGCATAGTTTTTGAGTTTTGATGAAAAATGTAAAAAAAAATACCGTTCCCCCGCCTTATCTCCGAAGTTTGCAAAGATGAAAATCTGAAATTATTCTATGTGATAGAAGTTTATGTAAAGATTACAGGAAAAATAAAACGATGTCTCTAAGTAGCACACTTTTTCAGAAATCGGAACGGAACCCTCGGTGCACGAGTCTGACTCGCTCTTGACCAGTTTTTTATTAATATGATAACGCAAAAAATACGTGTCTAATATTTTATTATCTGACTGACGGGACTAAATAGTTTTTTTTTTTTTACGCAGGTATCATCCATTGAGCATTAAGGCGACATGATGTTCAATTGATGTTGATTCGTCATATTGATTGGAGATTCTAAACGAGCGTAATGATACATGTATCTATAAGAACAATCCCACAATTAGAGTTACAATTTTATTAGGTCTGTGGCGGCATCTACATCGCCACATATGAACTACGCATCAATGACATGACGTCACGCAAACCTGCATCGCGCAATTAGAGTTTACCACGCGATTAGCATATATACAACGTCCCGACATCAACCGTCGGGCAGTAGCCCACCAGACTCAACATCCGTCTGGTTGGAGGATCCTCCCTTTTCTATGGAGGATGAGTTAACTTTACACCCTGTTCCTCAAGCCTCTAAAGGTCAATCAATCTGCCTAGCCTTTTCCCAACAATATTGGGGTCGGCTTCCAGCCTAACCGGATGCAGCTGAATACTAGTATTTTACATGGAGCGACTGCCCATCTGACCTTCACAACCCAGTAACTGGGTAATACAATACCCTTTGGTAAGACTGGTTGTCAGACTTTTGAGCTTCTGACGACCCGTAACGGCTGCCAAAGATCCTCGAATGACAGTCGGGAGCAACGGCTTAATGTGCTTTCCGAAGCACGGAGGTAGGTCTCGGTATGTAAAGTTGGTCACCCATCCACTCAATAACCCCGGCAAGCATAGCTTAAGCTGACGGATCGACCTGTGGTGTGCTGTCCTGTGTGTGTGTTATTAATTAGCCACGAGCTCCTCTTTTTTTAGAGTTATGATTAGTAATTATTCTTACTTTACAGAATTCCGAAAAAAAAACTTCTCAAGATTTTTTCGGATCCAGCCAAGGGAATAGCGACTAATTAGGACTAACTTGTTAGAAAGAGACCTAATTAGGAAAGCTTTCACATTTTTCTTTACCGAATAATCCAACTTAGTTTGTACGGTCAGCAAAAGAAGTCGGTTAACACTGATACTTTTTGACATCATCTAAATTACACAAAATGATACGTTAATGTCTTTTAAGCATTTAATTTATTAGATAAGGGTTCATTTTCTTTCTAATTTACATGTGTTCCGATTTTAATTAACTATTTTTCTCAATAATTAAGATTTAGAAAACACAAGTGTTAATCGATTTTTGTTGCTGGCACCTACCTAGCCTACTTGAATATTCTGGTACGACCTTGGTCATTGTCCCGGCGAGACGTTTGATAACCAATTCTGACCAATCGTATCGACACAATTGGGACTAAGGTTGGCGAAATTGCTTCATTATGGGTTATTTAAATACACATAACATGACGACAGAGTTCCCCGACGGGTTTGGCAGAGGTGTAGATACCTATAGTACACCTGGGGAGCGACCTTATTGCGATCAACCGGACCCAAGTACTCCCCAGACTCTGGGCTGACTGAGAAATCCCTGACGAAAAAACCCAATAACACTTTGCCCGACCCGGGAATCGAACTCTGGCCCACTGGACCAACGAGGCAATTAGTAGTTTATTTAAATACGATAAAAAGTAACTAAAGGAAAACGAAGAATTGAAAGCTTTTCTAATCACAAAGAAAGAAAGAAAAAGTGTTTATTGGCGACACAAATAATAAAAATAATAATAATAATAATAAAATCGTTTATTTATGAAAAGGTGCAGATTTACAATAACTTATCTTAAACATTAAAGAGGACACAGTTGCTCATTTGCCTGAACTAGGTAGAACCTGTGTTTCAGGCTATAGAGGTGCTTAGAATTATAAAATATAAAATTAACAACGTACAAGACTACTTAAAACTTAAATATTAACTTAAAAGACTAACATGTTTTATTTACAGACAACGAGTAAATCCTCTGTCTCACTGTATGGTATGCTAAGTAAAAATTGCAGAATAATCTTTTTACAGTCGTAATTATTTAATTTATAGATACTTAATTTCCTATTTAATTTATTGTACAGAAATGGGCCTAAAAATGTATAAAATCTGTTTACAAAGACATATTTAGATGATGCATTTGACTCACATACAATATCATTCCGTCTCTTATTAGTACTTTCAATGTTATAGGAGAGCATGGTGTGCTGTTTTAATACCAAGTGCGATATGAAAAGCTGGCGAACAGTCAGCACGTTACAAGATTTGTATAGCAGATCTGTAGGATAGAGAAAGGGATGGAAGTTTGCTACTTTTAAAATAGCTCTCTGTGCTCTTTCAAGAGGCAGTAAGTAAGTTTTTGGTGCTCCACCCCATGAAGTAATACAGTACTGTATTACAGATTGACCTAGGGCCAAGTAAACTTGTGACATAAGTTTTTTATCTGCAATTGCTCGCAGTTTTTTAAAAACAAAAATTAACCTGCGTACTCTTGTAACCAAACTGTCAATATGTGGTCTAAATGAGAGCGACTCGTCTATTAGAACCCCGAGATATTTCATGTTACATGTTTTGAGGATAAAAGGACACTTACATACGCTGACTGAGCGGAGTCCGCAACGATGAGCATACAAATGAGAGTTAGTAATGTTAAAAAGCGGTTTGCGGATGGAGAAGTGAATATATTTTGTCTTATCGGCATTTAATGTTAGTAAGTTGCTTTGAAGCCAGTTAGATACAGTATTAAAACCTATTTGAGCATATTCGTACAATTCGCTATTTGTTTTAGCGGTGAAAATTAACGCCGTGTCATCTGCATACGATATAATTTTGCCTTGTTTGATATTTAAATTACACAAATCGTTAATGTAAACCAGGAAAAGGGTGGGACCCAAAATACTTCCTTGGGGAACACCAAAACTTGTGTTTTTTTGCTCGTCGCTAATAATATTGTCAATTTTAACACATTGATATCGATCGTCTAAGTAGTCAGCAAAAAGTTTCAGCGGCGTTCCCCTTATTCCTAAGGCCTCTAATTTGTACAAAAGCGTAGAAACGGACACTGTATCAAAAGCCTTCGCCAGATCAAGGAAAATCCCCAGGGTCTGGTTTCCCTTACCAAGTTCTTCTGAGACATAATCTGTTACACTGTGCACTGCATCGGCTGTGGATAATTTGGCTCTAAAACCAAATTGCGCAGATGATAAGAATTCATTTTTCTCTAGATAGTTAACTAATCTACTGTTTATAATTTTTTCTAGTATTTTAGATAAAGAGGGGAGTAGTGATATTGGCCGATAATTGTTAACTAGGTCTTTGTTTCCGGATTTGAAGATAGGGATTACAATTGCTTTTTTTAGACATTTAGGGAAAATGCCTTCAGAAAAACACATTCGAAAAATATGTGTTAAGGGAGGTACAAGGATATGCTTAAAGAGTTTAAGGGTCTTATTGCTAATATTATCCCATCCAACAGCACAGTCATCTTTTAGTCCACAGATTATTCGGGTAATTTCATCTTCGTCGGTATCTAGCAAGGCAAAAGATTTTAGGGTACGTCTATTTTCAAACTTTTGGGAAGAATGATGAACACAGTCAGGTTTTGGAATCTGCTCGGCAAGAGTTTTCCCAACATTTACGAAAAAATTATTCACGTCGTTTGCTGACAGGATAGGTGAAGGATTAGAAAGCAGTAAACTCGAATTTGATTCACGCTGACTTGACATATAGGTGACATTTTTAATGTGTTTCCAAAGTTGCTTGCTATTGCTTCCCGCTCTATTTAACTCATTTTTATCGTAACTTCTCTTTAAATCCTTTAGGAGGTTGTTACAAAAATTCCTGTATCTGGTATAGGTGACTTTAGTGACGATATTATCTGGGTCCCTCCTATATCTTTGATGAAGTTTATCTCTCTGTCTTATACACCGAATTAGGCCAGGAGTAATCCAAGGTTTAATATTATAATTTTTCTTGTTTACTGTAATAACGGCCGTGTTGCGTAATATAGCTGATTGAACATGTTTTATTAAGTACGATAAAGCAAAATTAGCGTCAGCTGTATTGAAAACTGGGCTAAAATCAATGTTGCATAAATCATATTCAAGTTTGTTTATGTTTAGTTGCGTTTTGGTCTGTGGGCGATTTTGCTTAGGCAGCGTTAAGTTAAGGGTCAATAAAACTGCGTGATGGTCGGTAATTGTAGAGTTAGTAACAAGCGTAATAAATGAAAAACTGGATTTGATTATCATATGATCGAGGCAGGAACCGCTTTGATGAGTAGGCAGTGTATGTGCGGGCAGGAAACCATGGAATGAGCAGATATTAAGATAGTCTTGGATCCCTGCATTGCAGTTATCAGCGTTAATGTTTATATTTATATCTCCTGTTAGTATAACATTCTTAAAAGTACTCACTGATTGAAAAATTTGGTTTAAAGAAGCATGAAAAGCATCCAAGTTTCTAGCAGAAGGGGATCTATATATAGCAATTATTGCAGCGGTTGTACCAATTTTGATAATCAAGCAATTACTCTTACAGTCGAGTAGATTGGGTTCCTCGACTGTGACCATTAAATAATCTTTTGAATAGACAACCACACCATCATTTTGATTGTTATTGATTCTGGTAAATGATACGTTGTACCCAGGTATTACTGGGAGGTTATCCTGGCGATTAGATAACCAGCACTCGGTTAGTATTATTAAATCACAATTAAAGTTAAGTCTATGAAGAAAAATGTTAAAGCTATCCATGTTCTTATAAATACTACGAATGTTTTGGGTTAGTATGGTTAGTGACTTTTGATACACGGAAAGATATTGTCTGCAGTCTTCAACCTTACATGACTTTGAAACAGTTTGAAAACTGTTATCTATGTCCGTAATTAAGGTACTATCCATAGTGTAACAAAAATGTAAATAAAAATTAAAGTCTAAAGTAAAAACAGGTATGTGGCGCTCTTAGGCGCCTTCATAATCGATTGAGTTTAGGTACCTGTTTTCGGCAGACTTTTTAGCTGGACAATCTTGATCTCCCGTTTTGTGGCTCGCTGGTTTTTTGAAGCGCAGACATGTTGCACATTTTGGCGCTTCGGCTTTCTTTGTGCATTCCTGGATGGTGTGCCCTTCTTCACCGCAATGACCACACGTAGGGGCAGTGACTTTGCAGAACTTGGCTGCGTGGCCGTACTGCTGGCACTTGTAACATCTAGTTACCAGAGTGAAGTCACGTATTGGGCAGGACGTCCAATCAATAAATAGTCGTTCCTAGGTGATCAGGGCCTTGCGAATGACGGCTGGAACTTCTAGTATATAATTGCAGTAATCAGAATCTTTTCTCCCAGATTTGTGGCTCAGTTTTATTGAGGTCATAAATGTATCTCGGGACGTAGTCGGCAGTTTGTCAGCTAAATTTTGTTCGTAGATACATTTAAAGACCTCATTTTCAGTCATAGATGAGGGCACTCCAATTACTACAATGCGAGGTTTGCGCTTTCGGGGTTCGTCGACGGTAAGCTCCGACGAAGCAGTTTGGACTGTTCGCTTGAGTTTGTCCAGGTCGTCTTTAGTCTCCGTGCTGATTATGAGACCTCCTTTTCCGATTTTACGTACGCCTCGTACTTTCAACTTCATTTCACCTGGGCATATGATGTTCTGGACCATGTTCCTGGTTTCGTCACTGGTCTTTGAGTTGTCACATGGGAAAATTGCCACGGAGCTAAGTTGGTTCGGACGAACAAAATTGCTGGATCCCTTCTTCACCATATCGGCAAAAGATGTATCACTCCTCCCAGCTCCTTGCTTCGTACAGGACTCCTGAATGGTGCGGTTCATCTCTGTAAGACAGTCCGTTAGGTCTCGAGCTTCAGTCATGGTTTTAAGGGCGGTATGGGTTTGTATGGCATTTGATTTCAGCGACTGGTATCGCACGGCCATTTGAGAAACTCCGTGTCCAATTTTTCGACAAAGAGTACTGATTTTTAACTTCTGTTCCGAATTGAGTTTTCCATCATTAGCAATAGCACAGACCTCATTTAAGCATTGTTCAATAGACCCCATCCAGTTCTGGATTTCCGGAGTGGGGATAAGTTCAGCTGGGTCCACAGCCACTTCTTGGCTCTGCTTGGGTTGTTGAGTTGGTCTTGGTGTTGGTGTCGTTGGAGGGCTGCGCGATGTCAGCCCGCTCCGGATAAAGGGGCTGCCTTCCATACTTCAGGTTATAAAAATTGTATATTATTATACTCTAGTCAGATCATTCTTGACATCACTTGATTTATAAAACACGCTAGTACACTATAAAAACTGGGTCAGTATTTATGCAAGTGTTAATTAATTTATTTTATTAATGCATTGATGTGCACGTCTGTATGCGTTGACGACGAATCGCAATCCTAAAATGAAGCTGAACACTCTTAAAAAAAAACTGGCCAAGTGCATGTCACAGTCGCACCACGCACAATGAAGGGTTCCGTAGTTGAAAAGAATTTATCCCAAAAATTTAACATTGTAATCCCAAAAAAAAAAAATTATGTGATGGAATAATAAATTAACATTTTTCGGACTTTTCCCTTTACTTGTGGTCTCATAGACCTTGCTTCTTGCCAAATTTCATTATTCTAGGACAACGGAAGTACCCTATAGGTTTTGATTTACTTGCGACTATCAAAATATGTCGCATAAATAAATGGCCGTGTTTTATTATTATTTATTGAATATTACCAATCAACTGACCAAAGAAAACGATTCAATGATCCAATTTTAAACTTAAACTTAAGTTTAACTTTTTTATTTTAAACTTGACTTAAGAGCGTTGACTCGGTACGGCTTTCATACAAACTTTCAAGTCCTTTTTTATCGAAATGAATGAACCGATTTTAATGAAACTTCATACGCATAAGTAGGATACATAGGTCTAAAAAGTTAGTAAAGAACATTTTCTAAATGTCTTATTTAAAAAAAGATAAATGGAAATCTCTGCTTCTATGGAATATTTAAAATCGGTCTAATTTAGCTGCAACACTATTTTTCGAAAATGTTCTTAACTAACTTTTTAGACCTATGTATCCTGCTTATGCGTATGAAGTTTCATTAAAATCGGTTTATTCATTTCGATAAAAAAGGACTTGAAAGTTTGTATGAAATGCCGTACCGAGTCAACGCTCTTAACATGAGTATAACATTAGATTTCTACAAGTGGAACGTGCTTGAACTGCAAACTTAATAAGACTTTTGTTTGAACTTCTACTTATCCAGCAAGAAAGTCGTTAATCCCCAAGAGCAATTAAGTGATCATCGATAGTACTTCTGATCGAGTTAGTTTCTAATGTATCAGACATTATCTCATCATCATCATTTTGCAGTTTGACAAAATCTTTCCAGCCAGCCCTAGTTCGACAACCAACACTAGTTCTTAAAATTATTCTCAATGCGACAGGGAAGAACACAATAGGGATGATGCCTGGGTAAAATAAAAGAAATTCTATTTAGTCCGTCAGTCAGATAATAAAAAAATATTAGACACGTATTTTTTGCTTTATCATATTAATAAAAAAATACTTAGCTATCACGCATTAAAGTTGGGGAGTGGGGGCTCGCTACGTCACTTGTACGTATAAAACCTAGCTACGCGTGACGTCATGCCATATTTTAACTGAATGTACCGCCGTCATTTTTTTATTACGTAAAAAAAGAAAAAATACGTGTCCAATATTTTTTAATAATCTCTATGACGGACAAAAAATAAATTTTTAGTCATCATCCCTATTGCATTGAGAATGTTTTCAGTCTGTTTCACCACCTACGACTTACTTGGCAGATAATTTCATACAAATTCTGTTACATTTTTTAATTTATTCGGTAAGTAGTGGCTATTCGGACATCATGAAAGAGAGAGACCCTTAAGAGGCCGTACACGAAATTTTGCCGATTTCTCTGATTTACGTGATTTTACAGAAGTTAGTAGTGTTAAAATACTCTATATCTATAAGTCTTAACTTGAAAGATTTCAATTATGATCTAATGAATAAGCTACTTTTTTATTTTGCGTCGAGTTTATGATGCGAGAATTAGGTTGTTTTAAAAGATTTTTTAATGCCAAATGTGTTTGATTTTTTGCATTTTGTTTTCAGGAAATGAACTGAAGTTTATGTATGTTGTTTTTATTTTATGAACGAGAGTTCTAAGTAGCCGAAATCAAAAGCAATTTTTTGCTCATTTACTCTAAAATTTGACTGAGTTAAATATTTTTTTACTCTAATTTTTTATATGAAAGTTATAAGAAGTGATTCATACATTGTATAGGCAACTTTCACACGAATATATTGTAATTTTTCCATACCCTTTAGACGGTAAAACGATTCGTAAATATGTGATATTCTAAACCTCTTACAGCAATAATTCACAAACCTGTCGCCGGTTTAGGTCGATTAAACAAAATTAAATTAAAAAATTAAAAAAGTAGCTCATACATTATATCATAATTGAAATGATCTTTAATTTTGCGCATTAAAACTTATAGAAATACAGTATTACAACTCTAAAATCACGTAAATCAGCGTAATCGGCAAAATTTCGTGTACGGCCTCCGCCCAACGGCGCGACGCGACGGGGACGGGGCGATGCAATATATCATAGAAATTGTTTTAATGGAGTCGTGTCAAGGCTCTTACAGACAGAGGCGATATCGCGAGCGATATTGCGATATTATCGCGTCGAAACACCGCTACGCGACACGTCGCGACTCGATATCGCCTCTGTCTGTAAGAGCCTTTACGCTGTCACTTCGCACCTATCTACGGGAGCCTTTATGCAATAATATCCCAGAACGATTAATTTGTCTGTCAATCATACTAATTGTCCCCTTCCAATTTATCAGTAGGTATATGTTTATGTTGTGATTATGAAGTTTGCAATAGGCTCAAGAAAATAAATGACTAAAGTACAATATGAAAATACGTGCCTTCCCGCACACAAATAACGAAATCTTTATAAAAACAAAGTGATTCAGTTGCTTAGATTTCATGATGTTATTGTTAAATATTTATGAATCATATAAACTTATCTAGACAATTATCTTCTTAGCGTCAGACAGGCGTAAAAAATTAGTTAACACTGTGAGTAGTAAGTTGATTTTAAGGTGACGTGTAGTGAAAAGATAAAATCTGAAAAGAAAAAATATAGTTTAATAGAGAAAAATAATAATACCAACTTCAAAAAAAATTCAATTGGTTCTACGGGCATCGAATCTTTGCACGTATACAGATTTAATATCCCCCACCATTTCTGTAGTATCCCTAGCGATTTTACAAAAACCCTGATATCCTCGATATCCTACGACACATGCGTAATATTATAATAATAATTATATTAATGGGTAGTACTTAAACGCACATTAAAAATTGGTAATAAAAAATACTGTTTGCACATCAGCATGTCTAAATAAATTAAACTTAACGTCAGGTTGACGGAGCCTCGCTGTGCGGGGCTCCTATTTCTGTCTACAGTGTTAAAAGGAACCTAACCAAACCGAACCTCGGGGTGCCCAATAATTATAATTTGTACAAGTTTTGATATTCAATTAGTTAATTAGTAGTGCAATCATTGATTTGGTGTACATGTAGATTATTAAATGGGAAGTATTTGATGTATGAATATTTTTCTGCTGTGCGATGAATAATTTTCCTTAGTTAATATGATTTGAAAAGTATAAGAATAATTACTTCAAAATGTTAAAGATTACAATTTTTTCTCTTAACTCATTTATAGCAAATCAAATGGAAGAACCGACTTTCCAATTTCCCAATTGGCCACCCTTAATCAAATGCAACCTCTCTATGTAATTGAATTTATTAGAAAAGAATAGAATGATATTTATTTGCTTAAAAATATGGTAAAATACAAAAAAATACAAGAACATATTTAAGGCCCTGGTTCCAAGCTTGGTTTAGCTCGGTGTGTAAGTGAAATGGCGTTATGACTGTCTAGTTTGACGCACGAGATAGAAGACTCTCACGCGCACCGGAATTATGTCGTAAAAGTGCAAATAAAATCGTATAAAATTAGAAATTAACTATTTAATAAAAAGTAATCCATCACTGGATGCAGTTTGGAATTTGACATTTCATGGTATATTTTTAATTATAATTATAATTGCTAATGAAGGGATAAACAGCTTTTAAAGATTATTAGGAGGTATGTTTAAAGGTTTTTTTGGTGCATTAAAGTATGTTTAATTATGTTTTGGCTTCCATCACTGTATGCGGAAAGGACTTGAACATATCATATTTTTTTTACATGTCAAAATTATTTACGGTTTATGAGATACACAGCTTTAAAAAACCACCTTTTTGATCGTTTTCAGGAAATCTGGATTCTAGTCGCCCCTTCCAAAAGGAGTTTCGTTTGGAGAAAAATGGACAAGAAACTCCACCATACATGTTTTGCTAAGCCTACAAATTTTCACAAGCATATAATAATATACAATACGTGCAATATATTCCACATATCCTGTTGTTTTTACACAAGCTATTCCGCAGGCCGTAATTAAGGATAAAACATTTTGTATACAACTTGTCACGACGTTATTCGGTTGTTTATTTACACTGTGGGGCAATAAACAATCTAAGTATAACACGCAATGTACGAGTGTACCGTAAAGTAATTTCGTGCTTGGGTGGTTGGAAGGTTCTTTTTTATGGATTCCGTACCCGAATGGTGTTAAACGGAACTCTATTTACTAAGCCTCCGCAGACCGTCTTCCCCTCCTCATCTCTTAGCTGACGTTCGCACGCACGTAAAAATATCACGGCGGGATTTTATCGCGCATTGTATTTTCAACTCCGGTGTTGAGCCGAGCTTCGAGAATCCAACCTAACAACAACAGAGTGCATCCCAGTGCGTCGAAAAAACACACTGTTGGATTTTCAACTCTTGGCGCTAAGCAGAGCGTTGACAGTCCAGTGCGCGAAAAAAAATCGCCGCGATATTTATACGTCCGTGCGAACGTCGGCTTACTCACTCTCTTAGTCACATGCGTTTCGTCCCTGCTCATTACAAGCCCGTACCAACCCAAACGATTTCCTTTGACATGGTTAGATTATAAACTATCGAAAATTAATAAGAGGTATATACATATACACTTAGGGCACTGATTTGAACGGCACTTCCTGGAACGGCACCTAAGCACTTCTACTAAGAGTGTAAGCAGTATTATACAGTAACAATTTATCGACAGTTTACAATGTCACGAGTTAGTATAAACTAACGATAGGAAATTATACGGTGACATAATAAAATCAATTTGCTTAGCCTTTTCCCAACTATGTTGGAGTTGGCTTCAAGTCTAACCGGATGCAGCTGAATACCAGTATTTTACATGGAGCCACTGCCTATCTGACTTGCACAATCCAGTTACTGGGTAATACGATATCCCTTAGTAAGACTGGTTTTCAGACTTTCGGGCTACTGACGACCCGTAACAACAGTCAAAGATCTAAGAATAACAGCCGGGACCAACGGCTTAACGTGCTTTCCCAGGCACGGAGGAGTCTCGGTATGGTCACACATTCACGGACCAACCCCGGTAAGAGTAGCTTAACCTGATAGATCGACCCGTGCGGTTGTTATTATTTAGCCACGAGCTCCTTCAATTAATTATTAGTACAGTCATATTAAAATACTCAGAGCGATGACTTGTGTTATTTCCTTAATATGACGCTAATTTTGATTTAGCATGAATTACCACTAGTAGGACAAGATTTATACAAACAATTACCTACAAAGCAGGAATTTCAAAATGACTCATTAAGAGGAAACGTGGGTGCTCTTTTCTCCATACAAAAAGATACAAACGCTCTCGCCTGTTTTCTTTCTGGTTAATGACCATAAAGCAATGATTTTTTACATAAATATAAATATCAGTTAATTGTATGCCCCTATGTTTTCCTTTTTGATGATATATTATTTTTATAGGAACTAAAACCCTCCAAAAATGCTCAAAATTGCCTATTCAGACCGCTGTCAACAGACGCCTAGTGTACCAATTTGACAACTATTAACGAAAAAAGAAAAACATAGGGGCATAGTATATATCCTTCTTATTCAGTTTATGAAATATCTTTTAAATTGGTCCAATATTGGAGGAGGAAATAGGCGAGAGCCAAACCCTGAAATGTGACTTTTTACATAGGCTATTTAGTCGGATCTGCAGTTTTGTCCTTATCGCACGAATTCGAGGGCGGAGCGCTCGCAGAGCGACAGCAATACCTTCTTAAAATACCTAACTGTCCACCCGTCTTTCCTCTTAAGATTACTCGACCTAAAGAGAACACAGAAACTCTGACCTAACAAACGTAACACCAGAACATTCCCGCCGAAGCCCGTTATTTTCATGATATTCTTGCCACACAAGTATGGATAGACCAAAGACTAAGCCGACGTTCGCACGGACGAAAAAAATCGCGGCGGGATTTTATCGCGCACTGGATTTTCAACTCTCGGTATTGAGCCGAGCTTCGAGAATCCAACCTAACAAAAAAAGAGTGCATCCCAGCGTGACGAAAAACACACTGTTTGATTTTCAACTCCCGGCGCTAAGCAGAGCGTTGAAAATGCAGTGCGCGAAAAAAAATCACCGCGATTTTTTTACGACCGTGCGCGTGCGAACGTCGGCTTAAAAATGGACTGAGCGTTAGCCTCAAAAACAAAAGTGACCACTCTCTAGAAAGAGACAAAGCGAATTTGCGGCCAATACCTACTACTAAAGAGATATAATAAATACTAAAGACAATAGAGGAGATCGTGGCTAAGTAATAACTGCCGCACGGGTCGATCCGTCAGGTTAAGCTGCGCTTGCCGGGGTTGATCAGTGGATGGGTGACCATCTTTACATACCAAGATTCCTCCGTGCCTCGGAAAGCACGTTAAGCCGTTGGTCCCGGCTGTTATTCGTGGATCTTTGACAGTCGTTACGGGTCGTCAGAAGAGCGAAAGTCTGACAACCAGTTTTACCAAGGGGTATCGTATTACCCAGTAACTGGGTTGTGGAGGTTAGATAGGCAGTCGCTCCATGTAAAATACTGGTATTCAGCTGCATGCAGTTAGACTGGAAGCCGACCCCAACATACATAGTTGGGAAAAGGCTAGGCAGATTGTTGGACCTACTACTAAAGAGACAACTGGCCCGAAACTTGCTTCGTCTCTCTCGTACTTTAGGTCTGTATTTAATGCACAGCTGAATACGAAACGAGTCTATTCTCTCTCTACAGGGTGTAAGGGACAGCCCTCCGCAAACTAACAGGGTGCATTCAGCTCCTCATTTTGAATCGTATTCCACCGGAAATTTTCTCAGGAAAATTTTAATTTTTTCAAAAATTTTTTCAGTTACATTTTCATTATTTCAATGTAAAATTGCATTGTGTGTTTGCAGCTATGTAAAAAAAAGCTGCAAAAAAAAACAGCAAAAAAAGAAAACCAGCAATGGATGTTGAAATACTCTAACCAACGACGCGTGAAATCAGCTGTTCACTTTCTGTCTAGCTACAGAGTTCATCGAACTCACCGCATACCTATTACCTACCCCTCCCAACCAGTAATAGACGCTCCGATTTCTGCACAAAAACACAAACAAATCAGGTTTATTGGATTCCCTTAACGTTCCTGAAAAAATTTCATGTACCGGTCATCTTAGTATGACATAATGAATTCATCCTATCAGTTTGCGGAGGGCTGTCCCTTACACCCTGTATACATGTCTATGGGATAGACCAACGAGAGAATGCTCTATCTCTGTTTGCACAAAAAATAATAATTTGGTATTGTGGGGATAGAATGTGCATTCGCTTGTTTGATTTAAACGTACATATTCGCGAAGTCACCGTTCGAATTTCGAAGTGATGTTTAAAACCGGCCAAGTGAGTGTCAGACCACGCACAATGAAGGATTCCGTAGTTGGCATGAATTTATCCCAAGGACCAAAGTACAAACTTAACATTATAGTTGAAAAACATGTTCTCCCATACATTCCAACAGCAAATGTAAGTTGCTCGACTATTACTCGTTAACATACTTAGCTGTGGCAGTTTTCCTTTTAACTTCATTATAATTGTATACTACTGCTAAGAATTTTTTTCACGTATCCAGAAACAACCAATCCAGGAACAACAGTTTCCTCAGAGCCGCAATGTTTTTGAACGGCCTATCCAACGATACTACTATACTCTATCAATGGAATAGACGAGAAAAAAACACATACCTTGCTTCTTGCCAAATTTCATGATTCTAGGGCAACTGGAAGTACTTACACTATAGGTTCTGATTAACTTGCGAGTATCAAAATATGTCGCATAAATGCCCGTATTTTTTTATTGCGTTGGCTTAGAAGCTTGATTTTTTTAGAACTACAATAAGGGACCATAAACCTACGTATTTGATAGTAATTTCAACTTAATACCTCCACGCGTTCCTGAGAAAAAGGGTCTTGACAGACAGACAGACAGACAGACGGACAACGAAGTGATCCTATAAGGGTTCCGTTTTTTTCCTTTTGAGGTACGGAACCCTAAAAAATTATAACAATAATATCACACTTGTTTTTCAGTTTTAGTCTTTAGCTATGTACATTGGTTAAAAATATCTAACGCATGACCGCAGCAGCAATTGAAAACATGTATGACTTCATAGCACAAACCTCAGTATAAATATTAAAATAGAAAAGAAGTCTGTCATAACATCAAGTGAATTATGTTTATAATCCTCTCTCATCATATAATTTAGGAGCAGTACGTCGATTCTGTAAAATTCAAACAACAACTCGCTATTCACTCTTGCTCGTACACAACATATTTTTATAAACAATTTTTTTTTTTTTGTTATTAAGAATTTTATATGACAGCCAAACTTTGCACTGCAATTACTTCATACTAAGCGGTTGAGTCCAGTGAACTGTTTTTTTCGTTCACTGGTTGAGTCATAATCATATTAAACAGATTCCACTGTAACAAAATTTCAAGACTCATTCATTTCATTTTTTCATTGTATTCTCCGTTTGAAGTTAATGCACTCCATGATAAAAACTCGAAGAATGTTTCGTTATATGAATGAAGGGGCGACACATTAGGTACTTTTCTGCTCATGTTAATACCAGTAATTTACATGGAGAGACAGCTTAACTGACCTCTACAACCAGTAACTGGGATAGGACCCCTTGGTAAGACTAATTGTCAAACTTTCGGGCTTCTGACGACCCGTAAATCTAAGAAAACAAAATGGCAATCATAATACTCGTAATTATGAGGTTTGATTTAATATAAGCCAACAAAAATCAGCACATAAACAGTCATAAAAACCGGCCAAGTACGAGTCAGACTCCACACCGAGGGTTCCGTTCCGATTTCTGAAAAAGTATGACATACATATTTAGAGACATCGTTGTAATTTTCCTGTACCTAATCTTTACATAAACTTCTATCAGATTTTTCTCTGTGCAAACTTCGGTGACAAGTGGGGATCTGTATTATTTTTTTTACATTTTTCGTAAAATGTAAATATTAAAATAAATTACCGCCCCCCACCCCCCTTTGGGCGTAATTTTTTTTACATTTTTCATCAGAAGTCGAAAACTATGCGGCCTAAAAAAAAATGATACCCCACATGCATTTTTTAAGACACCCTTTCAGTCCCTGTTGCTTAAAAAATATATTTTTATTTCTTTCTTATTTACAAAATAGTTGAACAAACGTCACCTAAAACTGTTATAAATTTCAAGTTGATAGCATTAGTAGTTCTTGAGATATCCAGCTGTGACAGACAGGCAGACTGAGTCGCATCATAAGGGTTCCTTTTTAACCGACTTCCAAAAGGAGGAGGTTCTCAATTCGTCGGAACCTTTTTTTTTTTTATTTTTTTTTTTTATTTTTTTTTATGTATGTTCCCCGATTACTCGAAAATGGCTGGACCGATTTGGATTTTTCTTTTTTTGTTCGAAAGGGTATACGTCCCAAGTGGTCCCATGATCATCAAGTCAGGATCTGATGATGGGATCCCATGGAAATCGAGGGAAACCTTCAAATTTTATGGGCACACCTATATCGATTTCGGTATTTTTTATAGTAACTCGTGCATTTGCTCTCGGAAAGTACCATTCGGTGAACTGGAACTGATGATGAAGACCACAGAGGGCCATCGGAAATACTCAATTATATCTAAGTATATAACAGGTTGCGATTCGATTACTTTAATATGGTTTATGCTCGTCAAAATAATGGTAATGGTGACTTCACCATGAGCTCCATTTCTCCTGGTTCTTACTAGGAGAACTCCTCAACAATTAACGTCCCTGCATCGGGAAAAGCAACATTTTGTAAAACGTGATGAGCAGTTGACATTGCGTTATTGTAACTTAGATAAATTACAAACTGAACCACTAAAAAGTGAAAAATATTTTTTTTTTTACAAAAACAAAAACCGACTTCCAAAAAAAACACTACAAAATGAAAAATAACTTTAATTTCGGAAGTCGGTGGCAAAAAACTAAAATACAGATCCAAAGACACCGACTTCCGAAATTAAAGTTATTTTTCATTTTGTAGTGTTTTTTTTGGAAGTCGGTTTTTGTTTTTGTAAAAAAGTTTTTATTACCATTTGGGTATGGAACCCTAAAAACGACATACAACAGGGCTAAAATGAGGGTGTTTTACTGAGAGTCTCCAGGTTTCTTGTCTACAAAGGACATTATTCTCCACTGATAAGAAGCTTAGCGTCAGCAAAGCTCTTTGACTACAAACACACGAATATTCCGGGAAATACCACAACACATTGCCTTTGTTTACAGTTACTATAAAGTTTACCTACGCGAGATAAGACGTGGATACAGGAAGGTACTGTAATTTTTAGGGTTCCGTACCAAAATGGTAAAAAAGGAGCCCTTATGGTGTGACTCAGTCTGTCTGTCTGTCTCTCACAGCTGGATATCTCAAGAACTACTAATGCTATCAACTTCCCTTATCCAACTATTTTGCAAATAAGAAAGAAATACAAATATTTATATTTTTTTTGCAACAACGACTGACTGGCCTTAGTAGCCCCACTTTGAATTTTTAAGACCCCCTTGTCTTAAAAATTCAAAGTGGGGCTACTAAGGCATGTGCACACTTTTTCAGAAATCGGAACGGAACCCTCGGTGCGCGAGTCAGACTTGCTCTTGACCGGTTTTTTTTTAAACGACTTCCGAAAAGGAGGAGGTCAATGTTCGACTTTATGTTTTTTTTTATGTGTGTTCACCGATTTCTCCGTCAAATTGTGAACCGATTTTGAAAATTCTTTTTTTGTTTGAAAGGGTATGCTCTCGAGGTGATCCCATTGTCATTGGGTCAGGGTCATGGTCAGGGTCTCATCAAGAAAGGAAAAACAATATTGTATACATTTTGTACATAATATGAACTTTTTCACAAGTCATGTCATAAAGTAAGTGCGCGAATCAATTGATCCGTGATAATTTTTTGTTGTGAATAACAATGCCTCACTAACCTTACCTTGCCGAATTCATGTTCATGATGGTTTACGGTTTTCACACGTGCATGTTTTCCGGCTATTCATGATTCTAAACTAGCGGACCCGACAGACGTTGTCCTGTCTGAAAGATCCCGACTGCAGCGCCACCTACCAGGTCCAATTGTGTTTTCAAACCATCCAGGAACCAATTTAAATATACACATAAAATTTAATCTAAATCGGTCTAAGGAGGAGTTAGTTTTGATTTACTTGCGAGTATCAAAATAAGTCGCATAAATGGCCGTATTTTTTTATTGCGTTGACTTAGAAGCTTGATTTTTTGAGAACACCAAGCGACCTTAGACTTACGTATTTGGTATTAATTTCAACTTGATACCTCCACGCGTTTCTGAGAAAAAGGGTCTTGACAGACATACATACAGACAGACAGACAGACGGATAACGAAGTGATCCTATACGGGTTCCGTTTTTTTTCTTTTGAGGTACGGAACCTTAAAAAACGTATGACACTGAAAATATATATTAGTAATATTTATTTATGTCTTCAATCACACCATTTTGAATTATCAAGAAGTTCTAGTTTACATATCATCACGCCTGTTCAAAAAATTATTATAATAAACAAAAGAAAATCACATACCCAACACAGCTAACAGTATCTCCTTCCACACACAACATTTTTTTTCACTTTTCTCCACATTGTTATTTAGTTGTTGACTAATTGTGTACACCATTGTCACTGATTCACCACTTCTTCTGCCTACCCTCTTACTTGCACTGTCTTTATAAGCCGTCTGGAAGAAAATCACTGTTTGATTATGATCCTTTTATAGTATCAACTGTATTTGCGCTGTTCTTATCTCTCGGTACACTTGAATGTTAAGGTGAGTTTATATGGTTAAAATAAAATATTTAAAAATGAGAGTTTGTGAGGTAATTGTGCAATTAAAAAACAATGCTGCTCTATTTGTGAAATTAGACAGATGTCATTGGTAAAAAATATTAATTTCGGAATTCTTGTACCTACAACTTAGGAATACAGGGTGAGAATTTTTTTAAAGACTTCAAAAGTAAGTTTTTTATTTTCACTGTAACTACTTAGTATACTTAATATTTTTTTTAATAGTAATAAGAATTATATTAAAAAATGTGTTGATAAATGTAATATATTTCAATACCAGATACTTTAAATTAATGAATTAAATTTGAAAAAAGTTTAATATGTAACACAAACTATATAAATGTTTTTTCTGCTATTTAGGTTTTGCATTGCACCCAATCCGAATCCAAGAAAATACTCACCGATGTACAGTCGGCGTCAATAATATCGGGACGAACAGACTGTTCAGAATAATCTAAACCACTATGAAAATTAAATAATAACTCAATGATACAGTGAATGTTTCAGAATGAAGACAGTACACGACAACTGTCATTCTGACATGAACTTTATCCAATTGAGATAAAGTTTAATTTTCTTAGTTGTTGAGATCATTTTGAACAGTCTGTTCATCCCGATATTTTTGACGCTGACTGTACCATAGATAATAAACAAAATACAAATACAAAAAAAAAATACAAAATATTTATTACTGTACCAACTACATAGTTTATATTAGTTTATGATTGGAGCCTTCTGCTGTTTGAACAACTTACAAATTACAATTTTTTTTTTTTTTTTTTGTCTTAGGTTACATAATACACATATCTTTTTTTTCGAGCGCGTGTTTCGTGCTTTATTGCCATTTACGTAAAGTATTATTTTTATAAACACTGCGTTACTATGCATTGCGCACGATCTGATTGTCACTGTTGATTTCCTTTTGAATTTTCTCGACTCGTAATTTATAGGATTCGGAACGGATGATGTGCAAAACTGATTCAGAGCCGAGAGAGAGATATAGAGAGAGAGATGTCCGAATAGCCACTACTTATCGAATAAATTCAAAAATGGAACACAATTTGTATGAACTTAATCGTAGGTGGTGAAACAGGCCAGGTGTTACGAAATTATCTACAGGTTATAATAATGGTAATTAATAAGTATAAAAACTTTTTAACAAAAAAAAAAAACCGACTTCCAAAAATCACTACAAAGTGAAAAATAACTTTGATTTCGGAAGTCGGTGTCTTTCGTTTTTTATTTACTTTCTTTTTTTTTGCCACCGACTTCCGAAATCAAAGTTATTTTTCACTTTGTAGTGATTTTTGGAAGTCGGTTTTTTTTTTTGTTAAAAAGTTTTTATTTCTCGCTTTTTAGTGGGTCTGTTTATAATTTGTATAAGTTACAATAGTCTGATCTCAATTGCTCATCACATGTTACAAAATATTGCTTTTCCCGATGCTGGGACGTTAATTGTTGAGGAGTTCCGCTGGTAAGAACCAGGAGAACTCCTCAACAACCACTCACCACACGCATTGTGTGACGAGCCGAAATTGCTTAGCAACCATATTAAAGTAATCGAATCGCAACCCGTGAAATATTTATTATTGAGTAGTTCCGGTAGCCATCTGTGGTCTTCATCATCAGTTCCACTTCACCAAGTGGTGATTTCCGAGAGCAAATGCACGAGCTACTATAAAAAATACCCAAATCGCTATAGGTGTGCCTATAATATTTGAAGAGTTCCTTCGATTTCTCCAAGATCCCATCATCAGAACTGGATTTTGACAAAAATGGGACCATTTGGGAAGTATACCCTTTCCAACAAAAAAAAAAAAATTCAAATCGGTTGGCTAGCGACGGAGTTATGCGCGAACAAACATAAAAAAAAAAAAAAAAAAAAAAAAAAATACAAACATCCGAATTGAGAACCTCCTCCTTTTTTAGAAGTCGGTTAAAAACGAAATAAATGAATTAACAGAATTATCTATTTATTTATACAGGGTGTACCAAAAAGGTGTAAAAACAACAACAGAAAGGTGTAGTAACATAATTATTTATTATTTATGTTGTCGAGCAGACGAATTTTTCTAACATAATTATGAAGCAATAGATTAACAATTTCCTATAAAGTCCTTCAAATTGTGATAGAAGGGTGTTGAGCTGATACTGGCCTGCAAATTGCAAAAAAAAAAAAATTGAATTCGCAAGTTTCTCTAACCGCATCCCCCTAAACTTCGTTATGTATTTGGCAAGTTCTTAGCGTTTGTGATTTTCACTTTGCATATTTAAATAATCAGTTAGGTTTTTCAGTCAAATAAGTAACTCTTTTCTGATGGATTAGATGTTAATATTTAATTTTTAATCCAACAAGTTTAACTATGAGTGGCAGCTAAACATTTTCATAAATATTATTTTAACCTGTTGCATTCTCAATAACGCTTAGTAATTTTATGAATGACTAGATTTTGCCTGCGGCTTCGCCCGCGTGGATGTCGGAGAATATCCCACGGGAACGTACTACCGAAAAATTCTTATTCCTTGTCTACATTATAAAGGAAACCTCTCTGCGAAATTTCAGCTTTCTAGGTCCAAGGGTTTGGGCTGGGCGTTGATGAGTCAGTCAGGACTTATTTTTAACCGACTTCCAAAAGGAGGAGGTTCTCAATTCGTCGGAATCTTTTTTTTTTTATTTTTTTTTATTATTTTTTTATGTATGTTCCCCGATTACTCGAAAATGGCTAGACCGATTTGGATTTTTCTTTTTTTGTTCGAAAGGGTATACGTCCCAAATGGTCCCATGATCATAAAGTCAGGATCTGATGATGGGATCCCATGGAAATCGAGGGAAACCCTCAAATTTTATGGGCACACCTATATCGATTTCGGTATTTTTTATAGTAACTCGTGCATTTGCTCTCAGAAAGTACCATTCGGTGAGCTGGAACTGATGATGAAGACCACAGAGGGGCATCGGAAATACTCAATTATATCTAAGTATATAACAGGTTGCGATTCGATTACTTTAATATGGTTTATACTCGTCAAAATAATGGTAATGGTGACTTCACCATGAGCTCCATTTCTCCTGGTTCTTACTAGGAGAACTCCTCAAAAATTAACGGCCCTGCATCGGGAAAAGCAACATTTTGTAAAACGTGATGAGCAGCTGACATTGGGTTGTTGTAACTTAGATAAATTACAAACTGAACCACTAAAAAGTGAAAAATAAAAACTTTTTTACAAAAACAAAAACCGACTTCCAAAAAAAACACTACAAAGTGAAAAATAACTTTAATTTCGGAAGTCGGTGGCAAAAAACTAAAATACAGATCCAAAGACACCGACTTCCGAAATTAAAGTTATTTTTCACTTTGTAGTGTTTTTTTTGGAAGTCGGTTTTTGTTTTTGTAAAAAAGTTTTTTTTATTTTAATAGCTTGATATTTTATATCTATAAAATTTTAATAGATGATTGATGCTTTACTTTATAATACTTTTACTATAAAACTTTTAATTATAAACATTAGATACAAATAAAAACATGACAAAATATCTGGGAATAAAACAAAAATAAACATGCTCCCTCCGAGGTAGTCCGGTAAAACGACAAACAAAACAACTTCATAATTTCATAAAAACAACTGCACAGCAAAACCAAGGTTTTTTTTATAATTTCGTACAGTTATTTATTTTTATCAATAGCCCAGCGGATTAAATTGAAACAAAAATTTCTCGAAAATAAATCACATTAATAATTTATAGAAAACAAAAAACTCTAATATGAACCCACCATTACAATTCTCTTCCAATTAAAATCACACTTTATCACTTTCAAAATAAAACACAAAATCCTTCAGCACTACAATAATTACCACCACATTTTACGGGCCTTTTAATATCCCTAAAGATAAAGTATTACCATTTGTATAATACAAGTAAACGCCCGAGACGTGACGATCGCCGCGTGCGATGATACTGAGTTTAGAAGCTAGTGCTGCGCGGGAGCATTCTATTGGGCGAGCTACTGCGCTAGGCCAATTGAATAATGTTGTTGTAGTGTTCAGTGTACTGAATAATATGTTCTATTTTTATTTATTTATAGGTTTTTGTTGAGTATAGCGATCGATCGGAAAAGTAAATCAATGTTGCTAACGAAAAGAAATGGTAAAAGAAACAAAAAAAAAGTAAAAAAAAGAAGAAAAAAAAAGAAAAAAAAAAAAGAAAAGGAAGAAAAATGAAAGAAAAAAAAGAAGAAAGAAAAAGAAGAGGAAAGTATTTCTATGAATTACTTGAAATATTTTTTACATAAAAAAATAACAGGTTTTTGTTTTTACTTACTGTCTGAAGTATCCGATACCAGCCTCTGTTACTGTTACCTACTCTGGAATTCAACCTTTAAAATTTTAGGTTTTCTCAAAAATAAATAATTCACTGAGGACAGTCTTCAAATGTCCTACACATTGAGGTACAGATAACATTTTGTAGACATTATAAAATATTATTGAGAACGGGTCTTATCGGTACCTGTTTACCTCGTAAAAAGGAATATCGTGGTAAACCCGTTCTCGATAATATTTTATAACATTTTGTAGAGTTGCTACAAAACCAGTATTATTAATTAATTTTCTACATACTGCAATATAGAATACTGCTGATATATCGTCGCTAATTTAACTAACTGACGTATCTGACATTTTGGACTAAGCCGATAGCCGACCTAAGGTATAGTAATTTGATACATTTTCCAAGTCGAATCGATCTGTCTAATCGGTGTATCTGTACTTATGCCTTACGGTCCCCATGATAATGCAAAAATCGAGACCGATATTTATATACAATTTACAAAAAAAAAAAGAAAAAAAAATAACCTTTGTACAGTGTTTTTTTTTACTTGTGCATAAAGTTTTAATAAATAAATAAAAAAACTTGAGAGGTGTCAAGGGACACCCGGATGGAACGAAGTTCCTTTCGATTAATTAGTGAAGGAATTGTAATAAAATTTTATTTTTATCATCATCATCATCATCATCACATCATCATCATCATCATCATCACCATCATCATCACCATCATCATCATCATCATCATCATCATCATCATCATCATCATCATCATCATCATCATCATCATCGCGACACCACACTGTTCAATGCGAAATAGAAATGAAAATATCTGGCTTGCTTTCTATAAGAGAGAGAGAGAGACAGACAGAGAAACATGCGCACGCCGCACGGCTTACAATAGCTTACTATAGCAAAAAGTGTCGTGACAACTTTTCGTGAGAATTTTTTCCGTCTAGCCCCCTTTCACAACGCGCGATAAGGAACTTCGTTCCAATAAATAAAAAAAAATAGCTTAACCTGTAAAATTTTCTTCAAATCAGTTACGTCACTTAGTTAGATTTGCGACGATATGTATAGACCAATTTAATTATAAACACTTTTAGAAGGTACTGTCTTGAGATATAATAAAAACTGACTAATAACATTATTATACTACGCGATATTCAAGAACCCTAAATCCTAAATCGCGATGATGCAACAAGAGAAACGGTCCCTAAAAAGATAAATAAATAAAATAAAATAAATATCCTTGGACATTTCACACAACGCCATCTAGTCCCAAGCTAAGCAACCTAATTCTTGTGTTGTGGTAACGAGATGGCTGATAAACTACTTATATACATTTTTTTTTTTTTTTTTGTAAATACATATACACCACTATTTTTTAATTAGTACAAAAAAAATGGGGCTCTATCCGTACCCGTTACTGATCATATTTGTGTAGTCAAAAGTAAAAAAAACGAAATACCGAAATTGTCCACGAAAATTTGTCATAATTGGTAAGTTCATGATTATGATACGATAATAGCTGTTGGAGGCGGGGCAAGTTCGAGCGAGAGTTCGCGAATGCGAGAGCGAGAAAATAAATACAACTATGAATAGCCTGTACAATATTTCCATACATTGAGTGACATTTTGGGATATCAACAAACGCCAATAACTTTGCTGTTTATGAATATTATTTATTGAGACTTTACATATATAATAACAAGACCTTCTCTAATAAGCCCTTTAAGTATTTGTACTAATTAAAAAATAGTGGTGTATAGTATAGATAGAAAAACACCCAGACTCGTAACAAATACTTGTAGGTGAAAAAGATGGTCTTAAAAGAAGATGGTTAATGGTTGGTTGGTTGATGGTTGGTTGGTGGTGGTTGGTTGGTTGGTTGTTTGGTGGTTTTGGTTGGTGGTGATGGTTGGTAGTTTGGTTGGTGTATGGTGGTGGTTGTTTAAAGAAGAAAGTTATTTATTGCACATACAAACAGACAACTCAAGCAAGTACACTCGCGAATTCAAACGGTTATTCTCGTCAATCAGTGTTAATAATATTGGAACATGACCACGCATCCTGTTCTTTTATTCCTGTGATGAAAGAGATAGCACGAGTCCTGTGCCGCTGTTAGTTGTCTAGAGTTTAGAGGAAGATTTATGGTAGACTGTTTCAAGAGCCCAGTAATGTCTCGTTCAGTTTAGCTTGTCCGTGAAACGCCGGATACGAGTAGTAAATACAGAGAGTTTGTTCTGCATAATGCCCGAGCCACAACAACGTCAACGTCAATGCCCATCATCGCCATAAACTTCGCGGTAGTTAAATAAGTTGTAGCTACACCTACGGCCTACGTCCTTCATCCAACGATAATCAACGGCATATCCCGTTAATGTGGCCCCGACATAAGTGTACTCTACTCTACGTACACACGGCTACACATCAAGCTATACATTTCCAGAAAAAATTCCAAAGTTATCTCAAAGTTAATAAACCGCTGGTATTCAAAAAAAATACTTCATCTCATGAAACTTTGCATACTAACTGAAATAACTATAGGTAAGGCAGGTCTCATGTTTTTTATTTTTTTCAAATTACCATTATTTTCACCGTAAAAAGCCATTACCTAAACTATCGGCGCCCAGCACTGCACTCAGTCTCGCTCTTTCTCAGTCTGCGAGCAGTATCGTGCGAGCGAGATAAAAAGCTGAGGTGGTATGGGCTCTTAATACTTCACGAGTTGCTTCACGATAAGGACATGACAGTAAACTGAAAGTACTAATGAAGACTACTTGTCATAACCAGTTGCAGTACAATAAGTACAAAACACTTGACATAATGTGAGAACGCATTTATCATGATTATGGTACACACGGCTACACATCAAGCTATAAACTTCCAGTTTACACTGACTTCTCATTGTTAGGAAATCCTTTATAATGCGAAATCAGCTTATACTGGAAAGTGTATAGCTTGATCTGTAGACGTGCGTACAGTGGGCTGCATCAATTGGGTACCCCAGTTGCATTAAAATTTTAATACAACCGGGGTACCCAATTGATGCAGCCCACTGTACATAAGATAATATAAACGACTGTATTAGCCCTATTAGCCACACCAACAATAACGCCAATGCCCATCATCGCCTTAAACATCGCGGTAATAACTTAAACATCACGGTAATAACTTTAATAACTATCTCTATTAAGGCTTGTCCGCCGTAAAAAGCGCGGTCACTGTTGGACTGCATAGAAAAGAAAGAGAAGCGCGATGACACAACGCTTGCAAAATATGAAGTAATTACCGATTTACAAAAAATCTAGGGTTTGGACTAAAAAAGTAATCACATGAAATCATTCCTTATTATTTTGTAAAGAACTGTATACATTTATGAACACTTTTAATGAAAACTGTAGGAGTAATATGGTAAAAACTCGAAAAAATAGACAGAAATAGATCTGGGTTTAGCATTTTTTTTCTTTAGTTCTACAAATTAAAATAGATTTCAGGACAGAAGTGATTTCATGTGTCCTGAAACACATGAAATCACTTCTTATGTATTCTGTATTCTAGATTAATGTGTATTTTTTCTATCAAAGAGGTGCTACTAAAGGAGTTACTGAGGAGGAGGAGAAGAGGAGTTACTGTAAAAATGCCACCGAGTTATCGTCTCGTCAATCGGCAATGTGAATGCAGTTGTAAAATTATCGCGATAAGTTGTAGCTACACCTAGGGCCTACGTCCATCATCGCGATAATCAACGGCATATCCCGTTCGTGTGGCCCCGACATCCTGGTATTCAGCTGCATCCAGTTAGACTGGAAGCCGACCCCAACATAGTTGGGAAAAGGCTAGGTAGATTGATTGAATCAATCATTAAAAAAAAAACCGGTCAAGAGCGATTCTGACTCGCGCACCGAGGGTTCCGTACCATCATTTATAATATGTAATTTTTGTTGATGATTTCTGAAAAACTGTGCTATTTAGAGACATCATTTTATTTTTCCTGTAATCTATACATAAACTTCTATCACATAGAATCATTTCAGATTTTTCTCTATGCAAACTTCGGAGAAAAGGGGGAATAGTATTTTGTTTTACATTTTTCATCAAAAGACGATAAACTATGCGGCTAAAAAAGAAAAAAAATGTTTGAGAATGTGCAAACAGCACTTTTTAATATGATACTCCACATGCCCTAGTAGCCCACCTTGATTTTTTAAGACCCCCTTTCAGTCCCTGTTGCAAAAAAAATAGTGTACCTATATTTTTATTTCTTTCTTATTTGCAAAATAGTTGGACAAACGTCATCTAAAACTGTTCCAAATTTCAAGTTGATAGCATTAGTAGTTCCTAGGATATCCAGCTGTGACAGACAGACAGACAGACTGAGTCACAACATAAGGGTTCCTTTTTAACATTTTAGTATGGAACCCTAAAAACACTCTAGGTATTGAATTCACTTCTACAACATTAATTTAACTTGAACATTAGATAAGCTTGCAAGTAGAATCTTTTGTATTAATAACCGAAAACCCAATAAACTATCATGACAAGTATGTAGCTACTTTAATTAATTAGACCCAAACCGGCTTGTCCCACAACACATACAAAAACTACATTTGCCAGACGCCACTACACCTATCGAAGTGCCCTCATACACAATAAAACCCATCAAAAACTTCACATACATACACTAAACACACACAAATGTAAAAAAATAACTAAAGAATTCTTCCTTACCCTAGATTATGATGAAACAGAAGCACTGATGAAACCCGTATACAAATAAATAATTATTAAAATCACGAACACTTACACACCCACAGACAACCCAAACCACCTTCCCTCTCTTCACACACACGACACACATCATACACTCATACACAAATCACACACTCCACACATCACACATCACACACTCATACACTTACCCCATTACACCCTATCGCATGCGCTTACTCGCACACTATCGCTGCTGTAACACGTTATAACCTCCCGAATTTTGTAAAAACAATCTTAACGGACGAATGGATGGCCCCTATAACACAGGATTTTCCTAGCATGGGGGTCATTATTCACAAAAATTGAGCACAAATGTACTCTCATATTATTGTAACATGCATTGTATTTCTTCTTCTTGCTAAATAAAATTGTTCTTATTCTTATTCTTATTAAGTACCAAAACAATAGGGAAATACGCTACGTATTATTTTGTCGTTTCCCAGTAGCTACCATGTTTGTTTGTTTGAAGAATATTAAGGCTTGTCCGCCGTAAAAAGCGCGTTCACTGTCGGACTGCACAAAAAAAGAAACAGAAGCGCGATGACACAACGCTTGTAAAATATGAGGTAATTATCGATTTACAAAAAATCTATTGATTGGACTAAAAAAGTAATGACATGAAATCATTCCTTATTATTTTGTAAAGAACTGTATAATTTTATGAACAGTTTTAATGAAAATTGTAGGAGTAATATCGCACAAACTAGAAAAAATAGACAGAAATAGACCTGGGTTTAGTTCTTTTTTTCCTTAGTTCTAAAAACTAAACTAGATTTCAGGACGCATGAAATCATTTCTTATGTAGGTACTGTAGATTGCTGTGTGATTGTGTATTTTTAGGGTTCCGTACCTCAAAAGGAAAAAACGGAACCCTTATAGGATCACTCGTGTGTATGTCTGTCTGTCTGTCCGTCTGTCACAGCCAATTTGCTCCGCCAATTGAAATTTGCTCTAATGGACTGATTAAGTTGAAATTTGGTAAACATATGGATTTCTGTAACCCAAACACGCATGGCTACAGTAAATAAATTAATTTTGAATATAGAGGTCACTTTTACGGGGCAAATAAGAAAATTAAAAAAAAAAAATGTAAACTATACCGTGTGACATATTAAATAAAAGGGCATACTATGAGGATCTCAAATATATTTTTTTTTATAATTTTAAAATAAGCAGTATTAAAGTTATTTAATAAAATAGATGAAAATTGACCATCCCCCCCCCCGTTTTTTTTTCAAAGTTTTAGGCTCAGTAGTTTCGGAGATACCGAAACTACTGAGCCTAAAACTTTGAAAAAAATACAGAAAATATTTCTATACCCGTAGATTACAGGAAAACCTATAAGAAGTTTGTGGTCTTCAAATAACATGGTAAATCTCTCAATATTGCGAGTACAAACTTACATTTACTGTTAGAATGTATGGGAGAACATGTTTTTCAACTGTAATGTTAAGTTTGTTCTTGGGATAATTTCATCTCAACTACGGAACCCTTCATTGTGCGTAGTCCGACACGCACTTGGCCGTTTTTTTTTTCCTATCAAAAATATGCTATAGTTACTGTAAAAGATGGTCACAAAGTTACTTAGTTTCGCCGAATTTTAGGGAGGAGGAGCCTTAAGTAGGCGCTAAATTAATTTTCACGACATTTTTGTTTGTGGGTACAGTTTGTTTGTGGTTATTATATATTTTTAGGGTTCCGTACCAAATAGGGTTTTTTTCAAACCCTTATGGGGTGCGACTCAGTCTGTCTGTCTGTGTGTCTGACACAGCTGGATATCTCAAGAACTACTAATGTTATTAACTTGAAATTTGGAACAGTTATAGATGACTAGTATACTAGTACAGTGTATAGTGTAGGTGTAAACAGTGGCAATCTTTTAAGGGGTCATTGTACTCATCATTATGAACAACTTTTACTATGTGACCATACCTGAAATCGCGAAAAAAAAATCAGCTGTTCAGTACATTTATGTTCGCATAATTCGTCAAAATGTAGGAAACAGCAGATTTTTTTTCGCGATTAAAATATTGCCACTTACCCTGTATTTTTTTTTTTTTTAAACAGGGACTGAAACGGAAGGTCTTAAAAATTTAAAGTGGAGCTACTAGGGCATGTGGGGTATCATATGAAAAAACGCTGTTTGTACATTCTCAAACATTTTTTTATGAAAAATGTAAAAAATAATACAGATCCCCCACTTGTCTCAGAAGTTTGCATAGAGAAAAATCTGAAGTTATTCTATATGATAGAAGTTTATGTAAAGTTACAGGAAAAATAAAACAATGTCTCTAAATAGCACACTGTTTCAGAAATCGGAACGGAACCCTCGGTGCGCGAGTCCGACTCGCTCTTGACCGGTTTGTTTCAGTAAGTATTGCGGGTACGTATTGCAATATCTAAAATTAAAAGAACTAACGTAAAATAACCTATTCGTTCAAAATCCCTAAAATCTAAATATCTACCTAATGTTTTTAAATACATATGCAACTAATAAGTAGTTACCTACGAGTTAGTCCGTGTCCGTGTCAGGTTGTATCTTGATTAAAATATATAATAATAATAATAATAACCCCACCGCAGTATCTCTACGTTGACGTCGTGGTGGGGCTTGCGCGCTCCGAATTTTAGGTCTGTGCCGGTAGAGTTCACTTTGCCGGAACAGGTCTAGGATGAGGAGCCAGACCAAGAGAGATACAGAAACCCGCAGGGCAGCATGTGGCGAGCTGTTGGGCAGTAGCGACCCCACGGACCCTATCTCCCGGGAGAAGTCTTGTTCCTCACCTCTCGCTTGCCTTTATTGGCCGGCTGGAGTGACCACTGACGAGGAACAGAGCTCCCACCTCTTTCTTGCCTTTATTGGCCGGTTTGAGTGGAGATTCGCAAGAGCAAACGTGCTCGGAGGAAGGAAGTATTCCAGTAAGTGTTTGTAGGGATCTTGACCATCTTCCGGGCTCTGGGATTGTTCTGAGAACCGTGGGATACCTCTCCACTCCTCACAAGCACCTCAGGACATGTTGCCCCCTTGCCGCTACGACACTATGTGCTAGCGACCTTTTCGGGGGCCCATTATTGTGTGTGCAAGTCACCCCCTGCCATTTTATCCGTGTATTAAAAAACATTGATCCGGCAGGGGCCATAGTCCTTTCATAGTTCTAGGCAACCAGTCCACTTTAGCCACTCAAATCCATAGTCCAATCTCTTTATTTCCATATACTGCAATAGTCCTGCACCAACCGGGGGTTGTCCTTGGGTGCACTTGCATAGTGCGTACAGGGATAATCGTCGGTTGGTGCCTCATTTCATTGAAAGCGTCTAACGGGCCTCTGCGAGTTGGCTTTGGCCCCTCGTACGCCTTCTAAAGGTCCGGGACTCCAGGGTCCCGAGAATTGTCAAGACATAATAATAATAATAATAAAAAAAAAAAAACAAACCGTGTTCGTCGGTACAGGCGGAGAGTGGAGCGGTACACTCAGAATCGCACATTCCAGAGCGATGAAAGGTGGGTCTATAGGGCTTGGGAGCGACCTGACCAAGATGTGGCTGACACGCAACTACCGGATGATGACGCCATGTGTTCGTTCTGGCGAAGCATCTGGTCGGTGCCTGTCAGTCACACTGAGGGTGATTGGACTAGGGAGGTTGAGCGAGCGTGCGATCATATACCACAAATGGGGGCACTTACCATCAGCCCCCAAGATGTAGCTCGTGCGGTCCGCCCGTTACCTAACTGGAAATCTCCAGGGCCGGACGGGCTACACAACTTTTGGATAAAGTGGTTTCAAAGGTCGCACGCCCGCTTGGCATCCCAGTTCCAGCCGGCCTTACAGTCAGGATCGCTACCCCAGTTCCTAACGACAGGAATAACCCACCTGCTCCATAAATCAGGTAGTACTGCGGAACCCAGAAATTATAGACCGATCACTTGTCTACCGACGGTCTATAAGGTTCTTACATCCATTTTGAGAGCTAAAATTAACAAACACATAGACACCAACTCCATCATGTCTGCCTCTCAAAATGGATGTGGGAACGGGTCCCGCGGTACTAAGGAGCTGCTCCTCATCGATATGACCATTAACCAGCAGGTTCGTCGTTCCCGAAAGGATCTGTCGACATGTTGGATAGATTATAAGAAGGCCTATGACTCGGTGCCACATACATGGCTCATGAGGGTGCTGGAGTTGTATAAAATAGATGCAACTTTACGCACCTTCCTGATGTCGTGTATGGGGCAGTGGAGGACGGTCCTTCGCTATCCAGGATGTCGAAATATCCAGAGGAATAGCGAACCGATAAGGATCGAGCGAGGTATATTTCAGGGCGACAGTTTGAGTCCACTTTGGTTCTGCTTAGCCTTAAATCCTCTAAGCACACTGCTGGAGGATTCAGGTCTAGGCTACCGATTGAGGAGAGGTGGTCAGGTATATCTCACCTCCTTTACATGGATGACTTAAAACTTTTTGCCCCCAACAATTTGCAACTGATGGAGCTACTGAAGGTAACGGAAACTTTCAGTAGCGCCATCAGGATGGAATTTGGTGTGGACAAATGTGCGGTCATGCATGTAAAGCGAGGGGAGATTGTGGAATCCGTGAGAACCCAACTCTCGGATTCCATACACCTAAGATCTCTCTCCTCACTCGAAACCTACAAGTATTTGGGTATGTCGGAAGCGTTAGGCATCAACGCTGCTGACATGAAACAATCGTTGAGGGAACGTTTCTTTGGCCGCCTGAATAAAGTTTTAAATAGTCTTTTATCAGGCGGAAACAAGGTGCGTGCCTTCAACAGTTGGGTCATGCCGGTTTTGATGTACTCTTTCGGCATACTCAAATGGACTCAGACGGAACTTGACGCCCTGGATAGGAGGGTCCGCACACTGCTGACCGCAAATCGGATGCATCACCCACGGTCATCGGTGATGAGACTGTATATCCCGCGGAAATGCGGAGGTCGTGGCTTCTTAAATGCTAAGACCCTGCACAACCGTGAGGTATGCAGTCTCAGGGAATACTTCCTAGAAGCCGACGTGGGGATGCACCGAGATGTGGTCTCAGTAGATAAGGGCCTCACCCCGCTCTCCTTAGCTAACGAGAACTGGCGCAAACCTGTAGTATTAGATACTAATGACCGCAGGGAGGTATGGCAGAGCAAAGAGCTTCACGGGCGCTTTTACCGGGTCCTACATGGGCCCGATGTAGACTTCTTAGCGTCCGTATCCTGGTTGCGATTCGGTGATCTGTTTGGGGAAACCGAAGGTTTTGTCTTTGCGATTATGGACGAAGTTATGATGACGAACAACTACCGGAAATATATTGTGAAGGACGGCACGGTTGACATCTGTCGGGCATGTCACCGTCCGGGGGAATCAATCCGTCACATTATTTCTGGCTGTTCTCGTCTGGCTAACGGAGACTACTTGCATAGGCACAACCTTGTAGCCAGGATTATCCATCAGCAACTTGCTCTGAAATACAGTCTTGTTGAATCAGAAGTGCCATACTATAGGTATGTGCCCGACCCAGTTCTCGAAAATGGCAATATCACGTTGTATTGGGATCGGTCTATCATCACTGACAGGACTATTGTTGCCAATAAACCTGACATAGTGGTGATAGATCGATTAGAGCGTCGCACGATGATTGTTGATATAGCGGTACCGCATGACGAGAATCTCGTGAAAGCCGAAAAAGATAAGCAAATTAAGTATCTTGACCTGGCTCGCGAGGTTGTCGACATGTGGGATGTGGATACAGCAATCATTGTGCCGATAGTCGTGACGGCCAATGGCATAATAGCCAAGAGCCTCGATCAACACCTGAGGAGGCTCTCGTTAGGCGGCTGGATCAAGGGCTTGATCCAGAAAGCGGTACTTCTGGACACGGCGCTTATTGTTAGGAGGTTCCTCTCTCAGCAGCCCTGACCGCCGGTAGTTTGGACCCTGTTCCCGATACCGGTGGGCTACTATTTTTTATATTTTTAAATGTTTTTTTTTATTTTTGTTTTTATAAAAATATTTAAAAATGTAAATGATATGTTGTACATAAATGAAATAAAGATAATAAATATCCTTGGACATTTCACACAACGCCATCTAGTCCCAAGCTAAGCAACCTAATGCTTGTGTTATGGTAACGAGATGGCTGATAAACTACTTATATACATTTTTTTTTGTAAATACATACATATTATAGATAGAAAAACACCCAGACTCGGAACAAATACTTGTAGGTCGTACAAATATTTGTTCCGTGCGGGAATCGAACCCGCGACATGCTGCGCAGCAGTCAATCGCTCAACCACTGCGCCAACCGTGTCGTCAATATGATACGCGGAAATAAAACATAATTATGTATTTACATAATTTCAACCATAAAAATCATCAACACATCTCTCTAAGTTAGATTTCGTGCAGATTCTTCGAACGAACGAAATCTAACGAATCTGCACGAAATCTAAGTTGTTTACTTACTCCTTAAACAACAGTGACAGGAAGTATTATAACATCATCAAGATAGACAGTGGATCACATACATATTATCGAAGATAACTCAAAAACGACCCAGCAAAGTTAATAAAATTTATATTTAGGTAGGTATTATTATTATTATTATTTTTTTATGTTTTTTTTTCTTACCTTTGAAGTGTGATCTACCAAACAAAAAAAGCAATCACCAAAATCAATTATTTGTGGAATAATCTCGTAACAAACATACAAAAACACACATTCGTATTGAGAACCTGCTTCTTTTTTTGAAGTCGGTTAAAATATGTCTTATGTCTATCTTTTTTTTAGAATATTACCAATAATTTCGCTGTGAGGACCCTTAGGGCGTTCTCTAACAAATAATATTAGAGTATTGTCTTTATTAAATCCTCGGAGGAGCTCGTGGCTAAGTAATAACAGCCGCACGGGTCGATCCGTCAGGTTAAGCTACGCTTGCCGGGGTTGGTCAGTGGATGGGTGACCATCTTTACATATCGAGATTCCTCCGTGCCTCGGAAAGCACGTTAAGCCGTTGGTCCCGGCTGTTATTCGTGGATCTTTGACAGTCGTTACGGGTCGTCAGAAGCCCGAAAGTCTGACAACCAGTCTTACCAAGGGGTATCGTATTACCCAGTTACTGGGTTGTGGAGGTCAGACAGGCAGTCGCTCCATGTAAAATACTGGTATTCAGCTGCATCCGGTTAGACTGGAAGCCGACCCCAACATAGTTGGGAAAAGGCTAGACAGATTGATATGTCTTTATTAAATCCTCTAACCCTCTAGGGCATTCAAAGAATGTATAAGAAAATAATATCAAAATCTATTAAGTATTTCTCTTGAATAGTTACCCAAAAGTTTTACTAAACAGCTATATCAATGTTTAACCAAACAAGAGTTTAGTCAACTTATTGAAATACGTTTTACATGGAAATGTAGGTACTTATGACAATAAGTCACCACAAATTCCGTACAGTCAAACATACAACTACATAAAAAGAAAATAACATACAACACAAGAAGTAAAAACAAGTTTCAACTAATGACTGCACGGGCGCGGACTAATTACGGCAAAAAAACAATATTAGTTGAGGGAGCACGGCTGTTCAATAATTTAGCAGAAGATTTAAAGAAGTGTGATAGTATAAATATATTTAAGACAAAACTCAAGAAACATGTATTATAACGTCACCAACACCCCAGAGGCAAATATGATAATTTATTTTACTTAGATGTACAGTAGTACTCAACTAATAAGGCGCGTCGTGAATCTTCGTTCGCACAGAAAAGAAAGTATGGCCCCGAAGATTAACGAGAATACTTAAAACTTACAATCAACCTTAGATCACTACTATAAGGTTCGTAATACACTGCAGCTGATAGTTCCATCTCACTCGCAAGTATGGCGGCTGTCAAGCGGCGCGCGCTAACATGGCGGCAGCCACCGACCAATAGCGGTACAGGAAAAAGCGTGGAGCGTGCCGATTGGTCAATAGCATTTCCCGCGCTTTGAAAATTCATCTTCTGCGCAGGTGCATCGATAAGCCATATTACTTGGGTACTCCTGTAAGCACTTTGTATCTCATTTTAAGTGAACTGTTATTTAAGTTCTTATGAGAATAAATTCTTTAAACCTATAGGGTTGAATTCGACCAAACATTTATATCCAGTATAAGTCTTAATCTTCGAATTTTGAGTTTTTGACGGTTTCTCTATACAAAAACTGTCAGTCATCAATTTTATTTCACGTATAATAAAAGATATCCGACTTTGGTCAAATTAACCCTAAAGATAACTTTGGCAGGGATAACTTGACAACTTGCTCGATTTGAAACTATTTAGTAGAGTTTTGTGGCTCTAATGATAAGTCTTTATGTCTTTACCTATGATATTGCTTATTTATGATACTGGCTAGTGTGAAGATCAATATCTTTAATTATAATTATAATTCTAAATTCAAATTAATTTTATAATTATAATCAACGCAATCTAAGAAGTCCGTTTGGACAGCTGTCAAAATACTTTTTGTAGTGACGGGTGAAAAAAATCGGATGCTTTAAAAACCGATTCTCGGAGACAAATATCGATTTATATATTGTATATTACGCACCAGTGGCGTACCTAGTAATTATTAATAACAAAATAAAGCTAAAAGCCACTGTCAAAGATCCACGAATGACAGCCGGGACCAACGGCTTAACGTGCTTTCCGAGGCACGGAAGGGTCTTTAAATGGTCACCCATCCACGGATCAATCGCGGAGAGCGTAGTTTAACCTGATCATCGAGCCGTGCGGCTGATAATACTTAGCCACTAGCCCTTCTCTTAATCTGATCGATCGGACCGTGCAAATAGTGTCATAAATAGACTATTTGGCAAGCCGGAGAGTTGTGTTTGTTTGGACATCTGTCCCTAATCACGTTAAAACGTGACAACACATTGGCAGGCAGTGTATCCTTTTTACCTAAGTAAACAGACCCCAAGGGATAACGAGTGTACCGTTCCTCTCTATTAAATTCGAAATTCCGGATAAATTCTCAGTAAAAACCTATTAAGTACATTATTAAGAAACCACACGAGTTTCAAACATGTATAATTATACAAAGTTCCCGAAACCCAGTAAACGTTTCGTTGTACATCAGTAGTAACACTTTCACTACGAAAATAGACCTTATTGCTTCGACATAAAGGCGCTGTCAATGTCAATTTGTTACCACTGATGTGAAGTTCTCTGTACTCTCAAACAGTAGTGGTTTAAGCAAAGTTTTTCAATTATCCAACCTCATCGCTTTAGGCTTAGATGCTTTTCATTAATTGCTTCTTGAAACCGTATTACCATCTCGTGTTAACAACAGTATTTGCCAATGGTCTTGAGTGCTTTCACGCAACGCGTTGTACGTCCAGCCAGTAATAGGACTAGCCCAACAAGGAGCGCTGTCGCAAATTAAACGCATTATTAATTTATTGAAAATGACACCCATGACGAAAAATTAGAAAATTTTCGCAGCCGCCATCTTGGATTTTCATTTAGACCTCGTTGTCGTTTTCAGCGTCCTAAAAAACCATGAATATGACACCAATGTCGAACTAAAATTAAACCATGAAAATGACACGCATGTCAGTATTATTATTTCCTTTATTTCATTTTATACGTATTGTTGTTGGTATTGTTACATTTTTAAATAAATACAAAACACACAAAGGTCGTGACGGAATTTCGTGACGGAAAAATCTTAAATTTATTTCGCCTAGCCTCCATCCGCCAAGTTCGTACCGTCCGTTAAGGAACTTCGTTCGATTAAATGACTAAAATAAATTAATGGTTACCTTGTTAGACTTCGTTCAGTGAATCAGTTATATAAAATTATCAGTAGATTTTTAAACTGCAGTTTCTTACGACGTTTTAAACCGTATAATATATAAACAGTGTAATTTTGACGTGTAATTCCATCTTTTTACCGTAAAATATAGTAAAAATTTATGAACAGCAACATTTTGGTTTTAACTACTTACGGATATTTCGGGATACAAATTAATAATACTATGATTAATAATAAATAAAGCTCTGAAACTGCTATAGCCTTCGGGAATTAACATTGCCTATCAAAACAGCATGACTATACGTATACTGGGTTCGATGAAATGGAAACTCAACAGCGTATTATCTTTATCTTTCGGATTATAGGGAGGGTATTAATGAATAATTATAATGTAACTATATTGTTAAACTGCATGTTTAGGGCTTGTTAATCCTCCTTACCCTGATTACCTGTTTTTCTGAGCTCACTTGGGTATGTTAAGATTTTTGGAAATTAATTTTGGATAACTTCCTCCTGTACTAGTACATTCAAATTTTGTATAGGTACCTACAGGGGGCCTAAAACGGCCACATTAAGCAATTCCTCTAAAAGCGATTAATTTCCTGAATTTCCAGCAATTTATTAGGATTGTGCTATTTGACGTATTTGACATTAAGCTTCAATAAAGCAATTCGTAATTTGTGGACTATTTTACGAATCTCCACACAAAACTGTGAAACAGATGAATTGCGTGCTATGAATTGTACGCAAATAAATTATTAATTGTCAGTTTGTGACCGTTTTACGATTTAAAATATGATTCATAATACCTAATATCCTATTATGATTCTGCCAAAGTGGCCGTTATTAGATACCTATTAAATTAATGTTATTTACTAGTCCGTTAATTGATTACATTTTTCAAAAAAGCATATTTTCATTTAATCTTCAATTGAAATTCTTCAATTGAAGATTAAATGAATAATATAGGTCTCAATATTCTCATAGTCTTAGTTAAATGATTGTGATAACATTACCTTAATTATTACTGAAATACTCTATTTGCAAAGTGTCAAATATTGTTATTACAGTTATTTAGAATGATTATTGTTTGTAAAATTAACCATTTTAGTATTGTTATGTACTAAGTGTGCTCTATTATTGATGATTATTATGATATTTTATTTTATTATTTTATGCCACTTATACCTACTTATGGTTGAACGTTTCTACTCTGCGCTCGTACAAATTTTACTGCAACTACATTTAGTAAGCAAGGTCTTAAATAGAAGCTAATAAGGTTTTTCAAGTAAAAAAGTGAGGCAGCTTTTTCATGAAATCGATTTTTAACCTGACTGTAACCCTTATTTGCAAAAAAAACTGGGTGTGTCCAGTTGGCGAAAGCAAAACTGATTTAATTTAAGTTTCACTATGTGGACACGCGCAAAAATCTTGGCGTGTCCAGATGACGAAAGTGAGTTTCACCAACTGGACATACGTGTGTCCAGTCCCTCGTGTCCAGTGACTGACCCAGAATGACTAATTGAATGACTGATGTTTACTATTGTGTCAGTAGGATCGATTTATTTTTGCTATACTACTAGATGACGAACTGCTCAGGTCAGGTGATGCTGATACCGTGCAGTGCTTATACCTTTAAACTTTGCACATGTGCTCAAATACTCGTGCCAGTCATTGTATTACATACTCAAAGCAAGAACGGCCGCTGGCTTCCGTCATACTGTCTTCATTATTTGCTGAAATAATGTTTACTCAACCTAAGAAGACCAGATGCTCTGGCTGCACAGCGGATTAAATATAACAGTTATTCGTTAATGAGCACATGAAGCCACTCTGGATGCTTGCCAAGATGCCGCGATGTAGATTTTCCGTGTTTGGGCTTACAGTTTTTGAGTTGAGAGTAGCGTTGCAAAACTTCGCAAGTTTTCGCAAGTATTCGGAATAATTGCGAAATATTCAAAGGAATACTTCGATTTGAAGGAATACTACTAGTAAGAATGTAGTAGGTAACCTACTTTTTATTATCTATTAAGAATGAAATTATTGCCAGTAGGTACCTAGTTACGAATGTATGCGTACTTGCGTAGGTCGCTTGATGAGACTCGACTCGCCGAATATATTACGCCGTGCCGTTACTTGAATTAACGCCATCTAGCGGGCAATGGTAGAATTGTAAATGAACACCTGCTCTCGTTAGTCGCTCGGCGACGCCAGCGCTCGCCTGGCATTGGCTTGATAGTAAAGTGGCACACCACCGAGCTTCGCAGCCATTCATTCATGAGTCAACGAAGTATTAGCGCTCCTGTACACGTTTTTATGGCGAATCCAGTGCCGGATAAGTGGGGGTTCAAGGGCAAAAATGCAGTGCGCCGACTATTCTATTGTTATCGCAAGAATCCGCAAGATGGCGCCACAGAAGCGTAGCATTAACCAGCGTGATTAGTCGTGTTAATGCGACGCTTTCTGCTGCTGCAGTGACCAAGGTTTGCTGATTAGCTTATGAATGGTGGAAGATTGATTCGTGGGTATTAATGAATGCACTATCACCAATGCGGGACATAATATATGTAATTTGCAATGAGAACTGCGCCCCCATCTAGCGGTCAATAGTCGCATTTAAAAGATAATCCAATAAGTACCCGAAGTTGGTCGGCGCGCGGTGCCAGCAGCGAGCCGGCGTTCACTTGCAGTTGCACACGTGATTTAGGAAGCTCGAGCCCGTTCATTCATAAAATCAACGAGTATTATTCGATGCCTACGTACTAGCGCGAATATTTCCGCGTAAGTAGTTATCTACTAGTGGGAATAATTCCCTGTAAGTAGTTATCTACCAGTGACTCGGTAATTATTGTTTTATTTTTGTATGGTTGAGTTTAAAATGTCTATTTTGTGCGGATATTAGTGCCGATTCTCTTGTACATGGAGGGGCGCTAGGAGGGGGCAGCTGCAACGTGTTCTTTATGGTTTTTTTTTGGTACCTACATGTAGAGGTTTAGGGGTTTATGGGTTTTATAAAGGGGGGCCAAATTTTCATTATTTTTGCGATAGGACACACCGTTTTCGAGATATAAGCAAAAGAAAAAAAATGTACTGTATTTTATATCTCGAAAACGGTGTGTTTTTGCACTTGAAGTCAAACCTTGACTTCTTTCTTGATACTTACTTTAAACTATTTTATAAACTCAGTAATCTACCTATGTATTTACCTCTCTACCACTTTCACACCTAAACCGCATACAAAAACTTATTACGTAAGTACTTATCTAAGTACATGTAAAGAAATATTCGGAAGTATTGCGAAGTTTTCAAATCGAATATTACTCGGAGTCATGAATGAACGCAACATACTCGTACGACAACAACACACACGACACACACACGACGTAATGTTAGTATGACTATTGACCGCCAGATGGCGTTAATTAACGCCATCTAGCGGTCAATAGTCAAACTTTAATAGATAAACTTGCGTGACCGCACATGTACTTAGCTCGGGGAATACTTGCGAATACTACTCAAAACTGGCGAATACTTCCGAATACTTCCGAAGGGAATACTTCGGAATATTACTCTCCGGCAACGCTAGTTGAGAGGAATGTGAAGTGCCGATACGCGGCGCGAGTACATACCGCTTGCTCTGCCTCCCTCCGGTCGTGATAGAGAGAGATGCAAGTCTTGGAGTCTTGTTTCGGGTGCCGTTTTCACTCCCCTAACTAAATCTTTATGAAATGAGACAATGTTGGTCTCATTAGATTCAGTACACCTTATAGTTCAGTCAGCAACAAAAGTCGATTAACACTTGAGTTTTCTAAATCTTAATTATTGAGAAAAATACTTCATTAAAATCTTCTTCATTAAAAATACCGTTTGCAAAGAGAAAAATCTGAAATTATTCTATACTAGCTGACCCGACAGACGTTGTCCTGTCTTGACTATGCATATTTTAATGTAAACGCGCGAAGTTAAAATAGTCTTTAAGTTTTCTGAAATTTTCCAATTTTCTGAGAATTTTTTTCTTTCATAAGAACCTTCTCCTGACAATAATAAACACAACAAAAAAATAATTAGTGAAATTGTTCCATCCGTTCACGCGTGATGCTATGACCAAGGGAAATAGGGATTCATTTTTATATATACAGATGATAGAAGTTTATGTAAAGATTACAGGAAAAATAAAACGATGTCTCTAAACAGTACACTTTTTCAGAAATCGGAACGAAACCCTCGGTGCGCGAGTCCGACTCGCTCTTGACCGGTTTTATTTTTTTAGTAATTCAGTTTACTTTAAAATATATATATATATATATATATATTTGTATGCTATTAAACATAAATCGTATGCAATATTTCTTTATAATAAAAACTTACAGACCTAGTTTTTCATTAACAACATTTAAAAAATTATGAAAATTAGAGTATGTTTACGGGGAGAAAAACGTTATCGCTTTTTTTTTCTAAAAAGTGATAATGTTTTCCCCCGTTTTTACAGCTTCACAATCCTCTGAGATGAATTTGCTAACATAGTTACACTAGTCTATGAATTATTCTGAGATTATCTTGAATGATTCATAACTTCTGTTTTCTATGCAGAGGCAAGAGACATTGAATATTAATTATTAAATATTAAATTGTAAACATACATATTATACTATAAATTTATAATGTTTTTTTTTTTTGGGGATGAGCAAAGGTAGCCCAAGAAATTCAAATTTTCTTACGTTTTTTGCAATTTGCTGGTCAGTGTCATAGACCGAGAGGTCACAGGATTTTTCGTAACGATCATGGATACGGTTAGATTTACTTCGATGGGTTGTAGAGTAGTCCCCTAATGTGAATGACGTCGGTCTGCCTGCTCTGAGTGGTTGCAACTTCGAGTTATAGCGCTTACAAGAGACGTCATTGTTACGAAAAAAAAAACGATCAGGGAAATGGTCAGTTTTGGTACACATTCAAAATATGGCGTCTCCGCAGATGAAAAAAAGTTGGTCTGCCGGCTCTCAGTGGTTGCATTTCAGAGCTATGATGCGCGCAACATTGTTGCAAAAATAAAACGATAAGAGAAATGGTCAGTTTTAGTACCCATTCGAAGTATGGTGTCTCCACAGGTGAAACGAGTTGGTCTGCCAGCTCTCAGTGGTAGTATTTCAGAGCAATCGTTGTGTATGCAAGACGCTTATTTTTGGCGAAAGCCTAAAAAATACATCAAAAAACGGGACAATAGGCGAATTTTTCAAGTGCACGCCGGCCGTACCCCCACCCTACACCGGCGCCCGCTGCGTGACCGTTCCCCCTGTAAAGGAATAGGGAAAAAGCTAGAGGTGTCAAGAGGTGTCAATAAGAGAAATGGTCAGTTTTAGTACCTATCCTAAGTATGGTGTCTCCACAGGTGAAAAGAGTTGGTCTGCCGGCTCTTAGTGGTTGTATTTCAGAGCTTTGTTATACGCAAGGCGCTTAGTTATAGAAAAATTCAACTTAACGGTAATCAATAAAATAAAGAATGAAATCGAACAAATCCAATTTTTAATGATTTAACTTGTTACTTTGGGTAAATCACAGATTAATCATTTTGTAGAGTATAGCTAATGAAACAACTCAAAACATATAGACTGTTAGAAGTAAGTAAATATTTAACTCTAAGTCTTAGCTATATTCTACAAAATTATTTATCTGTGATTTATCCAAAGCAATAAGCTGAATTATTAAAAATTGGATTTGTTCGATTTCATTCTTTATTTTACTGATTACCGTTAAGTTGAATTTTTCTATAACTGAGCGCCTTGCATATAACAGTGCTCTGAAATACAACGACTAAGAGCCGGCAGACCAACTCGTTTCACCTCTGGAGACACCATACTTAGGATAGGTACTAAAACTGACCATTTCTCTTATTGACACCTCTTGACACCTCTAGCTTTTTCCCTATTCCTTTACGGGGGGAACGGTCACGCAGCGGGCGCAGGTGTAGGGTGGGGGTACGACACCGGCCGGCGTGCACTTGAAAAATTCGCCTATTGTCCCGTTTTTTGATGTATTTTTTAAGCTTTCTCCAAAAATAAGCGTCATGCATTCACAATGATTGCTCTGAAATACTACCACTGAGAGCTGGCAGACCAACTCGTTTCACCTGTGGAGGCACCATACTTCGAATGGGTACTAAAACTGACCATTTCTCTTAACGTTTTATTTTTGCAACAATGTTGCGCGCATCATAGCTCTGAAATGCAACCAGTGAGAGCCGGCAGACCAACTTTTTTCATCTGCGGAGACGCCATACTTTGAATGTGTACCAAAACTGACCATTTCCCTGATCGTTTTTTTTTCGTAACAATGACGCCTCTTGTTAGCGCTATAACTCGAAGTTGCAACCACTCAGAGCAGGCAGACCGACGTCATTCACATTAGGGGACTACTCTACAACCCATCGAAGTAAATCTAACCGTATCCATGATCGTTACGAAAAATCCTGTGACCTCTTAGTCTATCAGGTTGTATGTTGATTAAAATATGAATCGCGGCCGTAACTAATATGGCTTTACAGAATTATAATCGTTAGAATCAGCAATATAACTCCATAAGTTAGAATTGCCTTCAAATCTCATGATTTCATGAAATCTCATGATTTAACCAGTAGATAGATAGATAGGTAGGTATAACCAGAGAATACATAATAATAGGTAAATTATAAAAATCACTCATCACATCCCTAGCCTTTTCCCAACTGTGTTGGAGTCGACTTTCAAACCACAACCCAGTAACTGGGTTATTACCCCTTGCTAAGACTGATTATCAGACTTATGTAACACAAAAACATAACAAAGATCACTACAACGTCATAATGTTTCCTATTTAACTCGACCATCTCCTGCTAGTACATAGGTACCATTACGAACATTTGCGATGAACCACTTTTCATCCTTATTATCTTAGTAATAAGGTCGAAAAGTGTTTCACCGCAAATTTCCGCGGAAATGTCAGCGTTTGTACATACGTAGAAACAAAACAACGTACGACACAATTTAGATGTAGCATAAATTAGAAAATTTGCATTCATTCATTAATTTCAATTTTACGAATGTATTTGGTTATATGACTTTACAAGTTATTGCGTTTGAGTAAAGATCATTTTCGCCTAAAGCAGTAATAATGATATAATATGTAACACTGTAAATAATAGATATAACTTGATTTTGTTGATCTCATAATTTTATTATTATTGAAATTGTTACATTACTGAATTAATCCTATTGTTATACTTACAAAAATTCTGTGTTTTTAATAAATACCTTACTATTTTTACAACTAAGTATTTACTAACCCATAAACAACCCTGACTGACTTCGAACATCTACTCGTTAATATGTCTCGGAGAAGGAGTAAGTATAATTATGTGATTAAACGAACTAAGTGAAGTTATATCATAATTATACGAAGCTCCTTCTCCGAGACAGGTCTCCCAACCCATCCCTAAACTTTTCCCTAAATAGGGTTGTTTAAAATAACTAGCTTTAAACGAAATGACAGTAAAGTGTTGCCCGATGAGAGAACTGTTTTTATTTTTTAGCTTTGAAATAATTGTGACAGTAAATATTTAGATTTTAAAAGTGATCGGTTTTACGAATTTTGCCGATGCTACATCTAAGTTGTGTCGTACTGTACCTACGTTGTTTGCAATTTAACGTACAATGAAGTAATCGTTTCCCTTCAGTTACAATTGAAGCTAACTAAGGACTTGTAGATCGTTTGTAGGTCATTTACGTTACGATGTAGAGACGCCAGCAGGTGAATTTACCCGAAACTGTCAAATTTCCCCAATCAACCTTGAACCTAATGCTTTAGCAATAAAGATGAAAATCTATTAAAGAAATTCGACATATTGTAGTAACCTGATGTGTCTGTATCTAAAGTCGGTCAACATAAAGCCCGTCACAGACGTAGCTATAACATATATTAATATTCTGTGAATTTCTTAGTGTAATATAATTATATATTATAGCTATGTCTGAGGTCGCTCGAAGTTTACTATGGAAAATGTATCGTTATATATCTTGCTATGTCTTGCTATAATATATATTATAGCTACGTCTGTGACGGGCTTCATACCGAGAATCCGGTATTGCAGCAAAAATGCAATTGGTATCGGAATACTACTAATAATACTCGTGTAGGATTAAGTTGATAATAAGGTTTCAATTAGTTTCATTATTGTGGTTTTTCCATTTTAATTACTTTTCTCCACTCAAAGTGAAAATATTTTCACCTTTTGGTACCTACATAATTATTGTCTTTTCCTATACCTACAATTATTATCTACTAGCTGCTGCCCGCGGCTCCGGCCAAGTGGATGTCAGTACTTATTTGAATCAGATTCTGTTCACAAATTCAAGGATTTTTTTTCCGCGGAACCCTAATTCTTTTTAGGGTTCCGTACCAAAATGGTAAAAAAGGAACCCTTATGGTGTGACTCAGTCTGTCTGTCTGTCTGTCTGTCTATCTGTCTGTCTGTCACAGCTAGATATCTCAAGAACTACTGATGCTATCAACGAACAAACGACGTTTACCCAACTATTTTGATTTTTATTTCTTTCTTATTTGCAAAATAGTTGAAAAAAAAATTTTTTCAACTATTTTGCAAATAAGAAAGAAATAAAAACATTTATATTTTTTTTGCAACAGGGACTGAAAGGGGGTCTTAAAAATTTAAAGTGGGGTATCATATGAAAGAACGCTGTTTGCACATTCTCAAACTATTTTTATTTTTTTGTAGGCCGCATAGTTTTCGACTTTTGATGAAAAATGTAAAAAAAAATACCGCCCCCCCCCCTATTCTCCGAAGTTTTGCAAAGAAAAAAATCTGAAATTATTCTATGTGATAGAAGTTTATGTAAAGATTACAGGAAAAATAAAACGAAGTCTCTAAGTAGCACACTTTTTCAGAAATCGGAACGGAACCCTCGGTGCGCGAGTCCAACTCGCTCTTGACCGGTTTTTTAAAATAAAAGTAGGCTAAATTACTCCTTATAACATCAGCTTTATTATATATTGTTATACTGTGGTCTTAGTGTCACTTTATTTCGTTAACCTAATTACAGAAACAATTAAAACGCCATTCTGTCTCGCGTAGATAAGCGTTTCCGGCAGTTTGATCAGTTATGTTTTTATTATTTGTATATTGGGACATTTTTAGGGTTCCCTACCTCAAAAGGTAAAATCGGAACACTTACAGGATCATTTCGCTGTCCGTCTGTCCGTCTGTGTGTCAGTCTGTCAAGACCCTTTTTCTCAGGAACGCGTGGTGGTATCAAGCTGAAAATAAATATAAAAAAATCAAGCTTTAAGTCAACGCAATAAGAAAATACCTACGGCCATTTATGCGACATATTTTGATACTCGCAAGTAAATCAAAATGTAAGGTACTTCCCATTGGCTAAGATTTGGCAAGAAGCAAAGTTTTACAGCACAAGTAAAGAAAAAAGTTTTTAGGTGCGAGAATTGGCCTTTTGGACATCTGGCTCGCGCCGGTTGCGAGTACTATGCAGCTGACCTTTCTGAGGAACTGTGTTTACACGACAAGTGCAAGTCCAATTAAACAATTTTCAATAGAACAAAGACAACCAACAAGCAGTGTCTATGATACCATCTTAGTTGCCGACTTGGAAGATAATAACATAATGCAATGTAAACATTTTTATCTTCATCATGACAGCATCTTGTCATTGTATCGAAGGTCATTATTATAATTTTCGACCTCACTTCATAATTATTCATCTAACAACCCGCACTGGGCCCGCGTGGTAGTTTACAGCCCACTTCTTCTCACCGAGAGCAGACCCGTGTCCCAGCAGTGGGAAGATTATTAGCTGATTATGATTATTATGGACAGAACTATGTAGCAAAGTATTGTAACAATTCTTTTTTCAGGCAGAAACTTAGCGTGGATGTAGCGTTGGAAGGTGAACCAATGACCTAGTGAAGGCCACAGGAATCTGCTGGATACGAGAAGCACAGAACCGGTTGAAGTGGCGGTGCTTGGGGAGGCCTATTTCCAGCGGTGGACGTCTTTCGGCTGAAATTATTCATCATCTGCCTAGCCTTTTCCCAACTATGTTGGGGTTGGCTTCCGTCAAACCGGATGCAGTTGAATTGCAGTATTTTACATGGAGCGACTGCCTATCTGACCTCCATAACCCAGTTACTGGGTACGATATCCCTTGGTAAGGCTGGTTGTCACACTTTCGGGCTTCTGATGACCTGTAACGACTGTTAAAGATGCAAGAATGGCAGCTGGGACCAACGGTTTAACGTGCTTTCCGAGGCACGGAGGGGTCTAATGATTCCGGTTGTAAAAAGACACTTTGCCGAAGCCGAATGACACATAATCTACCCATTCTTTGGATTATTTTTAGGGTTCCGTACATTAAAAGGAAAAAAACGGAACCCTTATAGGATCACTTGTTTGTCCGTCTGTCTGTCTGTCAGTCTGTCAAGACCCTTTTTCTCAGGATCGCGTGGAGATATCAAGTTGAAATTAATATCAAATACGTGGTCCCTTGGAGATCTAAAAAAATTAAGCTTCTAAGTCAACGCAATAAAAAAATATGGCCATTTATGCGATACTCGCAAGTAAGTCAAAACCTAAGGGGTACTTCCCGTAGACCTAGAATAATGAAATTTGGCAAGAAGCAAGGTCTCACAGCACAAGTAAATCAAAAAGTCCGAAAAATGTTAATTCGTAATTTTGTCACATAACAATTTTTTTTTTTTTTGGGATTACAATATTTGTTTGTTTTGTTTGTTTTTGGGATAAATTCTTTTGAACTGTGGATCCCTTCATCGTGCGTGGTCCGACACGCACTTGGCCAGTTTTTTCCACTAGACCACACCTGGGAATCCACTGGTTCTGGAGATATTGAAGGTCAAAGCCGCATTTTTTTTTTACTAAAACGTATTTCAAGTGTTATTACTAAACTTTTTCCGAAAATATTCCTTAAATAAAGATTCAGTGGTTAGTGGTTGGGATACAGACCTCCTCTTGAACAGTGCGGGTTGGTAGATGTCATATGTCTTCGAATTTTTGGTTCTAGGACATGCCGTTTTTCTCACGATGTTTCCTTCACCATTTTGAGAGCAGTGATGTTAAAATAATTTTGGAGCTCATGGCTAAGTAATAACAACCGCACGGGTCAATCCATCAGGTTAAGCTGTGCTTGTCAGAGTTGGTCCGTGCATGGGTGACCATCTTGACATACCGAGACTCCTCCGTGCGTCGGAAAGCACGTTAAGCCGTTGGTCCCGGCTGTCATTCGTGGATCTTTGGCAGTCGTTACGGGTTGTCAGAAGCCCGAAAGTCTGACAACCAGTGTTACCGAGGGGTATCGTATCGTATTACCCAGTTACTGGTCTGTGGAGGTCTGATAGGCAGGAGCTCCATGTAAAATACCGGTATTCTGCTGCATCTGGTTAGGCTGGAAGCCGACCCCAACTTAGTTGGGAAACTGCTAGGCAGATGATGGTGATGAAATAATTTATGCAAAATAAAGCGTCCCGTCTAGATTCGAACCTACGACCTACAACTCGTAAGTCGCAGCCATTATTACCACTGGTCCACCCACTACAGGGTTCCGTACCAAAATGGTAAAAAGGAACCCTTATGATGCGCGTCACTCTGTCTGTCTGTCTGTCACAGCTGGATATCTCAAGAACGACTAATGCTATCAACTTGAAATTCGGAAAAGTTTTAGATGACGTTTACTCAACTTTTTTGCAAATAAGAAAGAAATAGAAATATACGTATTTTTTTTTTGCAACAGGGAATGATTACGACGCGCATGAGGCCTAAAAAATTTTTTTTTTTTGCGAGAATGTGCCCCACTTTAATTTTTAAGACCCCCTTTCTTAAAAATCAAAGTGGGGCACATTCTCAAAAAAAAAAAATTTTTTTAGGCCGCATGCGCATTTTCGACTTTTCATGAAAAATGTTAAAAAAATACCGTTCCTCCCCGAAATTTGCATAGAGAAAAAACTGAAATTACTTTATGTGACAGAAGTTTATGTATTAGTCGTAGAGGCAGTATGAGATAACTTTTTTTTTTTTTTTTGAGTTGTAATGTTAAAAGTCGACTTGTAACGATGAGGGTGGCATAATCTGTCTAGATTAAAACTCTCTCTAAATAAATAAAGAAAAAAAAAGTTTATGTAAAGATTACAGGAAAATAAAACGATGTCTCTAAATAGCACACTTTTTCAGAAATCGCTTCGGTTTCTTCAAATGTGTCTCATTGAGATTATTTCTAATACTTATATTGCTCATTCGCTCCTTCGTGTACTCACGTAGGTACAGGTGGCACGATTACTAAAGTACAGAGTCAACATTGTACGATGACTAATATTATTTTTATCATCATTGTAAAGCGTGGTTTCATGGCTACTACTAACCTCTAACCAATCAATCTGCCTAGCCTTTTCCCAACTATGTTTGGGTCGGCTTCCAGTCTAATCGGATGTAGCTGAATACCAATATTTTACATGGAGCGCCTGCCTATCTGACCTCCACAACCCAGTTACGGGGTACTACGATACCCCATGGTAAGAGTGGTTGTCAGAATTTCGGGCTTCTGACGACCCGTAACGACTGTCAAAGATCCACGAATGACATCCGGGACCAACGGCTTAACATGCTTTCCGAGGCACGGAGGAGTCTCGGTATGTAAATTGTAACAACAAAACAAATAATAAACGTATAATAAATTCAAATCAATCAAAAAAATAAAGGAATTCAATCTACTTTTTGACGGGTAGCCAACTCATATACCTACCTTTTACAACGACCGGCATGTAGTGAGACCAGCGCCAAACCACACCGAGGTATTGCCAACAAAATGTTCAGTTTATTAATATTGTCAGTATGTATGCTGACTACCTAACATAATATTTGCTTTATGATAAAAAACATTATGTAACATCGAGCCATATACAAAAAAACGTCTTTTCCCAAATATGTCGGGCTCGGCTTCCAGTCTAACTGGAGTATTTTACATGGAGCGACTGCCTATCTGACCTCTGCAACCCAGTTTCTTGCGGCAACCAGGTACGATACCACTTGGTAAGACTGGTTGTCAGAATTTTGGGCTTTTTACAACCCGTTACGGCTGTCAAAGATCCACGAATGACAGTCGGGACCAACGGCTTAGCGTGCTTTCCGAGGCACGGAGGGATCTCGGTATGTAAAGATGGTCACCCATCCACAGGAGGTACGGAGGGATCTCAGTATGTAAAGATGGTCACCCATCCACAGATAAAACGCGGCAAACGCAGCTTAACCTGATGGATTGACCTGTGCGGCTGTTATTACTGAGCCACAAGCTCCTACAAAAAAAAAAACTAGAAAAAAATCTGCCTAACCTTTTCCCAACTATGTTGGAGTGGGCTTCCAGTCTAACCGGATGCAGCTGAATACCAGTATGTTACATGGAGCGACAGCCTGTCTGATCTACAGAACCAAGTTACGATGCGATATCCCTTTGGTAAGACTGGTTGTCAAACTTTTGGTCTTCTGACTACCCGTAACGACTGTCAAAGATCTACGAATGACTGCCGGGGCTTTGTTTTTTTTTTTGTGGATGGAAATTATCAAATGACTTCTCCCACTCTGGGTGGAGCGGAAGGGCGTGTCAGAGTTTTACTGACTAAAACCCACCCGTGTTCCTTCAGTTGCCTGTGCCAGGGCCACGGTATCTCTTTCGAACTACCCGCGACCCCGGCGGCGGGATTAATGGCTTAACGTGCGTTAGTTTATATGTATTTGATAATCTTCAGAACTACTGATCAGATTTTTCACTTATGGGAAGCTATAGCTACAGTATTGCTGAGTGTCATGTGATATTATTTTATGTTATTGTTTTATGTTTTATGTTTTTTATTTTTTGTAAAATGTAATAATAAAAAATAAAAGAAATAATAAGAAGCTTCTAGTGGACGAAGTCGTGGGTAGAAGGTAGTAAAAAAGGAAGGAGGAAGGAGGGAGGGAGGAGGGAGGAGGAGGAAGGAAGGTAGTATTTTGGAATGAACATTTCAGATGTTTACGAGAGATTCATACAGCTACTATGTAATATCCTGCACTTTAGACACATACTATTTTAGACAAACTGAATACGGTACATTGAATTTTATTTCCATTTCTGTGAACGTGGAGAAAACACGCCTGCAGCGTAAGGACGCGGTAACACACAAAGCGAGTTGGTTTTAGGGTTCTGTACCAAAATGGTAAAAAGGAACCCTTATGATGTGACTAAGTCTGTCTGTCTGTCACAGCTGAGTATCTCAAGAAGTAATGCTATCAACTTGTTTGGAACAGTTTTACATGACGTTTGCCCAACTAATTTGCAAATAAGAAAGAAATAAAAATAAATATGATTTTTTTGCAACACGGACTGAAAGGGGGTCTCAAAAAATGTAAAACTAATATTGTAATAATATAATATTCTACATTAAAACATAGATCAAGGTATACTAAATTAAAAAAAACCGGCCAAGTGCGTGTCGGACTACGCACAATGAAGGGTTCCGTAGTTGAAAAGAATTTATCCCAATGACAAACTTAACATTGAGTTGAAAAACATGTTCTCCCATACATTGATATACGTCACGGACAATTCTCCAACTGAATATTTAAGTTTGTATTCGCAAAAAGCTATTCTTAAACATAACATCACGCCTTGTTACCTCGAAGGGTTTGGCAGAAGTGTACCTGTAGTACACCCACATTTTGCCAGAAAAAGAAAACTAAAAACTATTTTTTTATGTGATAAAACTACAAATATTCAATTTTCAGACTTTTTCCTTTATTTGTGCTGTGAGGCCTTGCTTCTTACCAAATTTCATTATTCTAGGTCAACGGGAAGTACACTTATAGGTTTTGATTTACTTGCGAGTATCAAAATATGCCGCATAAATGGCCGTATTTTTTTATTACGTTGACGTAGAAGCTTGATTTTTTTAGAAATCTAAGAAACAATAGATTTATGTATTTGATATTAATTTCAATTTCATACCTTCACGCGTTCCTGAGAAAAAAGGCCTTGACAGATGACATACTTAAAAATATTTTTTATGTGATAAAATTATTATATATAAATTTTCGGACTTTTCCCATTACTTGTGCTTGTGCATTGCTTTTTACAAAATTTCATGATTCTAGGTCAACGGCAAGTACCCTATAGGTTTTGATTTACTTGCGAGTATCAAAATGTGTCGCATAAATGGCCGTATTTTTTATTGTGTTGATTTAGAAGCTTGATTTTATTAGAAATTTTAGGTACCATATACTTACGTATTTGATAGTAATTTTAACTTGATACCACCATACGTTTCTGAGAAAAAGGACCTTGACAGATGACATACTTAAAAATATTTTTTTATGTGATAAAATTATAAATTAACGATTTTCGGACTTTTTCCATTACTTGTGCTGTAAGACCTTGCTTCTTGCCAACTTTCATGATTCTAGGTCAACTGGAAGTACCCTGTAGGTTTTGATTTACTTGCGAGCATCAAAATATGTCGCATAAATGGCCGTACTTTTTTATTGCGTTGCCTTAGAAGCTTGATTTTTTTGGAACTCCAAGGGACCACAGACTTACGTTTTTAAGTCTGTGGTCCCTTGGAGTTCTAAAAATACCTCCACGCGTTCCTGAGAAAAAGGGTCTCGACAGACAGACGGACAGACAGACAGACGGACAACGAAGTGATCCTATAAGGGTTCCGTTTTTTCCTTTTGAGGTACGGAACCCTAAAAAATAAAATAAGTAGTTTGACATGGTAAACAGTTAAAAAACTGTAAGCCACTTTTTAACAAAAATCATACCAAATAACACCACTAACTTTATAAATATCGATTTTATTTTATTAAACGTAAATTTGTTAAATTAAATACAAAACTAAAACTAAACCTTAAAAATCTAACAAAAGTGGGTGTCCATGAGGCATGGTACCAAGAACACTGGCTGCATTTCCGCGTTGAATAGCAAGAGCTATTCTCTGTGCGAGAAATGAGCCAGCCCTCCTGTCACCAGCGGCGTCGACTAGACGAGGAAACAATTGTTTGAAAAATTTTATTGTACTGGGACCTAAACCTAACCTAACCTTTATAAATTGAAAATGGACCTACAAATATAGTATACCAATAAAAATTCAGGCACATAAAACTTCAGAATCCATTATGTGCTGAATTCATTGTAATTGTATGCTCGTCGAAGACCCTGTATATCATTAGGAGGCAGTAAACAAAAGAAGACCAAACAACAAATACTTATCTTACTACGTATCTTTTTCAGTTCAGTTCAGTTTCAGAATACAACAGAGATACAACCTTCTTTATATACAAACAATGACATTTTAACCATCCCTCATTCGTTATTTCATTCTTTCTTTATTTTTCGGACCCGAAAAAGAAAAGACAATGATCCTCGTAACACAATACACCGTTACATCAAAGGTTGGTTGTATACTGAGACATTGAATAGTAGGTACCTAAAGTAGGTCAACTCCGTACGACGAGCAAAAACATGCGCATACGAAGATCTAAGTCTAAAGTCTGTTCATATAATGTCTGATGAAAATGTACACTTACAAATTATGTGCTTTGATTAAGGCGAAAGCGCCAGGGTAGCCCGCGAAATTCAAATTTTCTTACGTTTTTTGCAATTTGTAGGTCAGTGTGAGCTTGTATGTTGATTAAAATATGATTCGCGGCCGTAGCTAATATGGCTTTACAGAATTATAATCATTAGAATCAGCAATACAGCTCCATAAGTTAGCATTTACCTCAAACCTCATGATTTCATGAAATCGCTAGATTTGAGATAAATGCTAACTTATGGAGTTGTATCGCTGATTCTAATGATTATAATTCTGTAAAGCCATATTAGCTACGGCCGCGAATCATATTTTAATCAACATACAAGCTCACACTGACCGACAAATTGCAAAAAACGTAAGGAATTTTGAATTTCGCGGGCTACCCTGGCGCATCAACCTTAAGCCCATACCCCGACCAAACGACCTTGAGCGTTCGGTCCTTCGCTGTCCCGCTACCTGCGCACGCCCCTTCATCAAAAAATTCGCATTTTTTCTGGAATTATTTAAATAGAAAAAGAATAGGGAACTTTAAAAAAAAAATAAAACGTGTATAATTTAGATTTTTAAATTATCTATCCATTAGTGTAATTCTCAAATGATTAGAACGTCACCTTTAGCAAAAGATGCATGGAATCAATAATTTTAGACACTTTTTTACAATGAGATTTTAAATGTATTTATTTCACATAAAAACAAAAGTAAACGTGCAATGTGATGATAGAATATCGAACATTAATAATGTGCTTTTAGATGTAACTTATTACTCTTAATTAATGAGTTAATAGCCTCTGAATAACGCCCTATCGCAAGGCTTTGGTCGGGGATCGCCTTAATTAACTATTTGAATACTACGAATAATTTTCGCAGACAAAATAAACGAGACGAAATAGAAGTTTTATTGTTATGATATTTAAAGATGTCAACCGCCCGCGAGTGTTATTTAAAGATACTGATCGATTGTTTCAGTTACAATTATATTGTATTCTTTTAAAAGAGGAAGTTTGAAAATGGCGCCAGTGACAGAAAAGTTGTAAGGAAATCGTTTGGCTTGGTATGGGTATGTGATGAGGAGAGACGAAACGCATGTGACTAAAAGAGTGATGAATATACATGTTGATAGATGGAGAGGCAGAGGAAGGCCAAAGAAAAGATGGATGGATTGTGTGAGGAATGATACGAAATGAAAGAGATGGATTGTGTGAGGAATGATATAAAAGAGAAGGGAGTAAATGATAGCGTGACGGTTGACAGGGGAGAATTGAAGAAGAAAACGTGCTGCGCCGACCCCAAGTAACATGGCAGGAAGATGATGATATTCAAACGACACTTGTTGGAAAAATTGCAGGTGAACTATAAAGTTGAAACCTTCTAAATACAGATGAATGTGTTGCTCATTCCCTTGTAAGTGATAACGTAAGAATTTAACCTGAACAGGATTTGTTTACACTTTTATCCGACACCTTTGGAACATACCATAAATCTCGATCTATTGACAGTGTCGAGTTTGCTTGCATTTGTGTACGTGAAGATTGTCTAAGTGTGCGTGCGTTTTCGCGAATTTTTCCCTGAACGTCGCTTCTCATAATGTCACTCCCCAACCAGACGTCTTGCATTGTTTGGAGCCGCCCTTCTGTATAATTCTGTGACTTAGAAAAAGCAACATATCGCGTGATAGAATGATGCTACTGTATTTTGGTAAGGCGCTATCGGAGATACGGGGTGTTTATATTCCTTTGTTTCGGTATTGGGGCTATTCTTACAAGATAAAGAACAAAGGGATGTTTTGATGGATGATAGATTTGAGTGGTAATAAATTGGACTGTACTGTTGAATACATGTATGGTATGAAAGCGATTGCTTACAAGTTGTGTTACGTTTCTCTTTGAATCGTTATGCAGCAGTTCTTTCTCACGTTTTGCCCAAAAAAACTCAAAACTCAAAACTCAAAGCATTTGTTTCAAATAAACCAATTACAGGCACTTTTGAATTGTCAAGGGGTCAGTCTTGGGTCGGTCAGTCAGAAAAATGAAGCTAGTTGCTCATTCCAAAGCGTAGATCCTCGAGAAGAACGGGCAAGAAACTCCACGGACACCCTTTTAAATCAAATATTACACATAATATTGGTTACCTATACTTACTTGGTTATCTATACTTTTAGAATTAACTTTATATTTTTATTTATTTTTAATTTCATACTATTTGTTACGTGCTGCACCGGTCGACGTCATCGCGTCAACGCCGGCTATCGTTGAAAACCAGCGATGGGGCTCCGTTTCGCATGGGGTCGCGGCATTATGCTGAGCGGTGGCCGTTTTGCGTAGATGTGACGCATATTTTCCCCAAACTTGTTTTACAAATTTTTATTTTGTTGTGCTTTGCGTCATGTTTACCGCAAATAAACGTATTTCTTTCTTTTTCTTTTCTTTTACATCGTTCATATTGAAAATATAGATGTGAGAACAATGTAGAAAGACGTGCACGTTAAAAGCGTCCATAATGAAAAATATAAAAACTAAAAACAAATAAATTAAAAATAAGCCGTGGCAGCTAAGAATCGACCAGTCCCAACTGACGGCGCCCGTTCACGAACATGACGCATGGATCAAAATCCTATTTATTGCAGGTTTTGCCACTTTGAGGTAATTCTCACCGGTTAACGCCCCCTTTTAATCATACCTATTCAGTGACTCGACAGTTAAAGGGTTATTAATTAGTGGCATTCAAGAAAATTTATGCATAGAAAGTATCTAAAGGACATGTCCGAAATTGGTTTTTTATTATTCAATAATTCTAACATGGACAAGTTAAATATAATTGGACAGACAAAAAAGTAGTGCATACATTTTTTAAAAGTCTCCAATTTTGAGAAAAATCGTTTTTTATTTTAGTGTGAATTCACTCCTAAAACGAACAAACCTTTCTAATTATCTAGGATAACAAAGTGACCACCCCAAAAAAATTATTAAACTTGTCAAAACTGACACACGGTAGGTACTGTCATTACTGTCAGTCAATATTTGATTTATGATGATGATAGGATAAGGCGAAGACAGTGAATTCTATAGACTCATGGAATCCGTGCCGTCGAAAGGGATAGAAAAAAAGTACATCTTTTGTTTAGGGTTACCAAGTGATGTACATTTTACCCAATATTCTTCATAAAATAAGATTTTTTAAATGAGGTTTGTATTTCATGTTTCCATGATGAGAAATAAAAAGTATGAGTAATGATGCGACTGAAATGTTTTATTCTAACTCAAACTTAAAGCATTTATTTCAAATAAACCAATTACAGGCACTTTTGAATTGTCAAGGGGTCGGTCAGTCAGAAAGATGAAGCTAGTTGCCCATAAAAGCGTAGTAGGTCCCTATGGAGATGAATGGGCAACCACGGACACTCTTTTAAATCAAAATATTTTACAAAATATTGGCTATACCTATCGTTCATTTTGAAAATATACATGTGAGAACAATGTAGACAGACGTGCACGTTAAAAGCGTCCGTAATAAAAATATAAAAACTAAAAACAACTAAATTAAAAATAAGCCGTGGCAGCTAAGAAGCCAGTCCCAACTGACGGCGCCCGTTCACGAACATGACGCATGGATCAGCACCAATTAGCTCAACCATTTTGATGATCTGACACTTACGCCACCAGCAGCGAGACATTTGAGTGACCTACTCTCAACCGCCAGGGCACATTCAAGTCATTGAGAGACGTACCCAGCAAAAGGAAGTTTTATAGTAGCTACATAGTGCTCACACCTCAATCCTGGAACTCCTAGTAGCAGCAATCCACATGTTTCTTACTTCGAGTTTTTTTGGAAATTTGCAAGTTTAATAAGATTTTTTTCATTACCTTTAATTTTTACCAGTGATCTTGCTTAGTTTCAAGATTTTTAAGTGATTTATATATTTATAGTACCTGTAGTAGTAGTTATATAGTATGCAATATGTTGGCCCGCAGGGTTGCACGTTGTACACCAGAAGTAAAAATAACTCGATATTGCCAATCTTTGTACATGTGCACTCTGTAGACGCAGACGGCATACGACGTCTTCAGAGTTCAGTATAACAATACTTTCAGGATGTTGTTGAGGCTTCCACGTTACTGCAGTGCATCAGGTATGTTTGCCGAAGTACATACTGATGGTTTCAATACCATATTGCGTAAAAATAATGCTTCTATGATGCGCAGAGTACGTGGGAGCGTCAACGACATTCAGAAGATCATCAGTGAACAGCCGTGCTGCACCATTATGACGCATTATACATGCACAACATGTACCCAATGAGGGGCATAATGGTGAGTGCAGATGAATTAAAAACTTTTATTACGTTTGTTACTAACATAGCTTATAAGAATGTGTACTAATATCAATGGATCAAGGTCTGAAATAAAATATTTTTTTATAGCCATTGCTTTCAAAATTAATTTTACCCATATCAAAGGGTAAATTCCCCGTCAAAAAGTGGCAACACTGAATTTCGAGGTAAGAAAATAAAAATATTGCGCAAATCACGATTTTATGAGATTTAACACAATATACAAATTAGTTTGTAGTGTTTGTACATTACTGCGACTATTTCATTAGAAATAGCAGAACACAAAGCGATCGAATACATAAAAAGATCGAATACTTACCAGTGAAAGGACAATCCGGAAATCTTCATCAAACTATCACTTTTAGAGTTTATTGCACTGCACTTTACCATTTTGCACATTTGCACAAATGTAATAATACAGAATTGAGCACGAAAAGGTAATATTTTGTGTATAATCTCGATGTATTCAATATTAAACAATTGTATTTCAATCTGCAGCCGCCATAAACGTCAAACTTGTTGCGCACATCGATGGTCATACCCGGCACGCGATAAAGGACAGAAATATTTTTACTCTGTCTCTTTTGTATGCTAGTGACGTTAATATGTTCTTCTTTTTCTTGTGTGAATGCAAAGGAAGATATCCAGTGGTCTATAGAATTCTCTGTCTACGGGATAAGGCCTCATTAGGCCTGTCGACTGTCAGTGTTACTTTTTGTCATATTTGACAGATAAATAGAATCAATCATTGTCAATTATGCCATTGTCAGTGTGTGGAAGGTTTTGATTGGGTTGCCATCAATAAATAAAGTATTTAAATAGTTCACCATTTTTCTTAAAATATTATTTCAGTGGTTCTAAGTTCCATTTTTTTATCGTTTTTATTTAGGTGTAGTTTGATGCTTGTTAGATTTTTCTCGGAATAAAAAACCAACGTTCATACAAAAAGCGGAGATCTCCTTTAAGGCCGCGTTTCCACTGACGCGGAGCTGGGCGGAGCGGAGCGGAGACGTGCAGGAATCGTCCAATTACAGACGAGACAAGAGACGCGATGAGGATTTCAACCATTATGATTGGTCGATTCCTGCACGTCTACGCTCCGCTCCGCCCCGCTCCGCGTCAGTGGAAACGCACCCTAAGAGGTCTTATTGGTACTTGTCAATTGAAACCACATTTTTGAGCTTGACAAGCAAGTGTCTTAGCCACGCAACGTTATGGAGTGTAAATGAACAAAAAAAAAAAACATTTATACAAATTGCACCGCCTGCAATATCACCTGAGCCCAAGCAAGCGAAAATACAGAAATGCACACCCAAATGCTACAGAAAAAAGGCATGAAATAATTTCGAAGTTTCTTCCGAGATATAAGACTTAGCACAAATTACTTTAGTAGCTCTTCCTTTACCGTTTGAAAAGAAATATCGCGGGAACGTACGGAGAAAAATAAGAATGTCTGCATTTTTACGTTTGTACAGAATTTTATTTTGTTATTTAGATTAAAATATTATATCTGGTTTCCCGTGCTCGCTACTTAGTGAGTAGGCCATTTTCTATTTTGAATGGAAACAATATGTCTGTTTTAATAATTATGAGCTCATACTACCTCAGCTTTTTATCTCGCTCGCACGATACTGCTCGCGGACTGAGTGAGAGCGAGACTGAGTGCGGTGCCGATAGTTTAGGCAATTCCTTTTACGGTGAAAATAATGTTAATTTGAAAAAAATAAAAAACCTAAAACCTGCTTTATAGTTAGTTCAGTTAGTATGCAAAGTTTCATGATCTAATTTGAAGTATTTTTTAAAACGTTAAAAATATAACTCGGTATGGGCTCAGACTAATAAAAAAATCAAGACATAGCGCTGTATATTTTTTTGTTAAGAAATAATAAAGAAACACTAACGCTAACTTTGTTTCGTCAAGTTTATAACGCGAAAATAAATAAAATATTATACTACCCACTACAAAACTTCAAGGCATAAAGTGTATGGTAAACTAGAGCTAAACAAATTTGGCGCCCAACGTGGGGATGTCCATTAATTTAATTTTGCACCATTGTATTTAAGCTGCGGTCTAGATAAATGAGCTCAAAAACGTGAGTTTTTATGCATGTTAAGAACTGATATTTTTGGTGTTAAATAATAAAGTTTTAATGAACAAATGCTAGCTATATACCCAAACTAAACATGGCCTGTACGAAAAAGTGAACAGAAATAAATTCAAGATTTTAAAAGAAGACTTTTTGTCAGTGATCTTTACAAATATAAATAATATTTATTGTATTGCCATGTTAACATTACATACATCTATGCCCCAGGGGTTAGCAGAGCAGAGTAGACACTTAGAACTATGTATGAAAATATGTTAATAATATACCTACCCCCTTATGTCTCCAATTTCGTAGGAGTTCAATCAATAAAGAACAAAATAAAACACAGATACTCAATATTTTCAAATTGATATTTCATCACATCTTCAAAGGTACTTCAAACTGTATAAAATTGCAATATATTCAATACTTTCATAAATTGTAACTCATTTTTCAATACAATATTGGCGCCTAAATGGGACTCAAAGTAAATATGCTCGGGTATGACATTTTCATAAAAAAATAACTGTATTTATTACAAAATGTCAAATATTATTTCGTCTAAATTGCATTTGCTGTGAAGATTGAAGCGTAAACTGTCCATTTATTACTTAAATTTTGGCCCTCATACAAGTTAATGTTTGTTCGAAAGTCGTTACTGGAAAATATAGCTGACTTATGTTGAATTTAATAGAAGTCTAGATACAGGGAGACATTTTAATGTTTGTTTTCCTCATAAAGGGTCATTGTACTCATCATAATGAACAACTTTTGCTATGGGACCAAACCTGAAATCGCGAAAAAAAAAATCAGCTGCTCCCTACATTTTGACGAGTTTGATGAACTGAACAGCTGATTTTTTTTTCGCGATTTCAGGTTCGGTTCCATAGTAAAAGTTGTTCATAATGATGAGTACAATGACCCTTTAAGAGGAAAACAGCCATTATTTCACCCTGTAGAATTTTATACAAGACAAAAAAGTTCACAATTGTTTATCCAATATTAAGCTAGGCTTAGTCTAACTAGACAAGAAGTAGATTCTACTAGCCTTTAACAATGCAATTAAGGTAACAATGCAGTCTATCACATCTTTCCCTTCCCAAAAAAGAAAACCTACTGATTACAACAATAAACCTCGCATTGGCAATGACAACTTAACTCGGAATCCTTACAACTTTAGTTGGTTGAAACCCACATATATAAAAACACACTACCCACACACACACACACACACACACACACACACACACACACACACACACACACATAACATAGACACACACACATTCATTGTGGATACATTTAAATTAATTAACCGATGATAATTAACTGTTAATAAATTACTCGAAACTCGAAACCGTTCAATAAGCATCTTTTTTTTCTGTTACAATTTAGGTTATAAATAAACTTAAAGCAATAAATAACTGAGAGAAGGTATTGACGGGTAGAAGTTATTGGCGCCCAGCGTGGGACCACAACTGATCAAAACACCCACAGAATAATAGAATTAATTTAGGCAAACTCTTTTTCAAATAAAATATACAGGTTGTAAGTGTAAACAGTGGCAATCTTTTAAGGAGTCATTGTACTCATCATTATGAACAACTTTTACTATGGGACGAAACCTGAAATCGTGCAAAAAAATCAGCTGTTCAGCAATTTATGTTCGCATAATTCGTAAAAATGTAGGGAACAGCTGATTTTTTTTTTCACGATTTCAGGTTTGGTCCTACAGGAAAAGTTGTTCATAATGATGAGTACAATGCCCCTTAAAAGATTGCCACTGTTTACACTTACAGCCTGTAGTACAAAAAAAAGCATTACTAAAAAGATAAGTCCTTACACTCAAAAGTTTTTATTTTTCTTGTGTTAAAAGAAATTTTATAAAGAAGAAAATGGTGGAGCAAAAGTTAATGAATCTGTCAAAATGTCACTCAAGTGGCTGTATGTGTGAATATTGCAGAATAATGTCTTGAAAAAGCATTTTATTGAAAGTTTTTAGAAATGTTTAAGTACTACTTTCGTTTTTATGAAACGAATATTCATAAACAATTCTAGAAATGATCTACAGTCTATTGTACTTCAGCAGTAACAATACTTTGCGATAAATAAAGCGCGAAGAAGCCAGTAACAAAATAAAACATTTTACGTACTTATTATCTTCAATAAAGTCTGGGGAGAACCTATCAAATAAATGAGGTTCTCCCAAAAACACTCGCTATAAAGTAATTGCAAAGGGTGTTGAGAGCAATAAATAAGTAATTTGTTTCTTTGTAACGTAAAGAAAAAACTGTTACAAATCAGTTTTCGTAGAAAATTTATAGACATGCAATTATGCACTAATTTAAATGTGTATCTCGTTGATAGTTAATCAATGTTTTTCTAGTACGTAATGAGAACTAAATAGCGGGAAAAGTGTCAAATACACCCCATGACATAATGCCATTACAAAAACAAGTGCGAGTAGAACTCGCGCCCTTTTTTTTTTTTTTTTTGATAGTGGAAATCATCAAATAACTTCTCCCGCTCTGGGTGGAGCGGAAGGGCGTGTCAGACTTTTACTGACTAAAACCCACCCGTGTTCCTTCAGTTGCCTATGCCAGGGCCGCGGTAACCCCTTCGGACAATCCGCGACCCCAGCGGCGTCGGCCCTATTGGACCCCGTCACTTGCTGACATCTCTTTGAGGCGCGCGTGGAACACAACGCGCCGAGAACTCGCGCCCTGAAGGTTCCGTTTCAAAGCTGCCCGAATTTCCAATTTCGGATTGAAATACAAAAACAACTTTGCAGTTCAAAAAAAATGTTTTTCCATACTTGATTGTAGTAAATAAATAAATAAATTGTTCTTCGTCTTGAAAGACTGGTAACAAAGTGATCCTCTAACGGTCCCGCTTCTTTTTGAGGTACGGAACCCTAAAAAAGCCTTGATTCAATAAAATCTATAAATAAAACAGAATAAACTTTGATTTATTCCACCATAAAACAAAAACTTTCCTCTAAAAACCTCTACTAGGAATTTAGGAGATTCGAGAACTAATAAAACAAAAAACGGCTGTATATCGTCTGTGGATCCGCCATTTTGTAAAAATAAAGTAAAGATGGCAGCAATTAGGATGGATTACTGTCCGAGGATAATAATAATAATAATAACCCCACCGCAGTATCTCTACGTTGACGTCGTGGTGGGGCTTGCGCGCTCCGAACTCTATGTCTGCGCCGGTAGAGTTTACTTTGCCGAAACAGGTCTAGGGTGAGGAGCCAGACCAAGAGAGATACAAAAACCCGCAGGGCAGCATGTGGCGAGCTGTTGGGCAGTAGCGACCCCACGGACCCTATCTCCCGGGAGAAGTCTTGTTCCTCACCTCTAGCTTGCCTTTATTGGCCGGCTGGAGTGAGCACTGATGAGGAACAGAGCTCCCACCTCATTCTTGCCTTTATTGGCCGGCTTGAGTGGAGATTCGCAAGAGCAAACATGCTCGGAGGAAGGAAGTATTCCAGTAAGTGTTTGTAGGGATCTTGACCATCTTCCGGGCTCTGGGATTGTTCTGAGAACCGTGGATTACCTCTCCACTCCTCAAGCACCTCAGGACATGTTGCCCCCTTGTCGCTACGTCACTATGTGCTAGCGACCGTTTCCGGGGGCCCATTATTGAGTGTGCAAGTCACCCCCTGCTATTTATCTGTGTATAATAAATAACATTGGTCAGGCAGGGGACATAGTTCTACCATAGTTCAAGGTACCCGATCCACTATAGCCACCCCAACCCATAGCCCAATATGTTTTGTTTCCATGATCTGCAATAGTCCTGCACAAACCGGGGGTTGTCCTTGGGTGCACTTGCATAGTGCATACAGGGAGAATCGTCGGCTGGTGCCTTCTCAACATTTAAAAGTTATCTAAGGGGCCTCTGCGAGTTGGCTCGGCCCCTCGTAAGCCTTCCAAAGGTCCGGGACACCAGGGTCCCGAGATATGTCAAAGACAAAAGAATAATAATAAATGTTTTTCCATACTTGATTGAATATATTTTTCTATTTTGATAGCCGATAGCCTCGACCAACATCTTTCGAGGCTCTCGTTAGGCGGTTGGATCAAGGGCCAGATTCAGAAGGCAGTACTCCTCGATACGGCTCGTATTGTGAGGAGGTTCCTATCTCTGCAGCCCTAACCACCGGTAGCTTGGACCCTGCTCTCGACACCGGCGGACCACTATTTTTTATATTTTTAGGGGAGATGGGGGAATTGGGAGTCACTTAAGGAAAAGTCATTATTGTAATCACAAATGATCAGTCTAATTTTTTTTTCATATTTACTAATCTTTAAAAACTAATCAGGTATCAAGATATATAAGTCTTTTTTGACTATCATTAACATAAACATAATTATAATTAAGAAACAAAAAAGTAGTTTTGACTCCAATTACCCACATGTAAGGGAAATGAAAGTCAGCTCATGGGGGAATAAGAGTCAAAATTATAAAACAAATAAAAGCAACAAAGTTATTATCTGTTTTTACAAACAATTAGAAATCAACAAAATTAAACATTAGAAATGATTACCCAATGGAATCATAACAAATAATATATTATTAACAAACAATATGTTATTTTTCTTAGTTGATTTGTCGTCAAACCATGAAACATGTTACTTAATTGTAAAATACGCTCTGTAAGTATATTTTCTTGGTCTTCATTAAAAACCGTATGCCTTCCTACTTTGGAGGTTTGAACTCATCTTTCTTTATCCTTCTTTGTAACGTGCTGAAAGGTATACCGGTTTCCTCGGCAACTTTGCGTATTGACACACCTCCTCTTATACGTACAGCAGCTGCCTGGAGGTCACCTGCAGTCCAGCTCGCTTTAGACGTCTTCCTTGTCCAGTTCCTTGGCATCTGAAATTAACAAAAAAGTTTTATCATAATAAAAAACGATGCGGGGAATGGGGGTCAATTGACTCTTATTACCCCAATGACGGTTTGTTTGCTAGATTTGAATAATTACACAAAAAACATCACAAAATCTAATATCTTGCATTAATAAACATAAGTTTAGTTCTAGTACTACATTTTAAGATTATTCTATTCGTAAAATTAACAAATATAGATACTCACGTTTTCGATCGAAATTTCGGAAATTTTACAACGGCCCCTCCCCTGTGACACGTGTGTCGCTCGCGGTGACGCGAGCTTGACTAGCGGGTTGGCGTATTGGGGAGTGCGGGAGGGGTGCCGAGCTAAACCCCGTGCGACATAGCCGTATTCTGTAATGCTTTAGGTTCATTTCTTTTTGTATTGACCCTCATTGCCCACTGACTCTCATTCCCCCCGGCTCCCCTAAATGTTTTTTATTTATTTTTTAAGAAATATTTAAAAATGTATTTTAAAAGGAAAAATATAAATAAACGAAATAATAATAATATCCTTGGACATTTCACACAACGCCATCTAGTCCCAAGCTAAGCAACCTAATGCTTGTGTTATGGTAACGAGATGGCTGATAAACTACTTATATACATTTTTTTTTTTGTAAATACATACATATTATAGATAGAAAAACACCCAGACTTGGAACAAATACTTGTAGGTCGTACAAATATTTGTTCCGTGCGGGAATCGAACCCGCGACATGCTGCGCAGCAGTCAATCGCTCAACCACTGCGCCAACTGTGTCGTCTGTGCGAAGGATGTATTGTGCGAAGGAAAATGAGGGTTCTAGTTTATTCGTAGATTTGTTATATGCTGTGAATAAGATATTCATTTAACGCGCAGTATTATGTTGCTGAATAAAATATTTTAGATGCAGTATAATTTTTCTGAATAAGTTATGTAACACACAGTATTTATTAAATTACTGAATAAAATATTTGTCACAGGGCAATATTTGAAGCTTTTTTAGGGTTCAGTACCTCAAAAGGAAAAAACGCAACCCTTATAGGCTCACTCGTGTGTCTGTCTGTCTGTCCGTCTATCACAGTCAATTTGCTCTGAATCTAATGGACCGATTAAGTTGAAATATGAACTTCTGTGGCCCAAACACGGAAGGATAGAGTAAATAAATGAACTTTGAATATTATAGGGGTCACTTTTGGGGGCAAATAAAACATTATAAAAATAGTTTTGCAAATTATACCGTGTGATATATGTATATCAAATGAAAGGGTTTATGAGGGTCTCAAATATATTTTTTTTATAATTTTAAAATAAATTGTTTTAAAGTTACAAGAAAATAGACGAAAATTGACAATTCTCCCCTTATCTCCGAAACTACTGAGCCTAAAACTTTGAAAAAAATACAGGAAATAGTTCTTTACTTGTAGATTACAGGAGAACCTAAAAGAAGTATGTGGTCTCAAAATAACATGGTAAATCTCTCAATATTGTGAGTACAAACTTACATTTACAGTTGGAATGTAGGGAGTTACATGCTTTTCTGTTCTTGGGATAAATTCATCCCAACTACGGAACCCTTGATTGTACGTGGTCCGACACGCACTTAGCCGGTTTTTTTTTGTGGATGGGAAATCATCAAATGACTTCTCCCGCTCTGGGGGGAGCGGGAGGCCGTGTCAGACTGTTACTGACTACAACCCACCCGTGTTCCTTCAGTTGCCTGTGCCAAACCGAGATCCCCCCGTGCCGTTCGTTGGTGCCAACTGTCATTCTTGGATCTTTGACAGTCGTCACCTCGTCGATTATGATGACAGAATTAAGGTCCTATACTACCTCAAATGGCTTAGCATGATCCTCCGTTATGTCGAAAATACTCCAGCATTCATTTTGAAATAAATATATGGTAAAGTTGAGGATTAATGTTAGGTATGTTAGACGAAAACACGATTCCATAAAACTTTCTCTAATTAGTTCTCCCGTCTCGTACTTAAATCCTTTCTCCCTGGAGGGAAAATGGCAAGGCAAAATAAAAGGATGACAGATTAGGCGTAGGTATCGAAAAGCTTTCTTAAACTGATATACTCGAAAATTGATATAATAATAGACTATGACCGGGCGACCCCTATACGACCCCTTTTTAAAAGTGTGTACTAAACGATAAGTATAGTCGACTTGAACTAAAATATAGAAGTTTTGATATCCAGAATTTATTCTAAAAACATTAGGACCTGGTTTAAAAATAGCAAATTAACCGACGAAAAAAAAGAGGAGGTTCTCAAGTCGACACGTATATATAAAACTGGCCAAGTGCGTGTTGGACCACGCAAATTGAAGGGTTCCGTAGTTGAAAAGAATTTATCCCAATGACAAACTTAACATTGAGTTGAAAAACATGTTCTCGCATACATTGATATCCGTCCGGACAATTCCCCAACTGCATATTTAAGTTTGTATTTGCAAAAAGCTATTCTTAAACATAACAGCACGCCCTGTTTCCCCGAAGGGATGGGCAGAGGTGTACCTATAGTACACCCACATTTTGCCCGAAAAAGAAAACTGAAAACTATTTTTTTTTATGTAATAAAACTACAAATAATCAATTTTCAGACTTTTTTCTTTACTTTAGGTCAATGAGAAAAAAAAAAAAAAAACATAAAAAAAAATTCTCGTCATAAAAAAGCGCTAATTACTTTTTTCAAATTATCTTTAATTTTCTTAATTCGGATGCTGCAATGTCATCGAAATTCTCTGTTTTTATCACTTAGTAAACGGTTTGTTTCATAATAACAATGCATGTAAAATTTGGTTGGTTTAATGCCAAGAGTTCAATAAAGCAAACGCTAAAAAAAATTGCATCTAAATCATCTTACTTTAACAGTAATAATAATCTCAAAAGACCTCCAAAACGCTCCGACCCACTAAGGAATTTCCCTCGCAATTCTTGTTCATAAACTCTGTTTTGGAGGTCTTTTGAAATTATTATTACTGTTAGAGTAAAATGATTTAGATGCTATTTTTTTTAGTATTTGCTTTATTGAACTCTTGGCATTAAACAAACAAATAACAATGTGTTTTGTTGAACTCTTCTATTTTGCATTCTAATTTAATAATACGAAACACTGTTCTTTGTATAAAATAACTTTATTAAACACACTGTATTCTAATTACAACGACAACCGACTTGCTTCGTGGTTCTATGATCACTTGGTATCGTCCAATAATAGATAATCGGATCGACACAAAACATTTGCAGGCAACATTTTTTTTTAATTAGAAAGGTTTTTGTCGATTGTACTACAATAAAAATTACACAAACAAAAATCATATTGAATAATCAATTAACCATTACCATACCTTATTGTGGACGTATGATCTGGTAGCAATAGCTACACCAGAATTCCCTGGTGTTATCCCTGCTTCTGAACAACTAAAAAGTGAAAAAAAAAATAACTTTAATTTCGGGAGTCGGTAGCAAAAAACGAAAATACAAAATAAAAAATTAGGTCGTGTTTTTTTTTTTTTTGAAAAAAGTGTTTTTTTTCTTCGAAATCGCGAGTGTTTTCTACAAGAGTAGCTAAATCTACATGGGGCCTAGTTTCCAATTTAACCGAACTTTTTTTTCCGACCCAACGCAAAATTAGGTTTTCCTAAATTACCTACTTACACAATTTCATGTGTTTTCATCACATCGTCATTAGGATGGCCCTTTTGTCACTCGTCCTACATAATTCGTTCACTTCACAATCAACGGGGTACATGCACTAATTATCGTCTGTTGTGTGAGGACCTAAACCAACACGGTCCACTGTATAAAGGTATGATAATTAACTCCAAGAGTCTGTTTGTTTAGTACTGTCCTCATGTAATTAAGTTGCTGAGCCATTTTGTACGGTAAGTTTCGGACATGGGTAATTGGGTATGAAGATATTCTGCTTTGAGCATATTGTTGGAAGATCAATCGACGTAAGATAGGTTCTTTGGTTAATCGATACAAGGGTTCACAAAGTTTGATGGATGAACACTGTTTCATCAAGATCCTAAGTAGATTCGGTTTGGTACACATAGCGATTACTAGTAAGTATTAAATTTTTTATAAATAATTTAAAAAAAATAAAAACACGGATGCCCTGACAAAAACGAACTAAAAACTAAAAAAAAACAAGTTATATTCCCTGACTAGATATAAATAAAATTGTCATTGCTGTCGGGTCCGTTCTGAGGAACACTTTTTAGTCCGTTTTTTAAAATTAATAATTAATATAATATCCGTTTAGTTAATATATTTATCTACAGCCATGCTATAAATCCTCTATAAAAGTTTCTGAAACAGTTAGCTTATTGCCAACATTAAAACAGCCAGTGTCATAGTAACCATGGTAACCATAATAGCATCCGAACGGTTGTTTTAATGTTGTACTGAATTTCATAATGCAACTCGTTTTTAAAAAAAAGAACATTGTAATGCACGCGCGTTTCACTACAACAGCGCCGTAATTAAAAAAAAAGAACTTGTTCGAATTCACGTCGTATACTATGACGCCGGCCGCCATGTTCGATACGAGTATTAGTATTGCAAAAAACTGTTTCAGAACCTTTTATAGAGGATTAATAACATGGATGTAGATAAAGTCTTGTATGCAACTGTACATAATTAGGTATTAAAACACTCATGTGATACTATTATCACACTCGGCTTGGCCTCGTGTGATAAACCCGCATTCGTGTTTTAATACCACTTATTATACGTCAGTTGCATAAATAACTATTATATAACTATATTGGAATGTGCTCTTGATGAGCCTCCAATTTAATAATTGCATTGAAAATAGAGCCATACTGCCGTAATTTTTTTTTTTTTTTTTTTTCAAAAAATGTAGCCAGTGTTACTAGGGGTGATGTAAGGATTATAACGATATCCCACACATCCAAATCTGTTCAGGCATTTAAGATTTATGGTGGAATAAAGAAACTCACATACATGAACCCTGAAAATATTACACTCATTTTTTTGGGCAGTTCTGTAATCATCTATAGGTATGTTCTCACTTCATATACAACGTGTAACGTTAAATGCGCAAAACCTCTTAAGGGGTCCTTGTACTCATCATGATGAACAACTTTTACTATGGGACCAAACCTGAAATCGTGACAAAAAAATCAGCTGTTCCCTACATTTTGACGAATTATGCGAACATAAATGTACTGAACAGCAGATTTTTTTCACCATTTCAGGTTTGGTCCCATAAAGTTGTTCATAATGATGAGTACAATGACCCCTTAAAAATTGCCACTGTTTACACTTACTCCCTGTATGTGACTCATGCGTTTTTTGCGTCATCGGCTCTTATTATCTTCCAAATAATCAAGCAAGCCAACCTATTATTCCTGCAACCATAAATCAAGCAGTAGGTATTACAAAATTTGGCTTGTTGATATTGTATATAAGATTGTATATGGCAATGAGTGTCTTAAGAGTTTAAGACACTCATTTTTACATGAACCTCCTACTCAAACATGGATGCCATTTTATTTCAAGTACAAAACATACTCTACATTAAGGAAAACTTCAAAGTGTGAAGTCTTCTTCACAAAATAATACAAAAGTTTACAAATATTGGACAAATTGCTGGAAGGTACAGTCGAGAGCAATGTCAATAACGAAAACGAACAATAGAATGGTACAACATTTTAAAACGTAGAACCATTTTTCTTACAAATGTTGGACGATTTGTAACCAGTTTTCAACGAGCGTAGACTAAAAATGGTTGTGATTTTGTGAAATTCGGTTTCTTGTTTCTCTTTGATCTTTGAAGTGTGTCCTGGCTTTGTTAGGAATTGTATTGACAAAAAGCCTTGATCAGGCACTTATTAGTAAACGCTTGAGTGGTTATCTTCGTTTATTATTTCGTTTTTTTTTTTGTGAAATATGTCTATTCCTTTTCTTCCGGAAAATCAGAGGCCATTATACCATCCTATTCAATTTTCTCTCATCAGTATAAATATAAACTCAATAATTATTTTCCTAGCTCTATTCCAATTTTTTTTTTCCTTTTTAGGGTTACGTATGTAGGTACCAAAATTGTAAAAAGGAACCCTTATGGTGCGACTCAGTCTGTCTACCTGTCACAGCTGGATAAGCGCAAGAAATACTACAATCAACTTGAAATTTGGAACAGTTTTAGGGCGCATTCACACGGGATACGTCGTCGTTCGGTATAAAACGGTGAATGAGCTCTATTAGAGCTCATTCACCGTTTTATACCGAATCGTCAAAGACGTATCCCGTGTGAATGCGCCCTTAGATGACGTTTTATTACTTATCAAACTATTTTTGCAAATAAGAAAGAAATTATTTTTTTTGCAACAGGGCCTGACAGGGGTCTTAAAAATTTGAAGTGGGGCTACTAGGGCATGTGAGGTATCATAATGAAAGAACGCTGTTTGCACATTCTTAAACATTCTTTTTTTCTTTGTTTTAGACCGCATAGTTTTCGACTTTTGATGAAAATTTTTAAAAAAATATGGGGGGGCCCCCACATTTTTTTACCCATATTACTTACCTCCGAAGTTTTGTATAGAAAAAAATTTGAAATTATTCTATGTTGTAGAAGTTTATGTAAAGATTACAGTAAAAAATAAAACGATGTCTCTAAATAGCACACTTTTTCAGAAATCAGAGCGGAACCCTCGGTGCGCGAGTCCGACTCGCTCTTCACCGGTTTTTTTTTTGGGAATTATATTTCCCTTCCTTTACTTTCGGAAAATCAGAGGCTTTGATATCATCCTATTTTATCCTTGAAACCTTATTTTCTCTCCTCAGCTTAAATTTAAAGTCAATAATATTTTTCCTAGCTCTATTCCAATTTATTTATTTTTTCCTCTTTTTATATGTTGTACCGTTTCATAGGAACTATGAACCCTAACATTAAGAAGATAAGTTTCATATTCATAACAACACTTACTTATGTAGCTATGTTAAATCGTCAAAATATAGGGAACAGCTGTTTTTTTTCCACGATTTCAGGTTTGGTCCCATAGTAAAAGTTGTTCATAATGATGAGTACAATCACCCCTTAAGAGCATACCCATGTATTCAATTTCATCCTTTATACTAGTTTTATAAAATCTCTCTCTCTTAATGATTGTGAAAACCGCACCAAAATCTGTTGTCTATTTAAAGTCGGGTCTCCTGTGCGAAAACCTTACACATATTCATTTGTTTTCATAAGCAAGCTGTCTCCTGCGTATTCAAATACACAGGGTGTTTCTTTTAAGGTGTCAAGCTAGTGCGAGCTGATAGCAGATACCATACCTATCGATTTAATCCCCATTATGTTCCACGACTTTTTATAGTTTTCGAGTTACTTTGGATCCCTCATTTCATATCAATAATAGTGGTTAAGGATACTAGTAGGTATAAAATTTATGTTTTTATTATCAACTGAGCTCTGCTTAATCGTAGAGGAATAGTAAATTTCAGGATTGACAAAAATATGAAATGATAATAATAAATTATAAAATATGAAAATCACAAGATTCCAGATACACCACTTTCAACGACCAATTTCAGCAAATAATGCCCAATTTAATACATTATTGTTCAAAGTTGACCCAAAAAAAAGATATTATAATTTTTTTTATCGAAAAAAAATTATAACTAGAAAACTCCAAAAAAACGTAGAACAAATAATGCCCAATTTAATACATTCTTGTTCAAAGTTGACCCAAAAAAAAGATATCATAATTTTTTTTTTTCGAAAAAATATTATAACTAGAAAACTACAAAAAAACGTAGAACATGGAGGTTAAATCGATAGGTATGGTTCTCTGCTATCAGCTCGCACTGGCTTGACACCTCAAAAGAAACACCCTGAATTTAAGCCACGTCTGTTTGATTCGATGTTTTTGTGTAATGTTTCGCAAAAAGACGCGCAGGAGACCCGTTTTTACAAGAACAACGCGCACACACAATTTCCAATATGCATCGATTTAATACACCGTACAGACTCATAGATCTACCAAACACCACAATCCCAGTCCATTGCAGGTACCATGTACGACTGCACGGCCATTTTTTTAGCAAATCCTCTGCCATTTGTATTTGTGATTGTACCTAACAGCCGCATAGCCAGGTTTACAATGAAAAATTATACTTTGGATTAAACTTTTCAGAAATAATTTTACGTGGCTCAGTTTTTAAATGGAATTAGGGGAAGTCGACAATTTGTGTGTTAAATATGGCAATTTATTTTTTTATACAATTATAATGATAAATATCTAGGTTTTTAGGGTTCCGTAACAAAATATGGTGCGACTAAGTCTATCTGTCCGTCAGTCACAGCTGGATATTTCAAATACTACTATTGCTATCAGCTTGAAATTTGGAAGAGTTTTAGATGACCTAGGGCCAACTATTTTGCAAATAAAAAAGAAATAAAAACACTTTTTTTTTGCAACAAGGACTGAAGTTTCGAAGTGGCATGATGTGGGGTGTCATATCGTCGCTAATTTAACTAACTGACGTATCTGACATTTTGGACTAAGCCGATAGCCGACCTGACAATAATATATATACCTGTAATTTGATACATTTTCCAAGTCGAATCGATCTGTCTTATCGGCGAATCTGTACCTATCCCATGATAATGCAAAAATCGAGACCGATATATCTACAGTTTACAAAAAAAAAAAAGAAAAATAGCTTGCCCTGTAAAATTTCTTTCAAATCAGTTACGTCACTTAGATAGATTAGCGATGATATGAAAGAGCGCTGTTTCCACATTCTCAAACGTTTTTTTTATTTTTTTTAGGCCGCATAATTTTGGACTTTTGATGAAAAATGTAAAAAAAAAATACCGTTCCCCACTTATCTCCGAAGTTTGCATATAAAAAAATCTGAAATTATTGTATGTGATAGAAGTTTATGTAAAGGTTACAGGAAAAAAATAAAACAATGTCTTTTAATAGCACACTTTTTCAGAAATCATCAACAAAAAAATATATATTATTATGATGGTACCCTCGGTGCGCGAGTCCGACTCGCTCTTGACCGATTTTTTTCTCTTCGGGGCTTAGCTTTCATCCTGACCAGAAGCTAATAATTGTTATGTTATAAATGTACCTATGTCAAAAAATATGGCATGCAAATGATGCAGATGATGAGGAAGAAGAGAAGAATAAAAGAATTGACAAACGTTGGAATTTCTAGGAAAATACCGATCTCTGTAAAGCACAAATCAGTACGTCGATTAATTTCTACGAAAATACCGATCTCTTTATAGCACAAATCAGTACGTCGATTCTGTAAAATTCAAACAACAACTCGCATCTCACATCGCTATTCACTCTCACTTCGCATTACTTCTTCTCACTTGTTTTTTATTTGACACTTTGCATCGGTACGTCGATTCTTTAAAAATCTCACCGTGTAAACTTGCTGTCAGTGTCATCCCACGGATGCTAGGGATTGACCAAATTACATTTACAATCATAATCGAGATTTTAATTATATTTTGTATGCTAATTTTATAACATAAACATTTTATATTATTTGTAAGCTAGTAGGGTGGCTAAACATTAATATTTAGGGGGTTTTAAAATAAAGTAGTCAATAGAAATTCTTATTTTATTTATTCGTTCGTGCGTGACACGCTCACACCTCAGAATACGGACTACTCTTGCAAAAAAAAAATTAAAAAAAAAACAAAATTGAGTTTTTGACTGAATTTCTGTTTTGCAATTTTATTTAAAAAACCCCTATGTTGAGACACTTAAATACTAGCTTTGAAATAATATCAAATGATCACTAGAATAGCGTAAAAAATATTATTAAAATCTTATGACTTTAAAAATGTGCTTGGTCCATCCCTAGCATCAGGTGGAATGACACTGACAGCTCACACCACACTCACTTCACTTAAGTTTTCACGGTGAAGTGAGCGTCGAAGTGACAGGGAATTAAAGTTTTCACGGTGAAGTGAGCGTCAAAGTGACAGGGAATTACTTACATAACTGAATGCCACTTCTTACGTCATCTCATACTTTATCTGTCAAAATCTCACGGTCAATTCAGTTCAACTCGCTGACACGCTTGCAAGGGTAGCGCTAGTGTAAATTCGAATTATCAACCGAGTTTTTAGAATGCCAATCAAGAAACTTACAGTGGATTCAGATTCGAAGTTTAGGATGAGGTCTTACAGAATCACACGGCAGCTGATCAAAGCTTTTAAAACAAGTTCAGGTAGTTGTTTTAGTCTGTTACCTTATTTCAAGAATCCCTGACTTAGTTATACGAGATTTAATTAAAAACCAATACCTTTTGTTGAAAGACATTAAGCTAAAATCGAACGATGCCATCAGGGTTGGCCATTTTGATCACGCTTCTTGATAGCTAACAGTAAATTATGTCTACCATCGTTCCGTAAAAGGTTTAAAAAGGACTAGCTTTTGCCCGCGGTTTCGCCCGCGTGGATGTTGGAAAATATCCCACGGGAACGTATTACCGGGAAATCCTTCCATATTCCTTGTCTACAAAGGGAACCGCTGTGCAATATTTCAGCTTTCTAGGTTCAAGGGCTTGGGCTGGGCGTTGATGAGACTTCGAAAAAGGTGAATATGAATGCAGGTAATAACTACAACAAAGTAATTAGGTACGATTGCGGTGGTAGTGCACCTTAAAGTTTTTTTCACCGCAAAGCCGTTTTGCACTTTGAAGGTAGTGACGCTATATTATATACAGGCACATTTTAATCCAGGCATTTTGTTTAGACTTCTCGGAACCTGGTGATGTTTTTAGGGTTCCGTAACTCAAAAGGAAAAAAACGGAACCCTAATAGGATCACTTCGTTTTCCGTCTGTCTGTCTGTCTGTCAAGACCCTTTTTCTCAGAAACGCGTAGAGTTATCAAGTTGAAATTAATATCAAATACGTAAGTTTATGATCTCTAGGAGTCCTAAAAAAAGCTTCTTAGTCAACGCAATAAAAAAATACGGCCATTTATGCGACATATTTTGATATTCGCAAGTAAATCAAAACCTATACATGGTAGGTACTTTCCGTTGTCCTAGAATCATAAAATTTGGCAAGAGCAAGTCCTTACAGCAAAAGTAAAGGAAAAAGTCCGAAAATTGTTAATTTGAAATTTTGGCACCTAAAAAATTTTTTTTTGGGATTACAATGTTAAGTGTGTTTTTGGAATAAATTCTTTCTAACTACGGAACCCTTTATTGTGCGTGGTCTGACAAACACTTGGTCGGTTTTGTCTTTTAAAGATGTGAAATCCTACTTCCTACTAATATTATAATTGTGAAAGTTTGTGAAGATGTTTGGATGTTTGTTACTTAAACACGCAAAAACGGCTGAACGGATTTGGGTGAAATTTGGCACACAGATAGTTATTAGATTAACACATAGGACACTTTTTATGCCGGTAGTAGGTTCCTGTGTGATAATTTCTGATTTCCACGCGGGTGAAACCGCGGGCAATGGCTAGATTTCTATGATTCAAAAATTGTTTTTTAAGTATTAATAATACATTTTTTTTAAAGATTTTTTTTCAAGAATCAACGATATTGGAAAAGTACATTATTTTCTTCTTATTAACATGAATTCTTAGTGAAAACAGTTAAAAAACACTCAAAATTAAGTAATGACATTTTCGAAGATATTCACTGGAAAAATATTCACAGGTGTCTAGTCACTTTCAATCTTCAAGAAAAAAACTATAATTTTTTCCAAATGTGGAAGTTTTACAAAGATAAGAATGGTATCATTAAACAGGACGTATCATTGGCTTTTCGATGAAGTAGGGATAGGTGATATTAATAATAAAGTTTTAACAAAACCAGATTTTCGACAGCCCTAAATGCAATTGAATTACGAAGATAATAGCTGAATCACACCCCAAGGCGTTTGATAACCCAATTGTGACGTCGTTTAGTTTCGGAAAGGTCAAATATTCAGGCAAGGGTCTCCCAACATTTTCCTCAAGAATTGTAATTATTAATAGCACATCAAAATGCATGAATGACTAAAATTTTTTTGCCCATCCATCAGTGTGTTTTTTCAACGCGCTGGGATGCATTCTGTTGGATTCTCAATGCTCGGCTCAACACCGAGAGTTCAAAAGCCAGTGCGCGATAAAATTCCGCCGTTATATTTTTACGTCTGTACGAACGTCGGGTTATAAGTAGTAAGATTCCTGCAGTCCAGCATCAAACGTTTCAATTGAAAGAACAAATTATAAAAATATTGTGAACTTAGTCTAAATATAGTCCAGTTTGGAATATAGTCCTCATACCATAAACTTATAAAAAAAACCGGTCAAGAGCGAGTCAGACTCGCGCACCGAGGGTTCCGTACCATCATTTATATGTAATTTTTGTTGATGATTTCTGAAAAACTGTGCTGTTTAGAGACAACGTTTTATTTTTTCTGTAATCTATACATAAACTTTTATCACATAGAATAATTTCAGATTTTTCACTTTGCAAACTTCGGAAATAAGGGGGGGGGAACGGTATTTTTTTTACATTTTTCATCAAAAGTCGAAAACTATGCGGGTTAAAAAAAAGAAAAAAAATGTTTGTGAATGTGCAAACAACGTTCTTTCATATGATACCCCACATGCCCTAGTAACCCACTTTGATTTTTTAAGACCCCCTTTCAGTCCCTGTTGCAGAAAAAATATAAATATTTTTATTTCTTTCTTATTTGCAAAATAGTTGGGTAAACGTCATCTAAAACTGTTCTAAATTTCAAGTTGATAGCATTAGTAGTTCTTGAGATATCCAGCTGTGAAAGACAGACAGACAGACTGAGTCACACCATAAGGGTTCCTTTTTTACCATTTTGGTACGGAACCCTAAAAAAGGAGGACTCCGCGCCACGCATATCGAAAGTGAAGCACCGGACCGATCTATGTGTGCGTGATTTGAGTACCTGCAAAGACGCCGTCGCTCGTGTCACGTAATGACGGTGAAGCACAATAAGTATTTACCGTTTGTACAAACACGCCTCACGCACACATTTACATCATAGTATGCCGACCGGCCACCATTACGTGACACGAGCGACGTCGCCTTGGCAGGTACTCAAATCACGCACATATAGATACGTACGGTGCTTCACTATCGATATGCGTGGCGCGGAGTCCTCCTTTTTAATACGTCTAAGATGTCTCATACTTCCCTAACCCAACCTCAAAATAACTGCCAAAAAAAACTATAACATTGGAAAATGTAAAACAATGTTATATAAACTATAACATTGGAAAATATTCTCTTTACAAACATTTCTATCTACCCTCACAAAATCACGAGCGACGCTTTAATACCTACTTGATCCCATCGCAGCATTCTAAACGCTCCCGTTTTCAAAGAAAATAAGATAAAAGAGGCTGCATGAATAAAATATTATAAAGGCACATGTTCACTATGTACAAATAGATTTAAAACGATTTTTTAATAGAAGGCTACGAGTGTGGGATAAATGGGTCAAGTTCATGATTACCTGTGCACATTGAATGATTGTTAAAATGGAGTTAATTATTGTGGAAGAAAAGTCATGATTGGCTAACAAATTTCTACTTTTGGCAATTCTTCCAACTGCGTAAGTAAGTCTTGACCAATAACTAACAAACACATTCGTTCTATAAATAGCTAGCTTTTTCCCGCAGCTTCGCCCGCGTGGAAGTTTCAAGTCTATTAACTCAAGGAATAAGATATTTCATACACACTTTGGAGCCCTGTTTCACACCTTCAAGGCATGAATTTAAAAAAATCCTTTCTTAATGGACCCCTAGACCTCATAAGGAACCTACGTGCCAAATTTTGAATCTCTAGACCAAGCGGTTTGGACTGTGCGTTGATACATCAGTCAATCACTTTTGCCTTTTATAGATGGTGACCTGAAATTAGTGGCGGACCCGTTAAGGGGTGATAGTAGGCATCAATTCCAGTCGATATCACTCTTAGACCTACTGTCCTAAAGTTAACCCATTTCAAGATATTCCTACTTAAAGAATTTTACAAAAAAATCTTACTTTAAATCTTAAAATAGCTCTAAATCGTAAAAATTGGTCTTTTTGGACCATTTTTTTATTGTTTTGCATCAAAGATATATTCTAAACTAGCTTTTGCCCGCGACTTCGTCCGCGTTTCGTCGTTTTTCGTAAAAAAGTACCATATTATGTCCTTCCTCACGGTTCAGTGGTTTTGATGTAACAGACAGATTAACTTTCGTATTTTAGTAGGGAAATATAATATGTCAATCCACAATACTGTTGAAAAATATCGCAATAAGGAACCGCAGAATATTATTATTAATAGCTGTGCCCGCGACTCCGTCAGCGTGTAACTCCTTGTATGTTATTAAGTTAATGTATTGGACTGCTAAGCTATCGGGAGTTACGTGTTATTGTGAGTCAACCATAAAAGATAGACATATGCTGTTGTGGGATATTTTTTAGATAATTTTATGTAGAACATTTCCGTCACAAATAATTTCTATGTAGCTTTAACCATTAAGGCTGCACACGCGACGGAAGCTTAAAAAATGGAGCAACTTCTCCCGTTTTTCCAACATTTCCCTTCACTGCTCTGCTCCTATTGATTGTAGCGTGATGAAAAGTATACTATAACCTCCCCAGGAGTATGAAGAATAATTGTACCAAGTTTCGTTAAAATCCGTCGAGTAGTTTTTGTTTGTATAAGGAACATACAGACAGACAGACAGACAGACAGACAGACAGACAGACAGACAGACAAAAATTTTACTGATTGCATTTTTGGCATCAGTATCGATCACTAATTACCCCCTGATAGTTATTTTGAAAATATATATCATGTACAGAATTGACCTCTCTACAGATTTATTATAATATTCTAAATAAGGAATGATTAATAGTAATATCTTCGTAAATGTCGATATCTTACGCGAAAATCGTTTAACAAAATCATAAAATGAAATTCTTTAAGTAGGAATATCCTGAAATGGGTTAACTTAAGGACAGTAGGTCTAAGAGTGATATCGACTGGAATTGATCCCTACTATCACCCCTTAACGGGTCCGCTACTAATTTCAGGTCACCCTGTATACAGGGCTATTTTTAAATGACTAGCTAAATTTTCACAGGGTGTTCTACCTATGAATATGAACAACTTTCACTAAGGGACCAACTTTGAAATCACGAAAAAAAAACCAGCGGTTTCCTACAAAAGTTCAATACCTACTCGATCAAAATGTATGAAACAGCTGATATTTTTTTTGCGATTTCAAAGTTGGTCCCATAGTGAAAGTTGTTCATATTCATGGGTAGAACACCCTGTGAAAATTTAGCTAGTCATTTAAAAATAGCCCTGTATATAGATAGATGGTCATACTTCCTCAAGTCCTAGTGTTGGTTAAGTACGATAAATTATATAGTCAATTTAAATAGGTATTGTGCATTTTTAATAGAGAGAGAAATGGTGGCCCAGTGGTAACGGCCGCGAGTCTCGATCGGAGTTGGTCTTGGGTTCGAACCCAAGCAGGCACTTAGTGTAAATTACTTTATCACCACTGCTATAAATATGATACCTAGTTTAGAAGCTGTTAATTTTTTTAATATGAAAGTTATTTTATTCGTTTTGAGTTTTTAAAGTCGGTTTTTGCTTTTTTAAAAGTGAATTTATTTTTCCATTTTTATAAGCGGAATATACAGATCATTTATGCATATAACTTCGTACATAAGAACATTTACCTAATATATTTTAAACTAAAAACTTCCTAAAACTATGTAGATTACGGTAGTGAAAGAAGCATCAAAATTGGTTTATTAAATTTTGATAAAATCGTGGACATAGAAACATACATACATACGTGTCGAATACAGAACTTCCTTTTTTGAAGTCGGTTAAAAACGGTGAAGAAAAATATCGTGAGAAAACTAGCATATCCTAGAACTAAAAATTTTAAGACATGTGATGTCCACCAACCCGCACCGAAAGAGGAGGCCTGTGTTTATAGGATGATTATGCTTATGCTTTTGCATTTGTGAAAGTAATCTAAGATTACCGGTGAACCTGCGCAGAAGATTAATTTTCAAAGCGCGGGAAATGCTATTGACCAATCAGCACGCTCCACGCACCGCGCTTCTCTTTCCTGTACCGCTATTGGTCGGCAGCTGCCGCCATGTTAACGCGTGCCGCGTGGCATGTTAATCAGCCGCCATACTTGCGAGTGAGACGGAAGTAACAGCTGCAGTATATTATGAACCTTATAGTAGTGATCTAAGGTTGATTGTAAGTTTTAAGCATTCTTTCGTTAATCTTCGGAAGAAAGTAGGTGGGCCATACCTACTTTCTTTCTAACAGAAAAGAAAGTAGGTATGCCCCACCTACTTTCTTTTCTGTGCGAACGAAGATTCACGACGCGCCTTATCAGTTGGGTACCACTGTATGCTTATAACCAAAGTCAAGTTACAATTATTTTACATTATTATTTTATTTATATTTATACTATTTGTTTTATACTTATGTGTTCACCATAATGTTACAGATTAGTGGACACGTACCCTAAGACTAACATATTGAACGTTTCTTTCTGAATTCCAAATGGCATAGATAAAGTGCCGTTCTTTAATATTACATAACTCCAATGTTCAAAAAACTGTAAAAGAAAAAAATATGTTTCTACCATTTCCTTGTTTATTTAAAAAAAAAGCTGTAGGTATCATTTATTAAACCTAATTTCGATTAAAAAAACTCCTCAGTATCGATTAGGAAATGAGAAGAAATAAAAGTTAATGATGGCAATAAATGTAAACAAGATCCTCAAATCCAAAAGACTGAAATTAACTCTATTTGAGTGGAAAAACAATTGACATTTCTATAATAACTGTTATTATAAACGAGATGTCAAAAGGAGGGACTTTTAACCCATCAAGTGTAAATTAAGTACTCCTTTATAAACCCAAAACCCCAGCGGTTTAGTTACGAACCGCATAGGTTCACAACTACTGATGATGATTTTTTTTCTATTGGATGATGTTTTTTTTACGTTTATACTTTTTTAAAATTATTTTTAAAGGTCGCACAAAAAATTGCCTATTGTATCAGATTCCATGCTGTGTACCCGTTTTTACGTCTTTAACACGTTCGAGGTAAAACCAACCTTTTCAATCAACCCAATAATAATTATTAGAAGCGATCGTCGAAGCGTAAAATCATTTTACAATGAAATTACTTCGTCGCGTAGAGGTAAATGCTTTTGAGGACCAGTTCGTTATAAATTGATAGAATATCTCTGAAGTTATAGGTGAATTTTCAATACTACACCGCGTTTGAGAGTTCAACGAGCTTGAATATTCACCTAGATATTCTATATCTGGAGATCCAATCAACTAAAATAGTGATACGTATCGAGTCTGTGTTTGTTTTGTTTTATTTATTTGTTTGTTTGTGTGAACAGTACGTCGGTTCTGTAAAATTCAAACAACAACTCGCATCTCACTCTCGCATCTCGCTATTCACTCCCACTTCGCATCACTTCTTCTCACTTGTTTTTTATTTGACACTTTGAATCGGCCGGTCGATTCTGTAACCATCTCACCGTGAAAACTTAGGTGAAGGGATCGTGGAGTGAGCTGTCAATATTGTCAATTCCTAGCAAAAACAAACTCACTTCACCTAAGTTTTCACGGTGAGATTTTTACAGAATCGACCGGCGGGTTCGAGTGCGAAGTGAGCGTTGAAGTGACAGGACATTACCTTACTGAATGCCACTTCTTATGTCATCTCATACTTTATCTGTCAAAATCTCACGGTCAATTTAGTTCAACTCGCTGACACGCTCGCAAGGGTAGCGCTAGTGTAAATTCGAATTATCAATCGAGTTTTTAGAATGCCAATCAAGAAACTCACAGCGGATTCAGATTAGAAGTCCGAAAACAGTTAATTTGTAGTTTTATCACATAATTATTATTTTTTTGAAATTAGAGCATTATCCGTGACTTATATCGATGTTTATAAGAACATGTTTTTAATTCGATAATTTTAAGTTTAGAACATATTCATCCCAACTACGGAACCCCGCCAGCGTAGTCTGATACACACCTAACCGGTTTTTTTTTACTTTCGCTAGTTATTTTAACGTGACCCTTTATACAATTCAATTCAATTCATTTTTATTTCAGATAGATTACACACATTTCATTACTATTACACAAACAGTTATTGTAATCATCCATACATTCAAATAATATAATACGAACACAAGAAACAGACATTGACACAAAACAATGAGACATTTCATCAATTGTAGTTTACAAAAATAAACACAAATTAATATTGCTGCTGCGGAACGTAACCAGTTCAAAGAAGTAGTTAAATTCAGAAAACATTTTCATAGAAGCTTGGAATTTCACTCCCAAACAAGAAGTGCATTTATACAGTGCACTTTACTGAAACGTTTCAAACGAAATGCAATGCTCAGAGAAACTAAATATCGTTTGAACTAGGAAATCTGTTCTGAATATTATTTTAAGCAAACTTTTCGACTGCGTACTTTCAGTAAAAAAAAAAACGCCTGCAGTAATTGGACAGCATATAATCCCGAACAGTCGGTGTTCGGGATTATATGCTCTCCACTTACTGCAGGCGTTTTTTTTTTTTACTGAATTTTAGAATCTTCGTACACTTCCAAACAAACCAGTCCTTTAAAAGCTGATTGGATTATTTTATTTTAAATCAGCCGGCCTAAATCACACTAATATTATAAAGGCGAAAGTTTGTGAGTGTCTGTGTGTGTTTGTTACTTATTCACGCTCAAACGGCTGGACTGATTTGGATGAATTTTTGTATGTAGATAGCATATACCCTGGATTAACACATATGCTACGTTTTATCCCTTTTTTGGTTTACTAGGGTAAAACCGCGGGTCGCAGCTAGTAAATAATAAAATTAGATCCCGTATAAGTTTAATATTTTTTTGTTAATTCTCAGCCAGTTTTCAATATAACGGCCAGTCTATTCATATTAAAAAACCGGTCAAGTGCGAGTCGGACTCGCGCACGAAGGGTTCCGTACCATATTATATGTTTAACAATCGCAAAGATAACTTTTTACTTATTTTATAATGATACTGTGAATTACAAGGTTATTTTTTGCAGTTGCAGAAAATCACCCATGTTTAAACAAAATACCTTATGAATCGCCGTTTTCAGTATTGTTGGTTAAATACAGTATTCATGGTACTTACATGGTATAAAGAAGTTTCAAATTCCTAATTTGTTGAAGTGTTGCGCTAGAGCTCGTACAAAAATGGTCTAAAATTTACAACTTTTGCGGCCCCCTATTTCTTAATTTAAAAAAAATAAAAAAATATGTTTGTACTCTACTCAATGAGTTCTAGACGATGACATCCCACATAACACATAATCAGCCTATAATGTCCCCACTGCGGGGACACAGGCCTCCTCTCGGTGAGAGGGAGTGGGCCGTAATCCACCACGCGGGCCCAGTGCGGGTTGGTAGATGTCACATGTCTTCGAATTTTTGGTTTTCGGACATGCCGGTTTCCTCACGATGTTTTCCTTCACCGTTTTGAGGTCAGCGGTGATGAAATAATGACATGACACCCCACATGCTAGATTTTTTTTTTTTTTTTTTTTTTCAAAATGAAAAGTTTATTGTATGGGGACCGACCCCTTAAATTTTTAACTTTGCTTTATTTTTATTATTTGTTGTTATAGCCGTAATAGACAGCGGAGGCTTAGTTAGTTTGTATTGGGCTGTACGTGGTTGTCTAATTTCATGGATTTTAATTTTCTTGCGCGGAACGCTAATTATTTTTCTAAAATAAAAATAGCCTAAGTTACTCCTTAAAACATCAGCTATATGCCGTCAAAATCGGTGAAAATTCGTTTGGCAAGTTTCCTAACTTGACTCAAAGTACACATTTTTTTAATCGGACTGCGCTTTAAAATTCTTCTATACAAACTTTAACATCCCTAAACCTCATTTGAGGCGTAGTTTTGAAAAACTAATAATGACAAACATTATTACTTACTTATGCAAGTTCTTGAAACTTGCATAAGTAAGTAACTTCATTAACCAAATTAATAAGATTTTTCATATAAACTGTATGTCTGTTTTCACGAACACAGATACCTAAAGAATTTCAAAAATCGTCTGGTATGTTTTCATAACTTGACTCAAACATTATTTACACCAATTTTAGAGTTAATCAAGCCCCCAATAAAATCCTCCGCTATAAAATTAACTTTTCACCCCTTAGAGGTAGATTTTTGGAAAACCCTGATACACGTTAGTCTTAATTTTTGGTCTCAAGTATAAAAGCTGAGTTTTGAGTTAATCGGACCGCGTGTTAAAGTTCCTCCATACAAACTTTGACACCCCCAATCCCTCCTTAGGGGGTAGTTTAGGAAAACTAAAAATGATAAACTTTATAATTTACTTAGATGAATATTCGTGCTAAGTTTCAAGTCTATTAACTCAATGGATAGGATTTTTCATACAAACTTTCATCCCCTGTTTTACCCCCCTCGGGATGGAATTTCCAAAAATCCTTCCTTAGTGGATGTTTACACTACATATGGTACCTTTGTGCCAAATTTCAAGTCTCTAGATCCATTGGTTTGGGCTGTGCGTTGGTATATTAGTCAGTGACTCAGTCAGGACTTTGATTTTTTTTATATATTTAGATTTACCATGTTATTTTAAGACCACAGACTTCTTATAGGTTTTCCTGTAATCTACAGGTATTAAACTAATTTCTATATTTTTTTCAAAATTTTAGGCTCAGTAGTTTCGGAGATAAGGGGGGGGAATGGTCAATTTTCGTCTATTTTCTTAAATAACTTTAAAACAATAAATTTTAAAATTATTAAAAAAATATATTTGAGACCCTTATAGTAAGCCTTTTCATTTGATATGTGACTCGGTACAGTTTACAAAACTTTTTTTTTTAATTTTCTTATTTTCCCCTAAAAGTGACTCTCATATTAAAAATTCATATATTTACTTTAGCTGTACGTGTTTGGGTCACAGAAATCCATATGTGTACCAAATTTTAACTTAATCGGTCCATTAGATTCGGAGCAAACTGACTGTGACAGACGGACAGACGGACAGACAGACAGACACACGAGTGATCCTATAAGGGTTCCGTTTTTTCCTTTTGAGGTACGGAACCCTAAAAAACTAAGTTGGAGTCTAATTTCTTGCTAAGTGATTTTCTAGTACTCAAACCTCGATTGGTTTTTTGAACCGGATCGATTGACATCAAAAAAAGTTTTTGTAAAAATGGTCAATTTTCTTGCTGACTATATTTTTTTTCTGAATGAGGATAAAGTGTCTAAAAAATATAAGGACAGTCTCCTAAAACCTTTAAGGTACCCTTACTTCCCCGTAACAAAAATTCACCCTGTATAGTAGACGAAAAGTATTTTTCTGTGGCTAACGTGCAGCAAATACCTAGTATAGGTTCAACTTCAATACAATACATTTTGTTTTAAGGTTGAACTCCTTGTTGCTACTGAAAAAATCCTAATAAAAAACCCAATTATTAGTTTTCCTACTTGGTAACTGAACCTCTACAGTAATTCTTGCGACCACTCGATCACAACTAGGCAAGTATCTTCTAAAATATTTATATTAATATAAATCTATTAAGGCCCTGGTTCCAAGTTTGGTTAAGCTCGGTGTGTAAGTGAAATGGCTTTATGGCTGCCTAGTTTGACGCACGAGATAGAAGATTCTCACGCGCACCGGAATTATGTCGTAAAAGTGCAAATAAAATCGTATAAAATTAGAAATTAACTATTAAATAAAAAGTAATCCATCACTGGATGCTGTTTGTAATTTGACATTTCATTGTATATTTTTAATTATAATTATAATTGCTAATGAAGGGATAAACAGCTTTTAAAGATTATTAGGAGATATGTTTAATGATTTTTTTGGTGCATTAAAGTGTGTTTAATTATGTTTTGGTTTCCATCACTGTATGCGAAAAGGACTTGAAAATATCATATTTTTTTACATGTCAAAATTATTTACGGTTTATGAGATACACAGCTTTAAAAAACCACTTTTTTGGTCGTTTTCAGGATATCTGCGCCTTAAGGCGCGACATTAGCTCAATATTCACAAATATTGGTTTCTTGGATGGTCGAGTATGACGTAACGCAATGATATCCGGCGCAAAAAATACAGTGGACATAGAAGGGTTTAAAGCTACGACTTATTCATAGGTTACGTCATTCTTTTTTTAAGAATTTAATAGAATTAGCTTTTTAGGGTTCCGTACCTCAAAAGGAAAAAACGGAACCCTTATAGGATCACTCGTGTGTCTGTCTGTCTGTCTGTCTGTCTGTCCGTCTGTCCGTCTGTCACAGCCAATTTGCTCCGAATCTAATGGACCGATTAAGTTAAAATTTGGTACACATATGGATTTTTGTGACCCAAACACGTACAGCTAAAGTAAATATATGAATTTTTAATATAAGAGTCACTTTTAGGGAGAAAATAAGAAAATTTAAAAAAAAAGTTTTGTAAACTGTACCGTGTGACATATCAAATGAAAGGGCTTACTATGAGGGTCTCAAATATATTTTTTTTATAATTTTAAAATATATTGTTTTAAAGTTACTTAAGAAAATTGACGAAAATTGACCATTCCCCCCCCCTTATCTCCGAAACTACTGAGTCTAAAATTTTGAAAAAAATATAGAAAATAGTTCTATGCCTGTAGATTACAGGAAAACCTATAAGAAGTCTGTGGTCTTAAAATAACATGGTAAATCTATATATATAAAAAAATCAAAGTCCTGACTGAGTCACTGACTAATATATCAACTCACAGCCCAAACCAATGGACCTAGAGACTTGAAATTTAGCACATAGATACCTTATAAACATCCACTAAGGAAGGATTTTTGGAAATTCCATCCCTAAGGGGGTAAAATAGGGGATGAAAGTTTGTATGAAAAATCCTATCCCTTGGGTTAGTAGACTTGAAACTTAGCACGAATATTCATATAAAGTTTATCATTTTTAGTTTTCCTTAACTACCCCCTAAGGAGGGATTGGGGGTGTCAAAGTTTGTATGGAAGAACTTTAACACGCGGTCCGATTAACTCAAAACTCAGTTTTTATACTTGAGACCAAAAATTAAGACTAACGTATATGAGGGTTTTCCAAAAATCTACCCCTAGGGGGTGAAAAGTTAATTTTATAGCGGAGGATTTTATTGGGGGCTTGATTAACTCTAAAATTGGTGTAAATAACGTTTGAGTCAAGTTATGGAAACATACCAGACGATTTTTGAAATTCTTTAATTGTGTTCGTGAAAACAGAGATACAGTTTATATGAAAAATCTTATTAATTGGGTTAATGAACTTGAAACTTAGCACAAATACTTGCATAAGTAATTAATAATGTTTGTCACTATTAGTTTTTCAAAACTACGCCTCAAATGAGGTTAGGGATGTTAAAGTTTGTATAGAAGAATTTTAAAGCGCAGTCCGATGAAAAAAATGGTACTTTGAGTCAAGTTAGGAAACTTGCCAAACGAATTTTCACCGATTTTGACGACATATAGCTGATATTTTAAGGAGTAACTTAGGCTATTTTTATTTTAGAAAAATAATTAGGGTTCCGCGAAGAAAATTAAAATCCATGAAATCAGACAACCACGTACGACTGTACGTGGTTGTCTGATTTACAACAGCAGTACAAACTTACTAACCCTCCGCTGTCTATTACGGCTATAACAACAAATAATAAAAATAAAGCAAAGTTAAAAATGTAAGGGGTCGATCCCCATACAATAAACTTTTCATTAAAAGAAAAAAATAAAAATTTTAATCTAGCATGTGTGTCATCGTCTAGAACTCATTGAGTAGAGTACATACATATTTTTTTAAATCTTTTAAAATTAAGAAATAGGGAGCCGTAAAAGTTGTAAATTTTAGACCATTTTTGTACGAGCTCTAGCGCAACAATTCAACAAATTAGGAATTCTAAAAAACTTCTTTATACCATTTAGGTACCATGAATACTGTATTTAATCAACAATATTGAAAACGGCGATTCATAAGGTATTTTGTTTAAACATGGGTGATTTTCTGCAACTGCAAAAAATAACCTTGTAATTCACAGTATCATTATAAAATAAGTAAAAAGTTATCTTTGCGATTGTTAAACATATAATATGGTACGGAACCCTTCGTGCGCGAGTCCGACTCGCACTTGACCGGTTTTATTTTAGGGTTTCGTACCTCAAAAGGAGAAAACGGAACCCTTATAGGATCACTTGTTTGTCCGTCTGTCTGTCCGTCTGTCTGTCTATCTGTCAGTCTGTCAAGACCGTTTTTCTCAGGAACGCGTGAAGGTATCAAGTTGAAATTAATATTAAATACGTAGGTCTGTGGTTTCTTGAAGTCCTAAAAAACTCAAGCTTCTAAGTCAATGCAATAAAAACATACGGCCATTTATGCGACATATTTTGATACTCGCAAGTAAATCAAAACCTATAGTGTACTTCCCGTTGTTCTACAATCATGAAATTTAGTAAAAAGCAAGGACATACAACACAAATAAAGGAAAAAGTCCGAAAATTATTAATTTATAATTCTATCACATAAAAAAAATGTTCAAGTCTGTCAGTCTGTCAAGACCCTTTTTCTCAAGGACGCGTGAAGATATCGAGTTGAAATTAATATTAAATATGTAAGTCTATTGTTTCTTAAAGTTCCAAAAAAATCAAGCGTCTAAGTGAACGCAATAAAAAAATACGGCCATTTTGCGACACATTTTGATACTCGCAACTGTTGCAAGTAAATCAAAACCTATAGGGTACTTCCCGTTGACCTAGAATAATGAAATTTGGCAAGAAGCAAGGTCTTCCAGCACAAATAAAGGAAAAAGTCCGAAAATTGTGAATTTCTAATTTTATGACATATTTTTTTTTTGTACGTGTTAAGTTAAAATTAATAAATTCTTTTCAAATACGGAACACTTCATTGTGCGTGGTCCGACACGCACTTGGCCGGTTTTTTTTAAACTTTAACCGGACAATTATTTAATGTATTGTGTATATTCTGAATAATCTAAAGAAAACCGGGAAAATAAATGCAAATTCAAAACTTAGTCACATCTCGGCAACACAAATATTATTTTCAATTTTCAACCTTATTTCAAGCCAGCTAATGGTGACAATAGATTACGCGGTTGTGTGCGGCCCTTAGTCCGCGCCTTAAGGCTGCAGTCTTGCAAAATTCACTCGCGGCGAATTATTTGCGCAACTTTGTGTTTTTTTTTAAACAAAAGTAATGAAATAACATGAATCTCAAAAGACCTCCAAAACGCTCCGACCCACTAAGAAATTTCCCTCGCAATTCTTGTTCATAAACTCTGTTTTGGAGGTCTTTTGAGATTATTATTATTGTTAGAGTAAGATGATTTAGGTGCAATTTTTTTTAGTGTTTGCTTTATTGAACTCTTGGCATTAAATTAACCAACTTTTACATGCATACGATGCTTTGTTATTATGAAACAAACCGTTTATTAAGAGATAAAAACAGAGAATTTCGATGACATTGTGACATCTGAATTAAGAAAATGAAAGATAATTAAAAAAAAGTAATCAGCGCATTTTGAAGACAAAAATACGGAAACAATTATGCGCTGAACAGATTTTCTAAATAAAATTTGTATTGCCCAATGCAAGTGCACAAACATAACTCGAATCGTTGTTGGCGCGAAAGAGCTGTATTTAACGGTTGATTTACCTAACATAATCCACCCAGATGAACTTAAAAGAAAACTACCATCTATTACTTATATTATGGTTATTCACGTGCTATAATAATATTTCATGTTATTTCATTACTTTTGTTTAAAAAAAAAATACAAAGTTGCGCAAATAATTCGCCGCGAGTGAATTTTGCAAGACTGCAGCCTTAAAGCTAATCAAAAATCTAATATCCTCAGCTATGTTTAGTTATATCAAAGTTATTTTATAAATTCTCAACTTGAAAATATTTTGTAAATTTTAATATAATATGTCATCTCAAGATGTCATATTGAAGAATTTCATCATTGCGTATTGGACGATGAAATTCATGCTTGTACGTAATGAAATTCTCCTTACATTTTGAATATACTCAGTAATAGAAGTTTTTAATTTATGTAAGTGACAGATTTGGACTGGTATGAGAAAGAATTTAACATACAAACTTGATAGTCCGGGCGGCGGCTGCACGATCACTTACGTCATACTGGAAAATACCACATTCCACGAAAAGTAGACTTAAAATAGTTAGGAAAAAATTTGGTCTGCCGGGGCTCAGCTTGGAGGATCCGTGGCAGTGAGAAGTTATGCTACCCACTTTGTACCATCATTTTACCTCATGTGGTTACTGAACGAAACCTTTTCGTTGGTTTTAGTGTCTATTAGTAGAGTCTAAAAAACTTTGTCGGCCGAGCGTGGTGTTGGAGGGTTTCGGAGTCCAACCATTTTTATGGCCACATCAGGTGGTCTATTTTACCTCATCGAGTTACAGGGTGAAACCAAGTTCTCCTAGTAGCTAAAATGATGCCCTTTAAAAATTCATTGGTCTGCCAGTTCGCAACCTGGCAGTTTTTGCAGTCCAACCAAATTTATACAGGGTGGAATTTTTAACCACACTTGAATGGAAAGTACTCTAAATACTGGAGATAGCAAATTTTACTCAAAGGAAACATTCCTTTATTTTTAAAAAGAAACAAATCCGCATTCAAAGATTTTCGAAAATTCGCTTGCCACACTCAGGAATCGAACCGACTAAAATCCGAAAAAATAACACCCTGTACTTTTATGGCATCAATCGATAGGGTCAATCATAAGGATCAAATCTCTCTAACAAACATGATAAATTAAATGAAAGAAAAACCATGAAATCGAAACTTTATATTCAATGGGACAAGATAAAGCACTTTTACGCAAAGGTCCATCAGATTACTTATGTTAACACCTAATCAACTAACAATTAACAATTATCTGTGACATCAGTTATATAAAATGACGACCACTGCCTATATATATGGTTATTAAACCATTTCAATACCTGGATTGGTACAAATGGCACAATCAGATGGCCTGCAAGATCAGCCGACCTCACCTTTTTAGATTTTTATGGGGATATGTTTTAAATCTAATTTACCAAAAATCCTATGTAAAATATTATTTGACTTAGTTAAATTTTCCGTCTATAGACCAAATTTTATTTTTATTTGTTTGCTGGATTTATGTTTTTTTATTTGCAAACTGAAATATAAAATAGTTTTTTTTTAATACCAATGATTCACACATAACACAATTTTTTATTAAACTATACAAAATAATGAAACTAAAATTACATATTTTGAATAAAACAAAAAGTCTATACAGTATGTTAAATAACAGAGGGCGTTCCCCTAAACTTGTTAATCTATATCAATAATAGATTAAAATAAAAATATCAGCATAGAAAAATAAGCATAAAATAACCCGAATTCAAAAAAATAATTAATTGACAATAAATTCGAAACATCCTGTTTAAAATCAAAATAGTAGCGTGGAATAGTACCTAGCGTAGTAGCATTGCCCAAACCGGCAACGTTACAATACGCACGATGCCGAGCGTCTCACGAATACTCACGAAGCCGAGCAAACCGGCCGCCGCGCGCCGCGCTGAATGGCGAGCGGCGACTTTTATAATGGCGGCATAAAACGTCTGGGAACTAGAGTTCGCAGGGGCACTTTAGTTAGTGGATAATGAATTAGAAAGACACGTCGTCGTCGTCGGGTTGTTATCAGTAAAATTAAACATTTATGTAAGTATGTGTAGTTTTAGCAATAACATTTAACAACCCGTCTGAAATGCCCGGCTGACAAAGGAATGCGTCACTGAGGCACCTTGGACTTGAAAGCACCTATTCGCAAACATAGTAGGTAAATAAAAAAACCAGGCCATTACAATAACACGAGAATTCCGCGGTTGATTTGTGCATTGGGGCACCTCTCAGCATACATCCTCAGAGCACGTGCACGTCCGGTCAGCGCGTGATATTAGTTACATCCGGGGGCAGGGGGCGGGGGCAGACGTTGTTACCCTGTCTAAATTTCATGTCTGAGAAAATGAATTTTCTCCATATTATTTTTTGTGATTTTTTTTATGTTTTAATACTTATTATGCTATTCCGGACAAAGACAAATCCAAAGACACAAAAATCATAAAAATTGGTCCAGCTGTTCTTGACTTAGTGGTGTAACTAACACGACTTTGTTTTTTAAACAGTATGTTAACTAACAGAGGGCGTTCCCATTAACCTGCAATAGTATAGCATCCATAAATGCTTTAAAAAATATTACCATTCGAAAACAAAATGTTTTTATTTTTATTTAATATTAAAGTATTCACTAAAAATGTTAAAAAACACCCTGTACACGCGTACTTGAAGGACGGCAACTTCGCAATTACCTATTTTTTAGGACGGATTTTTGGTAAATTAGATTTAAAACATATCCCCATAAAAATCTAAAAAGGTGAGGTCGGCTGATCTTGCAGGCCATCTGATTGTGCCATTTGTACCAATCCAGGTATTGAAATGGTTTAATAACCATATATATAGGCAGTGGTCGTCATTTTATATAACTGATGTCACAGATAATTGTTAATTGTTAGTTGATTAGGTGTTAACATAAGTAATCTGATGGACCTTTCCGTAAAAGTGCTTTATCTTGTCCCATTGAATATAAAGTTTCGATTTCATGGTTTTCCTTTCATTTAATTTATCATGTTTGTTATCAGAGAGATTTGAACCTTATGATTGACCCTATCGATTGATGCCATAAAAGTACAGGGTGTTATTTTTTCGGATTTTAGTCGGTTCGATTCCTGAGTGTGGCAAGCGAATTTTCGAAAATCTTTGAATGCGGATTTGTTTCTTTTTAAAAATAAAGGAATGTTTCCTTTGAGTAAAATTTGCTATCTCCAGTATTTAGAGTACTTTCCATTCAAGTGTGGTTAAAAATTCCACCCTGTATAAATTTGGTTGGACTGCAAAAACTGCCAGGTTGCGAACTGGCAGACCAATGAATTTTTAAAGGGCATCATTTTAGCTACTAGGAGAACTTGGTTTCACCCTGTAACTCGATGAGGTAAAATAGACCACCCGATGTGGCCATAAAAATGGTTGGACTCCGAAACCCTCCAACACCACGCTCGGCCGACAAAGTTTTTTAGACTCTACTAATAGACACTAAAACCAACGAAAAGGTTTCGTTCAGTAACCACATGAGGTAAAATGATGGTCCAAAGTGGGTAGTATAACTCCTCACTGCTTCGGATCCTCCAAGCTGAGCCCCGGCAGACCAAATTTTTTTCTACCTATTTTAAGTCTACTTTTCGTGGAATGTGGTATTTTCCAGTAACTCTATGACGTAAGTGATCATGCAGCCGCCGCCCGGACTATGACACCTTCTTTCATGTGTGACCTGTATCATTTGCTGGTGTGCGAGTTTTTATACTTACTCGATCGCGTTTACGTTAACGTTACCGTACGTCAATTTGTATGGAATAATTGCGCTTCCCGTAACAGTCACCAGACGGCGCTAATTCAGTTTCAGTACAAATTGAAGTTTACGTTTACGTGATCGAGTAAGTTTAAAAACTCGCACTAATGCCTGTGTTAAAAACTCACACTGAAAACATAAGTAGGTGAAATCAGCTCTCAATCCCTGATAAAAAGTTCATGAGCTTTCAAAGTCGGGAGATGACAGTATCGGTGGGAGAGTGTCCAGTCTGGTGACGAGCTGATAAACGCCGCCGTGCGGATAGCACATCATACAACAATAACATTAGATAAATCTAAAACAAACAATTTATTAGCCCAGGGTAAGTAATTTAGGAACATTTTACCCGATGACTTTTTTTACCGTCGTGAAAAAAATAGGCTATAATACTGCCGTCATAATGAAAAAAGGCACAACTAACATTTTTGTCAAAATTGAGTTATATACATATTATTATTTAGAATCAGAAAAAAATCTACTCAATCTTTTATAGAATTTTGACAAAAATGTTAGTTGTGCCTTTTTTCATTATGATGACGGCAGAATAGGTGAACGGAGTAGAAGCCTATGGCATACTAGATTTTTTTTAATAGAAAAAAAAAGATATAAAAAAATGAAAATTCAAATCGTATGCAGGTTGCATATGATTTGAATTTCGATATTTTTAAACGATTTTTTTTTTCATTTCGGTTTTTATTGTTCTAATATGAAAAGTTTACATCGAATTTGTAGTATTTATCGACACTTAGATCATTTTTAGGGTTCCGTATCTCAAAAGTAAAAAACGGAGCCCTTATAGGTTCACTTTGTTGTCCGTCAGTCCGTCCGTCTTTTCTGTCAGTCTGTCAAGACCCTTTTTCTCAGGAACGCGTGGAGGTATCATGTTGAAAATAATATCAAATACGTAGGTCTATAGTCCCTTGGAGCTCTAAAAAAATCAAGCTTCCAAGTCAACGCAATAAAAAAATACGCCCATTTATGTGCCATATTTTGATACTCGCAAGTAAATCAAAACCTATAGAGTACTTCCCGTTGTCCTAGAATAATGAAATTTGGCAAGAAGCAAGGTCTTACAGCAAAAGTAAAGGAAAAAGTCCAAAATTTGTTAATTTGTAATTTTTTCACACAAAAAAATATTTTCAAGTCTGTCAGCCTGTAAGACCCTTTTTCTCAGAAACGCGAGGAGGTATCATGTTGAAATAAATATGAAATACGTAAGTCTATAATCCCTTGCAGCTCTAAAAAATCAAGCTTCTAAGTTATCGCGATAAAAAAATACGGCAAATTAGACGACATATTTTGATACTCGCAAATAAATCAAAACCTACAGGGTACTTCCCGTTGACCTAGAATCATGAAATTTGGCAAGAAGCAAGGTCTCAGAGCACAAGTAAAGGAAAAAGTCCGAAAATTATTAATTTGTAGTTTTACCACATAAATTTTTTTTTTTTTCGGTAGCAATGCTAAAGTTTATGCGATAAATTATTTTCATCTACGGAACCCTTCATTGTGCGTGGTCCGACACGCACTTGGCCGGTTTTTTTCTGTCTAAGATATTTAAAAAAAATAACTAGGTATGCCATAGGCTTCTACTCCGTTCACTTATCATACCCTATTTTTTTCAAGACGGTAAATAAAAGTCATCCGGTATAATCTGCCTAGCTTTTTCCCAACTATGTTGGGGTCGGCTTCCAGTCTAACCGGATGCAGCTGAATACCAGTATTTTACGTGAAGCTACTGTCTATCTGACCTACACAACACAATAACTGGGTAACACGATACTCTTTGTTAAAACTGGTTGTCAGATTTTCCGGCTTCTGACTACCGGGACAAAAAGCTAATTTAGTAACAGTCACACTTTCAAATAGTAGTGGTCCAGTGGTAAGAGCCGAGTCTTACAAGCGTAGGTTGTAGGTTCGAACCCAGACAGGCGCTTTACTATAATAGTTATTTATGCAACTGACGTATAATAAGGGGTATTAAAACACGAATGTACAACACGAATAGTATCACATGAGTGTTTTAATACCTAATTATGTACAGTTGCATACAAGACTTTATCTACATCCATGTTATCAATCCTCTATAAAAGGTTCTGAAACAGTTTTTTTGCAATACTAATACTCGAATCGAACATGGCGGCCGGCGTCATAGTTATACGACGTGAATTCGAATAAGTTCTTTTTTTTAAATTACGGCGCTGTTGTAGTGAAACGCGCGTGCATTACAATGTTCTTTTTTTGAAAACGAGTTGCATTATGAAATTAAGTACAACATTAAAACACCCGTTTGGATGCTATTATGGTTACCGTGGTTACTATGACACTGGCTGTTTTAATGTTGGCAATAAGGTAACTGTTTCAGAAACTTTTATAGAGGATTTATAACATGGGTGTAGATAAAAATAAAAATAAAAATTAATACAAATTATACACAAAGTTTTTAAAGGTTAGGTAAAACATTATGTAGCTTGTACGGACCCCCTTGGGGTAAAAGCCTCCTCCAAGGAATGCCAGACATCTTTGTTGCTGGTTGTGTTTAGCAAGATTTGACCCGCCATCTCCACTATCTTGTTCTCGACAGGCGCTTTACTTTGTGTAAATTATTTCATCACCACTGATCTCAAAACGGTGATGGAAAACATCGAGAAGAAACCGGCATGACCAAGAATCAAAAATAAGGCAGTTGACATTTACCAACCCGAACTGAGACTGCGTGGTAGATTCCAGCGCACTCCCTCTCACCAAGAGGAGGCTTTGTCTAGCAGTGAGAATATTAAGGGACTATACTACCTCAAATTGCTTAGCATTATCCTCCGTTATGTCGAAAATACTGCAGCATTAATTTTGAAATAAATATATGGTAAAGTTGAGGATTAATGTTTCTCGATAGAAAAAAAATCCAAATTTACCTCCAAACCGAACAATAAACCGCTGGTATTCAAGTAATAATAGTATAACTGAACTAACTATAAAGCACGTCTTATGTTTTTTTTTTTTCAAATTACCATTATTTTGAAAAAATAATGGTAATTTGAAAAAAGCAATTACCTTAAAATTTTTCACCGTAAACTATGAGCGTCCAGCACCGCACTCAGTCTCGCTCTCGCTTAGTATGCCAGCAGTATTGTGCGAGCGAGATAAAAACTTGAGGTAGTATAGGCTCTTAAGGCTGATTATGCACACTTTCAAAATTTCACGTACATTAGACAGATTTGTTTAACCTTTACATTCATCCTACTCTACATATCTAAGGTACCTACATTTATAGTTCTCGGAGCCGTGAGCACAGATAACATATCAAGTGAAGTGTCAACAGCAATTGCACTATTGGATATTGGCAAATGGAATTGAACATCAAATGCTCAAGCTTTCCTATAACCAATTCCTAACTAGGTTAGGTATTAATAACGTTAGCTTTGGCCGTATTTAAACACGAACTTTGTACATAAATGTATGTACTTGTACGTACACTCATGTTTTTCATCTAGCTTCAACTTGCTGACTAAACCGACGTTCGCACGGACGTAAAAATATAGCGGCTATTTTTTTTCGCGCACTGGATCCTCAACGGTCTGCTTAGCGCCAAGAGTTGAAAATCCAACAGTGTGTTTTTTCTACGCGCTGGGATGCACTCTGTTGTAGGTTGGATTCTCGAAGCTCGGCTCAACACCGAGAGTCGAAAATACAGTGCACGATAAAATCCCGCCGCGATATTTTGGCGTCCTTGCCGAACGGCTAACTGACCGACTCTTTTACAATTCAAAAGTGCCTGTAATTGGTTTAATTGAAATAAATGCTTTGAGTTTGAGTTTGACAATAAATATTTCTATTCTATTCTATTCCTCATCAAAATACAAGTTTCGAAATCACACAATAACATTGTTCCATAGAGTATTTCATTGAGTATTTTAGTTCCCAGCACAATAAACAACAAACACATTGCAGATTAAATCCATCGATTCTGCCTACCGACCGCCATTTTGTATTTTTCTGTTGCAACGGCATTTTGCAACAAAAAACATCCCTTGATATCGCGTCCATCCGAAACGTTTTCGACGTTTATTTCAGGCCATTTATTTTAGTTTTTCATTCGGTATGTTCTCGTGGACGTATTTTGAATACCTCTGTAGGCATAGATTGGTGGGATGTATGTTGTTGTTTCAAACTCAAGTCACACATTCATTTTGCGAATGTTTTTTCATTTAACACTGTGTTTCAGTTTACTGGTCTGTTTGTTTAACGACTGCTCTAGAGGGAGGATAATGTTTTATGGTTTGAAAATATATTTTTTTCAAAGCTTCCATTTGTTATCCGGGTCTGACGTTAAGCCGAGCAAAAAGTTAGACTAATGTTCTTAAAATTAGGTATTCGTTTTTGGGTTTGTTCTGACTATACTTTACTGTATGTAAGTGAATCAAATACTGTTTGATTACAGAAAAGACTCATCTCGTTTAATGATGGCTAATTATTAATACAGATGGGACACTCCGCCGTTTAGGTATGAAGCTACAAGTACGCGGCGGGCTCATCTCACTGGGTCAATTCAGTGTGGGCTGCCGCGCGCCGGCCGGGGAGCACGTTAGTTCGATACTCACTCACGCGCCGCGTCGTAAAAGAAGACACCCCTAACGATTCAGAAGGTATAAGAGTTACGCGATACAAAGAGAGGCAACTTGTAGGTGAATATAACTGTGGGTAATAAGCGTTAATTATTTCAGTTTATTGTGTCGTAGCAAGAGGCGCTTTTTATATAAATGATTTTGCATAGTGTCCCATCTGTATTAATCTGTGGCACTACGTAAGCGTAGTGTAAGGAGTAATTAGTAGTAAGGGGGTACAGGAGTACCCAAGTAATATGGCTTATCGATGTACCTGCGCAGAAGATGAATTTTCAAAGCGCGGGAAATGCTATTGACCAATCGGCACGCTCCACGCTTTTTCCTGTACCGCTATTGGTCGGTAGCTGCCGCCATGTTAGCGCGCGCCGCTTGACAGCCGCCATACTTGCGAGTGAGACGGAACTAACAGCTGCAGTGTATTATGAACCTTATAGTAGTGATCTAAGGTTGATTGTAAGTTTTAAGTATTCTCGTTAATCTTCGGGGCCATACTTTCTTTTCTGTGCGAACGAAGATTCCCGACGCGCCTTATTAGTTGAGTACTACTGTACTATATTTATTGATATGGATTTAATCTTTCGATATATTTATATTAAAAGAGTTAAAAGTTAGAAGGAATTTAGCACTAGTCTCGTAGGTATATCTTTAAGGTACTCAGGGGAAAGATTCACAATCCAGGCATGTTGCAACAACTATGCATGTGTGTTCCGGACAGGTACGTGTGGCGGAGGCGGCGGCCGTGGCTGCTGGTGGTGCCGCGCGGCCGCACTAAGATGGTGAATGAGGCACCGTTTACTCGACACTCCGTATCCTTATCCCATTTACAACGACCGATCGTTATAAAGATCAAAAAAAAGTATCGGGAACAGCCTCAATTTAAAAATAATAACGAGCGGATAACTTTTGCTTATTGTTTACCAATCGCCGCAGTGATCGTTTGACAGTGTTTCGGTGCATAGACAATTATCTTATAATCATAATTTTGAAGTATTTTTGTATTTTAATTTGTATTAGCGTAATTAACTTTCACTATGTCTTCAAATGCGAAGTGTTTACAAATTAGCTTGTGATTGAAATTTATTGTATGCACGTTTTTTATAAATTTATAACCAGTCTAACAAAACTGTGAAATAAAATTTGATCTTGCCACATCTTTTATAAAAAACAAATGACAACATATTTGATGATCTATGCATCTAGTAAAAAACACGCATAAATTTGAAGTTATTAATGTAAAAAAATGGGCCATACCTAATCTAATAGAATGTTGTGCAATTAAGCTTTCCTCTCACCCTATCGTAATTATTTGTATTTATAGACCGCCAAATAATAAAAAAGATAAACTATCTATGTTTTTTGATAATTTAGATATGATGTTAGGTGAAATTTGTCTGAAACGTAATAATAAGATCATACTGTGTGGTGATTTTAATATAGATATTTGTAAAAATAATAAAATCTCTTCCATTTTTCAAAATATACTGCGTAGCTACAATCTAATTTTGGGTACTCGATCACCAACTCGTCTATGCAGTGGGACCTGCATCGACAACATTATTCATAATATCAGAGGCAGTAGATGTGAGGTTAAAGAACTAGCAATATCTGACCATACAGCGCAATTACTAAAATGTCGTGTCAGGAAAACTTGTACGTTATCTCATTGGTTTATTCACAAGCGCGACTATAGTGATGACAATATCAAAAAATTCAAAGAGTGTCTTCAAAATTTAACTTTTCATGATGTGTATATGTGCTCTGATCCCAATGGTGCATTTGATGAGTTCCATGACATTTATAAATTATTCTATGACTTGTGTTTTCCTATTAATAAAATAAAAGTTTCAGTAATTAAAAGAGCTAAATGGATATCAACGGGACTAAAAAATGTTCCAAAAGGAAAAGAGATATGCTATGGGAATATCGAAAGTCACCTAACCCAGAAAACAAAAATAAACTTAAAACCTACACTAATAGATTGAAACACATAATTAAACAAACTCAAAAGGCCCAAAATTATCATTCTATACAAAATTCTGAAAATAAGAGCAAAGCTGCATGGAGTATAATAAATAAACAGACAATAAATCATCCAAAAGAAGGAATAGACCAGATAATTATCGACAGTAAAGTTATTAACAGTCCAGAACAGATAGCGGAGTCACTTAATGAATATTTTATAAATCAAATTCAATCTCAGAGTCACATTGGCTGTAATAATATGCTGACATATGACACAATATCTAATTCAATGTTTATGATACCCACAATACCAGCTGACATTATTAAAATAATAAGTTCTCTGAAAAATACTAACAGCACCGGATATGACGATATAACCACAAAAGTGATTAAAGCTACGTCTTTCATTATTGCACCCGTACTCAGTTCCATTATTAATAATTGCATTGAGAAAGGCATTTTCCCAAAAAAGCTAAAAATTTCTGTAATTAAACCAATGTTCAAGAAAGGTAACAGGCAAGATCCCAGCAACTACAGACCTATTGCCCTTATTCCAGTCTTTTCTAAAATATTTGAAAAGATACTACATAAAAGTATATTTTCCTTCTTAGAAGCCAACAAAATATTAATTAGCGAACAATATGGTTTTAGGAAAAATAAAAGCATTAATTCCGCTATCTATGCGCTTATTGAACACGTTCTTACTAATGTAGATAAAAGAAATCCTGTAGTAGCATTATTTATGGACATGACGAAGGCCTTTGACTATGTTAGTCACAAAATACTCTTGAACAAATTGGAAAAATATGGCATTAGAGGTAATGTCCTTCAACTTATTAAATCATACCTAATGAATCGGGAGCAATTTACATGCATAAAGAAAATCTGCCCCTATACTAAAACAGAAATTACATATACGTCTGAACATCGCAAATGCTTATTCGGGGTACCACAAGGCGGTGTCGTTGCACCATTATTATTCATTATATATGTTAATGACATGCCTAAAATTGTTTCTAATCCGATGATCCTATTTGCGGACGATAGCACGATATTATTTGGATGCAAAAATAATGAGACTTTCGAAAGTGACATAAATGATGACTTAAATGGCATAATAGCCTGGCTTACCGAAAATAACCTAAAAATTAATCTAGAAAAAACAACATACATTTCATTTGAACAAAGAACAAACAATAAAAAACTAGATGTTAAATATGGTGACACAAGTATTCGCGAGACTGATTCTACTAAATTCTTAGGTATCTGGATCGATAAAAATATGAACTGGAAAACACATATTGAAAATGTATGTAAAAAACTTAGCCAGTGTTCCTATGCCCTTTATAACTTAAGGAAAATCTCAAATCGGTCAACATTATTAATGGCGTACCACGGATATGTGTCATCAACATTGCGATACGGACTTATGTTTTGGGGGAACTCGACTGATAAAGAAGTGGCGTTCAAAGCACAAAAGAAATGCCTAAGGGCAATATGTGGTATTCAAAGCACAGACAGTTGTAAGCCGCATTTCCAAAAGCTTCAGCTACTCACACTTCCCTGCCTTTACATTTACGAAGTAGTAAGCTATGTTAAAGCAAATATTCACCTATATAATCACCCAAAGAGTTTACGGCACAAAAATAAAATATGCGTAATACCACATAAAAAAGCTATTTTCTCTAACAATCTTTTAGGTATGGCACCCAAAATTTACAATAAACTACCTAAACACATCATGGAAACTAAAGATATAGATCTATTTAAAACCAAAACACACGACTTTTTAGTTGAGAAATGTTATTATCATATCAATGAGTATTTAAATGAAAGATGATAAGCCTGCTGAATCTGATTTATTATGTTGGGAAAAATCTATTATTTACTATTTTTGAACTTAATATTAATATTGATTATTATGAATTTAGTTGTTAAGTATGTGTTATTATTTGTTATTTAATTTAACTATCATTGATTTATTTTTTATTGTTTTTTTTTTTTTAATTGCAATCTATTTGAATTTGGTTTTTGCAAATAATTAAATGATGTATGATTTATGTAATGTCTCCAAAGCAATAAATTACAAAAATGCATAAGAAGTGTACAAAATGTTGACATTTTAAAAGTAAATATTCCTTAATTCTAGTTAGAGAAGACCTTATTTATTATTACTCCTTAAAAGTTTTAATAATAATTTATGACATTGACATTTTGTTTTTAATAATTTTTTTGACATCATCTACAATGTTAAGTATGTTATTATCTGACTTAGACTCTTGAAATTATTTGTTTGATTTTATAAAATTCTTTTGATTGTTTTATTATTGCATGTTTCCGAATCATTATAAGTACTTATTAAAATTATATACTTAACGAATTATTTGTATACCAATTGCATTGGTAGAATATAGAGATCACGCTAAAATGTATTTTTAAGACCTTTTATCTACCTATGTTCACAAATAAACTTTGATTTGATTTGATTTGATTTGATTTGATTTGATCTTTTTAACGATCGGTAGTAATTTGGGGATGTATTTTGACTCAGACCTAGGAATACCAATAAACCATTGTCTCTATAGCAAATCATTGACGAATCAGAACAATTAGATAATGATGCCCCATTTCCAACAAATTTAACCATTTTACCACCAGATAACGCCAATGCTGATATCACAGATAAAGATTCTGGTGATGAGGAGTTAGTAACTCTGAACAATCTTCCAGATTTGATATAGATCTCATATAAATCTTTACGTTATTTTCTCATGTCAGTTGTTTTATATATTTTTTTCTATCTAGGTTCTCAGCTAAGAGCTCCTACTGAGATAGAATATTATGTGTTCCGACAGTGACGAGGACAGTGTATTTGTCTTTTTTAGCAAAAAGAAGTTGAACTACCGAAGAACGCCCAATTATGGAAGGTCGTCAACCTGAGCCATCTACATCTAATTCAGCTCCAGTTATTAGTAGCACGTCAGCCGTTCCTTTTGTTGCTCCAACCGTACCAAAAAATCAAAATTATACTTAGAGAAATCGTCATAATCCTCACGACCGACCACAATGCCAAGAAAACCATAGGCCAAGACACCTCCATGTATTACTTTGACTTTATGTTTGATGATTGTGTTATAGAATTATTGTTCAAATATACAAATAGTTACGCGATTCAAAAGAACAAAGTGGGCAATGTGACAACGAGTGAAATGAAGTATTTCCTTGCTATAACTTCTTTATAGCGGATATATCGTAGTTCCCGAAGATACATGTATTGGGAGAAATCATCAGACACTGATTTTAGTAATAAATATAACGCCATGTCCAGGGATAGATTTACATTTATCATGACTCTGGACTCACCTCCACTGTTGTGACAATGCTCAGATAACTACTGAAAGTGACTTTGCAAAGTTGAGACCGATTTCGATATTCTAAATGAAATATTCCTGAATATGGCTCCTTTAGAAGAAATGTACATACAGCATTGACGAGGCTATGGTACACACGGTACCATACCGGTATGGTACGGTACCGGTGGTGGTGGGTAGGACACGGCTGTGAACAATTTATACTTGGTAAACCGACTAGATGGGGATATAAGTTCTGGGTTGGAGCGACTATTGGGATACGTACTATGGTTCCATCCATACCAAGGCCATGCAGCAATTATTCCACCGGCTTATAGGCAGTTAGTTAAAGGAGCTGGTGTGATTTTGCGTTTTGCTGATCATTTACAATTCCGTCGCCCAGGACACAATCGATAAAGTGGTAGTTATATGAGCGTTATCCTACCCGCCTATTACTACTGATCGTTAAAACGATCCGCATTTTCCGAGCTTTCCTGAAAACTCAGATTTTTTTTGGTATTTTTCCATGTTTACTATAAGTATCAAGGTAACAATACTAAAAAATTACTGTGATACGAGATAAAAAAAAGTTTCAGTAACAACTGGGTTAAACCGTATAGCGGCAGACATAGATTTATTTTGTTGTACTCTGGGTGAGTTCATAGTGAGAGCTCTCTGTGAAATTAGTTATGGTCCTATTGTATCATAGATAAGGATTGTGTATATATTTTAGTTGCAATAAGTACCTAAAAAAATATTAATTTGTAACCATGTAGTTTGAAAAGTTGTCTACATTATCGCATTAGGTGTTAAACCTGTAAAGATAATTGTATGGTGGGAAATAAATAAATAAATAAAATAAATAAATAAATAAAATGTTTATTGACTATTTAATATACTCTGACTGAGGGAAAACGCAAATGTGTTTCCTTGACAGAATTTAAGGTTTTTTTTTGTAATTCTAAAATCGTAGTTGAAAACTCAGCTGACAATATTTTTGATAGATTCTTTTGAGCTTAATTTATTTTTAAACTATTTTTATATGATTTGGCGCTTCTATTTTGGTTCCAGCGCATTGTTGCGCTCTTTTTTTTCGCATGTTGAAGTAATTGACTTTCTTATTCCCGCCCAGTTGTAACTGAAGGTGATATGTAAAAGGCGAACCTTTTACATATCACCTTCAGTTACAACATTCGTTTTTTGATCAAAGTAGTCAATCGAAACACGGTTGGACAGGAAAAACAAAGTAATAACTAGTGTCCGACCGAAGCTTCGGCTTCGGCTTCGGCTTCGGCCACCTTCGGCCAAAAAAGCACCTTCGGCCAAATCTTCGGCTTCGGCCAAAAATTTGCCGAAGGTTTGGCCGAAGCCGAAGGTTTGCTAGTTGTCAAAATTTGAAATTTACTGAACGATGCTAGAGCGAGACGGAGAGTGTGCAGAGCAGCAGAGTTTCGCCGCGCCGCCGCACCGGACCAAACGAATCGCAGTTAGTAAACTAAACGAGTCAAAACAAGTTTGAGAGCGCGTCTTAAAATTCTAATAAGTGTTTTGTTTTTAAATATTTCATATTTGTTATTACAAATTATTTTATTACTGTGAGTAGTACCTGTGGTGATACGTTCATTATTGTGAGGCACTCTAAGAACCAAAAAACCGTAAGTATTGTCTGGTTTAAAATATTTTATGTTATCTAACGTTAGGTAGGAAACTAAATGGAAACAATGTTGGTATGTTTTTTTATGCAATTTTTAGATAAAAAGACATGTGAAGATTGTTTACTTTTAGTTTATTTTAGAGAATCTTTAGAATTAGCTGATTAAAGTGCATTTATAACTTTAAGTGTAGTCTCTTCTACTACCTAAGGTTTTTTCCAAATAGTGAACAAAAATGTTCATATTTTCTTTTAATTGTAAGTTTTTATTATAGTTTAGTTTTCCCAAATAGGTATATTATTGATAATTTTGATAAATGACTGCTTCGCCATATAATTAAGTATAAAGAGCTATTTTTAATTAAGACTAGTCGAAAAAAGTGAGTTTATTTTTTATTAATAAGGTGCCTCAAATTGTTACCAAAACTTGTTAAGTTTTTATTTTCTCCAATTGTTACCAAAAATGTTTAACTTAATTATCCTAAGAAATTACTTATAAGTCTTTAATTTTCTCAAAAATTCCAAAAAATGATATGTAAAAAATAGATAATGAAAAAGCGTTAAACTTTGCTCAATTATTTTATAGAAATATTTTGTGTTCGTCTGATAATTAAAAAAATGTGACTGATTATTTGATTATTTTTGTTAAAATTACTTTAAGTAAATAAATATTTAATTAACATTGTATATTTGAAACTTTTATTTTAGACAATATTTTATTACCTACTTGTATATGTTGGTCACTCGGCTCGTTATTGGGCTAAATCTCTAAAGCTCTCACAATATGTATCTAGTATATTCTGAGATCAAAGTAACTATCGTATTTCTCAAGGTCAATGACACCTTCGGCTTCGGCTTCGGCTTCGGCCGAAGGTTTTGGTGAATACCGATTAATTGGCTTCGGCTTCGGCTTCGGCCAGAATTGCACCTTCGGTCGGACACTAGTAATAACGCAGGTGGGGAATGTGGCTGTTATTGTTTGAGTATATTGTCATGTCTTACGAATTCTACGCGAACGAAGTCGAAGGCAGAGGCTAGTACTGAATAAAATAGAAAGTCTACCTGATGTTTACCACTGCAGCAAACCGAGTTAGTTATCCGATGCTAGGGTAATGCTGTTACGTTCAAAATCTAGTTAAGATGACCTGCTTCCTGCCTCGTAATACCGACTTCACTGTCTGGTTGGTTTATTCTGATTCCATTTTAGCTAAGCGTTTCAAGGAGAGGAGAGTTTTCTTTATTTTTCCCATTTGACGACACGGTTGGCGCAGTGGTTGAGCGATTGACTGCTGCGCAGCATGTCGCGAGTTCGATTCCGGCACGGAACAAATATTTGTACGACCTACAAGTATTTGTTCCGAGTCTGGGTGTTTTTCTATCTATAATATGTATGTATTTACAAAAAAAAATTGTATATTAGTAGTTTATCAGCCATCTCGTTACCATAACACAAGCATTAGGTTGCTTAGCTTGGGACTAGATGGCGTTGTGTGAAATGTCCAAGGATATTTATTTTATTTTATTTATTTATTTTTTTCGATGAGAAGCTACGAAGTTGGGGAATGAAACACAGCTAATAGGGCTTGTCACCTAGTTTGGCTCTGGTCAAAACAACAATACGTCAGGAGGCCAATTTCTGTAATTATAAACCGGTCAAGAGCGAGTCGGACTCGCGCACCCAGGGTTCCGTAAAATCAAGGTTGTGTGGTTCAGGGTTATGTGTAATTTTTGTTGATGATTTCTGAGAAACTGTGCTATTTAGAGACATCGTTTTATGTTTCCTGTAATCTATACATAAACTTCTATCACATAGAATGATTTCAGATTTTTCTGTATGAAAACTTAGAAGATAGGGGGGTAGGGTACGGTATTTTTTAAACATTTCTCATCAAAAGTAGAAAACTATGCGGCCTAAAAAAATAAAAAAATGTTTTAAGAATGTGTAAACAGCGTTCTTTCATATGATACCCTGCATGCCCTAATAGCCCTACTTCCAATTTTTTAAGACCCCCTTTCAGTCCCTGTTGCAATAAAAATATAGATCATTTTATTTTTTTCTTATTTGCAAAATAGTTGGGCAAAAGTCATCTAAAACTGTTCCAAATTTCCAGTTGATAGCATAAGTAGTTCTTGAGATATCCAGCTGTGACTGATAGACAGACTGAGTCACGTATATTTTTTTGTAATATTTATTGATTTAATTGGGGTTTTTATCCCAATGGATACGCCAACCCCATCATGTCTTATTCAGACTACTACGCTAAAATGCTTTAATTTTAAACAAAAATTTAAAAAAATTAATTAAAATAAATGCTTTATTTTTAATTTTAATTTTTTATTTTAAAAGGAGAATGTTAATCAATATAGTACACCAAATCGCTAAATCTTTTCGCCACATCTGGAGTCACACCATAAGGGTTCCTTTTCCATTTCGGTACGGAACCCTTAAAAGTTCAAAATCTAGTACTTATCTCTCAGCACTCTCTATATAGCGACAGTACATTGTATTTTTGACTGATTGAGACCGAGATTAAAAGGACTGTTCTTGATACGAAGTTTGCCCTATAGGTCAAGGTTTAGGTTTAGGTCAAGGTGGTGCTTTAGGATTAGTTGTACTCTTCAATTTAGCAACTTTATAATTCTTTGTATAACGTTGCTAAATTGAAGAGTACAACTGTGTCGTAGCATGACGACTGAAGTGACAGGTATTACGTTTAGTCGGTTAACCAGACACGTGGTTTTTTTTTTGTTTACTTTATTTAATTACCTAAAATGATGGAGTATAGTTAGTTACTCCGTTGCAAACATAACCTAGGAGACGGGTAACTAAAACGGTTAGTAGTTCGTACAATATAGGAACCTACTCCTTTACCGTTCTACTTTCAATTACTCTGTTACGGACGGACGTCTTTAATCGAGTGTCCGTCAACTTGATAAATGCTTGGCATTTACTTGATGTAGGTATTTATCTAACTTGTAACATTCTCTGCAAACGTGGGGAGTATTGCAGCTTGATATGTTTTCCTGCAGTGCTTGCGTTTAAAGTTTTTTCTAAAAATAAATCCATTTTATAAAGTTGCACCTGATTAAAGACAAGGTTTTCCTGGTTTTTATTATGTTCTTTCGTGGTTTTTATTATTACGTTCTTTCGTTGTTTTTATTATTTACTTACGAGGTTTTTATTGTGTTCTTTCGTGGTTTTTATTACGTTCTCTCGTGGTTTTTACTATTATGTCCTTTCATAGTTTTTATTAGTACGTTCTTTCGTGGTTTTTATTACTATGTTCTTTCGTGGTTTTTATTACGTTCTTTCGTGGTTTTATTATTACGTTCTTTTGTTGTTTTTATTATGTTCTTGTCTGTTCAGAAAATAATGGGTTGTATAACACATACCTAATGGTTATTTAATAGCTTTGGCTTGACATGAAGCAAAAGGTTATTTGAAGATATTAACTGGGTAAGCAAAGTAAAAAGAACATTAAACAATCAATCAGGACCATTTTTTTTTTTTTTTTTTAGAGGGTGGGAAATCATCAAATAACTTCTCCCGCTCTGGGTGGAGCGGAAGGGCGAGTCAGACTTTTACTGACTAAAACCCACCCGTGTTCCTTCAGTTGCCTATGCCAGGGCCGCGGTAACCCCTTCAGACAACCCGCGACCCCAGCGGCGTCGGCCCTATTGGACCCCGTCACTTGCTGACATCTCTTGGAGGCGCGCGTGGAACACAACGCGCCGTCGACTCGGGCCTGGTCCTTACCGGACGGCGAGCTACCCGCTGCTCACCGTCCGCAGGCCCGCGCCTACGGTGGCCGGAAATCGCCACGCGCGTCCCGCCGCCCAGGGCGTCTCCTGCGGCGACTGAGGGCGTGAGGCTGCCTCTCCCTCACGCGTTCCGCCTCCTCCTTCGCGAGCATCACTGCTTCGCAGAAGGAGGTGACGGCCTCCCATGCACTCTCGCTCCGCAACATGGCCTGGACCAGGCTCGGACGCGAGAGATCGCCGCCGCCGATCGCCTCCGTGAGAACACGGCGGTGCTCTGCCCAAGCCGGGCAGACCTCCACTGTATGCTCCACCGTGTCCTCCGGGCGATCCACACAATGGTAACACCCGGGCGTTTCCTCCCGCCTTATGCGAAACAGGAACCTCCCGAAACAACCGTGTCCGGTGAGGACCTGCGTCAGGCGGAAGGTGAGGACGCCGTGGCGCCTCTCTAACCACTCCTCAAAGAGGGGACTTATCGCCGCAATTGTGGCGTGCCCAGCGCTGGGTTGCGACAGTCGCGCTCTCCATGCCGCCATGAGATCCCGCCGGAGCTCTGTCCGCTGTACCGTGATTTCTCGCGGCAGCGGAGTTACGCCCCGGCGCTTCGCCTCCTCGCGCCACTCCCACACGTGCGCGAGGACCTTTGCCTCCAGATCCCACGGCGGCAATCCGGCAAGGAGGCTCGCCGCCTCCCGGGAGACCGTGCGGTATCCCCGGACTAGCCGGATGGCCATGACCCTCTGGGACGCGTTCAACCTGCCGGCTGGCCCCAGCCTTAGGGAACGCGCCCACACCGGTGCTCCGTAAAGGGCCATGGACCGACCCCCGCGTAGAGCCTCCGGCAGGAGGCGTTTGGACCCCCAGATTGGGCAGGAGCCGCCTCAAGGCAGCCCCAGCCCGTGCCAGTCTGGGAGCCAAACGTCGGAAATGCTCCACGAAGTTCCACCGGCTGTCGAGGACGAGTCCCAGGTACTTCATCGTCGACCCGACTCCGATGTGAACCCCTCCCACCGTTATTTCGGAACCCGACGGTGGCGCATTCCGAGGACCATGAAACCTCGGACCTCGGACCTCGGACTTGTGCAGGGCCACCTCGAGTCCCAACTGCCGAATCCTCTCCACGACTATCGCAACCCCGCGTGTCGCCAAGTCAGCCGCCGCCTGGTGCGACCTCCCCTGCGCCAGGACCAGCGTGTCGTCAGCGTAACATACTACGCTGACGCCGCTAGGGAGGTCGGCGCGCAGCACCCAGTCGTAGCCGATGTCCCACAAATACGGCCCCAGGACCGATCCCTGTGGGACACCGCACGATATCTCTCGCCGGTTCCACTCTCCCTGATGACCGGGGTAGATGACGGTCCTGTCCGTCAGATAGGCCTCGACCACTCGACAGAGGTAGGTCGGCATCCGGTGATACCGGAATGCCTCCCTGATGCAGCTCCAGGGCAGGGTATTAAAGGCGTTGGCGATGTCTAGGGACACCGCCAAGACGACCCCACCCCGGGCCACTGCATCCCCCGTCGTGAGGGCTCGCACGCGCATGATGGCATCCACCGTAGAGCGAATCAGGACCATCACAAAATGAACGGAGTATATACCTAACTATAACATCAATCAATCTGCCTAGCCTTTTCCCAACTATGTTGGGGTTGGCTTCCAGTCTAACCGGATGCAGCTGAATACCAGTATTTTACATGAAGCGACTGCCTGTCTGACCTCCACAACCCAGAAACTGGGTAATACGATACCCCTTGGTAAGACTGGTTGTCAGACTTTCGGGCTTCTGACGACCCGTAACGACTGTCAAAGATTCACGAATAACAGCCGGGACCAACGGCTTAACGTGCTTTCCGAGGCACGGAGGAATCTCGTTATGTAAAGATGGTCACCCATCCACTGACCAACCCCGGCAAGCCTAGCTTAACCTGACGGATCGACCCGTGCGGCTGTTATTACTTAGCCACGAGCTAACTATACTACCTAACTATAACATACTCCGTTCATTTTGTGATGGGAGTAGCTTCTGCCCGCGACTTCATCTGCTTAAAACGTCTTGATCGCCCCATCCACCTTGTCGCATCACATCGCCCACCCGCGCTCTTACTTCATTTTCGCTTAGCGTTCTTTATGCCTTTTTTTTTCATCTTTGCTTAGCTCCTAAGGGTCGTAGCGTGATGATAAATAGCCTTTAACCTTCCTCAAGTATTGGGCTATCAAGTACAAAAATAATTTTTCAAATCCAACTAGTAGTTCGCGTTCAAATACACAAAAAAAAACATACTCTTTCGCTATAATAATAGACCTTTAAAATGTTGAATGATTAAAATGTGAGTATGCAGTTATAAAACTTTTTTAGGAAAAAAACAATCGACTTCCAAAAAAAAAACACTAGAAAGTGAAAAATAACTTTAATTTTGGAAGTCGGTGTCTTTGGATCTGTATTTTAGTTTTTTGCCACCGATTCCAAAATTAAAGTTATTTTTCACATTTTAGTGTTTTTTTTGGAATTTGGTTGTTTTTTTTTTTGGCAAAAAAGTTTTTATTTTTCACTTTTTACTGGGTCAGTTTGTAATTTTATCTAAGTTACAATAGCCCAATGTCACCTGCTCATCACCTTTTACAAATTATTGCTTTTCCCGATGCAGGGTCCTTAATTGTTGAGGAGTTCTCCTAGTAAGAACCAGGAGAACTGGAACTCCATGGTGAAGTCATCATCACCATTATGCATTTTGACGAGTATAAATTACTCAGCAACCATATTAAAGTAATCGAATCGCAACCCGTTAAATACTTAGGTATAATTTAGTAATTCCGATGGCCATCTGTGGTCTTTATCATCAGTTCCAATTCACATAGAAACATCCGAATTGATAACCTCTTCCTTTTTTCAGAAGTCGGTTAAAAACAGCTATCTACTGTTTTGCCCATCATCAGAATATAAATTACAAAGTTTTTTTGCAGGCTGTCCTTTTATTCCATGGTCCGACTCAGAAAGGCATGAAGATAATTCCCCTAAATCCCAGTTTTGTACATTTCCTACTTCGTTATCTTAACGACTTTAATGCGAAATGGGCTAAGTTGTTGCAACAGCTTCACTGAAAGTTTCGGAGATAGGTAAACTTTTATGAAAAATGTTGCTTGGTAAAGAAGAAATTAATAAAAAGTTTGATTAATTAGGGTTCCGTATCAAAATGGTAATAAAGAACCCTTACAGTGCGACTCAGTCTGTCTGTGTGTCACAGCCGGATATCTCAAGAACTACTAATGATATCAACTTCAAATTAAGAATTAGATGACGTTTGCCCAACTATTTTGCAAATAAGAAAGAAATGAAATTAAACATTTTTTTTGCAGTAGATACTGAAAATGGGTCTTAAAAATTCGAAGTGCTAGAAGCTACTAGTGTATGTGTATGGGTATCATGTGAAAGAGCGCTGTTGATTTCGTGCAGATTCGTCGAATGAACGAAATGTAACGAATCTGCACGAAATCTGACTTAGAGAGACGTATTGATGATTTTTATGGTTAAAATATGTAAATACAGTTGTTTTATTGCCGCTTATCATATTTTCATCAAGATACAACCTGACACGGACCAGCAAATTGCATAAAACGCAAGAAAATTTGAATTTCGCGGGCTACCACAGCGCATCAACCTTAAAAATAAATCAATCTGCCTAGCCTTTTCCCAACTATGTTGGGGTCGGCTTCCAGTCTAACCAGATGCAGCTGAATACCAGTATTTTACATGGAGCGACTGCCTATCTGAGCTCCACAACCCAGTAACTGGGTAATGCGATACCCCTTGGTAAGACTGGTTGTCAGACTTTCGGGCTTCTGACGACCCGTAACGACTGTCAAAGATCCACGAATGACAGCCGGGACCGACGGCTTAACGTGCTTTCCGAGGCACGGAGGAGTCTCGGTATGTAAAGATAGGTCACCCATCCACGGACCAACCCCGGCAAGCGTAGCTTAACCTAACTTAACGGATCGACCCGTGCGGCTGTTATTACTTAGCCACGAGCTCCCTACCTTGAAAATAAAGAGTACCTAGTTTAATTGGGCGTGGCTTATTTCCCCGCACGCGGGGAGTGGCAGTTCCATCTTCCGTGGTCGGTCGGTCGCCGCCACAAACTTCTACACACAAAAATCTGAACCTGTGCTCAAAACTGGAACTAACGAAATCACTGACCGGAATTTAAAAACTTTACTTACTTAGCACAGGCTTTGGCTAAGCATTACTTTTGTCACTGTCGCACAACTGTCAAACTAAAAATGTAAGATAAAGACGGAAACATAGGTATCTAAGAAAAAAGTGCGTGCTGAGTAACGTTAATTAAATGATAAATGATAAATGATGATAAATGATAAATGATTTATTTTCTGTAAGTAGGTTTGTACAAACACTTTTACACGTCAAACATATTTTTTTTTAAACTAGATGAGTTCGACGTTTCCTATCTGACTACTCTGAGAAGAAACGCCGAAACAAACTCAGAGGTCACAGTCTCTTTTAAAGTCCAGACATAATCTTGGTCAGATCATGTGAAGACCATGTAGATTGCAGTCAGAAATGGTCTTTTGATGAAAGAACCACACAGATTGAGTGGACCTGTCCAGTCAGTGCACGCATTTGTCAGTAATCGTGCAGCTCAACTCAAAACTTAAGGAGCTTAACGATTCGACGAACAATACCAAAGAAAAGACATTTGGGTAGGCCGCATAAATTACTCAAACTGTCAGACTATAACTAAAACTGAGAAAAGGATAAAATAAATAAAAAACAATGATCCACGTAGTCTTCACATTCACAATAATTAAAAATAGTATAACAAACAAAATATTCATGTCATTGTATAGAATATGTAAAAAGGTATTTAAATCAACATTAATAGTGTAAATTTATTGGAGCAGCTCAAACCCAAGCCTTTTTGTCCTCAATATAGTCTTTGACAGTATAAAAGGCTTTCTGACAAAGTTTCCGCTTTATACAATTTTTGAATTTATTAAGGCTTAGTTCTTGAATGTGGCTAGGTAGTTTATTATAAAAACGTATACATTGGCAACTAAACGAACCACTTATTTTCTTCAGCCTGGTTGTAGGAACAACAAATTTGTGTTTGTTTCTAGTATTCACATTATGGACGTCACTGTATTTTTTAAACAAATTGATATTTTTATGAGCATACAAAAGATTTTCATAGATATACTGAGAAGGCACAGTCATTATATTAATTTCTTTAAATTTATCTCTGAGGGAGTGTCTGGGACTTAATTTGAAAATTGAACGAATAGCCCTTTTTTGTAAAACAAAAATTGTCTGAATATCGGCGGCATTTCCCCACAACAGAATACCGTACGACATCACACTATGAAAATAACTAAAGTAAACTAAACGGGCTGTCTCTAAACAAGTTAAATCACGAATTTTCCTAACGGCGTATGCTGCAGCGCTAAGCTTTTTCGACAATTTATCTATATGGGGCCCCATTGAAGTTTGGCATCCAAAGTTATGCCCAAGAACACTGTGGTATCTTCGGGAATCAACTCTTCACCCTTTATGAGAACACTAGTTTTTACTTGTCTAACATGAGGTATAGTGAACTTAATACACTTAGTTTTTTTCTCGTTAAGAAGTAGGTTATTAACATTAAACCATTTAACCAATTTATCTAGGTCTATGAAATTTTTGCACATGGGGAACTGTGGACAAATAATACAAAATATTTAATTAACAACCAAAACATTTATTAATGTACCTATCATGTTCAACATGAAATTAAAAATTGTTAATTAATCTTCTACATTTATTTAAAAACCGATCGAGTCAGAATAAAAAGTCTCACTAAGGCCATTCAAAAAACGGGACAGAATTTACTGCAGCGCTTTCTGAAAGAATAAGAGGAAACGTGGGTGCTCTTTTCTCCATACAAAAATATACAAACGCTCACGCCTGTTTTCTTTCTGGTTTATGACCATAAAGCAATGATTTTTTACAGAAATATAAATATCAGTTACTTGTATGCCCCTATGTTTTCCTTTTTGATGATATATAATTTTTATAAGAACTAGAACCCTCCAAAAATGCTCAAAATTGCCTATTCAGACCGCTGTCAACAGACGCCTAGTGTACCAATTTGACAACTATTAACGAAAAAAAAAACATAGGGGCATAGTATATCAAGTGACGGGGAAAAAAAAAAAAAAACATAGGGGCATAGTATATCAAGTGACGGGGCCCAATAGGGCCGACGCCGCTGGGGTCGCGGGTTGTCCGAAGGGGTTACCGCGGCCCTGGCATAGGCAACTGAAGCAACACGGGTGGGTTTTAGTCAGTTAAAGTCTGACACGCCCTTCCGCTCCAGCCAGAGCGGGAGAAGTTATTTGATGATTTCCCACCCTCAAAAAAAAAAAAAAAAAAAGGGGCATAGTATATATCCTTCTTATTCAGTTTATGAAATATCTTTTAAATTGGTCCAATATTGGAGTAGGAAATAGGCGAGAGCCAAACCTCGAAACATAGGCTATTTAGTCGGATCTGCAGTTGTCCTTATCGCACGAATTCGAGGGCGGAGCGCTCGCAGAGCGACAGCAATACCTTCTTAAAATACCTAATTTTCAAAAGTCTGGCCACCCGCCTTTCCTCTTAAGGTCTTTTAGAAAATGTTGCCGTAAATCCTACCCGGTTTCCGCAAGGAACGGTTACTGCCATACATATCCTTGATCCTCCGCCGACCGGTTGATCCAGCAGGTGTTAGCTGTAGCCAGCTACAAGATATACGCGCACTTTACGTTCGCACGAAGATCGTTGTAAATGGACCGGGGAAATGAAACGACGAGTTACAACGAAGATGGATAGAGGAAGTTTAATTTTTACTTTTTCCGGAGATAAAAATATGCACAAGATGATTATTATTATAGTTGTTTTATCTCACGTGTAAAATAACTCAGAAAAACGGATACAGTTTCAGGATAATATACTTTTAATAATCACTTTATCAACATAAACCAAACTCAGAATAATATCAGTTTATCACAAATTCACATACAGTAAATTATAATATTTCCGATACTTTAACAATATTTTATACTTTCAACGATCAACGGTCAATCAGGCCGAGGTTTCACTACTAGAACTTCTCGAGACGGCGATCGGTGATCGAATGGTCGAGTCTTAGCTGTCCGAGTCTCACTACGGTTAGTAGGAGGGGTATGGTGTTGCCAACTCTTACAGTGTTGCTAGTTAAATGTACACAATACTACTATATTTTGTAACACACGAAAGCGGTTGAGCTATACTTGTAGATGTAATGCGTATTGTTACGCGCTCTTGTGTGCGTAACTGCAGGTCTATTCGGAGGTGGATGATTTTTTTAAATCTCGGCATATCATCAAAAACTATGATTATTACAATAGAAAAACGTTTATAAACAAATTAACATTTACCTATTTGTGTTCTAAACTCAAAAATATTTGAATTTTCTATTTTTAACCCCCGACGCAAAAAGAGGGGTGTTATAAGTTTGACCGCTATGTGTGTGTGTGTGTGTGTCTGTGTGTCTGTCTGTGGCACCGTAGCGCTTAAACGGGTGGACTGATTTGGATGCGGTTTTTTTTATTTGAAAGCAGGTTTTCCAGCGATGGTTCTTAGACATGTTTTATCAAAATCGGTTCAGCCGTTTCAAAGTTATTTGCTCTTTTGTTAGCTGCGGTAGGGATCTTAGACGCGTAATGGGTATTTACTTTACTTTCAAACCTTAGTGTGACCTAAAATTTGAAACATCCATGTATGCTATCTATCTATGCAAGATTATGGAATTCTTGGTCTGATGCTGCAGCCAGGATATCCAGCACTAGTGTGCTGGATACACTATTGAAAAATTAATAGCAGAAATGTCGTGTTTGGATTCATTTACATCAGTATTTGATTCTATATACAATGCAATGGTGGCAACAGGATGAGCTGATGCTGCAGCCAGGATGTCCACCACACTAGAACACTCTTGAAAAAGTAATAGCAGATATGTCGTGTTTTGATTCATTTACATCAGTATTTGATTTTACATACAATGCAATGGTGGCAACACGATGAACTGATGCTGCAGCCAGGATGTCCAGCACACTAGAAGACTCTTGAAAAAGTAATAGCAGATATGTCGTGTTTGGATTCGTTTTGATCAGAATTTTATTCTACATACAATGCAATGGTGGCAACACGATGAGCTGATGCTGCAGCCAGGATATCCAGCACACTAGAATACTCTTGTTAAAATAATATAGCAGATATGTCGTGTTTGGGTTCGTTTTGATCAGTATTTGATTCTACATACAATGCAATGGTGGCTACACGATGAGCTGATGTTGCAGTCAGGATATCCAGCACACTAGTACACTCTTGAAAAAAAAATAGTAGATAGTAGTGTTTGTATTCGTTTTTTTATCAGTATTTAATTCTATTTGCAGTACGATGGTGGCATCATTATAAGTTAATATTATGTGCAGAGAAACTTAACATTCTGCAGTATTAAAAATTCATTTCTGTATTGTTAATTCAAAATAAAATGATTTTATTTATTTATTTAATACATATTAATAACAAACATTCTCCACATGTATCAAAATGTACTATTGTTCGTCGCAACATTTGCCCTTTATGTCAATTAAATATAAATAAATATCCTTGGACATTTCACACAACGCCATCTAGTCCCCAGCTAAGCAACCTAATGCTTGTGTTATGGTAACGAGATGGCTGTTATACTACTTATATATATATACATATATATATATATAGATATACCCATGGGCACATTGTGGCTCCATCGTGCCATATAGGTAGTAATTTGTTGATCCGTTTTCACTTGTTGATCCGGGTGGTATTTGTTGATCCAATGCTAGTCAAACCATACCTAAGTGGCTCTGTTTGGAGCCACAAGTGTTACCGCGAGTAATAATAATAATTAACACATTTTTATACAAATGCACCTTTTTTGCATTTGAGCACTAGTTGATCCGATTCAAATGGGCCAATCAGAGTACACCATTTTTCACGGGCTTTGTCATTGGCTACTACAGATAGATAGAACATGGATGGTATTCAAACAAATTAATTCTTGCATTATACAGCGTGCCGCCGCTATCGCGACATTAACTTCAGACGCGAACATGGTTCCGCGTTTTCGTTTTCGGAGGGTTTGGTGAGTACTGGTGAGAGAGGAACGGGAGAGGGTGGTGAGGAAGGGGGGGGGGTGAGGAGTGGAGGGGGTGGTAAGGGGGATAGGGGGAAGAGTTGTGAGAGGGATAGAGTAATGAGGGGGAGGATGTTGAGGGGGAGAGGGATAGGAGGCAACACTGTGAAAGGCAGAGGGGGAGGTTGGGGAAAGGGGATCCGTCAGGGGAACGGGTATTAAAGGTGAGATAAGGAAGGGAAGGGGGCGAGAGGGGAGTTGTGAGTACTGGTGAGAGGGAAGAGGACGGGGGAACGTGAGATGGTGGTGAGCAAGGTGGGGGTGAGGAGGAGAGGGGATTGTGAGAGGGGAGGGGTGAGGAGTGGTGGGAGGGATAGAGTAATGAAGGGGAGGATGTGGAGGAGGGATGTTTTGAAGGAAAAGGGACGGGAGGCAGTAGTGGGGGGGAGATGCAGGGGAAGAGTGAGGAGGAAAGGGAGGGGAGGCAGTGTTGAAAGGCGTAGGGGAAGGTTCGGGGAAAGGGGATGCGTGAGGGGGTCAGAGTGAGAGGGAGACGTGGGGGGTGTGAGAGGTTAGAGGGAGGGGTGAGATAGGGAGGGGAGGGGGTTGGTGAGAGGTGGGCAGAGAGGGGACATAGGGAAGGGGTTAGAGGTGGGGTGAGAGGGACGAGCGCCTTTACACGTTAAAGTTGATTTTTGTATAGCACTGATTCATTGAAGAAACCCTGCATGACAGAAGTGACAAAAAGAAAGTCGAAACGGCACAAAAAACAGAAGTTAACTCCAGTCGTGCGTCGGAGCTAAAACACACACTTTTTTGTGTAAATGCATACTTTTATAGATAACTACACCCAGACTGAGGACATACAGACATGTGCTTACACACAAATACTTGTCCTGGATGGGATGTGATGGTATGGAATCGAACCCACGACCTGCGGCATGATAGGTGGTATTTTAACCAAATACGCCATTGTGGCCTGTCACTGTCAGAATGCTTCACTGTTAATGGTGTTGTCACATGTAACATCAGGTCACAAAAGCGCACAAAAGCTTCTCTATTATCTCATCATCTATACCTCATCATCATCATTTCAGTTGAAAGACATCAACTGCTGGACATAGGCCTCTCCCAAGCACCGCCACTTCGACCGGTACTGTGGTTCCCGCATCCAGCGGATTCCTTCTTGCGATCTTTACAAGGTCATCGGTCCACCTTGTGGGAGGCCTTCCAACGTTACGTCTTCCGGTACGCGGCCGCTTCTCCAGAACCTTTCGGCCCCATTGGCCATCTGTTCTGCAAGCAATATGCCCACCGCCACTTAAGTTCGGCAATTCTTTGGACTATGTCTTCCCGAACGCTGCCCAGCCGAGTCGTATTCGACGATTGACCGCTTTCTCGAAATTGGACCTACCTAACTGGATAGTTTGTCCTAAGCAACATACTCGTCCACAACTTCGAGTGTAGTGTCTCCGATCTTCATGAGAGTGGGTGCTACATGGGCATTTGACGTGACCATCCATCCATGTCTTATCCATGTTCATTTTAAGACCCACTCTTTCGAAAGCTCTACTGAGGTTATCGAGCATTGTACTAAAGTCCTCCGTAGTCTCAGCCATGCCTACTATATCGTCGGTAAACCGAAGTTGACTGACGTACTCGCCATTGATGTTGATGTCTAGACCTTTCCAGTCCAGATCCTTGAAGGCATCCTCCAGTGCAGCGGCGAACAGTTTCGGAGAGATAACGTCTCCCTGTCCCCCTCGCTGCAGAAGGATAGGTTTGGAGGTACGGTCCTGGAATCAGACTGACGTAGTGGCGTTTTCGTACAGACACTTCGGCCGCCTAGACCGCTAAACGTAGAGAACTGAAAAAACTCCTTGCAGTAATGCATACTTAGGTTGATCCACTCAATTTTATATTCGCATTACTTCATACATTGTTGGATCCGCCACCATACTCGAGGTGGATCTTACAATGTACGAAGCATTACGAATATAAAATGTACTAGATCAACGTACGTATGCATTTCTTCAAGGAGCCTATAATACGGAACCACATAGTACTTATAACCAATCGAGGTGGATCTGACAATGTATGAAGCAATGCGAATATAATTAATCGAGTGGATCAACGTATGTATGCATTTCTGCGAGGAGAGTTTAAAATGGAACCACATAGTACATATAACCTCATGTTCGAGGTGGATCTAACAATGTATGAAGCAATGAGAATATAAAATCGAGTGGATCAACGTTTGTATGCAGTAGAGGTGGATCTAACAATGTATGAAACATTGCGTATAGAATATCGAGTGGATCAACTTATGTAGGTAGAAAATTATTATCATTTTTATGCAAGGAGTGTGTAAATCAAAAAAATAAATGTTAGAAGTATCTGAATATCACTGTATATGGAGCCAATAAGTATTGGTGTTCAGATAAAATTCGGAGCCAAAAAGTATGGTTGACTATAAAAAAATTGACCGTTACGGATCCACTTTTGTTTAGATGCTAGAGTAAAAAAAATGTTGAGTATAAATATATTTCTCCAAATATATTTGGCAACATCGCCAAGTGGAAGGCGACGTTGCCACTCCGCTCGAAAAATATGAAACCGGAGTCAAGTTATTCTGCTCTAAAGGTGGAGTCAATAATGCATTGGCTCACTGCTGGATCAACTAAGTGTGGGAAAGGGTGTTTATATATATATATTTTGTAAACACATACATATTATAGATAGAAAAACACCACACAGACTCGGAACCAATACTTGTAGGCCGTACAAATGTTTGTTCCGTGCGGGAATCGAACCCGCGACATGCTGCGCAGCAGTCAATCTGCTTCCTCTATTCAGTCACACTCCACGTCGCCAGTATGTGCGGCATCATAAACATAGCCGGAGATATTGCACACCGCTGCCCGCTCCTATTATTTAATTACACCGCCATTTCTCTAGATTATTCGTAGTTTAGCCTTTAAATAAGGGGAATTTAATTTCACACATACATATAGAAACTCACTCGGTTGTCATGGTATGGGCATGTGATGCGGAGGAATGAAGAAAATGTGGTGAGGAAAGTTTTGAGTATGAATGTCGATGGCTATAAGAGTAGGGGAAGACCAAAGAAACGATGGCTGGACTGTGTGAAAGATGACATGGCTAGAAAGGGGGTGACTACCGAGATGACGACTAATAGAGAAGTATGGAAAAAAAACCGGGCAAGTACGTGTCGGACTACGCACAATGAAGGGTTCCGTAGTTCAAAAGAATTTATCCCAAAACAAACTTAATATTGGATACCTACCAAAAAAAATTTTTTATGTCATAAAATTACAAATTCACAATTTTCGGACTTTTCCCTTTACTTGTGCTTAAGAGACCTTGCTTCTTGCCAAATTTCATTATTCTAGGTAAACGAGAAGTACCCTATAGGTTTTGATTTACTTGCGACAGTTGTGAGTATCAAAATATGTCGCATAAATGGCCGTATGTTTTTATTGCATTGACTTGGAAGCTTGAATTTTTTAGGACTTCAAGAGACCAATAGACTTGCGTATTTGATATTAATTTCAACTTGACATCTCCACTCGTTCCTGAGAAAAAGGGTCTTGACAGACTGACAGACAGACAGACGGACAACGAAGTAGTGATCCTATAAGGGTTCCGTTTTTTCCTTTTGAGGTACGGAACCCTAAAAAGATATGTTGCGCCGACCACAGATAGATTGGGATAACGGCAGGAGAATTATGATGATATAAAAACTCACGACTTCTTCAGATGGACTTCTTCAGGGGTAGGCAGAAACTACAGAACGACACCTGTTACGATCCTCACATACTCCCATTGCCCCTTTTACGTTCATACATCTCATACTAGCTCGAGCTCGTGGCTAAGTAATAACAGCCGCACGGGTCGATCCATAGCTAATAAGCTACGCTTACCGCGGTTGTTCCGTGGATGGGTGACCATATTTACATACTGAGACCCCTCCGTACCTTGGAAAGCACGCTAAGCCGTTGGTCCCGGCTGTCGTTCGTGGATCTTTGATAGTCGTTACGGGTCGTGAGAAGCCCGAAAGTTTGACAACCAGTCTTACCAAGGGGTATCGTATTACTCCGTAACTGGGTTGTGGAGGTCAGATAAGCAGTCGCTCCATGTAAAATACTGGTATTTAGCTGCATCTGGTTAGACTGGGAGCCGACCCCAGATGGGCAATGGCCCAGAAATGAAGAATGGCCAGATGGGGATGGGGGATGGCAGATGGGAAAAGCCAGGCAGATTGATTGACATCTGGTCACTAGTGGTCACACACTTTCATTCATCCTCTAAACATGTCCAAGCCATCTATGCATGCTCTTTTAAATTTTTGTCACTAGACATATAATTATCTTCTTTTAAGGATGATGCGCCAGGGTAGCCCGCGAAATTCAAAATTTCTTACTTTTTTGCAATTTGTGGGTCAGTGTGAGCTTCTATGTTGATTAAAATATCATATTCGCGGCCGTAGCTAATATGGCTTTACAGGATTATAATCATTAGAATCAGCAATACAACTCCACAAGTTAGCATTTACCTCAAATCTAGCGATTTCATGAAATCATGAGGTTTGAGGTAAATGCTAACTTATGGAGTTGTATTGCTGATTCTAATGATTAGCCATATTAGCTACGGCCGCGAATATGATATTTTAATTAACATACAAGTTCACACTGACCCACAAATTGCAAAAAACGTAAGAAATTTTTAATTTCGCGGGCTACCGTGGCACTTTCGCCTTAAACCAATCTTTCTTATCTACTTTTAATAATTTTGAATTTAATTTCCTTTTGCCTAAATTACGGTATCTAAATTGTGTAAGAAAAAAATAACACTAAGACACCTCACACACATCACGCGCCACACACACTTGACACACCTCACACACCCCACACACATCACACACTTCGCACACCTAACACAACCATATCAATGTATTCACTGTGTTTAATTCACGAGCGAGCGAGCGTGTTTGAAGTAATAAAAATAATACTTTATGTAAATGGCAATAAAGCACGAAACACGCGCTCGAAAAAAAGATATGTGTATTAGACAAAAAAAAAAAAAAATTAAATAAAATTATTTTTGTAATTTTTAAGTTGTACAAACAGCCAAAGCTGTGGAAGAGCGGAGTCTCCTAACACAGGCGTTATTATGCTTAAAAGGAGGCTCCAATCATAAACTAATATATAAACTATGTAGTTGGTACAGTAATAAATATTTTATTTTATTTTATTTTATTTATTTTATTTATTTTAGAGGCCGTTTTAACCAAAGTCCTTTGAGAAATGAAATTGACGTGTGACAGTTTTGTACGAAAAAACGGTAAAAAATTCAAAATTATTCCTTGGAATATGCGGCGTTGGTAAAATTAGACCGAAGATTATTAAATACTATAAGCAACATCATTCACAGTGTTGTTCATGTTCTCTTTCATGTTGTAATTTATTTTACGTTGACAACATTGTGACAGACAGAGGAGCTAAGTAATAACAGCCGTGCGGGTCGAACGATCAGGTTAAGCTACGCTTGCCGGGGTTGGTTCGTGATGGGTGACCATCTTTACATACCGAGACTCCTCCGTGCCTCGGAAAGCACGTTAAGCCGTTGGTACCGGCTGTCATACGTAGGTCTTTGGCAGCCATTACGGGTAGTCAGAAGCCCGAAAGTCTGACAACCTGTCTTACCAAGGGGTATCGTATTACCCAGTTTCTGGGTTGTGGAGGTCAGATAGGCAGTCGCTCCATATAAAATACTGGTATTACCCTAACATAGTTGGGAAAAGGCTAGGCAGATTGATTGAACATTGTGACAGTTTGACAGCACGGCGGTCTTAGTAGGATGTCTGGTGGCAGCTGTGTGAGTAGGATCGAGTCCAATGGCTACCGTTGGGCAAGCCCTATGTCCAGCGTCGGACTACTATAGGCTGATTAATGCCCAATGTCTTAAAGTTGAACTAGTCGCGGGGTCGAACTCAATGGTGGGGTTGACCAAGCACGCTATCTCACCTGACATCGTTTCCGACAGAGACAGTGTCATTGATAAGCAGTTAGACGCTAGTAAAATAATAACCAATTAGTACTAGTAAAGCAAAACTAGTAATAGTGAAACGAGCACGTAAAAATTTACGAAAAGTCCTTTGGAAGATCGGGTTTTATGGAAAAACCTGCACAAATCAATTACAAATAAAGTTTATCTACACCCATGCTATAAATCCTCTATAAAAGTTTCTGAAATAGTTAGCTTATTGCCAACATTAAAACAGCCAATGTCATAGTAACCATGGTAACCATAATAGCATCCAAACGGGTGTTTTAATATTGTACTGATTTTCATAATGCAACTCGTTTTCAAAAAAAGAACATTGTAATGCATGCGCGTTTCACTACAACAGCGCCGTAATTAAATGTGTTTTTCTGAAAGAAGATAGTCAGTCGCTCCATTTAAAATACTGGAATTCAGCTGCATCCAGTTAGACTGGAAGCAGACCACGATATAGTTGGGATAAGGCTGGGCAGATGATGCTCAGCCTATAATGTTCTCACTGCTGGGACACAGACCTCCTCTCGGTGAGAGGGAGTGGGCCGTAATTCACCACGCGGGCCCAGTGCGGGTTGGTTGATGTCACATGTCTTCAAGTTTTTGGTTCTATGACATGCCGGTTTCCTCACGATGTTTTCCTTCACCGTTTTGAGAGCAGTGTTGATGAAATAATTTAATCAAAGTAAGGCACCTGTCTGGGTTCGAACCCATGATCTACAACTCTTAAGTCATGGTCGTTACTAGGCAACCACTGCTCTCAAGAGGCAGCTCTTCCTTTTCACTAATAAAGAAGTGTTGGTTTTCTAATTAAACCTCTATTTTTGTCGATATCACAAGCTTCTTACCATCCTATGCAAATCTGAGTTGAAACAGGATGTTAGACATAATTAATATCTAGTTCTGTTCTTACTGTTCTTGACGTATTAATTAACCTTCCACAATCAATGACGAGTTCTTTGTGTATAGTATTTAGTACGACTTGCTTTTGATGTTATGTATTTGCACATAGTCAGTACTATAATAGTCTGCGAGCAAGTGCTAGTTACCGCCTGACGTATGTGAACGGTGCGATGGGGAGGTAGACAACCACCCCCCCCCTTTTTAGGGTTCCGTACCTCAAAAGGAAAAAACGGAACCCTTTTTTTTTTTTTTTTTTTTTTTTTTTTTTTTTTTTTTTTTTTGAGGGTGGGAAATCATCAAATAACTTCTCCCGCTCTGGGTGGAGCGGGAGGGCGTGTCAGACTTTTACTGACTAAAACCCACCCGTGTTCCTTCAGTTGCCTATGCCAAGGCCGCGGTAACCCCTTCGGACAACCCGCGACCCGAACCCTTATAGGATCACTCGTGTCTCTGTCTGTCCGTCTGTCACAGCCAATTTGCTCCGAATCTAATGAACCGATTAAGTTGAAACTTGGTACACATATGTATTTTGGTAACCCAAACACGGACATGTAACGTAAATAAATGAATTTTGAACATAGGGGTCCCTTTTGGGGGGAAAATAAGTACAATTAAAAAAAAAGTTTTGCAAACTGTACCGTGTGATATATCAAATGAAAGGTCTTACTGTGAGGGTCTCAAATATATATTTTTTATAATTTTAAAATAAAATGTTTTGAAGTTATTTAAGAAAATAGACGAAAATTGACCATTCCCCCCCCTTAACTCCGAAACTACTGAGCCTAAAATTTTGAAAAAAATACAGAAAATAGTTCTTTACCTATAGATTACAGGAAAACCTATCAGAAGTTTATGGTCTTGTAAATCTATATAAATAAAATTCAAAGTCCTGACTGACTCATTGACTGATAATAATCAACGCACTGTCCAAACCACTGGACCTAGAGACATGAAATTTTGAAAATATATACCTTATATAGTGTAAACATCCATTAGGGAAGAATTTTTGGAAATTCCATCCCTAAGGGAATAAAATAGGGGATGAAAGTTGGTATGAAAAATCTTATCTCTTCAGTTATTAGACTTGAAACTTAGCACGAATATTCATCTAAGTTAATTATAAAATTAATCATTTTTTAGTTTTGCTAAACTACCCCCTTTTTTGTGGATGGGAAATCATCAAATGACTTCTCCCGCTCTGGGTGGAGCGGAAGGGCGTGTCATACTTTTACTGACTAAAACCCACCCGTGTTCCTTCAGTTGCCTATGGCAGGGCCACGGTATCTCTTTCGAACAACCCGCGACCCCAGAAGACGGTATTGGTGGGTGTCAATGTTTTTATAGAGGAATTTTAACACGCGGTCCGATTTACTCAATACTCAGATTTTGTACTTGAGACCAAAAATGAAGACTAACTAACGTGTATCAGGGTTTTCCAATTTTAGTAAATTTTACAGCGGAGGATTTTATTGGGGATTGATTAACTTGAAAATTGGTGTAAATAATATTTGAGACAAGTTATGGAAACATCCCACGATTTTTGAAATTCTACCCCTGTCGGCGTGGAAACAGGGATACAGTTTACATGAAAAATCTTATTCATTTGGTTAATGAACTTGAAACTTAGCACAAATACTTGCTTATGATAAGTAATAAAGTTTGTCATTATTAGTTTTTCAAAACTACCCCTGAAATGGGGTTTAAGGATGTTAAAGTTTGTATGGAAGAATTTTAAAGCGCAGTCCGATTAACTTGAAACACAGTATTTATACTTTTGATGTAAAATAAACAATAATAAGAAAATTAAAACCCATGAAATTAGACATCCAACCGGGCAAAGCCACGGGCAGTCTAGCTAGTATCTCAATATTGTGCGTACAAACTTACTAAGCCTCCGCTGTCCGTCCGTCCGTCTGTCTGTCACAGGGCTGTATCTCACGAACCTTAATAGGTAGACAGTTGAAATTTTCACAGATTGTGTATTTGTATTACGACTATAACAACAAATAATAAAATTAAAGTAAAGTTAAAATTAAAATAAAGGGGGCGGTACATAAAGCCCCCCCCCCCCCTAATAAAAATACTTTTCATTTAATATTTATGAAAAAAAAAAAAATCACCTGTGTGTGGGGTGTTATTGTCTAGAACTCATCGAGTAGAGTACAAAGATATTTTAATTTTTTTTATCTTCTAAAATGAAGAAATAGGGGTCCGTAAAAGTTGTCAATTTTATACTTACCATTTTTGTACGAAATCTATAATATAATGTACCTTATACTGTATTTAATCAACAAATACTAAAAACGGCGATTCATAAGGTATTTTGTTTAAATATGGGCGATTTTCTGCAACTGCAAAAAATAACCTTTTAATTCACAGTATCATTATGAAATACAAAGTTATCTTTGCGATTGTTAAACATATAGTATTGTACGGAACCCTTTGTTTGCGAGTCCGTCTCGCACTTGGCCGGTTTTTCTAAACACACACGACACATTACGACCGAAATTACGTTGCCAAAGCCGCGGAACTTCGGTCGCGTAACAAGAGAATTCCGTAAGCAGCTTTTAGTGAGTAATATGCCCTTGGTTACCTCTTTTACAAACGTAAGTAATAAATGGGCTCTAGAATGAACTACTATTAAGGGTAAGGGTAGCATTTGGTTCCATTACTGCCACTCTTAAGTTACTTTTGTAGTTACAGATGTTATCGGAAACAAATACACTCCTTTGCAAAAAAAACGGGCAGTTCGGATTTTTCTACATTATTGGTAATCATTTAGTTCTCATGAGGTTTTAATGGGCAAACTATGTTCCTGGCACATAATAAAGAGTCTGGGTATGAAAAAAAGTTAATTTCAAATTCAGAACTGTTGTTTTTAATAATAATAATCCCTTTTTCAGTTTATGACTTTTTACTTACTATTCGCGGGTTTGCGGTTAAATGGTTATCAGGCAACTAAAACTAACTTCTCGTTATTTTTATTAGAATAATTTATGTTTGTCGCATAATCCTGCCTCATTGTGACTTAAAACAGATATCTTTGTGTCGATTATAATGGCAGAAAAAGCAACAAGAGCTAGTAAAATTATAGTGCTGGTGGAAGTGGGGTGTAGCCAATGTTACGGTTCACAGCCGTTAAACGTGAGTGGTTCCACCGTCCAAAGAACATGGACTCGATACCAAGAGACAGGTTCCGTTCAAAGAAGGCAAGGTTGTGGGAGAAAACGTTGCACACAACCACGAGACGACCGCTTTTTAGTGACTCAGGCATTGAGTAATCGCAAATGCAGTTACATAGACCTCAAAAGAAACCTTGAAGAGGTACGAGGAGCACAAGTTAGCCTATGGACAGTGAGGAGGAGGCTTTTAGCGGTTGATACACGCAGTCGACGACCAGCGCGGGCCCCCAATTTACTCCGTGAGTACCGGATTGCTCGACCGAGGTTCACTAGAAATTGTCTATCTTGGACACTAGGTAACTGGAGTAGCGTACTCTTCTCCGATGAGGCTCGAATTTGCCTGAATGGTGAGGACCGACGTCGGCGAGTGTTACGAAGACCAGGGGAACGCTATGCCGACGTGTGTTTTGAAGAAATCACCCCTTATGGTGGAAGGTCCGTTATGTTTTGGTCGGGCGTAACTTCCAGCTATCGTACCGAGATAGTGTTCATTGCAAATGGCTCACTAAATGCGCAAAGGTACATAACAGGAATAATTTGTCAACATGCACAGCCCACACTGACTGTAATTGGTGAAGATGCCATTTCATGGACGATAATGCTCGGGACCACCGTTCTGGCGACGTAGATGCTTATATGCAAGAGGTCGGTATTCGTCGTCTGGATTGGCTAGCGCGGAGCCCCGACCTTAACCCCATTGAGCACGTCTGGGACCTCCTAAAACGGCGAGTACGACCTGTCCAACGACCTTCCACAAAACATCAGGTGTGATTTCGGCTGAGTGGGAACACATTCCACAGGACACCATCAAAAACCTGGTGGAAAGCATGCCAAGACGATTACATGCCGTAATCGCTGCAAGGAGAGGTCATACTCGTTATTAATTTTAATTTTTTAATGTCTTTTTTTATTAAAATACCATAAAAATACTCGTAGTCTTAATTTAATTATACCCTAAAAATTTCCATTTTAACACGACTTTCTGTTTACATTGACTAAAACACCGATTCCAGGATTTAAGGGTTAAAAACTATATTCTCAATGATAATAAGAAATTTCTAGTCATTTATGCTAACGACATACTATAAATATTAATATTATCCATAGAAAAGCCAATAACTGTAAGGTGCCCGTTTTTTTTGCAAAGCAGTTTATTATGTAAAGATTACAGGAAAAAACGATGTCTCTAAATAGCACACTTCTTCAGAAATCGGAACGGAACCCTTGACGCGCGAGTCCGACACGCTCTTGACCGGTTTTTTTGTCTATGGTCCTACCAAAACTATGTGGAGTTTTAGAATATGAACTAGGCAACAACGTGGTTGCATTGTCGAGGCCTCTAATTGGTTATATTGGTATTAAATAAATATTTTAGCTCGGAAAGACATTTTGCAAAATAATCGTTGAGAGTGTTTTTCCATGTTAAATGGAAACGTCATTTTCAGAGACGTAATTCAATAATAAATGTGGAGAAAAAGCGTTGAGTACCTACGACTGGTCGGGATATCATCCAAGTGCGGATAGTGCAGTATGTCTGGTAGTCCGGTAGTAAAAGGGCAATGGGGGGAACAGGTCGTGGAGGTCCTGTAAACACTCTCCGAAGCTGTTGGTCTGTAGCAGACCGACAGGCAAGCAACAGTCTATTATTACGTACAAGTTGTAAGTTTAAATTTAAGCCCAACCTGTGAACTATTGGAAACAAGTTCCCAATATATTAAACTAGCTTTTGCCCGCGGCTTCGCACTTGGAAGTCGGAAATTCTCCCTCAGGAACGTATAACCGGTACAAAAAGTAGCCTGTGTAATCCCATCGAGTCCTGGTGGTAGCTGACTGTATGACTGGGATTTACAATTTTTTTTATTTTTTTTGGGATTTTTTAAATTGGTCCAGCCGTTTGAGCGTGAAGAAGTAACAAACATACAAACAGACACACTCACAAACTTTCGCCTTTATAATATTAGTGTGATCAAAAACACCTATAATAAGGTAGGTATCAAACAATACGGTAGAGATAAGGGTTGTTACTAATTTCGTGATACAAAGGATTATTGATGGTATCTGTTTGTGTATTGTTTCAGAGTGTGGTGCAACTCAGCAGAGAGAGCGACTACATAACTAACATTAAACCAGGGGACTTACTATGAGCTCTTATACTGGGGCACAAGTTGAACGTTTCCAGTGAGAGAGAAAGAGAGAGAGAGAGAGAGTCGGAGCTCTATACGACCTATAATAATAGTGCATACAGGGATAATCGTCGGTTGGTGACGCCTCGTCATTTATAATTGTCTAAGGAGCCTCTGCGAGTTGGCTTAACAATTTTCGGACTTTTTCCATTACAAATCCTATTCTTATTTGAAACGCGTTTTACTATCGCTACTTCGGCGCCGTCATCTGTTTTCTCGTTGACGTCCCGTTCCCGGTGCGGTGGACAACCAGTCTATGGCTTACACCATAAAATAAAACCGGTCAAGAGCGAGACGGACTCACGCACTGAGGGTTCCGTACCATCATTTATATGTATTTTTGGTGATGATTTCTAAAAAATTGTGCTATTTAGAGATATCGTTTTATTTTTCCTGTATACATAAAATTCTAACACATAGAATAATTTCAGATTGTTCTCTATGCAAACTTCGGAGATAAAGGGTGGGGAATGGTAGGGTCAAGTGTTGTACCTATGGACGGCTTTACCTATGGACACTAACAATATTTCAATGAATAAAAGACCTATATTCAAAGCTTGAACGCATCCGTAAACTATTTTTAATGAATGGCAACACTGACTAACTGTCATTGTGCTGTCTGGTCTAAGTTCGTCGTGGTGTGTTGTTGAAGATTTTTAATACAAAAAGTAAGTTTTTATGTTAATTTTCAAGGTATTTTTCAGTTAGATACCTCAACCTAGAAGTGAGAATGTAGGTGTATTACAGAACGTAGTGTTTTTATATTGCTTTAAGTACCGTTTCGCGATCCTATTGATATTCTTTGAAAAGGTTCAAATATTTAACTGTCATATCTTAATATTTGTACCTGTAGACGGGGCATCGGACGTACCTATGGACTGTCCATAGGTACAAATTTCGTTGTATACAGTTATGTTGTACCTGTGGACATAATTTAGATACATAAAAGATGTTACAATAATTTTGTATTTTTTCAGTGCCACGTAGTAAAACCGGAGTAAAACGAGATAAAATATGTCCAGACACTCTATCGGAGGCTCTTAAAGAAGTCAAAAGTGGATGCTCAGTTCGTAAGATGGCTGAAAAATACAAAATACCTAAGTCTACAATTTTCAAATATTTTCAACTCAATAAAAACAACGATCTTAGTGAAAAATCAATAGAACTATTGAAGAATGATGATGGTATCACCAAAAATGTGTACCAAAATCTCACAAGGAGAATTACGACTCTGATGAGTGTAGCTTTGTTTGTCTGAGGTGTTACAAATTAGATGATGACTCTGATGATAGTACAGATTCTGCCAAAGATTTATATAGTGAATATTGTTATAATTCCAAAAATATGTATTAGACTGCTAGTTCCTATTTAGTTAAGAGTTCTTATAGTTTTTTTTAAAGTTTATTGATGTTAATTTTAAATATTCTTGTAATAATGTTTATTGATTGTCCAGAGGTACATTTCCGTCCACAAGTACATTTGTGCAGTCCATAGGTACATTTGTATGTTGTACCTATAGACAAAATAAGTTTTTTTTTAAATCATTTATTTTCACAGCGATTAATTATGATAGACATCGCATTAGAAACTGATAATTTTTAAGAGTTAATTAGTAATTCAACCGTTAAATAAATAAGTTTTTCATACAAATAAAGGGTTTATTTTAAAAAAATACTTTTGTGTCACATTCTGGAAAACGTCCACAGGTAAAGCACATGCCCCTATTTTTTTAACATTTTTCATCAAAAGTCAAAAACTATGCGGCTTAAAAAAAAAGAAAAAAAAATTAGTCCCTGTTGCAAAAAAAAACATGTATATTTTAATTATTTTCTTATTCGCAAAATAGTTGGGCAAACGAAACTATTCCAAATTTCAAGTTGATAGCATTAATAGTTCTTGAGATATCCAGCCACAGACTTATATTGGCTAGACGACGCAAGTGTATGTACTTCGCGTGTAAAAAGGGAGTAAAATTGACTTCCTTCAGCGCCGCTTCCATTCAGTCCGCGCTCGAACGTTCTTGATGCCAGACGTCAACCAAAAACTAAAAAATGCCAAATTATGCGGTATTGAGCTGTAGAAACTACACAAAAAAAGTGGAACGAGATAATGGAAACGTTTCCTTTCATCGATAAGTCATATTGTTATTAAATTATGTGTTTTTTATTGCAAAATCAATTATTTTGTGTTCATTGTGTTCTTACAATGAACACTATGTAACTGAGTGTGTATCAAATAATTCATGATACATTGCCGTTTTTAGTTACAAGGCAGTATGTAGGACTTGTCTGTTAAAACACGCAATGAAAATTAAAATGATCGATATTGTCACTTGTCGCTCAGCTTCGTGGTACAGTCGCTATTCTCATTTTTCTGTCAAATAAAGGCTCTTACAGACAGAGGCGATATCGCGAGCGATATTGCGATATTATCGCGTCGCAACACCGCTACGCGACACGTGGCGACGCGATATCGCCTCTGTCTGTAAGAGCCATAAAGCAAATAGTGTTGTACACACAGTTTGTACAGTCAATCTCGATTCTAATCGATTTTGGAAACAGAGGAATGATAATGTTTGCGTTGGGTTTTTTGTGACATGTAATTTTTTTTTACTCCAATGTGCCAATTTAGTGATTTTGTTTAGAATATTATTAATTATGTTTACAGATTTCCAAGTGATACCAAAGTTAAATAAATATGGATTGAAGCGACGGGGCATGAAAATTGGTTCCCAACATAAATAGTCGAATTTGCTCTGTTCATTTTAATGAAGGCAGCTTTACGGAAACAAAAAGTTTCGACGCCTGACTACAATTGATGTATTGAAGGCGTTAACTAATGCTGGAGTTAGTGGATTGACTTTAGGCTCGAATTCACTGGCATCGTTCTCTAAAACCTAAAATTCTCTATGTTTTATAGAAATCAGTAGGTACTTAGATGTTGTCGATGTCGGAACTCTTATGCGTATTGTTTAAGGCGGGAGATCCGATTTAAAAGTGTTCATCTAATCGAATCTGTTCCCGGTTTTTTGTTAGAATTTTAGGATTAAAGAATGGTGCCAGTGAATAGAACCCGCCGCAAGCTTTACATTTTATTTTACATTTGCTTTTTTTTTCGGGAATTATTAAAAATATTTTAAATTTTTTTTTTACTAATTTATTTACTTAGTTCTGGATCGGATTTTATTTCATAGCGACTTCTACTGGCTTTTCTTTTTGTAGATAAAATGTCTTCTAGGGTTTTTTATTAACGTTGTAACTTTCCTACAACAAAGTACATAATAAGACTAATTAGGTTCAACCAACCAATAAGAACCAGTTATTTAATGACATAATCGAAAATGACTAACATTTCAGTAAAAAAAAAACAAATAATTTTAGATTTATCATTCCTCTGTCGATAAACTCGAATAATCGATTGCAAAATCGATATTATAAAATTATTATTTTTTACTCAAATAATCTTTACGTAACACAGGGAGTGTTACGTAAAGATTATTTGAGTAAAAAATAATAATTTCCCCTTCCCTTTCGGGATACCTAGGCACAACCGGAAGCAGTGTGAAACAAGTAGGTATAAGATGCAAGCGGACGGAATGCTCGCACGCGACTTCTCGCTCCAAAGACGAAGCGAAACGCGGCGGGGCCTTTAAATCATTTTGAATCGTTTGTACTCGCGGACGGGAAGTTCCCATCACTAATTCGCTCATGTGACGTCACAGTAGGTGGAAAAATAATGGCACGCTTGGTTTCTATTCAGACGATGAGACTTGCGTAATCTAGCCAATATAAGTCTGTGTATCCAGCTGTGACAGACAGACAGACAGAGTCACACCATAAGGGTTCCTTTTTACCATTTTGGTACGGCACCCTAATAACCATTTGACAATGATAAAGTATCACTACAGATACAATCACGGCTCACACTCGATCGAGTCCCGCGTGACTTTTTTCACAGCTCAGCGGCTTGTGAAATCAAATATGGAAAGTCATCATTCATTCTCATCTCAATGAAAGTTCCAATATGTTTGAATGGAAGGTTCTAGGCACTGGTCATTACCATTTGCGTAGCATTTTTTTATCTACTATGTTCATATTTTTTACTGTAGTTGGTCACGCTTTTCACAATCATATTCTCTTTTATCAGGTAGTCGTCATAAAGCCTTTAACAGTTTTGAGAAAATTATCTTGAACAGGGTGAAAGTGTAAAAAGTGGCAATCTTTTAAGGGGTCACTGTACTCATCATTATGAACAACTTTTACTATGGGACCAAACCTGAAATCGCAAAAAAAAAACATTTTGACGAATTATGCGAACATAAATGTACTGAACAGCTTATTTTTTTTCGCGTTTCAGGTTTGGTCCCATAGTAAATGTTGTTCATAATGATGAGTGCAATGACCATCTTTACATACCGAGACTTCTCCGTGCCTCGGAAAGCACGTTAAGCCGTTGGTCCCGGCTGTCATTCGTGGATCTTTGACAGTCGTTACGGGTCGTCAGAAGCCCGAAAGTCTGACAACCAGTCTTACCAAGGGGTATCGTATTACCCAGTTACTGGGTTGTGGAGGTCAGACAGGCAGTCGCTCCATGTAAAATACTGGTATTCAGCTGCATCCGGTTAGACTGGAAGCCGACCCCAACATAGTTGGGAAAAGGCTAGGCAGATTGAATGATGAGTGCAATGACCCCTTAAAAGATTGCCACTGTTTACACTGACATACTGTATAACCACCGCTGCTCTCAAAACGGTGAAGGAAAACATCGTGAACAAAATGGCATGTCCTATGTCCTAGAACCAAAAATTCAAAGATATTGCCATCCAGTAACTCGCCCTGGGCCCGCGTGGTAGATTGTGTTTCATTCCCTAATAAATACGGTTATAGATATTTATTTCTCAAAAGAATTAACAAATTCACTTCAGAGAGAAAAACATAAATTATTATAAACAAAATGTGCCATCAGCTGCTACACACAGTTCGTAATTATCTTAAAAGTAACATTATAATACCACTTTCACACTTAACAAAAACAAATCAGAAGTACTCGTAGGTAGGTAGTTCTACGCAGAGAACAGCAGAATTTTAAGAGATGCGGGTAGGGTGCATTTTAACAGTTGAAGCGTGTTTACTAAGGCCTACACCACAGTGCAAGTGAAACGATAAAAATAAAGTAATAGTTTGTTTAATTTCCTTCTTTTTTTTTTTCGAAAGTAACGTTGAAGCATAGGTTTTTGTAGATATTGGTATAATTATAAGGATTTGTATATTTTATTATTTATCATGTATGTATGTGGGATACTCCTCGGCGACTCATTTTTGGTACTGACGTAGGATATTAGTCTTCTGTAAGTATCGTAATGTAAGAACGGCCTTATCGTAGATATTTAGTACAAATAGGGACCGTACTCTTTCGGTATATTTGACAACAGCACAGATTGATACAGATGGGACACTCCGCAAAATCATTTAAATAAAAAGCGACTCTTGCTACGACACAATAAAGTACAATTTAGGTCGCACAACGCTTATTACCTACAGTTATATTCAACTACAAGTTGCCTCTCTTTCTATCGCGTAACTTTTATACTTCTGACCTACTGAATTAGCCCCGCGGACGGGGCCCGCCGCGTACTTGTAGCTTCATACCTAAACTGCGGAGTGTCCCATCTGTGTTAATCTGTGACAACAGTTTAAAAAACCACATGAAATTGCCACTAAAGTTCAAATTTGAAAGTGGGGACTTATGTTTATAAAAGTGTGGGTAGCCGTAGCAATTCCAATAAAAGTATATTGGTGTCTGTAACGAGTAGTGACATCGAAGCTATAAAATGTTCCGTTGAAAGATTGCTATGGAAAAGTTTCTAGTGTATTGGCTGAACATAACTTAATGTTAGTTTGAAAACATATTTTATGGTTACCGAGCATGAAGTCGGGTCAATGTATTTTTGCGATTGTGTGACTGATATCGGCATGGACACCATCAGCGATTTTAATTTTGATAACACAAAAAATTTGTCGCTAGGTAATTAGTCGAAATTTGCCGCTAAATATCAGAATTTGACGGTCATTGGTTCAAAAGTTATAACGGTTCAAGTGGCTGATCTAGAGTGCATCTTCACAGATTGGCCACATTTATATCCCAAAAACTAGACCACCTAGCGAAGATCTGTTTTTCGCCAAGTCTCAGATTTGGTCGGGTCTTAGTTTAGAAGATAATTATGAGTTAAATTTTTAAGTACAGTCCAAGAGCTAGATCGAAGTGTTTACGATAAAATCTTTGATCTCTCCAGATCGGCCACCTTATAACTTTTGAACCAATGACCGACAAATTCTGATATTTGGCGGCAAATTTCGACTGATTACCTACCTAGTGACAATTTTTTTTTGTGTTGTTAAAATTAAACGGTGCGGTTACCTGTTGAAAACAACTAGTGGAGGTATTTAACTCCGAAACCAAGGAAAGCACGGTAAGCCGTTAGACCCGCCTGTCATTCGTAGATCTTTGACAGTCTTTACGTGTACTACTCCGAAGCCCAAAAGTCTGATAACCAGTCTTACCAAGGGATATCGTGTTACCCAGTAACTAGATTGTGGAGGTCAGATAGGCCAGACACTCCATTTAATATTTGTTTTTCTTTCGAACTTGTTCTAATCTAGAAACGTCTGGGCAATACATGACTTGGGAACAATAGAAGCAGCATCAGATAAGCAATTACACAGGAACATAGCTCTGTGATAATATCTTATTAACGTGCTTGAGCGCAGAGAGCAACAGCTACTACTATTTCTCGGTTGCGTTTGTGGTACAAGTCAGAAGAAATAAACGTTTAGCCGATTTTTTACCGCACACTGGATTTTCAACGCTCTGCATAGCGCCGAGAGTTGAAAATCCAGCAGTGTATTTTTTCGACGCGCCGGGATGCACTCTGTTGGATTCTCAATTCTCGGTTCAATGCCAAGAGTTCAAAATCCAGTGCACGATAAAATCCCGCTGCGATATTTTTACGTCAGTGTGAACGTCGGTTAAGGGCCTGATAATTTCATACAAAATCTGTTCCATTTTTGAATTTATTCGGACATCGTGAAATAGGGCAATAAGACTCTTTAATTCGTGGATATCAATCTGCCTAGCCTTTTCCAAACTATGTTGGGGTCGGCTTCCAGTCTAACCGGTATTAGTATTTTACATAGAGCGACTGCTTATCTGACTTCCACAACCAAGATACTGGGTAACATGATACCTCTCGGTAAGAATGGTTGTCGTAACGTCTGTCATAGGTCCACAAATGACAGCCGGGCCCGTGCTTTCTTTTTTTCTGTTTTTTTTTTTTAAACAGCCAAGGCAAGCCGAGCTACTGACATACGAGTACACAATGCGAGCAGCTGCCTACTGTCTAGTCAGCAGCTCGAACTATGTGAACCAGCCATTAGGCTTTTAAGGACCAGTCCTTATCAATAGTCCAGTCCATCCTGCCATCTCAGGCTGCGTCTGCCGCGATGTGGCCTGCCACGTAAAGGAGAAGTAAGGGAAATAAGATTGGTCCATTGCTTATCTTTTTTAATATATAAAAAGAAAAGTCCTGACTGACTGACTAATAAAATTTAAATATTTATTGAAGTATAAAGTATAAGTAAAATTTAAATTAATTACAATTGAGGAAAATTTAATTCTAACTGTAATATAGACCTGCCTGATCTAGGTTTATGAAAACCTTTGTTTCAGGCAATTTCAGACCATCAATTTACATCAAACATTTAAAATTTAAAAAGAAGACAAAAGAAATTACAATATTTTCAGTGAAGAGTAGGTAATTATTTTAAAACTAGATTATGTAAGCTAAATATTATGTTTAAATAAAAATTGACTGACTGACTCATGACTGACTCATCAACGCCCTGCTCAAACCATTGGACCTAGAAAGCTGAAATTTTGCACAGAGGTTTCCTTTATAATGTAGACAACGAATAGGGAAGGATTTTTGTTCCCGTGGGATATTTTCCTACATCCACGCGGGTGAAGCCGCACGAGAAGTGCTAGTCGTTTATGATTTCGTAAAAGACTTAGTTAAAAAGCCTATGACATGGGCCACAGCCGCAATTACACGTTGCCGAGCGCGCACTATCACTTATGTTCCACTCCTCACTGCACGCATTTCACACTTCCGACTATTCATTTAGAATGTAGCGTTGAGTTCAGGAATAAAGATAAAAGAAAACACCTTTATTTATCTTAAATTCTTTGTTGTGTTTTACCTACTCCATCTTTGTTTAAAACTACACAACTTTAAGAATAATTACACAAAAAAAAAACCGGCCAAGTGCGTGTCGGACCACGCACAATGAAGTGTTCCGTAGTTGAAAAAAAATTATACCAAAAACAAACTTGAGATTGTAATCCCAAAAAAAAAAATTATGTGATGGAATAATAAGTTAACAATTTCCGGACTTTTTCCATTACTTGTGCTGTAAGACCTTGCTGCTTGCCAAATTTCATGATTCTAGGTCAACGGGAAGTACCCTATAGGTTTTGATTTACTTGAGTATCAAAATATGTCGCCTAAATGCCCATATTTTTTTATTGCGTTGATTTAGAAGCTTGATTTTTTAGAACTCTAAGGTATTAGACCTACGTATTTCATATTAATTTAAACTTGATAACTCCACACGTTCCTGAGAAATGGGTCTTGATAGACTAACAGACTTAAAAATATTTTTTTATGTGATAAAATTGCAAATTACCAATTTTCGGACTTTTTCCTTCACTTGTGCTGTAAGACGTTGCTTCTTGCCAAATTTCATGATTCTAGGACAACGGGAAGTACCCTATAGGTTTCGATTTACTTGCGAGCATCAAAATATGTCGCTTATATGGCCGTATTTTTTTATTACGTTGACTTAGAAGCTAGATTATTTTAGAACACCAAGAGACTTAAGTATTTGGTATTAATTTCAACTTGATACCTCCACGCGTTCCTGAGACAGACAAGACAGACAGACGTACAACGAAGTGATAATATAAGGGTTCCATTTCTTCCTTTTGAGGTACGGAACCCTAAAAAAAACAAACCGGTCGAGAGCGAGTCGGACTCGTGCACAGAGAGGGTTTCGTTCCAATTTCTGAAAAAGTGTGCTATTTAGAGACATCGTTTTATTTTCCCTGAAACTTCTATCAAATAGAATAATTTCAGACTTTACTCTATGCAAAGTTCGGAGATAAGGGGAGGCGAACGGTATTTTTTTTTACACTGTTCATCAAAAGTCGAAAAATATGCGGCCTAAAAAAAGAAAAAAAAATGTTTGAGAAAAATGCCTCTAAACTGGTGACCCCGAGCATGAACGTCAGCGCAGCCTTCGTGCAACTACATCAGCGTGACGTCATCAGCATCACTTCCTCAAGCTTTCGAGCGGCGAGTCACACAGCCAGCCAGCATCCACGGCTTCAACAGGTATCCTGACCACAGCATGCAGCGGACGCGCATTCCTGGTCATCACCTTCAGCCTCAACCCAGCGCTGTACACTCCGACTCACTAGAGCATAACGCAGCGCCACCCCGACTCACTGGGGTATCACCGCAGACAGTTCCGACTCACCGTGAACTATGCGGCACCCGGTTCCGACTCACTGGAACCACAACTGGCACTGGCAAGCATCGCAAGATACACGACTCAGCCCACTATCGACCTCCGGTCTCCGGAGGGGAGTGATGTGGCGGCATCTACAACGCCACATGAGAACTACGCATCAATGACATGACGTCACGCAAACCTGCATCGCGCAATTAGAGTTTACCACGCGATTAGCATATATACAACGTCCCGACATCAACCGTCGGGCAGTTGCCCACCAGACACAACACCAGGCTGGTCGGAGGATCCTCCCTTTTCAATGGAGGATGAGTGAACTTTACACCCTGTTCCTAATGCCTCTAAATGTGCAAACAGCGCTCTTTCGATAACATGCCCTAGTAACCCCGCTTCGAATTTTTGAGAATTAATTTTTAATTTTTCAGTCCCTGTTGCAAAAAAAACTTGTAGTTTCTATTAATTAATGTCATAGTGTCTATTAGGCGAAATACAGGTTCCTCCTAATTCGGCTCCAGATGCTAAAACTTTTGTGTGCTTTTGTTTATAGCACTTAACTGTAATATAATGTAAATCTAAGTACTCTTTTCATGAAATAAAGCTTCTTTTAAAGTGTTTCTTTTAAGGTGTCAAGCCAGTGCGAGCTGATAGCAGAGTACCATACCTATCGATTTAACCCCCATGTATGTTCTACGATTTTTTGTAGTTTTCGAGTTATACTTCTTTTTCGATATTTTTCTTGATTCAACAAGATGATGGCTTTAAAAATATATATCTTTTTAATGGGTCAACTTTGAACATGAAAGTACTAAATAGGGTATTATTTGCAGAAATCGATCGTTGAAAGTGGATTTTATAATTTATATTTTTGTTATCTTTGCATATTTTTGTCAATTCTGATATTTACTATTCCTCTACGTCTAAACAGAGCTCAGTTGATAATAAAAACATAAATTTTATATCTACTAACTATCCTTAACCACTAAGTACCATTGATATGAAATGAGGGATCCAAAATAACTCGAAAACTACAAAAAATCGTAGAACATACATGGGGGTTAAATCGATAGGTATGGTACTCTGCTATCAGCTCGCACTGGCTTGACACCTTAAAAGAAACACCCTGTATAATATTTAAAAAAACGGTGACACGCATTGTTTTAAGGAAAGTGCGAAGCATCGAAGCGTCTCCGGGTTCTGTGGTTTATACTTACCTAAGTCAAAATAAAAACAAAAAATAAGAATCGAAATCAAGTAATATAAAAAGCAACTTGATCCTCTTCATTACATAAATTATACAAAAACAATCAGATTTAACTATTTTTTGTCTACAACAATATTATATCAAATCAAATCAAATCAAATTATTTATTCGCATAATACAGGTAGGTATACACAGATGTTACAAATAAATAAGAAGTACTCTGTATCATTATCTATAAGGTGTGCAAAGGTTTATTGTTATTGTAATCATCCTCTAATATCTATTAAAATAACATTATAAAATTATTATACTCAAACAAAAAGAAAAATAAAATAAAATAAATTGAGATTAAGTAATACAAATGTCAAAGATTTAAAAATAAAATAAAGTTGTCAAATGAAATATAACACATGTCATAGACTTAACAATCAAATAAATTAAATTAAAACATTGGTCCAAATTAAAATTAAATTATACACATGCCAAATTAAATTATTAAAACAGGCACAAAACAGGTCACTATTCACATTATTTGTATTGATGTATTCTCATATTATTCTTACTATAAGTATTTATCTATATTTTTATCCTGTAAGTACGCCGTGACAGTATAATAACATTTGTTCACTAGCAGTTTGTGCAGCTTCGACTTAAATTGTTGAATAGGTAATTTTTTGACATCATCAGGCAACTTGTTGTAAATCAATGATGCCATACAAAGAATACTTTTATTGAATAGTGCTGTTTTCCCATATGGTACATGAATTTCTAGTCTTTTTTTGTCACGTAGTTGTCTGTAGTAGCTTTTAAAAGCAGTCTTATAATAATTAGGATTCAATTTCACAAAAACATTTAGTTCATATATGTATAACGAAGGCACGAATCGAAGCTGAAAACAAAAATCTTTTAACTAAACAATTTGAATGAAGACACAAATTAAACAAATTTGTTTTTTACCTGCACCACAAAACAAACAAAATGTTTACAATATGGCTTGTGTGAAATTCATTGGTTTGTTCCTTTTGCGACCTCAAGCATAGCGTAATAGTTTTAATTACGCTATACTTAAAATTTTAAGAAACGTTAAACGAAAAAAAAACTGTTTATCGAAACATTTTGTGTTACTTGACAAGTGAAGACTTGAGAAGTGAATACTTGACAGCGTGTTGTAGCCCGTGACGCGAACTCATAAGATTTTCCCCTACCACAAATTGCTCAAAAACTTAACAACTTTTTAAAAAAATCATTTTATTTAACCTAATTGATTATAACGACGAAAAAGGATTCACTAAGCGAACCTAGTAAGATCACACCAATTTATTTATTACTGCTTTCAAATATTTGATCAGACAGGGTTTCAACCAAAATTGAACTCTTCAATGTCAATCAACTTTACATAGGTCCGATCTCAGATTATCTCTCTGTAGTCGGTCCCTCATATCTGAGGATCGTGGTCAGCTACGGAGTTGCACCTGGAGCGGATGATTCGCCTCCACCGGTTTCTGTCCAGCGCATCCCTCACCACCGTGTAGAATTTAGAGGACGATGATTCCTGCACCTGATCGATCGGTCCATCGTGTTGGTGAACGACCGCGCGATCGTTTGCCTTCGGTGTTCCCAACCACAGCCAGTTTCTCCAAGCTTTCATCGCCTCTGCGTACTATGTGGCCGAAATAGGAGAGAATGCGTCGTTGACATATGGCCGACAAGCGGGTTTTTATCTGAAGCTGGGTTAAGATTGATGCATTGGTGCGTTTGGCAGTCCACTCTCAGATTATAGGATAGGATGAAATTAGGTATGTAGATAGCCTGGATTAATACATAGACTACTTGTTATCCTGGTCTACGCGGGTGAAACCGCGCGGGGCGCAGCTGGTTATAGAATAGAGGCAGATAGACCGTGCCGAACAATACAGTGTCAGTGAGGCACGTTTGTAGACTTGTGTGCGTGACAGCACTATAAGGACACGTGCCTTTGTGTGATAATGAAAAAAATACCCATACCGTATAATAATATTAAATAAATCCCACTAATATTATAGAGGCGAAAGTTTGTGAGTGTGTGTGTGTGTGGGGGGTTGTATGTATGCCTACTTTTATTGTACATACGATATTTCATAAATATATAGGTATATATTAAATTATAATTAATTAGGTACATATGCATAGAAAACTACATATAAAAATACAGTGTGACCTGAAATTAGTGGCGGACCCGTTAAGGGGTGATAGTAGGCATCAATTCCAGTCGATATCACTCTTAGACCTACTGTCCTAAAGTTAACCCATTTCAAGATATTCCTACTTAAAGAATTTTACAAAAAAATCCTAATTTAAATCTTAAAATAGCTCTAAATCGTAAAAATTGGTGTTTTTGGACCATTTTTTTTTGTTTTGCAAAAAAAGTACCAGAAAGACCAATTTTTAGGATTTACAGCTATTTTAAGATTTAAAGTAGGGTATTTTTTGTAAAATTCTTTAAGTAGAAATATCCTGAAATGGGTTAACTTTAGGACAGTAGGTCTAAGAGTGATATCGACTGGAATTGATCCCTACTATCACCCCTTCACGGGTCCGCCACTAATTTCAGGTCACCCTGTATAATATTATGCGTAGAAAACTACCAGGCACCTGTCTTACCATCTCCGGGCTGATTCCCGTAAGTAGAATCCACGTGGACAATGTGAAACAAGTCCCAAGAATACAATATTATTATATGAAATAAACAATAATAACGACATATCGCACACCTAGATCTAAATTGAGACAACTCAAAAATCGTTAATTTTGAATTATGTTTGAAAAACAGTGAATATCGATAAAAATTATTGAATAGCCCCAGTTTGTATACAGTGACATTTTACAAGCTATTTATTATCTAGAATCAAATTAAATTGTATAACTTCCCTAACAAAAAATGCAGATATACCTACGTTTTTATCGTCTCCTGAAAAATTACCTTTTTTAAGTTGTTTGAGTTTAGATCTAGGTGTGCGATATACCTGTTACTTTATGATCTCTAGGACTGTTTCAGTTTCAGCCATAGACTTATAAAAAAAGATGGACTCCGCGCTGCGCATATCGAAAGTGAAGCACAGTAAGTATGCCGGGTCCGTTTGTACAAACACGCCTCGCGCACACATTTACATCATAGTATGCCGACCGGCCGCCATTACGTGACACGAGCGACGGCGTCTTTGCAGGTACTCAAATCACGCACACATAGATCGGTAGGGTGCTTCACTTTCGATATGCGTGGCGCGGAGTCCATCTTTTTTTATAAGTCTATGGTTTCAGCGTAGCTTCAATTTAGTAACCATTTCGTTGTTTTATTTTTGCACTCAGTTTTACGACAGCGGTCAATGGTTATGTCAATCATTCTTTGTTGTTTTACATTCGTTCAGCCACTCGTTCACCGATCCCTTTCATTCGTTCACTATAGGTTTTCAATCATGGAATCCAATCTACGTTTGTAGGAAAATTCTATTACCAGGAAAAAAATTACAATTCTTTGAAATGTATTGAATAACGTGACCGAGTTAGGGTAAAGCACTATGGGTTTCCTTGTATTTATTTATTCTTTTGCATAATAAAAGGGAGTAGGAGCACAGATTAATACAGATGGGACACTTCGCAGTTTAGGTATGAAGCTACAAGTACGCGGCGGGCCCCGTCCGCGGGGCTAATTCAGTAGGTCAGAAGGTATAACAATTACGCGATAGAAAGAGAGGCAGCTTGTAGTTGAATATATAATTGTAGGTAATAAGCGTTATGCGACCTGAATTGCACTTTATTGTGTAGTAGCAAGAGTCGCTTTTTATTTAAATGATTTTTCGGAGTGTCCCATCTGTATTAATCTGCGGTAGGAGATAATGTTTGATTTACATTTCTTTTTCCGAAAAGGAACAGTGCATTTTTTTTTTTACTTATTAACAGCTTATTTTGTATCACAAAACCAAACATCATCAACATCTGCCTAGCCTTTTCCAACTATGTTAGGGTTGGCTTCCAGTCTAACCAGATGCAGCTGAATACCAGTATTTTACATGGAGCGACTGACCAATCCAAACATGAGTAATATTTACTAAGGGGCTAAAGCTGTGTCTTATGTCACGAGTGGCTTAGTACCGGCACAGATTAATACAGAGGGGACACTCCGCAAAATCATTGAAATAAAAAGCAACTCTTGCACCGACACAATAAAGTGCAATTCAGGTCGCACAATGCTTATTGCCTATACTTATATTCAACTACAAGTTGCCTCTCTTTCTATCGCGTAACTCTTATACCTTCTGACCTACTGAATTAGCCCCGCGGACGGGACCCGCCGCGTACTTGTAGCTTCATAACTAAACTGCGGATTGTCCCATCTGTATTAATCTGTGGTACCGGCACAGATTAATACAGATGGGACACTCGGCAAAATCATTTAAAATAAAAAGCGACTCTTGCTACGCAACAATAAAGTGCAATTCAGGTCGCAGAACGCTGATTACGTACAGTTACATTCACCTACAAGTTGCCTCTCTTTCTATTGCGTAGCTCTTATACCTTCTGACTCGTTAGGGTTGTCTTCTTTTACGACGCGGCGCGTGAGTGAGTATCGAACTAACGTGCGAGCCGGCCGGCGCGCGGCAGCCCACACTGAATTGACCCAGTGAGATGAGCCCGCCGCGTACTTGTAGCTTCATACCTAAACTGCGGAGTGTCCCATCTGTGTTAATCTGTGGTACCGGTGGGTTAACCCAGCTGCTTCAAACATGTTTAAGTCGGACAACTTCTGTTTAAAATGAGCCCGATGGCTAAGGGTTGGGCGTGGCTTTAGTGTGTAGACACCAAAACGAAGGATTCTGAGGTGCTCCCGAGCGCAAAGATGTAGTCAGAGTTACTAGAACCCGGAGTACAAAGAGACAAGCTGACCTAAGACGAAGTCAGACACCTCTATCCCCGGGGAGAATTTTCTACTTTTCACACCTTCTAAGCAATTCAATTTTCGAATAAGTATATGTTTCTGTAAAAGTTTTCATATTTTTAGTAAATTTCCACATTCAAAACACTTTATTGACGAGCGGGTTATAATGAAATTCAGTACAATATTATTACCCGGCTGGACGCCAGGGTTTTAATTAGTTACATATTGGTTCGTAATGTTTTCGTTCGCACTACAAATGTATATATATTTTTTTTTTATCCTTTATTAAAAAGAACCAGGTTCTTAATAATTCATTACAATCTAGCCTACAAGACTAATAAGCAATTTTAATCTAACTTAATTTTTTACGTGATAATTATTTTAAAACTTAGAATAGTGTTCATTGTACTTTACACAAGTCCGTTCCACTTTCTCAGAGTCTAATATAATAATATAAACACTTTGTTCATGTGTTATATGAGTGTCATTGTCACTATTATTTCTACACTTTTACACTACACTAACTCAAAAGGTTTTGTTCGTTTTAGTCTTCGCACTATATTAGTCTGGTCTAACAGCTGAATTGCCTCGATGTTCACATGTTGGTGGAGTCGGTGTTCATGGGCCTCAGCAAATTTTTGAATTATCTTGGTAACGGGTTCCATTTTTAAGTCACGATGGAGGTCGTCATTTCTTATATACCAGGGCGCATTAACAATACTCCTGAGTACCTTATTCTGGAATATTTGTATGATTTTGATGTTGGTCGGTTTAGTACAGCCCCACAGTTGTATGCCATATGTCCATATTGGCATAAGAATATGCTTATATAATAGAATTTTATTATGAATCGATAGGCAGGAATTCCGTCCAATCAACCAATACATGTTTTTAAAACGCATGTCTAGTTCCTGTCTTTTCTTTTTAACATGCGCTTTCCAGCGCAGTTTTGCGTCAAGCGTTATGCCAAGATATTTGGCTGTATTTGCGTATGGCACTTGTTGACCATTTATGAAGATTGGGTGGTAATCACAATTCCTGTTGGTGAAATCAATGTGAAGTGACTTCGATTCATTCAACTTGATTCTGCATTTTTGTGCCCAATTATGAACTTCATTTACAGCGATTTGTACCTTTGTGGTTGCTTCTGTATGGCATGACCCTGTAGCCATAATAGCAGTGTCATATGCAAAGGTTGCAATTGTATTATTTTCCAACTCTGGGATATCATATGTGTACAACAGGTAGAGGACTGGACCCAGCACACTACCTTGAGGCACGCCAGCTTTAATAATTTTTAACTCGGAAAAGGCATCCTCGTGCCTTACTCGAAACATTCTATCTGTGATGTACGATTGCAAGATATCGGCAAAATCATTGGGCAGCATTAGTCTTAGCTTGTATATCAAACCCTTATGCCAAACTCTATCAAAAGCTTGTGCTACATCTAAAAACACGGTGGAGCAGACTTTTTTATCTTCAAACGTTCTCTCAATGATGTTGGTAATTCTATGTACTTGGTCTATTGTTGAGTGTTTCTCTCTGAAACCAAACTGATGGTCAGGGATCAGGTTTTTCTCGTTTATGATTGGTTTTAGGCGTTTTAAAAATAATTTTTCAAACAGCTTTGACAGTATAGGCAACAGGGAAATGGGCCTGTATGATGACGCTTCGTGAGGTGGTTTACCTGGCTTTGCAATCATTATCACTTCAGCAACTTTCCATGGCTCAGGAACATGCTTTAGCACGAATGCAGCATTTATGAGCCTAGTAAGCTTAATTATGGCTTTACGCGGGAGCTGTTTTAGAATTTCTCCCGTAATAAGGTCATACCCAGGGGTTTTCTTTAGGCTAATGTTTTGAATTTCCTTAGCAACTTCTTTCGGGGTCACAAGCTTAATTCTTTGATCTTGCAGAATATTGGCAAACTGTAGGTTGTCTTCAGGCCCGTCATTTGGCTGAAAGGTTTCTTCTAAATGACGTGCAAATCTTAGAGCTTTCTGGGCATTGCTTATGGCCCACTTTCCGTTTTCATCTCTAATAGGGGGAATTGGTACAATTGGCCTTTTGAGTGACTTTGTCGCTTTCCAAAGTGAGTATTGCGTTGTATGGTCGCTGGTTAACTGACGTAGATTAGTATCTAAAGCCTCATCTTGAAAGGTTTGTATCTTTCTCTTCAGTCTTTTCGTAAGGTTATTCAATATAGTTTTATCTTGCGGGAATCTAGTTTGCTGCCACGTTTTTCTTTGAATCCTTTTTTCATATAATAGGTCTATTATTTCCCTTGGGTAGGTATTTCCTTTAATTTTTTTTATAAGCTGTGGTGTGTTGTTCCATGCACATTGTTGGATATTGACGCTAAACTTGTTTACTTCAGAATCAAGCTGATCTTTGCTTTTTAATGAAGTTTTTAAGTCAATAATATTTTGTAGGTCTAATCTAAAACTTTCCCAATCTGTATACTTGTTAACTAACGTCAGGTGGTTTTCTCTTAGTAATATTTTGTGACTTAATTGTAGTAATATTGGAGAGTGATCGGAGTTCATGTGGTACCCCTCTTCCACACTCAGATAGTAGATTGATATATTTTTGACTATGAAAAAGTCGATAAGGTCTGGCAGTTTCTGGTGGTCAGTCGGCCAGTATGTAGGTTTTCCAGTACTTATGACCTCACAGTGCTCGTCTTTCACTGCGCTTAGAAGCTGTCTTCCCTTAGTTGAAGTTAATCTCGATCCCCAATGAGTGTTTTTAGCGTTAAAGTTACCGCCTAAGATAAATCTCTGTCCAAGAAGTCTGAATAAGTGAACATATTGTTCTTTGTTTATCTTGTGTCTTGGGGGACAGTATACGGCCGCTACTGTAACATTAAATTTATTTGTTTTAACTGATATCGCCATAGCTTGCGTGTCTTGCTCCTCGTATTTACAGTGTTCGTAATGACAGATATTTTCTCTAATAATAACCGCGCTACCTCCTCGCGCCGTGTTGTTAGGGTGCAGCGAGTGATATACCTTATAGCCTCTAAACTTTACAAAACATTGTTTAGTGAAGTGCGTTTCAGAGATCAAACACACATCAATATTTTCTGTGTCTAGGGCTACTTGCAACTCATGTTGGTGTTGCAGCAATCCGTTGGAATTCCACGCCATTATTTTTAGTGTGTTATTCATGACGGATTTGTATGGTGCTTGATTCTAATTTCTCTAGTCTCTTGTCAAATGAGGATATGCACTTCAAGATTTGGTTGAGCTTGTCCTCAAGACTTGATGGTTTTGTGCTTGGTTTTACTGCTTGTGCATATGAGACACTTTTAGATGAATGTGCATTTCTCGCGGTTGTCTGTGCAAACGGTGCACTTTGTTTTGTTGTCTGTTTCTCGGTGTTTCTAACAATTTGCTGAACTGAACTTTGGGTTGTTAGGTGGATTATTTTTTGAATTTTTGTTTTTAATCATTTGCATCTCCTTGGCAACTAAACACCCTCTGTAGTTGGCTGGGTGAGGTAAGCCACAGTGGACACACTTAGGTTTATCTTGCGCAGGTTTGTTGCAATCAGCTGTGAGGTGTTTACCTGTACACACCTTGGCTCTTTTGAGCAATACTTTTGGGTATGGCCATAAGCCTGGCATCTCTTACACTGGGGTATTATTTTTGACGTTTTAAGCGGGTTTATTTCAACTTTACACCCTAGAATATGTTTAATGCCGTATATTTTACTGACATCTTCGTCATTCTTGAACGATAATATAAACATGTTCAGCGGTTCTTTTGTTCTCCAGCTTAACTTGTTAATTGCATTTTCTACCTGAAATCCTTGCAACGTTAAGTCTTCTTTAATCCGATCCGGTAGGCAGGAAGAATGCAATTTTTTCGCCACTACTCTTATTGGCCTGGTCTGCTTATCCTCGTATGAGTGCCATAGACAATTATTTTCTGTTAAGCGTCGAGCAATCACTCTGTAGGACTCTTCAGTTTTGGCATTTACTTTCACACTATTACCGCTTAACATTTTGGCGGTAAATGAATCTACTGGCTGAGATTCAGTCAAAAAGTCGTAGAATGTCTGATAATTCTTAACACGATCCACTACGATTGGAGGCGGTGCTAGAATTTTTTTAGTGGTTACCTTCTCTTTGTTGTTGGGTTGCTGCTGCTGAGCGCTAGTTGTAGCTTGTTGTAGTTGTGGTGGAGTAAGAGAGATGTTCAACTTCCTTTTCTTCCTGTTTTTTACCCTAATCCACTCAGTCTCTTTGGCGAGTTCTTCCTCATCCGTGCAGTATTCAACGTCACTTTTAGTAGGCTGAACTGGTGTTATGCTCCCACTGACCTGTTTATCTGTGGGTTCTTCTTTTTCTTGTGCCTTTAAGCATTTTAATTGTCCTTGAAGATCTTGTACTTGTTCCTGCAAGCTTTGTATGTGTCCGTTCAATTGACGTACCATTTGTTGCAGGTTTTCTCTATACGTTTTCTCTTGGATGTAACAGTCATACAACTGCTTTTCCAGATCAGTTTTTATTTTGATAGTCTGTTGTTTAGCCATTATTTAGTTTTAAGGCGAGCGTGATACCTAAACAATTGACAAATATAATTTGACATTATCGAGTAGGTGGTATGAAAATATGTATTATTTTGCGATACGGGAATCAGAACCGCCTTTAGGACAAAAGGTGTTGTGCCATTTAGATTAAAACGTATCGACAGCTGTCCATTAAACAAAAACTTGCCAAAAAAAAAGTGTAATTTCTTATTTTAATTTCAATTAAAAACTACATAACATATAGGATAGGCAGTGACAGACGGAGACAAAGTCAAAGTCAAAGATTTATTTTGCAGATAAATATGGTTACAATAGTTCTTACAATAGTAATATAGTAGCTTAACATATTTAATCATAGCATAATGACGTGCAAATTTTTGGTAAATAAACAATCAGATTATTTAAATTTAAAGTCAAGGAATTCTTTTATAGTATAGAAGGAATTTTCAATTAACCACCTGCGTAAAGCCAGAAGCCTGAAGCCTGAAGGGGACCATTGGAAGTTCTTTAATTTGGTTAGGAATCTTGTTGTAAATCTGAATACACATAGGATAGCAACTTCGCCTATATAGTTCCGTTTTCATCCTGGGATAATTATTAATCTATTTGGGTATCTAGTATAGAAATTATACTTGTCTCCCAGTTTTTCAAACATCTCAGGGTGAGATTTAGAAATTATATTTGTCTCCCAGTTTTTCAAACATCTCAGGGTGAGATTTGGTAAATTTACATATTTCCTCAATATAAATACCAGTTAATGTAAGTATTCTCAGTTTCCTAAACAGGGGTTTACAGGATGTAAGTGGGTCTACATTACAAAGCGCACGTATGCACCTCTTTTGTGCGATGAATGCTCTTCCGAGATGCACCGAATTTCCCCATACCAGTATACCATAACGCAGTATTGAACCAACATATGCATGGTAAGCCTGTAATGTGGCTTGTCTACTTGTTAGGTTAGATATACGCCGTAGAACATAAGCAAACTTACTGAGTTTTCCACATATCTTATCAATATGATTAATCCAGGAACACCTCTCATCTAGGTCTATCCCAAGAAAAGTCATACTATCCGATTGTTATATTTCTTTGTCTTTATAAGTGATGTTTAAATCCATTTTATTCCAGTTTTTGTTACAAAATTGTACATATTTGGTTTTATCCAGGTTAGGTTTAAGGTTATTCTTTTCCATCCAAGTTATTACTTTGCTTACCGTATTATTTATTTCCACATTATAGTTTTCTTGATTTTTAGGCGTAATTACGGACACATCGTCTGCAAAGAGTATGCAGGGACAGAGAGAGAGAGAGAATGTTTAGACAGAGTGGACCATAAGTGGTCACACCAGACTGGTTTCACCCTTAGACACATTTTGGGAGTGTGTCTATCGCAGCCAACTGGTAGCCGTTTGGTTAACCGCCTAGCCTTTTCACTAAACGGTGCCGTACAACTAGTATGTACGAGACTCGTATGTCCGTTCCATTGTGACCTCCTGTAGCCTAAACGGCTTAACCGAATTTGAAGAATGATATGTCATTAAATTTGTCTTTATTGCGCGAGTGTCACTGAGTACATTAAAATTATAAGAAAATAAAAAATGGCGAATATTTGGCGCAAAAATATATGTTTAAAAAAAAACTGCCACGCTTATCGAGTGGGGTATCAAAATGAAAGGTTTTAAAAGGTGGTTACAAGAATATATCCAGTTTAAATTTGGAATGATAAAAAGACAAAGTGAACTTTAAAAAACATGGTAACAAGATGACCTATTTTCTCTCCAAACAATCTCATGTAGCCGGAGGCAATAAATAGGTCTTTATTGTTCAATGAAAGAAAATGCCCCCCACTGCATGAGATTGTATGGAGACAGGTTAGGCAGTCAATGTTTTTATTTTTTAATTTTACTTTTCTTTTAGATAAATCACGCAAGGTTTATCTGAAAAAAAAAACAGTAATCCATAACTTGTTCCAAAATTCTCATTTTTCATTGGAAGTCACCCATTTGTGTCCATGTTGGGTGGCGTGTATCCAAGTGCTGATATTAGGTGCCGATACCAAAATGACGAAGGTAGATCCTGCCGAGTTATTGTCACAGTTGTTAGGGCTCCATGAAGATACGATGCCCCACAACAAACCATTCAGCACTACTGGAGCTCCAACGTCTCTCTAAAATTAAGAAAGACAGTAATATACAGGGTACTAGGGGAGAATATAATATCTAGCGAATCTAATATTTTGAAAATCTGCTGTTTTGATAATCTAATATTATGCGAATAAAGGCTCGACTGTACAGTTTTGACTTCGCTACAATTTTGTTGTATACAGTATGTTAACTAACAGAGGGCGTTCCCGTTAACTCGCAATAGTATAGCATCCATACATGCTAACAAAAATATTACCATTCGAAAACAAAATGTTTTTATTTTTTTTAATATTAAAATATTCACTAAAAATGTTAAAAGAAACACTCTGTACACGCGTACTTGAAGAACGGCAACTGCGCAATTTTTGCGCTGTTTCTTTTAAGGTGTCAAGCCCGTGCGAGCTGATAGAAGAGTACCACCTACCTATCGATTTAACCCCCATGTATGTTCTGCGACTTTTTTGTAGTTTTCGAGTTATAATTTTTTTTCGATATTTTTCCTGATTCAAGGCGATGCGATGGCTTTAAAAAATTATATCTTTTTTTGGGTCAACTTTGAACAAGAATTTACCTACTAAATAGGGCACTATTTGCTGAAATCGGTCGTTGAAATTAGTGTATCTAAAATCTTGTGATTTTCATATTTTTATTGTTATCTATGCATATTTTTGTCAATCCTGATATTTACTTACCTCTACGTTTAAGCAGAGCTCAGTTGATAATAAAACCATAAATTTTATACCTACTACTATCCTTAACCACTACCATTGATATGAAATGAGGGATCCAAAATAACTCGAAAACTACAAAAAATCGTAGAACATACATGGGGTTAAATCGACAGGTATGATACTCTGCTATCAGCTCGCACTGACTTGACACCTTAAAAGAAACCCTGCATAATACTCTATGCATGTAAAAACCTACTTATTTTTAGAACTTTTCCAAAAATTTACCATAGCAAACAAGTTTTTTTTTCCAACGATATTTTTTTTGTAGCCGGTACTGCCCACTGTTAGGAGCAAACTTCTCGCCCAAGTCCTTCAAAGAACTTTTTATTATTTATTTCATGGGGTTTGTGGCTAAGTAGTAACAGCTTCACGGGTCGATCGATCAGGTTAAGCTTGCTGCGGTCGGGCCGTGGATGGGAGAGCATACCAAGACCCGTTCGTGCCTCGGAAATCATGTTAAACGGTTGGTCCGGCTATCATTCGTGAATCTTTGACAGTCGTTACGGGTCGTCAGAAGCCCGAAACTCTGACAACCAGTCTTACCAGCAAGTGGAGGTCAGATAGGCAGTATCTCCATGTAAAAAACTGGTTTTCAGCGGCATCTGGTTAGACTGGAAGCCGACCCCAACATAGTTGGGAAAAAGCTAGGCAGATGATGATGATTCATGCTTTATACATATATAAAAATATAATGTATAAATAGATTCACTAATATACACATACTACCCTAGAGGGATGCCGAGACAAAACATGTTGAATACCTACAACAATATTTAGTAGCCATATTAAGGCGGTGAGAGCCGTAAAAACGTCGTTTTGTTTAGTGTTTTATTCGTAGATAACACGTATTTAAATTTTGAAAAAAATATATTACTTAGTTCAGACTTCGATCTAGAAATTTCAGCCGTCCGATACACGATTACTTGCACTTTACTGCATCCAATTAAATCGCAAAGACAAGTCTAAATTATGATCTATATCTTATTTCATTTGATTTATATTAGGCTTTGAACAATAAAACTTATGCCATAATAAAGGTCGTAAAAAATGTAATTTATAACGGCTATATTAATTTGAAATATCAAAATATTTATATCACTAATTCCAATGTCAAGTGTTTTCAGCTTCGCAAACGCTCGCCCTGAGCCGTTTAGTCCCGAGCGGAACGTGACGGAGGTCGGACGTGTGCCAATTTTTCGAACCCGCCACCCCCGCTAACTTCTGTCACCGGTTGCGACCGGCACAAATTAGCATGTGTTGAAAACAGTTGAATTTGAACGCTATGCCTATGTAAATAAAGACGTCACGCGCGCAAAAGCTTTATTGGTATTTATTTTTATCACGGCCTATGTTTACCAATCGCATCAAGTGTGTAAAACAGTTGAATTTGAACCCTACACTGGAGCTTATAAAGCCGCCTGACGCGCAAATTTTTGGTTCACTATTTTCAAATCTCAAATAGGTAGGTGCCACAGAATAAAGTTAGTACGGGTGGTTTTATAATGAATATCGGATAGGAAATGAGATTTCTTCATAACATCACGCCTGAATTCTTTCAAAGGGTTGGGCAGGGATGTTCAGAAAATAAGTAGGCCCTCAAATGTATTTTTCTGTATAACTACATAAATAAGATTTTTTTTTTTTAATTAAGTTTTTTTTCTAATTAGGTATCTTCTTATTTTTTTTGTATTTCAAGGTCAAAATGAAAATCCAAGATGGCGGCTGCAAAAATTTCCAATTTTTCGTCATGGGTGTCGTTTTCGTGATATTTTAGGTCGCTGAAAATGATAGTGGGGTCAAAATGAAAATCCAAGATGGCGGCTGCGAAAATTTCCTAATTTTTCGTCATGGGTGTCATTTTCGTGATATTTTAGGTCGCTGAAAACGATAGTGGGGTCAAAATGAAAATCCAAGATGGCGGCTGCGAAAATTTCCTAATTTTTCGTCATGGGTGTCATTTTCGTGATATTTTAGGTCGCTGAAAACGATAGTGGGGTCAAAATGAAAATCCAAGATGGCGGCTGCGAAAATTTCCTAATTTTTCGTCATGGGTGTCATTTTCGTGATATTTTAGGTCGCTGAAAACGATAGTGGGGTCAAAATGAAAATCCAAGATGGCGGCTGCGAAAATTTCCAAATTTTTAGACATGGGTGTCATTTTCGTGATATTTGAGGTCGCTGAAACCGATAGTGGGGTCAAAATGAAAATCCAAGATGGCGGCTGCGAAAATTTCCTAATTTTTCGTCATGGGTGTCATTTTCGTGATATTTTAGGTCGCTGAAAACGATAGTGGGGTCAAAATGAAAATCCAAGATGGCGGCTGCGAAAATTTCCTAATTTTTCGTCATGGGTGTCATTTTCGTGATATTTTAGGTCGCTGAAAACGATAGTGGGGTCAAAATGAAAATCCAAGATGGCGGCTGCGAAAATTTCCTAATTTTTCGTCATGGGTGTCATTTTCGTGATATTTTAGGTCGCTGAAAACGATAGTGGGGTCAAAATGAAAATCCAAGATGGCGGCTGCGAAAATTTCCTAATTTTTCGTCATGGGTGTCATTTTCGTGATATTTTAGGTCGCTGAAAACGATAGTGGGGTCAAAATGAAAATCCAAGATGGCGGCTGCGAAAATTTCCTAATTTTTCGTCATGGGTGTCATTTTCGTGATATTTTAGGTCGCTGAAAACGATAGTGGGGTCAAAATGAAAATCCAAGATGGCGGCTGCAAAAATTTCCTAATTTTTCGTCATGGGTGTCGTTTTCGTGATATTTTAGGTCGCTGAAAACGATTGCGGGGTCAAAATGAAAATCCAAGATGGCGGCTGCGAAAATTTCCTAATTTTTCGTCATGTGTGTCATTTTCGTAATATTTTAGGTCGCTGAAAACGATAGTGGGGTCAAAATGAAAATCCAAGATGGCGGCTGCGAAAATTTTCAAATTTTTCGACATGGGTGTCATTTTCGTGATATTTGAGGTCGCTGAAACCGATAGTGGGGTCAAAATGAAAATCCAAGATGGCGGCTGCGAAAATTTCCAAATTTTTCGTCATGGGTGTCATTTTCGTGATATTTTAGGTCGCTGAAAACGATAGTGGGGTCAAAATGAAAATCCAAGATGGCGGCTGCAAAAATTTCCTAATTTTTCGTCATGGGTGTCGTTTTCGTGATATTTTAGGTCGCTCAAAACGATTGCCGGGTCAAAATGAAAATCCAAGATGGCGGCTGTGAAAATTTCCAAATTTTTCGTCATGGGTGTCATTTTCGTGATATTTGAGGTCGCTGAAAACGATAGTGGGGTCAAAATAAAAATCCAAGATGGCGGCTGCGAAAATTTTAAAATTTTTCGACATGGGTGTCATTTTCGTGATATTTGAGGTCGCTGAAAACGATAGTGGGGCCAAAATGAAAATCCAAGATGGCGGCTGCGAAAATTTCCTAATTTTCGGTCATGGGTATCATTTTCGTGATATTTGAGGTCGCTGAAAACGATAGTGGGGTCAAAATGAGAATCCAAGATGGTGGCTGCGAAAATTTCCTAATTTTTCGTCATGGGTGTCATTTTCGTGATATTTTAGGTCACTGAAAGCGATAGTGGGATCAAAATGAAAATCCAAGATGGCGGCTGCGAAAATTTCCTAATTTTTCGTCATGGGTGTCATTTTCGTGATATTTTAGGTCACTGAAAGCGATAGTGGGATCAAAATGAAAATCCAAGATGGCGGCTGCGAAAATTTCCTAATTTTTCGTCATGGGTGTCGTTTCCATGGTTTTAGAGGGTGCTGAAAACGATAGTGGGTTCAAAATGAAAATCCAAGATGGCGGCTGCGAAAATTTCCTAATTTTTCGTCATGGGTGTCATTTTCGTGATATTTGAGGTCGCTGAAAACGATAGTGGGGTCAAAATGAAAATCCAAGATGGCGGCTGCGAAAATTTTCAAATTTTTTGACATGGGTGTCATTTTCGTGATATTTGAGGTCGCTGCAAACGATAATGGGGTCAAAATGAATGACTATCGTTTTCAGCGACCTAAAATATCACGAAAATGACACCTATGACGAAAAGTTAGGAAATTTTCATAGCCGCCATCTTGGATTTTCATTTTGACCCCACTATCGTTTTCAGCGACCTAAAATATCACGAAAATGACACCCATGACGAAAAATTAGGAAATTTTTGCAGCCGCCATCTTGGATTTTCCTTTTTACCCGACTATCGTTTTCAGCGACCTAAAATATCACGAAAATGACACCCATGACGAAAAGTTAGGGAATTTTCGCAGCCGCAATCTTGGATTTTCATTTTGACCCCACTATCGTTTTCAGCGACCTAAAATATCACGAAAATGACACCCATGACGAAAAATTAGGAAATTTTCGCAGCCGCCATCTTGGATTTTCCTTTTTACCCGACTATCGTTTTCAGCGACCTAAAATATCACGAAAATGACACCCATGACGAAAAGTTAGGAAATTTTCGCAGCCGCCATCTTGGATTTTCCTTTTTACCCGACTATCGTTTTCAGCGACCTAAAATATCACGAAAATGACACCCATGACGAAAAATTAGAAAATTTTCGCAGCCGCCATCTTGGATTTTCATTTTGACCCCACTATCGTTTTCAGCGACCTAAAATATCAAGAAAATGACACCCATGACGAAAAATTAGGAAATTTTCGCAGCCGCCATCTTGGATTTTCATTTTGACCCCACTATCGTTTTCAGCGACCTAAAATGTCACGAAAATGACACCCATGACGAAAAATTAGGAAATTTTCGCAGCCGCCATCTTGGATTTTCATTTTGACCCCACTATCGTTTTCAGCGACCTAAAATATCACGAAAATGACACCCATGACGAAAAATTAGGAAATTTTCGCAGCCGCCATCTTGGATTTTCATTTTGACCCCACTATCGTTTTCAGCGACCTAAAATATCACGAAAATGACACCCATGACGAACAGTTAGGGAATTTTCGCAGCCGCCATCTTGGATCTGTCTAAAATGTCTAAAATGTGTCTAAAATGTCTAAAATCTGTCTAAAATGTCTAATCTGTCTACAACTTTCAAAAATACTTACTAGAAAAATAAAACAAAATAAACTTGTATACTAATCAGTTCAAGTTTATCTACTGCATTGCTCTATTCTGTGACGCAACATAGTACCTACTCGAGTTCATGAACTCATGAGCGGTGCGCTTGGCGCGCGTTTCCCGCGCATCGTAATTTATTACGTATCGCTACTCCTTGCGGGGGCTGCGGTAAGCATTTAATACCTACGGCGCTTGCTTTCACCCCGCCTTAAGATATAACAGTAAATTCCAAAATAAACAGTTATCACCAAGTCTACTGCAAATATCTATTTAATATACACGGTCTCAGGTTAAGGCGTGGTATTAGCTCAATATTCACAAAAATTGGTTTCTTGGATTGTCGAGTATGACGTAGCGCAATGAAACTATCCGACACAAAAAATACAGTGGACAGAGAAGGGTTTACAGAAAAATTTTAACCGAATAGAATAGTAAAAAATTTTTTGATATTCCCAATAAAAAATTTGGAAGTTGCTCCACAAAAATAAACTTTGGCGTTGAAAATCTCTGTATTTTCAGTGATAACGACATTCTTTTTTTTTAAGAATTTAATAGAATTAGCATTTTTTTTAAACTTTAACGGGACAATTATTTAATTTATCGTGTATATTCTGAATAATCTAAAGAAAACCGGGAAAATAAATGCACATTCGCAGTTTAGTCACGTCTCGGCAACACAAATATTATTTTTAATTTTCAACCTTATTTCAAGCCCGCTAATGGTGACAATAGATTACGCGGTTGTGTGTGTGCCGTTTAAAATCCTAGTCATTCCGCGCCTCATGAAAAAGAAAAAACATTGAAAAGCAACTGTGGACAACAATAAAGTTGCGAGAAAAAATCAACTGCTCCATACATCATCATCATCATCATTTCAGCCGAAAGTCAGTCAAAGTACAGTAGTACTCAACTAATAAGGCGCGTCGTGAGTCTTCGTTCGCGCAGAAAAGAAAGTATGGCCCCGAAGATTAACGAGATTGCTTAAAACTTACAATCAACCTTAGATCACTACTATAAGGTTCATAATACACTGCAGCTGTTAGTTCCGTCTCACTCGCAAGTATGGCGGCTGCTACCGACCAATAGCGGTACAGGAAAAAGCGTGGAGCGTGCTGATTGGTCAATAGCATTTCCCGCGCTTTGAAAATTCATCTTCTGCGCAGGTACATCGATAAGCCTTATTAGTTGAGTACTACTGTACCAGTGCTTGGCGTACCAAACACTAGGCTACCAGCTCGACCAGTTCGACAAAATGTAGGCCTGATTTTTTATATTTCATAGGTTGATCCCATAGTAGTTTAGTTCACTTTCATGTAGTAGGTACTACGCTCCTTAAAGTATGTCCCTTGTTTAATCTATCACACTGCATAAAATGGTAAATGGAAGTACTGTGTTTAGCAGAGTGATTAATTAATTAACTTATATCTTTATGGCGATGTAGTAGTAGCATTCGACTAGCAAAACAGGACCTTATTGCTTATACGAGGCGTAGGAAAAACATTACTGTTTTAATAACAAGATACGTGTAATTCAACCTGGCGTGAATGTAACAAGGGACTTACAAAAGAATATATGGATTATAAAACAATTCATTATGCCTATATTTTAGCCAATTGTTAATGGTAAAGTTTACCAATGACCAGGGACATAGGCCTCAACTCTTTGCATAGTAGGAATTCTCATGTCTTTAATGGCTTGCTTCAAATGAGTCATTCATCATCTTTTGCATCTACCTAGCCTTTTCCTAACCATTTCAGGATCAGCTTCCAGTCTAATCAGATGCAGCTAAATACCAGTATTTTACATAGAGCGATTGCCTATCTGACTTCCACAACCACCCAGCATTTACAGAGTAAAACGATACCCTTTCGTAAGTCTGATTGTTAGACTCATGGAGGTTGTCGCTGATCTACGAATGACAGCCGAAATCGACGATTTAACGCCCTCCTAGGCACGAAGGGGTATTGAAATGAAATGGATAGTCACCCATCTACGAACCGACCACGGCTAGTATAGTCTAATCCTAATCGAGAGTCCATACGGCTGCTACTTAACCACGAGCCACATAAGTCATAGTATGTTCTTCTTACCGAGCAAGGGTCAATCATGACTCCAGTATCCAGACACATAATGTTCTCAGTATCATTGACACCTATCGTCAACAGATCTTCTTCGCAGTCCTCGTTCTCCGTGGGGTGAAGATGTGTCACTGATAAGATTCGCCGCCTTTTTATCAGTTCTGTTGACTTCAGCTGCTCCGATTCATGCGAAAACATCTGCCATTTATGAAACACAAACATTAAGGTCAGCAGTGGTAGCTTCACTTTGTATGCAACTATAGGCGAGATCATAGAAATATAAAAAAAACAGGAGAAGTGGCAAGGGGTTGAATCTGTGTCAGTATGAGCCGTTCATAGTCAAATGGCTGTCTCCGCGAATTAGTGCGCTTTCGACTGTGACCGTGACAATTTATAAGAATGCCGTGTTGTTCAGCCAAAACAAACATGGAATCACTTTCCATATGTAAGTACAAGTATTTTACCTTATCTGTCTATAAAATCATGAAAGTGACAAAGGGACAAAGTGGAGACACAGGGTTCCGATACATTTTAACATACTGGGTTGGGTACATCTCCTTCTTTCTTATATCTCTGCGACCCACGGCCACGCTACGTCATTTGTTTGGCAAACAAATGAACCGCCCAGCTTACATGCCAAACCTCTCTATGCGCATCCTACGAAGCAATGGACGGTTTACTTAAAGCTATTTCATGCTAGATGAGGCAGAACTGTAGTAATAGTTCTCTTTGTAAAGGGACACGTCCGTACCATACCTATTTCTGACGGCAATTAGCTGTTCTGGTTTGAAGGGTACGGGAGCCGGAGTAATCACAGGTTCATGAGATTTTCCAGCTTTATCTCTGGGATCGCGAACTGCGATGCATCTGGTATTACAGATGTCATACGATAGGCCAAAGTCACCCAAAGGTCAATAGAAAGGGCTATACTTGGAGTTTCCCTATGTGATCGAATCAAAAATGAAGATATCCGTAGGAGAACCAAGGCAACTGACATAGCCTGAAGAATTGCCATACGTAAGCGGCAGTGGGCAGGGCACATTGCTCGTAGAACAGATTGCCGATGGGGCCGAAAAGTTCTGGAGTTGCGACGGCGTACCGAAAAACGTAGCGTCGCACAAATGGAGCGATGACTTGGTGAAGGCCGCAGGAATCCGCTAGATGTGTGAAGCACAGAACCGGTCGAGGTAGCGATGCTTGGGCGAGACCTTTGTCCAGCAGTGGACGTCTTCGGCTGGAATGGTGATGATAGGCTGCGGTGACCACTTAACATCAGGTAGGCTGTCAGCATTTATGCCATCCAATAACTTAAATATAAATTAACTCACCATTGAGTTAGGCCATGATGGCACAATAAAATGAGTAGCATCAGCCTCTTTCAAGGTCGTCTGTAGTCCAATAGGTTTGAGGGTAAGAGTATACCTGACGGGCTCAGGTAATCTGACCATAGCCAGGTCATAACTTGGTTTTTCGTCATCAAAATCTGGATGGATTACAATGTGTTTGATTGGAAGTAGTATTCCTCCTTTTTTATAGTTAATGCTGCCGAGTCTAACCCGAAGTGTTCGTGTGGCTTCTCGTAATCTAAAAAAAGAGGAAGCAGTACTACTGAGAATTAATGAAAAAGATGATGGCGTTGCAAAGTTGATGTCAAAAATCGTCCAATTGGTATTTTCCTAAAAAGGTACACTTTATGTTCGATAGTTCGAGCTCTTCCGGAAAACCATACCTTTTTTAACACAGCGTTTCTGCATTCTGGTTTGAAAGGTACGCGTGCTGTTGTAATTACAGGCATACGAGACAATTTGGCTTTGCCTCTGAAATGAGATTTGCCATTGCAGATGTCCACAAACGGTGGCGGATGAATACCACCAAAAGAAAGGTAAAAAGAACAAGGCAGATAGAAGAAAAGGTGGCGGGACTGGGGACATATAATTATAATGAAAGAGTAGGAACAAGTTAGATGCAAGCAGCATGAAATAAAAAACATTGGAGATACTTAGAGGAGGGCGACGCCAAAGAGGTGACTTCTGCTAGTGATACTCGTATTATAGAACGAAGTTAAAAAAATGCAAAAATTGCTTATAATTAATTTTGGTTCTTTAGGCTTTTTTATTTTTTTATGTGTAACTAGCGGACCCGACAGACGTTGTCTGAACGATCCTAGAACCCGACTGCAGCCCCACCCGCCGGGTCCAATTGTATTTTCAAACCATCCAGGAACCAAATCAAATCAAATCGTTTATTTGTGATGCATGGGTTACATACAGGTGTACCCAAAACCCAACCCATAACCACATAAAACCCACCCATAACCCACCCAACCCAACCCATAAACCACCCACCCAAACCCAACCCAAACCCAATGAAATATACACACAAAATTTTATCTAAATCAGTCCAGTCGATTAGGAAGAGTTAGGTGAAAAACGCACGTACATAAGAATTATATACAGTGTGAGTCTTCATAATTAATACATTAGATAAGAATATGTGAAACTTACAGAAATAAAGAGTCAGCTGCAGTCAAAACCCAGCTGTTATCAATTAAAGCACCAGCACTTATAAACTTGAACTTTCTCAAGATGGCGACCACAAAAGGAAACACATCGCTGTCAGTAACCAAAGTATGCTCATCCAACTCATTGAACTTAATCTCGTTGGAGAACATATGTTTTGTTTTCAACGTTTCTATTTGTTTTATAAAGCCTTCATAAAGAACGATTAGGATTAATAATGTTATTCGCATTATTAATGGAATTACAAACGGGTTGGAATTTAATGTGAGCTTGAGGCAAATTCAACAGTATAACAATTTATGTTGTTCGATAACAACTTGAAGTTAGAGAATAATTATATCTTCAATACACACATGAACAAATCTGCCAGCCTTTGGCAGACCTTCAAAACTTTATTAAATTACACAATATTGCTTGACAATGTTTAAAGACAAACTATAAGCAGTAACGACCCGAAGATGGTAACTGTGTTAGACAATGATACAATAGTAAAATCAATGTAAACTTGGCTAACTAACTACATATATAGTTACTTAGTTACGTAAGTACCTAGACCGTACCTAGACCGTATATTGTGTAAAGGACTAATCGACCGCTTATTGTAGGTTTGTTGATATAAAACGGCAAAAGGTTGTAATCACAACGTGGACATGAAAAAAAAAAAACCGGTCAAGAGCGAGTCGGACTCGCGCACCGAGGGTTCCGTACCATCATTTATGTAATTATTGTTGATGATTTCTGAAAAACTGCGCTATTTAAAGACATCATTTTATTTTTCCTGTAATCTTTACATAAACTTCTATCACATAGAATAATTTCAGATTTGTCGCTTTGCAAACTTCGGAGATTAGGGGGGGGGGGGAACGGTATTTTTTTTTACATTTTTCATCAAAAGTCGAAAACAAAACTATGCGGGCTAAAAAGAAGAAAAAATATGTTTGAGAATGTGCAAACAACGCTCTTTCATATGATACCCCACATGCCCTAGTAGCCCCACATTGAATTTTTAAGGCCCCCTTTCAGTCCCTGTTGCAAAAAAAAACATAAATATTTTAATTTCTTTCTTATTTGCAAAATAGTTGGGTAAACGTCATCTAAAACTATTCTAAATTTCAAGTTGATGGCATCAGTAGTTCTCGAGATATCCAGCTGTGACAGACAGACAGACAGACAGACTGAGTCACACTATAAGGGTTCCTTTTTAACCATTTTGGTACGGAACCCTAAAAAGAAATCAATGCTTTTAGAATTTGTAAAATAATGCAAAAGTAATATTGGTTTGTGGGTCAGTAAAGAGGTTGTTTATAAGGCAATTCACTGGGTAATTTTGAGATATTTGGCAAAAATTATGAATTTGAATTCAAAATGTAGATAAATGAAAAAAATAACAGAAAAAACCGGCCAAGTGCATGTCGGACCACGCACAATGAAGGGTTCCGTAGTTGAAACTTATTATTGAAGTTGAAAAACATGTTCTCCCATACATTGATACGTCACGGTCAATTTTTCAGCAGCAAATTTAAGTTTGTAATACCAAAAAAAAAATTATATTTGATAAAATTACAAATTATTAATTTTCAGATTTTTTCCTTTACTTCTGCTTCTGCGGGTTCCGTAGGTCATGTCAGGGCATGGTCTCCATGCCCTGCCATGACCTACGGAACCCGACAAAAAATTCAAGTAGCTCAAAATGACGAGAATATAAAACCGTCAACATCTGCAGAAACACAGCTCAACATAAAAATTGTGATTTCAAAAAGATACATTTATAAATTTATCTTTTTGAAATCACTACTCGTATTTTTATTTTTTCAAACAACGGGCTGACGACGGAAAAAGTAAATAACGCAAGTGTGCACAAGACTTTATCAAGAAAACATTCGATAAGGCACTATGTAAGAAAGGGATTGTTTATAAAGAAACTGTACTATTACAGTTATAGAAGCATAAGCATTGACTTTTTGTTTATAATTTCTGAGTGAACGACGTTTTCATCATACATAATCAGCCTATAATGTTCCCACTGCTGGGACACAGGCCTCCTCTCAGTGAGAGGGAGTGGGCGTAATTTACCGCGCGGCCCCAGTGCGGGTTGCTAGATGTCACATGTTTTTAGATTTTTTTGTTCTAGGATATGCCGGTTTCCTCACGATGCTTTCCTTCACCGTTTTGAGAGCAGTTGTGATGAAATAATTTACACAAAGTAAAGCGCCTGTCTGGCTTCGAACCTAAGACTCGTAAGTCGCGGTCGTTACCACGGGATCGCCACTGCTCTTAATGTGTTTTCGAAAAACTAAATTAATCTTTTCACTTCAATTTCTTAGTGATTATTCTGCAGCTGTCATCCGTAGTAGGAGTTCGTGGCTAAGTAATAACAGCCGCACGGGTCGATCCATCAAGTTAAGCTACGCTTGCCGAGATTGGTCAGTGGATGGGTGACCATCTTTACATACCGAGACTCCTCCGTGCCTCGGAAAGCACGCTAAGCCGTTGGTCCCGTCCCGTCATTCGTGGATCTTTGACAGTCGTTACGGGTCGTCAGAAGCTCGAAAGTCTGACAACCAGTCTTACCAAGGGGTATCAGATAGGCAGTCACTGCATGTAAAATAACTGGTATTCAGCTGCATCCGGTTAGACTGAAAGTCAACCCCAACATAGTTGAGAAAAGGCTAGGCTGATTGATTGAGTTGCAGACCTCCTGTAGATCTTTGAAAGTCGTTGCGGGTAGTCAGATGCCTGAACGTCTAACATCCAGTCTTAGCAAGGGGTCAATTCAGGTCAGTTATGTAGTCGCTTTATGTACAGTCAACGGCCAGAATTCCACTTACACCGCTATGACCATTATCGCCTGCGCTATACGGGTTGCGGCGCTTACACCTATACGGGCTGCGGCGCCGAAGAAGGTCATAAGTAAACTAATATTGCTATGCCATAGTTTTGTGAGATTGCTAGTCGACTTCTGGCTGTTACTGTACAAATAGGTACTGGTATTCCGCTGCACCCATTTAGACTGTAAGCGGACTCCAAAAAGATGATGATGAGAATAATGTCTGTGTGGTAATCTTTTTCATGATCTCCTTATGTTGCCTGATTTTGTGTTACCTCATGATTTTATCTTGTTATCTAAGAAGGTTAACAACCGATGCCAGTGGGCTATCCGTGGTAACATTAATCACCATAGAAACTTCGAAGCATTCCCGTTTGAGCACCTATTTTCTGAGCACCGATTTTTAGAGCACCCAAGGTATTCACATTTGAGCACCTACGGTCCAGTAGCTTCTAGTGATGGGGTGTATAATAAAACATATCGATACAAACATTCTGAAAGTCAAGATCTGCCTCCTAAAGTCACTGACCTTGACCTCAAGAACACCAACCATGAATATTGACCTATTACTGCTCCTAAGAATCGCTGATCTTGACTTTCAGAATGTTAACGTTGAGATCAAGGTCAATGACCCTGACCCTGAGGTCAAGGTCAGTGACCTTAGGAGAAATGCAGAATGAATTTTGAGCTTGAGGTCAAGGTCAATGACCTGTAGGTCAGTGACCAACCACGAATATAGACCTGTTACTGCTCCTAAGAATCGCTGATCTTGACTTTCGCATGCAGTACCGAATCTTTGAGTCTATGTATGGTCGTGGTCTACGATGTTCTATGTCTATGTTATTTAGTTGAAATTCTTCAATGTACGGCGAAAATTCTTTTCTCCTTTGAAATGCCTTATTAAAAATTCTTTGTTACAACTATTAATGTAAACTTTCGTGAACAACCTTCATAACTATCTTTAATATCACAATATTAAATCTTTAACATTGTTCACTGTAAATTCTATTTTCAGTTATTGTGGGTTATTTGGACCGCATCTGTCCCAATTTAATATCCATCTTTTATACCATAATGAATACAAAAACCGGCCAAGTGCGTGTCGGGCCACGCGCAGTAATAGGGTTCCGTAGTGCACGCCGTCGCCCGTCGTTATTCGAGCGTAAATATTATTAATTTAGAAATCATTAATATTAAGAATGTTGTGATTTTATTTTTGTACATTTTTACATGGTTCATAAACTTTTATATGCTACCTATTTTACACAGCTAACAACGTTATATAAGTAATTTTTAATGGAATTTGTACGAAGTTTTTACTGTTCCAAGTATATTTTACAAGTTGGTTGCCTATTAAGTACTCGTAAACTTGACAAGCTTACTTAGCTGTGATAGCTTTTCTTTTAATTTCATTATGTATACTACTACCGTGAATTTTTTTACCCATCCAAAACTAACGGTTTAGCTGGCAGGGCACTTAAGAGCGTTGACTCGGTACGGCATTTCATACAAACTTTCAAGTCCTTTTTTATCGAAATGAATGAACCGATTTTAATGAAACTGCATACGCATAAGTAGGATACATAGATCTAAAAAGTTAGTTAAGAAGATTTTCTAAATGTCTTATTTAAAAAAAGATAAATGGAAATCTCTGCTTCTATGGAATATTTAAAATCGGTCTAATTTAGCTGCAACACTATTTTTCGAAAATGTTCTTTACTAACTTTTTAGACCTATGTATCCTGCTTATGCGTATGAAGTTTCATTAAAATCGGTTCATTCATTTCGATAAAAAAGGACTTGAAAGTTTGTATGAAATGCCGTACCGAGTCAACGCTCTTAACTCTTGAATAAAAATTTGCACTTTAAAGCTTAATATTTCAAAAACGGATCCCTAAACCGAAAAATTGTTTTCAAAACCCACAATATTTTTAAAAGACCCATCCAACAACACCCCACCCCAATAGAAAAAAAAACATCCCCACTTTACGTGTAGGTAATTTTTTTTTTTTTTTCATGATTTTATGATACCACTTTGTCGGCGTGATGAATATGTATAACCATGCCAAATTATAGCTTTTACCTAACTATAAGGGTTTTTTGTTGTCTACGGAACCCTAAAAAGTATATTAAGAACCTTTTTTGGCTCATCATTTCATTATAACGTAACGTAGCTGAATATTATTCATGGTCCTCATAACCCCTTAATATTCCACTTATTAAAAACTTAAATATTTTAAGATCTACATGCGTACCTACAGTGCCCGGGCGTTCACACATCGTGGCTTAGGAAGAGACGACACACCACAAAATCTAACATTTTCTGAAAGTAGTGTAGTACTAGATGTGCTATTTTTAGGACCCTTTTCCACCAGAGCTAAGCCAAGCTGTTAAACTCAAACAATCCTATTGGTTGCTACCATAGATATAAGAAAGAAGGAGATGTGCCCAGGATGTTATATGTATGGAACCCTGTGTCTCTGGTTTTTAGAAGAAACCACTGAATAACACGGCATTCTTATAGAAATTGTCACAGTCGAAAGCGCACTAGTTCGCGGAGACAGAATTTGTACTATAAACAGCTCATACTGAGCATGTCGCGCGGACACAGATTCGACCGCTTGCCACTTCTCCTGTTTTTTATATTTCTTTGGTTTTTAACATACACATCCATCGCTACGCAGTTCAGCACATTTCTGGAGGAAAGTCAGCCTAGCGGCCGGGTGATGTACGTAATGACAGGAATACGAAAAGAGGCTAGTTTTTGAAGCTAGGATAGTTAGCTAGTCTTAGTGAGCTAGCAAGCTAGTAACTCTGGCTTCGTGTACACAGAACTAATTTCATTTTAGTAGGATGGAAGCTGTTATCTCTGCCTTGAAAGCCAGGATAGTTTAATGGGCTGGGGTTCTATTTTTGAGCCAGTAGTGCCTCCCACTACCGATCTTACTATCCTGGCTTGTGTACTAGCCTCGTGTGGCCGGCGATGATAATAACCAATCGGATAATTTTTCTCTAAGGGCTCATTTACGGAGACGCGGGGCGTCGTGCGGCGCGGCCCGCACTAAATTCAAAGATAGGGCGTTCTATGAGAGCGTTGTGAGAAGCGTGTGAGAAGCGATGTACGATTTCATACACCTGACGGCCCGCCGCCCGCCGTCGCACCGCGCCGCTCGACGCTCCGCGTCTCCGTAAATGAGGCCTAAGGACTAAGTCACCGCAATTCTATTGGCTTAAAATTTACTAGTATCGTGTAAACAGCCAGCATCGTGTGAGAGCAGTGGTGGCCCAGTGGTAACGGCCGCGACTTACGAGTTGTAGGTCGTAGGTTCGAACCCCGGCAGGCGCTTTACTTTGTGTAAATTATTTCATCACCGCTGCTCTCAAAACGGTGAAGGAAAACATCGTGAGGAAACCGGCATGTCCTAGAACCAAAAATTTGAAGACATGATTGTGACATCAACCAACCCGCCTTGGCCCGCGTGGTGGATTACGGCCCGCTCCCTCTCACCGAGAGGAGGCCTGTGTCCCAGCAGTGGGAACATTATAGGCTGATTATGTGTGTAAACAGCCAAGCCAGGATAGAATACACAGCTTTAAAAACTAGCTTCTTGTATCCCGGTCATAACTGTAGTGCTGAGAGCTACATGGGTGCTATAAGATAAGGAGACGTTATCGTAACCCTTGAATCTAATTACTTTTTAATGAGGAGCTTTTCTTAGAACTCAATTAGTATTTCACTTAGTTGATGGAGACGAAAACTCTACATATGGAACATTTTGAAATTTCCTATGCCACTGTGACGAGTGATCCCATAAGGGGTCCCATTTTTTCCTTTTGAATTACGGAACCCTAAAAGTAAATATTTACCCAGTATACCTTTAAAAAGTCCAAAATCGTTTATATTATGTCTACAACAGATGTTATTTCCGAAACGCTTTGCTTCAGTAAACATGAAACAATAAAATTGATTCTAAAGGCATGTTGACACAATTACGTTCTTTATAAAATACTATTTGAACAGGACTTGAGCGCTACCATTGCGCATCGTTCGCAACGAAATAAGTTGCGACAATTTATTATGCGAGACATGATTTATTTTTGGTCGAGTTGTATTTGCAGAGGTTTTTTTTAATTCCTGGGTAGGAGTACCTACGCGTTTATTAGTAGGATAACTCGATCTGAAACTTCAATCTACAAGACAAGAGTACCTACTAGGTAAAAACTTCAATCTAAAAGACAAGAGTACCTACTAGGTAAAAACTTCAATCTAAAAGACAAGAGTACCTACTAGGTAATAACTCAATCTACAAGACAAGAGTACCTACTAGGTAAAAACTTCAATCTAAAAGACAAGAGTACCTACTAGGTAAAAACTTCAATCGAAAAGACAAGAGTACCTACTAGGTAATAACTCAATCTACAACACAAGAGTACCTACTAGGTAAAAACTTCAATCTAAAAGACAAGAGTACCTACTAGGTAAAAACTTGAATCTAAAAGACAAGAGTACCTACTAGGTAAAAACTTGAATCTAAAAGACAAGAGTACCTACTAGGTAAAAACTTGAATCTAAAAGACAAGAGTACCTACTAGGTAAAAACTTGAATCTAAAAGACAAGAGTACCTACTAGGTAAAAACTTCAATCTAAAAGACAAGAGTACCTACTAGGTAAAAACTTCAATCTAAAAGACAAGAGTACCTACTAGGTAAAAACTTGAATCTAAAAGACAAGAGTACCTTCTAGGTAAAAACTTCAATATACAAGGCAAGAGTACCTACTAGGTAAAAACTTCAACCTAAAAGACAAGAGTACCTACTAGGTAATAACTCAATCTACAAGACAAGAGTACCTGCTAGGTAAAAACTTCAATCTACAAAACAAGAGTACCTATTAGGTAATAACTTCAATCTACAAGACGAGAGTACCTACTAAGTAAAAACTTCAATCTAAAAGACAAGAGTACCTACTAGGTAAAAACTTCAATCTAAAAGACAAGAGTACCTACTAGGTAATAAATTCAATCTACAAGACAAGAGTACCAACTGGGTAATAACTTCAATCTAAAAGACAAGAGTACCTACTAGGTAAAAACTTCAATCTACAAGACAAGAGTACCTACTCGGTAATAACTTCAATCTACAAGACAAGAGTACCTATTAGGTAATAACTTCAATCTACAAGACAAGAGTACCTACTCGGTAATAACTTCAATCTACAAGACAAGCGTACCTACTAGGTACTCTTGTCTTGTAGATTGAAGTTTCAGATCGAGTTATCCTACTATCCTACTAATAAACGCGAAAGTTTGTGAGGATAGATAGACGGATGTTTGTTACTCATTCACGCAAAAACTACAGAACGGATTTTGATGAAAATTCACGCACAGATAGTATATAAACTGATTTAACATATAGGATACTTTTTGTCCCAGTTAGCTTATTATACGAGTACTAAGGGCCTGTTTCACCACCTACGATTAAGTTCCAATTAACTTACTTGGCAGATAATTTCATACAAATTATGTTCCATTTTGAATTTATTCGGTAAGTATAGTGGCTATTACATCGTGAAATAAGCCCTTATGGTGGGTTGCACTATCTTACTTTAACAATAACAAAGACAGACTCTTGCACTTATTATATTATTAAGTATTCATTTCCACACTCAATAGTTATACATATAGTAATATTCACAAATCATTTCTCTTTGTAACTTACATAACTTTTGCTATTTGGGTCCGATTACCTTCTTACTTTTGTAGGTATTTATTCCTAAATACATAATTCCAGAAAGTTCCATCTAACTGTAATCCTTTACACGTTAAGATGTAAATAACATCGAAACATGCAGAGTGAGTAATGATTTCTACATGGTTTAATTCTTATTTGATGTGACGTCATGACAGTTTGCCATTCGATTTATTTCATTTCTGATTTCTTCCCCAGATGGATTGCGGCATGATTCTTTAAATGTAACTAGCGGCCCGGACCTCCTTCGCACGGTTTTGACAAACCCATGAAAGTTTTTATATTTTAAAAGTTAAATATTAATGTATTAAACATAAATAAAGCTTTCGAAATAAATTCTATAAAAATGATAGTGAAAACCGCATCAAAATCCGTGGCGTAGTTTAGAAGAATAACGCGGCCACACAGAGAGACACGAAAAGCGACTTTATTTTTTTGCATCGGTTTGTGATTTGCATCACAAACCGATATCAATTCGAGCAGATTTTGTTGAAATCCATAAATTTGAGGACAACATAACACGTCGATATATGTTTTATAAGGGTGACTATGTGGCCATTAGATCTGAATTGGACAAAATAAACTGGACTGGCCTTTTAAATTCCGAGTCAATGGATAGCGCTGTTGAAATATTTTACAGTAAATTATATGAACTTAGGGGACAAGTACATCCCTCTGAAATGTATTAAAAATCTTCGTATCCACTATGATATAGTTCTGCTCTGATAAAAGTATTGAAGGAGAAATATAAGTATCATCGTAAGTATAAGACGTATGGTAATATCTCTGATTTTCATTCTTTTTCCCTCTTACGGAGTAGGGCTACCAGCTTGGAAAAGACATGTTTTAATATTTACATGGATAAAATAGAATCATCAATAGTAAAAAATCCAAAATCTTTCTGGTCTTACATGAAAAGTAAGAGAATTTCTAATGCAATTCCTAAGTTCATGCAGTATGGTGACGTCACTGCGAGTAGCGGTGAGGATATCAGCAATTTATTTGCTTCGTACTTCCACTCCACTTTCCAGGAGCCTACTGTTCCAGTCTCTGGTATATCGTTGCAGACTTGTAGTGGTGGTAGTGGTGTTGATCGTGTTGAATTTATCAGTACGGTAGAAATATCTCATTCTAGAGTATTGAAGTTGCTCAAGTCCTTGGACCTTTCTAAATCAGGTGGCCCAGATCTCATACCTCCTGTGTTTATAGTACAATGTGCTGATAGTTTGGCTGCCCCATTGTGTATTGTATTCAATCGATCTATTTCTGAGGGTATAGTTCCTAAAATCTGGAAATCAGCATACATCACCCCTTTTCACAAGAAAGGAAACAAATCGGATGTTACGAACTATCGCCCGATATCTAAGTTATGTCTATTCTCAAAGATCCTCGAGCATATAGTTTATAATGATGTATATGCGGCTATGGAAAATAACTTTGGGGAGGAACATCATGGCTTTCTTAAAAAGCGATCCACTACGTCTAACTTGGTGCATGAGTTTATATCGGGTGGTAGGTGTGGGTCGTTACGTGATTTTCGCGAAACGTAACGTAACTAGTGACTTCGAAGGCGTCACCAGTTTTGAAAACACGTGATTTTAGTAACTAGTTATTTTTTCAAATTCTGTTCAGTGATTCAACATGGTTATTCTATCGAAGTATTACAGTTATTTACGAAACGAAAACATTAAATTATTAAGTACCTAGGTACCTACCTATTGTAATTACTTACGTTACTTATCACGAGTTTAGTTTTTGTGGCTATGTAATTACCTAAATAACAAAATTAACGAGTTTTAATAAAGTATTGCAAAAACATGCATGAGGCAATTAATAATTCTCGACATGAGCGAACTAATTTGAACTAAACGTAGGTAAATAAATAAACCATCAATGATATCTTTCCTTCCTCGGTCACTGCATTGTAATGTAACTACTTACAAAATCACGTGTTTATAGTTGCACTCGAAACTAGCTATTTGGTCACACGCCCATAACTAGTTCGGATTAATTCGTGTCACCGCTCGGGATTTCGGCTCATTCATTCGGTCACTGCATTGTAATGTAACTAGTTACAAAAATCACATGTTTATCGTTTCACTCAAAACTAGTTATTCAGTTACATGCCCCGTAGCCAGTTATTGTAACTAGTGACGTGAAATAACGCCCATACCTATCGGGTGGTATGGAACAACGCGCGCAGGTCGATGTCATTTATACCGACTACAGCAAGTGCTTCGACCGTATTGACCATCGTCTGCTGCTGGAGAAGTTACTCAAAGCCGGTATACATGGCGACCTTTATAGATGCTTTTCGTCTTATGTTGAGAATAGGAGTCAGGCTGTGGTTCTCCAAGGTTACACTTCGGGTTGGACCTCGGTCCCCTCGGGTGTACCTCAGGGTTCAGTTTTGGGGACCTTGCTTTTCACTTTGTTTATTGCTGATGTTATAAACTGCTTCAAACACTCTTACGTGTTGCTATACGCTGATGACATGAAGGTTCACAAGATTATACGTAATATCTCTGATACTCACTGTTGCAAGCTGATCTTAATAGATTTGAAGACTATTGCAAACATAATTTGCTCCAATTGAATGTGTCTAAATGTTTTCAAATGACCTTCACGCGCCAGAAGTCTATAATAAATTCAACCTATAGTCTCAATCGACTTGCCTTAGGCAAAATTAATAGCATTAGGAATTTAGGTATTATACAGGATGGCAAATTACTATTTGATCAACACGTTGACAGTATTGTGGGCAGGGCCTCCAAAGCACTAGGATTTGTAATTAGAGCCTCAGCCTGTTTCCGTTCTCTGAAGACGATCAAAGTTTTGTACTGTTCGTTCGTACGCAGCCACTTGGAGTATGCATCGCAAGTCTGGAACCCTCAATATGCGACCTACAATTCGCGCATTGAGGGTATCCAGAAAAAGTTTCTGAGATATCTTGATTATAAGGCGCAGCAAATATCTATTGATTACAGTCACCGTTGTTAGAGATACCATTTTCTCCCACTGTATCGTAGGCGACTCATTAATGATATATGTTTTTTGATGAACATAGCCAATGGCTCGATTGACTGCTCGGAACTATTAGCAAAGTTATCATTTCGCACTAACACTATTGGATTGCGTAAAAGGCCGCTTCTAGGTGTGCCTTCTGCCAGTACGAATTATAGGCGTAATGCTTTTCTTATAAGAAGCGCTCGAAGCTTCAATGAGGTATCTTCTGAACATGATGTTGACTTATTTTGTACTAAGATAAGCACGGCAAGGACGCTCTTAGCCAAGTCATTTTTTGTGGATGATGCACCGGCTTGTGGTTCTTAAACTTATATTAGCAACATGAATAAATAAAACTAACCTACTAATAAATAAAACTAACCTGCTAATGGATAAAACTAACCTACTTAAACTTTAAATACTGTTCAGCTTAAATTAATCGATATCTTATACATTTGTGGACGCTTGTTATTAGCAAATTGATAATACGTTGTGGTTAAATATTGTTTGTAATTAGCCTGTAAGCCTTCCTAAGAGTAATAATAATAAAAAAAATATAATAAGTACTTACTTATAGATATAGAAGTATAGAATTTTAGTAAGTTATGTATAGCAGTTGGGTGAATTTATGTTTTCGTCTGAAAATAGCGTAGGACTAGTGCAGGGAAAAGTAGAAAGAACGAGAGCACGTGGAGGTCGCTCATGCGATCGACCAGATTAAATCCGTAGTGAGCGACCCATACACGAATGCACACATGTTATAGCCGACAGAGAAGGATGACGTCGCATCGTGGGATTCGGCGCACAATGTTACATTCGCAAAATGACATATTGACGCAAAATGACACATTCGCAAAATATCTTTTCTCAATAATCCACACTAACAAAATGACACATTCTCAAAAAGTCAGATCACATAATGTGCGATTTGTTAAAGTCTCATAAGTCCGTATTACAGAAAAAAACTCCAGCACTGATCTTTGTTTAAATCTAGTTTAAAACTAGTTTATGAGTATTAAGTGACGTTCTGTAATACGGACCTTAGTGACTTCTTGCAGTAGGCGATGATTTATGCATAAAAAATAATACTAATTTAATTATTTCAGTATTTAATCATATTGTTGGGGATTTCAGTTAAAACTCCTCTTGATAATCACTTATAGATTTATTTCCTTTTACTTAGGTTGTACACACACACATATTATATAGGTATCACACATTACACAGGTTATTACATAGTTATCAGAATGTTACATAGGTATACTTACTTCTTCTAGGTACTACTTAGTGCTCTACTAGTGAGCTGTGGACTGAACTGTGTCGTAAATCGTTTGGAAGTCGCGACACCCCTCAAGGGGTGTGTGACTGGCGGTGCCGGGGCATAGCCCCCTGACCGCGGAGGCAACACGGTGACCCGTCAATACGGGCCCCTCTTCTTGGCGGCCTAGCACGGCCTACAGATGCTGGGGCGCGGCTAATCGCGCCCCTGTGTATAATTGCTATAATTGTGTCTGCAGGCACGCCACGACGCTGCTAGTCAGCGCCGCTTTCTTCACCGTACCCCGGCGGTCAACCCCTACCAGGTGGAACCCCCATCTACATGGGTGAAGCCCAGCAGGAGGCGACCAGCGACAGAGGTACGGACTCGACGTTCCTGCAGAAGGGTGAGTGGCCCCCGCCCAACACACTTTCAGAGCGAGCCGAGCCTGCGTGGGTTAGGGGGACCGTGTTGTGGGTGTGTGGGTGGCATTGTGTTGTGTGGCGCCACCCGGTGTCTATGCGAGAAACGCGCACGCCCGCGCTGCGTCTTCGCATGTGTGTTTAGTGCCTGTGTAGAGGTGAATGTCTGATGTTTACTACGTGACACGCCTAAATTATCCTAGCACGCGCCACGCAGCAGGTGTATGTAGTGTTGTGGAGTCTATTTGTCACAAGTGAGCCGCGTGTAGACTGAGGGCGACTCACTCGGAAGTCCAGTCCGGTGTGGAGTCACTCGTCCGCGACCAGGTCGCGGGGCAAAGGTCGTCTCGCGTCAGGGGGGCGCGCATGCCAGGGCGCGATCTGCTTGACGTGGGGCCAATCAGACGCGTCGGCACGCGCGAACATTCCCTTCGCGAGGCGCCGCACAAAGTCGTCCAGGCTCTCAATCCCGAGGTCCCTCTGGATGACGTCGTTCCTCACGAAGCGAGGGGCGTCCACGATGGTGCGCAGCGCTTGGCTCTGCTGCGCACGTAGAATCTTGCGATTGGTCTCGCTCGTGAGGGCGAACCATGCAGGGGCGGCGTACGTCAAGATCGGGCGCACGTACATCTTGTACACGCCCAGCTTGACGCGCGCCGGAATGCGGGACGAGAGCACCGGACGCAGGAGGTTGCGGGCGACCCTACCTTTTGCGGCGACCGCGCGAACGTGCGACTCCATTGAGAGCCGACGGTCGATAGTGACCCCCAGGTATTTGACCCGGGGCGACCATTCGACGTCGGCTCCTTGCAGCTTCAAGGGTGGCGGGAGCGGCGCGGCACCAGTGACCATCGCCTGCGTCTTACCCACGTTGACCGACAGCCGCCACTTCGACAGCCATTCGGGAAGAAGGTCCAGGGCGCGCTGCATCTTCACCGCCGCGTACTTTGCGTTAAGCGAGGTGGTGATGTACGCGGCGTCGTCTGCATACAGCGCGAGCATGGCGTCGGCAGTGGTGGGGATGTCGTCGGTGTAACGCGAGTAACACGCCGGCGATACGCAGCTGCCCTGCGGCACACCGGCACGCACCGGGCGAGCGCTGGAGAGCGCTCCGTCGACCACCACCCTGAAGGTCCTGTGAGACAGAAAAGCAGAGACCACTTTAACGACGCGACGGGGCGCGTCTGACGTGGCTAACTTGAAAATAAGGCCGTCGTGCCACACACGGTCGAAGGCCTTCTCCATGTCGAGGAATACTGCCACCGAATATTCCTTTTTGTTAAGCGCGGCTGCGAGGTGGTGCAGTACCCTCGACAGCTGAAGTGTCGTGCTGTGCTCCGGCCGGAACCCGAACTGTTCTGGTCGTGGCGCTATGTGGGGTTGGAGATGTCGCAGCAGGAGTGCTTCGAACACCTTGGAGACGGTCGGCAGCAATGTGATCGGCCGATAGCTCTCCGGCTTCAGAATGTTCTTCCCCGCCTTGGGCAGCATAATGACGCGCCCCTCCTTCCACGAGGCGGGAAAGGCCCCCGTGCGCAGTATCCCCGTAAACAGGCGCGCCAGCGCCGCTACCATACGGAACGGCAGGTGGCGCAGCGCTGTGTTGGTGATACCGTCCGCACCGGGGGCCTTCCTGGGCTTCGTTCGCAGGATGGCGCGTCTGACTGCGCCCGGCGAGAAGAAGACGGGGTCCTCATCGGGAGCTATCGGCGTAGCGAAGTAGTCTCCCAGGTGTTTCTCAACTGCCGCGACATGTTCGCGGTCGCTGGTCGGGTTCGGCTGGAACTGACGCTCCAGGTGTTCGGCGAAGACCTCCGCCCGGTCCTCCGATACGTACTTGTACGCCCCGTCGCTATTCAGTAGCGGACGCACCGGGGCTGGGGTATTCGTGAGCTGGTTGCATAATTTGTGTATCGACGGCCAGTTATCCGTCGTGGCGTCGATCCGTTCCTCCCAGCCCGCGGCGGTGTGCGCCTGTAGCTCGGCCTTCACCCTCTCCGCGAGACGGTTTAGCTGCGTCTTGAGCGTCGGACATCTCAGCTGTTGCCACTGCTTGCGTAGGCGCCTCTTCACGGCGATCATCGCTGTAATGTGTGTCGGCAGGGGTGGCAATGGCCTTCCCCCCTGCGGTTGCGTTGTAGTCGTCGCCGCTTCTAAGGCGCTTTGTATGCAAGCAGTGACGTCATCCGCCATCTGGTCTACGTCCGCGGCGGTGGCAATGGGCCGAGTCGGCGTAGTGGTCTCTACTTTTTCTGAGAAGGCTGTCCAGTCCGTTGATCGACGTGGCGCTAGTGGCTTCAATCGGGTCGGCACCCCGGATAGGACGACGAGTACAGGATGGTGATCCGACTGTAGCTCGTCGTCCAACACTTGCTGCGTGATCTGACGGTGTAGCCCTCGGTGGACTACGACGTCCAGCACGTCTGGCATGAAAATTGCGGCATCTGGGTAGTGGGTCGGTGTGTCTGGGCCGGACACCGTATAACCGAAGGCTTCCGCATCCGCGAAGAGTCGTCTCCCATTGTCGTTAGTGGTATGACTGTTCCACGCTGGGTGCTTGCAATTTAAATCCCCGGCGAGGATAGTGGCGTGTGTTGAGTGATTCAGCAAGGCCCGCAGCTCTGTCAGGTCTAGGCGGGCCGCGGGCGACTTGTAGCAGGCATAAAGTTCTATGTCCTCGCCGGCTATATGTAGCTGGACACCCAGCGCGTAAAAACTGCTGAGTGACGGCGGGGGGAGTTCTTGATGAACGACTCTTCGCTTCACAAGTACCGCCAGACCACGGTATATCCTGTGCTGTGCCGACCGTTCATCTTGTCTATAAACGAGATATCCCGGGAACCTAATCCTGTCCCCAGGTCCCAGGAGCGTCTCGCTTATGAGCGCCACGTCGATGTTTTGTTCCCTCAGGAGATGGCGGAGGAGGGCGACCTTTTCCCGGAGGCCGCGGGCATTCCAGTGCATTACCCTCAATGAGCTAGCCATGGTACAGCGTTAGCAGGGCGGCCAGGCCATCGAGGATAACTGTCTCCACATCCTGTCCCTGCCTGATGGCCTTGATTAAGTCCATCAAGAGCTGTATAGCGCAGGCTGTGAAGTGTTTCTTCTTGTCTTTGTCTTGTGGTGGCTGCATACTAGTAGCGCCACTCGTAGTTTTGGGGAACCTTTCTGGTTCCCCCTGTTGCCGATGCGCTAAGGTGGCGCTGGCGTCAGTAGCTCCGCCCTTTTTAAATATGGCGGATTTTGCGGTTTCTTGCAGTGGCCGCTGCGCTCTGTTGGCGCTAGTAGTAGCAGCTTCTCCCTTTTGTGAGTGTTTCACAGCCTGCGCCCCCGATGATGAGGCAGGGACGTCGGCCCCGGGAATATCTGCTTGCGTCACCGCGGGGGGCTCGGGCTTCTTCCCTCTCCTTTTCCCCCCGCGTCTCTTCTTCCTCCGCCTCGAGGAGGTGGCTTCGGTCCGCTGTGTGGGCCCGTTGGCTGCCGCCATCAGTGACGCGCCTTGTGCCTCTTCTGGAATCTCCTTTTGCCTCTCGGTGGCCTCTCGGGGCCGGCGTGTGGAGGCCGTGATGGCGACAGTCCCCGCTCGCTTGTTCCTTATTTCCGTCTGGAACACGGGGCATTTTATGTTGCTCGCGGGGTGCGGGCCACCGCAGTTGACGCAGGTGGCCGGCTCTTCCCGCGGGCGTGGGCAGTCTCGTGCCGCGTGCTCCTCCCCGCATCGCACGCAAGCGAGCGGTCTGTGGCACTGGTGCGAGCTGTGCCTGAAGCGTTGGCACCGGTGACACTGGGCGGGCCCACGTTTGCCGCGCCAAGCCTCTATTGTGACACCCCGCATGTATAAAAATACGGTGGTGTCGAATATGGCCCGGACGTCGGGGGTCCTCTTGAGGATGGCATGAAATATACAGCCGGGTCGCCCTTGTGCGCCTTTGATATGGCGCACGTACTCCGGCTGGTATCCCAACGCCCGGAGTTCCTCCTCAATCTCCTGGGGGGGGGGTGTCCGCCGGCAGCCCCCTTATGGCAATTTTAAACTTCTTGTCCGCTGGTAGGGAGTAGGCGAACCAGGAGACGCCGCTGTCCTTCTCCTTTTCCAGGCCGGTCAAGTATCTTTGGACCAGCCTGTATTCGTCCTCACTATTTGGGACGAATTTAACGCCCGTCCCAAACGGCCGAGCATTAGGAGGGTGGCCAAGTTTTGCTGCTAGGGCCCTGAAATGGGTGGCCCAGTTTGGTAGCCTCTCCGCTACCAGCGGCGGGTATCGCGGCTTCCCCGGTTGTTTCGTCGTCGTCGTCGTCGTCGTCGTCGTCTTCGTCGTCGCCGTCGTCGTCGTCGTCGTCGATTCAGTACCGGGGATGGTAGCGGGGGGTACAAAAGAAGTAGAGGGGACAGGGGTAAAAGTTAAAGCACTTACCCCTGTAGCTGTCATGTCCGGTGAAGGTGCGGAGTGTCGCACTGCGTCAGCGAATGTGGGCGACCGCGGTGAGTCCAGGCAGGACCGCTTCGCTATCTCCGCTTCAGTGTCGCTGGAACTCCTTCTTCTTCTCTGAGGCTTGGGCTCCAGGTTAAACTCGAAGCCAAAGCCCAGCGGTCGCGATAGTGGGGTCATAAACTCAGCCCCTACTCCAGCGGTGGGCCGCTGTCCGGATCTCGGAGTCGTGTCCGACGATACGTCTTCTTGACCGGACGCGGCCGAACACGCCGATGCTATCGACATGTTCGATCCCGCGCGTGATGAACCTGCCGATAGCATGGCAGGCGAGTCGCGGGCGGAAGTGCGGGGGGGCGCCGGTGAGTCAGGCGCCCGTGGAGAACACAACACTTCACTGCTTTTAAAGTCAGTTTTTGCGGCACTCGCCGGTCCCGCCAGCGAGAAGCGGGGACCAGGCGCGGCGGAGCGCGAAGCTGTCACAGCTTTAGCCGCTGCGCCCGCGGGCGCGGGCGGCGACGTGAAGCGCGGTGGTGGCGCAGCGGTGTGCGTGGGAGGTGCGCGGGAGCGTGCAGATGGTACGGTCGCGTGCGGCGCGAAGGCGCGCGCGGCGGGCGGCGCAGCGGTGCGCGCGGCGAACGGCGCAGTGGTGCGCGCGGTGGGTGGTGCCGCGGTGCGCGCGGCGGTCGGCGCATCGGTGCGCGCGGCGGGCGGCGCAGCGGTGCGCGCGGCTGGCGGCGCAGCGGAGCGCGCGGCGGGCGTCGCGCGGCTAGTGTGCGCGGGTGGCCCCGGGGCCATAATCGGCACTGGGCGAAACGTAGCGGGGCGGATAGGCACCGCCTGCGGGCGGCTCGACGATGGCGTCGGCGCAACACGCGCAGGCGCCGATGACGTCGGCGGGCCGGCGGCAGCAGCGGTACTTCTCCCCCCTCCTCTTCTCTCTTCTCCCCTCATCTGCGATGGTCCGGCTGACGGCGGACCGGACGCCGCGTCGCCGATGTTCGGCAGCGACGTCGCCCGGTCCAACGCCTGACGGGCGTCGGGGCGCCCGGCATCGCGGCCAAACGAGGCGCGCTTGTCGGGCTTCGTCATCTCAGCGGGTGGTGGTCTCCGCGGCCGCTGCGGTGAGCAAGCTCACCGAGCAGCAGCGGTGGCTCCCTCTGTGTCTGCACAGGTGCCGGCTGTGTTACCTGCACACACACAAGGAAACGAATAAAATTTGCGGCCCGCGCGGATAACTACACTGAACACTGGACTGATGACCGTGTAGCTCGACCACTGGCGATCCTGTGTCGTAAATGTATTTTGGTCCTGCTTACATAGTAAATCACCATAGCGCAAGTCGCAGATGGCTCTCGTGAGTCTGAACAATATTTCGACCAATAGTGAAGCTAGAATATGTGGGCGAGTCCATTTGGCTCTCGACATGTAGCGACATGTTCTCGGGCTTTGTTCTGTCTTTCTATTGTTTGTGTTACGAGTTTTCTACATGTTGAGACTTGTCTAAGAAAGTGTTTGTTATGATTCATTATAGGTATATTCTTCTATCAAGTTTATGTAATATGTTATGTACTATGGTATGTAAGGTGTATAGGGTAATCAAACTAATCCTATGCTCCAGTAGGTACAATTTACTTATATCTATGGCTATTTTAATTATTATTTATTCAAGTATTTCAATCAAACTTAATTATACTTTTACAATTAGTTAGTTAGGTAGTTCTTCGTGTTGTCGTCGCCAACACATATTATTTATTCATTTCCATATAATTTAACATAGGTAAAATAAATAAAAAATGAAAACTGAAATATAATATAAATTAATATTAACGTAAATAAAAAAAACACTGTGTCCGAAGTGAAATTTCGAGGTTTTGATATTACGCGAAAATGGCATTTTGCGAAAATGCCATTTTGCTAATGTGACGTTTTGCGATGTGGCGTTTTGAGAATATGACTCGCGTAATTGTGTACAGTATGGAGTTTTGGAAGTCTTACATCACTTATTGATGGACTGTGTTCAATACGAGTCTAATAGAAAGGATCTGTTTGAGGTATCGAGCTTGAACCGACAGCTTGAAATAGACACATTCCATAAAATTTTGTCTCAGCCAAATGGTGATGATGCGAAGAGTCTGTTCAGGTTCATGACCCAGATGTAAGCTATAGCAGTGTGTATTTAGGGTACGCTGGGACTGATAAACGCATTGCAAAAAGTCCCTAGTTAAACAACGAAAAAAAAAGTATAGTATTAGTTGTTCATTTTCATGAGTAATACACTCCGTTAAAGTATGTCCCTCGTTTAACATGTTGTATAATGGATGATCACCTATCCTCATTGCTTAACCTTGAAGTTCGATACGTGCGCCTGTTATTATTTAGCTAGAACTTCTTCAGAAATAAAGCCCAATAAATGAATTGGCACAGCAACAAAACCATCGGAAATGAAAGCCCTTACTTTATTCCCCGCGCGCCTAATAAAATACTTAAAAAGTTTCCGACGGAAACCAATTAATCAAAAAAATCCAATAACAAAATGTAATTCTAGATCATATTTCTTTTGATTTGAAGTGATAGTTCAATATCAATGTATATGGAGTGTTCTGAGAAACTCGTGATGTAGAGGAAAATCATCCGAGTGAAAACTTGGTACCTAACTATGTTGTTTCGTATATTTGACGAGTTTAGGTATCGAGTCTAGATTAGGTGCGATTTAGATCAAATTCCAAGTTTGTTGATACAAGATAAATAAATAAAACCGGTCCAGAGCGAGTCGCACTCGCGCACCGAGGGTTCCGTACCATCATTTCTATGTAATTTTTGTTGATGATTTCCGAAAAACTGTGCCATTAGGTAATACAGGCTGGTATCCGCAACTCCACGACAATGCGCGTATTTTGCGTATAAAAAAAACTGTGCCATTTAGAGACATCGTTTTATTTTTCCTGTAATACATAAACTTACTACCACATAGAATAATTTCACATTTTTCTCTCCGCAATTTTCGGAGATAAGGTATTTTTTTTTAGATTTTTCATCAAAAGTCGAAAACTATGCGGCCTAAAAAAAAGAAAAAATATGTTTCAGAATGTCAAACAGAGGTCTTTCATATGATACCCCACATGCACTATGCATACTAGTAGCCCCACTTCGATTTTTTAAGACCGTCTTTCAGTCCCTCTTGCAAAAACTTTCTTAATTACAAAAACAGTTGGGCAAACGTCATCTAAAACTGTTCCAAGCAAGTTGATAGCATTAGTAGTTCTTGAGATATCTAACTGTGACAGACAGACAGACAGATTGAGTCACACCATAAGGGTTCCTTTTTACCATTTTGGTACGGAACCTTAAAAAAAAATGGCGTATGTAAAAAATAAAAATAACTCCAATCTGAATTTTTAAATAAATAATTTATTTACGTCTTTTTACAAAGTAAAACATTTACAAACTTATAAATACATAGTAGTACCAAGTTCTTCAACAGATTAGCTTAAATACTTATAAACAAACTAGTTCAATTTAATTACACATGTTGTTACCCACAGAACAGATAAACCTCTTTATCTGAACCTTTTCTTATCTGTCACTTTTTTATTCAAAAATAACGATGATGAAATTTTAATCATTCATGAAAAAAAAAATTAATAGTAAACAATTAAAATGTTAAGCCAAGGAGATTAGTTATTTATTAAATTGACTACTTAATAGTTGTCGCGTTTTAGGATGGCAATAGCGGTCATTGACCCACCTACATTTTCCAAAATTTTTTAGTTCAAAAACTGAAATATCAATATCTATCGTGATCTTCAACATGTTCCAATAATAAAAAAACAAACATAGTTTATTGTTTGGGTTCCTACGAAGAGATAATAGGGAAAGGGCAATGACCTCTATTGCCATGCTACAACACAACTACTATAGTTTAAGGCCCTGCATCCAAGCGTGGTTTAGCTCGGTGTGTAAGTGAAATAGCGTTATGGCTGTCTAGTTTGACGCACGAGATAGAAGACTGTCACGCACACGTGCAAATAAAATCATATAAAATTAGAAATTAACTACTTAATAATAAATAATCCATCACTGGATGCAGTTTCGCATTTGACATTTTGTGGTATATTTTTATTTATAATTATAATTGTTAATGAAGGGATAAACAGCTTTTAAAGATTATTAAAAGGTATGTTTAAAGATTTTTTTGGTGAATTCAAATATGTTTAATTATGTTTTGAGTTCCATCACTGTATGCGAAAAGGACTTGAAAATATCATATTTTATTCATTTGTCATTCAAATCACAACTACCATTCTTTGACGACAATTAATCTGCCTAGCCTTTTCCCAACTATGTTGGGGTCGGCTTCCAGTCTAACCGGAAGCAGCTGAATACCAGTATTTTACATGGAACGACTGCCTATCTGACCTCCACAACCCGGTTGCTGGGTAATACGATACCCCTTGGTAAGACTGGTTGTCAGACTTTCGGGCTTCTCACGACCCGTAACGACTGTCAAAGATCCACGAATGACAGCCGGGACCAACGGCTTAACGTGCTTTCCGAGGCACGGAGGATTCTCGGTATGTAAAGATGGTCACCCATCCACAGATCAACCCCGGCAAGCGTAGCTTAACCTGATGGATCGACCCGTGCGACTGTTATTACTTAGCCACGAGCTCCTCTTACCATTCTTTGACAACAATTCATTTATTTATCTGACGGTACCTTCATGCACCATTTCGTGATATCGTGTATCCGTCAAATAATTCAAGCTTAAAGTTCATCGAAGGTTCATTTCCACAGATTTGTACATATGTACAAACACCATTACGGTCCTAAAAGCCGAGTCTAGACGGACAATATTTATATTTGCACAGTAAAATACCTGGCGGTCCGATCGACTGAACAACACTCTAACTTAATGCATGTAAGGGCATGTACCTACCGATTCAACGAAAGTTTGGTCAAACGTATCGCGATATATTTTATTTACTAGGAATATGGATACCTACTGATGTTCTTATTTATTTATTTTGTAATGAACATACTAAAATATTAATTTTAGAATTGAGATTCGGAGTGGAGGAGTGTTAGGTAGGTTCGAATGACGTTTTTGCGAAGGTCGCCCCAGTTCGAAAAAAATTGCGAGTGGTACGCCAGTTCGAAAACTCATTAAATCGAAAACCGCTATATCGAATGACGTTATCGCGAAGGTCGCCATTTCGAAAAATTTTGCGAGCTGTACGCCAGTTCAAAAGTCATGGTATCGAAATCTGATGTTGAGTTAATTTGTCTTTCTTTTCTTTTTTTTTTCCCAAAACAAATCAAAAGACCATGCTCTCTGTGTCTCGTCTCATTGAGGTCGTGAGCTTGATTTCCAGAAAAATTAACTCAACATCGGATTTCGATACCATGACTTCCGAACTGGCGTACCTACAGCTCGCAACTTTTTTCCAAATGGCAACCTTCGCGATAACGTCATTCGATATAGCGGTTTTCGATTTAATGAGTTTTCGAAATGGCGACCTTCGCAAAAACGTCATTCGAACCTACAAATCACTCCCGTGTTAATCCAGGGCTAGCTATCTACATACCAAATTTCACACAAATCGGTCCAGCCGTTTGAGCGTGAAGAAGTAACAAACATACAAACACACACACACACTTTCGCCTTTATAATATTAGTGTGAAGTGATTAGGAAGTAATATAAAGTAATTTATAGTAACAATTCTATGTTTTTGGGATTAATTATTTAGGTCAATGAAATCATACAATAGGTAACTATAATTTTTTTTTAATAAAAGTTTAACGAAAAAATTATTATGTTAAATAAATAAGATAATTTTCTATTATGTTTGTGTCAAAATTTTTGTAGGTCGATTAGTAACCATTTTACCAGAACCATCTAGGGGGCCATGGCCCCTTGCCCCCAACCCGCGCCCCTTTATCCGCCCTTGTAATAGTAAGATAAGATTAATTAAGATTAATGTTGCTACGCCAATACCGACACAGTCATGTAGAATATATGTTTAGCTTCTGCTATCAATTACCTACATGAATAACATAACTTTAGTCAAAGCTTCCTACTTCATTAGTGCATACCTAACTTTATATTGAAAAAAAAACAGTGACTCTTACAAATTCCAGCAGACTGTATAACGAGAAGGTAACAGTTTACATAAATATAAAATACAACCTGTTTTACCATTTTAGCTTCAAAACACTATGTCGTGTAAACTGTAGTGCATTCATAAGTAAAAATGTCGCTGACTCCAAGTTACGATCGTGTTCAGGGAACGGTAGAATAAAATAAGCTTAGAAAAAGGAAAGGTAAAATTGGTACCGTGCATCAAAGTCCCGATATTTCGTGATAACAAAAGCTTTGAATTTTTAATGTACCATTTGATAGCAAAATGACAGTAGAAATGACAGTAAAAGTGTCATTTTGCAGCTACTTAAAAGTCCGACCATAGATAATTATCGTTTGCAATCTCAGCGGTCTGTGCTCACCGAATGAGCCATGTAAGTACATATTGTAACACAAAATAAAAATCGCCTCGATCCAAATCGGAAGTGGTAAGTCTTTTCATGTTTTATCCTACACAAAAAAATAAAAAATAAAAATCCTGACTTTATTCATAAAAACTAAAACGCTAACAACCTACAAACCTATTTCACTTATTATAATAGTATTCTGTCTGTACTTTTCTTTCGAATTATGATTTGAGTTTGAAAGAAGAAAACAAAACACTATTTTAACTAAAGTAGGTTTGTAGAGCGTGTTAGTTTTTTATGAACTTGGGGTTTGTAGTTAAGTTTAGTAAGTACTAGAAAGGTTTTTCACGCCCCGAAATCAAAGGTGGCGCAGCCGGCAAATTGACGTAGAGTGTCAATTTCCTTGACTGTACATAGATAGGTACCCACCATAGACAATTAGTTGGGATGTGGGGAAATATCCAGAAAATTCATAAAACGGAGAAAATCGTAAGTTGCTAAGGGTAATTGAAGACAGCGCCATCTGTGGAAATTTTCGTGAACTAATTATGAGTTTCCCTGGCAGAAGCACTTTGCTTTTCAGAGAATAAATTTACTGGCACTGAGATTATGTGGAGAGTAGCCATATTCATACGAAAACTACTTCATAGATGGCGCCCCATAATAACTATTTTAAAAACGTTGCTAATTTATAAACGTTGCATCATGTTACCCAGTAACTGGGTTGTGGAGGTCAAATAGGCGGTCCATGTAAAATACTGGTATTCAGTTGCATCCGGTTAGACTGGAAGCCGACCCCAACATAGTTGGGAAAAGGCTAAACCGATAGATTGATTTATTCTTAACGTGCAGACGTTAAGAATAAGTCAATCTATCGGTCTAGCCTTTCAATCAATCTCACGGTTAAGGTGAGTAGTGCCGCCAACTAGCTTTCCATATCTTCAGACTTGTGATTTTTTTCTCAATGGTGGTGCTAGTTGGTGGCACTACTCGCCTTAACCGTACCTACATTATTTGACGTTGTACCCCCATGATAAGTAAAAGGAAGTAAGCCAAGGACGCGATACTATGAGATAAAATTGCAACCAAAATTAGTTGTTTGTTTACCTTAAACCCGAAAAGGGGTCATTGTACTCATCATTTTGAACATTTTTTTCTATGGGACTAACCTTGCAATCGCGAAAAAAAAATCAGCTGTGCCATACATTTGTGTTCACTTTAATCGACAAAATGTGTGGAACAGCAGATTTTTTTTTAACGATTTCAAGGTTGGTCCCATAGAAAAGTTGTTAAAAACGATGAGTACAATGACCCCTTTTCCGGTTTAGGGTAAACAAAAACTAACGTTGTATACAAATCTACTTTAAATTCAAGTAGCCTTAGTTGATATTTGAATGAAAAAACTTTTTCGTTAAGGCCCAGATTTCCTGAAAACGATCAAAAAGGTGGTTTTTTAAAGCAGTGTATCTCATAAACCGTAAATAATTTTGACATGTAAAAAAATATGATATTTTCAAGTCTTTTTCGCATACAGTGATGGAAGCCAAAACATAATTATACATATTTTAATGCACCAAAAAAATCTTTAAACATACCTCCTAATAATCTTTAAAAGCAGTTTATCCCTTCATTAACAATTATAATTATAATTAAAAATATACCATGAAATGTCAAATTCCAAATTGCATCCAGTGATGGATTACTTTTTATTAAATAGTTAATTTCTAATTTTATACGATTTTATTTGCATTTTTACGACATAATTCCGGTGCGCGTGAGAGTCTTCTATCTCGTGCGTCAAACTAGACAGCCATAACGCCATTTCACTTACACACCGAGCTAAACCAATCTTGGAACCTGGGCCTTAAGAAGTATCAATTTAGACGATGTCTAATAGATTTAGGTATGTTTTTTTTATATTTTTCATTAAACTACATTTATTTATTTAATCCGACTAAGCATGCAATTGGGCCTAACTTAACGTAACATTATTTTGCATAAAAATTTATAGTAAAATTATGTAACGGATAAACATAATTATCTGACGTTGAAAAAAAATATCGTCACCATGAGCATACACTTTACCTACGCAAGATTTTAAAGTCGAAGTTACGGACATTTTCGAAACCATACTATGACATGGTCATGACACCATGACAATTATGAAATAGATACTTCTTTTCGCAAAAAATAAAAAAATAAAAGTGTCTAAAGATAGTTGGAACTAAAAAAATTCTACACTTTCGACCTTAATAATTAGGCAGCAATTGTTATTTCTCGAGGAAGACGATTTTGAATTTTGTGTTGCTATGCTGTGCGTATTTATGCTCGTGATTGCACATGCATCCAATTTTGTACACGCAGCAGCAGGTGTGTGTACAAACTGTCAAATTTTCTTATTCGATTTTGAACCAAATTATTTTAAACTTTAAAACGTGAACAGTTAGTTCACGTTTTAAAGTTTAAAATAATTTGGAGAAATTTGACAGTTTGGTATAACCTGTTGTCTGTACATTGCTTGATGAAATTACGGCATTAATAATTTAGCAAGGAAAATGAAATAAAGAAAATTTAATTATCATTAAAATGCAATATTTATTAAGAAAATCACAATATAATGTAAAGTACTTCACAAAGGCTATTTAACATTTATAATTCACATCTGTACAAATTATATTATTTTCGTATTTTATAAAACAAGAGAATTTTGACTAACATTTTTATGACTAGTGACATACTACTATTTTATAAATAAAATACAAAACAATCATCAATGTTCCAATTTCTTTTTTGGATAATAAACATTATAAACCGTCAATAAAGATCACATTAATATAAAAAAAGTACATAACAAAATAAGCCAAACACACTGCTCAAAATCATGTAACCTCTTATGAAAGTAATAAAGTAATATTGTATAGTCTAGGAAGTGAATTGTTGAGCAAATTGCTACCCTAAAGCTCCATTTACACAGTGCACGTTTTTAAAACGTGCAAGTTTGCCCTTCAATTTTATGGTATGCCACAGGCAATAAACTTGAACTGTGGAAATGGAGCTTAAGTATTCAATTTGCTTAACAATTAATTTCTGTTACTTAACCTCTTATAAAATAACATTACCTAAACGCCTGCACCCAGTATTTACATTAAAAACTTACTGCAGGTTTCCATAATTCCATTTAATTACTAGGTTCATATTTTTTTTAATTATTCGAATACGATTCACAACAAATCTAACATGGCTACAAAGGAATAAATACAATAATAATTGTTTAATTTCTTAAGTCCAATTTTCTCTTTCTTCATCCTTTTTTTAGTTGTTTTGATAACTATTCGAGAAAATATTTAAAGAATGAAGAATAAGCCTTTTTCACAATAAGTTCCACTTTTAGCTGTCACAAATAATTTCGTACACATTCTGTTTTTTTTTTTAATTTATCTAGATGACCTGGGGCTGAAATAGGCCCTAAGCTTCCTACAATGATCTAACCATTACTAGACATGTTTGAACAATTTTATTTATCTTAAAATAACATTTTTTATTTTAGACGTTAACTTTTCACAAACAAAATACATACCTACTTAGAATTTGTGTGTTTGGGGCAAAGCGTTCTAAATTCTACAACTGACTCATACTGACACTAAATCCAATGCTACATGTAGAAAATTTGTCATTTAAAAAATCGACATTGTGAACAAGAATGTACAATTACTATAATTTTTACAGTTTCTAAATCTCCTACAAACCTACATACCCTTCCTTCCTCCAATACTAAATTATCACCGATTTGCAACGGCTATTTAATTGCACACCAAATCCATGGGTTTGTACTACAAATGCTAATTTATCATCATAAATAATTAATACCATCTAAAAACTTTTTACATATTCAAGCATATATGTATATGTATCGCAAAGCATTTTTTTTATTTCTAATTAATTTTGAGCTTCAAAACTTTGCAAAAATAGTGATTATATGCGTTTTTCGGGCCTCAAAAACAACGTCTATTTCAATATACTTACTGTGAGAGAACACAGAATGCATAATGATTGGCCTATTATATGCCGTTGTGAATATAATAGTAGGTAGCAAGTTGTGTCTCAAACGCATGCAAGTAATAATCGTAATAAATAATGTGCATAATTATCATTTTTCAACAAAAAATTCTGATATTTGATAACGACAATACCATACAACCCACTTTTCTACCATTGTTAAGCTATTGGCATTGAATTTCCGACTCTACACAATAAAATTAGATGTGTAATCAATTTGAACCACAGACAAGATTAGGTGTTTTTTTTTATTTGTTGATATGCAATTAAATATTCCCGAATTTCTACTTCCTATCTTCAGTCTCCCACCTTATGTTAAAATTTACCTTTCCTTATAACTATTGTGTATGAAAGTTGTACTGCATACGTTTCGACCTTGGGCCTTAGTTTCAAAGGTCATGAGGTCACAGGGTCGTTTCTTCGATGTGGTGATGCGGCTTAAGGTGCTGAAGTTTTCTAAGTCTGAAGCTGTTGAACAGCAGAAGGCTCGGCGAAATTCGCGACGAAATTTTCCTGGAAATTATGAAAATGACATTAGAAAGTGCTCTAATAACCTGAAAATGTTCGGTCTTCTATTTTTTTTTGGTTTGGTCGTTGATCTGGTTAGAAAACGCGGGTGACTACTTATATGACAACTAATAGACTAATAGAGAAGTATAATTAAGTAGTGACCCGAAATAAATTGAGTTATGAGCAAGAGAATGATAATGATAAAACTTGGATGATAATGGGTAGCATACTACTCGTAGATATGTGAGTGGTCTACAAGAACACTCACATATCTACGAGTAGTATAGTAGTTTCGAATGCTACTCATGTTTATGGTGGCAGAAGTAATCGCTGGTGGCTCGCCAACCCGTTTTCAACCCGCGGAGGTATAGGTGCCTCAGTTCGAGTTTTCTTGAACCATACGAGTATATATCCTCGGTTTTTACTTTGTTGTAAACTAACACTATACCTTGTGTTAATTATTTCATCACTATTGCTCTCAAAACGGTGAAGGAAAAATCTTGAGGAAACCGGCTTGACCTAGAACCAAACATTCGTAGGCATGTGACATATACCAACCCGCACTGGGCCCGCGTGGTTTATTACTGCCCACTCCCTCTCACTGAGTGGAGGCCTGTGTCCCAGCAGTGGAAACCTTATAGGCTGATAATGATATGTCCTCGTATTTAGATCGGACGAAGTGCTAAATAGTATGACACTACATTAAGCGTAAAATATTCGAAGTACTTACCACTCATAAAGTTGTATATCAGAGGGTTGATAGCAGAGTTGGCGTAGCACATCACATGAGAGATCAGAGCGAGGCAGGTGATCACATCGCTCTGTTCCATATCCATCGTATATCTGTAAGGAGGAAAGAGACAGTTAAGGAGAAACTGAAGAAGGCTCTGATGAAACAAAAGAATACGCAGCTTAAAGCTAAGCGCACATTAGAGCCTTAAAAATATGCTTTAAATAACCATAAAATAATCTGCACCACTCCCGCGACCGGCCACCCTCGTGACGTCATTAGGATTGTGCGACTGTCCTTGAGACTTTTTGTCGGCGCGCGACGGGGCGCCTAGCCACTTAAACTTGGCTTGTACACAAAATATTTGTATGAATGCATAGGAAACCAATGACTGTTTCTTAAAGTGGATAGACTAGGCTAGATTACGAATTTTATTTAGAACAATAGATGACTTAGTTTTTTTCAATAAAAAAAAACTGTTTTACCGCCAAAAAAAAACATTTAAAAAATTATTTCAGATAACCAAGTAAAGGGGTAATGTTCCCACTACTGTAACTAAAGCCTCATCTCTGTGATAGGAATTATGATGCACCACGCATGGTGAATGTGGCTTGGAACATTAAGCTAATATTTTGATATCCAACTTTCAAACTGCTATAAATAGTGAAATTCTATGATTTTGTTCAATTTATTACCTAAACAATCATATATCTATCTAACAACACATATAAAAATCAACTGTCGTGCATTAGTTTTGCAAAAAACACGAAAATAGCTGGACCGATTTGAATATTTTTTTTTTTGTTTTGTTCGCCTCATCACTGGGGGGTGGTTTAGGAAAAAAATAAAATTAGAAAAACCAATCAATCTAAAAAGTCCGATTTGACATGAGGGTGTATCTTTGCCCCGCTATGTTTGTCTCTCTTTGGCATATGAAACTGTGGCGGCATCTACATCGCCACATACGAACTGCGCATCACAATGACATGATGACACGCAACCTGCATCGCGCAATCAGAGTTTACCGCGCGACTAGCTTAAATACAACGTCCCGACATCAACCGTCGGGCAGTTGCCCACCAGACACGACACCCGTCTAGTCGGAGGATCCTTCCATTTCTATAGAGGATGAGTGAACTTTACACCCTCTTCATGCCTCCAAAAAACATAATGGGTTGTCAAAAGTGACCTATTATTTTGTAGCTCGTCTATTAGGAAGTAATGGGGAAGAAAACTGTCAAATTAGTTCCGCATAGATGTCGCTAAGTGTTTGTTACTTTCATTCAGCTGTCAATGGAGTTCCTTGCTAAAAACTTTTCCGCGAGATGGCGCTAGCAGTTTTTTTCATGTCGCCGATTGGTCGCTTTGTCTTCAAGATGACTTTGACAAGTACAAACACACAGCGCTCTCTTGTGGCGAAGCTTCCGAGAAACAACCCCATTGTGCACGGGGGGCTTACAATGAGCTTCTATAGCAGGGCAGAAATTGAACCTTTCCAGTGAGAGCGAGTGACGATGCTATGGGTCGTATATAGCACCGTCACTCTCTCTCACTGGAAAAGTTCAACTTCTGCCCTGCTATTAAGAGCTCATAGTAAGCCCCTGGATTGAAACATAGTGACCGACGTTTTGTTGGTGTCTGCTTTGTTTATTCATTTTCGAATTTACTAGGTATTCAATTTTAGGATTCCACTGGCATTATTAAATTAGCATAACATTGAGTCCATATTTAGTTATTGACATAACTTTAAAGAATACGGATCGGTCACAAGTTTGGGCATAAATTATATGCTCGGAGATCCGGTCAGATTAACGGCAGTGATAGATCGTATTTTGTATATAGGTACTTCCCTCGAAAAATAATACATCAAACTTTTTAGGTCGAGGTTGATAAACGTTACTTAGCACGTAGCAGTAGAGTCACGAGCATAAATATATTACTATGGACAGTTTGGCAATAATATCTGATCTCCTGTGAAGGGCATACAAAATTATACACTTGACTGTAACAAACACCATTCACATACACACACACTCACATCATCATTTTACATCTCCTTACACATAACACACACACACCCCCTCACACACACACACACACACACCCCCACACACACAAGACATACATTGCACTATACAGTTTTCTTTTTTTTTTTGTTCTTAATTTTGAATTATTATTATTCTGTTTTTCTTTTTTCTTTTGTGGTTATTTAATTTAAACATGTCTGTTTTTTTTTTCTTTCGCTTCAGCAATAATTAATTTGTCTAGAGTATTAGAATGGTTTGCCTTATTATTAGATTAAATTCGGGGTGAGGGCCTGGTGATCTGTCACACAGGGTATCCTAGTATGGACGCCAGTCTCTCACAAAGGATCATATTTTTGATTTTGTAATGTTATTATTCTAGTCTCTATTTATAAAATAAACTAAGTGAACCTTTGTGAAGAGAGAATTAAATAAAGATTACTATTACTATTACTATAATGTACCTTATACTGTATTTAATCAAGATACATGTAGCGGCAAAAATATGTGACATCGAAAAAACACCAAAACTATCAGACGAGGTAAGTGACTCCAAAACAGGATACCGCATCGGTTTAAAAATATGTCGTCGCTAATCTTAGTGACGTAACTGATTCGAAGCACATTTTACAAGGCAAGCTATTTTTCTTCTTTTTTTGTAAACTGTATATTATTATATTATATCGGTCTCGATTTTTGCATTATCATGGGGACCGTAATGCATAGGCGGATTAGATAGATCGACTCGACTTGGAAAATGTATCAAATTACTATAGTTAGGTCGGCTATCGGCTTAGTCTAAAATGTCAGATACGTCAGTTAGTTGAATTAGCGATGATGTGTTACCTCTAAGAATGATACCTCGTTGTGATCAAAAATATCTGACATCACTGTGGCAGCATAAACCTGTCTGCTATTGTACATTCCGAAAATTCAGTATTCCTTATTAATTACGATGTGCTAATGTTTATTATCAATCTAGACCTAGGTGTTTTGCCTTAATTTATTAAAAGAATCCTACCTAAGAGTAGATTCTGACAGAATTTTGATCTGTTTTCGGCAATTTTCAGCCAATATAAATTTTCGACCGTTTTCGTTTTCGGCCGCAATTTATTTTTATTATTTTCTACCACGGTCGAGGGAGAACTTTCTTTTTATCCTCATTTATTCGGAAAAAATCCATAGTTACAACAACTGTAAGCACAATAACTGAGCAAATGCAGAAATAATATTTGTAAAGCTATTTGTGAAAAGTATAAAGTAAATTTTCACGTCATTAAAGTTTAAAAACGTGTCAAGATTAAAAGATTGACACTGTATTTCTTTTACTTTAATCAAACAAAAATCCCTCGACAAGCATTTTTTTTTCAGAAAATGGAAATCGCAGAATTTCGTTAAAAGTTTTAAAAGTCTCTATACTTGTTTACATTGTCATCAAGTGACTTACTCGTACTTCCGAGAATCCTAAAAACTTTATGTAACTTTGAATGCCAAATTCTTAAGTTACCATTGTCAGTAAAAGCAAGCTATGCAAATCATTGTACAATCTTCTGAGACAAGAGATAGTCATTCCAAAATAAGGTATATAACAGTGGGCGAGTCTATTGCCATCAACCGACCAATCCAGACTCTGGGCTTCTGGTAATACATATAACATAACATACATCCTCATTCCGCCAGCTAAGTCATAAAGAGCGATCCTATATCATAAATCTGGCAGAAAAGCAGACTGGAAACCGACCTCAACATAGCTGTTGATGAAAGGCAGGCTCTGGAGGCCAATTCCGGTGGCATGGAAATTATCTCCATGGTCGAAATATCAGTCGAGAAACTGCTTATCTCCGTCGAAAACGAAAAAATGCTATTCTAACGATCTCCATTCATAAATTTTTCGATCGCAAACCAGCGAGATATCACGGCTGGTCCTAAGGTATGGAGATATGAAATCTCCGTTGGCACATCTGTCAAAATTTACATTCGTAGGTTTATATTCGTTTTTGTTTTGGTACCTACATGTAGAGGTTTAGGTGTTTATGGGTTTCATAAAAGGGGGCCAATTTTTCATTATTTTTGCAATAGGACACACCGTTTTCGAGATATAAGCAAAAGAAAAAAAAATACAGTACCTACTGTTTTTGCACTTGAAGTCAAGGTGTTGGTGTGAATTTTAGTTCATTACAACTAATAAAATTTTATTCCACACCTTTTTAATAGCGATTAAAAATAGTTTTATTTAGTTTGAAAATTAAAACCTATCTACGTCAGAAAAAGGACACAAATCACAAAGCACTATACAAATCATTGAAATGCGTTTCGGATCACGCTACTTTGCAATTACTATTTTCAGTACCTAAGTAGGTAATTATACAAAAAAAAAACACAGTTATAGAAACAAAATATACTAAAATTATCTTTTATAATGTGTTTGCTTGGATTTAATAAATTAAACATACGTTATTATTACTAAAAAAAGAAAAACGTAGCATAATCGATTATAATCAAAGTGAATCGATAAAAATGGAACGTCTTTTAGACGAGATTATTTTCTCCGTTGTGAATCTTTCTCCATGGTCTACCAGAATACGGTTTTTTGATATTATAGAGATTTGAACCGGACATTGATGCGGAGATTTGAAACAGAGATTTATCTCCATGGTCGTGATATCTAACTCGAGCCCGGAATTGGGTTCCAGGATTGACACTGTGAAATTCCTAATGGAAAACCAAACAGGTAACACTTTTGAGGATGGAAGTCAATACCCTACGCCGTAATACCAACAGAGAGGGGGGATATCTGAGTGAAATTTGACGGACAACTGACCTAAACTCTCCCGTAGTGCCCAGTAATTTTCTTGGGGTCTATGTTCCACGTGACAGTCGATTCATCAGTAGCATCTGGTTACATAAGGAGCCGATCTTAAATAAATAGGGTAACGGCCTTGTAGAAGAATAAGGAAACAACTTTGATATTTTAATAAATAACTATAATAAACAACTAAGTATAGTGATAACTATAGCGCGTGTGTTGGATCATTTAACGAATCCATGCATCAGGTTGGTGAACGGCCGCTGTTGGTGGAGGCTGGTCATACCTTAGCTGCCACGGCTATTTTAATTTAAATTTTGAATTGTTTTTTTATTACTGACGCTTTTAACGTTTATCGTTCTCATTCTCACATGTATAATTTCAACATGAATGATGTAACCAATATTTTTTAACCATATTTTGATTTAAAAGAGTGTCCGTGGAGTTTCTTGCCCGTTCTTCTCCATAGATCTACGTTTTGGAATGGGCAACTAGCTTCAACTTTCTGACTTACCTACTGACCGACTCTTTGACAATTCGAAAGTGCCTGTAATTGGTTTAATTGAAATAAATGCTTTGAGTTTGAGTTTGAGTCTGCCCGTCACTTCGTCCGCGTAAAAGAAGATCATTAATTTTGGGATTTAGCCAGCACAGATTAATACAGACGGGACACTCCGCAGTTTAGGTATGTAGCGACAAGTACGCGGCGGGCCCATCTCACTGGGTCAATTCAGTGTGGGCTGCCGCGCACCGGCCGAATCACTTGTAGCTCACTGTTAGTTCACTGTTATTCGCTGGTGTTCACTGTTTCGCATTCCTAGCTGAACTGCCGTACACCGCTGGCAACCCTCTATTTATATGACGAGTGTAAGTTCTAGAAAGTTCGAAGACATAATTTGAGAACATTCTAGTACTTACGGGAATGATCTAGAATGCTGCAAAACGACACTTAACCATCTATAAAATTCTGGATCGTTCTTGAAGGGTGTAGAATGTTCTAGAAATATCTGTCACGAATCGACATATCGTGTAGTTCTGCTACTGGATAACAGATGGCGTTAGCGTCTACGTAACAATAGGATAAAGACGGCCCTGCTTCGACCGGTATAGAAGCTAAATATTAATGTTTTATACACAAAACATTTTGGAAAATTCCAAGCAACTGTTAGTTCATTTAAAGTTGAAGACAGATACATAAGACACCATCCATTCCCCTCCCTCTAACGCTCCCCTCCCCCCTATAAACCTTGCGGAATTATACGGTAAAAACAGCATTAAAATTCATTGTGTAGTTTTCCCCTCACGTGTCTGAGTTTGGGCTATTTTTAGACCCAAAACCCCAGCGGTGGGGGGGTTGGGGGTTAGTTGCGAACCCTATAGGTTCACAACTACTGATGAGGATATGTTTTCCATCGGATAATGTTTTTTACGTTTATATATGTGTGATTTAAGCTTATATACCTACTACATATGTAATGTTTTGTCCTTATGCACACATGGAGTGCATTTGACACGCGGGGCGTGAGGGGGGTTAGTTGCGAACTCCATAGGTGCACAACTACTGATGATGATTGGTTTTCCATCGGATGATGTTTTTTTACTTTTATATATATGCGATATAAGCTTATATACCACTATTTAAAGGTTTTTCCTTATGCACACATGGGTTGTATTCGACACTTGAGGGGTTAAAAGAACTAAGCTTTCACACAGACATACACGAAAAGCTATTTATATAGATTTGGTGTCCGCAACATATTAGTAACCGGACATCACTGACAATATCGCTAATAGAAATAATCAATCTGAGATGATAAAATTGTTTGATACCAAACTACAAGTACTATCGCGGACATTTGCGGTGAGTTTTGAACCTTATCTGCATAGTAATAACGTCTAAATGTGGTACACCGCAAATGTCCACGATGGTACATATTGACAATACCGTAGACGCGAAATGTAATCTCACAGTCAACACATTCTTAGAAAACAAATATGGCCGACACATAATTTATTCTCATACAAAATCTCTTGTATTTTGTATCCTTGTTTACTAAGATGACAGAAAATTGTGTGATATTTCTCCGAAGCGTAGTGGGTTTGCTTAAAGACAAGTATAAAATAAATAAATTGGTCCAAAAGTCGGGCCAATTTATTTATGGGAAGAAAAAAAAAAACGATCGATGGACTTTGTGAAAAATTTATGGCTAGAAAGGGGTGACTACCGAGATGACGACTAATAGAGAAATATGAAAGAAAAAAAAGTAAATTAAAAAAAAAATCGACTTCAAAAAGCAAACAGCCCGGAGTTTGGATTTGTACCCGGTTGATGGCAATAGACTTGCCCCCTACTACATGGGACTCAAAATAATTAGCGAAGTGTGTTTACTACAGATTCACCTCTGATCAACCCCTCGGGTATTTCAGGCGTGACGATTTATGTTATGTTGTTGTCGTTACTCAACATCTGCCTGGCCGTTTCCCAATTATGTTGAGGTCGGCTTCCAGTCTAACCGGATGCAGCTGAATACCAGTATTTTACATGGAGCAACTGCCTATCTGACCTCCACAACCCAGTAACTGGGTAATACGATACCCCTTGGCAGGACTGGTTGTCAGACTTTCGGGCTTCCGACGACCCGTAACGACTGTCAAAGATCCACGAATGACAGCCGAGACCAACCGCCGACTGCGGGGACCTCCGGGGTCGCGGGTTGTTCGAAAGAGATGGCCCTGGTATAGGCAACTGAAGGAACACGGGTGGGTTTTAGTCAGGAAAAGTCTGACACGCCCTTCCGCTTCACCCAGGGCGTGGAAGTCATTTGATGATTTCCCATAAACAAAAAAAAAAAAAAACTGCCGAGACCAACGTCAACGGATTAACATGCTTTCCGAGGCACGGAGCGGTCTTGGTACGTAAAGATGGTCACCCATCCACGGACCAACCGCGGCAAGCGTAGCTTAGCCTGATCGATCAACCCATGCGGCTGTTATTACTTAGCCACAAGCCCCTAGTTCTGTAGACTAATAACATTCACGTAATTTCGACGCGCCGATCAAGTTCGTTGCACTTGTTGTTAAGTTCAAGTTTAGTGCAGCGAAAACTTGATGCTCGACCATGCAAGAGTTTGGACGTGTATTTAATTTTGCAATGTGTGGAATTGTCATAAGATTAATTTTTCAATAGTCTCAGAAAATGCTCTGCTCTGCTCTGCTCTTGGTGTGCGCTGACCCTTTGAGTGCTAAACCGTATTCTTGTAAACTTTCAACTACGCTTATGAGCAAAATGTTCCTATTGCGCTCGCGTGACGCGAAATAGACGCGAGCGTAATCTGACAGCAGTGCAGAATACGAAAAGCATTGTTTTGATCGAAATTAAACTGCTAAGGGAACTTCTTTAATTACCTGACAACTGACAACTCGTCGCTAATCTAACTAAGTGACGTAACTGATTCGAAGCACATTTTACAGGGCAAGCTATTTTTCTTTTTAGGGTTCCGTACCTCAAAAGAAAAAAACGGAACCCTTATAGGATCACTCCTGTGTCTATCTATCTGTCTGTCTGTCCGTCTGTCACAGCCAATTTGCTCCGAATCTAATGGACCGATTAAGTTGAAAGTTGGTACGCACATGGATTTCTGTGACCCAAACACGTATGGGTAAAGTAAATAATTTTGAATATGGGGGTCAATTGGGGGAAAATTAAAAAAATAGTTTTGCAAACTGTACCGTGTGGCATATCAAATAAAAGGGCTTAATAAGAGGGTATCAAATATATATTTTTTTATAATTTTTAAATAAATTGTTTTAAAGTTATTTAAGAAAATTGACGAAAATTGACCATTCCCCTCCCCCTTATCTCCGAAATTACTGAGCCTAAAATTAAAAAAAAAAATACAGAACATAGTTCTTTACCTGTAGATTACAGGAAAACCTATAAGAAGTCTGTGATCTCAAAATAACATGGTAAATCTCTCAATATTGTGAGTACAAACTTACATTTACTGTTGTTGGCATGTATGGGAGAACATGTATTTCAACTACAATGTTAAGTTTGTTCTTGGGATAATGAATTTAATCCAAACTACGGAACCCTTCATTGTGCGTAGTCCGGCATGCACTTGTCCGGTTTTTTTTTGTATACTATAGGTACATCGGTCTCGATTTTTGCTTTATCATGGGGACCATAATGCATAGGTACAATACGCAGATTAGACAGATCGATTCGACTTGGAAAATGTATCAAACTACTATAGTTAGGTCGGCTATCGGCTTAGTCCAAATGTCAGATAATTATGTCAGTTAGTTAGATTAGCAACGAAGTGACTGTGAATACTGACTCTCGCCAATTTTGGGAAGCCCTTGCATATTCAACAATAAGCTTTAGTTGAACTATCAAGGAAATATAATATTGAACTAAGGAAGTCTTTCCTAATAATTTCGAATTAATACCTTTAGCAGTTTCTGAGAGAATCCGCAATAACGAAAAGACAATGATTGACAAACAAAGGGAAGAACAAGATCGAACTTACTGATAAACCCTACTAAATATTTGTAATTACTGACAAAAATAACGATGTCGAAATATTTAATTTACTTGAATATCGAATGAACGAAAGGATTTAAAAAAAACCTTGCGCTACTCTGAACAAAAAAAAATTGTATAAACAAAATCGATTCAAATCTATTGAGTTTGTAGCAGCGGAAAAATATATGTTAATCTTGCAAATATTTTAACGAAGCGATTAGCATAAGCATAATCAGCCTATACCGTTCCCACTACTGGGACACAGGCCTCCTCTCTACGAGAGAGAGTGGGCTGAGGTCTACCACGCGGGCCCAGTGCGAGTTGGTAGGTTTTTGGTTCTAGGACATTCCGGTTTCCTTACGATGTTTTCCTTCCCCGTTTTATTTATTATTATTTATTTATTTATTTATTTATTAACTCATCTTCACCATCATTACAGGAATTTCCTAATTCAATAGTGTGGCCTTAATTACAGTTTTATTATTTAAGTACCATAACATAATCTGTACATCGTGGTTTTTGTGAACTCACTCAGGGAACAAGTAAAAAGATCAATGCTTTCTGCTACTTCGTTAAGTACACGCAAAGTGCGCGTTATAGGGGCTTTGCTCAGTAGATTGGCCCTGCTACTGGGCACCGCCAATTCAATTCAATTCAATTCAATTCAATTTGTTTATTCAATAACAATATACATTGCGTTCGAATATTTATCCAGCATGAAACATAAGTAATAAATGTACAAATATAAAATAGACCAATAGACGTTTCCGTCGCCTTCGCAATACAAACAACTACAATTGTCGGGCACACACAGGTTTACTTATGTATGAAAGTAAATTTTAAATTAAATTTTAATTCTCTTTTCTTTTTTAAGAGAACTGGTATAATACATTTGTATTGACGTTATTTCAAACATGTTCTGTTCACAATTTTGATCCCTTTTAACTTGTAGTAAACTAACAAATATGTATTTACATAATTTTAACCAAAAGAATCATCAATATATTTTTCTAAGTTAGATTTGTTCCAAAATGTCATGATTTCCAAATGTATTGATGATTCTTATGGTTATAATGATGTAATACATATTTTTGTTACAGCCGCGTATCATATTTTTATCAACACAATACCTGATACTGACCTGCAAATTGCAAACAACTGAAGAAAATTTGAATTTCGCTACTGCTACTGCGGATCCCTTAAAGGGCTGATTCCACTGGTAGAAGACTAAAAGTGAACAATTCCCTGGATTGTGAGGAGCTATTCTGCTCATCACACCGAAGATCCTCATCAGATCTTCACCACATTTTTATGAGACCAACTTACGAGTTACTAACTACGCTTCAATTAAATTAAAAAACCGGTCAAGAGCAAGCTGGACTCGCGCACCGGGGGTTCCGTTTCGGTTTCTGAAAAAGTGTGCTATTTAGAGACATCGTTTTATTTTTCCTGTAATCTTTACATAAACTTCTTTCACATAAAATAATTTCAGATTTTTTTCTATGCAAACTTCGGAGGTAAACGAACGGGCGAACCGTATTTTTTTTCACATTTTTCATCTAAAGTCGAAAACTATGCGGCCTAAAAAAATTAAAAATTTTTGAAAATGTGCAAACAGCTTTTTTTCATATATGATACCCCACATGCCCTAGTAGCCCCACTTTGAAATTTTAAGACACCCGTTCAGTCCATGTTGCAAAAAAAAATTTTTTTGTTTCTTATTTATTTATTTATTTATTTATTTATTTAACAATTTATGTAGGTACACACAAATAAACAGACAAACATAAAGGAACAGAAAAATACGTACAAAGGTGATGCTTATTTCAAAAGAAATCTCTTCCAGCATACCTGCGATAGGACAGAGGATAAAAAGAGATGTAGACAAAGTGTGTAAGAGTAGAAGAGAAAATAAAATACATAAAATCCAAAATAAAATATATAATATATTGTTAGCGGAGAATCCTGTGATTGTAGGCGTGGCGACTGAATGAGGTCACGAGGCGCAAGAGTGGGGCAGACGGACGGTGCAGACGGCTGCAGCGGCGAGCTCATTTCCTCGGCCATTTCATTTTGGGCGCTTGGAGCGTTAGGACGGGTTTTAGCTAGGCGTATTCGGTTACTTGTTTTTAATTAAGATCTATTTTTGTAAATTGTTTGCTTAAAAGAATTATAAGTTTTATTTTGTAGTCGTTATCTTTTTTTTAATTCAAACTTGTTCATTCTGCTTACATCAGAAGTGGGATAGCTCTCATAGCTATATACACTGAGATTTGGCATTCTGACGAGTTATTGCATTTTAGTTTATTCTTTATAGTAGTGAGTGTAGTGACCTCCACGGGTGCGTTCTGCAGTTCAAAATATTGTACTAGCAGAATGCCCAAACGGAGTAAAAGTAAAACTAGTAGACGCAGCAGGACGCGGAACCGTACACCAGATTTAGATTTGCAACAAACTCTTAAAGTTATGTTGACCCGTATTAATTCATTAGAGCAAAATGGGGGTAGCAATCAAAGTAGTAACGGTGTCGAGCGCGGGGCATGGTGCGAAGGGGGTGGCGCCGCGTTGTCGTCAAGCGCCGGCGCACGTCCGCCGACGCCCGCCATAGCGGCGCCAGCACCGTCGCTGCTCAGCGTCTCGACTACCGACCTGTCGGTCCCTTTACCTAAAAGCCCGCCTGGTTGTAACGAAACGATGGGTAAAATGACCGATCGGATTGTAAGTGCGATTGGTAAACTGAGCGCGGTAAGATCCAACCATTTTTATATCTCTAATTTTGACCCTGCTATTAATGATATTGATGTTTGGTGTAACGAAGTCGATCATGTGTATAGCTTAAATTGTTGGGATGATCGAGAGTGTCTAGCCAGGATAGGAAATTGTTTAAAAGGAGACGCGAAAGAGTGGCTAAATGAGTGGGTCACGAATGATCGGAGTTGGTCAAACTTTAAACGAGAGTTTAAGCCGTTGTGTCCGCGTAAGGTAGACGTAGCAAACATTTTATTTCAAGTCATGAGTACCAATTCCGACCTTTACACTACGTATGCAGATTATGCACGACGATCCCTATTACGTCTTCGTATAGTAGGCGGATTAAGTGACGAACTCATGAGTGCTATAGTTATACGCGGTATTGCCGATCCACAAATACGTGCCGTCGCGACCAATGCCAAACTGAAACCAGAAGATTTAGTCGGCTTTCTCTCGATTTATATTAAGCCTGCTACATCGGCTTCTAATCGTAAACCTAATCAACGTACAAGTAATACTGACGCTAGGCCCCATAATTGTGACCATCGCAAACTTGATCATAGTGACACTAGATCAAAGTGTTTTTCCTGTGGTGGCATCGGTCACAAACAATATTTCTGTACCAAACGTATAAAAACGGATGAACAAGCTCGTACAAATTCTTCGCTATCTACCCCCAGTACCAATAATAACAACTCAACTTCAAATAATGCTTCTAACAAATCTATAATATGTTGATTTGCAAAAAATTAGGTCATAGTGTAGACGAGTGTTTTACAAAGCAACGTTCAGATTCACGAGGGCAGTCAAACATTATTTAATTTTTGTAGTAATACAGAGGGTGACTACAAGAAAAATTGTGTTATTGCTCTCATTGACAGTAGATATCTAGGTAGATTAATTAGTAACGGTCAGGTTCTCTGTCTACGGTCAGGTTAGACCGAGCCGTCATAAGGTTGAGTCATTAACCAATGCCCCAATTCCGGGTAATTTAAAGCAAGTGAGGCAATTCTTAGGGCTGGCTGGATATTTTAGGCGATATGTACCTACCTAGTTATTCAGTCAGGACTGCTTGTATTGCACACCTCTGCAAAGGCGTCACATTTCAATGGTATGACGAACGTGAGTACGTTCGTCAAGACAATAAAGTGCTTAACTAATGAGCCTGCGCTAGCAATATTTGATCCGTCTTTCCCGACGGAGGTTCACGCTGACGCCTCTGCAGTGGGATATGGTGCGATGCTATTACAGACCGTTAATAATAAACTTAAGACCTGTCGCGTATTTTAGTAAAGTAACTCAAGTGGCAGAGCCACGTTACCACTCTTACGAGTTGGAAATGTCGGCAGTGATAAAATCACTATGTACAACATTGTATTGTATGATTATCCCATAAAAAAGTTCCAAGACAACTGTTGCAGCTTATAGAATCATGGAGTAAGCCCAATAATTATGACGTTTGATTGAATGCATACATAGTGATTCTCTGGGGCCACTCCCTGTTTCTAACGGATTTAAATTTGTTGTAATTATCGTTAACGCTTTTACAAAATTCTGCCTATTGTATTCGATACGTAAACAAGATGCAAACGAACATAAACGCGTTTTTGAATCGGCAATATAAATGTTTGGTATGCCCAAATTGATTGTCGCTGACCGTGGGCGAATGTATGAGAGTTCAGCGTTTGCAACTTGGGTACGTGAATTTGGAGGTGAATTATGTTTAATAACACCTGAAATGCATCAAAGTAATGGTCATGCTAAGCGATATTGCAGAACTATCCTAAACATGATACGAGTTGAAGTTAACTTTAGAAATGAAAAGTGGTCAGTTGTGTTGGGCAAATTACAGCTCACTCTGAACATAACAAAGCATAAATCTACTCAATACACCTATGAATTTTTTATCCGGCAGCCAAGCTACGACACCCGTCCTACGCTCTATTGTGCGCGAAGTGGCCCTGGACGGAACGAGAACCGACCGGGAGTCCCTGCGTGAACTGGACAGACAACGCGCCTCCGAACTTCTGGACGAGAACAGAGTTCGACAAGACGAACGAAAGCCGCCGCGCAGTTTCACTGTTCATGACATCGTTTTTGTGCACAAGGGCAGCCAGTCCAAGGGCAAGTTAGACGCATGAATGTATGTGTGGCCCATACTAAATTATTAAGGTATTGCCTCATGGACGTTATGAACTAAAACTCAGCAGATTCGTATGGTAAAACCACGCAAGCGGCCGCAGAGTACATAACTTTGTGTGGTGGAGAATGGACGCCTGATGTGTGCAGTGCATTTTTTGATAGTAAGTAACTAGTCTTACCTATTTATTTCCTGTTTGAGACATGTCGACCTCTGTTTCAGGCATGAAATAATTTTGGTAATTGTGTTGGGACATGCTGAGGCCTCTGTCATGTGAATTTGAAAATGGCTTTGACATCCTGAGGGCTCTGTCATGTGAATTTGAAAATGGCTTTTTTGACATCCTGAGGGCTCTGTCATGTGAATTTCAAAATGGCTTTGACATCCTGAGGGCTCTGTCATGTGAATTTGGAAATGGCTTTGACATCCTGAGGGCTCTGTCATGTGAATTTGAAAATGGCTTTGACATCCTGAGGGCTCTGTCATGTGATTTTTGAAAAGGGTTTTGGCATCCTGAGGGCTCTGCCTTAGTGATGATAAGTTGAGATCCTCATCTAATCGAGGATTTAGTGACGCTTAGTATTTGGACATCCCGAGGGCTCTGTCTGAATGTTAACAGTAATCAGTACTTGGACTTGATGTGAGTCAGTAACATCCCGAGGGCTCTGTTTCTGATAAAATGATTACGATACGGCTCTTCTCTATCCAAGAGCATTGTGGAGTATTACTGTACTGAAGCACGCTGAGGCCTCTGTTTCCTTCAGTTAATACGACTGGAAATTAATGTAGAACTAATGCAAACAATATAACTGTTTCAGGCACTGATGGAAATGGACGTGAAGATGTTACTTCAGGATCATCAGGGTCCAGTGAGGCTACTCCACACCAAATCAAGCGGGCGAGGACGCGCCGCTGTCAGGAGAGGCCGTGTTAGCGGAGAATCCTGTGATTGTAGGCGTGGCGACTGAATGAGGTCACGAGGCGCAAGAGTGGGGCAGACGGACGGTGCAGACGGCTGCAGCGGCGAGCTCATTTCCTCGGCCATTTCATTTTGGGCGCTTGGAGCGTTAGGACGGGTTTTAGCTAGGCGTATTCGGTTACTTGTTTTTAATTAAGATCTATTTTTGTAAATTGTTTGCTTAAAAGAATTATAAGTTTTATTTTGTAGTCGTTATCTTTTTTTTTAATTCAAACTTGTTCATTCTGCTTACAATATACATACATACTTCTAAAATAAATATCACTAAAATAACTAATAACTATGACGAAGTGGAAAGATAGCGATAGTGTTTCTTTCTTATTTGCAAAATAACTATTTTAAACGTCATCTAAAACTGTTCCAAGTTTCAAATTTATAGCATTAGTAGTTCTTGAGATATCAGACAGCAGACTGAGCCGCACCTTATGGGTTCCTTTTTAACATTTTGGTACGGAACTCTAAAAAGAACCATCGAGATCGGATCTCATAAGTTCATAACGCGGAGATATCCCCCGTTTTACCCTTTTTTGGAGGACCACCAATCAAAAATCCCCGACGAAAAAAAAAAAATATAAAGTCGTAAAACCTGTATACCAAGTTTCGTCCAGATCAGTTCTAAAATACGACCTGTAGAGTAGTAGCAACAAACTGATAGAGGAAAGCAAATTTTGCCAGACTGAAGCAGAGACGCTTCGCTCGCTTGGTCCATCTTTACTTCACATCTGACCTCTTGAACCAGTTTAATGGCATGACCGAAATTCTAAGGGCAGAGGACAGGGACGGTTCTAAAAATATCTACATCAAATTTTCAAGTAGAGTTATCTATATCTATACATATAATAAATCTGTAGACGAGGCGTTTCTGTACATTGCAAATATTTAAAAAAAAAATAGTTGGGGTGTTAAAGAATCACCAACAGATGCCATTTCTACCATTTTTGTAATTTTTGTCTGTTTGTCTGTTTGTCTGTTTGTCTGTGAGAGTTCATAAATTTTTGTGCAAGTATCACGTCAAAAGTACAAAACCAATGTGGTTAAATTTTATACTCAAATATTGTGTGTAACTCAGAGTTTTACTTAGTTTTTGTTTCATCGCAATCGCTTCAGTCTATCAAAAGATATATGAATTTAAAGTGTTCAAGAAGAACTTTTCATTACGGTGTCTTCATGCACGTAACGACATCTATTGATACCAAATGGTACTAACAATAAAAATCGCTTTATAGGGGTGGTTAACCTGATGGGTCGATCCAGTAGGTTCAGCCGCTACGCTTCCCGGGGTTGGTTAGTGGATGGGTGAGCATCTTTACATACCGAGACTCCTCCGTGCCTCGGAAAGCACTTTAAGCCGTTGGTCCCGGCTGTTATTCGTGGATCTTTGACAGTCGTTACGGGTCGTCAGAAGCCCGAAAGTCTGACAACCAGTCTTACCAAGGGTTATCGTATTACCCAGTAACTGGGTTGTGGAGGTCAGATAGGCAGTCACTCCATGTAATAAACAGGTATTCAGCTGCATCCGGTTAGACTGGAAGCCGACCCGAACATAGTTGGGAAAAGCCTAGGCAGATTGGTTCTATTGATGGTTGATTAGTAACGCTAAAAGAATTTCAAATATAAAAAACCGGCCAAGTGCGTGTCGGACCACGCACAATGAAGGGTTCCGTAGTTGGGATGAATTTATCCCAAGCACAAACTTAACATTGTAGTTGGAAAACATATTCTCCCATACATTCCAACTGTAAATGTAAGTTTGTACTCACAATATTGAGAGATTTACCATGTTATTTTATGACCACAGACTATTCTTATAGATTTTCCTGTAATCTACAAGTAAAGAACTATTTTCTGTATTTTTTTTCAAAACTTTAGGCTCAGTAGTTTCGGAGATTAGGGGACATATTGGTAAATTTTCATCTATTTTCTTAAATAATTAATACAATTTTAAAATTATAAAAAAAAAATATGTATACCTATTTGAGACCCTCATATTAATTAAGTAAGCCCTTTCACCTGATATGTCACACGGTACAGTTTGCAAAACTTTTTTTTTTAATTTTCTTATTTGCCCCACAAAAGTGACCCCCATATTCAAAATCCATTTATTTACTTTACCTGTCCGCGTTTTGGGTCACAGAAATTCGTAATTATGTGTACCAAATTTTAACTTAATGGGTCCAACAGATTCGGAGCAAATTAGCTGTGACAGACGGACAGACAGACAGACACACGAATGATCCTTTATTTATGGGTTCCGTTTTTAAGGTTCCGTACCAAAATGGTATAAAAGGAACCCTTATGGTGTGACTACGTCTGTCTGTCTGTCTGTCTGTCACAGCTGGATATCTCAAGAACTATTAATGCTATCAACTTGAAATTTGGAACAATTTTAGATGACATTTACCCAACTATTTTGCAAATAAGAAAGAAATAAAAATATTTATATTTTATTAGTCTTAAAAATTCAAAGTGGGGCTTCTAGGGCATGTGGGGTATCATATGAAAGAACGCTGTGTGCACATTCTCAATTTTTTTTTTAATTTTTTTTTAGGCCTCATAGTTTTCGACTTTTGATGAAAAATGTAAAAAAATACCTTTCGGGGACCCTTATCTCCGAAGTTTGCAAAGAGAAAAATCTGAAATTATTCTATGTGATAGAAGTTTATGTAAAGATTACAGGAAAAATAAAACGATGTCTCTAAATAGCACACTTTTTCAGAAATCGGAACGGAACCCCCGGTGCGCGAGTCCGACTCGCTCTTGGCCGGTTTTTTTTCCTTTTGAGGTATGGAACCGTAAAAACGGGGATATAATAAATTGTAAGATGATAGTTAATACTAATAACTGATGTGGTGCTCTGAGTGAAAAAGAATGCAATGTCAGATAATAATCCTATCAACTTTTCATACACAGAAAAGGAGAGGAGGAGGGTTTGAGAGTGGAGGGGCAGGTGGCGCGGTGAGGGGGAGGGAGAAGCAGTAAGAAGGTGTGAAGGGGAGGTAGGGGGAAGGGGATGCGGTTAGGGGGATTAGAGGGGAGGGTGTCAGGGGGGGCGGGGAGGGGGGTGGTTAGATGTGGTTGAAAGGAGAGTTAGAGGAGGAGGGTTGAGAGTTTGGGTGAGAGGGGGGAGGGGACGAGCGCCTTAACACCTTAATGTTGCTTTTTGTGAGTAGGTGATAAATGGGGTTTCTAGATCAGAGGAGATCTAGAAACGCCCATTTATCTATTCAATAAAAACTCCATTCATCTATTCAAACCCCATTTATCTATTCAATAAAAACTCCATTCATCTATTCAAACCCCATTTATCTATTCAATAAAAAAAACCATTCATCTATTCAAACCCCCTTCATCTATTCAATAAAAACGCCATTCATATATTCAAATAAAAAACTATTTAAAATGATATTATTCCGTTTATTCAAATAACTAACTAACTATTACATTTCAATATATTCAGATAAGGTATCATTCATCCAGGAAAACCACAAATAATATAATTTCATCTATTCAAACACATGAATCAATAAACACTTAACAATAAGTAGGTACCTACGTTATAACTATTTATTCGCAATCTAAACTAAGTCTAAGCCAAGTCAGAATATAAAACTATTTATTCAATCTATGCTTTTGGTTCGATGTCATCCTGAATTTTGGCTATTAATTCTCTCGTACTGGAATATATGTCATCAAACAATATGGTTTTTACAACATGCTGAACACACACATCAGCTTCACAATTACACATTGGCTGATCAGATTTTGGAAAATTGTCTGCATCGTAAATTTCAATTTTGATTATTTTTGCTCCGCGAGTGACAGGTTTCTTTATATATTGAAAAAACGTTTGATCTGATTTTGGTCTCTTACGAGCAAGACCCAGCGTTTTCTGTCCAGGTGTTTGTTGAACTGCTGGTTGATTCATAGGTACAAAATTGAAAAGATCTTCCGTGTCCTGAAAAAAAAAGAAAAATCAACTGCTATTAAGTAAGTCTCAAATCAATAAAAATATACCTATTATGTTTGAAACAAAGCGTTATGTAGGTACAAATAAATACTGACTGGTGTACCAGATACCTATACTAAATAATGATTACCTGCTAATGGTGATAGTATTTTGATGGATAACTTAATAGTGTTAAAAAAAAATATTATTAAAACTTACCGACATTACGTGATAACAAAGTTCTACCCAGTCAGGCCTCAGGTGCAGAAGTTGAATGATAGATTTTAAGTTTTTTTTTTTCATTTATATACAATTTAATTTTAATCAATAGAGTTCAAAGTCGTACGTTTTTTGTTAGATGTTGGTATCAAAGACAAAAATGGTATGGTGAAATTGAAACCCCAGACATCACGGCGCCAAACATTCTATTGTTTATCTTAAGTATTATATTGATAAAATAAGTACTACTGTACGTTTGTTCGCTATAATCTTTTCATACATTTTATTGAGAAGATACGGTAGGCAAAGTCATCGTATGTTAGTAGTATGTCATTGTTAGTGAATTTGCAAAGTTGTAATTCTTTATATGGAGACGGATCGAAACAAAATAACAAATCGACTGATGAAATAGGACGCTGCGACGGATCGGCGCCTGCATTGCTTTGTTTACATCAAATCAATACTAATATCAAAGATCTAAATGTATGTTTGTTCGTTGAAGGTGTTCTCATACATTTATCGTGATATTTAATCATAAGCAAAGTCAGAGCATAAAACTAGTATTGTACTTAAAATGTATTAGGTTGAAATCTTAACTGCATGTATTTAAGATCGAAAGTTAAACTTAATTATGATGGTGCTATGTAAGCGCTTTTCTTATTTGGGCGTAGATTTGACTCAGGATTTTTAGTCAAAACTTACTCTCCATTTATGAATTAAATGACGTGGATTTACTGGTATATAAATCGGGACGTGGGCATCTGGAACATCACTGCTATTTTCCCCGAGCTGCCATCAAGAACCAGGAACACCACAAAAAAATGTAAGTTGTACTATTAATATTAATATTATAATAGCTTCAAAATCTAATTGTTTTTATTTTGTTCTGGTTTTAAATAGTAGCATTTATTCATTCATTAGGCATCTAGTCATTCAGTAGATCATATCTAGCAGTTGCTTGTGTAAACCTTATTCAGGGAAACAATATAATTTTGTCTTAATAAGTGTTCAGTTGCAATGAGTTTTTATTTAAAATTGTTTTTTTTACTTATGTATCTTTTAAAATGAAAACATAATTATGTGTTTGAATTTCAGGTCACATCATAGAAATGTCGAATCATCGTCCTCGTCGGATGATGAACTTCAGCAGACCCGTGAGCCTGAACCAGAATTGAGAAAAACGAAAAAGAGAAAATCCTCATCGTTGGCCGCACCCAGTACATCAAGGGAGAGTCCAGTCAAAATGTAAGTTTGTATTAATAATAATTTACTTTAGTATGTGATCTAGTTGTTTTTGTTTTGAGTTTTTAAATAGTAGAATCGATTCATTAATTAATCATCTATTAATTCAGTAGCTTATATCCTGCAGTTGCTACATCAAACTTTATTCAGTGAACCAATCAATTACATATTTTTTTTTTGTTTGGATTCATTTTATCTTAATAAGTGTTCAGTTGTAATGAAAGTTTTTATTCCAAAAATGTTTTTACATTATGTATCTTCCATTTTTTAAACGTTATTCACATTTGGAGTAGATATACCTACCTAGATCTGATAATGCACCGTAAACTTAGTATTTATAATCTATTAAATTTGAAATGAAACATAATTATGTGTTTTTGAATTACAGGCCACATCATGGAAATTCAGAATCATTGTTCCTGTCAGATGACGAACTTCAGCAGCCACGTGAGCCTGAAAAACTCAAGCCAAAAAAGAAAAAATCATCGTCGGGGGCCGTACCCAGTACATCAAGGCCGAGTCAAACCAAGAAACCTGTCATCAAGCCTATCGCCGTAAAGAAAGCCACGGTCCGTGACATCTTCGGTACTGATAGCGACGATGATGCCCAGGATCAACCAATCGCGGGTAAACCAATTCATCCGTTACAGTCATACATGAGCCGAAGAGTTGCTAATGGACATTCTCGCCAAACGGACTTCAAAAAAGGGACGCATTTTGTTGAGTTAAAGGTGTATAGTTGCGACGAAATTCAACATGTGGCGCCTATGAATAGGTGGCGCCACGCGATTATCTGTATTAAAAATAGAACAGATGAGAACACGGACTCGTGGCAACACCTCAGTAATTTTATAACTGCCACTAGAAAAGAATTTAAAGGTTGTCCTGTCAACTTTGTTAGTAATTATTATTCATTACCTATTTTGAAATAAGTACCTACTTATGAATTATCGTATTACTAGCTTTTTTGTAGGTACTTCAATTAACGTAATAACTACTTATGTTTTTTTTTTTCTTTACTCGTATTTACTCTCATATTCATTCTTGTATCTCTAAGTTACTCGTATTGACCCTCATATTCATTCTTGTATCTCTAAGTATAATGTCGAATAAATAGATACGTTTTCTAAAGTTTATGTTGTTTTTTTTTTACAGTTACACGAACTTCTATTACCAGATCTGATGATAATTTATTGAAATGTGATTACTGTAATATTGAGATACCTAAAAACGAATATCAATATCACTTGAGAACGAACTTACATAAATCGAATAGCATATTGAAATCTGAATTTAAGAATATCGATATCATTGCGACAGCATTTAAAAATAGAATAATTACTTACCGACTTAATCCATCAGAGGAATATCTGACGCCAGAGGCATTCCTAATTGATTATCAAGAACATGTTATGAATTTATTGAGAGTTTGTCTTGTGAAACATAGCTGTATTAAAGTGAACTTTGAGCTTTTCGCTTACTTTGTTCTACCAACGTCTGGTGAGCAAGAGCTGAAATCATTTAATACAAAGTATGAATCAATATTTTACAGTACCGATATAAAAGAATTATACTTAAATGTTATGCATACTTTTGTAAGAAAACTGTCTGAATTTCAGCACCGTGAGTCTGGCTGGACTTGCCTTTTTATGAATCATCTAGAAATTAATATTAATAAATACAATCCTTTGAGAGGTGGTTCTTACATAGAGTTGCCAAATGTAGTGAAACGTTCCAAAAGTTGTATTAATATACAAAACCAAGATAATCACTGTTTTCTATGGAGTGTTGTAGCAGCATTATTTCCACAAAAGAGCAATGTTTGTAGAACTATTTCATATCCGCATTACTCTACGGTGCTGAATATAGATGGTATGATGTTTCCACCAACAAACACCGATATTAGACATTTTGAAAAAATAAATCCCGACATAAGTATTAATATTTATGGATTAGATGGCAAAAGCATTGTAACTGGCCCATTATATGTGACTAATTCAAGAAAGCGCTATCATATAAATTTGTTGTTTATTGAGAGAAATGGCAAAGGTCACTATTGCTTAATCAAAGATCTTTTACGACTAGTTAAACGGCAAATTACTCATCACAAAGGTAAAATGTATTTATGTGATTTATGTTTACAATTTTTTAAAAGTGAAATTAAGTACAACTCACATATGTGTAACAGAATATTAACTGTACTGCCCGAGAAAAATACTATTCTTCAATTTAAAAATTATGAACGGCAACAAAAAATTAACTTTGTTATTTATGCAGATTTTGAAAGCCTTTTAGTAAATCATAATGAATTTTTAACAGATAGTACTCGGATATACAAAGAACATAAACCTTCTTGTTTTGGTTACTACATTTGTTGTTCACACGATCGTAATTTAAATAAATACGTAACGTATAGAGGGCCAGATTGTGTTGAAATTTTTGTTAAATATTTGCTTAAGGATATACAAAAAATTTTTCATACTTTATCAAAAGTACAGCCTATGTCACCTTTAACTAAAGATCAAGAAAATAACTTCAATAATGCCACTGTATGCCATATATGTAAGCAATTATTATTTGATGACAAGGTGACAGATCACGATCATGTAACATCACAGTACCGAGGTGCTGCACATTCTCATTGCAATTTAATGCACAGGGTTTGCCCTTTTGTGCCGGTGGTTTTTCATAACTTCGCGGGTTATGATTGTCATCTGTTCATCAAAGAGCTAGCAAAATATGAAGGTTATTTTAAAATAATACCAAAAACTAAAGAAAAATACATGTCTGTTACAAAAATTATTCAAACCAAGAATACTTCACAATCTATTCAAATTAAGTTTATTGATTCTTTCCAGTTCCTTAATTCAAGTTTAGAAGTACTATCTAGAAATTTAAGTGACAGTGACTTTATTAATCTATCAAATGAATTCCGGGACACAGAGTTATTAAAATTGTTGCATCAAAAAGGTATTTACCCGTACGACTATATGGACTCTTTTACAAAATACGATGAAAATGTTCTTCCCCCGAAAGAATGTTTTTATAATAGTTTAAAATGTGAACACATAACCGATGATGAATACAGGCACGTGCAAAAAATATGGCAAAGTTTTCAAATGCAATCTCTCGGTGAATATACAGACTTATATTTAAAAACGGATGTTTTGTTACTTTGCGACATATTTGAAAATTTTAGAGATACCAGTTTGCGGCATTATAATCTAGATCCAGCTTATTATGTCACTGCACCTAGCTTGAGCTGGGATGCTATGATGTTGTATACAAAAGTTGAGTTAGAATTAATTAGTGATTTAGAGATTTATGAGTTATTAGAAAAAGGAATACGTGGAGGCTTAGCTCAGTGTTCTCTTCGTAACGCAAAGGCTAATAATAAATATTTATCAAATTTTGATGACACTGAAGCATCAACTTTCTTGATATATCTCGACTGTAATAATTTATATGGTTATGCGATGACAAAAAAAATGCCAATATCTGATTTCAGGTTTTTGTTACCCGAAGAAATATGTGCAATGAATGTAACTAATATACCAGACGATTCAGATTATGGATATATTCTAGAAGTTGATTTGGCTTATCCGGATTATTTACATAAATATCATCGCGATTTACCTTTCGCGGCAGAAAAATTTACTCCCCCAGGAGGTAAAACCCCAAAATTAATTGCAAACTTATATGATAAATTTAATTATGTGATACATTACATCCATTTAAAAGAATGCTTAAGGAATGGGCTCGTTTTGAAAAAAACTCACCGCGTACTTACTTTTAGGCAAGAAAACTTTTTACAAAAATACATTGACTTAAATACTCGATTACGTCAAGCTTCATCCTCGCCATTTGAAAAAAGTTTATTCAAACTGATGAATAATGCAATATTTGGAAAAACTATTGAAAATAGACGAAAACAGGTAAATATAAAATTAGTAACGGTATGGAATGAAAAAAATAACAAGACAAACAAACACCTTAGTGCCGAAAACTTGATTGCGAAACCTAACTTAAAAAATATTACTATATTTTCTGAAAACTTTGTTGGTATTCATTTGAGTCCGGAAAAAATAAATCTTGATAGGCCCATTTATATAGGTTTTACTGTTTTAGAGTATGCAAAACAGCATTTGTATAAATTTCATTACGACTATATCAAAAATAAATATAGAAATAAGGCAAGGCTCTGTTATACCGATACAGATAGTTTGCTTTATTTTATTAAAACTCCAGATGTATATCATGATATAAAAGAAGACATATCAAAGTTTGACACTAGTAATTTTGATGTTAACAACAGACATGATATGCCTAGAGTTAATGCACAAGTTCCAGGCCTATTCAAAGATGAGCTGGGGGGTGATATTATTACTGAATTCACAGGACTTAGAGCCAAACTTTACTGCATAAACAGTTTGCACAGAGAAATTAAGAAAGCTAAGGGTGTAACTAAGCCCGTTACAAAGCGATTACGATTGTATAATTATAATAAAGCTTTACTGAGTGACAGTACTTTTAAATGCAAAATGAACACTATTAAATCTATTAAACATGTATTGTACTCTCAAGAGACAGATAAAATAGTTATTAATAAAAATGATGACAAGAGACAGATATTATTAAACCAAGTAGATACGTTACCATGGGGGCATTGTGATACAATATTTTAACTAACATAATATTATAATAAACATGTCATGATTCCTTTGAAACTGTTTATTATGAGAATGATATTAGTAATAATTAACTTAAGTATAAAAAATGTTAATGTAATTTAGTATTAGTGCCAGTTGTTGTATTGAAAGTGGTATTTGAATAAAGTATCTTCAAAATAAAATCATGTTTTTTATTTCTATTATGAGTTTATGACCTTGCACTTGTTTTCATTACTTACTGTTTGAAAACAGTTCTTCAGGTAATTTAGGTAAATAAAACACAGTTTATAGGATAAATTTCAACTACTTATATTTAACTTACTGTCATATTTAGTTACAATGAATAATTAAGTATACACAAAATGAATAACATATTAAAAACTGTGTGAAGCCGAACTTAACTTTTTAACTATTTTACCGACTAGATAGTCTGTTTCATCCATAATTTCGTCGTGATTGTCTTTAACTTGATACTGAACGCTCACACTTGCACTATCACAGTGGTCAATATTACTTATTACATTGCTGTCACTTAAATCATAAATACATATTTTTATTAAATGATGTGCTTTTCCTGGCTCCTTACGAAGAACGTAAGATGAAGAAGGCATGGTAAATAATTTGGATAACGTATTTTTAGACGTTGATTTGGACTTGTTCTTAGCCTTTGCTTTTGCTGGTTGCTCTTTTACACTGTTTTCATTATCCTGTTGGCGTTTATGGAACTCAGTTTCCTCTATATTGTTTCCAGGGTATTCTTGAGCAAAATAAAATGACTTAATAGCATCATCCACTATATCAAGGTCTTCCATAATCTGAAATAAAAAAAAATATTTCTTTAGTTAATCATCAATTTGCATTTTATAAAATTTAAAATGATTTGCACTAAATATTAAATAATATAAATTAGTTAAGTACTTACAATTTAAATAAGCAAGTAATATTAAAATTTAATAAAAAATCCAACCGATGACATCAAGTTGTAGACTTGGAATTAAGAATATTTAAACTGTAACTTCGCTTTATATTGACGTATGAAGCACTTACAAAGAATGAAATTGGAACCCATCACATTTGTTTTCTATAATATAAATCTATGTAAGATTGAAATTGTATTAATATACAAAATGAAGTTGATCAAACAACACACATCACTTAATGTTAATCACATAAATCTTGGTGACTCTGATAATCATATTAGGCATAGCATTCTGTTACCAAATACGATTCGTTGTATTATATGCGGTCCCTCGAATTGTGGAAAAACAAATGTACTGCTTAGTTTATTGTTACATGAGAATGGTCTGAAATTTCAAAATCTTTATCTGTACTCGAAAACTAACTTTCAACCAAAATACAGGTTCTTACGAGAAGTTATAAAGAGAGTGCATCAAGTTAAGTTTTATGAATTTAATGATAATAAAGAAGTCATAGCCCCGGATGAAGCACTAACCAATTCTGTATTTATTTTCGATGATGTGGCATGTGAAAATCAAATAAACATTCGTAATTACTTCTCTATGGGTAGACATAAGCAAATCGATTGCTTTTATTTATGTCAAACATACTCTAAAATTCCGAAACAGTTGCTGCGTGATAATGCAAACTTTCTTATAGTATTTAAACAAGACGATGTAAACTTGAAACATATTTATGAAGAGCATGTCAGTTCTGACATGTCCTGGAATCAATTCAAGAATATTTGTAATACAGTTTGGAGAGAGCCTTATAACTTTGTTAGTATTTGCAAAGACTCCTCATTAAACAATGGAAGGTACAGACAGAATTTAGATAGTTTTTTTAAATTATGAGCGAAAATGTGTAAATATATAAATCAATAATATATAAATCTAACTTAGTATTATATCTTCTTTGGCTGAGTACACTTGTTAGAATACAACATGGAAAAGAATATTAAAATAGAATTAATGAAGTCTGTAGACTCCATAAAGAATAAAATAAAGCAAATGAAGAACCAGGAACACTCTATGAACTTGTCACTTGATAAAATGCTAAAAACCGTCACAGATCCCCTTAAAGCATTAGTCGATTCGAATATATCAATGGAAAAATTAAAGCATTTACAAAATACAACACCTTCAAATTCTGACGATATTGAGTTGGATGACATTAATACTAGTTCATCCACAAAGTTTGAAGACTGCTACTATCCAAAACCGGATTCTGCACAAAAATCTCCTACAAAAGAAATACTGGATGATTTAGAAATCTCGCTAGAGGGCCATGATATCCATGATATTTATGATGGTGTGAATATACCGTTTGGAATAAGAAGTGTAAACAAAACATTGCTTATGGGTAATTCAGTAGTCTCATTTTCTAAAATCGATAGTTTGAAAGACAAAAGTGTTATTTTAATTAAAGTCGGTGACGAATCCTATAATTTAACACCCGGCTTGAAAGAACTTTTATTTCGAAGAAAGCCTGATTTAAAATTAATATCGAGCAAAGATAGACTTGTCTATAAGGACATGCTGCATTATAAAAATGCTCATAAGAGAGATTTTAATCCTGATGGGCAAATAAAAGGAGATAAGGGAATAAAATATCGTGAAGTAATCAAACCATTATTTTCCGAATCGTTAAATGAAAATTTTCACACTGGAGGAAGCTTACCAACCCTAAAGAAATATAAAAATAACACTGACTTGGTATATTGGGATGATCCTAACGAACTGGTTGAGAGATTGAAACTATTAGTTGCTTCCAGAGATGCTGGCAACACAAACCATGATAATGAAATTTTATCGATAGTTGAAGAATTGAAAGAAGCTGGCATAATAAAAGAATAAATACTCATTATGATACAATTTTCATTCAGTATTATACACGGATTCAAAACAAATGTACTGAATTGTTAACATGAGCAAAACGGACGTGGTAAACGAAATTCATAAAAATGCGAGGGTGAACTTTCCACGAAGATGTGTTATTATGAAAGATATAGATGACCTGTGGCAAGCAGACTTAATCGATATGCAATCAATTTCAAAGCAAAATAAAAATTACAGATTTATTCTTGCTATTATTGACACATTCTCAAAATATGCTTGGACTTTTCCTCTAAAAAGTAAAACCAAAGATGATGTATGTAATTCTTTTAAGAAATTATTGGATAAAGGGCGTGTTCCTAAAAATCTGCAAACTGATAATGGAGCAGAATTTTACAATAATCAATTTCAAAAGCTTATGAAAACTTATCACATTAATCATTATTCAACCTTCTCAACAAAAAAGGCTTCTATAGTTGAGCGATTTATCAGGACATTGAAATCTAAAGTCTATAAGGAATTTAGTTTGAGAGGCAGCTACAATTGGATAGATAGCACGCTTAATAATGTTATTTACAAATACAATCACACTCATCATCGGACCATTGATGAAGTTCCCGCTAATGTGGATAACATTAATAAAAAACATATATTAGAAAGGTATTCAAGGTTGGTAAAAAGACATAGTATTAGAAACAAATATAAAGTTGGTGATTATGTGCGTATCAGTAAGTACAAAGGAACATTTGAAAAAGGTTACACTCCCAACTGGTCTACAGAAATATTTAAAATTCGAATGATACAAAATACAACTCCTATCACTTACTTAATAGCAGATACAATCAGTGGTCAGCCTATTTTAGGTGCATTTTATGCGCAAGAGCTTCAAAAAACAAAACATCCCAATGTGTATCTAGTGGAGAAAGTTCTTAGAAGAAAAGGTAACAGGGTTTTAGTAAAATGGTTAGGTTTGTCTTCAGCTGAAAATAGTTGGATTGATAAATCAAACATATTATCATAAATATTAAAACATTAACTAACGACAATTCAAATTATAAGTATTTAATAAAATGTTCAATCCAGATGCATCAGTCTGATAATGTGCATTGGAGAGAGTAGTCTGCTCAATTGGATTATAAATCACTTACCTTTTGAATTACACTTACCAGGATACAATTATTGTGGTCCTGGTACAAAATTAATTAAAAGGCTTACACAAGGAGATAACGGAATTAATAAATTAGACGAGTATTGTAAAGATCACGACATTGCCTATCATAAATCATCAAACTTAAAGGATCGACACGAAGCTGATTTAATTTTGTTAAATATGGCGAAAGAACGAGCAGTTGCTACGGATGCGAGTGTGGGTGAAAAAATTGCAGCACGCCTGGTAAGCCGGGCTATGTCGACAAAAATTAAAACTGGTTCTGGTCTGAAAAGTAGTATTGCAAAATGCTGTCGAAAAGTTACATCTGGAAAAGGGTTAAAAAGTAAATTAAAAAATGTTATTTCTAAAACCAAGAAACACATGAAAAAAATAAAACCAAAAAGTAAAAAAATGGCTATAGAGTTGGCTATCGCCGCTGCCAGAGAATTAGCTGATGATTCATCTATTAAACTTCCTCGTGTTATTCCTATACCAAAAACTGGTGGAGTATTGCCATTGATTCCAATTTTTGCGGGATTATCAGCGGCAGGGGCTTTAGCAGGTGGTGCAGCTGGTATTGCTAAAACCATTAACGAATTCAAGATGGCTAAAAAATTGTTTTATGAATCGAAGAGACACAATGAAAAAATGGAAGCTCTTTGCATTGGGAAAGGATTACACATTAAACCGCATAAAGATGGACTTGGAATTTTTGTATCGAAAGAAAAAAACTAAAATATCGGCTACCCAAACGAGCCTTAACTAACCTTGACATTTTGAAATATGGGAATAGTATTCCTTATTTTAGAGGTGTCTTTATGAGAGATGAGCTCCCTAAATGCCCTTTTTTAAAAGAATGCGGCGTTATTAATTTAGACAGTTCTAAAAACCCTGGTTCTCATTGGGTAGCCTATGCAAAATGTAATGATTATATTGAGTATTTCGACAGTTACGGAAATCTTAAACCTCCCAAGGAATTCATAAAATACGTAGGGCCTAAAGTCAGATATAATTATGAAAATATACAACGTAGTCACCCCTTTAATTGCGGACATCTATGTTTGGATTTCTTAAAGAGTTTTTGGTGTAGTCAAGGAATAAAATGAACAGGATCTTCTTTAAGACTTCAGTATTAAAGCATGTCTACTACGGTTACCATCTCCGGAAATAAATCTGAATTGGTTTCGTATTTTCAACCACCTCTACATTTATCTGATCAATACGAGTGCGGTTTGCTATACTTTTCAGTATTAAATTCTATACCAAAGACCAATAATAAAAATCTGTCTGTAATCAGAATCGAATGTGATCTTGTTCACGGTTCATACTGCAACGGATTACCAACTCATTTTATCCACGAATTTGTATCTGATACTGCTCCAGGTCACCGGTACATAGAAATACCACAAAACGTTATTTACTTTCCAGTGAACAAAAATCTTATTTCATCTATATCTGTTAAGATTGTTGATCAACTTGGTAACTATATTAACTTTGGTGAAGAACATATTCAATTACGCCTTCATTTAAGAAAAATAAAATGATAGTGTATTATAAAAACACTCCAGTGAAAATCAAACGTCTTATTCCATCTACGACCATTAAGGTGCATAGACGTAAGAAAAAAGTGAAGAAATTGAGTGAAGAAAATAAAGATTTTCTTAAAGCTCTAGGTTTTAAAATATGAATATACTACAAATTACTGAATTACCCCACTTCGATAGTTCGATTGAAAGCTATGAAGTCCACTCATACAATCCCTACACTAACAGCTTTAGAGAAAACGATGAAATCAGAATTCCCATACACCAACAAGACATATACGTGTTACCGTCAGCCAGTTCAATTTACGTCGAGGGTCAAGCAAAGTTCTTCGACAAAGATGGAAAACCGATTAAGAAAAATATTACGTTCAGTAACAACCCTGTTATGTTTTTGTTTCAAGATATCAGATACGAAATAAATGGTATTGAAATAGATCGCATTAAAAATTCTGGAATAACGTCAACAATAAAGTCATACGTTTCAATGAATGATGGAGAAAATAAAGTTGCTGCCTTATGGGGTTGGAACATAGATGGATTCAAAAACGATGGTAATTTTAGTGCCATTGTACCTCTAAATAAGATTTTAGGATTTGCGGAGGATTACAATAAAATTGTAATAAATTGTAAACATGAACTTATTCTGAATAGAAATAACTCTAACTTAAACAGTATAATAGCGACTGATAATATTGCACATTTTCAAATAGACATACAAAGATTGCAATGGCGTGTACCACATATAAAAGTGTCAGACCGCGAACGACTGACACTACTAAAACACTTGGAAAAAGATAAACCTATTCAGATAGCGTTTCGAAATTGGGATTTATATGAGTATCCTTTGCTTCCTAAAACTACAAAGCATTCTTGGTCAGTTAAAACTGCATCGCAATTAGAGAAACCTCGATATGTAATATTTTGCTTGCAAACCAACAGAAAAAACAATAAAACCAAAGACAGTTCTCTGTTTGATCACTGTGGGGTTACCAACGTAACACTATTTTTGAATTCACAGTATTATCCTTACGAGCCTTTAAGCTTAAATTTTTCTGAAAACAAATACAATATATTATATGAAATGTATGTAAAATTTCGTCAGTCGTATTACAACTGTCCTGCAGACCCCTTGCTTGATTTGGTCGATTTCAAGGAGAAGGCTCCTCTCTTTATCATAGACTGTTCAAGACAAAACGACAGTTTGAAAACAGGCCCCGTAGATGTGCGGCTGGAGATTGAATGTTCAGACCCAATACCAGATAACTCAACTGGATATTGTTTAATTATTAACGATCGACTTGTGGAATATAAACCTTTGAGTAACATAGTGCGCAGGTTATCATGACTGCCATTGTAGATGTTCAAGGTTTTAAAACAGAAACAAATGAATTTATCATCAAAGAAATTGCTGTATTATGGAATAAAAAAATTCAAGTGTTTTTAATTAAGCCACCATTTCCATTTTACGATTTGACGAAACCAGAAAAACGGCAAGTCAGTTGGATTGAACGTAATAGAAAGATATACTGGAGAGACGGATTTGTGCCTTATTCAAATCATCAGAATTTGATTGTAGATATTTTAAGTGATAAAAGTGTTTATACCAAAGGTTTAGAAAAAGTGTTGTGGTTAAAAAATATTTTGAAAAATAATAATAATAATATAAATAATTTAGAAGATGAAGGTTGTCCTAATTTATTAAGCTTGTACAATAAATATGAAAATTCTCATGATGTGTATAGTTGTATTTATCATGATTCAATATGTGCTTTAAAAAATGTAATATGTTTAAATAAATGGTGTATAGATAATAAATTTTTGAAATAAATATTTTGTTGTTTAATTTTTCACAGTTGGATAATAGGTAACAGTTTTTTATCCCTACCAATCCCATCCAATGTTAATCGTTATAAGTTGCTGGTAATAACTGTGCGATGTCATTATACATTTATAATTATCAGTATCAAGAACTAGGAAGTGAGTAAATAGAACATGTCTGAAAATAAATACAATCCTCGATATGAATTGTATAATTCATATAAAATGCGTGAATTTTCATTTGGTTATTATTGGGCAACATCTGATTCAAGGAGAAGATTGGTAAGAGAAATGGCTGACGCTGGATTTTTTTATTGTGGAAATGGTGTAAATGATAAAGCAGCATGTTTCTCATGTGGAGGTGTTATAGAAGATTGGGAGATTTACGATGATCCTTGGATGCAACATACTATACAATTTCCTCAATGTTGTTATTTGAACGCTGTGAAAGGAACGGATTATGTTGACAAATCAAAACGTCTATGTTTAAAAGAAACAAAAATATAAAATTATTATAAAGTGGAGGAGGATACATTGATTGTTGCAATGGAGCCTAAGTAACTATAAATTACATACAGTCATTTTATGCGACAGTCGATTCCTAAAATTGTAGTTAGAAGGTTGGAGCATAAAGAATTTATGAATAAATTATATTAGCTACAATGCAAGATTCAATGGAACATAGTTCTGAAGGCATTTGTAAAATTATTATTCAGAACGCTAATGGTGAGGCTATATTGATCCATGAGATTCAGCCTGCTCATAAAAAATCGAGCGCAGATTCATCAAAACCTCAGGTCAGAGATACATCGCAAGAAGATTTATTCTATGAAAACATGCATGATGCATTAAATTTGGGAAACATTGAAGAACTTGTCTTTAAAAGTGATAATAGAGAGCTAACATTCTCCCGAGTTAACGATATGGAGATTGGTCCTGAAAAATTGAAAGCGGGTTCAGCAAAGTGTCGGGTCACCGGCACATCATCAATGAGGAACATAATGCATGATTTAGTGATACCTGATTCAGAAGACGTTATATGCTACCAGATTCTACCGGAAGATCAAATTTCTTTTATTTAATTAAGTTTGAAAGAAATTTTAATTCCAATCAGTTGAAAAGTGATAACTTCGAATAGATACGGAGTTGGGCAGACACGTTTACATCTTCTTTACTATTTGAATAGATTTGTATGATTCAGACTTCAAATTTTAAGTGTTTATTGATTCATGTGTTTGAATAGATGAAATTATATTATTTGTGGTTTTCCTGGATGAATGATACCTTATCTGAATATATTGAAATGTAATAGTTAGTAGTTTGTATTTGAATAAACGGAATAATATCATTTTAAATAGTTTTTTATTTGAATATATGAATGGCGTTTTTATTGAATAGATGAAGGGGGTTTGAATAGATGAATGGGTTTTTTATTGAATAGATAAATGGGGTTTGAATAGATGAATGGAGTTTTTATTGAATAGATAAATGGGGTTTGAATAGATGAATGGAGTTTTTATTTAATAGATAAATGGGCGTTTCTAGATCTCCTCTGATCTAGAAACCCCATTTATCACCTACTTTTGTGTAGCACTGGCTTCATTGAAGAAACCCGACAGAAATGACCGAAAAATAGAAAGTCGGAACGGCACAAAAAAAAGGAGGAAACGCCAGTAGTCGCCAGAGCTGACACACACACTTTTTTTTTTAAATCAAAACTGGGTTTCCCTTTGGAAGTTTATTTATTGTACGCAGAGCGAGCTTCCAGTTAACCACTGTATCCGATAGATGTTGTATAGATGGAATCGCGGTGATTCAAGTCAAGATTTTCCGCAGAAGAGTGACACTTTTTCAGTCATAAAATAGATGCTGTCCTGGAATTCCGGTCTCTGGGGCTGGATTTCTCTCTATAGGTCGAGATTATTTGAGGCATCTTTATAACCGACTTCAAAAAGAAAGAAGTTTTCAATTCTTCTGTTTTTAGGGTTCCGTAGCCAAATATATAGTACATAGAAAGGGAAGTCTTATCATTACGTCCTGTCCGTCTGTCCGTCCGTATGTCACACACCTTATGTTTGAAAGAGTTTACTCCAGAGTTGGTGAAGATCAGACAATTGAACTCCTCAATAACGTACACTAGGTATACGTACTGTGATTTGGTACAGAAATCAAAGAACCACCTAATTATGGACTTCGATCGTTTTTAAAAGTTTTGCCTCCATAAACATTGATGTTCACGGTATAAACGAAAGACAGTTAGATGCGCAGTCCAAACCGCACAGATCCATCCGCGGTTTGGAACGCAGTCCACAGATCCGGGGTCCAAACTGTAGGTACGTGTAAACCCCGCTATTCGTTCTTTCCGAAACGATATACCGACAGTCCGAATACGTGTTAAACCCCGCTATCATAAACCGCAGTAACTGCAGGGCTGTGGTAGAGAACCCCAGGTAGCGGTTCCTACCAGGCAAGATCGCAAGATTCTTCATTTTTATTGAAGAAGTGATACCTACACCATATCTAAGCGACACATTATGTATTGTTTACCGACATGCACGCGAACGAAGTCGCGGGCACAGCTAGTACTTATTATAACGCGGGTTGACGTGAACCACTTTTCAGAATATGTTTTTTTTATGACCTCAATCCACTTTTCAGAATATGATTTTTTTATGACCTCAATTTGATGTCATACATAATTTAACATAATAAACGTTTTACTTCTATATCTATAAAAATTATATAACAAAGTCGCTTTTCGTGTCTGTCTGTGTGACCGCTTAGGTTATCACAACCGCACCAGCACAATGGATTTTGATGCCATTTTTACTATTAGGTATACGTATTAATTTATTATGTATGTCGGATCCGGTCAAAGGTATGGACACGGAAACGAATTGCAAGCGCGCCACTGGCGACATCACGTGATCTACCCACTCGTGATGTTTTAAGCTCATGGCAAGGAGGACAGTCTAGTGTCTGATCGCATCGGGGTTACTACGTCGCGGAACTATATTCGATTCGTTGTGCTCAGTAGTTGTGTTAATTTTAATTTGGAGTGATTGTGTTAGATTGTGATTTTAATAATCACCGAGTATAGCACCCAGTGTGTTTTCATTGCACGAAACCCATCTTGTGCCCACATGGTGTCTGAATCTATCTGAGTAAATCCTGACGACCTGACATGTAGATATTTATTTCTTTATTTCTTACCTGAGGACTGAAAGCAGGTGAACTGGGAAGTAGCATACTGCGAACATGATGACCACTGCCACTAACATCTTGGCTGCCTTCCGCCTGGAACGCAGCTGAGCTGGAATAAAAAAAAATACGTTTAAAAATTGAACTTAAATAAAATCATGATCTGCGTAGCCTTTTCCCAACTAAGTATGTTGGGATCCGCTTCCAGTCTAAGCGAATATAGGTGAATACCAGTATTTTACATGGAGCGACTGCCTATCTGACCTCCATAACCCAGTTACTGGGTAATACGATATCCCCAGTTGCCCAACTTTCGGGCTTCTGACGACCCGTAATGACTATCAAATATGCACGAATGCCGGTACCAACAGCTTAACGTGCTTTTTCGAGTCACGGAGGGGTCTTGATATTTAAAGATGGTCACCCATCCACGGACTAACTGCGGCAAGCGTAGCTTCACCTGAACGATGGCTTTTATTTCTACCCGTGCGGCTATTATTTCTTAGCCACGAAGAACTTAAATAAAATAAATGTTTCATTTTTTTTTTACATCTGTTTGCATAACGCTACGTCACCAATTATATATTTTTTTTGTGACATGTTCTTTAAAAAAACTTCAAACACGTGTAATCCGTGTAGCAAAGTCTTGTCAAAGTCAGCTCTAACAATTTCGAACGCACTTATAAAACCGTTTTATCGAACGTTCCTATTTGCGACTTGTGTGAAACAGCAGATTTTTTTTTTTCAATGTTGTTCCCATAATAAACTTAATTCATAATGATGAATACAACGACCCATTCTTATGGACCGTTGTATTGTCCTGAAAAGCTTTCGCTTTTCAGTTATTCCAATGACACCTTGTAAATATGAAACTCTACCTTTGTAAGATAAAATATTATTAACGTTCGCAATATTATAGACATTGTTATATCAAAGTCTCAGAAATATATTTTATAAAAGCCTTTCAATGGGAAGATTTTCATAATTTAGTAGATGTTTATTAATCAGAGTTGAAGTTAAGTGTTCTAAATAATTTGAGAGAGTTAGTAAGTATGGACTACCTAATTTTAATTGAATTGAAGGGCTTTGCAAATAGTATTAAGCGGCTTAAGATGAGAAACTTTGTTCTATATATTCACATACATAGTGTTATTATGTATCTATATAATAATATAATAATAGGGGTTAAATTATGAAATTGCCGTTTTATTGTATTAGGTACTTCGAATTGACATAGAACCTTCATGGTTTGAGATTTTTGAGTGAAACTTATTTCACGTGGTACCTAGAAGTTCTTCTTTTAAAAAATGTGCAACATTCGATTATCGACTTTCAGTTGTTTTTTTATTCATCTTAGACGAGAAAGATGGATACTTCGAAAATTCGAGTTATTTTTGAATACGAGTTCCGACGCGGAACTACCGCGGCAGAAACAGCTCGCAATATCAATATTGCGTTTGGAGAGAGGACTGCTAATTGAATTGTATGTATGCTCTCTAATAGTGTACAACGTAGTAAGTACGCTCCTTTAGAACATAAGTATAATTTTAAGCTAAGTAAGCACTTTACTTGAAAGCGCATTATGAAATATATTCCTTTATGCATTGATTAAAGTACATTCGATCGAGTTGGTTGTCTAATTTAAAATACCATAGGACCCCCAACATTTCATGGCGACCCTGCCGTAGGGTCTGCCAAGGGGCAGATTAAGCAAAGTTTTTGGTGCGGAGCGATTTTCAAAATGTGTAACTCCAAGATCGAAAAGGACGAGGTGTTCCTTAATCAAAATGCTGCTGGCGGAAACAATGACGCCCTACTGAAGAACATTGGAGGACACATGGAGCAGCTGAGCACGATCACTATCATTATTCTCGCCGTCATAACTCTCCTGGTAATCTACTTTTTCCTCAAATACTACCGCAGCTGCCATCGTCAATGGATACAAGAGGAAATCGGACTCAACGCAATTCAGCGCATAAGGACATCCCTACGTGGACGAGTGGAAGGTACACCTGCTAACTAATTAATCCAGCATCCAAGTCAGTGTCAAGTTAATTCAATTCAATAATCAGTGATGTGCATTAAGACTCATACCTATTTGTCGTATAAACTTATAACGCAAAAACTTAAACGACGTAAAACAGTGCACGAAGACTCAATAAATATGATACCTCGCGGATAAAACTGCAACGTGTGAAATTCTTCAGTGCCGTTTCGTAGTAATTATATTAACATGATTCTTTTGTTTATCCCATTAGGAAATAATTGGTATGATAATTTTAAGTAATATTTTATTATGATAGATATTTTGATACAAAAATATAATGTTCTGGTAGATATTAGAAAATACTTAATTAAGAAAGGACAGGCTAGGTACAAAGGTCAAGTTATTGAGACGAAGTTAGGTGAGGCAAAAAGTATTTTTGACGAATGTGGAAAAATATTGTTACTTTTAGAAAAAGGCAGGGAAACGACATTAGTTGCATCGGCATTGGATATTTATCAGAAAATTAAGATAACTTTTGAGGAAATAAATAATATATGTATTTTCCCTGAAATAATAACAGACAAAATGGAGTTTGACCTTAAAGTGGCATGTAGTTTAATTCCAGTAATGGACGGTGTTGAAGGGACCACTAAACGCTTGATAGATACGATCGAGATGTATGCAGAAATGCTGGATGACAAAGGTAAGACACTACTTATTACATTTTTGTCCTAAAAAGCAGATTGTCCGAAAATGCTAAGTTACGCATTACAGGCAATTATAAGTGAACGCACCGTGCGATTTTGGTTTAAACGCTTTCGTGATGGAAACTTTGATTTGAAGAACGAACCACATGGAAGACCCCACACGCACACATGTGAACAATGAATTGAAAGAGATGGTGGAAACTAATCCGAGCCAAACTACCCAGGAATTAGCGGCATGGTTTAACGTTACGTTACCAACAATATTGACTCATTTGCGTCAAATCAATCAAATAAAAAAATATGAGAAATGGGTGCCTCATGATTTGACTGATCTGCAGAAAGAAACGCGTGTTGAAACTTGTTGCCTTGCTGAATCCATACAGAAATGAAGGAATATTGGATCGAATTGACATGTGATGAAAAGTGGATTCTTTACGATAACCGTAAGCGAAAAATGCAATGGCTGACCCCAGGTCAAACGCCGCAACAGTGTCCTAAAGCAAAGCTTACCAATAAAAAGGTAATGGTAACTGTTTGGTTCTCTCAGCATGGTGTTATTCACCATAGCTTTCTCCGATCTGGTCAAGCAATAACGGCAGATGTCTACTGTGCCGAACTCCGAACAATTATAGCAAAAGTAGCAGTGAAACAGCCCCGACTCATGAATCGATCTTCACCATTATTGCTCCATGATAACGCGAGACCTCATACAGCACGAGAAACCGTTTTAACTCTACATGAACTGCAATTAGAAACCATTCGCCAGACCTTGCTCCAACGGACTACCATTTTTTTCGTGATTTGGACAATTTTCTACGTGATAAAAAGTTTTCTTCTCAGGAGGCAGTACAAAATGCTTTCACACAGTTTGTCGAATCTAGATCACGAGAGTTCTCACGCTAAGTAATTATTTTGATTAAATAAATATGTTAAATTAAAAAAAAAAACGAATTTAAATTTTTCAGTACAAATCAGCAATTTCATAGCTAAGTTATAACAGCCACACGGGTAGATCGATCAGGTTAAGGCCCTGGTTCCAAGCTTGGTTTAGCTCGGTGTGTAAGTGAAATGGCTTTATGGCTGTCTAGTTTGACGCACGAGATAGAAGATTCTCACGCGCACTGGAATTATGTCGTAAAAGTGCAAATAAAATCGTATAAAATTAGAAATTAACTATTTAATAAAAAGTAATCCATCACTGGATGCAGTTTGGAATTTGACATTTCATGGTATATTTTTAATTATAATTATAATTGCTAATGAAGGGATAAACAGCTTTTAAAGATTATTAGGAGGTATGTTTAAAGATTTTTTGGTGCATTAAAGTATGTTTAATTATGTTTTGGCTTCCATCACTGTATGCGAAAAGGACTTGAAAATATCATATTTTTTTTACATGTCAAAATTATTTACGGTTTATGAGATACACAGCTTTAAAAAACCACCTTTTCGATCGTTTTCAGGAAATCTACGCCTAAAGCTACGCTAGCCGCGGAAAGCACGTTAAGCCGTTGGTCCCGGCTGTCATTCGTGGATCTTTGACGGTCGTTACGGGTCGTCAGAAGCCCGAAAGTCTGACAACTAGTCTTACCAGTTACTGGATTGTAGAGGTCAGATAGGCAGTCGCTCCATGCAAAATACTAGTATTCAGGAGCATTCGGTTAGACTGGAAGCCAACCCGTACGCAGTTGAAAAAAGGTTAGGCAGATAAGAAGTCCTACTAGCGGGGGGTGGGACAAAACCATCAAGATTTCTTTGCTATATTGAAGTTAAATAATATATTAATGTACTATTATACAAAACAAAAAAAAAACAAATATCAAATCAAAACTTCAAATAAAATAAAAAAAAAATCAATCAATCAATTTTTCTTTTCAAATCTTTTGGAATAAATTGTCTAAATTATTACGAAAACCGCATCAATTATGTCCTCTTAAGGCGATTCGTCTCGGCGTTTCCATGATTTTTTGTAAATACCACAATTAAATAATGTCTATCGTCTGTACATCTAAATTAATTAATTTCAGTTAATTGTATTTTTTTTTTATATGTTAATTTTAATAGTTAAAATTAATTAAATAACTAAACAATTATAATACATATTTGTACGCCGTTAAGGTAAAACATGACTGTGATTGATTCTGCAATACTTATAACATCTTGCATGGTTTGTGTGTGCATACTTCGTTTCAGATAAATAAATAATCTCTATCTCTATAGGTACTGACACACGTGCTCATAAAAAGCATGCCTACAAGCACGCTTACTCGAAAACATACTAGAAATAAGCATGCTCATTACTAGTCACACATGCTACTAATGAGCACTTGCTCAATAAAAACATGCTTTCGTGCTAGTAATGAGCACGTCAGTAGCTTAACTCGTATCTCTGGAGAAGGAAATAAGCTACTTTTCAATTAAGATTGTATTGAAAATGATGAAAATACATAGTACACGCAGACAAAGTCACGGGCAACTTCTAGTAGATAATAATTAGCACGGTCAACAAGCGGATAGAATAGAACATTTAACATTATGACGATTCAAAGCACAACGGGTCATTGTCAGCAGTATGAAATGGCTATTTGGACGGCAAATTGACATAAAGTTTCAATCAATTTCTCTGTCTGTTCATTATACACATAGCTTTGTAGTTGTAACATATGACATTAGATTTCATATTGGGAAGTTACTAAATAAAACGAAATTAGTTGATCAGTTTATCAGAAACATTAAAAGAGGATGCAATCAGAATGTTTTGACCAAATAAATATTTAAAATAAAACCGGTCAAGAGCGAGTAGGACTCGCGCACCGAGGGTTCCGTACCATCATTTACATATGTAATTTTTATTTATGATTTCTGAAAAACTGTGCTATTTAGAGACATCGTTTTAATTTTTCTGTAATCTATACACAAACTTCTATCACATAGAATAATTTCAGATTTTTCTCTATGCAAACTTCGGAGATGAGGGGAACTGTATTTTTTAAACATTTTCATCAAAAGTCGAAAAGAATGCGGCCTAAAAAAAAAGAAAAAAAGTGTTGGGCAAACGTCATCTAAAACTGTTCCAAATTTCAGATTGATAGCATTAGCAGTTCTTGAAATATCCAGCTGTGACACAGACAGACAGACTGAGTCACACCATAAGGGTTCCTTTTTAACATTTTGGTACGGAACCCTACTAAATAAAATATAAATATAAAATGTCGGTAGTGTTGCAAATAGCTGTCTATTATTTAGCTGTTTTGATTCATTTCTCAATATTACAGCTACAATGAAATTAGCACTCCGCACGGCTTCACTGGAAAATATCCCACGGGAACGTGCTCCGGGAAATCCATCATTATTTCTTGTCATAAAGGGAACTTTTGTGCAAAATTTCAGCTTTCTAGATCAGGTAGTCCATCAGGATTTCTCTTTTTATTTACATAGATATCGCTAAAATATCTATCCTCTAAATATTCTATACGAAGTCGTTCTTCGTGCCTGTGTGACCGCGTTGTTTTCTATACTATGCAATGAATTTTGATGCGATAAGATTTATGTGTATCTTTGTTGTATGTTATACTTATTAGGTAAGTACCTATGTACAAAAAGTTATGGTTTGTACTTTATTCTTGTCTTCTTTAATTTCTTGTTCTTTTATAAAGCTGTTTGGTACTATTATATTAAATTCATTTCTTCTAACATTATTCTTTTAATAAGTTTATTCCTCCAACAATCTCCATGTTTTGTCAAGTCATAAAACCGTGCGAAGGCTAGTTGATTATAAATTGCAACAGTTTTACCCTTTTTAGGGTTCCGTACCTCAAAAGGAAAAAACGGAACCCTTATAAGATCACTTGTTCGTCCGTCTGTGTCTGTCTGTCAAGACCATTTTTCTCAGGAACGCGTTGAGGTATCAAGTTGAAATTAATATCAAATACGTAGGTCTGTGGTCAAAATGTTAATTTGTAATTTTATGACACAATCTCCATCCATCCATAACACCATATTATTATTATATATTATTATTATTATTATTATAGACCATCCTAAAACATCATATTGCATTGAAACCTACATTTACGAATAAATTTGATTTGATTTGATTTGATTTGACAAAAAAAATATTTTTGGGATCCAATGTTAAGTTTGTTTTTGGGACAAATTCTTTTCAACTGCGGAACCCTTCATTGTGCGTGCTACGATTAGCGAACTAGTAAATAATATTAATTTAATAGGTAATTACTAAAAGACATTACTATTGTGTTATTTATAGTATAGTTAAAATCTCCCTGCAGACTCGGTCATAAATCATTCGAGTGTTTCGCTCTCTTTCCCACTCACGGGCCTTATGGGCAGGCCACGCCCACACGTAGTCCTGTGCATTACTGCAGTCGATGAGTGATATCGATAGTTTTATATATTTATAAATGGGTGATAGAAATAAATGCACATTTTTTTTTATTTTATTACAAAATTTACTACAAAGCATATTAAATATATAAACAAAAGAACGTATATATAAAACTAAAAATAGAAAATTAAAATTCTTCGTCTGAGTCATCGTCATCATCATCCACATGAATGATGAACTCTTCGCATAAATGTGCTTTTCTTAAGTCTTCATCTTGCAGCAATTCTGCATGTTCCACACATTTTTGCCAATTTTCAATGGAGATATTGGAAATGGCTTCATCGACTAACTTCTCGACATCAGCTATCTTGAATCTTTTGTTTTTCGTTGCAACTTCATTTTTTACTTGAGCATACACCGACTCGATGGGATTGTACTGACAGTGGTAAGGCGGCAAGATTCTGTTATCGATAATGGCCTTGAGCGCGCGCAACTAGCGCACGTCCCTACTCCGATTATGATTTATGACCAAGTCTGCAGCGAGATTTTAACTATACTTATAGTAAACTCAGCTCAAAAAGTATTATCTAGTTTTGAGATGAGATACTTATAAGCCACAATAAAAATGTGTTTTTAGTAATTACCCATTAAATTAATATTATTTTTTTAATATTAGTCTATTGCGCTATTGGACCAGCCGATTCATTGATCGATTTGTACTAAGCAAGCAATGGTTTTTGTTGATAATGAAAACAATTACTTTTGGTACTTCCTCGTGTTTCTAGTAAAACGAAATAATATTTTATTGAATTTAAGAAGAAATAAAACTGGCCAAGTGCGTGTCGGACCACGCACAATGAAGGGTAACGCAGTAGAAAGCTATTATTTGGCATGGATATACATATTTTCCGAACAAACGCCGACAAAGTGGTAAAATAAAATCATGAAAAATATTTTTTTTTAGGGCTTCTGTGTACGTGAAGTGGGTATGTTTTTTTTTCTCGTCTACCACATTTGGATGGGTCTTTCAAAAATATTGCGGGTTTGTCTCAACAATTTTTCGATTTAGGGATCCGTTTCTGAAATATTAAGCTTTAAAGTGCTAAGAAAACATTCACGGTAAGTAGTAGTATAAATAACGAAGTTAAAAGGAATTTCTATCACAGCTAAGTTTAAGTTTTTTTTTTAGTTTTTTTTTTTTTTTTCAAGTTTACGAGTCGGAAATAGACAAATATTCATGAAACAACAAAAAGACCTCTTACGCGTGGCCCGACACGCACTTGGCTGGTTTTGGAACGAAGTTCCTTATCGCGCGTTGTGAAAGGGGGCTAGACGGAAAAAAGTCTCACGAAAAGTTGTCACGACACTTTTTGCTATAGGTAGCTATTGTAAGCCGTGCGGCGTGCGCATGTTTCTCTGTCTGTCTCTCTCTCTCTCTCTTATAGAAAGCAAGCCAGATATTTTCATTTCTATTTCGCATTGAACAGTGTGGTGTCGCGATGATGATGATGATGATGATGATGATGATGATGATGATGATGATGATGATGATGATGATGATGATGATGATGGTGATGATGATGATGATGATGATGATGATGATGATGATGACGATGATGGTGATGATGATGGTGATGATGATGATGATGGTGATGATGATGATGGTGGTGATGATGATGATGATGATGATGATGATGATGGTGATGATGATGATGATGATGATGATGATGATGGTGATGATGATGATGATGATGATGATGATGATGATGATGATGATGATGATGATGATGATGATGGTGATGATGATGATGATGATGATGATGATGATGATGATGATGATGATGATGATGATGGTGATGATGATGATGATGATATCCTTCCTACCTGCGCGAGCGTTTTTCTTACGCTCGCCCTAGCGACGCACCGTGTAGATCACACCTTAGATCCCTCCTTAAATCTCATCCTCATAAAACTAGCTACTATTCTTATTCCTTCTCTATCCATGCTGTAAGATTGTGGAACTCGCTACCGCCTAGCATTCGCGATATAAAAACTGTGTCGCTGTTCAAATGTCGAGTAAAAGAGCATTATCTTTCCTCTCAAATGTGAGTATTTATATATAGTTTATGTATGTTTAAATATTTTAGCTTTATGTATTTATATAAGTATATGTTAATTTTGTATTCCGTTATATGTGTAGGTATATTTAATATTTTAGTTTAAGACTTCGACTAGTCATATTTTTCTCTTCTTGTTCTCACACACTATTGTCTACATTTCTTTTCATTTCTCCTTTCGCAGGTCTGCTGGAAGAAATTTCTATAGAAATAAGCAGTACCTTTGTACTCCTAATTATAAGTATCATGTATATCAATCTATTTTTCTGTGTGTACATAAATTGTAAAATAAATAAATAAATAAATAAATGATGATGATGATGATGATGATGATGATAAGTATAAAAATAAAATTTTGTTACAATTCCTTCACTAATTAATAAAAAGGAACTTCGTTCCATCCGGGTGTCCCTTGACACCTCTCAAGTTTTTTTTTTTTTTCATATCTTCTGTGTTTTTATCTGAGAACGTAATCTTTAGACGCGGTCGGGTGAATTTAACGGTTTAATTTTTTGACCAAAAACGCAATTACTTTTTACCCAATCTTTTTTCATGATATCTTGATCGCATATAATAAAATATTGACTTTAAACCAACGCAGTCAGAGCAATAAGGACTCAATTTAGAATTCATAAAATCTAATATTGTACAGAACATCAAAGGATCCTTATGAATAAAATTTTCTTTGATGTGCAAACTGAAGGCAATTTAAAGCTATAGTTTTTTTTTTTGGTGACTTGAATTCTAACCCTCTTACAAATAAAACACGGAATAAAGTTATATCAGTAATAACAAAGGAATAAACATACATTTTCATAGGCTCAATAACATTATTCTGTGTTTATTAGTAAGAGAGCTAATCTTATCTATAATTATTTATTTATTTAAACTTACACACTATCATTACAAATCATCATTAAATCAAATTATCATTTAATAATTATAAATGCGAAAGTAAGTTTGTTTGTTTGTTTGCTACCATTTCACGCCTAAACCACTGAACCGATCATCCTGAAATTTTGCAAATACGTTGACAGGTGTACAGAAACAGACATAACCGTATCTTTCATTCCGATAAAAAGTACTGTTCCCGAGGAAAACTACAATAACGTTCTCATGATATTAGATGGCGCTACGTGTCTTTCGAATCATGATTGAATTATATTATTACAAGCAGAGTACAACATCCCGAGTTGATTGTCAAATTCTAAATGGACGCGAGTGAAGCCGCGGGCAAGAGCTAGTATGTATTTTATGCAAATCATTATAAATTTTAGGGTTCCGTACCAAAATGGTAAAAAAGGGAACCCTTATGGTCTCACTCAGTCTGTCTGTCTGTTTGTCACAGCTGAATATCTCAAGAACTACTAATGCCATCAACTTGAAATTTGGAATAGTTTTACATGACATTTACCCAACTATTTTGCAAATAAGAAAGAAATAAAAATATTTATATTTTTTTTGTAACAGGTGCTGAAAGGGGATCTCCAAAATTCAAAGTGGGGCTACTAGGGCATGTGCGGTATCATATGAAAGAACACTGTTTGCACATTCTTAAACATTTTTTATTTTTTTTTTAGGCCGCATAGTTTTCGATTTTTGATGAAAAATGTAAATAAAATACCGTTCCCCCCCCCCCCTTATCTCCGAAGTTTGCAAAGGGAAAAATCTGAAATTATTCTATATGATAGAAGTTTATGTAAAGATTACAGGAAAAATAAAACGATGTCTCTAAATAGCATACTTTTTCAGAAATCGGAACGGAACCCTCGGTGCGCGAGTCCGACTCGCTCTTGACCGGTTTTTTAATAGTTCAATACTTTCTTTGTGCTCTCGATTCATATAAAAAATGATCTCTAGAAAATAATTATCCTATTTAGTATTTTAAGCTTTCTCAATAAAAACACGGGTCCAGTACGGGTCGGTAGATGTCACGATCAGGGCTTGTTAACGTTACCAAATAACAAAATAATAACCGTTACGTAACGTTCATTACAATGTGATACTTTACTAAAGTTACAAAAATCGCTTCGGCCGTCAAGGAAACCGGGGTTTCGTAACTGGTTTCCATGAAGGCTTTTTTTATACGTCTACGTAACTGGTTTCCATGAAGGCTTTTTTTATACTACTATGTAACTGGTTTCGAAGAAGTAATTATTCAATGTCCCTTAAGCCACCTACGAAACTGACTACGAAAGAAGAAAGCGAAAAAGTTAGTAGGTAGGTACTTTCTATTTGTTATTCTGTATTTAATACAACTGAGAGATATGAATATTGAATTTAATTGAAAAAATAGTTGTAGGTATTATTTATATTTTGTGTTATTTAAAATATAATAAGCTTAAAATATTAAAATAAAAATGCATATGGTGAAATTATTTCAATTCAGTGGCCCACAGTTATTTACCCGTTTTGCAAATTGAAAAAAAAAATCAAAATCGATCAAACTTTATTCAGTTCATTGTTTGGCAAACACTCATTATGTGAATTGTAACTATTGGCTTGGTTTTTTTCATTTAAAGTAATGCTGCCATGGCGTCCACGATTATAATTACAGCATAGCCAAAATGTAGGGCAGCAACGCCTCCTCTTTTCGTTGAGATGAATTCAATATCCCTAAGGGCCCTCGCCCACGGCGACTTTTTGTAGCGATGCAGTAGCGATGCTGTCGCGCGTCCGCATCGATACAGTCGCGAAGCGATCTCTAGCTGTGTGCCCTCGCCCACGGGCCCAGATTCAGTCGCGATGCAAACGCGATACTGGTGTGCTTCTGTCGCGATGCAAACGCGATTCAGTAACGGCACAAAAATACCTGCGATGGCTACAGTTGCCAGATGGACTCCGTTGAGGCAACATTAGTCACGTTGTCTTTGGTGCTGCTTTTATGTAAGCAGCCGAAGCGTAGGCAACGAAAGCTCGGTTCTCCACTCACGCGCCACCCTCCCTCTGTTCTCTCCCCGATGTCGTCCGACAAGGTCGCGCGTTTGCATCGATACAGTCGCGATACTGACTGTAGCGCGCTAGTAGCACGTTGGCATCGCTTCTGTAGCGCGTTGCAAATGCAACTAACGCGCGTTAGTAGCGATGCAGTCGCGCATTTCGTAAACGCGCGACAGCATCGCTACAAAAAGTCGCCGTGGGCGAGGGCCCTTATATCCATTTTCAGTACTTAATATGACTATTGTTATAATTAAGTACTGAAAATGGATCGATTTGCAAAACGGGCAAATAACTGTGGGCCACTGAATTCACCTTATGCATTTTTATTTTAATATTTTAAGTTTATACCTATTTTAAATAAAACAAGATATAAATAGTACCTACAACTATGTTTTCAATTAAATTCAATATTCATATCTCTCAGTTGTATTAAATACAGAATAACAAAGAGATAGTACCTACCTACTAACTTTTTCGCTTTCTTCTTTCGTAGTCAGTTTCGTAGGTGGCTTAAAGGACATTGAATAATTACTCCTTCGAAACCAGTTACATAGTAGTATAAAAAAAGCCTTCATGGAAACCAGTTACGTAGACGTATAAAAAAAGCCTTCATGGAAACCAGTTACGAAACCCCGGTTTCCTTGACGGACGAAGCGACAAAAATGTAACGTTACTTCATAACTACTAAAGTTACAAAAATGTAACGTTACTTCATAACATTACCAGTAATATAACGTTAATAAACATTAACGAAAATATGATAAATAACGGTAATTTACCTACGTTGCCGTTTCATACGTAGGTTTATATTTTTGTGCGCTCCGCTCGCGGTCGCTTAGCATTGGATCACGATGCCGCTCCACCTCACACCGTTATTAAACAATTAACGTTAGTAAAGATTGTCGATAAAAATAGCATAAAATAACGTTAATTCTAATACCGTTATTTTCATTAGTAACGGTAACTCTGTCAAACAGATTACAGAGGTAACGTTATGAATTTTTACCGTTATTTAAAGCCCTGGTCACCATGTCTTCGAATTTTTGGTTGTAGAACTAGTTTTCTAACGATGTTTTCCTTTACCATTTTGAGAGCAGTGGTAATGAAATAATTTACACAAAGCAAAGCGCCTGTCTGGGATCGAACCTACGACCCACACTTAAGTCGCGGCCGGTACCTCTGGGCCACCATTGCTGCTCTGGCCTTTGCCTAGACACAATAATATTAGCCAAACAAATATTGGAACTGGAAAACATTCAAATCAATGCGGTTATTGGCGTACAAATTAATGTAAAGCCAGATGATTAATGACTAAGTAAATTGACTTCCAACTAAATTTGTTCTTATATTCAAATTACTGCTACTCAAATTGCTGTCATTCTTTATTAGTGGTCTATCAAAGAATGACAGCAGTGACAAAATGGCTAAGCAATGCGTGTCAACTAAGAATAGGAATGACCTTGCGCCATATTGTGAAGATTTAGCAAAACTGCGCCTTGTTTACACACTTGCAAAGTCAGTGACATAATTAAACAAAAACAAATTCCAAAAACAGAACTAAAATGGATAAGAATAACACTACAAAACTTTGCAAGCCTTAGATTTCTAGCTTCAGTTGACAGTTAGAGGTCATTGACTTTCCTATTCTTAGTTGAATCGCATTGTACATGGCAAATTGACGGAGGTGTCAATTTGTTTAATTTTATTATTTATTTCCGTAACTGTACTTAAGCTGCATCGTAATGACCTGAATAGTTGAAAATGTGAAGTATTTTAAAAATTGGCCAAGTGCGAGTCGGACTCGCACATGAAGGATTCTGTACCACCTGTATATTTAATGCTATGTTTTGTAAAGAAAACATTTCTTGTAGGTCCCCATACAACAAATGTGTTTTTTCTCTTTAGTTTTGAGACTTTATTTAATTTATTATAGCGGTAGTAAAAATACACATTCTGTGAAAATTTCAATTGTCTTTCACTTATTACGGTTCATGAGATACAGCCCGCTGATAAACAGACGTGCGGAGGCTTAGTAATAGGGTTCTATTTGGCACCCTTCAAGTGCGAAACCCAAAATAGGAATCTTGATACCTCGATGGAATAAAAGTAATATGTTTCAGGTGTTGAATAAAAAGCTTTTCACAAGTAGGTACCTACTAACTACTTAAAATGGTTACCTACGTTACTTTGTTTTAAGATATTCTTAACATTTATTTCAGAGGAACAATCTGTTCAGAGAATTGTGATGCTAAATAATTTAGCAACACAATTTGGCTTTTGTCTCTCTGAAAAGATTATTATTTCTGGAAATAATGATTATTTCCAAAAATATGAAAATGATTTAAAAAACAATCTTAAATAGAGATTATAGGCAGTTGAAGCGAAAATTTAACTTTAATTTTACAAGCACAACCATTTGTTTTCTATATTATTGTAGGAATAATATCGATAGCTAGACTATTAATAAAGGATAAGTTTTTAAGCAGTGCGCAAATTTTCACAGGGTTTTCTACCCATGAATATGAACAACTTTCACTATCGGACTAACTTTGAAATCGAAAAAAAAATCAGCTGTTCAGTTCATTTATATCAACACCAAACTCGTCAAAATGAAGGGAGCAGCTGATTTTTTTATCACGATTTCAGGTTTGGTCCCATAGTAAAAGTTGTTCATATTCATGTATAGAACCAAAGTAGAACACCCTGTGAAAATTTGCGCACTGCTTAAAACCTATAAACAGGGTGGTCCAAATAATGACGTCAAAAAGAAAATTCTGAATTCCTCATACCCAGGGGTATTCGAAAATACCCCATGTACCTATGTTGCGCGATTTTTTGTAATTTACGAGTTATTTTTGTTATTGTAATTGTTTACAGTTTTATGCTCTAGCTTCAAAAATTCTTATCTGTTTTTGTAGTTGGTATTTTTCAGATTTCTTTTGTGACTTTGTCGTTTTGAATGTTGCTTTCATGTCACAAAAACGATATCTGATGAATATCGACATTAGATTGGACAGGTCCACCCAAATCTGTGTGGTTCTTTCCTCAAAATACCATTTTCTAACACTAATCTACATGGTCCATGTGAGGACTATGTAGATTAGTGTCAGATAATGGTATCGGACCAAGAATATGTCTGAATTTAAGAGACCTTGACCCCTGAATTTGTATGGTCATCTTCTCAGTTTTATTCAGATAGGAAATGTCGACCTCATCTAGTTTTAAAAAATATGATTGACGTGTAAAAGTGTTTGTATGTTTGTTAAAGGTAATCTCTAGAAATACTGGTCCAATTACAAAAAGTCTTTCACTGAAATAAAACTACATTAAGTCCGAGTTTTATTTATACGATACTTTTATGCCAGAAATATGCACGTTATCGCGGGAATTTTCATAAGAGTGAAGCCCGCGGCTTCGGCCGCGTGAGTTTACTACCGGGATAACAAGTGAAAAAAAAAGTATTATTAGGTACCTATCGCAAATCACGGTTAACCTTTTTTTTTTTTTGGATGGGAAATCATCATCCCGCTCTTCTGGGCGGAGCGGGTTTACTGACTAAACCATAACACACACCCGTGTTCCTTCAGTTGCCTGTGCCAGGGCCACGGTATCTCTTTCGAACAAACCCGCGACCCCGGCAGGAAATCACGGTTAACCTGTTTGCCAAATTTCATTGAAATCCATTGAGCCGTTAAGGCATGAAAGGTAACATACGTTTGTACGGTTGTATTGCTCCCACGCAATGTGACGAAATTTTATATGTTTTTTTTTTATGTTATTTTATTTTATAATCTAATCTTATTTGGAAATTTTATTAGTATAAAATTTTTATTGTAAGGATTCAAAAATTAATTGAATAGTTGTAACCTTTTCAATTATTATGAATGTTGTGCACGCCTATAAGTGATGTATTTACACAGTAGGTACTGAAGACTGAACTACCTATTGTTTATTTTCTCTTCTAAATATATCGTTGGTCTTGCTCAGTAAATAAATAAATAAATAAAATACCTATTGCGGCTGAGTTACTTTACCATTTATTACATTAAATGTATATAGTATGGATTTATCGTGGTGGCTATACCCAGCCATGCCTACTGCTCACAGACAGATAAAGATTATAAAATATTGCCAATAAATTATGATCTTACTCGAAATAGTAGATATTATTATTGCATCTTCATAAAATAGTATGAGTGAGTGCGGACTGATGTTTTCAATCCATTTATTATTGCAAAATATTTTTATTGTCTGTATCTGTGATCGAAAATAGAATCCGATCTCTTTTATCTGATGAATAAGATATTATGAGCTATCGACCTTCACAACTCAATTAGATTTATAAAATAATACTAGCTGCTCGTCCCGGCTTCGTACGGGTGTACTATAAAAAGGAAAATGTAACGTTCTAAAACTTTTTTTTTTGCATTTAGAAAAAACACACTGTTGGATTTTCAACTCTCGGCGCTAAGCAGAGCGTTGAGAAAATCCAGTGCGCGAAACAAAATCACCGCGATATTTTTACATCCGTGCAAACTGCAAACGTCGACTTAGGCTGTGCGTTTTTGGGCACGCCACAATTGCGGCGATAAGTCGAAGGAGGAAGCGGAACGCGTGAGGGAGAGGCAGCCTCACGCCCTCAGTCGCCGCAGGAGACGCCCTGGGCGGCGGGAATCGCGGGGCGATATCCGGCCACCGTAGGCGCGGGCCTGCGAACGGTGAGCAGCGGGTAGCTCGCCGTCCGGTAAGGACCAGGCCCGAGTCGACGGCGCGTTGTGTTCCACGCGCGCCTCAAAGAGATGTCAGCAAATGATGGGGTCCAATAGGGCCGACGCCGCTGGGGTCGCGGGTAGTTTGAAGAAGATACCGCGGCCCTGGCATAGGCAACTGAAGGAACACGGGTGGGTTTTAGTCAGTAAAAGTCTGACACGCCCTTCCGCTCCACCCAGAGCGGGAGAAGTTATTTGATGATTTCCCACCCTCAAAAAAAAAAAAAAAAAAGGCTGTGCGTTTTAGGTGAGTCTTTTTTTGTGATGAATTATGTGACAGCAGAACTGTCAATCTGAACGGCACATTTTTTTATTTCGACTTTTCCGGAGGATTTCCAAAAATTTTCATTCATGAAACCTTGTTCTGAAAAGAAATTATGTACACAATAAAATAATTGCCAAATGCCTCAAATGATGATCTTTCATACATGCAGAAATTTATTTTTATTTAAATAATCTAATACTCTTGTAATAGATCTAAAATTTCCTGTGTTTATTTATTTTATCCAAATTAATGTCACTCCCATGAAAGGTTTATTCAGTCGCGTGATTAATTGTCGTAATGAATATTTTGTCGGTTCACAATACTGGTAATCATGGAGAAGAGCGTCGCAATTTTCGGAACATTGGACGTAAATTATATTGAATTAACTAATGAAATGTTCCTTCATTTGGACACGGCACTGAAATACAGAGTATTATTTTTCGAAAGAATTAAATTAATGTTAAGTTTTATGAAGAGCTTATTGTAAAGTAGCTCGCCGGGAGTAAGTAATTCTAGTATTTATTACCACAGTGCACAGTAGGTACTTACAGTACGACACAACTTTGATGTAGCATCGACAAAGTTCGTAAAACCGATCACGACCCGAACTGAGTGCACCTTCAACATAGGGTTGCCAGATGGTATCCAAAAGTAGAACATGTCCTCCTTTTCCATGTTTTGTCCTCCCTTCCTCCCTTACCTACTGTAAGTCCTCCTTTCTGCTAAACATCGTTGAAAATTTCGTGTCGTGCGCTGTGCGTGCGTGCATGCGTTTTTTCACTGATTAATACTCAATGGAGTAAAGAGAGGAACAGACTAAGTGTGCAGTCAGTTAAATCTATAATTCTTACTCAATACTACTTCAAAAACATGACATGAGAAGATTTTCATAATGATTTGTTTAAATGAAAGTAAAATAATGTGAAAAATTCGTTTAATGGTGAATGTCCTCTTTTTTTACAGAAAATCCTCCTTTTTAGACCCATCTGTCCTCCTTTATCAAATTGCCATCTGGCAACCCTACTTCAACATCACCAATATTTATTACTGCTTTAGGCGAAAATGATATTTACGCATACGCAATAACTTGTAAAGTCATATCTCCAAATACATTCGTAAAATTGAAATGAATAAATGCTTAGTTTGAAATCTATGCTACATCTAATTTGTGTCATACTGTACCACTCTGTCTACCTATTCTACCAATTCTACCGTTGATTATCTTTCCAACCATTTAGTGGAACGAAGTTCTATAAACCTGCTCGTGGTAGTAGTTGACTGGTAGAAAGTGTAAACACCGCATTTATTTTAATGATTTTTAAATTCATCGTCATCGCGTCAACGCCGGCTATCGCTGAAAACCAGCGCTGGGGCTCCGTTTCGCATGGGTTATTTTATTTTGTTGTGCTTTGCGTCATGTTTACCGCAAATAAACGTATTTCTTTCTTCTTTCTTTCTTTCTTCAAATTAATTATTACCCCCACAAATAATTTAAAGTAAGTTATGCAAAAAATATATTAAACTGTGTATAGAACGTATGCACATCAATCCTAGATGATAATATTTAAGTACTGTAGTAAAATCACACATAATCAGGCTAATCATGCTCCCACTGCTGGGACACAGGCCTCCTCTCGGTGAGAGGGTGTGGGCTGTAATCCACCACGCGGGCCCAGTGCGGGTTGCTAGATGTCACATGTCTTCGAATTTTTGGTTCTAGGACATGCCGGTTTTCTCACGATGTTGTCCTTCACCATTTTGATAGTAGTGATGAAATAATTTACACAAAGAAAAGCGCCTGCCTGGGTTCGAACCTACGACCTACAATTTGTAAGTCGCGGCCGTTGTTGTAAAATATATGATGACTAATTACCTTTTTATTAATCGCATGAAATCGCATCTCTTCATTTTTTTTTTTAGTTTCTGATTCTAGATACCGGACACACACATAGGAAGATATTTAAAATGTAATAAATCTATATAAATAAAAAATAAATAAAAATTAATCCCTGTTTCCCTTGGTCATCGCATCACGCGTGAACAATTTCGCTAATTCTTTTTTGTTGTGTTTATCATTGTCAGCAGAAGGTTTTTACGTAGAGAAAAATTGGAAAAGTTGCCGGGAAAATTGGAAAATTCGGGAAAATTGGAAAATTCGGGAAAACTGAAAGTGGATTTTCTATGGGAATTTTGAATTATTGAAATTGGAACAGGACAACGTCTGTCGGGTCAGCTAGTATTATTTCTAAATATTATAAACAACAAGAAAATGCCCCGATCTTAACGTAATATACAAACACAGGTCCACACACGTAATATTCATTACCACTAAGTACCGTACTCAATTCGTGTTCATCCTAAACTATTTATTCATATTATACGTATTTATTACTGAACAACAAAAGTCCAAACTCAAGATTTGCCAACGGACAATGGAGCGCAGCATAATAGGCGTCAAGCGTACAGACTGAGTTAGAAGCACCACGCTGCACTCCATAACTCAAGTAGCGGATGTTGGAGAAAAACCAGCCAGGCTGAAGTGAGAGTGGGCTGGACACGTCGCACGAATGCACCTGGAGAGATGGGCAAAGATCGTCACCACACTGGACGTCTGAGGACCTCGCCGTCGGGGCAGGCCACGGCGAAGGTGGTGTGACTATCTGATAAGGTTTGCAGGGCCAACATGGCCAGAGATCGCACAAGACAGGGAAGTTTGGAAGGAAAAAGGGGACGCCTTTGCCCAGTAGTGGGACACGATGTTGGCTACCAAAAATAAAAAATAAATAAAATAAGTAAAATAAAAATAAATTCATGCCATCTGATAATAGGGATGATGGATGGGTAAAAAAAAAGAAATTATATTTAGTCCGTCAGTCAGATAATAAAACAATATTAGACTCGTATTTTTTGCTTTATCATATTAATAAAAAAAATACTTAGCTATCACGCATTAAAGTTGGGGAGTGGGGGCTCGCTACGTCACTTGTACGTATAAAACCTAGCTACGCGTGACGTCATGCCATATTTTAACTCAATGTATCGCCGTAATTTTTTGATTACGTATAAAAAGAAAAAATACGTGTTCAATATTTTTTAATAATCTCTATGACGGACAAAAAATAAATTTCTAGTCATCATCCCTATTCCTAAGGGCACGTCTTCAATATACAATGGTAGATGTTGCACCATGTAACATGAGGCAACAGGGGCTAGTGTGAATCTCTGGGTTCATTCAAGTAATCGAGTCTGGTTAAACCACGCTTTGGTCGGTGCAATTCATTCATTCATTCATTCATTCATGCTATCTTAATCTTTATCTTAATAAGCGTTTACTGGCTAAAAAGCAGGTGAAAACCGCATGTGGTTCGAAACCTCAACCTCAGAGCAGCTGCAGTTGCTGAGCGTATCACCGACATGAACGTACGTGTAACCAAAGCAGCTTCTTTTTAGGGTTCCGTACCAAAATGGTAAAAAAGGAACCCTTATGGTGTCACTCAGTCTGTCTGTCTGTCTGTCACAGCTGGATATCTCAAGAAATACTAATGCTATCAACTTGAAATTTGAAACAGTTTTATATGACGTTTACCCAACTATTTTGCAAATAAGAAAGAAATAAAAACATTTATATTTTTTTTGTAACAGGTGCTGAAAGGGGGTCTTAAAAATTTAAAGTGGGGCTACTAAGGCATGTGGGGTATTATATGAAAGAGCGCTGTTTGCACATTCTTAAACATTTTTTATTTTTTTTAGGCCGCATATTTTTCGACTTTTGATGAAAAATGTAAAAAAAAAATACAGTCCCCCCCCCCCCCCCCTTATCTCCGAAGTTTGCAAAGGGAAAAATCTGAAATTATTCTGTGTGACAGAAGTTTATGTAAAGTAACAGGAAAAATAAAACGATGTCTATAAATAGCACACTTTTTCAGAAATCGGAATAGAACCCTCGGTGCGCGAGTCCGACTTGCTCTTGACCGGTTTTATTTCAACGTATTTTGAGCATGGTTGGTTGGTGTGGTTTTCAAGTTACACGTTTACATAAATCAAAGTTTGTTAATCAGTTAAATTTAATAGCCGCTTGAGGCGGTTCTGCTTTTCGAACAACAAGTTAGGTACTTTAATGGAATTTGTGTACTACGAAACACGAGTTGTGTAAACCTGTTGAATTGTGGTAAAACATTTACGGCGCTTACCGCAAATGAAACGAAATATTGTCCACAAGCAGAATAAAGGTTTCTTCTGAGAGAAGTTTTCATTACTACGATTATACAGAATGAACCATGTGCAATGAATTAAACTACTAGTAAAACTTGTCCACAGAAGTATAGCAAAATTAAATGTGAAATTAAAAACCGTAAATTAAAAAAGTTACTTTTTCAAAAAAAAAAAATCAGTTGTGGCGGCATCTACATCGCCACATATGAACTACGCATCAATGACATGACGTCACGCAAACCTGCATCGCGCAATTAGAGTTTACCACGCGATTAGCATATATAAAACGTCCCGACATCAACCGTCGGGCAGTTGCGCACCAGACACAACACCCGTCTGGTCGGAGGATCCTCTCTTTTCAATAGAGGATGAGTGAACTTTACACCCTGTTCCTCATGCCTCTAAACTGGTGACCCCGAGCATGAACGTCAGCGCAGCCTTCGTGCAACTCCTTCAGCGTGACGTCATCAAGAATCACTTCCTCAAGCTTTCGAGCGGCGAGTCACACAGCCAGCCAGCATTGGCTTCAACAGGTATTCTGACCACCAGCATGCAGCGGACGCGCATTCCTGGTCATCACCTTCAGCCTCAACCCAGCGCTGTACACTCCGACTCACTGGAGCATAACGCAGCGCCACCCCGACTCACTGGGGTATCACCGCAGACAGTTCCGACTCACCGTGAACTATGCGGCACCCGGTTCCGACTCACTGGAACCACAACTGGCACTGGCAAGCATCGCAAGATACACGACTCAGCCCACTATCGACCTCCGGTCTCCGGAGTGATGTGGCGGCATCTACATCGCCACATATGAACTACGCATCAATGACATGACGTCACGCAAACCTGCATCGCGCAATTAGAGTTTACCACGCGATTAGCATATATAAAACGTCCCGACATCAACCGTCGGGCAGTGGCCCACCAGACACAACACCCGTCTGGTCGGAGGATCCTCCCTTTTCAATAGAGGATGAGTGAACTTTACACCCTGTTCCTCATGCCTCTAAACAGTAAAAGAAATCACTATGTCGACACAACTGAGCTGGCCACCTGCGGTGCACCACAGTGCCCAATCCATTGTTAGCCGAACATAGTTTTTTTTGTTTGCACACATGTTCAAGGATTCAAGTTCATTAAATTGACTCATTGGCCTAGTGATCCAATTTTACAGAGTGTTCAAATTTACTCAAAATTAAAACTACTTTTGACCTAATTATTGGACCGATTTCGTATTTTTTTTGATGTCGTCAGCAAAGGTGATTTATCAAGTATGTGGTTGGATTTATTGCATATATGTGAGTTCCATACCGTATATACTAATGTCCCATTTACAAGATACAAGGTATGCCTGTGGCATATAACAAAATTGAAGCAACAAATGACTTACATCACAAATCCTCAGATTATAATCAACGCAATCTAAGAAGTCTTCTTGGGCAGCTGTCAAAATTCTTTGTGTAGTGATGGGGAAAAAAATCGGTTGCTATAAAAAGCGATTCTCGAGACTTATCGAGTTATCATACCTAGAGTTTGTAGTCGACCATTTATCTACATTGCTTAAAACTGATTCTCGAAGCATATCGTATTATTAGACGTACGATTTTGTAATATTTAACCACTCAAGTGTCGAATGCACCCCATGTGTGCATAAGAAAAACCCATTTTTTATTAGGTATATAGGCTTATATCACATATATATAAATGTAAAAAAAACTTCATCCGATGGAAAACCAATCATCACCATTAGTTGTGAACCTATGGAGTTCGCAGCTAAAGCGTGTCATATGCACCACAAGTGTGCAAAAGGACAAAACTTTACATAATAGGTATATAAGCTTAGATCAAATATATATAAACGTAAAAAGTCATCATCCGATGGAAAACATATCATCATCAGTAGTTGTGAATCTATGGGGTTCGAACCCCAAACCTCCCACTCGCTGGGGTTTTGGGTTTAAAATATTTGGGTCTAAAATTAGCCAAACTCAGACACTTGAGGGGTTAATAGATATTACATAAATCTAGGAAAAGAAGTTATTATAGAAATAGGAATACGTACGAGTACCTACCTACAAGTCTTTCCCAACGTTTTGCTTTTGTCTACTTTGAAAAAAAACCCAAACATCTTTTTTTTAACCCATGAACGTCTACTCTAGTGGCTGTTATAAACAGCATAGAATATTGGTTCAAAGGCATGCATATAGCTCTCTGCCACGTTAACTTTTTCATCATAATTTATTGCAAGTATTATACGCTGCAACATGTCATGTCTGGAATGTTGGTATTTCATGCAAAAAACTGGGATAATGAATGTGAATTTTGTTTGTTATTACGGGTGAAAAAACGGTGTTTGTTTAAGCGTCGTATTTTAAAATAAATTGACAATGAAAGTTGACCTTGAGTAATCTTTGAGAATTTTTGAAAATCTTTTGCTTTTATTTTATTTTTTTCAGGTGGTGAAATAATAACAGTCGCACGGGAAAATTGCAGGTAAAGCTTGCGGCGGTCGGTTGGTGGAGGGGTGATCATCCAATATACACTCTTTTGCAAAAAAAACGGGCAGTTTGGATTTTTCTACATTATTGGTAATCATTTAGTTCTAATGAGGTTTTATTAGGCAAACTATGTTACTGGCACTTAATAAAGAGTCTGGGTATGAAAAAAAGTTAATTTCAAATTCAGAACTGTTGTTTTTAGAAATAATCATCCCTTTTTTAGTTTATGACTTTTTACTTACTATTCGCGGGTTTGCGGTTAAATGGTTATCAGGCAACTAAAACTAACTTCTCGTTATTTTTATTAGAATAATTTATGTTTGTCGCATAATCCTGCCTCATTGTGACTTAAAACAGATGGCCAATTCTCGTACTTAAAAACGTTCACAGTCTCGTGCCAGCGTCAAACAAATGTCAAAAATGTAGGTAAACGCTATACAATTTTTGACAGATTGAGACTGAGATGAGATTGCGAACGTTGTTAAAATTACGAGAATTGCCCCTCTGATATCTTTGTGTCGATTATAATGGCAGAAAAAGCAATAAGAGCTAGTAAAATTATAGCGCTGCTGGAAGTGGGGTGTAGCCAATGTTACGGCTCACAGCGGTTAAACGTGAGTCGCTCCACCGTCCAAAGAACCTGGACTCGATACCAAGAGACAGGTTCCGTTCAAAGATGGCAAGGTTCTGGCAGAAAACGTTGCACACAACCACGAGACGACCGCTTTTTAGTGACTCAGGCATTGAGTAATCGCAAATGCAGTTACATAGACCTCAAAAGAAACCTTGAAGAGGTACGAGGAGCTCAAGTTAGCCTATGGACAGTGAGGAGGAGGCTTTTAGCGGTTGATATACGCAGTCGACGACCAGCGCGGATCCCCAATTTACTCCGTGAGTACCGGATTGCTCGACCGAGGTTCACTAGAAATTATCTATCTTGGACACTAGGTAACTGGAGTAGCGTACTCTTCTCCGATGAGGCTCGAATTTGCCTGAATGCTGAGGACTGACGTCGGCGAGTGTTACGAAGACCAGGGGAACGCTATGCCGACGTGTGTTTTGAAGAAATCTCCCCTTATGGTGGAAGGTCCGTTATGATTTGGTCGGGCGTAACTTCCAGCTATCGTACCGAGATAGTGTTCATTGCAAATGGCTCACTAAATGCGCAAAGGTACATAAAAGGAATAATTTGTCAACATGCACAGCCCGCACTGACTGTAATTGGTGAAGATGCCATTTCATGGACGATAATGCTCGGGACCACCGTTCTGGCGACGTAGATGCTTATATGCAAGAGGTCGGTATTCGTCGTCTGGATTGGCTAGCGCGGAGCCCCGACCTTAACCCCATTGAGCACGTCTGGGACCTCCTAAAAAGGCGAGTACGATCTGTCCAACCCCTTCCACAAAACACCAGAGAGCTTAAACGTGTGATTTCGGCTGAGTGGGAACACATTCCACAGGACACCATCAAAAGCCTGGTGGAAAGCATGCCAAGACGATTACATGCCGTAATCGCTGCAAGGAGAGGTCATACTCGTTATTAATTTTAATTTTTTAAGGTCTTTTTTTATTAAAATACCATAAAAATACTCGTAGTCTTAATTTAATTATACCCTAAAAATTTCCATTTTAACACGACTTACTGTTTACATTGACTAAAACACCGATTCCAGGATTTAAGGCTTAAAAACTATATTTTCAATGATAATAAGACATTTCTAGTCATTTATGCTAACGACATACTAAAAATATTAATATTATCCATAGAAAAGCCAATGACTGTAAGGTGCCCGTTTTTTTTGCAAAGCAGTTTATATCGAGACTCCTCCGTGCCCCGGAAAGCCGTTGGTCCCGGCTGTCAATCGTAGATCTTTGACAGTCATTCATTACGGGTAGTCAGAAGCCCAAAAGTCTGAAAACCAGTCTTAACAAGGCGTATCGTGTTACCCAGTAACCAGGTTGTGGAGGCCAGATGGGCATTTGTTCCATGTAAAATAGTATACAGTCCCCAATGTAGTTGGGAAATGGCTAGGCAATTTGCAAATTGACTCAGTACGAAAAGTAATTTGAAACGTGACAAAGTGTCGGAATTCGTAATTACGGACATTAAGAATTAGTGCTTCGGTGTGAACGTGACCTAACTATTTTCATAGAACTTCAGTCTAATAACAAGCTCTGACAAATTGCGTTTACAGTACGAGTGTTGAATGAATGAGTTATAATCAGCCAAATAAACACACAGAAAAAAAAATAAAAGTAAAAAAACTAGCCAAGTGCGTGTCGGACAACGCACATTGAAGGGTTCCGTAGTTGGGATGAATTTATCCCAACTTAACGTTGTAGTTGAAAAACATGTTGTCCCATAAATTCCAACTGTAAATGTATGTTTGACATTATTGAGAGATTTAGCATGTTATTTTAAGACCACGCAACAGTAAACAATACACATATTGTTTACTGTCGCGAATCATATTTTGATCAAGATACAACCTGATACTGACTTGCAAATTGCAAAAAACGTAAGAAAATTTGAATTTTGCGGGCACCTCAGCGCAATCACGCACGTGAGGGAATCATATGAAAGGGGGCGCTGTTTGCACATTCTAAAACATGTTTTTTTCTTTTTTAATAAAACATAGTTTTCGACTTTTGATGAAAAATTTTAAATAATATAATATCGTTCTCCGAAGTTTGCATAGAAAAAATCTCTGAAATCTTAAATTATTCTATGTGATAGAAGTTTATATAAAGATTACAGGAAAAAAAACGATGTCTCTAAATCACTCACTCACTCACTCACACACACTCACTCACTCACTCACTCACTCACACACTCATTTTCACTTTTCACTTTTTTTTGTCACTTTTTTAGAAATCGGAACGGAACCCCATGACAGGTTTTTTAAATTGTTTTCGCCTAACGATGGAAGTGACCTCTACTGGCGTTCGCACGTGGGTGGTTTTAACCAGTATAATACCTGAGGGGCAATTCTCGTATTTTTAACAACGTTCGCAATCTCATCTCAGTCTCAATCTGTCAAAAATTGTATAGCGTTTACCTACATTTTTGACATTTGATTGACGCTGGCATGAGATTGTGAACGTTTTTAGCTACGAGAATTGGCCATCTGTTCTCTATAACCTTTCGTCTTCTCCTATCGGATCCTGTCTAACCCCATGACCACGAGCTACATGCTCAAGCAACACGTATCTTGCGACAGCGACTACGGTGAAAACAAATGAAAGTTGTTTCCCGCATGCCACAAATCACCGCGACGCGACTTGCGAAGTGACGGATGGAAACAAGTGACTCTCGCGCGTGTCGGGTGAACTAAGAAGATTTTTCCAAGAATACGGTCGGAAGAATACGGAATAGCAGTCGGAAAATATTATTTTTTAGTTCATAAAATAATAATATAAATTTTAAAATTGAATTCAAAATTTTCAGTTTTTTAAATCTGTTTTCTAACACCATGAAAGCAGCCGCCATGTTATTACGTCATTACGGCTGTATAAATTAAAAAGTGTCAATGTCAACTGTCAACTTATCAGCGTATTTAAAGTGTGTGTTTCGTTTGTTTACTCAGCGAACTGACGTCATGACTACAGAGCAATATGGCGTCCACTGCGTCCAGTTTTCGCGCGAAATTTGAAAATGTATTTAAATGCATTTTTATGGCACTTATCGATTGAATAAAAATATTGTGTTTTTTTTAGTGGCTTATTAGCACTATAGAATCTAATTGAGACACTTTTAAAAAATGGGTGTATTACCCAATTGCAAATATTGTAAAGGTACAGATTAATACAGATGGGACACTCCGCAGTTTAGGTATGAAACTACAAGTACGCGGCGGACCCCGTCCGCGGGGCTAATTCAGTGGGTCAGAAGGTTTATGAGTTATGCGATAGAAAGAGAGGCAACTTGCAGTTGAATATAACTGTAGGTAATAAGCGTTGTGTGACCTGAATTGCACTTTATTGTCGTAGCAAGAGTCGCTTTTTATTTAAATGATTTTGCGGAGTGTCCCATCTGTATTAATCTGTGGTAAAGGTGTACTTACTCTGTTCAGCAGGTGCCAGTTTGACGGTTTCAGCCTGTCCTGGTATCTTCTCGGAGCGCCACAACACCTTCACTATCTGATAATAAGCAACGCTCATCAGCAGAAGTGGTAGTCTGAAATAATAACATTCATTTCAAATCAGTATTCCCCAAATGGGTGCAGAGAACGTAAGACTATATTTTGCCATAATATAATAGGGATTGCCATCAACTTAAATAAAACCATTATGAACAATAACAACTTTTACTATAGGATCAAATCTGAAATCGAAAAAAAAACAGTTTTTGTGTTGTTTGCATAACTCGTCAAAATGTAGGCCGATTTTTAGGTTTCCGTACCTCAAAAGAAAAAAACGAAACTGTCTGTCTGTCAGTCTGTTAAGTTCCTTTTTCTCAGGAACGCGTGGAGGTATCAAGTTGAAATTAATATCAAATGCGTAGGTTTAAGGTCTAGAAAAATCAAGCTTATCTAAGTCAATGCAATAAAAAAATACGGCCATTTATGCGACATAGTTTGATACTAACACACAGACGCACACGCGTACGCACACACACACACACACACACACACACACACACACACACACACACACTACCAAACACACACACACACACACACACACGCGCTTTTTACTTTTCTTCCTTAAATTTAAGATAAGTACTTTGTTCGCCCACTGCACGTACCAATTATTTTGTAACCGCCACTAAGACCCATTATAAAAGGATACTCTTTCCTAAGATACAGACAGGTTTTCCTGCCTAGTTTAGGAAAAGGGAGTCCTATGACCCTTGTTATTGTTGTACTGGTGTTTTCTTTAACATTTTAGTTTATAAGACAGCTATGTATGCCATGTACAAATTACTTATAAATAAAAAAAAATATTATTATATTATTATTATTATACTCGCGAGTAAATCAAAACCTGTACTTTCCGTTGACCTAGAATCATGTTTGGCAAGAAGCAAGGTATCACAGTAAAGGAAAAATTACGAAAATCGTTAATTTATAGTTTTATTAACCGACTATAAAAAAGGAAGAGGTTCTCAATTTGACACGTATATAGATTATTTATTATGTATATTTTTATGTATGATCAGGATCACGCAAAATTTTTTACAGAGTCGTCCGATTGGAAAAATATTGTTTTGTTCGAGAGACCTCAAAGTTGGTCCCTTAAAAATTTATTAACTATGCTCGGGAAGTTTTTGAGTTAACTTCATTAATAGTACGTATTTTTCCCCATTTTTTATGTGGATAATGTTCTAGTTGCTTTTGCTGGTAGAATCTGTGTGGGGTATTATGCACCACAGCTAAAAAGTGAAAAATATTTTTTTTTTACAAAAAAATACAACAGACTTTCGAAAACAACATTAAAAAGTGAAAAATAACTTTAATTTCGGAAGTCGGTGGCATAAAACGAAAATACATATAACCAGAGACCGACTTCCGTAAGTAATCAACGTTATTTTTCCCTTTGTGTGTTGTTTTTGGAAGTCTGTTGTATTTTTTTGTAAAAAAGTTTTTATCACAAATAAAAACATTTTTTTGCGATTACAAACATAAAGCTTGGAGAATATTAGCCGTGACGTATATTAATGTATGGTAGAACATGTTTGTGAACTTTTTGGTTTTGGGATAATAAATTCTTTTCAATACACTTCCTCGAAAACTGGTTCATATCGCACTACAACTAGGTTCACAATGCAATGTATTTCACACGCGTGCGATTTTTCTTTTGCCCGCACGTGTGCGGGAATAAAAATTGCCACAGATAACTTATACCTATACTTAGTCCAAATTGGTTCAATGCCTGTATTCACAACTCTCTATTCGGAGGTGAATGTTTTTTTTTAATCTCGGCAAAGAGGTATGCGTCTTTACGGTGTTAATATTTTTTGAATATTTAAATAATGTTTATAAATAGAATATCACCAAAAACTATGATTATTACAGTAAAAAAAACGTTTAAGAACAAATTAACATTTATTTGTGTTCTAAACTCGAGAATATTTGAATTTTCAATTTTTCATATTAGGCTGTTTATCTTGCTTTATACCTTTGCTTCTCCTTCAACCTGGCGAAAGCAAAGCGCGAAAAAAAAAGAAAATTTAAATCATAGTTTCTTAATCATTCATGACAAAAATATTTTCCGTTATTTTATTTTATTTCTTCAAAAGTGTATTGAAAAACGTCGTTTAATACTCGTGAACATTTGTTGTTGCGGTTCTCGGCTCAAAAACAACCTCGCCTACGGCTCGGGTGTTAATTCCGCCTCGAATGCAATAACAAACGTACTCCACATGTATCAAAATGTACTATTCACGCATTGGGCCGATTTTTTTTTCGCCACTTCAGTTTTGGTCCCATAATAAAAGTTAATGATAAGTACGTTGTGCGTTAATTTAAGTAACACTTTATATAAAATTCTGTATAAATAAAAAGAGAAGTCCTGACTGACTGACTCATCAACGCCCAGCCCAAATCCTTGAACCGAGAAAGCTGAAATTTGCACAGAGGTTTCGTTTATAATGTAGACAAGAAATAAGGAAGAATTTCCCGGTAGCACGTTCCCGTTGCCGTTGTTGTTGTTGACATCCATGCGAGCAAAGCCGCGCGGTAAGTTCTAATTATCCAGTTTTTCAGTGATACGTAAGTTCGAATTACCTATAAATGGTCGACCCATGTATGTAAGGTCTTATACATCTAACTGATAAACTGGCCACTATAAACTAAACGTGGACATAGCCGAAATGTACAAGGGATTACAAGACACAGTCCACTATGCATAACAAGATTAGGGCTGTGATTAAAATGTGTCCGATAAAACGAATCATTCTCATTCGGAATATACGTATACCATTTGGCTGCTACTGAAACAGGAAACAGGCCTACTGGCCATTATAAACTAAAAACGTGGACTTAGCCGAAATGTACAAGGGATTACAAGACACAGTTCACTATGCGTAACAAGATTAGGGCAATGATTAAAATGTGTCCGACAAAGCGAATTTTTGTCATTTGGAATATACGTGTACCATTTGGCTACTACTAAACAGGAACCAGGCTTACTGGCCATGCCGCTGGGGTCGCGGGTTGTCTGAAGAGGTTACCGCGGCCCTGGCATAGGCAACTGAAGGAACACGGGTGGGTTTTAGTCAGTAAAAGTCTGACACGCCCTTCCCCTCCACCCAGAGCGGGAGAAGTTATTTGATGATTTCCCACCCTCAAAAAAAAAAAAAAAAAGGCTTACTGGCCATTATAAACTAAACGTGGACATAGCCGAAATGTACAAGTGATTACAAGACACAGTCCACTATGCATAACAAGATTAGGGCTGTGATTAAAATGTGTCCGATAAAACGAATTTTTGTCATTTGGAATATACGTGTACCATTTGGCTACTACTAAACAGGAACCAGGCTTACTGGCCATTATGCGTAACAAGATTAGGGCAATGATTAAAATGTGTCCGAGAAAGCGAATCTTTCTCATTTGGAATATACGTATACCATTTGGCTGCTACTAAACAGGAAACATTCCTATTTACCTGCAGTTAAGTTATTCCTGTTCTGGGAATTGTATTTGTGTGAATAGGGTCAGGAATGGAATTTATATTAATTTTTGTTTTCCTGTTTAGCATTTATTCGTTTACAACCAGATGTAAATAACAAAGTATTTTGGCTCAAAATTAATTATTGCTGTTTCCTGTATCTAAGCGCGCTGACGTTTGATGTACTTTCAGTTTCCAAAAATGAAAATCAATTTGGTGTTCCCAGTTTATTTGAAATTCTCAGAATATTACAAACAAATTTTGCAAGTCTGTCTGTTTCTGTCTGTCGTTGTGGAGAATGTTCAGTTTTATAAAAGTAGACCAGCCTTGTAATTCTATAGCGCTTGTTTCTGAATAAAAGCCGCGTGGATCAAGAGTAATATAAGAGTTACTTTCTAAATTTAATTTAAAAGAGTATCCGTAGAGTTTCTTGCCCGTTCTTCTCCATAGAAACCTACTAAGCTTTGCAATGGGTAACTAGCTTCATCTTTCTGACTGAACGACTCCTTGACAATTGAAAAGTGCCAGTAATTGGTTTATTTGAATTAAACGCTTTCGGTATTATTAGAGGTTTTTCTTCTATCAGGGTTTAAACCATCGAACCAGTTTTTGTAATAAGAACCTAGCTGTGATAGAATATACCTAAAAAATAAAATAAAAATGTCTGTTTTTTAAATTTAAGAAATGAAGGAATAGTTTTATTAAATGTATGTGAAGTGTCAATAAAAAAAAAAAAATGTTAATAGTAAAAAAAAGGAGCTACGTCTGCCAACAAACTGTTTTGCAGTTTGGCGGAGGTAAATATAATATGTAAAAATTGTTTCTGTGAATAAACACTTTTTCATTTTTCATTTTCATTTCATTTTTTTAGAAATATAGTTCTTTATACAAAACTGACAACTTAGTCCCCGACTAAGTTGACATCTTATGTGTCGGAATAAAGTTCGAAATTCAAAAAAGGGTCCATGTTTTAAACCAGGTTTTGAAGATGAACCTTGTTTTATAATAAGACGGTTTGAGTTTGAGTTTGGAAAGTCCTGATAAAAACCCGCGGTCATTGCAAATAAGTCCGGAGAGTTTTTTTTTATCTAATAAAAAAAGATCGCCGTTCGTCGAAAAGCCCAGAAAAAGATAGGACGGGCAGCCAAAAAGCCAGACATGTCCGTGCAAATCTGAACGGATGGTAACCCTATTTGCGAGGCTTTTCACGGTTGGTTCGTATGTGGGTGATAATACTTTGACATCGAGACCTTCCGCATCCAGCCGTAAATTATTCAACCGCAACAAGTTTGAAAAGCTTTTAGGTAACGCCGACCTATTTGGGATAAAGCGTGGGTTAAAGGTAGGTCCTCGTGCTCGAAAAAAGCAATCACAAAAATAAGATGTAATATTTATTTTTTGTACCACATGAGTACAACATTGGAGAGGGTCTCCGTGCCTCGAAAAGCACGTTAAGCCGTTGGTCCTGGCTGTGATTCGTGGATCTTTGACAATCGTTCAAAATCAAAATCAAAATATTTCATTTCACATAAACCTGCATGGACACTTATGAAACGTCAGAAGCTAGGGGCACGGTTCCAATGGGGAGCCACACGCAAAGCTGTTTGTAGATGGCGCTCTGAACGACTGTACATTGTTTTACAAACAAATCCATACAATTTGACAATCGTTCGTTATGTCAAATCAATGAAAAAAGGACAGTCGATCATGTGCCACCTAGCGTGATAAAAAGTTAGTTTTTCTCCCCATTTGTCGTTTCCCACGGAGAAGAGCCGGCAAGAAACTCCATGGCTACTCTTTTAAAATATTTTCAAATAAGTGAAAATAGGTATGGGAGGATAATGTAGGCCTTTCAACAAATACCAGGTACTTATAAAAAATAAAATAAATAGTCAACAAATGTACAGTCTACTATCTACTATACATCTATATACTGTCTACTAGCTTCTGCCCGCAGCTTCGCCCGGCCGCGTGGAGGTCGAAAATTATCCCACGAGAACGTACTACTGGAATAAAAACTAAAAACGCTGTGACAAATTTCATCGAAACCCGCTCAAACGTTTTGGCGTGAAAGCGTAACAAACTCACTTTCACATTTATAATATTAGTTGGGATTATATTAATTGTATTAATGAGTATAATATAAATATTTTATTTTATCTAATTGTTTTTAATGTCGTTTTTTTTCTCTTTCTCTTTATTTAAATATCCCGTTTGTGCTAGTAATCATGTTAAGAAATACTTTGTACAGTAGTACCCAACTGATAAGGCGCGTCGTGAATCTTCGTTCGCACAGAAAAGAAAGTATGGCCCCGAAGATTAACAAGAATCCTTAAAACTTACAATCAACCTTAGATCACTACTATAAGGTTCATAATACACTGCAACTGTTAGTTCCGTCTCACTCGCAAGTATGGTGGCTGTCAAGCGGCGCGCGCTAACATGGCGGCAGCTACCGACCAATAGCGGTACAGGAAAAAGCGTGGAGCGTGCCGATTGGTCAATAGCTTTTCCCGCGCTTTGAAAATTCATCTTATGCGCAGGTACATCGATAAGCCATATTAGTTGAGTACTACTGTACCCATGAGTTACAAATATTGGCTTGTAACTTTGCTGCGGAGGGACACTGATCTCTAAGATACAGGGATACCCCTAGTTTAGAGATCAGGGTTTCAATGTATTGTGCATAGCATGAACACCTAGTTATAAATATAACATTGTTTTAATGAGTACCTACTTTGGCTTTTCTTCAATAAACATTTTTTTTTTTGCTAATATCTGTATGAAACGACATTCTTCGTTCCATAATACACAGTTAAAGAGCGTAAAGAATAACAAAATCACATCAACAATGCCGCCATCTTTGACAATTAGATTTGACATGAAAATATGTGACGCCCAATCTTTCATTTCACACACATCGAGAGAGAGATTACTTGAGTTGGCCACCTGCTCTCACGGATGTCATACGCCATTACGCATCCGTACGTACTTACTTTCCTTTTTATTTATATTTGAGGAGCTCGTGGCTAAGTAATAACAGCCGCACGGGTCGATCCATCAAGTTAAGCTTACCGGGGTTGTCCGTGGATGGGTGACCATCTTTACATACCGAGACTCGGAAAGCACGTTAAGCCGTTGGTCCCGGCTGTCATTCGTGGATCTTTGACAGTCGTTACGGGTCGTCAGAAGCCCGAAAGTCTGACAACCAGTCTTACCAAGGGGTATCGTATTACCCAATTACTGGGTTGTGGAGGTCAGACAGGCAGTCGCTCCATGTAAAATACTGGTATTCAGCTGCATCCGGTTAGACTGGAAGCCGACCCCAACATAGTTGAGAAAAGGCTAGGCAGATTGATTGCAGATTGTTCTTGGATGTGATGATTCTGTATTGACTTGTGCGACGTCTTTATCGGTACCTACCAAACACCATAAGTGCGAAAAGAATTCAACAACAAAACCGATTTTTATATCCTAACTAGCGTTGCCAGACATCCCGTATTTCCCAGGACGTCCCGTATTTCAGGCATAATTTTAAACTCTCAGTCAGGCTCTGTCCCGTATAAAGCATATATATATATAATATATATAGCCAAACTGTAACAAATCTACTAACATAAAGAAGTAAAAGGGGCTAAGGTAAGATTTGAACAATATAATAAAAACTAAAAGATAAAAAATACAGACCGGTTTTAAAAAAACACATCCTACCTAAAACACACAGTTATTTAGGCAGGTAGAGGTTAGCTTGAAGTAGTAATTTGTGTAAGTCCAGGTTAGGCAAACACGCACGAATAGTATGGAAGATGAAGATTTGGAATTGAATCGCTCCGTTAAATTAAATGGTTATTTTCTATAACCCTCCTTTAGGTATCGACCGCAGTCGGGTAAGTTACCTTATGTGATTTATTATTGAGAAATCTATCGCACTACGGTTGATTGACAAGTCGCCCGACGCCAATGACAAAGAATATTTGTATGTTTGTTTTGTATACGTAATTACTCTATACTACTCTAAACTACTAGGTATCTATCTTAACTTAACTATTATCTATCTCACATATATCATGATCTTAGCGCCTATTTTGTTGTTTACATTTTCTATTAATTGCTTCGTAAAATTTTCGCAAGGTAAGTATGTTTAGTAAATATGTGTTACGTAATAGTACATTATGATATAAGTGCGGTAAGTTGAAAATTACAGCCGAGGCGATATTGCTACAAGAAAGCAGAGGCTGTAATTATCAAAGCGCACGTATGTCATACGACGTTTTATAACATATTTGCGAGGAAATAAATAAAACTCGGATTTTCTTAAACGAATAAATCTTTAAAAACACACTTTCTGAAAATGAATTTGCACCTTTGCTTGTTTTCCATACGATGAAATTTTGATCCGCTTGTAAGTATCTATCGGTCGATTTTTCGGGCAAGAGGCTTAGAGTAGCCTTTTTCGCTGCCTCTGAGACTTCTGGCGGTGTCGAATGAATAAATTCGTCATTACTTGACGACATTTTCAAATAAAAACAATACAGCGAAAAGAAAAAGCGCGCGGAATAATTTTTACTTGTTCACAAATTAGCGATGCGCACGCATCAGCGCTTTTTTTTAAAGGCAAAGGCACTAAAACAGCCAGTATTATTAAAGTAAATTAATATTTTTTTGTTTTTGTTACAGATAAATGGTTGTAATTTATTGCCAAAATTAATTAAATCAACGAATTAAATGTTTAACATTTGATTCTTTAATTTTATTTTATCCCAAAGTTAATTTTATTCATAAAATGTTGACCACTTTTCTGACATAAAAACTCTTTGCTTTGCTTTCTTTGCTTTTTTTTTCTTAATATTTAAAAAAGTACCGTTGGGTTTAGACGGAGCATCATGATAAACCGTACGTGTTACCTTATTAGAAAGAAACTCGTGCGTTTTACTTTACGATTACGCACAAGTACGTAATGACATACATTACGATATTGAAATTGGTGAAATAAGAGGCCCTTTACGAGCAAATGTGTTATAAAAAAAATAAGTAACATGTTTTTCAACAACTTGCATGTTTTTTATTTGTCCCGGGAAAAAATTTGAAATCCCGTTTTTTTAACCAAATTCAGCATTTGTTCAATTCAAATTAGATTTTATTAATATTTTTTTATTTAATATACAGTAGAAACTACCTACGCTTAGAAAGAAGATTTTGTTTTTCAAAATTTTGTGAACTTCAATATGTCTACATTACAAATATTAAATAATAGTTATTTATGCAACTGACGTATAATAAGGGGTCTTAAAACACGAACGCCTCGTGTGATAATAGTATCACATGAGTGTTTTAATACCTAATTATGTACAGTTGCATACAAGACTTTATGATAACATGGGTCTACCCATGTTATCAATTCTCTATAAAAGGTTCTGAAACAGTTTTTTGCAATACTAATACTCGTATCGAAAATGGTGGCCGGCGTCATAGTAAACGACGTGAATTCGAATAAGTTCTTTTTTAAAATTACGGCGCTGTTGTAGTGAAACGTTCATTACAATGTTCTTTTTTTGAAAACGAGTTGCATTATGAAATTCAGTACAACATTAAAACACCCGTTTGGATGCTATTATGGTTACCATGGTTACTATGACACTGGCTGTTTTAATGTTGGCAATAAGCTAACTGGCTCAGAAACTTTTATAGAAAATTTATAGCAGGGGTGTAGATAAAAAATATTAATAAAATCTAATTTGAATTGTAATGGGGACAAAACTGACACATTATAAGCGAAAGAAATTCATTTACTTAGAAATAGATCGCTAGGTTTACTTCACTGTATTGTCTTTTTTAATTTAATGTAATGAATTTTATAAGTACAAAGTAGATAAGTAATTAGAGTTAATGGAGAACTAATCGCCTATATAGATTTTTTTTTAAAGTGCGTAATTAAAAGTACATCGCCGGCTAACTGTTATAGAACAAGTCATTTTTTATAAAAACTAAAACGGAACAAATTGCGTACTATGCATATTTCGATAGAACAAATATAGATCTAATTATTTAATGTATTCGTTGAAACGCAGGGCATGGTCAATCGCTAGGTACAGAGACATCAAGATTTTTCATTTAAAACAAGTGTGTATGATCGCAAGTATTTTCGGGTTTTATTTCCAAAAATAGGACTCACATATAAAATGTCTCACAAGCAGACAACTGCCTTTCTGACCTCCACACCCCAATCAATATATATATAAGTGTTTTCTACATAATAATGTCTATTATTAATTATTTACTTTTCGTTCTGCGAAAATCTCATTATGTATATGTGTATTTTTTTGTCATGACGATGCCATTTTATTCTCAATACATAATTCGAGAGTAATACATACTTAAGTTCTAAGAAATTGTGAATAGTGTTTTTGGCAGATTTTAAAGGATACTTTATATCTATTTAAAATTATGGAATGGTTGGCGTGTGCCAGCAGTGTCAAGTTTATTTTATTACAGTTTTAGGGGTGAAAATTTGTAAATGATTAAAAAACAGATAAGTATTTGTGTAATGGATTTTACTCGTATATTGTGTACTTATTACCTTCTTAAAACAATACAATTATAAAAAATGTAATTAATTTGAGTATTATGGATCAATCAGGGAAGTTAATTGTTAAAATATGTAAACACCCTACGTCAATTTGCCGTGACTAAGCCTTGTCATATGACAACTGTTAAAGAATGACAGTGATTATTATATGATTTAAATATACGGACAATGTAAGTTGCTAGTCAATTTGAAAAATTTAACTCAAACCGTCTTATTACAAAACAAGGTTCAAAACCAGATTTACCATATGGACCCGTTTTTGAATTTCGAACTTTAAGTTACACACAGACTTATATAAGTCTGTGCATTAAGTTATCAGTTTTAACGAACTGACAACTTAGTACCGGACTGAGTTGTCAGTTTTGTATAAAGAATTACTGTATTTCATCACAGCTAGGTTCTCATTACAAAAACTGGCTCGATAGTTTAAACCATGACAGAAGAAAAACCTCCCTTTGTAATGAGACTGATTTATTACAAAACGAGGTTTCTGTCGTGAATAAAGTTCGAAATTCAAAAAAGTATCCATGGTTTAAACCTGGGTTTGAAGATGAACCTTGTTTTGTAATAAGATGGCCTGACTTTACAAATTAATACAGGCAGGTATTATTTTAACTTACTACTTAAGGTGAACGTCCAATGGTCCGCGCCAACCGCAACGCACGCACGGCACGCAACGGATTTCGGCACAGATTAAAACAGATGGGACACACCGCAGTTTAGGTATGAAGCTACAAGTACGCGGCGGGCTAATTCAGTAGGTCAGAAGGTATAATAATAATAATAATAACCCCACCGCAGTATCTCTACGTTGACGTCGTGGTGGGGCTTGCGCGCTCCGATTTTAGGTCTTTGCCGGTAGAGTTCACTTTGCCGGAACAGGTCTAGGATGAGGAGCCAGACCAAGAGAGATACAGAAACTGTTGGGCAGTAGCGACCCCACGGACCCTATCTCCCGGGAGAAGTCTTGTTCCTCACCTCTCGCTTGCCTTTATTGGCCGGCTGGAGTGAACACTGACGAGGAACAGAGCTCCCACCTCTTTCTTGCCTTTATTGGCTGGTTTGAGTGGAGATTCGCAAGAGCAAACGTGCTCGGAGGAAGGAAGTATTCCAGTAAGTGTTTGTAGGGATCTTGACCATCTTCCGGGCTCTGGGATTGTTCTGAGAACCGTGGGATACCTCTCCACTCCTCACAAGCACCTCAGGACATGTTGCCCCCTTGCCGCTACGACACTATGTGCTAGCGACCTTTTCGGGGGCCCATTATTGTGTGTGCAAGTCACCCCCTGCCATTTTATCCGTGTATTACAAAACATTGATCCGGCAAGGGCCATAGTCCTTTCATAGTTCTAGGCAACCAGTCCACTTTAGCCACTCGAATCCATAGTCCAATCTCTTTATTTCCATATACTGCAATAGTCCTGCACCAACCGGGGGTTGTCCTTGGGTGCACTTGCATAGTGCGTACAGGGATAATCGTCGGTTGGTGCCTCATTTAATTGAAAGCGTCTAACAGGCCTCTGCGAGTTGGCTTTGGCCCCTCGTACGCTTTCTAAAGGTCCGGGACTCCAGGGTCCCGAGAATTGTCAAGACACATAAAAATAATAATAATAATTTATTTATTAATCAGACAACTTGATCCACATTAAAAAAACAACAACAAAAATACTTACAAGACTAGATGTTAGTAAACAATTTAACTTATTTGCTATAAGAGTTACGCGATAGAAAGAGAGGCAACTTGTAGTTATAAGCGTAGTGCGACCTGAATTGCACTTTATTATGTCGTAGCAAGAGTCGCTTTTTATTTAAATGATTTTGCGGAGTGTCCCATCTGTATTAATCTGTGATTTCGTTTGCTTTGTATGAATTCATGTAGAACTGCGTCCACTACCGGTACCGCCTGCATTTTCATTTCTTCATAAAAACAAACAAAAATCCGTTGCGTGCTGTGCGTGCGTTGCGGCCGGCGCGGACCAATGGACGCTCAGCTTTAGAGTTCGTTCTGTTTCGATTTTATTACTATTAATATTTTATTATTTTATAACGATTCTAATTAAGTGAACTCGTTCGTGTCAGTTTGGGACCATTTGCTGGCTTGTGAGTTGCAGTCCTCGTTCTTCAAGTCTCCTTCTAACAGTTCGACTGCAAACAGTCAGCCCATAAAAGTCTCGAAGCTATTTTTGAACCTGTTCTGAAGTCTTGTGATGATTACCCTGGCTGGTGGTAAAGATAAAACGATATTTTCGTGCATAACCGACCCGGTTTCGTGGTCCTCCTGGATGGCGCACGAAGCCTACAGTCTCCTGGTATCTATGGTATTTGAATGGCAGAACCAGTTACATGAAGTAGGCATTTAAATTTCGCCGACTAAGACCGGACTGAACAAGTGATCTACGTTTTGGAATGGGCAACTAGCTTCAACTTTCTGACTTACCTACTGACCGACTCTTTGACTGTTCAAAAGTAACTGTAATTGGTTTAATTGAAATAAATGCTTTGAGTTTGAGTTTGAGTGCCACAGTTTCCACAGGCCATAATTACATACCAGAGTGAATAACTTCGTATAACTTGTTAGAAACTTTAGAGACAGTTGCTCATGTACTATGAAACAGTGAATATTGTTGTGGTGATTAAGACGGAGATTTCTTGTAAACGGTCGTAAAGGTAGTTTTTTAAAGCTGTGTCTCATAAACTGTAAATAATTTTGACAAATAAAAAAAAAATATTTTCAAGTCCTTTTCGCATACAGTGATGGAACTCAAAACATAATTAAACATATTTTAATGCACCGGAAAAAATTTCAAACATACCTCTTAATAATCTTTAAAAGCTGTTTATCCCTTCATTAACAATTATAATTATAATCAAAAATATACCAAAAAAAATGTCAAATGCGAAACTGCATCCAGTGATGGATTATTTATTATAAAAAAGTTAATTTCTAATTTTATACGATTTTATTTGCACTTTTACGACATAATTTCGGTGCGCCTCGGTCGGTCTTCTATCTCGCGCGTCAAACTAGATAGCCATAACGCCATTTCACTTACACAACGAGCTAAACCACCCTTGGATCCAGGGGCCTTAAATAGTATCGTAGATTACATATAACATCACGCCTGTTATCCTTGAAGGGTTGGGCAGAGGTACACCTACAGTACACCCACATTTCACCAGTTATGTTTAACTCCCATGTAATAGAGGGCGAGCCTATTGCCATCAACCGAGCACACATCAAGACTACGGACTGCTGCTGAGAAATTCCTGATGGAAGAAGCTAATTTCTCGATCCTGGTATGGTACTGTAAGAAGTTGGTTGTAATCAAGTCAATCATTCATACCGCCCTATTAAAGAAAAGTATTGAGTAGTTCTTCAAAAAGTATTCTCCGCGTAGCTTTCGTGGCGAATTTTTTTTTTAGAGTAATCTTCAAATAAATGGACATGCATTTAAGACGCTGTAAAAATAATAAGTGTAGTTTTTAATATATGTAAATCGGTGCATAAACTACAAAGATATTCTATTTTGAAATTTCGGTTCCCACGAAAGTTACGAAAGACGCCACAAAAGTTACAAACGTATTTTCTACAAGCAAAATACAGATTTAAATCCTTATTTTTTCTTAAATTTCCCGTGTATTGAAGTTTATAAAATGAAAATACTTCTTATTTATGAATCAACTTGTACTTGAGATCAACATAGTAGTTTGATATCAGCTTATTATTACTTATTAGTAACTTAGGTTGCTAACTTAGCTTTTGTCGCAGTAATTAAACTGTAAAATTTACACGAAAGACGTCCACTGTTAGACATAGGCCTCCCTAAGCACCGCCGCTTTGACCGGTTATGTGCTTCCGCATGCAGCGGCAGCCACTCCAGAACCTTTCGGCCTCATCGGCCATCTGTTCTGCGAGCAATGTGCCCTGCCCACTGCCACTTTTAGCAATTTTTCGGGCTCTGTCGGTTACCTTCGTTCTCCTGCGGATCTCTTCATTTCTGATTTCATCACGTAGGGAAAAACGCCAAGCATAGCCCTCTCCATAGCCCTTTGGGTAATTTTTAGCCTTCTAGTAAGGCCCATTGTGAGCGACTACGTTTCAGTGCCGTAGGTCATCACTGGCAATACGTACTGGGTCAAAGACTTTCGTCTTGCGATACTGCGGTATGTGAGACGAGAAGATATTGCGAAGCTTCCTGAACGCTGCCCAGCCGAGTCAGATTCGACGATTGATCTCTTTCTCGAAGTCGGACCTACCTAACTGTACAGTTATTCCTAGATGAACATACTCATCCACAACTTCAAGTGTAGTGTCTTTGATCTTCATGAGAGTGGGTGCTACATTTGACCTTTTTTTTTTTTGATCCATGTTCTTTTTAAGACTGACTCTTTCGGAACCTCTAGTGAGGTCATCGAGCAATACTGAGCTCCTCCACAGTCTCAGCGTGAGTGAGGTACTCGCCATTGATGTTGATGCCTAGACCTTTCCAGTCCAGAACCTTGAAGACATCCTCCAGTGCAGTGGTGAACAGTTTCGGAGAGATAACGTTTCTCAGTGTCACCCCTCGCTGCAGAGGGATAGGTTTCGAGCAACCCAATGTACCAATAGTCGGTCTGGCACCGTTGAAGAAACCGCAGTACAGCACATGGCTTGATCAAATTGAAGGCTTCCTCGTAGTCCACAAACGCTAAGCAGAGAGGCAGACTTTAGTTTTCTGTATAATTTGCCGCAGCGTCTATGGTGCTATAGCCTTTACGGAATCCGACTTGTTCGGGAGGCTGGAAGTCGTCAGACCTGCGTGCGAGACGGTTCGTGATGACTCTTGAAAATAGCTTGCAGACATGGCTCAGAAGTGAGACTGGTCAGACGAGCCTGTAATTCTTAAGAACAGCATTATCACCCTTCTTAAAGAATAGTACCACCACACCTCTGTTTCATGTCTGCGGCGTTTTGCCCTCGAGTATGACGGAATCAAACAGCCTCTGGAGGGACTCAAGAACGGGTTTTTTTCTGGCCCTCAAGAATTCATCCGTAGCTCTATCATCACCCAGCGCATTGTTGTTTTTGAGCTGCTTCAGAGCCATTCTAATCTCATACAAGCTGACGTTTGGGATGTCTTCGGTATAGTGTCGGGTCAATCTAGCTCTAGGGTCATTTGCCAGATTTGTGACGGTATTACTTGTTGAAATTTTACAACATTAACGTAATTATTACTTAGGTACTATACTATTGTAGCTGCTGACAGATAATGTGTGCATTTGAATATTTAATTGAAATGTTTACAATAAAAAAAAACCCACAATTTTTTGCCAGCAGCTATAATAGTAGTTTACATATTATTTTTATACGAATGGAAGTTGAATTTTGATACTTTTAGCTGACAACCACTCTACATAATAAAATTTATAAGGTATTTTTCTTACCGTCAATTAGCCTATTGGCTAAACAGCGCAAGTTGAGGTGGGGTAAACTGTTAAATAGGCTACGAGAAAACATACAAACAGAGACACATACGAGTCCAACAAGAAAAAAATTGAAGCACATACATGTACAAATACATAACATCTTTCTTTTGAGATTCGCGACAATCGAGTAAATGCATCAGCGGCGTCACAAAAAATCTGAAGTCATTATTTAATGGAGATATATAACTTTCATGGTGCGCTAGCTGACTTTTGTGGACAAGTAACCACGAAAATTGTGCCACGAAAGTAACGAAAATTTCACATTTTTGGGAATTACTATTAAAGTTATGGGTAAATTAACGAACAAAGTACTTGGGAATAATCTCGAAGATCTATATTATTCCTTCATTCAAAATGAGTTGGACAATTATAAACATTATCCTTCAAAATTTGCGCATGAAAGTTTCTTGAGCAAGGCTACTTGAAAATATTCAAAGGTTAACTTATCTCGTATTCTTTTGTTTAGAAGCAATTAATGTATGTGTCTCCCCCAGTGATGCGGGGATACTACTGAGCGTCTGCGCAGCTAAAACGTGTAGCGAAAAGTTGCTCCTCTTGGAAGATAGGTGCAGTTTTGTTGCGCGCTCGCGCAACTAGCAAAATCGTGTGACAGAGACATAATGCAAAATAACTATTGTAATTGAGGAGATAAAATTTATGTTCTTTGGTCATTATGATGCATAGTTAAACACAATCAATTTGATGTATTACATTATATGCTTATGAATAGAATACAAAAGTTATCAAAGTTTTCCGTGAGCGCGAACAGAGTGTGACGCGCGGAGAACACCGTTTTTGCTCCCGTTTTCGACATTAAATATTTTTTTAAATAAATATTATAAATAATTTTAGATGTTTATTGTTGAAATTGTACACATAAATAAGTAAAGAGTAATCTGTATTTGGTCCTAAGACTGAATATTTAATAGGTTAGGAATTAAGACCGTGTGACCGCGTTTTGAGGGACCTCGAAGAACTACCCTATTATGGTATTATATGTATGGGTCCGACTATATTTAACAAAATACCCGATGTTATAAAAAATGAGACAGTTCCACTTTTTAAAAAGAAATTGATAGATCTATTAATTAATAAATGTTATTACTCAATTGGAGAATTTTTTACCGATAAAAATTTATATTGATAATATGGCATCTCTGTTTTTGCCTGACTTGTACTAATTTCATTTATGTTTTTAATTTAACTGTATTGACTTCGAACTTGACCCCATAATTCCATTTTATTAAACTTGACTTATGTATTGCCTATTTCAATTTTTTTTTTTGCTGAATTTCATCTTGACATGGTAATTTGATTGAATGTGGGCGACGCTATCTGACTTTTGATGATTTTAAACTGAAGATCACGTCTAAACGAGTAGTGTTAATCATTTGACAAAAATATATGTTAAATTAGAGAATTTCCTAATAACTTAATATGTGAATATTTTAGATTATGTTTATATTAAATATTGTAATTAATCTGTAAAGTTATGTCTAACGCACATAAAAAACTGAGAATCACGCAAAAACTGTCAGGCGTATTTTTATGAAACCTTCACCATTTTAAAGGTAATTTAATTATTTATCTTTTAGTATACGTGTTTTATTAAAATGCCTTTTGTTTTATGTATAATAAATTAATAATGCGTCTAATTTGGGACAGCGCTCCTTGATGGGCGAGTCCTATTACTGACTGGACGTACGACGCGTTGCGTGAGCTCAGCACACAACGCGCAAGCTAACCACTCGAAGTCATTGGGCGTATAGTCCCACCTTAATATATTTTGAATGTCTTTAATATTATAGCTTAAGCTGTTTGCATGCCTTAGTTAGTATAAAGAACTTTTTAAACTAAACACCTGTAACTTGTACCTACTTTCTGTTCAAGACAAAACTATTATATTCTATTCTATTGTAAAACATCGAATATGCTCATAGAAAAGTGATGCTCGCTTTTCTATGAGGATTGACGGATAGATTTTAGCTAGGGCTCCGCGTAGGACCTAGGCTGTGTGAATTATAATTTATTCTGATTTAATATAGCGGGCTTCAGCCCCATTTCTCTCGTGCAGTACTGTGTTTTCATTCTATAGCCTCTCACTGAGAGGTTCGAGCCCTCACAGTACCCAGGACCTCATGCACTGATGGTTATTGTTCTATTTCTTCAACAAATTTAACATTGATCTACTGTTCCGCCGCCATTTTGCCATTCGTAGGAGACGCGACGCGCGGGCGACGACACGGCAGCTGTCGCGAGACAAGAAGCGGACGCGAAGGTCGCCGAGAAATATCTCACATTTTGTAGGTCGCACACTTCGCTACCGATATCCTTTTTTTTTTAATGTGAGACATTTCTCGGCGACCTTCGAGATAGGATCGTAATCGTCCGCAAGTGTCTAAACACACTATGCGGAAGATTCGCGACGGAAGTTCCGCGGCTGATTCAACAACAACGTAATTTGGCAACGTAATTTCGGTCGTAATGTGTCGTCAGTAATTCAAATATCCGCACTTCCGTCGCGAATCTTTCGCATAGTGTGTTTAGACACCTATCGTAATGTGAGAACGGCCTAAGTCTGGCGGCGGTAAAATTTCGTAATTAAAAAACAAATTATATTAAAAATAAAATAATGTAAATAAATAAAATAAATAAATAAATAAATAATAATTTATTTCATAAACAAGAGGTACAGTCTGTTACAAGTAGGTTGACAACTTAGGATAAGTATACATCTGAGATGAGTAGGTAACAATACAAGTTTACGAACTGACGTCCTAGCTAGGTTACTTAGTAGCCTGTATTAAGGACAATCAGCGCTCATTTCCCGAAAATAAGACAAAAGTATTGATTAGACTGTTACATAATTATTATCAAAAAGAACAAATTAACAAAAGTCCAGTACAAGAATGTGTGGTGCGCGCGCGTGTGTGTTGTGTGTGATTGTGTGCGCGTGAGTGTGTCTGTGTGAGTGTGAGTGTGTCGGGGTGAGTGTGTATAATGAATTACTTCATTGTTGTAAGAAGGGACTCGGTATCATCATAGTTTTTGGTACAAAGAAATTCAGTAATCCGCTTTTTGCATGTTAGCTTACAACATGTTTGCAGTGGAATTATTGCGTTTATTCTATTATATAGAAATGGGCCTTGATAAAGAAAGAATCTTTTTGTAAAAGCAAAGTATGGATGAGGTACAGTACATATCCTGTTTCTTCTTCTGGGTATTGTCGGTCGACATGCAATTGGAGTGTTTGTGTGCATTCTGGGTCAGGTACTAAAATTATAAGTTTGTTTCAGTCATACAATCTTGCTAACCAATTTTTAGAGCCCACTAGAATAACTCCCACTAGTGCCACATGCCTAGATAACATTTATACAAATATTACACCAACCCACAAAGGAATTATTAATTTATTAGACTCAGATCATTGCGGACAATTGATTACCATTCCAAATCTAATAAAAAAAAATACTAAAAAGGATATCACTGTTAATCCAAAAACAGCTGATCGTTTGGAATCATTTAAAACTAAACTTTTGAGTAAATTACCACTTTTGTCAACTAATGATGACCCTAATGAACAATATAATGATTTTTTTAATATGTATTGCACACAATTTGATAACACTTTCATTCCAAAGGCATTCTCGGTTAATAACAACACTTGCTTCAGTGACTGGGCCACCATTGGTATACATAAAAGTAGAAAACGACTTTATGAGTTGTATGATGAACGGACTTGTATTAACACTGCTGAATTTAATTTATATGTTAAGAACTATTCTAAATTATTTAAAAAAGTTTGTTGTATGGCCAAGTCACGTTACTTGAGTACAAAAATAAAAAATAGTAGTAATGTAATAAAAATGACATGGAATATCATTAATAGCGAAACAGGAAGGTCAAGCAACCGAAGTAGTGACTACAGCCTTGCTATTGATGACAACATAATTAAATCAGATTCCCAAGTCGCCGCGGCCTTTGAAAAGTTCTTCGCTGAGATTCCCGTATCAACTACTAAATCTCTAAGGTCATCACCCACTGCTGCAGAGTCTTTACTTAAAGAAAACGTTTCAGTTTGTGATTCTGAGTTTAATTTCCAATATGTTACCTGTAGAGACATAATTAAAACCTTTCACACATTAAATATTAAAAATACTGCTGATCTATGGGGTAATTCTGTGGACGTTGCTAAATCAATTATAAACATTGTAGCACCTACTTTAGCAGTTATTTTTAACAATTGTATTGACCGTGGTGAGTTTCCTGATCTTATGAAATATAGTAAAATAATACCGTTGTTTAAATCGGGTAGTACATCTGACCCTACTAATTATAGACCTATTTCAGTGCTACCTACCTTTAGTAAAATTTTTGAAAAAGTTATTTTAGATCAACTGCAAAGATTTTTTAATAAACATAAATTATTACATAACAAACAGTTTGGTTTTACAAGGGGTCGTTCGACTACTGATGCCGGTGTTGAACTTTTAGGTCATGTTTATAATGCATGGGAGGATAAATGCGATGTTTTGGGCATTTTTTGTGATTTGTCTAAGGCATTCGACTGCGTTCTTCATGAAACATTAATCAGGAAACTGCATCACTACGGAATCCGGAACGCCTCTCTGGATCTTCTCACTTCTTACTTAAGTGATAGGATTCAAAGAGTTGATGTTAACGGGAAAAGATCACCCGGATCCGTAGTAACAATGGGGGTCCCCCAAGGCTCAATTCTTGGCCCGTTTTTGTTTCTTATTTATATTAATGACTTGCCTTACCTCATAAAGGATAATCATGATATAGTGTTGTTTGCAGATGACACTTCACTTTTATTTAAACTCAAACGTCAGCAGCTGGTTACTGACAATGTAAATAGCGCCCTCGCAAAAGTAGTTAACTGGTTTAATGTTAATAACCTACTTCTTAACGAGAAAAAAACTAAGTGTATTAAGTTCACTATACCTCATGTTAGACAAGTAAAAACTAGTGTTCTCATAAAGGGTGAAGAGATGATTCCCGAAGATACCACAGTGTTCTTGGGCATAACTTTGGATGCCAAACTTCAATGGGGCCCCCATATAGATAAATTTTCGAAAAAGCTTAGCGCTGCAGCATACGCCGTTAGGAAAATTCGTAATTTAACTTGTTCAGAGACAGCCCGTTTAGTTTACTTTAGTTATTTTCATAGTGTGATGTCGTACGGTATTCTGTTGTGGGGAAATGCCGCCGATATTCAGACAATTTTTGTTTTACAAAAAAGGGCTATTCGTTCAATTTACAAATTAAGTCCCAGACACTCCCTCAGAGATAAATTTAAAGAAATTAATATAATGACTGTGCCTTCTCAGTATATCTATGAAAATCTTTTGTATGCTCATAAAAATATCAATTTGTTTAAAAAATACAGTGACGTCCATAATGTGAATACTAGAAACAAACACAAATTTGTTGTTCCTACAACCAGGCTTAAGAAAATAAGTGGTTCGTTTAGTTGCCAATGTATACGTTTTTATAATAAACTACCTAGCCACATTCAAGAACTAAGCCTTAATAAATTCAAAAATTGTATAAAGCGGAAACTTTGTCAGAAAGCCTTTTATACTGTCAAAGACTATATTGAGGACAAAAAGGCTTGGGATTGAGCTGCTCCAATAAATTTACACTATTAATGTTGATTTAAATACCTTTTTACATATTCTATACAATGACATGAATATTTACTTTGTAAAGTATTACTTATACTATTTTTAATTATTGTGAATGTGAAGACTACGTGGATCATTGTTTTTTATTTATTTTATCCTTTTCTCAGTTTTAGTTATAGTCTGACAGTTTGAGTAATTTATGCGGCCTACCCAAATGTCTTTTCTTTGGTATTGTTCGTCGAATCGTTAAGCTCCTTAAGTTTTGAGTTGAGCTGCACGATTACTGACAAATGCGTGCACTGACTGGACAGGTCCACTCAATCTGTGTGGTTCTTTCATCAAAAGACCATTTCAGACTGCAATCTACATGGTCTTCACATGATCTGACCAAGATTATGTCTGGACTTTAAAAGAGACTGTGACCTCTGAGTTTGTTTCGGCGTTTCTTCTCAGAGTAGTCAGATAGGAAACTTCGAACTCATCTAGTTTAAAAAAAAATATGTTTGACGTGTAAAAGTGTTTGTACAAACCTACTTACAGAAAATAAATCATTTATCATTTATCATTTATCATTTAAGAGGCTTGAGAATTGACTTAGCAGCACCACTCCAACTTGTAATACAGTAAGAGATTACAGACTGGCACATTGCAAAATATACGGTCCGTATCACATGTACGTTGGCAATGTGTCTAAGAGTTTTAAAAAAATAAATAAGTTTGCGGACACGGCCAGTCAGAAGAGTAATATGTGCTTTAAAGTTGAGGTGCTAAATAAATAAACTAAACTGTAAAAAAAAAAATTGTAAAGGCATGAGGAACAGGGTGTAAAGTTCACTCATCCTCTATTGAAAAGGGAGGATCCTCCGACCCGACGGGTGTTGTGTCTGGTGGGCAACTGCTCGACTGTTGATGTCGGGACGTTGTATATATGCTAGTCGCGTGGTAAACTCTAATTGCGCGATGCAGGATTGCGTGACGTCATGTCATTGTGATGCGTAGTTCGTATGTGGCGATGTGGATCACTCATCCATAAGTACATCCGTCCCCTCCGGCCTAAACTAAATATGATTAAATGTCATAAAGTAACTAGACTATCTTTATTTATAAAAGCTGAAGGAAAAAACCGTTGCCATTGAAAATCCATTTCCTATATAATATGGTCTCAGTATCAATACATCCTGTATCCGTTATTATACAGGATGAGTCCGACATCCGAACACGCGTAGTCAAGGATGATACCTACTCGTTTTCTACAAATAAATATAATTATATTGTATTGTAACGTATAATAAGGCATTTTGATTTCTTATTTTTCAAATAAATCATGACAATAACAGGAAGTTATTAGTTATTTATGCTACAAGTGCGAAAAGTAGGTGATTTTCAACGAGTGGTATTTTTATTCACGAGCAAGCGGAGCGAGCGAGTGTTATAATTAGTCTACACGAGTCTGAAATCATCTTACGCATTAATTAATGAATGGATTAATTAAATTAATTAAACTATTAATCATCATCTCAAATCAACTTAATCATCTCATCACATCGTATCATACAACGTATTAATATGCATTGTCCGACGAAATAAAAAATATATAATTGACGACATTAATTAAAGACACAGGGATAGGCTAGTGGCCCGTAATCATAAAAATTAGAATAAGATAAAATAATTCGTAAATTGAAAAAAAAAATTCAAACAAACTAAATAATAAAATATAATAACCAAAATTAGGATCACTCTATTGCAAATGACTCAGTCATGAAGCTTTTGATCTATGCCAGCTGTTAAAAGGTCATTGACTTTTTAACATTACCTTTTTTCTTATACATCGTTTGTCTATTGTTAAGTCATGAAGGTACTTTTACGGCTGGGTCACAGCCGTAAAAGTACCTTCATGACAGAATTTTTTGCAAAACCTTCAGAAAAGAACTCGAATGACGTGGCCTTCTTATTCTCGTTCGTTTTAATTTCATCTCTGCGCTACAGGTTGCTCCAAGATGCTATTTTAGAAAATTGTAAATAAATCAATAAATAACAACGTTTAGTGAAATTAAAATATCTTTATAAAACGAAAACGCGGAACCGTATACGCGTGTCAAATTAATGTCGTCATTGCAGCGGCATGTTGTATATTGAAAAACTATTTTTCTTTTGATTTAGCCGGTAAGAGGCTGTTGTTGGCATTTTGTGCTCCTTGAATAACATTTTCCGGGGTTGTTGTGAAAAGGCTAGGCAGATGATGAACTGCTTTATCACTTATCACCCTAAGGTTACATGTCACTTGCACGTCATTTGTCTATGTGCCAGTTAGATAGTTTCAACCTTAGTGAAGTTCCATTTTAATGGGAATTGTTGTCATAACTGATACGCAATTACGAGGTCGACTGTACTTACACTTGTAAAATATAAGTCTGCACTATATTGCAAACATTAACTTATGTATTTTGCTCATATCATTTAATCTTCGAAGGTTATTGGAAGACGGGACCCATTTTTATTATTATTAGCTTGAACGTAGCCTGATGAGATGCAATACGCACTTTAAGGCCCAGATTTCCTGAAAACGATCAAAAAGGTGGTTTTTTAAAGCAGCATATCTCATAAACCGTAAATAATTTTGACATGTAAAAAAAATATGATATTTTCAAGTCTTTTTCGCATACAGTGATGGAAGCCAAAACATAATTATACATATTTTAATGCACCAAAAAAATCTTTAAACATACCTCATAATAATCTTTAAAAGCAGTTTATGCCTTCATTAACAATATTATAATTATAATTAAAATTATACCATGAAATGTCAAATTCCAAACTGCATCCAGTGATGGATTACTTTTTATTAAATAGTTAATTTCTAATTTTATACGATTTTATTTGCATTTTTACGACATAATTCCGGTGCGCGTGAGAATCTTCTATCTCGTGCGTCAAACTAGACAGCCATAACGCCATTTCACTTATACACCGAGCTAAACCAATCTTGGAACCTGGGCCTTAAGTTAATATGTTGTGGAATTGTTAAAGTGATAAAGCATTTGCGAAGTCGTCAGTTCCTCGCCAGTGTCAAACACTCTTCAAATAAAAAAAACCGGACAAGTGCGTGTCGGACCACGCACAATGACGGTTCCGTAGTTGAAAAGAATCTATCCCAAAGCCAAACTTAACATTGAGTTGAAAATCGTGTTCTCCCACACATTGATATACGTCACGGACAATCATCTTCAACTGCATATTTAAGTTTGTATTAGCAAAAAACTATAGTTAAACCATAGACTTATAAAAAAAGATGGACTCCGCGCCACGCATATCGAAAGTGAAGCACCCTACCGATCTATGTGTGCGTGATTTGAGTACCTGCAAAGACGCCGTCGCTCGTGTCACGTAATGGCGGCCGGTCGGCATACTATGATGTAAATGTGTGCGCGAGGCGTGTTTGTACAAACGGTCCCGGCATACTTACTGTGCTTCACTTTCGATATGCGCAGCGCGGAGTCCATCTTTTTTTATAAGTCTATGAGTTAAACATAACTTCACGCCTTGTTTCCCCCAAGGGTTGGGCAGAGGTGTACCTATAGTACACACACATTTTGCCAGAAAAAAAAACGAAAAACAATTTTTTTATGTGATAAAACTGTACATTATCAATTTTCGGATTTTTCCTTTACTTGTGCTGTGAGACCTAGCTTCTTACCAAATTTCATGATTCTAGGTCAACGGGAAGTACCCTTTAGGTTTTGATTTACTTGCGAGTATCAAAATATGTCGCATAAATAGCCCGATTTTTTTATTGCGTTGCGTTAGAAGCTTGATTTTTTTACAGCTTTAAGGGACCACATACTTACGTATTTGGTATTAATTTCAACTTGATACCTCCACGCGTTCTAGAGAACAAGGGTCTTGACAGACAGACAGACAGACAGACGGACAGACAGACAGACAGACAGACAGACGGACAACGAAGTGATCCTATAAGGGTTCCGTTTTTTTCCTTTTGAGGTACGGAACCCTAATAAAACGAATGTCAGAGATCGTCAAGCAAAATAAAAAGAAAATAAAACCAATTCGAGAATTTTTCTTCAAATAAATGAAAAAGAAAATTACCTTCAACCCACTAATCAAGCTTAAATTTTTTATTTACTAATTACCAACAAGATTTAACAGCGTTCTTCGTAAACAGAATTAAAATTAATTAATTACTCAATAAGAATTTCCGTGTTTTCCACACCGCCATTGAAAAATACGAATTATTTTTTGAAACGCCAAAATCTTGGAGTGTTTTGTTATTTTCTCAATGAATACCCCGAAGTTAAGTAAAGGTTCAAAAAAAATTAAATGTGGTATTTATTAGAGTTCCGTACCAAAATGGTAAAAATGAACGCTTATGGTTTGACTCAGTCTGTCTGTCTGAATGTCTTTCACAGCGGGATATCTCAAGAACTACTAATGCTATCAACTTGAAAACTGGAACAGTTTTAGATGACGTTTATCTAACTAAATATTTTGCAAATAAGAAAGAAATAAAAATATATATGTTTTCTTTTGCAATAGGGACTGAAAGAGGGTCTTAAAAAATCGAAGTGGTGCTACTATCATATGAAAGAGCGCTGATTGTACATTCTCAAGCATTTTTTCGACTATTGATGAAAAATTTTTTAAAAAATACCGCTCGCCCCCCTTATCTCCGAAGAAGTTTATGTATAGATTACAGGAAAAATAAAACGATGTCTCTAAATAGCAGTTTTTCAGAAATCATCAACAAAAATTACATAAAATGATGTACGTACGTATTTAATGGAATTTTTGTTGATTATTTCTGAAAAACTGCTATTCAGAGACCTTTGGTGCGCGAGTCCGACTTGCTCTTGTCCGGTTTTATTTTTAATTTTATTTTATTACTGTGCCGATGCGGTGCGGCGTCGCGTATTTTGCCTAAAAAAACAATGCTTTAATGTCGGGGCCACACCAACGGCATATGCGGCGGTGATTATCGCGATGATGGACGTAGGCCGTAGGTGTAGCCGCAACTTTTACCTGGAAGAGCCTGGGTTCTGGCCTTTGGGGCTCTCGGGCCTCGACTAGGGGGGCTCCTAAGCGCATGCTTGGAGAGGGGCCAGTTCCCACTTCGCTGGAAGACGGGGAAACTGGTCCTCATTAAGAAGCCGGGGCGCCCTGCGGACTCTCCGTCCGCTTACCGGCCCATCGTGCTGCTCGACGAGGTGGGCAAGCTCTTTGAAAGAGTAATTGCAGACCGCCTCGTCGGGTGGCTGGTGCAGGAGGGGCCGGATTTGGCGGAGAGCCAGTTTGGTTTCCGCAAGGGGCGCTCTACGGTGGACGCCATCATGCGCGTGCGAGCCCTCACGACGGGGGATGCAGTGGCCCGGGGTGGGGTCGTCTTGGCGGTGTCTCTAGACATCGCCAACGCCTTTAATACCCTGCCCTGGAGTTGCATCAGGGAGGCATTCCGGTATCACCGGATGCCGACCTACCTCTGTCGAGTGGTCGAGGCCTATCTGACGGACAGGGCCGTCATATACCCCGGTCATCAAGGAGAGTGGAACCGGCGAGAGATGTCGTGCGGTGTCCCACAGGGATCGGTCCTGGGGCCGCATCTGTGGGACATCGGTTACGACTGGGTGCTGCGCGCCAACCTCCCTAGCGGCGTCAGCGTAGTATGTTACGCTGACGACACGCTGGTCCTGGCGCAGGGGAGGTCGCACCAGGAGGCGGCTGACTTAGCGACACGCGGGGTTGCGATAGTCGTGGAGAGGATCCGGCAGTTGGGACTCGAGGTGGCCCTGCACAAGTCCGAGGCCATGTGTTTTCATGGTCCTCGGAATGCGCCACCGTCGGGTTCCGATATAACGGTGGGAGGGGTTCACATCGGCGTCGGGTCGACGATGAAGTACCTGGGACTCGTCCTCGACAGCCGGTGGAACTTCGTGGAGCATTTCCGACGTTTGGCTCCCAGACTAGCACGGGCTGGGGCTGCCTTGAGGCGGCTCCTGCCCAATCTGGGGGGTCCAAACGCCTCCTGCCGGAGGCTCTACGCGGGGGTCGTGCGGTCCATGGCCCTTTACGGAGCACCGGTGTGGGCGCGTTCCCTAAGGCTGGGACCAGCCGGCAGGTTGAACGCGTCCCAGAGGGTCATGGCCATCCGGCTAGTCCGGGGATACCGCACGGTCTCCCGGGAGGCGGCGAGCCTCCTTGCCGGATTACCGCCGTGGGATCTGGAGGCAAAGGTCCTCGCGCACGTGTGGGAGTGGCGCGAGGAGGCGAAACGCCGGGGCGTAACTCCGCTGCCGCGAGAAATCACGGTACAGCGGACAGAGCTCCGGCGGGATCTCATGGCGGCATGGAGAGCGCGACTGTCGCAACCCAGCGCTGGGCACGCCACAATAGCGGCGATAAGTCCCCTCTTTGAGGAGTGGTTAGAGAGGCGCCACGGCGTCCTCACCTTCCGCCTGACGCAGGTCCTCACCGGACACGGTTGTTTCGGGAGGTTCCTGTTTCGCATAAGGCGGGAGGAAACGCCCGGGTGTTTCCATTGTGCGGATCGCCCGGAGGACACGGTGGAGCATACAGTGGAGGTCTGCCCGGCTTGGGCAGAGCACCGCCGTGTTCTCACGGAGGCGATCGGCGGCGGCGATCTCTCGCGTCCGAGCCTGGTCCAGGCCATGGTGCGGAGCGAGAGTGCATGGGAGGCCGTCACCTCCTTCTGCGAAGCAGTGATGCTCGCGAAGGAGGAGGCGGAACGCGTGAGGGAGAGGCAGCCTCACGCCCTCAGTCGCCGCAGGAGACGCCCTGGGCGGCGGGAATCGCGGGGCGATTTCCGGCCACCGTAGGCGCGGGCCTGCGGACGGTGAGCAGCGGGTAGCTCGCCGTCCGGTAAGGACCAGGCCCGAGTCGACGGCGCGTTGTGTTCCACGCGCGCCTCAAAGAGATGTCAGCAAGTGACGGGGCCCAATAGGGCCGACGCCGCTGGGGTCACGGGTTGTCTGAAGGGGTTACCGCGGCCCCTGGCATAGGCAACTGAAGGAACACGGGTGGGTTTTAGTCAGTAAAAGTCTGACACGCCCTCCCGCTCCACCCAGAGCGGGAGAAGTTATTTGATGATTTCCCACCCTCAAAAAAAAAAAAAAAAAAGGTGTAGCCGCAACTTATCGCGATAATTTTACAACGGTTTTCACATTGCCGATTGACGTGGTGATAACTCGGGCGACGTTCAAGTGTGGCCACTCAATTTATCGCGATAGTTATCGGAATAATTACTGCGATGTTTATGGCGATGAGTGGTATTGACGTTGGTGTGGCCCCGCCATATCAAAAAGCCGTATGAACAGGCCCTTACACGGTTATTATTATAGGCTTATTATTACAGCCTTCATTTGGATGTATTCAGTATTCAAATCCTTGTTTTCAATTGAAGTTATTCCCACTTATACAAATATTATCAGCTTTAAGAACGTGTTTATTATGTTGAATTTAGAATTACCAGTAGGTATCATTGAAAAAGTCGTAAAAATGTTTGAAGTGGTTTTTTCCAAAAACACAATAATTGTTTACTTGTTTCGAAACTAAATTGCGAACGCATTATAGTGAAAAACGAGCTTCGTTTCATAAAGCAGTAACGAAGTACGGATCGATGATCATCAGTGATACTCGGTATTCCCGACATTGTTGTCAATATTTCTGGGTATTTTTTATCCGAGAATACCTAGAATAAAAGTCAGGCTAATTTCATTAAGTCCCTACATCGGAAAAACGAGTGAAAAGGATTTTTTTCCGGGTATTTAAATTTTTCACGTAAAATTACTTCACCTTTGTAAGGTTAGGTTAGGTTTTTTTTTTGCGCTAAATACGCATTCAAATTCAAATATTCTTTGTCACATGTGGAAAGTCAGTTCTTATAATTATTACATAAAGGATCGCTGTAATGTATCTATGTAGTAATATTTTTATGAGGTATAAAGTGTATGACTAACGAAGTAATGAATTACTAATGATATTGATGTAGATAAGCCAAGCTAGCCTAAGTAATGCAGCTAGCCGAAGGCTCGTATTTATAATCAAAGTAAATACTTGAGTAATTACTTACTACTAAGTAGTTTCATACTTGAGGAAAATGGTGACTATTACTTGGCTAAGAATTCTAAGCTTTGACAGTTCTAACTTCAAGCAATTACTAAACTATAGAAAAAAAATCATTGCTTGAGCATTTTACTTTTACTTAAGAGGAAACGTGGGTGCTCTTTTCTCCATACAAAAAGATACAAACGCTTTCGCCTGTTTTCTTTCTGGTTAATAACCATAGAGCAATGATTTTTTACAGAAATATAAATATCAGCTACTTGTATGCCTCTACGTTTTCCTTTTTGATGATATATTATTTTTATAAGAACTAGAACCCTCAAAAAATGCTCAAAATTGCCTATTCAGACCGCTGTCAACAGCCGCCTAGTGTAACAATTTGACAACTATTAACGAAAAAAGAAAAACATAGGGGCATAGTATATATGCTTCTTATTCAGTTTATGAAATATCTTTTAAATTGGTCCAATATTGGAGGAGGAAATAGGCGAGAGCCAAACCTCGAAATGTGACTTTTTCCACAGGATATTTAGTCGAATCTGCAGTTGTCCTTATCGCACGAATTCGAAGGCGGAGCGCTCGCAGAGCGACAGCAATACCTTCTTAAAATACCTAATTTTCAAAAGTCTGGCTGCCCCCATTTCCTCTTAAGTAATTACTTTTACTTGACTATAAATACGAGTGTAAGAATGTCATGATATTATTATGCATGTACTATAAAATATTTTCACGACTGATAAGTCGAATATAGAGACACTAAAATTATTCTATCATGTTTTTATGCACCTATATTCCGGCAAATAAATAAATTTCATTTCATATCTACAAGGTGTAAGTTATGATAAGATAATTAAAAATAATAATAAATAGTTATAATCGGCTGTCGATTATTAGAGTGGAAGTCGGTTGTTATTTTTTGTAAAAAAAATTCTATTACAGTCCCCGGCGATAAATATTGCACATCGACCTTTAGAAAGAGACAATCGGCTAATTTCGGCTTCGTAGAGCGTTATCTCTGTCGCACGAAATACAAACAGTCCGGTATCTATTAGGAGCTGTTAAAACAATTATGATTTGCTTCTTTTCATAATTATTTTTATTCTTTGTATAAAATACACCAATTTTTCTATAAGTGATGGCTTTAGGTTGTGGTAAAATAAATTAACAAAAACATGTTCACATTATTTTTACGTATTTAATTATTTTGGAAAATTACAGCTGTTTTAAATCTGACAGCTTTGGTTACAAAATATTTATAAACATTGTAGATAATTTCGCGTGACTGACCTCGTAAAGGTTTCCCTCTTTTTCCTAAAGATGCCATAGTACAACTTTAAATTATTTAAATTTGGGGGTGGTAACAACTCTAAATATATATTTTGAACTGGACGCGACCGCACTCTATCGCACTTGAACAACGACTGACAAAACGTCACATAGGTAGTGTGCGACAGAGATAACGCTCTACGAAGCCGAAATTAGACGATTGTCTCTTTCCAAAGGTCGATGTGCAATATTTATCGCCGGGTACTGTACGTCCTCTGATCGGGAAGATGTGGAAACTTATGATCTTTTACGAAAAAAAAAACAATTCTACTTACGTGTAAATGAAAATCACTTTAATGATGTGCCACACAAGGTCGCTATTTGAGGACCAGGTCGCGACGCACTGGACCAGGTACTCTAAATCGAAGCGAAGAGGCACTGACTTCTCAGTTGTCAGGACGATCAGCTCGGGGGCATCTGTCAGAAACAAAATAATGATTAATCTCTAAGAGACACACCAAAAAACATTGTGAAGAAGCCTGGACCTATAATAAACTAGCTTTTACCTGTAGCTTCACCTGCGTGGCGGTAACAACAACGGGTCTAGTTCATAATATCGACAGTCACTACATCGACGGTCGCTGTATCGAAAACGTTCCATCGACGGGTTAATGAATCGACAGTACCCCAAATCGATGGTACGCTACATCGACAGTACACCAAATCGATAGTACACTATATCGACAGTACACTAAATCGACGGTACGCTACATCGACAGTACATCAAATCGATAGTGCGCCGTATCGACAGTATACCATATCGATAATACGTTGTATCGACAGTACACCATATCGATGGTACGCTGCATCGCCTGCCCGACCCGAGACAGATTTGAATAAAAAAACCGGCCAAGTGCGTGTCGGAACACGCACAATGAAGGGTTCCGTAGTTGAAAAGAATTTATCCCAAAACCAAACTTAACATTGAATACCAAAAAAAAAAATTTTATGTCATAAAATTACAAATTAACAATTTTGGGACTTTTTCCTTTATTTGTGCTGGGAAACCTTGCTTCTTGCCAAATTTCATTGTTCTATGTCTACGGGAAGTACCCTATACGTTTTGATTTACTTGCGAGAATTGCGAGTATCAAAATATGACACAAAAATGGCCGTATTTTTTTATTGCGTTGACTTAGAAACTTGATTTTTTTAGAAATCTAAGAAACCATAGATCTATTTGAACTTGATATCTTCACGCATCCCTGACAAAAAGGGTCTTGACAGACTGACAGACAGACAGACGGACAACGAAGTGATCCTATAAGGGTTCCGTTTTTTCCTTTTGAGGCACGGAACCCTAAAAACATGCTTTTTAACGTTTTTAATCACAATTTGTTAAATTTGTATATTGCTTGTTTTTGATGTAGGTAGGTAATTAACCCATACATAATGGTTAAAAAATCATAAATTCGTATTCAGAACCCTTAGTTATTATTACAATAACTTTAACATTGAAAACCGGCCAAGTGCGTGTCGGACCACGCACCATGAAGGGATCCGTAATTGAAAAGAATTTATAAATATTGCTTAATATACAAATTTAATAAATTGTGACTAAAAACTTTAAAAAAAGCATGTTTTTTATTAGGGTTCCATACCTCAAAAGGAACCTTTATAGGATCACTTCGTTGTCCGTCTGTCTGTCTGTCTGTCAAGACGCTTTTTCTCAGGAACGCGTGGAGGTATCAAGTTGAATTTAATATCAAATACGTATGTCTATGGTCCCTTGGAGTTCTAAAAAAATCAAGCTTCTAAGTCAACGCAATAAAAAAATCCGGTCATTTGTGCGACATATTTTAACACTCGCAAGTAAATCCAAACCTATAGGGTACTTCCTGTTGACCTATAATCATGAAATTTGGCAAGGAGCAAGGTCTTAGAGCACAAGTAATGGAAAAAGTAGGAAAATTGTTAATTTATAATTTTATCACATAAAAACATATTTTTAAGTATGCCATCTGTCAAGGCCTTTTTCTCAGGAACGTGTGGAGGTATCAAGTTGAAATTACTATCAAATACGTAAGTCTATGATTCCTAAAAGTTATAAAAATATCAAGCTTATAGATCAACACAATAAAAAAATACGGCTATTTATGCGGCATATTTTGATACTCGCAAGTAAATCAAAACCTACAGGGTACTTCCCGTTGACCTAAAATCATGAAATTTTGGCAAGAGCAAGGTCTCACAGCACAGGTAAAGGAAAAAGTCTGAAAATTAATTATTTGTAGTTTTATCACATAAAAAAATAGTTTTTAGTTTTCTTTTTCTGGCAAAATGTGGGTGTACTACAGGTACACCTCTGCCCAACCCTTCAGGGAAACAAGGCGCGATGTTATGTTTATGAATAGTTTTTAGCGAATACAAACTTAATTATACAGTTGGAGAATTGTCCGTGATATGTATGGGAGAACATGTTTTTCAACTCAGTGTTAAGTTTGTCTTTGGGATAAATTCTTTTCAACTACGGAACCCTTCATTGTGCGTGGTCCGACACGCACTAGGCCGTTTTTTTTTTAATCTGTCTCGGGTCGGGCAGGCGATGCAGCGTACCATCGATATGGTGTACTGTCGATACAACGTATTATCGATATGGTATACTGTCGATACGGCGCACTATCGATTTGATGTACTGTTGATGTAGCGTACCGTCGATTTAGTGTACTGTCGATATAGCGTACTATCGATTTGGGGTACTGTCGATTCATTAACCCATCGACGGAACGTTTTCGATACAGCGACCGTTGATGTAGTGACTGTCGATATTATGAACTAGACCCAACAACAACACCCAGTGATTACAAGTGAAAAAAAAACCCAGTGTTTGCAACGACTTCTTAAGTAAACTTAGACGGCATTATTACAAAGCACCGCCAATTCGGCCGGTTCTGTGCTTCCCGCATCCAGCGAATTCCTGCTCCCTTCACAAGGTCATCGGACCACGTTATGGGAGGCCTCCAACGCTACGTCCTCCGGTACGCGGCCGCCAACCTTTCGGCCCCATCGGCCATCTCTTCTCTTTCTGTGAGCAATATGTCCTGCCCCCTGCCACTTAAGTTTGGCAATTCTTTGGGCTATGTCAGTTACCTTGGTTCTCCCACGGATCTCTTCTAATACGTTTACCGCTAAATATATTTAAAACATCGTTCTGTCTCTATCGACTTCAAACGATTTACAGAAACAAATGATGTTTTAAAACCGCATGTAGTCATTCGTAATGCAAGCGGGGCTAAATTATCAAATTTGTATTAAGATCTTTATCTGAATCCTAATAAGACTCGAAATAGAAAAACTGGCTAAAAGGTTAACGTTTGAACCACAGTAAGAAGTCATTTTATTAACCGACTTCTAAAAAAGGAGGAGGTTCTCAATTCGGATGTTTGTATTTTTTTTTTTTATGTTTGTTCGCGCATAACTCCGTCGCTTGCCAACCGATTTGAAAAATCATTTTTTTTTTGGAAAGGGTATACTTCCCAAATGGTCCCATTTTTGTCAAAATCCAGTTCTGATGATGGGATCCTGGAGAAATCGAAGGAACTCTTCAAATATTATAGGCACACCTATAGCGATTTGGGTATTTTTTATAGTAGCTCGTGCATTTGCTCTCGGAAAGCACCACTTGGTGAAGTGGAACTGATGATGAAGACCACAGATGGCTACCGGAACTACTCAATGATAAATATTTCACGGGTTGCGATTCGATTACTTTAATATGGTTGCTAAGCAATTTCCGCTCGTCACACAATGCGTGTGGTGAGTGGTTGTTGAGTTCGCCTGGTTCTTACCAGCAGAACTCCTCAACAATTAACGTCCCAGCATCGGGAAAAGCAATATTTTGTAACATGAGATGAGCAATTGACATTAGACTATTGTAACTTATACAAATTATAAACAGACCCACTAAAAAGCGAGAAATAAAAACTTTTTACCAAAAAAAAAAACCGACTTCCAAAAATCACTACAAAGTGAAAAATAACTTTGATTTCGGAAGGCAAAAAAAAAAGAAAGTAAATAAAAAACAAAAGACACCGACTTCCGAAATCAAACTTATTTTTCACTTTGTAGTGATTTTTGGAAGTCGGTTTTTTTTTTGGTAAAAAGTTTTTATAAAGAGATTAAGAAAGTTCTATGTATTCACCGCAATTTGCCACTGTGTTCACAAACAAAAAATATAGTTCAGCGTAGTATTTTTTTTGTAAACACGCCGAAAATTTAACTCAAACAGATTACAAAGATTGAACTAAGCTTCTTTCTAATTAATTACCCTAAAACATTCTGTCAAATCAAATTGAAACAAATCAAAGTTAATTGCTCAAGGAAATTCCCAAAAACAATTTTACATCTACCAAGTTGAAGTAGGTAATTCGAGAAAGTTTGTATTCCCATCAAAAACTTGGATCTTGATCCACGACAATTAAAAAGTTTTCAGGTCAAGTTTCTGACGCTTACCTGCGCTATTAAAATGATTAATTAGCCTAATAATAATCTGCCTATAAAGTTCCCACTGCTGGGATACAGGCCTGCTATCTGTGAGAGGGAGTGGGCCGTAATCCATAGGGGCCCACTACAAGACAACCGAGTATAGTTTATCTAGAACACACTAATGGTCATGGTTACTACACAACTAATCCGCTCATTGTGTACATTCTCAGGGAAAATCTATTAATTTTAATCTCCTATGACACTCCTCATTATACATTAATACCCGCTTCTCATTTCTGTCTCCTCATATGCCTAGGCCGCACACATCGCGATAACCCGAAGATTCGCGTAATTGCGATGTATGTAGCCAAGTATTCGCGTATACTTCGGAGCTTCGTGCGTAGTCGCAAGGACTTCGCTCCGCTGTCGGTAAACTCTCGCAGATCAAAGCGTTTTATCGCGATGAACTTCGCTTGCGCGGCCACACTTCAGTCGGCCCCCACCCTTCGTGCGTAGTGGACGTGTTAAGTTAAACTACAGTGCATAATATAGCTGAAGCCGTAACATGGATTGGAGTAATGATATTTAAAATTTATTGCAAATTAGGTACGAGTCTGAGCCGATTGTTTTTTACATGACATAAATGTAAAAAATAATTATTTGCTGCCATAAAATACAGAGCAACCGCGGCGTCCATTTTGTTTTTTGCGTTTGTACATCGCTCGTACATCACGATAAACTTGACAACACGCACTATGTGGCCGCGCAGCTTCGCTGTAGACCGAAGACGAAGTTTATCGCCCGAATGTCATCGCGATGTGTGCGGCCTAGGCAATATCCGTATTTTCTTCACAAACATTATGTGTTAGGTAGTACTCGTATCTTGGGTGTAAAAAACATGTAGATTTCATTATACTATGAGAGGATAGTGGTCCGACCATACAGTGTCATACACAACAAAAACATTCGTAACAGTCTGCTTCACGTTCTCTTTTTAGGGTTCCGTAGTCAACAAGGAACCCTTATAGTTTCGCTATGTCCGTCCGCACCTTAGCTCAGAGACTCTTAGTACTAGAAAGCTATAATTTGGCATGGATATACATATTCATTACGCCGACAAAGTGGTAAAATAAAATCATGAAAAAAAAAATTTTTTTCCTACCTTCTGTCAGTGCACGTAAAGTGGGGCTGTTTTTTTTTTTTTGTTTTGGATGGGTGAAAAAATTCACGGCAGTAGTTTAAAACGAAATTAAAAGGAAAACTATCACAGTACGCTTTTCAAGTTTACGAGTAATAGTCAAATATTCATGAAACAACAAAAAACCCTCTTCTTAGTCCGCATTATTGCGTGCAACTACAGAACCCTTAAGTACTGCGCGTGGCCTAACTAGCTTTTGCCCGCGGCTTCGCCCGCGTGGATGTCGGAAAATATCCTACGAGAACGAAAATCCTTCCTTACTCCTTGTCTACATTATAAAGGGAACCTCTGTCCCCCTTACGCCACCTCTCACCCCACCTGCTCTCCCTCTAAACCCCTTTCCGCCCCACCCCCTCTCCCTCTCCATGCTCAACGCCCTACTCCTCTCAGCCTCTCACCGCATCCCCTTCACGCTAACATCCCCATCCCACTCTCACACCCCCATCCCACTCTCAAACCCCCTTCACTACTTCCTCCTCCCCCTCACATACCTCCCTCGCCACACCCTTCTCGTTCACTACACCCTCCCCCCTCACTACACCCTCCTATACCTCTTGACCCTCACCAACCACTCCCCCTCCCTCCATCACCCTCTCTCTCTAACTCCTCACCACCCCTCCCCTCCTTCATCCTCTCACCCACCTCCTCACCACACCCTATACTTCCCCTTTCCCTCCTTACCACTCCGTCCCCTTTCCATCATTTTTCATGATTTCATCTTCATCCACTATTTGACCACCTTAGGGATGGAATTTTCAAAAATTCTTACTTATTCCTTGTCTAAATTATAAACGAAACCTCTGTACAAAATTTAAGCTTTCTAGGTACAAGGACCTAGAAAGCTTAAATTTGTTGACTGACTCATCAACGCCCAGCCCTAACGGGCTGGGCGTTGATGACAGTCAATCAGTCAGTCAGTCAGGACTTCTCTTTTTATTTATCCCCAAGACGCTATCTATAGCCTTGCCAAAATCCGTGCAGTTTTGTAAATTTTAAAATCAACTCCTATTTTACCCCCTTAGGGGATGATTTTTCAAAAACGCTGAACCACGCATTTCTTTAACAAAAAAAATCATAAACTTGAATTTTCACAATTATCACTATAACTTAAGAAATGCTGGGTTTCCCATACACACTTTCATCCCCTATATCACCCCCTTTAGGATTATTTTTTAAGACAAAAAGAAGCCTATGTCCTTCCTCTGGATGATATCTATAGCCTTGCCAAATTTTATCGAAATCCGTGCAATTTTTGTGAATTTTAAAATCAACCCCTATTTTACCACCTCAGGGGATGATTTTTCAAAAACGCTGAACCGCATATTTCTTTATTTCCTACCAAAAGCATAAATTAGAATTTTCATATCCTTAACTTAAGAAATACTGAGTTTCCCATACAAACTTTCATCCCTTATATCACCCCCTGTAGGATTATTTTTGAAAAAAAAAGTAGCCTATGTCCGTCCCCAGGGTACCATCTATAGCCTTGCCAAATTTTATCGAAATCCGTTCAGTGGTTTAGGCGTGAAAAGGTAACAGACAGACAGACAGAGTTACTTTCGAATTTATAATATTAAGTATGGAGTATGGAAGTATGGATAATGATTTTCAACCGGATTGACATATATAAGTTTTTTAGTTGCTTATTTCCCCTTAGTGAGTGACTACCGAAATGACGATTAAAAGAAGAAGTATGGAGAGAAAGAGATGTTGCGCCTACCCCAAATAAATTGGGATAAGGGCAGGAGAATGATGAAGATGATGTCATTCCAACTTTTTTCATTTTCAACTTTTCCGTCTCGTCTTTGATGATAATATTATCGTCGTTGCACATTAAAAATCTTCTTTGTGTATATATTATTATACAGTAACTTTTCAAGAACGAGACATTTTAGTTTTCAATTAAATGTATGTATGTATTAAATGTATCTCCCCTCGCTCCCTTCTTACCGCGCAGGCGATACGCGAGGCCTATAGGCTGACATGTGAGATATTTTTTAAAAGATACGTGCTTTAGCGGTATAATAAGATATTCACATGGGAGTTTTTGTAAAGTATGGATATTTGAAATCGCTTTTCAAATATCTATACTTTGCAACGACGATATGTCACTTCGTGTAGGCCAGGTCGTCACAATGTTTTTCTGAAACCTATGAGCGATCCCATAATCTACTCGTTTGCATGTTGTCATAAAAAATGCGTTCTTGTATGCGTCGGAAGAGACCAGATAAGCGATGGTGAGGACTGGGTCACTAGGCACGTTTATGTAATACTTTATCAGTATGCGAATGTATTTACTTACTTGGTAATGTAAAAAGTGTGTAGTACTTATTAATTTTACACACTGGACTACTTTAAAAACTGTTTGCGTCATCACCCATTCAGATATACCCACCATTTAATTTGCGGCGATATCAGAAGCCCTAAAAGCGGTACTCGTATCTTTCATGCTTATACATTTAACAATTGAAGTGGATTTAATTTAGCTACACTTACTTATGTTGAGCCCAGCGAGTTTTAAAGTATAGTCTGTTCCTAAAGTATGTAGTTGAAATGTAAACAAATGTATCAGAAAATGTACCTGTAGACGCCAATTTGTAATGCCTCATAAAATGTTTGTATTTTGATTTGATTATTTTACTACTTTAATAATAAACAAAAAAAAAAATCGTACCCAATCCACTATAGCCACCCAAACCCACAGCCCAATATATTTTGTATCCATGTTCTGCAATAGTACTGCACCAACTGGGGGTTGCTCTTGGGTGCAATTGCATAGTGCATACAGGGATAATCGTCGGCTGGTGCCTTCTCGTCATTTAAAATTGTCTAAGGTGCCTCTGCGAGTTGGCTTCGGCCTCTCGGGGTCCAATATATGTCAAAAACAAAAAAAAAAATTGTTAAACCCAAAATTCTAAATTGAAATCACCATAATTATGTTTTTCATTTGACAAATTGTGGTTAAGTAAGTTTGATTGTTCAGTTACAATTTAATAATGATATTCAAACCTTATTTTTTGGAAAAAGTAGTGAGATACTTCTATGGGTACAGATGTGTTACTAATTTCCTTTAGTGAGTGATTGCATTACAATTTAACCTGAACAGGGATTGTTTACACTTTCATCACAAACTTTTGGAACATAGCATAGATGGATAATTATAGATAAATAATTACAAGATGTACACGACGAATGAACACTACATTAGATAATAAACTGTGAATATGTTGAATGAACATCTGCGTAAACCGTATTACACATTATGTTCAACTGAACAAAATTACTTCCAGACTGTATCAATCTTCAATTTCTGAATTGCATGTTAAACTTGGGTAGATTTATGAGTTGTACATTTTTTTTTAGGAAGTTCACTAAATATTATGTTTATTTATTTGGAACACCACAGCAGTACATAATAATAAAATACAACTGGTCAAGAGCAAGTCGGACTCGCGCACCGAGAGTCCCGTTCCGATTTCTGAAGAAGTGTGCTATTTAGAGACATCGTTTTATTTTTTCTATCACATAAAATAATTTCAGATTTTTCTCTATGCAAACTTCGGAGATAAGGCCCCCCTCCCCTTATCTCGGAAGTTTGCACAGAGAAAAATCTGTCACAGCTGGATATCTCAAGAACTACTAATGCTATCAACTTGATATTTGGAACAATTTTAGATGACGTTCACGCAACTATTTTGCAAGTAAGAAAGAAATAAAAATATTTATATTTTTTTTTGTAACCAGGACTGAAAGCGGTCTTAAAAATTCAAAGTGGGGGCTACTAGGTCATATGGAGTATCGTATAAAACAACGCTGTTTGCACATTTTAAAACATTTTTTTAATTTTTTTAGGCCACATAGTTTTTGACTTATGATGAAAAATGTAAAAAAAATACCGTTCCCCCCCCCCCCCCCCAATTTCACCGAAGTTTGCAAAGAAAAAAATCTGAAATTATGTGATAGAAGTTTATGTAAAGATTACAGGAAAAATAAAACGTTGTCTTTAAATAGCACACTTTTTCAGAAATCGGAACGGAACCCTCGGTGCGCGAGTCCGACTCGCTCTTGACCGGTTTTATTTTACTTTACTACTACTAACCATTTATTATTTTACTAGCGTCTAACTGCTCATCAATGATACTATCTCTGTCGGACACCATGCCAGGTGAGATAGCGTGCTTTTTGGCCAACGTCACTAAACTAGTTCAACTTTAAAAAGCGTCGGAAAAATCATTTGTTTGTATTCAACCCACAGACACACACCGAATAGGTTACAAAACTAAATATTACATCACAAAAAAACTCAAGTACCTACTACGAAAGCGGTAGATATGGACTATTATTTTCTCGTTCCTATAAGCTGCAGATAAATACGGTTATTATACATCTGATAATATCTGTTTTAGTGTATGCTCACAGGCGGAAATAAAAGTTAAAACACTGAAACCCGAATCCAGAAAAATACAATCTGTCTAGCCTTTTCCCAACTATATTGGGGTCGGCTTCCAGTCAAACCGGGTGCAGCTGAATACCAGTATTTTACATGGAGCGACTGCCTATCTGACCTCGACAACCCAGTCACTGGGTAATACGATACCCCTGGTAAGACTAGCTGTCAGACTTTCGGGCTTCTGACGACCCCCAACGACTGTCAAGAATCCACGAATGAGAGACCAACGGCTTAACGTGCTTTCCGAGGCACGGAGGAGTCTCGGTATGTAAAGATGGTCACCGATCCACGGACCAACAGCGATAAACTTGAGTATTTACATACAGTAGTAAAACAATAGAATTACAGTTTTTGTTATTTTCTAACCAATGTTGTTAAAAATAAGTGTGGGAGAGTGTGAGATCACGAACGCAGCTTTAAGGTCGCCTTACTCACTCGCACTTATATTTCTTTCTCTTTCAATTAAAATTCCTACCATGTCATGTTTATAAGTTTATAAGTTTATTTATTTCGTAATCAACAGGTATAACAGATACATTTTAGAGGCCTTCTTTTAAGTATGTAGAAATACCTGTAACAGAAGACCTCCCTCTTCCTAAACTACATGTACACAAACAAAGCCTGTTAATCAATAACAAAATAAGTGGGTAGGTGTTCACGCACGACGTTGACAACCTGCGTTTCTGCTCACACACAAGCTTTAGGCGCTCCATTCGTGGGGTACCTACCTACTTACGCATCGAGAACATACACTACACGTCACCCTCGGGCAGCCAATGAGAGGTCCTCAAGGAAGGTCATCCAGCAAGCACCAATAGGAGCAGTTTACGAAGACTTCCGAAGGCTTCTCCGCGGAATATAAAATCACTCGGTTTTTTCCAAACTAACACTCTTTTTGAATCGACCTTGCTCTGTATAGCTTCATCCACAATTTTAAGTCCAGACAAGTTCCTATTTATTGTATCAAGATACTAACGCAAACTGCAATTAAATCATTTTATTATTTGGAGAAACAAGAAGTTATTATTTCACACTCAACCGCAATCACAACGAAGAGGAAGACTGCATAACGCCTGAACATAATTTTTTGATCCTCCGTGCCGAATCCAGTCAACGAACTAGCTGAGAGAAGTGGAGAGTCAGACGTGGACACGAACGAGAGACGCGTAACTCGGTAAGACGTGCCAACCAAGACTCCTAACCAACTTCCTCTTCCCTTGTGTTAATAGTGTTTCTCCTCTCGAATTCCAGTGTTCAGTGCAACATACTCGTGAGATCAGGCAGGAGCCACAGCGGCTACAGCCTCTGCGCTCCAGGCTCTGAAATCGGTTTCGCAAAACGTGAGTACTCCAGGTTTCTATATCCACCAAAATGTCTGAACCAGGTTCTGCACTTCTAACGGCTGCTCCTAAATCACCTCTTAAATCTCTGTTAATTACACAAATTGACGGCCTCACACGCAAAAGGGGAGTAATTAAGGGTCGATTGTCCAATTTGCAAAAATATGTTGAGTCATTCCAACAGCCGTTAGATGCTAGCAAAGTTTTTGAATTCAAATTACGCATAGATAGTGCTACCTCTCTGTTATCCGAGTTTAACGACCTTCAGTCGCAAATTGAAGAATCGTGTGATAGTTTAGCTTTAGATGAACATCTGGATTATAGGGAACAATTCGAACAAAGATACTTTAGGATCATCGCGCAAGCTAAGTCTATGTTGTCTGAGGATGTCAAGATACCTAAAAGTTCCAATAACTGTGATTCACTACAACTAGTGAAGTTACCCACTATACAGTTACCAACCTTTGACGGTTCTTATGAGAATTGGTTAGAGTTTAGGGACACCTTTTTATCCTTAGTGCATAATTCCACACAAATAAGTCCGATTCAGAAGTTCCACTATTTAAAATCATCTTTGAAGGGTAGTGCTGAATTAGTGATTGATTCACTGGAATTTTCATCCAACAATTACAGCGTTGCATGGGAGTTACTCACTAATAGGTTCAATAACAGTCGTCTACTAATACACAATCATGTAAAAGCTCTTTTTTCCATACAAGCTATAACTAAAGAGTCACCCATGTTATTGCGAAAGCTTGTCGATACGATGTTAAAACATCTACGTGCACTAAAAATACTCGGTGAGCCGACTGATTACTGGGATACGCTCATAATTTACATGATTGTGTGTAAGGTGGACCCTGCTACCGAGCGAGAATGGGAACAATTTGTAATCACACAAATGACACACTGTTCTGTCGATGCTAAGTTTGAGCTAAAGGTCGAGGATTTAATTCGTTTCCTCGGACGGAGAGCGGACATGTTAGATAAACTGTTAGGTACGCATAGTAAAGTTACACACGATAATAAGAAACACACTAATGCGGTCACTTCTAAGGTACACTGTAACGCTTCTTCGTCCGGCACTACTAAACCACACAAAACACAGTACAAACCTTGCCCTATGTGTAAGGAAAAACATCCATTATTTTCATGCCAGAAATTCCTTGATCTGTCCGTAGCAGACAGACATAATTTAGTCACGCAAAATAAATTATGTACAAACTGTTTGCGCTCAGGGCACGAAGCGAACGACTGCCCATTCGGACCGTGCAAGAAATGTTCTAAGAAACATAACACATTACTACATCGTAATGAGTCAGAGGATAACACGCGAAATCAACCTCTCTCATTAGTGACAGTAGGACAAATTTCGCAGCCCGCATTAGAATCACACACAGATAATGCGAACTGCGACGACGACCCCACCACGCTAGGGCTAGTCGCCAAGCCAGTTCTGTTGTCCACCGTGTTAGTCGAGATAGCCGATATTCATAATAATTATCACACGGCACGCGCACTTCTCGATAACGGTAGTACACGATGTTTTATTACAGAGGCGTTATGTAATCAATTACACACACAAAAAATACAGTCCACTTACAACATAACAGGTGTAGGTAACACAGTTTCCCAGTGCACACAGACCTGTAATGTTAGAATTAGGTCGCTGGTAGGCTCCTACACTACACACATACATTGTTTAATTTTACCCACTATAACTGGACAATTACCAGCCGTGTCTTTATCTAAAGATGGTCTCAACATTCCTGTGAACATTCAGTTAGCCGATCCCTATTTCTTCGAGTCTCAACCCATAGACATATTGATTGGTGCTGACCACTTCTGGGATCTTCTGGAAAATGGAAAATTCCGGTTGAAAAATGGTCCATACCTACAAAACACAAAATTAGGGTGGATTATTTCAGGCCCTTTGAATACTACACATAGTTCTCATGTTTCATGTAACGTCACATCGTCATTAGATGAACAGTTGAGGAAATTTTGGGAGCTCGAGGAGATAGGCAGATCGACTGATGTCCGCAGTAATGAGGAGCAGGCTTGTGAGGATAATTTTATAAAGACCACCACACGTGATTCTGACGGCAGGTTTTGCGTTTCCATGCCTTTGAAGGAGTCCCCTGACGCATTGGGTGACTCATTCTCTCAGGCAGAACGTCGTTTCTACGCACTAGAGAAACGTCTGCAACGCACACCGGCCTATAAACAATTATACATGCAATTCATTCATGAATATATCGCATTGGGTCATATGTCACGCATATACACATACGACAAACCACACTACGTCTTACCACACCACGGTGTATTTCGCGAGCACAGTACTACCACTAAACTACGAGTTGTTTTCGATGCGAGTGCAAAAACCACGTCCGGAAAATCACTCAACGACATACAACTCGTAGGCCCAGCAATACAGGGTGACTTGTTTGCTATTTTGCTTCGGTTTAGACAACACAGTTGGGTAGGATGTGCAGACGTTGAAAAAATGTTTCGCCAAATTAGGAAAGATCCAAATCAGCGAAATTTACTTTTAATTCTATGGCGTGACAATCCCACAGACCCATTAGAAATTTACAGGCTCAATACTGTTACGTACGGTACCGCACCCGCACCGTTTACTAGCGTACGTTGTTTAAAACAGCTGGCATTGGAATGTTCTGAGCCATTGATTCGCACAGTCATTCAGGATGATTTTTTTGTCGACGATTTGGTGACCGGTGCTGACAGTATTGAGACTGTAAAACACATAGCTAAGGAAACGTCAAATGTCCTACAGGGTGGTTGTTTCCCACTTCGGAAATGGATCTTCAATTTTGATCATGACACACAAGAGTTTCCGTCTCATTCCAAGGAGCTTTCCCTCGGGGAAAACGCACACCACAAAACCCTAGGTTTAGGCTGGTATAATCAGTCTGACACTTTGCATTTCCACACTGAATACACAAATGACAACCGGCAATTAACGAAACGCATTATATTGTCGGAAGTCTCTAAAATTTTCGATCCGTTAGGATTACTCAGTCCCTATGTCATGACTGCAAAGGTTCTACTTCAGAAACTATGGCTATTGAAATTAGGTTGGGACGATAAGTTACCTAGTGACGTCACACACAGTTGGACACAGTTCGCGAACGGTATAGCATTGCTAAGTACATTACGAATACCGCGACACGCTATAGGTATCGATGCTACTCGTATAGAACTTCATTTGTTTACCGATGCTTCACAAACAGCTTACGGCGCGTGTGCCTACATTCGTTCAATCATTCGTTCCATCACAGGCAATTGCATAGTTACAACGAAGTTACTGTGCTCTAAAGGAAAGGTTGCACCCTTGAAACCCGTCAGTATACCACGATTGGAATTGTGCGGCGCCCTAGTAGGTGCGCAGTTATATGAAAAAATCAGAAAGTCACTTCGTTGTACCTTTGATAGTGTCACATTCTGGACAGATTCCACTATTGTGATCGGTTGGTTACGCATGAATCCTAACTCTCTAAAGCCTTTCGTACAAAATAGGGTCGCGGAGATACACGAATTAACCAAGGATATGCCCTGGAACCACGTATCTGGTAAGGAAAACCCGGCAGATCTAGTATCACGCGGGGTGACTATGGACGTACTTAGTTCATGCACGCTTTGGTGGGAAGGGCCGTCTTTCCTCTCAGATCCGTCATTCAATCTAGCCGATCACAATAGTTTCGACCACACAGACTATACAATACTTGACTTACCAGAGGTTAAGTCTCAAGCAAATACTCATCAACTCTCTGACACGGATAGTTATTTTCCATTTCATCGTTTTACTCGGTTCAATCACATGAGACGTGTTTGTGCCTATATGTTACGTTTTGTAAATAATGCGCGAAACAAAGCTGCTAAGCGTACTGGCTCATTGAACGTCAGCGAGTTGAACGAGGCACTAACTATCCTAACAAAGGCGTCACAGTCACAATCATTCCCCGACACTTTCGATAGTTTAGCTAAACACAAAACTTTAAATCACTCACACAATTTAACGAAATTAAATCCATTTATAGATGAACAAAATTTAATTAGAGTCGGGGGACGTTTGTGTAATTCGCCAGAGTTTTCGTATAGCAAGAAGCATCCAATATTATTATGCAGCAAGCACACATTCACACGGTTGCTGTTTCACGCTGAGCATGAGCGACTAATGCACGCCGCGCCGCAAGCCCTCTTGTACACACTCAGAGAGACGTGGTGGCCGGTGGGAGGGAGAAATCTCGCTAAACAAATTGTGCATAGCTGTGTTCGGTGCGCTAGATTCCGTGCCAAGCCTATTGCACCTATTATGGGTAACTTACCTGCGCAACGCTTGTCTCCAGGGTTTCCTTTTCTAACCACAGGTGTGGACTATGCGGGACCAGTTCTCATATTAAACCGTAAAGGTAGGGGTGCTAGAACCGTGAAGGCATACATATGCATATTTATATGTTTCACTACTCGCGCGGTTCACTTGGAACTTGTAGGTGACTTGTCAACAGACGCATACCTACTAGCTCTCAAACGTTTTGTCGCGCGCAGAGGCAAACCGTCACACATTTTTTCGGACAACGGAAAGAATTTCGTTGGCTTAATGAATTTATTTTCAAAATTCCTTTCCGAATGTTCACAAAACATTATAGATTACGCTACTTCACAAGATATTAAATTCAGTTTTATACCCCCTTACGCTCCGCATTTTGGTGGATTATGGGAAGCTGGGGTAAAATCATGTAAACATCACTTGCGCCGTGTTGTGGGAAATTTGCACTTAACGTACGAGGAGTTCAGCACTGTTTTGACACAAGTGGAAGCAGCCCTGAACTCCCGTCCTCTTAGTCCTATGTCCACAGATCCCCACGACTTTCAACCCCTATGCCCAGCTCACTTCTTGGTTGGCCGTCCGCTGACAGCGCCGGTCTGCGAGGACCTGATCGACAAATCTTCACAACGTCTCTCACGCTATCAACGAGTGGAGCAGATTCGTCAACATTTCTGGAGTAGATGGTCCAGAGAGTACATTTCCGAGATGCAGACCAGGACGAAGTGGACGGCAAGGCAAGCTAATCTGAAACCAGACACACTGGTACTCATAAAAGAAGATCACGCACCGCCGCTGAAATGGTGTCTTGGCCGTATCATCAGCACTGTTCCAGGCAGCGACGGAGTTGCACGAGTGGCGGATATTCAGACCGAAAAGGGCATCATAAGAAGGGCATTCTCCAAGATTTGTCCACTATGGTATAATGAAGCTGAGTGAACACGTTGAAAGTTCATCTTTCAAGGCCGGGAGGATGTTCACGCACGACGTTGACAACCTGCGTTTCTGCTCACACACAAGCTTTAGGCGCTCCATTCGTGGGGTACCTACCTACTTACGCATCGAGAACATACACTACACGTCACCCTCGGGCAGCCAATGAGAGGTCCTCAAGGAAGGTCATCCAGCAAGCACCAATAGGAGCAGTTTACGAAGACTTCCGAAGGCTTCTCCGCGGAATATAAAATCACTCGGTTTTTTCCAAACTAACACTCTTTTTGAATCGACCTTGCTCTGTATAGCTTCATCCACAATTTTAAGTCCAGACAAGTTCCTATTTATTGTATCAAGATACTAACGCAAACTGCAATTAAATCATTTTATTATTTGGAGAAACAAGAAGTTATTATTTCACACTCAACCGCAATCACAACGAAGAGGAAGACTGCATAACGCCTGAACAGTAGGTACATGAAAAACTAAAATTAAAGAATTTTAAAATAATTAAATATTTTGGTACTTGAATTCGTAATCTCAGATAATTTACAAAAGATACTGAGAGAAAAAAAAAAACAAAAAAAAAAAAATAAAATAAAATAAAGTAAAGTAAAAAATCCAATATTTTTGTTGATCATGTCGTGTGACATTGAGTTTGTCGTTCCATATTTGATAATTATCTCAGACAGATATGTGTTGCTCTGTGTTGAATAAACACTTATTAATTCATTAGAGAGTTTATTTGAGATTCAACACAAATCATATTAGTCAAAATACTTACTGAAAGTAAGAGCCAAAGCCCATATAACAAGTATGGCGGTCTTGGCCCTTCCCGTTGTGGACTTGAACTTGAGCGGGTGGCAGATGGCGTACCAGCGATCCACCGAGATGAACGTCAGCGTCAGCACCGACACCGTCACTGATACTGACTGGAACAAGAAAGAGAAAGAAAGTCAATTATAATATTAGATAATATACATCTAGATGAAACCACGGCGTGGCCGGTCATGAGACAGCAATATAATAGGTACTTTTTCTAGGATAAGTGACATGAGAAATGAAGTTTAACGTAAGAAATCTTCCATATTTAGTCCGGTCAATTTAGACCAAAAAATGAGAGTGAAGTTACATAAAGTCCCAACAAGCTGAATTTCAGTGAAATTGTTCAAAATATAATTATAAACAATGTCTAGAAGTTCCCCATCATTCCCCTGTAAGGAAAAAAAAATATTCAAGGTCAAAGGTCAAAAAAATGAGTTTTTCGCGATTTTCAGCAAAACGGTAAGTTTTATCATAAAAGTACATCAGACAAAAATTGTAGATCATAAAATTACCATCATCATCATATAATACTTTTTTTCTTACGAGCCACTGTTTCTGAGATATAACGATTCATAAAGTTATAAAAGTTGTTATCGTCATAATATACATGAGTACGCCACGTATATACATCTAGAGTTGTTATATTAAAAAAAAAAAAAAAGAAGCTGAAGTTTTTAAAAAGAGTAATTCAACTCAACAAGAAGTTATTACCAACGGCATCCGCTTTCTTCTTTCTATGTACGGAGCTCCTAAATGATAAATGATAAATGATAAATGATTTATTTTCTGTAAGTAGGTTTGTACAAACACTTTTACACGTCAAACATATTTTTTTTTTAAACTAGATGAGTTCGACGTTTCCTATCTGACTACTCTGAGAAGAAACGCCGAAACAAACTCAGAGGTCACAGTCTCTTTTAAAGTCCAGACATAATCTTGGTCAGATCATGTGAAGACCATGTAGATTGCAGTCAGAAATGGTCTTTTGATGAAAGAACCACACAGATTGAGTGGACCTGTCCAGTCAGTGCACGCATTTGTCAGTAATCGTGCAGCTCAACTCAAAACTTAAGGAGCTTAACGATTCGACGAACAATACCAAAGAAAAGACATTTGGGTAGGCCGCATAAATTACTCAAACTGTCAGACTATAACTAAAACTGAGAAAAGGATAAAATAAATAAAAAACAACGATCCACGTAGTCTTCACATTCACAATAATTAAAAATAGTATAACAAACAAAATATTCATGTCATTGTATAGAATATGTAAAAAGGTATTTAAATCAACATTAATAGTGTAAATTTATTGGAGCAGCTCAAACCCAAGCCTTTTTGTCCTCAATATAGTCTTTGACAGTATAAAAGGCTTTCTGACAAAGTTTCCGCTTTATACAATTTTTGAATTTATTAAGGCTTAGTTCTTGAATGTGGCTAGGTAGTTTATTATAAAAACGTATACATTGGCAACTAAACGAACCACTTATTTTCTTCAGCCTGGTTGTAGGAACAACAAATTTGTGTTTGTTTCTAGTATTCACATTATGGACGTCACTGTATTTTTTAAACAAATTGATATTTTTATGAGCATACAAAAGATTTTCATAGATATACTGAGAAGGCACAGTCATTATATTAATTTCTTTAAATTTATCTCTGAGGGAGTGTCTGGGACTTAATTTGTAAATTGAACGAATAGCCCTTTTTTGTAAAACAAAAATTGTCTGAATATCGGCGGCATTTCCCCACAACAGAATACCGTACGACATCACACTATGAAAATAACTAAAGTAAACTAAACGGGCTGTCTCTAAACAAGTTAAATCACGAATTTTCCTAACGGCGTATGCTGCAGCGCTAAGCTTTTTCGACAATTTATCTATATGGGGGCCCCATTGAAGTTTGGCATCCAAAGTTATGCCCAAGAACACTGTGGTATCTTCGGGAATCAACTCTTCACCCTTTATGAGAACACTAGTTTTTACTTGTCTAACATGAGGTATAGTGAACTTAATACACTTAGTTTTTTTCTCGTTAAGAAGTAGGTTATTAACATTAAACCAGTTAACTACTTTTGCGAGGGCGCTATTTACATTGTCAGTAACCAGCTGCTGACGTTTGAGTTTAAATAAAAGTGAAGTGTCATCTGCAAACAACACTATATCATGATTATCCTTTATGAGGTAAGGCAAGTCATTAATATAAATAAGAAACAAAAACGGGCCAAGAATTGAGCCTTGGGGGACCCCCATTGTTACTACGGATCCGGGTGATCTTTTCCCGTTAACATCAACTCTTTGAATCCTATCACTTAAGTAAGAAGTGAGAAGATCCAGAGAGGCGTTCCGGATTCCGTAGTGATGCAGTTTCCTGATTAATGTTTCATGAAGAACGCAGTCGAATGCCTTGGACAAATCACAAAAAATGCCCAAAACATCGCATTTATCCTCCCATGCATTATAAACATGACCTAAAAGTTCAACACCGGCATCAGTAGTCGAACGACCCCTTGTAAAACCATACTGTTTGTTATGTAATAGTTTATGTTTATTAAAAAATCTTTGCAGTTGATCTAAAATAACTTTTTCAAAAATTTTACTAAAAGTAGGTAGCACTGAAATAGGTCTATAATTAGTAGGGTCAGATGTACTACCCGATTTAAACAACGGTATTATTTTACTATATTTCATAAGATCAGGAAACTCACCACGGTCAATACAATTGTTAAAAATAACTGCTAAAGTAGGTGCTACAATGTTTATAATTGATTTAGCAACGTCCACAGAATTACCCCATAGATCAGCAGTCTTTTTAATATTTAACGTGTGAAAGGTTTTAATTATGTCTCTACAGGTAACATATTGGAATTTAAACTCAGAATCACAAACTGAAACGTTTTCTTTAAGTAAAGACTCTGCAGCAGTGGGTGATGACCTTAGAGATTTAGTAGTTGATACGGGAATCTCAGCGAAGAACTTTTCAAAGGCCGCGGCGACTTGGGAATCTGATTTAATTATGTTGTCATCAATAGCAAGGCTGTAGTCACTACTTCGGTTGCTTGACCTTCCTGTTTCGCTATTAATGATATTCCATGTCATTTTTATTACATTACTACTATTTTTAATTTTTGTACTCAAGTAACGTGACTTGGCCATACAACAAACTTTTTTAAATAATTTAGAATAATTCTTAACATATAAATTAAATTCAGCAGTGTTAATACAAGTCCGTTCATCATACAACTCATAAAGTCGTTTTCTACTTTTATGTATACCAATGGTGGCCCAGTCACTGAAGCAAGTGTTATTATTAACCGAGAATGCCTTTGGAATGAAAGTGTTATCAAATTGTGTGCAATACATATTAAAAAATCATTATATTGTTCATTAGGGTCATCATTAGTTGACAAAAGTGGTAATTTACTCAAAAGTTTAGTTTTAAATGATTCCAAACGATCAGCTGTTTTTGGATTAACAGTGATATCCTTTTTAGTATTTTTTTTTATTAGATTTGGAATGGTAATCAATTGTCCGCAATGATCTGAGTCTAATAAATTAATAATTTCTTTGTGGGTTGGTGTAATATTTGTATAAATGTTATCTAGGCATGTGGCACTAGTGGGTGTTATTCTAGTGGGCTCAAAAAAACTACCTGTTTAGATAAGCATCGATATGCATGTTTCGTTAAAAATACTAAAAATAAAAAACAAGTTCAATTAGCTTGTCTTCCTCCAACCTCAGTTGCTGCTCACCAACATCTTTTTCGAGTATATTACCAAGTTCAAGTGTGGCTTGGTTATCAGCTAGACCCTACAGACTGGGGTTGGAAGTTGGTCAACAATATATTAGAGCCAGTTCAAACTTTACTTCCACCTGCGCCGGAAAACTGCTGAACACTATTTTTTGCAACTGCAAAAAGGGATGCAGTGCTAAATGTGGTTGCAAAAAAGTCGGACTGTCTTGTTCTTTGTCATGCACAAATTGTAAAGGCCGGTCGTGCTCTAATATTGAATCACAAACAATGGAGGATTCGTTTGACTCCGACGAAGTATCATGCGATACATCGCTATTGACGTAATTTACTTGCATCCAAAATGAAGATGAAGAAGAAGCAGGAGAAGAAGAACAAGAAGAAGAACAAGAATTTGAAACTTACGAATAAGACGAATAAATTTCAACACTTTTTTTTTATTTACATCGATTTTATCTTTCCCAATCTTTGAAAATTTCCGTTATTATGCAATAGTTTTACATTAAACAGGATCACAACTGACCCGTGGAGTAGGCCACTGGGGAAACCACGTTAAAAAAACGCGCTAAGTACACTACCTCATAGGTGGCGTGGAAACGGGTGCATATTATGACGATAACAACTTTTATAACTTTTTGAATCGTTATATCTCAGAAACGGTGGCTCGTAAGAAAAAAAGTATTATATGGTGATGATGATAATTTTATGATCTACAATTTTTGTCTGAGGTACTTTTATGATAAAACTTACCGTTTTGCTGAAAATCGCGAAAAACTCATTTTTTTGACCTTTGACCTTGAATATTTTTTTTTCCTTACAGGGGAATGATGGGGAACTTCTAGACATTGTTTATAATTATGTTTTGAACAATTTCACAGAAATTCAGCTTGTTGGGACTTTATGTAACCTCGAATGTCTAAATTGACCGGACTAATTTTGGACTGAAACCCATGTCAATACATTCGCACAATGCAAAAACTGTCCAAAAAAGTTAAACTAATCGACGCAAGATAAATTTTGTAACAGTGAAAGCACTTTGTTGGGCTAACATTCAAAAGTTCGCCAAGCAAAAATACGCACGCGGTAAGAGACAGAAGATACGATGCTTTGTCTCAATTTTCCTACTAATTTCGTATATAATTATGTGTCTCACTTCCACACTTCACACTGTGATCATGGCAACCGCGTCTCGAAGTTTAATGTCATTGATTATAATAAATCCTTCTAACTTGTACAAGATGTAATTTAAAAAAACCGGTCAAGAGCGAGTCGGACTCGCGCACCGAGGGTTCCGTTCCGATTTCTGAAAAAGCGTGCTATTTAGAGACATCGTTTTATTTTTCCTGTAATCTTTACATAAACTACTATCACATAGAATAATTTCAACAACACACTTTTCTCAATGCAAACTTCGGAGATAAGGGGGAGGAACGCTATTTTTTTAAAAATTTTCATCAAAGTCGTTAACTATATGCGGCCTAAAAAAAGAAAAAAAAAATGTTTGAGAATGTGCAAACAGCGCTCTTTCATATGATACGCCACATGCCCTAGTAGCCCTACTTCGAATTTTTAAGACACTCTTTCAGTACCCGTTGCAAAAAAAAAAATATTTCTTTCTTATTTGTAAAATATGTAGTTGGGCAAACGTCATCTGAAACTATTCCCAAGTTGATAGTATTAGTAGTTCTTGAGATATCCAGCTGTAACAGACGGACAGGCAGACAGACAGACTGAGTCGCACCATAAGGGTTTCTTTTTACCATTTTGGTACGGAACCCAAAAAAATGAGGCATAAAAATTTAAAAGGGTAATTAAATAATAACTTAATGGACAGTTACGTGTGTAAATGTAACTTGGAAGTAGCGGTTTGTCACAGTTCTAATCTTTTTTTTTTTTTTGTTCCGGGGTAGAAAATCCTCATGTATGTCCCCCGTTCTGGGGTGAGCGGAGGGGTCTGTCAGACTCTTACTGACAAAACCACCCCGGTGTTCCCTTCCCACGCCTGGACCGGGGATCATGGGAACTTGTGTGCCTTCCACGATCCCCGGCCAGTGCCGGCCCGCCAGAGGAGTGAGGTGTAGGACTCCCCAGTTCAGGTCAGTTCTAATCTAACCTTTTTTGGTCAGAGTACCCTGGCTTAGTTACTGCGACCAATACTACTCTAAAATAGTAAAGAAGGAATCTGGGACCGCGGTCCCGGTCCCGAAAGCCCCACGACCCGATTCATCACAGAACCAGCCTGACCTATGAACTAGTTACCTAACTTATCATTAACCATAGATTTAAAAAAAAAATGGAGGACTCCGCGCCACGCATAGCGAAAGTGAAACACAGTACAATGCGTTTCAATTAAGAATAGGAATGACCTTGCGCCACATTGTGAAGACTTAGCAAAACAGTACCTCGTTTACACATTTGCAAAGTCAGTGACATAATTTAACAAAAAACAAAAATAAAATGGATAAGGATAACACTACAAAACTTTGCAAGCCTTATAATTATTTCAAGTTTCAGTTGACAGTAAGAGGTCACTGTCGCTCCTATTCTTATTTGAATCGCACTGTAAGTCCGTTTGTACAAACACGCCTCACGCACACATTTACATCATAGTATGCCGACCGGGGTGTAGCCAACACGATGAGTATAAAATGAAAACAATAGGTACCTATAAACATAAGAAAGGCACAACCTCCAGAGGAACACAAACAACTTCACAAGAAATGACCGCCGCCATTACGTGACACGAGCGTCTTTGCAGGTATTCAAATCACGCACACATATCGGTACGGTGCTTCACTTTCGATATGCGTGGCGCGGAGTCCCCCTTTTTTTATACGACAATGGTATAAAAATTATTGCCGCGGGGGTAGCGTAGTGTTCGAAAGAGATACCGTGGCAGGCGACTAAATGAACATGGGTGGGTTTTAGTGAGTAAAAGTCTGACACGCCCTGCCGCTCCACCCAGAGCGGGAGAAGTCATTTGATGATTTCCCATCCACAAAAAAAGAAAAAATAGTATAAACATTATTACCCTTTAGATTTTGCGCGACGGCGACGTGGTAAAATTTTTGAGCCAAATACGTTTTTTTTTGACAAAAATATAATTTAATGTATTGTGTTGCGTAAATTATTTTTGCATAGGTACTATTGTATAGAATCTAGTTCTTCTAACTGAACAGACAGCTGTGCTGCTGGGGAGTTTGTTCCGCTACTTCTTCTTCCCAGCTAAAGCACTAGGAAGTGGTGAAGGGCGGGCGTTTTGTGGGGACTGTCTTACTGTAATTTTGACGTTCAAAAAGTGCTGATTCTCAGCCTAATTTGAATAAAGGACTTTTGATTTTGATTTTTGATTTTGACGAAATTACTTTTATGTATTTTCTTTATTTCAATATTTTTTTGGATGACTATACATATTTTCCTCAATCCATTATAAAAATATGTCTGAAATTTCCTTTGATATTATTAAAGGGATTTGGCAAGATAAAACAAACGTCAAATTAAGCAGTATTTTCCTTGTATTTTTTGGAAAATGTTAATAAAATGTTTTATGTTGGTACTCAGAAATTTTTGATTGACATAATGGATACAGATTATTTTACATAACGTCTTGATTTTTTTAAATTTTAATCAGATTTTCCTGGTACAACTTCCGCATTTTAACAATAAGGTCTAAGCAATTTGTGCTTAGACCCCTAAAAATTTGTAATTAACCTTTTTTAAGTTCTGTTTTTAGAAAAACCAAAAGAATTTGTTTAACCCTTTTTTATTTAAACATGTGATTTGGTTAAAAGTAAAAATGTCTAATTTAGGCAGAATTCCAAGTATTTTATAATTAAGTAATAATAACTTAGGTATCAGAATACCTAACTTATCCTATCCTACTATCCTACTTAATATTATAAATGTGAAAGTTTGTATGTTTGGCCGTTTGGATGTTTGTTACTCAATCACGCAAAAACGGCTGAACGGATTTGGATGAAATTTGGTGTACAGATAGTTTATGACCTGGATTAAGACTTAGGATACTTTTCATCCCGGTAGAAGGTTCCCGTGGGATAATTTCCGACATCCACGCGAGAGAAGCCGCGGGCAACGGCTATTGTAATATATAGAAACCTTCATGTTTTTTCCAGTCGTAAAAACCGTGCGAAGCAGGGTCAGGTCGCTAGTACTTTACATAAATCCTTCAACATGCTTCAGCAATATTATGTAGGAAGCGATGCGATACATTATATTTTATCTTCCGGAGTAAGAGACCATTATTTGGGAATCCAGTACCCGATTAGAAATCGAATGAACGAACAAACAAAAGAATCGAATTGAACTTCCATCATGTAACATTTCAATAGATTTAATTAACGTAAGGGTTCGATACCATCGGCGATTAGCGAGGAGCGATTTGGGCTTGAAGAGTCTACAACGATAAAATAGTTTTTATATTTTGTTGATAAAACCCATAACTGTAGTTTTGATTACTTTGAAAAGCTCCAGATGTGATGATGATTATGTGATGGTGTTTGTGAATGATGTTTTTAAGGTATAAATAATAAAGAGTACCTATTCTATCGATATATCTATCAACAGGGTGTAACGGACAGCCCTCCTCAAACTAACAGGGTGCATAATCATTCAGCTCCTCATTTTGAATCGTATTCCACCGGAAAATTTCTCAGGAAAATTTTCATTTTTTTAATAGTTTTTCAGTTACATTTTCTTTATTTCAATGTAAAATTACATTGCGTGTTCGCAGCACTCCATTTATGTAAAGAAAAAATAGCAAAAAAAACCACCAGTGGATGTTTAAATACTCTAACGAACGACGCGTGAAATCAGCTGTTCACTTTCCGTCTAGCTACAGAGGTTCATCGAACTCACCGCATACCTATTACCTACCCCTCCCAACCAGTAACAGACGCTCCGATTTGTGCACAAAAACGCAAACAAATCAGGTTTATTGGATTCCCATAACGTTCCTGAAATAATTTCATGTACTGGTCATCTTACTATGGTATACTGAATTCACTCCATCAGTCTGCGGAGGGCTGTCCCTTACACCCTGTAGACGGATTTCTAACATTCAATCTACATATCTCTGGTTTGGCATGCCTCAGTGACCTTTGTTCATAAACTCATCCTCATTAAAATCCTACTTTTATTAAATTTCGCTCGTGGCTAAATGATAACAGCTGCACGGAGTTGCCACGGTCAGTTCGTGGATGGGTTCATTACATACCGAGACCCCCTCCGTGCTTCAGAAAGCACGTTAATTAAGCCTTTGATCCCTTCTGTCATTCGTAGATTTTTGACAGTCGTTACAGGTAGTTAAAAGCCCAAAAGTCTGAAAGCGAGGCTTACCAAGGGGTATCATTTTAACCGGTAACTGTTGTGGAGTTCAGATAGGAACTGATTAGACTAGAAGCCGACCCCAATACAGTTAGGTAAAGGCTAGGCAAATTTATTGAATCAATTCTATAATAATGTCAATGTACTTTTTTTAGCCAATTAAATAATGTAACTTCAGTTGCAACCTACTCATCGACTGTGTGACAGGTGCCTTATGTTACGAATTTTACTAAAAGGGTTAGATTTAATCATACTGGAATTTGGTAAATACTTTGAGGGATAAATTAAAGTACATAGTAAGTAAGTAATGTAAGTAAGTAAAGTAAGTAAGTAAGTAAGTAAGTAAGGAAGTAAGTAAGTAAGTAAGTAAAAGTAAGTAAGTAAGTAAGTAAGTAACTAAGTACTCAGTGATGTTGGAGCGAGTCCAGAACAAATTCACACGCCACCTGTACAAAATACTTTATGGAGTATACCCATTTTACCCTTTGATGTACCCTACTAAATAAATAAATATCCTTGGACATTTCACACAACGCCATCTAGTCCCAAGCTAAGCAACCTAATGCTTGTGTTATGGTAACGAGATGGCTGATAAACTACTTATATACATTTTTTTTTTTTTTTTGTAAATACATACATTTTATAGATAGAAAAACACCCAGACTCGGAACAAATACTTGTAGGTCGTACAAATATTTGTTCCGTGCGGGAATCGAACCCGCGACATGCTGCGCAGCAGTCAATCGCTCAACCACTGCGCCAACCGTGTCGTCAAACTACCTACTCTATTCGTACTGGGTATGGTTGGGTCCAATCAACTCAGGGTACGACGGGAATTTGCACTGGTGTCGTACATAGTGAAACTGCTCCGAGGCATAGAGCACAACCCAAGAGTGCTGCAGCGGTTGCACTTGTACGTACCGGACCGTTATGTGTGGAGGCGACGCCCCCCGCCATTGCTGGTCGTACCATCAGCCAGGACCAACTTGCTGGCCAAGACCCCTCTGACTCGAGCAATTCGCACCATCAATCTTATTCAGGTCGAAATTGATGTATTTACATGTTGCTGGGGTGAATTCGCAAAAGTACTATTATATAGATTATGTCATTTAAACAATGATTTTTAGATATATTTTGTAGGTACTTTAATTTTAATTTTAGGCGTGTGACTTAGCTATCGCATTAGGATAAGTCCTGTAATGGTAGTTTTAAGGCATTTCAATAAATAAATAAATAAATACATAACATATCTGTTTTTACCCGACTACGGCGAAACAAAAAGGAGAGGCTTATGATTTTGACCGGTATGTATGGATGAATGTTCATCTGTTCCCTCATAACTTCTTTACTTCTTATCATAATTTGACAAATGAGGTATCGTTTTAACCGTCTTGAATGTCCGCTGGTTATGTGACGTCATATTAAATTGAACATGGCGCCCTCTGGAGGACATAAAGTAATCAACTTAAAAAAAAACCCAATGATGCCGTGTTGGGTATCAAATGAAAGGACTTAATTAGCACATTTCAAATTAATATTTTTAGCTTAAAAAATACTTTATCATGACCATACCCGACTACTGCAAAATTACGCTCTAAAAAGTATGAAACAATAAAATATTCTCATCTGTTTGAAAAAGACAAATAAAAATGCACGTCATGTTACATATACTGAACAAAGGAAGGGTTATGATTTTAGCAGTCTATTTAATTATGTAAGTATGTATATAAGTATGTATTTACGTGTGTTCCACCGTAACGCCTAAATTACTGAACCCATTTTGATGAATGAGGTATCAGTAGATTCGAAATAATGGTCCGGGTGACATAGGCTATATAAATTCTCCCTAAACTGAATAATAGTGGACAATACACGTAAATTTGTGACCTCGAAAAAAATTAAATTGAGATAATCATGACATGTTTGGTATCAAAATAAAGGTCTTGACGAGCACATTACAAATATGTATATACATATGCCGTTATTGTTTAAGTAAATAAATATTTTGAACTTTTTAGATCAATTTTATTTTTCCGTAGTCGGGTTACAGTTTTTTAAACGTTATTCTTGTTGTAAGTAGGTTTTAACAAACACTTTTATAAATTAATCATATTTGAAAAACCAGATGAGGTCGTCACAAAGCGCAGTACGGAAGACGAGAAGAAACACCGAAAGAAACTCAGAGGTCACAGTTTCTTTTAAAGTCCAGACAAGACATAATCTTGGTCAGATCATGTGAAGACCACGTAGAATATGAAATGGTGTCTGAAGTGAAAGTTGTCTTGTTTAGAAAATACACTGACAACAAAAGCATTCAGCAAATTCCTCTTTATTACCGAAATACATTAATCACATTTCACAGATAATATTATTTTAGGAATGCAAATTCTTAGTGAGCGTTAGGGACCTTTTGCCTTCATTTCATCTCAACGAGAGACCCAGCTTCGCCAGAATTTATGTATTTTAATCAAATTGCTGGTTGAAGTACTGAAATATTTAACTGATCCTTTAAAAACTTATTAATCTTCTAATAATGTACGCTTTTTTACATAAATAAATAAAAAATAAATAAAATCGTTTATTAACCAAATAATGATGTTACATTTCCTTAAAAGTAATACAAAAATAAACTACTCCTTAAATTATATAAAGGAAACATAATTTAAATTTAATTATTTTTTTTATTTATTTAATTTTAATTTAATTTTTTAAATTAATGAAACTCAAATAACTTTTTGGACTTCTAATGATGCACACTTTCTCCCCTTGAGTGTCGCATGATACCGCATAAGTTCATAAGAAAAAGCTTTCGAAGTCACATCAGGACGTAAATTGTAATCGTCATAAGGTGAGTATAGACTAGAGCATTTACTTGAAACAGAACAATGAGCTGAAACTGATAAATTTATTAATTGTTTATAACCTAATTCTTGAGGAAGGTATTTAACATTATTATTTAAGGCTATTTAACATCACGCTACGGCTCTAGGGGCTGAGCAAAAACAAAAAAAATCAGAAGGAACGCTAAGCGAAAACGAAGTAATTGCGCGGGCGGGTGATGCAGAACACACGAAAATCACACGAACGAAGTTGCGGTACTAGTTGTGAATAATCTGCATTAACCATTGTTTAAAAAAGATTAATTTTTATAGTATTTAAACGTACTTATAAGTAATCTAGTAAAAAAAACTCTTTAATTTGAAAGGCCAACCAAACACGAGAATCCTAACTAATAATATAAATGCGAAAGTGAGTTTGTTTATTACGCTTTCACGCTAAAACAGCTGGCCGGATTTGCTTGAAATTTGTCCCATAAGTACACTAACACTATGACCGGGACATAAGCTACTTTTCATACTGGATCGCAGGCGAACTCGCAGGCCGAGATGAGATGAAAGCTTGAATGGAACCTTATTCTAACACCCATATGCAAGAAATACAAGCTAACAACCCCTATTCTAACACTCATATGCAATAAATACAAGCCAACACCTCCTATTCTAACACCCCTAAGCAAGAAATACAAGCTAACACACCCCCCATTCTAACACCCATATGCAAGAAATACAAGGTAACACCCCCAATTCTAATACCCATATGCAAGAAATACAAGCTAGCATCCCCTTATTCTAACACCTATATGCAAGAAATACAAAGTAACACCCCCTATTCTAATACCTCTATGCAAGAAATACAAGCTAACACCACCCATTCTAACACCCATATGCAAGAACTACAAACTAACACCCCCTATTCCAACACCCATATGCAAGAAATACAAGCTATTGCTGTTGTAGAAATGGTGGCGACTGGCTGGCAAGGTGGTTGTACAACCCCTTGTGACCTTTTTGTCATTATAATAAATTGTTTTCTGTTTTTGGCGTGAAAACGTCTTTTCGCTCGGTGTACTGGTTGGTGGTAAGTTCAATATTTTTGACCGACAAAAACATGTAAGATTTCAACCGCTAATAACTACCAGGCTTTTAATGCTAGAGTAATGGTTCAGCGTTCAAAAGATAGGTCATATTTATAACAATTTTACGGCAGGATGTAGTTTGTGTGTGACGTCACACTGCGAGTGGACGCGCATGTGCGCGACCCTCTACTTTTCACTATGCGTGGAAATATCAATTCGTATACTTAACGCAAAAACATGTTTAGCTAGATCAGTTATTCTGATGTCTTTGTCAAGAATTGACAAAACACTACCAGCACCTAAAGAGAAAAAACAGAAATATTGAAAAAAATAGGGTTAAAAATTAATAATTATGAAGTTGACTATAGCAAAATAATGTCAGACCGCAATCGAAAAAAGTTCAAAAGAAATGCAATAAGCCTAAAACGTTTAGTGCCGAGTAAGTACAATAGCTACTGCAGTGTCAGAAACCGTAAGAAAATCTGTTGCAAATAGCAAAAAGTTCAAGATGGCGTCTCATATCGGCCGTAAATCTGCTCAGAACTGAAAAATATCATAATCGGTGAAAGCTTACTTTATAAGGAATGCAATGATCTTCTAAGTCTAGTATCGAGCAAATACAATGGCTACGGCAGTATCTGAAACCGTAGTTTTCAATCTGTTTTCAAAAAAAAAAATATTAGTTTTAGGGTTCCGTACCGCAAAAGAAAAAAACAGAACCCTTATAGGATCACTTGTGTATCTGTCTGTCTGTCCGTCTGAAGAAGAAGAAGAAGTCTATGGTTTTAAAATAACATGTTAAATCTCTCAAAATTGTGCGTACAACTTTACATTTGGAATGTATGGGAGAACATGTTTTTCAACTACAATGTTAAGTTTGTTCTTGGGATAAAGAAATTCCAACTACAGAAACATTTATTGTGCGAGGTCCGACACGCCTAAGCTTATGTTAAAAAAAAAAACTGTTTTGTACATCAGAATGACGTTGAAAGCACTGCAAAGCATTTCTTTCCATTTCATGAATCAAAAAGAAATAACAAACACGAATGCAGCAGTGGCAGTAAATAGGATATAATAAAAGAGACTTCTCAAAAGAAATCAAGCTACAGCAAATAATATTGAGAAAAGAGCTACTATGTGTACTTATACAAAAATATGTTCTCCGTCCTTTGAACTAAGGTTTAAGAAAAGAAGGCGGCATTCAAAAGTAGTACAAAGAGTACGAGTAGAGAGAGAGAGTAAGAGTAGAGTTTGATTTTCTTTTTTCATAACTTTTGCAATCTGAGGGGCAATTCTCGTATTTTTAACAACGTTCGCAATATCATCTCAAGACTCAATCTGACAGAAATTGTATAGCGTTTACCTTCATTTTTGACATTTTGATTGACGCTGGCATGAGATTGTGAACGTTTTTAGGTACGAGAATTGCCCCTCTGGAATTTATTGTGATTCGGTTTGACTTTGACTTTGAAATCTGGTTGCAGCGCTTACGGTCCCATTCCCGCGAAATTCAAATATTCTTACGTTTTTTTGGCAATTCGCAGGTCAGTGTCAGGTTGTATGTTAATAAAAATATTTATTTATTTATTTTATTTATTTATTTTTTCCAACTTACATCTATCATTACGGGTTACGCGGCAGTGGAATATGTTTCGCGACTGTAAAATAATTATACAGGGTGTGGCGTAAATAATGGATAACCCTACAGGTGTCGGTGGGGGACTTCAAGTCCTATAATATTATTTAAAAAAATTAAAGCCCGGAGCCCCGGAGTCGACGGATATGCACATTTTTTTTTAAATTAACTTGTTGAAAACTATCTGCCCATATTTTTTTAAACTTGTCATCTTAATGTAGATTCCAAAATAATATATCGATATTCCATTTCTTTTTTAGATACAAAGTGATTGCTATTAAACCGAGGAAGGAGCTATTAAAAAAAAAAAATTGAATCAAAATCATGACCTCATGATTTTGACTCAATTGAATTTTTTTTTTTTTATGATGCGCGATTATGCTTCTTATAGCACGTTTATTTAATAATATTATGTAGAAATCAGATAGTAAAAACGATGAACTTTCAATTGTGAACACGGTGGCCGATGGCGTATACCGCATCAAAACCCATTGTGCAGTTTAGAAGAAATAAGCGGTCACACGGTCAGACACGAAGAGCGACAATTTGTAGTGTGTACATACAAAATAAATTGGTAAATAATCTTACCTGAAAGTAAAGCAGCATCTTACACAGCACATCTCCCAGGAACCAGGTCTCAGTCACATCCCACAGCACTGTTGCTGGCAAGCAGAACAGGATCACCATAAAGTCAGCTGCAGCCAAGTTCACTATGAAGTAGTTCGTCACCGTCCTCATTGTATGGTTCCTGTATACTGCCACGCATACTAATGCATTTCCAACCAATCCTGTGATGAATACTAAGGTGTGTGTGCCTATCAGAATCCATTCATACGTGTGCGGATATATGTAGTCATTCAACATTGATACGTAATCCTCTCTAGATAGGTTGCAAAATTCTTTCTGTCCCACACACTCTTCTTTCATGTTGTCATCTGTAGTTTCTTCAGCGTCTGTTACATTTTCTCCTGTGTAGTTTTCAGCTGTTCTCTTTTGTCTCGAATTGATTAATAATCGTCGTGAGTAATTGAGATCTATGTTCCCTTCTTCGTCATATTTATCTCCTGTGTAGTTTTCAGCTGTTCTCTTTTGCCTCGAATTGATTAATAATCGTCGTGAGTAATTGAGATCTATGTTCCCTTCTTCGTCATATTTATCTCCTGTGTAGTTTTCAGCTGTTCTCTTTTGCCTCGATTTGATTAACAATCGTCTTGTGTAATTGAGATCTATGTTCCCCTCTTCGTCATATTTATCTGCATCTATTCTTTCAATGCTGGTGAAAATAATGATGCTTAAAATTAAAAATTTAATTTGTTTGGTGACGAACATTTTCTTTTTGTTTTACTCTGTTGCTGGGTTTTTAATCAATCCGAATCTGTAACAAGGAAAAAGGAAAGATTAGTTTGTTTGATTGAATGTATGTACACAGTTACACGCGGCTACACATCAAGCTATATATTTCCTGTTTACACTGACCTCTCATTGTAAGGAAATCCTATACAATGCGAGATCAGCTTATACTGGAAATGTATAGCTTGATCTGTAGCCGTGCGTACTGTAGAGGTTTGTTGCATTGGTCAACCTTAGTATGTTAGCACCTACGAATAAGTAATAAGTCTGGAAATGTAACTACGCTAGCAAAATGACCCAACAGTAGTCGAGCTCTAGTAGGCGGGGCTTAAAGTCGAGCGCGGCGCGTCATCAGTCGGACATTTGTCTTGTAAGCGAGCACACGTCAAATCTTCGCGTACGTTTTCGTCTATAATATTGTGAACAGCTGTGAATCATCATGCCAGCATATGTTGTGAAGTGGCGCAGGAGCCATACAAGGTTAAAATGTCCAGGGATCACTTTTCACTAGTAAGAAGTAGCAAAATTATAATTATATTCAAAGATGTTCAAATACGTTATCAAACCGAGATGGCCAATACTATGCAAAATGAAATCAGTCAATTTTTTGACTTATTTGAGGAAGGTATTTTTTTCCTTCTTGATGAAATATTGAAATTATAATGACGGTGTTGAAGAAGAACCAAGAAATAGTACATTTTGATACAAGTGGAGAACGTTTGTTATTGCATTCAAGGCGGAATTAACACCCGAGCCGTAGGCGAGGTTGTTTTTGAGCCGAGAACTGCAATAACAAATGCCCACGTGTATCAAACGACGTTTTTCAATACACTTTTGAAGAAATAAAATAAAATACCGGAAAATATTTTTGTCATGAATTATTAGGAAACTATGATTTGAATTTTCTTTTTTTTCCGCGCTTTGCTTTTGCCAGGTTGATGGAGAAGCAAAGGTATAAAGCCATTATACAGCCTAATATGAAAAATAGAAAATTCAAAAATATTTCGAGTTTAGAACACAAATAAATGTTAATTCGTTCATAAACGTTATTTTATTGGAATAATCATGATTCTTGATGATATTCTATTTATAATCATTATTTAAATATTCAAAAAATATTAACGCCGCCGTAAAGAAAAAAACATTCACCTCCGAATAGAGAGTTGCGAATAGAGGCATTGAACCAATTTGGACTAAGTATAGGTGTAAGTTATCAGTGGCAATTTTTATTCCCGCACACGTGTTGGATAATGAAAAATCGCACGTGTGTTGAAATACATCGCGTTGTGAACCTAATCGTAGTGCGATATGAACCAGTTTTCGAGGAAGTGATTGAAAAAAAAATATGTTTCAATTGAAGTCCATAGTTTTGAAGAAAGAGGATTATGCGTTGATCTGCTCTGAATGCACCTAAGGTGCAGCACACTTTTTATGCGATCGAGTCTGTGGCGCACAAAATGTCTGCATGGCATGGAAAAAGTCCGTCGTAGATTTTACGCAGACTCAACGCACACGAGGCACAACTTCGAACATTCTGTCAGCAGAACTGCAGGCTGTAGATACACGCGTAGACGCTATAGAAATCCCACTAACGAGTGCACATTGCATACTAAAAGGTGTGCGCCGTCTCCGATAGCGCGCGTTGAAGCAAACTTTCTATTTTTTTCGTGCACTTTTGTGTGGCGCGGCGCGGCGGCGCATGCTTGAATTACAGATTTTCTGTGCGCCGGACTTTTTGCGCGTCGTATGCGTTACTGCATATAATTGCTTAGGTTCTATTTTCACAGACTAAAAAGTGCGTCACGGATTATCTGTCGTTTGTGCTGCACCTAAAACACACACATGTTAAGGCGCAGATTCCCTGAAAACGATCAAAAAGGTGGTTTTTTAAAGCTGTGTATCTCATAAACCGTAAATAATTTTGACATGTAAAAAAAATATGATATTTTCAAGTCCTTTTCGCATACAGTGATGGAAGCCAAAACATAATTAAACATACTTTAATGCACCAAAAAAATCTTTAAACATACCTCTTAATAATCTTTAAAAGCTGTTTATCCCTTCATTAGCAATTATAATTATAATTAAAAATATACCATAAAATGTCAAATTCCAAACTGCATCCAGTGATGGATTACTTTTTATTAAATAGTTATTTTCTAATTTTATTTGCACTTTTACGACATAATTCCGGTGCGCGTGAGAATCTTCTATGTCGTGCGTCAAACTAGACAGCCATAACGCCATTTCACTTACACACCGAGCTAAACCAAGCTTGGAACCAGGGCCTTAAAGCAAAAACTAAGAAAAAAATCTATTTTGGCAGTAAAACAACTATCATAGATCAGAAATCTAGAACGCATAAATAAAAGATTAACTATAAAAAATATTTCGCTTAAAAATATTTTATCCCAATTGAAGAAAAATGGATTGATCTGAGTCGGGACCATCATCGCCTTGGAGACGGTTCAGGCCAGTGTTCTCTACCCTTTATTACCCTCTGAAAATCGGTGAATCCTCTGAAAATAAATAATAAGTTTACCTATTTATCGAGATCTTATTATTTACGAACTCCTACTTACCTACCTGCTGACAACTCCCGCAGGGGGGGTGAGTGTCATAACAGGCTAACATTATTTCATTCAAACATCGAATTACTTTTAGAAAATAAGTGACCCTTTCGGCTTCGGCAGGTGTCTTTTTACAACCGGTATACTGGTATTTGTTAGTAAAATATATGTACTAATGAACATTGTCACCAAATTTCAAGTTCATAGGTCAATGGGAAGTTAAAAAATCCTTCGGAACACAGGACTTTTTAGGCTCATTACATTTCTTTTGATACAAGCTTTCTTCGCTTTGGGTTTTTTTTTATTTTTGAGCAGATTTACGGGCAATAAGAGACGACATTAGAAATTTTTTGCTGTTATCAAATTTATATTTTCTTTATTGCAATCCATAATGTGATACAGGTGGTGAGTAATATTTTTAGAAACAATTATGGACCCTGTCTGGTACAGCAAGCTTTTATGTAAGAGAGAGGAAGAGCGTTTTTAATATCTGGGCGAATATTTCTGTTGTTTCTCTTTAGGTCCAGCAGTGCGATTCTGTAACCGTCTCACCGTGAAAACTTAGGTGAAGTGAGCGTGGAGTGAGCTGTCAATAGTGTCAATTCCTAGCAAAAACAAACTCACTTCACCTAAGCTTTCACGGTGAGATTTTTACAGAATCGACCGGCTGGGCCTCAAGTCTGCTATTACAATAGTGTCAGAATGGTCTATCATTGATTTCATAATTGTTGATTTTGACAAGTTTGGTAATCTACTAATATGATGGCGTCATAATGGCGTCATTATGACTTTCCAATGGTCAACCACTGACACTCCATTGTATGAAATTATGAATTTAGCAGATTACGAACTTTTAGCAAAATGACAATGCAGTGACAATGGGATCGTGTTGGAATGTAAAAAATAGCAGACTTGGGGCCCTGTCCCAGCCACTTTCTTCAGGTTGTCGGTATTTCTGTTTTTTCTCTTTAGGTGCTGGTAGCGCTACATCAACTGTTGACAAAGACATCAGAATAACTGATCTAGCTAAACACGTTCTTTCGCTATAAGAATTGATATTCCGACACATAGTGAAAAGTAGAAAGGCGCGCACATGCGCGTGCACTCGCAGTGTGACGTCACATACAAACTATTAATATCCTACCGTATTTTTTTTATAAATATGACCTTTCTTTTGAATGCTCAACTGTTACTCTAGCATTAAAAGTCTCTTAGTTATCAGCGGTTGAAGTTTTACATGTACATGTTTTTGTCGGTCAGAAATAATGAACTTACCACACCGACCGAAAAGATGTTTTCACGACAATATTTATTCCGCCTTGGATTCTCAGAAAATGTAATGGTTTCATCATACATTCAAATTATACAGGCAAATCTCGAAGAATATCTGAATGTTTATATTGAAATTATTTGGGTTACGGCTGCATCATACGAGTTTATTATTACACGGGCCGGGCCCACCGCGGTACCAAATAAATATACAGTCTACTAAACATATTATTTAAGTATGTCGCGTAATTGCGTAGACGTATGAAAATAATCCCAGGATGATGTAAATAACATTCAAGAGAATATCGCTTACCATACTCATCAAATAATTATCATTCATCAAAACAAACGTAGCAGATCAAAAATTTGCCGCCAATCCTAAAATCAGCTTTAAAAAGTTGCACATTTTATCGATTCTACCCACATTACAGTCATAAAACATATAAAGATAAACCTATAAGCCAATTACAATTAAAAGCCCATACTTCAGTGTTTATCTTACAGATAAGGCAACCTAATTAAATGGGGTTTTTTCGGCAGAATTTATCTTCGCGATAAAATAAACTCGCTGATAAAAAAATTGGAATCGTATGGGGACCTTTTATCTAAGCATTATTTAACAAAGTCGCTTTTTTTTGTGTCTGTCTGTGTGACTACTTAGATCTTTCTAACTCCTCCTCTATCTTTCTGCCGGCTTACGCTGAAAACCAGCGCCATTGATTCGTGCCTTCGTGCACGGGCCACGGCATTATGCTGAGCGTTAGCCGTTTCACGCGGTAGTGACGCATATTTCCGTATAAGTTAAAGATCTTTTTATAGGTAGAGAATAAATACCCATTTGTTCTGTTTTAGTTTCTAGACATATCTACTAAGTTATAAAACAATTTCATCTATACAATGTGCGTCACTATTGTGAAGCTCTCTGATTGCTATAGGCTATAAATTATATTTATATCATGCATATTAGCCGAGCTATCACAAGTTTAATATTATAAAGAGGTAAAATTTGTATGTAAGTTTGTAAGTTTGTAAGTTTGTAAGTTTGTATGTAGGGGGTAATCTCCGGAACTAATGATCCAATTCTAAAAATTTATTCACAGGTAGAAAGCTACATTATTCCTGAGTGCTATAGGCTATAAATTATATTTATATCATGCATATTAGCCGAGCTATCACAAGTTTTGTCTAACAAGTCGGAAAGAAATACCTCTTTAAACAGACTTTTTTGCATGCGCTGCCTAAACGGTTGTTTATAATTGATAACAATGTATGGCAGTCTGGTCCGTCTTAAATAATTCTACAAAAAAGTCCGCGACACCATATTTCTATCTTTTATATTTTATCTTTTATACATCTTTTATTGTTTTAAAAAAGTATTTTTTAGACATACTTACGTTTGGATGATTATTTAAACAACAAAGCATTAATCCTTATCAAAATAAGATATTTTATGATCACAAGGACATCATGGAGATAAGATTTGGCCTTTACAGTATGGCAATTGGTCATACAGTTTCGGAGATAATATAAAATTACTAAAACGCAAAATAACTTTAATTCATACCGGTTCCTCTTGAGCAAACATGTTTAGAGCGGACGTTTTATCAATTTACCCATAGATGGCGTTGTGCAAAATGTCGGTGGAATACAGCGGAAGAGTTTGTTTTTAGGGTTCCGTACCAAAATGGTAAAAAAGGAACCCTTATGGTGTGACTCAGTCTGTCTGTCTGTCTGTCTGTCACAGCTGGATATCTCAAGAACTACTAATGTTATCAACTTGAAATTTGGAACAGTTTTAGATAATATTTACCCAACTATTTTGCGAATAAGAAAGAAATAAAACGACTGATATGTATTTTTTTTGCAACATGGGCTGAAAGGGGTCTTAAAAATTCAAAGTTGGGCTACTAGGTCATGTGGGGTATCATATGAAAGAGCGCTGTTTGCGCATTCTCAAACATATTTTTTTTTTTTTTAGGCCGCACAGTGTTCGACTTTTGATGAAAAATGTAAAAAAAAATACCGTTCCCGATTCTTATTCGATAAGGGGGGTTATCTCCGAAGTTTGCAAAGAGAAAAATCTGAAATTATTCTATGTGATGCAAGTTTATGTAAAGATAACAGGAAAAAAAAAACGATGTCTCTAAATAGCGCACTTTTTCAGAAATCGGAACGGAACCCTCGGTGCGCGAGTCCGACTCGCTCTTGACCGGTTTTTTTTTGTTAGTTTGTTTGAACGCGCTATCTCTGGAACTACAGTCGGATTTGAAAAAATCTTTTTGCATTGTATAACCCAGTTCTTGAGGAGGGCTATAGGCTATTTAACATCACGCTAGGGCCCTTAGGAGCCGAGCGCGAAGTAATAGCGCGGGCAGGCGATGCGGAAGGATATAGGCTATTTAACAGCACGCTAGGGCCCTAGGGGCTCGGCTCCTAAGCCGAGCGCGAAGTAATAGCGCGGGCAGACGATGGAGAAGGATATAGGCTATTTGACATCACGCTAGGGCCCTTAGGAGCCGAGCGCGAAGTAATAGCGCGGGCAGGCGATGCGGAAGGATATAGGCTATTTAACATCACGCTAGGGCCCTTAGGAGCCGAGCGCGAAGTAATAGCGCGGGCAGGCCGTGCGGAAGGATATAGAATATTTAACATCACGCTAGGGCCCTTAGGAGCCGAGCGCGAAGTAATAGCGCGAGCAGCCGATGGGGAAAGATATAGTATATTTAACATCACGCTAGGGCCCTTAGGAGCCGAGCGCGAAGGAATAGCGCATGCAGGCGATGCGGAAGGATATAGTTTATTTAACATCACGCTAGAGCCCTTAGGAGCCGAGCGCGAAGTAATAGCACGGGCAGGCATTGCGATGCGATGCGTCGGGGTTGGTGGGTGGGGGGTATAAGAAATTTAACGCGGACGAAGTCGCGGGCAGAAGCTAGTATTAAACATAAGGGGATGCCGCTAAGTTAGCCCGCGAAATTCAAAAGTTTACGTTTTTTGCAATTTGCAGGTCAGGTAAAGTTGAGAGTTGATCAAAATTTGATTCGAAACCGTAACAAATATGTATTTACGGAATTATAATCATACCAATCTATTTATTAAAAAATGAAAAGAGAAGTCCTGACTGACTGATTGAGTGACTCATCAACGCCCAGCCCAAACCCTTGGATTCTGAAATTTTGCACAGAGGTTCCAGTAAAAATTTAGACAAAGAATAAGGAAGGAATTCCCGGTAGTACGTTCCCGTGGGATATTTTCCGGCATCCACGCGGGTACCGCTGGCAAAAGCTAGTCATGAATTGGCCTCAGATATCATGGTTTCATGAAATAGTCATTCAATAGGGTAATTTGAAGTTAGATAGTTATATTGATGATTTTAATGATTATTATTCTGTAAATACATATTCGAAAAAAACATAAGAAAATTTAAATTTCTTTCGCTTTCGCCTTAATGTAATAAATAAATCTCGATGTTTTTTTTAAGTCATAAAAAAGTTAGTGAAGAAGGGGTGTGTTGCTAGTTATTAATACTATAATGAGTAATATTGTGTTTGGAGATTCCGTCATTTGTTTCTTGTTTGTTTTATAATAACTAATGGCAGTTGAGTTATAATTATTGACATTTGATTTGGGTCATTGAACTCTATAAAAATTCTATCATTCAAATCAGAGTATCAAAAATTCCGTACTTCTGTTTCATAAATATTTTTCGATTGGCTTCAGAAAGAGAAAGAGAAAGCTAGCAAATTTAAAATAACCCTGTACAATGTGATTCAAATAAGAATAGTAACGTCAATGACCTCTATCTGTCAAATGTTGATTGAAAAGTACGGTTTGCAAAGAAAACTTATTTGCTTATCAATAGCGTTTTTTTTTTTTGTTTAACTGAGTCTTAGTTAAATCAAAGTGAAAAAAACATGAAAAAACTAGTCATAATTCATATTTAAAAAATTATACTACTTTCTTTTTATATTTTCATTGTTGGCAACAATATTTTTTCATTTTTTTCAAATTCTTCGTTCATGATTCGTAAATAAATGTTATTTAAAAATATCTGGTTTTGCTCACCCTACCCAATTTATTCGATTTGACAGCTATGACGTCATAACATGGCGCTAAGTCGATCCTATTCTTATTTGAAACGCATTGTATATACTCGTAGAAGCTTTCAGGCGACGATGGCGCGGCACTACGGAAGTTTAAACGCACACTTACAAACGGAGTTAAGGCTCCCGGAGATAGGTGTGACAGACACCCTAGTAGAACTATTTCTATGAAAACTTCATGAAAGTTATGCTACCAAAATCGCCTCGCAACGTCACGTCGCGCCTTTCTACGGCACCCTTCTTGCTAGTACGTGTTCGTTGAATTTAACACGCATATTCTCCGCTGCAATGTACTCAATCTGCTTTGTACACACGGCTATACACATCAAGCTATACATTTCCAGTTTACACTGATCTCTCATTGTAAGGAAATCCTATACAATGCGAGATCAGCTTATACTGGAAATGTATAGCTTGATCTGTAGCCGTGCGTACTTTGCTTGAGCGAGCTATTTATTGCCTTAATGTATCCCACAAACACGACAGGTGGAATTCCTCTCCATCTCCATTATACGATTTATTACAAAACTGTTTTTTACTGTTTTCAACATGTTAATGTATTTATTAGATATATGTTTGTGAAATGTTTGAAAGACTAATATTAATTAGTAAAAGGGTCCGTTGGCAAATATTTTTTTTTTTAATTATAATTTTCAATGTCTTGTCTTGTCCTTGGGGTGAATTTCAACCAGTGAAACTAAACGCGTCAGTGTCCACAAAATTATGAGTCTAACAGCTCTTGAATACAGTTCATTGTTGAAATAGGTTGAAATAGAAGATAGATACACTATCCAGAATCAAAATCAAAAAGTTTTATTTACCATCAAAATCATTATAATTACAAAGAAAAAAAAAACAGCTTCCGCTTTAATCAGTTTAAATCATCCTAAACGAATTAATTAATAAATCAACGCCACAATTTATTTATACTTGGCAACACCTTGTCCGTCACCTATTAGCGCGTATAATAAAATAAACATGGCGGTTTTTACGTTCCATTTATAAATAAACACATCATAGTTGATGGTTCATAAATCTTACCTCGTTTTCACCAGAAATGTACAGTTGTAAATATTATTTTAACGCGAGCTTCTAATGTGCTTATTTCGGTCTTATTTCTTTAAAACTTTAAGTAGATTGATGTTTCCTACTTCATTAAAAGGTTGTAAATAGAATTATAGGTAGAATTTACTATACAGGGTAGATTTTGAGATTTGAGACGGGGACTGACCCGTCCCCGTCAGCCATAAAAATAATGTGATCGATTTGATAAAATGAGCCATGGTTACTGAAAAGAGGCTTCACAAGAGATGAAATAGGTAAACATAAAGGCCCTGGTTCCAAGCTTGGTTTAGCTCGGTGTGTAAGTGAAATGGCTTTATGGCTGTCTAGTTTGACGCACGAGATAGAAGACTCTCACGCGCACCGGAATTATATCGTAAAAGTGCAAATAAAATCGTATAAAATTAGAAATTAACTATTTAATCAAAAGTAATCGATCACTGGATGCAGTTATTTGGAATTTGACATTTCATGGTATAGTTTTAATTATAATATATGATCAAACGAACTTCATAGGCGAAGTTCGATCAATATTATATGAGTCGCTTCATTCGAAGATATATTATAACCAGGTAGTCCTTTTATTCTACAAGATAACATGCACACTTTAAGAGATTTATGAAAATCGATATAAGTATCGACTTTTTACAACTAAGTCGATTCTATACTGACCATAACCACACCACTAGTCAAGCTGTCATTCTTTTAGAGATTAATTATGACAAATGCAAAACTTTATCATCGGGATTGGGTTGGGAGGGAACCTATATCTTCGAATGAAGCGACTCATATAATATTGATCGAACTTCGCTTATAACCAGGTAGATGTTGAGAGAAAAGTTTTGTGTTTGATAATATTTTGTAAGATCTAAGATAATATTTTGTGAGAACTCGTTAACTTGATCGCGGAAGATTGCTTGCGCGAAGTTATCGTCGTCTACGTTTGGACGATGATAATACATATTGGGTAAAATCCTTAGACGCCTTAGTCCATCCCACGGCTTTCCATAAAGTGTCGACGGAGACCGCGGCCGCGGCTGCCGCGGACGTGGCAGCGTGCCGCGTGCTGTGCGCGCTGAACACTGCCACGTCCACGCCCCGCTCTCGGCCAATATCTGCTTTATTCACTATTTCTTTATTCACTGTGCTGTTGCGCCCTTGTCCCTTGGGCACTTGTCTCCGCTTCACAGTGATTAAGAGATTGGATACTTATAGCAGATCGGTCTTTGTCTGTGACGTGGAAACGATCTTCGAGAGCAATCGCGGGAAAAATGCGAAGGTTTTATCTAAAGTACGGCAGGAATAAGGTCGGTTGATCACGACCTGCCGCAGATGTTTTTATAATATTCAAGCTTTAATCAACGATGTTTGAACGCGTTGGGCAGTATTTTTACCACTTCTTCGTTATTTTTCCCTACTAAGGGTTCTCTTGGGGTACAAATTAGAAACATAATTCAGAATGATCTGTGAGTCCCATGTCATGCCGTACTTAGGGAAGCTAGGTTTTAATTTAAACGCTCCTTTGCGCAATCGTTTAATTTGGTCATCAGACGGATCTGTGACTATTTAAAGTTCCGTAGGAACTTCGCTAAACTGTTCATTTAAAAAGCGTAATACTATCGGGACAGAACAATAAACAAAATGATATTATTATTTACGGAATGTTGCCACCACAATTTGAACGACACGTTATATTGCTGCATCGTGTTCTTTAATGTCGCCAGTAGGTATCAGGTCCAGGGCTGATTCGGGCACGCCGCGCAGAGAGAACGTCTGCTTTAGAGTACTGCGGCACCCAGTATAAGGGGATTTGTGTAACATAATACAATATGATGTTCGTTAGGGTATGTCCAAATTATATCGGAAACTATTTACTTATTGTTTTCATTAATTGTGAATACCACTTGGCACACGGCTTGGGGTGGCTAAAAAAGAAAGTCTAGAATACCAGTGGCACATTTCTGTATGATTTTATGAAGACACTTAAGAATAAGTGGAGAAGGAATGCATAAAAGAATTGGATTGTTCCAGATCACTATAAGGCATCTATGGAAACAGCTTCCAGATCTTTTTTCTCCATGACATATTATAATCCTGACATTTGGCATCGGCCTGAGAGGCTAATAAGTCGATTTCGGGTGTAACCAGACTTTTTGACCATCGTTCTAAGGCTAAATCGGATAGTTCGCATTCCATGTTGGGATTTAGCCTTCGAGATTCTTCGTTTGCTTCGTAATTTGCTTTGGAATTGATGTACGAGGCAACTAACCGGATGTTTCTCTCTTCCGACCATTGCCAAATTATTTTAGAAAGATTATTGAAATTGATCCCACCTATCCGATTAACGTAGCTGATGGCTGTTGTGTCATCAACCCAATAAAACAGAACAATCAGATTTTTTGCTTGTGAAATACTTTAGGGCTAAGAAAACAGCTAACAACTCTAAGTAGTTAATGAGTTGTTCAAGTTCACTATTTTTTCGAGCCACATGAGCTCGTTCGTTGTACACACAGCTCCCCAGCCGGTACGTGAGGCGTCCGTATAAACCTCTAATTAGAAGTTGGCGTTTTCATAGTGTTTTTAGAATTTAGAACATTCCTTTGCTATCAATTTAAATCGTCTAGTATTACAGGGTGAGGTTTGAACTGTCTATCAAAGCTAGGACATTTTTGTAAGCGTAGAAATTTTTGCCTTTTTAATATTTCACCGCGGGACACGCGGCTATCAAAACTCCTATTAACTGAGCAAATTCTCTGACTGAGCAGTGAGACAATTCTGTGAATTTGTCAACTAGGTTCACAATTATTTGTTTGATTAGGTACAAGAGAGCTCTTCTCTTATTTCATTACGAACCTGATACATTGTATAAGGTTAACATATTTTTAGACATTCTTGAATCATCACCGATATTTGTCTCGGTGATATCCTTTGGGATATCGCCGAGAAAAACTACCTTTTTGAAGCCTTGATAGCGTAAATAGGAAACGACTTCCTTCATGATCTTAGTAAAGGCTCTCGAAGCTGCCGAAAGGCCATATTATGGCATACAATAATAAATTGAACTCGAAGATGTATATGTTTGAGTTCTCATTTTTGAATTGAGTCTTAAAAATTTACGATTTAGTGTTACGGAAATATGCTTCTTTTAAATCCATAGTGGTCATACAGCCATGAATAGGTAATAATTTAGATGCCGTTCGGTAGTCTTCCATTTTGAAGTGTAATTTTGCAACTTAATGATTTTTTTTTTTTTTTTTAAATAAATCTTTTACCACCATTAAGGCTAAAAATGTTTTTGAATTAAACTGGCCCTTAGTAGGTTTGCTAGGGCTTACCTAATATTAACAATTTTTGTATGGCTAAAAACATGCCATAAAATTGAAAAAGATTTCAGTCGTAGTACCTACATGACTTAGTGCCACAACCTTGTGGCACATTTGAATTAAACGGTATAGGAAAACCATTAGCTAGATCGAGCTCTAGGTATGTACTATCTTACGGTTAAGGTTTTACTTATGGGTCATCATTTTAGATTGTAATAATGATGTAGGTACATTATAGTTCATAGCTCATAGTACAGCCATCGTGTTAACGCTCGGTTAACCGCCAGGTGAGACAATATCCCATGTGTTTGAAAAATCACAGCCTTCGTGTTAACTCACGGTTAGCCGCCAGTCGGGAAAATATCCCATGTAGGTATTTGAAAAATCACAGCCTTCGTGTTAACTCACGGTTAACCGCTAGGCGGGAAAATATCCCATGTATTTGAAAAATCATAGCCTTCGTGTTAACTCACGGTTAACCACCAGGCGAGACAATATTCCATGTATTGGAAAAATCATAGCCTTTGTGTTAACTCACGGTTAACCGCCAGGCGAGACAATATTCCATGTATTTGAAAAAACATAGCCTTCGTGTTAACTCACGGTTAACCGCCAGGCAAGACAATATTGCATGTATTTGAAAAATCATAGCCTTCGTGTTAACTCACGGTTAACCACCAGGCGAGACAATATTCCATGTAGGTATTTGAAAAATCATAGCCTACGTTTTAACTTACGGTCAACCGTCGGGCAAAAAACCGTACTAGATGAATATCACATAAGGACCATAAACATAATAGGTATCACAATCACAATCTAATAATGCACCTGTAATCCTCGCACAGGATTAGATGGCACCATACAATTATTTATAATTGAGGGTAGTTTTAAGTACAATACATACCGGAATCAGATGAGGATTCAATTATAATTCTACGACGACGTTTACGTCTTCGTTCGTCTTCCAGTTTCTTGATTTTACGTCGATAGTTTTCAATTTCTTGAGAATATTCCCGTTTTTTTTTTTTGTATTTTTAATAACTAGTGAGCGCGCGTGTGCTTGCTATCGTGTACGAAAAAAGAATGACAGCTTGACTAGTGGTGTGGTTATGGTCAGTATAGAATCGACTTAGTTGTAAAAAGTCGATACGTATATCGATTTTCATAAATCTCTTAAAGTGTGCATGTTATCTTGTAGAATAAAAGGACTACCTGGTTATAATATATCTGAAGAATGAAGCGAAGAAATATAATTATAATTGCTAATGAAGGGATAAACAGCTTTTAAAGATTATTAGGAGGTATGTTTAAAGATTTTTTTGGTGCATAAAAGTATGTTTAATTATGTTTTGCCTTCCATCACTGTATGCGAAAAGTACTTGAAAATATCATATTTTTTTACATTTCAAAATTATTTACGGTTTATGAGATACACAGCTTTAAAAAACCACCTTTTTGATCGTTTTCAGGAAATCTGCGCCTTAAGAAAACTTCTGACGATGGTTTCCTAGAATATTGGTGACGCAGCTCTTCACTATAAGACCACTAACTGAAACTTCTAACAATATACTAAATTATTCTGTCCTCTGTCGTACAACTCCATGAGCAAAGTTAAGATCAATTTAAATGAACTAGCGCAACTTTACAAACCTTTTTATTCATGCCTAGCTTTGCCCGCGACTTTGTTCTCGTGATATTATACTCAGCAATACTGTAGCTTCCCATTAGTGAAAGAATTATCAGAATCGGATCAAGAGTTCCGGAGATGACATCTTTATAATATTGGTATTGGTATAGATATATCGATACCAATTAATGATGATCAGATGGATGCTACTGAAGGTACCAAGCTCGTAGCCAAATTCTGAGCTGACTCTATAAACATTGCCATCGACACGCCAAATAGAGAGAGAAAGACAAAGACATTTATTCGTCGGATATGGTAGCAAGAAAGTTGGTATTTATAATAATTTTGTTCAGAACACATCTGCCGCTAAAAGAGGCATAAGAATATTTACAATAATTTGTATGTGCACATAGGCATAAAACCTAACTTATAAATACTACATGCCTATACTCTACAAACAATACAAAACACTTCAAACTATAGACTTATAGACACATTAATTATTATACTCTGGTATAATCTACAGTATATATTATACAATAAAAACACAACCCTAACCTAAACCAACAACCTAACAGCAACCTAATTAAATAAATCGAAATAAATCTAATTTAACCCATAAAATAAAAGGAGATACCAATAACAATATAAATTTTTAAACTAATAAATAATAATCTTACCTCAAAATCAATCTGCCTAGCCTTTTCCCAACTATGTTGGGGTCGGCTTCCAGTCTAACCGGATGCAGCTGAATACCAGTATTTTACATGGAGCGACTGCCTATCTGACCTCCACAACCCATTAACTGGGTAATACGATACCCCTTGGTAAGACTGGTGATCAGACTTTCAGGCTTCTGACGACCCGTAACGACTGTCAAAGATCCATGAATGACAGCCGGGACCAACGGCTTAGCGTGCTTTCCGAGGCACGGAGGAGTCTCGGTATGTAAAGATGGTCACCCATCCACAGACCAACCCCGGCAAGCGTAGCTTAACCTGATGGATCGACTCGTACGGCTGTTATAACTTAGCCACGAGCTCCTCTAATAATCATAATATTACCTAATAATACTAATAATTAATAATAATAGATTTCTTAGCGTCCGTTTCCTGGCTACGTTTCGGTGACCTTTTCGGGGAAACTGAAGGTTTCGTCTGTGCAATTATGGACGAAGTTATCTTGACGAATAACTACCGGAGGCATATTATGAGGGACGGGACGGTTGACGTGTGTCGGGCATGCCACCGTCCGGGTGAGTCCATCAGACATATTATCTCTGGTTGTTCTCGTCTGGCTAGCGGCGAATACTTGCACAGGCATAACCAAGTGGCCAGGATTATTCACCAGCAACTTGCTTTGAAATATAAGCTTGTGGACTCTGAGGTACCGTATTACAAGTATGTGCCCGACCCAGTTCTCCAAAATGACCATGTCACGTTGTACTGGGATCGGTCTATCATTACTGACAGGACTATTGTCGCCAATAAGCCTGATATAGTGGTGATAGATCGATTAGCGCGCCGCGCAATGATTGTCGATGTTACCATTCCACATGACGGGAACCTCGTGAAAGCTGAGAAAGAGAAACAAATAAAATATCTCGACTTAGCTCACGAGATTGTTGACATGTGGAATGTCAGCTCGGCTGTCATTGTGCGGATTGTAGTAACGGCCAACAGCCTGACAGCCAAAAGCCTCGACCAACATCTTTCGAGGCTCTCGTTAGGCGGTTGGATCAAGAGCCAGATTCAGAAGGCAGTACTCCTCGATACGGCTCGTATTGTGAGGAGGTTCCTATCTCTGCAGCCCTAACCACCGGTAGCTTGGACCCTGCTCCCGACAACGGCGGACCACTATTTTTTATATTTTATGTTTTTTTTTTTAATTTATGTTTTAAGAAATATTTAAAAATGTATTTATTATGGAACAAAAATGAATAAACGAAATAATAATGATACCAATAACATCTGTGAAGTTTATTAAAATCTTGTATTTTGTTTTTCCTGCTTTCTCAAGACTACGACACAACTGACACAAGCAGTGGTGGCCCAGTGGTAACGGCCGCGACTTACGAGTCGTGGTCGTGGGTACGATCCCAAGCAGGCACTTTACTTTGTGTAAATTATTTCAACCCTACTGTTCTCAAAACGGTGAAGGAAAACATCATCAGGAAACCGGCATGTCCTAGAACCAAAAAATCGAAGACATGTGACATCCACCAACCCGCACTGGGCCCGCGTGGTGCATGACGGCCCACTCCTTTTCACAGAGAGGAGACTTGTGTCCCAGCAGTGGGAACAATATAGGCTGCTTATGTTATGTTATACGACATAAACTGCGTATCTATATTATTTTAATTTATCCACAAATTTTGTGTCCAGATTTGGGATTTGCCTTAAAAATATCTGGCAAAAAAGTGTATTTAAAGCTCCATTTACACGGCGCAAGTTTATTGCCTGTGGCATACCATAAAATTGAAGAGCAAATATGTGGCACCGTCTAAACAACACGTACAATATTGTTGCACGATACGGGCAACTTTCAAAACTGGTATAAGCATGTATACAATAAAATCGCACAGCACATACAATAATTGCTCGTACAATAAAATCGCATTCAATTCTGGCATGATCTGACATTTGTGCTGTCATTGAAATATGAGTGCGGTGAGTGAGGGTGTGGTAATCGTTGTTGCTATTTTGAGGCAAGAAATGAAATCAAGAACAACTTGAAAAATATCTTGAGAAGACGTTCAATAAAATTAAATGAAATATAATTTCTAGGCAAAACTTGCATGCAATAATCGCCTGTCAATTTTATTGCCTGGTTTAAGTCGCATGCGATTTTATTGAATGGAAAAACTTGCATTCAATTATTGTACATGCCATTTTATGGAATCGCACGCGTGTAAACACTTCATGCAATTCTTGAATGTCAAAAAACTTGAACGTGCTTTATGGCGTGCAATTATTGCTCTTGAACGTTCCAGAAACTTGCACCGTGTAAACGGCGCTTAAGTCAGCTTTGATGCACGACGGGAGTTTATTCCTGTTTTTTGTGCTATTCCGACTTCCTATTGTTGGACGAAAGCAAAGGACCATAGGGGCAGGGTTTCTTCAATGAATCAATGCTATACAAAAACCAACTCTAATTTAATTTAATTTCCAAGTAACAAAACTCACAGTGTTAGTAACAATATGCTTACAAACTATGTTAGTAAAACATTAACACAAAAAGAACTTGCGACATCACTGCTGCAAGGTGACAGGCTCAGCCGGTACCTTGCAGCAGTGCAGCAGTGGTTCACAAACGCACAATCCAGCCTGCTGGCTACCATAGACAGGATGCTGTTGGTGGTGCCCCGCACCCTACTAACCAGGGGGCCTACACCCAAGTCCGTCCGTTCATCCGTCCGTCCGTTTATCCGTCCGTCTGACTTAACGATCCATCAAAACAAGTGTAAAAGTTATTTTTTTCGGACGGGCAAAAACACATCGGGAGTAGGGACAACTGTCAAATCGTGTTGTTATTCATATTTCGTACGGACCCCGAACCAATCATACGTCCGTAGGTGATACGGAATTGGAAATGCCCGTAACGAAGGCCGAAACTACGGGCTTCGTGCTAAGGGAGTAGACCCCCAGGGATGCGCACCGCTTCCGCATCACAGTGTAGAAGCAGTCCACGCGAGCTTCAGCAAACATCCCTTATGCGCTGCAGTATCGAGGCAACCCCATCAGCACCCTGAATGCATTATTATATTGAATGCGAAGGGCGCTGTATGATTTCTGAGTATAATGAGCCCACAGACTGCAAGAGTAAAACGACGTGCAGTAAGCACTAAATATAGTGCGCTTGACCTCTTTAGAGGCACGCCTGAATCTGTGGGCAATCATGTTAGCTCTCACACACAGCGCCCTCCGCTCCCTGTCAATATCCTCATCATCTTTGAGGCCAGTGGTCAATAAGTGACCCTGATATTTAAATGGGTTTACCCTCACAAGGGGCATACAGCTCAACTTCACTGAACTGACTTCAAGGTGTAAAGGCGTTTTGTTTTACGTTGCGCAGAAAAACGTAACAACGCTTTTGAGTTACCGCTTGTATTACACTCCTCCATAACGGGGCCTTACATTAAAATAAATTCCAAAAAAACGGTCCAGAGCGAGTCGGACTCACGCACCGAGGGTTCCGTTCCGATTTCTGAAAGTGTGCGTGTGTGTGAAAAGTGTGCTATACGGAGACATCGTTTTATTTTTCCTGTAATCTTCACATAAACTTGTATCACATAGAATAATTTCAGATTTTTCTCTTTGCAAACTTCGGAGATAAGGGGGGGAACGGTATTTTTTTTTACATTTTACATCAAAAGTCGAAAACTAACTAGCCTAAAAAAAAAAATTGTTTGAGAATTTGCAAACAGCGCTCTTTTATATGATACCCCACACGACCTAGTATCCCCACTTTGAATTTTTAAGACCCCCTTTCAGTCCCTGTTACAAAAAATATATAAATATTTTTACTTTTTTATTATTTGTAAAATAGTTGGGTAAACGTCATTTAAAATTGTTCCAAATTTCAAGTTGATAGCATTAGTAGTTCTTGAGATATCCAGCTGTGACAGACAGACAGACAGACAGACAGAGAGACAGACAGACTGAGTCACACCATAAGGGTTCCTTTTTTACCATTTTGGTACGGAACCCTAAAAAGGGTGTGTCAATATATCTACACCACTGCCAAATAGAGATGGGTAACTCAGGAGAGATAGATTTATATAAAAGATATGAATCATTCCTTTGCCATCAATCACTCTTTATATCCATTCAAATCCGAATCTATCACTGTATCAGTGTATCTTTACAATTCATTCGCTCACGGCATCTTTTTCTATCTGTATCGCAACCGCAAAAAAATAATACTATATATACTATATTTTATTATACTGGATTACGATTTTAAACGGCACACAACCGTGTAATCTATTTTCACTTGAAATAAGTTTTAAAATTGAAAATAATATTTGTGTTGCCGAGATGTGACTAAACTGCGAATGTGCATTTATTTTCCGGGTTTTGTTTAGATTATTCAGAATATACATAAATAACTGACCGGTTAAAGTTTTAAAAAAATGCTAATTCTATTAAATTCTTAAAAAAAAGAATGTCGTTATCGCTGAAAATAAAGAGATGTTCAACGCCAAAGTTTATTTTTGTGGAGCACTTTCCAAATTTTTTATTGGGAATATCAAAATATTTTTTACTATTCTATTCGGTTAAAATTTTTCTGTAAACTCTTCTCTGTCCACTGTATTTTTTGAGTCGGATAGTTTCATTGCGTTACGTCATACTCGACAATCCAAGAATTCAATTTTTGTTAATATTGAGCTAATACCGCGCCTTAACTGTGCAATTATTGGTGGCGCTGTTCATCACCAAAAATACAAACTCCGCTCCAAACGCTTTGGGGAATAACAGGCATCATGTTATGATGCTACAGATTCTGTTTTGACCGTCTTTTTGACTTGTATGCAAACCTTTTTGCGTCCAAGGTCAAAAGTGTTGAAACCACTATTAAAACCCATTAGCGAATCGACACACTTCGCTTGTTTACTAGAAACTGTTTCGAACGTAATTGTCGAAGAAGCCAATTACGTAGTGTGAATCAAAAGGTCGCAGTTACCCTTACCAATACATATGTGACCTTAGTCTGAGGAACTCTGAGGTAAAAGTTTTGTGAGTGAAAATGTGTGTATGAAACAGTTTTCTCATGTGAGAGTAAGTGGTTCCTGCCGCTGAGTATAGTTTTGATTAGTTCCAGTTTTAGGCCCATCGTCCACGGCACTATTCAATAGTATCGTCTCGGAAACTCGAGTCAACAATGAGTCTCTTAGCCAGAATGTTACATCACTAGTATTTAAATAGTAGTATGTACACGACGCGTTATTAAATAGTTTGTGGTTGGTTGCTGAGATATTCTGCAACCTAATTGCGTAACACATTATCAATCGAAGTTTGAATAATTTTCAAACAAATTGCTAATCCATTGCTTCATATGTTCGAAAGATTTGTCTGCTAGGCAACGTAAATAACGCAATGAATATTATCGAACTGTCAAAATGAAACCAACTCCGATTGATAATGTGTTACGCAATTAGGGTGCTGGTTACTCATTGGTGATTTGAGTTTGTACGCACGGCTACAGATCAAGCTATACATATCCAGTATAAGCTGATCTTGCATTGTATAGGATTTCCTTAAAATGAGAGGTCAGTGTAAACTGGAAATATATAGCTTCATGCGTAGCCGTGTGTGCTTTTGAGTGGTGTCGTGGACGATGGGCTTTATAGTTGAAGTCACCTAACGCGGTAAAATTTTATCGCTTATTACACGGCGTATTTACACGGCTGAAGGGTTTCAAAGCCATTACCACTTTTCTAGGACTTCTGTTGCAAGCATGTGCCTGTTGCATGTAAAATTATGTGAGACTAGCTGTTGCCCGCGGCTTCACCCGCGTGAATGTCGGAAATTATCCCACACACAACACACAACATTACGTTTAGTTTTAGTTTTTTGTATATTTTGTAAAGTTTTGTTAGTTGTTGATGTTTAACCTTTGTTGGAAATCCAAATGGTTTTTGTTAACACTAAACCTCTTAAACCTCTTACTCTCTCTTACCTCTTACCTCCCAATTTGTTTTTAAATAATTATTTTACTCTGTTGTAGTTTGCGTCATGTTTACCGCAAATAAACATTTTTTCTTTCTTTTTTTTTTTTCTTTTTAAGGGGTCATTGTACTCATCATTTTGACAACTTTTACTATGGGACCAAACCTGAAATCGCGAAAAAAAAATCTGCTGTTCAGTACATTTTGACGAGTTTGATGTAGATACTGAATAACAGATTTTTTTTTTCGCGATTTCAGGTTTGGTCCCATAGTAAAAGTTGTTCAAAATGATGAGTACAATGTCCCCTTAAGAGGTTTAGTGTAAACAAAAAATAATGGTATATATTTATATATAACATTATTTTTTGTTTACACTAAACCGTTTAAATATACTAGCTTTACTAGCTAGTATATTTAATATACTAGCTTTTGCCCGCGGCTTCGCCCGCGTGGATGTCGGAAAATATCCCAAGGGACCGCTACCGGGAATTCCTTCCTTATTCCTTGTCTACAATGTAAAGGGAACCTCTGTGCAAATTTTCAGCTTTCTAGGGCCAAGGGTTTGGGCTGGGCGTTGATGAGTCAGTCAATCAGTCAGTCAGTCAGGACTCTTTTTACTTATATAGATAGATATAGTGGAAGTAGGATAAAAAATTTAATCAGCATCATCATCATTCATCCAGATGACACTGGACAAAAACTTCCCCAAAGGAGCATCGCCACTAAATTCAACAAATTCTCTCATCGAGCAGTATGGCGATTTGTCTGACTTTTCAATAATGATAAAAATGAGCTCAGAAATGAAGAGATCCGCAGGAGAACCAAGGTAACCGACATAGCCCGAAAAATTGCTAAACTTAAGTGGCAGTGGGCAGGACATATTGCTCGCAAACAGATGGCCGATGGGACCGAAAGGTTCTGGAGTGGCGGCCGCGTACCGAAAGACGTAACGTTGGAAGGCCTTTTTTTTTTTTTTTTGAGTGTGGGAAATCATCAAATAACTTCTCCCGCTCTGGGTGGAGCGGAAGGGCGTGTCAGACTTTTACTGACTAAAACCCACCCGTGTTCCTTCAGTTGCCTATGCCAGGGCCGCGGTAACCCCTTCGGACAATCCGCGACCCGATGCAGGAAGCACAGAGCTGTACCCTAATTGCGTAACACATTATCAATCGGAGTTTGAATCATTTTGAAACAAATTGCTGATCCATTGCTTCATTATGTTCGAAAAATTTGTCTGCTCGCCAACGTAAATAACGCAATGAATGTTGCTGAACTATCAAAATGAAACCAACTCAGATTGGTAATGTGTTACGCAATTAGGGTGCTGGTCGAAGTGGCGATGCTTGGGGAGGCATAAGTCCAGCAGTGGACGTCTTTCAGCTGAAATGATGATGATGAATAAGAGCTACTTTCATTTCATGATCCGAAATTAACTTGTCCTACATACGTCCTATAACTAGGTTAAATCCTTGTTATTAACAATGCGAAAAATTTACAAAACACTGGAAAACCTATAGCAGTCAACGAGAAAATTCCAAATACCACGTAATGTATTTACTGCTAGTCCGTACGCGAATTTGTTTAAACGAGCGGTTTACGCTCAAAAACATTTAACATGAACGAAATGTTGATTGGAACTGATGTGTTTGCCTTTTTAAATAACAATGTTCAAGGCATACTGCCAGACGTTCTACACGAGCAGCTTGTGGGCAAACTTTACTCAAAAAGCTTACAATGCCTTACACGTCCAATACAATAATGTGTTCAGGGCTCTGTTTCGGCTCCCTCGATGTTGCAGTGCATCCGACATGTTTACTGACACCAGCGTAGATGACTTCTACGCATTTTAAAACAACAAAAACGAGAACGGGTCTTATCGCGATATTCCTTTTCCTTTTTTTTTCTTTTCCTTTTTTTAAGTTTAAAAAGTTTGACTACGCAATTATGCGTCGGTGGTGCGACGAGTACGGAGGAGCCCGATTAGCGTCCTAAGGATGATTGCCGAGAGAACTGACACTGTTCTGCTCAGCAGGTTCACTGAACTCAGTGTTCTCTGAACTCTGTTCAGTGGTTCTGGGTTTCCCATACAAACTTTCATACCCTATATCAACCCCTATAGGATCATTTTTTAAGACAAAATGTAGCCTATTTCCTTCTCCAGGATGCCATATATAGCCTTGCCAAATTTTATCGAAATCCGTGCAGTTTTGTAAATTTTAAAATAAACCCCTATTTTAAACCCTTAGGGGATGACTTTTCAAAAACACTGAACCGCATATTTCTTTATTTCCTACCAAAAGCATACATTTGAATTTTCATATCCCTTAACTTAAGAAATACTGAGTTTCCCATACAAACTTTCATCCCCCTGTAGGATTATTTTTGAAAAAAATGTTCTTACCCAGGAAGACATATATAGCCTTTCCAAATTTTATCGAAATCCGTGCAGTTTTGTAAATTTTAAAATCAACCCCTATTTTACCCCCTTAGGGTATGATTTTTCAAAAACGCTGAACCGCATATTTCTTTATTTCCTACCAAAAGCATACATTTGAATGTTCATATCCCTAACTTAAGAAATACTGATACCTCAAACCGCATAATTTCATGAAATCGCTAGATTTGAGATAAATGCTAACTTACGGAATTGTATTGCTGATTCTTATGATTATAATTCTGTAAAGCCATATTAGCTACGGCCGCGAATCATATTTTAATCAACATACAAGCTCACACAGACCTACAAATTGCAAAAAACGTAAGAAATTTTGAATTTCGCGGGCTACCCTGGCGCTTTCGCCTTAAGTCAAATCTCTTAATCAAAAACCATTCATTATAATCTTAAAAGCAAAACTACGGCCACAACAGGCAGTATCTTAATTACAATAACAGCAATACCTGTAGACTTTTACGACTAGATTTTACGAGAATTTTACGATTCAATTATTTTATTAGGAAGTGAGTGCCATTACGGAGGCGAAAATGACATGACGTTTAACAAGGAGTGTCCATATTTATGCTTTTAACGGACGTCTGGAATTGAGGACGGTCCTCAATCCGATTATTAGATAGAACGTTCCTGTTTGAGGACGCACTTTAATCTTAAATACTATTGCGGCTTTAGAGGCATGAGGAACAGGGTGTAAAGTTCACTCATCCTCTATTGAAAAGGGAGGATCCTCGGACCAGACGGGTGTTGTGTCTGGTGGGCTACTGCCCGACGGTTGATGTCGGGACGTTGTATATGCTAATCGCGTGGTAAACTCTAATTGCGCGATGCAGGTCTGCGTAACGTCATGTCATTGATGCGTAGTTCATATGTGGCGATGTAGATGCTGCCACACGGCTATTGTAAATTTGTAGACATTATGTTTTTCTATAGGTAGATAGATAGATAGAATACTCTTTATTATGCACACATGTTGAAATTTTACTATTTTATGCGTATTATGCATTTTATGTGTGTATCATAGGGCACAGGTGTAAAGGTTCTAACGGTAAACGGTGATTTTCACATGATTTGAACATTTTGCAAATTGTGGTCAAAGTTAAAGTTTAATCATTTATTTCAAATAGACACATAAAAAGCACTTTTGAACTTATTTTCGCGCCACCATATTACTCTTAGCATCGAGCGAATTTCTTTGTCTTTCAATGTCCTCGTCATCTTTAAGTTTTTCAGTCAGTTTAGGACCTAAACATGTGAAATATTTGACATATTCGAACTTAGCTTTGCATAAAAATATGTCCCGTATATGCGTCGTGCTGTTACATAACATAACGGAAACATATTGTTAGGCTCTTTTTTTAACATTATACTTAAGACCATGCTTTTTCGCATATACGAGTACCTCACATATTCCTATCAACTTCTGCATTGTCGTAACAGACGCTCTGAGCAGAACGTCGAAAATCTTAGTCGTCGGCGTAACTAAGATTATTTACAGGTACGTTGTTAACTGAACAGCCAACCCCGGCTTTGCTCAGCTCCTCTATAAAGATCATTCACATGATAATTTAAGTAAATAATGTGGGTGATGTTAATCCACCCTGTCTTACGCCCGTTCTGAGAACATAACCGTTTGACAAGGCCTACCGCCATTTTACTGCGTTAGCTTAGCACTCATAACAATACACGTATTTCATGATGTAAGTTAATGATGTGGTATACCGGATTTAAACATTTTAACCCATAAAGTGTTATAATTTACTGTATCAAATGCGCGACTTAAATCTAGGAAACATGAGTGTATACATTTTGTTTTTGCCTATAAGGCAAATATAGCAGTGTCAGTTGCATGCTCAGCACGAAAACCAAAATATGTATACATCGACTACGCCTTATTTTATTATTGCTTGGAAACAAAGTTAGATCCACCACTGACCTTCCCAATCCCCACGCTCCTGTGCTAGCCTCATCCAGATTTTACCTGTGCCTTACAAACGGTTAAAAACGATATAACAGTAAATATGATTAAGATATCACACATTCCTCGTATCGTGGAAAATACATCAAAATAACCCATTACGGAGGAAACCGAAAACTCATAACTTTTCAGTCCGTTAAACCACCATGACAATATTATAACTCATAAACGCTGAGATGGAGGCATAAAGTTTAACAGAGCGGTTTAAACAAACAACAAAACGGTGAATTCAGCAACTTTTAAAGACATCTCATGCTCGTAAAATAGCATTTAATGTCAGCAGGAATGGAGGCAGAAAGTTCACTCAATATTATTAATGAGAATCCCATCACATCAAAATCTTTGCATGTTATAAAACGTAAAGTCTCTCTGTTTATATTATTTTTAGAGACCAGCCGATTATTGTTTTCGCCCGAAATAAAATCCATTTTCGGTCGGACCCGGCCCCTATAGGCCTGTAAACCCATGTCTGATGAGGGGATCCCAAAATCGAAGGAAACCCTCCAATTTATTAGGCATACCTATAGCGATTTGGGTATTTTTTATAGTAACTTGTGCATTTGCTCTCGGAAAACACTATTTGGTGAAGCGGAACTGATTATGAAAACCACAAATGGACATCAGGACTACTCAATTATAGCTAAGTATTTCACTGATTGCGATTCGATTACTTCAGCTTTCTAGTACTAAGATTCTCTGAGCTAAGCCGCGGACAGACATATAGACATGACGAAACTATAAGGGGTTTCTTGTTGACTATGGAACCCTAAAAAAAGACTTTTTCCATCACTGTTCTTACTAGAACATAACTTTGTCTAGACCATCTTCTGTAAACCTTCTGCGTTTATCAACATAGGTAGGTAATTTGTATTCAAGATGTCAGCCTTATCAACGCTATCAAAATTAGCATTCACGTAATTTAAGCCTGAAATGTTTTCATGATGGGAAAGGTTAAGAAAAGGATTGAGAGGTCAAAGGTTTACAGAGGTCAATAGCTCCTGTTTCGGACAGTCATACCATCATACCTATATTACTTGAAGTGATAGGCTAGGCGTGTAATCGTGTATGTGTGTAGGTACCTCCACATTTCCTCAGTTACTTTTAAGGACAAAACCTTTTTACGGTTCCGTAGTCAACAAGGAACCTTTATAGTTTCGCTATGTCCGTCCGTCAGCCCGTCTGTCCGTCTGTCCGTTCGCAGCTTAGCTCAGAGGCTATTAGTACTAAAAAGCTATAATTTAGCATGGATATACATATTTGTCACGCCGACAAAGTGGTAAAATAAAATCATGAAAAAAATTGTTTTTAGGATACCTTCTGAACACGTAAAGTGGGGCAGTTTTTTTTTCTCGTCTACCCCTTGGTGTGGGATGTTGTTGGTTGGGTCTTTCAAAAATATTGCGGGTTTGTGAAAACAATTTTTCGATTTAGGGAACCGTTTCTGAAATATTAAGCTTTACAGTGCTAATTTTTGTTAGAGTCAAGTGTCCCCCCCCCCCCCCCCCCTCCTGCCAGCTAAACGGTTAGTTTTTTGCCTTTAATGAGGGTGGGAAATCATAAAATAACTTCTCCCGCTCTGGGTGGAGCGGAAGGGCGTGTCAGACTTTTACTGACTAAAACCCACCCGTGTTCCTTCAGTTGCCTATGCCAGGGCCGCGGTATCTTCTTCAAACTACCCGCGACCCCAGCGGCGTCGGCCCTATTGGACCCCATCATTTGCTGACATCTCTTTGAGGCGCGCGTGGAACACAACGCGCCGTCGACTCGGGCCTGGTCCTTACCGGACGGCGAGCTACCCGTTGCTCACGGGCCGCAGGCCCGCGCCTACGGTGGCCGGAAATCGCCCCGCGATTCCCGCCGCCCAGGCAAGTGTCTTTTTACACTTTTTACACCCGGTATGTTCGCGATGATCTCAAAAACTTTTTACTTAAAACGGATTTTCATACGGTTTTCACACCAATGGACGGAGTGATCCATGAGGAAAGTTTAGGTGTATAATGGATTAAGGTTTTTTGTAAATTGGCTGAAATATGACGATGATTGTTGAAGATGTCGGAAAAAACATGTCGACCGGCGTGTTACGATAGTGCGTTTCCGTGAGACCGCGTATTTCCGACCTCCACGCGGACGAACCCGCGGGTAAAAACTAGTTCATTAGAATAGGTAAAATAGGCAATAGTCATTGATATAAAGCAATAAAATAGTTGAAGATAACAGTTACTAAAGCGTAGATAAACATAACATAATTCATTATTAGTTTGGATACTGAATTTTCCTTAATTAATCAACTCAACCTACCTTTGACAGCATTTGATTAAAACCAATATTTTATTAGTTTTTATTTCACAACGTAGATTATGTTTTTTTATATTTAATGTAGGCACGTTTAAATAGATTACTTTGTTGTAGGCAAACTGAAATGCAAAATGCCACATTTACATGAGAGTAACAATTATAATAATTGGACTTACCTATCGCTAAAATCAATTATTTCCAGAAAATATAAAAATAATACGAAAATATGATTCGTGAAACCAATTTTCGATTACTGGCTACAAATATGTGAAATAAAATATACTATGTTACAGGTTAATTTTACTGATAGTTTTCACTAAAATCGGCCCATATCTACATTACATATTATTAAGTACTAGCTGACCCGACAGACGTTGTCCTGTCTTAGCTATGAATATTGTAATGTAAACGCGTGAAGTTAAAATAGTCGTTAAGTTTTCTGAAATTTTCCAATTTTCTGCGAAATTTTCTTATTTTTAGGGTTCCGTACCTCAAAAGGAAAAAACGGAACCCTTATAGGATCACTCGTGTGTCTGTCCGTCTGTCCGTCTGTCACAGCCAATTTGCTCCGAATGTAATGGACCGATTAAGTTAAAATTTGGTACACATATATTTCTGTCACCCAAACACGTACAGCTAAAGTAAATATATGAATTTTGAATATGAGAGTCACTTTTAGGAGGAAAATAAGAAAATTTAAAAAAAAAGTTTTGTAAACTGTACCGAGTGACATATCAAATGAAAGGGCTTACTATGAGAGTCTCAAATATATTTTTTTTATAATTTTAAAATTTATTGTTTTAAAGTTATTTAAGAAAATAGACGAAAATTGACCATCCCCCCCCCCTTATCTCCGAAACTACTGAGCCTAAAATTTTGAAAAAAATATAGAAATTAGTTCTATACCTGTAGATTACAGGAAAACCTATAAGAAGTCTGTGGTATTAAAATAACATAGTAAATCTATATATATAAAAAAATCAAAGTCCTGACTGAGTCACTGACTAATATACCAACGCACAGCCCAAACCAATGGACCTAGAGACTTGAAATTTTGCACATAGATACCTTATATAGTGTAAACATCCACTAAGGAAGAATTTTTGAAAATTCCATCCCTAAGGGGGTAAAACAGTGGATGAAAGTTTGTATGAAAAATCCTATCCCTTGAGTTAATAGACTTGAAACTTAGCACGAATATTCATCTAAGTAAATTATAAAGTTATCATTTTTAGTTTTCCTAAACTACCCCCTAAGGAGGGATTTGGGGGGGTGTCAAAGTTTGTATGGAGGAACTTTAACACGCGGCCCGATTAACTCAAAACTCAGTTTTTATACTTGAGACCAAAAATTAAGACTAACGTGTATCAGGGCTTTCCAAAAATCTACTCCTAAGGTGTGAAAAGTTAATTTTATAGCGGAGGATTTTATCGGGGGCTTGATTAACTCTAAAATTGGTGTAAATAATGTTTGAGTCAAGTTATGGAAACATACCAGACGATTTTTGAAATTCTTTAGGTATCTGTGTTCGTGAAAACAGAGATACAGTTTATGTATATGAAAAATCTTATTGATTTGGTTAATGAACTTGAAACTTAGCACAAATACTTGCATAAGTAAGTAATAATGTTTGTCATTATTAGTTTTTCAAAACTACGCCTCAAATGAGGTTTAGGGATGTTAAAGTTTGTATAGAAGAATTTTAAAGCGCAGTCCGATTAAAAAAATGGTACTTTGAGTCAAGTTAGGAAACTTGCCAAACGAATTTTCACCGATTTTGACGGCATATAGCTGATGTTTTAAGGAGTACCTTATTTTTATTTTAGAAAAATAATTAGGGTTCCGCGCAAGAAAATTAAAATCCATGAAATCAGACAACCACGTACAGCCCAGTACAATCTTACTAAGCCTCCGCTGTCTATTACGGCTATAACAACAAATAATAAAAATAAAGCAAAGTTAAAAATTTAAGGGGTCGGTCCCCATACAATAAACTTTTCATTTTGAAAAATTTTTTTTTTTTAAATCTAGCATGTGGGGTGTCATGTCATTATTTCATTACCGCTGCTCTCAAAACGGTGAAGGAAAACATCGTGAGGAAACCGGCATGTCCTAGAACCAAAAATTCGAAGACATGTGACATCTACCAACCCGCACTGGGCCCGCGTGGGATTACGGCCCACTCCCTCTCACCGAGAGGAGGCCTGTGTCCCAGCAGTGGGAACATTATAGGCTGATTATGTGTTATGTGGGGTGTCATCGTCTAGAACTCATTGAGTAGAGTACAAACATATTTTTTTTTATCTTTTAATATTAAGAAATAGGGGGCCGCAAAGGTTGTAAATTTTAGACCATTTTTGTACGAGCTCTAGCGCAACAATTCAACAAATTGGGAATTTGAAACTTCTTTATACCATGTAAGTACCATGAATACTCTATTTAATCAACAATACTGAAAACGGCGATTCATAAGGTATTTTGTTTAAACATGGGTAAGATTTTCTGCAACTGCAAAAAATAACCTTGTAATTCACAGTATCATTATAAAATAAGTAAAAAGTTATCTTTGCGATTGTTAAACATATAATATGGTACGGAACCCTTCGTGCGCGAGTCCGACTCGCACTTGACCGGTTTTTTTCTTTCATAAGAACCTTCTCCTGACAATAATAAACACAACAAAAAAATAATTTGTGAAATTGATCCATCCGTTCATGCGTGATGCGATGACCTAGGGAAATCCAAAAGGAGGAGGTTCTCAATTCGTCGGAACCCTTTTTTTTTTTTTTTTTTTAATTTTTTTTTTATGTATGTTCCCCGATTACTCGAAAATGGCTGGACCGATTTGGATTTTTCTTTTTTGTTCGAAAGGGTATACTTGGAGCTCGTGGCTAAGTAATAACAGCCGCACGGGTCGATCCGTCAGGTTAAGCTACGCTTGCCGGGGTTGGTCAGTGGATGGGTGACCATCTTTACATATCGAGATTCCTCCGTGCCTCGGAAAGCACGTTAAGCCGTTGGTCCCGGCTGTTATTCGTGGATCTTTGACAGTCGTTACGGGTCGTCAGAAGCCCGAAAGTCTGACAACCAGTCTTACCAAGGGGTATCGTATTACCCAGTTACTGGGTTGTGGAGGTCAGATAGGCAGTCGCTCCATGTAAAATACTGGTATTCAGCTGCATCCGGTTAGACTGGAAGCCGACCCCAACATAGTTGGGAAAAGGCTAGGCAGATTGATTGTTCGAAAGGGTATACTTCCCAAGTGGTCCCATGATCATCAAGTCAGGATCTGATGATGGGATCCCATGGAAATCGAGGGAAACCCTCAAATTTTATGGGCACACCTATATCGATTTCGGTATTTTTTATAGTAACTCGTGCATTTGCTCTCGGAAAGTACCATTCGGTGAACTGGAACTGATGATGAAGACCACAGAGGGCCATCGGAAATACTCAATTATATCTAAGTATATCACAGGTTGCGATTCGATTACTTTATTATGGTTTATGCTCGTCAAAATGCATAATGGTAATGGTGACTTCACCATGAGCTCCAGTTCTCGTGGTTCTTACTAGGAGAACTCCTCAACAATTAACGTCCCTGCATCGGGAAAAGCAATATTTTGTAAAACGTGATGAGCAGTTGACATTGGGTTATTGTAACTTAGATAAATTACAAACTGAACCACTAAAAAGTGAAACATAAAAACTTTTGTACAAAAAAAAACCGACTTCCAAAAAAAAACACTAAAAAGTGAAAAATAACTTTAATTTCGGAAGTCGGTGGCAAAAAACTAAAATACAGATCCAAAGACACCGACTTTCGAAATTAAAGTTATTTTTCACTTTGTAGTGTTTTTTTTGGAAGTCGGTTTTTTTTTTGTTATATATAATACATATAATATATAAATATGTACACAAATTGTTTTAATTGCATGTAATTTTATAGAAAAAAAAAACTGGTAATATTATGGATCGAAATTGGCGCAAAACACAACTAAAATCACTGTATGATTACAAAACAAAGTCCCCCCCGCTCCGCGTCTGTCTGTCTGAACTGAACGGGATAAACTCAAAAACTACCGGATGGCTTTTGTTTTGATACAGTTTCCACCAATGGACGGAGTGATTCATGAGGAAGGTTAAAGGGTAGGTAAATTTCATTAAGGTTTTGTGTAAATTCGCTGAATTATGACGATGATTGTTGAAGATGTCGGAAAAAAAATCATGCCGACTGGGAGCTTTACTGTTGTGTGCCGCGTAAAACAATAGAGTTATATGAAAACAATGTAAGTATTATGGAATTAATACATACTTTAAACTTCTGCCCTGCTAAGCTCATAGTAAGCCCCCCGTACGATGAAGGAATTTAATTGTATATGATGCTTGGTTAAAAAAAAACAAAAATTCTGTTTAGTCCGTCAGTTAGATAATAAAAAAAAATATTATTAGATTATTAGAATACATTGTTTACCTGTGGGGCAATTGGGTAACACAATATCAATCGGTATCAGTTTTATTTTGATAAGGAGTATTGCGTTATTTACGTTGTCGAGCAAACTTTTCGAACATCAATCAATCTGCCTACCCTTTTCCCAACTAGGTTGGGGTCGGTTCCCAGTCTAACAGGATGCAGATACTACAGCAGAATACTAGTATTTTACATGGAGCGACTGCCTATCCTATCTGACCTCCAAAACCCAGTAACTGGGTAATACGATACCCCTTGGTAAGACTGGTTGTCAGACTTTCGGGCTTCTGACGACCCGTAACGACTGTCAAAGATCCACAAATGACAGCCGGGGCCAACGGTTTAACGTACTTTCCGAGGCACGGAGGAGTCTCGGTAGGTACGTAAAGATGGTCACAATTAGGGTGCTGGATTGATATACATAGTACTTTTAATCTCAGTACTACTTTCCCATGGGATATTTTCCGACACCCACGCGAGCGAAGCCGCGGGAAAAAGCTAGTAACAAATAAACAGAAACAGGGTCGTATCGTATCGGGGCTAAAATGTAGAATGTGTGGGGCTAACAAGGAATAATTATCTCGTCGTGAAGCGAACCTGGTGAGGCGAATACGGAAGAAATTCGTAAAATCATGTTATTTTATCGACTGTCAACCGCGTTCCCCGGGGAAATTTAATGAATCCGTATTATGTATCCTTACATAATTTGCAAAATATGTTTATTTCCCATAGCAATTAACCCCAAGAGTGTCACATGCACCCCATGTGTGCGTAAGAAAAAACCCTTTATATCTATATCTATAAAAATCAATGCCACTTTTCGTTGTAATTTTATAACTCCAAGAACGGCTGGGCCGATTTAGCTGATTTTGGTTTTGAAATGTTTGACGTAGTCCAGGGAAGGTTTAAACGATGAGGAAAATTGGAAAAGTTTCCGGGAAAATTGGAAAATTCTGGAAAACCGAGAGTGGATTTTATAGGGGAATATTGAAATTGGGACAGGACAACGTCTGTCGGGTCAGCTAGTAATAGGTATATAAGCTTATATCCATACTGTATATAATAAATTATAGATCCGAAATTAACTCTGTCTGTCTGTCTGTTACCGTTTCACGCCTAAACCACTGAACGGATTTCGATAAAATTTGGCAAGTCTATAGATGGCATCCTGGGGACGGACATAGGCTACTTTTTTTTTTCAAAAATAATCCTACAGGGGGTGATATACGGGATGAAAGTTTGTATGGGAAACCCAGAACCACTGAACGGATTTTGATTAAATTTTTGTAAGGCTATAGACGGTATCCTGGGAAATGGCGATGGACACAGGCTACTTTTTTTTAAATAATCGTACGGGGGGTGATATAGGGGATGAAAGTTTGTATAGGAAATCCAGTATTTCTTTGTTAGGGATATGAAAATTCAAATTAATGCGTTTGGTAGGAAACAAAGATATATGCGGTTCAGCGTTTTTCAAAATAGGGGTTGATTTTAAAATTAACAAAATTGCACGTACCTATTGCGATAAAATTTGGCAAGGCTATACAGGGTGGCCGGAACATTGACGTCCAAAAATAAAATTTCGGTCCCTCGTATCGTGGGGTAGTCGAATCACCCCCATGTATGTTCCGCGACTTTTCATAGTTTTTGAGTTATGAATTTTTTTCTGAATGTTTGAAAATTTTCGACCTGACCACCCTAAAAAAATTAAAAAAAAAAAAGTAGAGGGTTTTATCGAGTTTCTTTTTTTGCAACTGAATTTTCATAAGTAGTACTTTTATGCATAAAATAATCAGCTTCGTAACTGTGATGAAAGTTATGAAAATGTTGATCTAAAGTGAAAAATTTACGTTCGGTAAATTATGACTCAAATTTTCAACTTTAAATTAAAAATCTTAACAGGTGACTTCATAATTCCTAAGTAGGCTTTTACTTAATAGGGCTACTTTGTCTAAAATCGGCCTTCAAAGACAGCGAGGTGGAAAAATTCTTAAAATTACCCATCTGAGTAATTATTTTTTTTTGGCTATTTTCTCGTTCCTAAGGTTAATTAATGATAAGAATACTGAAAACTAACCACATTATATTCAATATTCATAATTACCACACGTGGGCGAATGAAAATCCACTCGAAGTGAGAGCTTCGACATTTCAACATCGCTTCAGCGTTAACTTGTGGTCTGGTATCCTCAATGGCGAACTAATTGGTCCGTTTGAACTGCCGTCCAGACTTGATGGAGAAACATACAAAAACTTTTTGGAAAATGAACTTCCATTGTTGCTGGCAGATGTGAATCTCGAACTCAGACGAACCATGGTGTTGCAAAATGACGGCGCCCGTGTCACTATGCAACCCAGGTCCGAAATTACTTAGATGAAACATACCCCAACAGATGGATCGGACGCAGCGGACCAATTAGGTGGCCTCCACGCTCACCTGATCTCAACCCCATCGATTTCTTTATTTGGGGCTATTACAAGGAAATAGCATACGCCCGAGACTGTTCAAGTGAACAAGAGCTGAGGCAGTTGATTGCAGAAGCTGAACGTGTTGTGAGAGAGAACAGAGACGCTTTTAGACGATTGCCAGACAATTTCTTACGTAGGTGTAGAATGTGCATTGCTGCTGGTGGTGGCCACTTTGAAAACCTTTTGTAAATGTTAAAAATAAATTAAGTACTTTTTTCACATTATCATCTGTGTTTTATTCAAAACCACTTTTTACGTAAAACTTTTCTTACCCAACTCTGAAACTATTTGTTGGTTAGTTTTCAGTATTCTTATCATTAATTAACCTTAGGAACGAGAAAATAGCCAAAAAAAAATAATTACTCAGATGGGTAATTTTAAGAATTTTTCCACCTCGCTGTCTTTGAAGGCCGATTTTAAACAAAGTAGCCCTATTAAGTACTTCATTTTTTTTATGATTATGAAAGCTGAGAGTCTGGCGCATTCTTGAAGCCTACTTAGGAATTATGAAGTCACCTGTTAAGATTTTTAATTTAAAGTTGAAAATTTGAGTCATAATTTACCGAACGTAAATTTTTCACTTTAGATCAACATTTTCATAACTTTCATCACAGTTACGAAGCTGATTATTTTATGCATAAAAGTACTACTTATGAAAATTCAGTTGCAAAAAAATAAACTCGATAAAACCCTCTACTTTTTTTTTTTTGAATTTTTTTAGGTTGGTCAGGTCGAAAATTTTCAAACATTCAGAAAAAAATTCATAACTCGAAAACTATGAAAAGTCGCGGAACATACATGGGGGTGATTCGAATACCCCACGATACGAGGGACCGAAATTTTATTTTTGGACGTCAATGTTCCGGCCACCCTGTATATAGCATCCTGGGAAAGGACGTAGGCTACTTTTGTCTTAAAAAATAATTATGCGGGGGGTGATATAGGGGATGAAAGTTTCTATGGGAAACACAGCATTTCTTAAAATTGGGATATGAAAATTCAAATTTATGCTTTTGGTAGGAAATAAAGAAATATGTGGTACAGCGTTTTTGAAAAATCATCCCCTAAGGGAAAAAAGGGGTCCAATAGGGGTTGGATTTAAAATTCACAAATAATATTAAAATGTTTGTGTACCTACCTCTTTTTAAGAGATTTAAGGTATTGGAAATGTAGTCATAGTTCGTATCTTGAGGTAACATTAGTTAGTTAGTTAGGTAACATTTAGTCTTGAGGTAACAATTAATATCCCATGGGATATTTTCCGACATCCATGCGGGCAAAGCCGCGGGCAAAAGCTAGTCGTATATATACAGTAAACGTAAAAAAACATCTGATGGAAAAAAAATCATCATCAGTAGTTGTGAACCTATGGGGTTCGCAACTAACCCCCTTCACCCCCCCCTGGGGTTTTCGGTTTATAAATTAGCACATAATAAACACTTGAGGGGTTAGTTTGGGGCTCACTAGCTATTAGTTGTGTAAATTTGCCTTAGAGATCATATTTTTACTGTTATTTATTATTCAACCATGTAAGTACCTACGAATATTTTGATGCCCAGTGAGCTCTTCCCTTTTATATACTTTTATACACCTAAATAATATGTATATTTGTGTAGCTTGTATTTAAGATTGGGTAGTATTTAAACACACACCAAAAATACTGTTCAAAATTTGCATGTCTAAATAAATTAAACGTCAGGTTGACGGAGCCTCGCTGTGCGGGGCTCCTATTTCTGTCTACAGTGTTAAAAGGAACCTAACCAAACCGAACCTCGGGTTGCCCAATAATTATAATTTGTACAAGTTCTGATATTCAATTAGTTAACTAATAGTGCGGTAATAAGTTTATTAGATGTGCATTTGTTATTTTGATGATATTAGTATTTTTATAGGTACCTACTTATATAATTAATATTTTTGTTGTGACTTTGGACAAAAATTCATGTTTAAATAATGATTATTATTTGTACAAGTTTTGATATTCAATTAGTTAATTAGTAGTGCAATCATTGATTTAATGTACACACGCCAGCACATCAAGCTACTACAATCTGTCAAATTTCTTTAATAGATTTTCATCTTTATCACTAAAGCATTAGGTTCAAAATTGATTGGGAAAATTTGACAGTTTCGGGTAGCTTGAGCTGCTGGCGTCTGTACATGTAGATTATTAGATGTAAAGTATTTGATGTAAGAATATTTTTCGACTAATAATTTCCCTTTAAGATTTGTCAAAATAAAGTAACGAATATTATAAATTATTATATTGAAGAAAATTAAATTACGTCTGTCAGTTTTGAACCAAAGAATAATTTCTTTATTTTTATCTACCTTGAAATGTGCATTATTTACCCACAATTTAATACGTGTAAATAGGAGCACGGATACTTTAAGGATGATGCGCCAGGGTAGCCCGCGAAATTCAGAATTTCTTACGTTTTTTGCAATTTGTAGGTCAGTGTGAGCTTGTATGTTGATGAAAATATGATTCGCGGCCGTAGCTAATATGGCTTTACAGAATTATAATCATTAGAATCAGCAATACAACTCCATAAGTTAGCATTTACCTCAAACCTCATGATTTCATGAAATCGCTACATTTGAGGTAAATGCTAACTTATGGAGTTGTATTGCTGATTCTTATGGTTATAATTCTGTAAAGCCATATTAGCTTTCGCCTTAACAAGGCTCTGTTGTAGTATTCATACGATCTACGTTCATATAGAAACATGGATATTAATGGTTTACCAAACTCACGTATTAGGTACATCAATTTGCCCTATCATAACCATTTCATAGGTCTCCCACAAGGTGGACCGACGACCTTGTGAAGGCCTCAGGAATCCACTGGATACGGGAAGCACCGAACAGCACCCTAATTGCGTAACACATTGTCAATCGGAGTTGGTTTCATTTTGACAGCAACAACATTCATTGAGTTATTTACGTTGCCGAGCAGACAAATCTTTTGAACATATGAAGAAATGGATTAGCAATTTGTTTCAAAATAATTCAAACTCCGATTGATAATGTGTTACGCAATTAGGGTCGAAGTGGCGGTGCTTGGGGGAGGCCTATGTCCAGGAGTGGACGTCATTCGGCTGAAATGATGATGATGATGATGAACTGTCTCTCAAGATACAGGGTTACCTAGTTTTAGAGGCAGGGTTTCCCATTTTGTGCTTAGATGTAGCTTATTTAAATTGTCTTTCTATTTCACGGTTGGCGCAGTGGTTGAGCGATTGACTGCTGCGCAGCATGTCGCGGGTTCGATTCCCGCACGGAACAAATATTTGTACGACCTACAAGTATTTGTTCCGAGTCTGGGTGTTTTTCTATCTATAATATGTATGTATTTACAAAAAAAAATGTATATAAGTAGTTTATCAGCCATCTCGTTACCATAACACAAGCATTAGGTTGCTTAGCTTGGGACTAGATGGCGTTGTGTGAAATGTCCAAGGATATTTATTTATTTTTTTTAAAACATGTTCATCTGTATTTTTTATGAAATAAAGTTTTTATTTATTTATTTATTTTATAACTATTTCATACAACTGTCAAAGAATCACAGTTGTTATTTAAATAGTAATTTGTTCTTCCCGTTATTCAGATTTTTTTGTACTGGACCATACTTGTGAACCTTCTGGTTACGGAGATTATAGAAGGTCAAAGTTCCTACTTTTTTTAAATGTTTCTTTTTTTCGTAAACAAGTTTTAAATGTTATAAGTATAACTTAACTTTAAATACTACCACAATCCCTGTACCGTTGCATGCACCCATAGAATATGATGATGAAGAAATTATATAAGTACCTACTAGCACTTCCCGCGCGGCTTCGCCCGCGTGGATGTCGGAAAATATCCCACGGGAACGTACTACCGGGAATTCCTTCCTTATTCCTTGTCTAAAATAATAAAGGGAACCTCTGTGCAAAATCTCAGCTTTCTAGGTAGGTGAACGTTGATGAGTCAGTCAATCAGTCAGGACTTCTGTTTTTATTTATATAGATTAGGTATGTTTAAATAGTGTAATTGGTTTCGGCCGTTCTATTTAAAATAAAATAAATAAGCACAATATTTTGCCAATAGTCAATTTGCTAAACTATTATTTCTTTAGGACTACAAGTTCTCCAAACATAAGGCCGCGTTTCCACTGACGCGGAGCTGGGCGGAGCGGAGCGGAAACGTGCAGGAATCGTCCAATTACAGACGAGGCAAGAGACGCGATGAGGATTTCAACCATTATGATTGGTCGATTCCTGCACGTCTCCGCTCCGCTCCGCCCAGCTCCGCGTCAGTGGAAACGCACCCTATATGGTAGCATAACCACAGAATACATAATACAAGTAAAGAAGATTCACTCCGCAAAATCATTTAAATAAATACAAAAATACTAACTAGACTCTTGCTATGACACAATAAAGTGCAGTTCATGTCGTACAGCGTTAATTACCTACAGTTATATTCACCTAGAAGTTGCCCCTCTTTCTATCGCGTAACTCTTATATCCTCTGACTCGTTAGGGTTGCGTGAGTGAGTATCGAACTAACGTGCGAGCCGGCCGGTGCGCGGCAGCCCACACTGAATTAGCTCGACAAGTCGAGTCCGCCCCGTACTTGTAGCTTCATAACTAAAATGCGGAGTGCGCTTACCCAGGCATAACTCGACAAAATGTAGGCTAGAAAAGCTGTTTTTCTTACTTACTTTTTTTTTGCATTTTGCAGGTCAGTGTCAGGTCGTATGTTGATTAAAATATGATTCGCGGCCGTAACTAACATTATGTTAGCTACGGCCGCGAATTATAATCATTAGAATCAGCAATACAATTCCATAATTATATTAGAATTGGCCTAAAATTTGAATTTCGCGGGCTACCTTCGCGCATCCTCCTTAAGAGGTTTCAGTTATTTCAAAAACACTTAAAAGAAATGTTGATGGACAAAACACCCTGACACAATAAAAATGTTGCGGCATATAATAAATTGCCTCTATTTCATCAAATCCCACCAAAAATAAAAGACAAACCAGTACCACAGCCGCTGTTTATTTCAGTTAATAAAACCAGGTATTACGTGGCTTCAGATGCGTTTTATTATAACTATATAACTATAATGGTTTTCGGATCATCCCCTAATGCCCAAAACTACGCAAGACGACACCTCAAACTATAAATAACCAGTATTTAGGATGACCTAGCAATGTATAGGCTTTTCGTTTAATGAGAGGTCTGCTTATACTGGAAAAGTGAAAGTGAGTACTAAAGTGAATCTAAAAGAAGATTTTAGTAAAGCCGGTAATAAAAACGTACGGGTTTGCGACAGGACTATGTACTTTTGTTTTGTCATTAACTGTTGTTACTTTCTGACCTCTAAGTTGAGAAATAGGCACTAGCTTCTGCCCGCGACTTTGCTTGCGTAAAATTTCTTATTGCTTCGACCTACACCACATCGCATTTTTTCTTCGTTCTTTCCGAATTTTTTATTTTTGCTGGGCCCGTAAGGTACCTTCCTTAAACCAACCTCAGGAAGGTTGGTTTAAGCACAGATTAATACAGATGGGACACTCCGCAGTTTAGGTACAAGTACGCGGCGGGCCCCGTCCGCGGGGCTAATTCAGTAGGTCAGAAGGTATAACAGTTACGCGATAGAAAGAGACAACTTGTAGTTGAATATAACTGTAAGTTGAAGTTGAAATAAGCGTTTGGCGACCTGAATTGCACTTTATTGTGTCGTAGCAAGAGTCGCTTTTTATTTAAATGATTTTGCGGAGTGTCTCATCTGTATTAATCTGTGATTTAAGGAAGGTGGTTCAGCTTGGTCAGTTCCAAATACCAACTGTTTTAAGAGGAGCTCCAATCCTGCTGACAAACTGCCTTGCAGTTTGGCAGCTTTGTATAATTTGTTAAGTGTTTGGTCCAAATAAAAGTTTTTTTTTTTTGTTAAATTGGTGTTTCAAATGGAAAAAATAATTTTTCAAATCCGACTGGTAGCTCCAGAGATTAGCGCGTTAAAAAAAATAACTCTTCAGCTGTATTTTATTAATATAGAGCTTCAGCTTTAGATTAAATAGAGCTTCAACTGTCTTGTAATTTTACCACCACACAGTAAGCTTAGATAAAATAAAAGACGACGACACGGTTGGCGCAGTGGTTGAGTGATTGACTGCTGCGCAGCATGTCGCGGGTTCGATTCCCGCACGGAACAAATATTTGTACGACCTACAAGTATTTGTTCCGAGTCTGGGTGTTTTTCTATCTATAATAGGTATGTATATATTTACAAAAAAAAAAAAAAAAGTATATAAGTAGTTTATCAGCCATCTCGTTACCATAACACAAGCATTAGGTTGCTTAGCTTGGGACTAGATGGCGTTGTGTGAAATGTCCAAGGATATTAGTATTATTAGTAATTCATGTCGAGGTATTAGTTAGGTCTTCTCCGATAAGAATTAATTTATCACCATGTAGTGTGTGTGTGTGTAGTGTGTGTGTCGTTCATTAGTTCGTTTATTTCCGTGTAGCACGTTTGAAAGTTTTTTGTTTTGTTTTTTGTTGTTGTTTGTTTTGTTTTTCTTTGAAGGTGCTGGTGTATGTGATACAATGTTTTTTTTCACTAGCCCGTATTACACCAACGATAGTTATTTCTGGAATATACTGTTTCAACTTGGAAAATTGTTTTTGTGAATCGTACTCAAATGTTTTTTTCTGAAATATTTATTTTTTTATTTTTTATTTATTTGTCTACAATCTTTGTTTCATAGTAGCGTATCAATGTGTAGCTACAAGATATTAGCAAGACACTAGCTTTTGCCCGCAGCTTTGTCCGCGTGGAGGTTGGAAATTATCCCACGGGAACGTACTACCGGGATAAAATGTATCCTATGTCCTAATCCAGTTCATGGTCTAATATTTTAATTTTAATTTTGAATTGTTTTTTTTTTTTTTTTTTTAATACGGACGCTTTTAACGTTCATCGTTCTCACATGTATAATTTTAACATGAATGATGTAACCAATATTTTGTAACCATATTTTGATTTAAAAGAGTGTCCGTGGAGTTTCTTGCCCGTTCTTCTCCATAGATCTACGTTTTGGAATGGACAACTAGCTTCAACTTTCTGACTTACCTACTGACCGACTCTTTGACAATTCAAAAGTGCCTGTAATTGGTTTAATTGAAATAAATGCTTTGAGTTTGAGTTTGAGTTTTGACTGTTTTGCTAAATTTTCATCAAAATCCGTTCAGCCGTTTCATCGAGAAAGCGTAACGAACAAACAAACTCGCTTTCGCATTTATAATATTAGTTTATAGGACTAGCTGTGTACCGCGAAGTGATTCGCGTGGAAGTCAGTCAGATAGACGAAAAATTAAAAAACAGTTTTTTTGTTATAAGTACGTCCGTATATGCTTTCATAAAATATGCATTTAGTCAAATTCTGTTATTTTGACATTACAAACAGACACTTCAATTTTATTCATTTGTACAGAATGTGTAGAATAGATTGGGTAAATAACCCAATCTATAATATATTATTAATTTTAATTGTATTAATTAACTAATTGTGGCCAAAACTTGATACAGTGTTATGGAAATCAATTTTAAGAGAGTCGCAAATCGTCGTACATATTTTTGAGAACATTAACTTCAAATCAATAATAATTAACCGTCTTCAAAAAGGAGAAGTTCTTGGTTTTATCAAAACTTCACGATAAAATCTTTACATTTCCATGAAAATATGTTAACGAACAAAGCTTACTTTACTAACAACACTTTTCGTGGCTTCAAGGCTTAAAATAGTCTACAACCCCTGTCAGAATCGTGAACGATTACTTTGTGAATAGACAGATAGAGTTTTGGGATAAATAACCTAATCAACAAAGCTGGCATGTTAATTTTATTTCGTTAGCTCTTTTGTTGAGAAGTGATTTATAGCTCTTAGCGAGTAGCGATGTTTAGAGCTTTTTATTATGAAAATGAAAAAGTATTTAGCATTTGTATTGCCTGATATTTAAGAATATTTTGATTTAGGCTGATTTTTCAACCGTAACTTAATAAATATGGCGGTTTGACAGCTTTTAAAATTGACATCTATTAGAAACATTAGAAATAAGATAGGCTTGATTTTGAAGTGTATTAATTTTAGATAATATATATCTAGATCGAGCCACCGCGTGGCCGGTCTATTTCTAGGTTATGTGGTATTAGAAATGAAGTTTAACGTAAGAAATCTTCCATATTTTGGACTGAAACCCAGGTCAATACATTCGCACAATGCAAAAAAGTTAAATTAATCGACGCAAGATAAATTTTGTAACAGTGAAAGCACTTTGTTTGAATAAAATTTGAAAGTTCGCCAAGCAAAAATACGGCACGCCGTAAGAGACAGAAGATATCGTATCTTCTGTCTCTTACGGCGTGCCGTATTTGGTCTCAATTTTCCTACTAATTTCGTATATATGTGTCTCACTTCCACACTTCACACTGTAGTCATGGCAACGTCTAGATGTGTAATGTCATTGGTATTATCTGTTAGTTATTGTTGTGCAGCATGATACAGTAATTTTTACGTTGGATGTTACTTTCATCTTATACTTACCACTAGATTCTTTAGCCTCTGGTCGTGTCCTGTAGTGTATGTATATTCCTTGTGTGTGGTGTTTGATTGAGTGTGAGTGGTTATTTCTATGATAGTTTGTAACGGTCTCTTGAAAGTACGAGAGACTGTACAGTTTCCCGAGCGATAAGCTGGGTGACATCTTTTCATGTCTTCAGGGAGACGCTTCTCTCTGCAAAGCACATACCTCTACATGCATCTTAAGTCATTGGGTTATTTTCTGCCTACCTGCTTGAATCTAACTTTCAACAAGTGATACGTGTGTGACAGTTATAATAAAGTTATGTTCGGTGCAGCGCGCATTCTTAGATATTTTCAGGTATCTACTCGTAACCCAAACCAAGGCAAAAAACTTAAAGTGTATATTATATAGTGTTCCTGTGTCCCAAAATCGGAGTGTTCAAGGATGTTTTTTTATGGTGTATAAAAGGTAATTAATTATACTGTTTTACCCATGAACGAATTAACACTGTGGTTAATTCGTTCATGGTCTTACCAAATGAGGTGGCGCGCTATATCCGTTTCCCACTCTTGCTGGGTGCCGGCTTAGCGCGTTAGGTCTTGGGTCGGTCTGTTACTAACTGTGTTGCAAGCAAGTGAAATAATAAAAGTATTAAGAGGAAATGCGGGCGACCAGACTTTTGAAAATTAGGTATTTGAAGAAACTATTGCTGTCGCTATGCGAGCGCTCCACCCTCAAATTCGTGCGATAAGGACAACTGCAAATTTTATCCGACTATAGACTAATAGCCTGTGTAAAAAGTCACATTTCGTGGTTTCGCTCTCGCCTATTTCCTCCTCCAATATTGGACCAATTTAAAAGATATTTCATAAAATGAATAAGAAAGATATATACTATGCCCCTATGTTTTTCTTTTTTCGTTAAAAGCTGCCAAATTTGTACACCAGCCCTCTGTTGACAGCGTTCTGAATAGGCAATTTTGAGCATTTTTTGAGGGTTCTAGTTCTTATAAAAATAATGTATCATCAAAAAGGAAAACATAGGGGTATACAAGTAGCTAATATTTATATTTCTGTAAAAAAATCATTGCTTTATGGTCATTATCCTGAAAGAAAACAGGCGAGAGCGTTTGTATGGATAAAAGAGCACCCGCATTTCCTCTTAAGTGTGCCTCAAAGCGAGTTTTATCGGCTCTACGCAACTCGCAGTTTTTGTTGGAAGAACTAATTTCACGGGTAAAGATTCCTGGCATGGGTAGAATCGCCCCTAAGTTAAATAAAGTAACTGCAATGGTGTTGAATCTGCTCAAATAGAACTACTACAGTTAGGCACATACTCAATGATACAGTTTTGTAAAAGGTTTGAAATCAATTTTATCAATTATTATTATTTTATTTTTGATTTTATCAAGAACCTCACCGTAAGTACTTAGATCCATACTGATAAGATCAAGCTTACACATTCAAATGGAACGGTAGACGCGATTAGATTTTTTACGGACTTCAAAAAAAGGAGGATGTTTTCAATTCGGTTGTAATATTTTTTATGTTTGTTACCTCAGTACTCCGTCATTTAGGAACCGATTTGGAAAATTATTTTTTTATTTGAAAGGATATTCTTCCAGATTGGTCTCATTTTTATCAAAATCTAGTTCTGATGATGGAATCCATGAGGAATTGAGCGAACTCTACAAATATTATAGGCATACATATAGCGATTTTGGTATTTTCATCAACAAATCAAGCATTTGCATTCAGAAAGTATATGAATTAGAACCGATGAAGAAGACCACAGATGGCCACGGGAACTTCTCAATGATACTTTTCACGGGTGGCGATAAGATATCTCGATTGAGATAGTTAAGCGACAATGACCTTCGTCATTAAATAAATTGTTGTGATGAAAATGGTACCATCGAACCGATCTGATGAAGAAGCCAGAAGGTAGGCACTGGAACTCAGTAATAAAACAATGTATTCTAGCCGTGTTTGGGCTTATTGGAATTTTCATGAGGTGTACTCTGGCTATAAATGATTTAATGGTAACTATAGGTATAGCTTCAAATTACGCTACTTGAGTTGTATGTTGTGTGGCCTTGATTGTCAGAAGGCAGTTTGCGTAGCCTCTTTATCTCCATCAATATAAAATTACGTCTTCCAAACTTTTCACACGGCTTAGCGCAAAGTATGTTTGCCTTTTTGCAAAGTTTTTATTTGGTAAATGATAATACTTATTCCTGAGATGGTCGCTTATAAATATCTTAAAGTTCCGATGAGTGGCTTTTGAGATAACTTCAATAATTGAATAGGTATTTTTCCCACATAGTCTATACATGTGAATGATATTCTAATTTATTTTACAGAGTGGTATTCGAATTTGTGTGGGGTAGGCACCACAAAAAAGTGAAAAATTAAAAAGATCCAAAAAAAAAAGAACCGACTCCCAATAAAACACTGCAAAGTGAAAAATTACCTTAACATCGGAAGTCGGTGGCAAAAAACGAAATTAGCAAACCAAAGACACTGACTTCCGAAATTAAAGTTATTTTTCACCTTGCAGTGTTTTCTTGGGAGTTGGTTGTTTTTTTCTTTGGAATGAATGAATGAATGAATGATAATTATTTGCAAGAATATAGGTAGGTATATAAGTTCTTAACATCTGTCATGGATTTCACTAAAAAGTTTTTTTAATATGAGTGAGCGAGATAATAATATTCAAATGTCATTGTTAACGAAACAAGAACGTGACCATCTTTTGAGGCGGTCGGGTGAATCTAACGATCTAAATCTTTTATTTTCACAAGATCAACATTTTCGTGAAGCAGATCTTATCTCGGGTGATAGCATTAGCATTAGCATTAGCAATGCTATCATCCGAGTCGACACCCCGTTGAGGTCGATGTTAACCTAATTCTCAAACAAATTATGAACATTTGCACATATTTTGAGCGCTTTTTAGTATGTCACTAGTAGTGATCCAACGAATACGACTACCATAAAATTACCGAATATTCGTATTCGCCGAATAATTTCATGATATTTTTACCAACATGTGAACATCGAGGCAATTCAGCTGTTAGACCAGACAAGACAAATATAGTGCGAAGACTATAACGAACAAAACCTTTTGAGTTAGTGTAGTGTAAAAAGTGTAGAAATAATAGTGACAATGACACTCACATAACACATGAACAAAGTGTTTATATTATTATATCAGACTCTAAGAAAGTGGAACGGACTTGTGTAAAGTACAATTGACAGTATTCTAAGTTTTAAAATAATTATCACGTAAAAAATTAAGTTAAATTAAAATTGCTTATTAGTCTTGTAGGCTAGATTGTAATGAATTATTAAGAACCTGGTTCTTTTTAATAAAGGATTAAAAAAAATGATATTCGTAACTAGTGACTTCCTAGAAATCCTCCATACAGATATTGCGTTGCGACCGAGTTGACAGACACAAAGATTCATTAATATTTTTTTTTACAAAACATAATAACCGACTTTCAAAAAAAACACTAAAGTGAAAAATAACTTTAATGAAGGAAGTCGGTGTCTTTGGTTTTTTAATTTCTTTTATTGCCACCGACTTCCGAAATTAAAGTTATTTTTCACTTTGTACTTTTTTGTAAAAAGGTTTTTATTTTTCACTTTTTAGCTGTGTTACTACCCCACACAAATTCGAATACCACCACCTGTAAAAGAAATTAGAACATAATCCACATAAAAAGTGGGAAAAAAATATGCATTATTGAAGCTCACTCAAAACGTACCAAATTAATAAATCTCAACTTCGAGTTATACGAGTACCCTCCCGAATAAAACAAAAATCTTTCAAATCGGACAACTCTGTAAAAAGTTATAAGTAAATAAATTTAAAAAATTAAAAAAAAATGGATAATATTTTTGTGTTCACCAAAAATATTATCCGTACATCAAAATACTGATCGTGCACCAAATATTCCTGAATGTTACACAAAACACCCGCGCGTCCGAAACTTCACATTGGTGAATCATTTGGGTTAGAATCATTTGGGTTAGGTTAGGTTAGGTTAGAACAGTGACCCTTGAGCGCCATATTCAATAGATGCTCGTTATGACATATTTTAATGAACATATTTTGGTGCAAATTCAGTATATTTGGTGGAACACAGGCAAAATTAGGTAAATGAAATGGGAATAAATTGAAGTACTTTTAAATACCATCCAAAAAAAAATATTGAAACTGTGTTACTCAATTTAGTTCGTTCCTTCCTAGTTGCAACAAAAAGAAGTGGTTTTGTTGTGGAATAGCAAAATCTTACGCTCATTATTTTGGAGAAAAGAAAAACGAACGAAAGAAAAAATACAAAACCATTGAAAAATTTATTCCTTTATATGTATAATCTACATTCCATGCATGAATAACGTATTGAATCTCTCCAGCACATCCTGGTTATACGTGCAAAATATTGAACCCATTCGGCGTACAAAATTATTGTATGATTACATTTTCTAGATAAATAAACACGAATGTACATGACAGAGATTCTCCTAATATTATTCTTTGTAGTTTATTTCTGGCTGGTAACTAGGGTTGCCACCTGTACTATATTATATAGTATCGTACTATATTGCGGTCAATTGTACTATACATTATAGAAATATAATATAGTACGAAAAATACTATATTTTCATTGTTAACTCCACTGCTGCACTTTTTTGTATAAACATGGACTAAATTGGAACGTACCTGTAGTGACGCGTTGTGAATTTTAGAACGAAACGCACTCACGAAGCCTCGTTACGGCTACGCAACGAAACGTCATTTCTGTTTCTATTCTGTGGTGAGGTGAGGGAAGAAAGAAACAGAAGTTTAATTAAGCTCATTAAAAATGAATTGCTGATTTTTATTAATATGGAAGTAAATTGCTGTGATTCGTATAATTATTTTAAAAACAATAAACTGTTATTATCCAAAGCGCAGAGTAACAATAAATATACCTGGAAAAATAAATAATGTTATTCTGTGTTTGTGTGTTTCTTTTGTACCTACTTAAACTGGTGTGCAATAAAGTGATATAGGATTGTAATTTGTATATAATGTTTAAACATGATGATTTGATGAATGAATGAATGTGTACTATTTTTTTTTCCGAAATTTCCCAAAAGTACTATATTTTGGCAAGGTTCTGAGAAAAATACTATATTTCTTCAAAAAAAAGGTGTCAACCCTACTGGTAACCCAGTTTTCTTAGCTATTGTTTACACTTTCTAACTGTCAACACAATTAGGCACTGTGTTCGGTATAAAGGCTAGCGAAGATTGGGATGGGCCTCGCCGCAACGCAACCAATTGTAATCCCCCCCCCCTATAATACTTTCATACATTGTGGATTATTGGTGCATTTTTGCAATGCAAAGCGGTGCGGTATACAAAAATGTACTTGGAAATGGACTTGATACACTTACACTCGATGTCAATAGCTGACTGACATAATTATTTAGGTCTTTACCTATGAAATTGCCGTTCTGCAGTACTGGCCATTTCAAATCAAAATAATTTTTGTTTGGCTAAGAATTCTAATTTCAAATTAATTTTATTTTAAAACCATGGATTTTTTTTTCCAAAAGTAGTCATTTGTTTATTGATTAGTGTTACATTTTCATCGCATTTCAATCTTTTTCGTCATCATGGATACGTTAAAAATTCGAGTAATTATGGAATATGAGTACCGTCGTGGCAGCAACGCGGCACAAGCGGCACGCAACATCAACGACGTTTACGGAGCTAACACTACAAACCAACGCACCACCTGTTATTGGTTTGCTCGCTTCCGTTCTGGAAATTTCAACCTGAAAAATGAACCTCGCGGTCGTCCGAAGACTTTGGTCGACAATTACGAATTAAAGGCGATTGTGGAAGCTGATGATACACAATCTACGGCTGAATTAGCAGCAGCTTTCGACGTTAGCGTCAAAACAATATTGGTCCATTTGCGTCAAATTGGCAAGGTAAAAAAGCTTGACAAATGGGTGCCCCACGAACTCAATGATCGCCAGCGCGAAGTACGCGTCGAGACGTGCCTCGCACTGCTCAACAGACACACAAATGAAGGAATTTTGAACCGCATTGTTACCTGCGATGAAAAATGGATTCTGTTTGATAACCGCAAGCGCTCAGCAAGTTGGTTGGATCCTGGTTCAGCACCTAAACAATGCCCTAAACGAAAACTTACCCCTAGAAAAGTGATGGTCACTGTTTGGTGGTCTAGTGCCGGTGTGATTCATCACAGCTTCTTACTAAACGGGGTGAGCATTACTGCAGATGTGTACTGTGAAGAACTGAACACAATGATGGAGAAGCTGGCACATCTCCAACCAGCATTGGTCAATCGCTCGTCTCCGCTGCTCCTGCACGACAACGCGCGACCTCATACTGCACAGCAGACGGTCTCCAAGTTGCAAGAACTGGGGTTGGAAGCTCTCCGTCATCCGCCCTACTCACCAGACCTTGCGCCTACAGACTACTACTTTTTCCAGAATTTGGATAACTTCTTGGCGGGAAAAAAATTCAATACCCGAGAGGCAGTACAAAATGCCTTTGAAGAATTTGTTGCCTCCCGACCAGCTGATTTCTTAAGAAGGGCATCAATATACTGCCACTGCGTTGGCAAAGATGCATTGATTGCATGGGTGATTACTTCGATTAATACAAATAAAAAATACATGAAAAAAATTCGTTTAATTTTTTCATACAAAACGGCAATTTCATAGGTAAAGACCTATTATATGGCGTTGCAGCGCGTCCCGCCCTTGCTCCTTATGTGCTTTGGCGCAATTTTGCAATACGCCCCGTGGCTGTAATTTACGCTTAGCTTTAAGCTGTGCCTAACATGTTGCTACGTCCTGCAGTGCCGACGACGCAGCTGTACGTGTCCCGTTTGTTCCACTCTACGAAGGCTGAGGACATCGTAGAGTACATACGGTTGAAGACCACCTGGATCTTGAGGGTGGAGAAGTTGGAGGCGCGCCATAACACCAATTTCAAGTCGTTTGTGGTGCGCGTTCCGACTCACCATTTGCTGACCTTCCTCAAGGAAGAGTTTTGGCCGGAAGGTGTGCTGTATCGGCGTTTCCGCGGCCAGGTACGCGACACCTCGCAGCGTAAGACGACGCCGTCACTTCGTGTGCAGTAGTTTTATGTTTTCAATATGTATTAGTTTATTATTTTGTTATTTGTGTATTTTATCTATGGGCCTTAGTTGCCTGACAATAAAGGAATTATTATTATTATTTCTTTTATTTTATTTAACACACATTTGTTACATTTTTAAATATTAGTATAAAAAGAATAATAAAAAACATTTAAAAATATAAAAATAGTAGCCCACCGGTATCGGGAACAGGGTCCAAGCTACCGGCGGTCAGGGCTCCAGAGAGAGGAACCTCCTAACAATGCGGGCCGTGTCCAGAAGCACCGCTTTCTGAATCAAGCCCTTGATCCAGCTGCCCAACGAGAGCCTCCTTAGGTGTTGGTCGAGGCTCTTGGCAATTAAGCCATTGGCTGATACGACTATCGGCACAATGACTGCTGAGTCCACATCCCACATGTCGACAACCTCGCGAGCCAAGTCAATATACTTGATTTGTTTATCTTTCTCGGCTTTCACGAGGTTCCCGTCATGCGGGACTGTTATGTCAACAATCATTGCGCGCCGCTCTGTTCGATCCACTGCCACTATATCAGGCTTATTGGCAACAATAGTCCTGTCAGTGATGATGGATCGGTCCCAGTACAATGTGATATTTCCATTTTCGAGAACCGGGTCGGGCACATACCTATAGTACGGCACTTCCGATTCCACAAGGCTGTATTTCAGAGCAAGTTGCTGATGGATTATCCTGGCTACAAGGTTGTGTCTATGCAAGTACTCTTCGTTAGCTAGACGAGAACACCCGGAGATAATGTGTCGAATTGATTCTCCCGGTCGGTGGCATGCCCGACAGATGTCAACCGTTCCGTCTTTCACAATAAATCTCCGGTAATTGTTCGTCATGATAACTTCGTCCATAATTGCACAGACAAAACCTTCGGTTTCCCCAAAGAGGTCACCGGAACGCAGCCAGGCTACGGACGCTAGCAAATTTACATCGGGTCCATGTAGGGCCTGGAAAAAGCGTCCGTGGAGCTCCTTACTCTGCCAGACCTCCATGCGGTCGTTAGTATCAAGCACTACAGGCTTGCGCCAGTTCTCTTTAGCCAAGGAGAGCGGGGTGAGGCCCTTGTCCACCGCGACCACATCTCGATGCATCCCCACGTCGGTTTCTAGGAAATATTCCCTGAGACTGCATATCTCGCGATTATGGAGGGTCTTAGCGTTTAAAAAGCCTCGGCCTCCACAGTTTCGCGGGATATACAGTCTCATTACCGATGACCGTGGGTGATGCATTCGATATGCAGTCAACAGCGTACGGACCCTCCGATCCAGGGCATCGAGTTCAGTGTGAGTCCATTTGAGTATGCCGAAAGAGTACATCAAAACCGGCATGACCCAACCGTTGAAGGCGCGCACCTTGTTTCCGCCTGATAGAAGACTATTAAATACTTTTTTCAGGCGGCCAAAGAAGCGCACCTTCAACGATTGCTTCATGTCAGCAACATTGATGCTTAACGCTTCCGACATACCAAATACTTATAGGTTTCGGCTGCGGAGAGGGTTCTAAGGTTTATGGAATCCGAGAGTTGGGTTTCCACGGATTCCACAATCTCCCCTCGCTTTACATGCATGACCGCACATTTGTCCACACCATACCCATCCTGATGGCGCTACTGAAAGTTTCAGTTACTTTCAGTAGCTCCATCAGTTGCAAATTGCTGGGGGCAAAGAGTTTTAGGTCATCCATGTAGAGGAGGTGGGATATAACCTGACCACCTCTCCTCAGCCGATAGCCTAGACCTGAATCCTCCAGCAGTGTGCTTAGAGGATTCAAGGCTAAGCAGAACCAAAGTGGACTCAAACTATCGCCCTGAAATATACCTCGCTCGATCCTTATCGGTTCGCTATTCCTCTGGATATTTCGACATCCTGGATAGCGAAGTACCGTCCTCCATTGCCCCATACACGACATCAGGAAGGTGCGCAGAGTTGCATCTACTTTATACAACTCCAGCACCCACATGAGCCATGTATGTGGCACCGAGTCATAGGCCTTCTTATAGTCTATCCAACATGTCGACAGATCCCTACGGGAACGACGAACCTGTTGGCTAATGGCCATATCAATGAGGAGTAGCTCCTTAGTACCACGGGACTCGTTCCTAGATCCATTTTGAGAGGCAGACATGATGGAGTTGGTGTCTATATGTTCGTTAATTTTAGCTCTCAAAATGGATGTAAGAACCTTATAGACCGTCGGTAGACAAGTGATCGGTCTATAATTTTTGGGCTCCGTAGTACTACCTGATTTATGGAGCAGGTGGGTTATTCCTGTCGTTAGGAACTGGGGTAGCGACCCTGACTGTAAGGCTGACTGGTACTGAGCCGCCAAGCGAGCGTGCGACCCGAGAAACCATTTGATCCAGAAGTTATGCAGTCCATCCGGCCCTGGAGACTTCCAATTTGGCAACGGACGGACTGCACGAGCTACATCTTGGGGACAGATGGTAATAGCCCCCATTTCTGGTATTGGATCGCAGGCTCGCCTGACTTCCCGAGCCCAATCACCCTCGGTGTGACTGACAGGCACCGACCAGATACTGCGCCAGAAAGAACACATGGCATCATCATCCGGTAGGCGCGTGTCAGTCACACCTTGGTCCGGTCGCTCCCAACCCCTATAAACCCACCTTTCATCGCTCTTTAAGGTGCGATTCTGAGTGTATCGGTCCACTCGCCGCTTATACCTACGAATACGGTTTGCCAATGCATACACTTTCTGCCTTAGGAAGTCGATGCGCTCTGTGACACGGGACATATAGTCCTGAGGGCTGACATCAGTCCCTGAGAACGCCCGTCTCACAAAGCGCATCACTCTGGGGCGAGTATTGCCCTCCCTGAAGCAGATTAGTTTGCCGATGAGCGCTCTGGCCCCACCAATACGGCGCTCAATCCTGCACTGCCAAGCTGGTATGGCTGGTTTCGGTCGTGTAGCTCTAGAGTCGTTAGCAAATTTGACGTGAGCTACACGACATGCCGCTACAGCCGCGCAGTACAGAATCGAATGAGTATCGGTGAGGTCTTCGCAGTCTTCGCATCCAGACCCGCCACCAGCGCCCTATTTTTGTTATGCATGGGCAATCGAGGTAAGCGTGGCCTAAGTTCGGGTCATACGAACCGATATTCCCGAATCGCACCCGCACTGGGTACTTACGTTTGCAGCCGTGCCATCACTCCCCTCGTCAGCTTATATTGTGTTGCACTGTGGTGGTGGTGGTGCAACAATAGTCTGCGACAGGGGGGCGATCACACGGCTACTCTGCATTTCACTTCGCAGGCGATCAATCATTTTATTTTTATTATTATTATTAAACAAACAATATGATATTTTACAATGCATGTGCTCGAAAAGAGCGTTTTCCTAGCAGCCAAATTGTGCAGAAAGTGTCACTATTTCGCACTAGTGCTTTTTACTTTCAGTTTTTTATTTTTATTTTTAACTTAATTTGTCAGCCCGACGTAAATGGTCTTATTACAAAACTAGGTTTTTCTTCTGTTATTAATTCATGATTTATAAACCATCGAGACAGTTTTTAGGGTTCCGTACCTCAAAAGGAAAAACGGAACCCTTATAGGATCATTTGTGTGTCTGTCTGTCTGTCTGTCCGTCTGTCACAGCCAATTTACTCCGAATCTAATGGACCGATTAAGTTGAAATTTGGTACACATATGGATTTCTGTGACCCAAACACGTAAGGCTAAAGTAAATAAATGAATTTTGAATATGAGGGTCACTTTTAGGGGGCAAATAAGAAAATAAAAAAAAAGTTTAGCAAACTGTACCGTGTGACATATCAAATGAAAGGGCTTACTATGAGGGTCTCCAATATATTTTATTTATAATTTTAAAATTAATAGTTTGAAAGTTATTTAAGAAAATAGACGAAAATAGACCGTTCCCCCCCCTTATCTCCGAAATTACTGAACCTAAAATTTTGAAAAAAATACAGAAAATAGTTCTATACGTGTAGATTACAGAAAAACCTATAAGAAGTTTGTGGTCTTAAAATAACATAGTAAATCTCTCAATATTGTGAGTACAAACTTACATTTACTGTTGGAATGTATGGGAGAACATGTTTTTCAACTACAATGTTAAGTTTGTTCTTGGGATAATTTCATACCAACTACGGAACCCTTCATTGTGCGTAGTCCGACACGCACTTGATCGGTTTTGTAATAAGAACTTAGCTGTGATAGAAATACAGTTCTTTATACAAAACTGACAACTTCATCCGGTACTAAGTTGTCAGTTTTGTTAAACTTACATCTTAATGTGTCGGAATAAAGTTCGAAATTCAAAAAAGGGTCCATGGTTTAAACCTGGGTTTGAAGACGAACCTTGTTTTGTAATAAGACGGAAAGATTTATTTATTATTTGAAAAAGTTTTACAAATTAGTTAAGTACAGATTATCATTTCAGATTATCATCCTAGAAAAGATACAATAAAACGAATGCTTCATTAAACGCGTTAGTAATTACTCTAGTTAAAAGTTTATTTCAAAATATTCATTAAATACATAACTATGTTTGGCTGAACATTTTTCCTTTAATCGTTGAAAGTCCCTTCTTGTCCCTGGTCCCTTGGTATTTGACAGGCGCCATATTCGTTTGGACAGATTATCTAAAAGCAATTTGGAAAACTACTTGACTCTTAGTGTCGTATTTTTAACAGACGATAAAAAAGGAGGAGGTTCTCAATTCGACACGTATACAGGGTGTTCGGCGCATGGACCGACACAATTTTTTGGGGGATTGGGGGGGTCATTTGCTAGGTTTCACCTAAAGACCTCCATGTCCTAAGTGTAACGGTAATTGAGATATGTTTTTTTTTGGTTCTTTCTTTGAATTACCCAAAATCTCGCCTTTGAATCGATATATTTTTTTTGTTTATGGTTGTAAAAGAATAAAATAATTTTTATTATAGTCTACAATGTATTATTATTCGAAATAAAATAATAAATATAATAACCGTAATAAGTCTTTTCTTAAAACACTCCATAACTGACCCTCTAACTAGTATTTTGACTACATTTGAATTGTTTTTCATAGCGTGTAGCATACCCTTAGAAAGAGTACAAGCTAAAGAACTTTTTGAGATAAAAATAAGGTCAAAATGGCTTCATTTAAAAAAAAATGAATTTAAGAGTAGTAATTTTTCATACATTTAAACATTTTTAAGACTTTGGAAGCACATAAGTCATTTTCTACTGATCAATTACATCAAATAATAATTTATTTAGAATAAAAATACATTGCAGACTATTATAAAATTTATTTTGTTCTATTGCAACCATAAACAAAAAAAATATATCGATTCAAAGGCGAGATTTTGGGTAATTCAAAGAAAGAACAAAAAAAAACATATCTCAATTACCGTCACACTTAGGACATGGAGGTCTTTAGGTGAAACCTAACAAATGACCCCCCCAATCCCCCAAAAAATTGTGTCGGTCCATGCGCCGAACACCCTGTATATATTTATTTTTTTATGTATGAACACCAATGATATTATAAAGGAATGATTTGCTACGTTCATACTGAGCGGCGTTCGGATATTGTTGCGTTGTTATTAGAAATGTTACATATTATAGGTGTATAGTAGTTTTCAACTACGACTGTGATAGATAATACGGAACGTATGATACAGAAAGAGATAGCTTGGCATTTTAGATATACTGTCACGCCACGGACACGCTGTGTTTCACTCGCTGCTATTAGCCGACTGAATGAAATGACTACAATAGTCTACATTTGGCTGCAACAATTTGCGCGCCCTAGTGCCGTATCTACCTCTTTATTGTACAGGGTGGAAACTTTCAGCGGGGCAGTAAGGGGAAGTACCTTATCCGTTGCAATTACGCGAAAATGGTCTTAGGAGACTATCCATAATTTTTTATGGAATTTTGATCCCCGTTCACATTCACAGATTAAAAAAAAAAATACAATTAGCAAGAAAATAGCCATTTTACACAAAAACATTTTTTGATGCCAATCGATCCTGTTTCTAATACTGATCAAAAACTTTTATGGGACCAACCATCGTTGGAGTACTCAAAAAGTCACAAATTGCAAAAAACTTTTCCCGTACATGCCGGAATCGGACCAATCCGGAGGAAATCGAATTTTAAAAATTATATAAATACAAATTTTTCATTGTTGCGAATCTTATTTTGATCAAGATACAATCTGACACTGACCTGCACATTGCAAAAAACGCAAAAAAACTTGAATTTCGCGGTCTACCTTAGCGCATCCCCCTTAAGTTAGGATATACTTTTTATTGTGTAGAAATAGTTTCAGTTAATTAGGTATAATCTGCACAATCTAAATAATAAATAAATAAATAAATAAATATCCTTAGTCATTTCACACAACGCCATCTAGTCCCAAGCTAAGCAACCTAATGCTTGTGTTATGGTAACGAGATGGCTTATAAACTACTTATATAGGTACATTTTTTTTTTTTGTAAATACATACATATTATAGATAGAAAAACACCCAGACTCGGAACAAATACTTGCAGGTCGTACAAATATTTGTTCCGTGCGGGAAGCGAACCCGCGACATGCTGCGCAGCATTCAATCGCTCAACCACTGCACCAAACGTAATCTAATAATATTATTGTTAATATTTTTATCACTCTAGCAATAAATAACTCTTGTGTTCAAAATTTATTGTTGACACACATCAGGAAAAAGAAAAAGCAAGTGAAACTATAAAACGAAAAACATGTCAAAAGGAATACTGTCAATATCATAAGCAGAAATTATTAAAGAGTTAGAAAAGCTAAGACACGAAACTCTTTTCTTCCTAAATGAGTCACTAACCAAACCCTTGAAGAGGAACGTTTCCTTCAAGGACTTAGTTAGCAAACACATGATAATCAGCCTATAATATTCCCACCGGTTTTCTCACGATGCCGGGTTCCACCGGGTTCCTTCCCCGTTTTGAGAGAAGTGGTGATAAAATTATTTACATAAAGTAAATTAACTGCTTGGGTTCGAACCCACGACCTGAAACTCATAAGTCGGAGCCGTTACCACTGAAAGCAAACATTGAAATGTCCAAATTAATGTTTACACAACTGTCACTATTAGCCTTACACGTGACGTCACATCCCCTTTATTAGTCTATGGTCATTATAGCTGTAGGCTCACGGAAGCCATTTTGGTAAAGTTTGAAAGCTCAGGTAATAATCTTGTTGGTTTATTACCTAGTTTTATGGGCAATTAACACTAATATAAAGGTGGGTCTTCATTTTTGTATCACGTCGTTTCGTATAAGTGATACCTACTGTATTTTTCTTTACCTGTCTTATCTATATCTATAAAAATCAATGCCACTTTTCGTTGTAATTTTATAACTCAAGAACGGCTGGGCCGATTTAGTTGATTTTGGTTTTTGAAATGTTTGAAGTAGTCCAGGGAAGGTTTAAACGATGATGAAAATTGGAAAAGTTGCCGGGAAAATTGGAAAATTCTGGAAAACTGAAAGTGGATTTTATATGGGAATATTGAAATTGGGACAGGACAACGTCTGTCGGGTCAGTTAGTTTGTTATAGAGTTAAGGCGGACTGAGAATTCGAAATCTAGGTTTTTTGAAATGAAAATTTCATAGGCACGTTAAGCGATTTTTGGTAGGGGAAAATCTTATGAGTTCGCGTCATGTATCACGCGTCACGCAACATTCTAGTTTGACGTGTTGCGCTGTCAAGTTTTGGAATTTACTCCTAAGAATCGATTTTAAATATAAGGCCCCCGGCACAATATAAATATCTACAGTATTGTATCTTCACACAAACGGTTGGAACGTGAGTCATACCTACACGCCTTGAGTTTGGTATGCACTCGGTAGGCAAACGATCGCGAATGCGCCGCAGTGACGAACGGACGGTGTGATGGTTTTGTAGCAGTAAGCGTGCAATTTGTGATAAATATTCATTGAAATAAGTACATGTACTTACTTACTAAGCAAAGAGCAATTATAAACTACACTGGACAGCAAATAAACCGGGCCACCCGCTACCTTGGAACTCTGATTCGATTTTCTCAAAAAGTATAAAATTAACAACTATCAATTTATACCTACAGAAAGAGCGTTCCATGATTATTAAAATGACTATAAATTTATTCTAAAGTACCGTCACCTCACATTGTAATCAAGCAACAAACACAATGCTAACGATTTGCTCTGTTTCGACTAGAGTTCACGATTAGCGTTCATTTTTTCTACAGTGAGGATAGTCGGATATTTCTTATCATTTCTTTAGTTTTTGTCCATCGTTTGCTCAGACGCGTGTATTTTTGCTACTTTTTTCGGTCAATAATGGATACGACAACTCAGGACGAAGCAGACGTTGCGCAACGTGAGGTCGCTCGGAGACTTCGAATCAGCAGATCTTCGGTGCAACGAGTTTACAGACGATACTTAGAGACTGGAGCATTCGATCGCCGTCCAGGTACGGGCAGACCTAGGGCTACATCAGCGGCAGATGATCGTTATATCCAACTTACTGTTCTCCGAAATCGCCGCCTCAACGCAGTTCAAGTCCAACAAAGTCTGCGTGACGTACGCCAAGTGGTCATAAGTTCAGATACCGTCAGAAGGAGACTTGCAGAACGGAACCTGACTCCAAAAAGAGCTGCGACAGGCCCAGCATTAACGGTAGCCCACCGTCGAGCACGACTTGAATTTGCTCGAGAGCATAGAGATTGGACGTTAGTGCAGTGGGGTAATGTACTCTTCACTGATGAGACCAGGGTGAGTCTACATGGAAGTGATCGACGTCAGAGAGTGTATCGTCGTCCTGGAGAACGTTATTCTCAGTGTTGCATCGAGGAAACTGTTGCTTATGGAGGAGGAGGATGTTGCTTATGTAATGGTCTGGGGCGCTATCTCGTTAACTGCACATACAGCGTCAGTTTTCATCGAACCTACGGGCCGTACACGTGGATTGACTTCTCATCGCTACATTACTGAAATACTCGCAGACCATGTGGTTCCGTACGCAGGATATATCGGGCAAGATATGCAGTTGATGCATGATAATGCACGGCCTCATGTTGCTCAAGTGGTGACCCAGTATCTACGCGATGTTGGCATTCGTTCAATGGACTGGCCAGCTCGAAGCCCGGACTTGAATCCGATAGAACACTTATGGGATGAGCTGAAACGTCAGGTTCGAGCCCGGGTACCTGCTCCAACAGGGCTTCCAGAGCTGCGAATCGCAATTGAAGAGGAGTGGAATGTAATTCCTCAAGATTTCATCGTCAGGCTCGTGAGGTCGATGAATACGAGGATGCTGGCAGTTATCCGAGCAAGGGGAGGGAATACTGAATACTAACCAAAACTTTCTTTCTAATTTTTTCTTTGTTTCTGGCTTTAATTTTTTTTTTCAGTTTATGATTACTAACGATTAACATGACTGGAAAACGACTCTTTTTTGTAAAATCCTTAATAAACACTTAAAAAATTGATAAATGCCAATGAGTTTCCTTTCATTTGAATAATCATGGAACGCACTTTTTGTAGGTATAACTTTGATAGTTGTAAGTTATATACTTTTTGAGAAAATCGAATCACAGTTCCAAGGTAGCGGGTGGCCCGGTTTATTTGCTGTCCAGTGTATATTGTGCTGTTTTTGGTTGCTTGAATTCGTCAATAACGCACCCAGAGATAACATTTTTTAAAATTGCCTGGAAACTCCGAGAGGAAAACTATAATATTTTTTTTTATATAGCTACTAGTACGTAATTTGTTTCTTTTTTTATTAGATGGGTATTTCGTTTTTTTCATCGAGTAAAATACCTAGATTAATAAATAAATAATACATAAGTGTATAGGTGAAAAATGTCACACACGAGTGACTTTACCTACGCTAGCGTTAAAAAAAACTAGTATGTAGTTCCTAGGCTAGGCTCGACTTATGTACTAGCAATGTATACTTGTGTATGTACTATTACATTATTGAATTAGACGAAATATCATTAAGAAATGATTATGAGAGTAAGAGCGAGCGCGCACTGCGGTGCGTTTCCGGTAGTTCTGCCGCACTGGGCGGGGCCTACAGTAACAAAACGCATGACCGCAGTGCGCGCACTTCAAAGACACTCCATACTTCACAGATTATGCGGTAGAAAAACGCACCGCAATGCGCGCTCGCCCTAATAAATGGTAGGTAGGTATACTTACTTATAAATTTACTTTTTAAGTCAGATTTTGTAGTACCTACCTATACCTATATATGTATAGTGCTCACTATACATATATAGGTATAGGTACTACAAAATCGCATACGCGATGATTTGGTTGATATTAAGTAACGTTTGCAGCGGTTCGACATCGGATGGGTGACCAAAAAAATTGTTATTTCGAGTTGCTCCGTGCTGTAGGTAGTGGGGATGTTAATCAGTTGAGATGAAAAAGCTAAGTATTATAATTACTCGTCAACTGTTTTATTGATTAAATCTAGAAAGAAACTCAAGTAGGTTGATGACATTAAAATACTGCAGTAGGCGGGCAGCCCTGAAGCGTGTTTACGTACCGCGCGGCTGTAGGTAATTATCTTTAGAACAGGGCCGAGTCACAATACTGTAGATATCTTTACTGTGGCGGGGCGCAGCTAGAAAAATAATAAAGTATCCTACTGTGTACTTAAAAAGTAATGCAAGATTGGGCGTGCCAAACTCTTTTGTTCGGGTCACGACATTCATTCACGAACAACAAAGCCGACACGAAACAATTACTTACTACATGTACAGGATTTTTAGGGTTCCGTACCAAAATGGTAAAAAAGGAACCCTCATGGTGTCACTCAGTCTGTCTCTCTGTCTGTCACAGCTGGATATCTCAAGAACTACTAATGCTATCAACTTGAAATTTGGAACAGTTTTATATAACGTTTACCCAACTATTTTGCAAATAAGAAAAAAGTAAAAATATTTATAATTGTTTTGTAACAGGGACTGAAAGGGTGTCTTAAAAATTCAAAGTGGGGCTACTAGGGCATGTGGGGTATCACATGAAAGAACGCTGTTTGCACATTCTCAAACATTTTTATTTTTTTTTTAGCCCGCACAGTTTTCGACCTTTGATGAAAAATGTATAAAATACCGTCCCCCCCCCCCCCTATATCTCCGAAGTTTGCAAAGGGGAAAATCTGAAATTATTCTATGTGATAGAAGTTTATGTAAAGATTACAGGAAAAAAAAACGATGTCTCTATATAGCACACTTTTATAGAAATCGGAACGGAACCCTCGGTGCGCGAGTCTGACTCGCTCTTGACCGGTTTTTTTTTCAACCAGTGCGCACAAATCCATATCTTTGTATTGTATTTCTTCTAAAAGTACTCAGTCAAAAGCATCTAAAATAGAATCACTTTGGGCAATTTGGTAATTGAAACCAAAAATAACAAAAACAATCCAAATAAACAAAACAACGAAGTTTATAATGGCCACAGTCCTTTGAACCACAATCAAAGCAAAGTTACTACTAAACTTTAAAGAATCGTTTTGATTAACAGTGTTATTATTGAAATTACTGAACTGCCAAAGTGTTTCGATACAGCCGGTCGATTCTGTAAAAATCTCACCGTGAAAACTTAGGTGAAGTGAGTTTGTTTATGCTAGGAATTGACACTACTGACAGCTCACTCCACGCTCACTTCACCTAAGTTTTCACGGTGAGATGGTTACAGAATCGCACTGCAGAAGTGAAGTCTGTTGTCACTGCGACTCCTTACCACGTGTTTACAACAAGTTAAATATAACATGTATTCTACATTATTGTGTCTACTATACTAAAAAGGTTCAGGTAATGAAATAAAAGTAAACAATCTTCATGTGTCTTTTATCTTTTTTATTTAGCATGTCGCGGGTTCGATTCCCGCACGGAACAAATGTTTGTACGACCTACAAGTATTTGTTCCGAGTCTGGGTGTTTTTCTATCTATAATATGTATGTATTTACAAAAAAATATGTATATAAGTAGTTTATCAGCCATCTCGTTACCATAACACAAGCATTAGGTTGCTTATCTTGAGACTAGATGGCGTTGTGTGAAATGTCCAAGGATATTTATTTATTTATTTATTTAATAAACCTCAGTTTAAAAATAAAATGCAACGAAAAACGAATATAAATACAACAATAATGATTACTAAATCAATTGAACAATTAGTTTATTTGTTTAATATGTGTTTGTGTAAGAGGAGCTCGTGGCTAAGTAATAACAGCCGCACGGGTCGATCCGTCAGGTTAAGCTACGCTTGCGGGGGTTGGTCAGTGGATGGGTGACCATCTTTACATACCGAGATTCCTCCGTGCCCCGGAAAGCACGTTAAGCCGATGGTCCCGGCTGTTATTCGTGGATCTTTGACAGTCGTTACGGGTCGTCAGAAGCCCGAAAGTCTGACAACCAGTCTTACCAAGGGGTATCGTATTACCCAGTAAATGGGTTGTGGAGGTCAGATAGGCAGTCGCTCCATGTAAAATACTGGTATTCAGCTGCATCCGGATAGACTGGAAGCCGACCCCAACATAGTTGGGAAAAGGCTAGGCAGATTGATTGATGTGTTTGTGTAAAAAGTCACAGATCAAGATTGTTTAACTTTATTTTACTACCGAACCTTTCTAGTATAGTTTCGTTTATTGTTTCAACACCTAAAATAAATTAAAAATAATTGACAAAACTTGTAGAAAACTTGTGAAAAATGTCAAAAAGGTGAACAAAGTTGGTAACAATACATGTCTGAAACAACGGCAATACATGTATGAACATGTTTTATACCCGACATGTATTGTTACCAACTTTGTTCACCTTTTTGACATTTTTCACAAGTTTTCTACAAGTTTGTAAATAGATTTTTGTTGGGTTTATAAAACTGCCGCCGCGCCGGGGTCGCGGGTTGTTCGAAAGAGATACCGCGGCCCTGGCACAGGCAACTGAAGGAACACGGGGTGGGATTTAGTCAGTAAAAGTCTGACACGTCCTTCCGCTCCACCCAGAGCGGGAGAGGTCATTTGATGATAAAAAAAATAAAAAAAGTAATTAAAAAAACTAAAAAACCCGACTGCAGTAAAAAACTAAAACTGAAAAGTTAAAAACAAGCCCATTTTAAATTTAATAAAAGTTGGAAGCAGGCGGGACCGTTTGAGTTTGAAAATATAAAAATGGAATGGGCCCGCCTACTTTTTTTTATTTCCAGCTTATTAGTTTTCAAATGTGAAAGATTTCGCAGACGAGGTCCTAACTCTGCTCAAAGCAAACTTTGTTTATCAAAATTCAATTTGTCACTTTGAATTACTTATAAACATATAAGTTGTGTATATTTTTGTAATCACCTTTTAAAACCCTTCATTTTGATACCTACCATACTCGATGGTATTAGAAGACAAAAAATTTCGAACTCCACAATGTCCCCCAAATCCGCCATTTTACTTTATTTTTAGGGTTCCGTACCTCAAAAGGAACAAACGGAACCCTTATAGGATCACTTGTTTGTCCGTCTGTCTGTCTGTCTGTCAATCTGTCAAGACCCTTTTTCTCAGGAACGCGTGGAGGTATAAAGTTGAAATTAATATCAAATACGTAAGTCTGTGGTCTCTTGAAGTCCTAAAAAACTCAAGCTTCTAAGTCAATGCAATAAAAACATATGGCCATTTATACGACATATTTTGATACTCGCAAGTAAATCAAAACCTATCTTCAGTCTGTCAAAACCCTTTTTCTCAAGGACGCGTGGAGATATCAAGTTGAAATTTACATTAAATGGGTAAGTCGTTTGATGTCAGATGGCGCTGACAAGTAAACACTGTTCAAAGTTGTGGCTGTCATAAAATAATTATTAATAATGTTAAATCTCACCATTTGACTGTGTATTGTGCATAAAAGTGTAACTGGACATGCAAACTAACCGTGTCAGTGATATCATCGATGAATAGTGTCGGATTACTAAATAAATACTGGATCTCAAAATACGTAAACAGTGACTTTAAACTCAAGAAACGAAGTGTTACGGTGCTTTAAGTGACCCATTTGCATAACTCTGCAATCTCAATGCAATAACGTTCAAAAGGATAATAATTATTATAATCAATATTTACTAATTCAAATTTCGTCCACAAAAATCGTTTTTTATTCAAATGTGTTCCACCACTACAACACCATCTAGCACGAATCACTTGAACTAAATTTAATTTGTGTTGCCACCGCTACAATAGTGTTAGCAGAGTAAAATATTACTGTTCTGCAATAAATATTGAAATAAGCGACATCTGTTTTTGTGACTAAGACCAACATGGACAAAGAGCTATTAGATCAACTTATTTCGCCAACTTCATAATAACACGCCTGGTCCCGTGGTGTATGTGACGTTGAGGCAACGACTTGATCGTGAGTTCAAATCCGACGACTTGAAACTCTTTTTGTATTGTTTAAACTTCTAAAACAATTCACCAATATGAGTTTCTTTGAAAATATAGTAGATAATATCACGTTCCGGCGCACTCGCACCAAATCGGAACCAAGTAATGATAGTAGAGACAATATCTCTCAAACATTGGATTGCACTGCAAACAGTATGCCAGAAATGTCAGACGACGAGGATAAAACGCAAATAAATATGTATAAAAATGAGATAGAAAATCTTAAAGCGCAATTAGAAAGCGCACGTCAAGAAATAGAAGTATTGTCTTTGGAAAATAGTAACTTGAAACAAAAAAATACAGACTTATTAAAGAAAAATGAAACTTATAAAAACATCGATAATAGCCCAGTTAAAAAGCAGAAAATCCTAACTCCGAAGAAGAATGTAACTACTCGCACGAAGACAAAAAAGACACAAACTTCAGTTATTATAGGAGATCATTGCATACCTCAAGTTGAAACCAGTACTAATAGTAGTGGCACTCAAAACCCCGCAATATCGACCAACGGTATTACCGAAAAAAACCCTTCGCCGCCGCTTGTAAAACATAACATTTGTATTCTAAGTAGTGAAACATCTAATAGACTCTATACAATGAGCGAAAGAACTTATATCTGTAATTATAATCTGTGTCACTATCGTATGCCTAAATGTGGATTAAAGCATATTTTAAGCAACATAGATATGAAAGTACGAAACTTCACACAATCTGATTACTGCATTATTCATATTGGCGAGGAGGATTTCAGGAAAACGTATAATTATATAGAACTAGTTAAGTTTACTCGCAAAAAATTACAAAAATTAAGTCACACTAATTTTATAATATGTCTACCAACTTTTAAATATATGGTTAACGGTAATATTATGTTTAACAGCCGTGTAGATACTTTCAATAACTTAATTTTTATGGATGTGGAGACACACAAATATGCGTACATATTGGACTCCAATCTAAACCTTCCATATACTTATGACACTTATAACCATCGGTATGGGAGTTTAAATAACAAAGGCCTCAATATTGTAATATCAGATTTGCAGGACCTTATACTAAACCTAAATACCATGAATGCCACTCACTCAGAAGTTGATTGTTCCCAGAACAACCACACAGAGTTGATAACTGACATACAATCACAACAAAAGACTCAGTTTTTTCTATAGTAATTACCTTAACATTCTTCATCAAAATATTGCAGGACTTATGAACAAATTAGATTTACTGACAATTAAGTTACAAGAGCTTTTTAATAAAGGAATAAATATAGATGTTATATGCATCACTGAACATTTTGTTGAGACAGGTTATGAGGGTTTGTTGCATTTACCTAATTACTACCTAGCAGCCTTTTTTTCGAGAAATTCTAAACGAGGAGGAACCTGTATATTTGTTCGAATAGGATTACAGTGTAGAGAACTGACCTATGTTGCAAAAGAGTCAGTGTCCGGTGTTTTCGAAAGCTGTGGTATTGAGCTGACATCTCATAATATTATTATTGTCTGCATATATAGAATACCTAAACATAACTACAATGTGTTTTATGAAAGACTGGACGATATATTGCAAAAAACTCGTTCACTTATAAATAAAAATATCATTTTAACTGGAGACTTCAATATAGATGTACTAAAAAGAAACAAAAGTACATTAGAATTTGAAAATTTTCTTTTGCAATATAACCTTAGACTTGCTCTCTATGAACCAACCAGATTAAGTAGTAACTCTTGCATCGATAACTTTGCACATTCTTACCGAAAAGAATGCAAAGCGGAAATAATGGATCTAGTTCTTTCAGATCATACTTCTCAGTTACTCAAATTACCTATCAAAAAAATCTGTACGCTAAAATTCTGGAAAACTAAAAAACAAGACATTTCAGCATGTAATTTATCCAAATTCAAAAATCACTTGAAGCGTTTAACCTTCTCGGAGGTGTACAAAGCCAAAGATGCAAATGAGTCTTATGAAAATTTTATAGATGACTTTTTGTTGTTGTATCGTTTATGCTTTCCAGAAAAAAAAGTTACTATATATACTAATAAAAAGACTAAATGGTTATCTCGGGGAATTAAATTATGTAGTCAAAAACAGAGAAAACTACTCTGGGAATATAGACTTCATCCTAATTCAAAAAATAAATTTGTTTTTAAGAGATATTCCACACTTTATAGGAAAATAATAAAATTAACGCAGAAAGCCCAAAATAACCATTTTATAAAAGCTTCACAAAATAAATCAAGAGCAGCCTGGCAAGTAATAAATAAAGCCAAATTGTGTTTGCCCCAAGAACCAATACTATCTATAAAAAAAGACAATTTAATTCTAACGCACCCCATGAATATAGCAAATGAGTTTAATCAATACTTTATTGAGGCTGTTGAAAACAATCAACAAACGAATTGTACGTCGGCAAAAAAACTAGTTAGTGAAAATCTGAGGTCACAGTCATTATTTATGTTGCCTGTTGCAGATGATGACATCATTCAAATAACTAACAGCCTTAAGAATACGAATACTGTCGGATATGATGGCATATCAACTAAAGTGATAAAGTATGTCAAGGAAGTTATAGCGCCACCACTATCACATGTAATCAATCTTTGTATTACTGATGGTATATTCCCAAATAGTTTAAAGAAAGTAATCATTAAGCCCCTTTTTAAAAGAAATGACAGAACTGATGTTAAAAATTATAGACCAATTGCAAAAATTCCGGTATTTTCGAAAATAATTGAGAAAGTAATTTATAATTCCATTTATGCTTATTTCGAAAAATTTAAATTATTTTGCAATGAACAAAAGGGGTTCAGAAAAAATGTCAATATTAATATGGCACTATTTGACCTACTATCTAGTGTCATGACATCTGTCGATAAAAAAACACATGTTTGTGCGATATATACAGACATGACGAAGGCGTTCGATTTCGTGGATCATAACATTTTACTGCAAAAATTACATGGTTATGGTATTAGAGGGAACATCCTTAAGCTTTTAGAATCATACCTGAGTGATAGACTACAATGTACAGAAATCTCTAGAATATGTCCTATAACCAAATTAGAAACCACATATATTTCTGAACCAAGGTACATAAAGTATGGCGTGCCTCAGGGTAGCGTTCTTGGGCCACCGCTTTTCTTGATATATATAAATGACCTCCCAAAATCCACAGGACAAGAAATGGTACTCTTTGCAGACGATAGCACGGCCATTATAGAATGTAATAATCCAAACAATTATCAAAATGACATTAATAATTCTCTATATAAAATAATAAATTGGCTAAATGATAATAATCTTATAATTAATTTAAATAAAACAAAAGTTATGCATTTTCGACAACGGCTTGAGAAACCACTTGTTAAAGTTGCTTATGGTAACTCCGAAATAGAAGAAGCTAGTACTGCGAAGTTTTTAGGTATAACAATAGACGATAGACTGACTTGGAAACCTCATTTGGAGGAAATTTGCAAGCGATTAAGTAAATCAGCATATTTGCTATCTCAACTGTCGAAGAAAGTAAATTCTGAAACACTGTTAACAGCCTATCATGGACTAGTCGCCTCAGTTCTGCGATATGGTGTTATTTTCTGGGGACATTCAACAAATAGAGAGCTTGTTTTCAAGATGCAGAAAAGATGTTTACGTGCAATGTGTGGTTTAAAAAGAACAGATAGTTGCATTCCATATTTTAAAAACTTAAAAATATTACCTCTACCGGCCTTATACATCCTAGAGACTGCATTATTTGTAAAAACAAATCCACATCTATTCAAAAAACTATGTGCAGTAAAGAAAACACCGATGCGTGCTCAATATGCTAATGAATTATGCCTTGTGAAATGTAAAACTTCTCTAATGAAGAAAAGCTTCTTTGGTGTTGCTCCACAAGTATATAATAAAATACCCGATGAAATAAAATGTATGCCATTGCAGAAGTTTAAAAAAACACTTAACGGGTTACTGCTTGAAAGATGTTACTATAGTCTAGACGAGTTTCTTAGTGACGAATCTCTATAATTATATAATGCTGACATTTTAAATACTTATTACATTTATTTTTAAAATTAATTGACTTTTAAATTTTTATATATTTTTTTTTTTTTTTTTTTTTTTTTTGACATGAACTGAAATTGACTATAAAATTGTTATCATAAAATTTAATTCGCATTCATGCGTTTATACAATTACGTACTCAAATAATAATTATATTGTAATTTTATCGTTGTAATTTAATAGTACCCATGCAGTCATGCAATTGTTTTCTATCATTTGTATGTCAATATTGGCAAAGCATAGCGCACTAATTAATTTTTTAAGATCTTTTTATGTATTACCTACCTATGTTTAACAAATAAATTATTCTTATTCTTATTCTTATTCTTAAGTCTATGGTCCCTTAGAGTTCTAAAAAAATCAAGCTTCTAAGTCAACGCAATAAAAAGATACGGCCATTTTGCGACACATTTTGATACTCGCAACTGTCGCAAGTAAATTAAAACCTATAGGGTACTTCCCGTTGACCTAGAATAATTAAATTTGGCAAGAAGCAAGGTCTCCCAGCACAAGTAAAGGAAAAAGTCCGAAAATTGTGAATTTGTAATTTTATGACAGTTAAGTTTGTTTTTGGGATAAATTCTTTTCAACTACGGAACCCTTCATTGTGCGTGGTCCAACACGCACTTGGCCGGTTTTTGATGTTAATGTAGCCAGTGACACTCGCGCCACCAAGACAAATCTAAAGACATATAGTTTATTCAAATCCGTTCATTCGTTTAGGAGTTACGAGGGAACAAAGAAACGGACATACACATACATACATACAGGTCAAACACAGAACCCTCCTTTTGGGCTTCGCTGCAGTCGGTTAAAAAAGGGTTTCAATAAAACTAAGTTTTTATACTTTTACTCAGAAAACGAAAGATTGATTTATGTAAGTAATAGCAGCCGCACGGGTCGATCCATCAGGCTTGCCGGGGTTGGTCCGTGGATGGGTGACGATACATTAGGTCTTTACCTATGAAATTGGAGATTTGTATGAAAATTTTAAAATGTAAAAATTTTGGTATTTTTTTATTTTAGCTAATCAAAGTACTGGCCCAAATTATCTATACAATTTTGCCATTTTGATGGCAGTTTGTTTATTCTTTTACTGTAGAAGTCTGCCGGACGGGAGGCGATGAGGTCAGCGAAAGCGTTTAGTGCTGCCTCTCGGGTGTTCAATTTTTTCCCACTTAAAAAAAATGGCTAAATTTTGAAAAAAGTAATCTGTTGGGGCAAGGTCCGGTGAGTACGGTGGGTCACGGAGAGCTTCCAGCTGTAACTCTTGTAGCTTTGCGATGGTCTGTCGTGAACTGTGAATTTGCGAGTTGTCGTGGAGGAGCAATGGGGAAGAGCGATTGACCAGTCTTGGCTGTTGAATTGCGAGCTTCTTCATCATTGTTTGCAATTCTTGGCAATAGACATCTGCCGTCACTGTTGTGCTATTCGGTAAGAAGCTGTGGTGTATAAGTCCAGCACTGGTTCACCAGACAGTCACCATCATCTTCCTATGAGTAATCTTTTTTTTAGCACACTGATTAGGTGCTGTACCTGGGTCCACCCACTGAGACGAACGCTTACGGTTGTCGTACGGGATCCACTTTTCATCGCAGGTAACAATTCGATTTAGAATTCCCTCGATTCTATGCCAATTCAGTAGTGCTATGCATACTTCGACGCGTAAGTCTCGCTGTTGGTCGCTTAGTTCGTGTGGCACCCACTTGTCTAGCTTTTTATCTTTCCAATTTGCCGCAAGTGCTTCAATGTGGTTTTGACACTAACTCCAAGGCCTGCAGTAAGCTCAGCCGTAGATTAAGTTGGATCCGCTTCCACTGTCGCCTTCAATTCATCATTGTCGACAATGGTTACCGGCCGACCGCGAGGCTCGTTCTTCAACTCAAAATTTCCAGATTTAAAACGTTTGAACCAATAATGGACCGTGTTTATCCAAGCAGTGTTTGCGCAGCGTTATTGCCACTTTGGAACTCATATTCCAAAATTGTACGAATTTTCAGTTTATCCATGGCGACAAAAACTACCACAATTTCACAAAAACAAAAAACTATCTAAAAACAAATGACTGAATTTGAAATTAAATTAACACGGCTTTCAAATTTATTTGAATTTCGAATTGCGCGCCAATCCACAGATATTTAAATCTGAAAATGCTGTTTGTAGAATCTCCAATTACATAGGTATTTTAGTATTTTGCCACCAATTTCCGAAATTAAAGTTATTTTTCACTTTGTAGTGTTTCTTAGGGTTCCATACCTCAAAAAGAAAAAGCGGAACCCTTATAGGATCGTCTGTCTGTCTGTCAATCTGTCAAGACTCAAGACCCTTTTTCTCAGGAAGTATAAATAACTTCCCGTTGACCTAGAATCATGAAATTTGGCAAGAAAAAAGGTCTCATAGAAAAAGTCCGAAAATTGTTAATTTATAAACTTTTTAATTGTGTAGGAGGTACCATGGACCTAATATACTATATAAACAGGACTGAGCTCTCCAAAAATCGTATCATACAAAATTTAACCTTAAGTATTGCACTTTAGGTTTACTTTTGATAGGATATCTTAGCTGAGGCAAAACGAGCCGAGAGAGAGAGCCCGAGTTAAGTAGTTTGTCCCTTTTGCTCAATTGCCAACAGATAAAAATGATAAAGATGATAGAAAAATTTCATCAACTACAAGTAGGTAAAATAAGTTACGTATATTTATTTTAGCATTTAGATTAGTTTTAAATAATTTTATTTATAGGTTTACAATCTGTATATCATAGTCAATAATTTTATAAGTAAGCTCCATGAGTAAAATAATCAAAATAATATAATTTTGATTAATACTTGGTAGCTATCATATAATTACTCTGGTAACACTGAAATCTGACATCAATGGTTTCATGGCGGTTTTTTTTCAATTTAGATAGCGAGTAGCATCAAGAAATGTAAAAGTGAATGTTATGCTGGTTGTGGCATTTAATTTCACAGGTAAGGAACTTGTAAGGAATAACAAAGATTTAAATAAATCTCGATAAAAAACTTAAAATTGTTACTAAATAATAACAATTTTGAGTCTAAGTAGTGTAACCATGCTCTAGACGTTTTGTTAGACAGAAGACTTAGCGTCTTCTGCGTACAAAAGCTTTAAGTAGTGTAATTCTGATTAAAACTATTAATATTAGGGGCATAATAAATACAATTTGTACTTTTAAATCGCATGATTGAAATAGCATTATTTTTATGTTGGTTACAGCTTTCCATCCAAAGAAGAAATTCAACAAATATGGTTGGATGTAATTCCAGAATCATTTTATTTCCCTTTGCTTCAATTACATACTTACCCAAACCAGCTCTGTAGAGTAAACGAAAAAAGAGCAAGAAAGTACCATGGTCCCAGAACGAGATTCTACATGCCTACTTTATCATAAGCCACGTATACCTACGTGATCAAATTTGATGATTCGCCACAAGACAAGTCTCACCAATATTGTAGTCCTTCCTTTTTGCCTCAAAAACATGGGTAGGTACACGATTCAACACCGACATAGAACACAATAATGTTCAGTTTCATAAAGGAGCTTTCGAAAAAGGTCTATTTCTTAATATTATTTAATTACAATATGTTTGTAATACAAACAATAATTTGAAATCACTTAGGGTCAACCGGACGCAAATTATCTCTGTATAAACGAATTTTCCTGTTTGACATAAAAATGTTTGGTCAGCATACTAGAAGGAGATAAACTGCCTTAATATGACATATCTCTCTCTGCTCGTGTTTTTGGTATGAGAGCTCAGTCCAGTTTGTATATTAGGTCCATGGGAGGTACTCATTTAATAAGAGTAATAAAATTGAGATTAAAACTTAATTGTGAAATGTGGGTGTAGGTAATTAATTATATACCTGTGCCAATCTCTTCTGAGAAACAGGCAGGATGTTACATAGTTATGTTATTTTATTTTGAACTTTCAAAATAACAAAATACACCTCCCATTCTTTTGTCGAAAGTAAACCGACAAATTCCCGGTACCATTTCATCGGTTCTATACGCAAAAATACTAATATCTGTGGCGTAAACAAAAAAAGAAAAATACGCAATAAAACGTAGAAGCGAGACAGTAAATACGCTTAACAATAATAACTGCGCCTATAAATAATGCTTTTACAAACAGTCTCATTCCCAATTGGTTTTTGAACAATGGTTCCGTATGATTTAAAGAGGTGACTCACTGGCTGGCCAGAAATAGACCGGTATTGTTTACTCGTGATATTTTTGAAGTTTTCCCAATATTTTGATAACGTATTTCAGATTTTTTAGTTTGATAAAAAAAAGGTTTTCCGTTCTCTGTAGAAATCTTTACATGGTGGAAAAACTGACTTAGGTGATTACTCATCCGCAAATATTTCGTCCGCAGATGAAACGTTACCCTTTTAAAATTGTAAGGCGACGAATCATCCGCAAGTTCGGATGAGTCGTCGCATAGTTAGTATTGATGTGGTCATATCGGCCAAATAGACAAACAAACATTGTTTAAGTATAGGTTTTTTTTTTTTGGTTTTTTGGTAGGCATAGCAAACGGCTCGATAGATTGTCTGGACTCAGCAAAATACTTCTTCGCACTAATCAAAATAATATAGTGTTATTTGTTAGTAAAATATACGTAATAATATAAAAAATAATAAATAACAATCTTTATTTTATACAAAAACCTTCAAAAATGCTAAAAACTAGTTCTCATGAATAATAATAATAAACATTATCACCATAATAGGTCAGTGGGAAGTTAAAAAATTCTTCGGAAAATTTTTGTAAAAAAAAAAGCTGACTTTGTTGGCTTCTCCTTTGTTTTCCAATATTTTTTCAAACTAAAATACAGTATGTATCTACTCGACTAGCTCTTAACAATAAAAAACACTCGATGAGGTAGATCAAAATTTTTTTTAGCGCCCCCTTTAGCTGTATGAGCCCCCCTTTAAAAACATGTAAAAACATTTTTTGACCATTTGTATAGCTTTGGGTCAACCAGATGCTTATACCGTTCAATATGCCTGGCCTTTTTTCCCAACTATGTTGGGGTCGGCTTCCAGTCTAACCGGATGCAGCTGAATACCAATATTTGATATGGAGCGACTGCCCATCTCACCTCCACAACTCAATTACTGGGTAATACGATGCCCCTAGACTTTCAGGCTTCTGACGACCCGTAACGACTGTCAAAGATCCACGAATGACAGCCGGGACCAACGGCTTAACGTGCTTTCCGAGGCACGGAGGAGTCTCGATATGTAAAGATGGTCAACCATCCACGGATCAACCCCGGCAAGCGTAGCTTAACCTGATAGATCGACCCGTACGTCTGTTATTACATAGCCACAAGCTTAAACCGTTATACGGCTATACGGTGAAAATTTAAAAAAATGTAGCTCTAACCGTTTGGCCGTAAAACCTGTGTGACAGACGACGGACAGACAGACAGGTCAGTGACAGCAATAGGGCTCCGTTAGGACTCTTCGGCTACGGAACCCTAAAGCTGGGTACTGACCGGCGTTACGGGGCGTAATGTAACGTGTTACAGAGCAAGCGTTCGTGCAGTCAGTACGGGGTAGCAAGGCGCTCGTAACGAGCAACGAGCGGCTCGTTGCTCGTAGCGAGTGCTCCACCCCGGTGTCGGTTTTTTGGCGAATGCTTTGAGTGTTACGCGCTTCAGTCAGTACGTCGCAGCGAGTCACACGTGGCACAAGCGTGGATTCTAGGTACTTTGGGCTTTTTGGTTTATAGATTATTTGTTGTTAAAAAGATGTAATGGGACAAAGAGAAGACTCTGTATTATATAGACAAATATAGAGAAGAACCTGTTTTATGGGAACCAGGTCATCCAGAATCTTGACTACGAGTGGCAACGAATCTGGAGCACGGGCGAGCAAAGAGTTCGAAACGAGCATGTTACACCGAGCGCCGAGCGGAGCGTGGGCAGCAGCGGGCTTGTTTGCGTCGAGCGGGGCGTCGCGTGCAAGTTCAAACCAGTTCGTGTTTTGCAGCGGTGATACGAGCGTTCTTGAAGGATGTGGGAGTAATCGAATCTGATGTGTAAAAATTTGTACTACTCAATTTTAATCTTGATTCAATTCTATGTAATATGTAATCAAAAGTTGCCACTGTCATCCTTGTATACTCATGAAATTTATCTTCATTCACCCTTAATGTTTCAAATAACGTAGAAAACTCTCCAAATTGTTTTCTTTGCTTCACAATGTTACTAGGACCTTGTCTTGACTCATAATTAAATTTTAGCCACAAATTTTCTTCTAAATACATACCTATCAATAATATCGTACGACGCAGACGCCATGATCGACACAAACGACCGCCACCACAAACGCTGAGCGTGCACTGAGGCCACTTAAAGAACGCGCTTTCGACCGCTCTTCCCCGCCCCGCCCGACGCTCGAGTAGAGCGTGCACTCAGGCCGTACACTTAGAAAAATTGCTAGTTACGTGTTTAAAACAAGTTAGATAGGGCGACCGATGTTTGCTCGGGTGAAAATAGAAAAAACAAATTTTCCCAGATAAGAGACCTAACTATACTAGAAATGTTTAGGTAGTTAAATAAAAGTAAACAATCTTTTTGTGACTTTTTACACAAACACATACCAAACAAATAAACTACTGCTTAAACTAATGGTTCAATTGATTTAGTAATCATTATTGTTGTATTTACATTGGTTTTAGTTAGAGGTTTTAAATTAGAAAAGACAAAAGACACATCAAGATTGTTTACCTTTATTTAACTACCTAAACCTTTGTAGTATAGATCGATTTTTGGCCCCCGTAAACCCTATTGTAACTTTCCTCGAAATCATTAGAGCCGTTTTCAAGAACGTGATTACAAATATTGCTCATTTATAGTATAGGATAGGATGTATCCAAGAATTTATCTTATTTTCCGATATTGATATGAAAATACGAAAATACTTGGAATGGGCTGCATAAATAATACAATCTCTCACATTGTTGCAAATAAAGGTGCTCTTCTAAGAAATTCAGACAATAGAGATAAAGACGAGGGCCTGTGATCTTTTACAGGTGGCATTGACAGTTGTGTTCCGATTTGATTGTATGAGTGACGGCATGTACCATCGACAATAGCCAGGCCTCTCCGGTTTTGAAACAATTTTACTTGCAAATGTTTTGTGCCATCTTTCTATTGTTGGACGAGAACAAAGGACCACAGGGGCAGGGTTTCTTCATTGAATCAGTGTATACAAAAAGCAACTTTAAGGTGTAATGGCATTCGTTTTATCGATAGTACCTACGTAATTATAGGTACATGAGACTTGTAGTCTCTAGGACAAAGACTAGATAAAAGTTGCCTCTCTTTCTATCACGTAACTCTTATACCTTCTGACTTGTTAGGGTAGTCTTCTTTTATGATGTGGCGCGTGAGTGCGCTCCGGCCAGCGCGCGGCAGCCCACACTGAATTAGCTCGACAAGTCGAGCCCGCCACGAACTTTTAGCTTCATAATACCTAAAATGCGGAGTGCGCATGGTCTGTGCGCCTCCTTTATTTGTATCAGCACAAAAGACTGTTCCCAAAACTATGTTTAGTTACGACTAGCTTTTGCCCGCGGCTTGGCCCGCGTGGATGTTGAAAAATATCCCACGGGATCGTCCTATCGGGATATAATATACTTCCTTTTTCCTTGTCTACATTATAAACCTCTGTGCAGTAGTTCAGCTTTCTAGGTTTAAGGGTTTGGGCTGGGCGTTTGATGAGTCAGTCAGTCAGTCAGGACTTCTCTTTTTATTGATATATATTAGGTCTTTACCTATGAAATTGCCGTTCTGCAGTACTGGCCATTTCAAATCAAAATAATTTTTGTTTGGCTAAGAATTCTTATTTCAAATTAATTTTATTTAAAAAACATGGATTTTTTTTCCAAAAGTAGTCATTTGTTTATTGATTAGTGTTAAATTTTCATCGCATTTCAATCTTTTTCGTCATCATGGATACGTTAAAAATTCGAGTAATTATGGAATATGAGTACCGTCGTGGCAGCAACGCGGCACAAGCGGCACGCAACTTCAACGACGTTTACGGAGCTAACACTACAAACCAACGCACCACCTGTTATTGGTTTGCTCGCTTCCGTTCTGGAAATTTCGACCTTTTTTTTTTTTTTTTTTTGAGGGTGGGAAATCATCAAATAACTTCTCCCGCTCTGGGTGGCGCGGCAGGGCGTGTCAGACTTTTACTGACTAAAACCCACCCGTGTTCCTTCAGTTGCCTATGCCAGGGCCGCGGTAACTCCGGCAGTTGGGACTCGAGGTGGCCCTGCACAAGTCCGAGGCCATGTGTTTTCATGGTCCTCGGAATGCGCCACCGTCGGGTTCCGAAATAACGGTGGGAGGGGTTCACATCGGAGTCGGGTCGACGATGAAGTACCTGGGACTCGTCCTCGACAGCCGGTGGAACTTCGTGGAGCATTTCCGACTTTGGCTCCCAGACTGGCACGGGCTGGGGCTGCCTTGAGGCGGCTCCTGCCCAATCTGGGGGGTCCAAACGCCTCCTGCCGGAGTCCATGGCCCTTTACGGAGCACCGGTGTGGGCGCGTTCCCTAAGGCTGGGGCCAGCCGGCAGGTTGAACGCGTCCCAGAGGGTCATGGCCATCCGGCTAGTCCGGGGATACCGCACGGTCTCCCGGGAGGCGGCGAGCCTCCTTGCCGGATTGCCGCCGTGGGATCTGGAGGCAAAGGTCCTCGCGCACGTGTGGGAGTGGCGCGAGGAGGCGAAGCGCCGGGGCGTAACTCCGCTGCCGCGAGAAATCACGGTACAGCGGACAGAGCTCCGGCGGGATCTCATGGCGGTATGGAGAGCGCGACTGTCGCAACCCAGCGCTGGGCACGCCACAATTGCGGCGATAAGTCCCCTCTTTGAGGAGTGGTTAGAGAGGCGCCACGGCGTCCTCACCTTCCGCCTGACGCAGGTCCTCACCGGACACGGTTGTTTCGGGAGGTTTCGGTTGTTTCGGGAGGTTCCTGTTTCGCATAAGGCGGGAGGAAACGCCCGGGTGTTACCATTGTGTGGATCGCCCGGAGGACACGGTGGAGCATACAGTGGAGGTCTGCCCGGCTTGGGCAGAGCACCGCCGTGTCCTCACGGAGGCGATCGGCGGCGGCGATCTCTCGCGCCCGAGCCTGGTCCAGGCCATGGTGCGGAGCGATAGTGCATGGGAGGCCGTCACCTCCTTCTGCGAAGCAGTGATGCTCGCGAAGGAGGAGGCGGAACGCGTGAGGGAGAGGCAGCCTCACGCCCTCAGTCGCCGCAGGAGACGCCCTGGGCGGCGGGAATCGCGGGGCGATTTCCGGCCACCGTAGGCGCGGGCCTGCGGACGGTGAGCAGCGGGTAGCTCGCCGTCCGGTAAGGACCAGGCCCGAGTCGATGGCGCGTTGTGTTCCACGCGCGCCTCAAAGAGATGTCAGCAAGTGACGGGGTCCAATAGGGCCGACGCCGCTGGGGTCGCGGGTTGTCTGAAGAGGTTACCGCGGCCCTGGCATAGGCAACTGAAGGAACACGGGTGGGTTTTAGTCAGTAAAAGTCTGACACGCCCTTCCGCTCCACCCAGAGCGGGAGAAGTTATTTGATGATGAAAAAAAAAAAAAAAAGGGCCGCGGTAACCTCTTCAGACAACCCGCGACAAATTAACTTTGGGATAAAATAAAATTAAAGAATTAAATAGAATTGAATTTAATTCTTTGATTTAATTAATTTTGGCAATAAATTACAACCATTTATCTGTAACAAAAACAAAAAAATATTAATTTACTTTAATAATACTGGCTGTTTTTGTGCCTTTGCCTTTAAAAAAAAAACGCTGATGCGTGCGAATCGCTAATTTGTGAACAAGTAAAAATTATTCCGCGCGCTTTTCCTTTTCGCTGTATTGTTTTTATTTGAAAATGTTGTCAAGTAATGATGAATTTATTTATTCGACACCGCCAGAAGTCTCAGAGGCAGCGAAAAAGGCTACTCTAAGCCTCTTGCCCGAAAAATCGACCGATAGATACTTACAAGCGGATCAAAATTTCATCGTATGGAAAACAAGCAAAGATGCAAATTAATTTTCAGAAAGTGTGTTTTTAAAGATTTATTCATTTAAGAAAGTCCGGTTTATTTATTTCCTCGCAATTATGTTATAAAATGTCGTATGACATACGTGCGCTTTGATGATTACAGCCTCTGCTTTCTTGTAGCCCTCGCATACGGCTCGGGCTAGCAATATCGCCTCGGCTGTAATTTTCAACTTACCGCACTTATATCATAATGTAGTATTATTATTAGGTCTTTACCTATGAAATTGCCGTTCTGCAGTACTGGCCATTTCACATCAAAATAATTTTTGTTTGGCTAAGAATTCTAATTTCAAATTAATTTTATTTTAAAAACATGGATTTTTTTTTCCAAAAGTAGTCATTTGTTTATTTATTAGTGTTACCATAGAGTGTTACATTTTCATCGCATTTCAATCTTTTTCGTCATCATGGATACGTTAAAAAATCGAGTAATTATGGAATATGAGTACCGTCGTGGCAGCAACGCGGCACAAGCGGCACGCAACATCAACGACGTTTACGGAGCTAACACTACAAACCAACGCACCACCTGTTATTGGTTTGCTCGCTTCCGTTCTGGAAATTTCGACCTGAAAAATGAACCTCGCGGTCGTCCGAAGACTTTGGTCGACAATTACGAATTAAAGGCGATTGTGGAAGCTGATGATACACAATCTACGGCTTAGCGTCAAAACAATATTGGCCCATTTGCGTCAAATTGGCAAGGTAAAAAAGCTTGACAAATGGGTGCCCCACGAACTCAATGATCGCCAGCGCGAAGTACGCGTCGAGACGTGCCTTGCACTGCTCAACAGACACACAAATGAAGGAATTTTGAACCGCATTGTTACCTGCGATGAAACATGGATTCTGTTTGATAACCGCAAGCGCTCAGCAAGTTGATTGGATTCTGGTTCAGCACCTAAGCAATGCCCTAAACGAAAACTTACCCCTAGAAAAGTGATGGTCACTGTTTGGTGGTCTAGCGCCGGTGTGATTCATCACAGCTTCTTACCAAACGGGGTGAGCATTACTGCAGATGTGTACTGTGAATAACTGAACACAATGATGGAGAAGCTGGCACATCTCCAACCAGCATTGGTCAATCGCTCGTCTCCGCTGCTCCTGCACGACAACGCGCGACCTCATACTGCACAGCAGACGGTCTCCAAGTTGCAAGAACTGGGGTTGGAAGCTCTCCGTCATCCGCCCTACTCACCAGACCTTGCGCCTACAGACTACTACTTTTTCCAGAATTTGGATAACTTCTTGGCGGGAAAAAAATTCAATACCCGAGAGGCAGTACAAAACGCCTTTGAAGAATTTGTTGCCTCCCGACCAGCTGATTTCTTTAAGAGCCATTTCACGTTTTCGGGCGAATATCTAAGATTTTAGTCGCCTAATTTACCATCTTAGGTAAAACCCTGACATTGTTGAATACATTTAAAAGAAAGACCAATCTTTCGTATTGAATGTTAATGTAACATATTTACAAAAACTTATTTGTTTACTTTGTGGCGATTAATCTCCCACAACTAGTTTGCAGAAAAATCATCGCAGAGTCAATTTCAGACTCGTAAATCTATCATTAACATTCATAAATTTTACTTTTAAAAATACATAAAGCATCAGACATATAATTTTGTTGACTTTTAATGTAGGTACTAGAATATCGATTATTAATAACATTAATTAATAAAAAAATAAAGTCTCGGGGCAATTTTTACGTTTTATACTGCTATTTAATCGCGATTTTTTGGTTTGAATAACGCGTAATTAAATTTTAAAAAATATGTCAAAATAAACTATGTTCTTTAACAAAACTAATTCTAAAGTTTTGTTAAAATCCCTTAATTTATTTAGACATAATAACGTTATTAACATCACTCTAAATTAGAATAAATAACGTTGCATAAGCGGGCACCGATTATTACAGCGCGAGCACCCATCGAGGAAGGACCTGTGTCATTTTTTCCCGCCTGCTGATGTCCGAGCTCACGTATCGTGCACGCATTATTTTAATACAACTGCAATATTAAAATTTCGTTAAAATTTGGTGAAATGGCTCTTAGAAGGGCATCAATAAACTGCCACTGCGTTGGCAAAGATGCATTGATTGCATGGGTGATTACTTCGATTAATACAAATAAAAAATACATGAAAAAAATCGTTTAAATTTTTTCATACAAAACGGCAATTTCATAGGTAAAGACCTATTATAATATGTCTTTACCTATGTAATTGGAGATCCCACAAACAGCATTTTCAGATTTAAATATCTGTGGATTGGCGCGCAATTCGAAATTCAAATAAATTTTATTCGAAAGCCGTGTTATTTTAATTTCAAATTCAGTCATTTGTTTTTAGATAGTTTTTTGTTTTTGTGAAATTGTGGTAGTTTTTGTCGCCATGGATAAACTGTAAATTCGTACAATTTTCGAATATGAGTTCCAAGGTGGCAATAACGCTGCGCAAACAACACGAAACATTACCGACGTGTACGGGCCTAACACTGCTTGCATAAACACGGTCCATTATTGGTTCAATCGTTTTAAATCTGGAAATTTTGAGTTGAAGAACGAGCCTCGCGGTCGGGTGGTAACCACTGTCGACAATGATGAATTGAAGGCGACAGTGGAAGCGGATCCAACTCAATCTACGGCTGAGCTTACTGCAGGCCTTGGAGTTAGTGTCAAAACCACATTGAAGCACTTGCGGCAAATCGGAAAGATAAAAAAGCTAGACAAGTGGGTGCCACACGAACTAAGCGACCAACAGCGAGACTTACGCGTCGAAGCATGTATAGCACTACTGAATCGGTATAGAATCGAGGGGATTCTAAATCGAATTGTTACCTACGATCAAAAGTGGATGCCCTACGACAACCGTAAGCGTTCGTCTCAGTGGATGGACCCGGGTACAGCACCTAATCAGTGCGCTAAAAAAGAGATTACTCATAGGAAGATGATGGTGACTGTCTGGTGGACCAGTGCTGGACTTATACACCACAGCTTCTTACCGAATAGCACAACAGTGACGGCAGATGTCTATTGCCAAGAATTGCAAACAATGATGGAGAAGTTCGCAATTCAACAGCCAAGACTGGTCAATCGCTCATCCCCATTGTTCCTCCACGACAACGCGCAAATTCACACTTCACGACAGACCATCGCAAAGCTACAAGAGTTACAGCTGGAAGCTCTCCGTGACCCACCGTACTCACCGGACCTTGCCCCAACAGATTTCTACTTTTTTCAAAATTTTGCCATTTTTTTTTAGTGGGAAAAAATTGAACACCCGAGAGGCAGCACTAAACGCTTTCGCTGACTTCATCGCCTCCCGTCCGGCAGACTTCTACAGTAAAAGAATAAACAAACTGCCATCAAAATGTCAAAATTGTATAGATAATTTGGGCCAGTACTTTGATTAGCTAAAATAAAAAAAATACCAAAATTTTTACATTTTAAAATTTTCATACAAATCTCCAATTTCATAGGTAAAGACCTAATATTATAGATTATGAATCTTGAATGAAAACAGATAGGTTTCAAACTAATCTCAACCGAAATCTAGTTTGAAAACAGTAGGATGACTGAGTGACGTTCTAGAATACAATTTAGAACATTCTTTTATCAGTCAAATAGTTGCACTTTTCAAATGCAATGTGCTATTATGTATCTGTCACCTTTTTGAACTGCATTTTGAAAACGCGTATTTTAAAAATAGTACGTTGTAATCTTAGTTGTTTATTTCACTGCGTAAAAAGTTCCATAGAGATTAATGCTTACAAGGATTAGACGGCCATAGACGGCAATAGAAGTTTTATTGATAAATGATCAATAAAACTTCTATTGTGTCTCGTTCAGTGTCCTTGAAAGATTTAACCAGTTTGATGTTGCACAGCTTTTTAATAAATACAGGTTGCATGCTAACATATGTGCTCACTTGACTCGCTGAGCCAGCGAACAAGTGCCGCAAGCATTAATACCAATTACAGGAATTAGAGTGTTTTATTATGGGTGTTTTATTATCAAAAATTACCAATTTTTCCAACAGAATACGTACAATGGCCTGCATCAATTGGGCCACTGCCCAATTTGCCCACTGTACATCAAAATACTGTATGCGTATCAAAACTTGCATGTCTAAATGAATTAAACTTAACCTTTCTGTCTGCAGGGATTAAATGAACCTAACCAAACCGAATCTCGGGGTGCCCAATAATTTTAATTTGTACAAGTTTTGATACTTAGTAGAGAATTAATAAGTTTATTAGATGCGCATTATTTTGTTATTATTAATGAGTATTATTGATATGTCTATCTATCTATCTATATAAATAAAAAGAGAAGTCCTGACTGACTGACTTGGACGTAGAAAGCTGTAATTTTGCACAGAGCTTCCCTTTATAATGTAGACAAGGAATAAGGAAGGAATTCCCGGTAGCAGGTAATTGGAACCGTGCACCTAGCTTCTGACGTTTCAGTGCCCATGTAGGTTTATGTGAAATAAAATATTTTGATTTTTATACAAGTACTCGCACTTGTGAGACCTAACAACCAGTAATTTCCGCGACTGTGCATGGCCGATTCCAATATTGCCTTTCGCAACTTTTGTCACGTAGACGAAGGTTAAATAAAGAGGTCAGCCACATTCCATCAGCCCCGTTACTTCATCCTTTGTAAGAGGGCATACTTATATTGCCATTCATCAGACAGAACCCTAAATTCCGGGCTACTAGAGGAATTTACGGACAGGAAATTAAAGTAGCATCCTGTGTAGTTGAATAAATCACACTCTCAATGCAAATGTGCTTTCTCACATTGTTTATACAGAGTCGCAGGGCCATCGACACACAACCGTCGATGCTAGACCCCACTGAGTTAAAAATTTTCATCGATTAAGATTTTTTTTTAAATCTGCTGTTGTTGGCTGTTTCCTACAAAATGCAATACCTACGCGGTCAAATGGAACAGCAATTTTTTTTAAATAAACAAAATATGCTTGAGTGTCGTGGAACTCTCGATTGAAACGAAATCCGTCGAAGTCACCATCTCGGATTTTCATTTTGACCTCATTATCATTTTCGGCGCCCTCAAATATCACGGAAACGACGCCCATGATGAAAAATTTAACAATTTTCCCCGCCGCTATCTTGGCTTTTCATTTTGACCTCGCTATAATTTTCAGCGACCTCAAAAACCATGAAAACGAAACCCATGACGAAAAATTTTAAACTTTTGCCAGCCGCCTTCTTGGATTTTCATTTGACCTCATTACCGTTTTCAGCGACCTCAAAAGCCATGAAAATGACACCCATGACAAAAAATTTGAAAATTTTTGCATCCACGACGCCATCTTGAATTTTCATTTTGACCTCATTATCGTTTTCAGCGACCTCAAAAACCATGAAAATGATACCCATGACGAAAAATTAGAACATTTTCGCAGCCGCCATCTTCGTGACGACATTTCGAGATGGAAAAATCTTATATTTTTTTTTCGCCTAGCCCCCATCCTCCAAACTCGTAAAGTCCGATAAGGAACTTCGTTCCAACAAAAAATTTCAACGCAGGGGGCCCCAGAATCATGCAACAGGTTGCGCGTCGATGAATATATGGTAGGCATGGTAGCAGGATGCGCGTCGATGTCCTTGCCACCCTTTACTTTGGTAAACAAACATTGCACGAAAATCATTAATTAAGGTACGTACACACGGCTACACATCAACCTATACATTTCCAGTTTACGCTGACCTCTCATTGTAAGGAATTGTATACAATGCGAGATCAGCTTATACTGGATATGTATAGCTTGATCTGTAGCCGTGCTTACAACAAAAACTGCCCTTTCATTTCTCAAAATTAAATTCGCAGTACTTAATAATGTTGTTAAATATGTTATCGAATAAGTCTCGTAAGTGCAGTGGTGGCCCAGTGGTAACGGCCCCGGCTTACGTAAGCAGGTCCAGGGGGCCTGCTCCCTAAGCACGAAGCCCGTAGTTTCGGCCTTCGTTACGGGCGTTTCTTACTCCGTATCACTTACGGATGGATGATTAGTTCGGGGCCCGAACGAAGTATGAATGACAACACGATTTGATAGTTGTCCCTACTCCCGATGTGTTTTTGCCCGTCCGAAAAATTTAACTTTTACACTTGTTTTGTTAGATCGTAATGTCAGACGGACGGAAAGACGGACGGACTTAGGGAGTAGGCGTCCTGAGTTTGTTCGAACTTAGGCAAACATTTTACTTTGTTTAATTTATTTCAACACCATTGCTATCAAATCGGTGAAGGAAATCATCGTGCAAAAACACATCCACCAACCCTCACTGGGCCAACTGCCTCTCACAGAGAGGGGACATGAGTCCCAGCAGTGGGAACTTAATGGGCTGATTATACTAAGCCTCGTAAAGACAAAACCACTTTATACAACGTGTAACGTTAAATGCGCAAAACCTCTTAAGGGGTCATTGTACTCATCATTATGAACAACTTTTACTATGGGACCAAACCTGAAATCGCGAAAAAAAAATCTGCTGTTCAGTACATTTTGACGAATTATGCGAACATAAATGTACTGAACAGCTGATTTTTTTTTCGCGATTTCAGGTTTGGTCCCATAGTAAAAGTTGTTCATAATGATGAGTACAATGACCCCTTAAGAGGTTTTGCGCATTTAACGTTACACGTTGTATAGGACATACCTAATCACAATCATAAAAATTTTTAATATTCATAAACGTGTTAAGGCTGGGTGTTACAAACAGGCGCGATTATGTTTGAAGGAGCCTTTATGTGAAAACTCAAACTCAAACTCAAAGCATTTCAATTAAACCAATTACAGGCACTTTTGAACTGTCAAAGAGTCGGTCAGTTACTCAGAAAGTTGAAGCTCGTTGCCCATTCCAAAACTTAGATCTCTATCGAGAAGAACGGGCAAGAAACTCCACGGACACTTTTTTAAATCAAGATAAGTAATACAAGTTCCTGGGTACATTTTTTTTTGCTTCTACATGTGAGAACAATGTAAAAAAAATAAAAATACTTAAAAACAAGTCAACATATAAAATTAAAAATAAGACCTGGCAGATAAGAGATGACCAGTCTCAGCTGACGGCGCCCGTTCACGAACATGACGAGCTCAATCATTTTGTAGGAAACTACAATTACAACAAGATATTAGAACACTCTTTATCAACAACGATAATCCTTATTTTGCAACAATGGTAATCCAATGTATTCCTAACAACTCAAATCAGGTCACAACGCTAACCCAACCAACCCTGACATCGAATCCAAGATGGCGGAAAACATAAATACTTCGGATATTGCTTACATTACAATATATTCATTTGCGTAGGTTGTGATAAATTCTTTAAGCAAAATAAATGTTTTTAAATTCCTTTAGAATAGCTACGTTTCAATTGACGTGGGTATTAACTATGTTTTCACTGAGTCACGAGTGGGATAAACAAACTTCGGAGCTAGTTAGAGGTGTTGGGATTGCAGATTTAATTTTTACGGGTTGCGATAATGTTTGCGGGCGCCCTGAGCCTATCACACTTTAACCTTATAATAAGGAATTTAAGGTTTTTAGGTATTTTTTGTTCAAGTTAGTATAAGTTTTTTTGTTGTATTTTTTTTCCTATTTTTAGTTTTTAGCTATTAGAATATAAGTGATTTGGTGGTAAGCACTGTGAACTTATGTTTTAAGCAAATAAATAAATTTAAAAATTTGGGCTAAGCTTTGATGGGTCAGTCAGTCAGTCAGGACTTTTCTTTTTATCCATATAAAATAAGATGACAGAGGGGCTTGTGGCTAAGTAATAACAGCCGCTCGGGTCGATCGATGAGGTTAAGCTGCGCTTGCCGCGGTTGGTCCGTGGATGGATGACCATCTATACATCTTGGTATGTTGTCGTCAGAAGCCCGAAAGTTTGACAACCAGTCTTACCAAGGGTATCGTATTAACCAATACTGGGTTCTGGAATTCAAATAGGCAGTCGCTCCATGTAAAATACTAGTATTCAGCTGCATCCGGTTAGACTGGAAGCCGACCACAACGTAGTAGGGAAAAGGCTAGGCAGATTGACTGAGAAGAAGATGACCGACTTCCAAAGAAAGGTGGAGGTTCAGGAGGATATCAATTCGGATGTTTTTTTTTTTTGAGAAATCTGAGATTAAAAGTCATAATTTAATCGTTATTTATCTAATCCATACTAATATTATAAATTCGAAAGTAACTCTGTCTGTCTGTCTGTTACCTTTTCACGCCTAAACCACTGAACGTATTTCGATAAAATTTGGCAAGTGTTGGGGTTATCTCGTCGTTAACGGATACCCCGGTAGTTGTTGTAGGTAGTTAGTTAGTTCACGCCAAAACCACTGTTATGTTGGATAGTTTATTTGTGGAAACAGTTTAGTTTAGTTATCTGAGCCGCACTTGATGTTGTGTTATTAGGTAATGATCGACCCGCACATTGGCGCGTGACGGAGATTCAGTTACGACTAAAGTTATTATAATAAGTAGGTATAAATTAGGTACGCTTAATCAACTAAACGTACTTTTGCTGTATGAGCATTCTTGGCTCGTACATGCTCCCGAGGGAAAGGTAGGTATACGTACTCAGATCACCAGACTTGCGTTACAAGTTAAATAGGTAAGTATAAAAATGTTATAAAATTAATAAAAGCAATCAAAATAATAAGTAAGAAATATTTCTTAAATAATTAATCATAGTTTGAATCTTGTTCCGATTGCTGAATGTCCACTTCGTATTTTAGCGTAGGCAGGAATTTCTTTTAGTTCTATATCTTCTGTCCTCTCTCGAGTCTTGTTCGTGTTGGTATTGGTATTGCTCTTCTTACGAGCTTGAAGATATCTTCTTACTAGGCAAACTATTATAGCGGCGGCGATTCCTCCCACCAGCAAAGTGCTTATAGCGTAGTTGCCGATGTCGTGGACACTAAGGTCGTTAGGTAGGCTCTCTCGTCCCTTTTGTGCGATTATCTGGTCATCTAATAATCTGTGTTCATTAGATAAGTTTAGTTTTGGTAGCACGATCTTTGTGGTTTTGAACGTATTCCACATGTCATTTGGTGAGTCAATAGTAGGTACCTCCAAGGTAATTCCAATATTAGTACTGCTACTAAAAACGTTGTGTGAGTAAATTGTAGCATCTTTGTGCTGAAGTATGCAATCCTGACCTAGGGCAAGGAGCCCTGCCTTTGTTATAATTGTTGTTGTGATTCGATTTTCGCATACAATGCGAGTCGTACATTCAGTTATGCAATTATACAGCCATATGTTTGGTCTCTGTAATTTTATCCATTCGTCAGTGCATTGTTGTGGTACCCAATTACATGTAATGTTATGTACATTTTGGCTTAGTATTTTAGCTTCGCAAGATGCCTTGGCTCCATGCATGTTGCTGATAGTTGTAGAGGCGTTAGCGAGGAGACCTTAGGGTTTAATTAGTCCCTTTCTTTTGCTTCCCGTGTTCGACTTCTGGACTCTCTTCTTGTGACTCAGTGCTTCCGCATACCTCGTTTATAGGTAGCGGGGCTAGTTTAGTTATGGGTCTTTTTAGTATCCCATTTTGTGTCTTGAGCGTGACTACTCGTACTAAGTTATCGCTGCCTGGATGCAGTTCCACTACGCGTCCCATAGCCCATCTGCTTGGGGGTAGATTAGTTTCTCTGACGAGAACTAGTTGTCCCTTCTGTAAGTTTTCTTTAGTTTGTTGCCATTTGTTTCGGTTTTGTAATGAATGAAGGTATTCTTTCGACCAGCGATCCCAATAGTGTCGACGCATGAGCTCGATGAGTTTCCAGTTGTTTCTGATGTCTATCGCTTTCGTTTCTTCAGGTTCATTGAGTGCTAGTGTTAGTGTTGGACTCCCCGAGAGAAAGTGACCCGGGGTGAGGTATTCCAGATCTTCCACATCTTCTGTTAATGGACACAGCGGTCTGCTGTTCATGCACGCTTCGATTTGTGTAAGGAGCGTTGCAAATTGTTCGTAGGTAAGCTTCTGTTGTCCGATTACTCGTTTCAGGTGTGCTTTCATGGAGCGAACAGCAGCTTCCCATAAGCCTCCTGCTGATGGCCAGGATGGAGCGTTGAAGTGCCACTCGATTTGAAGGTTGTTGATCTCTTTAAAGAACTCAGAAGATAGCATTGTTTTAAATAGTTTGAACTCTTCTTTAAAAACTCTTGCGGCTCCGACGAAGTTGGTTCCGTTATCGGAATAGATATGTTTTGGGGTGCCCCTTCTGGCGCACATTCTTTTTAGTGCTGCGATGAAAGTTTGCGTTGATAGGTCCGAAACAAGTTCGATATGTACTGCTTTGGTGCACATACATATGAATATGGCTATGTAGCCTTTGCAGGTCTTTATCCCGCGGCCTTTGTTTATCTTTACATCCACATGGCCTGTAAAGTCGATGCCGGTGTGTGAAAACGGCCTCGATGGAGTGATCCTTTCTTTAGGAAGGTTGCCCATCAACTGTTCAGTTCGGTTTGTTGCGTATCGACGGCATCGAATGCATTGTCGCAGTATTTTCTTGACGGTTCGATTGCCGCTGATAATCCAGTAATTGTTTCTTGTGTCAGCTAGCGTTAATCTTGCTCCACCGTGTAAGGTTCGTTGATGTGCCTTTTCAATAATTAATTGAGTTAGTCTTCCCTCTCCTGGTACGAGGATGGGGTGTTTCATTTCCACTGGCAAGTTTGAGTGGTTTAGACGTCCTCCAACTCGTAAAACTCCGTAAGAGTCCAAAAATGGATTAAGTTTCAAAATGGTGCTTCTGTTGAGAAGTTTTCCACCTTTCTTGAGAGAATTTATTTCCTTTTCAAAATAATCCCGTTGCACTGATTTGATAATTATAAACAGTGCGTTGTTTATTTCATTTAAGTTCAGTTCATGGCACTCAGTTGACCTTCTTTTGTTTCGTAATGCATCAGCAAAACGTATCACTAAGGCGAGTATTCTTGTAATACGATCTATGTCGCCATGTCGCTCAAGTAATGAATCGATTAAATCATTTTTAATCGACGTGGGTTCCGTACTATTAGTCGTGTAACAGTTTGTTAAGGAGCCCTCGTTTGTGGTATAAGTTTCTTTGTAGATGAGGTCTTGTTTTTCTAGCTCCTTAAGCCATTTTGGGCCTTCCCACCATAGGGTAAAGTTGACCAGTTTTGTCGGTGGGAGTCCTCTTGTTGCACAGTCGGCAGGGTTTTCGTTCGTCTTCACGTAACCCCAGTTTATCGAAGGCACGATGTTTAATATTTGTTCGGTTCTATTGGTTACATACTTTTCGTATTTAGTTTGACTTCCTTGAAGCCATGCTAGGACGACTTTAGAATCAGTCCAGCAGGTAATCCTTAGATCGTAATCTTCCAGGATCTTAGTTATCCTTTGTAGGAGTTTCGCTAGCAAAACTGCGGCGCATAATTCCAACCTCGGAATCGTAGTTTTCTTTTTGATTGGTGCCACCTTTGTTTTTGCCGCGAGTAGTGTAGTTTCGTACGCGCCGGTGGGTGACGTAGTTCTACTGTAGATAACGCATGCGTAGGCTTTCTCGCTCGCGTCACAGAAGGCTTGCAATTCGATCGCCCTGTTTTCGTTTTTTATCCATCTTGGTAGACTTATGTATTTTATGTTTGGCAAGTCAGATTTAATTTGCAACCATTCGTTTTCTATGGAGTCTGGAACATTTTCGTCCCATCCAATGTTTTTATAGGTATCACTCCATAGTTTTTGAAAAAGCAGTTTTGCTTGTAGGGTAATTGGAGCCAACCAACCGAGTGGATCGTAAATCTTGCTTATTTCTGACAATAGCCTGCGTTTAGTGTATGGTGCATTTTTGTTGTTGCTAGGCGCTTCGTTAATAAAATGGAAGGTGTCGCTTGCGTCATTCCATGCGAGTCCAAGTGTTTTGCTGAACTCTTGTTGCTTGAAGTTAAATTCGTTATTGTTACTTTTCTCTTTCGACTGTAGTTCTTTGAGAATAGATGGTTCGTTCGTGGACCATTTCCGTAAAACAAATCCGCCTTTCTTCAGTAGTTCGCTTAGCTCCTTTTGCAGTTGCTTCGTTGATTCTATGGTATGGTGACCTGTGATTGCGTCATCCATATAAAATTCGTTAAGTAGCGCCTTTTGGGCCAATGGGAAAGCGTTGCCTTCATCTTTGGCCAGCTGTTGGAGAGTGCGCATCGCTATGAATGGAGCGACTTTGGTCCCGTATGTTAGGGTACACAGCTGCATATCTCTCAGTGGTTCTCTCTTGGAGTTTCTCCAAATTATTTTTTGAAGACATTGTTGGTCTTGATGAATAAGGATTTGACGGTACATTTTTTCAATGTCCGCCGTTAGAACATATTTATAGCTCCGCCATTTTATGATCAGGTTTAGAATGTCCTTTTGAAGATTAGGCCCTTTTTTCATCAAATCGTTTAGGCTGTGCCCGGAGTCTGTTTTCATTGATGCGTTAAAAACAGCTCGTAGTTTCGTTGTTGTTGAGCACTCCCTTACTACACCGTGGTGTGGTAGGTAGGCTTGTACTCTATTATCGGATTCTGTCACTGGTTTCATGTGACCTAATTCGATATATTCTTGGATAAATTCTTTATAAAGTTTAGCGAAATGTTCTTGTCTCGCCATTTTCTTTTCTAAATGAAGAAATTGTGCTGTCGCTTGCGGTTTCGAGTTACCAAGGTTTTGTTCATAGTTAGGGTTCATCGGCATTTTCACCACATAACGCCCGTTGCGCAATCGCTCTGTTGTTTCTGTGTAATATTTTTCACAGAATTCGTTTTCCGCCGTAATTTCGGGTTCCGAAGGGATGTCTTCTATCTCCCAAAATTTAGTTAGGGTGTCTAGCTCTGTTAGAGTAACTAGACAGTTGAATTGTTTTGTAGCACCGCACAGTATCCAGCCCAACTTTGTCTGTTGCGCTACTGGCGAGTTATTGTTATGCTTGAGTATTCCTCCTAAGATCACATCGGAGTAAACATCTGCTCCAAGCAGTAGATCGATGGGCCCAGAGATGTTGTAGTCTGGATCAGCCAACTTGATATCACGAAGGTGCGTCCAGTTGCTCGTGTTGATCGTTGAGTTAGGCAGATTGTTAATGAGCTTACTCATCACTAACGCTTCGGTTTGGAATGTATAATCAGAGTGGATAGACTTGCATTCCAATTTTATCATCCCTTTACTTTTGCCCATTACAGTGCCAACGCCAGTGACCGCAGCATTCATTCTGTTTCGGGGTAAGTTCAACCGTTGAGCAGCATTTTCTGTGACCAAGGTTACTTGAGAGCCTTGATCCAGTAACGCCCGGAGGACGACGTAATCTCCCTCCTTGTTCTTGACTCTTAATTGAAGAGTCGTTAAGAGTATCTCTTGTTCACCGTTGATGTGGTTAGATGTTCGCTCAGCCACCGTTGATGTGGTTGGCTTTGATTGTTGCCCTTTTAGATTATCATCATGGAGAAGGGAGTGATGTTTGAAGTTACACGTGCGGCATGTTTTCGTTGAATTACATTTATTTCCGCCGTGACTAAACAAACAATTTTTGCACAAATTCAGGTTGCTTGTTGTTTGGTTTCGCGTTGCGACATCCATGTTCAAAAATGTAGAACACTGCCTTAGCGTGTGTTCGTTTTTGCAGAGTGGACATTTCCTCAGCGTTGCATGGAAGGTTTTTGTCCACTTTTCTGTTGCCTTAAAGTTCGTTGACTTGTTGTTATTATAATTTTTATGTTGATTATTCGTTGAATAATTTTGTTTCCCCCCGTTCCTTTTGGTACGGGATGTTTCCTGCGTTATGAATTGCAGTTCTAGGAACTCCATAAACTCCTCTAAGTCTGGGAGCTCTCTTGAATGTTTCATCGTCTTGATGTAGTCACCGTACGTGACGTCATCCAGTTTTGAGGACAGTAAGTACACGATAAGTGGACCCCATACTGGAATGTTGATGTCAATGTTTTCTAGGCCATTTAAACACTCTTTCGTTGTGTCATACAGCTTCTTCATGTTATTTGAGTTCGGTTTGTCGATGGATGATTGATTGAGAAGTGTGTCTATGTACGAGGTGAAAAGTAATCGCTTGTTGTCGTAGCGGTGTTGAATAATGTCTAGGCACGAGTCATAATTATCAGCACTCACAGGAAGGTGCTTGATTAATTTTTCCGCTTCACCTTTCAATTTAGATTTCAGGAACTTCATTTTCTGCGTTTTGTTCAGCGTTGGATTGTTATGAATCATTTCAAAGAATAAATCCCTAAAAGAGATCCAATTGTTGAAAGTTCCGTCGAACTCCGGTAATTCCATACGCGGTGTTGTTTTTTCGTAGTGGGATGTTTCAAAGATTTTCCTATTTAGCTCTTCCTTTAGGTTGTCGTAGACTTGCTCCCAATGGTCGAATTTTGCTTCATAGTCTTTGTCGTTCCCTTGCAGTAAGTAGCTTAGTTCCCAGTGAATCTTGTCGATGGATTCCCATTTAGATCGTAGTATGTTGACTTGATCTTGGAGTTGCCACTTCTCTTTCATGCTATCCAGATTAATTTTGGAGACCGCTCGCTTGAAGGCGTTGAAGTTACACATTTGATTACGTAACAGCGTTGATAGGTGCTTGTCCGTTTCATCTCCGATTTGTTGGTGTACTCCAGTTGTATCAAATTGCGGTGTTCCGGGAGTTTCTAGTATTTTCGGTTTTGACATACCCGAAGATCCAGGTTCGTTAATCAACTTGTTTCGTAGTTGATTCATAGATTGCGTTGTTTCGTCAACTATGCTTCTTGTTATGATGAAAATGTCTTTCTTGAAGTAGTCATGTTCTTGTTGTATATACTCGTACTTCTTCAAGATTTCATGATTTGATTGAAATTCATCCCAAAGGGATTGTAAAGCTTCAATTCGCTTGTTTAGGTAGTCCGTGGTTTTTCTACTCACAGCATCCTTTTTGTAGTTAGTTTTAAGAGCTTTGATTTTCTCGTAGCTGCTCTGCTGCTTAGTTATAAGTTCCACAAATTCAGTATAGTCTTCTGTCGACATTGTTTATGCCTTGTGGCTGTTAGTGGTTGGCGTGTAGGTACTCACGAAGTTTTCGGAGCTGAAGTAACCGCAGTGGACGTTATCCCCGCTGATTATTTTTTGTTTGAAGCAGTAGACGTTATCTCCGCTGTAGTAACCGCCTTGGACGTTATCCTCGGTGGTTGTTTCTTGATTGTAATTTGAAGCAGTAGACGTGATCTCTGCTGGTTCGTTAGTTGCAGGTGCTCAACGCAGCTCACCCTCCTTTACGTCATGTACAACGTCTCAATGCTACTGGTTAGACCCGCTTGTGGGAAGCCAGCAACACCGATTTGCTAACGTAACCTGGGATATACCACGCTAAGCAAGCTCGAAGGACCAAAAGATGTTGGGGTTATCTCGTCGTTAACGGATACCCCGGTAGTTGTTGTAGGTAGTTAGTTAGTTCACGCCAAAACCACTGTTATGTTGGATAGTTTATTTGTGGAAACAGTTTAGTTTAGTTATCTGAGCCGCACTTGATGTTGTGTTATTAGGTAATGATCGACCCGCACATTGGCGCGTGACGGAGATTCAGTTACGACTAAAGTTATTATAATAAGTAGGTATAAATTAGGTACGCTTAATCAACTAAACGTACTTTTGCTGTATGAGCATTCTTGGCTCGTACAGCAAGGTTATAGATGGTATCCTGGGGACGGACATAGGCTACTTTTTTTTTCAAAAATAATCCTCCAGGGGGTGATATAGGGAATGAAAGTTTGTATGGGAAACTCAGTATTTCTTAAGTTAGGGATGTGAAAATTAAAATGTATGCTTTTGATAGGAAATAAAGAAATATTCAGTTCAGCGTTTTTGAAAAATCATCCCCTAAGGTGGTTAAATAGGGGTTGATCTTAAAATTTACAAAACTGCACGGATTTCGACATAATTTGGCAAGGCTTTATACAGCATCCTGAGGAAGGACATAGGATACTATTTTTTTTCAAAAATAATACTACAGGGCGTGATATAGGGGATGAAAGTTTGTAACGGAAACACAGTATTTCTTAAGTTAGGGATAACAAATTTATGCTATTGGTAGGAAATTAAGAAATATGCGGTTCAGCGTTTTTGAAAAATCATCCCCTAAGGGGGTAAAATAGGGGTTGATTTTAAAATTTACAAAACTGCACGGATTTCGACATAATTTAGCAAGGCTTTATATAGCATCCTGGGGAAGGACATAGGATACTATTTTTTTCAAAAATAATACTACAGGGGTGATATAGAAGGGAAACCCAGTATTTCTTAAGTTAAGGATAACTTTACGCTATTGGTAGGAAATTAGGAAATATGCGATTCAGCGTTTTTGAAAAATCATCCCCTGAGGGGGTAAAATAGGGGTTGATTTTAAAATTTACAAAACTGCACGTATTTCGATAAAATTTGGCAAGGCTTTATATAGCATCCTGGGGAAGGACATAGGCTACTTTTTGTCTTAAAAATAATCCTACGCGGGGTGATATAGGGGATGAAAGTTTGTATAGGAAACTCAGTATTTCTTAAGTTAGGAATGTGAAAATTAAAGTGTATGCTTTTGATAGGAAATAAAGAAATATGCGGTTCAGTGTTTTTGAAAAATCATCCCCTAAGGGGGTGAAATAGGGGTTGATTTTAAAATTTACAAAACTGCACGGATTTCGATAAAATTTGGCAAGGCTTTATATAGCATCCCGGGGAAGGACATAGGCTACTTTTAAGTAAAAATAATCCTACAGGGGGTGATATAGGGGATGAAAGTTTGCATGGTAAACCCAGCATTTCTTAAGTTATGGATATGAAAATTCAAATTATAAATAATTATAATTATATCGGACAGCCCTATGTTTTCCACATAAACGTTCCCATGGGATATTTTCCGACATCCACGCGGGCGAAGCCGCGGGCAAAAGCTAGTAAGTAATAAATTATTCTTCGTAACAAAATTAAGTTTATTCATGTGATTTTTTATTTTTACCAAAAGGCTTCATTTTAAAATGCCTTTCACTTCTCCTTTGGTAAATATTAAAAAAAAAATCATGAGTCCCTTGTTGATGTAGTAAAAAACTTTTTAACAAAAAAAAAAACCGACTTCCAAAAAGCACTACAAAGTGAAAAATAACTTTGATTTCGGAAGTCGGTGTCTTTCGTTTTTTTATTAACTTGCTTTTTTTTGCCACCGACTTCCGAAATCAAAGTTATTTTTCACTTTGTAGTGCTTTTTGGAAGTCGTTTTTTTTTTATTTGTTAAAAAGTTTTTATTTCTCGCTTTTTAGTGGGTCTGTTTATAATTTGTATAAGTTACAATAGTCTAATGTCAATTGCTCATCACATGTTACAATATATTGCTTTTCCCGATGCTGGGACGTTAATTGTTGAGGAGTTCTGCTGGTAAGAACCAGGAGAACTCCTCAACAACCACTCACCACACGCATTGTGCGACGAGCGGAAATTGCTTAGCAACCATATTAAAGTAATCGAATCGCAACCCGTGAAATATTTATCATTGAGTAGTTCCGGTAGCCATCTGTGGTCTTCATCATCAGTTCCACTTCACCAAGTGGTGCTTTCCGAGAGTAAATGCACGAGCTACTATAAAAAATACCCAAATCGCTATAGGTGTGCCTATAATATTTGAAGAGTTCCTTCGATTTCTCCAGGATCCCATCATCAGAACTGGATTTTGACAAAAATGGGACCATTTGGGAAGTATACCCTTTCCAACAAAAAAATATTTTTTCAAATCGGTGGGCAAGCGACGGAGTTATGCGCGAACAAACATAAAAAAAAAAATAAAAAAATAAAAAATACAAACATCCGAATTGAGAACCTCCTCGTTTTTTAGAAGTCGGTTAAAAAAGAAACAAATATTCTTACCACGTATTTTGAACGTCAACCCTACTAAAATATTGGTTCAACGAATCGCTCAACAGAGTCAATTCAATGTAGATGCAGGTATCATAAACTAATAAAAAAATCATCCGAAACTTCCTCTGATGTGGGCCCCTCGAATACTGACGTGGGTGGTCGTGGGATCGAAATACTGAAGAAATCGCACGCTTTGGTGAACGTTCCCGTGGCGACGAAACGTTTATAAAGAAAGCGAATTATTTAAAAATAAACACGGTAAAAAAGGATTGAGGAAAAGAAAGCAAATCGACACGTGCAAACATGAACCTAAATAAGAAAAAAAGTTACATATACTCCATCGGTTTAGGTAATTAAATGAAGGTAAACAAAAAAAAACAGGTGTTGTAGCGGTTGGTTAACCGACTAAACGTAATACCTGTCACTTGTCGTCATGCTACGACACTGTTGTACTCTTCAATTTAGCAACATTATACAACGAATTATAAAGTTGCTAAATTGAAGAGTACAACTGTGTCGTAGCATGACAACTGAAGTGACAGGTATTACGTTTAGTCGGTTAACCAGAAACGTTTTTTTTTTGTTTACCTTTCTTTAATTCCCTAAACCGATGGAGTGTAGTTATCTACTGGATTTATAACCACGTGTAATAAGAAAACTTTGAAATTACAGTGTCCCAGTTTTGAGTAATTCATCAACTCGTCCCACATGTTTACGGCCCATTTGGGACGACTTGACGAAAATAAATTATATTTATATTTTATACTAGTGTCCGTCCCTGGGGGGCTACTCCCTAAGTCCGTCCGTCATTCCGTCCGTCCGTTCATCCGTCCGTCTGACATTACGATCCATCAAAACAAGTGTAAAAGTTACATTTTTCGGACGGGCAAAAACACATCGGGAGTAGGGACAACTGGCAAATCATGTTGGCATTCATATTTCGTTCGGGCCCCGAACCAATCATCCATCCGTTGGTGATACAGAGTAGGAATCGTAAAGCCGAAACTACGGGCTTCGTGCTTAGGGAGTAGGCCCCCTGCTTCGCACGGTTTTTACGACTTGACAAAACATTGACATGTCTTTTTTGTAATGTAAGTTTAACTAAAATCTACTAAAATCATAAACCTTCCTAAATTAATTATAATAAATGATTATTAATTTGATTCGATTCGTTTCACAGACACGAAATGCAACTTAATTTTTTTTTTTTTTTTTTTTTTTTTGTTTAGAGATATAGTATCATTTAGTTAGTAGGGACAACTCGTTATATTACGCACAGTATTACAGTTCCCTGAATATCTGCCAATATTGCAAAGCGAAAGTAGAGATGCATTAAAGAATGTTTCATTTTAAACTCACGCATCTGAATTGCTAGTGATTACGGGGCCGTAGCCAGGAATTCATTTAAGTAGGGGGGAGGTTAGGGTTGTCAACTTTTTTCTGACAACCCTAACCTCCCCCTGAAGAAACAAGAATTTCTGCTTTCAGAGAAATAATACAGCATTGTCATTGATGTATCAATAAGGTAGATATGGTTCGCGCTCCTCGTACGTGGCCCGCATAAATTGTGTTACGCACACAATTGACATCTGTCACAATCGAACTGGCGTTTCGGTGCATGTAGTCGTGCGCCGAGTCCAGCACCCTAATTGCGTAACACATTATCAATCGGTGTTTGAATCATTTTGAAACAAATTACTAATCCATTGCTTCATATATTCGAAAAATTTGTCTGCTCGGAAATGTAAATAACGCAATGAATGTTGTTGAACTGTCAAAATGAAACCAACTCCGATTGATATGATGATTGATAAATACCATTTACATACATATGACAGATTTCACTTCTTGACAGTACATCCTCTCGTGGAGTTCGTTTTCCTCTGTCAGGCTACTCAAATCTCTAAACAATAAACTACTATAAAAAACTTTTTTACAAAAAACAAAACCGACTTCCAAAAAAACACTACAAAGTGAAAAATAACTTTAATTTCGGAAGTCGGTATCTTTGGATCTGTATTTTAGGTTTTTGCCCCCGACTTCCGAAATTAAAGTTATTTTTCACTTTGTAGTGTTTTTTTGGAAGTCGGTTTTGTTTTTTGTAAAAAAGTTTTTATTTTTCACTTTTTAGTGGGTCAGTTTGTAATTTATCTAAGTTACAATAACCCAATGTCAACTGCTCATCACGTTTTACAAAATATTGCTTTTCCCGATGCAGGCACGTTAATTGTTGAGGAGTTCTCCTAGTAAGAACCAGGAGAACTGGAGCTCATGGTGAAGTCACCATCACCATTATGCATTTTGACGAGCATAAACCATAATAAAGTAATCGAATCGCAACCTGTGATATACTTAGATATAATTGAGTATTTCCGATGGCCATCTGTGGTCTTCATCATCAGTTCCAGTTCACCAAATGGTACTTTCCGAAAGCAAATGTACGAGTTTCTATAAAAATACCGAAATCGATACAAGTGTGCCCATAAAATTTGAGGGTTTCCCTCGATTTCCATGGGATCCCATCATCAGATCCTAGTTGGGAAGTATACCCTTTCGAACAAAAAAAGAAAAATCCAAATCGGTCCAGCCATTTTCGAGTAATCGGGGAACATACATAAAAAAAAACAAAAAAAAAAAAAAAAAAAAAGTCCGACGAGTTGAGAACCTCCTCCTTTTTGAAGTCGTTAAAAAGCTCACGCTTCAAAAGCCATGTGAGTTTTCCGCACGTGAATTATCCAGATTTATCTCAATAATATATTGTATGAAAATATTGTGACAGCTTCACTAGATTCAGATACTATTATATCTTTCGAATTTTACAGCTGAAGTGGGTAGATAATCAATGTGTATTCTATAAAATATAAACAGAACAGGAAGATGTGTTGAAAAGAGAAATGTTATACAATTCGTTGCATTGGTATTATTTTTATAAGTGTGAATGAATTTGCAATCAAGGTCGTTAAAAGTTTTGAAGAGCACAAAATTCAGAAACTTGTTCAGTCATGTATTCTCTATTCAAATTATTCTAAAGTGATGTTATTTCTCACAGAACAGACTCAATTAAAAGTCAAAGAGGTTCTGTTCTGTGTTATTTCTGCTTAAACTAATATCAACTTTATTTCCTTACCAATCGTGTGGATATTGAAGTTACATAATATAAACACACGCCTTCTTAACAGACGCCATCTGCAGCTATGATCCTTACAAACTCCTTTGGCTTGTTATTTCTCTAAAAACACTTCGTTCTAAGTTTGTTATTAAGTTACTGTATGGTTGTCTCATTAATACAATAAAGATTATGATTTAGTAATTAGTTGAAAAATACTTGGTATAATCATTCTGAGAGTCGAAAATAATTGTGCATTGACTGAGGTCTCAATTACTCCTTTTGAAGTAACTTTTTAACATTGTTCTATAAAATGCTTCGCACGTTAAACTCTTCTAATTACGAAGACACCGTTAGTGGGAGGGGTGGATGGTAAATACCATCCACCGACGCCTGGGCAGTGAGTGGAAGCATGCACTGCCCAGGGCCCCAAGTCTGCTATTTTTTACATTCCAACACGATCCCATTGTCACTGCATTGTCATTTTGCTAAAAGTTCGTAATCTGCTAAATTCATAATTTCATACAATGGAGTGTCAGTGGTTGACCATTGGAAAGTCATAATGACGCCATTATGACGCCATTATATTAGTAGATTACCAAACTTGTCAAAATCAACAATTATGAAATCAATGATAGACCATTCTGACACTTGTAATAGCAGACTTGAGGCCCTGGAGTTGCGGGTTGTGTCGCAGACTACAAAGCTGTAAATTACGTTTGCGAAAAATTTGGGAAAATCTCAGGATTTTTCAATGGAAATCAGGTTTTTCCTGTTCTTTTAAATTTTCTATCTGGTAACCCTAGACGCGGGTGACATGATGTCATTTGATGCAGACTGACATTTCAGTGGATATTTAAATGAAACCTTGTGTTTAAAAACAAGCAAACAGCACCGTAATAAATATTAAATTAATGAATAGTTATGAAGAAGTCCATATATAAAATTCAATCTGTTTTCACCTACGCCCAAGCCAACTGAAGGATAATTTCAAGGAAAGGCCTTCTTCCATTTTCTTTGTACTGGTACCGCCGCCACCGTCAGGATTCTCTGTTGTTAATCGCTTAGCTTTGTAATAAAAGGTTCCAACGATGTAGAAAATGAACGAAGCGGCATTTGAGTGCTAACATATGATAAGAAAACTGTAGACACAGAGCAGACAATGTATAGATGCGAAACCCATGAACTTTCCCATTAACTTTCAAGAGTTTTATTAAATGTAGTTAGTTATTTAAGGTAAAAAATATTATTTGTTGTTAGATATAAAAGGTTAGATAAGTTATTTTTTAAGTTGATGACTACACTGTCGCATTAGGTTAAAGCCTGTAATGATAGCTGTAAGGATGATAAATAAATAAATAAATAAAAAAAAAAGTTCCTTTGTATCTAAACCAGCCCAGACGCACTCCGCATTTTAGGTATGAAGCTACAAGTGCGTGGCGGGCTCGACTTGTCGGACTAATTTTGTGTGGGCTGCCGCGTGCTGGGTCGTAAAAGAAGACAACCCTAATGAGTCAGCAGGTCTAAGAGTTACGCGATAGAAAGAGAGGCTTCTAGAGACTTCTAGTGAATATAGCTGTAGGTAATTAACGCTGTGTGACCTGAATTGCACTTAAATGATTTTGCGGGGTGAATCTTCTGTACTTGTATTATTATGTATTCTGTGTCTAAACTTCGAGAAAACATCGAGGTTTCTTTGTTAAATCTGAGTTAAATATTAATCTATTAATCTACATAAATAAAAAGAGAAGTCCTGACTGACTGACTGACTGGCTGATTGACTGACTCATCAACGAACGCCCAGCCCAACCCGATGGACCTAGAAAGCTGAAATTTTGCACAGAGGTTCCCTTTATAATATAGAATTCCCGGTAGTACGTTCCCGTGGGATATTTTCCGACATCCACACGGGCAATTATTATAATAATCAACGATTTAAATACAGGGTGTAAGTGTAAACAGTAGCAATCTTTTAAGGGGTCATTGTACTCTTAATTATGAACAACTTTTACTACGGGACCAAACCTGAAATCGCGAAAAAAAATCAGCTGTTCAGTACATTTATGTTCGCATAATTCGTCAAAATGTAGGGAACAGCTGAATTTTTTTCGAGATTTCAGGTTTGGTCCCATAGTAAAAGTTGTTCATAATGATGAGTACAATGACCCCTTAAAAGATTGCCACTGTTTACACTTACACCCTGTATATTTATTTTTATTCTATGCTGCTACTACTCGTACGCACGGCTACAGATCAAGCTATACATTTCCAGTATAAGCTGATCTCGCATTGTGTAGGATTTCCTTACAATGAGAGGTCAGTGTTAACTGGATAATAATAATAATAAGATAATAATATTTATTTTGTGAAACATGAGTACTTATACAGGTCTTATAATATTATTTTAGGCAGGCTACATGTTTTGCCATTTATGGCGTACAAAATTAGTCATATTGGACCAACAAATACAAAAAGAAAAAGCAGAGAAACAGATTACAACCATTTGAATTAAATTTTGATTAAATAATAATAATCAGCAGCTAATTAAAAGTCCGTAACAAATTATGAATTAAAATCATGTCAAAGCTCAATAGATAATGCTTAATACAATGTCAGAATAAATAAGTAATTGTAAATTGTAATAATAATACATAATGTCATAACCATTGATACTATTATAATGTCAAGTGTTGAGTAAAATTGTAACAATAATTAATTATCATTAAACCAATATTAATGTCAGTTTTCTTTATATGACATGTATTCGTTAAGGTCATAAAAGCATTTTTCTTTTAACCATTGTGTTACCTTTTTTTTAAACATCGTCAAAGGTAAATCTTTGAAAGCGTCAGGTAATTTATTACTGGAAATGTATAGCTTGATCTGTAGCCGTGTGTATATACGCACGTGTCGCTCTAAGTACTTGAATGAGTTTTTCAATATAAACAGACACAAATACACATGTTTAGATTCCCGGAACATCCACCGCGTTCCATTCGCCCGCCCGCGCCATTATGTACTTCGTTTTCACTTAGCTTTCTTTCTGACTTTTTTCTTTTTGCTCGGCGTTTTATTTTATTTTAATCCGAACCGGTCGAAGTGGCGGTGCTTGGGGGAGGCCTATGTCCAGCAGTCGACTTTCGGCTGAAATGATGATGATGAGGTAAATAGCTCACTCAATAGAACAGAAGTTTGTCTTTAGTATTGTAGATAAACAAGTTCTCTGGTTTAATATTAAACCAGAGCACTTCTTTATCTCCTAATTCAGTTACTTTCAACAAAACTTTTTCTGCCTGCAAAGAGCCTGATAAAAAGTTTCCTTAGCTTACCTAAAAAAATTCGGAAGAAAAGTAAGTAGGTAGGTACATAATTAGCAAACTGTTATAATAAGATTAGTTATAAATTATTTTCTTTCTACAAATAGGTTTGCACAAACACTTTTACACGTCAATCATATTTTTTAAAACTAGACGAGGTCGGCGTTTCCTATCTGACTACTCTGAGAAGAAAGACCGAAACAAACTCAGAGGTCACAGTCTCTTTTAAAGACCAGACATAATCTTGGTCAGATCATGTGAAGACCATGTAGATTGGTTCTGAAATTGTCATTTGGGGAAAGGACCACACAGATTGAGTGGACCTGTCAAGTCAGTGCACGCATTTGTCAGTAATCGTGCAGCTCAACTCAGAACTTAGTTTAAGTTATAACGAAACACTGCATAATACGGCACGTATTACAGAACCTCACTCAAGACTCAAGCATTACTTAAAACTAGTTTCAACCAATCAAATAGCTTTAAACTAGTTAGGGTTCCGTACCAAAATGGTAAAAAAGGAACCATTACGGTGTCACTCAGTCTGTCTGTCTGTCTGTCTGTCACAGCTGGATATCTCAAGAACTACTAATGCTATCAATTTGAAATTTAGAATAGTTTTAGACCCAACTACCGTTGACCCAACTATTTTGCAAATAAGAAAGAAATTAAAATATTTATATTTTTTTTGCAACTACTACTACTACTACTACTTTTTGGGGCTACTAGGGCATGTGGGGTGTCATATAAAAGAGCGCTGTTTGCACATTCTCAAATTTTTTTTTTATTTTTAGGGTTCCGTACCTCAAAAGGAAAAAACGGAACCCTTATAGGATCACTCGTGTGTCTGTCTGTCTGTCTGTCTGTCTGTCCGTCTGTCCGTCTGTCACAGCCAATTTGCTCCGAATCTAATAGACCGATTAAGTTAAAATTTGGTACACATATGGATTTCTGTGACCCAAACACGTACAGCTAAAGTAAATATATGAATTTTGAATATGAGAGTCACTTTTAGGGGGAAAATAAGAAAATTAAAAAAAAAGTTTTGTAAACTGTACCGTGTGACATATCAAATGAAAGGGCTTACTATGAGGGTCTCATATATATTTTTATTATAATTTTAAAATATATTGTTTTAAAGTTATTAAAGAAAATAGACGAAAATTGACCATTCCCCCCCCCTTATCTCCGAAACTACTGATCCCAAAATTTTGAAAAAAATATAGAAAATAGTTCCATACCTGTAGATTACAGGAAAACCTATAAGAAGTCTGTGGTCTTAAAATAACATGGTAAATCTATATATATAAAAAAATCAAAGTCCTGACTGAGTCACTGACTAATATATCAACGCACAGCCCAAACCAATGGACCTAGTGACTTGAAATTTTGCACATAGATACCTTATATAGTGTAAACATCCTCTATGGAAGGGTTTTTGGAAATTACATCCCTAAGCGGGTAAAATAGGGATGAAAGTTTGTATGAAAAATCCTATCCCTTGAGTTAATATTCATCTAAGTAAATTATAAAGTTTATCATTTTTAGTTTTCCTAAACTACCCCCTAAGGAGGGATTGGGGGTGTCAAAGTTTGTATGGAGGAAAGCACGCGGTCCGATTAACTCAAAACTCAGTTTTTATACTTGAGACCAAAAATTAAGACTAACGTGTATCAGGGTTTTCCAAAAATCTTCCCCTTTTTTTTTTTTTTTTTTTTTTTTTTTTTTTTTTTGAGGGTGGGAAATCATCAAATAACTTCTCCCGCTCTGGGTGGAGCGGGAGGGCGTGTCAGACTTTTACTGACTAAAACCCACCCGTGTTCCTTCAGTTGCCTATGCCAGGGCCGCGGTAACCCTTTCAGACAACCCGCGACCCCAGCGGCGTCGGCCCTATTGGGCCCCGTCACTTGCTGACATCTCTTTGAGGCGCGCGTGGAACACGACGCGCCGTCGACTCGGGCCTGGTCCTTACCGGACGGCGAGCTACCCGCTGCTCACCGTCCGCAGGCCCGCGCCTACGGTGGCCGGAAATCGCCCCGCGATTCCCGCCGCCCAGGGCGTCTCCTGCGGCGACTGAGGGCGTGAGGCTGCCTCTCCCTCACGCGTTCCGCCTCCTCCTTCGCGAGCATCACTGCTTCGCAGAAGGAGGTGACGGCCTCCCATGCACTCTCGCTCCGCACCATGGCCTGGACCAGGCTCGGACGCGAGAGATCGCCGCCGCCGATCGCCTCCGTGAGAACACGGCGGTGCTCTGCCCAAGCCGGGCAGACCTCCACTGTATGCTCCACCGTGTCCTCCGGGCGATCTACACAATGGAAACACCCGGGCGTTTCCTCCCGCCTTATGCGAAACAGGAACCTCCCGAAACAACCGTGTCCGGTGAGGACCTGCGTCAGGCGGAAGGTGAGGACGCCGTGGCGCCTCTCTAACCACTCCTCAAAGAGGGGACTTATCGCCGCTATTGTGGCGTGCCCAGCGCTGGGTTGCGACAGTCGCGCTCTCCATGCCGCCATGAGATCCCGCCGGAGCTCTGTCCGCTGTACCGTGATTTCTCGCGGCAGCGGAGTTACGCCCCGGCGCTTCGCCTCCTCGCGCCACTCCCACACGTGCGCGAGGACCTTTGCCTCCAGATCCCACGGCGGCAATCCGGCAAGGAGGCTCGCCGCCTCCCGATCTTCCCCTAAGGGGTGAAAAGTTAATTTTATAGCGGAGGATTTTATGGGGGGCTTGATGCGTGTAAATAATGTTTGAGTCAAGTTATTGAAACATATCAGACGATTTTTGAAATTCTTTATTTGTGTTCGTGAAAACAGAGATATAGTTTATATGAAAAATCTTATTAATTTGGTTAATGCACTTGAAACTTAGCAGAAATACTTGCATAAGTAAGTAATAATGTTTGTCATTATTAGTTTTTCAAAACTACGCCTCAAATGAGGTCTAGGGATGTTAAAGTTTGTATAGAAGAATTTTAAAGCGCAGTCCGATTAAAAAAATGGTACTTTGAGTCAAGTTAGGAAACTTGCCCAACGAATTTTCACGGATTTTGACGGCACATAGCTGATGTTTTAAGGAGTAACTTAGGCTATTTTAATTTTAGAAAAATAATTAGGGTTCCGCGCAAGAAAATTAAAATCCATGAAATCAGACAACCACGTACAGTCCAGTACAAACTTACTAAGCCTCCGCTGTCTATTACGGCTACAACAAGAAATAATAAAAATAAAGCAAAGTTAAAAATTTAAGGGGTCGGTCCCATACAATAAACTTTTCATTTTGAAAAAAAAAATAAAAGTTTAATCTAGCATGTGGGGTGTCATCGTCTAGAACTCATCGAGTAGAGTACAAACATATTTTTTTTATCTTCTAAAATGAAGAAATAGGGTGCCGCAAAAGTTGTAAATTTTAGACCATTTTTGTACGAGCTCTAGCGCAACAATTCAACAAATTAGCAATTTGAAACTTCTTTATACCATGTAGGTACCATAAATACTATATTTAATAAACAAATACTGAAAACGGCGATTCATAAGGTATTTTCTTTAAACATGGGTGATTTTCTGCAACTGCAGAAAATAACCTTGTAATTCACAGTATCATTATAAAATAAGTAAAAAGTTATCTTTGCGATTGTTAAACATATAATATGGTACGGAACCCTTCGTACGCGAGTCCGACTCGCACTTGACCGGTTTTTTTTAGGCCATACGGCCTAAAAAATATAAAAAAAATGTTTTCGTCTTCTGATGAAAAATGTAAAAAAAAATACCGTCCCCCCCCCCCCTTATCTCTGAAGTTTGTAAAGAGAAAAATCTGAAATTATTCCATGTGATAGAAGTTTATGTAAAGATTACAGGAAAAATAAAACGATGTCTCTAAATAGCACACTTTTTCAGAAATCGGAACTGAACCCTCGGTGCGCGAGTCCGACTCGCTCTTGACCGGTTTTTTTAAGTAATGCTTGAGTCTTGAGTGAGGTTCTGTAATACGGGCCTTATTATGCAGTGTTTCGTTATAACTTAAACTTAAGTTCTGAGTTGAGCCTTGAGTCTTGAGTCTTGAGTGAGGGCCTTAGACTGCAAAGTGTCTCTGATCAGTGATCACTGATGTGTAAAAGAGGTGAATTAAGTGACTCGTGGCTAAGTAGAAGAAGCTTGGATAGTAGACCATTAATTACATAACATCAGTAATAATCATAATCATGTTAAGACGGTACATAGAGTAAGCAAATTTACAACGCCACTTCTTCCCAGCTAAAGCACTAGGAAGTGGTGAAGGGCGGGCGTTTTAGAGGACTGTAATTTTGACGTGCAAAATGTGCACTGAACAAATTACTTTTGATTTTCATCTTTTATTTCATGAGGAGTTACCGGAAATAGGTTTCATTTCAAACAAACATCAATTCCTTCTTTTTTTGAAGACTTAATAACCGATGAAGAGGTTTGATTCAAAGATTGACTGAAATGTTTTTTCAATCGATGAAAGTGATTTCCGTTTGGCTAGAAAAAAGTTTACATTTGAGATATTAATAGGTTTTCGGCTTGTTATAAATAAAATTGGAATTTACTATCTATATTTAGAAAGATTTTATTGATATAAAATCGATAGTAGCATTCCTAAGGCTGAGATGACGTATAGATAGTAGGTACACCTAAACGCCATTTTTCGTCTTAAAGTTGCCCAAAGGCAAGCCTATGCAATAAAATGGGCAAAAACTCCAGACTCCGGGCTATCATATAGAATTCGATACAAAAAAAAAAGCAATACTTAAGTAACACAATTTTTCCGAAAGGAACCCAAGACTCTGCGCTCAGGTGTTGCGCTTTTGATCTTTAGACCAATGAAGCTTAATTATTATCATTTTTATCTAAATGAGCCTATAAGAAGAACCGTGACACTAATCCTGAATAGTTGTTTTATCTCACGAAAGCGGGCGAGCCATATTTGTATGTGTAAATGTTACATGCACATTGTCTTTGTGTGCGTAAGCTCGGGAGCGCGCTACCTGCAGATACGCACACAAGAGCGCGTGTCTATACGCATTACATCTACAAGTGTGGCTCAACCGCTTTCGTGAGATAAAACAACTGTAAAGGCATAGACTACACTATGCAGAAAATGAAATGTATGTATGAAAATATCCTTTATATTTTAGTTGATGACGCTCAATGGACGGACGAACGGAACAGGTTGTCGGTAGAGATCATTAAATTCATATTGATTTGTCATTATAATTTTAAAATGACAGGCGCCCAGTTCTATGATGAAAATTAAAAAATAATGGATAAGTAATTAATTAATTTGATTATATTAAAAAAACCGGCCAAGTGCGAGACGGACTCGCACACAAAGGGTTCCGTACCATATTATATGTTTAACAATCGCAAAGATAACTTTTTACTTATTTTATAATGATACTGTGAATTACAAGGTTATTTTTTGCAGATGCAGAAAATCACCCATGTTTAAACAAAATACCCTATGAATCGCCGTTTTCAGTATTGTTGATTAAATACAGTATTTATGGTACCTACATGGTATAAAGAAGTTTCAAATTCCTAATTTGTTGAATTGTTGCGCTAGAGCTCGTACAAAAATGGTCTAAAATTTACAACTTTTGCGGCCCCCTATTTCTTAATTTTAGAAGATAAAAAAAAAATATGTTTGTACTCTACTCAATGAGTTCTAGACGATGACACCCCACATGCTAAAAAAAATGAATAGTTTATTGTATGGGGACCGACCCCTTAAATTTTTATCTTTGCTTTATTTTTATTATTTGTTGTTATAGACGTAATAGACAGCGGAGGCTTAGTAAGTTTGTTAGACTGTACGTGGTTGTCCGATTTCATGGATTTTAATTTTCTTGCGCGGAACCCCAATTATTTTTCTAAAATAAAAATAGCCTAAGTTACTCCTTAAAACATCAGCCATATGCCGTCAAAATCGGTGAAAATTCGTTTGGCAAGTTTCCTAACTTGACTCAAAGTACCATTTTTTTAATCGGACTGCGCTTTAAAATTCTTCTATACAAACTTTAACATCCCTAAACCTCATTTGAGGCGTAGTTTTGAAAAACTAATAATGACAATGACAAACATTATTACTTACTTATGCAAGTATTTGTGCTAAGTTTCAAGTTCATTAACCAAATTAATAAGATTTTTCATATAAACTGTATCTCTGTTTTCACGAACACAGATAAAGAATTTCAAAAATCGTCTGGTATGTTTCCATAACTAGACTCAAACATTATTTACACCAATTTTAGAGTTAATCAAGCCCCCAATATAATCCTCCGCTATAAAATTAACTTTTCACCCCTTAGGGGTAGATTTTTGGAAAACCCTGATACACGTTAGTCTTAATTTTTGGTCTCAAGTATAAAAACTGAGTTTTGAGTTAATAGGACCGCGTTTTAAAATTCCTCCATACAAACTTTGACACCCCCCATCCCTTCTTAGGGGGTAGTTTAGGAAAACTAAAAATGATAAACTTTATAATTTACTTAGATGAATATTCGTGCTAAGTTCTATTAACTCAAGGGATAGGATTTTTCATACAAACTTTCATCCCCTATTTTACCCCCTTAGGGATGGAATTTCCAAAAATCTTTCCTTAGTGGATGTTTACACTATATAAGGTATCTATGTGCAAAATTTCAAGTCTCTGGGTTCATTGGTTTGGGCTGTGCGTTGATATATTAGTCAGTGACTCAGTCAGGACTTTGATATTTTTATATATATAGATTTACCATGTTATTTTAAGACCACAGACTTCTTATAGGTTTTCCTGTAATCTACAGGTATAGAAATATTTTCTATATTTTTTTCAAAATTTTAGGCTCAGTAGTTTCGGAGATAAGGGGGGGGAATGGTAAATTTTCGTCTATTTTCTTAAATAATTTTAAAAGGATATACTTTAAAATTATAAAAAAAATATATTTGAGACCCTCATAGTAAGCCCTTTCATTTTATATGTCACACGATACAGTTTCCGAAACTTTTTTTTTAAATTTTCTTTTTTTTCCCCTAAAAGTGACTCTCATATTCAAAATTCATATATTTACTTTAACTGTACGTGTTTGGGTCACAGAAATCCATATGTGTACCAAATTTTAACTTAATCGGTCCATTAGATTCGGAGCAAATTGGCTGTGACAGACGGACAGACGGACAGACAGACAGACACACGAGTGATCCTATAAGGGTTCCGTTTTTTCCTTTTGAGGTACGGAACCCTAAAAAAGAATACGAGATGGTTGCAAAAGTAAAATCAAGCTCAAAATATGACTGGGCCAAAAAATAAATGTTGTTAATTTATGTTAAAAATTGTTTTAGGTAAGTACATAATAGTATTCCTACTATTCCAATAAATACATTGATTTCGATTTTTTTAAATGATTTGTTTGAAACGTCCCGTATTGGGCCCTGGCAGTTATGGCAACCATAGGCATAATGGGTCAGACTTTCAGAGGTTCAAAACTTGACAAATCATAAGATTACCTAGAAGTAGGCAGACCCGCCCCCCCAACCCACACACCCAAACCCAGAGAGTTACCCAGAGAGTTTGACAGACAAAATAATAATATAATCATCACGGACACAGCTAAATTACACAGGAGTGGGAAGAACGAATGAAAGAATGAACGAATGGGAAGATACTATTGCCGAGTGTCATAGGATATATTTATTTTATGTTAAAAAAAAAATCAAGGGGGCGGGGCCGCGGATACGAGTTAGTTATTCATAGAAAGGAGTTCCATCCACACATAAAAACAAAATTCACAAATAAAGATATATATATATGTCGGAGAAACACCGTCCTCCTCGACATCGTTTTTAGTGTTCACGTCGGGTCTAGTGGGCGTTCTAGGGATATGCGAGCACAAAACACTATTTACACACACACACACGCGATTTTATTAAAGTTCTACAATTTTAATCACTACGTAGGTAATTTTAATTGTAAAGGAGCAGCAGGTTCGCGGCACTGATCTAACTTCACCACTTGTGATCCACCTCGATCAACCACCGTTACAAGACTGAACGCTCCACCCGGCGAACGTTAAGATGGCGCCTCGACCCCACTCTAGGTCTACCCTCTGCTCTGATTGGACGTTATACAATGCAGTGACTTTTAATAAATTTGTTAGGTTTTACACAATGTAAAAATGTAATAAATCAAATTAAATTAAGACTTAATTAGCCATCAATATTATCTATTCGTATGCAACCAACAATCAACTCTTTGTTCTCCGACATATATATTATATTCCTATGTTCACAAATAAAGATTGATTGATTGATTGAAAAGAAAATGTCATGTAACTAACGCTTTCCACCACTGCGACTAAAAATTTGTACAAATGCACTCAATATTTTAATGCTAAAATGTTTAAATGTTTACAATAATAACTTTAATGATGTCGATGTTTTTGCCCTATCTAAACATACATTTAAAGAACAAATTATTAAGCGTCTTGCTCATAAATTTTAATTAGGGACCTACTATGTATTATTTAAGCTTGTATTAGATATTTGGTTTTTAGATTTAGATTACGAATTTATTTCATTGTTGTTAAATATTGATTTTGCTTAATTTTCCGAAAACTGTATGCTTTTTTAAGCTAGTAGGTAACATGTGGAAACGTAGTAAATTGTACATTTACTTATTTAACATATTGTGTATCTAGATAATATAATATACAATGAACGATTGTCTGTTTTCCCAAATAAAATAAAATAAAACTCTAATAGGGATGATGCCTGGGTAAAAAAAAAGAAATTCTATTTAGTCCGTCAGTCAGATAATAAAAAAATATTAGACACGTATTTTTTGCTTTATCATATTAATAAAAAAATACTTAGCTATCACGCATTAAAGTTAGGGAGTGGGGGCTTGCTACGTCACTTGTACGTATAAAACCTAGCTACGCGTGACGTCATGCCATATTTTAACTCAATGTATCGCCGTAATTTTATGATTAGGTACGTAAAAAAAGAAAAAATACGTGTCCAATATTTTTTAATAATCTCTATGACGGATAAAAAATAAATTTTTAGTCATCATCCCTATTCTCAAACAATTTCAAAATAAAGCGACAGATTGAGTTTATGATAGCCTACCATTACTCTAAACTTGGAATAAAATTTATGAAAAAGTTATCAGTAGACACGCCAACTCTTAAAGAAAAGTTTTTAATGCAACCACGCGTTGTACAGAATAATAAAACAAAAAGATGTAACTGAAGAAAAAATTATGGAAATTCTTATCTATTTCTTGGTAACTTTAGTTTTGTCTACTAGTATGATTAAAAAAGTTAGCAAAAATACACGGAAAAGTTTTCAACTGAAGACATTATTCAATAAAATTAGGAAAAAAGTGTTTTACGATAACAACCGTTTGTTTAAGAATTGAAACATGTCTTCTATAAAAATTAGTTACGTAAAAAAATATATAAAAATTAACACTTACCAAACTTAATTAAAAATACAGGAACAAATCACTTCACAACAAAAAATTCACTAATTAGCAAATAAACAAAATATTCACTCAATATTAATTTTAAATATTGTCACTTTCAAATCAACAGCGTATTCTTCTTTCGAATTTTCCCGCTCGACTATTTTTTTTTATTCCGCCCAGGCAACCGTTTCATTCAGCCGGCGATATCGGACTGCCGAGAGTACTATAAAGCTCTCAATACACGGGGGCAAATTGAAAACTGAAGGTCTTTTGAAGGCATGTGAATTTATAATAATATAGGTAGTCTAAAGAATAGCCGTAAGTGAATGTGTTTCTTATGAAAATAAAAATCCTAGATATTTTCTACGTATTGTTTGTTCAAGTACAGAATGGAAGCACGTGATAGCAAGTAAATAAGGTTAATTTTCATTCACAGCGTCATTGAGATTTTTTCATTATTTATGAGTCCTTTAGCAGCGAACGGGAGCCTTCTTGTAGAATAATTGGACATTCTGGCGATTATTGGTGAGGCCTACGTTCTGCAGGACGTCTTTTAGCTGATAGAATGAGTATATACCTAATAAGTAAGGCCTTCATTTTAGATGAGATTATTATTTAGAATAGAGGCTGAAGGGGCTTGTGGTTAAGTAATAACAGCCGCAGATGTCGATCGATCAGGTTAAGCTACGCTTGCCGCGGTTGGTCTGTGGATGGGTGACCATGTTTACATGCCAAGACCCCTCCGTGCCTCGGAAAGAACGTTAAGTCGTTGGTCCGGCTGTCATTCGTGGATCTTTGACAGTCGTGGATGTCGGAAATTATCCCACAGGAACCGTACCTTTTTCCGAGATAAAGTAGCCTATGTGCTGTACCAGACTATAATCTATCTCAGTGCCCCATTTCATCTAGATCCGTTCAGCCGTTCTGGCGTGATTGAGTAACAAACATCTATCCATCCATCCATCCATGCAAACTTTCGCATTTATAATAATGGTAAGATTATCGTTTATTATTTTAATTTTTTTAGTTAAGTACATATGTTGTTATCTCATCTTTGAATTTTTGCTGGCGCGAATATAAAATGACTCACTCAGAAAGGCCATAAGATAAAATAATTATCTTAGTTATAGATTATAGAGAAATAAGTGAACAATTATTCGAATAAAATATTCACATTTTAATCAGTTAAATGTTACTTAAAATAAAACATACAAAGATATAAATTATAGTTTCTATCTGAGTCATTAGTATTCTAAAAGCTTTGATATTAAGTAATGAATAAATTAGTTTTAAAACGCGAAATAAAAAAGAAAGAAGAAACTTTTCAATGTGAATATTGTCTATGGCGCCTTTGAAAAAACGTTCTAAAATTGGAATCGTCTTCCAATCAAAAATTCAAAAAACCATTTCTTTTTAATGTCACAGAAAAGGTTTTGCTTTTTTGTAATCACCACTTTTTGGCTGGCAGATGCTATGCCAATTTTACGGGTTTCAAAGTGTCGACGGATATTAAAAAACTCTATCTGAGAATTACCTCGATTATTTCCATAATTCTTTGAACTTTTAACTTTTTAAATTCGATCAAAGGCAGAAAATTTAATATGACTGGAATAAGTTGATGCAATTAAAAAGAAAAGTAGTGATTGTGGCATTTTAATACATTTTTTAAGTAAAAATTTTGGGAAAGTTGAGCGATTTCTGCTAGGGAAAAATCACCTCGGTTCGCGTCACCGACGATGACGACGATGCTAATCTGTATATATATACAGGGTGACTTTGAAAACATGCGACAAAATTTAAGGGGGTGTTCTACGCATCAATATCAACAACTTTTACTAAGGGACCAACATCGAATTCGGAAAAAAAAAAATTACCTTCCCATATTATAGTTAAAGGTATTGATTGGACCCTTTTGTAAAAGAAGGTCGGATTTTTTTTTGCGAATTCGAAATTGTTCACATAGTAAAAGTTGTTCATATTGATGCGTAGAACACCCCCTTAAATTTTGTCGCATGTTTTCAAAGTCACCCTGTATACAGGGTTATTGGTAAAACACCAGCAACCTCTTAAGGGGTCATTGTACTCATCATTATGAACAACTTTTATTATGGGACCAAACCTAAAATCGCGAAAAAAAATCGGCTGCTCCCTACATTTTGACGAGATTGATTTAGATAAATGTACTGAACAGCTGATTGTTTTTTCGAGATTTCAGGTTTGTTTCCATAGTAAAAGTTGTTCATAATGATGAGTACAATGATCCCTTAAGAGGTTGCTGGTGTTTCACCAATAACCCTGTATAATAAAAATGCATCCCTATTTCCCTTGGTCATCGCATCACGCGTGAACGGATGGGACAATTTCGCTAATTCTTTTTTTGTTGTATTTATTATTGTCAGGAGAAGGTGAAAGAAAAAAATAAGAAAATTTCGCAGAAAATTGGAAAATTTCAGAAAACTTAACGACTATTTTAACTTCGCGCGTTTACATTAAAATATGCATAGTTAAGACAGGACAACGTCTGTCGGGTCAGCTAGTGTGAAACAAATGTTTTATCTATCTATCTAATGTTAACATTATAGCTGTAGCTATGAGTATGACATGTTGCGCTTGCGCTTAGCTAGCAGATAGTTTTAAGTTTTCATCTTTTCCTAAGTTCTTTCATCTTCTTTTAAGTTTTCTTTCTCTCGGCACCGGCACCGGCACCGGTTTCCGTGACTGCCTATACTTACGTTTTTTTTTTTTTTTAATATCACTGTTAACAGCTTATTTGGGATAATTAAATTTTCTCATCATTTGGAATGGCAAATAAAATACAAATTCGGCGTTCTAGACGCCTTAGACCCAAGGATATGATTTGCTCAAAGAAGCACGTGACTAAATGAGACGTATTACACACTAGACTATAAGTCGACGTTCGCACGGACGTAAAAATATCGCGGCGATTTAGTTTCGCGCACTGGATTTTCAACGCTCTGCTTAGCGCCGAGAGTTGAAAATCCAACAGTGTGTTTTTTCGACGCGCTAGAACGCACTCTGTTGTTGTTAGATTGGATTCTCAATGCTCAGCTCAACAACACGCTATAAAAGTTACGATATTGGCTTTTGTAATTCCATCCTTGCTTTTCCACTTGTACAATTGTTTAGCCTTATCGGAATAAGGCTAAACAATTGTACAAGTTAGTTATAAGGTAGATTATAATCAATAATTTTGTTTTTTCTGCACTAGGCGATGTGGTCGTTAAGCGACAAAGCCCTTTAAATAAATTAAAAAAAAAAAAAAAAAAAAAAAACAACGAGAGTTGAAAATCCAGTGCGCGATAAAATCCCACCGCGACGTAAAAATACGTCAGTGCGAACGTTGCTTAGTAGAGGTAGTCTTGAGCCGCGTAAGTTCACCTCAAGTCAAATTAAAGTTAAGACGCAGCTTTAAAAATTATTATTAAAAAGAAGTTTCTCTATTCTTTCGAATTCCGATTTCGAAAATTAACAAAGAATTGTATTTGTAAATTAGCTCTAAACTAAAAAAAAAACAATTCAATCTGAGGGTTTTTCTTTTTTTGAAAATCGAATTTCGAAAATTGATAATTATTTTTGTAATCTAACTTCTGTACTAACGACTACCCCGCAAGGTCATAGCATAAATGAGATCAGAACTCAATGGAAACAATCAATCATAATTTAACACACTGTGCGTCCATCTATGACGTGTTTAGGTTTAACTCAACCCACTGTGTGTAATAGACGGGGAGTTTCATTGTTTATTTGACTTTTTTTGTTTAGGTAGGTACCAATTAATTCCGGAATTCAATTTTCGTGGTGGCATTTTGTTATTGTGTTTTCCGGAGTGGGAACAGCTGTTAAAATCGATCCATTTACTTACTGTTGTGGCTTGCCCATGAATGCTAACTGTAATTAGGCTTTCTTAAAAGTCTTCCATTTGCTACAATTATGTAACACCGTGTTTTTAGGGTTCCGTACCTCAAAAGGAAAAAACGGAACCCTTATAGGATCACTTGTTTGTCCGTCTGTCTGTCTGTCCGTCTGTCTGTCTGTCCGTCTGTCTGTCTGTCCGTCTGTCAGTCTGTCAAGACCGTTTTTCTCAGGAACGGGTAGAGGTATCAAGTTGAAATTAATATCAAATACGTAGGCCTGTGGTCTCTTGAAGTCCTAAAAAACTCAAGCTTCTAAGTCAATGCAATAAAAATATACGGCAATTTATGCGACATATTTTGATACTCGCAAGTAAATCAAAACCTATAGGGTACTTCCCGTTGACCTAGAATCATGAAATTTGGCAAGAAGCAAGTTCTTACAGCACAAATAAAGGAAAAAGTCCGAAAATTGTAAATTTGTAATTCTATCACATAAAAAAATATTTTTAAGTACGTCATCTGTAAAGGCCTTTTTTCTCAGGAACGTGTAAAGGTATCAAGTTGAAATTAATATAAAATACGTAAGTATATGGTCCCTAAGAGTTTCATAAAAATCAAGCTTATAGATTAACACAATAAAAAAATACGGCCATTTATGTGACATATTTTGACACTCGCAAGTAAATCAAAACCTATAGGGTACTTGCCGTTGACCTAGAATCATGTTTGGTAAGAAGCAAGGTCTTACAGCACAGGTAAAGGAAAAAGTCTGAAAATTGATTATTTGTAGTTTTGTCACCTAAATAAAATAGTTTGTAGTTTTCTTTTTCTGGCAAAATGTGGGTGTACTACAGGTACACCTCTACCCAACCCTTCGGGGAAACAAAGCGCGATGTTATATTTATGAATAGTTTTTTTAGAATACTAACTTAAATATGAAGTTGGAGAATTGTCCGTGACGTATATATCAATGTATGTTTTTCAATTCAGTGTTAAGGTTGTCTTTGGGATAAATTCTTTTCAACTACGGAACCCTTCATTGGGCGTGGTCTGACACTCATTTGGCCGGTTTTTTTTATTTGCTTTAACTTCGTACATTAACAGAAACTATGTTGTTAGTCCGTTTTTGATAAATTCGTATATTCGTATTTTTTTTTACTTTTTCATACAAAATAAATAAATATTGAGTTGATGACCATTGTAAAAGGTTTATTTATATATAATGTATGTATTTATTCTTGTATTTTATAGTTATTTTCGTGTTATCTATCCTTTATGTTGCCATAGGTTGCCATGTTTTCTTTCTGCATCACCCTAACGTTGACTGGTAGAAAATGCCTCAGGCATTAAGAGGAAATGTGGGTGCTCTTTTCTCCATACAAAAAGATACAAACGCTCTCGCCTGTTTTCTTTCTGGTTAATGACCAAAAAGCAATGATTTTTTACAGAAATATAAATATCAGTTAGTGGTATGCCCCTATATTTTCCTTTTTGATGATATATTATTTTTATAAGAACTAGAACCCACCAAAAATGCTCAAAATTGCCTATTAAATTAAATTAAATTAAATATTATTTATTTCAGGCAATTATTAAACCCATACAATACATACACATACTCTTAAATACCATAAGCATTAACATAATAATAATAACACAGATAGAATATAAAATACAGAATCACAATAACTAAAAATATAATATTAAAAGTCTTTTGCCTCTCTTGCAAGATGGACGACACGGTACACAGCTTTTACAATTTCATTCCTACTCAGGGTTACCCTTGTGTAGAATGACACTCTGAGCTTACTTAGCAGCGCGGAAAAGCCGGCAACGTTGCTCTCGGCGAACATATCAGTACATTATTATACTGTACACGAAGAGTGTTAAACGCACTCCCCGTGTACCGATACCAAAGTTGGCTGGTGTATAACGACTGACAGTAGGCTCTGAACAGCGTCACCTTAACTTGATTCGATCAGCGAGAAAAACGTCTAGCTAGCATATTGCTTCTACAAGCGATACTGCGTCTCTGTCGTTCCAAATCATCAACATCCGATAAGTTTTCTGTTACAATATGCCCGAGATACTTAAATTTTGTAACTATTTTTAAATTAGTTCCACCTAAATTAATAGGGAGTATTACATCGGGGCCTTTCTTATATTTAAAAATCATAACTTCCGTTTTATTTACATTGTATGTCAGGTGGTTTTGAGTTGCGTACTTCTCACAGATGTCTATTAGTTTTCTGAGGCCGCTGACCGACGGACTGAGCAGCACCATGTCGTCCGCGTAGCTAAGGTTATTAACGCGCACACCGCCAACTTGGCATCCGACTCTGGTGCTACTCAGCTCCTCGATCAACTGGTTTACATACAGGTTAAACAATACCGGTGACGTCAGACCGCCCTGTCTCACTCCACTTGTTAGCCTGTAAGTCTCCGACAGAGTATTATTCCACTTAACCTGATTTACTTGGTTAGCATACCAGAATTCTAAAATATTTACTATTCTCGGTGGTACTTCTGTTTTTCTTAATTTTTCCCATAATATATTATAATTAATTGAATCGAATGCTCGGCTTAGGTCTAAAAAGCATGAGTAAACTGTTGTATTAATATTTAAGTACTCGTAAACTGTATTTTTTAAAGCAAAGATAGCTAGATCGGTGGATGAGCCTCGTCTGAAACCAAACTGAGCGTTGTTTAGCGGTATGTTCTTTTCATTCAAATGTTTCATAATTATGTTTTCAAATACTTTAGAAAATATAGTGGCCAAGAAGATAGGTCTGTAGTTCGATGAACTGGATACGTCACCGGTTCTGTTCTTTACAATAGGAACAACAATAGTTCTCATAAAATCTGTAGGTAAATAACTATGATCGATACATGAATTAAATAACAAAGCCAACTTCTCAAAACGTAATACAGATGCAAATAGAAGGTGTTCGACACTGAGCCCATCGTGGCCCGGAGATTTGCCGCGCTTCATGCCCCTGACACACCTAAACACATCCTCCGCAGTGACGTGCAGTGCAGCGTTGGCAGCCTATTCAGACCGCTGTCAACAGACGCCTAGTGTACCAATTTGACAACTATTAACGAAAAAAGAAAAACATAGGGGCTAGTATATATCCTTCTTATTCAGTTAATGAAATATCTTTTAAATTGGTCCAATATTGGAGGAGGGAATAGGCGAGAGCCAAACCTCGAAATGTGACTTTTTACATAGGCTATTTAGTTGGATCTGCAGTTGTCCTTATCGCACGAATTCGAGGGCGGAGCGCTCGCAAAGCGACAGCAATACTTTCTTAAAATACCTAATTTTCAAAAGTCTGGCCACCCACCTTTCCTCTTAAGCCCGCCTTTGTACGGTATTTTTTTTTTACTTGTGCATAAAGTTTTAATAAATAAATAAATAAATATTCCTGGGCAAAACGGAATAAAATGCTCGTTGTACCTTTTGAGAACGGCACCCTAAAAATGGATTTTGACTCGAGTGGAAATAAACTAACCTGAAATAGCAACACCTAAAATAATGTTTTCCCGCAACACAAACGGACACTAATCAAATATTTGTGAGCAGCCCGGATATTTAGTGCATTCTATTGCTGTATTGGAGCTACCCAATATTTGTTACAAAGTCGAGCTTGGGGCTATATCTGTGCACATTTTTAGGCTTCCGTACCTCAAAAGGAAAAAATGGAACCCTTATAGGATCACTTTATTCTGGATCTTCGTGGATCTCTAAAAAAATCAAGCTTCTAAGTCAAAGCAATAAAAAAATGCAGCCATTTGTGCGACATTATATTTTGATACTCGCAAGTAAATCAAAACCCAAGAAGCAAGGTCTCACAACACAAATAAAGGAAAAAGTCCGAAAAACGTTAATTTGTGATTTTATTACGTAAAAAATGTTATTTTTGAGATTACAAACTTAAATTTGCAATTGGAGAATTGACCGTGACGTACATCAATGTATGGGAGAACATAAATATCCTTGGACATTTCAAATATCCTTGGGATAAATTCTTTTCAACTACGGAACCCTTCATTGCGCGTGGTCCGACACGCACTTGGCCGTTTTTTTGAATATTGTGTGCCTTAACCTTGGTTAAATAAATTTATTTTCTTTCTTTCTTCAAATCAAAAGTCATTTATTCAAATTAGGCTGAGAATCAGCACTTTTTGAACGTCAAAATTGCATTAGAACCTAAAACTTAGAAAAAGTCTTCGAAACTTCTCCTGACTTAATAAATATTGTAAGATATATTATAACTAAGTATTAAAATTTATAAACCAGTAGGGCTAACATGACAAGCGCTAGAACCAATGATATATTTACCTTTAGATGCGTTACCCGGGCTCAAAAATGGCAAATTAAATGAAGGGTAATTGCCCGGCGTGATATCAGTCACGCACGCGCGCCAGTGAACATGCAGCAGCTAGTGACGTAATTAAATAAGTATATTCATCTCTTTCTTACAAAAGGTATCGGCATGCGTCTTTCCTTTTCTTTGCGGCCAGTATATACTGGTATGTTGGTACATCATGGCTTCCGCTGTTTTTGAAAGCACTGATGTTCGTGAATGACGCGTCTATCTATAATACGTCATTGGCTAGAACGCTCTTTTTCCCTATTTTGTCGAAATATATCTAAAATTTTGACGTTATTCTAATGCCTGACATGACCGTTAAGGCTCTTACAGACAGAGGCGATATCGCGTCGCGACGTGTCGCGTAGCGGTGTTGCGACGCGATAATATCGCAATATCGCTCGCGATATCGCCTCTGTCTGTAAGAGCCTTTACGCTCCAGTAAACTCGAATAATATCTGTCTCGCAACAAGAGAACAATGTAGCATGTTATTAAAAACAAATCATTTATAAATCGCAACATCGGCTTGAGGTTTCGTTTCATCCACTCGATTTTTCATTTTTATTGGCATGGAATAGTATCTATGCACTATAATAATTTTACGGATGTTTAATTTTTCGTGTAACAACAGACTTTTTGATTAAAATACAATGTATATCCTTGGCATGCCGAAAAAACTCGAAAAACTTACAATACCCTACACACATGATAATCACCACAACTGACAAATGGGCCGACGCGACGATCACAAAACAAAGCGAAGGTTTTATGGTAACAATCATCTTAAAACCAGTGATTTGCACATTTTGTTAATCACCACCGTTAGGAAATGAACTGGAAATTTTAGTAATTATGTTGAAATTTCGTTAATCACCATAATTGGCAAAGTGACTGGTTATTACCTAAGCACTGAAAATTATGCTCATCTATGTTATTGTGTTCCCCTCCGCCACAGCAGTGCGATTCTGTAACCATCTCACCGTGAAAACTTAGGTGAAGTGAGCGTGGAGTGAGCTGTCAATAGTATCAATTCCTAGCAAAAACAAACTCACTTCACCTAAGTTTTCACGGTGAGATTTTTACAGAATCGACCGGCAGTTTCTCTCGCGACCGCCGAAAAGAACTTCGTTCCAATATAAATATACATAGTTTAGTTAGTTATAGCTTTATGTATTTATTTAAGTATATGTTAATTTTTATTTTGCGTTATATGTGTAGGTATATTTAATATTTTAGTTTAAGACTTCGAATAATCATATTTTCTCTTCTTGTTCTCACATACTATTTGTCTACATTTCTTTTTCATTTCTCCTTTCGCAGGTCTGCTGGGAAAAAATTCTATACAAATAAGCAGTACCTTTGTACCTAATTATAAGTATCATGTATCACTATGTATTTTTCTGTGTGTACATAAATTTTAAAATAAATAAATAAAATAAATAAATAGTTTTAAAATAAGTCGTCTGACTAATTCCTAAACCTTAAATCTCCTGCCGATATCCCAATTTATTTGAGGTCGGAGCAGTGGTGGCCCAGTGGTAACGGCCGCGACTTACGAGTTGTAGGTCGTAGGTTCGAACCCAAACAGGCGCTTTACTTTGTGTAAATTATTTCATCGCCACTGCTCTCAAAACGGTGAAGGAAAACATCGTGAGGAAACCGGCATGTCCTAGAACCAAAAACTCGAAGACATGTGACATCTACCAACCCGCAATGGGCCCGCGTGGTGGATTACGGCCCACTCCCTCTCACCGAGAGGAGGCCTGTGTCCCAGCAGTGGGAACGTTATAGGCTGATTATGTGCAACAATTTTCATGATTAAATTACAATGTAAAATAAAATGATGACTAAATTAAGTGTACGTATCTAAGAGACTGCCGTGTTATTTTGGTGTTTTTTTTTTTTGTGTCATGATTTCATGACTTTCTCTAACTTTTTTTGTCATCAAAATCGAGGACGTCCTCGAACGTCTTCCTAAACAAGAGAATAATCGGAGATTATTCTCGTGTTGAATTTTCAAAACTTAGGTGTCATGTTAGGGTTTATCGAGAAAACATCAAGTTTGATAGAACAAGTCGACTATTTTGTATGGCAGGCAGCACTGTCAGAAAACGAGAAAAGTGTTGAGCTGTTATAAAATTACTCGCGCGACAGTGAGTAATTGTCGCGCGTTTCATATTAGCCCTGCAGAAAACTTTTGCTAGAAATACACTAGAGTTAGAAACTTTGACATGCTTAACGCCTGAAAAAATAGATAAAGCAAAAACTAACGTAACAGCTACTTGCTATTGATATTTTCGTAGGTATTTTTCTTCTAGTAGGTAGTGAAGCCGCACTCGCTCGTATTATATACAGTACCTACTTGCAGTGGCGGATTTGCCCTAAGGCGCAGTAGGCCCGGGCCTAGGGCAGCCAGATATTAGGGGATAGCTAGATATTCCACTTTTTTTCAAAAGTAATTCGATGTTTGAATGATAGAATGTCAGCCCGTAACTTATTAGGTTGACCAATGCAACAAACCTCTACAGTACTGTACTGCCCTCGTAATAGCAAATGCAGTAATCGACATTTTTACGATTTTCCGTTTTTGTCAAAAATTACATAAGGAGACTTTAGGCTATACGTAGATTTTTTTATTTTTTTTTTGTATGCCTGGAACATGGTGAAATAATAAGGAAAAATGCAGCATTTCGTCTGAAATTATCTGACATTGTTATTATGAATGCAGCAATGATCATACACCAGATTAAAATGCAGTAATCACGTATTTAGTACTAAGTTAGAATGCAGTATTCATCTAAATACTAGTAAGAAACGCAGTACTCGCAATTTGGCTGCGTTTTAGTTTTGTCTCAAACTCAAACTCAAAGCATTTATTTCAATTAAACCAATTACAGGCACTTTTGAATTGTCAAAGAGTCGGTCAGTAGGTAAGTCAGAAAGTTGAAGCTAGTTGCCCATTCCAAAACGTAGATCTATGGAGAAGAACGGGCAAGAAACTCCACGGACACTCTTTTAAATCAAAATATGGTTACAAAATATTGGTTACATCATTCATATTGAAATTATACATGTGAGAACGATGAACGTTAAAAGCGTCCGGAATAAAAAAATAAAAAAACAATTCAAAATTAAAATTAAAAATAAGCCGTGGCAGCTAAGGTATGACCAGCCTCCACCAACAGCGCCCGTTCACGAACCTGACGTATGGATTCGTTAAATGATCCAACACACGCGCCACCATCAGCGAGGCATTAGAGTGAGCATGACACACTCTCAGCCGCCAGGGCACATCCAAGTCAAATAAAGACGTACCCAGTAAATGGTAGCTTTAGAGTAGGTACATAGTACTCACACATGTGCTAAGCAATTATACAATACAAGGTGATTGAGTCTACACAATGCAAAGCTATTCTTACAATCTTCAGCAGTTCCAACAGTATCTTCAAATGTTAATTAATTAGTTGAGGTTGTGGAGCAGGACCAGCATGGAGCCAAGCATTTTTATCATTTATGTAATCCCCCAATTTATAATATGCCTGCCTGCATAGTGTGCGTTTTATACAAGTTTTAAATTTCGTCTCATTTAGTTGAAGTATGTGTGGAGGTATTTTATTGTAACATTTTAAACAGTACCCCATGAACGATGAGTCTACTTTAGCCAGCCTAAAACCTGGTTGAGCTAATAGGTCCTTATTTCTAGTATTATAATTATGCCTTTCACCTCTTTTATTAAAAAGATGTAAATTTTTTCTTACGTACATGATGTTTTCGTAGATATATTGACAAGGTACCGTCATGATGTTAATATCCTTAAACAGTTCCCTTAGAGAATCGCGCCTGCGAAGATTATATATGGCTCTGATGGCTCGTTTCTGCAGAATAAAAATGGACTCGATATCTGCAGCCCGTCCCCAAAGTAAAATACCGTAAGACATGATACTATGAAAGTAACTAAAATAGACTAGCCTCGCGGTATCGACATCAGTAAATTGACGGATTTTTCTGACAGCATAAGCTGCTGAACTTAGCCGTCCTGCAAGTGATATTAAATGAGGACCCCATTGTAGCCTTGAGTCGAGCGTAATCCCCAGGAAAACGGTTTTATCGACGAATTCTAGTTTCTCTTGATTCAATACTATCTCACAATCACTACTTTTGACATTTGGTAAAGAAAATCTGATGCACTTAGTTTTTTTCCCATTTAATACTAAATTATTAGCAGTGAACCAACTTTGGATCTGCAGTAGGGCGTTATTAACGTCGTCAAAATTTGTAGCACGTCTATCTACCTTAAAAATTAATGAAGTATCATCAGCAAATAGCACCATTTGTGGTTGATTTTTTAATAAATGGAGTAAATCATTAATATACACTAAAAAGAGGAAAGGACCCAATATCGAGCCTTGTGGAACACCCATTTTAACTTTTAAACAGAGTGAATTGACACCATTTATTTGAACTTGCTGTTGTCTATCATTTAAATAAGATTTTACTAAACTGAGGGCAAGTTTTCCAAGTCCGTAATGCTCAAGTTTCAAGAGTAAGGTTTCATGGTCGACGCAATCAAATGCCTTGGAGAGGTCACAAAAAATGCCTATGGCGTCTTGTGCCTCTTCCCACGCGTTAAAAATGTGTTTTAATAACGTTACACCGGCGTCGGTCGTACAACGTCCTTTGGTGAAACCAAACTGTTGATCGTGAAGTATTTTATTCGTGTTAAAGTGATTGAGCATTTGATTAAGCATCACCTTTTCAAACACCTTGCTGAAAACCGGCAACACGGATACTGGTCTATAATTATTTTTGTCTTTACTGTCTCCGGATTTAAAAAGTGGAATTACCTTACTGTATTTCATTAAATCCGGGAAAACTCCTTGATCTACACAAAAATTAAATATTAAGGCTAAGTAAGGCGCTATAGTCTCAATTATGGAGGTACAGACTTTAATGGACATTCCCCAAAGATCTTCGGTCAGTTTGATCTTAATTTGCTTAAAAGCTTTTATTACTGTTATGGGGTTAATATGCTTAAAGTTAAATTCAATCGGGCAGGCCGAAACGTTTGCCCTTACTAAATCAAAAGAGAGCGAGGGCGAGGAGTTTAAGACCTCAGTAGTTTTAAGTGGGATACTGGTAAAGAAATTTACAAATTCTTGAGCAACTTCTTTGCTATCGGAAATGAGACCACATGACGACTCCAGTGTATAATCAATATTATGCTTTCTGTTCCTGTTCGTTTCATTGTTGATAATTTTCCAAACTGTCTTTATTTTATTATCTGCTGATTTAACCTTGTTGCTAATGTATAAGGCTTTAGCTGCCTTACAAGTGTTCTTAAAAATTCTAGAGTAAGTAGCAACATACTTATTAAAAGTTTCCGTGTTAATATAAGGCTTAAGGCCATACAGCTCGAAAAGTCTTTCCCTACTTTTCCTGAGTCCTTTAGTTGCCCAGTCACTAAATAGAAACTTAGGGCTGATGGTTTTTGTGATCTTCTTAAATGAATTATCGAACTCTGTTTGGACTACCGAAAAGAATTCTTTATACAAAATATTAACATTGTTCATTTTCAGTTCTTGATCATTTAACTTACAAATTAAAGTGTTATTAAATTTATTTAAATTAACAGATGTTATTGGTCTGGATTGTATCTGCACTTTTTGCATAGGTATGTTGGACTCAAAAGTTACGGTTTGACCACTGTGATCAGAAGGGAGATAATTAACAATGGATTTATCTAAATAGTCACAACAACAGAAAACATTATCAATACATGTGGCAGTAGTCGTGGTTATTCGGGTAGGTTCTACAAACACATTTGATAAATTAAATGATTTAAACAAATTTAATAATCTACTGGTATTTGAATTATTTTCTAAAATATTAATATTGAAGTCGCCACAGATAATTACAGACTTATTACCAGCTGCAAGTCTTGACATAACTTCCTCCATTACTGACTCGAATATAGAGTAGTTTTGATAATTTGGGGGTCTGTAAACGCACACTATGACATGCTTATCTAGCTCAACACAGGAAAGTTCAATACTATGTTCAAACGATAGATCAACTATGTCTTTACGATTTTTCGATTTAATACAATTTTTAATTAGGATTAATGAACCACCACGCGCCATTGATGTTCGATTAAAACAACTGGCCACACTATAATTCTCATAATTAATTAACATTTCGTAATCTTTTAACCAATGCTCGGTTAAACAAATAATGTCAAACATTGTTTTTTCTAAAAACAATTCAATTTCCAATTGTTTGGATGAAAAACCTTGAATATTTTGATGAAATAATTTCAAGTATTTCTGCTTAGCCCCTTTTCTACAGTTAACTATTTTAGAGCTAGAAAATACCTTTTTGTTATTAAGTGTAACTATACTGTTAGTGGTACTTTCTGTTGTCTTACAAACTAGTTTAAATTAATAACCACCTTAACATTAGTACTATTACTAACTGTGGTGCTAATTAAAGATGACTTCGACATACTAATTATGTCTGGGTTAATATTAAAAGCTAATAGCCTAGCTATTTGATGTCTAAAACTACTGGGCAGATACACCGTATCCCTAGTCGAGCTTAGCTTATCAACAAAAATGTTGGTGTCAAAAAATATAAACTTGTCACTATGGTGACTAACTAAGAATTGCATGTAATTATTTAACATGTGAATGTAGTTGTTTTGTCTGTTTGACAAGTACTTAAAGTATGGAAAAGCACACAAAATTATTTTCTTACAATTTAACTTCAATAGCTCGGTGACACTATCAGTAATATCATCTTTTTTAACATTAAGGCTGCTACCTATAAGTATAGTAATAATGGCATTAGGATCATATTCATTCTTAGTTATTGAAGCCATTATTTGTTTGTAGGAAGACTGAGGCATACAATAGTTTAGAGAAGAATGACTCAGGTTGTTGCTAAGTAATTTTCCTAACCCTTTTCCAAAACTATCAGAAAACATAATGGAATTATAACATACTTTACTACTACAAGGAACAGCACTAGCATCTGTCTGAACTACTTGCAATGGACCTAGTTCAATATCTGGTGTATCTTGACAAGACATAGATACCTGAGCACTTCCTGACTGGGACGGGTCCTCCGTTACCTCGGGTTGAAAAGTGCCAAGATTGGATTTTCTATGCAATGAACATTGAGGGCTGCTAAGAGTCAGCGGGTCCACTTTGTCTGCATTAGCGTTGCACATGTCCACTAACTCCCTTGTAGCAAGTATGTGCTCCTGAATTTGTTTTTCAGACTTCACATACTTATTATACAGTGAATGAATTGACTCTTCTAGTACCTGAATTTCAGACTGTAATCGTTGAGTGTCAATCTCATAAATGTTCTTACTGTCTTCTAATTTAATTTGATAGTTTTTTAATTTATTTATAAGAAAAACACGCTCTTTCCTTAGTTTAATATTATTGGAACTGTGTTTTTGTTGTTTCCTAAATTTAATGCACTTATTTACCATTCTATTTAGTTTTGCATATTTTTTTATTTTATTTTGACTTACTTTAAAACTACTATTATTATGTGTCAATATTGACTCTTCAGTAAGGTCTATTGTTACTAAGGAATGATGGTTGCAATTAATGTTTAATAACTCATCATGCAAGCTAATATTACTCTGCTTAGCCTGAGTACATTCTTTTTGTTTTAGTAATTTAGTAATCTGTACATTTGCTAGAATTAATTCTTCTTCCAGGTCCCTAACCTTACACAAAGCCTCCTCATATATCACTACTCATATATATTGTAAATTCATATATTCGTTTACTAGGTATGTTGGCGTGTTGTGTAAGGACAAATGCAGTAATGGTTTATACTGCTATTGACCCTAGTATCATAATAGAAAATATGTAAAATATGATGTGTTGCTATAGCGCATACTGCGTTTTATATTGGTGCCTCAGTCTGTGATCATCACTCGCGGTGGAGTATTTAAAGAAAAATACCTTGAAATTAAAATCTCTTACGAACTATATAGACAGTTTAAAAACAAGACATGAACATTTCGTTTACCTACCTACTCAGGAAACGAAGAATGTGAAGAGTGTGAAGGCTATAAACTACATCAGCAGCTGATCCTAGAAAAATATTTTATTCTGCCGATTTACAGAAAGTCATTATGCTGCCAAGGATCGACATGTATAGCCGTAATTTTTTGTCCAAGAATTGAGAGTTTCGTGCCTTTAGGACCTACTAATTCGCCCTGTCTACGGGCTGTAGCTATGCATTCGCTGCAGTATGGCATGAAGCTATCTTAGGCAGAAAACAAGAGGATATTATCAGTACTTATAAAACTTTTTTTCTCAGCAAACGTGACTGCACCGAAATAGTGGTGTGGACAGATAATTGTTCAAGCCAGAACAAGAATTGGGATTTTATTACATTTCTTGTTAAAATTGTAAGCGGTTCTGAAATATGTGCCGAAACTACTTATTTCAATAAGATATTTATAACCAGGACACACTTTTATGTCGGCTGGCAGCTTTCACCACCTAGTAGAAAACCAATCACAAAAAGCAGGAAGGCTGTATGATTTTTTCTGATTTCATTGACTGTGTGCAGTTAGCAAATTCAAGGAAAGTCACAGTAAAAGCTATGGAAGTTTCTGACTTCTGCAAATATATGGATCATTCATCTCAACATAGACTTAAAAAGAGCACAAACAGAGTATATTTATGTACAGGTACACAGAAACAAAAGTAACTTGTTTGTGAAGACAGAGTATGATGGAATGGATGGATTTTCATAGTTAATCATGTTTTACCTTTTTTTATTTTTAAATGTTTAACAAACTCGTTTTTACACTGCATAAATCCTTTTATTCTACATACATTCAGTATTAACTTTGATGTATTTCCTAGGTACAAATGCAGTAACAAACACGAGTACTGCATTTCACTTCACTACTTTGACGGATTACAAATAGAGACACAAGGTTTAAGTGCAGTATTAAACATTCTAAAGACCTACATAAGAAAAATTAACTTAAAAACTAAACTAAACAATACTATGTATTTTTATGTACCTTTTCCGTAACAAAATATATCAGTTTTATATAGGTTAAAGTAGAGATTTACAAAAAACACTTAACCGCGTTTTTCTCGAAACCGCCATTTTGCAAGTACTGCATTTGCTATTACGAGGGCAGTGTATGTATGTACACATTAATACGGCAATAGTTAGTCGTATTTATAGCCTGCGGATTCACTCACATTCTTATCGAAACTACTTTAAATACTCGGATAAAAAATCCTACATTACTGGGGCCTATTTCTCGAAACTTATTAGACTATTTATGAGTCCTTATTATAAACGAACGAATATTTTTTATTACAAGTTTGCTAGTGTGCGTTTCTCGAAGCATTGTAGCTTTTTAATATTCGACCAATAGGCATCTCGTACGTAGGTACCTACGCCAAGGATTATACATATAATCCTTGGTGGCAGAAATTACCCCAAGAGAATGACAAAGTTTTCTAATTTCCTCCCACTTTCCCGCTTATCCTGCTTCGATAACACAAATACGTTTGAGAAACCCGCAAACTGAATGTCTTTTGCTTATAATAGACTTCTCAAAATCATTAGCTTTACATTCTTGGTAAATTGTATTTACTTTATTAAATAATTTACTTTAAATAAGACAATCGGTTTTACCGCCAATGTGCAAATGACAAAATAAAACGAATTTATAAGTGGCGGGAACTTTTTCACATTTTTTTAATCAGTAAAGAGGCGTGAGTATTAAGTATGTGTATTCAGCCAAGCCAGTATAATATTTTTATTAGTCTTTTACTATTAGTTATCCAGTACCATTTTTTTGAGAAACAGGAAATATTAGGACTTGTAATTTTTACACTAGTAACTAATAACTAATATATACTAGTAAACTAATAGTTTCGAGAAATATGGCCCTGTTCATAAGTTTATCTGTGTACCAGCTGTTATTGTTCATACTTCTTGCTGTATCGGTCCAGCGGTTTAGGAGGAGTTAGGTGACAAACACACGTACAAAAGAATTATATATTGTTGGGAATCAGAAGAAACCAATCCGTATATAAGGGAGCGCGGTTGTACAGCGTGCCCGCTAGCTAAGACCTACATTCCTACCTCGACGACGAGGTCGCAATCGTAATTGCCCCAACCCCCCCGGCCCTCTACTCGGCGAGGTTGTGCCAGCTGGTGGCACAGCCGATCCTGTAGCCTTAATCCCCCCGTATAACTCTCCCCCTATCACGATCCAGCCTGCCCCGTCTGGCTGTCCAGCGATGTGCAGTCGCTTAATTTGTGACTAGTTTTAAGCCCTGGCCGGAGGCTTTAAGTTCGCTAAAGGCGAAAGCGCCAGGGTAGCCCGCGAAATTCAAAATTTCTTAAGTTTTTTGCAATTTGTAGGTCAGTGTGAGCTTGTATGTTGATTAGTTAGCATTTACCTCAAACCTCATGATTTCATGAAATCGCTAGATTTGAGGTAAATGCAAACTTATGGAGTTGTATTGCTGATTCTAATGATTATAATTCTGTAAAGCCATATTAGCTACGGCCGCGAATCATATTTTAATCAATATACAAGCTCACACTGACCTACAAATTGCAAAAAACGTAAGAAATTTTGAATTTCGCGGGCTACCCTGGCAGTCTCGACCCCCCGTGGTCAACTGTGAGATACCATTTATAAAAAAAAAAAACAATAACAGCGCGCCCCATCCCGCTCGAGACCATCGGACCAATCAACACGTCGTTGTAGCGACCGACATTTATTTCTGCCTAAATTTCGTGTCATTTATTTTTGTTAACTGCTTGATTTACTTATTAATTAATTAAATTGATTTTGTAAGATCTGTTCGCAAGGGTGGTTTTCAAATTTATATCGGATAGGAATTGAGATTTCTTCATAACATCACGCCTGTATTCTTTCAAAGGGTTGGGCAGGGATGTTCAGAAAATAAGTAGGCTCTCAAATGTATTTTTCTGTATATATAAATAAGACATTTTTTTTTAATTTAAGTTTTTGTTTCTAATTACTTATCTTATTATTTCTTTTTTTATTTTAGTTTATTTTTATTGTTTTTCGACATGGGTGTCATTTTCATGGTATTTGAGGTCGATGAAAACGATAGTGAGGTCAAAATGAAAATCCAAGATGGCGGCTGCGAAAATTTTCAAATTTTTCGTCATGGTTGTCATTTTCATGATATTTGAGGTCGCTGAAAACGATAAAGGTCTCAAGTCTAATTTCGACATTATTGACATTTTACATACCCATACTCATACTCATACTCTTTTTAATTAATTCCTGAAGATTTTTGCTTAAAAAAAAACTTTTTAATTTGCAAGAATATAATAAGATTGTGATATTTAAGACACCCATTGGTATTAATAGGTCAAATAAATAAGTTATTTCTGTCTACGAATACCTTTTATTACCTAATTAAATTCCAGACAGGTGTCTGAAAGCTTCTCATATGTTTTCAAAGCGTATTGGAATCTTCAGGAATTAATTTGATATTCAGAATGTTCTTTGTCCTAACAAATAACTTCTAGGAATTTCACAATTCTAGAATTTACGAGAAAAGGTCTTGATTTATAAGGTCGCTAATCTAAGTGACGTAACTGGTTTGAAGAAAATTTTACAGGGCAAGCTATTTTTCTTTTTTTTAGGGTTCCGTACCTCAAAAGGAAAAAACGGAACCCTTATAGGATCACTCGTGTGTCTGTCTGCCCGTCTGTCACAGCCAATTTTCTCCGAATCTAATGAACAGATTAAGTTGAAATTTGATACGCATATGAATTTCTGTGACCCAAACACGGACGTGTAACGTAAATAAATGAATTTTGAATATGGAGGTTCCTTTGGGGGGGAAAATAAGTACAATTAAAAAAAAAGTTTTGCAAACTGTACCGTGTGACATATCAAATAAAAGGTCTTACTGTAGGAGTCTCAAATATATTTTTTTTATAATTTTAAAATGAACTGTTTTGAAGTTATTTACGAAAATAGACGAAAATTGACCATTCCCCCCCTTATCTCCAAACTACTGAGCCTAAAATTTTGAAAAAAATACAGAAAATAGTTCTTTACCTATAGATCACAGGAAAACCTATATTAAATCAAATCAAATCAAATCAAATCAATTTATTACTTTGCAAACATGGGTATTATTGATACATAAGATGATTACTATAAGAAGTCTATGGTTTCAAAAGAACAAGGTAAATCTATGAATATAAAATTCAAAGTCCTCACAGACTCATTGACTGATAGTAATCAACGCACAGTCCAAACCATTGGACCTAGAGACGTGAAATTTTGCACATAGATACCTTATACAGTGTAAACATCCATTAAGGAAGAATTTTTGGAAATTCCATCCCTAAAGGGATAAAATAGTGTATGAAAGTTTGTACGAAAAATATTATTCCTTCAGTCAATAGACTTGAAACATTGCATGAATATTTATCTATGTAAATATAAAGTTTGTCATTTTTAGTTTTCCTAAACTAGCCCCTAGTAAAAAAAGGGATGGGGGTGTCAAAGTTTGTATGGAGGAATTTTAATGCGCGGTCCGATTAACTTAAAACTCAGTTTATTATACTTGAGACCAAAAATGAAGAATGTGTATCAGGGTTTTACGAAAATGTACCCATAAGGGATGAAAAGGGGTAGTCAATTTTAATTTTAGAGTATTTTACTGGGGGGCTTGATTAACTCGAAAATTGGTGTAAATAATCTTTGAGTCAAGTTATAGAAACATCCCAAACGATTCGTAAAAATCCACCCCTGTGGGCGTGCAAACAGGGAATACAGTTTATATGAAAAACTTATTTGTTTGGTTAACTAACTTGAAACTTAAAAAATACTTACATAATTATGTAAATATTTAAAGTATTTATAATAAGTTTTTCATCAATAGTTTTTCAAAACTACCCTAAAAAAAACTACTTTTAGGGATGTTAGAGTTTGTTTGGAAGAATTTTAAAGCGCAGTCCGATTAAACTCGAAATTCAGTATTTATACTTTTGACATAAAATAAAGAATAATAAGTTTTTGGGTTTTTCGAAAGTCGATCCCTGAAGTGGAAGGGATACAGTTTATAATAATAACTTGAAAAGTCCTTTGGCCAACTTGAAATTTGGCATAATATTTGCCTCAGCAAATGATAAAGATTGGAACTTTAAGTTTTTTAAAACGACCCACACAGAGGATTTAAGGGGTGTCAAAGTTGGTACTGTCTATCTGTTTGTTTGTTTGTTCCGGCTAATCTCCGAAACGGTAGGACCGATTTTGATAGCATGTTCTCTGTCAGATAGCTGATGCTCTAAGGAGTTACTTAGGCTACTTTTATTATAGAAAAACAATTGAGGTTCCGCGGAAAAAAATGAAAACCCATGAAATCCGACAACCACGCGGGTGAAGCCGCGGGCAGTCTAGCTAGTCTATTGTGCGTACAAACTTACATTTGCAGTTGGAATGTAAGGGAGACCATGTTTTTCATTTACAATGTTAAGGTTGTTCTTGGGATAAATTCATTCCAACTACGGAACCCTTCATTGTGCGTAGTCCGACACGCACTTGGCCGGTTTTTTTTTTTTTTTGTAAACTGTAGATATATCGGTCTCGATTTTTGCATTATCATGGGGACCGTAAGGCATAGGTACAGATTAGCCGATTACACAGACCGATTAGACTTGGAAAATGTATCAAATTACTATAGTTAGGTCGGCTATCGGCTTAGTCTAAAATGTCAGATACGTCAGTTAGTTAAATTAGCGACGATAAGACAAATGTCGGCTGTTTTAGTACGTTTGTCCATCAAAGTTCATTTCTCTAAATCTAGAACTTATTATTTTAAACTAGCTTCTGCCTGCGACTTCGTCCGCGTGGAAATTACTTGCTTCCTCGACCCACCGTCGCATGGCATTGCCCGCCCGCGCTATTACTTCTCTTAGCATTCTTTCTGACTTTTTTTTCTTTTTGCTCGGCGCATAAAGGCTCTTACAGACAGAGGCGATATCGCGTCGCGACGCGATATTTTTCTACGGATATAATATAGAAATATCGCGTCGCGACCGCGATATCGCCTCTGTCTGTAAGAGCCTTAAGGGTCTTAGCGTGATCTATCTATACAGGGTTATTGGTAAAACACCAGAAACCTCTTAAGGGGTCATTGTACTCATCATTATGAACAACTTTTACTATGGGACCAAACCTAAAATCGCGAAAAAAAATCAGCTGCTCCCTACATTTTCACGAGTTTGATGTAGATATATGTACTGAACATCTGATTTTTTTTTCGCGATTTCAGTTGTAGTCTCATAGTAAAAGTTGTTCATAATGATGAGTACAATGACCCCTTAAGAGGTTGCTGGTGTTTTACCAATAACCCTGTATATAAAAAGAGAAGTCCTGACTGACTGACTGACTCATCAACACCCAGCCCAAACCCTTGGACCTAGAAAGCTGAAATTTTGCAGAGGTTCCCTTTATAATGTAGACAAGGAATATTTAAGGAAGGAATTCCCGGTAGCAGGTTCCCATGGGATATTTTTCGACATTTTTTTTCATTTTCGACACGGATTTGCTAGTGTTAAATAGACTATGACCTTCGTCAAGAGTTGGGCTATTAAACGCAAAAAGATTATTTTAATCCTGAGATTAAAGCGTTCAAACAAACAAACAAAATAAAACCTGGTCAAGAGCGAGTCGGACTCGAGCACCGAGGTTTCCGTTCCGATTTTTTTAAAAGTGTGCTATTTAGAGACATCGTTTTATGTATCCTAAAATCTTTACGTAAACTTCTACCACATAGAATGATTTTTCTCTATGCTTTTTTTTACATTTTTCATTAAAAGTCCAAAACTATGCGGCCTAAAAAAACAAAAAAATGTTTGAGAATGTGCAAACAACGCTCTTTCATAATATGACACTAGTAGCCCCACTTCAAATTTTTAGGACTCGCTTTCAGTCCCTGTTGCAAAAAAAAAATGTTTTTATTTCTTGTTTGCAATATACTGTAGTTAGACAAACGTCATCTAAAACAGTTCCTTTCAAGTTGATAGCATTAGTAGTTCTTGAGATATCCAGCGTGACAGACGGACAGACAGACAGAGTCGCACCGTATGGATTCCTTTTTACCAATTTGGTACGGAACCCTAAAAACGGCCAAGCAACGCGCGTGTGTCACTTTGTTCCCGTCCGCCTCTCCACTCTGGCTCGTGGTCATAGATATCCGGAGATATGCCTTCACTCTACGACATTAGTTTTTGTTTACACTAAACTCTTAAGGGGTCATTGTACTCATCATTTTTAACAACTTTTACTATGGGACCAAACATGAAATCGCAAAAAAAAAAACAGCTGTCCAGTGCATTTTGACGAGTTTGATGTAGATAAAATGTACTGAACAGCTGATTTATTTTTCGCGATTTCAGGTTTGGTCCCATAGTAAAAGTTGTTCAAAATGATGAGTACAATGACCCCTTAAGAGGTTTAGTGTAAACAAAAAATAATGTTGTATATTTGTTCAAGTTCAAGTGTCGCCACTTCACACAAAAACAAAAGAAATATAAACTCCTTTGCAAAAAAAACGGGCACCTTACAGTCATTGGCTTTTATATGGATAATACAAATATTTTTAGTATTTCATTAGCTTAAATGACTAGAAATTTCTTATTATCATTGGGAATATAGTTTTTAACCCTTAAATCCTGGAATCGGTGTTTTAGTCAATGTAAACAGAGAGTCGTGTTAAAATGGAATTTTTTAGGGTATAATTAAATGAAGACTACGAGTATGTTTATGGTATTTTAATAAAAAAAGACGTTAAAAAAATAAAAATTAATAACGAGTATGACCTCCCCTTGCAGCGATTACGGCACGTAATCTTCTTGGCATGCATTCCACCAGGCTTTTGATGGTGTCCTGTGGAATGTGTTCCCACTCAGCCGAAATCACACGTTTAAGCTCCCTGATGTTTTGTGGCAGGGGTTGGACAGATCGTACTTGCCTTTTTAGGAGGTCCCAGACGTGCTCAATGGGGTTAAGGTCGGGGCTCCGCGCTAGCCAATCCAGACGACGAATACCGACCTCTTGCATGTAAGCATCTACGTCGCCAGAACGATGGTCCCAAGCATTATCGTCCATGCAAATGGCATCTTCACCAATTACAGTCAGTGCGGGCTGTGCATGTTGACAAACTATTCCTGTTATGTACCTTTGCGCATTTAGTGAGCCATTTCCAATGAACACTATCTCGGTACGATAGCTGGAAGTTACACCCGCCCAAAACATAACGGACCTTCCACCATAAGGGGTGATTTCTTCAAAACACACGTCGGCAAAGCGTTTCCCTGGTCTTCGTAACGCTCGCCGACGTCGGTCCTCACCATTCAGACAAATTTGAGCCTCATCGGAGAAGAGTACGCTACTCCAGTTACCTAGTGTCCAAGATAGACAATTTATAGTGAACCTCAGTCGAGCAATCCGGTGCTCACGGAGTAACTTGGGGGCCCCCGCTGGTCGACGACTGCGTATATCAACCGCTAAAAGCCTCCTCCTCACTGTCCATAGGCTAACTTGTGCCCCTCGTACCTCTTCAAGGTTTCTTTTGAGGTCTATGTAACTGAATTTGCGGTTCCTCAGCGCCTGAGTCACTAAAAAGCGGTCGTCTCGTGGTTGTGTGCAACGTTTTCTCCCAGAACCTTGCCTTCTTTGAACGGAACCTGTCTCTTGGTATCGAGTCCAGGTTCTTTGGACGGTTGAACGACTCATATTTAACACTTATGAGCCGTAACATTGGCCACATCCCACTTCCAGCAGCGCTATAATTTTACTAGCTCGTATTGCTTTTTCTGCCATTACAATCGACACAAAGATATCTGTTTTAAATCACAATAGGGCAGGATTATGCGAGAAACATAAATTATTCTAATAAAAATAACGAGAAGTTAGTTTTAGTTGCCTGATAACGTTTTAACCGCAAACCCGCGAATAGTAAGTAAGAAGTCATAAACTGAAAAAGGGATTATTATTTTTAAAAACAACAGTTTCGACTTTGAAATTAACTTTTTTTTCATACCCAGACTCTTTATTAAGTGCCAGTAACATAGTTCGGCTATTAAAACCTCTTTAGAACTAAATGATTACCAATAATGTAGAAAAACCCAAACCGCCCGTTTTTTTTGCAAAAGAGTGTATATACCGACACATGATGAGTTTTTCGACGCACACTTATTGTACATGTATACATGCTCAATTGTAATTATTTAGTGGTTTTTTGGGTTTTTTATTTAGTCTGAGATTGTACCAATAACACACAATCAAACTAATATTATAACGGCGAAGCTTATATGTGAGGGTGTGTGTGGGGGTGTGTTTGTTACTACTTCACGCTCAAACGGATAGACCGATTTGGATGAAATTTGGTATGTAGATAGCTTATACCCTGGATTAACAGATAGGCAACTTTTTATCCCGGTCAATGCGGGTGGAACCGCGGGGCGCAGCTAGTAGTTCTATAAAATAAGAGCTAATTTCTACCGCTTATTTTATGGAACTGAACGTAGTCTGAAGTAAGGACAACGCAAAGGGCAATAGAGATAAGAATACTAAAAATCAGGAAAATACACAAAATAATGTCAGAAATTATCAGAGAAAGAACAAAATTAACAGACGCTTTAACGCAAGCCTTAAAACTAAAATGGCAATGGACTGGACATATCTCGAGGTTCACAGACAATAGGTGGACCATAAAAACAACACGCTGGAGAGGACCATTAGGAGGAAGAAATGTCGGCAGACCAGCTAGACGGTGGGCTGATGATATCATTGTAAAAGCAGGGCAAAACTAGGCAAAGATAGAGAGTTATGGAAGAAGAAGAAGGAGGCCTTTACCCAAGAGGGATCCACATCCAAGAAAAATAGCTAACCATACTAACACTATATTATAAGTTAAATGTACTAACACGACTAACAAACAAATATTTTATGTGGAAATAGCTAACCATATTATCACTATATTTATAAGTTAAATGTACTAACACGACTAACAAACAAATATTTAATGTGGAAATAGCTAACCATACTAACACTATGTTTATAAGTTAAATGTACTAACACGACTAAGAAACAAATATTTTATGTGGAAACAGCTAACCATACTAATACTATATTTATAAGTTAAATGTACTAACACGACTAACAAACAAATATTTTATGTGGAAATAAAAGGCTTTTTATTATTATTATTATTTATTTTATGGAACTGAACGTCCAACTGAAGGAAAACGTCAATATCAATCGTATCTTAAACACAAAGAAAGCTTTTATGGCGTCGACAGAGGTGTTAGCAAAACATTTACGCCTCAATAGGCCTGTTATTGTCGATCACAATGACATTCAGGGAAAGGTTTCCGGCCTTTTCATAGTTTCATGCCATCAATAATTTTTTTATCACTTGAAAAAGGACGGTATCCCTGATCTGCAGAATGTGTGGTAGCCGCAACAAAATCTTAAAGACTGTGGCTGATAGGATATCATCCATGCTTTGGAGGTCCTTTGTTAAATCATTCATGTAATATTAATTTCCATAATTTTAATTTTCATGTCCATTTTTTATTTTAATATAAATTTCCATTTTAATTTTAATTTCAAGTTTAATTTCAATTTTAACGTCCATTTTAATTTTAATTTAACTTTTAATTACCATTTTTGTAATCTTTTAATCTTTAAAAAATCTTGTTAATTGGGAAATGGGTTGGATCATTATTGCAAAATTATTTTTGATCCAGACGATATTTTTTCACCAATATCTGAAAAACTAGCAGAGGCTGGAAATTGTAAAGCATACTATTAGAAACTCTATTCAATATTCCAATTATTGATACCTTCATCTGTAACAAAATCAGAATGTTTAAATGGGAAAATTACGTTTAAATGTCTAAAGTTAAATATCTCAAAATGTGTTTACTGTGGGTTGGATAATTTTGGCACAACTGGGACCAATTAGATTAGTATTTAAACAACCAGCCAAGTGCGAGTTGTACTCGCGCACGAAGGGTTCTTTTAATTTTTCATATGTGCCGCCCAAAAGCGACCTCCATATTCAAAATTCATTTATTTTCGTTACACGTCCGTGTTTGGGTCACAAAAATTCTTATTTGTACCAAATTTCAACTTAATCGGTCCATTAGATTCGGAGCAAATTGGCTATGACAAAAGGCCAGATACGAGTGATCATAGAAGGGTTCTGTTTTTTCATTCTGACGTACAGAACGCAAAAAATGACGATAAATAACTGTGATTTATGACCGATAAAAGGCTGGAGCATTTTCAATCTTCATGTGAGAACGGGGTACCACAACTTCATGTAAACAAAGTCACGTGAAATAGCTAAGTAAACGGGCAATAATTGTACAGTTGCACAGTTGCACAGTTTATCAATTGACCCTCACAAACGTGCGGTGACGCAATGTTGCATCCAACTTATCAGTAGCCATGTTTGTCTACAATGATTTCTTTATAATCAACTGATAAACAAATTGTTCGGTGCATGAAGTCTACGAGAACAATATGCGTCTCAAGAATTTATACACAATGAGTTTTTTATTGTACTGCAGAAATCTGAACTTATCTATCTATACTTCTCATCAAAAAACTAAAACGAAGAAACGGCATTTACCGACTGATATGATTTAAAAAAACCGGCCAAGTGCGTGTCGCGCCACGCGCAGTAAGAGTTCCGTAGTTGCACAATAATGCGGACTAAGAAGAGGGCTTTTTGTTGTTTCATGAATATTTGACTATTACTCGTTAACTTGAAAAGCGTACTTAGCTGTGTTAGTTTTCCTTTTAACTTCGTTATATATACTACTAACGTGATTTTTTTCACCCATCCAAAACTAACCGTTTAGCTGGGAGGGGGTGGTGTGACACTTGACTCTAACAATAATTAGCACTTTAAAGCTTAATATTTCAGAAACGGATCCCTAAATCGGAAAATTGTTTTCACAAACCCGCAATATTTTTGACCCATCCAACAACACCCCACACCATGGGGTAGACGAGAAAAAAAAACATCCCCACCTTACGTGTACGGAAGGTACCCTAAAAAAAATTTTTATTTTATGATTTTATTTTACCACTTTGTCGGCGTGATGAATAATAATAATAATAGATATGGTGTATTATAATATCCATGCCAAATTATAGCTTTCTAGTACTACGAGTCTTTGAGCTACTGACGGACAGACGGACGGACATAGCGAAACTATAAGGGTTCCTTGTTGACTACGGAACCCTAAAAAATACGACAGTAAATAGCTGGCAGTTTAGTCTACACATTGGTACACCCTTAGGTACACCATTGTATAGACTCCACAAATCCGAATTTAAATTTTCGAATTTTCAGTTCAATAAACGAATGTAGAAATTGTTTTCAATGTGTACCTATTCCGTCAGAATTTCTTCATTTATTTAATCACATTTTTTTTGCAAAAAATAGGGTTCCGTGGTCAACAAGGAATCCTTATAGTTTCGCTATGTCCGTCCGTCTGTCCGTATTGCAAAAGCTAGTATTGCATGAAGTGGTGTTAACTTCTTGTAGAGGATTTTCCCGTGGATGCAATCAAAAAGTTAAAGAACTTGTACACCAGATTTTTTAAATAAAATACATATAAAATACATGAGCGCTACCGTCAGGCGATCACATTGGTGAATACAAAAGTCAATCTAAATTCAAAACCTACGACAGTAGTATAGAATAGAAATCTATGAATCAGACAGTGATTGCAAAAAGAAGGTCAACATTCAACAAGTGGTCACCAATCCAAGGATATAAAAAAAAACTTATCCTTACTCATATGTTCGGGTTCGATTCCCGCACGAAACAAATATTTGTACGACCTACAAGTATTTGTTCCGAGTCTGGGTGTTTTTCTATCTATAATATGTATTTACAAAAAAAAAAATGTATATAAGTAGTTTATCAGCCATCTCGTTACCATAACTCAAGCATTAGGTTGCTTAGCTTGGGACTAGATGGCGTTGTGTGAAATGTCCAAGGATATTAATGATTATTATTTATTATTTATTTATTTAAGTGGATTTGTGACACACACAAGTTTATCATAGGTCGTATTCTCTGCAGGGGACCATACAGCACAAAGCCTCCCATTCACAACTTTATGCAACAAAATGACATGGATATTCACTATGAAAAGGATCTTTGATTCGTGGTTCATAGTTCACCTTTTAGGTTAACTGAGAAACATTATGTAGATTGCCTAGACAGTGAATATTAACCGATTTGTTTTTAAAGTTGTGTACCAAAATGGTAAAAAGGAACCCGTCCGTCTGTTTGTCTCAGCTGGATATCTCAAGAACTACTAATGCTATGAACTTGAAATTTGAAGTTTTAGATGACGTTTGCCCAACTATTTTACAAATAAGAAAGAATTTTTTTTTTTGGAACAGGGACTGAAAGGAGGTCTTAAAAATTTGAAGTGGGGCTACTAGGGCATGTGGGGTATCATATGAAAGAGCGCTATTTGCACATGTTCAAACATTTTTTTTTCTTTTTTTTTAGGGTTAATAAAATACCGACCCCCCCCCCCCCCCTTATCTCCGAAGTTTGCATAGAGAAAAACTCTGAAATTATTATATGTGATAGAAGTTTATGTAAAACTTACTGGAAGAATATAACCATGTCTCTAAATAGCACACTTTTTCAGAAATTATCAACAAAAATTAAATATAAATTATGGTACGGAACCCTCGGTGCGCGAGTCCGACTCGCTCTTGACCGGTTTTTTTATATAGATTTAAACAATAATCTTTCTCTATTTCCCCAGGAAACGACAGTACAATTAGTTCAAATAAGCATAAAGCGTAAATCCTTTGTCTTATCAGAATAATCTTCTGAGTGACATGCCAACCGTATTGATTAGTCTCCCATGGAAACAGTCCGGAGTCCGGACTATTTCCAAAGGACACTACTCGTATAACAATATGGTTGGTTTCGGACACTCAATCTCAATATAGGAAACGGGGAAAATAAATCACTAAGCGATCTTTTTCTTATAATAAATATAAATATATAATATACTAGCTTTTGCCCGCGGCTTCGCCCGCGTGGATGTCGGAAAATATCCCATGGGAACGTTCATATAGAAAACATAGGGCATATCCCTAACTTAAGAAATGCTGGGTTTCCCATACAAACTTTCATCCCTTTTATCACCCCTTGTAGGATTATGTTTTAAGACAAAAAGTAGCCCATGTCCTTTCCCAGGATGCTATCTATAGCCTTCCAAATTTTATCGAAATCTATGCAGTTTTGTAAATTTTAAAATCAATCCCACTTTACCAGGGGGTAAAACCAGGTGTTTTACTAGCCTGGATATTTGAGGTCCAGGATTGATGAATGCCTGAAGCCATCCGGAGAACGTGCATCGTTCAGGTTTGGCTCGACGAGATTTGAGACAGTGTGGCCGTCCATGGTACAGGAAGGCCTTAACAACCCGAATCCTCGTGTGAGCAAACATCGCCGTTCCAGGTAACAGCAATCCTGCTGGATTTCTCCCGTAGGCCGCGTCTGTTCGTGGGTACCAAGGTTTTTAACCTTGGTGCCATGCCAAGGGATTCTGTTCCACTGATTGAGTGAAGTCTTGCACTGATTGAGAGAGACTTGAGCATTAAGTAAGTGCTACTTGAGCACTAATTGAGTAGTAATTGAGCTGATATTAATTATAATGAGGGAGATGCATTAGACCTGTCTACTGGGTTTATTTTCATACAGAGAGTTAGGCCTTTTGTTAATTTGTTAAGTAACAAGACCAGTAATAACTTCTTTTTGTATTAAGTTGTGTCACGGGTATACTGTACCATAGAGAGTGGGTTTCTTAACGTGCACAGCCCTGTTTGGACAATACCTTGCGATTGAGCTAGTGGTATTTAGGCGTTCACCTCGCGAATCCTTACAAGCGACCTGAGTCGTTATTTTGTAATATCTCATGTGGTGTACTTCCGTTATACCTTGGTACGGAGACAGGGTCTAACAGGGTTACACATCTTAGTGTGTAAGTCTGGGAGGAATTATTTATGATTAGTTACCTCATTCACTGTATTTCTATGCAAGGTGACATGTGGTGTACTTCTGTTATACCTTGGTACGGAGACAGGGTCTAACAGGGGTACACATCTTAGTGTGTAAGTCAAGTCTGGGAGGTATTATTTATGATTAGTTGCCTCATTCACTGTATTTCTATGCAAGGTGATACTTCTTTTTATAGTGACTAAACTTTGTATGTATATTGAGCTATGTCTTTAATTTCAGTCTTTCCAGATATTTATATATATACCTTTATAAATGTACTTTCACACGGTTGGAAACTTTATGTTTCATCTACAATCCATAACCCTAAATAGGGGGGGATGCCGGGTGACAGTTGGCTACCCACTTTTACCCACTTAGGGGATGATTTTTAAAAAACGCTGAACCGCATAGTTCTTAATTTCCTACCAATAGTATAAATTTGTTATCCCTAACTTAAGAAATACTGGGTTTCCCTTACAAACTTTCAACCCCTATATCACCCCCCTGTAGTATTATTTTTGAAAAAAATAGTATCCTATGGCCTTCCCCAGGATGCTATATAAAGCCTTGACAAATTTTTTCGAAATCCATGCAGTTTTGTAAATTTTAAAATCAACCCCTATTTTACCCCCTTAGGGGATGATTTTTCAAAAACGCTGAACCGCATATTTCTTTATTTCCTATCTGTGGAATAGAGGAGTGGACTGTAATATTATGCTGGTTGTGGAAAGAAATATGGGTAGTTCTGTACGAACGGAGTTCTCCGTCCTTCCCAATCCAGGAACAAATTCAACAGAGAGATGGCTGAAGTACGACTCACCTTGTCTCCTGCTGCGGCTGGCTCCCACTAGATCTGACGGTCTTTTGAGTGGACCGTTGACCACGGAGACTGGCACGAGTGACACCACACGGTAATGCACAATTTGTCCTTGTTTTATTAATTTTCACTCACGGAGTAGAAAATTAGATGGTTCACGGGTCAATGGCGGACGACAGACTCGTCGGCTCCGCTAGCACCACCACACTTTTTTTTTAAGATGGCGCGCTTGTCGCGTTGTCGCGAATATGTGCAGCAGCTCGTAGGTACGGGACAGCCAATCGCATGCCGACTTAGCGAGCGCATACAGACATTCACTGTCAAATTCGTCCAATCATGGGATAAATACAGAACATACCCCCTACCGAAACCATAGTAATGGTTTCTAGCAAACTAAGATTACCTTAATACCTATATCATTAAAAAAGAGCTCTGAAATAAACACTAAGCTAGGTACCTATATCTAACAAAAACGTTTTGTTTGAATCTAGTTGGTATAAGGTAATAGGCAGAGTTTATTGGTTGGTCTTTGTAAGACACTTTTTTCGGTGCGCAGCGTCACACACCGGACTATTCCGTCGGGACCTGGATGTAATTTTTCTATTTTGCCGAGAGGCCATTTACAGGAAGGAACATTTTCAGTTTTTATTATTACTAGATCTCCGACTTTTGGATTAGAGGAAGACGTAAACCACTTAGCTCTCTGCTGAAGAGTGTTTAAATATTCGTGACTCCAACGTTTCCAGAAAAGTTGAGAACACCTCTGAATATACTGCCAACGTGACAATCTGTTAATGTTTACGTCTTGAACGTTATACTCGGGTATAGAGGTTAAGCTTCGACCAATGAGAAAGTGTCCGGCGGTTAAGACATTGAATTCGTTGGGATTATCGCTAGCAGGTAGTGGACACAACGGACGCGAATTTAAAATGGCTTCTGCCTTACAAAATATCGTGGAAAGTTCCTCAAACGTTAAGGACTTTTCTCCTACACTTCGCACTAAATGATACTTTGCTGACTTTATGCCCGCTTCCCAGAGGCCACCCATATGTGGAGCACTGGGTACATTAAATTTCCAATCAACCTGTCTTTTAGAGCAGCCATCCGAAATGTCATCTTGACTCTCACGCAGGAACCTCTGGATTTCAGACAGATGTTTACTTGCACCAATAAAATTAGTGCCACAGTCAGAATATAGAACAGCGCATAGACCTCTACGAGCTATGAATCTGTCTAGGCACGCAAGGAAACAGTCGGCGGAGAGAGAAGATAACACCTCCAGATGTACTGCTTTTGTTGAAAAGCAAACAAACAGTGCTAAATATGCCTTTGTCACTTTAGCATTTCGACGTAAGCTTTCTTTAATAAGGAATGGACCTCCGAGGTCAACTCCGACGTTAGAAAATACCTTGTTAGGTATCAACCGAGTTGGTGGCAACGGTGCCATTTCAGGTTGCAGTAAAGACGGTTTACATTTAAAACACGTTTTACACTTAGATAAAACGGATCTAATGACGCTACGAGCAGACAATATCCAAAAATTTTCATTAATTATACTTTGTAAGGTTCGCGGTCCTACATGTAAATATTTTTTATGAAAATAATTGATCAGTAGTTTAGTAAATAAACTATGTTTCGGAAGAAGACGCGGATGTTTAGAATTATACGGGAGTTCGGAATGACCGATGCGACCCCCTACCCTGAGGAAGCCGTCGGAATCAATAAATGGAGATAATTTTCGTAATGAAGAAACGTATTTCTTATCTTTAATCATTTTTAATTCCGCTTCAAAATAAGCATTTTGAACTAATTTTATCAACTTATCGCGAGCTTCGTTTAATTCGAAGGTTGATAATACTCCCGATTTGTAAGAAGTGTTCATGTCACCCCTTTTTCGTGTAAATCTTAAAATCCAAGCAAACGATCTTTGCAATTTGGAAAACGATGAAAACTTTTGAAAAATTCTTTCACAAAATTCTGTTTTGGATTCATTGAAATTATCATTATTTTTATTTTCGACCAAGAAATTAATAGACGCTTTTAATTCCGGTACTTTATTAGTACTCTCGTTAACAAACACCGTCAGGGGCCAATCGATATAATTTTGATACATCCAATCAGTGCCCTGTAACCAACGTTGATTACAACTGACAAGTTGTTCCGGAGACGCTCCGCGAGAACAAATATCGGCTAAATTATGTTCGCTACACACATGCCGCCAAAAATGAGGGGGTAAAACTTCAATAATTTTCGTAACCCGATGACTGACAAAGGTCTTTAGTTTATAAGGTTCCGTTTGAAGCCACGACAGTACGACTGTCGAGTCTGAAGCTGCTATTATTCTGTTAATTTTAACGCGAGTAAATGTGTCAACTACGAACTTTATTAATTTGCTCAACAAAACAGCACCCATTAACTCCAACCGAGGAATCGTGACGGGTTTTATTGGTGCGACTTTAGATTTCGCGGTCACTAGGCGAACCTTTACGTTACCCTTTTGATCGCGACTAATAACATACACGCATGCTGCATAGCCACGCAACGAAGCATCACAAAATCCAACCAAGTCGCATTCCGTCTCCCTTGGTAATAGCATGTGACGTTCGATACGCAACTCCTTTAACAGAGGAAGTTCCAAAATAAAATTTTGCCACGATTTTTTTATATTATCTGGCAACTTTTCGTCCCAACCAATGCCTAGCTTCCACAGTTCTTGCATAATCTGTTTCGCGACAAAAGTGCAAGGTGCGATAAAACCCACGGGATCGTAAATCGACGCTAGCAACTTTAGTACTGATCGTTTGGTTGACTCGTTGTCTGTTAAATTAACCGAAAAAAGAAAATTATCGGATTTCGGAATCCATTGAAGACCTAAAACTTTAATAGAACTATCGTTTTCATCTTTAACGAATGTTACTGAATTTTCTCTATTTTCTGAGGGGACACGTTGCAGTAATTTCTCACTGTTACTCATCCACTTTTTTAACGTAAAGTTGGCACTTTCAAAAATACCAATTAATTGGTCCTGTACTAAGCAAGCTTGCTCAAAAGTATTACATGAATATAGGACATCATCCATGTAAATTCCCTCACGGAGGACCTGAGCAGCGAATGAAAAACGTTTTCCTTCATCGTTAGCTAACTGAAGTAGCGTCCGAATTGCTAAGAACGGTGAACAACTAAGTCCGTACGTCACGGTTTTTAATTCGTATAACTTTATTGGATCGTTAGGCGATTCCCGATATAAAATGTGTTGATATAATCGATCTTCTTTTCTTAAGGAGATAGCACGATACATTTTACAAACATCACCTACTAGGCAATACTCAAATAGTCGAAATTTCAAAATGATTGCCGCAATATCCGGATACAGCTTAGGGCCGACTAATAGAATATCATTTAAAGATACGTTATTGCTACTCTTCGCTGACGCGTCGAACACTACACGTAACGGAGTGGAGGTACTAGTGGGTCGCAAAATACTGTGATGTGGAATAATGTATTTACTAGGCTTGTCACCCTGATATAGTTCCATATGACCGAGGTCTTCATATTCACGCATAAATTCCTTATACTTATTATTTAAATCATTAGTACGCGCGAGCTTGCGTTCCGTGTACAATAACCGGCGCTCAGCCACAGCGCGAGTAGCACCTAGCGGCGAGCGTTCAGGTGCAAAAAGCAGCGGAACTACGTATTTCCCGTTCGACTCTCGAGTATGTTCATTAGAGAATATCTGCTCGGCTAACTGATCCATTGGATTTATTGACGGTGTGCACGGCACTTCCTCAATTTCCCAAAAACTGCGTAAGGTTTTTTCAATCGACTGTTCTTCGTCATATGAAACCGATAAATTTAAATTTTGCGAACTATTATTACTAAGTGGATATAATTTCCCGCTAATAACATAACCAAAAACTGTTTTAATAACACTCGGAATACCATTCTTAATTACTAATGGTTTATCTCTAATGATATCTGGCACTATGTCGTTACCTAACAAAATATCTATTCGCGAACGCTTAAAAAACAATGGATCCGCTAACTTGTAAGTGTCATATTCGTTAATGACGTTATCTGTGAAAGAGATATTAGGCATATCAGCGGACACTCTTGAAATAACTACTAAATTAACACTAAATTTTGGACCCTTAGCATGTCTTGGTTTTAATGTACAAGTTACCATGCCTTGATTTTTAACTATGCCCCCACCTATACCGTGAATGGTAAAAGGACATTTTTTACGTTGTAATCCTAGTTTCTGAGCACATTCAGTAGTTATAAAAGAACTCTGAGCGCCAGAATCGATGACCGCACGGCAGTCGTGATATTGACCAACACCGTCAATAACGTGCGTAAGTGCAGTGCCTAACACTACTCCATACTCGCAGTTATTACTCATTAACGCTTGCTGTACGGGTGCGTGTGTTGTGTCACTTACGAAGTGAGACGACACTAGCGCTTGCTGCGTGTGCGACAGAGACGGCTGCGCTGTCAGGGAGCTCGCCACGGACGATATTCCCGCGTTTTCCGTCTTCGCGTTATCTTTATGTAATAGATAATGATGCGATGATGCGCATACCCCGCAAGTCATTGTACTTTTACAAGCATTAGACTGATGATCAGATTTAAGACAATTATGACAAAGTTTAAGTGAATGAACACGGCTCATTCTTTCATCGACAGACAATTTACGAAATTGATCACATCGATATATCATATGATTTTGTTTACAAATCACACAAGTCAAATTTAATTTATTATTAGTACGGTTGTTATTATTGTGCGGAGCTTGTGCCGTATTAAGAACTGACTTAGACGAAGATTTAAGTTGGTTTTTATTTTGTGTCCTTTGTTTCGACGTATTATTCGAAGAGCTGTCTGTAAAAGTGTGTTCTAGAACTTTAATTTGTTTGTTGACGAAAGATATTAGTTCCGCAAACGTAGGTATCAACTTTTGATCACGGCATTCTTCGAATAACTTTCGAGTATGAGGATCGAGTCGTTGTAATGCCAAATGACACAATAAAAAATCATCTAAGTTCTTAATTTTCAGTGCTTGAATCGCTTTAAGTGAATGATCAAAGGTTTCTATAAATGAAGTTAAGTTCGACGTAGTATCTTCAGTTAACGGAGAAAAGTTGAACATTTTATCGAAATACCTACATGCTAGTGTTCTGTGGTCGTGATATTTATCCACTAAACTTTGCCAAACTAATGAGTAATTAGCGGCAGTGATAGGTAGATTTTTAACGATGTTTAAAGCAGGACCTTTAACGCATGAGAGTAAATAATGGAATTTATCGATATCTGAGAAATTTCTATTATGAACTAATGATGAGAACGTATCATAAAAAGTAATCCAGTTTTCAACTTCTCCATCGAATTGAAATAATGTTATCTTTGGTAACGCGGGTACTACTAAATCCTTTTTATCTAACGCAGTACAGGAATCGGATTCTAATTTCGAATATTTACTAGCGATTAACTGACATGCATTAAACATTTCGTCAAATGCTTCAAGTTCACTTATTGACATTTTTGCAGTAGATTTTATTTGCACTTCTATTTCGTACAAATCAAATATGGCGGATTCAAACTTCGCACGAACACTTTCCATTTCCGATAATGATACCGTAAACAATTGCAATTTATCTGGATCAGTTCCCAACTTTTTGGAATAGTCATAAAGCTTTTGTATCTTCGTAAATAAATATTCCTTTCTAACTAATAAGATTTTACGTTTAGTTTCTAAAACTTCCGCCATTTTGGAAGCGTGGTTTTAGCCAAATAAAATTAAGAAATAGGGCTCGAATGGCCAGAATGTGGAATAGAGGAGTGGACTGTAATATTATGCTGGTTGTGGAAAGAAATATGGGTAGTTCTGTACGAACGGAGTTCTCCGTCCTTCCCAATCCAGGAACAAATTCAACAGAGAGATGGCTGAAGTACGACTCACCTTGTCTCCTGCTGCGGCTGGCTCCCACTAGATCTGACGGTCTTTTGAGTGGACCGTTGACCACGGAGACTGGCACGAGTGACACCACACGGTAATGCACAATTTGTCCTTGTTTTATTAATTTTCACTCACGGAGTAGAAAATTAGATGGTTCACGGGTCAATGGCGGACGACAGACTCGTCGGCTCCGCTAGCACCACCACACTTTTTTTTTAAGATGGCGCGCTTGTCGCGTTGTCGCGAATATGTGCAGCAGCTCGTAGGTACGGGACAGCCAATCGCATGCCGACTTAGCGAGCGCATACAGACATTCACTGTCAAATTCGTCCAATCATGGGATAAATACAGAACACTATCAAAAGCATACATTTTAATTTTCACATCCCTAACTTAAGAAATACTGAGTTTCCCATACAAACTTTCATCCCCTATATCACCACCTGTAGGATTATTTTTGAAAAAAAAGAAGCCTTTGTCCGTCCCCAGGATACCATCTATAGCCTTGCCAAATTTTATCGAAATCCGTTTAGTGGTTTAGGCGTGAAAAGGTAACAGACAGACAGACAGACAGACAGAGTTACTTTCGAATTTACAATATTAGTATGGAGTATGGATTGTATTATATTACATATTTATTTGATGTAATATTTACAAAATTTAATTAGCCAACTTAAGGGGCCGTGTTACCGTTTTTACCTGTTTTATAATCAATTTTAAAGGGTCAAATTAGTGTATTTAAGTCCTGAAAAAAAATTATGTCATATCTACATCCTTGTTTTAGGCAATCTACCCGTTCAAAACACGATAAATTGTAATTACCTCGATGGAAAAAAAATCTGAAACAGGGACGATTTCAAAACCATTTTTTGTTTTATTTCCTATTTACAGCACAAAACAATATGAAAATTGCATGTACCATGAGGTATTTCAGAGGCAATCTAGCCGTTCAATTTTTTAGTGTAATACATTTTTTTTAAATTAACACAAAAAATATTAAATCGGCCTAAATCGGCTCGCGCTCCTCTGTCCTGCGGGATGTCATCGAGGTTGGACCTATGTCAAAATTTTTAAAAATGCGCTCTCCCCGCAGTTGTTAAAAAAAACCGGTCAAGAGCGAGTCGGACTCGCGCACCGAGGGTTCCGTTCCGATTTCTGAGAAAGTGTGCTATTTAGAGACATCGTTTTATTTTTCCTGTAATCTTTACATAAACTTCTATCACATAGAATAATTTCAGATTTTTATTTTTGCAAACATCGGAGATAAGGAGGGCGGAACGGTATTTTTTTTACATTTTTCATCAAAAGTCGAAAACTATGCGGCTTAAAAAAAATAAAAAATAGTTTAAGAATGTGCAAGCAGCGTTCTTTCATATGATACCCCACATGCCCTAGTAGGCTCACTTTGAATTTTTAAACCCCCTTTCAGTCCCTGTTACAAAAAAAAAAAAAATATTTTTACTTCTTTCTTATTTGCAAAATAGTTAGGTAAACGTCATCTAAAACTGTTCTAAATTTCAAGTTGATAGCATTAGTAGTTCTTGAGATATCCAGCTGTGACAGACAGACAGACAGACAGACAGACAGACAGACTGAGTCACACCATAAGGGTTCCTTTTTTACCATTTTGGTACGGAACCCTAAAAATCTAATAAAAGAAGAACTCATTAGATATGAAATTGCGACAGCTCAGAAAAAATATCTTGTAATTATATTATAGTTTTAATTCATAATAAATTGTTTTAGAAAATGTGATTATTTCTATGCGGTTTGATGACGTTTAATTGTCATCTTACAATAGTGTTATGTCACATAACAAATTACTATCGATTAAATTACAGTCAAGTGCGAGTAGTTTATAATTTTTATCGTGGTCGTTTATGGTGGAAGTTTTAACGAAATACATTTTTCTATGATTTTTAATCAGGTTCATTCTTAAATTCACTCTCCATCGAACTGTCTTCGCTACAGTCCTACATTATTTACATATTATACTATTATCATACATTAATTAGATATTATTATAATCAACTTTCTCTCCGGCAACAACATTGCAATATAAGCAAAAAATAAAAACGTGTGCGGTCGGGAGACCACCGTTAGAAACGAAGTTCCTTCTAATGTATGATTTAAACAAACCCGAAATTTTCACACCAGCCATATTGAATTTTCATTTTGACTTCACTACCGGCTTTGGCTCCCTTGAAAACCATGAAAACGACACCCATGATGAAAACTTCGAAAATTTTCGCAGCCGCCATCTTGGATTTTCATTTTGACCAAATTCTCACTTCCTCTCTATTTGTCTCTTTCAAGTTATTATAGAAAGAGACAGAGAGAGAAATTCGCATGGATGGGGCTTTTAAACGCTTTTTCGTAAAGTGACGACTTTCTACCAGAGAATTTCGTTCTAATAGCTGCTTCAACCAAAAGTGACTAACATGACCTAATGCATGAACACAATAAAAATCGTAGGTAATAATATTTCTCGGATAGCGGAGTTATAGCAACAGAAGATATTTTCTCGAATCCGTGATTTTATCGTTTTGGCTCTGTCAGATAGCCACTGTACTTATACGATAAAATATCGTATTCCGTACACTTCAAAAATAGCGCACACCGCGCGTATCACTCGGTGCCCATGTTCCAAAGCAAGTTCGTCGATGACGTATCGTATCCTTTTTGGTTTGTAACTTTAAACATTATGATCTATTAAAAATTGCATGTATGACATTTTTGTTTTGGTAATTAGTCCAATAGTCCAATAGGACGGCAATCCGACATGTCCGGGGACGGTTAAAAAATGTACTAAATTAATTTTGATGTCCTAAAATAATACATTTGATAATATTAAGCTGTAGCAGTAGGTACATACGTCACTTGGCCATAAAGTACGGCAATTGTTCCTTTCTAAGTAGCTATCAATATTTACGAATATTTACAGAGAAAAAAAATTTTTTGAGATTACAATGTTAAGTTTGTTTTTGGGATACATTCTTATCAACTACAGAAGCCTTCATTGTGCGTGATCCGACACACACTTGGCCGGTTTTTTAAAAAATAATACTCTTGTTTCTGTTCTTTTCTTTTTGTCTATGGGTGTACACTAATGGTTAAATAAATAAAAGGCTATTCATATCAGTCATTAAAATCTAGAGCTGGGGTAATGGAGAAACTTTTGAAACCATTTCAAACGAATCAACATCAGACTTTCAGTCAAATCATATACTTTATTACTAAAGTTATCCAATTAAAAGCATTATATTTATGTAGTCCAACGCGTTTTATTCGTGGTTAATTGAAAAAGGCATTAAATATAATGACTACCAACAAAAATTAAATGCTCACCAGACCTGCGTCGACCTGCTGACGAAAACCCTAACCCTAGGCGGTCGACGTCAGGGGCACCCCGAGGTTTGTTTGGTTAGGTTCCTTCAAACCCTGCAGGCAGAAATAGGAGCCCCGCCCAGCGGGGCTCCGTCGACATGCTGTCAGTTTTCTAAAGTTATAATTTCACAATAAAATGGTTTTAATTTTGGTGAGCATTTATCCATTTTGGTGAGCGTGAATACTTATTGTTGAGTAATTCCGATGGCCATATGTGGTCTTTATCATCAGTTCCACTTCACCAAATGGTGCTTTTCGAGAGCAAATGCGCAAGTTACAAAAATAATAAATCGTTTCAAATTATCGAAATTCAAATCTTATGCAGCCTGCATATGATTAGAATTTTTGTTTCTTTTTATTAAAAAAAAAAAAAAAAAAAAGTTAGGTATGCCATAGGCTTCTACTCCGTTCACCTAATATTCCCAATTTTTTTCGAGACGGTAAAAAAAGTCATTCGGTATATAGGTGTGCCTATAAAATTTGAGGGTTTTCCTCGATTTCCATGGGATCCATTCATCAGATTCTGACTTGGTGACAATGGGACCACCTCGAGAGCATACCCTATCAAATAAAAAAAGAATTTTTAAAATCGGTCTACAATTGACGGAGAAATCGGTGTACAAACATAAAATATATATATATATATACGCGACGAATTGATAACCTCTTCTTTTTTTTTTGAAAAGTTGTTTAGTAAAATGTTTGGTGGATAGCGGGTCTCAAAATAATCTTATTACCCTCGATTGTTGCAAGAAATTACAACTAAATATTCAACTGCTTGTTAAGTCATATTGAGATCGGTGGGTTCTATATCCGCACCTATTAGAGTTTATGTAAATATTACAATACAATTGCGAGTGAGCGACGCACAATATAATTTAACGGTATTAATGATGGATCATATCACGCATCAGTTATCTAGTCGCGTAATCCAAGCCTTGGCGATGGATTACTTTAAGAACTTACCATTGCCAGATGAAGACTAGAATTTACACGGAAATATGGTGCCATTTTAGGTACTCAAATGTTCGCATTCGTGTTGCTAGGAGGCAAAATAATACCTCCACCGTTGGTTCAATCAGCGGATTTTACGGTATTTTTGTGAACGGGCGCCGTCAGTTGAGACTTGGTCATCTCTTATCTGCCAGGGCTTATTTTTAATTTTATATTTTGACTTGTTTTTATTTATTTTTTTTTACATTATTCTCACATGTAGAAGCAACAAATATAATGTACCCAGGATGTTGTATTACTTATCTTGATTTAAAAGAGTGTCCGTGGAGTTTCTTGCCCGTTCTTTTCCATAGAGATCTACATTTTGGAATGGCCAACTAGCTTCAACTTTCTGACTTACCTACTGACCGACTCTTTGACAATTCAAAAGTGCCAGTAATTGTTTTAATTGAAAGGTTTGAGTTTGAGTTCAGCAGACAGACGCGTGCCTTGTTTATTTATAAAGGTAAATTGGTTATGCAATAAACATGCAATAAATTATTATCGAGATGTTATCTCAGTAACCTTTGCGTGTGTAAAGCCCCTGTGCCAAGAACTAAGGAAAATAAACGTATTTGGTCAAATCAAATCAATCAAATAGAAATCTATTGTTTGCAAAAAATGTGGTAGGTAAGTAAGTACAAGATATATCTTCACTACATAGTATAAAAAACTTTTTTACAAAAAAAAAACCGACTTCCAAAAAAACACTACAAACTGAAAAATAACTTTAATTTCGGAAGTCGGTGTCTTTGGATCTGTATTTTAGTTTTTTGCCACCGACTTCCGAAATTAAAGTTATTTTTCAGTTTGTAGTGTTTTTTTTGGAAGTCGGTTTTTTTTTTGTAAAAAAGTTTTTATTTTTCACTTTTTAGTGGTTCAGTTTGTAATTTATCTAAGTTACAATAACCCAATGTCAACTGCTCATCACGTTTTACAAAATATTGCTTTTCCCGATGCAGGGACGTTAATTGTTGAGGAGTTCTCCTAGTAAGAACCAGGAGAACTGGAGCTCATGGTGAAGTCACCATTACCATTATGCATTTTGACGAGCATAAACCATATTAAAGTAATCGAATCGCAACCTGTGATATACTTAGATATAATTGAGTATTTCCGATGGCCCCCTGTGGTCTTCATCATCAGTTCCAGTTCACCGAATGGTACTTTCCAAGAGCAAATGCACGAGTTACCATAAAAAATACCGAAATCGATATAGGTGTGCCAATAAAATTTGAGGGTTTCCCTCGATTTCCATGGGATCCCATCATCAGATCCTGACTTAATGATCATGGGACCACTTGGGAAGTATACCCTTTTGAACAAAAAAAGAAAAATCTAAATCGGTCCAGCCATTTTCGAGTAATCGGGGAACATACATAAAAAAAAAATAAACAAAAAGGTTCCGACGAATTGAGAACCTCCTCCTTTTGGAAGTCGGTTAAAAATGTCTGTCTGTCCCTATGTATGCTTAGATCTACGCAACGGATTTTGATGCGGTTTTTTTAACAGATAGAGTGATTCAAGAGGAAGGTTTATATGTATAATAAATAAATAAATAATAAATAATTTTGGACATTTCACACAACGCCATCTAGTCCCAAGCTAAGCAACCTAATGCTTGTGTTATGGTAACGAGATGGCTGATAAACTACTTATATACATTTTTTTTTTTTTTTTTTTTTTTTTTTTTTTTTTTTTTTTTTTTTTGTAAATACATACATATTATAGATAGAAAAACACCCAGACTCGAAACAAATACTTGTAGGTCGTACAAATATTTGTTCCGTGCGGGAATCGAACCCGCGACATGCTGCGCAGCAGTCAATCGCTCAACCACTGCGTCAACCGTGTCGTCTAAATAAATGCGCGGGCGAAGCCGCGGGCAAAAGCTAGTCTATACTAAATCATAATAAAGCTAAAGAGTTTGTTTTCTTTTATAGACAACATGTAAGTGGCAATATTTTAAGGGGTCATTGTACTCATCATTATGAACAACTTTTACATGGGACCAAACCTGAAATCGCGAAAAAAAAAATCAGCTTTTCCCTACATTTTGACGAATTATGCGAACATAAATGTACTGAACAGCAGATTTTTTTTAAGAAAACCCGGAAAATAAATGCACATTCGCAGCTTAGTCACATCTCGGCAACACAAATATTATTTTCAATTTTCAACCTTATTTCAAGCCAGCTAATGGTGACAACAGATTACGCGGTTGTGTGCCGGCTGGCGAAATGTACTGTTATGTTACTGTAGTTACTCTATTTAAATGTGAATAAATGAATTTTGTTTTTTTTTTTTTTATAGGTACAGCTCACCCTTCGGGGATTAAATAGGCGTGATGTTGTGTTTTGTGTTTATGCAGTAAATTCAAGTTTCCATGGAGAAACTAAAAGAAAAATAATTTATTCAAGTAATTAATTCTTAATATCAATCCGCCTAGCCTTTTCCCAACTATGTTGGGGTCGGCTTCCAGTCTAAACGGATGCAGCTGAATTCCAGTATTTTACATGGAGCGACTGCCTATCTGACCTCCACAACCCAGTAACCGGGTAATACGATACCCCTTGGTAAGACTGGTTGTCAAGACTTTCGGGCTTCTGACGACACGTAACGGCTGTCAAAGATCCACGAATGCTTTCCGAGGCACAGATGAGTCTCGGTATGTAAATTTGGTCACCCATCCACAGACCAACCTCGGCAAGCGTAGCTTAACCTGATGGATCGACCCGTGCGGCTATTATTACTTAGCCATGAGCTCCTCCTTTTTCAAGTAGAATTTATTCAAGTACAATACGTAATTAAATTATAGTAAGTAATTAGTTAGTTCTTTGTTTAACCGTTAAACACCACTGTAGGAAAAAGTCTCTTATAAAGCAGACATTGATGGATGAGCGTCTAAAATTTGAATTAAGGTCTAGTAGGCCTCTAGTTTTACAAAGACATTTTGAGATATTCCACTTAGGGCACCAGTTTGAATAGCTCAGTTGTAATCGGTGCTCTAAATGATATTTTGATGAGCAAATGGAGGTGACATTAATATGTTTCACTAGAAAATCGTACTATATAAATGTATAGTACATCTATGTGCATGATTCACAGATAACGCTTTTACTTGGTGGTAAACGAATGTGAACATTATTCGTACAGCATTAAGTGTTCCACAAAAGTTCGAAATCCATTTGCTTCCTTATTCCTTATTTTTGCTTTTACTGTGTATTTGCATGCGTTAAAGTAGGTTATGGTTAATGGAGTCTATTGCTTGTTTAAGACCTTTTCTATGTACCCATATTCGCAAATTAATAAATGATTTGATTTGATTTAATATGTCTTTGAAAACCGTACGTCCTTACTTTCTAATTAATTATTGTATTAATAGACACTTAATATATCCCCTTACGTGTATGTGTAAATTAAGAATTAAATTAATTAAAATATAAATAATTAAAAGTTAATTAATTCGCCTTAGGCCGTTAAGAGCAAGGAACAGTAGATTTCTGTGATGTTCAAAAATTAATTGTATTTTAAGTATAGAGTGTAAATGAGCTTACACTGAGCGAACTCGAGGACCCCTGAGGATTTGTTTGATGTATGCTTCGACGATCATAAAAGTTTGACACCATGAACGATGAATGAATGAACCATTAGACCCGACATATAAGCGGACGTACCTTTAGGCCGGTTTTATTACTCGACCGACCGTCGGCGTCGGTCGGTGCGTACGTGGTCGCGCTTGTCATTTGTATGAAAATTCACAAGTCGTGACAGTGCTCGACCGACCGTACGCAGGCGTATAACGCGTAATTTTCATACAAATGTACGCGACGTACGCACCGATGGTTGGTCGAGCACTAAAACCGGCCTTACCGGTCTTGTCAGTAACCAGGAAATTCTAGCCTTGGTCGCTTGTTTTTGCGACAGTCTCTGAGCACTTACTTGTCAACAAAACATCCCCAAAAATGACTAAATGTTCAAAAACTATAGCGGCGGAAGCAGCACTATTTCTTTTCACTTTTAAGTACATTATTTTATTACATTTATTGTTATACTAGCTTCTGCCCGCGACTTCGTCCGCGTGAAATTTCTTGTCCCCCCCACCCACCAACCCCGACGCATCGCATCGCAACGCCTTCCCGCGCTATTACTTCGTTTACGCTTAATAGCACCCTTTATGACATTTTTTCTTTTTGCTCGGCTCTTAAGGTCCCTAGCGTGATGTTAAATAGCCTATATTTTTCCGCATCGCCTGCCCGCGCTATTACTTCGCGCTCGGCTCCTAAGGGCCCTAGCGTGATGTTAAATAGACTATATCCTTCCGCATCGCCTGCCGGCGCTATTACTTTGCGCTCGGCTCCTAAGGGCCCTACCGTGATCATAAATAGCCTATATCCTTCCGCATCGCCTGCCCGCGCTATTACTTTGCGCTCGGCTCCTAAGGGCCCTACCGTGATCATAAATAGCCTATATCCTTCCGCATCGCCTGCCCGCGCTATTACTTTGCGCTCGGCTCCTAAGGGCCCTACCGTGATCATAAATAGCCTATATCCTTCCGCATCGCCTGCCCGCGCTATTACTTCGCGCTCGGCTCCTAAGGGCCCTACCGTGATCATAAATAGCCTATATCCTTCCGCATCGCCTGCCCGCGCTATTACTTTGCGCTCGGCTCCTAAGGGCCCTACCGTGATCATAAATAGCCTATATCCTTCCGCATCGCCTGCCCGCGCTATAACTTCGCGTTCGGCTCCTAAGGGCCCTAGCGTGATGTTAAATAGCCTATAGCCTTCCGAATCGCCTGCCCGCGCTATTACTTCGCGTTCGGCTCCTAAGGGCCCTACCGTGATGATAAATAGCCTATATCCTTCCGCATCGCCTGCCCGCGCTATTACTTCGCGTTCGGCTCCTAAGGGCCCTACCGTGATCATAAATAGCCTATATCCTTCCGCATCGCCTGCCCGCGCTATTACTTTGCGCTCGGCTCCTAAGGGCCCTACCGTGATCATAAATAGCCTATATCCTTCCGCATCGCCTGCCCGCGCTATTACTTTGCGCTCGGCTCCTAAGGGCCCTACCGTGATCATAAATAGCCTATATCCTTCCGCATCGCCTGCCCGCGCTATTACTTTGCGCTCGGCTCCTAAGGGCCCTACCGTGATCATAAATAGCCTATATCCTTCCGCATCGCCTGCCCGCGCTATTACTTTGCGCTCGGCTCCTAAGGGCCCTACCGTGATCATAAATAGCCTATATCCTTCCGCATCGCCTGCCCGCGCTATAACTTCGCGTTCGGCTCCTAAGGGCCCTAGCGTGATGTTAAATAGCCTATAGCCTTCCGAATCGCCTGCCCGCGCTATTACTTCGCGTTCGGCTCCTAAGGGCCCTACCGTGATGATAAATAGCCTATATCCTTCCGCATCGCCTGCCCGCGCTATTACTTCGCGTTCGGCTCCTAAGGGCCCTACCGTGATGATAAATAGCCTATATCCTTCCGCATCGCCTGCCCGCGCTATTACTTCGCGCTCGGCTCCTAAAGGCCCTAGCAAAGCAAGATGTTAAATGTCCTATATCCTTCCGCATCGCCGGCCCGCGCTATTACTCCGCGTTCGGCTCCTAAGGGCCCTAGCGTGATGTTAAATAGCCTTATATCCTTTCGCATCGCCTGCCCGCGCTATTACTTCGCGCTCGGCTCCTAAGGGCCCTAGCGTGATCAAGAAGTGGGTTATAAAATGCAAAATGATTTTTTCAAATCCAACTGGGGTAGGTCCAGAGATAGCGCATTCAAACAAACTAACAAAAAAACAAACTCTTCCGAGAAAAAATACTTATTTGCACAACGTAATCTAGGGGTAAATTGATCCGCACTAAACATGTTTGCTCAAGAGCGACCGGTGTGAATTAAAGTTATTTTGCGATTTAGTAATTTTATATTATCTCCGAAACTGTATGACCAATTGACATACTGTAAAGGCCAAATCTTATCTCCATGATGTCCTTGTGATTATAAAATAACTTATTTTGATAAGGATTAATGTTTTGTTGTTTAAATAATCATCCAAACTTAAGTATGTCTAAAAAATACTTTTTTAAAGCAATAAAAGATGTATAAAAGATAAAATATAAAAGATAGAAATATGGTGTCGCGGACTTTTTTGTAGAATTATTTAAGACGGACCAGACTCCTATACATTGTTCTCAATTTTAAGCAACCGTTTAGGCAGCGCATGCATAAAAGTCTGTTTAAAGAGGTATTTCTTTCCGACTTGTTAGACAAAAATTGTGATAGCTCGGCTAATATGCATGATATAGATATAAGTTATAGCCTATAGCAACTCAGGAATAATGTAGCTTTCTACCAGTGAAAAAATTTTTAGAATTGCATCATTGGTTCCGGAGATTACCCCCTACATACAAACTTACAAACTTACATACAAATTTTACCTCTTTATAATATTAGTAGGTATAGATATCACAAAATTTATGTAATGTGGTTGAACGAGTTTTCATACATTTGTATTTTATATCGGATCTAGTAGTTAATTCCTTTATGTTTGACACTTACAGAGCGAGCAGACATGTCTACAGCTGATACAAAATTATGCAACTAGCTGGCATGCCACTGTGGCACACGGCATGCCACTGTGGCACACGGCATGCCACTGTGGCACACGGCATGCCACTGTGGCACACGGCATGCCACTGTGGCACACGGCATGCCACTGTGGCACACGGCATGCTACTCTACTTGCATACTTTTGTGCAAGTTACAGGCATGTTAAATCTCGCCCTAACAATTATTCTCAAACAGATTTTCTTTAATTTCTATAAGGTTATTATTACTATAAGGTGTTCGGTGTTCGAGGAGAGGAGCTCGTGGCTAAGTAATAACAGCCGTAGGGGTCGAACCATCAAGTTAAGCTACGCTTGCCGGGGTTGGTCCGTGATGGGTGACCATCTTTACATACCGAGACTCCTCCGTGCCTCGGAAAGCACGTTAAGCCGTTGGTCCCGGCTGTCATTCGTGGACCTTTGGCAGCCGTTACGGGTCGTCAGAAGCCCGAAAGTCTGACAATCAGTCTTACCAAGGTGTATAGTATTACCCAGTAACTGGGTTGTGGAGGTCAGATAGGCAGTCACTCCATGTAAAATACTGGTATTCAGCTGCAACCGGTTAGACTGGAAGCCGACCCCAACATAGTTGGGAAAAGGCAGGCAGATTGATTGTTCGGTGTAATCGGTGATGTTATATATTTGTGTAAATTCAATTTCATACGAATAATAATATTTTATATTTCTATCTATTTTTACTGCTTTCTGTAATTATGCCCTTGGCCCCTTGACCTAACTGTAGAGACTTAAGTATATTAAAATTGATAATGAATAATTGAGCTATTATTTTAGTTCTCAGAATCACTATAACTTCAATTGCTCTAGCCGGTTCCTCCCCTAGTAAGTACCTACTTTTAGTGAGAAGTATGTAAAGTACTGAAACTGTGATAACAAGGTGAAAATGAGGTCAAGTTTTCAAAAACAGTGTCACTTGTAAGTGGTGACTTAGATGTTTGATAAGGTAAACGCGATAAACGTAAAAATTATCGCGGCGATTTTGTTTCGCACACTGGATTTTCAACGCTCTGTTTAGCACCGAAAGTTGAAAATCTAACAGTGTGTTTTTTCGACGCGCTAGAATGCGCTCTGTTGTTGTTAAGTTGGATTCTCAATGCTCGGCTCAACAGCGAGAGTTGAAAATCCAGTGCGCGATAAAATACCGCCGCGAAATTTTGACGTCAATGCGAACGTCGGCTAAGAGCCTGTCCACATCTCCACGTCACGGCGTCGTCAACGTGGAACGATGCGCAAACGTGCCACGTTACGTTGCCGCGTCGTGCTAGTGCACGGTACGGCAACGTCGCCGTGGGACGGCGCGTCACGTCAGCCGAAGTGGCTCGATTCGATGCGCTCGCTGTTCTAAGGCACGGCGACGTGCAACGTTGCTGCGTCATGACGTGAATTTTTACGTTACGTAAACGTAAATTTGTACCTCACGTCAACGTACCGTGCCACGTTACCGCACCGTTCCACGTTGACGACGTCGTGACGTGGAGTTGTGGAGAGGCCCTTATTCAATCTATGTCAACGCGTTAGCCACGAGCTTACCTTACCTAGATTAGGCTAAATATTATTGAAGTTCAGTTTTCAAGATAACGACGATTTTTCTCGCCAGTCCAACACCCACGCCGTTGAGATAAACTTCATTTAAAAACCAATAAGCAGTTTTCATTAACAACAAAATTACAAAAACGAAAGGGTGTTTAAAACTCATTTCTTCAACTCATTCAACAAATACGAAGTACAATTTAAGTAAATAGCTTCTCATTTATAGAAATCTAAAAATAATCTTGAAGTACAGTCGGCTTGCAAAACCTTCGTAATTTTTCCAATTCTTGCCTATAAAAAGTGTTATTTTTAATTAGGTACGGTGATTGCGCTGTGTAGTCCGCGAAATTCAATTTTTTTTGGGTTTTTTGCAATTTGCAGGTCCGTGTCAGGTTGTATCTTGATCAATGTATGATACGCGGCAATAAAACATACGTATTTATATAATTAGGGTTTCGTACCTCAAAAGGAAAAAAACGGAACCCTTATAGGATTGTGGCGGCATCTACATCGCCACATACGAACTACGCATCAATGACATGACGTCACGCAAACCTGCATCGCGTAATTAGAGTTTACCACGCGATTAGCATATATACAACGTCCCGACATCAACCGTCAGGCAGTGGCCCACCAGACACAACACCCGTCTGGTCGGAGGATCCTCCCTTTTCAATAGAGGATGAGTGAACTTTACACCCTGTTCCTCATGCCTCTAAAGGATCACTCGTGTGCCTATCTGTCTGTCTGTCTGTCCGTCTGTCCGTGTGTCACAGCCAATTTGCTCCGAATCTAATGGAGGGATTAAGTTGAAATTTGGTATACATATGGATTTGTGACCCAAACATGTACGGCTAAAGTAAATAAATGAATTTTGAATATGGGGGTCACTTTTAGGGGGCAAAGAAGAAAATGAAAAAAAAAGTTTTGCAAACTGTACCGTGTGACATGTCAAATGAAAAGACTTACTATGAGAGTCTCAAATATTTTTTTTTTATAATTTTAAAATAAATAGTTTTGAAGTTATTTAAGAAAATAGACGAAAATTAACTATACCCCCCCCCCGCCCCTTTTCTCCGAAACTACTGAGCCTAAAATTTTGAAAAAAATACAGAAAATAGTTCTGTACCTGTAGATTACAGGAAAACCTATAATAAGTTTGTGGTCTTAAAATAACATGGTAAATCTCTCAATATTGCGAGTACAAACTTACATTTACTGTTGTTACATTTACTGTTGGAATGTATGGGAGGACATGTTTTTCAACTGTAATTTTAAGTTTGTTCTTGGGATGATTTCATCCCAACTACGGAACCCTTCATTGTGCGTAGTCCGACACGCATTTGGCCGGTTTATTTTTTATTTTTATTTAATTAAGGTTCACTAACAGTTGTTACAGATATTATACTAATAGGAACATAATTATAAGTAATTGTGTCTTAGTCTCATTTAGTCTAACTGCACAACCAATTACATGATTTTTAATTGTTTCACAACTCATGTTCATACTTTATTGTAAACAACAAAATAATTAACACTACAAAACATACCCCACATATACATGCCTTGGACGACCCTATCGCTTCTGCGATTTCTTCCAGGCAACCTTACTTTATTGTTAATTTTAAGTTTCTTTGTTTGTATTCTCTATTTAAGTAATTGATTGTTGTTCCAAATAATATAAAATACAAATTAGATTATAATACATACAGTATTATTAAGTATACAAAAAAATTGCAATTTATTTTCGCTCACCTGTAAAAATAGTTCCAACAAGCTCGATAGATGGCGTTGCCGTGTTTAAATGCGCGCTATGGTTTCGTTCACGCGATTTAGTTAGGTTGGGTGCGGAGTCTTCCGTGGCAGCGTAACAAACAAACAAACAGACAAATTTATACTAGCTGTTGCCCGCGGATTTCATCATCCGTTCTTATTTTTTGAGTTGTTGCAGTCGTAGCAGACTTGCAACTTTATAGTACCAAAATACAAATACCATTGTTCATCATCTCATTATCTGACTGCCTACCTAGAGTACCTATAGGCCGACCGTTTAACTCGCGTATCGCCTGCGCGGTAAGAAGGGATCGAGGGGAGATGTTAGCGGATGGGTGAAAGGGGTGCGCGGAGCAGAGAGCTACTCCGCGCACCCCTTTCACACACAACATCTCCCTAACATCTCCCCTCGCTCCCTTCTTACCGCGCAGGCGATACGCGAGTTAAACGGTCGGCCTATAGTGCCTAGCCTTTTCTCAATCATGTTGGGGTTGGGGTCGGCTTCCAGTCTAACCGGATGCAGATGAATACCAGTATTTTACATGGAGCGACTGCCTATCTGACCTCCACAACCCAGTTACTGGGTAATACGATACCCCTTCCCTTGGTAAGACTGGTTGTCAGACTTTCTTCTGGCTTCTGACGACCCGTAACGACTGTCAAAAATCCACGAATGTCAAAAATCGACAAAATGTATGGAACAGCTGATTTTTTTTTCGCGATTTCAAGGTCCCATAGAAAAAGTTGTTCAGGAGAGTGAAATTACCCCGAACCAGTTTGGGTTTATGCCAGGTCGTGGAACAATGGACGCCACTTTTGCACTCCGTCAATTGTGCGAGAAGTACAGACGTGCACACAAGAACTTGCACAACATGGTGTTCATTGATCTGGAGAAAGCGTATGATAGGGTACCTCGGGATGTGTTGTGGTGGGCCTTGAAAGAGAAAGGTTTGCCCGGGAAGTACGTAGAGTTAATTCGTGCTATGTACAGTCAATCTCGTACCTACGTCCGGTCGGCTGCTGGCAATACCGACGAGTTCATTGTGGCTGTTGGCTTGCACCAAGGGTCTGCTTTAAGTCCTTACCTCTTTCTGTTGATTATGGATGCTCTGACGTCGAATCTACAGGAAGAGGCACCCTGGTGCATGCTGTTTGCCGATGACATTGTTCTTGTCGGTGAAGATGTACCTGAGATTCGGAGCAGATTGGAGAAATGGCAACAGAAGCTGGAGAATGTTGGCTTGAAAATCAGCAGAACCAAAACCGAATATATGTTCTACGATTTCGGCGGTATCTCCAGTGCTGAAGCCATAGCGCTTGATGGCACGCTTCTCCCAGTCTGCTCCGACTTTCGGTATCTCGGTTTACTCGTCCAAAGCGATGGCGAAGTAGATCGGACGGTTAAGCACAGAATTAACACTGGATGGATGAAATGGCGGCAGGTCACGGGAGCAATCTGCGACTCCCGCATTACCCTTAAACTTAAGGGGAAGATATATAAAACAATGGTTAGACCTGCTGTCTTGTATGGATCAGAATGTTGGGCCACAAAAGGGATGAATGAAAAGCAACTGCATACAGCTGAGATGAGAATGCTAAGAGGAATGTGTGGTGTTACAAGAATGGATAGAACAAGAAATGAGTACATAAGAGGAAGCTTGAAAGTGGCACCGGTGACTGAAAAGTTGTGCAGAAACCGGTTGTCATGGTATGGGCATGTGATGCGGAGGAATGAGGAAAATGTCGTGTTCGCAAAACTAGGTCTTCGTGGAGAAGAACGAACAAGAAACTCCACGGAAACAGTGTTTAAGTATTTTATCAACACATTTCTTATTTCTTATATTTCTATAAATTATAGTTATCTGAAACTGATAATATTCTACCTCTTGGACAATGGTCCAAGAGAACTCAGAATAATAGCAACATAATAATAATAGCAACATAATAATAATAGCTACGAAAATAACATGGTTCAATTAGACATAGTAACAATATTTAAGGTATAATATCAAATTACGTAACTTACGTGGCACCTGGTAGGTAGGTCTATTTCACATCACAACGGCACTAGCACTATAATAATAGCTACGAAAATAACATGGTTCAATTAGACATAGTAACAATATTTAAGGTATAATATCAAATTACGTAACTTACGTGACACCTGGTAGGTAGGTCTATTTCACATAACAACGGCACTAGCACTAGCCACTTGAACGTCCAACGGGCAACCTGGCTTATTTACCACCTTTAAAATGCTGCTTATGTTGTTTAAAATTCCTTAGCTCCTACGTTGCATTATGTACCGTATACTAAGTATAAACCTTCCTTGTTGCTTGTATCTTGTTGTTCATCATACATACATTAATTAATGATAATTGATAACATGCGTTGTGGTTCCAAGCTGCGTATATGGGGTAGTTCTAGAACAATATATTATATTAAGGAAAACAAACAAAGTCTTTGGTACGTTGGTAGATTGGCACAGAAGGCACACATTTTCTGAAGGATGAATAATAAGGAACTGGGGGATTACTATGAGCTCTAATAGCAGGGCAAAAGTTCAACGTTTCCAGTGAGAGAGAGTGACGGTATATAGGTCGTTGGTATATAGCTCCGTCTCTCTCTCTCTCACTGGAAACGTTCAATTTCTGCCCTGCTATAAGAGCTCATAGTAACCCCCCAGTGTTCCTCATGCACTATTTATCCGTGCAAGCTGATATATGCCATGCCAGATGCATGGGTGAAAAAAAAAAAGAAATTGTATTTAGTCCGTCAGTGACATAATAAAAAAATACTAGACGTGTTCATCTAGCAAGGAGTGACGTCATGCCACATTTTAACTCAATGTATCGCCGTAATCTTTTGATTACCTATAAAAAGAAAAAATATGTGTTCAATATTTTTTTATAATCTACGTGTGGGACAAAAAAAAATTTAGTCATCATCCATATTCTAGCAACTTTTTAACCGACCTGAATAAAAATAGGAGATTATGCATTCGTTTTTTTGTTCAAGTATTTAAATCAGACGATAACTACGGTCAGGAACACCCAGTTCTGAAACTGTTCTACATACCTAAGGAACATGATTAATTCTTAGCTTAGTGGTTTTTAATTTGTTTGTACCGATTGCATAAAAACTGCACAGTAGGCAAATCGCCCAAAATCGTGCACTGCACACAGTTGGATTTCTGTGCAACTAATCGATGAAAACCATATTTTCCGCACATACCCAAGTATGTGCGGTATCTGATTACATAATACATAATATAATTTATTTATAATTCCATAGAATTATAATTAAATATTTGTTACGTAGTCAATTATTGTTAGAATTTCCACGTCTCTGTTAAAATAGAAGGAAAAAGTTGTGTACAGTCGACCTCGTAGCTGCTTTACCACATAAGACAACAACTCCCAGTAAATTGCAACTTTACCGCATATTAATACACATGGGACAATCCGCAAAATCATTTAAATAAAAAGCTACTTTTGCTACGACACAATAAAGAGCAATTCAGGTCGCACAACGCTTACGAGTATTACCTGTAATTATATTCACCTACAAGTTGCCTGTCTTTCTATCGCGTAACTCTTATACCTTCTGACTCGTGAGGGTTGTCTTCTTTTACGACGCGGCGCGTGAGTGAGTATCGAACTAACGTGCGAGCCGGCCGGCGCGCGGCAGCCCACACTGAATTGACCCAGTGAGATGAGCCCGCCGCGTACTTGTAGCTTCATACCTAAACTGCGGAGTGTGACATCTGTATTAATCTGTGACTTTACTAAGGTTAAGGGCCGTATCACACCTCTGACGCGAAAATAATAACGCAAAACCGCTATAATGAAGCCACATCTCTGCAAAAAATTACTATATTATGTTGCGATTCGAAAAGCGGAATAGCATAATCATCATGCGAGACAGTTTAATATTGTAGCAATCGGAGCAATAGAGTGGTGGCCCAGTATTACCTAAAGGCCCCGACTTACGAAATTGTAGGTCGTGGGTTCAAACCCAGGCAGGCACTTTTACTTTGTGTAAATTATTTCACCACCACTGCTCTCAAAACGGTGAAGGAAAACTTCGTGAGGAAACCGGCTTGTCCTAGAACCAAACATTCTAAGACATGCGACATGTGTGCTACGGTTTCGCGGCGGGGGTGTGATACCTGCATCAAAGTATCTAACTGTGACATGGAATAAGAGAGCTTGTCATTTTATGACGTACAAGTGACGTTCAACCTTAGGGTGGTAAAGTAATTACGAGGTCGAATATACCCTAAACATATTGCAATATTTACTTATTGCATGTTAAATTAAGGTTTTCAGTCACTTCAATTACACCTTGTAATAATAACGATAATTTCCGAAATAACAGCCACACGGGTCGATCCATCAGGTTAAGCTACGTTTTCCGGGGTTGGTCCGTAGATGGGTGACCATCTTTATAAAACCTTGACTCCTCCGTTCTTCGGAAAGCACGTGGTCTCGGCTGTCAATCGTGGATCTTTCGTCGTTTTGGGTCGTTAGAAGCCCGAAAGTCTGACAACCAGTCTCTTACCCAGTTACTGGTTATGGAGGTCAGATAGGCAGTCGCTCCATGTAAAATACTGGTATTCAGCTGCATCCAGTTAGACTGGAAGCCGACCCCAATATAGTTGGGAAAAGGCTAGGCAAATTGATTGAATTACGATAATTTTCCTTACGGGGAGTCCCCTTGCAACCAAAATCATGCGTGTTTATTTTATCAACACCAACACGCCTTGGTAAGAGCAGTCACCTAAGTGAGACCGATGACCTATTCTGCTATCTTATAGATATCTAATAACAGTAATTGTGATGAAATGGAGTTATCTGTATATATAACAAGTGTCTGTACATGGAAGATCGCTGTCTGTACATGGAAGATATTTGAGAAAAACTATTATTCTTGGTTTTTTGTCTGTGCGTTTGTGTGCGCTAATCTCAGAAACTCCTTAACCCCTCAAGTGTCTGAGTTTGGCTAATTTTAGACCCAAAACCCCAGGGAGTGGGGAGGGTTGGGGGTTAGTTTGGTTTTCCATCGGATGATGTTTTTTTACATTTATATATGTGATATAAGCTTATATACCTAACAAAAAAAGGGTTTTTCTTATGCACACATGGGGTGCATTCGACACTTGAAGGGATAACCCTTCAAGTGTCAAATGCACCCCATGTGTGCATAAGGAAAAACCTTCACATAATGGTATATAAGCTTATATCACATATTATTATGTATAAACGTAAAAAACATCATCCGATGGAAACCAATCATCATCATTAGTTGTGAACGTATGGAGTTCGCAACTAAACACCCCACCACTCAGACATCTGAGGAGATAAATAAGAAAGTTATATCAGTTTGGAACAATGGAAAAAAATGCTATAATAAAAATACCTACCAAGTCGGAAAGTAACTCTGTAACCTAACAAAAAGTACTAGGATTGCATTAATTCAAGATAGTTTATCGATTTAAGACACGACACGTAAATGGGTAGTGGAGGTCAGTTGTGGAGGTTGGCTTCCAGTCTAAGCGGATGCAGCTGAACACCAGTATTTTACATGGAGCGACTGCCTATCCGACCTCCACAACCCAGATACTGGGTAATACGATACCCTTGGGTAAGACTGGTTATCAGACTTTCAGGCTTCTGACTAAGCCTAGGCCTCCTATTACATAGGACTAAAAAATAACTGACAAAATCATCATCATCATCAATGGCAGTTTTGTTCCACCTTCTACTACTGAGTACAGTACCCGGCGATAAGTATTGCACATCGACCTTTTGAAAGAGACAATCGGCTAATTTCGGCTTCGTAGAGCGTTTTCTCTGTCGCACACTACCTATGTGACGTTTTGTCAGTCGTTGCTCAAGTGCGATAGAGTGTTAGTTCAAAATATATATTTAGAGTTAACACCCCCAAATTTAAATAATTTAAAGTTGTACTATGGCATCTTTAGGAAAAAGAGGGAAACCTTTACGAGGTCAGTCACGCGAAATTATCTACAATGTTTATAAATATTTTGTAACCGAAGCTGACAGATTTAAAAACAGCTGTAATTTTCCAAAATAATTAAATACGTAAACATAATGTGAACATGTTTTATTTTATTTTATTTTACCCCAACCTAAAGCCATCACTTATAGAAAAATTGGTGTGTTTTATACAAAGAATAAAAAGAATTATCAAAAGAAGCAAATCATAATTGTTTTAACAGCTCCTAATAGATACCGGACTGTTTGTATTTCGAGCGACAGAGATAACGCTCTACGAAGCCGAAATTAGCCGATTGTCTTTTTCCAAAGGTCGATGTGCAATATTTATTGCCGGGGACTGTACAGCTGGTCGATTCAATAAAAATCTCACCGTGAAAACTTGCGTGGAGTGAGCTGTCAGTGTCATCCCACGGATGCTAGGGATTGACCAAATTACATTTACAATCATAATCGAGATTTTATCTATATTTTTTATGCTAATTTTATAACATAATCATTTTATGTTATTTGTATGCTAGAGGGTGTCTAAACATTACTATTTAGGGGGTTTTAAAATAAAATAGTCAAATAGAAATTCAGACAAAAATCAATTTCTGTTTTGCAATTTTATTTAAAAACTCCCCAAATTGTAATGTTTAGACACTGAAATACTAGCTTTGAAATAATATAAAATGATCACTAGAATAGCTTAAAAAATATTATTAAAATCTCGATTATGACTGTAAAAATGTACTTGGTCCATGCCTAGCATCAGGTGGATTGACACTGACAGCTCACTCCACGCTCACTTCACTTAGGTTTTTACGGTGAGATGATTACAGAATAGCATTGCACCGCCCTTTTGTGTCATGCTTCCCTGGTACATCAGCCACAGCATTAGTTGACCCACCTTTGCATAAATGGTTGAGATTTTTTAGAATACGAATCGATAGAAGATATTTTATTTAAATACCTATAATAAATAAAATAAGAATTATAAAATTCTATCGACTCGTAGGTATTCTAAAAAATCTCAACCAATTATGTAAGGGTGGGTCAGCTAATGCTGTGGCTGACTGTACGTGCGAGAATGGGTGTATTATTTGTCTCTGCTTTCTCCTTCGAGGAGTATAGTCGTGCTGTTAGATAAAGTTTTATTCGTATCTTTCTTTCTATAAATAAAAAGAGAAGTCCTGACTGACTGACTGACTGACTCATCAACGCCCAGCCCAAACCCTTGGACCTAGAAAGGTGAAATTTTGCACAGAGGTTCCCTTTAATGTAAACAAGGAATAAGGAAGGAATTCCCAGTAGTACGTTCCCGTGGGATATTTTCCGACATCCACGCGGGCGAAGCGGTTGGCAAAAGCTAGTCATACATAATCAGCCTCTAACGTTCCCACTGCCGGGACATAGGCCTCCTGTCTGTGAGAGGGAGTGGGCCGTACAACGCGGCAGTGCGGGTTGGTGCGATGGAAATTTTATGCATAATCGACGGAATGTTTTGACGAAATGAGGTTTTTTGTAAGTAACACTAGAGCATTATTAATATAAGTCACTACTTCCACAAATAATTTCAGTAACAACAAAATCGTTGTGATGACGAATTTAATTTAATATAAAGTGCAACAACAAAAAAAAACAATACGTCTGAGACGTCAATTTATTGAACAATAGAAATTACTATGCAATTATACAACGCTTTGACAGTTAGCCATTGTCCTAGTTGAGCAAACGATGCGATTTGACGCGATGCGACGCTATAAGAAGTTGGTTAAACGCAAGGTTTGAGAGTTTAAATAAAAAACCGGTCAAGTGCGTGTCGGACTACGCACAATGAAGGGTTCCGTAGTTGGGATGAAATTATCCGAAGAACAAACTTAACATAATAGTTGAAAAGCATGTTCTCACATACATTCCAACGGTAAATGTAAGTTTGTACTCACAATATTGAGAGATTTACCATGTTATTATAAGACCACAGACTTCTTATAGGTTTTCCTGTAATATTCTTATAGGTTTTCCTGTATAGGTATAGAACTATTTTCTGTATTTTTTCAAAATTTTAGGCTCAGTAGTTTCGGAGATAAGGGATTGGTCAATTTTCGTCTATGTTCTTAAATAAATTTAAAACGATCTATTTTAAAATTATAAAAAATATATATTTTAGTTCCTCATAGTAAGCCCTTTCATTTGATATGTCACACGGTACAGTTTGCAAAACTTTTTTTAAAATTTTATTATTTGCCCCCTAAAAGTGACCCCCATACACAAAATTGATTTATTTACTTTAGCCACACGTGTTTGGGTCACAGAAATCCATATGTGTACCAAATTTCAGCTTAATCGGTCCATTACATTCGGAGCAAATTGGCTGTGACAGACGGACAGACGGACAGACAGACAGACAGACAGACACACGAGTGATCCTATAAGGGTTCCGTTTTTTCCTTTTGAGGTAGGGAACCCTAAAAATCAAACTTGTTTTGTATCAGAGATATTTGGAATCCGTCTAAACGACTAATGTTATGTATGTATATTATTATAGACGACATCTTTTTTAAATCTATTTTTGTAACTTTTTAATGTTAATTCTGGTTGTCTAAGTACTTATTAACTAGCGATCTGCCCCTGTTTCGAGCGGTTTTTACGACTTGACTAAACACAGATTTCTTTATCATTTACGTAGTTTAATATTAATGTACCTATTATAAATTCTTTCAATGATGGTGAATACCGCATCAAATCTATTGCGTAGTTCTATGTTATGGATTTGGTTTCCGCACTTAGTCCTGTGGACCATTTTGCGTGGGCCATGGTTATTCCAACCAGCCCACCTTCCTCCAGAACTTAGCTTTAGATTCCTTTTCTTTCTTCTTCTTCTTATTCTTCTTGACTTTCTTTTTCTTTAGATTTATCTCCGGGTCTGTTAAGAACATCTGTGAAAGATCGGGGTATTTCGAGAGTTTGTTTTAATCTGGGTGACGCCTGTGCATTCGAAGAGCACATGCTCAACGGTCTCCTCAGCCTCCAGGCAAGCCCTGCACAGAGGACTGTCCGTTATTCCTATCGTGTGGAAGTGTTTGTTTAATGAGCAGTGTCCTGTAATGGTCCCCGTCCCCAGGCGCAACCCGTTCCTGTCCAGATGTGATAACCGCCGGCAGCCTGATGTCGAGGACCACCAACTCTCCGCTTATGTATGTGTGAACTCCTGTAGCCACCTGCGTAACTGGTTGAAGGTAATGGGCACGATTGGCTCAGCTCCACAGACGGACGTGCTGGATGCTCTCCTAGCTAGTTCGTCAGCTGCGTCGTTACCCAGTGATCCACTGTGTCCTTTTATCCATTACACAATTGCATAGTTTATAAGAACAACGCGCGAAAAGCGACTTTGATTTATGTTATGTATTAATTAAACTCTGAATCTTCTTCAATGCCAAAGGAGATTGACCATTTTGTTCGGCAATTTGGGTAGTAGAAACATTTGTTTGATCGGTTGCAACGTGTGCAATTGTTTCCAGTCGCCGACGTTCTAAATCTTACCTAATATATCTCCAAACCCAATTTTTCTCCACTTTGACACTTTGAATTAGTTAAAAATAATAATACTTTTAAAATAATTATATAATTATAATAGGGATGATGCTTGAGTAAAAAAAAAACCGGTCACGAGCGAGTCGGACTCGCGCACCGAGGGTTTCGTACCATGTAATTTTTGTTGATGATTTCTGAACCAGTGTGCTAGTTAAAGACATCGTTTTATTTTTCCTGTAATCTTTACCTAAAGTTCTATCACATAGAATAATTTCAGATTTTTCTCTACGCAAACTTCGGAGATAAGGGGGAGGGAACGGTATTTTTTTTAATTTTTTCTTCAAAGTCAAAAACTATGCGGCCTAAAAAAAAATGTTTGAGAATATGCAAACAGCGCTTTCTCATATGATGATGCCCTAGTAGCTCCACTTCGATTGAGATATCCAGCTGTGACAGACAGACAGACAGACTGAGTCGCATCATAAGGGTTCCTTTTTAAAATTTTGGTACGGAACCCTAAAAAATTAAATTGTATTTAGTCCGTCAGTCAGATAATATCGACTCTTTCCGCTACGAAGTGAATTTGGCCCAAAATGGTCTCGCTACGTCACAACTATAACAAACTACATATAAAACCTTGCGAGGAGTGACGTCATGCCACATTTTAACTCATTGTATCGCCGTAATCTTTTGATTACTTACAAAAGAAAAAACCGGTCAAGAGCGAGTCGGACTCGCGCACCGAGGGTTCCATACCATCATTTATATGTAATTTTTGTTCATGATTTCTGAAGAAACTGTGCTATTTAGAGACATCGTTTTATTTTTCCTGTAATCTTTACATAAATTTCTATCACATAGAATGATTTCTGATTTTTAGCTTTGCAAACTTCGGAGATAAGGGGGGGGGAACGGATTTTTTTTTACATTTTTCATCAAAAGTCGAAAAATGTTTGAGAATGTGCAAACAGCGCTCTTTCATATGATACCCCACATGCCCTAGTAGGCCCACTTTGAATTTTTAAGACCCCCTTTCAGTCCCTGTTGCAAAAAAAAAACAAATATTTTTATTTCTTTCTTATTTGCAAAATAGTTGGGTAAACATCATCTAAAACTGTTCCAAATTTCAAGTTGTTAGCATTAGTAGTTCTTGAGATATCCAGCTGTGACAGACAGACAGACAGACAGACAGACAGACAGACAGACAAACTGAGTCATACCATAAGGGTTCCTTTTTTACCATTTTATTACGGAACCCTAAAAATACGTGTAAGTACAATAATCTAATACGACAAAAAAAAATTTTTAGTCATCAACTCTATTGTTGGCTGCCAAAAATAAAATATACCAGAATCGGTGATCGCCTTTAGTCATTCACATCGCTTATTATCGCGTCAAATCGCCTCACGCTCGCAGTATAACATTCGATTCACGTACAATCGTGGGGAATACGTTCATCGCAGGAATCCCCGATCACAATCGTTTTCCTTACCATCTTACTTAACATCTTTGACTCTTTGTTCTGACACTGCAGAAAACAATTTTTTCGTGATAAATACACATTGATCGTCTACCAAATGAAAGTATAATTGAAGCGAAGCGAAAATTCATTATGAGGTAATACAATAGAAATTCATGACAATTGATCGGTTCGGGGGAGGAGCTCTAGCTCGTGGCTAAGTAATAACAGCCGCACAGGTCGATCCATCAGGTTAAGCTACGCTTGCCGGGGTTGGTCCGTGGATGGGTGACCATCTTTACATACCGAGACTCCTCCGTGCCTCGGAAAGCACGTTAAGCCGTTGGTTCCGGCTGTCATCCGTGGATCTTTGACAGTCGTTACGGGTCGTCAGAAGCCCGAAAGTCTGACAAGCAGTCTTACCATGGGGTATCGTATTACCCAGTACTGGGTTGTGGAGGTCAGATAGGCAGTCGCTCCATGTAAAATACTGGTATTCAGCTGCATCTGGTTAGACTGGAAACCGACCCCAACATAGTTGGGAAAAGGCTAGGCAGATTGATATTGATCGGTTCGGGGGACTCCTTACCAATAATTATGACTATTACGCTTGGAAAATACCGTAGCCAAAAACTATGACGGACAACTGAATAAACAAATTTATTGGTAGGTACCTATAAAATTTATGAACAATTTTTTTTTTTTTTTAAATCGGCTAAGTACGTGCCGGGCCGCGCACAATGAAGCGTTCTGTAGTTGGGATGAATTTATCCCAAGAACAAACTTAACTTTGTTAAACTTGTTCTCCCAAACATTCCAACTGCAAATGTAAGTTTGTACGCACATTATTGAGAGATTTACCATGTTATTTTAAGACCATACACTTCTTATAGGTTTTCCTGTAATCTATAGATATAGAACTATTTTCTGTATTATTTTCAAAATTTTAGGCTCAGTAGTTTCGGAGAATAGGGACATGTTAAATTTTCGCCTATTTTCTTAAATAACTTTAAAACAATTTATTTTGAAATTATAAAAAAATCTATTTGAAACCCTCACAGTAAGCCAAGACATTTGATATGTCACATGGTACAGTTTTTTACACAAAGTAAAGCGCCTGTCTGGGGTCGAACCTACGACCTACAACTCTTAAGTCGCGGCCGTTACCACTGGACCACCACTGCTCTCAATTTGTACAAATAGAGTACTTTGTTTTGCCTTAATTCTGATTTAATTACTCGTGTCACCAACATAAAGGACTTAGGAGTGACTTTCGACCGCTGTCTTACTTTTAAAGATCATGTTTCTACCCTTGCAAAGGAATCTTTCAGGCGCCTGGGGTTTGTTTTGCGAAATGCTCGTGACTTTCACAACCCAAATGTTATTAGGCTGTTGTACACCACTCTGGTTCGAAGCAAACTCGAGTCTAGTGCCTGTGTTTGGCACCTCTATACCGCGACCCAAACTCTGATGCTTGAAAAGGTGCAGAAAACCTTTCTAAGATGCCTATTCCAAAGGTTATATCATTTCTTTCCCTATATGTACCCTTCAAACTATCTTTTTGGGATGTTGGGTTTTAACTCGTTGGAGGTGAGAAGAGGCCTTGATCAGCTCGCGGTAGCCTGTAAAACCTTACGGGGACGTATAGACTGCCCAGAGCTCCATGGCCTTTTCTGTCGACTATTTGTGACCGACAAATACATCGGGCACCGTCCGAGCCGCCGGCACAATCTGTTTGCGCAACCTTCGGCTAAAACTGTCGCCAGAGCTGAATCCCCCGTGTGTCGTACTTTGAAGATGCTCAGCGCCCTTCTGACTGCCAACCCTGAATATGATATTTTTGCGGATGAATGGAGTAAAATTATACGTATATGTCTGGTTTTCTGTGAGAGAAAGTATGCAAGGGAGTCTACTGCACCATGTTAGTTTTTAAATAAATTAAGTATGTTTCTACATTAATTAATGTAATTGGTGTTGTACCGTTTTAATTAACTATAAATAAATAAATTAATAAATTAAAGTTACGTTAAAACTGTTTTTCGTTTGACAAATTGAGGTTAACTTTATAACCCCATTTTTGGCGATGACTTTTCAATCACAATTAGGTACTTGTATACCTAATCAAAATGATTGTTTGAATGTTGGGAAAAGTGGTGAGACAGAAAGTTGAAACCTTCTAAATACAGATGAACGTGTTATTAATTTCCTTTAGTAAGTGATTGCGAAAGAATTTAAACTGAACAGGCATTGTTTACACTTTCATCTTAAAATTTTAAACTGAACAGGGATTGTTTACACTTTCATCTTAAAATTTTAAACTGAATAGGGATTGTTTGCACTTTCATTATATACATACTTTTAAACTGAACAGGGATTGTTTACACTTTCATCATATACTTTTAAACTGAACAGGGATTGTTTACACTTTCATCATATACTTTTAAACTGAACAGGAATTGTTTACACTTTCATCATATACTTTTAAACTGAACAGGGATTGTTTACACTGTCATCATATACTTTTAAACTGAACAGGGATTGTTTACACTGTCATCATATACTTTTAAACTGAACAGGGATTGTTCACACTGTCATCATATACTTTTAAACTGAACAGGGATTGTTCACACTGTCATCATATACTTTTAAACTGAACAGGAATTGTTTATACTGTCATCATATACTTTTAAACTGAACAGGAATTGTTTACACTTTCATCATATACTTTTGGAACAGACCATACAAGGTGTACCTACCTTACTTAAATAACTCACAACCTCTTAAGGGCCCATCATTGTGAACAACTTTTACCATGGAACCAAACATCAAATCAGCTGTTCCCTACTTTTATGTTCACATAATTCATGAAAATGTAGGGAACAGATGATTTTATTTTCGCGATTTCAGGTTTGGTCCAATAGTAAAAGTTGTTCATAATGATGAGTAAAATGACCCCTTAAGAGGTTGTGCGTTATTAAAGTTGTACCCCTATTCGGTATGAACCCCTTTTCGCAGTTATCATTACTTGGAACCATGCCCATTGCAAGAACCAAGAATATATTATGAAAACTAGGTACATTACATTAGACAGGATTCCCCTGAACCGTGTTCTCTTATCACTTGTACACGACTGACCCGAAGACCAAGTCTTTGTTTAATTACATTTACTGATAACAATGGATTTTCCCGCAGATCTTAAGAAATTATTTTACAAATAAATTATGAGTAATGTACAGGGAGACTACCTACAAAGCCAATTACAATAATTAAAGGAGATCATTGAATTCCGTACATTTTTGGGCTAAATATGAAAGTGAAAGAGACAAACAAAAAAAAACCGGCCAAGTGCGTGTCGGACTGCGCACAATGATGGGTTCTGTAGATGGTATGAATTATTCCAAGAACAAACGTTACATTATAGCTTTGCATTATAGTTGAAAAAGATGTTCTCCCATACATTCCAACAGTACCTAAATGTAAGTTTTTACTCACAATATTGAGATATTTACGATGTTATTTTAAAAACCAGAAACTTCTTATAGGTTTTCCTGTAATAAACAGGTATAGAACTATTTTCTGTATTTTTTTTTTCAAAATTTTAGGCTCACTAGTTTCGGAGGTAAGGGGAGGGGGGGGAAATGGTAAATTTTCGTCTATTTTCTTAAATAACTTTAAAACGATTTATTATAAAATTATAAAAAAATATATTTGAGACCCTCATAGTAAGACCTTTCATTTGATTTATGTCACACGGTACAGTTTCAAAACTTTTTTTTAAATTTTCTTATTTTAGTACCCCCTAAATTCATTCATTTACTTTAGCCGTACGTGTTTGGGTCACAGAAATCCTTATGTGTACCAAATTTCAACTTAATCGGTCCATTAGATTCGGAGAAAATCGGCTGTGACAGACGGACAGACGGACAGACAAGGGTCCCGTCGTTATAAGGGTTCCGTTTTTTCATTTTGAGGTACGGCACCCTAAAAAGCTATTTTCTGAAAGAATACGTTTTTCTTTATTTAATTCTGTTTTTCTATTGTTTTTTTACTAAGTATGATCTTTTATCAAACATACTGAAAACAGTATTTTTTAAATTCGTTTATCAACGCAGGGAAATGACCCTTCAGATTTGGTCCCATGGTAAAAAGTGAAGAGAATAAGCCGACGTTCGCAAGGACGTAAAAATATCGCTGCGATTTTTTTTTTCGCACTGGGTTTCAACGCTTTACTTAGCGCCGAGAGAAAGGAGCTCGTAGCTAAGTAAAAACAGCCGCATGGGTCGATCCGTCAGGTTAAGGAGAGCTTGCCGGGGTTGGTCAGTGGATGGGTGACCATCTTACATACCGAGACTCCTCCGTGCCTCGGAAAGCACGTTAAGCCGTTGGTCCCGGCTGTCATTCGTGGATCTTTGACAGTCGTTACGGGTCGACAGAAGCCCGAAAGTCTGACAACCAGTCTTACCAAGGGGTATCGTATTACCCAGTTACTGGGTTGTGGAGGTCAGATAGGCAGTCGCTCCATGTAAAATACTGGTATTCAGCTGCATCCGGTTAGACTGGAAGCTGACCCCAACATAGTTGGGAAAAGGCTAGGCGGATTGATCGACTTAGCGCCGAGAGTTGACAATCCAACAGTGTGTTTTTTCGACGTGGTGGGATGCACTCTGTTGGATTCTCGAAGCTCGGCTCAACACCGAGAGTTGAAAATCCAGTGCTTGATAAAATCCCGCCGCGATATTTTTACGTCCGTGCGAACGTTGGCTAACATGTTCTAAACTTCTAACGGAATAATATAACATTTTTTTTTTGTTTGCATTGGCTACTTTCATTTTATTTAGCCCAAAATTAATGATCTCTTTTTATTAGTGAACATTGAATTATGAGAATAAAAGTAAAGTTGAAACTTAAGAATCATGAGCTCAACTTTGAAAAATTATCACATCAGAATGATGATAAGTACTTACCTAAAACAATTTTCTAAACTTCAATAAAATTGATAAAAATATATATTAAAATAGTTGTCTAAGTTTTTTATTATCACTGAATTTATTGACTATTAAATCACAAAGAATAATAAAGGTAGATTTGATAAAGAAAACGAAATGGATATGACGGCGTGAACGTGGGCACAGAGATAGGTGGTTCATCTCTCCGACCCTGTGGTAAGGGTTCTATTGTGTGGGTTACTCAGGCAAACCAATATGATGCTGTGGCAGGACTATTACTGAAGAGTATACAGAAGTAATCACTAGGTACAGGTACTGTGAACTTGATAGGTTCGATGGTAGCGTGTGCCTCTTTCGAGCTCTCGATCCAGTCTCCCCACAGAGAATGCTCGCACACAGCCCAACGACCCCGTCCACATGCGGCGACCAAACGATACTGGCGCCACACAGCGTTCACCGTACGTACTAAACGAACAACCAATCAGAGCTAAGCTTGACTTGTACTAAGAAATCAACTGAGTGACGTACTATCGCTAAACTATCGTTCGCGACGACAGATATATTTCGAAATGATTTTCCTCGTCGCAAAAACTCAGCCTGTACAACAAACCACTTCACATTTTAATCGAATTGTGTAAGATAGTATTACAATATTATTATTTTGTAAATAATGTTTGAGAAACATATACTCAATACAAACTGGGAAAAAATACTGGTATTCAACTTGGGTGAAGTTGAATACCAGTATTTTTTCCCAGTTTAGGTTAGACTAGAAGCCGACCCTAACATAGTTGGGAAAAGGCTAGGCAGATGATGATGCAACATAATATAATACAAACGGATGATATAATTTTTATTAATCAAATAAAATTGGTCTCGGTATGAATTATGATATCGAGCCTTTTCAGGAAGAAGATCGTAACCGCCATTTTGCATACAGGAGAATGTTTTTTTTAAATATTTCTCAAAATATTTATAGCATCAATTTGAAATTTTTACTTGGTGTTAAATGGGCACCTCCCTATTAATTCAAATGTTAAGATTTGACTCGGTACTCTATAATGTATACAGGGTGAAATTGAATAGATGCGACAAAATTTAAGGGGGTGTTCTACGCATCAATATGAACAACTTTTACTATGGGACCAAACCTGAAATCGCGAAAAAAAAATCAGCTGTTCAGTACATTTAATGTTCGCATAATTCGTCAAAATGTACTGAACAGCTGATTTTTTTTTCGCGATTTCAGGTTTGGTCCCATAGTAAAAGTTGTTCATATTGATGCGTAGAACACCCCCTTAAATTTTGTCGCATCTATTCAATTTCACCCTGTATACTCTATAATATTGAAACCGTTTTTGGGATTTTTGGCGCTTACGATGTTCTTCCTGAAAAGGCTCGATATGTACTTGCAGAGAGGCCGTAGACAGACAGACAGACAGACAGACGAGAACTTTTTTTTAGTACATATTTCATAGTTAAATGTCGATGCAGTCTCTTCCGGGAATGAATGGTTTATCCTAGGTTTGACCAAAGCCTTCGGGCAAACTCGGAAATAAATTCCAATTTCGGCCTTTGACTAAAGTATTTTTAGTCAAACCTAGGTTGCTAAGTTTTCAGTCACACGTCGAAAGTAAAATAATCTGTTTCGGGCTTTGCCTAGTCCATCCTAGAAGCGACTGGCAGACTCGGTCTAACGTCGACGTCAACAATACAGAGGTTCGGTTTGGTTAGGTTCCTTTAAACCCTGCAGATAGAAATAGGAGCCCCGCGCAGCGGGGCTCCGTCGACCTGCTGACGAAAACCCTAACCAAAGCCTAACCTGGGTGTTTTGAAGATAGTTAGTTTAACTGGTCAAACCCCGATTTCATTAAATGGAGTTTCGACGTTTGCCTGACCAAATATCCCACGGGAACATACTACCGGTATGAAAAGTATCTTATGCGTTAATCCAGATTATAAACTATCTGTGTGCCTCATACAAATACGTTCATCGTTTTTGCGTGATTCAAGAACAAACATCCAAGGAGGTCAGATAGGCAGTCGCTCCGTGTAAAATACTGCCATTCATCTGCATCCGGTTAGACAGGAAGTCACCCAAACATAGTTCTAGGCTGATGATGAGTATCAAACATCCAAACATACAAACTTTCACATTTATAAAATAGCTACGCCCCGCGGTTTCACCCGCATAGACCGGGATAAAAAGTAGTCTATGTGTTAATCCAAGGTATAAGCTATCTACAAATCAAATTTCATCCAAATGGGTCGAGCCGTTTGAGCGTGAAGAAGTAACAAATATACAAACACACACACACACAACCCCGCATACTTTCACATTTATAATATTAGTGTTTATAGTGTTTATTAGTTATTATATATTTTATAATATTAGTATGTTATCAGTATGAAGTTTTTAGCACCGCGTCATTCAAGCATTGTCCACGGAAATATTGCCTTACCTCGAAAATTGATTGATTTGCGCGAAAAACATATAGACGAGCCTCTAACAGGTCAAAATAATTACAATCAATTGATCCAACCAATTGTAAGGAAATAATCGGTCAAGTTCAAAACAAGGGCTCATGATAACTAATAAATAGGACATGTGTGACGTCGCATCATGTATAACATCACCCCTGCATTCCACACAGGGTTAAGCAGAGCTGGGTGATGGGAGGGCACACCCACAGTCCACCAGTTATGTTTAACCCCTCACGTGTCTGAGTTTGTGCTATTTTTAGACCCAAAACCACCCCTATAGGGTTCGCAACTAACCCCCAACCGGGGGGGGGGGGTTAGTTGCGAGCTATAGGTTCACAACTACTGATGATGATTGGGTTTCCAGCGGATCATGTTTTTTTACGTGTATATATATGTGATATTATACCACGATTTAAAGGTGGTACAGTAGTACTCAACTAATATGGCTTATCGATGTACCTGCGCAGAAGATGAATTTTCAAAGCGCGGGAAATGCTATTGACCAGTCGGCACGCTCCACACCCTTTCCTGTACCGCTGTCGGTCGCAGCTGCCGCCATTTTAGCGCGCGCCGCTTGACAGCCGCCATACTTGCGAGTGAGATGAAACTAACAGCTGCAGTGTATTATGAACCTTATAGTAGTGATCTAAGGTTGATTGTAAGTTTTAAGCAATCTCGTTAATCTTCGGGGCCATACTTTCTTTTCTGCGCGAACGAAGATTCACGACGCGCCTTATTAGTTGAGTACTACTGTACCCAACTGATAAGGCGCGTCGTGAATCTTCGTCCGCACAGAAAAGAAAGTATGGCCCCGAAGTTCGAAAATGCTTAAAACTTACAATCAACCTTAGATCACTACTATAACGTTCATAATACACTGCAGCTGTTAGTTCGGTCTCACTAGCAAGTATGGCGGCTGACTAACATGCCATACGCGGCGCGCGCTAACATGGCGGCAGCTGCCGACCAATAGCGGTACAGGAAAAAGGAGCGCGGTGCGTGGAGCGTGCCGATTGGTCTATCATTTCCCGCGCTTTGAAAATTCATTTTCTTCGTAGGTACATATAAGCCTTTTGCCATCAACCGAGCACAAATCAAGACTGCGAGCTGTTACTCAGAAATTCCAGATGGATGAACCCAATAACACTTGCCCGAACCCGGAACGTAACCCAGGACCATGAGGTCAGCAGTAGCGCTTGCGCCCACTCGACCATTTGTTTTTTTTTTTTTTGTATGGGATATCAAATGACTTCTCCCGCTCTGGGCGGACCGGAAGGGCGTGTCAGACTTTTACTGACTAAAACTCACCCGTATTGCATCAGTTGCCTATGGCAGTTGCCTATGCCAGGGCCACGGTAGCTCTTTCGAACAACCCGCGACCCCGGCGGAGCTGGTGCGACCATTCGGCAAGGCAAAATCAAAAGTCATTTATTCAAATTAGGCTGAGAATCACCACTTTTTGAACGTCGAAATTACATAACGCTCACAAAACGCTCGCCCTTCACCACTTCCTAGTGCTTTAGCTGGGAAGAAGAAGTGGCGCAACAAACTCCCCAGCAGCACAGCTGTCTGTTCAGTTAGAAGAACTTGATTCTATACAATAGTACTTATGCAAAATAATTAACGCAACACAATAAGGCAGTTATATTATTCAGTGATATAAATACAATACAAGTATCCAGGAAATCTGTCTGTGGAGAACCGATAGCCATTGAAGCAGGCGAGTCCTTGAGTGAAAACCGCGTATAGATCTGCAAGCGTAACGTTCACTCGAGATAAAATACAAATGTATGAAAACTCGTTCAACCACATAACATTCTTTGATTAAATTTTGTGATAAAAACAGTAAATGTAATAAAATAATGTACTTACAATTGAAAAGAAATAGTGCTGCTTCCGCCGCTATAGTTTTTACACCATTTTACTGAACATTTAGTAATTTTTAGGGTTCCGTACCTCAAAAGGAAAAAACGGAACCCTTATAGGATCACTCGTGTGTCTGTCTGTCTGTCCATCTGTCAAAGCTAATTTGCTCCGAATCTAATGGACCCATTAGGTTGAAATTTCGTACACACATGGATTTCTGGGACCCAAAGACGTACGGCTAAAGTAAATAAATTAATTTTGAAGATGGAGGTCATGGAGGCATGGTGGTGGATGGTTTTGGATGGTGGCAAATAAGAAAATTAAAAAAAAAGTTTTGCAAACTGTACCATAAGACATATCAAATGAAAGGGCTTACTATGAGGGTCTCAAATGGATTTTTTATATAATTTAAAAATAAATCGTTTTAAAGTTATTTAAGAAAATAGACGAAAATTTACCCCTCCTATCTCCGTAACCACGGAGCCTAAAATTTAAAAAAAAATACATAAAATAGTTCTATACCTGCAGATTAAAGGAAAACCTATAAGAAGTTTGTGGACTTACAATAACATGGTAAATCTCTCAATATTGTCAGTACAAACTTACATTTACTGTTGGAATGTATGGGAGAACATGTTTTTCAACTATAATGTTAAGCTTGTTCTTGGGATAATGAATTTAATCCTTCATTGTGCGTAGTCCGATACGCACTTGTCCGGTTTTTGGGAGATGTTTTGTTGACAACTAAGTGCTTGAAACTGACGCAAAAAGACGCGACCAAGGCTAGAATTTCCTGGTTACTGACAAGACCGGTAAAGGTACGACTGCTGATATGTTGGGTCCAGTGGTTAATTCGTTCATGCGTTTAACCTATAACGCTTCAGCTTCCTCCTCTCTGGAGAAGGAGCGGTCCATAATCCACCACGCTGGCCCAGTGTGTACTGGTAGATGTCAAATATCTGCGAATTTTTGGTTTTAGAACAAGCCGGTTTCCTCACGATGTTTTCTTTCACCGTTTTGAGAGCAGCGGTGATGAAATAAATTGCGAAACTGATAAGTCTGAAATCGCCCTTATCCCTTATCCCGAGTGACAAGAGCAACTACAGCCTATATCCCTGGCTACCATAATTGCAAAGGTGTTGGACAGTCTGATTGATCAGCAGCTGGATAAACACTTAACGCTCAGCGACGCCCAGTTTGGGTTTAAGCCACGTTTATCCACGGAAATAGCTATACTATGCCTCAAACAGACTGTTCAATACTATGCAAGTAGGAAAACACCTGTATATGCATATTTTCTGGACTTCTCCAGGGCCTTCGACCTCGTATCCTATGAGTGCCTATGGAGGAAATTGTCAAGTGTTAAGAACCTCCCAAGCGATATCATTGAAAACCAATACAATTATGGTAGGTGGGCGCGTGTCCTGTCGGATGGATACGGGTTGGAGTGCGGTGTGAGGCAGGGGAGAATCAGCTCATCCAAGCTATTCAACCTGTATGTAGACGAGCTGATCTGTGAGCTCAGCAATACCAATATCGGGTGCTCCATTAACGGGCACTGCGTCAATAACATCAGCTACGCGGATGATATGGTATTGCTGAGCCCATCGATCAGTGCACTTAGGAGGCTTCTTCGCATCTGTGAGGACTATGCGGTGGCTCATGGCCTCAGGTACAATGCGACCAAGAGCGAGTTACTGGTTTTCAAAGCGGGTAACAAATATTATGATAATGTCCCACCAGTCACCTTGGGGGGCACTCAGCTTTCCAGGGTCACCGATAGTCTGTCCGAAGATGTGGACATAGATAGGGAACGCAGAGCATTGGCAGTTCGATGTAACATGCTGGCTCGTAGGTTTGCACGTTGTACTAGGGAGGTGAAAATTACACTCTTTAGAGCGTATTGCCAATCTATGTACACGTGTGCCCTATGGGTCAGCTATACAAAAAGCTCTTACAATGCTCTGCGAGTCCAGTACAATAACGCTTTTGCAGTGCATCGGGGATGTTCGCGGAAAATGGCGTGCCAGATTTTTACGCACTGATGCGAACTCGGATAGCATCCCTGATGCGGCGAGTGCGCTACAGCTCCAACAGCTTGGTGGCTACAGTAGCCGACAGGACAGACAGTCCATTGATGTGGCAATGGATGACCACTCATCGTGCGTCATTCCAATATTTAAAGTAAATTGTTTTAGTGTAGTTATGTGTTTTCATGTATTTATGTATGTTTTTTGTGTATAAAATTGTATTGTGTGTTGGTTATGGACTGTGTCTTTGACATATCTCGGGACCCTGGGGTCCCGGACTTTTGGAAGGCGTACGAGGGGCCGAAGCCAACTCGCAGAGGCCCCTTAGACAATTTTAAATTATGAGGAGGCACCAACCGACGATTATCCCTGTATACACTATGCAAGTGCACTCAAGGACAACCCCCGGTTGATGCAGGACTATTGCAGAACATGGAAACAAAACATATTGGGCTATGGGTTTGGGTGGCTATGGACTGGTTACCTAGAACTATGAAAGGACTATGGCCCCTGCCTGATCAATGTTTTATTATACACGGAAAAAAAATGGCAGGGGGGGACTTGCACCTAAGGCTGGGACCAGCCGGCAGGTTGAACGCGTCCCAGAGGGTCATGGCCATCCGGCTAGTCCGGGGATACCGCACGGTCTCCCGGGAGGCGGCGAGCCTCCTTGCCGGATTGCCGCCGTGGGATCTGGAGGCAAAGGTCCTCGCGCACGTGTGGGAGTGGCGCGAGGAGGCGAAACGCCGGGGCGTAACTCCGCTGCCGCGAGAAATCACGGTACAGCGGACAGAGCTCCGGCGGGATCTCATGGCGGCATGGAGAGCGCGACTGTCGCAACCCAGCGCTGGGCACGCCACAATAGCGGCGATAAGTCCCCTCTTTGAGGAGTGGCTAGAGAGGCGCCACGGCGTCCTCACCTTCCGCCTGACGCAGGTCCTCACCGGACACGGTTGTTTCGGGAGGTTCCTGTTTCGCATAAGGCGGGAGGAAACGCCCGGGTGTTTCCACTGTGTGGATCGCCCGGAGGACACGGTGGAGCATACAGTGGAGGTCTGCCCGGCTTGGGCAGAGCACCGCCGTGTTCTCACGGAGGCGATCGGCGGCGGCGATCTCTCGCGTCCGAGCCTGGTCCAGGCCATGGTGCGGAGCGAGAGTGCATGGGAGGCCGTCACCTCCTTCTGCGAAGCAGTGATGCTAGCGAAGGAGGAGGCGGAACGCGTGAGGGAGAGGCAGCCTCACGCCCTCAGTCGCCGCAGGAGACGCCCTGGGCGGCGGGAATCGCGGGGCGATTTCCGGCCACCGTAGGCGCGGGCCTGCGGACGGTGAGCAGCGGGTAGCTCGCCGTCCGGTAAGGACCAGGCCCGAGTCGACGGCGCGTTGTGTTCCACGCGCGCCTCAAAGAGATGTCAGCAAGTGACGGGGCCCAATAGGGCCGACGCCGCTGGGGTCGCGGGTTGTCTGAAAGGGTTACCGCGGCCCTGGCATAGGCAACTGAAGGAACACGGGTGGGTTTTAGTCAGTAAAAGTCTGACACGCCCTCCCGCTCCACCCAGAGCGGGAGAAGTTATTTGATGATTTCCCACCCTCAAAAAAAAAAAAAAAAAGGGGGGGACTTGCACACTCAATAATGGGCCCCCGAAAACGGTCGCTAGCACATAGTGTCGTAGCGGCAAGGGTGCAACATGTCCTGAGGTGCTTGTGAGGAGTGGAGAGGTATTCCACGGTTCCCAGAACAATCCCAGAGCCCGGAAGATGGTCAAGATCCCTACAAACACTTACTGGAATACTTCCTTCCTCCGAGCACGTTTGCTCATGCGAATCTCCACTCAAGCCAGCCAATAAAGGCAAGAATGAGGTGGGAGCTCTGTTCCCGTCATTGTTCACTCCAGCCGGCCAATAAAGGCAAGCGAGAGGTGAGAAACAAGACTTCTCCCGGGAGATAGGGTCCGCGGGGTCGCTACTGCCCAACAGCTCGCTACATGCTGCCCTGCGGGTTTCTGTATCTCTCTTGGTCTGGCTCCTCATCCTAGACCTGTTCCGGCAGAGTAAACTCTACAGGCACAGACCTAGAATTCGGAGCACGCAATCCCCACCACGACGTCAACGTAGAGATACTGCGGTGGGGTTATTATTATTATTATTATATCCCATGTTACTTGGGGTCGGCGCAACACGTTTTCTTCTTCCATTCTCCCCTGTCAACCGTCACGCTATCATTCACTCCCTTCTCTTTCAAACCTCACATAATCCTAATTTTTTCTTCGGCCTTTCCCTCTCAATCCATCAACATTTTATATTCATCACTCTTTTAGTCACATTATGCGTTTCCTCACCAAGCCAATCGATTTCCTTTCAACTTTTCTATCACTGGCGCCACTTTCAAACTTCCCGTTAAAAACTCAGTTCTTATTTTATCCAATTTTCGTCACTCCATACATCCATCTAGACATTATCATCTTTTGCTTTGCAGTAGGACACTAATCCGCTGGTATTATTATTATTAAAGTGCCTATACACTGACCTCTATTGTACAAGTACGCTGGACTTCATATTAGCGATGACAAAATGAAGACATTTGATTTTCGCCATTTTGGCGCTGAAAGCAATGTGAGGGCCCATGGAACTAATATTAGAGATGGGACACAGCTGAGATAAAAAAATACTTTTATGGACTTTATCGACCGTGAGTTACGGTTTCTTTTATTTGATCTGAAATTGGTATAGAGTATAGACTATGAAATACTAATAAAACTAATTCTATAGTTACTTAATAATATATTGAAGGATTGTTCGCTTTGTAGGAACTTATTGTTTTGTGAAAAGGAAATATTGATGCCAAAATAACCATCCCTTTTTTTGTTTCTACAGTTATTAAAAAACCGGCCAAGTGCGTGTCGGACTACGCACAATGAAGGGTTCCGTAGTTGGTATTAAATTAAATATCCCAAGAACAAAATTAGATTATAGTTGAAAAACATGTTCTTCCATACATTCCAACAGTAAATGTAAGTTTGTACTCACAATATTGAGAGATTTAACATGTTATTTTAAGACAACAAACTTCTTAGAGGTTTTCCTGTAATCTACAGGTATAGAAGTAGTTTCTGTATTTTTTTCAAAATTTTAGGCTTAGTAGTTTTGGAGATAAGGATTGGATGGTCAATTTTCATCTATTCTCTTAAATAACTGTAAAATGATTTATTTTTAAATTATAAAAAGATATATATTTGAGACTCTTAATAAGCCCTTTTGTTTGATATGTCACATGGTACAGTTTGCAAAACTTTCTTATTTGCCCCCTAAAAGGGACCCCATATTCAAAATTTATTTATTTACTGTAACTGTACGTGTTTGGGTCTCAGAAATACATATGTGTACCAAATTTCAACTTAATCGGTCCATTAGATTCAGAGCAAATTGGCTGTGACAGACGGACAGACAGACAGACAGACACACGAGTGATCCTTTAAGGGTTCCATTTTATCCTTTTGAGATACGGAACACTAAAAAGGAATCAAAATAAATAGAAGTCTCTAAGTATCACTGTGAGGAAACAAGACTTCGGCCAAAGCAAATTTTGATTGATAAGCAGATACAAAATATATTATCGGACTGCGTTAACGAAAAAATTTCAGCCATGTCATGCTTAGAACGCCTACGGTCGTTAAAATTATTTAATGATTAGTTAAATTACACATACATTTTATCTTTTTAAATTAGAAACTTATTTACTAATTTGTTTTAGCTACTGAAATTGCATATCTGACAACAGTTAATTTTTACGTCAATTTAAAATGACTCAATATTGGAAGAAAAATATCAATCGACACATTATCGATAATGGAACATTCGCAGCCCTATTCATACGATTGTATTTTGTTACTAACCCGTCGCAAGCAAATTACTATACACATTAGATTTTTATTGTTATCCGCACATAATATTGTGTGCAATCAACATTTTAAAGAGATAATAAAAACTGAGCTGTAATTATAATTACACTAAGTATGTGATGATATTTGAGTAAAAAAGTTTATTCTAAATGAAAAATCATAGTCGTATAAAAAAGGAGGACTCCGCGCCACGCATATCGAAAGTGAAGCACCGTACCGATTTATGTGCGTGATTTGAGTACCTGCAAAGACGCCGTCGCTCGTGTCACGTAATGGCGGCCGATCGGCATACTATGATGTAAATGTGTGCGTGAGGCGTGTTTGTACAAACGGTCCATACTTACTGTGCTTCAGTTTCGATATGCGTGGCGCGGAGTCCTCCTTTTTTTACACGTTTATGCACGTAACCTTATTATTGTTCATTCCTCCCATTGATTCTACATAACATAAGTTTACGTAATTTACCAGGTTTCCAAATGATTGCGATTTATGAACTTTTTGAGTTATGAAGTTTGGAACCTTGAATTACATACTAATCGTAATCGGTAATCGTTTGCATGATTTCTAATCTCCCGCCTGTATCACGATTAAAACCATACCCAGCCCACGGGAGCCAATCGCAGCTCAGCGAGACAGAGACAGAGGAAACTATCGAGCATCCATCTCTCTCGTTGCGTTTATCGCTTTCCACCTCCATAAGTTCACAAAGCCCTCAAATGTTATGATTTCGTAAAATTATTACATTTGCATCCGCAAATGGTATTTGCTTACAGTCGGTAATGCATACTAAGCCATTTTTTCGAAAATTATTTTCCAAAGTAATCAAAGTATATATTTTTTTTACACTTTGTATTTTCTATTACCCCAAATAAAACACCATAAAACAATAAAATATAATTTTTCTGCTTTCCTAGATAATTCATGCACTAAAGGGTTAACAGGGTACATGCGTCATCGATGGGTACATGTCAATTTTAGTTCCCGAGGCCCTCGAGGTAGCGCTTCAAATCGGCACAAAAATCAACTGTCATTTCCTATAGTATCTTTAGTCCAGCGTACTTGTACAATAGAAGTCAGTGTGCCTATACCACTAGAGGTTTTATAGTCATTGACTAGGCCAGATGATGTTCGCAGATGATGAGGGGGGAAGGGGGGAAAGGGGGAGAGTGGGGTTCTAGCAGTTGACTTAATAACACAGCAACTTTTTACCGACTTTAAAAAAAGAAGGAGTCAAAAATACGAAAATACTAAACCAAAGACACCGACTTCTGAAAAGCTGTTCTTCGCTTTGTACTTAGTGATATTATATACAGGTATTATGTGTAACTTACTTACTAAGAAATAAAGCCTAAACATTATTAAACTACTTAAATAAATTAAATATAAGAAAAAGTTGTACCTAATGAAATAAAAATACAATTACAATTAATAATAGTAAACACAAAAGAAGCGCTCTTCCTCCTCTCTCCTACTGTGCTGTGCCCGACAGGGTCCATAATTGTGTATTCATTTTAAGCTCACCAACTGTTTCACGTTATGGAATGCAATAAAGGATAATTCTTTAGAATAAGAATAAGAATAATAATAATCCTCAATTATTGAGGATAGATTTTTTTAGAAGTCGGTTTTTTTTTAAGTTGTTTTTATTACTACTAGGAAATCTTGCAGGGTCTGTAGATTTTTTAAACATACTCGTACATATTTCTTGTTTGCAGAACAATCTAACATGCAGAAACACTCAGACCCGGAACAACTCTGTACTTACCTAGGCCATGCAAATATTTATTATGAGCGGGAATCGACACTGCGACCCGTTGCGCTAATGTCTAGCCATCACAATACACTGGCCTGCAAAAATAAGTACTACACTTTTAAAATTTCAATTTTTTATAAAATATAGAAGTTAGAGATTTAAAATAAAAAAACGTTTTTTACTAACATTTTTAAGTCTATAGAGATAAAACAATAAAAATAGCCATTTTTAGCTTAGTGTCATAAAACTCAATTAACATTTACAAGTACACACATCAACACGGTCTAGGGATATTCCTCAATTAAATAACTCGAAAAGTACTGGCCGCATTGGAATCTTTTATACACCGATTTGTTTGTAATTTATCTCAAACTAATTCCAAATTCAAATTTTTGAAAATTCTTTTGTTTCGGTGGCATAAAATGTCTTGATGTGTAGGAGAGGGAATTTTCATTTGTGCGAAATTTAGAAAACAATACGAATTACGTTTAGTTACAGTTTTTTTTTCATTTTTAAACGAAAGATAAAGTTAAAATTGAGGTATTGTAGCCATGCAACGCCAACATTTGACGTGGGCGGAGATGTTACGAGCTGTGGGAATGCTGGAAGCTGGGTCTGTTCAGCGTAATGTTTCTGAGGCCATAGGGACCCACCAAAATGTAATTTCAAGATTGTGAACACGCTATCGTGCCACAGGTAAAGTAGCGGAGAGGCATTGGGGTCCAAGTCGCATCACTACCCCCAGACAAGACCGATTTTTGCAAATTACTGCGCGAGCTCAACCAAATGCAATGGCGACTCAATTGGTCCAAAGGCTGCGAGTGGAACACCAAGTGCTTGTGAGTGACCAAACTGTAAGAAGGCGACTGCATGAAAGCAATCTACGCTCTCGTAGACCACTCCGGGTCCCCACCTTTACGGAGAGGCAATCGTGGACGACGATTAGAATGGGTTCGGAACCACGTGGACTGGGGCCGTGAGCAAATGTCCAATGTGATGTTCACGGATGAATCCAGATTCGGCTTCCATCCAGATTCACGAACGACGCGTGTTTGGCGAGTTCCTGGACGATGGAGCCGTCTTCAGAACCCTCAGGAAGTTCACCCATACCAAGGAGGAACAATTATGGTTTGGGCAGGAATTCGTCTTGGAGGACGGACGGATCTCGTATGGGTGCGGGGCAATATGACGACATAACGATACGTCCAACAGGTGCTGGGGCCCGTAATCTTGCCCCACAGAACACAAATGGGGCAAGATTTCCTGCTCATGCACGACAATGCCCGGGCACACACGGCGAGAACGGTAGCAGCTTGGTTACATACACACAATGTTAGGGCCTTAGACTGGCCTGCTCAATCGTCAGATCTAAATCCCATTGAGCATGCGTGGGATATGCTGCAAAGAAGAGCTCTGAAGGCAGTTCCTGAAAATCTGGCTACAGAAGATCAACTTTTTGCGCACCTCAGAAGGACATGGGACAATATTCCGCAGCAAGACATTGACAACCTTGTTCTGAGCATGCCGAATCGTTGCCGATGTGTTATGAACATCATGGGCGCTTTCTCAGACTACTAAATTCAAGTTTATAAACACAAATTAAATGATTTTTCTATTTTTTTTTTCAGTTTTTACTCACAAATTAAAAGTTAATTCATATACGGTTTCCGTCTATGCTTCATTTTTTTTCCATAAAATCCTGAAATTTTAATCTAAGTACCTTAACCATTATTAAAAAATGGTAGAATATTAAATAATGTATCTTTTAAATATATACATGTCATATAAATAATTAACACATTGATAGTAATTCGCTTTTTTAAAAATATCCCTAGACCGTGTTGATGTGTGTATGTTTTACGTGTGACAAGGCAAAACTAGTTATTAAAAATTTTTATTTTTTAATAACTGGTTTTGTCTCTTCGGGCTCTGTTTACAGCTTCGAGTCGATTTGGCTACTGAACACGAGGTTTCGGAGCCGATGTTGGAGAATATTCTCCCATTCTTATATCAGGGCCTGTTTTAGTGCCCTGAGGGTGGTAGGTGGTGGTCTGCGGCTTCTGACTAGCCTCCCTAGCTCATCCCAGGCGTGCCAGTTTTTATGTACAAAATTAAACTCTTTTTTGAGTCCTTTTTAGGGTTCTGTACCAAAATGGTAAAAAAGGAACCCTTATGGTGTGACTCAGTCTGTCTGTCTGTCTGTCACAGCTGGATATCTCAAGAACTACTAATGCTATCAACTTGAAATTTGGAACAGTTTTATATGACGTTTACCCAACTATTTTGCAAATAAGAAAGAAATAAAAATATTTATATTTTTTTGCAACAGGTACTGAAAGGGGGTCTTAAAAATTCAAAGTGGGGCTACCAGGACATGTGGGGTATCATATGAAAGAGCGCTGTTTGCACATTTTCAAACATTTTTTTTCTTTTTTTTAGGCCGCATAGTTTTCGACTTTTGATGAAAAATTTAAAAAAAAATACCGTACCCCCCCCTTATCTCCGAGGTTTGCAATGCGAAAAATCTGAAATTATTCTATGTGATAGAAGTTTATGTAAAGATTACAGGAAAAATAAAACGATGTCTCTAAATAGCACACTTTTTTAGAAATCCGAACGGAACCCTCGGTGCGCGAGTCCGACTCGCTTTTGACCGGTTTTTTGTTATCTTGTGTACTTAAAAAGTTATTGCAATTTTAAAAGTGTGATACTTATTTTTGCAGACCAGTGTATTATGTCGGCTAGACATTTTCACAATGGGTCGCCGTATCTATGTGTGTATGGTGTCGGGTGTGTACCTATATCGGTACGAGTATTTTACTGAGAATAAAATGGTCATGTGACAAAAGAATTTCCAGACGGTAAAAAAAAATATTGTTCGGTGACTGTTAAATAGCTGAAGTGTACTGAAATAAACAGTTACTTTTTAGGGTTCCGTACACAAAGAATATCAACGGGACCCTATTACTAAGGCTCCGCTATTCATCCGTCCGTCCGTCTGTCACACTGACCGTTAATAGGTAGACACGTCTTGAAATTTTCACATACGTAAAGCTATATAACAACCGACCGACCGGCCGATATAACAACAAATAACAAAAACATGTATTGTTAAATAATTGCCCTGTGGTACGGAACCCTTCGTGTCCAAGTCTGACTCGCACATGGCCTCTATTTGTTTTTTATTGGCGAACCAACTTCTAGATTGATAATAAAGTGTTTTCTTTATCGACAGAAAAAAAACCGCTTTATCTGTTGGGCTATTTGTCATTGCACCTAAAGTGTGTTTTTTTTTTATTTTAAGAGCAGTTTTCTCCGCAATGTTTGAGTGCTACAGCAAATATACCGCGATGCTACGATAATGGGGAGCCACACGCAAAGCTGTTTGTAGATGGCGCTCTGAACGACTGTACATTGTTTTACAAACAAATCCATACAATTTGACAATCGTTCGTTATGTCAAATCAATGACAAAAGGACAGTCGATCATGTGCCACCTAGCGTGATAAAAAGTTAGTTTTCCTCCCCATTTCTGAGGAACGCGGGGATTTTTTTTTCTTCTTTTTATTGTCATGAAAAATTAGGGACTTTTCAGTATTTTGACACCTTATCATAATGTTGTACGTAAACTTTAAGGAAAAAAAAACTATGAGAACTCTAATAACTTCTGTTTACTCCGGATATGAACGATGTTCACAATCATCTCGTAACGCCAGTATAAAAGCTAGGAATAATGATAGCACGGTCAGTGCGCGAACGCATACATCGTGGTCACGCGACCACGGCAAACGCACGCCGCGGTTGAAAATAGATCGATATAAATTTCGAAAATTGCAACCGTTATTTGTTTTTTTAAATAACATTCGAATATCAAATAGTATTTTTTTTTATTATTGACTGTTTTTTTTTTTGCGTGATTTGAAAAGGATTTCTGTGATATTTTTTGTAGCGGTGTTTTTTTTTATAAATACTTAATAAAAATGGTGAACAAAGTGTATAAAGTTAGTTCTGCTAAAGAAGAAAAGGCTGGGAGCAAACACAATCAGATTCTAATGTCTATTGTTGGTAAGTAATTATTGCAATCATTCTATTTATAATCTGATGACAATTTTTATTTATTTTTTGATTATATGACGCAAGTAAATGGTGTTGTTAGGGTTCCGTACCAAAATGGTAAAAAGGAACTCTTATGGTGCGACTCAGTCTGTCTGTCTGTCACAGCTGGATATCTCAAGAACTACTAATGCTATCAACTTGAAATTTCAAACAGTTTTAGATGACGTTTGCCCAACTATTTTGCAAATAAGAAAGTAATATTTATTTATTTTTTGCAACAGGGACTGGAAAGGGGTCTTAAAATTTCGAAGTGGCGAAGCTACTAGGGCATATGGGGTATCGTATGAAAGAGCGCTGTTTACACATTCTCAAACATTTTTCTTTTTTTAGGGCCCATAGTTTTCAACTTTTGATGAAAAATGTAAAAAAAATACCGTTCACCCGCCCCTTAATTCCGTAGTTTGCATAGAGAAAAATCTGAAAGGATTCTATGCGATAGAAGTTTATATAAAGATTACAGAAAAAATAAAACAATGTCTCTAAATAGCACACTTTTTCAGAAATCGGAACGGAACCCTCGGTGCGCGAGTCCGACTCGATCATAACCGTTTTTTTAAATAAAGGTTTATTTGAAGGCTATTAGAGAAAGATTCGAGTGTTGTTTATTCAATAAACTGCTCATCACGCCTGGTTTTCACTAATGGTGTAGGCAGAATTGTAGGTACTGTAAAGGGCTCGAACCTCACAGAGGGAGGCTATCTACGATATAATAATTACACAGTAGAGCACAGGAGATATGGGGCTGAAGCCCGCTATAATTCACACTGCCTAGGCCCTACGCGGAGCCCTAGCTAAAATCTAACTGTCCATCCTACAGAAAAAACGAGCACCACTTTTCCTTTAGTATATTCGATGTTTGAATGATTGAAATGTCAGCCAGTAATATCTATGATATGGCTTGATTATATACAACCAACCTCTTACAGTACTAACATACTGTTTTAGTCAAGGCTTATCCTCCCTAAAATACGGCGAAAATAAGTAACTTTTTTTCTTCCATTTTTAACCGACTTCCAAAAGGAGGAGGTTCTCAATTCGTCGGAACCTTTTTTTTTTTTTTTTTTTTATGTATGTTCCCCGATTACTCGAAAATGGCTAGACCGATTTGGATTTTTCTTTTTTTGTTCGAAAGGGTATACGTCCCAAGTGGTCCCATGATCATCAAGTCAGGATCTGATGATGGGATCCCATGAAAATCGAGGGAAACCCTCAAATTTTATGGGCACACCTATATCGATTTCGGTATTTTTTATAGTAACTCGTGCATTTGCTCTCGGAAAGTACCATTCGGTGAGCTGGAACTGATGATGAAGACCACAGAGGGCCATCGGAAATACTCAATTATATCTAAGTATATAACAGGTTGCGATTCGATTACTTTAATATGGTTTATGCTCGTCAAAATAATGGTTATGGTGACTTCACCATGAGCTCCATTTCTCCTGGTTCTTACTAGGAGAACTCCTCAACAATTAACGGCCCTGCATCGGGAAAAGCATCATTTTGTAAAACGTGATGAGCAGCTGACATTGGGTTATTGTAACTTAGATAAATTACAAACTGAACCACTAAAAAGTGCAAAATAAAAACTTTTTTACAAAAACAAAAACCGACTTCCAAAAAAAACACTACAAATTGAAAAATAACTTTAATTTCGGAAGTCGGTGGCAAAAAACTAAAATACAGATCCAAAGACACCGACTTCCGAAATTAAAGTTATTTTTCAATTTGTAGTGTTTTTTTTGGAAGTCGGTTTTTGTTTTTGTAAAAAAGTTTTTATTTACAGTAACTATAGCACCTTTTTGATAGAAAAAAATACACAATAATCTAGAATACATAAGAAGTGATTTCATGTGTCCTGAAATCTATTTTAGTTCGGAGAACTAAAGAAAAAAAATGCTAAACACAGGTCTATTTCTGACCATTTTTTCGAGTTTTTACCATATTACTCCTACAGTTTTCATTAAAAGTGTTCATACTTTATACAGTTCTTTACAAAATAATAAGGAATGATTTCATGTGATTACTTTTTAGTCCAATCCCTAGATTTTTTCTAAATCGGTAATTATTTCATATTTTGCAAGCGTTGTGTCATCGTGCTTCTCTTTCTTTTCTATGCAGTCCGACAGTGACCGCGTTTTTTACGGCGGACAAGCCTTAACAGGCATGGAAATGGAAAAAAATATAGGTACCTATGTATTTTAGTCTGGGTCGGCCAAAGTGTTATTGGGTTCATCCATCTGGAATGTATCAGTACCAGCCAGGAGTCTAGATTAGTGCCCGGATGATGGCAATAGGCTTGCCCCCTATTATATGGGGCTTGAACATAATTGGCGGAATGTCGGTGTACTATAGGAAGGACCTATACCTCTGCCTATTCCTCCGCGGTTTACAGGCATGGTGTCATGGCATGTGTTATGTTTATCAAAGCAATTTTTTTTGTAGGAAGACCACGCACAGTAAAGGGTTCCGTAGTTTTAAATAATTTATCCCAAATATCAAACTCAACATTGTAATTCCAAAAAAAAAAAATTTTAAGTGATAAAATTACAAATTAACGATTTTCCTTTATTTGTGCTGTGAGACCATGCTTCTTGCCAATTTTCATTATTCTGGATCTATGGGAAGTACCCTTTATGTTTTGTTTTACTTGCGAGTATCAAAATATGTCGCATAAATGGTCGTATTTTTTTATTACGTTGACATAGAAGCTAGATTTTTTTTTAATTCGAAGGGACCTACAGGTATTTGATATTAATTTCAAGTTGATGAGCTCCACGCGTTCCTGAGAAAAAGGGTCTTGACAGACTGACAGACAGACGGACAACGAAGTCAAACAAGGGGTCCGTTTTTTCTTTTGAGGTACGGAACCCTAAAAAGAATAATCAAAAAGCAAAGGCAGTCAAGGGGATTGCCAATAGAAGAAAAAACTTAAAACTATGCATAGCTAGAGAATTAAACTGTTAACATTAGCACAGGTCTATATTATTATTTTTTTTGTTTTAACTATTCCAAAAAGTACTTTGTTATTTTTAAATGCTCCTTTTTTACTTTTTGTATTTTCTGTGCACACGCACAGAAATACTAAAATATTTTTTTTCTTTCTTTCAAAAGTTTTTTTTTTCTTTTTTAAATCATTCAAACGAAATGTGTACTATTAGTACTTATTGCTAGATGAATGCTTACAACTGTTTACTTCGGCTATTTTCGAGTCACAAACAGAATTGAAAATACGCGGGAAAGTGTCTTAAATACTATATTTAGATTTTAAAGTCAGATGCCAGGCAAGTTTCACTTTAAGGAAATTTAAGTATATTCAAAGTTCATTCAATAGATTTCTTTATAATTTGTTTGCTTAAGGCGGATTTCGAATGTAACATTCCGAAAATATTACATCTTTTATAGCTAATAAAATAATGAATAGTGTACCTACTTACGAGAAAAACCCGTTTTTTTTAGTGATCCGTACATCCGAATGAGACAACGGAACCTTTATAGGATCACTCGTGTGTCTGTCTGTCTGTCCGTCTGTCACAGCTAATTTGTTCCGAATCTACTGAAACTTGAAATTTAGTACAGTTTTATGAATTTCTGTGACCCAAATACGGACGTGTAACGTAAATAATTTAATTTTGAATGTGAGGGGAACTTTTGGGGTACAAATTAGAGAAAAAAGTTTTGCAAACTGTACCGTATGACATATAAAATGAAAGGGCTTGTTGTAAGGGTCTAAACTACAGGTTGTCCCGTAATTAATGGATAACGTCTTAAGGGGTCATTGTATTCATGATTATGAACAACTTTTTCTATGGGACTAAACCTGAAATCACGAAAAAAATATCAGCTTTCCCTACATTTTGACTAGTTATATTGCGAACATTAGAGAACAAAAGATTTTTTTTTTTGCGAAATCAGGTTCAGTCCTATAGAAAAAGTTGTTCATAATGATGAGTACAATGACCCCTTAAAACGTTATCCATTAATTTCTTGACACCTGTATATTAATTTAATACTTTTTAAATAAATGATTTAAAAGTTATTTCAAAAAATAAATGAAAATAGACCCTTCCCCTCACTTATCTCCGAAACTACTGAGCCTAGAATTAAAAAAAAAATACATGAAATATTTCTTCAATTATAAATTACAGGATAACCTATATGAAGTCTATGGTCGTAAAATAACATGGTAAATCTCTCAATATTGTGCATGCAAACTTACATTTGCAGTAGGAATGTATGAGGAGAACATGTTTTTCAACCACAAAGTTGTCAAGTTTATTCTTGGGATAAATTATTGATATAAAACATGATATTTACGTACAGAACCCTCAGCACGCTGCTGCTGTTTTTTTTTACTATATCAACCGATTTTCAAACTATGCTGGGACTTTTATGGCTGCTAATTAAAAGTCCAAGCATAGTTTTACCATCATTCGTTAAAGGAGACTAGGCGAAAGTGGTCTAGGGACCAATAATAGCGATATGGTAATATCAAAATATTATTTTTTCAATCACAAGACTGTTTTGCAATAACATTTTCTGTAGCTACAGCGGCTAAGGTTGCCCTTGAAAATCCTTTAAATTCTAAAAGTATATTTATAATATATTCTCAAAATTACTATATTATTATATTAAAATTACTTTATATACAAAATTATTATATACCCTTGTGCAAAGGGGCATCAAAATCTGACCCGGCGGTTAGATTTTGATGCCCCTTTGCACAAGGGTATATATGAAATAAATAGTATCCGTACACAAATATCAAAACCGAAATAGACCACTTCCTATACAAAGTCGCCCAGTTTCCTTTAACTGTAAAATCAACTTTTGACAATATTTAAATTCGTTTAGAGCTAAATTCATTTGTGATTTTGTGCTGCAAAGTTATTCATGGTAGATACCACAGCATTATTAAAAACAAAAATAAAGTATTGCGGGCAACATGTGGCTAACATCATTTCATACAGTTTTACTGAGAAAAATTTTTTGCAGCATCACAAATCGATGTTTCTGCAATAATGTAATTTTTTTACCATAATAAAGAAAATAAAGAAAAAAAATGTGCGATGCACACACACGTACACGTGATAGAAATGAAACTTCTTATTATGAAAGATTTAGTGTGAGAGACAGAATGAATTATTATAAAACACTATCGAAACGGGTCTTATCGCGATATTCTTTTTAACGAGGTAAACAGGTACCTACTTGTTTCCCGACGTTTCGACCGCCTTGCAGCGATCGTGGTCACGGGAGGACTGATGACAGCTCAGCGACGTCTTCTTAAAGTGCGGGTATGTGCATCTACCCTCACTTGGTCTTCACAATTTTTATAAATGTCACTGTCGGTGCTTCTACACACAACACTAAGGACGTCTACACACTGGCGGACCTCGTCGGACGACCGGCGTTGCTTGCACTTGCTAATGACTGGATTCCAAGTTGTAGGCAGTCGGTATCCATCCTCTCTGTTGAAATTTTTATATTTCCTGATTTCAACCGCTTCACGTACTATTCTGGAGTTGGTGGACTGCCTACAACTTGGAATCCAGTCATTAGCAAGTGCAAGCAACGCCGGTCGTCCGACGAGGTCCGCCAGTGTGTAGACGTCCTTAGTGTTGTGTGTTGAAGTACCGACAGTGACATTTATAAAAATTGTGAAGACCAAGTGAGGGTAGATGCACATACCCGCACTTTACGAAGACGTCGCTGAGCTGTCATCAGTCCTCCCGTGACCACGATCGCTGCAAGGCGGTCGAAACGTCGGGAAACAAGTAGGTACCTGTTTACCTCGTTAAAAAGAATATCGCGATAAGACCCGTTTCGATAGTGTTTTATAATGTGTACAAATCACGAAAGTTTAAAAAGAATGAATTATATTGTTCTTCTCTCTTATGTAAAGAAATGTGTCTAAACGTGACGAGTCGCCGTAACGAGAGAGAGTGAGAACTGATGGTGACTTCACCATCAGCTCTCCCGGTTCCTTAATAGGCGACCTCGTCAACAATTAACGTCCGTGCATCGGGAAAAGCAATAATTCGGAAAAGGTGATGAGAAGTTGACATCACGATATTGTAACTTAGATAAAGTGAAAATAAAAAAAAATTACAGCAAAAAACAACAGACTTTCAAAAAATATTCTAATAAGTGAAAAATAACTTTAATTTCGGAAGTCGGTGGCAAAAACTAAAATACAGATCCAAAGACACCGACTTCCGAAATTAAATTTATTTTTCACTTTGTAGTACTTCGCGACGATATTATCGTGACGATATTATCGTCGTGCCACGTATTTCTATACACTCTCTTAGAACGTGCCTCCACCGCGGCGATATCATCGCGGCGATAATTTGTAGGCACAGCGTGACTATCGCCGCGATTCTCTCGCTCGTGGAGGCGGCCCCATAAGTATTATTTATTTCCGAAGCACGAGAGCATCACACCACCATCTTCTAAACTCCGGGTTGCTACTGAGAAATTCCTGAAAGAATAAAAAACCTGCCAAGTGCGTGTCGGGCCACGCGCAGTAATAGGGTTCCGTAGTTGCAAAATAATGCGGACTAAGTAGAGGGCGTTTTGTTGTTTCATGATTATTTGACTATTACTCGTAAACATGAAAAGCGTACTTAGCTGTGATAGTTTTCCTTTTAACTTCGTTATAATATACAAGGTGTAAAATAAATAACCCACAACCTCTTAAGGGGTCATTGTACTCATCATTATGAACAACTTTTACTATGGGACCAAACCTGAAATCGCAAAAAAAAAATCAGCTGTTCAGTACATTTTGACGAATTATGCGAACATAAATGTATTGAAAAGCTGATTTTTTTTTCGCGATTCCGCGAAATTTTTTTTTTGTAATGTGTTTGTTTTTCGATGTCGAGTATGTGGACGAAGTTCTTGCAGTTAATTTTTTTACACCTAATATATACCTACTACCACCGTGAATTTTTTCACCCATCCAAAACTAACCGTTTAGCTGGCAGGGGGGGGACACTTGACTGTAACAAAAATTAGCACTTTAAAGCTTAATATTTTAGAAACGGATCCCTAAATCGAAAAATTGTTTTCACAAACCCGCAATATTTTTGAAAGGCCCATCCAACGACACCCCACACCATGTGGAAGACGAGAAAAAAAAATACATCCCCACTTTACGTGTACAGAAGGTACCCTAAAAAAAATTTTATTCATTTTTATTTATTTTACCACTTTGTCGGCGTGATGAATATGTATATCCATACCAAATTATAGCTTTCTAGTACTATGAGTCTCTGAGCTAAGCTGCGGACAGACAGACGGACAGACATAGCGAAACTATAAGGGTTCCTTGTTGACTACGGAACCCTAAAAACCCACTAACACTGCCCAATCTGGGAATCGAACCCAAAATCTCGCCCTTGCGACCACGAGACCAACAGGGCAGTTAATGGATTAAAACTTTAAAGTTACACACGGCTACAGATCAAGCCAAAATTCATCATCATTTTCATTTCCCGTATAAGCTGATCTCGCATTGTATAGGATTTCCTTACAATGAGAGGTCAGTGTAAACTGGAAATTTATAGCTTGATGTGTAGCCGTGTGTACAGTAGGCTGCATCAATTGGGTACCCCAATTGTATTAAAATTTTAATACAAATATAAGCAGCCCACTGTACATAATTAACAGTTAATCAATCTTTCACTTACTTCCTGAGTCACGATTTTCAGTGAAGAGAAAATATCAAAACAAGTTTATGAACAAAAAACATTTCCATATGAAAACCTGTGTTCTCAGAAAACAAAACATATTGTCATTTTCAGATGTTGAGTGCTGTTTATTTCCTGTTTATATTTTTAGAACCATTTGTTTGCGCACGTGATTCTCAAACACAATCATAAAAACATTGGATGTGGCATATTTTAATTATTTTCTTTTCCATTGATGCGTTTTCTTGGACTCCTGTGAAGGTTTTGCATAAGCTATCCTCATACCGATCTCATAGACAAAACAATACCTAACAATTTTACCCACAGTATTTTCGGAAATAATTTTATGAAGACCATGATAAAAAAAAAAAAAACAAAAAACCCGACTGCAAAAACATAATTGAAAAGAGGAAAACAAGCATTATAATTTTTATTCTATAGAATTAAATTTACACCATATTTCAGGTTATTGTTTGTCCCCGCCTGCAATACCAACGACAGTACCTATGTTATGATAATGCTTGTTTGTCTCTTTTCAATTATGTTTTACAGTCGGATTTTTTGTGTTTTTACCCGACTACGGCGAAGCAAAAGGTAGGTAAGTCATAAGTCATAAGTCATTTATTACTTAACAATATACATTGTGTAGAAAGTGTAAAATACATATAAGCAAAACCAGTACTTACATAACAAACAGTAAATAACAACATCTTATTAATTGACACTGGTAATTAATAATTTTATAATAAGAATATAATGTCAAAAATAAAATGTCAAATATATATAAAAAAAAATAATAATAATCCAAATTCCATTAAAAACATTCCAGTCAAAAATTAACAAGTAATGTCAAAAAAATTAAATTGAAATATAAATACAACAAATAGTAATGATAATAATAATCCTAATATTCCGAGAGTCCAAGAACATTAATGTCGTTTTTCCTCTAGAAACTCATCAACACTGTAATATTTTTAATTAATATAATTTCTCAATAAGTATGTCTTGAATTTGTTTTTGAATGAGTTAGCACTATTTATGATTTTATATTCTACGGGTAACTTGTTGTAAAGAAAGACTGACTGATATCTGGGGCTGTGCATGGTGAACCACGATCAACTTCGGTTGGATTACGTTAGGTAAGTCTTTCCTTCGAGTTTTATGTCTAGCTTGTCTTTGCTCGTCGGTTTCTAGTTTATGCAAATTTTTAACAAAATTAGGTTATTATTTTGACATATATGTATGTATGTTCATCTGTTCCGTCATACCTTCTAAACTACTTATCCTAATTTGACAAATGAGGTATGTTGGAAGCGTCTTGATCATCCGCTAGTGGCTATGTGACGTCACAGGCGCCTTCTTCTTCTCTATCTTCATACGTCTACTCTAGAGGACATAAAGTATGAACTAAAACAGTACATTTTGATACAAGTGGAGAACGTTTGTTATTGCATTCGAGGCGGAATTAAAACACCCGACCCGTAGCGAGGTTGTTTTTGAGCCGAGAACTGCAATAAAAAATGGCCACGTGTATCAAACGACGTTTTTCAATACACTTTTGAAGAAATAAAATAAAATAACGGAAAATATTTTTGTCATGAATTACTATGAAACTATGATTTAAAATTTTATTTTTTTTCCGCGCTTTGCTTTCCCCAGGTTGGAAGAGAAGCAAAGGTTAAAGATAAGGTTATAATAATATCAAAGCCGATAAACAGCCTAATATGAAAAATAGAAAATTCAAATATTTTTGAGTTTAGAACACAAATAAATGTTAATTTGTTCCTTAGTCAAAATTGGTTCAATGCCTCTATTCACAAGTCTCTATTCGGAGGTGAATGTTTTTTTTTTTAATCTCGGCAAAGAGATATGCTTCTATAAGGCGTTAATATTTTTTGAATATTTAAATAATGTTTCTATATAGAATATTATCAAAAACCATGATTATTACAATAAAAAAAACGTTTATAAACAAATTCACATTTATTTGTGTTCTAAACTCAAAAATATTTGAATTTTTTATTTTTCATATTAGGCTGTTTATCAGCTTTATACCTTTGCTTCTCTTTCAACCTGGCGAAAGCAAAGCGCGGAAAAAAAGAAAATTTAAATCATAGCTTCCTATTAATTCAGGACAAAAATATTTTCCGTTATTTTATTTTATTTCTTCAAAAGTGTATTGAAAAACGTCGTTTTTTGATACACGTGAACATTTGTTATTGCAGTTCTCGGCTCAAAAACAACCTCGCCTACGGCTCGGGTGTAATTCCGCCTCGAATGCAATAACAAACGTTCTCCACTTGTATCAAAATGTACTATTTTTAATGATACCTTGTTGTGGGTGCCTATCAAATGAAAGGGCTTAAGTAGCACATTTCAAAAATAGTGTTATATATTGTTAGCTGTTGCTCGCGGCTTTGCTTGCATGCAGCCGATAATTGGGAATAATTTCTAAAATCACGCCTCAGATGTGAGCCAAACATATTTTTCAATTCAATTCAATTCATTTTACTTCAGATTAATTACAAGTACACACACAGTTATTGTAAATCATCCATAGGTACATCAAATTACGACAAAATACTAATACGAACACAAGAAACAGATATAGACACAAAACAATAGAAATAGAATTGAGGAGGCTTGGATCGGGACCGCACCACACGCAGATGTAATTTTGTCCAATGCTGCATGAAGGAGCAATCCACATCCATTCTCCCTGCAATAAGCTGCAGGACGCTGCAGTCCCCAGCAGCAGTGCTGTTTCCCCAAACCTACCCTAAATACATTTTGTACGGCCAGCAACAGAAGTCGGTTAACACTGCTACTTTTTGACATCATTTAAATTAACACAAAATGATAGGTGAGCCTGCTTTTTAGCATTTCAATTATTAGATAAGAGTTAAAATTTACTTCTGTTCCGAATTTAATGAAGCATTTTTCTCAATAATTAAGATTTAGAAAACACAAGTGTAAATCGACTTTTGTTGCTGTCTGTACCTATAATAATTATTCTTCTTCAAAAATGTAAAGTGGCTCTGCAAATTTGAATACTTTATCACGAAATTATAACCCCAAAATAATTTAAATAAAAAGTAAGTTCAATGACTAAAACCAGACTAAGTACCTACTAAAAATTTACGCTCTAAAAAGTATGAAACAAGAGAATATTCTCATCTGAAATGAGAAACAGGGCTTAGTAGATATTGGACCTATTCGTAAAATGGCTTACGTCGAAAACAAGGACCTGTTCTCGGAATGGCTTATTCTTAAAAGGACTTGTTCTCATAATACCTCATTCTGCAAAAGGCTCATTCGTATAATACCTTATTCGCAAAATGACAGACAGACAAATTAAAAATCCTGAGTCACACGTCATGTTAAATCCTGAGTCACACGTCATGTTAAATCCTGAGTCACACGTCATGTCAAATCCTGAGTCACACGTCATGTTAAATCCTGAGTTACACGTCATGTTAAATCCTGAGTCACATGTCATGTCAAATCCTGAGTCACACGTCATGTTAAATCCTGAGTTACACGTCATGTTAAATCCTGAGTCACATGTCATGTCAAATCCTGAGTCACACGTCATGTTAAATCGAACAGATTACGTGACACTTACGTTGACATCATAAACACAACACAACAGATTAAGAATGAAAACATTTTTATACAAATGATTATATTGAAGAGTTTAAAATACTTTTACTACTTACCAACCACTGCAAATTTATATTTTTGTTTTTTAAAATAATTTTATCATAATACTAGCTGACTCGAAAGACGTTGCCCAATTCATATAAAATTCCACTTTCAATATGCCGAATTTTCCAATTTTTCTTTACGATATTTTGATGACTGACTGTTGGTATTTTCTTAACAATAAAATAAACCAAGACTGAAGTCAATTGAGTAATAGATAACACACAGAGTTCTATAAACTACGATTAATTGCTGGTAATTTTTAAAATTTCAAGTATATTTAAACGTTCTATAAGTATTTTACTACTTTTTTCACAAAACGACCAAAACAAAGATCTTTTTCGGATGTAACACATAAAACAAATGTAAGAAACTGAACAACTAAATGTCAATCTGTCAATTCTGTAAAAAATTTGGAAGATCTCCGTAACTCCCTACTGTCTTCTGTCTTTTTTGGAACAGTTTTAGACGACGTTTGCCCAACTATTTTGCAAATAAGAAAGAAATAAATGTTTTTTCTTTCAACAGGCTGTTGCAAAAAAGGGCTGTTCCAAATTAAAAGTTGATAGCATTAGTTGTTCTTGATACAGCCAGCTGTGACCGACGGACAGACAGACAGACTGAGTCGCACCATAAGGGTACCTTTTTACCATTTTGGTACGGAACCCTAAAAAGTAGGCAATAATTAATACAAAAGTTTGGCCTTCTATAGTCTTTCTTAGATCATTGTTATAAACGGCTGTACAAATTCGTGCCAAATTATTTATCGCCACGTGGGAGCTCCTGACGTTCTCATCTACGATGTCTTTTAAGCGTCCAATAAATACTTAATACAAAGTTACAAATTATTAAAGTAGAAGAATAAACAATCATTCGCATTGAGATGAAAATGTTCCTAAAACTTTTAGGATGATAACTTAACCGGCTTCCAAAACGAAAGAGGTTCTCAATTCGACTGTAGGTATGTTTTTTTATGATTATTCTCCGTCAACTATGAACCGATTTTGAAAATTCTTTTTTTGTTTGAAAGGGTGTGCTTTCAAAATGGTCCCATTGTCAACAAGTCAGAATCTGATGAGGGGATCCCATGGAAATCGAGGGAAACCCTCAAATTTTATGGGTACATCTATAGCGATTTGGGTATTTTTTATAGTAACTCGTGCATTTGCCCTCGGAAAGCACTATTTGGTGAAGTGGAACTGATGATGAAGACCACAGATAGCCATCGGAACTACTCAATACTATGTGTATTACATTTTATTTTAATATGGTAGCTAAGCAATTTATGCTTAGCTACCATATTAAAATCATACACGTCACAATGCATAATGGTGAAGTGGAGCTGATGGTGACTTTACCATCTGCTCCAGTTCTCCTAGTTCTTACTAGGAGAACTCCTCAACAATCAACGTCGCTGGATCGGGCAAAGCAATATTTTGTAAAAGATGATGAGCACTTGAGCAGTTGACATTAGACTATTGTAACTTACGATAAATTACAAACTGACCCACTAAAATGTGAAAAATAATAACTTTTTTAAATATAAACAATTCAACCGACTTCCAAAAAAAAAAACACTACAAAGTGAAAAATAACTTTAATTTCGGAAGTCAGTGGCAAAAAACTAAAATACAGATCCAAAGACACCGACTTCCGAAATTAAAGTTAGTTTTCACTTAGTAGTGCTTTTTTTAGAAATCGAATCTATTTGTCTGAATTCTTTGTGCACTTGTAAGTCCTACGCTTTAAATGCTGCGCGCATACCTATTTGGGCACATTACTTTTTGGAAAAAAAAAAAATATTTATTGTCTAATTTAGAGGAGCTTGTGGCTAAGTAATTACAGCCGCAAGGGTCGATCCATCAGGTTAAGCTACGCTTGCTGGGGTTGGTCAGTGGATGGGTGACCATTTTTTCATACCGAGACTCCTCCGTGCCTCGGAAAGCACGTTAAGCCGTTGGTCCCGGCTGTTATTCGTGGATCTTTGACAGTCGTTACGGGTCGTCAGAAGCCCGAAAGTCTGACAACCAGTCTTACCAAGGGGTATCGTATTACCCAGTATCTGGGTTGTGGAGGTCAAATAGGCAGTCGCTCCACGTAAAATACTGGTATTCGCTGCATCCGGTTAGACTGGAAGCCGACCCCAACATAGTTGGGAAAAGGCTAGGCAGATAGATAGATACCTATTTGGGCACATTACTTTTTGGAAAAAAAAAAAATATATTTATTGTCTAATTTAGAGGAGCTTGTGGCTAAGTAATAACAGCCGCACGGGTCGATCCATCAGGTTAAGCTACGCTTGCCGGGGTTGGTCAGTGGATGGGTGACCATTTTTACATACCGAGACTCCTCCGTGCCTCGGGAAGCACGTTAAGCCCGGTTATTGGTCCCGGCTGTCATTCGTGGATCTTTGACATTCGTTACGGGTCGTCAGAAGCCCGAAAGTCTAACAACCAGTCATAACAAGGGCTATCGTATTAACCGGGTTGTGGAGCTCAGAGGCAGTCGCTCCATGTAAAATACTGGTGTTCAGCTGCATCCGGTTAGACTAGAAACGTAGTTGGGAAAAGGCTAAGCATATTTGATTTTCTAATTTTAAATTAGGAAAGCGACATGTCCTAGAACGAAAAATACGAAGACATTGTACCAACCCTAACTGGGCCCGCATTGTTGATACGGCCCACTCCCTCTCACCGAAAGGAGGCCTGTATCCCAGCAGATGGGAACGACATAGGCCGATTATGCCTATGATATGCTAGTAGTTTCAAGTTTAAGTAGTCAAGGTTTATTCTTACAACATGGGTGAACCCATGTTGTAAGAATAAACCTTGACTCAGTCATCGCAGAGTAAAAAAAAACCGGTCCAGAGCGTGTCGGACTCGCGCACCGAGGGTTCCGTTCCGATTTCTGAAAAAGTGTGCTATTTAGAGACATCTTTTTATTTTTCCTGTAATCTTTACATAAACTTCTAAATGATTTCAGATTTTTCTTTATGCAAACTTCGGAGATAACGGGAATAGACCGAGAGGTGACAGGATTTTTCATAACGATCATGGATACGGTTAGATTTACTTCGATGGGTTGTAGAGTAGTCCCCTAATGCAAATGACGTCGGTCTGCCTGCTCTGAGTGGTTGCAACTTCGAGTTATAGCGCTTACAAGAGGCGTCATTGTTGCGAAAAAAAAACGATCAGAGAAATGGTCAATTTTGGTACACATTGAAAGTATGGCGTCTCCGCAGATGAAGCAAGTTAGTCTGCCGGCTCTGAGTGGTTGCATTTCAGAGCTATGATGCGCGCAACATTGTTGGGAAAAAAAGAACGATAAGAGAAATGGTCAGTTTTAGTACCCATTCGAAGTATGGTTGTAAGACAACAGAAAGTACCACTAACAGTATAGTTACACTTATTAACAAAAAGGTATTTTCTAGCTCTAAAATAGTTAACTGTAGAAAAGGGGCTAAGCAGAAATCCTTGAAATTATTTCATCAAAATATTCAAGGTTTTTCATCCAAACAATTGGAAATTGAATTGTTTTTAGAAAAAACAATGTTTGACATTATTTGTTTAACCGAGCATTGGTTAAAAGATTACGAAATGTTAATTAATTATGAGAATTATAGTGTGGCCAGTTGTTTTAATCGAACATCAATGGCGCGTGGTGGTTCATTAATCCTAATTAAAAATTGTATTAAATCGAAAAATCGTAAAGACATAGTTGAACTATCATTTGAACATAGTATTGAACTTTCCTGTGTTGAGCTAGATAAGCATGTCATAGTGTGCGTTTACAGACCCCCAAATTATCAAAACTACTCTATATTCGAGTCAGTAATGGAAGAAGTTATGTCAAGACTTGCAGCTGGTAATAAGTCAGTAATTATCTGTGGCGACTTCAATATTAATATTTTAGAAAATAATTCAAATACCAGTAGATTATTAAATTTGTTTAAATCATTTAATTTATCAAATGTGTTTGTAGAACCTACCCGAATAACCACGACTACTGCTACATGTATTGATAATGTTTTCTGTTGTTGTGACTATTTAGATAAATCCATTGTTAATTATCTCCCTTCTGATCACAGTGGTCAAACCGTAACTTTTGAGTCCAACATACCTATGCAAAAAGTGCAGATACAATCCAGACCAATAACATCTGTTAAATTAAATAAATTTAATAACACTTTAATTTGTAAGTTAAATGATCAAGAACTGAAAATGAACAATGTTAATATTTTGTATAAAGAATTCTTTTCGGTAGTCCAAACAGAGTTCGATAATTCATTTAAGAAGATCTCAAAAACCATCAGCCCTAAGTTTCTATTTAGTGACTGGGCAACTAAAGGACTCAGGAAAAGTAGGGAAAGACTTTTCGAGCTGTATGGCCTTAAGCCTTATATTAACACGGAAACTTTTAATAAGTATGTTGCTACTTACTCTAGAATTTTTAAGAACACTTGTAAGGCAGCTAAAGCCTTATACATTAGCAACAAGGTTAAATCAGCAGATAATAAAATAAAGACAGTTTGGAAAATTATCAACAATGAAACGAACAGGAACAGAAAGCATAATATTGATTACACACTGGAGTCGTCATGTGGTCTCATTTCCGATAGTAAAGAAGTTGCTCAAGAATTTGTAAATTTCTTTACCAGTATCCCACTTAAAACTACTGAGGTCTTAAACTCCTCGCCCTCGCTCTCTTTTGATTTAGTAAGAGCGAACGTATCGGCCTGCCCGATTGAATTTAACTTTAAGCATATTAACCCCATAACAGTAATAAAAGCTTTTAAGCAAATTAAGATCAAACTGACCGAAGATCTTTGGGGAATGTCCAATAAAGTCTGTACCTCCATAATTGAGACTATAGCGCCTTACTTAGCCTTAATATTTAATTTTTGTGTAGATCAAGGAGTTTTCCCGGATTTAATGAAATACAGTAAGGTAATTCCACTTTTTAAATCCGGAGACAGTAAAGACAAAAATAATTATAGACCAGTATCCGTGTTGCCGGTTTTCAGCAAGGTGTTTGAAAAGGTAATGCTTAATCAAATGCTCAATCATTTTAACACGAATAAAATACTTCACGATCAACAGTTTGGTTTCACCAAAGGACGTTGTACGACCGACGCCGGTGTAACCTTATTAAAACACATTTTTGACGCGTGGGAAGAGGCCCAAGACGCCATAGGCATTTTTTGTGACCTCTCCAAGGCATTTGATTGCGTCGATCATGAAACCTTACTCTTGAAACTTGAGCATTACGGACTTGGAAAACTTGCCCTCAGTTTAGTAAAATCTTATTTAAATGATAGACGCAATGATGGACGCAAGTTCAAATAAATGGTGTCAATTCACTGTGTTTAAAAGTTAAAATGGGTGTTCCACAAGGCTCGATATTGGGTCCTTTCCTCTTTTTAGTGTATATTAATGATTTACTCCATTTATTAAAAAATCAACCACAAATGGTGCTATTTGCTGATGATACTTCATTAATTTTTAAGGTAGATAGACGTGCTACAAATTTTGACGACGTCAATAACGCCCTACTGCAGATCCAAAATTGGTTCACTGCTAATAATTTAGTATTAAATGGGAAAAAAACTAAGTGCATCAGATTTTCTTTACCAAATGTCAAAAGTAGTGATTGTGAGATAGTATTGAATCAAGAGAAACTAGAATTCGTCGATAAAACTGTTTTCCTGGGGATTACGCTCGACTCAAGGCTACAATGGGGTCCTCATTTAATATCACTTGCAGGACGGCTAAGTTCAGCAGCTTATGCTGTCAGAAAAATCCGTCAATTTACTGATGTAGATACCGCGAGGCTAGTCTATTTTAGTTACTTTCACAGTATCATGTCTTACGGTATTTTACTTTGGGGACGGGCTGCAGATATCGAGTCCATTTTTATTCTGCAAAAACGAGCCATCAGAGCCATATATAATCTTCGCAGGCGCGATTCTCTAAGGGAACTGTTTAAGGATATTAACATCATGACGGTACCTTGTCAATATATCTACGAAAACATCATGTACGTAAGAAAAAATTTACATCTTTTTAATAAAAGAGGTGAAAGGCATAATTATAATACTAGAAATAAGGACCTATTAGCTGAACCAGGTTTCAGGCTGGCTAAAGTAGACTCATCGTTCATGGGGTACTGTTTAAAATCTATATATATAAAACAAAGTCGGGTTTGTTCGAACACTTATAACTCGAGAACTACTGGACCAATTTTCATGGTTTTTGATTTGTTGTATTTGTCTCCGTCCCGAATAGCAGAATAACTATTAAAAACATAGGAAAATTCACAAAAAAATATGAAGAAAATTCATTTTCTCATACATGAAAGGGCAGGCCAATGTCTGTCGGGAAACTTTCATTCTTTTTAGAATTCCAAATTCATTTTATAATCAGTTGTTCATTTGTTTTGCTGCCGTTCGATTTATTGAATTTTTGACAGGTCGTCTGGCGGGTCAGCTACTTATGTAGTATTCTAAAATAAAAATCAATTGCCGAATGTATGTAGGTACGCGCATCACTTCAGAACGGATGCACGTATTTGGCTAATTCTTTTTTGTTGTATTTGTAATTGTCAGGACAAAGTTTGTAACTTCTACACAGTTTATTGTTATAACGTCAATTTAGTAACACTAATGTACTAAATATGTTGAGATTTGATAAAAGTAACAAGCTGAGATTTTTTATAGGCCTATGGTAACAACCTACTATCCCAATTTATTTTGGGTCTGCGCAACATGTCCCTTTCTTCCATACTTCTCTATTAGTCGTCATCTCGGTAGTCACCCCATTTATAACCATATCATCTTTAACACAGTCCATCCATCGTTTCTTGATCTTCCCCTACTCATATAGCCATTGACATTCATACTCAAAACATTTTTTTTTTCAAATTAATTGGCTCCAATTAATCATTATCATGTTCTTGACTTTTTACTAAGTATAAATTTATTCCGGTATTTTACTTTTCAGCAAAAAATCTTAGGTTCATTCTTAAAATATAAATTAAGTTTTCCTAAACAATTCAAAATGTGCTCAGCTTGCGCCTTCAGGAACTTCGCGCGTTTACATTGGAATATTCATAGCTAAGACAGGACAACGTCTGTCGGGTCAGCTAGTGTTACAATAAAATACCTCCACACATACTTCAACTAAATGAGACGAAATTTAAAACTTGTATAAAACGCACACTATGCAGGCAGGCATATTATAAGTTGGGGGATTACATAAATGATAAAAATGCTTGGCTCCATGCTGGTCCTGCTCCACAACCTCAACTAATTAATTAACATTTGAAGATACTGTTAAGCAACTGCTGAAGATTGTAAGAATAGCTTTGCATTGTGTAGACTCAATCACCTTTGTATTGTATAATTGCTTAGTACATGTGTGAGTACTATGTACCTACTCTAAAGCTACCATTTACTGGGTACGTCTTTATTTGACTTGGATGTGCCCTGGCGGCTGAGAGTGTGTCATGCTCACTCTAATGCCTCGCTGATGGTGGCGCGTGTGTTGGATCATTTAACGAATCCATACATCAGGTTTGTGAACGGGCGCTGTTGGTGGAGGCTGGTCATACCTTAGCTGCCACGGCTTATTTTAATTTTAATTTTGAATTGTTTTTTTTTTATTTTTTTATTACGGACGCTTTTAACGTTCATCGTTCTCACATGTATAATTTCAACATGAATGATGTAACCAATATTTTGTAACTATATTTTGATTTAAAAGAGTGTCCGTGGAGTTTCTTGCCCGTTCTTCTCCATAGATCTACGTTTTGGAATGGGCAACTAGCTTCAACTGTCTGACTTACCTACTGACCGACTCTTTGACAATTCAAAAGTGCCTGTAATTGGTTTAATTGAAATAAATGCTTTGAGTTGAGTTGAGTTGAGTTGAGGTGTCTCCACAGGTGAAACGAGTTGGTCTGCCGGCTCTCAGTGGTTGTATTTCAGAAGTTGCAACCACTCAGAGCAGGCAGACCGACGTCATTCGCATTAGGGGACTACCTCTACAACCCATCGAAGTAAATCTAACCGTATTCATGATCGTTATGAAAAATCCTGTGACCTCTTAGTCTAGAACGGTATTTTTTTAAATTTTTTAATCAAAAGTCGAAAAATATGCAGCCTACAAAAAAAAAATGTTTGAGTATGTGCAAACAGCGTTCTTTCATATGATACCTCACATGTCCTAGTAGCCCCACTTTGAATTTTTAATACCCTCTTTCAGGCCGTGTTGCAAAGAAAACTTATAAATTTTCATTTCTTTCTTATTTGCAAAATAGTTGGCCAAACGTCATCTAAAACTGTTCCAAATTTCAAGTTGATAGCATTAGTAGTTCTTGAGATCTAGCTGTGACAGGCAGACAGACTGAGACGCACCATAAGGGTTTCTTTTTAACCGACTTCCAAAAGGAGGAGGTTCTCAATTCGTCGGAACCTTTTTTTTTTTTTTTTTTACCATTTTGGTACGGAACCCTAATAGAATATTTTTCCCATAGCAATTGTATTGTAAATTAAATAATTGGATCATTTGTCTTGTGTATTATCATGCCAGTAATTAATAATGAAATGCCTTCAGTCACACTAGTAATTTCTTTGTGTTAAATGCGTTAGAACGCTATAATTGAATACAGGCATTGTCTGCGTTGGTTGTAAGTTGTAAATAGATAAAAACAATTTTTTCATAAATACTTGGAAGATTGTAGGTATTGGTAAACATGCAAGCAGGCGGCCGGTAATGTTAGTATCATAGGTTAGTAGATAATATTATGTAAATCCAAATCTGTCGTGTTTAGCAGCCGAACGCGATATAATACAGTTTAATACAAATATGTAATAACAAAAAACAAGTGCGTGTCGGACTACGCACAATGAAGGGTTCCGTAGTTGGGATGAAATTATCCCATGAACAAACTTAACATTATAGTTGAAAAACATGTCCTCCCGTACATTCCAACAGTAAATGTAAGTTTGTACTCGCAATATTATTGAGAGATTTACCATGTCATTTTAAGACCACAAACTTCTAGGTTTTTCTGTAATCTACAGGTAGAGAACTATTTTCTGTTTTTTTTTTTTTTTTTTTTTTTTTAGGCTTGGTAGTCTTGGAGATAAGGGGTACCACCTTGCCGCTGGGGTCGCGGGTTGTCTGAAGAGGTTACCGCGGCCCTGGCATAGGCAACTGAAGGAACACGGGTGGGTTTTAGTCAGTAAAAGTCTGACACGCCCTTCTGCTCCACCCAGAGCGGGAGAAGTTATTTGATGATTTCCCACCCTCAAAAAAAAAAAAAAAAAAAAAAGTGGTACCACCTTATTTTCTTAAAATTATAAAAAATATATATTTGAGGCCCTCCTTTTATATATTTGGTATGTCACACGGCACAGTTTGCAAAAGTTTTTTTTTTTAGGAACCCTAAAAATGTATACTTTTTGCACGTTAGTTCCCTCGTAGCAGCGCACAAAGCGGGTCGGAGGTTAAGAGGAAAGGCGGGTGGCCAGACTTTTGAAAATTAGGTATTTTAAGAAGGTATTGCTGTCGCTCTGCGAGTGCTCCGCCCTCGAATTCGTGCGATAAGGACAAGTGCAGATCCGACTAAATAGCCTATGTAAAAAGCCAAATTTCGAGGTTTGCCTCTCGCCTATTTCCTCCTCCAATATTGGACCCATTTAAAAGATATTTCATAAACTGAATAACAAGGATATATACTATGCCCCTATGTTTTTCTTTTTTCGTTAATAGTTGTCAAACTGGTACACTAGGCGTCTGTTGACAGCGGTCTGAATAGGCAATTTTGAGCATTTTTGGAGGGTTCTAGTTCTTATAAAAATAATATATCATCAAAAAAGAAAACATAGGGGCATACAAGTAAGTAACTAATATTTATATTTCTGAAAAAAATCATTGCTTTACGGTCATTAACCAGAAAGAAAACAGGCGAGAGCGTTTGTATATTTTTGTATGGAGAAAAGAGCACCCACATTTCCTCTTAATGAAACCATTTATCCGTCGTGTAATTTAAAAATGGAACGAACTTTTTACTTTGACATGGCAACCAAAGAGGTACCTATCTTATCAAATATTTATTTATATTTCGATTTAGCTTGCAAATCAATCAATCTGCCCAGCCTTTTCCCAACTGTGTCGGGGTCGGCTTCCAGTCTAACCGGATGCAGCTGAATACTAAAATTTTACATGGAGCGACTGCCTATCTGTCCTCCAAAACCCTTACTGGATAATACGATAACCCTTGGTAAGACTGGTTGTCAGACTTTCGGGCTTCTGATGACCCGTAATGACTATCAAAGATCCACGAATGACAGCCGGGACCAATGGCTTAGCGTGCTTTCCGAGGCACAGAGGAGTCTCGATAAGTAAAGAACCAAACCCGGCAAGCGGTAAGTGTATATCTATAAAAATAAAAATGAATGGTTAAATGTGTTGCTAAGTGCAAAAACTCGAAAACGGCTGGACAATAGAAGTATTCGTTGAAGTCCGAGAAAGGTGAATGAGCAGAAAAATTCGAAAAGTTGCCGGGAAAATTCTAAAATTCCGGAAAATCTGAAAGTGTATTTTCTATGGGAATTTTGTATGAATTATTGTTTTGGACAGGACAACATCTATCGGGTGAGCTACGGACGCCAGCACATCAAGCTACTACAATCTGTAAAATTTCTTTAACAGATTTTCATCTTTAACGCTAAAGCATTAGGTTCAAGGTTGATTGGGTTTGTCAGTTTCGGGTGGATTGACCTGCTGGCGTCTGTATATAGAAGGGAACTTTGTTCCGACCAGACCACCCGACTTTTTATTTATGTCTGAAAGTATTTTTGAGCGTTGAAAGATTTTTTTTAGGCGGAAATTTACGAGTTCGCGTCACTGCGTCACCACAACACCGCGACACTGCTATGCATAGTTTTACATTTAAGTTTTTACTTCTGTCGGTAGTCCCGATGACGGGCAATTTTTCTTTTCTAAAAAAAGTTTGACATTTGAAAATATTTGACATTTGAGGCTTGTTTTACATGCCTTCTGACATTTAAAATAATACCCACATTCACGAGTAAACTGGTTAATCGTCCACCTACTTAAATCAGACTAGCTTTTGCCCGCGGCTGCGCTCGCGTTATTTTAGAATTTGACAATCAATTCGAGTTGTACTCTGCTTGTAATAATACAGGGTGTAAGTGTAAACAGTGGCAATCTTTTAAGGGGTCATTGTACTCATCATTATGAACAACTTTTACTATGGGGCCAAACCTGAAATCACGGTAAAAAAAATCAGCTGTTCAGTACATTTATGTTAGATAGATAGATAGATAGATAAATCATTTATTTAGTGCACACAAAAGACATAGCACAAACACACAAAAGTACAATTAAATGGTAAAGTAAAATGAACAAGGTGCCAATAAAAAAAAAATAAAAAAAATAGAAGAATAACACAAATAAAAGTGACACAATGACATAGGTACTTAAAATAAAATTAACAACGGAATACACAGTGCGGTGTGTGTCTCAATGTTGCACCAAATGGGAGTCCAGCTCAGCATGTGTCAGGCAAATATACCTGACGCTGATATTCTGCTGGATCCCTGCAGTGAGTGTTCATAATATCGCATAATTCGTCAAAATGTAAGGAACAGCTGATATTTCGTGATTTAATTTGCGCATAATTCGTCAAAATGTGGAAGTCGGAAATTATCCAACGGAAACGTACTACAGGGATAAAAAAGTATTATAAAATATCTGCGTGCAAAATTTCATCCAAATCCGTTCAGCCGTTTTTTCGTGATTGAGTAACAAACATTTGATTCACTAAATATTTTGGAAGAACTAAGTTTTTTTTCATGTATGTACACCGATTTCGCCGTCAATCAAAAAAATAATTTTCAAAATCCGTCGATTTTGAAAATTTTTTTTTTTAAAGGGTGTGCTCTTGAGGTGGTCATTGTTACCAGGTCTGAATCTGATGAGGGGATCCAATGGAAATCGAGAAAAATTCTCAAACTTTATAGGCACACCTATGGCGATTTGGGTATTTTTTATAGTAACTGGAGCATTTGCCTGGAGCAAATCCACGAGTTACTATAAAAAAATTCCAATAATAAAAAAAGTAAGCACCTTTTGGTGAATTGGAACTGATGAGGAACACCACAGATGGCCATCGGAACTACTCAATAATACGTATTTCATGGGTTGCGATTCGATTACTTTAATATGGTTGCTATAAACAATTCTTGCTCGTCACAGTGCCTAAGGTGAATTGGAGCTAATGGTGACTTCACCATCAGTTCCAGTTCTCCTAGTTTCTTACTAGGTGAACTCCTCAACAATTAACGTCCCTATATCGGGAAAAACAGTAGATATTTTGTAAAATTTGATGAGCAGTTGACATTAGGCTATTGTAACTTAGATAAATTACAAACTGACCCACCAAAAAGGGAAAAATATAAAACTTTTTTACAAAAAAAAAAACAACCGACTTCCAAAAAATACTACAAAGTGAAAAATAACTTTAATTTCGGAAGTCGGTGGCAAAAAACTAAAATACATATCCAAAGACACCGACTTCCGAAATTAAAGTTATTTTTGACTTTGTAGTATTTTTTTTTGGAAGTCGGTTGTTTTTTTTTTTTTTTTTTGTAAAAAAGTTTTATATAGGAATATTCTGTGTACATGGGCAATATATTATCTACGTTTTCAGAAAGCTTATATTTAAAAGCACTATTTCAAACCTCTAAAATTCCTGTATAAAATCGAACACCAAAAATAATTTTAATAAAAAAACAAATGACCATCGATTCCAAAATCAAATTGCCCTCCTCATTCCATAGACACGTTACGAATCAAAGACGTGAGTCATAGACAAGTTCTGTTACATCTAAAAATACCTCAATCGTGCCTAGATGTACTAGGGACGCATACCTGCTTAGCTGTTTAGTCCCAAGTAAAGCATAGGCTATATTTACTCTAGGTACCTATTTTTAGCTTTCCTAGACAGCCTTTTTATTGAGTATAACGGACGGTAAGATTATATATTATTACCTATACTATACATAATTACTTAATTACGATCATTTGATGACTACTTTGCGTATAGGTACGGAATTGTAGATTTATTTGCAAATAAAATTTGTGGCGCGCTCGTTCCATCATAGACCTCATCTATTGCTTTCCATCGGGCGAGATCGAGGTCAAGAGCAGGCTCATTCAGAAAAAAAAAAAAAAAAGCTCGGGAGGTGTCGTGGAACACTCGGTTGGAACGAAGTTCTTTTCGCTGTTTACTATGTACTAGCTGTGCCCCGCGACTTCATTCGGGTGGAAGTCGTCACATTTTAATAAAACTCCCTTGTCCCCGACCCGCCGCGTTGCATCACCCGCCAAATATCCTCGAGAATCGGGGTGAAAAATGCAAAAATATTTTTTCAAATCCAACTTTTTGTTCACTTCATGGGTTTTATTTTTTTGCCCGGAACCCTAATTCTTTTTCCAACATTTTTTTCTTCTTTTATAAAGTATCACAGGTAATAGTGATACTTTATTCACATTACAATCTATTCGCTAATAAGTAATTTAAATTTATTTTTTTCCAACATAAAAGTAGCCTGAAGTTACTCCTTATAATATCAGCTACCTGGCAGTGAAAATCTCGTCAAAATCAGTCGAGCCGTTTCGGATATTCGCCGGAACAAACAGACCGACCGACAAAAATTTTAAAAACTGTTTTTCTTTTGTTATGAGTACCGTATATACTTTCATACGCATTTAGTAAAAAGCTGTTATTTTGACATTACAAACAGACACTTCAATTTTATCAATTTGATTAATTGGTCTCAAGTTTCAAAGTGTCAAAATTTTTTGTATTACTTTCAGAGCAATGACATTATACATCTAGACGTTGCCATGATTACAGTGTGAAGTGTGGAAGTGAGACACATATATACGAAATAATTATGAAAATTAAGACAAAGCATCGTATCTTCTGTCCCTTACGGCGTGCCGTATTTTTGTATGGCAAAATTTAAAAATATTGCCAAACAAAGTACTTTCACTGTTACAAAATTTATCTTGTTTCGATTAATTTAACATTTTTGGACAGTTTTTGCATTGTGCGAATGTATTGACATGGGTTTCAGTCCAAAATATAGAAGATTTCTTACGTTAAACCTCATTTCTCATACCACATAACCTAAAAAAGTATAATATTGCTGTCTCATGACCGGCCACGCGGTGGCTCGATCTAGATGTATATTATCTAAGTTTCAGAGCCATCATAGTATTCTTCTCTTTGGGCTCTGTATTAAAAAATAAAACCAAAACTTTTGACACTTGAAACTGACGGCACGCATTTTCGCGTAACGTCACAATTTCTACCGCGTTAAAAAACTTCGTTCCAATAAAACAATTGCTAGCATGAACAAGAAACACCTCAATATTAATTTTTCATGTTCATAATGGTTTTCGAGAAAAGCTGCCTCTTTAACGATAAATAATGAAAGGAGGTAACATGCCTCAATAATTAAATAACGATAATGTATGCTGAAACGAAGGCAACCGAATGATTTGGAGAGGAAAGTAAGTCTCGGCGTCCATATACTTCGATACATTATGTATTTCTGTCGTAGCAACATTGATGTGTTCGAATTTGGAACAACCGGGAGCTAGAGGAAATACAAGCACGTATAGATAATTAAACTTGATTATGTATTATGTGCTTGTAATAGGGATGATGACTAAAAATTTATTTTTTGTCCGTCATAGAGATTATTAAAAAATATTGGACACGTATTTTTTCTTTTTTTACGTAATCAAAAAATTACGGCGATACATTGAGTTAAAATATGGCATGACGTCACGCGTAGCTAGGTTTTATACGTACAAGTGACGTAGCGAGCCCCCACTCCCCAAATTTAATGCGTGATATCTAAGTATTTTTTTATTAATATGATATAGCAAAAAATACGTGTCTAATATTTTTTTATTATCTGACTGACGGACTAAATAGAATTTTTTTTTTTACCCAGGCATCATCCCTATTCCTAAAATCGTGAATAAAAAATCAGCTGTTCAGTACATTCATGTTCGCATAATTCGTAAAAATGTAGGGAACAGCTGATATTTTTTTCGCGATCTCAGGTTTGGTCCCATAGAAAAATTTGTTCATTATGATGAGTACAATGACCCCTTAAAATATTGCCACTGTTTACACTTACACCCTGTATGTGCACAATACTTACATAAAATAAAGAAATTTTGATGTTTTGTGACTTCATAAACACCGTGCGAAGCAGGGGTCGGTCGCTAGTCATTTATAAAATCGCCTATAACTAACGCAAAATTTTCTCCCATTCCAGTATGTATGCCGATCCTGGCGTATGGAACAGCCATGGGGTGGATATCCCCCAACAAGGCGCTGCTCATGGGGGACTATTCCCCATCGAACTCCCCCCTGTCTGAAGAGGACGTGTCCTGGATGGCTTCCATCATGTTTATCTTTGCACCTATTGCTGTGTTCGTGTATGGCGTCGCCGCTGACAAGTTTGGGAGAAAGAATGCGTTGTTGTTTGCTTCTTTACCTATTTCTGTAAGTATAAACATATACATACATAAACTTACGCCTTCTGCCCACGGGGGTAGGTAGAAACAACAGAACGCCGCCTGCTACGATCCTTACACACTACTTCTGCCCATGGGGGTAGGTAGAAACAACAGAACGCCGCCTGCTACGATCCTTACACACTACTTCTGCCCATGGGGGTAGGTAGAAACAACAGAACGCCGCCTGCTACGATCCTTACACACTACTTTTGCCCATGGGGGTAGGTAGAAACAACAGAACGCCGCCTGCTACGATACTTACACACTACTTTTGCCCATGGGGGTAGGTAGAAACAACAGAACGCCGCCTGCTACGATCCTTACACACTACTTCTGCCCATGGGGGTAGGTAGAAACAACAGAACGCCGCCTGCTACGATCCTTACACACTACTTCTGCCCATGGGGGTAGGTAGAAACAACAGAACGCCGCCTGCTACGATCCTTACACACTACTTTTGCCCATGGGGGTAGGTAGAAACAACAGAACGCCGCCTGCTACGATACTTACACACTACTTTTGCCCATGGGGGTAGGTAGAAACAACAGAACGCCGCCTGCTACGATCCCTACACACTACTTTTGCCTCGTTTACGTTCATACACGCATTTCCCAAACTAAATCGTCGAATCAGAAAATGCTGTTTTGTTTGATTGTTTTGCAATTTTATTCTTAATTATATTGCTGAGCCTACAATACCACATATGTACCTATGTACCATGAATTTTAAAACAACGTTCTATCCACAGCTCGGCTGGGCAGTAAAGCTCATGTGCGCGCACCCGATCGCGCTGATCGGCGCCCGCGCTCTTATTGGTTTCGGCTCGGGAGGAGGCTTCGTGGTGTGTCCCCTTTACGTCAAGGAGATCAGTGAGGACAGTATCCGAGGCATGACTGGAACCTTCGTTATATTCTCACAGGTTAGTAATTACGTATATATTATGTCATATATCAATATAATTATGTCATAAGTCAAGGGTCAATATGCGGTCTCTTCACGGAATGTCTGGTTTATCCTATGTTTGAACAAAGTCTTCGGGCAAACCCCGAAATAAATTCCAATTTCGGCCTTTGACTATAGTATTTTTAGTCAAACCTAGCAACCTGGCAGATTCGGTCAAACGTCGACGTCAACAATACCGAAGTTCGGTTTGGTTAGACCCTGCAGCCGGAAATAGGAGCCCGGCTCCGTCGACCTGCTGACGAAAACCCTAACCCAAGCCTAACTAACCTCAAAACACCTAGGTTAGGTGTTTTGAGGTTACCCATCGTGCTGCTCGACGAGGTGGGCAAGCTCTTTGAAAGAGTTATTGCAGACCGCTTCGTCGGGTGGCTGGTGCAGGAGGGGCCGGATTTGGCGGAGAGCCAGTTTGGTTTCCGCAGGGGGCGCTCTACGGTGGACGCCATCATGCGCGTGCGAGCCCTCACAACGGGGGATGCAGTGGCCCGGGGTGGGGTCGTCTTGGCGGTGTCCATAGACATCGCCAACGCCTTTAATACCCTGCCCTGGAGTTGCATCAGGGAGGCATTCCGATATCACCGGATGCCGACCTACCTCTGTCGAGTGGTCGAGGCCTATCTGACGGACAGGGCCGTCATCTACCCCGGTCATCAGGGGGAGTGGAACCGGCGAGAGATGTCGTGCGGTGTCGCACAGGGATCGGTCCTGGGGCCGCATTTGTGGGACATCGGTTACGACTGGGTGCTGCGCGCCGACCTCCCTAGCGGCGTCAGCGTGGTATGTTACGCTGACGACACGCTGGTCCTGGCGCAGGGGAGGTCGCACCAGGCGGCGGCTGACTTAGCGACACGCGGGGTTGCGATAGTCGTGGAGAGGATCCGGCAGTTGGGACTCGAGGTGGCCCTGCACAAGTCCGAGGCCATGTGTTTTCATGGTCCTCGGAATGCGCCACCGTCGGGTTCCCAAATAACGGTTGGAGGGGTTCACATCGGAGTCGGGTCGACGATGAAGTACCTGGGACTCGTCCTCGACAGCCGGTGGAACTTCGTGGAGCATTTCCGACGTTTGGCTCCCAGACTGGCACGGGCTGGGGCTGCTTTGAGGCGGCTCCTGCCCAATCTGGGGGGTCCAAACGCCTCCTGCCGGAGGCTCTACGCGGGGGTCGTGCGGTCCATGGCCCTTTACGGAGCACCGGTGTGGGCGCGTTCCCTAAGGCTGAGGCTAGCCCAAAGGTTGAACGCGTCCCAGAGGGTCATGGCCATCCGGCTAGTCCGGGGATACCGCACGGTCTCCCGGGAGGCGGCGAGCCTCCTTGCCGGATTGCCGCCGTGAGATCTGGAGGCAAAGGTCCTCGCGCACGTGTGGGAGTGGCGCGAGGAGGCGAAGCGCCGGGGCGTAACTCCGCTGCCGCGAGAAATCACGGTACAGCGGACAGACCTCCGGCGGGATCTCATGGCGGCATGGAGAGCGCGACTGTCGCAACCCAGCGCTGGGCACGCCACAATAGCGGCGATAAGTCCCCTCTTTGAGGAGTGGTTAGAGAGGCGCCACGGCGTCCTCACCTTCCGCCTGACGCAGGTCCTCACCGGACACGGTTGTTTCGGGAGGATCCTGATTCGCATAAGGCGGGAGGAAACGCCCGGGTGTTACCATTGTGTGGATCGCCCGGAGGACACGGTGGAGCATACAGTGGAGGTCTGCCCGGCTTGGGCAGAGCACCGCCGTGTTCTCACGGAGGCGATCGGCGGCGGCGATCTCTCGCGTCCGAGCCTGGTCCAGGCCATGGTGCGGAGGGAGAGTGCATGGGAGGCCGTCACCTCCTTCTGCGAAGCAGTGATGCTCGCGAAGGAGGAGGCGGAACGCGTGAGGGAGAGGCAGCCTCACGGCCTCAATCGCCGCAGGAGACGCCCTGGGCGGCGGGAATCGCGGGGCGATTTCCGGCCACCGTAGGCGCGGGCCTGCGGACGGTGAGCAGCGGGTAGCTCGCCGTCCGGTAAGGACCAGGCCCGAGTCGACGGCGCGTTGTGTTCCACGCGCGCCTCAAAGAGATGTCAACAAGTGACGGGGTCCAATAGGGCCGACGCCGCTGGGGTCGCGGGTTGTTTGAAGAAGATACCGCGGCCCTGGCATAGGCAACTGAAGGAACACGGGTGGGTTTTAGTCAGCAAAAGTCTGACACGCCCTTCCGCATGATTTCCCACCCTCAAAAAAAAAAAAAAGAAACGTGTTTTGAGGTTAGTTACTTTGACTGGTCCAACCCCGTTTTCATTAAATTGAGTTTCGACGTGTGCCTGACCAAATTAGTTTCTCCTGGGTTTGACTAAAATTATTTAGTCAGAGGCCGAAAATTTTCATTAGTTTGGGCTTTGAGTGAGACTTCAAGTCAGACCTGCCGGTCGATTCTGTAAAAATCTCACCGTGAAAACTTAGGTGAAGTGAGTTTGTTTTGCTAGGTATTGACACTATTGACAGCTCACTCCACGCTCACTTCACCTAAGTTTTCACGGTGAGATGGTTACAGAATCGCACTGCTGCAGTGCTATTCTGTACAAATCTCACCGTGAAAACCTACGTGAAGTGAGTTGTCATTCTGCCTGAGGCTAGGGATTGACACTACTGACAGCTCACTCCACGCTCACTTCACCTAAGTTTTCACGGTGAGATTTGTACAGAATAGCACTGCTGAGGGTTGAGTAGTCAAACCTAGGAGCGCCGGAGTTTCGAGGTTTGACTATAACATATACAGGGTGTTTCTTTTAAGAGGAAATGTGGGTGCTCTTTTCTCCATACAAAAATATACAAACGCTCTCGCCTGTTTTCTTTCTGGTTAATGACCATAAAGCAATATTTTTTTACAGAAATATAAATATCAGTTACTTGTATGCCCCTATGTTTTCCTTTTTGATGATCTATTATTTTTATAAGAACTAGAACCCTCCAAAAATGCTCAAAATTGCCTATTCAGCTGTCAACAGACGCCTAGTGTACCAATTTGACAACTATTAACGAAAAAAGAAAAACATAAGGGCATAGTATATATCCTTGTTATTCAGTTTATGAAATATCTTTTAAATGGGTACAATATTGGAGGAGGAAATAGGCGAGAGGCAAACCTCGAAATGTGGCTTTTTACATAGGCTATTTCAGCTTTCATTTATTCGCTTAAAAAGATAATTTTCTCGAATCAATAGCTATTGAGAGTTTAAACTCCGTTTAAGAATTCTTCAGAAACTGGGCATCAGTATTGAAAAAGTCACTTATAGGATTAATTAATGTTTATCATTAATTTCATTTAATTTTTTTTTTTTTCATTTTCTTTGGTAGGCCTTTGCGTAAACATTACCCATGAGCCCCTCATTCAAAAAACCAGCGCATTCACGATCAATTGAATGAAAGAAAAAAAAAGAAAAGAAAGTAAGAAAACTGTTTATTCACGAGAAAATGACGCACATTGAAATTGTTTTATAACTTAGTAGATATGTCTAGGAACTAAAACAAAACAAATGTGTATTTATTCTCTACCTATAATAAGAACAACAATATCCTAGACGGAAATATGCGTCACTAGGTACTGCGCGAAACGCTCAGCGTAAAAATGACGTAAAACTTTGCAACGTTATCTCGATAATAATTACCTCTTAAATTATCTATATTGCAATGACTTACTTAAGGTTTTACGTCGATCGAGAATGTCTTACCTAACACTACTTTTAAATTTATTATGGGCTGACTTGGCAGCGGCGCATTATTCATGCAGACGTGCTTTTAAATTCCCGCCGCGAAGCTAGGTGCCAATATATTCTAGCAACGTGCACGCGCCTTCAATTAAAAGTCAAGTTCAATAGTACGACGTCGACCCGTGTGAACTGATTTAATTTATCGCGCGAGTTGGTTCATCGGACGCCCTTTCTGAACTAACAATTATGCACGGGTTAAACGAGATAAGTTTCTGAAGCTAGGTTAGCAAGATAGTGCTGAACTAGTAACTCTGGCACAGATTCTACACAATAAGTCGCCTCGTGCTTAGGAAAGAGATCACGCTCTGCAATGCTGACGTTTAAAGAGATGACGCTGTACAGTAGTACCCAACTGATAAGGCGCGTCGTGAATCTTCGTTCGCACAAAAAAGAAAGTATGGCCCCGAAGATTAACGAGAATGCTTAAAACTTACAATCAACCTTAGATCACTACTATAAGGTTCATAATACACTGCAGCTGTTAGTTCTATCTCACTCGCAAGTATGGCGGCTGTCAAGCGGCGTGCGCTAATATGGCGGCAGCTAGCGACCAATAGCGGTAAAGGAAAAAGCGTGAAGCGTGCCGATTGGTCAATAGCATTTCCCGCGCTTTGAAAATTCATCTTCTGCGCAGGTACATCGATAAGCCATATTAGTTGGGTACTACTGTACAACGCTGACGTTTAGAAAAAACATGTTAACAAGCATGCAAGCAAGCATGCAGCAAGCATGCAGCATGCTTGCTGCATGCTTGCTTGCATGCTTATTTGCATGCTGCACATTGATTATTAGAAAAACGTCAGCAATGTACAGCGTCATCTCTTTAAACGTCAGCATTGCAGAGCGTGATCTCTTTCCTAAGCACGAGGCGACTTATTGTGCCCGGGTTACACGAGGATAGTTTTTCAAACTACAATAGTATACACGATGCTAGGAAATTGGATTGCATTGGAGCATTGGAGTGACATACCTAAGCTGTGGAGTAAAACGATCCGATTGGGTACTAGCTACGCCGGTCATACCAGGCTAGTCCACAAGATAGTACCTTTACCATAAATCAGTGGTGGGGACGCTAACAGTTTAAAAAAGAACCTTGTCTATTATGAGCCTATACGTTAGTAGGTACTATTATTTATTCTGTGCCTATAAAAAAAAAATGGCTTAGCATGATCCTGCGTTATGTCTAAAAAACGGCAGCATTCATTTTGAAATAAATATTTATGGTAAAGTTCAGGATCAATGTAAAGTACTACGTTTGACGAAAACACGATCCCATAAAAATTTTTCGTGACAAAAAAATTCCAAAGTTACTTCCAAACTGAACAATAACCGATGCCGCGCTGGTCCAGTATTCAAAAAATACTTCGAATTAGATCATGAAGCTTTGCATAGTAACTGAACTAACTAAGTATAAAGCAGGTCTTGTTTTTTATTTTTTTCAAAAACGATTATTTTCACCGTATAAAGCAATTACCTAAACTATCGGCGCCCAGCACCGCACTCAGTCTCGCTCTCAATCAGTTAGGATCACTCTAACTTACTATATCTGTCACTAATTTACTAGCCTAATAGTCCTGTATAATACGAGGTTACCAGAGTCACAGATTAATAATTTCAATAATGTCGTTTTCTATAACATTTATTCACCATAATATTAATTTGCCCATACTAGAACAACAATTCTAGTTCAATACAAGCGCCTGCAAATTTTGATGTTATGATCATGTTAAAATTAATAATTTCTAGTGTTATTAAGGTTTTCTGTCTGCAGGGATTAATTAATTGATTATTATTTTATCAAATCCAACTGATATGATACATAAATAGTAAAGATGCAAAAGTAATATGGCTTTTGTCACGGCTCCGGCAGCAAGCATGCAGCATGCAAGCAAGCATGCAGCATGTAAGCAAGCATGCATCAACCATGCAGCATGCAAACGAGCATGCAACATGCAGCAGGCATGGTTTCTGTCACGGCTCCGGCGATCCCACGCGCGCTTATCGTCGCAGACGGCTTTAGCTCGCCACCGCAGCTTCGGCTTGCTGGCCGGCTTCACCAGCCAGCCTCAGCTGCGTGGAGTCGGATTTACAGCGATTCGTTTCTGTCACTAAAACCTAATCTTTAGCAAATGTTTTAGGACCAACAATAAATGAACGTTAGGAATAATACACATGATATAGTTAGGTAATACAATACTTAGGACATATGACTTTATATCATGCAAAATTAGGGGTTGGGGGGGTGGGATTAGGGGGGGTTATATCATTGGAGGTTATGGTTTTTATTTATGTTATTAAATGTTGCTCAGGTATCGATTATGTAATGTGTTACTATAGCAACCAATGATTTGTAACACATTTATCATGGAAACTTATTTTATGGCAAATAAAAGTTATGACTAATAAGTTGTTAGGTTAGGTTTTTTTTTTTTTTTTTTTTTTTTTTTTTTTTTATTGTGCTTTTCCCGTTCATGGGTCAAACGGCTCTTATTATTCTAAGTTTCTCATTCATTCAATTTCTATCATTTATTCCTCTCGCACTTTTATGCCTCATACTGTGTCTTTCTTTTATTCATCCTTTCCATTCTTAGCCGGGTGGGACTCTCGCTATTCTAACTGTCTTTACTTTTCTTTATTTCAGGGGGTATTAAGTTTACGCCTTGATTTATTTACATAATGTGATAATTTCACCTTATTTCTAAGTTTTAACTACTTATTAATATTATTCTTATTTTGATACATTTCTATTTATACTTTTACATAACAAAATCGTTCCTATATAACTTTCCTTACTTCTATTATGTATTTAACAATGTGTATTCTAATTTTAAACAAAAACCAAAACTTATACTTATACTTCAGTTATCCTTTTATTTTTTACATGAGTGTGATAATTCCATCTTATTTCTTAGTTTAGCTGCTTATTCATATTATTCTTATTTTGATAAGTTTCTATTTATACTTTTACATAATAACAGGTCATTCTTATATAACTTTCCTTACTTCTGTTATATATTTAAACATGTGTTCTTATTTTGCTACTATCCTTATCTGGTTAGGTTACTAATATAAATGATAATAGTGCAAGTTAATATTATGAGGTTATGGAAAACAATAATAGTACAAATTATTTTATGGAAAACAAGACAATACCTATATAAGGTATAATAATGGCTTCATTACGAACGTGCTGATATATTTCTTTATTGTTTACTCGTGTGTAGGAAAATGATGTTCGGGGTAATTAATTAATCTGATGTAACACCTAGCTAACTCTGAGCTAAGAAATTTAACGAAACGTACTTAGCATACTTAGCCTAGCCAGATGATATAGGTATTAGGTCGGGGAAAAAGTTCCTTCTTATTTTATATACAAATTCAAGACATTTTTTTTTCATAGTTTATTATTTAGTTATGTGTCATTTGCCAAATGTGTCAAAACTGTTTTGTGGTCAATTCCCAGTTCTTCAACTACGTCGTAACTACTGATATGCCGATTTTGCTCCACTTTTTCAAAAATGGCATCCATTTTATCCGTAATAGGGCGCCCAGAGCGACGTGCATATTTGACATCAAAATTTCCGGATTGAAAACGCTTAAACCAAATTTGTGCTACTCTCACAGACACTGCACTAGGTCCACAAACATCGCAATTTTTTTCGCGGCTTGCGTTGCATTTTTACCTTTTTTGTAGTAAAATTTTAAAATGTATCGAATTTCTTTATTACATTCACTCATCTTGACAGTAGGAAAAACAAATGAAAATCACACATTTTCCTAATTTGAATTTGGAATTATGTTCTTTAAAATTTAAACTTTCAAGTATACCAAAACCAGCCAGATACAAATAGTATAGCCAAAGAGATTTTATTACAAGTTCATACATACTTATAATACGAAAAAACTTTTCCCCGACCTATTATGTTGGTATGTATAGGTAGATATAGAACTGCCATCAGGCCATCAGCTTGAGATGACCTCGCGTTGCCAATCGGTTTATAAAAACTCGCGTCTATATTTTTTTTTTTTACTTACCTTATAAGTATACTATGCCCCACAAAACCATGTCAATAGTTTGACTGTGGGGGCTGGCGAGTCTTTATTATTATTACTTTACACATTACAATCTTAAACTTTTTACTTTAGGACTTAGGTAGCACTGTAGTTAACGTTTCCAAATAATATCTTTTTAATTTATTTCTGAACCTGTTTGCATTGGCTTTCGCTCCTTATGTCTGCCGGCAGACTATTCAATAGGTATGGTATTCGTTTTTTTAGAGTTCTGTCACCATAGTAATTGGTGACTCTGGGTACCTTGAATTTGCCGGCAGCCATAGATCGCGTATGATAGCGTATTGAGTACATGAGATAAGAGACGAGCTCCTCTTATCTCATGTACTCAATGATTATAATACGCGATCTATGGCTGCCGGCTAAGTAATTACAGCCGCACGGGTCGATCCATCGGATTAAGCTACGCTTGCCGGGGTTGGTCAGTGGATGGGTGACCATCTTTACATACCGAGACTCCTCCGTGCCTCGGAAAGCACGTTAAGCCGTTGGTCCCGGCTGTCATTCGTGGATCTTTGACAGTCGTTACGGGTCGTCAGAAGCCCGAAAGTCTGACAACCAGTCTTACCAAGGGGTATCGTATTACCCAGTTACTGGGTTGTGGAGGTCAGACAGGCAGTCGCTCCATGTAAAATACTGGTATTTAGCTGCATCCGGTTAGACTGGAAGCCGACCCCAACATAGTTGGGGAAAGGCTAGGCAGATTGATTGACATGAGATAAGTTATTAATTTACCTATTTTATTAGAACTGTCAACAAAAACCTTTTTTTTTTTGCGTGGTGATAGGCTCACGCGGGCAGTTATGCGGGACTCCAACCCATTTAAACTCCACGGTGGCCTCCTCTACCACTTACTGTAGGAACACGGGCACGCGATAGCACACATTCGCAAACGCGCCGCGGCAGTCCGTCACCGAAACCTCCTCTAGGGAGTACCTACCATCACCGGCGCACAAGAACACATATCACGCCGTGACCACCACAAGGACCTAACCAGCACATGGGCGCCAGACAACCCTGTTTCTAGGCACCCTTGATCCCCATGCGACGGGTCAGTTCGGGTAATGGCCCCCCCGCCTACCACTTTTCGGCCGCAGATAATAGGGAGAGCAGCCAACGCCATACCAACACTCCTCCTCCCCTGCGGCCCCAACGCGTCCGCCATCAAATGGTGGTGACCCCATCAAGGCCGCGGAAGGTAGGGAGAGCGGCACACCGCAATACCGGACTCCTCTCCCGCCGCGGCCTCCAATCCGCGATGCCTCCCTTAACACATCGTGGCCCGCCTCAGTTGCGATGTCGCCCAAGCGGCACCCGTGAGATATTTTCCGACATCCACGCGGGCGAAGCCGCGGGCAAAAGCTAGTACTATAAAATAGATGCACAGGTACAATCAATCTGCTAGGCAGATTTTTTTTACATTGAGCGACTGCCTATCTGACCTCCACATCCACAACCCAGTAACTGGGTAATACGATACCCCTTGGTAAGACTGGTTGTCAGACTTTCGGGCTTCTGACGACCCGTAACGACTGTCAAAGATCCACGAATGACAGCTGGGACCAACGGCTTAACGTGCTTTCCGAGGAACGGAGTAGTCTCGGTTTGTAAAGATGGTCACCCATCCACGGACCAACCACGGCAAGCGTAGCTTAACCTAATGGATCGACCCGTGCGGCTGTTATTACTTAGCCAAAGGTACAATGACTAATGATGAATGGATAAAAGGTAATACCTAAGGTATTGCACAGATATAACGTGATCTTGACTTGATCTTTTTGCTTACGTAACTTTCTGTTGCATCTTATTATGTAGGATTAGCATAGAATGTGAAATAAAGTTCAAGGCCATTCATATTCTTATTACTTATTTAATTCTGTCGTCTGCGGCACAACTGCGAGTAACACACAAGTAGGAATCGGTTCCAGTTTGACAGTTCAACAAAATTCATTGCGTTATTGTAACACACAGCCGCACGGGTCGATCCATCAGGTTAAGCTACGCTTGCGGGGTTGTTCAGTGGATGTGTGACCATCTTTACATACCGAGACTCCTCCGTGCCTCGGAAAGCACGTTAAGCCGTTGGTCCCGGCTGTCATTCGTGGATCTTTCATTTCCTCATGATTTCATGAAATCGCTGACATGAAAAACTTATGGAGTTGTATTGCTGATTCTAATGATTATAATTCTGTAAAGCCATATTAGCTACGGCCGCGAATCATATTTTAATCAACATACAAGCTCACACTGACCTACAAACTACAAAAAACGTAAGAAATTTTGAATTTCGCTGGCTACCCTGGCGCATCAACCTTAAGCGGATTGCCACAGTAATCGACAGTAGTTCGAGTAATTTATGCTCGTCACAATGCATAATATGGTGATGGTGACTTTACCATTAACTTCAGTTCTCCTAGTTCTTACTAGGAGAACTCCTCCACAATTAACGTCCCTGCATCGGGAAAAGCAATATTTTGTAAAAGGTGATGAGCAGTTGACATTAGGCTATTGTAACTTAGGTAGATAAATTACAAATAGACCCACTGAAAAGTGAAAAATAAAAAACGTTTTTACAAAAAAAAAATACAACCGATTTCTAAAAAAAACATTTTAAAATCGGTGGCAAAAAACTGAAATACAGATCCAAAAATGCCGACTTCCGAAATTAAAGTTATTTTTCACTTTGTACCTAGTGTTTTTTTAGAAGTCGATTGTTTTTTTTTTTTTTTTTTGTTAAATGTTTTTTATCTCTTTACGATACGCTGATATCTCGTATCTCAAACGAGAAATTGACAAAACAAACGGTTATGTACTACTAGCACGTGCATCTGATAGCTGTACCTAAACATAATTATTAATTAATTTAATAACCCGTCTTATCGTTACAGAGATAAGTAGGATTTTCATGCAGTTACTATTATATATATAGCATGTTCAGCCTCTATCGTTCTCACTGCTACACAGACCTCACCTCTCTGTGGAGTAGGTTCAAACAAAAAAAAACCGGTCAAGAGCTAGTTGGACTCGCGCACCGAGGGTTCCGTTCCGATTTCTAAAAAAGTGTGCTAAAAGAGGCATCGTTTTATTTTTCTGTAATAAGTATTTATAACACATTTGCTCGTAAAGGGCCTCTTATTTCACCAATGTCAATATCTTAATGTATGTCATTACGTACTTGTGCGTAATCGTAAAGTAAAACGCACGAGTTTCTTTCTAATAAGGTAACACGTACGGTTTATCATGCTCCGTCTAAAACCAACGGTACTTTTTTAAATCTTAAGAAAAAAAAGCAAATAAAGCAAAGCAAAGAGTTTTTATGTCAGAAAAGTGGTCAACATTTTATGAATAAAATTAACTTTGGGATAAAATAAAATGATTAAATTAATTTGATTTAATTAATTTTGGCAATAAATTACAACCATTTATCTGTAACAAAAACAAAAAAAATATTAATTTACTTTAATAATACTGGCTGTTTTTGTGCCTTTGCCTTTAAAAAAAAAGCGCTGATGCGTGCGCATCGCTAATTTGTGAACAAGTAAAAATTATTCCGCGCGCTTTTCCTTTTCGCTGTATTGTTTTTATTTGAAAATGTCGTCAAGTAATGATGAATTTATTCATTCGACACCGCCAGAAGTCTCAGAGGCAAAAGGCTAGATACTTACAAGCGGATCAAAATTTTATCGTATGGAAAACAAGCAAAGATGCAAATTCATTTTCAGAAAGTGTGTTTTTAAAGATTTATTCGTTTAAGAAAGTCCGAGTTTTATTTATTTCCTCGCAAATATGTTATAAAACGTCGTATGACATACGTGCGCTTTGATAATTACAGCCTCTGCTTTCTTGTCGCCTACGGCTCGGGCTAGCAATATCGCCTCGGGTGTAATTTTCAACTTACCGCACTTATATCATAATGTACTATTACATAAACTTCTATCTTATAGAATAATTTCTGATTTTTCTCTATGCAAACTTCGGGGATCATTTGCCAAATGGGTCAAAACTGTTTTGTGGTCAACCCCTAACTCTTCAACTATGTCGTAACTACTAATATACCAATCTTGCTCCACTTTTCCAAAAATGGCACCGGCCTTTAATTCTATGGCACCGGCCATATCCGTAACAGGGCAACCAGAGGCGACTAGAGCGAGCTGCATCTTTGACATCAAAATTCCCATATACCTACTGAAAACGCTTGAACCAACTTTGTGCTACTCTTACTGTCAATGCGTTAAGTCCATAAACGTCACAATTTTTTTTTCGTGGTTTGTGTTGCATTTTCCCTTTTTTGTAATAAGACTTCAAAATTTATCGAATTTGTTCGTTAGATGCACTCATTTTGGCGGGCAGAAAAACAATTGAAAAATGGCGGGAAATCGTTTTTACTTTTTATTTTTCTTTTCTAAAATGTCATCTATTTAATGGTATCAAAACCAGCCAGATACAAACAGTAGAGCCAAAGAGATTTTATTACAACTTTATACCTATAAAATACGAAAAAACTTTTTCCCCGACCTATTTAATTAGTAATCCCGCTAGACCACAATAGCTGATCGTAATTACAAAAAAAAAATGCAATTCGTGACAGGTAAAGCACGCACGAACACGATAATTTTATGGAAAATACCTACGGTAAAAAAATCGGTTATTTTCATAAGGAGAAGACATAACTCAGGTGTTCCCCCCTTCAAACAAAGACGTACCTACGTTTTTCCTGTTATTCTTTCAGTTCGAGGAAGATTTTTTTATAAGTCTACGTACTTACTAAGTATTTGGTAATCCCCGTAGAATTCTGTTTGAGGTATGCTAATGGGCAAATACTTATATTTTCGACTCGACAAAAAATGCTGCTTTGATTTTAGTTGTAAGGAAAATTGTTATGTAAATTGTAGATAAAGATCTCCCAAAGTGATAATGCGCATAGAAATCTTCGTCACTGTTCGACAACGGTCGTATTTCCCGAGCGTCGGAAGACGATTATGTATATAGAGTGGTTAAGGGTTAAGTGCATTTTCTTCTTGCATAATTTAGGGCTCTTACGATTCAATGATTCGGGTGTTTCCGGGAATACGACAATTAACGAAGTCTGCATGCGCATTATTAATTTGGGATACTGTGTACTTAGGCAATAGATTATGTGCGTCGTACAGGTTCTCAGAAAAATATTGTGTCGTATGGGTAGGATTATCTAATTTTTTGGTGCATGGGCCTTCACATTTATTTGTTTGAATTTTAAAATGTAATTATTTTTAGTCTATCATTGATTTCATAATTGTTGATTTTGACAAGTTTGGTAATCTACTAATATAATGGCGTCATTATGTCTTTCCAATGGTCAACCACTGACACTCCATTGTAAGAAATGGCATACAATGGTAATCTCGTACATAATGTTAATGAGAAATGAATGACTGACGTATGCAGTAATCTGCTAAAATTTTGACAGTTCCTTTGATCAGTGACCTTGAGTTTTTCGAAAATCATTTCTACTAACGGGTTCAATAATAAGGGCAATACGACAATGTCATTCTACCACGATTCTATTACGAGACCACTGACCGACCAATAATCGACCATTATGAATTTAGCAGATTACGAACTTTTAGCAAAATGACAATGCAGTGGCAATAGGATCGTGTTGGAATGACGAATTTCTAAAAAATAGCAGACTTGGGGACCAGATGGCTCCGCAAAATTAATGGTTCCAAGATAAGACTTTAAAGAAAATCTTGCCTGCTTGAGTAAGCCATAGTTGATTGGTAATGAGTACCTAACGTTGAAATTACAGGCACATAAGCTGTTTCTCCATCATCTTTAATCATTGGAAAAAAAATCACAAATTTTTATCATATTGAGATGGGACTCTTTGGCCTTGTACAGAACAATTTTTTGTTATTGTAGGCTATTGTTTTGATTTTTATTTTTTCTTTGTGCCGTAATACCTAATTATAAAGTTTATTGTTGGAAAAAAATCACTCCTTTCTCTGCAAATTATGTGTCGCAGCACCATACTGAGATAGTGGGGCCTTTGGCCTCGTACAGAGCATTTTTAGGGTTCCATACCAAAATGGTAAAAAAGGAACCCTTATGGTGTGACTCAGTCTGTCTGCCTGTCTGCCTGTCTGCCTGTCTGTCTGTCTGTCTGTCTGTCTGTCTGTCACTGCTGGATATCTCAAGAACTACTAATGCTTAACTATCAACTTAAAATTTGGAACAGTTTTAGATAATATTTACCCAACTATTTTGCAAATAAGAAAGAAATAAAAATATATGTATTTTTTTCTGCAACATGGGCTGAAGTCTTAAAAATTCAAAGTAGGGCTACTAGGTCATGTGGGGTATCATATGAAAGAGCGCTGTTTGCACATTCTCAAACATATTTTTATTTTTTTTAGGCCGCACATTGTTCGACTTTTGATGAAAAATGTAAAAAAAATGCCGTTCCCCCCCCCCCCCCCTTATCTCCGAAGTTTGCAAAGAGAAAAATCTGAAATTATTCTATGTGATAGAAGTTTATGTAAAGATTACAGGAAAAATAAAACGATGTCTCTAAATAGCACACTTTTCAGAAATCGGAACGGAACCCTCGGTGCGCGAGTCCGACTCGCTCTTGAACGGTTTTTTTTTATTACTGTAAGCTGTTGTTTTGATTTTTTTATTTCTGTTTGTGCCATAATAATTATAAAGTTTGTGTACCTAATTATCTTAATAAATCCTATGCGAGACCCAACTACATACTTTGTCTTTCTTTCTTCCTTTTCTATCTTTCTTAGAGTAACGAAAAGTAGAAACCACCCAGTTCCCAGTTCTTAGATAGCCGTCAATCGGCCTTTTTGCCTAACTATTCTAAAATTCTTTTCCCCAGACCGTTGGAAACCTGCTAGTCTTCGTTCTGGGAGACCTGCTGCCGTTCAACACAGTGCTGTGGATACTGCTCGCGATTCCTCTCATCCACTTCTGTATCCTGCTGCGACTGCCGGAGACACCCTCGTACTTGGTCAAGTGCGGGAGGAATGAGGTAAGATTGAATGAAGAATTATAAGTTGTTAGGTATTGACGATAGAAAGATTTGTATACTTAACATTTTTAGGGTTCCGTAGTCCACATGGAACCCTTATAGTTTCGCTATGTCCGTCTGTCTGTCCGTCCGTCCGCAACTTAGCTCAGAGACTCTTAGTACTAGAAAGCTATAATTTGTCATGGATATTCATCACGCCGACAAAGTTGTAAAATAAAATCATGAAAAAAGGGTACCTTCTGTACACGTGCAGTGCGGATTCTTTTATTTTTCTCAACTACTCCATAGTGTGGGGTGTTTTTGGATAGTTCTTTCAAAAATATTGCGGGTTTGTGAAAACAATTTTTCGATTTAGGGATCCGTTTCTGAAATATTAAGCTTTAAAGTGCTAATTTTTGTTAGAGTCAAGTGTCCCCCCCTGTGCCAGCTAAACGGTTAGTTTTGGATGGGTGGAAAAATTCGCCGTAGTATATAACGAAGTTAAAAGGAAAACTATCACAGCTAAGTAGGCTTTTCAAGTTCACGAGTAAAAGTCAACCAACTTGTAAAATGTACTTGGAACAGTAAAAATTTCGTACAAATTGCATTAAAAATTACTTATGTAACGTTGTTAGTTGTATAAAATAGGTAGCATATAAGTTCATGAAGCATGTAAAAACATACAAAAATAAAATCATAACATTCTTATTAATAATGATTTCTAAATTAATAATATTTTACGCTCGAATAACGACGGGCGGCGGCGTGCACTACGGAACCTTATTACTGCGCGTGGCCCGACACGCACTTGACCGGTTTTTGTTTTTTTTAACTTACTTACGATCATGTACAGAATGCGTAGAGAACGGCCATGATAGGTCTTATTACACCCTGTACCTATAACTTTATTTCAGGAAACAGCAAAGGTGCTAGCTTGGCTGCGTTCCTTACCCGTAGATGACAAGTCTATCTCGGAAGAAGTGGACCGACTGATCATCGAGCAGACAACCAGTGAACCCAAGTTCTCGCCTAAACTATTGTGTGAGTATTTTTTTAACCGACTTCTAAAAAAGAAGGAGGTTCTCAATTCGGATGTTTGTATTTTTTTTTTTTTTTTTATGTTTGTTCGCGCATAACTTCGTCGCTTGCCAACCGATTTGAAAAATTATTTTTTTGTTGGAAAGGGTATACTTCCCAAATGGTCCCATTTCCAGTCAAAATCCAGTTCTGATGATGGGATCCTGGAGAAATCGAAGGAACTCTTCAAATATTATAGGCACACCTATAGCGATTTGGGTATTTTTTATAGTAGCTCGTGCATTTGCTCTCGGAAAGCACCACTTGGTGAAGTGGAACTGATGATGAAGACCACAGATGGCTACCGGAACTACTCAATGATAAATATTTCACGGGTTGCGATTCGATTACTTTAATATGGTTGCTAAGCAATTTCCGCTCGTCACACAATGCGTGTGGTGAGTGGTTGTTGAGGAGTTCTCCTGGTTCTTACCAGCAGAACTCCTCAACAATTAACGTCCCAGCATCGGGAAAAGCAATATTTTGTAACATGTGATGAGCAATTGACATTAGACTATTGTAACTTATACAAATTATAAACAGACCCACTAAAAAGCGAGAAATAAAAACTTTTTAACAAAAAAAAAAACCGACTTCCATAAATCACTACAAAGTGAAAAATAACTTTGATTTCGGAAGTCGGTGGCAAAAAAAAAGAAAGTAAATAAAAAACGAAAGACACCGACTTCCGAAATCAAAGTTATTTTTCACTTTGTAGTGATTTATGGAAGTCGGTTTTTTTTTTTCGATAAAAGGTCCTTGACGAAGGGTATTTGGTACAGGACTATTCAGCCCTCTCTTTGTCGTTCTTTGTGGTTTGATGTGGGTGGGATACACAGGCAAGAACTGGTGACGGCTTTGAGGCTCCGATCTGGTCATATTCCGCTGAATAGTTTTGCTTACATGATGCGCAAAGTAGAATCACCTAATTGTACAGTGTGTGGAATTTTGGAAGACGCGCACCACATTTTAGCGCAGTGTGGTCGGCTGGAGCGTCGAAGGCGATCTATGTTTAATAATAGGTACTGCAATGTAGGTTTCTTTAACCCTTTAACCGCTTACGTCGGATTAATCCGACAAATATTTTCGTGTCCATTTCGCCAAGGTCGTATATTTACGACCAAATACCACAGCTCCTATAGGTAATCTGTTTTTTTTAATTTCGATAAGCTGTATTCTATCAAAAACATTTTTTAATTTTCTGTGCTTGGCGCCGGGGGCACGACAACTGATATGAAGTCTGGCGGTTAAAAGGTTAATAGTATTTTGGCTTCACCATTGTCTGAGGCAGCCAGAATGCTGGTTAGGATGGTGATGGTAGGTTTAAAGTTAAGGTCAGAGTAGTGTTTTCTTGTTTCTTAGTTTTTGTAGGTTTATTTAAGTTAAATATTAAGTGAAATTTTTGTTTTCAATAATGGGGGTGAAATATTCATTAATGAAAAAATCCCCTAAATAAATAAAGAATTAAAAAAAAAATTAAAAAAAAATCTAATAGCGGTACGGCAGTGCGATTCTGTAACCATCTCACCGTGAAAACTTAGGTGAAGTGAGCGTGGAGTGAGCTGTCCATAGTGACAATTCCTAGCAAAAACAAACTCACTTCACCTAAGTTTTCACGGTGAGATTTTTACAGAATCGACCGGCGGGCCGCGTAGGGAAGCGATACAGCGTCGCTCGCAGAAGTAACAATACCGCGAAGTTGTCTACACGCAAGTTAAAAGAACCCCTACCCTCATTTTTTTTGCTAAGTAGGTACTCCATCATCAGATCCTTTCTCACATTCAACCCACAATCAAAAAAGTTGATAGTAATTATTATTAAGGTAGTACAGACGGCACATCAAGCCACCCGAAGCTGTCAAATTTTCCCAATCAACCTTGAACGTAATGCTTTAGCGATAAAGATGAAAATGTATTAAAGAAATTTGACAGATTGTAGTAGCTTGACGTGCTGGCGTCTGTACTGTTAACCCCTCAAGTGTCTGAGCTTGGCTAATTATAGACCCAAAACACCAGCGAGTGGGGAGGGTTGGGGGTTAGTTGCGAACCCCATAGATTCACAACTACTGATAATGATATTTTTTCCATCGGATGATGTTTTTTTACTTTTATATATATGTGATATAAGCTTATATACCGAACAAAAAAACGGTTTTTCTTCTGCACACATGGGGTGCATTCGACACTTGAGGGGTTAAAACACAAAATGCTGCCACCAACCAATCTGCAATTCGCTTTTGACTGCTCTGAATGTTTACCTACTAAAAACAAACTGTCCTGCTTATGTGTGTGACCTACGACATCGACAAAGAAAAACAAACAATTCATTTTAAACGCGGAAATTGGAATAGGCTTGAGTCGTCATTTATTTCCTACTAACTCAGTGCCATAATAATTAGCAGTTCGTTCAGGAAGAAGTGTGTACTCGACATTAAAGGACATTAGTGCGAAAATTGCGTCTATACGTGCTCCCAGAAAAATGTTTTGCCTCGACATTGTTGTAAGCAAATTAGTTGTCTTATAAATTCCTAGTAGGTTAGTGCTACTTTAAGCTTGTTGTCTTGAAATGTCTTTTCCGGAAAAGTTAAACATAATATAGTGTCATGCCTGTTTTCCGACAAGGGTTCGGCTGAGGTTTGAGGGTTGTACTCAAATTCCCTAGTTATGTTTATCATCATCTACCTCGCCTTTACCCAACTATGTTGGGGTCAGCTTCCAGTCTAACAGGATGCAGCTGAATACCTGCATTTTACATGGAGCGACTGTCTCTCTGACCTCCGCAACCCAGTTACTGGGTAATACGATAAGATACCTCTTGGTAAGGCTGGTTGTCAAACTTTCGGACTTCTGACGACCCGTAACGACTGTCAAAGATCCACGAATGACAGCCGAGACCAACGGTTAGAGACCAAGAATTAGAGAGTGGGTCTATTTCCATCAACCAGGAACAAATCCAGACTCCGGAGAAGTACTACGTCCATTATCTTTTTAGATTCAAACAATTTTAAAAGCATCGGTTATTATTCAAATTACACACTTAGTGATCACAGGCTGAGGAATGATATGGTGACAGTTGACCGCTAAGGCAGAATGGAGCTAAAGAGACGGTGCGCATGCGCGCCTTTATGGTAGGAGGAGTGGTCGTAGAATCGGCCGCACTTGGTGGTGGGGCCCTCTAGGCCTCTAAGTATGGCAGGCTGACGCCAGTCCGGTATAAACTGAATGTTTACAAGTCTCTCCCGGGCCCCCTTTCTCTCCAAACGGAGAGTATCCATGAGGATTTCCCTAGGTACAGAAAGAAAAGGCAGAATGGAAGAAGAAAACGTTTTTCGCCAAGTAACAAGGGACGAGGGTAGGAAGATGATGATGAGATCAAAAGCCGCGGTCTCACGACCCGTTAAGGGCTTAGCATTATCCTCCGCTAAGTTGAAAATACTGCAGCATTCATTTTGAAATAAATATATGGTAAAGTTGAGTATTAATGTTAGGTAGGTAGGTTCTATGATACACGAAAACACGATTCCATAAAATTTTCTCTATAGAATAAAAATCCAAAGTTACCTCCAAACCAAACAATAAACCGCTGCGCTGGTATTCAAAAAATACTTCAAATTAGATCATGACACTTTGCATACTAATTGAATTAAATATATATAAAGCAGCACCCTAATTGCGTAACACATTATCAATCGGAGTTGGTTTCATTTTGACAGTTCAACAACATTCATTGCGTTATTTACGTTGTCGAGCACACAAATTTTTCGAACATATGAAGCAATGGGTTAGCAATTTGTTTCAAAATGATTCAAACTCCGATTGATAATGTGTTACGCAATTAGGGTACAGGTCTTATGTTTTTTATTTTTTTCAAATTACCATTATTTTCACCGTGAAAGCAATTACTTAAGCTATCGGTGCTCAGCACCGCACTCAGTCTCGCTCTCACTTAGTCTGCGAGCAGTATCATGCGAGCGAGATAAAAACCTGAGGTAGTATAGGCTCTTAACTGACAGGCTCGTTACGCCTGTCGAGGCCTGTAACGGCCCGTGCCGAGCATTCCGAAACCAGGCCAACACAGGCCTCATCGAATGTGACGGTTCACACGGCCTGTACGGTCCGGCCTGTGAGAAGGCAGCATAAGTCTGACGACATGCCATAAAACGTGCTATGAAAGACCCAAATCAAATCTAAACAATAAACAAATAACAAAATATTCACGTGTAGCTATTATTATGAGTGCTACATCAATAATTGATGACGTACTGATTGACCCGACCTCTTTATAAAGCGTGGCGACCAAAATGTCCTTGATTCTTGACCAGCTACCATCACTCTCAATTCTGGCGGCCATTTAATTCGCTTCTGTTATTTTGCATGTGTCAAATGTCAATTGGTAACGTTTTGTTTGGGGTTAAACATTGCGGCGGTGTCAATCGCCTTACATTTATGGGTTCCTGGTAATTGTAATTGTTTTTTTTTTTGGGCGTGTCTTGTTGTCGTTTAACAATGTTGTTGACTGTCGCAAGCGCAGATGTCGTGAACCTAAAGACACGCTTGATTTTTCGAGACTTTCTATGAGAAATTTCTCAATTCCAGTCGCCGAATAGTGATTGATCGTATCTATCCTTCATTATGTTTAAGGATACCTAAGCCATTTTTCATACCAAAAATAAAAGTTATTTCCCAACAATAATAATTTATACTTATCTATTAGGTACCTATAATATACAGGGTGTTTCTTTTAAGGTGTCAAGCCAGTGCGAGCTGATAGCAGAGTACCAAATACCTATCGATTTAACCCCCATGTATGTTCTACGATTTTTTGTAGTTTGAAAACAGCGCCACCTACCGGGTCCAATTGGAAACGGTAGGTGGCGCTGCAGTCGGGTTCTAGGATTGTTCAGACAGGACAACGTCTGTCGGGTCCGCTAGTAAAATAATAATAATGATTGCTCAATGTTCCTTATATTGATGTAGATACGGAATGCGTAGATAACAGTTATAGTATAGTTAAAATCTCGGTGCAGACTCGGTCATAAATCATAATCGGAGTAGGGATGTGCGCTAGTTGCGCGCGCTCAAGGCCATTATCGATAACGATTCATGTGGATGATGATGACGATGACTCAGACGAAGAATTTTAATTTTCTATTTTTAGTTTTATATATACGTTCTTTTGTTTATATATTTAATATGCTTTGTAGTAAATTTGGTAATAAAATAAAAAAAATGTGTATTTATTTCTATCACCCATTTATAAATGTATAAAACTATCGATATCACTCATCGACTGCAGTACTGCTGGTCGATTCTGTAAAAATCTCACCGTGAAAGCTTGCGTGGAGTGAGTTGTCAGTGTCAACCCACAGATGCTAGGGATGGACCAAATTACATAAAATTTACAATCATAATCGAGATTTTATCTAGGTATATTTTTATGCTAATTTTTTAACATAATCATTTTATATTATTTATAAGCTAGAGGGTGTCTAAACATTACTATTTAGGGGGTTTTAAAATAAAATAGTCAAATAGAAATTCAGACGAAACTCAATTTCTGTTTTGCAATTTTATTTTAAAACCCTCTACTAAATAGTATTATTTAGACACTTAAATACTAGCTTTGAAATAATATAAAATGATCACTAGAATAGCATAAAAATGTTATTAAAATCTCGATTATGACTGTAAAAATGTGCTTGGTCCATCCCTAGCTATAGGTGGAATGACACTGACAGCTCACTCCTCGCTCACTTCACTTAAGTTTTCACGGTGAGATGATTACAGAATAGCATTGCAGGACTACGTGTGAGCGTGGCCTGCCCATAAGGCCCGTGAGTGGGAAAGAGAGCGAAACACTCGAATGATTTATGACCGAGTCTGCAGCGAGATTTTAACTATACTATAGGTGATGGGTCATAATTTACAAATAATTTACCCTGTATATTTATGTTTAATAACTTTGTAAAACATTCACCCATGTCCTCAGGATACTAAAGACTATTTTCCTCCAACAGTTTCTGACAAGACGACCGTCAAAGCGTTCTGGGTGGCCCTCATAGTAAACCTCACTCGGGAGTTCTGCGGCTGCATCGCTGTACTGGTCTATGCCAGCCATATCTTTACTGAAGCTAGCAGGGATCCTGACACCCGCATCGCCTTGTCGCCGAACAAACAGTCGATATTGCTCGCTGCTGTTCAGATCTTTGGGTCGTTTTTGGCGTGCCAGTTAGTTGACAGGGCTGGGAGAAAGGTAAGAATTAGCTACTCTTAAAACAGAGGGCCTAGACAAATGGCATTCGGTTCGGAGCGATTCTATTTCTACAATCGCTACGGCTTCAAAGTGACATTGACATGATCACGTGACATTTCGATAGCTTATCGCACATCTAGATCTAAACTGAGACAACTCAAAAATCTTTAATTTTGAGTTATGTTTGAAAAACAGTGATTATCGATAAAAGTTATTGAATTTTAGCCCCAGTTTGTGTACAGTGACATTTTACAGGCTATTTATTATCTAGAATCAAATTAAATTGTATAACTTCCCTAACAAAAAATGCAGATATACCTACGTTTTTATCGTCTCCTGAAAAATTACCTTTTCAGGGTTCCGTACAAAAATGTTAAAAAGGAACCCTTATGGTGTGACTCAGTCTGTATGTCTGTCTGTCTGTCTGTCTGTCACAGCTGTATATCTCAAGAACTACTAATGCTATCAACTTGAAATTTTGAACAGTTTTAGATGACGTTTACCCAACTACACACATCAACACGGTCTAGGGATATTTCATACTCAATTAAATAACTCGAAAAGTACATTGGAATTGGCATTGGAATCTTTTATACACCGATTTGTTTGTAATTTATCTCAGACTAATTCCAAATTCAAATTTTGAAAATTCTTTTGTTTCGGTGGCATAAAAATCTCTTGATGTGTAGGAGAGGGAATTTTCATTTTTGCGAAATTTAGAAAACAATACGAATTACGTTTAGTTACAGTTTTTTTTTCATTTTTAAACGAAAGATAAAGTTAAAATTGAGGTATTGTAGCCATGCAACGCCAACATTTGACGTGGGCGGAGATGTTACGAGCTGTGGGAATGCTGGAAGCTGGGTCTGTTCAGCGTAATGTTGCTGAGGCCATAGGGACCCACCAAAATGTAATTTCAAGATTCTGGACACGCTATCGTGCCACAGGGTGAAGTAGCGGAGAGGCACCGGGGGCCAAGTCGCATCACTACCCCCAGACAAGACCGATTTTTGCAAATTACTGCGCGAGCTCAACCAAATGCAACGGCGACTCAATTGGTCCAAAGGCTGCGAGTGGAACGCCAAGTGCTTGTGAGTGACCAAACTGTAAGAAGGCGACTGCACGAAAGCAATCTACGCTCTCGTAGACTGGGGCCGTGAGCAATGGTCCAATGTGCTGTTCACGGATGAATCCAGGTTCGGCTTCCATCCAGATTCACGAAGGACGCGTGTTTGGCGAGTTCCTGGACGATGGAGCCGTCTTCAGAACCCTCAGGAAGTTCACCCATACCAAGGAGGAACAATTATGGTTTGGGCAGGAATTCGTCTTGGAGGACGGACGGATCTCGTTTGGGTGCGGGGCAATATGACGGCAGAACGATACGTCCAACAGGTGCTGGGGCCCGTAATCTTGCCCCACAGAACACAAATGGGGCAAGATTTCCTGCTCATGCACGACAATGCCCGGGCACACACGGCGAGAACGGTAGCAGCTTGGTTACATACACACAATGTTAGGGCCTTAGACTGTCCTGCTCAATCGCCAGATCTAAATCCCATTGAGCATGCGTGGGATATGCTGCAAAGAAGAGCTCTGAAGGAAGTTCCTGAAAATCTGGCTACAGAAGATCAACTTTTTGCGCACCTCAGAAGGACATGGGACAATATTCCGCAGCAAGACATTGACAACATTGTTCTGAGCATGCCGAATCGTTGCCGATGTGTTATGAACATCATGGGCGCTTTCTCAGACTACTAACTTCAAGATTATAAACACTAATTAAATGATTTTTCTATTTTTTTCAGTTTTTACTCACAAATTAAAAGTTAATTCATATACGGTTTCCGTCTATGCTTCATTTTTTTTTTCATAAAATCCTGAAATTTTAATCTAAGTACCTTAACCATTATTAAAAAATGGTAGAATATTAAATAACGTATCTTTTAAATATATACATGTCATATATAATTAACACATTGATAGTAATTCGCTTTTTTAAAAATATCCCTAGACCGTGTTGATGTGTGTATTTTGCAAATAAGAAAGAAATAAAAACATATGTATTTTTTTTGCAACAGGGACTGAAAGGGGGGTCTTAAAAATTCAAAGTAGGGTTACTAGGGGCATGTGGGGTATCATATGAAAGAACGCTGTTTGCACATTCTCAAACATTTTTTTTTTTTTTAGGCCACACAGTTTTCTAGTTTTGATGAAAAATGAAAAAAAAAAATACCGTTCCCCCGCCCCCCTTATCTCCGAAGTTTGCAAAGAGAAAAATCTGAAATTATTATATGTGATAGAAGTTTATGTAAAGATTACAGGAAAAATAAAACGATGTCTCTAAATGGCACACTTTTTCAGAAATCGAAACGGAACCCTCGGTGCGCGAGTCCGACTCGCTCTTGACCGGTTTTTTTTTTTTGAGTTGTCTCAGTTTAGATGTAGGTAGGTGTGCGTTATGTCAACCACATACATATTTTGGCTTTTCTACTAGCGTCATCGCTAATCGAATGATACTTTGTCTAAGCCCTCAGGTGAATAAAACCTTTTTCTGAACAAATAAAAACGCGAATTGAGTGTGCAGAAACCCATATATAACAGAACAGTCTTTTGGAATTTCATTCATTTGGCAACAAAACCAAGCACGTGGCAATCATTATTTTAATGAGCTGATTGTCTTGTGTAAGACATTCATTGCTTTCCGTTTTGTAGCATCAAAACATTTAAGTACTTATGTGATACCTCCATAATAAGTATAAAAAGTCAGGATATAGATACAGGATAACTGAAATTTATCCTAGAGCGGTAATTATTTTTTTAATTCAACAGAGCACACACGTAACATCACGCCTGTAAACCCCGAAACGTTAGGCAGAAGTGTATGTACGCAAGGCTACAGATCAAGCTATACATTCCAGTATAAGCTGATCTCGCATTGCATAGGATTTCCTTACAATGAGAGGTCAGTGTAAACTGGAAATGTACTTATAGCTTGATGTGTAGCCACGCCATGTGTACACCAAACAAATAATACAAGTACCTACTTTTGGAGGTATGAGGAACAGGGTGTAAAGTTCACTCATCCTCTATAGAAAAGGGACTCCAGACGGGTGTTGTGTCTGGTGGGCAACAGACTGCCCGACGGTTGATGTCGGGACGTTGTATATATGCTAGTCGCGCGGTAAACTCTGATTGCGCGATGCAGGTTGCGTGACGTCATGTCATTGTGATTCGTTGTTCGAATGTGGCGATGTAGATGCCGCCACATATACTTATGGAATTTAAAAGAAATAAGACGCGAGCAAAGGGCTGGGCTACAAGTGTTAATTAATAAATAATAAATCAATTTATTGACACACACAAGTTACAAATTATACAAACAAGAAAACAAAAAAAAAACAGTGAGCATAGTTGGAACAAAACTAAAAGAAGCCGTGGGCCCCAAACTAGGCATAGCCTGTATCTTGGTTGCCCAATATAGACTGTGAGGTTTGTAGGTCTCACATTTGAGTGCACTGGATTGGAGGACACTGCTACGTTGTTCACTAAAACTCTTTGAAGCTTGAAGACTATTTATTGAAGGATCTGGATTCACAACTATTCACAACTGACTTTGGCATCGTTTGGAAGTCGCGACACCCCTCAAGGGGTGTGTGACTGGCGGTGCCGGGGCGTAGCCCCCTGACCGCGGAGGCAACACGGTGACCCGTCAATACGGGCCCCTCTTCTTGGCGGCCTAGCACGGCCTACAGATGCTGGGGCGCGGCTAATCGCGCCCCTGTGTATAATTGCTATAATTGTGTCTGCAGGCACGCCACGACGCTGCTAGTCAGCGCCGCTTTCTTCACCGTACCCCGGCGGTCAACCCCTACCAGGTGGAACCCCCATCTACATGGGTGAAGCCCAGCAGGAGGCGACCAGCGACAGAGGTACGGACTCGACGTTCCTGCAGAAGGGTGAGTGGCCCCCGCCCAACACACTTTCAGAGCGAGCCGAGCCTGCGTGGGTTAGGGGGACCGTGTTGTGGGTGTGTGGGTGGCATTGTGTTGTGTGGCGCCACCCGGTGTCTATGCGAGAAACGCGCACGCCCGCGCTGCGTCTTCGCATGTGTGTTTAGTGCCTGTGTAGAGGTGAATGTCTGATGTTTACTACGTGACACGCCTAAATTATCCTAGCACGCGCCACGCAGCAGGTGTATGTAGTGTTGTGGAGTCTATTTGTCACAAGTGAGCCGCGTGTAGACTGAGGGCGACTCACTCGGGAGTCCAGTCCGGTGTGGAGTCACTCGTCCGCGACCAGGTCGCGGGGCAAAGGTCGTCTCGCGTCAGGGGGGCGCGCATGCCAGGGCGCGATCTGCTTGACGTGGGGCCAATCAGACGCGTCGGCACGCGCGAACATTCCCTTCGCGAGGCGCCGCACAAAGTCGTCCAGGCTCTCAATCCCGAGGTCCCTCTGGATGACGTCGTTCCTCACGAAGCGAGGGGCGTCCACGATGGTGCGCAGCGCTTGGCTCTGCTGCGCACGTAGAATCTTGCGATTGGTCTCGCTCGTGAGGGCGAACCATGCAGGGGCGGCGTACGTCAAGATCGGGCGCACGTACATCTTGTACACGCCCAGCTTGACGCGCGCCGGAATGCGGGACGAGAGCACCGGACGCAGGAGGTTGCGGGCGACCCTACCTTTTGCGGCGACCGCGCGGACGTGCGACTCCATTGAGAGCCGACGGTCGATAGTGACCCCCAGGTATTTGACCCGGGGCGACCATTCGACGTCGGCTCCTTGCAGCTTCAAGGGTGGCGGGAGCGGCGCGGCACCAGTGACCATCGCCTGCGTCTTACCCACGTTGACCGACAGCCGCCACTTCGACAGCCATTCGGGAAGAAGGTCCAGGGCGCGCTGCATCTTCACCGCCGCGTACTTTGCGTTAAGCGAGGTGGTGATGTACGCGGCGTCGTCTGCATACAGCGCGAGCATGGCGTCGGCAGTGGTGGGGATGTCGTCGGTGTAACGCGAGTAACACGCCGGCGATACGCAGCTGCCCTGCGGCACACCGGCACGCACCGGGCGAGCGCTGGAGAGCGCTCCGTCGACCACCACCCTGAAGGTCCTGTGAGACAGAAAAGCAGAGACCACTTTAACGACGCGACGGGGCGCGTCTGACGTGGCTAACTTGAAAATAAGGCCGTCGTGCCACACACGGTCGAAGGCCTTCTCCATGTCGAGGAATACTGCCACCGAATATTCCTTTTTGTTTAGTGCGGCTGCGAGGTGGTGCAGTACCCTCGACAGCTGAAGCGTCGTGCTGTGCTCCGGCCGGAACCCGAACTGTTCTGGTCGTGGCGCTATGTGGGGTTGGAGATGTCGCAGCAGGAGTGCTTCGAACACCTTGGAGACGGTCGGCAGCAATGTGATCGGCCGATAGCTCTCCGGCTTCAGAATGTTCTTCCCCGCCTTGGGCAGCATAATGACGCGCCCCTCCTTCCACGAGGCGGGAAAGGCCCCCGTGCGCAGTATCCCCGTAAACAGGCGCGCCAGCGCCGCTACCATACGGAACGGCAGGTGGCGCAGCGCTGTGTTGGTGATACCGTCCGCACCGGGGGCCTTCCTGGGCTTCGTTCGCAGGATGGCGCGTCTGACTGCGCCCGGCGAGAAGAAGACGGGGTCCTCATCGGGAGCTATCGGCGTAGCGAAGTAGTCTCCCAGGTGTTTCTCAACTGCCGCGACATGTTCGCGGTCGCTGGTCGGGTTCGGCTGGAACTGACGCTCCAGGTGTTCGGCGAAGACCTCCGCCCGGTCCTCCGATACGTACTTGTACGCCCCGTCGCTATTCAGTAGCGGACGCACCGGGGCTGGGGTATTCGTGAGCTGGTTGCATAATTTGTGTATCGACGGCCAGTTATCCGTCGTGGCGTCGATCCGTTCCTCCCAGCCCGCGGCGGTGTGCGCCTGTAGCTCGGCCTTCACCCTCTCCGCGAGACGGTTTAGCTGCGTCTTGAGCGTTGGACATCTCAGCTGTTGCCACTGCTTGCGTAGGCGCCTCTTCACGGCGATCATCGCTGTAATGTGTGTCGGCAGGGGTGGCAATGGCCCTCCCCCCTGCGGTTGCGTTGTGGTCGTCGCCGCTTCTAAGGCGCTTTGTATGCAAGCAGTGACGTCATCCGCCATCTGGTCTACGTCCGCGGCGGTGGCAATGGGCCGAGTCGGCGTAGTGGTCTCTACTTTTTCTGAGAAGGCTGTCCAGTCCGTTGATCGACGTGGCGCTAGTGGCTTCAATCGGGTCGGCACCCCCGATAGGACGACGAGTACAGGATGGTGATCCGACTGTAGCTCGTCGTCCAACACTTGCTGCGTGATCTGACGGTGTAGCCCTCGGTGGACTACGACGTCCAGCACGTCTGGCATGAAAATTGCGGCATCTGGGTAGTGGGTCGGTGTGTCTGGGCCGGACACCGTATAACCGAAGGCTTCCGCATCCGCGAAGAGTCGTCTCCCATTTTCGTTGGTGGTGTGACTGTTCCACGCTGGGTGCTTGCAATTTAAATCCCCGGCGAGGATAGTGGCGTGTGTTGGGTGATTCAGCAAGGCCCGCAGCTCTGTCAGGTCTAGGCGGGCCGCGGGCGACTTGTAGCAGGCATAAAGTTCTATGTCCTCGCCGGCTATATGTAGCTGGACACCCAGCGCGTAAAAACTGCTGAGTGACGGCGGGGGGAGTTCTTGATGAACGACTCTTCGCTTCACAAGTACCGCCAGACCACAGTATATCCTGTGCTGTGCCGACCGTTCATCTTGTCTATAAACGAGATATCCCGGGAACCTAATCCTGTCCCCAGGTCCCAGGAGCGTCTCGCTTATGAGCGCCACGTCGATGTTTTGTTCCCTCAGGAGATGGCGGAGGAGGGCGACCTTTTCCCGGAGGCCGCGGGCATTCCAGTGCATTACCCTCAATGAGCTAGCCATGGTACAGCGTTAGAAGGGCGGCCAGGCCATCGAGGATAACGGTCTCCACATCCTGTCCCTGCCTGATGGCCTTGATCAAGTCCATCAAAAGCTGTATAGCGCAGGTTGTGAAGTGCTTCTTCTTTTCCTTGTCTTGTGGCTGCATACTAGTAGCGCCACTCGTAGCTTTGGGGAACCTTTCTGGTTCCCCCTGTTGCCGCTGCGCTAAGGTGGCGCTGGCGTCGGTGACTCCGCCCTTTTTAATTATGGCGGATTTTGCGGTTTCCTTATGTGGCCGCTGCGCTCTGTTGGCGCTAGTAGTAGCAGCCTCTCCCTTCTGTGATTGTTTCACAACCTGCGCCCCCGATGTTGAGGCAGGGACGTCGGCCTCGGGAATATCTGCTTGCGTCGCCGCGGGGGGCTCGGGCTTCTTCCCTCTCCTTTTCCCCCCGCGTCTCTTCTTCCTCCGCCTCGAGGAGGTGGCTTCATTTCGTTGTGTGGGCCCGTTGGCTGCCGCCATCAATGACGCGCCTTGTGCCTCTTCTGGCATCTCCTTTTGCCTCTCGGTGGCCTCACGGGGCCGGCGTGTGGAGGCCGTGATGGCGACAGTCCCCGCTCGCCTGTTCCTGATTTCCGTCTGGAACACGGGGCACTTTATGTTGCTCGCGGGGTGCGGGCCACCGCAGTTGACGCAGGTGGCCGGCTCTTCCCGCGGGCGTGGGCAGTCTCGTGCCGCGTGCTCCTCCCCGCATCGCACGCAAGCGAGCGGTCGGTGGCACTGGTGCGAGCTGTGCCTGAACCGTTGGCACCGGTGACACTGAGCGGGCCCACGTTTGCCGCGCCAAGCCTCGATTGTGACACCCCGCATGTATAAAAATACGGTGGTGTCGAATATGGCCCGGACGTCGGGGGTCCTCTTGAGGATGGCGTGAAATATGCAGCCGGGTCTTCCTTGTGCGCCTTTGATATGGCGCACGTACTCCGGCTGGTACCCCAACGCCCGGAGTTCCTCCTCGATCTCCTGAGGGGGGGTGTCCGCCGGCAACCCCCTTATGGCAATCTTGAACTTCTTGTCCGCTGGTAGGGAGTAGGCGAACCAGGAGACGCCGCTGTCTTTCTCCTTTTCCAGGCTGGTCAAATATCTTTGGACCACCCTGTATTCGTCCTCACTATTTGGGACGAATTTAACGCCCGTTCCAAATGGCCGAGCATTGGGAGGGTGGCCAAGCTTTGCTGTTAGGGCCCTGAAGTGGGTGGCCCAATTTGGTAGCCTCTCTGCTACCAGCGGCGGATATCGCGGCTTCCCCGGTTGTTTCGTCGTCGTCGTCGTCGTCGTCGTCTTCGTCGTCGCCGTCGTCGTCGCCGTTACGGTACCGGGGGTGGTAGCAGGGGGTGCGAGAGAGGTAGAGGGGACAGGGGTAAAAGTTAAAGCACTTACCCCTGTAGCTGACATGTCCGGTGAGGGTGCGGAGTGTCGCACTGCGTCGGCGAATGTGGGCGACCGCGGTGAGTCCAGGCAGGACCGCTTCGCCATCTCCACCTCGGTGTCGCTGGAACTTCTTCTTCTTCGCTGGGGTTTGGGCTCCAGGTCAAACTCGAAGCCAAAGCCCAGCGGCCGCGACAATGGGGTCATAAATTCAACCCCTACTCCATCTGTGGGCGGCTGTCCGGATCTCGGAGTCGTGTCCGACGACACGTCTTCCTGACCGGACGCGGCCGAACACACCGATACTATCGACATGTTCGATCCCGCGCGTGATGAACCTGCCGATAGCATGGCAGGCGAGTCGCGGGCGGAGGTGCGGGGGGGCGCCGGTGAGTCAGGCGCCCGTGGAGAACACAACACTTCACTAAAGTCAGTATTCGCGGCACTCGCCGGTCCCGCCAGCGAGAAGCGGGGACCGGGCGCGGCGGAGCGCGAAGCTGTCACAGCTTTAGCCGCTGCACCCGCGGGCGCGGGCGGCGACGTGAAGCGCGGCGGAGGCGCAGCGGTGTGCGCGGGAAGTGCGCGGGAGCGCGCGGGTGGTACGGACGCGTGCGGCGCGGAGGCGCGCGCGGCGGGCAGCGCAGCGGTGCGCGCGGCGGGCGGCACAGTGGTGCGCGCGGCGGATGGCGCCGCGGTGCGCGCGGCGGTCGGCGCATCGGCACGCGCGGCGGGCGGCGCAGCGGTGCGCGCGGCTGGCGGCGCAGCAGAGCGCGCGGCGGGGGTCGCGCGGCTAGTATGCGCGAGTGGCCCCGGGGCCATAATCGGCACTGGGCGAAACGCGGCGGGGCGGATAGGCACAGCTTGCGGGCGGCTCGACGATGGCGTCGGCGCAACACGCGCAGGCGCCGATGACGTCGGCGGGCCGGCGGCAGCAGCGGCACTTCTCCCCCCTCCTCTTCTCTCTTCTCCCCTCATCTGCGATGGTCCGGCTGACGGCGGACCGGACGCCGCGTCGCCGATGTTCGGCAGCGACGTCGCCCGGTCCAACGCCTGACGGGCGTCGGGGCGCCCGGCATCGCGGCCAAACGAGGCGCGTTTGTCGGGCTTCGGCATCTCAGCGGGTGGTGGTCTCCGCGGCCGCTGCGGTGAGCAAGCTCACCGAGCAGCAGCGGTGGCTCCCTCTGTGTCTGCACAGGTGCCGGCTGTGTTACCTGCACACACACAAAGGAAACTAATAAAATTTGCGGCCCGCGCGGATAACTACACTGACACTGAACTGATGACCGTGTAGCTCGACCACTGGCGATCCAACTGACTTTGGTTTTACAAGTAAGGCTTTTTATATGCCCCAGTGGCGTTAGTTCTATCCCTACTATTTCCCACGCTTTGGGTGGTCTAACAAAGTACTGGCTACGCTATTTAAAACTATTGTAAACACATAAAAACAAACTTACTTGGAACTATTACAAATGGACCGACAACAATGAGTTCGTTTCCTAAAACTAAGAAAGATATTTTGTGCGGATTACAATTTAAGCACAACTGTTACCTATTCAACAAAAGGTCTCACAAGATGCCGACAGTAATTAGTCCCTTTAACAGTGCTGCTAGTAAACATTTTAGAATATAAAACAATGAATTTTCATACGAAAACGCCCGGCGATAAGCGAAACAATAACCAAACATTTCGGGCGCCGTGGGAATCTCTAGCATCTGTTGGACTTAAGGCCGCATGCTAATTTTCCACAAACTGAAAATACCACATGCCTAAAGACTATCATATTACCATGTTCACTAAATGGAGCAGCTATCCTGCACATAGACAGTAAAGGCAGATTGAATAACTGACTGTTCAGCGTGACACAGCACTACAAGATACAAGAAACAGTTAAATTTGAAAATTATAAATAAACAATAAAAATAATAAAAATATGGGGCTACAGAGGGAGGAAACAATCTGACCGCGTACCGTGTTCGGATGCACTCTCTTTTTCAGGTGCTTGAGCCAGCTCTCAACGTTTCGGCACAACGACTGTCGGATCAGGTGCGGGTCATCCAGCGTAATCATATGTTGGATGACACTGTACTTGATCGCCTGCGAAGTGAAATGCAGAGTAGCCGTGTGATCGCCCCCCTGTCGCAGACTATTGTTGCACCACCACCACCACAGTGCAACACAAATCAAGCTGACGAGGGGAGTGATGACACGGCTGCAAACGTAAGTACCCAGTGCAATGAGGAATTGAGGAGTGCTTTGGAGGGTGCGATTCAGGAATATCGGTTCGTATCGCCCGAACTTAGGCCACGCTTACCTCGTTTGCCCATGCATAACAAAAATAGGGCGCTGGTGGCGGCTCTGGATTCGCAGTTGTCAAACTATTTTGATGACTGCGAAGACCTCACCGATACTCATTCGATTCTGTACTGCGCGGCTGTAGCGGCATGTCGTGTAGCTCACGTCAAATTTGCTAATGACTCTAGAGCTACACGACCGAAACCAGCCGTACCAGCTTGGCAGTGCAGGATTGAGCGCCGTATTGGTGGGGCCAGAGCGCTCATCGGCAAACTAATCTGCTTCAGGGAGGGCAATACTCGCCCCAGAGTGATGCGCTTTGTGAGACGGGCGTTCTCAGGGACTGATGTCAGCCCTCAGGACTATATGTCACGTGTCACAGAGCGCATCGACTTCCTGAGGCAGAAAGTATATGCATGGGCAAACCGTATTCGTAGGTATAAGCGGCGGGTGGACCGATACACTCAGAATCGCACCTTCCAGAGCGATGAAAGGTGGGTTTATAGGGGTTGGGAGCGACCGGACCAAGGTGTGACTGACACGCGCCTGCCGGATGATGATGCCATGTGTTCTTTCTGGCGCAGTATCTGGTCGGTGCCTGTCGGTCACACCGAGGGTGATTGGGCTCGGGAAGTCGAGCGAGCCTGCGATCCAATACCAGAAATGGGGGCTATTACCATCTGTCCCCAAGATGTAGCTCGTGCGGTTCGTCCGTTGCCAAATTGGAAGTCTCCAGGGCCGGACGGACTGCATAACTTCTGGATAAAATGGTTTCCCGGGTCGCACGCTCGCTTGGCGGCTCAGTACCAGTCAGCCTTACAGTCAGGGTCGCTACCCCAGTTCCTAACGACAGGAATAACCCACCTGCTCCATAAATCAGGTAGTACTGCGGAGCCCAAAAATTATAGACCGATCACTTGTCTACCGACGGTCTATAAGGTTCTTACATCCATTTTGAGAGCTAAAATTAACGAACATATAGACACCAACTCCATCATGTCTGTCTCTCAAAATGGATCTAGGAACGGGTCCCGTGGTACTAAGGAGCTACTCCTCATTGATATGGCCATTAGCCAACAGGTTCGTCGTTCCCGTAAGGATCTGTCGACATGTTGGATAGACTATAAGAAGGCCTATGACTCGGTGCCACATACATGGCTCATGAGGGTGCTGGAGTTGTATAAAGTAGATGCAACTCTGCGCACCTTCCTGATGTCGTGTATGGGGCAATGGAGGACGGTCCTTCGCTATCCAGGATGTCGAAATATCCAGAGGAATAGCGAGCCGATAAGGATCGAGCGAGGTATATTTCAGGGCGATAGTTTGAGTCCACTTTGGTTCTGCTTAGCCTTGAATCCTCTAAGCACACTGCTGGAGGATTCAGGTCTAGGCTATCGGCTCAGGAGAGGTGGTCAGGTTATATCCCACCTCCTCTACATGGATGACCTAAAACTCTTTGCCCCCAACAATTTGCAACTGATGGAGCTACTGAAAGTAACTGAAACTTTCAGTAGCGCCATCAGGATGGAATTTGGAGTGGACAAATGTGCGGTCATGCATGTAAAGCGAGGGGAGATTGTGGAATCCGTGGGAACCCAACTCTCGGATTCCATAAACCTTAGAACCCTCTCCGCAGCCGAAACCTATAAGTATTTGTGTATGTCGGAAGCGTTAGGCATCAATGTTGCTGACATGAAGCAATCGTTGAAGGAGCGCTTCTTTGGCCGCCTGAAAAAAGTATTTAATAGTCTTCTATCAGGCGGAAACAAGGTGCGCGCCTTCAACGGTTGGGTCATGCCGGTTTTGATGTACTCTTTTGGCATACTCTAATGGACTCAGACTGAACTCGATGCCCTGGATCGGAGGGTCCGTACGCTGTTGACTGCATATCGAATGCATCACCCACGGTCATCGGTAATGAGACTGTATATCCCACGAAAGTGTGGAGGCCGAGGCTTTTTAAACGCTAAGACCCTCCACAATCGCGAGATATGCAGTCTCAGGGAATATTTCCTAGAAGCCGACGTGGGGATGCATCGAGATGTGGTCGCGGTGGACAAGGGCTTCACCCCGCTCTCCTTGGCTAAAGAGAACTGGCGCAAACCTGTAGTGCTTGACACTAACGATCGCATGGAGGTATGGCAGAGTAAGGAGCTTCACGGACGCTTTTTCCGGGCCCTACATGGACCCGATGTAGATTTGCTAGCGTCCGTAGCCTGGCTGCGTTCCGGTGACCTCTTTGGGGAAACCGAAGGTTTTGTCTGTGCAATTATGGACGAAGTTATCATGACGAACAATTACCGGAGATTTATTGTGAAAGACGGAACGGTTGACATCTGTCGGGCATGCCACCGACCGGGAGAATCAATTCGACACATTATCTCCGGATGTTCTCGTCTAGCTAACGAAGAGTACTTGCATAGGCACAACCTTGTAGCCAGGATTATCCATCAGCAACTTGCTCTGAAATACAGCCTTGTGGAATCGGAGGTGCCATACTACAGGTATGTGCCCGACCCAGTTCTCGAAAATGGAAATATCACATTGTACTGGGACCGATCCATCATCACTGACAGGACTATTGTTGCCAATAAGCCTGATATAGTGGTGGTGGATCGAACAGAGCGGCGCGCAATGGTTGTTGACATAACGGTCCCGCATGACGGGAACCTCGTGAAAGCTGAGAAAGATAAACAAATCAAGTATCTTGACTTGGCTCGCGAGGTTGTCGACATGTGGGATGTGGACTCAGCAATCATTGTGCCGATAGTCGTATCAGCCAATGGCTTAATTGCCAAGAGCCTCGACCAACACCTAAGGAGGCTCTCGTTGGGCAGCTGGATCAAGGGCTTGATTCAGAAAGCGGTGCTTCTGGACACGGCCCGCATTGTTAGGAGGTTCCTCTCTCTGGAGCCCTGACCGCCGGTAGCTTGGACCCTGTTCCCGATATCGGTGGGCTACTATTTTTATATTTTTAAATGTTTTTATATTCTTTTTATTCTAATATTTAAAAATGTAAACAGTATGTGTAAAATGAAATAAAAAAAAAATAATAATAATATCAATCTTGCAGTCAATAAAATGAACATTAAAACAAAAAATCAAAGAGAAGAAAAACATGCGTAATTCAAAAAATTCAAATTATTCAAATTAAAATTATCAGTAAGCATGATTGCAATCAAACAAAAGTCAAAAATCATTCAGAAATAAAATAAGAATTAACAATCAATAAAATTAATATTCAAAACAAAAGAACCAAAACAAAATTAAAGATAAGATCAACATGCGAAATTATAAACATCATCATCAATTGCTGAATCAGAACCGAGCTTGTCATTATCTAGATTACAGCTTGTGTGAACAAGAAGCCATTCAGACGCCTATAAAACTAGACAATCACAAGAACAATAAAACAGAACTTATGTAACTTCCACTAGTTATGTAGGTGTAGGAAGGTACTTATAACACCATGGAAACTAGTGGAAAATGCCGAGAAAACTAATAACACACCAGTTATAACTTATGATGATACAGTCAGCCTCGAAAAGATGTATAGGTATGTCGCTTAAGAGCCTTCCAGTACCTAAACAGCCTAGCCTGTTAATTAAACGGCCACGCGGTTCAACTAGAGGCTTTGCGTTGTCTGTCAGTAAATTAATGAACTTAAGGGGGATGCGCTAAGGTAGCCCCGTGAAATTCAAATTTTCTTACCTACGTTTTTTTGCAATTTGCAGGTCAGTGTCAGGTTGTATGTTGATTAAAATATGATTCGCGGCCGTAACTAACATGGCTTTACAGAATTATAATCATTAGCATCAGCAATACAACTCCATAGGTTAGAATTGGCCTCACATGAAATAGTCATTCAATAGGCTAATAAGAACTTAGAGAGTTTTGATGATATTTATGATTATAATTCTATAAATATCTAAATATTTGATACGGCCGCGAATCATAAATATTTAGATCAACATACATTAACTAATACTGACTTGCAAATTGCAAAAACGTAAGAAATTCTGAATTTCGCGGGGTACCCTGGCGCTTTTGGAACACAAATTGTAGACAATCAAATGAATTCTTCTCGATGTACCTACCTACAGGTAGCCTACCTACCTACTTTTTGAGGCAGACTGTAACTATCTAAAACGTGTTGTCAGAGCCTGGTACCTACGCGATCAAACTAATAATTTCGCTAATCACTCTATTATTTAGGTGCAACTGGGTTTTATAATAGCGTGACATAGGTACCTACTTTAGCTTGTTAGACCTATTGTCAAGAATGCCAATAGGAACTAAGAGATAACCCAGTAAAAGGAATTTGTAACATCATGTCTTGACGCACCTATTCCTAATGGATGAGATTAAGGCGTTTTGGGAAATGGAGCCATTTTGGAGCCATTTCTCATCGAAACCAATCAGATTATTTAAGCAAATGTTGGTCTGCTAGTTAACGTGTTGAGAACCAGGTCATTGAAAAGGAAATTTCATTGCGTAGTGACGCTTTCACTAAATAACTAAACTTAGATAAATTGGACGATTGGTGTGCATTTTGTTTTAGCATTGTTAATTTTGCTAAGATGTAAGAAAATATCTTTAAAAATATATAAGCGACGAATTGATAACCTCCTCCTTTTTTTGAAGTCGGTCAAAAATATCTGACACCGCTTTGCCGCATGCAAGAGTTTTTATACCATGCATACATACATGGTATAAAAACTCTTTTGACCTAGGTAGGTTGGTAGGGTAGGTATATCGTAGAGATTATACCCAGGAGATCGAAAACGGTAACAGGCAATTTCATCCACCTATTTTACAAATAATGTAATATTTTACGACCTATCATTCTAGGTAAATAGGACTAGGGACTAATAAGGACTGATTAGTATGAACCATTTCTTGAATTTATCAGGCAGATATTGCCTATCCGAACAGACACATATCTCTTAAGGGGATACATCGATAAATTTTGTTTTTAAAAGTACTATATAAGCAAATTAATGTTTAATTATGGTTAAAGCATTTGGATATGCCATATGTGTTATTTGACTATATTGTCTACTGCTGTAGGTACCCACTAAAACCGAAACATGATTAGGTACCTACCTACTTATTTTTTTTTTAAATTTACTTTAAATCGAAGGTATTTAAATATGATAAGAACTTACTATGCTAATAATTTATTTAGGTATAGCATTTTGTCACATATATACATTCAAGCGTTTAAATTCCGGTTACCGTGAGTTTTCTATCTCGCGTGTCAAACTAGACAGCCCTAACGCTATTAATCACTAGCACACCAAGCTAAACCACGCTTCGATGTATACTCTTAAGATTTATTTATCAACCGTACCTAAATCGCTCATACCTACAATGGATTCCCTACAAAACAAGGGTGGTCTCCTTGCTACAAAACTTTTTTTTTCTTTTCCAGCCTCTTCTCGCAGTAACAAGCGTAGTAGCTGGCTTCAGCATGTGTCTCCTAGGAGTCTGGTTCTACCTACAAAGTATAGGAGTCTTCATGCCGGGCTGGGTACCGATCGTCGCGCTATGTACGTGCATATTCGCTGACGCATCCGGTTTGCAACCCCTGCCGTTTGTTATCATGACTGAGATGTTCAACTTCCAGGTATGTTTCGAGTTTAGCTTCTTTTGGTTTTATGTGTGCCAGCATGGTAGGTACTTATGTTTGGAGTAGATACTTATAAATAGTCGCTAATTAATTAGGCTTCGAAGCTGGAAATGATGCTGCAAAAGGATGAGAAGATATCTCCAGTGGCACAGATTAATACAGATGGGACACTCCGAAAAAGCGACTCTCTTACGACACAATAAAGTGCAATTCAGGTCGCACAACGCTTATTACCTAGTTTTATTCACCTACAAGTAGCCTCTCTTTCTATCGCGTAGGTAACTCTTATACCTTCTGACTCGTTAGGGTTGTCTTCTTTTACGACGCGGCGCGTGAGTGAGTATCGAACTAACGTGCGAGCCGACCGGTGCGCGGCAGCCCACACTGAATTGACCCCGTGAGCCCGCCGCGTACTTGTAGCTTCATACCTAAACTGCGGAGTATCCCATCTGTATTAATCTGTGCCAGTGGGTAGGGGACGGTCGGGCAAGACGGGCCCCTTAAGGTTGATCAATTCAAATCCATATAAATTAAAAGATATTTAATGAACAAAATAAACATTCTTGAAAACAAGCTCTTTGGCTATCATAATCAACATAATTAATGAAAAAAATAATCAACATTTTTGACCAACAACAACTTTTTTTTAAATTGTAAAAAACCCGTTTTGCCCTTAGGGGGTTGGTAAATCTTCGAGGTGGCCCTGCACAAGTCCGAGGCCATGTGTTTTCATGGTCCTCGGAATGCGCCACCGTCGGGTTCCGATATAACGGTGGGAGGGGTTCACATCGGAGTCGGGTCGACGATGAAGTACCTGGGACTCGTCCTCGACAGCCGGTGGAACTTCGTGGAGCATTTCCGACGTTTGGCTCCCAGACTGGCACGGGCTGGGGCTGCCTTGAGGCGGCTCCTGCCCAATCTGGGGGGTCCAAACGCCTCCTGCCGGAGGCTCTACGCGGGGGTCGTGCGGTCCATGGCCCTTTACGGAGCACCGGTGTGGGCGCGTTCCCTAAGGCTGGGACCAGCCGGCAGGTTGAACGCGTCCCAGAGGGTCATGGCCATCCGGCTAGTCCGGGGATACCGCACGGTCTCCCGGGAGGCGGCGAGCCTCCTTGCCGGATTGCCGCCGTGGGATCTGGAGGCAAAGGTCCTCGCGCACGTGTGGGAGTGGCGCGAGGAGGCGAAGCGCCGGGGCGTAACTCCGCTGCCGCGAGAAATCACGGTACAGCGGACAGAGCTCCGGCGGGATCTCATGGCGGCATGGAGAGCGCGACTGTCGCAACCCAGCGCTGGGCACGCCACAATAGCGGCGATAAGTCCCCTCTTTGAGGAGTGGTTAGAGAGGCGCCACGGCGTCCTCACCTTCCGCCTGACGCAGGTCCTCACCGGACACGGTTGTTTCGGGAGGTTCCTGTTTCGCATAAGGCGGGAGGAAACGCCCGGGTGTTTCCATTGTGTGGATCGCCCGGAGGACACGGTGGAGCATACAGTGGAGGTCTGCCCGGCTTGGGCAGAGCACCGCCGTGTTCTCACGGAGGCGATCGGCGGCGGCGATCTCTCGCGTCCGAGCCTGGTCCAGGCCATGGTTCGGAGCGAGAGTGCATGGGAGGCCGTCACCTCCTTCTGCGAAGCAGTGATGCTCGCGAAGGAGGAGGCGGAACGCGTGAGGGAGAGGCAGCCTCACGCCCTCAGTCGCCGCAGGAGACGCCCTGGGCGGCGGGAATCGCGGGGCGATTTCCGGCCACCGTAGGCGCGGGCCTGCGGACGGTGAGCAGCGGGTAGCTCGCCGTCCGGTAAGGACCAGGCCCGAGTCGACGGCGCGTCGTGTTCCACGCGCGCCTCAAAGAGATGTCAGCAAGTGACGGGGCCCAATAGGGCCGACGCCGCTGGGGTCGCGGGTTGTCTGAAAGGGTTACCGCGGCCCTGGCATAGGCAACTGAAGGAACACGGGTGGGTTTTAGTCAGTAAAAGTCTGACACGCCCTCCCGCTCCACCCAGAGCGGGAGAAGTTATTTGATGATTTCCCACCCTCAAAAAAAAAAAAAAAAAAAAAAAAAAAAAAAAAGGGGGTTGGTAAAACGGGTATCCCAGGTGGGTAAAAGAGTACAATATCCAGCTTATATTCTAATCAAAACTGAGATCACAGAAGTAAGATCCATGGCCACTATAGGAAGAGCATGAGTCATGAGCCCACTCTCGACATTGTGAGCATTGAATCCAGTCCTCAGAGGGGGACTTACGTATTTTTCCTTGCATATTATACAATAAAAGTCGCCATTTTCTTTATCCGTCTTAGTCGATGATGACGGCTTTGGATCGGTAACTTTCACCTGTCCAGGTTTTGATGGCTTTGGGTACTACCCGTCTTGCCCGCCCCCGTTTTGCCCTCCACCCCAAAGTCTGAGCTGACGTTAAAAAATACACACAAAATTAAGTATTTTGTTAGCTAAATGTACTCACATCAGATACATTAAAGACTAAGCTTTATCGTGAGCAGCATTGATGCACAGTAAATTTCACATAAATCATAATATATACAGCGTACTCACCTTTTGTTTTTTTTATTTTTTGGCGCGAAAACTTGTACAGACTCCGGTGCACTCGAATGGCTCATGCCGCTCGCCGCGGCGTACTGATTTGCCGGGGGGGGGGGGGAATGCGCTAGCGCTATACGTAACATTATTGTCTCGCTCTTGCATTAGAACAGAGTTAGAAGAAGTACCCTTTTTGCCTACCGTCACCTTCTTGCCCGACCGTCCGTAAATTAATTATGTCACTGCGGTCACCCGAAAGTATAAACAGTTTCCAAGGATTTTCAGAGCCTGTTGATAAAGCGAGTCATTTGCCATTTAGGTAGGTACCTACTTAAGAAGTGAACAAGACGATACTAAAGCATAGCCTTTTCCTTTTTTGGATGTGGTTAAAATTTAAATGTCTCGGTTCCGCTTTCTATTCAAACCACAGACTTATATTGGCTAGACGACGCAAGTGTATGTACTTCGCGTGTAAAAAGGGAGTAAAATTGACTTCCTTCAGCGCTGCTTCCATTCAGTCCGCGCTCGAACGTTCTTGATGCCGGTCGTCAACCAAAAACTAAAAAATGTTAAATTATGCGGTATTGAGCTGTAGAAACTACACAAAAAAAATGGAACGAGATAATGGAAACGTTTCCTTTCATCGATAAGTCATATTGTTATTAAATTATGTGTTTTTTATTGCAAAATCAATTATTTTGTGTTCATTGTGTTCTTACAATGAACACTATGTAACTGAGTGTGTATCAAATAATTCATGATACATTGCCGTTTTTAGTTACAAGGCAGTATGTAGGACTTGTCTGTTAAAACACGCAATGAAAATTAAAATGATCGATATTGTCACTTGTCGCTCAGCTTCGTGGTACAGTCGCTATTCTCATTTTTCTGTCAAATAAAGCAAATAGTGTTGTACACACAGTTTGTACAGTCAATCTCGATTCTAATCGATTTTGGAAACAGAGGAATGATAATGTTTGCGTTGGGTTTTTTGTGACATGTAATTTTTTTTTTACTCCAATGTGCCAATTTAGTGATTTTGTTTAGAATATTATTTACAGATTTCCAAGTGATACCAAAGTTAAATAAATATGGATTGAAGCGACGGGGCATGAAAATTGGTTCCCAACACAATATAGTCGAATTTGCTCTGTTCATTTTAATGAAGGCAGCTTTACGGAAACAAAAAGTTTCGACGCCTGACTACAATTGATGTATTGAAGGCGTTAACTAATGCTAGAGTTAGTGGATTGACTTTAGGCTCGAATTCACTGGCATCGTTCTCTAAAACCTAAAATTCTCTATGTTTTATAGAAATCAGTAGGTACTTAGATGTTGTCGATGTCGGAACTCTTATGCGTATTGTTTAAGGCTGAGATCCGATTTAAAAGTGTTCATCTAATCGAATCTGTTCCCGGTTTTTTGTTAGAATTTTAGGATTAAAGAATGGTGCCAGTGAATAGAACCCGCCGCAAGCTTTACATTTTATTTTACATTTGCTTTTTTTTTCAGGAATTATTACAAATATTTTAAATTTATTTTTACTAATTTATTTACTTAGTTCTGGATCGGATTTTATTTCATAGCGACTTCTACTGGCTTTTCTTTTTGTAGATAAAATGTCTTCTAGGGTTTTTTATTAACGTTGTAACTTGCCTGCAACAAAGTACATAATAAGACTAATTAGGTTCAACCAACCAATTAGAACCAGTTATATAATGACATAATCGAAAATGACTAACATTTCAGTAAAAAAAAAAACAAATAATTTTAGATTTATCATTCCTCTGTCGATGAACTCGAATAATCGATTGCAAAATCGATATTATAAAATTATTATTTTTTACTCAAATAATCTTTACGTAACACTCCCTCTTCCCTTTCGGGATACCTAGGCACAACCGGAAGCAGTGTGAAACTACTTGTTTCACACTGCTTCCGGTATAAGATGCAAGCGGACGGAATGCTCGCACGCGACTTCTCGCTCCAAAGACGAGGCGAAACGCGGCGGGGCCTTTAAATCGTTTTGAATCGTTTACTCGCGGACGGGGAGTTCCCATCACTAAATCGCTCATGTGACGTCACAGTAGGTGGAAAAATAATGGCACGCTTGGTTTCTATTCAGACGATGAGACTTGCGTAATCTAGCCAATATAAGTCTGTGATTCAAACTATTTTTTACTTTCAGCTCCGAGGCACAGTAGCGACCCTCATCATGGCGATATCCCTGGCCACCGACTTCGCACTCCTCAAACTGTTCGCTCCCCTCAACGTCTGGATAGGCTACCACTCTACCTTCTGGGTGTTCAGTTTCATATGCCTCGCAAACGTATTCTACCTTATCTTCTGCGTTCCTGAGACTAAAATGAGGAGTCTAGAAGACATTTACGCAGATTTAGAAGGAAAGAAGACGAAAAAGAAGGATGTTGAAGATGTAGTGGAGACGAATCATGTTTAGGTGATGTTCCTAGTAGAGAAATGACTTTTTGTTGAGTTTGTGGTGTTGAAGAATATGTGAAGCCATTTTGGCCTGATAGGTAGGTAGGTACCTACCCACCTACAAAATGGCGGATTTTTAGTGGGATAAGTAGGTATTCGTATCATTCATATTCATCAGCCATTTTGGTTAAAAACTGACAGTGAAAAGAAATTGGCGGGAATTGTTAGAACTAAAACTAGGCAGCTATTTTATTTTAATAGTTAAAGATTATGGACGTTATTTATAAGATCTTGATAATATGTTGAAATATATTATTTTTAAATAAATGTGAAAGACAATTTAAAGTGCAAAGAATGCGTTATTAATACTTAGACCACTTTATGTAATTTCAATATTCATTTCGTTGCAAGAGTTCTGTAGAAAATCTGCGAAATTCAGTATTACTCATTGTATAGATATTAGTTTAATTTAAGAATCTCTTTTGTAAACGGCCTCCTTCATGTCATTCCATGTTGCCATAATAAAATAATAGGTTTATCTAAGATTACTGGTCACATTGTCTGTTTCTAGTCACCGGTAAAAATATCTGCTCAACACATTTTAGCGTGATAATATTTTTGGTATTAAAATTATTTTTCTTCATGAATCAACCAAATAGACAATGTTGCCTTAAATAAATAAATAATAGTTAGTATTTTTATTTAGCATAAAATAGATAGAAGCCATATTGCAATGTGTTTATATAGCGCGTAAGTGTAAACAGTGGCAATCTTTTATTGGGTCATTGTACTCATCATTATGAACAACTTTTACTATGGGACCAAACATGAAATCGCAAAAAAAAATCAGCTGTTCGGTACATTTTATGTTCGCATAATTCGTCAAAATGTAGGGAACAGCTGAATTTTTCGCGATTGGTCCCATAGTAAAAATTGTTCATAATGATGAGTACAATGACCCCTTAAAAGACTGCCACTGTTTACACTTACACCCTGTATAATCCCATTACTCCAACTTTTTGATTGTTTTAAATTTATTTTTGATATAATTTTGTATCCAGATATTTTCTACCATTGGACATTTTTTTATGAAGTAGAGTTTTTTATAAAGGTAGTAAAATGTAAGTTTTATGACTGGAAATGTAATTATTGTGATGTGCAAAATGACAAAACAATATTACTAGCAACACTGTTTTCCAATAAACAGATTTTTAATTAATAACCATTTAAGCTAGGTAATCCCATGTACTAGCGATAATATTCAGATTTACATTTATAGGACAGAATGTTGTGTAAAGGTGAGCGTCCACTGATCCACGCTGGCCGCACCGCACGCACGGCACGCGACGGATTTCGATTTACTTTGTATGAATTCGTAAAGTACTGCGTGCTACCGGTACCGCCCGCATTTTCATTTCTTCATACGAACAAACCAAAATCCGTTGCGTGCCGTGCGTGCGGCGGTCGCGGGCAATTGGACGCTCAGCTCAATAAATAGGTGTAATTTGAAAAAAAAAACAGCCTAATTGCGTAAATCACAATCCGAAAGATTTTGCTAATGCATTGCTTCATAATTATTTTATTATATTTGAAAATTCGTCTGTTCAACAAAGTAAATATAGAAACCATGGTAACCGTAATAGCATCCAAACGGGTGCTTTAATGTTTGTACTGAATTTCATAATGCAACTTCACTACAACAGCGCCGTAACTTAAAAAAAAAGAACTTATTCGAATTCACGTCGTATACTATGACGCCGGCCGCCATGTTCGATGCGAGTATTAGTATTGCAAAAAACTGTTTCAGAACCTTTTATAGAGGATTTAACATGGATGTAGATAAAGTCTTGTATGCAACTGTACATAATTAGGTATTAAAACACTCACGCCCGCATTCGTGTTTTAATGCCCCTTATTATACGTCAGTTGCATAAATAACTATTGTTGAACTGACAATATAAAAGGCATTGCTATTATGTGTTACGCAATTACTCCGCAGGTATGTGATAATTAATAAAATACTTACAAAAACATTTTGTTTTTTCTCATAAGCCCAACTAAACGACGGTAAACATCAAGGTTTTAGTAAAATAAAACAAAAATGCCAGTTTTAGAAGATTTACTTATCATAATAAATAACCAGCTTAGTTTACAAAAGCATTATTTTTTTTACATTTTTTCCCTTCGTTTTATTAAAAAATATCGTTTATAATTTATAACTCAAGTGTAATTATTGCCAGTTTACGTGTTATCTGTCAATGATTTTAATTTTTATTAAAAAATATTATTTTAGACCATGCTCAGACTTATTACCAAATGGCCTAAAAGTTAACATTGACGATATTTATCTACGAATGTACCAAAGATTTCGTCAATATTTTTTTGGCCCAATTTCTCGGCAAGAAAGAACATGGTTCTAATCATGGCTCTAATCGCTCGATACTTATAAAAAAGACTAGTTGCGTACAACATTGTTTATAACTATATTTTATACATATTATGTGGTGTTGGACTCCGTTCATTACGGCGTAACATGTTAATATATTTTCCGAAGTTGGTTTGAAACAAAAAAAAACTTAAAAAAAATTGATTTGACTTGTAAAAAATTTTTTTAGTTTGTCATTAATGTGTAGGTATATTATAGTTTTAGAATTTAGATACATTTGATTTATTTCTTCTGGCAAATTAGGAGGGTATATTGACAATTTTATTTCAATCGTGTAACCTTAATGGTAGGTACTATTTTAAAACTTATTTGTCACGACTATTTTCAAGCACATGTTACGCCATAATGCAGGGAGACCCTAAAATTAGAAGGTTGGTGTACTAAAAGGTCTCTAAGATCACCCATAACAAAAGTGGGTAGTCAGAAATCTCGAAACACAAACAAAGACTGAAGACATTTTGTATGAAATAACATTAACGACTAACATTCACACATGCTATTTCAGGAACATACAAATACACATTTTTATCATTAATATTTTAGCTGTCAAATATGTTTACCATTTTAAAGGCAACCGGTACCCGGTGCAATTTAATTGTTCATTAAATACAATACATTGGAGCAATTACTTAGTGGTTCACACATAGTTTCCATGGTGCAACTTTTAATATTGCTTCCAGTTATTGTTTTACCGGCAATATTGCTCCATATAAATGGGGCCTTAATCTTATAATTATAGTCTATTTTGTAGCAGATATAAACAAATTATTAAGGCATCTGAAGTATTTTTATATTACATTGTTTTTTTTTTTGTTGTACAAGCGACGATAGATGTTTCAAAACCACAACCATTAGAGATGTTTAAAAATATTACCTACTCCATTTTTGGCATGCTGCGGTCGAAAACAGGCCTACGGATACTGACTTTTGTGTTTTTTGAAAACGCCATACACCAAAGTGAATATGAATTAAACATGATCTGAAGTTTGCGGAACAATGTCGAAAATATTTCTTATAATTTCCGTCACGATAATCACACTAAGTTAAAAGTTTTATGATTTAATATTATTTATTACTTTAGTAGGTATTTCGATATCCGATATGCGTTTATTTCATACAAAATTTGAAAATTTTAACATTACAATACGATGGCGATTTTACTGGAACCAAGTTCCTTAACGCGGCTTGCCGTAGGAGTTGACTGGTAGAAATCGTCACGTAAGGAAAAAGCGTTATGCCACCTCATGTGACTTTCTCTCTCTCTCTCGGTCTCTTTCTATTACACGAGTGTGCATGCGAGTATCGCTTAAGGAACTTCGTTCCTGACGGGGGTACCCCAACCGCACACGTTTTTTTTTTTGACAACACGATTACTAACTTCTAAACGACATCCAATTATTTACATACGACAAAAACGTAGTGTGGATTTGGTAAAAATATTATTTAACTTTTATTTTTATTAATAACACTGTAACAATATAGTGTAGAACATTTATATCAACGACATACCTACAGCTAATTGGTGTTTTTACATATTTATTGTGATAAGTAGTTACTTTATGAATTTGTCAAAAAAAAAAGTTTAAAACTCGGTGATTAAAAAAATGATTGGAAATAAAATCAAGTGTCGTCATCAATTTTATAATATAAATAATAAAAAGAAACGAATACAACAAACAAAGCACTGAGATCGCAATAGAAAAAAAAAAAAAATTAAGTCAAGTAATATTTGATAACCCGTCGAATACAACGTGTTTTCGCTTTAATTTGAGGCCATGGGATGCGTACCAATAAAACCATACCACAGATTAATACAGATGGGACACTCCGCAAAACCATTTAAATAAAAAGCGACTCTTGCTACGACACAATAAAGTGCAATTCAGGTCGCACAACGCTTATTACCTATAGTTATATTCAACTACAAGTTGCCTCTCTTTCTATCACGTAACTCTTATACCTTCTGACCTACTGAATTGGCCCCGCGGACGGGGCCCGCCGCGTACTTGTAGCTTCATACCTAAACTGCGGAGTGTTCCATCTGTATTAATCTGTGACCATACAATAACCTGAGCTGTCTTGTTAAGAAAACGGTGTAACCACAGAGCAACTATTTATTTTATACAGGTTGTTCTACCAATTCCACATTTTCTGTGTATGGTCAAATTCCGAAAATACTGTCGCCCATCTCACTGCAATCTCTGCATTAGAAGAGATTGCAGTGCTGTTTGGAGTATTCTGTGGTACCTATAACCTATATGACTGTAAATTAGGCAGAAGCCGCGAAGTTCTTAAAAAAAACTCTCACTATAATAACACCATTTCAGAATTTAATTTTGAACAAAATTATAAGAACATTCGACGGCCATATTGTCCGTACAATGGCCTGATTCAAAGGAAGTTTATATATCGATGCCTCACAGCCAAAAAGGGATAAGCGACATTTTTTGCGAAATCACGAAACTTATACTAGAAAGGTTTAGGTAGTGAAAAAAAGGTAAACAATCTTGATGTGTCTTTTATCTTTTTTTATTTTAAAACCATAGTTTTAAATATAAAATGCAACTAAAAACCAATGTAAATACAACAATAATGATTACTAAATCAATTGAACCATTATTTTAAGCAGTAGTTTATTTGTTTAGTATGTGTTTGTATAAAAAGTCACATCAAGATTGTTTACGTTTATTTCACCACCTAAGCCTTTCTTATATAGATGAATGGACGCAGAAAAAAAAGCCGATTCTAACGATATTATATAAGTCGATTTCGCAAAAAATGTCGCTTATCCCTTTTTGGCTGTTAGGCATCGATATATTTTCATATCTATCTACAATTTCAAAGATAATAAATCTTCACTGATATAAAATAATTTATTACACATAACGACATACCTTTAATTTAATTGGTAGCTGTACCAAGCATATTCCCATACACAAGACACACGACAGACAAACTAGCTGAGACTTTAACATACTTTCCCTTTTAAGGAGGATGCGCTAAGGCAGCCCGCAAAATCCAAATTTTCTTACGTTTTTTGCAATTTGCAGGTCAGTGTCAGGTTGTATGTTGATTAAAATATGTTTCGCGGCCGTAACTAACATAATGGCTTTACAAAATTATAATCATTACAATCTCCAAAACAACTCCATAAGGTAGAGTTTACCTCAAACCTCATGATTTCATGAAATCGCTAGGTTCGAGGTCAACTCTAACTTTTGGAGTAGTATTGCCGATTCTAATGATTATAATTTTGTAAAGCCATGTTAGTTACGGCCGCGAATCTGATTTTAATCAACATACAACCTGACACTGACCTGCAAATTGCAAAAAACGTAAGAAAATTTGAATTTCGCGGGCTGCCTTAGCGCATCTACCTTAATAATTGAACATAAGTCAACAAAGATATGATAGTATTACAAAGATTACTTATAGGGATTTAGACATTTTAACTCTTATTGTTTAGTCATCTGTTTGGTTGTAAAAAATAATAGATTTCTGAGTTTTTTTTTTTTTTTTTTCTTGGTTTCCATTTCCTAGGCGTAGTGTGATATTTATTCATTCTAGAACGGTCTACGGTATAGCGATTAAATACGTCGCTAATCCACTTAAAGCTAGTCCAATTCTAAACATTCGTATGATCGAAGATTTTTATTAACAAGTTCTGCATTTAAGTCAATTAGGCCGAAAATTGGCATTTCCAATCGTTGGCCTGATTATAAATTTGCAAAGAAACGCAAGATCGAATCCAATATTACGCTAGATTAAATACTCAAAGAGAAATATTAAGTTAATTTGTATCAGGGCTGCGAGAATTCATGCATTTTTAATTTTAATTAAACAAAAACGAGGTGGTTTTGACTTGATTTAAATTACAGTTATAAATTATTTATGGGACAAGTGGACCATTAAAATTGTTAAGACAATGTTTTCTATAAAAATATTTTATGATGATTATTGTGAAAATATTGATTTTCGCAAAACGGTGAAGGAAACCATCGTGAGGAAACAGGCATGTCCTAGAATCAAAAATTCGAAGACATGGAACATTCTACCAACCCGCATTGGGCCCGCGTAGTGGATTGCGGCCCACTCCCTCTCACAGAGAGGAGGCCTGTGTCCCAGCAGTGGGACCCTAATAGGTTGATTATTATATTGATTTTATTTGAAAAAACATGGTTGCTGTCTAAACAACTTTTTTTTTAAAGCTGCTGAAAGTGATTTTTATTTTGTTTCTGACAAATTTGATTTAAATCTTACAACCCAGATTAATATCCACCTAAGTCAACATTTAACCACAAATTTATTATTATTACAACCGCACAGACCTTAACACAGCCAAAGTAGTACATAATTTGAAAACTACATAATTATTATAATTTAGATTGTCTGACGATCACGCTAAATAAGATTCCACACACACACACTGACACCCAACGTTTTATATAAGCTAGGCCAAGAGTCGGTCTTGGAATCGTAAAACATACTTCAAAAAATAACAAAATTAGGACTTGATCTGGAGTCTTGAAAGAAGAAAATTGAAGAGATATTTAAGGTTATGAAAATACCATTGTGATTTAATATATATTTCCTCTAATCCTTATTTAATATCTATAGATCTTTTTACGTATAATTATAGTACATTATTTATTTAAATTACAACTACAATTTACAAGACTTAATTTAATTCCTAAACCGAGTAATTAAAAGTGTATCATATCAATTCGTTGACGGTTTAATTCGACATAATTTTCATAAATATTACCCGATTGCGGCAGAGCCCAAAAGAAGGGTAAAGTTTACTTCAATATTTCGTCTTAGAATCGACGTTATTGTTGGCCTACTTACAACTTATTGAAAACCTATTGACTATAATATCTCTTTATCATTATTTGCATCCAATATTGTCATAAAAGAGGATTATTTAAATTTTGTTCTATGATTTTCCGATGTACAGTTGAAGGACGTAAATATCGAGCAATAGAAAGGGGCTGTCTTACACCGGGGTAATAGCGTAAACACACTAAGCCGACGTTCGCACCACGGGCGTAATAAAATCGTGGCGATTTTTTTTCGCGCAATGCATTTTCAACGCTCTGCTTAGCGCCGAGAGTTGAAAATCCAACAGTGTGTTTTTTCGACGCGCTAGAATGCACTCTGTTGTTGTTAGGTTGGATTCTCAATGCTCGGCTCAACACCGAGAGTTGAAAATCCAGTGCGCGATAAAATCCGTCCGTGCGAACGTCGGCTTACAGTAGCAATGGCATTCGTTTCGACAGTTCAACAACAATTCATTGCGTTATTTGTGCAGACAAATTTTTCGAACATATGAAGCAATGGATTAACAATAAGCTTCAAAATCATTCAAATTGTAATTGATAGTGTGTTACGCTATTAGTGCTGCTATGAGCGACAGAGACAGCGCACTATAAATCGAACCTTTTTTTTAAACTTGATGTTCCATATTTACCGCCGGGTATAGTTCAACCAATTTAAAATTGCGCTTCTCTCAACAAAATTCTCTTTAGTAACAGAACAGTTTAATACAGATAGGACACTCCGCAAAATCATTTAAACAAAAAGCGACTCTTGCTACGACACAATAGAGTGCAATTAAACTTTTTAAACTTTCGCGATTTGTACACATTATAAAACAATATCGAGACCGGTCTTATCGCGATCTTCCTTTTTTACGAGGTAAACAGGTACCTACTTGTTTCCCGACGTTTCGACCGCCTTGCAGCGATCGGACCCGGAAAATAAGGATAGGATCGTCGGGAAACAAGTATGTACCTGTTTACCTCGTAAAAAAGGAAGATCGCGATAAGACCCGTTCTCGGTATTGTTTTACAATAAAGTGCAATTTAGCTCGCACAACGCTTATTACCCACGGTTATATTCACCTACAAGTTGCCTCTCTTTCTATCACGTAACTCTTATACCTTCTGACTCGTTAGGGTTGTCTTCTTTTACGACGCGGCGCGTGAGTGAGTATCGAACTAACGTGCGAGCCGGCCGGTGCGCGGCAGCCCACACTGAATTGACCCAGTGAGATGAGCCCGCCGCGTACTTGTAGCTTCATACCTAAACTGCGGATTGTGCCATCTGTATTAATCTGTGGTAACAATGAGGATTTTTTGAAATGAGGTTCACTAGGTGGCAGCACTGAGAATTCAGGTTCGGGCACTTGTTAAGTGTCAAAGCGCCTATATTTTCTTTATATTTTCTTTAGTCGTGACTAAATGAAGAACGTATGATGAACGTCATCATATATTTTATATTCATTGTCGAAATGGAAGACCTGTTGTCAAAGTAACAAGCGTGGAGAGGAACGCAATTTTTAACTAGACGCACTATTAAACTGTATATATTTCGATTTTTAGGTTAAACCCCAGAACAATTCCTAAAAGCGTGACCGTCAGACTTAAAAGAAAGTATTTTATCTCCGGCTGAAGTACTTTGCTTGATAGCATTCGTACAACCTGATTCTTACTAGTCAGGCATCTGTCGCTATACTCTCCTGCGTGACAGCTGACTCTACTGTCTCGTTCTTTTCTTCTTTCTCTTCTTTTACTTCTTCTGTCTTCTCTTCTCTACTCTCTGAGGGTTTGGAGTCGGTGGAGATAGAGCTGGATGTTAGGCTGTTAGGTTGGGAAGACTCTTTGCTTGCTGGCTCTTGTGAACTACGGTTGTCGGGCTGTTTTTCTTTTGAATCTGTGGATTGGAAGTTTAGTTTTAAAGATATAATTGTGTTTTGTTAAAATTATAGCCAGTTTTTTGAAAGCTCTGTAATGTAATTGAACAATTAACTTTCAAAAACCGGAAGATCTAGATGGGAACGTATTTATGATTACAGTTTTACTAAGTTAGCAGTAAGACGACGTTCGCACGGATGTAAAAATATCACGCACTGGATTTTCAACTCTCGGTGTTGAGCCGAGCATTGGGAATCCAACGTAACAACAACAGAATGCATTCTAGTGCGTCGAAAAAACACAATGTTGGATTTTCAACTCTCGGCACTAAGCAGAGCGTTGAAAATCCAGTGCACGAAATAAAATCGCCGCGATATTTTTAAGTCCGTGCAAACGTCGACTAAGTTTTAAAACTGTTAGAGCTCATCTATGCTCGAAGTTTTAATTAGCTGCAGTAAAATGACACTTCTAATGTAATTTTTACTGTAATTTCGCTGTCAAATAGGATAATTTTTTAACGAAATGACAGATAAGAAGTGTCATTTTACTGCATCTAATTAAAAGTCCGAGCATAAGCTTAAATGCCGCGCCCGCCCCGCGTCAAATTAGTTCCGCATAGATGGCGCTAAGTGTTTGTTACTTTCATTCAGCTGTCAATGGAGTTCCTTGCTGAAAACTTTGCCGCGAGATGGCGCTAAGTGTTTTTTCTTGACGTCGAATTGTTTTCAAGATGACTTTGACAAGTGATAAACACACAACGCTCTCTTGCAGCGCAGCTTCCGCGAAACAACTCCATCAGCTTAGACACAGATTAATACAGATGGGACACTCCGCAGTTTAGGTATGAAACTACAAGTACTCGGCGGACCTCGTCCGCGGGGCTAATTCAGTAGGTCAGAAGGTATAAGAGTTACGCGATAGAAAGAGAGGCAACATGTAGTTGAAAATAACTGTAGATAATAAGCGTTGTGCGACCTGAATTGCACTTTATTGTGTCGTTGCAAGAGTCGCTTTTTATTTAAATGATTTTGCGGAGTGTCCCATCTGTATTCATCTGTGGCTTAGACGAGCTCTTCTGCTAACTTATTTTGAAAATAACAAATTAAAATGAAGATGAAATTAACTACACATAACTACCAATTTAACTTAAAACATACGTTTTTATATTTAACTACAACTTTACATGATTCTACAACAGTCAATTCAATTTCTTACAACAGTCTACTAAAAGCTCGTTTAAACGGAGTAATTTGAATGCAATACAAAAAAGCAATAACAAAAGTTCAATATCGCTTTTGATTATTGCATTTAAGTTTGATGCGCAGTGGTAGCCCGCGAAATTCAATTTTTTTGGGTTTTTTGCAATTTGCATTTCCGTGTCAGGTTGTATCTTGATGAAAGTATGATATGCGGCAATAAAACATATGTATTTATATAATTTTAACCACAAAAATCATCAATACATCTCTCTAACTTAGATTTCGTGCAGATTTCGTTCGTTTGACGATTCTGCACGAAATCTAACTTAGAGAGATGTATTGATGATTTTTGTGGTTAAAATTATATAAATACATTATGTTTTATCGCCGCGTATCATACTTTGATCAAGATACAACCTGACACGGAACTTCAAATTGCAAAAAACCCAAAAAAAAATGAATTTCGCGGGCTACACAGCGCAATCACCTTAACTAGCAATAAATTGCCCGATGTAAAAAGGCATTAAATACCTAGTAAAATGATAAATACTAACAGTAAAATAAAAAAATCGTTTCAACTTAAAATGGGATCTTCTATCCCTGTGTAAATCTTCCGTTTTTCGTGACGGAAAGACTTCTATTGCCTTCGAGAACGCAGCCACGCTTGCAAAGATAACTTCGCCCAGAGCAAATCTTTAGTGAGAAAGACTTATTACTCTTTGGACTGGTAGAATCTATAGCTTTTTCTAGGGTAGTAAGTTAATATCATCAAAAGGTGTGGTCAAATTTAAGGCTGTGGTACAGACCATCAAATTGAACAACTTTGTCCATGGGACCAACATCGTAATTGCGAAAAAGTAATCAGCCGTCCCATACATTTGCATCGAGTAGGTATTGAAGTTTTCTAAGGGACAGTTCATAATTAGGATTCCGCACCAAAATGGTAAAAAAGGAACCCTTATGGTGCGACTCAGTCTGTCTGTCTGTCACAGCTCCATATCTCAAGAACTACTAATGCTATCAACTTGAAATTTGGAACAGTTTTAGATGACGTCTATCCAACTATTTTGCAAATAAGAAAGAAATAAAAATATTTATACTTTTTTTGCAACAGGTGCTGAAAAATTCAAAGTGGGGCTACTAGGGCATGTGGGGTATCATATAAAAGAGCGCTGTTTGCACATTTTCAAACATTTTTTTTAGGCCGCATAGTTTTCAACTTTTGATAAAAAATGTAAAAAAAAATACCGTCCCCCCTCCCCCCCCCCCCCCTCTTATCTCCGAAGTTTGCAAAGAGAACAATCTGAAATTATTCTATGTGATAGAAGTTTATGTAAAGATTACAGGAAAAATTAAACGATGTCTCTAAAATAGCACACTTTTTTAGAAATCGGAACGGAACCCTCGGTGCACGAGTCCGGTCCTCTTGACCGGTTTTTTTTTTTTCATGATTACGATGTTGGTCCCATGGAGAAAGTTGTTCAGTTTGGTCTGTATCACACCCTTAAATTTCACCACACGTTTCTGGTGCACCCTGTATGTCGCAGCTCGGAGCCAACTAGCTTAATATTAGCATTTCAGTTAACAGCTCAGCCTTTTAGGGCCATAGCACACGGCGTATTTTATACGCGCAGACGACGAGCAGATGACGCGCATATACGCGCTTCAAACGAGATTTGAACGCAACCTTGTAACCTATAAATACACGGAGCGACGGCCTGCGCCTGGTGATGGGGACTATCACAGGGCACTGCTCATTAAATAAACATTTCCATACAATAGGAATAACGGACAGTCCTCTGTGCAGGGCCTACATGGAGGCTGAGGAAACCGTTACGCATGTGCTCTTTGAATGCACAGGCGTCACCCAGATTAGAAAAAAAACTCTTGGAACGCCCAGATCCTTCACAGATGTTCTGAACAGACTAGGAGACTTGATTGACTTCTGGAGTGAGGTGGGCTGTTTGGAATAACCTCCCGACGGCCGATATGCCCACGCACAATGGTCCACATGAAGGACTAAGTGCGGTAACCATACCCTCTAACATAGAACATAGAACGTACACGGAGCGATCGTGAAACGCGATACAGACGCGCTGTAGTCGCTCGTAGCTTCCGCGTTTTGGGAACAACACTGGGTGCGGTGGCGTGGGGGCGCGCCCCTCCCCTACCCTTTGTACGCGCTTCAAACGCGCTGCACACTCCCATTTGTACGCAAAAATCGGCCAGCAAACGCCCGTTCCTGAAACGCGCGTCGTCTGCGCGATTAAAATACCCCGTGTGCCGTGGGCCCTTAACTAAACGGCGCCAAGTAACCAGTGGCCTGAACGATATTCAATTATGTATAGGTTAGGTTGGAACTGTGAGCGAATTGGTCGCAGTAAATAAGCCAGGGCAACCCGACCAAATGGGTAAGGTTAGAACTGTAGCGGCCGGCGAGCGCTACTTCCAAAGACGAGGCTGTTTACTAAACGGCTAATTAAGCTAGTTGGCTGCGACATATACAGGGTGTAAGTGTAAACAGTGGCAATATTTTAAGGGGTCATTGTACTCATCATTATGATCTATGCTACATATAGTTGTGTTTTACTGTAACCCCGACTAGATCAAAATGTAACCTACTTTTTAATTTTTTTTTAATCCAGGGCCCTTATTAGTTTACATAACTTTTAACAGATTGTTTATTGCAAAGGAATGGGTCGAAAGTGGTATTTTTAAAACGTACACAATAATTATGTAAGGTAAGGAAAGAACATGCAAACCAAACAGGCGGACATAATTTCATCTAAATTCTAAAACGAATTCCGAAAGTAAAAATTTCAACGAAAAATAACTCACCAGCTCCATGCGTTGCTGGCCAGGGTTTCCTAACGAACATGTTCTCCACAATCCTGTCTATGTTGTCCTTTTCAGAGGAATGCGGTGGCCTGCTGATTTAAAACAAAAGATATAGTCAGATAATACAAATAGGTATGTGGTGAATTCGATGAACTCTGTAGCTAGACAGAAAGTGAACAGCTGACTTCACGCGTCGTTCGTTAGAGTTCACATACATTGCTGGTGTTTTTTATGCTTTTTTTTTTGCTGTTTTTTTTACATAAATGGAGTGCTGCGGACACACAATGTAATTTTACATTGAAATAAAGAAAATGTAACTGAAAAAACTATTAAAAAAAAAAAAAAATTCCTTAGAAATTTTCCGGTGGAATATGATTCAAAATGAGGAGCTGAATGCACCCTGTTAGTTTGCGGAGGGCTGTGTCTTACACCCTGTATAGCTCCGTCTCTCTCTCTTACTGGAAACGTTCAACATCTGCCCTGCTTTAAGAGCTCATAGTAAGGCCCCGTATGAGGAGGAGGAGCTCGTGGCTAAGTAATAACAGACGCACGGGTCGATCCGTCAGGTTAAGCTACGCTTGCCGGGGTTGGTCAGTGGACGGGTGACCATCTTTACATACCGAAATTCCTCCGTGCCTCAAGCACGATAAGCCGTTGGTCCCGGCTGCTATTCGTGGATCTTTGACAGTCGTTATGGGTCGTCAGAAGCCCGAAAGTCTGACAACCAGTCTTACCAAGGGGTATCGTATTACCCAGTAACTGGGTTGTGGAGGTCAGATAGGCAGTCACTCCATGTAAAATACTGGTATTCAGCTGCATCCGGTTACACTGGAAGCCGTCCCCAACATAGTTGGGAAAAGGCTAGGCAGATTGATTGAAGTAAGGCCCTGTAAATGTTCAGCACTTACCTATCAGCATGGTGCGGGCTGACGATGGGTATGGCTGCGGTGGGGCGTCGCTGCGTGCGCACGGGCGCGGGCGGCTCTTGTTCCGCGCAGTTGTAGTACGTCACGCCACCCGTCTGTACACAGACATACAATTAATTTTATAAACTAGACAATACTAAACATTTTTTTAAATTTACGGGATTTGCACATTTCACAGTTATAACGGGGAGGCTTTTCTAACCGCTCCCGCCACAATCCTGCCAAGGCCAAGGCTGGAACGCCTCTTATACCCTTATTATTATTTGGCTGAGCCAATAAGGGCGAAGAAGATTCTAGAAGATTCTAGAAGCTTCCCTTAAAAACTATTGACGCATAGGCTTATTAGTATAGAGACTATTTTTCTGACTTATTTTTCTAAGTGTTTATATTATTATATTAGACTCTAAGAAAGTGGAACGGACTTGTGTAAAGTACAATGAACACTATTCTAAGTTTTAAAATAATTATCACGTAAAAAATTAAGTTAGATTAAAATTGCTTATTAGTCTTGTAGGCTAGATTGTAATGAATTATTAAGAACCTGGTTCTTTTTAATAAAGGATAAATTAAAAAAAAAAAAAAAAAACTGACTTCAGCTTTTTATTAGAAATACAGATATAATTAGTCATTTAAAACGTGAGAGTAGAACCCCCGAGTGACAAATATGCTTAATGAAGTAGTTTTTTTTTTTAATGTCACTAACGCGTCTGAGCACTTTGTGATGTGTTTACACGTACCGAGCACTCGGCCGAGAGCACTGTCTCGCCCATCTACTCGGTACGTGTGATCAAGGCATAAGTATGTCAATAATGGCGGCGACGGAAGGTTCTCGTGCGTGAATAGTGATTTTAATGACAGTTTACTTCGTTACTCTGTTTTGATAAAAAGTAAAGACAAAAACAATTAGGTACAAAAGTAGATTTTAAAAATCAAAAATCATAGAGAATACGTACGTAATTATGATGCGCTGCGTATATCTGCTGCGGATACGTCGGAAGCTGCGGTGCGTGAAGCGGGGTGTTTGGAAGCGCGTGCGGCGGGGCGTGCGGGGCGTGTGGCGGGGCGTGCGGGGCGTGCGGCGGGGCATGCGGCGGGGCGTGCGGGACGTGTGGCGGGGCGTGGGGCGGGGCGTGCGGCGCCGCGGGGTACATCGGCCCGGGGAATACTGCACCGCTGCTGCTTTGCTGCTTGAAAATCAAAATGAATTAATATTAGTACTGATGATGCATTTAAAAGGCGCTCGTGGCTAAGTAATAATAGCCGCACAGGTCGATCGGTCAGGTTAAGCTACGCTTGCCCCGGTTGTACCGTGGGCGGTGATCATCTTTACATACCGTCTGCACGTTAAGCCGTTGGTTCCGGCTGTCATTCGTAGATCTTTGACAGTCGTTACGGGTCGTCAGAAGCCCGAAAGTCTTACAACCAGTCTTACCAAGGCGCATCGTATTACCCAGTAACTAGGTTGTGGAGGTCAGATAGGCAATCGCTCCATGTCAATCTGCCTAGCCTTTTCCCAACTATGTCGGGGTCGGCTTCCAGTCTAACCGGATGCAGCTGAATACCAGTATTTTACATGGAGCGACTGCCTGTCTGACCTCCACAACCCAGTAACTGGGTAATACGATACCCCTTGGTAAGACTGGTTGTCAGATTTTCGGGCTTCTGACGACCCGTAACGACTGTCAAAGATCCACGAATAACAGCCGGGACCAACGGCTTAACGTGCTTTCCGAGGCACGGAGGAATCTCGATATGTAAAGATGGTCACCCATCCACTGACCAACCCCGGCAAGCGTAGCTTAACCTGACGGATCGACCCGTGCGGCTGTTATTACTTAGCCACGAGCTCCTTAGGCAATCGCTCCATGTAACATACTGGTATTTAGCTGCATCGAGTTAGACTGGAAGCCGACCCCAACATAGTTGGGAAAAGGCTAGGCAGATAATAATTCAATGCATTTAGAGAAAAAACCGATAGATAGCGATACAAAACCTAGGAGGCAAGTAGTTCATAGTAAGTTAATGTCAGGGGCCGGTAACAAAATAATTAATTTTGCTTAAAATTCTGCAACAAATATTTACCTGCATATATTGAGCGGGCATCATGGCTGGCGGTGCATATCCTTGTGCTGGCTGTATTTGACCTGCAGAACACATTGTTTTTATAAGTTTTAGTTTTTTTTTACGTGACCTCAACGCATGAGTCACGCAACTCATGAGTGCCCGTTGCAACAAAAATGTTGGAGAGAAATAAATCTTAGCTATGCTCTTGGTTACGCTTAACCGCTCACACGTCAAGAGAACACACGGGTGTTCATAAGGAAAAACCTTTACATAATAGGTATATAAGCTTATACCACATATATATAAGCGTAAAAAAACATCATCCGATGGAAAACCAATCATCATCAGTAGTTGTGAACCTATGGGGTTCGCAACTACCCAACTGGGGTTTTGGGTTTATAAATTAGTACATAGCGACGCGTGAAGGGTGGAAGCCCTTACAAATGGGGAATCAAATCATTACTTTTTTAAATAAAAGTATATTTATTAAATAAAATGCTTTGCATTCTTAAAATTTTTTTGCCCAAATCGTGTTAGATGCACATGGTAGATACGATTCTGAACTATAAATTTCATTTTAGATAGGTACAGTTGTTTTATCTCATCTCACGAAAGCGGGTGAGCCACACTTGTAGATGTAATGCGTATAGACACGCGCTCTTGTGTGCGTACCTGCAGGTAGCGCGCTCCCGAGCTTACGCACACAAAGCCAATGTATATGTCGGCGTATTCTCGCCGTCGTCGCCGGAGTCACACATATTGGTTTGCACCAATATATCACATAGATACACAGCAATAGGTAATAGCAGGAAAATATTTAAGAGAACACAAAGAAAATACCTTACTCCAACTTCAGGGTGTTTTATTCCACGAGCAGTGAACAGAGAATATCCTTCCAATCGCATTACAGTAGTTTTTATACACAAAATAACCGCGAAACTTCACCGCCAAAAAGAATCAATATAAATCAAGCGGATATACCAAAAATAATTCCTAACCTGTACAAAACAATTCAAGCGGATGTGTCAAAATAAATCCTTTTTAATATTAATTCTAAAGGAAATAACATTTTAAACAATTCAAGCGGATGTGTCAAAATAAATCTTTTTACATCAATTCTAAAGGAAATAGCATTTTAAATAATTCAAGCGGATGTGTCAAAATAAATCCTTTTTAACATCAAAATTATTAATTCTAAAGGAAATAACATTTTAAACAATTCAAACGGATGTGTTAAAATAAATCCTAAATTCAACCGGAAACAGCAATATTTTAAAATAAATATTTCAACCGGAAATTACGATATTTTAAATAAATCTAACGGAAGTAACAAAATAGAAACTTCTTATAATTTAACCGGAAACATATTTTTTTAAATACAAATACTAATTCAACCGGACATCACGATATTTTAAATAAATAAAAAGGAACCGGAAACACAATATTATTTAAAATCATCAAATTATGAAATTGACACGACTTCACCGGAAACAAGTATTAATTCAATAAATAACACGGAAGTCAGTTTAAGTACAAAATAAACAAAACATGCTTAAAATTAAATGGCGCCCATACGGCCATTCTGATCCAGCGCGCTCTCTGCGCTGTAAAACATTTTACATCAAAACGGCATCACCCACTTCGGGCTTAGCCAAAAATACACGGCATCACCCGCCTTAGATCTAGCCATATCACATGGCATCACCCGCCTGGGATATAGCCTCCTAACACGGCATCACCCGCCTTGGATCTAGCCATACCACATGACATCACCCGCCTGGGATATAGCCCCTACATAGCATCACCCGCCTTGGATCTAGCCATACCACATGGCATCACCCGCCTGGGATATAGCTCTAAGACCAGGAAAAAGGATACGCATGGTGGCCAGCCAGCGTAATAGGGAGGAAAGTGGAGTTGTTAAGCTAATTTACAAATTATCCGCCCATACCTGGGATACAGCACCTTAACACACCTGGGATATAGCACTTTAACACGGCATCACCCGCCTTGGATCTAGCCATACCACATGGCATCACCCGCCTGGGATATAGCCCCCTAACACGGCATCACCCGCCTTGGATCTAGCCATACCATATGGCATCACCGGCCTGGGATATAGCCCCCTACATAGCATCACCCGCCTTGGATCTAGCCATACCACATGGCATCACCCGCCTGGGATATAGCTCTAAGACCAGGAAAAAGGATACGCATGGTGATCAGCCAGCGTAATAGGGAGGAAAGTGGAGTTGTTAAGCTAATTTACAAATCATCCGCCCATACGGTCGGTTCATTATCATTGTCATCCATAAATGGATCATTCTGAGCCAGAGGTGCTGGTCTCAAAAATCATGACTAGCGATCTTTTCGGAACACGCCCTTAAATAACACTTTAATATGTCTTTCATGCTTATACAGTAAGCCAAAATCCCCTTTACAAAAAGGCTCGATTTGAACCCTTGTCAAATCTTAATTTACATGTGAACACCATAATTATTATGCGTTCACCATTATAACTCGTAATAGTTCACATAAAACAAATTGCGTTTACAATCTCGAAATTGATCGCTCGTCCATCCTTAATTTACATAATTATCTAACAATAGTAAGATCTTTAATTGCTTCATCATCAATTTGCAAGAGCTTAATACCCGGTGGCGAACATAGCCACCTCTGTTTATTAAGCTCCACAACAGACATTATCTTTGACAATTTTCATAATACGCTTTACCCGACCTTTGCCCGACTAGCACCTTTAGCTACTACGTGATGTTACATACCGAAACGATGGCAAAATTTTGTAAAAGCATCAATAAATACAAACGCATTCAGCGTTTACCGTTCATACGACAAGTAATGTCAGCATGTACGGTGTGAAACTTAAACAGGATGAAGGCAAGTTTAGCACCCGACATACCTTTGCAAATTCTACAATTGAGACAATTTTCAGTAAACCTTCGACAGTTCGAACATTTTGACATATTGGTAAAATAATTTGAACAAGTGTCAGTGAACAAAACTTAAGTTTTTCAATTAGTATTTAAGAACTGGATCATGTTTTAGTTCTATTAGGAGCCAGTTATGATCAAGTGTTGGAGCTCGCTAAAAGATTTCGAATAAAAAAATCAGCATGAGAAAGTCTATCACCTTTCCTACTTCTACTCATTAACAAAGAGCTCATATGTATGGTATTTGTTGCTCTCAGCATTGGTCGCTCGCATACTAAAACGACATGAGTAATCTAATGTCGCAATCAACATTGCACCATAACCTAGACAACTAGCGTCTGTATCGAATTTGTTAAGAGAGGACTTCCAAGGTATGCCAGATTCAGTTAATTTGGAAAAATTTGTTACGATTTACCCAAAATAACAGCTAGTCCGTTAAACTGCCGTAATGCTTAATGTTTTTGGTACAGCTGACAGGGCATTTACCAGAAAACAAGCGAAACTGTCAAGTAAAATATTAAACTGGGTTCAGTGAACTTCAACATTCCTTGAAAATTGTATTGACATTTAACCTTTTGCCTGGAATCGAACCAGAAAGGTTTTCATACTAACGAATAATCTGCGATTATCCTTTTGCCTGGAATCGAACCAGAAAGGTTTTCATGCTAACGAATAATCTGCGATTATCCTTTTGCCTGGAATCGAACCAGAAAGGTTTTCATGCTAACGAATAATCTGCGATTATCCTTTTGCCTGGAATCGAACCAGAAAGGTTTTCGTGTTAACGAATAATCTGCGATGGAATTAAATATATATGAATAAGTTCCAATTTTGAGAATATTCGTACAACAATAATTTATAGGACCACAAAATTAACGACTATTGATCGCTCGACTTCGATTTTTCGTCATTTTGCTTACGGAAACAAGTTTTCTCTAGGTGACCTTTTTTATGACAGTAATTACACTCTATGAACTTATTGTCTGTCGTAACCTGAGAGGCAGGCTTCTCGGAAATATTAAAGTCTGTATTTTGTGTTGATTTTTCCTTACAATCACGAGCACGGTGACCAGGTTTTTTACATTTAAAACAAATAGGTGACTGACCTAATAACGAATCAGAATTTTCAGAAACCCGGGGTTTTTTGTTAAGGTATTTGTCTGTACCGTCAGTTTTTGGGCGGTCACGTTTACGAAAAGTTTTCAGAACGGAGACTAGTTTGGGCAAAGAGTCAGGCGTATTACGTAACAATTCACATTTCACAAAATCAGGGTAGATACCAGTGATAAGAGCATCAATTACCTCGTTGTCCGCGGCTTCGGGCCGCACCCTCTTGAACAGCGTCCATCCCGTGGTTGCGTAGTCCGAGTAGCTGCTTGCCTGCTCCGACGTGTAGTCGCGCCACCTCTGGACGTCGTCAGCATACCGGAACTCTTCACCGAACGTCTGGATCAGGTCTTGCTTAACTTGCTCCCATGTAGTGGATTGCAGAGACCAGGTATCAGCCCACGTCTTCGCTCTTCCTTTCAGCTGCAGTATTGCCTTCATGCGAGCTTCATGCGGTGATATGCCAATAGTTGCAATGGTTTGGTCAACATTAGCACACCAGTCTCTGATGTCGTGTGAGCGTACATCGGGATCGAATGGCGGTAGGTAGAAATTGCCACGATCCCGTGAAGGTGCTGGGGTAGCGGACAGCGCTGCGGCCACGGCGCTTGATGTGGCTTGCTTCGTGATTGATGTCACCAGACTCATCACTTGCTCCATCGAGAAAGTTGGGTCTGGCTGGGCGGTCTGCACTGGTTTTTGAACCCGGAATCCAGAAGACCTCGGTATGGGCGAGGTGGATCCCACCGCTGCTGTCGGCGTATTCTCGCCGTCGTCGCCGGAGTCACACATATTGGTTTGCACCAATATATCACATAGATACACAGCAATAGGTAATAGCAGGAAAATATTTAAGAGAACACAAAGAAAATACCTTACTCCAACTTCAGGGTGTTTTATTCCACGAGCAGTGAACAGAGAATATCCTTCCAATCGCATTACAGTAGTTTTTATACACAAAATAACCGCGAAACTTCACCGCCAAAAAGAATCAATATAAATCAAGCGGATATACCAAAAATAATTCCTAACCTGTACAAAACAATTCAAGCGGATGTGTCAAAATAAATCCTTTTTAATATTAATTCTAAAGGAAATAACATTTTAAACAATTCAAGCGGATGTGTCAAAATAAATCTTTTTACATCAATTCTAAAGGAAATAGCATTTTAAATAATTCAAGCGGATGTGTCAAAATAAATCCTTTTTAACATCAAAATTATTAATTCTAAAGGAAATAACATTTTAAACAATTCAAACGGATGTGTTAAAATAAATCCTAAATTCAACCGGAAACAGCAATATTTTAAAATAAATATTTCAACCGGAAATTACGATATTTTAAATAAATCTAACGGAAGTAACAAAATAGAAACTTCTTATAATTTAACCGGAAACATATTTTTTTAAATACAAATACTAATTCAACCGGACATCACGATATTTTAAATAAATAAAAAGGAACCGGAAACACAATATTATTTAAAATCATCAAATTATGAAATTGACACGACTTCACCGGAAACAAGTATTAATTCAATAAATAACACGGAAGTCAGTTTAAGTACAAAATAAACAAAACATGCTTAAAATTAAATGGCGCCCATATATATGTAGTATGGCTTGCCCGCTTTCGTGAGATAAAACAACTGTACATTTTCTCAATAAATGTACCGAAGTAAAAATTTTCACTTCAATACCGTTATTGTGAAACTTTACCTATTTAAAATTATAAACAAACAAGTAACAAACAATAAACATACTTTTGTGTAAAAAAGTAATGATTTACAAATGGGTAGTCACCCATTTGTAACAGCATTCTTAATGTCGAAGGATGAACGTCGAGTAGTTTTATAGTTATTTATGCAACTGACGTATAATAAGGGGTATTAAAACACGAATGTGGGTTTACATACAATAGTATCACATGAGTGTTTTAATACCTAATTACGTACAGTTGCATATAAGACTTTATCTACATCCATGTTATCAATCCTCTATAAAGGGCTCTGAAACAGTTTTTTGCAATACTAATACTCGTATCGAACATGGCGGCCGGCGTCATAGTATAGGACGTGAATTCGAATAAGTTCTTTTTTTAAATTACGGCGCTGTTGTAGTGAAACGCGCGTGCATTACAATGTTCTTTTTTTGAAAACGAGTTGCATTATGAAATTCAGTACAACATTAAAGCACCCGTTTGGATGCTATTATGGTTACCATGGTTACTATGACACTGACTGTTTTAATGTTGGCAATAAGCTAACTGTTTCAGAGACTTTTATGGGGGATTTATGGCATGGGTGTAGATAAAAAATTAAATAAATATTTGACTCACCCATAGTATGTGGCGCAGGTATATTATGTAGATTATGATGAGGATGCGGAACCTGCGTCATCTGCGACTGTTCCAACATGCCCAGGCGCACCTGCGGGGAACTGCGGCTGAGATACCGACACCAGAAATATGGGCAAACGTGGTGCTTGCCCATATTTCTGGTGTCGATAATAATATGATATACGTAATTATATATATAGGGGTGTGTGTATTAGTCGGGTAGGTTTTTTTATAACTCAGTCAATTAAGTAATTTAACAAGTAAATAATTTTTCTATTATTTTTTTAAATGTATTTGACATAAATATCTCGGGACCCCGGGGTCCCAGACCTTTGGAAAGCGTACGAGGGGCCAAAGCCAACCCCTGTATGCACTATGCAAATGCACCCAAGGACAATCCCCGGTTGGTGCAGGACTATAATTGCAGAACATGGAAACAAAACATATTGGGCTATAATTTTGGGTGGAGAAGTCATTTGATGATTTCCCATCCAAAAAAAAAAAAAAAGTTTACATTTGAGTTCTATAACTCGTTTTCCGATATCGAACACCTTCGTACGTCTTCGGATCTCTACGTTTGGAACACTTGACCCAATTTTTCAGTGAGATTTTTACAGAATAGACCCGGGGCCTACTCCCTAAGCACGAAGCCCGTAGTTTCGGCCGGCCGTTTCCTACTCCGTATTACCTACGGATGGATGATTGGTTCGGGGCCCGAACGAAGTATGAATGACAACATGATTTGCCAGTTGTCCCTACTCCCGATGTGTTTTTGCGCATCCGAAAAATTTAACTTTTATACTTGTTTTGATGGATCGTAATGTCAGACGGACGGATAAACGGACGGACGGAAAGACGGGTGGACTTAGGGAGTAGGCCGCCAGGGGCTTACTATGAGCTTTTATAGCAGGGCAGAAGTTGAACGGTTCCAGTCTGTAAGTGTAAACAGTGGCAATCTTTTAAGGGGTCATTGTACTCATCATTATGAACAACTTTTACTATGGGACCAAACCTGAAATCGCGAAAAAAAATACAGCTGTTCCCTACATTTTGACGAATAATGCGAACATAAATGTACTGAACAGCTGATTTTTTTTCACGATTTCAGGTTTGGTCCCATAGTAAAAGTTGTTCATAATGATGTGTACAATGACCCCTTAACCCCTCAAGTGTCGAATGCACCCCATGTGTGCATAAGAAAAACCCTTTTTTTGTTAGGTACATAAGCTTATATCACAAACGTAAAAAAATATCATCCGATGGAAAACCAATCATCATCATTAGTTGTGAACCTATGGAGTTCGCAGCTAACCCCCGCTCCCCCCGCGTGTCAAATGCACCCCAAGTGTGCAAAAGGACAAAACTTTACATAATAGGTATATAAGCTTAGATCACATATATATAAACGTAAAAAAACATCATCCGATGGAAAAAATATCATCATCAGTAGTTGTGCACCTATGGAGTTCGCAACTAACCCCCAACCCTCCCCACTCGCTGGGGTTTTGGGTCTAAAATTAGCCAAACGCAGACACTTGAGGGGTTAAAAGAAACCATTTTTAAATCCCAAAAAAGGTGCTTTAGGGCCATGTTTGGTTACATATATGACCGAAAGCTGTAAACTATTCTTAAAAAAACTCTTCTTTAAAAGTAATCAATAATAGTAATAATTTTAGGTCTAAAATTAGCCACGGCGCGTTGTGTTCCACGCGCGCCTCAAAGAGATGTCAGCAAGTGACGGGGTCCAATAGGGCCGACGCCGCTGGGGTCGCGGGTTGTCTGAAGGGGTTACCGCGGCCCTGGCATAGGCAACTGAAGGAACACGGGTGGGTTTTAGTCAGTAAAAGTCTGACACGCCCTTCCGCTCCACCCAGAGCGGGAGAAGTTATTTGATGATTTCCCACCCTCAAAAAAAAAAAAAAAAAAAAAACCCCCAACCCTCCCCACTCGCTGGTGTTTTAGGTCTAAAATTAGCCAAACTCAGACACTTGAGGGATTAAAAGATTGCCACTGTTTACACTTACACCCTGTAGCGCCCCGTGGCGCCCTATAGCGCCATCCTTTTTTCTCAACGGATCCATGATCTTTTTTCACGTCATAGTACGGCCCCTGGTGGACCAGTAGTGTTACCTGGGCCGCAAGTTGTGGTGGCTGCTGTGTGGCGGGTATCGCGTGCGGCGGAGACGACGCGTGGTTACCCGCCGCGCTGTTCGCCAGCACCTGGGGAGACACATTCATCATTTATTATAGTATAGTTAAAATCTCGCTGCAGACTTGGTCATAAATCATAATCGGAGTAGGGATGTGCGCTAGTTGCGCGCGCTCAAGGCCATTATCGATAACAGATGATGACGATGACTCAGACGAAGAATTTTAATTTTCTATTTTTAGTTTTATATATACGTTCTTTTGTTTATATATTTAATATGCTTTGTAGTAAACTTTGGTAATAAAATAAAAAAAAAATGTGTATTTATTTCTATCACCCATTTATAAATATATAAAACTATCGATATCACTCATCGACTGCAGTAATGCACAGGACTACGTGTGGGCGTGGCCTGCCCATAAGGCCCGTGAGTGGGAAAGAGAGCGAAACACTCGAATGATTTATGACCGAGTCTGCAGCGAGATTTTAACTATACTATAGGGTTGCGTATCTCAAAAGGAAAAAACCGATCAAGAGCGAGTCGGACCATTGAAAAGTGTGCTATTTAGAGACGTCGTTTTATTTTTCCCGTAATCTTTACATAAACTTCAATCACATAGAATAATTTCAGATTTTTCTCTTTGCAAACTTCGGGTATTTTTTTTACATTTTTCATGAAAAGTCAAAAACTATGCGGCCTAAAAAAAAGTAAAAAAATGTTTGAGAATATGCAAATAGCGTTCTTTCTTAAGATACCCCCACATGCCCTAGTAGCCCCCACTTTGAATTTTTAAGACCACCTTTCAGTTCCTGTTGCAAAAAAAAATATAAATATAATTATTTCTTTAAAAATAAGCTTTTTTTTTTTATTTTAAACCGAATATTCTGTCCATCCCTATTACTAGTACCATAATCATGATTCAACATTCGTGTGCATAGTTACCTGGTGTATAATGTGTTGTGGATGCGCGTGCGGCTGTGAGGAGGGAGCGTGCACGGTGTCCGAGACGAACCCGGCCGGACCTGAGCGAACAGAATGAGAGATAAGTACAATGTTTAGTGCATAATAAGCAGTGATCGGATTAACTCCTCAGATGTCTGCCTTGAACTAATATTAGGCCCAAAACCCCAGCGTGGGAGTTGGAGGTTACTTGCGAACCCCATAGGTTCACAACTATAGGTAGTACAATCCACAAAGACGCGCCCAACTACTCCTACTACCGTTTATAGTAGATGTGTGCAACGGCTGGGAGTAGTGGGGCGCGTCTTCGTAGATTGCACTATCTATACTGATTTATTTATTTATTTATTTATTTATTGGTCTATCTACAATTGTTACACTGTTCAACCAACTAACACAAGCCATAATACAATCCAAGTGCACAATATCAATCGATAGACACCGCATGCAAAAACAATATTAAAATAAAAAAAACAAAAAATATACTTAACAATAAAAAAGTACAGAAATGACACAATTTTTTTTTTTTCACAATTTTAACAGTAATATTTGACAATGGAATGGTAATCGTGCGTTACATTTTAAATAATGGTTATCTATTTTGGACTTGGCGCTTGAATTTTTGAAGTGAAGTGCAACAAATATCAATTCCTTCATCACAATCATTCAGAAGCCTGCAAAGTCTAGGGACTGGAGATGATCATTTGTTTTCCATGGGATGATGTTTTTTTACGTTTAATATATGTTATATAAGCTTATATACCTATTATGTAAAGGTTTGTCCTTATGCACACATGGGGTGCATTTGACACGCGCAAATAATAGCTAAAGTCTGATTTTTAATTCGACGGAATTCTGACATTTCTGAAGTGTTGCCAGTAATAAAGCGGTCCTATTAAAAACGAAACGCATTTAAGCGAAATTAAAAAAAAACCTTTCTTGAATTTAAGGTTTCATTTAGAAAAACTAAAACTTAAAATTGAGTGATAATTTTAAAATGGTAATCAGATTTTTTATTATCACATTATTGAATTTACAATAATTAGTAAGGTAATTATTTTTCTTTCACAGGAATCCCTGTCCACTAATCCATAGGTTACAAACCTTTTTTAGGAATATCTTTTTGTTTGTAAAATCTTCGCTTCTTGTAACTACAGACAGACAACGATGGTGATATTAGTGATAATGTTACCGCAATAATTATTTAAATTTAAAAAATATGTTCTTTCACTCTTTTTTTCCATTTAGCCATATAAAATTAATATTTTAGTTAGTGTGTATTGAATGCACAGAACAAACAATATTTACATTGCCATATATTTTACTTGATCTTATTCTCTTTCATATTTTTTGTTACTTTTTATCCAAAAATTCTAGTCATTTATATAACTATAAAAAGGACAAGACAGAAAAGGTTTAGGATATCTGAAGTGTCAAAAAATTACAGCTGTCAGAATTCCGTAGAATTAAAAATCAGACTGTAGTAACGAGTATCGGCAATAAATACATACCAGCATGATATCTATGTGGCGGTTGTTGCTGCTGCTGCTGTTGTTGTTGTTGAGCTGGGGGCTGTTGTTGTGGTTGCTGTTGCTGTTGTGGTTGCTGAGGTTGTTGGGGCGAGTACGAGTCGGCGAGTGGGCGCTGACGTAAGCTGCTGTACCGTTTACTGCCGCCACCTGAGTGAAATACAAATTTAATTAATTATTGCAATTTTTCACCGACTTTTTAGATACAATATCTGAGACTTTTTGTTTTAGACACTTGATAAATGGGTACCGGAAAACTTGTATCTTTACAAAAGCATCCTTAAGAGCGCTGTCGCATTTTGTCATGTTTCTCGCTCACACGGGACCAATTTATTAAGATTCTTAAATAAAAAGATGATTTTTTGAAAAATTTAATAAATTAGCGAACTAGTAAATAATATTAATTTAATAGGTACCTAATTATTAAAAACACATTTCTATTGTGTTATCTTATAAACTCAGCTCAAATGGTACTGTCTGTTTTTGAGATGAGTTAAATAAATGCCACAAAAAAAAGATTGTTTGCCCGTATTCCATAGGCAATCGAATTAGGAAACTCACCGGTAGCCGGTTGTTGTTGTTGGTTCTGTTGCGGCTTCTGTTGCTGTTGTTGCTGCGGGGCGGGTTGTTGCTGCGGCGGGGACTTATTTGGCGCAGGATTCGATTGTGGTTGAGGCTGCTAATATATTTTTTTTAAATTTATTAGTTATTTGTAATTGTAATGTTAAAATTGTGCTGATTTTATCTTAAACTAGTGTTGAATTTGATTGGTGTTTATTCCGTACTATATTAGAGGGGCTTGTGGCTAAGTAATAACAACCACACGGGTCGATCGATCCGGTTAAGCTATTCTTGCCACGGTTGATCTGTGGAAGGGTGACCATCTTTACGTACCAAGACCCATCCGTGCCCCGGAAAGCACGTTAATCCGTTGGTCCCGGTTGTCATTCGTGGTCTTTGACAGTTAACGACTGTATCGTCAGGAGCCCGAAAGTCTGACAACCAGTCTTACTAAGGGGTATCGTATTACCCAGTACAGTACCCAACTGATAAGGCGCGTCGTGAATCTTCATTCGCACATAAAAGAAAGTATGGCTCCGAAGATTAACGAGAATGCTTAAAACTTACAATCAACCTTAGATCACTACTATAGGGTTCATAATACTCTGCTGCTGTTAGTTCCGTCTCACTCGCAAGTATGGCGGCTGACTAACATGCCATACGCGGCGCGCGCTAACATGGCGGCAGCTGCCGACCAATAGCGGTACAGGAAAAAGGAGCCCGGTGCGTGGAGCGTGCCGATTGGTCAATAGCATTTCCCGCGCTTTGAAAATTCATCTTCTGCACAGGTACATCGATAAGCCATATAAGTTGGGTACTACTGTAACTGGGTTGTGGAAGCCGACCCCAACCACAGATTAATACAGATGGGAAACTCCGCAAAATCATTTAAATAAAAAGCGACTCTTGCTACGACACAATAAAGTGGAATTCAGGTCGCACAACGCTTATTACCTACAGTTATGTTGAACAAGTTGCCTCTCTTTCTATCGCGTAACTCTGATACCTTCTGACCTACTGAATTAGCGGACGGGGCCCGCCGCGTACTTGTAGCTTCATACCTAAACTGCGGAGTGTCCCATCTGTATTAGATATATAGTCCCAGATATACAATCTGATTAATAAAAAGCTAAGCATACACCCCCTGAAGCTCCGAGACTGTAAAAAAGTGTTAACCGAATGGCTTAAGAACAGCACTTATGATGATATTGAGTCTATTGTATCTACTATTCAATAACTTATCACTATAAGCGTGTTTCAGTTTACATTGTTAGTGGAAGGAGTCGTAATAGACTTCTTCCGATCCCAAGACGCTGTCGTAGGGCTAACTTAAACTTAAACTTAACTTAAGCATAATTTAAACTTATCTTAATACTTACACTGACATTTAATTTATATCTATAATTGATTTTAGAATTTTAATTCAACCACTATACATCCACACACTCTCATACACTCACACTTACTTGTTTACACCACACATACACGCGCATTTGTTACCTTTTTCTTTGTAACACATTTATTCATTTAGAGTTTTTGTTTTTGTTTTTATTTCATTTTTCAGTTTGCCATAATTATTGTTTTCAATTGCAATTATAGCTAATCCTAGTGGAAGAGCGGAGTCTTCTAACACAAGCTTGCTTAAAAGGAGATCTCCAACACATTTATGTCAAAGCACTTTGTAATTGAAATAAACTTATTTTTTTTTTTTTTTTATTAATTTATGCCCCAACATAGTTGGGAAGAGGCTAGGCAGATGAGCAGTTGCCTGTTTAAGTTCTTGGGCTCACCTGTGCATTAGCGTTGGGTTTCTTCCTGGCCTGGTCAGTGGGCACCGGTCGTAGCTGAGCGACCGTCGCGTTCACCTTGCGCGGGGCCTGACCTTGACTGGAAATTATAACTTGATTTTATATCAATACTACCCTGTAGTATTCGACGTATTCCCCCCAGGATGTCATAGTAGGGTTAAAATGCAACAAATTAAAGAATTTGGTGGCTTAATTTGTTGCATTTTAACGCTACTTACTTAATTTCAGTTTTTTACTTTTTTGTAATTTTCGTCTAACGGCCCGGGCCCGACCAGACATTGCGCGAATTGCGGCGCCGCAAGCGTTTTATCTGTTTATTGCGCGGTCGAGACGCGCAACGCACTGTGGCTAGTTGGGACCACAGGCAATGAATTAGGAAAACCGCTGCCGCTGCCGCCGCCGCCCAAGGTCATGAACGGGGCGTAATATGAGAAAAATATAAATTACGAAAAATAAAATGTTTAATTAGTGATATTTGCCAAACTTTTAGGCATTTTTCAACTTTTAATTTTTAACAAATATTTTTTTTTTTTTTGCAACAGGGACTGAAAGACAGTCTTAAATATTCGAAGTGGGGCACTAGGGCATGTGGAGTATCATGTGAAAGAACGCTGTTTGCACATTCTCAAACATTTTTTTTTAGGCCGCATAGTTTTCGACTTTTGATGAAAAATGTAAAAAAAAAAATTTCTCTGAAATTATGCTATGTGACAAAAGTTTATGTAAAGATTACAGGAAAAATAAAACAATGTTTCCTAAGTAGCACACTTTTTCAGAAATCGGAACGGAACCCTCGATTTGCGAGTCCGACTCGCTCTTGACCGGTTTTTTTGCTATACTTAATTATCGTGAATAATTAACAAAAGCCTCACTTGTTGGTAACATTAGCAGTAATGGTTAGGTTCTCCAAGGCAGGCATCTTGTCCTTGAGGGGCTGTTTGTTAGGCACCTTCACCGCGGCGCGGCCGGTGCCTTGCCTCACCGTCGGCTTCTTAGCAGTCTTGATGGACGCGTTGCGACGAAGCTGCGACCCATTCTCTATAGGTGCCTCGTTGACTGAGGGCTGGGACTTAGAGCGGGGGCGCGGGCTGCGGGGTTTGCTGTTGAGAAAAGAAAAAAAATAATCCTAACTAATATTGTAAATACGAAAGTAAGTTTGTTTGTTATGCTGCTTTTCCACCAGCATGTACACAAAACATTTGTATGAATGGATGTGCAACTAATTACTGTTTCTTAAAGTGGATAGACTAGGCTAGATTATGAATTTTGTGTGAAACGCTTTCATATCTTCGCATACCTGCATAGCATATCTCTGGTAGAAAAGCACCGCAACGTTTGTTTGTTTTGTTTGTTAGTTAGTATGTTGGAACGCGCTAATCTCTGGAACTACTGGATTTGAAAACTTATTTATAGCTTAATTCCTGAGGATGGTTCTAGGCTATTTAACATCACGCTACGACCCTTAGGAGCCGAGTAAAATACAAAAACAGGAAGAAAGCTAAGCGAAAACGAAGTAATAGCGCGGGTAGGCGATGCGATGAGACGGGGGAACAAGAAATTTTACGGACGGACGAAATCGCGAGAAGAAGCTAGTCATTATTAAAGCTACATACCCATATCTCCTGCTAGCATCAAGCTCCGGGAAATCTTCAGCAGTGGGGGGTTTCCTTGGTAACTGCTGTTGCTGGGCGGCTGATTGTCTTCTATAAGCTTCCTCGTCTTCCCAAGTTCGAGTGTACTTGTTGGGGCCGCGGCTGTTGGCAGGAGGTGAGGTTAGATGGGTGATTCGGTTATGTTGAGACCACAGGCAGTTCGAGAATAGGGTATGAACGCCTAAAACCAACGACGTTGACTGCAAGACAGCGTTCATTTTATTTTAATACTTATTAATAAAATTGACAGGCTATTCAATAAATAAGGAACTCCATAGCGTCCATGAAGAATTGTTTTTGGAACGAAGTTCCTTATCGCGCGTTGTGAAAGGGGGCTAGACGGAAAAAAGTCTCACGAAAAGTTGTCACGACACTTTTTGCTATAGGTAGCTATTGTAAGCCGTGCGGCGTGCGCATGTTTCTCTGTCTGTCTCTCTCTCTCTCTCTCTCTCTCTCTTATAGAAAGCAAGCCAGATATTTTCATTTCTATTTCGCATTGAACAGTGTGGTGTCGCGATGATGATGATGATGATGATGATGGTGGTGATGATGATGATGATGATGATGATGATGATGATGATGATGATGGTGATGATGATGATGATGATGATGATGATGATGATGATGATGATGATGATGATGATGATGATGATGATGATGACGATGATGATGGTGATGGTGATGATGATGATGATAATGATGATGATGGTGATGATGATGATGATGATGATGATGATGATGATGATGATGATGATGATGATGATGATGGTGGTGGTGATGATGATGATGATGATGATGATGATGATGATGATGATGATGGTGATGATGATGATGATAAGTATAAAAATAAAATTTTGTTACAATTCCTTCACTAATTAATCGAAAGGAACTTCGTTCCATCCGGGTGTCCCTTGACACCTCTCAAGCTTTTTTTTTTTTTTTGTCTATGGTAGCCTGTCAATAAATAAAGAACTTCATTGGCGTGCTTATGTGAAAAGTTAAATAAATCGGTCGGAAAGAGTAAAATATTAAAATATGTACTTTTCGTTTATCCTGTGTTCTACAAATAAAAATATTAGATTTTCTTGTTTTTTGAGTCCAAAGATAGATCGAGAAGAAGTGACTGTTTCAAACGGATCAGCGATCTCGGGTGGATGAAAAATGCAATATAGGTGTAAGTAATTCGGCAGGTCCATCAGCCTCCATCTACCCTAAGGGAGAAGTTCTAAAAACGAATAAAGCAGTATCTTCAAGAAAAAGTCTACATTCAAAGACAATTCATACAAAGTGATTTTCATTTAACAATTTCCAAAAAACAAAGGATTGTATGCGATAAGAATCTCTACATGTAAGCCAGTACCTACCTAATATTATCTTAAATTAACGTTTACTTCACATTGTTTTATTTTTATAATATTATGCAGGCTGAAAGCAAATTATGTCAACAACAATCTATGCTATACAATTTATTAGACAGTCTGAAATTTTAATGTTTGTTTTCCTCTTAAAGGGTCATTGTACTCATCATTATGTTATGAACAACTTTTACTATCACCTGAAATCGCGAAAAAAAATCAGCTGCTCCCTTCGTTTTGACGAGTTTTTATGTAGCTATAAATGTACTGAACAGCTGATTTTTTTTCACCCCCTATAAGAGGAAAGCAACCATTAAAATTTCATCCTGTATAAATATAATAAAATAATAGTAAAACACGGCATGCTGATACACTAGTTTCCACTAACCGCCACGACTGTCGAAACCTCCATTTTGATGCATGATAGAAAATTTTACACAATATAATTTCTATAAATCATTCTTTGAAGACCATTATATCAACTAAGGCATGTCGTTAAACAGTAGAGCCAAATATAAAATAATTATCTGATAATATGCACAACATTTTCATTGATGAAAATAATAATGAACAAGACTTTTTCATTATTATTTTTCAACAATATTCCTCATAGTTTTGGATTTGGCCATCCACACCCACTTGAAAAATTCATTCTGTATATAAAAATCAATTGTCGACCATATGAATATTTTTTTTTTTTTTGTTTTTGGTTTAATCGACGGGCGAGCCATACTTGTATGTGTAAATGTTACATGCACATTGTCTTTGTGTGCGTAAGCTCGGGAGCGCGCTACCTGCAGCTACGCACACAAGAGCGCGTGTCTATACGCATTACATCTACAAGTATGGCTCACCACCCGCTTTCGTGAGATAAAACAACTGTACTGGGTTGGTCTAGGAAAAAAGATAATTAGGAAAATCCCATAGGAACAGCCGAAAAATCCAAATTGAAATGTTGACAGGTCATCGTCTGACGAGTCAGTAAGTAAAAATAAATATCAATGCTAAAGTATATTCACCCATATCGTCTGTTGCGCCTCGCGTGTGGAGGTGCGTCCTCGTTCCTAATATCATACCCGTAGATCGCTACCAATTCGTCACGAGATTTTGGTACCTAAAACATAATAATAGATTATTGTGGTGGTAACAAAATAAAGGACTCGAAGAGATCATCCTTCAACTATCATGTTATGAGACGATTAAATTTCTATTGTTACTGATTGTTGTTGTTGTTTTTTGTTGTTTGTTTTTATTGCTGTTCTATTGTTTGTTGTTTTGTTGTTGAGGCCGATCGAAAGTTGAGAGGTACAGTCCGCGAGGTTTAAGCTGAGCTTTGCATTTGTGTGCGTACATAGATAGTGTAGGTGTGACGTCCTGCATTGAGCGCGATTCGTCCTTTGCTTGGTTTAAAACCGGTTTATACTGCTTTTTGGCAATCGGTTTTTGTTCTTTTAGTACGAGAAGGCCATGACCAAAGCCATATCGCATCGTTGTCTTACGTAAAACTATAAGACACGAAACGGTAAAAAGTGTTTGCTTGCAATATGGCGTCCACTGCGTCCAGCGTTTTCGCGCGAAATTTGAAAATGTAAAATTGAAATGAATTTTTTGGCACAATATCGATTGAGTAAAAATGTTGTTTTTTTTTAGTGGCTTATTAGCACTATAAAATCTAATTGAGACACTTTTCAAAAAGGGGTGTAATACCCTATTCTATGAATCGGAAGTATTTCTGACCTGTTCGTTCTCATTATACTTGTCGTGCGACCACTTGTTGACGATCTCAGACTTGCGCGGCGGTCGGCGACGCTCGGTGGGTGGCTCGGTGCCTTCCTTCTTTTCTGAGGCAGCCTCGGACGTTGTGTTGTTGGATTCTTCGCCACTGTAAAGAGAAATGTATGAGCTTGAGATAAGGTGTGAATAGGCAGTTCATATTAATGATATTGTTCGTAGATAATAAGCAAATAGGACTCGCTCTGTGATAAGTTGACACCACGGCCACAAATTAATGAGTTCCATCGGTTATTTTTTGCTATAATATTATACGTTGACTATGGCCGACATAGAGGCAGTAAATAGTGTGACTAGAAATTGCACAGAATTTTTTTATAAATAAATCGTATCTTAGGTACTACTTGCGATATACAGGATATTTTTTTAAGCAATCCGCAAATTTTTACAGGGTGTCCTACCCATGAATTTGAACCACTTTCACTATAGGACTAACTCTGAAATCGCGAAAAAAATATCAGCTGTTCAGTACATTTATCTACACCAAACTCTTCAAAATGTAGGGAGGAGCTGAATTTTTTTTCGCGATTTCAGTTTTGGTCCCATAGTAAAAGTTGTTTAGATTCATGGGTAGGTCACCTGTGAAAATTTGCTCACTGCTTAAAAAAACATCCTGTAAGTATATATTTTTATGTTTAATTTTTTAGAACGGTCATAAGGTCTATGACCTATATGACCTATACAACGTGTAACGTTAAATGAGCAAAACCTCTTAAGGGGTCATTGTACTCATCATTATGAACAACTTTTACTATGGGCCCAAACCTGAAATCGCGAAAAAAAATCAGCTGTTCAGTACATTTTGACGAATTATGCGAACATAAATGTACTGAACAGCTGATTTTTTTCGCGATTTCAGGTTTGGTCCCATAGTAAAAGTTGTTCATAATGATGAGTACAATGACCCCTTAAGAGGTTTTGCTCATTTAACGTTACACGTTGTATATATGCTATTTCAAGGTTATCTATTCATTGCCGGACGCCCTGTATATGTCGTGTCTTTAAAATGTAGGGAACAGCGGATTTTTTTTTCGAGATTTCAGTTTTGGTCCCATCGTAAAAGTTGTTCGTAATGATGAGTACAATGACCCCTTAAAAGATTGCCACTGTCTACACTTACAACCTGTATATATGATTTATATTGTGCAGATACAGAAGTCATCACCATCGTTCTGCCGAAAGACGTCCACAGGTTAACATAGGCTTTCCCAAGCAAACTTAATGTAATAAGTATAAGTTAATTGTGACTAGCAACCATTTCTATGAGGTTAGATAGCAGTAAGTTGCCCCCTATTAAAAATTAGTTAAATATGCGCAAGCGCACACCAGTCCATAATATGATTAAAAACAAATACTTGGTGAAAAACTTGCATCATCTGTGTTTGGGCATGGAGAACCTAATGAAAATAGTTCGACTAACTAATAATTTAGGTATTAAAGAAACTTATCAATCATACAATTTCTGCCTACACTTTTCCCAACTATGTTGGGGTCGACTTCCAGTCTAACCGGATGCAGCTTAGTACCAGTATTTTACACAGAGTGACTGCCTATCTGACCTGCAACACAGTAACGGGGTAATACGATACCCCTTGGTAAGACTGGTTGTCAGACTTTTGGGCTTCTGACGACCCGTAACGACAGTTAGCAATGTAATAAGTACAAGTTAATTGTGACTTATAAAGAGAGCAGCCATTTGTATAAGATTAGATGGCAGTAAGTTGTTCCATATTCAAAATTAGTTAAACATGCGCAAGCGCATACCTGTCCATAATGTGATTAAAAACAAATATTTGTTGAAAAACTTGGATCATCTGTGCTTGTGCATGGAGAACCTAATGAAAATAGTTCGACTAACTAATAATTCAAACATACATACAAAAATATTTAGCCAAACGCACATATAGCATTAAATAACTACAAACAATGCGTGCGCATTCATAATTACAACCAGTGGAGCGGTAATGACCGAACTGTGCACTGATGCGATAATAGAAAGCTTCGAATATACTGAAACTCTTCAAACTAATATCGGGAATATTGGCTTATCTGATCATAAGACTTTATTAAGGCGAAAGCGCCAGGGTAGCCCGCGAAATTCAAAATTTCTTACGTTTTTTGCAATTTGTAGGTCAGTGTGAGCTTGTGATGTTGATTAAAATATGATTCGCGGGCGTAGCTAATATGGCTTTACAGAATTATAATCATTAGAATCAGCAATACAACTCCATAAGTTAGCATTTACCTCAAACCTCATTTACTTCATTTACCTCTAGATTTGAGGTAAATGCTAACTTATGGAGTTGTATTGCTGATTCTATAATGATTATAATTCTGTAAAGCCATATTAGCTACGGCCGCGAATCATATTTTAATCAACATACAAGCTCACACCGACCTACAAATTGCAAAGAACGTAAGAAATTTTGAATTTCGCGGGATACCCTGGCGCATCATCCTTAACCAACCAGTAATACCAAGCACTCACAAAAGCACAAAACAAATAGGCTCAGCCGAGAGATGAATTCTTCTATAAAATCCTATCCTGATGTTGACATATATCATGAATTCATGACTCCGTAAATATCTTTAAAACCCAAATCTTGGGGTCCCTAAGCACACAACCTACGCCATCTAAAGATTAATTGTGTTTAGTATGTAGGTAGGTATTTCGTGCAACCTCTGTAACTTATCTCTTTTATCATTTTGTTATTTCTGTTTATATAGTTTGTTACCACTTAATTTTTATACTTTTCGTTTTTACCTGTTATCATTTTATTTGAGAATGTTGGTTCACCTGTTATTGGCAACTGTATAAGCCTATTACTTTTTAGCTACTATTATTTGATGTGTTGTATACAGAAGCTGTTGGTGTACCTTTTTAAATAAAATAAAATAAAATAAATAAATAAAATAAAACAAAAAACTAGGAACCTGTCAGACAGCAATGGAGAGGAGCATGCTGAACATAAAGAAATGGGATAGAATAAGTAACATAATTATAAGGAAACGTACGAAGATAGAAGATGTAACAACGACCATAAGGAAACTTAACTGGAAATGGACAGGCCATTAGAGGCATTGAGAAGTGGAACATAAACATTGTATTCTGGTACCCAAGAAATAGAAACGAGGTAGACAGTTTAGAAGGTGGGAAGACGAAGTAAAAGCCATAGCAGGAAAAACATGGACCAGGAAAGCGATAAACAGAACAGTGGAATGAAATGGAGCAGGCCTTTGTCAAAGTTGGGCAAACAGACCAAGTTGTCGGTGTCAGCGACTCACTAGAGTCGTTATTATAAGTTTAAATTATTGTAAAATTAAGTGTCTGAATAAAGGCTTATATTATTTTTTTTTAATACCAAGCGGTATCGTATTACCCAGTAACTGGGTTGTGGAGGTGAGATAGGCAGTCGCTCTATGTAAAATACTAGTATTCATCTGCATTAGCATAGCATCTCGTGACTAAGTAATAACAGCCGTAGGGGTCGATCCATCTTGTTAAGCTACGCTTGCCGGGGTTGGGCCGTGGATGGCCGTGGACCATCTTTACGCACCGAGACTCCTCCGTGGCTCAGAAAGCACGCTAAGCCGTTGGTCCCGGTTGTCATTCGTGGATCTTTGAGAGTCGTTATGGGTCATCAGAAGCCCGAAAATTTGACAACTAGTCTTACCAAGGGCTATAGAATTATCCAGTAATTGAGTTGTGGAGGTCAGTCAGGCAGTCGCTCCATGTAAAATACTGGTATTCAGCTGCATTCGGTTAGACTGGAAGCCGACCCCAACATAGTTGGGAAAAGGCTAGGCAGATTGATTGAGTTGACTTCCACACGGACGAAAGTCGCGGACAGAAGCTACAGGCAGACGGGCAGTTTCATACTTACGAAAGATAATTATGTGTTTTGCGAATTTGAACCTTATAGTTACTAGAAATTGTCCAACTGACAGGTGTGAGGAACGCATTCTGTCAACGGCCGGACTGTAGTTGTAAATATTCTTTGCAGATTACGAAACAAAATGAACAACTACAGCTCTACGTTAAGCCGACGTTCGCACGGACGTAAAAATATCGCGGCGGTATTTTATCGCGCATTGGATTTTCAACTCTCAGCACGGAATAAAGTTATATCAGGAATAACAAAGGAATAACCATACATTTTCATAGGTTTAAACTTGGAATAACTTTATTCTGTGTTTATTAGTAAGACGGTCAGTGTTGAGCCGAGCTTCGAGAATCCAACCTTACAACAACAGAGTGCATCCCAGCGCGTCGAAAAAACACACTGTTGGATTTTCAACTCTCGGCGCTAAGCAGAGCGTTGAAAATCCAGTGCGCGAAAAAAAATCGTTGCGATATTTTTACGTCCGTGCGAACGTCGGCTAAGAGTCTGCAAAAATTATTAGCAAGCGGATTTTGGTAGGATTTTCACCGTTTACCGCGATTTACACGCACGCAAAGCCAAGCCACTAACTGCCTGTTATTAATCTATCAATATTGTTTTTCGATGTGATAAGGTGTGTGATATTAAATAGTAGCTGGATAATTTATGTCGCTTAAGGATGATGCGCCACGGTAGCCCGCGAAATTCAAAATTTCTTACGTTTTTTGCAATTTGTAGGTCAGTGTGAGCTTGTATGTTGATTTAAATATGATTCGCGGCAGTAGCCAATATGGATTTACAGAATTATATTCATTAGAATCAGCAATACAACTCCATAAGTGAGCATTTATCTCAAATCTAGCGATTTCATGAAATCATGAGGTTTGAGGTCAATGCTAACTTATGGAGTTGTATTGCTGATTTTAATGATTATAATTCTGTAAAACCATAATAGCTACGGCCGCGAATCATATTTTAATCAACATACAAGCTCTCACTGACCTACAAATTGCAAAAAACGTAAGAAATTTTGAATTTCGCGGGCTACCCTGGCGCTTTCGCCTTAAGGATGATGCGCAGTGGTAGCCCGCGAAATTCAATTTTTATTGGGTTTTTTGCAATTTGCAGGCCCGTGTCAGGTCATACTTTGATCAAGATACATGATCAAAGTATGATACGCGGCAATAAAACATATGTATTTAGATACATCTCTCTAAGTGCAGATTCGTCAAACGAATGAATCTGCACGAAATCTAACTTATAGAGATGTATTAATTGATGATTTTTATGGTTAAAATTATATAAATACATATGTTTTATTGCCGCGTATCACACTTTGATCAAGATAAAACCTAACACGGACCCGCAAATTACAAAAAACCCAAAAATAAATGAATTTCGCGGGCTACCACTGCGCAATCACCTTAAATGGCCGTATTATTTTATTGCGATGACTTAGACTTAGAAGCTTGATTTTTATACAGGGTGACTTTGAAAACATGCGACAAAATTTAAAGGGGTGTTCTACCCATCATTATGAACAACTTTTACTATGGGACCAAACCTGAAATCGCGAAAAAAAAATCAGCTGTTCAGTACATTTTGACGAATTATGCGAACATAAATGTACTGAACAGCTGATTTTTTTCGCGATTTCAGGTTTGGTCCCATAGTAAAAGTTGTTCATAATGATGGGTAGAACACCCCTTTAAATTTTGTCGCATGTTTTCAAAGTCACCCTGTAGAGCTCCAAGGGACCATAGACCTACGTATTTGATATTAATTTCAACCTGTTACCTCCACGCGTTCCTGAGAAAAAGGGTCTTGACAGACTGACAGACAGACAGACGGACAACGAACTGATCCTTAAGGGTTTCGTTTTTTCCTTAGGTATATAATGTATAGTTACCTGGCCGCAGTTCGGTCGTCATGCTCATAGAAGGTTCCCCTCTTGGGGATGTACTGCGGGTTGCTTCGGTCTTCATCGTCGTCTACCCGGCGTTCGGTCTCCTGTAAAGACAAACAGACTTAATTTACTAATATGCACTATTTTATCACTCTAAAAACCTATTTCCTACTAATGCATTTTTAATCATTTTTGCCTGGTTTCAGAGTTCAAAATTGCGTAACACACTTTCACAAACCACCTTGACTTTCACATACGTACCTACAATTTAAAAGTTTCCAATATCCCTTATTATTCCTTTGTTGTTAATTAGGGTTCCGTACCAAAGTGGTAAAAAGGAACCCTCATTGTGCGACTCAGTCTGTCTGTCTGTCTGTCACAGCTGGATATCTCAAGCTTATGCTATCAACTTGAAATTTGGAACAGCTTTAGATGACGTTTAATCAACTATTTTGCAATTTTTTTTTTCAACAGGGACTGAAAGGGGCTCTTAAAAATTCAAAGTGGATTTACTAGGGCATGTAGGTAGGGTATCATATGAAAGAACGCTGATTGCACATTCTCAAATATTTTTTTTTTTATTTATGAGGCTGCATAGTTTTCGACTCTTAATGAAAAATGTAAAATAAGTTACTGGGTTGTGGAGGTCAGATAGGCAGTCGCTCCATTTAAAATACAGGTATTCAGCTGCATCCGGTTAGACTGGAAGCCGACCCCAACATAGTTGGGAAAAGGCTAGGCAGATTGATTGAGTGTATACGCAATAACGCCGCAGAATCAGTGTATCAGTTACCAATCTAAAACCTTTATGACATGTTTGAAAGGATCTTTGAAACAAATTAACATGGATGTATATTATACTCTTACCTATACTTAAGTTATTAACGCTCAGTTGTTGGCAAAAATCCGACTGTTAGCTTTAACTAACAAAGATAATGAGATCGTTAAAAATAATTATGTGTATTTAAGTAGATACCTAATACCACGATGTTTAACACTTTCACCTCGAGGCAGACTTCTGTCTGTTTCGAGGTAGTTAACTTCAATAACCACTACGAGTATGAATCATACTTAATGTAATCACAGGACAGAAGAATCGGATATTGTATTTAATCATTATTCAATCAGTATAACGCTTAAAACCCCTTAACCCCTCAAGTGCACCCCATGTGTGCATAAGAAAAAACCTTTTTTTGTTAGGTATATAAGCGTATATCACATATATATAAATGTAAAAAAACATCCGATGGAAAACCAATCATGTTCATTAGTTGTGAACCTATGGAGTTCGTAGCTAACCCCCCCCCCCCCCCCCCCCCCCGCGTGTGAAATGTACCCAAAGTGTGCAAAAGGACAAAACTTTACATAATAGGTATATAAGCTTAGATCACATATATATATAAATTTAAAAAACATCATCCGACGGAAAACATATCATCATCAGTAGTTGTGAACCTATGGGGTTCGCAACTAACCCCCAACCCTCCCCACTCGCTGGTGGGGTTGGGTTATGGTTTTGGGTCTAAAATTAGCCAAACTCAGACACTTGAGGGGTTAAATGTCAGACGAACACATGTGGTGCGTAAGGAGAAACCGTAGTATAAAATATCATAATTATAAACAGGGTGTTAAGGTAGTTGCGTGCCATACATTGCGGCATCTACATCGCCACATATGAACTACGCATCAATGACATGACGTCACGCAAACCTGCATCGCGCAATTAGAGTTTACCACGCGATTAGCATATATACAACGTCCCGATATCAACCGTCGGGCAGTAGCCCACCAGACACGACACCCGTCTGGTCGGAGGATCCTCCCTTTTCAATGGAGGATGAGTGAACTTTACACCCTGTTCCACCCTGTTCCTCATGCCTCTAAAAGCGGTAAAAAACGGAAAACCTAAAAACAAGCCCATTTTAAATTTTAAAAAAAGTTGGAAGCAGGCGGCACCCATTCCATTTTTTATATTTTCAAACTCAAATGGGTCCCGCCTGCTTCCAACTTTTTTTAAAATTTAAAATGGACTTGTTTTTAGCTTTTCAGTTTTTTACCGCAGTCGGGTTTTTTTAGTTTTTTTTAATTAAGTACTCTTTTTTTATTTCCAGCTTTTTAGTTAACGAATGTGAAAGATTACGCAGACGATTTAGTTCTTGCAAGGAGTTTTGGTCGTGAGAGTTATTCAAAAGCTTTTTTGGATCAAATGCACAAATAGCCAAGCCTTTTTTTTACGTGTATTTTTACGATTTGTCACTTCGAATTACTTTAAACCATATAAGTTGTATATATTTTTGTAAACACCTTTTAAAACCCTTTATTTTGATATCTCACTCGACAGGTTTTGAGAAAAAAAAAATTAAGACAATTTGGCGCCAAAAATCCGCCATTTTGTTTTTTTTTTATTTTGATATACCCAGTGTCACTCTCACAGTAAATTCGAATCTAACGACACCTCTCAAGCTAAAATCCATCGAGCCGTTCAGGCCGCAGAGCGTGCCAAACAATTATACATACATACATACTCTCGAAAAACATAACCCTCCTTCTGGCGCAGTCGAGTAAATAGCAATCGTTTAGAATTCAAATTATTACTAAGTATAGCACATACTAAGCAGCTGTGCCCGCATGCGCACAAAAAGTAGAATTTGCATTCATCTACATTATCAAAAGAAACATATTATGTTGTGAGCATAAATTATACATTAGCATATAGACTGTTTTCTTTAGCCTTGGTCTAGTGACCGTAAAGCAAACCTGATTTCTTGTATGGAGATTGGGCTACAGATTTTTAGGCTGGGTGTGCACTAGTTCTCAACTAGCCTAAAAATCTGGTTCTACACGGCACCGGATGACGGACGCGAGTTCAGCCAAAAAGCAAAATTAAGCTGGCCTATAACACCGCGTTTCCACTCATACATATAAGAAAAGTTGTGATACTTGTATCCAACAAGTCTTGTCAAAAACATGTCGTCTATAAAACATGTATCATAATAAAATTGGTAACATATTTTCCTTTTTTTTTCAGAAAGTAGGGGAAGATGAAAGAAACGATGGATGGACTGTTGACGATTAATAGAGAAGTATGGAAGAAAAAGACATGTTGCGCCGACCCAAAATAAATTGGCAAAAGAATGATGATGATGACGTACGTTGGTTCAGGCATGTGTTGTTTTGACAACATGTTCTTTCTTCAACTATTCACCTTTTTGATATTTTGACAGGTTTTCTACAAGTTTTGCATACAATTAGTCTTTACAACATGTTTTAGGTGTTTATGGTAAACGCAACTAGTAGATACAACATGTAGAAAACATGTTTTAAATTTTGGATTAAACGCGGGGAGGTAACATGAAGGTTGTTACAGATAGGAACAATCTAAGCCAAAGCGAAATTTGGAATGAGCTGGTTTTATTTTGCTTGCAAATTATGTGTGTGCATACCCACATACTACGCGTCATCGACTTGGAGCTCCATCCGATAAATATGATGCAAAGTGCACAAATGAACATTGACTTTGCCCATCAACCACGGTCCGGCAAAACGTCATCTTTGACTGTATTATCGGACCGGCAAAATTACACTGAAGAGTTGGACGATAATTGCCCGATACCGGATCGGAGTAGTGTAAAAACACCCTTATAAAAAAAACCGGTTGAGATTATAATATAATACGCCTATAGATATAAATACATAATTATAAGGGCACGGGTCGTTAATGTCCTTGGGTCCTTTCAAAAAGTTTTTTTTATAAGGGTTGGTCTGAAGGCCAATGGTGTATTTAGTTGAAACTAGATTTGATAAGATTAGTTCAACACTCTTGCATGACAAACAAATAAGTTAGAAAACTACGCTTGGCGCCGTAGTACGTGGATGTTGACCATCCCTCCGTGCCTCGAAAAGCAGTTAAGAGGAAACGTGGGTGCTCTTTTCTCCATACAAAAAGATACAAACGCTCTCGCCTGTTTTCTTTCTGGTTAATGACCATAAAGCAATGATTTTTTACAGAAATATAAATATCAGTTAATTGCATGCCCCTATGTTTTCCTTTTTGATGATATATTATTTTTATAGGAACTAGAACCCTCCAAAAATGCTCAAAATTGCCTATTCAGATCGCCTGTCAACAGTCGCCTAGTGTACCAATTTGACAACTATTAACGAAAAAAGAAAAACATAGGGGCATAGAATATATCCTTCTTATTCAGTTTATGAAATATCTTTTAAATTGGTCCAATATTGGAGGAGGAAATAGGCGAGAGCCAAACCTCGAAATGTGACTTTTTACATAGGCTATTTAGTGGGATCTGCAGTTGTCCTTATCGCACGAATTCGAGGGCGGAGCGCTCGCAGAGTGACAGCAATACCTTCTTAAAATACCTAATTTTCAAAAGTCTGGCCACCCGCCTTTCCTCTTAAGCCGTCGGTTGGTCCCGGCTGTTATTCGTAGATCTTTGACAGTCGTTACGGGTCGTCAGAAGCCCAAGTCTGACAACCAGTCTTACCAAGGAGTACCGTATTACCTAGTCACTGGGTTGTGGAGGTCAGATAGACAGCCGCTCCGTGTAAAATACTGGTATTTAGTTGCTTCCGGTTAGACTGGAGCCGACCCCAATTTGGGAAAAGGCTAGGCAGATTGATTTTTGTTTCGGTGTTTAGTATTTAATTTTGATGGTTTCAAAAAACTCCTATAATACAGTATTGCCAGTGTTTAGGGAAAATAATTACATGTAGCGTAGTTATCATTTCTCTAAAATGAGTCATTGATTCGAATCAAATCAAATCAAATGAACCTTTAAACTTCTGAAGTGATAACATTATGAACTTAGAGATTGTGTCAAGTTTACTAACAATGAAAATGATTATTTACTTATTAGCTAATTAATTAGCAATTATGTATAAACTACGATAACAAACCCCGAGGGAGACGTATAAGCAGACAGATAGATAAATGGACAGGGAGTTGGTCTTCTTCTTTTTAGCGTGTCGAAGGCAAAAATAATTCGAAAAAAATATAAATAAATAAATCAATAAATATAAATATCCTTGGACATTTCACACAACGCCATCTAGTCCCAAACTAAGCAACCTAATGCTTGTGTTATGGTAACGAGATGGCTGATAAACTACTTATTTACATTTTTATTTTTTTTGTAAATACATACATATTATAGATAGAAAAACACCCAGACTCGGAACAAATACTTGTAGGTCATACAAATATTTGTTCCGTGCGGGAATCGAACCCGCGACATGCTGCGCAGCAGTCAATCGCTCAACCACTGCGCCAACCGTGTCGTCAAATATAGAAATATAGAAGTATATATATGCAGTTTTTAGGGTTCCGTACCAAAATAGTAAAAAGGAACCCTTATGGTGCAACTCTGTCTGTCTGTCACAGCTGGATATCTCAAGAACTACTAATGCTATCGACATGAAATTTGGAAGTTTTAGATGACGTTAACCCAACTATTTTGCAAATAAGAAAGATTTTTTTTTTGCAACAGGGACTGAAAGGTGGTCTTAAAAATTCAAAGTGTGGCTGGCTACTAAGGCATGTGGGGTATCATATTAAAGAGCGCTGTTTGCACATTCTCAAACATTTTTATTTTTTTTAGGCCGAAGTTTTCGACTTTTGATAAAAATGTAAAAAAAAAATACCGTCCTCCCCCCCATCTCCGAAGTTTACATAGAGAAAAATCTGAAATTATTCTATATGATAGAAGTTTATGTAAAGATTACAGGAAAAATAAAACGATGTCTTTAAATAGCACACTTTTCCTGAAATTGGAATGGAACCGTCGGTGCGCGAGTCCGACTCGCTCTTGACCGGTTTTTAGACAGGTCTATGCCCAAAGTGGGTGAAGTTGGGCTGTGGATGACGATGACATGCAGCTTTCCATCTAAAATGTCGTGTATTACGAGCAATGAGTGAGTAAGAAGAAGCAATATAACAATTAGTGAGTGTGAAAGAGATAAACAAATGAAACTGAAATTACATCCATACTAATATTATAAATTCGAAAGTAACTCTGTCTGTCTGTCTGTTACCTTTTCACGCCTAAACCACTGGACGGATTTCGATCAAATTTGGCAAGGCTATAGATGGTATCTTGGGGACGGACATAGGCTACTTTTTTTTTCAAAAATATTCCTATTGGGGGTGATATAGGGGATGAAAGTTTGTATGGGAAACTCAGTATTTCTTAAGTTAGTGATGTGAAAATTAAAATGTATGCTTTTGATAGGAAATAAAGAAATATGCGGTTCAGCGTTTTTGAAAAATCATCCCCTAAGGGGGTAAAATAGGGGTTGATTTTAAAATTTACAAAACTGCACGGATTGCGACAAAATTTGGCAAGGCTTTATATAGCATCCTGGGAAAGGACATAGGATACTATTTTTTCCAAAAATAATAGTACAGGGGGTGATATAGGGGATGAAAGTTTGTAAGGGAAACCCAGTATTTCTTAAGTTAGGGATAAAAAATGTTTGCTACGAGTATTGGTAGAAAATTAAGAAATATGCGGTTCCGCGTTTTTGAAAAATCATCCCCTAAGGGGGTAAAATAGGGGATGATTTTAAAATTCACAAAACTGCACGTATATCGATAAAATTTGGCAAGACTATAGATGGCATCCTGGGGTAGGACATAGCCTACTTTTTGTCTTAAAAAAATATCGTACAGGGGGTAATATAGGGGATGAAAGTTTGTATGGGCAACCCAGCATTTCTTAAGTTAGGAATATGAAAATACTAATTTATGCTTTTGGTAGGACATAAAGAAATGTGTGGTCCAGCGATTTTGAAAAATCAAATTATGTAAAAAGTAAATTATGGGATGATTTTAAAATTCACAAAACTGCACGGATTTCGATAAAATTTGGCAAGACTATGATGGCACATACACCATAGCCTACTTTTTGTCTTAAAAAATAATCCTACGCGGGGTGAAAGTTGTATGAGAAAGCCAGCATTTCTTAAGTTGGGGATATGAAAATTCAAATTTATGGTTTGGATTTATTTCACAAATAATATTAAAAATGTTCTGTACCTCTTTTTAAGAGATTTAAGGGATTGGAAATGTAGTCATAGTTCGTATATTGAAGTAACATTTAGTCCGCTCCTCAGGTACTGTAGGTATAAGCAGTGCGAGAAGACATTGTTTACCTGGATTAACACCAAGGGTACTTCTAATCCCGGTAGTACGTTCCCGTGGGATATTTTCCGAGATCCACGCGGGCGGAGCCGCGGGCAAAAGCTAGTGTATCAATAAATAATAGCGTCGGAATAGAATGGCAGATATTAAATGGCCAGCATTGTCAAAGCTGTTTTGTTTGTTTTGATCTCAGATGTAGGACAGAATAAAGATAATAATCTATCTAGACTTCAGAGTGGGCTTCTGGCTAAGTAACAGCCGCACGGGTCGATGGGTGACCATCTTTACATACCATGACATACCGTGCCTCAGAATGCACGTTAAGCTGTTGGTACCAGCTGACACTCGTGGATCTGTGACAGTCACTACGGGTCGTCAGAAACCCGAAAGTCTGACAACTAGTCTTACCAAGGGGTATCGTATTACACAGTAACTGGGTTGTAGAGATTAGATAGGCAGTCCATATAAAATACGGGCATTTGCAGCTGTATCCGTTTAGACTGGAAGCCGACCCCAAGATAGTTGGGAAAAGGCTAGGCAGATGATGATGAATCTAGACTTCACAGTAAGCAAGTATATGTTGCATTTGACATCACAATCATAACTCGACAATATTCCTACAGTAAATAGGGTAACTGCTGTAGTTATTGGTCACTAATAAAAAAAGAGGTTCTAATAACAAGAAAAAGAAGCGAGCTCATGAATGAAAAGGACAAAAAATATATTGTTTTGTCCTTGTCATTCATGAGCTACTCCGGGAGTATAAGCATTTATTCATTTAATCTGTCGTAGCCAGATCTAGAATTGATCACTTCATGAAGTGTCCGACATGAACAGCTAAACGTAAGTACTTCATGCCGTGGCCAAACATTAGTGATCATATCGTAAAATAGTTAGATTACCCACCGGTAGAGGCGTTGATGTCGCTTTGTTTTTGTTGTGCATCTAATCCTACTCGAATAATTCCTATTTTAGGGTTCTAAAAATACTACATCTACATAGCCAAGTAACTGAGCCACAATAAGCATATTCGCCGGTTATAAATACTATGTTTGACCTTTATATTTTCTGTGGTTTGACCGTTCTGATGGTCAAACAAGATCAGTGTAGATGTCCTTCTAAAATGTCTCCCTCCCGTTATTTTCACAAAAGGGTTATCAGAACGGACATAACGTTCCTCGATCTCTTTTGTTAAGTAATTGTTTCACGTCCATCCTTTCTGTGTAACCAAACCGGATTGCTACTTAATTCTTTTTAGGGTTCCGTACCAAAATGGTAAAAAAGGACGCCTTATGGTGTCACTCAGTCTGTCTGTCACACCTGGATATCTCAAGAACTACTAATGCTATCAACTTGAAATTTAGAATAGTTTTAGATGATGTTTACCCAACTATTTTGCAAATAAGAAAGAAATAAAAATTTTTTTTTTTTTTGCAACAGGGACTGAAAGGGATCTTAAAAATTTTAAGTGGGGCTACTAGGTCATGTGAGGTATCATATGAAAGAGCGCTGTTTGCACATTCTCAAACTACTTTTTTTTTTTTTTAGGCCGTATAGTTTTCAACTTTTGATGAAAAATGTAAAAAAAAATACCCCCCCCCCCCCCCCTTATCTCCGAAGTTTGCAAAGAGAAAAATCTGAAATTATTCTATGTGATAGAAGTTTATGTAAAGATTACAGGAAAAATAAAACGATGTCTCTAAATGGAACACTTTTTCAGAAATCGGACGGAACCCTCGGAGCGCGAGTCCGACTCGCTCTTGACCGGTTTTTTTTTCTTTAAATAACAGATTAAACATTATGTTGCCAGCAGGTCAAGCCACCCGAAACTGTCAAATTTTCCCAATCAACCTTGAACCTAATGCTTTAGTGATACAGATGAAGATCTATTAAAGAAGTTTGACAGATTGTAGTAGCTTGATGTGCTGGCGTCTGTACAAGATTATGGACACCTTATTCAAGTGGCAGACTAAGTAGATGACAGTGGCTGAGCGGTTAGATAACCGTGCTTCCGGTCCTAGGGGTCTACTCCCCAAGCACGAAGTCCGTAGTTTCGGACTTCGTTACGGGCGTTTCTTACTCCGTATCACCTACGGATGGATGATTGGTTCGGGGCCCGAACGAAGTATGAATGACAACACGATTTGACAGTTGTCCCTACTCCCGATGTGTTTTTGCTCGACCGTAAAATTTAACTTTTACATTTTTTTGATGGATTGTTATGTCAGACGGACGGACGAACGGACGGACTTAGGGAGTAGGCCCCGTAGTGTCCCTGACTCCCTGTAGGTAGATATTTACACGGCAGACACAACTTTGCAATAATTATCGCTTTCTTTGTCGCACGCAAGTTTACACACAAGCATAACGCGACTCAAGGAGTAATACCGCATTATTTGATGCGCCTGTGTGAACGAGCCTTTGCTTTTCACGTTGTGGTGGATACATATTTATGTGAACGTAATAATACGCAAGTTAAAACAAATTTTCCTTACATTTCATGTTGCATTGCATTATATGCTCGGTAAAGATTGGTGAAGTAATAAAACATTAAGTATGACTATGTTAAAAGGTAATTCCCCCTAGATTATAAATGCACTATTAATTGTCTATGATACTTTGTTATTCTATAAGGATGAATGCTATGATAAATAAATGTTGCAACATGAATGAAGTCAGAGATAACATGCATACAATGTATGAATTAATAAAATATCATAGGATTTTTGTAATAATTAATTAAGTACTTACAATTTATTAGCTTGATCTGACTTTTTCTAAGAACAGAATATAAATATCTGCCTAGCCTTTTCCCAATTATGTTAGGGTTGGCTTCCAGTCTAACCGGATGCCGCTGAATACCAGTATTTTACATGGAGCAACTGCCTATCTGACCTCCACAACCCAGTAACTGTGTAATACGATACCCCTTGGTAAGACTGAACATTGAATTTCTAACAGAATAGAATACTCTTTATTATGATTACAGATCTATGTTCTATGTTAAGGATTTGGTTTCCGCACTTAGTCCTTCATGTGGACCATTGTGCGTGAGCCATGGCGGCCTTCGGGGGTTATTCCAACCAGCCCACCTCCCTCCAGAAGTTAATCAAATCTCTGGGTCTGTTAATAACATCTGTGAAAGATCGGGGTATTCCAAGAGTTTCTGTTCTAATCTGGGCAACGCCTGTGCATTCAAAGAGCACATGCGCAACGGTCTCCTCAGCCTCCATGCAGGCCCTGCACAGAGGACTGTCCGTTATTCCTATTGTGTGGAAGTGTTTGTTTAATGAGCAGTGTCCTGTGATGGTCCCCGTCACCAGGCGCAGCTCGTTTCTGTCCAGACGCAATAACCGTCTGGTAAGCGTACCGTCCAGGGATGGCATAGCCTCCCTGGATTGCCTGCAGCCTGGTGTCGAGGACCACCAACTCTCTGCTTGTGTGTGGGTGAACTCCTTTAGCCACCTGCGTAACTGGTTGAAGGGAATGGGCGCGATTGGCTCAGCTCCACAGACGGACGTGCTGGATGCTCTCCTAGCTAGTTCGTCAGCTGCGTCGTTACCCAGTGATCCACTGTGTCCTTTTATCCATTGCAGTGTCACTGTGTTCCGGTTAGCAACCGTTACTCGTTCGAGTGCGTCGTGACATTCTAGTATTAATCTCGAGGTAATGTAACTTTTCCGTAATGATTGGAGCACCGAGGCACTGTCTGAGAGTATACGTATATTCGTATCCGTGACTCTCCTGGCTTCTATGGCATTACACGCTTGTATGATGCCTACACACTCCGCCTGGTAGACAGTGTTAAATTCCCCAAGCGGGCTGGATATGTTAATGTTAAGATCGTGTGAGAAGACTCCGACCCCGGTTCCGGAGTCAGTCTTTGATCCATCGGTGTATACTCTCAACTCTTGCGGGCCTGAGTAATCACACCGTTCTTCTGTGAGTATTATATCATAATGCTTCAGAAAGTAGTGCTGTTTCGGGGCTCTGTCGCATGGTGATGCCATCATTGGGTGTCGTCTGATCGCATCCTCTTTTATGCGAGTGTGCTTAACTCTAGAGTCCTTGCTCAGGGTTCCTTGCAGATTGAGCCTAAAGGCGGCTAGGGCCGCCTCTTCACGTACTAAGAGGTCTAGTGGCGGCAGTCCAAGCATTGCCTGTAGAGCAGCAGTAGGCGTAGTTTTCATGCAGCTAGTTACCGCTACACAAGCGAACCGTTGCAGTTTCTCGAGATCTTTTTGGGCTGTGCTCAGGTCTGTCCTGGGCCACCAGACTAGCGAGCCATATGTGATGATTGGTCGGATTACTGTGGTGTATAGCCAGTAGGTAACCTTGGGGCTAATCCCCCAGTTCCTGCCAAGCAGTCGCTTGCACTGCCACAGGGATATACTGGCTTTTGTGGTGATGTAGTTGAGATGTTTCGCCCAATTCAACTGTTTATCCAAAAAGATGCCCAGGTATTTGGTTTCAGTCGATAGACTTAGGGTTGTTCCAAAGAAACGCGGAAGTTGTAATGTAGCCAGCTTCCTCTTTTTTGTAAAGAGAACCAGCTCGGTCTTTGTAGGGTTCACTGATAGTTGGTGTTTGTTGCACCAATCTTCTACTATTTTCAAAGCTTGGCGCATGAGGTTGCATATGGTGTTTTCATGGGTACCGTTTATTATTATGGTTAAGTCGTCGGCGTAGCCCACGGTGAAGTATCCTTTGTCATTGAGGGTTTTGATGAGGCTGTTTACGACCAGGTTCCATAGCAGCGGAGAGAGTATGATTACAGATATATAAATGTAGAAATTTTATACAGGCTGACTCAATGAGCAGACTTAATGCCTGACGCATTTTCTATCAGTCTCAACCGGATGGTTACTTTTAACTTTAAACCGATCTTAATATACCTCCAATTTTAAATGAGTAATATGGAGTTTCTTATCTATTCTTCTCCATAGAAACCCACAACAAAAATCTAGTAGATTTTGACATAGGCTGGGACTTTTTGACATAGGTCTTAATGCCAGTCAGCCTTATGGTTATGCAGAGGAAAAACATGGCAGGTGCATATCTTCTTGACAAATATTTTAATCGTATTTAAAACAGCTCAATAAAATTTTAAACGCTCTTTAACATACATGTTTAGCAAGGTTTGACTCTGGACCAACCAAGTGGTTACTTTTAATATTATACCGATCTTAATATACAACACATGGAGTTTCTTATCCATTCTTCTCCATACAAACCTACTACACTTCGGAATGGGCAACTACTTCATCTTTCTGACTGACAAACCACTTCATATTTAAAAAGTGCCTGAAATTGGTTTAGTTGATATAATTACTTTGAATTTGAGTTTTAAGCAGTCAGAGCCTCTACCATGAGTTTACACAGCGAAAATTCGCTAGCGTCTCCGTAAATGATTTCTATGAAATATTACCCGCGCCCCTATCGGTCACGGAAAGAATTAAAAATTTCATATAAATCATTTACGGAGACGCTAGCGACTTTTGACTGTGTAAACTCATGGTAGAGGCACTGTTGAAATATTTCGAAACAATTGACAAGCATTCACTTTTACTTTTCTACAAAACTAGACAATTACTTTTCACAACTTAAAAATGTAGGTATGCAACAAACGAACTAGGTCTTAGAGTACATTTTATAAATAGAAAGAGTTTATTTATATCCCCTGTCTTCTCAAGGGCTGCAACGTTTTGAAGATTAGACTCAAGCCGAGTTCTGAGATGACTTAAAAGCGTTGAGATGACCCTGGTTTGTTTGTATTGTTTTATGAAAGTGAAATAATGATAGTTAGTGTTACTAACTTTACTAAAGAAAGAAAGAAAAAGTACTTATTGTGACTCGCACAGGAAGATCACCAACTAACTAACTTATTGTAGTGGTATTAACACATTTCGGAACACTAAACGGCCATAGATGTCATAACAATAAAACTTCTATTGTGTCTTGTTCAGGGTCCCAGAAAATGTTACGAATAAAGTACAGCTGAATTTGTTCTGATGATGATTAGTTTATAAGTAGCAGGTTGATACCTCAGATAATTCTAGTACTAACATGCTTTGGCGGACGTGAGTATTATTTCTGAAGTAACTCTGTTTAACCCTTTGTGTGCCGGAACGTGGATCCACACGAGACACAATAGCTTTTTAATTGTGTCTGTAATTATGGCATTCAACTAGTTAATCAATGAGTATTAATTTGATTGTGTGTGCACATTTTTATCGAAAATGTACTTTATAATTTAAGGCGAAAGCGCCGGGGTAGCCCGCGAAATTCAAAATTTCTTACGTTTTTTGCAATTTGTAGGTCAATGTGAGCTTGTATGTTGATTAAAATATGATTCGCGGCCGTAGCTAATATGGCTTTACAGAATTATAATCATTAGAATCAGCAATACAACTTCATAAGTTAGCATTTACCTCAAAACTCATGATTTCATGAAATCGCTAGATTTGAGATAAATGCTAACTTATGGAGTTGTATTACTGATTCTAATGATTATAATTCTGTAAAGCCATATTAGCTACGGCCGCGAATCATATTTTAATCAACATACAAGCTCACACTGACCTACAAATTGCAAAAAACCTAAGAAATTTTGAATTTCGCGGGCTACCCTGGCGCATCAACCTTAAGTACTGAATGTTCGATTATCCAGATTTCAATATTTGACCTACATAAATCAAATCAAAAGTTTGTTTGCGAGAAATACATTACAACAACAACAACACAAACATAAACAAGTTATAGAAATAAGAACAAGAATAAAAATTAAACAAATTTAAAACGGTTTATGAGTTGAATCTTGATTTGAATGCACTTTTTGGCTAAACTTTCAAAGCCACATCTAAAGCCAAAACAACTGTTTATGTATCTGAACTGAACTCATAAACCCATGTTAATTTTGGTACTACACCATGGAAAATATTGCACTTAGTACCTTATTACATCTGGAGCGATATTGAAACTTCACAAGAAGCATTCTTCAAATCAAATGATTATGATCTACTTCAGGCACAACATTATTTAATCTTGGTTTTAAGGTAATATTTGAAGGAGAGAGTTTGATATTCCTTTGAGAATTTTGATTTATAAAATCTTATAGACACATGCAATGTTTGTTGTAGGTACTACCTAATAGGTATTAGATTCCAATTAGTGTCAGTGACCCAGTCGCAGATCATTTCATTAAGTTTACTAATTAATCAATCATACACTTTTTCACTATAAATATTTACAAACAAGTGAAGCATGAAGTTGAAAAAAGTTGAATTTACTGCTAAGTACTACTTACCTACTTTATTCAATTCAATTCAGTTTGTTTATTACTCTTTATTCTTTATTAATAATAAAGTAGTAAAAGTGACTGTACCTTGTTCTCGGAATCCTGGTCAGAATGCTCAGAGTCGCTCCCCTGGGAGTCATAATCCGACTCGTGCTGGCCACCATCCTGTAAACATCCTTCCACCTTTAGCAACTGCATTATCCACACAAAACTCTTTTTGTTTACAATCTACGTGGCGGCAACGTTTCTAAAATAGTCTAAACACATCGGCGGTGTTTCAGTGAGTGGTGCCCAATTCGTGACCTCAATAGTACTAAAAGAAATGGACATTCCGTCACGCGAACGATCGAGAGAAAGTAAGCCGTAATACTTTTTAGCGCCAAAACGAAAGTTTACGCTACTGTGACTAGACCCAGTACTTACGTTCCCGGAGTTATTGTGTCTGATATCCTGCGATGCGTCCGAATATTCTCCGGAATCTTCGTGTTCTCGTCTCCTAGCCACGGACGTCATATCGGCGTCCTCTCTCGTTACCTGCAGAACTTCCAGTTTGACGGCTTTTTGTATTATTGATGGATAAATTGCAGCGTAATCGTGCTCGTTATACCGTCGATAATAAGAAATCCCCTCTCGTTTTACGAAAATGAAATGAAAGAACGTCAAAACAAGGGGAATCTAGCGGCCATAAAAAAGCTGCGTTTCGTTTACCCTAGAATTCATTATTGTTAACCGGATTACTCAAGCCAATTATGACAGCAGTAACAAATTGTGATTTAACAAGGCTGTTATTGGACTAAGTATATAAATACAAAAGTTTCAACGTTACTTTTGCTTCCTGTTTCTTAGATTTTGATAACGGAAATATTGTTTTATGGGAATTATAGTGGTATTCAACGAAACGCATCGTACAAAACTTGGCAACATAGTTTTAAATGTCATTATGGAAGAAATTCGCGACCGGTGTGTTCACTTTAGTGATGTGACGAGTTGGATGTCTCGAGTTGATATTTATACTGACTAGAGTCGCAACTCGAATTGATTCGACTCGGTGCCTCCGTAGGGAGAGATGGAGCTCGACTCGAAGCTGATAGGTAATAATAATAATGTTGAATAGTTGATATGATATCAAGACTCAAGGCGACACGCAACTCAAGTTGACTTGGTGTATTTTTCAAGTTTCTCTTTCTCAGTCTCTCAATCATTCAAAATAAACTTTAACCGCGGTTTTTCACCCGCGATTCCGATCCTAGCCGAGCCCGAGTTCTATTTCATTCAACTCGTCTCGAGTTGAGTCAGATGCATGGATGAGTGAGAAGGCATGCAACGCCGCAACCCGCAAGGGGCGTGCGGTCCACGTGGGGGTCGTGCGTGACTCATGACTTGACTCGCTGTGAGGCCCCCGCCCGCGCACGCCGAGTGGCGTGCATTTCGACCGAGTTGATTCTAGTTGTTAAAAAAAGAAACCTAGTTGACTCGTTTACGATTTGATTTCAGTTACTCGAATCAAATAACTCGACTCGCACATCGCTAGTTCACTTATTGCACTGTGGTGCCGGAGCCACACTATACGTCAACGTCACTGCCCATAAACGATTTAAACATCGCGGTAAGACAAGTGTTCCGTTGTCAATGTTGTCATTGATATAAAAAGTACGCAGTAATTTATTTATGTCAATGTCCGTTGTTCAATAACGCAATGAATTGAGTGGCCACATTTGAACGGTCAACGTCAATACTCATTGAATTCACGTGCACCCCTCGTCCATCAGCAACGTAGACAGATCGGCAATGTGAATGCCGTTGTCAAATTATCGCCGTAGTGGTGGCTACACCTACGGTTATCACCATTCAACGCGATAATTAACGGCGATGACCGTTTAATGTGGCCCCGGCATGAGCCTGCGAGGTTTGCGCCGTTTCTAACCAGCTAATGCAATGGCGGTTATAATAATATAATAATAATAAATTCTTTATTGAACAAAAAACACAGTATGACAATAACATTTAGTGCGATAATACCTACATTAGTAAAATACTGTGTCGTAGGAATTAACGCCCACCTCAGGAAAAGGACGATAGCGTTCTAGAATTTATGCTAAACACAGGAGATTGATTACAAACTAGAATAATAGGTTAAAAAATAATGTGAATATGTGTAGGTACGAGCGAATGTATTATGTGCGTGTGGGTGTTTGCATAGGTGTGTGGGGGTGTGTGTGTATGTGTATGTGTATGTGTGTGTGTGCGTGAGTGTGTCTTAATTTATGTGTAATGAGTCTATTTCGGAAGGAAGAGGTCGATGTTGGAAACAAATCAGGGTTTCACCAAGCTCTCCAGGTCTTCATAGGTGAGGGTTTGAAGCCATTCGTCAGTGAGTTTTTTACAATCCCTATAAGAACGACAATGAATATGGAGTACACTGTTTACCTTATTGTACAGCCTCGAACTAAAGAAATTGTATTGCCGTCGGACCACTTCAAGTTTCGCCGACACTATGCCACAAACTCTGTCCGATCTACACCCACGTCTACGCTCAATAGTGGCGTTAGGGTCGTAAGGCAACTCCGAGTGTTTCCGTAACATTGTGCATAGAATGAAAGACTGCCTTACAGTAGGTATCTTCCATAACGAGTACAAATCGTGAGTCGGGAAACGAATGGGTTTATGTGCCATAACCTTAAGGACCCCTCTCTGTGCCCTCTCAAGTCGAAGGAGAAGACACTTCCCAGCCCCACCCCAAGCCGTTATACAATATGTAAGAACGGAGTGAGCAAGTGCAAGGTAAACTGTTTTCAGGGTAGAAACATTTGCGGAACTTCTAAGGTTTTTAAAAACAAAAATTAATTAATAAAAGTTTGCTATCAACTACTACTCCAAGGTATTTAATAGAGTCCGTGCGCACAACTCTGGCACAGGTACATGCCACATTCGGACCAGAATCGCACACATGAGCTATCAAGCAGTAGTTTGGGGACGGTTGTGATGCCTGTTTTGGACCAAATGTGATAAACCTTGTTTTATCAAGATTAAGGGTGAGCAAATTTTGAGTTAACCACTTCATAACTTTCTGCAACGCTGATTCTGCAAGGAGACGGGCCTCCGACCAATCCCTACCGTGAACCAGGATGACTGTGTCATCAGCGTAGGTGATCACCTTAGAGTTAGCTGCGCTGAGTTTACAGAGCTCGTTAATGTAAACAAGGAATAACGATGGTCCAAGAACGCTTCCCTGAGGAACACCGTAAGTTAGAGGTACCTCCCTGCTGGTGTAACCATCCAGTAAGACGACCTGGGAACGTTCTGTCAGGTAACTTTTGAATAGGTCAAGTGGTAGGCCTCTAACACCAATCCTTTCGAGCTTGTCTAGCAAAAGGGGAACAGAGACGGTGTCAAACGCTTTAGAGAGATCTAGAAAGATACCTATAGTCTTGTCTTTATTGTTTAGGTTATTAGCTACTTGACCTATTAATTCCAAAACCGCATCTTCAGTACCTCTACCCGATCTAAAACCGTACTGGTTGTTAGAAAGTACGTTATTCATCTTGAGGTAGTCCAGCAGACGTTTATTTATAACTTTTTCTAGGAGTTTAGAAAGAGTAGATAATACAGAAATGGGTCTGTAGTTACTGACACTGCCTCTGTCCCCGCTCTTGTAGATAGGATGGACGACAGCTTTTTTAAAAACTTTTCTGCTATGACTGATTTTTGCCCCGAAATGCGAGGACATTAGTGGTCGTTTTATGATAACCGCACTTGGTAAGTAACGTGTAACAACAGTGCGGCCTCGGGCGCTACGGTTTCTTATAAGAGCTTAGAGCATTTAAGAGTGACCACCGCACTGAAAGGCCGCAGTGACTGCTGTCCTCAGAAGAATAACTAATGCTGCCATGAAAATGATGGCAGTTGGAAAGATTTCAACCGTTAGATTCGCCCTACCACATCAAAAGATAGTCACGTTTCTGTTTCAGTTTGATACCTCTGACACACAATGATTTAGTGACTTGGCTTGATTGTCTTTTTTGCGTGACTAATGCCCGGTTTCTGAAGAATTCTTAAACGGAGTTTATACTGATATTTCTATTTTATTAAATTCAACAAAATTATCTATACAGGGTGACTGGTAATTAGTGACCGATACCTAAACACATGATTGTGCTCATGATAACAAACAACTTTTACAATGGCACCAAACCTGAAATCGCGAAAAAAAAATCAGCTGCCCCATACATTCATGTTCGCATAACTCGTCAAAATGTAGGGAGCAGCTGATTTTTTTTCGCGATTTCAGGTTTGGACTAATTACCAGTCACCCTTATATAAGTGAATTCCTTCCTTAGGCTCGGTTTTTGAGGTTCTCAGATAAATCCTCGATATATTTATTTTCATGATGGGCCGTTACGGCCGCTTTTTATGAAAACTTTGGAAACCGTAGCCTAAGAAACCACATAAATTAAATTACGCTAGGCTAATTCTTAATAAAGTTTTTCCTAAATTATGATAATATTACTTTTTTGGGCGAGAATAGGTACCGTGTTGTATTTAGTGTTTTGATTTGTTGTCTGTCATCTGTCAAGTGTATGTCATGAATCACATGAATGCCATTCATAAAATGTCATCAGCAGTCATCATCAGTTTCAGGGAAACACAAACATTAAAACTTTCATTTTTATCGTAAATGTAATTGAAAATCCTCATATAAACATTTGTCTAAGAGCTGGAAAGGAACCGTACAACAAAATGGAAAGGTATGCACGGATTTTGATACCCAAAATGTCCTACAACAACTGACTGTTTGTGTTTGATAATTTGGTTTATTTTGGTACATTAACATTTATCAAAACCATTTTCAGTTCAACCGAAGAAGAAGCAAAGACTGTGCAACTACTAGCCAAAGGTATCATGGAGATGTATGAACCACCGCTAACAACCATTAATACCCATTTAAAGGAATTAACGTAAGTTCTAATACTAATAAGTCCGGTCGCGGAGGAGGAAGAAATTCGTACATTAACCTGTTATTACTGTCTCTGTTGCTCCCGCGTAAATATATTGCCGTCACGCTCGTAAGACGGCGGTCATTGCATCTGTGCGATCGCGACGGCAATATATTTACGCGGGAGCAACAGAGATATTAAGCAATAACAGGTTACTGTATGAATTTTGGTAATTCACTTTCATCAGCCTTGGCCTTGTTGTGTGATAGCATTTAAATCCCTCATAACTATATTTTTTTAATTATTTGGCTTTAAAGCCAATTTGTTTCGCTGTTTGCCTGGTTTTATGAATTGTTTTTCTTACTGAGTTTATTTGTAATCCTGTAGAAAATGTATCTATTATTTCAGAGAAAAACAAGATGCTGTCCAGGGTATGCTCACTTCAGAGAGGCGAAAGCTTGAAGACCTACAGAATGATGTCATGCTTGATGCACTGGTAAATTACTTTGTACATTACTTTTATGTCATCAAAATAATGTATACGGTATCATCATAATCATCATCATCATCCACAGCCTGACTTCACCCACTGCTGGGCATAGGCCTCTCTTTTCTTGTGCCAATCCCCGCGCTCCTGTGCCAGCCTCAGCCAGGTTTTGCCCACGATGGCAATGTTGTCGGCCCGTCTCGTTGCTGGACAACCAACATCTCGTCTTCCCAGCTGCATCCAGTTAGACTGGAAGCCGACCCCAACATAGTTGGAAAAAGGCTACTAGGTAGATTGATTGTGTTTTCAAAGCCCCTTTTGAGGAGTTGAGGACCAAGAAGAAATCATGTAATTTCCAGAGCCTCATTTGGTATCAAGGGGAGAGAATTTTATCAATGGCTTGTGCTTAAACGCCTGCCAGAAAAGTACCTATTTTACTACCAAAAAATTCGAAATACCTGCCAGAATGGATAAATGCTCACCAAAATTGATAAATGCTCACCAAACTTAAAACCATTTTATTGTGAAATTATAACTTTAGAAAACTGACAGCAGGTCGACAGAGCCCCGCTTAGCGGGGCTCCTATTTCTGTCTGCAGGGTTTAAAGGAAACTAACCAACCAAACCTCCGGGTGCCCCTGACGTCGACCATCTAGGGTTAGGGTTTTCGTCAGCAGGTTGACGCAGATTTGGTGAGCATTTAATTTTTTTGGTAGTTATTGTTATATTAATCCCTTAATCCATTTTAAATAAATTTTATTTCTATTTCAGTTGGCAGACATAGCAACCAACAGAGAAAAACTGGTGACCATATCAAATTCAATGATGTCATTGCACAAAAGAGTTCAGTCACTACAGGTAATTATGAAACTCCACAATTACACTGTTGAAATTATTATCTCCTTACGTGTGAGCCAAGACAGGGGATGGCAGCCTTAGGCTGCCTGTCCACCGGAGCGGAGCGAGGCTGCGGAGCGGAGAAACGGAGAAATATTAACCAATAGGATTGCACAAAATCTCCGCTCCTCTTCAGAGTTTAGAATCTATTGGCTAATATTTCTCCGTTTCTCCGCTCCGCAGCCTCGCTCCGCTTTAATGGACAGGCAGCCTAATACAGCTGCATATCTTCTTAATATATATAATTCTTCTGTATGTGTGTCTGTCACCTAACTCCTCCTAAACGACTGGACCGATTTAGATGAAATTTTGTGGGTATATTTCAATGGGTTCCTGGATGATTTGAAAACACAATTGGACCTGTATATTTTCAATATGAATGATGTAACCAATATTTTGTAAAATATTTGATTTAAAAGAGTGTCCGTGGAGTTTCTTCCCCGTTCTTTCTTCTTCTCCATAGGGTGCTACTACGCTTTGGACTGGGCGACTAGCTTCATCTTTCTGACTGACCGCCCCCTGGACAATTCAAAAGTGCCTGTAATTGGTTTATTTGAAATAAATGCTTTCCGTCTTATTACAAAACAAGGATTTTCTTCTGTTATGGATTAAACCATCGAGCCAGTTTTTGTCATAAGAGGTTCTTAGAGCTGTGTTAGAAATACAGTTCTTTATACAAAACTGACAACTTAGTCCGGTACTAAGTTATCAGTTTTGTAAAAGTGACATATTAATGTGTCTGAATAAAGTTCGAAGTTCAAAAAAGGGACCATGGTTAAAACCTGGGTTTGAAGATGAACCTTTTTTTGTAATAAGAAGGTTTGAGTTTGACACGCACTTGGCCCATTTGTTTTATTTTGATAGAATATTTTTTTTGTTCCAGACAAGAGCAGCGAATGTGGAGAAAGCAGCTAAAACAAAGGCAGCCAGCAAACTAGGCGCATCGAGCAGCTAGTCCTGTTGTTGTTTATATTTAGTGTTAATTGTTTATAGTCAGTAAAACTACTTGTCGCTAGCACATTCAGTCTTGATTGAGCCGGTTTATGCAAGCACTAGGTTCTGCCCGCGCCCCTAAGCTATAGGGTTAATTATTTTGGGGTTATAATTTCATGATAAAGTATTTGCAGAACCGCTTAAAATTTTTTTGCTAGGTTTTATTGTTTTACATGTACCTAGGTAATATACCAAACTTATACATCCATACTAATATTATAAATTCGAAAGTAACTCTGTCTGTCTGTCTGTCTGTCTGTCTGTCTGTCTGTCTGTCTGTTACCTTTTCACGCCTAAACCACTGAACGGATTTCGATAAAATTTGGCAAGGCTATAGATGGTATCCTGGGGACGGACATAGGCTACTTTTTTTTTTCAAAAATAATCTTACAGGGGGTGATATAGGGGATGAAAGTTTGTATGGGAAAATCAGTATGTCTTAAGTTAGGGATGTGAAAATTAAAATGTATGCTTTTGGTAGGAAATAAAGAAATATGCGGTTCAGCGTTTTTGAAAAATCATCCCCTAAGGGGTTAAAATAGGGGTTGATTTTAAAATTTACAAAACTGCACGGATTTCGACAAAATTTGGCAAGGCTGTATATAGCATCCTGGGGAATGACATAGCATACTATTTTTTTCAAAAATATTACTACAGGGGGTGATATAGGGGATGAAAGTTTGTATGGGAAACTCAGTATTTCTTCAGTTAGGGATGTGAAAATTAAAATGTATGCAAAAGCATACATTTTAATTTTCACAACCAAAACCAAAAGGTAGGAAATAAAGAAATTTGCGGTTCAGCGTTTTTGAAAAATCATGCCCTAAGGGGTTAAAATAGGGGTTGATTTTAAAATTTACAAAACTGCACGGATTTCGATAAAACTTGGCAAGGCTTTATATAGCATCTTGGGGAAGGACATAAACTACTTTTTGTCTTTAAAATAATCCTACAGGGGGTGATATAGGGGATGAAAGTTTGTATGGAAACTCAGTATTTCTTAAGTTAGGGATGTGAAAATTAAAATGTATGCTTTTGATAGGAAACAAAGAAATATGCGGTTCAGCGTTTTTGAAAAATCATCCCCTAAGGGGGTAAAATAGGGGTTGATTTTAAAATTTACAAAACTGCACGGATTTCGACAAAATTTGGCAAGGCTTTATATAGCATCTTGGGAAAGGACACAGGAAACTTTCAAAAACAATACTACAAGGGGTGATATAAGGGATGAAAGATGGGAAACCCAGCATTTCTTAAGGTAGGGATATGAAAATTCAAATTCTTTTGGTAGGAAATAAAGAAATATGTGGTCTAGCGTTTTTGAGGGGGTACAATAGGGGTTGACAAATGTTTGTGTAACTACCTCTTTTTAAGAGATTTAAGGGATTGGAAATGTAGTCATAGTTCGAATCTTGAGGTAACATAAAGTCTTTATTTCATTCGAAGTTTTTACGAGGAAATTATTTGAACGAGTGGACACTCGGACAAAAGTTATTTGTTATTAGAGCGTGACTGGCATAATAAATTTTAAGTAATTAACAAAGTCCCCCCGCCGCGTAACTGTGTCTGTTTGAATGCGATAATGTCAAAAAGTACCGAACGGATTTTCATACGGTTTTCTCCAATGAACGGAGTGATTCGGTGTAATTCATTATGGTTTTGTGTAAATTGGCTGAAATATGACGACGACTGTTGAAGATGTCGGAAAAAATCATGCCGACTGGTAGCTTTATGCCTACTATACACGGTAACGATATATCGTAGCAATTTGAGTTTGCACAGTTATATCGGACGGCCCTATGTTTTCCACATGTACGTTCCCATGGGATATTTTCCGACTTCCACGCGGGCGAAGCCGCGGGCAAAAGCTAGTAGGTTTATATTTTGTTTGAAAGACTTCTTAACCTTTCCGATTCCTCAAGAGATCGTGAGTCATGAGGATTTTTCAGCAATTTGTTATGATCCAAGGAAGAAATAAATAATCCGTCTAAGGACCTGAGTCTGCTGAGGGCCATATAGGCCTGTTTCTTAGCGAATAGTGACTTCCCTAAATCAATAACCTTTCCAATTCCTCAAGATATCGTGAGTCAGGAGGATTTTTCAGCAATTTGTTATGATCCAAGGAACAAATAAATAATCCGTCTAAGGACCTGAGTCTGCTGAGGGCCACATAGGCCTGTTTCTTAGGGAATAATGACTTCCCTAAATCAATAACCTTTCCAATTCCTCAAGAGATCGTGAGTCATGAGGATTTTTCAGCAATTTGTTATAATCCAAGGAAGAAATAAATAATCCGTCTAAGGACCTGAGTCTGCTGAGGGCCACATAGGCCTGTTTCTTAGCGAATAGTGACTTCCCTAAATAAATAACCTTTCCAATTCCTCAAGAGATCGTGAGTCATGAGGATTTTTCAGCAATTTGTTATAATCCAAGGAAGAAATAAATAATCCGTCTAAGGGCCTGAGTCTGCTGAGGGCCACATATGCCTGTTTCTTAGCGAATAGTGACTTCCGTAAATCAATAACCTTTCCAATTCCTCAAGAGGTCGTGAGTCATTAGGATTTTTCAGCAATTTCTTATGATCCAAGGAAGAAATAAATAATCCGTCTAAGGACCTGTTCCTTAGCGAATAGTGACTTCCCTAAATCAATTACTGCTTTATCCAGAGTACACCCTTGCAACTTGTGCATAGTAAACTGCCCAAGTAAGGATTAACGGTAACATTTTGAGTTGAATTTTTCCCGATCCTCTTAACGAGTTGAATGCCGTAATTACAGACACAATTAAAAAGCCATTGTGTCTGGTGTGGATCCACGTTCCGGCACACGAAGGGTTAATCCGTCAAATTCAGTCGGACAAGGTTCAACTTTAACAAGCCCATCTTCATCTGCATTTATAGTGGAATCATCGAATTGTACGAGAACTGCGCTTGGCTGTTCTCCATGCTTCAGCTGGTCACGATGAAGAGCAGGCTATATCAAGTTCCTCACCACTCCCATCGCACCACTCACTAAGACTCGATTAATGTCCAAATTCCTGCGTAGCATCACAGGGGAGCCAGTACCGATATCGATACTGCTTATACCTCCTGTTCGGTTGGGATCGCTAGGTATATGTTCTTGTTTTGGAACTTGACCGTATATTTTAGTTTCAAGCCTGAGTCTGACACCCAGTCTTGCTAAGGGGTATCGTGTTGCCCCGCAACTGGGTTGTGACCATATTTAAAATAGGTATTGGTATCCAGCTTCATCTAGCCCGACTCCAACGTAATTGGGGAAAAAAGGCTAGGAGGCAGTTATTGCATAATAATTATCATGTACGCACGGCTACAGATCAAGCTATACATTTCCAGTATAAGCTGATCTCACATTGTATAGGATTTCCTTACAATGAGAGGTCAGTGTAAACTGGATATGTATAGCTTGATGTGTAACCGTGTGCACTCGCTATTCATTATGACAAGTCATTTGACTTTTATGACAATGGCATAAACTTCAAATTTAAATAATAATTCACGAGATTACTCTTGAATTAATTAAATACTTATAGAAAATTATCTAATAGAACAAAACACGAAATGATTTTGAAATTTTATTTATTTGAAACTTAAATTACAATAAATTGTAAGTACTATTTAAAAATAAATATTATATTTTACTTAATTATAATAATTACAATGCTACTTACTATAAATATTGTAAGGCTAAAGCCATACAGCAACTGGTATATTACTAAAGAACAAAAAAATATAGATGGCGCTACTTTCGCTTGGCCCACTTCAAAATGTTTATGGATAAGATATACTTTTTACATAAAAATGTTGAATTTACCTTGACTTATGTTATTTTACAAAAAAGAGAATTCTATATTTATTGAACTGTATAAACAACATTACTTTTTATTTAAGTACCCTAAACCCGAAAAGGGGTCATTGTACTCATCATTATGTACAACTTTTTCTATGGGACCAACCTTGAAATCTGTTCCATACATTTTGTCGATTTAAATGAACACAAATGTATGGGACAGCTGATTTTTTTTCGCGATTTCAATGTTGGTCCAATAGAAAAAATTGTACAATGACCACTTTAGGGGGGGGGGGGGGGGGGGTTAGTGTAAACAAAAACTAATGTTGTATAAGCATATTTTGCACTAATTTGCATAATTTAAAGTGATACATAATTACGTATTATAAATGTTTCACGTGTCATTGGCCATCATTGATTCAGTGCGAGAAAGAGATCGAGCATATATATCACCATCCTTCTCATAATGAAAAAATTATGGCTTCAACACCTCTCTACACGGTTGTTACTATGACCTCAAACTGGTTTAATCAATCTCTTTTCTGCATTTTAAATACAGCTGCTTGAAAAGTAAGTTGCTATTGGCATTACATTCCTTAAAACTAACGTTCTTAGAGCATTGATACAGGACCATATTGCGGTGAAAACCAGACTTGTAACCAAAATCAAAATCGTTTATTTGCATAAAATGTCCCACAACTACGGATCAAGCTATACATTTCCGGTATCAGCTGATCTCGCATTGTATAAGATTTCATTTCCTTACAATGCGAGGTCAGTGTAAACTGGAAATGTATAGCTTGATGTGTAGCCGTGTGTACAAAAGATGTTACATATAAAACCATCAAATTCACGTGGTTTCAGTGGCCATACTAGATGTAGCCGAGGAGCACAGGCTAGGCCGCGTCGATTGTTATAAGTCTATCAAAGGTGTAAGTGTACACACAGCTGACCTCTCATTGTAAGGAAATCCTATACAATGCGAGATCAGCTTATACTGGAGATGTCTACCTTGATATGTAGCCGTATGTCTGGCATACTCACAAAGGTCTGGAGTCAAGGTTTAAATTTTTTCATGTAACCTGTATGATTTGCCAATAAAGAATTTGTTATTAAAGTTGTGTGACAATTTTTTTGTGTGCATTTATGAAGGTTTAAAGGGTTCTATAGAGCCATTTTTCTCCTGTAGCGATGTTCTAAAACTAAATCAGTAGGTATATTATCGGTAAATATAAAACCGTAATTAAAAATAAAGTTAAGTATTGCAGGCGCGGCTAAGGGGATGGGCAACAGCTGCAGTTGCCTTTATGTTCTCCACCACATAACTCTAAATAAGCCACAAACATAAGTTTTATGAACTGTTTTTTTTTTGCTTTGTATATTACTATGATATATGTAGATAAATCGTAGTCATCTTCGAAAAAGGGACGCATTGTTGAGTTCACGGAAAATAGGTGCCGAAGGTTTTTTATAACCTCCCCCTTTTTTGAAGTTGGTTAAAAAGGACTTTCACGGCTTGGGAAATCTATCTTAAGTCACCCAGAGAAAAACATTTGTCCCCCCTTGAGCGAAAACCCAGATCCGCGCCTGTTAATGCTATACCTACTAACAGTTATTGTCTATAAGCATATTTTGAGATGATCATCATTTTAATCTAAAGTTTAAATGTGCCTAAGACTAGTTAGATTTCTTTAAGTAACTTAATTAAGTGTCCACATCTAACATGGCAGTAAAGATTCACAAAAATGATATACTGTACAATAAATATGAATATAATACTTAACATTATGAAAATAAAAGCATTTTTTTTTGTGTTGGCCACACTGGGTTGTCAGGGATTTAACTGGGATTTTTGTAACTTTAAATTGCCAGAGCAAATAATATAATTTACTTTCTCTTTTTTTTGCCATTCCCTACGAATTCCTCGTCTTTTATATTTTAAAATATTGTTATGCGTGTTTATTGAATAGTGACTACTCCAATCTTAGTCGAAAGATTTATGATTAATTATATAAAAATATACCTAATCGGTCGGAGATCATACTCTAAATAATTTAATCGTCGGCTCTAAAGAACATTGTGATACTCGATTTTGGTTAGCGAAGATAATCCCTACTTAATTTATCATCCAAAAGTGCTTTACATAATTCTAGAGGCACTTATAATTTTAAGAATACCCTTAGAAAAATATTACCTACTATGGGTACTTTTTCTTCACTAGTTTTCTAATTTTTTACCTTTAAAACATTGGTAGGCACCCTTTAGCCAAAAACGACCCCAAAATATTTTTTATCTCGCCAATAATTTTCTTCGTAACTATTGAATTTTCGTCCCCCCAAAAATGTCGTCACTTTACTATCGTCGCTAACCAAATTCCCTGGTACTATTCAGCAGTAAGATCCCCCTGTTGGTATGTACCAATCTGGTGGTGACACATAGTGGGGTGACCAGGTGTGTCGGATGTTATTTGCGCCGGAAAGCCTCCGTGACGTCACTCAGGACGCTCACCACGAACGATTCGATGCCCGATTCATTTTCGCCGCGAGCGATGCGGAAGTAGCCGTCTTCACCCCAAGCTGTGCCCCAACTGTTGGCTACGATCTGCGAAGAGAAATTCAAAATTAAATAATGATACATATCCAGTATTCCAGTCCCACGACATTTGCACGATACTTTAGCCGAACGAAAAGCGAGGATTGTCCGACTATACGAAACTGTACCTAAACTTTCGGTTAAGGACGCTGTCACATGTGGGTAGTCAAATCATTACTTTTTTACACAAAAGTATGTTTATTAAATAAAATGCTTTGCATTCCTAAAATGTTTTTTGGCCGAATTGTTGATAGATGTGCATGGTACGATTCTGAACTATAAATACCGGATGACTTTTTTTACCGTCTCGACAAAAATTGGGCGTTTTAGGTGAACAGAGTAGAAGCCTATGGCATACCTACCTAGTTTTTTTTTTAATAGTTTAGACAGAAAAAAATATCAAAGTACCAATAAATACTACAAATTCGATGTAAACTTTTCATTTTTGTACCATAAAAACAGAAATTTTGAAAAAAAAAAATAAATCGTTTAAAAATATCGAAATTCAAATCACATGCAACCTGCATATGATTAGAATTTTTGATTTTTTTTTTGAAAAAAAAAAAGAAAAAAAAGTTAGGTATGCCATAGGCTTCTACTCCGTTCACCTAATATACCCAATTTTTTTTGAGACGGTAAAAAAAGTCATCCGGTATAATTTTAGATAGGTACAGTTTCTTAATAACGGTACCGAAATGAAAAATTTTACTTCGGTACATTTATTGAGAAAATGTACCTATCTAAAATTATATTTATAGTTCAGAATCGTACCATGCACATCTATCAACAATTCGGCCAAAAAACATTTTAGGAATGCAAAGCATTTTATTTAATAATTATACTTTTGTGTAAAAAAGTAATGATTTGACTACGCTTTTGTAACAGCGTCCTTAACTTCCGGCTCTTACTTTTTTATTTTTTGTAATTTTGTTTGCGGACCCATCCCTTGCGTTCCAGGTTCTTTGGAAAGGTGGTTAGGTACGGTATATTTTTGCCAAAAGGCGTGAGATTGTATCGGTATTACGAACAAAGTTAGTCTGTGGTTGAAAATCAGTTCGCGTGTTATGCGCGCGTGCGTCCCTAACGTTATTGCAATATTGAGTCATAGGCTAATTACATAAAGCTTATTTTGAAATCCTCCTACAAACACGGCGTACGCGCAGCCACCGAGCAGCAACCGCGTAGTCACCCACCTGCCTACGTGCAAAATAAGCTTTACGTAATTAGTATAGGACTCAAAATTGCAATAACGTTAGGGATGCGCGTGCTTAGCTGGCAAGAAGCAATGTAAGGATCTTCAGTGCACGTGCACATTTGGAAAATCGTACAAATGTTTTGACCTCTGTCCTGCCTTCTCTTGTATCATCTCTAAACCGAGACTTAGAAGTCACCTCTTTGACTCTCAGCTTCTTTAGGAGCTGACAGGCTTGCTTATCTTAAAATATTGCGAAATTGACTTTCAGTTTCAAGACATATGCAAGGCATATTTGAGGCTATTTATAGTTTTGTCACCTTTTTTTTTGTGGATGGGAAATCAAACTAATAATATATTTATATATTATATTATATATGTTATAATATTATTTTCGCATTGTTTTATTCTTTTGTATTTTTGTGTTTCACGAACTGTGTCCAAATAAACGTTTTTCTTTCTTTCTTTCTTTCTTTCAAACGACTTCTCCCGCTCTAGGCGGAGCGGGAGTGCGTGTCAGACTTTTACTGACTAAAACCCACCCGTGTTCCTTCAGTTGCCTGTGCCAGGGCCACGGTATCTCTTTCGAACAACCCGCGACCCCGGCGGCATCGGCCCTATCGGACCCCATCACTGCTGACATCTCTGAGGCGCGCGTGGAACACGACGCGCCGTCGACCTGGGCCTGGTTCTTCCAGGACAGCGAGCTATAGGTTTGCCACCTTAGTTTCACGTTTGCTTGTCAATTCTTACCCAGTATTTGTCTCCATTCTCCTCTCCCCAGCCGATGACCCTGACGCTGTGTAGGCCCTTCAACTCGTTGTTACCGAACCGCGAACGACGGTAGATACCGTCCTGGTAGTGGAAGAAGTCTTGGTGGACCGTCATTATAGCTGGAAGCACAAAATTTTATTTTAAAACGATAAAAGGAACTATCTAAATGCGCAATTTTGTTTTCATAACAAAGTTTCACATTTCTGGCATGCCAAAATTATCTTATCAGTGTAAATAGTTATCAAAACACATTCTGATCTAAGAATTTCATCGCATAGCAAGATAACTACTGACTCAACAAGGAAAAATTGTATGAGAACTGAATTGGCTTAGAGGCAGATGACATCAATCTGATAACATAACTTGGGTAGCAACAAGCCCTTTTATTTTTACCAGCTGGCCGATAGACTGTACGTTTTCTAACCAATTGTCTAAAAGATGTCAATTGTCTTTAGAAAGGATAGGGGCTTAGAAAGGATCGTAAGAGCTGGCGTTCTGCAGTTCCTGTCTACCCCTAAGGAAAAAGCGAGATTTATGTAGGTACAGACGACAGCAGCCACCCGAAACTGTCAAATTTTCCCTATTAACCTTGAACCTTATGCTTTAGCGATAAAGATGAAAATCTATTACAGTTTGACAGATTGTAGTAGCTTGATGTGCTGTCGTCTGTACATAGGTACATATGTCTAAATCCCCTTTCGTCGGCTAGAGTTGACCCTTTGAGGAATTCGTTTTATGAACTCTGAAGACGTGGAAGAAATCCCTAAAGAAGATTGCGCCCACTGCTTCAGTCAATGGTTCCATCGCATGCAACGGTGCTTAGAAAAGAACGGAGACTACTTCGAAAAGCAAACAGACTTCTACATCATTTCATTTTTAGGGTTCCGTACCAAAATGGTAAAAAGGAACCCTTATGGTGTGACTCAGTCTGTCTGTCTGTCTTTCACATCTGGATATCTCAAGAACTACTAATGCTATCAACTTGAAATTCGGAACATTTTTAGATGACGTTTACCCAACTGTTTTGCAATTTATTAAGAAAATTCTCAAACATTTTTTTTCTTTTTTTTAGGCCACATAGTTTTCGACTTTTGATGAAAAATGTAAAAAAAATACCGCTCTTTGCAAAATTCGGAGACAAGGGCAAATTCAAAATTCAAATTCCCATTGTCTCCGAATTTTGCAAAGAGAAAAATCTGAAATTACTCTATGTGATAGAAGTTTATGTATAGTTTACAGGAAAAATAAAACGATGTCTCTAAATAGCACACTTTTTCAGAAATCGGAACGGAACCCTCGGTGCGCGAGTCCGACTCGCTCTTGACTGGTTTTTTTTTATTTTCTAAAAACTTTCAGTGTGACCCGAACAGATCTTTCATCTGTTCTGTGAGTGTGACCCAAGTAGGTAAGTGGGTAGAACGCGCCAAGGTGAGCCCAGATTTTCAGTCGACATCAATATGGCGGCCTCATTCAGCAAGATAACTGGCATAATAATTAAAATAATAAAAAAATACTACGTAAACAGTCCTCGATAAGGCTACTGTAAAATATAATCTCTTATAACCAGTGAAGTGTGTGAAGTGATTTTCTTATCTTAACTAAATATGGAATACCCATTTACTAGACATATTTTTATGATAGCACTACCAAGGTTGAAAAGTTGATAAAAATAGTTCAATAATCTGTAATGATTGAAATCATTGTTCAAATTATCTGTAGATATTACTGGCCACTTGGTAGCATATTTTTGCAAGTTATCATAAAATAAACAAGACTGCGGCACATGAGAAATTTCGGCTTTGTTTCTGGATGGCAATCAATCTGCCTAGCCTTTTCCCAACTATGTTGGGGTCGGCTTCCAGTCTAACCGGATGCAGCTGAATACCAGTATTTTACATGGAGCGACTGCCTATCAGATCTCAACCCAGGGACCCAATTCCGGGCTCGAGCTAGATATCACGACCATGGAGATAAATCTCTGTTTCAAATCTACGCATCAATGTCCGGTCCAAATCTCGATACTATCAAAAAACCGTATTCTGGTAGACCATGGAGAAAGATTTACACCGGAGAAAATAATCTCGTCTAAAAGACGTTCCATTTCTATCGATTCACTTTGATTATAATCGATTATGCTACGTTTTTCTTTTTTTAGTATTAATAACGTATGTTTAATTTATTAAATCCAAGCAAACACATTATAAATGATAATTATTGTGTTTCTATAACTGTGTTTTTTTTATAATTACTTACTGAAAATAGTAATTGTAAAGTAGCGTGATCCGAAACGCATTTCGCATGATTTGTGTAGTTAGTGCTCTGTGATTTGTGTCCTTTTTCTGGCGTAGGTAGGTTTTAATTTTCAAAGTAAATAAAACTATTTTTAATCGCGATTATAAAGGTGTGGAATAAAATTAGTTGTCATGAACACATTCACACCAACTCCTTGACTTCAAGTGCAAAAACAGTACTGTATTTTTTTTTTCTTTTGCTTATATCTCGAAAACGGTGTGTCCTATCGCAAAAATAATGAAAAATTGGCCCCCCTTTATGAAACTCATAAACCCCTAAACCTTTACATATAGGTACCAAAAAAAAAAAATACGATTATAAACCTACGAATGTAAATTTTGACAGATGTTCCAACGGAGATTTCATATCTCCACACCTTAGGACCAGCCGTGATATCTCGCTGGTTTGCGATCGAAAAATTTATGAATGGAGATCGTTAGAATAGCATTTTTTCGTTTTCGACGGAGATAAGCAGTTTCTCAACTGATATTTCGACCTTGGAGATAATTTCCATGCCACCGGAATTGGCCTCCAGTACCTAACTGGGTAATACGATACCCCTTGGTATGACTGGGTTGTCAGACTTTCGGGCTTCTGACGACCCGTAACGACTGTCAAAGATCTACGAATGACAGCCGGGACCAACGGCTTATCGTGCTTTCCGAGGCACGGAGGAGTATAGGTAAAGATGGTCACCCATCCACGGAGCAACCCCAGCAAGCGTAGCTTAACCTGATGGATCGACCCGTGCGGCTGTTATTACTTAGCCACGAGCTCCTCTGTTTCTGGATGGCAATACATCTATATTAGCTAAACGACCTATTATAGTTGTTGTCATCCAAAAACCTACAAAAGAGATACTTACTTATCTATATTTTAAAAACAAAACAAACCTTGCACAGGCCCAGACTGCATAATATCGAACATGATGTCCTGTTCCTTAATCAGTCTGCTGGGGGGTCCGACCTTGTACCTCGAAGTGCGTTGCGGTAGCACGGGAGTACAGCCGTCTGTCAGGAGGTTTCCTCGCTTCTTGTAGGGACAGTGGGTGACCTTGGCCGTGTAAGGGAAGCACTCTTCGTCGATTATCCTGGTGGTTAGAAATTGATTGCATAAGCTAGGAGAAAAATTTACAAAATCTCTGATTAAGTACAGACGCCAGCACATCAAGCCACCCGAAACTGTCCAATTTTCCCATTGAACCTTGAACCTAATACCACTTGGAGGACATACAACGCTCTGCGCGTGCAGTGCAACAACGCATTCAGGGTGCTGATGGGGCTGCCGCGCTACTGCAGTGCTTCGGGCATGTTTGCAGAGGCGGATTCAATAGATGGGTTTCCTGCACTCATGCGTAAGCGCTGCGCATCCATCATGAGCCGGATTCGCGCCAGCTCCAGCAGCATTCTGAGGGTTGTTGCGGACAGGTGCGACAGCCCCACGCTGGGACATTGGATACGCCTACACGCCACTGAGTGCATGTAGAGTGTGTAACAATAAACTTGTAATTATCTTCTGGTATGTTTAAGTACTAACATTAGTTTAAAAGTTGTTTGTATACTAACCCAAATGGACAAGGGTATGAATTACATGATTTTTATGCTTTAGCGATAGTTGAAAATCTACTTAGGGCGTAGGCCCCCAGGGCCCGAACGAAGTATGTAGGACAACATGATTTGACAGTTGTTTAGATTCCCGACGTGCTTTTTTTTGCCCTTCCGAAAAATTTAACTTTTACATTTGTTTTGATGGATCGTAATGTCAGACGGACGGACGGGCAAACGGACGGACGGAGTTACGGCCGCGAATCATATTTTAATCAACATACAACCTAACACTGATCTGCAAATTGCAAAAAACGTACGAAAATTTGATTTTTGCGGGCTACCTTAGAGCATCCTCCTTAAGTAATTTCCACTTACCCACGATTTTTGGCGAACATCCAGGCAGCATCGATATTTCCACCGAGGCATCCTTGCTGCAGCTGCTTTCCCATACAAGACAACAGCCACTGAGGACTCAGAATCACCTTCTCAGCACCATTGGACTGGATTGCGAATCTGTTGGAAAATATTTGTTTAATTAGTAAGATTAAAATTACGCTTATTTGATGTTGGACTTGATACTCAGTAACTAGGCTGTGGAGGTCAGATAGGCAGTCGCTCCATGAAAAATACTGGTATTCAGCTGCATCAGTGGCCTTAGTGAGAGTTTTTGTACTTACTCGATCGCGTTTACGTTAACGTTGACTTATGTCAATTTGTATGAAATAATTGTGTTTCCCATTGCAGTCACCAGACGGCGCTTATTCAGTTTCAGTACAAATTGAAACTCGCACTAAGGCTCCTGGTTAGACTGGAAGCTGACTCCAACTTTTGTTGATTTTTTTGTGATTAAACATCTGCGCGGTCTGTGCTGCTGTAAAGTCACGGCTCCGCTATCGTGTACCTACTTAGTTTGAAATTTTTCATTTGATCTTTCAAGTTTTTTCCGAATTTCGGTTTAAAACCAATTTGGGCGGTTAGAGACTAAAGTACCTGGGCGACCGAGAACTGCTCGGGTGAAAAAAAAAAGAAGATTTTTAGAACTGCTCGGGTGAAACTAAAAAAGAAGATTTTTAGAACTGCTCGGGTGAAAATAAAATAGAAGATTTTTAGAACTGCTCGGGTGAAAATAAAAAATAAGATTTTTAGAACTGCTGGGGTGAAAATAAAAAAGAAGATTTTTAGAACTGCTCGGGTGAAAATAAAAAATAAGATTTTTAGAACTGCTCGGGTGAAAATAAAAAATAAGATTTTTAGAACTGCTCGGGTGAAAATAAAAAAGAAGATTTTTAGAACTGCTCGGGTGAAAATAAAAAAGAAGATTTTTAGAACTGCTCGGGTGAAAATAAAAAAGAAGATTTTTAGAACTGCTCGCGTGAAAATAAAAAAGAAGTTTTTTAGAACTGCTCGGGTGAAAATAAAAAATAAGATTTTTAGAACTGCTCGGGTGAAAATAAAAAAGAAGATTTTTAGAACTGCTCGGGTGAAAATAAAAAATAAGATTTTTAGAACTGCTCGGGTGAAAATAAAAAATAAGATTTTTCCCAGATATGAGACCTACTAGATCGATTTTTCGCCCCCGTGAACCGTAAGAGCCGTTTTCGAGAACTTGATTACAATGTATATATAAGGACCCATTAAAATATGTAGGTGGTCAAATTTTCACAGGTGTTCTACCCGTGAATATGAACAACTTTTACTAATGGACCAAACCTGAAATGGCGAAAAAAAATATCAGCTGAGGCCTTAGTGCGAGTTTGTATACTTACTCGATCGCGTTTACGTTAACGTTAGCTTACGTCAATTTGTATGCAATAATTGTGATTCCCATTATAGTCACCAGACGGCGCTTATTCAGTTTCAGTACAAATTGAAGTTTACGTTAACGTGATCGAATAAGTATAAGAACTCGCACTAAGGCCACTGTTCAATACATGTATCGACACCAAACTCGTCAAAATGTAGGGAGCAGCTGATTTTTTTTTCAGGATTTCAGGTTTGGTCCCATAGTACCAACTTAGTTGTAAGTTGTTCATAATCATGGGTAGAACACCCTGTGAGCATCTATTTTAATGGGACCTTATATATTTTATATGTACAAATATTGCTCAAAGATTGCTCAGTTAATAATATAGGATTTCGCATCGATGAGATATAAGATGAGATGAGAGAGATAAGAGAGATCACTGAGATAAGAGATTACTGAAAATACACAATACACCATGAATACATTATTTAAATATTGTGGGAGACTGGTGCCTGAGCTAAGCTCTAGGCCTGTATTTCAGGACACCAGAGGGGCAATTCTCGTATTTTTAACAACGTTCGCAATATCATCTCAAGACTCAATCTGACAGAAATTGTATAGCGTTTACCTTCATTTTTGACATTTTGATTGACGCTGGCATGAGATTGTGAACGTTTTTAGGTACGAGAATTGCCCCTCTGGTCTCCGCCCTTTTACAAAATGACACTTTTTATGTATGTACTTGTATAAGTGCATTGGTGGCCCAGTGGTAACGGCCCCGACTTATAGGCCGTGGGTTCGAACCTAGGATGGCGCTTTACTTTGTGTAAATTACTTCATCACCACTCCTCTCAAAATGGTGAAGGAAAACATCGTGAGGAAACCGGCATGTGTTAGAACCAAAAATTCGAAGACTAAGACATCTACCAACCCGCTCTGGGTCCGCGTGGTGGGTTACAGCCCGCTCCCTCTCGAAGAGAGGAGACCTATGTCCCAGCAGCGGAAACATTCAGAGCGGTTTCGCACTACGTCCGATCCGAATCCGAGAAATGTCGGTCCGAAGTAGCCACAGTACTATTTGTATGAAGGTTTGCGCACTAGATCCGAACTCTATCGGCGAATCGACCCTATTATTACCTACACAAAAATATTTAAAAGTGTCGATTCGCCCGATTCAGGGGGCCTACTCCCTAAGCACGAAGCCCGTAGTTTCGGCCTTCGTTACGGGCGTTTCCTACTCCGTATCACCTACGGATGGATGATTGGTTCGGGGCCCGAACGAAGTATGAATGACAACATGATTTGCCAGTTGTCTCTACTCCCGATCTGTTTTTGTCCGTCCGAAAAATTTAACTTTACACTTGTTTTGATGGATCGTAATGTCAGACGGACGGATGAACGGACGGACGGAAAGACGGACGGACTTAAGGAGTGGGCCCCCAGGCCAGTAAATTCGCGTGAATCGACTAATAAGCTGATAATCTTGGTCAGATCAAAGGTTTTTCTAATCAAATTTTGGATCTTTGTGGATGAACAGACGATTTTGTCGATTGTTAGAAGCATAGGTCAACACGGTCTAGGGCCAATATCGAGTAGAAAATGAAATATCTAAATAGGCAAGGGAAGCATTAAGGCTCCCGCAGACAGGCACGACGCCGACGACGACGCGACTCTGGTCAAACAATTTCTATGAAAACTTCATTTCCAGCGGTTTATTGTTCGGTTTGGAGATAACTTTGTTTTATTCATTCTTCTTTCTTTGTCCAGGCGGTATTTCTTTGGAACGCGCTCCCTCTGAACATCAGGATGGCAACCAGTCCGTTATTTTTCAAAGTGAAGGCACGTGAACATATTCGTGAAAAGTTGGCAAAATCATCGCAGCGCTGATTTGCTGGATTCTTTTTCTCCTCTACCTTTCGTTATTTCTCCTGACAAAGCTTATTTTGTTTATATGTATGTATTTATGTATGTATTTATTAGTATTTATTCTTTTTCGAGTTATCTATCCCTTATATTGCACCTACCATGTTTTGTCTCTGCATCACCCTAAGGTTGACTGGTAGAAAATGCCTCAGGTATTAAGTCCGCCTTTGTACAGTATTTTTTTTACTTGTGCATAAAGTTTTAATAAATAAATAACTTTGTTTTTTTTTTCTATCGAGAAAATTTTATGGAATCGTGTTTCGTCAAACATAGTACTTACCCATTTAACATTAATCCTCAACTTTACCGTATAGGTATTTATTTCAAAATTAATGCTGCAGTATTTTCGACGGAGGATCATGCGTTACCACAGACGTGCGGTCGACAGTACAAAACCGCAAAACGAATCCCGTGCTGTTTCAGAAACGTGCTTTCTTGTTTTGCACTTCCGATTGGTCACGGAATCGTGACGATTTCGAAATGGTTTCTGATTTACTGCTAAGTGGTTGTTTTATTCATACCTACCGACGTATTGTAACGAATTGTATGATTTGGATGGTCACATTTTATCTTGCCGATGATGTAGGTAGCACAATGATTAATATAGTAGTCATGTGCTTTTTACCTGATTCATAATAATCAGCCTTTAATGTTCCCACTGCTGGGACACAGGCCTCCTCTCTAGAGGGAGTGGGCCGTAATCTACCACGCAGGCCCAGTGCGGGTTGGTAGATGTCACAAGCTTTCGAATTTTTGATTCTAGGATACGCAGGTTTCCTCACGATAAAACATCGTGAAGAAATAGAGCTGTTTCGCACTACGTCCGATCCGAATCCGAATTCAAGATAGGTTTAGGTTTAAAGAATTTTCAATTCACTTTCTTGAAAACTGGTTCATATCGCACTACGATTAGGTTCACAATGCAATGTAAGTATGTCGCACGCGTGCGATTTTTCATTTTCCCACCCGTGTGCGGGAATGCCACAGATAACTTATACTATACTTAGTCCAAGTTGGTTCAATACCTCTTATTCACAACTCTCTATTCGTAGGTGAGTGTCTTTTTTTAATCTCGGCAAAGAGATATGCGTCTTTAAGGCGTTAATATTTTTTGAATATTTAAATAATTTTTCTTTAAAGAATATTATCAAAGACCATGATTATTACAATAAAACAAATGTTTATGAACAAATTAACATTTGTTTATGTTCTAAACTCAAAAATATTTGATTTTTCTATTTTTCATATTAGGGTGTTTGTCGGCTTTATACCTTTGCTTCTCTTTCAACCTGGCGAAAACAAAGCGCGGAAAAAAAAGAAAATTTAAATCATACTTAGTTCCCTATTAATTCATGACAAAAATATTTTCCGTTATTTTATGTGTTTTTTATTTTATTTCTTCAAAAGTGTATTGAAAAACGTCGTTTGATACTCGTGGACATTTGTTATTGCAGTTCTCGGCTCAAAAACAACCTCGCCTACGGCTCGGGTGTTTTAATTCCGCCTCGAATGCAATAACAAACTTGTATCAAAATGTACTATTATTCTCATAAGAACTTAAATAACAGTTCACTTAGAATGAGATACAAAGTGCTTACATCTAAGTAAAATAAATTATCATATATTTGCCTCTGGGGTGTTGGTGACGTTATAATACATGTTTCTTGAGTTTTGTCTTAAATATATTACACTTCTTTATATCTTCCGGTAAATTGTTGAACAGCTGTGCTCCCTCAACTAATACCTATTGTTTTTTTGCCGTAATTAGATCTGAGTACAATCCGAATCGGGAATGTTCCAGATTCGGATCGGACATAGTGCGAAATAGCTCGAAATTTGATTAGAAAAACCTTTGATCTGACCAAGATTATCAGCTTATTAGTCGATTCACCCGAATTTACTTGCCCGAATCGGGCGAAATATTTTTGTGTAAGATCGATTCGCTCGATTCGGGCGAGTAAATTCGGGCGAATCGACTCAGATTATCTAGTCTGGACTTGAAAAGAGACTGTGACCTCTGAATTTGTTTCGGATAGTCTTTCTTTTGTCTTGTTTTGTTTTTGTATTGTAATATAATAATTGTCTTTCTTCTCAGATAGAATACACCGAACTCAACTAGTTTTAAAAACATTATTCATTTTTGACGTGCTAAAGTGTTTGTATTATAAACCTATAGAACCTACAGAACCTATTGAAAACTTAACAAAATTAGATGCCAGAATAGGTAACAATCAAATTCCAAAAATAGTCCACCACTGCCTGTGCCACTGCTACAAAAGTAAACAATGCGAAAAACAAAAACAAACGACGGGCGACCTTACGCTTCCATATAATCACAGTATAGTAAAGTAAGCAGTATTACATCTTCATAGAAAACTGCCGAAACGACGCGCTCCGAAATCTCAGTATACAGACCGGGGCCTAAGGCGATTCATTTCCAATTTATTATGATTGTGCTATTTGACATTAAACTTCAATAAAGCAATTCATAATTTGTGAACCATTTTACGAATCTCCATAGAAAACTGTCAAACAGATGAATTGCGTGCTATGAATTGTACGCAGATAAATTATGAATTGTCAGTTTGTGACCGTTTTACGATTTCAAATATGATTCATAAATACAATGATTCTGCCTAAGTGTCCGTTTTAGCCGCCCCACAGTAGGCAATAGTTCGAGTGCGAGGCAGTTACGCACGGACGGACGGACGCGTATTTTATGTATCGAGCGGCCGTAGATAGGTAATGCGGGCGGTGAGACTTTTGAAATTAGGTATTTGAAGAAACTATTGCTGTCGCTCCCTCAAATCCGCCCTCAAATTCGTGCGATAAGGACAACTGCAGATCCGACTGTCAAAAGTCATATTTTGAGGTTTGGCTCTCGCCTATTTCCTCCTCCAATATTGGACCAATCCATACTAATATTATAAATTCGAAAGTAACTCTGTCTGTCTGTCTGTCTGTCTGTCTGTCTGTCTGTCTGTCTGTCTGTCTGTCTGTCTGTCTGTCTGTCTGTCTGTCTGTCTGTCTGTCTGTCTGTTACCTTTTCACGCCTAAACCACTGAACGGATTTCGATAAAATTTGGCAAGGCTATAGATGGTATCCTGGGGACGGACATAGGCTACTTTTTTTTTCAAAAATAATCCTACGGGGGGTGATATAGGGGATGAAAGTTTGTATGGGAAACTCAGTATTTCTTAAGTTAGGGATGTGAAAATTAAAATGTATGCTTTTGATAGGAAATAAAGAAATATGCGGTTCAGCGTTTTTGAAAAATCATCCCCTAAGGGGGTAAAATAGGGGTTGATTTTAAAATTTACAAAACTGCATGGATTTCGACAAAATTTGGCAAGGCTTTATATAGCATCCTGGGGAAGGCCATAGGATACAATTTTTTTCAAAAATAATACTACGGGGGGTGATATAGGGGATGAAAGTTTGTAAGGGAAACCCAGTATTTCTTAAGTTAGGGATAACAAATTTATGCTATTGGTAGGAAATTAAGAAATATGCGGGTCAGCGTTTTTGAAAAATCATCCCCTAAGGGGGTAAAATAGGGGTTGATTTTAAAATTTAAAAAACTGCACGGATTTCGATAAAATTTGTCAAGGCTTTATATAGCATCCTGGGGAAGGACACAGGCTACTTTTGGTCTTAAAAAATAATCCTACAGGGGGTGATATAGGGGATGAAAGTTTGTATGGGAAACTCAGTATTTCTTAAGTTAGGGATGTGAAAATTAAAATGTATGCTTTTGATAGGATATAAAGAAATATGCGGTTCAGTGTTTTTGAAAAATCATCCCCTAAGGGGGTAAAATCGGGGTTGATTTTAAAATTTACAAAACTGCACGGATTTCGATAAAATTTGGCAAGGCTTTATATAGCATCCTAGGGAAGGCTGCATTTGGTTTTAAAAAATAATCTTACAGGGGGTGATATAGGGGATGAAAGTTTGTATGAGAAACTCAGTATTTCGTAAGTTAGGGATGTGAAAATTGCCGCTGGGGTCGCGGGTTGTCTGAAGGGGTTACCGCGGCCCTGGCATAGGCAACTGAAGGAACACGGGTGGGTTTTAGTCAGTAAAAGTCTGACACGCCCTTCCGCTCCACCCAGAGCGGGAGAAGTTATTTGATGATTTCCCACCCTCAAAAAAAAAAAAAAAAAAAAAAATGGATGTGAAAAATTAAAATGTATGCTTTTGATAGGAAATACAGAAATATGCGGATCAGCGTTTTTTAAAAATCATCCCCTAAGTGGGTAAAATAGGGGTTGATTTTAAAATTTACAAAACTGCACGGATTTCGATAAAATTTGGCAAGACTATAGATAGCATCCTGGGAAAGGACATGGGCTACTTTTTGTCTTAAAACATAATCCTACAAGGGGTGATAAAAGGGATGAAAGTTTGTATGGGAAACCCAGCATTTCTTAAGTTAGGGATATGCCCTATGTTTTCCACATGAACGTTCCTATGGGATATTTTCCGACATCCACGCGGGCGAAGCCGCGGGCAAAAGCTAGTTTAAAAGATATTTCATAAACTGAATAAGAAGGATCTATGCTATGCTCCTGTTTTTCTTTTTTCGTTAATAGCTGTCAAATTTGTACGCTAGGCCTCTGTTGACAGCGGTCTGAATTAACAATTTTGAGTATATTTTTTGAGGGTTCTAGTTCCTTTAAAAATAATTTATCATCAAAAAGGAAAACATAGGGGCATACAAGTAGCTAATATTTATATTTCTATAAGAAATCATTGCTTTATGGTCATTAACCAGAAAGAAAACAGGCGAGAGCGTTTCTATGGAGAAAAGAGCACCCGCATTTCATCTTAATTCAAGGTCACTGCCCAGATAAACTACTGTTAGCTTTATTATACTGTAACATAATTCAACTTTTTGCACGTTTGCCTCTACCTGCGGACGGAGGCACCCTCAGGTGAAGGCAAGGGCCCTCAAGTCTTTATTTTTAGCATCTACTCGTCTCAGTTTGCATACGGAGAAATAAGAATCGCGTATCATTCTTATATTACTGGCAGCGTTGCATTCCTGCGGTCTGGTTCATTTTTTAATTTCTTGAACATGAGTCCAAGGAATTTGATGCATAATTTAATCTGACTTTTTTTTGTCGTAAAATCTTGAAGGTATGACATACATTTTCGATGCTTAGTAAAACAAGCAGTCATTAATTATTAATTTTAAAATAAGCTGCCTGTCTGGGGCTGTAGACATCACAATTAATTGAACGTTTTATTTATGCCTCGTATCCTGGAGTTATTAAACCACATGACAAAAAAAAAAAGAAAAAAAAAGTAATTTTGTGTCGCTTGTAGAAAATAAGGAATATTTTAGATTCACGAAAACTAACAAAAAACCAGCCAAGTGTCAAAGTTAAATAATTTATTTCAAATATGCACTTTTAAGGCACTTTTGTAGTGTGTGTTGGACCACGCACAATGAAGGGTTCCGTAGTTGGGATGAATTTATCCCAAGAACAAACTTAATATAATAATAAGGTAAGTGAATTTTCTCTCCAATATTGATAGATTTACCATGTAATTTTAAGACCATAAACTTCTTATGAATTTTCTTGTAATCTGTAAGTACAGAACTACTTTCTGTATTATTTTCAAAATTTTAGGCTCAATAGTTTCGGAGAGAAGACCTTGGATGATCAATTTTCGTCTATTTTCTATAACTTTAAAACACTTTATTTAAAAAAAATATTGAGACTCACAGTAAGAGAGCCCTTTCATTTGATATGTCACACGGTACAGTTTTCAAAACTTTATTTTTAAATTTTATTATTTGCACGCCAAAAGTGACCCCATATGCAAAATTATTTTATTTACGATACACGTCCGTGTTGAGGTCACACAAATTCATATGTGGTGTGTACCTTTCAACTTAATCGTTCCATTACATTCGGAGCAAATTGGCTGTGACAGACGGACAGTCAGAGGCACACTCGAGTGATTATACAGGGTGTAAGTGTAAACAGTGGCAATCTTTTAAGGGGTCATTGCACTCATCATTATGAAGAACGTTTACTATGGAACCAAACCTGAAATCTCGAAAAAAAATCAGCTGTTCCGTACATTTTAACGAATTATGCGAACATAAATGTACCTACTGAACAGCTGATTTTTTTTCGTGATTTCAGGTTTGGTCCCATAGTAAAAGTTTTTCATAGTGACGAGTACAATGATGTGCGTTTTACACATTGTATACTCACGACTTTTAAGAATTATATAAGGAGAATGCGCAGTGGTAGCCCGCGAAATTATTTTTTTTTTTGGGTTTTTTGCAATTTGCAGGTCCATGTCAGGTTGTATCTTGATCAAAATATGATAAGCGGCAATAAAACATATGTATAGTATGTATGAATCTGGACGAAATCTAACCTGGAGAGATGTATTGATGATTTTTATGGTTAAAATTATTTAAATACATAATGTTTTATTGTCGCGTATCATATTTTGATCACCTAACACGGACCTGCAAATTGCAAAAAACACAGCGCATCCCCCTTAAGGATTACGTTTTTTTCCTTTTGAAGTACGGAACCCTAAAAACGTACCTGTCAGAAACAATAGTAGTTAAGGATACAGCCCAGTCAGATCCACACCAGCCCTGGTCAACGACAGGCGAGATGTAGTTCTTCCAGTGGCTCCTGGCATCGAACGCGCGAGGGTAGGGGATATCTTTGTCAATGTTAATAGGGCCGAGGCGGGAGGTCTCGGCGCTCAGTGGTAGAGTACCTGAAATAAAAAAAAAAAGAAATATAAATCTGAAAACTTTTTAACTTTGTAGGGATTTCTTTCGGTTGAGTTCAAGATCAGTAATATATTCAAACTAGGCTGAAAATCAGCACTTTTAGAACTTCGAAGTTACTTAAGACAGTCCCCCAAAACGCCCGCTCTTCACCAAATCCTAGTGCTTTAAGAAGGCTGGGAAGAATAAGGCTGCGAAAAATATCATTAGTTTAAACAAATGTTGAAGAACAGGAATAATTAATTTAGTAAACAATATAGGTATACCTAACATTAAAAAGACAACAAAGCCTACATATTATTAATCTACTATGGTTCCGTCTCTCTCTCACACTGGAACCATGATGGATCCATGATCTTTTTTCACGTCATAGTATTAGTTTAAACAAATGTTGAAGAACAGGAATAATTAATTTAGTAAACAATATAGGTATACCTAACATTAAAAAGACAACAAAGCCTACATATTATTAATCTACTATGGTTCCGTCTCTCTCTCACACTGGAACCATGATGGATCCATGATCTTTTTTCACGTCATAGTATTAGTTTAAACAAATGTTGAAGAACAGGAATAATTAATTTAGTAAACAATATAGGTATACCTAACATTAAAAAGACAACAAAGCCTACATATTATTAATCTACTATGGTTCCGTCTCTCTCTCACACTGGAACCATGATGGATCCATGATCTTTTTTCACGTCACAGTACGGACCCAGTTCTAAATTGGCGAAAATATGACAGTAATTATTTATCAGTTGGTACGGCATTCAGAATCGAACTAAGCCATTGTCCTTTCTCATAATCATTGTAGATATCTAAACCCACTTATTCTTTCTATTCACTCAATTCAAACCAGTCAACGTGTATCCGACCGCAATGAAAGCCGCGGGCGATACCGCTTAGGCCCGTCGTCCACGACAATACTCAAAAGTAACAAGTTACAAACTCAAGTCAGAAAGGTGTAGTCACGGCATTAGGATTTTAAGGCGAGTAGTGCAGCAACCACTGCTCTATAGAGAGAGCCGTGGTGGCCCAGTGGTATTGGCCGCGACTTACGAGTTGTAGGTCGTAGGTTCGAACCCCGGCGGGCGCTTTACGTTGTGTAAATTATTTCATCACCGCTGCTCTCAAAACGGTGAAGGAAAACATCGTGAGGAAACCGGCATGTCCTAGAACAAAAAATTCGAAGACATGTGACATCTACCAACCCGCACTGGGCCCGCGTGGTGGATTACGGCCCACTCCCTCTCACCGTGAGGAGGCCTGTGTCCCAGCAGTGGGGACATTATAGGCTGATTATGTGTGCTGCCAACTAACGCCACCACCATGGACAAAAAAACCGGCCAAGTGCTTGTCGGACCACGCACAACGAAGGGTTCCGTAGTTAAAAAGAATTTAAGTATCCCTAAAACAAACTTAACATTGTAATCCCAAAAACATATTTCGTTATGTGATAAAGTTACAAATTAACAATTTTCGGACTTGTTCCTTTACTTGTGCTGTGAGACCTTGCTTCTTGTAAAATTTCATGATTCTAGGTCAACGGGAAGTACCCTATAGGTTTTGATTTACTTGCGAGTATCAAAATATGTCACATAAATGGCCGTATTTTTTTATTGCATTGACTGAGAAGCTTGATTTTTTTAGGAATCCAAGGGACCATAGACCTACGTTTGATTTTAATTTCAACTTGATATCTCCACGCGTTCCTGAGAAAAAGGGTCTTGACAGACAGACAGACGGACAACGAAATGATCCTATAAGGGTTCCGTTTTTTCCTTTTGAGGTACGGAACCCTAAAAAAATAATAAGTCTGGAGTTATGGAACATTTTGAAATTTACAATGCTCACATTTTTAGTCAGATGAGGTAGAACCGGTTTTGGCGTTAACTCCTATAACTTTGAACCAGTGTTGATTTTTTTGATACAGTGAATTCTTAAATACAAAGCGTCTGGTATCGCCTTAATAAGTCGCGTCGTGTGCGGACATCATCATTGTATTTATATACAATAAACTTTACACCTACTAAAGTAAATGACTAACTAACTATTCAAACAAATACAAAAAAAAGAACACTTAGGCGTCGAAGTACTCGTCCGCATCGATGTCATCCGGATTGAAATGAAAGACCATCATCGAAATGCTGTATCATTCTGGCTACTCATTGACATTTCATTTGAGTATCGTCGTGGACGATGGGCCTTACAGTACCGAGATCTGATTTCATTGTGATTCGCAACAAGCTGACTATACTTTCACCTTTGTTCCTACTTCAATAGCTGTCTAGATCGGTCTACTTTCGAGTACTAATGTCCATGTTGCAATGGGTCTTTAGATTTAAATGGGTTTTGCGACTATTGACAATAAAGTCTTTGAGTTGTTAGTCGTCGAAAATAAAGGCTGTCTGGTATTCTCTTGAGTCTGGTATATTCTACAAGGTGTAACGATGATGCGCTGTGGTAGCCCGCGAAATTCATTTTTTTTTTAGTTTTTTGCAATTTGCAGGTCCGTGTCAGATTGTATCGTGATCAAAGTATGATACGCGAAAATAAAACATATATTATGTATTTATATAATTTTAACCATAAAAATGATTTTTATGGTTAAAATTATATATATATTATAATATTATTTTCGCATTGTTTTATTCTTTTGTATTTTTGTGTTTCACGAACTGTGTCCAAATAAACGTTTTTCTTTCTTTCTTTCTTTCTTTACCTCTTAAGGGGTCATTGTACTCATCATTAAGAATAACTTTCGCGATTTCAGGGCCTCACGTCTGCTATTACAATAGTCTCAGAATGGTCTATCATTGATTTCATAATTGTTGATTTTGACAAGTTTGGTAATCTACTAATATAATGTCGTCATTATGACTTTCCAATGGTCAACCACTGACACTCTATTGTATGAAATTATGAATTTAGCAGATTACGAACTTTTAGCAAAATGACAATGCAGTGACAATGGGACCTTGTTGGAATGTAAAAAATAGTAGACTGGGGGCCCAGGTTTGGTCCCATAGTAAAAGTTAAATAATCGCTGTAGTGTGTGGTCTATGCAGCCTTGGACGGCAAGCCGCCCTTTGGGACCAGAGACTGCAGGCGAACTGTGTAATGTGTGGGGCCCTTAATAAACGTCAACATAATTGCACAGTTTATAGACCACAAAATTAATAGTAAAATTATGGCACTGAGTCATTCACTATGTAAATTCACCTATTGCAAGCAGGATTTATTAGGTATATGGGTATGCCATACGATTTTAAATCTTATTCCGCAAGCAATAAATGGCAGTTCATGATGGTATGATTTGACGATTTAAAGCTGTCAGTTATTTTAATGAAAATGCATTGTCTCATATCGGATTGTATGTCGGAGTTCAGCACTTGTTTAAAGTGAGTTGTGAATGATATGTACCCACTGAAGATCGTGTTGCTAAGTCTCCCAGACATCAATATTGACGTAAGCTTATTTGTGTGGGTAGCAGCACAATAAAACTTTTAAGATACTACTTAAAAATGACGTAAATCTCCGCGGCAACTGGTTTCTGGCGAAATGAAACACACAAAGTGGCAAAAAAAGGCGGTTCGGAAAATAGAAGAACCCTGGTCAAGATCTAAGGAGGCTCTAAGCGTGTTTTCTTTGTTATATACTGTTATATTTATTTATTTTTCTTTCAATATACCTACTGGTCCAAATTAAATGCAGTCCTCCTGGTCCTTGAGGACCTAGGAGGGTCCTCTCTCTGGAGCCCTGTTCCCAGTACTGGTATGATTGCTAATTTTAATATTTTTGTTAAGGCGCTATGACCCAACAAAGACCACGCTTACTAGTTTTTTGAATTCATGGGAAACATAAAAAAAGTGTTGTAGAATTCTGATAAAAAGATATATCTATAAGGATCTGGCGGATAGCCAATTGCTTTTACTAACAGGATGAGATTTACTTTGCTGGATAGAAAAAAATCCTAAAGTTACGTCTTTTCGTAATGTTTAATCAATCTCATAGCTACAAAACAGACGTTTTTTTCTTATTTTTTATACAGGGTGTAAGTGTAAACAGTGGCAAGCTTTTAAGGAGTCATTGTACTCATCATTATGAACAACTTTTACTAGGGGACCAAATCTGAAATCGCGAAAAAAAATCTGCTGTTCTCTACATTTTGTCGAATTATGCGAACATAAATGTACTACTTAACAGCTGATTTTTTTTCGCGATTTCAGGCTTGGTCCCATAGTAAAAGTTGTTCTTAATGATAAGTACAATGAGGAATGACCCCTATTCGCTGAGTTTGTCGTGATAAAATGATTAAAATAATGACTATGTTTAAATACGTACCAAATGCGCGAGGCAACCACTCGCAAGCCTACTTCAGGGGGCCTACTCCCTAAGCACGAAGCCCGTAGTTTCGGCCTTCGTTACGGGCGTTTCCTACTCCTTATCACCTACGGATAGATGATTGGTTCGGGTCCCGAACGAAGTATGAATGACAACATGATTTGCCAGTTGTCCCTACTCCCGATGTGTTTTTGACCGTCCGAAAAATTTAACTTTTACACTTGTTTTGATGGATCGTAATGTCAGACGGACGGATGAACGGTCGGACGGAAAGACGGACGGACTTAGGGAGTAGGCCCCCAGTTCAGTACGCGGCTCGAGCGCCGGACCATAGGGCCTTACCCCCTCAAGCGTCAACTGCACACCCGTGTGTGCATAACATAATATGTATATAAGGAATGGAAGGTGTATAAGGAAAAACCTTTACATAATAGGTATATAAGCTTATATCAGATATAAATATAAACGTAATAAAAACATCATCCGATGGAAAACCAATCATCATCAGTAGTTGTGAACCTATGGGGTTCGACTAAACCCCCCCCCCCAACCCCCGGGGGTTTTGGGTTTATAAATTAGTACATAATTTACAGCCTAAGGGGTATAATGTGAAGAACTACTTACCAAGTTTGTAAATAAGTCCATCCTTGAGTTTCTTCCCGTGGAACTGGGTGTAATTAGCGGCCCTCCATCCAAGTCGGGCTTGTCTGACGTTCCTGACAACGTCGTCACTCATCAGGCATGGGTCACGGTCGCAGTTCCAATAGTGTTCTTCGCCTTCAGGATGCACGCATACACTGTTGGAGAGATAAAGAGGTCAGAGCGTTGTGGGAGAAAGTAGGAGCGCCGTGGATGCTGTTAGTTCCGAATTGTCGGTAGTAGAGAGAATGCATTTGTTTTTATTAGGGTTCCGTATCCAAAATGGTAAAAAGGAACCCTTATGGTGCGACTCAGTCTGTCTGCCTGTCACAGCTGGATATCTCAAGAACTTCTAATGCTATTGACTTGTGGAACAGTTTTAGATGACGTTTGCCCAACTATTTTGCAAATAAGAGCGATGTTTACACATTCTCATATTTTTTTTCTTTTTTTTAGGCTCATAGTTTTCAACTTTAAATGAAAAATGTAAAAAAAAATACATTTCCCGCCCCTATCTCCGAAGTTTGCATAGAGAAAAATCTGGAAATTATTCTATGTGATAAAAGTTTATGTAAAGATTACAGGAAAAATAAAACGATGTCTCTAATAGCACACTTTTTCAGAAATCGGAACGGAACCCTCGGTGCGCGAGTCTGACTCGCTTTTGACCGGTTTTTTTTAATAGGGGCTGGGTTCATAACAGAACCCAGATATAACATATAATCTTCGAATATCGGAAAGAACTTGGCTTAAACACTTAGAGATCTTCAAGCCTTTCGAATATCGGAAGGCACTTTGGCCAATTTAAAAGATATTTCATAAACTGAATAAGAAGGATATATACTATGCCCCTATGTTTTTCTTTTTTCAAATTGGTACACTAGGCGTCTGTTGACAGCGGTCTGAATAGGCAATTTTGAGCATTTTTTGAGGGTTCTAGTTCTTATAAAAATAATATATCATCAAAACGGAAAACATAGGGGCATACAACTAGCTAATATTTATATTTCTGTAAAAAATCATTGCTTTATGGTCATTAACCAGAAAGAAAACAGGCGAGAGCGTTTGTATCTTTCGTATGGAGAAAAGAGCAGCCACGTTTCCTCTTAAGGGGTCATTGTACTCAACATTATGAACAACTTTTACTATGGTACCAAACCTGAAATCGCGAAAAAAAAATCAGCTGCTCCCTATATTTTGACGAGTTTGATGTAGATAAAATGTACTGAACAGCTGATTTTTTTTTCGCGATTTCAGGTTTGGTCCTATAGTAAAAGTTGTTCATAATGATAAGTACAATGACCCCTTAAGAGGTTGCTGGTGTTTTAAAAATAACCCTGTATAAATAAAAAGAGAAGTCCTGACTGACTGACTCATCAACGCCCAGCCCAAACCCTTGAACCTACAAAGCTGAAATTTTGCACAGAGGTTCCCTTCATAATGTAGACAAGGAATAAGGAAGGATTTCCCGGTAGTACCTACGTTCCCGTGGGATATTTTTCGGAAATCTAGTAATGTCATAAAAAGCCGTGTTTCCTGCAAAGTTTCAGTGCTAGCTACAAAATGGTGAATGAATCAACTGTAGGTATGCGTTGGCACAATTCTGAGTCGCTTAACAATAAATGCTATATTTATCCTAATGTCATTCAATACCTTATGACATCATAAGGTCGATACTCAGGGCTTAGATGCGAGTAAAGTTTTGTACAAGGCTAACTCTGAGCTGACACACACACTTTTTTTTGTTTGTTTTAACGCGCTAATCTCTGAAACTACCAGTCGGACTTTAATAATTATTTTTGCATTTGATAGACCAATTCTTAAGGAAGGCTATAGGCATATTTAACATCACTCTAGGACTTTTAGGTGCCAAGCAAAATTTAAAAATAGTCAAAAAGAACGCTAGAAAATTATGTAGGTAATAGCGCGGGAAGGTAATGCGATGCGACGGGGTGGATCGGGAAACAAGAAATTTCACGCGGACGAAGTGGCGGGCAGCAGCTATCTCAATATTTTTGTTCCTGTGGCATATTTTCCGACATCCACGCTGGCGAAGCCGCGGGCAACAGCTAGTGTATAATAATAAGGTTCTCGTTAGGCGGTTGGATCATAAGCCTGATTCAGAAGACAGTAGGTACTTCTCGATACGGCTCGCATTGTGAGGAGGTTCCTATCTCTGCAGCCCTAACCATCCGCTAAGTAGCTTGGACTTTATTTTAAGAAATATTTAAAAATGTGGCTAATGAGGAAGAAAATGAATAAACGGAATAATATAATAAGTGGCCGTAAATACTTCGATCAATTCAATTGATCGAAGCATAAGCGGCAAAATTGTATTTCGAGCCATTGTCAGAAATGGCGCAGGAAAAACGATCTTGCCTAAAAATTTACACTCTTACAAATAAAACACGGAATAAAGTTATATCAAGAATAACAAAGGAATAACCATACATTTTCATAGGTTTAAACTTGGAATAACTTTATTCTGTATTTATTAGTAAGACGGTTAGAGTTTATTTATACTTATAGCCAGATAAGTTACACAGGTACTAATTTGTTTATGGAATCTTTGATAATATTTATATGTGTATTGTATGTGCTTGAATGAGATACAGGTTTATTTCTAGTTCAGGTAGATTCTAATTATTATATCCCTCTATTTTAAGACTCTAATCAATCTGCCTAGCCTTTTCCCAACTATGTTGGGGTCGGTTTCTAGTAACCGGATGCAGCTGAATACCAGTATTTTACATGGAGCGACTGCCTATCTGACCTCCACAACCCAGTACTGGGTAATACGATACCCCATGGTAAGACTGGTTGTCAGACTTTCGGGCTTCTGACGACCCGTAACGACTGTCAAAGATCCACGGATGACAGCCGGGACCAACGGCTTAACGTGCTTTCCGAGGCACGGAGGAGTCTCGGTATGTAAAGATGGTCACCCATCCACGGACCAATCCCGGCAAGCGTAGCTTAACCTGATGGATCGACCCGTGCGGCTGTTATTACTTAGCCACGAGGCTCTAATAATATAAATATTTATGTAAAAATCTATTATTTCAATAAACAAAACAATTCAATGTTTTCTTAAAGCTTTGGTTCAGGGTGGTTTTATAACAACCTTTTCCTCCCATGGGAGTCCTATATTGATCTATCTCTGAATCTACGTAACTTTACAGTAACGTGGTATTCAGTCAGATTTCGTAAAACTTGATACTACCTCTCTCGTCCCACGCCGAAGAAATGGCTCTTGCTATCAATTCCCATGACACATCATTGTGATGACCTGATAATTCGTCAACTATAATTTACTATACAGGGTGTAAGTGTAAACAGTGGCAATCTTTTAAGGGGTCATTGCACTCATCATTATGAACAACTTTTACTATGGGACCAAACCTGAAATCGCGAAAAAAAAATCAGCTGTTCAGTACATTTACGTTCGCATAATTCGACAACAGCATCACAGGAACCGCAGACTTTTTTTTCGCGATTTTAGGTTTGGTCCCATAGTTAAAGTTGTTCATAATGATGAGTACAATGACCCCTTAAAAGATTGCCACTGTTAACACTTACACGCTGTATATGCGGCACGATAATGGTGACTATGTCATTTGAATAGGAGTACGCAGAACAATGCGCAAGAATCAGCCCTTCAGCCATCAATAAACCTTCTGAACCCATCTGTTTTGCATTAACAACTAGGGACGCGACATATCGAGGTCGATACTCGATAATGACATTGTTTATCGATCGTAGGCGTCTGTTTATCGATACATCGCTCGAGCCTCAATATGGCGATAATTGAAGCAATGATGAATAATGTTCAATGATACTCACCGATATTATTGTTTTACTTTATTGATGATATTCTGAATTTAGCGTGAAACGACGGTGTTTGATTTTATCGGCTTGTCATCCCTTGTTTGTGATGAATGAATGGTTTGAGACATCTCGGCTTACTTATTAGGACTTGTGCAAGATGCTGATGACGTCACTGAGCTGGCTGACGTCAGCAATGCATTGTTTTTGAAGGTGTCACTTGTGTAGTGAGATTTGCTAATTGTTTATGATGATATCTCCGTTACTTGGACAATATTTGCGTTGCCTTTCAACCGATAGCGACAAATAATACGTGAAGAAACCGAGTGGCATATTAAGGCGCTGTGATCCGACAGAGACTGCGGTTACTAGTTTTTTGAATCCATGGAAAAAAGACATGGCTACTTTTTATCGACAGACCACGCGGCTGAAGCCGCGGGCAAAAGCTAGTTTACGATATATTGCATGATGCGTTATTGCAAAAATCGTAATGTCGAACGTCTGAACTACAAAGGGATGCCTTTGTACCCTGAACTGTCATTTTGGCGCCACTAGCAATGGTAAACGTCACCTTAAACGTCAAACTCAGTACTTACATACTGTTCTGTTACTTTAGTTCCCTTTTCTGCCGCATACTAGATAAAACTAGGTCCCATTAACATGGTTTGAAATAATTTATGATGTATAAATGTCGAAGTAATCAATTTTATTACTATAATAACACATTGTTTTCCAAAAGGAGATGTTAAATTGTAGGATTATTTATGGTTTGTCGTAAAATTGTGTAATACTAAATTATTTAGTTATTCACGTTATGCAATAGTCGACCTCGTAATTGTTAAATAGTAATGTTTAGTAATTTAATTATCATTTAAATCAAGTAACAAGCAGTGGCGGATTTGCAGTGTTGGCCGCCCTAGGCCCCAGGCCATGTAGTAAGTACCAGCCGCCACTTTCTCAGCACCCATCTACATAATGAGTTTACTTTATTGCCAACTGTTATCGAAATCGATTCAGAAATTTAGTTAACTCTAATAACTGCTAGTTAGTTACTGATTTTTTTCGCGATTTCAGGTTTGGTCCCATAGTAAATGTGGTTCATAATGATGAGTACCCTTTAAAATTTCACCCTGTATAAACAGATACTTAAAAAGTACTTAATGTATTATTAATATAACATATCTATTAACACTATAGCAACTATTTAGTTACCTACCTATTAGTAATAAATCATTAATTAATCAGTAGGCTTGAACAGTAATGAGTGCCACTTTAATCGCATACCTATATTAAATCTCAATAGCGAAAACTTCTAAGTAAATACTTAAAATTGAACAGAAACACATTCTTGTATTCAGGAAGTAAGTACTTAATTTATAATCCTGAGAACATAACATATGCTCATACTCATTATGCTTTTAATTGGTATACTGATGTAATGTTTTTATTATGTTATTATGATAACAACATATTTTAGAGTACTAGCTTTTGCCTGCGGCTTCGCCCGCGTGGAAGTCGGAATGTATCCCACGGGTACGTACTACCGATCGGGATAAAAAGTATCCTATGTTAGCCGTTCAGCCGCTATGGCGCGGGACACACAGAAAGACGTAAGACCCGGACGGGGCGCGGACAGCGACGCTTATACAACATTAGTTTTTATTTACACTAAACCCGAAAAGGGGTCATTGTACTCATCATTTTGAACAACTTTTACTATGGGACCAAACCTGAAATCGTGAAAAAAATATCAGTTGTTTAGTACCTACTTTATCTACATCAAACTCGTCAAAATGTACTGAACAGCTGATTTTTTTTTCGCGATTTCAAGATTGGTCCCATAGTAAAAGTTGTTCAAAATGATGAGTACAATGACCCCTTTTCGGGATTAGTGTACCTAAACAAAAACTAATGTTGTATACATTTTGTATGAAAGAATGTATAGAAGCGTCGCTGTCCGCGCCCCGTCTACGTCTTACGTCTTTTCTGTGTGTCCCGCGCCTTAGGCGTGATAAGGTAACCGACAGACAGAGTTACTTTCGCATTATTTTATAACTAGCTTTTGCCAGCGGCTTCGCCCGCGTGGATGTTCGAAAATATCCCAAGGGAACGTACTACCGGGAATTCCTTCATTATTCCTTGCCTACATTATAAAGGGAACCTCTGTGCACAGTTTCAGCTTTCTAGGTCCAAGGGCTTATCTGGGCGTTGATGAGTCAGTCAATCAAAAAAGTCAATCAAAAATTTTATCTAATAGCTTCTTCGAGCGAAAACAGTTTTTAATGTTTTTGTATAAATGGTACATCATCAAATTTCTGCTTCATAGGATTTACTACATGTGGAAACTTGTAATTTTCCATTTGTTTAAAATTTTACTTACTTTTAGCTGTAAGTTTTCTGAAATTTTTCACGGAGGTTCCCTTTATAATATAGACAAGGAATAGTGAAGGCTTTTTGTTCCCGTGGGAATTGGGATATTTTCCGATATCCACGCGGGCGAAGCCGCGCGAGAAGTACTAGTTTGCAATAAATGCTTTGAGTTTGAGTTTAAGACGCTGAACGGGATAAAATAGAAGTTTTTATGTTATTATTATTAAATACGTCTTAGGGCGTTTAATGTCCCGCAAAGTGATACATTATTAACTTCCCCATAACCATTAATTATACCAAATCTTCCAGGTTAACGGTAAGTACTAGCAAGAGCTCAAAATATTTTCCTATACAGCACAAATAGGAAAACAGTCATTACAAGTTTAAATAAATAGCACATAACTATGTAGTATGATAATTATTAAGTAATTAGAAGTGCAGGCTGCAGTGTTCACAGGACTATGACACGGCTATATTGCTTCCTCATTGGACGGTTATTACAGATCTAAATAACTTAGATAATGATTTAATTAAGACGGAGATATATGCCAACGGCCTTGAGTGCATAGCTTACGTGTTGTGTGCTGAGCTCACGCAACGAGCCGTACGTCCAGCCAGTAATAGGACTCGCCCATCAAGGAGCGAGGTCCAAACTTAGACGCATTATTATATAAATCATTATTAAATTAAAACACGTACCTACACTAAAAGATAAATAATTAAATTATCTTTAAAATGTTGAAGGTATGCTTGATAGTTTTTGCGTGATTCTCAGTTTTTATCCGCATTAGGCATAACTTTACAAAAGATAATCTAAAATATTCATGTGGAAGTTATTAAGAAAATGCTCTAATTTAACATTTATTATTTTCCAAATCATTAACACTACTCGTTTAGACTCACGTGATCTTCAATTTAAAATCATTAATTATGTTATTATTAATCGCTTATCGTCGCCTTAAACTTTAAGGCAACGATAAGCGACTATATATTTTATGAATATGGGTTAGTTTATGCTTTAAGGCTTAAAGCATAAACTGACTTTAATTTAAAGGTAGTTTGTTGCCTATACAATTCTGTCCGTGAGTAAACACTTTTTATTTTTTTTTAATGCAAAGTACTAGAAAACAAGTGAAACTAAATAAAAGCTTGCAAAAATAAAAAGTATTTAACTATTCACAGACAGACTTTTTTACAAAAAAAAAAAAAAAAATACTCCAAAGCAGGAGGTCTTTGACAGACGTAGCTCCCTTATTATGTACTTATTGGTTTTTTAATCACATATTCTTGTGCTATTCACGATGAAGAAACTTTTTCACCATTTAATGTATACATGATGATACGGATAACGGTAAACGTGCCAAAAGAATTAAGTATGTCCCAAGTATGACCACAGATTAATACAGATGGGACACTCCGCAATTTAGGTATGTAGCGACAAGTACACGGCGGGCTCATCTCACTGGGTCAATTCAGGGTGGGCTGCCGCGCACCGGCCGACTCGCACGTTAGTTCGATACTCACTCACGCGCCGCGTCGTAAAAGAAGACAACCCTAACGAGTCAGAAGACAACTTGTATGTGAATATAACTGCAGGTAATCAGCATTCTGCGATCTTAATTGCACTTTATTGTGCCGTAGCAAGAGTCGCTTTTTATTTAAAACATTTATTTATTTCTAAACATTGGTTCGAATTGGTTCAATAACTGTTTTATTTCACTTCATGACGAGGTATTATTGTGATTGTGTGTCATTGTTTAAAGCACATATCTCTCTTTTTATTTGTAACAAGTTTGCTCTTCATAGTAAATTATATGCGAAAACATGTAATTGGTTACTAGTTAATTAATTTGATGTTAAATTTGTTAGTTGTTAATACTGTTTGTTTTCCGATTTAAATAAAATAAAATAAAATAAATAAATAAATAAAATTTTGCGGAGTGTCCAATCTGTATTAATCTGTGGTATGACTAAACATTTAATTAAAATCGTCTAATTACAGTGAACGCAAATAAACATGCGTTCACTGTCTAATTATCACTTCAGCACATTTCAAGCGCATTGTATCATCAATTCATGATGCAATGAACGCATTCAATGCGCACATTAATTTGTTAATTCAGTATTTTACAGAACTATTAGCAATTCTGACATCATCCTGCATAATTGTCTGCCTTCAGAACCTTGAGCCTTGTTAGACGGAGTGGAAACTGATCACATTTCAGACAAAACAATAATTCGGAGATGATATCAAGTTTGGCTTAAATTAATTGAATGTCATTGTTGTAATGTCGGGGCAATTAATTGCTTAGCAAATTGACTATCAACTTAAATTGCCAGTATATTGAAATCGCAACTTGAGGGATGTGTAGTGTTACACGAATGGATAGAATAAGAAATGAGTACATAAGAGGAAGTTTAAAAGTGGCACCGGTGACTGAAAAGTTGTGCGGAAACCGGTTGTCATGGTATGGGCATGTGATGCGGAGGAATGAGGAAAATGTCGTGAGGAAAGTTTTGAGTATGAATGTCGATGGCTATAAGAGTAGGGGAAGACCAAAGAAACGATGGATGGACTGTTGTGTGAAAGATGACATGGCTAGAAAGGGGGGGACTACCGAGATGACGACTAATAGAGAAGTATGGAAAAAAAGGACATGTTGCGCCGACCCCAAATAGATTGGGATAAGGGCAGGAGAATGATGATTGAAATCACAACTGTCATTCTTTGTCAGTGGTATGAAATGGCTTTAACACGGCAAACTACTGTGTCGATTTGCTTAACAATTAATTTCCATGACTGTATAATAACATCCAGCAGTCTGTAACGGTCACTTTGGATGGCATGCATCATGCAGGACGAGATACATTTTTTTTCCATCTGTTCAATGTTTTAAGTTTGTGGTAGCTAATAAAAAAATATATTAAAAAACAAAAAACCCGACTGCAAAAACACATTATTGTTTTTGCAGTCGGATTTTTTTTTTTTTTTTTAATAATTTATTTTTTCTTCCCTATTTCTCTAGTCGTCATTTCAGTAGTAACCCCGTTCTAACCACATTATCATCATTCACATGGCCAATCCGTCGCTCTTGCCATTAGGTAAGGAATAATAACGCCAGGAAACAATGCATCTAAAACTAGTCTGAATTCAATGAGAATTTCCGCAAAAAAATACCTATCTAAAACCGGCCAAGTGCATGTCGGGCCACGCGCAGTGATAGGGTTCCGTACTTGCACAATAATGCGGACTAAGAAGAGGGCTTTTTGTTGTTTCATGATTATTTGACTATTACTCGTAAACTTGAAAAGCCTACTTAGCTGTGATAGTTTTCCTTTTAACTTCGTTATATATACTACTACCGTGAATTTTTCACCCATTCAAAACTAACTGTTTAGCTGGCATGGACACTTGACTCTATCAAAAATTAGCACTTTAAAGCTTAATATTTCAGAAACGGATCCCTAAATCGAAAAATTGTTTTCACAAACCCGTAATATTTTTGAAAGACCCATGCAACAACACCCCACACCAGCCCGGCGAGCACGGCCTACTGTGACATGGCTTGAGTCACACATTTTATCATAGTTTGGGCGATAAAACTGTTTTGTCTTAAATGCTAGCACGGCGGCGTGAGATAATTTCTTGAATGTGACATAACTTCTTGACGTTTAGTTGGGACTCATTATGTCTTATTTGCTAATATGGGTGCACCAATTATATCACAAATGTCACATTTTGACGGTGACTAAGAAAAATGTTATCACGTTCGTTCGGAGGTGGTGATAAGATTTGAAAATTGAAAAAAATAATGTTTTCCTGCTAATTACTCTGCACCAAATGGCAATAAATTATTTTCTTGCATTGTGTGGTGGTGGTTTATTTGTGCGTGATAAGGATAACCAAAAAAAAAAATTAATAAATAAATAAATAATTTACTATTTTTTTATATTTTTAAACGGTTTTTTTTTTAATTTTTAAAAATACATATTTAGACATGTAAATAATGCGCCTTAAAACCAACAAAAAAAATTAAAATAAATAAATAATTTAAGTAAATACAGAGGTATACTTGAATACTACTATTTTTTTTGTTACCTACATGTTAAGAATAATCGGTTTATGGGTTTCATAAAGGGGGGCCAAATTTTCATTATTTTTGCGATAGGACACACCGTTTTCGAGTTATAAGCAAAAGAAAAGAAAAAAAAAAGATTTTATTTGGCCGCATATTTAGATAGTCTTAAACATTTTAATTTTTTCAATTTACTATGTCACGCTATGAATTTAGCAACAAGAAAGGCATGTCGCGGCTCTAGATTATGTCACATGGTTGACCCGTGCTAGCATTTAAGACAAATTCTAAGACATGACATAATTTATCATGTCTTGTCACAAACGTCTTGGGTACGCCCGTGCTCGCCCCGCAGGGGGTAGACGAGAAAAAAAATATCCCCACTTTACGTGTACAGGTTATTTTACTACTTTGTCGGCGTGATGATTTTTTTTTTGTAGTACTAAGAGCCTCTGAGCTAAGCTGCGGACAGACAGACGGACATAGCGAAACTATAAGGGTTCCTTGTTGACAACGGAACTCTAAAAACCAACTACCTACTTTAAAACAGGCTGCTAGGTTTAATTTGTTTCGCTTCCTTTGTAAGTAAAAAATAAAAACTGAAATAAAAATGACGAAATTCTTAAAACAGTTTGTGCACAAAAACTTAGGTCATTGACCGATGTGCTAAGCACAAACTCCTGTCTAGACTTAAGTGCACATGTTTGTGTCACGGTGTCAAGCTTTTGTTATAAAATACGCGAATAAAGCTAATAAAAAATCATAAACGATCTGAAGTTTTTTGTGTTGTATTTTTAGTTTTATTACTGTTTAGTTGAAAGAAATAAGAAGTTTTGGTATCATTTACAAATCGTTGTTGGGACTGTTGTTATACATGAATATGGATGGCTTTTAGAGTAGGGGAAGACCTAAGAAACAAATTCAAATTCATTTATATCAGAGGGGCAATTCTCGTATTTTTAACAACGTTCGCAAAATCATCTCAGTCTCAATCAGATGGTCAATTCTCGTAGATAAAAACGTTCACAATCTCACGCCAGCCGCAATCAAATGTCAAAAATGTAGGCAAACGCTATACAATTTTTGACAGATAGAGACTGAGATGATTTTGCGAAAGTTGTTAAAAATACGAGTATTGCCCCTCTGGTCATTGACCCATATTAAACACAAAAACACAACTATGCCATTCCATAAGTATCACTACAAAAACAATACACAATTTAAAATTAATAATTAAATGTCGTAAAAATATGAATAAATAAATGTCAGATCCAATCAGAAGCATAAAGCAAAATAATAATTAATTAAATATTACAATTGATTAAATTAAGTAGATGAAATGATGTCAGAAGCAATATAAACCGATACCAAAACGATGGATGGACTGTGTGAAAAATTATATGGGTAGAAAGGGAGTATACCGAGATGACGACTAATTAGAGGAGTAGGGAAGAAAAAGACATGTTGCGCTGACCCCAAATAGATTGGATAGGGGGAAGAGAATTATGACTAAATATATTTATCTTTCAGTGGGAAGTATAGTCAACGACTTTTGTCCCTCACCCCCATAAGGGCGCTTTTCGTATGCACGGACCAGTGGCTAGTTGTTTTCGTCCAGCAATAGCGCTTCGGCGCACATTATAAAAAAACCGGCCAAATGCGTATCGGACCACGCACATTGAAGGGTTCCGTAGTTAAAGAATTTATCCCAAAAACAAACTTGACATTGTAATCCCAATTTTTTTTTATGTGATAAAATTACAAGATTACAAATTAATAATTTTCAGACTTTAGAATAATCGAGAATGCCAGTTTGAATCATTTTACCAACGATTTTATTCATTGATGTGTTTTACAACGTTGTCCCAGCTCTTAAGTGTTAACTGATACAATTCGTTTAAAATTACGAATAAAATATCGATCTTATTATAATAAAGAACACATTACATTAAAGTATATAAAATCACATTATTTATGACATCTAGAATAGTTGACACAAATATTTGATGACATCAATAAAAATAAACATCGTCTCTATTTCAGTAAAAGGAAGAATATATTTTTTATGGACGTAATTTTGAAATGTTATATTCTTTTCTCGCAAAGTGTCACATGTCACCTTCTCTAACTGTCATTTCATGTATAATGTTATAATATTTTATAAACAAGGCGTAATTTAAATAACTGACAACCATAGACTTATAAAAAAAGAGGACTTCGCGCCACGCATATTGAAAGTGAAGCACAGTAAGTATGCCGGGACCGCTTGTACAAACACGCCTCACGCACACATTTACATCATAGTATGCCGACCGGCCATTACGTGACACAAGCGACGATGTACTTGCAGGTACTTAAAACACACACATAGATCGGTACGGTGCTTCACTTTCGATATGCGTGGCGCGGAGTCCTCCTTTTTTATACGTCTATGCTGACAACCTTTTGAAGGGTCATTGTACTCATCGTTATGAATAACATTTACTACGGAACCAAACCTGAAATCGCGAAAAAATCAGCTGACCCTATTTTTATGTTCGCATAAAAATTTAGGAAACGGCTGATGGTTTTTTTGTGATTTCAGGTTTTGTTTGATAATTAATTACACCCTGTTTATATACCTCTTGGAACTGTCAATAACCCCCGACGGAAACAGAGGGGTGTTATAAGTTTAACGTGTATATCTGTCTGTGGCATCGTAGCTCCCCAACGACTGAACCGATTTAGTTTTTGTTTGTTTTATTTGAAAGGTGACTTAAGGCCCAGGTTCCAAGATTGGTTTAGCTCGGTGTGTAAATGAAATGGCGTTATGGCTGTCTAGTTTGACGCACGAGATAGAAGATTCTCACGCGCACCGTAATTATGTCGTAAAAATGCAAATAAAATCGTATAAAATTAGAAATTAACTATTTAATAAAAAGTAATCCATCACTGGATGCAGTTTGGAATTTGACATTTCATGGTATGTTTTTAATTATAATTATAATTGTTAATGAAGGGATAAACTGCTTTTAAAGACTATTAGGAGGTATGTTTAAAGATTTTTTTGGTGCATTAAAATATGTATAATTATGTTTTGGCTTCCATCACTGTATGCGAAAAAGACTTGAAAATATCGTATTTTTTTACATGTCAAAATTATTTACGGTTTATGAGAAAGCAGTGTATGCTTTAAAAAACCACCTTTTTGATCGTTTTCAGGAAATCTGGGCCTTAATCGAGAGCGTTCTTAACTATGATTCAAGAAAATCTATTCAGCCGTTTGAAGAATTGGTGTTTTACAACGTAATCTGTTAGATATACTATCTATGTAATTTAATTTCCTATTTATTTGATAATGGATGCACTTAAACATGCAATCACGGTTCGCCACATAATTTCCGGTATCTAATAGAGTCATCTCATTCTATAGTAAATAAACTACATAGGTACATGACATTGTTGTTCATTATGACATACAATACGTATTATTTACTATGTAAATTGTAAGTACATAATAGCTTTTTTTATACAGATAGGCACATGTGGGTAATGACTACTCCTAGTGCCCGGAATTAGATTGAGCTGAAATTTTAGATACTAGAGCATCCAAAAATTTGATGTCATCTCACCTTGTAGGTTTGAACGTGCTAATCACTGGAACTACCAGGCGGATTTGAAAAATTCTTTTTAGGGTTCCGTATCAAAATGGTAAAAAAGGAACCCTTATGGTGTGACTCAGTCTGTCTGTCTGTCTGTCTGTCTGTCTGTCACAGCTGGATATCCCAAGAACTACTAATGCTATCAACTTGAAATTTGGAATAGTTTTAGATGACGTTTACCCAACTATTTTGCAAATAAAAAAGAAGTAAAAATATTTATATTTTTGTTTGTAACAGGAACTGAAAGGGGGTCTTAAAAATTCAAAGTGGAGCTACTAGGGCTTGTGGGATATCATATGAAAGAACCCAGTTTGCACATTCTCAAATTTTTAAAAAATTTTTTTAGGCCCCATAGTTTTCGAATTTTGACGAAAAATGTTAAAAAAAATACCGTTCCCCCCCCCCTTATCTCCGAAGTTTGCAGAGATAAAAAATTGAAATTATTCTATTTGATAGAAGTTTATGTAAAGATTACAGGAAAAATAAAACGATGTCTCTAAGTAGCACAGTTTTTCAGAAATCGGAACGGAACCCTCGGTGCGCGAGTCCGACTCGCTCTTGACCGGTTTTTTGCATTTGATAGCTCATTTCTTTATAAAGGCTGTAGTCTATTTAAAATCACGCTACGATCCTGAGGAGCAGAGCAAAAAGGAAAAAAAGTAATAGCGCGGGTAGGCGATGCGATGCGATGGGCGGGGTGGGTCGATGGAACAAGAAATTTCACGAAGCTTGTAGCTCTATAAATCTGATGATGTGAGAAAAACATCCATTAATTTAAAAAAAATCTTTTAAATATCGAGTCTTCTTTAGCCTTTTTAAAGGAGGGTAATAGGGTAATGTGTTTATTCTCCAAGATCTCTTTATCATCAAAGTAACGCCAACATTTGCCAAACAAGTATGCCATAAAAATATGACCAAGATTGGTGCTGTCATTTTACATGATTGATGGCATAACAAGTGATGTCACGGCTGTCAATCAAATCTGACATTGACATTCATTGAAACCGGTAGGCGTTTAAATAAATAAACATTGTAATACAAGTTGTTCGGATACAATATAGTTATGTGAGCTTTTATGTTCGTGACTTAATATGTAAATGGAAAAGACGATGGTTAGTCATCGTTTTTAGGATCAATATTTCCGTCAGATTTAAACATAGGTAGGTACAAGATTTTAGAAGACTGCGGGGAAGACCTGACCTGGATGAGACGCGCACAGACTAGGGAATAGGGTGCTTCTTATTTGGCCTACCCTTCTGTTCTGTTCTAAGGCAAAAAATACCTAATGAGTATTTTTTTCAGATTTTGAAAGTGGTATTTAGGGGTCGCTACCAGCACATGAAAAATCAAAAATTAAGAATTTTAAATTTTTTTTTACTAAGTTAAAATAAAGACAAGCATTGCCAAACATGCACAAATTATATAAGTGTAAAGAATTAAAAATTATAGGTTCGTTTTTTAGGCGGGTTGACGCAGTAATTTTTCAAAAGTCGAAAAATAAGAAGCACCCTACTGGGGAAGCATGACAAAGAAGGGAGGAGGATTATATTCAGCAGTGGGTGGAACAAGGATGCCAAAGTGATGATGATGATGACACGATTTTCGTTTTAATTTGTAGCCACGTCCGAATTTTATACCGGTAAAGATGTGCCATGGCGCTTTGCTACACGTTTCAAGAGTTTTTTTTTTGAAGAAAAGAAGTAAATAAAAGTAATAGACGCAATAAATAGCTCACCATTGTTACTTATTTAATTTATTTTAATTATTTAGTTTTATTTTGTCTAAACTTATTATAATGCCTAATATAATTCGATAGCAACAGCAACAATAAACAACAATAATAATTATATTAGTAGTCTATTATATTTTATTGATTTGATTTTTGTAAAAAATGTCACATGATATGAAATTTTCTGTAGACCTTGAAATGTTTATTCATTTGTTTTGTTTTGCAGTACCCATAGAAGGTGTATGTTTGTTACTTTTAGGGTTCCGTACCAAAATGGTAAAAAAGGAAATGGTGTGACATAGTCTGTCTGTCTGTCTGTCTGTCTGTCACAGCTGGATATCTCAAGAACTACAAATGGTATCAACTTGAAATTTTGAAGAGTTTTAGATGACGTTTGTCCAACTATTTTACAAATACGAAAAAAACAAAAATACATGTTTTTTTTTGCAACAGGGGCTGAAAAATTCTTAAAAAAAAGTCTTAAAAATTCGAAGTGGGCTTACTAGGACATGTGTGGTATCATATGAAAGAGCACTGTTTGCACATTCTCAAAATTTTCTTTTCTTTTTTTAGGCCGCATAGTTTTCGACTTTTGATAAAAAATGTTAAATAAAATACCGTTCACATTTTTCTCCGAAGTTTGCATAGAGAAAAATCTGAAATTATTCTATATGGTAGAAGTTTATGTATAGACTAGCTTCTGCCCGCGACTTCGTCCGCGTGAAATTTCTTTTTTGCTCGACCCACCCCGTCGCATCGCATTGCCTACCCGCGCTATTACTTCGTTTTCACTTAGCGTTCTTTCAGACTTTTTTTCTTTTTGCTCGGCACCTAAGGGTCCTAGAGTGGTTAAATATGCCTTCTATAAGATTTGGGCTATCGTTAATGCAAAAAGATTTTTTAAAGTCCGACTGGTAGGGTAGTTCCAGAGATTAGGTCGTTCCTTCACGAAATCCCCTTCCGCTACCTCTCCCTCCCCCTCTCACTCACTCTCACACCCCCTTCACCACTTCCCCTTCCCTCTCTCTCCCTCACCACGCCGTCCCCTCCCTCTCCCCCTATCCTCCACCTCCGGCTCACCAACCCCTACCCTCCCCCTCAGCCTTCACCACGTCTTCCTCCTCTCCTCACCAAGTCCTGCCCCTTTCTCCCTGCGTCCATCATCCTCCCCCTTACCCTCCTCACCACTCCTCCCCTTCCCTCTCCCTCTCTAACCCTCCCACCGGGGTAGTTTTAAAAAACTAATAATGACAAACTTAGGCAAATATTTGTGCCAAGTTTCAAGTCAATTAAAACCAAATGAATAACATTTTTCATGTAAATTGTATCCCTGTTTTCACCCCCACAGGGGTGGAATTAAAAAAAATGGTTTGAGATATTTCCACAACTTGACTGAAAGATTATTACACCAATTTTTGAGTTAATCAAGCCACGCAGTAAAATCCTCCCCTGTGAAATTGACTACCCCTTTTCACCCCGTTAGAGGTAGATTTTCGAAAAACCCTGATACACATTATTCTTTATTTTTGGTTTTTAGTATAAATACTGAGTTTTGAATTAATCGGATTGCGCGTTAAAATTTTTCCATACAAACTTTGAGACCCCCCAATTCCCCTTTAGGGGGTAGCTTAGAAAAACCAAAAATCACAAAAATCATAATTTACTTAGATAAATATTCGTGCCAAGTTTCAAGTTTATTAACTCAAGGAATAAGATTTTTCATACAAACAATATCCCCCCTTTTTACCCCCTTGAAGGTCGAATTTCCAAAAACCCTTTCTTAGCGGATGCCTAGGTCATAATAGCTACCTGTGTTCCAAATTTCAGCCCAATCCATTCAGTGGTTTCAGCTGTGTGTTGATAGATCAGTCAGTCAGTCAGTAACGCTTTCCTTTTATAGATATAGTTTACAGGAAAAATAAAACGATGTCACTAAATAACATAGTTTTTCAGAAATCATCAACAAACATTACATATAAATGATGGTACGGAACCCTCGGTGCGCGAGTCCGACTCGTTTGATTTGAAGAAAGAATATCGTGAAGACAGAGGACTGAAATCATGCTGATCAAAACTCAATGCTTAACTCTATAACCTTTGCCCTGCAACACTCAAAATATAATTTGCGGCGTATTTTATAATCGGCCCCATTATTATCAGCGTATTTTATTGTCCACCAAATGGATGTTTAGTAAAAATAAATGAATGAGTGATTTTTTTTACATTTTTGTTAAAATAGTCCATGATTGGACTTTAAAAATAAAATGATGTCACAGCTGTTGTTGAACGAGCCAAAGTTTATAGCTTAACATGTTTTGATATAACCGGTATTTCATCTAATTAGTAAATAACAAAGGTTTTTCCAAGTCTGGGCCTGTTTCCAGTGTAACCAGCCTTCGATTGAGAACCTAAACTATGAATTTAAATACTTGTTTGTTTATGCATTGTGCGAATGTATTGACATGGGTTTCAGTCCAAAATATGGAATATTTCTTACGTTAAACCTCATTTCTCATATAACCTAGAAAAAGTATAATATTGCTGTCTCATGACCGGCCACGCGGTGGCTCGATCTAGATGTATATTATCTAAGGACGCAATACATTTTTGATTAATTTACGTAGGCTAAGGTTAGAACGACTGATGTTTATGCAATATACGACCTTAAGACCTGCTAATGTGTTTAGTGTTCATTTTCTTCATAACTAGTCAGACTGTTTTAGAACCAGCAGGAGGTCTTAGAAACAACTAAGACGCTTTGAAATACGATCTTATGAACACGTAGGAAAAGGTCAAGAAAACTGGGGAAGGATTCATTAACTACAGTAATTATTTTAGTAGGTCATGGAAGTATTCTGATGGATCTAGATTCCAGTTCCTTCTAGAGAAGGCCCCCCTTTTTCATCTCGAAAAATTTTAATCTTTTTACAATCAAACTTCCTTTCCTTTTTCCAACCTGATGCAGCTGAATGCGTACTTATTTTACATGGAGCGACTGCCTATCTGACCTTCACAACCCAGTAACTGGGTAATACGATACCCCTTGGTAAGACTGGTTGTCAGACTTTAGGGCTTCTGATGACGCGTAACGACTGTTAAATATTCACGAGTGACAGCCGGGACCAACGGTTTAACGTGCTTTCCGAGGCACGGAGGAGTCTCGGTTAGTAAAGATGGTCACGCATAAACGGACCGATCCCGGCGAGCGTAGCGGCTGTTATTACTTAGCCACGAGCACTTCTATCTTTTTACGCAGGTGTAATTTTTTTATTGTAATTTATTGCATGTAAAAAAATATTTTGATGATGCTAATACTGAAAATGTTGAAGTATTTTATTGCTTCGCTGACGTATGGCATCTTATTAAAAATAGAGCGTTGAAAAGAACATGAAAATGACTCAACTCGAAGTGATTTCATAGAAAGAAAAAAATCTGTTTGAAGATAAGCAGAGAACGTATAAAAACTGGCACGCTTTTAAATAAAAAGTACGAGCAAAAACTTACACATAAAGAGCGATTAAATTGGCCATTTATTTCGAAAAAAAGAAAACTAAGTATATTGTTTTTTTTATTATGTGATAAAAACTCAATGAGCTTTATAGGCCACTCAAGTGCCTCGTTATGATTGGTCTACTGGTCGCAAGCGTGCTGAGCATGAGGTCCTGACTTCGATTCCCAAGAAGGGCAAAGTGTTATTGGGTTTTTCCATCACGAATTTCTCAGTAGCAGTCCGGAGTGTGACTTTGTGCCCTTTTTTTTTGTGGATGGGAAATCATCAAATAACTTCTCCCGCTCTGAGGGAAGCGGAAGGGCGTGTCAGACTTTTACTGACTAACCCACCCGTGTTCCTTCAGTTGCCTGTGCCAGGGCCACGGTATCGTTTTTAAAACAACCCGCGACCCCAGCGGCTGACTTTGTGCCCTGTTGATGGCAATAGGATCACACTGGTGAAATATGGGTGTACCTACTATGTATTAATCACCTCTGCCTCACCTTTACCTTAACCTTTTTTTTGCTTCACCTTTAACTTTTTTTTTGCTTTACCTTTACCTTTTTTTTGCTTCACCTTTACCTTTTTTTTTTCTTTACCTTTCGGATATTACAGGCATTTATGTTATGTTACCTATAAAAACTCAATCGGCCTTATTACAAAACGAGGTTTTTCTTCTGCCATGGTTTAAACCATCGAGCCAGTTTTTGTAATAAGAACCTAGCTGTGATAGAAATACAGTTCTTTATACAAAACTGATAACTTAGTCAGGTACTAAGTTGTCAGTTTTGTAAAACTGACATCTTAATGTGTCGGAATAAAGTTCGAAATTCAAAAAAGGATCCATTGTTTAAACCTGGGTTTGAAGATGAACCTTGTTTTGTAATAAGGCGGAATGAGTTTCATAAGCATAAGGCTGTATCTGTACGATGTACCCAAAATGTCGTTTTTTTTTTTTCAAGTTTTATAGTGTGTATTGATTGATTGTTTATTGATGAAAGATATCTTCATATCTCATTTATCTTAATTCGTGATCTATTAAGATTTTTTGCCCTCTGAACAAAAACGTAGAGCTACTGTTCATTTACATATCTAATTAATAATAACTACTAAACGCATAAAAACGGTCCAATTAACAGCGTCATTAAAACGTGACTTTTATAACGTAGCTAAACATTAAAACGATTTAAAAAATTCCTTTATAATAGTAGACTACTAATATGTTATCACTATCACTATATATATATATATATATATAGTATAAAACAAAGTCGATTCCCGCTGTCTGTCTGTCCCTATGTATGCTTAGATCTTTAAAACTACGCAACGGATTTTGATGCGGTTTTTTTTAATAGATAGAGTGATTGAAGAGAGAGGTTTATATGTATAATAAACGCGGGCGAAGCCGCGGGCAAAAGCTAGTGTACTATAAATTACAGTACCTACCTACATTGGATGAAATTCATGAAAGAACATAAATCCAAGCGCATTTCTTTTTTTTTTAAATATAAACAGTAATGTTTTAGAGAACGCTGTCCTATATACGTTGCTCGCCAATGTTTTATGTAATAAAAAGTGCGTTGACACTTCGTTGGATGAGTCGTTGTCGTACAAAAATAACGTTTCAATGGACAGGTGTGTATTTATTTTATTGGTTTGATCTACTTTTGAGTGATGTGTGGTGTGTGTATTTTTGAAAGAGATTTTTTATTTTTTTTTCGTGATTGTTTAGAAAAAATGTATTAAGTGTAAACTAGCGATGTAAGTACATAATTTTACACCCACGTGCTGCTTTTAGTGTAAAGCGAAAAGAAGCAAGCTGCGTAATATTTCTGTCACATAATAAAATCTAATAAAACTGGGAATTTCAAAATTTAATATCCTAACTAATAGGCGACAGTGACAGCAGTGATGGTGGTGCAGCGGCGGGGATAGGCTAAATGCGACAGTGAGTTTTTTTCTTACGCTCTTTCAGGCTAAAATGGCTGAACGGATTCAGATGAAATTTTGCACATGTGTAGACCATGCCCTGGATTAGGACATAGGATACTTTTTATCCCGGTAGTACGTTCTTGTGGGATAATTTCCGACATGCACGCGGGGAGACTGGCTGGCGAATGCTAGTATTCACAAGTTAAAAATTATATTCATATAATTTTAGATCGGTCTTTTAATCAGCTGCAGTAAAATTACACTTCTCATTCATTTCTTTCTTCTCAGTCATTTCGTTAAAAAATTCCCATTTGACAGCGAAATGACAGTAAAAATTACATTAGAAGTGTCAGTTTACTGCAGCTCATTAAAAGTCCGACCATAGTTTCCAAAGACATTGAACCTCTAGACGTTGCCATGATTACAGTGTGAAGTGTGGAAGTGAGACACATGTATACGAAATTAGTAGGAAAATTGAGACAAAGCATCGTATCTTCTGTCTCTTACGGCGTGCCGTATTTTTGCTTGGCGAACTTTTGAATGTTAGCCAAACAAAGTTCTTTCACTGTTACAAAATTTATCTTGCGTCGATTAATTTAACTTTTTTGGACAGTTTTTGCACTGTGCGTATGTATTGACATGGGTTTCAGTCCAAAATATGGAAGATTTCTTACGTTAAACTTCATTTCTCATACCACATAACCTAGAAAAAGTGTAATATTGCTGTCTCATGTCCACACGGTGGCTCGATCTAGATGTATATTATCTAAGATAGTTACTTACCTAAGTTCCTTCTAATAAGTTAGTATTCTATGATTTTTTTATTCTTCACCTACGTTCATTAAAAATTCAAGTAGATAGTATCATGGTATCATGCTACTAATTAGTATTCTAGCATTCGAAGGCAAAGCTTGCTAAGGATGCGGTATGCACCAACTCAAATAAGTGATAATTGTCAAACAGACAGCTGTTTGTTTAGTTAATATTTTGCATACTAAGCTTGCTACCACCCAGCGTCTCGACACGCGTTTTGGGTGGGAACATTTGTAGGTATGTTTTAGGTAACAAAAAATAAATAAAGTAAGAACTTTAAATTTTGTTTTTTTTTTGATGTGGGTGCCATACCAAAACGTCATCGCCATAATCATCGCGGTATTTATTCCGATAAATTGAGTGGCCACACTTGAACGCCGCCACCGAGTTATCGCCACGTCAATCGGCAATGTGAATGCGGTTGTAAAATTATCGCGATAAGTTGTGGCTACACCTACAACCAACGTCCATCATCGGCTAATCAACGGCATATGCCGCTGGTGCGGCCCCGACATGAAGGAGCAACGTTTGGGAAATACTACTTCTATACTAATTTCTGCATTGCTGTGTAGCCCGGGCGATGTTTTTTCGCGCACTGGATTTTCAACGTACTGCTTAGAGCCAGTAAAGTTCGTTCCACGAAAGATTTCCCTTCAGTTTTTATTGAAGAATTACTTAAAAACTATAGCTTTCATTGAAAAGCATTACGGGGCGACGGCGTAAGGAATTCTTTCGTGACCGCACTATAGAAAATCAAACGGTGTATACCTACCTTTTTTTTTTGCAATAGGGGTGGGGCTACTAGGGCACGTGAGGTATCATATGAAAGAGCGCTGTTTGCACATTCTCAAACCTCTTTTTTATTTTTTTAGGGCGCATAGTTTTCGACTTTTGATGAAAAATGTTAAAAAAAACCGTATCCCCCTTATCTCCGAAGTTTGCATATAAAAAAATCTGAAATTATTCTATGTGATAGAAGTTTATGTAAAGATTACAGGAAAAATAAAACGATGTCTCTAAATAGCACAGTTTTTCAAAAATCATCAACAAAAATTACATATAAAATGATGGTACGGATTTCTCGGTACGCGAGTCTGACTCGCACTTAACCGGTTTTTTTTAGAGCGGCAAACGTTCGTGACGCGAACTATACCATCGGGTCGAACAGCGGTCAAAAGCATTTCTATTAATTATAACAATAATGACTAAGTGCAAAAAAAATACAATTTAAATTCTATATTGCCTCTGACGTCACAAAGTCATAGTCATAGCCGTGACTGATGACGTGATCTTCTCGTAACAGAAATCTGCCAGTGTTGCGCAATATTCGACTGACGAACTCGTTTAAATGTCACTGTCACTTTCAATTAGTGATGGGACGCTCAAGGTTAAAATTATATCGACGTGTTTTTCGAACCATGATTGAATTATTATTATTACAAGCAGAGTAGGTACAACCAGAATTGATTGTCAAATTCTTAATTAACGCGAATGAAGTCGCGGGCAAAAGCTAATGTTAAGAGGAAAGGCGGGTGGCCAAAATTTTGAAAATTGGGTATTTTACGAAGGTATTGCTGTCGCTCTGCGAGCGCTCCGCCCTCGAATTCGTGCGATAAGGACAACTGCAGATCCGACTAAATACCCTACGTAAAAAGTCACATTTCGAGGTTTGGCTCTCGCCTATTTCCTCCTCCAATATTGGACCAATTTAAAAGATATTTCATAAACAGAATAAGAAGGATATATACTATGCCCCTATGTTTTTCTTTTTTCGTTAATAGTTGTCAAATTGGTACACTAGGCGTCTGTTGACAGCGGTCTGAATAGGCAATTTTCAGGATTTTTGGAGGGTTCTAGTTCTTATAAAAATAATATATCATCAAAAAGGAAAACATAGGGGCATACAAGTAACTGATATTTATATTTCTGTAAAAAATCATTGCTTTATGGCCATTGACCAGAAAGAAAACAGGCGAGAGCGTTTGTATATTTTTGTATGGAGAAAAGAGCACCCACATTTCCTCTTAATATAAATATTTTCCATTACAAAATAGTTTGTGATATAAGCATTAATTTACCAGTAACTGCCCTTTAGCTGTGAACAGTGGGTAACGTGCCAACAGCTGTCTTGTTTCTTTTGTTTTGAATTACTGACGATGTTCTCAGTTCAAGAGTGACATAGTTTGAGCGCCTCTACTCAAGAGACACGGGCTGTGGTCCTTCACTTTCTGGTTAGTGTAACCCCGTGGCCACGAGCTACATTATCAAGCGACACGCGTCTTGTGACATTGACTGCGGAGAAAATAAATGAAAGAAGTTGTATAGAGCAGGCCACATGTCACCGCGACGTCACTAAAGGGCCTATTTCATTAATTTAATGTACTTAATAGGCCTTTTAGTCACCCTGTATAGCATAGTACCTAAGTGTCTGAATGTCTGACAAACCAGTCTTACCGCCTAGGGGTAGCATATTCCCCTTAAGGAAGTCAGATATGTAGTCGGTCCATGTACCAAAATGGTAAAAAAGGAACCCTTAAGGTGTGACTCAGTCTGTCTGTCTGTCACACCTGGATATCTCAAGAAATACTAATGCTATCAACTTGAAATTTGGAACAGTTTTAGATGACGTTTACCCAACTATTATTCAAATAAGAAAAAAATAAATATATTTATATTTTTTTGCAACAGGGACTGAAAGGGGGTCTTAAAAATTCAAAGTGGGGCTACTAGGGCAAAGAGCGCTGTTTGCACATTCTCAAACATTTTTTCTTTTTTTTAGGCCAAATAGTTTTCGACTTTTGATGAAAAATGTAAAAAAATACCCCCCCCCCCTTATCTTCGAAGTTTGCAAAGAGAAAAATCTGAAATTATTCTATGTGATAGAAGTTTATGTAAATATTACAGGAAAAATAAAACGATGTATCTAAATGGCACACTTTTTCAGAAATCGGAACGGAACCCTCGGTGCGCGAGTCCGACTCGCACTTGGCCGGTTTTTTGATGCTAGATAGTGTCTATAAAGTTATGCAAATCGAATGTTACTAACAGTCCATCGGAAAACCTCATTTGATCATCTGGTGGAGTCAAGGCGACATTTTCTCCATGAAATGTCAGATCCATCCTTCCAAAAGACTGATAAATTGCAATTGCAGTTTACAAAGTAGACAGATTGATAAATAGGTCGCAAGTTATTAATAGCTCACATGATTGATTCGAGCGAAAAACGTTTGCACACTTATTTAGGTCAGGGCGATTTGATTGATGAAAAAGTCTTTCGGCTAAAACAAATGGACCTTATATTACTCATTTAAGTGAAATGTAAACGGTTTTTATAATGTTATCATTTTTTGTGTAAATATTAGTTTTAGTGGCTTACTAAAGATCTTTGAAGGTTGCTCCATTTCTTTTTCAGTAGTTTTAGGTCGCTGTTGTGTTTTTGCGAAGGTAGGTAATCTATTTAAGGCCGAACTATACGCCAATGACCTTGAGTGGTTAGCTTGCACATTCTGGCCTGAGCTCACGCAACGCGTCCTACGTCCAGCCAGTAATAGGACTCGCCCATCAAGGAGCGCTGTCCCAAATTAGACACATTTTTAATTTATTATAATAAAAAATATACATGTTTTTAAAAAGTAACAAAACCAAATTATTTTCGTTTGTATTGCAAAGTAGTAGATATTTTTTTTTATATTCTTTTGATAAAAAATGAAGGAGTAAAATAGTTTCATCTTAACGATTTGGAGGTGATTTGGGGTTTTTTTTTCTTATTATGTGATACCGATAGAAAAATTATGGCTAAACCAAATTACGATTCATATCATGTAGATTACTAACAATTTTTTTCAGATGTAATTTCTCTGTAGGCTCCGGCGAAAAACTGCTTCATCTGCACGCTGTTTTTAAGCTTTTTTCGAAAGAGTAGCCTTAAAGTAGTTTTCTGCCTGAGGGCATTCGCGCATAAGTTCGATTGTATGGCACATATTTAGTAATCGAAGTCTGTAACTGACCAAAATCATAGATACCGGCTGAATGCTATACGACTGCGTTATAAAAAAAAAACCGGTCACGAGCGAGTCGGGCTCGCGCACCAAGGGTTTCGTTCCGATATCGGAAAAAAGTGTGCTATTTAGAGACATCGTTTTATTTTTCCTGTAATCTTTGCGCAAACTTCTATCACATAGAATATTTTCAGAGTTTTCTATATGCAAACTTCGAAGTATTTTAGGAACGGTATTTTTTTACACTTTCATCAAACGTCGAAATTTATGCGGCCTAAGAAAAGAAAAAAAAATGTTTGATAATTAGTGCGATGATAATTTTATTTTACGTAAAAGAAGTAAAAACTGATTTCGAAAAATCGCGGACATACAAACATACATACATACGGGTCGAATACAGAACCTCCTTTTTTGGAGTCGGTTAAAAAGCATGTTTACCAAGGGCTACTCAGGAGTTATTTATAGACACTATGATAGAGATAAATACCAATTCTAACATAAATTCTTATTAATCGTCCCTGACATGTTTGGTTATGTCATTTTTATTCGGAACTGTTTGTTTATTCGGTAATCGTACAGTCGTAACTATTGCTTACCAAAGGGCTTCCGTGTCTCGTTAACGATTTTGTTGACATAATATTTTTTATTATTCACGGTCATTGAACATAGCATCACGTTCACGAATGTATTCTCCGAAGGGGTAAGCAGAGATGTACTTTACCTTATACCACCCACATTTCAACATTTAAGTTTAAAGCGAAAGCGGCAGGGTAGCCCGCCGCGAAATTCAAAATTTCTTACTATTTTTGCAATTTGCTTAGCCTTTTCCTTTAAAGCGAAAGCGCCACGGTACCCCGCGAAATTCAAAATTTCTTACTATTTTTGCAATTTGCTTAGCCTTTCCTTTAAAGCGAAAGCGCCAGGGTACCCCGCGAAATTCAAAATTTTTTACGATTTTTGCAATTTGCAGGTCAGTGTCAGGTTGTATGTTGATTAAAATATGATTCGCGGCCGTAGCTAATATGGCTTTACAGAATTATAATCATTACAATCAGCAATACAACTCCATAAGTGACCTCAAATCTAGCGATTTCATGAAATCATGAGGTTTATGAAACGTAAGAAATTTTGAATTTCGCGGGCTACCCTGGCGCATCATCCTTAAGGTGATATGTGAAAAGCGAACTGGGCGGGAATAAGAAAGTGACAGAGTCAATTTACTTCCGCATGCGAAAAAAAGAGAGCGCAACAATGCGCTGGAATCAAAATAAAAGCGCCAAATCAAATAAAAACTGAGCTAGTTATCAAAAATATTTTCAGCCAGAGTTTTCAATTAACGCACATTTTTAATGCAATTACTTAGGATTTTAGAATTACAGAAAAAATATAACAAAGTAGAGGTCTTTTCGGAGGTTTTTTGACGACACGGTTGGCGCAGTGGTTGAGCGATTGACTGCTGCGCAGCATGTCGCGGGTTCGATTCCCGCACGGAACAAATATTTGTACGACCTACAAGTATTTGTTCCGAGTCTGGGTGTTTTTCTATCTATAATATGTTTCTATTTACAAAAAAAAAATGTATATAAGTAGTTTATCAGCCATCTCGTTACCATAACACAAGCATTAGGTTGCTTAGATTGGGACTAGATGGCGTTGTGTGAAATGTCCAAGGATATTTATTTATTTTATTTATTTATTTCGGAATTAAATTCTATTGAGAAAAAACTCAATTGTGTTTTTCTTCAGTCAGAGTAGTCAACAAACATATATCCAGAAATTAAATCCATACATGCTGCAATAGTGCAATAAATGGTTACGAAAAATCAAAAGAGATGTCAGCAAATGATGGGGTCCAATAGGGCCGACGCCGCTGGGGTCGCGGGTAGTTTTAAGAAGATACCGCGGTCCTGGCATAGGCAACTGAAGGAACACGGGTGGGTTTTAGTCAGTAAAAGTCTGACACGCCCTTCCGCTCCACCCAGAGCTGGAGAAGTTATTTGATGGTTTCCCACCCTCAAAAAAAAAAAAAAAAAAACAGTAGCCTTTGCGACCAACGAGGCAGGCAGAGATAATTTGCATTTATTTATGTCTATGAGAACATTTTGTTTTATATGGGCATAAATAAATAAACAAACTTGTTTCGCCATCTTGACGGAATAATGGGCCCTGTTTTTTTTTGTGCGGCAAAGGTCACAGTTGGATCAATTCCAGCTGTCACAAAATTTGACAACATGTGTGCGTTATTGGTGTACTTAGTGATTGAAATGTAATTTATTTAATTACATGTTAAAGAGACTAATGTCCTTATAGATTCTACTTGTCTTCATACAGGGTGTACTAAGTGTAAACAGTGGCAATATTTTAAGGGGTCATTGTACTCATCATGATGAACAACTTTTACTATGGTACCGAACCTTAAATCGCGAAAAAAAATCAGCTGTTCAGGACATTTATGTTCGCATAATTCGTCAAAATGTAGGGAACAGCTGATTTTTTTTCGCAACTTCAGGTTTGGTCCCACACTAAAAGTTGTTCATAATGATGAGTACAATGACCCCTTAAAATATTGCCACTGTTTACACTTTCACCCTATATAGGTACCTACTTTATTTATTTTTTTCGTTTACCACAAACAATTTTGCGTAAAGGCGACGCGCGTCGCTACGGTGCGACGCGACGGCGCGATTCTGGTAGAACAATTTACATGAAGTATAGATTTAAACCATCTTTTGTTTCGAACTGTCAAGTTACGAATACGATTAAAAGTCCAAGTATAGATCCTTTTACCCCTGAATTTAGCAGTCGTAATGCCAAAGTAGAGTTTGACAAAATCTCAAATTAAAATTTTCTGGATGTTAGATAAGGAAGTAAAATCCATCGTTGATGAATTAAATATTAAGCTAAAATTGTGTGAGTACCTAAGTATTTATGACCACATTATCTCATTTCCTTGGGAAGTGTAGCCTAAAATGATAAGAGGATAGATTTTTTAAAACTAATTTTTAAGCAATTTCCTGCCAAAAAAAGTCTTATCGTAACTGAACTAAAATGTTTATTTTCATGAAATAGATAATAATTATAATTTATTAATCGTTTAAAGTGCAGATTATCACACTAATATTATAAACGCGAAAGTTTGTCAGTGTGTGTTTGTTACTTCTTCACGCTCAAACGCCTGGACTGATTTGGATGAAATTTGGTATGTAGATAGCTTATACTCTGGATTAACGCTTAAGCTACTTTATATCCCAGTTTCTGTGGGTGAAACCGCGGGGCACACCTAGTAATAAATAAAACAAAACAACAATAACAAACATAACAACAATATAATAATAACATAAATTATTACATGCTTGAAAAATTATATCTCGATTAGATGATTTATATTTTGCTGATATTTACGGGTTAAGAATAAATACCTAAATCATAATTATATCCTTCATTATCTTTTTAGTATCAAACAGCTGAGAAAAATAATTAAATCTCTGTTTTATAATTAGATTTTTTGTGATATACCTTTTTTTGCTATTCACGCGAATGTCAAAACTGGATTAGTACCTAATTAAAACGTTTGTCGTAAATTAAGAATGATATTTTAAATAGCAAATCAAATGCCACCTTCTCATCACATCACACTTCAAACTAATAATAAAGGCAAAAGTTTGTGAGTGTGGGGGGGTGTGTGTGTGTTTATGTTTGTTACTTCTTCACGCTCAAACGGCGGGACCGATTTGGATGAAATTTGGTATGTAGATATCTTATATCCTGGATTAAGGCCCAGATTTCCTGAAAACGATCAAAAAGGTGGTTTTTTAAAGCAGTGTATCTCATAAACCGTAAATAATTTTGACATGTAAAAAAAATATGATATTTTCAAGTCTTTTTCGCATACAGTGATGGAAGCCAAAACATAATTATACATATTTTAATGCACCAAAAAAATCTTTAAACATACCTCCTAATAATCTTTAAAAGCAGTTTATCCCTTCATTAACAATTATAATTATAATTAAAAATATACCATGAAATGTCAAATTCCAAACTGCATCCAGTGATGGATTACTTTTTATTAAATAGTTAATTTCTAATTTTATACGATTTTATTTGCATTTTTACGACATAATTCCGGTGCGCGTGAGAATCTTCTATCTCGTGCGTCAAACTAGACAGCCATAACGCCATTTCACTTACACACCGAGCTAAACCAATTTTGGAACCTGGGCCTTAACACATAGGCTACTTTTTATCCCGGTCTACGCGGGTGAAACCGCGGGGCGCAGCTTGTTAGTTATAGTTACGTTTCTAGAGCTCTTATCATCATCATCATCTGCCTAGCCTTTTCCCAACTATGTTGGGGTCGGCTTCCAATCTAACGGGATGCAGCTGAATACCAGTATTTTACAAGGAGCAACTGCCTATCTGACCTCCACAACCCCCGTCACTGGGTAAAGTACTTTATAGTCTCCTTTAAACAGGCGCGATTATATCGCGTGTTACGCCTGTTTGACGGAACCTTAAGGGCCTATACTACCTCAAATGGCTTAGCAGGATCCTCCGTTATGTCGTCTCCTGAATCATACTAACAAAAAAATGTTCAATCTGCCTAGCCTTTTCCCAACTATGTTGGGGTCGGCTTCCAGTCTAACCGGATGCAGCTGAATACCAGTATTTTACATGGAGCGACTGCCTATATGACCTCCACAACCCAGTAACTGGGTACTACGATACCCCTTGGTAAGACTGGTTGTCAGACTTTCGGGCTTCTGATGACCCGTAACGACTGTCAAAGAACCACGATAGACAGCCGGGACCAATGGCTTAACGTGCTTTCCGAGGCACGGAGGAGTCTCGGTGTGTAAAGATGGTCACCCACCCACTGACCAACCCCGGCAAGCTTAGCTTAACCTGATGGATCGACCCGTGCGGCTGTTATTACTTAGCCACGAGCTCCTCCTAACAATGAATACTTAATAGTGTAACAAAACATTTGTAATCAAAACACGTCAAGTCTTACACAATGTAACATTGTTGAGACACTGGGTTTTGCCCGCGACGTCGCTCATGGGGATTTCTTTCAATAATAATCAATAAACGAACGTGTACGTTATAATTTATTATTTATATACTTTCTGCTTCATGGTCAACGGAAATTGGGTTTTTTGATGGCAACATTTTGAGTAATTGGACTGGGTTGTGCTTGCTAATAAGAAGAGTCCGACCAAAAATGGTTTCCTTTCCAGCCGAAATCGATATTAGGCCTAATTTGCATTTTCGGCTGGCCAAGGAGCAGTTGAATTTCTCAAAATTTAAACAAAAAATTTTCTGACACGTCTGTTTTGTTTAAATTTTGAGAAATTGGTAAAATAGGTACCATAAATCAAAATGCATTAAACAACACACAGAAAAAGAGGGGAAAAAAAGGAAAAAGGCCTGCTTTCAGCAATCACAGGGCTCTGACAGAATTACAAAATAGCATAATATATCGAAAAATATCTGCGAAGAATTAAATATCAGCGTCAGTATTACATTACCAAAAACGCTGAGATTCAATGAAATCTAAAGCTATTGAAATACTTACATGTATAACGCGAACCCTTTTCTAACCGCTCCCGCCACAATCCGCTCGTCCAATAAGGTCGAGTCGAAGCTTCTAGAAGGTTCTAGAAGCTTCGAAATAAATGACGCGCAGCCTTGTCGTTGACTTTTAGCGAGACGTATGTCAACAGTCAACTAGGCTGCGCACATTTTTTAGATAGTTCTATGATACTTCAATTAGATTTACAAAATTAGGTCTTCGCCCCCGACTATTTATGTTAAACATGTAATTTCTAAATTCACAACAAAATAATTGATTCATACATTCAATCAACTTCATCAAAGAACAAATTAACTGTCATAGGTATTGGTTTGAATGAATATGTGTGTAGTAATTATTCATTCATTCATTTAGATCATTAAGAGACATTATTGATCAATTCAATTTCATTGGACTACTATGAAATAATTAAGGTTAGTCAAGCTAAAGTGGGCTAAATCCTAGATCCATCTAGTATATATCCATCGAGTATTTCTATGACGTAGTTAGGACTTTAGTAACCATGATTGTCCATGATCATATAATATTACTAGCTGCGCCCCATGATTTCACTCGCGTAGACCGGGACAAAAAGTAGCCTATGTGTATGCCAGGGCATAAGCTATCTACATACCAAATTTCATCCAAATCGGTCCAGCCGTTTGAGCGTGAAGAAGTAACAAACATACAAACAAATACACTCAGAAACTTTCGCCTTTATTATATTAGTGTGATTATCTTGACATATCTCGGGACCCTGGGATCCCGGACCTTTGGAAGGCGTACGAGGGGCCAAAGCCAATACGCAGAGGCCTGCTCAAATTTTAAGTCAGATGAGGTTAAAAAAAATCTACCTCATCTTACTAAAAATGTGAGCATAGGAAATTTCAAAATGTTCCCTAACTCCAGACTTATGATTTTTTTCTCAATGATTAAGGCGAGTAGTGCCGCCAACTAGACCCTAGTTGTCGGCACTACTCGCCATAACCCCTCAAGTGTCGAATGCACCCCATTTAGGCCATAAAGGCCTTTACATAATGGAAAAACCTTTACATAGTGCTACAAGATCTTTTGGCGCTTGACTGACATTGACTGTTGTTGTTGTTGGTAAACATTTGTGTTATTGTGATGACGACACGGTTGGCGCAGTGGTTGAGCGATTGACTGCTGCGCAGCATGTCGTGGGTTCGATTCCCGCACGGAACAAATATTTGTACGACCTACAAGTATTTGTTCCGAGTCTGGGTGTTTTTCTATCTATAATATGTATGTATTTACAAAAAAAATATATATATATATAAGTAGTTTATCAGCCATCTCGTTACCATAACACAAGCATTAGGTTGCTTAGCTTGGGACTAGATGGCGTTGTGTAAAATGTCCAAGGATATTTATTTATTTATTGTTTCGTGAAATTGTAATAAAAAACATGTTGACTGCGTTAGTTCCGATTTCAGCCGCGCGCCAAGACCCTTGTACATACAAAACATACTTTTTGTTTTCGTGAACAGTACATACTTACTTAAAAGTGTGTTGTCGTTAGGAACGGTATTTTTTTTTACATTTTTCTTCAAAAGTCGAAAACTATGCGGCCTAAAAAAAAGAAAAAGAATGTTTGAGAATTTGCAAACAGCGCTCTTTCATAATATGATACCCCATATGCCCTAGTAGCAACACTTCGAATTTTTAAGACACCCTTCCAGTCCCTGTTGCAAAAACAAAAATCTGATTTGCAAAATAGTTGGGCAAACGTCATCTAAAACCGTTCCTTTCAAGTTGATAGCATTAGTAGCTTTTGAGATATCCAGCTGTGACAGACGGACAGATAGACACAGACAGACTGAGTCGCACCGTCCTTTTTAACATTTTGGTACGGAACCCTAAAAATAAACTAATTTAAAATCAGCTTACGCTAGCTAGGAATTAAAAAGTGGCATAAGGGAGTCACCAGACATACTTCGACCAACGCCGTTATTTATATAATCTAATGTAAGTACATCTTATTGATTATCTATCGATTCATTCTGATGTCATTTGTGACGTCGACAGACGTTTATAGAGTGGGTATGGCAGCACGCCCACTCTAAACAATCAATAAAGTCATTAATTCAAATTCAAATTCAAATTCATTTATTCATTTAAATAATGCATCAATCTGCCTAGCCTTTTCCCAACTATGTTGGGGTCGGCTTCCAGTCTAACCGGATGCAGCTGAATACCAGTATTTTACATGGAGCGACTGCCTATCTGACCTCCACAACCCAGTTACTGGGTAATACGATACCCCTTGGTAAGACTGGTTGTCAGACTTTCGGGCTTCTGACGACCCGTAACGACTGTCAAAGATCCACGAATAACAGCCGGGACCAACGGCTTAACGTGCTTTCCGAGGCACGGAGGAATCTCGGTATGTAAAGATGGTCACCCATCCACTGACCAACCCCGGCAAGCGTAGCTTAACCTGACGGATCGACCCGTGCGGCTGTTATTATTTAGCCACGAGCTCCTCTAAATAAATAATGCATATTTACAATATTAAGGCTTAAACTAAAATGGTAGGTATATAATAATGGGATTAACCTGAACTAGGATAAACCTGTATCTCAGGTATCATAAGTGCAAATTTGTTTAGATAAATATTTCCTAAGATTGATGATAATACATAAAATGAATAACATAACAGACTAATGAAATGGAAACATTGAATTAAAAATAACATTTAACTTAAAACAAATTAATAAAAAATTATAAAAAAAATATGAATACCCAAAGGCCCGACTTTCACCATTTCCTGTGCTTTAGTTGGGAAGAAGTGGTGCAACAACATCCCGTCTAGCAAATCTATCAGTCTGTTAATTTAGAAAAACTTGATTCTTTAGGTACCTACATACTTGTATGGATCCTTACATGATCTGACCAAGATTATGTCTGAACTTTAAAAGAGGCTTTGAGTGTGTTAGGGTAGTCAGTCTACTTCATCTAGCTTATTTAAATACTTTTAGGGTTCCGTACATCAAAAGGAAAAAACGGAACCCGTAAAGGATCACTCGTGTGTCTGTCTGTCCGTCTGTCACAGCCAATTTGCTCCAATTCTAATGGACCGATTAAGTTGAAATTTGGTACACATATGAATTTCTGTGACCCAAACACGAACGTGTATTGTAAATAAAGGAATTTTGAATATGGGGGTCACTTTTGGGGTGCAAATAGGAAAATTAAAAAAAAAAGTTTTGCAAACTGTACCGCGTGCCATATCAAATGAAAAGGCTTACTATGAGGGTCTCAAATATATTTTTCCAATAATTGTAAAATAAACTGTTTTAAATTTATTTAAGAAAATAGATGAAAATTGACCATTGGGGTGGGGGGGGGGGCGGTGTCGTCCTTATCTCCGAAACTACTGAGCCTAAAATTTTGAAAAAACCACAGAAAATAGTTCTATGCCTGTAGATTACAGGAAAACCTATAAGAAGTCTGTGGTCTTAAAATAACATGGTAAATATCTCAATATTTCGTCCCAACTACGGAACCCATCATTGTACGTGGTCCTACACGCACTTGGCCGGTTTTTTTTTATGACGTGTAAAAGTGATTTCGATAACTTAGTTACAGAATAAACTATTTCATTTCATTTATGCAACAATGTGTATATGTCCGTCTGTCACAGTTGATCAACATCTGTCAAGGCACAAAAGCGAGACAAACTAACTCAATTTCACAAATTAATAAGATGCTAACATCTTATAAGTTCATTCACCTTGGATTTAAACCGAATAAACGAACGTACATTTGCGGTTTTTATATCAGTTTGTAAAGATAAAACACTTGAAGCAAACAAATGCAAAACGTGTATGGAATATCATATTATAAAGTCGATAACCTTTTTATTTCGCACATGGAAACATCTGTATTCTGTGAATCAACAGCACATTTGTAGACCTACATTTTTAGGGTTCCGTACCTCAAAAGGAAAAAACGGAACCCTTATAGGATCACTCGTGTGTCTGTCTGTCTGTCTATCTGTCTGTCTGTCTGTCTGTCCGTCTGTCACAGCCAATTTGCTCCGAATCTAATGAACCGATTAAGTTGAAACTTGGTACACATATGTATTTTGGTAACCCAAACACGGACATGTAACGTAAATAAATGAATTTTGAATATAGGGGTGGGATTTTGGGGGAAAATAAGTACAATTAAAAAAAAAGTTTTGCAAACTGTACCGTGTGACATATCAAATGAAAGGGCTTACTATGAGGGTCTCAAATATATTTTTTTTTTATAATTTTAAAATAAATAGTTTTAAAGTTATTTAAGAAAATAGACGAAAATTGACCATTCCCCCCCTTATCTCCGAAACTACTAAGCCTAAAATTTTGAAAAAAATACAGAAAATAGTTCTATTCCTGTAGATTACAGGTAAACCTATAAGAAGTTTATGATCTTAAAATAACATTGTAAATCTCTCAATATTGTGAATGCCAACTTACATTTACTGTAGTAATGTATTGGAGAACATGTTTTTCAACTACAATGTTAAGTTTGTTCTTAGGATAATTTCATCCCAACTACGGAACCCTTCATTGTGCGTAGTCCGACACGCACTTGACCGGTTTTTTAACAGCTCCTTGACCCACGGAATATAATATACATCAAACATGCAATATAGTCCTCATAACCACCCGTTTGCTACAACTGCTTCCCGGTAGCCCTAGGTTGGATTTTTTTTTTTGGTTTTTGCCGCATCAAGAGATCCCAGGACCACCTAGTGGGTAGGACCTCCTACAATTTCCACCTATGACCTGATGGGGGCTAAGCTACATGTGGGAAACACAGGACTTGTTGTGGCGATGCTTGGGGGAAGCCTATGTCCAGCATTAGACGATGATGATGATACCGATTAACGGTAAACACTAGTTAGTAACTTCCCATTGAGTAGCCAATGGGAAGTAATGGGCAAATGATGGTGATAATAACAATGCTAGAAAACAGTGTTGACAGTGAGAACGGCACCCTAATTGCGTAACACACTATCGATCGGAATCTGAATAATTTTGAAGCAAATTGCTAAGCCATTGCTTCATCTCTTAAGAGGAAATGTGGGTGACCAGACTTTTGAAAATTAAGTATTTGAAGAAACTATTGCTGTCGCTCTGCGAGCGCTTCGCCCTCAAAGTCGTGCGATAAAGACAACTGCAAATCCGACTAAATACTGGGGTCGGTGCAATTCATTCATTCATTCATTGTCATTTTTGTCATTGTCATCTCACATGTAGAAGAAACAAGAATAATAATAATAAATTATTTTTAAAATTCTTATCTTGATTTAAAAGAGTGTCCGTGGTGTTTCTTGCCCGTTCTTCTCAATGGAGATCTAGGAGGTTTTGGAATTGACCAACTAGCTTCAACTTTCAGACTAACTGAACGACTCTTTTGAAAACACATGATTTGAGTTTGAGCATTATGTTCGAAAAAATTGTCTTCTCAACACCGTAAATAACACAATGAATGTTGTTGAACTGCCAAAATGAAACCGATTCCGATTGATAGTGTGTTACGCAATTAGGGTGCTGTTCATTCTCCGAGCACCTTCAAAGTAAACAGGTTTATTTAAATGCAAATTTTAACTAGGCATTTAATTATAAACGTGGCTTTGACCGGTGCCAGGGCAATAATTATTGTATTAACACCAGTTGAGTGTCATTGCCAACATAACATTTAATTGTTTAGCTCTCGGGAGTGTAGTTTATATATTTCATCATTTAAGCTAAACTAAAATGAAAACCTGCCTAATTAATTCACGCGCGTGTCGAAAAAAGTTTTCGTCGGTATGATGGAAGTCATCACGCTTCTGTTAGTCGAAGGAAAAGGCAGAAGTGTGGAGTTTAATCTCCATGTGACAAGGACTCTTGACCGGGTAAAAAAGGCCAGTTATGCGGCTACCACAAGTATATAAAAAAATATATAAATACAAACAATAAAATAATTATTTAATAATAATTTGGGCTATAAATTACTAATATTATTACTATTACGCAAAATACGCGCATTGACGTGGATTTGCGGATACCAGCCCGTATTACATATTGCCTACCTACGGATTAAGGCTCTTACAGACAGAGGCGATATCGCGTCGCGACGCGATATTTTTCTACGGATATAATATCGAAATATCGCGTCGCGACCGCGATATCGCCTCTGTCTGTAAGAGCCTTTAGTGGTAACGGCCGCGACTTACGAGTTGTGTAGGTCAAACCCTGATAGGCGCTTTACATAGTGTAAATTATTTAATCACCATTGCTCTCCAAACGGTGAAGGACGATGTTTTATCGTGAGAAAACCGACATATCCTAGAACCAAAAATTCGATGACTTGTGATATCTACCAACCCGCACTGGGTCCGCGTGGATTACGGCCCACTCCCTTTCACCGAGAGGAGGCCTGTGTCCCAGCAGTGGGAACATTATAGGCTGACCACTGAAAAATTTCTGATGGGAAAACCCTGACTTGACATCGAACCCAAGAGACCCGTTCTGAAAAGCGCGACAGACAAACAAAACCCTCCATGTCCTCCACAATAGGAACTATGTACAGACAACAGCACATCAGGTCTCAAATTGCTCCAAATGATTTTAAACCTTAAAATGTTGCTAGATAAGTTCAAAATCGAATGAGACATTTTGACAGTTTGTAGTAACTTGACCTGCTGTGTACAATAAGCCGACTTATATCGTGACTACAAAAATATCTGCACAATAATAATAGTACCAAAAACTAAAAGAAAATCGTGTTCGAATGAGCTGGCAAATGTAAATAATAGTAATTTGCCAAGACCACTTTGAAAAATGAGTAATTCCAAAAACATGCATCTTTTTATATAATGATGCAATCAGTGTGTTTGTTAAGGTGTAGCTTGGCACTGTGACACACGTACAAATGACGTGTCCCAACTGTGACTCTAAGTAGTATTTATCCAAGAATTTCACAATGATACATTCTCCAATAGATTACTAATAAAGTAAATGGAGATTGTATCATACGTCATCATTTCGACTCTCACTGTATCTTCTAGATAATAATTATAATGTAAATAAAACTGTAAGCTTTGATATTTTATATGGACAGCTATGTGCTAGCCCGAGTATCAAACCCAATGCATCATTACGGCGACCATCCCAAGTAACAAAATTTGGTACTATAAAAGTCCTGAGAACGTGTTAGAACGTGCTAATTAGTATTGATGATTAGTACTATAATGGTGTTGTAAACGTTTACAGAACCCCAAAAAGGCCCTAGTTTTATCACTGATTTATTCTATAAAAATTACATAAAGGCTCTCACGGTGATAAATCAGCTCTATAGTTGAAATGTAAAAGCGTCGAGAAACGCTTTTTATTACTAAAATAGTGCTGTCTGCAACATTTATGTCACAATTTTGCACTATAAAAGTAATCAAAACATGTTTATAGTGCTATTTTGCTCCGTAAACGATTCCAGTGACCTTTTTTATCACACTTATTCGCCATTTACGCCAAAACAAAATATATCGGTAAGCTAATATACTGTATGTTATTTGCCATTAGACATACTACAAAACATTCATGAAATGATCGATAAAATCATGATTTCAATTTTGACAATAGGCGCCCTCATAATTTTCGGGTTTTAATTAAATTTAAATAATTAAAATAAGGAGTTGTCCTGACTATGGCTGCTATAGTACACATTCGCTCCAGCCGTACTGCTAATGTGCTATCATGGCAGAAAACAGCAGGCATATTTTCACCGAAAACGAATTAGGGTTCGTTGTTCAAATATAAAATAGTGTAGTCAAAATAAATTTATTTGTATGGAGTTGCATTCAAAGTACACAATGGAGCATAATTTGAGATATGGTAAATATGTACCTAGAAAACGTAAGTAGGTATCATTTTTTAATCTTAAAAAAAAAAAAAATGTTTTGAAAATTCCACACGGAAACTAAGAGATTATTTATTATTAAAATCTGTATTTAAGTATAATTCTTAGTTTTAACATAGTTTGTTTTTTTTTTGGTAAGATTTTCCCCGAAGGGTTGGGTAGAGGTGTAACCTATAGTACACCCTGATGAGCCCGCCGCGTACTTGTAGCTTCATACCTAAGCTGCGGAGTGTCCCATCTGTATTAATCTGTGGCGCAACTTCATTACCACGAAAATGCAATAAGGCTTCATAATACAACCCGCATTTCCACAAATAAAAAAAAAGTAGTTGGAATAATATTACATCAAGTGTATTTTGTAATTTCGCATACGGTATTCATGTTGATGATTTAACCCCTTTATTTATGCATGCATTCCTAATGGTTACTCGCACTAACTCAGGATTCCCCGAGGCTGCCAATACTAACACAAGAGAATTGGAAATACGTTTAGTTTCGAAACAAGTATTTCTAGCTTTATCTGATCGGATCAAGTTAAGCTGTGAAGTACTCATCCTTCCGCTTATAATTTAGGTCTACATTTCAGCCCTCCCTAGACAAAATCCCTTTCTGTAAGCGGAAAGATCAAATTGTATGGAGTTGACATCTCTGAAGATGTTACGTGACGGCTGCTGTCAACTCCATACAATTTGATCTTTCCGTTGACGTTAACGCTTACAGAAAAGGAATTTTGTCTAGGCCCCCAGGGCATCTATCTACTCGTTTCTATCTGGCCTGTATTTTTTCACTGTAGGGCAAAGGCCTCTGGGCACGCCACAATAGCGGCGATAAGTCCCCTCTTTGAGGAGTGGTTAGAGAGATGCCACGGCGTCCTCACCTTCCGCCTGACGCAGGTCCTCACCGGACACGGTTGTTTCGGGAGGTTCCTGTTTCGCATAAGGCGGGAGGAAACGCCCGGGTGTTTCCACTGTGTGGATCGCCCGGAGGACACGGTGGAGCATACAGTGGAGGTCTGCCCGGCTTGGGCAGAGCACCGCCGTGTTCTCACGGAGGCGATCGGCGGCGGCGATCTCTCGCGTCCGAGCCTGGTCCAGGCCATGGTGCGGAGCGAGAGTGCATGGGAGGCCGTCACCTCCTTCTGCGAAGCAGTGATGCTCGCGAAGGAGGAGGCGGAACGCGTGAGGGAGAGGCAGCCTCACGCCCTCAGTCGCCGCAGGAGACGCCCTGGGCGGCGGGAATCGCGGGGCGATTTCCGGCCACCGTAGGCGCGGGCCTGCGGACGGTGAGCAGCGGGTAGCGCGCCGTCCGGTAAGGACCAGGCCCGAGTCGACGGCGCGTTGTGTTCCACGCGCGCCTCAAAGAGATGTCAGCAAGTGACGAGGCCCAATAGGGCCGACGCCGCTGGGGTCGCGGGTTGTCTGAAGGGGTTACCGCGGCCCTGGCATAGGCAACTGAAGGAACACGGGTGGGTTTTAGTCAGTAAAAGTCTGACACGCCCTCCCGCTCCACCCAGAGCGGGAGAAGTTATTTGATGATTTCCCACCCTCAAAAAAAAAGAAAAAAAAAAAAAAAGGGCAAAGGCCTCTCTCTTTCCACACACTTCTGCTCTCTGCTAACGCGGCCAGGCCTTCCGGTAGGAGTCAAGTTCGTTGCGCTTTCCTTTCCTATTCAGCCTTGATGTCGCCTACCGTTCTATGTGACTATAGGAAACTCAATTGTACTATAGGAAATCGACCCTGAATACGACGTCATTCAACACCTACCCAAGTTGAATGCCATAGAACTATTACATAAAACTCGCCTGAATCGGGGACAGGCCTGTAACCAGCACTCAGATATTGTAGGACAGTTAATGAGCATAGGGAAGATTACAAATCGTCAGACGGGTAAGAACTGGAAACCTGGTAAATCGGAATCTGTTGTCAGTCGTAAGACATATTCGGAACACACCTTTTGCATAAGCATAATCAGCCTCGAATGTTCCCAATGCTGGGACAAAGGCCTCCTCTTTGTGGGATCAGTAGGCCATAATCCACCAAGTGGGCCCAGTGTGGGTTGGTGGATTTTGCACCTTAATGATTATATTTTAGACAACGAATCGTAGGGTGTAAAATCATATTCTATTTCTGCCGCAAGCAGCTTTATCGTGTTCTGGTTTGAAATTTCAAATTACCGGCACATGACACTGCCCAAGTGCTTATGTTTGTGTGTGAGTGACGACCGTACTCCAATTAGACATCGGGCATCGAGGTGCAGTTGTTTTTGGCAGAGATTTAACAGGTGGAAACATACATTGATTTAGTACTTGCCAGTTTTTGAACGAAGTTCTTTAATATCATCATCAGTAGTTGTGAACCTATGGGGTTCGCAACTAACCCCCAACCCTCCCCACTCGCTGGGGTTTTGGGTCTAAAATTAGCAAAACTCAGACGTTAACGGTGCTTGTGGTAGAAGTAAACTGGCAGATATTGTGACGTCATGGAAAAGTAGTTATGCCGTGACGTATAGTTCGTTCGTCTTGTGCAAAATTTTGTCAGTGAATGATTGAATTTATGATTTTTAGATGTAGATGTAGCTGCCGGGGTTAGTCAGTGGATGGGTGACCATATTTACACACCGAGACTCCTCCGTGCCTCGGAAAGCACGTTAAGCCGTTGGTCCCGGCTGTCATTCGTGGATCTTTGACAGTCGTTACGGGTCGTCAGAAGCCCGAAAGTCTGACAACCAGTCTTACCAAGGGGTACCGTATTACCCAGTTACTGGGTTGTGGAGGTCAGACAGGCAGTCGCTCCATGCAAAATACTGGTATTCAGCTGCATCCAGTTAGACTGGAAGCCGACCCCAACATAGTTGGGAAAAGGCTAGGAAGATTGATTGATTGTAGGTGCTCCTCTGCCCAACCCTTCGGGGAATACTGGCGTGATGTTATGTTTACATTCACTTACTAGACTTCTGTTAGCTTTTACTGTGTGCAGATTTGATTTAGATGTAGATGTAGCTGCCGTATTTTATAACAAACAAGCTTTTGCCAGCGGCTTCGCCCGCGTGGATGTCGGAAAATATCCCACGGGAACGTACTACCGGGAATTCCTTGCCTACATTATAAAGGGAACCTCTGTGCAAAATTTCAGCTTTTTAGGTCGAAGGGTTTAGGCTTGCTGTTTATGAGTCAGTCAATCATTCAGTCAGTCAGTCAGGACTTCTCTTTTTATTGATATGGATAGATAGTCAGCCCAGATACAAAAAAAATTAAATTCATAACTTCGATAATTCATTCGACCTATTTCTTCTATCGTTCTCATATCCATTACAGTCCGATTCTGATGAATTGAAACAACATTGACACAATTTTTAACAATCTGGTTCGATTTTATTGTTGGCATTGCTTCGATATGAGGTATGGCCAGACGTTCATTGACGTCACCATTTAGTTTATGATTTTCTTTTGTTAATGCAGTGATTTTATTGGTATCCGATTTGATTCTTTATTGTGTTCTATGTAATCCTATTAATACCTAATATTATTTATTTATTATTTTTTTATTTTATTTATTAAATTAAGTTTTGTTATTAATGATTTTATAGTTTGCTGGTGTAGACTCAAATTTTTAGAAGATAGAATACTCTTTATTGTGCACACCATAAAAATTACAGATATAAATGTTGAAATTTTACATAGGGTGACACAATGGGCGGTCTTATCGCTAATAGCGATCTTTTACAGACAACCTTTGGATGGATTATGGGGAGAAAGGAGAGAATACTGTAGGTAGTCTGTGGTGTACCATATATACATACAATTTATACATACATAAATACAGATACTTATATAAATATATACTTATATATCCTACTTGAAAAAGAGCAAGGAACAATACACGTAATAACGATGTTTAAAGAGAGAGGAAATGTTTTTTCATCAAAATTAAAAAAAAAAAAAAATATGGCGTTTTATACGCAATTATAACGTTGTTTTGTACGCCATAAAGGGCAAAACATGCAGATCTACCTGTTATTTTTAAGACCTTGCACATATTATTATGGTGTATGTACCTACTCATGTTTTACAATAAATATATTCTTATTCTTATAAATGTAAAAGTTTTGTATATTTGGAATTTTGGATGTTTGTTGTTCAATCACGCAAAAATGGCTGAACGGATTTAAATGAAATTTGGCAGGTTGATAGATTCTATCCTTAACTAACACATAAGATACTTTTGATTCCGTTCCGACATCCACGAGCGCAAAGCCGCGGGAAAAAGCTAGACAATCAATATTTTCGATATGGCCATCTGCTTGAGAAAATTCATTGTGAGTGTGATTCCATTCATGGTAAAAATAATTCTTTGATTTGTTCCATGGACAAAGGGTATCCTAATTTTTCGTGTGTCTTTTTTTCTAATGCTTCATCGTCATCATTAAGATATGATGTAACATAACCGAGTTTGAAATGGAAAGAGCTAGGTAAGGTTATTACTAAACGAAAAAAGACTATGGGAATTCCTAAGTCTTGTGGCGAGTTTGAAATGGAAAGAGCTAGGTAAGGTTATTACCAAACGAAAAAAGACTATGGGAATTCCTAAGTCTTGTGGCGAGTTTGAAATGGAAAGAGCTAGGTAAGGTTATTACTAAACGAAAAAAGACTATGGGAATTCCTAAGTCTTGTGGCGAGTTTGAAATGGAAAAAGCTAGGTAAGGTTATTACTTAACGAAAAAAGACTATGGGAATTCCTAAGTCTTGTGGCGAGTTTGAAATGGAAAGAGCTAGGTAAGGTTATTACTTAACGAAAAAAGACTATGGGAATTCCTAAGTCTTGTGGAACTAAATGGGCAGGACTGACCGTTTATGTATGCATATTAATATATGACGAAAATATGTCCTTAATAAGGACATATTTAATTTTATATTATGTAGTCTTTATGTAAATTTAAGCTACATTAATTTTATTTACACAACTAATTTTATTGCACGTACTTGCATCGCTACTAAAACTCCTAGCGATTACACTTTTTTTTCTTTTTGAACTTTTATGTCTACTTGTGGAAAGCGTTGCATTATTATTAATATTGTTTGTTAAGTTAGTTGTAAGTTCTTATAATGTAACTATTTGCTGCTCCTTTTAATAAAAATTAAAAAATACACAATGACAGGACACAATTACTCGATCGTAAAAGAGAAAGTATTTAATCTTGTTTATTGATTGCTCAACAGTGCATTCATATAGATATAAAGATACGGGTTATCACGGCAGTAGATAAGGTGATATTTCTCGGTGATTCCCTTAGAAACATGACAGAGGTCAATGTCACCTTTTGATGTAAAGTCATCACGAGCATTTTCAGTATCAAAGAGTTGAACGAAATACTATCCTTCTTTATCAACAGTTAATTTATGACATGGCCCATATCTACAAATATGGTATCGAATGATATTATTAGCTTAACATATATTCGTCAGTTCATAAACTCAAACTCAAAGCATTTATTTCAATTAAACCAATTAAAGGCACTTTTGAATTGTCAAAGAGTCGGTCAGTAGGTAAGTCAGAAAGTTGAAGCTAGTTGCCCATTCTAAAACGTAGATCTATGGAGAAGAACGGGCAAGAAACTCCACGGACACTCTTTTAAATCAAAATATTCCCACTGCTGGGATACAGCACAGGGATCCTCTCTGAGTGACGTTGGGCTGTAATCCACCACGCTGGCCCACTGGGCCAGCGTATACACACTGGTGTCTTCTTGGATATTGCATGTCTTTGAATTTTTGGTTCTAGTACATTTATATGTACCTCGGTGTCCTCACAATAAATTCCTTCACAATTTTCGACTGTTTTAATTGTGATCTTATCTTATCAGCCCTTATTCATCTAAAATGTTTATCACAGCATGGCAATGGCTTCTTAGCAAATAGAGAAGGAACGAGTATTGATCCGACCTTTACACTTTGTAAATTGCTTGTTTTCTGACTGTTTGTTTTATAATGTGCGTCACAATTATATGTTATGCAGAATAAACAAATTTTCTTTCATTCTTATTTCTTTCTTTCCTCTTTCAAGTCACTCGGTTTTTCCACCGTGTTTTCACAGTCCTTACTAGAAAGTACTTAACCACTCGAACGTTCATATAGTACCATATAGTACCTTAGAGTAGGCACGCCAAACATCATGTTTTATTAATCAATCGATCAAACATTCACTATTCAATCATTATTAAATCATGATCAAATGATAAATGATTTATTTTCTGTAAGTAGGTTTGTACAAACACTTTTACACGTCAAACATATTTTTTTTTAAACTAGATGAGTTCGACGTTTCCTATCTGACTACTCTGAGAAGAAACGCCGAAACAAACTCAGAGGTCACAGTCTCTTTTAAAGTCCAGACATAATCTTGGTCAGATCATGTGAAGACCGTGTAGATTGCAGTCTGAAATGGTCTTTTGATGAAAGAACCACACAGATTGAGTGGACCTGTCCAGTCAGTGCACGCATTTGTCAGTAATTGTGCAGCTCAACTCAAAACTTAAGGAGCTTAACGATTCGACGAACAATACCAAAGAAAAGACATTTGGGTAGGCCGCATCATCATTCAATCATCAATTATTTTTAAAACACCTTCATCTCGTATAATATTTAGAAGTTTTATAAAGTAAACAAGGTACAAAACACGTCTTAAATTAAAAGTGACATTTGGGTCACTTTAGTCGCATGAGCATGGTCTTACACGCGGCCTTGACAACTAAAGATGCCTCAACACACCAGTGAATAATGAAATTGAAAAGTTGCATGAATAAAATGGTAATAAATAAATAAATAAAATATCCTTGGACATTTCACACAACGCCATCTAGTCCCGAGCTAAGCAACCTAATGCTTGTGTTATGGTAACGAGATGGCTGATAAACTACTTATATACATTTTTTTTTGTAAATACATACATATTATAGATAGAAAAACACCCAGACTCGGAACAAATACTTGTAGGTCGAACAAATATTTGTTCCGTGCGGGAATCGAACCCGCGACATGCTGCGCAGCAGTTAATCGCTCAACCACTGCGCCAACCGTGTCGTCAAGTAAGTATAAGTATCGCACCAACTCGATACTTCTCAAGTATCGATACTTTTTCAGATCCCCACTCATGCCTATGCCTATGGCGGCTTGCCAGAGATGTACCACCTGGGTCATGTCTAAATATAAATAGTCATTAGCACAAATGCAGTTACACGGTTACTAACTGTCATAATTGCATTGTGGTTCATGAAAATAACTTGCGGTTTCACGCGATATAATCCAGTTCGCAACGACTTCAAAGCGGTGTGGATTTAGATGTTTCCAAAATGTTTGGAAGATTGGTCAAAGAGCGGGGTATTTAATGGATTTGAAAACATTCCTGTTTTTTATGGTTCTATACCCAGAGTGCAAATTGAACCCTGCCACTAAGCATATTTCCCCACTTGTTTTCTATAAATTTATTTTATTTTGTTTTTTTTTGCGTCATGTTTACCGCAAATAAACGTATTTTCTTTCTTTTTTAGGGTCCCGTACCAAAATAGTAAAAAAGGAACCCTTATGGTGTGACTCAGTCTGTCTGTCTGTCTGTCACAGCTGGATATCTCAAGAACTACTAATGCTATCAACTTGAAATTTAGAATAGTTTTAGATGACGTTGACCCAACTATTTTGCAAATAAGAAAGAAATTAAAATATTTATATTTTTTTTGCATTAGGGACTGAAAGGGGGTCTTAAAAAATACAAGTGGGGTTACTAGGGCATGTGGGATATCATATGAAAGAGCGCTGTTTGCACATTCTCAAACATTTTTTTCTTTTTTTTAGGCCACATAGTTTTCGACTTCTGATGAAAAATGTAAAAAAAAATACCGTTCCCCCCTCTTATCTCCGAACTTTGCATAGAGAAAAATCTGAAATTATTCTATGTGATAGAAGTTTATGTAAAGATTACAGGAAAAATAAAACGAAGTCTCTAAATAGCACACTTTTTCAGAAATCGGAACGGAACCCTCGGTGCGCGAGTCCGACTCGCTCTTGACCGGTTTTTTTCCATCTGGAATTGCTCAGTAGCTGTTCAGAGTTTGCATTAGTGCCCGGTTGATGGTTATAGGCTCACTCCCTATTACATGAGACTTAAAAACATAACTCTCGAAATGTGTGTGTAATGTAGGTACTCCTCTGAAGGAGCTCGTGGCTAAGTAATAACAACCGCACAGGTCGATCCATCAGGTTAAGCTACGCTTGCCGGGGTTGGTCAGTGGATGGGTGACCATCTTTACATACCGAGACTCCTCCGTGCCTCGGAAAGCACGTTAAGCCGTTGGTCCCGGCTGTCATCCGTGGATCTTTGACAGTCGTTACGGGTCGTCTGAAGCCCGAAAGTCTGACAACCAGTCTTACCATGGGGTATCGTATTACCCAGTACTGGGTTGTGGAGGTCAGATAGGCAGTCGCTCCATGTAAAATACTGGTATTCAGCTGCATTTTGTTAGACTGGAAACCGACCCCAACATAGTTGGGAAAAGGCTAGGAAGATTGATTGATTGTAGGTACTCCTCTGCCCAACCCTTCGGGGAATACTGGCGTGATGTTATGTTTACATTCACTTACTAGACTTCTGTTAGCTTTTACTGTGTTTAGACAAAAACTATTACTTTTATATGTGTTATTGCAACTACAACTATCACGCTAATATTCTAAAGGCGAAAGTTTGTGAGTGTGTGTGTGAGTTTGTTACTTCTTCACGTTCAAACGGCTGGACCGATTTGGATGAAATTTGGTATGTAGATAGCTTATACCCTGGATTAATACATAGGCTACTTGTTATCCTGGTCTACGCGGGTGAAACCCGGGGCGCAGCTTGTCGCACTAATATTATAGAGACGAAAGTTTGTGAGTGTGTGTGTGTTTGTATGTTTGTTACTTCTTCACGCTCAAACGGCTAAACCGATTTGGATGAAATTTGGTATGTAGATAGCTTATACCTTGGATTAACACATAGGCTACTTTTTTATCCCGGTCTGCGTGGGTGAAACCGCGGGGCGCAGCTAGTAATATGATACTTTCTTTCCGCCGTTGACTTTCTTTTCCAGATTGTCTGCACATATTAATAAACTTTATCTGTGTTCTTTATAAATGTTGTTCTTATCATCTTATCTTCAAGTAGACCTTGATTTCTCATGAATAGAGATAGAATTCATTTGAGAGAAAAGTTATCAGTTCATGTTTTTATTTCGGATTTTTTTAGGCTTTCCATTAGGACTTTCTCAAAAGCAGCTTGGAGTATTGATTTCTGTTCAGTTACTGGCTTCAAAATCATTACCTACTTGAGGTTTAGGTATGTACAATATGGCCGATGAATCGTTGCCGGTCTGCGCATACGCTCTCCAAACTTTCTTGCATGTCCTCTCACTCAAACTCGTCTCATGTCACCATTTGGTTCATAAAAAAAATTTTCAGACCGGCCATGTTTTATCTGTCGTATTGTACAGTCGAGATCCGAAGACGTACGAAGGTCTTCGATATCGGAAAGCATGTTATGGAACTCAAATGGAGTTGGGCAGGACACCTGGTAAGGCGCAGTGATGACAGGTGGAGTATCGCTGTGACAGAGTGGCGTCCAAGGGCTGGAAGACGAGATGTCGGTCGTGCGGCGGCGAGATGGGCGGACGAGATTGTTGCCATCGCGGGCATAACATGGCTGAGGCTGGCACAGGAGAGCGTGGGGATTGGCACAAGAATAGACAGGCTTGTGCCCAGCAGTGGGTGAAGTCAGGCTGTGGATGATGATGATGATGAGTGTACAGACGCCAGCATATCAAGGTACTACAATCTGTCAAATTTCTCTAATAGATTCTCATCTTTAGCACCATAAGCATTAGGTTCAAGGTTGATTGGGAAAATTTGCTTGACCTTGCTAGGCTTGACCTGCTGGCGTCTGTACAAGGAAATAAACACACTACGTCAATTTTCCGTGTTTTGCCATTTCGAATGACTGTCAAAGAATGTCAGTTGTGATTTAAAATTTAGAATTTGTGGTAGCAATAATTTTCTCGGTCTTAACCTAGTGTGTTTTTGTGGAGTTTCTTACCCGTTCTTCTCCATAGGAACCTTCTATGCTTTGGAATGGGCAACTAGCTTCATCTTTCTGACTGACCGACCCCATGAAAATTCAAAAGTAGTTGGTTTAATTGAAACAAATGCCGTGAGTTTAAGTTTTGTAGGTGAGCTATACACACCTCTGATAACCATTTCGTGGTTACAGACGCGTTGAAATAGGCATAGGTAGATTACACATTACATTAAATGATAAATGATTCATTTCCGTAAGTAGGTTTGTACAAATACTTTTACACGTCAATCATATTTTTAATAAAAACTAGATGAGGTCGGCGTTTCCTATCTGACTACGAAGCTACTCTGAGAAGAAAGGCCGAAACAAACTCAGAGGTCACAGTCTATTTTAAAGTCCAGACATAATCTTGGTCAGATCATGTGAGGACCATGTAGATTAGTGTCTGAAATGGTCTTTTGAGGAAAGAACCACACACATTGAGTGGACCTGTCCATTCAGTGCACGCATTTGTCAGTAATCGTGTAGCTCAATTCAAAACTTAAGGAGCTTAACGATTCGACGAACAATACCAAAGAAAAGACATTTGGGTAGGCCGCATAAATTACTCAAACTGCCAGACTATGATTAAAAATTGACTGAGAAAAGGGTAAAAAAAACAATGACCCACGTGGTCTTCACATTCACAACAATTAAAATTAATTTAAAAATAATACTTTACAAAGTAAATTCATTACATTACATCAGAGGTAGGATAGATAACATTATGCAAATCCTCTCAACCTTGAACCATTTGTACTCTACTAAAGCATTGCCCTTGAACTCTGAATTTGTTTGTATTACCAAACAATTGTTGCCAATTCAGTGTTTGATCTTGACATCTGATTGAGACGTCATATTTATGAAGACGACATACGATTCGAAGATCAAACTATATCTATTTAAAGATATGTCTGTCTGCGTGACCGTGTTGTTCTTTTAGACTACGCAAGTCACAACGGATTTTGATGCGGTTTCCACAATCATTTGAAGAATTTATTCCGGTAGGTGAGTAATTATGTAATCTCGATATTTTGTCAAATCTTAAAAACCGTATGAAGCAGGTGCGAGATGCTAGTAAAAAATAAACGTGGAAACCCTCATCCGTCCGGATTTTGTCCGGACTTTTCCACTGTAGGTGTTCTTTTTAAAAAAAATAATTAAGTAAAATGAATACTGAAAAAACAATGATTAAAAAGTAAAATATCCGGACTTTTCTGCAAGAGTCCAGCTTTTCGTTAGGGCTTTTCAAATTTCGAAATGGTAACTCTTCCCAAATTTTGGGCCCAACTCCCTGTCACAGAGAGGATGTCTGTTTGCTGGCAGTGGAAACAATGGATACCTATAAGCTAATTTTAAAGTGCGACATTTTATTACTGTAGAAGTCAATTCAGAAAATATAAACAGGTATAAAGACACTACTCGTTCTGGACCAACCTAATTCCATTTACAAAATAATAAATGACCTCTTTTAAATTAATATAGGCTGGCAACACCTGCTTTTCAACAATTAATTGCCTGTTGACAAAATAAATGTGTCAAAAATTACCAGGGCGCCATAAAATAAAGCGGGTTTAAAATTAGAATATGATTAATCCATGAGCAGTGAGAATGATTCAAGAGGGAACTGGGTTGAAAACCTCATTATTTTGCGAAGAATTCTTATGTGGCACTGTTTCGTAAACATAAGATATTTTTGTTTATATTGTGCGATAGTTTTATTGTTAGGGATTAGAGTGTAGTCAGAGATTTGTAGCGACAAATTAAATGTATTTGTGTAACTTTTAGTTGGACCATTTCAAATGAATGTTTTTGTGTTTTATTATAATATATTTTTATATTTTTGTGAGAGTATCATTTATATTTTGAGATATCTTTAATCTATACTTACTAAATAATCGTAAAATGTTTATGATCTGAAATGTTTGTTTTAATAAGTATTTGTAAAACAAACATTTCAGCTACTATTATCATCAGAAGATATTGAACCAGAGAACCCCATCAAAGTATAAACACCAAAGTTCTTTCCGATTTTACAACCTACGATTTGTTAAGAAGAATTTTACATTCACAAAATGTTTAGGCATCTAAATGAAAAGGCATGTAGACTACTAGACTCTTTACCTACTGAGATTAAAAAAAACAAGCGCACATGTATGAGTAGAAACAGTTTTCTTTGGCGTACTTTTTCGCACTAATTGCCGATTTAGTGCGAAAAAGCCACAGAAAACTGCAAATAAAAATTACGAGTTTTTAATACAATATATTGTGAACCTAAAAGCGATACAATAAGTGCGACTTTTAAAGCAAAAAAATTTTCTTATTTTTTTTCTTTTTTTTTCTATGTTTCTTTTCTATCGGTATTTAGGTATAGAAGAGATAAAAATCACTCACCAATCATGACAATCTTGAGTAACGGTTTCACCAGGGCCGTAGAACTGCCCCCTATATTTGCAGCCCAGTATGGCAGGTAGAGGAGGTTGGGGCTCAACGATCCCCAGACAAATCTGAGGATAGTCAGGACAGCAGTCGTCATGCCCTAATGTCCTGTTGCAGAACTCATCACAGTAACATTTGCTATCTGAAATCAAAGAAAGTAACATATTAGGATAGGCCTCATTAGGCTAGTCTAGTGTATTGCTGGGTTGGATTACCAGTAGGGTCGATTCTGTAAAATTCAAACAACAACTCGCATCTCACATCGCTATTCACTCTCACTTCGCATCACTTCTTCTCCCTTGTTTTTTATTTGACACTTTGAATCGGCCGGTCGACTCTGTAAAAATCTCACCGTGAAAACTTAGGTGAAGTAAGTTTGTTTTTGCTAGGAATTGACACTATTGACAGCTCACTCCACGCTCACTTCACCTAAGTTTTCACGGTGAGATGGTTACAGAATCGCACTGAAATTAGAAATTTTTTGCTGTTATCAAATTTATATTTTCTTTATTGCAATCCATAATGTGATACAGGTGGTGAGTAATATTTTTAGAAACAATTATGGACTCTGTCTGGTACAGCAAGCTTTTATGTAAGAGAGAGGAAGAGCGTTTTTATTATCTGGGCCAATATTTCTGTTGTTTCTCTTTAGGTCCAGCAGTGCGATTCTGTAACCATCTCACTGTGAAAACTTAGGTGAAGTGAGCGTGGAGTGAGCTGTCAATAGTGTCAATTCCTAGCAGAAACAAACTCACTTCACCTAAGTTTTCACGGTGAGATGGTTACAGAATCGCACTGTCGGTCGATTCTGTAAAAATCTCACCGTGACAACTTATGTGAAGTGAGTTTGTTTTTGCTAGGAGCGTGGAGTGAGCTGTCAATAGTGTCAATTACACTATTGACAGCTCACTCCACGCTCACTTCACCTAAGTTTTCACAGTGAGATGGTTACAGAATCGCACTGCTGCCGGTCGATTCTGTAAAAATCTCACCGTGAAAACTTAGGTGAAGTGAGTTTGTTTTTGCTAGGAATTGACACTATTGACAGCTCACTCCACGCTCACTTCACCTAAGTTTTCACGGTGAGATGGTTACAGCAGTGCGATTCTGTAACCATCTCACCGTGAAAACTTAGGTGAAGTGAGCTGTCAATAGTGTCAATTCCTAGCAAAGACAAACTCGCTTCACCTAAGTTTTCACGGTGAGATTTTTACAGAATCGACCGGCTGAATCGCACTGCTGCCGGTCGATTCTGTAAAAATGTCACCGTGACAACTTATGTGAAGTGAGTTTGTTTTTGCTAGGAGCGTGGAGTGAGCCGTCAATAGTGTCAATTACACTATTGACAGCTCACTCCACGCTCACTTCACCTAAGTTTTCACAGTGAGATGGTTACAGAATCGCACTGCTGGTTCGAGTGCGAAGTGAGCGTCGAAGTGACAGGGACCTTACTGATTGCCACTTCTTACGTCATCGCATACTTTATATAGCCAACATAAAAAAACCCAACTTAAAAACCTACCTAGAATTCTATGTGAGCAGGCATCCTGCCTATCCTTGCAGCATTGCCCTGTGATGCCGCAGTATGGACCAGGCGGTAGGTCAGCCCCGGAGTACGCTAGACCTAACCCTACTGTCCCGCAGAGCAGCAGCACAATTGGTAATCTGGAACAAAAGATACGGAAAATTAATTTGACTGACTAATTACTAGTCATACAATTTGCTGCCTAGCCTTTTCCAAACTATGTTGGGGTCGGCTTCCAGTCTAACCGGGTGCAGCTGAATACCAGTATTTTACATGGAGCGACTGCCTATCTGATCTCCACAACCCAGTAACTGGGTAATAGGGTACCCCTTGGTAAGACTGGTTGTCAGGCTTTCGGGGTTCTGACGACCAGTAATGACTGTCAAAGATCCACGAATGACAGCCAGGACCAACGGCTTAACGTGCTTTCCGAGGCACGGAGGAGTCTCGGTATGTAAAGATGGTTCCATCCACGGACCAACCCCTGCAAGCGTAGCTTAACCTGATGGATTGACCCATGCGGCTGTTATTACTTAGCCACGAGCTCCTCAATCCCTAGCATCAGGTGGAACACCCCACTTCACCTAAGTTCTCACGGTGAGATGTTTTACAGAATAGACCTACTGAATCATCTTTCACGCTCCTCCAAGCTCCAAGAGGTCAATGTCCTGATAGAAAATAATAGCCAATATTTTTTTTCAACTAAAGCCTCAATAATCGTAAAAAATAAAACTTAGAGTTCTCGAACCATAAAGTAGGTATGGAACACCAAACACATTGGCAACGTTATCTGAAACATTTGTAAGAAATGGGTCGTCGTACGCAAAGAGTTCAAAGAATATTTGCAGAAGCGACACGTCTTGTAAATGTAAAACAAACTATAAATAAGCTAAAATTAAGAGGATTTTTATTATTAAAGCGTGGTTTAGCACGGGGTGTAAATGAAATGGCGTTATGGCTGTCTAGTTTGAAGTGAGAGAGATAGAAGACACTCACGCGCACGGCTGCGCACCAGAACTAAACGCGCTTCGTTACGCGTTTCGGTAGATTTATGACAAAATGCTATACTTAAATATTTTTTAGCTTAGTAAGTTCTTAACATATTTAAATACCTTCGATTTAAATACCATTTTACTGCACAATAAGGGTAATGTAGGTATTACAAGTACTGGTATGGACACAAAACAACAACGTAATTAACATTAAAAGAAAAACTTATGAAAACATAAAATAAAATACAATACAATTTCAAATTCAAATTTCAAATTTATTTATTAATAATCAGGCAAACAAACAGATTGGACGGTGACCCCCCACACTAGACATATTTATGCCTGTATCTTGGGGGTCGGAATTGCAACATTTTCAGAGTTAAGTGTAGTACTTAAATGATTATTGCTTTACAGGTGAATATAAACTAAAAAAAAACTAAATTAGAATTCAAAATTTAAAATAGTGGATAGATATTTGTGCACTTTCGCTTCTGCACTATTTTACAACAACTTAATCTTTGCCTTTCCGCCTTTACGATTTATAAATTGCTTCTATCGTCGAGTTAATGTTTTCATTTTGTTTTTGTTAGTGAAACCATTAAACCTCCTTCGATGGTTTATGGCTGCGTTAGAGTTACAGCCGGCTTCATCTGTTTATGTTAGCCGAGTGCATGTATTAATTTATTATCCCCAACGAAAAATTATCTTGTAAAAATAAAAGACCCATCTCTTTTATTTACAAGATAATTTTTACTCTAAAAAGGAGGGGAAAGAATCATAGGGCATCAGAAATTCTTCCGCATCGCTATCAACGGGAAAAGTGCTCAAAAGGCTGCTAGCATTGCCCCAAGAGGTTCGTTTCAGGACTATGTAGGGGTCGGCTTCCAGTCTAACCGAATACAGCTGAATACCAGTATTTTACATGGAGCGACTGCCTATCTGACCTCCACATCCCAGTTACTGGGTAATACGATACGCCTTGGTAAGACTGGTTGTCAGACTTTCGGGTTTCTGATGACTCGTAAATACTGTCAAAGATCCACGAATAACAGCCGGGACCAACGGCTTGACGTGCTTTCCGAGGCACGGAGGAGTCTCAGTTTGTAAAGACGGTCACCCATCCACGGAGCACCCCGGCAAGCGTAGCTTAACCTGATGGATCGACCCGTGCAGCTGTTATTACTTAGCCACGAGCTCCTCAAAATTAAGTGTTTTATTACAAGTATTGATGAATATTTATGCCTGCATCATCATCATTCCTCTGAAAGGTGTCCACTGCTGGATATAATGGTTTATGCATTGCCACAAAGATAGACAGACACAAGATAAAGGACTTCAACATAACGTGGCGAATGTACTATACGGTACACCCCTTTTTTTGTGGATGGGAAATCATCAAATGACTTCTCCCGCTCTGGGTGGAGCGGAAGGGCGTGTCAGACTTTTACTGACTAAAACCCACCCGTGCTCCTTCAGTTGCCTATGCCAGGGCCTATCTCTTTCGAACAATCCGCGACCCCGGCGGCATCGGCCCTATCGGACCCCATCATTCCTGAACGCAAAGATAAACCACGCTATGATTTTTTTTTTTATAAATATCTGAATCTTTTTATAGACTGGCTGTCGCCCGCTGCTTCGTCCGCGTGGATGTCAATACTCTATTTGAATCGGACTTTGTCCACAATTTCATTCAAGGGTTTAAATTTTTTCTAGAATATAAATAGAATATATAATTCTTTTTTCTAGAATAAAAGTAGCCTAAGTTACCCCTTATAACACCAGATATATGCCAGTGAAATTCCCGTCAAAATTGGTCCAGCCGTTTCGGAGATTAGCCGGAATAAACAGACAGTTAAACAAAAATGTTAAAAATTGTATTTTTGTTAGTACCGTAATACACTGTCATATGCATTTAGTAAGAAAAAAGAAATTGAAGTAGGTAGTTTACTTACAAGTTTATTTATTTAAGCGTTTTATGGATGTAAGATTTGCTTAACATTTGGTATGTAACAAGGCGTTTTATGAGTTCAATTAATAATAATTTAAGTATAATTACTTGCTAGAAAGTTTCATATTTCGAATTTTTACGTTATAACATAAACTCCTAACATAAAAGTACACCTTGTATTCCCCGAAGGGTTAGGCAGAGGTGTACGGTCCGCGAGGCCTAAGCTCAGCTTTGCATTTGTGTGAGTGTGTGCAGCCGGTCGATTCTGTAAAAATCTCACCGTGAAAACTTAGGTGAAGTGAGTTTGTTTTTGCTAGGAATTGACACTATTGACAGCTCAGTCCACGCTCACTTCACCTAAGTTTTCACGGTGAGATGGTTACAGAATCCCACTGCAGTACAAGAGGTGAAGTGTGGAAGGTAGGAGTAGCGTCGCGTGAGGGACGCACCGCACCTCAGGCTGATTGCCAAAAAGCAGTCATACCTACACTATCTATGTGCACTCACACAAATGCAAAACTCAGCTTAGGCCTCGCGGACTGTACCTATAGTATACCCATATTTCGCCAGGTATGTTTTGGTTTTATTGTCTTTTGTTTTTTACGGATGTTGTACCTTGTCCGAATGAAATATTTTGGATTTTGAATTGAATTGAATCATGGATTCGCTTAGAGGGTGCCAGCACGTTAAGCCGTTGATCCCAGCTGTCATTCGTAGATCTTTGACAGTCGTTACGTAGGTATGGGTAGTCTTTCATGGATTCCATTTTAGGTGTCAGCTGAAGCAAGTTAAGCAGTTGGTCCCGGCTGTCATTCGTAGATCTTTGACAGTATCGTTACGGGTAGACAGAAGCCCGTAAATCTGACAACCAGGCTTGCCAAGGGGTATCGCGTTACTCAAGGTAACAACTGGGGTTTAGAGGTGAAGCAATCGTTCCATGGGGAATACCAGTATTCAGTTGCATACTGTTGGACTGGAAGCAGACCTCAACGTATAGCTGGGAAAAGGCAAGGCAGATGATGGTGGTTCCAGATAAACCCAGTTACATTATAACTACAAAATAAAATAAGCCTGTCCCATATCGTCGCTAATCTAACTAAGTGACGTACCTAACTGATTCAAAGAAAATTTTACAGGGCAAGCTATTTTTCCTTTTTTTTAGTAAACTGTAGATATATCGGCCTCGATTTAGCGTTATCATGGAGACCGTAAGGCACAGGTACAAATTTGCCGATTAGACAAAAATCGATTCGACTTGGAAAATGTATCAAAATTACTATAGTTAGGTCGGCTATCGGCTTCGTCCAAATGTCAGATACGACAGTTGGTTAAATTAGCGACGATATTTTTAACTGGCAACAATAAACATTACGTCAGTTCATATATTGCTGAAAAAAATAATAATAAATAAAATACAAGATGGCCGTGTGAATTGGTTCAATTTACTTTTTTATTTTAGTACAATTGGTGGCATTTAAGTCACACATGTCATAATAATATGACCTCTTATTACTTTGGCATTGTGTGTTTGAGTAGATTTATTATTTTTGTCTACTTTATGTTACTAATATAGTTAAAGAGTCCGGAAAAAAAGTTAGATAGATAGATAGAATACTCTTTATTATGCACACCATAAAAATTACAGATATAAATGTTGAAATTTTACATAGGGTGACACAATGGGCGGTCTTATCGCTAAAAGCGATCTTTTACAGACAACCTTTGGATGGATTATGGGGAGAAAGGAGAGAATACTGTAGGTAGACTCTGGTGTACCATATATACATTCAATTTATACCATGGATTTATACAGATACTTATATATATATATACTTATATATACTACTTGAAAGAGAGCAAGGAACTATACACGTAATGACGATATTTAAAGAGAGAGGAAATGTTTTTTCACCAAAATTTTAAAAGTTGACAAAAATTGTGCACGCCTTATCGACACGGGCAAGTCATTCCACAATCGTACTGCTTCAACGGTGAATGATCCGTCATAAAAACTGGTGGAATGTAGCGGCACCTCTAGCCTCAAGTTTTCCGATGACCTCAGATATCTATTATGTGTGTCATGAAGGAACTTGAAACGCTCTTTAAGATAAGAAGGGGTTTTAGGATTGAACAGAATACTGTAGAGCTGAAACAAGATATGAGAATTCCGGCGAAGACGTATGGGAAGCCACTTGAGCTTTGTACGAAATTCGAAAAACTGAGTTAAGAAGATACAGATGCTGAAATATTTCTCATATTGTTTGGGAATTCATCATTGTAAATGTACCGATCAATGGAAGGCTAATTTAACCTAGCAGTTATTTTAAACCGCTGAACCGATCTTAAAAAAACATTGAATGAACGTGAAATAATTTTATTTCAACGTTTGAAACTTGAACAGTTCAAACCACAATACAACATCTCGTGCCAAAATTCATCAATAACTGTCAAGCAGTGTCGTAGTGATTGAGCAACAAACAAACAAACACTGATTTATGATGCTAGTGGGACTTCTCTTAAAGCTTACATAATATACAGCGTGTGTCAGAAATGTGTGGTCATATTTAAGGCTGTGGTACAGACCATCAAAGTGAACAACTTCCTCCATGGGACCAACATCGTAATCGCGAAAAAAATATCAGCTGTCCCATAGTTTTGGATCGAGTAAATTTACTCGATCCAAAACTATGGGACAGCTGATAATTTTTTTGCGATTACGATGTACTCGATCCATAACTATGGGACAACTGATATTTTTTTGCGATTACGATGTTGGTCCCATGGATGGAGGTGTTCAGTTTGATGTACTGTGTCTGTTCCAAACCCTTAAATATGATCACAATTCTCTGATACATGCTGTATACATGGTATAGGTATGTATATTGCCCTTGTCTAAAGTCCCTAACAAAGCCTTAACAAACAGAGTATAAATCATTTAGCCACTTACTGTCGATTTCCATACAAAATTTACGATATGGAACTTCGACAACTTTATTTTTGCGGCTACATAAGAAAGAAACCCAAACAAGTTGTATGTAAAGATGTTAAAATTGGGTGGTGTATATAAGTTTGTATTTAGTTCATCTCGAGTTTCTATTTGCATAATGTGAAGGGAATAAAGGTATTTTGTTTCAAAATGTCGGTGGACTGTTTTAGAATTTGTAGATGTGTGTCAATCCCGTTTGACCATAGATTATTAGGAAATTATAAAAAAAAACCGGCCAAGTCCGTGTCGGGCCTAGTGCACGCTGCCGGCGCCGGCCGTCGTTACTTCGTTATTCGAGCGTAAATATTATTAATTTAGAAATCAATATTAATAAAGAAAGAAGAAAAGAAAGAAAGAAAATCTATTTATTCACGCGCAAAATGACGCACATATATAAATTCATAATAATAATAAGAATGTTATGATTTTATTTTTGTATATTTTTACATGGTTCATAAACTTATACATATATACTTACTACCTGTTTTACACAGCTAACAATGATACCTACATAAGTAATTTTCAACTGTCCCATAGAAAACTTTAATACCTACTCGAGGCAAATCTAAGGGACGGCTGATTATTTTTTCGCGATTACGATGTTGGTCCCATGGAAAAAGTTGTACGGTTTGATGGTCTATACTATACCACACCCTTAAATTTGACGAGGATTCAAAACGACTCGTTGTATATATGATGTACGTTTATATACCTACATATTATAAAGGTTTCGGAAATCGTTTGGCTTGGTATGGGCATGTGATGAGGAGAGACGAAACGCATGTGACTAAAATAGTGATGAATAATATACATGTTGATGGATCGAGAGGCAGAGGAAGGCCAAAGAAAACATGGATGGATTGTGTGAGGAATGATATGAAAGAGAAGGGAGTGAATGATAGCGTGACGGTTGACAGGAGAGAATGGAAGAAGAAAACGTGTTGCGCCGACCCCAAGTAACATGGGATAAGGGCAGGAAGATGATGATGATTATAAAGGTTTCTCTTGGTGTCTCCTTACGCACCCCATGTATGCGTCTGACATTTAAGGAGTTAAGAGGAAAGGCGGGTGGCCAGACTTTTTAAAATTAGGTATTTTAAGAAGATATTGCTGTCGCTCTGCGAGCGCTCCGCTCTCGAATTCGTGCGATAAGGACAACTGCAGATCCGACTAAATAGCCTATGTAAAAAGTCACATTTCGAGGTTTGGCTCTCGCCTATTTCCTCCTCCAACATTGGACCAATTTAAAAGATATTTCATAAACTGAATAAGAAGGATATATACTATGCCCCTATGTATTTCTTTTTTCCTTAATAGTTGTCAAATTGGTACACTAGGCGTCTGTTGACAGCGGTCTGAATAGGCAATTTTGAGCATTTTTGGAGGGTTCTAGTTCCTATAAAAATAATATATCATCAAAAAGGAAAACATAGGGGCATACAATTAACTGATATTTATATTTCTGTAAAAAATGATTGCTTTATGGTCATCAACCAGAAAGAAAACAGGCGAGAGCGTTTGTATCTTTTTGTATGGAGAAAAGAGCACCCACGTTTCCTCTTAAGGACAACTGCAGATCCGACTAAATAGCCTATGTAAAAACTCACATTTCGAGGCTTGGCTCTCGCCTATTTCCTCCTCCAATATTGGACCAATTTAAAAGATATTTCATAAACTGAATAAGAAGAATATAAACTATGCCTCTATGTTTTTCTTTTGTCGTTAATAGTTGTCAAATTGGTACACTAGGCGTCTGTTGACAGCGGTCTGAATTGGTAATTTTGAGCATTTTTGGAGGGTTCTAGTTCCTATAAAAATAATATATCATCAAAAAGGAAAACATAGGGGCATACAAGTAACTGATATTTATATTTCTGTAAAAAATTATTGCGTTATGGTCCATAAAGCAATGATTATTTGATTAGCATATTATTTTTATAGGAACTAGAACCCTCCAAAAATGCTCAAAATTACCTATTCAGACCGCTGTCAACAGACGCCTAGTGTACCAATTTGACAACTATTAACGAAAAAAGAAAAACATAGGGGCATTATCCTTTAATAGCAATAGACTCGTCCCTATTACACGGGAGCTATAACTGACCAAATATGGGTGAAATACTTATAGGTATACCTCTGCCTATCCCTTTGGTTAATAGGTGTGATGATGACTATATTATCTATGTTATATTACACTGATTACACATAAAGCCTGTTTGGTCATGGCCTATGACGCAATCATACTTGCGTACCATTTATGATAGAGCTGTTAATTTCTTGCCATAACACGGTATTCGTACCAAAACTATCCGGTTTTCGAACAGTTTAAAAATAGAACGATGTTGTTTATTTTCTAATGGGCATTTTACACATGGCCAATATCTGAGACAATCCAGTAAGCAAAGACAATAAGCAAAAAGAAATCGTTCTATTTCACTGGCCTCTTCTGTCTTGAGGACAATCCAAGGCAGTGGATTGTCTCTATTTAGACGATACTTTTTTATTGGCTTATTGGATTGTCTCAGCTATTGGCCTCGTATAAAAGGACCGTTAATGACGTAGACTTGATACTTAAAGTGGCGTAAAACTGAGATTTTGGAATTACATTGATACGGACCATTAAATACCTATATAAGTGTACGTCTAGGGGTACCTGGGGCCCAAATTTCACATTGATTGAAATTTAATACACTTGCATTTAAATGTTTATCTTTCATTTATTAATGCTACATTTATGGCAAAAAAAAATGTAGCATTAATAAATGAAAGATAAACATTTGCCACAATAAAACGTAATTTTTAAAATAAAAAAATCCGAGAATTTATAAAAATATAAAAAATATAAAATGAAAGTAAAAAAATAGGTACTCCGATACTTAGGTTTAAATGTAGCATTAATAAATGAAAGATAAACATTTGCCATAAATGTAGCATTAAAAATGAAAGATAAACATTTGCCACAGTAATACGTATAATTTTTAAAATGAGAAAAATCCGAGAATTAATAAAAATATATGAAATATAAATAATACACATAGTTGCACATAATGGTACAAAATCAACTGGATAAAGTAAGAAATGAGTATGTTAGGGAAGTTTGAAAGTGGCATCAGTTGCAGAAAGGTTGAAAAGAAATCGTTCTTGGTATGGGCATGTGATGAGGAGGAATCAAACTCATGTATGTCATGTATTTATATCTGTAATTTTGATGGTGTGCATAGTATTCTATCTATCTATCTAACTAAAAGAGTGATGTAAATTTTGATGGAGAGTCAGAGAAAGACAAAGAAAAGATGGATGGATTGTGTAAGGTATGATATGAAAGAAAAAGGAATGAATGATAGAGTGGGTGACTGACAGGGGAAAATGGAAAATGCGAGCCCAAGTAACATGGAAAAAAATAGAAAGACGTTGACATAATCGGTAAACATAAAGGCTCTTACAGACAGAGGCGATATCGCGTCGCCACGTGTCGCGTAGCGGTGTTGCGACGCGATAATATCGCAATATCGCTCGCGATATCGCCTCTGTCTGTAAGAGCCTTAAGGTAGATAATTTCAAGATACTTCATTCAGGCACAACTTCAATAGATAGAGGATATAATTAAAGTGCATGCAAGCGAAGGCCACACTTAAAGAACTTGTCAACAAAATATTTGATAAAGTGTTATCAAACATTTGCATTAGTAGACAGTGTTAAAGCTAATGCAGTTGTTTTTATCGAAAGTAAACAAGTGCACTGATAAAATGCATCATTTTTAGATAGATTAGTCAATGGAGTCCATTACAAAAACCTCATGAGTGTCAATACTTATAATTATGTATACTTGTGTGTTATGTGTTTTATATGTATTAATTTATTATTTTGTAAATAACTTGTGAATTTTATATAGGGGCCTTAGTTGCCTGAGAATATTATTGTGTCGTTTATTCATTACATTTTTAAATATTTCTTAAACAAAAAGATATAAATAAAACATTTAAAAATATAAAAAATAGTAGCCCACCGGTATCGGGAACAGGGTCCAAGCTAACGGTGGTCAGGGCTCTAGAGAGAGGAACCTCCTCACTATGCATGCCGTGTCCAGGAGTACTGCTTTCTGAATTTCCCTTGACCCAGCCGCGCAATGAAAGCCTCCTGAGGTGTTGGACCTATGTCCAACAGTGGAGGTCTTTCTGATGAAATCATGATGATGATGGTGATGAAGATCCTAAAGATCGTGATGTTACGAGAGAAAACAGTAGCAAAATACATATTATTATGACCTAAAACAGTTCGAATTCGATAACGTTAGGAATGGCGGAATATCTCTCTAATAAGGTGACTCATGCGCATCGCACACATGTTTGGGTCGATGTTGGACTAATGGCATTGATAACACTATCTTCCTAATTCCTAAAGCCGATATCAGACGCTTCACTCGAGTGTATGTTAATTAGGGTTTCGTACCTCAAAAGGAAAAAACGGAATCCTTGTAGGATCACTTCGTTGTCCGTCTGTCTGTTTGTCTGCCAAAACTTTTTTTCTTAGGAACGTGAAGTAAAATAAAAAAAATAAATAAATATCCTTGGACATTTCACACAACGCCATCTAGTCCCAAGCTAAGCAACCTAATGTTTGTGTTATGGTAACGAGATGGCTGATAAACTACTTAAGTACTTATATACATTTTTTTTTGTAAATACATACATATTATAGATAGAAAAACACCCAGACTCGGAACAAATACTTGCAGGTCGTACAAATATTTGTTCCGTGCGTAATATCAAATACATAGGTCTATGGTCGCTTGTTCCTTGGAGCTATAAAAAAATCAAGCTACTAAGTGAACGCAATACAAAATACCTACAGTCATTTATGCGACATAGTTTGATACTCGCAAATAAATCAAAACCTATAGGGTACTTCCCGTTGACCTAGAATCATGAAATTTGGCAGGAAGCAAGGTCTCACAGCACAATTATAGGAAAAGGTCCGAAAATCGTTAACTTATAAGTTAGTTAAGTATATCACATAATAATACTTTTTTTTGCGATTACAAACTTACATTTGCAGTTGGAGAATTGATCGCGCTGATGTATGGGATTTTCAACTGCAAAGTGAAGTTTGCTTTTGGCATAAATTCTTTTCAACTACGGAACCCTTCATTGTGCGTGGTCCGACACGCAATTGGCCTTTCTTTTAATTTCATTATCATTATCTACACTTTCAGACGACACCGAAAAAGTTACACAACGTGTAACGCTAAATGCGCAAAACCTCTTAAGGGGTCATTGTACTCATCATTATGAACAACTTTTACTATGGGACCAAACATGAAATCGCGAAAAAAAAATCAGCTGTTCATGACGAATTATGCGAACATAAATGTACTGAACAGCTGATTTTTTTTCGCGATTTCAGGTTTGGTCCCATAGTAAAAGTTGTTCATAATGATGAGTACAATGACCCCTTAAGAGGTTTTGCGCATTTAACTTAAAATTAACTTGAAATTAAAATTAACTTTAATCTGCTTCTTTCATTTCGTTTATCGATAATTTGTTAGTCGTTGAAGATGCAGAGTGCCGAAATTATTAGTTTTTAAACTGTCATGGTCACTAACATTATTATTAACACAAACGGGATATTTACCATGTTTACTGTTATTGTATTTGAGTTGTGTTATGTGTTGTTGTTGTGTTTGTGCTGTGTTGTTGTTTGTTGCTGTTGTTGTTTCTTCAGTTTATCCGTGATCATGGTGCTTGCAACAGTGCCGAAATATCGGGAACTCAAATACGATAACAGTAAACATGGTAAATATCCCGTTTGTGTTAATAATAATACACAGTTATTATTTCATTGTAACAAAATTAATTGACTTTTAATTCTATAGGAATTTGGAACGAACATAATATGAGGACCGTTTCAAATAAGAAGACCAGAAATTTCCTGGAATTGAGCCGACCTAAATTACTGATTGGTTCTAGGAATCACTAATTAACTCCCGTAGTAATTGCATCGGCTATTTCGTTTGTATTGTATTTACATTCCTCATCGAAGATTGTATTTATTTAATTAATGTAGAACCCATTTACATTGAAAGGAACCGAATACCAATTCGGTTTATGTTTACTGTAGTAGGTATTTAATATCTTGTAACTATTTTAGATAGGTATGCGATTAGAAGAAATTAAAGGCCAATTAAGAGCCAATTTCATCAATGAAACTAAACGCGTTAAGAACTGTCAGTGTCACAGTATATTTTGATACAAGTGGAGAATGTTTGTTATTGCATTCGAGGCGGAATTAACACCCGAGCCGTAGGCGAGACTGTTTTTGAGCCGAGAACTGCAATAACAAATGTCCACGTGTATCAAACGACGTTTTTCAATACACTTTTGAAGAATAAAATAAAGAAAAATATTTTTGTCATGAATTAAAGAAACTGTGATTTAAATTTTCTTTTTTTTTCCGCGCTTGTTGCTTTTGTTGAAGGAGAAGCAAAGGTACAAAGCCGATAAACAGCCTAATATGAAAAATAGAAAATTCAAATTTGAGTTTGGAACACAAATTTAATGTTAATTTGTTCATAAACGTTTTTTTTATTGTAATACTCATGGTTTTTGATGATATTCTAGTTTTAAACATTATTTAAATATTAACGCCGTAACGCCGCAAAGACGCAAATCTCTTTGCCGAGATTAAAAAAAACATTCACCTCCAAATAGAGAGGACCGTCTCTGGCGCGAGACGGTGTGAGGCATTGAACCAAGTTGGACTAAGTATAGGTAAGTAATCTGTGGAATTCCCGCACACGTGTTGGAAAATGAAAAATCGCACGCGTGTGAAATACATTGCATTGTGAACCTAATCGTAGTGCGATATGAACCAGTTTTCGAGGTATTGAAAAAATTGTTGTGGAATATTGACATTCACAGCTCTTGAACGTGGTTTACTTCTAAACCACGTTCAAGAGCTGTGCTGATCACGTTTAGTTTCATTGGAGAAATCCGCAGTAAGAGAGTGACGATCATCAGATTATGGGCGGGGGTTGAGGAGACCACAAAAGAGAAGTATTGACTATGTGAGGGATGATGAAAGGGGAGTAAATGATAATATGACAGCTGACAAGGGAGAAAGGAATAGGAAAACTATTTGCGCCGACCTCCACGCAGTATAAGAATCAGTAAAAAATCAGAATACAGATATGGAATCAAATGAAGATCGCGGGAATTTCACTCGATACGGGTGGACCAGCAAGTCTATTCTGTGAAAATCTCACCGTGGACACTTGGGTGAAGTTAGCTGTCAATACTGTCAATACCCAGCATCAGTTCAGTTTCACGGATTAGTTTTCAAAATAGACCCGCTAGACCATTTGTTGTGGTGATGATTGTGGGAGGCAAAGAAGATACAAATATGTCAAGATAAACAAATCGCAGCTGTGAACTCGTCGAAAAAAATAATAGCGTCTAACTGTTCACCGCAATTTGTACGCACACTAGAAAAGCACAATGACTAGACGTCGGCTGTCACGTACACCAGTGTAATAATGAAGAGGGACCCGAGTTGATTATGAACGGCTCACCAATTAATAGGGTGTCAACTTTTAAATACCTTGGTCACTGTCTTGCCGCTGACCTCAAGGACGATGTGGACATTAAGAGGGAGCGCAGGGCTCTAGCGGTCCGGAGCAATATGTTGGCCCGTAGATTTGCGCGGTGTACAGAACAAGTTAAAGTAACGCTTTTCAAGGCCTATTGCCAAAGTCTGTACACGGGCAGTCTATGGGTCAATTGCACTAAGAGATCGCTGGATGTCCTGCGCGTCCAATATAATAATGCTTTCAGGATGTTGTTGAGGCTGCCTCGTTCCCGTAGTGCGTCGGCCATGTTTGCGCAAGCCCACACCGACGCCTTCCATGCACTTATACGCAAGAAAACAGCGTCGCTACTGAGGACAGTGAGGGGCAGTCGGAACAGCATCCTGAGAACTGTAGCCGAGAGCCTCGGCTCTCCGATTGTGCAGCAGTTTGTGCGGAGGCTGATTTTTACTAACACTAGGCAATAAGTTATTTTTGTATGTTACTAACACTATATGGATATTGTGTGTCCGAAATAAAAAGATTCTATTCTTCTTCTAATAATGTTGGCCTGTTTGTTTTAGTTCTTTTGCAGCGCTATAGTCTACCTAGACATACATGTATACAGGGTATTTCTTTCAAGGTGTCAATCCAGTGCGAGCTGATAGCAGAGTACCATACCTATCGATTTAACCTACGTATGTTCTACGATTATTTGTACTTTTCGAGTTATAATTTTTCTTCGATATTTTTCCAGATTCAACGGGATGATCTGGCTTTAAAAAATTATATCTTTTTTTTTGGGTCAACTTTGAACAAGAAAGTACTAAATAGGGCATTATTTGCTGAAATCGGTCGTTGAAAGTGGTGTATCTGAAATCTTGTGATTTTCATATTTTATAATTTATTATTATCTTTGCAATATTTTTGGCAATCCTGATATTTACTATTCCTCTACGTTGAAGCAGAGCTCAGTTGATAATAAAAACTAACATTTTATACCTACTACTATCCTTAACCACTACCATTTATATGAAATGAGGGATCCAAAATAACTCGAAAACTATAAAAAAATCGTAGAACATACATGGCGGTTAAATCGATAGGTATGGTACTCTGCTATCAGCTCGCACTGGCTTGACACCTTAAAAGAAACATCCTGTATAATCAAAGGGGGGAGGCTTATGTCCAATAGTGGACGTCGTATGTCTAAAGCTGGACTGTTTAGAGTAAATACCTAATGTGCTAGTTCATAGTGCAAATGTTGGGTTCAAACACAATCTTGATCAGTATTTCGACGCCATAACCGTTGAGCTAAAACCGCTTCAGCACTTACCCACCCACAAACAATACAATAAATCATAACTAAAAGCATTTCGAATAATAATGCATCATTATTAAGGGCCTCATAACGAACACTCAGACAGTCTAAATTAAACTTTATTGCAGTGAGTTACAGTTTGAATTGCATTGTAATTGGTTTGCATTGGTCACCATGATCGATGTAGGTGATTAAAATTGATAGGAATTGTGATTGAAGATGCAATATGGTGGTGTTTCGAGCTGTGGTGTTTATGAACCCGATCGGCATCCTAATTGCGTAACACAGTATCAATCGGAATCTGAATAATTTTGAAGCAAATTGCTAATTTCAGACGGAATGATCATAGGTAATGCCTTGGAAGTTGGGTAGGCCTTTGGTGTGTGATGCAACCTGTGTCGACACCCTCGCGCCATCCCATCTTCCTAGCACGGCGTGCTGCGTTGGAGCGGCTGCTGCAGGAGCAGAAAACCTCAAACGGCGCAAATATAACAACCTTATTGGGAGCTATTTGTTTGAGCCGTTTGGGGTTGAAACACTAAGGCCTTGGGGTCCGAGTGCTCATCGAGTATTTCGGGACATCGCCAAGCGGTTGGTCGACTCCACAGGGGACCAGAGGGCTGGCCTATTTTTAGCCCAAAGAATTAGCATTGCCATCCAGCGTGGCAATGCCGCCAGTCTTTTGGGCACTTTTCCCACTGACAGCGATGCGGACGAATTTTTTGATGCCCTATGAGCTCTTCCCCCCTTTTTTTATTATTTATACCTACTAGTACATAGTGTAAATAATGTAGTATTACCTTGTATATTTTAATTAAGTTTTGAAAATAAAAACATTTGAATTACAATTGCTAATCTATTGCTTCATATTTAAAAAAAAAAATTCTGCTCGACAACGTAAACAACGCAATGAATGTTGTTGAATTGTCTAAATGAAATCGATTCCGATTTATTGTGTGTTACGCAGCTACTCCCTAAGTCCGTTCGTCCGTCCGTCTGACATAACGATCCATCAAAACAAGTGTAAAAGTTAAATTTTTCGGACGGGCAAAAACAAATCGGAAGTAGGGACAACTGTCAAATTGTGTTGTCATTTATACTTCGTTCGGTCCCCGAACCAATCGTCTGTCCGTAGGTGATATGGAGTAGGAAACCCGTAACGAAGGCCTAAACTACGGACTTCGTGCTTAGGGAGTAGACCCCCTGGGCCTTGAAAGGAGAAATCTGTTGCGGTAGGTACTTACTAAAAGAGATTTGTTTTGCAATAATATTCATTGAAGTTATACTAAGGTTGCAAAATTGCAAGAAAAACGTAAAAACCAGAAACTTTGCAAAATTGCAAGAAAAACGTAAAAACCATATTTTCTTTTTCCCACACAAACTGTTCCTATATAGCTGTCAATATAGGGATGGCAATCTGATGTACTATGCGAGCCAACTAAGAATAGGATCGCGCTTGCTGCTAACTTCACACGATAGCTGTCAAATTAGTACTGTCGATAGCTGTCAAATGGGGAGCCACACGCAAAGCTGTTTGTAGATGGCGCTCTGAACGACTGTACATTGTTTTACAAACAAATCCATACAATTTGACAATCGTTCGTTATGTCAAATCAATGAAAAAAGGACAGTCGATCATGTGCCACCTAGCGTGATAAAAAGTTAGTTTTCCTCCCCATTAGTACGCTTTTGGTAATGAAGTTCGCGAGTCTTGCGGAACAAAATGGCGTCTTGACAGTAATATTCTTATTTGGCGCGCATAGTAATAATTACAAATTATTTGAATGCATCCGCAGATTTGACAACTTTAACTTTCTACGATATTATACAGTTTCACTTTGACAGTTTTTGGACAGGACAACGTCTGTTGGGTCAGCTAGTAGTTTATAGGATTCTATTGATTCTTCATAATAATAATTAAATAATGGATGATTGATGGATGAGGAGCTCGTGGCTAAGTAATAACAGCCGCACGGGTCGATCGATCAACCTGATCGATAAAAAACATAGGGGCATACAAGTAGCTAGTATTTATATTTCTGTGAAAAATCATTGCTTTATGATAATTAACCAGAAAGAAAACAGGCGAGAGCGTTTGTATGGAGAAAAGAGCACCCGCGTTTCCTCTTAACTGCCAGGACTTATTTTTAATCGTAAATTTTGAATTGTTTTTAAGTATTTTTTTTTTACATTGTCATTTTTGTCATTGTCATCTCACATGTAGAAGAAACAAGAATATTAAATAATAAATTAATTTTGTAATTCTTATCTTGATTTAAAAGAGTGTCCGTGGTGTTTCTTGCCCGTTCTTCTCAATGGAGATCTAGGAGGTTTTGGAATTGACCAACTAGCTTCAACTTTCTGACTAACTGAACGACTCTTTTGAAAAACATGATTTGAGATTGAGCATTATGTTCGAACAAATTGTCTTCTCAACACCGTAAATGAATGAATGTTGTTGAACTGTCAAAATGAAACCGATTCCGATTGATAATGTGTTAAGCTCGTGGCTAAGTAATAACAGCCGCACAGGTCGATCCATCAGGTTAAGCTACGCTTGCCGGGGTTGGTCCGTGGGGGGGTGACCTACCTTTACATACCGAGACTTCTCCGTGCCTCGGAAAGGACGTTAAGCCGTTGGTCCCGGCTGTCATTCGTGGATCTTTGACAGTCGTTACGGGTCGTCAGAACCCCGAAAGTCTGACAACCAGTCTTACCAAGGGGTATCGCATTACCCAGTTACTGGGTTGTGGAGGTCAGATAGGCAGTCGCTCCATGTAAAATACTGGTATTCAGCTGCATCCGGTTAGACTGGAAGCCAACCCCAACATAGTTGGGAAAAGGCAGGCAGATTGATATTGATGGATGATGAAAAGAGGAGGCCTTTGGCCAGCAGATGTAGGCTAAAATGGATTGAAAATAAATTAAAAATGAATTATGTCTCAAACTTTTTGTTGACACAGTTGGGAACTTGTATAATACCTGCAATGTTAATGTGGTACATTTGTTAGCAAAAGTAGCACATAATAGCCTACATTAACCTTCCTTTTAAAATATTTCCATGTTTTAAATTTCTGACAAACCTTGAGCCAAAATCTGCGCAGTAGTTTTTGAGCTTAGCCCGATTACATTAAGGTAAACAATGGTTTTAACACTGCAACAGCTGAATACCAGTATTTTACATGGAGCGACTGCCTATCTGACCCCCACAACCCAGTAACTGGGTAATACGATACCCCTTGGTAAAACTGGTTCCCAGACTTTCGGGCTTCTGACGACCCGTAACGATTGTCAATGATCCACGAATGACAGCCGGGACCAACGGCTTAACGTGCTTTCCGAGGCACGGAGGAGTCTCGGTATGTAAAGATGGTCACCCATCCACGAACTAACCGCGGCAAGCATAGCTTAAACTGATCGATAGGTGTCTATCGATCAGGAGCGGATGTTATTACTTAGCCACGAGCCCTTCTTACACAGAGTGGAGCAGGATGATTGAGATTCCTTTTAGCCACGTAAAGAGTATCATGTTCTTTACCCGTATACAAAAAATCAATCAAATCTAATGATTACTTTAGCCACAGGAAATTATTTTTCAACATGATGTAGATCTGAGTCTTTAACAATACGTAAACATTGTAAGGTCAAGAACCTGTGCAAAACGTATGATTCTATTCTCTGCGTCACAATATGCTTGAAAGACAGAGAAAGGTGTCGTACGATTCCACTCTGACGCGCCCCGACCAGTCCCACTAAATCCTACAACTAGAAAGAAAAAGAAATATTACTTACGCAACTAAATGCATTATTGGTGCAATCAATCTGCCTAGCCTTTTCCCAACTATGTTGGGGTCGGCTTCCAGTCTAACCGGATGCAGCTGAATACCAGTATTTTACATGGAGCGACTGCCTGTCTGACCTCCACAACCCAGTAACTGGGTAATGTGGTACCCCTTGGTAAGACTGGTTGTCAGACTTTCGGGCTTCTGACGACCCGTAACGACTGTCAAAGATCCACGAATGACAGCCGGGACCAACGGCTTAACGTGCTTTCCGAGGCACGGAGGAGTCTCGGTATGTAAAGATGGTCACCCATCCACTGACCAACCCCGGTAAGCGTAGCTTAACCTCATGGATCGACCCGTGCGGCTCTTATTACTTAGCCAAGAGCTCCGGCCAAGTGCAAGAACATGATACTCTTTACGTGGTTTAAAGAAATGTCAATCCTTCTGTTCCACTCTGTATACTGTATATACTTTAATTAGTTTTAGACTGTGGTGGGAAGGCTGGGAACTAATACAGGATATGGCAACCTGTTGAAACATGTCTAAGTTAAACATGTCCCACGCAAGTTTGCCAATCAGCGGAATGCAGGCGGAACTGACAGTGGCAAATTTGAGTGGGACGAGTAGTACCTAGTAAGGATTTTGGAATAAATGGCCACAAGGCAGGTGTCACAGCCTGGCATGACAAAGGATTTTCGTAAGCGGAAATGATTTTGAATCTTAAGGAGAATGCGCTGCGGTAGCCCGCGAAATTCATTTTTTTTTTGGGTTTTTTTTTGCCATTTGCAGGTCGTGCATTTCTGTGCGAGCGTGCGTGTGGGCATTTCGTGCAGATTCGTCGAACGAACGAAATCTAATGAATCTGCACGAAATCTAACTTAGAGAGATGTAATAATGATTTTATTGTTAAAATTATGTAAATATATATGTTTTAGTGTCGCGTATCATATATTTTTGTCAAGATACAACCTGACACGGACCTGCAAATTGCAAAAACCTAATAAAAAAATGAATTTCGCGGGCTTTAATATTATAGCTTAAGCTGTTTGCATGCCTTAGCTAAGGTAGTTAGTAGGTATAAGGAACTTTTTAAACTAAACACCTGTAACTTGTACCTACTTTCTGTGCAAATAAAAAACTATTCTATTCTATTCTATTCTATTCTATTCTACGACTGCGCATCCCCCTTAATCTCATACACTTAGCACTATTTATTTTTTTGATATTGTTACAAGGGGACTTGACTTGAGCATACCACGGTATGCCACGGAAGGCTTCAAATAAAGCCATACAAAATGTTAGTGCTTTGCCGTGCCATGCCGCGTCGTGTCGCCTGGTGAGCGCCGGCCGACCTTTATTTTATTACCAAAAATGGTCTAATGAGGACGAGATTTTCCCCTATTTACTCAAGACTTTTCTATCTAACTGGGATACAGTCAAACTTCCCGTTTACTGATATGATTTTGAGCTGGATAGTGCTGATCCACGCGTCATGTTCGTGAACGGTCGCCGTCAATTGAGACTGGTCATCTCTTATCTGCCAGGGCTTATTTTTAATTTTATATTTTGAATTGTTTTTAAGTATTTTTTATTTTTTTTACATCGTTCTCACATGTAGAAGCAACAAAAATAATGTACCCAAGATGTTGTTTTACTTATCTTGATTTAAAAGAGTGTCCGTGGAGTTTCTTGCCCGTTCTTCTCCATAGAGATCTACGTTTTGGAACTGGGCAACTTATAGCTTCAACTTTCTGACTAACTGACCGACTATTTTGACGACACGGTTGGCGCAGTGGTTGAGCGATGTCGCGAGTTCGATTCTCGCAAGGAACCAATATTTGTACGACCTACTAGTATTTGTTCCGAGTCTGGGTATTTTTCTATTTATAATATGTATGTATTTACAAAAAAAAATGTATATAAGTAGTTTATCAGCCATCTCGTTACCATAACACAAGCATTAAGTTGCTTAGCTTGGGACTAGATGGCGTTGTGTGAAATGTCCAAGGATATTTATTTATTATTTATTTACTATTCGACAATTCAAAAGTGACTGTAAATGATTTATTTAAATAAATGTTTTAGACTTTTGACAGCTAGCTTTCTAAGTGAATCTTAATCGGCCTTTTTTGTCAGCCTAGTATTCGGGGATAGACTGCGGTCTATGAGCTTACACGCTCATTGCAAAGACATAAAGTGGACATAAGAAAAACCAGTTTATGTTCCCTGGTCAGCAGACCCCACCTTATCTAACCTAACTCCCACCCCAATCCAGGACAAAGCCTAAAACATCACCCACAACTTGCCCACAACACAAATATTCACCCTCTCTAAACCAGTATACCTAAGTCTCCAAAAAATTACAGCTACTTCTTGCAGGTTTAAAAAACTTCGTGCTTATCTTTGTCACAGCTATTAAAATCTTTATTACGTCCTGTTTAAAGTATCAACATTGAAACAAAATATCTCGTTGTACTGTAATATAGTATATACTAATTCCATGCGTTCTACTTCTTCATACTCAGCAATAAATCATTGTTGTCAGCAAATGTACAGTAGACTAAACAAATCAAATGACAAGCGGACGAAAACATTAGGTGCTCGTCACATTTGACACGCACGTTTTGTTATGTTGCAACACTGGCGACACTGTTAAGTAGGTACTTTTCAAAGGACATTGTTGTGACGGAAAGAGGTCTAAATAGTTTTAGGAACTATTATTGTGTTAAAATATAGTTCTATGATTTAAGCTTGGTTAAGGCTTAATGTTGCCAACAATTTGCTTTTAGAAGTAGGTATTAGCAATTTTATTGATCGATGGAAAAATAAGGTAGATTTTTAAAATTCTAACATAATTAATTATGTTCTTTTTTGGCTGATTGATATTTCAGATAATTCAGATGCAGTATATATATTCACGATTTACATAATTAAATTACTTATATACCTACATTAAGTACACACGATCTAATATTTAAATTAACCATTACAAAACCTAACCTATAATGATAACATACTTTTTTTAAGTCGGTTAAAAAGTCATTAAATTAAAAAAAAACAACATGTCGTGATTGTTGACATTTCGTCTGCCTGATCCCCAGCACGGTATGTTTACGTTTCAGATAACGGACTCCGCTAATTGCTGCAATCGACCTTGGCATTCCTTCATCATGGACTAGTTACAGACAATTTATGTACTTAAATCTTGGTACAGTAGTACCCAACTAATATGGCTTATCGATGTACCTGCGCAGAAGATGAATTTTCAAAGCGCGGGAAATGCTATTGACCAATCGGCACGCTCCACGCTTTTTCCTGTACCGCTATTGGTCGCAGCTGCCGCCATTTTAGCGCGCGCCGCTTGACAGCCGCCATACTTGCGAGTGAGATGGAACTAACAGCTGCAGTGTATTATGAACCTTATAGTAGTGATCTAAGGTTGATTGTAAGTTTTAAGCAATCTCGTTAATCTTCGGGGCCATACTTTCTTTTCTGCGTGGACGAAGATTCACGACGCGCCTTATTAGTTGAGTACTACTGTATGTTTGTTTCCATGGTGATCTAGAAAGAACTGCTATTTTTTTTCAGTTTCAATTTGTACGTTTGTTTATCAATATAGTTTACCCAGTAATTTCGCAACTGTCCAATATTACGATATTCACGCATTGAAATAAAAAACCGGCCGAGTGCGTGTCAGACTTCGCACATTTAGGGTTCCGTACCCAATCTGTCACACTTAATATTGTAAAGGCGAAAGTTTGTGAGTGTGTGTGTGTATGTTTGTTACTTTTTCACGGTCAAACAGCTGGACCAATTTGCATGAAATTTGGTATGTAGATAGCTTATACCCTGGATTAACACATAGGCTACCTACTTTTTTCCCGGTATACGCGGGTGAAACCGCGGGGCGCAGCTAGTTGATCAATATATTGGTATTTGTTAGTAAAATATACGTAATAATGAACATTGTCACCAAATTTCAAGTTCATAGCCCAATGGAAAATTAAAAAAATCTTCGGAAAATTTGTAAAAAAAAAGCTGACTTTGGTGGCTTCTTATTAAGGAACTTAGTTTGTTTTCCAATATTTTTTAAAACAAAAATACAGTATTTATCTAAACAACGATACCCCACTCCATGGGGTAGGTCAATACATTTTTTTCGCGCCACCGCTCTAGCTGGGACAACAATAATGCTTATACTGTGAAAAGAAGGACGGTCAAATCGTACCTGACTACGAGGCGGTGGTGTACAGATATGCCATATATATGTAAAAATCTAGTATTTTTTAAGGTCTTAAAAAACATAAGAAATAGATATTTAAGTCGCCAGAAAAAAAAGCACAAACACATTTTTTTTTAATAGCATAATTTGCAAATTATTTAGAATAACATGTTCAGAACGCACCTTTGACGATTCATTTTGCTTAAGAAATGATTTAGTACTCAAAGATTATAATTATTCACGTTATTAGATGTATTTCAATTCTATATACTTGTGTATCAAACCAACTAGTGCTGTTTTTATTATGTATTGGATTCTTGTCATAAAAATAATTATGTGGGTTCATAGTAAGTATCAGCATTTTGTTCAATTGTGTACAACGGAACGTCATAATATGTCATCGACGCGCGCCATGGATTGACAGTGTCAATACTGTCAATTACAACGGGTGTCAATTTGACACTAATATACTGTAGTGTGTAGTCTTTGCACCCGGCGATCTCGCATTGTTGTTGTGTTGTTGTTGTTAGTGTGAATATTGTGATAAGTACTGCACTGTTTTGGATTTCCTTCTGTTGTTTGACCTTGGCATTGTTTTACAGACTGATAACTAGGTACCGCTTGTGACGATTATTCTGTGCTTTTGATTTCCGGACACCGATAACCTCAAAAGTATTTTTTGCATTATTGAAATATCTTGGCTATTTAGATATTATTTTCGAAAGGGATGGTGTTTACTACATAAAACAATCAAATCTCACTATAATTTGCTTCTGTACACTGAAAATAAAACTCAGGTCCAGCTTCTATAGAAATATGACCGATGTTCTTTGAAGACTTCAAACGTTTGGCTATAAAACCTGTGTGATAGACGAAGGATAGACGCACAGACGGACACGTGAGTGACAGCAATAGGGCTCCTTCGGGTACGGAACCCTAAAAAGGATTCAAACTTCTACGCATTTATTCATAAAGACACTTGTAGAATTTCTTTAAAAAAAAGTATAAAGTAATCATTGCACTAAAAAGAGAAACGGTCATTAACAAATAAACTGAAAACCTTTTTAAATTATCGCTTTCATCCCACTTTATATCAAGTACGTTTAAACTTCCAATAATTAATTAAATGTCAACACTTAAAATGGCCGACACCATACATTTGGCGCCAACATTAAGCCCGTTAATCCGACGGCGCCAGATCATTTAAGTCCAGTTTTTTGATGTTAATTACAGCAAAAAACATTTTGGGGTTAAGTGAACTTGATCGTTGAAAAGTATGTCAGAGGGAATTAAAGAAATAATATTGGCGAACGTGAAACTAAGCCGACGTTCGCACGGACGTAAAAATATCGCGGCGATTTTTTTTCGCGCATTGGATTTTCAACGCTCTGCTTAGCGCCGGGAGTTGATAATCCAACGGTGTGTTTTTCGTCGCGCTGGGATGCACTCTGTTGTTGCTAGGTTGGATTCTCGAAGCTCGGCTCAACACTGAGAGTTGAAAATCCAGTGCGCGATTAAATCCCGCCGCGATTTTTTTACGTCCGTGCGAACGTCGGCTAAATGTAAAGTTTTATTATCTCTGCCAGTATAAAGTAAGTCTTATTAGTCCTTTTTATGGTAATTATGTAGGTACCTGTATCTAGATAACCATATGGAAATTGTTGAAAAGAAATTAAGTACACGTTGGAGAGAACAGGTCCGACAGAAGCCTAAAAGTCTGACAACCAGTCTTACCAAGGGGTATCGTATTACATAATAACTGGGTTGTGGAGGTCAGACAGGCAGCCTGCTCCATGTAAAAGCTGGGATTCCGCTGCATACAGTTAGACTAGGAGCCAACCACAAAGTGGTTGGAAAAAGGCTAAGCAAATTGATTGAATGAAGTACAAACATAAGAGCAAATATTTTACACATAAATAAAATGGGAGTCAACGAGAAAAGCACAAAATTTACGCCTTATTAGCGATGTCATAAAAGGACTTAATGCGTAAAGGCTCCCACAAACAGGCGCGTCACGCGACGAACACACGACTTGCCTTTGTGTAGCGCGCGATTTGCGTCGCGTGTCGCGCCTGTTTTGGAGCCTAAGGGCCGGTTGTTTCAAACAGTTGGTTAACGTAACATACGTACCGTCAAATAATGACGAACGTAAGATTTTAACGTTCGTTAAATACAAAGCGAAACACACTGCAAAAAAACCAATTGTCTGTGAAACAACGCTTTTTTTGGTTTGACGATAGTTAGCGCCATTTTTGACGTATACTCGTGCGTTAAGTGTACGTGAAACAACCCGCCCTAAGCCGACGTTCGCACGGACGTAAAAATATCGCGGCGATTTTTTTTCGCGCACTGGATTTTCAACGTTCTGCTTAGCGCCGAGAGTTGAAAATCCAGCAGTGTGATTTGTCGACTCGATGGGATGTACTCTATTGTTGTTAGGTTGAATTTTCGAAGCTCGGCTCAACACCGAGAGTTGAAAATCTAGTGCACGATAAAATCCCGCCGCGATATTTTTACGTCCGTGCGAACGCCACGGCACGGTATTAACCGTGCTAATACGCATCAAAGGCAATGAATGATACAATATACAACGTGTCGCTTTGCATCCTCGTTAAATTTCAGGGTGTGGTACAGAACATTAAACCGAACAACTTTCTCCATGGCACCAACATCGTATTCGTGTCCACAAACTGTTAAAAACTCTTTCTTTTTTTTAATTCAACAATCAATACACCGCTATTTTTTAATTAGTACAAAAAAAAATGGGGCTCTATCCGTACCCGTTACTGATCATATTTGTGTAGTCAAAAGTAAAAAAAAACGAAAAACCAAAATTGTCCACAAAAAATTGTCATAATTGGTAAATTCATGATTATGATACGATAACAGCTGTTGGAGGCGGGGCAAGTTCGAACGAGAGCACGCGAATGCTAGAGCGAGAGAATGAATACAACTATGAATAGCCTGTACAATATTTCCATAAATTGAGTGACATTTTGGGATATAAACAAACGCCAATAACTTTGCTGTTTATGAATATGATTTATTGAGACTTTACATATATAATAACAAGACCTCCTCTAAGAAGCCCTTTAAGTATTTGTACTAATTAAAAACTAGTGGTGTATAATGTTAATATATGATCATCAATTCATCATGTAATAATTATCATTTCTTAATACTAAAACCATTTTTGCTAAATGTAGCTCTTTTTTTAATTTTTTTTTTTTGTAAACAGGAGTCAAGGGTTTGAGCTGAAAACCAGCGCTTAGCAACTCGCTAGGGGACCTAAGCATAATGCTGACGCTTAAACCTTTTGCTTCCGGTATTATAGTTTTGTGTATGTACCACTACTACTAGCTGTAATACTGGAGACAATAAACATTTATTCTATTCTATTCTATTCTATTCGCGAAAAAAAATTCAGCTGAAACTTCAATACCTTCTCGACGCAAATGTATGGGACAGCTGATTATTTTTTCGCGATTACGATGTTGGTGCCACGGTAAAAGTTGTTCGGTTTGATGGTCTATACCACACCCTTAAATTTGACAAGGATGCAAAACGACACGTATATATAAATAACATTGTAGGTAAGTATAAATAGATAGATTTAAGAGTTCTCAACACAGAACTTTATGTAAATTGTAGCTATTTTCATGCAAGAAACACGATATTTTATGCATTATTTCCCTTTATGGGTTACAGAACGACCAAGCCATTAGTATTTGAGACATACTTGAAACCCTTGCTGTGTACATTGACACCTCATGCAGATTTGCAGTACACTTAACTTAAATTTAACATATACACGTGGCATTATTCAGTAGGTACGTATTTTAAGATGAGACTTCTGGGTGACAAGAGTGACAACTGAAAATAATGGGGTTGGCTACTGTCATAGTGGCGCTAGCATAGCTTTAACCAAAATTATATTCATTTGTATGAAGTATTTGTTTGTTTAAGATTTTACAAAATGCCTAACAAATGTGAAGTGCCTTATTGCAAAGAAATAGGTGCACACCAATTTCCGATAGCTGTAGAATTAAAAAAAAGTGGTTAAAAAAAGTAATTTAAAAAAGTGGTTTAATTCGGCTTTTTGTAGTAATGTATATTGGCGAAAAGTATTATGAAATGTATTCTTCCCACAAACAAAACTATTTCATAAATAAAATAGCTTGATGTATAATTTTAAGAGTATACCTTTCAATAAGGTGTGCTTTTCTTCCTTGTAAAGAAGCACCTCGTTTTTTTCAGTTCAGCCTTTAGCTCGCTTATTCTCCATGTTGAGTACATGTTTATCTTATCATCCATCCTGGTATTTTGATGAAAAAAATTACAAAACCGAACACACAAATTGAGTAAACAAAATGTGACAGGTGAAAGCTATGCTAGCGTCATCTGCCAAAAGTTTTAAGGAGCCAACCCCATTGTAATAATTAGAGCCATAGATAATGAGGTAATTATTCTAAGATTAGAGCAGAGTGGTCCAAAAAGGAACTGCATTTAAAAAAAAAACTACTTAATTTAGAAAATCAAAAATAACTTAAAAATCAAAAAAGTAACCCAGTCTAAGTGTATATCCTAGTCAGAAAGTCGCTGAATATGTATATTAATTATATATTGTAATTTTAATTGCCGTTATTTTCTTAAGGGGTCATTGTACTCATCATTATGAACAACTTTTACAATGGGACCAAACCTGAAATCGCGAAAAAAAAAAAAAAAAAACCTAAATGTATTTATGTTCGCATAACTCGTCAAAATGTAGGGAACAGCAGTTTTTTTTATAGTAGGTATTACTATCAGAAAATAGATTATTAGAAAATATTTTTTCATATTATTAAGATTTCAAAAACACTAGGAGAACACGTACATCGGCTACATATCAAGCTAGCAGATCTCACATTGTAAAGGATTTCCGTACGATGATAGGTCAGCTTATACTGGAAATGTATAGCTTGATATGTAGCAGTGTGTACAGTGGGCTGCATCAATTGGGTACCCCAGTTGCATTAAAATTTTAATACAACTGGGGTACCCAATTGATGCCGCCCACTGTACATGGAGAAAGAAAAAAAGGTTATGGTATTTTCCACACATCTTATTAATCACAGGATAAAGAAAAAAAAAGAAAGAAAAGAAAGAAAAAGTGTTTATTCTGCACAAACAAAACGCACAATAGAAAAATAAAATAATAAATAATGACAAAGTTTAGTACACACAGTATGCAATTAAAGCAAAAGCCTCATATCTAAGTTGTCTTTGGTCCATTTCATTGGTTGATAACAGACCAAAGACAATTTACAACAGGATATTATGTCTATTATCCTCCCACATCAAGGTAAAATATTTTTATTCTTAGAACATGATTGGTATAGTGAATACCTCCAGGTTATGAATATAAAAATAATTGCTTCTGTGGCATTTACCGTATTCGTCATTCGTAGTTCAGACAGGTTTTGATGATTTTATTTTTATAATACACACTAGCGACCCGCCCCTGCTTCGCACGGTTTTTAGGGTTAAAAGAAAAAAGAAAGAAAAACTATTTACTTTTATTAATTTTTTTTATTTACTTTTTTTTTTTGTTACTTTTTTTTTGGTTGTTTATTTATTTATTTTTATTTCCGTACCTCAAAAGGAAAAAACGGAACCCTTATAAGATCACCAGTCTGTCTATCTGTCCGTCTGTCACAGCCAATTTGCTACGAATCTAATGGACCGAGTAAGTTGAAAGATAAGTAGGTACATTATTATGAACTTCTGTGACCCAAACCGGACGGGTAAAGTAAATAATTAAATTATTATAATTTTTTCTTTCTTTCTTTCTTAAAGGGGGTCACTTTTGGGGGGCAAATAAGAAACGTTTTAGTGTATCTCACAAACCGCGCGTAACACCGCGGGGCTAGTTTATAATATGTATTAGATGTAGAAGATAAAAATCGTCGTCATCTCTATAAGTGTACGACCAGTTTCGATTGACATTTTAATACTAAGGAATGATGAAGAAGGAAACAAAATGATAAATAAGTAATTAATTATTAATTTCAAGGTTCCGTGTCAATCTTTTAATACGCTCAAACATTGTTCTACCTCGTTTCGTCAGTCTACCTAGGACAACACGAACTCACGAGCTTTTAGTCTTTAAGAAAATCCGTAAGATTAATAATTCTCCTGCCCTTATCCCAATCTACAACGTGTAACGTTAAATGCGCAAAACCTCTTAAGGTGTCATTGTACTCATCATTATGAACAACTTTTACTATGGGACCAAACCGCGAAAAAAAAATCAGCTGTTCAGTACATTTTGATGAATTATGCGAACATTAATGTACTGAACAGCTGATTTTTTTTTTCGCGATTTCAGGTTTGGTCCCTTAGTAAAAGTTGTTCATAATGATGAGTACAATGATCCCTTAAGAGGTTTTGCGCATTTAAAGTTACACGTTGTATTTGAGGTCGGCGCAAAAAGCCTTTTTCTTCCATACTTCTCTATTAGTCGTCATCTCGGTAGTCACCCCCTTTCTAGCCATGTCATCTTTCACACAGTCCATCCATCGTTTCTTTGGTCTTCCCCTACTCTTATAGCACTTCACATCCGCAAGATTGGCGGTAATACCTACTTAGTGATTAAAGTATTTTTTTTAAACATTTTTACACAACGTCCTTTTTTAAGGAAATTACCCAAAAAGTTGATATATGAACTTTACTAAATAATTCGATTAGGGCCTATTTCACGATGTCCGAATAGCTACTACTAAATAAATAAAAAAATGGAACAGAGTTTGTATGAAATTATCTGCCAAGTAAGTTAATAGGAACTTAATAGTAGGTGGTGAAACAGGCCCTTAAGGCGCAGATTTCCTGAAAACGATCAAAAAGGTGGTTTTTTAAAGCTGTGTATCTCATAAACAGTAAATAATTTTGACATGTAAAAAAAATATGATATTTTCAAGTCCTTTTTGCATACAGTGATGGAAGCCAAAACATAATTAAACATACTTTAATGCACCAAAAAAATCTTTAAACATACCTCCTAATAATCTTTAAAAGCTGTTTATCCCTTCATTAGCAATTATAAATACGACTGAGGCAGCATGGTCATGGAAACATTTGTCGTATTAATCCGACTGGGGTGGTCAATAGGATAATGTAATACTAACCTAAACTCGTTCTGAAACCCTACCTTTTTTTTTTTGTTTGGGAAATCATCAAATGACTTCTCCCGCTCTGGGCGGAGCGGAAGGGCGTGTCAGACTTTTACTGACTAAAACCCACCCGTGTTCCTTCAGTTGCCTATGCCAGGGCCACGGTATCTCTTTCAAACAACCCGCGACCCAACCCAACCAACGAACCCGACCATACATACAACTTTCATCATATTAGGTAAAGCAAGAAATGAAAGAGAACATCGGAATGTTTACGTATTGCCCTGACTATGACGTGTCTACTAATAAAATGATAATATAATGTTGTATAGCAAGTCATCTGATAGGAATGTTAACTAATCCGTACACGTAATTGAGACTAGCCCCAATTACGTATTCACGTTTTGATTTACAACCTTAGCATTTAGCTTTAGCATTTTTTTTTCTTTTTTTTATTACCTAACACAAGTTTTATACCCAAATATGTATGTTTAGGTTATAGACTTATAAAAAAACCGACTTATAAAAAGAGCGAGTAGGACTCGCGCACCGAGGGTTCCGTTCCGATTTCTCAAAAAGTGTGCTATTTAGAGACATCGTTTTATTTTTCCTGTAATCTTTACATAAACTTCTATCACAAAGAATAATTTTAGATTTTTATCTTTGCAAACTTCGGAGATAAGGGCGGGGAACGGTATCTTTTTTTCACATTTTTCTTTTTTTTAACCGACTTCTAAAAAAGGAGGAGGTTCTCAATTCGGATGTTTGTATTTTTACATTTTTCATCAAAAGCTGAAAACTGTGCGGCCTAAAAAAAAATTGAGAATGTGCAAACAGCGCTCTTTCATGTGATACCCCACATGCCCTAGTAGCCCCACTTTGAATTTTTAAGACCCCCTTTCAGTCCTTGTTACAAAAAAAATATAAATATTTTTACTTCTTTCTTATTTGCAAAATAGTTGGGTAAACGTCATCTAAAACTGTTCCAAATTTCAAGTTGATAGCATTGTGACAGACAGACAGACTGAGTCACACCATAAGGGTTCCTTTTTTACCATTCTGGTACGGACGTAACCCTAAAAAGGAGGACTCCGCGCCACGCATGTCGAAAGTGCCTGTGTCGCCTGAAATACAATCATGGTTTATTTATTTTTATTTATCTATTTTGAAGTAAAGGCTCCTACTACACACTATGCGGCGGCTACAGCCGCCAACAAGCCCGGCGGCATTCCCGGGTGGGACTTTGAGCCGGCGGGCTTGCCACCCAAAGGTCGTATACCCGCCATATTCTAGGCTTTTAGACCTCGCTTTAGCCCCTTAGTGAATAATCTACTATTATCGGCCTAGGAACTTCAGCAATGCGTGCATGACAAATTATAGAGATATTATTTACGACCTTATATGACCACATTTAGTAACACAAACTATACACATTACTACTATTAAACATTTGCATGGCATAGAGATTAATCTATTAGATATGACCATAAACAATAATCACACTTTTTGTCTTTTGGTTCACAACAACAAAACAAAAAGTATTTTTATTAAAATTTCACGCTTCTCGATTCCTACCGTGGCTAAATCGGTTATTGTTAGCAGTTTTGTATTTTTCTTTTAAGTTTTTGTATTAAGGCCGGTGTGATGTCATTTTTGAACACAATGTAAATGTGATTTTGTTATTACAATAGTTAACTATTTGTGGGGCTCGTGGCTAAGTAATAACAGCCAGGTCGATCCATCAGGTTAAGCCACGCTTGCCGAGCTTGGTCCGTGGATGGGTGACCTTTGATCTTTACATATAGAGACCCCTCCGTGCCTCGGAAAGCACGTTAAGCCGTTGGTCCCGGCTGTTATTAGTGGATCTTTGACAGTCGTTACGGGTCGTCAGAAGCGTGAAAGTCTGACAACCAGTCTTACCAAGGGGTATCGTATTACCCAGTTACTGGTTTGTGGAGGTCAGATAGGCAGTCGCTCCATGTGAAATACTGGTATTCAGCTGCATCCAGTTATACTGGAAGCCGACCCCAACATAGTTGGGTAAAAAGGTAGGCAGATTGATATTGTTTTAAAGATATTTTAGATGAAGTCGGAACTGTAAAATATTTGCAACGCTGCAATTTACCATTGCTTGCAAAATTATTCGGTTTAAGGTTGATGCGCCAGGGTAGCCCGCGAAATTCAAAATTTCTTAGGTTTTTTGCAATTTGTAGGTCAGTGTGAGCTTGTATGTTGATTAAAATATGATTCGCGGCCGTAGCTAATATGGCTTTACAGAATTATAATCATTAGAATCAGCAATACAACTCCATAAGTTAGCATTTGCCTCAAATCTAGCGATTTCATGAAATCATGAGGTTTGAGGTAAATGCTAACTTATGGAGTTGTATTGCTGATTCTAATGATTATTAATTAATATTTTTGAGGCTGACGTACCTAAACTAATTAGTAAGGTATCTATTAATTTTCTGATATATTTTTAGAAAATAAAACTATGTACTTAGGTAAGTAGTTTACTGTTGTGAAAACTTATGAACAGTAAAAATGTGTTGCTTGCTTTTTATACGAACGAATAACTTCGCTATCGAAATACAATTGAGAACCTCTATTCCCTTTGCCATGACCCCATTTAAAAAAAAAACATTATTCATAACCTCAAAAGATATATCTCATCTCAGCGTCTAATATAATAGGAATCAATAAATAATTCGTTTAAAAAAATTCGAACCAATAAACGCCTCCATTTTTAACCGACTTCCAAAAGGAGGTGGTTCTCAATTCTTCGGAACCTTTTTTTTTTTTTTTTTTTTTTTTTTTTTATGTATGTTCCCCGATTACTCGAAAATGGCTTGACCGATTTGGATTTTTCTTTTTTTGTTCGAAAGGGTATACGTCCCAAGTGGTCCCATGATCATCAAGTCAGGATCTGATGATGGGATCCCATGGAAATCGAGGGAAACCCTCAAATTTTATGGGCACACCTATATCGATTTGGGTATTTTTTATAGTAACTCGTGCATTTGCTCTCGGAAAGTACCATTCGGTGAACTGGAACTGATGATGAAGACCACAGAGGGCCATCGGAAATACTCAATTATATCTAAATATATAACAGGTTGCGATTCGATTACTTTAATATGGTTTATGCTCGTCAAAATAATGGTAACGGTGACTTCATCATGAGCTCCATTTCTCCTGGTTCTTACTAGGAGAACTCCTCAACAATTAACGTCCCTCCATCGGGAAAAGCAACATTTTGTAAAACGTGATGAGCAGTTGACATTGGGTTATTGTAACTTAGATAAATTACAAACTGAACCACTAAAAAGTGAAAAATAAAAACTTTTTTACAAAAACAAAAACCGACTTCCAAAAAAAACACTACAAAGTGAAAAATAACTTTAATTTCGGAAGTCGGTGGCAAAAAACTAAAATACAGATCCAAAGACACCGACTTCCGAAATTAAAGTTATTTTTCACTTTGTAGTGTTTTTTTTGGAAGTCGGTTTTTTAGTACAAAAACACGCTAAGAATCTTCAATCATAAATATATTATTATCATAACGTCGATTTTGACGAGAAAAATGTAAACAAAAGTTAGTAGTTCAAAGTGTTCTTAAAAAAATATTATAAACACAAGTAAAAATAGTTTTTTTATAAGTTTACGAATGGTTTTGCTCCAGGCCTAATAACCGTAATAGCTGCTTACCGATGTAAACAATTTGTAAGTTATGGCATTTTAACAATGTTTTGATTTTAGTCTACGAGGTTCTTCATGTCTACAGTCTTAAGGCGCGGACTGACTACGCGTAATCTATTGTCACCATTAGCTGGCTTGAAATAAGTTTGAAAATTGAAAATAATATTTGTGTTGCGTAGATGTGACTAAGCTGCGAATGTGCATGTATTTTCCAGGTTTTCTTTAGATTATTCAGAATACAGAAAGAAAGAAAGAAAGAAAATACATTTAATATGCACAATAAATTAAATAATTGTCCGTTAACCGGACAATTTATGTCGTTATCGCTGAAAATACAAAGATGCCAAAGTTTATTTTTGTGGAGCTAATTCCAATTTTTTTATTGGGAATATCAAACTAGTTTCTACTGTTTTTAACCGACTTCCAAAAGGAGGAGGTTCTCAATTCGTCGGAACCTTTTTTTTTTTTTTTTTTTTAAACCGACTTCCAAAAGGAGGAGGTTCTCAATTCGTCGGTACCTTTTTTTTTTTTTAAACCGACTTCCAAAAGGAGGAGGTTCTCAATTCGTCGGTACCTTTTTTTTTTTTTTTTTAAACCGACTTCCAAAAGGAGGAGGTTCTCAATTCGTCGGAACCTTTTTTTTGTTCCCCGATTACTCGAAAATGGCAGAACCGATTTGGATTTTTCTTTTTTTGTTCGAAAGGGTATACTTCCCAAGTGGTCCCATGATCATCAAGTCAGGATCTGATGATGGGATCCCATGGAAATCGAGGGAAACCCTCAAATTTTATGGGCACACCTATATCGATTTCGGTATTGTTTATAGTAACTCGTGCATTTGCTCTCGGAAAGTACCATTCGGTGAACTGGAACTGATGATGAAGACCACAGAGGGCCATCGGAAATACTCAATTATATCTAAGTATATCACAGATTGCGATTCGATTACTTTAATATGGTTTATGCTCGTCAAAATGTATAATGGTAATGGTGACTTCACCATGAGCTCCAGTTCTCCTGGTTCTTACTAGGAGAACTCCTCAACAATTAACGTCCCTGCATCGGGAAAAGCAATATTTTGTAAAACGTGATGAGCAGTTGACATTGGGTTACTGTAACTTAGATAAATTACAAACTGAACCACTAAAAAGTGAAAAATAAAAACTTTTTTACAAAAAAAAAACCGACTTCCAAAAAAAACACTACAAAGTGAAAAATAACTTTAATTTTGGAAGTCGGTGGCAAAAAACTAAAATACAGATCCAAAGACACCGACTTCCGAAATTAAAGTTATTTTTCACTTTGTAGTGTTTTTTTGGAAGTCGGTTTTTTTTTTTTGTAAAAAAGTTTTATTCGGTTAGTTTTTTTCTTTAAACCCTTCTCTGTCCACTGTATTTTTTGCGTCGAATAGTTTCATTTCGTTAAGTCATACTCGACAATCCAAGAAACCAATTTTTGTGAATATTGAGTTAATACCGTGCCTTAAAAAAAAAGAATTTATCAGCTGCTAGTCGGAATCCCCGCGTAAAATAGGGCTAACGAAAACAAAGGTGTTCTATATTTAAATCAGAACAGCCGGAACAGCCGGTCTGAATAAAATTGATGATAAATATCACTCATTCAACGTAGTACTTACCTATAAAAGAAAGGTTTAGGTGGTAAAATAAAGGTAAACAATCTTGATGTGACTTTTTACACAAACACATACTAAACAAATAAACTACTGCTTAAACTAATGGTTCAATTGATTTAGTAATCATTGTTGTTGTATTTACATTGTTTTTAGTTGCATTTTATTTTTAAAATGAGGTTTTAAAATAAAAAAAGATAAAAGACACATCAAGATTGCTTACCTTTTTTTCACTACCTAAACCTTTCTGGTAGTAAAATCATTAAAAAAAGTTGTAAAACAATGAATTCTGCCGTCCAGACTTCCGTGTGCCTTGGGGAAACCAAGTGTTCGTTTACTAAATGACTACCATTATATGCAAATAGAGTTCATTATTATTGCCCCACTGTACAATCGCGCATACACGATGTCTATCAAAAGAAATGTCAATCGGGATTGCCTATTTGTAACCACAATGACATAATTTTATAATCACGACGTCAGAATAGGTAGGTATATACTTAATCAGCGTAACACAAATAGAGTTTTCAATACACTTCCTCGAAAACTGGTTCATATTGCACTACGATTAGGTTAACAATGCAATGTATTTCACACGCGTGTGATTTTTCATTTTCCAACACGAGTGCGGGAATACAAATTGCGACAGATAACATACTTACTTTACTTAGTCCAAATTGCTTCAATGCCTCTATTCACAACTCTCTATTCGGAGGTGAATGTTTTTTTTTTAAATCTCGGACAAGTCTTTAATGTTTTTTGAATATTTAAATAATGTTTTTAAATAGAATGTGATCAAAAACCATGATTATTACAATAAAAAAAACGTTTATGGATAAATTAACATTTATTTGTGTTCTATACTGAAAAACATTTGAATTTTCTATTTTTCATATTAGGCTGTTTATCGGCTTCTCCTTCAACCTGGCGAAAGCAAAGTATGGAAAAAAAAAATTTAATTAGTTTCCTAATAATTAATGACAAAAATATTTTCCGTTATTTAATTTTAATTCTTCAAAAGTGTATTCGTCGTTTGATACACGTGGACATTTGTTATTGCAGTTCTCGGCTCAAAAACAACCTAGCTACGGCTCGGGTGTTAATTCCGCCTCGAATGCAATAACAAACGTTCTCCACGACTTGTATCAAAATGTACTAAATTAGGTTTAGAACTTTTTTAATAATGTTCGTAAATGTCAATGCACCCACAATAAAGCCTATTAACATTCAAATTAGCTGTCAAAATCGATTTAGCTGAACATAAGTTACGTAGTTTATTCGTCTAGACCAATTTACGTTATCTATTCGGACCGAATGCTGGCTGATTAGAAAAAAAATAGAGTACAATTTTCGATACATCCTGGCGCCTGATACATTTATTCCTAATCTATAATTAAGAAGTAAATCTGTCAAAAAGATCGGTTAGCTGTCAAGAATGAAACATTATGAATATGATACGATGAAGTTCCTGTTTAGCGCCAGATTTTCAAGGTTGATTTGTGTTTTAGTCTTTTAGGATATTGTCTGTGTACTGTCTTTATCTTTTATCTTTTGCATGCAATATTCATCTTCCATTATGTCTCATGCATTGTAGAGTTGCTAAATGGTTGCTAATAATAAATGGTTTCACATGAGTCCGCTACGTGACCTCGAAAAGTGCTACGCCGAATAACGCAGTGCCGAAAGTTTGCAGTAACGAATAACATAATGACGAAAGCACGCAGCAACGAATATCATTACAACGAAAAGATCAATTTCGTCTGAGATTGCACCTATTAACAGTTTGATATTAGATCGCGAGTAAATAGACCTCAATTGCGTAAGTAACACATAGTATTGTACCCCTACATAAGAATCGGGTTTTTTTTTTTTAAATTTCATCAACATTCACTGCGTTATTTTACGTTGTTGAGCAGACACATTTTTTACGTTATTTTACGCTGTTGAGCAGACACATTTTTTAACGTTATTTTACGTTATTGAGCAGACACATTTTTTTACGTTATTTTACGTTGTTGAGCAGACACATTTTTTTAAGTTATTTTACGTTGTTGAGCAGACACATTTTTTTACGTTATTTTACGTTGTTGAGCAGACACATTTTTTTCGAACATAATGAAGCAATGCATTAGTAACCCCTCAGATGTCTGAGGTGGGCTAATTTTAGACCCAAAACCCCAATGGGGAGATTGGGGGTTAGTTGGGATTACTTATCTTGTAACGTTTATTTGTATTTAACCGCCTTCAAAAAAGGAGGACGTTCTCAATTTGGATGGTTTTTTTATGTGAGTTTGGGCATGGATGATTTTGCAGTGTCCCATCTGTATTAATCTGTGGTAGGTAGCACAAAATAGATGGATTAAATTAGGTCCTAAATAGGTCAGTGTTTCCAACCAGTGAGGTCTACAAGAAAACACAGATTATCAGGCTCTTATCATTCTGGGCAAGTTGTTAAGCGCATTGAAGGGGAACGGTTATGCCTAGGCCGCACACATCGCGATAACCCGAAGATTCGCGTCATTGCGATGTATGTAGCCAAGTATTCGCGTATACTTCGGAGCTTCGTGCGTAGTCGCAAGGACTTCGCTCCGCTGTCGGTAAACTCTCGCAGATCAAAGCGTTTTATCGCGATGAACTTCGCTTGCGCGGCCACACTTCAGTCGGCCCCCACCCTTCGTGCGTAGTGGACGTGTTAAGTTAAACTACAGTGCATAATATAGCTGAAGCTGTAACATGGATTGGAGTAATGATAAAATTTTAGAATTTATTGCAAATTACGAGTCTGAGCCGATTGTTTTTTACATGACATAAATGTAAAAAATAATTATTTGCTGCCATAAAATACAGAGCAACCGCGGCGTCCATTTTGTTTTTTGCGTTTGTACCTACATCGCTCGTACATCACGATAAACTTGACAACACGCACTATGTGGCCGCGCAGCTTCGCTGTAGACCAAAGACGAAGTTTATCGCCCGAATGTCATCGCGATGTGTGCGGCCTAGGCATTAGTAACCTTTCTATAGTAACTTAGTTTTGCGAATAGCTGGCTAATCCTGGGGAGTTACCAGTGGAAGTGGAAGGTAGAAGTGGCGAATTACGAGTTGTAGGTCGTAGATTCGAACCCCGGCAGGCACTTTACTTTCTACTTACTATTTTTAATTTTGATTTTAATTTTTGTAAATTTTTTCCGTTTCTAAAAGCCTAATGAATTTATCTATCGTCATAACTCATGTCTGTGATTGATTACTTAAATTGCAGTTTTTATTTTCGTCAGCATGTAGGTACCTAATGAACATAAAGATTAGCTAAGACTATATTTTGACATTCTGTGAGTGTTAACAACTGTCAAAATTTTTGTTCCTCTATCTTATTTTTTTTTTGCAAGATTTACCAATGTTTTCTTGTTGTTCAACATAGATAAATAGGTACTTAGCATAAAGTCAAGGCAGGTTATTTCATAATATAATAATGTGCGTTGCTAACACCCTTTGTCATGATAATTTCGTTAACAACTGAAAATATATTTAACAGTTTTATGACAATCGCTTATTCTTATTCTGTTTTAAGTTATTTTGACCTGGTGGTTATTAATATTTACGAATTAATTTTCATACACGTTCTTTGTCATGCTAATTTCATAATACGTAAAACGATATTTTCAACCTGCTGTGAGAGAGAAAATATTCTTATACTAGCGGACCCGACAAACGTTGTCCTGTCTGAACGATCCTAAAACCCATCTGCAGCGCCACCTACCGGGTCCAATTGTGTTTTCAAATCATCCAGGAACTCATTGAAATATACACACAAAATTTCATCTAATTAGGTCCAGCCGTTTAGGAGGAGTTAGGTGACAAACACACGTACAGAATAATTATCAGGGATACAGGGTGTTTCTTTTAAGGTGTCAAGCCAGTGCAAGCTGATAGTAGAGTTCCATACATATCGATTTAACCCCCATGTATGTTCTACGATTTTTTGTAGTTTTCGAGTTATTTTGGATCCCTCATTTCATATCAATGGTAGTGGTGAAGGATAGTAGTAGGTATAAAATTTATGTTTTTATTATCAACTGAGCTCTGCTTAAACGTATAGGAATGGTAAATATCACGATTGACAAAAATATGCAAAAAAAATGATAAAATATGAAAATTACAAGATTTCAGATACACCACTTTCTACGACCGATTTCAGCAAATAATGCTTTATTTAGAACATTCTTGTTCAAAGGTGACCCAAAAAAAAGATATAATTTTTTAAAGGAAAAAAAAATGTACTTAACTCGAAAACTACAAAAAATCGTAGAACATACATGGGGGTTAAATCGATAGGTATGGTACTCTGCTATCAGCTCGCGCTGGCTTGATACTTTAACCCGTCGCACGCCAATTAGCAGACACAATAGATTTTCTATTGTTATCTGAACACCTGGGTGTGCAATCGACGTTTAAAGAGTTAAACGAAACACCCTGTATATATGTTTGTAATCTCGTTCTTGAAAACGGCTCTAACGCTTTCGATGAAAGTTGCAATTTAGGGGTTTACGGGTGCGAAAAATCGATCTAGCTAGGTCTATTAACTGGGAAAAAAATGGATTTTTTCTCTATTTTCATCAGAGCATTCTTCGGTCGCCCTGGTACTTATTACTTACAAGATATTATATTTAGGTAGGTAATTACTGTTACATTAAATGTTTCACTCAATTGCTGTCCTGACCAAAACCAGTGGATATGGACAGCTTTAGGCATGTTAGATATAGGTGCCTATAACAAATATACTAACAATACTGACATAATTTTTAGTGTTCCGTACCAAAATGGTAAAAAGGAACTCTTATGGTGTGACTGAGTCTGTCTGTCTGTCTGTCACAGCTGGATATCTCAAGAACTACTAATGCTATTAACTTGAAATTTGGACGAGTTTTTGATGACGTTTGCCGAACTATTTTGCAAATAAGAAAGAAATATTTTTTTTTTTGCAACAGGGTCTGAACGGGGGGAGGAGGGGGAGAAAAATCTGAAATTATTTTATGTGATAGAAGTTTATGTACAGATTACAGGTAAAATAAAACGATGTCTCTATATAGCACAGTTTTTCAGAAATCATCAACAAAAACCGGCCAAGTGCGTGTCGGACTACGCACAATGAAGGGTTCCGTAGTTGGTATAAAATTATCCCAAGAACAAACTTAACATTACAGTTGAAAAGCATGTTCTCCCATACATTCCAACAGTAAATGTAAGTTTGTACTCACAATATTGAGAGATTTACCATGTTATTTTAAGACTACAAACTTCTTTCCTGTAATCTAAAGATATATATCTATTTTATGTATTTTTTTTTCAAAATTTTAGGTTCAGTAGTTTCGGAGATAAGGAGGGGGGGGGAATGGTCAATTTTCGTCTATTATCTTAAATAACTTTAAAACTGTTTATTTTAAAATTATAAAAAAATATACTTAAAACCCTCATAGTAAGCCCTTTCATTAAATTTGATATGTCACACGGTACAGTTCGCGAAACTTTTTTTTTAATTTTCTTATTTGCCCCATAAAAGTGACCCCCATATTCAAAATGTATTTATTTACTTTAGCCGTACGTGTTTGGGTCACAGAAATCCATATGTGTACCAAATTTCAACTTAATCGGTCCATTAGATTCGGAGCAAATTGGCTGTGACAGACGGACAGACAGACAGACAGACACACGAGTGATCCTATAAGGGTTCCGTTTTTTCCTCTTGAGGTACGGAACCCTAAAAATGACATAAATGATGGTACCAACCCCTGACCGGTTTTTTTATAGTTAGCATTTGTTACTAACATAAACCTACCTACTCACTTTTGAGATTTTTTGTCTTATTGTGATGTGATTATGTAAATTGTACCTAAGTATGGAGTTTTGTTCCCCCACCCTATTACTGCCACATCTCACCCGATCCCGAATCTTTCTATGTCTTTTTTTCATAGTGCCCCGTTACCTACACTCCAACCCTAAATAATTTTACTGAGGTCTTGGGATCCAAAATTTATAAAACCAATTTTTTTTTTTAAATTGGTGTTTTTGTGTCTATATTTTTTTTTTTATATCCGGGACTATTAAGTATATTATGGCTTTTGCCAGACCCGGATCTATTAAATATTCATTTAAGATCCAAATAAAGTATATTTTTGGGTCAAACCTTTTTTTCGCATTTGAGAATTTGATTCGAATTTTTAACATTTTATCAGCATGGGTAAGTTTTGATAACCTACATAATGTAAGGTATACAATGATGTGCGTCGAGATTATAAATATTTTTCTTGTTATTTTAAATGAAATTTTAATGCAATGATTAATTTCCTGATGATTTATAAATTCAACGTTTGTCCGAGATTGCGACAGATTGAACAAATAAAAAATATTAAAAATATATGTACTTAATATTTTTTTACGATTCGTTAATTTGCTACGATTTAGTTTTATTATTAATTCGCTTATAAACTGTTGTTAATTTTTTTTTCGCGTCAATAAATTTTTTTTTGGTCCTAAGGAAATAATATGAATAAGACGCGCTGCAGTCATTAAAATTCATAGCATGTCTATACCAATTACATGGTTATTATGAACTTGCTGATTACTTTAGTTATATAACTAAAATAAAAAAAATACGGAATATAGTACTTACGTGTAAGCCATGACACCTTAACACTAGCACAGCCTTAGAGAAAAAAAAAATGCAAAATCCTCTCTTTAGTACTCAAAACACAAGTCCAACAAAAAAAAAACTAAATAAAAAAATATTAACTGCCCATTTTGTTCCTATCTCAAAAAAGCACAGGCTGAAAATTTATTTATTTATTAAAAAAAGAAAACAAATAAACGTCACTTTTGAATTTCGTATTCGCGCGGGAAAAGCGAACGTTGCTCGCGTTCGGTCCGTACGGATGTCGCAACAACACTAAGACCTGGCGCCAACCAACACCTGATTTAAATAGCAGTTTATATATTTGTATGTATAATACATAATATTAAGTATCACATTCGCTTGTTTTTTTGGACGATGATTATTTTTTTGACGCCTTTTTCTCAACCTTCGTTCATCCTTTGAGTTGTGGGGTGCGCGCGGGGTGCATTGACAGCTATTTGACAGTTGACACCGATTTGCACATGATGTCAGGCCTATCAGGAACTTCTTTCTTAATTAGGACGGTGGAGGTCAATTCCTAATTAATATTTTAGTGCAGAGCGATATTTCATAATTTAATTTAGATTTTTTAATTTCATTATTGACAAATTAATCAATACGCGGAATATTTGACAGAGATTTGCAACGTTGTCAAGTTTCTGATGTACTCTCTTTTAAGGCTTGGTAAGTAATTATCCCTTAGTTAGGGTTCCGTACCAAAATGGTAAAAAGGAACCCTTAGGCCCCTCGCCCACGGCGACTTTTTGTAGCGATGCTGTCGCGCGTTTCGTAAACGCGCGACAGCATCGCTACTCGAATCGAATCGTGGTGTAGGCGAGGGCAAACAGATAGCACCGCATCGCGACTGTATCGATGCAAACGCGCGACGACATCGCTACTGCATCGCTGCAAAAAGTCGCCGTGGGCGAGGGGCCTTATGGTGCCACTCAGTCTGTCTGTCTGTCTATCACAGCTGGATATCTCAAGAACTACTAGGTAATGCTATCAACTTGAAATTGGAACAGTTTTAGATGATGAAATAAGAAAGAAATGAAAATATTTATATTTTTTTTGTAACAGGGACTGAAAGAAAAAATTTCAAAGTGGGGCTACTAGTGCATGTGAGGTATCATCTGAAAAGAGCGCTGTTTGCACATTCTCAAAATTTTTTTCTTTTTTTAGGCCGCATCGTTTTCGACTTTTGATGAAAAATGTTAAAAAAATACCGTCCCCCCCCTTATCTCCGAAGTTTGCATAGGGAAAAATCTGAAATTATTCCACGTGATAGAAGATTATGTAAATATTACAGGAAAAATAAAACGATGTCTCTAAATAGCACAGTTTTTCAGAAATTATCAACAAAATTACATCGTACTTGAGCACCGAGGCTTCCCTCGGTGCTCAAGTACGACTCGCTCTTGACCGGTTTTTTTTTTCTCATGGGGTGTATCCTCAATCGCCATAAAAACCTTCCGTATGAGGAGCTAGGATATAAGTAATCTGTAGTGAGAAGAATCCGATGGTTATGTTAAATAAGCTGGCTTCCCATTCCACCCCTGAACGTATGATCCTGGGTGCAACTCCTCGTAAAAGCGTAAAATAAAAGTAAAATATACAGTGTTATAGGTAAAGAGAGAGATCCTTTAAGGGAGTGTATTATCTCTGAAATAAGTTAAAAAACTTTTTTTTATAAAAAAAACAAAAACACAATAAAAATTATTTTAATTGCAAATAAAATATTTACAAAACCAAAGACACCAACTTCCGAAATTAAAGTTATTTTTCACTTGAAGCGTTTTCTTGGAAGTCAGTTGTTTTTTTTTTGTAAAAACGTTTTTTTTTGGAATTTTTAGCTTTCGTACCTGCCCCACACAAATTCGTATATCATTACTTCCTACTAAGTATAACAGTAACAGAAAGTAGGAGATCACAGGAATATACCCTGTCAAACAAAAAAATAATTATTAAAATCGGTTTTTAAATGACGAAATATTGAGGTAACAAGCACTTAAAAAAAATACAACTAAATTGAGAACCTCCTCCTTTTTTTGAAGTTGATTAAAAATGAAAAATCTGCTGTTCGTGTACTTCAATCGTGTAGGATTTCAAAAATTAAATGAATTGCATTAGGTACCTACATGCTTTGGGGGCAGCGAATTAAATGAATTGCATTAGGTACCTACATGCTTTGGGGGCAGCGAATTAAATGAATTGCATTAGGTACCTACATGCTTTGGGGGCAACGAATTAAATGAATTGCATTAGGTACCTACATGCTTTGGGGGCAGCGAATTAGGTCATCGGCGTGTGTTAGGACAATCACTTTAGATATTCCTGCTCCTAAGGTGGCTGTGATTATACCGGGTGTAAAAAGACACTTGCCGAAGCCGAAAACCACATAATATTCTACCTATTATATGGATCGTTATTTCTGTTAGGGTTAAAGGGGAAAGCCAAAGGAAAGACCGTTCTAAATGATTTCAATAGTATGTTTATTATCCTTTACTTTATAATATCGGAAGGCGTGATTTACTAATATTACGTGAGACGTCTGGTCTCATGCAAGGCTAATAGAAGAGTACAGACGCTATGAGAAATTCAGGATTTCAGTGAAGTGCTGAGGGCGGGCTCAGACATAAAAACTAATATTTATGAGTTACAAACAGAAAGATTAATAGTCTTGAAGTAGGGCCATTTGTTTTTGCTATACTCCAACAATTTCCACTAGACCACACCTGGGAATATTGAAGGTCAAAGTCGCATTTTTTTTTTACTTTCTTACTAAAACGAATGTTAAACTAAACTTTTTCCGACAAGTACTACGTGTATCGTAGAGCGAATGGGCGGGGCCTGAATTCGCGATATACTGCGCTTAATAAAAAAATTGCTTTTTTTATACCTCATAATCAAATTCCAAAAAAAAAAAAAAAAAAAAATAAAAAAAAAAAAAAATAAAAAAAAAAAAAAAAAAAAAAAAATTCAAAAATCAATCAAATTCAAATTCCTCTTCAAATTTTACTTATTATTAATATTTTAACTTGTTAGCTTAGTTGCTAACATTTTTGTGCATGCTGTGGTCTCCTGTAAGTGAAGGAGTACACCTACTTGATACCTGATGTTCCCTATATTTATGTTTCATGTATTGTGTATATCTTTTGTTGGAAATCCTATATAAATAAATAAATAAATAAATAATAAAAGTCGTTTCCCAGCAATAAATTTTGCGCAAAGCTACTTAGATGTACAGTATGCGTAGTTGACGGCTTTGTGATGTGTCTTTTTACACTCTGTATTCTCGTACCACGACCACCAAAGAATTCGCAGACCGATGCATAGTTTTTGTTATTAATTTTGCTTTTACATATTTTTTTAAAACAATTTAATATGTAAGTAATAAATACAATACAGTGTTGAACCCCTGAAATTTCAAATGTTCAAAACTCTCAAGGATTCCACGAGACAGGCTCGACCTGGCTATGTTTATTCTTCTTTTTATAATTATTTTAGCAGTAGGTAGTTCATTTGTATTAGTTTTATGGAAATGTACTTATTAATAAAAATAATTTATTTGTAAAAAAAAAAAATTGTCGTGGTGGGCGGCTGATTGGCTCCTCAGCAGCGCCTGCCTTTGTAGGAACAAAAGATTTTATCTTCTATAAAAATAAAAAGAGAAGTCCTGACTGACTGACTGACTCATCAACGCCCAGCCCAAACCCTTGGATCTAGAAAGCTGAAATTTTGCACAGAGGTTCCCTTTATAATGTAGACAAGGAATAAGGAAGGAGTTCCCGGTAGTTCGTTCCCGTGGGATATTTTCCGACATCCACGCGGGTGAAGCTAGTCCTTCATATTTCAAGATTGGTCCCATTGTCAAAGTTTTTTATTAGTTTCGTTTAACCTAACACATCATTATTTTGGTATTTAGATAGAAAGCAACTTATTGACTTTTTTGTATGATAATCAAAACCAAATATGCGGAGGAATTTTTCGACGCCATATTTTAGTTTTTTATTAGTTTTAGTTTAAGATATTATATTTTTAAGTTATTTTAGCTTATATTTAAGTATATTAAAATAAAATGAACACTTTCAATATAATTGATTTTCTGTTATGCAACCGAAAATCAATTAAATGTTAGTTCTCTGAAAAATAGGCACAAAACTTAATAGCTTATTAATTTATAAAAGTCCTTATATTAAGCATTTTTGCTTATGAGTTATGTATGACTGACTGACTGACTGACCTCATTGCGTTTAGTCATTAACAAAACAATAATTACAATTATATGTCTATGACTAAATACTATTTATTGTTTAATCAGACATTAAAAGGAAATAATTAATTAATAGTTTCCTCTATGAAATTGTAAGAAAACAAATAATGACTAAAAATAATTCAGCTAATTTAAACAATTAATTCATTATTGTTTACTTGTGAATAAAATACTTAATAAATTGAATGACTCAAGTGGTGAGTCGTATACTCGTATACCAATGTTAGATATTGTTTAAAAATAGAACGTCATAAGTTGGTATGACCTACCTACAGTGTTGCTAAGTGCCAACTCATTTGACCTGTGGGCCTAGACAAAGTGACAAGTGACATTATAAAAAAAACGTCAAAAAAGTATGAGACTGACATAATTTACCGAAAATCTGTCAGTTGAAAAATGCTGAAGAAATACAGAACGCTACGAGTGATTGCAGCTACAAGATTTACGTAGGCCCTCTGGTGGTCGAAGTTGGAACTGCCCATAGCTGACACTGACTGACAGTTCACAATTTTTTGAGGTGAAAATTTCTTTAGGCGCGTTGAGCGATTTTTTGGACAAACTTTTATTTTGCTGTGTCCGACAGGGTCCACGATTGTTACGACAAATGTTTACTTACCACCTAAGAATATACATTGTCGAATGCAATAAATAATTGAGTATTGAGTATTGAAAAATTTCGTGATGGCCCAGCCCGCCACTATGCACGAAGTTGTGGGTTCATATCCGGGCAAGTACCAATATGACTTTTTCAATTAATTATTGAGTTTATCTTGGACATTACTGAGATCGGTGAAGAAAAACACAAATTCTTAGACAGTTATTTTGGTAAAACTCTTAGAAAATAGAAAATAATTGACAATAACTATCAAAAACCAACGATCAAAAACCAACGATCGGGCCCTCGCCCACGGCGACTTTTTGTAGCGATGCAGTAGCGATGCTGTCGCGCGTCCGCATCGATACAGTCGAAATAAAAAGCGACTCTTGCTACGACACAATAAAGTGCAATTCAGGTCGCACAACGCTTATCACCTACAGTGTTATATTCAACTAAAAGTGTCCTCTCTTTCTATCGCGTAACTCTTATACCTTCTGAGCTACTGAACCGCCCCGTGGACGGGGCCCGCCGCGTACTTGTAGCTTCATACCTAAGGGCTCTCCCCCACGGCGACTTTTTGTAGTGATGCTGTCGCGCGTTTACGAAATGCGCGACTGTATCGCTACTAACGTGCGTTAGTCGCATTTGCAACGCGCTACAGAAGCGATGCCAACGCGCTACTAACGCGCTACAGTATCGCGACTGTATCGATGCAAACGTGCGACCGTGTCGAACGACATCGGGGAGAGAACAGAGGGAGGGTGGCGCGTGAGTGGAGAACCGAGCTTTCGTTGCCTACGCTTCGGCTGCTTACGTAAAAGCAGCACCAAAGACAACGCGACGAATGTTGCCTCAACGGAGTCCATCTTGCAACTGTAGCGATTGCAGGTATTTTTGTGCCGTTACTGCATCGCGTTTGCATCGCGACAGAAGCGCGCCAGTGTCGCGTTTGCATCGCAACTGAATCTGCGCCCGTGGGCGAGGGCACACAGCTAGCGACCGCTTCGCGACTGTATCGATGCGGACGCACGACAGCATCGCTACTGCATCGCTACAAAAAGTCACCGTGAGCGAGGGCCCTTAACTGCGTAGTGTCCCATCTGTATTAATCTGTAGCTATGTGCCTGAAAAATTACTGATTATTTTCGTAGAACTTAGAACTTATTCGTAGAACCTAGAATAGCGGTGGCCGCCAGCTGCCACATAGCTACTGCAATTTACCGGTGAATGACGTCATTGAAAAGTTATGAAAATAAGATGGTGTGTTTTCTTAGAGAGATTTTTGACACCGAAAAGTCAAACCCCGCTACCATCAGTTTCATGAATGCCGTCACGTCGTCAGCCGGCCATTGTGTCTGCCACCTGCTCTTCTAGGAACCGTAGCTTAACGATGATGCGCCAAGGTAGCCCGCGAAATTCAAAATTTCTTACTTTTTTTGCAATTTGTAGGTAGTGTGAGCTTGTATGTTGATTAAAATATGATTCGCGGCCGTAACTAAATAAATAAAATAAAATAAAATTTATTAAAATAAAAATATGTTTACAAAAGAGTGTAAATAGATGGTTCAGTAGTAAATATTGATCTAGGCCTATGTTAGTAGTATTATAATAATCTGGTTAAAAACTATGGTATGACAAATATACAAATTATAGTTGCAAAAAAATAAAATTCTGAAGGTAATGTAGTGCCTGGCCCGATCTAGGTTTATTTAAACTTGTGTTTCAACTAACATGGCTTTACAGAATTATAATCATTAGAATCAGCAATACAACTCCATAGGTTAAAACCTCCACTTCAAACCTCATGATTTCATGAAATCGCTAGATTTTACGTAAATTCTAACTAAAAACAATGTATGGCAAGGGCAACCTGGTCCGTCTTAAATAATTCTACAACTAAATTCCGCGACACCATATTTCTATCTTTTATATTTTATCTTTTATACTTCTTTAAATTTTATTCTTTTAAAAAAGTATTTTTTCGACATACTTACTTTTGGATGAATATTTAAACAACACAATATTATTATTAATCTTTATCAAAATAAGTTATTTTATAATCACCAGGAAATAAGATTTGGCCCTTACAGTATGTCAATTGGTCACATAGTTTCGGAGATAATATAAAAACTTTTTAACAAAAAAAAACCGACTTCCAAAAATCACTACAAAGTGAAAAATAACTTTGATTTCGGAAGTCGGTGTCTTTCGTTTTTTATTTAATTTCTTTTTTTTTGCCACCGACTTCCGAAATCAAAGTTATTTTTCACTTTGTAGTGATTTTTGGAAGTCGGTTTTTTTTTTGTTAAAAGTTTTTATTTCTCGCTTTTTAGTGGGTTTGTTTATAATTTGTATAAGTTACAATAGTCTAATGTCAATTGCTCATCACATGTTACAAAATACTGCTTTTCCCGATGCTGGGACGTTAATTGTTGAGGAGTTCTGCTGGTAAGAACCAGGAGAACCCCTCAACAACCACTCACCACACGCATTGTGTGACGAGCGGAAATTGCTTAGCAACCATATTAAAGTAGTCGAATCGCAACCCGTGAAATATTTATCATTGAGTAGTTCTGGTAGCCATCTGTGGTCTTCATCATCAGTTTCACTTCACCAAGTGGTGCTTTCTGAGAGCAAATGCACGAGCTACTATAAAAAATACCCAAATCGCTATAGGTGTGCCTATAATATTTGAAGAGTTCCTTCGATTTCTCCAGGATCCCATCATCAGAACTGGATTTTGACGAAAATGGGACCATTTGGGAAGTATACCCTTTCCAACAAAAAAATAATTTTTCAAATCGGTTGGCAAGCGACGGAGTTATGCGCGAACAAACATAAAAAAAAAAAATAAAAAAAAAAATACAAACATCCGAATTGAGAACCTCCTCCTTTTTTAGAAGTCGGTTAATAAAATTACTAAAACGCAAAATAACTTTCATTCATACCGCTCTTGAGCATCTAACATGCTTAGTGCGGACGTTTTATCTATTTACCCATAGATCCTCCTCCTCCTTAGTCGTTCACTCTTGCCAGAGTGGTCGTGGTTGATGACTCTGCATTTGCTCTGATGACCCATAGATAGCGTTGTGCAAACTATTTTTTCTGAATTGCGAGATTTTCCGCGAATTGGTGACCCTCTCGATTTATTATTTCAATATTGTCGGTGGAATACAGCGAAAGAGTTTTTTTTTTGTTTGTATATTTGAACACGCTAATCTCTGAAACAACCAGTCAGATTTGAAAAAAATCTTTTTGCATTTAATAGCTCAATCAAATAACCATAAGTTGTATAATTACAAAACTCATTGAGATGTATGACGTTAAGGCCCAGGTTTCCTGAAAACGATCAAAAAGGTGGTTTTTTAAAGCAGTGTATCTCATAAACCGTAAATAATTTTGACATGTAAAAAAAATATGATATTTTCAAGTCTTTTTCGCATACAGTGATGGAAGCCAAAACATAATTATACATATTTTAATGCACCAAAAAAATCTTTAAACATACCTCCTAATAATCTTTAAAAGCAGTTTATCCCTTCATTAACAATTATAATTATAATTAAAAATATACCATGAAATGTCAAATTCCAAACTGCATCCAGTGATGGATTACTTTTTATTAAATAGTTAATTTCTAATTTTATACGATTTTATTTGCATTTTTACGACATAATTCCGGTGCGCGTGAGAATCTTCTATCTCGTGCGTCAAACTAGACAGCCATAACGCCATTTCACTTACACACCGAGCTAAACTAATCTTGGAACCTGGGCCTTAAATAAAGACCGCACAGAGGGCTTAGTGCGAGTTTTTATACTTACTCGATCGCGTTTATGATAACGTTACCATAAGTCAATTCGTATGGAATAATTGTGTTTCCCATTATAGTCACCAGGCGGCGCTTGTTAATTTTCAGTACAAATTGATGTTTACGTTAACGTGATCGAGTAAAGTATAAAAACTCGCACTAAGCCCTCTGCACTTCAAAGTGAGCACATAGGTATTTATAACACCTTACAGACGTTGATTAGAAAATATTCCACATTCCTGGTCTGTACCTAAATACCTCAATCAATCTGCCCAGTCTTTTCCCAACTATGTTGGGGTTGGCTTCTAGTCTAGCCAGTATTTTACATGGAGTGACTGCCTATCTGACCTCAACAACCCAGTAACTGGGTAATACGATACCCCTTGGTAAGACTGGTTGTCAGACTTTCGGGCTTCTGACGACCCGTAACGACTGTCAAAGATCCACGAATGACAGCCGGGACCAACGACTTAACGTGCTCATCTATTATTATGGTTATTAGATCACTCTGTATTTAAAGCAGCTATAGGTACTTTCATGGTTCGTGATTGTGAACTTCTAATTAAGTAGTAAGTACTAGCTTTAGCCAGCGGCTTCGCCCGCGTAACAAAAGCAAAGCATAATGACGACACGGTTGGCGCAGTGGTTGAGCGATTGACTGCTGCGCAGCATGTCGCCGGTTCAATTCCCGCACGGAACAAATATTTGTACGACCTACAAGTGTTTGTTCCGAGTCTGGGTGTTTTTCTATCTATAATTTATGTATGTATTTACAAAAAAAACATTAGTTTATCAGTCGTTACCATAACACAAGCATTAGGTTGCTTAGCTTGGAACTAGATGGCGTTGTGTGAAATGTCCAAGCATATTTATTTATTTATTTTATAATCAGCCTATAATGTTCCCACTGCTGGGATACATCTACTAGGCCTCCTCTTGGTGAGAGTGAGCGGGCTGTAATCCACCACGCGGCCCCAGTGCGGTGTGGTAGATGTCACATGTCTTCAAATTTTTGGTTCTAGGACATGCCGATTTCCTCAAGATGTTTTCCTTCACAGTTTTGAGAGCAGCGGTGATGAAATTATTTACACAAAGTAAAGCGCCTGTCTGGGTTCGAACCTACAACTCGTAAGTCGCGGCCGTTACCACTGGGCCACCACTGATCTCTTCGCCCGCGTAGGTGTCGGAAATTATCCCACGGGAACCGTTCATTTTTCCATCCATCTCTGTGCCAATTTTCATCCAGATCCGCTCAGCCGTTCTGGCGTGAATGAGTGACAAACATCCATCCACACACCACACCACACACATTATTTGATTTGATCCAATCGCATTTATAATATTAATAAGATTGCAGTGTGTAAAAATTTTCAAGTAAGTGTCCAATAAAAGAGCAATGTGTATTTTAACGACGGCCAAGTCGGTGTAGTAAAGAATGACAGAACATTCTCTTCTAGTCCTAAGTGAATACGACTATATCTAAAGAACTGCTAAACCGATTTAAATGAAATAAAAATTAAAATGTAGCTATACAAAATTCCTATCGATCATTGAAAGCCATATTAAAATCGGTAGAGAAATTTAGGAGATATGATCAACTAAAAACAGACATTGTCAAAACAAAGATTTCACAGTATGTTATATGGGTGAAGCTGTAAATCGTCAGTGTCTTGAGCTAAAAATGATCCAGTGCATTTACAGTGCTCTTAAATATGTCGTTTCACCTGTTAGTCGGTTAACGATCAGAGTTTTGTTGCCAAACCGACGCGACGCCACTATAAACGAGCGCAAGCCAATGGAATGCGCTGAGGTAACTTTTGTTTGATATTCCAAATACATATGACGCATGTCAGGTGTTTGCATACACAGTTATTTTGGAGATCTCCACGCGTCACTCCTGGGAAGAAGTCAAGGACGAAGAAAAGACTTGTGCCCAGGGCCCCAAGTCTGCTATTTTTTAGAAATTCGTCATTCCAACACGATCATATTGTCACTGCATTGTCATTTTGCTAAAAGTTCGTAATCTGCTAAATTCATAATTTCTTACAATGGAGTGTCAGTGGTTGACCATTGGAAAGTCATAATGACGCCATTATGACGCCATTATAATAGTAGATTACCAAACTTGTCAAAATTAACAATTATGAAATCAATGATAGACCATTCTGACACTATTGTAATAGCAGACTTGAGGCCATGTACACTTGGGCCCTGTGTCCCGGAAAGCACGTTAAGCCGTTAGCCTCCCTAACTAGGGTCAGGGAGAGACGCTAGCTCGCCCGTGTGCGTTTGCGTCTTTACCATCGTGAACGCTCGGGAATGAGGATTCTACGTGCGCCTTCGCTTCGCCGTCGACTTCGACTTTCACGGTCGGTGTGCGGGGGCGGGCGAGTCGCTCGTCGATCTCTTATAACGAAGCGCCGCTGGGGTCGCGGGTAGTTTAAAAAAGATACCGTGGCCCTGGCATAGGCAACTGAAGGAACACGGGTGGGTGGGCACGCCCTTCCGCTCCACCCAGAGCGGGAGAAGTTATTTGATGATTTCCCATCCACAAAAAAAAAAAGGGAGAGACGCCAATAACATTTTTGTTTAAAACCAGAGTAATCTCAAGTTTTGCGGAGATAGGCAATTTCGCTAGTCTGTTTGAATGAGTCCTGCGGTGGAAAATAGTATCTCAGATGCGACAAGTCTCATTTGGAAACTAAAATATTTCTGCACCGTTTTTTTCAAGTTTGGATATAAGACATCATTGTCCGTGCCTCTTTTGCAACGAAATACACGAAACAGCACGCGGATTTACATTACTTTTTGAAGCCCGAAATTTGAAAAGCATTATTGTACCAGCAATAAAAATATCGCCGATGCAAACCCTAAGTATCGCCGATATATCGGCATTGGTGTCGGCACTGATTAATACAGATGGGACACTCCGCAAAATCATTTAAATAAAAAAACTTTTTTACAAAAAAAAAAAAAAAAAACATCCGACTTCCAAAAAAAAACTGCAAAGTGAAAAATAACTTTAATTTTGGAAGTCGGTGTCTTTGGATCTGTATTTTAGTATTTTGCCGCCGACTCCGAAATTAAAGTTATTTTTCACTTTGCAGTTTTTTTTTGGAAGTCGGTTGATTTTTTTTTTGTAAAAAAGTTTTTATTTTTCAATTTTTTTAAGTCAGTTTGTAATTTATCTAAGTTACAATAGCCTAATGTCAACTGCTCATCATCTTTTAATAAATATTGCTTTTCCCGATGCTTTTTGAAAAATCATCCCCTAAGGGGGTAAAATAGGGGTTGATTTTAAAATTTACAAAACTGCACGGATTTCGACAAAATTTGACAAGGCTTTATATAGCATCGTGCGAAAGGACATAGGATACTTTCAAAAACAATACTACAGGGGGTGATATAGGGGATGAAATTTTGTAAGTGAAACTCACTATTCCTTAAGTTAGGGATGTGAAAATTAAAATGAATGTTTTGATAAGAAATAAAGAAATATGCGATTCAGCGATTTAAAAAAATCATACCCAAAAGGGGCAAAATAGGGGTTGATTTTTTAATTTACAAAACTGCACGGATTCCGATAAAATTTGGCAAGGCTATAGATAGCATCCTGGGAAAGGACATGGGCTACTTTTTGTCTTAAAACATAATCCTACAAGGTGTGATATAAAGGGATGAAACTTTGTATGGGAATGCTTTTGGTAGGAAATAAAGAAATACAGTGTGTAAGGGACAGCCCTCCGCAAACTGATAGAGTGAATTCAGGATGTCATACTAAGATGACCGGTACATGAAGTTTTTTCAGGAACGTTATGGAAATCCAATAAACCCGGGTTGTTTGTGTTTTTGTGCACAAATCGGAGCGTCTATTACTGGTTGGGTGGGATAGGTAATAGGTATGCGGTGAGTTCGATGAATTCTGTAGCTAGACAGAAAGTGAACAGCTGATTTCACGCGTCGTTCGTTAGAATATTTCTACATTCATTGCTGGTTTTTTTGTTTTCAGTTTTGTTTTTTTTGCTATTTTTTACATAAATGGAGTGCTGCGAACACACAATGTAATTTTACATTGAAATAAAGAAAATGTAACTGAAAAAATTATTTAAAAAATGAAAATTTTCCTGAGAAAATTTCCGGTGGAATATGATTCAAAATGAGGAGCTGAATGCACCCTGTTAGTTTGCCGAGGGCTGTCCCTTACACCCTGTATATGGTACAGCGTTTTTGAGGGGGTACAATAGGGGTTGACAAATTTTTGTGTACCTACATCTTTTTAAGAGATTTAAGGGATTGGAATTGTAGTCATAGTTCGAATCTTGAGGTAACATTTAGTCTTTATTTCATTCGACGTTTTTACGAGGAAATTGTTTGAACGAGTGGACACTCGACAAAAGTTATTAGAGCGTGACTGGCATAATAAATTTTAAGTAATTAACAAAGTCCCCCCGCCGCGTAAGTCTGTCTGTTTGAATGCGATACCTAAAGTACCGAACGGATTTTCATACGGTTTTCTCCAATGAACGGAGTGATTCAGTGTCATTCATTATGGTTTTGTGTAAATTGGCTGAAATATGACGACGACTGTTGAAGATGTCGGAAAAAATCATGCCGACTGGTAGCTTTATGCCTACTATACACGGTAACGATATATCGTAGCGATTTGAGTTTGCACAGTTATATCGGACGGCCCTATGTTTTCCACATGTACGTTACCATGGGACATTTTCCGACATCCACGCGGGCGAGGCCGCGGGCCAAAGCTAGTACATTCATAAGACATGACAGAAAAAAAGATGATAGAGGAAAGAACTTTTTACAAAAAAAAAAACAACCGACTCCCAAAAAAACACTACGAAGTGAAAAATAACTTTAATTTCGGAAGTCGGTGTCTTTGGTTTTTTATTTACTTTCGTTTTTTTTTTGCCACCGACTAGTTATTTTTCACTTTGTAGTGATTTTGTGGGAGTCGGTTGTTTTTTTTTTGTAAAAAGTTTTTATTTTTCACTTTTTAGTAGTGCCTATACCACATACTTACAAATCTGAATACCACTCTGCACTCTCTCCTCCTTTTTTGAAGTCGGTCAGTCAGGTTGTATCTTTATTAAAAATATGATTCGCGCCCGTAGCTAATATGGCTATACAGGATTTTAATCATTATAATCAGCAATACAACTCCATAAGTTAGAATTGACCTCAAATCTCATGATTTCATGATATAAGTAGTCATTCAATAAGGTAATATGAACTTAGAGAGTTGTATTGATGATTTTTATGATTATAATTCTATAAATAAATATTTGATACGGCCGTGAATCATGTTTAGATCAACGTACAACCTAATAATGACTTGCAAATTGCAAAAAACGTAGGAAATTTTGAATTTTGCTGGATACCCTGGCGCTTTTGGCTTAAGGGAGATGTTGTAGATATATCAAACCAACGTAAATCTTTCCTATGCACTACGAACAAAAACGTTAAATAATAATAGTTGACTAAGATAGACGATACCAGAAGGGCAATTCTCGTACTTAAAAAACGTCCAAATTCAAGTCGCAGTGTCATCTCAGCGACAATCAATGTCAAAAATGTAGGGAAATTAGAGGCTTTTTTGACAGATTGCGACTGAGATTAGAATGCGAACGTTCTTAAAATTACGAGAAGCCCCTCAGGTATAAAGATAGCAGTACCTACCATTATTTGGAGAATTAATTCCAACTTGGATAATCGATACAAAGGAATCGATATAACCTTCGCCTAAATATATCAGGGTCTTGAACTCAAAACAAAAATAAATCGCCTGCGGGAACCATGTGACCGCGTCTCGAAAGCATTCTTTACGACTTCTCAAATTGAGTTTGGCGCCAAAAGAAAAAGGGTCGTTAAAATTTTTAAAGGGCCATAAACACTTCCAGACTGGAGTGTTAATCGGGAAGAAAGGATTTGAATACACTAGCAAAAGAAAGGATTGAAAATTAATTGAGTTGAGTTGCCATATCAGATAAAAACATACTACTTAGTAACAAACGAATTGCATTTGGCACGCTCGAACATAAATAAATTTATTACCTATTTCTTGAAGTTAGTCCATACATACAAACATACATGTCATTCGTGGATCTTTGATAGTCGTTACGGGTCGTCAGAAGCCCGAAAGTCTGACAACTAGTGTTACTAAGGCGTATCGTATAACCCAATAACTAGATTGTGGAGGTCAGATAGGCAGTCGCTCCATGTAAAATACTGGTATTCAGCTGCATCCGGTTAGACTGGAAGCCGACCCCAACATAGTTGGGAAAAGGCTAGGCAGATGATGATGATGAGTCCATACTGTTGAAATAAATGTATTCGTTGTATACAGTTTACTTATTTTTCTACACTAAGCATTAATTGCCGTTCCTCAGGCCACACCAAAGCCCATTAACGAAGAAAACCAAAATGAAAAATATATAAATGTCTCGTACCTATGTAAATAGGTGCTCATTTTTATTTAGGGTTCCGTACCTGAAAAGGAAAAACGGAACCTTTGTAGGATCACTTCGTCGTCCGTCTGTCTGTCAGGACCCTTTTTCTCAGGAACGCGTGGAGCTGTCAAGCTGAAATTAATATCAAATACTAGGTCTACGGTCCCTTGGAGCTCTAAAGAAAATCAGGCTTCTACGTCAAAGCAATAAAAAATAATACGGCCATTTATATGCGACATATTTTGATACTCGCAAGTAAATCAAAACCTTTATAGGTACTTAGATACCGTTGACCTAGAAGGCAAGAAGCATGGTCTCACAGCACAAGTAAAGGAAAAAGTCTGAAAATAGGTTATTTGTAATTTTATCCCATAAACAATTTTTTTTTGGCATTACAAACTTAAATTTGCAGTTGAAAAATTGACCGTGACGTTTATCAGTGTATCAACTACAATGTTAAGTTTATTTTTGGGACAAATTATTGGGACAAATTATTTTCAGCTAAGGAACTCTTCATTGTGCGTGGTCCGACACGCACTTGGCCGATTATTTTTTGACTATCATCTCATCTATATAATAGGTCTTTACCTATGAAATTGCCGTTTTGTATGAAAAAATTTAAACGAATTTTTTTCATGTATTTTTTATTTGTATTAATCGAAGTAATCACCCATGCAATCAATGCATCTTTGCCAACGCAGTGGCAGTTTATTGATGCCCTTCTTAAAGAAATCAGCTGGTCGAGAGGCAACAAATTCTTCAAAGGCATTTTGTACTGCCTCTCGGGTATTGAATTTTTTTCCCGCCAAGAAGTTATCCAAATTCTGGAAAAAGTAGTAGTCTGTAGGCGCAAGGTCAAGGCCAAACAAAAATTATTTTGATTTGAAATGGCCAGTACTGCAGAACGGCAATTTCATAGGTAAAGACCTAATATATAAAATGATAAACTGACTGACTGACTGGGTGATATATCAACGCACAGCCCAAACCGCTGGGTCTAGAGATTCCAAATTTGGCACGTAGGTTCCTTTTGAAGTGTAGGTGTGCACTAAGAAAGGATTTTTCAAAATTCACCCCCTAAAGTGGTGAAACGGGGGTCCGAAGTTTGTTTGAAAAATCTTATTCCTTGAGTTAATAGACTTGAAACTTGGCATGAATATTTATTTAAGTAAATTATAAAGTTTGTGACTTTTAGTTTTCCTCAACTACCCCCTCAGGAGGGATTGGGGGGTGTCAAAATTTGTATCAACGCACGGCCCAAACCACTCTAGGTATTCCAAATTTGACACGTAGGTTCCTTATGAGATCTAGGGTTGCACTAAGAAAGGATTTTTCAAAATTCAACCCCTAAATGTGTGAAACAGGCGGGGTCCAAAGTTTGTATAAAAATTTTATTCCTTGTGTTATTAGACTTGAAACTTGGCATGAATATTTATCTAAGTAGGTATGTTATAAAGTTGGTAATTTTAAGTTTTCCTAAACTACCCCCTCAGGAGGGATTGGGGAGTGTCAAAGTTTGTATCAAGGAATTTTAACGCGCGGTCCAATTAACTCGAAACTCAGTATTTATACTTGAAACCAATAATTAAGAATAACATGTATCAGGGTTTTTCGAAAATCTACCCTTAAAGGGGTTAAAACCGGTAGTAAATTTTACAGGGCAGGTTTTACTGCGGGTCTTGATTAACTCGAAAATTGATGTTAATAATGTTTCAGTCAAGTTACGTTGGTGTCGGTTGGTGAGGAGGGTGAGAGGGAGGATGATAGGGAGGGGACGGAGAGGGATAGGAGAGCATAGTGAGTGGGAGGGTGTGGAGAAGGGAAGAGGGGGAGGGGAGGAGTTGGTGAGGGTATTGGGGAGGGGAAAGTGGTGAAGGGGGTGAGACGGTGTGGGAGGGGGAGGACAAAGCGGTGAAGAGTTTGAAACGGGATGAGAGGGGGAGGGGGATGGAGAGGGTGAGGGGGAGGGGGAGAGGGTTGGGAAGGGGAGGGGTTTAGAGGGAGAGAAGGAGTGAGATTGTTTATTGTTTATTGTTTATTGAGATGGGGATTATAGGGAGGTTAAGGGTAGGCTTTTTGTATGGCACTGATTCATTGAAGAAATCCAGCCCGACAGAAATGAATGAAAAATAGAAAGTCGGAAACTCGGAACGGCACAAAAAACAGGAGTAAACTCCAGTCGTGCGTCGGAGCTGACACACACTTTTTTTTGTTTGTTTGAACGCGCTAATCTCTGGCTTTAATAATTATTTTTGCATTTGATAGCCCAATTTTAAGGAAGGCTATAGGTATATTTAACATAACTAGGACTCTTAGGTGCCGTGCAAAAGAGAAAAAGTCAGAAATAACGCTGCGCGAAAACGAAGTAATAGCGCGGGCAGGCAATGCGATGCGACGGAGTGGGTCGGGGGAACAAGATATTTCACGCGAACGAAGTCGCGGGAAGAAGGTAACTCAATGTTTTAGTTCCTGTGGCAAATTTTCCGACATCCACGCGGGCGAAGCCGCGGGCAACAGCTAGTTTGATATAACCGGTTGAAGATCCGACTTATTCAATCGTTACTAAAAACCAAAACGGACCACTTAAAATATCATACCGTCTACTCGGGCCTTAATAATTATACTCTCTTGGAAATACTCTCTAAATAAAAGGTGAGTCATAACTTTCTCTGGAAAACAGTTTTTAAATTCTCCTGTTCCAGAAACCTTATTTGCAAATCGCGTTCCTTGTTATAAATAAATCAACTTCAGGGTTCATACTTACACTCATTTTGAAATCTTATGCGTTTCTTCATGCTTGCCGCCAGGGCCGCGGGTTGTTCGAAAGAGATACCGTGGCCCTGGCATAGGCAACTGAAGGAACACGGGTGGGTTTTAATGAGTAAAAGTCTGACGCGCCCTTCCGCTCCGCCCAGAGCGGGAGCAGTCATTTGATGATATCCCATCCTCAAAAAAAAGGTCTTCTTCATGCTTGTAACTTAATTCTTGGTACTGTAGAGGTTTCATACAATGGACAACCTTTTATAATACAGGTGGACATTCCATCACCCAAGCATCAAACTACTTTTATAATACAGGTGGACATTCCATCACCCAAGCATCAAACTACTTTTATAATACAGGTGGACATTCCATCACCCAAGCATCAAACTACTTTTATAATACAGGTGGACATTCCATCACCCAAGCATCAAACTACTTTTATAATACAGGTGGACATTCCATCACCCAAGCATCAAACTACTTTTATAATACAGGTGGACATTCCATCACCCAAGCATCAAACTACTTTTATAATACAGGTGGACATTCCATCACCCAAGCATCAAACTACTTTTATAATACAGGTGGACATTCCATCACCCAAGCATCAAACTACTTTTATAATACAGGTGGACATTCCATCACCCAAGCATCAAACTACTTTTATAATACAGGTGGACATTCCATCACCCAAGCATCAAACTACTTTTATAATACAGGTGGACATTCCATCACCCAAGCATCAAACTACTTTTATAATACAGGTGGACATTCCATCACCCAAGCATCAAACTACTTTTATAATACAGGTGGACATTCCATCACCCAAGCATCAAATTACTTTTGAATAAAGGCTGTTCTAGCTTTTGTTCAAAGGAAAAGTCATATATTCGAGATATAATGATAGTTTATTTTAAGTTAAAACTGAGGAACATAAAAATCTACAGCGTGAAATTTTAGTAGTATTTCTAATACACACATATAACATCGCGATTTTTTAGGAATAAAATATTTATAAATATTTTTTTAAATAGGATTATTTCACCTCATCGTTGGCAACACAGAACTGTCACTTATTTTAGAGATCCTTGAAACACAAGCTCTGTTTTCTGTACAGAGTGGTTTCATATACTTACATTCACTAGGTTTTCCTGAAAGGATATGTGAATTAGGTAGACTAATTATTGCAGCTTAGGGCTGTTAGGTGGCGGGTGGGTAATTATAATTCAGTACTTGACACTTTATATTCGTCATCACATTATAATGACATTGTTTGTCTGAACTTATACTGCATTAGTTGTGACTAGGTATATAAAAGTAAAGGTCTAGCGAGTCGTATTAGGAAATAATTTCAAAGGGTCGAAATCTTTACGGAGGACTATTTGTATATACAGGGTCAAATTTAAGTACCTAGCAAAACTCCGCATACGTGGTGGGTATATGTAGAAATTATAAAACAAAAACCAAATTAATTTAATGATGTTTTTTTGGGGTCACTACCGGCGCCGGCGCCGGCAGTGTAGTGACTTCATAATTAACTCTGTGGAGTTTCTCTAGCTTATTTAATTTGACCCTGTAATGTCTGCCTCGTTGGTTCTGTGGTCGCCGGCGCTAACTGCTGAGCATGAGGTCCTGTGTTCGAGGTTGAGCAAAGTAGCAGGAGTTTATAGAAGTAGGTAGGTAGGTACTACATAAGGAGTAGTACCACAATCTCAAAAAACCGGCCAAGTGCGTGTCCGACCACGCACAATGAAGGGTTCCGTAGTTGAAAAGAATTTATCCCAAAAACAAACAAACAAACAAAACATTGGATATCAAAAAAAAAAAAATTATGTCATAAAATTACAAATTCACAATTTTCGGACTTTTTCCTTTACTTGTGCTGGGAGACCTTGCTTCTTGCCAAATTTCATTATTCTAGGTCAACGGGAAGTACCCTAGGTATAGGTTTAGATTTACTTGCGAGTATCAAAAAATGTCGCATAAATGGCCGTATTTTTTTATTCCGTTGACTTAGAAGTTTGATCTTTTTAGAACTCTAGGGACCATAGACTTACGTTTTTTATATTAATTTCAGTTTGATACCTTCACGCGTTTCTGAGAAAAACGGTCTTGACAGACTGACTGACAGACAGACAGACAGACAGACAGACCGACAGACAGACAGACGGACAAACAAGTGATCCTATAAGGGTTCTGTTTTTTCCTTTTGAGGTACGGAACCCTAAAAACAAAGGCAATCAAAGGCCTCTGTGGTTTTTTGATGTAATAATTTAAACTCTGCTCTCTCTGTGTTGAGCAATAAACATTTGAATTTGAAATTGAATTTCTGCGATATACTTTTTTGAACATTAATAAAAAAAATAAAATAAAAAAAAACTGCATGTGTACGCACGGCTACAGATCAAGCTACACATTTCCAGTATAAGCTGATCTCGCATTGTATAGGATTTCCTTACGATGAGAGGTCAGTGTAAACTAGAACTGTATAGCTTGATGTGTAGCCGTGTGTACATCATTGTAATGTAGGGAAGATTATATTTGTACACCTGCAGAAGACTTATTCTTCAGGTGTACAAATATTAATTTAAGTAAATGAGGACATTTAGATATACAACTCTTCCACTTAAAACTTGCTTACAACCAATAAAACTAAGCCGTCAAAAAGATTTTTATACTAAGAATAAGACACAAATAAAAAAACCTGAAACATTTAAACTCAGCCCTGAAGAACATGACGCAAATCTGAAATAAGGTCAATATTCAAATAAACATACTACTTATTAAGATGGACGCTATATTTACGAGTAACTGGTAATATTTACCACCAATAACATAATACGTTCCGAGTATTTAAACAGATGTATTGATTTTCCTGTATTATTTAGTTTAGGTATTTTAAAAAAAGTGGTGTTGGCTAAATATTTTTAGATATACAATGGCCGATTCTCTTGTCACAAATGCCTCTAAACTAGACTAAAAATCACTAAAATTTTGTTTATTCCGGTCAAACGACGATTTCCTATTCTGAAATTGATTAAAGCAATGACATTGAACCTCTAGACGTTGCCATGATTACAGTGTGAAGTGTGGAAGTGAGATACATATATATGAAATTAGTAGGAATATTGAGACAAAGCATCGTATCTTCTGTCTCTTACGGCGTGCCGTAAATGATAAATGATAAATGATAAATGATTTATTTTCTGTAAGTAGGTTTGTACAAACACTTTTACACGTCAAACATATTTTTTTTTAAACTAGATGAGTTCGACGTTTCCTATCTGACTACTCTAAGAAGAAACGCCGAAACAAACTCAGAGGTCACAGTCTCTTTTAAAGTACAGACATAATCTTGGTCAGATCATGTGAAGACCATGTAGATTGCAGTCTGAAATGGTCTGTTGATGAAAGAACCACACAGATTGAGTGGACCTGTCCAGTCAGTGCACGCATTTGTCAGTAATCGTGCAGCTCAACTCAAAACTTAAGGAGCTTAACGATTCGACGAACAATACCAAAGAAAAGACATTTGGGTAGGCCGCATAAATTACTCAAACTGTCAGACTATAACTAAAACTGAGAAAAGGATAAAATAAATAAAAAACAATGATCCACGTAGTCTTCACATTCACAATAATTAAAAATAGTATAAGTAATACTTTACAAAGTAAATATTCATGTCATTGTATAGAATATGTAAAAAGGTATTTAAATCAACATTAATAGTGTAAATTTATTGGAGCAGCTCAATCCCAAGCCTTTTTGTCCTCAATATAGTCTTTGACAGTATAAAAGGCTTTCTGACAAAGTTTCCGCTTTATACAATTTTTGAATTTATTAAGGCTTAGTTCTTGAATGTAGCTAGGTAGTTTATTATAAAAACGTATACATTGGCAACTAAACGAACCACTTATTTTCTTAAGCCTGGTTGTAGGAACAACAAATTTGTGTTTGTTTCTAGTATTCACATTATGGACGTCACTATTTTTTAAACAAATTGATATTTTTATGAGCATACAAAAGATTTTCATAGATATACTGAGAAGGCACAGTCATTATATTAATTTCTTTAAATTTATCTCTGAGGGAGTGTCTGGGACTTAATTTGTAAATTGAACGAATAGCCCTTTTTTGTAAAACAAAAATTGTCTGAATATCGGCGGCATTTCCCCACAACAGAATACCGTACGACATCACACTATGAAAATAACTAAAGTAAACTAAACGGGCTGTCTCTAAACAAGTTAAATCACGAATTTTCCTAACGGCGTATGCTGCAGCGCTAAGCTTTTTCGAGAATTTATCTATATGGGGGCCCCATTGAAGTTTGGCATCCAAAGTTATGCCCAAGAACACTGTGGTATCTTCGGGAATCAACTCTTCACCCTTTATGAGAACACTAGTTTTTACTTGTCTAACATGAGGTATAGTGAACTTAATACACTTAGTTTTTTTCTCGTTAAGAAGTAGGTTATTAACATTAAACCAGTTAACTACTTTTGCGAGGGCGCTATTTACATTGTCAGTAACCAGCTGCTGACGTTTGAGTTTAAATAAAAGTGAAGTGTCATCTGCAAACAACACTATATCATGATTATCCTTTATGAGGTAAGGCAAGTCATTAATATAAATAAGAAACAAAAACGGGCCAAGAATTGAGCCTTGGGGGACCCCCATTGTTACTACGGATCCGGGTGATCTTTTCCCGTTAACATCAACTCTTTGAATCCTATCACTTAAGTAAGAAGTGAGAAGATCCAGAGAGGCGTTCCGGATTCCGTAGTGATGCAGTTTCCTGATTAATGTTTCATGAAGAACGCAGTCGAATGCCTTGGACAAATCACAAAAAATGCCCAAAACATCGCATTTATCCTCCCATGCATTATAAACATGACCTAAAAGTTCAACACCGGCATCAGTAGTCGAACGACCCCTTGTAAAACCAAACTGTTTGTTATGTAATAATTTATGTTTATTAAAAAATCTTTGCAGTTGATCTAAAATAACTTTTCAAAAATTTTACTAAAGGTAGGTAGCACTGAAATAGGTCTATAATTAGTAGGGTCAGATGTACTACCCGATTTAAACAACGGTATTATTTTACTATATTTCATAAGATCAGGAAACTCACCACGGTCAATACAATTGTTAAAAATAACTGCTAAAGTAGGTGCTACAATGTTTATAATTGATTTAGCAACGTCCACAGAATTACCCCATAGATCAGCAGTCTTTTTAATATTTAATGTGTGAAAGGTTTTAATTATGTCTCTACAGGTAACATATTGGAAATTAAACTCAGAATCACAAACTGAAACGTTTTCTTTAAGTAAAGACTCTGCAGCAGTGGGTGATGACCTTAGAGATTTAGTAGTTGATACGGGAATCTCAGCGAAGAACTCTTCAAAGGCCGCGGCGACTTGGGAATCTGATTTAATTATGTTGTCATCAATAGCAAGGCTGTAGTCACTACTTCGGTTGCTTGACCTTCCTGTTTCGCTATTAATGATATTCCATGTCATTTTTATTACATTACTACTATTTTTTATTTTTGTACTCAAGTAACGTGACTTGGCCATACAACAAACTTTTTTAAATAATTTAGAATAGTTCTTAACATATAAATTAAATTCAGCAGTGTTAATACAAGTCCGTTCATCATACAACTCATAAAGTCGTTTTCTACTTTTATGTATACCAATGGTGGCCCAGTCACTGAAGCAAGTGTTATTATTAACCGAGAATGCCTTTGGAATGAAAGTGTTATCAAATTGTGTGCAATACATATTAAAAAAATCATTATATTGTTCATTAGGGTCATCATTAGTTGACAAAAGTGGTAATTTACTCAAGTTTAGTTTTAAATGATTCCAAACGATCAGCTGTTTTTGGATTAACAGTGATATCCTTTTTAGTATTTTTTTTTATTAGATTTGGAATGGTAATCAATTGTCCGCAATGATCTGAGTCTAATAAATTAATAATTTCTTTGTGGGTTGGTGTAATATTTGTATAAATGTTATCTAGGCATGTGGCACTAGTGGGAGTTATTCTAGTGGGCTCTAAAAATTGGTTAGCAAGATTGTATGACTGAAACAAACTTATAATTTTAGTACTTAACCCAGAATTTTCTAACAAATTAACATTAAAATCACCACAAGTGATGATAGACTTGTTAGAATTATAGATTTTGTGCAATACTTCATCCATAACCTTTTCAAAACAATCATACAATCCTGATGGAGGCCTGTACACACTTAATATAATGAACTGCTCCAATTCTATACAGGCTAATTCAATTGTCCGCTCAACAGATAGGCTCACAATATCCTTACGATCTTTAAATTTAAGCTGTTTATTTACTAAAATTAATGAGCCACCGTGTATAGCATTTACTCTGCTGAACGAACTACCAACCTGGTGCGTATTTTCGCTTGGGCGAACCTTTGAATGTTAGCCAAACAAAGTGCTTTCACTGTTAGAAAATTTATCTTGAGTCCATTAATTTAACTTTTTTGGACAGTTCTTGCATTTTGCGTATGTATTGACATGGGTTTCAGTCCAAAATATGGAAGATTTCTTACGTTAAACTTAATTTCTCATACCACATAACCTAGAAAAAGTATTATATTGCTGTCTCATGACCGGCCACGCGGTGGCTCGATCTAGATGTTTATTATTTAAGGATTAAAGTGACACAAATTAACTATATTTTAGTTTGACAGCACTAAGATTGCACTCAGTTATTAATTTAGTGAAAATGGCAATTTTGCTATTCTGAATTTGACGTTTTTTTTATCTAAAATTTTGATTGTCAAACTAAATCAGACTATTTTTAATCGCGATTAAAAAGGTATGGAATAAAATTAGTTGTCATGAACTAAAATTCAGACCAACACCTTGAAGGTTTGCAAAGACAGTACTGTATTTTTTTTTCCTTAGATTACTGAGCAAAGCTCTGAGAAACATGTTCAATATACAAATATATAAAGTGTAAGCAACAAATACAAAAGTACAAAGACGTCAATATACGAACAGTATCAGAAAATACTTACACAACACACAAAATGAGCTAGCACCAGGACTAAGTGGAGTAGGAGAAGAACAGCATACAAGGCTGAAGAGATTTGTTAGGTTTTTTTTAATTTTTAGGGATCCTTACCTCAAAAGGAAAAATGGAACTCATATAGAATCACTTCGTTGTCCGTCTGTATGTCTGTCTGTGTGTAAGTCTGTCGAGACCCTTTTATCAGGAATGCTTGGAGGTATCAAGTTGAAATTAATACCAAATACGTAGGACTATGGTCCATTGGAGTTCTAAAAATCAACCTTTTATGTCAACGCAATAAAAAAATACGGCCATTTATGCGACATATTTTGACACTCGCAAGTAAATCAAAACCTATAGGGTACTTCACGTTGTCCTAGAATCATGTGGCAAGAAGCAAGGTCTCACGGCACAAGTAAAGGAAAAAGTGCGAAAATTATTAATTGGTAATTTTAGGACATATTTTTTTTTTGGGATCATAATATGTAAAGTTTGTTTTTGGGATAAATTCAGTCACGGAACCCTTTATTGTGCGTGGTCCGACACGCCCAGTGCGTGTCGGACCGCCTGTTTTAATTTTTTAGATGTTTCATCCCCAGTCCCAGCGATAGATTTGCCTATAGAGATGAGAGCTACGATACGATACGATAGTTTTAATTAAATAAATAAATAAATATCCTTGGACATTTCACACAACGCCATCTAGTCCCAAGCTAAGCAACCTAATGCTTGTGTTATGGTAACGAGATGGCTGATAAACTACTTATATACATTTTTTTTTTTTTGTAAATACATACATATTATAGATAGAAAAACACCCAGACTCGGAACAAATACTTGTAGGTCGTACAAATATTTGTTCCGTGCGGGAATCGAACCCGCGACATGCTGCGCAGCAGTCAATCGCTCAACCACTGCGCCAAACGTGTCGTCATTTAGATTTATTATGTATTAGTTTATTATTGTTTAATATAATTTTATGTATTTTATCTATGGGCCTAGTTGCCTGATAATAAAACGATTTGATTTGATTTGATACACAAATGGAAGCTCTCTTATATAATAATCACACTTCACACTAATATTATAAAGGCGAAAGTTTGTGAGTGTGTGTTTTTGTATGTTGTTACTTCTTCACGCTCAAACGGCTGGACTCGAAGTCGGCTCGAAGTTGATCAACACAGTGGCTTATTGTTTGGTGCAGAAAGGAACAATAAAAAAACCGGCCAAGTGCGTGTCGGGCCACGCACAATAAAGGGTTCCGTAGTTGAAAAGAATTTATCCCAAAAACAAATTTTTTAACATTGTTACCGAAAAAAAAATTTTTTTATGTGATAAAACTACAAATTAATAATTTTCGGACTTTTTCCTTTACTTGTGCTGTGAGACCTTGCTTCTTGCCAAATTTCATAATTCTAGGTCAACGGGAAAGTACCCTGTAGGTTTTGATTTATTTGCGAGTATCAAAATATGTCGTATCAAAAAAAAAAATCAAAAAAAAAAAAATAATAGTAAATGTGTCGTATGTCGTATGTTGTGTCGTATGTCGTAGTCATCGCCATAAAAAATACATTATATATGGCCGTATTTTTTATGGCAATGACTTAGAAGCTTGATTTTTTTAGAGCTGCAAGGGACTATAGACTTACATATTTTTTATTTATTTCAACTTGATACCACCTCGCGTTTCTGAGAAAAAGGGTCTTACAGGCTGACAGACTTGAAAATATTTTTTTGTGTGAAAAAATTACAAATTAACAATTTTCGGACTTTTCTCTTTACTTGTGCTGTAAGACCTTGCTTCTTTGTAAATTTCATGATTCTAGGATAACGGGAAGTACCCTATAGGTTTTGGTTTTCTTGCGAGTATCAAAATATGGCGCTTAAATGGCCGTATTTTTTATTGCGTTGACTTAGAAGCTTGATTTTTTAGAGCTGCAAGGGACTATAGACTTACATATTTGTTATTTATTTCAACTTGATACCTCCTCGCGTTTCTGTGAAAAAGGGTCTTACAGGCTGACCGACTTGAAAATATTTTTTTGTGTGAAATAATTACAAATTAACAATTTTCGGACTTTTTTCTTTACTTGTGCTGTAAGAGCTTGCTTCTTGCTAAATTTCATGATTCTAGGATAACGGGAAGTACCTTATAGGTTTTGATTTACAATGTGTCGCAAAGAGGCCGTATTTTTGTAATGCGTTGACTTGACTTAGAAGCTTGAGTTTTTAGGACTTCAAAAGACCATAGACTTACGTTTTTGATATTAATTTCAACTTGATACCGCCACGCGTTCTTGCGAAAAAAGGTTTTGACAGACTGACTGACAGACAGACAGACAGACGGACAACGAAGTGATACTATAAGGCCGTGCGCTGCGTTAGGCGTGCGCACGGCGCGGGCGCCCGCGTGGCGTGCTGTTTTCATGTAATCTCATATATCAGCGCAGCGCAGCACACATGAAACAGCACGCCACGCGGGCGCCCGCGCCGTGCGCACGCGTAACGCAGCGTTAGGGTTCCGTTTTTCCTTTTGAGGTCCGGAACCCTAAAAAACAAAAATTGGTCAATTAATCAATGATTCGCCAAATTCAATAGGTAACTATGTCCTCTGCGTTAAACTCACAAATAGCGATGATTACATCCAATTTTCTCATAAAAGTTCAGACCAATGTAAGTTTTGCGACAGTCTGATTCCCACGTAGATCTTAGGAGCAGATAAATGTGTCTAGACCTAATTTCCGCAACTGTTCTAGTGTTTTCAGGAATTCCTTTGAAGATTCGTCTGTTATTTTTTGCTAGAATACAATTGTTTTATTTCAGCATTATTTCTTCTTATGCAATGTTTTATAGTACCTAGGTGAAACCGGAAAATATTTATTTCAGTTACAAATATATAGCTTGCAGGTGCTTAAGAACTCTGACTTTGTTTGTAGAAATAATATAGAATATAATATTAAGAATATTGTAACTTTATTGGTAACTTTTAATGTGTTTTGTTTGTACACAGGGTGGTCCAAATAATGACGTCAAAAAGAAAATTCTGAATTCCTCATACCCATGGGTATTCGAAAATACCCCGTATGTTCCGCGATTTTTTGTAGTTTTCGAGTAATTTTGTTTTTGTAATTATTTAGAGTTTTATGCCGATGGAGTTTCAAAAATTCATATCTTTTTTGTAGTGTGTATTTTTTAAATATTTTTTTTTGCGAATGAAAGTAACATTCAAGACGACAATGTCACAAAAAATCTGTAAAATACACATTAAAAAAAAAATACGAATTTTTGAAGCTCCATCGGCAGAAAACTGTAAACAATTACAAACAAAAACAAAAAAAACCGGTCAAGAGCGAGTGAGTCGGACTCGCGCACCGAGGGTTCCGTTCCGATTTCTGAAAAAGTGTGCTGTTTAGAGACATCGTTTTATTTTTCCTGTAATCTTTACATAAACATCTATAGCACAGACTCTGCTTGAGTGACCTGCACAGCTGAGTGTCTCCACTTTTAAACTAGAAGCGCATCTTCACGCCTCAGAGCTGACGAGGCCTGACGCAATTCCAAGTTCAAGTTTATTTTTAAAACCTTCCTCCTACTTCCAACTGTGAGTGTGCTAGGTAGGTTAGGTTTTTTATTCAATATTGTATTTTTTATCCTTCTTCTAAATTATAACGGGTGATTCATTTGGAGTTAATTTTTCCAAAACTAAAAAAAATATGAATAAAACAAATTTATCGGGTAATGTTTATTATAATACAAAAGAACCATTCCTTACATTTAATTTTTAAATATTATTTCTTTCAAATGTTGTCCGTAACTGCGATTAAGGTGGTCCATTCTGGAGTTCCAGTTTTCGATGACCCGACCGAGCATTTCCAGTGGTATTTGGCGAATAACGCGAGTAATGTTGGCTTCCAGTTGATCAATCGTACGCGGCTTATCCATATAAACTTTGGACTTTACATAACCCCACAGAAAAAAGTCTAAGGGTGTGATATCACAGGATCTAGGCGGCCAACTGACTGGTCCGAAACGCGAAATTAACTGTTCACCAAATTTTTCTCGCAACAAAGCCATGGTTTCACGTGCTGTGTGGCAAGTGGCGCCGTCTTGTTGGTACCAAAAGTTCTGAAGATCACGGGCTTCAATTTCAGGAAACAAATAGTCCGTTATCATGGTACGATAACGGTCACCATTGACAGTGACGGACCACCTTAATCGCAGTTACGGACAACATTTGAAAGAAATAATCTTTAAAAAGTAAATGTAAGGAATTGTTCTTTTGTATTATAATAAAGATTACCCGATTAATTTGTTTTATTCATATTTTTTTTAGTTTTGGAAAAAGTAACTCCGAATGAATCACCCATTATATTGTTCAAGTTCACACTGGAACAGCGTAGACAAAGGGGTAGGCTCATTGAGACATACAAAATACTTTCAAAACACTACGAAGTACCCAGCCTTCAAGACCTTTACAATAAGAATGCCAACAAACATTTGCGTGGGCATTCCCTGAAGTTATGGGAAAATTCATCAAAGAAAAAGCCTTTGAAGCGATTCTTGCCTAACCGAGTTGTAACTGCATGGAATAGGCTCCTGGAAAATGTTGTGACGGCTCCCTCACTGAACTGCTTCAAGAATCGACTGGACAGATTAAATATCTCCAAGCTACACACGCATCAGCTAATTAGCTGCTAGTGTGTTTAACCAAAATAATAATAAATAATAATAAAAGTCTACTTCTACACCTTTTATTTTACTAGGCCAGTAGATTTGTTACAGTTTGGCGCCTGGGGAATAAATCGATAGGTATGGTACTCTGCTATCACCTCGCACTGGCTTGACACCTAAAAGAAACACCTAAAACTGTTCCTTTCAAGTTGATAGTTCTTGAGATATCCAGCTGTGACAGACAGACAGACAGATTGAGTCACACCATAAGGGTTCCTTTTTACCATTTAGGTACGGAACCCTAAAAACAACTGCGGGAGCTAAGGCCTAAGCTATATTACTCCAATTTCTTTTTTGAAAAATGTTATTTTATTATGAAAACGTTATAGATTATTTAAATATATAATAAAATAACAAATCTATCCCACGTTGTTTGAGTTATGGTAATAGTAACATGCTTGGAATACTATATCTGGTCATCCTCATACCCTCAGAACTATGAAGCAAGGTAATAAGACTTGACATGTTTTTTGTTATATTTAGTGGGTAGTGGCAATTAAACGGCCACCTGATGGTATGTGGCCACCGTCATAATTATGTGGACAGCCGTAACAACAACAACAACGGCAACACAACAACAACAACAAAGGCAAAACAACAACAACAAAGGCAAAACAACAACAACAAAGGCAAAACAACAACAACAAAGGCAAAACAACAACAACAAAGGCAAAACAACAACAACAAAGGCAAATCAACAACAACAAAGGCAAAACAACAACAACAAAGGCAAAACAACAACAACAAAGGCAAAACAACAACAACAAAGGCAAAAAATACATCGTTTATGTTCGGAAAACCGAACTCTGCCGAATTAACTGTGACTGGTCCAAAAAGGAAGTGACGGAATTAGTGCGTCAATTTACAATAATTGAGGTGGGAATATAAATCATTCTATTGGTCGATATTCACGTTTTATTCGCTATGTTTCGGTTTTCCCGAAGATAAACGAACTTCGAACGTTGTCATCTCAGATCTCGTTGTCAGATCAACAAAAAAAGGAAGATGCACGCATCAACGGGGGTAATGCCGATTCTATGCTCGGCAATCCGATTGCTGGCAGACTTTGCGTCAGCAATCCGATTGCTGCAGCTACAGTGGACGACATCCGTCCGTTGCATACGGTGCGGAACTGTGGACGCAAATATTAAAAGTCCTATTCTTAGTAGGTGTACCTACATAGAAAAGAAAGAAAAGTTGATTATTCTGCACAAATAAAACGCACATTAGACAAAATAAAAAAACCGGTCAAGAGCGATTCGGACTCACGCACCGAGGCGAGGGTTCCGTTCCGATTTCTGAAAAAGTGTGCTACTTAGAGACATCGTTTTATTTTTCCTGTAATCTTTACATACACTTCTATCACATAGAATAATTTCAGATTTTTTGCTTTGCAAACTTCGGAGATAACGGGGGGGAACGGTATTTTTTTTACATTTTACATCAAAAGTCGAAAACTATGCGGCCTAAAAAAAATAAAAAATAGTTTGAGAATTTGCAAGCAGCGCTCTTTCATATGATACTCCACATTTTTTTGCAACTGGGACTGAAAGGGGGTCTTAAAAATTTAAAGTGGGGCTAGTAGCCCCACTTTAAATTTTTAAGACCCCCTTTCAGTCCCAGTTGCAAAAAAATATAATTATTTTTATTTCATTCTTATTTGCAAAATAATTGGGTCAACGTCATCTAAAACTATTCTAAATTTCAAGTTGATTGCATTAGTAGTTCTTGAGATATCCAGCTGTGACAGACAGACAGACAGACAGACAGACAGACAGACTGAGTCACACCATAAGGGTTCCTGTTTTACCATTTTGGTACGGAACCCTAAAAAGACAAAGTACACTCAGAAAGCAATGTAAGCAAAAGCCTCAATCTAAGTTGGCAAATGCTTTTCCATTGGCTGATATGAGACCAAAGACAATACGATATACAAGGTGTAAAGTAAATAACCCACAACCTCTTAAGGGGTCATTGTACTCATCATTATGAACAACTTTTACTATGGGACCAAACCTGAAATCGCGAAAAAAAAATCAGCTGTTCAGTACATTTTGACGAATTATGCGAACATAAATGTATTGAACAGCAGATTTTTTTTTCGCGATTCCATTCAAATTTTTTTTTGTAATGTGTTTGTTTTTCGATGTCGAGTATGTGGACGAAGTTCTTGCAGTTAATTTTTTTACACCTTATATATACGAGATGACGCTAAGTGCATTCTTCCCTATCAATTGGCATATCGCCCTCATTTCTATGCTCTAGGCACAGACTATAAACATTAGTCTTCCATTGATCTGTCATGCCAGTACCACATACGGCTTTTATGAATGAGAATTGTTATGCTGCGTCGCATAATTTGTGGAATCAAGGCCGGTCTAAAAATAGGTTATTGTTTTATTCATTTTACGGGATAAGGACGTATAATATGTATCTATATACAGGATAATTTTTTAAGCAGTGCGTAAATTTTCACAGGTTGTTCTATCCATGAATATGAACAACTTTCACTATGGGACTAACTCTGAAATCCCAAAAAATAAATCTGCTGTTCAGTACATTTATCTAAACCAAACTCGTCAAAATTTAGGGAGCAGCTGATTTTTTTTCGCGATTTCCGGTTTCGTCCCATAGTAAAAGTTGTTCATTATCATGGGTAGAACACACTGTGAAAATTTGCGCACTGCTTAAAAAAATATCCTGTATATATTTCTAATATTTCATAACGTAATTTGGCTATTATCTAATGGGTATTTGGTTACTATGCTGTAATAAAAGCGTCATTATTCCTACTATTTTCCTGTCCCACTTTTAGTTTAGTTAACTAAAATTGTTTATAAATATCAATTCGCAAGCAAAAATACGAATCAATAATTATGAAATAGATTTCCCCAATGATTTTCCACAAAAAAATCCATAAATAAATAAATAAATAAATATCCCTGGACATTTCACACAACGCCATCTAGTCCCAAGCTAAGCAACCTAATGCTTGTATTATGGTAACGAGATGGCTGATAAACTACATATATACATTTTTTTTTTGTAAATACATACATATTATAGATAGAAAAACACCCAGACTCGGAACAAATACTTGTAGGTCGTACAAATATTTGTTCCGTGCGGGAATCGAACTCGCGACATGCTGCGCAGCAGTCAATCGCTCAACCACTGCGCCAACCGTGTCGTCATAAACCTAAACAACAGGTAATAAAACGGCACCACATATAAAATAACATAAAAGAACGCACAGACCACACTTGACATTGTTAGAATTTTTGAATATGATTTGCTATAGCGTCCACCCACGCATCCCACTGAAAATAGCTATTGATTTCAAACATCATTCATTCATTTGGCATTGCAGTCTCTGGTTATTACGCTATTGTTAAAATAGAAAAACAATGTACGCCTGTGTTTATTACAATACGAGCATTAGAATAAATCTTCTTTGATCTGGCGTTGTTCAAGATTACTTCAATTGCCGGAACTCCCGCGCTATAAAGATGGCCTCCAGGTGGATTCTCGAAGTCCCAATACCGATCGCCAAGGAAGATTTTCTTACAATAATCGGCTGACACCCAGTTTCTGAAAAGTCATGTCAAATATCATAATCATAATCATCATAAATAAACTAAAATATCAAAAGTCACTTTTCGTGTCTGTCTGTGTGACCACTTAGTTCAACTACTTATAATTTTTGATGCGGTTCATCATTTAGACAATTTACTCCGCAAAGTTCATGTGTAGAGTGAGGTGTAGGTACTATAGGTAGACCTCTGCCTAACCCTTCGGAATTACAGGCGTGATGTTATGACGTCATTCATTAATATTATTATTAATACAAACAACAACAGCAACAGTGCCGAAATATCGGCAACTCGAACACAACAGGAAAGATGGTAAATATCCCGTTTTTGTTAATAATAATGTTAGTGACCATGACAGTTTAAAAACTTGTGTCATTTATTAATTTTTAACCTACATAACACAAACTCTTAAGGAGTCATTGTACTCATCATTATGAACATCTTTTACTGTGGGAACAAACCTGAACTCTTGAAAAAAAAAATCACCTATTCTTATACACATTTTGGACGATTAGTTATTGAACTTTTGTATGAAACACCAGATTCTTTTTTCGCGATTTCAGGTTTGGTCCCTAGTAAAAGTTGTTCATAATGATGAGTATAATAAATAAATAAATAAATAAATATCCTTGGACATTTCACACAACGCCATCTAGTCCCAAGCTAAGCAACCTAATGCTTGTGTTATGGTAACGAGATGGCTGATAAACTACTTATATACATTTTTTTTTTGTAAATACATACATATTATAGATAGAAAAACACCCAGATTCGGAACAAATACTTGTAGGTCGTACAAATATTTGTTCCGTGCGGGAATCGAACCCGCGACATGCTGCGCAGCAGTCAATCGCTCAACCACTGCGACAAACGTGTCGTCAATAATGACCCCTTAAGAAGGTTTGCGTTAATTACGGGACAATTTATGCATACGCGTCGACTTGATATCCTCCTCCTTTTTTTGTCGGTTAAAAGTTGATACAAGTCTCCATCTAAATGCATGGATGGATGTTGTAAAGCATTTGACTAAAGTGTCCTTGTTTTGTCCTCGCACTTTTAGGGAAAGTTTCACAGATTGTGCATTTAAATGCCTACATAATTTTATCTACACCTACTCCATAAATCCTTTATAAAAGTCTCTGAAACAGTTAGCTTATTGCCAACATTAAAACAGCCAGTGTCGTAGTAACCATGGTAACCATAATAGCATCCAAACGGCAGCGCCGTAACTTAAAAAAAAGAACTTATTCGAATTCACGTCGTTTACTATGACGCCGGCCGCCATGTTCGATACGAGTATTAGTATTGCAAAAAACTGTTTCAGAACCTTTTATAGAGGATTTAACGTGGATGTAGATAAAGTCTTGTATGCAACTGTACATAGTTAGGTATTAAAACACTCATGTGATACTATTACTCGGCTTCGCCTCGTATGATAAACCCACATTCGTGTTTTAATACCCCTTGTTATACGTCAGTTACATAAATAACTATTATTAGTTCCAGTAACTTTATGATAAAAAGTAAAAATAAATAAATACTGTATCTGTACTGTATGGACCAAATTCTTGTGAATGCTCTCATTTTGTAGTACTAAACTTTTTACTTTACTTTAACCATTACGACTCAATGGTTAGGACGATGAACAATCACATTCTAAAAATAGAAATTTATTAATCGCCATCTGCATTATACCATTCATCAAAATTCATTTCACCTTTAAACGGATACCTCATCTCTGAGCTAAGGATTATATTTAGAAACTGAAAATAAACGTTTGCAGCATCGGAATTTTAATCGGCTCGTTTTGAAACCGGTCAAGTGTGAGTTAACGTGTTTTTTTTTCTGTTGACGCAATCAGACTTTACGGCACCAATTCGTGGCGTTTTCTAAAGGGGCCTACTCCCTAAGTCCATCAACGAAGATACGGGCCCATCCGAAAGTTTTTCGAGGCCTTGGAGTGAACCCTATGCCCGATTAATTAACTTTTTTAAACGGGCAGAAACACATCGGGAGTTGTTAAATCGTGGTGTCACGCATTATTAGGTCGGGCCCCAAACTGATCTTATGTTTGTAGGTGATATGGAGTAGGGCAGGAATCGCCTGTAACTAAGGATTACGTGCTTAAAGGAGTAGACCTCCAGGAACGGATTGCTTACGTCAATTCTGTTCCTAATACTCCCACCATACCTATGTCTACCGCCAAGCAGAGCAGTTGTGATCCGATTTGAAGGTATCTTTGTCTCACTCACTTGACACAGGAGTAGACCTCCAGGATCGGATTGCTTACGTCAGTTCTGTTCCTAATACTCCCACCATACCTATGTCTCCCGCCAAGCAGAGCAGTTGTGATCCGATTTGAAGGCATCTTTGTCTCACTCACTTGACACAGGAGTAGACCTCCAGGATCGGATTGCTTACGTCAATGCTGTTCCTAATACTCCCACCATACCTATGTCTCCCGCTATGCAGCGCAGTTGTGATCCGATTTGAAGGCATATTTGTCTCACTCACATGACACAGGAGTAGACCTCCAGGATCGGATTGCTTACGTCAATGCTGTTCCTAATACTCCCACCATACCTATGTCTTCCGCCAAGCAGTGTAGTTGTGATCCGATTTGATGGCATATTTGTCTCACTCACTTGACACAGGAGTAGACCTCCAGGATCGGATTGCTTACGTCAATGCTGTTCCTAATATTCCCACCATACCTATGTCTCCCGCTATGCAGCGCAGTTGTGATCCGATATGAAGGCATATTTGTCTCACTCACTTGACACAGGAGTAGACCTCCAGGATCGGATTGTTTACGTCAATGCTGTTCCTAATACTCCCACCATACCTATGTCTCCCGCTATGCAGCGCAGTTCTGATCCGATTTGATGGCATCTTTGTCTCACTCACATGACACAGGAGTAGACCTCCAGGATCGGATTGCTTACGTCAATGCTGTTCCTAATACTCCCACCATACCTATGTCTTCCGCCAAGCAGTGTAGTTGTGATCCGATTTGATGGCATATTTGTCTCACTCACTTGACACAGGAGTAGACCTCCAGGATCGGATTGCTTACGTCAATTCTGTTCCTAATACTCCCACCATACCTATGTCTCCCGTCAAGCAGTGCAGTTGTGATCCGATTTGATGGCATCTTTGTCTCACTCACTTGACAGAGGAGTAGACCTCCAGGATCGGATTGCTTACGTCAATGCTATTCCTAATACTCCCACCATACCTATGTCTTCCGCCAAGCAGTGTAGTTGTGATCCGATTTGATGGCATATTTGTCTCACTCACTTGACACAGGAGTAGACCTCCAGGATCGGATTGCTTACGTCAATGCTGTTCCTAATACTCCCACCATACCTATGTCTTCCGCCAAGCAGTGTAGTTGTGATCCGATTTGATGGCATATTTGTCTCACTCACTTGACAGAGGAGTAGACCTCCAGGATCGGATTGCTTACATCAATGCTGTTCCTAATACTCCCACCATACCTATGTCTCCCGCTATGCAGCGCAGTTGTGATCCGATTTGAAGGCATATTTGTCTCACTCACATGACACAGGAGTAGACCTCCAGGATCGGATTGCTTACATCAATGCTGTTCCTAATACTCCCACCATACCTATGTCTCCCGCTATGCAGCGCAGTTGTGATCCGATTTGAAGGCATCTTTGTCTCACTCACTTGACACAGGAGTAGACCTCCAGGATCGGATTGCTTACATCAATGCTGTTCCTAATACTCCCACCATACCTATGTCTCCCGCTATGCAGCGCAGTTGTGATCCGATTTGAAGGCATATTTGTCTCACTCACATGACACAGGAGTAGACCTCCAGGATCGGATTGCTTACGTCAATGCTGTTCCTAATACTCCCACCATACCTATGTCTCCCGCTATGCAGCGCAGTTCTGATCCGATTTGATGGCATCTTTGTCTCACTTGACACTTTCACTGTCCACATAGTAATAATGGTTAAATAATCAATTTGAATCATATGGGACAGGGGTTCGATCCGGAATTGCGCTTTGCCAAGTTGTAGCAAACCAAGTTTTTTGTTGAGTTTACCATGTTGACAGCTCCTGTCGGCTGAGCATCAAATGATTGCATTTATAAGTATAAACTTTTATTACATCAATGAGAAAACGAACTTCTCTGAGGCAGGAATATACCAATGTCGGCACCATCATTCGGTGGAGTTCTTTGCCCATTCTTCTCCATAAGAAACTACCTTTTGGAAGTTCCATAATCAATTTTTTTTTTTTTCTAAATGTTGACGTTCAAATGTACCTTTTAAGTTTTAAGTGCCTTTCCTAATCCTAACTAATATTATAAGTGCGAAAGTGAGTTTGTTTGCTTGTTTATTACACTTTCGCGCTATAACGGCTGAACGGATTTGGATGAAATTTCGACCTGCACGCGGGAACGGAACATATGATACAGAAAGAGATAGCTTGGCATTTTAGATATGTTATCACGCCACGGACACGCTTTGTTTCGCTCGCTGCTATTAGCAGACTAAATCAAATTGCAACAATTGTCTGAATTTGTCTGCAAAAATTTGCGCGCGCTAATGACATATCTACCTCTTTATTTATATAATATTATTGGTGATAATACTCTTTATGTACACCATATAAAATATGAATCACGAGATCACATTGTTGACATTCATTCATTCATAATCATCATCATCATCATCATCATCATCATCATCATCATCATCATTCATTCATTTTTTTTTTCATTCGTTCATTGTTTTTCGCATTTATACGAAAAGGAAATTTCCTTCCAAAACAATCTTGATAGGAAGGATACCTAATATCAAGTTGACCTCGGTTGACCTTTTGATACAAACTAACTGTCAGGTTATGGCACCGGAGCTGATTATAAATCGCTGATGACCTGAAGGTTAAGCTAGGTTTTGCTACACTACTCCAACGATCTACTTTCACTGGATGTTGTGAATATACGGGAGTAAAGTTTGTGCCGAAACGCTGCTTCTTTATTGAATTGCCTCTTACAAGGTTTAGTTAAAAGCCAGCTGTAAATGTGCCCGCGACTCACTCACGTGGCTTTGTATTCTATCGAGCAAAAACGAGCAAAATAATCACGATTGTTGTATGGGATCCCCCTTAAATATTTATTTTATTCTGTTTTTTTAGTATTTGTTGTTATATCAGCAACAGACATACATCATCTTTCAACTGTCTAACTATCACGGTTCATGAGATACAGCCTGGTGACAGACGGACAAACAGCTGAGTCTTAGGTAATAGGGTACCGTTTTACCCTTTGGGTACGGAACTAATTATGAAATACAAAATATACGCAGACGAAGTCGCGGGCAACAGCTAGTTATTTATAAGACTGCGGGTCAGTTTCAAATGAAAGCGCGTATGTTTTCAATTCAGCCAGGCATAACTGTTCCTTTCTATTTACGCTATTAATATCAGATTTATCTGACGCTTTTATGATCCTGACATAAACGTTCTGAGAATAATATTATTAATATATAATAAAGTTTATGCAAATCTATGTACTTTCGGAGAACCACAACGATTCGATCTTACCACTATTTCAATAAACTTTTATGCAGCAATTTCAGAAGTAAAATCTCAATTCAAAGATATACCGTTTAGACTTATGTTTAGCACAAGTTAAGAGCTTATAGAAGATTAATAGCTCTAGCTGTTGGCCGCGGCATCGCCCGCGTGGATTTCAATATGTCAATACTTCCCTATTTGAATCGGACTTTGTTCACAATTTCATGGGTTTTAATGTTTTTACGAGGAACCCTAATTTTTTTCTAAACTTAGCCTATGTTACTCCTTAGAACATCAGCTACCTATCTGCCAGTGAAAGTCCCGCTAAGATCAGTCTAGCCGTTTCAGAGATTAGCCGGAACAAACTTTATTATTGTCTGTCTATTTGTTACCATAGCACGGTTCTGATATAGGATAATTTTTATTCCGGTAATACGTTCCTCTGGGATAATTTCCGACTTACACGCGGGTAAAACCGCGGGCAAGAGATAGTCATGATATATATCAGCGAACCTCTAACATAATTCCTCGTGAATCTACTGATAGGACAAACAAGTCGGTCCACGAGAAAACACCCAAGATTTTGCCTACTTTAATTTCACAGGAATATGGTATTGTCTTTTTCTCTAACATACTTTTATTCTTATGTATATTTTAACAGAAGCAACTAACTTTTACCAGAATCTTTACTCGTCACAGGAAAAGTCCAGTTTAACGCAGCACGTAGGAGGCAAAGTCTATATAGACGAACCACTGCCCGAAATACTAAGGTCAGAGATTGGTTTTTCTATAGAAACTCAGAAAAAAGACAAATCACCCGGAGAAGATAAGATAACAAGTGAAATATTGAAGTCTCTATCAGAGCCATTACAACGCCCACTGGAAATCATGTTCAATAACATTCTACAAAAAAGGGAAACTCCAAAGCAATGGTCTGAATCGTCGATAACTCTTCTTCACAAAAAAGGAGATAGATGGGACCTCAGTAACTATAGACCAATTATCCTTATGTCAAACCTGTATAAAATTTTCGCAAAAATACTATTAAATAGACTTACAATGACACTAGATGAAAATCAACCGCGTGAACAAGCTGGATTCCGTAAACACTACTCAACAACTGACCACATCCAAGTGGTAACACAAATAGTGGAGAAAGTCAAAGAATATGGCAAGACTCTGTATTTATGTTTCATCGACTATTCCAAGGCATTCGATTCTTTGGAACATAGTGCAATATGGAAGACACTAGTGGAACAAGGAATAGACATAAAATGTGTACAGCTACTCCATAGCATTTATTCCAAAAATTCCGCAAAAATAAAATTGGAATTGGAAGGACCACCCTTTCCCATAAGAAAAGGCGTCAGACAGGGTGACCCGTTGTCACCAAAAATATTTTCGTCGGTTCTAGAGACAATATTTAGAAACCTAGACTGGGAAAAAAAAGGCGTGAAAATTGACGGTGAATATCTAAGTCATTTACGATTTGCAGACGACATTGTTGTGTTTTCAGGAGAATCCGCACAGTTAGAGAACATGTTGCAGGAGCTTACGAAAGAAAGTAAAAAGGTAGGATTGACTATGAATGCTGCAAAAACCAAAATTTTAACAAACGGGTCAGAAGTAAAAATAATTATAGATGGACAGGAAATAGAATATGTTAACGAATACGTCTATTTGGGACAATCTATTTCATTTGAAGACCAAACAGAAAATGAAATTAATAGGAGAATAGCAATTTCATGGAAAAAATACTGGAGTTTTAAAGAAATCATGAAGAACACCAAGATAAACATAAATTTGAAAAGCAAGTTATATGAGATAGCGATCCTTCCATGCCTTACATATGGATGCCAGACATGGTCACTACGGGTAAAAGAAGAACACAAACTCGGAGTTATGCAGAGGAAAATGGAGAGAAGCATGTTGGGTATTAAATTGTCCGACAGAATTACTAATGAGGAAATTAGGAGGAAAACTAAAATAACTGACGTAGTAGAGAGAATAAGAAGTCTGAAGTGGAAATGGGCTGGGCATATCTGTAGAATGGAAAACGAAAGATGGACAAAGAAAATCATAGAGTGGGTACCTAGAGACGGGAAAAGAAAACGAGGAAGGCCGCGAAAGCGCTGGGAAGATATATTTAAGGAAAGATGTGGACCAGACTGGAGGAGACAAGCCAGAGATAGGGAAAAATGGAGAGTTGGGGGAGGCCTACGCCGCAGAGGCGACTTCCATAAATTCATAATTTCACGTGCATGCCAACATTAATAATAATTTTTAATTCTTATATGTATATTTCAGCCTGTATTTGATTTGAAACATTAATAAAAATAAACAATAATTAGAATGATAATGAAATGTGTAATGTGTTATGATAAAATAATTACTGTGCTTAAATTGCTATATGTATTTATGGTAGAATAAAAGGCTTTTTATTTTTATTTATTTATTTATTTATATTTTACCGGCCCAGCCCGATTTCAGATCAAACTAGTTTGTCCTAGGACAAACCGATTTATAACTGAGCCGGAGCACCACGACCAAATGGGTTAGGTTAAGTTAGAACTGTGACCAATCGCGCGCGAGCCGAACTAGCTACTTCCAAAGGCTAGGCGGTTAACTAAACGGCTCAGTAAGCTGCGGCATATCACGCGTAGGATAATCGGGTTCGGCCTGAAATCGGGGTTTTCCAGTAACATGTACATCAAGGTAAAATGTGTATAAATATATGAAAATAATTACGGTGTATGATGTCACCACATACTCGTAAGTCCTCGATTTCGATAACTATCTTGACTATCTTGATGAGTATAATTATAATAGAACAGAAAAGATAACATCGTCGATATTGCAGCACAAATTGTCTAATACATCGTATTGATAGGTTGTGTACGTAAAATAGGCGCAAAGTATAAGCCTGTGGGGTCTGAAACGGATAGCAGTGGACTGCAATATCGAATACTAATCGAAAGAATGGAAAACGACAGCAATGAGTACAACCAAAATTACGGTTCTAGTTATTCCAAAAGCGAAAGCTTAACGAATGATAATAGTGGAGTTGACGATACAGAAGAAGGTTACAATGAAGTTTTTCATAATGAAAACAGACCAGCTTTAGACGCTATAGCGTTTAATGCACTAGAACACAAAGAAGGTGCTAAAGAACAAATCGTAGAAGACACAGAGGTACTAGAGAGTTCTATGGAGAGATTAAGTATTGAATCAGAAGCATTACATACAATTGTGTCAAATAGGAGAGCTTTACCCAAGAATACGACGACATATGAACTAGAGTCCTTTCGCAAAAATGCACTGGTTATTTTTAATCACAAAACATTTTCTAATAAAAAGACCAGGTATGGCACAGATGAAGACGTGGACTCTTTGAAGAGGACCTTCAAGAATTTCGGTTTTGAATTTGACGAACCACACAACGATTTGAAGAAAGATGACCTTATTGAAACGCTTAAAACGTGTAAGTAATTTAAGCAATTCCTTTACCAAATACGATGTACAGTGGGCTACATCAATAGGGTACCCCAGTTGTATTCAAATTTTAATACAACTGGGGTACCCAATTGATGCAGCCCCACTGTACCCAGTCAAGATAATAAAGGGTGTAATAAAAAGAAGCTTAACGAAGCTCCCTGTCATTGTGATATTTTTTTTGCATAGACCATACCTGAGAACATTCTGGTTACGGAAATATTGGAGGTCAAAGTTCAAACTTTTTTGCTTTTTTCACGAAAAAAAGACATTAATTGAAGGTCAAATTTCAAACTTTTTTTACTTTTTTTCACGAAAACAAGTTTACAACGATATGACGTCACTTTCGCTTATTTTTCCCTTCAATTCCTGTACCGTGCGTGCATACATTGCGTGCTCGTGCTCTAGAGGAGCTCGTGGCTAAGTAATAACAGCCGCACGGGTCGATCTATCAGGTTAAGCTACGCTTGCCGGGGTTGGTCCGTGGATGGGTGACCTATCTTTACATACCGAGACTTCTCCGTGCCTCGGAAAGCACGTTAAGCCGTTGGTCCCGGCTGTCATTCGTGGATCTTTGACAGTCGTTACGGGTCGTCAGAAGCCCGAAAGTCTGACAACCAGTCTTACCAAGGGGTATCGCATTACCCAGTTACTGGGTTGTGGAGGTCAGATAGGCAGTCGCTCCATGTAAAATACTGGTATTCAGCTACATCCGGTTAGACTGGAAGCCGACCCCAACATAGTTGGGAAAAGGCTAGGCAGATTGAGATATTGCGTGCATACATTGCGCGCTGCCCTAATGAGCGTTTTTCACACCAAAAAAAAGTCGTTTGCGCCTAAAACTTTAGCTCAATGTTACTACTTACTTTGATGTACTCCACGTGTTCCGTAGTTGTTTCAAATTTCAAGATTCTAGGTCAACGGGAAGCACCCTTAAGTTTTCATTTACTTGCGAGAGTCAAAATATGTCGCATAAATAACCGTATTTTTGATTGCGTTGACTTAGAAGCTTGATTTATTTAGGAATCCAAGAAACTATAGACTTACGCATTTGAACGCGTGGAGGTATCAAGATGAAAGTAATATCAATATTACTTTCAACTTGATACCTCCACGCGCTCCTGAGAAAAAGGGTCTTGACCAATGATATCATAAAGGAAAGATACGCTACGTTCATACTGAGCGGCGTTCGGATATTGTTGAATTGTTATTACAAATGTACACACAACAAAAAAGATCGGTATGCATAGCACATCAACACAGTTGTTGGTGTGCGTACAGTCAACGGGTGTATTGCTCTACGCCTATTAGTGTTTGCTTCACAATATATATGAAGCAAAGAATATGAAGCATAAATTTAACAACGTAACTATCTGGTCCCGTGGCATAGATGCATAAGCATTCGGCTGGTAAATCAAATGTCTTAGGATCGAGTCTCACCGCAGGCGGCGCAAATTTTTTGCATCATAAAAAACTTTTTTTTTCATTTTGATGAATTTTATTTAAGTAATTTACCTGATAATAAAAACATTCGAAAAAAATATATGGAAGTAAAAATTAAACAATTTGTAATAAGAAAACAACAATATTTATTGACTAGGTTTTTAAAATTATAATTACAAATTATAAAGTTTTGTGCATGACAAATATTCTAAGCCGGACAAGAAATCAACATTATTTTTAATATTTAGTGGCTAATTTATTTGTTAGTGATATGAATAAACATGTAAGTAAGCTAGATATTAAGATACAGTAGGTATCCTAAATTGTAGTCTCACTAACAATAACATCACTCACATAAAACAAATTTAATTACCCCCCGATATTTTAATTAATAGCTCATGCTAGCAACCATATTTTTTTAATTATAAGAAGAAGAATATTTTTTTTAGTATAGCGCTTACCATCTTGTCGCCACAATATTTTGCGACCGTCCTTGTCTTGTCCGACTTAAAACATTTTTCATCGCTATTTATAACTATAATTATTATTGCACCTAACGAAATCCAAATATTCTCTTGCGAAGCGTACCCGGTTTTGCATGTAAATATCTGACAGTAAAATTTTCTTGGCTGGCCTACGACATTTCACACCAGCTGCACGCAACTGGTTCCGTACAGTTTGTAATGTCACGTCATGTTTAGTCGCCATGGAACGAGTAGTGAGGAAGGGCTCAGTCATATTTATCACAGTGCCGCACATTGGTAAATCCAGCCTTTGGTCCCGGTCGGCGAGGATCAATCCTTCCCGAATCTGCATAACGATGGACCCACAATTGCACAGTTATTCTCTGTGAACAATAATAAAGTAATGTTACAATAAACAATAAATTAAACCTAAGTATTAAACTTCAAAACATAACACCTAATAACATTTTGTTACTCACCGATATCTTTAAACGCCTCGCAATTATACCAATTGAAACGTTTTGCTCATGCAAAATAATTATCTCAGCTTTTAAAAGTGTAGTTATGTGATTCATAGTGATTCAAAAATAAAAGCACTTCTCAATCAAAACACGCTGGTTATAATGACTAAAAACGTAACGAAAGTCCGATGGTCAATAGCATTATGAACGTAAACTACTTGCTTAGCATGATATGTCATTTTAGAGGGTAGAAAATATAAAATGTGGCCAACACTTGAGTAAGGATACTAGCGACATTAATCATTATATTTTTGTCATTAAGGTTGAAAGTCTAATGAGTAACACGACTACTAAAAATAAAAAAGGCGAGGGTGGATTAATAAAAAAATATCGCGCATCAGAAACACCTAAAGTTAATTTTCTACGGTTAATATGTAGCTAATTCCGTGATTCATTTTAACAGCTGCTTGTGGTTGTGCGATATTGAACTTTATGAAAATATACGCTAAGGTTCAAATTCTTTAGAATCTTGCGTCTAGCATAACAAATAAAGTTAAATTTCAAGATGTTTAATAAGAGTTGAGTTGGTCTCATGGTCACTAAGTCAATTCGATAATCATCGTTGCCTGAGTTCAAAACCAGGAATAACCTAATTATAGGTTTTTGTTCACAATGTTTTGTTTTTAATTATTATCTTTTTTTTACTTTTCTTTAACGAACGAAGGCGGGAAATATCTTTATAAATTATTTTGTATAGAAATAACACAAAATCTTTGCAAGAAATGAAAATGTTTATTATTTAATTAAAATATACTTAAGTAATTAAGTTATAGTAAGTATACGTTCTTAGTTCAAAATTAATATACCAACATTTTATAATATCATATTCAACTATAAACATTTTAAAAACGGCATGAAAAAAAAAGAAAAAGAAAATGAATTAATTTGTAAAATGTTTTACAGATTTAAGTATTACATATTCTGTATTATGTAGTGAATCAACATGTTATTTAAATAGAAAAATGCATTTCCATTTATAATAATAACATTACCACAGAATCTGCAACATTTTAATGGTTTAGCATTCTTTCGCTATTTTTTTTTGTAAATTAAGGTGAAGTGTAAAAAATAATATAACACAAAAATTGTGGGTAGTGATATGCTATACAGTCAAAATAAGTTGGCTGAGAATTCCGTGCTCATATCTCAAACGTTGTAAATTACTCATCTATGAACGGGATTGAATCATTAGCAATTCAACTAGGTAATATGTTTTAGGAAAATTATGATTAGAGAATTTACAAAAAGAGAATAATATAGCACCGAGATTTGAACTTAGGACATCTCGTTTACCAACCAGAAACGTTAGCCATTGTGCTAAATCTGTTACAATGAACAAGTGCGAAATATTCTAACTCATTCAATTATATACATTATTACTGCCTATCGGCGCTGCTGCTACATACGCACACTAATAAAAAACTGAGCTCGCTCGTATCTAATAGTTAACGTTTGTGTGCGCAACTATTCATGCCGATACAGCTATCCGTGTGTGAATGTAAACCTAATTGATTTGCAGAGTGTACTTGCATGTTATAGGTGTATAGCAGTTTTCAACTACGACTCTGCGATAGATAATACGGAACATATGATACAGAAAGAGATAGCTTGACATTTTAGATATATTGTCACGCCACGGACACGCTTTGTTTCACTTGTTGCTATTAGCCGACTAAATCATGAACGTCAAGATGACGGGACCCCGCCTGGTTATGCCCGCCTGGTTGTGATTTAGTACAATATTTCTACTAATTCATACTTTCGTAATAAAATTCTTTCTACAGTCAAATTACAACAATTGTCTGAATTTGTCTGCAACAATTTGCGCGCGCTAGTGCCATGTCTACCTCTTTATTTATATAATATCTAAGACCAATGTCTTGACAGACTGACAAACAGACGGACAACGAAGTGATCCTATAAGGGTTCCGTTTTACCTTTTGAGGTACGGAACCCTAAAAAGTCACATAACATAAAAAAATTGTATTAGTATGTAGATTTCAAAACTGTAGAAGTAGGTGATAAATGGGGTTTCTAGATCAGAGGAGATCTAGAAACGCCCATTTATCTATTCAATAAAAACTCCATTCATCTATTCAAACCCCATTTATCTATTCAATAAAAACTCCATTCATCTATTCAAACCCCATTTATCTATTCAATAAAAAACCCATTCATCTATTCAAATAAAAAACTATTTAAAATGATATTATTCCGTTTATTCAAATAACTAACTAACTATTACATTTCAATATATTCAGATAAGGTATCATTCATCCAGGAAAACCACAAATAATATAATTTCATCTATTCAAACACATGAATCAATAAACACTTAACAATAAGTAGGTACCTACGTTATAACTATTTATTCGCAATCTAAACTAAGTCTAAGCCAAGTCAGAATATAAAACTATTTATTCAATCTATGCTTTTGGTTCGATGTCATCCTGAATTTTGGCTATTAATTCTCTCGTACTGGAATACTCGTATATGTCATCAAACAATATGGTTTTTACAACATGCTGAACACACACATCAGCTTCACAATTACACATTGGCTGATCAGATTTTGGAAAATTGTCTGCATCGTAAATTTCAATCTTGATTATTTTTGCTCCGCGAGTGACAGGTTTCTTTATATATTGAAAAAACGTTTGATCTGATTTTGGTCTCTTACGAGCAAGACCCAGCGTTTTCTGTCCAGGTGTTTGTTGAACTGCTGGTTGATTCATAGGTACAAAATTGAAAAGATCTTCCGTGTCCTGAAAAAAAAAGAAAAATCAACTGCTATTAAATAAGTCTCAAATCAATAAAAATATACCTATTATGTTTGAAACAAAGCGTTATGTAGGTACAAATAAATACTGACTGGTGTACCAGATACCTATACTAAATAATGATTACCTGCTAATGGTGATAGTATTTTGATGGATAACTTAATAGTGTTAAAAAAAAAATATTATTAAAACTTACCGACATTACGTGATAATAAAGTTCTACCCAGTCAGGCCTCAGGTGCAGAAGTTGAATGATAGATTTTAAGTTTTTTTTTTCATTTATATACAATTTAATTTTAATCAATAGAGTTCAAAGTCGTACGTTTTTTGTTAGATGTTGGTATCAAAGACAAAAATGGTATGGTGAAATTGAAACCCCAGACATCACGGCGCCAAACATTCTATTGTTTATCGTAAGTATATATTGATAAAATAAGTACTACTGTACGTTTGTTCGCTATAATCTTTTCATACATTTTATTGAGAAGATACGGCAGGCAAAGTCATCGTATGTTAGTAGTATGTCATTGTTAGTGAATTTGCAAAGTTGTAATTCTTTATATGGAGACGGATCGAAACAAAATAACAAATCGACTGATGAAATAGGACGCTGCGACGGATCGGCGCCTGCATCAAAAAACGTACGACTTTGAACTCTATTGATTAAAATTAAATTGTATATAAATGAAAAAAAAAAACTTAAAATCTATCATTCAACTTCTGCACCTGAGGCCTGACTGGGTAGAACTTTATTATCACGTAATGTCGGTAAGTTTTAATAATATTTTTTTTTTTAACACTATTAAGTTATCCATCAAAATACTATCACCATTAGCAGGTAATCATTATTTAGTATAGGTATCTGGTACACCAGTCAGTATTTATTTGTACCTACATAACGCTTTGTTTCAAACATAATAGGTATATTTTTATTGATTTGAGACTTATTTAATAGCAGTTGATTTTTCTTTTTTTTTCAGGACACGGAAGATCTTTTCAATTTTGTACCTATGAATCAACCAGCAGTTCAACAAACACCTGGACAGAAAACGCTGGGTCTTGCTCGTAAGAGACCAAAATCAGATCAAACGTTTTTTCAATATATAAAGAAACCTGTCACTCGCGGAGCAAAAATAATCAAGATTGAAATTTACGATGCAGACAATTTTCCAAAATCTGATCAGCCAATGTGTAATTGTGAAGCTGATGTGTGTGTTCAGCATGTTGTAAAAACCATATTGTTTGATGACATATACGAGTATTCCAGTACGAGAGAATTAATAGCCAAAATTCAGGATGACATCGAACCAAAAGCATAGATTGAATAAATAGTTTTATATTCTGACTTGGCTTAGACTTAGTTTAGATTGCGAATAAATAGTTATAACGTAGGTACCTACTTATTGTTAAGTGTTTATTGATTCATGTGTTTGAATAGATGAAATTATATTATTTGTGGTTTTCCTGGATGAATGATACCTTATCTGAATATATTGAAATGTAATAGTTAGTTAGTTATTTGAATAAACGGAATAATATCATTTTAAATAGTTTTTTATTTGAATAGATGAATGGGTTTTTTATTGAATAGATAAATGGGGTTTGAATAGATGAATGGAGTTTTTATTGAATAGATAAATGGGGTTTGAATAGATGAATGGAGTTTTTATTGAATAGATAAATGGGCGTTTCTAGATCTCCTCTGATCTAGAAACCCCATTTATCACCTACTTGTAGAATACGAATTCAGTACTTCGCGATTTCAGTCCACTGTGTGACGTTTTGATCAAAATATACAACTTATATTAAACTTAAACGGCCATATTACAAAACGAGGTTTTCTTCTGTCATGGTTTAATTTCATCGAGCCAGTTTTTGTAATAAGAACCTAGCTGTGATAGAAATACAGTTCTTTATACAAAACTGACAACTTAGTCCGGTAGTAAGTTGTCAGTTTTGCAAAACTGACATCTTAATGTGTCGGAATAAAGTTCGAAATTCAAAAAAGGGTCCATGGTTTAAACCTTGTTTTGAAGATGAACCTTGTTTTGTAATAAGACGGATTGGGGCATTAAAAAGGCTTTTTGACGGTGTTTATGTCGGGGGTTTTTTATTATTAAAGTAACGTAACTATTCATGTCTTTCCAGTCAGCAAACAGGACTTCACGGACTACGGATGTGTGGTTGTCGTTATCTTAACACACGGCTCTAGGAACGGCAAGCTGTCGGCTGCAGACCAGAATTACAGTGAGACTGAGGTCATCAACCAATTCATGCAGAAGCCTACCCTCGTGACCAAACCCAAGATTTTTATTTTTCAGGTGAGTAGGTCATGGCTAAGTAATAACAGCCGCACGGGCCTATTCATCAGGTTAAGCTACGCTTGCCGGGGTTGGTCCGTGGAGACACCTCCGTGCGTCGGAAAGCACGTTAAGCCGTTGGTCCCGGCTGTCATTCGTGGATCTTTGACAGTCGTTACGGGTCGTCAGAAGCCCGAAAGTCTGACAACCAGTCTTACCAAGGGGTATCGTATTACCCAGTAGGTAACTGAGTTGTGGAGGTCAGATAGGCAGTCGCTCCATGTAAAATACTGGTATTCAGCTGCATCCGGTTAGACTGGAAGCCGACCCCAACATAGTTGGGAAAAGCTAGGCAGATGATGTGAGTATTCCAATTACTTTTGGGTTGACGTCGTGTTCTAGAGTAGTGACCATGACTCGGCAAATGTGAGGTGGAATGCTGCATGTTTGGTGCAGACACGATATTAGCATTAAGCTTAGATTATACCTATAATCTAAGCGCTTAAGGGGGATGCGCTGTGGTAACCCGCTAAATGAAATTTTCTTGCGTTTTAATCAATTTGCTGGTCCGTGTCACGGTGTCAGGTTGTATCTTGATCAAAATATGATACGCTACAATAAAACATATGTATTTACATCATTTTAACCATAAAAATCATCAATACATCTCTCTAAGTTAGATTTCGTGCAGATTCGAACGAAATCTATCGAATCTGCACGAAATCTGACATCTGTCACGGACCTGCAAATTGCAAAAAACCCAAAAAAAAAATGAAATTCGCGGGCTACCACTGCGCATCCCCCTTAAACTTCTCAGAACCTTTAATGAAGTGTTTACCTCTTGCGATTTCCATCCGGCCTTGAGACAATTGTTACTCCTCTCCAATATTGATAAGAATACTTGAACGATTCGTCATTATAACAATGTATTTAGTTTTATCAAAGTTTGAAAAGACAAGGACCAAACGTTGGTGTTTATTTAAATGGAACTTGCTATTTTAAACGCAACGCTTTTTTTTAACGACCGCAATTTTTTTTTTTTAACGAAAAAGTTTTTGGTTAGGATATGATATTAATTTAAGGAAGCATGCTGTGAACCATTTTAAAAATTAAGGCCCCTCCACACAGCGGTTACGCTCACATACAAAAAACCGGCCAAGTGCGTGTCGGACTACACACAATAAAGGGTTCCGTAGTTGGGATTAAATTCATTATCCCAAGAACAAACTTAACATTATACTTGAAAAACCTGTTCTCCTATACATTCCAACAGTAAAATAATGTAAGTTTGTACTCAGACTATTGAGAGATTTTATGACATTTTTGGAACGAAGTTCCTTATCGCGCGTTGTGAAAGGGGGCTAGACGGAAAAAAGTCTCACGAAAAGAAATGATGATGATGATAAGTATAAAAATAAAATTTTGTTACAATTCCTTCACTAATTAAGTTTTTTTTTTTTTTTTTTGGGATTACAATGTAAAGTTTGTTTATGGGATAAATTCTTTTCAACTACGGAACCCTTCATTGTGCGTGTGTACTACAGATTACTCCAAATACTCATATTTCCACGATTTCAGGCGTGTCGAGGTTCAGAAACTAGTACAGGCGTTCCAGTCCGAGTTTCAAGCAAGATTCTTAGGGACGGTGGATCAGACTTGGAGTCATTTTACAACCTGCCCATGGAATCTGACTTTCTGCTCATTCATAGTTCTTATCCAGGCTGTGCTGCTCACAGGTACCTATTTTTTTATCCTAACTAGGCCAAGGCTAACAGCATAGACCGGCTCCCTATCATCAGGCTGACTGACAGCTCACTTCAAGGTCACTTGACTTCAGTTTTCACGGTGAGATATTTACAGAATAGACCGTCTGTAAATATTAGGTCTTTACGTATGAAATTGCCGTTCTGCAGTACTGGCCATTTCAAATCAAAATAATTTTTGTTTGGCTAAGAATTCTAATTTCAAATTAATTTTATTTTAAAAACATGGATTTTTTTTTCCAAAAGTAGTCATTTGTTTATTGATTAGTGTTACATTTTCATCGCATTTCAATCTTTTTCGTCACCATGGATACGTTAAAAATTCGAGTAATTATGGAATATAAGTACCGTCGTGGCAGCAACGCGGCACAAGCGGCACGCAACATCAACGACGTTTACGGAGCTAACACTACAAACCAACGCACCACCTGTTATTGGTTTGCTCGCTTCCGTTCTGGAAATTTCGACCTGAAAAATGAACCTCGCGGTCGTCCGAAGACTTTGGTCGACAATTACAAATTAAAGGCGATTGTGGAAGCTGATGATACACAATCTACGGCTGAATTAGCATTAGCAGCAGCTTTCGACGTTAGCGTCAAAACAATATTGGTCCATTTGCGTCAAATTAGCAAGGTAAAAAAGCTTGACAAATGGGTGCCCCACGAACTCAATGATCGCCAGCGCGAAGTACGCGTCGAGACGTGCCTTGCACTGCTCAACAGACACAAATGAAGGAATTTTGAACCGCATTGTTACCTGCGATGAAAAATGGATTCTGTTTGATAACCGCAAGCGCTCAGCAAGTTGGTTGGATCCTGGTTCAGCACCTAAACAATGCCCTAAACGAAAACTTACCCCTAGAAAAGTGATGGTTGTTGGTCTGTTTGGTGGTCTAGCGCCGGTGTGATTCATCACAGCTTCTTACCAAACGGGGTGAGCATTACTGCAGATGTGTACTGTGAAGAACTGAACACAATGATGGAGAAGCTGGCACATCTCCAACCAGCATTGGTCAATCGCTCGTCTCCGCTGCTCCTGCACGACAACGCGCGACCTCATACTGCACAGCAGACGGTCTCCAAGTTGCAAGAACTGGGGTTGGAAGCTCTCCGTGTAATGGACTAATGATATTGTTGTTCACACTTTCATGGAAGTCATTATTTTATTTTTAACAATGTATACCTTTCTCAGAGTCATTAAGTAACAAACTACCAAATATTGAATAGCACCCTAAGGGTCCGGATGTTATTAAGACATTACCATAAAGTAATTAGCAGGAATGAATGTAAAAGGGTCGTGGTAATTATCTATACTTTCTAGAAACAATCTTATGTACAAAGAGTCACCACCGCTCTTCCCTTAAGACAGTCAGTTGAGAAAGTCAGTTCAGCACAGACAGTCAGCATTGTGTTTGTGTCTTAATTAATATTACTTGTAAGTTTTTCCTTGTAACATTAGTAAAAGTTCAGATATCAAAGTTGTGTCTCTCAATCAAGACTCTTCCCACACACCTATCTACAACGCCACCGCTCGGGCCATTACAAATTGGTGTCAGAGAAGTGAGATATAGATTGAGTTATTTGTACGAGATCTTCGTCGGAGTCCTTAACCTCCGATTCTCCTACAACTACAAGTTCCTGAGCATCCGATTGTACGAGACCTTCGTCGGAGTTCTTAACCTCCGATTCTCCTACAACTACATGTTCCTGAGCATCTGAGCATCACGACGAGAACGAGATCTACGGAATTGGACAAACGTATCCTCAGCGGTCCGAAGATTATCAACCGCTTACGCCGCCCAGTCTCCTACTCATCACGTCAGCTACAATGTCAACGGGATATCTTCAAGTAATTTTATTACTGTGAGTACGCCACCAATTTTCTATAAAACACAGTTATAAAGAATATTTTCTAAACGGAATCATCTGCCAGTCATCATAAAAAGTGTTTAATCGTGAAAAGTGAGTGTATAAGTGTATTATTAATCATGCCTCAAGACGCAAATCTCGGTGTATCTACATCGACAACTACACATAGTAATTATATCTCTCTAGAAATGGCAGAAAGAATGTTAACTAAATTTGATGGCAGTAAGGCGCGTATCCATGAATTTTTAGACAATTGTGACACAGTTAATAATTTAATTAATCCGAATCTGAAAAAAATTTTACTCCAAATAATTATTACAAAAATTACTGATAACGCTAGGTCAATGATTAGAAATCGCGAATTTCAAATTTGGGATGACTTAAAAAATTATCTTTTAGATACTTACACCGAAAAACGAACGATTGGTCAGTGGCAATTAGAATTGAGTAGTTGCAAACAAAATCATAATGAAAATGTTTTAGCATATGCTAATAAAGTCGAAAATTGCTACGTAAAATTAATAAATTCATTGGACTCAACAAATCAAACACAAGAAGCCCGCCAAGCATGCGTTGAATTACTTAAATCACAGGCTTTAAGTGTATTTATTACCGGATTAAATAAAGATTTAAATCTAATTTTAAAAGCACTTCAACCAAAAACACTCGAAGATGCTATTTCCATGGCAGTAGTTGAAGAGCAACAGCTCAAAAGTAAAAACGAAATATCTAAATTTCAAAACATAAACCATTCTAATACCAAGCATTGCTATAAATGTAATAAGCCAGGCCATACAGTCGTAAATTGTAGAGTTCGATCATATTCGGGACCTAATCAAAACCCAAAATTTTGCAATTATTGCAAGAAAAAGGGTCATACTAAAGATGAATGCTATCATCTAAAGAATAAAAATTCACCCAATAAAACTGACTCTAAACCTTGTAATAATCATTATTCGGATAAAAGCTCTACGTCTAATCAAAAAAACTAATAAATCCCGATGGCGCGAGCCAACCAAAGGGTAACAGTTTAATAGAAGGGCTCATAACCGCGATAAATAATAATTGTTATTTCGTTTCATTGAAATTGAAAAATGATACAAGAAACATAGATTTTCTGATAGATACTGGTGCAACAATTAGCCTCATAAAGAAAAGTGCTATACCAAAAGACGCTGAAATTCATTATGATATTTTAGCTGATTTAAAAGGGATCGATAAAGTAGACAACCCTACAAGGACGTTAGGTTATGTCGAATTAGAGTTTATAGGAGATTTAAATGTAATACTCCATATCGTGAATGATAATTTCCCTATTAGTGCCGATGGCATTATTGGAGGCGATATATTAAATAAATATAAAGGAATGATCGATTATAGCACCAAGATTTTAAAACTCGCGGAAAACCAATTCAATTTGTGTTATGAAAAAACAAATGATCAAGTCGAATCGAATGAAGTAAACATGGAATTAACCTTGACGGTGAAAGCAAGAACCGAATGTGTTATTCCTATTAAAATAACTAATTATCCACAGGTTAACCATGGGATTGTTCCACGAACAGAGTTAATCCCGGGAGTACTTTTATGCCCGAGTCTTATCACAGTGAATAATAACAAAGGCATTTCGACCGTACTTAACTCAACTAACGAGGATGTGACCTTCCCTATACCTCATGTTAATTTAGAAAAAATAGATTTAGTTATTTTAAATAAACAAATATTACAGTTAGATAAAAATAACTTAGAAAACGTTATTATTAATGAAAACTATGAAAGTAATCGACTTGAAAAACTTGAAAACTGTCTACGGACAGATCATTTAAATAACGAAGAAAAAAATTCTTTAATTGAATTATGTAAAGAATATAATCACATATTCCATTTAGATGGGGATAAATTAAGCTGCACAGATGTGGTTATGCATGAAATACATACAAAAACGGAAGCTCCCGTTAATACAAAAAGCTATAGGTATCCAGAAGCCTTAAAGGGAGAAGTCAATAAACAAATTGATAAAATGTTAAAAGATGACGTCATAAAACCATCAAACAGTCCTTGGAATTCACCTATTTGGGTGGTCCCTAAGAAAATAGACGCTTCGGGTCAAAAGAAATGGCGAGTTGTTGTAGATTACAGGAAGTTAAATGAGGTCAGCATCGGGGATTCCTATCCCTTGCCTCAAATAACGGAAATATTAGACCAACTTGGTCATTCAAAATATTTTACAACACTTGATCTAGCCTCAGGCTTCCACCAAATTAAAATGCACCCTAAGGACTCACCAAAAACGGCATTCACCGTCCCTCAAGGACATTTTGAGTACAATAGAATGCCATTTGGTTTAAAAAACGCTCCCGCGACGTTTCAACGTCTAATGAATAATATTTTAACCGGATTACAAGGTAATCGTTGCTTTGTTTATTTAGATGATGTCGTTATTCATGCTGATAATCTCGAAAATCACAATCGAAAATTAAAAGAAGTTTTTGAAAGATTCTCCATCAATAATTTAAAATTGCAGCCTGATAAATGTGAATTTTTAAAACGAGAAGTCATGTACTTAGGTCATTTGATCACGGAAAATGGAGTTAAACCAGATCCAAATAAGATTTTAGCAATCGAAAATTATCCCATACCTAAAAATGTAAAAGATATAAAAGGATTCTTAGGATTAGCAGGGTACTATAGAAGGTTTATACCTAATTTCAGTAGCTTGTCACAACCTTTAACAAAGCTCTTAAAAAAGGATGTTCCTTTCAATTGGACAAGTCTACAGCAACATGCATTTGAAATCCTTAAGAAAAAACTTTGTGAATCTCCAATTTTAATATATCCAGATTTTAATCAACCTTTTAATCTTACCACAGACGCTAGTAATTATGCCATAGGAGGAGTATTATCACAAGGGCCAATTGGGCAGGATTTGCCAATCGCCTATGCTAGTAGGACATTAAATAAGGCCGAACAAAATTATTCAACCACTGAAAGAGAACTTTTAGCGATCATATGGTGTGTAAAACATTTTCGTCCATATTTATATGGCCGTAAATTTAATATGATCACAGATCATCAACCGTTAACATACCTATTCAATTCAAAAAATGACGGTGCTAGAATTTTCAGATGGCGATTATCTCTTGAAGAATATGAATTTACTCCAATTTATAAACCAGGCAAATTAAATACTAACGCAGATGCGTTAAGCAGAATAGTTCCATCTGTTGAAAACAAGGAATTAATGACAACAACGTCAACAATACGCAAAAAATATAAATCGTTTTTAGAAACAGCTCAAAAGTCGATAATAATAAATGATAATATATGTGAAATTAACGACGAATTAAATAAAAAAAAGAAAAACATTTTAATACCCATAGCAGCGGACAAACAAATTTATGACAAAAGCTTAAAAAATTTAGTTACTGAATATGACCATTTAAATCAAATTAATAACATTAAAGTAAATGAGTTTGCTGTATTCAATGAAAATGGATCAAGATTTTACTATGTTTGTACAAAACAAAACTACTGGGATAAATCTAATTATGAAATTTATTTTGATTTATTAAATAATGTAAAAGAACATTTAATAAAAGAAAAAGAAAGCGAGTTACACCTAACTCGACTAGGAGACAAATATGATAGATTTAATTATAAAAAGTCAAGAATGATGTTAAGATTTATATTTATGAAAACAAATATTAAAATAAATATATATAATAATACATTAATAATTCCTTCTCCAAACGAAATTCCAGATATTCTAAAAGAGATGCACAGTAGTCTTATGGCAGGCCATGCAGGTTTCCACAAGACTTACAAGAGAATAAAAAGTATTTATAAATGGCAAAATATGAAAAGAGAAATAAAAGAATTTATAACACGGTGTGAGTCATGCCAACAAAACAAACTCGTACGGAAAAAACATAGAGAACCTATGATTATAACATCAACGGCAAACGAAGCATTTGAAAGAGTTAGTTTAGATATTGTAGGACCTTTTCCATTGACTCTCAATGGAAATAAATATATTTTAACTCTTCAAGATGATTTAACAAAGTATTCACAAGCATATGCTTTGCCCGAACATACCGCAGAAAAAATAGCCGATGTTTTTGTTAAAGAATTCGTATGTAAATTTGGTATTCCCAAAAGTATTCTCACAGATCAAGGTGCCGACTTTACATCAAAACTTTTAAAAGAAGTTTCAAAATTGTTTAAAATTAAACAATTAACTACAACTGCTTATCATCCGCAGACTAACGGCAGCCTAGAACGTAGTCATGCTACTCTAGCAGAATATTTAAGACATTTTATTAGAGAAGATCAAAATGATTGGGATAAATGGATAGATTTTGCAATGTTTTCTTATAACACTGCTGTCCATACGTCAACTAATTTTTCACCACACGAATTATTATTTGGCTATAAACCGAACTTACCTTCATCCATAACCGCGCAACCAGAATTTAAATATTCTTATGATGATTATATTGATGATCTAACATTAAAATTAAGAAAATCTAGAGAACTAGCGAGAAATAATTTAATTGATTCAAAAAATAGGAATAAGGAATATTATGATAAAAAATGTAAATTAGAAAAATATAAATTAGGTGATAAGGTGTATATTACGAATGAGAATAGTAAATCAGGAAGATCAAAGAAACTTTCTCCACAGTTTACGGGTCCATATGAAATTGTAGAAATAAACTCACCAGTAAACATAACAGTATTAATAAAAAGAAAGAAAGTTAGGGTACATGTAAACCGTTTAAAATCAGCAAAATAAATAATAAAGTAACTCTATTGTTCCAGGTTTACCTTCACATCAAGTCAAGGTGAACTTTATAATATAACACCATTAAACAAGGGTGGAATTTATTTCGAGCATGTAGGAAAAGCAAAACAGTTTGATAGTGAATGGAGTCTAGTTACTTATCTTGATATTTCCAGCTGGCACAAGAAATTAGATCTTATCGAAAATACTCTAGTTGAAACTAGAAATCTTTGCAGTCATGATACATTTAACAATTTTTTATTATGCCGAACGTCTATGTTAATCGTAGAAAAAATATATCCTCATTTAAAGAATCAAGAAACGGTCCTTAAGGAAATAATTGGACATTCTTTTGTAAATCATCGTTCGAAACGTTCTTTTATCGATGGCGTAGGAACCATATTTAATATTTTATTTGGAACACTAGACGCAGAAGACGCGAAACGTTATGATGACGCTATCAATAATTTAGATAATAATGAACATGAATTAATTACATTACTGAAATCTCAATCACAAATTGTAAAATCTACTATTCAAAACTTTAACAATACAATAACTGATCTTAAGAAAAATGAAGACATTTTCTATAAGAATTTAGAAACCTTAGCTAATTATATAAAAGATACTAATAATAAAATTTTCAATATTAATATGAAACAAAACATAGATGAACATTTATCTTTTTTAACATTGGTTACCAGTGAAGTAAATAATGAAATATCTATGGTTATTGATGCCATATTATTTGCTAAAAATAATAACTTACATCCGATTATAATTACTCCTGAACAATATATTTACGAATTAAAAAGGACTTTATCACATATTCCGACTCATACACAATATCCTTTGGATTTAAATATGGATAACGCATCAGAACTGGTATCATTAGTTAACATTATTTCATATTATATGAATGAGAAAATTGTATTCATAATTAAGACCCCATTGGTTATGCAACAATCTTATGATGCATATAATTTAATTCCTGTACCAATTCTAAATAAAAATAATACTTATGTCTTCATATTACCTACAGAGAAATATTTTCTTATCTCTGAAAACAAAATTCATTATACCACCTTAGAGAATATTAAGTTGTAAGAAATTATCTAATAATAATAATCGTATTTGTAAACTAGAAAATCCTTTATATTCAGTATATGCTAAGGATAATTGCGAATTAACATTATTTTAAAATACTAAAAATCAAATTCCTTCATCTTGTGATACAAGGATTGGTTTAATAAAATCAGAACAATGGTATAGATTAGAAAACGCAAATAGTTGGTTGTTTGTAACACCTAATAAAGTTATTTCAACTATTTCTTGTAAAAATGAAGAACCTTACGATCTAGAATTAAAATCTACAGGTATTTCAAAATTACAAAAGAATTGTAAATTATATTCTCCTAATATTATATTGCACTCATCGAATCAAGATATGCTGTCAAACCATCTGTCTATACTTCCAGATTTTGATATTATTAATGATAATTGTTGTAATAGATTAATAAATAATACCATAGAAGATAAGTTAGATTTCATTCCATTCAATAAATTTAGTATGAATTTCAATGACTTGAATATAGCGAGTCACAAAATTGACAAAATAAACGATTTATTGGATGAAATGAATAATGATAATGTATTCCATAGAGTTAAGAGTAATACTTATTCTGTGTTTATATTTTTATCTAAACTCATAGGATTTTATATACTTTATAGAATAGGAAAATACTTGCTTAAAAGAAAATTCTTCTGTACATCACAAAATAGAGTGTTAGCTATAGAAGACTCTAGAAATTGTTGTGGAAGAATAACTAATTGTATTACTTTTAATTTACATAGAAAAACCAATAATAGTAACAACGACGTTGAATTAGAAGAAATTCCAGGAACATCTCAAGAACACGTTCCTTTGAGACGTTCATCAAGAATTGCTCAAATAAAAACTAAATAAGCAATCATAAATAATTATGTTTTTGATGTGAATATTTTTTTTTCAAATTATTCCCATTTTAAGAGGGGAGGTGTAATGGACTAATGATATTGTTGTTCACACTTTCATGGAAGTCATTATTTTATTTTTAACAATGTATACCTTTCTCAGAGTCATTAAGTAACAAACTACCAAATATTGAATAGCACCCTAAGGGTCCGGATGTTATTAAGACATTACCATAAAGTAATTAGCAGGAATGAATGTAAAAGGGTCGTGGTAATTATCTATACTTTCTAGAAACAATCTTATGTACAAAGAGTCACCACCGCTCTTCCCTTAAGACAGTCAGTTGAGAAAGTCAGTTCAGCACAGACAGTCAGCATTGTGTTTGTGTCTTAATTAATATTACTTGTAAGTTTTTCCTTGTAACATTAGTAAAAGTTCAGATATCAAAGTTGTGTCTCTCAATCAAGACTCTTCCCACACACCTATCTACAACGCCACCGCTCGGGCCATTACATCCGTCATCCACCCTACTCACCAGACCTTGCGCCTAACAGACTACTACTTTTTCCAGAATTTGGATAACTTCTTGGCGGGAAAAAAATTCAATACCCGAGAGGCAGTACAAAATGCCTTTGAAGAATTTGTTGCCTCCCGACCAGTTGATTTCTTTAAGAAGGGCATCAATAAACTGCCACTGCGTTGGCAAAGATGCATTGATTGCATGGGTAATGATTACTTCGATTAATACAAATAAAAAATACATGAAAAAAATTCGTTTAAATTTTTTCATACAAAACGGCAATTTCATAGGTAAAGACCTATTATCTCACCGTGAAAACTGAAGTGAAGTAACCTTGAAGTGAGCTGTCATTCCACCTGGTGATAGAGGGATCGACATTTGACAGCTGACTTCACCAAAGTTTTCACGGTGTGATTTTTACTCAATAAACCGGCTAAACAGTGAACAGGAGCTCGTGGCTAAGTAATGACATCCGCACGGGTCGATCTATCATCAGGTTAAGCTAGCTTCAGACGCTTGTAGTCGTCAGAAAAGGTATTTTGTCTAGGCCCCGAGATCGGCTAAGCTAAAGGAACTTCGGGGTAGTTGCGTAACACACAAACAGTAGGAACAGGTTTCATTTTGACAGTTCTCAACATCCATTGCATATACATTGTTGAGAAAACAAATACGAACATATGAAGCAATGAATTAGCAAGGGATTAGGGTGCTGGCCGTGCCGCAGGGGTCGCGGGTTGTTCGAAAGAGATACCGTGGCCCTGGCATAGGCAACTGCAGCAACACGGGTGCGTTTTAGTCAGTAAAAGTCTGACACGCTCCACCCAGATTTCCCATCCACAAAAAAAAGGGTGCCGGCCTTAAGTATGACACCTTAAGTATGAGTCTTAGCAAAAGTCCTGCTTTGTAGAGCGTCTTCTCTGTCACTTGCATACCCGCGTGGACTCAGTGTGATGGTTTCATTATATTGCTTGTGACTTTGTAGACTTAGTAGTACAGTCTCATACCAACACCCTCGCTGTGCCATATTTACGCTGCCGACTTTGTAGAGCGTCTTCTCTGTCACTTGCGCCGTGTGGACTCAGTGGGACGGTTTCATTCTATTGCTCGACGTATCATATTTACGCTGCCCGGTATGTAAATTTGTAGAGCGTTGTCTCTGTCACGCGAATACCCGTGTGGACTCAGTAGTACAGTCTCATTTTAACTCTCGATGTGTCATATTTTGACGCTGCCCGGATATGCAACTTGCCAAATATTATATCAAGATATGCATTATACATATACGCGAATCTTGCTACTTCCATGTTTGAATTGATAAAAAAGTAGATTTAAAATTTCTTTGGTCTCTACAAACTTCATCTGCTTCTTGCCGCAAGTTGTTGTTGGGTGCTTTTCAGCCTCCATTCTCCTCCACTTAGCTGTCACTCTGATGTCTACAAGCCAATAAATTACATTCAATTTCTGTAACAGTTAAATTATTTTTAACTCAAACCAACAGTACAGTCAGCATTCTCAATCAATCCTTGAATTCTTCCAGAGACGTACATCGCGGCACTTGGTTCATCCAGACACTTTGCAAGAAAATTGACACCCTATCCTCGAAACAGGACTTTGAGTCTATTATCACAGAGGTGAAAAGAGAAGTGGCAATAGACATGGGATATGAGGAGTACAACGAGGACACAGGCACGAAAAAGGTCTGCAAACAAATTCCGGTCTCGACGTCCACTTTGATTAGGAAGCTGTATTTGAAGAAGTTTGGGGAGCGAGCCTTGAAAGAGAAGCATGTGGACTATAGTGTCTCGACTCAATACGTCGCCTCCATTCCGAGGCGACGTATTGAGTCGAGACAAGAAGTCTTGGATGCAGGCAGTAGTTCGCCTAACACGCCTCTGCCCGGCCAGTTTGGATCGTGCTCCTGTTTTTTGGAACACTTCAGTTATATGAAGGATTGTTTGGGGTGAGTTCTTGTCTTTCTAGATTTTTTTTTAAATCTAATAATATAAGGTATCTATTTAAAGTGAGAGTTCTTTGTGAAGAACACACTCTCGAAAATTCCAAATCCACTAAGAAAGGGTTTTTCGAAATTCCACGGTAGTTTTGCAAAACTATTTAATAACAAATTTTATTACTTACTCCTCAGGCAAGTATTTGTGATAAGTTTGAAGTAAATTAACCAAATGAATAAGATTTTTCATATACACTATATTCCCTGTTTTCACGCCCGAAGGGGTGGAATCATAGATTTAGGAAATAAGGAGATGTGCCTAGTAGTTGAAAATGTATCGGACCCTGTGTCTCCACTTTGTCCCTTCCACTGGCCAACTACTACATACTATAAAAAAAAAGAAAAAGCAAAAAAAAATGCAAAGTTCAGTAAAAGCAATAGATACGCAGTCGCGCACACACCCGCATTTCATAAATCAGAACGAACGCAGTGCTGTGTTTGATGGGATAAGGTTACCACAGCGTGCGTTTTGGCACCCATGAAATCCGAAATTCACGCGGGTGAAGCCGCAAGCAGAAACTATTAAAACCAATAAAACTATTACTGTGAAAGTAAAATTTGCACGCATAGCAAGGCACATAGTGATACAATATTTTATACTAACTTTTGCCAGCGGCTTCGCCCGAGAAATCCTTCCTTATTCCTTGTCTACAATATTAAGGGAACCAGTGTGCAAAATATCAGCTTTCTAGGTCCAAGGGTTTGGGCTGGGTGTTGATGAGTCAGTCAGTCAGTCAGGACTTCTCTTTTTATTTACACAGATTTAGCACGGTTATACGAATAGAATTTGAATTTGTACTGATTGCCTTTCCGACTGTTGCATATGAGGTGAAAAGTAATCAGATATTGGGTTATTACATCAGGGATTTTTTAGCACCAGCTCGGAGTGTATTCGTGACCGATTCATGGCAAAAAAAAACAACGGGCGAAATGTGGCTTTATAGCTGTGCCCAAAAGCTGTGATAATGTGTTGTAAGTAGATACTGATTTGACCCAGGAGGTCAAAGACGGACAGTGCAATGTTACTTCAGTATATTATGAATTATTGAGTCGGCCTATTCTTTACCCCTCTTCATCATAGTTACCTTGTTAAGATTCAATCTGCCTAGCCTTTTCCCAACTATGTTGGGGTCGGCTTCCAAACTAACCGGATGCAGCTGAATACCAGTGTTTTACATAGAGCGCCTGCCTATCTGACCTCCACAACACAGTAACTGCGTAATACGATACCCCTTGGTAAGACTGGTGGTCAGGCATTCGGGCTTCTGACGACCCGTAACGACTGTCAAAGATCCACGAATGACAGCCGAGACCAACGGCTTAACGTGCTTTCCGAGGCACGGAGGAGATCAGCACCCTAATTGCGTAACACTATCAATCGGAGTTGGTTTCATTTTGACAATTCAACAACATTCATTGCGTTATTTACGTTGTCGAGCAGATAAATTTTTCTAACATATGAAGCAATGGATTAGCAATTTGTTTCACAATGATTCAAATTCCGATCGATATTGTGTTACGCAATTAGGGTGCCGGTATGTAAAGATGGTCACCCATCGACGGACCAACCCTGGCAAGCGTAGCTGATGGATCGACCCGTGCGGCTGTTATTACTTAGCCACGACACGAGTTAAGACTAATATGTAATTACTATAAACTTTCCAGGTACTTCGTCACAGAAAACCCTAATGATGAAACAGGAAAGGGCATTTTGAAGGTCGCCAATACTTACGCAGATAGCGACGACTTCAATAAGTCTAAAGACGAAATGTGCAAAGTTATCAGCAAACACTTAATGGACAAAGCTCAAGATAAGCAGTTTTTCAAATATCTGTATTTTGTCCACGTACAGCAAAAAGTCACTAAGCCTAAAAATACCCAAAACGAGTTATCAATGTCACTAAAATCATCTTTTTCTTCTCTAGATATATGTCTAACCGGCATTTTTGCAGCTACCTTCGTTTTTGTTTTACGCAATGTAAAAAGTAATTAAGTCTGTTATTCAATTCAACTCAATTTCTTTAATTCAGACTAATGTGTCCATATAGTGTTAGTAAATACATGAAAAAGGAACTTAAAAACAAATGTTAGTAAATATACATGATGAGGAACTATTTAACGTGGATGTGTATCCACTGCCTCTTATAGTGCCTCTTTTAGCAGTGGATACAAAGAACCATGCCCATCTGTGCCCCAGAAATGCCCAGATAAAGTAAATTACAAGATTGTACTAATAAATGAAAACTAGAATTATGTTGTTAATTTTACAACATAACAAGCACTGGATAAAAAAAACGAAAAAAAAAGACTTGTAATGACTTGTTTACACCTATGATACCTATGATAAATAATGTTTCATTCATTCATTCATTCACTAAAAGTGCAGTTTATTACGGTTTGGAATCCCGTCCTTTGGCCAATTTATTCATTCGTTGTGATAGTGTTGTTACTTGTTACCGATGATAACGAATACCTACTGTTATAGTGTTGCGGTTTTATTTGCGTATTATTGATACGATCAGCAAGATAAAACTTCACAAAAAGTAGTCGCATGTAGATTATATAGGATGACTGGTAATTAGTGACCGATACCAAAACACATGATTGTGCTCATGATAACAAACAACTTTTACTATGGGACCAAACCTGAAATCGCGAAAAAAAAAATCAGCTGCTCCCTACATTTTAACGAGCTATGCGAACATGAATGTATGGGGCAGGTGATTTTTTTTTCGCGATTTCAGGTTTCGTCCCATAGTAAAAGTTGTTTGTTATCATGAGCCCAATCATGTGTTTAGGTATCGGTCACTAATTACCAGTCACCCTATATAGTAGGTATTCATATTGTGTGCCTTCTATAGTGCTTTGAATATAGATTACGTATTTATTTGAGACGGTCCTATTGAATATTTTTAAATATGTTTCGAAAAGTTCAGAAGACCACAAAACAACCTTTTTAGCCGTGTCGAGGGCAAATAACTCGAGGCGGAGTAAACTGACTTGATATGTTTCATTTATTCGAATACGATGTCCATGTCACACGTGTAAAAAGGGAACAAGAATCGAGACTGACGTGCCTGAGTGACATAACATGGTCTCTCAACATGATTGGTATTAGTCATAAAAGTGATTACTAAATAATCGAATATACTGTTTTACAAAAAAACCAAGTAAACATGTTACTTTATAATAAATGTCATCGTTTATGTTTAATGACGGATTTTTCTGCCAGATGACAAAAAACATGGCACAAAGGATGATGCGCAGTGGTAGCCCGCGAAATTCATTTTTTTTTGGGTTTTTTGCAATTTGCAGGTCCGTGTCAGGTTGTATCTTGATCAAAGTATGATACGTGGAAATAAAACATGTATTTATATAATTTTAACCATAAAAATTATCAATACATCTCTCTAAGTTAGATTTCGTGCAGATTCGTTAGATTTCGTTCGTTTGATGAATCTGCACAAAATGTAACTTATAGAGATGTATTGATGATTTTTATGGTTAAAATTATATAAATACATATGTTTTATTTCCGCGTATCATACTTTCAACCTGACACGGACCTGCAAATTGCAAAAAACCCAAAAAAAATTGAATTTCGCGGGCTACACAGTGCATATGAAAAGCCAGAGACAGACTAGTTTTTTACCAACGCCCTCTATGGGACTATGTTTTTATTTTTTGTTTACTTTGGGGCTAAATAATTGGCACGTTATATACAATCTTCGAAAAAGGAATCGATTTTTGTTGATCAATTGATTCAACTAATCGATTCCAGTATCTATTATTATTTCTCATTCGAATGTCGTCAGACAATCAAAAGTAAAAAATAAAACTACTTTGTGGTAATGTATAAATATATCAACGCTTCAAATAAACAAATATAATTCAAGCAAAAATCTAATAAAGTAATGTCTCAAAAGACTTAGCTCCAAGACAAAAACATTGCAAAAAAACTATCGGGTGAGTGGTGAGTCCAGACTCTGTCAATCATTCATTCACTCTGCGTCTGCGGCTGTTTTTGTGTGTTCTTCGATTTTGCTCTTCCGTTCGATAAAAAATTACCTCGGCTTCGTTTTATGGATATTGATAGTGTCGTTTTATTCCGTGACTTCGGCTTTTTTCTAACAAGGACTTGACTGTGTTTTGTGATTTGGACTTTTCGTTTGTGGTACAAAATGTTGCGTTGCCTAAACTGCGGGTTACGCGTTCAACGAATACAGCGGCATGTTGTTACAACTCTGCCTCAAGAGTTGCTAATAATCTTATCTATTTGGCTGAGAATTGAACATGTAAGTATCTTATCTGCAGGGCAGTTAAGTAGAGTATGCGTGCACGATAACTTGAAATCTGAGTGCGAGACCTCACTGAATAAAAAAATATAATATTATTTAATACTATCGAACTTCAGGTCTTAACTTATCGTGGACGCATGAGATTACATATATGTCTACTTACTAGCTTACTTAAGGTATATGACAACTACTAACACCCATTGTTTTGTTTTCAGCTTCCCATGGAAGATGTATTATGTCATGTTTGTTATGGATTGTTACAAAATGCTGATGTAAACACACCTAGAATATTAGGTCATACTAATATCTGTGCTGGCTGTGGCTGTTCTTTAAATGAAGCTAGAATTCACTCTCTCGAAGAAAATGACCATTTTATGAATATTTTCCATGGATTAGATCAATACAGGTATTTATCTGAATCCTTATACACCTATTACTACTTATATTGAATATGGTTACTGGTAATAACATATAAAACATATTAGAAAATAATCGTGGCTAAGTAATAACAGCCGCACTGGTCGATCCGTCAGGTTAAGCTACACTTGCCGGGGTTGGTCAGTGGATGGGTGACCATTTTTACATACCGAGATTCCTCCGTGCCTCGGAAAGCACGTGAAGCCGTTGGTCCCGGCTGTTATTCGTGGATCTTTAATATACGTTACGGGTCGTCAGAAGCCCGAAAGTGTGACAGCCAGTCTTACCAAGGGGTATCGTATTACCCAGTAACTGGGTTGTGGCGGTCAGATAGGCAGTCGCTTCATGTAAAATACTGGTATTCAGCTGCATCCGGTTAGACTGGAAGCCGACCCCAACATAGTTGGTAAAAGGCTAGGCAGATTGAACTATATCAGTGGAAGTAGTTTTTAAAATGACAAACATTTGATGCATTTTTTAATCATACCTTAGATAAACGTCAAAGCTCTCTTGGTTGGTATTTTTTTTACTCAACTTAGTTATTTAAGAGATTGTGCGTTTTATAATTTTTTTTTATATTGCTTTATTTAACAATGGTAATTATTTTCAGAATGGAAGAGATAGCTATGCTGTTTGTCATAATTGTTGGCGGCGAGCTAGCCGACAAGCTGCCCAAGATTCTCAACGAGAAATGGCTACACCACAGTTACCACCTGCCCTTACCTCTGGCCTTGCACCTGCACCTGCCCCTGGCCCTGCACCTGCACCTGCCCCTGGCCCTGCCCCTCTACTGGCCCGGCCTGAACCGGCCCCTGTCTATTTACCTCATTACAAGAGAGCTGCTAGTACATCACGACACTGCATTTATTCCGACTGTGGTAATGCATCCATGCATTTAATACCAACGTTTATTAAAAAAATGTTAATTACTGAACATAACTTTTATGTGCCCCGGTTTGCACGTGTTTGCCAACAGCATCTGTTTTCAAATAATTGGCAAGAATTACCAGAACAATCGTCTACAATATCAAGTTTTACTATTAATCAAATAGAAGATTTAATTGATATTGCAAAACAAAAAACTGTCACATTTGATTTTGAATGTGTAGAAGAAATGCCCAACCACATATGTCATTATTGGACTGGTCTCGAAGTTTCCGAATTTGTTAATTTATTTAATGAGTTGCCTTTAGGTAATCTGGTACCATCACCAAAAACTGCTTTAGCTATTTTTTTAATTAAAATGAGGACAGGGGACAGTAACAAGAGGTTGTCTTCTTTATTTAATATACCTCGATCAACTATGGAGAGGCACATGAACAAAGTACGCTCATGTTTTATGGAACATTTTGTACCATTACATATTGGGTTGCAACATCTTACTAGACAAGATGTCATAAGAAGAAACCTCAGTATTCCAAATGCCTTTTTTGGCAATCCAAATGACTCTTATGAAACAAGACCTGCAATCACAATATGTGATGGTACTTATATATATATTGAAAAGAGTTCCAATTACTTTTACCAAAAGGAAACTTATAGTTTACATAAGTATTTGAACCTGGTCAAACCATTTCTTTGTGTGTGTACTGACGGACATATTATTGATGTGATAGGTCCTTACGCTGCCACTCAGACTGATGCTGAAATCATGAAAGATTTATTTAGTGATGAAACTGGGCCCATGCGAACCTTTTACAGAGAGGGAGATGTATTTATACTTGACCGAGGGTTTAGAGATGCAATTCCACTGTTGGAGGCCTGCAATTACAATGTGCAGAAGCCTGAGTCGTTAAATGAGGGAGAACACCAGTTAACAACCATTCAGGCGAATAAAAGTCGATTAGTGACATTATGTCGATGGATAGTCGAAGTAGTTAACGGACGGTTTAAAAGAGACTATAAATTATTTCGCCAGGAGTTTTTTAATAGAGCTCATGCGCATTTAATAAATTATTTTAAAATTGCAGCTGCACTAATTAATAGATTTCATCCCACAATCCAAGATCGGCCAGATTCTGGTCTTATAATAGAAAGGGCCATGATGTATCTACATACCCCAAATTATTTGGCAGAATTTGTGAGAAGTTATAATTTAAATAGGCGATCAGTCATGTTTAGACGCATCGATGGGAGGTTTCCGCAGTTAAATATGTTTCCCGTATTTAGTTACTCTGACTTAATTATTTTCGCTTTGGGCCCATATCAGGTCAAACAAGCACGGTCATATTATGGCGAACATGTTCGGCAAAATGGGTTATACGAAATAGAAATATCTCCCGAGCTGGAACACTCAGAAGAAATGGTTGCGGCCGTTGGAGGAAATAGACCTTATTTATTGAGGGGTCGAATACAATCGCGCCATGTTGGTCGGCGGAAATATTTCACGTATATTTTAATCGATGCACAACCATCTAGTAATAATTGTTTAGATACCATATTAGGATACTGTTGTAACTGTCTCGTAGGTAACAGAACAGTGGGATGCTGTTGCCACGTCATGGCCATAGTATGGTATTTGGGATGGGCTAGATATGAAACCAATTTAACAGCACCAGCATCATATTTAGATAACATATTACTTGTAATTGAAGAATAAATCAATAAACACTTATACTATTTTTTATTTTTTTCGAAACCTGTTCCATTTCACCACAAACCTTTAATAGTGACAAACCGGTATTTTGTCAGTCTTAAAACATTATTTTACCCCATTTAATTTAATTGAAATAATAGAAAAGGTAAACAATCTACTAATAATTGTAAATACTTAACAGACAGTACTTAATACAATAATATTAAGTTTTTGAGTCAAGCGGTTAATTGATGTCAATTAAATATAAAAACACATGAAAAGACAGTACAACATACAACCTGTTCGATTTTATTGCAATGTGCTTTTATAATCTCATCAGAAATACCGGTTTGTTATGAGGTACTGGTCTCTTTCCATATTATTATTTACTCGAGTACCTACTTAAGTTTTGCATCTAACCAAATTGTTTTCACATTTATATTGATGGAGATACTATGGAGACAGACTAGATAATTCCAAATAACTGAAATGTTTACAGACATTTCAGTATATAAAAGAACACTGATCTGGCCTAGCTTATGTGATGATTATGAAGTTCCTAGTGGTAAACTAATAGCAATGCTGTCTGTAAACGATAAAATGTATAAACAATACCAGTAGGCAGTTATCATGTTTAACGTCCAATAACTTTTCAATCAGTGCTTTATATGACATTAAATCTAGATATCATAAAAATACTGTTAATAAATTATCGTATGACATAGAGCTGCAATTTGGGCATTGCACGGCATTGCTGACTTTCACCTCCATACTAATATGGGCATGGTCCTTTTATCAGCAATTATGACAACACCTAGAACCACTACCAAATGACGAATTTATTTAATTATTTTATATTTATCATCATCTTCCTGCCCTTATCCCATGTTACGTGGGGTCGGCGCAACACGTTTTCTTCTTTCATTCTCCCCTGTCAACCGTCACGCTATCATTCACTCCCTTCTCTTTCATATCATTCCTCACACAATCTATCCATCTTTTCTTTGGCCTTCCTCTGCCTTTCCATCCATCAACATGTATATTCATCACTCTTTTATTTAGATGCATTTCGTCTCTCCTCATCACATGCCCATACCAAGCCCAACGATTTCCTTTCAACTTTTCTGTCACTGGCGCCACTTTCAAACTTCCTCTTATATACTCATTTCTTACTTTATCCATTCTCGTTACTCCACACATCCATCTCAACATTCTCATCTCCGCTGCATGCAATCTTTTTTCATCATCATTATTTTATATTTATCGAAGATTCAATTTAGATTTAAATCGATTCAATTTTATCTTTTCTCTTGAATTATCAATGCATACTACGCCTTTAGGTATTCTAAAAATCCCTAAAATGATTTATACTTGCTGAGCTTTTAAAATCAGTAGTTTGTGAAATTCTAACAGACAAGGTGTTGATATATCATCATTCTCCTGCCCTTATCCCAATCGATTTGGAGTCAGCGCAACATGTTCTTTTTTTCCATACTTCTCTTTAGTTGTCATCTCGGTTGTCACCCCTTCCTAGCCATCTCATCTTTCACACAGTCCATCCATCGTTTCTTTGGTCTTCCCCTGCTCTTATAGCCATCGACATTCATACACAAAACTTTCCTCACGACATTTTCCTCATTCCTCCGCATCACATGCTCATACCATGACAACCGATTTCCGCACAACTTTTCAGTCACCGGTGCCACTTTCAACGTACCTCTTATGTACTCATTTGTTATTCTTTCTTCTTATTTGTTCTTATTAATGCAAAAAAATTAAAATTAAAAAAAAACCTCAAAAAAAAGCCGGAAAAAAAATATAATTCTTCTGTACGTGTGTTTGTGACCTAACTCCTCCTAAACAGCTGGACCGATTTAGATGCAATGTGTGTATATTTTAATGGGTTCCTGAATGGTTTGAAAACACAATTGGACCCGGTAGGTGGCGCTGCATTCGGGTTCTAGGATCGTTCGGACAGGACAACGTCTGTCGGGTCCGCTAGTAATTAATAAAGAGAAAAAATTTAAAATGTCTTAACTTATTATTGTATCTTATCCTGTGCTCAGCGATGGGCCAGTGTAGGCTAATAATGTAAATAAAAAAGTAATTGTTATATTTTGTTATCAGGAAAATAATAATTTTTTGTTACAATACTGTAGGACTGAAGGATTCTTTTTGTTAAGTAAATTAAGTATTTAAAGAAGAAGATAAATGTATAGTTTCATGAAATTTAACTTTTTCAACTACTGTTTCTTTTAATTAGGTTCGATTATAATAAATAATTGAAATTTAAAAAGTTATTGTTTATTTCACGAGCATAATCCCTAGCATGATATTTGTTCCATGCGGTACGGGAAGTAATTTCCCGTATGTCCGTAAGGATTGAGTCGCCAAATTTCGTATCTTAATGAAATTTAATACTTATTTAGTAGTAAGTTTAAAAATTTTGTAGGTTCGATCCTCGATTTTGTAGGTATAATACTTCAAAAGATATATGAACATAAAGGTGGCACCTCAATCTAAATGTTTGGATTGAGTCGCCACGTCAGAACTAAGAACATCATGGATGAATGTTTATCATAATTTGGTATGATTTAGTAGTATTTGAGAGTATTTAGTAGACAAAATCTGAGCTCGGTAGTGTTAAAATTAAAAAAGTTACAATACATTATGTGTGGCTCCTCAGACCATACACATACGACTGGTCATTTTTCAAAGAAGCAGTAGTTCAATTAATGTGCAATTTCAACATCATTTAGTAGTAAAAATATTAGATTTGTAGGATAAGAGTCGGCAATCACAAAAGAAAGAAATGGGAGATATAGCATATTTAATGTGGCTCCTCAATTCAGATGCTTCGGTAAATAGATTTGCCTCTAATCTACATAATCATGTGACGAAATTTGGAACAAAAAACGCCAATATTTTGTATAAATTTCTACTAAATGCACGTATAAAAAAATACAAAAAAAAGTACATATTTACAAAGTTATTAGCTATTCTTTAATTTCTTATGAAATTTTTTTGTGGGGTGACCATGAATACGTGATTTAAAAAGAAAATGTACGTTTCGTGGCTTATAGAAACAAAATCTATTTTGTCGCATGTTTTCAAAGTCAGCCTGTATAGTCGGATTTGCACAATTATTTTTTTGTTTGAAAGGTTATGCTCTCGAGGGAACAATGGGACCACCCATTGTCACCAAGTCAGAATCTGATGAAGAGATCCTTGAGAATTTTCGTTTATTGGCAACGACACTACCAGCCGCACTACCAGTAGTGTCGTTTCCAATTAACGACACTACCAAGCCTATTTTTTTTGGATTAAACACCTAAAACGTTCATGAGGTCAAAATGGATATCCAAGATGACGGCTGCAAAAATTTTCGCAGCCGCCATTTCAAGCCGACGCCACGCGGCGCAGCGGAACGTGTCTACATTCGCCACGTGCTCCCACCCCGCACTGCGTGTTTTTAATTTTATTTTTGTATTCTTCTTCCTCTTCCTCTTCTGCAAGAAGTCCGATTATAACAAGGTCCCAGTCTATCATTATAATTTCACTCGAGCACTCGACCAAACTGCATCAATTCTACACGAAGTCTGGACGGAAATAGTAGAGACTGTAGTAGAGTAGTCGCGCGGCTTCGTGAGGTGCAGCACCGCTCTTGCACAACGCGCGTACCGGCGAAGCACCGCTGCGTCGCGATGCATCGCTATACGCTGCGAGGCATCACGAGGCGCAGCGCTGCATGGTGCAACGTATTCTAAATTCTCACAATGAAATGTGTATATTTTCGTGTAGAAAATAAAGTTATATTTTGAGTCGCTCTTTTAAAATGTGCGCGCAACATCGCGTCGCGTCGCGTCTCGGTGTGAGCTGACTCTAACTCGCGCATTTGCTCTCGGAGACCACAGATGGGCATCGGGACTACTCAATTATTGTATTTCGCGGGTTGCGATTCGATTAGTGGACCTGCCACTTATTATGTGCTGTTTTTTAAAACATATAGTATAGGGATAGTTTCTTTTTAGGGTTCCGTACCAAAATGGTAAAAAAGGAACCCTTATGGTGTGACTCAGTCTGTCTGTCTGTCTGTCTGTCACAGCTGGATATCTCAAGAACTACTAATGCTATCAACTTGAAATATGGAACAGTTTTAGATGATGTTTATCCAACTATTTTGCAAATAAGAAAGAAATAGAAATATTTATACTTTTTTTGCAACATTGATTGAAAGGGGGTCTTAAAAATTCAAAGTGGGTTTACTATGGCATATGGGGTATGATATGAAAGAACGCTATTTGCACATTCTCAAACATTTTTTTTCTTTTTTATAGGCCGCATAGTTTTCGACTTTTGATAAAAAATGTAAAAAAAATACCATTCCCCCCCTTATCTCCGAAGTTTGCAAAGCGAAAAATCTGCAAATATTCTGTATGATAGAAGTTTATGTAAAGATTACAGGAAAAATAAAACGATGTCTCTAAATAGCACACTTTTTCAGAAATCGGAACGGAACCCTCGGTGCGCGAGTCCGACTCGCTCTTGACCGGTTTTGTAACATTGTTATTATATGTAATTTGCATAATTATCTTTGTTGGCACATCTTGATTTCAATTGTGATTTGTTTTAAAACACAAAAGCGCTTCGATACAAAATCGTAGTTATAAACGCTTACCATAACATCAGAGGTATCAATGGGCAGTTTGAATAGTTTTTTACAATTAGTATTAATGTGTTTATTTATTAGGTAACTTAGTATTTAAATGGCAATTATTTAGAACGTATAGGAAGAACACTTTATTATTTTTCTCCTTTACGAAGTGAATAATACAATTCTGTTAGAAATAAGTAGGGATTTTATTAAAAAAATAAATTTCAAAAACTAGTCATCCTGGTTTCATTTAACATCATCATCATCATCATTTCAGCCGAAAGACGTCCACTGCTCCCCCCAAAAGGGACCTCATTCTTAACTCGATCTCGCAGAAAAACACCGAGCATAACCCTCTTCTTTGGCTTTTGGGTGACCTTGAGCTTTCTTATGAGGCCCATTGTAAAACGCTACGTCTTAGGGCCGTAAATCATAACTGGCAACACACACTGGTCAAAGACTTTTGTTTCGAGACACTGCGATATTTTGGACAAGAAGATCTTCCGTAGCTTCCCTAACTTAACGAACCTGGACTTACCTAGTTTGACCGTTTGTCCCAGGTACACAAACAACATGGTCACCCTCAATAGCGAATTCTTAATGAATATCGAAAAGTATTTTTTTTTTTCAGATACCGAATATATACAATGTTGATTTGTACATAAGTATTTTGTAGACATTTATACAAAATGTTAGTGTCTCTGGTTATTGATTCCGTTGTGATCTCAGGTAGATACAATCAATTATTTATTTGCAGAACGTCAGGACTGAGGAGCCAAATAAAATGCGTTTATTTACTAAATTCACTCAGTTTTACTACTTTCTCTATATGCTACAAATTCGAACACACTTACTACTAAATGTTCTTTGGAGTGGAATATAAATTGACTAATTACTTTCATGGAAATTCACGTTCTTACGATTGATTGATTGATGGATTGAGGAGCCACATTAAAAGTATTGTATATTCTTCAATATCAACAGTACAGGACTCAGATTTTTAGTAGGTACTATACACAACTACTACTAAATCATACCAAATAATGATAAACATTCATCCATCATGTACCTAGTTCTGACGAGGCGACTCAATCCAAATATTTAGATTGAGGTGCCACCTTTATGTTCATATATCTTTTGAAGTATTATACCTACAAAATCGAGGATCGAACCTACAAAATTTTTAAACTTACTACTAAATAAGTATTAAATTTCATTAAGATACGAAATGTGGCGACTCAATCCTTACGGACATATTTCCCGTTAAATAACCATATATATATTTTTTAATAATAATTAAAATCCTACTGAATTATTATTTCATGAAGTCATGACATTTGAGGCCAATTCTAAATTAGAGAGTTGTATTGATGATTCTAATGATTATATTCCTGTGAATACACATTTGCTACGGTCGGAAATCACATTTTGATCAATACAATCAAATACTGACCTGCAAATTGCAGGAAATTTAAACGCAGGCTATAGTTGTTTAAATTTCCTGCAATTTTTTAAACGCAGGCTATAGTTGTTTACCGCAGGAGACGCCCTGGGCGGCGGGAATCGCGGGGCGATTTCCGGCCACCGTAGGCGCGGGCCTGCGGACGGTGAGCAGCGGGTAGCTCGCCGTCCGGTAAGGACCAGGCCCGAGTCGACGGCGCGTCGTGTTCCACGCGCGCCTCAAAGAGATGTCAGCAAGTGACGGGGCCCAATAGGGCCGACGCCGCTGGGGTCGCGGGTCGTCTGAAAGGGTTACCGCGGCCCTGGCATAGGCAACTGAAGGAACACGGGTGGGATTTAGTCAGTAAAAGTCTGACACGCCCTCCCGCTCCACCCAGAGCGGGAGAAGTTATTTGATGATTTCCCACCCTCAAAAAAAAAAAAAAAAAAAAGGCTTTAGTTGTTTTATCTCACGAAAGCGGTTGAGCCACACTTGTAGATGTAATGCGTATAGACACGCGCTCTTGTGTGCGTACCTGCAGGTAGCGCGCTCCCGAGCTTACACACACAAAGACAATGTGCATTAACATTTACACGTACAAGTATGGCTCGCCCGCTTTCGTGAGATAAAACAACTGTACCTTAGCGATTATTAGTTGACTCCAGTTTACTCGCGAATGTTGAAAATTCTCTAAATGCTTACAGTACGACACAACTTAGATGTAGCATCGCAAATTCGTAAAACCGATCACGATTCGAACTGAGTGCGCCTTCAAAATCACCAATCTTTATTTTCTTTCTGCCTTAAGGCTCTTACAGACAGAGGCGATATCGCGTCGCGACGTGTCGCGTAGCGGTGTTGCGACGCGATAATACCGCAATATCGCCTGTGTCTGTAAGAGCCCTTAGGCGAAAATTGCAGGAGTGGGTTCAGCAACATTTTGCAAAAGATCCTAGATCTTTTTGGGACTATGTGAGGTCTAAAAAAGCAACAGGGAACCCTAAAAATATCATAAAGGACGGCAACATTTTATCTGATTCGGAGTGTGCTAAAGAGTTCGCGCAGTATTTTTATTCTGTCTACAACAGTCAGCAACTGCGTCTCGACGTAAATGCAGCGGTAGCTTCAAGCGGCGGTAACAGCTCGCGTGTTCACATAGGTCGCCTAGCATTGAGTCAAGTAACGGATGCACTTACTCGACTTAAACCAAAACGGTCAGCGGGGCCGGACGGAATTCCAGCTTTTGTTATTAGGGATTGCCGCGCTGTATTAGCGAAGCCACTCTTGCACCTTTATAATCTGTGCTTGGAGACCTCGTATTTTCCTGAGTGTTGGAAAATCACGCGCGTGATTCCAATACCTAAGGGTGGAATGGATTCAGACGTGAGAGGATATAGGCCGGTGGCAATTCTGTCAGCTCCAGCAAAAGTTTTTGAGTCGACCATACACAAGTGCATGTTAGACCAAGTGTCCAGTTTGCTATCGGACGCCCAGCACGGTTTTGGACCGGCGTGTAGCACAACCAGCAATTTACTGAACTTTATGACGTACGTGGTTCCAAATGTTGATGCTGAAGTGCAATTATATATAATTTCCTAACTGAAAGTAGATCACTAATTTCGTATAGCTTTTCAGTAGGATATCTCCACCTTTTAAAATACATGAATAGTATAGTGCACCTCTGCCTAACCCTTCGGAAAAAAACAGTCTTGATGTTATGTTTATAATGTTCTGAGAAGTACAGTGTTCCACACCGTTCTATAAGTTGCGCTGGTGCCGGTGATGAGGAAACATAAAAATAACGCTGCTTTTTATAATAACAAACGTTTATTTATATGAACTATTACAAGAGAGCTGATCAGAGGTACACGTATCGTTTTTGTTCCCTCGGAAACCGGAAAAAGTACCATAGACACAAAATATGCTTTTTTTACTTTTTAATTATATTCTATGATATGAATATTTGTCATAAACATGCTGGGGCCTCGGCCAAAGCTAATTTAACAGAATTAATAAAAACAAAAAACGCGTGATATAATCGACACAAAATTAGAAGTTAAACTTAAACAAACATAGCAAGTAAGTATGAGATTCAAATTAACTTACGACATGAAAATCTTACTAGGTACTAAGTATACCTACATAAAATAGGACCACCGAGCTTACTTAAAATTAGACAACAGACACTAATCATAGTCTATAGGTAGCGGACAAACTTTCATCACACTTGTTCTAATAATTGACCCCTTAACAGTCTTTACATCAACTGCTCGAACTAAATTATCCTTCCCTGGAATGACCTCAACAATTCTACCTACAGGCCAGTGTAATGGAGATACATTTTCAGACCTAAGTAATACCATAGCACCCTTTTCTAAGTTAGGCTGTTGGGTTTTCCATTTAGGACGATTTTGCAGCATGACTAAGTATTGCTTATGCCATTGTTGCCAAAAATGCTGTTGCATTTGAGTACATTGCTTCCAGAAACTAAGTCTTCCCACTTTTACATCAACTAAATTTAGCTCCGGATAAGAGGTCAATGGAGAACCAGTGAGGAAGTGTGCAGGTGTTAGGTAAGACATGTCATCACAGTCCCTTGACATAGGCGTCAACGGTCTACTGTTTAAAATGCTTTCAATTTGCACTACAACCGTGTACAATTTCTCATAGGTAAGTACACTATGTACAATTACACGTTTCATATGATATTTAATACTTTTTACTCCTGCTTCCCACAGACCACCAAATACAGGAGAATATGAAGGAATAAATTGAAACTGAATCCTTTCTGAACTACCATAATCAAAAACTTTGTTTTGATGATCTGTGGAATTCAGTAAATCATACAAGTCCTTGAGTACATTGCCAGCACCTCTATAGTAACTAGCATTATCACAATATATTTTCGTAGGTTTATTTCTACGACTTATGAATCTTCTTAAACATGACAAGAAAGTATTAGTAGTCATATCTGACGCTAATTCTATGTGAATCGCTTTAGTAATAAAACATATGAAAATTACCACATATGCCTTTGTAATAACAGGATTTCTTACCCTAGTTTGTTTAACCCTGAACGGACCGGCATAATCAGTACCTACAATTTGAAAAGGACGAGTAATATTGACGCGATCAAGCGGCAGAGATCCCATAAGTTGACTGGAAACTTTAGCCTTAAATCTGAAGCAAAGTACACATTTGTGCAACACAGCTTTTACCTCTCTGTTAGCATTGATCAGCCAGTACTGCTCGCTCAGACTACTAAGAGTAAGCTTCTGCCCTGCATGCTTGAGTCTAACGTGTTCATTATGAATGACCAGTCTAGTCAAAGTTGACCTTTTAGGCAGGATAATGGGATGCTTTTGCTGAAATGTCAGGTTTGTATTTTGTAAGCGACCACCCACTCTTAATAGACCTTGTCCATCAATAAAAGGATTTAAACTGTTCAAATAAGAATTTAAGTTTACTTTTGACTTTAAAAATTTTAACTCATTTTCAAAATGTTTGCTTTGATCAATTTTAATCAAGTCATGCAATGCAAGAACCATCTCCTCAGGAGTTAAATAACCCTGCCTTTTTTTAACATTCTGTTTTTTACAATTAAATATAAAACGATTAACGTATGCCATTATTCTACTCATTTTATTCAAATTTGAATATTTTTCTATAAAAGTATGAAGAGAATTATTTTCCATATTACAAGTATTACATGTTGTTGAAGGCATTTTTGTTTCAGGAATATCAGATACATTCATATTTAGTTGTGAATTACAATGAACATAATCACTGTTTTGTAAATACTGTGGACCATGAAACCACAATGAGTGTTCTTTCAGCTGCTCTGGCTTAAGACCACGAGACAAGCAATCAGCAGGATTCTCATTTGTGTTAACATAGTCCCAGTGTACATCTTTTGACAACTGTCTGATTTTTTCTATTCTGTTAGCTACATAAACAGTAAGTTTTACAGGTTCAATCTTAAGCCATGCCAAGACAATGTTTGAATCTAAATATAAGTAGGTATGGATATTGTTATACTTTAACGCTAAAGTGCCATGTACTTTATTTGCCAATATAGCTAATAATAAAGCACTGTTAAGTTCAAGTCTAGGTATAGTTAAGCTTTTATCTTTAGGATTTATACGAGATTTGGAACATAAAAGATTGACATTTACTGTATTGTTCTCGCCAACTACTCTCAAATAGAGACAGCAACCGTGCGCAATATTCGAGGCATCGGCATAACCAACTAACTCTAATTTTTGATGTGGATGTACATTAATATTTCTGGGAACAGAGATACAAGACATTTGCATCAAACTTTCGGTAAATTCAATGAATCTCTTATTTAAATAATCTGGTAGGATATCATCCCATTTTAATTTTTCAAACCAGACCTGTTGCATTAAGTATTTTGCTTGCACCAAGATAGGACCTACTAAACCCAGAGGGTCAAAAAATTTACTAATAAAGCTTAACATTTGCCTTTTAGTATAGGTTTGCTGTGTTTCAGTGACGGGACATTTCATATTCAAGGTATCTGTACTTACATCATATGACAAACCCAATGTTTTTACATAAGCATTTGCTTTGTCAAAATCCTCTTTATTTAATTGATGAATTTCAATAGGAATATCATTTAATATTTCACTTGCATTAGAGCACCACTTATGTAATGAAAAGCTAGCTAAATTTAAAAGCTCAATAAGTTGTCTTTTTACCTCAACAAGTTCTGAAATCTCGTTTGAGCCACACAATACGTCATCAACGTAGTTTGAATATTTCAACACAAAACATGCCAATGGATATTGTTCTTTGTACCTTTCAGCGAGTTCAGTCAAACACCGTGTTGCCAAAAATGCAGAACTTTTCAAACCATAGGTCACAGTTTTCAATTGAAGACATTGTACACTTTGATCAGGTGAATTGCGCCAAAGAATGTTTTGTAAACGGCAATGGTCATTGCTCACTAATATACCTCTATACATTGCCTTAATGTCACAAAGTAAAACATATTTAAAAGTCCTAAATAGTGTCAAAATGCTAAATAAGTCATTTTGCACAACTGGCCCGTTAAGCATAACATCATTTAAACAAATACCTTTATTAGTTTTCATGCTCGCGTCAAAGACAGCTCGAACCGGAGTAGTTTTACTATTTAAATTAAAGACGGGGTGATGAGGTAAATAATACACATTACCTGCCTTAAGATCATAGCTGGAGATATCAAAGTATATGGCATGGCCCTGTTCAACATAATCCTGAATGAACTTTTTGTACTGTTGATACAATTTATTATCTTTAGAAAAACGCTTTTCTAAATTATAAAATCTATGCAGTGCCCGATTAAATGAGTCACCCAACTGGATGTCATTTAAATTAAGTTTTAAAGGTAAGTCTACACAAAACTTTTTATCAATAAGTTTCACAGAATTTTGGAAACATTCCTCAGCTAGTTGGTGTTCAGTAGTACCTTCTTTATAAACTTCTGGTACAATTTCACATTTCCAAAAATTTGAAATGGTGTCACCAATATTACCTAACTGATCATCTTGAGAATTGTAAAAATTATTAAAAGGTGTACCTTTAACTGTCACACACAAATTTGATGAACATACTTTGCCAGCGGAGACTGGCAGACTGCCCGCCACAATATATCCCAAGCTGGTACTAACCAGGTAAGGCCCATTCGGCGTTAAAGGCAGCGTCTCCCTCTGGAGCACCTGAAAAAATACGTCACACCCTAATAGTAACGATATTTCACCAGATTTATTAAAATGTTCATCTGCCAATTTGACATAAGATGGTATATTGAACCCAGTTTTATAAAAACTTTGTTGTGGCAGTTCACAGGTTATATTTTTTGCTATAAAACAGGTTAAGCATAATTTAAAATTGCTATTTGCTGCATAAATATCAAAATCTGCCTTACAATGCACGCTGCTAGTGCCCTGCAAGATACCTGTAATAAGCTGATTGGCCTTTGTTATTTTGCAGTCAATTTGACTAGCCAGTTTTTCAGAAATGAAAGACACTTGGCTGCCCGTGTCTAATAAAGCTCGTGCATAAATAAATGTACCATTTTTACCAATAATACGCACCACAGCAGTAGGAAGCAACACATCTTTTACAAGTGAGGTACTTGACATCACCACAACACTGTCAGGCTTGCCAGCACCAGCGGTAGGCTCTGCAGCATTAGGGCTAGCAGTCGCAGTATTGCTTACCTCCCTTTTTGCCATTTCCACACCATGCAGAAGCGTATTGTGCCGTTGTTGACAGGTGGAACATTTTAAGCGCAGTTTGCATTTACCACCATGTGCATTCAAACAAATTATGCACAGCTTATGCTTTTTAACAAACAGAACTTTATCATTATCAGTAGCAAGCTTGAATTTTGCACATTCATATAATTTATGGTTAGTATTACAATACTTGCATGAGGTTGGGGCTGCTACATTACAGGTAGACTTGCTAGACTTCACACTCTTAGAGTTGCTCGAAGGTGCTGTCTCGATAACAGCATTCTCGCTGGCCAGGGCTCGTTTCTCTAGAAAGTTGAGAAACTCATTCAACTTAGGCACAACTTTTTCATTTCTCTCTAAGTGAAAACCCCTACTGGTATAGGCATCAACCTTTCTAAGTAAAACGTTAACCACCATTGGATCCCATGCTTCCACAAACACTTGCAGACCCTTTAAAGCAGTTATGTGCAAGTTGACACTTGAGACGAGTGACCTAAGATTTGAAGCAGTGCATTTGGTGAAGGAAGGCAAATCAAGTAAGGCATTAATGTGATGATTTATGATCATTGGCTCATTATTATACCTGTTATCTAATAATTGTAATGCTGCAATATAATTTTGCTCAGTTAATGGCAAATTTTGAATTAAATTCAAGGCTTCCCCTGCTAAAAATGAACGTAAATAATATAATTTTTGACACAAACCCAAATTATTATCGGCATCAATAACCGCCTTGAACATGTTGATGAAAGGAATGTATTCTACGACATTTTTACCATCAAATTCTTTTATAGTAATTTGAGGTAACTGTCTAAAGTTAGTGTTTGCCTTAGGCAACTCCGCCACAGGCTGAGTGGATTGTCTACAATTTAGTTCCCGGTCAATGATGCCAATACAAGTGAAATACTTACTTTCATAAACTTCAGGATCCTCGTCATCTTTGGGATTTACGTACAACATAGCCTTGTTATGCTCTTCGTAAGCTTTGAAGTTCTCAATCAACCGGTCTCGACGTTCCTTTAGTAGCTCAATTGGTGCACTTGAAATTTCAGCGCTTTTACAAAATGTTTCTACCCTGCTGATGGTGCCTTTAACGTAGCCCCTACGTAGCTTAAGTTGCGCCAAATCATCACCTTGGGTTGGAGTTGTAGACCTAGACATCCTAACTTTTGGCGCAATGCAACAAAATACTCAATGCGATGCGTCACCAGAACCAACGCGTCAACGCGTCTTTGATTAAAACTTACAATCACAATTACCACTAGTGACTTCTTAAACTTATTACTGCGTTAATTCTATAATGTGACACATTCAAATTTATCTTTAATTTATATTTAATATAAACACAATGACTGAAGCAAACAAAATGGAGGAAACGTAACAACGAAACGTAGTGAGTGAGCCGGCCGTGAGCGTCTTCGATCGATGGTCGATGAACGATCGTTGTTCGCTCGGCGATCCTCGGAAGACCTCGGGACGAAATCGCTTCCTGATTGGCCGTTGTGAAGTTGGCAGCACGTAACCAACTCTGCAGTCTATGACGACGTTCGGATACACGGAACAAAAATCTTCAACGCAATGAAATAATACTTGCGCGCGTGCGGATTTGTGAAATTGACTCCAAAATGGCCGACAACAAGGAACTCCTGTTGCTATACTTGTTGACAGTCACTTTCACACTTTTTTTTTTTATAATGTAAAATACCTCATTTGATGAATTTCAGCCCTTCCTGTTGCAATTTTTCGCAATCTTGCAAATTGTAGCCCGGTAAAAGGTTGAGAAAGCCCGCAATTTCTCCCAAAGCACCACGCCACGCACTTAGACGTCACACAGTAATATTTCTTCAGGTGCAGGAAATCTCGCTTGGTACCACCAAAATATTGCGGCACACGGTTCCACAGGCTGACGCGTGGGCAGGGCTCTCTTCTGCAGCAGGATTGTTCCCACCACGAGAGTACATATCCCAAACACACCATGCGTTGATTGTTGCTCGACGGACGAATTTTTGTCTTCTTATGCTCTGAAGGACCAATTTTTATGTTCCACACCGTTCTATAAGTTGCGCTGGTGCCGGTGATGAGGAAACATAAAAATAACGCTGCTTTTTATAATAACAAACGTTTATTTATATGAACTATTACAAGAGAGCTGATCAGAGGTACACGTATCGTTTTTGTTCCCTCGGAAACCGGAAAAAGTACCATAGACACAAAATATGCTTTTTTTACTTTTTAATTATATTCTATGATATGAATATTTGTCATAAACATACAGAACGATGTGCAAAAACTTAACGAAATTCATTGGCCGCGTCATTCTTGATCCGAAGTGCATTATGCTTAAAAATAATGAAACCGTCGTAACTCCACACATTTTGCTGAACCATTTTGAACTCTATCTCAAAAGGAAAGGAGTATTGTCATTGTAGTTATTTTGAACACTATGAGTCATTGCATAAATCAGGTGTGATGCATCAAGATTTGGGGCTTTCATAATCTGTTTACAATGTACTAACTGTTCTGTGCTAATCTTGGAATATAAAGCATTTTGACGACATATTTACTCTGCAAACATTGTGTTTACTTTGCTTCTGAAAATTATTATCAGCTTACGTGTGCATCCGTGAGCATTTGTTGCAGATTTTTATATTATGCCATATTAATGAGCTAGGTAATGACTCGTGTCACACATAGTTCATCAAATAATTTTGCATTATGCGATCACTTCGCAGATAAGAAGACGGATGAAAAATTATTGCATGCAGCGGAAATGAGAATGTTGAGATGGATGTGTGGAGTGACGAGAATGGATAAAGTAAGAAATGACTATAAAAGACGAAGTTTGAAAGTGACTCCAGTGACAGAAAAGTTGAAAGGAAATCATTTGGCTTGGTATAGGCATGTGATTAGGAGAGACGAAACGCATGTCACTAAAAGAGTGATGAATATACATGTTGATGGATGGAGAGGGAGAGGAAGGTCAAATAAAAGATGGATGGATTGTGTAAGGAATGATATGAAAGAGAAGGGAGTGAATGATAGCGTGACGGTTGACAGGAGAGCATGGAAGAAGAAAACGTGTTGTGCCGACCCCACGTAACATGGGATAAGGGCAGGAAGATGATGATGATCACTTCGCACGTATTCTTTGCATAAGCAGGTCATTTTGTTTACGATTTTTTATTTTCAAGGTCACTAAGGTGAAAGAAAGCTACTTTGATAATAATAGTTTGTAACAAAGTCTGATTATTCTAGAAGCTGTCTTTATTACAGTGTATTTTTCTATCGGACGAAAATCTAAAAATTTTCGCACATTTGATTTTTTATAAGAAACAGATACAGTATGAAGACAATCACTAATATCAACGTAATACAGGTTTGGGGGACATTATTGTTTACAGTATTGGTTTGTTGTAGTCAAGAGTTCCTTTCCATGTACGTTATTTTAATATGCAATAAACTTTTGTTTTTTATTACTATTTCTTAACAAAATATATAAAAAATATTTCTTGATTGAATGAATGAAATGCACCGAACCCAGCGTGGTTTAACCAGACTCGATTTCTCGAAAGAATCCAAAGATTCACACTAGCCCCTGTTGCCTCATGTTACATGGTGCAACAGAGACCATTGTATATCAAGGAGTAGACCGGGGGGCGCGGTAATGGTAGGGAAGACATGCCCTTAGGATATGGATAAGGATTATACAGCCTATCCAGTATGCACCGTAAAATAAGCAATGGAATAGCGGAGAGACGGGTAATTTATATTACCTGTCTCTCCACTATTGCTTCAACAATAATTAATCGTAATTATTTATGGATGGGCTTTTTAAGACGACGCCGCCATGTTGCTTCAAGTTCAGCTTCCCCGGTGACTCTTTCGGCATTTAAATTGCGTTTTCGACTCTTTTTCTGTCGCTGCTATGCTAATAAGAAAATAGTATAAAAAAGATTTAAAAATGTTGAAATATTTTTTTTTATTTTTTTTTTTAAATTGTTTGGAAACATGGTTTATAAGGAAACATGGAACAAATTGCTCTCCAGACTGAAAAAATCAAGTAGGTACACCTTACCTACCTACTTTAAAATATTTCTGCGGGTATCTTGTTTCCGTCGAACATGTTTAGTTATATTTGACTTTTTAGTCATTTTGTATTTTTGGCCAGCCATGTTTGATAATTTTTATGATTCCGTACCTGAAAAGGAAAAATCGGAACCTTTATAGGATCACTTCGTTGTCCGTCTGTCTGTCAGTCTGTCAAGACCCTTTTTCGCAGGAACACGTAGAGGTACCAAAGTGAAATTAATATCAAATTCGTTAGTTAGTAAGTACCGTTTGTACAAACACGCCTCGCGCACACATTTACATCATAGTATGCTGACCGGCCGCCATTACGTGACACGAGCGATGCCGTCTTTGCAGGTACTCAAATCATGCACACATAGATCGGTACGGTGCTTCACTTTCGATATTCGTGGCGCGGAGTCCATCTTTTTTTATAAGTCTATGGTTTTTGGGATAAATTCTTTTCAACTTCGGAACCCTTCATTGTGCGTAGTCCGACGCGCACTTGGACGGTTTTTAACTACATATTTTGTTTTGTTAAGAAAAAATCTGATGCATCACAAAGTGACAACAACAGGAACTCATACACCAACGTCATACTAATTTACGCCCACATTTTTGTTAGTTGATGTCATAATCTGCGGAACCTCGGCGCGACCTTGACTTAGATATTAGCACGGCTACTTAGATCCTAAGATTGTGTGCACTGCGGTATTGCCACAGATTAAAACAGATGGGACACTCCTCAGTTTAGGTATGAAGCTACAAGTACGCGGCGGGCTCATCTCACTGGGTCAATTCAGTGTAGGCCGCCGGCTCGCACGTTAGTTCGATACTCGCTCACGCGCCGCGTCGTAAAATAAGACAATCCTAACGAGTCAGAAGGTATAAGAGTTACGCGATTAGGCTTGCCAGATAAAAAAATTAAAATTCCGGAGTAAATTCCGGACATTTCAAGAAAATTCCTGACTTTTTTGTAAATAAGTACTTAGGTATAATAAGTTAACGTCGAGTTGTTTCATGCTGGTTTTCGTTATATTTATGTGAGAGTGAACTAAGCAATTCACGTTTTCGCGAATATTCTCGATGAGGGGCGAGCGGGGGAGAGGTAAGTGACCCTTCTCCGCCCACGCTCGATGACAGTTAATATTGAATTAATATAATTTTTTATTTTATTTTTACACAAATAAAATTATAGAAATTCCGGACGGCTTAGAATTCCCCCCACATGCCGGACATAGACTTATATTACCGGACATGTCCGGAAAATTCCGGACGTATGGCAACCCTATACGCGATAGAAAGAGAGGCAACTTATATGTGAATATAACTGCAGGTAATAAGCGTTGTGGGACATGAATTGTGCTTTTCATTTAAATAGTTTACATCTATACTTTTAAACAGGATGGCCCGTGAATGCCCACTCCAGGATTTCTGCATTTCTTCCTTCCATCATTTTAGACGAGCACTCTATGGGCTGAATGATGGAATCTAGAATTGATTACCTATTTGACTCTACAGTTTAGGATTTATTCAAAAAGTGTTTATGCAGTCTAGTAGATTGATTCAGAAGAGTACTTACCTACTTCAACGTATTCAGCTGAAAGACGACCAATGCTGGACATAGCCCTCCAAACATCGCCACCACGACCAGACTTTGCATCCAGCGGATTCCCTCAATGTTTACCTACCTACGTGAATTTTCAATGCCATTGCAAAATATAAACGTATAAACCGCTAATTGCAAGCATTGCATAGTTTATGATGTATGATGAATCTCTTTGCATAATAAACTCAGATCTCATCAAACGAATAATTAACGTTTTGATACTAATGGCATTAATTCCACAATTCTGATTGAAATTCCTATTGTATATCTTCATTGCCGCATACAAGGTGTTATTGAGTTTTACTGTAGGTGAGGAAATTATATATTCTCTAATATGGCTAGAGGGGAAATAGAAAAAAAAAAAAAAATAGAATAGTATACTCTAAAAAATAAAAAAATAAATGGAGGAATCGTGACAGGCTCAGGATCAGGGGGCCTACTCCCTAAGTCCGTCCGTCTTTCCGTCCGTTCGTTTATCCGTCCGTCTGACATTACGATCCATCAAAACAAGTGTACAAGTTAAATTTTTCGGACAGGCAAAAACACGTCGGGAGTAGGGACAACTGGCAAATCATGTTGTCATTCATACTTCGTTCGGGCCCCGAACCAATCATCCATCCGTAAGTGATACGGAGTAAGAAACGCCCGTAACGAAGGCCGAAACTACGGGCTTCGTGCTTAGGGAGTAGGCCCCCTGGCTCGTCCGTAAAAGAAAGAAAGAAAGAAAAACGTTTATTTGGACACAGTTCGTTCGTACTCTTGTATTCCCCATATTTCTGTACGCAGCTGAGACGTGGACATTACGAGAACTGGAAAAGAAAAAAAGTAGACGCTCTAGAAATGTGGTGCTGGAGAAGAATGCTTGGGACCTCGTGGACAAACACTAAGCAAAAAGAGAGATGTGGCAGTATTTTGGATGTACCGGTCGTGTCTGTAAGTGGTGATGCGAGATCGTCCTCCATCTGGCTAGGCCATGCTGGCCGTGATACGATAGCGTGTCCAGAGGCAGCTTATGACACTCTGTGTCCAAGAGCGACAGCCACTGTACAGTCACTTATAGCATTAGCTGACCCACCCTTGCATAAATGGTTGAGATTTTTTAGAATACGAATCCATAGAATTTTATAATTATTTTATATTTTATTTAAAAATAATAATAAAAACATAAAAATATTAATATTTTTTTTTATATTTTATATTTTTTTTATTTAATTCAATTTAGCTCAACAAAATGTATAAATTTAATTAATTTTCTAAGACTATAGGTGTATGTGCTAATTGTGCTTGCCTGAAATAAATGAATTTTATTTTTTATTTTTTTTTATTTTAAATACCTATAATAAAAGAATTATAAAATTCTAACGACTCGTATACTAAAAAATTTCAACCATTTATATAAGGGTGGGTCAACTAATGCTCTAAGTGATTGTACGTTGCCTCTTGCCTGGAACTAGCTTGCAATATTCCGACAGCTCATCATCTACCTATACCGTACAAACGTTTCCATACTCCATGAACTCGGCATCAAACAGCGTCTATCAGCGCCGCACAGAGCATGAATGTACCTAGACCATCCACCAGAGTTCAAAATTGTAGACGTTTCTCGATAAAGTCCAAATAAAAACGAAAAAAAAAAAAAAAAAAGGCTTCGAGCGAAAAACTCTGCGCGCGTTGCCGGATTCCCTCCTTCGCGTTGCGTCGCGGTGCCTCTTGAAATACTCTAAACCATTTCCTTCATTGGTTTTCTCCGCAATCTCTATCACAAGACGCGTGTGAGCAAGTAGCTCATGGCTACGGGATTAGCTGCGCCTCACCCTTTTCAAAACGTTTTCGGTTGCACGTTAAAATCGAAATGACCAATGGACGAAAGATGAGCCTTTTTATTGAACTACTAAAATAAACAATGTAAAGGACATTGTATTCTTAAACGCCGCCGCGATTAATAATGTGCGCCGAAGTGCTATTGGTGGACGAAAACAATGCAGGCCACTAGCCACTGGCCCGTGCATACCAAAAGCGCCCTTAGGGGGGTGACGGACAAAAGTCATTGACTGTACTGCGCCGGATACTGGATACTGAATTGGATTAAAAAGTGTTTACATTGATCCAGTGTCACTGGGTTCTGGTACATCAATATATCAGTCAAAATATAACCATTCACATTTAACACTCAAAACTTTCCTCACGACCGTCCCCAAAGCATATTAAAAACAAAAGAAATGCTAACTAAGCAACACATCCTGGTCAAGCTGATTTACTTAAGAAAACGTGGCGGTAGTTGAGGATAATATTAACGTTTACATTTACATAAAGGTAGATCCAAACCAATGCATTTCCATGCTTCATGTTCGGTTCGACCAACTGTACTGTATTGCGAAGGGATCTCGTGCGTGACATGGTCACAACCACGACCACACTGGCGCAGCGTCCAAGTAAAGTGATCACCTGTTACCAGCCTAGTCTTTTCCCAACTGCATATGTTGGAACCGGCTTCCTGTTTAACCGTATACTGCTGAATAGGTACCGATATTTTACGACTGCTTATTTGACCTCACAACCAAGGTACTGATGTGTAACACGTTACCTCTTGGAAAAATGGTTGTCAGACTTATCGACTCGGCGTTCAAGTAACGTGTCGTTCTTTATAAATTAAAAAAAAATACGCGACGAATTGAGAACCTCCTCCTTTTTTTTGAAAAGTCAGTTAAAAAGAGAAGCGAGAGAGTGATTCGCTAACTCATCAACACCCAAACCCTAGAAGCCCTAGAACCCAAAACCTAGAAAGCTGAAATTTTGCACAGAGGTTCCCTTTATAATGTAGACAAGGAATAAGGAAGGAATTCCCGTATAATAGTACGTTCCCGTGGGATATTTTCTGACATCCACGTCGGTGAAGCCGCTGGCAAAAGCTAGTCCAATATACGCACAGCGCACTTGAGCACAATGACCAACTGGTCGCACGACCTGTCGTTCGACTAGTTGCGGCCAAAGTGTGCTTTACTATAAATTTTAGAATCTCGGCTAGAACTTCTGCGACCAAGATTGCATATAGTCGTGGCCGCAAGTAGTGCGCGAGGACATTAAATGTCTTCTAACAAGTTAAATATGCTCTTGTTTGTACGCAGCTTTATTTTACATGAAAATAACTACGGTCTAGACTAGTAACTAAGCAAGTATGCATTGTACTAGAATAACTAAGCTGTGGGCAGAAGTAGTATATCGTCATGTATAATAGGGTGACTGGTAATTAGTGACCGATACCTAAACACATGATTGTGCTCATGATAACAAACAACTTTTACTATGGGACCAAACCTGAAATCGCGAAAAAAAAAATCAGTTGCTCCCTACATTTTGACGACTTATGCGAACATGAATGTATGGGGCATCAGATTTCGCGATTTCAGGTTTGCTCCAATAGTAAAAGTTGTTTGTTATCATGAGCACAATCATGTGTTTAGGTATCGGTCACTAATTACCAGTCACACTATATATGTAGACATTATGTTTGTTTTAATGCGTATTGCACGGGAATATTCAATTATTGATCTTCTAAAAACTGTCTTAACTTCTAATGATGATCACCTTTCTTACTCAATGATCTTCTTTTAACTTTTTAGTACTTATGTTTTAAAAAATAGGTTTACTGTACGTTTACGGGTCTGTACCGTTACGCGCGGATTGTTCGAAAGAGATACCGTGGCCCTGGCATAGGCAACTGAAGGAACACGGGTGGGTTTTAGTCAGTAAAAGTCTGACACGCCCTTCCGCTCCAACCAGAGCGGGAGAAGTCATTTGCTGATTTCAAATCCACAAAAAAAAAGACTTCGAACTGAACCATTAAAGCACAGTACGATTTCCACTGGCCGGGTCGCATCGGAGCGTGGCGCAGCGTGTCATAGCGGATGCGCTTGCGCGCGACTGCAGCCGGCTGCGTCTGCCCGACGGAGTGGTTCCGTTGGTCGTTAATTGATTACATTTTTCAAAAAAACATCTTTTCATTAAAGTAACAATCTTAAAAATAAATCACAGAGTGGTTATATGTTAAGTCAGATAACAAATGATTTATTTTTGGCATCATAATCAGCGTATAATGTTCCCACTGCTGGGACACAGGCCTCCTCTCGGTGAGAGGGAGTGGGCTGTCCACCACGCGGTCCTAGTGCGGGTTGCTAGATGTCACATATCTTCGAATTTTTGGTTCTAGGACATGCCGGTTTCCTCACAATGTTTTCCTTCACCGTTTTGAGAGCAGTGGTGATGAAATAATTAACACAAAGTAAAGCGCATGCCGGGGTTCGAACCTACGACCTATAATTCGTAAGTCGCGGGCGTTACGGGCCACCATTTGATTGCTCTATTTTTTTGGCATCACTAAATATATCATCAAGACAAGTCGACGAAGATGCCGTGATCCTAGTAGGTTCAAAAACAAGTTAATTAAATTATAAGACCTAAACAAATTGTGAAGGGTAATGCTTAATGGAGTAACATCTAAAGTATTAAGTAAAAAAATTCTTTATTTTCTGTTTGTATACAGAGTGTTGCGTGTTGTAGCGCGGCGGAGTGTAGAGTGATGACTTGGCAATTCAATTCAGATGTCGCGACACCCTTTTAAGGCTTGTCCTCCCTAAAATACGGCGAAAATAAGTAACTTTATTTCCATTTTTAGGGTTCCGTACCTCAAAAGGAAAAAACGGAACCCTTATAGGATCACTCGTGTGTCTGTCTGTCTGTCTGTCCGTCTGTCACAGCCAATTTGCTCCGAATCTAATGAACCGATTAAGTTGAAACTTGGTACACATATGTATTTTGGTAACCCAAACACGGACATGTAACGTAAATAAATGAATTTTGAATATGGGGGTCCCTTTTGGGGGGAAAATAAGTACAATAAAAAAAAAAGTTTTGCAAACTATACCGTGTGATATATCAAATGAAAGGTCTTACTGCGAGGGTCTCAAATATATTTTTTTTCTAATTTTAAAATAAATTGTTTTGAAGTTATTTAAGAAAATAGACGAAAATTGACCATTCCCCCCCCCTTATCTCCGAAACTACTAAGCCCAAAATTATGAAAAAAATACAGAAAATAGTTCTTTACCTATAGATTACAAGAAAACCTATAAGAAGTTTATGGTCTTGTAAATCTATATTTAAAAAATTCAAAGTCCTGACTGACTCATTGACTGATAATAATCAACGCACAGTCCAAACCACTGGACCTAGAGACATGAAATTTTGCACATAGATACCTTATATAGTGTGAACATCTATTAAGGAATTTTTTTTGGAAATTCCATCCCTAAGGGAATAAAATAGGGGATGAAAGTTTGTATGAAAAATCTTATCTCTTGAGTTATTAGACTTGAAACTTAGCACGAATTCATCTAAGTTAATTATAAAATTAATCATTTTTAATTTTCCTAAACTACCCCCTTTTTGTGTATGGGAAATCATCAAATGACTTCTCCCGCTCTGGGTGGATCGGAAGGGCGTGTCATACGTTTACTGACTAAAACCCACCCGTGTTCCTTCAGTTGCCTATGGCAGGGCCACGGTAGCTCTTTCGAACAACCCGCGACCCCAGAAGACGGGATTGGTGAGTGTCAAAGTTTGTATGAAGACTTGAAACTTCATCTAAGTTAATTATAAAATTAATCATTTTTAGTTTTCCTAAACTACCCCCTTTTTTGTGGATGGGAAATCATCAAATGACTTCTCCCGCTCTGGGTGGAGCGGAAGGGCGTGACTTTTACTGACTAAAACCCACCCGTGTTCCTCCAGTTGCCTATGGCAGGGTCACGGTAGCTCTTTCGAACAACCCGCGACCCCAGAAGACGGTATTGGTGGGTGTCAAAGTTTGTATGTAGAAATTTTAACACGCGGTCCGATTTACTCAAAACTCAGTTTTTGTACTTGAGACCAAAAATGAAGACTAACTAACGTGTATCAGGGTTTTCCAAAAATCTACCCCTAAGGGGTGAACATGGGTAGTAAATTTTACAGCGGAGGATTTTATTGGGGATTGATTAACTCGAAAATTGGTGTAAATAATGTTTGAGCCAAGTTATGGAAACATCCCAGACGATTTTTGAAATTCTACCCCTGTGGGCGTGAAAACAGGGATACAGTTTATATGAAAAATCTTATTAATTTGGCTTAGCACGAATACTTGCTTATGTAAGTAATAAAGTTTGTCATTATTAGTTTTTCAAAACTACCCCCTAAAAGGGGGTTTAGGGATATTAAAGTTTGTATGGAAGAATTTTAAAGCGCAGTCCGATTAACTTGAAACTCAGTATTTATACTTTTGATGTAAAATAAACAATAATAAGAAAATTAAAACCGGGCAGTCTGGCTAGTCTCTCAATATTGTGCGTACAAACTTACTAAGCCTCCGCTGTCCGTCCGTCCGTCCGTCTGTCACAGGGCTGTATCTCATGAACCTTAATAGGTAGACAGTTGCAATTTTCACAGATTGTGTATTTCTATTACGACTATAACAACAAATGATAAAAATAAAGTAAAGTTAAAATTAAAGGGGGCGGTCCCCATACAAAAAAGTTTTCATTTTGAAAAAAAAATTAACCTGTTTGTGGGGTGTTATTGTCTAGAACTCATCGAGTAGAGTAGAAAGACATTTTTATTTTTTTTATCTTCTAAAATGAAGAAATAGGAGGCCGTAAAAGTTGTCAATTTTATATCATTTTTGTACGAGCTCTATTATATTAATATAATGTACCTTATACTGTACTTAATCAAGAAATACTAAAAACGGCGATTCATGGTATTTTATTTAAATATGGGCGATTTTCTGCAACTGAAAAAAATATCCTTGTAATTCACAGTACCTATCATTATGAAATACAAAGTTATCTTTGCGATTGTTAAACATATAATATGGTACGGAACCCTTTGTTTGCCAGTCCGTCTCGCACCTGGCCGGTTTTTACAGTAACTATAGCACCTTTTTGATTTCATGTGTCCTGAAATCTATTTTAGTTTATAGAACTAAGGAAAAAAATGGTAAACCCAGGTCTATTTCTGTCCATTTTTTCGAGTTGTTACCATATTACTTCTACAGTTTTCATTAAAAGTGTTCATAATACAGTTCTTTACAAAATAATAAGGAATTATTTCATGTGATTACTTTTTTAAATCACTAGATTTTTTGTAAATCGGTAATTACTTCATATTTTGCAAGCGTTGTGTCATCGCGCTTCTCTATCTTTTCTATGTAGTCCGACAGTGACCGCGCTTTTTACGGCGGACAAGTATCCCTCGTCTTGTTTGCTCCTGGCGTATTGAACACGCGCGCGTCAGCTACGCGCACCCAAGGGAGTAGTTGCTATTTGTTTTCTGTAGGCGCACCGCGACGCTTACAACAAAACAACGTCGCTTTCTTCACGACACCTCGGTGGTCAGTCACCGCCAGGTGAGACCCTCAGTTATCTGAGGCAGGCCTGGCGGCAGACGACCAGCGGCAGAGGTGCTGACTCAACGCTCCTACAGATAGTGTATGGTATGTGGCTGCCGCTCGCCGCGCTTTCAGAGCTAGCCGGTTATGGTCAAACTCAAACTCAAAGCATTTATTTCAAATAAACCAATTACAGGCACTTTTGAATTGTCAAGGAGGTCGGTCAGTCAGAAAAATGAAGCTAGTCGCCCGTTCCAAAAGCATAGTAGGTACCTATGGAGAAGAACGGGCAAGAAACTCCACGGACACTATTTTAAATCAAAATATGGTTACAAAATATTGGTTATTGGCATTAATGTTGAAATTATACATGTGAGAACGCTGCAGAACGTTAAAAGAGTCCGTAATAAAATCATAAAGAAACACAATTCAAAATTTAAATTAAACTAAGCCGTGGCAGCTATGATATGACCAGCCTCTACTGACACTGACTGGTCTGGATTTTAAAATTTCTTTTTGATTGATTTTAAAGTTTCATTTTTAAAGACATTTAAGGGATTGGAAATATAGTCATAGTTCGTATCTTGCAGTAAAATTTAATAGGTACCTATTAACTATTTTTAATAATAACTATTTTGGATAAAGAGTATTTATATTTTCGCTTTAATGCTGCCTTCAAGTTGGTAATTTTACGTTTCGTTATTATATTCGTTACTATTGTTAGGTTTTAGGATTTTATCCTCCAGCATCATAGATATATCCATCCGCGCTCCGATCCTCGGGTACCTACTAATATAAAAACAGTGCGAGAAGACATTGTTGATTAACACTTAAGTAGTACGTTCCCGTGGGATATTTTCCGACATCCACGCGGGCGAAGCCGCGAACAATAGCTAAACAGTATACCTACTCATAGTAATTTGATCTTGACTTCGTCCTTGTACTAAATAATAATATCTTGATGTTATAGAGCACTGAGCAATAACGTAATGTATGTTTAAACAAACATTTCCATCATCAGCCCTGTCAGCATTTAATTTGAATAATTTTCTATATGTTACATTTGCTGCAGTGTAATACGCATTATGGAGTCACTAAACAGGGATTACGAAATTGGAATAAGTGATAACACAGTTATAAATAACCAAATCGATGAAGAAGTCCAGCGTATTTTGCGGCCTCTGAATTTGATGCAAATCCTAGTGCTTAATCCCAAATATCAAATTAGGAACAATTTTATATATCCTAATAATCGTTTAAATAAATTTTTAGTCATAATTGGAACAGCAATATTCCTGACTGCTTTTATTCACCGTATCTTGGTAATATTGCTTGATGACAATTTCAGGCGATACAGTACAATTAATGTTTTGGTATTCGCTTCTGTCTATGACGTCATTGTTCGGTGCATAGGATTCATCATGAACTTGATTATTAACTTCACTCAAACTAAGAAAAACGTATTGTTTGTTTTGTACTTTCAAGAAGTGCACAGATTTCTTAATGATAAGGCAAGTCTCAAGCGGTTTCTCTTAAGAAGTTGGATCAGCATCGCTGCAATCTTTGGATTTCATGTCTTCATAAGTATTTACGTCTATCTACGGTTCCTCAAACCACCATTGAACGTCATATTTTGTATATTGATTTTAATGTGTTTTGATTCCAATTTAATTTACGCAATCAGGCTAATTAAGATATTAACTGATAAAGTTCTACTCTGGAATATTCAGCTGCTACTGGCAAAGAAAAACGGTTGCAACAAACTGCATATTGCGAGAATGTTTCAGGCTTATGACCAAATATTAAAGTGCTACGAGATAATTAAAAGTATTTATCAACTACCAGTAAGTACCACAGAATTTGTTTATGATTCTAAGGGGGTATTTCACCACCTACGGTGAAACAGACCTTTAGAATCATATACAAATTCTTTCTTGAGTTGTTGCTCGAGTTCTTCTTAACCCCTCAAGTGTCGAATGCACCCCATGTGTGCATAAGGAAAAACTTTAAATAGTGGTATATAAGCTTATATCGCATAGGAAGGGCTAAGGGGAAAAAGTGGCTTAGTCCATTTTTTCATAAATTGATTTTTTTTTATCTATGGCCACAAAAATACTTAGTTCATCGTATGGCTATCACAAACAAGGGTAAAACTCGCTGTGTCTCAAATTTATTTTTACTGTATTCTTAATTACAAGTGAATAACCAGCTAAGTCCATGACTTGACTATTTCTTCCCTACAACGGAACGCATCCGACGAACGAAAATGTCAGAGCGACGTTGACAAGTGACGTTTGTTTTTCGCGCGGTCCGTTGGTTTGATTGGATTTGTAATTTGCTGTTATTTATTAGAAAAATAAATAGTTTAGCAAGCTGAAAATTGATTATTATTTACCTCAACATAGGCCTCAGTAATGAAAATTCATGGGAAGAACAGGCTAAGTCCTGGACTTACCTATTTATTTCCCAGACTGTTGGGGTGTATTAATGAAATATCGGTTATTTATTGTTATTGGGCAATTTTTATACAAAAAATTATCACACATACTTGTAGTATACTAAATTTACTTTTTTATTCAACTATTTGTGTATAAGTTGATTTTCTGAGTCAGTCATACAATGCTGTCGCAACTTTAATTGCATGTACTGTAAAATTTAATGAATGTGACTAAGCCAGTTCTTCCCCTGAGCCCTTCATATATATAAACGTAAAAAAATATTATCCGATGGAAAACCAATTATCATCAGTAGTGGTGCACCTATGGAGTTCGCAACTAACCCCGCCTCCCCCCCCCCCGCGTGTCAAATGCACCCCATGTGTGCATAAGGAGAAAACTTTAAATAGTAGGTATATAAGCTTATATCACATACATATAAACGTAAAAAAACATCATCCGATGGAAAACATATCCTCATCAGTAGTTGTGAACCTATGGGGTTCGCAACTAACCCCCAACCTCCCCCACCGCTGAGGTTTCAGGTTTATATCTTATTATTATTTTCAGGTCTTGTATCTAACGACAGAAGTCTTCTGTCATGGTTTGATTAATACAGAAGTTGTGATACAATTTTTTAAATTTGGAAAGGTAAGTTCTTCTTAGTCTAATCTATAGTAACAAATAACTTTAATTTCGGAAGTCGGTGTCTTTGGATTTGTATTTTAGTTTTTTGCCACCGACTTCCTAAATTAAAGTTATTTTTCACTTTGTAGTGAGTCAGTTTGTAATTTATCTAAGTTACAATAGCCCAATGTCAATTGCTCATTAACTATTACAAAATATTGCTTTTCCCGATGCAGGGACGTTAATTGTTGAGGAGTTCTCCTAGTAAGAACCAGGAGAACTGGAGCTCATGGTGAATTCATCATCACCATTATGCATTTTGACGAGCATAAATTGCTTAGCAACCATATTAAAGTAATTTAATGACAACCCGTGAAATACTTAGGTATAATTGAGTAGTTCCGATGGCCATCTGTGGTCTTCATCATTAGTTCCACTTCACCAAATGGTGCTTTCCGAGAGCAAATGCACGAGTTACTATAAAAAATACCCAACGTCACGTCATTTCGAAAAGGGCATGAGTGAATTAATTTTGGGATATTTATTTATTTAAAAAAACCGGTCAAGTGCGAGTCGGACTCGCGTACCGAGGGTTCCGTTCCGATTTCTGAAAAAGTGTGCTATTTAGAGACATCGTTTTTTCGAATTTTTTCTGTGATCTTTACATAAACTTCTATCACATAGAATAATTTCAGATTTATCTCTCTGCAAACTTCGGAGATAAGGGGGGGAGAACGGTATTTTTTTACATTTTTCATCAAAAGTCAAAAAATGTGCGGCCTAAAAAAAATGTTTGATAATGTGCAAACAGCGCTCTTTCATATCCCCCCCACTTGCCCTAGTAGCCCCACTTTAAATTTTTAAGACACCTTTCAGTCCCTGTTGCAAAAAAACATATAATTTTATTTCTTTCTTATTAGCAAAATAGTTGTGTAAACGTCATGTAAAACCGTTACAAATTTCAAGCTGACGCAAATGTATGGGACGGCTGATTATTTTTCCGCGATTACGATGTTGGTGCCATGGAAAAAGTTGTTCGGTTTGATTGTCTATACCACATACTGAAATTTGAAGAGGATGCAAAACGACACGTTGTATAGATATATTATTTTACTTTTTCCATGAGATCCACGTCACGTGCCACGTAATTATATATTTTTATATATTCTAGAGGGACAATCTTTTAATGGTAGACTTTAAAGGATTGTCCCGCTAGAAGATATAAACATATATAGATCCACGTCATGTGCCACGTAATTATATATTTTTATATATCCTAGAGGGACAATCCTTTAATGGTAGACATTAAAGGATTGTCCCGCTAGAAGATATAAACATATATAGATACACGTCACGTGCCACGTAATTATATATTTTTATATATTCTAGAGGGACAATCCTTTAATGGTAGACTTTAAAGGATTGTCCCGCTAGAAGATATGAACATATATAGATCCACGTCATGTGCCACGTAATTATATATTTTTATATATTCTAGAGGGATAATCCTTTAATGGTAGACATTAAAGGATTGTCCCGCTAGAAGATATAAACATATATAGATCCACGTCATGTGCCACGTAATTATATATTTTTATATCTTCTAGCGGGACAATCCTTTAATGTCTACGTTTCTTCTTGTCTGGATAGTAAAAACTTGGGTGATAAAAATCGCACTCTCTTTGCGCCTCGAAGCATTCTATGATGCTGTCAAGTTTGCACAAAATACTTGCGTATTCATTCTGACATCAGACAGTACAGGTAATTATTGTATTATTGTTTCTATAGATAATAATGAGAACAGCCGCGTGATTCTGTAAGACCTCATTCTAAACTTCGAATCAGCCGGTCGATTCTGTAAAAATGTCACCGGGAAAACTTAGGTGAAGTGAGTTTGTTTTTGGTAGGAATTGACACTATTGACAGCTCACTCCACGCTCACTTCACCTAAGTTTTCACGGTGAGATGGTTACAGAATCGCACTGCTGAATCCGCTGTGAGTTTCTTGATTTGCGTTCTAAATTCAAAGTGTCAAATAAAATACAAGTGAGAAGAAGTGATGCGAAGTGAGAGTGAAAACTAAATAGCGATGTGAGATGCGAGTTGTTGTTTGAATCGACGTACAGGTTGAAAAAACTATCCACTACTACACTATCCTACTATCAAAACCAAATCAAAATTTTATTAATTTGGACAACAAAGATCTATAATGTTAGTAATACCTTAAAGCTAGTGTTCGTAAGTAATATTATTATTAGAGGTAATGTTGACGTAATTTTTAGAGTTTGAAGCATTTTGCACAGAAGATGACCAAGTAAGGTAGAAGTTTCTCACCTGGCCATCCTCTCCACAAGATGCCTCAAAATGGGAGAATAGAAACTCTCTGACACTGTTTTCAGTATGCTGTTGCTACTGCCCGGGGTTCCAGTTACTGATGCGACTTTTTTTCGGATGATCGCATGAAATCCGTCAGTTCGATTCTGTGCAATCATTTCTGACGCACTACAGAAACGGGGTAGTCTCAAGAGAATTCCGAAAACATTATTATATTGGACGCGTAAGACATCTAGCGATCTTTTGGTGTAGCTGATCCATAGACCCCCCGTGTACAGACCCTGAAAATATGCCTTGAATAGCGTTATATTGACCTGGTCGGTACAGCGGGAGAATCTACGTGCCAACATATTACCTCGCTACTCGCTTTACTATGGTATTCTGTTCTACTAAACTATTTTTAGGGTTCCGTACCTCAAAAGGAAAAAAACGGAACCCTTAAAGGATCACTTGTTTGTCCGCCTGTCTGTCTGTCTGTCCGTCTGTCAAGACCCTTTTTCTCAGGAACCGTAAAGATATCAAGTTGAAATTAATATCAAAAACGTAGGTCTAATAGTTCCCTGAAGTTCAAAAAAAATTAAGCTTCTAAGTCAACGCAATGAAAAAATACGGCCATTTTTGTAACATATTTTGGTACACGCAAGTAAATCAAAACCTACAGGGTACTTCCCGTTGTCCTAGAATCAAGAAATTTGGCAAGAAGCAAGGTCTCACAGCACAAGTATAGGAAAAAGTCTGAAAATTTATTATTTGTAGTTTTATCACACAAAAAAAATTGTTTTTAGTTTTCTTTTTCTGGCAAAATGTGGGTGTACTATAGGTACACCTCTGCCCAACCCTTCGGGGAAACAAGGCGTGATGTTATGTTTAAGAATAGCTTTTTGCGAATGCAAACTTAAATATTCAGTTGGAGAATTGTCCGTGACGTGTATCAATGTATGGGAGAACATGCTTTTCAACGGGTGCCTGCCGTTTTGCCGAAAAGATTTTGCCAAAATTTCATTACCCAAACAAATTTTAGCAACCTTTTTTTATACCATTGCAATATTTCGAATGATTTTAGTACGCATATTTTCATTTGGTCAAATTTTTACTTGGCAAAATATTACTAAGTATAATGTCATTAAGTCATTTGGTCTTTAATCAAATGATTTATTACAGCAAACAATCTTCAGACAATAAACGTTTGGTGAAATGATTTGTTAAGACAAAAAATATTAAGGCAAAAATAGCATTTTTTGGTAATTATTATTAAAAAATGCAATTTTATTTTAATATAATCATTTGTTTAATGCAAAATAATTTTACATTACAATTTTAAATTTGTTGCAATGGAAATTTATTGGTTACTTGATATTAGTTTATTTATGGAAGTAGTTAGAGTAGGTTAATTATTTTAAAAAAATGGTTAAGTTAGATTAGGTTAAAACTGTGACCTCCTGCGTATGAGCCGAGCGAGCGAAGCGAGCGGTGCCGCGGTAGCGGCCGGCGAGTGCCAGACACGACTTGCATTAATAGGAAAAAAGATATTGTTTTTTGTAGGTTACTCGGAACTCAACTATTTAAATTAGGTTAATTTCTTCTTAAAAAAAAATGAGTAGGTTAGGTTAGGTTAAAACTGTGACCTCCTACGCACGAGCCGAGCGAGCGAAGCAAGCGGTGCCGCGGCAGCGGCCGGCGAGTGCCAGACACGACTTGCATTAATAGTAAAAAAGATATTGTTTTAGTAGGTTACCCGGAACTCAACTATTTAGATTAGGTTAATTACTTATTTAAAAAAAATGGTTAGGTTAGGTTAGGTTAAAACTGTGACCCCTACGCACGAGCTGAGCGAGCGAAGCGAGCGGTGCCGCGGTAGCGGCCGGCGAGTGCCATACACGACTTGCATTAATAGAAAAAAAGATATTGTTTTTAGTAGGTTACACGGAACTCAACTATTTAGATTAGGTTAATTTGTTCTTTAAAAAAAATGGGTAGGTTAGGTTAGGTTAAAACTGTGACCTCCTACGCACGAGCCGAGCGAGCGAAGCGAGCGGTGCCGCGGCAGCGGCCGGCGAGTGCCAGACACGACTTGCATTAATAGTAAAAAAGACATTGTTTTAGTAGGTTACCCGGAACTCAACTATTTAGATTAGGTTAATTACTTATTTTAAAAAAATGGTTAGGTTAGGTTAAAACTGTGACCCCTACGCACGAGCCGAGCGAGCGAAGCGAGCGGTGCCGCGGTAGCGGCCGGCGAGTGCCATACACGACTTGCATTTATAGAAAAAAAGATATTGTTTTTAGTAGGTTACACGGAACTCAACTATTTAGATTAGGTTAATTTGTTCTTTAAAAAAAATGGGTAGGTTAGGTTAGGTTAAAACTGTGACCTCCTACGCACGAGCCGAGCGAGCGAAGCGAGCGGTGCCGCGGCAGCGGCCGGCGAGTGCCAGACACGACTTGCATTAATAGAAAAGAAGATATTGTTTTTTGTAGGTTACCCGGAACTCAACTATTTAGATTAATTTCTTCTTAAAAAAAAAATGGGTAGGTTAGGTTAGGTTAAAACTGTGACCCCCTACGCACGAGCCGAGCGAGCGAAGCGAGCGGTGCCGCGGTAGCGGCCGGTGAGTGCCAGGAACGATTACATTATACAGGGTGTTCGGCGCATGGACCGACACAATTTTTTGGGGCATTAGGGGTGTCATTTGCTAGGTTTCACCTAAAGACCTCCATGTCCTAAGTGTGACCGTAATTGAGATATGTTTTTTTTTGTTCTTTCTTTGAATTACCCAAAATCTCGCCTTTGAATCGATATATTTTTTTTGTTTATGGTTGTAAAAGAACAAAATAATTTTTATTATAGTCTACAATATATTCTTATTCGAAATAAAATAAAAAAATATAATTACCGTAATAAATCTTTTCTTAAAACACTCCATAACTGACTCTCTAACTAGTATTTTGACTACATTTGAATTGTTTTTCATACCGTGTAGCATACCCTTAGAAAGGGTACAAGCTAAAGAACTTTTTGAGATAAAAATAAGGTCAAAATGGCTTTATTTAAAAAAAAATAATGAATTTAAGAGTAGTAATTTTTCATACATTTAAACATTTTTAAGACTTTGGAAGCACATAAGTCATTTTCTACTGATAAATTACATCAAATAATAATTTATTTAGAATAAAAATACATTGCAGACTATTATAAAGTTTATTTTGTTCTATTGCAACCATAAACAAAAAAAATATATCGATTCAAAGGCGAGATTTTGGGTAATTCAAAGAAAGAACAAAAAAAAACATATCTCAATTACCGTCACACTTAGGACATGGAGGTCTTTAGGTGAAACCTAGCAAATGACCCCCCCAATCCCCCAAAAAATTGTGTCGGTCCATGCGCCGAACACCCTGTATAGAAAAAAAAAATTAGCAGTTCACATTTTTGTCATTGAAGCATTTGACTGAATAGGAAAAGGTGAATTGAAAACTGACGATACTAATTATTTGGCTTATTTGATTTTGCGTAAAAACTGTTATTCCAACTGAAACATTTGACTAAATAAAAAATGTTAAAAGTACTAGTTGGTAAACAAGTTATAGTTTAAACGTTCATTTGCCAAACATTAGGTTTGCGTTACAATTTTTTGTCAATAGATTTTTTGCTAAGTAATAATTTGGCAAATGAAATTATGCGAAAAATTTTTTGGGAAGTGAAAATTTGGCAAATTCCTTTCGGTCAAACAAGGGAGACCCTTTTCAACAGCAAGGTCTCACAGCATTCATTGTGGTGTTTTTATCTATTGCTTACGACGAGATTTTTTTACAGATGATCAAAGGAAGTTATGCAAAAACATCCTGCGGGTGCATCGTGCGTCATTCAACAAGATGAGTGCCTGTGGCCTGTTCTACATCGATATTTGTCATCCATTACGTTTGATGTCACTGCTTTCGCACTATGCTATTGTGCTCCTGCAGTTTGCTTTCCTGAAAAATTGATTTGTTTAAATGGTAATTTTGATGGTTCGACTTATTGAGTTGTTACGAAATAAAGTAATTTTATGGAACATTGAAGTTCAACATTGAAAACAAATGGATTATAGCAAAAATGAAAATTATTGCAAAATAATTTATTAATAAGGGAGTTGTGGTTTCATAATATTATTATATTAAGAGTATCGATCACGAAGTGAAAATTATTGTTACATTTTAAACCTATATTAAAGTTCACTCATAAGATGTTTTGTCAATTTCATTTCTTGTGAAGGTACACCCGGAGAAAATACTAATAAATCATCCAAGTACACTACAACTTTTTTCCCTAACATATCATGACATGTGAAGGTGATGGTATTTTTAATAATAATGAGTACATTCTACCGAGGCACAATAATTATTCAAAGCGTCTAGTCTGACATAAATTCATAAGAATACCAATACAGATATAGAAAATTGTTCACGCTAACTGATAAAAAGCTGTGATTGACTCTTCTAAAAAAAACCATCATATTTGTAAACATAACATCCGTATCTTGTTATAAGCTATCCCGCAGGACAATGAAGGTTTTGACGGGTGTCAATTCTGTTAAACTAAATTAAAATTGTAGGTGTCTTTTATTTTAACTAAGCTAAAATTGTAAAAGAAACGAAAAGTAACGGGAGCTGTCAAATAATTATTACCTATTATTTATAACTATCACCGTCTGTTTCTTGCTCATCAGAATAAAATAGCATTATTTTTATTTATATTAAAGTTCCTAATGGCCTTTTCATATCATTCAAATCTTCACCTATAATAAATTATGTTTTGTTAAAAGGAAGTTTTATGACTTACTGGTGCTAGTGTGTTCACCCACAGTCAAAGTGGAGCTCATAAGAAGCAAACAGTTCAGACGAAGAAAAAGTTAAAGTTGCCGTGTGACAGCCACGTTAGACAACATGGTTGACAAAGATATGCAGTCGATGCTTCTGCCTCTAAACCTAATGCATACCATTTTGTTGTGTCCCAAGTATCGTGTTAAGGATAACTCCTTATATCCAAACAGTCTTACTGTGAAGGTGGTGTCATTTTGTGGTCTGATTATATCTGCTTTATTATACTTATATCGCATTACTCTTAACGAATTTAGGAAAATATATGTGCCTTCAACGTACATCTATTCGAACTTATGCTTTGTCGGTTACAATATCGGATTCACAATTAATTATGTCGTCAATGTGTTGCAAACGAAAAGGAATATATCTTTTGTTTTGAAAATGCAAGAAATTCACAGATTTCTTAACGAAAAGACCAGTTTTAGGGACTTTATTATTTGGAATTGGATCAGTATCGTTCTAACCTTAGGTTTTAATATTTGCATGCATATTTACATTTACATACAACTAAACCAGAACATATCCTATCTCATATGTGGGTTATCTGCGTTGTGTTTTGATGTAAACTTTGTGTACGCTATCAGAATGATGAAGTTTTTAAAGGATAAAGTTCACATATGGAACATTAAAGCTCAACATTTGCAACAGATGAATACTAGCGATAATGAAGCTAATTGCAAGAGAATGTTTGAAGCATACGTAAATATTTCGGAATTTTATAACATCTTTTAGTACGATTACACATTAACAAAACAAATCTACGAATAACATAAAACAGTCGAGAGTTGTCATAAGACGACCGGTTGGAACGAAGTTCCTTCCGCTTTTGCACATTTGGCATGTGTGGTGTGTTTTGACCGGTTTGACCATTTTGACCGACGACTCTTTTGTTACGTAAAAAAAGTGTCGTCGATCAAAATGTTCCATTTTTTTCGGTCTAGCGCTCATTCGTCAAGTGCGATAAGGACCGTCGATCCAAAAACTAAATGAAAAAAAAAATCATTGTATTTTCAGATCGTGTCTCACACGGTAGAGTTCTTCTGTCTTACTTTGATCAAATTGCAACTAACACTTGACATTTTTAAATTAACTGCACTTGGTGGACATGAGTTTGTGAGTATCTCTTTCTTCATCTTGATTCTGTTTTATAGTCCGGTCAAAATAGACATTTCAATTAACAAAATTCCGATAGAGCTAAATTTTGGTGGAGACCTTGGGTACACCATTAGAAATAAAGTTTCAAAAGTCCCTATCGATCCCATGTGTGCTAAAAAAGTTATTGGGGGTCAAATGTCAAAATTTTAGGTTTTTTGGAATTTTTTTCGTAAACGGTAAGTTATATCAATAAAATAGGTGAAACAAAATTGAAGATCATAAAACTGTCTTCAAAAATTGTATCTATACTTTTTTTCTAAGAATCACCATTTCTGAGATATCGCGATTCTAAAAGTTGAAGGAAGCACGTTGTACATGATATGCACACATTTCCACATCACCTGGAGGTAGTGTACTTTGGCGTGTTTTTTTTAAAGTGGTTTCCTCGGTAGGCCTACTCCACGAACTGTTAAAGTAAAGTGCATAAAATAAAGTGTCAAAAGTCCCCATCGATCCTATCGATGGGGACTTTTGACACTTTACTTCTAATGGTATACCCAAGGTCTCCACCAAAATTTAGCTCTGTCGGAATTTTTGTTATTTGACCACTACTTTTATGTCTATTTTGAACGGACTATTAGTACATAAATTATTATCTTATGCTAGGTACACTTGCAGCGATTTTGATCGCTGGTGACTTGCTGGGGATTTCAAAATCTCACGTCCACACACAGAATTTTGCATCGCCAGTTGAATTGCAGTTGTCAAAATCTGTGTACACACTTACAATGTAATCTGTTCTACAAGCGCTGACAGCCGTCGGGGCTAAATAGTATATTAATAAAAAAATAGAAATAGTGTTTATCTGCACATTATGGTAATAACTTTTAATTCAGTTGGCATAGCCATGCAAATACTCGTAAAGCCTCTACATTACCCTGAATTTCAGAGCTTTTTATTTTTTTAGGTTTCAGCGGTTTTTACCGCCATATTTTTGTACATTTGGGCGATAAAGGGCGTAACGCTTCACACTATTTTAAGCGTATGCTGCGAACAATTTTACACTGCGATAAATAATGTTGAAAGTACATGCGCGCTTATCTCAACATCAAATTGCACAGGTAATTGTATCGAAATATCTTAATACATAATTATCATTCTTCTGTACGTGTGTTTGTCACCTGGGTCGTTCTTCTTTTTTACCGACAACACCTCCGTCACATTTTTGAATATTATCTCACAATTATTTTGTAAAAAGCAGTAATAATAAAAGAATATTATCTCGCAATTATTTTGTTAAAAGTAGTAATAATAAAAACGGTAGTGTTTAAGTTTATTTTAATGGTTGTACTGTCAAAATAATTTTTGTGATAAAAAATATTGTGAAACTGAATGTTTAGGAAGAATATCGATTTGTTTTCGGAGGGGACATGGCATTGTCGATATAAAAGAAGAACAACCCACCTAACTCCTCCTGAACGGCTGGACCGATTGAAATGAAATTTTGTGTGTATATTTCAATGAGTTCTTGGATAGTTTGAAAATACAAGTGGACCTGGTAGGTGGCGCTGCAGTCGATTCTAGGATCGTTCAGACAGGACAACGTCTGTCGTGTCCGCTAGTTTTTTTATAAAGTTCTAATAATTCTTGGAAAAAGGGTGGGTTAATGACGTCAGAAAGGTCGCTGGAACAACATGGGGCAGAGTGGCCAGAGAGAGACAGGACGAAAAACAAACATACAAAACATCAAATACGAGACTGACGACAACAAAAATTATGTTTGTCCTACTAAATGGCTAATAATGTAATAATTCTTGGAAAGCGTCCAAGAATTGTTATAACTTTGTCAATATAACTGAAAGAGTGCGTATCGTAACTATTCAAATCAACATAGTTTTAATTCGTCAAATTCATGTCGTTTATTCTAATATTACAGATGCCGAGAGGAAGCTAAGCAAGAATATAAAACGCCTACATCGAGCTAGATTCGACAAGATGAATGTCTGTGGAATGTTCTACGTTGATGCTACCTTTCCGTTAAAAATGATGGCTTTACTAACTAACTATACCATCGTATTACTGCAGTTTGTGTTGTTATAATTCTAGTTATAGTTTGTTACTATGAAATTAGAGCGATATTAGTTATTTATGCAACTGACGTATAATAAGGGGTATTAAAACACGAATGTGGGTTTATCACACGAGGCGTAGCCGAGTGTGATAATAGTATCACATGAGTGTTTTAATACCTAATTATGTACAGTTGCATACAAGACTTTATCTACATCCATGTTATCAATCCACTATAAAAGGTTCTGAAACAGTTTTTTGCAATACTAATACTCGTATCGAACATGGCGGCCGGCGTCATAGTATACGACGTGAATTCGAATAAGTTCTTTTTTTAAATTACGGCCCTGTTGTAGTGAAACGCGCGTGCATTACAATTTTAAAATGTTCTTTTTTTGAAAACGAGTTGCATTATGAAATTCAGTACAACATTAAAACACCCGTTTGGATGCTATTATGGTTACCATGGTTACTATGATACTGGCTGTTTTAATGCTGGCAATAAGCTAACTGTTTCAGAAACTTTTATAGAGGATTTATAGCATGGGTGTAGATAAAATATTTTATTAAATTTTAGTATTGATTTTTTGATTGAGTAAAAATGAATTAATTATAATAAGTCATAAACTCCGTGAGCAAACGGGTGCCTCCCGCTCCGGCTCGTTCTTGGTGCAAAGGTTAGCTATTGCCATTTAACATGGCAATGCTGCAAGCACCTTTGCAGCAGGAACAGTTAGGGGCGGGTTATTTGACGTGTTGTTGTGATTATTTTTTCTGTGATTACTTTTACTTCTATTATATATTAGGTCTTTACTTATGAAATTGCCGTTCTGCAGTACTGGCCATTTCAAATCAAAATAATTTTTGTTTGGCTAAGAATTCTAATTTCAAATTAATTTTATTTTAAAAACATGGATTTTTTTTTCCAAAAGTAGTCATTTTTTTATTGATTAGTGTTACATTTTCATCGCATTTCAATCTTTTTCGTCATCATGGATACGTTAAAAATTCGAGTAATTATGGAATATGAGTACCGTCGTGGCAGCAACGCGGCACAAGCGGCACGCAACATCAACGACGTTTACGGAGCTAACACTACAAACCAACGCACCACCTGTTATTGGTTTGCTCGCTTCCGTTCTGGAAATTTCGACCTGAAAAATGAACCTCGCTGTCGTCCGAAGACTTTGGTCGACAATTACGAATTAAAGGCGATTGTGGAAGCTGATGATACACAATCTACGGCTGAATTAGCAGCAGCTTTCGACTTTAGCGTCGAAACAATATTGGTCCATTTGCGTCAAATTGGCAAGGTAAAAAAGCTTGACAAATGGGTGCCCCACGAACTCAATGATCGCCAGCGCAAGTACGCGTCGAGACGTGCCTTGCACTGCTCAACAGACACGCAAATGAAGAAATTTTGAACCGCATTGTTACCTGCGATGAAAAATGGATTCTGTTTGATAACCGCAAGCGCTCAGCAAGTTGGTTGGATCCTGGTTCAGCACCTAAACAATGCCCTAAATTCGTTTAGGGCATTGTTAACTTACCCCTAGAAAAGTGATGGTCACTGTTTGGTGGTCTATCGCCGGTGTGATTCATCACAGCTTCTTACCAAACGGGGTGAGCATTACTGCAGATGTGTACTGTGAAGAACTGAACACAATGATGGAGAAGCTGGCACATCTCCAACCAGGAGCAGCGGAGACGAGCGATTGACCAATGGTCAATCGCTCGTCTCCGCTGCTCCTGCACGACAACGCGTGACCTCATACTGCACAGCAGACGGTCTCCAAGTTGCAAGAACTGGGGTTGGAAGCTCTCCGTCATCCGCCCTACTCACCAGACCTTGCGCCTACAGACTACTACTTTTTCCAGAATTTGGATAACTTCTTGGCGGGAAAAAAATTCAATACCCCAGAGGCAGTACAAAATGCCTTTGAAGAATTTGTTGTCTCCCGACCAGCTGATTTCTTTAAGAAGGGCATCAATAAACTGCCACTGCGTTGGCAAAGATGCATTAATTGCATGGGTGATTACTTCGATTAATAAAAATAAAAAATACATGAAAAAAATTCGTTTAAATTTTTTCATACAAAACGGCAATTTCATAGGTAAAGACCTATTATAACACCTACACATACACTTACCTACCTGCTAACTATACATTTATATATAAGGTGTAATTTAAATAATATAATATTTAAAATAAAATAAAAAGTCAAGTATTTTCAAACAATAAAAATTTTCCAACCTAATTAAAAATACGTTTTAATTTATTGAATTAAAAAGTATTTTGCGAATGGATAGAATAAGAATTGACTATAAAATAAAAGAGGAAGTCTGAAAGTGGCACCAGTGACAGAAAAGTTGTGTGGAATTCAGTTCAATATACAACATTAGTTTTTGTTTACACTAAACCCGAAAAGGGGTCATTGTACTCATGATTTTGAACAACTTTTTCTATTGGACCAACCTCAGGGTTGGTTGGACCAACTTTGAAATCGCGGAAAAAAAATCAACCGTTCAGTACAATTTTGACGAGTTTGATGTAGATAAATGTACTGAACAGCTGATTTTTTTTTCGCGATTTCAAGGTTGGTCCCATATACAAAGTTGTTCAAAATGATGGGTACACTGACCCCTTTTTGGGTCTAGTGTAAACAAAAACTAATGTTATATGTATGTATGTTATTCAGTATGTAATGCAGAGGAGTGAGGAAAATGTCGTGAGGAAAGTTTTGAGTATCAATGTGGATGGTAGGTAAGCTAAGAACAAGAGACCAAAGAAACGATCCGAAGATTTTCATGTGACGTCAGGGGTACCACAAGGCTCCCACTTAGGACCTTTACTTTTCAATATTTTCATTAATACCATTATCCACTGCTTCCATCACGCAGAATCTTATTTATTTGCAGATGATCTCAAGTTGATCTTCCCTATAAAATCTTTAGAGGATCACTATTTGCTACAAGCTGATTTGGATAGATTGGTGGAGTGGTGCGAGGAAAACAGGACGAGCTTAAATTTACGAAAATGTTTACACATAAAATTTTGTCGCAACAAAAATGTTTTTAATACAAAATACTCAATTACTGGTAAGACGCTCAACGAAGTTGATACTATACGGGATCTGGGAATGTTGATGGATAGCAAATTGACCTACAATGACCATATAGATAAGATAATAGCAAACGCAAACAAAATGCTAGGCTTTGTATTAAGGACTTCAAAGCCGTTTAACAACTCAAAGACCAAACTTATTCTATATGAGACGTTGGTTCGCAGTAACCTGGAATACTGTTCCCAGGTATGGTAACGTTCATAAGCAACGGATTGAGCGAGTCCAAAGGAGATTCTTGTATCATCTATCCTTGAAAAACAAAACCGCGAAACAATTAAAATCTTATAAAGAACGTGTTCATTACTTTAGACTCCAAAGCCTCACCAATCGTAGAAAAGTACTAGATCTTTGTTTCCTTCACAAGTTAGTGACATCTAGACTAAATACTGACCTACTTATTCAAAATTTGTATTAATGTGCCTAGCAGGTTACCACTGTCACATACCTACAATCTGTTTAGACAACATTTACACAAAACCAACTTAGGAGACAACTCTCCCCTTACGAGGGCTACCAAATTGTATAATGCTATATGCCGCAAAGCTGAAATTGATATCAATCACGACAGTCTTAACACTTTTAAAAATAAATTATATAAGCACTTTCGTTTAGAGGACATTTGACTTATCATTCCAATAATTTAATCATTTACCACAAAATTTTATTTTCTTTTTTTAAACTAATTTAATTTATAATAATTGTAAACTATTATTTTGTATTCCTACACTTAATTCAGATATAATATTGAAATTGGTTTTATTGTATTGTATGGATGCAATTTTTATTTATTTTTTATTAGTACCTTTGAAAATCATAATAATATGTATATCCATAATGTGTAAGCTGTGGTTACCTGTAATTGAGTACGCATTACAGGATAACGTATCTATTACGCGTGTTTGTTATTGTAGAAGTTAATTGTAATCTCGTTGGTAATCCTAAAAAAAAAAAAAAAACGATGGAGGGACGGTGTGAAAGATGATATGGCTAGAAAGGGAGTGAGTACCGAGATGACGACTAACAGAGAAATATGGAAGAGACGGACCCCAAATAAATTGTTATAAGGTCAGGGGAGTGGTCTCCCTCGTCCGTTCGACTCTCACTCGGTCCGTTGTGCGTGGATCGTTACTATATAATTCACACGCCACCTGTACAAGAAACTTTATGGGTATACCCACTTCACCCAATAATGTACCCTACTCTATTCGTACTGGGTATGGTTGGGTACAATAATCCCCAAATCGTCTGTAATCCCCAAAGGGTAGAGGTAAAGAGGTGTACCTATATAGTACACCAAAATTTTGCCAGTTATGCTGACGTCTTATGGATTTAGGGGGCGAACTTATTGGTATCAGCGGGGTACAAATCTAGACTCCGGGCAGGTACTGAGAAATTCCTGATGGAAATACGCAGTATCACTAAGCCTAGCCAGGAAATCGAACCTAGGACTTCATGCTCAGCATTAGCGCTTGCGAGAGCAAGGCAAGTCAAGTTACTCAATAAACAATAATAAAATGGCGTTTAAATAAGATTAATATTCATAATAGCTTTATATAAGTATCGGACGGCTATCATCGCTAATGGATTACATTCTTGAAGAATAAAACAATGTGTCACTAGTGCTTGTGAAAAACCTAGTAACAAAAGAAAAAGGCATTGTGTGTCAGTGCCTTTGGACAACTTGGTTGATAAAGATGTACAGTCGATGCTTTTGCCTTTAAACCTAATGCATAACATTCTATTGTGTCCAAAGTATCGTATAAAAAAAGATTTTATAAATCCAAACAGCCTTTTATCAAAGTTTGTGTCATTGTCTGTCATGCTTCTATCCATGTTTTTATTCTTGTTTAGCGTTTACGAAATGCATGTCAACAAACTTGACAGAAGATATATATCACGTATATAGTCGAATTTTTCTTGTTCTCTATCGGATTTGCCATAAATTACGTCGTTAATGTGTTGCACACGAAAAAAAATGTAGCATTTGTCTTGAAAATTAAAGACACCTATTTCAAATCAAAATCAATATATTTTATTTCACATAAGCCTACATGGGTACTTATGTGTAATTCGCTCGTAAACGCAGTTTTTCTAAATACCTCGGTATATGGTGCCAATTTTAGAGCCCCTCGGAATAAGGTGCCTTTACCTCAATAGAATCAATTTGGGATTAGGTTCTTTAATGCGGCTTGCGCTAGGAGTTGACTGATAGAAATGAAAAAGTTTTATGCTTGAAAAAGTTAGTTTCAATTTCAAGGTCTCAAGTTTGTTGTTGTCAAGTGTCAAAAGTTTTGTTTTTAATACAGAGCCATCTAGCATAAGTTTTTATCTTCTAAAAACTTATACACAGGTTAGACTGGAAGCCAACCCCAATATATTTGGGAAGGCTAAGGCTAATGACAAAAGAAAAATAATCAAGAAACGAATTCACAAAACTGATAGTCATTTTGTTTTACAGCATATTTAACTATTACCTGTTGTACATGTGGACGATCAAAAGTTGGATATTTGAAATTATATTGAGCTTGTACTGTGAAAAGTTCCACATAGCGATGAATTATGTTCAAAACTCATGCGCACTCATTTTGAAATCAAATTGTACAGGTAATTGTATTGTATGAATTTTTGCTTAGAACTCCCTTGACGTACAAGAAAACACCTGGGAGCACTAACATCTCTTGAAAGAACCTCTTCCGCTGTCATTAAAACGAACGCTCATGGACAATGCATTATTCCTACCCTCCAACAAAGCATTAAATTCCGCACTTGGAGTCTGCCAAGGGGCTATAGGACAAAGTATACTAGGTGTCAAACTCACACACCGCATTAGGAACTCTACTTCGTTCCAAAACACAAATAGCGGACGCTGGCCGGACAGCTGCTGGACTAAAGTGGAACTGTGCTGGCAAAAACTGTCACCTGTCGGATCAGCAATACGCAAAAAACACCACTCAGTGGATCTCAAATAGCAGGAAACGACTACGCGGTAGGCCCAGAAAGAGATGCGGGATGAGCTGTACTTCTTCTTAAAGGATTGGCCCGCAATTGCAGTACACCGGGAAAAGTGGAAAGAGGGAACGGAAGCCTTTGCCCTACAGTGGAATAATACAGGCATATAATAATAATATTTCTTGTGAGACATGTGTTATTTCTAAAATTACATTGGTCATAATAATCCTGACTATGAATAAAAAGTATCTAATGAAAACATTATTTTCAGATGCTGAGAAAAAGTTTTACAAGAATATTAAACGCTTACATCGAGCGACATTCGATAAAATGGATATACATAGAATGTTCTACATCGATGCAACTTTTCCGTTAAAAATGATGGCTTTAACCTCTAACTATACTATTGTATTGCTACAGTTTGCGCTACTTTAATATCTTTCCCCAAAACGGATTTATATATACTTACCGAGATATATCACCGAGTGTTGCGCGTCCATTGAATCAGAATTGAATTGAATTGAACCGGAGTGTACGCACCGTTCGGAGCGTCCGGATTTACAAAATGCCACCCTATCGGCATTTTGTAAATCCGGACGCTCCGTACATTCGGATTTTGCATCGGCAATATCAACCAGTGTGTCCACTTTTTTAAGGTAACATTACTGACATTATGCATGGCTTAATTAGGGCTACTTTATTTTGACAGGGATTTATAGAGTTTTCTGCGTTGTGACAGGTCGCAGAATAGCGATAAAATATTTTAAAGTGTTCTATTAGGATCGATTTCTTGATCCGTAGTTAATACAACTAATTGTTAAAAATTGTAACTAATGGTTAAATTTTGGCAAAATGTGATTCAAATTTAACCATTGGTTACTATTTGTGACTATTGGTTGAGTTAACTAGGGGAGTAAGAAACCAGCCCTTAGTTATTCGTTTGAAAGTAATTTTAATTAAAACTGTTTTTGTTTGTTATTCAATTTGCGCATCAATATGCATCAATCGCGTAAAAACTAACAATTGTAATTGATCGTTTCGGGGAGCCTTAAAATGTGTACCTGGTAACACTGGGCGCGTTCACTGCGGATGACGTCATCGACAGAAATACCGGTCTCTGCCGCAGATTTGCCGATCCAGTGCACGCATTACCAAAGAAATCAATACAAAGCAACAAATCCGTACGGTGCGGATGGACCGATTCCAACGCAGTGGACGTGCAACTTTGTCAGAATCACAAATGTTTTAATCATCATCATCATACATTTAATGGGGTTTTTATATAATAATACAATTGTAATTGCTTAATAAACACAGCAAGAAACCATTCTAGTTTTATTATTTGTATACATTAAAGTAGAAGAAAGTGCTCCTTCTTATATTAGACAAAAGTAAAATTAAAGGATTATGTGATCACATTACAGTTAAATATAATGAACAGATATCTATGTAAGTAATAAAAACAGAAGTCATCAACGCCCAGCCCAACCCTTAAACCTAGAAAGCTGAAATGCAGAGAGGTTCCCTTTATAATGTAGACAAGGAATAAGTAAGGATTTCCTGGTAGTAAGATCCTGTCTGATATTTTCACATCCTCGCGGGCAAAGCTGCGGGAAAAAGCTAGTAATTAATATTATCAAACGACAGTCTCTATTTTTATAAAATTAGTAGTGCAAGACCAAGAGCAATTAATCCTAATGGACTTTTCTTTACATTTAAATTGCAACCTCTAATAAATTGCATGTTCTATAAATTCAATGGCACATTTGTGTCAGTGTAACTCAAGTGAAACTATGTCGATAAGAGGAAACAGTTCTAAGAAAAGAAATAGTTATCGTGTGCCGGTCGTGGCAGATAACTTGATTGACAATGATGTGCACTCAATGCTTTTGCCTTTGAACTTCATGCAAAACATTTTATTGAGTCCGAAGTATCGTATTAAGGATAACTTCATATATCCAATCAGCTTTATTTTGAGCTTGGTGTCATTATGTGGCACGATCATATTCAGCTCTCTTTACTTATATCGCATCTACGAGCTGTATCACGACGAATTTAGAAGAAAATACACTAACATCATGTACATATTTTCCTACTTCGACTTTGTTTTGTTCATTACCGGATCTGGCATCAATTATGTCGTCAACGTGATAAATACGAAAAGGAATATTTTGTTTGTCTTGAAAATCCAAGACGTTCACAGATTTCTTAACGAAAAAAACAATTTCAAGCACTTCATCATTCTGAATTGGCTCAGTATCATTTCGGCCTCTGGCCTTCATATTTTGAGTTTCACCTTTACTTGCATCAGAATCAAGCTTCCTATCTACGATTTCTTTTGTGGGGTAGCTTCAATATTGTTTGTCGTGAACATTGTGTACGCTACCAGACTAATCGAGCTGTTACGCTGCAAAGTAAATTTGTGGAATATTCAAGCTCGACATTTGCAACAGATTGATCACAGTGACAATGAAACTTATTGCAAAAGAATGTTTCAAGCTTACTCAAATATTTTGGAGTGTTATGACATCTACAAGTCTTGTTTTCAGCAAATGGTACGCCTGAATACTTTATTTGAATGAACTGACGAAACTACGGTGACGTGACGATATCTAATGACTATGAAACAGCAAAAAAAGTAACTCTAAACTCCTAATTTCAAGTAACAATAATTGATTACGAGATTAATGGCCGCTGGTAGTGTATTTTCATGAAGTTATGAGTTTTGAGAATCATTTTTTGTTTTATTATGATTAGATAGATACCCAGCATGCCTGTGGAGTCCGCCACCTAATTTAATTCGACTTTATAGATAGAGGAATGAAAGATCAATGAATATAAAAATATTAATAAATTATGACTAAAGCAAAGGTTTTTTTTAAAATTTTCAGTTCGTGTATCACACTGTGGGGTACTTTTGTCACGTTTTCATCAAATTGCAAATAACTATTGAACTTTTTAAATCGGCAGCATTCAACGGGGAGTACGTGAGTATTCATTTCAGATATTATATAACTGATGGTGAATTTAAAAACGTTACGTATTTTGTTGAAGTACGAGGGTGCTTGCATAAAGAAACGGATTTTTGGGCCAGCCTCCAGGTACCAATCGCTGCAGTTGATCTTCGGATAGGTACATGTTTTAGCTGTGTGTTTAGGTACATGTTTTAGCAGTGTGGTTAGGTACATGTTTTAGCTGTGTGGTTAGGTACATGTTTTAGCTGCGTGGAAAACATGTTTTAGGTGTGGGCGCATAAGTTAACAGAGGACTATTTCACCTACTGACTTGTCTTTACCGGTTCTTTATGTAAGCACCCAGGCACTATACGCACGACACATCAAGCTAAACATTGCCAGTTTAAGCTGAGTTCTCATTGTACGGTAAGCCAATATAATGTGAGGTCATCATATACTAGACATGTTATATGCTGATATTTGTAGTGTAGATTGGTAAAACTTTAGTATTCGGTCGCACGAAAATGAGGGTGGGGGGTGGAGGGGAGGGTAGGGGGGGGTGCTCCCTCCTCCCAGGTACCACTCCCATGAAAAGAGAACGCACCATTCCTGAGAAAAACAAATTATTGTAACCTAACCTAAAAACACTTTTGTCAACACAAAGTTGCTTCTCCACGTCTCCGGCGCTGCGGGAAGTGCAGCCCCTTCGCCCTTACGTAACAAAGGACAGGCACCCGAGCTCACCTCCGCAGCTTCGGCTTACTGGTCGCCTCCGGCGACCAGCCTCAGCCGCTGCGGCTCGCACGGGTGCCTAACCTTTGTTACAGCGGGCGGGGGCTGCTCTCCCTCCGCGCCTCCGGATTTTTAAATACACTCTAGTGTGCCAGCCAAAAGACTACGTGGAGTCGGGGTGCCCCGATTCGGTTTTGGGACAGATTCGACCTATTTTAATCATAAAGTGGGGAAACACTAACTTCCTACTGAACACAATTTCTACTAAGTACTCACAGTTCTTTTTACGTTCCGTTTTATCAATTTTACACGACATTTTGCACCACAGACAATATACTGGTACAGATTTGGTTGTCAATCGCCCATTTTAACGTTTCGTTACACTATTTATGTAATTTGAGGTTATAAACAATTAGTATAAATTTCTTTGCAATCTCTTTTAATAAGAGTGATATCGTTACAATCAGGGACCCAAACCCAACGACCTTCAATCACTGTCACCCCCATTTTCGTGCGACCGAATACTAAAGTCAACCCTGTAGATTTACTTACTATGGTTGAAGAAATGACATGACTAAGTGAATCGGCAATAATTATAGGTGAATTTTGTATTTTTACAGCATGTAGTATGTCTCACGTTCATATCTTTATACTTCTGGCTTATTAAGAGTTTGATACTAGAAATTGTTCTGAGCTCGTACTGTGAAAAGTTCTACATAGCCATGAATAATGTTCCTGACTCGTGTGCTCTCCTATTAAATACAAACTGTTCAGGTACCTACTTAATTTGTGTTGAAATACTTTTTTTTTGGAATGTCTTCTATGGAGCTCTAAAGAAGGTGTAATTAAAATAATTGAAAACCTGAAAGAGGTCATTGTACTCATCATTATGAACAACTTTTACAATGGGAACAAACCTGAAAAAGTTAATCGGGAAAACAAGTCAGCTGTTCTTCTTACTTATGTTCGTCTAACTGGACAGAATTTAAGGAACATTTTTTTTCGTGATTAAGAGTACATGTTGTTCATAATGATGAATAGAATGACCCCCTTTTCGGTGTATATTGTGCTGAAGAAGTAATAGGTATATATACTAACACAAATTAGTTAAGTCTTATAGTGATTTTAGTAGTAATTTTCTTGTCCATAATCAAAAATATGTCTCTTATACAAATGTTACAGATGCTGAGAAAAAGTTCTGCAAGAATATTAACCGCTTGCATCGTGCAAAATTCGATAAAGTGAATGCCTGTGGGATGTTCTACGTCGATGCTACTTTCCCCTTAAAGATGATGGCTTTGATTACCAAGTACACTGTTGTGTTACTACAGTTTGCATTTTATGATCCTATTTCCTTTCTAAATATTACAAATTATTAGATTAATCGGTCTTTTTTGTACCGTGGTTCGAATATTTAAAAAAAAATGCAAAAAGTGATCTTTAGTTTACTCATTTGGATTTAGACAACAATGTGGAGTAAAGCAAAACTGTCATTGTAGCATATGATTTTGTGATGATTGTCAAAATTTCAATTTATTTTTTTCCCCTGTTTTTTTCTTTCTATTAAGCTACCCCAGTAAAGAGGAGAATAAAACAAAAAAAAAACTGGCCAAGTGCATGTTGGACCACGCACAATGAAGGGTTCTATGGTTGAGAAGAATTTATACCAAAAACAAACGCAACATTGTAAAAAAAAATTATGTGATAAAATTACAAATGACTAATTTTTGGACTTTTTCGTTTAAATGTGCTGTGAGAACTTGCTTCTTGCCAAATTTCTTGGTTCTAGCTAGGTAAACGGCAAGTACCGTAGAGGTTTTGATTTACTTGCGAGTATCAAAATATGTCACAAATAGTCATTTTTTTTTTTTTGCGTTGACTTAGAAGCTTGATTTTTTTAGAACTCTAAGGGACCATAGACTTATGTTTTTGATATTAACTTCAACTTGATACCTGCACGCGTCCCTGAGAAAAAGGGTCTTGACAGACTGACATACTTCAAAATATTTTTATGTGTGATAAGATTACAAATGAACAATTTTTGACTTTTTCCTTTACGTTGTGCTGTAAAACCATGCTTTTTGCCAAATTTCATGATTGTAGGTAAACGAGAAGTAAAATACGACCATATATGCGACATATTTTGTAACTAATTGATAAATTAATTACTCGCAAGTAAATCAAAACCTATTGGGGGAAGTACCCTATAGGTTTTGATTTACTTGCTTTATTTTTTTGCGAGTATCAAAATATGTCGCATATATGGCCGTATTTTCTTATTGCGTTGACATAGAAGGTTGATTGTTTTAGAACTATAAGGGAATAAAGACCTACGTATTTGATATTAATTTCAACTTGTTACCTCTACGCGTTCCTGAGAAAAAGTGTATTGACAGACTGACAGACGGATAGACAGACAAACACACGGACAACGAAGTGATCCTAAAGGGCGCAACCCTTATAGGATCACTTCGTTGTCCGTCTCGTTTTTTCCTTTTGAAGTACGGAACCCTAAAACTATATAAGTACATTCAAATCGGTCAAGCCGTTCTCAAGTTATGGCGTGACCAAGGGAAATAGGTCTTCATACTAAGAAAAATACTCGTAATAACAATCAATTTGAAAGGTGTTAATTCTGAATACGTACCCCATACTTAAAATTATAACTTCTACCGTAAATAGAATACTCGAAAATTCTAGGCTATCATAATAATAATATCGTAAGTAATATTACGAGTTTGGAGATGTGTAACAAAACAACAACATAGACAAGGTTACACAAACACCCTCTTTAAATTGTATTAAACCTTTATTCAAGTGTTCGTTCGAATTCCATACACTGTGGTAATTAGGTTATCACATTAATTGAAACCACGTAATCTACATTACGTATTTTAAACATACACAAATAAAAAAAAATAATAACAAATAACATTCTAGCTGTGGGACCTTTTTTTCGTTAGTATTTAACAACATTAAACTTAAAGGCATTACATAGTCTTTACCAGAAGAGGTCCTAATATTGCGTGGGTATGCGGGCTTGGGATGGTAAGTAAATGAAAGTCAATGATATTCTCAATGTAAACGGCGTTCTCCCAGGTACGTAAGCGCGTGCGCAAATCCTTCACCTCACTGCATTGCCAGGATTAGCACCCTCATTAGTAACATCACAATCTCAATAATCAATCCCACCGGCTTTTCTATAAATCTACCGCAATACGCTTAGCTTTCAAAAACTGTTGGCGGGCGGCCGCCTTCCTAGTACCTGGGATTACGTCAAGTTGACAGCTGTCATGATCGTTCTAAAATCAACTTCGTCGTAAAACTTTTAGACGCGCCGTCACGGCCACCCTGACTATCACACGTCCTCGTGTGCTTAGTCATCCTGATAATATGGTCTCTCTGAAATACCAGAAGCAACAACATTCCAGTTGCATCAGCTCGTCCATTCCTGACATGCTACGTAAAGATCTCTCATTTAGTAGCAGCACAGGCTACACACAGCGATTACACATTGCATGGGCTGGGCGTGCTAGGCCCCACCCCCAACCACCAACTTACCATGCGGTGTGGACCGGGCGCACAAGGCCCTTTCGACCGATCACCAACTCTATGCGGCGTAGACCGGGCGTACTGGGCCCTTCCGACTAGCCACCAACTCACTATGCGGTGTGGACCGGGCGCACAAGGCCCTTTCGACCAACCACCAACTTCACTATGCGGCGTAGACCGGGCGTACTAGGCCCTTACGACTAGCCACCAACTCACTGTGCGGTGTGGACCGGGCGCACAAGGCCCTTTCGACCAACCACCAACTTCACCATGCGGCGTAGACCGGGCGTACTAGGCCCTTCCGACTAGCCACCAACTCACTGTGCGGTGTGGACCGGGCGCACAAGGCCCTTTCGACCAACCACCAACTTCACTATGCGGCGTAGACCGGGCGTACTAGGCCCTTCCGACTAGCCACCAACTCACTGTGCGGTGTGGACCGGGCGCACAAGGCCCTTTCGACCAACTACCAACTTCACTATGCGGCGTAGACCGGGCGTACTAGGCCCTTCCGACTAGCCACCAACTCATTTTGCGGTGTGGACCGGGCGCACAAGGCTCTTTCGACCAGCCACCTAAACAACATGCGGCGTGGACCGGGCGTACTGGGCCCCTTCGACCAGCCACCTAAACAACACGCGCCGTGGACCGGGCGTACTAGGCCCCTTCGACCACGCATAGCAAATCCTACACAAACACAAAACATTTGACTTCATGCAAACTACTCGTAACACTGGCTAAGGCGACCCTTCGACCAGCCGTCAACTCCTATGACGACTTGAACCGGACAACCTAGACCTTGACTAGGCATCATCTCATATGACGACACCTAATAGGAGCTGACCCGGACAACTGTAATAGGCATCCCTTCGACCAGTCGTCATCTCATATGGCAACATGGACCGGACAACCTATCAGCATCCCTCCGATCACTCACTAGTCTCACACATTTCTCAATTGATCTCATAGCCTCTCAGACTATACGATCGGTGCAATAATACGATCCGGAACATCGGCCTGCCTTAGCCTGTTCCTTAGATCATCCAATCGACGTCCGCTACACACACCATAGGACATCGACTCGCATAAGCCAGTCCCTCTAACACACACACACACCATAGGACGTCGACCCGCATGAGCCAGTCCCTCACACTTATACACACACACACCATAGGACGTCGACCCGTATGAGCCAGTCCCTCACACACACACCATACACAGTTAATCTCACACATTAGTAGCAGTGTTACCTTTAATTACGTTTCTTCACTCTTCACTCTTCACTCTTGGAGACCGAGAGGGTTCCAGAGCTGGCATTATCGTAAGTGAACTACAAATTGACAAGGTATCACTGTCATTACCAGATGATATCCGCTCCGCTGCCCAATGGAGAACCGCCGTCTTGGCCTCCTTCAAGTTATTAGTTAAGGTAGTGGCTATATTTACTAAGCCTTCATAGCCCCTGGGTACAGCACTGAGCAAATCAAGATAAACAACAAAAAAACAAACATCACCTTGGCCAACACAGGGGTCGAACCCTGAATCACACGCTCAGCAGCCGTACCAGCGACCACCAGACCAATAGGTAATAGGTAATACGGGCTGGTATCCGCAACTCCACGACAGTGCGCGTATTTTGCGTATGGGTGGGGAAATTGGTTATTCAATCCACCCCAGCTCCTCAAAGAAGGCCAGCAGCGCCTTGACATTACTGACAACCTCACAGATGGTACCTGGGTTACCGAAATACTTTGCCCTTTATGCGGCGACCACCGGGCAGTTTAGAAGCACTGAGCTGCTGTCTCGTCGTCCTCCATGCAGGCCCTGCACAGCGGACTGTCTGTGACTCCTATGACAAAGAGGTGTTTATTAAATGACCCATGGCCAGTTATAGCAGCTGTAACTATACGCAGCTGTTGTTTAGTTAGTCGAAGAAATTGTTTCGTGACGCAGCCATCAATTGTAGGGAGTGCTTCCTTAGCCTGCCTACACTCACCTTGGTCCGACCATAGTTTGTGATGCTGGTCCCAGGTACGTTTAGTTACCAGAGTGCGCAAGTACCCGAAGGGGCGCGGCACTATGGGTTCAGGTCCCACTGGTGCCATGCTCGACCCCTTCTGGCAAGTTCGTCGGCTGCGTCGTTGCCTAGCGAGCCGCTGTGTCCCTTGACCCATTGAATGGTTATATTATTGAGTCTACCCACCTGGTTGAGACACTGGTGGCACTCGTTTAGTAGCCCAGAGTCCACTGTGTGAGTATTTAGCGCTTGCAGAACAGCCATGCTATCTGAGAGTATGCGGATCGAGTGGTCCTTAACTTCCCTGGCCATGATGGCAGTAGCGGCCAGAGAATTGCCCATGCACTCGGCCTGGAACACCGTGTTATGGACCCCCAATGGTGTAGCTATGTGTATGTTGAAGTCCTCCGAGAAGATTCCAGCACCTGTGCCACTACCTGTCTTAGATCCATCCGTGAAGATGCGCAGCTCTGCGGGGCACAACCCCTCGCATTGACGATCTTCGTGAAGCTGGATCTTGTATTTTTTATCAAAAATAAATTGTTTGCGTACCCGGTCATTTACAGCTTTCGTAATAGGGAACTCCTTATTGAGTCCCTCAAGTAGCGCGGTGTGTGGTGAGTTAGTCTTACCCCAGAGATCTAGTGCATTAAGAAGTACCGCCGCCATCGTTGCTTCCTGCTGTATGAACAGGTGAAGAGGTGGTAAACCCAGTACCTATGGCTTCAACTGCTGCAGTCGCAGTAGTCCTCATGCAACCCGTAGTCGCCGTGCAGGCTAGTCTTTGCATATGTTGTAGTTTATTGGAGGCTGTAACAAGTTTGGTGCGGGGCCACCAGACCACAGCCCCGTAGGTGATAATGGGGCGGATCACTGCAGTGTATAGCCATAGTATAATTTTCGGGGATAGGCCCCACTTCTTACCTATCATTTTCCTGCACCATCTTTCTACAATACGTAGCGCTTGCTGAGTGGGGTTACAGATCGTTCCTGTCACCTTCCCCGACACAAGGATTGCGAGATCATCTGCATAACCTATTGTATAATAGCGGCTGGCGTTGAGTTTGGTGATAAGGTCGTTAATCACTAAATTCCATAGCTGGGGCGACAACACCCCGCCCTGGGGGCAGCCTTTGGCTATCATGGCCAACTGCTGCTCACCCTCAAGGCGAACCACTCGTTTACTTAGCATGTTTGTAATCCAGTCCGTTAGTACCTGTTCTATTCCATGTCTGGAGAGGGCGCTGCTGATGCTGGAGAAGTTGATTTTGTCGAAGGCTCCTTCAATGTCTATGAACGTGCCCAGGCAGGTGCCTTTCTGGTAAATTGCTTCCTCTATCTGTCCGACCACTAAATGTAGAGCGGATTTGGTTGACTTACCCGAGCTGTATGCGTGTTGATTACCGTGTAGCAGTATCGTTTTCAGAGCGCCGTCCCTCAGCTCCCTGTTACACAGCCTTTCCATAAGAGAAAGGAGGTCAGGCTGATTGGTCAACCACCAGACCAATGAGGCAGTCAAACAATTAAGAATCACACATCAAACATACAATCATCACTATTAATTTCAACAGGAATACCCGCTGAAACACATATCTGCTTAAGATTATTGGGTAATTAATTATGTGATCAGGCACAAAAATTAAAGATTTTAGTGACAAGTATCATACCTGGAATTAGAAACAAACTTGAACTTGCGATTTACTGTCCTCTAAACTTGTTCCCAGTTGATGTTGACAGGATGCTTCAAGCTTGATATCCGTGACATCCCAACTTGATTCCACAATACTGATCACTCCCAATGACCCATGTGTCATTAAGTTTAGGCCTATTTTTTAGATTCTGGTTTTTGTTTGAAAAGTATTGGAATCCCCTCGTAGTCTCTTCAAAGAAACTAAAGAGTTGAGCTAAAGAGCTCAAAACATTATTTTATTTCAAATAACTCACAGACACTTTTAAATTATCAAGGTCCAAGTAGAAATGATATGTGAATTTAATTATCTTGATATAGCTTTACTTACTTTACCATTGTGAACGGACAAACATGATAAAACCCAAAATAGTTAAAATCAAGATTGATTATTCCCTCCATGAGGGTCACATAGCAGGTTGAGATGCTGTTTCACTATTCCTTAGCCGAAACCTTAACATTTCATTAAAATAATTCTGAATCTGCATGGGGTGTCCAAAACTTAGCAAGTAGAATTTCTTTAAGTAATTAGGTACTGGTCATGTTAATATTTCTTTAAGTAATTACGGGTCATGTTAATACTGATTCTTAGTTTGCTTAGCAAAGAAACAGCGTATACCTTCAAGGAAGGAATTAAATAAGGCCAGTAGGGACCTACCTAATATATCAAGGCCACACAAACTTCTACTAGCAACAATAATTCCAATCAGTCAATGTGTGCTTTGGAATTTTTATAATCAAACCAAGTTTAATGAAAGATGACTTACATGCACTGCTTCAAGTGTTGTACTTACAAAGATTAAGCGTTATAAGAATGCCCATTTCCGAGGAATTCCCGTTAAGTACGTCTTTATTGGCAACTTGCACTGATCACTGGTTGTTTTATGTTTAGTTATTTCACTGGTCTCCCCACTACCTTGCCCTCGTAATCCCACTTCGGATAAAGGCATTACATAGTCTTTACCAGAAGAGGTCCTAATATTGCGTGGGTATGCGGGCTTGGGATGGTAAGTAAATGAAAGTCAATGATATTCTCAATGTAAACGGCGTTCTCCCAGGTACGTAAGCGCGTGCGCAAATCCTTCACCTCACTGCATTGCCAGGATTAGCACCCTCATTAGTAACATCACAATCTCAATAATCAATCCCACCGGCTTTTCTATAAATCTACCGCAATACGCTTAGCTTTCAAAAACTGTTGGCGGGCGGCCGCCTTCCTAGTACCTGGGATTACGTCAAGTTGACAGCTGTCATGATCGTTCTAAAATCAACTTCGTCGTAAAACTTTTAGACGCGCCGTCAAACTTATAATTTGTGATTATTTGGTAACAATACCTTAAAGTTTGTGTTGCATTGTTGATACCATCGCCCCGCGTGTCTAGTGCCTTATTATCAAGGGGTACTATTTCGTGCCAATTTTTACGCCCTTTATTAAAAAAAAAAAATCAGTTTTCTATTTTTAGTAAAATTGTTTATTGTATTACTGGGTGATCCACCGGACGTTGTCCTACTAACAATTTCTTTTTTTTTCTTTTAAACCACCCCAGTAAAGAGGAAAATAAAATTTAAAAAATATTATTCAATTCGGTCAAGCCGTTTTAGCGTTTTAGCGAGACTAACGGACAGCACGGATTGATAACAACTTGTAATAACTGTTTTACTACATATTTAATGTGATGACCCCACCCCACCCCCTGCCCCACTCTTTATAGTTTATTGATTTTTTATCAGCTTTCAATCAAAATTAATTCTTTGGAACTAAGTAGATCGACCCTCGTCCTCATCTATCAAAACTTGGTTTTGGATGACAGCGTCATTTTCGTTACTAACCGAAGCCACATTGCTGCTATTAGCCAGATTTTCTGCAAAACGCGCGAAATAGCTTGCTAGATGTCTTGTTCCCATTTAGTCATTTCTTCCGCTAGCCTTACCTTCTCGTAATGATCGGTTCAAATTTCTTTTGGCATTAGACACTTCTCTGTACGTGCTTTATTCTTCCATGAGCTCTGATTCTGGTTGAAACGGACGTGAGAAACCAGAAGAGAATACTAATAGCCATGAGAGTCGGAATTTGGCGTTTAGTACCTTGTTCGTAATACAGCTGGACTGTTTCGTTTTTCCATCCCCCCCTGATTGTCAAGCAATTTGATAATTTGCTGTCGCGCGTCATCCTCCAGAGCTCCTTCATAAGCATCAGCATCCTGGTTGTCTTCAGAGTAGTTGCAGCGTGTGACAGGCTCGTACCATCTACTGAACTCTCCCAAACTTAAAGCCTCTAGTGTTATCGATCAAATATATTTTATATTATGGTTTACTAACACCATCAGCATTCGATACCTTATTAAACAGAACAGTAAAAAAAAACTACTTTTCAAGAAGAATTTTGATGTGACACAGGTGAACCGCAGCCTCGCATGCTGAAACTTGTCCATGAGTTCAAATAGTATTTTGTATGGCAAAGACTTGTCTTTTCATACCGCCACCGTTCTCATGTACTCGCTTTATTACTTGTCGGATATTCCTGGATACTTTTGCAGGCACAGACTTTGAAATATATTTGGAAATATATTATGCTTTACCTTGCGCTGTACCACAAGTTTGAATGTCCATATTTGCTTGCCATAAGCGTAAGATTCTTGAATTATAATGGTTTATATTCTCTTCGCTTTCCTTTGTTGGATTGTTTTTTTTTTTGTATAATTAATTACAAGATTTTTAGGGTTCCGTACCTCAAAAAGAAAAACGGAACCCTTATAGGATCACTTCGTTGTCCGTCTGTCTGTCTGTCTGTCAATACCCTTTTCTTTTTTTTTTTTTCCCCTTTTCTTTTTCCTTTAGTTCCAAAAAAAATCAAGCTTCTAACTCAACGCAATTAAAAAATACGGTAAATCAAAACCTATAGCTTACTTGCTGTACAAAGCAAGCTGTTGCTTGCTGTGTGTTGCTTGCTGTAGCTTTGTTGCTGTTGTTTGTGTCAAAGGAATAACCATACATTTTCATAGGTTTAAACTTGGAATAACTTTATTATGTGTTTATTAGTAAGCCGGTATGAGTTTATGGATCCCGTATCCATGTAATTTTTGCAGCAAGAATTTATGATCTACAAAATCAAAAGCTTTTGTCATATCCGTGAAAATGGAATATACAAGCTTTGTTTTGTCTACAGAAGTCATTACACTTGATAGCAAGTCAAATAGTGCCATATTTATATTAGTATTTTTTTCTAAATGCTTTTATTATTAGATATTAGATATTATTTATTTTACAAAAACGTGTTTTGTTACAATGTAATTATACAAATTTATATAACTTTATATATATATACCACTGCCGCATAGGCTTAGGTTTGAAACAAATTCCTTAATATAGGATAAAACTTTTTGTAGACTTTTTAGTATTAAGATTGATGATAGTCCTTTTTTTTTTTTTTTTTTTTTTTTTTTTTGAGGGTGGGAAATCATCAAATAACTTCTCCCGCTCTGGGCGGAGCGGGAGGGCGTGTCAGACTTTTACTGACTAAAACCCACCCGTGTTCCTTCAGTTGCCTATGCCAGGGCCGCGGTAACCCCTTCAGACAACCCGCGACCCCAGCGGCGTCGGCCCTATTGGGCCCCGTCACTTGCTGACATCTCTTTGAGGCGCGCGTGGAACAAAACGCGCCGTCGACTCGGGCCTGGTCCTTACCGGACGGCGAGCTACCCGCTGCTCACCGTCCGCAGGCCCGCGCATACGATGGCCGGAAATCGCCCCGCGATTCCCGCCGCCCAGGGCGTCTCCTGCGGCGACTGAGGGCGTGAGGCTGCCTCTCCCTCACGCGTTCCGCCTCCTCCTTCGCGAGCATCACTGCTTCGCAGAAGGAGGTGACGGCCTCCCATGCACTCTCGCTCCGAACCATGGCCTGGACCAGGCTCGGACGCGACAGATCGCCGCTGCCGATCGCCTCCGTGAGAACACGGCGGTGCTCTGCCCAAGCCGGGCAGACCTCCACTGTATGCTCCACCGTGTCCTCCGGGCGATCCACACAATGGAAACACCCGGGCGTTTCCTCCCGCCTTATGCGAAACAGGAACCTCCCGAAACAACCGTGTCCGGTGAGGACCTGCGTCAGGCGGAAGGTGAGGACGCCGTGGCGCCTCTCTAACCACTCCTCAAAGAGGGGACTTATCGCCGCTATTGTGGCGTGCCCATTGATGATAGTCCTACAACCAGTCTTACGAAGGCTATTGTGTTTCCCAGTACCTGGGCTGTAGAGATCGGATAGGCAGACGCTTCATGTAAAACTGGTATTCAGCTAGATCTGGTTAGATCGGAAGCTGACCCCAAAATATTTGGGGACAGGTGTTGATGATAAACGAAGCATAATCTATTATGTACATTCCTATATCTGTGATGTATAGATATTATAATTAAACATGTGCGCCTGCGACACCCGCTCCCCGGGCATTACGTTGACAGACGTCAGGAGAAGCGGCTGCCGCGCACGCACCAGTGATTGATTTCAGTGTTTTATTCTAAACCACCTGTGCCCAAAAGCGAGACATAACATTGGCGACGAGGATAAAGAACGCGAGTAAAATAAGCAATATATAATGAGACTATAAAGATGACCGAGACTATCAGTTGGAAAAATCATAAAAATGCGGTAGGTATTATAATTTCGTAACTGTTACATTTCAAAATTAAGCTTTCTTATTCGGTATAAAGGGGAGACGTGACTTACAACCTCCTCAAGATCAATAATAAACGAGTAATTATGTGTTCCTAAAACAAAAACAATGTTATAATATTTGCTATACCTATTCCGTATAAACATGCTGATACCTTCGGTCAGATTAGTCTCTAAAAACAGTGCCAGTTAATGCTTACCAATATAAACATTCCATTGTTGTGTAGTTGGTCGAGTAGTCTTTGGTCGATTGTAATAAAAATACCTACATAATTATGTTCTACTAATACCGCACACTCACAGTAAGCGATCGTAAACCAGTTGATGGATTTAGATATAAACATTTTGTGAGTAAATGGTAAATACCAACTGTGTAGGTATGTAAAATAATTTCTTAGTAAGTATGTACTTATACTTCTTTAAATTTATCATTGCGATTTGACTTAAGTTTGATTAGATTTTTCTGTGGTTTTCTGCTATTATAATGTGAATTACCAACTACACAACAACAAAAAATAGTGCCTGTAAGCGTTAGCTAAGTCGGGAACGATTTCCAATGGGTAAACACCCATCAAGTTCATACACTGGTATAAAACTATACCAGTTATGCAATAATAATAATTAATATTTTAACAGTATTTCCAATGGGTAAACACCCATCAAGTTCATACACTGGTATAAAACTATACTAGTTATGCAATAATAATAATTATTATTTTAACAGTATTCCCAATGAGTGAAAACTCATCAAGTTCATACATTGGTATAAAACTATACTAGGTATGCAATAATAATAATTATTATTTTAACAGTATTCCCAATGAGTGAAAACTCATCAAGTTCATACACTGGTATAAAACTATACCAGTTATGCAATAATAATAATTAATATTTTAACAGTATTTCCAATGGGTAAACACCCATCAAGTTCATACACTGGTATAAAACTATACTAGTTATGCAATAATAATAATTATTATTTTAACAGTATTCCCAATGAGTGAAAACTCATCAAGTTCATACATTGGTATAAAACTATACTAGGTATGCAATAATAATAATTATTATTTTAACAGTATTCCCAATGAGTGAAAACTCATCAAGTTCATACATTGGTATAAAACTATACTAGGTATGCAATAATAATAATTATTATTTTAACAGTATTCCCAATGAGTGAAAACTCATCAAGTTCATACATTGGTATAAAACTATACTAGGTATGCAATAATAATAATTATTATTTTAACAGTATTCCCAATGAGTGAAAACTCATCAAGTTCATACATTGGTATAAAAGTATACTAGGTATGCAATAATAATAATTATTATTTTAACAGTATTCCCAATGAGTGAAAACTCATCAAGTTCATACATTGGTATAAAACTATACTAGGTATGCAATAATAATAATTATTATTTTAACAGTATTCCCAATGAGTGAAAACTCATCAAGTTCATACATTGGTATAAAACTATACTAGGTATGCAATAATAATAATTATTATTTTAACAGTATTCCCAATGAGTGAAAACTCATCAAGTTCATACATTGGTATAAAAGTATACTAGGTATGCAAAAATAATAATTATTATTTTAACAGTATTCCCAATGAGTGAAAACTCATCAAGTTCATACATTGGTATAAAACTATACTAGGTATGCAATAATAATAATTATTATTTTAACAGTATTCCCAATGAGTGAAAACTCATCAAGTTCATACATTGGTATAAAACTATACTAGGTATGCAATAATAATAATTATTATTTTAACAGTATTTCCAATGAGTGAAAACTCATCAAGTTCTTTGCCAAGGTGCAATAAAGTGCCAAGGAGCACAAAGTATTCCAAGGTGCAATAAAGTGCCAAGGAACACAAAGTTTGCCAAGGTGCAATAAAGTGCCAAGGTGCACAAAGTTTGCCAAGGTGCAATAAAGTGCCAAGAAGCACAAAATATTCAAAGGTGCAATGAAGTGCCAAGGAACACAAAGTTTGCCAAGGTGCAATAAAGTGCCAAGAAGCACAAAATATTCAAAGGTGCAATGAAGTGCCAAGGAACACAAAGTTTGCCAAGGTGCAATAAAGTGCCAAGGAGCACAAAGTTGGCCAAGGTGCAATTAAGGGGCCAAGGAGAACAAAGTATTCCAACTTTTTGACACATAACTTGTCGCACGCCAATTAGCAGGCACAATAGATTTTTTATTGTTATCTGAACACCTGGGTGTGCAATCGACGTTTAAAGAGTTAATTTTGGAAGTTTTGGTTAACATAATATCACTTAACCTAATTTAATGTAATATTATTGGCATAGCATATCTATTTCTGCCGTAATATAGATTAATAACACTCATTCTATTATTTACCATTTTACGCCACATCTAACTAATTAATATAATACAAAATAATAATAGAACAGAATGACTCTAAGTGAACATGCTATTATCTTATCAGCTGGACCTACATATTCAAAGTTATTATAACTAAGTTATTGGATAATTTGGTTACATTTAATATTAAACATTTAATCACTACTTGTTGGTTATTAACGCTCAACAAGGCTAAAACTAATTACCAATAATAATACATTAAAACTAATTATTGAATTAATACTAAACAGCAATGTAATAAATCTAGGTATTTGTTTTTAATGAACAACTTAAACTTGAGTTACACTAAAATTAAAAGTCAATAATAATGTGAAAAATACAGATAGGTATTCGTTATGCAGTACCGATCCAGGACTATCTGAAATGGTGTTAGTCAAATCATTTATTATTATGATATTGTAGTGTTGTGAGAACATGGTACGCACATTACAAATAGTAAGTTTGGCCAAGTAAACATTATTGGGTACAGATTGCTGATAACATAATATTACGAGGAAATATAAGACCAGTAATTTGTATTTTACTGATAGTACATAGAAATATAAAAATGAAACAACACAGCCAATGCCGCCAAGAGGCAAAACAAAGGCATACTAACACTGTTTCAGGTCGCCCAAAATGTCCAACCTACCACCGGTAAAACCCTTGCAATGAATGTGATGGTGATCCTATGTCACTGGGATTACGCTGGGAGGAATAGATGAGAGGCCTAGAAATATATGTCCTTGCGACAGGCCTTTGCTGCGAGTCAGTGGACTCGCTGAATATAAAAAAGTTGTTGGACACACGAACGTGAACACTATGTAAATAGCAACAATAGTGTGTACCTCGCGGCGGCGCCAAAAAGGTCTGTCACACACTAACATCAAGTCACTAATAGTGTCACCGACCCATTGCAGTTACATTGCAAGAAAAGAATACTGTGTGCTGGTTCACTAATCCTAACTAAAAGTTGCATTCAAACAATAACTCGTAGACATAGTTGAACCATCTGTTGAACACAGCTTTGAAATTTCTTGTGTTGAGCTAGATTAGCATGTGCCATGTGCGTTAAGGCACAGAATAAATAATAGGTTTGTCCGCCGTAAAAAGCGCGGTCACTGTCGGACTGCATAGAAAAGAAAGAGAAGCGCTATGACACAACGCTTGCAAAATATGAAGTAATTACTGATTAACAAAAAATCTAGGGATTGAACTAAAAAAAGTAATCACATGAAATCCTTTCTTATTATTTTGTAAAGAACTGTATAAATTTATGAACACTTTTAATTGAAAACTGTGGGAGTAATATGGTAAAAACTCGAAAAAATAGACAGAAATGTTCAGCCTTTTTTCAGAAAGCAGCCCGAAAGTCTGACAACCAGTTTTACCAGGGGGTATCGTATTACCCAGTAACTGGGTTGTGGAGGTCGGACAGGCAGTCGCTCCATGTAAAATACTGGTGTCCAGCCGCATCCGGTTGGACTGGAGGCCGACCCCAGCATGGTTGGTATAAGTCCAGGCAGATGGTATTTAGTTTGTTTAAATTGTTCAATTTGTCAATGTGTTTCAACATACCAATATAAAAAGTGCAGATACAATCAGACCACATCTGTTAATTTAAATAAAATTAACTATCAAGTTTATATTTAGTGTCTGGGCAACTAATGCAAGGATGACAGTACAGAACAGACGTCACTTAAAAACATTATTCAATTAACGAAAGTAGAAGGTAAATGGATGGGCCATCAACCAGAAACTGTTGATTCCAAAATTTGTAATGAACTTGATTCACAAACTAACTATTTACAGTACATCTTAATTATTGCTTATTATGATTATGTTTTTGTGTAAGATAAATTCTTATTCTTGCCAATGTGTGAAATTATATAATGGAATCTAGTCATGATCTATTGTTGCTATTATTCTGAATAATGGTCTAAGAAATAGAACTATTTTGGAGTTAACGATAATTTATGGAAATGTAAGAAATGTGTTGATAGAATACTATACTTAATACTGTTTCCATTTAGTTTCTTGTCCGTTCTTCTCCATGAAGACCTAGTTTGCGAACGGACGACTAGCTTTCTGATTAATTACTGACAAGCCTAATTGAAACATTGTCAGCCATTTATTTTACAAGCAAATGATTTTAGCAATTCAGAGACAAGATACCTTCAGTTGTAGATGTTCAAACCAGGCGCACTGATTCAGAAGTGTACGATAAGGAAAAAAAAAAACAAAAGAAAAGAGTAAAATAATTGAAGACAGAAAGAGAAAAGCAGTAAATAATGAAATTAGTGTAGGAGAAAAGGTATATGTTAAAAAATATGATTAAAGAAAATGAATTGACCCCTGATTTCAACGCTACTCCACACACAGTTATTAGCGCTAAAGGAGGTGATATTATGGTACAAAATGATGAAACAGGTCAAGAAATAAGAAGAAATGTAATTCACCTCAAGAGAATAGAGGGACAATGGAGAATCCATAATGAAAAGGAAAATGGAGATGATAATGAGGTACAAATAAACACTGATGAAGATTAAAATTTATTTATTAAGGTCATTATAGGAAGATTAATAATGATATTATATTGTGAAGTTATGTAGTCAATATTAGTCAGTATTGTTTGTTTAAAGACTAAGTAACATTTACTGTTTAATATAACTTATGATTAGGTTACATGAGTTAAGTACTAAAATTGTTTATTTTATTTGACAAAAATATAATTTAATGTATTGTGTTGCGTAAATTATTTTGCATAGGTACTATTGTATAGAATCTAGTTCTTCTAACTGAACAGACAGCTGTGCTGCTGGGGAGTTTGTTCCGCTACTTCTTCTTCCCAGCTAAAGCACTAGGAAGTGGTGAAGGGCGGGCGTTTTGTGGGGACTGTCTTACTGTAATTTTGACGTTCAAAAAGTGCTGATTCTCAGCCTAATTTGAATAAAGGACTTTTGATTTGATTTGATTTGAGTGTTAAAGCGGCCAATGTGATTCAATTTAAATTTATTGAAAGGGAGAGATGTGATGTATAGATATTATAATTAAACATGTGCGCCTGCGACACCCGCTCCCCGGGCATTACGTTGACAGACGTCAGGAGAAGCGGCTGCCGCGCACGCACCAGTGATTGATTTCAGTGTTTTATTCTAAACCACCTGTGCCCAAAAGCGAGACATAACAATATCCATTATTTTCAATACCATTTAAGAAATTAAAAACTAAAGAAAACTACTTACGTATATTAAAAGCAGTAAATTATATTGGCAGAATAAATTATCTTACAGTAACATTATTGGTTGCCATCATACGCCTGCTACATTCAAATTTATGTAATTATATTGTAACAAAACACGTTTTTGTAAAACATACAAAAAAAAAATGAGCACTATAGTGGAAAATTTACCAAGTTGTGAAAATAACGAAATACATCCTACAAAATTAAATTTGATCGAAAAAGACGCACAGTCGTTACTAAAGCCATTTAATTTGATGTCTGCTTTTTACATCGTATCTCAGTATAGAATACGGAACGGCTTCATCACTCCGAATAGTTTCCTCTACAACGTCGTTTCAGGCATCTGGTCGCTTACATTAGTGGTTATATACTTTTTCTCAATTTTTAAAAACTTAATAACAGCTGAATTGGAAGGCTACAATTTTGTAAAATGTTTCTCGAATGTACAGATATTCATTATGTATTTCATGGAAAACGTGATGACTTACTTCACCAATGTCATACAGAGATACAACAATGTGTTACTTGCCTTGAAAGTCCAGAATATTTGTGAAATGTTTAAAATAAACGGGAAATGTTTGAAGACATTTAATTTGTTGAACTGGATTTATATCATCGTCCTAATTTCTTTTCAAGTTGTCTGGATATTTTTTTTTTGTTACGTCTTTTCCTCTGTTATATCGATAGATGAGCTTATAACAGACCTGTTTTACATTATCTTTGACATTAATTTGTTGTACCCTGAAAAGCTCATGAAGCTTTTGTCGGAACTTCTTAGAGTATGGGTTGACGATGCTGGAAAGGCAAAAATCGTTGCAGACTCAGAAGATGAATTTTATTGGAATAGAAAATTCAGAGTATACATGGATATTTTTGAGGCTTATGAAATCATTGCGAAGATTTTTTCATCACTGGTAAGCCAAGTTGATATTGTAGTAAGTTTTGAATAGAGACCAGCGAAAATGTCAAAAGAATTTATTAGGGACCATGTGAATGAAAAGTGAGTGAATGATAACGTGGCGATTGACAGGAGAAAGGAAGAGAATACACATTTTGCGCAGATCCCAAGTAACATAGAGGAAGAAGGTAAGCAAAGAGCCAAAGATTCCGCGTAGTTTGTAATCAATTTTGTAATCAACAGTATTGCCTTTTAATGTTAAGTGTGGAATATTTTAAGTCAAAATACGATAATGTCACTTAAATAGATGTCCGTCAAAAAACGTCAGGTGTGAATTGGGACTGACATAAGAACTTGGACAAAACAAGAATAGTATGTGAAGTCAGATTCTCACAAGACTTATGTGTCGTGTCGTAATGCAGGATTGGCCAACCAAACGGTTTCAGGAGACCGTATTTAGTCGTATCACAACGAGTTTTGATTAGATAACACTTCATCATAAAGGTCATAGAACACATATCAACTCGCAAAGGGATCGTCACCGTATCGCCTTTCGCCTCCACCGTATCCCCAGGCGAGGCGATTACGTTACTATTCCGATTAGTGTGCATTGCAGTAGAGAGGTTTTTGCAAAGATTACTGCACGGCTCGAGTTGATAATATGGTGACGATCCCTTTCTATGTGCTTTGATGATGATTTTTTTTTATGATGAAGTGTTACCTAATCAAAACTCAAAATAAATAACGACACGTCACAAGACAGTAATGTGAATCCGGCTTAAAGTCTTGTAGTTCGTGCCTATCTCAAAAATAATTGCGAAAGTGCATTACAGTTATAATAAAAATTGCCATTCGTAGAATTTTTAACAAATTGATATCCTACGTCAATTTGTCGTGTTATAGCTATTTCATACAACAATCAAAGAATGGAGGTCTAGATTTGAATGTACGGACAATTTAATTAGGGTAATCAATTTGCTTAAAACATATTCTCCCAGACTTTACCTACTTAATAAACACAATTTCATTTCAGATTCTTTTGTATTGCATTGACACATTCACCAATGGTGTTCTTGCTATATTGTTACGCATAGAGTTAGCAAAAGTAGTTGGTGCTAGCACGACTGAAGTAAGTTACTTTGAACAAATATTGATTTACATATCGACATCTTATGGTTACTGAATAATAAGTGCAAGATCCCAGACACATCAATTAGAATATTGAACTATAAGCCCATAAAACTGCCCAGCAGCGGGACAACTTGAAATAACATACACAATATATACAAGGTCAAATTAAATTACCTAGCGAAACTACAACCGTCATGGGTCATGGATATCGACAGACAAATATGGAAAAAACAAGAAAAAAATTTGAAAGTTCCTAAACTACTAGTGTTTATGCCAGCTTCCATAAAAAAATATTCAAATTCTTTTGTTTTTGCAAACAAATTTTTTTTTTGAGTCAGTGGAAGTTGCAACTATGAGCGAACTGAAAATTAGTTTTTGCTGGCCATTAAAACAATGTTTGTTCCAGGTTACAGTATCATCGCTAACTTTAATATGGGTGGTTAAGAACATATCACTAATAGCTGCTTTGTGCTTGGAATGTGAAACATTCTATACACTCTTGGTAGAAATACAGAGTACCTGTATACAACTTACAACGTCAGAAAGATGTTCAGGTGAAGTCATTTTCTTTTAGAATGTTGTTTTATCTCAGGTGGATGTAATTTGATACAAGCCTAGCCTATAACTAATAATGGTATTAGTTATAGGCTAGGCTGCGACTTTCTCCCTCTCACAACACAAACACAAAAACACAAAGAGAGAGAACAAAAAGAACAGTCGAGAGTAAGAAAGTGTGAATTTGGTCAAAATGAAAATCCAAGATGGCGGTTGCGAAAATTTTCAAAATTATTTTTACCCGGTTATGTTCCACCGTAGCGCCTAAACTACTGAACCGATTGTGTTGAATGAGCTATCAATAGATTTGTAATAATAGTCCGGGTGACAGGATATTCTCCCTAAATTTCGAACTTTTCAAATCACTTTTATTTTTCCGTAGTCGCGTTACAGTCTTTTAAACATAATAATGTGCCCAAAAAAAGGGTCTTCGTGCAGTATGCATGATCCAAAACATTGATAGTTGCAAACCATTTTTTATTAATTTAAAATAAACACTCCCGTCCTTATATATTTATGAAGTTGTTATGTTTATTAAAAATAACCTTGACCAATTTGAAACTCTGTCCACTAAACGCCATCAAGGTGCAATTAAGTCAAAAACCCACCAAACCGCCCTGTTCTCAAAAAGTTTTCTAGGAATGGCTCCTAAAATATTTAATAAACTACCTAAACCTATAAAAGCTTCAAAAGATTTGCATACCTTCAAAAAAACACTCCATAAGTTCCTAATTCAGAAAGCATATTACACCATAAATTAATATTTAGAAGAAAAATAAAAACCGGTATGTCCTATTCTCAGATGTTATATTTGTTACCTACTCATTTTAGTTAATTTAATTTATGTTTAGCGAGATATTAAATTGTTTCCTTCATTTGTATTGTTTTGTTTATGATTATTTTATTACTAAATATTTAAGATGGTTAGGTACTTAGCAGTATTTTATAATTGTATAGGCTATTAATACCTACTACTGTGACCAACTAACTGACACGACTAACGACACGGTTGGTGCAGTGGTTGAGCGATTGACTGCTGCGCAGCATGTCGCGGGTTCGATTCCCGCACGGGACAAATATTTGTACGACCTACAAGTATTTGTTCCGAGTCTGGGTGTTTTTCTATCTATAATATGTATGTATTTACAAAAAAAAAATGTATATAAGTAGTTTATCAGCCATTTAGTTACCATAACACAAGCATTAGGTTGCTTAGCTTGGTACTAGATGGCGTTGTGTGAAATGTTCAAGGATATTTATTTTATTTATTTACTGTTACTGTGAACAACATTTGTACGCCTTGCAAGGCAGCGCATAGTGATACAATATTTTTATTTTATAACATCATGTACATTTTACCTATGTGTCACAAATAAATAATTTTGAATTTGAATTTGAATTTGAATTTAATTTTTTTTTTGTTAAGGTTGCTTACTATTTCTTATGTCATCAAGCCCCTGTTTTTTTACCATAATATTATAAAACCGAAGCGGTAGAAGTAACAAGTTCACTTTTCTTTGAATAAAGATATACGTACACATACATTGATATTCTAAGTCCGTTTGAAGGAACTTCCACGCCTCAGAATGCCATCGCCATGACAACGTCTTCAGATATATCGAAACTAAGGGATTTAGAGAAGTTGATTTCTTATTTGAAGAATCTGATTGTTCACAGAAACTCAGAAAAGAGTCTGCAAGAATATTCAACGAGTACATACGGCTTCCTTCAAGAAAATGACTGCTTGTGGATTGTTTGTCATTGACGCGGCGCTCCCCGTACAATTGTTTAGTCTCCTTACTACTTACAGCATCGTTGTCTTACAGTTCGAGCTGCTGTAATCCTAGTAGATTCTTAATGTCAGTTTTTTGCTGATTGTCTGTTTTTAAAAGTACTGTGTAAGTGTGAGTGCGCACTGTTCTATAAATTTACGCTTTTAAATCTGTCGAAAATTGTATAGCTACTTATTTTCATTAGTGAATAAAAACGGACATCTTTATCAAGCGACTCATTGTTTCCTTTCACAATAATATCCTTATGTTACCAAACACGAGATAAATAAGTGGAAGAGGAGAGAGGTTCTTTAAAAGCTTGCTTCTTGGAATGAAAGACATGTTAGGCCAAAATAATGACTTTTGGTCGATTTAACAAACTTAATTAAGTGTGGGATGCAGGTATAGCGCCATCTATTGATTACTTTCTCAAAATGGTTAGACTACGTAGTTTCTGCCTATAACATTAGTAGTAGCGACTTGCCACTGCTTCGCACGGTTTTTACGACTTGCAAAAACATCGTTTCTTTATTAGATGTAAGTTTAATATATTATTGTTTATTATACACTATGGCCTTCCGGACTAAATTACCAAAATGATAAGAGTGTCATTTAGGTAATTTATTCCGATGAATAGACTTTACCGCATCGAAATCCTTTGCCTAGAAGAATAGCAGTCACACAGACAGACACCAAAAGCGTTTAAATTTAGAAGTATAGAGGTACCTAGTTGCTGGGTAATTTGATATGCGCGATGCAGGATTCGACTGCGCCATCTATTGATTTTTCAGTGTCGCTACTATGCTACATAGTTCCTACGCGATGTTCTAGATGTCGCATCAACAGAACTTAAAAATATGAGCTACTAAAATATAATAAATTAAAAACATTTCATATTCATGACTTTATTGGATACTAAGGAAAACTTAAAGTAATTTAAGGCATTTTAGTTTTTTTAAATAGCTAATATTATTCTTAGTTTACGAGCTATGCTGCTTAACCGGAGTCATTGCTCTTGAGTGTAAGTACCTTTTCTTTTTTGTTGATGGCATCAATGACTTCTCCCGCTCTGGGCGGAGCGGGAGGGCGTGTCAGACTTTTACTGACTAAAACCCACCCGTGTTCCTTCAGTTGCCTATGCCAGGGCCACAGTATCTCTTTCGAACAACCCGCGACCCTGGCAGGCTCTTGAGTGTATCTACTGTGTTATTTTAAACTTGTTCTATTGTTAGTGTTATTTCATTATACCTGTAGTTCTATTTTGATGAGGTTTTATTAAAATAAAACAAATGCAAAATGATCACAATAATGATTTAATAATTATATTCAAGAAATTACAGTAATGCGAACTGCAACAGCACAATAGTGTAGTTACTGAAAAGCGCCATCACACTTAGTGGGTGACTTATGTCTACGTAGAACAGGCCACAGGCACTCATATTGCCGTATGAAGCTCGGTGTAAACGACGAATATTCTTACAAAGACTCCTTTCTTCGTCTGTAAAAATAATTTAAAAAAAAAACGAAATATAATGCGCACCCACATCACATATTTTGGGACCATTTATTGAATTGAGAGCTATGCAACAAAGACTATGACTAATTCCTAGTGTAGTAACTCAATTACACTTTGCCAGTATATTAAAATCTTATAAATTAAGCAAGATTCATTATTCAAGATACGTATTTTAACTGATATAATGAATCTCCGCTGCCTAGCTAAGCAAATCATTACATTCAAAGATTCCTTTTAGATCGGGCAAAATGTTATTGGGTTTTTTCATCAGGAATTCCTCAGTAGCAGAGCGGAGTCTGAATTTGTGCCCGGTTATGACGGTTATAAAGAGCGAACCAATTGCACGCCCTTTATTATATGGTACTAAAACACAACTGGCGAAATGTGGGGGTTCTATAGTTTAAATCTCTGCCAAAACCCTTTGGGGATTATAGGCGTAATGTTATGTTATTCTTTTGAAAAATCCTTGCCCTGGATAAAAACGAAATAATTAAAATTTTTATTATTACCTGTACAACTTGTTGCCGAAACAAGTACGCATAAATCTTGTGAGATCTTCATAGCATCATAAAACGCGTGGGTATAATAGCAGAGTACGATCTGTATCACCAAGCACTTCACCAGAAATACATAAAGTAAACCCTGTACGACAATTATGTCCTGTAAAAATAATGAACAAGAATAGAACAATTAAACAACAACGAAATTGTCGCAACAACAACATTAATAACAATGAAAATATGAAACGTACTCACACAATCCTGTCGGCGCACCACATCGGCGCGTGATTGACTCCGGGGACAGCGCGGGGTGTCGGGGTACCGAACCCGGTATGCGACGGCCGCTGCGCGCCCTTCAACACTCGGCTCACAGACGCGCGCCACTACGGGCATTTCATTGTTCTACATATCCATACGTTGATTACTGTAAATTATGGTATTACACCTATTTTAAATTCTACAGTCCATTTATTTCATTATCTCCGATTGAGCCCAATCACTGGTCCTTCTATCGCGCTACAATAATTACCGGTTTCACCGTAATTAACGTCGTCAACGTGTCGTCGGTCGTCGTGTTCACCTGTGCGGACTTTGACCGCTCGCGAGCACCAAGCGGTACGACCACGAAGAAAGGAACAAAGGAGTCGTTCCCGAGGCAGTCTGCATCGTCATCGTGGGAGCTGATGTCATTCTTTGGGAGTATTTACTGTATTTGAGTGAGTCCGTTCCAATTAGTTATATTTCCGCTTTTTATTTCCATGCCGAAAATCGTAGATTCATCTTCCTATCTTTCAATTTCCATAATAATAATAAAGTTTGCATTCATAGTGTTTTCAATAACACTCCTTGTTAGAATACGCATACAATATAGCTCGGTCAGTAGTTAAGATTCGCACGTCGTTAACGCGTGTTGAGTCATTGACCTTGAACGATCCCTTTCACTAGCGCACAGCTGTTTCGCAGATTTTATAACAATTAAGTGGGTATATTACCATTAGTGCGCCCAGCTGTTTATTTAAAACTTCACAATGTCAGAAAATATAAGAACCTTGTCAAAGAAACGTAGTTCTATAAAAGCGAAGCTTACAATTTATAGCAACTATTTAAATTCAATAAAAAGTAGTTCCATAAAATCAGAGTTGCAACGTTTAGATTTAGAGGAGCGTTTTCATAAATTCGAAAACTTACACACCGAATTTGATGCCTTACAGACACAGATCGAAGTGCTTTCCGATGACGACGAGCCTGCGATAGCTGAGCGCGAGGACTTTGACCGCCAGTTCTTCAACCTGGTGGCACTCACGCGCAGCCTGCTCGGTGTCTCGGCCAACGGTGCTGCGTCGGAGGCGGACTTCAGAGATGCTAACTCAGGTGCACATATTTCATTTAGGAATTCTTTTGTTCGTTTGCCTAAAATAGATTTGCCTCATTTCGATGGGAACTACCAATGCTGGCTTGAGTTTAGAGATACCTTTGCATCATTGATTCACGACAATACTAGCATAAGTGACATTAACAAGTTCCACTACCTGCGAGCTTCACTCCAGGGAAAAGCGGCTTTAATTATTAAAAACATTGACTTTACAGCCGATCATTATATTCTTGCGTGGGACCTGTTGTGCGAACGTTACAATAACAACCGACTTCTAGTGAAAAATCATTTTCAGGCTTTATTTGATGTCGAACCTATTACAAAAGAGTCAAGTGTTTCCATCAGAAACCTTGTTGATATTATTAATAAAAATATAAGGGCACTAACTTCATTAAAAAAGGCCACTCAATATTGGGATGATATTATTATTTATTTTATGGTAAAAAAATTAGATTTAACAACAAGTCGTGACTGGGAAGAGCATAAAAATAATACGTTTACAGATGATCCTACTTTAACACAATTTTGTTCTTTTTTAAGCAGGAAAGCGGACTGGTTAGAATCAGTTGAGTCAAATCATAGTTCTTCTGATACGAATACTATTGTCGCCTTAAATAATAGTCATTCAAATAAAACTGATTCTAACAAAAAACAAACTAATAAAAAATTAGATAATATAAATAAAAACAGTAAATGTCCACTTTGTTCCCAAGCACATACATTATTTAAATGTGAATCTTTTAGAAAATTGCCAATAGAAAATCGCATACAAAAGGCAACTGAATTCAATGTTTGTATTAATTGCTTACGCTTCGGACATAATTCTAAGAAATGCAGATTTTCACATTGCAAATATTGCAAAACAAAGCATAATACGCTTTTGCATTTGGAAAGTAATGAGCCCAAACTTGTTTCAAATCCATTGCCTTCTGCCATGCCTTCTGAACTGCCTTCTGCTTCGCCTTCTTCAAATGTTGTGCTTTCAGCCAATTCCATGCAGCTTGCTACTTCTGCGCATGTTTTACTGTCCACAGCTATGGTGAACGTGACTGGCGTGACGGGTAAGAAGTACACTGCGCGCCTGCTGCTGGACAACGGCAGTACGGCGAACTTTGTTACGCAGAGCTTATCGGAGAAGCTGGGTTTGTTACGACGCGGTACGAGCACCAAGGTAACGGGTATTAATAATCACACATCCACCAGTACACAGTCTTGTCACCTCTCAATAGAGTCTTTATGCTGTGCCTTCACTGTAGATATTGAGTGTCATATTTTACCTGAAATCACTAAGGTTCTACCGTCTTCATTCGTGCATATCAATCACGTCCCTATTCCTTCAGGTCTTAAGCTAGCAGACCCGAACTTTAACGTTCCGTCGGTCGTAGATATCCTGGTAGGGGCTGAAGTTTTCTGGAATGTCTTAGGTAGCAAAACGATAGACTTAGGAAAAAACCTACCTAAATTATGCGAGACCAAATTAGGATGGTTAGTTTCAGGTAGTATTTCGCACCAATCATGTTTTTTCGCTAATCATTTTTGCCATCATTCCAATGTCACTCCCGACCTCACTCAATTTTGGGAGCTTGACAACGTCGCTTCAAAACATTCACTCTCACTTGAGGAGAGAATGTGTGAGCAGTCTTTTGCTCAAACCACCGTTCGTAATGATGGTGGGGGATTTGTCGTCACTATGCCTTTAAGAGGGGATCCTAGTACATTAGGTCATTCATTTACTAATGCTAGAAATCGTTATCTTTCCCTTGAACGGCGATTTAAACGCGATCCATCATTTCATAAAAAATATAATGAGTTCATGAGTGAATATGAGCGCCTAGGTCATATGACGTTAGACTCAGACTGTACTCCATCACCAGAAAACTCCATGACTAAATATTACATTCCACATCATGGAGTCATTCGCAGTTCAAGCACCACTACACAACTACGCGTAGTATTCGACGCATCAGCTTCTACCAGTTCGGGGGTGTCACTAAACGACATTCAGATGGTCGGTCCCGTAGTTCAAGACGATCTGTTTTCGATTTTAACACGTTTTCGTCAGCATAGGTACGTGGTCACAGGTGACGTGGAAAAAATGTACAGGGCCATCGAGTTAAATCCAGTCCAACGACCTCTTCAAAAAATAATTTTCAGATTTCAACCTTCAGAACCTCTCAGGACGTACACTTTAAACACGGTTACCTATGGTACCGCTTCTGCACCCTATTTAGCCACTAAGTGTCTTGTAAGTCTGGCTGATAGCATTGAGGACAGTCGTGTCCAGTGCGCCATACGACGTGACTTCTACGTAGATGACTATCTTAGTGGAGGGGATACCATAGCTGAAGCCGTTGACATTTCTAAGAAAGTACATTCCGTTCTATCATCTGCAAAATTCAATTTACGTAAATGGCGATCAAATAATCCACAAATTCTTAAAGAAATTACACATAGTAACGAGTTACATAATACTTTACATTTTTCAGAACAAAATTCAAACTCATCACAATCAAAGACGTTAGGTCTTAACTGGGTTTGTGACTCTGATTCACTTACATATACTATAAATATCACCTCCACTACTAAAGTCACCAAACGTCATGTTCTATCCATTATCAGTCAAATCTTTGACCCACTAGGCCTCGTAGGTCCGTGCGTCGTCGAAGCAAAGTTAATCATGCAGCGTCTCTGGCTAGATAAGTATGACTGGGATGACGAAGTATCGCATGAAATAAAAAACCTTTGGTCTACATTTGAAAGCACAATAATAGCATTAAATAACATCAAAATTCCTCGTTGGGTTTTACGTGAAAACTCTATTACGCATGAAGTACATGTTTTTACCGATGCGTCCGAGAGGGCGTATGGCGCTTGTGTGTACATTCGGTCATGTAATGGCAGTGGAACTACTGGCGTACAACTTCTAGTCTCTAGAAATCGTGTAGCGCCCATCAAACCAACGACGATACCGAGGCTTGAACTTTGTGGAGCTTTGTTAGGTGCAAGGCTGTGTACTAAGGTTCAGGAATCGCTTACCATGCCCATTCATAAATGTAGATTCTGGTGCGACTCAACCATAGTCCTGGGTTGGCTCTCTACTCCTTCAAATCAATTGAAACCTTTTGTCAGAAACAGAGTCAATGAGATACAGGAAAGTACTTGTGGTCATACCTGGAGCTACGTACCGTCGAAGGACAACCCGGCGGATCTTGTTTCCCGTGGCCTCAGGGCCGACGTCATCATAGACACACCTCTGTGGTGGTCTGGACCCCCATTTTTACAGCATAGTGAAAATGAGTGGCCCAGCATGCCAAATAACGGGAAGGATAGTCTGCCGGAAGTAGTGACTCATTTCATTGGTAGTGATAGTGACAATCATTCATTTATTAGTAATCATTCAGACGCCATTCATTCATCAATCATTCATGATTTATTAGTAAAGTATTCTAGCTTAACAAAAATACAAAATATAGTTACATATGTACAACGCTTTATTAACAATTTAAAAAATAAAAATAAATTACAAGGTAATTTTTCAACAACAGAACTAGAAAATTCATTAAATTTAATTATACATCATTCACAACTTGAAATGTTTCAAGAAGAGTATGATTTGTTAAAGTCTGGACAAAAATTACCACGTAAAAGTAGATTGCTTCCTCTGACACCGTTCATTGACAATCATAACCTCATTCGCGTGGGCGGGAGGCTCGATAACTCCCCCTACGATTTTAGTGTGAAACATCCCATTATTTTATGCAGTAAGCACGTACTTACAAAGCTTATATTTCAAATGCAACATTTAAAGCTTGTCCATGCTGGTCCACAGTTGTTATTGTCACATATACGACAAACTTATTGGCCACTTGGTGGCAGAAACTTGTCTAGATTTGTCGTGAATAAATGTCTCAAATGTTTCAGACATAAGGCACAGAACGTGCAGCCTATAATGGGTCAGCTACCTAACTCTAGAACAAATCTAGAGTTTCCTTTTTTAAATAGTTACGTTGACTATGCTGGGCCAGTATTGGTGGCCAATCGTAAAGGCCGAGGATGCAAACTTACAAAATCCTATATGTGCATCTTTGTTTGCTCGGCAGTGAAAGCCGTACATCTGGAGCTCGTCACCGACCTCACCACAGAGGCCTACATGGCCGCTCTAAATCGTTTCGTGGCGCGTCGTGGCAAGCCTCGAAGCATCACGTCCGATAACGGGACTAACTTTGTAGGCGCATCAAATGAGATGCGTAGGTTCTTGCAATCATCAAATGTTGTATCTGAAATGGCACAGCAAGGTATCGAGTTCATTTTCACGCCTGCATATAGCCCTCATTTTAATTCATTGGCTGAAGCTGCTGTAAAATCTTGTAAGCATCATTTAAAACGACTACTGCATCTTACCCATTTCACCTTTGAAGAGATGGCTACCTGTCTCACTCACATAGAGGCGGTTCTTAATTCACGCCCTCTTACTCCTCTTTCTTCAGACCCTAACGATTTTTCGGCACTTACTCCCTTTCACTTCCTAATTGGACGGCCATTCTTATCAGTACCACATCCTCAGGTGACTGAAGCCAACATCACGCGGCTGGATCGCTGGAAGAGAATCCAGTACATCAGGCAGCATTTCTGGCGACGGTTTCATAATGAGTACACTTCTCTGCTGCAGGCCAAATCCAAGTGGTTTCATTCCAGAGGTGAAGTGCAGCCGGGGTCCTTGGTCCTGATAAAGGACAAAACAACGCCACCTCTGCTCTGGTCCCTGGGCCGGGTCATGAAGACCTATCCCGGCGTAGACGGGGTCACGAGGGTGGCCGAACTGAAGACGAAGCGGGGCACCATTCGTCGTGCCTTCAACTGCATCTGCCCCCTTCCAGTCGACAATTGAAGAAATCCCTTCAACCCGGGGAATATGTCGGCGCACCACATCGGCGCGTGATTGACTCCGGGGACAGCGCGGGGTGTCGGGGTACCGAACCCGGTATGCGACGGCCGCTGCGCGCCCTTCAACACTCGGCTCACAGACGCGCGCCACTACGGGCATTTCATTGTTCTACATATCCATACGTTGATTACTGTAAATTATGGTATTACACCTATTTTAAATTCTACAGTCCATTTATTTCATTATCTCCGATTGAGCCCAATCAATCCGGATTTTTGGAATAGAAATGTAAAAAATCAATCAATACTTGAACTTTAATCAAGCCAAGGAAAAAAGTTTCTGCTGTGTGAAATAGTACCTGAAAATTATAATTAATTAAGTATTTTTAGTGTCAGAAACATGCAAAAGTCTTTTGAACAACATTGCATAAAGTTTGTTTGAAAGAAAATAATAATAAAAAAAATAATAAAAATAAATAAACATAAACATTTTTTTTTGTCTACTTACGGGTAGTTGAAAAACTTTTTTATAAATATTGTAGCATTCCAGTATTTGAACATAAGCATGGCCCACCCTGTTCCAATGAAATACACGGATGCCATTTCTCAAAGAATGTAAAATTTTCGTATTCCATTGTACAACATTTTCTGTTAGTAACTTGATCAAGCAAATTGCATAAAGTAGATTACAATCGATACTTAGCAAAACAAATAAGTAACAAATGACATACCATGGAGGATGCAAATAAACTACGTAGACATAAATACATATCATGATTTGGAGCACGAAGTGTAAAATTACAATAAACCAATTTCTCCTAACAACCAAGTTGGTACTAGCAAAATTTCGAATGAATCTATGAACTTTTTGAAAAGTCAAAATGAATTGGACATTGTCCTTTGAATGGAAGAAATGGCTAAAAAAGTTCACGACGAAAGCCGAAGCATAGAAGAGGGAATCGAAAACAGTCGCGAAGTAGAGGAAATTGATAGGCTGGTATCGTTGCATATTTTCGTCAAATAACATCGCACTCATTCGGTACATATTCAACGACAAGAAAATTACAAGCCCACACAATGATATGAGATTGCTTGTACGATCATTTGGATTGACTAAATTATTTTTGATACGATACTTAGGATTTAACGTCAGCGTTTGCATCAGATCCAAAGGCAGAAACATTGACTGCACATCTTTGTCTATGTAGCCACATAGAAACAGATTGATACGACGCACTCTACACTCCATTTTAAATGATGTTATTCAAAAATGTACGGGTTGATGTTAACTAGTCTCTAATATAACTAATACAATCAGTATAAAAGCTTCACTTCAAGTTTATTTATTGGTGGCATGTTTATCTGACTTAAGTAATCATATTTTGAATTATATAGGTACAATGCAAATATTTTATGAAAACAAAATACACGTACTTACGTCGAGGTCCAAATAAAGATCAATAAAACTCATAAAATAAAATAATAAAATCATTTACATAACGAAGTTGGGTTTTGATACTTACAGTTGACAACATTGATGTATAAAATAGGGGAAGATATGGTTTGCGCTCCTCGACATGGACCGCATAAATTGTGTTCACGGGACTAATTTACCTTAGTCACAATCGGACTCGCGTTTGTGTAGCACATGTATAGTTAGTTAAGAGGCTACCGAGCGCGCAGTGGCGCCCTCATCGTTTGTTTGGTTATTTCTTTTATTTTAGAATGAAAATGCAGAAAATAAGCACGTTAAGTTGTGCTCCACAAGACTATACGTTATTATTATTACAAATAGTAGTTTTACATTGTTAAGTTTTATTACAATCGTTAAAACGGAGGCTAGTGGCCACTAAGCAAATAACCAAACAAACGATGAGGGCGCCACTGCGCGCTCGGTAGCCTCTTAAGTAAAATTACCGTAATCGTCCAAATAAGCAGCAACAATGCATTCCTGTGTTTTACCAAAATGTGCACAAATAGTTCACAAACCAAAAACAAGTTCCACGGGATTACTTTTCACTCGTAAGTACATACATCACAACTTAATTTTATTAAAAATTCTCCTGATTAATATTGCCGTTGGGTCGCCATTTGCAGAAAGGAATACAAAATATTGATTCGTAAGAGTGCGAAGAGACAAGCGGCAGCGCAAGCGATGTATATTAGATTTGTTATGGGCACGTAACAGTGACAATTATTGCTATCTCGTTCTCTATTTCGAATGCTGATCACATAATGCACGACATCGGGAAATGTAGTTGTATGGGTGTGCTTACATGGAATAATTTCTAGTCCAATAATGTTTACGTGATATTAGAGAGTAACCTATCTTCCTATATTATACATCATGGCTGACAACTATCCCACATAATAATATTCATAAGGTCTGTCAACTAGCCTAAATGTAAAGTATCAAGTCACACAATGGACACCAGCTTCGATGTAATGTCATTTGGATATAATAAGTTATCTTTTATACAATATTTATTGACTGAACAAAATGTTATGTGTGAGGTTTAGTGGCAAAAGCATCGATAAACCTTTTTTTTCAACTACCTAAGTTATCCACCAGAACTGCCGCGCGATCACTTTTTTGGTTTTTTTCCGTTCCTTTCCTTCATTCACATCCTTTTGGATAAGCGGATATAACTGATCAATTTTGTATATAAGTATCAAAATAATGTCCTTATTATCTAGGAAATAATAATTAAGAGATGGATAATAGTCCAACTACATGTTCACACGCGGTAAACAATAGAAGTTCTATTGTTCTGACTGCTATAGACGTATAAGTGAAAGTGTTACGAATCTTATTTGTCGACCACAATTATAAAAACAACGTTCATTTTTGCTGCCCCAGCCACAAGGTAGCGATGCGACGTCGCGACATCGTGAACACGGTGCCTTAAGTGAAACGTTACCTACATGTGAAATGACAGTTTTTTTCTAATATTGACGGCGTGGCTTATCTGTTACTAACATAAATCTATGATGTAACAAGCACCGCGACAACGATGGTGACGACGTTGTCGACGGTGACGACGATGTCGACGGTGACGACGATGTCGTCATGGAATGTCACGACGTTGCATCGTCGAAATGTGGCCAGACCCTAAGACGACGTGATGAACGTACTATTTACACTGACCGCCACGCGTCGGGACGCATCGAAGCGCATTTTGCAACGTGTTAAACGAAGTTGAAGCGTTTGTGAAGTAGTTAAACGTCCTATTTGAATGGAATTTTTACAGCTTGGAATTAGTGCTCACGCCGCGGTAACCGGTTGGCTCCGTTCTGCTGGGGACGCGTGCGCTCGAGTGTCGTCGCCAGCTGCCAGCCGGCAAGTTGGATCATTCAAATAGTTTTAAGTCATTCATGATAGCGTGCTTACGCGTGGGTACGTATCAAAATCCCGAAAGTTCATAATACCTATGATTGAAATATCGACGTCCAAAACACCGAAATTTAAAATACCGAAAGTTTTAAATGCCTATAGTCGTTGTATCGAAACACAAAATTTCCGATGTTCAAATGCCCGAAAGGAACTTGTGCGCCTTCCACGATCCCCGGCTAGTGCAGGCCCGCCTTTGCGGGCCTCCTCAGGCCCGCGAGGGGAGTGAGGTGTAGAACTCCCCCCGCGACGTGCAATAGGGGCGCGCGCGGAACACTACGCGCCACCGCCTCGGGTCCAGCTGGATGTGGGCCGGCGGACGTCCCCGAGTCCGCCGTCCCTCCGGACCTGATTACGGGGGCTGGAAGAGGGCGTTGTCCGCCCTCCGCCGACGCCCGGCCCTCCTTCTGCGGGTCGGGAGAGTCGTCTCAATCTCCCTCTCCCTTTCCGCAGCCTCCTTCTGCGAAACGACGGTTTCACAGAAGGAGATCACCGCATCCCACGACTCAGCGCTCCCAACCATCGAACGAGCGACGGCCGGCAGCGACAGGTCAGCTCCGATCTCTGCTACGAGGGCACGGCGCGGCTCCTCCCATGCGGCACACTCTGCCAATGTATGCCACGCCGTATCCTCCCGACAGTGGACGCAGTGATGGCACCGAGCGTCCGGCTCCCTGTTTATGCGACACAGGTACTTCCCGAAGCAACCATGCCCTGAGAGCACCTGGGTCGCCCGAAACGACAGGGAGCCGTGCCTCCTTCCGACCCATTCGCCGAGCACTGGTCGGATCACCTCGACGGTAGCGAGGCCGGCAGTAGGGCGCAGAAGCCTGTCCCGCCATTCCGCCACCAGGACCTCGCGGAGCTGTGACCGGCAATGCTCGACCTCTCGCTGCATCGGTTCACCGCTCCGCGTCCGCGCCTCCTCACGCCATTGGTACAGTGACGCGAGGGCTCTCGCCTCTAGGTCCCAGGGCGGGGATCCGGCCAGTGCACAAGCCGCCTCGTAGGAGATCGTGCAATATCCCCTGACAGCTCTGACGGCCATCGCCCTCTGCGGCTTTCGCAGTATTGCGATGATGCCAGCCGTCAGATCAGAAGCCCACACCGGGGCTCCGTACAGAGCCATGGATCGCACGATCCTCAGGTACAACCGCCTACAGGCGGTGCTCGGCCCTCCCAGATTGGGAAGCAGTGTTGGGAGCGCGCCTGCCGCACTCATCAACTTGGGCGTCAGCCGCCGAAAGTGGGGGCCGAAGTCCCACCGGCTGTCGAGCACCAATCCCAAGTACTTCATGGTTGACTCGACAGCGATACGAGCCCCTCCGACCACAATGTGTAATCCCGGCGGTGGCGCCCGTCGGGAGCCATGAAATGCGATGGCCTCCGACTTGCTGAGGGCTACTTCCAGGCCTAGGCGCCGGATGCGACTCACGACCTGTGAGACCGCAGCCGTAGCCAGCAACGCTGCCTCCCTGTACGAGCTCCCTCGGGCAGTGACCAGCGTGTCGTCCGCGTAACACGTCAGGTCCACTCCTGGTTGGAGCTCGCCCCTCAGCACCCAGTCGTATCCGATATCCACAGGAGAGGGCCTACAACCGAGCCCTGTGGAACACCGCACGACATATCGCACCGGCCCCCGTCATCGCGTCCCCTGTAGGTGACACTCCTTTCCGCCAAGTAAGCCCCAACGATGTCTTGGAGGTATGGAGGCACCCTATGATAACGCAGTGCCTCCCGAATACAACTCCAGGGCAGGGTATTGAACACGTTGGAGATGTCTAAGGACACCGCCAGCATCACCCCGCCCCGGGACACCGCTTCCTCCGCCAGGACTCTTACCCGCATAATCGCGTCGACAGTGGAGCGCCCTTGCCGAAAGCCGAACTGGCTGTCGTTTAGATCTGGCCCCTCTCTGCACAAGTGGCCGACGAGGCGGGCTGCAATTATCCGCTCAAAAAGCTTACCCACCTCGTCTAGCAGCACTATAGGCCGGTATGCGGACGGCGAGTCTGCTGGGCGCCCCACTTTCCTGAGCAGGACCAGACGACCTGTTTTTCACTGTGTGGGGAACCGGCCCTGCTCAAGGCAAGCTGAGTAGAGTCCTCTCAGCTGGGGCTCTAGCTCTTTCAGGGCCAGGACAAGCGCGCGGCCGGGACACCCTAACCTTAACGAAACCCCTAACCTTAGACGGTCGACATCCGGGGTACCCGAGGTTCGGTTAGTTAGGTTCCTTTAAACCCCGCAGACAGAAATAGAACCCCGCGCAGCGGGGTTCCGTCGACCTGCTGACGAAAACCCTAACCCTAGACTAACCTAACCTATATATATCTGGATATGGACTTCTGGATTTTAAACTTCGGGATATGGATCTTCGGGATTTTAAGCTTTCGGGCAAATTAACTTTCGGGTATTTAAACTATCGACCAAACACTTATTCGGCGTTTCAATTTTCGGGATTTCGTCCATCGGTATTTTAAAATTCGGGATTATGATACGTACCCCTTACGCGTCCAGGTTCCAGAAGTCGGGCAGACGCAGTCGGCTGCAGCCGCATGCGAGCGCATCCGCTACGACACGCTGCACCACGCTCCGATGCGACCCGGCCAGTGGAAATCATACTTTACTGGTTCAGTTCAATTACTAATTTGTAATATAAGTAGATATAACTTTTTTGAGTGACCCTGTGTCAAATATCGTCAAGATTCCTTCCTGTGCAATGAAAGTTAGTAGCTATTAATATTTATTCATTGTCATAGCGTTAAGACCAAAAAGCAAAGTGGATTTAATCAGTATTATAAAATCGCGAACTGCAAAATAACGACAGTATAGCTAATCACTAAAGCCATAAGTTTTAATGGAAAAGCAGCATCAACGTAGAACATTCCACAGACATCCATCTTGTCGAATCTGGCTCGATGAAGGCGTTTAATATTGCTGCACATTTTTTTCTCGGCATCTGCAATATTTACATAACTGACTTCATGTCCCGCATTCATTGGGAAACAAAGTTTAATGAGTTTGAAAGCAACAAAAAATGTACCTCTGTGTTCTACTACACTAATTCCATCTCCACTAATTTTACCAGAGGGGCAATTCCCGTCTTTTTAACAACGTTCGCAATCAGTCTCATCTCAATCGCAATAGGTCAAAAATTCTATAGGGAATATCGCGATAAGACGCGTTCTCTATGTTGTTTTATAACACTTTGCTACAGCCAGTATCACTTTATTGGGACTAAATCCCTAGAGAATATTCAGTAGTACAATCGTCCCAATACCTAAGAAACTAACGTGGGCTTCGTTGCCTATTATCAAATTAGAAAAGGAAGAATTGGTCCCAGGTCCTAGTTTCGAAGTAGGACGAGTTGCCCCCTAACAATTATAAAAGGTGGAATTGGTCCCAGGTCCCAGTTTTTTGACGATTGTCGCTTTCATGATTGCGACTTGAATTTGAACCTTTGTATGTACGAGAATTGGTCTTCAGATAAATGAATTAAGCCCAGCTAAAGTTTTACTAATTGGCTAATATTTCCACCCACAACATGAGCTCTCTTACACGACTATACTTCACATAGTATTACTTATAAAAATAATCTTTTCGATGAAATTACCTGTACAATCAGATTTCCGAATGAGCGCGCAAGAGCTTAAGACATCATTAATAGCAATGTAGAACTTTTCACAACATGAGCTCAATTTAATTACATATAGCAAAATCTTTATCACCCAGACGTACAAAATGATGATCATAAAAACTGCTAAAACCTGCGGAAAAATGCGTCAAGAACACGTTCTATAAGGGTCGTCAATATCACAGACTATCTTTTCCCCGCGGCATTAGCCGCGTGGATGTCAGAGAATATCCTCCCTCGACCCCCCTCTTCGTTTTTCCTTCGTCCTTGTCTACTTTATAAAGGGGCACAGAGGTTTCTGTGCAAAAATTTCAGCGTTCTATGTTCAAGGGTTTGGGCTGGGCGTTGATGATGCGTCAGTCAGTCAGTCAGTAAGACAGTCAGTCAGTCAGGACTTCTCTTTTTATTTATATAGATAATTTGAAAAGGAAAGTTGTAATCTTTAAATTAAATACTTTATAAAAAAATGCACAAAATAAAATATAAATAAAGATACTTACAAATGCGCTTTCGCCTCCATTTCCATTTGAAGTTGATTTTAACATTTCAATTGCTATTTGCAATTTGCTCAAGGAATGACCAAAAAACTCAATGGTTATATACATGATCTGGAAATAAAATGTTTATTAAAATTACATTGTTCGTGGATCTTTTAGCTATCATCTTTAAGAGTAATCAGACATACCGTATACTGGAAAGAATTCTTGTGGATCTCGTAACATTCCAAAATGTTAACGTAAACTTGATAAATTCTTTTGCAATGAGTTTCATTATCGCTATGATCCGTCTGTTGTAAACTTTGAGCTTGAATGTTCCATAAATCAACTTTATAGCATATCAACTCTATAAGTCTGATAGCATAAGCAATGTTTAAATCAAAACATATAATACAGTACCCATACAACAACTGATGAATTGGAAAACTAAATTTAACCGATACAATAGTGGCAGCAAAAAAAAAACCAACGTAGATTATGATAACAAAGATCCAATTGCAAATTGTGAAGTTCTTGAAACGAGTTTTTTCGTTAAAACATCTGTGTATATCTTGAATTTTCAAGACAAGCGATATGTTTTTTTTCGTTTGTAATACATTGATAACGTAATTGATGACAAATCCAATTGAATATACAACTAAATCAAAGTAAGCGCTGATATACGCTATATTATATTGCTTTCTTACATTTTCGCTGAAATGTATCTCGTAGATGCGATGAATGTATAAAAAAATTGATAGTATCATAACACACAATGACACCAACTTCGATGCAATGCTGTTTGGATATATAAAGTTATCCTTAATTCGATATTTGGGACAAAACAAAATGTTTTGCAAGAGGTTTAAAGGTAAAAACATTGACTGAACATCTTTGTCAACTAAGTTATCCCACACATAATTCACACGATAACTTTGTGTTTTGTTTATATGTTTCTTTCCTCTAATGGACTTCATTTCAATTTGGTTATGCGGACACAAATGAATGATTTAGTACATAACAATTTTATTGTTATCAACAAAGAAATAATTAATAAGAGGTGAATTCAATTGAATGTAAATCCATTACGAATATTGGTCTGTATCGACCACTATTCTAAAACAAAAGCTACATCAAAGTTTCTTCAAGGCAAGAAAACTGAGACGATCTCTGTCCAGTATAGACAAGTTGGAGTCGATCTTAATGTGATGATCTATTTATCTTCTTATGCCTGTTTTTACCAACCTTAAGTGATACTTAAGGCTTGTCCGCCGTAAAAAGCGAGGTCAATGTCGGACTGCATAGAAGAGAAAGAGAAGCGCGATGACCCAACGCTTGCAAAATATGAAGTAATTTACAAAAAATCTAGGGATTGGACTAAAAAAGTAATCACGTGAAATCATTCCTTTTTATTTTGTAAAGAACTGTATAAATTTATGAAGACTTTTAATTAATGAAAACTGTAGGAGTAATATGGTAAAAACTCGAAAAACTCGAAAAAATAGACAGAAATACACCTGGGTTTAGCCTTTTTTTTTCTTTAGTTCTACAAACTAAAATAAAATTTCAGGACCCATGAAATCACTTCTCATGTATTTTAGATTATTGTGTATTTTTTTCTATCAAAAGGGTGCTATAGTTACTGTACAAAATGGAAACAAAGTTACTTATTTTCGCCGTATTTTAGGGAGGACAAGCTTTAAATGAATCCCTTTTATTTAGGGATTCATTAAGTGACACTTAAATGAATCCTATATTATTGCACTGTTGGATTAATTTAAGTGTTACTTTAGGGTTGGTAATCTATCTGAGAGAAAAAAACAGTTACAGTTTTGATTAAAGGCTCTTACAGACAGAGGCGATATCGCGTCGCGACTCGATATTGTTCTACGGATATAATATAGCAATATCGCGTCGCGACCGCGATATCGCCTCTGTCTGTAAGAGCCTTTAGTCGGTTCACATCAAAATATGAATGTTCCAGAAACTGAATTTGTTACGCTTGGTTATCTATCTATTTAATTCAATTCAATTTATCTTTATTTCAATCTATAATGTACGCATAAAAGTGGTAAGTAATTAATCATAAAAATAGAAATAATTCTTAAATAATTTTCTTTTTTTTTATTTCTTTAAATAATGTTTACCACTTAAGCTTAGACATTGCGGAATGCAATAAAAAAATCAGAATTGAGAAATAACTAGTTAAGCCTCGCGATTTCACCCGCGTAGATCGGGATAAAAATTAGCCTATGCCAAACTATCCACATACCAAACTTCATCTAAATCGGTCCAGACGTTTGAGCGTGAATGAGTAACAAACATACCAACTTCCGCCTTTATAATATTAGTGTGATTATGGACCCTGTCGAGCACAGCAAAATTTTAAATAAGTAGGAAAGAGGAAGAGCGCTTTTATGATTCTCTTTAATTACTAAATCTTTAACTATACTTACTAATAATAAAGCTGAAGTTTCTTTTTTGTTTGTTTGAACGCGTTAATCTCGGGAAATACCAGTTGGATTTAAAAAAAATATTTTGAATTTGATAGCCCAATTCTTGAGAAAATTACGCTTAGAACCGAGTAAAAAGAAGAAAAAATCAGAAAGAAAGATAAGTGATAACGAAGTGATACCCCGGCCAGGCAATCAATTTGACGTAATGGGTCGGGTGAACAAAAAATTTCACGCGGACGAAGTCGCGGGCAGAAGCTAGTATAATAGTAATAAAGCTGAAGAGATTCAGAGCAGAAGCGAGCCAAGTCAAGATACTTGATTTGCTTATCTTTCTAGTCAAAACAACTGTTTTTTACTAAATGCATAAGACTGTATGACTGTTTGTTTCGGCTAATCTCAATTTTAATAAAAATTTCACCGCCAGATAGCTGATGTTGTAAGATGTAACTTAAGCTACTTTTATTTTAGAAAAATAATTATGGTTCCGCGCAAAAAAATTGAAACCCATGAAATTGTGAACAAATTCCGATTGAAATAGGGAAGTACTGACATCCACGCGGGCGAAGCCGTGGGCAATAGTAACTTCGTAGAATGAAATAGATAGATTCGTAGAATGAAATATGTTTCCTTGGATCCGTTTACAGGTTCTCATCACCTGGAAGTTAATGTAATCCGTTTTGTTGTTTAACAACCATTTATAGCAGGTAATAACACACACCCACGCACCCTCACATACACCCATACACGCATACGTGTTAATTTAATTATTTTTTGTTTGCTTACCTTTTTTTTAATTCTATTTTTAATTTTATTTTTTTTTTATTTTTTCCATTACTTATTAAGTTAGTAAAAGCTCATGTAAGCACACTCCTACTTATTATTGTACTAGTTTTAGAAGAGCGGGGCCTCCTAGCACAGGTATTTCTCTTACTTAAAAGGAGACCCCTATGTATGATTAAATATTGTAGAAGTTGTAAAGTTACTGAAATAATTTTTTTAAAATTATTATAATAATTTTACGTAGAACGATGCTAACAGAAATCGTTGTGTAAATATTTACGAAATCTCTTCGTTTTGTAAATATACATAGATGATCCATTTATCTAGGAGGAGCTCGCGGCTAAGTAATTACAGCTGCACCGGTCAATCCATCAGGTTAAATTTACGCTTGCCGAGGTTGGTCAGTGGATGGGTGACCATCTTTACATACCGAGAATCCTCCGTGCCTTGAAAAGCACGTTAAGCCGTTGGTCCCGGCTGTCATTCGTGGATCTGTGACAGTCGTTACGGGTCGTCAGAAGCCCGAAAGTCTAACAACCAGTCTTACCAAGGGGTATCGTATTACCCAGTCACTGAGTTGTGAAAGTCAGATAGGCAGTCGCTCCATGTAAAATACTGGTATTCAGCTGCATCCGGTTAGACTGGAAGCCGACCCCAACATAGTTGGGAAAAGGCTAAGCAGGTTGATTGATCTATTAATACAATCTGAATATAAGGGATGGAAAAAGAAAAGACCGATTTGGAGTGGCGTTTAACCCTACTAAGTGTCAGGCTATTATAATAGGGAGTCCCTACAGTATAAGAAAGCTGAATGGTTTAACTGTGCCACCTGTAATCTTTGACAACTCCATCATTCCGTTTGGCTCCGATGTTAAGGATCTTGGTCTGCATGTCGACTCTCGTCTTGACTGGCGAAAGCAGGTCGCTACTGTTAGTAAAAAAGTCACCGGAACGCTGCGGTCACTCTATCTGTTGAAAAACCTTCTCCCATCACACATAAAGGCAATGCTTGTACAGTCTCTAATCTTTCCCATAATTGACTATGGTGATGTGTGTTACTACGACCTGAATGCAGATCTCCTCAATAAACTTGACCGCCTTCTCAATAATTGCATTCGATTCGTTTTCAATCTTCGTAAGTATGACCATGTATCCGCGCACCGTTTCCTTTTAAAATGGTTACCTATTCGTCAGCGCAGAGAGCTGAGGGCTCTGTCTATGTTGTTTTATATTCTTAACAAACCCACTTCTCCTTCTTATCTGACTTCCCATATTCAATACTTATGCTCTGCCCATAGTAAAAACCTTCGCTCCACCAATAATCGTCTTTTACGATGTCCTTCTCACCGCTCTGGTTTCATTCACTCTTCTTTCTTTGTACAGGCGGTCTTTCTTTGGAACGTGCTCCCTCTGAACATCAGGATGGCAACCAATCGGTTGTCTTTTAAAGTGAAGACACATGAGTATATACGAGAGAAGTTGGCAAAAACATCACAGCGCTAGGTTGCTGGTTCATTTTCTCCTCTACTGATCGTTATTTCTCCTCTACTGATCGTTATTTCTCCTTACAAAGTTTATTCCATTTATATATATGTATGTATGTAGGTATATAATATGTATGTATTTATTCTTGTATTTTATAGTTATTTTCGTGTTATCTATCCTTTATGTTGCACCTGCCATGTTTTCTCTCTGCATCACCCTAAGGTTGACTGGTAGAAAATGCCTCAGGCATTATGTCCGCCTTTGTACGGTATTTTTTTTACTTGTGCATAAAGATTTAATAAATAAATAAATAAAAAGAAATTGAGAAGAATATTAGCTTTATTGCAATCGAAAATTAATTCGAGAACTTCATAACTGTGATATATGTGAACATAATAATGGGTACAGTACGACAGAACTTAGATGTAGCATAGATTTGAAAATTGCATTCATTCATTTCAATTTTACGAATGTATTTGTATATATGAATTTACAAGTTATTGCTTATGTGTAAAGATCATTTCCGCTTAAAGCATTAATAAAGATTGGTGATGTTGAAGGCGTGGCTAAGTAATAACAGCCGCACGGGTCGATCCGTCAGGTTAAGCTACGCTTGCCGGGGTTGGTCCGTGGATGGGTGACTATCTTTACACACCGAGACTCCTCCGTGCCTCGGAAAGCACGTTAAGCCGTTGGTCCCGGCTGTTATTCGTGGATCTTTGACAGTCGTTACGGGTCGTCAGAAGCCCGAAAGTCTGACAACCAGTCTTACCAAGGGGTATCGTATTACCCAGTTACTGGGTTGTGGAGGTCAGATAGGCAGTCGCTCCATGTAAAATACTGGTATTCAGCTGCATCCGGTTAGACTGGAAGCCGACCCCAAAATAGTTGGGAAAAGGCTAGGCAGATTGATTGGTGATGTTGAAGGCGTACTCAGTTCGGATCGTGATCGGTTTTACGAATTACGATGCTACATATAAGCTGTGTCGTACCGTACAATGGTAGTCTTATTGCTGACACTGATAACAACCCAACAACTTATACCAAAAACATTGCTACAATAAAACCAAGATTATAAAAATGCAAACTGCAGCAGAACGAACGTATAATGGGCAAGTAAAGCCATAATTCTTAATGGAAAAGTAGCATCGACGTAGAACATTCCACAGACATTCAACTTGTCGAATGTCGCTCGATGTAGGCGTTGAATATTTTTACACAACTTTCTCTCAGCATCTGTAATCACAATTTTTATTATGAAAACTTCAATTTTAAGATCAGCATTTATTTCCTAATCAAAAATGGAATAAAAATGATGTATTTTGTTCAAAAATTACCTGTACACTTTGATTTCAAAATGATCGCGCATGAGTCTTGAACATTATTCATCCCAATGTAGAACTTTTCACAGTACAAGCTCAAAATAATTTCAAATATCAAACTCTTTATAACCCAGATGTTCAAATATAGGAATGAAAACCACACTGCCATCTGTAACAATACATGCCTAAATAAACCTAACATAACCGTTAATATTGAAGTGAATGACATGCTGCAACGAAAAATTAAAAAACAAAACTCACTTTAAATTACATCAAAAAGAAATGAAGGAATAATTGTAAAATGAACTTAATACTCACATACGCAAAATCGCTACTAGCAGTTAATTTCAAAAAGTTAACTGTCATTTGTAATTTCATTAATACGCGAAGAAAGAACTCCACTTTGTGAAAAACGATCTGGAAATCAAAATGTTTGTTTAAATTTATATTTTTGTTTATAACTGTTTGTAGTTATAAGTTTTAATTTTTTGTATTATAATTAAAAGCACTCGTACCATATACTGAAAAGTTGTCCTAGATAAATCATAACATTCCAAAATATGAACGTAAGCTTCAAACATTCTTTTGCAATAAGTTTCTTTGTCATTGCGGTCCATTTGTTGAAAATTTTGAGCTTTTATATTCCATAAGTCAATTTTATTGCATAACAGTTTAATAAGTCTGTTGACGTAAACGATGTTAACATCAAAACACATAACAGTTAAACCACAAACGCAATTAATGAAGGAAAAACTAATTTTTATATAAGTATAAGTGATTACAGTAATGTAATAAATAAAGATAAAGATTACACTGAGCCAATTTCGAATGACGAAGTGCTTGAATTTAGTATTTTCGTTAAGAAATCTGTGAACGTTTTGAATTTTCAAGACAAATAATATATTTCTTTTCGTTTGTGACACACTGACAACATAATTAATGACAAATCCGATGGAGTACAAGAGCAAGTCACAGTAAGAAAAGATGTACAATAAATTGAAATATTTTCTTATATATTGGGAGAAATGCAGCTCGTAGACAAGAAAAGAGAATACAAAAATGGATATTATCATGCCACACAATGACAACAAATTTGATGTCAGGCTATTTGGATATATGAAATTATTCTGAATACGATACTTCGGCCAAAAAAGAATGTTTTGCATGAGGTTTAAAGGTAAAAGCATCGACTGAACATCTTTGTCAACTAAGGTATCTAACGGAACTGTCCCACGATATATTTTATTTTTGACAAAAGGTTTTACTTTTATGGACTTCATTTCATTTTGGTTATGCGGACACAAATGATCATCGCCAAAGAACTAATGAATTAAGTGTAAGCTACTGTAAACAATAATAATCCATTAAGGTATTAGTCTTAAGAGAAAAACGCCAAGGAACAAGCATTAATAGCACGTGATGTAATTAATGGTTTCTGTGTCAAATATTGTAACATAAAGGTCGCTTACACAAATGATCATCGCCAAAGAACTAATGAATTAAGTGTAAGCTACTGTAAACAATAATAGTACATTAAGGTATTAGTCTTAAGAAAAAAACGCCAAGGAACAAGCATTAATAGCGCGTGATGTAATTAATGGTTTCTGTGTCAAATATTGTAACATCAAGGTCGATTTCTCCTCGTCCTTCCTCAATGAAAGTAGATGAAGGATAGGAATATTTATTAATCGTCTTATGCAGCCAAGAAACAAAAGAAAGTTAAAATGTTTTTTTGTCTCATGGACTTCATTTCTTTTTGGACGCTAATCAAACGCTAATGACAAAAATTGTCACACACAAGTTCTTTCACCAAGTAGGAGATATAATATTATTGTAATGTATATAAGATTAACGTAATGTTAACAATAGTCCATTAAACATATTAGTCTGCCTGTATCGACCACTAACACATTTGTTTACATGACTGGACACTAAATTATGAACGCCGAACACCAAGAATACCATAACATTGTACCCAGGATTATAAAAACGCAAACTGCAGCAGTACGAAAGTATAGTTAGTAAGTAAAGCCATAAATTTCAACGGAAAAGTAGCATCAACGTAGAACATTCCACAGACATTCATCTTGTCGAATGTAGCGCGATGTAGGCGTTGAATGTTCCTGCACATATTCCTCTCAGCATCTGTATAATAAATTATTCTTCATTATTACAAAATGCCGCACAGTACGCGGCCGTTCATCAAGTTTTAGAAAAAAAAAACCGGTCAAGAGCGAGTCGGACTCGCACACCGAGGGTTCCGTTCTGATTTCTGAAAAAGCGTGCTACTTAGAGACATCGTTTTATTTTTCCTGTAATCTTTACATAAATTTCTATCACATAGAATAATTTCAGATTTTTCGCTTTGCAAACTTCGGAGAATAGGGGGGGAACGGTATTTTTTTTTACATTTTACATCAAAAGTCGAAAACTATGCGACCTAAAAAAAAATAAAAAATAGCTTGATAATGTGCAAACAGCGCTCTTTCATATGATACCCCACATGCCATAGTAGCCCCACTTTAAATTTTTAAGACCCCCTTTCAGTCCCAGTTGCAAAAAAAATATAATTATTTTTATTTCATTCTTATTTGCAAAATAGTTGGGTCAACGTCATCTAAAACTATTCTAAATTTCAAGTTGATAGCATTAGTAGTTCTTGAGATATCCAGCTGTGACAGACAGACAGACAGACAGACAGACAGACAGACAGACTGAGTCACACCATAAGGGTTCCTTTTTTACCATTTTGGTACGGAACCCTAAAAACGGCTTTGTAACTTGTCACTCAAACCTGAGTGAGTCTCTTTATGATTGATGTGTCTAAAGCTCCGTTTACACGGTGCAAGTTTCTGGAACGTTCAAGAGCAATAATCGCATGCACGCATACGCGTGCGATTCCATAGAATGGCATAGAATAATTGGATGCAAAATTTGCCATTCAATAAAATCGCCTGCGAGTTACACTTGCAAGGCGATTATTGCATGCAAGTTTTACCTCGTCTAAGTACAGAGTTGCACGTAATTGATTAAAGTAATATCAGTATATGCGCTAACAAATATTTCATTCAATTTTATTGAACATCTTGTTTCGTTCACTCATGTTTCAATGATAGAAAATTTTCATGCTAGAATTGAATGCGATTTAATTATACGTGCGATTTTATTATACAAGCAATTTTATTGTATGTGCTGTTTACACCTATACCAGTTTTGAAAGGCAACAAATTTGCCCGTATCATGCAACAGTAAAGTAGGTACGTGTTGTTTAGATGGTGCCAGATATTTGCCATTCAAATAGATGGACGCACACACGCAAAAAATCTGCCCCGTGTAAATGAAGCTTTTATTAGCGGCCGGATACTGTCCCATATTTTTATTATTTTATGAAAATAATTTGTAACTGCAGATAGGGTTTTTATTTGAAATATTATTACATTGTAATATTTATTTTGACTACCATTGCATATAATCAAAAGTTCATAAAACTGCACAGAAAGATGTGTTGCTTAGGAGTTTCACTTCTTTTTTCCTACTATAGCAATGAAAGGCATTGCGGGTTCTCTTTTGAAACTATTAGCGTTCAAAACCCTTATACGAATAAATGATTAATAATTACCTGTGCAATTTGATTTCAAAATAAGCACACAACATGAAGTTTGAACTTTTTTCATCGCTGTGTAAAACTTTTCACAGTACAAGCTCAAAACAATTTCAAATATTAAACTCTTTATCCCCCAGATGTACAAATATATCATTGAAAACCACACTGCTATCTGTAAAAAATGTACAAACCTAACTTATACAGTAATATTCCAATAGTTCATTGAAATATTAAATCATTTAAACACGCTGCAAAAGAAAAATTATAGTGACTTTTATAATAATGACGTCAAAAATAAATGAATGAATTGTAGGAACTTTGTACTCACATACACATTATTGCTTCTACCAGTTGATGTTAGATAATCCAGTGTCATTTGCAACTTCATTAACACGCGAAGAAAGAACTCCACGTGGTGATATACGATCTGAAAATCAAAATTTTGGTTCATTTAAGATTTTTTTACTTGAATTTATTAAGTTTTATTTTTTTGTATAATCGTACCTTATGCTGAAAAGAAGTCCTACATATGTCATAACACTCCAAAACATGGACGTAAGCTTGAAACATTCTATTGCAGTAAGTTTTATTATCGCTATAGTCCATGTGTTGCAAACTTTGAGCTCGAATATTCCATAAATCAACTTTATTACTCAACAGCTTCATAAGTCTGATAGCGTAAACAATGTTTAAATCAAAACACATGATAGCTAACCCACAAATGCAATTGTTGACGGAAATATTAAATATAAGGTAACAATAACCGATGGTTGAAATATAAAAACCAGGGATTAAGATGACACTGATCCAATTCCGAATGATGAAGCGCTTGGTTACGGTTTTTTCATTGAGAAATCTATGAACGTCTTGAATTTTCATAACAAATAATACATCCTTTTTTGTTTGGGACACACAGACGACATAATTTATGAAGAATCCGATGGAATACAAGAACAAGTTGCAGTAAGAGAATATGTACATGAAATCGATTTTTTTTGTTACTGATTGGGTGAGGTGCAGCTCGTAGACGTAACGAGTGAATATACAAATGGATATTATCATGCCACACAAGGACACCAAATTCGATGTTAGGCCTTTTGGATATATGAAGTTATTCTGAATACGATACATCGGGCACAACAAAATGTTTTGCATGAGGTTTAAAGGTAAAAACATCGACTGAACATCTTTGTCAACTAAGTTATCCAATGTAACTGTCGCATGATATCTTTTATTTTTTACAAAAGGTTTTACTTGTATGGACTTCATTTCATTGAGACAAAGCTAACACAAATGAGCAATTGTATCCATAGAAACAATTTTAAGCCGAAAAATACAATAAATTTATGGTTGATGGATTGAATGTTAAGATTAGGACTTAGTCCATTATAAGTATTATTATGTATTGAGTACTATTGGAATATTATAAAAACAGTACTAGGTACTGCGCATACTGGCTTCTGGAGTTTGTAGTTCCCTCAAAAGGAAAATCGGAACCCTTTTAGGATCATTTCGTTGTCCGTCTGTCTGTCTGTCTTTCAAGACCCTTTTTCTCAGGAATGCGTGCAGGTATCAGGTCTAGCTGTGCCCCACGGTTTCACCCGCGTACACCGCAATAAAAAGTAGCCTATGTGTTATTCCAGGGTACAAACTACATCCAAATCTGTCCAGCCGTTTGAGCGTGAAGAAATAACAAACATACAAACACACACACACACAAGTTGTCGTCTTTATAATATTAGTGTGACACGTAGGTCAATGGTGCCTTGGAGTTCTAAAAAACCTAAGCTCAAGAAATAAATGGCCGTATTTTGGCCATTTATGCAACATATTTTGATAATCACGAGTAAATGAGAACCTATTGGATACTTACCGTTGACCTAGAATGATAAAATTTGGCAAGAATCAAGGTCTTACAGCACAAATAAAGGGAAAAGTTCTAAAATTGTAAATTTTTAATTTTAACACACGCGGGATACGAGAAATTAAATAAAATGAAATAGTTTATTCCCAATGGAATACAGGACGCGTAATAACGCAGCGCCAAAAGTTTGCAGTAACGAATAACATAATGACGAAAGCACTCGTTCCACTAAAATCCCCTAGACCAGTCCCCCAGGGGACTACACAGCAATCAATGTTCCATTATAGCCCCTAGGGATCATACAAAACTCCAATTTCCATTTGAATCCCCTATTTGTTTGAGAACCTTACTATCATGTTTTGGCAAGGACCAACCAACCAGCCGCACTATCGGTAGTGTCGTTTACAATTAACGACACTACCAAGCCTATTTTGGATTCAATTGTACAGTCAGCACAGCAAACTTCAGAAATAAACTCTTTATTTACTACTAAGTAAATCATGAAATTAATATTTTTATGTGATACCGTCATAACTAAATCTCTCACATACAAACAGACAAAAATTCCAAAAATGGAAGATTTTTTTTAACCGACTTACGAAACGAAGAGGTTCTCAATTCGACTGTATGTTGTTTTTTAGGGTTCCGTACCTCAAAAGGAAAAAACGGAACCCTTATAGGATCACTTGTTTGTCCGTCTGTCAGTCTGTCAAGACCCTTTTTCTCTGGAACGCGTGGAGGTATCAAGTTGAAATTAATATCACATACGTATGTTTGTGGCCCCTTAGAGTCCTAAAAAACTCAAGCTTCTAAGTCAATGCAATAAAAACATACGGCCATTTATGCGACATATTTTGATACTCGCAAGTAAATCAAAACCTATAGGGTACTTCCCGTGGTTCTTGAATCATGAAATTTGGCAAGAAGCAAGGTCGTACAACACAAATAAAAGAAAAAGTCCGAAAATTGTTAATTTGTAATTCTATCACATAAAAAAAATGTTCAAGTCTGTCAGTCTATCAATACCCTTTTTCTCAAGGACGCGTGGAGATATCAAGTTGAAATTTATATTAAATATGTAAGTCTATGGTCCCTTAAAGTTTAAAAAAAAACAAGCTTCTCAGTCAACGCAATAAAAAAATACGGCCATTTTGCGACACATTTTGATACTCGCAACTGTCGCAAGTAAATCGAAACCTATAAGGTACTTCCCGTTGACCTAGAATAATAAAATTTGGCAAGAAGCAAGGTCTCCCCGCACAAGTAAAGGAAAAAGTCCGAAAATTGTGAATTTGCAATTTTATGACATAAAAAATTCTTTTTTTGGGATCCAAAGTTAAGTTTGTTTTTGGGATAAATTCTTTTCAACTACGGAACCCTTCATTGTGCGTGGTCTGACACGCACTTGGCCGGTTTTTTTTTTATTTGTTACGCGATTTCTCCGTCAATTGATGAAGTAAATAATAATTCAGAGATAAACAAATTGCAATTTTTAAGTTAAGTAATTAAGTAGAATTACAAACTTTAAAACTTTATTTTTTTTTTCTTTATTTATAATAATAAAGAATAATAATAAGTTAAACGGTGAAAAAAAATCCTTAGCCTTAGTTGGGACTCGAACCCACGTCTTTCACTATCTAGGTGAAGGCGATTCCAACTATGCCACCGAGACGCTGCACTGGTCGAACCTGCAAAATTCTTCAAAGCTTTTGGTACTTTTTTTCAACATCTAACTTACTTTAGTTCTAAAATAAGTTAGATGTTGAAAAAAATAATGGTGAAAGAAGGTGAATTAAATTAACTTTTCTAAAAGTTAATTTAATTCACCTTCTTTCACAAAAGCTGAAAAGGTCATGGTCAGATATTTTTTATAGAGTCCTTGACAGAACTGGAAGGCGTCGCTGTACATACATAAACCTGGCATCTGTTTTGGTGATTCACTTTTACGCTTGAGCAATAATTTTACTCAAACCCAAAAATTCAAAGTATTTATTTCAATTAAACCAATTACTGGCACTTTTGAATTGTCAAACAGTCGGTCAATTAGTCAGAAAGTTGAAGCTAGTTGTACTTTTATATTTGTTCCCATAAGTAAATGAGGAGGAAACATTTTATTTGTTCACATACACTTGTACTTAACTTCAACACTCGATTAAACCCATACTATTGTGATAACTCTTATCACTCAAAAATATGTAATTTTATGGGAGTAAAAGTGTGACATTAAACTTTTAAGTCATACTCACAAAATGAAAATTGCCAAACTGTGCATTTGATTTTAAAATCAAACGCACAATTTGGCAATTGAAATTTGAAAAAAAAAAGTCCACAGAGAATGATAAATAATCTATATATATAAAACAAAGTCGGGTTTGTTCGAACACTTATAACTCGAGAACTACTGGACCAATTTTCATGGTTTTTGATTTGTTGTATTTGTCTCCGTCCCGAATAGCAGAATAACTAACATAATAATAACATAGGAAAATTCACAAAAAAATATGAAGAAAATTCATTTTCTCATACATGAAAGGGCAGGGCAATGTCTGTCGGGAAACTTTCATTCTTTTTAGAATTCCAAATTCAAATTCATTTTATAATCAGTTGTTCATTTGTTTTGCTGCCGTTCGATTTATTGAATTTTTGACAGGTCGTCTGGCGGGTCAGCTACTTATGTAGTATTCTAAAATAAAAATCAATTGCCGAATGTATGTAGGTACGCGCATCACCTCAGAACGGATGCACGTATTTGGCTAATTCTTTTTTGTTGTATTTGTAATTGTCAGGACAAAGTTTGTATGAAAGAAACTTCTACACAGTTTATTGTTATAACGTCAATTTACTAACACTACTGTACTAAATATGTGGAGATTTGATACAAGTAACAACCTCAGATTTTTTATAGGCCTACGGTAACAACCTACTATCCCAATTTATTTTGGGTCTGCGCAACATGTCCCTTTCTTCCATACTTCTCTATTAGTCGTCATCTCGGTAGTCACCCCCTTTATAACCATATCATCTTTCACACAGTCCATCCATCGTTTCTTGATCTTCCCCTACTCATTGGATGGATAGCCATTGACATTCATACTCAAAAAAAAATTGTTTTGAGTATGAATGTCAATGGCTATCCATTGACATTCATACTCAAAACAATTTTTTTTTTCAAATTAATTGGCTCCAATTAATCATTTTCATGTTCTTGACTTTTTACTAAGTATAAATTTATTCCGGTATTTTACTTTTCAGCAAAAAATCTTAGGTTCATTCTTAAAATATAAATTAAGTTTTCCTAAACAATTCAAAATGTACTCAGCTTGCGCCTTCAGGAACTTCGCGCGTTTACATTAGAATATTCATAGCTAAGACAGGACAACGTCTGTCGGGTCAGCTAGTCTGAAAATAAAAATGTTTGCACCTGATTAGACGATTGTTGATTAGTTGTAGGACGTCCGATGGCGGCCTTAGCAACCGCGAATATGAAAATTATCTTGATAAATTTTGATATGCAGGTCTGAGCCGTCAGGAAATTTAACGGGCTTAAAAATAAATATATTAAGTGACATGAGCCTGCTTGTCACTTTTGTTATTATTCACAGATCTTGTTGTAGTGTATACAATGCTCCACCTGGTTTTTATTTCCGCTTATTCACTTTTCAAAGTTCCAGTGACATTATAGTTTTTCATATAAGTTAGTAGTGGCTTATTCATATGGTACACAAAACATTATCCAGTGTAATTCACACTCGTATCTCTGTATTTTAAGGTATTTGAGCACTGATCTTACGTTATTTTATTATTAAAAAATATTTTTATGCAGAGCTAGATGTTGACGTAAGTGAATATTGACAGTTTTTAATTAATTTTTAACAATTATATAATTGTCAATTATACCGGGTGTAAAAAGACACTTGCCGAAGCCGAAAGCTACATATTCTACCCATTATTTGGATCGTTTTTTTCCTATAAAAAAACGATCCAAATAATGGAGACCCTTGGTCCGTGGGGTCCTACCGCTATAAGGCTTTTTAATGAAATTACGAAAAGGTTGGTAGACGTCACAGGAGACCGAAGAGCTGGCAGCTACCTCGGACAAAGAATTAGTCTAGCTATTCAAAGGGGGAACGCTGCCAGTATCTTCGGAACCTTGCCTAAAGGAGCCCCTTTAGGCAAGGTTCCGAAGATACTGGATACTTTTAATAATATATTTTAGTTACTATAATTTTTTAGTTTTAGGTTCTTTTTTATTTTAGATTAGTTTATGTTATTTGTTCTTTGTAGTTTTGTTACATAATATCAATAAAAAATTATTTGTCTGTAATTGACGTAAGTGTAAAATTGTATGTTTATCAAAAATATATAATTGTTGTGTATGTCTCTATCGACAATTATTAGTTATCTATGTCTGTAATTATAATAATTCTAATTTGTCTATCAGGATAAAACAGTCGCTTATGTTATAATTTCAATATTGCAGATGCTGAGAGGAAGTTCTGCAGGAACATTCAACGCCTACATCGCGCTACATTCGACAAGATGAACGTCTGTGGAATGTTCTACGTTGATGCTACTTTTCCTCTAAAAATGCTGGCTTTACTTACGAACTATACTTTTGTATTACTGCAGTTTGCCTTTCTATAATCAAGGTTATCTATAGTCTAGGAGGCAGGATATGAACATAAATCTACTTAATAAAAAATAAAATTCATATAATCATTCACTGATAGACATTGCGCAGCCTAAACCGCTGGGTCTGGTATGAAAATTACACAACATTTCCTTATAAAACATTACTTTTTGTTTCCACGAAACCCGAAAAGGGGTATTGTACTCATAATTTTGAAAAATTTTTTCTATGGGACTAACCTTGAAATCGCGAAAAAAAAAATCTGCTGTTCCATACATTTTGTCGATTTAAGTGAACACAAATGTATGGGACAGCTGATTTTTTTTCGCGATTTCAAGGTTGGTACCATAGAAAAAAAATTTTCAAAATGATGAGTACATTATGATCCCTTTTCGGGTTTAGTGTAAACAAAAACTAATGTTGTATATGTTACGGCAATCTGCATGTATTTTTAATTCTGTATGTATAGTTGTATACATATGTTCGAACAAATAAAATTTCTTATTCTTATTCTTTTCTATTCCTTTTGCGTTACTTTTTTCCCTTTTTCTTTTTTTTTTCTCTGTTTTCCTTTTCTTCCTTTTTTCACGCGTCAAGTTCCTCCCGGCGTTTTCCACTGTTCCACGATGCCATTGAATATTATGCACATAGAACTGACATCTCCTACTGACAGACAGCTTGAGAAAAGGACGGTGACATAAATGATAAGAACTAAGTTAAACGTCAAATTATTTTATGCCTTGAGCTTGGACGTCTTTGGACGTGTTTTTAGTCTATGCGTGTGTTACTCGATCGAGTTAATGTAAACACCCATTTGTGTTACCTGTGAGTTAGTTAACATAATTATCACTGTGAATTGACATATTCAATATTAAAAATTAACACTATACTAGTACTAAAGTAAATGACTAACTAAATATACAAATAAATACAAAAACAAAAGGACACTTAGGCGTCGAAGTACTCGTCCGCATCGATGTCATCCGGAAACGTGCCCAGAAGACTGCCAGCATTGCCACGTTGAATGGCAATGCTAATTCTTTGGCCAAAGAACAAGCCAGCCCTCTGGTCACGTGATGTCTCGACCAGTCGCCGAGAAATTTCCTTAAAAAGAGAACGCGCACTTGGGCCCCATGACCCGAATATTAATATTAAAATATTATCAAGATCTTCGTCCTGTGACAGTTCAAGTTCATAAGATCATCTTACTGGGGGATTTAAGTGGGACAATACAGACAGCAGTAAACGACTTCGCGCAAGAACAAGAAGGAGATGGCAGGATTTACTAGACTAGGAGGTAGAATTCTGAAAGATGGTAACGGCGCAAAAAGCTATCAAATATGTTGCGGTTCTAATTATTTTCTCAATATTACTGGTAATAGTAATAGTAGTGTACTATAACGCAATTAAGTATATTGCTCATTACCAAGTCATCATTCTAGCATAAGTGATAGAAACATAATAAGTTTATTCAAATTCGATATTAGTATTTCACATACTTTACCAACCACTCAAAAGCTATTAAAGACCTATAACGTGTTGACGTCATAAATAAATACTTCAAAAAATGTTTGCCCTCAAAAAATATTTGGAAAAGGCAAAACGAAAATTGATAGATAATGATTTTATGAGCATTTTCTTTCCCTTATATTTTATCGGAAGAATTGTGTGCGAGCCAGAATTTAATATCAGTGATAAGATTGTAAAAAAAGTTTGTAAAAAGAAAATCATGTATGCTGTCATCGGTAACGGTGTATATTTTTGTTTGTTATTGACAACTATGATATACAATCCTTTTCGTTCCTTCTTGTTCAAAATGCTCTACTTATTCCTTTACTTCAGCTTTGTGTTATACCAACTTACACAAGAGCTATTCAATTCTGCGCATATCATCGTCACTACAAGATATCTTTAATTGTCTTCACAGCACCAGCGATTTGACAAAGTCCAAGATATTTTTTTGGGCGTATTTTTTTATAATAATTTTTCTTTGGCTAACTAATGTGACGGGAAAAATGGTTTTCGACTCACACTGGACGTGGGTCAGGTTCTTTTATGGTTCTTTATCCATAATTTTTGATCTAGGAATGGCTCATACAGTAATGGTCATTTATATTTTGACTCGCAAACTTGAAAAATGGAACAATATCGTAGAAAACATGAATTTTGGCAATGAAGACGAAGAAATAACAATAGACAAGGAAGCAAAAGTGAAGAATAAGCATAAAATTATAAAGCTAACCTGCAAAGCTTGGAAACTGTCGAACGAAATATCTGGATTCAATGTAAATAACATTTTTATTATTATAGTTAAGTGATGATCAAAAAGAGATCTCAATAGACAAGTCACCTTCTATAAATAGTATACAACAAAAAACTGATTTTTAAACACCATATTGCCACATTAGGAGGAACATAACATCCGTGCGTAGCAGTTTTGGGTTACTAGTACCGCATACTCAATACTCAATACTCAATATATTTATTTGCATTCCACAATGTTAGCGTAGGTGGTAGGTACATTATAAAATATACATCAGTTTACATAGATCATTGTGGACCCTATCGGGCACAGCAAAATAGGTTGTAGGAAGAGGGCTATTATTGTATTATTATTTTAAAAACGTAAAATATAAAAGTTTTTCTAATAAGTACTCACTTCCACTTTTATTTTATCATTAGTTTTGGTACTTATTCATTTTTAATTAAGTATTAATTTAATTTATCATTAAAATATTCATTAACATTATAGTAACATTTATGGATTAGGTATTGTTTTACTTTATTTATAAATAGATTCAATTTTTGTTCACCTCGGTTGAACGTCGCATATTTTCGTTCGTAGTATGATGAGTCAATTTATTTGATTTCAGATTCTGCTCCATTTCGTCTCTACATTTATCATGTTTGTCTTTTATATTATGATGATACTAATATTTTCGTGTAAAAATAAGGTAAGTAGTAATTTTATTTACTGATGATACTTATCTACAGCCGTACCTTCTGCTCCTCACCTTATTATCAGCCTGTAGCAATCTACTGCTGGATTAAGGGCTCTCCATAATATTTTCCTGGCCAATGCCCCTAGTGTAATGACACAAAATGACAAACTTTGCACGCTTGTATCATAATGTACTATTTTAGATGGATAGAGATATCATAATCAGCCACACTTTTGGAGTAACCATATGTCTGTGCAAGTTGATCATAGTGGAGGGAACAATGTGTTACAACTGTGAACAATTTTATAAAGGAGCAGCAAGAGCCAGATGTAATGCTATTTTGAAATCATCACGAGACAGTAAGTTTTCCGCAGTAATTAAACTTTCTGTGACGAACAGCTGATTTTTTTTCGCGATTTCAGGTTTAGTGCCATAGTAAAAGTTGTTTATAATGATGAGTACAATGACTCCTTAAAAGTTTGTGCGTTATTTAAGTTACAACTTGTATATCTTAATAACTAGTGTTCTCTAAACAGTAGACCTTGCCTGTTAGTACTACATAGTACTAAGTCTAACAGTATCGCCATCTAGTGATTTTATTGTAAAACTAACATTAATATTGGTTTTAAAGCCACGTTTTAGAGAATCTGATAATTATTTTCAGAATTCTCTAGTTTTGTGATGAGAAGGTGGTCTCAGGTACTATATTAATCCCTACCTAGTAGTTAAAAGGTCGATTCCACTGCACTGGTAGAAATCTAAAAGTGAGTAATTTACTTCATTTTGAGGTGCTATTCTGCTCATCATGCCGAAGATCCTCGTTAGATCTTCACCAAATTTTTATGAGACTAACTAAAAGTAATTACTTTTAAAATTAAAAAAGAATCATCGAAATCGGATCTTATAAAGCGGAGATATCCAGTAGCCCCGTTTTTGCCCCATTTTGGAGGAAGTATCCTCCAATCGAAAATCCCGACAAAAAAAATATATAATTAAAAAGTCGTTAAACCTGTATACCAACTTTCGTCCAGATCAGTTGTAAAATACGACCTGTAGAGGAGTAGCAACAAACTGACACACGAAAGCAAATTTAACCAGACTTGAAGCAGAGTCGCTTTGCTCGCTCGATCAATTATCTGTTTCAGTGACATCGAAAAGACTCTGGAAGAACATGAAACGAATGATGGATGTGAATATAGTAAAAATTAATGCGTTTGGACTGTTTCCTATCGACGCAGTGACTATGATACATTTTTGTTCTATTATCACAAGTCATATTATTGTATTACTGCAATTTGCTTTCCTGTAACACCACATTCACACATGGATGCCACTTTTATCAGCTTTGTTAGTTGGTCTCTAGTAGCCTTAGGCCTCCCCACAGTGATGATCAGTACGATATTTTACCGATTTTGAGATCACAAGGCATTACATACTGTATTTTTAGGGTTCCGTACCAAAATGGTAAAAAAGGAACCCTTATGGTGTGACTAAGTCTGTCTGTCTGTCTGTCTGTCTGTCTCAGCTGGATATCTTAAGAACTACTAATGCTATCAACTTGAAATTTGGGATAGTTTTAAAAGACATTCACCCAACTATTTTGCAAATAAGAAAGTAATAAAAATATTTATATTTTTTTTGCAACAGGGACTGAAAGGGGGTCTTAAAAATTAAAAGTGCGGCTACTAGGGCATGTGGGGTATCATATGAAAGAACGCTGTTTGCACATTCTCAAACATTTTTTTCTTTTTTTAAGACGCATAGTTTTCGACTTTTGATGAAAAATGTAAAAAAAAAATACCGTTCCCCCCCCTTATCTCCAAAGTTTGCAAAGAGAAAAATCTGAAATTATTCTATGTGATAGAAGTTTATGTAAAGATTACAGGAAAAATAAAACGATGTCTCTAAATAGCACGCTTTTTCAGAAATCGGAACGGAACCCTCGGTGCGCGAGTCCGACTCGCTCTTGACCGGTTTTTTTTATCCATAATGCACATGTTGACGTGTGATTCCAAATTTTAACCATAAAATATTCATAGAAATAGGTACACTAACTTTTCTTGTAAAGCTTGTCGCGAGGCCTATAAGTATGTAATTAAACTGAAATTCTAAAAAAATTAAACATAGCAGATTAAGTTACTCAATTAAATAGGTACTAGTTTATATACACAAGTAAATCGCGCGACAAGCTTTTGTGGTCATATCAATTGTGTATAATGAGGTTATAAGTTAATAGTTAAAATTAAAAAAAATATATTTTCTCTTTTTAGAGCATTTAAATAAAAGCTTTTTTTAAAAAAGGTTTTTTTGCTCATTATTTATTTTTTATCACGACGATAGAAACTATTAAAAACTTAAATAATAAGAAATTATGTTACCTGTAAACTAAGTAAAATGCTCAAGGTTTTAAATTATTAAAATTAAAACAACGATACAAAATTTTATTTTGTGATTTTAATTTCTTTCAGTTTTCACCTTAGAAAATATATTGACCTAGAATTATCATATTATTCTAAAAAATAATTATAGTGGTCAATAGGCCGCCTGACAGTGGTAGCAAAACCAGTACAAGCTGGCCTCTTATTCTATTAAAACTCCGTACTACGCTAGGCCAGCTCAAACTCAATATGTTACCACCGACGTGCGGTCTTTAGTACAGACAGGTGCCATCCACGAAGACGCGCCCCACTCTTCATCCTTATCGCTTACAGTATAAGTGTGCAACATTCCGCTTGTTTTTAGGGTTCCGTACCAAAATGGTAAAAAAGAAACCCTTATTGTGTGACTCAGTCTGTCTGTCTGTCTGTCTGTCTGTCTGTCGGTCACAGCTGGATATCTCAAGAGCTACTAACGCTATCAACTTGAAATTTAGAATAGTTTTAGATGACGTTTACCCAACTATTTTGCAAATAATAAAGAAATAAAAATAATTATATTTTTTTTGCAACTGGGACTGAAAGGGGGTCTTAAAAATTAAAAGTAGGGCTACTAGGGCATGTGGGGTATCATATGAAAGAACGCTGTTTGCACATTCTCAAACATTTTTTTCTTTTTTTAAGACGCATAGTTTTCGACTTTTGATGAAAAATGTAAAAAAAAAATACCGTTCCCCCCCCTTATCTCCAAAGTTTGCAAAGAGAAAAATCTGAAATTATTCTATGTGATAGAAGTTTATGTAAAGATTACAGGAAAAATAAAACGATGTCTCTAAATAGCACGCTTTTTCAGAAATCGGAACGGAACCCTCGGTGCGCGAGTCCGACTCGCTCTTGACCGGTTTTTTTTATCCATAATGCACATGTTGACGTGTGATTCCAAATTTTAACCATAAAAACATCAAATGTTAGTAACAAAACTACAAAGAACAAATAACATAAACTAATCTAAAATAAAAAAGAACCTAAAACTAAAAAACTATAGTAACTAAAATATATTATTAAAAGGAGTCCCTTTAGGCAAGGTTCCGAAGATACTGGCAGCGTTCCCCCTTTGAATAGCTAGACTAATTCTTTGTCCGAGGTAGCTGCCAGCTCTTCGGTCTCCTGTGACGCCGACCAACCTTTTCGTCATTTCATTAAAAAGCCTTATAGCGGTAGGACCCCACGGACCAAGGGTCTCGACACCGAATGGGACAAAATCATATTCGGAGCCTAGACCCCTGTATTTTGATACTTTACCTTTTTCAGCCGCTTCACAAGCCGCACCAGCTCTGATGCTGGTTCCATGTAGATGGGAAGGGGCCAGCGTGTCTGAACAGGTTGCATCCCATACCAGCACCCGGCCCATCTTCCACGGAATCAAACTCATACCATCCGGTCTCTTGCCATCGTCTCTTGCAATACCAGTCGGCTCAAGTAGACTTGGCACGTTGACGGTGGCAAGGGACCGGCGTATGATGTCGTTAAGTGCGGAATGTCTCGAGAAGCGGCCTGCACTTTTTTGGCATGACAGTCCGTGATGTCCTAGCCTGTCGACATCACTGCCACAGGGACATTTATGAGGAGCGCAGACCGGAACCCCAAGCCGTAGACAGGTTGCGATTCGGAGCGTGTCAGGCTCAAGAAATGTTCCGGTATTTGAAGAAGGGTACGCGTGAAGCCAGTAGCCGGCTTCATGCGCACCCACGGCCAAAAGCCTAGCACGCGCAGAACCTGTACTACAGCTCAAAAGATTGTCGTGAGTCAATTTGCAGATTATGTCGTCCCAGCTCCTCTGTGAATTTGAAGAAACTGGAAAATTTTGACCTGGGCATGCAATTAAGAAAGCGTTTCTAGCTTCTTCCAAGCCAGCAATCTCAAAGTTTGAAGGGGATGCCCTTAAAATTTTACTTATGAGATTTGCTGAACTATGGACAGAAGATAGGAAGGCTGGTAAAGCGACACTGGAAATTTTGCGAATCCCTAAACCACCATAACGGATGGGTAGGGATGCTTGGGTCCAAGATTGCTCGTTCAGCTGCAAATTAAGAATCGATTCTAAGCTAATTTTGATTAAGTCGTCTACTTGTGTCAAAAGATCTGGGTGATTCCAAAAAGAGCAGCAACGGAGCACATACGTAAATTTTGGGACGAAAAGACAGAATTTTAAAATGCAAAGTGCATAATGTGGACTAATTTCAAGGAGACGGTCAGCAGAATTTTGAAATTTAGTAATTGAATTATTAAAATATTCAGAAATAGATTCATCAAAAATTGGTGAACCTAAAAGGTAAAGGGAATTACTGTTAACTATTTTAATATTTGGAGCCAAAATATTAAATTTTTGTTTAACGTCATTTAAGTTTAAGTTGCAGTTATTTATAAAAAGTTCGCATTTGCTAAAATTAAGCTCCAAACCAATGGCTTCAAATTTATTTTTGATTAAAAAAAGGTCCGAAAACACAGTATCCACATCACCTCCTAGAGTTCCGATTTTTGTTTAACGTCATTTAAGTTTAAGTTGCAGTTATTTATAAAAAGTTCGCATTTGCTAAAATTAAGCTCCAAACCAATGGCTTCAAATTTATTTTTGATTAAAAAAAGGTCCGAAAACACAGTATCCACATCACCTCCTAGAGTTCCGTCGTCCAAATACCAAACGTTGAATTTAGAATTTAAATTTTTGATTATCGGATTTATGGCCAAACTAAAAATTGCAGGCCCAAGGGGATCACCTTGTTGACAACCTACTTCCGAGGAAAGTTCATTAGAACGATATACCAATTTTGTTGGGTCAGCGTAACTGAGAAGAAGATAATTGTATATTTCCGGTATATGTTGTTTTATTTCCGTCAGCAGGGTATCCCTATTTACCGAATTGAATGCATTTTTGACATCAATTTTGAGCAACACGTCAGGCTGTCCGTAAGTTAGGAAAGAGCGTAGGGCATGGACGGATGCCTCACACCCTCCTTTTACACCGAAGCCTAACTGTACGGGTTCAAATTCCGAATTTAATTTTGGTAAAATATGTCGAACAGCAATTTTGGAGGCCAGACGTCGTAGTGTTGATCCAACAGCAATTGGTCTCACCCCTCCGTCCTTTTTGGTGAGGGCAATGAGGTTCGCGCCGAAAAGAATGGGAACAATTTCTGGATTGACATTACCGGAATACATAAAGTTAATTAATTTAGTGATCGAATTTACAAGTTGCTCGCCTGCATCACCCACAGAATGCGATGTTAAGTCTTTCAAATGTTGGGGTGAGATTCCATCCAAACCTGCAGCCGAACCTGGTTTAAAAGATAAAAAGGCATCCGTAACATCTTTTTTTTGAATTTGAAGGCATGCTTGCCCTGCTGTTGGAGGGTCGAGAAAATATTCATAGAAATAGGTACACTAACTTTTCTTGTAAAGCTTGTCGCGAGGTTTACGTAAGTACCTATAAGTATGTAATTAAACTGAAATTCTAAAAAAATTAAACATAGCAGATTAAGTTACTCAATTAAATAGGTACTAGTTTATTTACACAAGTAAATCGCGCGACAAGCTTTTGTGGTCATATCAATTGTGTATAATGAGGTTATAAGTTAATAGTTAAAATTAAAAAAAAAATATTTTCTCTTTTTAGAGCATTTAAATAAAAGCTTTTTTTAAAAAAGGTTTTTTTGCTCATTATTTATTTTTTATCACGACGATAGAAACTATTAAAAACTTAAATAATAAGAAATTATGTTACCTGTAAACTAAGTAAAATGCTCAAGGTTTTAAATTATTAAAATTAAAATAACGATACAAAATTTTATTTTGTGATTTTAATTTCTTTCAGTTTTCACCTTAGAAAATATATTGACCTAGAATTATCATATTATTCTAAAAAATAATTATAGTGGTCAATAGGCCGCCTGACAGTGGTAGCAAAACCAGTACAAGCTGGCCTCTTATTCTATTAAAACTCCGTACTACGCTAGGCCAGCTCAAACTCAATATGTTACCACCGACGTGCGGTCTTTAGTACAGACAGGTGCCATCCACGAAGACGCGCCCCACTCTTCATCCTTATCGCTTACAGTATAAGTGTGCAACATTCCGCTTGTTTTTAGGGTTCCGTACCAAAATGGTAAAAAAGAAACCCTTATTGTGTGACTCAGTCTGTCTGTCTGTCTGTCTGTCTGTCTGTCGGTCACAGCTGGATATCTCAAGAGCTACTAACGCTATCAACTTGAAATTTAGAATAGTTTTAGATGACGTTTACCCAACTATTTTGCAAATAATAAAGAAATAAAAATAATTATATTTTTTTTGCAACTGGGACTGAAAGGGGGTCTTAAAAATTAAAAGTAGGGCTACTAGGGCATGTGGGGTATCATATGAAAGAACGCTGTTTGCACATTCTCAAACATTTTTTTCTTTTTTTAAGACGCATAGTTTTCGACTTTTGATGAAAAATGTAAAAAAAAAATACCGTTCCCCCCCTTATCTCCAAAGTTTGCAAAGAGAAAAATCTGAAATTATTCTATGTGATAGAAGTTTATGTAAAGATTACAGGAAAAATAAAACGATGTCTCTAAATAGCACGCTTTTTCAGAAATCGGAACGGAACCCTCGGTACGCGAGTCCGACTCGCTCTTGACCGGTTTTTTTTATCCATAATGCACATGTTGACGTGTGATTCCAATTTTTAACCATAAAATATTCATAGAAATAGGTACACTAACTTTTCTTGTAAAGCTTGTCGCGAGGTTTGCGTAAGTACCTATAAGTATGTAATTAACCTGAAATTCTAAAAAAATTAAACATAGCAGATTAAGTTACTCAATTAAATAGGTACTAGTTTATTTACACAAGTAAATCGCGCGACAAGCTTTTGTGGTCATATCAATTGTGTATAATGAGGTTATAAGTTAAAAGTTAAAATTAAAAAAAATATATTTTCTCTTTTTAGAGCATTTAAATAAAAGCTTTTTTTAAAAAAGGTTTTTTTGCTTATTATTTATTTTTTATCACGACGATAGAAACTATTAAAAACTTAAATAATAAGAAATTATGTTACCTGTAAACTAAGTAAAATGCTCAAGGTTTTAAATTATTAAAATTAAAATAACGATACAAAATTTTATTTTGTGATTTTAATTTCTTTCAGTTTTCACCTTAGAAAATATATTGACCTACAATTATCATATTATTCTAAAAAATAATTATAGTGGTCAATAGGCCGCCTGACAGTGGTAGCAAAACCAGTACAAGCTGGCCTCTTATTCTATTAAAACTCCGTACTACGCTAGGCCAGCTCAAACTCAATATGTTACCACCGACGTGCGGTCTTTAGTACAGACAGGTGCCATCCACGAAGACGCGCCCCACTCTTCATCTTTATCGCTTACAGTATAAGTGTGCAACATTCCGCTTGTTTTTAGGGTTCCGTACGAAAATGGTAAAAAAGAAACCCTTATTGTGTGACTCAGTCTGTCTGTCTGTCTGTCACAGCTGGATATCTCAAGAACTACTAACGCTATCAACTTGAAATTTAGAATAGTTTTAGATGACGTTTACCCAACTATTTTGCAAATAATAAAGAAATAAAAATAATTATATTTTTTTTGCAACTGGGACTGAAAGGGGGTCTTAAAAATTTAAAGTGGGGCTACTAGGGCATGTGGGGTATTTTATGAAAGAGCGCTGTTTGCACATTCTCAAACAATTTTTTTTTTTTTTTAGGTTGCATAGTTTTCGACTTTTGATGTAAAATGTAAAAAAAAATACCGTTCCCCCCTTATCTCCGAAGTTTGCAAAGCGAAAAATCTGAAATTATTCTATGTGATAGAAGTTTATGTAAAGATTACAGGAAAAATAAAACCATGTCTCTAAGTAGCACACTTTTTCAGAAATCGGAACGGAACCCTCCGTGCGCGAGTTTTTTATTTTTGTCGATACACAATAATTACCTATAACTGGGTAAATACACACAATGCACGCTTGTATAATTACCGGCATGAGTCGTGAGCACAAATTCGCTTCGAACCTCACTCCAGTTACATTTTAAGTACTAGGATTACAGAAATGCAAACTGCAACAGCACAACAGTATAGTTGGTGAGAAGCGCCACCAATCGTAGTGGATGACAAATGTCTATGTAGAACATTCCAAAGACGCTCATCTTGCTAAATGACGCTCGGTGCAAACGAAGAACGTTTTTGCAAAACTTCTTTTCCTCGTCTATAAATAAAATAATTATCAAGATCAGTATTTTGTTGTCAAGCTTTATTAATTACAATACAACTAACATATTCCCACGAATTTAAAAAAAAAACCGCTGAATCTAGAAGCATAGGTACAATTTTGCACTAGAGTTGCATATACTACAACTTTTTTGCTACTTTTTTTCACAAAACAACCAAAACAAAATTTTTTTTTGGATGTAACAAACAACTTAAGAAACTGAACAACTAAACGTCAATTTGTCAATTCAAAATTCCCTAATGTCTGCTGTATTCTCACTCACTTTTTTATGGAGATATTTTAACCAAAATTTCTCACTTTTCCGTACAATTTTTCAAACATTTTCTTTCATACAAACCTTTTCCTGACAATTACAAACATAACAAATTAAAAAATTGCTGTTCCATACATTTTGACAGCATAGGTAGGTATTGTATTTTAATATGAAACAGCTGACTTTTTAGGGTTCCGTACCAAAATGGTAAAATGGAACCCTTATGGTGCGACTTTGTCTGTCACAGCTGGATATCTCAAGAACTACTAATGCTATTAACTTAAATTTGGAACAGTTTTAGATGACGTTTGCCCAACTATTTTGCAAATAAGAAGGAAATATATTTTTTTTGCAACAGGTACTGAAAAGGGGTTTTAAAAGTTCGAAGTGGGGGCTACTAGGGCATGAGGAGTATGATAAAATATGAAAGAGCGCTGTTTGCACATGCTCTAACATTTTTTTTTTAGGCCGCATAGTTTTCGACTTTTGATGAAAATGTCCGAAGATTATCTCCGATGTTTGCATAGAGTAAAATCTGTAATTATTCTATGTGATAGAAGTTTATTTAAAGATTACAGGAAAAATAAAACGGAGACATCGTTTTATTTTTCCTGTAATCTGTAAATAGCACACATTTTCAGAGATCATCAACAAAAATTAAATATAAATGATGGTACGGAACCCTCGGTGCGCGAGTCCGACTCGCTCTTCATTCGATCACTGTTAGAATATCAAATAAATATAGTGTAGTTACCTGTACAATTTGATGCCAAGACAGTCGCGCATGAATCCTGAGTATTCTCTACTGTAAGATAGAATTCTTCGAGTTGCAAACTGAGTGTAATTTGCAATATCAAGTTTTTTATTACCCAAGCATAAAGCAATCCTTGTACAAACCGCTGTAAAAACGAAAATTAAAATGAAGTTACGTTTGTCATTATTTCCAATCCCACTTGTTGGAGTGTGCCAAGTGTTTCCCATACCTACACCTGCACTTATGAGGAAGTCATGTACACAACTAACTGATGTAGTTAGCTTGGTCATCTACTTGGCCCAAGTAATGTAAAAAGTAAGTACAGACAACAGTAAAGTTATACCAAACTGTCAAGTTTCTCCAAATGATTTTTAACCATAAAATATTGACGGTTAAGTTCAAAATCGATTGAGAAAATTTGACAGTTTGTACTAACTTGACCTGCTGCTGTGTGTACGGTCAGCAACAGAAGTCGGTTAACACTACCATCGACTCGAAAATAAGAAGAGTCATTATTTTATTTTTGTTAGCCTATTCTTCCTCCATGTTTCAATTTCTTTATTCAGTCCTTAGAAAATCCATCCAATTCGTCTCATCATCTCCTACGTGATCACTTCTTTTATTTACGTCTTTTGTGACCAGTCGTTTTAGTTCTTAATGTAAGTATTTGTTACTACATATGTTTACGTAAATGTTTGAATACTAATAAATGTTGATAAAATACATATATGGTGAATTGGTACTCACTGGCTCCTTTTCATTAAAAACAAACTTGGAAAAATCGATCAAGATCTGACAGTTGACCAATTCATGAAAAAAAGATTCTGCCGTCTTAAAAAGAGTCTGAAAACAGCCAATAAAATCAACAAAAAAAAAATAGAAAATGATAACCGCAAAGTTGTGGACATTGCTTGTGAGGATGTGATATGGAGGAATAAATGACATATCGCAAGAAAAATTCTGAACTTGTTTTGAGTGTGAATGACGATGACAGGAAAAGGTAGGAATGGTACGAAAGCAGGATACGATGAGACAAAAGGAACGATGGATTAAGTGAAAGATGATACGGCTAGAAAGATCAATATCGAAACGACAGCTGATAAAGATATATAGAAGAAAACAATGTTAATCCAAACAGTTTACCAGATTACATTTACTATTACAAAAGTAGCAACGCTGAAATCATTAATGATTATTCGTTCTTACTCACCATCATTAATTTATTTAAGATTGACGCAGCATGCCTACTTCTTCCATACGTCTCCATTAGCCGTCATCTCAGTAGCCATAACATCATTCATAAAATTGGTCCATCGTCTTTTTGGTCTTACTTTACTCTATTATCTATCGACGTTCACACTCAAAACTTTCCATACGACGTGATCTCCATTCCTCCGCATCACACACCCATACCATGGCAACCGATTTCCAGACATTTGTTGACTCACCGTTGGTTGAAAATGTTTTTGAACGATCTTGTAGCATTTAAATATTTGGGCATATGATTGAAACATTTTTTTACAATACACTTTATTCTCACCATCTTCACGTGAATATATTGCTTGTCTGTTCCAAAGGACAAGTTCTTCAGTTAATATCTGAATTAATCGCATTGCATAAACTATATCAGAGTCGAGAGTTATCAGATTCATTATGTGAAAGAGCGTGTACCACGGAGGATTTAGATATGTTATGTTCGTATAAATAGCAGAGATGATATAAAATCCGATGATTAAAGCGACACTGAACCAACTTTTAATGATAAAAGTCTTACTAGTGTGGTTTTTGTTAAGAAATCTGTGCACTTCTTGAAAGGTCAAAACAAATGTAACATTCTTCTTGGTTTGAATGAAGTATGTGATATAGTTCATGATGAAACCTGCACTTATGGTCAGCACATCAAAAGAAGACGCAAAATATAGAAAACGTATTGGTTGATAACGTTTCATGTTGTCGTCTTGCAGTACAATAATAAAATTGTAATAATGGGTTGACACACAACATATTGTCGCACATAATGAAATTAAATTATTAATACGGTTATTAGGAGTTATATAGTCGTTTTTGATTTGATATTTTGGATGAAAAATTAGAATTTTCATTAGATTCAGTGGGAAAAGTAATGCATGCACATCTTTGTCGAGTTTGTTTTTAGGATCTTCTTTGATGTGGATACTCGTCGACGATAACGGCATTTTAAATTCTCTTATTTTTTTATAAAATTAGATTGTCGATGTGGCATGAACATAAGTAGAAAACCAATAAATTCGACTGATAGTTCACATATACTCCATCATATTGAAGGTCTTAATTATTTAGTAGAGTTCCGTTGTATATGTTTAATTATGTTATTGACTAAAAGGTGTGGAGTTACTTGGTAGGTATTTGTTTTTCATAAAGATAAACATTAATTTATTAACACTTTATCTATTTAGGTACCAAACTGATATGAAGTTTTATTATAAATACTTGTTTCTTACCAACGAACTGTGGGGCGTAGACTAATAGATGCCACACTTGTTTGATAATAGATGATACATTTGGTTCGAGAAGGTATTGAAGTTTTCTATGGGACAGTTGATAATTTTTTCGTGATGACGATGTTGGTCTCATGAAGAAAGTTGTTGAGTTTGATAGTCTGTACCACACCGATAAATTTGACCGAACCTTTCTGGTATATCCTGTATACTCGTACTAATATTGCAAAGAAAGAGCGAATTTTGTGAGTTTGTGTATATATAGGGTGAACTCCGGAAGCACAGCTCCTATTTAAAAAAATCTTTTACCATTTGAATGCTACATTGTTCCAGATGGACTAAGGTCCGTATCTATAAATATTATGTAAATATATACAAAAAGAATTACTTAATAATACTAATGAAATACATACATAAATATTATCTTGAATTCATGCAAGGCTTAGACTTTTTTATTAGATTACTGCTAAACTTGTGCACAACGTGTTCTGAGCAGAATACCGTCTCCACATGTTATAAAAATTGATGAAATATGGACTCCAAAATGGCTGAACCGACTTTGATGAAATTTTCAATTCAATCATCAGATTAGTCCTGAGGGTTATTATGTGAAGTTTGGTAGCGATCGGATCTACGGATTTTTTTTTATCATTTTGTGTCGACCCATTATGCAGAATTTCTGAGCAATAACCGAACAAAAAGTCCTAGGCTTGCATTAATTCACGATAGTTTTTCAATCAAGCTACTAAGTTACTAATGCGACATTTTGCGAAAGCGACATTATGAGAAAGAGACATTTTACTACCAGTAGACATTTTGCGAAAGAGACATTTTGCGCCTGAGCCAGGCCTCTTGCACTGGTACATTCCGCTCGAGATAAGTACCTACAGCGCGCGGCAACTAAGGGTTGCTAGTCAGTCGGGGTCTATACGCGCTCAGCGAGTCACGTACGACGCAATCACGCCACGCACCGCTGCCCGCGCCGCGCCTCTGAGGCTCTGACCGAACCCGTCGTATTTATTATTATTTTATTTTTGTTTTTTGTGCACCCTTCGTTATGACTACTTATGACATCAAAATTAAAACTTAATACTAGCAGTTGTTGTGTGGACGGATGTTCTAGTAAACAGAAGAACTCAAAGTTTAATTTATTAAAATTATTTGTTAGATTTAGGATTTTTGCTACATTAAAATTTAATAATACTTAGGAACTTCAGAGAATGGAAAAAAATTATAAGACATTACATCAAAGTGAAACACCTCTAAATACAAAATAATCTAGAGAATCTGGTGTCTAATAATCTAGAGTTGTTTCACTTTGATGTAATGTCTTATCTGATACAACTCATATACAGTGACGCCTTTTGCCATGGGGGTAGGCAGAAAACACAAAACCCCACCTGTTTCGGTCCTTACATCCTCGTTTTATTGCTTCGTTTACGTTCATACATCTAAAAATCAATATTATACTAATTAAGGTACGCATGGACTAAGCCGATAACCGACCTTAACTACTTGTAGTAATTTGATACATGTTCCAAGTCGAATCGATCTGTGTAATCGGCGAATCTGTACCTATGCCTTACTCCCCATGATAATGTAAAAATCGAGACCGATATATCTACAGTTTACAAAAAAAAAAAGAAAAATAGCTTGCCCTGTAAAATTTTCTTCAAATCAGTTACGTCACTTAGTTAGATTAGCGGCGATTTATGTTCATTTTGGTTCAATGTATGCAGACGATAATTGTAATTCAATTCAATTCAATTTCTTTAATTCGACTAATGTGTCCATATAGTGTTAGTAAATACATGTAAAAGAACTTAAAAATAAATGTTAGTACATAATTATACAAGAGGAACTATGTAACGTCGATGTGTATCCACTGCCTCCATAGAGGACCTTCTACCCTCTCAGCAAAGACCCTCAGGTGGCTGTTGGAACTGTCCCTCACCCTGCGCATCAGCGATGCCGCTCGCTTACGGATTATGGCATGGAAGCCATCCACTTGTGCGTCAGCAAACATCGCTGATGCGCTGCAATATCTAGGCAGTCCCATCAGCAACCTGAAAGCATTGTTGTACTGGACCCGCAGGGTGCTGAGACCTGCTGTGCTGAACTCCAAGGGAACATAGACTTGCGTATTTGATATTAATTTCAACTTGATATCTCCCCGCGTCCTTTAGAAAAAGGGTCTTGACAGACTGACAGACTTGAACATTTTTTTTATGTGATAGAATTACAAATTAACAATTTTCGGACTTTCCTTTACTTGTGTTGTGTGACCTTGCTTCTTACCAAATTTCATGATTCTAGAACAACGGCAAGTACCCTATAGGTTTTGATTTACTTGCAAGTATCAAAATATGACGCATAAATGGCGGTATGTTTTTATTGCATTGACTTAGAAGCTTAGCTTAGAAGCTTGAGTTTTTTAGAACTTCAAGAGACCATAGGCCTACATATTTGATATTAATTTCAACTTGATACCTCCACTCGTTCCTGAGAAAAACGGTCTTGACAGACTGACAGACAGACAGACAGACAGACAGACGGACAAACAAGTGATCCTATAAGGGTTCCGTTTTTTCCTTTTGAGGTACGGAACCCTTATAGGATCACTTGTTTGTCCGTCTGTCTGTCTGTCTGTCTGTCTATCTGTCAGTCTGTCAAGACCCTTTTTCTCAGGAACGCGTGGAGGTATCAACTCAACTCAACTTGATTTTTTTAGAACTCCAAGGGACTATAATAGTCCCTTGGAGTTCTAAAAAATCAAGCTTCTATATCAATGAAATAAAAATATACGGCCATTTAAGACTGTGGTCACCTATTTTCGCGCTCGGATTTTAAACATCTGACGCTCGACGCCGCGTAGCGAGTGCGCGTGTGTGCGTTTTTCCTCATGTACGGCACACAGTTGCGATGCTGCGACGACTAAACGATCTTGATCTGTAGCTATGGCGTACCTATATTTTTTTGAAGTAAAAGCTAGAGGTTTACGGAGAAAATAAAAAGACTATCCACAATACATTATTAGTGTATTTTAATTAAATTTATACAAATATGGATGAAGAAAATAATATTATGTAGGTACTTATAAAAACTAAACTCATTTTACTTATTTGCTTAAGTATTTGTATACTTTTACGTAATTGAAGTTTTATAAAAGTATTTGTATTTGACGACACGGTTGGCGCAGTGGCTGAGCAATTGACTGCTGCGCAGCATGTTGTGGGTTCGATTCCCGCACGGAACAAATATTTGTACGACCTACAAGTATTTGTTTCCGAGTCTGGGTGTTTTTCTATCTATAATATGTATGTATTTACAAAAAAAAATGTATATAAGAAGTTTATCAGCCATCTCGTTACCATAACACAAGCATTAGGTTGCTTAGCTTGGGACTAGATGGCGTTGTGTGAAATGTCCAAGGATATTTATTTATTATTTATTTTATTTATTTGTCTAAGGGGATTGATCGACTTTTCCTTGGATCTATAATTTCTGGGAGAACACAATCAGAACAAAATTTTGTTAACAACGGAGCCATCTTTTGTCCAAAATCATCGTTTTTTTTGTGTAAAACAGTTCAATTTAAGCCCTATTTCAATGTAGATAAAGACGCCACGCGCTAGCTATAATTATTTATTTTTCTTGCGGCATTATAGGTTTAGCAACCGCATCAAGTTCATAAAACAGTTGAATTTGAACCAACAATAATACATAAATACATAAAGCCGCCTCATGCGCAAATGTTTGGTTTACTGTTTTCAAATTTCAAATAGGTAGGTCACCCCGCTGCCACAGAATAAATAATAGTACTGCTACGTTCGTGTGGGGTTGGTTTTATAATGTTTATTAGCCTAGGCAGGTATTGTACGTGCCCAGTCGACCTAATGACTATACAGTCGACCACACGTCGCACGTCAGTGGTAAGTGATAAGGATTTGTATAGGTATCGTTTTCATAGTTTTCGATTTCGACTATAGCCAATAGTGAAGTCAAAATTAAAATCCAAGATGGCGGCTGCGAAAATTTTAAAATTTTTCGTCAGGGATGTCGTTTTCATAGTTCTCGAGGATGAAGCCGATAGTGAAGTCAATCATCCTAGAAGGGATGATTGACTGCACTATGCGGCCCAAGAGAGCAATGCAATGGTGGCCCAATGGTAACGATAACGACATACGAGTAGGTCATGGTTTCGAACCCAGGCAAGCACTTTGTGTAAATAATTTCATCACCACTACTCTCAAATCAGTGAAGGAAAATATCGTGAGGAAACCGCCTAGAACCAAAAATTCGAAGACATGTGACATCTACCAACCCGCACTGGGTCCTCGTGGTGTATTACGGCCCACTCCCTCTCACCGAGAGGAGCCCTGTGTCCCAGCAGTGGGAACATTATAGGCTGATTATGATTGAGACCCATTATGTTGTGAGCGAGCACGTTTCAGTGCCAGAGGTCATCACTGATGTGAGACAAGAAGATATATTACGCTCAACACCGCCGCGCGCGGCCCTTGTCCGATCAGAGCGCGGCTAGCCGCGCGTGGCAGCCGCGCTCAAATGCCGCTCTATATTTGGACACACCTTTGTATAGTGCCTTTATCTATGCCTCACTCGTTTCGTATCGTTTAGTGCGGTCGCGATTTGAGTGTATTTCCCATAGTTTTATTGATGTTTTCCTCGACCCCTGTTTTCTTTCTGCGGACTTCTGATCTTGCTTCTTGTACGAACCTTGCTACCACACCGGACACGGTACGGAGAACCCCGCATAAACGTTGGACTTGAACTTGTTATTTTGTATATTACGACCAGCCTACTGATTTCATATTGTCACCATGGATCGTTGTGTAAATTGTGGCAAAGTGACTAGAGGCTGTAGTTTACGTGGTCGTCGAGCTGAAGAACTTCAAAAATCAGCTGTTAAGTACCTATATGTAGATCGTTATGTAACTTCACTTTTATTACATCTCTTTTAACTCGGAACTCAGACCGCGAAAATCCGCAAAATGTTCAGTGATGGTTTGATAATATCGTAGCTATAAATTGACACCAATTTCATCTTTTTACAACCCAGGCCCAGGCCCAAGTTTATATGACATGGTTTCCGTCTCCTTTGTCACGGATCCACAATAGAGATTGTGGCAGTAGAGATTTCAAATAAAAATCTGATATAAATTTTTTCTCCATATTCATCCTCCAAAATTCTAGTAGCCATCTTGGATTTACATTTTGACTACACTATCGACGTTAGCACCCAAAAGAACCATGAAAAAGATAACCATGATGAAAAATTTGAAAATGTTCGCAGCCGCCATCTTGGATTTACATTTTAACGTCACTATCGGCTTTAGCATCCTCGAGAACAATGGGAACGATCCCCATGACGAAAAATTTAAAAATTTTCGCAGCCATCTTTGATTTACATTTTGACCAAATTATATTGTATTATTGATATTGTAATTACAATATCAATATTACAAGTAATACAACATAATTCAAGAATTGTAACATAATTCTCCTAAAGTAAGTGTGCCTACCACGTTAGCGTCTTAAAATATTACTTAAATGATTGAATTGATTAAAAATATTTAGTCGCACTACAATTGACTATATATCACGCAAGGCGCATGCGCGGCGGCGGGAGGTCAACCGACATAGGTCCTGCGTCGAAGAGCGCCAGAGCGCGACTCATAGACTACTATTATATATACTGAGATAGACTGGCAACTTAAGCTTTTCTTAGGCAACGCCATCTAGTTACGGGGACATACACTATTCAATGTCACGTGGTACGTTACCATAGCTACATAAATAATATTGTACCAAGTAGAATTAGCTTTACCGAGTTGTCTAATGGAGAATGGTTGAAAATTCTACAAACTGGATTTTAAATTTTTAGGTTTAGTTTTACTACAACAGAATTTTCAACCATTCTACATTATTCAACTCGGTAACGCTAATTCGACACTAAACTTGTTGTTTCGAGGATAATAAAATAAACACCAATTTTGCATGTTCATATTTATTATGTAAAACAAAACATTACACTCAAACTCAAACCAGCAATACATTGTGTAGATAGAAAAAGAACATCATATTTACCGTCATCTTTGATGACTTGGCAGCCAGGTAGGCAATAGGTACACAACATTGTTTCGAGACATGGTTATTTAAGTATAAACACACACTTGGTCAGTGGTCGTCTTAGGGGCGGAGTTAAACACTTAAATAATATGGTCCAAACTCCTATTTACGGAGGGCCCACAGAGCACTTGGAGGGCCTAAGCATTTAAATCACCGAGGAGCACAGGGTGCTCAAATCGTGGTGATTTAGAAAGTAGACATTCGATGGGAACGTTTGTCTTCCAAGATTTTTACTAAATACGGAGCAACGAACTAAACTTGACGTAAATTACACTGAAAATTGGCAAGCAAACGAAATATTTACAAAAATATTCGCAACGCAACCGCAGAAATTTTTTGCAATGAAATGTCAACATCAGCCTGTCACCCTGTGGCTGTATAGTCATTTCATATTTGTAAATTCTACTAATAGTTTCTTTTTTGATCAATAAGAGCAAAACATTAATACAATACTATGATCGGAGACCTTTTACAAATGCAAAAAAAAATACGAAAAATAATAACTAACTCAAAAACATCAAAATTAAACATTATACGCGTACACTTCTACTATAATGTACTAAAAACTGCTTCATGGATGTACGCTGGCAACACTGTTCATTTTTAATTTATGTTCTCGTAGATAGACGGCGCTGAATAGTAAGAAATTAAAATGTATAGCATTTGCCACCCTGTGGCGCGACTGACTTAGGCCGTTCGATGCACCCGATTTTATACTCACTTTAAAAAATTATTTTCGTAAATGATTGAAGACAGATATGTTTTATTTTTTACACATATATAGTACAATCTTTCTTCTTACGTATAAAATGATTTGTGTTGCCAAATGACTTTTAGATTCTGAGAAATGACGTGTTTTTTTGTAGTCGATTTCTCGATTTTTGATTATCTTAGACGTGATTAAAATACAAGTTAATGAATTAAAAATCAAACTTTTCTCAATGCATTTTAAATTTCAGGATATGCCTCTTCGAATGAATACCACTTTACCTTCTTAATTAGTAGTAATAATTGGTGTAAGATTACTTCAAAGTTGAGCCTTCGCGCGTCATCTGGAAATCGCGCCTTCGAAATCTACTGTTTTCGTAGTCAATAATTCAATTTGAACAAGTTTTTTTTAATAGACTTCAAATAAAAATATATGATAATTACGATTATTGAAGTCAAAAGAAGCTAAAAAAATAAATTATGTGTGATTTTAATGTTAAGTTTGTTTTTGGGATAAATTATTTTCAACTACAATCAATTTATTTATTTAACTTAAATAATGTATATTTACACTACTAAGCCTTAAACTAAAGTGGTAGGTATATAATAATGGGATCAACCTGAACTAGGACAAACCTGAACTTAACTATACGGAACCCTTCATTGTGCGTGATCCGACACGCACTTGGCCGGTTTTTTTTAAGTTCACCTTACAAGTAATAATTATTATAAGGTTGCCACATACTTACTGAAAATTACTTTAGTTTATTACACTAATGTTTTAACATAGGTACTTAGAAAATAATATTATCTGCGTCTTTAACAATGATACGATCATAACATTAATAGTAAACACAAGAAGTAGTTATAATTCCTTCGTAAAATTATTATAATTTCAGAGTTACATAAGATAAGTCATGGGCGTCATAAAAAGCTACAAAAATGTCAAAAAAAATAGTTCCAGAGGTTTCATTCCTTGTTTTACCTAATAATCGACTTGAAAAAGATATACAAAGATTAGTGCATTCTTTTGACTTTCCACTTAATCTGTTTTTGATTTCAAAGTACAATGTGCGAAATAGTCATATTTATCCAAGTAATAAAAAAAAGCGTGTAATGGCATTCTGCTGTATGTTACTCATGAATACGTTGTGCATCTATCAAATGTTTTCCGTGGATGCCACAGATGCCAGTATGACACATTTAGTAAGGCACCTTCTGACATTTTTTAACACTGTCAATTATATCAGCTTTGTGTTCGAATTCACGACGATGTTCATTCTGTACTTGAAGCATAAAGACAACAACGTCTCACTTATTTTGATGATTCAAACTATATATAAGTGCTTCGATTTCAATAAGAGTATCCGTAGTTTTATTATTTGGAACTGGATCTCAATAGTAGCTATTATATTTATCGATTTTTTTGCAATTACTTCGTATTATATGTTCCAAAATCGAGCTCACGACATCAGTCAAATTTTTGACATCGTTCTCGATATATGGTGGATCACATTGGACATCAATTTAGTTCTGGCCATCCGAATAATAATATTGTTAAGGAAGTATCTCGAAGAGTGGATTAAAGTACTCCTGAAGATGAAAGGTGGACTTGAAAATCAACAGGAAAATGATGAGCGTTATTTCAAATTGCTTGGCATATACCAAAATATTTTAAAGGCTTTCAATTTGTATGTGCAGATTTTTCAAGTATTGGTAAGTTTGTGATCATTTAAATTTTATTATATAAATTCTGAAGATATCAGTGGTGGCCCAGTGATAACGTCCCAACTTACGAATTGTAGGTCGTGGGTTCGAACCCAGGCAGGTGCTTCATTTTGTGTAAATAGTTTCGTCACCACTGCTCTCTAAACGGTGAAACATATGTGACATCTACCAACCCGCAGCCAGCGTGGTCGATTATAGCCCAATCCCTAGCAGAAAGAGGAGGCCTGTGTCCCAGCAGTGGGAACGCTATAGGCTGATTATGCTATACAAATGAAGAACTATAGTTAACAGATAACCTCCTGGAGGAATTCAGTTTGGCAGCAGAAATGAGTAAACTCGCAGCTACTACATAATATACTAGGTAATTTTTTTGGCACCGAGATATAAAGCTCGTGCTCTGTGTTTTAAAACCGAATGCATATCAAGAACCACAGAGTTTAGTAATGCTAAAAACCCTCAGGACCCTCATTGGAAACCTAACTGTGTCATCATTTCGATGCCTTCCACGTAAGTTGTTGTAAGCCACAAAATTGCGATTTTGTGTTTTTCACGCAAAAGTGTCTAATTATATATACAGGGTGGCCGGAACATTGACGTCCAAAAATAAAATTTCGGTCCCTCGTATCGTGGGGTATTCGAATCACCCCCATGTATGTTCCGCGACTTTTCATAGTTTTCGAGTTATGAATTTTTTTCTGAATGTTTGAAAATTTTCAACCTGACCAACCTAAAAAAATTCTAAAAAAAAAAGTAGAGGGTTTTATCGAGTTTCTTTTTTTGCAACTGAATTTTCATAAGTAGTACTTTTATGCATAAAATAATCAGCTTCGTAACTGTGATGAAAGTTATGAAAATGTTGATCTAAAGTGAAAAATTTACGTTCGGTAAATTATGACTCAAATTTTCAACTTTAAATTAAAAATCTTAACAGGTGACTTCATAATTCCTAAGTAGGCTGCAAGAATGCGCCAGACTCTCAGCTTTCATAATCATAAAAAAATGAAGTACTTAATAGGGCTACTTTGTTTAAAATCGGCCTTCAAACAGCGAGGTGGAAAAATTCTTAAAATTACCCATCTGAGTAATTATTTTTTTTTGGCTATTTTCTCGTTCCTAAGGTTAATTAATGATAAGAATACTGAAAACTAACCACATTATATTCAATATTCATAATTACCACACGTGGGCGAATGAAAATCCACTCGAAGTGAGAGCTTCGACATTTCAACATCGCTTCAGCGTTAACTTGTGGTCTGGTATCCTCAATGGCGAACTAATTGGTCCGTTTGAACTGCCGTCCAGACTTGATGGAGAAACATACAAAAATTTTTTGGAAAATGAACTTCCATTGTTGCTGGCAGATGTGAATCTCGAACTCAGACGAACCATGGTGTTGCAAAATGACGGCGCCCCGTGTCACTATGCAACCCAGGTCCGAAATTACTTAGATGAAACATACCCCAACAGATGGATCGGACGCAGCGGACCAATTAGGTGGCCTCCACGCTCACCTGATCTCAACCCCATCGATTTCTTTATTTGGGGCTATTACAAGGAAATAGCATACGCCCGAGACTGTTCAAGTGAACAAGAGCTGAGGCAGTTGATTGCAGAAGATGAACGTGTTGTGAGAGAGAACAGAGACGCTTTTAGACGATTGCCAGACAATTTCTTACGTAGGTGTAGAATGTGTATTGCTGCTGGTGGTGGCCACTTTGAAAACCTTTTGTAAATGTTAAAAATAAATTAAGTACTTTTTTCACATTATCATCTGTGTTTTATTCAAAACCACTTTTTACGTAAAACTTTTCTTACCCAACTCTGAAACTATTTGTTGGTTAGTTTTCAGTATTCTTATCATTAATTAACCTTAGGAACGAGAAAATAGCCAAAAAAAAATAATTACTCAGATGGGTAATTTTAAGAATTTTGCCACCTCGCTGTCTTTGAAGGCCGATTTTAAACAAAGTAGCCCTATTAAGTACTTCATTTTTTTTATGATTATGAAAGCTGAGAGTCTGGCGCATTCTTGAAGCCTACTTAGGAATTATGAAGTCACCTGTTAAGATTTTTAATTTAAAGTTGAAAATTTGAGTCATAATTTACCGAACGTAAATTTTTCACTTTAGATCAACATTTTCATAACTTTCATCACAGTTACGAAGCTGATTATTTTATGCATAAAAGTACTACTTATGAAAATTCAGTTGCAAAAAAAGAAACTCGATAAAACCCTCTACTTTTTTTTTTAGAATTTTTTTAGGTTGGTCAGGTCGAAAATTTTCAAACATTCAGAAAAAAATTCATAACTCGAAAACTATGAAAAGTCGCGGAACATACATGGGGGTGATTCGAATACCCCACGATACGAGGGACCGAAATTTTATTTTTGGACGTCAATGTTCCGGCCACCCTGTATATTATCATATTCAAAATAAATCAAATGCTAAAAACTATAATTTTAGGTAGTTTTGAGATGTATAATGTCGTAAGTTCCAAACTATTCCGGCGCAGATTACTGTATTATTACTTGCAATGGCTTACGGCGGGCGGTAGGGGGGCTGAAGAGCGCGCACGCACCGCGTATGGGTCACATAAAACAGACTACGCTGGAACTCGCTGCCGGCTGTACTTCACGCGCATTTTTTTTTTGTTTATATAATATTTGCGTAATAACACTATCACTTAAATATTTTCTTATAGTAGCATAATGAAACGTTATCAGAGAAACAATTCAGAGGACGGAAACTATATGCTATGGTCAAAAATGTCAACCCACAAAAAAGATACATTGAGGAAATCCATCGAAAATGACGATATCACAATAAATCAAATTGAACATATCGATTTCCATGATTCATTTTTCCGAAGTATTGAAGGTATCTTAAAATTTTGTGTCTTTATGGCAATACTTTTAGTAATTATAATGATGGTGATTTAAAATGTGGTATAGAATACATACAGCAATATACGTTGCTGAATTTAGATGTATTTTATGTTAAGTAATACATACAACATTTTACTTTGGGATTAGTTGTACTAAACTAAATTGTAAGATGACATACAATGATTTACGTTGCCATATTAACTGTTTCATGGTTAATAAGTAATACATACAACAATCAACGTCGCTAATCACAGACACACCTATGTTGTATTGTAAGTAATATTTGCGATTTCCAGATGTAATCAAACTTACGAATAATAATCATTGAACTTCGTGGGTGTTTTAAGGGTGATTATGAGATTTTCTACTCTATTGGCATTATTCACATCTTATTTAAACGCAATATTGCGTTGTTTCAGAATCACCCTTACCAGTAAATTTTAATGAATCTGAGATGTTTGTAGTTGAATTTTAACCAATTACCTAATATTAACCACTTCAAAAATCTCAGTTTCAATAATAGGTGATGACTTTTTCGCAACAACTATAGAAACTGATACTACAGATCACTCTTATCATGAAACTGCTCACCCATCTCCTAACTGTAGTCTTAACTACTTGGATTACGACTGTGACATCCGTTTTTATCCGTATGACTTTGATAATGAAAATGAACCCATATTAGATCAAAGACTAATATGGGTCCATCTGAGAACTGAGTCAAAATCTGAGCCTGAGAACGGCGCAAGTGCGCAATCACTTGCGCAGTTCTCAGACTGTTCCACTCCTCAATAAGCAATTGTAATTATGTTCATTTTGAGTGTTTTATTCTATTTTTTTTATTTAAAGTTTGAAGTTTTAATTTATTATGACCTAACGTTTATTCTGGAATAAATTTTACGTAATAATATTAATATAATAGGTACAGGAGAAATTTACAGTTCATTTCTGAGCGTTTTTAGTAGGTTTGGTTTTGAATGGGATTTTTTTATAGCTATTCCATACATATTTAAAAAATTCTGAGGCAGCTATGAACTAAACCATAATTACAGAGATATTTATATAAATAAAAAGAGAAGTCCTGACTGACTGACTGACTGATTGACTGACTCATCAACGCCCAGCCCAAACCGTTAGACCTAGAAAGCTGAAATTTTGCACAGAGGTTCCCATTATCTATCTATATAAATAAAAAGAGAAGTCCTGACTGACTGACTCACTGATTGACTGACTCATCAACGCCCAGACCAAACCCTTGGACCTAGAAAGCTGAAATTTTGCACAGAGGTTCCCATTATCTATCTATATAAATAAAAAGAGAAGTCCTGACTGACTGACTGACTGATTGACTGACTGACTCATCAACGCCCAGACCAAACCCTTGGACCTAGAAAGCTGAAATTTTGCACAGAGGTTCCCATTATCTATCTATATAAATAAAAAGAGAAGTCCTGACTGACTGATTGACTGACTCATCAACGCCCAGCCCAAACCCTTGGACCTAGAAAGCTGAAATTTTGCACAGAGGTTCCCATTATAATGTAGACAAGGAATAAGGAAGGAATTCCCGGTAGCAGGTTCCCTTGGGATAGTTCCCGACATACACGCGGGCGAAGCCGCGGGAAAAGCTAGTTATTATATATTTTTCATTTCACAGTAGTCAATCCACGTGCTCGAAAAAGCATTTTTTCTTAAAATGTAAACATAAATAGTACATACGGCTGCATCGGCTTTATATAGATAGATAAGAAAGTTGCGAAAAGCGAGACAGCTATATATACTAATAACTATTCCCCACCACTCAATAAGTCAAAGTGGTCAGAGTATTTCAGTTTCTCCGAATAAAAACGCCACAGTTGGCCATTTAACTCAAAAATCATGGTCGAAATGTATGATGCCTCTCAATAATTTCGACAGTAAGTTTTTAGTTATTTAACGATTTTTTATTGGTTTAGTAACGTATGCACGAAACAGTTTTGTAGGTAGGGACAATGAACTAAATTTCGCAGAAAAAAAGGTTATATTTTTATTTTATAATATCTAAAAATGCTATACGCACAGTACATACCAGACCCTTTTATTTTTTTCATTCGGAGTAAATTTTTGTAACTAGCCTATACGTCTAAATGCGACTCTTGTGTTCCAGTGTAAATTAATGTAAGTGACAAATACAACAATTTGCAAGGGCCATAAGCCGCGGTAAAGTGTTGTAACAGCAAAATCTCTGAAACCTTTGGTATTTTTATATGAAGCCATGCAGTAAACGCTAAAGTATTGCTAACTATATTCACATACTGAATTTTATAAAGATTACTTGAAAAATGCAGTTTTTATTGCCAATAGTATCTTTGAAACGCTCTCCTGTAAAATTTCAGTTTATGGGTTACAACAACGTACGTGGGAGGCATCGATTTGGTAATCCTAATAGTTACAAACATTATTTAGCTATTCATTATTCTCGATTTTATCGTGAATCTAATAAGTCATTAATTCATCATCTATAATTTTTTTTTTTTATAGGCTTTATTTCACACATCAAACGCATTTTATTTTAATCTAGTTTATTTTGGCATGATGCTTTCTACGCTGAGAATGACTGCAGGACAGGGAATAAAAGTAAGAATGAAATGTTTCTAAAACAATGGACTGATTTTTAGACATGCATTGCCCTTTACTACTACATTTTCGCTGTTTTTTTGTGGTACGTGTTAAGCCCGTCGTCCACGACGCTACTGAAGAGTAACCAGAATTTCAATAGCGGTCTGAACACGAAGCTACCAATCACAAACTAGTTAACAACTCAAACTCAAACTCAAAGCATCTATTTGAGATAAACCAATTACGGGCACTTTTGAATTGTCAATAGGTCAGTCAGACAGAAAAATAAAGCTAGACGCCTATTCCAAAGCGCATTAGGTACCTGTGAGTAGAACGGGCAAGAAACTCCACGGACACTCTTTTAAATCAAAATATGGTTACAAAATATTGATCACATCATTCATGTTGAAATAAATTATACATGTGAGAACGAAGCAGAACGTTAAAAGAGTCAGTAATAAAAAGGTAAAAAAAAATTTTTAATTAAAATAAGCCGTGGCAGCTAAGATAATTATGACCAGCCTCCACTGACGGCGCCCGTTCATGAACCTGACGCATGGATTAGCTACACGATCCAACACACGCGCCACCATCAGCGAGATGTTAGAGTGAGCATGACCTACTCTCAGCCGCCAGAGCACATGCAAGTCAAAGAGAGACGCAGGTACCCAGTAAATGGTAACTTTAGAGTAGGTACATAGTACCCACACATGTGCAACGCGTCAGACAGTCGCGTTGTGTACAGACCGCCATTGGAATACTAGTGCTGTGACATTCTGGCTACTCAGTGGTAATTTGAGTTTGTAACGTTTCTTTTGAATAGTGTCGTAGACGATGGGCCTAAATTTAACTAGTTAATTTGCCTATTTATTTAATTTCATATTTTAATTTAATTCATATTCATTCGTTAGTTTTTATCAGTTATTTTGTAACAGTTTTTTATATATTTTTGCAGTCAATGTTTTACAGTATTGTGGTAATTTTATGGCTGATTAAGAGTATATCACTGATAATTATTTACGGTACATATTCTGAGAAATTCTATATAACTGTTGAAGAAGCTAAGACGACGTGTATACAGCTCATGAAGAACAGGAACTGTCCAAGTAAGAATATTTTTAATAGTAAACTTTCTCCAATATCTATGACGGGGAAAGATTAGATGTAGATATTTTGTAATGATTAGGGGTTTACAGTTCGATTTTGTAGCTTCTATTTTATTTATTTGGCAGAACAAACAATTAGCACATGATCACACGGCTGCATTTTTAACGCGACGTTTCAGGGCGCTGCGCTGAGAGTTGAAAATCCAACGGTTCGCTTTGTTTTGTTTTATATGATTTATTGAATGTGTTTTTTTTTTGTGAAACAAAATTAAATCTCTTTTGGGGTCCAGAAAATACTAAAAAGACAAGTAACAGCGACCTAGTATGGTGTAACGCTTGTCGTGCTTTAAAGATTAAAAGTGCGCTTGTGGGACACATTATTCATTACAAATAAAAAATCCCCTTATTTTTTATGACTACAAAAGCTAAATAATATAATATACAAAATTAAAAGTAGCTTCAATCAATCTGCCTAGCCTTTTCCCAAGTACGTTGGGGTAGGCTTCCAGTCTAACCGGATGCAGCTGAATACCAGTACTTTACATGGAGCGACTGCCTATCTGACCTCCACAACCCAGTAACTGGGTAATACGATACCCCTTGGTAAGACTGGTTGTCAGACTTTCGGGCTTCTGAGGACCCGTAACGACTGTCAAAGATCCACGAATAACAGCCGGGACCAACGGCTTAACGTGCTTTCCGAGGTACGGAGGAATCTCGGTATGTAAAGATGGTCACCCATCCATTGACCAACCCCGGCAAGAGTAGCTTAACCTGACAGATCGACCCGTGCGGCTGTTATTACTTAGCCACGAGCTCCTCTAAAAAATGAATAGTAGCTTATGGTGGCATTTTTCTTTGCAGAAAGTCAAAGGCGGTTTTGCAAGAGCGTGGTACAGAGAAATCGTTCGTTCAGTAAGATGTCCGCGTGTGGCCTGTTCTATGTAGACACGATGCTACCGATTTGTTTGATTGGAAACGTTGCTCAATATATTGTTATACTGCTACAATTCAATTTTCTGTAAATTACATAACTACACTCCTTTGCAAAAAAAACGGGCAGTTTGGATTTTTCTACATTATTGGTAATCATTTAGTTCTCATGAGGTTTTAATAGGCAAACTATGTTCCTGGCACATAATAAAGAGTCTGGGTATGAAAAAAAGTTAATTTCAAATTCAGAACTGTTGTTTTTAATAATAATAATGCCTTTTTCAGTTTATGACTTTTTACTTACTATTCGCGGGTTTGCGGTTAAATGGTTATCAGGCAACTAAAACTAACTTCTCGTTATTTTTATTAGAATAATTTATGTTTGTCGCATAATCCTGCCTCATTGTGACTTAAAACAGATATCTTTGTGTCGATTATAATGGCAGAAAAAGCAACAAGAGCTATTAAAATTATAGTGCTGCTGGAAGTGGGGTGTAGCAATGTTACGGTTCACAGCCGTTAAACGTGAGTGGTTCCACCGTCCAAAGAACATGGACTCGATACCAAGAGACAGGTTCCGTTCAAAGAAGGCAAGGTTGTGGGAGAAAACGTTGCACACAACCACGAGACGACCGCTTTTTAGTGACTCAGGTATTGAGGAATCGCAAATGCAGTTACATAGACCTCAAAAGAAACCTTGAAGAGGTACGAGGAGCTCAAGTTAGCCTATGGACAGTGAGGAGGAGGCTTTTAGCGGTTGATATACGCAGTCGACGACCAGCGCGGGCCCCCAATTTACTCCGTGAGTACCGGATTGCTCGACCGAGGTTCGCTAGAAATTGTCTATCTTGGACACTAGGTAACTGGAGTAGCGTACTCTTCTCCGATGAGGCTCGAATTTGCCTGAATGGTGAGGACCGACGTCGGCGAGTGTTACGAAGACCAGGGGAACGTTATGCCGACGTGTGTTTTGAAGAAATCACCCCTTATGGTGGAAGGTCCGTTATGTTTTGGTCGGGCGTAACTTCCAGCTATCGTACCGAGATAGTGTTCATTGCAAATGGCTCACTAAATGCGCAAAGGTACATAACAGGAATAATTTGTCAACATGCACAGCCCGCACTGACTGTAATTGGTGAAGATGCCATTTCATGGACGATAATGCTCGGGACCACCGTTCTGGCGACGTAGATGCTTATATGCAAGAGGTCGGTATTCGTCGTCTGGATTGGCTAGCGCGGAGCCCCGACCTTAACCCCATTGAGCACGTCTGGGACCTCCTAAAACGGCGAGTACGACCTGTCCAACGACCTTCCACAAAACATCAGGTGTGATTTCGGCTGAGTGGGAACACATTCCACAGGACACCATCAAAAACCTGGTGGAAAGCATGCCAAGACGATTACATGCCGTAATCGCTGCAAGGAGAGGTCATACTCGTTATTAATTTTTATTTTTTAATGTCTTTTTTTATTAAAATACCATAAAAATACTCGTAGTCTTAATTTAATTATACCCTAAAAATTTCCATTTTAACACGACTTTCTGTTTACATTGACTAAAACACCGATTCCAGGATTTAAGGGTAAAAAACTATATTCTCAATGATAATAAGAAATTTCTAGTCATTTATGCTAACGACGTACTAAAAATATTAATATTATCCATAGAAAAGCCAATAACTGTAAGGTGCCCGTTTTTTTTGCAAAGCAGTTTATTTAAAAAAATAACGATATTTTATAATATTTTATAACAAATATTTTTTTAAATTTATAAATGACTTCAAAAAGGTGGCTCGACCCGTATGTTTGTCTGTCCGAGATTTTCACAAAAACTAATGAACCAATTTTGATGATTATATCATTAACGTGTTTTACATACGTTCAGGAAAGTTTTAGTATTGTATAATACATTAAGTAATTATTCTTATGTACGAAGTTATATGCATAAATGTATCTCTCGAGTTTTGATAATTCTTCCTTTTGTTTGTCTTGGGCTTATGAAATTGTATATTCAACTAAAAATTGTAAAATAAATGAACTTTTAAAAAGTAAAAACTGACTTCAAAAACTTAAAACGAATAAAATAACTTTTCATAATATAAATTTGAGGTCGGTATCTTCAATTCTTCAATGCATTTTAGCTTGGCGCCGACTTCAGAAGCTGTTAAGTTTTTTATGAAATATTTTATTTTATTTGTTTTAGGTTTTTGAAGGTTGTTTTTTTACTTTTTTATTTACCAAAGTTTACAGAAGTGATATTAATATCGTAATCTTATGACGATAAAACACAAAATAATATTTTCTAAACTCATAATTTCGAGTAACCACTTCTGATTATAATACACACTCCCAGCGGACGTTACACATGTAGTGTGTATAGTAACTTGAAATTTTGAGTTATGTATTATTTTTTTTCAGTACACTTCCTCGAAAACTGGTTCATATCGCACTACGATTAGGTTTACAATGCAATGTATTTCACACGCGTGCGATTTTTCATTTCAACACGTGTGCGGGAATAAAAATTGCCACAGATAACTTATACTTATATACTTAGTACAAATTGGTTCAATGCACAACACTCTATTCAGAGGTGAATGTTTTTTTTTAATCTCGGCAAAGAGCGTTAATTTTTTTTGAATATTTTAATAATTTATATAAATAGAATATCATCAAAAACCATGATTATTACAATAAAAAAAAACGTTTATGAACAAATGAACATTTATTTGTGTTCTAAACTCAAAAATATTTGAATTTTCTATTTTTCATATTAGGCTGTTTATCGGCTTTATACCTTTGCTTCACAAAAAAAAAATTAAATCATAGTTTCCTAATAATACATGACAAAAAAATTTTTCGTTATTTTATTTTATTTCTTCAAAAGTGTATTGAAAAACGTCGTTTGATACACGTGGATATTTGTTATTGCAGTTCTCGGCTCAAAAACAACCTCGCCTAATGCTCGGGTGTTAATTCCGCCTCGAATATAATGACAAACGTTCCCCACTTGTATCAAAATGTACTATTGTTTTATCCTATTTAGATGTAGATACCCATCACGTGTTTGAAGTTTCGTCGTCTTACGTAATTTGATACTGTCCAAACTGGGGCAGAACGGAGAATTTTGGATTCAGAAGCGGAACTTCTTTAAGGGATGTTGGCACGTGTAATTTGATTTTGTCTAATCCAGCATCCCAATTAGCTATTAAATTATATTACTTGATTGTTAAATTAATTAAGTTAAGATCATAGTCATTACCTGTTTTATATCTATATGTATATTGTTAAACTACGAGGCTGGCATAATCGCTTAGCGATTAAAGCCTTTTCCAAATAAATATTTAAAGAAAAGAAACACTGTACCATAGTTTAAAACCTTTTGCACCTATCCCAAGTAAAAGAGGGCACAAGAGGGCCTAGACAAGAGGAAATCGCATCATTTAGTATCTGCAATTTTGCATCTGTTTGCGATTGTATCAATTTTGTCGACAAACTACATATTACTATTGTAATAATTACAAATATCATATAATAATATTATATTGTATTATAATTATATATATTATATTTAAAGGATTTTGGACTTGTCGGTGAATAGAAATTCCTTCTAGGGCTACACTAGACATCTAGCTTCTTTTCCGACACGTTATAATAGCGCAACACGGCATAATTCTACTTTTTCGCGGAGCTTCGTACGCTGCCACAGTAAGAGCGCGATTATTGGCCGCTGACATATGATCGTCTGATCACATGAGCGGCCCGCCTGCCCCACCCACAAGGCCCTTCTAACCTCTTTTATCTGTTCTGTAATAAATACCATACAATTTTTTGATTTTGACATTTTTTTTACCTGGCTTATGGGGTGTCAATGTCATTGACTAGAAATCATCGGGAAGAGTACAAATATAATTTTTATTTTACTCATTTTATAATACTCGAAGACGTCTCACGTCTTCGAATATTGTTAATTACAGCTTTGTAGTACTAACTGTCTCTGAGCTAAGCCACGGACAGACAGACAGACGGACGGACATGGCAAAAACTATAAGTGTTCCTTGTTGACAACAGGACCCTACAAAGTGTCCATTATTAACATTTAGAGGCATGAGGAACAGGGTGTAAAGTTCACTCATCCTCCATAGAAAAGGGAGGATCCTCCGACCAGACGGGTGTTATGTCTGGTGGGCCACTGCCCGACGGTTGATGTCGGGACGTTGTATATATGCTAATCGCGTGGTAAACTCTAATTGCGCGATGCAGGTTTGCGTGACGTCATGACATTGATGCGTAGTTCATATGTGGCGATGTAGATGCCGCCACATCACTCCCCTCCGGAGACCGGAGGTCGATAGTGGGCTGAGTCGTGTATCTTGCGATGCTTGCCAGTGCCAGTTGTGGTTCCAGTGAGTCGGAACCGGGTGCCGCATATTTCACGGTGAGTCGGAACTGTCTGCGGTGATACCCCAGTGAGTCGGGGTGGCGCTGCGTTATGCTCCAGTGAGTCGGAGTGTACAGCGCTGTGTTGAGGTTGAGGCTGAAGGTGATGACCAGGAATGCGCGTCCGCTGCATGCTGGTGGTCAGGATACCCGTTGAAGCCGTGGATGCTGGCTGGCTGTGTGACTTGCCGCTCGAAAGCTTGAGAAAGTGATGCTGATGACGTCACGCTGAAAGAGTTGCACGAAGGCTGCGCTGACGTTCATGCTCGGGGTCACCAGTTTGGAGGCATGAGGAACACGGTGTAAAGTTCACTTATCCTCTATTCAAAAGGGAGGATCCTCCGACCAGACGGGTGTTGTGTCTGGTGGGTCACTGCCCGACGGTTGATGTCGGGACGTTGTATATATGCTAATCGCGTGGTAAACTCTAATTGCGCGATGCAGGTTTGCGTGACGTCATGTCATTGATGCGTATTTCATATGTGGCGATGTAGATGCCGCCACAAACAATTGACTTAGTTACAGTGTATAGTTATGTTCTATCTATCTAGTCAATGTGAAAGAAAATAGGATTCATGACAACAAACCAAATAAAACTTTTAATTTTTCTTTTGGAAAACATTTAATTTGAAACCATCAGCATCAAGCCATGGATAAAATAAAATATTCAAGTATATACAATTACATAGCAACGTCAAGTTCAGTACAGTAAAGAGTAAAGTCCGAATTCTGTAAAAAGATTTTCCCAGAATTGTATTTCTTCTTTATCAGGTGCATTGCCGGATTTCAACTCGATGCCTATGTCAAGATATTCTTGGTTCTCGAGAGAATATGGAGTCCACTCTGCGCCAAAGAGTCATCAGGAGTTGGGTTTCTGGAATAAGAATAAAAAAACATTGCATTATCTAATAAGTCGTACATACTATGCAGAAAGTACTCATATTTGTGATAAACTACTTGTTGTTTGAAAATTACTGTAAAGATGGCGTGTTGTCAGTATAAAGTGCGAAGTGCGAACTTGTGAAGAACAGTCAGCCTCAAAAAGATGACAAGAATTACTTTTAATATTGTCCTCCAAAAGTTAGTTAAAGTTTTTCAATTCACTTCAGCTATGATGAAGTGATACATATCACATTATTATTCAAAATCCTAGTTTCAAATGTTTGAACTAAATCCTTGTACTTTTAAATTTTTTATTGACTAATCCAACTAGACTGGTGAGCGCTGTAATGTCTACAATCGCTGTAGCGTCTAAAACGTTGTAGCGTCTACAATCTTTGTTAATATTGTATCAATGTACAAAACATAATTATGTATGCGCGTTATGTAATGTGTAGTTCAACTCTCTGTGCGCGTTATCTCATATTACGTAACGAGGTATGCGTAAATGTTGTAAATATTTAATAACAAAATTTTATCATAACAAAATCAGCTTAGGGACTGCGTTATAAACCTATCTTAGCTAACCACAGCGTTTTGAAGTATGATCTCTGCAATAACTATCATCGGGGTGAGCAGACCCAAAGAGTCGTATATTTGCGCTATAATGGATAAAATGTTGCGCTTACTAGCGCAAAACATTCCCTTTCTTGCAATTCTTTATCTATCTGATTACCCTCAACGTGCAAATCTATCTCATCTTGAGTGCTACAAAACTGATCAAACAACTTTTCTACCTTTTGCATGCGTTCCTGTAATTCTGTTTTGTGAATTTCTGTAAGATAAGAACCGTCTAGTAATTGAACAAATTTTGAAAACAAAGTAAATCTGCCTTTCAAGGAAGCGCGTTTTTTCACTAAATCCCGAATAATTTCTTCTGTTTCTGTGTCTACGAGCGACTGCCTCTTTTTCATCATTGTGGTGCTTACGAGAGACAAAAGTGAAGCTGCACTTACGTCTAGAATGTACCGATATATGCACCGATGTAGGTAGATACGCACTCGTTGCGAACACCGGAATTTCGAGAACTAAAGACAATGTTAGCAGAAACTCGGAATTGGGAAGGAAAATTTTGTATGACCTGACCGTTACCTGCAGATGGTGATCTTGGTTTTTTGGTTTTTGGTTCTTCTTGTTCGTTGCTCGAGTCTTGTTGAAGTCGTAGATCCGGCTCGAAGGACCAAATTATGTGCAGGAAGGTGGTCAGTCGTCGACTGGAGAATGTAAGTTCTTATTGAAAAACGCTCGTAGATGAAGAACGGCCTGTGCCTGAGCGTGTCTGTTCACAAATATAAATAAAGTAAAATCAAGTCTTGATCAATATCTGGTCTAAGATATCGTATAATACATCCATATTGTGCACTTGGATTGTATTATGGCTTGTGTTAGTTGGTTGAACAGTGTAACAATTGTAGATAGACCAATAAATAAATAAATAAATAAATAAGACATAAATACCGGTCTCTAGGCTGGTAAAAGCGACAATTGTGACAACAAGATATTTTGATAGAAATAAGAAGATGATAATGATTCATAGTGTCAAGTAAAACCAGATAAAACTGTTTCCATACGGATAAAAGTACTAAAAAACTTGATTTGTTACCGCTGCGGTCCCTTTATATTTTTGATATTTGTATGTTTGTAAGGAGGCATAGGGAATTGTTTGTGAAAGCAAGCGATGTAATTTCTCGCAGCAGGCACGACCCCTACATGCTCGTGTTAGATGTCCTTCCAAGGCTTGCGAAGTATAATAAAAGCTGCATGTTTATGTGTGTTCAGGTATACAATAGAATACCAAATGAATTGAAAAGTTTAAACACAAGATTGTTCAAAATTAAATTATACAAATCTATCAAAATACAAAGCTATCTGCTAATAGTTTTTAAGTTCCTGGAACATAAAATCGCATGATGACTGATTGTATCGCTATGTATGTAAAATTTGCATGTTTATGTCTATTAAGCAAAAAATGTTTGTTCACATTATTAACATTACCATCTTTTATACCATGTTTTTAGCAAATAAATGATATTTTGATTTTTGAAATATTGATTGAATTTTCCTGGTTTTTTTTTTATCATTTGATAATCACAAAACATTTGCACGCAAAACCTTTAATGATACCAGGATTACAGTAATGCGAACTGCAGCAACACAACGGTATAGTTAGTGAGAAGCGCCGCCAGGTGCAGCAGTAGACACACGTCTACGTAGAACAGTCGACAGGCGCGCAACTTACAGAACGACGCGCGGTGCACGCGCCGGACGTTCTTGCATAACTTCTTGTCTTCATCTGTATAAGTTTGAATACACCATTAGTTGCTTCAATGTTTATTTGTACGTTACTAAGTTTTGTTAGTCTACTTCAAATCTCACAAACCTGTACAGTTGGTCATGAGAATATAAGCGCAAGTGTCCTGAGTGTCCTCCACAGCTTTATAGAACGCCTCGCAGTACAGACTCAGTATAGTTTGTAACATCAAGTTTTTAATTATCCAAATGAAAATCAGCACTGATGACGACATTGCTACATGCTGAAAAATAACACATAATTTTAGCATTACGAGTATTACGACACTTGAAATCAAAAGAAAATTGAAATTAGTTATTTTTATAACAGTGATATCTGTTAAATAGGCAATCACAAATTAAATGTCTCCACAAACTATGCCGTTTCGTAACCGGACCATATGGTACCGTCACAGCCACAAAAGTTTTAAATCTATGTTATCAATTTCTCGAAAACGGTTATAACGATTTCGATGAAAGTTGCTTACGGGGGCAAAAAATCGATACGGCTAGGTCTGATTTCTGGGAAAATTCGTTTCTCCATTTTCACCTGAACAAAGCTCGGTCGCCCCTGTAAGTACCTAAGTCATGCTAAGGATAAGTCAGTAATCAAACGGACTAAGGTGACAATACAAAAATAATACGAACACGGTCCTGTGGTCTGCTTAGTGTTGGATAAAATTCTATTAACATTTGAACATACAATAACGTATGCAATAAATTATGCACCGTATAGTATAGAACCTGAAATCAAATTATTAGTTGTATAATTTATTAATACTATTTTTTTTAAATCGGTACCAACCTCAAACGAAAGTTACTAACCATTGGTTGAGAAATATTTTTATAAATCTGGTAACTTTTTAATATTTGGAGGTAAGTTTGAAACAACCTTTCGTGGAAGGTTTCATCACGGTTATCATTGAACAAATGTAAAACCAGATGATTCCATAGAACCACTTTATCCTCAAGCAACTTTATAAACCGAATTGCATAAACTATATTAGCGTCAAAATGAATTAAAATACCTAATTGAACAATTAAATAAAACGGCATTTTTGGGTATATAGCAAAATTAAAACAAGTAAAGAAAATGTAGGAGCAAATAATCATAGCAACACTTATCCAACTGTTCCTGATAAATCTCTTGAAGTTGACCTCGTTGTTCAGAAATCTATGGACTTGTTGAATTGTCAAAACGAACAACACATTACTTTCTGCATGAATCAGAGTAATCAAGAAGTTAATAAAGAATCCAAAAAAATGGTAGCAGAAGTCGTGGATTGTAGAATAGAACTGAATTTTAACAAAGGCGTGTTGTCTCACACTGGCTATGTGAATGAGTCGAAACAGAAACAAGAACATGCACAAGACTGTGCCGCATAGTAACAGGACTTTATTGAACATATTATTTGCAGTTATGACATCGTTCCTGATGCGATACTTTGGACTTAACAAGATGGCTTGCAATATACCAAAAGGTAGAAACATGGACTGCACATCTTTATCGACAACATTATCCGGTGAAACTTCTGTTTGATTACTAATATCAATAATTTGGTTATTCCTTTTTTTGTTAGACATCTTTTCGAAAGCACTTCCTACACAAAAATGTTTTCTTACATGAGAACACAACGGTAATGTTTGTCAAATAATAATAATTACAGTTACTTTAAGTAATTAAACCGTAAGGGTTATTAATTCTCGAGTAGTATCTAGATTTATATCTGATCTTGTCACACGTCAACCCTTCACATCAATCCCAACCTGATGGATCGACCCGTGCGGCTGTTATTTGTATTAATATTTTAATCTTACTTATGTTATTATTTAATGGATAATATTTTTGTGTTCACCAAAAATCTAAAGGTACATCAAAATACTGATCGTGCACCAAATATTCCTGAATGTTACACAAAACATCCGCGCGTCCGAAACTTCACATTGGTGAATAATTTGGGTTAGGTTAGAATAGTGACCATTACCTCTATTGCTGGTGAATCATTTGGGTTAGGTTAGGTTAGAACAGTGACCCTTAACGCGCGACGGCGAGCGAGCGAAGCGAGCGGTGCCGCGGCAGCGGCCGCCGAGCGCCATATCCAATAGATGCTCGTTATGACATATTTTAATGAACATATTTTGGTGCACATTCAGTATATTTGGTGGAACACAGGCAAAATTAGGTAAATGAAATGGGAATAAATTGAAGTACTTTTAAATACCATCCTTATTTAATCTGTCGAAACATTCATTGTAATTATATTATAATTATATCGAGACAGTACCGATTGCTTCAATCATCATTTTTCATGAATAATGATAATGTATTTCTACTTTGAAATACAGAGTAAAGTATATTACTCACATGAAAAAAGAACATTATTTATAGAAAAATTTGGAGAATGCAATAAAAAAATAATAATTGTATGCCTTCACAGACCTAACCAATCAGATTATGTAGTACAATCACTTCACTTAATTGATACCAAAATGACAAATGACCAAAAAAGCACGCTTTTAATACGCACAATTATTTTATAATTATTTAATACGCACAATTATTTTATAATTATTTAATACGCACAATTATTTTATAATTATTTAATTTATCTAGCCTGTTCTGTCCCACTGCAGGGAAAAGGCCTTCCTCTCCCTTTTCCACATAATTCTGTCTTTTAAATTTTGATATATACTTTTTTATATTTTTTTAATCTGTGTATAATTATATAGTTCATTTTGATACAAATGGAGAACGTTTGTTATTGCATTTGAGGCGGAATTAACACCCGAGCAATAGGCGAGGTTGTTTTTGAGCCAAGAACTGCAATAACAAATGTCCACGAGTATCAAACGACGTTTTTCAATACACTTTTGAGGAAATAAAATAAAATAACGGAAAATATTTTTGTCATGAATTATTAGGAAACTATGATTTAAATTTTCTTTTTTTTTCCGCGCTTTGCTTTCGCCAGGTTGAAGGAGAAGCAAAGGTATAAAGCCGATAAACAGCCTAATATGAAAAATAGAAAATTCAAATATTTTTGAGTTTAGAACACAAATAAATGTTAATTTGTTCAAAAACGTTTTTTTTTTATTGTAATAATCATAGTTTTAAATGATATTCTATTTATAAAAATTATTTAAATATTCAAAAAATATTAACGCCGTAAAGATGCATATCTCTTTGCCGAAATTAAAAAAAAAAACATTCACCTCCGAATAGAGAGTTGTGAATATAACAATTGAAACAATTTGGAATAAGTTATCTGTGGCAATTTTTATTCCCGCACACGGGTGGGAAAATGAAAAATCGCACGCGTGCGACATACATTGCATTGTGAACCTAATCGTAGTGCGATATGAACCAGTTTTTGAGGAAGTGTATTGAAAAATAATTAACTCATTAGAATCATATAACCCGAAACTAGACAGGTTTACTAGTAGCCACTAAAGAGTTCCACTATCCACCTCCTGGCTCCATCATCAGACCCTAGACACCAAGTGAAATATATTGGACTCATCAAAACGAATCATATGACCCCGAACTCGAGAGATTTACTAGTAGTTACTGAAGATTTCCACTATCCACCTCCTGGCTCCATCATCAGACCCTAGACACCAAGTGAAATATATTGGACTCATCAAAACGAATCATATGACCCCAAACTCGAGAGATTTACTAGTAGTTACTGAAGATTTCCACTATCCACCTCCTGGCTCCATCATCAGACCCTAGACACCAAGTGAAATATATTGGACTCATCAAAACGAATCATATGACCCCGAACTCGAGAGATTTACTAGTAGTTACTGAAGAGTTCCACTATCCACCTCCTGGCTCCATCATCAGACCCTAGACACCAAGTGAAATATATTGGACTCATCAAAACGAATCATATGACCCCGAACTCGAGAGATTTACTAGTAGTTACTGAAGAGTTCCACTATCCACCTCCTGGCTCCATCATCAGACCCTAGACACCAAGTGAAATATATTGGACTCATCAAAACGAATCATATGACCCCAAACTCGAGAGATTTACTAGTAGTTACTGAAGATTTCCACTATCCACCTCCTGGCTCCATCATCAGACCCTAGACACCAAGTGAAATATATTGGACTCATCAAAACGAATCATATGACCCCGAACTCGAGAGATTTACTAGTAGTTACTGAAGATTTCCACTATCCACCAAGTGAAATATATTGGACTCATCAAAACGAATCATATGACCCCGAACTCGAGAGATTTACTAGTAGTTACTGAAGAGTTCCACTATCCACCTCCTGGCTCCATCATCAGACCCTAGACACCAAGTGAAATATATTGGACTCATCAAAACGAATCATATGACCCCAAACTCGAGAGATTTACTAGTAGTTACTGAAGATTTCCACTATCCACCTCCTGGCTCCATCATCAGACCCTAGACACCAAGTGAAATATATTGGACTCATCAAAACGAATCATATGACCCCAAACTCGAGAGATTTACTAGTAGTTACTGAAAAGTTCCACTATCCACCTCCTGGCTCCATCATCAGACCCTAGACACCAAGTGAAATATATTGGACTCATCAAAACGAATCATATGACCCCAAACTCGAGAGATTTACTAGTAGTTACTGAAGAGTTCCACTATCCACCTCCTGGCTCCATCATCAGACCCTAGACACCAAGTGAAATATATTGGACTCATCAAAACGAATCATATGACCCCAAACTCGAGAGATTTACTAGTAGTTACTGAAGAGTTCCACTATCCACCTCCTGGCTCCATCATCAGACCCTAGACACCAAGTGAAATATATTGGACTCATCAAAACGAATCATATGACCCCAAACTCGAGAGATTTACTAGTAGTTACTGAAGAGTTCCACTATCCACCTCCTGGCTCCATCATCAGACCCTAGACACCAAGTGAAATATATTGGACTCATCAAAACGAATCATATGACCCCAAACTCGAGAGATTTACTAGTAGTTACTGAAGAGTTCCACTATCCACCTCCTGGCTCCATCATCAGACCCTAGACACCAAGTGAAATATATTGGACTCATCAAAACGAATCATATGACCCCAAACTCGAGAGATTTACTAGTAGTTACTGAAGAGTTCCACTATCCACCTCCTGGCTCCATCATCAGACCCTAGACACCAAGTGAAATATATTGGACTCATCAAAACGAATCATATGACCCCAAACTCGAGAGATTTACTAGTAGTTACTGAAGAGTTCCACTATCCACCTCCTGGCTCCATCATCAGACCCTAGACACCAAGTGAAATATATTGGACTCATCAAAACGAATCATATGACTCCAAACTCGAGAGATTTACTAGTAGTTACTGAAGAGTTCCACTATCCACCTCCTGGCTCCATCATCAGACCCTAGACACCAAGTGAAATATATTGGACTCATCAAAACGAATCATATGACCCCGAACTCGAGAGATTTACTAGTAGTTACTGAAGAGTTCCACTATCCACCTCCTGGCTCCATCATCAGACCCTAGACACCAAGTGAAATATATTGGACTCATCAAAACGAATCATATGACCCCAAACTCGAGAGATTTACTAGTAGTTACTGAAGAGTTCCACTATCCACCTCCTGGCTCCATCATCAGACCCTAGACACCAAGTGAAATATATTGGACTCATCAAAACGAATCATATGACCCCAAACTCGAGAGATTTACTAGTAGTTACTGAAGAGTTCCACTATCCACCTCCTGGCTCCATCATCAGACCCTAGACACCAAGTGAAATATATTGGACTCATCAAAACGAATCATATGACCCCAAACTCGAGAGATTTACTAGTAGTTACTGAAGATTTCCACTATCCACCACCTGGTTCCATCATCAGACCCTAGACACCAAGTGAAATATATTGGACTCATCAAAACGAATCATATGACCCCGAACTCGAGAGATTTACTAGTAGTTACTGAAGATTTCCACTATCCACCAAGTGAAATATATTGGACTCATCAAAACGAATCATATGACCCTGAACTCGAGAGATTTACTAGTAGTTACTGAAGATTTCCACTATCCACCACCTGGTTCCATCATCAGAACAGCTCCAAGATATCAAATTATAGTTTTGTCATCCGAGCTTCACATACAAATAGTTTTTAAATGTTTTGACAGCAGGGAAAATCGCTTACCAGGGAAGAAAAGTACTGTTTTCACCCTTGTAATCAGGTAACTTCAAGCGTACTTTCTAAGTATGAGAAATTAATAAACTTTTGATTCTATTTACATGAAAAAATCTAAAATCTATTAAATAAACGCGTTAACTATGTGTAGGTAATAGTTTTATAACTTCCTATACCGATAGTTAAGCCATAGATTAAAAAAAACTTCAGGTATGTATTAAAAATCATTATCTTTATTTAGGGTGGAGCTATTTCTTTTAACTAATTGATGAAGCAATTGTAAGCTAGTGCAAATAAATAATAGTTAGAACTTTACAGAATAGTGAACTGCAAAAATACAATGGCATAATTAGTGATAAAACTCATCAACAATATTGCTAGCGCCGCGTCTACATAGAACAGCCCACATGCGGTCATCATACTGAACGTTCGATTTGCTTGTAACACGTTCTTGCAAAGATGTTTATGACTCTCTGTAAGGATATAAATCACAGTATTATAAATACTAATTGGCTTTGAACTCAATGTTTGGGGGGTAAAAGTACTCATGAATATCTCTTTTTTATCTCTTTAATTTAAAAAAAGTAGCTTTTCTTGTCTGTTGTGTGACCGCCTATAGATCTGCTAAGCTACGCAATGGATTTGGATGCAGTTTTCACTTTCATTTAGAGAATTTCTTCAGGAAGGTTTGTGTATAATTGTATAATATGTTACTGTTGTTACCTTATATACAGGGTGTTGGGCGCATGGACCGACACAATTTTTTGGGGGATTGGGGGGGTCATTTGCTAGGTTTCACCTAAAGACCTCCATGTCCTAAGTGTGACGGTAATTGAGATATGTTTTTTTTTGTTCTTTCTTTGAATTACCCAAAATCTCGCCTTTGAATCGATATATTTTTTTTGTTTATGGTTGCAATAGAACAAAATAAACTTTATAATAGTCTGCAATGTATTTTTATTCTAAATAAATTATTATTTGATGTAATTTATCAGTAGAAAATGACTTATGTGCTTCCAAAGTCTTAAAAATGTTTAAATGTATGAAAAATTACTACTCTTAAATTCATTTTTTTTTTTAAATAAAGCCATTTTGACCTTATTTTCATCTCAAAAAGTTCTTTAGCTTGTACCCTTTCTAAGGGTATGCTACACGCTATGAAAAACAATTCAAATGTAGTCAAAATACTAGTTAGAGAGTCAGTTATGGAGTGTTTCAAGAAAAGATTTATTTATAATTAATATATTTTTTTATTTTATATTGGTAATTATATTTTTTTATTTTATTTGCAATAAGAATACATTGTAGACTATAATAAAAATTATTTTGTTCTTTTACAACCATAAACAAAAAAAATATATCGATTCAAAGGCGAGATTTTGGGTAATTCAAAGAAAGAACAAAAAAAAACATATCTCAATTACCGTCACACTTAGGACATGGAGGTCTTTAGGTGAAACCTAGCAAATGACACCCCCAATGCCCCAAAAAATTGTGTCGGTCCATGCGCCCAACACCCTGTATAGTTAGCACAGAAATCTTGTTGTTTTGTCAATCAGTAGATTGCAGCTGTGCAAAACATGGATGAGTCGCTAGTTTAAAACGATTTTAAATATCGGACATTTTTAAACTCTGACTTAGTTAAAATCTGTTTTATAAAAGTTATTCATAATAATGAGTACAATAACTCCTTTGGCGGCTTTCAGTTATTTCAATTACACCATTTATAAATTTTCATTAGATTTTGTAAAAGGTCATTATTTTAGAGGCTTTAAATTTAAATAAAACACTGGCAAATGTTCTTAATATCCATAACATTAGCTTTATTTGACAGATACTGGAATTAATGTTTGAATATGATTTCGGGCATGTGCCCCCGCAGCTGACGCGTAGGTAGATGGCGTAATCTCGAGGTCAAATTGTGGCACACTCTTCGCAGTAAATCAGGCTGAATACATCGAATGTTGGCATCCAAGTGCTCAATTGTTACTGGTTTATCGACGTAGACATGCGACTTTACATATCCCCAGTAAAAATAATATAATGTGCATGTATATAACTATCTCTGTGCAAAAAGGTAGTAAAGAAATGGCTTTTTACACTCTCCTACGATGAAACAGAAAATATTATTTATACATAGGTATTAATATTATAAGCAACATCACACAGACTAACTGTACTCAGCTCACATTCACATCACACACACACACACCCCAACACACCCCCACTCTCTAACACATACTCATACTTACACTCATACACTTAATTCTTTGTTTAATCTCATAATAACTGATTAGCCTTTTTTTTTATTATTACTTAATGATTATTTTTTTATTGATCTCACACTGATGATTTTATTGAGCAATGTATAATTTAGTGTTTTATTTTGATTTATTATTTTTATTTTTATTTTCATTGATTTTAGTTTAGTTAAATTTAGTTTATATTCACCTGTAAAGCAATAATCATGTAAGTACTACCGTTAACTCTGAAAATGTTGCAATTCCGACCCCCAAGATCCAGGCATAAATATGTCTAGTTTGGGGGTCACCGTCCAATCTGTTCTTGTTTGCCTGATTATTAATAAATAAATTTGAAATTTGAAATTTGAATGACGTCAAATCGCACGAACGAGGTGGTCAGATTCGTGAAATTAGTCGTTCGTCAAATGTTTCCTAAAGAAGGCCTTCGCGTCAGCCACGGTTGTCACATGCCCGAAATCATATTCAAACATGAGTGCCATAAAGTTATCTGCCCAATAAAGCCAATTTCATGGTTATTACAAAAAAAAAACTGTGTTGTATTTCAATTTAAAGTTCTCCGCTTCTAAAATTAACACGCGATAGTTTTCTTACTTGGACAGTTGCTGTTCTTCATAAGCTGAATACACACCGTCTCAGCTTCCTCAACAGTTATATAAAACTTCTCGCAATTTGTGATAAACAAGACAACAAGCACTATATTCTTTGCTATCCAACTAACTAAATTCAGAAGATATAACGGCGAGGTCTGGAAATGAAAACATAACATTTTGTTTCTCAATAGTAACTTGAGAGTTTATAGCTCTACTAGCTTTTGCCCACGGCTTCACCCGCTTGGACAGTATTATGATCTCAGGAGACGTACGTAAAAGTATCCTATGTCCTAACCCTTACCGTAATCCGTTCAAAAATAATCTTTATTGCAATCCATAATGTACACGAAAAGTCAATCAATCTGCCTAGCCTTTTCCCAACTATGTTGGGGTCGGCTTCCAGTCTAACCGGATGCAGCTGAATACCAGTATTTTACATGGAGCGACTGCCTGTCTGACCTCCACAACCCAGTAACTGGGTAATACGATACCCCTTGGTAAGACTGGTTGTCAGACTTTCGGGCTTCTGACGACCCGTAACGACTGTCAAAGATCCACGAATGACAGCCGGGACCAACGGCTTAACGTGCTTTCCGAGGCACGGAGGAGTCTCGGTATGTAAAGATGGTCACCCATCCACTGACCAACCCCGGCAAGCGTAGCTTAACCTCATGGATCGACCTGTGCGGCTGTTATTACTTAGCCACGAGCTCCTCCTCACCATAATGTACACGAAAAGTAATGAATAAAAATAGAAACACTATGGACCCTGTCGGGCACAGCCAACTACTACTTTTAATGTAGTAACTCGTGCATTGGCTCTCAAAAAGCACCATTTGGTGAAGTGGAACTAATGATGAAGACCACATTAGGATCATCGGAATTATTTAATAACTACTACTAATAATACTACTCAATATTTCACGGGTTGCAATTCGATTACCAATATATGCTCAACACAATGCATATGGTGAAGTAGAGCTGATGGTGCCTTCACCATCAGCTCTAGTTCTCCTGGTTCTTACTAGGAGAACTTGTCAACAATTAACGTCCGTGCATCGAGAAAAGCATTATTTTGTAAAAGGTGATGAGTAGTTGACATTAAGTTACTGTAACTTAAATAAAATACAAACTGACCCACTAAAAAGTGAAAAATAAAAACTTTTTTGCAAAAAAAAAAAACTACGACTTCCAAAAAAACTACAAAGTAAAAAATAACTTTAATTTCAGAAGCTGCTGGCAAAACTAAAATACAGATACAAAGACATCAACTTCCGAAATTATAGTTATGTTTCACTTTGTAGTTTTATAATGGAAGTCGGTTGTTTTTTTTTTAAAGATTTACATATTATTTATAATAAGTAAAATGTTATTGATAGACTATGTCCGTGTGCATAAATCCATGAAATTACTCGGATGTAAATAAAGAAAAACCAAATATTATCACTTAGGCACTTACATTGTCTCCAAACAGTTCACATTGTTTGGATGTGTAGATAATCAAATAAATAAAAAGTAAACTTCGGCAAAATGTTTCAATTACGTGGCTTAATGTCTGTAAAATAAAAAAAAAACAATGTTTGGCGTTTTTCCCAGAAGACACAGGCAACAGTTAAATAAGATGACGACGCTGATTATTATATTTTTATGGTAACCGTATTTCTGATTAAGAAGGAGCCCGAGCCGAGCGAGGAATAAGTTTTTAGTCAACAACACACACTAACAACTTGCCAATAAATGGTCGGTTGGCCATTCAAGCACTAGGGCGAAGGAATGCCTAGATAAATATCAAGTGATATGGATGTTGGTCTCCTTATGGTTTATGCCAGCCTGGTAATTATATTCACATTTATACAATGTTTGCTGTAGACTGACTTAGGCATTTTGACTAAAAAACATTGATTGTTAAGCAAGATAGAAGTGAACCTGTTCAATAATTATGTAATGATGAGGGCTAGTCATGTCTCCAATTATTATGATAATCGAAGTAACTGAAAACAACAAAAGGGTTCTTTGAACTTATCGTTATTAACAACTACTTTGGGACCCTGAAACCCTGAAATTACAACTTGTATACGGTATTTAAGAACAACTAAAAAAAAATGTATATAAGTAGTTTATCAGCCATCTCGTTACCATAACACAAGCATTAGGTTGCTTAGCTTGGGACTAGATGGCGTTGTGTTAAATGTCCAAGGATATTTATTTTTATTTTTTTAACTCTTGCCGAGGACAGAAATATTCATGTTAAAGAATGACTGACTTACCAACATCTGGAAAATGTTTTTATACAGATTATAAGCTTTCATAATATTCTGGTAAATTCTAAACATATTCGTACATCGTTCATTACTTTCCGGACTGTTATTCAACATCAAAATATCTTTAATCCATTCTTCGAGATATTTTCTCAATAATATTAGTAGTCGGATGGCAACCGTGTAATTTAAATCGAATGCGATCGTCATTAGGTCGCAAGTAAAATCAATGATAATCTCTAACCAACTCATACTATCAAAGAAAATGTAATAAACAGTAAATACGGAAAAAGCAGTAGTTATAGTAGTTAATATTGAGATCCAGTTCCATGTAATATAACTCCGGATACTCTTACTAAAATCGATGTTCTTATGGATAGTTTGGATCTTCAAAATAAGAGAGACAATGTTGTTTTTGTTCACAAAATCCCAAATGAAAAACAATGTAAAACCAACTGCATGAACGAAGTAGTAGAGAAAACTAATGAATTGGATGAAGTAATTTTCAAAACGTTTCATTTTTACATCTGTGATGTCTACGGTGAATATACGATAGAAACACAACGCGTTCATGAATAACGTATAGCAGAATGATAACAATAAATACTTGTTTCCTATTGGATAAATATGATTACGTATTACACAATATTTTGTTGAGAAAAACAAATTAAGTGTAAAATTAAAAGAATACGTCATTCTTTGAAATTCTTTTTGGAGCTCATTATTTGGTTGCACTTGGATTGAGGGCTTTGGAATAATTTCAAGTTTGTGTGACATTGTTGTCATCTTCAACTGGCCGCTGTTCAATAACGTCTGACTCTATAATAGCTGATACGAGGGCGTTTTTTTAAATATTTAATGTATGGATAACATCAATGTTTGCCTTGTACTTCAGCGAAATTAATAGGTGTTTTTATTCCGTTTCCATCAGGTTTGACAGAACAACCTAGGTCATTTTTAGGGTTCCGTACCTCACAAGGTAAAATCGGAATCCTTATAGGATCACTTCGTTATCCGTACATCTGTCTGTCTGTCAGTCTGTCAAGACCTTTTTTCTCAGGAACGCGTGGAGATGTCAAGTTGAAATTAATATCAAATACGTATATAGAGCTCTAAAAAAATCAAGCTTATAGTCAACGCAATAAAAAAATACGGCCATTTATGCGACATATTTTCATACTCGCAAGTAAATCAAAACCTTTAGGGTACTTACCGTTGACCTAGAATTATGAAATTTGGCAAAAAGCAAGGTCTCACATCACAAATAAAGGACAATTTAAATCCAAATACAAATTCAAATCTTTATTGCTGAACACAGTACATACAGTTATATTTCTAGATGTTAGGAATGCTCAGTTCACTGTATCCTACCAATTTAGGCATGCAAAATTTTCTGTTACAAATGAGAATTTTAGAACAAAAATAAAAGGTACAGTCAACATATAAATCAATAACAAAATAAATTAAATTAACTAAATTAGTTTAGTGTATCAAGCTAATCATATATTAAAACAGTCTAATTGTAGCGTCGACAATTAAAATAATAACAAAATAAAAAAATAATTAGGAAAAAGTCTGAAAATAGTCTAGAATTTTTTTTGGGATTACAAACTTAAATTCGCATTTGGAGAATTGACCGTGACGTATATCAATGTATGAGAGAACATGTTTTTCAACTACAATGTTAAGTTTGTTTTTGGGATAAATCCTTTTCAACTACGGAATCCTTCATTATAAATATAAATAAATATAATAAATATAAATATCTTTGGACTTTTCACACAACGCCATCTGTCCCAAGCTAAGCAACCTAATGTTTTTGTTATGGTAACGAGATGGCTGATAAACTACTTATATACATTTTTTTTTTTGTAAATAAATACATATTATATATAGAAAAACACCCAGACTCGGAACAAATACTTGTAGGTCGTACAAATATTTGTTCCGAACGGGAATCGAACCGGCGACATGCTGCGCAGCAGTCAATCGCTCAACCACTGCGCCGACCGTGTCGTCCAACACGCACGATTTTTTTTAAATGTTATATTAACTGTGCCTACAGTTTCTTCCGTATGATTATGGGAAGACAAAATTGCAAGAAGCAGTTGACTGGAGTTAGCTAGATGATGATGATGATGATGATGAACAAAACATAATTTAAAAATATTGCTTCACAATGTTTATTATTTATTATTAAACAGTAACTTTACAAAAGTGTAAACTGCAACAGTACAACAGCGTAATCAGTGATTACTCCCATCAAGCAAATAGGAAAGGATGTTGCAAGTTAGAAAATGATTGGTAATAAAAATAAACATTACTTTGGAAACAATCACCGTCTTATTACAAAACAAGGTTCATATTCAAACCCAGGTTTAAACTATAGACATATTTTTGAATTTTGAACTTTATTCCGACACATTAAGGCTCGTATTTATAATCGAAGTAATTACTTGAGTAATTACTTGCTACTAAGTAATTTCATACTTGAGCGTAGGATTCTTAAGTAAAGAAAATGGTGTCTATTACTTGGCTAAGAATTCTAAGCTTTGACAGTTCTAACTTCAAGCAATTGCTAAACTATTGAAAGAAAATCATTGCTTGAGCAATTACTTTTACTGAAGTAATTACTTTGACTTGACTTTAAATACAGATGTCAGTTTTACAAAACTGACAACTTAGTACCGGACTAAGTTGTCAGTTTTGTATAAAGAACTGTATTTCTATCACAGCTAGGTTCTTATTGCAAAAACTGGCTCGATGGTTTAAACCATGACAGAAAAAAACCTCGTATTGTAATAAGATCGTCAGAGTTTAAAATCTTATGTATCTTTGGGTTTAGGGGAATTTTTTGAATTTAGTATAGACAGAACTTGAAAATCAGACCTGAACACTCAAACTGATCCATCGACACCGGGAGGTGGAGTTGGGGTGTAGTGTAGCTACTATAATGATCCCACTGTTGGGACACAGGCCTCCTCTCGGTGAGAGGGAGTGGGCAGTAATCCATCACGCGGGCCCAGTGCGGGTTGGTAGATGTCACATGTCTTCGAATTTTTGGTTCTACGACATGCCGGTTTCCTCACGGTGTTTTCCTTCACCGTTATAAGAGCAGTGTTGATGAAATAATTTACACTAAGTAAAACGACGGTCTGAGTTCGAACCTACGACCTACAACTTGTAAGTTGCGGCCGTTACCACTGGGTCACCACTGCTCCACTGTGCCACTGCTGCTGGTGTAGTATATTTGCTGTCAAAAACATCTTACTTGGACAGTTCTTGTTCTTGATAAGCTGTTTACAGGCCGATTTAGCTTCCTCGACTGTTATATAGAATCTCTCACAGTATATACTATGTATAACAACCAATGCTATATTCTTTGATAGCCAAATAAATGACACGACCACACTATATAGTGGGGCCTGGAAACCAAAAATAAAGTTCAGAGTATTTCATTGATTGAAGTTAATGATTAATTGAACTTTAGGTTTTTTCTTCAGCGCGCGTAGCATGGCTACACCTATATTATATTCTTCGAAACAAAGGGTGACTTGACATTATTGCCATCGTACCATAGACGTCTTTCTACAATCTGTCTTTTGTAGTTCATTGCTTCCATTTCCACGACAGTCATGCGATGCGTAGATATTGGCAGAAGTAGAAGAGTTATTAAAAAAATACCGGTTCCGTTCCGATTTCTGAAAAAGTGTGCTATTTAGACACATCGTTTTATTTTTCCTGTAATCTTTACATTAACTTCTATCACATAGAATAATTTCAGATTTTTCTCTTTGCAAACTTCGGAGATACGAACCCCTTCTTATACTACTATAATGTTCTCACTGCGGGGACACAGGCCTCCTCTCTGTGAGAGGGAGTGGGCCGTAATCCACCACGCGGGCCCAGTGCGGGTTGGTAGATGTCACATGTCTTCGAGTTTTTGGTTCTACGACACGCCGGTTTCCTCACGATGTTTTCCTTCACCGTTTTAAGAGCAGTGGTGATGTAATAATTTACACAAAGTAAAACGATCTATCACATAGAATAATTTCAGATTTTTCTCTATGCAAACTTCGGAGATAAGAAGGGGGGGACGGTATTTTTTTTTACATTTTTAATCAAAAGTCGAAAACTATGCGTCCTAAAAAAAATTTAAATTGTTTGAGAATGTGCAAACAGCACTCTTTCATATGATACCACATGCCCTAGTAGGCCCACTTATAAATTTTAAAACCTTCTTTCAGTCCCTGTTCCAAAAAATATAAATATATATATTTTTTTCTTTTTACCATTTTGGTACCTTTTTCCATTTTGGTATGGAACCTTAATATATCAAACATAGTCGGGTGCGTAGTACTCGCAACGGGCGTGCGTGTATGACCAGAGGGGCAATTCTCGTATTTTTAACAACGTTTGCAATTTCATCTCAGTCTCAATCTGTCAAAAATTGTATAGCGTTTACCTACATTTTTGACATTTGATTGACGCTGGCATGAGATTGTGAATGGTTTTAGGTACGAGAATTGGCCATCTGAGGGGCAATTCTCGTATTTTTAACAACGTTCGCAATCTCATCTCAGTCTCAATCTGTCAAAAATTGTATAGCGTTTACCTACATTTTTGACATTTGATTGATGCTGGCATGAGATTGTGAACGTTTTTAGGTACGAGAATTGGCCATCTGATGTATGAACGTTAACGAAGCAAAAATAGTATGTAAGTTCTGTAGTCTCTGCTTATCCCTATGAGAAAAGAGCTTGAGTTTGTGTATGTATGTAATCAAAATATCAATGATAATATTGCTACCTCACTACCTTTTCTTGTTGTAGGCAGTCTGACCCCAACATAGTTGGTAAAATGCAGATTGACCACCTTTTCTTGTTGGTGTGTCTTTTAGTTTCTGCCCAGAAACAACAGAATACCACGTGCTACGATACTAACAATACACCTTTTGCTTCGTCTATGTTCATATATCTGGGCATATGCGCGCTGGTTGCGCGTATAGCAGTAATGAGCATCACATTATCATCACAACACAACAAGCATCTTAGGAAAGAGAAACCTTTGAATTAATCGAGAATATGTGTTATACCACAGATAATATAATAGGTTATACTTACACTGCTTCCTGCTAGTGCAAATCGTTTTAACGTGAATATTACCACATAAATAAAAAGTATACTGCGGTAAAATGCATCTACCACGTGGCTTACAGACTGTAAAAAAATATCATAAGTTGTAGTAAACATTTGGGTGACTTTATCCATCAGTAGGTTGCTGTAATGATTGGGCACGCCACAATTGCGGCGATAAGTCCCCTCTTTGAGGAGTGGTTAGAGAGGCGCCACGGCGTCCTCACCTTCCGCCTGACGCAGGTCCTCACCGGACACGGTTGTTTCGGGAGGTTCCTGTTTCGCATAAGGCGGGAGGAAACGCCCGGGTGTTACCATTGTGTGGATCGCCCGGAGGACACGGTGGAGCATACAGTGGAGGTCTGCCCGGCTTGGGCAGAGCACCGCCGTGTTCTCACGGAGGCGATCGGCGGCGGCGATCTCTCGCGTCCGAGCCTGGTCCAGGCCATGGTGCGGAGCGAGAGTGCATGGGAGGCCGTCACCTCCTTCTGCGAAGCAGTGATGGTCGCGAAGGAGGAGGCGGAACGCGTGAGGGAGAGGCAGCCTCACGCCCTCAGTCGCCGCAGGAGACGCCCTGGGCGGCGGGAATCGCGGGGCGATTTCCGCCCACCGTAGGCGCGGGCCTGCGGACGGTGAGCAGCGGGTAGCTCGCCGTCCGGTAAGGACCAGGCCCGAGTCGACGGCGCGTTGTGTTCCACGCGCGCCTCAAAGAGATGTCAGCAAGTGACGGGGTCCAATAGGGCCGACGCCGCTGGGGTCGCGGGTTGTCTGAAGGGGTTACCGCGGCCCTGGCATAGGCAACTGAAGGAACACAGGTGGGTTTTAGTCAGTAAAAGTCTAACACGCCCTTCCGCTCCACCCAGAGCGGGAGAAGTTATTTGATGATTTCCCACCCTCAAAAAAAAAAAAAAAAAAGGTTGCTGTAATGATGAACACTACGTCTAGAAGATCATAAGTAAATCTGCAAAATAAGATTTATTAAGAAGAATAAGAGAAAATAAATAACCTCCAGCTTCCTGTGTTTTCACAGGAAGCTGGAGGTTATTTTTAATACAAATTTCATCATTAAAAAAAATCCAGGATAGGCTACGTCCTTCTCCAGACCGCAGGCTGCCTATATGTCAAACATACCGATTGGTTCAGCGGTTTAGGTGTGACAAAGTAACAGACAGACGGATGAACATAATTACTTTCGCATTTATAATATTAGTATGGGTGACGAATGCTTGTGATTCAATTCAAATTAAGGACTTTCTGTAATTCTAGTCTTCAAAGGTATTGTGAACTTACCAATAACTGGAATATATTCTTGTTCAGATTATAGGCTTTTAAAATATTTTGGTATATCCCGAGCAATTGGAGACATTGTTCATCATTCTCTTGTCCGCCATTCAACATTAGGACATCTTTTATCCATTCATCGAGAAATTGTGTTAACAATATTATTACTCGGATCGCAACCACATAATTGATATCAAATGTGATAAACATTACGTCACAAAAAAAGTCGACGACTATTTCACCGGGACTAGAGTTATCATACAATACACAAAAAGAAGCATATATGAAAACATCACTACAGAGAGTAGTTAATAGTGAGATCCAGTTCCAAGTGATAAATTTTTGGATACTCTTATTGAATTCAATGCTCTTATAGATAGTATGGATTTTCAAAATAAGAAAGACGTTGTTGTGCCTATGCACGATGTCTAAAACGAATAACATGATAAAACCAAATGCATACAACATGTAATAAACAGCACTAAGAAGTGTGATAAAGTCATTATCAGTAGGTTTCATACTTCTATCCGTCATATTAATAGTAAACATTCTATAGACACTCAACAAATACATAAACAAAGTAAAGCAGAACGACATCAATTGATACTTGTTTCCTTTTGGGTAAACACGATTATTTTCTACTAAATGTTTTGAAGAGAAAAACAAATTAAGTGCAAAATCAAAAGAATACGTAATTCTTTGAACTTCTTTTTCTATTCGATTATTAGGTGGCACTTGGAATGAGGGCTTTTGAATATATTCAGGTTTTTGAAACATTGCTATCATCTTCAAATATATGTTACTCTATGACTTGTGCTGGACTCAGCTATAATGTTAAAACGATTGGGTTTATATATATAAGTGCTGACAGTATCAATTTGTTATACTAGTTGTGACTAGAATAACAAATTGATACGATCAGAACATAATAAATAACTAATGTTATAATTTACTAATGTGTTAGTAAATTAAAAAAAGTACTTTTAACGTTTTGTCGTTTAAAATGTTAATAGCATGGCGTGTTCTATTGTTAGCTCTGTTTTTTCTGTTTAGCATACCACAAAATGAAAGAGATAGAGCTTAGTTTCATAGCTAATCGTATTTGTGTCGGACCAGGGTTTTTTTCATATTATGTTTGCAGTGATCGTCTTATCCGTCGATATACACATTTTTTTATTATGAGATAAATTATTATTATTACATTATTGCAAGTCAATACCAGCAGTTTTTTAATCACATCGAAAACTGAAGTAAAACAACGGTATGCGTAGCAATGAAACTGAACAGGCGCAAAGGGAGAGTGGCATCTATGATGAATACTCCGCACGCGTCCATTTTTTTAAAAGCAGCATTCTGCACACGTTGAACGTTCTTACATACTTTTCTCTGTGTTTCTGTGGGAAAAAGGTTTTCTTTTATTTCTACTATCTTAGTAAAGGCATTTAGCACACTACATCACATATAATAATCAACTTCCTGTCTTTGTCTTAATTCTTTGAGGTCGCTGCCATTCGGCTTTTTCTTGCATACATCAGCTCCCATCCAGCTCTATCACACAATCCGTACCTCATTCTGCCTCTTCTCTTATAAACATTCTTAATATGCCCATTTGGCGAAACCAAAACCAAAAATACTTTACTTATGTAGAGGGTTTTTATGAATGAAGTTTTAGCATCAATTTAATTAAGTTTAACCTGAAAGTCCTCTTCTCTTCGAGAACATGATCATCGTACTCTGAACTTCTCTAGTGGCGGTATAGAATCTCTCGCATTCAATGCTCAAAGATGTTAGTATCATAATGTTCTTCACGAACCATATCTGAGTAAGTACTATGAATATGTATACCTGGAAAAATAATAACACAATATAGTAAAATATTCTCATACCTTTATTTACAGAGAAAAGGGGGTGGGGCTTGAGGCTAAATAATAATAGCCGCACGAGTCGATCGAAGTTTAAGCTACTCTTCCCGCGGTCGATTCGTGCATGGGTGACCAAGCATTACATAGAGAACCCTCCGTGCCTCGGAAAGCACGTTAAGTCGTTGGTTCCGGCTATCATTCGTAGATCTTCGACAGTCGTTGCGGGTAGTCAGTAGCCCAAACCCATTTACAGTATGTAGCATATGTTTGCAAATTTGCAAACATATGCTACATACTGCATTTGCGTAAAGATCATTTTCGCCTAAACCAGTAATAAAGATTGGTGATTTTAAAGGCGCACTCAGTTCAGATCGTGATCGGTTTTACGAATTTTGCCGATGCTACATTTAAGTTGTGTCTTACGGTACCAAAGAGTATCGTGTTACCCAGTAACTGGGTTATGGAGGTCAGCAGTCGCTCCATGTAAAAACTGGTATTTAGCTGCAACCGGTTGGACTGCAAGCCGCCCCCAACATAGTTGGGAAAAGTCTAAGCTGATGATTTACGGAGGAAACCCAGAAAAGTATTTATTCTAGCAAATAACTATTACATTAAATAGATAATGGTACCGATTCTCTCGTCACAAATGCCTATAAACTAGACTAAAAATCACCAAAATTTAGTTTATTCCTGTCAAACGACGATTTCCCATTCTGAAATTGATTAAAGTGACACAACTTAACTATATTTTAGTTTGACAGCACTAAAATTGCACTTAATTAATTTAGTAAAAATGGCAATTTTGCTATTCCGTGAACCAACACCTTGACTTCAAGTGCAAAAACAGTACTGTATTTTTTTTCTTTTTCTTATATTTCGAAAACGGTGTGTCCTACTATCACAAAAATAATAAAATCCCCCCCCCCCCCTTATAAAACTCATAAACGCTTAAACCTCAACATGTAGGTACCAAAAAAAAACCATAAAAACACACGTTTAATCTGCCCCCTCCCTGCCCCCCTCCAGCTCTAAAAAATATCTGCGCCGGTTACATCGGTGATGTTGGTGAACAAAATATGACAAGCCTTGTCACTTTTCATAGTGATTTCGTTAGTTTTAAATATAGCCACCGGATCAAAAATACTATAGGCACTATACCACGTGCAGTCACGATTGTCAAACTCGATTTTAGTTGTGGCAAAATTGTTTCTATATTTAGAGGTTTTTTTGTAGAATAGCTCTAACACTTGTATTTATAGTCAAGTCAAAGTAATTAGGTACTTCAGTAAAAGTAATTGCTTAAGCAATGATTTTCTTTCTATAGTTTAGTAATTGCTTGAAGTTAGAAATATCAAAGCTTAGAATTCTTAGCCAAGTAATAGTCACCATTTTCTTTACTTAAGAATTCTACCCTCAAGTATGAAATTACTTAGTAGTAAGATTTTGATTTTAAAGACTTTGATTATAAAATACGAGCCTAAGATTCTCAAAGCCAAAAAACTTTTTTACAAAAAACAAAACCGACTTCCAAAAAAACACTACAAAGTGAAAAATAACTATAATTTCGGAAGTCGGTGTCTTTGGATCTGTATTTTAGGTTTTTGCCCCCGACTTCCGAAATTAAAGTTATTTTTCACTTTGTAGTGTTTTTTTGGAAGTCGGTTTTGTTTTTTGTAAAAAAGTTTTTATTTTTCACTTTTTAGTGGGTCAGTTTGTAATTTATCTAAGTTACAATAACCCAATGTTAACTGCTCATCACGTTTTACAAAATATTGCTTTTCCCGATGCAGGGACGTTAATTGTTGAGGAGTTCTCCTAGTAAGAAGCAGGAGAACTGGAGGTCATTGTGAAGTCACCATCACCATTATGCATTTTGACGAGCATAAGCCATATTAAAGTAATTCCTTCCTTTATGAAGTCGGTTAAAAAGTAAGGAATTTTAGTGATAGTTTAGTCCGGTGTACTAGAGAATTGGCACCAGTGATCTCTTTTTGAAATTAGTGTGAGTTAGTTACTTACACTAAGTCCTCCGCCTTCTATAGATAGCTTCATTTGTAATATAACTGCTATGTTCATTAGACCATGGGAAACTACGAATATTGTGTAGAATAGAATCTGAAAATTAGATCACTTATTGAAACTAAAGTAAAAGTCTTTACAATATTGTTAGAGGTAGATGCGGAAGGCCCAAGACAGGGATTAATGGCGTGCCCTGGAAGAACACGCAACATTGAGTAGATACAGTTTAAAGAACAGAGAGAAATAAAATCACAGAATCTTACCAAATGTTTGAATGTTTTCTCTATGGTCCTATAAATCTGTAAGATGTTCAGATAAACATCAAACATACATTCCCAATAAGACTCAGATTTAGAATTCCCTGCTTTCCGAGCTTCTTCGGTCCAAACACAAAGTACCTTGCAGGTCAACTTGATCATAAACTTAGCATACACCACATTAACATCAAAAGTCATAGCAAAGTAGTAATACGCCATATAGACGATATTAGTATAAGGATAGAGCATATATGTCATAAAGATGATAGACCCAATTATGATGCCATTTATAGTGATGACAGAAACCCAGTTTTGAACAGTAAAGATGGAGAGATCCTTGCCGGTAATCTTGAGGGCTCTAATCACATGTTGGATTTTTAATACCAACAGTATATTGGTGTTGCTCCACTTGATATTAATATAGTAATTTATAATGAAACCGAAAGAGTAGCTAAAGAAGTCATAAAAACTGATCCAGTTAAGAACAGTGAGAGAGACTAGAGTTTCCCAGTCAGTAATGGACGTGATCAGGCCATACAGATCTACACACCGGAATATTATCAAGCCAAAAACTCCGATACAATTGTAAAGGCAACTGTTGGAAGTGATGAAATTGTCATGGATATAATACTTAGAACAGACAAGGAGCGATTGCATCAGATTCAACGGCCTTAGAACTGCCAGAAAATCATTTTCGATGAAGTTGTCAAGTAAGATTTCACTTGTGTATGGGTTTTTCAAATTTTTGTCCTGCAGAATAGGGCCTAATTTCGATCGTCGGTTCTCTCTGAACTTAGGCATCGCGTATGTTGTACCGAACATGTCAATGGTTTTTAATGAAGTGATATGAAAGTTCATCAAAGCCATTGTTAATGCATTTATTTAATCGATTGTCGTATATTGCATGTAACTAATTAGAATTCTTCAAATGTTTTTGTAACTGTCATTTGTTAAGTGATTGGCAATTGCAATGGTCCTCGTTGATTGGCCTGCGGCAAAATTTCACTACGATATTTTATGATAAAATAAATTAATTTTTAATTGTATGTTTTTCTGTGATTATTGTTTTTTATGTCCAAGTACTACTACAACATAATTATAGCAAATCAGGTTAGGCATTTTAATTCAAAAGAAAAACAGGCCAAATGCGAGTTGGACGCGCACACAAAGGGTTCCGTAAAATATTTAACACTACATATAAAAAATCGGCCAAGTGCGTGTCGGACCATGCACAATAAAAATAATTGATCCCAAAAACAAACTTAATATGTTCACGGACACAAAATCATTCTCAATAATTTGTGATATGGCACACAAACTTACCATACAAAGTGCATCACGTCTGGGGACTGATTGCCACATTACTCGGTTTTAAAAGTATGTGTTGCGGCAGTAACGGTCAGAGACGTAATCGCCTGTAGGCGTACCTGTTCTTTCAATGTTTGCGTGACAGAGGTAACTTGTGTGCACGCGCAGGAGTGTTTGCTGTGGTACTAGCGCGCGGTCTGTATTATAGCCTAAAACGGCACAGAGTCATATCCTTCCTATAAATGCTATGGGAAATAGTCGGTCGTGGACAGAATTCTACTTTTAGTGTATTTTAGTTCGCCGCCTATAGCCGTAGTGCCATATTATGAGGGTCATAATTAACGTCTATCGACATATTGTCCGTGAACGTGTTAACATTGTAGTTGGAAAACTAGAAATCCCGAAAAAACACATTTTTTATGCGATAAAATTACAAATTAACGATATTCGGACTTTTTCCTTTACATGTGTTAAGAGACCTTGCTTCATGCCAAAATTCATGATTCTAAGTCAATGCGAAATACCCTATAGGTTTTGATTTATTTGCGAATATCAAAATATGTGCATGACTGGTCGTTTTTTTTTTATTGCGACGACTTAAAAGCTTGATTTTTTTAGAGTTCCATGAGACGCATCAGTCTGCTATTATGATTGTAGAATAACAACTGGTTTTTAGGGTTCCGTACCCGAAGGGTACCAAACGGAACTCCGCTGGCCTCCGCTGTCCGTCCATCCGTTCGTCTGTCTGTCACTGGGCTGTATCTCATGAACCGTAATTGGTATATACATAGTTGAAATTTTCACAGATTACGTATTTAACACCCACATATAAACTAAGTAGAAACGGCCACATGCTATTGTAAGATTTTTTTTTTCAAAATGATTAGTTTATTGTATACCCCCTACAATAAACTTTTCATTTTGAAAAAAAAAAATCTTACAATAGCATGTGGGGTGTCATTGTCTAGAACTCATCGAGTTCCAACAAACTGGCTCAGCAAACGCGTTCCCTGGGTTCCGTTTTTCAGTCGAGATTTTGTGGTCTCTGGTGATTGATAATTAATTAGATTATTTGATCCATCCTCTGTGATAGATTTTCCATCCTTTTTGTCTAATTAGGACCTCATTACGTTGTTTAAAGTATGTATGTAAGTGCATATATATGTTTTTTTAAAGATGTAGGTATCTTGTATGTATACATGTAAGATATTATAGAACCCTAATTTATTTAAAAATACAAATTTTAAAAGTACATTCAAAGTCAATGATCAACATAGACAATTCCAATCATGTAATTTAATGACTATAACTGTTCTATGATTTATTACCAATACGTTATTTAATCAATCTGCATGGAACTTGAGGGAATCTGTTGTGTCTAAGGTTGGGGAAGACTATCCGCTCGTGATACAGATTAAAGACAACCAAACCATATACCACTTCACATTCTCCAACTGTTGAAATACCTAAATTTTATTGTCAAAATGGCTTTACGATTTCTGTGTATCTTGTTTATTATTAAGTTATTCTGTATGGTTGTATTTATGCAATAAAGATTGTTTACCTTTAGAAATAAAAAGAGAAGTCCTGACTGACTGATTAACTAACTCATCAACGCCCAGCCCAAACCCTTGGACCTAGAAAGCTGAAATTTTGCACAGAGGTTCCATTTATAATGTAGACAAGGTTTTCCTGATAATAATAAGATGTTCCTGTGGGATATTTTCCAAAATGCACGCGGGCTAAGCCGCGGGCAAAAGCTAGTGTTTTATGTTTATAACGTGGCCCTTGGTGCAACCCACCCTTATAGGTAACACGATTGAGCCATCTCTATGAGCAAAGATTTTTTCGAAAGAGAAGGGTACGTGCGTGCCAATTTTGAAGCAGAAAAACAGATAAATGCGTTTTTCTCCATACAATGTTTATTTTACTTTAATACGAATTTTACATAAAAGTGAACTGCCACAATACAACAGCGTAATTAGTGATTACTCCCACCAAACATATTGGTAGCGCCGCGTCTACATAGAACAGGCCACATGCGGACATCTTGCTGAACGTTCGATTTGCCAGTAGCACGTTCTTGCAAAGATGTTTGTGGGTCTCTGTAAAGAAAAATACAGATAGATTTACATTTGAACTTAAATTTGTATAAGACCTGTGTTCCAAAACTTCTTCTTTCCGGTATTTTAAGAGCCATTTCACAAAATTTTAATATTGCAGTCGTAGTAAAATAATGCGTTCACGATACGTGAGCTCGGACATCAGGAGGCGGGAAAAAATGGCACAGGTCCTTCCTCGATGGGCGCTCGCTCGCGCTGTAATAATCGGTGCTCGCGCAACGTAATTTATTCTAATTTAGAGTGATGTTAACATCGTTATTATGTCTAAATAAATGAAGGGATTTTAATAAAACTTAAAACTAGTTTTGTTATTATTATAACATAGTTTATTTTGACATGTCCTTTTAAATTTAATTACGCTTTATTCAAACCAAAAAATCGCGATTAAATAGCGGTATATAACGTAAAAATTGCCCCGAGACTTTATTTTTTTACTAATTAATGTTATTAATAATCGACATTCTACTACATTAATAGTCAACAAAATTATATGTCTGATGCGTTATGTATTTTTTTAAGTAAAATTTATGAATATTAATGATAGATTTATGAGTCTGAAATTGATTCTGCGATGATTTTTCTGCAAACTAGTTGTGGGAGATTAATCGCCACAAAGTAAACAAATAAGTTTTTATAAATATGTTACATTAAGAATCAATACGAAAGATTGGTCTTTCTTTTAAATGTATTCAACAATGTCAGACTTTTACCTAAGATCGTAAATTAGGCGACTAAAATCTTAGATATTCGGGCGAAAACGCGAAATGGCTCTTGGTACTATATTTTAAAAACATTCTTACTTGGACAGTTCACGTTCTTCATAAGCTGTATACACGTCGTCTTAGCTTCCTCAACAGTCATATAGAACCTCTCACAGTATATACTATGTATGATGATGAGTACTATATTCTTTAATAGATAAAGGATCGAAGCGATACCATAGAACGCCGGCTAAACAAATTAGAAAATATTAGTCAGTTGATGAACAATTTTACATTATGGCACAAACTACGATACCGTTAATATTTGTATAATTATACCTCTATAGAGATATTTCTCTATGTATAATTATACCTCTAAACAATATAGTCCAAGATCCCAGAGCCGCCAGACCTTACTTACTTCCGATTAACAAAATGTATGGGATAGAGTAGTGTTAGTGTCTACTTTGAACGTACGCATACCTACTAGCTTGGGCTGACGGCCAATTTTCAGGTATCAAATACTAAACTTACGTAAAAATGGTAGTCCCTTTTCTTAAACTCTGACTACTAATTTTTTTATGTATGTTTTACAGAATATTGTTAAAAATTTATAATCAATTCTGTCAGACACTTCCCGTCGGCGATTTTCCCGCCTGATGCTTTAAAGCTCGCAAAAAAGGACGTCATCTTACTCATAGTTTATAAAATGATACTCGGGGAACAATTTCAATACTATTTGTAAGCAGCCAGATCTATTGGTTCTGGTTAAACATCAACACAATTAACTGTGTCTGGGGGATGTTTGACCGGTACGATCGATCTGACTGCTTACAAATAGTATTGAAATAGTTCCCCTAGTATCATTATCTAAAAATTAAGACTTAAAGTAATATGACGTAATTTTTTTGCGAACGTTAAAGCGTCTGGCGGAAAAATCCTCCTACGGGGAGTGTCTGAAAGTATTGATTATTCATTATTAACAATATTCTGTAAAAAAACATACTAAAAAGAAGACAAAAAGCAGACCACCAAAAAATCTGAGATGATATAAAACTAAGGCAATATGTAAAGTAAAGTAAATATTATCACACTTACTTCGTTGCCTGAGAGTAATTGTCTTTTTAACTCGAAGATAATGAAGTAATAGTAAAGCATAACGAGGAGGAATTTGACTACCAATTGGCTTAAAGTCTGTGAAAGCAAAAAAAAAAAAATATTTGTAGCAAAGCCCATGATTTGAAGATGAACGCACTTAAGGAATGATGTAATATTGAAAAATCTGTGCATATTCTGTGATAATAAAGAATTACAAAGAAGTTTATTTTTATCGTTTACTGTATTAATAAGTACCTAGGTTATGTTTCAAGTACCTAGAATAATAAAGAACTTACCAACACCTGAAAAATTGTATTGTACAAATTGTAAGCTTTTAAAATATTTTGATATATCTGTAACAATTCCTGACATTGTTCATTAGTGTTTTGATCGACGTTCAACGTCAGGATTTCTTTTATAAATTCATCGAGATATTTTTTCAATAATATTATAACTCGGATAGCGATAATAAAGTTGACATCAAATGTTATAAACATTACATCACAAAAGAACTGAAGGGAAATTTCCACAAAATTTGTGTTTACACGAGACTTGACACTAGACATAAAATAGTGCACATATAATAAAAATATATCTCCAAATAAAGAAGATAATAGGGTGATCCAATTCCATACAATGTAACTCCGAATACTCTTTCTAAAAGTGATGCTCCTATGTCTCCTATGGATAGCTTGGAACTTCAAAATAAGAACGACGTTGTTTTGTTTGTGCATAATGTCTAGAATGAACAAAATTGTGAAACCAATTAATAGAATGAAGTAATAAAGAGCGTCAATGAATAAAATAAAGTCATTTTCTGTTTGTTTCATATTTATATCCCTTATGTCTGTAGTAAACCCTACATAGATACACATAGCATTCATGAATAACACATAGCATAATGCCAGTAACTGATACTTATTTCCTCTTGCATAAATATGATTATATTGTACACAGTATTTAGAAGAGAAAAACAAATGAAGGGCAAAATTAAAAGAGTGCACTATTCTTTGAACTTCTTTTTCGAGTTGATCGTTTGGGAGCATTTGGAATGAGGGCTTCGGGATAACTCTACGTGTTTGAAACATTTTTTCATCTCTAACTGCCCGTTGTTCAAAGACTTATGCTCGATGCGTAGTTATGTTTCTATTTATTTATGTACCAATCCTTTCAATATTTATTGATTATCTCATTACATTAGTAAAATTAAAAGATAATCTTACTGATTTTCTGAGTGAACACAGTAAAGGCTCTTACAGACAGAGGCGATATCGCGAGCGATATTGCGATATTATCGCGTCGCAACACCGCTACGCGACACGTCGCGACGCGATATCGCCTCTGTCTGTAAGAGCCTTAACGGGTCAAAGGCTCGGTGGGCACGGCACCCTAATTTATTAAAATAAGAAACAAGTACATTGAAAATCAATGATCAAGGCTTCCGCAGACAGACGCGACGCGACTCTGGTAGAATAATTTTGTATGAAAACTTCATTGAAATTGTGCTATCGGAGTCGCGTCGCGCCTGTCTGCTGTCTTCCTTCTGTCTGCCTTCAACCGTAATAAATAAGTAAGACTGGTTGTCAGACTTTCGGGATTCTGACGACTCGTAACGACTGTCAAAGATCCAAGAATGACAGCTGGGACCAACGGCTTAACGTGCTTTCCGAGGCAGGGGGGGTCTCGGAATGCAAAAATGTTCACCCATCCAGGATCCGCCCACGGCAAGAGTAGCTTAACCTGATCGATCGTCCCATGCGGCTGTTATTACTTAGCCACGAGCTCGTCTATACAAGGTGTAAAATAAATAACCCACAACCTCTTAAGGGGTCATTGTACTCATCATTATGAACAACTTTTACTATGGGACCAAACCTGAAATCGCGAAAAAAAAATCAGCTGTTCAGTACATTTTGACGAATTATGCGAACATAAATGTATTGAACAGCTGATTTTTTTTTCGCGATTCCGGGAAAAATTTTTTTTGTAATGTGTTTGTTTTTCGATGTCGAGTATGTGGACGAAGTTCTTGCAGTTAATTTTTTTACATCTAATATACACACTCAAGTATGCCGTTTTATTTATTTTTTCAATTAGCTATTTTAACTCGTTTTGATGCTAATATAGTTTATTCGGTTTATAAAGTATCTTGAGGATAAAGTGGTTCTATGGAATCATCTGGTTTTACATTTGTTCAATGATAACCGTGATGAAACCTTCCACGAAAGGCTGTTTCAAACTTACCTCCAAATATTAAAAAGTTACCAGATTCTTAAAAAATTGTTTTCTATACCATTATTTAGTATTATTTTACCAATTTTCATACTGAATATTTTTTTTTAGTAACTTAATAGAGGTAGGCACCGATATAAAAACAATCTTTTTATGAATAAAAATCAATTCCATATGTTGATTTTAGTCTCGCTAAAACTCAAAAACGTTTTTTTTTGCTATGTTAGCTCTAATGCAGAAGTGGTTTAAAAGAAAAAAAAAATAGGAAAAAACTGAAATTTAAATTTTGACAGGTTAAATATGTCTGGAGGGTCAGCTAATTATTAATACAAGTAATAATTTGATTTCAGGTTAATTTATTGCATATGTTATTATTAAAGATGTAGGTAAACAGAAATTCATCAAACACTAAGTTGTAAGCATATGCAAGAACGTCCGGCGCATGCACCCTGCGTAGTTCAGTAATATGAGCGACTGTTCTACGTAGACATGTGTCTACTGCTCCACCTGGCGGCGCTTCTCATTAACTACACCGTTGTGTTGCTGCAGTTCGCATTTCTGTAATCGTGCAAATGTTTTGTGGTTATCAAATGATAAAAAAAGTTCTATCAATATTTAGTTTTTTTTTTCCGGCTGGAAACAGTTTTATCTGGTTTTCGCACGACATTATGAATTATTATCGTCTTCTTATCTCTATCAATACATCATGTTCCACAACTATAGCTTTTACCAGTCTTGAGATCGATATTTAAGTCTTAGGGAAGTATGAATCATAGAACTTATCTTTTGTGCACAAAAACGCTCAGCTACACAGATCTGTAAATTGCTGACGCACATCTTATCTTGTCATGTCAGATCTATAGTTGTTATCTTCGCATGTCAGATCTATAATGGCTGTGGGTTGAATGTCAATAGCAGCAGAAACCATACTTGGGGCAATGACCATCACCTCATCGAACAGACTTTGGTTCAACGAGGCAGTGATGTTATGTTGAGTGCATTCTAATTGTGAAACTTTATTGTTTGCCTCATGAATCTTTTTTTCTAAAGTCTGTATGCGATTAAGAGCAAGCGCATACTTAGAACTGCAGTGGTCGAACCTGTTGTTATTTCAATAAAAGTAGGTTTACTTCTTAATAGACAAATATGTTTTTTTATGAAATAATATTATGTCACTCTGTTCTTCCTTCTTCTCTCTTGTTATCATATACGTCTCTGTACGGTTTATTAAATTATATTCTATTATTCTAAAATACTCCAAGTCTTTCTTTCCAGTAGTGATAACTTCCACAATTTACAACTGGTTATGAGCCCAGTAATTCAGTTTATTAGCCTGGAAGAAATATAAAACCGTAAGTTCTACAAAATAAAACGTTTTTTCAAAAACGGTTTTCGAGCTACGGGTGAAAACAAAATGGAGGTTTCAATATCGACCAGTTCAAAATTTAACGGCGAAAATTGGCCGTTATGGAAGTTTGAAACACAAGTGATTTTAAAGGGTCGAGGATTGTTTAATATTGTTTCGGGGATCAAGACAAAACCTAAAGATGACTTATCAAAAGAATGTGAAGAGTGGGGTGCGCTGGACGCCAAAGCCCAAGAGCTTATTGTCACGCGAATGCAGTATGGGCCACTCGCACACATTCAGTCGTGTGAGACATCAGCGGAGATGTGGACGAAATTGAAGGCAGTTTATGAGAAGGAGTCTGTCGTAAGTGTCCATCTACTCCAACAGAAATTCTTTACCATTCAGTTTGGTACGGATTCAGTCTCCACATTCATATCAAAAATAGAAGACATTCGGGCCAGACTAAAACAAGCTGGTGACCCTATTGATGATAAATTAGTCATCACTAAAATATTAATGTCTTTACCACAAAGATTTAAACATTTTCGCTCAGCATGGGAGTCTGCCCCGGTTGAAAAACAGACACTTATAGAGCTAGTGCCACGTTTGCTGCTGGAAGAAGAACGAGCTAACGCTGAAGACGATGTGGCAGTTGCACTTGTGGCACAGCAACGAGGCAACGGGAGCAGAGCGCTGACTGAGTGCGCCGTGTGCGGAAAATCTGGCCACTATAAAAAGGACTGCTATAAAACGATGCAGTGCAATTACTGTAAAAAGATGGGTCATCCGACTAAAAATTGCTTCTTCAAAAATAATAAAACAAAGAAAAAGAACAATGATGTCGAACAAGCTCTAATAGCTTCTGTTTTCAACAGTCCGCACGACATATGGTTTATGGATAGTGGTTGCACTCAACATATGTGCAGAAACCGAGAAGTCATGTCAGAATACAAAGACTTGGATTACGAACATTTTGTGCAGCTTGGTGATGGAACAACTATAAAAGCCCTCGGCATGGGGAACGTCCGGTTGCAGGCTTATAATGGCACAGAATGGCCGATCGTTAGTTTAAAGTCTGTTTTATATGTTCCAGATCTGCATGTAAATCTTTTTTCTGCAATGAGTGCATTAGATAAAGGCCTACAGATGGTATCTGACCAAAACATTTGTAAGTTTATTAAATACAAAGAGGTTATAGCTCTGGCAAAGCGCGATGGCCGTTTATTTAAAATGCTATTTAAAAAAATTAGCACGTCTAGAGCCTTGTCAAGTCAAACTGACGTACTGACGTCGTCAAATGTGTGCAATAATAGAGACTGCGAATTCATGCTTTTTCATAATAAACTCGCTCATCAAAATTTCGCATATGTAAAGAAAATATTGCTAAAAAATAACGTGTCGCTCTCTTGCATGAAACAGCATTTTTGTACTGCATGTGTAGAAACTAAACATTGCAGGACGCCGGCTTATTCTAGCTTTTCGAAAACGAGTAGCCGAGGCGAAATAGTTCATGCTGATGTTTGTGGCCCTTTAGAGGAATTATCCATTGGGGGCTCACGCTACTTTCTGCTACTGAAGGATGACTATTCGCGTTACCGATCTGTATATTTTTTGAAAGAGAAAAGTCAGGTAACTTCAAAAATTAAAATTTATCTCGCTCTTTGCGAAAATGAAGGAAACCCTGTTAAGATATTGCGCACCGATAATGGCGGTGAGTTTGTTAATGCTGAATTGAAAAGTATTTTAGAGTCGAAGGGAATAAAGCACCAGAAGTCCGTCCCGTACACTCCTGCCCAAAACGGAAAAATTGAACGCGAAATGCGAACAGTCATGGAGGCCGCTCGTACATTAATGAAAGCAAGTCAAGTTCAAAACAACTTTTGGGCGGAGGCTGTAAATACTGCTGTCTACGTTATTAACAGAACAGGACTAAGTTCGCAAGAAAATAAAACGCCTTATGAGCTCTTTTATCAGAAACAGTTTGATGTGTCTTATTTAAAATGCGTTTTCGGCTCTGAAGTATGGGCGTATATTCCAAAGCAACGGCGGCGAAAACTGGATAGTAAGAGTAGAAGAGGTTTATTTGTTGGATATGGCGAAACTACAAAAGGCTACAAGATATTTTATCCTGAGAGTAAAACTTTTTCCTTGGAAAGAGAAATAATTATATCGCCACACCATGAGCCAACTAATCTACCAGGAAAAGTAGTGGAACATATTGCCACGGTGAATATCGATGTCACTGATCTACGTGCTGCTGCGTCGGCAGTTTCATCAAGTTCAGATACGTCCGTTTCCTATACTGATGCTGAGGATGTACCTGTTGATAACTCTGAGTGTCTTGAAAGTGACAATATGGTTCAGAATGAACCAACTATTAATGACAGTGCTATTTCAAGTGTAGCGGACAGTATGGATACCATGGTTTTGCGACCAAGAGCAAATATAAAACCACCTATTGCTTTACAGGATTATGACACTTCATATTTTACCTTTTTAGAGTCTGAGGAACCTACGTCCTTTAAAGAGGCTAGGTCTTCCCCAAGTGCCTCAAAATGGAAGGAGGCCATGAAGTTGGAAATGAAGGCTTTGACCGATAATCAGACTTGGACATTTATTGACAAGTCTGAAGACGGTGTGTTGACTGTAGATAGTAAGTGGGTATTTAGAATAAAACGCAACGAAAATAATGATAAAGAGTATCTATACTTAAAGTTGCCTGAAAATTTTGACATACCGGTTAACAAAACCAAGTTTAGGTTTAAGAAGTCATTATACGGTTTAAGACAAGCGCCACGTTGTTGTTATGATAAATTTCATGATTTTATTATCGGTCAGAATTTTCAGAAAACTTGTAGTGATCAATGTATGTATTGTGTTTTAAAATGCTAGAGATCTTTTGTTTAATGGATGTTAAGTACTGTGTTATATTTTCATAGATGCCTGTCCTTATTAGTTTGTCTTGGTGTTTATGTTATGAAGTTAGTTGTGTGTTAAGTTTTTTTTTTTTTTTTTTTTTTTTTTTTTTTTTTTTTTAACATGTTTTTTGTTGTACTTAACGTTTACTTTTATTGAGGGGGGCTGTTGTTATTTCAATAAAAGTAGGTTTACTTCTTAATAGACAAATATGTTTTTTTATGAAATAATATTATGTCACTCTGTTCTTCCTTCTTCTCTCTTGTTATCATATACGTCTCTGTACGGTTTATTAAATTATATTCTATTATTCTAAAATACTTCAAGTCTTTCTTTCCAGTAGTGATAACTTCCACAATTTACTCCAGCTTCTATAATGAGCTGGAGCCAGGGGGCCTACTCCCTAAGCACGAAGCCCGTAGTTTCGGCCTTCGTTACGGGCGTTTCTTACTCCGTATCACCTACGGATGGATGATTGGTTCGGGGTCCGAACGAAGTATGAATGACAACATGATTTGCCAGTTGTCCCTACTCCCGATGTGTTTTTGCCCGTCCGAAAAATTTAACTTTTACACTTGTTTTGATGGATCGTAATGTCAGACTGTTGTAGTTATAAAATATAGACCTTTCTTCATCAATGTCACATCACTGAAATAGTAGGTTTACTATAAGAACATCACTAGTAACGCTATGAGTTGTCTGTGATAATCTCTAATAAAAGAACGTTGTGAACTTTACTTTCTTTAATTATTTTATCAGGTTATGGGCCCAGACCCACGTAATTCTTCCAAATTAAGTGAAAATATCATTAAAGACAGTTAAAGTAAAAGTTTTAAAAAACAGTAGTGCAGTTTTTGTTGCTCAGTGACCTTAACTGAAAATTCGCAACGTTGACGCGTGGTCGTGCCGGCAAAAGCGTGCCGTTAAAATAATCTTCAGCTAATCTTCATCAGCTAAAATGTCTTTAAATTAAATGACTCTGATTGAAAGGCTGACAGGAAGGGATAATTATCCCACTTGGAGATTCGCGGTTCAAACATATCTTGAACATGAAGAATTATGGAGTTGCATCAACTCTGTTGAAAAAGTTGACCCAAAATTAGACACGAAAGCTAAGTCGAAAATCATTTTATTAGTTGATCCAATTAACTATATACACATTCAAGAAGCCAAAACAGCGAAAGAGGTTTGGAACAACCTGGCTAAAGCTTTCGACGATAACGGTCTCACACGGCGTGTTGGTTTATTGAGAGATCTGATCACTACAACGCTAGATAGTTGTCAGAATATCGAAGACTACGTAAATAAAATAGTGGGTACTGCCCATAAGTTAAGAAACATCGGTTTTTCTGTGAATGAAGAATGGCTTGGAACCCTATTGCTTGCTGGGTTACCTGAAATGTATCAACCGATGATAATGGCACTTGAGAGCTCCGGTATGGTAATAACAGCAGATTCTATAAAGACAAAATTACTTCAAGATGTCAGAAAAACAGACAATGCAGTACTTTATGCCAATAAAAGTAAGAAAAATAATGCGCAGAATGCCAAACAAGCTCCAGATAAAGTGAACAAACCAAATAAAGGTCCGAGGTGCTATGTATGTAATAAATATGGGCATATAAGCAAGCACTGTAGGAACAAACAGAAAGAACAAAAGGCAAGTGAAAACTCCGGCTATGTTGCTGTATTTTCTGCAAAAACAACAAAAAATGATGATTGTTGGTATATCGACTCGGGAGCATCAATGCATTTAACAATGCACCGTGACTGGCTTTATGACGAAATACCATCTCCAGTGAACACAATTAAAGTAGCTGATGATAAGAAGCTTATTGTAAAAGCATGTGGAAAAGTGGATCTCAGTATTGTTGACAAGAATGGCAAGTCAAAAAGTATCCAAATACAGAATGTTCTCTTTGTTCCTGAACTAGCTACTAACCTTCTTTCTGTAAGCCAAATAATAAAAAATGGCTGTCAAGTACAATTTGACAAAGAGGGATGTCAAATTTTTAACAAATTCAGTGAATTAGTAGCAGCTGCAAAATTAACAAACAATATGTACAGGCTAAATACAAAAAGTATTCCAGCATACATGTCTGCAACAAAAGAAAATGATTGCTATCTATGGCATCAGAGAATGGCACATTTAAACTTCAAAGACCTGAACAAACTATTAGAAAATACTGGTGTGAAAACGGAAAACGAAGATAAAGTAGTATGCATATCTTGTTTGGAGGGAAAGCAAACAAGAAATCAATTTCCATCAGAAGGTTCCCGGGCAAAAGCGATGTTGGATCTCATACACTCGGATGTCTGCGGGCCAATGGAGATTCAGTCCCTTGGAGGTGCACACTACTTTGTCACATTCATTGATGACTTTTCAAGGAAAGTATTTGTTTATTTAATTAAAAAGAAATCAGATGTTTTTGAAAAATTCAAACAATATAAAGCACTAGTAGAAAATCAGCTTAATTTAACAATAAAGACTCTCCGTACAGACAATGGTACAGAATATCTAAGTAATGAGTTTCAATCCTTATTAAAAGGTTGTGGAATTCAACATCAAACATCCACACCTTTTTTTTTTTTTTTTTTTGAGGGTGGGAAATCATCAAATAACTTCTCCCGCTCTGGGTGGAGCGGGAGGGCGTGTCAGACTTTTACTGACTAAAACCCACCCGTGTTCCTTCAGTTGCCTATGCCAGGGCCGCGGTAACCCTTTCAGACAACCCGCGACCCCAGCGGCGTCGGCCCTATTGGGCCCCGTCACTTGCTGACATCTCTTTGAGGCGCGCGTGGAACACGACGCGCCGTCGACTCGGGCCTGGTCCTTACCGGACGGCGAGCTACCCGCTGCTCACCGTCCGCAGGCCCGCGCCTACGGTGGCCGGAAATCGCCCCGCGATTCCCGCCGCCCAGGGCGTCTCCTGCGGCGACTGAGGGCGTGAGGCTGCCTCTCCCTCACGCGTTCCGCCTCCTCCTTCGCGAGCATCACTGCTTCGCAGAAGGAGGTGACGGCCTCCCATGCACTCTCGCTCCGCACCATGGCCTGGACCAGGCTCGGACGCGAGAGATCGCCGCCGCCGATCGCCTCCGTGAGAACACGGCGGTGCTCTGCCCAAGCCGGGCAGACCTCCACTGTATGCTCCACCGTGTCCTCCGGGCGATCTACACAATGGAAACACCCGGGCGTTTCCTCCCGCCTTATGCGAAACAGGAACCTCCCGAAACAACCGTGTCCGGTGAGGACCTGCGTCAGGCGGAAGGTGAGGACGCCGTGGCGCCTCTCTAACCACTCCTCAAAGAGGGGACTTATCGCCGCTATTGTGGCGTGCCCAGCGCTGGGTTGCGACAGTCGCGATCTCCATGCCGCCATGAGATCCCGCCGGAGCTCTGTCCGCTGTACCGTGATTTCTCGCGGCAGCGGAGTTACGCCCCGGCGCTTCGCCTCCTCGCGCCACTCCCACACGTGCGCGAGGACCTTTGCCTCCAGATCCCACGGCGGCAATCCGGCAAGGAGGCTCGCCGCCTCCCGGGAGACCGTGCGGTATCCCCGGACTAGCCGGATGGCCATGACCCTCTGGGACGCGTTCAACCTGCCGGCTGGTCCCAGCCTTAGGGAACGCGCCCACACCGGTGCTCCGTAAAGGGCCATGGACCGCACGACCCCCGCGTAGAGCCTCCGGCAGGAGGCGTTTGGACCCCCCAGATTGGGCAGGAGCCGCCTCAAGGCAGCCCCAGCCCGTGCCAGTCTGGGAGCCAAACGTCGGAAGTGCTCCACGAAGTTCCACCGGCTGTCGAGGACGAGTCCCAGGTACTTCATCGTCGACCCGACACCGATGTGAACCCCTCCCACCGTTATTTCGGAACCCGACGGTGGCGCATTCCGAGGACCATGAAAACACATGGCCTCGGACTTGTGCAAGGCCACCTCGAGTCCCAACTGCCGGATCCTCTCCACGACTATCGCAACCCCGCGTGTCGCTAGTTCAGCCGCCGCCTGGTGCGACCTCCCCTGCGCCAGGACCAGCGTGTCGTCAGCGTAACATACTACGCTGACGCCGCTTGGGAGGTCGGCGCGCAGCACCCAGTCGTAACCGATGTCCCACAGATGCGGCCCCAAGACCGATCCCTGTGGGACACCGCACGACATCTCTCGCCGGTTCCACTCTCCCTGATGACCGGGGTAGATGACGGCCCTGTCCGTCAGATAGGCCTCGACCACTCGACAGAGGTAGGTCGGCATCCGGTGATACCGCAATGCCTCCCTGATGCAACTCCAGGGCAGGGTATTAAAGGCGTTGGCGATGTCTAGGGACACCGCCAAGACGACCCCACCCCGGGCCACTGCATCCCCCGTCGTGAGGGCTCGCACGCGCATGATGGCGTCCACCGTAGAGCGCCCCTTGCGGAAACCAAACTGGGTCTCCGCCAAATCCGGCCCCTCCTGCACCAGCCACCCGACGAGGCGGTCTGCAATTACTCTTTCAAAGAGCTTGCCCACCTCGTCGAGCAGCACGATGGGCCGGTAAGCGGACGGAGAGTCCGCAGGGCGCCCCGGCTTCTTAATGAGGACCAGTTTCCCCGTCTTCCAGCGAAGTGGGAACTGGCCCCTCTCCAAGCATGCGCTTAGGAGCCCCCCTAGTCGAGGCCCGAGAGCCCCAAAGGCCAGAACCCAGGCTCTTCCAGGTAAGCCGTCGGGTCCTGGGGCGGTATTTTTGGCACTAAGCCTGCGTACCGCCGCTCTCAACTCTACCTCGGTCACTTCCGGAGTATCAACGTCGTCGTCGGTGTCGTGGTCCGCAGCGGGCACCGCATGAGGCGGAGCCATAGGCGGGGGAGTATGTTCCCCTCGCGAAGGGAACAGAGCGCTCACCACGTCCTCCACGAGCTCGGGCCGGAGACTCTGCGTCAGCGGGGGCGCCCATGGGCGGAGTTTCTCCCGCACCAACTTGTAGGGGCGCCCCCATGGGTCTCTGTTCAGAGTCTCCAGCGACTCCTCGCGGCCCAGATCCCTGGACCGCAAGATCTCCGCTCGGAGGGCGGTCTTCGCCGCTCTGTACCCCTCGTACAGCTCCGCCTGAATGGCTTCCGTATCCGGAGGGCGGATACGGAGCCTGCGGTGCCTGGTGTACAGGCGTCGCGCGGCGACGCACGCCTCGCGCAGTGCCGTCAGCTCCGGCGACCACCAATACACCTGGCGAAAGGCGCGACTGGGCTGGACCCGGGGCATTGCCACGTCGCACACTTCGGACATGGCCTCCCGGAACCACTCCGCCTCGTCATTGATGTCGGCAGGCCTGTCCGGTGGTGACACCCAGGCCTGCACGATCGAGGCTTCCAGGAGGAGCTCCCGGTTCCAGGAGGAGCTTACACACCCCAACAAAATGGGATGGCAGAAAGGATGAACCGCACCTTGCTAGAGAGAGCTCGTTGTATGCTCATTAATGCTAAATTACAGAAGCAGTACTGGGCAGAAGCAGTGTCGACAGCAGCATATATTACCAATCGCTGCCCAACAAGAGCTCTAGGATACTTAACACCCGAAGAAATATGGACTGGAGAAAAACTAAATATTAGCCATCTAAAAATATTCGGTTGTGAAGCAATGGTGCATGTACCAAAAGAAAAGGTCAAGAAATGGGACTCGCGGGCAAGAAAACATATATTTATTGGCTATAGCGAACAGACTAAAGGTTACAGGCTTCTCGATCCTGAAACAAACAAAGTATTAATAAGTAGAGATGTGATATTCATAGAAAGTTCAGTTGTGAGAAATTGTACTATGCTACCATTGTCAGAGTCAGTAGAAGCAACTAATAAGAATAAAGATGATTCTATTAGTAATAATTCTAATTTACAAGAATCTTTTGAACAAAGTGAAACAAGTGATGAATCTTTTCACTCCGATGAAGGATCATTATATGAACCAGAAGAAATAATAGATTTAACTGAGTTAAATAAAAATATAACAACAAGATCGAAAAATAGAATAATGAATAATGAAGGTAATAGCGATGAAGTTTCAGAACAGCAGGACACCCCTCAAACTTACAGTGAAGCTACATCATCAGAGAATGTCAATGCAGAACAATGGAAGCAGTCTATTAAAGATGAGTTGAGTGCACATGCAGAGAATAAGACTTGGCAATTAGTGGAGAAACCACCAGGTCATCGGATAATTGGTTGCAAATGGGTGTTTAGGATAAAACATCATCCAACGGGTCCGATATATAAGTCAAGACTATGTGCCAAAGGTTGCTCACAAAAACAAGGCATTGATTATACTGAAACCTTTTCACCGACTGTAAGGTATGATTCTGTTAGAGTTTTACTTTCAGAAGCAGCTCAGCATAATCTAGAAATGGTCCAATTTGATGTGAAAACTGCATTTTTATATGGAGATGTGAAAGAAACCATTTATATGACACCACCAGAGGGTCTAGAAGCTCCATCAAATCAGGTATGTAAACTTAACCGTTCACTTTACGGTCTGAAACAAGCACCCAGGTGCTGGAATCATAAGTTTGATGTTTTGCTAAAGAAATTCGGTTTTGAAAATAGTAACTCTGATAGATGTGTTTATATTGGAAAAGTTAACAATAGTAGAGTATACCTTTTATTATATGTTGATGATGGGCTCCTGCTATCGGACTCAAGAAATTCATTAGATGTTGTCTTGTGTGAATTGAGAAATAATTTTGAAATTAAAATATGTGAACCAAAGAATTATGTTGGACTGCAGATAGAGAAGTCCAAAGGATGTATTTTCATTCACCAGACAAAATATATTGAGCAACTGTTACATAAATTCAATATGCATAATGCTAATGGCAGTAATATTCCAGCTGACCCTCATACTACACTTGAAAAAGGCTCTGCAGTCTCGGATTGCAACATTCCCTACAGAGAGGCTGTTGGATCACTAATGCATTTGGCCATAGTAAGCAGACCTGATATTATGTACGCGGTCAGTCTGGTGAGTAGATATCTCAATAGTTATGATCACACACATTGGAACGCTGTCAAGAAAATAATGAAGTACCTAAAGGAAACTAAAAGTTTTGGTTTACGTTATATGTCATCTAAGCATAACGTAGTACAAGCTTATTGTGACGCAGACTATGCCAAAGACACATGCACACGTCGGTCTCTGACTGGTTATGTATATATTAAAAATGGAGCTGCCATAACATGGGCAACACAGCATCAGCAAAGTGTTGCTTTATCAACTACGGAGGCAGAGTTTATGGCTGCCTGCGCTGCAACTAAAGAAGCTTTGTGGTTAAAAAAACTTTTGATTGATATAAGTGCATTTAAACAAGATTCAGTGTGTTTAAATATAGACAATCAGAGTGCAATCTGTTTAATAAAAAATGTGGACTACCATAAACGCTGCAAACATATTGATGTCAAGTATAACTTTATTAAAGAAAAGTATGTAGAGAAAGTAATTGACTTGAAATATGTTTGTACCAAAGAGCAATATGCTGACTTATTTACAAAAGCTTTACCTAAAGATAGATTTATGTATCTTAGAGATAAGATAGGAGTTGTAAAATTAACTTGATTAATGTTACATTTTTGTAAACTACTCATGAGTTTAACTTTGTATTTTTGTTTGCAAGTGTAAGAAGACAGTCTTTAGGTAAGAGAGTAACTTTGTTTGTTATGATAATTAATGCAATTTAAGTGTAGGTTGCATAATTATGTTTTTTAGTTCTTTTCATGTCTTAGTTAAGAAGAAAGGTTCCAATTTGGTAAGAGTGTTGTAGTTATATAAATATAGACCTTTCTTCATCAATGTCACATCACTGAAATAGTAGGTTTACTATAAGAACATCACTAGTAACGCTATGAGTTGTCTGTGATAATCTCTAATAAAAGAACGTTGTGAACTTTACTTTCTTTAATTATTTTATCACAGACGGACGGATGAACGGATGGAAAGAAAGATGGACGGACTTAGGGAGTAGGATCCCTGTCCCGGGCATCAAGGGTTTCAGTGTGTTGTATATGTAACTGAACCATTTCTGATTTCATGTCTTGGCTCTTTTTTAACAAGTTCATTATTTCCCTTTCATTGTCATCAGCTTCCTTCGTCAATCGGTCACACAACTGCTTAGAAGCCTTGAGTTCGCTCAAAGCCTGGCTGATCTTTGCCTCTTCTTGGCGAGCATAGGCTTTAGGGGTCACAATCATGATTAGAAAAGGAGAGGAAACACAGGTAGGTAACGATTTAAAAAAAAATCATTTTAATAGTTGTGATTTCAGGTTCTATACTCTATGGTACATAATTTATTGCATACATTATTATACTCGTATGTTCATGACCAGCGGCGCGTGTTCGTATTATTTTGATATTGTAAGCTTAGTCCATTTGATTTCTGACTTATAATCATTTGTATATCATAATGTACAATATACTACACCACGTTCCTACGCGATCCAACTTTAAGAATCGCTCAGAACGGCAACTTCTATGGCTGTGACGGTAGCGTATCGTCCGGTTATGGAACGGGATAGTTTGAGATTGACTATTTAACAGATATAACTGTTATAAAAATAACTAATTTCAATTTTCTTTTGATTTCAAGTCTCGTTTCGTCTTGTCTCGTTTTTCAGTATGTAGCAATGACGTCATAATCTTCTAATACAGCAAGAGCACTACCTCAAACAATTCGCGCTATAAGGCGTGCAATGCTCAAGTATAAATGATTATACAGCAATGCAAAGTTCAGTACAGCCTCAGTCCGAATTCAGTAAAAATATTTTCCCAGAATTGCATTTCTTCTTCATACGGTGCATTGCCGGATTGCAGCTCGTTGCCTATGTCAAAATATTCTTGGTTTTCGAGAGAATACGGAGTCCACTCTGCGCCTAAAGAGTCATCAGGCGTTGGGTTTCTGGAATAAAAAGAAAAGAAAGTCGCATTATTTTGTGTCTAGAAATGACGATCTATAGTCATACATACGAGTATACCTAGTAGATCGTTGCGATAAACTACATAGTGGTTGAAAATATTATTGTAATAATGGCGTGTTGAGAGTATAAAGTGCGAATCTGTAAAGTACAGTCAGCCTCAAAAAGAAGCATATATCGACAAGAAGTTTTTGCAGTTTTGCCGCATTATAATTTAAAATCCTAGTTTCAAATGTGTAAACTGAACACTATATAGTTTGGACGGCACTGTAATTGTCTACAATCTTTGTTACTATTGTATTAATGTACAGCCACAAACCATATTACACATACTGATTTTGGGTACGCTATAAATACAAATTGTAGACATTCAAATTAATTCTTGTCGATTTACCTTTTTGAGGCTGACTTTACTTATGATGTCAGTATGGACATGGTTGTTACTATTGGTGATGAGGTAGAATTTGAGCAATTGTTTTCGGTGTATAAACCTAACCAAAATGCAAAGCTGCACTTACCCGTATTTAGCAAAATTGGTCCATAGTTTTGTGACTTTCTCAATATAGTAGAATTCAATAGAGTTCATGTCAATTAAAGGCTGTTCTCTCGCATTAAATAGATACATTAAGTCATCACCATGGGCAACAACTGGCTTATCTCCGACTAAATGGCCTATACCCATTAATTTAGAAACAATATTCAATTCAGATGTGCACGTGAACTTAAACAAATATATTTTGTTCTTCTGAGAGCGAGCACATATCTTAACCCACCTCATCGTGGGGAATACGAACCCATCCATAGAATAGTAGTTTGATAATTTGTCCCAATCATTTGGTATTGAAATCTCATTCTTGAAATAATATTCTTTGATTTTTGTCCCAAGTTCTAATTGTTTATTTACTGATAAATCGAGTGACATTGGATAGGAAACAAAAAACTGTGGGTAGCTTCTAGCTTGATCTAGACTTTCTTCGAAATCGCCAAAGATGGCTACCCCCATAAGACCTTCATCGGCAGTGTATCCTATCATAACATCGACTCCTTCATGAACACTATTTGATACTGCATCGACCATATCTCCATAGTAAAATCTCTCATTGTTTCCAAATTCTTTTTCATCAGCCACACTAAAATAAACTTCAACATTGGTCCTTACTTTTTCGGAATAAGTTATAGGAACCACGGCTTGTATAAGGGAATCCATTGGTTGATTTTTTAAGAATTCGTAAACTTCTTTAATGTCATCAGAATAGAATCCTAAATTTCTTGCCAATGCGAAGCCTCTTTCACGTGGTTGGTATGGTTGTGCCCAGTAACCAACACTGACGCCACTCTGAACAATAGCTCTCCTGAATAAACCCTTTGACATTGGCGATATTAAGTGATAGGAGACACTGACCGCACCAGCACTCTCACCAAATATGGTTATATTTTCTGAGTCACCACCGAAATTGGCGATATTATTCTTCACCCATTTGAGAGCTTCTACTTGGTCTTTCATACCAGCATTTCCAGGCACATCTTCTGTGTCTAAACAAAGGAAACCAAACACTTCGAGTCGGTAATTAATCGTGACAAGAATAACATCTTGTCTTATAAGGAACTTAGGACCGTATGCGTCATCATCTCCAGCACCAGATACGAAACCTCCTCCATGTATCCAGAACATAACAGGCAGTGGTGTGTCAGGTTGGACGTCAGGTGTATATACGTTGAGATACAAACAGTCTTCACTACCACTTTTTTGTTTATTACCAAACAGTTCGTACTGAGCACACTTGGAACCAGATTCATTTGCGCTACGAACTCCTTCCCACGGTGTCGAAGGTTGGGGGGCCTGTCAACAATATAAACAATGTTTTGGTAAACAAGAAAGAACTACTACAAACCACTTTCTCGCAAGTGGCCGCATCAGACAGGGCACCGGCATTCGATATAAGATAAAGTTTTGTTATCATTAAATGTTGCGTTATCATTCGATTGACAAATAATTCACTAAGAGCAGGTCAAAAAAAAAAAAAGAAAAAAAGGCAATGGTAGGTAAATGGCAATAAAGAATAATTTTGTTTCTTGACGTTGCTGATTGGTTTATGTTCATTACTGTTTTTATTTGTATTTTTAACAAACATTAACGCATTGACATCATATCTGTGTTTCCCCGAAGGATTATGTAAAACTTTATATAGGACAAGCCTAATGCAATTAATGGCCCCAATTTCAGACACTGCGCTGCTTCGGAGACTTTCCATATGGAAAAAAAAACAATTACACTTAGCCAGACTTCGGGATCAAATCCACCCCATGCTCAGCGTCACGGTTGCGAACATAGGACTAAGGACACAGTCAATATGAATATTAAAATGATGTTCATAGAACCTTACCTTGAACCTCAGTTCCCCGAGTGGCGGCAGCGCGTACGGTATCCCCTTGAAACTCCAGTACGTGCCACCGTACTCGTTGTGCACCAGCTCTCCCTCCAGCAAGCCCTCGCTCACTCTCACTTGCACCATCGTCGTCGAGTTCCCAATCAGTAACACACACAACCACACGATGCTTATTAGTAATGCCATTGATAATGTCAGTATTACTATCAATTTGTATTTAGTAAGCATAACGTTGAATTTTACAGCTTAATATTCTGTTCGTTGTACATGTTATACATGTTAGTCCTGCAGCTATTTACAGATCTGTGTAGCTGAGCGTGTTTGAGCACAAATATATAAGCCTAAGATAAGGTCTAAGATATCGTATCATACTTCCACAGGACTTAAATATCGACCTCAAGACTGGTCTGGACTGGCTTCAGCTGTGACAACAAGATGTATTGATAAAGATAAGAAGTTATTAATTATTTGAGTGTCGTGTGCAAACCAGGTAAAACTGTTTCCATCCGGAAAAAACCGGTCAAGTGCGTATTGGCCCACGCACAATGAAGGGTTCCGTAGTTGAAAAGAATTTATCCCAAAAACAAACTTAACATTGTAGTTGAAAAACATATACTCCCATACATGGATATACGTCACGATCTATCAATATCCAACTGCAAATTTAAGTTTGTAATCCCAAATATTTTTTATGTGATAAAATTGCAAATTAACGATTTTCAGACTTTTTCCTTTACTTGTGCTTGCAGAATGCAGACCTTGCTTCTAACCAAATTTCATGATTCTAGGTCAACGGAAAGTACCCTAAAGGTTTTGATTTACTTGCGAAAATCAAAATTCTTTATTGCGTTCACTTAGAAACTTGATTTTTTTTGAGCTTCAAGGAACCATCATAGACCTACATGTTTAATATTAATTTCAGCTTGACAACTTCAGGTGTTCCTGAGAAAAAGGGTTTGACACACTGAAAGACAGACAAACGGACAACGAAATGATCCTAAAAGGGTTCCGTTTTTTCCTTTTAAGGTACGGAACCCTAAAAAATCCTAAATACTGATAGAATTTTCCTTGAACTTTTTGTATGATTTGATAACCAGAAAACATTTGCACGCGAAACATTTAATGATACCAGGATTACAGTAATGCGAACTGCAGCAACACAACGGTGTAGTTAGTGAGACGCGCCGCCAGGTGGAGCAGTAGACACATGTCTACGTAGAACAGTCGACAGGCGCGCATCTTCTTCGTTCGTCGAACTTATGTTCTTGTCTTCAATCTATCAGTGCCTCCAGTCAAAAACGGAATAAGTCGAGTTATGCCCTTTTGTTTTTATATCACCATTGTAATCTACGTGTTCTGTTACATAACATATCAAAAGGACATAACACTAGCTCAATCCTAACTTGTTTTTTCTAATTTATCAAGGGCATAACTCAACTGCTTGTAAAGGCACATCCATCGATATCAAGAAAATTTCAGTGCTTAATAGACACATCTACAAAAAATCCTAAAACACAATCGAACGCAAAGGCATGAAAACAGTTAATTTAATTACAAAAAGACACAACTCATGTAGTGCCAAAGTTTTTTAAACACAGTAAGAAATAAATGCAGATAACCCATTTGGTAAGCATGTTTGAAAGGGAACAACTGCATTTCTACGAATAATTTTCTAAAAATAATAAATTATGGATAGATGTGCAAGGTACGATTCTGAACTATAAAATATAATTCATAAGTCCAGTTTCTCAATAAATGAACTGAAGTAAAAATTTTCACTTTGGTTCATTTATTGAGATAATTTTTTTTTATGCGTATTCAATTTAAGTTTTCTAGACAAACTTTTAAAAGTGATATCACATCATTTTATTTTAAGCTATTATTCAGTTAAACCGATCATTAAGACTTGTAATTGATTTTTGACACTTGTTGTTCGAACTTTCCGTCGTTTGGTCAGAGTGTAGTGTTTGTTTCTTCATAATGGAAAAACAAAACGAAACGCGGTAGAAAAATTACTAAGTTAGTGTTAAAACTATCTGAAATTGTAAGTATTTTATGGAATTACTTTGATTTAAACTGTGTCATGCTCATATTATATCAACCTAGTACTAGAAACCAAACTTTTTACAGGTACCTTCCCACTTGGTAAACTTTGTTAAAAAACGTTATTGGTATGAGTTACATGGATTTAATGTACCAATAGGTCGATGCATATTATAGATGCCTATAAACTTATACCTTACTGTTTTTGATATACCTCTTAGAATTATTTTAAAGCTGATAGAATCTAATTATTATTTGTCATCAATACCAACAAATAAAACGTACACTGGCAGGATATAAGCTGGTTCAAAAACACACAAACCGATCTCACCATTTAGATTGGCTTTATAGTTGACAACAGCTGGTTGTCAACTATAAAGAAAGAAAGAAAAAGAAAGAAAACACATTTATTTAGCACAGACTAAATTAAAGACTAAATTAAAAAATCTATATTTGCGATGCAACAACAACAAAAAAAATACAATGCAGGAATGTCAAGAAGCCAATCTAAATAGTTAAATTGATGATTTTAAACAAATTTCATTCCAAAGACATGGAAGAGCCAAAAAGGGACTTGAAAATTTGTATGAAATGCCGTAGTGAGCCAACGCTCTTAATGCAAGTGTCAATAAATATGTTTAAAGTTGCAAACCAACAAAGATCCGATACGTCATCATAATAGCATTTCATTAAGTGTCATCTCCGATACACCTCTCCCAATAAGCGTGGAGAAAAAACGAGATATAATGACACTTCTAAATAAACACAATGTCAAGATTTCTAAATGAATTTGCTGACTTCTGAATCGGAAAGAGCAGAAGACGAGTCTGACTTAAATTTTACACCAGGCAATGAAGAGGACCGCGAGGAAATTTTGAAATATTTCATTTAAAGCGTTGATTTATTAAATAAATGTAAGATTTCATAGACTATTGTTTTAATTATACATTTTTTGTTAGTTATTTAAATCCTTGACATCGATAGCAGAAGGAAACATGTCGTTATATCTGTCTTAAGCATTTATATAATAAGGCAATAACTTGTAATATTACTTTAAATACGACCAAAATGACTAGTATAGATAACGTTATGTCATTATTACTTCGTTAACAAGAGAACAACTGAAGAAAAACTAAAAAAATATAAAAAAATATATAGTAGGAGTGACTGAATGTGGGAATGATTCCCGTTAAATGAAAGGGCTATTTTTTACCCACAATGTAAGTTTAAAAGAAGTTTTGATTTTAATTGCGAAATACTAAAAAACATCAAAAGTGTTGTTTTTTGCCTCTCCTGAAAAGTGACGAATTTGAGTTGTTTCCTTTTTTCTGGAGGCGCTGCTATATAAGTTTGAATACGCCATTAGTTGCTTTAATGTTTATTTGTACGTCAGTAACGTTTGTTAGAGTCTACTTCAAATCTCATTTACCTGTACAATCATTTGGTCTTGAGAATATAAGCGCATGTGTACTGAGTGTCCTCCACAGCTGTATAGAACGCCTCGCAGTACAGACTCAGTATGGTTTGTAACATCAAGTTTTTAATTATACAAATGCAAAACAGCACTGATGATGTCATTGCTACATACTTAAAATGAGCGAACACAATCATTGACCAACAACAGTTTATCCGATAGTCAGCCCTCACCAGCTTGTTTGATACCAGCATGTGATACTTTATTACAAAAAGGTTATCTCTCTGATGGTTTCCCTAAAATAGTTAAAGTTAATTTTAAAACTCTTTACTGTATAAAAACCCCAATGAATAGTGATATTTAGTGATAACATTGGGAAAGAAATGGGCCAGTTATTCAAATATTTCGAAGGGACAGTGAGTTACCAATGATTATATGCCTAGCTTATGTTATTTGCTAAAGTGACAAAGATTATGGCTTTAAATTTCCACCAGGATACAACTTTAATAATACTAATCAATTTAGTAACAGAAGAAATGTGAATCAGGACAGTCTGTTTCATTACATAAAGAAACTATTTGAGCTAGACTTAGTACAGATTGTATTATTTCAATATACTTAAAAATAAGCTAAAATAACTTAAAAATATAATATCTTAAACTAAAACTAATAAAAAACTAAAATATGGCGTCGAAAAATTCCTCCGCATCGCTGTCGACTGGTAAAGTACCCAAGAGACTGGCGGCATTGCCACGTTGTATGGCAATGCTAATCCTCTGGCCAAGGTAAAAGCCAGCCCTTGGGTCACGGGAAGAGTCAACAAGCCGTTTGGAGATTTCCTTAAACAAACTATGAGCACTCGGACCCCACGGCCCAAGGGTTTCAACCCCAAACGGCTCAAAAATATAATTACCGATAAGGTTATTATACTTCCGCCGCTTGAGGTTTTCCGCAGCCGCAGCAGCAGTGCCAGCACAGCACGCCGAGCCAGGAAGATTGTTATGTTTATATTTCCCTATAGTAACAGTTTTCCACAGATAGAAACTATGTAGAAAGAACAAACAATTGTATCTGTATGCAGCAAAGGGATTACTTAGAACAAATTTTTAAGAAGTTCTGTATGAATAATGCAAATACTGCTAGTACTCCAGGAGCCATCATCATTACTCTGTTAATTTTCCTTATAGATAAGCTGTGGGCTCATTATTTTTGTGTTCTGTTTCTAGACCCGACATTATCATTTGCTGTGATAGTATTAAGCAGATTATGTAAACAATCCAAGTCAGCAACATGTCAATGCTATGAAACGTAATTAGATATACGGTATTAGATTTATTAATACAGAAGATTTGTGTATAAAATATGGAGAAAGTAAGAAAGAAAATACGTTTATTTGCGGTAAACATGACGCAAAGAACAACAAAATTAAATAACAATTTATAAAGGTGAACGTCCACTGGTCCGCGCCGGCCGCACCGCACGCACGGCACGCAACGGATTGAACGGATTTGCCGATGGCATGCGTCCACTATCCACCGATCCGCGCCGCACAGTGGTCTGAAAAGCTAGTACCATAGTCATAGAAACTTAAAGTCAAAAATTCAATCTGCCTACCCTTTTCCCAAATATGTTGGGGTCGCCTTCCAGTCGAACCGGATGCAGCTGAATACTAGTATTTTACATGAAGGGACTGCCTATCTGACCTCCACAACCCAGTAACTGGGTAATACGATACCCCTTGGTAAGACTGGTTGTCAGACTTTCGGGATTCTGTCAAAGAGGGTAACTGTCAAAGATCCACGAATGACAGCCGAGACCAACGGCTTAGCGTGCTTTCCGAGGCATGGAGGATATACCCAGATATGTAATGACGGTCACCCATCCACGGACCAACCCCGGAAAGCGTAGCTTAACCTGATGGAAGGACCCGTACGGCTGTTATTAGTTAGCCATGAGCTCCTCTCCTTATAGAAACTTAAAGTAAGGAATTAAAAGAAAAATGTAATGCCTCCTGGTATACCTGCTTTTACCTATGGATGGTATAAGTAGCGCGCGCACGCGCACGCGTGAGAAAAAAAGTTTTGTGTTATTCGGGAGAAAACACATATACTTAGTATTTTTTTTTTTAAACTGAATGAAACTGATAGGCTGGTGCTCACACGAGCTATTATACCATACACGGCGATCAAGATGACATACAATTTTGCACCTTTGGGTGCCGCTTTTTTAAATTTGGAATTTTCGATTGTATTCTTTGACGTGGTTAAATGAATTTTGATTGTATCCGTTTTCTTCTATAAAATTGCATTCCAAGAACTAATTAACTCACTTGCTAATCACCGTGATTATGGTTAAATTACGTAAAGGGAGGTAAACCAGAAGCATTACATTTTTTTAAATTCCTTTTAATAGTATGGAGCTCGATTTCCAGACCACTGTGCGCCAGCCGGAATGGACGCCGCCGGCACGCAGCGTATTGGACGGATTTGCCGGTGTCATTTTAGAATAATAACAAAGCATGGAAGGAGTGCTAAAATAGCAACTGAACTCAATATATTTGTTTCATTTTGACTTATAGAGCCGGTATGATGTTAGAAAAGGACACGTATACCTACAGAAGACGTTTCGAAATGTTGTAGGTTGTTATTCATTTTATTCTGACTAGTGATGTGATCCACAAAATTTCAACGTCTGTCTGTCATTTTTATGCTGCCAAAAATAATACCCGTAGGTACCTAAAATTTATAAATTACTAAGCATACCTACTTAGGAGGGATACATAATATGTATCTTCATCGTTTTTTTTTTAAGTTAGTTCAAAATGAAACGATACTTTAATAAGTATGAATTAAATAATTCGTTATCATCGTCATCATCAAAACACAGTTGTTATGTATTTATATTCGTTGATCAGCTTATATCCGGCAAGAAATTGAGCAAAAACTTATCGATGGAAGGTTAATATTTCTTTTATTTTCTTTTCGTGATGAATAGAACTTGCAGCCCCAAACCACACTAGACATTGCTCCACACGTCCACACACTATTTGTAGTTAAACAAAAAACGTAGAAATATTATTGTTAGAACATCCCAGAACCATGGACGATTACGACAAATACATAGACAATGAACACGCGAATAAGTCAAGTAGTTCAATGAACGAATTGTCAGACATTAAATTAAGTACCTACCTACTATCAAATTTGGCCGGGTTGAATGAAAACCAATATAACCAAATGACAGTTCATCTTGTGTCATGCCAAAAAAGTAAAACCAAGAGTAAATAATTTTTATCTCTTTCCCACATCCTTTTTCGGGGTGTCATGCATCCACTATTTTTATTCTGAGTGTTTTATTGTTATCAGTAGACGTCGTCTATCATGAAGGTTGACGAAGATATTATTATTATCAGTTGCTTGTTGGCAGAAGAAGAAGAACGTAAAACTAAACGTAGAAAGTGAGTTCACGATTTAATTGACTTGAATTAGGAATTTAATTTAATTTGAATTTAATTTAGGGATTGACCAAGCACACACAACACACAATAAATCACAAAACACACACACACAAATCACAGAATAAATAATAATACCTACTTGGCAGCGTGGGGCGTCGCGTGATCGCGTCAGACGTGTTTAGCTGAGTGCGTATAGACCCTGACTGACTAACAAGAACAACGTGTAGTTGTCGAGAGCTGTAAGTGCTTAGCTCTAGCGGTGTGTACCAGTGCAAGAGTAATGTAATAATTTTATGCTAATTCTATTGATGATTTTATTTATTATTGCAAAGCTAGTACCTACGCTCTACGGCAGAAGCAACTGCACCCGTCGACAGGTCGACGACTGCAGTGCAGTTGCCTTTCCCGTTGATGCGTGCCGCTCATGTTTATGAGCACGAGGGTAAACCTTTTTTTTTGTTCTTAATTTTAATAATGAAGCACAACAGATATGCAGTCAGAAAATCAATGTTATTTTATTTTTTTATCTAGACTGGTCTTTATACATGTAAGGACTAGTTTAGATAAAAAAAATTGTAAATGTTATGCTTGGTCAATCCCTAGAATCACCTAGAGATGACACTGACAGATGCGGTGAGTGGTACGAGAGCCCATGACCAAAATTTTTGTCTTATCGTTTTAAGATCAAAACTGTATAAAATCGATAGATTTGGTTATTCTGAATCCAAAAATATGAATTTAAGAAATTTTCCGCGTCACGTCTGACCTGACCGCATTTTCAAATATGTTAAAATAAAAAATACTGTTTCATAGCAATCTATCTGATTTTCAGAATGTAGTTGAACGATAGATTTTAGATACCGAAAACACAATTTTCAGAAACTAGTAGCGTCACACGTACCTACCCAGGAGCCCATTTGAGAAAATTAAAAATGAGGCAGAAAAAAACCCAAAGCAACCCGTCTGAAAATCATGTTTTCAGGTGTACGTTGATCAGTTGATGCGAATAAAACAATTTTCAGAAGAAAGAGCATCGTATGCTTTAAAAGCATTTTGAACGTGTCGAAAAATTTTGCCGATCAGTGTCTGAAAACTATTGAACATGATTAAAAAGGTTGCCCAGATGTATAAAAAGATGATGTCAGACAATTTATTGTCGCGCCTTACTTTTTCAATAGTCAAAATTAGTAAAAAATAGTCAAAGTATTGCGGCGTGTATCGTGCAAATGAATAAGCTGAAACTCTAAAATTTCTATGTCCGTTTCAACACCATGTGGTAACTCAATGTTGGAGTAAATCAATTTCCTCGCAAAATGCTTTTTACTCCGATAGTCAGCTACTTCTGTACACTTTTGAAAATTCTAATGCGTAAATGTCTTCACTTTCTCGATTTTTATATATCTTTGCAAAACACACAGATCAGGGGGCTTACTATGAGCTCTTATAGCAGGGCAGAAGCTGAACGGTTCCAGTGTGAGAGAGAGACGGAGCTATAGCACCATCTTTTTTTCTCAACGGATCCATGATGTTTTTTCACGTGGTAGGTCTTTTTTTTTCAGGTTAGCCATTTTTCATACAAGACCACTTACAGAGCATATACATATATGTTAATATACCTTACAAATGGTGGGAATAACCTGCTGACGCTTGCGCTAGTGAAGCGAAAGATAAGAGCGTAAAAAGCACCGCGCGCGCGTTTGTCGGGCGACTCCGAAACGTGCTTTTGGTTTTTGGAATTAACGTGACATTTAAAATTTCTGAAATGAGGTTTATGGTAACCCAGGTAACTAACAAAAAATTTAATGAAATATTGAAGCAGTTTGCTATGATACAGATCGGTTAAATTTTTTGACATTGTTGAAAATGCGCTCTCGCCACATGTGACGCGCAAAATATCTGAAAACAAACTTTTCGTAATAAAACTACGAAACCTATGTACATTTTTATCTGACATATTGTGATAAAACCATCTGCCTATTTTTTTTGACGTAGCAGAAATGGACTTCCATAAAACTATGACGTTTCTGACGGGTGCTGCTCACTGAGTCGGGTTCAGAATCATCTAAACTAGGTAACGATTTTATACGGTTTTGGTCGTAAAACGATGCGACATGGTTTTGGTCATGGCCTCTCGTACTACACAGTTCCGTGCCGATGACGTCACAAGGCATTCCGTGTGACGTCACCGGCATTCCTTGTGACGTCACCGGCACGCAACGCCTTTTTTGCTCATATATGCCGGCGGTCGGTGCGGCTGGTACCGCTAGTGGACGCAGTGCTATATGAATTCATACAGAGCAAACCAAAATCCGTTGCGTGCCGTGCGTGCGGTGCGGCCGGCGCGGACCAATGGACGCTCAGCTTAAAAGTAATGATAATTCAGGTGGTTATTCAGATTCAGATTTTCCAAGCGACCCATTTACGCGACCCAGCCACTCTAGCGGTGCGTAGCCAGCGTAGCGAAAACGGTAAACTGACCCAAGCCACTGCTAGAGCTGACTAGCTAGAGCTAGACCCTGTGCTAGAGCTAAGTACACATAAAGTTACAAGGAAACTGTCATGATTTCCAAATACTTAATAATAAGTAAGTTTCTTTCTAAGTTATGCTGATGACATGGTGCTGATGAGCGCTTCGATCTGCGGCTTGAGGAAGCTGTTACGAATATGCGAGGAATATGCTTGTGGTCACGGTTTATTGTATAACGTAAGGAAGAGCCAGTATATGATCTTTGAGACCGCTAGTGCGAAATGTCCGGAAACCATAGCTCCGGTCAGACTTCCTTTGGAAAGGGTTGACCGGTTTAAATACTTGGGGCATATTTTGACTGTCGACCTCAAAGATAACGCAGATATGGAACGGGAGCGGAGGGCGTTGTCTATTAGAGCGAACATGATCGCCCGCAGATTTGCACGGTGCTCTAACGGTGATGCAGTCTTGGGCTCACTACTCTAATAGAAGTTACGGCGCCATCCGCGTCCAGTATAATAACGCGTTCAGGGCGGTGATGGGGCTGCCCCATAGATATCCGGAGATATGCCTTCATTGCGGAATAATAAGGAGTCCTAGTGACGCCGCTTATCTCCCACCCAAATAATCACAACATTAACAAATAGTGTACTTACGACACACACTTAAAATTTGAACACGCACATTAAGAAGAAAGCAGCTACACTAAATCAATTTCTAATAGCACACATACATAGAATGGGCGGGGCATTCACTTGTAAACATTTGCTATTCGCGAACATTCAATGCACACGCAAGCAATTGGGGAGTCGAAAGCGATGGTCGATAATTTTTATCGATATTTAATTTTAGCACATTCTTGTATTAAAATAACTTAGTTTAATTTTCTTAATATTTTATTACCGGTTAAAGGGAACGCTTTCTGTTAAATATAATACTGTATATTTATATAATAATATATTACTTAATATTTAAAAAAATGATTTTAATCAAAAATGCCTACCTACATTCATAACATAACATAACATCACGCCTGTAATCCCCGTAGGGTTAGGCAGAGGTGTAACCATTAGCCTACCTACATTCAGGTTTGGTTTAATTCAGTTTAATTGAGTGTGGAGTTCATATAATAGAGAGTAGGCTTGAGTCTTAGCAGTGGGAACTGTAATAATAAAAATAAGGTAATAGAAAATAAAAATCAAATAAAATTAGAATTATTTATTGTCCAGTAAAATGTAAATATTTGGATAGCACTTGACGCTTTGAAATTTTTGGTGTCACATTTTTTGCCAAAAAGTGAAGTCTTATGTCAATGTATTTTTCCATGACACATTTTATCAACTGAATGATATGATTATTTAACGGCTCCTGGTCGAATTGATGAAAATCAATGGATTTGAATACATTTGACCCGATGAAGTGGTTAAGGGCTTTTGGTACCAGTAATGACTTCGTAAATTTTGAAGACACTTGAAATTTATCATCTCTCAGTACATATTTTTTTATTACCCCTTCCATTTTTCTACAAATGTCTATTACATCTTCGGAGGGCAATACAAGGCTACCTCTGTCTTTTAGAGTAATAAATCGGTGATTGCGAGTTACTTCTGTTGCTAGCAACCCAGATACACAAATATCGCACTTTTTTAAAAGAGCGTGTGCTACAAATCCAGCTATATATACAATAACTGGCATAGTTATGTCCGAGATATTATGTGCAATCTCTACGATTTCTTCATCGAACAAAGCTTGCTCATATAAATCTTCTAAATCGTCCGATGAATCATCCCAAAGTTTTTTTTGTGCAGAAGTAATATTTTATTAAAATAATAATAAACCATCAATTTTATTAAAATATGTGTATCTGGGTTGCTAGCAACAGAAGTAACTCGCAATCACCAATTTATTACTCTAAAAGACAGAGGTAGCCTTGTATTGCCCTCCGAAGATGTAATAGACATTTGTAGAAAAATGGAAGGGGTAATAAAAAAATCTGTACTGAGAGATGATAAATTTCAAGTGTCTTCAAAATTTACGAAGTCATTACTGGTACCAAAAGCCCTTAACCACTTCATCGGGTCAAATGTATTCAAATCCATTGATTTTCATCAATTCACCAGGAGTCGTTAAATAATCATATCATTCAGTTGATAAAATGTGTCATGGAATATACATTGACATAAGACTTCACTTTTTGGCAAAAAATGTGACACCAAAAATTTCAAAGCGTCAAGCGCTATCCAAATATTTACATTTTACTGGTCAATAAATAATTCTAATTTTATTTGATTTCTATTTTCTGTTTTCTTGTTTTTATTATTACAGAGCTAAGTTACTACGTCTGAGGCCGGATTGGAGCCGAAAGCGTAATAATACAATGTTCACGCGAGTTATACGACATTTTTAACACATTTGTAAAGAAATAAAATAAAATGTGAAACCCTCAGTATTATAGACCAAGATTTGACAAAACCGCGACGGACCGCGAATTTTCAAATTCAAACTTTGAACCTTGACGGCTGCTCGGCCTTATGATTGACTAAGGTGGGCTTGCGATTTAGTGATCAATACAAAAATATAGCGCATTTTTTTTTTCGACAATGTTTAACCATCGCAGTCTTCAATATTAATTCACTCGGTCAATAATATTTCGCAATATTATTAATCGTCTAGGGCCCACCTTACGAAATCGCCAAATAGCCAGATTTTTTAAAATAATAATTGAATATTTTTGCATATCGAACATAAATTATTGTAATTTTTTGACCAAAAATAAATAATTGGATGAAATATAATATGTATTTATCTTAATACTTAACATAATTGTACTATAAATTAAAAACTTCATTAGTCAAAATCTTTTAGGCATAATATTAATTTAAGTTTTTACACTTCACGTGTAACTGTATTGAAATAACACTGTCTTAATTTGGTTCAAACCTCTTTTACTATACATGTAATACGAGAATATCCATTGAGTTCTGTAAAAAAATATTTAACTGCAATAATACGCATATCGATAAAATCAGCCGCACGCACTCAATTGCTCCTCCCTAAATCCAAAACGCTCGTTGCGTTCGGGAAGATTCGGGCACTCTCGGGCTAGTTCGTGTCGCTCCGGACGAAAGTTAGTAAAACATTTAAAAATTGATTTAAAATATAAAACAGTGACTTAATTGTTTACTTACCGGTGGTAGGACACGCCATTTGTCTTCAGGTTGATGGTATTTGACCTATTTTTACAAATAATTACAGCACAACTCGGCATTTTGGTTTTTTACGCATCATTACGCACTGTACGCAGTTGCAAAGCGACTGAATGAAGCGTACAGCCGCCGTTCGAACATAAGACCAATTTTATAATATCGAGGCGCCACGTGCCACGCCCCCAAGGCATATCCCTCGATATCCGTGGGCTGCCCCGATACTGCAGTGCCTCGGGTATGTTCGCAGAGGCGCGCACCGACTGCTTTCACGCGACCATGCGCAAGCGCGCCGCGTCCTTGGTGCGCAGGGTACGGGTTAGCCCCAACATCGTGCTGGCGATGATTGCGGGAAGGCTGGACTGCCCCTTCATCCGACATTGTTCCGGCAGACATGTTGCTGTACCAGTGCACAGTGTCGGAGAGAAGGTATTGATTGATTTTAATATTGTTGGTCGATTGATATATTTTGATTTATTTTTATTGTATGATTTATTTATTTATTTTGATTTAACTTGACTTGATTTTTTTTTTTATTATTTTGGTATATTTTAATTTAATTTGATCTGTTTTTAATTTTATTTGATTTATTTGACATGTCTGGCAATGGGTGTAATTTACCTGAAAATAAATGAATTTATTTTAATAATAAATTTTGTTGATTTTATTACTAAATATAAAATTGAAAGTATGTGATTTGTCTCAAATGATTTCATTCATGAAGTTTAAAAGTATATCATTTAACTGTAACCGAAAAAGGATTTTGCTAACGGAATGGAATGGAAACATAATGTTTGGAGAATCGTCTAGTTCCCTTCGAGCCTCGGAACGTAAAAGTTGTCTTTAAGAAATCTAAAGTTTTATTGATGTATTGAGTACATCCTATACCAAGTTTGTATGTGTGTAAGAATATAAATACAGAATTATTCGTACTTGAAAAGGTTTATCATTTCAAAACTAAATAAGCGTGATAATGAACTCATTAATCTGTTCTTATCTTAAACCATACAATTATTATTATAAACTATAAGTGTGATAATGAACATAATCTGCTCTTATCCTAAACCCATACATTAACCAGTATAACAATCTTAATCTATTGCGTCATGCCACCCTTATCATACGTCTAAGTACTCTTACAGGACGGTTCCTTGTATTGACAACATTACCGGCATCCTCCCTACTGGTCGACACATTGGGTTCTCTAGGTGAACTACAAGATACTTCTGCGGCTTCCAGGACTGCTGGTTCTACTGGTTGTGTAAACAAAACTCCACCTAAACTACCTTCTCCCGAACCACCCGCACTTCGATCTAGGTCCTCGCCAATTTTTTCGTAACCTGATCTAGTCCTGTCTCTTTTCTGGAAATATCTTTACCTTCAGTTTCCATCACCCTTATCGTCAGCTGATTGACATGTCTGTGAAGTTCCGTCCGAAAATAGATACTTAGTAAAATTAAAAAAATAATTTAGTTCATAAACCAAACTTGACCAAAAAAATGGCCATTTGCGAGTTGGACTTGTTGGATTTAATTAGTTTTTGTGTGAACGCGGCCTAAAACTACTAAAATTATACATTTGTACGTGTACGTATTAATATACGTACACTACACCTATATAAAAAAAACCGGCTAAGTGCGTGCCGGAACACGCACAATGAAGGGTTCCGTAGCTGAAAAGAATTTATCCCAAAAACCAACTTAACATTGTAATCCCAAAGAAAATATTTTCTTACATGTGATAAAATTACAAATTAACAATTTTTTGACTTTTTCCTTTACTTGTGCTGTGTGTTGATATAATTGATTTACTTACTTACAAAAATCAATCTTTAGTCGATTCTGCAATAATCGATATATCGTAGGTACTTATTATATAAATACTACCCACCATTATTATTACCTTACTTCATGTTAGAGCTTTGCTATAGACGGACGTATAACCTTCCTAGTGACTTTTAATTGGCTAATAATAATCTTTACATTTTAAAAAGCCTATAACTCGTTTTATTGAAGTGTTAGAACCTAGATTTCCAACAGGTTATGGGACCAGGTTACGTTTTTACTGCAATATAAGTGGTTAAAATTTAAATAAAAATACGGGCTTTGTCAAGTGAAATGGACGTGATAAAAGGTGCAAAAAGTGTTCATCATCGAATTGTTAGCCGGCACCAAAGACTACAGTATATTATAGGGTACGGCAAGACGACACGCCGCCGCCAAACCACTCCACGCGAGGTAGCACATTTGTTGCTCAACCTACCCCCATCTAATGATGGCGTGATAATTGCGATTGCAACTTTAACAGATGATAAGTTAATGCTAGCATTCGTTAAACCAAGGCTTTTGGATCATGAAGTCAAGTTTAAAAATGAGTCCAGTGATACCAGTGTCAAAAGTTTTTCAATTTGAGGGGAAAATGGACAGGAATTTCGAAAAACAAAATTCGATAATTCTCAAAATAATAAAGGGCAAAATAATAAATAATAAATAGCTTCAACTAGGAAGGTTAACAAGCAGAAGAATAAGTCTCAGTTCATGAAGTGTTGTCACTGTGGCCGCAAGGAGCATGTGAAAAACGGCAGCAGCAGAAAATACGGAGAGGACAAGGACGGTCCAGGCAGTTGAGATCAGTGAATCATCCACGTCGAACTATTTTTCTGGCTTTGCTTTTATGATGGCAAACTATCAAGCGGATCATTGGTTTCTGGAACATCGGACCATATTATAAACAGGGATCATTGGATTGGTTTCTGGAACATCGGACCATATTATAAACAGGGAAGACTTTTATGATGGCAGACTATCAAGCTTTCCTGTTGGTTTCTGGAACATCGGACCATATTATAAACAGGGAAGATCTTTTCATTAGTCACACCGTCTTGCAAACGCCATTAAAATTTCTATTGCTTAAAATGGTGAATTTATTTCAGGGACCGATGTATGTGACCAGCAACATGGGCGTTCAAGAAGTTTTGGAGAACGTGTTCTTCTATGCTGCGGTACCACCGGTGCGGTGCGGTGCGGTTCTTAACGAAAATGCAACGTGCGGGGTTGGCAGTCATTTTCGACCAGCAAGGAGCACAATACGTAAGGTTAATAAAACTATCATGCAAGGTATGTTGAAAAATAATTTAATTGCTGTAGACTTAATGGCATCTGTAAATAAGTGTTATTCTGTTTCTCAAGTATGCAGTAATAAAAATATGTACAAATGTATGGCTTTGGTCATAATAAAAAAAAAAAATTAATTCATCGAAATTAAAAAAAAAAAATAATAATAAAATGGTTGATGACACCAGCCAAATCGAAACTGTTATGAGAGCCTGGATGATAAATTGTGTGAGGCCCACGGAGGTGAGGCCTGTATAAATAGGAAACAAAAGCGATTTCCGTTCATATCAGGTCAAAAATAAAAGTCATGTTAAACAGCTATTATTTATTGTGCACTCAGATATTTGTGGACTATTGTTACTGTTTATAACCCCAACTAACGACAAATAAAAAAAAAAACTACTTTGTAATTTTTGTTGATGAGTATACGCAATACTTTGTTACGTACCTATTTAACCTATAAAAATCAGACATGTTTGCTGTTTTTAAAGATTTCGTGGCTAAAAGCGAGGCAAACATTTATCGACTGAAATGAAAGGATATTTATTGTGTAGAGAGAGGGATATCAAAAAAAAAAATCATATCATTTAATAGTTCCGAGAACACCACAGTCGAATGGCGTTTCTGAATGTATGGTCAGAATCATTACTGAAAAAGCTCGCTCAATATTAAACAAAGTGTAAAACTAAAACTTTGAAACTTTCAAAAACACCATTAGAAATGTGGCATGATACAAAACTTCAAATTAAATTTTAAAAAAAAAATTTGAAGGTTCAACTGTTTACGTTCAATAATAAAAGCAGTAAGTACGCAGTAATATATAAGTCAATGAGTAAGACCAAGTTTGATCAAAAATCATGGAAAGTGATACTTGTGGGTTATGAACCAAACGCTGTAAAGTTTGGAACCCAGAGTGCGAAAAATTACATAGTAGTCAGGGATGTTATTGTTGATGAGACTGGATTTTTTAAATCCAGGTCAATCCTCAAGTCTGAAGGGAATATTAAAAATTCTCACGGCAAAACTGATGATGTAATATCCAAGTCAGTGCCGGTCAAGTCTCATAACTCTGACAGTTCGAAATCAGATACGTCTATGGGCTAAATCTGATGGGTACTGAAGGGAATATTAAACATTCTCACGGCAAAACTGATGATGTAATAATGTCCAAGTCAGTGCCGGTCAAGTCTAATGACTCTGACAGTTCTAAATCGGATACGTCTATGGACTAAATCTGATGAACACGAGTGTAAAATTCGCAAATTAAACCATATTTAATTGAATCGGAGCAAATAATTGATGATTATACTTTCTGATAACCCGTCTTCACCAAAAGAAAACACAAATAAAATCCTGACGTTAAAAAAAAAAAAAAAAAAAAAAAAAAACAACAGGCCAAAAATCGTCCGCGTATTTCCTATAGTAAAGACGATGATGATGATTGCCATTTTGTGTGCTCAGTCTATTCTATGTAAAATAACAAATTCATTAGAAGAGATCAAAACAGATCTGAGTGAGGAATTGCAATTAGGGACGAACTAAATTCTCTAAATAATACTTGGCTTTAGTACCAAGAGCTGAAAATAAAAACATTGTCAATTTACTGTAAATGGATATTTCCTATAAAACATGATGAATTTGGAAAAACCTTTAAGATAAAAAAAAAAACACTACTTGTTGCAAGGGGTTTCAGTCAAGAATACCTCACGGGCTATAATAAAACTTTCGCACCAGTAGCATGAGTAGCGATAGCAGTTTCAGATGTATCTTGCTTTTGTGAATCAATTTAATTTTCTAGTTCATCTTAGGGATGTCAAAACTGCCTTCTTAAATGACGAATTAAAGGAAGATATTTATATGAAAGTCCCTGAGGGTATCTCTGGTCCAGATAATTATGTGTGTAAATTAAATAAAACACTTTACGGGCTGAAACAGGCAGCTAGGTGTTGGTTTGAAGTCTTTGAGAGATCACTTAAAGAAAAAGGTTTTCAAAATTCTTCATTCAAATATTTGCTAGACAATGGAGATATACGTACCTAAGCATATATGTCATTTTATTTGAAGGTGTTTTAACCTAACAGTATGTGCTGATATTGAAACAATTAATAATTTTAAAAGGTATTTAATGAGTAAATTCAAAATGACTTTTTTAGACAGATATAAAAGAAAGGAAAAAATGTATCTTGGTATAAAAATTACAAGCATGTAATGAAATAACATTAGATCAAAGTGCATACACAAAAACAGTATTAAATAAATTTAATATGCACTATTTGTAAACCTATCATAATCTATGAGGATAACAATGGCTGTATACGCATTGCAAATAATCCAACCAATCACAAAACATAGATATAAAGTATCATTTATCTAAGGAACAGATTAAAAAAAAATGTAATAAAATAAAATTACATTCCAACAGTTCAGCAGTTGGCAGATGTTCTGACCCGCTATCACTTTTCAAGAGATGAGAAGTAAAGAGAATGAGGGCTTAGAATAAGATACTGATTTAATGTTTTGTGATTCTACATAATAATATGATTTATGATTAATTTAATTATTACTAATAATAATTTAATGAAATGGTTTGATTAAGGTTTTCTGGGTTTTCCTTAATCCTTGGCAGCAAATGTTGGACCATGAGATGTATTTCCCAGCAAACACTAGGAAGTGAATATGTTCCGGTCATTTAGGTATTAGATACTTTGATTTATTTTGTTTGTATAATTAGATAGATCAATTTTTGAGGGGGCGTGTTGATATAATTGATTTACTTACTTACAAAAATCAATCTTTAGTCGATTCTGCAATAATCGATATATCGTAGGTACTTATTATATAAATACTACCCACCATTATTATTACCTTACTTCATGTTAGAGCTTTGCTATAGACGGACGTATAACCTTCCTAGTGACTTTTAATTGGCTAATAATAATCTTTACATTTTAAAAAGCCTATAACTCGTTTTATTGAAGTGTTAGAACCTAGATTTCCAACACTGTGAGACCTGGCTTCTTGCCAAATTTCATGATTCTAGGTCAACGGGAAGTACTCTAGGTTTTGATTTACTTGCGAGTATCAAAATATGTCGCATAAATGGCCGTATCTTTTTATCATGTTGACTTAGAAGCATGAAATTTTTAGAACTCCAAGGGACCATAAACTTACGTATTTGATAGTAATTTCAACTTGATATATTCACGCGTTACTGAGAAAAAGGGTCTTGACAGACTGACAGACAGACAGACAGACAGACGGACAACAAAGTGATCCTACAAGGGTTCCGTTTTTTCCTTTTGAGGTACGGAACCCTAAAAATACCATTTGAATGATTACAGTTTAGATATTATTTAGAGTGCGTAAGCCACGCCGTTATTAAGCATATTAATAAATGAAAATGTTGTTACTTACCTTTTAATGTAATTGAAACATTATAATAGCTTAGCCTACGATACGATCAATACATATTATTGTAACGCTGTACTAATATACGAATTTTTCTAAGCTGTAAGAATGTTTCTAAATTACAAAGTCATGCCAAAGATTTCATCTTACCCAGCTGAAGTATTACTCAATAACAGACTAGATAAAGAAATCCAAAAAATGTTCTACCCTTTCAACTACCTACAGACTATGCTGCTCTCATCAAAATTCAGTATTCGAGATAATTATATAACTCCCAGCGGGAAAAAGTATTACATACTCGCTTTCTTTTGTGTTTTCTTCTTGTTTGCTATTAGTGTCCACCGATTAATTGCTGATGATATGAACCATAATATGGGGAATGTTACTAATGCAGTACTCATGCTTGTTTCAATATCCTTGTTCGTGTTCTATAGTTTCGGCCTTATTGTGTTTTCTATTCTTGACGTCGTTTACAGCAATGACAACATTTTGCTCATTGTAATGATCCAAATTATACATAAGGGCATTGATTCTAGTAAGAGTATCCACAGTTGTATTATTTGGAATTGGATCTCAGTATTATCCATTTTTAGTCTTAATATTTTTATTTTTTTTACACATTATAGTTTATATAAATACTTCAATATCTTGCATTTTATTTGTGATTTGACGTTTATAAGTATTGATCTCCAGTACGTTTATCCTATTCGAGTTATTATATTGCTTAACATGTTTCTTGGTGAATGGATCAAAAACATTGACATGATTAATAACGGTGGTCAGGAAAATGACATAATATATTATATGAAATTGTTTAAGACATATAAAAATATTTTGGAAGCTTACAATGTGTACAAGAAAGTATCGCAAGTAATGGTAAGTTTGTTCTCGTCTGAGTAAATAAAGTTGTAAAATAAAAAATATAAACATATTACAAGAAAAATATTAAAAAATAATAAAATCAATAATTTATTATTACCAAAGAAAACATAAAAAATACTGGATATAGTGTAACTGGCTAATATGGAAGTAAAATCTGAGGAGACATAAGAAATATGTATTGAAGAAAAAAGACAAACTGTGCCTACCACAAATAAATTGCTTTAAGGAAGGGTCAGGGGGATTAGACCGAGAAGAAGGGTATGATCTAAATATTAAACTACCAACTACCATACCTAATTTTTATTTGCAGGTAATGCACAGTATCTTCAATATATTTGTATGCACCTTGTGTTACTTAGAAGTACTGTTACAAACTGCAGCACAACATCACGAGGTAAGGATGAAGATAGTAATTCTATGTTCACAAAATTAATGAAATATTAACTTATCGTCTACCCTCCTGGTTGTACGATCTTATTAAGATGAATGTATGTATAGCGACCCCTGTCTGTCATAGGTGCGATGTGCTGATGTATTAGTAGGTACTATTCTTATAAAAATCAATTGCTGTTCGTTAGTTTTGCTAAAACTCCAAAATGGCATGAACGAATCGAATGTTTTTTTATTGTTTACTCTAATCTAAGGCGAATGACTGGCTTAAAAGCTATTTATCAAGTCGCCAGCAAAGTACAGTAGTATCAAAAATTGACAATAACGCAAAAAAGAACATACAATTCAGAGGTAAAAATACATAGTTGTGGTGTTCCCCAGGGAAGTGTATTAGGACCACCATTATTTATAATATACATAAATGACCTTTGCAAGAGCCTAAAACATAATTGTACACTATTTGCTGATGACACTACTGGCAATAAAGTCTTCAAATAGAAATGACCTAAAAACTGACAATAACAATCAAATACTGAAAGCAATGAAATGGCTGGAATCTAATAATTTACACGTAAACATTGAAAAAACAAAACTAGTACAATTCCAAACATACAATTCTGTAGTGAAACCACCTGAAATTTACTATAATCATTCAATTTTGGAACCAGTACCATCAACCTTATTTTTGGGAATAGTTATTGACGAAAAATTAAATTGGAAAGAACATGTCAAAATAGTCTGCACTCGACTCGACAAATTTGTATTTGTTCTTCAAAAACTTAGACGAATAGCCAGTAAAGAAACAGCCCTTAATGCATATCATGTTTATATTTCATCAGTGCTGCGTTATGGCCTCGTGATAAGGGGTAATTCAGTAGATGTGAACAGAGCTTTCATCGCACAAAAAAATGTGTCAGAGCTGTGTATGGAGCAGAATATTTAGAGCCGTGTAAACCATTATTTAAAGCACTGAAAATTCTTCCACTTCCTTGCCTTTACATTTTTGAAATTTGTATGTTTATAAAAAGGTATTCGCACATGTTCCCATTGTATGAACACATTTCTAAAAGAGTTAACATTAGAACCCAAATAAATTACTTGTACATACCTAGCCAGAGACTACATTTGTATAGCAGGAATTTCAATTGCATGGCAATCAAAATCTTTAACAATTTACCCGCTCGATTCAGAGTGTTGCCCACTTTTACTTTTAGGATTGTGGTACTTTTAAACCTTCCTGAATAAATTCTCAAAATGATGGCAAACCGCATCTAAATAAATTGTGTAAGTAGTTTACAAGAACTAATCGCACACTAACGGACACGAAAAGAGACTTTGTTTTGTACTACTCTTTTATATAAGACAATGATGGTATTTGCCATTAAATACCCAGGGTGTGCCGATCATATACCTATATATAAATTTATTCCTCCACTACACGTCATTTTACGTATCAAATTACTTTTCAGCCTACAGATTGGAAGATCATAAGTCTGACAATATTGTGGCTAGCCAAGGACATGTTACTCGTTATCATTCAAAACGTGTACTCTGAGAAGTTCTACATGGCCATCGAGAATGCTGAGACGGCTTGTATACAGCGAATGAAGAAGAGAAACTATACAAGTGAGTTAACTGGCACAAGCATTATAATGCTATAAGCATTACAAAGAATGCAACTAATCTCAACATGCGTACCAAATTAAAAGACGATAGAAGCAACTGTTAAAGGGTTCCTTTATGTAGAGGTCATCTCTGCTAAATATCTATTTGGTAGAGATGACCTGACCCTGCAGCCAGCGGCATCGTCCCGTTTTGATGACAGTATAATCTGTACTGTCATAAAAACGGGACGAGTATTACAATTTCTCAGTTTGACATGCCAAGATGGGTCGATGACATTTGAAGATCACCAGTCGATGTGGCGATACTTAGCCTATGTTCGGCAGTGGAAATCTTTTGGCTGAATGATGATGATGATAATAAGCCAAGAGGAATTTGTCCAAAACTAGCTTGCAAAAAATTATTTATTTATTTATGTACACACAAAACACTAAACGAGTAGTGTTAATGATTTGGAAAAAAATATTTGTTACAAGCATTAACTAGCATTTATAACTTAATATGTGAATATTTTAGATAAAACCCGGATAAAAAACGGAGAATCCCGCTAAAACTATGAAGCGTATTTTTATGAAACCTTCACCATTCTAAACATAATTTAATTATTTATCTTTTATTATATACGTTTTAATAGAATACCTTTTTTTATGTGTAATAAATTAATAATGCGTCTAATTTGGGACAGCTCTACTTGATGGGCGAGTCCTATTACTGGGTGGATGTACGACGCGTTGCGTGAGCTCAGCACAGAAGCAAGCTAACATACATAAGACCGCTGGCAGATAGAGAAAAATACATAAAGATAGAAGAGCACAAAAGTACTGTTAACATCATTAGAATTTTTTGCAGCAAACCTGCGACATCCAAGTCACTTGAGAAACGTAGAAGCAGTGTGTAAAAGACAATCAAGGAAAACTTAACATACTAACGAAAATATTGCTTTCTTAATACGGATAATTGTCTTTACAGAGAGTCAACAACGTCTGTGCAAGAACGTGATACTGACAAACCGAACGTTCAGTAAGATGACCGCGTGTGGCCTGTTCTATGTAGACGCAACGCTAACAATATCTCTGCTGGGACTTGTAACCAATTATGCTGTTGTACTGTTACAGTTTGCTCTTCTGTAAATTAAGTCATTATAAGAAAATGTCCATGTCTAATTACGTATACAAAGTGGAGACGACAATACGACAATCTGCTTACAAAAGAATTGTCAAATATATCCAATAGTTTAATCACTGAAGCAGATCGAGCAGATCGGCAGAACTACCATTCAGTTTGTTTGTAAAAATCATTTTTAGGGATCCGTACCTCAAAAGGAAAAAACGGAACCCTTATAGGATCACTTGTTTGTCCTTCTGTCTGTCTGTCTGTCAGTCTGTCAAGACCGTTTTTCTCAGGAACGGGTGGAGGTATCAAGTTGAAATTAATATCAAATACGTAGGCCTGTGGTCTCTTGAAGTCCTAAAAAACTCAAGCTTCTAAGTCAATGCAATAAAAACATACGGCCATTTATGCGTCATATTTTGATACTTGCAAGTAAATCAAAACCTATAGGGTACTTGGCGTTGTTCTAGAATCATGAAATTTGGTAAGAAGCAAGGTCATACAACACAAATAAAGGAAAAAGTCCAAAAATTGTTAATTTGTAATTCTATCACATAAAAAAAATGTTCAAGTCTGTCAGTCTGTCAAGACCCTTTTGCTAAAGGACGCGGGGAGATATCAAGTTGAAATTAATATTACATACATAAGTCTATTGTCCCTTAGAGTTCTAAAAAAATCAAGCGTCTAAGTCAACGCAATAAAAAAATACGGCCATTTTGCGACACATTTTGATACTCGCAACTTTCGCAAGTAAATCAAAACCGTTGACCTAGAATAATGAAATTTCGCAAGAAGCAAGGTCTCCCAGCACAAGTAAAGGAAAAAGTCCGAAAATTGTGAATATGTAATTTTTTGACATAAAAATTTTTTTTTTGGATCCAATGTTAAGTTTGTTTTTGGGATAAATTCTTTTCAACTACGGAACCCTTCATTGTGCGTGGTCCGACACGCACTTGGCCGGTTTTTTTAAAATTTCCATGTCCAGATTTAGTTGATACCTACTTTCACAACAACATATACCTACCAGTAGAACGCTTAGAGTCTGAAGCCTAAATTAATTGATTTAGAGTTCTAAATACTTTTTTTATTAGATAAAAAATTTAGAGTAAGTTTTGTGTGACTAAGATTAGTTTTAGTTTAGGAGTAAGTTGTTATGTGTAAGCACGATGGGATTGACATCATTGCATATGTGTACAAAAATCCTATAATTAATAAATTAAGATTTATAAAAAAACTTTTTTACAAAAACAAAAACCGACTTCCAAAAAAAACACTACTGTCTTTGGATCTGTATTTTAGTTTTTTGCCACCGAATTCCGAAATTAAAGTTATTTTTTACTTTGTAGTGTATTTTTTGGAAGTCGGTTTTTGTTTTTGTAAAAAAGTTTTTATTTTTCACTTTTTAGTGGTTCAGTTTGTAATTTATCTAAGTTACAATAACCCAATGTCAGCTGCTCATCACGTTTTACAAAATGTTGCTTTTCCCGATGCAGGGCCGTTAATTGTTGAGGAGTTCTCCTAGTAAGAACCAGGAGAAATGGAGCTCATGGTGAAGTCACCATTACCATTATTTTGACGAGCATAAACCATATTAAAGTAATCGAATCGCAACCTGTTATATACTTAGATATAATTGAGTATTTCCGATGGCCCTCTGTGGTCTTCATCATCAGTTCCAGCTCACCGAATGGTACTTTCCGAGAGCAAATGCACGAGTTACTATAAAAAATACCGAAATCGATATAGGTGTGCCCATAAAATTTGAGGGTTTCCCTCGATTTCCATGGGATCCCATCATCAGATCCTGACTTGATGATCATGGGACCACTTGGGACGTATACCCTTTCGAACAAAAAAACAAAAATCCAAATCGGTCTAGCCATTTTCGAGTAATCGGGGAACATATGAGAACCTCCTCCTTTTGGAAGTCGGTTAAAAATAGATTGCACCATTTATTTGGTAGTTTTAAAATACTCCTATGCTAGTGCCAGTGTAGGTATTGCCAGTGTTTTAATTTATTCTCAAAGTGTCAACCCAACATTGTTTATTTAACATTTTAGTGTTATCTACTAATTCAGTATTTATTATGAATTATGTATAAGTATCAATAACTCCTCCATGTAATTTCGCTATTATCATTTGGTATTCGACTTTATTGGAATTCAATTGTTATAATTCATTGAAAACGGTCATTAAATTCATTAAAATAATAATGCCTTACATATTATGCAAGAATATTTCATTTCACCATTATGATAATTTTATTCATTCTTCGTCTAAATGAAGACAGCAGAAGTCGTGAACAGAAAAAAATGATTTTAATAAATAATAAAATTAAACCAAAGAGTACAATGGTACTTTCAGAAATATTACTTGATAATAGACTTGAAAAAGACATTCAGAAAATGATGTATCCAGTGAATTTGGTGCTCTCACTCTTTTTACTATCGAAATATACTACAAAAGATGATTATATTACTCCAAAAGAGAAAAGGTTTCATATGTTGACATTCGTCTGTATGGCCTGTGTATATGGATTGAGTATCAATCGTTTGTTTTTCCGAGAATTGGAAGACACAATGGGAACCAAGAATTATGACATCGTGACTATCATGTTTGCACTATTTATGATTTTATACTGTGCCGGGTTTACCATTCTCTTCGTTCTCAATATCATTCACAGTGACATCAACATCTCAATAATTTTATTGATTCAAAGAATTTACAAGGGCTTAGAATTTAGTGAAAGTCTCAAGAAAGTGACACGTTGGAACTGGGTCTCAATTTTAAGTGCTGTTGGCGTTAACATCTTTCTTCAGCTTTCGTATGATGGAATTTATGATGAATTCTATTTAGATGATATGGTCTTAAGTTACATTTTCATTAGCTTTGATATCAACTTGGTTTATGGTATTCTTGTTATTATATTGCTGAGGAAGTATCTGGAGAAATGGATCGAGAATGTTCTCGTAGCTAAAGATGGCAAAGAAAAATTTGACGTCGATTTTTTTGGTGTCTATCGAAATATTTTGGAAGCTTATAACTTATATAAGACTATTTTTCAAGTAATGGTAAGATTTTACTGACATTATTTCAAAGAGACATTATTATCACTATCTGCAGTTCTGTGTTGTATATTAACTTTCAATTTTTGTTACAATCTTATAAATTAATTATTATGTATCTATTTTACTGTTGGAATATTCTTTGTACATAATTATTGATTCTTTTTCCTGTTACAGATTTTATTCCATACTGTTGATACATTTTTTCGAAGTTTATGCTATTTTAGTATTTTGCTGCATATCATGAAAATGTCAGGTGATCATAAAGACGAAGTAAGTATTAAAATATACCAAGCTAACTCTCATCATCTTGCTGCCTTTAACGCAATTTATTTGAGGTATAGAAGTACCTACATTTTTTCTTAAATTTTTTCTTTCAACCCTCATCAAAGAGCGTACTTCGTTTCTAGCTCTGCCCATTTTCTTACAATACTTCTTTGTAATTAGAAAACCCAAAAATGTACTTTATTATTTATTACCTACCGGGATACATACAAACTAAAGGAATTAATTTATTTCTTTTGGTATGGATTTTAATTTTGTGTAGACCATCGCTCTATATAAAATACCGGTATTCAGCTGCATCCGGTTGTACTGGAAGCCGTCCCCAACACAGTTGGGGAAAGGCTAGGCAGATGATGATGATATTTATGTAATTTTGTTTAGGATGTATGCACGACTTTTATTAAACAAACTGTATAATAGTGCTACAATGTTGATGAACTACTAAAACGCGATTTATTTAATTTGCTTTAAACTTTTAGGAGGAGATGCAGTTTTCACTGACCATATTTCTAGCAGCTGTATGGCTGGCAAAGAATATATTTTTAGCAATTACACAATGCGTGCTTTGCGAGAAGTTCTATATAGCTGTCGAGGAAGCTGAGACGGCGTGTATACAACGTTTGAAGAATGAAGATTATCAAGGTGAGTGCACTAGTCGATTGTGTTTAAATATCAGTCGACTATTTACTGAAAATGACGTGACCTAAAGGTATTAAACAAACTGAGCAATTTTTTTAACTAAATTTGTATAAATTTATGACCACTCAAAAGGTAGAGCATTTTATTGATTCAAGCCATTTGCTACTTTATAATAACTCAGGACTGAAACAGTACAACGCAGATTTATTTGCAGCAACTATTAAAAAATTATTGACCAAAACTGATTTTGAAAATATAATAATATTCTAAATCCACATCGGCATGATGATAAAAAAAACTATATATTTATTTACAGACTATGAAGAAAGTCTCTGCAACCACGTGATTCAGATAAACCGAGCTTCCTTCAGTAAGATGAGCGCGTGTGGTCTGTTCTACATCGATGCCTCACTACCGATACAAATTATAGTCATTCTTACTAACTACATCGTTGTAATGCTGCAGTCCACTTTCCTGTAGATTTTAATTTCATTGCTACCTACTGAGGATTCTCTTAAAATCAAATAGCTTATTTTAATTAGACCACGACCATTGATATATCTAGAAAGGAGAAGACTACTGATATAACGGATACATAAATAAATATCCTCGGACATTTCATTCAACGCCATCTAGTCCCAAGCTAAGCAACCTAATGCTTGTGTTATGGTAACGAGATGGCTGATAAACTACTAATATACATTTTTTTTGTAAATACATACATATTATAGATAGAAAAACACCCAGACTCGGAACAAATACTTGTAGGTCGTACAAATATTTGTTCCGTGCGGGAATCGAACCCGCGACATGCTAACATAACATAACACATAACATGAATTACAGAAGAAATAATGCACCGACCTCAAAAAATTTGGATAAGAACAGGAGAATAATGATTAGTATTAGATACTTTTGATAGTCAGTAATTTATGCAGAAACGAAATTCCCGATTCTAGAATTCAATATTAAAAAAATAAAACGAGAAGAGTGAACAAAAAATTATGGTATGCCGTTCCAGTGCATTCCAATCACTAGATTAATTTTATGATAAGTGATTTGAGACGAAATGAAACGAATTACAAATAAAATTAAAATCTATTATTTACAATGTTTTTATGTTATTTACATTTATTTTTGTACTTTACATTACTAAAAAACTATTTTTATATTATGATCTGATTCACAAACAATACAAAGACACGAATAACAATGAATTGACTTTCTAAGTTCTAACTTAAAAAATATAATTTGTGACGCAACATCTTAATTTATGAGAAATTGTGTGCCTTACTTTTAACTATAATATCTTCTAATAATCTGACGCCTTCTCATGAAGATTGCTAAAGCAGATATCAGACATTTCGCCCTTTGTTCATTTTTGTCTTTCATTCGGCTTTTTCACTCGAAGTGAAACGTCTGAATACAGAATGAATCAAAAGTGAAAAAAACTGGCCAAGTGCGTGTCGGATTACGTACTATGGCTGGTTTCGTAGTTGGGTTGAATTTATCCCAAGAACAAACTTAACATTGTAGTTGAAAAATATGTTCTCCCATACATTGCAACTGCAAATGTAAGTTTATAAGAAAACCGAAACCGATGTTATTTAGTTCCTATGTCTTGTTACCTTTTTAGTTGTCGTTTTTTTCGTAGTTGGGTTTTATGTCGGTATCGTGTGAACACTCACTCGAGTGAAGCGTCTGACATTAACAACTTTACAAAAACAGATTAATAATTTGTGACGCGAATTAGTACAAAGCAATAACTAACAACGAATATTTACAAGTTCATACAATAACACTTTCTCATCAACATTTTCACTTTTCACTTTGTCTTTCAACACAGCTTAATATTTTAAAGTCTCTGCCGAAGGTTTCTCCATCACCCAGGGTCTGTGGTAGTGGCTGGTTCAGGGTTTCTGGTAGGAATAGTGAGGTGATTCCACCCATGACACTTAGTACGCCCATTATAGTCAATGGTAAAGCCCTGGAGTAAACTGCCTGAGAAGATGAAGAAAAAATAATATTACGATAAAATCGAAATAAAAATAAATTATTATTATGTAAAAGAAGCTAGTAAAAAGCCCCGCAAAAATAAATGGTGATACCTAAGCGCATCAGTGCACACGATGTGACTATCACAAGACTAGAGCCTAAACAGTGAACAGATAGGCACTATCTGTTAAAAAATGGAACAGAATTTTGAATGAAGTCATATAAGTTCAAGTGACATTAAAAGATAGAAGAATAAAAGAGCCTATTTAAATAGACTTTTTTTTTCTAAATCAATTGCATTTTTAAATTTATTATTACCTAGTTGCCTATTAGGTGGCCATGATAATCGCCTTAAAATTAATTCAATCAATACTGATAGACTTACCAGATGCACTATATATGGAACTGCCAATAGCCCAAGTCCAGATATAAACGAGGCTGCTCCCATTGCCTGTGCTCTTAACACAGTAGGTAACAATTCTCCAATTAGTACATAGAAGACAGCAAACGATGAAGCAGCGAACAACCGGCCCAGCATTGAGAGAGTTACTGTTATCCATGGCCACGCTGAAAAAGAGATTGTTGATAATGTTATATGAGTTTCATAAGATTGATATAATTTGAAATGTAGAATTTGTTGGTACAAATGTTTTTACATAATTATTATGTTACTCCAACTTGATCTAATATATTACAGCCCACGAGGCGTAAGCTGAGCTTTGCATTTGTGTGAGTGATCACCAAAATAGTACGTGAGCCCATGACCAAAATGTTTGTCTTATCGTTTTTCGTTTTGCAACGATGCGACATGGTCATGTCCTCTCGTACTAAAATAACAAAAGCCGATTGCCAAAAAGCAGTATAAACTGGTTTTAAACCAAGCAAAGGATGAATCGCGCTCAATGCCGGACGTCACACCTACACTGTCTATGTGCACTCACACAAATGCAATGCTCAGCTTAAACATCGCGAACTGTACATAGTATGTAGCAACTGTCACTGTCTAACAATAATAACGTACACGTATCAATACCGAAACCTATGCCCAATTTCGGCACTCAGTGTAATTGCGACTCAGTAAAATATTTACTACTGTCACTTACATTCAGGAACAAGAATACAGCTGATGCAGGCTACTCCACCGACACACATGAACACACAGAGTACCCAGCGACGGCCGAACCGCTCCATGCAGCGCCACGCCATGAAGTAAGATGGTATTTCTACGGCGCCACCTGAAATGATAGAACACAATAATTATGTATTGTTTGATTGAGAGTAATGTGACTTGTTTTTTTTTTTCTAGCCTGCGCCGTTCTATTCCTGGGCAAATGCTTCCCTCCATCCCTTCCATCTTTCACGAGCCTGTGTATCTTGCACTATTACTGCATCAAATTTTATTAGTGTAAATTCAAAATGTTTTGATTCTTAACAATCTCTCAATAGATTAAGTCTATGTTTTACATTCCTAGACCTATTAAAAAGACAATTAACTATAGCACCCATGTAAAAGGAAGATGTTAAGGATTAAATAAACTTAAATATTACTTACCTATGAAAAACGCCAAGTAATCGTTGACACCTAAATTAGGAGTATTGTAACTCATACTGTTATACACAACTCCTAGAGCAACCCAATCAAACGTAAGAATGAAGAACTTTTTCCTTATATTTGGATATCTGAACACATCCAATGGAGAAGCTTTACAATCTCCTTCTGAGTTTTGGTCGTCCATTCTTTTATTCTCCACGATATCTTCACCATCTTCTTGTATGAATATCTTACTTACTAACTGTAGAGACTTTCTCCTAAGCGTACTCGCTGGTGATTTAGTAAACTCAGTCTGTGTTGCTTTCTGTTGATGTTCAGCATTCAGATTCGTTGTTTCTGTAATATTCTGTTCTTTTTCTTCTTCGTCTTTTTTCAGTCTAGTTTTTTTATTTACGATCTCTGCTACTTCTAGCGCTATTATTTTTTCTAAACTTTTGTTAGATTCTTCTGTTTCGGATATTTTGGAGAGGTCTGGCTTGAATGTTAGCATGTTGCTTATTCTTCTGTCTAGATTTTCATCTTTTTCGGGAAGCTCGGTGTATCCTGCTACATGACCATTCATGTTTGACATTGTCACTAATTCTTCTTGTGTGGCTTCTTCTTCTTCTTCTTTTATTTTCTTCTGCAAAAGTTAAAGGTTAAGTTTAGATATACATAAAAAAAACAAGCCAAGTGCTTGTCGGACTTTGCACAATGAAGGGTTCCGTAGTTGAGGTGAAATTATCCCAAGAACAAACTTAAACATTGTAAATAAAAAAACATGTTTCTCCCATACATTCCAACTGCAAATGTAATTTTGTACGCACAATATTGAGAGATTTACTGTTAGTTACTTTAAGACCATAGATTTCTTATAGTTTTTTATGTCATTTATAAGTACAGAACTATTTATAGAATTTTTTCAAAATTTTAGGCTCAGTAGTTTCGGAAATAATAATTATGGTAAATTTTCGTCTATTTCTTAAATAACTTTAAATCCATTTATTTTCTAATTTTCTTATTTGCCCCCAAAAGTGACCACCGTATTAAATATTCATTTATTTACTATACACGTCCGTGTTTGGGTCACAGAAATTCATATGTGAACCTTTCAACCTAATCGGTACATATCGGTCAATCCATTCTGACTTATTGTATAACTTCATGGGGTGGGGCTGCTAAATCAATCCTATTGCCATTAGAACGTGCATAGAGAGCTATTCTTAAGGTAGCCACCTTTCGCCCATTTAGGTTTCCCACACACGAGCTTTACACTGCGTGTAAAGTTTTAACTGTGCGTCAACTATTTATACTGAATACAGTGCTACACCAACATAGCAAACTTCCTTATATCCCAATACCTATAGATAAGAGAAGAAAAGACTTGGTTTGTATAAAGCCTCAAACTAGACATACTTTTATAAATAGATTTTATGTATTTTTAGGGCCGTTTTTATATAATAAAATCAATAAGTCTCTTAGTATATATAGTATAAATTGTAAAAAATGTAGTGAAATGGTGCGTGAATACTTAGCGACATTTAATTACTCAGACACTGAAAAATTGCTAGATGTAATGCAATAAGTTTAATAATGTTAAGTAATTATCTATTTTTTTTTTTATTTAAAATATAATTATAATGTACTAGCTTCTGCCCGCGACTTCGTCCGCGTTAAATTTCCACCGACCAACCCCGACGCATCGCATCGCAATGCCTGCCCGTGCTATTACTTCGCGCTCGGCTCCTGAGGGCCCTAGCGTGATGTTAAATAGACTATATCCTTCCCCATCGCTTGCCCGCGCTATTACTTCGCGCTCGGCTCCTAAGGGCCCTAGCGTGATGTTAAATATCCGATATCCTTCCGCATCGCCTGCCCGCGCTATTACTTCGCGCTCGGCTCCTAAGGGCCCTAGCGTGATGTTAAATAGCCTATGTCCTTCCGCATCGCCTGCCCGCGCTATTACTTCGCACTCGGCTCCTAAGGGCCCTAGCGTGATGTCAAATAGCCTATATCCTTCTCCATCGCCTGCCCGCGCTATTACTTCGCGCTCGGCTCCTAAGGGCCCTAGCGTGATGTTAAATAGCCTATATCCTTCCGCATCGCCTGCCTGCGCTATTACTTCGCGCTCGGCTCCTAAGGGCCCTAGCGTGATTTTAAATAGCCTATATCCTTCCGCATCGCCTGCCCGCGCTATTACTTCGCGCTCGGCTCCTAAGGGGCCTAGCGTGATGTTAAATAGCCTATATCCTTCCGCATCGCCTGCCCACGCTATTACTTCGCGCTCGGCTCCTAAGGGCCCTAGCGTGATGTTAAATAGCCTATAGCCCTCCTCAAGAACTGGGTTATAAAATGCAAAAAGATTTTTTCAAATCCGACTGGGGTAGTTCCAGAGATAGCGCGTTCAAACAAACTAACAAAAAAAACCGGTCAAGAGCGAGTCGGACTCGCGCACCGAGGGTTCCGTTCCGATTTCTGAAAGAGTGTGCTATTTAGAGACATCGTTTTTTTTTTCCTGTTATCTTTACATAAACTTGCATCACATAGAATAATTTCAGATTTTTCTCTTTGCAAACTTCGGAGATAAGGGGGGGGGGACGGTATTTTTTTTTACATTTTTCATCAAAAGTCGAACACTGTGCGGCCTAAAAAAAAAAAAAACATGTTTGAGAATGCGCAAACAGCGCTCTTTCATATGATACCCCACATGACCTAGTAGCCCAACTTTGAATTTTTAAGACCCCCTTTCAGCCCATGTTGCAAAAAAAATACATATCGTTTTATTTGTTTCTTATTTGCAAAATAGTTGGGTAAATATTATCTAAAACTGTTCCAAATTTCAAGTTGATAGCATTAGTAGTTCTTGAGATATCCAGCTGTGACAGACAGAGAGACAGACAGACTGAGTCACACCATAAGGGTTCCTTTTTACCATTTTGGTACGGAACCCTAAAAACAAACTCTTCCGCTGTATTCCACCGACATTTTGCACAACGCCATCTATGGGTAAATTTATAAAACGTCCGCTCTAAACATGTTTGCTCAAGAGGAACCGGTATGAATTAAAGTTATTTTGCGTTTTAGTAATTTTATATTATCTCCGAAACTGTATGACCAATTGCCATACTGTAAAGGCCAAATCTTATCTCCATGATGTCCTTGTGATCATAAAATATCTTATTTTGATAAGAATTAATGTTTTGTTGTTTAAATAATCATCCAAACGTAAGTATGTCTAAAAAATACTTTTTTAAAACAATAAAAGATGTATAAAAGATAAAATATAAAAGATAGAAATATGGTGTCGCGGACTTTTTTGTAGAATTATTTAAGACGGACCAAACTGCCATACATTGTTATCAATTATAAATAACCGTTTAGGCAGCGCATGCAAAAAAGTCTGTTTAAAGAGGTATTTCTTTCCGACTTGTTAGACAAAACTTGTGATAGCTCGGCTAATATGCATGATATAAATATAATTTATAGCCTATAGCACTCAGGAATAATGTAGCTTTCTACCAGTGAAAAAAATTTTAGAATTGGATCATTAGTTCCGGAGATTACCCCCTACATACAAACTTACAAACAAATTTTACCTCTTTATAATATTAGTATAGATAAATGCTAACTTTTATATGTACTCTAACACATTGTCCACTAAAGCACTCAGCGTTGTTAAGTGATGGCCTGAAACACAGGTTTTAATAAACCTACATCAGGCAGGTCGCTATTGTAATAATTAGACCTTTATCCGATAAATATAAATTATACACTAGATTTTTAACATAGCTTAAGTTTTTCATACTAATATTACTATGTACTTTGTAATGATGTAACTTTTATGTAATTTAATTAATTAATGTGAACTTATGAATAAATATTCTATTCTATTCTATTCTATTAGATTCGGAGCAAATTGGCTGTGACACACGAACAGACACACGAGTGATCTTAGAAGGGTTCCGTTTTTTCCTTTTGAGATATGGAACCCTAATTATAATAAAAACTTCACATGGTTATAATATCTGCCATTTTAAGACTGTTGCCTTTAAGGTGATTGCGCTGTGGTAGCCCGCGAAATTCAATTTCTTTTGGGTTTTTTGCAATTTGCACGTCCGTGTCAGGTTGTAGATTCGTGCAGATTCGTTAGATTTCGTTCGTTTGACGAATCTGCACGAAATCTAACTTAGATAGATGTATTGATGATTTTTATGGTTAAAATTACATAAATACATTATGTTTTATTGCCGCGTATCATACTTTGATCAAGATACAACCTGACACGGTCCTGCAAATTGCAAAAAAATCCAAACAAAATTGAATTTTGCGGGCTACCATTGCGCATCATTCTTAAAAGAACATTTTGAGTTAATTATTTTGTACTTACATGCAATTCTAACAAGAAACCTCTTTCCAGGTGTATACCATTCTTCTTAGCGAGATTCCTAAGAACTTTTTCAGCTTCTGCTATGCGCCCTCGGCCAACCAGCCATCTTGGAGATTCCGGTATAAGCCAGTAGTATCTGCGAAATTAAAACCAAAAGTTTAACAACACAATAAATCGTCGCAAATGAGGCTGTCATATAAGGTTGGGAGTAATGCCTGCTTTCACTAACACTAGATGACACCTAAATTAATCTATATAAATAAAAAGAGAAGTCCTGACTGACTGACTGACTCATCAACGCCCAGCCCAAACCCTTGGACATAGAAAGCTGAAATTTTTCTAATTTAGACAAGGAATAAGGAAGGAATTCCCGGTAGTACGTTCCCGTGGGATATTTTCCGACATCTACACGGGCAAAGCCGCGGGCAAAAGCTAGTGCCTAAATAAATGTGCAGTTAAGTGGTCAGTTACTTAGTCATTTCAAATTCAAAATATTTTATTTCACATAAACCTACATGGGCACTTATGAAACGTCAGAAGCTAGGTGCACGGTTCCAAATTGGTCGTTTCCTATTGAGGAGAGCCGGTAGGAAACTCCATGGCTACTCTTTTAAAAATAATTGGATTTTACAATATTTTCAAATAACAGTGTTAATAGGTATGTGAGGACAATCTAGGCCCTTCAACAACTCATCATCTGCCTAGCCTTTTCCCAACTATGTTGGGGTCGGCTTCCAGTCTAACCGGATGCAGCTGAATACCTGTATTTTACATGGAGCGACTGCCTATCTGACCTACACAACCCAGTTACTGGGTAATACGATACCCCTTGGTAAGACTGGTTGTCAGACTTTCGGGCTTCTGACGGCCCGTAACGACTGTCAAAGATCCTCGAATAACAGCCGGGACCAACGGCTTAACGTGCTTTCCGAGGCACGGAGGAATCTCGGTATGCAAAGATGGTCACCCATCCACGGACCAACCTCGGCAAGCGTAGCTTAACCTGACAGATCGCCCTGTGCGGCTGTTATTACTTAGCCACGAGCCCTTCAACAACTACCAATACCATTTACTTTAGTACCTAGTGTAACTAGTGGTTGGTGACTTCGATCTATTTGGGTCCGACTAGACGAACTTATGTTTATGAAATAGACGATTGTTGTGTTCGTTTCAACCGCGCGGCCATGGCGTTAAAAAAAATAAAAAACTATGCCAACACTTTGTAACAATTTGTAAAAGTTGACTCCCAAAACCACAAATTTGTCAAAGCTATGGTTAAAAAGTTAGAAGGGTTTGAACGTGGCCGCGCCATCGAAACGAGGAGAACCGCGCGGCCACGGAGATCTCAGAAACTAAGCGTTGCACAGACCTGAAATTTTGGTAAATAACAGATTCAATTTGTAAACAATTTGTAAAAATATAGAAAAAAATCCTAGGTTAATATTTTAGGAGCTGTGAGACTAAAACCCCGTGGCCGCGCCATCGAAACGGTGACAAAAACGTGATTGCCGATATCTCGCTGAAAAAGCATCGCAGACGTCTAGAGTTTTTTGTAAAACCCAGATTTGAATTTGTCAAAACTTACAAAAATGCAACAAAAAATACTAGGTTAATATTTTAGGAGCTGTGAGACTAAAACCCCGTGGCCGCGCCATCGAAACGGTGACAAAAACGTTATCACCGATATCTCGCTGAAAAAGTATCGCAGAGGTCTGAAGTTTTTTGTAAAACCTAGATTTGAATTTGTCAAAACTTGTAAAAATACAACAAAAAATCCTAGGTTTATATTTCAGGACCCGCGCCATAGAAACGGTGAAAAACACGTTATCGCCGATATCTCACTGAAAAAGCATCGCAGAGGTCTAAATTATTTGTAAAACCTAGATTTGAATTTGTCAAAATTTGTAAAAATATAACTAAAAATCCTAGGTTTATATTTCAGGAGCCGCGCCATTGAAACGGTGAAAAACACGTTATCGCCGATATCTCACTGAAAAAGCATCGCAAAGGTCTGAAGTTTCTTGTAAAACCTAGATTTGAATTTGTCAAAATTTGTAAAAATACAACGAAAAATCCTAGGTTTATATTTCAGGAGCTGTAAGACTAGAACCCCATGGCCGCGCCATTCAAACGGTGAAAAATATGTTATCGCCGATATCTCGCTGAAAAAGCATCGCAGAAGTCTGAAGTTTTTTGTAAAACCTAGATTTGAATTTGTCAAAACTTGTAAAAATACAACAAAAAACCCTGGGTTTATATTTCAGGAGCTGTAAGACTAGAACCCCATGGCCGCGCCATCGAAACGGTGACAAAAACGTGATAGCCGATATCTCGCTGAAAAAGCATCGCAGACTTCTAGAGTTTTTTGTAAAACCCAGATTTGAATTTGTCAAAACTTACAAAAATAGAACAAAAAATACTAGGTTAATATTTTAGGAGCTGTGAGACTAAAACCCCGTGGCCGCGCCATCGAAACGGTGACAAAAACGTTATCACCGATATCTCGCTGAAAAAGCATCGCAGAGGTCTGAAGTTTTTTGTAAAACCTAGATTTGAATTTGTCAAAACTTGTAAAAATACAACAAAAAATCCTAGGTTTATATTTCAGGAGCTGTAAGACTAGAACCCCATGGCCGCGCCATCGAAACGGTGACAAAAACGTGATAGCCGATATCTCGCTGAAAAAGCATCGCAGACTTCTAGAGTTTTTTGTAAAACCCAGATTTGAATTTGTCAAAACTTACAAAAATGCAACAAAAAATACTAGGTTAATATTTTAGGAGCTGTGAGACTAAAACCCCGTGGCCGCGCCATCGAAACGGTGACAAAAACGTTATCACCGACATCTCGCTGAAAAAGCATCGCAGAGGTCTGAAGTTTTTTGTAAAACCTAGATTTGAATTTGTCAAAACTTGTAAAAATACAACAAAACATCCTAGGTTTATATTTCAGGACCTGTAAGACTAGAAATTTTGGCAAATTCAAATCTAGGTTTTACAAATAATGTCAGACTTCTGCGATGCTTTTTCAGTGAGATATCGGCGATAACGTGTTTTTCACCGTTTCTATGGTGCGGGTCCTGAAATATAAACCTAGGATTTTTTGTTGTATTTTTACAAGTTTTGACAAATTCAAATCTAAGTTTTACAAAAAACTTCAGACCTATGCGATGCTTTTTCAGCGAGATATCGGTGATAACGTTTTTGTCACCGTTTCGATGGCGCGGCCACGGGGTTTTAGTCTCACAGCTCCTAAAATATTAACCTAGTATTTTTTGTTGCATTTTTGTAAGTTTTGACAAATTCAAATCTGGGTATTACAAAAAACTCTAGACGTCTGCGATGCTTTTTCAGCGAGATATCGGCTATCACGTTTTTTTCACCGTTTCGATGGCGCGGCCATGGGGTTCTAGTCTTACAGGTCCTGAAATATAAACTTAGGATTTTTTGTTGTATTTTTACAAGTTTTGACAAATTCAAATCTAGGTTTTACAAAAAACTCCAGACCTCTGCGATGCTTTTTCAGCGAGATATCGGCTATCACGTTTTTGTCACCGTTTCGATGGCGCGGCCACGGGGTTTTAGTCTCACAGCTCCTAAAATATTAACCTAGTATTTTTTGTTGCATTTTTGTAAGTTTTGACAAATTCAAATCTGGGTTTTACAAAAAACTTTAGACGTCTGCGATGCTTTTTCAGCGAGATATCGGCTATCACGTTTTTGTCACCGTTTCGATGGCGCGGCCACGGGGTTTTAGTCTCACAGGTCCTAAAATATTAACCTAGGATTTTTTTCTATATTTTTACAAATTGTTTACAAATTGAATCTGTTATTTACCAAAACTTCAGGTCTGTGCAACGCTTAGTTTCTGAGATCTCCGTGGCCGCGCGGTTCTCCGCGTTTCGATGGCGCGGCCACGTTCAAACCCTTCTAACTTTTTAACCATATCTTTGACAAATTTGTGGTTTTGCGAGTCAACTTTTACAAATTGTTACAAAATGTTGGTATAGTTTTTATTTTTTTTTAACGCCATGGCCGCGCGGTTGAAACGAACACGATTGTTGATGACCACTAACATCCGAACGATTTCAATAGTAGGTACCTGGCTAGTGTAGTGGCATTTGTTTTAATTTTTTTGGTTGCTAGATGTACTCGTAATACTTTACGAACTTCACTAAAGTGGTTCAAAGATCGGTATTTGGAACGAAGTACTCGGGTACTTCGTTAAACACGCTACTTCTATTTTATGTAGTATTACAAGTAAAAAACCGGTCAATAGCGACTCGAACTCACGCATGGTTCCGTGCCATAAAATATATATTTTTTCTGTTTTGATGATTTCTGAAAAAGTATCTATTTAGAGACATCGTTTTATTTTTCCTATAATTTTTACATTTTCTATCACATAAAATAATTTCAGATTTTTCTCTATGCAAACTTCGGAAAAAAAAAGGGGGGGACGGTATTTTTTTACATTATTCATCAAAAGTCGAAAAATATGCCAAAATATGTCGAAAGATAAATATAATATCTAAAAAAAGAAAAAAAATGTTTGAGAATGTGCAAACAGCGCTATTTTATATGATATCCCGCATGTTATGATCGCCCCATTCCGCCTTACAGTCTTGTTCCAAAAAAAAAAAAAACATTTTTTTTTCTTATAATTGCAAAGTAGTTGGGCAAATGTCATCTAAAATTGTTCCAAATTTCAAGTTGATAGCATTAGTGGTTCTTGAGATATCCAGCTGTGACAGACGGTCAGAGACAGATGGAGTCGCACCATAAGGGTTCCTTTTTATTTAACATTTTGGTACGGACACTAAAAATTGTAACTTACCCATAAAGCAGTATGAAAGGGAACGTGGTGACTAAGGACAGATGGTACCAGTCCTGCACAGCGTATGCCAGCATAGACAATAGACACATGCCACCAGCGAATAGCATTCCGACAACAATACCTGAAATAAGAAACAATAATTGGTTGGCTCACAGATTCGCTCGTTGTAGTAACGAAGTTAAAATAACTCTGTTTAAAGCTTATTGTCAAGGGTTCTACACGGGCAGTTTGTGGGTCAACTGTACGCGGAAGGCTCTAGATGCTCTGCGTGTGCAATATAATAATGGATTCAGGCTGCTGTTGCGGTTGCCCCGGTTCTGCAGCGCGTCTAGCATGTTTGCTGTAGCGCGGACTGATGACTTTTATGCCGTTATGAGGAAGAAGACCGCATCCTTAATAAGCAGAATCAGGGCTAGCAGCAACAGCATTTTAAAAACCCTAGCTGAACAGCACGATGCACCGCTACTCAGACACTCTGTCCGATTGCTCGTGCGGCAGGGGTGAGCAATAATGTGCCTACACTTTGTCAAAAATTTACTAACCCTTAGTTGATAAGTTTCTTTTATTTATATTTTTTGTACTAACCAGTGGACCAGTTGTTGTCAAATTAAATAAATATATAATAATAATATAATAATAATAATAAAAAATAATTGAATGACAGAAGAATACAACGTTTGAATTGTCACGGTGGTCTAGTGATTGCGAGCGACGGCTGAACCTGGGGTCCTGTATTATTGGATTTTTTCTCTAGAAACCCAGAGCCTGGATTTAAACCCAGCTATAATCTTTCCAACCATTTATTTCCATGCGTCCATGAAGTATTAACTGCGGTCAAATTTAATGGCATGTCACTTGTGAGGGTATATAAGGTGAAATACTAGGGTCATACTTTGACCGCTGACAATGAAATAAAGAAAAAGAAAGAAAGAATAAAGAAAAAGAAAAAGTTCTTACGGAAAGAAAAAATAAGAAAATTGCGCAGAAAATTGAAAACTTCGCGCGTTTACATTAGAATAGGTACGTCTGTCGATGACTCGGCAGTTAATTTTAATAATAATAATCGCATTTTTTATTTGTCTATGGTTGCCTGTTAATGTATAAGAAACTTCTTCGGCGTGCTTATGTAAAAAGTAAAGTAAATGGTTGCAAAGAGTATTATATAGGTAATGGCACAACGCCAAAATCCAAATTCGCGATTTTCCATATTATTTATTTTACGAATTCTTTAAAATACGCAACATAGTACTGTTGTATCTTTTGATCAATGACATTAAACATCTAGACGTTGCCATGATTACAGTGTGAAGTGTGGAAGTGAGACACATATACACGAAATAAGTAGGAAAATTGAGACAAAGCATCGTATCTTCTGTCTCTTACGGCGTGCCGTATTTTTGCGTGGCAAACTTTTGAATGTTCGCCAAACAAAGTACTTTAATTGTTACAAAATTTATCGTGCGTCGATTAATTTAACTTTTTTGGACAGTTTTTGCATTGTGCGACTGTATTGACATGAGTTTCAGTTCAAAATAATTATGGAAGATTTCTTACGTTAAACCTCATTTCTCATACCACATAACCTAGAAAAAGTATTATATTGCTGTCTCATGACCAGCCACGCGGTTGCTCGATCTAGATGTATATTATCTAAGCTTTATCTAAGTTATATTAGGTGTGTACTCTGAATCTTACCCGTATGATTCCGTTGCCCAGGAGGCATGAGCTCTAGTGCCAATATAAAAGGCAGCTGATACAATGCTGGGAAGAACAGCCCACCAGCTACTCGTAGGCCTACATAAGTCCAGAATGATTTGGCGAATGATGACGCTATAGCCAGAGGAACCTCTAGAAAGACCATCAGAAGAATTGTGGGGCGGCGGCCGTATCTGTAGTAAGGAAAAATAAAATGTTATCAGTACGCAAAAGTGGTTTTATTAGGGTTCCGTACCAAAATGGTAAAAAAGGAACCCTTATGGTGTGACTCAGTCTGTCTGTCTGTCTGTCTGTCTGTCTGTCTGTCTGTCCGTCTGTCCGTCTGTCTGTCTGTCTGTCTGTCTGTCTGTCTGTCACAGCTGGATATCTCAAGAAGTACTAATGCTGTCAACTTGAAATTTGGAACAGTTTTATATGACGTTTACCCAACTATTTTGCAAATAAGAAAGAAATAAAAATATATGTATTTTTTTTTGCAACAGCGACTGAAAGGGGGTCTTAAAAATTCAAAGTGGGGCTACTGGGGCATGTGGGGTATCATATGAAAGAGCGCTGTTTGCACATTCTCAAACATATTTTTATTTTATTTTTTAGGGCACACAGTTTTCGACTTATGATGAAAAATGTAAAAAAAAATACCGTTCGCCCCCCCCTTATCTCTGAAGTTTGCAAAGAGAATAATCTGAAATTATTCTATGTGATAGAAGTTTATGTAAAGATTACAGGAAAAATAAAACGATGTCTCTAAATAGCACACTTTTTCAGAAATCGGAACGGAACCCTCGGTGCGCGAGTCCGACTCGCTCTTGACCGGTTTTTTTTTCTTTTCATTGGATTCCAAGTACATAACTACCATTTAAGAAGGCAGACCACGGACTAAAAAGAAAGAAGGACTCCGCGCCACGCGTATCGAAAGTGAAGCACCGTGCCGAACTATGTGTGCGTGATGCCTTACCTGTGATAAGTTATTCCTTGACAATTTTTCTGGGATGTAGAATTATTTTTACACCTTTTCACAACACAAGATGGCATTATTTTATTTTATTACTTCACGTAAATAGTAATGCGTGGCGCGGAGTCCTTCTTTTTTTCTAGTCCGTGAGCCAGACAAATATTATACATTTGTTTAATTTTTGTTTTTTTTTTGCATTAAACTTGACATTTCATAAAACCACGCCTTATTGAAACTCGCTTCATTACAGTGTCTGGGTGGCGTAACCATCTCTCTTTATTATATGGTGTAGCCCAGAACGTTAACAATATTACTAACCTCGTAGTACATTTAAAATGCTTACCTATCCGACATCCATCCAAAGAACAGATTTCCGAATATAGAACCGACCCAGAAGAGAGTGTTGCACATCCTTGGTAGCCAGTCCTTGTCGCAGACCAAAGAAAACTGGAAATAAATTATTTGTTATTTATCGTAAACAATCAATCTACCTAGCCTTTTCCCAACTATGTTGGGGTCGGTTTCCAGTCTAACCGGATGCAGCTGAATACCAGTATTTTACATAGAGCGACTTCCTATCTGACCTCCACAACCCAGTACTGGGTAATACGATACCCCATGTTAAGACTGGTTGTCAGACTTTCGGGCTTCTGACGACCCGTAACGACTGTCAAAGATCCACGGATGACAGCCGGACCAACGGCTTAACGTGCTTTCCGAGGCACGGAGGAGTCTCGGTATGTAAAGATGGTCACCCATCCACGGACCAACCCCGGCAAGCATAGCTTAACCTGATGGATCGACCTGTGCGGCTGTTATTACTTAGCCACGAGCTCCTCATTTATCGTAAACATAAAAATATTACAAACATGGTTTAAATTTGAAAACCCTGCTTCGCAGAGGGCCAGGGGCCGTATTATGACGTGAAAAAAGATCATGGATCCATTATGGATCCGTTGAGAAAAAAGGATGGTGCTTTAGTTCGTATATAGCTCCGTCTCTCTCTCACACTGGAACCGTCCAAATTCTGCCCTGCTATACGAGCTCATAGTAAGCCCCCTGGACAAGTAGCAATTCGCTTTCAAAGTGTATCGTATGTCTATAACGGCTTTTAACAGGATTGACATAAGCTCTTCGGTGGGTTATGTCAATTCAATGCATTTTGGACTTTTCAACTCAGCCTATCGCAGGCCACTGCTGGACATAGGCCTCTCCCAGGCTGCGCCACAACACCCTGTCCTCCGCCTTCCGCATCCAGTCTGCCCCAGCCACTTTCTTCAGGTCGTCGGTCCATCTAGCTGGGGGGCGTCCCACACTACGCTTACCGATACGCGGTCTCCACTCCAGGACCCGTCTGCTCCACCGGCCATCGGTCCTTCGACAAACATGTCCAGCCCACTGCCACTTCAGTTTGCTTGTTTTGGACTTTTACATCATCGCTACTGCTGATAGACACTGTTGCAGTTTTTAAGAAATAACAGTTTCTTTCCACTTCATCGTAGTTGCATTTGTTATGTATATATTTAAAATATATATATATATACCTGTTTAGTACTATAGACTACATTCTTATTATATATTTTAGTGATATTTATTTTAAAAGTGGATATATGTATGTGAGTATATTCTCTTGATGTATATTTATATTTAAATCAGTGAATGGTTTTGTAATTGTATGTTTGTCTACTCTAACACACGTACTAAGTACATCTCTTTATCTACTTTCCTATCGCAGGTTTGCTGAAAGAGATTTCTTTAGAAATAAGCATCACCTTTGCGTATTTCTCTGATCCTATCTTCTTGTCTGTTTATATGTGTAGATAAACTATTAGATAAATAAATAAATTTAATGCAATTTTATCTTGGCACTTAGGACTCTTCTTGTCTCTAATATGCGATGAATTGTAATTGACTGTCTACAGTGTTATCATGTTAAATAATTTATCTACACCCATGCTATAAATCCTCTATAAAAGTTTCTGAAACAGTTAGCTTATTGCCAACATTAAAACAGCCAGTGTCATAGTAACCATGGTAACCATAATAGCATCCAAACGGATGTTTTAATATTGTACTGAATTTCATAATGCAACTCGTTTTCAAAAAAATAACATGGTAATTCACGCGCGTTTCACTACAACAGCGCCGTAATTAAAAAAAAAACTTATTCGAATTCACGTCGTATACGACGCCGGCCGCCATGTTCGATACGAGTATTAGTATTGCAAAAAACTGTTTCAGAACCTTTTCTAGAGGATTGATAACATGGATGTAGATAAAGTCTTTTAGGCAACTGTACATAATTAGGTATTAAAACACTCATGTAATACCCCTTATTATACGTCAGTTGCATAAATAACTAATAAAGTATACTTACATCTGTAACCAAGGTATCCTGGTACTGGTCGGTACTGAACCGCCAGCCGTAGGCACATGGCGACGTGGTGTTCCTCCTCACTGAGAGCACGGCATTCGTTATGTTTGATATCTGGAAATTGAGAACAAATGGTTAATATTCAAATTATAATGACGGTCATCATAGTATTTCAGGACTCCGGGTAGTTTTATGTACCATACAAAAACCGGTCAAGAGCGAGTCGGACTCGTGCAACGGGGGTTCCGTTCCGATTTCTGAAAAAGTGTGCTATTTAGAGACATCGTTTTATTTTTCCTGTAATCTTTACATTTATCTCATAGAATAATTTCAGATTTTTTTTCTATGAAAACTTCGAAGATAAGTGGGGGGAACGGTATTTTTATTACATTTTTCATCAAAAGTCAATAACTATGCGGCCTAAAAAAAAATGTTTGAGAATGTGCAAACAGCGCTTGTTCATATGATACCGCACATGCCCTAGTAGCCCCACTTCGCATTTGTAAGACCCCCTTTCAGTCCCTGGTGCAAAAAAAAAAAATATTTCGTTCTTATTTGCAAAATAGTTGGGCAAACGTCATCTAAAACTATTCCAAATTTCAAGTTGATAACATTAGTAGTTCTTGAGCTAGATGTCCAGCTGTGACAGACGAGACAGACAGACAGACAGAATCGCACCTTATGGGTTCCTTTTTACAATTTTGGTACGGAATCCTAAAAAGGCGTTTAGTATTACTTAGGATATGGTTTAAGTCTCGCACATACCAGGGTAGCATGGCACTAAAGGGAGAAGGCCTGTACTCAGCAGTGCGTGGAGCAAGCAAGTGATGATGATGATGATGATTGCAAAGGGCTGTAGTTCTGCATTAGGTACTCACCAAATCATTCTGCAGGTCATCGCTTACTGTCATGAGCTCATATATTTTCACAGTATGAAACGCGTTGCCTTCTTTAATTGTCACTTTTCTGTGAACAAAGAAGGAAACGAATTAGAAAATAAAAGTACAATCAGATTAAAAAACCGGCCAAGTGCGTGTCGGACCACGCACAATGAAGGGTTCCGTATTGTTGAAAAGAATTTATCCCAAAACAAACTTCGCATTGTAAGTTCTACGGCACGGTCAATTCTCCAACTGCTAAAAATTTTGTAATTACAAAAAAAAATTGATTAATTACAAATTAACAATTTTCGGACGCTTTCTTTCCTTGTGCTATGAGACCTTGCTTTTTGCCAAAAATGATACTAGGTCAATGGGAAGTACCCTATACATTTTTATTTATTAGCGAGTATCAAAATATTATGTCGCGTAAATGGCTTTATTTTTTTATTGCGTTGACATAGAAACTTGATTTTGTTAGAGCTTTAAGGGACCATAAACCCATAAACCATTGTATTTGATATTATTAATGGCACCACCACCAACCCATGGATCAATCTACCCGTGCATATTTTATAACTAGGAGCCAACGACAAACAACAAATTCATATTTTTTTTTTCCATGCATCATCCCTATTGGCATACGGAATGAAAAGGTGAGACACCTCTCACCTCAATTTTCGTTACTTCTCCATTTTGGGAAATTCTTTCTTCACGGTACCAGGTTGACATAAGTATAAGAGAGGTTATAATTATTGTAAATTTCCGAGTCTGTTTCATTTGATGTAGAATACCAACAAAATGCAATATGCTAATGGCTCCCCGTTTGATGTAATTACTTAATTTTACTACACCCGTCGGACACTATCAACAGATCAGTCAACAGCCGTCCATTATTCAAAGTGACGACAAACGAACATTTAATTATGATGCTACTCCTATAATAATTATCTGGAGTGGTGTGTACTTTGTACTCATAAAAGCATAAAATTTTGAGTAATTGCCAAACATTCCTTTATAACAATATGCTAGCTAGTCTTGGTAATAGTTTATTTTTGCATGAAATAGACTGAAAGTTTTTCTTGGGAACGCGTGGAGGTATCAAGTTGAAATTAATATCAAATACGTACGTCCCTGGGAGTTCTAAAAAAATCAAGCTTCTAAGTCAACGCGATAAAAAAATACGGTCATTTATGTGACATAATTATTTTGACACTCTCAAGTAAATTAAAACCTTTATGGTACTTCCCCTTGACCTAGAATAATGAAATTTGGCTAGAAGCAAGGTCACAGCACAAATAAAGGAAAACGTCTGATAGTTATTAATTTGTAATTTTATCTTGGTTTTTGGGATAAATTCTTTTCAACTACAAAACCCTTCATTGTGCGTGATCGGTTGGTCGGTGTGGTGACGCACTTGGTCGGTTTTTTTAAATGTTAATTTTGTTAGTTAAAAAACTAACAAAATTAACATTTGCACGCCGTAAGGTAGACTGTAGCCGATCTTTTTAATTAATCTATAACATCTTATACCTGTACCTACATCCTTAGCAAATAAAGTTCTCATTCATTAATTAATTAATTAATTCATTCATTCATTCATTCATTCATTCATTCATTCATTCATTCATTCATTCATTCATTGCCCCTACTCCTTTTTTACTGTATTTCCTGTGCGTATCCCAATTTAAATATTTTTCTTTCTTTATTTCTCTCTTTCTTTACTGCTTGAATGTAGAAGACAAACTGACTTATTTATATTTAGCATCTTCCGTAATCACTTTTATAAATTGCGCGTTAGCAAACGATTTGTACTATTGAAGACAAAAGTGCATGGAGAGCCTAAGGTCGACTTTTGACTGTGAGGTTTTGCATTACGTTTTATTACTTTTCAGGAGACTATCAAAATAAGAACATCTCCAATTCGACTTCTTAAAGCTACCAGCATATACCAGCATTATAAGATTTTAAATTTTGATAATAAATTACTAAACAATAAGAAACTAGCCCTAAGCCATCTCAACCTAATAAAATTCTGAAACCCTGTACAAACGATTTTGGTTTGGAATTCTCCATGCACTTCTATCTTCGTTAGTATATTTGTATGGCAGTTCTGAGTTGAGCTGCATGCTGACAAATGTGTGCACTGACTGGACAGGTCTACTAAATATGTGTGGTTCTTTCCTCAAAAGACCATTTCAGACACCAATCTGCATGGTTTTTACATGATCTGACCAAGATTATGTCTGAACTTTAAAAGAGACTGTGACCTCTATATTTGTTTCGGCCTTTCATCGTAGAGGAAACGCTGACCTCATCTAGTTTTTAGCCGACTTCAAAAAAGAACGAGGCCATAATTCGGTATCCACCTAATCAAATCAGCTACGATAATTATGACAATTCAGGGTGTAAGTGTAAACAGTGGCAATCTTTTAAGGGGTCACTGTACTCATCATTATGAACAATTTTTACTATGGGACCAAACCTGAAATCGCGAAAAAAAATCTGCTGTTCAGTACATTTATGTTCGCATAATTCGTCAAAATGTAGGGAATAACTGATTTTTTTTCGCGATTTCAGGTTTATCCCACAGTAAAAGTTGTTCATAATGATGAGTACAATGATCCCTTAAAAGATTGCCACTGTTTACGCTTACACCCTGTGTACAAATATTATATTGTCATTATCATTAAACGCGTCATCAGATCACAGCACAGCATCAGACGATTTTTTGCGCACAAATTCAAAGAACATAAATTCTTAAATTACAAGTTGTCTGCTCCTTCAATTAAGAACCACGTGTTTGACGTTTTTGTCAACATTTTGATGAATGACTTGTTTAACAACTCGTTAAAGCGATAAAATTATAATTATTAATATAAATGAGCGTGTAAATATAGAACACAATCAATGTTTTCATTTAATAGTGACAAGTTGTAATTACAGCCGCACGGGTCGATCCATCAGGTTAAGCTACGCTTGCCGGGGTTGGTCAGTGGATGGGTGACCATCTTTACATACCAAGAATCCTCCGTGTCTCGGAAAGAAAGAAAGAAAGAAAGAAAGAAAAACTATTTTATTTGCGCACGTGCTCTTTGAATGCACAGGCGTCGCCCAGATTAGAACAGAAACTCTTGGAACACCCAGATCTTTCACAGATGTTCTGAACAGACTAGGAGACTTGATCGACTTCTGGAGTGAGGTGGGCTGGTTGGAATAAACCCCCGACGGCCGCCATGGCCCACGCACAATGGTCCACATAACGGACTAAGCCAACGTTCGCACGGGCGTAAACGCACTGCATTTTCAACGCTCTGCTTAGCGCCGGGAGTTGAAAATCCAACAGTGTGTTTTTCGTCGCACTGGGATGCACTCTGTTGTTGTTAGATTGGATTCTCGAAGCTCGGCTCAATACCGAGAGTTGAAAATCCAGTGCGCGATAAAATCCCGACGCGATTTTTTTATGCACTAAGTTTAAAGGCCTTAGCACCTCCTTCGTGAAACCGAGAAACCGCATGATGTTATCCCGCTGACGTTCCGCTGCTTGAGGAGCGAACCATCAAGCGAGTCAGTTGATTTGAACTACTGTAATTTCGCTGCTATGGTTGCGCGGTGGAGGTGTGATAAGGCTCTAATTGTCTTTTTTGTGTTTTTATCGCTGATGATTTTTTTTAAAGAATTAGTACATTGATTGATTTCTTAAGGATCCGACTGAAATTAAATTAAGTTATTTTTCACTTTGCAGTGTTGTTTTTGGAAGTCGGATGTATTTTTTTGTAAAAAAGTTTTTATTTTTCACTTTTTACTTGTGGTTCCTACGAGTACACCACACAAATTGTAATACCACTACCTACTTGCAAAAGAAACTAGAGCATCATCCATAAACATTGATGCGCAAATTGATCGTCTACCAAATGCAATTGAAACGATTGATAATGTTACTACAATACAAATTGATCGTCTACCAAATGCAATTGAAACGATTGATAATGTTACTACAATACAAATTGATCGTCTACCAAATGCAATTGAAACGATTGATAATGTTACTACAATACAAATTGATCGTCTACCAAATGCAATTGAAACGATTGATAATGTTACTACAATACAAATTGATCGTCTACCAAATGCAATTGAAACGATTGATAATGTTACTACAATACAAATTGATGGCAACTAATTAATTGCAATAGGCATCCCTATTGCAATTAACTAGTTGCCATCAATTTGTGCGCAAATTGATCGTCTACCAAATGCAATTGAAACGATTGATAATGTTACTACAATACAAATTGATGGCAACTAATTAATTGCAATAGGGATGATGACTAAAAATTTATTTTTTGTCCGTCATAGAGATTATTAAAAAATATTGGACACGTATTTTTTTCTTTTTTTACGTAATCAAAAAATTACGGCGATACATTGAGTTAAAATATGGCATGACGTCACGCGTAGCTAGGTTTTATACGTACAAGTGACGTAGCGAGCCCCCACTCCCCAACTTTAATGCGTGATAGCTAAGTATTTTTTTTTAATATGTTATAGCAAAAAATACGTGTCTAATATTTTTTTATTAACTGACTGACGGACTAAATAGAATTTCTTTTTTTTTTACCCAGGCATCATCCGTATTTGATCATTTCAGGGATCCCTAAATTATTGAGTGTGACAAAAAATCCAAAAATATTTTTATTCTCGTAGCACAATTTTCGCCACCAGTGGACATAACATGATTTTTTTTGAAGATCAAAAGTAATGTGTTACTAGGCCAATAGGCTAGGCTAGGCTTATGGTAGGAGTGGGTACCAGACAATAGAGCAATGGGCGCGGCGCGGCGGCAGAGAACGAACTTGGATAGTCAAACAAAATCTAGATAAATATTAACACTAAGTACTTACACTGCTTGTCCTCCGTACCGGGAATGGGACGTCAACGAGAAAACAGCTGACGGCGCCGAAGTAGCGACAGTACATTAACTATGGCCAAATAATCTCGTTTCTCGTTGACGTCCCGCTCTCGGTGCGGTGGACAACAAGCCTTAGGGTTTGTATGAGGTAAATCCTAAAACAAAAGTCGTTGAATGATTGAGATTTTATTTTTGCGGTACCCCAAATACGGCTTACATCGTACGGTATTAGGTAGGTACTTATAATCCTATACGAAGGTGCACGAGTATCAAGTACGCAGTCGACATTGGAGTTTCTACTTTCAAGTAGGCTTCAAACTTAAATATAATTTACATACAACATGTTTACACGTTTTCGTTAGCAGCCAATCAGTGGGTTGCTATAATCCTATTATAAATCGTGATGGTCTGAAAGCCTGCTAAAACAACAGTCTAAGGGACTATTTCACGATGTCCGAGTAGGCACTACTTACCGAATAAATTCAAAAATGGAACAGAATTTGTATGAAAATTCTATTTTATCTATATGAATATGTACTTTAATTTGATACATATACTACGTTTTTAACAAAATTGTGAAATAAAAGTTTGATACACTTAGTACCATCTTTAGATGCGCTATTGTTGTATTATATAATAAGTAAAGACTTAAAATATTGATCGAATGTGAAACTTATAAACTTACCGTCTAAAGTTGTCTCTTATATCTATATCTATAAAAATCAATGCCACTTTTCGTTGTAATTTTATAACTCAAGAACGGCTGGGCCGATTTAGCTGATTTTGGGTTTGAAATGTTTGACGTAGTCCAGGGAAGGTTTAAACGATGAGAAAAATTGGAAAATTTGCCGGAAAAATTGGAAAATTCTGGAAAACTGAAAGTGGATTTTATATGGGAATATTGAAATTGGGACAGGACAACGTCTGTCGGGTCAGCTAGTTCGATATATACTTCCGAACTCTCTAGCCACATATAAGCCATCAAATGCTTCTGTGGTTTTTTGATGTAATAATTTAAACTCTGCAATATGTACCACTTTTTTGAACATTAATAAATAAAATTTAAAAAAAAACTGCCAAGTAAGTTAATAGGAACTTAATAGTAGGTGGTGAAACAGCCCCAGAATTGAACATAAGGATCACTGTGTGACATTCTTAATTTCTAGGTCACCTGTCAATCCAAAGATTGGAGATTGGCATTCGAGTTGTTTCTGGCAACTTACCACGTAGGAAAGAGGCTTGAGCATTATGTACAGTACCTTTATGCACGAATAGAATAATTAAAAAAAATAAAAAACACGACTGCCCTGCCAAAAGCCAAATAACGAACTATAAAGTAAATAAAAAACAATTGTCATTAAAGTCGGCGGGGCGCCATTCTGTAGAATATTTATTAATCTAAGAGGTCCCCCGACTGCATTATTTTTTATTTAATGTTTGTCAGTCGTGTTTTTTATTTTTTTAAATTATTTTATTTGTGCATAAAGTTTCAATAAATAAATAAATATCGGCCTATGATAATAATGGTCTCACTGCAGCACGAGTAGCATGACCTGACCACTTATCTCTAGTCTACAAAGAACAGACATAATAAGTAGGTACCTCATCCTATGCAAAGTGATTTTATTTCTTCATTTTTGGGATCGCGCCTGTCGTAGAAGTCTTTTACAATATTTTTTCTTTCATTTCCTACGTTTCCTCTTCTCAACAGAGTAGTAACTGGCTTTGTTTTATAATTTCCTCACGGTGCATTGGGGAAAAAAAAGTATCTGAGTTCCAGTGTGCACATAAACAGCAACAACCAAAAAGGAGTAGAGAGCTCATTTTGCACTCAACCATATTATCAAAATAAGTAAAACTACCAGGCTAACATAAATTAAAGTTACCTTTCTTCAACGTAATCTCTCAGCACGTCACGCAACGCCTTGGGGTCTATTTCGTAAGCTCGACATGACTCGTACGTTCCATGCTCTCCTGGTACTGTCAATGAACGAAGAAGTTCATCTGGAAGGCCTAGGTTGTCTAGTTCTGGAGGCGGGGCGCACCAATGTTCTGGAGTTGCGTTTGTGAAGACCTGGAATATAAAAGAAAGGACATATGAAAACTTGTTTTCAAAATATTTTTTCAGGTACTATTGAACTATTGGCCTATTGCCAAAAAACTCATAAATAATAGTGGTTTCAATCGAACGATGGAGCTCAATTTTAACTCCATCAACCAATCGAAAGCAATTTGCTGTAAACGAAACAGATAAAATAACTTTCAATTGGTTCAATAAGAGTTTTTATTCCAATTCAATAACCGTTATGGATTACTTTTGCTAAAAGTTAATTTAAGAAACTAAACATGCTTGTCAATACTACTTGTGAATCTGGTTAGTCTTATGGCTGTTTCAACTAACACATCAATAAAATTATATCAGTCAAACCTGGATAAGCGAGAGTTCAAGGGAGCAGAATCTCATTCTCGCTTATAGAGGTTTCTCACTAACCCGAGTTTCTCTCTTAACGGTAACGCTTCTCTCTTATAGAGGTACGCTGCATAACAATACGCAGCATAATAACGTTATTTAGTTCCACGAAATAGAATAGGTACAATATTGACTGATTGGTGAAAAATTATTTTTGCATTTAGTAGCCCGATTCTCGAGGATGGTTATAATAGGCTATTTAACATCAAGCTGCGACCCTTAGGACTTTAGGAGTCGAGCAAGTCTGAAAGAACGCTAAGCGAAAACGAGGGTGGGCGGGCGATGCGACGCGGTGTCGGGGGACGAGGTTTCATTAAATTGTATGCAATGCGATTCAACTGAGAATAGGAACGTCAATGACCTCTAACAGTCAACTGAAACTTGAAATCTAAGGGCCCTCGCCCACGGCGACTTTTTGTAGCGATGCTGTCGCGCGTTTACGAAATGCGCGACTGCATCGCTACTAACGCGCGTTAGTCGCATTTGCAACGCGCTACAGAAGCGATGCCAACGCGCCACTAACGCGCTACAGTATCGCGACTGTATCGATGCAAACGCGCGACCGTGTCGGACGACATCGGGGAGAGAACAGAGGGAGGGTGGCGCGTGAGTGGAGAACCGAGCTTTCGTTGCCTACGCTTCGGCTGCTTACGTAAAAGCAGCACCAAAGACAACGTGACTAATGTTGCCTCAACGGAGTCCATCTTGCAACTGTAGCGATCGCAGGTATTTTTGTGCCGTTACTGAATCGCGTTTGCATCGCGATAGAAGCGCGCCAGTATCGCGTTTGCATCGCGACTGAGTCTGGGCCCGTGGGCGAGGGCACACAGCTAGCGACCGCTTCGCGACTGTATCGATACGGACGCGCGACAGCATTGCTACAAAAAGCCGCCGTGAGCGAGGGCCCTAAGGCTTGCAAAGTTTTGTAGTGTTTTTCTTATCCATTTCAGTTCTGTTTTGTTTTTGTTCAAATATGTCACTGACTTTGCAAATGTGTAAACGAAGTGCTGTTTTGCTAAACCATCACAATATGGCGCAAGGTCATTCCTATTCTTAGTTGAAACGCATTGTATCTTACGACTTCCACGCGAAGTCGCGGGGCACAGCTAGTAAATAAAACAATCTGCCTAGCCTTTTCCCAACTATATTGGGGTCGGCTTCCAGTCTAACCGGATGCAGCTGAATACCAGTATTTTACATGGAGCGACTGCCTATCTGACCTCCACAACCCAGTTACTGGATAACACGATACCCCCTGGTAACACTGTTTGTCAGACTTTCGGGCTTCAGACGACCCGTAACGACTGTCAAAGATCCACGAATGACAGCCGGGACCAATGGCTTAACGTGCTTTCCGAGGCACGGAGGAGTCTCGGTATGTAAAGATGGTCACCCATCCACGAACCAACCCCGGCAAGCGTAGCTTAACCTGACGGATCGACCCGTGCGGCTGTTATTACTTAGCCACGAGCTCCTAGCTAGTAAATAATACAAATACTTTAAAGTGTGTCATCTTTTCAAACAGATTTACGACGAAGCGCCACTCATACAATATTCAAAGCAATACTTACGTAAAATAATTTGTATGACAATAGTTAAAGTCATGATCGTGTCAAACAATATTATAGAGATTCTAGTTTTACCTAGTAAAGGATAAAGGAATCGTGAGTGCTTGGTGAGGTAATTGGAATACTCGAGACGTTGAGTTGAAATTCTTGAGTGTGCTACTATGTGCATGACTAAAGTGATTGGTGTGATAAGTACCTGCTCTAAAAGTCAATCAATCTGCCTAGCCCTTTCCGAACTATGTTGGGGTCGGCTTCCAGTGTAACCGGATGCAGCTGAATACCAGTATTTTACATGGAGCGACTGCCTGTTTGACCTCCACAACCCAATAACTGGGTAATACGATACCCCTTGGTAAGACTGGTTGTCAGACTTTCGGGCTTCTGACGACCCGTAACGACTGTCAAGTCAAGTCAAAGACTGTCAAGTAATATTAAGGCGCTGCTGGCCTTCTTTGAGGAGCTGGGGTGGATCGAATAACCTATTTTCCCACCCATACGCAAAATACGCGCATTGTCGTGGAGTTGCGGATACCAGCTCGTATTACCTAACGACTGTCAAAGATCCACGAATAACAGACGGGACCAACGGCTTAACGTGCTTTCCGAGGCACGGAGGAGTCTCGATATGTAAAGATGGTCACCCATAAACTGACCAACCCCGGCTAGCGTAGCTTAACCTGACGGATCGACCAGTGCGGCTGTTATTACTTAGCCACGAGCTTCTCAAAAAGTATCTGATTAAAATATAAACAAATTAGCTGACCCGACAGACGCTGTCCTGTCTTAGCTATGAATATTCTAATGTAAAAGCGTGAAGTTAAAATAGTCGTTAGGTTTTCTGAAATTTTCCAATTTTTTGCGTAATTTTCTTATTTTTTTCTTTCATAAGAACCTTCTCCTGACAATAATAAATAAGTACAACAAAAAAGAATTAGCGAAATTGTTCAATCCGTTCACGTGTGATGCGATGACCAAGGAAAATAGGTATTCATTTTTATTCAGGGTGTTTCTTTTAAGGTGTCCAGCCAGTGCGAGCTGATAGCAGAGTACCATACCTATCGATTTAACCCCCATGTATGTTCTACGATTTTTTGTAGTTTTCGAGTTATTTTGGATCCCTCATTTCATATCAATGGTAGTGGTTAAGGATAGTAGTAGGTATAAAATGTATGTCTGTCTAGAATCCAAATAATTGTAAACATGTGACATCCACAAACCCGCACTGGGCCCGCGTGGTGAATAACGGCCCACTGCCTCTCTCAGAGAGGAGGCTAGAACCCCAGCAGTCGGAACCTGACTGAATATGCTTCGAAAAAAATATTGTGAAATCGGGAATTCTTATTTAAACGGTTTGTCTGCGTTAAGACCGCAGCAGGCATAAATTAAGAGGAAATGGGTGCGAAAAATTAGGTATTTTAAGAAGGTATTGCTGTCGCTCTGCGAGCGCTCCACCCTCGAATTCGTGCGATAAGGACAACTGCAGATTCGACTAAATAGCCTGTGTAAAAAGTCACATTTCGTGGTTTGGCTCTCGCCTATTTCCTCCTCCAATATTGAACCAATTTAAAAGATATTTCATAAACTAAATAAAAAGGATATATACTATGCCCCTATGTTTTTTTTTTCGTTAATAGTTGTCAAATTGGTACACTAGGCGTCTGTTGACAGCGGTCTGAATAGGCAATTATGAGCATTTTTTGAGGGTTCTAGTTCTTATAAAAATAATATATCATCAAAAAGGAAAACATAGGGGCATACAAGTAGCTGATATTTATATTTCTGTAAAAAATCATTGCTTTATGGTCATTAACCAGAAAGAAAACAGGCGAGAGCGTTTATCTTTTTGTATGGAGAAAAGAGCACCCACGTTTCCTCTTAATCGTATACTAAATAATAAAACATTTAGAAATGACATCGAGCTACAAGAATTTCATTGGATAAAATAATAAAAATAAAGTTACATAACGAAAGAAGAGCTACAAAACATACAGTCATTAAAGTATTATAATGTCTTTAATTTGCATATTCAAAAAGGCGTATCAATTCCTCATAACTATTTTTGTTCTTTTTATACCATTATAACTTGTCTTTGTCTTCTCTTTACTTGTCTTGTCTTTTTGCTGAACTGGGCCTTTTTGGCGCAGCCGTGAGGCACACATTCCTGCATCGCTCTTACTATTGTTGTCGCACAATACATGTTGTTTTTTATTAAGTACCTATTGTTATACCTATTCTGTTGTGTGCCTTATGTTCTGTGCTAAATAAATGTATTTTCTTTCTTTCTTTTTTTCTTTATCTTTTAAGTTACTAGCTTCTGCCAGTAGCTTGCCCGCGTAGATATCTGAAAATATCCCACGGTAATTTATAATATTAGTATTTTTCAGAATAATAATATCATGATCTCAATTATATAGTTATAGGTACCACCTAAGTACACATTATGGTAAAGCAATAAAGATATTGAGTATTGAGTATTACTTTCGAATTTATAATATTAGGTCTTTACCTATGAAATTGCCGTTCTGCAGTACTGGCCATTTCAAATCAAAATAATTTTTGTTTGGCTAAGAATTCTAATTTCAAATTAATTTTATTTTAAAAACATGGATTTTTTTTTCCAAAAGTAGTCATTTGTTTATTGATTAGTGTTACATTTTCATCGCATTTCAATATTTTTCGTCATCATGGATACGTTAAAAATTCGAGTAATTATGGAATATGAGTACCGTCGTGGCAGCAACGCGGCACAAGCGGCACGCAACATCAACGACGTTTACGGAGCTAACACTACAAACCAACGCACCACCTGTTATTGGTTTGCTCGCTTCCGTTCTGGAAATTTCGACCTGAAAAATGAACCTCGCGGTCGTCCGAAGACTTTGGTCGACAATTACGAATTAAAGGCGATTGTGGAAGCTGATGATACACAATCTACGGCTGAATTAGCAGCAGCTTTCGACGTTAGCGTCAAAACAATATTGGTCCATTTGCGTCAAATTGGCAAGGTAAAAAAGCTTGACAAATGGGTGCCCCACGAACTCAATGATCGCCAGCGCGAAGTACGCGTCGAGACGTGCCTTGCACTGCTCAACAGACACACAAATGAAGGAATTTTGAACCGCATTGTTACCTGCGATGAAAAATGGATTCTGTTTGATAACCGCAAGCGCTCAGCAAGTTGGTTGGATCCTGGTTCAGCACCTAAACAATGCCCTAAACGAAAACTTACCCCTAGAAAAGTGATGGTCACTGTTTGGTGGTCTAGCGCCGGTGTGATTCATCACAGCTTCTTGCCAAACGGGGTGAGCATTACTGCAGATGTGTACTGTGAAGAACTGAACACAATGATGGAGAAGCTGGCACATCTCCAACCAGCATTGGTCAATCGCTCGTCTCCGCTGCTCCTGCACGACAACGCGCGACCTCATACTGCACAGCAGACGGTCTCCAAGTTGCAAGAACTGGGGTTGGAAGCTCTCCGTCATCCGCCCTACTCACCAGACCTTGCGCCTACAGACTACTACTTTTTCCAGAATTTGGATACTTCTTGGCGGGAAAAAAATTCAATACCCGAGAGGCAGTACAAAATGCCTTTGAAGAATTTGTTGCCTCCCGACCAGCTGATTTCTTAAAGAAGGGCATCAATAAACTGCCACTGCGTTGGCAAAGATGCATTGATTGCATGGGTGATTACTTCGATTAATACAAATAAAAAATACATGAAAAAAATTCGTTTAAATTTTTTCATACAAAACGGCAATTTCATAGGTAAAGACCTATTATTAGTATGGATGATACTAGCACAACCTGGGCCTCAAGTCTGCTATTACAATAGTGTCAGAATGGTCTATCATTGATTTCATATTTGTTGATTTTGACAAGTTTGGTAATCTACTAATATAATGGCGTCATAATGGCGTCATTATGACTTTCCAATGGTCAACCACTGACACTCCATTGTATGAAATTATGAATTTAGCAGATAACGAACTTTTAGCAAAATGACAATGCAGTGACAATGGGATCGTGTTGGAATGTAAAAAATTGCAGACTTGGGGCCCTGAAACGATGTTTTGTACAAGAATTTCATAAATAAGGAAGGAGGCACTAAGGATGGATAGTTGAAAATTTATCCCACGGGCATCTGTCGTACCAGCGATGAGGAAGTGACAAACTATCAACGATTTTTTTCGCCCAAGAAACGTACAAAAGGTGGCGTTTAAGGCGACTAGTGCTGCCAACTAGCGTCACTATTGAGAAAAAATATTAAGTCTGAAAATATGGCATTTTTAGCCTTAGCAGTTAACGCAAAAAACGGCTGTTTTTGGCGTTAAATAATAAGACTTTGCACCTAGGCACCCTTATTACAAAACGAGGTTTTTTTTCTGTCATGGATTAAACCATCGAGCCAGTTTTTGTAATAAGAACCTAGCTGTGATAGATATACAGTTGTTTACACAAAACTGACAACTTAGTCCGGTACTAAGTTAACAGTTTTGTAAAACTGACAACTTAATGTGTCGGAAAAAAGTTCGAAATTCAAAAAAGGGTCCATGGTTTAAACCTGGGTTTGAAGATGAACCTTTAAGGCGGAGGAGGTTTCGTGTCGATTTTTTTGATACTAAAAATCGACTCGAAGGAGCTCGTGGCTAAGTAATAACAGCCGCACGGGTCGGTCTGTCATACCGAGACTCCTCCGTGCCTCGAAAAGCACGTTAAGCCGTTGGTCCCGGCTGTCATTCGTGGATCTCTGACAGTCGTTACTGGTCGTCAGGAGCCCGAAAGTCTGACAACCAGTCTTACCTAGGGGTATCGTATTACCCAGTTATTGGGTTCGAGGTCAGATAGGCAGTCGCTCCATGTAAAATACTGGTATTCAGCTGCATCCGGTTAGACTGGAAGCCAACCCCAACATAGTTGGGAAAAGGCTAGGCAGATTGATTGACATTGTAAAGTTTATTCTAAATTAAATAACAAATAAAAATATAATATCCTAACTTAAAACTATTAACAAAATAAAATATGGCGTCGCAAAATTCATCCGCATCGCTGTGGACTGTTATACAAGGTGTAACATAAATAACCCACAACGTCTTAAGGGGTCATTGTACTCATCACTATGAACAACTTTTACTATGGGACCAAACCTGAAATCGCGAAAAAAAATCAGCTGACCAGTACATTATGTATCTACATCAAACTCGTCAAAATGTTGGGAGCAGCTGATTTTTTTTCGCGATTCCAGGTTTGGTCGCATAGTAAAAGTTGTTCAAATGATGAGTACAATGACCCCTTAAGAGGTTGTGGGTTATTTATGTTACACCTTGTATAGGATCCACTGCGGGCACAAAGCGTAATTGTATAACTAGGCAATCCTAATTGTACTAAAATAAATGTAACGAATTTTTCACTGATTAGGTTTATATCGATAACACTATCAATAGTGTATGCTATTAACTCTGTGATTTGTAATAAATATTGCTGATAAAGAGTATTGAATTTGATTGTGTAAGTATCCTATGACTAATTAGGTATCTTGATATTATTTTCACAAGGAACCGAAATATTATGTCTTCTATCTGCCTAGCCTTTTCCCAACTATGTTGGGGTCGGCTTCCGGTCTAACCGGATGCAGCTAAATACCAGTATTTTACATGGGGCGACTGCCTATCTGACCTCCACAACCCAGTTACTGGGTAATGCGATACCCCTTGGTAAGTCAGACTTTCGGGCTTCTGACGACCCGTAACGACTGTCAAAGATCCACGAATAACAGCCGGGACCAACGGCTTAACGTGCTTGCCGAGGTACGGAGGAATCTCGGTATGTAAAGATGGTCACCCATCCTCGGACCAACCCCGGCAAGCGTAGCTTAACCTGACGGATCGACCCGTGCGGCTGTTATTACTTAGCCACGATTATTTGCCCATACTTGCAAGTCTATATTTTGTAACAATGTCATCTGCTGTCTGTCGGATAGAACCAGACTAATAAATAAATAAATATCCTTGGACATTTCACACAACGCCATCTAGCCCCAAGCTAAGCAACCTAATGCTTGTGTTATGGTAACGAGATGACTGATAAACTACTTATATAATTTTTTTTTTGTAAATACATAAATATTATAGATAGAAAAACACCCAGACCCGGAACAAATACTTGTAGGTCGTACAAATATTTCTTCCGTGCGGGAAACGAAACCCGCGGCATGCTGCGTAGCAGTCAATTGCTCAACCACTGCGCCAACCGTGTCGTCAGACTGTCATCTATAACAGAACCAGGTGCAGAGAGATCATGAGGCGGGCAACGACCACACCTGTGGTTGAACTAATCGCCACACTTCATCTTGACCACGACCATACTACGCACCTTAATCCTGACCTTTCTGTTTTTTTTTTCTTTTCTTTCTTTCTTTCTTTTTAGGTTTCCGTAGGTTCCTCAAAAGTAAAAAGGGAACCCTTACAGGATCACTCATGTGTCTGTCTGTCTGTCTGTACGTCTTTCATAGTCAATTTTCTCCGAATCTAATGACCCGGTTAAGTTGAAATTTGGTACACATATGGATTTCTGTGACCCAAACACGTACGGGTAAATAAAATTATGAATTTTGAATATGAGGGTCAATTTTAGGGAGCAAATAAGAAATTTAAAATTTTTGCAAACTTACACCGTATGACTGTTACGTGTTTTTTGTTGCGATTACAAACTTACATATGCAGTTGGAGAATTGGCCGTGACGTATATCGATGTATTGGAGAACATGTTTTTCAACTTACAATGTTAAGTTTGTTTTTGGGATACATTCATCCCAACTACGGAACCCTTCATTGTGCGTGGTCCAACACGCACTTGGCCGGTTTTTTTGGCCGCCCCGCGGTGTTATCCGCGGTTTATGAGATACACTAAAAACGTGTATTATTTAATCGGTGAAAAAAGTATCCATAAAAAAATTGCCCATCTCACGGGAAAACTACACTTTTTCGGGATATAAAGTAGCCTATGTGTTAATCCAGGATGTCAGCTACTTCCAAACCAAATTTCATCGAAGTCGGTCGAGCTGTTTGAGTTTTAAAGAGTAGCAAATATTGAATTCCTTGGTCAGCCCGCGGGAACACTACATTTTTTTAGGATATAAATCTATGTGTTAGCTATGTGTTAATCCAAAGTGTCAGCTACTTTCACACCAAATTTCATCAAAATAGGTCGAGCCGTTTGAGTTTGAAAGAGTAGCATAATATATATTTGAATTCCTTGCTCTTCCCACGGGAGCACTACATATTTTCGGGATAAGAAGTAACAAACATACACACACACACACACACACATACACTCACAAACTTTCACCTTTATAATATTAGGTCTTTACCTATGAAATTGCCGTTCTGCAGTACTGGCCATTTCAAATCAAAATCATTTTGGTTTGGCTAAGAATTCTAATTTCAAATTAATTTTATTTTAAAAACATGGATTTTTTTTTCCAAAAGTAGTCATTTGTTTATTGATTAGTGTTACATTTTCATCGCATTTCAATCTTTTTCGTCATCATGGATACGTTAAAAATTCGAGTGATTATGGAATATGAGTACCGTCGTGGCAGCAACGCGGCACAAGCGGCACGCAACATCAACGACGTTTACGGAGCTAACACTACAAACCAACGCACCACCTGTTATTGGTTTGCTCGCTTCCGTTCTGGAAATTTCGACCTGAAAAATGAACCTCGCGGTCGTCCGAAGACTTTGGTCGACAATTACGAATTAAAGGCGATTGTGGAAGCTGATGATACACAATCTACGGCTGAATTAGCAGCAGCTTTCGACGTTAGCGTCAAAACAATATTGGTCCATTTGCGTCAAATTGGCAAGGTAAAAAAGCTTGACAAATGGGTGCCACACGAACTCAATGATCGCCAGCGCGAAGTACGCGTCGAGACGTGCCTTGCACTGCTCAACAGACACACAAATGAAGGAATTTTGAACCGCATTGTTACCTGCGATGATAAATGGATTCTGTTTGATAACCGCAAGCGCTCAGCAAGTTGGTTGGATCCTGGTTCAGCACCTAAACAATGCCCTAAACGAAAACTTACCCCTAGAAAAGTGATGGTCACTGTTTGGTGGTCTAGCGCCGGTGTGATTCATCACAGCTTCTTACCAAACGGTGTGAGCATTACTGAACATAATGATGGAGAAGCTGGCACATCTTCAACCAGCATTGGTCAATCGCTCGTCTCCGCTGCTCCTGCACGACAACGCGCGACCTCATACTGCACAGCAGACGGTCTCCAAGTTGCAAGAACTGGGGTTGGAAGCTCTCCGTCATCCGCCCTACTCACCAGACCTTGCGCCTACAGACTACTACTTTTTCCAGAATTTGGATAACTTCTTGGCGGGAAAAAAATTCAATACCCGAGAGGCAGTACAAAATACCTTTGAAGAATTTGTTGCCTCCCGACCAACTGATTTCTTTAAGAAGGGCATCAATAAACTGCCACTACGTTGGCAAAGATGCATTGATTGCATGGGTGATTACTTCGATTAATACAAATAAAAAATACATGAAAAAAATTCGTTTAAATTTTTTCATACAAAACGGCAATTTCATAGGTAAAGACTTAGTGTGATAGTGTGATAATTTACTGTGGACAATTTCGACCTCGCAATTTGATACGCTCAACAACTGAATCCCCTCACCTCCACGACACCACAATGTCACATATTCGCTAAATATGTGCAAGGCTGCTGGGTTAATTGCATAAATAAAACTCGGTGTTAATTTCACTTGAGACAACTTTTACTCAGGAAAAACCATAGACTAATAAAATACAAACACAGACAATCATTCTAGTCTAGAGCACAGATTATATATGCAACACTCCTCTCTTCTAATTTTTATTAAATTTTTAAATGACTACAAATCCAGTCTCTGAACAGGCTTATGAGTACGTGCACTTTTACGCACTTCTGGCTGAACTAGAATAGGAGAATTAGCAATGTTATTTGGTATTTCTTTGTTAATTAACGGCTTATTTACATCTAATTTCTCCGATTCTTTTTCTTGCTCCAATACACTTTCATTAGTTACACTATTATAGTTAGGCAAACACTGAGTAACATTCCTGGTGAGTATACCTTTGTCAGTGTGCACATCATACATAACATTTCCTACTGGGTTTTCAATAACACCATCTAACCATTTTCGAGAGTTATCATATGATGCAATCAGTACTTTATCACCTGGTAAATATTGCTTTACAGGTTTCTTACAAATCAACTGGCGAGGAATAATTACATCTTTTTTATTAAAGATAAACGTGTACGGAGTTTTCTACCAAACATTAACTCACACGGTGCCTTGCCTGTTGTGGCATGTGGTGCTGTACGATAAGCTAATAGCCATTGTTGTATACTATGATCTAAACAATTTTTATCAAACTTATATGCTAACATGGCCTTTTTGGAAGTTTGAACACCCCTTTCTGCTAAGCCATTGCTGGCTGGGTGATAAGGTGCAGTACATATGTGTCGAATATTATTATTCTTACAAAAAGTATTAAACTCTTCAGATGTCCATTGTGGACCATTATCAGTCACCATTTGTTCCGGTAGACCAAATCTAGCAAAAATACTACGTAGACATTTAATTGTACTGCTGGAGGTAATATTGTTCATTTTAACTACTTCTGGCCATTTTGAGTGTGCATCTACAATTATTAACCACATATGCCCTAAAAATGGACCAGCAAAATCAGCATGAATACGTTTCCATGGCTCCTCTGGCCACTCCCATCTATGTATAGGTTTGATAGGTGGTAAGTTCCTATTTTGGATACAACCTGCACAATTATTAGTTAATGTTTTTATATCATTTGTGATGTTTGGCCACCAAAAACAACTATTAGCTAAAGATAACATTTTATTAATACCCAAATGACCAGAATGCAGTTCGGTTAAAACTTTATCTTTTAAACTGTCAGGTATAACTACTCTATCCCTCCATAAAATGCAATCTTTAATTATATATAACTCAGTCTCTTTGCCTTTAAAATTACACAACTCTCTATTAATCAACTTTGGCCAGCCCTCTCTTAAGTAAGAACAAACCTTGCTTAAATTAGGGTCTTTCTGAGTATGTTTGGCAATTTCAGTTAAAGTTACAGGTGGATTATCCAATACAATGCTGTTAATGTTGCCTTCCAAATTAATTTTTTCCTCCTCATTACTATTTTTAATTGGCAACCTAGACGGAAAATCTGCTGCCGCATTATGTTGCGAAGTCCTGTACTTTATATCATAATTATAATTACATAAAATTAATGCCCACCTAGTCATTCTATCTGCATATATACTACCAGCTGTTTTATTTGGATTAAATATAGATATCAGTGGTTTATGGTCAGTAACTAATGTAAATGTTCTGCCTTTTAAATACAAATCAAATTTTTTAACTGCCCAAATAATGGCTAAGGCTTCTTTATCTATCTGTGAATATTTTACTTCTGCTTCATTGAGTGTTCTACTTGCAAAAGCAATAGGGCGTTCAACAATATTATTACCTAACTTAATTTCATGAGCTAAACAAGCTCCTAACCCATACTTGGAAGCGTCACAGCTCAACACAATTGGCAGCTTTGGATTATAATGAATTAATACTTGATCTGATACAATAGCTTTCTTGGCCCATTCATACGCTTGTTCTTGTTGCTTAGACCATACCCATTTTTCTGAATTCTTTAGTAATGTATATAAAGGTTTTAAATTTTCTGCGGCATTCTTCAGAAATTTATGATAAAAATTAATAGTGCCAAGGAAACTACGTAATTCTTTAATATTTTTAGGTTGTGGTGCTTCCAATATGGCCTTAATGTGCCCTGGTGTCTTGTGAATGCCTTCCTTATCAATCACATGCCCGCAATACTCTAATTGTGGGGACATCAACACAGTTTTCTCTTTATTTACTTTAATATTTAAATTTTTAAGTTTTTGAAATATACACTCTAAAGTTTTTAAATGGCAATCCACATCACTACTTGCAACTAAAATATCGTCAATGAAACAATATACATTTGGCATATTAAAGTGTTCATCCATAAAATCTTGCCATTCCTGTGGAGCAGGTGACATACCGAACATCATGAATGTTGGTCTATACAACCCCCATGGTGTGGTAATTGTCATAAGCTTTTGTGCCTCCTCATCCATTCGCCTGTTCATATATGCCTTTCTTAAATCAATTTTACTTAATACTGTTTTAACATTTTGATCATCTTTATTTAATTTTGCAAAAATGTCTTCAATGACAGGGATTGGATGATTTGGTACCTCCAGAAATGGATTTATTGTTACCTTGTAATCCCCACAAATTCTTATATTATGAGGTCCTTTAATGATGGTCACTATGGGTGTAGCCCATGTGCCGGTTTCTTTATTTGTCACTTTATACATTTTACCTTCGGTACATAACTTGTCAAGCTCCTTTTTAACTAAATTTTCTACAGCATAAGCTATTCTTCTTGGTTTAAATGCAATGGGTTTAATATTAGCTTCTTTTAATTTTAAAGAGCCTACAGTACCTTTAATTTCGCCCGGAAACCCTGAAAATATATCACTATATTTTTCATTTAAATTGTTAAGTTTAATTTGTGAATCTTGGTGAATAATTAAATTGCACCGTTTTATACAAGTTTGCCAATCAATTTTCATAGCACTCAGCCAATCCCTACCTAACAATGGCTTTTTACCTTCTTTGACAATAATCAATGTTGCTGAGTATTCTTCATTTTTAATTTTAATATTTACATTTGTCTTACCCAATACGTTGATATTGTTACCACCATAACCTGATAGTTTTAGGTTACATGGAAATAATTTTAAATTAGGAAAAGATGCTATGAACATTGATTCAGGCATTAACGTGACATCTGATCCACAATCAATTTCAAATGATATATTTATATTATTAATTTTTAAAGTTATATACCAAGGGCTTGGACGCTTCTCATCTATTGATACCACTTTGTTAATATTTAATTGACGCTCCGTTTCCTGTAATAAACTGGACAAATCATAACTATCACACACGGATTCACTATTCAATTGTACTTCACTAACTTGCATAACAGAAAATTCTTCATCGTTTGTAATTTCATGGACCTTCTTGGTTTTGTTACTGTTTGCTTTGCAAACACTTGCCATATGCCCCTTCTTGTGGCATTTAAAACATTCTTCTTCTCTAAATTTGCATTGGGGTTTTACATGCCCCATCTTCCCGCAACAATGACATTTAATGTTCATCTGTTTTTCACTTATTTTGTGTATGTCTGAGCTTTCTTGCCCAGAACTGCCCGCTGTTATTAATTTTGCACCCTTCTCCGCCAGCTCCATGCTCATTGCTATCTCCACTGCTTTTGCAAACGTTAAATTTTCTTCACCAAATAATCTTTTAACTATGCTTGCACTCTTTAATCCATGAACGAATTTATCTCTTAAACATCTTTCTAAATGTGTGGTAAAGTTGCACGTCTGTGCCAATTTCTTTAACGCCGCCACAAACTCACAGATAGACTCGTCTGCCAACTGTTCACGTTTCATAAACTTATATGTTTCCGCAATTTCTGATTGCTGTGGCTCCAAGTGTTTTTCAACAAGTTCCACTAATTCAGTATACGTTTTATCCTGTACTGTTTTCGGGAAACAGAGTTCTGATAGCAACGTGACCATGTCAAAACCTATAAACGAGATTAAATATTGCGGCCATTTCGTTTCATCCACCTCGTGGATCTTCATTTTATTTTCAAACACCTGTTTGTACACCTTAAATGTGCATTTTGCAGCTGAAAACTCAGGCAAGGAGAGCCCAGCAGCCGCCATTTTGTGAAATTTCGTCCGACGTAACAAGACGAAATTATTCTACTAACCTTCTTTGTAGTTTACGGACGTAACACGTAAACACTGTTTTCTATCCCATCCTCGTCGCCACTGTCACATATTCGCTAAATATGTGCAAGGCTGCTGGGTTAATTGCATAAATAAAACTCGGTGTTAATTTCACTTGAGACAACTTTTACTCAGGAAAAACCATAGACTAATAAAATACAAACACAGACAATCATTCTAGTCTAGAGCACAGATTATATATGCAACACACAACAAAATAATTAGCAAGTTATTCAATCCCTTATCTCCGACACATTCCGATAGTGATTTATGCGATGTTTACAAAATGTGTCAGTGTTACCGTCTAGGAGGCACCTCTTATCTTATCACTGTAAGTACCCACTTATTGTTGTACTTGTATTTACTATAATTTGTCTCACTTCTAGGGATTTTGCGGTATTTATAAGTCATTGCCTTTAAGGCGAAAGCGCCAGGGTAGCCCGCGAAATTCAAAATTTCTTACGTTTTTTGCAATTTGTGGGTCAGTGTGAGCTTGTATGTTGATTAAAATATGATTCGCGGCCGTAGCTAATATGGCTTTACAGAATTATAATCATTAGAATCAGCAATAAATAAGCATTATAATAAGTTAGCATTTACCTCAAACCTCATGATTTCATGAAATCGCTAGATTTGAGGTAAATGCTAACATATGGAGTTGTATTGCTGATTCTAATGATTATAATTCTGTAAAGCCATATCAGCTACGTCCTACGTCCGCGAATCATATTTTAATCAACATACAAGCTCACACTGACCTACAAATTGCAAAAAACGTAAGAAATTTTGAATTTCGCGGGCTACCGTGGCGCATCAACCTTAAGCATAATCTGCCTAATATGTTCCCATGGCTGGGACACAGGCCTCCTGTCTGTGAGTGGGGCGTAGGTAATTAGGGTTGCCAGATGATTTGATAAAGGGCAGATGGATCTAAAAAGGAGGATTTTCTGTAGAAAAGGAGGACATTCATATGTCATGTTTTTACCCGACTGCGCCAGAAGGAGGGTTAAGTTTTTCGAAAGTACCTATGTATGTATGTATGTATAATTGTTTGGCACGCTCTGCGTCCTGAACGGCTCGATGGATTTTAGCTTGAGAGGTGTCGTTAGATTCGTATTTACTGTGAGAGTGACACTGGGTATATCAAAATAAAAAAAAAAAACAAAATGGCGGATTTTCGGGGTCAAATTTTGTCTTAAAAAAAAATTCTCCAAACCGGCCGAGTGGTTAACAAAATAAAGGGTTTTAAAAGGTGATTACAATAATATACTCAACTGAGTTAAAAGTACCTGACAAATCGTAAAAAACACGTACAATAAAAACGTCTGCGAAATCTTTCACATTTGTCAACTAAAAAGCTGGAAAAAAATAATTTAAGACTGTGGTCGCCTATTTTCGCGCTCGGATTTTAAACATCTGACGCTCGACGCCGCGTAGCGAGTGCGCGTGTGTGCGTTTTTCCTCATGTACGGCACACAGTTGCGATGCTGCGACGACTAAACGATCTTGATCTGTAGCTATGGCGTACCTATATTTTTTTGAAGTAAAAGCTAGAGGTTTACGGAGAAAATAAAAAGACTGTCCACAATACATTATTAGTGTATTTTAATTAAATTTATACAAATATGGATGAAGAAAATAATATTATGTAGGTACTTATAAAAACTAAACTCATTTTACTTATTTGCTTAAGTATTTGTATACTTATAAGTAATTGAAGTTTTATAAAAGTATTTGTATTTGACGACACGGTTGGCGCAGTGGCTAAGCAATTGACTGCTGCGCAACATGTTGTGGGTTCGATTCCCACACGGAACAAATATTTGTACGACCTACAAGTATTTGTTTCCGAGTCTGGGTGTTTTTCTATCTATAATATGTATGTATTTACAAAAAAAAATGTATATAAGAAGTTTATCAGCCATCTCGTTACCATAACACAAGCATTAGGTTGCTTAGCTTGGGACTAGATGGCGTTGTGTGAAATGTCCAAGGATATGTATTTATTATTTATTTTATTTATTTGTCTAAGGGGATTGATCGACTTTTCCTTGGATCTATAATTTCTGGGAGAACACAATCAGAATAAAATTTTGTTAACAGCGGAGCCATCTTTTGTCCAAAATCATTGTTTTTTTGTGTAAAACAGTTCAATTTAAGCCCTATTTCAATGTAGATAAAGACGCCACGCGCTAGCTATAATTATTTATTTTTCTTGCGGCATTATAGGTTTAGCAACAGCATCAAGTTCATAAAACAGTTGAATTTGAACCAACAATAATACATAAATACATAAAGCCGCCTCATGCGCAAATGTTTGGTTTACTGTTTTCAAATTTCAAATAGGTAGGTCACCCCGCTGCCACAGAATAAATAATAGTACTGCTGCGTTCGTGTGGGGTTGGTTTTATAATGTTTATTAGCCTAGGCAGGTATTGTACGTGCCCAGTCGACCTAATGACTATACAGTCGACCACACGTCGCACGTCAGTGGTAAGTGATAAGGATTTGTATAGGTATCGTTTTCATAGTTTTCGATTTCGACTATGCCAATAGTGAAGTCAAAATTAAAATCCAAGATGACGGCTGCGAAAATTTTAAAATTTTTCGTCATGGATGTCGTTTTCATAGTTCTCGAGGATGAAGCCGATAGTGAAGTCAATCATCCTAGAAGGGATGATTGACTGCACTATGCGGCCCAAGAGAGCAATGCAATGGTGGCCCAATGGTAACGATCCCGACATACGAGTAGGTCATGGTTCCGAACTCAGGCAGGCACTTTGTGTAAATAATTTCATCACCACTACTCTCAAATCAGTGAAGGAAAATATCGTGAGGAAACCGCCTAGAACCAAAAATTCGAAGACATGTGACATCTACCAACCCGCACTGGGTCCTCGTGGTGTATTACGACCCACTCCCTCTCACCGAGAGGAGCCCTGTGTCCCAGCAGTGGGAACATTATAGGCTGATTATGATTGAGACCCATTATGTTGTGAGCGAGCACGTTTCAGTGCCAGAGGTCATCACTGATGTGAGACGAGAAGATATATTACGCTCAACACCGCCGCGCTCGGCCCTTGTCCGATAAGAGCGCGGCTAGCCGCGCGTGGCAGCCGCGCTCAAATGCCGCTCTATATTTGGACACACCTTTATATAGTGCCTTTATCTATGCCTCACTCGTTTCGTATCGTTTAGTGCGGTCGCGATTTGAGTGTATTTCCCATAGTTTTATTGATGTTTTCCTCGACCCCTGTTTTCTTTCTGCGGACTTCTGATCTTGCTTCTTGTACGAACCTTGCTACCACACCGGACACGGTACGGAGAACCCCGCATAAACGTTGGACTTGAACTTGTTTTTGTATATTACGACCAGCCTACTGATTTCATATTGGCACCATGGATCGTTGTGTAAATTGTGTCAAAGTGACTAGATGCTGTAGTTTACGTGGTCGTCGAGCTGAAGAACTTCAAAAATCAGCTGTTAAGTACCTATATGTAGATCGTTATGTAACCTCACTTTTATTACATCTCTTTTAACTCGGAACTCAGACCGCGAAAATCCGCAAAATGTTCAGTGATGGTTTGATAATATAGTAGCTATAAATTGACACCAATTTCATCTTTTTACAACCCAGGCCCAGGCCCAAGTTTATATGACATGGTTTCCGTCTCCTTTGTCACGGATCCACAATAGACATTGTGGCAGTAGAGATTTCAAATAAAAATCTGATATAATTTTTTTCTCCATATTCATCCTCCAAAATTCTTTTAGCTATCTTGGATTTACATTTTGACTACACTATCGACGTTAGCACCCACAAGAACCATGAAAACGATACCCATGATGAAAAATTTGAAAATGTTCGCAGCCGCCATCTTGGATTTACATTTTAACGTCACTATCGGCTTTAGCATCCTCGAGAACAATGGGAACGATCCCCATGACGAAAAATTTAAAAAATTTCGCAGCCACCATCTTGGATTTACATTTTGACCAAATTATATTGTATTATTGATATTGTAATTACAATATCAATATTACAAGTAATACAACATAATTCAAGAATTGTAACATAATTCTCCTAAAGTAAGTGTGCCTACCACGTTAGCTTCTTAAAATATTACTTAAATGAAAGGATTAAAAATATTTAGTCGCACTACAATTGACTATATATCACGCGAGGCGCATGCGCGGCGGCGGGAGGTCAACCGACATAGGTCCTGCGTCGAAGAGCGCCAGAGCGCGACTGACTTAGGCCGTTCGATGCACCCGATTTTATACTCACTTTAAAAAATTATTTTCGTAAATGATTGAAGACAGATATGTTTTATTTTTTACACATATATAGTACAATCTTTCTTCTTACGTATAAAATGATTTGTGTTGCCAAATGACTTTTAGATTCTGAGAAATGACGTGTTTTTTTGTAGTCGATTTCTCGATTTTTGATTGTTGATATAATTGATTTACTTACTTACAAAAATCAATCTTTAGTCGATTCTGCAATAATCGATATATCGTAGGTACTTATTATATAAATACTACCCACCATTATTATTACCTTACTTCATGTTTGAGCCTTGATAAAGACGGACGTATAACCTTCCTAGTGACTTATAATTGGCTAATAATAATCTATACATTTTAAAAAGCCAGTAACTCGTTTTATTGAAGTGTTAGAACCTAGATTTCCAACAGGTTATGGGACCAGGTTACGTTTTTACTGCAATATAAGTGGTTAAAATTTAAATAAAAAATACAGGCATTGTTAAGTGAAATGGACGTAAAAAAAAAATCCAAAAAGTGTTATCGTCGAGTAGGTGACGTCATACTCATAAAACATTTAACAATTTTTGATGATTTGATCATCGAATTGTTAGCCACCACGCCGCCGCCAAACCACGCCACGCGAGGTAGCACATTTGTTGCTCAACCTACCCCCATCTAATGATGGCGTGATAATTGCGATTGCAACTTTAACAGATGATAAGTTAATGCTAGCATTCGTTAAACCAAGGCTTTTGGATCATGAAGTCAAGTTTAAAAAAATGAGTCCAGTGATAACAGTGTCAAAAGTTTTGCAATTTGAAGGGAAAAATGGACAGGAATGTCGAAAAACAAAATTCGATAATTCTCAAAATAATAAAGCTTCAACTAGAAGGTTAACAAGCAGAAGGATAAGTTCATGAAGTCTTGTCATTGTGGCCGCAAGGAGCATGTGAAAAACGACAGCAGCAGAAAATACGGATATGAGAAGGACGGTCCAGGCAGTTGAGATCAGTGAACCATCCACGTCGAGCAATTTTTCTGGCTTTGCTTTTATGATGGCAGACTATCAAGCGGATCATGATTGAAGTTACTTTCCTGTTGGTTTCTGGAGCTTCGGACCATATTATAAACAGGGAAGATCTTTTCATTAGTCACACCGTCTTGCAAACGCCATTAAAATTTCTATTGCTTAAAATGGTGAATTTATTTCAGGGAACGATGTATGTGACCAGCAACATGGGCGTTCAAGAAGTTTTGGAGAACGTGTTCTCCTATGCTGCGGTACCACCGGTGCGGTGCGGTGTGGTTCTTAACGAAAATGCAACGTGCTGGGTTGGCAGTCATTTTCGACCAGCAAGGAACACAATACGTAAGGTTAATAAAACTATCATGCAAGGTATGTTGAAAAAAATAATTTCTATTGCTGTAGACTTAATGGCATCTGGAAATAAGTGTCAATCTGTTTCTCAAGGATGCAGCAGTAAAAATATGTACAAATTATGGCTTTGGTGTAAGTAAAAATTAATTCATCGAAATAAAAAAAAATAATAATAAAAAAATGTAATGGTTGATGACACCAGCCAAATCAAAACAGTAATACCAGCCTGTATGATAAGTTGTGTGAGGCCTGTATAAATATGAAACAAAGTCGACTTCCGTTCATATCAGGTCAAAAATAAAAGTCATGTTAAACAGCTATTATTTATTGTGCATTCAGATGTTTGTGGACTATTGTTACTGTTTATACCTACCTCCAACTAAAAACTACCTTGTAATTTGTGTTGATGAGTATACGCAATACTTTCCTATTTAACCTATAAAAATCAGACATGTTTGCTGTTTTAAAGATTTCGTGGCTAAAAGCGAGGCTAAGTTTAATTTAAAATTAGTCAACTTGTACTGCGATAATGGTGGCAAACATTTATCGACTGAAATGAAAGGTTATTTATTGTGTAGAGAGAGGGATATCAGAAAAAAATATCATATCATTTAATATTTCCGAGAACACCACAGTTGAATGGCGTTTCTGTATGTATGGTCAGAATCATTACTGAAAAAGCTCGCTCAATATTAAACAAAGTGTTTTGGGGCGATACGCAGTACTGACTGCTGATTATTTAATTAATTTGACCCCAACTAAAACTTTGAAACTTTCAAAAACGCCATTCGAAATGTGGCATGATACAAAACTTCATATTAAAAAAAAAAAAAAAAAAAAAAAATTAAGGTTCAACTATTTACGTTCAAAAATAAAAGCAGTAAGACCAAGTTTGATCAAAAATCATGAAAAGGGATACTTGTGGGTTATGAACCAAACGCTGTAAAGTTTGGAACCCAGAGTGCGAAAAATTACATAGTAGTCAGGGAATATTAAAAAAAAAATTGTCACGGCAAAGCTGATGATATAATATCCAAGTCAGTGCCGGTCAAGTCTCATAACTCTGACAGTTCTAAATCAGATAATCATACGTCTATGGTCTAAATCTGATGAGCACTGAAGGGAATATTAAAAAAAAATTCTCACGGCAAAGCTGATGATATAATATCCAAGTCAGTGCCGGTCAAGTCCCATAAGTCTGACAGTTCTAAATCAGATAATCATACGTCTATGGTCTAAATCTGATGAGCACTGAAGGGAATATTAAAAATTCTCACAGCAAAACTGATGATGTAATATCCAAATCAGTGCCGGTCAAGTCTCATAACTCTGACAGTTCTAAATCAGATACGTCTATGGACTAAATCTGTTGAGCACGAGTGTAAAATTCGCAAATTAAACCATGATAATTTAATTGAATCGTAGCACATAGTTGATAATATATTTTTTGATAACCCATCTTCACCAAAAGAAAACACAAATAAAATACTGACGTTAAAAAAAAAAACAACAGGCCAAAAATCGTCCGCGTATTTCCTATAATGAAGACGATGATGATGATTGCCATTTTGTGTGCTCAGTCTATTCTATGTAAAATACTAAATTCATTAGAAGAGATCAAAACAGATCTCAGTGGGAAAGTGCAGTAGGGACGAACTAAATTCTCTAAAGCTAAATAATACCTACTTGAACTTTTACCAAGACCTGAAAATAAAAACATTGTCAATTTATTGTAAATGGATGTTTCCTACAAAACATGATGAATTTGGAAAACCTTTACGATAAAAAAAAAAAGGCAGAACTTGTTGCAAGGGGTTTCAGTCAAGAATACCTCACGGACTATAATAAAACTTTGGCACCAGTAGCATGAGTAGCGATAGCAGTTTTAGATGTATCTTGCTTTTGTGAATCAATTTAATTTGCTAGTTCATCTTAGGGATGTCAAAACTGCCTTCTTAAATGACGAATTAAAGGAAGATATTTATATGAAGGTCCCTGAGGGTATCTCTGGTCCAGATAATTATGTGTGTAAATTAAATAAAGCACTTTACGGGCTGAAACAGACAGCTAGGTGTTGGTTTGAAGTCTTTGAGAGATCACTTAAAGAAAAAGGTTTTCAAAATTCTTCATTCAAATATTTGCTAGACAATGGAGATATACGTACCTAAGCATATATGTAATTTTATTTGAAGGTGTTTTAACCTAACAGTATGTGCTGATATTGAAACAATTAATAATTTTAAAAGGTATTTAATGAGTAAATTCAAAATGACTTTTTTAGACAGATATAAAAGAAAGGAAAAAATTTATCTTGGTATAAAAATTACAAGCATGTAATGAAATAACATTAGATCAAAGTGCATACACAAAAACAGTATTAAATAAATTTAATATGCACTATTTGTAAACCTATCATAATCTATGAGGATAACAATGGCTGTATACGCATTGCAAATAATCCAACCAATCACAAAACATAGATATAAAGTATCATTTATCTAAGGAACAGATTAAAAAAAAAATGTAATAAAATAAAATTACATTCCAACAGTTCAGCAGTTGGCAGATGTTCTGACCCGCTATCACTTTTCAAGAGATGAGAAGTAAAATGGGCTTAGAATAAGATACTGATTTAATGTTTTGTGATTCTACATAATAATATGATTTATGATTAATTTAATTATTACTAATAATAATTTAATGAAATGGTTTGATTAAGGTTTTCTGGGTTTTCCTTAATCCTTGGCAGCAAATGTTGGACCATGAGATGTATTTCCCAGCAAACACTAGGAAGTGAATATGTTCCGGTCATTTAGGTATTAGTTACTTTGATTTATTTTGTTTGTATAATTAGATAGATCAATTTTTGAGGGGGCGTGTTGATATAATTGATTTACTTACTTACAAAAATCAATCTTTAGTCGATTCTGCAATAATCGATATATCGTAGGTACTTATTATATAAATACTACCCACCATTATTATTACCTTACTTCATGTTTGAGCCTTGATAAAGACGGACGTATAACCTTCCTAGTGACTTATAATTGGCTAATAATAATCTATACATTTTAAAAAGCCAGTAACTCGTTTTATTGAAGTGTTAGAACCTAGATTTCCAACATTGATTATCTTAGACGTGATTAAAATACAAGTTAATGAATTAAAAATCAAACTTTTCTCAATGCATTTTAAATTTCAGGATATGCCTCTTCGAATGAATACCACTTTACCTTCTTAATTAGTAGGAATAATTGGTGTAAGATTACTTCAAAGTTGAGCCTTCGCGCGTCATCTGGAAATCGCGCCTTCGAAATCGACTGTTTTCGTAGTCAATAATTCAATTTGAACAAGTTTTTTTTAATAGACGTTAAATAAAAATATATGATAATTACGATGATTGAAGTCAGAAGAAGCTAAAAAAATAAATTATGTGACCAAAATCACTTCAAAATCTCCCAAGTTCTCGATTTACGTATGAAAAATGCAACAACGCTCTTAAAAAATTTCAAAAACCCGACTGCGGTAAAAGACTTAAAAAAAACTGAAAAGCTAAAAACAAGCCCCTTTTAAATTAAATAAAAGTAGGAAGCAGTCAGTTTCAGTTTTTTTTTAAACTTAAGTCTTTTACCACAGTCGGGTTTATTAATTTTTTTAATTACTTTTTTATTGAAGTTGTATTGAGTAAGATTTAAAGATTTAACTGACTGCACGCTTAGTCTGTTCCTTTCTTTGCTCCACTGGGTATTAAACAACCCCAGCCGTAATCCAGCACGCAGGTCCGCAGTGCGGGTTGGTAGATAATAAATTAATAAATAAATAAATAAATATCCTTGGACATTGCACACAACGCCATCTAGTCCCAAGCTAAGCAACCTAATGCTTATGTTATGGTAACGAGATGGCTGATAAACTATTTATATACATATTTTTTTTTTGTAAAAACATACATATTATAGATAGAAAAACACCCAGACTCGGAACAAATACTTGTAGGTCGTACAAATATTTGTTCGCGGGAATCGAACCCGCGACATGCTGCGCAACAGTCAATCGCTCAACCACTGCGGCAACCTTATACCAACGACATTATACGATACACGTTCCAAATAAATAAACCATTATATTGGAAGTTGACCCCAACAATATACCGTCGGTTTCCAGTTTGTAAAAGGTTAAGCCGATCTTGATTGAGATGATGATTTATGAACAAGATCCCCTGCTTTTGCTCCACGAGTATTCAATGTGACGTATTCAATTTGTAATGGCTGCCACGGACACTCCTTGGACCTACATAACGTCATTGTAATTGTACCGAGTATTCTGTTAGACTTTCCCGTAAATTTTCTTCGAAATTCGCTGTGACCCGACAGAGACAGCGCTTTATTACTAGTTTTTTGAATATAAAGTTCTGAAAAAGATACTTATTTTTAATAACTCGATTTGATTTACTTTGTTGGATAGAAAAAAAAAATACTTTAATTAGTAACAACTCTAGCTATATGGTATTACTAACATAGGGCCTATTTCACGATGTCCGAATAGCTACTAGAACCGAATAAATTCAAAAATGGAACTGAATTTGTAAGAAATTATCTGCCAAGTAAGTTAATAGGAACTTAATCGTAGGTGGTGAAACAGGGGCTAAGGATCTTTGTTGTCCGAATAAAGAAATTTTGATTTGATTATTTTTTTATATACCTAAGCAGGAAGGATGAAAGGTTTTGTTGAAAAATGTAAGTAAAAAAAAATACCGCCCTCCCCCCCCCCCTGTGCTCCGAAGTTTGCATAGAGAAAAGTCTGAAATTATTCTATGTGATAGAAGTTTATGTAAAGATTACAGGAAAAATAAAACGATATCTATAATTAGTACACTTTTTCAGTAATCGGAACGGAACCCTCGGTGCGCAGTCCGACTCGCTCTTGAACGGCTTTTTTTTTACAGATTCTAGTCTAGACTTCTTAGTTTTTTGTAAAAACTTGGTTCAGCCTACATAATTGTGTTAGGTATTATATCATCATCATCCGCCTAGCCTTTTCCCAACTATGTTGGGGTCGGCTTCCAGTCTAACCGGATGCAGCAGAATACCATTTTACACGGAGTGACTGCCTATTATTATTATTCATTATAATATAATATAATGAATAGTAATAATATAATCTAATACTGTATTACTTAATATTATATAGGCAATTGTTTGTGAGTGACTGTTTGCATGTTTGTTAATTCTTCACGCTCAAACGACTGGACCAATTTTGATAAAATTTGGTATGGAGATAGCTGACATCCTGAATTTACACATAGGCGACTTTTTATCGACATATCACTCGGGCGAAGCCGCGGGCGAAAGCTGGTCATGTTATAGGAGCTAGTCCAAAAACCAACAACCAAGAAATTGCTACATCATTCATCATGCTTAACGTTTGAAAGTCAATCTATTTAAGTATGTATTTCTATTTGAAGGCGCCATTGCACGATTTATCGGATCTATCAGTAGCACCACAGCACAATACTTTCTCTAAATCATTTATACAACTTTCGCGACGTGACAACCAACTGAATGTGGACTACATCTGAGAACAGTACCAGTAAACAGATGTAAATGACTATAAATGATAAATGATTTATTTTCTCTAAGTAGGTTTGTACAAACACTTTTACACGTCAAGCATATTTTTTTAAACTAGATGAGTTCGACGTTTCCTATCTGACTACTCTGAGAAGAAACGCCGAAACAAACTCAGAGGTCACAGTCTCTTTTAAAGTCCAGACATAATCTTGGTCAGATCATGTGAAGACCATGTGCAGTCTGAAATGGTCTTTTGAGGAAAGAACCACACAGATTGAGTGGACCTGTCCAGTCAGTGCACGCATTTGTCAGTAATCGTGCAGCTCAACTCAAAACTTAAGGAGCTTAACGATTCGACGAACAATACCAAAGAAAAGACATTTGGGTAGGCCGCATAAAGTACTCAAACTGTCAGACTATGACTAAAACTAAGAAAAGGATAAAATAAATAAAAAACAATGATCCACGTAGTCTTCACATTCACAATAATTAAAAATAGTATAAGTAATACTTTACAAAGTAAATATTCATGTCATTGTATAGAATATGTAAAAAGGTATTTAAATCAACATTAATTGTGTAAATTTATTGGAGCAGCTCAATCCCAAGCCTTTTTGTCCTCAATATAGTCTTTGACAGTATAAAAGGCTTTCTGACAAAGTTACTAGGCATTCATAATTTGAAAGTGCATTCATAGAGCCACTACAAATGACGATACTCTCTCTATCAACTTTGTATAGAAGATGGGTTTAGTAAGGAAGAGGAAAAGGAAGGAAATTAAACACCGTCTAATCTCCTGGTACTGTCATACCGATTTCATAGAGCCGTTATCAATATTTAGTACTATTAACTGCTCGACGACGTTGCCTATTAAATTCGTCAAAGGCCCAACGCACTTCCTACAAGTTTTCATAATTATGAACTTGTGTGAAATTGCTTAATTTTACTTTTGACAAAAACTACCAGTAAATTGAAATTTTGCTAAGTTGAAACTATACCTTACAGGGTGTAAGTGTAAACAGTGGCAATCTTGAAAGGGGTCATTGTACTCATCATTATGAACAACTTTTACTATGGGACCAAACCTGAAATAGCGAATAAAAAAATCAGCTGTTCGTCCTTACATTCTCACGAATTATGCGAACATGTACAGAACAGCTGATTTTTTTTTCGCGATTCCTTGTTTGTTCCCATAGTAAAAGTTGTTCATAATGATGAGTACAATGACCACTTAAAAGATTGCCACTGTTTACACTAATACCCTGTATAACCATCAATCTGCCTAGCCTTTTCCCAACTATGTTGGGGTCGGCTTCCAGTCTAACCGGATGCAGCTGAATACCAGTATTTTACATGGAGCGACTGCCTATCTGACCTCCACAACCCAGTAACTGGGTAATACGATACCCCTTGGTAAGACTGGTTGTCAGACTTTCGGGCTTCTGACGACCCGTAACGACTGTCAAAGATCCACGAATAACAGCCGGGACCAACGGCTTAACGTGCTTTCCGAGGCACGGAGGTATCTCGATATGTAAAGATGGTCACCCATCCACTGACCAACCCCGGCTAGCGTAGCTTAACCTGACGGATCGACCCGTGCGGCTGTTATTACTTAGCCACGAGCTCCTCTTACCCTGTATAACCATCACAAGACAAATAAACCTTGTCGTATCCACCAAGTGCAAGAGACATTCAAATTCAACCATAGAGTTAGGTAGGTATACCCAATGACATTAAACATCTGTGTGGAAGTGAGACACATATACATGGTGAAATTTTAATGGTTGTTTTCCTCTTAAAGGGTCATTGTACTCATCATTATGAATAACTTTTACTATGGGACCAAACCTGAAATCGCAAAAAAAAAATCAGCTGCTCCCTATATTTTGACGGGTTTGATGTAGATAAGGGCATTTTCGTCAAAATGTCTACCAACCCACTTATGGGATGTCCCATACATACAAGTTGCAAATAATTAACATTTTTATAACATAGAAGTGTCGAGTAATTATTAAATAGTTTCAAAAGACTAGTTTTCGTTTTTACTTAAATTGCCAACTGAAATTAAAAAAAAAAGTAACAAAATGAAATCCTGAAATGTGGCATCTTACGTCTTGCAGTACTGTCCTTATTATTTGGTAATGGTCATGACCAAAACGTATCTAAGTTACTATTTATTTACATATATTATTTGAAATAAGCTCCATATAATAAAAATAAAAACATACCTAGCAAAATTCGTAAAATTTATCATTCGACTAAATCAAGAATTTGCTAAAATATCCAAAACAATATTAGTAAGCTGTTTTCAAAGTAGGTAGCAGTTTAAAAAAAAATGCCCATAAATGTACTGAACAGCTGATATTTTTTTCCCGATTTCAGGTTTGGTCCCATAGTAAAAGTTGTTCATAATGATGAGTACAATGACTCTTAAAGAGGAAAACAACCATTAAAATTTCACGCTGTACACGAAATTAGTCCGAAAATTGAGACAAAGCATCGTATCTTCTGTCTCTTACGGTGTTCCGTATTTTTGCTTGGCAAACTTTTGAAGCCAAACAAAGGGCTTTCACTGTTACAAAGTTTATCTTGCGTCGATTGATTTAACTTTTTTGGACAGTTTTTGCATTGTGCGAATGTATTGACATGGGTTTCAGTCCAAAATATGGAAGATTTCTCACGTTAAACTTCATTTCTCATACCACATAACCTATAAAAAGTATTATATTGCTGTCTCATGACCGGCCACGCGGTGGCTCGATCTAGATGTATATTATCCATATACTTTATTTCACTTTAGACGCGTTTTGAAAAAAAAAGCAAAAATTCCTCACTATAAATCTGATACAAAGATGGAGCCTTGAATTATTTAGTAAAGAGGAAAACGGAAAACGATGAACTTAAGGCTAAATATAGCTCCAAGCCCATCATTTTCCATTACTCTCGAATTAGTACTATAATACCGATCAGTCAATACAACAACTTTACTTCTATTTGAGATATCACTTAGTACAAAATCGCTAATGAGCTAAGTCTACAGAGAAGATATTTTGGGAACTAAAGCAATAAATTAACATGACATGTGGAGTATGAACTCAATACTTTTTTTAAAACTTAAAATAAAAAAAACCGGTCAAGAGCGAGTCGGACTCGCGCACCGAGGGTTCCGTTCCGATTTCTGAAAAAGTGTGCTATTTAGAGATATCGTTTTATTTTTCCTCTAATCTTTACATAAACTTCTATCACATAGAATAATTTCAGATTTTTCTCTTTGCAAACTTCGGAGATAAGGAGGGGGGGGGGGGATGGTATTTTTTTTACATTTTTCATCAAAAGTCGAAAACTATGCGACCTAAAAAAAATAAAAAAAATCCTTGAGAATGTGCAAACAGCGTTCTTTCATATGATAGGTATCCCACATATCCTGTAGCCCCACTTTGAATTTTGAAGACCCTTTCAGTCCCTGTTGCAAAAAAAAATATAAAAATTTTTATGTCTTTCTTATTTGCAAAATAGTTGGGTATACTTCATCTAAAACTGGTCTAAATTTCAAGTTAGTAGTTCTTGAGATATCCAGCTGTGACAGACAGACAGACAGACTGAGTCTCACCATAAGGGTTCCTTTTTTACCATTTTGGTACGTAACCCTAAAAACTGGCTCTTTACTCTTGATTATGAGGATATAGAGAACCCGCCTCAAAGAGATGTCAGCAGTGATCGGATCCAATAGGACCGGTGCAGCCGGGGTCGCGGGTTGTTTGAAAGAGATACCGTGGCCCTGGCACAGGTAACTGAATGAACACGGATGGGTTTTAGTCAGTAAAAGTCTGACACGCCCTTCCGCTCCACCCAGAGCGGGAGAAGTCATTTGATGATTTCCCATCCACAAAAAAAAAGGTTGGGCAAAGTGGTATTGGTTGACCTAAACACCGGTAGCTTTATCCTCCCACTGCTGAATCAAATGCTTCTCTGGGCTATGTGAGTCCCGTCGGTCGTTGTACGATACAATAATTTTATACAGGGTGTAAGGGACAGCCCTCCGCAGACTGATGGCGTGAATTCAGTTTATCATAAGATGACCGGTACATGAAATTATTTCAGGAACGTTATGGGAATCCAATAAACCTGATTTGTTTGTGTTTTTGTGCACAAATCGGAGCTTCTGTTACTGGTTGGGAGGGGTAGGTAATATGTATGCGGTGAGTTCGATGAACTCTGTAGCTAGACAGAAAGTGAACAGCTGATTTCACGCGTCGTTCGTTAGAGTATTTCAACATCCATTGCGGGTTTTTTTTTACTGTTTTTTTTTCCACATAAGTAGGTAAATGGAGTGCTGCGAACACACAATGTAGTTTTACATTGAAATAAAGAAACAGTAACTGAAAAAACTATTAAAAAAACCGGTGTGGCGGCATCTACATCGCCACATATGAACTGCGCATCAATGACATGGCGTCACGCAAGCCTGCATCGCGCAATTAGAGTTTGCCACGCGATTAGCATATATACAACGTCCCGACATCAACCGTCGGGCAGTGGCCCACCAGACACGGCACCCGTCTGGTCGGAGGATCCTCCCTTTTCTGTGGAGGATGAGTGAACTTTACACCCTGTTCCTCATGCCTCTAAATTGGTGACCCCGAGCATGAACGTCAGCGCAGCCTTCGTGCTACTCCTTCAGCGTGACGTCATCAAGCATCACTTCCTCAAGCTTTCGAGCGGCGAGTCACACAGCCAGCCAGCATCGGCTTCAACAGGTATCCTGACCACCAGCATGCAGCGGACGCGCATTCCTGGTCATCACCTTCAGCCTCAACCCAGCGCTGTACACTCCGACTCACTGGAGCATAACGCAGCGCCATCGCCACCCCGACTCACTGGGGAATTACCGCAGACAGTTCCGACTCACCGTGAACTATGCGGCACCCGGTTCCGACTCACTGGAACCACAACTGGCACTGGCAAGCATCGCAAGATACACGACTCAGCCCACTATCGACCTCCGGTCTCCGGAGGGGAGTGATGTGGCGGCATCTACATCGCCACATATGAACTGCGCATCAATGACATGGCGTCACGCAAGCCTGCATCGCGCAATTAGAGTTTGCCACGCGATTAGCATATATACAACGTCCCGACATCAACCGTCGGGCAGTGGCCCACCAGACACGGCACCCGTCTGGTCGGAGGATCCTCCCTTTTCTGTGGAGGATGAGTGAACTTTACACCCTGTTCCTCATGCCTCTAAACCGGTCAAGAGCGAGTCTGACTCGCGCACCGAGGGTTCCGTTCCGATTTCTGAAAAGCTGTGCTATTTAGAGACATCGTTTTATTTTTCTTTACATAAACTTCTATCACATAGAAAAATTTCAGATTTTTATCTTTGCAAACTTCGGAGATAAGGGGGGGTTTCATTTTTCATCAAAATTTAAAACTATGCGGCCTAAAAAAAACTAAAAAAATGTTTAAGAATGTGCAAACAGCGTTCTTTCATATGATACCCCACATGCCCTAACAGCCTCACTTTGAATTTTTAAGACCCCCTTTCAGTCACTGTTACAAAAAAAAACATAAATATTTTTACTTCTTTTTATTTGCAAAATAGTTGGGTAAACGTCATCCAAAACTGTTCCAAATTTCAAGTTGATAGCATTAGTAGTTCTTGAGATATCCAGCTGTGACAGACAGACAGACTGAGTCACACCATAACGGTTCCTTTTTTACCATTTTGGTACGGAACCCTAAAAATTAAAATTTTCGTGAGAAATTTTCCGGTGGAATGTGATTCAAAATGAGGAGCCAAAATGCACCCTGCTAGTTTGCGAAGGGCTGTCCTTTACACCCTGTAGAATTAGGTAGGAATTTATATAAAACAAGCTGTGTCACCGATAGTAAAGATGAATATCCCATCGGCAAGGGAAGAATTAAAAAAAAAACCTTCCTTAGTGCACTTTTATTACCTATTTATGGAACCTTTGTGCAAAATTTCATGATTCTAGACCTAGCCGTATGTATAACAGCCGGTGGCTGTGTGTCAGTAAATTAATTCAAGATAATTATGTTGAATGTAAATAAAAATGTATGACGATGATAAAAATGAAATAAACTTGACATCAAAACAACATGTTATTAACGGAAATATGATAATGTCACTGAACTTTCTCTCAATATTTGTTCTGTTGTCTTCAAAACCAAAATAAATATTTTCGTATAACTGTTGTTTATTTTACTTCTACATGTTTATGCTGCCTTAGTAATGGACCTGTGAACCTGAGGGCCTAGACTCAGTCGCTTTCAAAGCGTTCCATATACAGGATGTTTCTTTTAAAGTGTCAAGCCAGTGCGAGCTGATAGAAGAGTACCATACGTATCGATTTAACCCCCATGTATGTTCTAAGATTTATTGTAGTTTTCGAGTTATTTTGGATCCCTTCATTTCATATCAATGGTAGTGGTTAAGGATAGTAGTAGGTATAAAATGTATGTTTTTATTATAAACTGAGCTCTGATTAAACGTAGACGAACAGTAAATATCAGAATTGACCAAAATATGCGAAGATAATAATAAATTATAAAATATGAAAATCACAAGATTTCAGATACACCACTTTCAGCGACCGATTTCAGCAAATAATGCCCTATTTAGTACATTCTTGTTCAAAGTTGACCCAAAAAAAGATATATTTTTTAAAGCCATCATCTCGTTGAATCAGGAAAAATATCGAAAAAAAATTATGACTCGAAAACTACAAAAAATCGTAGAAAATACATGGGGCTTAAATCGATAGGTATGGTACTCTGCTATCAGCTCGCACTGGCTTGACATTTTAAAAGAAACACCCTGTATACGAATTTCAAGAGGATCGACATACACATTTCGGTAGCATATTTAAGTATGTCAATCCAATACATCTTTTTCGCTGACAGAATGTGGCTTTGTACAGTGGCGAGTAATGCTGCTAACTAGTGCCACCATTTTGAAAAAAAATCATAAGTTTGGAGATATACATTTCGAAATTTCCTAAGCTCACATTTTTAGTCAGATGAGGTAGGTCAGATAAGGTGAAAAACTTCTACCTTATCTGACTAAAAATGTTAGCATAGGAAGTTTCAAAATGTTCCATATCTCCAGACTTGTGATGTTTTTCTCCATGATGGCGCTAGTTGGCGGCACTACTCGCCTTAAGTACCAATACGCGGGTGCACCACGCATCGATACAAATTAATAAGATAGCCCCCGACAGATAGCCAAGGTAAAACGGGCTACAGATACTTAATACTTATAATAAATGCAAATGTAAGTTTGTTTGTTACGCTTTTAAGCTAAAACGTCTGAATGGATTTGGATGAAATTTGACGGATAGGTAGCCTATGACCTGGAGAAGGACATAGGCTACTTTCATCCTGGATCACAGACGAAGTCGTGGGCAACAGCTAGTGGTTCTATGTATCTTAGGTAACGACGAGGTTTGAAACCCGGAAAATACGATGGTGACTTTTCAATGTTATTATTTATAGTTAGTTAGGTACTCGTCAAAACGCAATGAACAAATCGTGATGAATGCGATGATCAACAGTTGATGAAAGTGATGATCAATTACCGTCCCGTCTCTCTACGATATGCTTTTGCCTTGCAATGGAATATTCAATCAGCCTAGCCTTTTCCCAACCATGTTGGGGTCGGCTTCCAGTCTAACCGGATGCAGCTGAATACCAGTATTTTACATGGAGCGACTGCCTATCTGACCTCCACAACCCAGTAACTGGGTAATACGATACTCCGTGGTAAGACTGGTTGTCAGATTTTCGGGCTTCTGACGACCCGTAACGACTGTCAAAGATCCAAGAATGACTGCCGGGACCAACGGCTTAACGTGCTTTCCGAGTCTCGGTATGTAAAGATGGTCACCCATCACTGACCAACCCCGGCAAGCGTAGCTTAACCTCATGGATCGACCCGTGCGGCTGTTATTACTCAGGCAGGAGCTCCTCTCGGTAGAATATTACTGGCTGAAATTCATCCTCGAAAGTTATAACCACCTAGGAGACTTGAAGTCTTCAAGAGAATAGATTATTTCAAGGCAAGAGTGCACCTTCATGAACCGCATGATCGCTTAACCTCAGGTGTGACAATGGTTAACCACGAGAGATAGAGTCTGTCAAGCGAGTCGTGGCCACGACCATTTAGCTGATTTCTTATAATGGCAATACTATTATCTGTCAAACGAATTGTCACAACTTCTGTTCTACTAAGCTGTAGCATTTTGATACTTTTAGCTCAATTATTTAATTTGTATTAATGGAAATTTAAAGAAGAATGGAAAAGAAATATATTTAATGGATAAATGCACAGATCACACTATTCATGTAGGATAACCGATACGGAGTTGGAACCCTTCATCATTTTTGTGCGTCATGATACTGACAGTGATTTCTCATAAGAAGGCATTGAATTTCTACATTCTGAGTTTAGTTCTAATTGTGACTAATAAATACCTACATTGAAATGCACTTTTTTAAGAAATTTTTTATCTACAAAAATTCAAGTATCAAACATGTTTTCAGCGTACTATATCAGTGTTGACACATGTAAGATTTTTATTTTTGGCCTCCTTTTTCATTGGACACGACACGCTTGTGACAGACTCTATCTATCCCATTAAAAACAAATACATCAAAAGCCTTACCTGAGAAAATACTAGGAACGAAGTAGGTACAGCTGCCAGTCCGCATAATAAATAGAACAATACTACATGCCAGTGGCCAGTCTTAGTGGCCAGGATTGCGGCCTCGTCCAACTCCTTGGTCCACGTCATTGTCACCTCACTATTTTTAACACTATTTCAAAATTGGAACTGTTTTCGAGACCCTCCAAACTCGAACTCGACATTTTTTTGCAAGGCAGTGTTTCTTTATTCGGTATTTATGCGACCTGTTATTTTATTATTTATTCAAGAATCTGTTTCGGTTATTATTGACATTCGGTTGTTATTTATGACACTTGTGATTTAATTTTTTAATTATTATGAATTATATTAGCACATTATTGAGTTTTTATGGTCTCTACCTTGTTATTATGTGATTTATTGTGAAAATATACAAATTATCCTCTTTTTATTATTGATATTAGCTGGGTGTCTTAGTATTATTTTATTTATGTAATAAATACAGTAAAATGTTTATCTATAAAATTATTTCTTCAAAAAATCACTTCAAAAGTTAATTTCTTTTAACAAATAATTACGATAACTTTTCTAATTCCTGCCACTTTGATATCAGACGTCCATGTTTCAAACTGTTGAAATCATACTAAATGTTCTCGGTACGTTCAGACTGACCAGGGGAGGTGACCCGACCATGTGTGATAGCCCAGTGCTTGTTGAAAGACAATACCAATTGTAAGTTATTTTTATTTAGCAGTGTTATATCGATAGAGTACACTGAAGGATTACTATTTTGCATTTTCTCATCATAAACTCACGTTATATCAACGCACTGAGCTGATTACAGAGAAAGCACCTAAAATAAATTAATGATTAAAATCTCTATTCCTAATTGAATTGATCAATTAATTTTAAACATGACTAGCTTTTGCCCGCGGCTTCGCCCGCGTGAATGTCGGAAAATATCCCAAGGCAACCTACTACCGGGAATTCCTTCCTTATTCCTTGTCTACATTATAAAGCAAACCTCTGTGCAAAATTTCAGCTTTCTAGGTCCAAGGGTTTGGGCTGGGCGTTGGTGAGTCAGTCAATCAGTCAGTCAGGACTTCTCTTTTTATTTATATAGATTAAATATGAGTTTACTCCTTAAAAATCGATTTTCATATAAGGAAATTTTATGAGAAGTGAAATTAATACAAACGTTAACTCAAAAGCGTATCATTTTTCTGCGCAACGTACCTGGCCCATCGTTCACTTTGAACACGCGTTACCTAATACTTTGAACAATGGACATGACATATGTCACTTAAGTATAATTTAAGAACAGTTAAGTATTTAACCCTTCACGCGTCGCTTTGTACTAATTTATAAACCGAAAACCCCAGGGGTCGGAGGGGGGTGGAGGGTAGTTGCGAACCCCGTAGGTTCACAATTACTGATGATGATTGGTTTTCCATCGGATGATGTTTTTTTACGCTTATATATATGTGATATAAGCTTATATACCTACTATTTAAAGGTGTTTCCTTATGCACACCCGTGTGTGCACTTGACGTATGAGTAATTTTTGGTACCTACATCCAAACTAGTAATTATATCACATTTAGAACTTGTTTGAATGATTGTTTTCAATGCAATGTACCATCGCAAAACTTTGCGGTGAACCACTTTTCGACTTATTACTAACGGAATAAGGTTGAAAAGTGGTTTACCGGAAAGTTTCGCGATGGTACATAGGTGTGATGAAATAAATTAGTGAAAGCGAAAACCAGTTGAGTTTTGATAGTAAATTCTGTCATATCAGAAACAATCTGAGCATTCCTCTAAGGGTGTGGTGCGACTGATAGCGGGGGTACTCCATTGAAACTATTTTCGTGAAGCAAACGCAAACTATTTTATTTCACTGGCTCAATATTTTAACAACAGAATGAACCAGCTTTTTTCTTGGTAGAAAATCTCTAGTCTAGAGCATTGACATTGTTATTGGCATTGTACTATGCGTGCCAAATAATAATAGTACTGTCAAGACGCCATTTTGTTCCGCAATACTAGCGAACTTCATTACCAATGCGTACTAATTTGACAGCTATCGTGTATTTGACAGCTATCGGCAGTATTAATGTGACAGCTATCGTGTGATGTTGGCAGCAAGCGCGATCCTATTCTTATCTGGCACGCATAGTGTTTGAAATAAAACAGAGAGAGATTTGTAAATTATAGAATTTACTTGAATTTAAAATAAAAGTTAAAACAATGGCGAGTTACACTCAACGACATTATTCAGAAGACAAAAAAAAAGTGTGTTGCCACACCACATAAATATTTTTATGGCACACAAATGTTGCGCACATAAAAAAACAAAAAAAAACATTAAATTTGATTCTGAACTATTATAAATCACTGCAATAATTTATAACAATTCAGAATATAAAAATACATGTTCACATTGTATTGAACACATAGTATACCATTTAAAACATCTAAAAGAAATAAATATCTATATTTTAAGGTAAACGGAACTTTTACCTTAAGGAAAATAGATTTGAATAATATCAAAATTAAATCCATACTTAAACCATTTTTAAATCTGCGGGCAAACCCTAGTTATTATCAGTTGAGATATTGTTCACCACAGACGCGCGACTTCGCGGTTTAGTGACGTAAGCAGCGCATGCGTCACTGGCCTCGAAGATGATTAAGTACTAATTATTGTAAAATGAACGAATAATGATGATGGCACATTTCATTTAAATAATTATAAATAAACAGGAGCACATATAAAAAGTAAGTAGGTATTTTGTTTTTACTACCTGACAAGTTACAAGACTATACAACATTAGTTTTTGTTTACCCTAAACCCGATAAGGGGTCATTGTACTCATCGTTTTGAACAACTTTTTCTATGGGACTAACCTTGAAATCGCGAAAAAAAAAATCAGCTGTTCCATACATTTTGTCGATTTAAGTGATGAACACAAATGTATGGAACAGCTGATTTTTTTTTAGAGATTTCAAGGTTGGTCCCATAGAAAAAGTTGTTCAAAATGATGAGTACAATGACCCCTTTTCGTATAGTATTCATAATATATTTTTAAGCATAGTGAATAATGGTCTAATCATTCAAACCTCAACGTTTAATATTGTTGTCAAATGAAATTAATGATTTGATGATCCCAATTTCACCTTATTAACTTACCTAGTACCTATGTAGTTCCTGTCATACGCGAGCGAAGACACAGACATAAACTAGTTTTTCTATAAAAATTAATTCATCTCGCTTACAATGGAACCTAACCTTACCAGTGGCGCTTTCAAATCAAGATTTAGACCTGTTTTCAAGTAGATATCGTACTAATGTATTTATAGATTACTACTAGTTTAATGGCGCTGCTCAATATTATAGGCAACGAATTATTAATGATAATATTATAGATAATTAATTATATGAATTATCTGTCTAATGTTATTTGCTGTAGTTCGATTATTGTAATCTGTACAATAATTTATATCAATTGACTTTTTTATTATGTGGTATTAAGTTTAGGAGTTCCCTCTGAAATAGCTTACCGCTATGCTATATTTTACAAGCTTCTATTTAGTTTCACCTGTTCCGGTGTCTGTCTGTGATTGATTGGTTGTCAGACTTTCGTGATTTTGACTACCCGACGATTGTCAAAGATCCACAAATGACAGCCGGCGGAACTTCGAACTTTACTCTCAACAGTATACTTACGTATGCATACAAAAAACAATGAATAAGAAATAGTAGTATTTATTTCATAGCCTTAATCAAAATGTTTTTGCAAGAAACAAACATGTTTGCATTGGCACATTATGGTTTTATGTTTAAACTGAAAACAATAACACTACAGTAAATTAAATTGATCTTTGTTTTGTTACCAAATAAATAAGTTGAGTATTATAATGAACCTGTCTTGAATAAATTAAATCTGTTTATCTCCCTTGTTTCACAGTTTATTTTATTGCACTGATTTACGACAGTATTTTTTTTTTTGTTTTCAGGTAAACAATGTCAAGCGATTTGATTGGCTGTTGTTGTTTTTAGCTTCAACCAATCACAGCAGTTTGACAGCATAAATATTATATTGATGTGATATTTTATGTATGTAAAGAACTTGAGGTTTGGTTCCATCTCTAATATTTTAAATGTACTATAAATAGTTTTAAAATGTACTGTTTTTTCATTTCAACTTCTTCAAACGGCACTTGCCTGAAGATCTCACAAACCAGAATCTAAAAAAAAAGTACCAGGACATCAAAGGCGTTAAGAGGCTAATCCCTGTAGTCCAGACATTCCTTGTATTTTTTAATGACGTTCCAGAACTAGCCAGTTCCAGACAGAAAACTTATCTTCAATTACCAGGAGCTCATACGCAAATAGTAGTTTAGTAGTTCCCAGACATACCACAAACGAGTATCAGGTCATACGCCAGTTGTATGAACAAACAAACCAGCTATACGGATGTTTGAGCATAATTTAGTGGCTCGAAAGCAATTGCAGAGTTCCTACAGAGGGTCCATGTTCTTCGAATTGAATTATTTATGTCTTGTATGTGCCAAATACGAGTGCTGATTACTTTATGGTATATGCTGTTGATTTTGGAATGTGGGAAAGGAAATTTTCCTTCTGGAAAATATACCTACGTATATCGAATATTATGTGTTTAAAATTACCTAGGTACATAATGTTATAAACCATGGTGGAGGGGTGACTATTTAATTTGGACTATCGAATCAAGAACCTACTTCTTTTTTGACTCATCAAAAAGTTGGAATCTTTATCAAACTACAAATTAATTAGCCTGACCTAATCATTAGACGAATTAATAGATTAAATAATAATATCGTACGACATGATAATAAGAAAATATTTATTTAATTCAACGCAATATAGATTATCTTGTAAGATAAAGACCCGTTCAGACGACGTAATAAGCCTACACATATAAATCGAAATCACGTAGAAACCTGAAAAATCATTATAATGTATCACCTCTACCAAAAATCATTATAATGCATCACCCCTACCAAAAATCATTATAATGTATCACCCCTACCAAAAATCGTTTTAAAAAGTTTTGACTTAAGGGCCCTCGCCCACGGCGACTTTTTGTAGCGATGCTGTCGCGCGTTTACGAAATGCGCGACTGCATCGCTACTAACGCGCGTTAGTCGCATTTGCAACGCGCTACAGAAGCGGTGCCAACGCGCTACTAACGCGCTACAGTATCGCGACTGTATCGATGCAAACGCGCGACCCTGTCGGACCACATCGGGGAGAGAACAGAGGGAGGGGTGGCGCGTGAGTGGAGAACCGAGCTTTCGTTGCCTTCGCTTCGGCTGCTTACGTAAAAGCAGCACCAAAGACAACGTGACTAATGTTGCCTTAACGGAGTCCATCTTTTTTAGGGTTCCGTACCTCAAAAGGAAAAAACGGAACCCTTATAGGATCACTCGTGTGTCTGTCTGTCTGTCTGTCTGTCTGTCCGTCTGTCCGTCTGTCACAGCCAATTTGCTCCGAATCTAATGGACCGATTAAGTTAAAATTTGGTACACATATGGATTTCTGTGACCCAAACACGTACAGCTAAAGTAAATATATGAATTTTTAATATAAGAGTCACTTTTAGGGAGAAAATAAGAAAATTTAAAAAAAAAGTTTTGTAAACTGTACCGTGTGACATATCAAATGAAAGGGCTTACTATGAGGGTCTCAAATATATTTTTTTTATAATTTTAAAATATATTGTTTTAAAGTTACTTAAGAAAATTGACGAAAATTGACCATTCCCCCCCCCCTTATCTCCGAAACTACTGAGTCTAAAATTTTGAAAAAAATATAGAAAATAGTTCTATGCCTGTAGATTACAGGAAAACCTATAAGAAGTCTGTGGTCTTAAAATAACATGGTAAATCTATATATATAAAAAAATCAAAGTCCTGACTGAGTCACTGACTAATATATCAACTCACAGCCCAAACCGATGGACCTAGAGACTTGAAATTTAGCACATAGATACCTTATAAACATCCACTAAGGAAGGATTTTTGGAAATTCCATCCCTAAGGGGGTAAAATAGGGGATGAAAGTTTGTATGAAAAATCCTATCCCTTGGGTTAGTAGACTTGAAACTTAGCACGAATATTCATATAAAGTTTATCATTTTTAGTTTTCCTTAACCCCTCAAGTGTCTGAGTTTGGCTGATTTTAGACCCAAAACCCCAGCGAGTGGGGAGGGTTGGGGGTTAGTTGCGAACCCCATAGGTTCACAACTACTGATAATGATATGTTTTCCATTGGATGATGTTTTTTTACGTTTATATATACGTGATCTAAGCTTATATACCTATTATGTAAAGTTTTGTCCTTTTGCACACTTGGGGTGCATTTGACACGCGGGGGGGGAGGGGCGGTTAGCTGCGAACTCCATAAGTTCGCAACTAATGATTTGATTGGTTTTCCATCGGATGATGTTTTTTTACATTTATATATATGTGATATAAGCTTATGTACCGAACAAAAAAAGTGTTTTTCTTATGCACACATGGGGTGCATTCGACACTTGAGGGGTTAACTACCCCCTAAGGAGGGATTGGGGGTGTCAAAGTTTGTATGGAAGAACTTTAACACGCGGTCCGATTAACTCAAAACTCAGTTTTTATACTTGAGACCAAAAATTAAGACTAACGTATATGAGGGTTTTCCAAAAATCTACCCCTAGGGGGTGAAAAGTTAATTTTATAGCGGAGGATTTTATTGGGGGCTTGATTAACTCTAAAATTGGTGTAAATAACGTTTGAGTCAAGTTATGGAAACATACCAGACGATTTTTGAAATTCTTTAATTGTGTTCGTGAAAACAGAGATACAGTTTATATGAAAAATCTTATTAATTGGGTTAATGAACTTGAAACTTAGCACAAATACTTGCATAAGTAATTAATAATGTTTGTCACTATTAGTTTTTCAAAACTACGCCTCAAATGAGGTTAGGGATGTTAAAGTTTGTATAGAAGAATTTTAAAGCGCAGTCCGATGAAAAAAATGGTACTTTGAGTCAAGTTAGGAAACTTGCCAAACGAATTTTCACCGATTTTGACGACATATAGCTGATATTTTAAGGAGTAACTTAGGCTATTTTTATTTTAGAAAAATAATTAGGGTTCCGCGAAGAAAATTAAAATCCATGAAATCAGACAACCACGTACGACTGTACGTGGTTGTCTGATTTACAACAGCAGTACAAACTTACTAACCCTCCGCTGTCTATTACGGCTATAACAACAAATAATAAAAATAAAGCAAAGTTAAAAATGTAAGGGGTCGATCCCCATACAATAAACTTTTCATTAAAAGAAAAAAATAAAAATTTTAATCTAGCATGTGTGTCATCGTCTAGAACTCATTGAGTAGAGTACATACATATTTTTTTAAATCTTTTAAAATTAAGAAATAGGGAGCCGTAAAAGTTGTAAATTTTAGACCATTTTTGTACGAGCTCTAGCGCAACAATTCAACAAATTAGGAATTCTAAAAAACTTCTTTATACCATTTAGGTACCATGAATACTGTATTTAATCAACAATATTGAAAACGGCGATTCATAAGGTATTTTGTTTAAACATGGGTGATTTTCTGCAACTGCAAAAAATAACCTTGTAATTCACAGTATCATTATAAAATAAGTAAAAAGTTATCTTTGCGATTGTTAAACATATAATATGGTACGGAACCCTTCGTGCGCGAGTCCGACTCGCACTTGACCGGTTTTTTTTTTTTTTTTTTATCTTTTTTAATTTAGAGGCTTTTGGTCATACATATTATAACCATGTCAGCCCCATAATAACACATACATAGGTTATAGGTACACTTTAAAACTACTACTACAGACTATTTTAGGTAAGAGTTATAAACAAACTTGCAAATTTTAATAGCTTCAATGCTGCAAGGTTTCGCTAAGAGACTTTGAAAAGCACCCAGATCTAGCCTATTCCATCCATCCATCTTGCAACTGTAGCGATCGCAGGTATTTTTGTGGCGTTACTGAATCGCGTTTGCATCGCGACAGAAGCGCGCCAGTATCGCGTTTGCATCGCGACTGAATCTGGCCCCGTGGGCGAGGGCACACAGCTAGCGACCGCTTTGCGACTGGCGAGGGCCCTTAAATCGATTAACGAGCCTAAAGAAGTTTTTAAAACCAATTACCAATCCTCCAAAAAAAGTAAACCTAGGAATGCTTTTTGGACCACCTACGCAACAAAAAATCACGTGGAAAATCTCTTCCAACTGAAAAACAATTTGATAACAAATTCGGATAGTCTACATCACATACGAGTACTAACTACTCCGACATAAGACATGAAACAGATGTTGCAAATGTACCGCACATTTGAATTATTACGTTATGATTTACAAGATTTTATTACTATTGATTGCTTTGTTTATCAACTGAAGCTATTAATAATCTACATTATGTTTTATAGGTCCAGAACAGATGAAGGCGATGAGCCAGCGATTTATGTACTTATGGTAAATATGATACTTCAGGGAGCTCGTGGCTAAGTAATAACAGCCGCACTGGTCGATCCATCAGGTTAAGCTACGCTTGCCGGGGTTGGTCCGTGGATGGGTGACCATCTTTAGATACCGAGACTCCTCCGTGCCTCGGAAAGCACGTCAAGCCGTCGGTCTCGGCTGTCATTCGTGGATCTTTGACAGTCGTTACGGGTCGTCAGAAGCCCGAAAGTCTGACAACCAGTCTTACCAAGGGGTATCGTATTACCCAGATACTGGGTTGTGGAGGTCAGATAGGCAGTCGCTGCATGTAAAATACTGGTATTCAGCTGCATCCGGTTAGACTGGAAGCCGACCCCAACATAGTTGGGAAAAGGCTAGGCAGATTGATTGAAATATGATTCTTACCAACCAGTGACAGTATTACCCAGTACCTGGGTTGTGTCCGTGGAGTTTCTTGCCCGTTCTTCTCCTTAAGGAGCTACTACGCTTTGAAATGGGCAACTAGCTTCATCTTTCTGACTGACCGACCCCTTGACAATTCAAAAGTACCTGTAAGTGGTTTATTTGAAATAAATGCTTTGAGTTTGAGTTTGTGAAGGTCAGATAGGCAGTCTCTCCATGTACTGGTACTGGTATTCAGATGTCAGACTGGAAGCCGATCCCTAAATAGTTGGAAAAAGGTTAGTTTCATCTTTTTCGTGTGTTTAGTGACTAACCTATGGTGTCAGAGTTTTCCTCTGACTCGATTCCTCACAATGTTTTCCTTCACCGTTTTTAGGGTTCCGTACCTCAAAAGAAAAAAACGGAAACCTTGTAGGATCACTTCGTTGTCCGTCTGTCTATCTGTCGGTCTGCCAAGACTCTTTATCGAACGCGTGGAGGATATCAAGTTGAAATTAATATCAAATACGTAGGTCTATGGTCCTTAAAGTTCTAAAAACATCAAGCTTCTAAGTCAACGCAATAAAAAAATACGGCCATTTATGCGTCATATTTTGACACTCGGCAAGTAAATCAAAACCTATAGGGTACTTCCCATTGTCCTAGAATCATGAAGTTTGGCAAGAAGCAAGATCTCACAGCACAAGTAATGGTAAAAGTCCGAAAATTGTTAATTTATAATTCTATCAAAAAAAAATTTTTTGGGATAACAATGTTAAGTTTGTTTGTGGGATAAATTCTTTTCAACTACGGAACCCTTCATTGTGCGTGGTCCGACACGCACTTGGCTGGTTTTTTAATCAAGTGATAAATACAAAACGCACATGAATTCGAAAAGATAGACGCAGATTGATTGAGATACCTACTGGATACTAAAGCAACACAGTCGTTGTGCGTAGCACGTTCCCGTTGATAAATTCGTGCATTGTCGCGGGCGAAACCGCTGGCAAAAGCTAGTATTTTATTTTTTTTAAATGTGATAGTTTTCCTCATATTTGTTGAACGATCAATCATTTCAAGTGTCAAAATTCATTTCTACGCACATGCTTATCAGACCAAACGGAAATATTTGAGGAATGTATCGTTCGTCATATGAATACTATCTCTTCTCTAGATAAATATCACATGAAGAACTTAGGTACGCATTTTTGTTCGCATTTTTCGACTCGCTCCTGACTAGACACAAACAGTCTTGATGACTAGCTTAGGACTAGAGTTTTCGGTTTTCGGCCATTTTCGGTCGACATCCTTGTCCATTTAATTTTCGTTTTCGGCCGACAAACAAAATTTTTTTGCGGCAGATGCCGAAAAAAATTAAGTTTTACAAGAAATTAAAGCACAATACCTGAGAAAACGCTTTCGTTTTCAATTTTCGGCTGAAAATGAAAATCATGCCGAATACGGCAGGTATCGTTTTCGTTTTCGGCCGAAAAAAAAAAACGATTTCCGGTCGGACTCTACTTGGGACCAGTCGACGAGACTTTGTTTACATTTTTGGCACATTATTTTAGTAAGATCATAACGGTCAATATTATTGTTATGATTGACTGGCTAAAATTATCATAATTCTAACTATGTACAAAGAACTCCATTTTGTTAAGTGAATATGTACAGAAGGAGCGGTGACATTACGATAAATGACAGGCGTTATTAGGGTTCCGTAGTAAATTCAGCAAATAAAATGCCGAATGTCAAACATCATAAATATTTGTTATCATGACATGTGATATTGTCGCAATATATTAGGCTTCGCGCGCGTTGGTTTAACCCCTCAAGTGTCTGAGTTTGGCTAATTTTAGACCCAAAACCCCAGCGAGTGGGGAGGGTTGGGGGTTAGTTGCGAACCCCATAGGTTCACAACTACTGATGATGATGTTTTCCATCGGATGATGTTTTTTTACGTTTATATATAATATGTGATCTAAGCTTATATACATATTATGTAAAGTTTTGTCCTTTTGCACACTTGGGGTGCATTTGCACTTAGGGGGGAAGGGGGGTTAGCTGCGAACTCCATAGGTTCACAACTAATGATGATGATTGGTTTTCCATCAGATGATGTTTTTATACATTTATATATATGTGATATAAGCTTATATACCTAATAAAAAAAGGGTTTTTTATATGCACCCCATGTGTGCATAAGGAAAACCCTTTACATAATACCATACCAGTATTTTACATGGAGCGACCTTGTAAAATAGCTGCATCCGGTTAGACTGGAAGCCGACCCCAATATAGTTGGGAAAAGTCTAGGCAGATGTTGATTGAGAAATTCCTAGTGTACTGGTACGTTTTTTGATAACACTGCAGAAAAGGAATAGTCTTTATTTCATCTGAAAGACATCCAATGGGACATAAGCCTACCCCAAGCGAAGCCACATTGACCGGTCCTGTGCTTCACATATCCAGCAGATTTCTGTGTCCTACGGCGAAAATAAATAGATAATCAATGTTATCTAATAACTACGGAACCTACGATAATATCACATTCTAAATTTCAGTAAAAGGTTGAAGAAAAATCAATATTCTATTTGTTTAAAATAAATTCAAATATTGTATTTGTTTAAACAATATTCGGTTTAAGTAATGAAAATAAAATCCGTTTCTTGTACCAGAGTAGCAGATATGCCAAGAATTAATTTTGCCTTTACAAGCAACTCTGATTTTTGGTTCCATTTCTATGTGAACTGCAACAGTAAAGGCCGTATTCAATCTTCATACATAACCTTACCTATGCATCGTTAGTAAATAGGTACAAATATTTGCGCGATAGAGCGTGCAAGACCTTTGCCGCCTCCAATCATGCGTGCACCTGTGATCTATTGGTTGATACTACTCACGCGTGAACGAAAATCACATACTTCCCTGCAATTCTAATATCCTGGTATCAAAATGTTATCGTCTACCAGTGATGGATTATGGGACAACGAGTAATATCCACCAGGGAAGTAGCAGTTTACTTGGTGATGGTTGGTGGCTGGTGTATAGTTGGTGATAGTCAACGAGAATTCTCTACCAGTGGGTTAATTCATGCAGAAGCACGTAGATCAAATGGCAGTGAATAATTGTTGTTTCTTTGATTGATTGCCACGACAGCCGTGACCCAATGGCCGAAGACTTCAGCCTACCCAAGATGGCAAAAACGTGAAGATAAGAACCCCTTTCACACAGTACACCTAAGAATCTGGGGGCACGGTAGTGCCCCTCGCCAAGACCAGCCAAAACCTAAACGCTGGTTGCACTACCTACCTTTTCTCGAAGCGTTTCGTCGTATTTTCAAACCCTCATAGCTTCGGCCTAAAGCAGTGGTAGCCCAGTGGTAACGGCCCCGACTTACAAATTGTAGGTGGGTTCGAATCCAAACACGCGCTTTACTTTGTGTAAATTATTTCATCACCGCTGCTCTCAAAACGGTGAAGGAAAACATCGTGAGGAAACCGGCATGTCCTAGAACCAAAAATTCGAAGACATGTGACATCACACGCACTGGGCCCGCGTGGTAGATTACAGCCTTTCGAAGAGAGGAGGCCTGTGTCCCAGCAGTGGGAACTGGTCTAGCTTTTACGAGTATACTTTGGATTTTGTTAATACATAAATACGTCGACTTCGTAACTGATTTACTCACTCGCTCATCCACCCTCTAAGGTACTTCCCGAAGTCCTAGAAAGCTGTTTGGTACGCACGCTAGGATAGGCACACAAACAACAATAAAAAAACCGGCCAAGTGCGTGTTGGATCACGCACCATGAAGGGTTCCGTAGTTGAAAAGAATTCTTCCCAAAAACAAACTTAACATTAAAATCCCAATTTTTTTTTATTTGATCAAATTACAAATTACCAATTTTCGGACTTTTTCCTTTACTTATACTGTGATACCTTGCTGCTTGCCAAATTTCATTATTCTAGGTCAACGGGAAGTACCCTATAGGTTTTGATTTACTTGCAAGTGTCCAAATATGTCGCATAAATGGCCGTATCTTTTCATTGCGTCGACTTAGAAGCTTGAGTTTTTTAGAACTCCAAGGGACCATAGACTTACGTATTTGATATTAATTTCAAATTGATACCTCCACGCGAACCTGAGAAAAAGGGTCTTGACAGACTGACAGACAGACAGACAGACAGACGGATAACAAAGTGATCCTATAAGGGTTCCGTTTTTCCTTTTGACGTACGGAACCCTAAAAATAAGAAATTTGTAACCTTCGCCTCTAGTCCGTGCCTTCGCCCTCCAACCTTCAAAGGGAAGTGCAATTCTGTATTTTTTATGGATAAAGTATACCTACTTCCATTTTTTATGATTAAAGAAATTGTTTTTCGTTGGCTATGAAAAAAGGAATAGCTCAAAAGAAATACCACCCGAAAAAATAAAAATAAATAGAGCCCTACAAATAGTAATGAAATCCTAACAAGCCCCTTATTTTTCAAGGCTACAAACCTAATATCTTGGCTTGGTCGTTCCATTGAACTATTGCAGGACAGACCAGTAGCTTAATTTCTTACCATAATCCCAGCCCCAGGAGTGGTCAAGGCGTATATTTTGACGAAGATATAAGGTTTATAGAGTTAGGGGCTTGGCTCTACGTTAGACCTGATTACATGAAATCAATGTTTTTGGTGAGTTCATAATTATTTACCAGGAACCCATAAGTTATTGAGATGATGTGGCTTGAAAGGGAGTGACTACCGAGATGACGACTAATAGAAGTATGGAAGAAAAAGACATGTTGGACCGACTCCATTAAAATTGGGATAAGGGCAGGAGAATGATGACCAGAAACCTCTAAGTTATATAGCAGGCAGGCAGGTTATATTTGATTGTTTCCTGACCAGACTATTGAGGAAGGTCCAAAAAAGCTCGAAGATTGGAACCCCTTTAATCCAGTCCACGTGACCAGAATTACCAGGAGAACATGCGTCAGCTGGCAGTGAATAGTTCCGCACACATCGATTAGTTAATAGTCAGCAAATTGTTTCTAATTGGGACGTAGGTCGTAGTTGTCCTATTGCGCTTGACTATTGTGTACACAGGAATATGAGGAAAAAGGTTGATTATACAATTATACTTAGTATAGTTAGCTTATGAATGGAGTACACAAACCCACGTCTGGTCTGCGTGCTGAATTATACGATTCCACTCGTTTTTACTGAGGGGGCGTGGTGTCAAGCTTTGGAACACTTGGTAGGTATAATTTTAATAGTATGAGTGGCAAGGGGTAAAAAAAAAAGTGAATCAGCGTACACCCGGCTACACATCAAGCTATACAAAACCAGTTTACACTGAACTCTCATTGTAAGGAAATCCTATACAATGCGAGATCAGCTTATACTGGAAATGTATAGCTTGATCTGTAGCCGTGCGTACCTGAATTCGCATTTTGCTCATTCATATTCATTTGAATACCAAATACGCAAACTCGGGCTCCATTACAACGTAATACCAAACACGATTAAAAAAAACCGGTACAAAAACCAGAATCGGTATTCCATTGACGAACATCGATGGAATCTATCCATCAAGCTGTCAATTTGACACACAATGACCGGTATCGCAGGATCTCCAGACGGTTTTGATCGCAAGGAAAATACAGGGTGGCCGGAACATTGACGTCCAAAAATAAAATTTCGGTCCCTCGTATCGTGGGGTATTCGAATCACCCCCATGTATGTTCCGCGACTTTTCATAGTTTTCGAGTTATGAATTTTTTTCTGAATGTTTGAAAATTTTCGACCTGACCAACCTAAAAAAATTCTAAAAAAAAAAGTAGAGGGTTTTATCGAGTTTCTTTTTTTGCAACTGAATTTTCATAAGTAGTACTTTTATGCATAAAATAATCAGCTTCGTAACTGTGATGAAAGTTATGAAAATGTTGATCTAAAGTGAAAAATTTACGTTCGGTAAATTATGACTTAAATTTTCAACTTCAAATTAAAAATCTAAACAGGTGACTTCATGGTTCTCAAGTAGGCTTCAAGAATGCGCCAGACTCTCAGCTTTCATAATCATTAAAAAACGTAGGACTTAATGGGGCTAACTTTGGCCTTAATCGGCCTTCAAAGACTGCGAGGTGGAAAATTCTTAAAATTAGCTATCTGATTAATATTTTTTTTTTCCATTTTCTCGCTCCTAAGGTTATTTAGTTTGCTAACCAAAAATGACTGCAGGGAAGCTAAGATTTAAACACGGAGATTTTTTTAAATGTTAGTTTAATGAATTTTGCGCGATCCGTTCTCGTGGACTATGGGTTGTAAACGAGGGTGCAACTCTTTTACCTGCAATAACCATCCACTCGAAGTGAGAGCTTCGACATTTCAACATCGCTTCAGCGTTAACTTGTGGTCTGGTATCCTCAATGGCGAACTAATTGGTCCGTTTGAACTGCCGTCCAGACTTGATGGAGAAACATACAAAAACTTTTTGGAAAATGAACTTCCATTGTTGCTGGCAGATGTGAATCTCGAACTCAGACGAACCATGGTGTTGCAAAATGACGGCGCCCCGTGTCACTATGCAACCCAGGTCCGAAATTACTTAGATGAAACATACCCCAACAGATGGATCGGACGCAGCGGACCAATTAGGTGGCCTCCACGCTCACCTGATCTCAACCCCATCGATTTCTTTATTTGGGGCTATTACAAGGAAATAGCATACGCCCGAGACTGTTCAAGTGAACAAGAGCTGAGGCAGTTGATTGCAGAAGCTGAACGTGTTGTGAGAGAGAACAGAGACGCTTTTAGACGATTGCCAGACAATTTCTTACGTAGGTGTAGAATGTGTATTGCTGCTGGTGGTGGCCACTTTGAAAACCTTTTGTAAATGTTAAAAATAAATTAAGTACTTTTTTCACATTATCATCTGTGTTATATTCAAAACCACTTTTTACGTAAAACTTTTCTTACCCAACTCTGAAACTATTTGTTGGTTAGTTTTCAGTATTCTTATCATTAATTAACCTTAGGAACGAGAAAATAGCCAAAAAAAAAATTACTCAGATGGGTAATTTTAAGAATTTTTCCACCTCGCTGTCTTTGAAGGCCGATTTTAAACAAAGTAGCCCTATTAAGTACTTCATTTTTTTTATGATTATGAAAGCTGAGAGTCTGGCGCATTCTTGAAGCCTACTTAGGAATTATGAAGTCACCTGTTAAGATTTTTAATTTAAAGTTGAAAATTTGAGTCATAATTTACAGAACGTAAATTTTTCACTTTAGATCAACATTTTCATAACTTTCATCACAGTTACGAAGCTGATTATTTTATGCATAAAAGTACTACGTATGAAAATTCAGTTGCAAAAAAAGAAACTCGATAAAACCCTCTACTTTTTTTTTTAGAATTTTTTTAGGTTGGTCAGGTCGAAAATTTTCAAAAATTCAGAAAAAAATTCATAACTCGAAAACTATGAAAAGTCGCGGAACATACATGGGGGTGATTCGAATACCCCACGATACGAGGGACCGAAATTTTATTTTTGGACGTCAATGTTCCGGCCACCCTGTATAAATACAAAGGTCTCTAGTAGGTAGAGTACCCTAATTGCGTAACACGCTTTCAATCACGATCTGAGGGTTTTGAAGGACACAGAACGCAGCTATATTAAACACATGTCGTTTAGAACGGAAATTCCTACAATTAGATTTAGACAATAATTTCAATGCAGTACCTAATACATCTACTCAAACTTAAAATCTCACCTCACCCGTGACATTTTAAAAAATACCAGGTTCTATCAACCTGAGAAAATAAATTTAGAAAACCAAAATATTAATTCCTTTAATGTCAGGTAAATAAGGCCCGTAGATAAAATACACAAATTATTGTTACAAAATAATAAACTAATACTTAATAACACATTCAAAAACTTCAAAACTACTGCACACGAAGTGATGGTGTCGTGTTACGCTGCGAGGTGTCGCGTAGCTGGCCGCGGCAACGCCGATACAGCACACCTTTCGGCCAAAACTCTTCCTTGAGGAAGGTCAGCATATGGTGAGTTGGAACGCGCACCACGAACGACTTGAAATTGGTGTTATTTGTTATTGACATTATGTGTGATTGACATTATAGTTTTTGACTTATTTTGAATTTTGACATTATAGTAGGAGTTAATTCTAATTTATACAGTTTGCATGCTTTAATTTTAAGAGCAAAACATGTATGATCTGATATTCTATAATAACACCCCACTTCAGTACCTACTCCTCAATCTGACACTGACAAATGACGGCTGTCAGCGGTGCATGATCGTGGTCGACACCAATCGACACCTGACGATTGCTGGGGTCATTAGTGACGCACGCGCCGCCTGGGCATTGAGACAAATAGAAAAAATATGTTATGTGAGCTGACAGATAGAGTACATTTTGTGTACTTATCCGTTTTTATGCAGGTACAAAAAATAGAGGATTCCAATTGCCAACACCTCGCTATCGTAAAAAAAACCGGTCAAGAGCGAATCGGACTCGTACACCGAGGGTTCCGTTCCGATTTCTGAAAAAGTGTGCTATTTAAAGACATCGTTTTATTTTTCCTGTAATCTTTACATAAACTTCCATCACATAGAATAATTTCAGATTTTTTCCTATGCAATCTTCGGAGATAAGGGTAAGATAACAGTACTTTTTTTTACATTTTTCATCAATGTTTAAAGGTTATATGTTAAAATCAAAAACAACTTTGCAAATAAAACAACTAACTAATAAAATATTACCTTAAAGTGGATCAATACAAAGTTCCTCCAGATCTTTCACAAATAAATAAATAATTTAATTTTAATAACAAAATATTTTAATGTAAACAAGCGAGACGCCTCACTCGCACATAATCTTTCATTATTAAGATTAAGCGATGTGTGATCAAAACAAAATTAAGTATGTTTCTTTGAAATAAAAAGTTTTAATTTTTTTTTTTTAATCAAAAGCCGAAAACTATGCGGCTTCAAAATAATAAAAAAATGTTTGAGAATGTGTAAACAGCGCTCTTTCATAAGATACCCCACATGTCCTAGTAGCCGCACTTTGAATTTTTAAGAATTTCATTAATTATTTTAAATAATTGGGTAAACGTCATCTAAAACTATTCTAAATTTCAAGTTGATAGCATTAGTAGTTATTAGGTCTTGAGATATACAGCTGTGACAGACAGACAGACAGACAGACAGACTGAGACGCACCTTAAGGGTTCCTTTTAACCATTTTGGTACGGAACCCTAAAAAGACAGAGAGCGGAGAATCCTCTGAGTTTTACGTATGTTTAAATCTTTGATTACAAGTATTATGTAGATAGAGTAGTCATAGCATAAGAAGTAAAAAACACAGGCCAATTTTGTTATGCTGGTGAACACGACAAATGACAACTTAGGATGCGTTTACACTGACCCGGAGTGGAGATTTCGAGCACTAGGCGATTGGTTAATTCACGGTCCACTCCTGTCCACTCCGCCCAGCTCAGCCTCAGTGGAAATTCACCCTGAGAGTCGCACCAGTAATTGTTCTTGCATTGTACTTTTCTAGTGTGCGACCAAATTGCGGCGAACAGTTAGACGCTATTTTTTTCGACGAGTTCACAACTTTGACTGTCTATCTAGATATATTTATATCTTTGGGGTATTCCTCAAAGCGCAACTATTTTTAAGCGCAACCATCAGTTAGGCTGGATTGTACATAAACCTTCGGGACCCGGTTGGATGTGTTAGTAATAGGGTGGGGGAACACCATGGAACACCTCAAGGGCATTGACCTTTGATGAGGCAAGTTAGAGCGAAGCAGTGTGGGAATGCGCGTATAAAATACGCCATGTGCATAGGCCCTTAGCTGTGGGCTGCTGTGGAACGGAGCCGTACCTATCGGCGCGTCGCGTCGGTACATATTGATTGAAAGCCTATAGTTTTTCATTGATGAATGACGATTGACGGCCTCAAGAGTGCGTGATCTTGCGTCAATACCTTGACGATTGTTGACGACACGAGTGACGCATGTGTCATGCATGATAGAAGACAGATAAAGACACATAGACATTCAATAAGGTCATGCCACAGATGAATACAGATGGGACACTCCGCAAAATCATTTAAATAAAAACCGGTCAAGAGCGAGTCGGACTCGTGCACCGAGGGTTTCTGAAAGTGTGCGTGTGTGTGAAAAGTGTGCTATTTAGAGACATCGTTTTATTTTTCCTGTAATCTTTACATAAACTTCTGTCACGTAGAATAAATTCAGATTTTTATCTTTGCAAACTTCGGAGATAAGGGAGGGGGGAACGGTATTTTTTTTACATTTTTCATCAAAACACAAAAAAATATGGGGCCTAAAAAAATAAAAAAAATGTTTAAGAATGTGCAAACAGCGTTCTTTCAAATGATACCTCACATGCCCTAGTAGCCCCATATGTCATCTAAAATTGTTCCAAATTTCAAGTTGATAGCATTAGTAGTTCTTGAGATATCCAGCTGTGACAGACATACAGACAGACAGACAGACTGAGTCACACCATAATGGTTCCTTTTTTACCAATTTGGTACGGAACCCTAAAAAGCGACTCTTGCTACGACACAATAAAATGTAATTCAGGTCGCACTACGCTTATTACCTACAGTTATATTCAACTACAAGTTGCCTCTCTTTCTATCGCGTAACTCTTATTCCTTCTGACCTACTGAATTAGCCCCGCGGACGGGGCCCGCCGCGTACTTGTAGCTTCATACCCAAACTGCGGAGTGTCCCATCTGTATTAATCTGTGGTCATGCTAAGAAATGGTTGGATTGGTAGCTCTTGGAGAGCTAACGTTACCAGTACCTATTATAATGAATAAAACGAGTTTATAGAATAACTTGGATAATTAAGTTCTACGTTTTTTACATCATGAATTGACATTGACAATGACATTCACTTGTCAGCCCGCTAAGCTGTCTTCCCAATCTTGTCTTCTTCAATTCTAATTCTTAAATATTATATATAATACAGGGTGTAAGGGACAGCCCTCCGCAAACTGATAGGGTGAATTCAGTATGTCATACTAAGATGACCGGTACATGAAATTTTTCAGAAACGTTAAGGGACTCCAATAAACCAGATTTGTTTGTGTTTTTGTGCACAAATCGGAGCGTCTATTACTGGTTGGGAGGTGTAGGTAATAGGTATGCGGTGAGTTCGATGAACTCTGTAGCTAGACAGAAAGTGAACAGCTGATTTCACGCGTCGTTGGTTAGAGTATTTCAACATCCATTGCTGGTTTTTTTTTGCTGTTTTTTTTTGCAGTTTTTTTTTACATAAATGGAGTGCTGCGAACACACAATGCAATTTTACATTGAAATAATGAAAATGTAACTGAAAAAAAAATTGAAAAAATGAAAATTGTCCTGAGAAAATTTCCGGTGGAATATGATTCAGAATGAGGAGCTGAATGCACCCTGTTAGTTTGTGGAGGGCTGTCCCTTACACCCTGTATAATACATATTAACTAAACTATACTACTACACTACTAAACTATTATACTCGTACTTAATGGCAAAATATTGTTTGAGACTACGCTACCGATTTGGGGCAACCTGTAAAGTTAGTTGTGTTGGGAATAATAAATAAATAAATAATAAATAAAAAAATAAAAAAATTAAGGAGTGCCTTAGACCATTGAACTGAATAACTTTTACTATGGGACCTCATAATGGACCAACTCTGAAAGTCAGAAATCACGAAAAAAAAAATCAGCTGTTGCCTACATTTACATTTGCATAACTCGACAATATGTACGGAGCAGCTGACTTTTTTTTACTAAAACCCGAGTAAACCTAGGTTTACTGAATCTTCTAGGTTTTTCTCGTGGCATAATGTAGGTACATATAAAATGTGCATTAGTCTCGCAAAAACTCGAAAATGGTTTGAATTTTTTTTTTTTTTTTGTTTTTTCCGCCTCATGGTGTGGTTTAGGAAAAATGAAAATGAGGAAAAACCAAAGGAACAGTCTGTTGCAAAATCGAAACTAAAACTTTAACCGGACAACGTGTGATGTGTCAGCTGGTAAGTACCTATAAAGTAAATATTTGTCTCGTAAATATGCCATCAACTTATACCTAACGGACTCGTAGAGGTCCCAGGCATTGTTAGTGTTCGGTGTTTTTACCGAACATCTTCATTTGCAATATCGGCAGCGCGTTGACCTAATTTTATTACTTATTATTTAGTTTTATTCATGTTAGATTCAGTGCACTTTTGTCTACCGCGTTAGCCGGGTGCATTCATCAACATTCAACATTTTCATTAACATTTTAGTATTAAGGACAGTTTGAGAGTGAGACATTAAACAGTGATCAACATAAACTTTTGTTTCTCCTCGAAAACACCGACAGCTTGCTTCGTACCCCGACAGTTAGCCTAGTGGCCTCACAACTGCTGAGCTTAAGGTCTTGAGTTCATTCCCAGGTCAGAAAAAGTGTTAGGTAGGTGTTAGGTTTACCCAGAATGAACTCAAAAGCAGTCGGATTTCGTGGAGCTCGTGGCTAAGTAATAACAGCGGCACGGGTCGATCCATCAGGTTAAGCTACGTTTGCCGGGGTTGATCCGTGGATGGGTCTTTACATACCCAGACTCCTCCGTGCCCCGGAAAGCACGTCAAGCCGTTGGTTCCGGCTGCCATTCGTGGATATTTGACAGTCGTTACGGGTCGTCAGAAGCCTGAAAGTCTGACAACCAGTCTTTCCAAGGGGTATCGTGTTACCCAATCACTGTGTTGAGATGTGTGTTCAGGCAGGATAAATTAAAATTATAGACTGGAGTTGTAAAATGCGTATGTATTCAGAAGAAAATAGGTAGGTATGTAGGTATACATAAAACTAATGTTCACCGTCACAAAACAAACGCCTGATGAAATGCTCATTGCAGTAAGTTGCATGAAGATGGTTTTGATTCTAAATCTAAACACACTGGGTTGTGGAGGTCCGAAGCAGTCGCTCCATGTAAAATACTGGTATTAAGCTGCATCCGGTTAGACTGGAAGCCGACTCCAACTTATTTGGGTAAGGCATTGATTGGTCCCAGCAACTACTTGTGTGTGTGCTGATCATTTATGACATCTTATTCAATGTTGAAGAAATGCCTCCGAGTTTATTATCTTTTTAGGGTTCCGTACCAAAATGGTAAAAAGGAACCCTTATGGTGCGACTCAGTCAGTCTGTCTGTCTGTCTGTCACAGCTGGATATCTCAAGAACTACTAATGCTATCAACATGAAATTTGAAACAGTTTTAGATGACTTTTATCCAACTATTTTGCAAATAAGAAAGAAATAAAAATATTTTTTTTGCAACAGGGACTGAAAGCGGGTCTTAAAAATTGAAAGTGGAGATAATAGGGCATGTCCTATCATAAGAGCGCTGTTTGCTCATTCTCAAACATTTTTTCTTCTTTTTTTTTAGGCCGCATAGTTTTCGACTTTTGATGAAAACTGTAAAAAAAATACCGTTCCCACCCCCCCCTTATCTCCGACGTTTACAAAAAATCTGAAATTATTCTTTGTGATAGAAGTTTATGTAAAGATTACAGGAAAAATAAAACGATGTCTCTAAATAACACACTTTTTCAGAAATTAGAACGGAACGGAACCCTCGGTGCGCGAGTCCAACTTGCTCTTGACCGGTTTTTTTATTTTCCATAGACCAACAAAGTATCGTCATCAGTATATTTAAGTTTGAACGTGTTAGGTATTTTCTACGTTGCAATCATTAGTTTCCGTGGTGTAGCGGTTATCACATCTGCCTAACACGCAGAAGGCCCCCGGTTCGATCCCGGGCGGAAACATAGCTTTTTGTACTTCGGTGATTTTTTGCTTATTTTATGACTTTCAATAATGTTTCACTATGAAAATTATTGTGGTGATAGGTAGCGGTTGACTTTTAACATCAAATAAAGGTAATTCAACTTTATTTTTAGTCCAAAACAATTAGTTCGTAAGTATACTTAGATGTTTTTGTATTTATTCAAGTTACTCGGGAGTGCTGACGTTTTTTTTTTTCTTGTAAGAAATTATTTTATTTGTGTTATTATTTTGTATTTATCACAAACTCAAACAAATTTTGTCATTTTCAGATGAGATAAGCGCCATCTATGAGCGAGTGGACATACCTAGTACAATAAATGAAATGTCTTAAAAGTTATGCTATTTGCCGCTAGATGTCGCAAGCAGTTTGAAATTTCATCTCTACAATAATTGTGTGTGAGTGATGAATTATTCATCACTCACAAAATTAAATATATACTTATCACAGGTAAGAATGGAATCATTTTCATCTTCTTTTCTTGTCTATGGTATTTTTTTTATATTGTTTGAGTCCAGTAGAGGACCACGTTAATTGCGGCATTAGTGGTGTTCTTTAGGTCATCTTTAGTGCAAGTGAACAGGCACGTATGACACTCCAGCGAGTGGGACATGGTCTGATCAGTCTCGCACTCACACTGGACATTGGATGGGTCAGTAATCCCCCAGTTAGACAGATTGTGTTTGCAGCGGCAGTTAGCAATTGATTACGTACCCAGGTAGGGTACGTAATCAATTGAGAGCAGATCATTGCAGATTTGGGGTAGGTACCCAAAAGGAACCTCTCCGAACGGCGATAACATAAATCGTACGCAATCCAAGACGCCCTGCGCACCCTGGACAACTGGTAACGCAGAATCTAGCTGACCAACCCTTTCACCACGATTGTACACCCAAACGTGGAATCGTGGAAAATTTTGTTGGTTAGACATTTAGTCGTATCTTTTTTGTATTTCTTCCTACAAAATGTAATGTGTCACTGTTTTTTTCCCTATGAAATAATATAAACGGTTCTCTTCAGCTTCAGAGCCATGAATGACCCTTCTCAGCGCCAAATCATTATAATAATATTATCTAAAAGTTGCTACACGGCTACACGGTCCAATACGATTTACGAACGACGTCACTGTAAAGCGCCTAAAGTGAATTATTAGCAATTTGGTAAAGAAGTAAAATTCTTCTATTCTAATTTATGAAGGAGGTGTGTACATCTACTCGCCTTTAAAAAATGTTTTTGTTGTTACCATCCTTTCAAAATTGCAAGTTTAAGCCTAACCATACATGCTTAAATACATGGTTATTATGTAATAACCATGTATTTACGTAAGCACATCAATATAATCGAACATAGGTAGGTATTGATATTTTCTTAGCCGTCCACTGACCCTAGTTTGTAAGTATTGTTTGTTTAACTAAGTAAACATTAGTTATCAAGGCAAATGCGTTTTCAGGAAAAAAACTGCGCACCCAGATCGTTGCACGATAAAAAAAATGCAATGTCTGATAAAAACTGCAGCGAGTTATCTTAGCAAAAGGTTGACGGCCTCAGGTGTGAGGTACCCACGGCTACACATCAAGCTATACATTTCCAGTTTACACTGACCTCTCATTGTAAGGAAATCCTATACAATGCAAGATCAGCTTATACTGGAAATGTATAGCTTGATCTGTAGCCGTGCGTACCTATGTTTCTATTTATTTTTTATGCCTATTTTATTCAACTGTATAAATGATTGTGTAGCCATCTCAACCAGTGGCGTAACTACAGGGTGGCAAGTCGGCAAAATGCCACGGGCCCCCAGCCGGAAGGGACCGGTCAGAGGAGAATCCCAACTCCCAACATTTATTATTACCCATTTAGTAAACAACCGATGAATTGCCACAGGCCTCGAACGGCATAGTTACGCCACTGATCTCAACGCAATGAAATCTAATAATTTCGGTAAAAGGTTGAAGAAGTTACGAGTACCTAACAGGAACCACACTTTTAATTTCTCCTGAGTCCTCGTTTCACGGTAAACCCATTGGCATTGTCGGTATCCAGGCGCCTTCAATCGTGCCTGTTTGACAAACTATTGTATACCAACATAAGAAAACAGGTCAGTGCATTAGACACGGAAAAGAACCGGAGTAACCAACATAGCTTATACAGAGTAACCAACTTAGCTTATACAGAGTAACCAACATAGCTTATACAGAGTAACCAACATAGCTTATACAGAGTAACCAACATAGCTTATACAGAGTAACCAACATAGCTTATACAGAGTAACCAACTTAGCTTATACAGAGTAAGCAAGCTGAAGTGGCAGTGGGCTGGCCATATTTGTCGAAGGACCGATGGCCGGTGGAGCAGACGAGTCCTGGTAAGCGTAGTGTGGGACGCCCTCCAGCTAGATGGACCGAGGACCTGAAGACAGTGGCTGGATGCGGAAGGCGTAGGACAGGGTGTTGTGGCGCAGCCTGGGAAAGGCCTATGTCCAGCATTGGACTGCGATAGGCTGAGTTGATTTGATTGTACACAAACATAGTTTTATAAACTTTCACACTAATATTATAAAGCGAAAGTTTGTGAGCGCGTATGTTTGTTACTTCTTCACGCTCAAACGGCTAGACCGATTTAAATGAAATTTGGTACATAGATAGCTTAGACCCTTAGCACATAGGCTACTTTTTATCCCGGTCTACGCGGGTGAAACCGCGTGGCGTAGCTAGTAAGGAGATAAGTCGTAGTCATTGTTGAGTTTATATAAAATAGAAGATTTTTTTTGAGCGAAAACCTAGATTGGCGGCTGACAGGCTTAAAAGTCCAGTTCCAGCGGCATTGGGTCAAAAGTTTCTAGTATCTCCACGGGTGGTGGTGAACTCTGCGTAGTCGATCTGCCAAGCCTTCTCCCAACTAGGTATGTTGGGGTCGGCTTCCAGTCTAACCGGATGCAGCTGAATACCAGTATTTTATATGGAGTGAATGCCTATCTGATCTCCACAACCCAATTACTGGGTAATACGATACCCCTTGCTTCAGACTTTTGGGCTTCTGACGACTATCAACGACTATCAAAGATCCACGAATGACAGCCGGGACCACGGCTTATCGTACTTTCTGAGGCGCAAGTAGGAGTCTCGGTATGTAACGATGGTCACCCACCCACTGACCAACCCCGGCAATCGTAGCTTGACCTGATGCTTCGAACTGTACGGCTGTTGTTACTGCGTAGTCTATCCTAAATACTTCAAACTGAACTGACCGTCTATGCTACCTCTATATCAGGTCGGGCGACACGAGACAAAATTATGTTGTCTACCTTACTGCATTTAATAATGATTTATTTAATAACATTAATTTTAATCAATCATGATGTCGCAAATCATTTTTGTCACTCACATTGACTTTCGCGAAAAATTATCGACTCCTACGCATAATGACTAGGTGGCGCGCGCGTGGGCCGAACAGAATTGATTTCGCCTTTACACTATTATTATTTTCGTGAGACATGTTGCCACTTATGTGGTCCTAGTACTTAGATGAACATGACAACGCAAAATACCATCAGTATTTATATGGAGCGACTGCCTATCTGTCCTCCACAACCAGTAACTGGGTAATACGATACCCCTGGGTAAGACTGGTTGTCAGACGTTCGGGCTGTAACTACTATCAAAGATCCACGAATGACAGCCGGAACTGGCAACGGCTTAACGTGCTTTTCGAGGCACGTATGAATCTCTGTATGTAAAGATGGTCACCCATCCACTGAAAGACCCCGGCAGGCGTAGCTTAACCTGATGGATCGACCCGTGCGGCTGTTATTACTTAGCCACGAGAACATGACAACGCAGCCATGAATGGGGCAGGTAGTTTTCGACCTAAAAAAGCTACAGTTTACCTGAACAGGAGACTACTTGAAGGGAGTCTACTTCACTTCTCCTCTTCCCCAAACGACTCATTTTATTGATTTCTATTTTTATTGATTGGTTTTATAATTTTAGGCCATTCTAACGTAGAGCTACAATACTCAACAGCGAGCGATACAGCGGTGCTTGGGAAATAGTTTGCATCTCTAAAACTTACTTCGGTCACCTTCCTTGGCTAAAAACATGAACAACGTCATGCGACCCTAGTCTTTAGATCTTCCAGCACAACCTAGGTAGTCAGCCCCACAACCACCTTGCTGAATGACTCATATTTTTATCATAGTTACCGGTATGCTACCCCAATACAATACAGTTCCTGCCTAGTATGTGACAATAGAAGACCAAGCCCTTGGGCTTACACTTCTTTAACGTTTTACGAAGTAGGTAGAATAGAATCCATGTAAGTAAATGCCAGCTTGTCAGGGAAAGCTTTGATTCGATGTTCCCCAAGATTATTAAGCCTAACTGCGTAATATAATTTAATGGTCTTACTTACCAACATACAATAATATACTTACCCATATTCTATGAATCCTTATCATCATAATATTATAATCCTGTAAACAGTGCGTTCAATCGATATTATTATTCACAGGTCATTTGCTTGAAGGTGAATGGTCGATAATAATCCATAGAACGCATTAACTTTTTTAAATACATGAATAGATAACTCTTGTCGTATTAACCTGGGAAGCCCGTACCTTGCGCACGGCTACAGATCAAGCTATACATTTCCAGTATAAGCTGATCTCGCATTGTATAGGATTTCCTTACAATGAGATGTCAGTGTAAAATGGAAATGTACAGCTTGATGTGTAGCCGTGTGTACAACCGACACCAAACTACTTACAATAATTGTGCTGTTATACTGGACACTAAATCTAAGTGCCACGGATATTTTTCCACCTTCGCGTTCCGGACAGCAGAGCCTATAATGTTTCCACTGCTGGGACACAGGCCTCCTCTCTGTTATACTGGGGCTACATTAGCAGACGAAGATTCGTGTCGCGTTGGCGCGCTAAAAACATCGTTCACGGGTATACGCGATATTCTGAGCTACATTAGATCCTTGTCACATCGTGCCGGGTGGTGTTCGACGCTTCAAAGTCTGGACGGCACTGAAGTGACGCAGATGTAGCCACGCAAGCGAATGTTGTCGCGAGAAAACCCTTTGATGCGCGTCAGTTTACCGACAGTGCCCCGTTATGCATTCGTCATCGGCCGTTTACTACACGATGCTACGATCTACCCGGCCACACTTATCGCGATAGTGCGAATATTCGCCACAGCCCGCTAATATATCCCCCGAATGAGAAGGAGTGGGCTGTAATCCACCACGCGGGCACAGTGCGGATGGATGGATGTCACATCATTATGGCTAGCCTTTTCCCAACTATGTTGGGGTCGGCTTCCAGTCTAACTGGATGCAGCTGAATACCAGTATTTTACATGGAGCGACTGCCTATCTGACCTCCACAACCCAGTAACTGGGTAATACCCCTTGGTAAGACCGGTTGTCATACTTTCGGGCTTCTGACGACCCGTAACGACTGTCAAAGATCCACGAATGACAGCCAAGACCAACGGCTTAATGTGCTTTCCGAGGCATGGAGGGGTCTCGGCATGTAAATATGGTCACCCATTCACGGACCAACCCCGGCAAGCGTAGCTTAACCTGACGGATCGACCCGTGCGGCTGTCTTAGCCACGAACTCCTCTTGATAGATGTCACATATCTTTGAATTTTTGGTTCTAGTATCTTCAATATGTTTTATGTTTTTGTATTTTCTTTAATTTTCCTTCACCGAGTATATACCGATTTTTCTCACAGGCTAGGTAAGGTGGAAATTGATAGGTTAGACTTCTATCTGTTACCTCAGATACAACCATAGTACTCTTATTATAAGCATTCTTAGGAGACTGTCTAATCTTTTTACCCGACTGCCCCAGAAGGAGGGTAGTGTTTTTACGAATCAGGTCTACTTTTGCTTATGGTAGGCGCTATTATCTGCTTCCGTTATTTGCCCTGACAAAAAATAACGGGTAGAAAAAGGATAGGTACGTCAATAAAGGGTAGCAGTGACATCGATGCGCAACCTGTTACCATGGATTCAGTTCATGATTCTGAACCCTCATATGCGTTGGAATTTTTCTTTTATTTCCTTTTTAAGAGCGAGTCAGACTTGCGCACCGAGGGTTCCGTTCCGTTTCCTGAAAAAGTGTGCTATTTACTTAGAGATTAGAGACATCGTTTTATTTTTCCTATAATCTTTACATAAACTTTTATCACTTAAAATTATTTCAGATTTTTCTCTTTGCAAACTTCGGAGAAAAGGGGGCGTAGGACGGTATTTTTTTGTACATTTTTCATCAAAGTCGAAAACTGTGCGCCTTATAAAAAGGAAAAAATTTTTTTGGAAATGTGCAAACAGCGCTCTTTCATTATGATACCCCACATGTAGTAGGCCTACTTCGAATTTTTAAGACACCCTTTCAGTCCCTGTTGCAAAAAAAATATTTTTTTTTTCTTACTTGCAAACTAGTTGGACTAGTTGGGTTAGTAGTTCTTGAGATATCCAGCTGTGACAGACGGATAGACAGACAGACAGAGTCGCACCGTAAGGGTTCCTTTTTACCATTTTGGTGCTGAACCCTAAAAAGAATTTGCTGCTGAACAGCAAATTTTTTTTTGATTCCTAATCAACCAACAATTTCTAGCAAGGCGCGCTATGTGGTCTGGAATCATGTGCTAAATTCATGGTTACATGTGATGATGAGATGATGATGTCAGACGTGTCTGAGAGCAGTGGTGGCCCAGTGGTAACGGCCGCGACTTACGAGCTGTAGGTCGTAGGTTCAGACCCTGACAAGCGCTTTAATTAATTAATTAATTCATTCATTTATTTCAGACCAAGTCCATAGTTCACACATTATAATTATATTAAAAAATAATAATAAAATCACATAAAAACATGTCATTAAAATCATCAAAACATTAAAATCAAATAAAATAAAATTACACACTACATTTCAATAAATTAAATATAGATTAAAATTAAATTATTACACGTTAAACAATCAATAAATCAAAAACAAAATTAATCATACACAACATAATCAATAATAATAAATAAATTTTAAAAATATCTCAAATAATACGAGAGGCGCTAACATGAAGCTGCATCCACCTCTGTATCAGGGACAGGTCCCACCTCAGGAGACTGTTCGAGCTGCTTCGTAGGCGACTTAATAGTGAGGCGCTCCGCTTCCTTATGACTTATTATTCCTTTACTTTTTCTAAATTATTTCATAACTACTGCTCTCAAAACGGTGAAGGAAAACATCGTGAAGAAACCGGCATGTCCTAGAACCAAAAATCGAAGACATGTGACATCTACCAACCAGCACTGGGCCCGCGTGGTGGATTACGGCCCGCTCCCTCTCACAGAGAGGAGGCCTGTGTCCCAGCAGTGGGAACATTATAGGCTGATTATGCTATTATGGAATGGAGGAGGCCTTTTCCCAAAGAGGGGTCCTTAATTAATTTATTATTTACCTTTTTTAAATTAAGGAATAAAGAGGCTTTTTATTTATTTTATTTATTTACTAGCTGACCTGACAGACGTTCTTGTTCCAATTTCAATATTCCCATATAAAATCCACTTTCAGTTTTCCAGAATTTTCCAATTTTCCCGGCAACTTTTCAAATTTTTCTCATCGTTTAAACTTTCCCTGGACTACGTCAAACATTTCAAAACCAAAATCAGCTAAATCGGCTCGGCCCTTCTTGAGTTATAAAATTACAACGAAAAGTGGCATTGACTTTATAGATATAGATATATGCTCTTTATATGCTATTATGCATCGATGCCACTTCCAACCTGTATGCCAACGGGTGAGAGAGGGATGGGGAGATAGAACTCACGATCTGTCAATCTTGAGCTACTGCCTCCTCACAAACCACTAAACAATTCGCGGTCTCGAGCACAATTTTCTAAACTAATGTTATATTTTTATAATAAAACTAGGTTACTATGACATAATACTAGGAAGCGATCACAATAGTCGGTTCTTCTCATTTTGCACGGCGTTGCGTCAATCTCGCTGCAACGTCAAGATTTTATGTACAGGATGGTGCTTTTACGGGAAATGTATGTTTTGGGTTTAGGGCGCGTTTTGGTTAAGTTAGGTAATATGCTGGGTTTACGGCAACATTATAAATGAATAAACAAACTTGTTTGTAAGCTTTATTACTTAAGGTAATTGCGCTGTGTAGCCCGCGAAATTCAATTTTTTTGGGTTTTTTGCAATTTGCAGGTCCGTGTCAGGTTGTATCTTGATCAAAATTTGATACGCGGAAATAATGCAGATTCGTTAGATTTCATTCGTTTGACGAATCTGCACGAAATCTAACTTAGAGAGATGTACTGATGATTTTTATGGTTAAAATTATATAAATACATATGTATTATTTCCGCGTATCAAATTTTGATCAAGATACAACTTGACACGGACCTGCCAATTGCAAAAAACTCCAAAAAAAATTGAATTTCGCGGGCTACCACTGCGCATCATCCTTAAGCAACAGGTTGTAATCTGTCTGTAACTCTGTAATGTAGAATATAGAATAATAATAGAACTTTAAATGCGGTACTGACAGTTGGACATAGAACTTTTTAAATATCAACAAAAGTAAGTCTATTATCTAAGTACGTGCCTTATTTGTACCTTAATCAATCAAGAAACTAATATTTATTTGACACTTCAACTAAAAAATATTTTATATATTTTTTTTATTTTTACCTTCACACATCGTGGGAAAAGTTATAAAACAAAATATTATGTACTATTTCTGTATAAAAATGATCATTCTGTATAATAAACCGTTCCGGTCTACTTGCCCAGTTGTCGGCGAGTTGCCGTGTTATGTAACACCCTGTAGCAACCGCCAGACACTTTTATTGGTACAACTACAACTAATTCAGTCTGCGGTCTATTGGAACTACCTTGGGTTTATGGAACCCTAGTACCTACCAGACAATAATCAGCTGTTTCTTTGCAGACTGGCGATATTTTACAGCCCAATAGAGAAGAAAGAGGTAAGTAGGGAGATGTTCTTTCAAGAGGTGGTACTGCGCTATTGAAAACACTTCAAGCTTATGGTATCTTGGTATCCTGCAGACATTATGATCAGCTGTTTCTTGTAGGTCAAAGTCGAAAATCGCTGTGAGTCGTGATAGATTGTGATGAGAAGGCTTTTCTCAATAGGCAACGCGGGCCTATTCGAAACACCTTAAGCTCATGCCATCCTGGTACCTCGAAGAAATAGTCATCAGCTGTTTCTTGTGCAATAAGGCTGATTTTTAGCAGTCATTAATTACCATGCACATCATATTTAATGCTGTGCATGGTAAAAAGCCTTCTCGTACTGAAAAAGAAAAAAAGAAAAAAAAAGTAAAAGAAAATGTAAAAAAAAAAGAAAAAGTCACTTTCCTAAAATCTATCAGCTGCCTCGTGTTTCCGAAGTGTCTCCCTTACCTGAACAAATATGGAACAGCACGCTAGGCCCCGGGGGTCCGGGCGTCCGGCAATATATATCAGTAATTTATTACACCCTCATTTCGCCAATTATGATTAACTCTTATATTGTTAGAGGGGTCCCGCCAAATGCCATCAACCAGATTGAGTATGCTGTATGAGAATGACCAACTCCCTGATCTGGGAATCAAACTCAGGAGCCCAAGTAAAGCAGTCGCGCTTACAACCGCTAGACCATTGAGGTATAACCATAAACAATATACATCACACTAAAGGCGAAAGTTTATTGTGAGTGTGTATGTTTGTTACTTCTCCACGCTCCAACGGCTAGACCGATTTGGATGAAATTTGGTATGTAGATAGCTTATACCCTGGATTAACATATAGGCTACTTTTTATCCAGGTCAACGCTGGTGAAGCCGCGGGGCGCAGCTAGTAATAAATAAAACCTAGTCGTCAAAAGTAGGTACTTAACACAATTTTAAATAACAATGAATGAACCACTCATGTATCAACGAAATCGCTTCACCAGCAGAATGTAAACGACCACCTTGCTGACAAAATACTAACGATTGTTGTATTCTCAGTAAGCAAAGATTCTAATTAATGTCATTATTCGATTGTTTTTCTTTATAAATTAGTCACAGGTCACCTGGCGGATTTAGTTTGAAGTTCGGGGTGGAATTTCATGGTGGTCTCGCAAATTATCGTGAAACACCTTTACATCTGAATTATTTATATTTTTAAGGTTCCGTACCTCAAAAGGAAAAAAGGGAAGCCTGACAGGATCACTTCGTTGTCTGTCTGTCAGTCTGTCAAGACCCTTTTCTCAGGAACGCGTGGAGCTATCAAGTTGAAATTAATATCTAATACGTAGGTTTATAGTCCCTTGGAGCTCTAAAAAAATCAAGCTTCTTCCTAAATGCAATAAAAAAATACGGCGACATATGTTGATACTCGTAAGTACTTAATTATGTAAATCAGAACCTTTAAAACGGGTCCTTCCAGTTGTTACCTAGAATAATAAAATTGGGCAAGAAGCAAATAGTCTCACAGCACAAGTAAAGGATAAAGTTCGAGAATTGTTAATTTGTAATATTATCACATGATATAGTATTTTTTTGGGAATTCTTTTCTACTACGGAACCCTTCACTGTGTGTGGTCCGACACGCACTTGCCTGTTTTTTTTTGTGTTTTAACTAATCAGCAATAATTATGGTTTCCTGTATCATCATCTGCTTAGCCTTTTCCCAACTATGTTGAGGTCGGCTTCCAGTCTTAACAGATGCAGCTGAATATAAATATTTATATGGACTGACTGGAGCTCGTGGCTAAGTAGTAACAGCCGCGCGGGTCGATCGATCAGGTTAAGCTACGCTTGCCGGGGTTGGTCCGTAGATGGGTGACCGTCTTTACATACCGAGACTCCTCCGTGCCTCGGAAAGCACGTTAAGCCGTTGGTCCCGGCTGTCATTCGTAGATCTTTGACAGTCGTTACGGGTCGTCAGAAGCCCGAAAGTCTGACAACCAGTCTTACCAAGGGGTATCGTATTACCCAGTTACTGGGTTGTGGAGGTCAGATAGGCAGTCGCTCCATGTAAAATACTGGTATTCAGCTGCATCCGGTTAGACTGGAAGCCGACCCCAACATAGTTGGGAAAAGGTTAGGCAGATGATGACTGACTGCTTATCTGACCTCCATAGCCCAGTTACTAGGTAACACGATACCTCTCAGTAACACCTACACAGCCCAGTTTCTGTGTAGGAGTACCTAACTGCACAGTTAGTCGATAAAACCTTCTTTAACTTGTTTTAAAGTTATGCACATTAAGAGGTTTTTCAGAACCGTGATTTTAACAGACAAAATATCTCACATCGTGCTAAATTTGGGACCTTTCAGTAATGGAATCCGTGACCCGAAAAGTTTAGCTTCCGTTCCGTGTTTTCGAAGACGGTTTAAAGTACTCCTTTCTAGCGCCACGCGGGTTTTCCTCGGGAGCGTATCGGAGGCTGCGCGGGAGTGGGTCGGCGACCCGCCGCGCGGCGGCCTTGCACGTGCGACTGTACAGCCAAGCGACAGAGTGGATCGTGGCGGCAGTGTAGGAGACACTAGGTACTGCAGTAGAAACTTAAAATATATATAAATATGTACATTTTACGACAAAAATAATAATATATCTTGTCCGTAGAACATGGTATCTATTAGTAAACTATCCAGTGGATTAAAAAAAAAAAATATTTTTAACATAAACGTAAAGAAATCATTACGGCTGATTTTTCCAACGTCTGATAATATGTTTGAAATTCTTGGAATGAAATTGACGTCTGACAGTCTGTGTAGGTACGGAAAAACTGACAAATATTTAAAATTATTCCTCGGATAAATCGGAAAAATTAGACCTACTTTAAAAAATACATCGAAAGTAAATACATATTCATTAAAAACTAGCTGTTCGTGCTCGGCGTCGCCCGGGTGAATTTCATGTCTGTATCTTTAGTGGTATAAGCTGTTTTCATACAAAAATACCATACAAATCTCCGACTTTTCTGTTGAATTTTACAAAAAAATCGATCAAAAAAACACAACAAAAAAAGAATTAATCATATAGGTGCAACCGTTCTGAAGTGGTGCGCGTACATACATTCGGCAATTGATTTTTATTTATATAGATGCATGCAGCAACTATGTCGCTCGGGTGTACCGGCGCGTACAACGACCGGAGCGTTGACACTAGTCTATGCAGTTTTGGTAACAACACATAGCGAGCACTTTAACTTCGCCTTACTCCTTTAAACTGATGGTATCCTGGTCATCTTGGTACAGAACGGGTGGGTTTAGTGCGTATCGGGGAGAGTGCAAGATTTACTGAAAGACCTAAGACCTTAGCTAGGAGAAGTTACAGGAAGTCTATCAAAGGATAGGATTTTCAAATAAATAAAAAATCTTTAAAAGAGTTACTTGTTAATTTCCCGAAAAAAATTGCTTATAGGAATAAACATTTCCAAGAAGACGAGATTTGCAGGCTTTGCAGTGTGTCGTTAGCTTTGTGCCATAATTTGCTAATCCATATTGTTTTGTAAAATTGAAAAAATACAGAGAGTGGAAATGAATCGAGAGAAATGGCTCTAATTCATAGCTTATCTCCTAGTTACCTACTCAGGAGCGTAAGAATAAAAGGTATTATTTTATTTGCTTATCTTACTCCTCAAATACGAGGTAGGTACACTTAAGAAAAGTAGGTCATAATGTGCGTAAACGGACTAACAAACTCATTTATTTACCTACTCTTCGCTTATTTAGTTATTCAATTAGTCATACTGTCACAATTTTATAAAGAAGAGCTATTTCTAGCGACCTTGGCGTTTTATCATCATCGTTTCAGCCGAAAGACATCTACTAATGGGCATAGGTCTCCCCAAGATACCTTGGCTAGTTTTTGATGCCTATTACCTACATAGCCTATGCCCATGCCTATTATATTAATTGTTTTTCTATCTATAATATGTATGTATTTACAAAAAAAAATGTATATAAGTAGTTTACCAGCCATCTCGTTACCATAACACAAGCATTAGGTTGCTTAGCTTGGGAATAGATGGCGTTGTGTGAAATGTCCAAGGATGTAAAATAAATAAAAATTAAAAAAAAAGTCAAAAAAAAAAAATTCAAAGAAAGTCTAGGGAAAATTCAAAGTTATTCAACATCAGTCTAAGCGCCTGTTTTACCACCTATGATTACCTAAGTTCCTATTAACTTACTTGACAGATAATTTCATAAAAATTTTATTCCAGTTTTGAATTTATTCGGTAAGTAGTGTCTATTCGGATATCGTGAAGTAGGCCTTAAGAATATTACCATTAATTTACTGTTTTACCTTCAGATGTAAACTAACCTCATAAAGTCAATTTAGTACCTAATGTACCAACGGATTTTATTTTACCACCTACTTATTGCCACTGTCTGTACCAATAAGGTAACATGTAAATATGAACTAAGTACGATATGTTACCCGTGACTTCGTCTCCGTGTATTTTGTATTTCATCATATCCAGGATGAAAAGTAGCCCATATCCTTTTCCAGGTCCTGAGCTACCCATTTGTCAAATTTCATAACGATCGGGTTAGTGGTTTAGGTGTGAAAAGGCAAACAAACAGACAGACAGACGAAGTTACTTTCACATTAATAATATTAAGTACAATCAATCTGCCTAGCCTTTTCCCAATGTTGGGGTCGGCTCCCAGTCTAACCGGATCAATCTGCCTCAATCTGCCTAGCCTTTTCCCAACTATGTTGGGGTCGGCTTCCAGTCTAACCGGATGCAGCTGAATACCAGTATTTTACATAGAGCGACTGCCTATCTGACCTCCACAACCCAGTAACTGGGTAATACGATACCCCTTGGTAAGACTGGTTGTCAGACTTTCGGGCTTCTGACGACCCGTAACGACTGTCAAAGATCCACGAATAACAGCCGGGACCAACGGCTTAACGTGCTTTCCGAGGCACGGAGGAATCTCGATATGTAAAGATGGTCACCCATCCACTGACCAACCCCGGCAAGCGTAGCTTAACCTGACGGATCGACCCGTGCGGCTGTTATTACTTAGCCACGAGCTCCTCCGGATGCAGCTGAATATCAGTATTTTACATGGAGCGACTGCCTATCTGACCTCCACAACCCAGTTACTGGGTAATACGATACCCCTTGGTAAGACTGGTTGTCAGAGTTTCGGGCTTCTGACAACCCGTAACGATCGACTGTCAAAGATTGATGAATGACAGCCGGGACCAACGGCTTAGCGTGCTTTCCGAGGCATGGATGAGTCTCGATATGTCAAGATGGTCACCCATCCACGGACCAACCCGGGCAAGCGTAGCTTAACCTGATGGATCGAACCGTGCGGCTGTTATTACTTAGCCTCATTAATAATATTAAGTATGGATAAAAAAATAATATACTGTATATTAAAATAATGCATATTTGGCGCCTTTTTCTCAACACCCCATTAGGCAATTCTATGGGCACCAATTTATTTTCATAAAGTACGTTCCATCGATCGGCGCTAGTACCAAAAAGGCTTTTTTTTCTGCTGCAGATAAGTGCATCGGCCTAAGGGCCAAGGGCCTCAGAGCAGGCCCTTAACCTCGGTGAAAGTACGACTTTAGACCATCTCGCTTATTTAGTTCATTCACTCTGGAAGGAATAGGGGAGTGGAGTCGCCAGGCTAACTTATTATTTTATTTTTACGATCGCTTTTTTGTAGTATAATTGGTTAGTCTCCTGTACCTTCTATATCTTATTGTTTTTCTCTTTCTTATTAGTGAGTTCTCTACGGTATGGTACCTATGTATGCTAGTTTAAATTTTAATTGGTTGTAAATTAATCATAATAAAATAAATTAAACATTCATAACAAAAACAGTTTTTCTAACACAAATTAGAAATATAAAATAAACTTAAAAGAATATGGACCAACTTCTAAAACTGAAAATAAATGATCATTAATTTATTTATTTACTATCTATTATTTATTCAATCTTACACTATCATAACAGTTTCACAACCAATGCGATAATTTGATTAAATGATTATCATTTATTAGTTAATAAATCGAGAGTCACCCTCACGAATTCCGCCAATGTAAAGTTAAAAATGTCAAGTCTTTGTGAGGAGCTGTTTACTAACCGTATGGCTCTTGCTACCGGTGCGAATATGCCTACGTTAGTGCGAGCCACCGGGACGTCGAAAACCTGCGCCTGCCGCAGCCTTGGCAAATTGCGCAAATTGGTAACTTCTACTTTATACTGAAATCCTTGTTACAGTTTTAATCAACCAAAACATAAACTTAACAAACAACAAACAAAACACAAACTAACATAAACACAAACAACAGACAAACAAACACACAAACATAAACAAAAACACAAACAAAACACAAACAACAACAAACAAAAACAAAACTTAAACAATCACACAAACAGAAACGTAAACTTTTGCTCCAAAAAAAAATTTAACACCAATAAGTCTCCACGGCCGGCCCTGCGCCAAATTTTCAAGGCTGCTAGAGGCGGAAGAAAGCTTGGAAAGCGACAGTGGAATGCTTTGCGGTGCTTACGCATCCCCCCTACCTGCCAGGAGAGGGGGGGAAGAGTGCAACGCCTCCAGGGCATTTCTTTTGGAAGAAAAGAAGTCATAAAAAGCTTTGCTACAATACTTGCTTTGTGGACTGATGTTGTTATGGATTTAAATTAGAAAAAACTTTGTGTGGTGGTTGAATGTATGTTTATAACTTAGTTTGAAATCTCGGATATATGCAGAATTGGTTTTAATAATCACATTAATATTGAATTATACGAGATAAAAATTATTAATATTGTTAAAGGCGAATGTTTGTGCATGTGTGTGTTTGTTACTTCTTCAAGCTCAAACGGCTGGACCAATTTTGATAAAATTTAGTATGGAGGTAGCTAACACCCGGGATTATCACATAGGCTACTTTTTATCTCGGACTATGCGGGCGAAACCGCGGGGCACAGCTAGTAATCTTTCTATAAATAAAAAGAGAAGTCCTGACTGACTGACGGATTGACTGACTTATCAACGCCCAGCCCAAACCCTTTGGACCTAGAAAGCTGAAATTTTGTTCAGAGGTTTCCTTTATAATGTAGATAAGGAATAAGGAAGGATTTCCCGGTAGTGCATTCCTGTGGGATATTTTCCGACATCCATGCGGGCAAAGCCGCGAGAAAAAGCTAGTAAATAAACATGTCATAGCTTAGCTCGAAGCCAATGATAGATTTAGATAGTCTAGATTCGAATCCACGACCTTCCAATCTGTTGTCACTACTTGTTGAGTCATTGACACTTGTATAGAGATTAAGTTATTCAAGATCAAAAGACTTTGATACTATTATCTAAACTAAAGTCTGGTTTTAGCTTTAAGGCACGGTGTTAGCTCAATATTCACAAATATTGGTTTCTTGGATTGTCGAGTATGACGTAACGCAATGAAACTATCCGACGCAAAAAATACAGTGGACACAGAAGGGTTTAAAGAAAAACTTTAACCGAATAGAATAGTAAAAAATAGTTTAATATTCCCAGTAAAAAATTTGGAAGTTGCTCCGCAAAAATAAACTTTGACGTCGAACATCTCTATATTTTCAGCGATAACGACATTCTTTTTTTTAAGAATTTAATAGAATTAGCATTTTTTTTTTAACTTTAACCGGACAATTATTTAATTTATTGTGTACATTTTAAATAATCTAAAGAAAACCGGGAAAATAAATGCACATTCTTAGTCACACCTCGGCAACACAAATATTATTTTCAATTTTCAACCATATTTCAAGACAGCTAATTGTGACAATAGATTACGCGGTTTTGTGACGTTTAAAATCGTAGTCAGTCAGCGCCTTAAATTAATGTCTAGGCTTATGCAAGTCTACAGACGGTTTCAAGTGAATGAGACCGTAAGGTGTCGGTATGGCGGCCGGCGGGAATCAATAGCCGATTCCCGGCCACCGTTGGCGCGGGCTTGCGGACGGCGAGAAATAGGTAGCTCGCTGTCCGGTAAGGTCCTGGGGGTCTACTCCCTAAGCACGAAGCCCGTAGTTTCGACCTACGTTGCGGGCGTTTCCTACTCCGTCAGCTACGGACGTATGATTGGTTCGGGCCCCGAACGAAGTATGAATGGCAACACGATACGACAGTTTTCCCTACTCCCGATGTGTTTTTGCCCGTCCGAAAAAATTAACTTTTACCCTTGTTTTGATGGATCGGACGGATAAACGGGCGGACGGATGAACGGACGGACTTAGGGAGTAGGCCCCCTGGCCCGGGTCGACGGCGCGTTGTGTTCCACGAGCGCCTCAAACGGATGTCAGCAATGATAGGGTCCAATAGGGCCGACGCCGCCGGGGTCGCGGGTTGTTCGAAAGAGATACCGTGGCCCTGGCACAGGCAACTGAAGGAACATGGGTGGGTTTTAGTCAGTAAAAGTCTGACACGCCCTTCCGCTCCACCCAGAGCGGAAGAATTCATTTGATGATTTCCCATCCATAAAAAAGGGGTAGGTACGATTCTAAAGGACTCGGAAAACCATCTATTTCCTTTTTATAAAGTAATATGCAAATGACACTTAAGAACACGGAAAAGTGATGAAACAAGTACTTTAAACGACATCATGATGATCAATGTTTCATCATATTTTCGAGCGTGATAGACTACCAAGGATCCAGATGATTTCAGAGATAATTCTAATTATGTCACTAATTGATGGATTATTGTAGATGCGAAAAAAATTATATTTGAACTGGGTTCTGTATGAGCTTTTTGTTTTAACTGCTGGCTTACCTGATACCACCTGAACATCAGAGGCTTATTTTTAATATACAAACTAACACTAAAATATATAAACAGAGTGGAATTTTTTAACCTCATCTGGAGGGAAACTACTATAAATACTGGATATAGCAAATTTTTCACAAAGGAAACATTACTTTATTTTTAAAAAGTAACTAATCTGCATTCAAAGATTTTTAAAAATTTGATTCGGGGAATCGAACCGGCCAAAATCCGAAAAAATAATACCCTAGCTGTATTTTTATGGCAATCGATAGGGTCAATCATAAGGATCAAAATAATCTCTCTAATAATCATGATACGGTCTGCAGTAAAATAAAATAAAACCTTATATCTTAACTTATTTTAATTGAACGAAAAAAAGGGTAAACTAAATAATTAGTTGCTCGAAATGAGCTCCATTTTGTTGCATACACGAATTTATTCTTCTATGGGATTCCTTTCCAGTAACTTAAAAAAAAAACCAAAAAAATACAATCTTCTTATCTTAATTGTTTTTTTATAAATATTATGACGTCAGTTTAATAAATAAATGACGTCAGAGTTATATTATTAATTAGGTACTAACTTATGTAATCTGATGACCTTTGAGTAAAAGTGCTTTATCTTGTCCCGTTGAATTCACAAACAACTGTACTAATACAGGTTGGCGTGGCAGCATCATCCCGCAACGTCATCATGGATTCACATGATTGTGGACCCGCCTTTTTTTTTTTTTTTTTTTTTTTTGAGGGTGGGAAATCATCAAATAACTTCTCCCGCTCTGGCTGGAGCGGAAGGGCGTGTCAGACTTTTACTGACTAAAACCCACCCGTGTTCCTTCAGTTGCCTATGCCAGGGCCGCAGTATCTTCTTCAAACAACCCGCGACCCCAGCGGCGTCGGCCCTATTGGACCCCGTCACTTGCTTGCACTTATCTCTTTGAGGCGCGCGTGGAACACAACGCGCCGTCGACTCGAGCCAGCAGTGCGATTCTGTAACCATCTCACCGTGAAAACTTAGGTGAAGTGAGCTGTCAATAGTGTCAATTCCTAGCAAAAACAAACTCACTTCACCTAAGTTTTCACGGTGAGATTTTTACAGAATCGACCGGCTGGTCCTTACCGGACGGCGAGCTACCCGCTGCTCACCGTCCGCAGGCCCGCGCCTACGGTGGCCGGAAATCGCCCCGCGATTCCCGCCGCCCAGGGCGTCTCCTGCGGCGACTGAGGGCGTGAGGCTGCCTCTCCCTCACGCGCTCCGCCTCCTCCTTCGCGAGCATCACTGCTTCGCAGAAGGAGGTGATGGCCTCCCATGCACTCTCGCTCCGCACCATGGCCTGGACCAGGCTCGGACGCGAGAGATCGCCGCCGCCGATCGCCTCCGTGAGAACACGGCGGTGCTCTGCCCAAGCCGGGCAAACCTCCACTGTATGCATGTATGTATTGTGGACTCGCCTGCATTAAAATATTTCGTCGGTTATTAAAAAAAATTTGCTGTTCCATGCATTTTGACCGCATAGGTATTGCAATTTTGTAGGAAACAGCTTTTTTTTTATCCCGAATCTTGAACTGAAGCCGTGCTAACACATTGTATTGTGTTGATGTACCTGACACCCTGCATAAAATAAAAATAAATATATATATACATATACAAAATTAGTTTTTGTTTACACTAAACCCGAAAAGTGGTCATTGTACTAATCATTTTGAACAACTTTTTCTATGGGACCAACCTTGAAATCGCGAAAAAAAAAATTAGCTGTTCCATACATTTGTGTTCACTTATATCGACAAAATGTATGGAACACCTGATTTTTTTCGCGATTTCAAGGTTGGTCCCAAAGAAAAAGTTGTTCAAAATGATGAGTACAATGACCCCTTTTCGGGTTTAGTGTAAACAAAAACTAATGTTGTATAAATATATTACCGATACCAAAATCTAATTCAGTACTAATTATTGTTGAAAACTTTATCTAAATCCGTTCAGCACTTTTATACCGCTCTCAACAGATAGACGAGGTGATAACAGTAACTTTACTTTATATGAATCTAGTTGAACCTATAACAATTTTCTTAAGGAATCCTAATTATATAATAACACACAATGTTCTTCCTTGCCCGGTGACGCATCAGATTTAATTACTGCATTGTTGTTAGTACTTAGGAATCCTTTTCCTTATTAACCTACAGCTGGCTCGTTAGTTACGGATATAAGTCCTACAGAATAATGTTGAAACACATTATTCTGTAGGACTTATATCCGTACTAAACGTTTGCGTATAATATTCATGCCCAGTAGCAAATTTTTTTGGAGAATTTTACTCTCTACAATCTTTGACCTATCCTTCACAAGCGATCCAATTCCATAAAAATGAGACGAATTTGGTTCCTAAACAATTATTATCTTTAAGTTGAGTAGATAAGGTTCATTTTGATGTTGAATGTCTGTCTGTATTGCCCCATACTATCGCCTCTACGCTGATCTCGTGGGATAGTTCCCAGAAGATAATTGTAATAGAATTTTATACTAGTTCCTTCTATTCGATTATGGTTGCCTAGTACTCGTGGTTTGTTATAAACTTATGTGCAATAGTCGCCCTTATGATTTTGTTAAATAAAGACATGACTATAGCAAATTACTGATGGAAATTGATGGGCAAATTGAGCTATTTCGATGTATATAATGACTAAATCGATGGATTATAATTTATATCCAGGTATTCCAAAATACGAGCTAAGTGAACCAAAGAACACATTTAAAAATTCGCTGTCACAATCTCATAAATTCGGATTATCCGATCATTTTTGTTCGTAACATACTTTTTCAACAATAAATCTTGCGCATTGTGAAAACGATACGATAGTTAATTACCTAGCGATTACACAAATCTATACTGGAAATATACCTAGACAAAAAAGCCGTAAAGGCACAGAATACCCGTACTGCATTTCACCACAATACAGAAAGATAGTGGATCCATTTAGATGTTTTAAACTTTAAAGATTTAATGTAAACTTTAAACTATCTTATTGTGGAGTTAATGAATTCAGTCTTAATAATAGTTAGAAGGGAAACCAGATCGGGACTAACAAGTGGGCCAGTCCCATTTAGGTATTTCCCTAAAGGCCAAGCCCCTGAAAGCCATTAGATAAGTAAAATCGCCTACGTACCTATCGAATCTGATTGTGAGATGCTCGAGCTCTTCGGTCATTATGTAACCCTGGTACCAGTGATTGGCTTATTGATATTATTGAGGGGTTAGTGATGATTGATTGATGATCAATTTATAATCATCACCTTTTAGCGAAAACTTTATTGATTATTCATAGATTTTCTATTTTCAGTACTTTGTGATTTTTAACCAACTTTTAATACACCTGAAGGAGGAGGTTCTCATTATTCCAGATGTTAAGTTTTATATTAATTTATGATGAAACATGAATTTAAATTTCTATTCAATTTCTATTATTAGTATGGTAGGTTGTTTTGAAACTGGCAAAGTAAAAAAAAACTTACTTTATTTCATTTTCGTATTGCATCAGTTGAAAAATTGATAACCAAGCTATTTATTGCTACGAGTAAGTATGAAAGTAGTTAGTTATATAACAATGCTCCTGAAATATAAATTAACCACTGAGAGGGCAACTGATGAATGTAAGGATCGTGAGGAATCGCCAACATCTAGTGAGCTAGTGTCGTCAATATTCGTTCCTTTTCTGCATGAGGCCTCTGCCTTGGACAGGCAGGATATTCTTTTCTTACATTAACGACTGGTGTTATTTAGTATTGGTTTCTTGGTGGCAGATACTTGGGCACTTCCTATTGTCAACGAGCCACTGTCACCGGTATCTTAGTTTTACAAAAAAGATCAGGTTAGGTTAACTTCTTCACCAAAACCTCTTGTAGTCATAAAGCCTAACTTTGATTCCAATTCTTTCCATGAGGAAATTCTACGCAGCAGATCCAGTAGGCCTTACATTTGTAGGTACGTGGGCTGAGTATTATCATAAGCGAAAAGTGGGGAGTAGGTACGAGACTGCACTTCTTTTTGGGGAGTATAGGGCAAAGACCTTTTCTCCTACAAAGAACAAGAAACAGGTTCTTTTCTGGAAAGAAAACAGGTTATAAATAATAACTTAGTTCTATGTGAGCGACGTCATGAATATGACTCCAAAGTAATCTTGATACTTTCATCTGAGTGTCCAAAAATAGTACATAAATATGAGTGGTTGGCTTCACTACGTGCGGTGCTTCATCAAACGCCTAAATCCGCATTTACATGCGACGCGTGCGCTCCCTCCCCACCACGGTGCGCTTGCGCGGACAAACTTTCACTTTCATTTGTAGGGCAAACGTTTTACTTTGACAAAGTTGTGGGGATCGCCCCCACGGTTATGTAAAATCAACTTTATTTTCATGAGGTACTGTCCATTTTCATTTGTTTCTGGTTTCATGTTTAGAACTCCGTTACAACTGGGAATTCAAATGACAAAAGTCGAAAGTGATGATTCCAATTTCAGACGAATTGTAATTCTTCCTGTGTTGCTTTTAGGTCGCTTTTCGGATGATGAGAAGATGCTTTTAAGATGTTCTGCTAAAAAGATGCGCGAGTTCCGATATTCAGAGCCTTTGACGGATCCACGTTTTGTGTTATGAAATAGGATTGACACGAACTTTTGTGTTATTTTTCTCTAAACTCATTTTATTACAATTAAGGTCTTGCGCCATTTACCGTCTTGAATGGTCTTAATAAGAAAAATAAGGTAAAAATCTGTTTCTTCCTGTAAAAAAAATATAGTGCCAGTAAGCTTCATAACAATGTGTTTGTACGTGTTTGGGAAAAACCAAGGACTTCAAAGAATTTATCAAACCAAAGGAAACGTCTAATGCTACATTACTGAGTATATTAACCCTTCAAGTATCCTGAATTACCTATACATACTTATTTTGGATCTAATTTTTTGACTACTAGGTCAATTTGATTTAATAAGAAAATATTGACTTATAAAATTAATTTATATTTACTTACAGTTTTACATTGTGTCAGTATTTCAGCAAGTTTACATCAAAAGAAATAGGAGATTTAACTATTATTAAATTGATATAAAATTCCACACAATAGTTTCCGAGATACTGCAAAAAGTTGAGTACAACAACACCTACTTTTATCTACTTTCAGTTCGGATCTTACGTGATTTATAACCTAATGGGCATTTTCGTCAAAATGTCTACCAACCCACTTATGGGATGTCCCATACATACAAGTTGCAAATAATTAACATTTTTATAACATAGAAGTGTCGAGTAATTATTAAATAGTTTCAAAAGACTAGTTTTCGTTTTTACTTAAATTGCCAACTGAAATTAAAAAAAAAAAAGTAACAAAATGAAATCCTGACATGTGGCATCTTACGTCTTGCAGTACTGTCCTTATTATTTGGTAACGGTCATGACCAAAACGTATCTAAGTTACTATTTATTTACATATATTATTTGAAATAAGCTCCATATAATAAAAATAAAAACATACCTAGCAAAATTCGTAAAATTTATCATTCGACTAAATCAAGAATTTGCTAAAATATCCAAAACAATATTAGTAAGCTGTTTTCAAAGTAGGTAGCAGTTTAAAAAAAAAAATGCCCTAACAGGAGTTCCAGGATCTTTAAAGGAAAAATATTTATCAAAATGGTGTCACTCGGATATGCATTAAAAGTTAATTTTAAAACGGAAACCGAAGATGGCCTACTTGCGGCTTGAGGGTGAGTCAGAAAAAACCCGTTATAACTTAGGTGACTATCACACCGATGTGTAACATCGAATGCGTGACTAATACCAATCAATCTGCCTAGCCTTTTCCCAACTATATTGGGGTCGGCTTCCAGTCTAACCGGATGCAGCTGAATACCAGTATTTTACATGGAGCGACTGCCTATCTGACCTCCACAACCCAGTAACTGGGTAATACGATACCCCTTGGTAAGACTGATTGTCAGACATTCGGGCTTCTGACGACCCGTAACGACTGTCAAAGATCTACGAATGACAGCCGGAACCAACGGCTTAACGTGCTTTCCGAGGCACGGAAGAGTCTCGGTATGTAAAGATGATTCTTTTGGTTAAAATTATATAAAGACATATTTGTTATAGCCGCGTATCATATTTTTAATGAACAAAACGGAAGAAAATTTGAATTTCGCGGCTACTACTGCGGATCCCCCTTAAACATCAGTCAGTGTCATGAACACATGATGGACATAGTATGAGGAGGTTAACAAGGAACCATTGATAAGTCTGCTGATGAAAGACCAGCAATGATGAGATTATTAAAAACAGAATTGGCAAAAAATGCCTCATGCTAATAAAACTTCGGGGCTCATATAAAATGGTGATGATATAAAATTCGGATTGTTTATGAATTTGCAAAATGCGTGTGTCTCTTTGACTCACAGAATTAAAGATCCACTGATATTCACGTCCAGTATCTGCTTTGAAGATCATTATAATACCTAATGATTATCTAAGCATAGTTCGCAGGTAATGCCATGCCGCTTCGGTGTGACACACGTCCGTTGCGTACGCGCCGTTTCGCGGATGTATCATAGCGGATTCAGGATTTCTCACTCTTGCTTTCATTTAAATGTTCATACTTTTACCTTGACACGCATTGTGTGATAGTAGCGGTATATTGGTATTGTTATTAGATGACTCGACTATCATCTCTCGTATTAGTAGGAGCTGGAATAAGAGTAGCTCATGTTTTAAATAAAATACTAGCTGACCGGACAGACGTTGTTCTGCTTCCTAGAACTCGATTGCAGCGCCACCTACCGGGTCCAATTGTGAATCTAAACCATCCACTGAAATACACACAAAAAGAAAAGTGTGCGGGACCCCATTCAGTATGATTTAATATTTAAATTTAAATTGTCGCAGCCGCCATTTCGAATTTACATTTTGACTCCACTATCGACTTTAGCATCCTCGAAAACCATGAAAACGATACACATGACTAAAAATTTGAAAATTGTCACAGCTGCTATCTTGCTCGAAAACTATGAAACGACACCCATGACTAAAAATTTGAAAATTGTCACAGCTGCTATCTTGTGTGTTATTTTGACTTCACTATTGGCTTTAGCACCATCGAAAACCATGAAAACGATACTCATGATGAAAAATTTTAAGATTTTTGCGATCTCGGATTTTCATTTTGGCCAAATTCACACTTCCATACATGGAGAAAGTCACATGGAGGGGGTATAACGCTTTTTCGTTACGTGACGATTTGTACCAGTTTACTCCTACCTCAACCGAAAAAGTCAGTTTGAAGTGTCAAAAGTTTTTGTTTTTGTTTTTTAATAGAGACGTCTAGTGTAAGTTTTTAGCTTCCTAAAACATATTTGATAGCTCTGTATTAATACATAATATATATATACATACAGTAAAAGGAACTTCGTTCTAACCGGGTGTCCCACGACACCTTTTACAGTTAGTATTTATATCTCTCTCATTTTTTTTAATACTCTCTGATTTTTTTTTTCGCGATTTCAGGTTTGGTCCCATAGTAAAAGTTGTTTGTTATCATGAGCACAATCATGTGTTTAGGTATCGGTCACTAATTACCAGTCACCCTATATTGCTTACACTCAAATATTCTAAATAGCATTTGATACGTTTTTCAGAACTTTAAACGACTTCCTTCCACTAAAGGGGTGGCATAAAAAGACAAAAGACAATTGTATTACATAACCTCTCGCGAATCGTTGAATGTCGGTCAGTTGGTTGTGCAATAGTGAAAGGTTGCATAAGCCAGCTTAGGCGAGATGAAGCTCTTACGCCAGACCGAGGCGTAGTGTAGACCCGGCAAGGCTTTGCTAGAGGAAGTTGGCTACTGCGAGTAATATGGGATTTTCTACGAATTTTAGACGTGATTTGGGGCTTCCATAAAAAGAGATTAATAGTGACGTAAATGCCTACCTTATTGCCTATGAAAATTATTTGGTTGCCGAGACCTATAATGTACCTAGATATTTATTTGAAGAAGTATTTGTTCCGAGTCTGGGTGTTTTTCTATCTATAATATGTATGTATTTACAAAAAAAAAAATGTATATAAGTAGTTTATCAGCCATCTCGTTACCATAACACAAGCATTAGGTTGCTTAGCTTGGGACTAGATGGCGTTGTGTGAAATGTCCAAGGATATTTATTTTTATTGTTTTTTTTTTTTTAAATAAAGGTTGGTAAAAATCAATTGACACGACCATTTATAAAAATGTCTTTGTTGATTTTGACATGTAAAATAATAACAACGTTCATGAGTTGTACATTCGGCAAAGATGCATTTTTTAAAACTATGCACAGCATGCGCGGTGTCGTGGTGTCGGTGACGAGAACCCGTAAGATTTCCCACTACCAATAATCTTTTTAAAAAATATTGATTTATGGTTGCTCCTTCCTAAAATACGGCGAAACTAAGTAAATTTGTAACCATTTTTTACAGTAACTATAGCATCTTTCTGATAGGAAAAAATACACAGTAATCTACAATACATAAGAAGTGATTTCATGTGTTCCGAAATATATTTTAGTTTGTAGAACTAAGGAAAAAAAAAACCTAAATCCAGGTCTATTTCGGTCTATTTTTTCGAGTTGTTACCTTAATAATACTCCTACAGTTTTCAATAAAAGTGTTTATAAATTTATACAGTTCTTTACAAACTAAAAAGGAATGATTTCTTGTCATTACTTTTTTAGTTCAATCAACAGATTTTTTGTAAATCGATAATTACTTCATATTTTGCAAGCGTTGTGTCATCGCGCTTCTCTTTCTTTTCTATGCAGTCCGACAGTGACCGCGCTTTTTGCGACGGACAAGACTTAAGGTTGATGCGCCAGGGTAGCCCGCGAAATTCAAAATTTCTTACGTTTTTTGCAATTTGTAGGTCAGTGTTAGCTTGTATGTTGATTAAAATATGATTCGCGGCCGTAGCTAATATGGCTTTACAGAATTATAATCATTGGAATCAGCAATACAACTCCATACGTTAGCATTTACCTCAAATGTAGCGATTTCATGAAATCATGAGGTTTGAGGTAAATGCTAACTTATGGAGTTGTATTGCTGATTCTAATGATTATAATTCTGTAAAGCCATACTAGCTACGGCCGCGAATCATATTGTAATCAACATACAAGCTCACATTGACCTACAAATTGCAAAAAACGTAAGAAATTTTGAATTTCGCGGGCTACCCTGGCGCTTTCGCCTTAAAATCATTCAACGCGCCTAAAGAAATCGGGTGAAATGATTTCAAAAATCGGGTCCTATCTCTATTTTAGTAAATGACACGTATTTAGTATACTATTGCGCAGTGATAAGCCCTGTTCGTGCAGTATCTGTCTTATGCAACTAATTATTATCTCTAATTACGTAGTTAAAGAAATTATTGATAAATCATGAAAATTACGTGGTGGAAATTGCTAAAGAACTATTAGGAAATTCGAGCTATAAAATAATGTTTTAAATAATGAGAAGACCGTAGAGTGAGAAGAATATCTTGCACGTAGGTTCCTATAAAACATCAGATTTTATGAAAATTATCATTTTCTTCAAGCGAAAAAAGATAACAACATTATTATTTTTCGTTCATTTGGCACCGACATTGACCATACGGCTACAATGTCCATATTGTTGCGTCATGAAAAGTACTAGGACAACATAAAATGAAAGAGCCATACCATTAGCTAATTCCACCTGGTACCCGTTACATTGTAATAATTTCATGTAACATACCAGGGCTACATAACATTACAGAATTAGTTCAATCCTTACTAAGATAAATATATTCTACCGACTTTCGCTTCTGCGATCCTCGGACAATCTTGAGATCGAAAGGGGGGATGTATGTAGGTTGCGCCAAAGTCTTTGTTCCCCTCCTATTTGCGGCAATTTCAAGCTAAATCGTGATGCTGTGCACTTATTTATTCGCAGAATTCGTTAAAAGGTAGTTTAATTATTGTAATTTCATGCATAATACCAGTATTATGCATAAAATTGGAATTTATAAACAGGAGATCGTGGATGTAAAAGAGAGAGGATTTTAGGTCGAAATTAAGATTACGATCCGATTAATCTGTTTTGCTAATTTAAGCCTATTATAATTTATTTTAATAGTTTTACATTACATAATTAATGCTGCTTTCGTTTCTGATATAACTCTTCATGAAATAGGAAAAATAACTTCATTACGTTGCTTTCAAACGTATGAAGTTGACTCAGACTGACAGAATTTCTAAGTTCTGGAAATGGGCCTGATTTATGAAAACTGCGTTTTTCACCCTGTTTGGGTGTCCAGTCAAAAATGACTAGTAATTTTATGAAATTGTTTTTACACCGCAAAAGTTTTTCCGTGTCATTGTTTTTTTTAGCTAAAAACGAAAATATCGGAGTAATTATTTTTCTTTGATGAAAATTTCAGGTAGCTAACTGTAAGCCGACGTTCGCACGGGCGTAAAACAATCGCGGCGATTTTCTTTCGCGCACAGAATTTTCAACGCTCTCTGCTTAGCGCCGGGAGTTGAAAATCCAACAGTGTGTTTTGCGTGGCGCTGCTGGGATGCACTCTGTTTTTGTTAGGTTGGAGTCTCGAAGCTCGGCTCAACACCGAGAGTTGAAAATCCAGTGCGTGATAAAATCCCGCCGCGATTTTTTTACGTCCGTGCGAACGTTGGCTTAGGGTTCTAAAGATAAGCCCTGTGAGAGACAGACCGAGATACACATACGGCGCGGGCGCGGCGCGGCGTAAGCTTAGAAATAGGGTACCGTTGACAGTCTTTGGATATGGAATCCTAATAATATAACAATGTAAGAATCGAAAAAAGTGCATTTCTGGAGCTCATTGCATCAAATCTATCAAAGTAAAGAATAGGAAAGAAGCCTGGGTAAAAAAAAAAAAATAATTAGTCCGTCAGTCAGATAATAAACAAGTGCGTATCGGACCACGCACAATGAAGGGTTCCGTAGTTCAAAAGAATTTATCCCAAAAACAAACTTAACTTTGGACTTCAAAAAAAAATATGTAGGTATGTCATAAAATTACTAATTCACAATTTTCAATTTTCTTTGCTTGTCAAAATGTGTCGCAAAATGGTCGTTTTTTTTTATTGCGTTGACTTAGAAGCTTAAGTTTTTTAGTACTTCAAGAGACTAATAGACCTACGTAATTTGATATTAATTTCAATTTGATACCTGTCTGTATGCGTTCCTCAGAAAAGGGTCTTGACATACTGACAACTTTGAAAATATTTTTTTATGAGATAGAATTACAAATTAACAATTTTCGGACTTTTTCCTATATTTGTGTTGTAAAACCTTGCTACTTGCCAAATTTCATGATTCTAGGACGACGGGAAGTACCCTATAGGTTTTGATTTACTTGCGAGTATCAAAAATGTCGCATAAATGGCCGTATTTTTTTATTGCGTTGACTTAGAGGTTTGATCTTTTTAGAAGTCCAAGGGACCGTAGACCTACGTATTTGATATTAATTTCAGCTGGATACCTTCACGTGTTCCTAAGAAAAATGGTCTTGACAGACTGACAGACGGACAGACAAACAGACAGACGGACAAACAAGTGATCCTATAAGGGTTTTTTCCTTTTGAGGTACGGAGCCCTAAAAATATTAGACACGTATTTTTTGCTTTAACAAATTATTAAAAAATGACGTATTTAAAACGCATTAAAGTTGGATAGTGTGGTCACAACTATAACAAACTACGTCTAAAATCTGGCATGACGTCATGTCACATTTTAACTCAATCTATCGCCTATTATTTTGATTACGTAAAAAAAGAAAAACTACGTTTCCAATATTTTTTTAATAATCTACAAGACGGACAAAAAAACGTTTAGTCATCATCTCGATAGTCGTAAGTAAGTAAGAACTAGTTCAAGAACTAGTACTTACTTACATGACTCAAGCATCAAGTCTTAAATAATTTTATTTAAAACGTTCCAAAAGCCATTGAACTAAAATCAGAAATATTTTTTCTCGTGAGAACAACGAAAAAAAATTACATAAAAATATAAAATGGTAGTTCCATGTGTTGCATAAGTTCTTAAGATCAATGATACGGGGGAAGTGATACAAGCTTGTGTGTTAGTAGGTGAAAGAGTTGCGCAAATAATGTGCTGATACAGATTTTTAATTACCCTCTCTGTTACGTGATAAACACTGAGTTTTTTTTTTGTTTTTTGTACAAGAAAGAAGGTGTAGGTGTCATGGTTTGTGGGTAATGCGATTAAGGTGCGATTAAATAAAGAAAAAAAATATAATAAGTTTTTTTGAAAAGTGATGGTCAGTTAGGAAACGCTCAATCTGCCTAGCCTTTCCCGTTGGGGAATAGTGCGAATATTCGCCACAGCCCGCTAATATAGCCCCAGAATGAGAAGGAGTGGGCTGTAATCCACCACGCGGGCACAGTGCGGGTTGATGGATGTCACGTCAATCTGCCTAGCCTTTTCCCAACTATGTTGGGGTCGGCTTCCAGTCTAACCGGATGCAGCTGAATACCAGTATTTTACATGGATCGACTGCCTATCTGACCTCCACAACCCAGTAACTGGGTAATACGATACCCCTTGGTAAGACTGGTTGTCAGACTTTCGGTATTCTGACGACCCGTAACGACTGTCAAAGATCCACGAATGACAGCCGGGACCAACGGCTTAAAGTGCTTTCCGAGGCACGGAGGAGTCTCGGTGTGTAAAGATGGTCACCCATCCACGGACCAACCCCGGCAAGCGTAGCTTAACCTGATGGATCCTCCTCTAGTTAGGAAACGCCTGATCCGGATTAATAAATAAGTGACTTGTAAAAGTGTCTTTAAAAGAATATTATTAGCAATTAGTGACTAAAGGCTCTTACAGACAGAGGCGATATCGCGAGCGATAATGCGATATTATCGTGTCGCAGCACCGCTACGCGACACGTCGCGTCGCGATATCGCCTCTGTCTGTAAGAGCCTTAACGCGGTTATCATTAGTAGGTAGTTAGGTACTATTTAAAAAATAGTTTTAAATAAACAAACTTTTTTCTTTTTAGGGTTCCATACCAAAATGGTAAAAAAGGAAACCTTATGGTGTCACTCAGTCTGTCTGTCTGTCTGTCTGTTTGTCTGTCACAGCTGGATATCTAAGAACTAATTATGCTATCAACTTGAAATTTATAATAGTTTTAGATGACGTTTACCCAACTATTTTTCAAATAAGAAAAAAATTAAAATATTTATATTTTTTTGCAACAGGGACTGAAAGGGGGTCTTAAAACATAAAAGTGGGGCTACTAGGGCTATCTATGTGAAAAAGCGCCGTTTGCACATTCTCAAACATTTTTTTTATTTTTTTTTTAGGCCGCATAGTTTTCGACTTCTGATGAAAAATATAAAAAAAAATACCCTCCCCCCCTTTATCTCCGAAGTTTGCAAAGAGAAAAATCTGAAATTATTCGATGTGATAGAAGTTTATGTAAAGATTACAGGAAAAATAAAACGACGTCTCTAAATAGCACACTTTTTCAGAAATCGGAACGGAACCCTCGGTGCGCGAGTCCGACTCGCTCTTGACCGGTTTTTTTTTCTTTCTTTTATTTCCTAAATAATGGGTAAAATAAACTATGCTTATAAAATATGCTATCAGATATTTGCATGATAACAAAATAACAATTAAAATTAACGTATAACTACTGTGTTAGTGGGTGAGCGATGTTGCGCAATAGTTGTGCTATAATATTTATGATTGCATGCGCGTGCGCTTCTGATACACATTTTTAGGGTTCCGTACCAAAATGGTAAAAAAGGAACCCTTATGGTGTGACTCAGTCTGTCTGTCTGTCTGTCACAGCTGAATATCTCAAGAACTACTAATGCTATCAACTTGAAATTTAGAATAGTTTTAGATGACGTTTACCCAACTATTTTGCAAATAAGAAAGAAATAAAAATATTTATATTTTTTTTTGCAACAGGGACTGAAAGGGGGTCTTAAAAATTCAAAGTGGGGCTACTAGGGCATGTGGGGTATCATATGAAAGAACGTTGTTTGCACATTCTCAAACATTTTTCTTTTTTTAGCCCGCATAGTTTTCGACTTTTGATGAAAAATGTAAAAAAAATAGCGCTCCCCCTCCCTTATCTCCGAAGTTTGCAAAGCGAAAAATCTGAAATTATTCTATGTGATAGAAGTTTATGTAAAGATTACTACAGGAAAAATAAAACGATGTCTCTAAATAGCACACTTTATCAGAAATCGGAACGGAACCCTCGGTGCGCGAGTCCGATTCGCTCTTGACCGGTTTTTTTAATTACCGTTTTGTTACATGATAAACATAAGTTTTTTCGTTCTATCATTTTTATAACGCATTTTTTATTTTTTTTTAACTTTATTAAGATTAGGAGAGATTAAGAGTTATGAATTGAACTTATGAATGTCTCCGTTGCCGATGTAGGTAAGTACCTATTTATATTTTTTGTACTCTATTATTTATTTTGATGTTTTCGGAAGTACTTCAGGATTATGTTTTATTTAAGTGCATTCATATTTAAGTTCAGTATCACCTTAATTAATACCTATAAGTATTAAAAAATAAAAAAAATAATTTTCACAAAAAAAAAATCTTTTATTTTAAAATTTGAGTAGTTTGGATGTTGTATTAGTTTTTTTTGGAAAATATTGTTCATTTAAGACAAGATATACAAATAGTATAAAATTAAAATCAGTCTTACAATGTCAGTGGGTGAGTCTGTATGTTGCGCAATACAATATTATTATTTTTAATGTTTTAATGTGCATGCAGCCTGATATAATTTTTTATAGCTTACGTACCGTATTTTACGTAATCAACGCAATTTTGTAATCTACTTGTTTTTGTGTTTTTTAGATGCAGTGATAATTTATGGTTATTAGATAATGTTTGAATAAATTGTTTGTTTATGATCGTAACAAATAAATACGTACATGAAATAACCAACTTAATTAATGCGTATGGAAAAAGAATACAAATAAAACGGAAAGGATTAATCGTTTTTCCTCTTTCATCGATTAACAATTAATAATAATGTAGCTGTTCATTGCATCAATCCGTAAGCTTAGAAAGCTTACGTGTACCTAATAATTTCATTAAGTTTTGTAAATAAAAAAATTTTATCAATAGCAACCCACTAGTTTTCGAGATAACATTATCTAAACAAACAAAAACACTTAAAACTATAAATATTAATAAGCCGTAAGATGTGGTCTGACAGTTAAAATTTAACTGCAAGTCAACCAAAACTGGCTACGTCACTAGGAGTCAAGAGGTTCGACAGAGGGCGTTGTCCGCAGTGAAATTCGGCGTTATGCCGTACCCGGCGGCCTTCACGCCGCTTTCCATTGTACAGTACCTTCGTTTTCTGTTCGCCTAGTACTTTGTTTCACTTAGTATGCACAAAAAAAAGTAGATCGCCGGTTTGTTTACATAAAAAAAATGGTAATTTAGTTTTTATGGGGACGAGAAATAGTAGATTATGCACCGAGGGGCTAAAGTTGTGTCTTATGTCACGGGCGTCATATTGAATCTCGAGCGCAATGAAGGATTCGGGATTTAACTCCCGAGCGCAGCGAGGGAGCTAAGAGTTTAACTCACGAGCGAAGCGAGGGAGTTAATACAAGAATCCTGAATGCAGCGAGGGATTCAAGCTAGCCCAAGGCAAAGACACCTTTAGCCCAGAGGAGGATACTCTACTTTTTACACCTACTGTGAGAAAATAATAGCCATAGTACGAAAAACAAAGTATTTATTAAATAAACAAACAGTAAGAATAACATATTTAGAACTAGTTAGTTATATGCACTTACATATTAATTGAAGTTAATGGTAACATTTGAGACATTAGTCCAGTTGTGCAAAGATAAAGTTAAGTTTTTATTTGGTACGTTTATACATGTTGATGTGGAATTAAAGAAAAAAAAAAAAAATAATGGTTCGTAGTTATCTAATTATTCTTACAATATTATGTCTTCGAAAACATGGCAACGATATGAAGAAGCAGTCGTTATGATTTTGTAGGAAATCGAGAATATCATCCACGCGTAGTAAGGGTTTCGAGAATAGCTTTCCTCTTTCTGGCACCAAAGGGTGTTTGTTAGTACTATACTGCCAATTTAGCTGAGCATGTGAGATTCCAAATTCAAATCACATTATTGACCAGCGGGTCATAATGAAATCCAGTACAACTTTATTGACCGGCTGTGCCGGGCCACTAATGACTCACTTTAGGTTAAGGTTGCTTGACATATAATTTGACATTTTCGAGCCGGTGGTGTGAAAAAATAATTATGATGTTTCTCGTGGGTTGTTATTAGAATTTTAATTTTATCTTATGTTTTGGGTGTTTCTAGGCGCCATGGTGCCTTAATGGTATCCGTAGCTACATTCGTAAACAGACAATAAAGCATAGATAGGATCGCAAAATGCATAAATTTGTATGTACCGGTTGCTAGGCTAGCTGCACTATGATTCATAAAGGCTACCTTAATTCCGTCCGCGAACTACAGTTACTGTAATACGTGAAAACTATGCTATGATTATGATAAAGGTTTTTACTTTGAATTCCTCTTCTTCATACAGTCAGAAAGGCTAGTAGCGTAATATCTTACCTAGTGCCAGACGCTTGACAATTTTATTGTCGGTCTGGTATCGTCATATTCATCATGTATGGAGACCTAGTATCTCAACATCCTCTAATGTTTTCGATTTCTTACTCAGTTTCCAATTTCATAAATTTTTGGAAAAATTTTAATACATACATAGGTACATAGGTAGCACAGCTTGTTCTGTTCCCATACTTATAAACAACTAGCTGTGCCACGCGGTTTTACCCGCGTAGACCGGTATAAAAAGTAGCCTATGTGTTAATCCAGGGTATAAGCTATCTACATTCAAAATTTCGTCTAAATCGGTTGAACCGTTTGAGCGGGGATAAGTAACAAACATACAAACACGCACACACACACACTCACAAACTTTCGCCTTTATAATATTAGCACAGTCTATACATCATACAGTCGTCCGACGAAAGCCCGAACTGCTTACTTATTTCGCCAAACTTCGTAAGCAGTTCGGGCGTCGTCGGACGACTGTATGATATGTAGACTGTGATATTAGTATAGTATGATCGTAGGACGATAATGCCTTAGAGCAAGTTGGGCTAGTAGGTTGATTCAGAATGACATCATCAATGCATAGGTCATTGCTGTACCCCATTTATTGGTTACTCCTGCTACAAAGTTCACCACAAGACTGAAATATTACGTCTGAGGATTTCTAACATGGGAGATTCCATTCAAAGAGATACAAAAGATTCTCTATTACAAATGTAATTTTTGTATATTTTCAGGCAGAAACAGCAGGAAAGTCCGATTAAACAGCCTACAATCTCCTAGGTTGACATGCGAGTTGCCATTCATAAAAAAAAAAAAACATTTTCCGCCTGCACAGTGCACATTTGACTTTGTTACATTTTCAAAGCAAATTTTTAATTTATTGCTTTCAGTCAGAAAATAATAATGTACTAGGATATCTTCGAGTCTATTGACTCTGGCCCATAGAGTCTGTCAAGCGAGTCGTGGCTACGACCATTTAGCTGATTTCTTATAATGGCAATACTATTATCTGTCAAACGGATTGTCACAACTTCTGTTCTACTAAGCTACAGCATTTTGATACTTTTAGTTCAATTATCTAATTTGTATTAATGGAAAAAAGAAGAATGGAAAGTAAATATATTTAATGGAAAAATGCACAGACACTATTAATGTAGAAAACAAATATAAAGTAAGGGGCAGGATAACCGAAACGGAATTGGAACCCTTCATCATTTTTGTGCGTCATGATACTGACAGTGATTTCTCTTATGAAGGTATTGAATTTATAAATTCTGATTTTAGTTCTAATTGTGACTAATAAATACCTATATTAAAATGCACTTTTTTAATTTATCAGAAATAAATTTTTTATCTAAAAAAATTCAAGTATCAAACATGTTTTCAGCGTACTATATCAGTGTTGACACATGTGAGATTTTTGAAATTGCCGCCTTTTTCACGACTCACTTGACAGATCTAAAAGATAACTAGAACTAAATAGCATTTAGCAATGAAATCTATCGCGCGATTTCCTTTAGGTACGACTTTTAAAGCCCTCTTCCTGTCTACTCCAAATTATATAATATTCTTATGAGAAAACCCAATTTTCCGACAGCAGTGCGGGGCGAGGCAGCGGCGGCGGGTGAACGCTCTCCATTCGACGCTATCATCCGCGGTGCGCGCGCGCAACGGCCTTTATTAGTGTGCACGAAGGGCGTGCGATGTTTTTTATTTTTTTTTACAAAATTGCGGGGCGATATGTGTAAGTATAATAAATTAATGTTTGATACACAATAAACCTTTGATACCAGAACCAGCTCCCCAAGCCCCCAAGCCCCCAAGCTCCCCAAGCCCCCAAGCCCCCAAGCTCCCCAAGCCCCAAGCAACGCCACTTCGAGTGGCGTTGCTTCGGGATCCTCTAAATGAAACTACATCAAAATCCGTAGTCTATTTTAAAAGAACAACCTGGTCACACAGATACACACAAAAATTGACTTTAGTTTATAATATGTGTAGATATACAGGGTGTTTGGCGCATGGACCGACACAATTTTTTGGGGGATTGGGGGGGTCATTTGCTAGGTTTCACCTAAAGACCTCCATGTCCTAAGTGTGACGGTAATAGTTTTATTTTTTTTTTGTTCTTTCTTTGAATTACCCAAAATCTCGCCTTTGAATCGATATATTTTTTTTGTTTATGGTTGTAAAAGAATAATATAATTTTTATTATAGTCTACAATGTATTCTTATTCGAAATAAAATAAAAAAATATAGTAACCGTAATAAGTCGAGGAGCTCGTGGCTAAGTAGTTACAGCCGCACGGGCCGATCCATCGGGTTAAGCTACGCTTGCCGGGGTTGGTCAGTGGATGGGTGACCATCTTTACATACCGAGACTCCTCCGTGCCTCGGAAAGCACGTTAAGCCGTTGGTCCCGGCTGTCATTCGTGGATCTTTGACAGTCGTTACGGGTCGTCAGAAGCCCGAAAGTCTGACAACCAGTCTTACCAAAGGGGTATCGTATTACCTAGTTACTGGGTTGTGGAGGTCAGACAGGCAGTCGCTCCATGTAAAATACTGGTATTCAGCTGCATCCGGTTAGACTGGAAGCCAACCCCGACATAGTTGGGAAAAGGCTAGGCAGATTGAATAAGTCTTTTCTTAAAACACTCCATAACTGACTCTCTAACTAGTATTTTGACTACATTTGAATTGTTTTTCATAGCGTGTAGCATACCCTTAGAAAGGGTACAAGCTAAAGAACTTTTTGAGATAAAAATAAGGTCAAAATGGCTTTATTTAAAAAAAAAAATGAATTTAAGAGAAGTAACTTTTCATACATTTAAACATTTTTAAGACTTTGGAAGCACATAAGTCATTTTCTACTGATCAATTACATCAAATAATAATTTATTTAGAATAAAAATACATTGCAGACTATTATAAAATTTATTTTGTTCTATTGCAACCATAAACAAAAAAAATATATCGATTCAAAGGCGAGATTTTGGGTAATTCAAAGAAAGCACAAAAAAAAACATATCTCAATTACCGTCACACTTAGGACATGGAGGTCTTTAGGTGAAACCTAGCAAATGACCCCCCCAATCCCCCAAAAAATTTTGTCGGTCGATGCGCCAAACACCCTGTATAATGTGCCGCTGCAATTACGATATTACCTTAACACGCGTATACGGTTCCGCGTTTTCGTTTTCTAGAGATATTTTAATTTCATTAAACGTTATTATTTATTGTTTTATTTATAATTATCTAAAATAGCATTTTGGAGCAACTTGTATCGCAGAGATGAAATTAAAACGAACAAGAAAAAAGGTCACGCCACTCGAGTTATTTTCTGGGGGTTTTGCAAAAAATTCATTCATGAAGCTACTCGCAGCTGAATCAGAAAAATAGACAAACGATGTACCAACAAAAAGGTGTCGTTCAACAAACCTTTACCAGCTGACATCGAACAATAGCTTCATGAATGAGTCGTTTGCATAGAGTGATTTTTTAATTTTTTTTAATTTAGTTTATTTGATTTTTAGGGTTCCGTACCAAAATGGTAAAAAGGAACCCTTATGATGCGACTAGGTCTGTCTGTCTGTGTGACTGTCACAGCTGGATATCTCAAGAACTATAGCATTAGTATCAACTTGAAATTTAGAACAGTTTTAGATGACGTTTACCCAACTATTTTGCAAATAAGAAAGAAATAAAAATATTTATATTTTTTTTGCAAAATGGGGCTTATGAAAGAACGTTGTTTGCATATTCTCAAACATTTTTTAATTTTTTTAGGTTAAAAATGTAAAAAAAATCCGTTGCCCCCCTTTTCTCCGAAGTTTACAAAGAGAAAAATCTGGAATTATTCTATGTGATAGAAGTTTATGTAAAGATTACAGGAAAAATAAAACGATGTTTCTAAATAGCACACTTTTTCAGAAATTGGAACGGAACCCTCAGTGCAAACTCAAACTCAAACTCAAACTCAAAGCATTTATTTCAATTAAACCAATTACAGGCACTTTTGAACTGTCAAAGAGTCGGTCAGTAGGTAAGTCAGAAAGTTGAAGCTAGTTGCCCATTCCAAAACGTAGATCTATGGAGAAGAACGGGCAAGAAACTCCACGGACACTCTTTTAAATCAAAATATGGTTACAAAATATTGGTTACATCATTCATATTGAAATTATACATGTGAGAACGATGAACGTTAAAAGCGTCCGGAATAAAAAAATAAAAAAACAATTCAAAATTAAAATTAAAATAAGCCGTGGCAGCTAAGGTATGACCAGCCTCCACCAACAGCGCCCATTCACGAACCTGACGTATGGATTCGTTAAATGATCCAACACACGCGCCACCATCAGCGAGGCATTAGAGTGAGCATGACACACTCTCAGCCGCCAGGGCACATCCAAGTCAAATAAAGACGTACCCAGTAAATGGTAGCTTTAGAGTAGGTACATAGTACTCACACATGTGCTAAGCAATTATACAATACAAGGTGATTGAGTCTACACAATGCAAAGCTATTCTTACAATCTTCAGCAGTTCCAACAGTATCTTCAAATGTTAATTAATTAGTTGAGGTTGTGGAGCAGGACCAGCATGGAGCCAAGCATTTTTATCATTTATGTAATCCCCCAATTTATAATATGCCTGCCTGCATAGTGTGCGTTTTATACAAGTTTTAAATTTCGTCTCATTTAGTTGAAGTATGTGTGGAGGTATTTTATTGTAACATTTTAAACAGTACCCCATGAACGATGAGTCTACTTTAGCCAGCCTAAAACCTGGTTGAGCTAATAGGTCCTTATTTCTAGTATTATAATTATGCCTTTCACCTCTTTTATTAAAAAGATGTGCGCGAGTCCGACTCGCTCTTGTTCAGTTTTTTATGTATTAACTATTCTATCACATTTTTTTATGATTACTGACTACTAGCCCTACTTGTGTATTTAATTAATGTCGCCATAGTGGCGGCACGGTGTAGATGGCGGTTGATTTTCAATGCCGTGATACATAGTTATCGTGAGTTTCATTAAAATTATTACCCACTGCTGCTTAATCCTGCAGGGAGCGCTGTAATTCCAGCCTTGATTCTTGATTCTTTATGTAAATATTATGTTGTTTGAAAAATACATCAACAACAGCGTCTTTTTTCGAACTGAAAATTTATCAGAAAGCACACTAATAAAGGTCCGGCCCTCCAACACGTGTCCCTTCTATCTCTGTGACCCACTTTCGCACACACACACACATTTTTCCATGTGTGCGTGCGTGGGCTGAGAGCTTTATACCCGTAATGCATTAGTATGCATTGAAACGTCGGTGTGTGCGTCAAATTTGGAGTAAACAGCTTGTATGTGTGCGTTTATCTAGGATTACTGTGTACGTACTTACGTTGGGTTCGGCCGGATTTTTTGTTGTGTTAAAAAAAATCTGCAAAAATTGTTTTTCTAGTGTTAAAAAAAAATCTGCAAAAAAGTTTTCATTTTCATAAATATTACACAAAAAAATCATAGGCCATTGCTTAAAAAAAAATACAAAACAAAAATTTTAACTGACTTATATTAAGGTAAATATCATAAAAACCTAAATAGGTAGGTGATAAAATCTAAATAGAATTATCTCAGAAGGGCAATAATGCGTCATATAAGCGAGAACCGCATTGTAGTTGCAAACACAATTAAATGTACTATCCTCCTTACCCATAGAAATAAAATATCTATGCTCCTACCACTCCAGGAGCCTACACTTATTAGGTACTAAGTATGTAGTAGACCAAGGAACAAAGTTTTTAGTGTTAGTCAGCAACAAAAATTTATTAACACTGAGTTTTCTATATTAATTATTGAGAAAAACACTTCACTAAAATCGAAACAGATGTAATCATGATGGATTTAACTCCTAACTAATAAAATGAAATGCTATAAAACAGGTTATCGTATCATTTTGTGTTAATTTTGATGATGTCAAAAAGAATAGCAGTGTTAACCGACTTCTGTTGCCGACTCTACCTCAAAAGGAAAAAACTGGAACCCTTATAGGATCACTTCGTTGTCCGTATGTCTATCAGTCAGTCTGTCCAGACCCTTTTTCTCAGGAACGCCTGGAGGTATCATTCATACTAAATACGTAGGTCCCTTGGGGCTCTAAAACAGTCAACGCAATAAAAAACTACGGCCATTTATGCGACATATTTTGATACTGGCAAGTAAATCAAAACCTACAGGGTACTTTCCGTTGACTTAGAATCTAAAATTTGTCAAGAAGCAAAGTCTTACAGCACAAGTAAAGGACAAAGTCCGAAAATTGTTCATTTGTAATTTTAGCATACAAAAAAAAATGGGATAACAAACTTAAATTTGCAGTTGGAGAATTGACATTGACGTATATCAACGTAGTTTTTCAAGTCTACAAAGTTAAGTTTGTTTTTGGGATAAATTCTTTTTAACTACGGAACCCATAATTGTGCATGGTCGGACACGCACTTGGCCGGTTTTTTATTTCTTTCAAACACCATGATGACTCTAATGTTAATTAGTAAAACCTAATATTAAGCTCTGCCAACATAACAAAACTGTTCAAGATATTATACGGATATTTCCTCTTATCACAGATTAATACAGATGGGACAACAGATGGCACACTCAGCAAGATCACATAAAAAACGACTCTTGGTACGACACAATAAAGTGCAATTCAGTTCGCAGAACGCCAATTATCTACAGTTATATTCACCTACACATTGCCTCTCTTTCTATCGCGTAACTCTTATACCTTCGGCGCGCGGCAGTACTACTGAATTAGCCCCGCGCACGGGGCCCGCCGTGTACTTGTAGCTTCATACCTAAACTGCGGAGTGTCCCATCTGTATTAATCTGTGCTCTTAATTCTAAAGTAGTTTTTACATAACATTCTATGCGTAGGTAGTTGCTTGATTTACTTTTAAATAAAGCGAGTTTTCAAAGTTATATAAATGCAGATTAAATTAAATAACGATGTTAAACTGTCAATTCATACAAAATGTACTACATAACTTAATCAGTCTTTATTGTCTTTAGTGCTAAGACTTAAGTTAAATCTCGTGGCTAAGTAATAACAGCCGCACGGGTCGATCCATCAGGTTAAGCTACGCTTGCCGGGGTTGGTCCGTAGATGGGTGACCATCTTTACATACCGAGGTTCCTCCGTGCCTCGGAAAGCACGTTAAGCCGTTGGTACCGGTTGTCATTCGTGGATCTTTGACAATCGTTACGGGTCGTCAGAAGCCCGAAAGTCTGACAACCAGTCTTACCAAGGGGTATCGTATTACCCAGTAACTGGGTTGTGGAGGTCAGACAGGCAGTCGCTCCATGTAAAATACTAGTATTCAGCTGCATCCGGTTAGACTGGAAGCTGACCCTAACGTAGTTGGGAAAAGGCTAGACAGATTGACTGCTATAAGACTTAAGACTAAGGCCTCCTCTCTGTGAGAGGGAGTGGGCCGTAATCCACCACGTGGGTCCAGAGCGGGTTGGTAGATGTCACATGTCTTCGAATTATTGGTTGTAAGACAATTTTTTCACTGTGTTCCTTCACCGTTTTGGTTGTAGGACAATTTTTTCACTGTGTTCCTTCACCGTTTTGGTTGTAGGACAATTTGTTCACTGTGTTCCTTCACCGTTTTGGTTGTAGGACAATTTTTTCACTGTGTTCCTTCACCGTTTTGGCGTGTAAACATCTTTTCACTTGGTGTACTGCTGGTAAATTCAATATTTCTGACCGACAAAAACATGTAAGATTTCAACCGCTAATAACTAAGAGACTTTTAATGCTAGAGTAATGGTTGAGCATTCAAAAGATAGATCATATTTATAACAATTTTAAAGAAGAATATGATTTGAGTACGACGTCACACTACGAGTGCACGCGCATGCGCGCGACCCTCTACTTTTCATTATGTGTCGAAATATCTATTCCTGGAGCGCAAAAACGTGTTTAGCTAGATCAGTTATTCTAGTGTAATTTTCAAGAGTTGACAAAGTATTACTAGGACCTAAAGAGAAACAACAAAAAATTTGGGAAAAATAGAGCTTAAAATTAATATGAAGTTGACAATAGCAAAATAACTTCTCATCATTATAATATCGGCCGTAAATCTGCTCAGAAATTAAAAAAACCCCAATCGAAGAAAGCTTGTATCAAAAGGAATGCAATGAGCCTAAAAGACCTAATACCGAGCAAATACAATAGCTACGGCAGTGTCAAAAACTGTAAGAAAATCTGCAGCAAGTAGCAAAGATGTCGTCTCATACTCGTATCAGCCGTAAATCATCAAAAAAACCTCAATCAAAGAAAGCTTACATCAAAAAGAATGCCATTGCATTCTTTTTAATTCATTCATTCATTTATTTCAGACCAAGTCCATAATTCACACATTATAATTGTATAAAAAACTAAAAATAAAAAAAAACCGACTTCCAAAAGGAGGAGGTTCTCAATTCGTCGAAACCTTTTTTTTTTTTTTAATTTTTTTTTATGTATGTTCCCCGATTACTCGAAAATGGCTGAACCGATTTGGATTTTTCTTTTTTTTGTTCGAAAGGGTATACTTCCCAAGTGGTCCCATGATCATCAAGTCAGGATCTGATGATGGGATCACATGGAAATCGAGGGAAATCCTCAAATTTTATTGGCACACCTATATCGATTTCGGTATTTTCAATAGTAACTCGTGCATTTGCTCTCGGAAAGTACCATTCGGTGAACTGGAACTGATGATGAAGACCACAGAGGGCCATCGGAAATACTCAATTATATCTAAGTATATCACAGGTTGCGATTCGATTACTTTAATATGGTTTATGCTCGTCAAAATGCATAATGGTAATGGTGACTTCACCATGAGCTCCAGTTCTCCTGGTTATTACTAGGAGAACTCCTCAACAATTAACGTCCCTGCATCGGGAAAAGCAATATTTTGTAAAACGTGATGAGCAGTTGACATTGGGTTATTGTAACTTATATAAATTACAAACTGAACCACTAAAAAGTGAAAAATAAAAACTTTTTTACAAAAAAAAAACCGACTTCCAAAAAAACACTACAAAGTGAAAAATAACTTTAATTTCGGAAGTCGGTGGCAAAAAACTAAAATACAGATCCAAAGACACCGACTTCCGAAATTAAAGTTATTTTTCACTTTGTAGTGTTTTTTTGGAAGTCGGTTTTTGATGTAAGCTTTCTTCGATTTTTTAGGCTCATTAGCCTAAAAAATCTAGTGCCAAGCAGATACAATAGCTACGCGGCAGTGTCGGAAACCGTAGTAAAATTTCAATCTATTTTCACGAAAACAAACGGCGCGGACTTGTCCTGCGCCTATATTTTTTTTTGTGTAGTGCCAAAGTCACCCAGTCTTTACGGTATATTTGCAAGCGTATAATTCTTATGGAGAGGAACTGTCAAAAATCTCCATGGTTAATCTTTTACCGTTAGTAGGTAAAGCCAGATAAATTAATGGTTCAGCAATTATTTACGATCATTGGTTATATTAACCGCTGTCATTCTTTAACGGTTTTACACGACAAATTGACGAAATTGTGTATTCAATTTGATATACAATGAATTTTCCTGACTTTTTCCAAATTGCTAAAACCCAAGAAGGCTTAAATCTTCAGCTCTCCCACGCTATCATTACTTATACGCAGCGATAACGTAAATTGGTTCACAGGCAACGCATACGCAGCTCGCAAAATAAACCGGTATAGATTAAATTTTATTTTTATTGCGAATTGTTTTATTGGCTTGGCATCTCATTACCGTACTAGCTACTTGTCAAAATTTTATGGTGATCGATCTAGATATTCTATCGGGAAAATTCAAAATTAAATAAAGCGAAATCGCGAATCTCGGTCGACGGTCTATGTTTTGCCTCGAGAAACATTCGGCCATCTCCCTCCCATGGGACACAAAATGTGAGTATAGACTTCTGCCTCCCTAGTAGCTACAGACTTGATGCTATGCTAAGACAGACAGAGATTGGGGTGGATGGCGATTCCTGCTAGTATCACTTTATTATAAGGGTGCCTACAGATAGAATATGTTATGCTATTTGACTGTAGTTTTATTATCTCTGAGAACTGCTAAACGCAGCGTTGGTGGTCTATCAGGAGTCCATATTTAGTAACAAACGAGTTGTATCTGGGTAAAACTGAAAGTGATGCAGACGGGTTCGTTTCCGTCTAACCGCACGTTGTCGTTTAACTGGGCCAGTTAAAAATAACGGCTAACATTCCCGTCTCAGTTAGCGCTCCGCTTTTGCCAAATGTTTAACCCTGATCGGTTCAGGGTGTAGAATGTGGGCGTCGTTTATGACCTCTTATACAAGTGCAAGTGTACCTTCAAACCTATTGACAGTTCTCCGCTCCTGGTATCTTTGTGATCGTATGTTCCCGTTGTCCAGTGTCAATGTTGGAGACAACGGGAATACGAAACGGGCATATAAGTTGGGTATTGGCTAATAAGGTCCTATAGTTAATCGGCCACATAGCGGCAGGGAATCCTCACTTTTTGATAGAGAAAAAATGGTTTTTTTTCGGTGATTATTTTGTTTGGTTTTACTAGTGAAGCATCTGTAAACCTGAAATATAATTTCGGTCAAAAAAACGATTAGACATCCCATACTTCACAAATAATTCAGAAAAGTCTCGTATTTTAGGTGTTTTCAACCTTAAATACGAGACTTTTCTGAATTATTTGATAATGCCGTTTTCTCTGTCTGTTTGATCCTTTCTATCTTACTTACTCGTTCGTTCAGGGATCCAACATGCGTGTCTTCGTCACCTTCATAAACGAATCATGTACGTTAGTTCAATCTTTGGCGTTTTATCACTTATCTCGTGCTGAAAGCTCTGGGTCAATAATAAAATCAACAAATAATCAAATCGCCTAATATCACGTATAAATACTATGTGTTATAATGTCAATAAATATAATGGAGCTGTTATAAGTATTACGATCGGCACGGTTACAGCACGCGTAACGTCCGGCCTGCTGGCGCGTAGGGCTGGCACTCGGTGAAATGTGCTCGATGTTCCGACTAAAAAATCTTTTCACAACACCTGCTTGATAATGTCAAATTTTATGTCATGCAAACCTAACATAGTGAGTCATTATAGCTCTGGGTTCTAACCGGGTAATAATATTGTACCGAATTTCTTATAACCAGCTGATCAATAATGTGATTTGAATTTAGAACACCGATGCGTTAAAATGGGTATGAAAACATTTACCAAAAAAACTTATTTGAAAATTGAATGACTATTTATTATCTCACAGGTGTGGAATGTAGAGTTTTCTCTTCAAGGATAACGGTGTCTTCGTTTTGGGCGAGCTAGAATCCCCCACTGCACTCAGGATTCAAGTCTTAACCCTGAGCTCTAGTGCTGTAAAGTCTACCAGCTGGAGAGTGTGAATTTGAGCACTTCCGCGTAGACAAATAGTTGGTTAACTTTCTGTAATTACCTACATACAAACATTGAGTTGTGATGTATTGGAAAGAAAATACGTTCAGAGACTTTATTCAAACCTATAATTTTAGGATAGAACATTAGACGGGTTTGCCGCTTTAATCTTCATTTCAGCCGAAAGACGTTCACTGCTGGACATAGGCCTCTTCCAAGCACCGCCACTTCAACTGGTTCTGTGCTTTCCGCATCCAGCGGATTCCTGCGGCCTTTAAATGATAAATGATTTATTTTCTATATGTAGACTTTACAAGGACATCGGTCCACCGTGTGGGAGCACTTTAAATTGATCAACCTGAAAACATTTTCTGCTGAAGCTGAGCTATCGCTATGGCTAAATAGTAACTTTATTATTAAATTATGTAGCCTACACACAGTCGTAATTTATTACCACATCATTAGTACGTTTGCTAGTATGTCAACGTTCTATAAATCAAAATTGTATAAATATTTTAGTATCCAATGTATTTTCATCAAAACTGTGACAACCCTACCTGAGGCGACGGTGCAAGTGCAGTGCGTATTTATATCGGCCCAAATTCTAAAGTGGGATGCGTTTGTGGGCCAGCCCTGCGTATCCCTCACGCTTATACATCTCGCCGTTTATGTGCTCCTAGTACCTGTCGACGATTTATCGATAGATTGCGACGACTGAAGTCGTGTATCTATCGATTGAGAAAACTCTACCAAAAAAAAAAAAATGAACTTACCATAATATTCTTTGGTAGAGTTTTCTTTCCGCAAAATATGAATAACAATAAAATATAAAGAAAATATTACTACCAACCTGCTGATCGACTGTATCTATCTTTGTGTAGGTGCTATGTTTCTATTTCGTGTTTTCCTTCTTCACAGTAAAATTTTGGCTTCACACGCTGCAATCTTGTCGTTTGTGTCTATTTGTTAATAACTACAGTAATTTTCAGCAAGATTTTACAGTAAATCATTTTATCATAAGCTGTACATCTTTCCAAATTGTCTTCATCATTTCAGCCAAAATACGTCCACTGCTAGACATATTCATGCCTTCTGCTTCTCGCATTCAGTGGATTTTCTCGGCCTTCTTGGGGTTATAGACACAAAAATCTAAAATAATAGAATTAGCACCATTTCATCACAAGTCATTCGCTTGAAGTCCTAAGGCCCTAATACCAGTACCTCACGAAACAGGAAACAGGAGACTGATCATAGCACCCGGAAGCCTGACAACCTCGGTTATTCATTAATAATTATAATAACGCCCTATAAATTATTGAATGCTGCTAAAACAATGGAAACTCGAGTTTTTTTCCTTTGGCTTGTCACGCGATTATATACTTAATGTCGTTGTAAGGTTGTGGAAGTAGATAGAAAAATATGGAATAATTATATTAATGTCAGTGTCTGTATTGCAGGTCTAAGGCCTAATACCCTCTTTTTAGGAAGACGGCGCGAGCATTGCCAAGCTTACTCTCTGGATTTTGGCGAAAACAGAATAATTTTCAGATAAATTCCAGGTTTCGTAGATTCCTTTCTGAGATTAGTCAAAGAAATACATGACATAGTTTATGAACAAATCACATTAGTTCGTTGGGTTCTGATTTAGATCCACGCCTCAACAGTGGCAAAGGTATTGGAAATCACTAATACCACTTGCTTACGTTACCACGCTGAACCGTTTGAGGTATTACCGATGTACGTCGTTTACAAAAAGCTGTGAAATTCCCGATGTTAGTTATATAGCATACTCTTTATTATGCACACCATAAAAATTACAGATATACGTACTCGTAAATGTCATGAGTTCATGACACAAAAGCAATATTTTACAGACAACCTTTGGATGGATTTATTGGAGAAGGAGAGACAACACTGTTGGTGTACCATATACATACAATCAATCTGCCTAGCCTTTTCCCAACTATGTTGGGGTCGGCTTCCAGTCTAACCGGATGCAGCTGAATACCAGTATTTTACATGGAGCGACTGCCTGTCTGACCTCCACAACCCAGTAACTGGGTAATACGATACCCCTTGGTAAGACTGGTTGTCAGACTTTCGGGCTTCTGACGACCCGTAACGACTGTCAAAGATCCACGAATAACAGCCGGGACCAACGGCTTAACGTGCTTTCCGAGGCACGGAGGAATCTCGATATGTAAAGATGGTCACCCATCCACTGACCAACCCCGGCAAGCGTAGCTTAACCTGACGGATCGACCCGTGCGGCTGTTATTACTTAGCCACGAGCTCCTCCCCTCCCCACAATATATACATACGTATATACAAATATATAAACAAGAGCAAGGATACATGTAATGAAGATGTTTAAAGAGAGAGAGGAAATGTTTTTTTTAACAAAATTTTTAAAGTGGACAAAGATCGAAAGATCGAGCACGTTTTATCGTCACGGACAAGGCATTTCATAACCGTACTGCTTGAACTGTGAACGACTTGTCATCAAAGCTGGTGGAATGTATCGACATCTCTAGTCTCAAGATTTCAAGATGTTATTTTTCTACTATGATTTTATTATCTACTTATTTCAGATTCACCATTTTTGACTGCATCATTTCATAATTTCTCATCATTAGGTTTCCGTACCTCAAAAGGAAAAAACGGAACCCTTATAGGATCACTTGTGTGTCTGTCTGTCTGTCTGTCCGTCCATCACAGCCAATTTGCTCCGAATCTAATGGACACATATGTATTACTGTGACCCAAACACGTACGGCTAAAGTAAATAAATGAATTTTGAATATGGGGGTCACTTTTAGGGAGCAAATAAGAAAATTAAAAAAAAAATATTTGCAAACTGTACCGTGTAACATATCATATGAAAGGACTTACTATGAACGACTCAAATGTATTTTTTTTATAATTTTAAAATAAATAGTTTTAGAGTTATTTAAGAAAATGGACGGAAATTGACCATTCCCCACCCTTATCTCCGAAACTACTGAGCCTAAAATTTTGAACAAAATACCGAAAATAGGTCTATACCTGTAGATTACAGGAAAACCTATAAGAAGTTTGTGGTCTTAAAATAACATACTAAATCTCTCAATATTGTGAGTACAAACTTACATTTACTGTTGGAATGTATGGGAGAGCATGTTTTTCAACTACTATGTTAAATTTGTTCTTGGGATAATTTCATACCAACTACGGAACCCTTCATTGTGCGTAGTCCGACAAGCACTTGGCCGGTTTTTTTTATGTCCATCTAGTGAGGCAGTGGTCAACGCGAGGCTACTCGTATATAGTAAGCGATACCTACAACAAAGTTAGGTACAATGTTAATGACGCAGCACCTCAGGTGTAAGCAGTATAAAATCGTCGATGTAGGTAATTCGAAGAAATCGCCGGTTTTGTACATAATTTGACACGAAGTGTTAGTGTCAAATTACAGTATAAAATGTTGTTGTCCAAATTGAAATTTACTTGTTATTACACGACTGCCTCAAAAAGAAGTGTTGTGTTTTCAGGGTTCACGTATGTTTGTGAGTTTCTTTATTCCACACACAACACACATCCATACATCCACGCGGGCAAAAGCTAGTGAGCTTTTGCCCGCGTGGATGTCGGAAAATATCCCAAGGGAATCTGCTACCGGGAATTCCTTCCTTATTCCTTGTCTACATTGTAAAGGGAACTTCTGTGCCAAATTTCAGCTTTCTAGGTCCAAGGGTTTGGGCTGGGCGTTGATGAGTCAGTCAATCAGTCAGTCAGTCAGGACTTCTCTTTTTATTTATATAGATACCTTTTAAATGCCTGGACAGATTTCGATGTTGGGGGGGGGGGTATCGTTAGAATCCTTATCAGACTTTAGAAAGACTGCGAATGTCTGAATTGCCACAATTTATAAAATGAAAGTAAATAAGTTAAAAAATTAAAAAACACGACTGCCATGCTAAAAAATGATTTTTTTTTAACTTTTTAGTTCGTTTTTAGGATTCCGTACCAAAATGGTAAAAAAGGAACCCTTATGGTGTGACTCAGTCTGTCTGTCTGTCTGTCTGTCACAGCTGGATATCTCAAGAACTACTAATGCTATCAACTTGAAATTTAGAACAGTTTTAGATGACATTTACCCAACTTTTTTGTAACAGGGACTGAAAGGGGGTCTTAAAAATTCAAAGAGGGGCTACTAGGGCATGTGGGGTATCATATGAAAGAACGCTGTTTGCACATTCTCAAACATTTTTTTAAATTTGCTACTGATTATCCTGTTTTTGTGAATAAGCTGCAGAAAACAAACAGACCAAACTTTGTTCGTAACCTGACGTACTTGCCTCTGTACATGGTTATTGGTAAAACACCAGCAACCTCTTAAGGGATCATTGTACTCATTATTATGAACAACTTTTACCTTGGGACCATAACTGAAATCATGAAAAAAAATCTGCTGTTCAGTACATTTATCTTTATGAAACTCGTCAAAATGTAGGTACTATCTGATTTTGTTTTCGCGAATTTAGGTTCGGTCCTATAGTAAAAGTTGTGCATAATGATGAGTACAATGACCCTTTAAGAGGAAAACAACCATTAAAATTTCAACCTGTATAAGCTGCCAAAGATTAATAATGAGTACGGTAAGAGAGCTTGGACGTACGCCTTTCCTACTTTCCTAACTTTCTAAGCTAAGCTAAGCTTGTCAAAAATTAGAAAACAAAAATAGTGAACAAATTAAAAATATCTAAAAAAAAGCCTACTTTACCGTGGGGAAGTTTGGAATGAAGAAGGTCTGCGTGTAGGTTTTTAGCCTTTAACTTTAAATGGGAAAACTCTAAAATACCTAAGTTAACAGTGCACATTATCTTATTTTTTTCCAGGATTGAGCGCTATTGTTATGTATAATGTCCATGTCAAGCTTTTATAAAATAAATAGTTTTCAATTTTTTTTTTAGAAATAGCTGATCCGATAATCGAATCTGACAGCCTTTGCCGCGAGGTGGTGGTGGAAAGATGATTTGCTTGCGGGACTAATTGCCCAGTAACTGGGTTGTGGAGGCCAGATAGGCAGTCGCTCCTTGTAAAATAGGTACTGGTATTCAGCTGCATCCGGTTAGACTTGTAGCCGACCTCAACAAACATAGTTAACCCCTCAAGTGTCTGAGTTTGGCTAATTTTAGACCCAAAACCCCAGCGAGTGGGGATGGTTGGGGGTTAGTTGCGAACCCCATAGGTTCACAACTACTGATGATGATATTTTTTCCATCGGATGATGTTTTTTTACGTTTATATATATCGTCGCTAATCTAACTAAGTGACGTAACTGATTCGAAGAAAATTTTACAGGGCAAGCTATTTTTCTTTTTTTTTATAAACTATAGATATATCGGTCTCGATTTTTGCATTATCATGGAGACCGTAAGGCATAGGTACAGATTCGACGATTAGACAGATCTGTTCGACTTGGAAAATGTATCAAATTACCAAGTTAGGTCGGCTATCGGCTTAGTCCAAAATGTCAGATACGTCAGTTAGTTAAATTAGCGACGATATGTGATCTAAGCTTTATCTGTTATGTAAAGTTTTGTCCTTTTGCACACTTGGGGTGCATATGACACGCGGGGGGTTGCAAGGGGTGTTTAGCTGCGAACTCCATAGGTTCACAACTAATGATGATGATTGGTTTTCCATCGGATGATGTTTTTTTACGTTTATATATATGTGATATAAGCTTATATATCTAATAAAAAAAGGGTTTTTCTTATGCACACATGGGGTGCATTCGACACTTGCGGGGTTAAGGCGAGTAGTGCTGCCAACTAACACCACAAATGAAAATAAATTTGAAACCTATGTTCACATTTTTTGTCAGATGAGGTACAATTTTTGATCTCATCTGACTAAAAATGTGAATATAGGAAATTTCAAAATGTTCCATGTTCCTTACCTCAAAAGGAAAAAACAGAACCCTTATATGATCACTTCGTTGTCCGTCTGTCTGTCTGACTGCCAAGACCCTTTTTCTCAGGAACGCGTGGAAGTATCAAGTTAAAATTAATATCAAATACGTAGGTTTATAGTCCCTTGGAAAACAAAAATCAAAATTGAAATCAAAGAATTAAATGACATACCGGAGTTCAAAAAAGCTTTATTGGAACTACTATATAAGAAGGTATATTACTCCGTTAATGAGTACCTAGATGACAGATTTTAATTTATTGAATTTATTCCATAATTGTTATTAAATATTACATTGTTGACTATTGTTTTAAATATTAACTAATTATTGACTACAATTACTGACTATTTATTGATTTATTATAGTGGCAAGACTTTAAATTATTGTATGCCGAAAGGCGGGTCACAGATGTACTGTAATATGTAAACTGTAACACCATATTTTTACCTGTGTACCACAATAAACTATTTGAATTTGAATTTGAAAAAAAACAAGCGTCTAAGTAAACGCAATAAAAAATACGGCCATTTAAGCGACATACTTATTTTGATACTCGCAAGTAAATCAAAACCTATAGGGTACTTCCCGTTTTCTTAGAATCATGAAATTTGGCAAGAAGCAAGGTCTTACAGCACAAGTAAAGGAAAAAGTCCAAAAGTTGTTAATTTGTAATTTTGTCATACTTATACAAATTTTTTTTTTGGGGTTGTTGTGTTATTAAGTTTGTTTTTGGGATTTATATTCTTTTCAACTACGGGACCCTTCATTGTGCGTGGTGCGACACACAATTGGCCCATTTTTTTCGTGCGTGGCGCTATAGTTGGCATTACTACTGAAGACGATGGTTGCGAGGCTCACCGACTAGTATGCGACGTACTCAAGGAAAATTAAATGCGCATATAAACAGTACCTACATAAAAAATAGTACCTACATGACTAAGCTTAGAAGAAAGTATCACAAGTCTATAATTACATCTGAATCCGATTGACAGTATAAATACAATGTCTGTCAAGGTGATCAGGGATACAATGCTGGTATTTTAGTAGCTATCAACTGCCAACAGTTGGCGCCAGGTGCGTAGCCAATGTTTGGTCCAACGTTACATAAGAATGACGACTCGATCCCACGCCTACCTGACCTGGGAAAACTACTAAGAAACAAACTCAGGTAAATTGTAAAAGAGATTGGGCCGAGAGGAGCTCGTGGCTAAGTAATAACAGCCGCACGGGTCGATCCGTCAGGTTAAGCTACGCTTGCTGGGGTTAGTCCGTGGATGTGTGACCATCTTTACATACCGAGACTCCTCCGTGCCTCGGAAAGCACGTTAAGCCGTTGGTCCCGGCTGTCATTCGTGGATCTTTGACAGTCGTTACGGGTCGTTAGAAGCCCGAAAGTCTGACAGCCAGCCTTACCAATATTACCCAGTTACTGGGTTGTGGAGGTCAGATAGGCAGTCGCTCCATGTAAAATACTGGTATTCAGCTGCATCCGGTAAGACTGGAAGCCGACCCCAACATAGTTGGGAAAAGGCTAGGCAGATTGATTGGGCCGGGCATGTCTGCGGCATGTCAGATGAGCTGTGGGCTAAAAGAACCTGTGAATGTTAGGCGACACCGCGACTAAGACGAAAATCGAGGGGTAAACTTGACTCCTACTAAAAAAGCTGCCTCAATAGCAGAAGACAGGAGTATGTGGGATGATGCAGGTTAAAATAAATAGATAAGAACCGGCCAAGTGCGTGTCGGACCACGCACAATGAAGGGTTCCGTAGTTGGAATGAATTTATCCCAAGAACAAACTTAACATTGAAAACAAGTTGAAAAACATGTTCTCCCATACGTTTTGACGACACGGTTGGCGCAGTGGTTGAGCGATTGACTGCTGCGCAGCATGTCGCGGGTTCGATTCCCGCACGAAACAAATATTTGTACGACCTACAAGTATTTGTTCCGGGCATGGGTGTTTTTATATCTATAATATGTATGTTTTACAAAAAAAAAATGTATATAAGTAGTATATCAGCCATCTCGTTACCATAACACAAGCATTAAGTTGCTTAGCTTGGGACTAGATGGCGTTGTGTGAAATGTCCAAGGATATATTATATTATAATAATGAAGGGTTCCGTAGTTGGGATGAATTTATACCAAGAACAAACTTAACATTGTAGTTGAAAACATGTTCTCCCATATATTCCAACTGTAAATGTAAGTTTGTACTCACAATATTGACAGATTTACCATGTTATTTTAAGACTACAGACTTCTTATAGGTTTTCCTGTAATCTACAGGTAAATAACCATTTTCTGTACTTTTTTTCAAAATTTTAGGCTCAGATAGTTTCAGAGATTAGGGGGGGAATGGTCAATAACAGTCTATTTTCTTAAATAACTTTAAAACAATTAATTTTAAAATTATAAAAAAAATATTTAATGAGTACCGACATAAGAGGAAGTTTGAAAGTGGCACCGGTGACTGAAAAGTTGTGCGGAAACCGGTTGTCATGGCATGGGCATGTGATGCGGAGGAATGAGGAAAATGTCGTGAGGAAAGTTTTGAGTATGAATGTCGATGGCTATAAGAGTAGGGGAAGACCAAAGAAACGATGGATGGACTGTGTGAAAGATGACATGGCTAGAAAGGGGGTGACTACCGAGATGACGACTAATAGAGAAGTATGGAAGAAAGGGACATGTTGCGCCGACCCCAAATAGATTGGGATAAGGGCAGGAGAATGATGAAAAAAAAAAATTAAGACGCTAATAGTAAGATATTACATTCATATGAGCTGCTTCTTTACTGAGTAAAGTAAAAATCAAGGTGCGGTGTGTGAATCTTGCCCTAAGTAGGCTGCGTCAGATTTGAGCGCCGCGCCGTCACTTATGTAGGCTCATAAGTCATACATAACATACATATTTTACTTCTCAGATATCGTTTTCATCTTCAGATTTTATTATCATTCTGCCACACCCTTATTTACAAATATAGATAAGAAATCTATCTTCCAACATTTTGGCAAATATTGGTGTATTGTGCCAACATGCAATTGGCACCGGATATGCCAAGGTATTCGACACATCCAGACAGGTATTATTCAGTACTGAGTTATGCTGGTTTTTGGTGGTATTGAAGAGGAGCTCGTGGCTAAGTAATAACAGCCGCACGGGTCGATACATCAGGTTAAGCTACGCTTGCCGGGTTTGGTCCGTAGATGGGTGACCATCTTTACATACCGGGTCTCCTCCGTGCCTCGGAAAGCACGTTATGCCGTTGGTCCCGGCTGTTATTCGTGGATCTTGGTCGTCAGAAGCCCGAAAGTCTGTCAACCAGTTTTACCAAGGGGTATCATATTACCCAGTTACTGGGTTGTGGAGGTCAGATAGGCAGTCGCTCCATGTAAAATACTAATATTCGGTTCACCAGTATAGACGCATGAGGAACAGGGTGTAAAGTTCACTCATACTCCATAGAAAAGGGAGGATCCTCCGACCAGACGGGTGTTGTGTCTGGTGGGCTACTGCCCGACGGTTGATGTCGGAACGTTTTATATATCCTAGTCGCGCGGTAAACTCTGATTGCGCGATGCAGGATTCTTGCGTGACGTCATGTTATTGTGATGCGTAGTTCGTATGTGGCGATGTAGATGCCGCCACACCCCAAAAGGCTAGGGAGATTGATTGATGATGGTATTGAAGACTTGGAATAGCTTAGAATGTGAGCTGACTTCCTATTTTAATAGCAACCTGTACCTGCTAACTAGAGGACGTTTCCCTAGCTCGTTCATTTTCGGTAGAAGGCGTGTTTCGTATCCTCGTAGGATGGGATGGTCAAATCGTTTTGACCACTTTAAGCCATCGAGACCAGCACCCTTCAATCTGCCAATCTGCCTAGCCTTTCCCCAATATGTCGGGATCGGCTTCCAGTCTAACCGGATGCAGCTGAATACCAGTATTTTACATAGAGCGACTGTCTACAACCCAGTTACTGGGTAACATGATACCCTAAGACTGTTTGTCAGACTTTTGGGCTTCCATAACGACCGTCAAAGATCCATGAATGAATACCGGGACCAACGGCTTAACGTGCTTTCCGAGGCACGAAGGAGTCTCCGTATGTAATGGATGATCACCCATCCACGAACCGACAGCGGCAAGCGAAGCTTAACCTTCGATTAACCCTTGCGCTTATTCTGCGGAATTGATGGATGGATAGCTCACTGCACCTAAGTTTTTACGATGAAATTTTCACTTAATAGATCGGCAGATTTCTTCTTATTTCTTTGTAGACATCATTTTGATAGGTATTGAACCCATCCATAGGTCTTGAAAACACCCACAGCTACAATTTCTGGTACCAATTACGTCAGTCTTTACTCACAGGCCCTGTGACTTTTCCAAAGAGCTTGGAATCGCCGCGTCGTCCGGCAGCATCTAGTACTAATAAAGTTCGTGCCGCCGAAAGTGCGTTGAGTGCAGAACTTCAGTCACGGCGATACGTGACTGAAGTTCTGCACTCAACAAAGCTGTCAGTTTCTATAATGTTGTATGTGGCTAGTGCGAGTAAACGGTGACACGCTTAGTATAAGTGCCACTTCTAGCAGCGGCCAACGCCCTCTGTGGACTTTTCACATAAAATAGAAGTAGAAGTATCATAGGGTTGTCAAAAGAAAACAAAAGGTATATTTTTCTATTAAATAGGTATATATTAAATTTAATTGCACCTATAACATCGAAGTTACGTGGTTTTGTAACCACTAGCATTATTGTCAGAGAAAATTAGCAAGGCCTCATTCGTTCCTACCAAATAGGATTTTTAAAGCGACATATACAAAGTAGAGCCGACATAATAATATATTTGATAACAAAATCATTTCCAAAAAGCAAAAAAATGTATTTTAATATTGACAGACAAAAAAAAACCTGTTTTTTTCGATATGTACTTATTTTGTGCAAAGTAGCTTGCATTGATTTTTCTTTTTTATGTCTGCCAATAGCTTAATCAACATTAATAACAAAATATTAAGGAAAAAATAATAGTCTTTGGCTCAGAAGTATAGAAAGATTTGATCTTGTAGCACCATCTGGACAACGTAGAAAAAAACTTTAAAAATAAAAAAACAAATTTTTTTTAACATCAAAGCATAAGAAAACAAGTCAAATTAAAGGCCCTTGACACGCAAAACGCGGGAAAAACCATTTTTTTGCAAATTGCAATACTTATTCGCCTATTTAGTACTTATAAATTGAAGCCAAATCAATTTTTTCTTTAGTTTTTTACATTTAAGTTTCTTATTATATTTTTATACAAGTAGTTGAAAAATATTTCATGTGCTTAGGCTTATTTTATATAATATTTTTTTAAATAAAAGCAGGTAAAAACGGGACGGAGTATAGTGTATATTATGACGTCTACACACAAGGTATTTAATTAAATAAATATATTTTTTAATAAATAAAATATATATTATGTCATAGTTTTTGTGACGAATATTAAATAGGCTTGTGTAAAAAATAAATAATGCTTAAAAATTAATGTTAATAAAATATAAAACGGCTGTTTTAACTGTGTGCAATTTTTTTTTAAAACTCCTGAAAAAGTTTTATTATAAAAATACACATGTGTATGTAAATAATGATTACTTTAAAATACAAGTTTCATAAAATACGAAGTATACAAGTTTTTCGTTTACTCTATTAGTGTGTAGATGCCATTTCTCTTATATTCATTATTACATTGTAGGATTCAATCTGGTAACTATCTGTTTCGAGACCCGTTTTGCAATGACTGCCATCCCTAATTTTAGTAAAAAACCACATTCAAAAATATTAATTTTATTTTTTACAACACTGCCATCAGGGGTGGCACTCAAAGTTAATATTTGCATTTTGTTTTTCTATTAAAATAAAATACATCTGTTTTAAGCAGCCTAAAACCCGTGCTTGTAGCTACCGTAAAACAAAATTAAGTAGCGCATAACATTTACATCAATAAGTATTTTTAACATAAATAACTCCTTGTACTACCATCTGGCGACGCCATAATAGATCATGATTTTATCATTTAAAAACATCACTTAATCTTAAAGTAAGTAGACAAGAAAAATATCTAACAAAAAAGAAGTTAAAGGTACTTTAATAGGAATAAAAATTTTAGACTCAACGAAATAACATTAACCCAAAGAAACATTAAATCTATACGCTTAGCGCTACGCCTTAAGTAGAATTATGTACACATTAAATATTTTAAAAAGAAAAATATAGTTGTTTTTCTCAACGATCAATAAAATTTCTTACGTCAGAACGGGCGAATACAAACAAACATTTATAAATTTTAAAGATTATTTAAGCTACCATAAAGTAACCTTTTCTGTCCTCTTACGTTCAAGGAATTACGGAAAACAATTACAATTAAATCTAAACATTTGATTACTGATTCAAAATTATATACAACCAATTTACATTAAAATAACTATACTATTCTATATATTACAGTAAACTAGCATAATTGTTAACGAAAAGTAAGAAAAACATCAATTATTTACTGTCTTCAAGGTATAAAATCTGATCAGTCATTTGAATGAGTTTTTTTATGAATGCTACGTGAAACCAGATGCCGTTTTCATGATTTATAAAGTGTGTATAATTCGCACCAAATATTTGTTTATCCAAACAGTGTTTTTTTTATGGCAGAAAAAACAAAGAAAATCTTAGATTTAAATCAAAACGATCATAATTCAAGTGCATGCATAAAAATATAAGCAATAACAATTATTATTTACAATAGTTTTCATTTTAACAAGTAATCCTTAAATTTTTTTGCAACAATTTTGGAACGACATCAATTAATGGGGTGTCATATTAACAAAATCGATGACAAATGATGGAATATTATGACAATGAATATTGACGTAGATTTATGATGCAGCCTTTATGTAAACTTAGACCTTATTGTTATGATTTTAGAGTACATTTTCGAGACAACAATGGCAGTGATCATGTATGCTGAGCGGGTCCCTGCCTACGTTTGAGATCACTTCTTTACGGCTGGGACACACCAGTAACATCAGATGATAGGTATTACACGTAAGACTATAAAAACACGTAATAACACAGATTTATTTTATCTTTAATAAATAAATAGAAGTTTTTAAATTATACATGTAATTTATCAAACTGACAAGTGACAACCCTATCTCAATAGCGGTAGTGTTGTGCATTGCCACCTGCAAAAATTATGTAATTTTTTACTTTAAAAACATTGTCATCATGATTAACTTTTCACGAAAACGAAATAAAGACCCTCACTTAATTAATAAATTTTACTGAATTACGGCGCAACGCAACCGAAAAACGAGAACTGGTCCAATCGTATGCATCTATGCCCTGTTACGTATTCTTCTAATCTTACGTTATGTAGCTTAAAATCTAAACTATCCGTGTATATTTATAAAAAAGTAATGTAAAAATCACATAGTAATTCCGCTAACTAAACTTACTAAATAGAGGCGTCACGTTTTTTTTTGTTAAGTTTAGTTAATGCACAGTATCACACGGGCTTCCGGTATGCCGATTTTTACTCGATCTGCAACAAAAAGAAAAGAAAAACATAAAAATCTTATGACAAAAAAAAATCTAAAACGTAACGACACTAAGAAAATATCTTTAACTTTTTTAAATATTTTATATAGTGTCTTTGAATGTCTTTATATAAAAACTAGAAAAAAAAAATATCCAAAAAAAAAAAAAAACAATCATCACCAGGCAGACTGAACTACAGACTCCTAACCTAAAAACGACTTTCAAACTCCACACGACCGCAACCAAATCGTTTAAAAACGGTTTCATGGTCCACACAAGTATGCCAGCACTTGAGAACCATTACATCACTACGGAAGCTTGCCGACCGACTTTCACAGATTATGCAACGCCAAATTCAACTTACATAAGACCCCAAGACCCAATGTCCCAGTAATATTGTTACGTCACGGTAATTTTTGAAGTTGAATGTTAGTAGAAAGTAGGACGTGCGAAATGTCAACACTAATTTGTCTATTCACATTGGCACGGATTTTTTTAGTTCATCATATTTTGTATTAATTTTTTTTAGATTATTAAAAATGCATCGTTGACATTGTGACATCACTATTGAATAGAATTGGACCCACGGGGTTTCCCTATTCGTATAACCAATTGAATACTTCTTCGAGTGCTGTCTAAGTGTCGACGCAGAACAGAAAGACCATTTCGACTTTCTGGTCCAAGGACCAAATCAAAATTAATATACAAGGTGTAAAATAAATAACCCACAACCTCTTAAGGAGTAATTGTACTCATCATTATGAACAACTTTTACTATGGGACCAAACCTGAAATCGCGAAAAATCAGCTGACCAGTACATTTATCTACATCAAACTCGTCAAAATGTAGGGAGCAGCTGATTTTTTTTTCGCGATTCCAGGTTTGGTCCCATAGTAAAAGTTGTTCATAATGATGAGTACAATGACCCCTTAAGAGGTTGTGGGTTATTTATTTTACACCTTGTATACAGGGTGTAAGGGACAGCCCACAAAACTGATAGGGTGAATTCAGTATGTCATACTAAGATGACCGGTACATAAAATTTTTTCAGGAACTTTAAGGGACTCCAATAAACCTGATTTGTTTGTGTTTTTGTGCACAAATCGGAGCGTCTATTACTGGTTGGGAGGGATAGGTAATAGGTATGCGGTGAGTTCGATGAACTCTGTAGCTAGACAGAAAGTAAACAGCTGATTTCACGCGTCGTTGGTTAGAGTATTTCAACATCCATTGCTAGTTTTTTTTTTGCTGTTTTTTTTGCAGTTTTTTTTACTTAAATGGAGTGCTGCGAACACACAATGCAATTTTACATTGATATAATGAAAATGTAACTGAAAAAAAAATTGAAAAAATGAAAATTTTCCTGAGAAAATTTCCGGTGGAATATGATTCAGAATGAGGAGTTGAATGCACCCTGTTAGTTTGCGGAGGGCTGTCCCTTACACCCTGTATATTGATGAGTATCGAAGACGTAGCAACCCTACCTTCTCTCAAATACATGATTGTGACTTTGTATAGAACACTTGGTTTTATTGGTTCCGCTGTTTATATATAAAAAAAAAATGTTTACTTTATGTAATGAGGTTTTACTAGAAAATCCTACCTAGTATACCAAGCTATGAAATCACTCTCTTAGAGCCTATTTCACGATTTCCGAGTAGCCACTACTTACCGAATAAAATCAAAAATGGAACAGATTTATTTATTTATTTTTTATTTTACAGTTTTTGGAAAATTTACAGCTAAATATTTTGCAAGATTGAGAATAATAAAAATAAGGCCAATTAAAAGTTTTCACAGATAGAAGAGAGCATATAAACAGAAAAAAAACTTGAGAAGGTAGACAGTGTGATAAGCAAAAACAGTATTTGAGTAAAATGAGATGGAATTTGTATGAAATTATCTGGCATGAAGTTAATAGGAACTTAACCGTAGTTGGAGAAACAGCAGTGCACGTAGTAATCTTAGTTAAGATTCATCTACAAGTTCTCCAGGTATATTGGGACGAGATGCCTTTAAGTTCTTTTTCTAATATGTCACACACAAAATAACATACTGCAAGGCGCAGGGCAGTTCTAAGAAAGTTAATATCATAAATAGCTGACCCAACAGACGTTGTCCTACCCAAATTTCAATAATTCATATAAAATTCCCATAGAAAATGCACTTTCAGATTTCTCGAATTTTCCAATTTTCCCGGCAGCTATTCCAATTTTTCTCTTCATAAGAACCTTCCTCGGACTTCAACGAATAATTGACAAAAAAAATGCGTTAGGCATACGGTGCCTACCGTTTGGATTGAAAAGACCGGTCCATAGCGAGTCGGACTCGCGCACCTAGGGTTCCGTTCTGATTTCTGAAAAAGTGTGCTATTTAGAGACATCGTTTTATTTTTCCTGTAATCTTTACATAAACTTCTATCACATAGAATAATTTCAGATTTTTCGCTTTGCAAACTTCGGAGATAAGGGGGCGGGAACGTTATTTTTTTTCTATTTTTCATCAAAAGTCGAAAACTATGCGGCTTAAAAATAAATAAAAAATGTTTAAGAATGTGCAAACAGCGCTCTTTCATATTATACCCCACATGCCCTAGTAGCCCCACTTTGAATTTTTAAGACCCCCTTTCAATCCCTGTTGCAAAAAAATGTAACATTTTTTTTTTTCTTTCTTATTTGCAAAATAGTTGGGTAAACGTTATCTGAAACTGTTCTAAATTTCAACTTGATAGCATTAGTAGTTCTTGAGATATCCAGCTGTGACAGACAGACAGACAGACAGACTGAGTCACACTATAAGGGTTCCTTTTTTACCATTTTGGTACGGAACCCTAAAAATATGTAATAGAGGGCTTTTGTCACCTATCTCGCTCACACGGTACAATTTTTTAAGAATGTTAAATGGAAAGATGCTTTTTTGAAAAATGTACCTAATCAATTATTATCGAACTAGTAAATAATATTAATTTACTGATGTTGATTAATTGACATAAACTGATACAAAAGGGAATTCCTCAATGTGTGTTAAATAGCAAATTAACAGCGATTACTGAAATGTTGGGTATTTGTGTTTCAATTAACAGAGATTGCTGAAATGTTGGGTATTTATGAATATCCAACATGAAAAAAAAAAGTTTTTCTATCTTAGGCACGTAGCAGACTCAGCTGATAAATGGCAAATGGCGTGACAAATACAAGTACAAATGGTGGTTTAAGTTAAAATCTACAAAAGGTAGAAAATCAGACTAATATTATACAAAAGAATTTTGTCTTAGTTCTCACGTTATAAACGAATCAAGAACTAATTTTGATTTAATTTATCATATTATAACATTAAAACTTTTTAAAATATTTTTCCGTCGATAAAATTAAGCACAGTTTCCCTCATTTCGATATGTGCACATTACAAAGACTCACACTGTATACTGTTACCGAGTTTCTAAGTACTATATGGCTTGAAAGCTAGGCTTGAATAATTCGTTCATCTCGAGATTCTGGTAACCAACGTCTTCGCCCGTAGGGAAATCAGATTAATGAACTAGTTTGTTATTCGTGGAACCGACGTTGGTCGTTTACTACCTACATGATGATAACCTCTAATAAAAATAGAAGAAAGTAAGTTTTAATGTTATATGATAAATTAAATCAAAATTAGTTCTTGATTCGTTTATAACGTGAGAACTAAGACAAAATTCTTTTTTAGTATTTTATCTTGAGACCTGGTTTAAGAAACCATCTTCTTCTTCCAAACAAAGTACCAAGAACACAGAGATCCTAACAGTTCAATTCGATCATAAAAAGATTAAAGCAATCAAAAGTCGAAGTACCAAGTACTATCGTGGTATCCCGCGTCGGCGTATGAGTGCATTACCCGATGCGTTTCGGCGGCGGGTCATTGACCTTACTGTGTGATTTTTTTATGATACTAGCTTGGGACTCGTTCGTATGTGACCTCGGAAATAGATTGTGAGTTTTTTTTTTGTGTTCGGTGAAATGGAGCGATGTGTGTATAGTGACATAATATACGCACACGTGGATAAAATTAGGTCGTCATTATTTAAACGCATCTGGTTAGAGTGACTTTTCTAGGGAATTGGGATATTTTTACGAAAATAAATATCTTGTTTTTAGGGTTCCGTATCTTAAAAAGAAAAAAAATAAACCGTGGTACACATAATTAATTTTTTTGACCCAAATACGAACGTTTAACGTAAAAAAAATTGTGAATATCGGGGTCACTTTTGGGGACCAAATAAGGAAATAAAAAAATAAAAATTGCAAATTATACGTTTGATATCAAATTAAAAGTTATTTAAGAAAATAGATGAAAATTTACCATTTCGGAAATTTTCCAGCTCCAAAACTAAAGTCTAAAATTTTGAAAAAAATACTGAAAATAGTTCTATACCTGTAGATTACAGGAAAACCTATATGAAGTTTATGGTCTTAAAATAACATGGTAAATCGTAAGTTTTTAAGCACAACATTGGGAAATATTGTGCTTAAAAACTTACGTTTGCAGTTGGAATGTATAATCTAGGATAACTTACATTTGACTGCCAGCCTATCTGTCAAGCGTGAATTTACAGACAGAGGTGGTAGCAAAAGTAACAGAACCGCATAAGTGACAACGAAAGTACCTTCTTATGATTATGGTACCAGGAGAACAACACACTCAGCAGCCAAAGTGGCATATTGGAGAAACACAGACGAGTAAAGACAGAGCAAGCCTCAGCAGTCAAAGCTGAATATATACTTTCCTAATACCTTAAATAAGACGTACCAGGAGCACATAAGTAAGAAAGGACCGGGAATTGATACCAATCTATCGCATGCATCATAGTCATACATTTCCGCCATTTTACTCCCACAACCCGAGTAGAATAGTAAGCAATTGATAGCATCTGTTTTGCTTTCGTTTCACGAATGGACTACAAAATATGGATATGGATAGTATATTTAAGGAAAACACATTAAAAAATACTTTATAAAAAATAAACTAGTCATAAAACGTAACACAAATAGATTATCGTATGTACAATTTAAAACGTATACAAAGCGAGCAAGCATTATTTTTGTGTCAATGGATTCAACTCAACGCACAATAAGGTAAAATTTCAATAGAAATGGAGTCGGCAATGTGCCCTGCGGTATCTCAGCTGCGACACGAAGGACCACGTGGAATGAAAGTATCAAATCATCAAAAGGATCAATGCATATGGATGTTTTAATCACCAGAAAGTATATTATCAGAAAACGAGGAAGTATGATTAGAAAATGTCATAGAAGTGGAAAAGTAATATTATGATAGGACAGGCACCTTTGGCCACGTGTATTGATAGTATTTAGTACTACAATCACCAACCCGAAGGCAGGAAGGAAAAGCAATAATTTTTATCACCGAAAGACTCAGTGACAATTGAAGGTCAATAGGAGTTCACTTCAACGGATAAGCCGGCTCGTAAATAGAGAAATACAGTAGTGGTTATTATTTAATAAATAAGAAAGTACCTAAATTTGGAGGACAAATGCAATTCCACTAGGAGACAATGAAAGAAAAGATGCAGATCATAATGCAATTCTTAAAATAAACACAAACACGCCGCAGACCACGTTACAATTCTTACAAAACATTACGTTACTTATACAATAATGACATTGGCTGCACGCGCATTCGCGTGACGCTTCCTACATCCAGTTCGATGCAAGTGCGATGCACGCTGACGTAACAGAATCCCAAATGTGGGCCAAATTAATAAAAAAAAACATGGCCACGCCCACTACGGTAGCTCACGCACACGAGCTCGCAGTGAAAGTGCGTTGGACCGGCGGGCGCGGGCGCTAGCGCCGCTCAAAGCGAACCGATTGTCATTTTAAATGCGGCCGTCGAAGCGGACACACGGCTGATAATTACGTTATGATTTGAGAGGTCAATGTTTTGGGGGAATAGAAGTATGCTGCTCAAATTATGTAATGGCTGTTTAATACGTTACCTAACATACTTGAATTTGTAACTAGCACGCTTAACACTTTTATTTTTATATATTCGTGTTATGCATAAAACGATTCTTAAATACATTTAAGTTAAGAACCGAAAACAGTGACTATCGATTTTAGAATTATCGGGTAATCCCAATAACAGCAAAATAATTTGTATGACACACAAAAGACTACTACAAAAATGCTACGTTACAAATAGGAATACTATGATTCACTAGTACATTATTTCACACGTGATTGATCTACTATCCAATGACAAATTCCATAAAAAAATCATTGAACGATAAGATATCAATGAATGAGACAAAAACCAGGCATATCAAAACAACATCAGTATCCACTGATGCATTTCTCAGTACGATATTGGACCCTTTATGTAAGAATGGAGCAAGAGACATTAAATTGTATTCAGCTATCGTTTAGCTCATAGATTCTCAATTTAAAGACAAAGAGAGAAATACGCTTGACGATACAGATTTGGTTAAAGATGAAGTAATAAGCATAGTTACTTAGAGTAAGCTAGGAAGACTAAAAAGTGAATAAGATTAGAAATCGGAAGAACATTATGAACATCATGAAGCCAGATAGATTCTTTCCAGTATTGTTAACAGAGCACTTGTAAGCAGAATCGTACCAGTTTTGATGCCAATAGTAGTTAAAGTAATCTTAAAGATAAGTACCAAAGATAAGTCGATGGAACATACTCGTATAATCAATGAGTAATATTTTTTCTCATGGAATGCGTTTGATAAACGAGACAATTGATTGTCAATAATGTCAACAGATTACGTGGCAGGCTTAGTTTTATTTTCATTCCAAAGAACGTAGGCATACTATTTATGAAGCCTATTAGAAAAGTAGGTATTAATAAACTACCTTAACACTAGGGTATCATAGCAAAGATGTAACTAATTCATTGAAGAATAGTTACACGTGCGTAGCAAAAACAAAGCCTTTTTTTAACAATACTACTACGAAACTATATGCTCCTAGTACATGGCATTCGCCAAGAGCAAGCACTTTTTTTCTCTAATCTATCGCGGCGGTTAATGTGTTGTGTTTTCTACCTATTTGTCATAATTATTCGATTTTAGGAAAGCCTGAAATCTCACCATTATTCCAAATTCACGTTTTGCAAAATATTCTTGTCCAACTTTCATTCGTTTTCTTTTTTGGTCCTTCCATATGCAATCTACCTTTACTCACTGAACCCAAATATCTATCAGCAATCTATCAGATATGTTTGTTTGTTTGTTTAGCGATTTGATAACGAATGTATGTCATTATTATCACTGCGTGCCCTAAATACTCAACTAGCTATGAATGAGTGTGTACTTAGAGTTGGAGTAAGGTTTTTCAAATAGTGGTCGAAGTAAATAACGCTGAAGAGTCTATTAAAGATAGTAAGAAGACAGATATATACTCACACAGCTAATTATATGGAGTGTTGAGGAGCCTGAAGATGTTTTTTAACTTAGCTTAGAAGAAATCCGTTAAATATTCGATCCTTTGATTCTAGGAAATACCGTAAAAATGTCAGCCTATTCACGGGCGAAAGCCAGTCACGCGAGAAGTTCTAATAAAGTGGTAATTGTATCACTTACAAAACAAATATTGTCTAAAACAAATGAACCATCCTTTGAAGAAGATAATAAGTAATATTGTCTAATGCGTGAGCACCAATCATTAAAAATATTAATATTATTTTAAAGAATACCTATCAAACCAAAGAACAACTCATCTTCTAGATAACATAATAAAAAATGTAAAGAAGAGTTAAAGAAGCCCCCAATCATAAAATAAGGAAAAAAGTAGGGTTGCATCGATACGCCTTTTTGCCGATACCGATACCAATGCTTATTACACTTAATGAATTTAAATAACAGTCAAATAAATAAAACATAAGTTTGGACTTGGAATTAGATTATTAGTTATTAAAATTAAAACTTATAAGATTTTTGTTTAAAAAACAAAGTATTCTCATGTTTTGCACAGATAAGCGATTTCGCAAGTCTGTTTGAATGAGTCCTGCGGTGGAAAATAATCTCTCAGATGCGACAGAACTCATTTGGAGACTAAAGTATTTCTGCGACATTTTTATCCAGTTTGGATATAAGACGTCATTGTTCGTGCCTCGTTCGCAACGAAATAGACAAAACAGTTCGCGCGTTTACATTACTTTTTTGAAGCGCGAAATTTGAAAAGTATCGGAGAAATAAAGAACTATTACTATTACTATCGTTTTACGGTAAATATAAGATAGTAAAAATATCACCAAGCCGATATATCGGCAAACTCGAAGTATCGCCGATATGTTGGCATCGCTTTCGATATCGGATGCACCCCTAGAAAAAAGTAATTCGACACAAAATTGTATAAGATTCGATTACCTCAGACGAATTATCTCAAACTGGCATTAATTGTTTCCCTAAACTTTGACCGAATTGAAAAGAAAAGATTCTATTGTTTCCAAAATTTTCACACATTTTCTTAAACGTGTACCGCCTGTACTGCGATTCCACAGCGGAAAACATGTGACCTGCTAGGGAGGGTTGGTCCTTTGCGTCAAACAATGCCTCGTGACTTTCAGTCTGGAAAAATGTGGCTAAAACTGAAATATACTTTCTGGTTAACAAAACGAAACCCACCAAAAAGTTTGGAAGTAAAAATGGCGAAACGTTGAAATTCTTACGTTTAAAATATTGTTCGGGAATGGTTTATGGAACATTGTTTTCAATTGAGAAGCTTTTCCTTCTATTATCAATGTATTATAAATCAATCGATACTGAAAAATCGTCAAATGAATTATGTCATTTGTAGAATGGAATAAAATAGAAAAAAAAACTGGCCAAGTGCGTGTCGGACCACGCACAGTGAAGGATTCCGAATTCGGGATGAATTTATCCCAAAAACAAACAACATTGTAGTTCATAAACATGTTCTCCCATGTATTCCAACTACAAATTAATGTAAGTTTTTACGCAAAATATTGTGAGTTTTACCATGTTATTTTAAGACCATAGTGTTCTTATAATTTTTCCTGTAATCTATAAGCATAAATTAATAATATATAATATATACAAGAAACATAACAATCACATATTGCGCTAACGAGTGAACATGCGTATACCGAAAGGCTGGCCAACTTCAATATTTGTTTCATAAAATAAACATAAATTTAACATTTTCCTATGATTCTTCACCAGAAAACCACCAAAAATCCAAGGAAAGAGCTGGAGAGGCTATTCCGCAACCGCTTTTTATTCCAGAAGAGGAACAATAGCACTTAGGGGAAGAAACTTGATCACGTGACCAACTTTAAAATCCACGGTTTGAACAGGTGGGCGGTGTTTGTGACGTTTTGGATATTAAGCAGGCGACAGGTGGCTGGTTTATGAAAAGACGAAAGAAAAAGAAGTAAAAATAGCAAAATCGTTCGTTTTGAGCAACATTTCTAGGAACCGCTTTTTTTCGGGGATCGTTTATCGAGATCGAGAATGAAAATTTGTGAAAAAAGAACAATGACAATTTAAGGAGAGGCCTTAAATCATCTACCGAGATCCATCCATCATCTAGACACTTTTTTGATTACCAGGTAAACAGTTCAATAATTATTAATCGTAAAAATGTTATGAGATGACATTATGTGTGGTCTATGTTTTAACAAACGTTGAAATGTTAAGGCTTAAGGAATTAAGATGAAAGGCACACATATCAACAAAGAGGACATGAATCATGAGAATTAACGCACAGAACAGTTTATATAGGTACATGAAGTTCGTAGGATGCAAATGAAAACAATGCAACAGCTAGTTAGTAAAAATGTAGAACTTTGAAACAAAATCAATAATATTTTGCAATACGCTCATAACATAGCTTAAAATAGAACCACGAACCAGTGGGAGGTGCACGTGATTTCTTCCAAACTTTAACTTTGTAAGGTTTTTCTTCGCCAACATTTGAGGGCGTATTTTATTATAATTATCCCTTTGAATATAATATTTTTGGGGTATATTCGATCGATGGTAGTTTACAAAATTTGACGTAAAATTTTCGTAATTTACACAGTCATTAATTATAATAATATTATGATACTAGATTTTCTTTTCTAAACGAATTAAAATGTCACATGAATATAGAAAGTAAGTAAGAAGAGAAATACGCTAGACTAAAGATAGGAGACATTAGGGTAATCCCACTTCTAGAAATGCCGCCAGATAAAGAATCAAAGAAGCAAGATACCAGAAATGTATGACACGAATCGAAATAAAAAGAACAAGCTGAAACTAGCAATATTCTAGAACAACACAATAATAAAAATGGCCCTACTGCACATGATGATCACAACAATAAAGGCATGTAACCTACTGGGAAGTGACCAGTTGATAGGCTATCGCATCCAATCTCATGACCTATTTTTGTACATTAAGTGGCCTTGAAAGGGCTCGGAGTCAATTGTGTTAGCACTACGAACTCTCTTCGAACTACTATGGAACTAGAAAATACATACACGTGGTAAAATAAGCCCTGTTTGGAAATAGACTCTTTTTTAGGAAAGGGTCGGTTTAAAATGGTCTAAAATCATGAAGTGTTGTGAAACAATACTTTTGGGTTCGTTTTTCAGTGTTTGGGACTTGTAATACACATAATTAGCTTGTAATGTTCCCACTGCTGGGATACAGGCCTTCTCTTTCTGTGAGAGCGAGTGGGCCATAAACTACCACGCGGTACGGCTCAGTGCGGGTTGGTTGATGTCACATGCCTTCGAATTTTTGGTTCTAGAACATCGTTTTCTCACGAGGTTTTTTATTCACCGTATACGAGTCATCTCTAAATTCGTATTTTATGTAGGTACTTATCACAATTTCGATTGATTTTTCTTCTACACTGACATAATCATAATTTACTTCAGCAGTAAGTTTCTCGTCTTGTACGCTATTTTTGAGATCAATTTTATATTCAAGATAATATTATTTTAAAGGCTCATTAAAATTTGCGTGTGACGGAATTATTTTATACTACTGTACTATCGAGTCTTCCTGTATGTTATCATTTATCAAATGGTCATTCAAGCGACAAACGTATAATTAGTTCTGAATCATCAGATTTTAACATTGTAATATATTTAGCTACTGATATTCTGAATAGGCTTCCCCATATCTTTGTAACTAAGTTCTTTAGGCGAATATAAAAAAAAAACTCAAGACTCGAAATTCAGAAGATTTTGGTAGACTCGTACGACAATCTTCTGAAATTCGAGAGAGAATTGTACTCAAGGTATAAATGCTTTGTCAATTGTACCTGGCAAGTGTCCACCTCACCTTGCACAACTTCATATCACGAATTCACGATTTTCAGGTCACTCAGGATAGGTTTTCCACTATCACTCCTCTCGAATAAAAAATCATTCAGTATCCTCAAAATTATGATGATCATAATGTTAGAGAACAAAATACGTCGTATAGTCCTTCATAAAAAATCATCAACTTTTTCAACATCTACAACTTTGATTTCTACCTACCCCGCAGAATAAAGGCGTATACAAATATAATCGTGTATGCCGCGTCACAGATTTCCCCGGACATTGCCGAAAACTTTCCAACATGGCTGCCGCTCCTGCGCCTGAGCAGCGACTTATGCAATAACTGAACCATGACATTTTTTAGTCTACTTTGAGCAATTTTTTTTTTCTTTTATTTTTTTTTTTTAATGTATGTTACTGAATTACTTTGGTCCTTATACTGCAGATTAATTAAAACAAGTTAATAATTAGTGATTCAATTATATTGTACCTATAATTTGTAACCAATCCAATCGCCTTCTGTATAAACAGACAGTGAATTGGACACTATTCCTTGTTAGACGTCAAAGCAAATTTAATTTAAATTCGAATAAGATATTATTGAGCACTCGTAAGTCGTAGGCGATTGCTTGTAAACTAATAACTAGTCATTACGATATACATTGGTTAACCTTTACATTACTAAAACAAAGATAAGTGTTTTATTTTTGTCAGTGAATCTCCAAAAACAATTAAATTTTACCACTTTTCAGGAAGAAAAAATATTATTAGTAAAACAATCAAAACAAATAAAGGCAACATTCTCTTGCATGACATAAGTCGTTCGTCGATCGTTTGACACACATACTGCTGGGTTGCGCAAAGCGGCGCGCGCGCCGGTTGGCACCGGCCCTCTGTTCTGCTTAGCGCATTTTGTAAGTTGGAAACGGATGTCTGGTGGATTCTAGAATCTAAATTGGCTATAAAAAAATAATAACTCATTTTTATATTTAAGTAAAAAGTTAAGTTAGTGACCTAATTTTTCGTGGGAAGTAATTAGGTTCGGAAGTATATTGTATTGATAATGATAGTTGTTTACTCCACCGTAAGAATTTATCTGAAAGGTTATCACTTTATCGTTGAACTAAATAATTACGTAAGTAACAAAAATCACAACAAATCGAGTCCAGCACTATTTTCCATTCCACCCATAATCGCACGGTAAAAAAAAACTCCGAACATTATGATTTCATACAACATAGCATCGTCCAAAAACACAAAAGGCATATTAACGAAAAAAAAGTGAAAGTGAACCACGCACACACGCACACTGGCACGAAACGCGCCCACTACCGTGCGCATACGCACGTAGTGTTAATCTCTAAGTTGATTCATCGAAGTGTAGGTAGACTATTTATTATGTCCACAAATATAAATATGTTAATACGTACATTTGAATTTGAATAGCTAATGAACAAAGATTATGTGAGAAATCGATCACAGTGCAAACATAATCCGAAAATATATTTGTGATCCTATGTCTTTTTGGGTTAATATTTTTTTTTAATTGAATAATTATCATTTTTAATGGAGTTTCCTTGGTTTATTTTAGTGCTATCAGCGATCGGACGATACATACATTAGATTATGAAAGATTCTACAAATGGGACATAGCGACTGAAATTGTAATTAAAATTCTATTCAAATTAGGTTAAAATACAGGCAGTTCTTGAGGCAGCCCTGTCACCCAGCTCATATAAATTACACCCGATGATAACCGTCTTATTTCATTCAATCTAACATGATATAAAACCTACACAGAAAAAACGTTTAGCAGAAAGCGAAACCTCTAATAAATAGTCGCGAAAGTAGAACCCGTTATTATCTATTCTGCCCACAGTGCCCACGCACTATTTGCGAATCTTTTCAATTCATTGATACTTCAATAATCTTTTGTTGCTATTTATAATGTTTCTGGGCGTTTCTGACCTGCCACAACAGTTTTCTTCTTACTAGTCACGCACTATAAACCTTGAATTTTTATTATTTGAAACAAATGTTGTAACTATTATTTTGTTAAGAATTGGCATGAATACGGCATATTGACTAAACACGTCTATGAAAATAATAATAAGCGTTGATACAACTCATGAATGACACTATCCTAACCCGTTATGGAAGAAAGTGAAAATAAAGATGATAAAAAACGGTATGCGGAAGGTCGCGAATGTTAAAAGTACTAGGAATACATAGGCAACACAAGTTAGAAGAAAGTTTGACTTGATAGAGCCTACCAAAGGATCCGTCTCTATAAAAGCCTGAACAAACACAAAAATTGAGCTTCAATTCATTGCTGAAAAAGAAAACCTGATTTAGATTTTACGGGACATGTATGCTCATGAAAAATGTAAACCCAATTAAATAGAATGATTTATTTAAGCCTTGAACGCTTTCTGAAGGTAGCACAATTTCGGAAAAAAATATCCTGATATCAACAAATAGAGATCCTCAAAACTTTACTTATTATCATTCAATGACCTATCAAAGATCAAAGACCGAACGGGGAAGGCTTTGCAGGACAGCAAGCCATGTACCAAGAGCGCATAAATCCAACAGAGTTTCGCCGACACTGAATGGGAACCGGTTTGCCAAAATTTTACGCAGAATGAAGTTTCAAGTTGATGCTACGCAATTAGCATCCACACCCGAATTTAGCTACTAGTGTTCAGTTTCTAAATTTCAAATACATTTAGAACCTCGCGAACTATTGTTCCATAAGCGTGCAAACATAAAATAGTTAAAATCAACAAGTCAAACCGACGGAAGCCATTAAGTAGGGCACGAGAGGCGAAAATTTCAACTTCGACAGTCGAAAAAGTGACTTAATTTGTCGGCAATAAGGTCCAGTTTCCTGCAGTGATGACGCAGCGGTGAAAACGAAAGTCGCCGTCAGACAACGTTTTGCACAAACGAATTTGAATACTAAATATTTCGATCCGGCATTAAAGAGTTATGCTCCTTTTCCAAGAGGCCTGGCATATTTTTCACGGTATTCCGAGCAAAGTTGACATATCCTGAAAGTTGGCACGTCCGGAATGATCCCAGCAGATAATATGTACCTATGCTCCCTACATCCGAAAAGAAATTTTAAATACCACGAGGAAATGACAAAGGCAGGATAAATGATCAAAGAAAATGCAATATTACGGAGCGAAAGTCTGATCGCGATGAGTCTCTGAAATTACATTATCATGAATGCCTAGAGAAATATATAACTTGCAAAATCATAAACGAAAAAGCTGGTCCTAATCTCACTAATGAAGCTACAACTAGATCATTTAACTTAAGTGAAACTAAATGACAGCTAAATCGCAAAGAGACGGTGAGAACAATAACAAAACAAATGTATTTTGTAACCTAGATACTTTCTTAGCAACAGAATTTATTAGCTTCAACGTTAAACGAAAGAGTCCTCTATTGTCCGTTTCTTTATATAAAAAAAACTAATCGTTTAGTTACCAATGGCCAGTATTAATTCGAACAGTTATGTCCAAAATGTTCCTGTACTAGACGTAAGTTAGATCATAATCACCTGCCTAGCCCTTTCCTAACTATGTTGGGGTCTGCTTCCAGACTAACCGGAAACAGCTGACCTTCACAACTCAGTTACTGGGTGACACGATAACCTTTAGTAAGACTGTTGTCAGACTTATAACTACTGACGTCGTACTTAAGTTAGGTATCACAGTCAATGAAGATAGAACTTCACCCCACAACAACCTACATAATTATCTCAATGTTGAGCAGCAACCATCGGCTATATGAACCGTGTCTTATAATAGGTACGTAATTAAAAAAATAGATCGTAAGTAAGCTTATTTAACACAATACATAATCAGCACATATTTGACGTCATTGTAGTTTAGAAGTCGGTCAATATTAGAAAAAGGTGAAATAAGCATTCCTTAGTACATTCGTGTCAAGTAAGTAATTTTAATAACAAAACATTATGCTCTAAAATATTCCATGATTTTAAATAGGTACCAGCCGCAAAAACAGTGTATATTGACTTCAAGCATAACTAAAGCTGACTCCAAGACACTTAAAACGAAACTATTAATCAAAGGACAAACAGATATATATGTATACAATTTCCCTTTACTTAACAAATACAGGGCCCCAAAATAGGTCCCTGAGAGACACTTAAAGGTAAGTGATGCTAATATCCGTAGATATATTCAATGTCAGTATACCCTAATGTTGTAAAGATTTTGGGCTATTAGCCACACAACGTCACATCGGTAGCAAAGAATACCAACACCAGTCACGTGGAACATTAATTTTCACCCAGAAAATTCACGTGAAGTCTAGCTAGGATACAAATATAAAGACTACGTACCAGGATATTATAGGTAGTGAGGAACTGAAATTAGAATACAAATTGACCAAAATCGGAATATTAAAAATATGTATAAATTAGGTACAATATTAATGGTTGAAGGCGTTGTCTCTGCAGAGTTTATGTTAATTAATGTAAAGTTATCACTTCTGTTTTCAGTGTCGCCTACTTTTTTTTAAGAAATTGTAAAAAAAAAAATATCGTCTCTATTTCGTTCTCGTCTAGCTATTTACTTCCAGGATAATCCGGAATTTAGAATGGGGAAAAATATTAAATTAATGACACTAGAAAGAAATGTTTTTTTTTTTTTGGTACAAACGTTTTGTGTATTAAAGTCAGTATTATAGCTGTACATGATGTTATATTTATACATGGCAATAGATACTGAGTTTATGTTGGCGATGAATTTCCGGTAACTTGAGACCTAGTAAAAATTGAGCCCTGACGTTTAAGGTTTCCGCTGACAACTCCAACTAACACAGGTATTGTTAGTTGGAGTTTTCAGCGGAAACCTTATACGTCAGGTGTTTTGGGAGCTAAGTACATTGTATTTTTTAGCGTTCAAAACTTATGAATTCTCTGTCAAAGAATAAATTAAATTGATTCTCAATTTACTTGTCATATAGTTTGCAAAAGCAGTGGCCATTTGGATGTAAAAGGCCAATAAAAAATATTTCATACAGTTTCAATAGCTATTTTTACGTTATCTTATAGCAAACAGACATACCAAACTTTCCTTCGTATAGGTAACATTTTCAGCGCGTATTATCTGAAATCCTTTGGCCATTGCCATTTCAGTGTAGATAATCTTTTTTGCAAATATTCGCGTTATCATTTATGTAATACCGCAAATTTTATCTATGTAGGGTTAAGGCCATATTTAAAGGAAGTGCGATTATTTTTGTATCCAAACTACGTACTTACGTCATTTTTTATTGTTTTTTGCGGTCATGATGATGACTTTTATTTTGATAAATGCTGGTACGAAGACTTCAACAGTTATTACAGTGTTTTAAAATTATATTTTTTAATAGAAGCGATTTTTCAGTTCCAGGTAATTTTGCGGATTCCTCTACCTTTTAAAGGCCGGCAAGGTAACTTTGCATCCTACCAGGTATACAGAAGTTCAAGCGGGTACCTACCATGTGTCTTTGAAGTTGAGTTCCTGCTTACACTAGTATACAAGCTATTTATTATGTCTCTCGTTGATAATAATCTAATATGCGTGCGTATATCGTAACCTAATCACATACACTAACATATAGCCGCTTCGAAAGTGACAGTAACTTCATTTGGTTCGCAAAGCGCGTACTACTAGACTCGCGATTCGAGTTAATATTCAACCTTAATCCATGATAATAAGAAGCAAAATAAATAATTAAAGGAATGCGTGATTTTCATCACGCCGTCGTAAATTGAAAAAATAAACAAATGTAGTGGGACGCGTGGTCCTTTCACTAAATTGAAACTGGTTCTTCTCTCCTACAGTGTGAGTTTGACAAAGATGCTTTTCACGAAAACGAAAATCATAAACTAACTAAAATTGAACTAAAAACCGTAACATAAAGTTATATGACAAACTTGATCTATTCTTGAAAACCAAGTACCAGGACTCCATGAATCGTAGCTGGCAGCAGTAACGTAAGCAGAATACCGTTAGGAAACATACCGAGCTGTCATAAATTCTACAGAGATTAAAATCCAGTACCGTACTGCCAAAACCAGAGATCGTAAACTGTAGTATAGTTCAAAGACAACTTCTGAGAACTGATGAGACCCTAGTATTACATCGCATGAATATTACGCAAGCGAAAAAGCTGATAGGCAAGGTACAGTTAATATAAAATCCATATCCATCAACGGGACTTCAATGAGTATTAGCAAAACACATAACTTTCACAATGATTCTGATTAAACGTGACTGTATTATTGAAAATCACGTGCATTTCAACGTAACAATTGTAAACGATCTATTATAAATTGAGTTTTGAAAAAACAATTATGGTTGAGAACACGTGAGCAGAAAATCTTAGTAATATGTTAGTTGTAGTATACTCGTACTTAACCACAACATCCTGACTCAAAGGACCTATTTTATGATTGTTGATGAAGTATTTCTTGAACAAATATAAATTCTAATATATGCTAATATCTGAATAGAAGAAATCAATATCATTGATGGCTTCTGTCCATATTTGACACACTTTAACATTATTGAGACCATCAGAGTAATCAATCAATCGGTTTCAAAGTAAAACCAATGTACATCGCTTGCAGAAGCCACCGTTAGTTATCGGTCAACTGTAGGAAAAAAGTCACCTGAGAGATGATTAGCAATCTATCACTTAAGGCTTACACCACATACACATGGAACAATATTGCAACATGTAGTTGCAGTAAGCTATCAGCGATCTACACACATCGGACAAAAAAATACCCAAAGTACCAGAAAAAGTTATCATAGCTCTAAAACATGTATCAGCAGAAATTGAATTGGAAAACAGAACGATATCGGAAAACTAACATGAATTCATAGACGTAAATAAAATAACTATAAGCATTGTGTGATAAGGTGAAAGCCCCTATGAGTCACTCCCTAAATATTTAGTTCTTCCCCATTATCGAGATAAAAAATTGGCATGTGCGATAAAAACGCAGTGTGCAATTTTATAATAAACATTTTTGGAACATGGCTAAAAAGCATATGAACTATGAAGCTATAGATATACTACTATAACGACTAGTAAATAATGATGCTAAATTATAATTAGGTCAAAATGAAGATGCTTTTGAAGCTTAAACTGCCACAGAAGTGATTAGTTAATGATGTAATTTTAAATGCAATTGAATCATCTAGCCAAATTATGTTTTCGCAGAAAACTAGTCATGATATTAAAATGGTTAAAGGAAGAGAGTATTATGAATGTATGACCCAAAAATTGAATATCATTTGGAATTTTATTGTGATGTGAACTGTGATATACGAAGTGAAAACTGAATGGAACGTAACTGAAATAAAATTGTTGGTCACGTGAACAATATAAATAACGAAAGAGCGATAATTATGCATTTCCAGTCACATTCACACCAATGCCTCAAATTCAGTCGCTTTACAATCAAAGAAACACTCATACAAACTGAACGACACTTCGGAACTACTCTACAATAAACCAATTACGTAACGCTCTCATAAAATACAAAAAAACCTTTTTCTTTACATCATATGATTTACGACTTTCCATGCTCCGCACGAAAATAATCACACACACAATTTTTATATCGCACACAACACAGGCACGAATGCAGTTGGTACACACGTGTGTGAATACTCACCTATAATGGTCAAAGTGAGTGATCCGGCGCTTGCGGCGCCCCTAGCTGCAGCATCGATCGGCACAGCTCGGTGATCTCCGGGTGGTTCAGGTTGATCAGATGCACGTACATCTGTTTGTGCAGGCTCAGTTCCCCTGACACCGCCTCCAGCCTCTTTAGTAACACATCTTTCTCCCTGAGGAGTGTCTTCACCTTTTCTTCCACTTCCCGGGAACGCACTTTTGCCTTTTCGCGAGACTTCCTCACTGCTATATTGTTCCGTTCGCGTCGCCTTCTGTACTCATCTGTACCTTTGTCTAGCACTTTTCCTGACGACGAGCGCCGCGGAGGAGCAGTCTTGTGTTTCAGTAGCGGAGGGAGGAGAGGTGCTCCTAGGGGTGGTAGTGGTGTGAATCCTCCACCGTATGGCCCACTGACGCCGACAGTCGGCTGAGGATTATATTGGCCAGTATATTGTGCACATGACACCGATCTTCGATAATCATGGGGTTCGGGAGGCTCTTCCTTTATGGGAGGTGCCTGCTCGTGCCCTTGATTCGTCTGAACGGGAGCGTAAGACGCCCCTGAGTGAACCGGCTGTGGCATGTACGCCAATGTGGTCCGATTGTACCTTGGCTGAGGAGATTTACCACCAGGAAGAATTTCCTGGAATAAGGCCATACTCTCCTCACTTCGGAACTGGTCCTCAATGAGGTGTTGTAAATCCAAACTAATTTCCTGTCCATTGAGCTCGTCTAGGTCCGGAGGCGGGAAGGTCTGTCGTTTATCCTCTACTGTCTTCTTGAGGTCTGGTTGTGGTGGTGGTGGTGGCGCTGCGGCCTGGTCGTACATCTGCGGGGACTCCATACCGCCGCCCGGGCCAATCACGGGCCCAGCGGCGCCGGTAGCCCGTGGCTCCACTTCAAAGCACTGAGAAGCCGTCACTAAAGCACATGCACCGTCCAGTTAAATCCTTTGCGTGTTGCGTTCGCGTTGATCACGTGTAGGTGCGGAGCGGTAGTGGCGCGCGTGCGGGCGCGTCGGCGGTCGGGCGCGAACTGCGCGCCGCGCCGCCCGCGCACTGCACGCAAGGTTGCCCGGAAGGAAGCGCTGAAGTTGCCGCTGAAAGTTCGCGAGTAAAAGTTTGCGCGGCCGCCGCCTGGTTATGTGGGTGTTTGCCCTATTGATTTTTGTGTGCTAATATTTTATTTTTAGATTAAATTTTTGGTCTTTTGAGGCAGGTATATGAGGTGATAGCTGAAAGTATTTAAGTATGGTACTTTTTATGTGACAGATAAAATCAAACATCTTTTTATAGTAAGTATTTCCTTTTTTACATTAAATGTTGTTTAATATAAAAAAAAAACTTAAAACATGTCAAAAATTACTTAGTCTAGCTTTTGGGCTAGGCTTCGCCCGCGTGGGATGTTCTCATGGGACCTACATGTCCCATGAGAACGTACTATCAGGATTAAGAGTACGATATGTGTTAATCCAGGTAAACAATGAACTTTTAATAGAAATCTATTGGTTTACGCGACGCATGCCAGCAAAGCTCCCATTCAGCATGATTTTTTCCGACATCTTCAACAATCATCGTCATAATTATCTTATTATGACTGACAGACAGACAGACGCGGCGGGGGACTTTGCTTTATAATATGTAGTGATATCTATAAGTTCGTACACCAAAATGTTTGAACTACTACCAGCGTAATAGTTTAAGTAGTTAAATAAGACTCATTAATTAGTATAAGTTAAAACGATTGCACTTAATAGGTAGAGCGATTGTAAAATAATTACTGTTGCACTTTTATGATAACTCTAATAGTAGATAGTAGTAATTACACATGTAATGTAAAATTAGGTAAGTAGGTAGTTAATAGTTTCTTCTTATAAAAATTACAAATGCATCTTTGCTAAATGTTTGAACATTTGGCAAAGATGCATTTCGTCGCCTTAGAGTGAAAACCTCGGAAATGCATTTTTGCTAAAATTTATTTTATTGCATTTCTAGGAAGAAAACCTCGCAACGCACATTCTGATCTGACTAATTTATTCATTCGATACTCGGAGCGCCATTTCTAACAGTACATAGTATTTGCATGCATTTAGGTCGAGTTTATTGTACGAATACCTATGTATAGCATTTTATGCATTTTGGACAATAATATAGAATCGAAAAGTTTCAGATTTCAGGTTTGTTCCCATAGTAAAAGTTGTTCATAATGATGAGTACAATGACCTAAGAGGTTGCTGGTGTTTTACCAATAACCCTGTAGGTATATATTTTTTGATGAGCAGTTGATATAAGGCTATTGTATAACTTAGATAATTACAAACTGACCCATTAAAAAGTGAAAAATAAAAACATTGTTACAAATAATAAAAAATAAAAACACTAGAAAGTGAAAAATAACAAAAATACAATATGGTGGCAAAAAACTAAAATACAGATCCTAAGACACCGACTTCCGAAATTAAAGCAATATTTCACTCACAAGTGTTTTTTTTCTATTTTTTTTTTGTAAGTTTTTGAAGTTTTGAAACAAGTTTCATTAGCAAACGTAGGTACCTATTTAAACTTGGTTTTTAGGGTTCCGTACCAAAATGGTAAAAAAGGAACCCTTATGGTGTCACTCACTGTCTGTCTGTCTGTCTGTCACAGCTGGATATCTCAAGAACTACTAATGCTATCAACTTGAAATTTGGAACAGTTTTATATGACGTTTACCCAACTATTTTGCAAATAAGAAAGAAATAAAAATATTTATATTTTTTTTGTAACATGTGCTGAAAGGGGGTCTTATAGGGCATGTGGGGTATCATATGAAAGAGCGCTGTTTGCAAATTCTTAAACATTTTGTTATTTTTTTAGGCCGCATAGTTTTCGACTTTTGATGAAAAATTAAAAAAAAAATACTGTTCCCCCCCCACACCCCCCCCCCCTATCTCCGAAGTTTGCAAAGGGAAAAATCTGAAATTATTCTATGTGATAGAAGTTTATGTGAAGATTACAGGAAAAATAAAACGATGTCTCTAAATAGCACACTTTTTCAGAAATCGGAACGGAACCCTCGGTGCTCGAGTCCGACTCGCTCTAAACTTTGTGGATGAGGTAAATTATTTTATAACTAAGTAGGTATTTGTTTAACGTGGTCAAATGAAAGTTGTTTTTTTTTTTGTTTTCTTTTCTTTGCAGTTTTCCCAGTTGCTATTACCGCTTATTATGACGTACAGATCGGTACTTACATATTTTTAATACCATACATCATCATCATCATCTGCCTAGCCTTTTCTCAACTATGCTGGGGTCAGCTTCCAGTCTAACCGGATGCAGCTGAATACCTGTATTTTACATGGAGCGACTGCCTGTCTAATTTACACAACCCAGTTACTGGGTAAAGACTGGTTGTCAGACTTACAAATAATTTAAATGAATTGAAGTAAAAGAGATTAATTATATAAGTCAAAATTCAATCAAATCAAGGTGATAAAATATGACTTTAGGCAAAAATGTACAAATGTTTACTTAGATAAGTTTTTAAGTCTTAAAATCTTTTGTAGAATAATAACATTTGCTTATAAGAAAGTCAAATAATTTACATAAAATTTTCTGAGGCTAAGAGTTTTGAAGCCATCGGGTAATTTGTTATAAATAGTAATGGAAATGCAGTATACATTATTAAATGATTCGATGACTTGCTTTTAGCATTACATTTATTAGTTAAGAGTTAATTTTCTGTAAAATTTACATCTGTTCTGATTTTAATTAAATCAATCAATCTGCCTTGCCTTTTCCCAACTATGTTGGGGTCGGCTTCCAGTCTAACCGGATGCAGCTGAATACCAGTATTTTACATAGAGCGACTGCCTATCTGACCTCCACAACCCAGTTACTGGGTAATACGATACCCCTTGGTAAGACTGGTTGTCAGACTTTCGGGCTTCTGACGACCCGTAACGACTGTCAAAGATCCACAAATAACAGCCGCGACCAACGGCTTAACGTGCTTTCCGAGGCCCGGAGGAATCTCGGTATGTAAAGATGGTCACCCATCCACTGACCAACACCGGCAAGCGTAGCTTAACCTGACGGATCGACCCGTGCGGCTGTTAATACTTAGCCACAAGCGTAATTAAATATTTTTCTCAATATTCAAGATTTAGAAAACTCAAGTGACAATCGACTTTTGTTGCTGGCTGTACCTATTGAAAGAGCACCATGAAGTTTCATTTCGACTCTTTTCCTACAGGAAACGACAGTGCACCTAAATACAGAGTTGGCATTTACTATGTAAAAATAATTAGAAGGCTAAAAGTCACCCAAAGGGCAATAGAGAGGGCATGCTTGGAGTTTCCCTACGTGATCAAATCAGAAATGAAGAGATCCGCAGGAGAACCAAGGTAACCGACATAGCCCGAAGAATTGCCAAACTTAAGTGGCAGTGGGCAGGGCAAATTGCTCGCAGAACAGGAGGCCAATTCCGGTGGCATGGAAATGATCTCCATGGTCGAAATATCCGTCGAGAAACTGCTTATCTCCGTCGAAAACGAAAAAATGCTATTCTAACGATCTCCATTCATAAATTTTTCGATCGCAAACCAGCGAGATATCACGGCTGGTCCTAAGGTATGGAGATATGAAATCTCCGTTGGAACATCTGTCAAAATTTATATTCGTAGGTTTATATTCGTATTTTTTTTTTTTGGTATCTACATGTAGAGGCTTAGGGGTTTATGGGTTACATAAAGGGGGGCCAAATTTTTATTATTTTTGCGATAGGACACACCGTTTTCGAGATATAAGCAAAAGAAAAAAAAAATACAGTACTGTTTTTGCACTTGAAGTCAAGGTGTTGGTGTGAATTTTAGTTCATGACAACTAATTTTATTCCACACCTTTTTAATCGCGATTAAAAATAGTCTTATATAGGTACTTAATATGAAAATTAAAACCTACCTACGTCAGAAAAAGGACACAAATCATGCGAAATGCGTTTCTGATCACGCTACTTTGCAATTACTATTTTCAGTAAGTAATTATAAAAAAAAAACACAGAGAAACACAATATACTAAAATTATCTTTTGTAATGTGTTTGCTTGGATTTAATAAATTAAACACGTCATTAATACTAAAAAAAGAAAAACGTAGCATAATCGATTATAATCAAAGTGAATCGATAAAAATGGAACGTCTTTTAGACGAGATTATTTTCTCCGTTGTAAATCTTTCTCCATGGTCAACCAGAATACGGTTTTTTGATAGTATCGAGATTTGAACCGGACATTGATGCGGAGATTTGAAACAGAGATTTATCTCCATGGTCGTGATATCTAGCTCGAGCCCCATCGGCCATCAGGGCCTCAATTCCGGCCCTGATGGCCGATGGGGCCGAAAGGTTCTGGAGTGGCGACCGCGTACCGGAAGACGTAGCGTTAGAAGGTCTACCACAAGGTGGACCGATGTCCTTGTGAAGGCCGAAGGAATCCGCTGGATGCGGGAAGCACAGAACCGGTCGAAGTGGCGGTGCTTGGACAGGCCTATGTCCAGCAGTGGACATCTTTCGGCTGAAATGATGATGAATGAATTATGACGAAAAAATAAATCATTCAAACTCAAAGCATTTATTTCAAATAAACCAATTACAGGCACTTTTGAATTGTTAAGGGGTCGGTCAATCAGAAAGATGAAGCTAGTCGCCCATTCCAAAGCGCAGATCTCTATGGAGAATAACGGGCAAGAAACTCCACGGACACTCTTTTAAATCAAATATTTTACAAAATATTGGTTACATCCTTCATATTGAAAATATACATGTGAGAACAATGTAGAAAGACGTGCACGTTAAAAGCGTCCGTAATACGAAAAAGATAAAAACTAAAAACAACTAAATAAAAAAAATAAAAAATGAATACTAATTTTCTAATTTTGAGACTATAGACCTATCTTACACGCTCCTGCTTCCCCCAATCGTGGGCCAAAATCTCCAAACAATCGATTGACCACGTTCTATTTAACGATTGTCACAACTCGATGATATTGGTCGATTGCGTAGATACCGATTGATATCAAGTTCGTGCCGATAGCTGCGTTCAGATGGAAGCGTCATCACGTGTGAAGTCACAACATGTGAAACGATTCACTAGAATCTGTTTTTAAATGATAAACGCATTTCGAAATTCCTTAGAAAAAAATTACTATCTGTTGTAAAAAAAAATACACATACAAATATAGGAGCTCGTGGCTAAGTAATAACAGCTGCACGGGTCAATCCGTCAGGTTAAGCTACGCTTGCCGGGGTTGGTCAGTGGATGGGTAACCATCTCTACATACCTGCAGTAATAACGAGGGGTATCGTATTACCCAGTTACTGGGTTGTGGAGGTCAGATAGGCAGTCGCTCCATGTAAAATACTGGTATTCAGCTGCATCCGGTTAGACTGGAAGCCGACCCCAACATAGTTGGGAAAAGGCTAGGTTGATTGATTGACACATACAAATATTATAAACTCACCCTTTTTAGGGTTCCGTAGTCAACAAGGAAACCTTACAGCTTCGCTATGTCCATCTGTCCGTACGCAGCTTGGCTCAGAGATTCTTACACCGGTATTCAAGAATGATGCTATTGGTCTCACAGTACGCACCACCGCATAGGGCCGGTAAATCCGATTCATAAACAATACCTGAGTGATTTGCTACGCTATGCGTTCACTTAGACGGACCCTTACGTAAAGTAGCTGGAGAGGTATTTTAACACGTTCAGACCGGCACCTCATGAGTAGGTACTTGGTATCCTACGGCGCCAATCTTCATGTGACCACCGGTGATACATCACCGCCCCATGAACCAAAAGTCTTGCCGAAATTATATCCACCTCCTGAGCTGCACTATGAACATTTGTCAATTTTACTAGGCGGGGACGGTAAATACAACTCTTTCTCTCAAGGCGGCGCGAATTTTTTAGTACTTTGAATGTATAGTGTGACGTGACCACCGGTGGTACACCCCGCCGTGGCAGCAAATACTCCGTGCTCCACCGGTGGTACACGCCGGTCGGAACGTGTTAACCAACGCATAGCGTGTTGCTTCCGATATAAGAATTTTATATTTCTATGGTTGCTTGTAACAGTGAAGGACTCCTTTTCAGGAGAATGTTTCTAACACGCTAGTAGTAATTTTTGTTAGTATCATTCATGAATACGGGCCTTTGTACTAGAAAGCTATAGGATATACATATTCATCACGCCGACAAAGTGGTAAAATAAAATCATGAAAAAAAAGTTTTTAGGCTACCTTCTGTACCCCATGGGGTACATGAGAAAAAAAAACATCACCACTTTACGTTCCAACAACACCCCAAACCATGGTGTGGGGTGTTGTTGGATGGGTCTTTCAAAAATATTGCGGGTTTGTGAAAACAATTTTTCGATTTAGGTATGCGTTTCTGAAATATTAAGCTTTAAAGTGCTAATTTTTGATAGAGTCAAGTGTAAGTAACTAACCGTTTAGCTGGCAGGGGGCCCCTGCCAGCTAAACGGTTAGTTTTGAATGGGTGAAAAATTCACGGTAGTAGTATATATAACGAAATTAAAAGGAAAACTATCACAGCTAAGTAGGCTTTTTAAGTTTACGAGTAATAGTCATGAAACAATAAAAAACCCTCTTCTTAGTCCGCATTACTGTGCAACTACGGAACCCTATTACTGCGCGTGATCTAACACGCACTTGGCCGCTTTTTCCTATGAGGGTTAGGCAGAAACTACACAGAACGCCACATAAATACAGATTAATACAGATGGGACACTCCGCAGTTTAGGTATGAAGCTACAAGTACGCGGCACGCCCCTCTCAAGGGGCCAATTCAGTAGGTCAGAAGGTATAAGAGTTACGCGATAGAAAGAGAGGCAACTTGTAGTTGAATAAGCGTAGTGCGACCTGAATTGCACTTTATTGTGTCGTAGCAAGGGTCGTTTTTTATTTTGCAGAGTGTCCCATCTGTATTAATCTGTGACAGAACTAGTAAGATCTAACATAATCCTTTTGCTTCGTTTATATTCAATCTCTTGCCATTATCCCAAATTATTTGGGGTCGAAGCAACATGTATTCTTCTTCCATATATCTACTTCTCAATATTAGTCGTCACCTCGGTAGTCCACCCTTTCTTTCACACAGCCCATTCATCGTTTCTTTGGTCTTCACCCTTTTCATAACAAAACCATTTAAAAGATGTTGATCGCAAATGATTACTTCTTTTATCTATATATATAAAATTCAAAGTCCTGACTGACTGATTGACTGACTGATATATCAACGCACAGCCCAATCCGCTGGACCTAGAGACTTGAAATTTTGCACATAGATACCTTATACAGTGTAGGCATCCACTAAGGAAGGATTTTTGGAAATTCCATCCCTAAAGGGGTAAAATAAGGGATGGAAGTTTGTATGAAAAATCTTATTCCTTGAGGTAATAAACTTGAAACTTGGCATGACTATCTATCTACATAAATTATAAAGATTGTCATTTTTAGTTTTCCTAAACTACCCCCTCAGGAGGGATTGGGGGGTGTCAAAGTTTGTATCAACGCACAGCCCAAACCGCTGTGTCTAGAGATTCCAAATTTGGCACGTATGTTCCTTGTGAGGTGTAGGGGTGCACTAAAAAAGTATTTTTCAAAATTCAACCCCTAAAGGTGTGAAACAGGGGGTCCAAAGTGTGTATGAAAAATCTTAGTCCTTGAGTTAATAGACTTGAAAATTGGCATTTTTAGTTTTTCTAAACTATACTCCCTCACGAGGGATTGGGGGGTCTCAAAGTTTGTATGTAGGAATTTTAAAATGATAAACTGACTGAATGACTGGGTGATATATCAACGCACAGGCCAAACCGCTGGGTGTAGAGATTCCAAATTTGGAAAATATTAATTTAAAGGGTGCATTAAGAAAGGATTTTTCAAAATTCACCCTCTAAAGGGGTGAAACGGGGTCCAAAGTTTGTATGAAAAATCTTATTCCTTGAGTCAATAGACTTTAAACTTGGCATGAATATTTATCTAAGTAAACTATAAAGTTTGACATTTTTAGTTTTTTTAAACTACTCGCTCAGGAGGTATGGGGGTGTGTCAAAGTTTGTATCAACGCACAGCCCAAATCGCTGTGTCTAGAGATTCCAAATTTGGCACGTAGGTTCCTTGTGAGGTCTAAGGGTGCACTAAGAAAGGATTTTTCAAAATTAACCCCTAAGGGGGTGAAACGGGGGTCCAAAATTTGTATGAAAAATCTTATTCCTTGAGTTAATAGACTTGAAACTTGGCACAAATATTTATCTAAGTAAATTATAAAGTTTGTAATTTTTAGTTCTTCTAGACTACCCCTCAGGAGGGATTGGGGGTTGTCAAAGTTTGTATCAACGCACCGCCCAAATCGCTGCGCCTAGAGATTCAAAATTTGGCACGTAGGTTCCTTATGAGGTCTAAGGGTGCACTAAGAAAGGATTTTTCAAAATTCAACCCCTAAGGGGGTGAAACGGGGGTCCAAAGTTTGTATGAAAAATCTTATTCCTTGAGTTAATAAAACTTGGCAGGAATATTTATCTAAGTAAACTATAAAGTTTGTGTTTTTAGTTTTTCTAAACTACCCCCACAGGAGGGATTGGGGGTCTCAAAGTTTGTATGTAGGAATTTTAACGCGCGTTCCGGTTTACTTAAAACTCAGTATTTATACTTGAAACCAAAAATTACGAATAACGTGTGGGGTAATCAATTTTACAGGTCGGACGGCAATTCTCGCGCAAAGGTTTTACTGCGGGGCTTAACTCGAAAATTGGTGTAAATAATCTTTCTTTTAAGTTACGGAAATCTTCCAAACGATTTTTTAAAACTGTATCCCTGTGGGCGAAAACAAGGAATATAGTTTAAATATGAAAAATCTTATTCATTTGCTTAATTAAGTTGAAACTTGGCACGAATACTTGCCTAAGCAAGTAATAAAGTTTGTCACTAATAGTTTTTTCCCCAGAGGGAAGGTTAGAGGGGAAGGTGGGAATGGGAGGGGGTGGTGAGGAGGGAAAGGGGAAGGGGAGAGGGTGGTGAGGAGGGAAGGCGGGAAGAGGAGGGTGTGGTGAGAGAGGGAGGGGAGGGGTGGTGAGGAGGAGGCTGAGGGGGAGGATGATGTGGGGGCGAGGGATAGGAGAGCATAGTGAGGGGGAGGGTGTGGAGAAGGAAAGAGGGGGCGGGGAAGAGGTGTGAGGGGGCGGGGAGGTTAGCGGGAAAGGGATGTGGTGAGGGCGTGATAGAGAGTTGGGGATGGAGAGGGTGAGGGGGGCGAAACGGTACAGTGAGGGGGAGGGTGAGAGGGTGGGAAGGGCAGGGGTTAGAGAGAGAGGAGGGGTGAAAGGGAGATTAGGGGGAAGAGGGAGCAGTGCCTTTACACATTAAAGTTGCTTTTTGTATAGCACTGATTCATTAAAGAAACCCAGCCCGACAGAAATTACTGAATAGAATAGAAAGTCGGAAACTCGGAACGACACAAAAAACAGGAGTAAACTCCAGTCGTGCGACGGAGCTGACACACACGCTTTTTTTTATTTGTTTGAACGCGCTAATCTCTGGAACTACCAGTCGGACTTTAATAATTATTTTTGCATTTCATAGCCCAGTTCTTAAGGAAGGCTATAGGCGTATTTAACATCCCACTAGAACTCTTAAGTGCCGAGCAAAAAAAAAGTGAGAAAGAACGCTAAGCGAAAACGATGTAATAGCCCGGGAAGGCAATGCGATGCGACAGGGTGGGTTGGGGGAACATGAAATTTTACGCGGAAGAAGTTGTGGGCAGAAGCTATCTCAATATTTTTGTTCCTGTGGCATATTTTCCGACATTCACGCGGGCGAAGCCGCGGGCAAAAGCTAGTAAGTATATAATGTTTATTCACAGCCACATGTGTTGCTTGACCTAGTACATAACTGCTGATTTTAGCACATATTTACTTTTTGTAAACGGTGCAGAATTTGATATTTATTCGCGAAAATATAATGAAGCTACTTAATTATTAATGAGAAGTTAAATTTACTCAAATTACGAACAAACGGTGCGGTGTGTTTTTTTTTACTTCAGCATGTATCAAGCAATATATGTGTATAATGTTTCGAAGAAACTGAAAATAAAATATCGTAGTAAAGTGTGATTATATACATAGGAGCTCGTGGCTAACTAATAACAGCCGCACGGGTCGATCCATCAGGTTAAGCTACGCTTGCCGGGGTTGGTCCGTATATGGGTGACCATCTTAACAAACCGAGACTCCTCCATGCCTTGGAAAGCACGTTAAGCCGTTGGTCCCGGCTGTTATTCGTGGATCTTTGACAGTCGTTACGGGTCGTCAGAAGCCCGAAAGTCTGAAAACCAGTCTTACCGAGAGGTATCGTATTACCAAGTTACTGGGTTGTGGAGGTCAGATAGGCAGTCGCTCTATCTAATAAAACATTTTGACGAGTTATGCGAACATAAGCGGTTTTAGGTTTGGTCTCATAGTAAAAGTTCTTAATGATGAGTACAATGACCCCTTAAGAGGTTGTCACTTATTTAAATTACACATTTTTAGGGTCCCGTACCTCGAAAGGAAAACGGAACCCTTACAGGATCACTTCGTTGTCCGTCTGTCTGTCTGTCAAGACCCTTTTTCTCAGGAACGCGTGGAGATATCAAGTTGAAATTAATATCAAATACGTAAGTCTATAGTCCCTTACACATAGAATTTACTCTAAGCCCTTACAATTGTAAAAAAATCAAGCTTCTAAATCAACGCAATAAAAAATACGGCCATTTATGCGACATATTTTGATACTCGCAAGTAAATCAAAACCTATAGGGTACTTCCCGTTGACCTACAATCATGAAATTTGGTAAGAAGCAAGGTCTCACAGCAAAAGCAAAGGAAAAAGTCCGAAAATTGATTACAAATAATCAATTTTCGGACTTTTTCCTTTTTCAGTTTTACCACATAAAAAAAATAGTTTTTAATTTTTTTTTTCTGGCAAAATGTGGGTGTATAGATACACCTCTGCCCAACCCTTCGGGGAAACAAGGCGTGATGTTTACGAATAGTTTTTTGCGAATACAAACTTAAAGATGCGGTTGAAAAATTGTCCGTGACGTATCAATGTATGGGAAAACATGTTTTTCAACTCAATGTTAAGTTTGTCTTTGGGATAAATTCTTTTCAACTGCGAAACCCTCATTGTGCGTGGTCCGACACGCACATGTCCGGTTTTTGTTTTGTATATAAAAATCAACTGCCGTGCATTAGTCTCGCAAAAACTCGAAAATGGCTAATCCGATTGTGATGAAACTTTGGTAAGTTGTTGTGTACACACCGGAGAAGGTTCCTAATAAAAAAAAAAATATTGTATCGCAACGCAGGCATTCGCTAGTGTTTCATAAAAATTAAACGGACTTAAGAGCGTTGGCTCGGTACGGCATTTCATACAAACTTTCAAGTCCTTTTTTATCGAAATGAATGAACCGATTTTAATGAAACTTCATACGCATAAGCAGGATACATAGGTCTAAAAAGTTAGTTGAGAACATTTTCTAAATGTCTTATTTAAAAAAAGATAAATGGAAATCTCTGTTTCTATGGACTATTTAAAATCGGTCTAATTTAGCTGCAACACTATTTTTCGAAAATGTTCTTAACTAACTTTTTAGACCTATGTATCCTGCTTATGCGTATGAAGTTTCATTAAAATCGGTTCATTCATTTCGATAAAAAAGGTCTTGAAAGTTTGTATGAAATGCCGTACCGAGCCAACGCTCTTAAAAATAAACTGATGAAATGTGGGTGTAGACCATAGAAATACAATTGTCTGGGGAATCTATGATCATTATTGCTTGATGATCATTGTTTTGTTTTTCGTTTCAAATAATTTTAGTATTTTCAATTTGTATTTTTGCACCTCACAGTTTAATTACTCATTTATTTTCAGAAAATATAAGTGTTAAAAGTTGGTGGTTGTGGTTTAAAAAATAAATAAATTATAAAATTATAATTTTTTAATAAATTTAAATATTTTTGTACAATCCTTAGGCCTCATTTACGGAGACGCGGGGCGTCGCGCGTCGCGTTTAAGGCGCAGATTTCCTGAAAACGATAAAAAATGTGGTTTTTAAAGCTGTGTATCTCATAAACCGTAAATAATTTTGACATGTAAAAAAAAATATGATATTTTCAAGTCCTTTTCGTACACAGTGATGGAAGCCAAAACATAATTAAACATACTTTAATGCTAGCCCGATCATGATAAACATGACATATGTCTTCACGTGTCATTGCCGTTCACACAGACAGCGCAAGCGCAATACAGCAGAAAGTAAAAACTGGTCACTGGGCCATTGTCTCATAACCAACACAATCAGTTTTCTTCTGAGCCTTAGAATGTATTGGCTGAAAAACTGTTGGTTCAATATACTTACTATACGATTTAAGATAGTATTCAGTTAGAAGAGGAGTCCTTGACTGGGAACCTGCCAAAGGTGGCTGGGACAGGCTGGACGCAGTTGGATGCTTCTGTCTAGCTGTGGATTGTGATAGATGGCTTTATTTACTGTTTCAAAATAGGCTCAAAAAAGGATGTGAAATTATCGCCAATCTATGCAGACAAAGATCGCAGATTGTTTGGATGACAAGAGGACAAGAAAACATGGATGGATTGTGTAAGAAAAGATATGAAAGAGAAGGGAGTGAATGATAGCGTGACGGTTGACAGGAGAGCATGGAAAGAGAAACCGTGTTGCGCCGACCCCACGTTAAAGTCAGGCTCAACTTATGTCCAGGTCTAAGTCAAGCCTAAATTTATATTTGTAAAATGGATGGTTGCTGACCATAAGCGTACGGCGAGCAGCGTCCTCTTCATCATCATCTCCCTGCCCTTGTTCCGTGTTACGTGTGTCTTTCCATTCTCCCCTGTCAGCCGTCACGCTTAAGAAAGGATGCGAAATTATCGCCACTTTATATAGACAGAAATCGCAGATTATTTATAAGCAAACAAGATGATAAGAAATATGGAAGGATTGTGTGAGGAAAGATTTAAAGAGAAGGGGTTGACAGGGGAGAATGGAAAGAGAAAACGTGTTGCGCCGACCCCACGTAACATGGGATAAGGGCAGGAAGGTGATGATAAAGAGGACGCTGCGCGCCGTACACTTGTGGTCAGCAACCATCAATTTTCCAACTAAAAAGTAAGGCTCGACTTATGTCCAGGTCCCAAATCAACTGACCAAACGCAGAAAGCGTATTTTTTTAATAATAACATCGGAGTAAGCTATAAGCCCTTTAAAGTATCACTCCTTTTCTGTTCAATCCCAAGTTGCCATCCGCAAGTAAAACTGGCGCCATCACAGACACAAATCAGCATTACAGACAACTATTGGCATTTCTATTACGACTCGTAATCAATAAAGGAACCCAGTTCACCGGATAACTGACTCTTGATTATGGCATTACATATTATTTTATAATACGCCTAGACTGTTATTTTCCTTGGTACAGCTAGTGCATACTAAAGCCCTAGTAACAGTCCCCCCTCCACTAGGGTGGGGGTGGAGGGGGGTGCGGTGAGCGGCCCGACTGCTGTGACGCAACCCTGCGCCCGCGCAATGTAATGCGTTCGTGGTGGAGTGGCGAACGATCGGAAGTGGAACACGTCTTGAAGATTTAAAAAAGAATTTGTTCTTTGAATTAGCAACGAAGAAAATAAAATAAGTAAATACTCGAAGTAAGTTATCTTTTTCTTTCATACCAAGCTGAAGCTGTCATTCAAGCTGAAGATAAACATATAACTAAGAAGGTATAATATCTCTAAACAGTCTTAATTATTCCCATATGTCTAGGTTTGCAATTTTCTGTTAAACATTGCAATATACTATGGGACCAAATCTGGAATGGCTAAAAAAATCATCTGTTCCCTACATTTTGGTATGCACCAGAAGCAGCGCCAATTGATAAGTTTAGCAAACGAAATCATTTAAAATATATATATATATATCTTACTAGCACTTCCCGCGCGGCTTCGCCCGCGTGGATGTCGGGAAATATCCTAAGGTTACGAAAATCCATCCTTTTTCCCTGTCTACATTATAAAGGGAACCTCTGTGCAAAATTTCAGCTTTCTAGGTTCAAGGATTTGGGCGTTGTTGAGTCAGTCAGTCAGTCAGTCAATCAGAACTTCTCTTTTTATTTATATATATAGATAGATAGATTATTATATGATTCTCTGCGTAAAGCCAGAAATAATAAAAATAAAAACCCTCACAATTTTTTATATTCTCAAAAAAAACATAAAAACTGACACAGTACAATCGATAAATAAAGAAAAGTCAAAGAAGTAACAATAAAAAATCAAACAAATAAAATTCATCATCATCATCATTTCAGCCGAAAAACTCTAGTGCTGGACATAATAGGCGTTCCTCAATCGCCAAATAATATTCATGCCTTGCAAAAATCTTACAATGGCCAATACTATATACACGAACGTCTCAGTGAATGGATAAGTAGGCGAGCGACAGCAGAAAGTGGTTGCAGTGACGCAACCGCGCCGGTAACCCAGTCACCGTGCCGTACCAGACGATGGTGCCCACCATCACGACGCGCCAGAAGAGGTGGTAATGCCATCCGTAGCTAATAATGGTCCTAAGGACCGCAATGATGAGTCTTTGACCGAGGAAGTACAGAAACATTCTTCCTTGATAAGAGGCAACTTTTTGGGGTCTATCTAATGAAATTGGGGACGACCTAATGAAATTGGGGACCTTCTAATAGCATTATGTCACTACGATCAATAACTCGTTTATTACGCATGATGAATACAGGAAAATCTTTCTAAAATGGCGGAGAGGTGGTAAGGCGATATCATGCTATCATTCGCAAAAAAACCGCCTCACTCCTGAGCAGAATAGCATTCTAAAGGCTGTGGCGGCAGACACTTTCCTCCACCATTATAAGGCAATTTGTGAGAAGACTTATAGTTTCCTAGTTTATATTTCTCGTTGTGTCTCCTGGATCTTTTTAGCTGTCCGAATATTGTATTTTTATTTTATTTTAAGGTCATCCGTGGCTAATAATGGTCCTAAGGACCGTAAAGATGAGACTTCGACTGAGAAAGAACTAGTGTACAGAAAGGGTCTTCCTTGTGAAGAATGGTCTCTTTGGGATCTGTCTGTTTTAATTATGTCTATTCTAATAGTCTAATTTCACTGCGATCTTAACTCGTTTATTACGCATGTTGACTATGGGATTTTTTTCTCTAAAATAAACTTCTTCTCCTGCCCTTCACCCATTATTACCATTTTTCCAGCCTCAAAGATCATCATCATTACCCAGATCACACTGTCATCATCATCTTTACTTACTTATGTTTTTTTTCCGCAGCAGTTTGATAGAAGCAAAGTTGAACTGTACTATTTAATTTTAACTTAAATTTATCATCTTTAGGTTTTGACATTCATGTATATGTATGTAATTTGACTGAACAACGCTTTGAGGATAATAATTGTCAGTTTCTCTGTTTGTCACTAAAAGTTAGAGGAGTGACCACCGTCACGTCCCACTGTTGGGAAAGTATTTTTATAAATAGCATCCGTAGGAAGATTATATTAGTTCTGTGAAAGTGTGTGACTCAAGGGCATGACTTGAATTTGAAAGAGATGACGAAGATGTTCCAAATTGTTGTCTATAACTGTATGATCATAATTATCGTGATGACGTTATGGTGGGCTTCACACCATTTGTTATATATGAAGTTTATCTGAGTTTAGTGAAAAGTTGGACAAGTGCAATATGTTTAGGGTTAAAATGCTTCCTTAGCGCTCCATCTCGATCCCTCTCTTCGTCAAATAATATTGCAGTGTTGATCATCTTGTTCACATTCGATGCCTACGTAACCTATGACATATAAATGATATAGCTCTTCTAAATCATGGTGTCTTAGTACAATGGTTTCTTCTTTAACAAAAAAGTAATTAAAATATAATAATAATTTAGTAACTATGTTTTATTCTACTAAAATAAAGTTCATGTTTAGATCAAACATATGAAAAGTTCTTGACACTAAAAAACTGTTTCTGTGTATCGTAGTCAAGTTATTTAAAAGAACTATTAAAATAAAAATATGGTCCTTCTGACCTAAAAATCAAGAGTTTTTAGTTCAGAAAAGATAAAAGTGACTTTACGAGATATATTTATTTTCCTTTCTTAGTAATACTGATACTGAAAGATTTCCCGCAGTAGTTTGACAGACGCTAACTTTAATTCCGTTATGCTATTTCTAACACTCTTATAAATTATTAGAACTTTATCCCAATCTTTATTGGAATTTTTCCCCATTTCTTAAAAACATCATTAATATTTATCATTATCTGCAAATTCTGAATGAATCGGTAAAATTAAGACGGATCTTAAGAGGGCTGTCACCTCTCTCGCTCACACGATCAAATAATATTAATTTAATAGTTATGATTATGATCCGTTTTTGAGATGAGTTAAATAAATGTCAAGATAAAAATGTTTTTTTAATAAGTAAATTAAAATGAATTACCAATTGATTACATTTTTCAAAAAAAAAATCTTTTCATTTAACATTCTTAAAAATTTGGTACGGTGTGAGTGAGAAAGGTGACAAAATGCGACAGCCCTCCGACAGCCTAGTTCGGGTTCTCCGATGATTCGCCTTTAGCCCCTGACCGGATACCAGCATACGTCAGCAAATTGTGTAACCGCCAGAAATAACTATAGAAAGTGGTCCTTTTGAGTATTACCACAAGTTTTTAGGGACTTGACATAAAAATATTTATTAAAGGAAGGCTTTAGAAAGGAATGTTAACAATACATATTTGGCTTCGTCACGCAAGAAAGATCGCGATACAAAACGAGTAGTAGAGTAAATAAAACTGCAGAAATAAGATTCACTTTTGATTTTAGGAACTAGGAAAAAATGCAAGTGAAGAAAGACTATCAAGATATTAACTTAGGAATTGGGGAAGCGAAAGAATTGTTCCAAATAACAAGAAATTTTTTATTTTTACCTCAAAATAACCACAAAAGTTAACCTAACGATTCAAACAAAAAATCAATCAGACTAAAAAATTAAGTAAGACACGAAATAGTTTTAGACAAAAAGAACTTGAATGTAGGTAACCACGCCGAGTACTAGGGCGTCATGAGTCGAACAGCGTTACGCAACCGGCCCACTCTCACTTTCGCGAGCTGAGGCCGCGCCGAGCTTTGTGCCGCCGCGCCGGTTCTAATATCATCAACAACCTATTGCTGAGCTCTGATCGCCTGGTATTTTACTTACCTCACAATAATAATAAAAAAAAGTTGAGACAGCGGTTTCATCTCAACGGTTAACTTACCGATAAATTAACTGTTGGATAATATCGGAACAATTGGCTGACATTCTGAATCAGTCATTGATTTTATACAATTTATCGTTTCCATCATGGTCCACACTTAAAATATTTGGTGTTTTAGTCATTACCTACATCATTAGATAATTTTCAAATTGCCTTCAAAGTTAAATTAATGTTAATTAATAACTATATCTAATAGGTTGTATGTATGTATTTATTAGTTTATTATTACCCATTAACAGTACACGTCGCGTCATTTGGTTTTAATGCTAATAAATTGATATCTTTGATAATTTGACAACTTCAAACTGATTATCTTAAATCAATATGCCAGCTTTAATAACTTAACTTTGAAGTGCTGCAGAGTTCGACAAGTATTCCATGCTTTAAATTAATTATGATCGCATCTACCTTCATTCATCATTTTCAATATAATGCAATATTTTGGTACCATCAAGATGATCTGAAGATGGAGCCGGAAAGTGGCCAAAAGAACTCAGTAATAAAACGACGCACCCCATCGAGTTTGGGCTCGTTTTATTCGTCTTGATAAAGACTCTGGTCCTAGATGATATCCAGACTAATGAAAGCTTGTTTATTTTTTTTGATAACACACTTGTGTTTGCTATTATCCTTATTTCAAATCTTACGACAATATCTCGTCTTTTCTTTTAATGTTTCCTTTGTCCAGCATTTTTTTCTTCAACAGTGACCTGCGTGGTCTTTTTGTCTTAAGAAGTCAGAATGGTCCTTGCTTTCATTTTCATCTACTTATCATTACTGGTAACACTGACTACTGACAAGAGAAAATATGTATACTCAAATCTTCCAAAAATCTAAAGGTACAACTTAAATTGAATTCTCAAGTCACATCTGAACAATACAACCGATATAGAAGGTATACCTACATTCAAATTTTATGATAGTACACAGCAACATGATTCGTTTGAAGCGAAAGTGTGTCATACCTCATGCCCACACTGCGCAGGAGTAGGGATGTGGTATTTCCCACTAACTTAATATTATGAGACAGACGTTATAGGTATTAAATAATGGACTTTGACTTGCCTTGGCTGGATTTGGTGATGATGTACAGAGGAATAAGGGAGTAGAAGACAATTTTGCGTTATATTGATCGTTTTGAAATGTTAATTGCTGGAGAAGGAGAGGAAGATCAAAGAAAAGATGGATGTATTGTGCGAGGAAACGATATGAAAGAAAAGTTGTGAAGGATATCATGACGGTTGAAAGGGAACTTTCCATTCTCTGGAAGGGCCTGATGTTTCATGTTTCATGGGGCAAGGATAGGAAGATGATGAAAGCATCATAGATCTGATAAAGGCAGTTGTATATAATGGTTTCGGTAAGGCGGATGGTAGAGAATGGACAGAATTGACTTCACGAAAAGCCTTTGAGGTCATTTTTTCAGTTGAAAGTTATTGAATGGGTGTCATTGTTTCCATATTGTGGTGTGTTATATTTGATATATTTATTTACGTTTTATTTGCGTTTCAGACGTTTATCGGATCAGGGACGAGTTTCAGTTTAAGCCGTAACTTTAAATGCGAGAGAGCTGGTTCTAAATCTACCAACCTACGTCCAATTAGATGACAGTTCCGCTTCTGGAAGAATTATTGACTACTAGGTTAGGAGTAGGCTGTCGATACACTCAATCACCAAAGTCTAGACTCTAGACAAATAATATTGATTGGGCGTTGACGTAGATGTTCACAATCACGTAGATTCAACGAATAAGTCTTGTCATAAAGAGAAAAGTTTGAAAACAAATGACTTTACTGAATCACCTTATAAGGACAGGTTCTGACTTGTCCAAATGGAAAGTGAAACTTGCATAATATTGAGAAATCTATTTCCATTCATAAGCCTTATCTGGTGCTTGATGTAAAATGTAGGTACTGCTTTAGGGTGTTTATTATGTATGACCTCAAAAATTGTGACCTATTTTTTTTGAAGATGTTCGAAAAGCTCTTAACAATCATAAAGAAATAATATGTCACATTTAAAGCTTGATAATTTAGAAGTTGACCATCGATTCGGGGTGTACTCTACTTGTAATCATATAATTCAATCATGATTTGAAAGACACGTGGCGCCATCTATTATCATAAGAACGTTATTGTTGTTTTCCTTGGGAACAGTATTTTTTTTCGGAGTGAAAGGTACAGTCAGCAACAAAAGTCGATTAACACTTCAGTTTTTTAAATCTTAATTATTGAGCAAGATATTTAATCAAAATCGGAACAGAAGAAAAATAATTTAAAGATCTACTAGACTCTTAGGTATTTTTTCGAAAAAATAAGATAAGATAAGGAGATAAGATAAGGAGTACCATACCTATCGATTTAACCCTCATGTATGTTCTACGATTGTTTGTAGTTTTCGAGTTACAATTTTTTTTCAATATTTTTCCTGATTCAACGAGATGATGGCTTTAAAAAAATATATCTTTTTTTGAGTCAAGTTTGAACAAGAATGTACTAAATAGGGCATTATTTGCTGAAATCGGTCGTTGAAAGTGGTGTATCTGAAATCTTGTGATTTTCATATTTTATCATTTATTTATTATCTTTGCATATTTTGGTCAATCCTGATATTTACTATTCCTTTACATTTAAGCAGAGCTCGGTTGATAATAAAAACATAAATTTTATACCTACTACTATCCTTAACCACTACCATTGATATGAAACGAGGTATCCAAAATAACTCGAAAACTACAAAAAATTGTAGAGCATACATGGGTGTTAAATTGATAGGTATGGTACTCTGCTATCAGCTCGCACTGGCTTAACACCTTAAAAGAAACACCCTGTATGAATAAAAAGAGAAGTCCTGACTAATCAGTCAGTCAGGACTTCTCTTTTTATTTATACAGGGTGTGACTGACTCATCAACGCCCAGCCCAAACTCTTGGACCTATAAAGCTGAAATTTTGCACAGAGGTTCCCTATATAATGTAGACCATGGACCTAAAAAAAAAGGCGGACGCCGTCTCCTTTAACAATAACTGAAGCACCCATAGTAAGTCAGTGCGCTAATGTCTACAAGCCAGCACGCACACATTCACACCATAGTAAGTCTACCGGCCGCCATTACGTTACACGAGCGACGGCGTCTTTGCAGGTACTCAAATCACGCACACATAGATCGGTAGGGTGCTTCACTTTCGATATGCGTGGTGCGGAGTCCATCTTTTTTTATAAGTCTATGATGTAGACAAGGAATAAGGAAGGAATACCCGGTAGTACGTTCCCGTGGGATATTTTCCGACATCCACGCGGGCGAAGCCGCGGGCAAAAGCTAGTCTACAATATAATAATAATAATAATAATAACCCCACCGCAGTATCTCTACGTTGACGTCGTGGTGGGGCTTGCGCGCTCCGAATTTTAGGTCTGTGCCGGTAGAGTTCACTGTGCCGGAACAGGTCTAGGATGAGGAGCCAGACCAAGAGAGATATAGAAACCCGCAGGGCAGCATGTGGCGAGCTGTTGGGCAGTAGCGACCCCACGGACCCTATCTCCCGGGAGAAGTCTTGTTCCTCACCTCTCGCTTGCCTTTATTGGCCGGCTGGAGTGAACACTGACGAGGAACAGAGCTCCCACCTCTTTCTTGCCTTTATTGGCCGGTTTGAGTGGAGATTCGCAAGAGCAAACGTGCTCGGAGGAAGGAAGTATTCCAGTAAGTGTTTGTAGGGATCTTGACCATCTTCCGGGCTCTGGGATTGTTCTGAGAACCGTGGGATACCTCTCCACTCCTCACAAGCACCTCAGGACATGTTGCCCCCTTGCCGCTACGACACTATGTGCTAGCGACCTTTTCGGGGGCCCATTATTGTGTGTGCAAGTCACCCCCTGCCATTTTATCCGTGTATTATAAAACATTGATCCGGCAGGGGCCATAGTCCTTTCATAGTTCTAGGCAACCAGTCCACTTTAGCCACTCAAATCCATAGTCCAATCTCTTTATTTCCATATACTGCAATAGTCCTGCACCAACCGGGGGTTGTCCTTGGGTGCACTTGCATAGTGCGTACAGGGATAATCGTCGGTTGGTGCCTCATTTCATTGAAAGCGTCTAACGGGCCTCTGCGAGTTGGCTTTGGCCCCTCGTACGCCTTCTAAAGGTCCGGGACTCCAGGGTCCCGAGAATTGTCAAGACATAATAATAATATTTTTTATTTTTTTATTTTTGTTTTTATAAAAATATTTAAAAATGTAAATGATATGTTGTACATAAATGAAATAAAGATAATAATAATAATAACTTTATAAGCAACTCAAATTACAACTTACAAAAATAACAGTGAAACCACACTAGGCAGAGCCTGAATCGTGGCTGTCAAACAAAAACGATTACTCTAATAATAGTAAAATAAATTAAATCTGCATATCATTCTCATGAAGTTTAAGTGCGAGTGTGTTGTATGTATATGAGTGTGAAATGTGTAAATAAGTGTTTGAGAGAGTATTATGTGTGAAGTTTGTTATGTGTGTCGTGTGTGATAAAATTTAATGAGAGTGTGCAGCTTAGTCTTTAGACAACTGTACGTAGCAATTGTTCCATCTGATAGTAGTTCATGCCGGTGATCAATTTCCTAACTTTAACTTTGGCTTCACGAGTTGTATTATGCTGGAGCTGGTATTTATTTACAATTTTATTGTACAAGTATGGAAACATAAACTTCTGTGATCTTCTAGCAAATGACGTTTTACATTTAGTAGTAACGATTTTAAAGACTCTACGCTTCAGCATGTCATTGTAATTTGGCGAATTTATGACTAGCTTATGAGTGGAGATAATTGCATGCGTTGCATAGAGCCCTCGCACGCTAAGTAGATCAGCCTCTTTGTAAAGATCTTTTGTTGGAAATCTAATTGGCTTCTTTAACATTACTTTTAGAACGGATCTCTGTGCTCTTTCCAACAACATGAGGTGTGATGTCGATGTGGCACCCCATACGCTTATACAGTATGATAAGATAGATTGACACAAAGAGATATAAATAGCTTTAATAAGGTTCATGCAAGCAACATCTCTAAGTTCCCTAATGATATAGATTAACTTTCTGGTTTTGGCTGAGAGTGCAGTGATATGCTCCTTGTATGTGAGTTTTTCGTCAATAATTACTCCAAGATATTTTATGGATTGTGTTCTTTGTAAATTACAGCATTGACATTTGGTCTTGGAGTACTGGCTTTGGTCGCATGTATGTATTTGAATATTTAGTAGAGAAGAAGGTGAGGAAGCTGCAGTTTTGTGAAAACATAGAAACTTGGTTTTGTTGGCATTTAATGTTAGTAGGTTATTGCTTAGCCATTTTGCGATTATATTGATGCCTTGTTCAGCATTTCTAAAACAGTATTTCCAGTTACTATCATGAAATATAACAGCAGTGTCATCTGCATAGCAAACTATTTTAGCATTTATCAGAGGTAAATTAGTCAGGCTGTTAATATATATTAGGAATAGCGTTGGTCCCAAAACGCTGCCCTGAAGCACTCCAAAAGATATTTCTTGTTTGGTACTGAGCCAAGAGTTCAGCTTAACGCATTGCTTCCTTTCAGTTAAGTAACTTTTGAACCATTCAAGTGCAATACCTCGTATTCCGATGTTTTCCAGTTTCCTCAGCAATATTGGAATAGCCACGGTGTCGAAGGCTTTTGCTAAGTCTAAAAAGACTCCTACGCATGCGAGGCCATTGTCTAGATGGTCAATAATTTCATTTGTTAATAGATTAACTGCGTCTTCTGTAGATTTATGTTTACGAAGACGGTCACCATCATCTGCCTAGCCTTACCCCAACTATGTTGGGGTCGGCTTCCAGTCTAACCGGATGCAGCTGAATACCAGTATATTACATGGAGTTACTGCCTATCTGACCTCCACAACCCAGTTACTGGGTAACACATACCCCTTGGTAAGTCTGGTTATCAGACTTTCGGGCCAGAGACAGTTTAATACGTTATTAGATTTGAATATACTAATTTGGACACATGCTTGTTAAATTAATGATAATATCAAGCAATTCCAGAATCAGTTGCAGATTCTGGATGGATCTGAATTAAGAACCGGAAATATCGCCAGATATAGAGGGTTACTGGTAACTCGACCGCTTAATTACAGGACGTCATATTAGGGTTAAAATGCAACAAATTAAGCCACCAATGTTCTACCGAAATTCAGATTTTTTTAAAAATGACGAAAAATGAAATGTTTGAATCTTTGCCAAAGTTTTAGGCATTTTTGAACTTTCAATAATTATTAGTAAAGATCTGCTCCTGCATCAGCTAATTACTGACTTAAATTCCAGTATAATCATGGCGTATTTTTTTTTTTAACTCAAAAACTACTGAATTTCGTTGGAACATTGGGTGGCTTAATTTGTTGCATTTTAACCCTACTAAGACGACCTGCAAGGAAGTGGTCCAGTTACTAGTAACTCTGCAGTGCGATTCTGTAACCATCTCACCGTGAAAACTTAGGTGAGGTGAGCGTGGAGTGAGCTGTCAATAGTGTCAATTCCTAGCAAAAACAAACTCACTTCACCTAAGTTTTCACGGTGAGATTTTTACAGAATCGACCGACTGGGCCTGAATACACGTTGTCATGGCGTGTATACAACCAAGTTTGGAACAAACTTATTCCATTGAAATATAATTTACCAACGATTTTTATATCTGTTCTAGTTTGACAAATGCTTATCGTCCCACAAGTAGCTATAATTGAGGGAATTGGGTTACCATTGCCATGACAACAGTAGCACATGTTGATTATGAATTTGAATAGCACCAGAAAGAGAAACGCGATGGAGGAAACGTATCCTTGTTGTGTGTGAGATTGGTAGAAGAAAGAGCATTGGAAATGGGTAGGGACAGGCCTAAGGGTATAAGCACACGATATCGCTGCGGTGCCTTACATACAAATCAAACTCAAACTCAAAGCATTTATTTCAAATAAACCAATTACAGGCACTTTTGAATTGTCAAGGGGTCGGTCTTGGGTCGGTCAGTCAGAAAGATGAAGCTAGTTCCATTCCAAAGCGTAGTAGCACCCTATGGAGAAGAACGGTCAAGAAACTCCACGGACACTCTTTTAAATCAAATATTTACAAAATATTGGTTACATCGTTCATATTGAAAATATAATGTAAGAACAATGTAGAAAGACGTGCACGTTAAAAGCGTCCGTAATAAAAAAGATAAAACTAAAAACAACTAAATTAAAATAAGCCGTGGCAGCTAAGAGACGACCAGTCCCAACTGACGGCGCCCGTTCACGAACATGACGCATGGATCAAATATCCATGGTATGCCACACGGTGCGTTCCAGCGACGTACCACACTGCACATACACCGGACTTGTAACGAGTGTACGAGTTGCGACGCTGGAGAAGCAGCACTCATGGGTTTTGCGGAAAAAAAAGGGAAAGAATTCTTTGCGGTGCAGCGCCGCCATAAGGCTGAAACCTAATTAGTCAATTGCATCGTCACATTTAATGACGCTTGCTCGTTCTAAAAGACATGAGGATTTAATGTACTTTAGAACTGAGCAAGCGTCATTGACATGCGACGACGCAACGCAACGCAACGCACTAATGAGGGCTCAGCCTAATAACATTATGGCGACGCAACGCCCGTGTGACCGACAATTCGGCGAAATCTTTGCGGTCTGGACGCCGCAACGCATCGTGTGCATAGGCGCTATGGTATGTCCAGTAGAAAAACGCGACAGTTTAAGATCGTAAAAGAGCTTTAGCATAAATCAAATTCAATATGAGTGTATCAGCCGACGATGCATTCTGAACAATCCACTGCCAACTGAAAAAAACAAAATTAATTCAAAATCAAACTAAGTCATTAGAGTTCAACCATGCAGACAGTGGCATTAGCATACAATATATTTATATGTGACAGATAATTAGTTGGTCAACAGTGAACACACTGACCCGCCGTCTCCATTGTCAACGACCTTGATACTATTCAGATAGGCTATATGTGTTAAGTCGTAGTAAGGGTCTGGAGCAATGACTTCACTGTTAAGTTCTGCCCGCCTGGTAGCTGGAAGAAAATGGTTTTCATGTGACGTGTCATCTCCAATGTCGCTAATGGTGGTACTCTTCGATTTAGGGGAGGCGAAGGGTCTGGCAAGCAAGTGTGTTAACCTTTGTGTTTCACCTCTGTTGACTATTTCGTTCCTAGTACTTGAAAGAAAGTGGTTTTCCTTTGACCCATCGTCTACACTACACTGTCAACAAATCTTGGTAGAGCTCTTCAGTAGAAGTCTTAGTACGAAGAGTTAGGAGCGAATGTAACATTATTATTGGTTTATGTGGTCCTGGTTCTTGAAAGAAAATGGTTTTCTAACATCAGTGCCATCATAAGCATCTCAATGTCTTGCCTTAAGGAGTTTATTCTACCTTTCTGTTTATATTTCCCGAAACTCTAATCATTGTCACAGATCATCATCCGCGAGTAGCAATGTTCTCTGGACATTACATTTATTACTCGCCACTGCCATCAATCATCTGCGTTTTTGCATTCATATCGAATCCTCGAGAATTTTCTCATGATTTTCCAGCACTAAAGATAAGTACTTGACTACTACCAACACACGCTGATGCGCTCCTAGTATCTAGCCAAACATAATTCCAAATTTATACGACCAAAAAAAATCATATTATCAACAACAAGAAAATCTATTCTGATACAAATAAACATTGGACTAACACAAGAAATTCGCTGCGTCCATGTTCCACACAATGTTATCAAACACACACAGACGCCAAAGGGTATGTGACCTAAAAAATGTAACGAAAAGATGCAAACAATCTTTTTAAGTTTTTATAACAGGGCCGGATTTGGATCTATCATGAGTGATAGAGATAGGTCCATGAGATACTCGTAACAACAACACTGTAAGTTAGGGCCTATTTCAAAAGCAGAGTCCGGATAATAGGCATCTAAAATAAATTTAAAAAAAGATTATTTGACAGATTTAGACGGATACCTAAGTCAATCAAAACTTATCCAAAGGAAGTGAGAAACTATAATTTAAAAATACCAGCATTCTTTTAGGTAGGTTAGTCTTTAAACATTTCATTAGGCACTAGCTGGATGACTAATTGAATGAATTATCCACAGTCGATAGAACTTATAAAAGAACTTAATGAAAAAAAAGCACTGGCCACTCATTTTCCACTATACGGGCTTCCGGAGAAGAAAGAGTATTTCGTCAGTGCAACAACACCCAGCTTTTAGGGTGAGCTCATTGACCTCCCTACACGTTGTTTCATGAAAAACTCCTTCCATTCAGAAATCCAAAAGAAAATTATCATCCATTTACCTTTTCCAATGAGAATTTCTCAGTAGAACTTTGTATTTCTGGATCGGAAACAGCAACAGATATTTAATAACATGTCTAAAACAGCAAAGTCGAAATAGCACAAACTTGCATTCACGGGACGTTCAACCAGGAAACTAAAGCTAAAAAGAGATGTTTAAAATGCGCATAACTCAATGAATATCGATAAAAATCTGTGAAGCCGGCCCTGCGTCTTTCTATTAGTATCTGCTCGACCTATTTAAGGGATTGCAACAGAGCGCTACACACACAGACAGACACTTGTGTGTGGTCGCGTGGTAACATCAAACTGTGTCTGTGTGCATAGATAGTGCGCAGACGCAGAAGCGAGGTGTCTTTTTTATTTTAATTCGTAAATTATTTAATCGTTTGATAAGGTTTTGCTGTGATTTCTTATGTTTTTCGGTGTAGTTTTGTTATTATTTTATTGAGCAAAACACTTGTGGCAGTGATAAAGGGCTTGTGGCTAAGTAATAACAGCCGCATGGGTTGATCGATCAAATTAAGCTACGCTTGCCGCCGTTGGTCTGTGGATGGGTGACCATCTATAGATACCAAGACCCCTCCGTGCCTCGGAAAGCACGTTAAACTTTTGGTCCCGGCTATTATTCGTGGACAGTCGTTACGGGTCGTCAGAAGCCGGAAAGTTTGACAACCAGTCTTACCAAGGGGTATCGTATTTCAAAGTAACTGGGTTGTGGAAGTCAGATAAGCAGTCGCTCCATGTAAAATACTGGTATTCAGCTGCATCCGGTTAGACTGGAAGCCGACCCCAACATAGTTGGGAAAAAGCTAGGTAGATGATGATGACTTTGTGGCCTTGTGGCAGTGATAAATATCTTCGCCTGCATTTGCGTATATTGTATTTGGAAGACTGCTTCAGTTTTTACTTAGTTCATCTTGTTAGTAACAACAAGAGGATAATGTAATACTTAAACAATACCAGAGTATCATAACTGAGTGATTGTTTATATAATGTTTGTTTACATGTAATTACGGACAACTATGTGAACTATGATTCAGCGCTCAGGCTTCGTTACACACACAGTAGAAAGATTTTTCGCTTACGTTTCCATCTCGAGGTATGATTTTGAAACGTATTTATTATTTTTATTCATTTATTTATTTATTTATTCAACTTAACAGCTATAACGCCAATGCAGTGCTGTTACCAATAATACAATTAAAACAATCAAAAATACAATTCAATTCAATTCAAATACAATTAAAAAACAATCAAAAATACAATTAAATTTAATGACAAAATACAATCAAAATACAATTACAGAAAAAAGAAATACAATTAAAATAATTTTCCAACATTTTCAATGCACTTCAGTTCTACTCCTGCGACCTTCAGCAGGCTGCAGTGAAATACAGGGTGTAAGGGACAGCCCTCCGCAAACTCACAGGGTGCATTCAGCTCCTTATTTTGAATCATATTCCACCGGAAATTTTCTCAGGAAAATTTTCATTTTTTCAAATTTTTTTTCAGTTACATTTTCATTATTTCAATGTAAAATTGCATTGTGTGTTCGCAGCACTCCATTTATGTAAAAAAACTGCAAAAAAAAACAGCAAAAAAGAAAAACCAGCAATGGATGTTGAAATACTCTAACCAACGACGCGTGAAATCAGCTGTTCACTTTCTGTCTAGCTACAGAGTTTATCGAACTCACCGCATACCTATTACCTACCCCTCCCAACCAGTAATAGACGCTCCGATTTGTGCACATAAACACAAACAAATCAGGTTTATTGGATTCCCTTAACATTCCTGAAAAAATTTCATGTACCGGTCATCTTAGTATGACATACTGAATTCACCCTATCAGTTTGCGGAGGGCTGTCCCTTACACCCTGTATATCTACCTCATTTGAAATATCATTTAACAGTCTTATGACGCGTGACAAGGGGGCAAACTTGTATTAGCACGTTAGCAAGTCATCATCATCATTTCAGCCGAAAGACGCCACTGCGGGACATAGGCCTCCCCATAAAAAGTAATGCGGCTGCCTGGGTTCGAACCCATGACCTACAACTCGTCAGTCGTGGCTGTTAGGTAACACAGGGACACCTGAAGCTTTTACACGAGCAGCGAATTCAGGCGATTATTTATCACTATGACTGAACAGAACAGCTGTGCTGCTGGGGAGTTCGTTGCGCCACTTCTTCTTCCTAGCTAAAGGAAATGGTGAAAGGCGGGCATTTTGGCGGACTGTCTGCATAGCCTAGTTTGAAAAAATGGCTTTTCACTTTTGATTTTATATCTCTCTAACATTATCGCTTTCAATACAACACTGACTTAATCTATAGGCTATGAGAAAATATGATTTTTTCCCTCCATAAAAGGTCATGTATAGTAATTACGTCATAAGAAATACGTTAATTAATATTGATCACACACAGTCAATTAACATCACTTGCAAATGGCGGGTGTTGGTCTGCAGAATAAATACAGCTGTAAGTAAGTCCGGCTCTGTACTTCCATAACTTGTGGTCACAGTAGATTATAATCAGTCGTTCAATGGTACACTGGCTGATTTGGATAGGTGTGGTTTATTTTTATTATTAATTTAATTTAATTTAATACTAACATTAGACTACCTACTAACTCTAACATTATATGGATTTACTTATCTATCTATATACAACGTGTAACGTTAAATGCGCAAAACCTCTTAAGGGGTCATTGTACTCATCATTATGAACAACTTTTACTATGGGACCAAACCTGAAATCGCGAAAAAAAAATCAGCTGTTCAGTACATTTATGTTCGCATAATTCGTCAAAATGTACTGAACAGCTGATTTTTTTTTCGCGATTTCAGGTTTGGTCCCATAGTAAAAGTTGTTCATAATGATGAGTACAATGACCCCTTAAGAGGTTTTGTGCATTTAACGTTACACGTTGTATATTATAAAAATGAATTCCTATTTCCCTTGGTCATCGCATCACGCGTGAACGGATGGAACTATTTCGCTAATTCTTTTTTTGTTGTGTTTATTACTTACTGTCAGGAGAGGGTTCTTATGAAAGAAAAAATTAAGAAAATTTCGCAGAAAATTGGAAAATTTCAGAAAACTTAGCGACTATTTTAACTTTACGCGTTTACATTAGAATATTCATAGCTAAGACAGGAAAACGTCTGTCGGGTGAGCTAGTCTGAAATAAAACATTTGAATTTGAATTGCATTTTCATTATCAGCCGAAGCACTGCCCGACATAGGTCCTTCCTAACCATCGCCACTAACAACGAAGAGTACTTACGGTGATTGGTATTTCAATTCAACACCAAAACCCACAATTAGTAGTCACACGAACCAAATGGATGCACTTACAAATGACCAAGTTGAAAGTCTGCATACGTACACCAGCTGATCTAGGAACGAAAGTACAGAATTAATTAGTTTTAAATGTTCTACTGATCACATACATAACTAATTAAGACATATCCCAGCTTCTAATAGTACTTCACTGCAGTAAATAAAATAAAATAAATAATAAAAGTTTTTAAACTGTCATGGTCACTAACATTATTATTAACACAAACGGGATAACAGTAAACATGGTAAATATCCCGTTTGTGTTAATAATAATAATTAATAAGTTTATTGTGCAAGGAGAAACACTTATAACACACACACTAAACATGATAATACAATTGGTAGTCAAAATCAGTTTGAACACAGCTGACTCCTGAACTAAGTAAAAAGATACTTGTATCTCAGGAGCCAAAGTTGAAAATTACAAATAAATGCAATCAGGCTCAGTAACCTAGCTTCCAGTTTCAAACTAAAGGCACTGGTAATTAGTGACGATACCTAAACACATGATTGTGCTCATGATAACAAACAACTTTTACTATGGGACCAAACCTGAAATCGCGGAAAAAAAATCAGCTGCTCCCTACATTTTGACGAGTTTGATATGGATAAATGTACTGAACAGTCCCTTTTTTTCGCGATTTCAGGTTTGGTCCCATAGTAAGAGTTGTTCATAATGATGAGTACAATGACCCCTAAAGAGATTTCGTGTATGAATAGATACACCTTATATATAAACGTAAAAAAAATCGTTAATAGTTGTGAACCTATGGGGTTCGCAACTACTGGGGGTACACATTGACATGAACCTATGGGGTTCATAAATTAGTACATAATATTGTGTGAAGGTCTATTTCAGCATTACTGTGAAAAGGCTGCATTACCTTCTAAGCCGCCACATCAGTTCACACATCTACTAACATCAGTCGCGCATACTTAACCTAGATATTAATCAAAATAAAATAACCTTTAAAAGGTCTTATCTTATTAAATTCTGTCGGCACGCTTAGTACATACTTTATAAAATGAAAATGTAAAGGGGAGGGCTTCTGGTGTCCTGAAACACAGGCCACGAGCCTAGCTTAGGCACCAGTCTCCCACAGTACTTAAGGCCCTACATCCAAGCGTGGTTTAGCTCGGTGTGTAAGTGAAATGGCGTTATGGCTGAGACAGTTTGACGCACGAGATAGAAGACTCTCACGCGCACCGGAATTATGTCGTAAAAGGGCAAATAAAATCGAACAAAATTAGAAATTTAATTAAATAATAAATAATCCATCACTGGGTACAGTTTGGCATTTGACATTTTATGCCATATTTTTAATTATAATTATAATTGTAAATGAATAAAACCGCTTTTAAAGATTATTAAGAGTACCTCTTAATAATCTTTAAAAGCGGTTTTATTCATGTTTGAAGATTTTTTTGATGCATTAAAGTATGTTTAATTATGTTTTGAGTTCCATCACTGTATGCGAAAAGGACTTGAAAACATCACATTTTTATTTCTCAAAATTATTTACGGTTTATGAGATACACAGCTTTAAAAAAACCCGTCAAGAGCGAGTCGTACTCGCGCACCGAGGGTTCCGTTCCGATTTCTGAAAAAGTGTGCTATTTAGAGACATCGTTTTATTTTTCCTGTAATCTTTACATAAACTTCTATCACATAGAATAATTTCAGATTTTTCTCTTTGCAAACTTCGGAGGTAAGGGGGGGGGGGGGGGGAATGGTATTATTTTTTTACATTTTTCATCAAAAGTCGAACACTGTGCGGCCTAAAAAAAAAATTAAAAAAATGTTTGAAAATGTGCAAACAGCGCTCTTTCATATGATACCCCACATGCCCTAGTAGCCTCACTTTGAATTTTTAAGACCCCCTTTCAGTCCCTGTTGCAAAAAAAATACATATATTTTTATTTCTTTCTTATTCGCAAAATAGTTGAGTAAACGTCATCTAAAACTGTTCCAAATTTCAAGTTGATAGCATTAGTAGTTCTTGAGATATCCAGCTGTGACAGACAGACAGACTGAGTCACACCATAAGGGTTCCTTTTTTACCATTTTGGTACGGAACCCTAAAAACCACCTTTTTGATCGTTTTCAAGAAATCACCGCCTTAAGTAGAGTACTTACCGGAATTATGTTTCACTGACGAATCTGTCGAATCTGATCTATTTTGCTCGTGGAGTACGCACAGTGAGTATGTATAAATTATAGATACAAAAGGGCGCCATTTACTAGTATATTTGCATTTTTTAACAAAGTTGAAGTGTTACTGTGTCAATTAGATTTAGTTCGTACTTATGTAAATTAATGAATCACCTACTATTTACTTTATTGCTTCAATGGATTTTTCCGTAACGTTCACAGTTTTTAGGGTTCCGTACCAAAATGGTAAAAAAGGAACCCTTATGGTGTGACTCAGTCTGTCTGTCTGTCTGTCACAGCTGGATATATCAAGAACTACTGATGCTATCAAATTGAAATTTGGAATAGTTTTAGATGACGTTTACCCAACTATTTTGCAAATAAGAAAGAAATAAAAATATTTATGTTTTTTTTGCAACAATGACTGAAAGGGGGTCTTAAATATTTAAAGTGGGGCTACTAGGGCATGTGGGGTATCATATGAAACAGCGCTGTTTGCACATTCTCAAACTATTTTTTATTTTTTTTTTGGCCGCAGTTTCCGATTTTTGATGAAAAATGTAAAAAAAATACCGTTCCCCCCCTTATCTCCGAAGTTTGTAAAGAGAAAACTCTGAAATTATTCTATGTGATAGAAGTTTATGTAAAGATTACAGGAAAAATAAAACCATGTCTCTAAGTAGCACACTTTTTCAGAAATCGGAACGGAACCCTCGGTGCGCGAGTCCGACTCGCTCTTGACCGGTTTTTTACTTTTGTGGTAAGTTGTAGTGGTAACGTTCTGTGGAGCATCTTCCATGATTTGCAACCAAGCGTCTTCAATGTCTTGTTTCTTTATATGGGCCAATACAGCACACGTGGTTAAGTGTCTCTTCTCTTTAATGTCAATCAATTGTAAGGCATTTGAGCTTTTTTGGCCAGTGCTTGTTTGAAATCAATAACTTTGCTTGCTACCAGTATTTTATGCAAAAAATATGTACCTATGAAGACTTGTGACAAATTTACACATATTTTTTATGCAAGCGGCGAATTTTTGTTAATGATTTTTAAAAAACTGTGCTATTTAGAGACATCGTTTTATTTTTTCTGTAATCTATAAATAAACTTCTATCACTTAGAATAATTTCAAATTTTTCTGTATGCAAACTTTGGAGGCGGGGGAACGTTATTTTTTTAACATTTTTCATCAAAAGTCGAAAACTATGCGGCCTAAAAAAAAAGAGAAAAAAAAATGATGGAAAATTTGCAAGCAGCGTTCTTTCATATGATACCCCACATGCCCTAGTAACCCCACTTCGAATTTTTAAGACGCCCTTTCAGTACCTGTTGTAAAAAAAATATGTGTATTTTTATTTCTTTCTTATTTGCAAAATAGTTAGGCAATCGTCATCTAAAACTGTTCCAAATTTCAAGTTGATAGCATTGGTAGTTCTTGAGATATCCAGCTGTGACAGACAGACAGACAGAGTCACACCATAACGGTTCCTTTTTACCATTTTGGTGCGGAACCCTAAAACCACATCAACTTTTCTTGCTTAGATAAATACATGTCTTCTTCCCATGGGGGTGAGCAGAAACTACGGAACCGCACTTGCTACGACACTTGCATGCTTGAAACTTTTCTTAATAAAAATAATTACAATGACTTAGATTTTTTCGCAACGCGAGGTTTGACAAATCGATTCAAAGATGAAAAGAATTGGTTACAGAATCGAAGTAAGTTATGTAACAACTAAATTCGTAAGTCAACTGTAATAAAATCTTATATAATGGAATACAAACTAGATTTTCTATGCCGGTGGTATTTTTCAGTAGGTAACTTAGCGAATTTTTTTTTTGTTTTTTTTTCTGTCCACAAGAGTATCAATATAAAAGTATAGAACGAAAAAAAAATCCAAATTTTTTTTTTTAGCTTTAACTTTTTGCCGACATCATTTTTTTTGGGTTGGGTCATGGGTTTAGTTATTGAAGGAGAGAATCGGCACCAGTGGCCTTAGTGTGAGTTTTTTATACTTACTCGATCGCGTTTACGTTAACGTTGACGTACGTCAAATTTTATGGAATAATTGTGTTCCCATTAAAGACGGCGCTTATTCAATTTCAGTACAAATTGACGTTTACGTTAACGTGATCGAGTAAGTATAGAAACTCGCACTAAAGCCTCAGTATTAAGATAAGTTTAAGTCGTTAGTGTTCTTTTCTTTCAAAAAGATTTTTTTGGAATTCTCTAAGAACCGCATTCTTGCTGGTTCTTCTCCATAGCAGACGACCAATTTGGAACCGTGCACCTAGCTTCTGACGTTTCAGAAGTGCCCATGTAGGTTTATGTGATTTTGAATTTGAGTCAAGATATGTAATACGGGCCTTTGATTCTTTTGTTTAACCGACTTCAAAAAAGGAGGAGGTTCTCAATTCGGATGTTTGTATTTTTTTTTCTTTTTTCTTATGTTTGTTCGCGCATAACTCCGTCGCTTGCCAACCAATTTGAAAAATTCTTTTTTTGTTGGAAAGGGTATACTTCCCAAATGGTCCCATTTTTGTCAAAAGACAGTTCTGATGATGGGATCCTGGAGAAATCGAAGGAACTCTTCAAATATTATAGGCTCACCTATAGCGATTTGGGTATTTTTTATAGTAGCTCGTGCATTTGCTCTTGGAAAGCACCACTTGGTGAAGTGGAACTGATGATGAAGACCACAGATGGCTACCGGAACTACTCAATGATAAATATTTCACGGGTTGCGATTCGATTACTTTAATATGGTTGCTAAGTAATTTCCGCTCGTAACACAATGCGTGTGGTGAGTGGTTGTTGAGGAGTTCTCCTGGTTCTTACCAGCAGAACTCCTCAACAAATAACGTCCCAGCATCGGGAAAAGCAATATTTTGTAACATGTGATGAGCAATTGAATTAGACTATTGTAACGTATACAAATTATAAACAGACCCACTAAAAAGCGAGAAATAAAATCTTTTTAACAAAAAAAAAACCGACTTCCAAAAATCACTACAAAGTGAAAAATAACTGATTTCGGAAGTCGGTGGCAAAAAAAAAGAAAGTAAATAAAAAACGAAAGACACCGACTTCCGAAATCAGTTATTTTTCACTTTGTAGTGATTTTTGGAAGTCGGTTTTTTTTTTTGTTTCCCTTCTTCAAAACAGCCTTAAAGTGCCGAAATAAATGACTTAACGAACTTTTTTGAGGACGTATTTATTTCGGACCATTTTTCGGTACTCTAAATAAACATTATTATACAACTAACCATGTACAGTGAGCTTCAAAAACATCTAATTTAATTGTCTATAATATAATTGTGTACTATGTGCTATCTACAAAACGTCGCCTTAGAGTGAAAACCTCGGGAATGCATTTTTGCTCAAATTTATTTTATTGCGTTTCTAGGAGGAAAACCTCGCAACGCACATCCTGTGGCCTTAGTGCGAGTTTTTTATACTTACTCGATCGCGTTTACGTTAACGTTGACGTACGTCAATTTGTATGTAATAATTCTGTTTCCCATTATAGTCACCAGGCGGCGCTTATTCATTTTCAGTACAAACTGACGTTTACGTTAACGTGATCGAGTAAGTGTAAAAACTCACACTAAGCCCACTGATCTGACTAATTTGTTCATTCGACACTCGTAGCGCCATCTATGACAGTACCTAGTATTTGTATGCTTTAGTTCAAGTTTTTTGTGCGAATACCTCGCAAGTAGCATTTTATACATTTCGGACAATCATATAGAATCGAACAGTTCTCGATATAAAAGCGGGTTAAAGGATCATGGGCATTTTTGTATGAGAGCTGGGCGTAAAACCAACAGAAATAAAATGTGTTGTAATTTACTTTATTGTACTTCTAAATACCCCCTAAATACTTGTTAACCCCAATATCGACCGGGTATCACTGCAAAAAATTCCAAAGATTGGTTAAATAAAACACACATATTTGTTAAAAATTACTATATATTGATACAGTAATAACAGCCGCACGGGTCGATCCATCAGGTTAAGCTGCGCTTGCCGGGGTTGGTCAGTGGATGGGTGACCATCTTTACATACCGAGAATCCTCCGTGCCTCGGAAAGCACGTTAAGCCGTTGGTCCCGGCTGTCATTCGTGGATCTTTGACAGTCGTTACGGGTCGCCAGAAGCCCGAAAGTCTGACAATCAGTCTTACCAAGGGGTATCGTATTACCCAGTTTCTGGGTTGTGGAGGTCAGATAGGCAGTCGCTCCATGTAAAATACTGGTATTCAGCTGTATCCGGTTAGACTGGAAGCCGACCCCAACATAGTTGGGAAAAGGCTAGGCAGATTGAGATTGATACCTTTTATTTAAATATCAATGGTTAACATCTAATAAATGTTCTGCGGGTGCAATGAAAGGCTCGTGCCGTCCTAACCCTAAAAACCACAAAACTGAAACTATGTGGGCACAACTTCCTACTGTTCTTCTGCCTGTTAAGCAAGTACAGTAATGCTCAACTATTGCATTTCTACCGATTTGATCTCTATCGATCAAAATGTAAGTATTATATGTGCGCGATCTGACATGCCGCGACTGTATTTTAATTCGAAGCAACCACACATTAGTTTGCAGAATATTACATCTGTTTAAATCATCTAATGACTCCTCTCTATATAATTCAATTAAATAAACACCATCGCGGAAATGTTCTGCGACATACGATTTTGCTAGTTTTATGTGATAAGTTCCCAAAGCGTGAAGCACTATACATTCCTCTGTTAAACGTGGAAAATCATTTAGGAATGGTAGATTTGCTTCCATTCTTACAAAGTCTCGACGTTGTCGATTCAGATTTTTAAGTTCGACGTAATCGAATAAACGATTCGGGTTGTTTATTTTTTCATCAATAATGTTTATTATATCCGAAGCTAGTCGATGGTTTTCAAAAACTGGGTGAAAAGCATTTAAAAGGCTAGCACCAATTTTGAAATCTACAAACATATGGGGAAGAGCTCTATTAATATATGTTTGTCGCAGCAGTTTAAAACACTGTTTTATTTTGCCATTCATGGCTTCCACTACCCAGCGGCTAATGGTAATCGTTCGCGATTTATTGGCTTGGTCCGTTGTTAGTTGGGTTTCGTTTCTGTCTTTTGTGGGTGGTATGTGTACCTCATAACCCCACTCTTCAATACTAGCTAAGCTATCCCTAAAACCTCGATCAACCAAAATAACGTCGTTTTGTTGAAAAATCCAATGCCAAGCACTATTTTCATCATGCATAATGTCTTGCATGATTGTTGCATCAGATGTAGTGGCGGCATACGGACCTAGGACATCCAAAATGTAGCCATCAGTGCTGACAATCATAAAGGGTTTTAGTAAATTCTCATACTTATGCAAGCTATAAGACAATCGTTGAAACAAAAAATTGGAACTTTTTTCTATAAAAATATAAGTGCCATCGCAAATAATTATTGCTTTGCTGTTTTCACTGTTACCGAATATGTGTTTTGGTATCAACAAATTCCTCTCTAAGATATTATTCCTTGTGATATGGTCAAACCCTAGATGTAAAGGTGTAAATTCTGCCTCTATACATTCTCTAGCGATTTTCAATTTTCTTTCTAGAGTTCGACGAGACATACCAAACAATGATGCCAATCGTTCATTACTTTCACCTGTGCGAAGTTTAGTTAAATATAATCCAAGTACTGTCCGGGGACGACTTTGATTTGCGAGTGAGGGTGTTTGATTTAAAATAATGTTAAATTGTTCGTAATTAAATCCTACCCAAAAAAACAAGTCTTCGTTGTCTAATTCAGTCATTGAATCAAAATCGAATCTTGTTCCACGCGAAGCAGCGTTTTTAAAAATATTACAAATATCTGTAAACTGAGCAGCATTAAAATCGTGATATGTGCGACAGTTGTTAATTAAATCATTCCAGTTATTGCTTTCAAGGTGCTGTCGACACGCTCTAGCTTCTCCAGGTATATACAAATTATGTTCACATAACATGTGTATTTTTATAGACATAGGAATTCGTAACCGTGTTTCGTTATGACAGTTATTAAAAATACAATGATCTGCTCTGTTTGGAGCTCTCATATAATCATCTACTTCTAAAGTTCGTTCCTGAGGTTGTATAGCTGCATTAGGCTGCACTGCTTCATCGGGATGTACTTCTTCAATTCTTGGAACATCATTTGTTAATCGTTGCCAGCATCTATGACACGTTGAATAGACGTTATTGAATTCAACCTGAAAAATAAAAACACAAATAATTATCGTGATGTAGGTACTTCAAGGTAAAATCACAAATGCAACGGAGATAAAACGATATAATGTCGGTATAGTACTTATAATAATAAATATAATTAGTCGTTTGCTTTGTATTTTGCGATATTTTGTTGAATGAGCCATAACAATACTTTTCACAGAACAAAAGTAACTAAAGATCATTACGTTTTACACGCAATTATGCTGCTTATTGCTAAAACTTTATACAATTGAATGGCATTAGTAAACATTTTGTTTATGGGTCATCTTAGCACTGGATTCGTCATCGGGGCAGGTAGCAGGTAGGTAAAGAGTTCGAATTGTGTATTGAGGTGTATGTAAATATGATGATTATATCATAGGTAATGTGTAATACTTACATGTATCACGGCATGTTCTCGTATATATGCTGCCATTTGTGGGTCGCGCTGAGGAATATCTTCATGCAAAACATGACGTCTTTGTCGGTAAACAGAGCGTCGACACATAACACATTGTCTTTCTTCCATTGCACTTAACAAAAACAGCAGAATACAAGTTGCGAAAAGTTCAGTTATATAACAACAGTCCAATCAGAAAGCGATAACAGGTCAAGAAAGCGATGGCAGGGGTCAGAAGTCGTATAAATAAACCGAAGATAGCAAAACGTGAGCAAATAACAAAATATGAATGACGACTGACGCGCATTGCCCGGCCTGCCCGCACGCTTGTTTTTTGGTCGGCGCCTGAGTAAGAGAGAAGTTAGAAAGGGATGGAATGTAGTAATTCCGTTAGGTTACCAACCAATAGATTGGTTTCTTTGGCCTAGCTCTGCACAACATCGTGTCGTGTTATCTCCGTTGTATTAGCGATTGTTTTGGATTCTATAACAAATACGTTTGAACATCACTGAATATCTCTGCTCACCGGTTGTTTGGGTGATTGCCGTCATAGTATAAAATTAAGTAATGGTCATTAGCTTTCACATAAAATATATTTTAAAGCTGTTGGTTTTACGCCCATTTTGACCGTGACTCTTTCCACATTAATTAATAAAAAAAACATAAAAGACGCCGTAGAAAAATTTTACATCGCGCAGGTTTTTCTTCCTCCTGAAAAGTTACTTCTTTTACACTTACGAGGTTTTCACTGTAAGGCGTCGCTATAGCTACACAATCAATCTGCCTAGCCTTTTGCTACCTATGTTGGGATCGGCTTCCAGCATAACCGGATGCAGCTGAATACCAGTATTTTACATGGAGCGACTGCCTGTCTGACCTCCACAACCCAGTACCTGGGTAATACGATACCCCTTCGTAAGACTGGTTGTCAGACATTCGGACTTCTGACGACCCGTAACGACTGTCAAAGATGCACGAATGACAGCCGGGAACAACGGCTTCACGTGCTTTGCGAGGCACGGAGGAATCTCGGTATGTAAAGATGGTCACCCATCCACGGACCAACCGCGGCAAGCGTAGCTTAACCTGGTTGATCAAACCGTGCAGCGACCACGAACTCATTTAATTGTCCCATAACCAATATTGTGTACCTACTATGTGCTATCTACAAAACATATTATACACTAGCACTTCCCGCGCGGCTTCGCCCGCATGGATGTCGGAAATATCCCACGGGAACATGCTACCGGGAATTCCTTCCTTATTCCTTGTCTATATTATAAAGGGAACCTCTGTGCAAAATTTCAGCTTTCTAGGTTGAAGGGTTTGGGCTGGGCGTTGATGAGTCAGTCAATCAGTCAGTCAGTCAGTCAGGAGTCAGGACTTCTCTTTTTATATATCGTCGCCTTAGAGTGAAAACCTCGGGAATGCATTTTTGCTCAAATTTATTTTATTGCGTTTCTATGAAGAAAACCTCGCAACGCACATCCTGATCTGACTAATTTGTTCATTCGACACTCGTAGCGCCATCTATGACAGTACCTAGTATTTGCATGCTTTAGGTCGACTTTTTTGTACGAATACCTCGAAAGTAGCATTTTATGCATTTCGGACATAGAATCGAACAGTTCTTGATATAAAAACGGGTTAAATTTCCACAATATTAATTAATAAAAAAAAACATAAAAGACGCCATACAAAAATTTTACAGCGCGCAGTTTTTTCTTCCTCCTGAAAGGTTACTTCTTTTACACTTACGAGGTTTTCACTCTAAGGCGTCGATATATAGGGTGACTGGTAATTAGTGACCGATACTTAAACACATGATTATACTCATGATAACAAACAACTTTTACTATGGGACCAAACCTGAAATCGCGAAAAAAAATCAGCTGTCCCATACATTCATGTTCGCATAGGTATCTCGGCAAAATGTAGCGAACAGCTGATTCTTTTTTCACGATTTCAGGTTTGGTCCCATAGTAAAAGTTGTTTGTTATCATGAGCACAATCATGTGTTTAGGTATCGGTCACTAATTACCAGTCACCCTATATAGATAGTTAAATAGATTGGGTACCTACTTAATTGTAGCTACACTTGTACTATTATGTATTCCGTGGCTATATATTGTTAAAGTATTATGGAACACAAATTGTAAAGATATAGATAAATTGTCAAATATAGATAAATTGTCGAAAAAGCTTAGCGCTGCAGCATACGCCGTTAGGAAAATTCGTGATTTAACTTGTTTAGAGACAGCCCGTTTAGTTTACTTTAGTTATTTTCATAGTGTGATGTCGTACGGTATTCTGTTGTGGGGAAATGCCGCCGATATTCAGACAATTTTTGTTTTACAAAAAAGGGCTATTCGTTCAATTTACAAATTAAGTCCCAGACACTCCCTCAGAGATAAATTTAAAGAAATTAATATAATGACTGTGCCTTCTCAGTATATCTATGAAAATCTTTTGTATGCTCATAAAAATATCAATTTGTTTAAAAAATACAGTGACGTCCATAATGTGAATACTAGAAACAAACACAAATTTGTTGTTCCTACAACCAGGCTGAAGAAAATAAGTGGTTCGTTTAGTTGCCAATGTATACGTTTTTATAATAAACTACCTAGCCACATTCAAGAACTAAGCCTTAATAAATTCAAAAATTGTATAAAGCGGAAACTTTGTCAGAAAGCCTTTTATACTGTCAAAGACTATATTGAGGACAAAAAGGCTTGGGTTTGAGCTGCTCCAATAAATTTACACTATTAATGTTGATTTAAATACCTTTTTACATATTCTATACAATGACATGAATATTTTGTTTGTTATACTATTTTTAATTATTGTGAATGTGAAGACTACGTGGATCATTGTTTTTTATTTATTTTATCCTTTTCTCAGTTTTAGTTATAGTCTGACAGTTTGAGTAATTTATGCGGCCTACCCAAATGTCTTTTCTTTGGTATTGTTCGTTGAATCGTTAAGCTCCTTAAGTTTTGAGTTGAGCTGCACGATTACTGACAAATGCGTGCACTGACTGGACAGGTCCACTCAATCTGTGTGGTTCTTTCATCAAAAGACCATTTCTGACTGCAATCTACATGGTCTTCACATGATCTGACCAAGATTATGTCTGGACTTTAAAAGAGACTGTGACCTCTGAGTTTGTTTCGGCGTTTCTTCTCAGAGTAGTCAGATAGGAAACGTCGAACTCATCTAGTTTAAAAAAAAATATGTTTGACGTGTAAAAGTGTTTGTACAAACCTACTTACAGAAAATAAATCATTTATCATTTATCATTTATCATTTATGTAGACAATCAAAATATGAATTCTTGACGATGTGTAAAACTTGTTGAGGCTGTCTGTACCTAGTTGGTTGTGCTAAGGTTATGATGTCAAAGTTTTACATAATCTAATTGGTATTTTCACAAATTATTTGGATGCTTCACAGTTGAATGAAGCTTGTCCGTCGAAGCGTTACATTTGAGATTTTTGCTAGTGATTTGAAATTCGGAACAAGGAAATTGTTTCTATTGTAGGTATAGAATCACAAGATTTTATGATAAAAATGTTTTTACAAAAAAAAAAAACCGGTCAAGTGCGAGTCGGACTCGCGCACGAAGGTTTCCGTACCATATTATATATTTAACAATCGCAAAGATAACTTTTTACTTATTTTATAATGATACTGTGAATGACAAGCTATTTTTTGCAGTTGCAGAAAATCACCCATGTTTAAACAAAATACCTTATGAATCGCCGTTTTCAGTATTGTTGATTAAATACAGGATTCATGGTACCTACATGGTATAAAGAAGTTTCAAATTCCTAATTTGTTGAATTGTTGCGCTAGAGCTCGTACAAAAATGGTCTAAAATTTACAACTTTTGCGGCCCCCTCATGGGTATTTCTTAATTTTAAAAGATTTAATAAAAATATGTTTGTACTCTACTCAATGAGTTCTAGACGATGACACCCCACATGCTAGATTAAATTTTTTATTTTTTTTTCAAAATGAAAAGTTTATTGTATGGGGATCGACCCCTTACATTTTTAACTTTGCTTTATTTTTATTATTTGTTGTTATAGCCGTAATAGACAGCGGAGGCTTAGTAAGTTTGTACTGGACTGTACGTGGTTGTCTGATTTCATGGATTTTAATTTTCTTGCGCGGAACCCTAATTATTTTTCTAAAATAAAAATAGCCTAAGTTACTCCTTAAAACATCAGCTATATGTCGTCAAAATCGGTGAAAATTCGTTTGGCAAGTTTCCTAACTTGACTCAAAGTACCATTTTTTTAATCGGACTGCGCTTTAAAATTCTTCTATACAAACTTTAACATCCCTAACCTCATTTGAGGCGTAGTTTTGAAAAACTAATAATGACAAACATTATTACTTACTTATGCAAGTATTTGTGCTAAGTTTCAAGTTCATTAACCAAATTAATAAGATTTTTCATATAAACTGTATATCTGTTTTCACGAACACAAATAAAGAATTTCAAAAATCGTCTGGTATGTTTCCATAACTTGACTCAAACATTATTTACACCAATTTTAGAGTTAATCAAGCCCCCAATAAAATCCTCCGCTATAAAATTAACTTTTCACCCCTCAGGGGTAGATTTTTGGAAAACCCTGATACACGTTAGTCTTAATTTTTGGCCTCAAGTATAAAAACTGAGTTTTGAGTTAATCGGACCGCGTGTTAAAGTTCTTCCATACAAACTTTGACACCCCCAATACCTCCTTAGGGGGTAGTTTAGGAAAACTAAAAATGATAAACTTTATAATTTACTTAGATGAATATTCGTGCTAAGTTTCAAGTCTATTAACTCAAGGGATAGGATTTTTCATACAAACTTTCATCCCCTATTTTACCCCCTTAGGGATGGAATTTCCAAAAATCCTTCCTTAGTGGATGTTTACACTGTATAAGGTATCTATGTGCAAAATTTCAAGTCTCTAGGTCCATTGGTTTGGGCTGTGCGTTGATATATTAGTCAGTGACTCAGTCAGGACTTTGATTTTTTTATATATATAGATTTACCATGTTATTTTAAGACCACAGACTTCTTATAGGTTTTCCTGTAATCTACAGGTACAGAACTATTTTCTATATTTTTTTCAAAATTTTAGGCTCAGTAGTTTCGGAGATAAGGGGGGGGGAATGGTCAATTTTCGTCAATTTTCTTAAATAACTTTAAAACCATATATTTTAAAATTATAAAAAAAATATATTTGAGACCCTCATAGTAAGCCCTTTAATTTAATATGTCACACGGTACAGTTTACAAAACTTTTTTTTTTAATTTTCTTATTTTCCCCCTAAAAGTGACTCTCATATTCAAAATTCATATATTTACTTTAGCTGTACGTGTTTGGGTCACAGAAATCCATATGTGTACCAAATTTGAACTTAATCGGTCCATAAGATTCGGAGCAAATTGGCTGTGACAGACGGACAGACAGACAGACAGACACACGAGTGATCCTATAAGGGTTCCGTTTTTTCCTTTTGAGGTACGGAACCCTAAAAACACTACAAAGTGAAAAATATCTTTAATTTCGGAAGTCGGTGTCTTTGGTTTTGTAGTTTCGAAACGAAAGTTTCGAAACAAACTTCCGAAATGAAAGTTTTTTTCACTTTGTAATAAGTTTTTTTTTTTGGAAGTCAGTATTTTTTTTTTAAACGTTTTTCTTTCACTTAAGTCGGCGTTCCCACGAGCGTAATAAAATCGCGGCGGGATTTTATCGCGCACTGAATTTTCAACTCTCTGCTTAGCGAAAATCCAACAGTGTGTTTTTCGTCGCGCTGGGATACACTCTGTACTTTGTTAGGTTGGATTCTCAACGCTTGGCTCAACAACGAGAGTTGAAAATCCAGTGCGCTATAAAACCCCGCCGCGATTTTATTACGCTCGTGTGAACGCCGACTAATAGTTGTGGTATCTAAGCCACATATGTACTTTCTTATATATTTGTACCACTACCTGCAATGTAAATAACAGTGACAGGAAGATATAACATCATCAACTTGACACTAAGGGAAAAAAAACGTATTATTGAAGCTAACTCAAAAACCACTCGTCAAAACTTGACCAAATTTTTATGGGACCAATCTGGAAGTATATCCTTTAAAAAAAATCCCAATCGGTTTATAAACGACGGAGTTCTGAGGTAACAAACATAAAAAAAACGGAATCGAGAAACTCGTCCTTTTTTTAAAGTCGGTTAAAACCAGTCAGAGCATGTTGCTTGTTAGGGAGTCTGTTGCAGTACTCCTTCCCAGCTCAAACTCTATGAACTGACGAAGGGGGGGCGTTTTAGGGTCATTCTGTTGTAACCTTTGGCGTACAAAAATGGCTAACTCTCAGCCTTACTGCAATAATACCCATCGGGTTCGTCCTACGTGTATTGCACCTCTTACCTAGAGGCAAAATTAACACGTCTCATGGTGCCTGTAAAGTCTTTGGCACCCATAACTTCAGGCTACCTACACATTACATGGCTTATACGCGGAAACAAAATAGAAGAATCATACTTTAATTACTTAATGCACATGGAAATATCTTCCCAAGTAGCTTTATTTACCGAACAACAGTACTTAAACGTAGGTCAAGTTTGCACCTACCTCTGTCTATAATCATTATGATGATCATCGAGCATCATTACGCACATTTCTCGCATCTTCTGCGATCCTGGTACCAGCGTGACGCAAATATCAGTTATTTTAATCGTTCAGATAAGTTTATAGTCGCCGCTAACTTATGTTTGTTTTCAATACACAGAATAAATTAATTAATGTACAGTAAATTAGCATTCGACAATGGATCATTAGATAAAATTAACTCGTCATTCATATTCATTTTCTAAATTACTTTAAATTAGTCATCGAGTCCTTAAATGATTAAACTATAGGCAGTGTGGTCTCAATTTAAGACCACCTCTATTGTAATTAATTTTGTTTTGATTACATTCACATTATGATAATAATTGTGAGAGCCAATGACAAAACTAAGGTAGCTGTTCCCAGGAAAGAACAGTCCAACTTCATGTGCAGTGAACAATAAGGATTTACACATCATAAAAATGCATTATACACTAAATGCAGAGACCCAAATCTGGCACCATAAAACCGGCCAAGTGCGTGTCGGGCCACGCGCAGTAATAGAGTTCCGTAGTTGCACAATAATGCGGACTAAGAAGAGGGCTTTTTTTTGTTTCATGATTATTTGACTATTACTCGTAAACTTGAAAAGCCTACTTAGCTGTGATAGTTTTACTTTTAACTTTGTTATATATACTACTAACGTGAATTTTTTCACCCATCCAAAACTAACCGTTTAGCTGGCAGAGGGCACTTGACTCTAACAAAAATTTGCACTTTAAAGCTTAATATTTCAGAAACGGATCCCTAAATCAAAAAAATGATTTCACAAACACGCAATATTTTTAAAATACCCATCCAACAACACCACACACCATGGGTTAGACGATAAAAAAAACCGGATACACAGATCAAGCTATACATTTCCAGTATAAGCTGATCTCGCATTGTATATGATTTCCTTACAATGAGAGTTCAGTGTAAACTGGATATGTATAGCTTAATGTGTAGCAGTGTGTACCTTAAAAAAAATTTTTTTTTCATGATTTTATTTTACCACTTTGTCGGCATGATGAATATGTATATCCATGCCAAATTATAGCTTTCTAATACTAAGAGCCTCTGAGGCATACTATAAAAACCATCGTTTTATTGAACACATTAAATTTTATTCCACCAGAAAATAAATAATTCATTGGGGAAAGCAGAAACCACAGAACGAAACTTGCTACCGTCCTTCCTTACATACTTCATACGTTTCACTCTACGTTCAATACAATCTAGTCGTCCACGTGCGCCGGTTGCGAGTACACACGGCTACACATCAATCATCATCATCATCATTTCCAGTTTACACTGACCGCTCATTGTAAGGAAATCCTATACAATGCGAGATCAGCTTATACTGGAAATGTATAGCTTGATCTGTAGCCGTGCGTACTACACATCTAAGTTTTTATCTTTCAAGCACTCTGACACCTAGTTGCTGCATGGTTACTCTTGCAATTTATTTGAAGTCGGCACAACATGTTTTCTTACCTCTTAAATTGTTAAAGTTTATAGAGGAACAGGGTGTAAAGTTCACTCATCCTCCATAGAAAAGGGAAGACCCTCCGACCAGACTGAGTGTCGTGTCCGGTAGGCAACTGCCCAACGGTTGATGTCGGGACGTTGTTTAAATGCTAGTCGCGCGGTAAACTCTGATTGCGCGATGCAGGATTTTTCGTGACGTCAGTGTGATGCGTAGTTCGCATGTGGGGATTTAAAGTCTTCGCATATTTTACCATCTATCTATCGTTTCTTTGGTCTTCCCCTTCCTCATCTATATTTTCATTGTATGTACCTATTTTACTTATTTCTAGCAGTACCTACCATTGCGTCAGTAAGGATTACTCCTGGTCATGTAACGTTGCTCGATAGATCTTAAAAGGCGCTGTGACCGCAGTTTCTCCTTGAAGCCAAAGTAAAAGTCAAAGTTTTTATTAATGCGATTTTTGGTTGGGTTGACCTGTGCTGTTTATAATATACTCGTAAGCATTATGGCTTGTCCGTCGTAAACAGCGTGGTCACTGTCGGACTGCATAGAAAATGATGATTAAAATACTTATTTAATTATTTAAAACACACACACAACTATCATCACAGGGCTTACCTAATACGATAGTGTAGTTATAATAGCTTATAAAGATAAACTAGATACTTATTTGATTAATATTGATGATAGACACAGGATCTTTAGCAGAACAGATTATTTTAATATTTATGGTTCCGTAACTCAAAAGGAAAAACGGAACCCATATAGGATCACTCGTGTGTCTGTCTGTCTGTCACAGCTAATTTGCTCCGAATCGAATGGACCGACTATGTTGAAATTTCGTACACATGTGAATTTCTGTGACCCAAACTCGGACGTTTAACGTAAATAAATGAATTTTGAATATCGAGGCCACTTTTGGAGGGCATATAAGAAAATTTAAAAAAAAGTTTTACAAAGTGTACCGTGTGATATATTAAATAAAAGTGCTTACCTATTGTGAGGGTCTCAAATAGATTTATTTCATAGTTTAAAAATAAATTGTTTTAAAGTTATTAAAGAAAATAGACGTAAATTTACCATTCCCCCAAAACTACCGAACCAAAAATAAAAATAAAATATCTAGAAACTAGTACCTATTATAGTCACAGATTACAAAAAAAAATATAAGAAGACGAAGGTCTTAAAATAACATGGTAAATCTCTCAGTAATGTGCGTACAAACTTACATTTTCAGTTGGAATGTATGGGAGAAAATGTTTTTTATAAATTCATACCAACTACGGAATCCTTCATTGTGCGTGGTCACTCACGTACTTGGGCGGTATTTTTTTCTGTCAATCAAGCTAACGGGACCCACCTGATGTAGTGGTGCGATTCCATTCTAGAGACAGAGATAAATGTCTAGTGTGACTTTAGCTTCGCAGTCACCTATATCCCACGGGAACCGTACATTTTTCCGGGATAAGTAGCCTATATGAAAATTTCATTAAGATCCGTTCAGCCGTTCTGGCGTGATTGAGTAACAAACATCATCATCCATCCATGCAAACTTTCGCATTAGTAAGATAATCTCATAACCCTGCAATAATTCTGTTGTATTGTAATGATACAATGTGATAGCGGATAATCTCCATTTATTATTTAATATAAAAAGACTTACATCGGATACAATCTTGTTCATGTTCCAGTTGACCAGAGAGAGAAGAGTGGGATGTGTTCACAGACAATCATCTATAATTAAGGCATTGACACATGAACCTGTTTCTAATATAAGGCTATGCCTACACAATATACAACATCCTCCCCTTCTTATAAACAAATTTTTAATTCTACTTTACTATTCAACATTAATTTTTTACTTAACATAATCACTTAAATAAGCAGGGTGTTTTACAATTCTACTACTTCTAGTTTTTACAATCTCTTTGTCCGTTACAACATTATTTGGGTTTACATTTCTACTCTCACCTTCGCTTACAATATTATTGGGATTTACATTTATCTTTTCTCTTTCTGTTACATTATTATTTCGATTAAACTCTATGTTCCTATCAATTAGCTCTTCATCAATCACATAATCACTGTCATTTTTCTCCCTATATTTACCTCCTTCTATTAACATCTTTCTATTTCTCATTATTACCTCTCCATTTTCCTTTTTTACATAGTAGGATCTTGGATTACAACTTTTTCTTATTACTATACCACTTTCATGCGGTTTTCTATTCGACTCATCAATCCTAAGTGAATATCTTTATTATCATAAATCAACTTTTTTAACAACTTTTTAACTGTTTGAATATGTCTTTCCGCCAAACCATTAGCTTGATGATGTTTGGGACTTACAATTTTATGTTCAAAGTTCCACATTTTAACAAAATTTTTGAATTCTATGCTTGTGAACTGACTTCCTGAATCTGTGTAAATTATGTTAGGTATACCATTTCTAGACAAAATTTCTTTTAATTGATCCATTACAGTTTTTGCATACAAATCTTCTAACTGTTTTACTTCCACAAACTTACTGAATGAATCTACTAACAAAATATAAGGTTTTCCAAAAAGAAAAAATATGTCAGCTGATAGAATCTGCCATGGCCCTTCAGCTATTTCTTTATTAATTATGGGTTCATTTCTATTGTTGTTTTGATAACTTTTACACATATCGCTATAATATTATTTATTAAATCTTCTATCTCCTTACACATGTTAGGCCAAAATAAAGTCTTCCTAGCTAATGCTTTACACTTTTCTATGCCTAAATGAGCATAGTGAATATTATTCAGAATTTCTTTCCGCATACTTTTAGGTATTACAATCTGATTATTTTTAAGAATCAAGCCATCACATTCTCCTAACTCATCTCTATAGCTATAATAAACTTTTGCTTCACTTTGTACTAATGATTTATTTTCTGACCATCCATTTCTAATGCAATGTAATACTAACTGTAATTCCATATCTTTCTTTGTTTCATTCTTCAATTGACTCATTTTTGCATCTGTAATATGGTAACTATTCACAACTGTACCAACATGAGTTTCAAGATCTAATTCATAAGACTTCTCTGTATTATTTAGATAGGATCTACTTAAATGATCGGCTATTAGTAACTCCTTTCCTGGCTTATACTCTAAATCAAACTGATAGTGTTGTAAAGCAGTTCTAATCCGTTGTAATCTAATTGGGCTTTTATTCAGAGGCTTTGAAAAAATGGATACCAGCGGTTTATGATCTGTTTCAACTTGAAACCGTTGACCATACAAAAATTGATTGAATTTAGTGCATCCATACAAAATAGCTAAGCTTTCTTTTTCTATTTGACTGTAATCTTTCTCTGTATCTGTCATTGCTCTAGATCCATACGCTATTGGTTGACCTTCTTGCATAATAACAGCACCTAATCCTTCTTTGCTTGCATCCACGCTTAAAGTTATTTTCTTATTTATGTCAAAATATGCTAATACAGGAGGTTCACTAATTAATTTAATTATCAAGTTGTAAGCTTCTTTTTGCCTAACCTCCCATACAAATAACACATTCTTTTTAATTAACTCTCTAAGTGGAGCAGTTATTTCAGATATGTTAGGAACAAACTTTGAAATATAGTTTATCATACCTAGAAACCTTAGTACTTCTTTTTGATTTTTTGGTTCTGGCATCTTCTTTATTGCTTCTACTCTCTCTCTATCTATTTTTAAACCATCTTTAGTCAAAACATGTCCTAAGTACTTCACTTCTTTTTGATTTATTTTACATTTTTCAACATTAAATTTTACACCGTGTTCTCTAGCTCTTTGTAGTACTTTTTCCAATATTCTGTTACTTTCCTCCTCTGTTTTAGCGTAAATCAACAAATCGTCGATAAATGTACAGACTCCCTCCATATTAAAAATATTTGCATAAATTCTTTGAAACACTTCTGGACTCGAACACAGACCAAACGGTAATCTATTGAAACAAAACCTACCATAAGGTGTATTAAATGTAGTCAGTTGTTTACTGTTTTCACATAATTTGACCATATAAAAACCTTTATTTGCATCTAACGTGCTAAATACTTTACTTCCTTTTAATTTGCAAGTAATTTCTTCCAATTTAGGTAGCATTATTTGTTCTCTCATAATCTGAGTATTTAAGTATTGAGGATCCAGACATACTCTAAGTGAACCATTTTGTTTAATTGCAATTACCAAAGAACTTACAAAATGTGTAGGTGTATCAATTTTAGAAATAATCCCTTGTTGTTCCAAGCTATCCAACTCACTTTTTAACTTAGGCATTAACTTAAACGGTATATGCCTACATGGTTCTATTTTTCCTATCCAGTTATCTTTTAGTTTTATATCATATTCATAGTCCTTTATCAGCCCTATTCCTTGGAACACATCTTTGTATTTTTCATATAATGTATTATTACTCTGAATGTTATCAACAATGTTTCTTTGCACTATCTCAAATTCCAATAAAGTAGATAACCCTAAAATAGGCATTAAATTCTGCTCACACACTTGAAACACAACATTTTTAATTTTAGTTCCTATTTGACACTCTAAGGTTACTTGTCCTACAGTTTGGATTAAATTACCATTATAGTTTTTTAAAATTAAATTACTCACATTAAATTTATTCACATTCATGGACCTGCAACAATTTTTTGACAAAATGTTACACTGTGCACCGGTATCTATTTTAAAATTTATTATGTTATTACTTTTCACAAAAGTTACCTTTTGAAACCAGTCATTATTAATATTGTTAACATATACCTCTTGTTTATCCTCAGTTTGCACTGCTCTTATTTCTTCCGACTTAGATCTGCACATTCTTGCAAAGTGGTTGATGCGCTGGCACTTCATGCATCTCTTGCCATAGGCCGGACAACTTCTGGGTTGATGTTGAAAACCACAACGAGTACAGTTTTGTTTCCTCTTGTCTGTAGTCTTACTTCCATTCTTCTCTATTTTCTCATTTCTTATAAAATTTCTTCTATTATTATATTTTTGTTCTTCTGTTTTATCATTACTCTTGAAATTATTTTTCTTTTTTATATCTATCCCTTGTATTTTTGAGCAGCTAGCCTCCTTATGTTCAGCAAACTCCTTTACTTGTTTCTCTACCAATTCTGCAGCTCTGCATATTTTTATAGCTTTTTCCAAAGTTAACTCGCTCTCTCTCAATAATCTATCTTTTATTTTGCTCTCTCTAATTCCAGCTATAATTCTATCTTTAATTAGTCTCTCCCTCATTTGACCAAAGTTACAATCCTGACTTAGCCTATTTAAGTCTGCTAAAAAGTCTTCAAAGCTTTCTTCTTTCTGCTGTCTGCTGAAAAATTTGTGTGCATTGACGCTTTCATTACTTTTAGGTATGAAATACTCATTGAATTTTTCTATCATCTTTTCATAATTATACTCTTTCTCTGCTATTCCAAAGCTTTCATAGATTTCAATTCCTTGGTCACCCATGGTGTGTAGGAACACTGCAACCTGTACCTCCTGGCTTTTATCTTTTAAACCTGCTGCAATTCTATACAGCTCAAATCTTTTCATCCACTTTTTATACTCTTCTGTGGTGCAATTTTTTATGGAATTTGGGGGTTTTAAGCCCAAAGCGTCCCTGGACACGCCTTCCGCCATTTTCGATTATCTTAGTTTTACAATTACTAATTACTTTCTTCACACTGTATCTAGTCTCTTATTTTATTTATATTCCGCAGCGCCATGTTGTATTGTAATGATACAATGTGATAGCGGATAATCTCCATTTATTATTTAATATAAAAAGACTTACATCGGATACAATCTTGTTCATGTTCCAGTTGACCAGAGAGAGAAGAGTGGGATGTGTTCACAGACAATCATCTATAATTAAGGCATTGACACATGAACCTGTTTCTAATATAAGGCTATGCCTACACAATATACAACAAATTCACAGCAGCCATCAAAATCACAATTGTCGTGTGTCATACACGTGATACACATCATATTAGTAATTTTTTGGTATGACCCGAAAGAGGAAGTTGGGGTTACGGAACTATTTTTAATTTGACACCAAAAACGCTACCTCTTGCACCATCTAGCATCTAATAGCAAACACTAATGAACACAGCGCCATCTCTTATCAAATGGCAAAAACTAATTTCTCATCGTCATCATTGAAATTACTACAGAAGTAGGTCACCGTCTCATCAGACATATATTGAACCTTTATTATTTTAATAAATTAGTTACAGCATCTAATTATTTAGACGGCTGTCGGTAAAAGACCAACAACATTCTCAACAATCAGAGTGAGCTCGTCTCTTATGAGTTTCTTAAATAAATCACAGATGGCGCTGTCTTCAAGAGCATATTATACAACAAAAAATCTAAGAATCTTGTCGAACAAAAATAAAAATCCAACAGTTTATTAGCAATGTTTATTTCCTACCTGCACTTATGTATGCTATGAAGCTCTCAATACTGTCACTCTCGTTTGACTGAACCTTCTGAGGAAACATTTCTCTGCTGTCATCATTCATGACCTCGTGCAATGCCAAAGTTCTCAACAATTTATCAGATTCTGTACCTTCATCATCCTCTATTATTCTATCATTAATCATATTTGTGAGATTAATTTCATCTATCATTTTATCATCTAGATTACTCACATTTATCGAGTCATAATCATTGGTTCTTCTTGTGTGAAACCCCGCTTCCAAAAGTTTTTTTTTGGCTAGTTCTATGAAAATTGGCGACCTCAGTGTCTCGCGGAGCCAAGCTTTGATTTTATTCTTCTTGTCTTCTACTCGTGATTTGAATCTGTAACAGTTATGAAGTTATGTTGGATTTCTACTACCTAATTGAGCATTTAAAAAAGTGTACCTACCCCTCGTTTTTGTGCTGTCCCCTGTGTATGAAGTCTAATAATTTTCTAAGTTTATATTTGGTAAGTTCTTTTAATTATTAAAAAGCATTAAACATACTCTAAACTACTTAATTTCAAACAATAATTTTACTAATACCTACTTTACATTGAATAAAAAATTTAAATTGTTAACACCAAGGTGCCAGTTTTTAGCGTTTTAACAACGAGGAACTTGAGTGGGGGACTCAAGTTCCACGATTTTACGAACTATTTGTACTAAGGTAGCATGAGTTTTTGGATATCGTTTGAAATATCTACTCTGAGTCCCCAATCGCCGCCGGTAGTTTGTAATTCAAGTCTTATGCTCATTTAAATACAACTTGCCGCCATGCCGGATATATAATGTCTCGGAAGGTCTGCTTGGTGGCAATATTAGGTACCTATTGTGGTAGTGAGCTCCTGGTAAAGACCTCTACTCTACTACTCGTCTCCTACTGCCGATCTCGAAACGTATAGGTAAACGAGGGTGATTTTTGATGCTATGGATTGACACTATGAACAGCTCACTTCATCTAAGCTTTCACGGTGAGTTTTTGGAGTTTACTCCATTTTAATATTATAAGTACCCGGTATGGAAATTGCATGAGGAGTGAAATCTATATAAATAAAAAGAGAAGTCCTGACTGACTGACTGACTGACTGACTCATCAAACCCTTGAACCTAGAAAGCTGAAATTTTGCACAGAGGTTCCTTTTATAATGTATACAAGGAATAAGGAAGGAATTCTCGGTAGTACGTTCCCGAGGGATATTTTGCGTCATCCACGCGGGCGAAGCTGGTGGCAAAAGCTAGTACAAAATAAATGTTAACTCAAAAGCGTTGTTACGTTTTTCTGCGCAACGTAAAATAAAACGAACGCTTTATAGTTGCATTTTGTATAGCACTGATTCAGTAAAGAAACCCTACCCCTATGGTCCTTTGTCCAACAATAAAAAGTCAGAACGGCACAAAAACAGGAGTAAACACCCGTCGTGCGTTGGAGCTGACGCACACACACTTATTTTTACAGAATAATTAGTTCCTCTAATACTTACTTCTGCAACTCCTTCTCCCTCTGCCTCGCTTTCTGTATCTTCGGCTTCAGTTCGGGCACAGTGTTCGCTTCGTTATTTGTGATGGTGTCTTCCACCCACTCCGTGACCTCGGACACTCGGCTGTAGACCCCCGGGGAGCGAGGGTCACCGCATTGCTTGCCGCCGAATGATACTATGCCGAGGAGGACGCCGTCTCGCACTGCTGGGCCTCCGGAATCGTGCTAAGGAGTTGAAAGGAATGAATTGGTGGCTGAAGAATACTTATAACATTACCAGGCAATGGTACATCGAGTTAAACAAAAAGTTTTGCTTTGTAGAGCATCTTTACTTTCGATGTTCTGTGATAGTCTTTTTGTAAAGCTGAATGTATCAACGCCAGGGTACCTACGGTCAGCAACAGAAGTCAGTTAACACTGCTACTTTTTGACATCATCTAAATTAACATAAAATGATACGATAACATGCTTTTTAGAATTTTGATTATTAGATAAGAGTTGATTTTCTTTAAAATCTACATCTGTTCCGATTTTCATGAAGTATTTTTCTCAATAATTAAGATTTAGAAAACTCAACTGTTAATCGACTTTTGTTGCTTACTGTACAACAAAAAACAAAACAATTTTTTATAAGAAAATGCTTTTTAGGGTTCCGTACCTCAAAAGGAAAAAACGGAACCCTTATAGGATCACTCGTGTGTCTGTCTGTCTGTCCGTCTGTCCGTCTGTCACAGCCAGTTTGCTCCGAATCTAATGGACCGATTAAGTTACAATTTGGTACACATATGGATTTCTGTGACCCAAACACGTACAGCTAAAGTAAATATATGAATTTTGAATATGAGAGTCACTTTTAGGGGGAAAATAAGAAAATTAAAAAAAAAAGGTTTGGAAACTGTACCGAGTCACATATCAAATGATAGGGATTACTATGAGGGTCTCAAATATATTTTTTTTTTATAATTTTAAAATTTATTGTTTTAAAGTTATTTAAGAAAATAGACGAAAATTGACCATTCCCTAGAAAATTTTGAAAAAAATATAGAAGTTAGTTCTATACCTGTAGATTACAGGAAAACCTATAAGAAGTCTGTGGTCTTAAAATAACATGGTAAATCTAAATATATAAAAAAATCAAAGTCCTGAATGAGTCACTGACTAATATACCAACGCACAGCCCAAACCAATGGATCTAGAGACTTGAAATTTTGCACATAGATACCTTATATAGTGTAAACATCCACTAAGGAAGGATTTTTGGAAATTCCATCCCTAAGGGGGTAAAACAGGGGATGAAAGTTTGTATGAAAAATCCTATCCCTTGAGTTAATAGACTTGAAACTTACCACGAATATTCATCTAAGTAAATTATAAAGTTTATCATTTTTAGTTTTCCTAAACTACCCCCTAAGGAGGGATTGGGGGTGTCAAAGTTTGTATGGAGGAACTTTAACACGCGGTCCGATTAACTCAAAACTCAGTTTTTATACTTGAGACCAAAAATTAAGACTAACGTGTATCGAGTTAATTTTATAGCGGAGGATTTTATTGGGGGCTTGATTAACTCTAAAATTGGTGTAAATAATGTTTGAGTCAAGTTATGGAAACATACCAGACGATTTTTGAAATTCTTTAGGTATCTGTGTTCGTGAAAACAGAGATACAGTTTATATGAAAAATCTTATTAATTTGGTTAATGAACTTGAAACTTGCATAAGTAAGTAATAATGTTTGTCATTATTAGTTTTTCAAAACTACGCCTCAAATGGATTACGGCCCACTCCCTCTCACTGAGAGGATGCCTGTGTCCCCGCAGTGGGGACATTATAGGCTGATTATGTGTTATGTGGGATGTCATCGTCTAGAACTCATTGAGTAGAGTACAAACATATTTTTTTTTATCTTTTAAAATTAAGAAATAGGGGGCCGCAAAAGTTGTAAATTTTAGACCATTTTTGTACGAGCTCTAGCGCAACAATTCAACAAATTAGGAATTTGAAACTTCTTTATACCATGTAAGTACCATAAATACTGTATTTAATCAACAATACTGAAAACGGCGATTCATAAGGTATTTTGTTTAAACATGGGTGATTTTCTGCAACTGCAAAAAATAACCTTGTAATTCACAGTATCATTATAAAATAAGTAAAAAGTTATCTTTGCGATTGTTAAACATATAATATGGTACGGAACCCTTCGTGCGCGAGTCCGACTCGCACTTGACCGGTTTTTTATTTATAAGAATATTTAAACGACAAAATATAAGCGCTAACATATATAATAAGTATATAAATATAGACCCACCCCGTCGCCGTCGCATCGCATGCCGTGTTATTACTTCGTTTTTGCTTAGCGTTCTTTCTGACTTTTTTTCTTTTGGCTCGGTTCCTAAGTGTCCTAGCATGATGTTAAAATAGCCTATAGCCTTCCTCAAAAATTGGGCTGTCAAATGCAAAAAGAATTTTTCAAATCCAACTGGCAGTTCCAGAGATTAGCGCGTTCAAACAAACAAACTCTTCAGCTTTATTATTAAATTAGTATATTATCACAGACGTATAAAAAACGTTTGTGTTTGCTTACTGTCAGCTGTGAAGTTACCTTATAATAAATAAATAAATAAAAGGAGCACTCCACGCCACGCATATCGAAAGTGAAGCACCGTACCGATCTATGTGTGCGTGATTTGAGTACCTGCAAAGACGCCGTCGCTCGTGTCACTCGTAATGGCGGCCGGTCGGCATACTATGATGTAAATGTGTGCGAGAGGCGTGTTTGTACAAACGGTCATACTTACTGTGCTTCACTTTAATATGCGTGGCGCGGAGTCCTCCTTTTTTATAAGTCTGTATTTATATTTAATAGTATAGATTAGATTTACTTCAGAAGAAGCTAAGTTTTCAAAGCTTCCTCTTTCCACTATTTTGCTGTGCCCGACAGGGTCCACAATAATCACATATATATTTTTAAGTTACCACCTAAGTACACATTGCCAGTATTTGATAGCTAGCCGACGAAATTTTTCTTTATCTTTACTATGACGTGTTAAAGCCATCGTTGCTCCAGTGTGAGAGAGTCGGAGCTATATGCAATATGCAACCGATAGCACCATCCTTTTTGAACAATGGAATCATGATGGCATTAACACAATCATAGTACAGCCCCAAAGCTGTATGCGCAAAACTTCAAAGAATATTAAAACATATAGTTATGTTACTACAAGTAATATCCCACTTACATTACAAGCATCTTTCCCACCGGTAGCATATCCGGCACACAGCATCCGTGGCGTGATGTAGAACCGGTACGAGTTCTGGCAGTCATCCAGCCGCATCACCGGCACCGGGACGAACCGCATCCGGTCCGGGATGTGGCCGTAACCAGACTCCTGTTTACACATAAAAATTTGAGCCATAAGACTAAGATATCACTCGAATGTATGCTATCAACCAAGGCAGGTATCGCAAAGTTTTTTTTTAATATTCCTGTTTGAGCAGGAGTTCGTTCAATTAAGCACCCATTTATTAGTTATTTCTAGAGCACAGATTTAATGGTACAAACCGCATCGAAATTGTTTAAGTATTTTCGAAGCTCAGACAGACAGAAGCGGTAGTGCAACATCATCATCTGCCTAGCCATTTCTCAACAATGATAGGGTCGTAACGTAAGTAATAACAGCCGCACGGGTCGATCTATCAGGTTAAGCTACGCTTGCCGGGGTTGGTCAGTGGACGGGTGACCATCTTTACATACCGAGACTCCTCCGTGCCTCGGAAAGCACGTTAAGCCGTTGGTCCCGGTTGTCATTCGTGGATCTTTCACAGTCGTTACGGGTCGGCAGAAGCCCGAAAGTCTGACAACCAGTCTTACCAAGGGGTATCGTATTACCCAGTTACTGGGTTGTGGGGTCAGACAGGCAGTCGCTCCATGTAAAATACTGGTATTCAGCTGCATCCGGTTAGACTGGATGCCGACCTCAACGTAGTTGGGAAAAGGCTTGACAGATTGTTAGGGTCGTAACGTATTTTACGTGGAGCGACTGCCTGTCTGGTCTCTTCAATCCAGTTTCTACAGGATTACATCTTTTTCCTATACAGGGTGTCCCGTAAATAATGGATAATCTCTTAAGGGGTCATCGTACTCATCATTATGAACAACTTTTACTATGGGACCAAACCTGGAATCGCAAAAAAAAAATCAGCTGCTCCCTACATTTTGACGAGTTTGATGTAGATAAATGTACTGGTCAGCTAATTTTTTTTCGCGATTTCAGGTTTGGTCCCATAGTAAAAGTTGTTCATAATGATGAGTACAATGACCCCTTAAGAGATTATCCATTATTTACGGGACACCCTGTATATTTTTGGTTGGGCGACATAATTATCGTATATAATACTATCCAGTAGACAGATAGACCTATCTTGCAGAATAAGCAAGCTGAAGTGGCACTGGGCTGGCCATATTTGTCGAAGGACCGATGGCCGGTGGAGCGGACGAGTCCTGGAGTGGAGACCGCGTATCGGTAAGCGTAGTGTGGGACGCCGCCCAGCTAGATGGACCGACGACCTGAAGAAAGTGGCTGGGGCAGACTGGATGCGGAAGGCGGAGGACAGGGTGTTGTGGCGCAGACTGGTAGAGGCCTATGTCCAGCAGTGGCCTGCGATAGGCTGAGTTGATTGATTGAAGTATACTATGTCACTTACATCAGTACTCCCCCATCCTGTGACGATAAGGATATCGTTCTCCTTCATCAGGTAATTCTTCGAGGGTAGGTTGAGAACAGCGATGTTCCTGCCTATCGGCATGGGTCGGTCCAGGCGCAGCAACGAGTAGTCGTAGTCCGCGTTACCAGGCACGTACTTGCGGGGGAAGAATACCTGCAAACGTAGAAAGGGTTCTTGAAACCTGCTGCCTAGTCACGAGAGCATATTCAAATTATGCCAAGACATATCTCATAATAACAAGTTAAAAGTTAAATTTAAAAATCCCGACACAAATTTACCCTAATTTTTTATTGCTACTCCATCATCAGATCCTGACTGCCATCTATCTATAACCTATTCATTGAGACCATTCCAATGAGCCCAAACACGATACCTCTGATGTAAGTTGGTGAGGAAGTTGCAAATTCCAGGTAATGCTGCAGCATCAGTTCAAGGTTACTGTGTTGTTCTAATATCATTGAAGAAACAGAATACCAAATTTTAACTCGATCAGACCTGTTGATATTATATATATACATCCATTCATCAACTAGAAAAGAGTTGATAATCTTCAAACGGGTGAATAGATTTTCTTGAATCATAACTATGAACAATCTTGATCAAGTCACGTTATAAACAAAATTTAAAAAAATCTAAATCGGTGCAATCGTTTGGGAGCTACGATGCACATAATATATTTCAAACATATATACACGAAACTGTTCAACAACTTATAACAACCCTATGTTTCCATCAGGGCTTAAAATTAAGATTTTTGTTCAGGTGAAGGTCACGGGAATCCGGTTGGATGCGGGGAATGCATGTCCATCATTTTTCCGACACTAGGCAGAGGCCAGCACTTTTCTTTTCAAAATTATTTCTTTCTTTGGAACTAGTCGCGTTAGCAATTTTGTCCTTTTCCAATTTCAGGCCTTCGATTGAGTTTTATGAATATCTATTGAATCCATTTGATGCAGTTCTTTATTTTGAAGCTTAAATCAAGTTTAAAGTTTCATCACTTTACAGGGTGACATTTTGATCGTTTTTATCCTCTTAAGGGGTCATTGTACTCATCATTATGAACAACTTTTACCATGGGACCAAACCCAATATCCCGAAAAAAAATCCGCTTCTCCCTACATTTTGACGAGTTTGATGTAGATAAATGAACTGACCAGCAGATTTTTTTTTCGCGATTTCAAACCCCCCCAGAAAAAGTTTTTAAACCCCCCTCTCACCCCAGGGGCGTATAAGGCCTTCCTAAGAGAATAAAAAAGATTTAAATTTCACCCTGTATAAGTAAACTTTTTTCTTGGCTTTACAAAAAACTATGTATAATAAGACCCACCTTATTAACCCGAGCTTGGTAACCTCCTCGGTTGTGAAATGAGCTTCCCGCTCTGACGATAAACGGCTGCAGCTTCTTCTTGTCTCCGTCGTAGGCTCTGCAAGTAAACGAATGAGAAGGCAATAACGCGTGCAATATTAAACGACAGGGGGAGCTAAGACTAATGTTCACATATCAGCTTATTAATAATCTGATTAAACGAGATTATTAAAATCATACAGACCTTAACCCCAAAGGTTTTGAATAACCAAATCGAAACTACCCACAAACTCTAATTATACAAGATGTTAAAAACATACTTTAACGGTGTGTAGTCCTCATGAAAATGAACAACTTTTGCCATGGAATTAACCATGAAATATGAAAAAAAAATCAGCTGTTCTCTACAAAGTGCAATTTTTTTTTGTGGATGGGAAATCATCAAATGACTTCTCCCGCTCTGGGTGGAGCGGAAGGGCGTGTCAGACTTTTACTGACTAAAACCCACCCGTATTCCTTGAGTTGTATATGCCAGGGCCACGGTATCTCTTTCAAACAACCCGCGACCCCGGCAGCAAAAGTGGAAAATCTACGCGCTCAAAATGAACGAGACAGCTGATTTTTTTTTTCATATTTCAAGGTTAGTAACTGGCTGACTCATCAACGCTCAGCCCAAACCATTGGACCTAGAAAGCTGAAATTTTGCTCAGAGGTTTTTATAATGTAGACAAGGAATAAGGAAGGATTTTCGTTCCCGTGGGATATTTCCCGACATCCACGCGGGTGAAGCCGCACGGGAAGTGCTAGTACATAATAATTATGGGCAAAGCTAAATGCAATAGATGATCTAATGTTTTTTGCTTAGCACATAAAGCCTACTGAAACGTTTTCAACAAATATAAGGTACGCAGTCATCACGCAGATTGTACGCAGGATGTAACAAATATAAGGTACGCAGTCATCACGCAGATTGTACGCAGGATGTAACAAATATAAGGTACGCAGTCATCACGCAGATTGTACGCAGGATGTAACAAATATAAGGTACGCAGTCATCACGCAGATTGTACGCAGGATGTAACAAATATAAGGTACGCAGTCATCACGCAGATTGTACGCAGGATGTAACAAATATAAGGTACGCAGTCATCACGCAGATTGTACGCAGGATGTAACAAATATAAGGTACGCAGTCATCACGCAGATTGTACGCAGGATGTAACAAATATAAGGTACGCAGTCATCACGCAGATTGTACGCAGGATGTAACAAATATAAGGTACGCAGTCATCACGCAGATTGTACGCAGGATGTAATAAAAACTTCTGAAAAATTTAATACCTATGGCTTTCACTTGATGTTAATGAAGTTATAATCAAAAGAAATCACCTATTTTGTTTTGATTGATTGACTTCGTATTTTTGTTTGGATTTCGATTTAGGTTTTTTAATAACAGCTCGTGGCTATACAGGAGCTCGTGGCTAAGTAATAACAGCCGCACGGGTCGATCCATCTGGTTAAGCTCTACGCTTTCCGGGGTTGGTTAGTGGATGAGTGACCATCTTTACATACCGAGACTCCTCCGTGCCTCGGAAAGCACGTTAAGCCGTTGGTCCTGGCTGTCATTCGTGGATCTTTGACAGTCGTTACGGGTCGTCAGAAGCCCGAAAGTCTGACAACCAGTCTTACCAAGGGGTATCGTATTACCCAGTCATTGGGTTGTGGAGGTCAGATAGGCAGTCGCTGAATGTAAAATACTGGTATTCAGCTGCATCCGGTTAGATTGGAAGCCGACCCCAACATAGTTGGGAAAAGGCTTGGCAGATTTAATAAAATCCACTCACGATTCCAAGCAATGTCCTGCAGTGAGCACCCACTGCTCATCAATGATAGATCCTCCACACCAATGCTTAGCGTTCCTGGAAATGGCCACGTTGTATGGATACATGCTGATGGTGGTCTCCATACCACCCACAATGCGACGCACAGCAAACGATCGGAAAGCCCATGCTATGTTGCGATCGTCATGCTTCTCGGCAAATACTAGGGGGATATAGAGTTCACTGTGAGATTCCTTATTTGCGCCTTCGATCAAGAACGGTTGACGAGATTTGACGATAGAAGTTTTCACGATAAATGTACTGCAAGTTTGCATCATGTTTGATGGAATGTACTTACTTATAAAATGTAACGGGTTGGGTCTTAACGTTTTAAGGGAGAAGGTCTTTGTACAGTTCCAGGGTCAGCTACTTCTGTTACTGGACTAGAATACTAGACTAAAGGAGGAAGGAAGCAGGAAAGAGGAGGACGGATTAATGAAATGGCACCATGTTCTACAATACTTTGTTGTCGTAGTAGGTACTTCGGGTAATTTTGCTAATAAAATAATCTTGCTTGGGGAGAATGATGAAGATGGACAGTATGGCTATGGACTCTTAATTTATTAGACAAGGGGTAAAAAGCGACCTAAGCAAAGCATTCGATATTATTTACAGTATTACTCATATGTCTGTGTGTAGTTCAACTCGCTCCCCCTCCGCTTGACGAACTCGTGAAAAAATGGTCTGTCCGGTTTCGAAACTAGTCGGGCAACCCCGAAACAAACATGTGAGTAAGACCGAAAACAATAATAAACATAAATTTGTTTCGCGAAAATACTTGCTAATCTTAAAATGCAGATTATATTTTTAATTATACTACACTGATTTAACAACGAATCGAAATCAATTTCAATACTCTTACGGCTTTCTGCATAACACTTCAACTATTTATAATCACATCCGCTTGTTTTCTTCTCTTTATAAAATTATTCAACGCCTTATCTGGCTATTCTTTATTATTTTATTTGCATTTGTATTTAAGGGTGTTATTTTGGTGTATATCGCACACCTAGATCTAAACTGAGACAACTCAAAAATCGTTAATTTTGAGTTATGTTTGAAAAACAGTGATTATCGATAAAAATTATTGAATTTTAGCCCCAGTTTGTATACAGTGACATTTTACAAGCTATTTATTATCTAGAATCAAATTAAATTGTATAACTTCCCTAACAAAACATGCAGATTTAAATACGTTTTTATCGTCTCCTGAAAAATGTCTTTTTTTGAGTTGTCTCAGTTTAGATCTAGGTGTGCGATATGTATAGATAAGTATATAAACAAACCCGGTAAGTCACCTCTCTCCTCGCGTGCTACCTTAAACCTCGTAGACGTCTCATCATTCCTAAACTTATATTTCTCTTCCAAAAGGGATTTTATATCTTCTTCCTTTTCATCATTTTTCTGTTTTAAAACACTTTTTTTTAATGCATAGGGCGGTGGTTCTTCATAAATGTGAATGTCATCCTCTTCTTCATTTAGAGTGAACACCTTGTCGTCTTCTGAAGATAGATCCGTAGCTTCTGTTCTAAGCACATTGTTCACAAATATTGAAATAACAACATTTTTAATTATGACGGCGTTTATGCGTTTAATCATCTTTATTTCATCTTAAATTTCTAATCTTGTTTCTGATTTCCATTTGTAATGAGTTTCGGTGTACTTCGATAACATGTTTTATGTCTGCATTTTATGACTGCGTCGTCGTAAAGACAGATGGGATTTCTGAGGAAATTATAATTTTTCTTTTTTTTTTGTTTCAGAATTGGTTAGTTCAGTATTTTTGGAACTGTGCGGGAGTCTTATTAGTATTTCTCTTTTATATGGCCTTTGAAGATCATTTGAGTATTTTTCCGTCAAATATATGTGCTTGGAACCAGTTTAAGAAATCAATCTTGGTCAAAAAATAATTTTGAGGTTAAATGGAAAGTCATAAAATAACCAATAAAACGTGAATTTTCAATCAAGTAAATAAAAAAGCGTTTAAAATTATTTTGTAAATAAAAGTGAGCTGACTATATTTGTTCCTTAAATCTTTTACTGATGCTATAAAACCTGTGTTTGGTTAGTTGTGATATTTTTATTTGAATCCTGTAACTCGGGGAGTCATACTGTCATGGTTTACTGTAAATGTATACATGTGTACGTACTCAGTGTTTCAGTGGAACCAGAATCAAGGTTTCGTTAACATAATGCTTGCTTAAATGCTTTGCTCTTCTAAATTTATGTTATATTCTCCTTTGATTATTAATTTTTGTCATATCGCGGGACCCTGGTGTCTCGGTCCTTTGGAAGGCGTACGAGGAGCCGAAGCCAACTTGCAGAGGCCCCTTAGACAAATAATTTTTAAATGCTCGCCTGATTTACTGCTTTTTAGGGTTCCGTACCTCAAAAGGAAAAAACGGAACCCTTATAGGATCACTCGTGTGTCTGTCTGTCTGTCTGTCTGTCTGTCCGTCTGTCCGTCTGTCACAGCCAATTTGCTCCGAATCTAATGGACCGATTAAGTTAAAATTTGGTACACATATGGATTTCTGCGACCCAAACACGTACAGCTAAAGTAAATATATGAATTTTGAATATGAGAGTCACTTTTAGGGGGAAAATAAGAAAGTTAAAAAAAAAAGTTTTGTAAACTGTACCGAGTGACATATCAAATGAAAGGGCTTACTATGAGGGTCTCAAATATATTTTTTTTATAATTTTAAAATTTATTGTTTTAAAGTTATTTAAGAAAATAGACGAAAATTGACCATTCCCCCCCCCCCTTATCTCCGAAACTACTGAGCCTAAAATTTTGAAAAAAATATGGAAATTAGTTCTATACCTGTAGATTACAGGAAAACCTATAGGAAGTCTGTGGTCTTAAAACAACATGGTAAATTTATATATATAAAAAAATCAAAGTCCGGACTGAGTCACTGACTAATATACCAACGCACAGCCCAAACCAATGGATCTAGAGACTTGAAATTTTGCACATAGATACCTTATATAGTGTAAACATCCACTAAGGAAGGATTTTTGGAAATTCCATCCCTAAGGGGGTAAAACAGGGGATGAAAGTTTGTATGAAAAATCCTATCCCTTGACTTAATAGACTTGAAACTTAGCACGAATATTCATCTAAGTAAATTATAAAGTTTATCATTTTTAGTTTTCCTAAACTACCCCCTAAGGAGGGATTAGGGGTGTCAAAGTTTGTATGGAGGAACTTTAACACGCGGTCCGATTAACTCAAAACTCCGTTTTTATACTTGAGACCAAAAATTAAAACTAACGTGTATCAGGATTTTCCAAAAATCTACCCCTAAGGGGTGAAAAGTTAATTTTATAGCGGAGTATTTTATGGGGGGCTTGATTAACTCTAAAATTGGTGTAAATAATGTTTGAGTCAAGTTATGGAAACATACCAGACGATTTTTGAAATTCTTTAGGTATCTGTGTTCGTGAAAACAGAGATACAGTTTATATGAAAAATCTTATTAATTTGGATAATGAACTTGAAACTTAGCACAAATACTTGCATAAGTAAGTAATAATGTTTGTCATTATTAGTTTTTCAAAACTACGCCTCAAATGAGGTTTAGGGATGTTAAAGTTTGTATAGAAGAATTTTAAAGCGCAGTCCGATTAAAAAAATGTGTTGTTTGAGTCAAGTTAGGAAACTTGCCAAACGAATTTTCACCGATTTTGACGGCATATAGCTGATGTTTTAAGGAGTAACTTAGGCTATTTTTATTTTAGAAAAATAATTAGGGTTCCGCGCAAGAAAATTAAAATCCATGAAATCAGACAACCACGTACAGCCCAGTACAAACTTACTAAGCCTCCGCTGTCTATTACGGCTATAACAACAAATAATAAAAATAAAGCAAAGTTAAAAATTTAAGGGGTCGGTCCCCATACAATAAACTTTTCATTTTGAAAAAAAAAAAAAATAATCTAGCATATGGGGTGTCATGTGATTATTTCATCACCGCTGCTCTCAAAACGGTGAAGGAAAACATCGTGAGGAAACCGGCATGTCCTAGAACCAAAAATTCGAAGACATGTGACATGTACCAACCCGCACTGGGCCCGCGTGGTGGATTACGGCCCGCGTGGTGGATTATGGCCCGCTCCCTCTCACCGAGAGGAGGCCTGTGTCCCAGCAGTGGGAACATTATAGGCTGATTATGTGTTATGTGGGGTGTCATCGTCTAGAACTCATTGAGTAGAGTACACACATATTTTTTTTATCTTTTAAAATTAAGAAATAGGGGGCCGTAAAAGTTGTAAATTTTAGACCATTTTTGTACGAGCTCTAGCGCAACAATTCAACAAATTAGGAATTTGAAACTTCTTTATACCATGTAAGTACCATGAATACTGTATTTAATCAACAATACTGAAAACGGCGATTCATAAAGTATTTTGTTTAAACGGGTGATTTTCTGCAACTGCAAAAAATAACCTTGTAATTCACACTATCATTATAAAATAAGTAAAAAGTTATCATTGCGATTGTTAAACATATAATATGGTACGGAACCCTTCGTGCGCGAGTCCGACTCGCACTTGACCGGTTTTTTTTTAAAATAGCATGATCAAAAATTACCCATACTACCTCAGCTCATATCGCTCGCACGATACTGCTCGCGGACTGAGTGCGGTGCTGGGCGCCGATAGTTTATGTAATTGCTTCTTACGGTGGATAAAATGGTAATTTGAAAAAAATAAAAAACTTTATAGTTAGTTCAGTTAGTATGCAAGATCTAATTTGAAGTATTTTTTTAATACCAGCAGTTTATGGTATGGAGGTAACTTTGGATTTTTTTCTATAGAGAAAATTTTATAGAATCGTGTTTTCGTCAAATATAGTATAGGTACCTACGTTAACATTAATCCTCAACTTTACCATTATATTTATTTCAAAATTAATGCTGCAGTATTTTCAACTTAACGGGGGATCATGTTAAGCCATTTGAGGTAGGCATATATGCTCTTAAGGCCGAACTATACGCCAATGACCTTGAGTGGTTAGCTTGCGCATTCTGGCCTGAGCTCACGCAACGCGTCGTACGTCCAGCCAGTAATAGGACTCGCCCATCAAGGAGCGCTGTCCCAAATTAGACGCATTTTTAATTTATTATAATAAAAAATATACATGTTTTTAAAAAGTAGGTAACAAAACCAAATCATTTTCGTTTGTATTGCAAAGTAGTAGATATTCTTTTTATATTCTTTTGATAAAAAATTAAGGAGTAAAATGGTTTCATCTTAACGATTTGGAGGTGATTTGGGGTTTTTTTTTCTTATTATGTGATACCGATAGAAAAATTATGGCTAAACCAAATTAAGATTCATGTCATGTAATAGATTACTAACAATTTTTTTCAGATGTAATTTCTCTGTAGGCTCCGGCGAAAAACTGCTTCATCTGCACGCTGTTTTAAGCTTTTTTCGAAAGAGTAGCCGTACTTACTTCTGGCGGACCCTGGACTGCTAGCCTCGCTTCCAACCTTGCTGAGTGGCTAATGTAACAGAAGGATTGCGTCAACGAAATTCAATTTAGTATAGCTACGAGTATATTTATTGGTTCTATGTTTCTATTTTCATCGTAGTAAGTTATAAAGAATTCAATGTCTACAGGAAGGTTGTATGAACTACGTTATAGAGTCCACACGCCTCAAATCAATAGCAATAGTTTATTTATTTAGAGTCGTTACTATTTTAGGACCAGGCGTGTATAAGTTAAAAGTGGTATTGATTGGTTTTACCTGATACAAGCAAGGTTCCGTGTGGCATATATCCTGTTTCTGGAGAATTTTAAGAGTTTAAACTCTCAATAGCTATTGATTCGACAAAATTATACACCTATTTAAGCGAATTTCTTCCATACGGTCGGTTTTTGAGGTCCTCAGATAAATCCTCGAGCCCAACGAAGTGTTTAGAAACACGATATTGTAGCAAGAAACACGATATTGTAGCAAGAAACACGATATTGTAGCAAGAAACACGATATTGTAGCAAGAAACACGATATTGTAGCAATAATCACTATCGAATGGATAAACTCCGTTTAAAAACCTCAGAAATCGGGCATTATAGTCAATCTTGAACTTCGTAAAAGGCTTTAGGTTAGATATTGGAGAAAGCTTGGTGGTGTCATTAGCCTATATTTAACAGTGGTCAGTGGCTATGACGTGAGAAAGCTTGGTGGTGTCATTAGCCTATATTTAACAGTGGTCAGGGGCTATGACGTGAGAAAGCTTGGTGGTGTCATTAGCCTATATTTAACAGTGGTCAGGGGCTATGACGTGAGAAAGCTTGGTGGTGTCATTAGCCTATATTTAACAGTGGTCAGTGGCTATGACGTGAGAAAGCTTGGTGGTGTCATTAGCCTATATTTAACAGTGGTCAGTGGCTATGACGTGAGAAAGCTTGGTGGTGTCATTAGCCTATATTTATCAGTGGTCAGTGGCTATGACGTGAGAAAGCTTGGTGGTGTCATTAGCCTATATTTAACAGTGGTCAGTGGCTATGACGTGAGAAAGCTTGGTGGTGTCATTAGCCTATATTTAACAGTGGTCAGTGGCTATGACGTGAGAAAGCTTGGTGGTGTCATTAGCCTATATTTAACAGTGGTCAGTGGCTATGACGTGAGAAAGCTTGGTGGTGTCATTAGCCTATATTTAACAGTGGTCAGTGGCTATGACGTGAGAAAGCTTGGTGGTGTCATTAGCCTATATTTAACAGTGGTCAGTGGCTATGACGTGAGAAAGCTTGGTGGTGTCATTAGCCTATATTTAACAGTGGTCAGTGGCTATGACGTGAGAAAGCTTGGTGGTGTCATTAGCCTATATTTAACAGTGGTCAGTGGCTATGACGTGAGAAAGCTTGGTGGTGTCATTAGCCTATATTTAACAGTGGTCAGTGGCTATGACGTGAGAAAGCTTGGTGGTGTCATTAGCCTATATTTAACAGTGGTCAGTGGCTATGACGTGAGAAAGCTTGGTGGTGTCATTAGCCTATATTTAACAGTGGTCAGTGGCTATGACGTGAGAAAGCTTGGTGGTGTCATTAGCCTATATTTAACAGTGGTCAGTGGCTATGACGTGAGAAAGCTTGGTGGTGTCATTAGCCTATATTTAACAGTGGTCAGTGGCTATGACGTGAGAAAGCTTGGTGGTGTCATTAGCCTATATTTAACAGTGGTCAGTGGCTATGACGTGAGAAAGCTTGGTGGTGTCATTAGCCTATATTTAACAGTGGTCAGTGGCTATGACGTGAGAAAGCTTGGTGGTGTCATTAGCCTATATTTAACAGTGGTCAGTGGCTATGACGTGAGAAAGCTTGGTGGTGTCATTAGCCTATATTTAACAGTGGTCAGTGGCTATGACGTGAGAAAGCTTGGTGGTGTCATTAGCCTATATTTAACAGTGGTCAGTGGCTATGACGTGAGAAAGCTTGGTGGTGTCATTAGCCTATATTTAACAGTGGTCAGTGGCTATGACGTGAGAAAGCTTGGTGGTGTCATTAGCCTATATTTAACAGTGGTCAGTGGCTATGACGTGAGAAAGCTTGGTGGTGTCATTAGCCTATATTTAACAGTGGTCAGTGGCTATGACGTGAGAAAGCTTGGTGGTGTCATTAGCCTATATTTAACAGTGGTCAGTGGCTATGACGTGAGAAAGCTTGGTGGTGTCATTAGCCTATATTTAACAGTGGTCAGTGGCTATGACGTGAGAAAAAGATCATGGATCCATCATGATTCCGTTGGAAAAAAGGATGGTGCTATAAATGATAAATGATAAATGATTTATTTTCTGTAAGTAGGTTTGTACAAACACTTTTACACGTCAAACATTTTTTTTTTTAAACTAGATGAGTTCGACGTTTCCTATCTGACTACTCTGAGAAGAAACGCCGAAACAAACTCAGAGGTCACAGTCTCTTTTAAAGTCCAGACATAATCTTGGTCAGATCATGTGAAGACCATGTAGATTGCAGTCAGAAATGGTCTTTTGATGAAAGAACCACACAGATTGAGTGGACCTGTCCAGTCAGTGCACGCATTTGTCAGTAATCGTGCAGCTCAACTCAAAACTTAAGGAGCTTAACGATTCGACGAACAATACCAAAGAAAAGACATTTGGGTAGGCCGCATAAATTACTCAAACTGTCAGACTATAACTAAAACTGAGAAAAGGATAAAATAAATAAAAAACAATGATCCACGTAGTCTTCACATTCACAATAATTAAAAATAGTATAACAAACAAAATATTCATGTCATTGTATAGAATATGTAAAAAGGTATTTAAATCAACATTAATAGTGTAAATTTATTGGAGCAGCTCAAACCCAAGCCTTTTTGTCCTCAATATAGTCTTTGACAGTATAAAAGGCTTTCTGACAAAGTTTCCGCTTTATACAATTTTTGAATTTATTAAGGCTTAGTTCTTGAATGTGGCTAGGTAGTTTATTATAAAAACGTATACATTGGCAACTAAACGAACCACTTATTTTCTATATTATATTAGTTAATTATTCTTTATTATAGGTAGTATTAGGTCAGTCTCTCTCTCACACTGGAACCATGATGGATCCGTGACCTTTTTTTACGTCATACTACAGCCTCAGAGCTGATATGTATGTAATTATTAGATTTGGGACTAGGTTCAATATTTTGTCTTACTGCCTTTTGAAACAATCCACCGTTCAACGCTTCATAGTTGAGCTGGAAAGACAAGCTGAAGAAGAAAAGTGTATCAAACAAATGAATAGTCTACTCTAGACTAATCATAGTAATTAAGCTAGGAAAACGAGGTGGCCTAGGTAGATCACTTCAATATACAGTTCACGAGTACTCTGGCCTTATCACGGTACCAGAGAGATCGTAAAAGTTTACAGGTGACACGTGTTTAACCAGCTTCTACATTATGTTTTCCTAGTACCCACAACTATTTTACAATGAAAAATATCGCGGTTTTATTATGCAAAACAAACTATTTTACACTAAGAAATATATCTGGGTGAACTTGGCAGATCATTTCCCAGCAGAGCATAAAAAAAAGTGAGTTCTATTCGCATGCGGCAGAGTTCTAGAGTTCCTTATACTTAAAAAAAATAGTTCTGGCGTTTTGGCCCGAAAAAAGTCAAATGAAAATATGCTCTGCTAACTTCCGTTAGCAGAGCATTTTTTCCGAAATTTAAATTTTAAAACTGATTTAGGTGCACACTGGTGAGTTCTATAGTTCCTGATACTTTTCCGAAAGAGTTCTGCCGATATACACCGTAAAAAAAAAACAAAGATATTCACCTTGTACTACAAAAAGTCAATGATTTTGACAAAAAAGCCGTGAAAGACGTAAATTCTGGATTTTGGTAGATTCTTCAGGTCATGATTAGTGGCCAAGAACCCAGTAGGTACACAAAAAACTAAATGAAGGCAAAACTGTCACAAAAGTATCAGCAGAGCATGGTTGAAAAGATAGATTAGTAGAAATCGAGATTTGATTCAGTGTTTCAGTAAAAGGATCCAAAAAAAAAAAGAGTGGAACTGAGGACCCAGAACTCCTCGTTTCATGATACATCTATTACAGAACTATGCGACAGCATGCAATAGTAACCCAGAACTCTGACTCAAATATCAGCAGAGCATGGATGAAAAGTTGCATTAGTAGAAATCGAGATTTAATTCAGTGTTTCAGTTAGAAGAAAATAAAAAAAATAAGTTGTGCTCAGAGCGGGAACTCCTCATTTTTTAAAGCACCTACAATGGTTAAATGCAAAAACATGATAAAATAACCCAAGACTCTCACTCAAGTATCAGCAGAGCATGGGTAAAGGTTTAAGTACATTGAAATCAAGATGTAATTCAGTGTTTCAGTTAGAAGGATCAAGAAAAAAATTGAGTAGAACTCAGAAGAGGGAACTCCTTGTTTTCTAATGCATCTATAACAGAAATATTCAAAAACATGCAACAGTGACCCAGAACGCTGACTCAGATATCAGCAGAGCATGGGTAAAGGTTTCAATACTTTGAAATCAAGATATAATTCAATGTTTCCGTTAAAAGGATCAAGATAAAAATTTAGTGGAACTCAGGAGCGGGAACTCCTCGTTTTCTGAAGAACCTATAACAGCCGAATGCAAAAACATAATAAAATGATCCAGCACTCTCACTAAAGTATCAGCAGAGCATGGGTAAAGGTTACCATACGTTAAAAACAAGATTATATTCAGTGTTTCCGTTAGACGGATCAAGAAAAAAATTGAGTGGAACTCAGGAGCGGGAACTCCTCGATTTCTGATGCATCTATATCAGAACTATCCGAAAACATGCAATAGTGACCCAGAACGCTGCCTAAGATATCAGCAGAGCATAGGTAAAGGTTTCAATACGTTGAAATCAAGATATAATTCAATATTTCAGCAAGAAGGAAATAAAAAAAAACAGTGAAACTCAGGAGCGGGAACTCCTCGTTTTCTGAAGCACCTATAACAGGTTTATGCCAAAAACATAATAAAATGATCCAGCACTCTCACTAAAGTATCAGCAGAGCATGGGTAAAGGTTACCATACGTTAAAATCAAGATTATATTCAGTGTTTCCGTTAGACGGATCAAGAAAAAAATTGAGTGGAACTCAGGAGCGGGAACTCCTCGATTTCTGATGCATCTATATCAGAACTATCCGAAAACATGCAATAGTGACCCAGAACGCTGACACAGATATCAGCAGAGCATGGGTAAAGGTTTTAATACTTTGAAATCAAGATATAATTCAATGTTTCCTTTAGAAGGATCAAGAAAAAAATTTAGTGGAACTCAAGAGCGGGAACTCCTCGTTTTCTGATGCACCTATAACAGAACTATTCAAAAACATGCAACAGTGACCCAGAACGCTGACTCAGATATCAGCAGAGCATGGGTAAAGGTTTCAATAATTTGAAATCAAGATATAATTCAACGTTTCCGTTAGAAGGATCAAGAAAAAAATTTAGTGGAACTCAGGAGCGGGAACTCCTCGTTTTCTGAAGCACCTATAATATTTTAATGCAAAAACATAATAAAATGATCCAGCACTCTCACTAAAGTATCAGCAGAGCATGGGTAAAGGTTACCATACGTTGAAATCAAGATATAATTCAATATTTAAGCAAGAAGGAAATAAAAAAAATCTGAGTATTTCAGGAGCGGGAACTCCTCGTTTTCTGAAGCACTTATAACAGCCTAATGCAAAAACATAATAAAATGATCCAGCACTCTCACTAAAGTATCAGCAGAGCATGGGTAAAGGTTACCATACGTTAAAAACAAGATTATATTCAGTGTTTCCGTTAGACGGATCAAGAAAAAAATTGAGTGGAACTCAGGAGCGGGAACTCATCGATTTCTGATGCATCTATATCAGAACTATCCGAAAACATGCAAAAGTGACCCAGAACGCTGCCTAAGATATCAGCAGAGCATAGGTAAAGGTTTCAATACGTTGAAATCAAGATATAATTCAATATTTCAGCAAGAAGGAAATAAAAAAAACAGTGAAACTCAGGAGCGGGAACTCCTCGTTTTCTGAAGCACCTATAACAGTTTAATGCAAAAACATAATAAAATGATCCAGCACTCTCACTAAAGTATCAGCAGAGCATGGGTAAAGGTTACCATACGTTAAAATCAAGATTATATTCAGTGTTTCCGTTAGACGGATCAAGAAAAAAATTAAGTGGAACTCAGGAGCGGGAACTCCTCGATTTCTGATGCATCTATATCAGAACCATCTAAAAACATGCAATAGTGACCCAGAACGCTGACACAGATATCAGCAGAGCATGGGTAAAGGTTTTAATACTTTGAAATCAAGATATAATTCAATGTTTCCGTTAAAAGGATCAAGATAAAAATTTAGTGGAACTCAGGAGCGGGAACTCCTCGTTTTCTGAAGAACCTATAACAGCCGAATGCAAAAACATAATAAAATGATCCAGCACTCTCACTAAAGTATCAGCAGAGCATGGGTAAAGGTTGCCATACGTTAAAAACAAGATTATATTCAGTGTTTCCGTTAGACGGATCAAGAAAAAAATTGAGTGGAACTCAGGAGCGGGAACTCCTCGATTTCTGATGCATCTATATCAGAACTATCCGAAAACATGCAATAGTGACCCAGAACGCTGCCTTAGATATCAGCAGAGCATAGGTAAAGGTTTCAATACGTTGAAATCAAGATATAATTCAATATTTCAGCAAGAAGGAAATAAAAAAAAACAGTGAAACTCAGGAGCGGGAACTCCTCGTTTTCTGAAGCACCTATAACAGGTTTATGCCAAAAACATAATAAAATGATCCAGCACTCTCACTAAAGTATCAGCAGAGCATGGGTGAAGGTTACCATAAGTTAAAATCAAGATTATATTCAGTGTTTCCGTTAAACGGATCAAGAAAAAAATTGAGTGGAACTCAGGAGCGGGAACTCCTCGATTTCTGATGCATCTATATCAGAACTATCCGAAAACATGCAATAGTGACCCAGAACGCTGACACAGATATCAGCAGAGCATGGGTAAAGGTTTTAATACTTTGAAATCAAGATATAATTCAATGTTACCTTTAGAAGGATCAAGAAAAAAATTTAGTGGAACTCAAGAGCGGGAACTCCTCGTTTTCTGATGCATCTATAACAGAACTATTCAAAAACATGCAACAGTGACCCAGAACGCTGACTCAGATATCAGCAGAGCATGGGTAAAGGTTTCAATACTTTGAAATCAAGATATAATTCAACGTTTCCGTTAGAAGGATCAAGAAAAAAATTTAGTGGAACTCAGGAGCGGGAACTCCTCGTTTTCTGAAGCACCTATAATATTTTAATGCAAAAACATACTAAAATGATCCAGCACTCTCACTAAAGTATCAGCAGAGCATGGGTAAAGGTTACCATACGTTGAAATCAAGATATAATTCAATATTTAAGCAAGAAGGAAATAAAAAAAATCTGAGTATTTCAGGAGCGGGAACTCCTCGTTTTCTGAAGCACTTATAACAGCCTAATGCAAAAACATAATAAAATGATCCAGCACTCTCACTAAAGTATCAGCAGAGCATGGGTAAAGGTTACCATACGTTAAAATCAAGATTATATTCAGTGTTTCCGTTAGACGGATCAAGAAAAAAATTGAGTGGAACTCAGGAGCGGGAACTCATCGATTTCTGATGCATCTATATCAGAACTATCAGAAAACATGCAAAAGTGACCCAGAACGCTGCATAAGATATCAGCAGAGCATAGGTAAAGGTTTCAATACGTTGAAATCAAGATATAATTCAATATTTCAGCAAGAAGGAAATAAAAAAAATCTGAGTATTTCAGGAGCGGGAACTCCTCGTTTTCTGAAGCACTTATAACAGCCTAATGCAAAAACATAATAAAATGATCCAGCACTCTCACTAAAGTATCAGCAGAGCATGGGTAAAGGTTACCATACGTTAAAATCAAGATTATATTCAGTGTTTCCGTTAGACGGATCAAGAAAAAAATTGAGTGGAACTCAGGAGCGGGAACTCATCGATTTCTGATGCATCTATATCAGAACCATCTAAAAACTTGCAATAGTGACCCAGAACGCTGACACAGATATCAGCAGAGCATGGGTAAAGGTTTTAATACTTTGAAATCAAGATATAATTCAATGTTTCCTTTAGAAGGATCAAGAAAAAAATTTAGTGGAACTCAGGAGCGGGCACTCCTCGATTTCTGATGCATCTATATCAGAACTATCCGAAAACATGCAAAAGTGACCCAGAACGCTGACACAGATATCAGCAGAGCATGGTTGAAAAGCTGCATTAGTAGAAATCGAGATTGAATTCAGTGTTTTAATTAGAAGGAAATTAAAAAAAATTAAGTAGGACTCAGCAGCGGGAACTCTTCATTTTCTAAAGCAACTATAACGGTTTAATGCAAAAACATGATAAAATAACCCAAGACTCTCACTAAAGTATCAGCAGAGCATAGGTAAAAGTAACCATACGTTGAAATCAAGATGTTATTCAGTGTTTCCGTTAGAAGGATCAAGAAAAAAAATTAATGGAACTCAGGAGCGGGAACTCCTCGTTTTCTAATGTATCTATATTAGAACTATACGAAAACCTGCAACACTGACCCAGAACGCTGACTCAGATATCAGCAGAGCATGGGTAAAGGTTTAAGTACGTTGAAATCAAGATGTAATTCAGTGTTTCAGTTAGAAGGATCAAGAAAAAAATTAAGTGGAACTCAGGAGCGGGAACTCCTCGTTTTCTGATGCATCTATATTAGACCTATCCGAAAACATGCAAAAATGACCCAGATCGCTGCCTAAGATATCAGCAGAGCATAGGTAAAGGTTTCAATACGTTGAAATCAAGATATAATTCAATATTTCAGTAAGAAGGAAATAAAAAAAAACAGTGAAACTCAGGAGCGGGAACTCCTCGTTTTCTGAAGCACCTATAACAGTTTAATGTAAAAACATAATAAAATGATCCAGCACTCTCACTAAAGTATCAGCAGAGCATGGGTAAAGGTTACCATACGTTAAAATCAAGATTATATTCAGTGTTTCCGTTAGACGGATCAAGAAAAAAATTGAGTGGAACTCAGGAGCGGGAACTCCTCGATTTCTGATGCATCTATATCAGAACTATCCGAAAACATGCAATAGTGACCCAGAACGCTGACACAGATATCAGCAGAGCATGGGTAAAGGTTTCAATACGGTGAAATCAAGATATAATTCAATATTTCAGTAAGAAGGTAAAAAAAAATTGAGTGCGACTCAGGAGGGAAAACTTTTCGTTTTCTGCAACACCAATAACAGCTTAGTGCAAAGACATAATAAAATCTTCCAGAACTCTCACTAAAGTATCAGCAGAGCATGGGTAAAGGTAACCATACGTTGAAATCAAGATGTAATTTAGTTTTTCAGTTAGAAGGTTCAAGAAAAAAATTAAGTGGAACTCAGGAGCGGGAACTCCTCGTTTTCTGATGCATCAATATCAGAACTATTCAAAAACATGCAACAGTGACCCAGAACGCTGACTCAGATATCAGCAGAGCATGGGTAAAGGTTTCAATACTTTGAAATCAAGATATAATTCAATGTTTCTGTTAGAAAGATCAAGAAAAAAATTTAGTGGAACTCAGGAGCGGGAACTCCTCGTTTTCTGAAGCTACTATTACAGTTTAATGCAAAAACATAATAAAATGATCCAGCACTCTCACTAAAGTATCAGCAGGGCATGGGTAAAGGGTACCATACGTTAAAATCAAGATTATATTCAGTGTTTCCGTTAGACGGATCAAGAAAAAAATTGAGTGGAACTCAGGAGCGGGAACTCCTCGTTTTCTGATGCATCTATATTAGAACTATCCGAAAACATGCAATAATGTCACAGAACGCTGACACAGATATCAGCAGAGCATGGGTAAAGGTTTCAATACTTTGAAATCAAGATATAATTCAATGTTTCTGTTAGAAGGATCAAGAAAAAAATTTAGTGGAGCTCAGGAGCGGGAACCCCTCGTTTTCTGAAGCTACTATAACAGTTTAATGCAATGTCTTTGCACTAAGCTGTTATTGGTGCTGCAGAAAACAAAAAGTTTTCTCTCCTGAGTTTCACTCAATTTTTTTTATTACCTTCTTACTGAAACATTGAATTATATCTTGATTTCAAAGTATTGAAACCTTTACCCGTGCTCTGCTGATATCTGTGTCAGCGTTCTGGGTCATTTTTGCATGTTTTCGGATAGGTCTAATATAGATGCATCAGAAAACGAGGAGTTCCCGCTCCTGAGTTCCATTCAATTTTTTTCTTGATCCTTCTAACTGAAACACTGAATTACATCTTGATTTCAACGTACTTAAACCTTTACCCATGCTCTGCTGATACTTTAGTGAGAGTGCTGGATCATTTCATTATGTTTTTGCATTAAGATTTTATAGGTGCTTCAGAAAACGAGGAGTTCCCGCTCCTGAGTTTCACTCAATTTTTTTCTTGATCCTTCTAATTGAAAAACTGAATTACATCTTGATTTCAACGTATGGTTACCTTGACTCATGCTATGCTGATACTTTAGTGAGAGTTCTTGGTGATTTCATTATGTCTTTGCACTAAACTGTTATTGGTGCTGCAGAAAACAAAAAGTTTTCTCTCCTGAGTTTCACTCAATTTTTTTATTACCTTCTTACTGAAACATTGAATTATATCTTGATTTCAAAGTATTGAAACCTTTACCCATGCTCTGCTGATATCTGAGTCAGCGTTCTGGGTCACTGTTGCATGTTTTGGGATATTTCTGATATAGATGCATCAGAAATCGAGGAGTGCCCACTCTTGAGTTTCACTAATTTTTTTTCTTGGTCCTTCTAACGGAAACATTGAATTATATCTTGATTTCAAAGTATTGAAACCTTTACCCATGCTCTGCTGATATCTGTGTCAGCGTCCTGGGTCATTTTTGCATGTTTTCGGATAGGTCTAATATAGATGCATCAGAAATCGAGGAGTGCCCGCTCTTGAGTTCCACTCAATTTTTTTCTTGATCCTTCTAAAGGAAACATTGAATTATATCTTGATTTCAAAGTATTAAAACCTTTACCCATGCTCTGCTGATATCTGAGTCAGCGTTCTGGGTCACTGTTGCATGTTTTCGGATATTTCTGATATAGATGCATCAGAAATCGAGGAGTGCCCACTCTTGAGTTTCACTAAATTTTTTTCTTGATCCTTCTAACGGAAACATTGAATTATATCTTGATTTCAAAGTATTGAAACCTTTACCCATGCTCTGCTGATATCTGTGTCAGCGTTCTGGGTTTTTTTTTGCATGTTTTCGGATAGGTCTAATATAGATGCATCAGAAAACGAGGAGTTCCCGCTCCTGAGTTCCACTCAATTTTTTTCTTGATCCTTCTAACTGAAACACTGAATTACATCTTGATTTCAACGTACTTAAACCTTTACCCATGCTCTGCTGATATCTGAGTCAGCGTTCTGGGTCACTGTTGCATGTTTTCGGATAGTTCTGATATTGATGCATCAGAAATTGAAGAGTTCCCGCTCCTGAGTCCCACTCAATTTTTTTCTTGATCCGTCTAACGGAAACACTGAATATAATCTTGTTTTTAACGTATGGTAACCTGTATCCATGCTCTGCTGATACTTTAGTGAGAGTGCTGGATAATTTTATTATGTTTTTGCATTATGCTGTTATAGGTGCTTCAGAAAACGAGGAGTTCCCGCTCCTGAGTTCCACTAAATTTTTTTCTTGATCCTTTTAACGGAAACATTGAATTATATCTTGATTTCAAAGTATTGAAACCTTTACCCATGCTCTGCTGATATCTGAGTCAGCGTTCTGGGTCACTGTTGCATGTTTTTGAATATTTCTGTTATAGATGCATTAGAAAACAAGGAGTTCCCTCTTCTGAGTTCTACTCAATTTTTTTCTTGATCCTTCTAACTGAAACACTGAATTACATCTTGATTTCAATGTACTTAAACCTTTACCCATGCTCTGCTGATACTTGAGTGAGAGTCTTGGGTTATTTTATCATGTTTTTGCATTTAACCATTGTAGGTGCTTTAAAAAATGAGGAGTTCCCGCTCTGAGCACAACTTATTTTTTTTTATTTTCTTCTAACTGAAACACTGAATTAAATCTCGATTTCTACTAATGCAACTTTTCATCCATGCTCTGCTGATATTTGAGTCAGAGTTCTGGGTTACTATTGCATGCTGTCGCATAGTTCTGTAATATATGTATCATGAAACGAGGAGTTCTGGGTCCTCAGTTCCACTCTTTTTTAGGGTTCCGTACCTCAAAAGGAAAAAACGGAACCCTTATAGGATCACTCGTGTGTCTGTCTGTCTGTCTGTCTGTCTGTCCGTCTGTCCGTCTGTCACAGCCAATTTGCTCCGAATCTAATGAACCGATTAAGTTGAAACTTGGTACACATATGTATTTTGGCAACCCAAACACGGACATGTAACGTAAATAAATGAATTTTGAATATAGGGGTGGGATTTTGGGGGAAAATAAGTACAATTTAAAAAAAAGTTTTGGAAACTGTACCGTGTGACATCAAATGAAAGGTCTTACTGTGAGGGTCTCAAATATATTTTTTTTATAATTTTAAAATAAATTGTTTTGAAGGTATTTAAGAAAATAGACGAAAATTGACCATTCCCCCCCCCCTTATCTCCGAAACTAATGAGCCTAAAATTTTGAAAAAAATACAGAAAATAGTTCTTAACCTATAGATTACAGGAAAACCTATAAGAAGTTTGTGGTCTTGTAAATCTATATATAAAAAATTCAAAGTCCTGACTGACTCATTGACTGATTATAATCAACGCACAGTCCAAACCACTGGACCTAGAGACATGAAATTTTGCACATAGATACATTATATAGTGTAAACATCCATTAAGGAAGCATTTTTGAAAATTCCATCCCTAAGGGAATAAAATAGGGGATGAAAGTTTGTATGAAAAATCTTATTTCTTGAGTTATTAGACTTGAATCTTAACACGAATATTCATATAAGTTAATTATAAAATTAATCATTTTTAGTTTTCCTAAACTACCCCCTTTTTTTTGTGAAAGGGAAATCATCAAATGACTTCTCCCGCTCTGGGTGGAGCGGAAGGGCGTGTCATACTTTTACTGAGTAAAACCCACCCGTGTTTCTTCAGTTGCCTATGGCAGGGCCACGGTATCTCTTTCGAACAACCCGCGAATAGAATAGAATATCTTTATTTTGCATAAAATATGGTACATAAAAGGTCTTAAATATAAAATTAGTTCCACATATTTTGCTTACTTATTTCAGCATGCAAAAAACACCTTAAAAATAAAAATATAAACAAAAACACTTATTACTAGCCTACTGAGATCATGTGAACAAGAAAATATTTAAAAATATTAAGTTATAAAATTACAAATGAAAATAGTGAGATCATAAATTGATGAATTTAAATATACCTAGTTAAGTTAGCTTAATTATTTTATACATGACTTATAATTTAAAAATTCACTTAAAGTGTAGAACACATTAATACAGAGCCATTTCTTAAGTTTTATCTTAAAATAATTTAATGGTAGCTCTCTGATCTGTTTAGGTATTTGGTTGTATATTTTGACAGACATATTATAACAGTTGTTCTGGAATAGTGTGCTTCTACATCTTGTGATAGCCAGCCGGGTTGGATCTCTTGAAAGGAATTTTTTATTTTCATTGGCTTTAGTAAATAGCTGAGAGTGCTTTTTAACAAATATTCCTACTTGCAATATGTACAGACTAGGTAGAGTTAGTAATCCTAATTTCTTAAATAGAGGTCTGCAAGATTCAAACGGTCCGACCCCACAAATTGCTCTGACACATTTTTTTTGTGTGATAAAGACTTTTTTAGCCTGAGAAGAATTACCCCATACAAGAAGGCCGTATCTGAGAACTGACCCGACATACCCATGGTACGCGGTCAAAGCAGTTTTTTGGCCTGATAATTTCTTAAGCTTTTTAAGAGCAAAAACAAATTTATTTAAATTAGAGCATATGCGAGTTGTGTGTGCTTTCCAATTACAGTGTCTATCTAAGGTAATAACTAAAAATTTGGTCTCAAGGACTTCTTCAATTTTAGTGTTTTTATAGTTTAAGTCTAAGGGTTTTAATTGGGAATTGTTATAGTTAGAGAATTGTAGAATTTTAGTTTTAGATACATTAGCTGTTAGATTGTTGTCCTTTAACCAGTTCATTATTGATTCTATAGTATTGTTTAATGAATTTTCGTAGTTACTATCTGAATTTTCCGGTACTATAACTGAAATAGGAGAGAGGGTAGGACTGTGCTCGTGTTTACATCAGCTCTGCAGTAATTTAATAAAATAAAAGTATTTAACAGTGTTCTAAGTATTTGAGTGCCATAATCACCAAGAACTATAAGTGATAGACTATTGAGAAAGTGGACTTTAGTGAAAATATACTACAGACGATACATTATTGTGACTAAAATTCTGTGAAGTAACGGACCATTTGAACTTCACGTAAACCTCCGGAATAACATTTTCGAGTGAAACATAAGTGTGCACATTTCAAAGGTGGAAAGAACGATTCGGTGTAATAATTTCAAGCTGTGAAAGTGAGAAATACAATGTTAAGAAAAATACCATAAAATAAAGTTTGTTAATAATATTGCAAGGTAAGATCTATGCAACATCTAGTGACGAATAGCTGAACTACTTCATGTGTAACAACGACGTCAATAACTACCTGTCAATCCTGTCATTGATTGTAAACAAAGGTGTTGTAATTTTGCTAATAACCGATAGAGGGACTCACTAGTACGTTATCAATAAATATACATGGAAGATCTAATGAAACTTATTTCATGCAACATCGAGTGACGAATAGCTGAACACCATTCAAAACCATCTAGTGGCCAAGAGCTGAACTACTTCATGTGTAACAACGACGTCAATAACTACCTGTCAATCCTGTCAGTTATTGACTCAAAACAAAGGTGTTATAATTTTGTTACTTACCGATAGAGGGACTCACTGGTACGTTATCAATAAATATGGAAGATATAAAGAAACTTATTTTAGACATGAAAACTGAGCTACAACAGAAATTAGTCACTGTGGAAAATTCACTTACAAACCTTGAAGAAAAAATTACTACTAATATAAATAATAATGTTAATGAAAAGTTCAATAAATTGGATATCAACTTGAATAATTTAAATTCACAAATAGAAGAGCAAGAGAAAAGACTTGATGAATTAGAGAAGAATGTAAGACAAAGAAATGTGGTATTTTTTGGTGTAGAAGAAGGAGAAACATCATACTTTCAGTTGGCAGAAAAAATTTTAAACATAATACAGGAAAAACTAAAAATTAATATTCAGGAATTTGAGGTGGAATCAGTTAAGAGACTGGGAAAAAGAAACGACAACACTAGACCAGTGGTTGTCGCGTTTACAACACTAGGAATGAAAATAAAAGTATTAAAAAATAAAAAACAACTGGCAGGGTTGAATATTTATGTCAAGCACGAATTTCCAACTAAGGTACTAAAAATCAGAGAACAATTGAAACAACAATTAAAACTTGAAAAAGAAAAGGGTAACGAAGCCTTCATAAATTACGATAAACTAATTGTTAAGAAAACCAATGAGAAGCCGAACAATAAAAGGGCACCCTCAGCTTCTCCACCAGAAACTACCTGCAGTAAGGACAGTATATCATTTAGCAGGACAAACAATAAAAAGAAACTGAAAGCAAATAACCAAATTACTAGCTACTTGCAACAATATGAAAAAACGACAGATCAAGATAATACCTCCACTAATAACGAATGAAATTCACAGGCCCCCTCCTACCTAAAACAACAGCATAAAAAGAAGATAAATACAGTAACAAGATCTCCCAATACGGCTGGTCCCCGCGGGAGTGATCGACTAAAACCCTCCTTGCAATACAATGAATATGAAAGTGAAAATAACTCATATCTAAATATATGCACACTAAACGTCCGATCCCTAGCAGACGATACGAGACAAATTGAACTGTTACATGCCTTGAAGAATATCAATTGGGATGTTTTAGGTCTTTCAGAGACAAGACAAAAAGACTTTGAAATCCTAGAAAAGGATGATCTCATTTTTATGTACTCAGGAAACAAGAGCGGCTATAGCGGCGTTGGCTTTATACTCAAAGGGTACATGAAACTACACGTCATAGAGTTAAAACCCATCTCGGATAGAATAGCTCGACTCGACATAAATATAAATAACACCCAAATTAATATTATTCAAGTATACTCCCCAACAGAAAAATCAAAAGATGAAGAAATACAACTATTTTACGAGGATTTAATTATAGCTCTGTACAATACAGGCCCAAATACAATAATAATGGGAGATTTTAATGCCAAAATCGGTGCCGCCAAACTTGAGGACAGAGATGTAATGGGCCCTTGGTGCTACGAAAGCAAAAGAAGTAAAAGAGGAAAATTACTTACGGAGTTCTGCATAGAACATCGGCTCCATATTATGAATACTTACTTTAAAAAGAAACAAAAACAAAAATGGACTTGGTGTTCTCCTGATGGTAAAACCTACAACGAAATTGACTATTTCATAACTAATAATAAAAACAGAGTGAGAGATATTAATATTATAAGCACAACACACCCTACCGACCATAGACTGGTGCGAGCAAAATATTTAATCGGGGCGCAAATAAAATCGAGAAAATCTTTCAAAGGTAAAGTCTGCGCCTTTACAACATTGGAAAAAGAAACACTCAAAAACCAATTTATTGAAGCATCTGCATCTATTACTTATTCTGACGATGTGCAGGAATCATACTCTGCAATCATAAACACTATTAAAAATGTAACTTCATCATCTGTCACGAACTCTACGAAACCTACACCCAAAACTGATATTTCACGAGATATTGCTAAACTTATAGAACGCAGAACATTCTTAAAACATAAGAAAAATAAAACGAAAACCGAAAAGCAGGAACTCACCAAGATGTATAGAACCATTAAGAGAAAAATTAAAAGAAAGAAATACACAGATGACCTAAAAATAATTGAGGAAGAGTTAACCTTTAATAGTTCAGTGAAGAGGGGACAACAACGTCTAAACGACGTGCGAAAATGGGTTCCTTCTCTAAAATCCAAAGAAGGACGAACTACTTCCAATAGAAAAGAGCTAGTGGAGACTGCTACAGAATTTTACGAAGATTTATACCAACGTAGAGACGAAATTAATAATATGTTTGCAACAATAGGACCTGATGAGCTAAACTTAGAAGTGCCAATATTTATGGAAAGTGAAGTAATGAATGCTATCCTGTCTCTTAAATCCTTAAAGAGTCCGGGAGAAGATGGGGTTACCAATGATATACTTAAAACTCTAATAGAACCACTGTCTCCTATTATTACAAAATTGTTCAATAATATCTTGGCATATGAAAACATACCTGTGGAATGGGAGACATCAATCATAACATTGTTGTACAAAAAAGGAAATCCTCAGGACATAGGAAATTATAGGCCTATAAGCTTATTACAGACCACATACAAAGTATTCACGCAAGTATTGCTTAAAAGAATTATGCCGACTCTAGAATTCAATCAACCTAAAGAACAAGCTGGTTTCCGCCCAAGGTTCTCTACAGCCGATCATATATTTACTGTGGCACAAATCATCGAAAAGTATGAAGAATACGGGAAAAGGCTCTATATTGCTTTCGTTGACTATTCGAAAGCTTTTGATTCGATCGGACACTTAGCTCTGTGGAAAGCCCTATACCAACAAGGAGTACCACAAAAATACATAAATATACTAAAAGAAATCTATAAAAGGGGTAAAGCCAAAATTAAATTAGAGAGACAAGGAAGAACTTTCGAAGTACAACGTGGAGTCCGACAAGGCGACCCGATATCACCGAACCTTTTTACTGCTCTCCTCGAAACCATCTTCCGCAACTTAGAATGGGACTCTGTGGGGATTAACATTAATGGAGAAATACTGAACCACTTACGCTTCGCAGATGACATCGTACTGATTTGCGACAACCACATACACCTGGAATACATGCTGCAAACTTTAGATAGTGAAAGTAGAAAATGTGGATTGAGTATGAATCCGGAGAAAACTCGCATAATGACCAACGGAGAAAATATACCTATAAAACTATCATCTAAGGAAATAGAGTACGTGGAAGAGTATGTATATTTAGGACAGAGAATCACGTTCAAGGAGCAGACTGCGGGCGAAGTAGAGCGTAGAATAAAACTTGCTTGGAAAAGGTATTGGTCATTGAAGCACATTTTCAAATCCAAGCTCCCATTAAAACTAAAGAAAAAAGCATTCGAAACTGTCGTGTCTCCTACACTACTCTATGGATGCCAGAGCTGGGCACTAACAAAAGAAATTATCACCAAACTCCAAGTTTTCCAGCGGGCCGTCGAACGAAGTATGTTGGGACTGAAACTGCGAGATAGAATTCGGAACTCTCAAATCAGAATGAACACCAAACTGATAGACGTAGCAGACTTAGCCTGCAGGCTAAAATGGCGATGGGCAGGTCACGCGGCGCGCGCAGACGACGGACGTTGGAGCGAGCGTGTGCTGCACTGGTGGCCGCGCGACGAGTCGCGCCGCCGCGGTCGCCCGCGCCGCCGCTGGAGCGACGACGTCACGCGGGTCGCGGGACCCACTTGGACCAGGACCGCTAAAGATAGAAGGTTATGGAAATGCATGGAGGAGGCCTTTGCCCAATATTGGGTACCCAAAAACTAATAAAAATTAAATATAATCATTGTTACTTTTATTACTATTTGAATTAAATTGCTATTATCCTATTGTTAATAATAAAATTATTATAATTATTTTGTAAATTGAATGTCATTAATTAAACTGTCTTTGTATCATAATTAGAATCTCTTTTTAGTGAGAGAATATTTTAATTGAATTGTTTTTATCATATTATTATTTTATTAAATCAATTGTTATTTAACAAAGAATCAATATCAATTGTTAGATTTATAGTTATATAATTAAATGTTTAATAATATGTTATTTATAATAAAATGTATAGTGTTTTGGGAATAAATGGCTTTATTATTATTATTATTATTATTATAACTGAAATATCGTCCGCGAATAGAATGCATTGGTGTGATGTTACTTGAGGAATATCGTTTATGTAAATAAGGAAGAGAAGAGGGCCTAGTACACTTCCCTGAGGAACACCGAACTTATTTATTAAAAGAGTAGACCTGAATGGTGTAGACACAAGTTGATCATTTAGTTGGTTTATTTCAACGCATTGTTTTCTAGTGCTTAGGTAGCTTTTAATCCAATCGAGTGCTTTACCTCGGATTCCATAAAGCTCACATTTATTGAGCAAGATTTTGTGATCTACGAAATCGAATGCTTTGCTCATATCAAAGAAAATGGCAGCAACTCTATTACGTTTATCGATATTTTCTGTTATTTTTTGTACTAATGAGAATGCAGCAAGTGTTGTAGATTTATCTTTTTGAAAACCATTTTGATTGTTTACTATTATGTTAAATTTATTTAAGAAATTCATTAAACGGGAGTGCATGACTTTTTCAAAAATTTTAGATAAAATTGGAATTAACGTGATAGGCCTATAGTTGTTCATATCTTGTTTAGAGTTTTTTTTGTGAAATGGTTTTACGATTGATGATTTTAAATTTTCTGGAAAGACCCCTTGCGTAAACGATAGATTTATAAGGTGACTTAAAATGTCCGCTAGTTCTTTATTACAATTTTTTAATATGGCTGTTGAGATGCAATCATAACCAACAGCTCGTGTGTTATTTAATGAATTTATGGTTCTTGAAACTTCTTCACAAGAGGTGGGTCTCAGGTAAATAGTCGAATTTGATGAATCTATTAACTTGTAATTTGGATGTGAGTTGTTCTCTTTATTTGTTATGGATATGAAGAAATCGTTAAAGGCAGTCGCAATTTTCATTGGGCATTCAACGATTTTTTTATTGTAATCTATTGATTTTATTGTTTCAAATGTTTTTGTATCATCTGTTTTATTTTTTATGATACTTTTTGCATTTTTTAAGTATGAATTATTGTTTTGTTTTTTAGAGCTAGATATACATTTTTTAAATAATTTATCATATTTTATGAAGGCTTTTTTGTTGTTGTCTGTGGAATTTTTGTAGTAACGGTATCTTATTGTTCTTTTGTGACAGGCTGATACTTTCAATCCTTTAGTGATCCATTTGGGAGCGTTAACATTTGCATGAATTTTAACTTTATTTATTGGGAAGCAAAGATTGTAATATAATTGTAAAGTTTCGTGAAATATATCAAAAGCTTTATTAAAATTTTGTTGCTCTAGTACTTCGGACCAGGTTAATTTAGATAAGACATCTTTAAACTTTAACGTATTTTCTAAGCTGAAGTCCCTTTTCATTTCATACCAGAAGGGTAATCTTTGTTCTTGGTTTGACGGAAAAGATAGGGTTTGACCGGTGTTGTGATCTGATAGGTATAATGAATGAACTTCACCTTTTGCATATTTTATGTTACTACATATATGATCGATGCATGAATCTTTACGCGTTGGTTTGTTAATGTGTATTTGTAAATTATTATTCAATAGGATGTTTTTTAAGTCCTCTGAATACACACTAGACTTGAGAGTGTAGATATTTATATCCCCTGCTATGATAATTTTTTTATTCCTGTGTGAAGTTAATTTATGTAGTAGAATTTCTAGTTTATTAAGAAATGTTTTTGTACAAGAGTTTGCGACCCCAGAAGACGGGATTGGTGAATGTCAAAGTTTGTATGGAGGAATTTTAACACGCGGTCCGATTTACTCAAAACTCAGTTTTTGTACTTGAGACCAAAAATCGAGACTAACTAACGAGTATCAGGGTTTTCCAAAAATCTACCCCTAAGGTGTGAAAAGGGGTAGCAAAATTTACAGCGGAGGATTTTATTGGGGATTGATTAACTCGAAAATTGGTGTAAATAATGTTTACACCAATACCACCCAAGTTATGGAAACATCCCAGACGATTCTTGAAATTCTACCCCCGTGGGGGTAAAAACGAGGATACAGTTTATACTTTTATTACTTACATAAGCAAGTATTTGTGGTAAGTTTCAAGTTCATTAGTTCATAAGATGAAAAATCTTATTGTTTTGGTTAATGAACTTGAAACTTACCACAAATACTTGCTTATGTAAGTAATAAAGTTTGTCATTATTAGTTTTTCAAAACTACCCCTCAAAGGGTGTTCAGGGATGTTAAAGTTTGTATGGAAGATTTTTAAAACGCAGTCCGATTAACTTGAAACTCAGTATTCAGTATTTTATACTATTGATGAAAAGTAAACAATAATAAGAAAATTAAAACCCATGAAATCAGACATCCTCGCCGGGCAAAGCCACGGGCAGTCTAGCTAGTATCTCAATATTGTGCGTACAAACTTACTAAGCCTCCGCTGTCCATCCGTCCGTCCGTCCGTCTGTCACAGGGCTGTATCTCATGAACCTTAATAGGTAGAGAGTTGAAATGTTCACAGATTGTGTATTTCTATTACGACTATAACAACAAATAATAAAAATAAAGTAAAGTTAAAGTTAAAGGGGCTGCCCCCTTTAATTTTAACTTTACTTTTTTTCCCCATACAGAAAAGTTTTCATTTTGAAAAAAAAAAAAATAACCTGTGTGTGGGGATGTTATTGTGTAGAACTCGTCGAGTAGAGTACAAAGATATTTTTATTTTTTTATCTTCTAAAATGAAGAAATAGGGGGCCGTAAAAGTTGTTAATTTTATACCATTTTTTTACGAGCTCTATTATATAATGTACTTACCTTATACTGTACTTAATCAAGAAATACTAAAAATGGCGATTCGTAAGGTATTTTGTTTAAATATGGGCGATTTTCTGCAACTGCAAAAAATAACGTTGTAATTCACAGTATCATTTCGAAATACGAAGTTATCTTTGCGATTGTTAAACATATAATATGGTACGGAACCCTTTATGTGCGAGTCCGTCTCGCACTTGGCCGGTTTTTTTGGATCCTTTTACTGAAACACTGAATCAAATCTCGATTTCTACTAATCTATCTTTTCAACCATGCTCTGCTGATACTTTTGTGACAGTTTTGCCTTCATTTAGTTTTTTGTGTACCTACTGGGTTCTTGGCCACTAATCATGACCTGAAGAATCTACCAAAATCCAGAATTTACGACTTTCACGGCTTTTTTGTCAAAATCATTGACTTTTTGTAGTACAAGGTGAATATCTTTGTTTTTTTTTTTACCGTGTATATCGGCAGAACTCTTTCGGAAAAGTATCAGGAACTATAGAACTCACCAGTGTGCGCCTAAATCAGTTTTAAAATTTAAATTTCGGAAAAAATGCTCTGCTAACGGAAGTTAGCAGAGCATATTTTCATTTGACTTTTTTCGGGCCAAAACGCCAGAACTATTTTTTTTAAGTATAAGGAACTCTAGAACTCTGCCGCATGCGAATAGAACTCACTTTTTTTTTATGCTCTGCTGGGAAATGATCTGCCAAGTTCACCCACATAAGAAATATCGCGGTTTTAGTAAGCAAAAGCAAAACAACTTTAGTAATTACTTTCATGAGTAAAAATGAATAGTAAATTCCACAGATCATATACAAAAAGGTTATTTATTATAAGTTATTATGACGGAATACCTACCAAAAAGAACCATAGCGTTTAGTTAAAAAAATGTCATTGTCACTTTTGTTTACATAATACATAATAATATACAATTTTTAGAGAATTTTGAACGTTTTTAATATAAATTAAATAGAATATCAATTCTATGACAAGCCTTATTGCTCTTGTGCTGGCCTTATCTTTTCTTATCAACGAAATTCACATATTGTATGATTGTAAGTATCTATGTTTTTAAAATAGGCAATTGCTTAGTAACGTAAACGCACCTAATAACGACCCGTTAAAATCCGCGCTCATTACCGCCCTATTCAGAAAACTATCATTTTTATGTCATGTATTAAAGTTACACAATTGGTTGCTTTAAAAAAAATGTAGATGTATTTGTATTGCAAATGTTCATCTCTTGTTTGTGTGCGTAACTCGACGATTTAAATAATAATTGCTCAGTTTGTCCGTGGACGCCGACCTTAGTGCATTTTCCATAGTGTGGCATTCCCGATGGCGTAAGTACTCTTGTTTCTTTTTTAGCAGAAGATTATATCGTCAAGCATTTTAATGTAACTTCTAGTTCTTTTGATGCATTTTTGATACTTTCAGGAACACAAGTAATGATTCATTTTAATGAGATACTATTTTATTTTGCTTAAAATTCAATTTTAAAAATAGGCGGTAATAGGAACAAAGATCACAATTTTATTCCTATTGTCGACCCATGTCGCTGATAAGTACTTGTCGTATTTTTTGTGTGCCATGATTTTTTGTTAAAATGCATAAATTAATAGGCAGGAGGCTATACTAACTCAGTTCCTTAGTATGTTAACTTATATTTGAGCTATTAACGCCATATATTCAAGAGCTTTAGTAGCCGTATACACTAACTTTGTTCTTATGTAAATATTTTGATGAATAAAGGAGGTATAATTTTTAAATAGTGTATTGTTATAGTTGAAATATCATTATTATTAAATATTTTTAGCAACCGCACCACTTAAAATCATATTAATGTAAAAAAATCACATGTATTTACACAATTCATACACATTCCCTTGGGTCGGTAATAGGTTATACGATTTCCTTTAAGAAAACCTATTACTGATCTACTTGTACTTTTACGACGGACCCCATACTACATGTTTTTTTATTTGGTATTTATTTTCAAGTAAACATAAAGTTATTTAATAGACATTATAGTATTCCATAATAAACATACAGATTTAAAATAACATAAGCTTTATTATATTATAGTAATACTTAGCTAACATTTATATGTGGAAGTCATATGGTAATTTTAATTAGTATTTGCTATCCGTTTATAGTATATCCTAGACTTAGTAAATAAATTTTGTTTCAGAAACATGGACCGACTAAAACGTAAACAATATACAGTTAATCAACTTGACGCAGCACTGATGGCTATGATTCTATAATGCCATTTACTCTTGTATAATACCAAATGCCCCCATTGGTTATATATTATAGTAGGTATAATCAATGCTGGCCTTTGGTAATTTGTTATACATAATTCGTATAAATATGATATTTTTTATTGATTTAACGCTGTTAAGAATATACTATTATAAGAATACATATTTGTTATGTGTTCATAGCATTCTGTACTGTGTTGGAGCATTAATATAAACAGTGCAATATACACGAGCATTTTTATTTAACTTTAACGGTTCCATTTATTTAGTGGTCGGTATTAGGTGTCACATAAACGGTATTAGGCACACACCCGATATTTTGAGTCGGTGATAGGGACATGACCCTTTTTCCTTTTATTTAATTTTTAATTTTTTAAGTAATTCTTTGATTATCTGTTCTTACACATAACTAAAAAAATCGATAATTTCAGTACTTGAAAAATTATTTTTATTGAAGCCACATATTAAAAATGTGCTTATTTTTTGGATATCAATCTGAACTCCGCTTAAACTGGCGGTAATGGGTGCGTTTACGTTACCTTCGAGGCGATTGATGATTATTAGATGGCAATGGCACCTACACTCCTGGGGCCACGTCAAAACCAGGCAAAAACGAATGGGGTTAGACTGAACAATAATATTTTTATTTAAATTATATGTGCGTCTCTACCCATCTCATTCGTTCCTCCTGCTATCTCCCACCAAAAATCCCACCTGACACCAAACGAGTTGCCTTGGCTAGCCTGGAAGTTCCGGACATAGGTTGGGCGAAGCAAGGAAAACCTGCTCACTGCACTCTTCCTCAAACGATGGGAACGTGTTATTGTGTCCCGCAACCCTGATGGCCGTTACTAAATCAATCAATCTGCCTGCCTTTTTCCAACTATGTTGGGGTCGGCTTCCAGTCTAACCGGATGCAGCTGAATAACAGTATTTTAGATGGAGCGACTGCCTATCTGACCTCCACAACCCAGTAATTGGGTAATACGATACCCCTTGGTAAGACTGGTTGTCAGACTTTCGGGCTTCTGACGACCCGTAACGACTGTCAAAGATCTACGAATGACAGCCGGGACCAACGGCTTAACGTGCTTTCCGAGGCACGGAGGAGTCTCCATGTGTAAAGATGGTCACCCATCCACTGACCAACCCCAGCAAGCGTAGCTTAACCTGCTGGATCGACCCGTGCGGCTGTTATTACTTAGCCACGAGCTCCTCTGATGGAAGTTACTAATGGCACTCAATTGAAATTGCCACTAACACGCTAAAACAAGAATCTTAATGAAGATATTCATCAAAGCATCTTTAGAATACTCTTGTGTTCTCTTCATATGTTTTGTGTAGCCAAAGCTAGGTGTTAATTTGTTTGTTGGTTGGTTACGTAACTGCTCGGTATCAGCCATATAATTTATCCTTCTTTCTCGATAATCATTTACGGCCTTCTTTATCTATTTTTGTTACAGCTAAAATACTCAGAAATAAATTCTTCACTTCCAACCTGGTGTACCTACTGAGCGTATGTCTAGTTCTTCGCCAGATTGATATCTTTCCCCTGCTTGTGTCGAGAAAATGCAATTTACTATTATTTATTTTAGAGGTAAGTTCATTTTCCAGGTATTTACAGTCAGCCAAATAGGTGAATGACTTACAAACCATCGCTGGTAAGACATGGATGAGTCAAGCATACACCAGGGAAGCACGACACACAAGGAAGTAGGCCTGAACAGTGGTAGAACTGGCTGTCACTGATGACGACTTTTTACAAACTGAAAAGTCGACTGGTAATTTTTGTTTACAAAAATACATTGTTGTGGAGACTTGGAGCCTGTACTGGGAACACCTGTGTTACAGGTCTCCAGACTACACGGACAAGTCACAGTAATACAAATCATAGATGACTAGCTCTTGCCAGCGGCTTCGCTCGCGTGTATGTCGGAAATTATCCCACCGGAATGTACTACTGAGAATTCGTTCCTTATTCCTTGTTTACATTATAAAAGGAATCTCTTTGCAAAATTTCAGCTTTCTAGGTTCAAGGGTTTGGGCGGGGCGTTGATGAGTCAGTCAATCAGTCAGTCAGTACTTCTCTTTTTATTTATATAGATTATAGATAAGGAGTAGACCTAGGAAACAAAAGAATCTACGGCTGAAGCTGGTTTTGAAGGACCTTGATTTACAGACTGTGTGTTTGCGTCTCTTAATCAGGATTTCAACAGGATTGTATGGAAGTTCAGTGTGCCTGCAAATAATAGTGCTGAAGATGAATAATTGGCGAACTGTCATACTTTGCACTGCTGGTAAAGTTCTTGAAAGGAACAGCCTCAGTTTTGGAGGTAGCTAGAAATACTTTCCAAAACACATATAGGCCTCATCTTTTTACAGAATATGCACATAAGCAAATATCCCTTTTTTTCAGATACCAATATCATTAATATTGTTAGAAGGATTTTTGTTCTACTTATGGAAGCCCATTCAAGATTACATACTCTTTAACGCTGATGGTATCCTGGTAAATTTAGCTGAGGAGAGAGGTCTGGAGTGGCTCGTCTGCCATCTTTGCTGTGGTCAAAGCAACTGCTCCACTATTTTTGCAGCCCTGGTTCTTAAATTTTTGAGCTTCTTCGTTTTGTTTACCGTTTGTGCTTATGTGAAATAGTGATATTGTTAAAGGCGTTAAATTAATATTAATATTTGAATCAAATAAGTAAATCAATAAAAAACATGAACAACTTTCGTCTTGTTGACTTTTATCTTCGTGTTATTGACTTTTATAAAGCCTATAGCTTTCGAAAAACACGTACAAACAAACATTACGTAGTCTGTACAAACTTTCAAACAGTTTGCTGATGTTTATAAAGGAAGCTTTTTTTCTGGATGGGAAATCATCAAATGACTTCTCCCGCTCTGGGCGGAGCGGGAGGGCGTGTCAGACTTTTACTGACTAAAACCCACCCGTGTTCCTTGAGTTGCCTGTTCCAGGGCCACGGTATCTCTTTAGAACAACTCGCGACCCCGACGTTCTAAAGGAGCCTGATTGCACAATTTTGATATTATTTTTATACTCAACTCGTTAATGCTATGGAATACATTATTTAAAACGGTCTAAAAGCTGAATAATTTCCGTCTTCAAAGGTGATTCATTCTGCATCTAACGGACTGACAAGCGCAAAAGCATAAAGGCCTTAACTATGATCATTATGTTAATACTTATTCGATAACCCATACTAGTAAGTACCTACTTATTAAGTTTTAATATGTAAGTCAAAATCAATCTGCCTAGTCTTTTCCCAACTATGTTGGGGTCGGCTTCCAGTCTAACCGGATGCAGCTGAATACCAGTATTTTACATGGAGCGACTGCCTATCTGACCTCGAAACCAATAACTGGGTAATACGATACCCCTAGGTAAGACTGGTTGTCAGACTTTTGGGCTTCTGACGACCCGTAACGACTATCAAAGATCCACGAATGACAGCCGGGACCAACAATGGCTTAGCGTGCTTTCCGAAGCACGGAGGAGTCTCGGTATGTAAAGATGGTCACCCATCCACTGACCAACCCCGGCAAGCGTAGCTTAACCTGATGGATCGACCCGTGCGGCTGTTATTACTTAGCCACGAGCTCCAAGTTTTAATATACAACGTGTAACGTTAAATGCGCAAAACCTCTTAAGGGGTCATTGTACTCAGTATTATGAACATCTTTTAGTATGGGACCAAACCTGAAATCCCGAAAAAAAATCAGCTGTTCAGTACATTTTGACGAATTATGCGAACAGAAATGTACTGAACAGCTGATTTTTTTTTCGCGATTTCAGTTTTGGTCCCTTAGTAAAACTTGTTCATAATGATGAGTACAACGACCCCTTTTTTTTTTTTTTGAGGGTGGGAAATCATCAAATAACTTCTCCCGCTCTGGGCGGAGCGGAAGGGCGTGTCAGACTTTTACTGACTAAAACCCACCCTTTCATCAATTATCAATTAATTTCATGTTTGGTCCCACAGTAAAAGTTGTTCATAATGATGAGTACAACGACCCCTTAAGAGGTTTTGCGCATTTAACGTTACACGTACGTTGTTAATGTACGCATACTTTAATGCATTAAACATTTTTGTCTAATGAACTTAGCAATTATGTTTTGGTGTACCGTTTTAATTAATGTAACACACAAATATAACATACCATCACGCTTGTAGTCTCCGAAAGGTTAGGCAGAGAGGTACCGATAGTACATCCACATTTCGCCAGATAGACGATAGTATAATGTAATTAAATGTCAATAATAGGATGCTAGTAGGTAAACTACCAAGGCACCATAAAAGACTGGTGATCCGGAAATTGGCTAAGTAATGCGACACTGGGTGGGCCCTTGTCAATTAGTATTATGAGCGGCATTCACTTTGTAAACAACACCCGTTAAGCTGTTTGATAAGGTCTCCTGTTCCTTGATGCAGAAGTTTTTGATAATGAAACCAAACCGTTTACAAAATGGCAGCACTTCCGGATGAGTTCTGGTTTAGGTACTTACATGGTAGATAATTTTAATATAATTAAGAACAAAATCTAAACTCACATTCTCACTAAGGGGCCGCCTCCACGAGCACGACGGCACGACGATAACATCGTCGCGATTCTCTCGCTCGTGGAGGCGGCCCCTAAGTATCTCAAAACTCACAATCTGCGTGAATTTGGTTATATTTACCTCATTTAATTTTAAAAGGTGACGTTTATGATCCGCAATTGCAAAGAAACAACACTGGGTTAAAACAAATAATAATTTAACTCCGACTCGGGCACAACCAGATAGTTAATTAATGTTTAATTATTTATTTAAAACTTACATTATCTTTAGTACTTCATTCAGAATGTAGCTCTCGGTGGCTCAAAGGATTACAGACCGGCTTTTAAAGCAACAGGTTGCAGGTTCCAATGCTGGTACGTACCGCTATGAGTATTTTTTGTATCAAAGTATGTAATCTAATTACTCTTCCGTACGCAAAATACCATTCCGGACCCAAGGCACCCCTGGGGGTGCCACGGGAACTTGAATTCAGACCCGTGGCTCCCCTGGTCCTCAAACCCATACAAAGGTGTACCAGTGGTATCACGGGTACTATTTTCTAATTCCCATGAATCCACCAATCGAATAGTGATGGGACAGATGAACAACAGTGACAAAATAATTTCAATAGTCTAATTTTAATATATTTATTTAACGCAATTTCTCCAATGCGTGGCCTAATGTTATTTCTTTGTTCAAAACTTGCAATTGAATGTGCACTATTCAATCGTCATTATCATTATATCTGCTTGTTTCCGTTTTTAGGCACTGCATTCAAATTGTGAATATTCTGCAATACGTTTAGTAAACGCATCAGGGAAACCGTATTTTTTTGATCAATTTATTTAATTTGGAGTGGTAACCTTCTAAAATATTATTCGTCCTATAACGCTCCCCAAAGACGCTAAAAATCTCAGGTGAATGTATGCTGAGCCAAAATCTTTCTATGTAATTGATGAATTTTCCATATCGACAGTACTTACCTATTTTTTAATTTTTCTATATATACACCTACATTTAAAAGCGCTGCACTAATTGACCTGAGGGTGCCACGGGTACGAAACCAAGTTCCCGTGACACCTCCAGGGGTGTCTTCCAGGGGTGCCTTGGGTCCGGAATGCAAAATACGCGCATTGACGTGGCGTTGTGAATACCAGCCCGTATATTACCCCTATTATACAACGTGCCGCTGCTATAGCGACATTATCTAAAGACCTGGGTTGTGTTAGTGGCCAGTTATCATAAAAATTATAATTAGATAAAATAATGAATAAATTGAAAAAATATGAATTTCAAACAAACTAAATAATAAAATAATAACCAAAATTAAGACCACTCTATGCAAAGGACTCATTCATGAAGCTATTGTTCTATGTCAGCGGGTAAGGTCTCTGACTTGGACCCTTTTTTTTGTTCATCGTTTGTCTGTTGTTCTGACCGAGCTGTGAGTAGCTTCATGAATGATTTTTTTTTGCACAACCCCCGGAAAAAAACTCGAGTAGCGTGACTATTTCTTTTTTATTAGTTTGATTCTCATCTCTGCGCTACAGGTTGCTCCAAGATGCTATTTTAGAAAATTGTAAATAAATCAATAAATAATAACGTTTAATGAAATTAGAATACTTTTAATAAAACGAAAACGCGGGACTGTACATGCATGTCAAGTTAATGTCGTCAAAGCAGCGCCACGCTGTATAATATTACATATTTTACGGCTGATTATGATTATATCTAAGGGCTAATTTTTCAATAATCAGATAACTCTTATCTGAGGAATACATACTTCAATTTGACAGCTTTTGTATAGAAAATATGTCAAACTGTCATATTTATTCTTCAGATAACAGTCATCTGACTATTGAAACATCAGCTTTATGTCAAATATATTTTCTTCGTGAAATTGACGTCTGGCAGTTTTTGTACGGAAAAACTGTCAAAAAATTTATTCGTACTAATGCGATAATCAAAATAAATCCACACACAGATTTTGACATCGCTAGCGACAAATCGACTGTCAAAATCTGTGGTGTCTATGTAAAAAGTTTTCACAAGAGGTGAGGAGAACGAGTAGAAAAAAATCGTTATGGTGAAACTGAAAATTATCTTGAAAATAACTGCCATTACTCAGACTCAATAATTATATTTAAAAAATAACTTTGTCTCAAGGATATACAGGGTGTTAGTATAAACAGTGGCAATATTTTAAGGGATCATTATACTCATCATTATGAACAACTTTTACTATGGGACCAAACCTGAAATCGCGAAAAAAAATCAGCTGTTCAGTACATTTATGTTCGCATAATTCGTCAAAATGTAGGGAACACCTGATTTTTTTTTCGCGATTTCAGGTTTGGTCCCATCGTAAAAGTTGTTCATAATGATGAGTACAATGACCCCTTAAAATATTGCCACTGTTTACACTTACACCCTGTATAAACATTAATTGCTGAGAATAATATATGTTTGTTCACATTATTAACATTACCATCTTATATAGCATGTTTTTAGCAAATAAATGATATTTTGATTTTTTGATTTTGAATAAAAACTTATCAAATAATTTCAAGAAGTGTTCCATCCAACGTTTCTATGTCCCGTAGGCCTTACAAATAAAAATAGATTACTCAGTCGGTCCTGACGGTGATAAACAGCTTACCCGCTGGTCGATTCTGTAAAAATCTCACCGTGAAAACTTGCGTGGAGTGAGCTGTCAGTGTCATCCCACGGATGCTAGGGATTGACCAAATTACATTTAAGTACAATCATAATCGAGATTTTAAAACATAATCATTTTATATTATTTATTTGTAAGCTAGAGGGTGTCTACACATTACTATTTATGGGGTTTTAAAATAAAATAGTCACTTAGAAATTCAGAAAAAACTCTATTTCTATTTTGCAATTTTATTTAAAATAATAATGTTTAGACACTTAAATACTAGCTTTGAAATAATATAAAATGATTACTAGAACAGCGTTAAAAATATTATTAAAATCTCGATTATGCCTGTAAAAATATGCTTGGTCCATCCCTAGCATCAGGTGGAATGACACTGTCAGATCACTCCACGCTCACTTCACTTAAGTTTTCACGGTGAGATGGTTACAGAATAGCATTGCAGTGCTGCAGACATGACAATTAAAAAAAGTTAATCGATGTCGTCAATCAAACGAGTTTCTAAAACAACCCATCAAACCTTTATATGGGTCAGTTGCTAAATTCAACCTTCTAAATTCACTCAACATAACCCTTATCTCGTAGACGTTAGAGTTTAATTTCAATACTAGGTTTGTAAATGGTGTTTGTCCGCGCAGCATCCAATATAATACGACGAAGATGGGTCGCCTATATCTGGGAGATAATTGTGTAAGTGTGAGCGACAATTTATATTGGACGGATAATAGGAGCTTTTGCTGGGAGCGTAGGGTTGCTGGTGAAAGAAATTTTCCTTGTTTTTTGGGAAAAACGTGTTTGTTATTCAGTAGCAGACCGAAGTCTGGATTGTGTCTGCAGTAGTCCAAGACCCCAGAGCCACCAGACCTTACTTGTTTTCTTATTAACAAAATGTATGGGATAGAGTCATTGTTATAAAAACTACTTATTACAAAACAAGGTTCATCTTCAAACCCAGATTTAAACCATGGACCCTTTTTAGAATTTTTCAGTTTTACAAAACTGACAACTTAGTACCAGACAAAATTTTCAGTTTTGTATAAAGAACCGTGTTTCTATCAGAGCTAGGTTCTTATTACAAAAACTGGGTCGATGGTTTAAACCATGTTCTATCTATGTTCTATGTTAAGGATTTGGTTTCCGCACTTAGTCCTTTATGTGGACCATTGTGCGTGAGCCATGGCGGCCTTCGTGGGTTATTCTAACCAGCCCACCTCCCTCCAGAAGTTAATCAAATCTCTGGGTCTATTAAGAACATCTGTGAAAGATCGGGGTATTCCAAGAGTTTCTGTTCTAATCTGGGTGACGCCTATGCATTCAAAGAGCACATGCGCAATGGTCTCCTCAGCCTCCATGCAGGCCCTGCACAGGGGACTGTCCGTTATTCCTATTGTATGGAAGTGTTTGTTTAATGAGCAGTGTCCCGTGATGGTCCCAGTCACCAGGCGCAGCCCGTTTCTGTCCAAACGTAACAACCGTCTAGTAAGCGTCCCGTCCAGGGATAGGGCATAGCCTCCCTGGATTGCCTGCAGCCTGGTGTCGAGGACCACCAACTCTCTGCTTGTGTATGGGTGAGGTCCTGTAGCCACCTGCGTAACTGGTTGAAGGGAATGGGCACGATTGGCTCAGGCCCACAGACAGACGTGCTAGATGCTCTCCTAGATAGTTCGTCAGATGCGTCGTTACCCAGTGATCCACTGTGTCCTTTTATCCATTGCAGTGTCACTGTGTTTCGGTTAACAACCGTTACTCGTTCGAGTGCGTTGTGACATTCTTGTATTAATCTCGAGGTAATGTATCTTTTCCGTAAGGATTGGAGCACCGAGGCACTGTCCGAGAGTATACGTATATTCGTATCCGTGACTCTCCTGGCTTCTATGGCATAGCACGCTTGCATGATGCCTACACACTCCGCCTGGTAGACAGTGTTAAATACTCCAAGCGGGCTGGATATATTAATGTTGAGATCGTGTGAGAAGACTCCGACCCCGGTTCCGGAGTCAGTCTTTGATCCATCGGTGTATATTCTCAACTCATGCAGGCCTGAGTAATCACACCGTTCTTCCGTGAGTGTTATACTATAATGCTTCTGAAAGTAGTGCTGTTTCGGGGCTCTGTCGCATGGTGATGCCATCATTGGGTGTCGTTTGATCGCATCTTCTTTTATGCGAGTGTGCTTAACTCTAGAGTCTTTGCTCAGGGTTCCTTGCAGATTGAGCCTAAAGGCAGCTAGGGCCGTCTCTTCACGCACTATGAGGTGTAGTGGCGGCAGTCCAAGCATTGCCTGTAGAGCAGCAGTAGGCGTGGTTTTCATGCAGCTTGTTACTGCTACGCAAGCGAACCGTTGCAGTTTCTCGAGATCTTTTTGGGCTGTACTTAGGTCTGTCCTGGGCCACCAGACTTTAAACCATGACAGAAGAAAAACCTCGTTTTGTAATAAGGCCGAAAGTCAATGGATAAAGTAGTGTCAGTATGTACTTTGAACGTACGCATACCTGCTAGCTTGCTAGCTTACCCAAGCTACCTGATACCTGAAAATTGGCCGTCGCGACGGCCAATTTTCAGGTACCAGGTACCAAAGTTAGGTACGTAAAAATATTACTCACTTTTTAAAGTCTGACTGCTGATTTTTATGTACGTTTCACAGAACATTGTTAATAATTAATAATCAATACTTACTTTCCGCCGACGTCATCTACTTATAGTTCGAGTCTTAATTTTATATAATGAATACACGGGGAACTATTTTAATACTATTTGTAAGCAGCCACATCAATCGTAGCGATCAAAGATCCCCCAGACACAGTTAACTGTGTCTGGGGGATCTTTGACTGCTATGTCTAACGCGGATTAAAACCGAAAATCACGCAAAAACTATCAAGCGTATTTTTATGAAACCATTTTAAAGATCATTTAATTATTTATCTTTTATTATACGTGTTTTAATATAACACCCTTTGGTTTATGTATAGTAAATTAATAATCCGTCTAATTTGGGACAACACTCCTTGGTGGACGAGTCCTATTACTGGCTGGACGTACGACGCGTTGCGAGAGCTCAGCACCGAACGCGCAAGCTAACCGCTCAAGGCCGTTGGCACTTATCTGCGTCTTAAGGGAATATTCCTTCTGATCACAATATTATTGTAACAGTATGTTCAGCGATGATCTTTTGCAGATTCAACGCAGTTTTTTACAGCGAAAGATTTGCTTTACACATAGAATAGAATAAAAAAGATTTGCTTTACACATAGAATAGAATAAAAAAGTACAGCTAGTAGAAGTGGTACATACACAAAGCTATAATACCGGAAGCAAAAGGTTTAAACGGCAGCATTATGCTTAGGTCCCCTAGCGAGTTGCTAAGCGCTGGTTTTCAGCTCAAACCCTTGACTCGTGTTTACAAAAAAATAAAAAGGAGGTACATTTAGCAAAAACGGATATAAAGAAATGATAATTATTACATGATGATCATACATTAACATTATATTTATTGTTAAATTTAAAAAAAAGAAAAAGTTTTTACCAGTTTGTGGACACGATTTTTGTCTATAGAAACGAAAAAGTAGAAAAAAAAATATAGATAGACCCTAGGAGTGAGCAGTAAATAGTATTAAGTGGATAGAACCACAGAACCACTGAACGAGGAGGGCATCTTTTAGAGTATTCTGGTGCTTGCTTTTTAAAACCTTTACCTAATTCACATAGTTTATTTTACAGTTCAGTAACAAGTTAGCCTACTTAAGTCCTTCACGGTAAAGTGTTGGTAGATGAATGAATATTTGACGTAGCGAGTCAGTCCGGTGTGGCAACCCCGTATAAACTGTTGCTGGGCGGCAAGTGCCTCGCTCCCGCCCACCGCGGGAACGCTGAGGAAATATATAGAGTTGTTGTGTACGCAAGATATACATCGGTTTTGTTAGACAATAATTGAGCTAGACAAGCTATGTCGCTCGCGGTTGGTACTATGCGAGCCAAGTAAGAATAGGATCGCGCTTGCTCCCAATTTCACACGATAGCTGTCAAATTAGTACGCATTGAATGATGTTCGCGAGTATTGCGGAGCAAAATGGCGTCTTGACGGTAATATTTGTCACCTGATGTTAAACTGTATGGAGGACGGTAGGTATTCTATTCACTCGATATTTGAAAGAAGCAGATATTAGATGCTTCACTTTTTGTTAATTTTCAAAAGGAAAAAATGGAACCCTTATGATCACTTTGTTGTACGTCTGTCTGTCAGTATGTTAAGCCCCTTTTTCTCAGGAACGCGTGGATCTATCAAGTTGAAATTAACATTAAATATGCGACATATTTTGGTACTCGCAAGTAAATTAAAACGTTTATGGTACTTACCGTTGGCCTAGAATCATGAAATTTGGCAACAAGCAAGGTCAGGAAAAAGTCCGAAAATTGTTAATTTGTAGTTTTATCACATATTTTTGAGATTACAAACTTTTTGCAGTGTGAGATGGATACAAGATCCAACAATGTTACATTTCGGCATTCTACATCTTTCACCCGCCTACCAAATAATCGGAAAATGAAATAAAATTAACAGATACATATTCCTATGCAATTTTGTCGGTACCGTGTGGACGAAACCAAAATGAAAGTTCCCTCGAGTGAATCAACTTTAGTTATAGCTTTCACTCATTTACATAAGTAGTGCACTATATAAATTGTATGAAAGAGCTTTTGGTAGGTACAAAATTGCTGTCACATTTTACAGTGGGAACTGATTATGAAACAAGGATTTGTATGGGAGCTCAAGAATACATTACATAGCTTCGTCGTTATATACCAATCCCCATGTTCGATACAGTTAAAGTCCCACCTAAGTACCTTCAAATACGTATAAAATACGTGTAATAAACATGGTACTAACAGCTCTATATACACCTAGACCACCCTTAAGTAACCAACAGGCGACAGTGTGCCCCCGACCGTGCGATCGCTAACACGCGTACCAGGACGCCAGCAAGCGCGGGAGATGCACAGGTACGACAACATTATTTATTCCTAACACACAAACAAACATTCTCACCTGGAATGTTTACTTAGCACTTTAATTCTCTAAGCTACTACACGAGCATAAATTAATACGGTTAAGTGTTTTGAAAATTGAATCGTGATCTTGGTGAAAGTCTCGTCGAGAATTGAGATGAATTTGTACTTACGTCTGCGTCTTTGCGTTCCTAGTAATAATTTTTCGGTTTTGGTGTTAGCTGCGTATTCTTAAGAAAGAAAAAGTGTATTTGTGCCTGAAAAATCTTAGAAACAAAAGCGTTCAGATCAAAACAAAAAGTTCGATATCATAAATTCTGAGAATGCATCTTGCAAACAAATCTAGGTCGATTCAACAATTTCACAGAAGCGATTTAGTATGACAATATATTTCATTGAAATTGAACTTCCATTTATCTACTCAAATATGAAATTCAATATAACCTCTAACCTTTTTAGTAAAACGTAACTAGAGTCTGTCAAGCGTCTAGAGTCGTGTCCAATGAAAAAGGAGGCCAAAAATAAAAATCTTACATGTGTCAACACTGATATAGTACGCTGAAAACATGTTTGATACTTGAATTTTTGTACATAAAAAAATTCTTAAAAAAGTATTTAAATGTAGGTATTTATTAGTCACAATTTTATTAGAACTAAAATCAGAATCTAGAAACTCAATGCCTTCATAAGAGAAATCACTGTCAGTATCATGACGCACAAAAATGATGAAGGGTTCCAACTCCGTATCGGTTATCCTTTGTTTTCTACATGAATAGTGTGATCTGTGCATTTATCGATTAAATATATTTCTTTTCCATTCTTCCTTAAATTTCCATTAATACAAATTAAATAATTGAACTAAAAGTATCAAAATGCTGTAGCTTAGTAGAACAGAAGTTGTGACAATCCGTTTGACAGATAATAGTATTGCCATTATAAGAAATCAGCTAAATGGTCGTGGAGACGACTCGCTTGACAGACATGACCAAATCGTTGGGAACCATGTTGTTCATTCCTGCATACGATCTTATACTATTATTTCATTGTCAACAGAATTTAATTAAATTGTTACACTGTCATTTTGCTGCGTGAGGTATGTGGGGTGGATTGTAATTGAGTTTGCCTACAATATAAACAAATTGTTGTTCATGCCTTTTGGTTGAACCGCTCTGAAGCAATCGTGTGGAATAATGGACTGTGTGATGAAAGTGTTCTCTGATTTTGCATCACAGTGATCTTTATTTTCAGTGCAATAAGGTTTCTGTTTCGTTGCTGTCAGAGGTCTAGTAACTGTAAAACGTTTGTAAAATTATTAAGGTTTGTTTATCATCAAAATTTTTAATTACTTAATAAATAATTAAAAAACCGGTCAAGAGCGAGTTGGACTCGCGCACCGAGGGTTCCGTACCATTATTTATACGTAATTCTTGTTGATGATTTCTGAAAAACTGTGCTATTTAGAGTCGTCGTTTTATGTTTCCTGTAATATTACATAAACTTCTATCACATAGAATAATTTCAGATTTTTCTCTATGCAAACTTCGGAGATAAGAGGGGGGGGGGGGGTGAGTTTTTTTTTTAACATTTTTCATCAAAAGTCGAAAACTATGCGGCCTAAAAAAAATTAAAAAAAAATGTTTGAGAATGTGCAAACAGCGCTCTTTCATATGATACCCCACATGACCTAGTAGCCCCACTTCGAATTTTTAAGACCCCCATTCAGTCCCAGTTGCAAAAAAAATATATGTATTTTTGTGTCTTTCTTATTTGCAAAATAGTTCGGTAAACGTCATCTAAAACTATTCCAAATTTCAAGTTGATAGCATTAGTAGTTCTTGAGATATCCAGCTGTGACAGACAGACAGACAGACAGACTGAGTCTCACGATAAGGGTTCCTTTTTTACCATTTTGGTACAGGACCCTAAAAAGAGAGAAAACAATAAAAAGTGTGAAATATGATAACAAGGCTAGAAAGAAAGTGAACTCTGGGATGATGGCTGATAGAAATCTGTGGAAAAACAATGAACTTTAACTTCAAGTAGGTCTATTGTGTGTTATCATTATATTAATAAGTGAAGCAAAAACTTTGTACCCATTTTTACGAAAATTACGCGGACGGAGGAGTATAAAATATGGCCCAGTTAAAGTTTATATGGAGAAGGAGTTCAGAAAGCTAATATTTTTATCTAATAAGCATTAGAAAAAAATTAAATTAACAAAAAAAAATATTACACACACTACCATGCGTTTCAAACATATTTATTTTTACATTATGTCATGTCATCCTGTTTGTCACTGTCACATGAATAAAACTATTGAAACCTTAGATAATATACATCTAGATCAAGCCACCGCGTGGCCGGTCATGAGACAGCAATATTAATAGTGAAAGTACTTTGTTTGGCAACATTTTTAAATTTTTCCATGCAAAGTACTTTGTTTGGCAACATTTTTAACCCCTCAAGTGTCTGAGTTTGGCTAATTTTAGACCCAAAACCCCAGCGAGTGGGGAGGGTTGGGGGTTAGTTGCGAACCCCATAGGTTCACAACTACTGATAATGATATTTTTTCCATCGGATGATGTTTTTTTACGTTTATATATATGTGATCTAAGTTTATATACCTATTATGTAAAGTTTTGTCCTTTTGCACACTTTGGGTGCATTTGACACGCGGGGGGAAAGGGGGGGTTAGCTACGAACTCCATAAGTTCACAACTAATGATTTGATTGGTTTTCCATCGGATGATGTTTTTTTACATTTATATATATGTGATATAAGCTTATGTACCGAACAAAAAAAGGGTTTTTCTTATGCACACATGGGGTGCATTCGACACTTGAGGGTTTAAAGCAAAAATACGGCACGCCGTAAGGGACAGCAGATACGATGCTTTGTCTCAATTTTCCTAATTATTTCGTATAAATGTGTCTCACTTCCACACTTCACACTGTAATCATGGCAACGTCTAGATGTATAATGTCATTGATTGAAACAATAAAAAAAATTAGGTCGTATTTCGACCAGCAGGCGACCACTAGATGTTATTATTATGCAATAAAATGTTATAGACTTCATAAAACAAAACAAATAAATAAGTAATTGAGAAGATGTGCTGCGTCGACCACAAAAAAGAACAGAAGATGAAACCAGTCAAAATATTATATTACCAGCTTTATCTGATACCGCGGATTGAACATGAAAAATGCATTTCCAATGAATAAGCAAACAATGATTGTTACTGGGGCAAAAAATAATTTAGATGACCATTAATTAAACCAAAAGTGTAGATTTAAATCGTGTAAAAGATCTTGACGTGTTTTGGACGGGAGGGATACGTAGGTTCGAATAACGTTTTTGCGAAGGTCGCCATTTCGAAAAATTTTGCGAGTGGTACGCCAGTTCGAAAACTCATTAGATCGAAAACCGCTATATCGAAACACGTTATCGCGAAGGTCGCCATTTCGAAAAATTTTGCGAGCAGTAGGTACGCCAGTTCGAAAGTCATGGTATTGAAATCCGATGTTGAGTTAATTTGTTTTTTTTTCTTTTTTTTTTTCTTTCCCAAACCAAATCAAAAGACCATGTTCTCTGTGCCTCGTCTCATTGGGGTCGTGAGTTCGATTCCCAGACAAATTAAATCAACATCGGATTTCGATACCATGCCTTTCGAACAGGCGTACCTACTGCTCGCAAAATTTTTCGAAATGGCGACCTTCGCGATAACGTCATTCGATATAGCGGTTTTCGATTTAATGAGTTTTCGAACTGGCGTACCACTCGCAAAATTTTTCAAAATGGCGACCTTCGCAAAAACGTCATTCGAACCTACGTATCACTCCCGGACCCATGTCAACATGAATGTATGCAAAGAGCGTGTTTTGTTTTGAAGATCCATTCGGTCTTATTACAAAACGAGGTTTTTCTTCTGTCATGGTTTAAACCATCGAGCCAGTTTTTGTAATAAGAACCTACTGTGAACAAAACTGTCAAATTAATCCGGTACTAAGTCCGTTTTGTAAAACTGAAAACTTAATGTGTCGGAATAAAGTTCGAAATTCAAATAAGGGTCCATGGTTTAAACCTGGGTTTGAAGATGAACCTTGTTTTGTAATAAGATGGTTTGGGTCCTTTTTACCCGTTTGCAAAGAAGGGTTATGTTTTTACCTTCAGTGAAAGAAAGAAGGGTCCCAACAAGAGTTTGATTTTAAAAATGATTTCTGTACAGCCAAACATTATTTTATTCTGGTGAAAATTTGACACAGTATACAGTGCCTTTATGTAGTGGCAGAAGGGCGCTTTTCGTGCGTTGTGTGGTTTGCACTAGTCTTAATCAAGTATCGGGGAAGTCACTATATGCGTAATATTACCTTTTTATGAGGAAATACTAATTCTAGTTAATTACTCGTAAAACTTTGATTGTGCTACCGATGTTTTCATGTCATCTACAAACTTTATGGTTGATAGCGACGTTTCCTTTATATTGAATGACAAAAGTTTGTTCCAAGCCTGGACATCAGGTCGAATTCGTCACGACAAGCTACATATTTTTCATGTAGCATTAACGGTACGGGAAATTCTTTAGGTACTTAAATAACATTTAAAAAAAAAAATAACTCTTTCTTATAACTTGGTATCAAGAGAAAGATTGAGTCACGGAAGAATCTGAATTGAGATTTTGTCACACTCTACATAATTAAGTACTTAAAGTAATTGCTTCAATGTAGCCTGCGAAATCTAACATTTAATTCCTTTATAATAAAGAAATTTTGAATTTTGCGGGCGTAACCTTAACACCCTCAGCGCCAGAATCGATTCCCAAATCATTTATACCGAAAAAATGCGACAGGCCAGGGCTTTAACTTTTTTTGCATGATAAATAACGCTTCTATTAATTTCACTCCTCATAAAATTTAATAAGACCCCAGGCTTATAAGAAAATCGATTCAGGAGTAAACTCCAAAAAGATTCACATGGGGCGCCGAAACGCAAAGTTGATTTTGACAAGTTCTTACCGGATGATACTCTTAAAACTGAAAAATTATAATCTTTACTAGTAGGTAGGTAGGTAAAACCGCAGGAATACTAATAGTACCTACGTGACAACAAACTAAACAAAACATACTTGAATAGCCAATCGCTGCACGTGCCATTATAATATTGCCTCTCTTAGAAATTGCTCTGCATATATGTATCGGATATTTTCTGTTAAATCCCATTGTGCTCTCGAAACTGCAGTGCATATTATGAAATAGTTTGGGTTGTTTCCATTATTTGACTTAAATATTATTTTATATAAAGAAGGACGGCCAAATCGTACCTGACTATGAGGCGGTGGTGTACAGATATGCCATATATATGAAAAAATCTAGTATTTTTTAAGGTCTTAAAAAACATAAGAAATAGATATTTAAGTCGCCAGAAAAAAAAACACAAACACATTTTTTTTAATAGCATAATTTGCAAATTATTTAGAATAACATGTTCAGAACGCACCTTTGACGATTCATTTTGCTTAAGAAATGATTTAGTACTTAAAGATTATAATTATTCACGTTTTTCTGAATAGTTATTAGATTTATTTTCAATTCTATATACTTGTGTATCAAACCAACTAGTGTGGTTTTTATTATGTATTGGATTCTTGTCATCAAAATAATTATGTGGGTTCATAGTAAGTATCAGCATTTTGTTCAATTGTGTACAACGGAACGTCATAATATGTCATCGGCGCGCGCCATGGATTGACAGTGTCAATACTGTCAATTACAACGGGTGTCAATTTGACACTAATATACTGTAGTGTGTAGTCTTTGCACCCGGCGATCTCGCATTGTTCTGTTGTTGTTGTTAGTGTGAATATTGTGATACGTACTGTACTGTTTTGGATTTCCTTCTGTTGTTTGACCTTGGCATTGTTTTACAGACTGATAACTAGGTACCGTTTGTGACGATTATTCTGTGCTTTTGATTTCCGGACACCGATAACCTCAAAAGTATTTTTTGCATTATTGAAATATCTTGGCTATTTAGATATTATTTTCGAAAGGGATGGTGTTTACTACATAAAACAATCAAATCTCACTATAATTTGCTTCTGTACACTGAAAATAAAACTCAGGTCCAGCTTCTATAGAAATTTGGCCGATGTTCTTTTTGTGTTAATCAAGGCATGCAGTACTGCATGCCTTGATTACCTCAAAAATTTTAAATCCCTTCCTACTAACTTGATTAAGCACCAGCTTTTGCCCAGTTAGGGGCCTATTTTCGGCAAATTCAAAATGCCGTTATACTCTGTGAAAAGTAAGTATTATTAATACGGGGGTAAGTATATGAATATCGATACAATCTAAACTTTACACACGTGGCACGTAAATTATACGAGATTACGAGATGATTTTTATCCTGTTTCAAGTGTAATTTTCAACGTGATTTTCCTACAAACGTTAACTCTCTATTAAGAGTAATTTTTCACAGTGTTTGTGCAGTTTTTAGAAGCAATTTCTTTGAAAAACATTTTCCAAAATTGTTTTATCTTTATGATTTTTCCTAGCATTGTTTTATCAGTTAGTCAGTCGACTGTTATACAATAATTTAATAAGAACTAGGTGTGCACACTTCGACTTTTTAAGACCCCCTTTCAGTCCCTGTTGCAAAGCAAAACATATTTAGTTTTATTTCTTTCTTATTTGCAAAATAGTTGGGCAAACGTCATCTAAAACTGTTCCAAATTTCAAGTTGATAGCATTAGTAGTTCTTGAGATATCCAGCTGTGACAGGCAGACAAACAGACTGAAGGATTCCTTTTTACCATTTTGGTACGGAGACCTAAAAACAGTAATAAGCATGAATAGTCAACTCAGTGTGAAACACAAGTACCTCTTACCCGTTATACTTATCAGGCCTGATTTAACAGGGTAAGTCAGTTAATTTGTTCCTTAGATTCCGGTTACTAACAGGCTTGCCTCTTCCCTAGGGGGTCATAAGTATGGGATTACTCGGGTTGCCCATGGTTTCCTTATGGACGCTAATAGGATACTGACTTTGATACTAAAGCTGTTTCGTAAGGGTCAGTTTCACCACTTATTATTTAGTCCCTATTAACTTACTTGGCAGTTAATTTCATACAAATTCTGTTCCATTTTTGAATTTATTCGGTGAGTCGTGGCTATTCGGACATCGTGAAATAGGCCCTTAGAGTTATGATATTAACACTTTGAGCGGAGCGACGTTATAATACGGAAAATTTGATAAACGCTATCTGACACAACGTTTAATCACGTCAGCAAAAAATATGTGTTTCTTTAAAGAACGTGTATAAACGGCTGCGGCCTATACCAATTCCTTCAAGCTACGTCATCGCGCCGTATCACTTTAAATTTTCGGACTGCTAGCGCCACTCCACGTTAGTTTTGTTGTACACTTTTTAAGGCTAGTCACACACATACATTATAATTACGCGTACATTCGCAACGTCGACGTGTAATAACGGTTGTGTCACATAACATATTATCTTTGCTTGTATGAAAAACCAGAACGTCACTAATCGTCATATATTTTGTATGAGAAAATAGTGTGCCGCGCAACAAACATTTGAATACTCAGATGCTCAGCTGAAAGTGTTAAGTTGTTTTAAGGCACGGTGTTAGCTCAATATATCACAAAAAATTATTTCTTGGATTGTCGATTATGACGTAACGCAATGAAACTATCCGACGCAAAAAATACAGTGGACAGAGAATGGTTTAAAGGAAAATGTTAACCGAATAGAATAGTAAAAAATAGTTTGATGTTCCCAATAAAAAATTTGGAAGTTACTCCACAAAAATAAGCTTTGGCGTTGAACATCTCTGTATTTTCAGGGATAACGACATTCATTTTTTTAAGAATTTAATAGAATTAGCATTTTTTTTAAACTTTAACCGGATAATTATTTCATTTAGTGTGTATATTCTGAATAATCTAAAGAAAACTGGGAAAATAAATGCAAATTCGTAGCTTAGTCACATGTCGGCAACACAAATATTATTTTCAATTTTCAACCTTATTTCAAGACAGCTAATGGTGACAATAGAATACACGGTTGTGTGCCGTTTAAAATCGTAGTCAGGAATTTAAAACTCAAACCACGATGCCTGTGACAGCTTACAAAAAAGAGATCAGAAATTATCCCACGGGAACGTACAACCGCAATAAAAGTATCTTGTCACCTAATTCGAAGCGTAACAAACAAACAAACTCGCTTTCGCATTTATAATATTACCAGCTTTTGCCAGCGAAAAGCTAGTAAAATATGGCTAACTCGAAAAAATAGACAAAAATAGATCTGGGTTTAGCCTTTTTTTTTTGTTTATTTCTACAAACTAAAATTGATTTCAGGTCACATGAAATCACTTCTTATACACCACTATTTTTTAATTAGTACAAAAAAAAATGGGGCTCTATCCGTACCCGTTACTGATCATATTTGTGTAGTCAAAAGTAAAAAAAACGAAATACCAAAATTGTCCACGAAAATTTGTCATAATTGGTAAATTCATGACTATGATACGATAATAGCTGTTGGAGGCGGGGCAAGTTCGAGCGAGAGCACGCGAATGCGAGAGCGAGAAAATAAATACAACTATGAATTGCCTGTACAATATTTCCATACATTGAGTGACATTTTGGGATATCAACAAACGCCAATAACTTTGCTGTTTATGAATATTATTGATTGAGATTTTACATATATAATAACAAGACCTTCTCTAATAAGCCCTTTAAGTATTTGTACTAATTAAAAAATAGTGGATTACTGTGTATTTTTTTCTATCAAAAAGGTGCTATAGTGACTGTAAAAAATGGAAACAAAGTTACTTATTTTCGCCGTATTTTAGGGAGGACAAGCCTTAAGCAAGTTTGCAGGAATAACATAGCAAGCCAGGATAAGCCAGTAATAAGTACATTGAAATATCGCCCCTTGTGGAGGCTAATAAATACCCCTTTTAAGATTTAACTTCGTTCACATACATACATCTCGTCATACACGAACCCGGGTTGCGAGTACTAGGCACCTGACCTTTTTAAAGGACTTAACCAGTAAGGTCGGAGTTTCTGTCCTACTTCTACATCCGCGTTATAAATTCCTTTCATGAAATTCTCTTAACATAACCATTTAAGGCGAAAGCGCCAGGGTAACCCGCGAAATTCAAAATTTCTGACGTTTTTTGCAATTTGTAGGTCAGTGTGAGCTTGTATGTTGATTAAAATATGATTCGCGGCCGTAGCTAATATGGCTTTACAGAATTATAATTATTAGAATCAGCAATACAACTCCATAAGTTAGCATTTACCTCAAATCTAGCGATTTCATGAAATCATGAGGTTTGAGGTAAATGCTAACTTATGGAGTTGTATTGCTGATTCTAATAATTATAATTCTGAAGCCATATTAGCTACGGCCGCGAATCATATTTTAATCAACATACAAGCTCACACTGACCTACAAATTGCAAAAAACGTAAGAAATTTTTGAATTTCGCGGGCTACCCTGGCGCATCAACCTTAACATAACCATTTAAGACCATAGATCTATTTCGGACATGGCTACATTAATGGCAATGGTAGAATTTTGCTCTTAACTCATCGAATGCCGGCACAATGGCTTTTAAATTGTTTCTGTAATTAGAATACGAAAGGTTAATGCCAAAAAAAAATACTTTATTGTAAAAAACTTGTTTATAAAAAAAAAACAACAGACTTCCAAAAAAAACACTACAAAGTGAAAAATTACTTTAATTTTGCAAAAAGTGATAAATAAAAAAGTTTTTATTTTTCACTTTTTAGTAGGTCAGTTTGTAATTTATCTAAGTTACAATAGCCCAATGTCAACTGCTCATCACCTTTTACAAATTATTGCTTTTCCCGATTCAGGGATGTTAACTGTTGAGGAGTTCTCGTAGTAAGAACCAGGACAACTGGGGCTCCATGGTGAAGTCATCATCACCATTATGCATTTTGACGAGCATAAATTACTTAGCATCCAATTAAAATAATCAAATCGCAACCCGTGAAATACTTAGCTATACTTGAGTAGTTACGACGGTCATCTGTGGTCTTCATCATCAGTTCCACTTCACCAAATGGTGCTTTTCAAGAGCAAATGCACGAGTTACTATAAAAAATACCCAAATCGCTATAGGTGTGCTATAAAGTTTGAAGGTTTCCCTCGATTTCCATGGGATCCTCTCATCAGATTCTGATTTGGTGACAATGGGACCACCACGAGAGTATACCCTTTCAAACAAAAAAAGGATTTTGCAAATCCGTCCAAATATGACGAAGTTATGCCTGAACATAAATAACAAAAAAAAAAAAATATCAGAAGTCGGTTATAATAAGAAAGAAAATTAAGTTTATTTGTCACAAAAACTTGCATACAAAAAGAGTAAAACAAAACAAAATAGAACTAAATATATTCACGAACACAAAACAAAAATAGTCGGCAGCTGCATGTCATGACTGTGACAAGATGGCTTCCACTCAAAATGTGGTAGAATTTATAGCTAAAGGAAAGCATCCTTAAGAGGAAACGTGGGTGCTCTTTTCTCCATACAAAAAGATACAAACGCTCTCGCCTGTTTTCTTTCTGGTTAATGACCATAAAGCAATGATTTTTTACAGAAATATAAATATCAGCTACTTGCATGCCCCTATGTTTTCCTTTTTGATGATATATTATTTATATAAGAACTAGAACCCTCAAAAAATGCTCAAAATTGCCTATTTAGACCGCTGTCAACAGGCGCCTAGTGTACCAATTTAACAACTATTAACGAAAAAAGAAAAACATAGGGGCATAGTATATATCCTTCTTATTCAGTTTATGAAATATCTTTTAAATTGGTCCAATATTGGAGGAGGAAATAGGCGAGAGCCAAACCTCGAAATGTGACTTTTTACACAGGCTATTTAGTCGAATCTGCAGTTGTCCTTATCGCACGAATTCGAGGGAGGAGCGCTCGCAGAGCGACAGCAATACCTTCTTAAAATACCTAATTTTTCGCCCCCATTTCCTCTTAAACGTTCCGGAGGTAAGGAAGCTACGCGATCGTAGCAAGTACGCTCTACGACGCTACGGCGTAGCTCGTAGCGAGACGTTCGTTTACACAGGGTTATTGGTAAAACACCAGCAACCTCTTAAGGGGTCATTGTACTCATTATTATGAACAACTTTTACTATGGGACCAAACCTGAAATCGTGAAAAAAAATCTGCTGTACATTTTATCTACATCAAACTCGGCAAAACATAGGGAGCAGCTGTTTTTTTTTTAAATTTCAGGTTTAGTCCCATAGTAAAAGTTGTTCATAATGATGAGTACAATGACCCCTTAAGCGGTTACTGGTGTTTTACCAATAACCCTGTATACATTACATAAAGAATTGTTATCTTAAATAATTACTTATTTGAATTTGTCTGAGTATGAACTAACATTTTCTAGAAATAAAAATATTCTATACAGAATGTATCTCATTATTAGTTATAGTTAGTTAGTTGTTCTAGGAATGTCAATAAAGGCGAAAATCTGTAGTACTGAGTTTGAAGTGTCAGCATCAATTGCGATGATCACTCGACTCACCATCACCTCACATCACCTACATTTTCAGGGTGAGATTTTTACGACTGTACTACCATCAATAGGAAACACTTAGGTAAGTAAACTTTTTAAACTTTCGCGACTTTTTATGAGGTAAACAGGTACCTACTTGTGGGTGTTACTTAGGTACCTAAGTATGTTGTTTGCGTACCTATATCAAAAAGTTTTTTCTCCACTGCATTGATTAACAGAAATAAAAAAACCGGTCAAGAGCGAGTCGGACTCACGCACTGATAGTTCCGTTCCGATTTCTGAAAAAGTGTGCTACTTAGAGACATCGTTTTATTTTTCCTGTAATCTTTACATAAACTTCTATCACATAGAATAATTTCAGATTTTTCTCTTTGCAAACTTCGGAGATAAGGGGAGGAACGGTATTTTTTTTTTTTACATTTTTCATCAAAAGTCAAAAACTATGCCGCCTAAAAAAAATTTGAGAATGTGCAAACAACGTTCTTTCATATGATACCCCACATGACCTAGTCGCCCCACTTTGAATTTTTAAGACCCCCTTTCAGTCCCTGTTGCACAAAAAATAAAAACATTTTTAATTCTTTCTTATTTGCAAAATAGTTGGGTAAACGTCATCTAAAACTGTTCCAAATTTCAAGTTGATAGCGTTAACTGTTCTTGAGATATCCAGCTGTGACAGACAGACAGAGTCACACCATAAGGGTTCCTTTTTTACCATTTTGGTACGGAACCCTAAAAATGATAACAAAATTAGAAAAGTCGCTAAATTATTTCGATTTATTGCGAATACTAGACCCGACTACCTGCTTGCTCGATTTGGTCTTGAGATCACGGACTTTCCGACCGATACCGATGCAAACCTGGTTGTCTACTCCCTAAGCACGAAGCCCGTCGTTTCGGCCTTCATTACGGGCGTTTTCTACTCCGTATCACCTACGGACAGATGATTGGTTCGGCGCCCGAACGAAGTATGAATGACAACACGATTTCACAGTTGTCCCTACTCCCGATGTGTTTTCGCGCGGCCGAAAAATTAAACTTTTACACTTGTTTTGATGGATTTTTATGTCAGACGGACGGATGAACGGACAGACGGATGGACGGACGGACTTAGGGAGTAGGCCCCCAGCACCGGCAACAGACCCACTGTCTGGTCTGGTCTGGTCGTCAATCCAAAACTTTAAAAGGATCTGTGAGTCTGTGATCTATAGTGATTAACTGACAGGCTGATATCTGCCGGTGGACTGTAAATGTGTGGGGCCCTTAATACAAAAAAATCAGATACCGCCATCCCAGGGTGAAAGAAAATAACCACTGCAACTTCACTTACACCCCCGATAAGTTGCTATTATATTTGCTGCAGGCGCAATACGACCCATTTTTAAACAAGTTTCTCTTCTTTGACATATTTTCCTGGTACAATATTACTACGCTAAAAGCCTTGAGAGCCTTTCTCAAAGAAGCGTGACATCGCGACAGCTGGAATTCAATCTCAGATAAAGCGAATGTAATTTCAAACACGTATGTACCGGTGAACATTTTTACGACTATTTTCTTGGTACGGAAAACTTTACTATATATATTTTTTTATTGTACTAAGTGATGTTATTAATATTATGAGGGGCCTATAACACTTTATCTGCTATGCATTATCTGTAGAATGAATTCTAGGAACAGAATTTGTATGAAAATATCTGAAAGATGTTATATTATTATTACCTAGTGTTTATTATCTGTTTCGTTAGCTTCGGATAAGTTCCAGTTAACTTATGTGGCAGATAATTCCATTCAAATTATGATGCATCTTTTATTTTTAACCGACTTTTCAAAAACAAAAAGTAGGAGGTTATCAATTCGTCGCGTATATATTTTTTTTCCTCCTCAATAATTAACGTCCTAGTTTCGGGAAAAACAATCATATAACTAAGTAATCATGTAACTTAGATAAATTACAAACTGACCCACTAAAAAGTGAAAAAAATACGACTTTAAAAAAAATACTACAAAGTGAAAAATTACCTAATTTAATTTCAGAAGTCGGTGGCAAAAAACTAAAATACAGATCCAGAGACACCACACTTCCAATATTAAATTTATTTTTCACTTTGTAGTATTTTTTTTAAACTCGGTTTTTTTTTTTTTTTTGTTAATAATCTGGTGGTTTAGTCGTACAGTCATATAGTGCCTATAGATCACTGAAACCGGCCCTTATAGTTGTTAAAATGGTTCTCTTACGTGACCACTTAGTAAATCCAATTAGCGCTTAACATAATTTATTTCTGTCAATCGTTATAATTGACAAAGACAAAATGAATGCCTCTAATTGTGTTTAGTGGTACGTGACATTGGCGAAATTGTGCTGACGCGGCCACAAAGCCACTAATCAGGAATCGAAGTTGAAGTACCTATGTATCAGGGATGTTACGGAGCTTCGACTCCGGTTCCGTTAAGTCGGAACTTCCGATTATTATTACACCTTCGGCTCCGACTTCGGCTCCGACACTTTTAAATCGAAGGTTTTAATCGGAGGTTTTTTTCATTGTTTGTGTTTTGTTTTATAATTGAAAATTGAAATGAAAAAAATTTTACTAAATAATGTTTTATTTGTTCTTAAATAAAAATTCTCTCTCATGCCACCACTTCTGATCTGGCCTCCGACTCCGATTCCGACTCCGATAAAGCAAATTTAAAAACTCCGACTCCGCCTTCGGTTCCGATAAAACTACCTCCGTTACATCCCTGCTATGTACCTATTTAGTGCGGTTTCGTGCAATCGACCCTTCAATTTTGAATGAATAAATAGAACTTGGGATTCATTCATAGATACATTCAATAAACCTCCGTGGTATGTGGATCATATTTTCTTTACGCGTACGAGTACCTGTATATTATATCATACATAACAGAACAATACAAAAATACATGGATTTTACAAAATAGGTGTCCTATTTGCGAAATTAATCTTGGTGTGTATATATAAAGGTGATATATTGAAAAAAATGTGCTTTTTAGGGTTCCGTACCTCAAAAAGAAAAAAACGGAACCCTTATAGGTTCACTCGTGTGTCTGTCACCTTAGTCAAAATATGTGGCTTGGCCGTTTCGTTAGCATCACATGGGCGCAAGGTGAAAAATGTATTCACTGTTCAGTACTTTTCTGTTATACAATAGTTCTTGTAGTAACGAAACGGCCAAGCCTCATATTTTGACTAAGGTGTAGAGTTTGTGAAGTCAGGGCTTGGAGAGTTAGAAGCTTGGCTCTACATGAGATCTGATAGCTTTTTGTCAGTGCGAGCTATATGTGGTCTCGTCTTGGCAACATTTTACATGAAAATATTTTTGGTGGGATTAAGGATTCAATGTTTTGGTGTATGTTTTTTGACTATAGGTAATATCGGAGCGACACGTCGGTTCTCGGAGCGAATTTGGGCGAAAGAGACCTTAATCGGACCTAATATATCAATGCTCGTGCATTTCCTAATATATCAATGCTCGTGCATTTCCTAATATATCAATGCTCGTGCATTTCCTAATATATCAATGCTCGTGCATTTCCTAATATATCAATGCTCGTGTATTTCCTAATATATCAATGCTCGTGCATTTCCTAATATATAAATGGTAGTGCATTTCCTAATATATCAATGCTAGTGCATTTCCTAATATATCAATGCTCGTGAATTTCCTAATATATCAATGCTAGTGCATTTCTTAATGTATCAATGCTAGTGTATTTCCTAATATATCAATGCTAGTGCATTTCCTAATATGTCAATGCTAGTGTATTTCCTAATATATCAATGCTAGTGCATTTCTTAATATATCAATGCTAGTGTATTTCCTAATATATCAATGCTAGTGCATTTCCTAATATGTCAATGCTAGTGCATTTCCTAATATATCAATGCTAGTGCATTTCCTAATATATCAATGCTAGTGTATTTCCTAATATATCAATGCTAGTGCATTTCCTACTAAAGTGCACAGCGATTGTATAACAATTGTATCAGCTTCGCATACTGTTGCCAAGCAGCCTTCAAGCTGACCTTCAGACCACCTCATATGCTATTTTGATCTCAATGCTACAGCAAAGAAACAAACATGACTAGCTCTAGGTGAGAATTTCGCTTAACTTCTACAACGTAGTGGGGACTGATAGGCATCTATTGAAACTGCTATCAAGATCTAAGAATTGGATTCAATCACACACATCTTTAAGGATTGAATCGATGCCGAAAGGTGCGATGGGCTCAGCGTGCAGGCTAGGCAATTTGATATCTTCAGTTCGGGTCGTTTCAAACAAAATATTTTGTATCTTTGTATGGCTGACTGTGGCCTACGAGGGTCGTTTTTAGGGTTCCGTACCAAAATGGTAAAAAGGAACCCTTAGGGTGTGACTCAGTCTGTCTGTCCGTCTATCACAGCTTTATATCTCAAGAACTATTAATGCTATCGACTTGAAATTTGGAACAGTTTTAGATGACGTTTATCCAACTATTTTTCAAATAAGAAAGAAATTAAAAAAAAACTTTTTTTTTGCAACAGTGACTGAAAGGTCGTCTTAAAAATTCAAAGTGGGCCTACTAGGGCATGTGGGGTATCATATGAAAGAGCGCTGTTTGAACATTCTTAAACATTTTTTATTTTTTTTAGGCCGCATAGTTTTTGACCTTTGATGAAAAATGTAAAAAAAACACAGATAGAAGTTTATGTAAAGATTACAGGAAAAATAAAACAATGTCTCTAAATAGCACACTTTTTCAAAAATCGGAACGGAACCCTCGTTGCGCGATTTTGACTAGCTCTTGGCCGGTTTTTTATTTGAAGTGTTCAAGGCATCATACTAGTCAGCGAAAATTAACGTTCACGTCTTTATATCACGTGTCGCGTTTGTTTGAAGGAGCGCTTTACTCGTGACGATTCTTTCAATGAGGCGTTTGTCCCCACCACCGTCACCAGGCCGTCACCGAAAAACGAGATTATTCGAATCGAACGTGACGTCCCGTTGACGGCGATAGTGTGTGTGTGTGTGCTATACAAAACGAAAACCAGCGAGGTCCGACGGCGGCAGTTGTTTTTATTGCCGGCACATTGGCCCGTTGCAGTCTCGGGCTGAATTCTAGCGGTCGCGCCGAACTACTCGAATCTTCGGTGGCCGGGATGACGGCGGGCGTTCAGGTTACAGTCGGTCGGTGTACACGCGGCCTTATTAAGGGCCGGATAAAACTGTCGGCGACGACACATTTACCGGACTGAACGCCACGATTTCTATTGTGTCGGATATAATATTTTCATACTGCTTTGTATTGCGCCGTTCACACTTATCCGCTCGGAGCGACGAAACCAAGCGCATTCCCCGCTCTCGCCACTAATTTGTACATTACTTCGGTGGCGCAGGGAGGACTCGTTTAAACATGGAAGGTGAAATAAATACAGAAGTTTTGATTTCTCTTGTGGAAGACAGAAGTATGCTGTGGTACAGACAAGCCATGCAGCGGTAAGTCGACGTTGGTGTTCACATTAGGTCGGACCAGCAGCTTATACCGTGAACAGCAAGACCCGACAGTCGACAACGGTGAAACTGTCGGTCCAACCTAATGTGAACCGGGCCTAGCTGAATACAACGTGTAACGTTAAATGCGCAAAACCTCTTAAGGGGTCATTGTAATCATCATTATGAACAGCTTTTACTATGGGACCAAACATGAAATCGCGAAAAAAAATCAGCTGTTCAGTACATTTTGACGAATTATGCGAACATAAATGTAGGTACTGAACAGCTGATTTTTTTTTCGCGATTTCATGTTTGGTCCCATAGTAAAAGTTGTTCATAATGATGAGTACAATGACCCCTTAAGAGGTTTTGCGGATTTAACGTTACACGTTGTATATCGCTTCTTCGGCGGCGTCATCTCATTCTCGGTGACGTCCCGCTGACGGCGGCGATGGACAAACGCCCTCCCACACATACTTTATAAGCTTTTATTTACGAAACAAAATTCAAATATAACATTACCGAAATATCCTAAGTTTAAAACAGCTAATTATTCAAAACATTTTCTCAAAGGGATGGGATTCAAAAAACTCCACAAAGCATTCTTCGTGTTTTAACAAAAAGCCAGTGTACTCTTGTGGTTTCATTTCAGCCTGGTAGCGGTTCCGTGGTATGTTGGTGGCTGAAAATACCGCTTAGCAAATACGGTGTCACTTTATGAAGATTAGCTTGTTTTTGTGAAGGAATTAGGGACTGATGTTCGCTGTTATGTAAACCTGGTGGAATTATTGTTTCCATGTTGTTTTGTTGTTGTGATAACAGGCATAAATCATAGGATGACTAACCAAAATGATCCACCCTACATAGTAATACGGGCTGGTATCCGCAACTCCACGTCAATTCGCGTATTTTGCGTATCCATCCTGCATAAATTATTATGAAAAAAAAAATACTCCGAGTGTTCTAAATATGTTTGTTGTGTGCTCGTCGTCTGTTTTGTTTTTAATAATAATAAAAAATAAAAAAAAATATCCTTGGACATCTCACACAACGCCATCTAGTCCCAAGCTAAGCAACCTAATGCTTGTGTTATGGTAACGAGATGGCTGATAAACTACTTATATACATTTTTTTTTTTTGTAAATACATACATATTATAGATAGAAAAACACCCAGACTCGGAACAAATACTTCTTACTTATATCGTATATCCGTGCGAAGCAGGGGCAGGTTGCTAGTTAGGTAGGACATATTATAAAACTTTTTTACAAAAACAAAAACCGACTTCCAAAAAAAAACACTACAAAGTGAAAAATAACTTTAATTTCGGAAGTCGGTGTCTTTGGATCTGTATTTTAGTTTTTTGCCACCGACTTCCGAAATTAAAGTTATTTTTCACTTTGTAGTGTTTTTTTTTGGAAGTCGGTTTTTGTTTTTGTAAAAAAGTTTTTATTTTTCACTTTTTAGTTGTTCAGTTTGTAATTTATCTAAGTTACAATAACCCAATGTCAACTGCTCATCACGTTTTACAAAATGTTGCTTTTCCCGATGCAGGGCCGTTAATTGTTGAGGAGTTCTCCTAGTAAGAACCAGGAGGAATGGAGCTCATGGTGAAGTCACCATTACCATTACTTTGACGAGCATAAACCATATTAAAGTAATCGTATCGCAACCTGATATATACTTAGATATAATTGAGTGTTTCCGATGACCCTCTGTGGTCTTCATCATCAGTTCCAGCTCACCAAATGGTACTTACCGAGAGCAAATGCACGAGTTACTATAAAAAATACCGAAATCGATATAGGTGTGCCCATAAAAATTGAGGGTTTTCCTCGATTTCCATGGGATCCCATCATCAGATCCTGACTTGATGATCATGGGACCACTTGGGACGTATACCCTTTCGAACAAAAAAAGAAAAATCCAAATCGGTCTAGCCATTTTCTAGTAATCGGGGAACATATCCGACGAATTGAGAACCTCATCCTTTTGGAAGTCGGTTAAAAATAAAGTCGCTTATAGTGTCTGTCTGTGTGGCCGCGTTATTCTTCTAAACTACGCAATGGATTTTGACGCAGTTTTCACTATAATTTAGAGAATTTATTCCGTAAGGTTTATGTGTATAATACATTAATATTTAACTTAAATACTTAATAAAATAGAAACCTTCATGTTTTTCCAAGTCGTAAAAAACGTGGGAAGCAGGGGCTGGTCGCTGTTATTTCATAAATTAATCAGAAAGCCAAAAACAAGTTACTTTTGTTATTTTAATACAAAACATTGGGAGGCATTTAAGCGAATCAAACAACGTTTAAGGCCCTGCTGGTCGATTCTGTAAAAATCTCACCGTGAAAACTTGCGTGGAGTGAGCTGTCAGTGTCATCCCACGGATGCTAGGGATTGACCAAATTACATTTACAATCATCATCGAGATTTTATCTATATTTTTTATGCTAATTTTATAACATAATCATTGTATGTTATTTTTAAACTAGAGGGTGTCTAAACATTACTATTTAGGCGGTTTTAAAATAAAATTGTCAATTAGAAATTCAGACAAAACTCAATTTCTGTTTTGCAATTTTATTTAAAAACCCTTTAAATAGTATTGTTTAGACACTTAAATACTAGCTTTGAAATAATATAAAATGATCACTAGAATAGCATAAAAATGTTATTAAAATCTCGATTATGACTGTAAAAATGTGCTTGGTCAATCCCTAGCTATAGGTGGAATGACACTGACAGCTCATTCCACGCTCACTTCACCTAAGTTTTCACGGTGAGAGATGGTTACAGAATCGCACTGCTGGTTCCAAGCTTGGTTTAGCTCGGTGTGTAAGTGAAATGGCTTTATGGCTGTCTAGTTTGACGCACGAGATAGAAGATTCTCACGCGCACCGGAATTATATCGTAAAAGTGCAAATAAAATCGTATAAAATTAGAAATTAACTATTTAATAAAAAGTAATCCATCACTGGATGCAGTTTGGAATTTGACATTTCATGGTATATTTTTAATTATAATTATAATTGCTAATGAAGGGATAAACAGCTTTTAAAGAATATTAGGAGGTATGTTTAAAGATTTTTTTGCTGCACTAAAGTATGTTTAATTATGTTTTGGCTTCCATCGCTGTATGCGAAAATTACTTGAAAATATCATATTTTTTTTACATGTCAAAATTATTTACGGTTTATGAGATACATTTTGATAATTTCAGGAAATCTGCGCCTTAATAAGCTGGGCCCATAATCTGTGTCTCTACGGAAACATAAAGCAACTTTGATCCCACGAAGATTACTTGACAATTTCAAGCTTTACAGCCCCATAGCGGTGAATATCCCTGATATGGTAACAATACTCCTCCCCTGTGACTATCGCATTCAGTTTCATTATAATGACAGTTCAACTGATAATGTAGCTTCATTGTTGAGAGGAGAGTTATTTAAAAACATGTAGAGCAACTCGTTGCAATATATGAGATTTATTTTATTAGGGTCAATATCAACAAAGTGCATTTTTTTTTTTTCAATTTTGGTGGCGAAATTTTTTCTTCAGTTTTTGTGAAAAATAAGGGCCTGATAGAAGAATAGAAAGTCCAAGCTAGAAGGATCTTCAAGAGGTCTGAGAATATCTCGATAACTTTTTGAGATATACAGGGTGTAAGTCTAAAAAAAAAAAAAAAAAAAAAAAAAAACAGTGGCAATCTTTTAAGGGGTCATTTTACTCTTCATTATAAACAACTTTTACTATTGGACCAAACCTGAAATCGCGAAAAAATTATCAACTGTTCAGTACATTTATGTTCGCATAATCCGTCAAAATGTAGGGAACAGCTGATTTTTTTGTTCGTGGTTTCAGATTTGGTCCCATAGTAAAAGTTGCTCATAATGATAATTACAATGACACCTTAAAATATTGCAACTGTTTACACTTACACCCTGTATTAGTGTGGGTTATTTTATATTATTAACTAATTTAATCTGAAGTGATTAGTAAGTTTAGTCGATTATACTATTTGTGAACTGTATCTATGGTGTTGATTTATGTTTCCGAAGGACACCAGAGAGAAAACAAAAGGCGGGAGAAAAAGATGAAAAGTGTGCAAAAATAAAAGCTGATTTATTTAAATTAAAAGGTGTTTATTTCTGCTAAACCAACCAATTCTTCCATCCTACATTAGTTCAAAGTAAGTCTAGTGTGGCCACCAAAATTGAAAATCGCCCTTATGCTAGTCACCAGACGATCAGAATTAAAGCTATAAAAAGTGTGTCAATAAATTGGGGAAGTAGTAAAATTGGGTTCAGTTTCAAAACATACATACAGCGACGGGCGTGACACCAAATCCTCAGACTTTTTCACCCCTTGTGGAGAAAAATAACGCAATTCGTACGTGATTGAATAGACAACACCCTTCACCCTTTAGGTATCCATATTGCTATAAATTATTCAGCCAATGCCAAAACCCTTTGACATAAAAAGATTTTCTTTCACGAGCCTCTAGACTCAAGTACTAGGCGTCCAAAGAGCTGTAGGAGTTAAGTGGCTGTATTTTAAGGCCGGAAAATGCTTCGACACTTTCTTAAGAAATTGGAAATTAAGAGATGATCTTTTTTAATGTCATCGTTGGATTTTCTCAAAATTATTTTACAATGTTATTATCTACGTATTTTTATTGATATCTACAGGGTGTAAGGGACAGCCCTCCGCAAACTATTTACAAATTTTCTCAGGAAAATTTTCATTTTTTCAAATTTTTTTCAGTTACATTTTCATTATTTCAATGTGAAATTGCATTGTGTGTTCGCAGCACTCCATTTATGTAAAAAAAACTGCAAAAAAAAACAAAAAAAAAAAAACCAGCAATGGATGTTGAAATACTCTAACCAACGAAGCGTGAAATCAGCTGTTCACTTTCTGTCTAGCTACAGAGTTCATCGAACTCACCGCATACCTATTACCTACCCCTCCCAACCAGTAATAGGCGCTCCGATTTGTGCACAAAAACACAAACAAATCAGGTTTATTAGATTCCCTTAACGTTCCTCAAAAAATTTCATGTACCGGTCATCTTAGTATGACGTACTGAATTCACCCTATCAGTTTGCGGAGGGCTGTCCCTTACACCCTGTATATTATTATGTTTGGTATCGCTATTTGTATTTTGATAAATGTTAAAGTTTTAACATTTTGTATGAGTTAGATATGAATGATCTTCCATATTCTTTTGTGAATTCCCACCTACATTTGACAAAATAAATATATGCTGACCCAAAGAAAAAATACCCAAAGGTCAAAGTTTCGGTAAATAACGGTTTTAGGAGACCAATATTTTTTGGAAAATTTTATACAGATGGGACACTCCGCAAAATCATTTAAATAAAAACCGGTCAAGAGCGAGTCGGACTCGCGCACCGAGGGTTCCGTTCCGGTTTCTGAAAAAGTGTGCTATTTAGAGACATCATTTTATTTTTCCTGTAATCTTTACATAAACTTCTATCACATAGAATAATTTCAGATTTTTGTCTTTGCAAACTTCGGAGATAAGGGGGGGGGGGGGGACGGTATTTTTTTTACATTTTTCATCAAAAGTCAAAAACTATGTGGCCTAAAAAAAATAAAAAATGTGTGAGAATGTGCAAACAACGCTCTTTCATATGATACCCCACATGCCCTAGTAGCCCCACCTTGAATTTTTAAGACCCCCTTTCAGTCCCTGTTGCACAAAAAATAAAAACATTTTTAATTCTTTCTTATTTGCAAAATAGTTGGGTAAACGTTATCTAAAACTGTTCCAAATTTCAAGTTGATAGCATTAACTGTTCTTGAGATATCCAGATGTGACAGACAGACATACAGACTGACTGAGTGAGACCATAAGGGTTCCTTTTTTACCATTTTGGTACGGCACCCTAAAAAGCAACTCTTGCTACGACACAATAAAGTGCAATTCAGTTCGCAGAACACTAATTACCTACAGTTATATTCACCCACACATTGCCTCTCTTTCTATCGCGTAACCCTTATACCTTCGGCGCGCGGCATTTCTACTGAATTAGCCCCGTGGACGGGGCCCGCCGTGTACTTGTAGCTTCATACCTAAACTGCGGAGTGTCCCATCTGTATTAATCTGTGTTATAGGTGACAAATAATTTCACATTACTGGAAGAGCTATGTTTTCTCACACTATATTCTGCAAATGAAAAAACCACAAAGTTATATAGTTGGTAGTTATTACATACATAAACTCATGCCTCATGAATAAGGCGTGAGTACTTCTGAGCTTGGGTCTTCAAAACTGGCGTCTGCTCAATTACCCATTCCATGCACACTATTCTCAATCAATCTGCCTAGCCTTTTCCCAACTATGTTGGGGTCGGCTTCAGTCTAACCGGATGAAGCTGAATACCAGTATTTTACATGGAGCGACTGCCTGTCTGACCTCCACAACCCAGTTGCTGGGTAATACGATGCCGTTTGGTAAGACAGGTTGTCAGACTTTCGAGCTCCTGACGACCCGTAACGACTGTCAAAGATCCACGAATGACAGCCGGGATCAAAGGCTTAATGTGCTTTCCGAGGCATGGAGGAGTCTCGGTATGTAAGAATGGTCATCAAGGATCAACCCGTGCGGCTGTTATTACTTAGCCACGAGCTCCTCGCACACTATCCTGTCAACTAAATAAACTTTCAAAGTATCCCTTCCAGTATTCCAAGACCTGACATTCTTCGCTTAGTAATCATCCATCTTCTGCTCTTATAACATTCATACTCGTTCCTGTCACTCCGCGAGCCAATCTTACCTGTTTCCAGAGCAGCTTAATATTGACCCTGAAGTTAGAAAACTTCCGGTTATAGAAAGAAAAAAAAAGAAAGAAAGAAAACTTGTTTATTGTGCACAAATAAAACGCACATTAAAAAAAATAAAAAAGACAAGTCAGTATCAAAAGTCGAATAACATTGTCTAAATCTTAATTACTTATTCAGAAAAATACTTCATTAAAATCGGAACAGATGTAAATTTTAAAGAAAATTAACTCTTACCTAATAAATTAAATGCTAAAAAGCAGGATAACGTATCATTTTGTGTGGTCAAGAGCGTGTCGGACTCGCGCACCGAGGGTTCCGTGCTATCATTTATAAGTAATTTTAGTTGATGATTTCTGAAAAAGTGTGCTATTTAGAGACATCGTTTTATTTTTTCTGTAATCTACACATAAATTTCTATCACATAGAATAATTTCAGATTTTTCTCTATGCAAATTTCGGAGATAAGAGGGGGGGAACGGTATTTTTTAACATTTTTCATCAAAAATCGAAATCTGTGCGGCCTAAAAAAAAGAAAAAAAATGTTTGAGAATGTGCAAATAGCGCTCTTTTATATGATACCCCACATGCCCTAGTAGCCCCACTTCGAATTTTTAAGACCCCCTTTCAGTACCTGTTGCAAAAAAAACATACCTAATTTTATTTTTTCTTATTTGCAAAATGGTTGGACAAACGTCATCTAAAACTACTCCAAATTCCAAGTTGATAGCATTAGTAGTTCTTGAGATATCCAGCTGTGACAGACAGACAGACAGACTTAGTCACACCATAAGGGTTCCTTTTTACCATTTTGGTACGGAACCCTAAATACTGCATATTCTACTTCCAAAAAAATGTCAAAGTTCAATATCCTCTGATGTCGATCAAAATATTTTATCAGGACTTTATAACCTAAAGCTTGCTTGGATATGAATATTACTTGAAGCTCGATGAAATCTGAGCTGGAATCTTCAGGAAGATTCCGTACAATCGCCAACAATAAATAACACCCTTCCAACTCTGTGCTTTCAGGCTGCACGAAATTACACCTCTTCCAAGTTTATAGTTTCCTAGTAGCTAATAGTTGGTTCTGTGAACCCCTGGTGCGAACTAGATATCGATTTCTGTGTGAATATAAACCCTTGTGAACATTATTGTTTTGTATTACCCATAATTTTTGCCTTAGAACTTTTAAAATTGGAAATAATCATCCTGTGAAGAAGCATCTTCTCCTTCAGAGAAGGAACGAGCATTAATCACTACGCTGTCTCAATGTGTCTGTGTTTCCAAACTTAGTGAATATTTTTCCAGAATTTTTCCTATGTACAATCGGTCGGTAAACCTGCGGTGTCCTAAAAAACTAAGTTCAAAAAATCAAATCGAAGGATTCCGATTAATACTTGCCATATTTATCAGTATAAATAGTTATGTTTTCTTTTTCTCATCAATAAAGATCTAAACGTATTGGTCCCATTATATATGTATATTGCTACAATCTCGTCTTGACCATAAATTAAAGTCAAAACTGCAGAAGATTCTACCCTGAATTAGATTGAACGTGTGACCTACCTAATTATGCAGAGAGCTATCCAATGGAATGCTTCGTTAATCACTGCACACGATCAATCTATTGTCAGTTGATTCGAAGATTAAGGAATGAAGCAGAATTGGAACGGAATTTACGCCTACTTGAATGAATGATGCAATTAATCGATTGTGTTTTGAAGGTTTTGAATGACTGTGAATGACACTTTGTTAAGGGGCTGTCACATTATGTCATCTCTCTCGCTCACACGGGACTAAATTTTGAAGGTTGTTTGTGAAAACAATTTTTCGATTTAGGGATCCGTTTCTGAAATAATATGGTAAAGTGCTATTTTTTGTTAGAGTCAAGTGTTTCCCCCCCCCCCCCCACCTGCCAGCTAAACGGTTAGTTTTGGATGGGTGAAAAATTCACGGTAGTAGTATATATAACGAAATTAAAAGGAAAACTATCACAGCTAAGTAGGCTTTTCAAGTTTACGAGTAATAGTCAAATAATCATGAAACAACAAAAAGCCCTAAGAAGACTTAGTCCGCATTATTGTGCAACTACGGAACCCTATTACTGCGCGTGGCCCGACACGCACTTAGCCGGTTTTTAGGGTTCCGTACCAAAATGGTAAAAAAGGAACCCTTATGGTGTGAGTGTGACACAGTCTGTCCGTCTGTCTGTCACAGCTGGATATCTCATGAACTATTGATGCTATCAACTTGAAATTTGGAACAGTTTTAGATGACGTTTACCCAACTATTTTGCAAATAAGAAATATTTTTTTTTTTTTTTTGTAAGAGGGACTGAAAGGGGTTCTTAAAAGTTCAAAGTGGGGCTACTAGGGCATGTGGGGTATCATATGAAAGAACGCTGTTTGCACATTCTCAAACATTTTTTTTTATTTTTTTAGGCCGCATAGTTTTCGACTTTTGATGAAAAATGTAAAAAAAAATACCGTCCCCCCCTCCTTATCTCCGAAGTTTGCAAAGAGAAAAATCTGAAATTATTCTATGTGATAGAAGTTTATGTAAAGATTACAGGAAAAATAAAACGATGTCTCTAAATAACACACTTTTTCAGAAATCGGAATGGAACCCTTTGTGTGCGAGTCCGACTCGCTCTTGACCGGTTTTTTCTCAATGGTGTCGCTAGTTGGCACTACTCGCCTTAATTTATACAGCAACTGGTCGGTCCCGCTCACGAGCGCGTTAATTTTCCTTACAACGGCATTCTGGCAGGACGCCATGACAGCGTTTAGCAGAAACCAGTTGATTTATTCATATAAGTCATGGCCTTAATTCAATTTCAGACGCATATCCTGAGATGTTCTTCTATTTTGATTTTATACTAGTAGAGGTGTTGTCCGAATGCCAAATGCATCATTTGGGAACTATAAGCCTACATAATGGGTCTTTACCTATGAAATTGCCGTTTTGTATGAAAAAATTTAAACGAAATTTTTTCATGTATTTTTTATTTGTATTAATCGAAGTAATCACCTATGCAATCAATGCATCTTTGCCAACGCAGTGGCAGTTTATTGATGCCATTCTTAAAGAAATCAGCTGGTCGGGAGGCAACAAACTCTTCAAAGGCATTTTGTACTGCCTCTCGGGTATTGAATTTTTTTCCCGCCAAGAAGTTATCCAAATTCTGGAAAAAGTAGTAGTCTGTAGGCGCAAGGTCTGGTGAGTAGGGCGGATGACGGAGAGCTTCCAACCCCAGTTCTTGCAACTTGGAGACCGTCTGCTGTGCAGTATGAGGTCGCGCGTTGTCGTGCAGGAGCAGCGGAGACGAGCGATTGACCAATGCTGGTTGGAGATGTGCCAGCTTCTCCATCATTGTGTTCAGTTCTTCACAGTACACATCTGCAGTAATGCTCACCCCGTTTGGTAAGAAGCTGTGATGAATCACACTGGCGCTAGACCACCAAACAGTGACCATCACTTTTCTAGGGGTAAGTTTTCGTTTAGGGCATTGTTTAGGTACTGAACCAGGATCCAACCAACTTGCTGAGCGCTTGCGGTTATCAAACAGAATTCATTTTTCATCGCAGGTAACAATGCGGTTCAATATTCCTTCATTTGTGTGTCTGTTGAGCAGTGCAAGGCACGTCTCGACGCGTACTTCGCGCTGGCGATCATTGAGTTCGTGGGGCACCCATTTGTCAAGCTTTTTTACCTTGACAATTTGACGCAAATGCACCAATATTGTTTTGTCGCTAACGTCGAAAGCTGCTGCTAATTCAGCCGTAGATTGTGTATCATCGTTCATAGCTTCCACAATCGCCTTTAATTCGTAATTGTCGACCAAAGTCTTCGGACGACCGCGAGTTCATTTTTCAGGTCGAAATTTCCAGAACGGAAGCGAGCAAACCAATAACAGGTGGTGCGTTGGTTTGTAGTGTTAGCTCCGTAAACGTCGTTGATGTTGCGTGCCGCTTGTGCCGCGTTGCTGCCACGACGGTACTCATATTCCATAATTACTCGAATTTTTAACGTATCCATGATGACGAAAAAGATTGAAATGCGATGAAAATGTAACACTAATCAATAAACAAATGACTACTTTTGGAAAAAAAAATCCATGTCTTTAAAATAAAATTAATTTGAAATTAGAATTCTTAGCCAAACAAAAATTATTTTGATTTGAAATGGCCAGTACTGCAGAACGGCAATTTCATAGGTAAAGACCTAATATTTCATGTAACCGCTTAAAATGTTTAATACGTACGGAAAATCCACACGTGGAGTTGAGGACAACAGCCCGTTATACAACACAATACAAGGTGTCGTTTTGCATTAAGGATGCAGTATAGACCATCAAGCCGAACAACTTTTTCCATGGCACCAACATCGTAAATGCGAAAAAATAATCAGCCGTCCCATACAATTGCGTCGAGTAGGTATTGAAGTTTTCTATGATGGGCGCGATTACGATATGTTAGTCCCATTGAGAAAGTTCAGTTTGATGTTCTGTATCACACCTATATGCGGCTGATGCCTGAGCATCAGTTAGCGAAACTTTTCACAAATTCTCATTTATGAAAATTGGTTGGGATTAATTTAAATGGCTATTAATTTAGAAATCCAGCGTTTTTGATTAAGTTTTCCTTAAGCCCTAATTTTCCAACATTTTCCACTAGACCCCTAATTCTCTATGACCTCATAAGCCCGTAAATCATTACAGACTTGAATAAATGTTTGGCCTTTAAACACTTGATAGATTTACCGACGATTTAGTTAGCCCAAGAGAAAATCTGTGTATCCGTCTGTGGCGTCGTAGCTCTCAAACGACTGAACCGATTTAGTTTTTTTTTTTTTTGTTATGTTTGAAAGTGATCGAGTGTTCTTTGCTAAGATTCAAGGAAATCTATTCAGCTGTTTGTAGATTATCGGCTCTTTTCTAGTTGATGAATGAATGGGATCTTCCATAGGTCTGATCGAGTTGAAATTTGGTTTTCTGTTACTTCAATGACATTAGAATACCTTGAACTGATGCTGCAGCATCATCTGGAATTAGCAGGACACCCAAGTCCTTCACCACCTTACAGCAGAGGTATCGTGTTTGGGCTCATTGGAATGGTCTCAATGAATAGGTTACAGAGAGATGCAGACAATCAGTGTCTGATGATGGAGTAGCAAAAAGGAATGAGGGGGTTTTTTAAATTTTAAATTTAACTTTTTAACATACACACTTTATCCTAAGGTAGGTAAGTGCCTATTAAACAGTTTGAGTTCGGGCGAAGATCAAGTTTCGTAAAATCTATCTAAAAATGTGCACCGCCTAGTTGACGGTTGACATACGTCTCTCAGAAAAGTCAACGACAAGACTGCGCGTCATTTGTTTGGAACCTTCTAGAACCTTCTAGAAGCTTCGAGTCGACCTTATTGGCCGAGCGGATTGTGGCGGGGGAGGTTAGAAAAGGACTCGCGTTATAACATTTAACTTGTGAAAAGGTTATGTGCGCTCTCGAATTTGTGAAAAATAAAACTAGAAAAGTGGAAAGAGTATTATCACAAACTATCCATGTAGTTTCATAAAAAACAGGAGAAAAATCATATAGATGTACTGAAATAGCAATTAATCCCGAACGTGTTGAACAAAGGGTAATTGTGGTGCCTCACTCAAAGCCCCTCGAACGTCAAAGGATAATGTATGGCGTATGCGATAATTAAATACAGTCGCCATTTCGCTGCCGGATTTTCAAGGACTGCTGACTAATATTGCTTTGATTACATTTAGTAATTATTTATCCGCTATAATTTGGTCACTTCACTTCACATAGTCAATGTTTCTGTAATCAGTTGATACAATTTTATTACATATTGATGTTTTTAGATTTTTTTTCATTTTTCCCTTTTTCCTTTTTTATATAAGTACTTTTCATTTCTGTTGTTGTATTTTATTTTATTGTAACTTCTTGTAACATTGTATTTTGTGGCACATTATGTTTGTTTATTCCTCTGTTGACATTAGTATTTAAGCCAAATAAATTGGGAGAGTGCGCTGAATCCTGACATACAGGTACATACGTAATAAATCCAACTGTCCAGACGCAATAACCGCCTGGTAAGCGTACCGTCCAGGGATGGCATAGCCTCCCTGGATTGCCTGCAGCCTGGTGTCGCTATACATAGTTTTACGAGTACGTTTAAGTTTTCACTTGTGTCGGCACTCGGCAGTCCATTCGCCATTTCTTCTCAGGGTAGTCAGATAGGAAATGTCGACTTCATCTAGCTTTTTTTTTTTTTTAAATCAATCTGCCTAGCCTTTTCCCAACTATGTTGGGGTCGGCTTCCAGTCTAACCGGATGCAGCTGAATACCAGTATTTTACATGGAGCGACTGCCTGTCTGACCTTCACAACCCAGTAACTGGGTAATACGATACCCCTTGGTAAGACTGGTTGTCAGACTTTCGGGTCTCTGACGACCCGTAACGACTGTCAAAGATCCACGAATGACAGCCGGGACCAACGGCTTAACGTGCTTTCCGAGGCACGGAGGAGTCTCGGTATCTAAAGATAGTCACCCATCCACTGACCAACCCCGGCAAGCATAGCTTAACCTGATGGATAGACCCGTGCGGCTGTTATTACTTAGCCACGAGCTCCAGCTTTTTTTTTTAATAAGACGTGTAAAATTGATTCCGATATCCTATTTACAGAATAAACAATTTCATTTCATTTCATTTTTTTTTTATTCAAAGCACAAAAAAATAGTAGGTCCTGTCATCAGCATTCTCCTCCTGCCCATAACGCAAAATATTTGGGGTCGGCGCAACATGTCCCTTTTTTCCATACTCGTAATTCTTTCCATATTCTTTTTTTTCTTTGTTGCTTTTTCTTTTTTCTTTTTTTTTCTTTGTTGCTTTTCTTTTACCTTTTCTTTCTTTTTTTTTTTCTCTATGACTCGATAGCCACCACTAAAAAAAAAATATCAGGTATTCCTCATAATAGACACCAAAACCATGCTGTTAGACCAAGCAGTCATGCATTAAAAACAAGCCCGTCAGTTTAAACTCCTAACATGCTGTGTACCAGGCAATCATAAATAGTGAAGGGCCACTCATTATTTAACGTGACAGAACTACACCACCAGCTTTCAGTAGAATTTCCATGCAGAATCAGATAACAGTAATGTCGTAATGTGATTTTAAGTGAGCTTTGAGTAATGGGTAATTTCAAAGTAGAACATTGCCCAATCACCCATTGGTTACAGAAATGGTTTCCAGGTCACTAAGGTTTTATTTTGCGAGCTATTTGTACTTCTTCGGATGAGCTCCATCCGAAGAAGCACTACCACCTTACCTATGCCGTGCCAAGCGTGTTCCAGTTTAAAGGCCAGGGTTCCAATGTTGTTACAAGCACAAAAAACATTTCAAGTTTGTCTCTTGGAGTCAGCTTCCTGTCTAAACAGATAACTATTCCTACATAAGGTGTCTGACTGCCAGAAGGCAGCCGGTCACCACATCTAGGTATGTAGCTGCCAGTCCACCTCCAAAATTCCTTGTTAGTACTGTGGGCTGCATCAATTGGGTACCCCAGTTGTATTAAAATTTTAATACAACTTACTGGGGTTACCAATTTATGCAGCCCACTGTACCAATTTTAAAAAGCTAGACAACTTGTCTCACTATCCCCGTTACGACAATGCGATAAGACAATAGGGATGTTTCCTGGGTAAAAAAAAATCTATTTAGTCCGTCGGTCAGATAATAAATTATCATATTAATAAAAATATACTTGGATAAAACGCATTAAAGTTGGGGAGTGGGGGCTAGCGACGTCACACCTATAACAAACTACGTATAAAACCTAGTAAGGAGATGACGTCATGCCTCATTATAATTTAATGTATTGCCATAATCTTTTAATTACGTAAAAAAAAATAAAAAATACGTGTCTCTCAGATTAGCAAAAAAAAGGAAGATGAAGCGCCGTGAATATCAAAAGTGAGTGAAGTCACAAACACACTTAAGGCGAAAGCGCCAGGGTAGCCCGCGAAATTCAAAATTTCTTACGTTTTTTGCAATTTGTAGGCCAGTGTGAGCTTGTATGTTGATTAAAATATGATTCGCGGGCGTAGCTAATATGGCTTTACAGAATTATAATCATTAGAATCAGCAATACAACTCCATAAGTTAGCATTTACCTCAAACCTCATGATTTCATGAAATCGCTAGATTTGAGATAAATGCTAACTTATGGAGTTGTATTGCTGATTCTAATGATTATAATTCTGTAAAGCCATATTAGCTACGGCCGCGAATCATATTTTAATCAACATACAAGCTCACACTGACCTACAAATTGCAAAAAACCTAAGAAATTTTGAATTTCGCGGGCTACCCTGGCGCATCAACCTTAACATCAAATCGCACACCTAGATCTAAACTGAGACAACTCAAAAAAGGTCATTTTTCAGGAGACGATAAAAACGTAATTATAACTGCATTTTTTGTTAGGAAAGTTATACAATTCAATTTGATTCTGGATAATAAACAGCTTGTAAAATGTCACTGTATACAAACGGGGGCTAAAATTCAATCATTTTTATCGATAATCACTGTTTTTCAAATATATCTAACTCAAAAACGATTTTTGAGTTGTCTCAGTTTAGATTTGTCTAGGTGTGCGAAATGTTCGCGGCGCTTCATCTTCCTTTTTTTAATTTAATTACATGACGGACAAAAAATAAATTTGTTCTTCATCCCTATTATAGCATTGTCCGAGACACGACAACCTCGGATATATTTAAAAGTGACCCAACCGTGGGCTAACAGCGGTAAACGCAGCTGAACTTCGCGCAGATTAAACTGACGATCCATTAAAAAACTGCTCAACTTAAGAGGGATAATGCACTAGTTTTATAAAAATTCGTTTAAAACTTTTTATTTTGTTTTCCATAGTGCCAGTTTTTTCACGCCGAAAAGTTTTTAATACTCATATTTTACGTGCTAAACTGACTCAGACTTTTTCCGGCATTTTAAACCGCGTTTGGTTTATCACCTTTAAAATCCTGGAAACAAAGGTTTTTTGTTCAATAACGGACACAATTTCTGCCTCAATCATGTTTCAGGCTGTAAAAAAAACAAGGTTTATTTATTCCCTTTTGGCGCATTTATTTATGTGTGTGAACAGTAGTGAACACACATAAATTTTGCGAGGTACTCTTATTAGTTGAATGGAAAATATTTTGCATTTCGTGTGTATATTACTTTCAATCTTTTGCTATTCGATTTTGGCTGTCAAAAAGTGCACTGTCGAATGTCTGTCGTCTGTGAAACTATGAACAAGGTAAATAAGGTTAAATAAAACCGGTCAAGAGCAAGTCGGACTCGCGCACCGCGGGTTCCGTTCCGATTTCTGAAAAAGTGTGCTATTTGGAGACAGTTTTATTTTTCCTGTAATCTTTACATAAACTTCTATCACATAGAATAATTTCAGATTTTTATCTTTGCAAACTTCGGAGATAAGGGGGGAACGGTATTTTTTTTTTTACATTTTTCATCAAAAGTCGAAAACTATGTGGCCTAAAAAAAATAAAAAAATGTTTGAGAATATGCAAACAGCGCTCTCGACAGTCAGACAGACAGACAGACTGAGTCACACCATAAGGGTTCCTTTTTTACCATTTTGGTACGGAACCCTAAATATTTAATAAATTATACTGAAAAATGTAAAAAAATAATAATAATAAAAAAAAAAATTAAATTAATAAATTAATGTTAAATGTCATGCTGCAATGCTTCACAAAAAGAAAAGACAAACTTCCCGGAACCGACTTAAAAAATGTTTGAACTTTAGAATTTTTCTTTCTGAGTTTGAATTCTGTGTGCACACGCCTTTTGATAAAAAAGGCCGAAAAGTTAGTAGTACTATCTACTGATTTAAATACCAACTGAAAGAAGATATAAGGCCCCCGATATAAAATCATAATTTTATTATGAATTAAGTATTTTTTCAGCAGTTACTCTCAAAGTTTACTAGTCCTCGTAAGTTTGACAGAAAAAGGAATCCTTATAGTGCGACTGAGTCTGTCTGACTATCTGTCTATTCAGCTGAATATCTCAAGAACTACTAAAGCAACTTGAAATTTGAAACAGTTTTAGATAACGTTTGTCCAACTATTTTGCAAATAAGAAAGATTTTTTTTTTTTGCAACAGTTCCTGATTAAGACACCTAAAAATTCGAAGTGGGGCTAATCATATGAAAGATGGCTGTTTGCACATTCTTAAACATTTTTTTTCTTTTTTTTAGGCCGCATAATTTTCGACTTTTGATGAAAAATTAAAAAAAAAATACGGTTCGGGGCGTTCAGAGGAGAGGGTATCTCTTATCTAGCTATATACCCTTACATCCAAAGTAGTACAGAGAAAAATCTGAAATTATTTTATGTGATAGAAGTTTATGTAAAGATTACAGGAAAAATAAATGATGAGATGTCTCTAAATAGCACACTTTTTCAGAAATTGGAGCGCAACCCTCGGTGCGCGAGTTCAATTCGATCTTGATCAGTTTTATCGTGTGGGCAGTGCCGTGTTGTTTACACTCTTTTTCATAAATTATGTTTTTAAAAATAAGTCAAGGCTTATTATTGGCCTCCCGGGAGGCGGCGAGCCTCCTTGCCGGATTGCCGCCGTGGGATCTGGAGGCAAAGGTCCTCGCGCACGTGTGGGAGTGGCGCGAGGAGGCGAAGCGCCGGGGCGTAACTCCGCTGCCGCGAGAAATCACGGTACAGCGGACAGAGCTCCGGCGGGATCTCATGGCGGCATGGAGATCGCGACTGTCGCAACCCAGCGCTGGGCACGCCACAATAGCGGCGATAAGTCCCCTCTTTGAGGAGTGGTTAGAGAGGCGCCACGGCGTCCTCACCTTCCGCCTGACGCAGGTCCTCACCGGACACGGTTGTTTCGGGAGGTTCCTGTTTCGCATAAGGCGGGAGGAAACGCCCGGGTGTTTCCATTGTGTAGATCGCCCGGAGGACACGGTGGAGCATACAGTGGAGGTCTGCCCGGCTTGGGCAGAGCACCGCCGTGTTCTCACGGAGGCGATCGGCGGCGGCGATCTCTCGCGTCCGAGCCTGGTCCAGGCCATGGTGCGGAGCGAGAGTGCATGGGAGGCCGTCACCTCCTTCTGCGAAGCAGTGATGCTCGCGAAGGAGGAGGCGGAACGCGTGAGGGAGAGGCAGCCTCACGCCCTCAGTCGCCGCAGGAGACGCCCTGGGCGGCGGGAATCGCGGGGCGATTTCCGGCCACCGTAGGCGCGGGCCTGCGGACGGTGAGCAGCGGGTAGCTCGCCGTCCGGTAAGGACCAGGCCCGAGTCGACGGCGCGTCGTGTTCCACGCGCGCCTCAAAGAGATGTCAGCAAGTGACGGGGCCCAATAGGGCCGACGCCGCTGGGGTCGCGGGTTGTCTGAAAGGGTTACCGCGGCCCTGGCATAGGCAACTGAAGGAACACGGGTGGGTTTTAGTCAGTAAAAGTCTGACACGCCCTCCCGCTCCACCCAGAGCGGGAGAAGTTATTTGATGATTTCCCACCCTCAAAAAAAAAAAAAAAAAAAAAAAAAAAGGCTTATTATTGGCCGACAGTCACACTTACTATTTTTATTCTGTTTTGTTTAGCTGAAGTCTTCCAGAGAAAATTAATCAATAATCATCTTTTGAGTTTCCAGATTAATTTGATTCTTAATGTGCAAAGATTAATAATTGAAATGGAAATTAGAATTTAAGATCTGTACTTCTTGATAGCACTGACTAAGTTACCTTCATCATCCATTCAGCAAAGATAAGATAAAATCAATTTCCCTTAAATTTGTACCGGATAATTAATGGTTATTAACTGTTATCATTTAATTGAAGTACCATTAATTTCACAATTTGCGATAAAGATTTAAGTACCTAATGGGAATCTGGTGGTTTATGGTACCCAAGTCTCGTATCATTTTAAGTGAATGATTACTACATATTAAATAGTATTTTCGGAGCTCGTGGCTAAGTAGTAACCGCCGTACGGGTCGATCCATCAGGTTAAGCTGCGCTTACCGGGGTTGGTCCGTAGATGGGTGACCATCTTTACATACCGAGACTCCTCCGTGCCTCGGAAAGCACGTTAAGCCGTTGGTCCCGTCTGTCATTCGTGGATCTTTGATAGTCGTTACGGGTCGTCAGAAGCCCGAAAGTCTGACAACCTGTCTTACCAAGGGGTATCGTATTACCCCGTTACTGGGTTGTGGAGGTCAGATAGGCAGTCGCTCCATGTAAAATACTGGTATTCAGCTGCATCCGGTTAGACAGGAAGCCGACCTCAAAATAGTTGGGAAAAGGCAGGCAGATTGAGTAATTTGGGAAACGAATAAAATATATATCAGCTAACATAAGATCTACAATCAATTAAATATTTAATGAATGTATTTATAATCTAGGATTGACTTCTATAACTTGGTATTGTTCGTCGAGTTATTGAGCTCCTTAAATCCTTGAGTTGAGCTGCACGATTGCTGACAAATGCTTGCACTGACTGGACAGGTCCACTCAAATTTTTATGGTTCTTTCCTCAGAAGACCATTTCAGATATAGATCTACATGGTCCTCACATGATCTGACCAAGATTATGTCTGGACTTTAAAAGAGACTTTGACCCCTGAGTTTGTTTCGCCATTTCTTCTTAGGGTAGTCAGATAGGAAATGTCGACTTCATCTAGCTTATAAAAAAAAAAAAAATATGACGTGTAAAAGTGATTTCGATATCCTATTTACAGAATAAACAATTTCATTTCATTTCAACTATACATACTTCTTAATAAAGTTGCTTTAGGTCTCTGTCTGTGAGATCGCGTTGTTCTTCTAAACTACGCAACGGATTTAGATTAAAATGACATCATGCTGAATTCCCCGAAGAGCTCGAAAGATGCATAGGTATTGTACAGCAACGTTTCTGCAGATATTTCTTAGCCCCATGTAGTTGGGGGTGAGCCATTTATTTTATTTTATTTTATTAATTTTAAGAAAACTTAGAGCTAAAACATTCAAATAGTCAGAATAAATATGTAGACGAAGGCCAATTACAAGTTTCCACTTATATAAAGTTACTAGCTGACCCGTCAGACGTTGTCCTGTCCCAATTTCAATAATTCAAAATTCCCATACAAAAACAACTTTCAGTTTTAATGAATTTTCCAATTTTTCCGGCAAATTTTCCAATTTTTCTCTACATAAGAACCTTCTGCCCATAATAAACACAACAAAAAAAGAATTATGGAAATTGTCCCATCCGTTCACGCGTGATGCGATGACCAAGGGAAATAGAGATTAATTTTTATGTATATAGATAGATAGATGTATAAAATTTACAAAACGGTACAAACAGCGAGCGTGAGAATTAAACATGGAAACAACTGAAGAGAATAAAATTTGTCATCGACAGAACTCCAAAAATATGGAAGTTTAAAATTTCTAATCAATAATTTTCTATTAAATAAGCAAATTTCATTCTCGAAAACGGCTCTAACGATTTCGAACCTTAATATATTGTCGTTAGTTGTTAAGTAATTATGTGAATTATTAAGTGCTTTTACTACCATAACATATCCATTTTAACTTAAAAGAACTTAAGAACATAAAAATTATTCAATGTATTTAGGATGATGCGCAGTGGTAGCCCGCGAAATTCAATTATTTTTGGGTTTTTTGCAATTTCCAGATCCGTGTCAGGTTGTATCTTGATCAAAATAGGATACGCGGCAATAAAACATATGTATTTATATAATTTTAACCATAAAAATCATCAATACATTTCTCTAAGTTAGATTTCGTGCAGATTCGTCGAACGAACGAAAATTTAACGAATCTGCACGAAATCTAACTTAGTGAGATGTATTGATGACTTTTATGGTTAAAATTATATAAATACATATGTTTTATTGCCGCGTATCCTATTTTGATCAAGATACAACCTGACACGGATCTGGAAATTGCAAAAAACACAAGAAAATTTGAATTTCGCGAGCTACACAGCGCAATCACCTTAAAGTTGCAATACAGCGGTCGAAATATTTATCTAGATAGGTCTCATTTCTGGGAAAATTCGTTTTCTCTATTTTCACCCGAGCCACGACCCACCACTCAACAGCGACTTTAGCAACCATTAGACCAACAGGCACTTTTCCCTCAAGCCTACATTTCCACACATCCCATAAAACGAAAAATTAAACCTCTTTTTAATTCTAAATCCCGTTTGATAACCATCAAAGAACATTAATCTGTCTTTCCTTCAACTAATGAATGACAGAGCCTTCCCGCTGTCTCAGACGAGCTATTACACAAGTTTTCACATCACAGCCGCGCAGAGGCTGGCGTGCCACGTCATCATATGCCAGAGATGAGCCAGAAGTTCAGTACGTCGATTCTGTAAAATTCAAACAGCATCTCACATCTCACATCGCTATTCACTCTCACTTCACTTCTTCTCACTTGTTTTTTAACCGACTTCAAAAAAAGGAGGAGGTTCTCAATTCGGTTGTATTTTTTTTTTGTATGTTTTTTACCTCAGTACTCCGTCATTTATGAACCGATTCGGAAAATTCTTTTTTTATTTGAAAGGGTATACTGCCAGATTGGTACCATTTTTATCAAAATCCAGTTCTGATGGTGGGATCCATGAGGAATCGAGGGAACTCCTCAAATATTATAGGCATACATATAGCGATTTTGGTATTTTCATCAACAAATCAAGCGTTTGCATTCAGAAAGTATCATCTGGTGAAGTGGAACTGATGAAGAAGACCACATATGACCACGGGAACTCCTCAACGATGGTAAGTATTTCACGGGTGGCGATAAGATATCTCGATTAAAATAGTAAAAGCGACTATGACGAAGCTTTAAATAAATGGTACTGATGAAAATGGTACCATCGAACCGATCTGATGAAGAAGCCGGAAGGTAGGCATCGGAATTCAGTAATAAAACAATGTATCTTAGCCGTGTTTGGGCTTATTGGAATTGTCATGAGGTGCACTCTGGCTATAAATGATTTAATGGTACCTAACTATATGCCGCTTCAAATTGCGCTATTTGAGTTGTATGCAATTATATATTTTTGCAGAGTATTTAGCAGAGTGGTATTCAGATTTGTGTGGAGTAGGCACCACTAAAAAGTGAAAAATAAAAACTTTTTACAAAAAAAAACAACCGACTTCCAAAAAAACACTACAAAGTGAAAAATAACTTTAATAATAATTTCGGAAGTCGGAGGCAAAAAAAAGTAAATCAAAAACCAAAGAGTGTTTTTTTGGAAGTCGGTTGTTTTTTGTGTAAAAAGTTTTTTATTTGACACTTTGAATTTAGAATGTCAATCAAGAAACTCACAGCAGCGGATTCAGATTCGAAGTTTAGAATGAGGTCTTACAGAATCACACGGCTGTTCTTTCCGGTGCAGGAAATCGGTTTTCTTCATTTCCTGTTGATATACCTGTACCTTTTTATACTTTACTTCTATGATTTTACAGTCAAAGAATTTCTGAAAAATCGAATGTTACAGAAACGTCCACAACTGCATCCGGTTAGACTGGAAGCCGACCCCAACATACTTGGGAAAAGGCTAGGCAGATTGATTGACAGAAACACGCACAGATAAACAGGCAGACACCGGAGTAATTCGTTAAGAGTTCCTTTTAGCCAAATTTGGCTCGAAATCCTCAAAACAAAAATAATTAATTGAACTCTGGGGTCGCGGATTGTCCGAAGGGGTTACCGCGGCCCTGGCATAGGCAACTGAAGGAACACGGGTGGGTTTTAGTCAGTAAAAGTCTGACACGCCCTTCCGCTCCACCCAGAGCGGGAGAAGTTATTTGATGATTTCCCACCATCAAAAAAAAAAAAAAAAAATAAAATAAAATAAACAAAAACAGGTCATATGAGTTACTTAATTAATTAAGATGCTTCTCAAAATTGAGTAATTTTGCCACAAATTTATCTCAATAAACGTACGTAAAGACGGAAAAGATACCTACCAATGATATTTTAGTTTATACAACGTGTCGTTTTTAGAGGAGCTCGTGGCTAAGTAATAACAGCCGCACGGGTCGATGCATCAGGTTAAGCTACGCTTGCCGGGGTTGGTCAGTGGATGGGTGACCATCTTTACATACCGAGACTCCTCCGTGCTTCCGAAAGCACGTTAAGCCGTTAGTCCCGGCTGTCATTCGTGGATCTTTAAATGATAAATGATTTATTTTCTGTAAGTAGGTTTGTACAAACACTTTTACACGTCAAACATATTTTTTTTTAAACTAGATGAGTTCGACGTTTCCTATCTGACTACTCTGAGAAGAAACGCCGAAACAAACTCAGAGGTCACAGTCTCTTTTAAAGTCCAGACATAATCTTGGTCAGATCATGTGAAGACCATTGAGATTGCAGTCTGAAATGGTCTTTTGATGAAAGAACCACACAGATTGAGTGGACCTGTCCAGTCAGTGCACGCATTTGTCAGTAATCGTGCAGCTCAACTCAAAACTTAAGGAGCTTAACGATTCGACGAACAATACCAAAGAAAAGACATTTGGGTAGGCCGCATAAATTACTCAAACTGTCAGACTATAACTAAAACTGAGAAAAGGATAAAATAAATAAAAAACAATGATCCACGTAGTCTTCACATTCACAATAATTAAAAATAGTATAAGTAATACTTTACAAAGTAAATATTCATGTCATTGTATAGAATATGTAAAAAGGTATTTAAATCAACATTAATAGTGTAAATTTATTGGAGCAGCTCAATCCCAAGCCTTTTTGTCCTCAATATAGTCTTTGACAGTATAAAAGGCTTTCTGACAAAGTTTCCGCTTTATACAATTTTTGAATTTATTAAGGCTTAGTTCTTGAATGTGGCTAGGTAGTTTATTATAAAAACGTATACATTGGCAACTAAACGAACCACTTATTTTCTTAAGCCTGGTTGTAGGAACAACAAATTTGTGTTTGTTTCTAGTATTCACATTATGGACGTCACTGTATTTTTTAAACAAATTGATATTTTTGTGAGCATACAAAAGATTTTCATAGATATACTGAGAAGGCACAGTCATTATATTAATTTCTTTAAATTTATCTCTGAGGGAGTGTCTGGGACTTAATTTGTAAATTGAACGAATAGCCCTTTTTTGTAAAACAAAAATTGTCTGAATATCGGCGGCATTTCCCCACAACAGAATACCGTACGACATCACACTATGAAAATAACTAAAGTAAACTAAACGGGCTGTCTCTGAACAAGTTAAATCACGAATTTTCCTAACGGCGTATGCTGCAGCGCTAAGCTTTTTCGACAATTTATCTATATGGGGGCCCCATTGAAGTTTGGCATCCAAAGTTATGCCCAAGAACACTGTGGTATCTTCGGAATCAACTCTTCACCCTTTATGAGAACACTAGTTTTTACTTGTCTAACATGAGGTATAGTGAACTTAATACACTTAGTTTTTTCCTCGTTAAGAAGTAGGTTATTAACATTAAACCAGTTAACTACTTTTGCGAGGGCGCTATTTACATTGTCAGTAACCAGCTGCTGACGTTTGAGTTTAAATAAAAGTGAAGTGTCATCTGCAAACAACACTATATCATGATTATCCTTTATGAGGTAAGGCAAGTCATTAATATAAATAAGAAACAAAAACGGGCCAAGAATTGAGCCTTGGGGGACCCCCATTGTTACTACGGATCCGGGTGATCTTTTCCCGTTAACATCAACTCTTTGAATCCTATCACTTAAGTAAGAAGTGAGAAGATCCAGAGAGGCGTTCCGGATTCCGTAGTGATGCAGTTTCCTGATTAATGTTTCATGAAGAACGCAGTCGAATGCCTTGGACAAATCACAAAAAATGCCCAAAACATCGCATTTATCCTCCCATGCATTATAAACATGACCTAAAAGTTCAACACCGGCATCAGTAGTCGAACGACCCCTTGTAAAACCAAACTGTTTGTTATGTAATAATTTATGTTTATTAAAAAATCTTTGCAGTTGATCTAAAATAACTTTTTCAAAAATTTTACTAAAGGTAGGTAGCACTGAAATAGGTCTATAATTAGTAGGGTCAGATGTACTACCCGATTTAAACAACGGTATTATTTTACTATATTTCATAAGATCAGGAAACTCACCACGGTCAATACAATTGTTAAAAATAACTGCTAAAGTAGGTGCTACAATGTTTATAATTGATTTAGCAACGTTCACAGAATTACCCCATAGATCAGCAGTCTTTTTAATATTTAATGTGTGAAAGGTTTTAATTATGTCTCTACAGGTAACATATTGGAAATTAAACTCAGAATCACAAACTGAAACGTTTTCTTTAAGTAAAGACTCTGCAGCAGTGGGTGATGACCTTAGAGATTTAGTAGTTGATACGGGAATCTCAGCGAAGAACTTTTCAAAGGCCGCGGCGACTTGGGAATCTGATTTAATTATGTTGTCATCAATAGCAAGGCTGTAGTCACTACTTCGGTTGCTTGACCTTCCTGTTTCGCTATTAATGATATTCCATGTCATTTTTATTACATTACTACTATTTTTTATTTTTGTACTCAAGTAACGTGACTTGGCCATACAACAAACTTTTTTAAATAATTTAGAATAGTTCTTAACATATAAATTAAATTCAGCAGTGTTAATACAAGTCCGTTCATCATACAACTCATAAAGTCGTTTTCTACTTTTATGTATACCAATGGTGGCCCAGTCACTGAAGCAAGTGTTATTATTAACCGAGAATGCCTTTGGAATGAAAGTGTTATCAAATTGTGTGCAATACATATTAAAGAAATCATTATATTGTTCATTAGGGTCATCATTAGTTGACAAAAGTGGTAATTTACTCAAAAGTTTAGTTTTAAATGATTCCAAACGATCAGCTGTTTTTGGATTAACAGTGATATCCTTTTTAGTATTTTTTTTTATTAGATTTGGAATGGTAATCAATTGTCCGCAATGATCTGAGTCTAATAAATTAATAATTTCTTTGTGGGTTGGTGTAATATTTGTATAAATGTTATCTAGGCATGTGGCACTAGTGGGAGAGCCCACTAGAATACTAGTGGGCTCTAAAAATTGGTTAGCAAGATTGTATGACTGAAACAAACTTATAATTTTAGTACTTGACCCAGAATTTTCTAACAAATTAACATTAAAATCACCACAAGTGATGATAGACTTGTTAGAATTATAGATTTTGTGCAATACTTCATCCATAACCTTTTCAAAACAATCATACAATCCTGATGGAGGCCTGTACACACTTAATATAATGAACTGCTCCAATTCTATACAGGCTAATTCAATTGTCCGCTCAACAGATAGGCTCACAATATCCTTACGATCTTTAAATTTAAGCTGTTTATTTACTAAAATTAATGAGCCACCGTTTATAGCATTTACTCTGCTGAACGAACTACCAACCTGGTGATTACTAAAATTGAACATGAACTGGTGGCTTTTAAGCCAATGTTCTGTCAAACAAAGAATGTCTATATCGTTACAATTCAGGAATAATTCTACTTCTAAATCTTTGTTCAAAAAACCTTGAATATTTTGATGCACCAGGTTGATACTATTTAAATTTTTTACACTTTTATTTGATTTTACCTTCCTTACATTTTTGCAAGAGGTTGCCTCTTTTGTCCTAATTTCTAATTTAAATGAAAATCAATGTCATTAATAATTGTGGCCAAATTATTGGCAGAATTGTTTAAAATGTCATTGCATTGCTCAAAAGAAGCAAGTTGTTTAGCCAAATTTTTGGCTGAAATAGAAAAAAAATATGATAGCGACACAGCTATCTGTCTTTTGTGATAATTTGAAAGATAGTACATAACAATATTATGTCTATCTTTTGTCAAATACAAATTACTACCAACATAATTGTTAGTATCAATTAAATGGAATAGACTATCATTATATGTCAAATTGTGCAAAGTTATGTTAATGTCAAATCTTATGTTATTTTCTTCCTGTGGCAAACTGTTACTATAAGGGAATGTAAACAACACATTTTTTTTCAATCTAAGGTTGCACAATGTTTTATGATATTTGAGCAATTCCCCTTTGTTCACATTTCCCCTATTTCCCATAAAAATTAATAATGTTGTTTCCTGACTAAAGTTACATTTAATAATTTCTTTCATAATATCAAGTAAGGAACAACCAGGCATACAGTAATTAATTATTGAGTGTCCCGGATAATTATGTGTTAACAAGTGACCTAAATCCTTTCCAATCTCATCACAAAATAATACAATCTCATTATTTACAATTGGTTTACAATGTTTTTTATTGGAACTATTAATAACAGGAATTGTCAAATCAACACAAGGCTGCGGAAAGGAGGTATTGCATGTTGACGATGAATGGTCTGGTGTAGGTACATTGGACGCTGTTTGACAACACTCACAGTTGTTGGTTTGTGAGTTAACCAGCTCATTCATAGCCAACACAGATTCCCTTATCAGATCCTCGGAGGTATTATACTTGTCGGTCATTAAACTAAGTTTCTCCTTTAGATGGTCAAGTTGAGATTGCAAGGCCTGTGTGTCAATGTTGTATTTCCTATTGCTTTGCTCCAAATTAAAAGAATAGTTATCTAATTGTTTAACTAAATTTAATCTATCTCTATGAAGTTTAACATTTTTGGTGAAGAATTTTTGTTTTTTTACCATTTTTTGAGTTTTTAAAATGTATTTATTAATTTTAATGTATTTTTTTAGCTTGTTTTTACTGGTGACTACCCTTACTGAATTACATGATTCTGATTCATCATTACCTGTCAAATCAATATTGCATGTGGAGTTTATGGCAGAAACCATTGACGGGGCAATAGACACCAATTCGCTGAATTCTTTGACAGTCGTTACGGGTCGTCAGAAGCCCGAAAGTCAAACAACCAGTCTTACCAAGGGGTATGGTATTACCCAGTCACTGGGTTGTGGAGGTCAGACAGGCAGTCGCTCCATGTAAAATACTGGTATTCAGCTGCATCCGGTTAGACTGGAAGCCGACCCCAACATAGTTGGGAAAAGGCAGGCAGATTGATTGACAACGTGTCGTTTTCCATCCTCGGCAAACTTAGGGTATGATACAGAACGTCAAACCGAACAACTTTCTCCATGGGACCAACATCGTATTCGCTAAAAAAATTTCAAACGTCCCATAGAAAACTTCAATACCTACTCGACGCAAATGTATGGGACGGCTGATTATTTTTTCTCAAAATGGAAATAAATTCTTAAAGTTTTTTATGTAGGTATACACATAATTACGACAATTAATTACGGTAATTAGACACATACCAACATTTAAAATACTGGTTTCACAATCACTTGCAAGTCGCCAATAAGACAGTTGCTTATTTCATCCGCTTCCTTCGATTCGTCGGTATATAGTGTTTTTCTTCTAAATATGTACCTACTTTTTATTATTTTCTTCTCATTTAGCATGCGTTCGTTATCTATCATACTCCGATGTTATTTCGTGGACAATAGTGTGGGTTATACGTTTTTTACGACTGTATAATAACTACTTTGTTAGTGAATGTATAACTGTTTTTTGTCCCAAATAAATAAAATAAAAACATTCTAATACAATTGGAAAAAAATCTAAGCAGTATATTTGTTTGTTTTAAAGAAAACCACCACCACTAGAAATGGCGGCAACATTTTTCCCAAATTCCCCTCCGAAAAAAACAGCTCAAACTGACAAATTTTCAGACAACATCAAAAGTTGAGCCACTGAACATATCTGTCGTGTGTGATATTGATAAATATCTCGCGTCGTATTGTTCCGAGACGAGCTGGGCACAACTATGACGCCGCATCCGTTGGGCACTGGCAGAGAATGTGAGTCGGGTAACGTGTAGTTACATGTATGTTGACTTCACGACCGTCTCGGAATTAGGGTTCCGTACCTCAAAAGAAAAAAATAGAACCCTTATAGGATCACTTGTTTGTCTGTCTGTCTGTCTGTCAGTCTGTCAAGACCGCTTTTTTCAGTAACGCGTGGAGGTATCAAGTTAAAATTAATATCAAATACGTAGGCCTGTGGTCTCTTGATGTCCTAAAAAACTCAAGCTTCTAAGTCAATGCAATAAAAACATACGGCCATTTATGCGTCATATTTTGATACTCGCAATTAAGCTCGCAAGTAAATCAAAACCTAGGGTACTTGCCGTTGTTCTAGAATCATGAAATTTGGTAAGAAGCAAGGTCATGCAACACAAATAAAGGAAAAAGTCGGAAAATTGTGAATTTCTATTTTTTTTAAATAAAACAAAATTTTTTGGTATCCAATGTTATGTTTGTTTTTGGGATAAATTATTTTCAACTACGGAACCCTTCATTGTGCGTGGTCGGACACGCACTCGGCCGGTTTTTTTTTATCACTCTTGACAGGATTGTAGATTTGAAAGTACCTATTAAGGCCGAACTATACGCCAATGACCTTGAGTGGTTAGCTTGCGCATTCTGGCCTGAGCTCACGCAACGCGTCGTACGTCCATCCAGTAATAGGACTCGCCCATCAAGGAGCGCTGTCCCAAATTAGACGCATTTTTAATTTATTATAATAACAAATATACATGTTTTTAAAAATTAACAAAACCAAATCATTTTCGTTTGTATTGCAAAGTAGTAGATATTTTTTTTATATTCTTTTAATACAAAATGAAGGAGTAAAATGGTTTCATCTTAACGATTTCGAGGTGATTTGGGGTTTTTTTTTCTTATTATGTGATACCGATAGAAAAATTATGGCTAAACCAAATTACGATTCATATCATGTAGATTACTAACAATTTTTTTCAGATGTAATTTCTCTGTAGGTTCCGGCGAAAAACTGCTTCATCTGCACGCTGTTTTTAAGCTTTTTTCGAAAGAGTAGCCTTAAAAAAAATTGAGCCGTCGTCGCGGGAAGCCTGGCAAATGTGAAAATACTATGCTATGGATGATGCGCTAAGGTAGTCCGCGAAATTCAAAATTTCTTTATTTGTCTCTCTCATACTTTTCGGTCTGTATTCTCTATGTGGTTGTAAATGATTGGTCAAAATATCAACATGATCGTTAATTAGGGTTCCTTACCAAAATGGTAAAAAGGAACCGCCCCCCCCCCACCCCTTATCTCTGAAGTTTGCATAGAGAAAAATCTGAAATTATTCTATGTTGTAGAAGTTTACGTACCGAGATTACATGAAAAATAAAACGATGTCTCTAAATAGCACACTTTTTCAGAAATCGGAACAAAACCCTTGGTGTGCGAATCCGACTCGCTCTTGACCGGTTTTTTTTTTTTTGTTATTCTGTCATTCATACTATCCATACTAATATTAAAAATGCGAAAGTAATTATGTCTGTCTATCTATTACCTATACACGCCTAAATCACTGAACTGATCGGATCTATTACCTATACACGCCTAAATCACTGAACTGATCGGACATAGAATACTTTTCAACCTGGATTTTCGTGGAAATACAAAAAACCCGCAACCGTAGTCGTGGTTCATGCATAAGAGAACAACTTAATTAGCCATTAATTTACTATTAAACGGCCTCTGTTTACCGAACCCAATAAATGTCAGTCAACGTTAAATAGCTTTTTCAGGAACATCAGTGCGGTTCCCAATTCGTTTTTCGTGTCCGTTCCACGCTACTAACCGTAACTTCTGCTCTCCTAGTACAGATTGGTGTAATTAATGCTTTTATCTACACCCATGCCATAAATCCTCTGTAAAAGTTTCTGAAACAGTTAGCTTATTGCCAACATTAAAACAGCCAGTGTCATAGTAACCATAATATCATCCAAACGGGTGTTATAATGTTGTACTGAATTTCATAATGCAACTCGTTTTCAAAAAAAGAACATTGTAATGCACGCGCGTTTCACTACAACAGCGCCGTAATTAGGGTTAAGTACCAAAATGGTAAAAAAGGAACCCTTATGGTGTCACTCAGTCTGTCTGTCTGTCTGTCTGTCACAGCTGGATATCTCAAGAACTACTAATGCTATCAACTTGAAATTTAGAATAGTTTTAGATGACGTTGACCCAACTATTTTGCAAATAAGAAAGAAATTAAAATATTTATATTTTTTTGCAAAAAGGACTGAAAGGGGGTCTTAAAAAATCAAAGTGGGGCTACTAAGGCATGTCGGATATCATATGAAAGAACGCTGTTTGCACATTCTCAAACATTTTTTTTCTTTTTTTTTAGGCCGCATAGTTTTCGACTTCTGATGAAAAATGTAAAAAAAATGCAAAGATAAAAATCTGAAATTATTCAATGTGATAGAAGTTTATGTAAAGATTACAGGAAAAATAAAACGATGTCTCTAAACACTTTTTCAGAAACCGGAACGGAACCCTCGGTGCGCGAGTCCGACTCGCTCTTGACCGGTTTTTTTTTTAAAAAGAACTTATTCGAATTCACGTCACGACGTATACTATGACGCCGGCCGCCATGTTCGATACGCGTATTAGTATTGCAAAAAACTATTTCAGAACCTTTTATAGAGGATTTATGACATGGATGTAGATAAAGTCTTGATGCAACTGTACATAATTAAGTATTAAAACACTCATGTGATACTATTATCACACTCGGCTTCGCCTAGTGTGAACCCACATTCGTCTTTTAATACCCCTTATTATACGCCTAGTGTGAACCCACATTCGTCTTTTAATACCCCTTATTATACGTCAGTTGCATAAATAACTATTATTGCCTTTGTTTTTATAGCTTTTTCTAAGGAAGTGAGCACAGGAGCTAAGGAAGGCTTTTTGAAATTTCATCCCTTAGTAGGGTTACATAGGGGATGAAAGTTTGTACACGACTTATGTTTTAATAATTGACATGTGTTTATGGAGTTTATCAAACTTTTAATGGGTCCGCCCTTGACCTCGTTAAGGCTCTTACAGACAGAAGCGATATCGCGTCGCGACGCGATATTGTTCTACGGATATCATATCGCAATATCGCGTCGTGACGCGATATCGCCTCTGTCTCTAAGAAACCTTTATACGATAGAACGAGTTTACCCAAAAAATTAGGGTAACTCTTGATAATTTCCATTTAGATTTTATTAAGTTTGTAAAGAATGATGCGGTCTAGCTTTTTCCAATAAAGTTGACTTTCAATCTAATCAGATGAAGCAGTACTGACAACCCTCAACAAAAAATGAGCTGTTCCCTACATTTTGACGAATTATGCGAACATAAATGTAGCTGATTTTTTTTTCTCGCGATTTCAGCTTTGGTCGCATAGTAGAAGTTGTTAATAATGATGAGTACAATGACCCCTTAAAAATTACCACTGTTTACACTTACACCCTGTATAGACAATTCTACTTTTTACTTCTTGTGCCATCCACGGTCTGATCTCGACAAGCTCATTTTAACCGAACAGATCCTATGATCCACCTAACTTTTATCTACATTCCTAACCCTAACAACAAAAAAAAAATTGCCACGACATTATTTTATAAACAGCAGTGCGATTCTGTAACCATCTCACCGTGAAAACTTAGGTGAAGTGAGCGTGGAGTGAGCTTTCAATAGTGTCAATTCCTAGCAAAAACAAACTCACTTCTCCTAAGTTTTCACGGTGAGATTTTTACAGAATCGACCGGCAGACATCTCCGTTGACGTTTGACCTCTGCTTATTCCCCGAGGACTAGATAAGTGCTAAGTTTACAACATCCGACACTAACGGGAACTATACAACTTTGCCGTGGCAGTTGCTGACACTTTATGTCCCCTGGGATATATACAAGAAAAGGTTTAAACTTTTAACGTGTTTTTCTATCTATAATATGTATGTATTTACAAAAAAAAAAAAAAGTATATAAGTAGTTTATCAACCATCTCGTTACCATAACACAAGCATTAGGTTGCTTAGCTTGGGACTAGATGGCGTTGTGTGAAAATGTCCGAGGATATTTATTTATTATTTTATTTTAACGGTGATGGAAAAAGAATGATGACTTTTGTTCAGGCCGTAAATAAGGCACAATCGAATGGATTTTTTATTTGGCAGTTTTCAAAAATAGAGGAGATTCTGTATTCAATGCCAATACCATCCCGTTAGAAATGACAAAAACCGGCCAAGTGCGTGACGGGCCACGCGGAATAGGGTTCCGTAGTTGCACAATAATGCGGATTAAGAGGGCTTTTTGTTGTTTCATGATTATTTGACTATTACTCGTAAACTTGAAAAGCCTACTTAGCTGTGATAGTTTTCCTTTTAACAAATTTGCACTTTAAACCTTTTCACTATATACAGAAACGGATCCATAAATCGAAAAATTGTTTTTACAAACCCGCAATATTTTTGAAAGACGAGAAAAAAAAAACATTTCCACTCAGAAGGTACCTTAAATTTTTTTTTTTCATGATTTTATATTACTGTTTCATGTCGGCGTGATGTATATTTATGTATATCCATGCCAAATTATAGGTTTCTATTCTATTACTAAGAACCTCTGAGCTAAGCTGCACGCACAGACAGACAGACAGACGGACATAGCAAAACTATAAGGGTTCCTTGTTGACTACGGAACCCTAAAAACGATCATTGGGTTATTCTGGAAATCATAACAACAGAACCCTTTTTAAATGAAAAAAGATAATTGCCCAGAATTCTCTGAGAAATATAGACCATAATTAAATCGTTAAGTACTACATACCTCGCTCACGCAAAATAATAGTTATCTTTACCAATTAAAACAACCGTCTGTTCATCAATCAATCTGCCTAGCCTTTTCCCAACTATGTTGGGGTCGGCTTCCAGTCTAACCGGATGCAGCTGAATACCAGTATTTTACATGGAGCGACTACCTATCTGACTTCCACAACCCAGTAACTGGGTAATACGATACCCCTTGGTAAGACTGGTTGTCAGACTTTCGGGCTTCTGACGACCCGTAACGACTGTCAAAGATACACGGATGACAGCCGGGACCAACGGATTAGCTTGCTTTCCGAGGCACGGAGGAGTGACCAACATGCGTAGCATCGACGCGTGCGGCTGTTATTACTTAGCCACGAGCTCTTCCACAACCTCATGATTACAATTATTATTATTGCTGTTTGTGCTGCGACTGCTTCTTGCTGGTACTCTGGTTTAAGGATAACTTGAAGTTCAATATCTTCGTTGACTATGAATAGTGGTTTCGTTCCTAACACTGTTTGTTCTCTAGTAAAATCTGTCAAATTTCTTTAATAAATTTTCATCTTTATCGCTAAAGCATTAGGTTCAAGGTTGATTGGGAAAATTTGACAGTTTCGGGTGGCTTGACCTGCTGGCGTCTGTACAAAAACGCGCTGAAAAGAAGCATTGATTTTTTGGAGAAATAAAAATAGCAAATTAGTAAAAATTAAAAAAAAACCGGCCAATTGTGTGTCGGACTTCGCTCATTTAGCGTTTTTTTCAATATAATAATAATAGTATTTGTTAGTAAAATATACGTAATAATAAACATAATCACCAAATTTCAAGTTCAAAGGTCGATGGGAAGTCAAAAAAATATTCAGAACACATTTGTAAAAGAAAAAACTGACTTTGGTGGCTTCTCCTTCCTATATTTTCCAGTATTTTTTAAAACAAAAAATACAGTATTTATCTACTCAATATGTTCTAAACATGGATACCCCACTCGATGGGGTAGGTCATATTTTTTTTTTCACGCAAGGTTTTATCTGTAGGGGAGTCCCCCTTAAAAACATAATTTAAAAATACTATTAACAATTTCTATGAATTGGGGTCAACAATATACATACATACGGTCAAAATTTGAAGACTGTAGCTCTCCAACCGTTTGGCTGTAAAACTTGTGTGACAGACGACGACGGAAAGACGGACCCTTCTAGTACGGAACCCTAAAAAGAAAGTTCGTCATATTGGTACCGGGAGCCCGGTCGATCAAACTCAAAATAAACGGGCGAAATCCAGACGTTCATCCCCAGACCACCTTCGACCCGTGAAGGGTCTATATAAACTGTCAAATTTTCTCATTCGATTTTGAACTTAAGTTTCAACTTTTTAAGGTTTAAAATCAGTTTGGTATAACCTGATGTGCTGTTGTCTATACATATGAGTAGTCCACATCAAGTTAGGAAGGGAAGAAAATCCACTCGTAATAAAACCGCAAAGAAAATGCAGCAGCGTGTATTGCGATTTCCTGTACGAACCTTCTGTTTGATATGTCTGTCTAGTTATAATTCGCAGCTGAAAGTTTTATTATCTGAAACGGTATTTTATTGCGCGCCACATACTCGTAAAACATACGTGAGGGACTAGGGTCATCATCATACGTGGTGTATATTTTTGTTATAGGATTTCTCTAGGAAACATGCTGGTCGCTATATACTTAGATCCTCGCGATCCTTGTATGAAAATGACAAAAAAAAATGTGTTGCGTCACAATTTTTGGCACATTTGGATCTTTTAAGTACTACAGTACCTACGTAAAGCGTGGTCGCTGTCGGGCTTCATAGAAAAGAAAGAGAAGCGCAATGGCACAATGCGGGTAATTTATTGCAATGTATGAAGCAATTATCTGTTTACAAAAAATCTATTGATTAGACTAAAAAATTAAAACAATCTAGAATAATTTGTCAAAAAATAAGAATGAGAGAACTAATTCGGGAATTTTTTTTTTTTTCAAATATTCGTTGAAGTTTGAGAAAGGTTCGTATGAAGAGAAAAATCGGAAAAGTTGCCGGGAAAATTGGAAAATTCCGAAAAAACTGAAAGTGCACTTTCTATGGGAATTTTGAACAGGACAACGTCTGTTGGTTCCGCTAGTGACAAATAAAATAATTATGCATAATTGGCATATTTTGACTAATATAGTTTCAAGTGCATTGTCGTAAATAAACAATCTATAACTAGCTAAATAGACAGAGAATTTGACGCGGTATCATAATGTGATTAGGTATCAATCTGCCTAGCCTTTTCCCAACTATGTTGGGGTCGGCTTCCAGTCTAACCGGATGCAGCTGAATACCAGTATTTTACATGGAGCGACTGCCTGTCTGACTTCCACAACCTAGTAACTGGGTAATACGATACCCCTTGGTAAGACTGGTTGTCAGACTTTCGGGCTTCTGACGACCAGTAACGACTGTCAAAGATCCACGAATGACAGCCGGGACCAACGGCTTAACGTGCTTTCCGAGGCACGTAGGAGTCTCGGTATGTAAAGATGGTCACCCATCCACGGACCAACCCCGGCAAGCGTAGCTTAACCTGATGAATCGGCCCGTGCGGCTGTTATTACTTAGACACGAGCTCCTAATGTGATTGGCTATAATGATAGAATTTCAGCTAATTTGAATGCTATTGATAACAGCAGTACTTAGATATAACTAATTAAGATAGTACGTGTACAGATCAAGCTATACATTTCCAGTATAAGCTGATCTCGCATTGTGTAGGATTTCCTTACAGTGAGAGGTCAGTGTAAACTGGAAAAGTATAGCTTGATGTGTACGTGTGTAGGTTAAGCTTAATTACTGCATAATACTTACTTGCGTTCATTTGAATGGTATGCTTTAATCTCGCCACACCAGTTCGCATGAAATTGTATTAAAACTAAGTACTTATACTATTTATTCTCGCTTTCATGATCATTTCGGTGAAACTTATATAACATTAGTTTTTGTTTACCCTAAACCCGAAAAGGGGTCATTGTACTCATCATTTTGATCAACTTTTTCTATGGGACCAACCTTGAAATCGCGAAAAAATAATCAGCTGTTCCATAAATTTTGTCGATTTAAGTGAAAACAAATGTATGGAACAGCTGATTTTTTATTGTTTAATACAAAAGGAGGCCTTTGCCCAGCTACATGTCACTTGATAAGCTAATAAAAAAATGTACTCCATAAAAATATCAAGAAATCTACCAAAATGATAGTACCCTATCAGCATCGGGAACTCGAAGCTGCTATTGTTCGGTATTCCAGTAAAAACAAGGTTTTATTAGTCTGGATATCATCTAGGATCAGAGTCCTTATCAAGACGAACCAAACGAGCCCAAACTCTATAGGGTTGCGTCGTTTTATTACTGAGTTCCTGTGGCCACTTTCTGGCTCCATCATCAGATCAGCTTGATGGTACCAAAAAATTGCATTGTCATCAATTTTACATACGTGTGCCAAATTTCAGCTCAATCGAACACCAGGAAGTGGCTCAAATTTTGAACAGGACAACTTACTTACGAACATTAAAAGCTTGTAATAACAAGAGAAATTTCTAAACAATAACACGCACCGGGGGAATTAATTAATCAATCAAGGACGTGCAGTTTTAATTATAACGTTTATTGATCGTATATACGGCTTTCTTCATATTCTGATCGGACTATAATTATACAGTAGCAAGTGGATATATCGATTTTATTATTCGTTTCATTATAGAGTAGTGGTCAGTGGTAACGGCCGCGAATTACGAGTTTTAGGTCGCAGGTTCGAACCCAGGCAGGCACTTTACTTTGTGTGAATTATTTCATCACCACTGCTCTCAAAACGGTGAAGGAAAACATCGTGAGGAAACCGGCATGTCCTAGAACTCCTAAAAATTCGAGGACATGTGACATTTACCAACTCGCACTGGGCTCGCGTGGTGGATTACCCACGGCCCACTCCCTCTCACAAAGAGGAGGTCTGTGAGTGTGACCCAGAATTGGGAACATTATAAGGCTGATTATGTAATCGTTTCATTTAAACAGAGTAGAGTATTAATGAAAAGTTGATCAAAGGTGGTGTTTTTGTTTTTTTTAATGTACTTACCTATGGGAAATCATCAAATGACTTCTCCCGCTCTGGGTGGAGCGGAAAGGCGTGTCAGACTTTTACTGACTAAAGCCCAACCGTGTCAGACTTTTACTGACTAAAGCCCAACCGTGTTCCTTCAGTTGCCTGTGCCCACGGTATCTCTTTCAAACAACCAGCGACCCCGGCGCGGCGGCATCAAAGGTGGTCTGCATGTCTGTTCTGTAAAAATGTCACGATGAAAACTTCGATGAAGTGAGATGTCCTTGTCAATCCACCTGATGACACTATTGACAGGGCACTTCAAGTTCACGTTGTTATAATTATTTTCGCGGGGCTACACCAACGTAAACGTCAATACCCATCATCGGCATAAACATCGCGATAAGTATTCCGATAATTATCGCGATAAATTGAGTGGCTACATTTGAACGCCGACACCTGAGTTAATGCCTCGTCAATCGGCAATGTGAATGCAAAATATCGCGATAAGTTGTGGCTACCTCCATCGTCGCGATAATCAACGGCATACCCCGTTGGTGTGGCCCCGTCATTACAGAATAGATCGGGACAGGTAAACACAGTTGCTACTCAAACATGAACTATCACGTCTCAAAAACAATCTTCATTGATTCCTACGCGACATTTTCCATCGAGTCAAATCCAACGCGCGCTATATGCAAATATCATCCACAATTAATACCGCCCGGCGCGCAATGTATTGCGTGATCGCGCATACTCATCGTCTTAGCTCGGTTTTTACTTACACATTCATCGATATTAGAATTTAAGGTGAATGCGCAAAAGTATCCGTGAAATTCAAATTTTCTTACGTTTTTGCAACTTGCAGGTCAGTGTCAGGTTGTATGTTGATCAAATTATTTTTCGCGTCCATAACAAATATGTATTTACATAATTATAACCATAAAAATCATCAATACATCTATCTTACTTGTATTTGTTCTAAAATGTCATGATTTCGGGAATCATCCAACTTAAATGGAGTCTATTAGGAATTCATCCGTCCTGGATATAAATTATATATTAGATATTATAATTATATATTTCAAATTCTGCCAATAATGGCAGAATTTGAAATTGAGGTATATATCGTCACTAATCTAAATACCTGTAAAATTTTCTTCGAATCAGTTACGTCACTAACTGATTCGAAGAAAATTTTGCAGGGCAAGCTATTTTTTTTTCTTTTTTTTTTTGTAATATAATCGGTCTCGATTTTTACATTATCATGGGGACCGTAAGGCATAGGTACAGATTCGCCGATTACACAGACCGATTAGACTTGGAAAATGTATCAAATTACTATAGTTAGGTCGGCTATCGGCTTAGTCTAAAATGTCAGATACGTCAGTTAGTTAAATTAGCGACGAATGGTTAAAATCTCTTTATATTTCTTGATTGTTACCATTTTGGTAAAACAAATAGTTGAAAATGATCATCAGCTTATAGCAGTTCTCGACTACTCATCCACCTGCTACCAGGCTACCAGCCACCCTACGGAGATCATAACTCCACCTATTCAAGAGGGCGTCCTACCCAGTACGTTTGCCTTCACGTCTATCCCAACGGTCATTGGTTCTACAGCCAAGTCTAATTTGCTTATTCTGTTGACTATGACTAGGCATGCATAATTATGAGGATATTGTTTCATAGAGTAGTTTTGGTGGGTCGTGGGTTCGGCCCATCGATGTGAGAAAACAATCTGTTTGTTCCAACTTCCACATTGTAAATTGGGTTTCCTCTTAGAACATTTCCAATTAAGAGAAGGATTAATGGTTTAAGATAAATACTATCCGTATTACCACAAAACTGAGTTTATCAGTTGTTTAGGCCAAATAACTGTTTAACATGACATTGTATTATATTGACATTGTATGGATTTTGACATAATACTGATATTAGATACGCGTTGAACCCGTGTCCAAGTTTTTGTGGTAAGACCCTATATAATTCTAGAACCACACGAACAGTTGTATCTGTAATTTAGTCCTTATCTGTGTTCAAATAAATATGTTTTTCATTTAAAAAGTAGTACAGATTCACTTTCGGATTTCGTAATGAAATTGTGGGCCAACGCGAGATGAGAAATAGTAATTTCTCATTTCGCGAAAATTGTAAAACGTGCGTCTAAAACGGCCAAGGACAGGACATTTCGGGGATGGCTAGTATCAACCCTGTATAGGTGCCTACACAACTGTTCGGACTTTTTGCGATGTAGTCATTTTGCGAGTTAGGTATTTTGAGATTTAGACATTATGAGATGTGGAATAAAAGCGATGTAGTCATTTTGCGACTTAGGTATTTTGAGATTTAGACATTTTGAGATTTCGACTAAGAGCGACGTGGTCAATTTGCGATCCAGTCATTCTGATACCAACCCACCAAAAGAAATAAATTTCTTAGGTATTGCTGACTACTCGTAAGGATGTGTCTCTGATATTTCTACGAGAAAACGGGACTACTGTTCAACATCCGGAGCGGTCTCGATGTCTAAACGATGGCCAACCAAAATCAAACGTCGTTATTCAAACCAGGCCGAGAATCAGCACTTTTTGAAACACATATTAACAAAATATTTTAGGGTTTTAGGGTTCCGTACCTCAAAAGGAAAAAACGGAACCCTTATAAGATCACTCGTGTGTCTGTCTGTCCGTCTGTCACAGCCAATTTGCTCCGAATCTAATGAATCGATTAAGTTGAAACTTGGTACACTTATGTATTTTGGTAACCCAAATACGAACATGTAACGTAAATAAATGAATTTTGAATATGGGGGTCCCTTTTGGGGGGAAAATAAGTACAATTAAAAAAAAAGTTTTGCAAATCGTACCGTATGATATATCAAATGAAAGGTCTTACTGCGAGGGTCTCAAATATATTTTTTTTATAATTTTAAAATAAATTGTTTTGAAGTTATTTAAGAAAATAGACGAAAATTGACCATTCTCCCCCTTATCTCCGAAACTACTGAGCCTAAAATTATGAAAAAAATACAGAAAATAGTTCTTTACCTATAGATTACAGGAAAACTTATTAGAAGTTTATGGTCATGTAAATCTATATTTAAAAAATCAAAGTCCTGACTGACAATAATCAACGCACAGTCCAAACCACTGGACCTAGAGACATGAAATTTTGCACATAGATACCTTATATAGTGTGAACATCCATTAAGGAAGAATTTTTGGAAATTCCATCCCTAAGGGAATAAAATAGGGTATGAAAGTTTGTATGAAAAATCTTATCTCTTGAGTTATTAGACTTGAAACTTAGCACGAATATTCATCTAAGTTAATTATAAAATTAATAATTTTTAATTTTCCTAAACTACCCCCTTTTTTTGGATGGGAAATCATCAAATGACTTCTCCCGCTCTGGGTGGATCGGAAGGGCGTGTCATACTTTTACTGACTAAAACCCACCCGTGTTCCTTCAGTTGCATATGGCAGGGCCACGGTAGCTCTTTCGAACAACCCGCGACCCCAGAAAACGGGATTGGTGGGTGTCAAAGTTTGTATGAAGACTTGAAACTTCATCTAAGTTAATTATAAAATTAATCACTTTTAGTTTTCCTAAACTACCCCCTTTTTTTGTGGATGGGAAATCATCAAATGACTTCTCCCGCTCTGGGTGGAGCGGAAAGGCGTGACTTTTATTGACTAAAACCCACCCGTGTTCCTTCAGTTGCATATGGCAGGGCCACGGTAGCTCTTTCGAACAACCCGCGACCCCAGAAGACGGGATTGGTGGGTGTCAAAGTTTGTATGTAGGAATTTTAACACGCGGTCCGATTTACTCAAAACTCAGTTTTTGTACTTGAGACCAAAAATGAAGACTAACTAACGTGTATCAGGGTTTTCCAAAAAATCTACCCCTAAGGGGTGAAAATGGGTAGTAAATTTTACAGCGGAGGATTTTATTGGGGATTGATTAACTCGAAAATTGGTGTAAATAATGTTTGTGCCAAGTTATGGAAACATCCCAGACGATTTTTGAAATTCTACCCCCGTGGGCGTGAAAACAGGGATACAGTTTATATGAAAAATCTTATTAATTTGGCTTAGCACGAATACCTGCTTATGTAAGTAATAAAGTTTGTCACTATTAGTTTTTCAAAACTACCCCCTAAAAGGGGGTTTAGGGTTTTTTTTTTTTTTTTTTATAGAACTACCCCCTAAAAGGGGGTTTAGGGATATTACAGTTTTTCATGGTCCTCGGAATGCGCCACCGTCGGGATCCGAAATAACGGTGGGAGGGGTTCACATCGGAGTCGGGTCGACGATGAAGTACCTGGGACTCGTACTCGACAGCCGGTGGAACTTCGTGGAGCATTTCCGACGTTTGGCTCCCAGACTGGCACGGGCTGGGGCTGCCTTGAGGCGGCTCCTGCCCAATCTGGGGGGTCCAAACGCCTCCTGCCGGAGGCTCTACGCGGGGGTCGTGCGGTCCATGGCCCTTTACGGAGCACCGGTGTGGGCGCGTTCCCTAAGGCTGGGACCAGCCGGCAGGTTGAACGCGTCCCAGAGGGTCATGGCCATCCGGCTAGTCCGGGGATACCGCACGGTCTCCCGGGAGGCGGCGAGCCTCCTTGCCGTATTGCCGCCGTGGGATCTGGAGGCAAAGGTCCTCGCGCACGTGTGGGAGTGGCGCGAGGAGGCGAAGCGCCGGGGCGTAACTCCGCTGCCGCGAGAAATCACGGTACAGCGGACAGAGCTCCGGCGGGATCTCATGGCGGCATGGAGAGCGCGACTGTCGCAACCCAGCGCTGGGCACGCCACAATTGCGGCGATAAGTCCCCTCTTTGAGGAGTGGTTAGAGAGGCGCCACGGCGTCCTCACCTTCCGCCTGACGCAGGTCCTCACCGGACACGGTTGTTTCTGGAGGTTCCTGTTTCGCATAAGGCGGGAGGAAACGCCCGGGTGTTACCATTGTGTGGATCGCCCGGAGGACACGGTGGAGCATACAGTGGAGGTCTGCCCGCCTTGGGCAGAGCACCGCCGTGTTCCCACGGAGGCGATCGGCGGCGGCGATCTCTCGCGTCCGAGCCTGGTCCAGGCCATGCTTCTGCGAAGCAGTGATGCTCGCGAAGGAGGAGGCGGAACGCGTGAGGGAGAGGCAGCCTCACGCTCTCAGTCGCCGCAGGAGACGCCCTGGGCGGCGGGAATCGCGGGGCGATTTCCGGCCACCGTAGGCGCGGGCCTGCGGACGGTGAGCAGCGGGTAGCTCGCCGTCCGGTAAGGACCAGGCCCGAGTCGACGGCGCGTTGTGTTCCACGCGCGCCTCAAAGAGATGTCAGCAAGTGACGGGGTCCAATAGGGCCGACGCCGCTGGGGTCGCGGATTGTCTGACGAGGTTACCGCGGCCCTGGCATAGGCAACTGAAGGAACACGGGTGGGTTTTTAGTCAGTAAAAGTCTGACACGCCCTTCCGCTCCACCCAGAGCGGGAGAAGTTATTTGATGATTTCCCACCCTCAAAAAAAAAAAAAAAAAAGGGATATTAAAGTTTGTATGGAAGAATTTTAAAGCGCAGGCCGATTAACTTGAAACTCAGTATTTATACTTTTGATGTAAAATAAACAATAATAAGAAAATTAAAACCCATGAAATCAGATATCCACGCGGGCGAAGCAGCGGGCAGTCTGGCTAGTCTCTCAATATTATGCGTACAAACTTACTAAGCCTCCGCTGTCCGTCCGTCCGTCTGTCACAGGGCTGTATCTCATGAACCTTAATAGGTAGACAGTTGAAATTTTCACAGATTGTGTATTTCTATTACGACTATAACAAAAAATGATAAAAATAAAGTAAACTTAAAATTAAAGGGGGCGGTCCCCATACAAAAAAGTTTTCATTTTGAAAAAAAAAAATAACCTGTGTGTGGGGTGTTATTGTCTAGAACTCATCGAGTAGAGTAGAAAGACATTTTTATTTTTTTATCTTCTAAAATGAAGAAATAGGAGGCCGTAAAAGTTGTCAATTTTATACCATTTTAGTACGAGCTCAAGAAATACTAAAAACGGCGATTCATAAGGTATTTTGTTTAAATATGGGCGATTTTCTGCAACTGAAAAAAATAACCTTGTAATTCACAGTACCTATCATTATGAAATACAAAGTTATCTTTGCGATTGTTAAACATATAATATGGTACGGAACCCTTTGTGTGCGAGTCCGTCTCGCTCTTGGCCGGTTTTTATAAAAGAAATTTCGAGGTTTTGGCATTATGCGAAAATGGCATTTTGCGAAAAGGCATTTTGCGAAAATGGCATTTTGCGAAAATGGCATTTTGCGAAGATGGCATTTTGAGAATATGACAATTTGAGAATGTAACATTTTGCGAAATTCCAATATGTCATTTTGCGAAAGGATTAGGCGATCCTTTCGAACGATATAAAATTACATAAAACAGACCCCCAAAACGGCCGCCCTTCACCACCTCCTAGTGCTTTAAGAAGAAGTAGTGCAACTGACTCCCCAGCATCCAAGTACTGACCATGACAAGCGCAGATTCACAGATTTAGGCTGCTTTTCCACCAGAGATGTGCTATGCAACGTTGTTATGGATGCGTTTGATATCCACCAATCATATTCATTGGTCCACATAGCATAGCACTGCTGGAAACTGATTCAACTTAGCTACGTTTTTTATATGGAAGGATGCGTGCTGTGGATGCGAGCTCGTGGCTAAGTAATAACTGCCGCACGGGTCGATCCGTCAGGTTAAGCTACGCTTGCCGGGGTTGGTCAGTGGATGGGTGACCATCTTTACATCTCGAGATTCCTCCGTGCCTCGGAAAGCTGTTATTCGTGGATCTTTGACAGTCGTTACGGGTCGTCAGAAGCCCGAAAGTCTGACAACCATTCTTACCAAGGGGTATCGTATTACCCAGTTACTGGGTTGTGGAGGTCAGATAGGCAGTCGCTCCATGTAAAATACTGGTATTCAGCTGTATCCGGTTAGACTGGAAGCCGACCCCAACATAGTTGGGAAAAGGCAGGCAGATTGATTGCGTGCTGTGGATGCAGTTATGTGTGCAGAACAGTGTACCTCACTCGATACGTCGCATAGCTCGAGCTGCGAATATTTTTCGCACAGTTACCTCGCGGCGGCACATCTTCATAGCACATGTTACTCGCTCAGCTACACAGCTTAGCATCAATGGAAACGGTCATATAGTGTCGTAGCTTAGCTTTTATATTCTCGTAGCATAACTGCATAACACACCTCTGCTGGAAAAGCATCCTTAAGGTTCCATTTGTTTGTAATTTAACCTCGAACCCCTCTAGTGTAATAAATGGTAACAACTAAGTACACCTCTTCTTCATACATGTCACCTGATACACCAGAATTGCTCACACCATGGGCTAAGTTTAAAAATTAAGCAGTCGGCTAGATTATTACATGAATAAGGTAACCAATATTTTCATTATTCATAATTCATTTATTCATTGTTTGTCACAGGTGAAAATAGTTCTTACAGTTAGCATTTTTGTATCACTGAAACATACCCATGGGGTGTATAATATTTATTAAGTATGTATGTCAATATTATTGACTATGTTAAAAATACAATAATACAATTTTAATGTTTGGTGGTTATTATCCATTGCATTGGTTGTTATAATCAACCTCGTTTTACATTAATTAATATACATAAAAAAAGTTGTAACCATATCTTGATTCAAAAGAAGTGTCCGTGGAGTTTCTTGTCCGTTCTTCTCCATAGGTACCTACTGCGCTTTGAAATGGGCGACTAGTTTCATCTTTCTGACTGACCGACCTTGACAATTCAAAAGTGCCTGTAATTGGTTTATTTAAAATAAAAACTTGCGGTATTTTTACTTAGCGAGGTTTTTCTTCTGTCATGGTTTAAACCATCGAGACACTTTTTGTAATAAGAACCTAGCTGTGATAGAAATACAGTTCTTTATACAGAACTGACAACTTAGTCCGGTACTAAGTTGTCAATTTTGTAAAACTGACAACCAACTTAATGTATCGGAATAAAGTTCGAAATTCAAAAAAGGATCCATGGTTTAAACCTGAGTTTGAAGATGAACCCTGTTTTGTATTAGACGGTTTGAGTTTGATTTGAGTTGTTCTCTTAATGCACACTCAAAATTGCACACACAACACAATACCACTTTCAGTTTTCCGATTTTCAGTCTGATTCAAAAATACAGAATGTATCGAGTACATTCTCATCCCGCGCACAATGTGAAGCGCCTAACAAAGGCCAAGGGCAGAGAGAGACGGGGCGGCGGCGGGCGCGGGGGTGGGCAGAGGTTTTTCATTCATTCGGATAACAATACCAGTTATAATTAGAGCAGCTGGGTTTGATATTAATGTAGGTAATAGTCGAAATCAATTCATAATTAACCGCTTTGGGTTCAAGATACTTACTCATTCATATGCGAGTAACGTAAACATTTTGCAGACTGCTCGAATTATCACGTTGGTTGTTCATAGTGAAGCCTAGGGTGAGGTATTTTAAAAACAGAGGCCTGGTATTAATAAGATAGTTCCAATGCTAGCCGGTGCTTCCTAGCATAGATCATGTGAGAAAAAAAACTCAGGGTCTCATTTCCCAACTACATAGCTGACCCGCCAGACAATGTCCGGCAAAATTTCCATTTACTAGAGCATGTGGGGTATCATATAAAAGAGCGCAGTTTGTACATTCTCAAACTATTTTTTATTTTTTTTTAGGCCGCATAGTTTTCGACTTTTGATGAAAAATGTAAAAAAAAATACCGTTCCCCCCCCTATTCTCCGAAGTTTGCAAAGAGAAAAATCTGAAATTATTCTATGTGATAGAAGCTTATGTAAAGATTACAGAAAAATAAAACGATATCTCTAAATAGCACACTTTTTCAGAAATCGGAACAGAACCCTCGGTGCGCGAGTCCGACTCGCTCTTGACCGGTTTTTTTTTTATTGCCACTAGTTACATTTTGAATGAATTTGAAAAGTAGCACTTAAAATCTTAATACTCGGTCAAGATCGAGTCAGACACGCGCACCGAGGGTTCCGTTCTGATTTTTGAAAAAAGTGTGCTATTTAGAGACATCGTTTTATTTTTCCCGTAATCTTTACATTTAAATGAGTTTATGTTAAAAATGTAAATAACTCCAATCATACACATTACTGCGATTGGTCACGAACCCCTATTCCTACATATATTACCTATGTTCAATTATGTTATTAAATACTTGCGACGCACGTACGTAATAACTGGGACCGGTGGCACATGAGTAAATAGTAAATGGAGAGCTAGCTTCGTACGATGCTACGATAATATCAGCCTATCATTGTCCCCACTGCAGGGCAAAGGACTTTTTTTTATGCAGGAAAGTATGAGCTATGCTCACCAAGCTTGCATATGGCGGATCGGCGATTTATATTCTCCTTCTTTGATGTCAGTGATTTCCAAGATAAAAAAAAAACCGGTCAAGAGCGAGTCGGACTCGCGCACCGAGGGTTCCGTTCCGATTTCTGAAAAAGTGTGCTATTTAGAGACATCGTTTTATTTTTCCTGTAATCTTTACATAAACTTCTATCACATAGAATAATTTCAGATTTTTAGCTTTGCAAACTTCGGAGATAAGGGGGGGAAGGTATTTTTTTTTACATTTTTCATCAAAAATCGAAAACCATGCGGCCTAAAAAATAAATAAAAAATAGTTTAAGAATGTGCAAGCAGCGCTCTTTCATATGATACCTAACATGCCCTAGTAGCCTCACTTTGAATTTTTAAGACCCCCTTTCAGTCCCTGTTACAAAAAAATATAAATATGTTTACTTCTTTCTTATTTGCAAAATAGTTGGGTCAACGTCAACTAAAACATTCTAAATTTCAAGTTGATAGCATTAGTAGTTCTTGAGATATCCAGTTGTGACAGACAGACAGACTGAGTAACACCATAAGGGTTCCTTTTTTACCATTTTGGTACGGAACCCTAAAAACTTGCCCGGATTTGGCGCTGCGATACTCAGATGGTGTGACTGTGCGGTCGGAGCTTAACATACCTATAATAACTGTTAGGCACTAACTCCGTTTCGAGACGAAGCATACTATTCGCGACGATAGGTCATTGTGCAGTAAATGAAAGCTGTAGCGGACTGTATACACGTATAATTATTAAGATTGACTACAAACGGTGTCGACTAGAGGCAAACAAGCAAAATAAGGATTAACGCTAAGAAGACGCGTAAGCGCAGCTGTGCGTGGAGGCGTACAACAGCTGACTGGTGAGACGCGCGGGCCCGCGCTGCAGCCGCTCGCCCGGCTGCCTCGCCGCTGCCCTGCACCCCTCGTTCACTGCCGCCAGCGCGCGGCGATGTTGATAAGAGTGTTCTCAACATGCTCCCCCCGTTGAAGAGTCTTCAACCGTAGTGACCGGCAGCGGGCAGATGGTGTTGAAGGCGCGCCGGATGACACCCTTTCTTGTGAGGATGTCGGCGACCCTCGCGACGCCGTCTCTGCCTGGGAGAACATGCTTGATGCGTCCTAGAAGCCACATAAGAGGAGGTAAGCTTTTGTCCTTTATGACGACCAGTGTTCCTTCCTTGAGCTCGCCAGCCGACCGGCACCATTTTGTTCTCTCCTGTAGCCACAGAACATATTCATTTGAGAAGCGAGCCCAGAAGTGCTGCTTCAAATAGTCAATACGGCGGAATCGCTGCAAGCTGTTGACGTTGGCGTTCTGGATCTGTGAATGAGGCAGCATGATTAGAGAACGACCAATAAGGAAGTGTGCAGGCGTTAAAGGAGCGAGATCGGAAGGGTCGTCGGACATTGGAGTTAAGGGCCTTGAGTTTAAAATAGCCTCAACTTGAATTAAACATGTAGCCATCTCTTCAAAAGTTAGGTTTGTTAAACCCAAAATGCGCCGAAGATGATGCTTGGTGGATTTGACTGCAGACTCCCATAGGCCTCCGAAGTGTGGAGTGTATGCAGGTATAAATGAAAAGTTTATGCCAGAGTCGATGCTGTTAAAGTTAAAGTCTTGTGAAAGCAGCTTGGCCAATTCATTGAAAGCCCCGACAAAGGTTGTACCGTTGTCGGAGAAGACGTTACGGGGTTTTCCCCTTCGAGCAATAAAGCGACTTAGTGCAGCTAAGAAAGCTTCTTTCGTAAGATCCGACACAAGCTCGAGGTGGACGGCTCTCGTAGCTAAACACACAAACACACAAATGAAGCATTTAATAAGTCTGCATCCTCTGCCTTTTCGGTCAGCTATCATGATGGGACCGGCGTAGTCCACCCCTGTGTCTAAAAATGGGAACTCTAAATGTAGACGCTGCTCTGGTAGATTACCCATGATAGGTTGAATAGTGTTGGCCTTGATCCTGCAACATTTCACACATTGATGCGTGACCTTTTTAGCCAGGTTCCTACCTCCAATAGGATAGTAGTGATGACGAACAGTGGCCAATAAAAGCTGTGGACCAGCATGCAAAAGACGTACATGAAACATGTTGAATAAGAGAATGCAAATTGTATGAGAACTAGATAATAAAATTGGATGCTTAATGTTATAATCGTAAAATGAATTGTTTAATCTTCCTCCAACGCGAATAACATTAGAATTTGTGTCAAAGAAAGGAGACAAAGATAACAGCTTGTTCTTTGCTGGCAGCTGTTTACCCGATTTAAGTAACTGGTACTCTTCCGGGAAAGACTCCATTTGACTAAGTCTTAACAATAAGTTTAAAGAATGATTAAGTTCAGTAGAAGTTAGTGAACCAGACTCAAATGATGTTTTGTTGCACTTATAAATGAACCGCAAGACATATGCTGTCACACGCTGTAACGTGCTAAAGCTTGAAAATTTTGAAAATAACGCAGTAATAGGATTTTCAATAATATGGCTAGAAACATGACAAGAAGAGACCGTTTCCGGTAATGCAGAACCATTATGATGAGATTCAGGGAACTGAGGCCATGAAGACGTATCCTTGTGAAGAAACTGTGGTCCTGACCACCACAGCGAAGACGACAACAACCTGTCAGTTTTAAGTCCACGCGAAGCGAGGTCTGCGGGGTTTTCAGCTGACGGAACGTAGTGCCAGGCCTCTCCTCCTACTGTTTCCTGAATTTCAGATACTCGATGACGAACGAATGTCTTTAACTGATTTGGTGAAGCAGATAACCATCCCAAGACGATGGTGGAATCACACCAACAGTGTACTTCATCAAAATGTAAAGTAAGTGACTGACGAACCTTTGAGTACAACCTTGAACCCAACAACGCACCACACAGCTCGAGCCGCGGTATGGTTGTGGATTTGATTGGCGCTACCTTGCTTTTAGCGGTAAGGAGATGTACGCTAACCTCGCCGTCTCTCGAAACACTGCGAACATAAACACACGCCCCATAAGCTTTTTCTGATGCGTCAGTGAATATATGCAGCTGTAGACAGGACGCAGATTTTTCCGTGTGGTCCCGGATTAAGAATATGGCCACTCCATCTCATCCCGTGGGTGTCGTAGAAGGCGACTAAGGGAACTGGAGACCTAGTGCATACTACTGAAGCACCTTGGGTCACCCGCACGGTGGCGGGTAAACCACCAACAAAAGCATTCCCAAGGAGGGTTGGTGTCAGGCAGGCGGCCGGCTGTAAAACTTTGCCAAAACCATAAAGCAACATGAGTGGAAATGAAAAGATGCGCGATAGGGCTAGGGCGTACCCCACAGGCGACGCGCAGGGGCAGCACCCGGCTTCTGTGGGAAATGGACAAGGGTTGTCGCACCAAAACGGGCGGGTGCGACGTAAGACGCAAGCTCGAAGTGTGAGAGAAGTTAGATTGAGGTGTGCGAGCTGGAATGTAGGTACGATGACTGGAAGAGGAAGGGAATTAGCAGATGTTTTAAAAAGACGACGACTGAACATAGCGTGTCTGCAAGAGACGAAGTGGAAAGGTGCGAAAGCTAGAGAGATAGGAGAAGGATACAAGTTTTATTACTGTGGAAGCGATGGCAAGCGAAATGGTGTTGGTATAGTGTTGGATAGTCAGTTGAAAGAATGTGTGGTGGATGTAAAAAGAGTGAGTGATAGAGTGATATCTGTTAAAGTAATTGTGGAGAGTTTGGTGATTAATGTAGTAAGTGTCTATACACCCCAGTCAGGGTGTGAGGATAGTGTAAAAGAGAAGTTTTGGAAGGATTTCGATCGTGTGATGATGGATGTGCAAGATAGTGAAGAAGTGTATGTGGGGGGTGATTTTAACGGACATGTAGGAAGACAGAAGGATGGGTATGAGAGAGTACATGGCGGTTGGGGATACGGAGACCGTAACACTGACGGCGAGACACTGCTTCAAGCTGCCTTGGCCTTCGACCTGGCAATAACAAATACGTGGTTCGAAAAACAAAATGAGCACCTTATAACTTATAAAAGTGGCCGCCACGCGACACAAATTGACTACTTCCTGGTAAGACGGAACGGCCTTAAAAGTGTCAAAAACTGTAAAGTGCTTCCAGGTGAAGACTTAGTCTCACAACATAGACTCTTAATAATGGAGGTAAAAGTCAGTGTCTCGTCCAGTAGGAACAAGGAACGGCCCCTACCCAAAACCAGATGGCGAATGATAGAAAAAGAGGAATGTGCCAGTATGTTTAAGAGTCAAGTGGTAGATAAAATGATTGAAATGAAGGATATGGAAGGAAAATCTGTGAATGAATGTTGGAAAGAGATGGCGGATTGTATAAGGAGAGTAGCAAAAGATGTGTTTGGAGAATCGAAAGGGAAAGGTATGATAGAAAAGGATACATGGTGGTGGAATGAAGACGTGCAAAAGATGCTCAAAGAAAAAAAAACTGCGTTCAAAGAATGGCAGTGTGTAGAAAATGGGAATGATAGTTTGAAAGATGATAAGAAGAACATTTATAAAGAGTGGAAAAGAAAGGCAAAAAAGGCGGTAGCAGTTTCCAGGGCTAAGGCGCAGGAGAAGTTGTATGACTCACTGGACAGCCCTAGAGGCCAGAAGGAGCTCTACCGCATTACAAAAGCAAGAGAAAGGAGAACGAGAGATATTATTCACATTAAATGTATGAAAGACGACGTCGGTAAGGTTCTGTCAAAAGATGAGGAAATAAAAGAACGATGGAAGACTTATTTTGAAAAACTAATGAACGAAGAGAATGAATGGAATGGTCTGCTCAAAGAGGTACAAGTAAATATGGGTTTGGTGAGGGAAATTAGCATGGATGAAGTCAGAAAGGCAGTTCAAAGTATGAAAAATGGAAAGGCTCTGGGCCCAGATGATATACCAGCAGAAGTATGGAAGTGCTTAAAAGAAGATGGATGTATGTGGCTGACTTTATTCTTCAATAAGTTGTTGCATGAAGGAGGGATTCCACAAGAATGGTGCAATAGTTCGCTAGTGCCCATTTACAAGAACAAAGGTGATGTACAGGACTGCAACAACTATCGAGGAATAAAGCTCATGTCACATAGTATGAAGGTATGGGAGAAAGTAATAGAGAAAAGACTGCGAGAGGAGAGTGAAATTACCCCGAACCAGTTTGGGTTTATGCCAGGTCGAGGAACAATGGACGCCACTTTTGCACTCCGCCAATTGTGCGAGAAGTACAGACGTGCACACAAGAACTTGCACATGGTGTTCATTGATCTGGAGAAAGCGTATGATAGGGTACCTCGGGATGTGTTGTGGTGGGCCCTGAAAGAGAAAGGTTTGCCCGGGAAGTACGTAGAGTTAATTCGTGCTATGTACAGTCAATCTCGTACCTACGTCCGGTCGGCTGCTGGCAATACCGACGAGTTCAATGTGGCTGTTGGCTTGCACCAAGGGTCTGCTTTAAGTCCTTACCTCTTCCTGTTGATTATGGATGCTCTGACGTCGAATCTACAGGAAGAGGCACCCTGGTGCATGCTGTTTGCCGATGACATTGTTCTTGTCGGTGAAGATGTACCTGAGATTCGGAGCAGATTGGAGAAATGGCAACAGAAGCTGGAGAATGTTGGCTTGAAAATCAGCAGAACCAAAACCGAATACATGTTCTGCGATTTTGGCGGTATCTCCAGTGCTGGAGCCATAGCGCTTGATGGCGCGCTTCTCCCAGTCTGCTCCGACTTTCGGTATCTCGGTTCACTCGTCCAAAGCGATGGCGAAGTAGATCGGACGGTTAAGCACAGAATTAACACTGGATGGATGAAATGGCGGCAGGTCACGGGAACAATCTGCGACTCCCGCATTCCCCTTAAACTTAAGGGGAAGATATATAAAACAATGGTTAGACCTGCTGTCTTGTATGGATCAGAATGTTGGGCCACAAAAGGGATGAATGAAAAGCAACTGCATGCAACTGAGATGAGAATGCTAAGAGGAATGTGTGGTGTTACACGAATGGATAGAATAAGAAATGAGTACATAAGAGGAAGTTTGAAAGTGGCACCGGTGACTGAAAAGTTGTGCGGAAATCGGTTGTCATGGTATGGGCATGTGATGCGGAGGAATGAGGAAAATGTGGTGAGGAAAGTTTTGAGTATGAATGTCGATGGCTATAAGAGTAGGGGAAGACCAAAGAAACGATGGATGGACTGTGTGAAAGATGACATGGCTAGAAAGGGTGTGACTACCGAGATGACGACTAATAGAGAAGTATGGAAAAAAAGGACATGTTGCGCCGACCCCAAATAAATTGGGATAAGGGCAGGAGAATGATGAGACAGGACGCAGATTCGCATAACACCCACCGTGGTATCTTGAACTCATTTAAAAGGTGCAGGCTATTTTGAAAGTCATTCCAGGCATACTGAATATGCGTGGGAACAAGCTCATCCCAAGAACATTTGACCAGCCACAGTTGCTGCATGATAATTTTAGCTTCCACTATGCATGGAACGACCAGACCAATGGGATCAAAAATCTGTGCTATGGTTGACAAGATATGACGTTTAGTAGCCTTGTCAGTGGAGCTTAAGTTTATAGAAAAAGAAAATGTGTCACTTAAGCTCTTCCACAGAAGCCCCAGTGTTTTCGACTGCTCGCTGTCGCTCAGGTCAACAACATCAGAAGCATCGTGTTCACCGCTAAGCGCCTGCAACACCTGACTGGAGTTGGACCGCCACTTCCGAAGATTGTACTTTGCTGACCGTAGGACATCGTCAACACGGCGGCTTTTCTGCAAAGTTTCTGAAACAGATGACCCACCGGACAAGTAATCATCCACATAGAAGTCACGTGCTATCGAGAACCTTGTTGATGAATCTGAGCACTCTTCAGCTAGTTGCAGCAAACACCTGGTAGCCAAGAAGGGTGCTGATGACGTGCCATATGTTACTGTATTAAGTGTGTACTCCTTTAACGGATGAGTTGGTTCTGCCCTCCAAAGGATCTTTTGTAAAGGACGATGACTGTCGTGAACAAGAGTTTGTCTATACATTTTTTCAATGTCCGCGCTTATGACAATTTTATGCTGACGGAATCGAAGCAATATTGACAACAAATCATCCTGAATAGGGGAACCAACCATCTGTATTTCATTAAAAGACTTACCTGATGCAGTTCTGGCGGAAGCGTCAAAAACTACCCTTAATTTGGTGGTGGTTCTTGACTCCTTCAGAACACCATGATGCGGCAAGTAATTAGAACATGTTGAGTCGAGTGGGCGTCTAGTAGACTCAGACATGTGTCCCAACTCTATGTACTCATTAATGAAGTCAACATATAGACTTTTAAGACGAGGATCCCTTTCCAAACGACGTTCAAGAGACAGGAAACGCTGCTTAGCCATCATGTATGAATCGCCCAGCACGTCCAGTGACTCTTTAAAAGGAATACTTACCACAAATCGCCCATCAGAACTACGATATGTGGTGTCTATAAAATGTTGTTCACAGGATCTCTCCTCACCAGAATGTTTATGTATAGACGACACAGAATCTAACTCCCAAAACCGATCTAAATCTATTTGTAAGTTACTAGTGTGCATACATACATGTGAAGAGGAATCAGACTGTTGATATGCACCCGAAATGAGCCAACCTAATTTTGACTCAAGCAAAGTGGGCTTATGGTTACCTAATGCGATACGGCCCGTGCCTATGATACCCCAAAAGACTTCCGCACCAACAAGGACGTCGATAGAAGACGGAATGTAATAAGTGGGGTCGGCAAGACGCACGTTCGAAGGTATACGTATGTTGCTAGTATCAACATAAGTATTAGGAACCGATGCTGATACTCTTGGCAATACGAGACAATCAATGTTCAGTTCGTACTCACTGTCATCAATTGATTTTAATGACACTGAGCACCCCTGAGTACAACTAGAAGTATGAAAATTGATACCTGTTACCTTGGACTTGGTAATGTAGGTAGGAACATGTAGCTTACGAACAAAGTCCTCCGAGATGAAATTTGTTGTACTTCCACTGTCCAGCAAGACTCGTGCTTTATGGTGGTTACCGTCAGCGCCGGTCACCCTCACGAGCGCTGTAGAAAGCAAAATTACTCGAGATGTAAATGATTGACTAGCTGATAACGCAGTGTTGTTTGTACTAGGAATGACATTGTCACTATCGATGTGTAATAGAGTGTTGTGTTTTTGACGACAATATTTACAATTACCTAATTTGCATTTGGAAACATCATGACCTGGACGAAGACAATTCATGCACACATTTGAACCCTGAGCCTTTTTAATACGAGCCTGCACTGAAAGACCTTTAAACTGCTCGCATGCAAAAATAAAATGGTCCTGACGACACATGGGACATGACAAAGGTTTTAATGTTTTCTCATTTACCACAGCACTGCCTTTTGGTTTGATCGCAGGTGTGGAAGGCTCACTCTTTGCTGTTGCGATAGGCTTAGACTCCTCCAGTGTCTCTAGCAAGTCAGCCCTACTACTGATGAAGTTAGTGAATGCAGATAATGTTGGTGGTTCTGAAAAAGTGTTTCTGTGCTCTTCTCACTGACGATTTGTAACGTGGTCGAGCTTACTGGTCATTATGTAAATAATAAGAACATCAACAAATGCGTTTTGAACTGGTTGATCAAGTGTTGCCAAAGCCCTAAGATTTTTATTTACTGTGTCAATTATGTAACGTAGTGACTTACTTGACTCTCTTTCTATTGATTGAATATTAAAGAGCGCTTGCACATGATTGTTGACAAGCAATCTTTTGTTGTCATACCTGTCACAGAGTAACTTCCAGGCAGCGTCGTAGTTTTCTGACCTGAAGTCAAGATTATCAACAACAAGAGAAGCACTACCCTTTAAGGAAGCACGCAGATAGTGTAATTTGTTGATTTTATCTAAGTGTTTGTTGTTATGTACTATAGAAACAAAGGTATCCCTAAATTCCAGCCAATCATGATATCTGCCTGAAAACTTGGGTAAGTCAATTTTGGGTAAACGAATTGAATTGTGTTTGTGTGTACTAGTAATACAAGAGTCCACCTCAGCTGCGGAGTCCTCCTTAAGAAGCCTGCGTGCGTCGCTGACCAGCTGGCGTGCAGAAGCCACCAAACCGTAGTACAGCCTCTCGAACTCCTCGCGTTCCGCATATTGCTCGCTGGGGTCGTCCACCAACGCCTCCAATTCATTCTGTAACGTATCATATTTCTCATATAAACTTTCGAAAATATTAAGACGATATTCGACTTCGATGACTTGTACCTCACTCAACTTTTCACAAGACTTAGAAACATGTAAATAAGAAGTAAATTGCGTAAGCTTGGCCTTACTTGAAGCTCGCTTCTTAATATAACTTTTCATTTCAGCCATGACAATGAAAATTTAGCAGTAGCAGCAAGAAAGAAAAGATAAACGAATTAGATATTATTATTTAATGAAGTTACTGCCAATAAACTATTAGCAATAAGTTGCGAATTGGGCACGAGAGCTATAAGCAGTAAGAAATGAGATTGCTATTACAAAACGCTAGGCGTTTCCGATCGAATCTGCTGAGTAACGTTAAGCAAATGATGCAATGTTTTCTTCGCTATAAAAACACATTAAATTCTATTCATTTAAATGGATTAATTGTAACTATGCTGATTGGATTGTAACAAATAATAATTCTGATTGAAACTGTAATAATAATAATTGAAATTATGTAGGTAATTGTGATTTAAAAATTAAACTAAAATATTGAAATTACTACAAGCTAATTGGTCTGCGATTATGATTACTACCTACTGTACATGGCATAGATAAAATAGACACTTTAGAAAACAAAAGAAATTAAATCTGTTTAAACTAGTTGATAGGCTGAAGATCATAAATTGACGGGATTACTAATTGAATTGTAACTACTATATGAGTTAAATTAATTGGAAATTGAATTTGAATAGGTAAAATGACTAGGAAAAATGTTGGAACAAAGGAATTGGAACGTTCTCACGGTTTTATGCTGTCAACCTCTGATGATGAGCTGACGAACTGTGCCTCCGATGAGTAGGTATATTCTGGAATCCTCCCGATGCCAGCGACGAAAGTTGACGTATGGCTTCGAAGTATTCTTGTCCCGACGTCCCGAAGATCTTTTCCTGCGCCGCCCGTTGGTGTGAACCCGATGAAGACGACCGTTGCCGTATCGACGTTCACAATGCCCAAATGCAGGCGATGACACGAAGAAAATGAAGACCTCTTGCGGAACTTGAACCCGAATATGAAGTCCTTTGTTCTCCAACCGACTGACCGTTGATTTTTTGAAATTTGAAAAATTTCCGTTTTTTCTTGCTTGGTTCAAATGTCTAATAGTTGAAGGACCAATATTCGCGACGATAGGTCATTGTGCAGTAAATGAAAGATCCGGCTCGAAGGACCAATATTCGCGACGATAGGTCATTGTGCAGTAAATGAAAGCTGTAGCGGACTGTATACACGTATAATTATTAAGATTGACTACAAACGGTGTCGACTAGAGGCAAACAAGCAAAATAAGGATTAACGCTAAGAAGACGCGTAAGCGCAGCTGTGCGTGGAGGCGTACAACAGCTGACTGGTGAGACGCGCGGGCCCGCGCTGCAGCCGCTCGCCCGGCTGCCTCGCCGCTGCCCTGCACCCCTCGTTCACTGCCGCCAGCGCGCGGCGATGTTGAGAAGAGCGTTCTCAACACATACGCTAGCGCCCCTATCGTCTTCCGATAGGGGCGCTAGCGTATGTGTTGAGAACGCTCTTCTCAACATCGCCGCGCGCTGGCGGCAGTGGACACAACACTCACTGAGTAGATTATCATAGGGAACAGTAAATTACATTCTACCATTGTGCGTGGTTTGTTTGTAATACGAGTAATAAACCATTATATTAATCACAAGTATCCTTATTTGCGAACTACTTAGACAACAATAAGATTTACTTTAACAAAAAAGTGACGTTTAAACTGATATTTATTTATTAAAACCTTATGCACAAGTAAAAAAATACTGAACAAAGGCGTGATTATTTATTAAAACCATTATGGACAAGTAAACAAATACTGAACAAAGGCGTGAGGCATTTTCTACAAGTCAACCTTAAGGCTGCAGTCTTGCAAAATTCACTCGCGGCGAATTATTTGCGCAACTTTGTATTTTTTTTTAAACAAAAGTAATGAAATAACATGAAATATTATTATAATACGTGAATAACCATAATATAAGTAATAGCTGGTAATTTTTTTTAAGTTCATCTGGGTGGATTATGTTAGGTAAATCAAGCGTTAAATACAGCTCTTTCGAGCCAGCAACGATTCGAGTTATGTTTGTGCACTTGCATTGGGCAATACAAATTTTATTTAGAAAATCTGTTCAGCGCATAATTGTTTCCATATTCTTGTCTTCAAAATGCGCTGATTACTTTTTTCTAATTACCTTTCATTTTCTTAATTCAGATGTCACAATGTCATCGAAATTCTCTGTTTTTAGCTTTTAATAAACGGTTTGTTTCATAATAAAAATGCATCGTATGCATGTAAAAGTTAGTTAATTTAATGCCAAGAGTTCAATAAAACAAGTACTAAAAAAAAATTGCACCTAAATCACCTTACTCTAACAATAATAATAATCTCAAAATACCTCCAAAACAGAGTTTATGAACAAGAATAGCGAGTGAAATTTCTTAGTGGGTCGGAGCGTTTTGGAGGTCTTTTGAGATTATTATTATTGTTAGACTAAGGTGATTTAGATGCAATTTTTTTTAGTATTTGCTTTATTGAACTCTTGGCATTAAACCAACCAAATCTTACATGCGTACGATGCTTTGTTCTTATTAAACAAACCGTTTATTAAGAGATAAAAACAGAGAATTTCGATGACATTGTGACATCCGAATTAAGAAAATGAAAGATAATTAGAAAAAAGTAATCAGCGCATTTTGAAGACAAGAATATGGAAACAATTATGCGCTGAACAGATTTTTTAAATAAAATTTGTATTGCCCAATGCAAGTGCACAAACATAACTCGAATCGTTGTTGGCGCGAAAGAGCTGTATTTAACGCTTGATTTACCTAATATAATCCACCCAGATGAACCTAAAAAAAATAGCCAGCTATTACTTATATTATGGTTACTCACGTTCAATAATAATATTTCATGTTATTTCATTACTTTTGTTTAAAAAAAAACACAAAGTTGCGCAAATAATTCGCCGCGAGTGAATTTTGCAAGACTGCAGCCTTAAGGTGATGTAGAGACAAAACATGGCAGATGCAACATAAAGTTTACATAGCTCAAAAATAACTTTCAATAAAATACAAGAATAAATAGTAATACGATCGGTAGAGGAGAAAACGACTCCAGCAATTCAGCGCTGGAATGACTCTTCTTTGATGATGATGAATGATTTAAACTTTCATTGAGTCGTGCTAGGTAAGACTTAGGCTGGAAATCAGCACATTTTAAACGTCAAAGCATCAAAAGACAGAACCGGATTTAAGCTCAGAAAACCACTCGTAGTTTTTTAGCTAGCAGCAAAGTAGGTTCGTCTCTGTCGTTTATTTACTCAAATGCTTGTGTTCTACGCTATGAGCTAAATATAAAATCTCATGGATTATATATTATTTATGAGTTATATCGATATTTGGTATTTGATTCATGATAGACGCCATTCCGAATGGAGCTGTTCGTATTACGTACGGTCAGCAATAGAAGTCGGTTAACACTGCTTCTTTTTGACATCATCTAAATTACCACAAAATGATACGATAACCCGCTTTTTAGCATTTCATGTATTAGATAAAAGTTAATTTTCTTTAAAATTTACATCTGTTCCGATTTTAATGAAGTATTTTTCTCAATTATTAAGATTTAGAAAACTCAAGTGTTAATCGACTTTTGTTGCTGACTGTACAGTAACAGCCAGAAGTCGACTAGCAATCTCACAAAACCATGGCATAGCAATATTAGTTTACTTATGACCTTCTTCGGCGCCGCAGCCCGTATAGGTATAAGCGTCGCAGCCCGTATAGCGCAGGCGATAATGGTCATTGTGGTGTAAGTGGACTTCTGGCCGTTGACTGTACATTAGGTGCTTACATTTCCGTAATTAAAACCTTAACAATATGTAATGTAGGAATGCAGAGTGTATATAAATACTACAAATTATCACGAATAAACTTGGCCACTACAGAGGGCTTAGTGCGAGTTTTTATACTTACTCGATCACGTTAAAGTAAACGTCAGTTTGTACTGAAAATGAACAAGCGCCGCCTGGTGACTATAATGGGAAACACAAGTATTCCATACAATTTGACGTACGTCAACGTTAACGTAAACGCGATCGAGTAAGTATAAAAACTCGCACTAATCCCAGTTAGTAGCCCTGACTTACTTGTCACGTATTTTTAGGGTTCCGTACCAAAATTGTAAAAAAGAACCCTTATGGTGCGACTCAGTTTGTCTGTCTGATCTTCCGTCTGTCACATTTGGATATCTCAAGAACTATTAATGCTAACAACTTGTTTGGATCAGTTAGATGACGTTTACCAACTATTTTGCAAATATGAAAGAAATAAAAAATATTTTTTTTTTTTTTGCAACAGTGACTGAAATTCGAAGTGAGGCTACTAGGGCATGTGTATCATATGACAAAGCGCCGTTTGCACATTCTCAAAATTTTTTTTAGGCCGCATAGTTGTCGACTTTGATGAAAAATGTAAAAAACCCCTACATCTCCGAAGTCTGCATAGAGAAAAATCTGAAATTATTATAAGAAAAACAAAACGATATGTCTCTAAATAGCACACTTTTTCAGAAAACGGAATAGCAGTGCGATTCTGTAACCATCTCACCGTGAAGACTTAGGTGAAGTGAGCGTGGAGTGAGCTGTCAATAGTGTCAATTCCTAGCAAAAACAAACTCACTTCTCCTAAGTTTTCACGGTGAGATTTTTACAGAATCGACCGGCAGAACTCTCGGTGCGCGCGACTCGCGACCGGATATTTGTTCATTTGTATCGTTTAGTAAAAAGTGAATGCGACCGCGGTCGAATTTTTCATAACACAGTATCTATCGGAATCGCTTTAATTTTGACAATTCAACAACATTCATTGCGTTATTTACGTTGTCGAGCAGACAGCAATGGATTAGCAATTTGCTTCAAAATTATTCAGATTTTGATTGATAGTGAATATAGAGTTCGATTAGCTCGTGGCTAAGTAATTAGAGCCGCACGGGTCGATCTATCAGGTTAAGCTACGCTTGCCGGGGTTGGTCAGTGGATGGGTGACCATCTTTACTTACCGAGATTCCTCCGTGCCTCGGAAAGCACGTTAAGCCGTTGGTCCCGGCTGTTATTCGTGGATCTTTGACAGTCGTTACTGGTCGTCAGAAGCCCGAAAGTCTGACAACCAGTCTTACCAAGGGGTATTGTATTACCCAGTAACTGGGTTGTGGAGGTCAGATAGGCAGTCGCTCCATGGAAAATACTGGTATCCAGATGCATCCGGTTAGACTGGAAGCCGACCCCAACATAGTTGGGAAAAGGCTAGGCAGATTGATTGGTTGGAACAGTTTTAGATGACGTTTGCCTAACTATTTTGCAACTAAGAAAGAAATAAAAAATTTTTTTTTTTTTTTGCAACAGTGACTGAAATTCGAAGTGGGGTTACTAGGGCATGTGCATCATATAAAGACTTCATTAGCATACAACTTGATTAGCATACAACCTTCTACGCTGCTTTTAAAGGTTGGAGTTTACAAGAAACCATTCGTTGCACATTAAACGCTCGGAGGAAAAAAAATCTTGCAAACTGCTACAGGTTGCGCTTTGCAAGTCACGGTTAGGCTTACAATTTCGAAATTTGAAAAATCCTGACAAAGCCATTTTCAAAAGTCCGGATATTTTAATTTTAAATCTTTTTTTTTTTCTACACGAAATCGTCTGACGATGGTCGCGCTAAGGTAGCCCGCAGAATTTAAAATTTTGCAGGGTCATTGTCAGTTTGTATAGTGATTATATAATATCATACGCGACCGTAAATAAAGAATTACAGAACAGAATAGAGGGTTTACAGAATTATAATCATTAGAATCAGCAATTGGGAGTTGTCTACATAAGTCAGAATTTACCTAAAATCTCATGATTTCATGAAATACGAGTAGTCATTCAATAAGGTAATATGAACTTAGAGAGTTGTATTGATGATTCTAATGATTATAATTCTGTAAATACATATTTGTTATTGTAGCGTAACATATTTTGATCAACATACAAGCTCACACTGACCTACAAATTGCAAAAAACGTAAGAAATTTTGAATTTCGCGGGCTACCCTGGCGCATCATCCTTAAGCCGCAGATTTCCTGAAAACGATCAAAAAGGTGGTTTTTTAAAGCTGTGTATCTCATAAACCGTAAATAATTTTGACATGTAAAAAAAATATGATATTTTCAAGTCCTTTTCGCATACAGTGATGGAAGCCAAAACATAATTAAACATACTTTAATGCACCAAAAAAATCTTTAAACATACCTCCTAATAATCTTTAAAAGCTGTTTATCCCTTCATTAGCAATTATAATTATAATTAAAAATATACCATGAAATGTCAAATTCCAAACTGCATCCAGTGATGGATTTCTTTTTATTAAATAGTTAATTTCTAATTTTATACGATTTTATTTGCACTTTTACGACATAATTCCGGTGCGCGTGAGAATCTTCTATCTCGTGCGTCAAACTAGACAGCCATAAAGCCATTTCATTTACACACCGAGCTAAACCAAGCTTGGAACCAGGGCCTTAAGTCGAAAAGTCCGGACAAATGACTGTTTTACAAATTCAACGGCGAATAATATTGACCAAGATGTGCCTGATGCCAAATAGTCTGCTGGCGTTTAAAAGTGAAAACGAACTTTTCCTAACCTACACAAAGTCCACAGGGTTTCCAAGCTCGATTGCCTTTCCAAGTTATGATCGAGAAACTAAAGCACCCTCACAAGTCAGTACATAACACAAGTACATCGTTATTACTTCGGAAGCTCTCAAACTTGACCGTCGGACTTAAAAGGGTTCTTCAAAGTTGTGAGAGTTTGATCCCTTCGCAGTTACTAGGGACCTTATAGGTTATGAGACATTAGAATGACCAACAAAAGGTCGTGAATACAATCGAATCCCGTTTCAGAAAAAGCTGATAAAAATGTCTAGTCTGGTAACTAAACCGTCACCCAAATCATTCAAACCGGAACACAGCCACGTTTCTTGGCGGCAGAAATACAGGGTATAAGTGTAAACAGTAGCAATCTTTTAAAGGGTCATTGTACTCATCATTATGTACAACTTTTACTATGGGACCAATCGTGAAATCGCGAAAAAAAAATCAGCTGTCCAGTACATTTATGTTCGCATAATTCGTCAAAATGTAGGGAACAGCTGATTTTTTTTTTCGCGATTTCAGGTTTGGTCCCAAAGTAAAAGTTGTTCATAATGATGAGCACAATGACCCCTTAAAAGATTGCCACTCTTTACACTTACACACTGTATAGCGGTGGTACACCGTTGGGGGGTTTGTGGCTGAGTAATAACAGCCGCACGTGTCGATCAACCAGGTTAAGCTACGCTTGCCGCGGTTGGTCCGTGGATGGGTACTTTACATACCAAAACCCCTCCGTGCCTCGGAAAGCACGTTAAGGCCGCACTATACGCCAATGACCTTGAGTGGTTGCGCATTCTGGCCTGAGCTCACGCAACGCGTCGTACGTCCAGCCAGTAATAGGACTCGCCCATCAAGGAGCGCTGTCCCAAATTAGACGCTTTTTTAATTTATTATAATAAAAAATATACATGTTTTTAAAAAGTAACAAAACCAAATCATTTTCGTTTGTATTGCAAAGTAGTAGATATTTTTTTTATATTCTTTTGATAAAAAATTAAGGAGTAAAATGGTTTCATCTTAACGATTAGGAGGTGATTTGGGGTTTTTTTTTCTTATTATGTGATACCGATAGAAAAATTATGGCTAAACCAAATTACGATTCATATCATGTAGATTAATAACAATTTTTTTCAGATGTAATTTCTCTGTAGGTTCCGGCGAAAAACTGCTTCATCTAACTATCTATGTTTCATGTATGTTTGTGTTTTGTTTGTTTGTTTTGTTATGTGTTTGTATCTATGTTTTGTTTTTTGTTTGTTTTGTTTTTTGTTGTTTGTTTGTGTTGTTTGTTGTTGTGTTGTTGTTGTGTATGTGGTTGTTTTTTATGTCTATCTATGTTTTTAAGCTTTTTTCGAAAGAGTAGCCTTAAACCGTTGGTCCCGGCTGTCACTCGTGGATCTTTAACCAGTCTTACCAAGGGGTATCGACTATCGTATTACCCAGTATAATTGGGTTGTGGAGGTCAGATAGGCAGTCGTTCCAAGTAAAATACTGGCATTCAGCAGCATCCGGTTAGACTGGAAGCTGACTCCAACATAGTTGGGAAAAGGCAGTCAGATGAGGACATCCTTGTGATGGATTCGTGGCCTGTAGATTTTCGTCGGTGCTGGTGTAGGTAGGCGGAGGCTGGATGGCAGCCGATAATTTGTGAATTTTGTTAACCTGGTACCCAGTTCTCCGAATACAGTAAAATAGGTCTTTTTAAGCGACGATAAACGATTTTCAATGATTTTAAACTGAAGATCACGTCTAAACGCGTAGTATTAATATTTTGGAAAAAAAAAACATATATTAAATTAGAGCATTTTTTTTAATAACTTGAATATTTTATATTATGTTTTTATTACATAGTGTAATTAATTTGTAAAGTTATGTCTAACGCAGATAAAAAACTGAGAATCACGCAAAAACTATTTGCGTATTTTATGAAATCTTCACCATATTAATAGTTCTTTATGCAACTGACGTATAATAAGGGGTATGAAAACACGAATGTGGGTTTATAATAGTATCACATGAGTGTTTTAATACCTAATTATGTACAGTTGCAAAAGAGTGTCCGTGGAGTTTCTTGCCCGTTCTTCTCCATAGGATCTAAGCTTTGGAATGGGCAATCCAGCTTCATTTTTCTGACCGACCGACCCAAGACCGACCCTTTGACAATTCAAAAGTGCCTGTAATTTGTTTATTTGAAATAAATGCTTTGAGTTTGAGTTTGAGTCATACAAGACTTTATCTACATCCATGTTATCAATCTATATATATAAAATTCAAAGTCCTGACTGACTGATTGACTGACTGACTGATATATCAACGCACAGCCCAAACCGCTGGACATAGAGACTTGAAATTTTGCAAATAGATACTTTATACCATTGAGTTATATAACTAGAGAAGCAAACCTCATTAAAATGTGTAAAAAAACTATAACCACTATTTAAATGCGACGACGTAGCTTTGAAACCACTAAACATTTAAAAGTAAACATATATCTGTCTCACTTACACAAGTCGCAAGAACAATACTGTCGCTTAGATTAGACAAAGACCGCAATATAAACATGCAATGGCGGGATGGGGTTGCCTACCCATTCGAAATTTTACCCAACTTTTTAAACGTTAAGAAAAAACGTAACGTTTAAACGGTAAACGTTAAATTATTTTTTAAGTATGTGAATTATGTATTTCTTATTAGATGTGTATTAGAAGGTTATATGTAATGAAAATAATCAAGGCATTTTCTTTTTGAACATTTTTTATTTCCTTTAGTTAATTTTCATACATTTAATTTACATTTTTAAATATTAAAATATAAAAACATTAAAGAAGATTAAAAATAGTAGCGCACCGGTATCGGGAACAGGGTCCAAGGTACCAGTGGTCAGGGCTGCTTAGAGAGGAACCTCCTAACGATACGTGCGGTGTCCAGAAGTATCGCTTTCTGGAGCAATCTTCCTTAATCCAGCTGCCTAACGAGAGCCTCTTCAGGTGTTGATCGAGGCTCTTGGCTATTATGCCATTAGCCGTCACGACTATCGGCACAACGATTGCTGTATCACATCCCACATGTCGACAACCTCGCGAGCCAGGTCAAGATACTTAATCTGCTTATCTTTTTCAGCTTTCACGAGGTTCTCGTCATGCGGGACCGCTATATCAATAATCATTGTGCACCGCTCTAATCGATCTATCACCACTACGTCTGTCTTATTGGCAACAATAGTCCTGTCAGTGATGATAGATCGATCCCAATACAACGTAATATTGCCATTTTCGAGAACTGGGTCGGGCACATACCTACAGTACGGTACTTCCAATTCCATAAGACTGTATTTCAGAGCAAGTTGCTGGTGGATAATCCTGGTTACAAGTTTGTGCCTATGCAAGTAGTCTCCGTTAGCCAGACGAGACCAGTCAGAAATAATGTGACGGATTGATTCCCCCGGACGGTGGAATGCCCGACAGATGTCAACCGTGCCGTCCTTCACAATATATTTCCGGTAGGTGTTCGTCATCATAACTTCGTCCATAATCGCAAAGACAAAACCTTCGGTTTCCCCAAAGAGTCAGTTTTCTATAAGTCCTTTCCTTTTTGAAGGTTTTTTTAAATCTTCCATGAATTGCACTGTTTCATCATTTACATTTAGCTGCATTTCGTCTTCTTCGCTCAACATACGTTTTTTTTCAGTTCCTCTATCGTTTATTTTTTTTATTTCTAGTCTTTTATTTTTTGTGATATATTTTTTTCCTTTTCTTAGTCTTCTAGCCGATAAATTTTTCAAACGGTGAATTATTTTCCTCATTTTGGGCTTTCGGGGCGTTTCAGTTATTTCGACTATCTCTTCGTCGGTTTCCACAGCATCCACATCCATATTTTCTTCTTCTGAAAGCTCCACCTGCTCTTTAGAATAACGGTTGTCCTGAAAAATTTACAATTTATTGTAGGCAAAACAGCTCTTTACAATCTAAAAACTAAGTTGAAAAAAACATTCAGTGCGCAATGTAGTTTGAGTCGATATAAACTAATTTGTTGCGGTGGGAGTTCAATGAGAAGGCATTTTTTGTTGGCATTACCTATAATTTTATAATATTAATTGCCGCATAAAATCATTACTTACAATAAGCATTACAATTGCTTGATTGGACAAATAAACACGGCCACATTCGCTTTTTGGGTCTATGTTATCTTGATCACGGAAGTGCTTCAAACAAATGACATTAGATTTAGTAGGTAGCCAGTCAGTCTCTTTTCTCAGCAATCGGATTATTGATTGAGAAAATTGATTGCACCTTTAGGTACTCTGGAACATTGTTAATTATTATTAAAAAATATTTAAAATCGCTTATTCCATAAATTAAAAACTCCCACAAATGTGGGAAACTAAAACATAGTTTTTAGTTATAACACTGATCATGATTTAAAAAAAAATCTACATTTTATTTATTTTACTGCGTTTTTACGATGATATAAACACAGAAACAATAAACTTACGTGTGAAAAGTAATTCCGGTAGTTTTTGTGATCTAGAATCGCATTCTTTCATTACGCATTTACCCGTTTTGGCGATATTTTTTGTCGCGTGTCACTCGGTTCACTTCGGCTGCCGTCATACAGAGCACTGAACTGACGTTAGCTGCTACGCATACGGCCGTGGCCGTATGTCCAGTGGCAACGCCTTGGCGCGGTAATTGCTAATCTAGTGTATATATATCAATGCTTTATACAGTGTAGACATCCACTAAGGAAGGATTTTTGGAAATTCCATCCCTACGAAGGACAAATAGGGGATGAAAGTTTGTATGAAAAATCTTATTCCTTGAGTTAATAGACTTGAAACTTGGCACGAATATTTATCTAAGTAAATTATAAAGTTTTTCATTTTTAGTTTTCTTAAACTACCCCCTAAAGAGGGATTGGGGGGTGTCAAAGTTTGTATGGAGTAATTTTAACGCGAAGTCCGATTAACTCGAAATTCAGTATTTATACTTGAGACCAAAAATTAAGAATAATGTGTATCAGGGTTTTTCGAAAATCTACCCCTAAGGGGGTGAAACGGGGGTCCAAAGTTTGTATGAAAAATCTTATTCCTTGAGTTAATAGACTTGAAACCTGGCACGAATATTTATCTAAGTAAATTATAAAGTTTTTCATTTTTAGTTTTCCTAAACTACCCCCTAAAGAGGGATTGGGGAGTGTCAAAGTTTGTATGGAGGAATTTTAACGCGCGGTCCGATTAACTCGAAACTCAATATTTATACTTGAAACCAAAAATGAAGACTAACATGTATTGGAGTTTTTCAAAAATCAACCCCTAAAAGGGGTGAAAATGGGTAGTCATTTTCACAGGGCAGGTTTTACTGCGGGGCTTGATTAACTCGAACATTGGTGTAAATAATCTTTCAGTCAAGTTACGCAAATAACCCAAACGACTTTTTAAAATTCTACCCATGTGGGGGTTAAAACACGGAATAAGTTTACATGGAAAATCTTATTCAATTGGCTAACCAACTTGAAACCTGGCACAAATACTTGCCTTAGCAAGCAATAAAGTTTTTCCCCCAGAGGGAAGGGTAGAGAGGGGAGGGGAAAGGGGAAGGGGTGGTGGGGAAGCAAAGGGGGAAGGGCATGGTGTGGTGAGGAGTGAATGCGGGATGGGGAGGTGATGAGTAGGAGAGGCAGTGGCGGGGTGGTGAGGGGTGGTGAGGAAGGAGAGGGATAGGAGGGTGTGGAGATGGGGGAGAGGGGGAGGGGATGAGTTGGTGAGGGTACAGGGGAGGGAACGCGGTGAAGGGATGTGAGAGGGTGTGAGAGGGGGATGGGGAGGTTGAGGGGGACGACAGGGGAGGGTGAAAGGGATTGGGAATGGGGGGGATGTGAGAGGGGGTTAGAGACACGGGGGACGGTGAGAGGTGGGGTAAGAGGGGAGACGAGTGCCTTTACACCTCAAAGTTGCTTTTTGGATAACAATTTTTAAAATTCCACCTCTTTGGGGCGTGATAACAGGAAATAGAATTTATATGAAAAGTCTAATTAATTTGGTTAATTTACTTGAAACTTTGCAAAAGTACTTGCTAAGTAATAAAGTTTGTCTATCATTATTAGTATTTCAAAGATACCCTGGAGAGGGGTGGGGGGTGGTGAGGAGGGAAGAGGGGAGGGGAGGAGTGGTGAAAAGGGAGATGGGGAGGTGTTGGTAAGGGTGTGGGGAGGGGGAGAGGGGTAGGCGAGAGGGTGAGAGGAGGGGTTGGTGAGGGTGTGGTGAGGAGTGACTACGGGAGAGAGAAGGTGCTGGTGATGTGGAGGTAAAGCGGAGAGGGAGAGGACGATATGGTGAGGTCAGAGGAGGAGGGCGACACGGTGAAGAGGGTGTGAGACGGGGTTGGGGAGGTTAGCGAAAAATTGATGCGGTGAGGGTGGTGAGAGGGAGAGAGGGATGGAGAGGGGAGGGGAGGAAGTAAGAGGGACCGGTGAGGAGGATGAGAGGAGAGGGAAAGGGGATGAGGGGGAAGGGGCAAGGGGAGGTTCTGGTAAGGGGTACAGGGATGGGACGGGTAAGTAAACTCCTGTCGTGCGTCGGAGCAGACACACACACATTTTTTGTTTGTTTGGACGCGCTAATCTCTGGAACTACCAGTTGGACTTTAAAAAAAACTTTTTGCATTTGATAGCCGAAGCCTAAGGAGGCGTATAGGCATATTTAAATATCACTCAAAGACCCTTACGTGCCGAACAACGGGCAGGTAATGCGATGGGACGGGGTGGGTCTGGGGAATAAGAAATTTCACGCGGAGGAAGTCGCGGGCAGAAACTATTAGTTATGAGTGCGAATATAACTCGGCCTGTTACCTTATCACGCCTAAACGGCTGAACAAATTTGGATGAAAGGGATAAAGATAGACCATTGACCTGGGTTAGCACATAGGATACTTTTTATTCCGGTAGTACGTTCCCGTGAGACAATTTCCGTCATCCACGCGGGCGAAGCCGCGGGCAACAGCTAGTCCTCTATAAAAGGTTCTGAAACAGTTTTTTGCAATACTAATACTCGTATCGAACATGGCGGCCGGCGTCATAGTATACGACGTGAAATCGAATAAGTTCTTTTATAAATTAGGGTGCTGTTGTAGTGTAACGCGCGTGCATTACAATGTTCTTTTTTTGAAAACAAGTTGCATTATGAAATTCAGTAGGTACAATATTAAAACACCCGTTTGGATGCTATTATGGTTACCATGGTTACTATGACACTGGCTGTTTTAATGTTGGCAATAAGCTAACTGTTTCAGAAACTTTTATAGAGGATTTATAGCATGGGTGTAGATAAAGATAATTTAATTATTTATCATTTAATATACGTGTTTTAATATAATATCTTTTGTTTTGTAGCGGCATCTGCATCTCCTTTTTCTATAGAGGATGAGTGTACTTTACACCACGTTCCTCGTGCCTCTATAGTTTTATGTGTAATAAATTAATAATGCGTCTATTTTGGGACATCGCTCCTTTATGGGCGAGTCCTGTTACTGTGTGGACGTATGACGCGTTGCGTGAGCTCAGCACAGAACACGCAAGCTAACCGCTCAAGGCCGTCGGCACTTATCTGCGCCTTAACCTCCTAGAAAGATCGATTTGCGCTGGTAACATTCCACCATTTCTCAGTCCTTTTCCTGTACGAAATCTCCCTCCCTGTACGAAACTCGACTCCCTTGAAATCAAAATAATATAAACTGCCATCTCTTTGATAATGTTCTCGCAGTAAGCAGCGCTAATTCCGAACATTTCCGAGCAATTCCGAGTATATCCGAGGCGTAACAAAGTTAAGCGTATTACATTATTGTATATCTGTGTTGCACGAACTTGCTCGGTTTAGGGTGTGTTTATATTGGGAGAGTAACTGGTCCTATAGGAGAGGTAGGTACAGACAACAAAAGAGATATCAAGACATACACTAATATATTTGTATGTGTATTGCTTCATGTTTAATTTTATATATATTACTTTGTTTCTGCAATAGTCCTACATTGTTATACACTAACACAAAATTATATATTGTCACGAAATTGAACATGAAGCAATACACTTAATAATTATAGTTCTTTTATCTCACGAAAGCGGGCGAGCCATACTTGTATGTGTAAATGTTACATGCACATTGTCTTTGTGTGCGTAAGCTTGGGAGCGCGCTACCTGCAGGTACGCACACAAGAGCGCGTGTCTATACGCATTACATCTACAAGTATGGCTCACCCGCTTTCGTGATATAAAACAACTTGTATGAATTTGTTAGTATGCTCTGCCTAGATATCTCTTTTGTTGTCTGTACATCTTGGACATTCTGTAGAGGGCAGAAATAAAACACAATGCATGCAGTAGTGACCTGATGGTTTGTTTCATCACCTCCCCCTCGTTACCTTTACTTGCGTCCTCCACCTTCCTGCTCCTGGTCCTTCTATCTGGCCTTATCTGGCCATAATCTCATAAGAATTCTGCTCAATTTTTTATTTCACGTATGTTTATATGTTTCTTATTCTCACACTGTGATAGGCCCTGAGGGCCTGTTCACAACTCCACGTCACGACGTCGTCAACATGGAACGGTGCGGTAACGTGGCACGGTACGTTGACGTGACGTGCAAATTTACGTCACCATATCGTAAAAATTCACGTCACTAATGAATTCTGTAAATATTTTAATAGCGATATTGAAGCACTTCGTTGGCAATAAACTAAAATATCAATAATTATTATTATTATTGGTTATTTATATTTTAATTACTAAGTGCTCCAATATCGCTATTAAAATATTTACAGAATTCATTAGTGTCGTGAATTTTTACGATACGGTGACGTAAATTTGCACGTCACGTCAACGTACCGTGCCACGTTGACGACGTCGTGACGTGGACATGTGGACAGAGGCTCTTAGTTTTTCAGGTATCAAAAAAGGTTTAATTCATGGTTTATTAAAATTTCAAGTGAGTTCCAAACATTTATGTTCGCATAACTCGACAACATATAGGGAAATGATGATTTTTCACTTGTTTTCGGGTTTGGTCACATAGTCAAAGTTGTTCATAATTTCGAGTACAATGACCTCTTTTTAGATTATCAGTTATTTCAATACAGCTTGTAGAGAGTAACCGAAACGATAATGACGAAGCCGAAAGTACGATCGCGAATTTCGATGTATCCGATCGGGATGCGAATGCGAATAGGATATGTAAATCAATCTGCCTAGCCTTTTCCCAACTATATTGGAGTTGGCTTCTAGTCTAACCGGATGCAGCTGAATACCAGTATTTTACATGGAGCGACTGCCTGTCTGACCTCCACAACCCAGTAACTGGGTAATACGATACCCCTTGGTAAGACTGGTTTGTCAGACTTTCGGGCTTCTAACGACCCGTAACGACTCTCAAAGATCCACGAATGACAGCCGGGACCAACGGCTTAACGTGCTTTCCGAGGCACGGAGGAGTCTCGGTATGTAAAGATGGTCACCCATCCACTGACCAACCCCGGCAAGCGTAGCTTAACCTGATGGATCGACCCGTGCGGCTGTAATTACTTAGCCACGAGTTCCTCTAAGCTAATAGGATATGCAAATATGAACTGTAATCTCCAGATATATAGATCATACATTAAACTGGTATCGCAAACAAGGACCCAAAGCCAAGCTCACACTAGACAAGCACATGGGGCATTTCAGATTTGTCTTTAGGATGGCAGCGCATCTGCAGTGCCTCTGATAATGCGGATATGCTATAGGCTGCTGTTACCATTTACCATCACGGGTCGATTTAATAAAAATCGCCAGGCCACAGGTCACATCATTCAATCAACTCAGCCTATCGTAGTCCACAACACCCTGTCCTCCGCCTTCCGCATCCAATTTGTCCCAGCTTTTTAAGGTCGTCGGTTGGCTAGCTGGGGGGCTCCACTTCAGGACTCGTCTGCTCCACCGGCCATCTGTCCTTCGGCAAACATGGCCAGCCCACTGCCACTCCAGTTTGCTTATTCTACAAGCTATGTTGGTATCTCAAGTTCTTTTCTGGATAGTTTAGTTTCTGATCTTATCCTTCAAAGAAACTCCGAGAATAGCCCGCTCCATAGCGCGCTGAGTGACCTTGAATTTGTGGACCAGCCCGACTGTCAGTGTCCACGTTTCGGTACCGTTCCGTACCGGTTCAGGACGTACTGGCTGAAGACTTTTGTCTTCAAACACTGCGGGATAGGCGACTAGAAGACTTGACGAAGTTTTCCAAATGCTGCCCAACCCAACTGGATCCTCCTGTCGACTTCTTTCTCAATGAAGTGCCTACTAGGCTACAGGAGACAGGCGATAATCCAACAGTTCGATGTTCTCTAGAAAATGTACTAATTTTGTATTTTTTTTAGGGTTCCGTACCTCAAAAGGAAAAAACGGAACCCTTATAGGATCACTTGTGATCACTCTGTCAAGACCCTTTTTCTCAAGGACGCGTGGAGATGTCAAGTTGAGATTAATATTAAATACGTAAGTGTATTGTACCTTAGAGTTCTAAAAGAATCAAGCGTCTAAGTCAACGCAATAAAAAAATACGGCCATTTTGCGACACATTTTGATACTCGCAACGGTCGCAAGTAAATCAAAACCTATAGAGTACTTCGCGTTGACCTAGAATACTGAATAATGAATTTGGCAAGAAGCAAGGTCTCCCAGCACAAGCAAAGGAAAAAGTCCGAAAATTGTGTTTTTGTAATTTTTTGACATAAAAAAATATTTTTTGGGATCCAAAGTTAAGTTTGTTTTTGGGGTTAAATTCTTTTCAACTACGGAACCCTTCATTGTGCGTGGTCCGACACGCACTTGGCTGTTTTTTTTTTTACAAATACGTCGCATTGTCAGTTATATGAAATAAGGCCCAGGTTCGCTTGCTTTTTTGCTAACATATAAAAATAACTCTGCTACTGTGAACTCACCTTAAAAGATAATACTCTTGCCTCCCGCAAGCAGCTAAATAATGCACTCAAAGACCTCGTTTCTTCATAATTGAGTGGGCTAATGGTACAAATCCTTTTTCGGATACCTATAGATACGAGAACTTAATTAAGGTTTAAGCAAATAGGATAGCTAGGTCAGATAGGCAGTCGCTCCATGTAAAATACTGGTATTCGGTTAGACTGGAAGCTGACACCAACATAGTTGGGAAAAGGCTAGGCAGATGATGATGAAGTAAAACTTCATGCAATCGAGCTAATTACTATTAACACAACTGTTCAAACACCATGGTACCAGGGCCCCATAACAAACAAACAAGTAAGCATAAACCTTTGCTCAGTTCAAATAACATTCGATTAAACATTCGTATACAGTATTGATTGATTGTGCCTCACCTGTGACTGTGACTCGTTTGATTTATTACGCTCTCTCAAAAATATTTGTATTAATCGATACTACATTAAGATATGGAAGGTATCCAAATAAGTTTCCTTCCATGTAATACATTCAGTTTAAGTTAGATAGGTAACGTATGTTTTCGACCGTTCGGTTTACGGGCAATTTTAGTAAGAATTCGTTGGAATATCGGAAATGAATATAATGGCCGGGGTTAGGAAACGCCTAACTTTTAAATGTCAATTTAGACGGTGGTTTTAGTGCAACCGACAAATTGATTTGCCTATGAACCAGTTAGAACTTTGGTATATCCGGTCACAATTCAGGTGCACGACGATCAAAATACCAGGAACACACACGTGGCAAGAGTCGTTTCGCTAATCTTCATTGCATACAAGGTCCTTCAGTAATGCTCGACGTTTTTAATCCTGCCCTACATATTCGCCGTCAAATTCGGAGTCAGTTCGCGGAAAAAAGCGATTACATACAGTACGTCTCCCGTGAAATATTGTGTGCCTTAAAGCGCTTCCCGACCAAACGACCTTGAGCGTTTCCGTCCCGCCCGGTCAGTCTCAGTCAGTCTTTATCATAGAAGTCATACATTTTTTGGAATTATTTTAATAAAAAAGAATAGCTAGCGAAGCGTCTCTGCTTCAAATCAGCATAATGCACACAAACCCACAGCTAACAATAACACACACTACAACGTACAATTTTTTTTTTCAAAAGGAAAAAACGGAACCCTAGGAACCCTAACTATAGGATCACTTCGTAGTCCGTAGTTTGTCTGACTGTCAAGACCCTTTTTCTTCGGAACGCGTAGACGTAAGTTGAAATTAATTATCAAATACGTAAGTCAACGCAATAAAATAATACGGCCATTTTATGCGACATTTTTTGATACTCGCAAATCAAAACCTTTAGGATACTTCCCGTTGACCTAGAATTATGACATTTGGCAAGATACAAGGTCTTACAGCACAAGTATAAAGTATAAAAATCGTTAATTTGTAGTTTTTAGGGTTCCGTATCAAAATGGTAAACAGGAACCCTTATGGTGTGACTCAGTCTGTCGGTCTATCACAGCTGGATATCTCAAGAACTACTATTGCTATCAACTTGATATTTGGTTTAGTTTTAGATGACGTTTACCCAACTATTTTACAAATAAGAAAGAAATAAAAATATTTATATTTTTTTTGCAACAGGGACTGAAAGGGGTCTTAAAAATTCAAAGTGGGGCTACTAGGTCATGCGGAGTATTACATGAAAGAGCGCTATTTGCACATTCTCAAACATTTTTTTTCTTTTTTTTAGGCTGCATAGTTTTCGACTTTTGATGAAAAATGTAAAAAAAAATACCGTCCCCCCCCCCCCCCCTTATCTCCGAAGTTTGCAAAGAGAAAAATCTGAAATTATTCTATGTGATAGAAGTTTATGTAAAAATTACGGGAAAATAAAACGATGTCTCTAAATAGTACACTTTTTCAGAGATCGGAACGGAACCCTCGGTGCGCGAGTCCGACTCGCTCTTGACCGGTTTTTTTTTTTGCGATTCTTACATTTGCAGTTAGAGAATTGACCGTGACGTATATCGATATAAGGGGAGATGTTTGTCATGTTTTTCAACTACAAAGTTAAGTTTGTTTTCGGGATAAATACATCCAAACTACGGAACCCTTCATTGTGCATGATCCGACACGCACTTGGCCGGTTTTAATTTATTTATAAACTCACAAAAAGTTTCGGTACCTAAGTCTCATTAACTTTTAATTAAGAATATCAAAGCACTACCAAAAAGCACCTACCTTTCAAAGAATTGAAACCAGTAAACAGAAATAAAAGAGTGGAATATTTAACAAAAGTACCTTTCCAGATTTGTTTGTCACAAAAGCGTGGACAAAGTAAAAAGAAACAAATTGCTGTAAGAGAATTGCAAGAAAAAGTGTCGCTCTACATAATTTTCATTTGGCAAAACATTGAACAGTTCCGTTGGGACACAATGAAATATTGTTTTGCTAAGTTATTTAATTAGGACGTTGAAATAATGAATGTGTCGAGGTAACTCACAGGTTCACAAACCTACGGTATTAAATATGGGCAATAATCAATCAATCAATCTGCCTAGCCTTTTCCTAACTAGGTTGGGGTCGGCTTCCAGTCTATCCGGATGCAGCTGAATACCAGTATTTTACATAGAGCGACTGCCTATTTGACCTCCACAACCCAGTAACTGGGCAATACGATACCCCTTGGTAAGACTGGTTGTCAGACTTTCGGGCTTCTGACGACCCGTAACGACCGTCAAAGATCCACAAATGACAGCCGGGACCAACGGCTTAACGTGCTTTCCGAGGCACGGAGGAGTCTCGGTATGTAAAGATGGTCACCCATCCACTGACCAACCCCGGCAAGCGTAGCTTAAGCTGCGGTGGCCCAGTGGTAATGGCCGCGAGTTACGAGTAATGTTGATGGTCGTAGGTTCGATCCCAAGCAGGCACTTTACGTTGTATAAATTATATCATCACCACTGCTCTCAAAACGGTGAAGGAAATCATCGTGAGCAAACCGGCATGTCCTAGAACCAAAACTTCGAAGACATGTGACATCTGCCAACCCGCACTGGGTCCGCGTGGTGGATTACGGCCCACTCCCTCTCAGCACAAACAGGAGGCCTGTGTCCCAGCAGTGGGAACAGCAATCGATTCATTTTATCACTACGAGGTTTGCAATACCACAATGTACAATTCGGCATATTTTCTTCAAAAACAATTTGTGACGTGACATGCAGGCGTGCCACACAAGACTGAGCGAATTTTGACCACTAGGACATAAGACTGTGGTCGCTTATTTTCGCGCTCGGATTTTAAACATCTGACGCTCGACGCCGCGTAGCGAGTGCGCGTGTGTGCGTTTTTCCTCATGTACGGCACACAGTTGCGATGCTGCGACGACTAAACGATCTTGATCTGTAGCTATGGCGTACCTATATTTTTTTGAAGTAAAAGCTAGAGGTTTACGGAGAAAATAAAAAGACTGTCCACAATACATTATTAGTGTATTTTAATTAAATTTATACAAATATGGATGAAGAAAATAATATTATGTAGGTACTTATAAAAACTAAACTCATTTTACTTATTTGCTTAAGTATTTGTATACTTATAAGTAATTGAAGTTTTATAAAAGTATTTGTATTTGACGACACGGTTGGCGCAGTGGCTGAGCAATTGACTGCTGCGCAGCATGTTGTGGGCGCGATTCCCGCACGGAACAAATATTGTTACGACCTACAAGTATTTGTTTCCGAGTCTGGGTGTTTTTCTATCTATAATATGTATGTATTTACAAAAAAAAATGTATATAAGAAGTTTATCAGCCATCTCGTTACCATAACACAAGCATTAGGTTGCTTAGCTTGGGACTAGATGGCGCTGTGTGAAATGTCCAAGGATATTTATTTATTATTTATTTTATTTATTTGTCTAAGGGGATTGATCGACTTTTCCTTGGATCTATAATTTCTGGGAGAACACAATCAGAATAAAATTTTGTTAACAGCGGAGCCATCTTTTGTCCAAAATCATCGTTTTTTTGTGTAAAACAGTTCAATTTAAGCCCTATTTCAATGTAGATAAAGACGCCACGCGCTAGCTATAATTATTTATTTTTCTTGCGGCATTATAGGTTTAGCAACCGCATCAAGTTCATAAAACAGTTGAATTTGAACCAACAATAATACATAAATACATAAAGCCGCCTCATGCGCAAATGTTTGGTTTACTGTTTTCAAATTTCAAATAGGTAGGTTACCCCGCTGCCACAGAATAAATAATAGTACTGCTGCGTTCGTGTGGGGTTGGTTTTATAATGTTTATTAGCCTAGGCAGGTATTGTACGTGCCCAGTCGACCTAATGACTATACAGTCGACCACACGTCGCACGTCAGTGGTAAGTGATAAGGATTTGTATAGGTATCGTTTTCATAGTTTTCGATTTCGACTATAGCCAATAGTGAAGTCAAAATTAAAATCCAAGATGGCGGCTGCGAAAATTTTAAAATTTTTCGTCATGGATGTCGTTTTCATAGTTCTCGAGGATGAAGCCGATAGTGAAGTCAATCATCCTAGAAGGGATGATTGACTGCACTATGCGGCCCAAGAGAGCAATGCAATGGTGGCCCAATGGTAACGATCCCGACATACGAGTAGGTCATGGTTTCGAACTCAGGCAGGCACTTTGTGTAAATAATTTCATCACCACTACTCTCAAATCAGTGAAGGAAAATATCGTGAGGAAACCGCCTAGAACCAAAAATTCGAAGACATGTGACATCTACCAACCCGCACTGGGTCCTCGTGGTGTATTACGGCCCACTCCCTCTCACCGAGAGGAGCCCTGTGTCCCAGCAGTGGGAACATTATAGGCTGATTATGATTGAGACCCATTATGTTGTGAGCGAGCACGTTTCAGTGCCAGAGGTCATCACTGATGTGAGACGAGAAGATATATTACGCTCAGCACCGCCGCGCGCGGCCCTTGTCCGATCAGAGCGCGGCTAGCCGCGCGTGGCAGCCGCGCTCAAATGCCGCTCTATATTTGGACACACCTTTATATAGTGCCTTTATCTATGCCTCACTCGTTTCGTATCGTTTAGTGCGGTCGCGATTTGAGTGTATTTCCCATAGTTTTATTGATGTTTTCCTCGACCCCTGTTTTCTTTCTGCGGACTTCTGATCTTGCTTCTTGTACGAACCTTGCTACCACACCGGACATGGTACGGAGAACCCCGCATAAACGTTGGACTTGAACTTGTTATTTTGTATATTACGACCAGCCTACTGATTTCATATTGGCACCATGGATCGTTGTGTAAATTGTGGCAAAGTGACTAGAGGCTGTAGTTTACGTGGTCGTCGAGCTGAAGAACTTCAAAAATCAGCTGTTAAGTACCTATATGTAGATCGTTATGTAACCTCACTTTTATTACATCTCTTTTAACTCGGAACTCAGACCGCGAAAATCCGCAAAATGTTCAGTGATGGTTTGATAATATAGTAGCTATAAATTGACACCAATTTCATCTTTTTACAACCCAGGCCCAGGCCCAAGTTTATATGACATGGTTTCCGTCTCCTTTGTCACGGATCCACAATAGAGATTGTGGCAGTAGAGATTTCAAATAAAAATCTGATATAAATTTTTTCTCCATATTCATCCTCCAAAATTCTTGTAGCCATCTTGGATTTACATTTTGACTACACTATCGACGTTAGCACCCACAAGAACCATGAAAACGATACCCATGATGAAAAATTTGAAAATGTTCGCAGCCGCCATCTTGGATTTACATTTTAACGTCACTATCGGCTTTAGCATCCTCGAGAACAATGGGAACGATCCCCATGACGAAAAATTTAAAAATTTTCGCAGCCACCATCTTGGATTTACATTTTGACCAAATTATATTGTATTATTGATATTGTAATTACAATATCAATATTACAAGTAATACAACATAATTCAAGAATTGTAACATAATTTTCCTAAAGTAAGTGTGCCTACCACGTTAGCTTCTTAAAATATTACTTAAATGAAAGGATTAAAAATATTTAGTCGCACTACAATTGACTATATATCACGCGAGGCGCATGCGCGGCGGCGGGAGGTCAACCGACATAGGTCCTGCGTCGAAGAGCGCCAGAGCGCGACTGACTTAGGCCGTTCGATGCACCCGATTTTATACTCACTTTAAAAAATTATTTTCGTAAATGATTGAAGACAGATATGTTTTATTTTTTACACATATATAGTACAATCTTTCTTCTTACGTATAAAATGATTTGTGTTGCCAAATGACTTTTAGATTCTGAGAAATGACGTGTTTTTTTGTAGTCGATTTCTCGATTTTTGATTATCTTAGACGTGATTAAAATACAAGTTAATGAATTAAAAATCAAACTTTTCTCAATGCATTGTAAATTTCAGGATATGCCTCTTCGAATGAATACCACTTTACCTTCTTAATTAGTAGTAATAATTGGTGTAAGATTACTTCAAAGTTGAGCCTTCGCGCGTCATCTGGAAATCGCGCCTTCGAAATCGACTGTTTTCGTAGTCAATAATTCAATTTGAACAAGTTTTTTTTAATAGACTTTAAATAAAAATATATGATAATTACGATGATTGAAGTCAAAAGAAGCTAAAAAAATAAATTATGTGACCAAAATCACTTCAAAATCTCCCAAGTTCTCGATTTACGTATGAAAAATGCAACAACGCTCATAAGTATCGGATTACGATTTTGTTCGCTATGTCCCGTCTATTGATATTTTGATGACACGGTTGGCGCAGTGGTTGAGCGATTGACTGCTGCGCAGCATGTCGCGGGTTCGATTCCCGCACGGAACAAATATTTGTACGACCTACAAGTATTTGTTCAGAGTCTGGGTGTTTTTCTATCTATAATATGTATGTATTTACAAAAAAAAAATGTATATAAGTAGTTTATCAGCCATCTCGTTACCATAACACAAGCATTAGGTTGCTTAGCTTGGGACTAGATGGCGTTGTGTGAAATGTCCAAGGATATTTATTTATTTATTTATTTATAAGTAACATTTAATGTCTTTGACTTCGAGTCAGATGATAAATACCACAGAATAATAAAGTTACCCCCTGGCTACAGCCAAGCGCGGCGCGGATTGCGGCGCGGCAAGCGGTGAGCTTCTAAAACAAATGGAGACAACCTATGAAGTATGCCACAGCTACCGGAAGTATGCCGCGCTTGGCTGTGGCCAAGGGGTTACGGTAGATAAATCCGCATCCGTCCGTGCGTAACTGCCGCGCACTCGAACTGTTGCCTACTGGAAGACACAACACACTGAGATTTCGAAACGCGAAGTTGTACTACTGTAAGATTATTATTCTGTGTAAATAACACCATTCCAACAGATTTAATAACAAGATATGTAGCCTTAAAGCTTCACGATCTATCGGGCAAAATTCCAATTTGAAACTTTGAAGAGGAAAAACAATATTACAGGTTTTGGATCAACATCGAACTAAAACAAAGTTAATCTAGTTATTAATATACAACAATAATGTGTTTGTTTGTGTATTGAAACACACTGCTAGGACTTATACGAGCATTCACCTTTATCTTTGAGCAATAAAAAGTTTTTTATTGGAGATTCGCGAGGAATATACACAGTTGGATAAAGTTCTTAGGAATGTGTTATAAAGAGTAAATGGCCTCTTGTTTCGTATTTCAACCTAATATTTTTCTTTCTTAAGTCTTTAAGGTGCTTTCGAAATAATAAACCATTTTCTGCCTAGCCTTTTCCCATGTTGGGGTCGGCTTCCAGTCTAACCGGATGCAGCTGAATACCAATATTTTACATAGAGCGACTGCCTATCTGACCTTCACAACCCAGTTACTGCGGTAAACTGATACCTCTTGGTAAGACTGGTTGTCAGACTTTCGGCCTTCTGACGACCCGTAACGACTTTCAAAGATCCACGAATGACAGCGAAATAATAAAGATAATGTATAGAAAAATACGATAAGAATACAGTTTAAAGGCCTCCTGAGGCATCCAGAGTTTGTATTATATTATTTGCAAATTGCAGGATAACTTATCCGAAGGTTAGACAGGATAAAAACAAAAAAAGTAGACAATAAGGCGAGAAAAACATCTGGGTTCTGTAGATTTATTTATTTACTAGATCTTGCCATTGGCTTTGCGCTCGTGGATGTCGGAAATTATCCCACGGGAAAGTACTAAAGGGATAAAAAAAAGTAGGCTGTGTGCTATTCCAGACTATAATCTATGTCTGTGCCAATATTCTGGCGTTATTGAGTAACAAACATCCAAACTTTTGCATTTATATAATTATAACAGTAGTAAGACATTACTAGCAGCGCCCCGCGGTTTCACCCGCGTTAGTCTCGAACCCGTAGGAATATCGGGATAAAAAGTATTCCATGTGTTAATCCAGGTTATAAATTATCTGTGTGCCTTTTTGTAGTTTTTGTGTGAAAGAGTAACAAACATACATCCATCCTCACAAACTTTCGCCTTTATAATATTAGTGTGATATACAGGGTGTCCCAGAAATGTCCCGACATAGGTGGGTGACCACCTTTAAATACCGAGACTCCTCCCCGTGCCTCGGAAAGCACGTTAAGCCGTTGGTCCCGGCTGTTATTCGTGGATCTTTGACAGTCGTTACGGGTCATTGGAAGCCCTAAAGTCGGACAACCAGTCTTACCAAGGGGTATCGTATTACCCAGTTACTGGGTTGGGGAGGTCAGACTGGCAGTCGCTCCATGTAAAATACTGGTATTCAGCTGCTTCCTGTTAGACTGGAAGCCGACCCCAACATAGTTGCGAAAAGGCAGATTGAGGTTGACTAATCATTACATTATTAATGAGTTGCTACTTAGTTACCTCAAAATTAAAAAAAACCGGTCAAGAGCGAGTCGGACTCGCGCACCGAGGGTTCCGTTCCGATTTCTGAAAAAGATATTAGACGTGCTATTTAGAGACATCGTTTTATTTTTCCTGTAATCTTTACATAAACTTCTATCACATAATTTCAGATTTTTCTCTTTGCAAACTTCGGAGATAAGGGGGGAGGGGGGGAAAGGTATTTTTTTTACATTTTTCATCAAAAGTCAAACACTGTGCGGCCTAAAAATAAATTAAAAAATGCTTGAGAATGTGCAAACAGCGCTCTTTTATATGATACCCCACATGCCCTAGTAACCCCACTTTGAATTTTTAAGACCCCCTTTCAGTCCCTGTGGCAAAAAAAAATACATATATTTTTATTTCTTTCTTATTTGCAAAATACTCGTAGTTGTGTAAACGTCATCTAAAACTGTTCCAAATTTCAAGTTGATAGCATTAGTAGTTCTTGAGATATCCAGCTGTGACAGACAGACAGACAGACAGACAGACAGACGGACAGACGGACAGACAGACAGACAGACAGACAGACTGAGTCACACCATAAGGGTTCCTTTTTTATTATTTTGGTACGGAACCCTAAAAAGGGACCATGAAAATATCCCTTTATTCTTGTAGCATAACTTTTGTTTCCATAAACATTTTGGACATCACAAGATATCGCCACATTTTAAAATGGAGAATTGCCAATTTAGTTAACTGCGTTTTGCAATTAGTTACATGATAAATTGTGTTGAAGATAAAATGTGTTTGTACGTAGAAAATAAAGGAAAGTTTATTTTTGAAAAATGTCTGTTTTTCTCCTACTGCATCGTAAGAAAGATATCCCATGGAGATAAAGCTTGATATTATCATTAAATCTACTTATACAAATAAATAAAATTGAAATGTCTGTTTGTAATGTCAAAATAACAGTTTTACTAAATGCATATGAAAGTATATATATACGTTAAGTACTCATAACAAAAAAAAAACAGTTTTTAATTTTTTTTTGTCTGTCTTTCTGTCTGTTTGTTCTGGCTAATCTCCGAAATGGCGGGTACCTTTTGACGGGACTTTCACTGCCAGGTAGCTGATTGTTATATGGAGTAGCTAAAGCTACTTTTATTTTGGAAAAAGAATCAGGGTTCCGGGCAAAAAAAATGAAACCCATGAAATTGTGAACAAAAAGTCGGATTTGAAAAATTCTTTTTGCATTTGGTAGTTTTATTAAAATGTGACGACTTCCACGTGAACGAAGTCGCAGGTACAACTAGTATTTTATAAAATTTAGACTAAAATAGATTGTAGGTATACTACTAGTACACCTCTGCCCAACCCTTCGGGGAAACACGGCGTAATGTTATATTTAAGTAAGATTCTCTATCAACTTCTTAAAATTAAATAGTCCTTCACTTACAATAAATGGTGAAATTATGAACCAATTTCACATAATTTCAAAATTATTGCTATGCTAACAGAACTGTTTGATCGTTAATTCTATTGATTAAGCCATTTCTGATAAACGTTTTATCTTGTATTCGATTCTTAGATCAAAACGTTAGTATAGAAAATTGTTAGCAAATGCCTATCATCACACACCGGTAGCTAATAAAAAACTCTCTTGTATAGTACCGAATTTTTTTGTTATTCAGACCTCTTTCAAAAACATATTTATCGATCCTTCTATATCTGTCTCTCTCTCTCTTTCCGCAACAAACTCCAAATTCAAATTAAATTAAATAGAAACCTCTACTAGCACTTTATTAGATATCCCGAGCCGAGCGTCAATTGGATTTTCCCTTCCAACGCAAAATGATTTCCGTCTGCGAGCGAACGGATATGGAATGTTGAATATTTCCACCATATCTTGCTCATAGAGACTATATTTTGCAAACACCTCGAATTCATGATTGCCTGGTACCTACGTGGTCTGATGTACCTACGAGTTGCTTGGGAAACCGATAAGTTCGATTCAATCGAGAATATTGGTTGGAAAATTGGAAAGCTTGTAAAGATATTAATAGACTATACCGATTTTATTCGGAATTGGAAAGTACACATAGGTAGTAAACGGAGTGGAATTTACAATTTGGCACAAAATCGAAGATAATCGGTAATTTTATCGTAAGATCTTTTTAATATAGTTTAAACGTGGGAAGACGGTAGGTACATCTCTGCCTACTATTTCAAGGAATTCTGGCGGGTTGTTTTGCCACGGTATGAAAGGGTTTCTCAAAAAGATCCAAGTTATAAGTAGACATACAAAATGACACTGGTTTTCATTACCTCAAAGGTACTCTTTATAGGCTCCCGCAGACATCCAGAAACCTTTGACCGTTTGAGCCAACAAAAAGAAACAATTCACATACTGAAACAGAGTTGTAAAGAATAATAAAATTAAATGTGCGTAACGAGTAAAACTCGGAGACGACATTTTCAGTTGACGTCCTTTCGCAGAAAAGCAGAAACTGTACGCAGATAAACAGGCATGATCCTCTAAAAAGATAAAAAAGACATGACTCCTTCGTCTTTCGTTTTAAGAATTAAATAACTAGTAGATTGTTATACAAGGGTGGAAGGGAATCAATTCCCATACGAGGTATTTAGACGCCCGAGCGCAGCGAGGGCGGCTATAGTCCGAGTAGGAATTGGTGACTTTCACCCGTGTTAAACACTCTACTTTTCATTTCGAATATAAGGAAAGTAAAAAATAGCAGTTTTCCTAAAATATTTCTTGATAAAAATACACGTGTACCTATTTATTTGAACGAAGTACAGCTTACAGAGTTAGTATCCCGCGAAATTATACTCTTTTTTAGGGTTCCGTACCAAAATGGTAAAAAGGAACCCTTATGGTGTGACTCAGTCTGTCTGTCTGTCTGTCTCAGCTGGATATCTCAAGAACTACTAATGGTATCAACTTGAAATTTAGAATAGTTTTAGATGACGTTTACCCAACTATTTCGCAAATAAGAAAGAACTAATTTTTATTTTTTCCACAGTGACTGAAAGAGGGTCTTAAAAATTTAAAGTGGGGCTACCAGGGCATGTGAAGCATATGAAAGAGCGCTGTGTGCACATTTTCAAACTATTTTTTTTTTTTATATTCTGCATAGTTTTCGACTTTTGATGAAAAATTTAAAAAAAAATACCATTCCCCCCTTTTCTCCGAAGTTTGCAAAGAGAAAAATCTGAAATTATTCTATGTGATAGAAGTTTATGTAAAGATTACAGGAAAAATAAAACGATGTCTCTAAGTAGCACACTTTTTCAGAAATCGGAACGGAACCCTCGGTGCGCGAGTCCGACTCGCTCTTGACCGGTTTTTTTTATATTCACACTGGCTGTTTGTACACTCACAAGACCGCAGCTCGACTACCTAACTAAATTTAATTCTATTTTTAAAATTCATTCCCGCCCTTAGAGAGGGAAGCAATTACTATGAGTCTTTCCCGACCAAGGGTGGGGAGCAGCGTCTTCGACCCGCTACTCTGGTTCAACAACATACTTTCCGAGTATGAGGAATGAAAATATGATTCCCTAATGTTAGTTTATAACGGGTGATTTTTTAAGAGGTATAGGATTTGATTTTCAAAAAAAACACAAAAAATTTGAAATATTTGATGAAATCTTTATTGGAATCGATAGAACAATCAATATAATTTAATGTTTGAAGATGATTTCATGCAAATGCTGCCCGCGGCTCCGGTTTAGATGGCCCATTCGCAAGGCCCAATTTCGGCACACTCTCTCCAGCATATCAGCCAGTATATCACGAATAAATGCTTCAATATTGGCTCCCAGTGCGTCAATCGTTGCTGGTTTATCCCTGTAGACATGAGCCTTAACATGGCCCCACAAGAAATAGTCCAAAGGCGTTAGATCACACGATCTAGGCGGCCAATTGACGGGCCCAAAACGTGAGATAAACTGTTCACCGAAGGCGGCTCTCAATTGGGCCATTGTTTCGCGTGCCGTGTGGCATGTGGCACCGTCTTGTTGAAACCACATGTCAGGCATGTCCAATTCTTCCATTTTGGGCAAAAAAAAATCTGCCTCAGTAGGCCGACCAAACTGCCCATAAATTGGAAGAAGTGCGCGATGCACTCTCTTAACCGAGCATGCATTTTGATAGTAAAATTCAATAATTTGCAAGCGTTGTTCGTTCGTAAGTCGATTCATGGTTAAATTATAGACCAAACTGAACAAGTTTGACAATGACACAAGACACGATTCACGCGTGATCTGTCAAAAACAGTGTTGCCAAAAAGATACCAGCAAAAAAATCACCCGTTACATGCATAAGAGAAATCATGAAAAGGTTTTTTAGTATCCTCAAACTCGTCTTCTAAAACGACCTTGTCAAGTAACACTCACCGTCAAATTAACGGCCATACTTCATTCTCTCTCATTTTCTTTTGTGATTAATGTCGCAGTGGCTTTTAAGACAGTTTAACGAGTTCCAGCGAGCCACACACACGAGTGATTGCTTGGATCCTCTTTCATGAGCATTGTAATTATAGTGGCTTGACGGTGGCTGGCTTGTGTGCTCATAATATTTTATGTGTGTGCTTTCTTGCGTAGTAAGCTTAGTCCACAATGAAACATGACAAACATGCTATAATAAGAAAAACCGGCCAAGTGCGTGTCGGACCACGCACAATGAAGGGTTCCGTAGTTCAAAAGAATTTATCCCAAAAATAAACTTAATACTGTAATCCCAAAAAAAAAAAAATTTGATAAAATTACAAATTAACATTTTTCGGACTTTTTCCTTTACTTGTGCTGTGAGACCTTGCTTCTTGCCAAATTTCATTATTCTAGGTCAACGGGAAGTACCCTATAGGTTTTGATTTACTTGAGAGTATCAAAATAGTTCGCATAAATGGCCGTATTTTTTTATTGCATTGACTTAGAAGCTTGTTTTTTTTAGAACTCCAAGGGACCATAGACCTACGTATTTGATATTAATTTCAACTTAATACCTCCACGCATTCCTGAGAAAAAGGGTCTTGACACACAGACAGACTGAGGGACAACGAAGTAATCCTACCAAGTGCGTGTCGGACCACGCACAATGAGGGGTTCAGTAGTTGGGATGGATTTATCCAAAGAACAAACTTAACGTTGTAGTTGAAAAACATGTTCTCCCATACATTCCAACTGCAAATGTAAGTTGGTCGACTATTACTCGTTAACTTTTAAAGTATACTTAGCTGTAATAGTTTTCCTTTTAACTTCGTTATTTAAAGGCTAGCCGTGAATTTTTTCACATATCCAAAAACAACCATTTATCTAGTAGGGGGAAGGACACTTGGCTCTAGCAAAAATTAGGCTTCGTTGCCACTAGTTCCATTATTTGTTCCATGATGGAACTAGTGATAATTAGGGTTCCGTACCAAAATGGTAAAAAAGGAACCCTTATGGTGTGACTCAGTCTGTCTGTCTGTCTGTCTGTCTGTCTATCTGTCACAGCTGAATATCTCAAGAACTACTAATGCTATCAACTTGAAATTTGGAACAATTTTAGATGATGTTTACCCAACAATTTAGCAAGTAAGAAAGAAGTAAAAATATTTATATATTTTTTGTAACAGGGACTGAAAGGGGGTCTTCAAAATTCAAAGTGGGGCTACTAGGGCATGTGGGGTATCATATGAAAGGGCGCTGTTTGCACATTCTCAATTTTTTTTTTTTTTTTAAGCACCATGGTTTTCGACTTTTGATGAAAAATGTAAAAAAAAGACCGTTCCCCCCCCCCCCCCCCCTTAACTCCGAAGTTTGCAATGATAAAAATCTGAAATTATTCTATGTGATAGAAGTTTATAAAGATTACAGGAAAAATAAAACGATGTCTCAAAATAGCACACTTTTTCAGAAATCTGGACGGAACCCTCGGTGCGCGAGTCCGACTCGCTCTTGACCGGTTTTTTTTTTATTGCCACTAGTTACATTTTGAATGAATTTGAAAAGTAGCACTTAAAATCTTAATACTCGTATTACGCAAACAGATCCCTGAATCGAAAAATGGTTTACACAGTCCCGCAATATTTTTGAACGGCCTATCCAACGATACCCCACACCATTGGATACCTTTTTTTTTTTTTTTTTATCTCTCCTTTTTCCTGCGAGCTGTCTTGTCGACATTAAGCTGGAGTTATGTAGTTGGAGGTTTGTGGTGCATGGTACAGTATCCAGTGATACGTCCATATTATCAATTCAAACTCCTTGTTTTAAAGGAGATCTTGAGGGGCTCGTCTTTTAAGTCTCTTGAACGTTTTCTTTGGTTGCTCTTCCATTAAGGCCCTGGTTCCAAGCTTGGTTTAGCTCGGTGTGTAAGTGAAATGGCTTTATGGCTGTCTAGTTTGACGCGCGAGATAGAAGATTCTCACGCGCACCGTAATTATGTCGTAAAAGTGCAAATAAAATCGTATAAAATTAGAAATTAACTATTTAATAAAAAGTAATCCATCACTGGATGCAGTTTGGAATTTGACATTTCATGGTATATTTTTAATTATAATTATAATTACTAATGAAGGGATAAACAGCTTTTAAAGATTATTAGGAGCTATAAAGACTTTAACGATTAAAGATTTTTTTGGTGCATTAAAGTATGTTTAATTATGTTTTGGCTTCCATCACTGTATGCGAAAAGGGCTTGAAAATATCATATTTTTTTACATGTCAAAATTATTTACGGTTTATGAGATACACAGCTTTAAAAAACCACCTTTTTGATCGTTTTCAGGAAATCTGCGCCTTAAGTTTCTTGCTAGTTGGTTGGGATGTTTATGGATTCGTTCAGTGTACGTCAGTAGTGAGTCTTTGATTTCTTCTCTTACAGTTTTTATCTTTAGATCGTGGTGAATGCGATTATTGGTCATGTACCATGGTGCTCCAGTTATCATACGTAAAGTTTTTGACTGGAAACGTTGTAGAATTTCTATGTTCGATGTGGATTGGATACCTAGATGAGAAAAAAAAAATCATATCACTTAACGTGCAAGGTACCCTAAAAATTGTTTTTTTTTTAAAGATTTTATTTTACCACTTTGTCTTAACCTCCTGACTGAACTTGTACTACCCACAGAACATAAAAAACAAAAAAGTCCTGCAAGTTAAATATCCACGTCGCGTCAAATAAAAATTCGTAGCGACATCTATTGATCATTGTTTTTGGTATAGAAAAATATTTGACAACTCAACTGAAGGTCAATCCTGCCAAAATGGCTTCCAGATCCAGACGTATCGAGTCACACTCGGGCAATGGTAAGTTCAATCTCCTTGAATCTTCTAAAAATGTTGCTATTTCTATCAAAACATATTCAAATTACGTTTTTGAATAGTAGATTTAGTTTGATTTGTCAATATTTACGCGAATTTCGCCATTATTTTATTTTTATAGGAGATAAAAGTTCTATGTTCTGTATTTAGGAACTATGCAGACTACTAATTTAGAAATTAATATTATTATGTCCTGTGTATAGGTACCTGTAAGGGAACTTTGTAAATTATATTTTATTTGCAGTTTGTTTTAGCCTGTTCTGACGATGTCGTTTTAGCATTTCTGGAAGAATCTGATGTTATTTTAGCAGCGACGATGATGACCAAGAGCCCACATTTATTGAACCCACGGAAATCACTACACAAGAGCGTCGAAGGATGATTCTAGTGATTCTTATAAAAATTCAGACTCCTATGATGTTGTTGAGGCCCCATCGCCGGCTTTATCGAGTAGTTCTATAATACGCCAGGTTACTGGCTCTGGTTTACGCCGAGGAAGGTCTTCTCGTCGCCCTCGAAGGTCAGCTCAGCCAGACTACAGACAAATACCGTCTCAACCTGATGTTGTGGATTTATGGACTAGAAATTTTGAACCCCTCGAAATAAATCTCTATGAAGTAATGTTATAGAAATATTATTGGTTCAAAATAAATAAAGATGTGAAAAGTTTAGTTCTTAAGTTTTAAACATGTCTAAATTTCAATAAAACATTGATTATTTTATGGGTTTGTCTTTTTTATCATACAGTAGCTTACTCTCATTGGCTGCAATTGTCCTGTCTATAGAACATAATATAGTCCTGAAAATATAAGTAGCCTGCATCTGTCCTAGTAGCAGAACATAAAGAAAAACCCTTTGTTACGGGAATAGATTTTTTTCAGTATTTTTCCAGTTCTAAAGTAACCCCTAAACAGCCTAAATCCTGAATATGAATAGAATCTGACATAAAAAGTGGTTCCTGTAGTGAGGAGGTTAATGATACCCCTATGCCAAATTACAGCTTTCCAGTACTAACGAGTCTCTGAGCTAAGCCACGGACAGACAGATAGATAGACGGACATGGCATTTACATAAATTTCTATCACATAGAATAATTTCAGATTTTTCTCTTTGCAAACTTCGTAGATAAGGGTGGGGGGGGGGGGGGGGGGAACGGTATTTTTTATCAAAAGTCGAAAACTATGCAGCCTAAAAAAAATAAAAAAAATGTTTGAGAATGTGCAAACAGCTCTCTTTCACATGATACCCCACATACCCTAGTCCCACTTTAATTTTTTAAGACCCCAGTTGCAAAAAAAATATAAATGTTTTTATTTATTTCTTATTTGAAAAATAGTTTGGTAAACGTCATCTGATCTAAAACTGTTCCAAATTTCAAGTTGATAGCATTAGTAGTTCTTGAGATATCCAGCTGTGACAGACAGACAGACTGAGTCACACCATAAGGGTTCCTTTTTACCATTTTGGTACGGAACCCTAAAAACAAAGCAGCCGCAGTTCGAGTCCGTGCCGTTTATTTTCGTGAAAACGTTTGGTCACAGCTGTAGCCTTAACTTCAACCTAGTGAGAGGTATTTGCTTGGCATTGGACTTTTTAGACTTATTGCGTTCCTTATGATGCAAGGTTTCCTAACCTGGATTTTTTTTAAATTTCTGACCAGATTTACGTCCGATATGAAATGACATCTGAAATTATTTTGATATTGTCAAATGCATATGCATTTTTGACTCTATTTTGGCCAATACTTCTGTTGTTTCTCTTTAGGTCCTAGTAGCGCTTTGCCAACTCTTGACAATGACGCCAGAATCAACATTCTAGCTGATCACTTTTTTGAGCTCTATGAATTGGAATTTCGACACATAGTTAAAAATAGAGGGTCGCGCACATGAGCCTGCACTCGCGATGTGACGTCATAGGAAAATGAAATCTTACTTCAAAATTGTCACAATTAAGCGCCGTTTACACGGTGCAAGTTTCTGGAACAAGAGCAATAATTGCATGCCATAAAGCACGTTCAAGTTTTTTGACATTTAAGAATTGCATGAAGTGTTTACACGCGTGCGATTCCATAAAATGGCATGTACAATAATTGAATGCAAGTTTTTCCATTCAATAAAATCGCATGCGACTTTCACCAGGCAATAAAATTGACAGGCGATTATTGCACGCAAGTTTTGCCTAGAAATGATATTTCATTTAATTTTATTGAACGTCTTCTCAAGATATTTTTCAAGTTGTTCTTGATTTGATTTCTTGCCTCAAAATAGCAACAACGATTACCACACCCTCACTCACCGCATCAATGACAGCACAAATGTCAGATCATGCCAGAATTGAATGCAATTTTATTGTACGAGCAATTATTGTATGTGCTGTGCGATTTTATTGAACATTCTTATACCAGTTTTGAAAGTTGCCCGTATCGGGCAACAATATTGTACGTGTTGTTTAGACGGTGCCAGATATTTTCCCTTCAATTTTATGGTATACCACAGGCAATAAACTTGCGCCATGTAAATGGAGCTTTAAGATCTATCTTTTGAATGCTCAACCATTACTCCAGCATTAAGTCAGGTTCGTGCGCGTACTCTGTTCGCGCTTAGTTCTTGTCGTACGAACTCTGGCTTACGCTGCCCTATTCATAGAATGTTGGAATCCTATAATTCAAATTTCATTGATATTGATATATGTATTTGCATGCTCGAAAAATAACTTTAAATCTAATATTATGAAAATTTTATCTGAATCTGAATTGTAATCTTACTATTATTATTATTTATTTAATGCATAATTCAGGTAAATGAAATGAAATTGTTTGTAATTGTATCTGATCTGATTTGGTTTTGTAGCTATAGCTAGCTTTATAGTACTTAATTTATCTATTTAATTCTCAAATATTTGTTTATTTTATTTTGGTATTGCTCGCCTAGTGGCAACAATTTATTATCAAATAAGTTTTATCTGTGGATAATGCAGTGGACTGCAACATTACTACTCAAAGTTTGGTTAATCGTATGTGTATATATGTTGTAGTTGTTTATTATCCCTTAATAAATAAAAATCAAAATCAAAAAAAAAAAAAAATTAAAAGTCTCGTAGTCATTAGTGGTTGTACGGGTCGTCAGAAGCCCGAACGTCTGACAAGCAGTCTTACCAAGGGGCATCGTATTACCCAGTTACTGGGTTGTGGAGGTCAGATAGGCAGTCGCTCCATGTAAAATACTGGTATTCAGCTGCATCCGGTTAGACTGGCAGCTGACCCCAACATAGTTGGGAAAAGGTTATGCATATTGATTGAGTTAATAGCGGTTGAAGTCTTACGTGTTTTTGTTTGTCATAAATGTTGAACTTACCAGCAGTATACCGAGTTTTGACGTTTTCACGTCAAAAAAAAATGCGTTGTCCATAGATGCAACCCAATTTATTAACGCTATGTCTGCTTAACCCTTCAGGAATTACAGCCGTGATGTCATTTTATGGGTGGTTTTTTGTCCAACGTGGGAATTGAACTCACAGGACCGCACACTCAACAGTCACTACTATTTTAATTAAGTTAAAGGCTCCCGTAGACAGGCGCAACGCTACGGTTCGACGCGATTCTGGTAGTACAATTTCCATGAAGTTTTCATAGAAATTGTTCAACTAGAGCCGTGCCGCCTGTCTGCGGAAGCCTTAAATCGACATTTGTGTAGACAGCAATGACCACTATCTTTATGGATGGACCTAAAGTCGATTTAAAGACAATGTCATAACATTACTTTATGAGACACTAAAATGTTTAATGTGTAATGTTGCATTGTACTTTATTGATATAGACATTTTATTGCAATGAGGCGGTATACGATCAGCATTTTAAAATATAAAGATGACAGCGAATAACTATCATCTTCTTTATAGCACAAGATCTTTGTTTTTATGAGACTCTTAAAAAAGGAATGTTTATGTTTTTTGCGATAGGGAAGACCCATTCCTTCTCCCTTAAGTACTCTAGAAAGGATAAAAAGCAATCAAATTTATAAGTTTATGAACAACGTAGGTACTGGGTTACCAACCAATTTGCCTGATGTCTTGATTTTGGAAAAGGACATCTATGAAAAAATAAAAACATAGATAATTTTGAACGAAAAAAAGTTAAATTTACCAAACATTGATCCCAATTATGGCAATTTTCCTTATAAAGGGTCATAAGGAAAATTGCCATAATTTTCATAAGGAAAATGGCCATAATAAACACAAAAATGCCCAAATCCAGCAGCAGATTAAACAACATAATGCCCAAAATCCTTTCGTATCCTTTGAAGTACCAGGAACACATTCCCGCAAGGAGCTAATTCCGTCTCTTCAAGTGGTCGTATCGATCGTGTACTAAACGTTCCTTTTATTTATTCAAGGCAAGTGACCCGTGAATAGTCGTAGGTTTTCTTCTCCGCAACCGGGACCTTCCGTACGTTTTCCTTTAAAAGGGTAACATAAAATTAAGGGTTATGGAGCGAAAGGAGAATATAAACTGAGGGTGATTTTCATTTCTTAAGGCGCAGATTTCCTGAAAACGATCAAAAATGTGGTTTTTTAAAGCTGTGTATCTCATAAACCGTAAATAATTTTGGCATAAAAAATCTTAAAAACATACCTCCTAATAATCTTTAAAAGCTGTTTATACCTTCATTAGCAATTATAATTATAATTAAAAAATATACCATGAAATGTCAAATTCCAAACTGCATCCAGTGATGGATTATTTTTTATTAAATAGTTAATTTCTAATTTAATACGATTTTAATTGCACTTTAACGACATAATTCCGGTGCGCGTGAGAATCTTCTATCTCGTGCGTCAAACTAGACAGCCATAACGCCATTTCACTTACACACCGAGCTAAACCAAGCTTGGAACCAGGGCCTTAATTGCGTTAACTAAACATGGGGATTTCAATGACTGAAATGGTCATCCGCTAGATAGATGGTTATTTTGCAAATGGTTTTTCTCACAATTGATGGCTCCGTTTATCAAAAATTCTAATGATATAGATGTAAAAGATATTTTATGTAAATAAATATTTATTTACTATTATTAATTTACTATGTGAAAGTCATGCTACCTGTTCGGTAATTTTACCGTCTCGGTTTTAATGCAATTTGGCATCAATGTAGCTTGGTACCTGGCGAGAGATAATTCAATACACAGAGTACGTCCTGACCTCGAAAAATTAAAAGTAGGAGGTAGGTATTTCGGATGGGAACCGTTGATAAATGAAGAAGAAAGAAATTTTATTTTTGAGTAATGCTTGTGTTTTTTAAGTTAAATTCGGTAATACGAGCCTCCTCTTATAAAGTACAAATAACACTACGGTGCGATCCCACCGCAACATCCCTTCGTTTTTCTGGCTCCCTAGTCCGATGCGTTGCGTCACCGCACTACATCGCAACGTATCGTACGCCATGTAGGATGACGCAGTGTTACCGCTCAGGCATCACAACGCACCGGCAATGCATCGTATGCCATGTCACTGTAGGATGACGCAGCGTTACCGCTCAGGCATCGCAACGCACCGGCAATGCACCGTATGCCATGTCAGTGTAGGATGACGCAGCGTTACCGCTCAGGCATCGCAACGCACCGGCAATGCATCGTATGCCATGTCAGTGTAGGATGACGCAGCGTTACCGCTCAGGCATCGCAACGCACCGGCAATGCATCGTATGCCATGTCAGTGTAGGATGACGCAGCGTTACCGCTCAGGCATCGCAACGCACCGGCAATGCATCGTATGCCATGTCACTGTAGGATGACGCAGCGTTACCGCTCAGGCATCGCAACGCACCGGCAATGCACCGTATGCCATGTCAGTGTAGGATGACGCAGCGTTACCGCTCAGGCATCGCAACGCACCGGCAATGCACCGTATGCCATGTCAGTGTAGGATGACGCAGCGTTACCGCTCAGGCATCGCAACGCACCGGCAATGCATCGTATGCCATGTCAGTGTAGGATGACGCAGCGTTACCGCTCAGGCATCGCAACGCACCGGCAATGCACCGTATGCCATGTCAGTGTAGGATGACGCAGCGTTACCGCTCAGGCATCGCAACGCACCGGCAATGCACCGTATGCCATGTCAGTGTAGGATGACGCAGCGTTACCGCTCAGGCATCGCAACGCACCGGCAATGCATCGTATGCCATGTCACTGTAGGATGACGCAGCGTTACCGCTCAGGCATCGCAACGCACCGGCAATGCACCGTATGCCATGTCAGTGTAGGATGACGCAGCGTTACCGCTCAGGCATCGCAACGCACCGGCAATGCACCGTATGCCATGTCAGTGTAGGATGACGCAGCGTTACCGCTCAGGCATCGCAACGCACCGGCAATGCATCGTATGCCATGTCAGTGTAGGATGACGCAGCGTTACCGCTCAGGCATCGCAACGCACCGGCAACGCATCGCGTGACGTCGGTCGCTTTAATACACGAGTCACGACGCGACGTGGCTACTCGCATATTATCTATCATGCAGTAATAGTTGGTGAAGACTCTCATTATAGTAATCATAGTCGTTGCCTGCTTGCAGTGTACGTTTGATGCAGCTGTCAGGATCCCAGGCGGGCTATGTCCTTTGTACAGACAACAAAAGAGATATCTAGGCAGGGCATACTAACATATTTGTATGTGTATTGCTTCATGTTCAATTTTATGACAATATACAATTTTGTGTTAGTGTGTTACAACAATGGGTGACTGGTAATTAATGACCGATACTAAAACACATGATTGTACTCATGATAACAAACAACTTTTAGTATGAGACCAAACGTGAAATTGAGATTTCCGGTTTGGTGTCATAGAACATCGGTCACTAATTACCAGTCAACCTATATATTAAATTTAACATGAAGCAATACAGATACAAATGTGTTAGTGTGTCCTGCGATCCTGCCTAGATATCTCTTTTGTTGTCTGTACCTACATAGAGGCCTATCTATATTCTATGTTAGAAGGTTTGGTTTCCGCACTTAATCCTTCAGGCGGACCATTGTGCGTGGCCATGGCGGCTGCTGGTGATTATTCCAACAAGCCCAACTCCCTCCAGAAGATGATCAAGTCTCCTAGTCTGTTCTACACTAACATTGCATCGGTGAACTTACATTTGCAGTTGGAATGTTTGGGAGACCATGTTTTTCAACTACAGTGTTAAGTTTGTTTTTGGGATAAATTCATTCCAACTAACGGAACCCTTCACTGTGCGTGGTCCGCCACGCACTTGGCTGGTTTTTTACTTAAAGAAATCTTCAAGGACTCCAAGGGTAAGGAGTTTCTATATCGATATTATGTTCGGTCCCCTCGCCTACCTGTGCGTGTTGTAAATTGTGTAACTGTACCAAACGAGAATTCGCTGCACCATTGGTCGCGTGCGCGCATGCATGATCACGCGACCTGCACCATTGCACATGGTTGCAGCCATAGATATAAGAAAGAAGGAGATGTGCCCAGTATTCCAGTATGTTAAGGCGAAAGCGCCAGGGTAGCCCGCGAAATTCAAAATTACTTACGTTTTTTGTAATTTGTAGGTCAGTATGAGCTTGTATGTTGATTAAAATATGATTCGCGGCCGTAGCTAATATGGCTTTACAGAATTATAATCATTAGAATCAGCAATACAGCTCCATAAGTTAGCATTTACCTCAAACCTCATGATTTCGTGAAATCGCTAGATTTGAGGTAAATGCTAACTTATGGAGTTGTATTGCTGATTTAATGATTATAATTCTGTAAAGCCATATTAACATACAAGCTCACACTGACCTACAAATTGCAAAAAACGTAAGTAATTATGAATTTCGCGGGCTACCGTGGCGCATCAACCTTAAGGCCCTGCATCCAAGCTTGGTTTAGCTCGGTGTGTAAGTGAAATGGCGTTATGGCTGTCTAGTTTGACGCACGAGATAGAAGACTCTCACGCGCACCAGAATTATGTCGTAAAAGTGCAAATAAAATCGTATAAAATTAGAAATTAACTATTTAATAATAAATAATCCATCACTGGATGCAGTTTGGCATTTGACATTTTATGGTATATTTTTAATTATAATTATTAATTGTTAATGAAGGGATAAACAGCTTTTAAAGATTATTAAGAGGTATCTTTGAAGATTTTATTGATGTATTAAAGTATGTTTAATTATATTTTGATTTTCATACCTGTATGCGAAAAGGACTTGAAAATATCATATTTTTTTCACTTGTCAAAATTATTTACGGTTTATGAGATACACAAAGCTTTAAATAACCACGTTTTTTACCGTTTTCAAGAAATCTCCGCCTTAAAATGTATCGGAACCCTGTGTCTCCACTTTGTCCCTTTGTCACTTTCATGATTTTAAAGACAAATACGGTAAAGTACTTGTAAGTACATACCTACATATGGAAAGTGATTCCATGATTTGCATAGTTTTTGTTTTGGCTTCGGTGTTTACAAGAAACCACTGAACAACACGGCATTGAGTTTCTTATAAATTGTCACGGTCACAGTGTAAAGCGCACTAGTTCTCGGAGACGGCTATGTGATTATGAACGGCTCATACTGAGCATGTCGCGCGGACACAGATTCGCCCGCTTGCCACTTCTCCTGTTTTTTATATTTCTATGGTTGCAGCTCATTAAAATGTATCAGACGTACTTATTTAACGGCTAGATTAAATCTATCTAAACTATAATATCTGATTGACTAATTTGAAATGATGATCAATTAATTGTTCTCACCCTATCCAGTATTATACCATCATGACAGTTAGCATATTAAAATTAGTATTAAAGAGGTTTGTTTATTATTGTGACACTGTAGCTTAACAAACTTTGACGACACGGTTGGCGCAGTGGTTGAGCGATTGACTGCTGTGCAGCATGTCGCGGGTTCGATTCCCGCACGGAACAAATATTTGTACGACCTACAAGTATTTGTTCCGAGTCTGGGTGTTTTTCTATCTATAATATGTATGTATTTACAAAAAAAAAATGTATATAAGTAGTTTATCAGCCATCTCGTTACCATAACACAAGCATTAGGTTGCTTAGCTTGGTACTAGATGGCATTATGTGAAATGTCCAAGGATATAAAAAAAAAAAAACTATTTATATTGCTGTGCCCTAGCAAGGTTCATGTATGAAACCTATAAATACTTGTAAAGTAGTACTCAACTAATAAGGCTTATCGATGTACCTGCGCAGAAGATGAATTTTCAAAGCGCGGGAAATGCTATTGACCAATCAGCACGCTCCACGCTTTTTCCTGTACCGCCATTGGTCGCAGCTGCCGCCATTTTAGCGCGCGCCGCTTGACAGCCGCCATACTTGCGAGTGAGATGGAACTAACAGCTGCAGTGTATTATGAACCTTATAGTAGTGATGTAAGGTTGATTGTAAGTTTTAAGCAATCTCGTTAATCTTCGGGGCCATACTTTCTTTTCTGCGCGAACGAAGATTCACGACGCGCCTTATTAGTTGAGTACTACTGTAACAACTTGTAAACTACTTGAATGTAATAAATGATGATTATGATAATGAGACCTAAATATTTGTCGTGTTTAGATATCGATACCTACACGTCATCGGAGTTTGGCTAGCTAATCCAATTTGACCCTGTATGTTTGGGCTGTGTTTTGATTACAAAGAGTGTCCACGAAGGTTCTTGCCCGTTCTTCTCCATAGGAACATACTTCGCTACGTTTTGGAATGGGCAACCAGCTTCTTTCTGACTGACCAATTTCTTGACAATTATAAAGGAGTCCTGTAATACTGAACAATTAAACATGTCTCTAAGGTAAAACTTTGTATCATTAAGTATAGGTACCCTATAGTAACATAATCATCAATAACCAATTTCTAGAAGCCTCTTCAAGACTCAAATCTCTAGTTGACCGAAATATAATCATCAATAACCAATTTCTAGAAGCCTCTTCAAGACTCAAATCTCTAGTTGACCGAAATATAATCATCAATAACCTATAGTAACATAATCATCAATAACCAATTTCTAGAAGCCTCTTCAAGACTCAAATCTCTAGTTGACCGAAATATAATCATCAATAACCTATAGTAACATAATCATCAATAACCAATTTCTAGAAGCCTCTTCAAGACTCAAATCTCTAGTTGACCGAAATAACAATTGCCAATGAATCTCTTGACAAGAGTTTTATTAATTGAGTATGCCTTGAGTGACCGCGGTAATTTCATTGTAAAAAAAAAACCGGTCAAGAGCGAGTCGGACTCGCGCACCGAGGGTTCCGTTCCGATTTCTGAAAAATTGTGCTATTTAGATACATCGTTTTATTTTTCCTATAATCTTTACATAACCTTCTATCACATAGAATAATTTCAGATTTTTCTCTTTGCAAACTTCGGACATAAGGGGGGAACGGTATTTTTTTTTACATTTTTCATCAAAAGTCGAAAAGTATGCGGCCTAAAAAAAAATTAAAAATAGTTTGAGAATGTGCAGACAGCGCTCTTTCATATGATACCCCACATGCCCTAGTAGCCCCACTTTAAATTTTTAAGACCCCCTTTCAGTCGCTGTTGCAAAAAAATACAAGTATTTTTATTTATTTTTTATTTGCAAAATAGTTGGGTAAACGTCATCTAAAACTATCCCAAATTTCAAGTTGATAGCATCAGTAGTTCCTGAGATATCCAGCTGTGACAGACAGACAGACTGAGTCACACCTTAGGGGTTCCTTTTTTACCATTTTGGTACGGAACCCTAAAAACAGTCAGTTCGGTCTGCACCATTTAGTCCGGTCAATTTAGACATTCGAAGTTACATAAAGTCCCAACAAGCTGAATTTCTGTGAAATTGTTCAAAACATAATTATAAACAATGTCTAGAAGTTCCCCATCATTCCCCTGTAAGGAAAAAATTTTATTCAAGGTCAAAGGTAAAAAAATGAGTTTTTCGCGATTTTCAGCAAAACGGTAAGTTTTATCATAAAAGTACCTAAGACAAAAATTGTAGATCATAAAATTATCCATAAAAAATGTATTAATACTTTTTTTCTTACGAGCCACCGTTTCTGAGATATAACGATTCAAAAAGTTATAAAAGTTGTTATCGTCATAATATGCTCACGTTTCCACGCCACCTATGAGGTAGTGTACTTAGCGCGTTTTTTTAACGTGGTTTCCCCAGTAGGCCTACTCCACGGGTCAGTTTTGATCCTGTTTAATGTAAAAATATTGCATAATAACGGAAATTTTCAAAGATTGGGAAAGTTAAAAGCGATGTAAATTAAATAAAGTGTTGAAGTTTATTCGTCTTATTCGTAAGTTTCAAATTCTTGTTCTTCTTCTTGATCTTCTTCTTCTTCTTCTTCTACTGCTTCTTCTTCATCTTCATTTTGGATGCAAGTAAATTGCGTCAATAGCGATGTATCGCATGATACTTCGTCGGAGTCAAACGAATCCTCCATTGTTTGTGATTCAATATTAGAGCACGACCGGCCTTGACAATTTGTGCATGCCAAAGAACAAGACAGTCCGACTTTTTTGCAACCACATTTAGCACTGCATCCCTTTTTGCAGTTGCAAAAAATAGTGTTCAGCAGTTTTTCCGGCGCAGGTGGAAGTAAAGTTTGAACTGGCTCTAATATATTGTTGACCAACTTCCAACCCCACTCTGTAGGGTCTAGCTGATAACCAAGCCACACTTGAACTTGGTAATATACTCGAAAAAGATGTTGGTGAGCAGCAACTGAGGTTGGAGGAAGACAAGCTAATTGAACTTGTTTTTTATTTTTAGTATTTTTAACGAAACATGCATATCGATGCTTATTTAAACAGGTAGTTTTTTTAGGAGCTCCGTACATAGAAATAAGAAAGCGGATGCCATTGGTAATAACTTCTTGTTGAGTTGAATTACTCTTTTTAAAAACTTCAGCTTCTTTTTTTTTTTTTTTTTTAAATATAACTACTCTAGATGTATATACGTGGCGTACTCATGTATATTATGACGATAACAAAACTTTTATAACTTTTTGAATCGTTATATCTCAGAAACGGTGGCTCGTAAGAAAAAAAGTATTGATACATTTTTTATAGATAATTTTATGATCTACAATTTTTGTCTGAGGTACTTTTATGATAAAACTTACCGTTTTGCTGAAAATCGCGAAAAACTCATTTTTTTGACCTTTGACCTTGAATAAATTTTTTTCCTTACAGGGGAATGATGGGGAACTTCTAGACATTGTTTATAATTATATTTTGAACAATTTCACTGAAATTGAGCTTGTTGGGACTTTATGTAACTTCACTCTCATTTTTTGGTCTAAATTGACCGGACTAATTTTATTATTTGCGAAGATTTCATGCCACAACAACACCATTTATTATTGTAACAGACAAACAAACATCTTTAGTTAATTAATTGGGATTATTTGGCACCGTTTATTGCTTACAGAACCCAAAAAAAAACGTTCCTAATCAGCCATTAAAAACAACAATAAGAAGACATGAGTGGATGAAGGTGATATGTCGCATTTTGAGATGTTCGCTGTTCTATGCATGGATGATGGTGTTATGTACATACAAACAATTTTATACCTTAAAACAACCACGTTTGTGGCTATTTTAGAAATTCACTACTCGATGAAGGTGTCAGTCATGTACAGCAGTACTTAACTAATATGGCTTATACAACGTGTAATGCTAAATGCGCAAAACCTCTTAAGGGGTCATTGTACTCATCATTATGAACAACTTTTACTATGGGGCCAAACCTGAAATCGCGAAAAAAAAATCAGCTGTTCAGTACATTTTGACGAAATTTGCGAACATAAATGTACTGAACAGCTGATTTTTTTTTCGCGATTTCAGGTTTGGTCCCATAGTAAAAGTTGTTCATAATGATGAGTACAATGACCCCTTAAGAGGTTTTGCGCATTTAGCATTACACGTTGTAGATGTACCTGCGCAGAAGATGAATTTTCAAAGCGCGGGAAATGCTATTGACCAATCGGCACGCTCCACGCTTTTTCCTGTACCGCTATTGGTCGGTAGCTGCCGCCATGTTAGCGCGCGCCGCTTGACAGCCGCCATACTTGCGAGTGAGACGGAACTAACAGCTGCAGTGTATTATGAACCTTATATAGTAGTGATCTAAGGTTGATTGTAAGTTTTAAGTATTCTCGTTGATCTTCGGGGCCATACTTTCTTTTCTGTGCGAACGATGATTCACGACGTGCCTTATTACTTGGGTACTACTGTACACTATTATTTTTAATCAATATTGGAAGAATGTGGTATGGGCACTTAACATTTTTATAGATGCCTAAAAAGTAAAAAGTTAACTTTTCTGCAGTGGATGAAGGAGCTATGTGGCATTGCACTGCACTTTCAGTGAATGAAGGTGTTATGTGCCGCAAATAATAAAAAATAAAAAAAATATTTATTTTTTACCAAAATTTGTTAAACCGGAATATCGATATTATTATCAATCCATTCTTGGAGAAGAATAACCGTTTTTCGTTTTTTTTTTTCTAATTTCTTATGTAACTGTCTCCTTCAGACTTCATTTTCTTAAATTGACTAAAATATTTCTTTGCGGAAGAAGGAGTTATGTTCAGTTTTTCTTAAAATAAAGTAGTAAAAATACATTTTATTCTTTAATTTCTCCCTATTTTAAAAATACTAAACGGTTGGCGCCGCCAGACACCCTTATTGAATAAAAATACATTAAAGGCGTTTTGAAATATCCCAAAATGTTTAAATGCGAAACTCAATTTTCTCGAAATTAGAATTTTGCGTCATATTACCTTCATCCACTCATGTCTTCTTTATTGCCACCAGCTACTAGGCTAACATAAAACGTAAGCGTACAGATTCAGCCAGTCTTCCCAAGAGTAAACATAAATCTTCGTAAATCGGGATTACCTAACAGTTAGCCTGAATTTATTACCCGGGATCAATTTAACCCTTTCTAAATAAATAGGGTTACAGTGACAGTTATGAACTCTGTTGGGACTTGATCCGATCTTGTTTTTTAGGGTTCCGTACCTCAAAAGGAAAAAACGGAACCCTTATAGGATCACTCGTGTGTCTGTCTGTCTGTCTGTCTGTCTGTCCGTCTGTCCGTCTGTCACAGCCAATTTGCTCCGAATCTAATGGACCGATTAAGTTAAAATTTAGTACACATATGGATTTCTGTGACCCAAACGCGTACAGCTAAAGTAAATATATGAATTTTGAATATGAGAGTCACTTTTATGGGGAAAATAAGAAAATTTAAAAAAAAAGTTTTGTAAACTGTACCGAGTGACATATCAAATGAAAGAACTTACTATGAGGGTCTCAAATATATTTTTTTTATAATTTTTAAACTTATTGTTTTTAAGTTATTTAAGAAAATAGACGAAAATTGACCATTCCCCCCCCCTTATCTCCGAAACTGCTGAGCCTAAAATTTTGAAAAAAATATAGAAATTAGTTCTATACCTGTAGATTACAGGAAAACCTATAAGAAGTCTGTGGTCTTAAAATAACATGGTAAATCGATATATATAAAAATATCAAAGTCCTGACTGAGTCACTGACTAATATACCAACGCACAGCCCAAACCAATGGACCTAGAGACTTGAAATTTTGCACATAGATACCTTATATAGTGTGAACATCCACTAAGGAAGGATTTTTGGAAATTCCATCCATAAGGGGGTAAAACAGGGGATGAAAGTTTGTATGAAAAATCCTATCCCTTGAGTTAATAGACTTGAAACTTAGCACGAATATTCATCTAAGTAAATTATAAAGTTTATCATTTTTAGTTTTCCTAAACTACCCCCTAAGGAGGGATTGGGGGTGTCAAAGTTTGTATGGAGGAACTTTAACACGCGGTCCGATTAACTCAAAACTCAGTTTTTATACTTGAGACCAAAAATTAAGACTAACGTGTTTTAGGGTTTTCCAAAAATCTACCCCTAAGGGGTGAAAAGTTAATTTTATAGCGGAGGATTTTATTAGGGGCTTGATTAACTCTAAAATTGGTGTAAATAATGTTTGAGTCAAGTTATGGAAACATACCAGACGATTTTTGAAATTCTTTAGGTATCTGTGTTCGTGAAAACAGAGATACAGTTTATATGAAAAATCTTATTAATTTGGTTAATGAACTTGAAACTTAGCACAGATACTTGCATAAGTAAGTAATAATGTTTGTCATTATTAGTTTTTCAAAACTACGCCTCAAATGAGGTTTAGGGATGTTAAAGTTTGTATAGAAGAATATTTTAAAGCGCAGTCCGATTAAAAAAATGGTACTTTGAGTCAAGTTAGGAAACTTGCCAAACGAATTTTCACCGATTTTGACGGCATATAGCTGATGTTTTAAGGAGTAACTTGGGCTATTTTTATTTTAGAAAAATAGTTAGGGTTCCGCGCAAGAAAATTAAAATCCATGAAATCAGACAACCACGTACAGCCCAGTACAAACTTACTAAGCCTCCGCTGTCTATTACGGCTATAGCAACAAATAATAAAAATAAAGCAAAGTTAAAAATTTAAGGGGTCGGTCCCCATACAATAAACTTTTCATTGTGAAAAAAATAAATAATCTAGCATGTGGGGTGTCATGTCATTATTTCATCACCGCTGCTCTCAAAACGGTGAAGGAAAACATCGTGAGGAAACCGGCATGTCCTAGAACCAAAAATTCGAAGACATGTGACATCTACCAACCCGCACTGGGCCCGCGTGGTGGATTACGGCCCGCTCCCTCTCACCGAGAGGAGGCCTGTATTGTATCCCAGCAGTGGGAACATTATAGGCTGATTATGTGTTATGTGGGGTGTCATCGTCTAGAACTCATTGAGTAGAGTACAAACATATTTTTTTTTATCTTTTAACATTAAGAAATAGGGGGCCGTAAAATTTGTAAATTTTAGACCATTTTTGTACGAGCTCTAGCGCAACAATTCAACAAATTAGGAATTTGAAACTTCTTTATACCATGTAAGTACCATGAATACTGTATTTAATCAACAATACTGAAAACGGCGATTCATAAGGTATTTTGTTTAAACATGGGTGATTTTCTGCAACTGCAAAAAATAACCTTGTAATTCACAGTATCATTATAAAATAAGTAAAAAGTTATCTTTGCGATTGTTAAACATATAATATGGTACGGAACCCTTCGTGCGCGAGTCCGACTCGCACTTGACCGGTTTTTTTCTATCTATGGAACTTTAGGAATAACAGCCTCGTTAGTCTGCCTGGTTAAGCTGCGCTTGCCATGGTGATTCTACAGATGGGTGACTACTTTTCGTGCTTGGGTAACGTTGCCTACGAAGCAGCCGCTCTCAACTGTCAAATGAATATCTATGACAGTCGATAACGGTAGTCAGAAGCATGAAAATCTGAGAACAGCACCCTAATTGCGTAACACAATATCAATCGAAATCTGTATCATTTGAAGCAAATTGCTAGTGCATTGTTTAATAAATATTGAAAAAAATTGTCTACTCGACAACGTAAATGATGCAATGAATTTTGTGGAACTGTCAAAATAAAATCGATTCCGATTGATAGTGTGTACGTAATAACCGTAGAGTGTCGGTACAGCCTGTAACTGTCCCACTTCTGGGACTCAGGCCTCCTCTCTGTGACAGGGAATTGGCTGATATGCACGTATGGCCACCACTACGAGTTGGATGTCTCATGTTCTAGAACATGTTTCCTCACAATATTTTCCTTAACCTCGAATAAATTTCGGTATTTGCTCTCCATATGCATTGCTCTTCATGTAATATCTCTATTATAATTTTTGTAACTTCTGCATGGTCAAAAAAATAAAAAAATATCGTTTCCATTAAAAATCTTAGTTGTATAAAAATCTAATGCAATGAATTGGGAACAGGCACTGAAATCTGACATACCTAGTTTGGGTTTCAGAGGCTTCATAGTTTTGTAACTCAAATTTATTTCAATAAAGATTTTTTTTTAATCTAAAATAATGAAATTCAGCCGCATCTTGGGATAAAAACTATGTAAGTTACTACATTATTTCCATCACCTCCCTCGTGTTTCGTGCAAATGCGTTCAGTTCCTAAGCCGTTTTAAAGTAGAAGCTAACATTAGCGTTGCGTGCTATGCAATATTTATTGAGTCTACTGCCGAGCGCGCTGTTAACTTAGGTAGTGGCCACTACTTACACACGGTAACTATTTAATTCTAGAAATTGGGTTAGTTTGAATGAGGTGGGAAAACTGATAATAGCAACATGCTATCAAATTGTTTGCTGAAATTGTTTTGTTTCATAAAAAAACCGGTCAAGAGCCAGCCGGACTCGATTTCTGTAAAAGTGTGCTATTTAGAGACATCGTTTTATTTTTCCTGTAGTCTTTACATAAACTTCTATCACATAGAATAATTTCAGATTTTTCTCTATACAAACTTCGGAGATAAGCGGTGGGAACGGTATTTTTTTTACATTGTTCATCAAAAGTCGAACACTATGCGCTCTAAAAAAAAGAAAAAAAATGTTTGAGCGCTCTTTCATATGATACCCCACATGCCATAGTAGCCCCACTTCGAATTTTTAAGACCGCTTTAAGTCCCTGTTACAAAAAAAAACATATACATTTGTATTTCTTTCTTATTTGCAAAATAGTTGGGCAAATGTCATCTAAAACTGCACCAAATTTCAAGTTAATAGTATTAGTAGTTCTTGAGATATCCAGCTGTGACAGATAGACAGATAGACTGAGTCGCACCATAAATAAGTGTTCCTTTTTACCATTTTTGCTACGGACCCCTAAAAACGCCATATTATCTGTGGGAACGGTTTTCCTACGCCCGTCCTTCTGATGCACCTTGCAGGCCGCATCTTGCAAATCTCATGAAATTTCATTTAATCTCATAATCTCATTAAATCCCCTCTCAGAAACAAATACCTTGCTTGAGTTTGAATTACAATAGAATAGAATACTTAGAATAGAATATATAGGAAACAAATACTTTGAGCTTGAGTTTGAGTTATCATTATCACACTTTAACAATAATCTGAAGAAAAACGGTCACGATTCAGCAAAATAAACAGTAAATAGAGGAAATCCAGTGAATCACGGCAGGAAATATCCGGATCAAATTGACACGTAGCCAGGAAATTGACCAATTAACGGTTTAACCACCGCGAATTAACCTCCTGCTGTAATAAAATTAATAACTACACGTCAACAACCATGTTACCATGTCGTTACAACCATGACACCACCAAAATAAGACAATATTAGTAGCACACAAGTTGCGAGTCAGTGACCAGGGACCAACGGCTTAACGTGCTTTCCAAGGCACGGTATGTAAAGATGGTCACCCATCCATGGACCAACCCCGGCAAGCGTAGCTTGTATGTATATGTATCGACTCGTGCGGCTGTTATTACTTAGGGCCCTCGCTCACGGCGACTTTTTGTAGCGATGCAGTAGCGATGCTGTCGCGCATCCGCATCGATACAGTCGCGAAGCGGTCGCTAGCTGTGTGCCCTCGCCCACGGGCCCAGATTCAGTCGCGATGCAAACGCGATACTGGCGCGCTTCTGTCGCAATGCAAACGCGATTCAGTAACGGCACAAAAATACCTGCGATCACTACAGTTGCAAGATGGACTCCGTTGAGGCAACATTAGTCACGTTGTCTTTGGTGCTGCTTTTACGTAAGCAGCCGAAGCGTAGGCAACGAAAGTTCGGTTCTCCACTCACGCGCCACCCTCCCTCTGTTCTCTCCCCGATGTCGTCCGACAAGTCGCCGTAGGCGAGGGCCCTTAGTCACAAGCTCCTCTGTCTACGTACGAAATGTAAATAAAACGGTCGAAACAAAAACTCTCAAAAAAGCAGAAGAACATCTAAAACAACACAGCAACCGATCGGCCGTGTTCCGGAAGTCAATTAACTGCTCGCTGTCAGCGCTTCATCGGCTTTTTTATTTATGGCTCGTGATAAATCTAATCTTCTAGAGACTCTGAAGTCTTGGTAATGGTACATGACTTCGTGAGGCTTCTGAAGCTGATTCACACAACAAAATATTTTTTTTATATTCTTTTTTGAAATCTTTAGATGTACAGGGTGTTTCTTTTCAGATGTCAAGACAGTGCGAGCTGATAGCAGAGTACCATACCTATCGATTTAACCCCCATGTATGTTCTACGATTTTTCGTAGTTTTCGAGTTATTTTGGATCCCTCATTTCATATCAATGGTAAGGTACCACAGTATGTACTTATAGTAGGTACTGAACTAAAATACTAATTAAACTTTGAAAATGATTACATTTATCTGTACCGTAGCTTAACGGTACTAAGGTTATATTATTAATAATCACCGGTAAATGTGATTTTCTTACTTTTACCTCGACTTTCGGTAATTATTATTAATGATAGACAATTATTAATAATTTTCAATTAATCACAATTACCATAACATATGGATCACTATGGAAGCTTGTTGACATACACGTTTTTTCTGCGGCGCGGTTTGTACGCTGTACCGTAAAGAAACCGTGCCGTGTACAAAGGGCCTATGCATGAATAATAAACAAAATGAACCCTGATGAGCTCCACAGCCAAAACCTTCGGACAATTCTCCATTACAAGATTAACACACAATATTTTAATTATACTTAATTGCCTTCTAAATGCGACGTCCGTCCGCTGGGACACATTATATACGTATACCGTACGTAATGATGAACATCGCGTAATTTGACCAATGTACGCACAAATTGGATTAAATATTTATAATTGGAGTGTTATAGCGGTTTTTGGTTGTAGGATATTCACTTTTGTGTTATAAAATGTTTGGTTGAAAATGTTTATTACAAGGCTCTTAAATAGGTACTGTCATTCTACAGGGTGTGGTCAAAATTAAGGGTGTGGTACAGACCATCAAAATGAACAACTTTGTCCATGGGACCAACATCGTAATCGCGAAAAAATAATCAGCCGTCCCATACATTTGCGGCGAGTAGGTATTGAAGTTTTCTATGGGACATTTGTAAATTTTTTTGCGATTACGATGTTGGTTTGGTCCCATGGAGAAAGTTGTTCAGTTTGACGGTGTGTCCCTTAAATTTGGCCACACGTTTCTAGTACATTCTGTACCTATACGGTTGTCACATTGGCGGACTAACAATTTTGGTTAATAAATTTATAATTGCATTGAAGACCTGGATGATACTCGCACATACCAGGGTATCATAGCACAATTACAATCCACGCGTCATGTTCGTGAACGGGCGCCGTCAGTTGAGACTGGTCATCCCTTATCTGCCAGGGCTTATTTTTAACTTTATATTTTGACTTACTCACATGCAGAAGCAACAAAAATAATGTACCCAGGATGTTGTATTACTTATCTTGATTTAAAAGAGTGTCCGTGGAGTTTCTTGCCCGTTCTTCTCCATAGAGATCTACGTTTTGGAATGGGCAACTAGGTTCAACTTTCTGACTTACTGACCGACTCTTTGACAATTCAAATGTGCCTGTAATTGGTTTAATTGAATTAAATGCTAGTTTGAGTTTGACAAAAGAGAGGAGTCCAATATAAACTACAGTCCCTATTATAGGCTCTGAAGGGTTGAGGAACAATGAAATCCACAATATTACACATAAAGATTATTTTTCCCACCCCTCCAGAATGGTTTCCATTTCTATTTTGCACTTGTCACACTAAGCAGTTAAGAGCTCGCTCTTGTGGGTGCATATTCCAGCTCTTTCTATTGAGGGCCAGCTCCTTGACCCGCTTATGAGGAATTGAAGGTTGAGCCGTATAAGGGCGTTATAAAGGTACCGATATCTTTATAAGTTCGCCTGTATTCCGCAAAGGGACAAACAGTGGTTTAGTATGCCCATCTAATAGCGGGTATGAATTCAGACGCTGATTGAAATGAGAGTTTCCTGATGGATAAAAAACCCAATACCGCTTTGCCTGAACCGAAAATCGATCCCAGGGCTCCCATGGTTCCCAATGCTCCCATACTCATCAGTCACAATCCGACCCCTAGATCAAGGTACGATTTCATCAATTATTCAGCTTTCATTAAGAATAAAATAAGAATAAGAATAATTTATTGTATAATAAGTTACATTTGTTGTGTTGTTTCCTGGAACTCACACTAGGATTCCCTGTGTCGTGAGATCCAGGCTCCTTCGTTCCGTTAACATCTGTTGCTACTCGTATACATGAAATAGGTTTGAAAATCTTACAATAAATTTCTTAATTTCAAAGTTACAAAAGAAAACTAATGCTAATACACAAAGAAAAATAGTAAATAACCAAATATGTGTGTATGTTGTGTGTGATTGTGTTGGTTTGTGATATATAAATAGTATGTTAGTGTTAAAGAATAGTAGGTAATTATATAAATATAAATATATGTATGAGTGCATTTTTTTAGGTTAAGTTTTCAGTCATATCATAATCCATAGTCCATAGTAAGAAGCCATTATGTAACCATAGTTTTGCATTTATTATGAATAAGTTGTAGAATTTTGAGTCGTCAGTCATTTTGATTGAAGACGTAAAAAGTATGTCCTTGCCGGGTACCAAACCTACCTTACTAGTGGAACTATGCGTAGTTCATACAAATGAAATATCAAAATAATTTGTAAATCAAACATATTCTTAAGGTAATGTGTATTTTATATTTCGATTGGATTTCAGAATATCTTTAAATGAAAACACTGATTTAAATATGAAATATGGGAAAAATAAGTTTTCTATAGAAATTTGAAATTCCTCATATCTCGTATTTAAATCCTTTCAAAATATATAATTTGGGAACCTATATCAGAAAGGTTTAGGTGGTGAAATAAAGGTAAACAATCTTGATGTGTCTTTTATCATTTTTTATTTTAAAACCTCGGTTTAAAAATAAAATGCAAATAAAAACCATTATAAATACAACAACAATGATTACTAAATCAATTGAACCGTTAGTTTAAGCAGTAGTTTATTTGTTTATTATGTGTTTGTGTAAAAAGTCACATCAAGATTGTTTACCTTAATTTCACTACCTAAACCTTTCTGGTATAGATATGTAATCCAATCGGAATAAATACACACTACCTTAAGAATATGTTTGATTTACAAATTATTTTGGTATTTCGTTTGTTTGAACTGCGCATGCTCCGGGTCCTAGTCAATTAAAGGCTTCACAGGCGGGTGGTGCCCCGGGCAGAAGTAATTCTGCTCAAAAAAATCTTTTTAACACCAAAGTCCAACCTTACTTTTAGGGTTTCGTACCCGAACGGTGCCAAACGGAACACTGTTATTAAGCCTCCGCTGTCCGTCCGTCCGTCCGTTCGTCTGTCTGTCAGCAAGCTGTACCTCATGAACCGTAATAGGTAGACAGTTAAAATGTTCACAGATTGTGTATTTCTATTGCCGCTACAACAACAAACAATAAAAATAAAACAAAGTTAAAAATTAAAAGGGGTAAAATACAAGAAACCTGTTTTTCATAAACATGTAGTCATGTAGTGTTAAATATTGTACAGTGGCACGGAACCGTGCGTGTACGGGTCCGACTCGCACTTGGCCGGTTTTTTAGTTAGTCGGCGATCTAACCCAAAACTTTGGACACAGCTGCGCTTAATGCCAAGTGATAAAATATAATTTATTTGCACCAACTTTAGCTACGGAACATAAATAATAATATGTTTCTTTGTTCAGTAAAATTGAAACTAATTATTATTGGTCTTATTAATTGATTATCTTACTTACCCTCATTTTACATCCGGACAAAACTGCCGAATGGTGTATTGAACACCTACATTTTACCCGTTATAAGAGTCTTATACGTTATAAGAGCAGGTGCTCTTCGGGTATAAATGCCTAACTATATAGGTTGTCTTAAACGTAGGGGTCAAAAAGCAAATGAGGTAAATTGAAGGTACCTATCATTTAAAAATTATAAGTTTAATAAAAAGAGTAAAAATAGAGTATGAAGCGTTGCACAGCCACACTGAACGTAAATAGGGGCATTATTTTGTACCTACACTATGGCGGTATCTTCCAGCCAGATTTGAACTCGCTACGTCGAAAATTTTGTGCAAAAGTTCGAAAAATCCAAGTGAAAGTGTAAAATTTTTTGAAAATGATTAAATTGGCGAAATTTTCTGAACTGTTGAGAATATCCCAACTTTTAAATTTTTAAATGATATGTGGCCACTTCCACTTCACCCCATTTGTCTTTAGACCTCTACGTTTAAAACATCCTGTTTATAGGGAATTTATTACCTTTACTGTGCGAGAAATCTCACAGCTCTGGGAAATGGAACCAACAAAGGAGGACCCTGAAGGGTCCTCCTTTGGCGACGGTAAGTGGGCCACGACATGAATGTCGTGGCCCACTTACCGTCGCCTACAAACGTAAATAATTGTAGGTACTGTGAGGACTCGAATCTCAACAGTGAGTGGATATGGAATAAAAACACAGTAGAGTACAGGAGAAATGGGGTACAGGAGAAATATTCTGATCAGAATAAAATTATAATTCACACTGCCTAAGCGGAGCCCTAGCTAAAATCTATCAAAGAAAGAAAGAAAGAAAGAAAACATATTTATTTAGCACAGACTAAATTAAAGAGGTACACAAAATAACAGCAGACTAAAATAGCAACAATAAAAAAAATAAAATCAACATTTGCGATAACAACAACAAAAAATTACAATGCAGGAATGTGTGCCTCAAAGCTCCAGAGCTCTAAAGGCTGTGCAAAAAGGCCCAGTTCCGCAAAAATGCCCGACAACTAGTGCCTGACGCTGGTTTTCAACTGGACCGAAGTGTGAGGTATCCAATGACATTATGTATATTATCTAAGGAGGTATCAGTCAATCCATAGAGAAAAGCGAGCATCACTTTGCTCTAAGAATAATTCTATGTTTGAACGATCGGAATGTCAGCCAGTAATATAATATCTATGCTAAGGCTTGATTACAACACAAACCTCTACAGTACCTACCTACTTCCATCTCTGAGTAGGTACTTTATAAGGATTCATTAGCATCCTTAAAGGTTAAGTCCCAACTCTATTTCCATTGCCTGGAAGGATGCTAATTAATTCAAAATTAGGCGGATAACTTTTAAAAAAAATCTTTATTAGGTTATCAGTTTGGGGTGCTCGTGGCTAAGTAATAACAGCCACACGGGTCGATCGATCAAGTTAAGCTACGCTTGCCGCAGTTGGTCTGTGGATGGGTGACCATCTTTACATACCAAGACCCCTCCGTGCCTCGGAAAGCACGTTAAGCCGTCCCGGCTGTTATTCGTGGATCTTTGACAGTCGTTACGGGTCATCAGAATCCCGAAAGTCTGACAACCAGTCTTACCAAGGGGTATCGTATTACCCAGTTACTGGGTTCTGGAGGCAGATAGGCAGTCGCTCCATGTAAAATACTGGTATTCAGCTGCATCCGGTTAGACTGGAAGCCGACCCCTTCCCCAACATACCTAGTTGGGAAAAGGCTAGGCAGATGATAGGCGTCATACATTTTGTCGGAATACATAATCGGAAGAAATGTCTACAAATTCATTATTTAATATTGAAAAACTTGTTGGCCGTGATAACTAGGCCAATTGGAAGTTCGCAGTAAAGGCGTATCTCGAACTTGAAGATCTTTGGCAGTGCATAGAAACTAAAGATACCGCCAAAGTTGATTCCGCAAAAGACATTAAAGCGAAATCAAAACTGATATTATTAGTGGATGCTATCAATTATGTTCACATTCAAGATGCGAAAACTTCGAAGGAAGTCTGGTCGAACTTAGAACGAGCGTTTGATGATAACGGTTTAACAAGAAAAGTAGCATTGTTGAAGGATTTAATTACAACAACATTGGAATCCTCAAAAAGTGTCGAAGATTATGTAAATAAAATTATGACGTCTGCACACAAGCTGAGAAACATAGGTTTTTCCGTCGACGACGAATGGCTTGGCACATTAATGCTTGCGGGTTTGCCGGACTTATACAAACCCATGATTATGGCAATAGAGAGCTCAGGAGTAAAAATCAGTGCAGATATTATTAAAACTAAACTTTTACAAGAAGTTCAGAGTTCAGAAACTACTGCTTTTTATTCAGTTAAGAAGAAAACTTCTGAAAAACAGAATAATGGAAAACACAAAGGACCAAGGTGTTTCAATTGCAATAAGTATGGTCACTTGGGTAAACATTGTCGTGTACAGAAGAAAACACCAAATAAAAGTGAAGATAAAAGTTTTGTAGCAGCATTTACAGCTTCTTCTGTAACAACAGAGCATGATAAATGGTATGTGGACTCAGGCGCGTCAATGCATATGACAAATCGCAGTGATTGGATGTATGACATGAAATGTCCCCCGATTTCTACCATTACAGTCGCTAACAAGACTCCGTTACCTGTGAAAGGAATAGGAAAAGTTAATCTGGTGTTGCATGATAAAAATAAAAATACAATACAGGTAAGAGATGTTTTGTACATACCTGAACTAGCTGGAAACTTATTGTCTGTCAGTGCAATAGTAAAGAATGGTTGCAAAGTTAACTTTCATGGAAATAGTTGTGAAATTTTCAACAGTAAAGGAGATTTTATCTGTTCAGCTAAATTAGAAAACAACTTATATTTACTTAATGTAATCAGAGAAATAAATAGCAATCTGTGTATTTCTGATATTTCAAATGATGTTGTCTTGTGGCATCGACGCATGGGACATTTAAACTTTCCAGATGTAAACAGACTACCAGAATGCACTGAGGGAGTGAGCCTGTCTTCAGAAAAGGTCAAGCTACCTGTGACCTGCACGACTTGTATAGAGGGAAAGCAGTCGAGACTACCTTTCAACCATGTCGGTTCCGGAGCTTCAGAACAACTAGAGGTGATACATTCTGACTTATGTGGTCCGATGGAGACTCCGTCACTGGGAGGTATGAGATATTTTATAACTTTCATAGACGACTTCTCAAGATTAGTGTATGTATACTTCCTCAAAGACAAGCTCAGTGTTTTAAATGCATTCAAAGATTTCCACAAGAAGGTAGAAAATGAATGTAATAAGAAAATTAAGGTTATACGTACTGATAACGGTTTAGAGTACTGTAATAAAGATTTTGATAGTTATTTGAGTCAGTATGGCATACAGCATCAAACCACTACACCATATTCACCGCAACAAAATGGTCTCGCAGAGCGAATGAACCGCACTCTTGTAGAGAGGGCCAAGTGTATGTTGTTGGATGCTAACTTACCAAAACCTTATTGGGCCGAGGCAACAGCTACTGCGGCATATGTAATTAACCGCTCGCGTACTACAGCTATAAACAAAAAGACCCCATATCAATTATGGTATGGTAAGGTGCCTATTTGGTGCCTATTTGTCAAACATGCGTATCTTTGGTTCTGAAGTCATGACACAAGTTCCCAAGGAGAAACGTAAGAAATGGGACCCGAAGTCACGGAAAATGATTTTTATAGGCTATTGTGATAACACCAAAAGATACCGCCTCGCTGATCCTGAAACAAACAGAATTATCAAGAGTAGAGATGTTGAATTTTTGGAGAATGTTATGAAAAACAACAATGTATACTTACCTTGTGATGTTGACAGCTCTACCGTCGTACAGTCATCACCTGCTTCATCAGCACCTGAACCTGAAACAGAAAAACAACAATTGGAATTAGAATCTTCAGACGTATATGTTAGTGAAAGCTCCGATGAATATGGAACAATTTCAGACGAAGATGATGTTTATGTTCCCAGTAGAAAATCAGATAAAATTTATAAGAACTTACCAGACAGTAACGTCACCTTACGCCCAAGAAACATACCTAAAGAATCTGAAAGTAATTCAAAACCTAGTTATTATTGTTCGATTAAATATCCAAGAGATCCGGAAACTGTAAAAGAAGCTTTATCCTCAGAAAATGCTGATAAATGGAGAAATGCCATGGATGAAGAATATCAATCTCTGAAAAGAAACATGACCTGGACGCTTACTGACCTTCCTCCGGGAAAGAAAGCTCTTCCTTGTAAATGGATTTTTAAGACTAAAACTGATGAAACAGGGGCTGTGAACAGATATAAAGCTAGACTTGTAGTTAAAGGCTACGCACAGAAAAGAGCCATTGATTATGACGAAATATACTCACCGGTTGTAAGATACACTTCTGTAAGATACCTGATTGCACTGGCTGCTAAATATGACCTAGACATTGACCAGATGGATGCCATAACAGCATTTCTGCAAGGAGATATAGAAAATGAAATTTATATGATTCAACCCGAGTTGTATGAAGAAGGAACAAAAGTATGCTTGTTACAGAAATCAATTTACGGTCTAAAGCAGGCCAGCCGGCAATGGAATGTCAAACTGGATAGTGTGCTACAGAAAATTGGCCTTTCTAGATCAAAAATAGATCCATGCATCTATTATTATGTGAAACAACAAACAATGATTTTTGTTGCTGTATGGGTTGATGATCTCATTATATTTTCAAATGATATTAATTTAAAGTCAGAAATTAAAGAAAAATTAAAAGGGGAATTTCACATGAAAGATCTTGGAGAATCAAAACAGTTTATTGGATTGAACATCACTAGAAATCGTAAGGAAAGAATTGTCATGCTTGATCAAGAAAATTACATTACAGAAACATTAGAGCGTTTCGGAATGTCAGAATCAAAACCTGTGAAAACACCTATAGAGGTGAATGCTAAATTTGATACAGTTGATACTGAAAGTAATGAGAATATTCCTTATCGACAGGCAGTGGGATGATTATTGTATCTAGCCCAGGCAACTAGACCAGATATTGGGTTTGCAGTAAATAAACTCAGCAGATATGTTAACAATCCTGGACATCAACATTGGCTCGGTGTCAAAAGAATACTGAGATATCTCCAAGGAACAAAAGATATAAAGCTATGCTTCAGTAAAGATGAGTCGAATGGAATAAGAGGCTACTGCGATGCAGACTGGGCCAGCAGCCCAGAGGACAGAAGGTCCTGCACAGGTTACATTTTTTTTTTTTCAGAATGGTGGTATAGTGTGGAACTCCTGCAAACAACCAACAGTTGCCCTGTCTACAGCCGAGGCAGAATATATGGCTATGGCGTCTGCGACACAGGAAGCGTTATGGCTCCGTCAGCTGCAACTGGAACTTGGTCTGCAAGAAGAAGGTCCCTTACCCATATATTGTGATAATCAGAGTGCAATACGTTTAGCTTCCACTGATTGTTATAAACCTAAAACGAAGCATATAGATATTATAGCCACTTCACAAGACATAGGAAGTTTAATGTGATATAACGTCACGCATTACCTGAAGTGGGGTAAGCTGAGAGTGTAGTGACATTTCACCAGTGTCATTACAGGCTAATGTAGGGGTAGAGTCTGTCAAGCGAGTCGTCTCCACGACCATTTAGCTGATTTCTTATAATGGTAATACTATTATCTGTCAAACGGATTGTCACAACTTCTGTTCTACTAAGCTACAGCATTTTGATACTTTTAGCTCAATTATTTAATTTGTATTAATGGAAATTTAAAGAAGAATGGAAAAGAAATATATTTAATAGATAAATGCACAGTTCACACTATTCATATAGAAAACAAAGGATAACCGATACGGAGTTGGAACCTTCATCATTTTTGTGCGTCATGAATTCATGATACTGACAGTGATTTCTCTTATAAAGGCATTGAATTTCTAGATTCTGATTTTAGTTCTAATAATTGTGACTACTAAATACCTACATTGAAATGCACTTTTTTAAGATTTTTTTTATGTACAAAAATTCAAGTATCAAGCATGTTTTCAGCGTACTATAACAGTGTTGACACATGTAAGATTTTTATTTTTTGCCTCCTTTTTCATTGGACACGACTCGCTTGACTCTAGTAGTGACATTGGGAACACGTCTACTTTATCTTGTGGCGGCATCTGCAACGTCACATGCGAACTACGCATCAAAGACCGGAAGAATCGGTTTCATTTTGACAGTTCTACAACATTCATTGCGTTATTTACGTTGTCGAGCAGACAATTTTTTAGAACATAATTATTTATTTAAATGCCTTAAAACTACCATTACAGGACCTAATGCGACAGTCAAGTCACACACCCAAACTTAAAATGAAAGTACAAAATATATCTAAAAATCATTGTTTATAACATAATCTAAACAATAGTTCTTATGAAGCAATGGATTAGCAATTTGCTTCAAAAACATTCAGGTTCCAATTGATAGTGTGTTACGCAATTAGGGCGCTGACGTCACACAAATTCTGCATCGCGCAAGCAGAGTTTACCGCGCGACTGACATACAACATCCCGACGTCACCCGTCGGGCAGTTGCCCACAATACATACTGTTCGTCATACCTCTATAAAGTTACTGAAAATGTAAATGCAAAAACACTCGAACTGGGAGTGCAACTGGGGAACCCAAGCTCAGGCACAGATTAATACAGATGAGACACTCCGCAGTTTAGGTATGGAGGTGCAAGTACGCGGCGGGCCCCGTCCACGGCGCTAATTCATGACATGAACATACGTTCATAAGGATATAAACAGGCGTCTGACGGGTTAAAGTCCAGACATAATTTTGGTCAGATGAAAATTGTTCATTGTACAATGTGTAAACTGTGAAATCATCTTGCTTTCTCTATGTGTATGTAGTATTATTGTTGTCTCCGAAGCAATTTGTTGTTTGGCTTCTCACAAATTACTGACAGTGGAGAGAAGTGGGTCGCTTCCTTGTTGTGTCGTGTCGTGTGTCAGTTTGTTATTTAAACGCTCTGTAGTTCTGGTTTTCTCATAAAGGGATTCACTATTTATGAAGTATTCCCATTTGAGCACCTATTTTCTGAGCACCGATTTTTAGAGCACCCAAGGTATTCCCATTTGAGCACATACGCTCCAGTAGCTTCTAGTGATGGGGTGTATAATAAAACATATCGATACAAACATTCTGAAAGTCAAGATCTGCCTCCTAAGTTTACTGACCTTGACCTCAACTGCTCCTGCTCCTCTTCTTGTTACTGCTCCTAAGAATCGCTGCTCTTGACTTTCAGAATGTTAAAGTTGAGATCAAGGTCAATGACCCTGCGGTTAAAGTCAATGACCCTGCGGTTAAAGTCAATGACCTTGAGGTCAAGGTCAATGACCCTGTTCATAATGATGAGTACAATGACCCCTTAAGAGGATAACGGTGATTAAAATTACACCCTGTATATTACGTATTTGATAATTAATTTCAACTTGATACATCCAAGCGTTCCTGAGAAAAAGGGTCTTGACAGACTGACAGACAGACAGACAACGAAGTGATCCTATAAGATTTCCAGTTTTTCCTTTTGAGGTACGGAACCCTAAAAACCGAAAATCAAGCTTATCAATAAATTCCAACCGTACATTTTTTACATAGAAATGAAATATTATACCAAGAACCCATAAAAAAGAAAAGCATTATCACAGAAGTCTACACACCGCATGCCACAAGAGGCTCGAATACTGCACGTAAAGAGGTGCCCCGTAAACAATTTAAAATAGAAATTCATGGCATAAAGGTACTGACCAATACGGACCCTGGCTCATGCATAATTTAAACCACGATAAGGTGTTTTTACCATCACCTAAGTATACCGCTACTGAATCTGATATACCCGGAAAATGTTTTAAATGGCAACTAAATAACAGATACTATGCAAAGTAAAAAATAGATGTACAGTGGATTTCATTTATTACGACCTTGGTTGTAGCGACCATTTACTTATACAACGTTAAATCTAAGTCCCTTGAATTTAAGGCATACTCTAGTACAAAATTCAAGTGGCTATAGTGACGTTGGATGTAACGCCGAGTTCGGGAGTAGCGACTATTTTTAATGAATCATTTGTAACAAATTCCTAGAAATCCCATGCAGATATTGCGACTGGAGTCGGCCGCCAGAGACACAAAGATTTCTTTCTTTCACAAACATTTCTTATCTTTTGTTTACATCCACACAGATGGTCAGCTAGTGTGGAGACCTTTACCTTTTGTTTATAGATATCAGCTAAGTAGGTAGGGAAGTGTGTACGTTTCGGAGTTAAAGAACATCGGTCATATTTCTATAGAAGCTGGACCTGAGTTTTATTTTCAGTGTACAGAAGCAAATTATAGTGAGATTTGATTGTTTTATGTAGTAAACACCATCCCTTTCGAAAATAATATCTAAATAGCCAAGATATTTCAATAATGCAAAAAATACTTTTGAGGTTATCGGTGTCCGGAAATCAAAAGCACAGAATAATCGTCACAAGCGGTACCTAGTTATCAGTCTGTAAAACAATGCCAAGGTCAAACAACAGAAGGAAATCCAAAACAGTACAGTACTTATCACAATATTCACACTAACAACAACAACACAACAACAATGCGAGATCGCCGGGTGCAAAGACTACACACTACAGTATATTAGTGTCAAATTGACACCCGTTGTAATTGACAGTATTGACACTGTCAATCCATGGCGCGCGTCGATGACATATTATGACGTTCCGTTGTACACAATTGAACAAAATGCTGATACTTACTATGAATCCACATAATTATTTTTATGACAAGAATCCAATACATAATAAAAACAGCACTAGTTGGTTTGATACACAAGTATATAGAATTGAATTACATCTAATAACGTGAATAATTATAATCTTTGAGTACTAAATCATTTCTTAAGCAAAATGAATCGTCAAAGGTGCGTTCTGAACATGTTATTCTAAATAATTTGCAAATTATGCTATTAAAAAAAAATGTGTTTGTGCTTTTTTTTCTGGCGACTTAAATATCTATTTCTTAAGTTTTTTAAGACCTTAAAAAATACTAGATTTTTACATATATATGGTATATCTGTACACCACCGCCTCGTAGTCAGGTACGATTTGACCGTCCTTCTTTATGGTTCAGTTACAAAGCGATATTCTGAGTAGCAACTGGGTTTAGTAAACTTTTGAATAAGTTGTGAATAGGTATGGCTGTAACGACTTCCAGATATAACGTCGTAAATAGAGTGGTCCCTTCATCATCGTTATACCCGAAATCCACTGTATTTACTTAGTTAAAACAGTGCATTATTCGTTGTATTAATTGCATTTGGGCCAAACCATTTGATATATTAGAGGAAGATATGTTACGCACTAACATCGCAATCACTAAACCTGGACTCGGCGCACGACTACATGCACCGAAACTCGCACATCTGTGATCACAGTCGCAAACCTGACAGGTACCGATAGACAAGGTCAGATATAGGAGCCAGCGCTGTCGTGCAAGCGAAATCGCGTTAGTCGCCGAATGTTTACGATTATGAATGTCATTGAATATCTATCTCGCTCACACAAACATGGCGAAGCAAATATTATAAATATTATTATAATTTTCAACAAATTAACAGGTCTATGAGGTACTTATGAGTGAAAAGTAATCCCGTGGAAATTGTTTTTGGTTTTTGATTTATTTGTAGACATTTTGAAGACACAGGAAGGCATTGTTGCTGCTTATTTAGACGATCACGGTAATTTTACTTAACGTGCTACACAAACGACAGTTCGATTGTGACTAAGGTCAATTGTGTGCGGTCCACGTCGAGGAATGCGAACCATATCTTCCTAATTTAAACATCAATGGGCTAAACTGAAAATATTTGAATTTTGACAAGCTTATTTGCCATCGATACGATAAGAAGAAAAAGTGCATTATTGTCAAACTACCTAACCTACGGCTGGATTGCGCTGTTTATCCACATAACAAAATTATATTTTGTGATATAATGTATCTAACAATTTCACCAAAGTGTTCATAATCAAACATTAGTAAATCAGCCATTAAATTAAACATCGATGTTAATAATAGCATTCACGTTCCATCAGAATTTAGACATTTAATCATGGATTAGACATGGTGAAATACTCGCTACTCCTAATGTCCTGTTAACATTTTAACAGAAGATTAACTAACATGGTATGGTGAAAATAGGTCTTAGGACTTCATGAAAAGCAACAAATTGCATAATAAACCCATGCAACAAACTACAAGCCAATTAAAACTACGTTGCATCATAATAAAGCATGGTACCAGGGCAGAATAACACGAAAGAGCTTATCTAGCAAACTGCTGACGTACCGAAAGTGCCACGAATGGCATGTAACAACAAAACTTTCGGCGTCCGAAGTGCTTGCATTAGTTATGAGACTTTATCGACTCTCGATATCGATGTCCCGTGGGAAATAGAGGCTAGATAATGTAATTCGTTGAGTTTGGAAATATGATGTTTTCTTGAAAAGTTTTGTGTTGTAAGTTGAATTTTCTTCTTTTTTGACCCACGATTTTCTTGAAATTGCAAAATAAATAATAATTTATTTCAAATATTGTTAGTAACGGTCTAACCTAACCTAACCTAACTTAATGTGAGTAAAAACCACACTAGGTATATAAAAAAAATAAACGACTGACACCTATGTGTGCAGCCCTATCCAGTGAGCCAGCATGGGGCTGTCCTATAGAGGCATGACGAACAGGGTGTAAAGTTCACTCATCCTCCATCGAAAAGGGGGGATCCTCCGACCAGACGGGTGTTGTGTCTGGTGGGCTACTGCCGGATGGTTGATGTCGGGATGTTGTATATATGCTAGTCGCGTGGTAAATTCTAATTGCGCAATGTAGGATTGCGTGACGTCTTGTCATTGTGATGCGTAGTTCGTATGTGGCGATGTAGATGCCGCCACATCACTCCCCTCCGGAGGCCGGAGGTCGATAGTGGGCTGAGTCGTGTATCTTGCGATGCTTGCCAGTGCCAGTTGTGGTTCCAGTGAGTCACAACACACTCAGGATGCTATTGGAGCTAGCACGTATTCTACCGAGAACCGAAGCGCACCGTTTCCGTATAATGGCATGAAAACCATCAACCCTGGCCTCGGTGAACTTCCCAGAAGCGCTACAATAGCGTGGTAGACCCAACAGCATCCTGAATACATTGTTATACTAGACATGCAGGGCGTTGTATGCCCTCAGCGAATAAACAATTTAGTTTTTATAAAATAAAAAATAAAATAAATTAAAGGTAGGTTTTTTTGGTCCTAGGTGTTACGTTTCTATTAGTTTATTTAGATCAAATTGACCTACTCCAGGTTTAAAATCAGTTACTAAATAGACGATCTACTTAACTAGCCCATAACTCAACTCAGCCTATCGCAGCCCACTGCTGGACATAGGCCTCTCCCAGTCTGCGCCACAACACCCTGTCCTCCGTCCTCAGCCCATAACAGTATAGTTATAGTTTTTAATAAGATTTATTCTTGTATTAGTTTATTATTTTTTAAGATATTTTGTGTATTTTATCTATGGGCCTAGTTGCCTGAAAATAAAATGATTATGATTATGATTATGATAACTATCATTCAGAAATAAAAATCCAACCCTATCGACTTTACCTATTTATACATTTGACCCCATCACTAGTATTGCACGCCCGGTGCTTGCAACAAACTTAAATTTAGCTCTGACCTACAGCCTATTTCAGATTCTGTTTCAGTCTAGACATAATAGCTTCGAAATACACCATTTTCAAAGTTTTTCAGCTCATCCAAACCTCAGGCCTAGAGTTTTGGATGAAAATTATGAAAACGAATATTTAGGTCGATTCTGGAGTTAAAAAGTTTTTAAGACTTCGAATGTTTTTGTAACGGTACTAAGTTTTTTGTATGAAGAGTTCAGAAAGTTATAAAAACATACATAAGTCATAGCACAGATGACACCACAGTCACTCCGCAGTTTAGGTATGAAGCTACAAGTACACGGCGGGCCTCTCGCGGGGCTAATTCAGTAGGCCAGAACGTATAACAGTTACGTGATGGAAAAGGCAACTTGTAGTTGAATATAACTGTAGGTAATAAGCGTTGTGCGACCTGAATTGCACTTTATTGTGTCGTAGCAAGAGTCGCTTTTTATTTAAATGATTTTGCGGAGTGTCCCATCTGTATTATTCTGTGGTCATAGCTACATACGTCACTTTTCTCTCCTCTGATATCGACACGAAATGTATCAGCCATGATAAAAATATTAGCAAGCCAGCGAGGTAGCTCGGCTGATTGCCCAGAGAACGCCAAACGTGGTACATTTTTAACCCCCGACGGAAACAGAGGGATATTATAAGTTTGACGTGTGTATCTGTCTGTTTCACCGTAGCTCCCAAACGACTGAACCGAATTAGTTTTTTTTTGTTTTGTTTGAAAGGTGACTTGATCGAGAGTGTTCTTTGCTATGATTCAAGAAAACCTGTTCAGCCGTTTGATGATTATCAGCTCTTTTCTAGTTGATGAAGTTCATTTATTATTCTAGGGAAATTAACACTATTTACACTAGGTACTAAAGTAAATGACTAACTAACTATACAGATAAATACAAAAACAAAAGGACACTTAGGCGTCGAAGTACTCGTCCGCATCGATGTCATCCGGAAACGTGCCCAGAAGACTGCCAGCATTGCCACGTTGAATGGCAATGCTAATTCTTTGGCCAAAGAACAAGCCAGCCATCTGGTCACGTGAAGTATCGACCAGTCGGCGAGAAACTTCTTTAAAAAGTAAACGCGCACTCGGGCCCCATGACCCGAGCGTTTCGACCCCAAACGGTTCAAAACTGTAGTTACCTATGAGGTTACAGCATTTGCGCCGCTTGAGGGTCTCAGCAGCCGCAGCAGCGGTGCCAGCACAGCCCGCCGTGCTTGGAACATGAGATGGCGCAAGGGTGTCGACACAGGTTGCGTCCCACACCAGAGGCCTACCCATCTTCCAAGGCAACAACGTCATGCCGTCTGGTCTCTTCCCATCGTCACGTACCAAGCCGTTTGGTTCTAATACCGCTGGTACGCCGGCGGTGACAAGAGCTCGACGAATAATATCGTTAATGCTGGCGTGCCGTAATAATATGTTGATGAATGGATGTGAGCATCTTCCACAGGCAGGCTGATATTAGAATAACATAGTAACCTTGAACTGATGCTGCAGCATCACCTGGACTCAGCCGGACACCCAACTTCCTCACCACCTTACAGCTGAGGTATCGTGTTTGGCCTCATTGGAATGGTCTCAACGATCAGATTATAGATTGATGGCAATCAGGGTCTGATGATGGAGTATGTGTCAAGGGTTTTTTAAATTTTAATTTTTAACTTGTTATTAAGGAGGAGCTCGTGGCTAAGTAATAACAGCCGTACAGGTCGATCCATCAGGTTAAGCTACGCTTGCCGGGGTTGGTCCATGGATGGGTGACCATCTTTACATAGGTACCGAGACTCCTCCGTGCCTCAGAAAGCACATTGAGCCGTTGGTCCCGGCTGTCATTTGTGAATCTTTGACAGTCGTTAAGGGTCGTCAGTAGCCCGAAAGTCTGACAACCAGTCTTACCAAGGGGTATCGTGTTACCCAGTAATTGGGCTGTGGAGGTCAGATAGGTACTGGTATTCAGCTGCATCCGGTTAGACTGGAAGCCGACCCCAACGTAGTTGGGAAAAGGAAAGGCAGATTGATTGATTATTAAGTAGTTATCTCCATTTGTTATTAAGTATTGAAGCTATTGTAATGCTCTACATATAAGACACTGAAAGCCGTTATATCAGTTGACAACTATTGAATTTAATATTACGTACCTACTTCGGATTATTCTTATCCATGTTTCTGTTCATATTCAAGTATAAATTACTCGCGTGGTCGAACGCACAAAGTGACTTTGTAAAAGCGTGCCCCTCCCACTTACTGTTCTACCAGGAATATAGGAAACGAAAGCTCTAAGGAAATATAAAATGTAAGTGGTTTCAAGACCACTTCAGTATAAAGAGATCTTCTAATCATGAACACTGACTGAGATGGCTGTTGAAATTCTTTTTTACATTTTTAATGAGCTCAGTAGGAAGATAAAGACGCGGAGTGTACACACGACTGCACATCAAGCTATACATTTCCAGTTTACGCTGAGCTTTCACTGTAAGGAAATCCTATACAATGCGAGACCAGCTTATACTGGAAATGTATAGCTTGATCTGTAGCCGTGCGTACCTACAGTAGGGTTGCCAACCCTACTATATTAGAGGACTAAATACCTACTATATTTCTGAGAAAAAATATATTGTAGGCGAAACTACTATATTTTAGATGAAAAATTTAATAACATTATTGTTTTAAAATCACTTCTTTTAAAAGAAATATGTTACAAACGAAACGCAACCGATATTTTTTTCTGAATGAAACTTACCAAGTTTCGTTTCAGCAACCAGCAACTTCAGCTTTTATTGAGCGCATATTTTCAGTGATAAATACAAAATGGCGAGATGAGCGCAATGGGGCCAGATCTCATAAAGTCGTGTTACGTACCGTTCTCTTTATAGTTGGTATTACGTACCTACTGAATTAATTCTTAGAGATTTTAGAATTGTGTTTTCTTCACCCCACAACTGGTAATCAGGCTTTTTTGTGTAATTGCCGAGGGTGTTGATTTGAATAAGCTTCCGGTGTTTGCTCATCGCCCATTCGTGGAGCCTTCTGATTGGTTGCGGATGAGCACACTAGCGCCGCGCTCCTGTGTGTTTTTTCACTGTACTACGTACCATACGGTGTCCGCGCATACACGCCACGCGCGATATATACTTTTCTACAAAAATAAGGTCCTTCGGTTGAAAACGTGCTACAATCCCCGCAAGATACCAGATATACCCTGAACCAGCGCCTGTGGAAAAATATGTGTAGTGGAGTTGATGCAGGATTCAGAACTATCGAACGCGCCTTATAAGCCCATCGGTGTGCGAAGCGGCGGGACGGCAGCGACCGGTAAGTTTTATTCGAATCTTCCCTCTTTACGCCACAAGTCGGAATTAGTGGTATTTCGTACTTAACCTTAATTTAGAGTAGTTATGACTTTAGGAGACATCGACAAAAAAAAAACCTGTATTAACAGGTTTTTTTTTGTTGATGTCTCCTAAAGTCTACAAAGGCACAAAGTAACAAAAAATATGCATTTAAGGCGCGAACTGACTACGATTATAAACGTCACACAACCGCGTAATCTATTGTCACCATTAGCTGGCTTGAAATAAGGTTGAAAATTGAAAATAATATTTGTATTGCCGAGATGTGACTAAGTTGCGAATGTGCATTTATTTTCCCGGTTTTCTTTAGATTATTTAGAATGTACACAATAAATTAAATAACTGTCCGGTTTAAGTTTAAAAAAAATGCTAATTCTATTTAATTCTTAAAAAAAAGATTGTCGTTATCGCTGAAAATACAGAGATGTTCGACGCCAAAGTTTATTTTTGTGGAGCAACTTCCAAATTTTTTATTTTGAATATTTAACTATATTTTACACTTCTATTCGGTTAAAGTTTTTCTTGAAACCCTTCTCTGTCCACTGTATTTTTGCGTCGGATAGTTTCATTGCGTTACGTCATACTCGACAATCCAAGAAACCAATATTTGTGAATATTGAGCTAACACCGTGCCTTAAAAAAATTAAGTTTTTTGTAAAAAATTAAGTTTTTAAGTTTTTTGTAATTATTATGTAGTAATTAAATTTAATTTAATTACTACATAATAATAAAAACATTTTGTACGCCGAGTGAGGCAAAACATGTTGGTCCAATAACAATATTTTCCATCAATATGTGCATTCATGTATCATGTTACACATGTTTTAACAAATAAATTTATCTTTATCTTTATCTCTTTATCTTTGAAACATACCTACTATTTTTTTTTTCGCCATTTTCTATTTTTTACAGGCAATGCCTTCGAAAATACTATATTATGTGTTATAAAAAATGCTTAGATAATATGTTATAAAAAAAAGTTGGCAACCCTGACCTACACTAAAATATTAGGTAGTTTACCTAAAGAAACGAGATGTTTTAATTTAAATGGATCATGGGAAAACAAATATGTACCAATAACCCTAAGGTCCTATTTCCGAATAGCACTATCAAAAATGGAACACAATTTGTATGAAATTATCGGCCATTTCATACAAATTCTGTTCCATTTTTGAATTTATTTAGTGAGTAGTTGCTATTCGGACATTGTTAAATAGGCCCTAAGCCTAATATTTCTTAGCTGTGGCTTTTATCTCTTACACAGTGTGGTTTCGAAACACAAAGCAAAAAAATACATGAGAAGCGGCCATGCGTAAAGCAATTTACGAATGAACTCATTAAGGCTTACCTACCTACAGTACCAACTTATACCAAAATCTCTAAAACGATATTTCTACGCTCTGTGCCGACTTCGAAGCCGACATTTAATACTGTGTGCTAAAATATTTCCAAAAAGGCGATAATGATCCATACTCACTTAAATAACACTAATATTTCATCGTAATTTTTATACTGTCAAATATCATTTAATACATCCAGCAACACAAGATTAAATTCTTGTTCATTTTCAATATAAGTCAGACGCGGTCATATAGAACTACGCCCGAGTATTCCCGACCGACCCAAGTCGTGTCCCGATCAATGCGTTCCGACGCTTCGGAAAAAGTTTCATCTATAAGATTAGTTAAGACTCAGGATTGGCAATAAACTTTCAAGGTCTGCTCCCGGATGCTTGTTCTTTCATGACTTAGAGGGTGATTCCATTCCACAAGAGCGAGGCGATATACTTAAGACAAATAGGAAAGTTCTTTTGTGACGCTTTTCCACGACATGTTAAAATTCTTAATTCTCAATTCAATTCTCAATTCTTTATTGCATTCCATAATGTTATAATAACAGTTGGTAAGCTTAAAAATAATGTCACAATTATGGACCCTGGGCACAGCATAGTAGGAGAGAGGAGGAAGAGCGCTTATTATTTATTTACTTATAAATGTATTTTGATTTCATGAAATACTATTTTTCCTTTTATTATTTAATTTATTTCTTCTGTGGCAACTGTTATCGGAAATTATATTTTTGAGCTGTTTGGGGTTGAAACGCTGGAAGAGGGGCCTGTGGCTAAGTACAGCCGCACGGGTCGATCGATCAGGCTAAGCTACGCTTGCCGCGGTAAAGCCGTGAATGGGTGACTATCTTTACATAAAAAGACACCTCCGTGCCTCGGAAAGCACGTTAAGCCGTTGGTCCGGCTGTCATTCGTGGATCTTTGACAGTCGTTACGGGTCGTTAGAAGCCCGAAAGTCTGACAACCAGTCTTACCAAGGGGTATTGTATTACCTAGTATAGGTTGGTTATAGGCTATTTTAACATCATGCTATGACCCATAAAAGCCGAACAAAAAGAAAAAAACCGGTAAAGAGCGAGTCGGACCCAGGGTTCCGTTCCGATTTCTGAAAAAGTGTGCTATTTAGAGACATCGTTTTATTTTTCCTGTAATCTTTACATAAACTTCTATCACATAGAATAATTTCAGATTTTTCTCTTTGCAAACTTTGGAGTTAATGGGGTGGAACGGTATTTTTTTTTACATTTTTCATCAAAAGTCGAAAAATATGCGGCCTAAAAAAAAATAAAAAAGATGTTTGAGAATTTGAAAATAGCGCTCTTTCATATGATACCCCAAATGTCCTAGTAGCCCTAGTTTGAATTTTTAAGACCCCCCTTTCAGCACCTGTTGCAAAAAAAAATACAAATATTTTTATTTCTTTCTTATTTGCAAAATAGTTGGGTAAACATCATCTAAAACTGTTCCTTTCAAGTTTATTATATAAATAGCATTATAATAGCATTAGCATTATTTTATACTTCCATCAAGCACAGATGTACAGAGGCGGACTGGCAGCCATGGGCATTTTCTACCAGTCAACCTTTGGTAACTTTACTGGTAGGCACACTCACAATACAAGAAAACTATTTTATGTTGAGAAATGGTTGGAAAAATCTCTCTCATACTCTCTAGTAAAGTTATTAATTAGCACAATGGCAGCTCGAACTCGCTTTACTCGTTAGTTAGCTTGTGATAAACTAGAGACAAAATGGCAGCCGCGCTATAGCCGGAGTGTGGCCACTTATGGCTAATGGACCGGCATCGATCGAGGTATCAGATAGATGATTTCGTAAACATCTTGTAAGTGTTTAGGTATGATCGATATTACTTATAGTGCCGAAACAAGTACCTAAGTTAAACTTAAATATGTTAAAATAAATAGGATTTGATAAGGGCTGGCCTATTTTTAGCCCAAAGAATTAGCATTGCCATCCAGCGTGGCAATGCTGCCATACTTTTGGTCACTTTTCCCATTGACAGCGATGTGGACGAATTTTTTGATGCCCTATGAGCTCTTCCCCTTCTTATTTTTTAATATATATGTAGTTGTACATAATATGTAAATATATTAGTGTTAGCTTGTAGGTATATTTTGACTTTAAAAGTAGTATCGCTAATGTTATAATAAATAGGATTTGATAAAATACGAAATGTTACAGATTTACACACACGTTAAAAAAATGATCAACGAAAATCTTGACAATAGGGATGATTTCTTTTTTTTTTTTTACTCAGGCAGATAATAAAAAAATATTAGACACGTATTTTTTGTTTTATCATATTAATACAAAATGACTTAGATAACTCGCATTAAAGTTGGGGAGTGGGGGCTCGATGACTTCTACGTATAAAATCTAGCTACGCGTGACGTCATGCCATATTTTATCTCAATGTATCGCCCTAATCTTTTGATTACGTAAAAAAAGAAAAAATACATGTCCAATATTTTTTAATGATTTAAGTAAGTACAACATGACGGATTACAAAAAAAACAATTTTTAGTTATCATCCCTATTATGTATAGAAGGCGGCAATTTCAACGTTACCAAAATACAAACTTAGATGGTTCCTTGTTGTTTTTGCAATAAGAATGAAATTCCTTGCTCTGTATTCGTCAACACTATTTTGTACTTTTAGTTTTCAAGTTATTTGAAGTTATTGCTCTTCAAATTGAGTGAAAAAATCATTCAATCATTCATTTGACGACACGGTTGGCGCAGTGGTTGAGCGATTGACTGCTGCGCAGCATGTCGCGGGTTCGATTCCCGCACGGAACAAATATTTGTACGACCTACAAGTATTTGTTTCGAGTCTGGGTGTTTTTTCTATCTATAATATGTATGTATTTACAAAAAAAAAATGTATATAAGTAGTTTATCAGCCATCTCGTTACCATAACACAAGCATTAGGTTGCTTAGCTTGGGACTAGATGGCGTTGTGTGAAATGTCCAAGGATATTTATTTATATTTATTATTATTTTATTTATTTATTTATTCTATAAATCCACCATTGCTATTGCATGGTACTCATTCGATTTTGCAGATTGAAAAGATATAAAAAATAGTAGCAATATTTATCCACCTACATCATAAATAAGATACAGATGAGCAAAGAGCTACTAGCACTTCATAATATTATCTTAGCCAGAGCATTCTTAAAAAAATCTTTCACAAAACTGAAATTCGCTGATTCATGAATTATATGATCGTCCGGTTTCTAATAAAAGACTAATGACCGTGGGAGCAATTTCCTTGACGTGATTTGCGCATTTTTAATTAGAACTTTAGAAATTCTTGCTTTCCAAAGACTGTTCAGCGATAAATTAGATAAAATTATATATAAATAATATGTATACTTATATAATTATGTATAAATTGTGTAAATACCGAGACTTCTCCGTGCCTCGGCAAGCACGTTAAGCCGTTGGTTCCGGCTGTCATTCGTGGATCTTTGACAGTCGTTACGGGTCGTCAGAAGCCCGAAAGTCTGACAGTCTTACCAAGGGGTATAGGCGGTCGCTCCATGTAAAATACTGGTATTCAGCTGTATCCGGTTAGACTGGAAGCCGACCCCAACATAAATGGGAAAAGGCTAGGCAGATTGTTTTTATGTGTAAATTGTGTATTTGTTTGTGATCGAAAGTCGAGGCAACCCTAATTATTACATATTACTTACCCGACTCCCAATAAGGATTTTGGTTATATACGTGTTATCGAGGGTAGAAATGAGTGAATTTATACACTTTTTTTTTTTTTTTTGTGTTTTTTATTTATGAGTGATTTCCATAATAATGTCGTCTTAGCTTATTGATTCCTCTGCCAAACATAGTGCTCCTTTGATCAACTTATTTAGATTTTCTTCTTATTCTGTGAATAGACAGTATTTTGTGATGTACTCTATTTTATTTACACAAGAAGATACAGTCAGCGTCAAAAATATCGGAACGAACGACGAAAATTAAACTTTGTCTCAATTGGATAAAGTTATTGTCAGAATGACGGTTGTCGTGTACTGACGTCATTCTGAAACATTCCTTGTGTCATTGTGTCTAAACACACTATGCTGAAGTTACGCGACCGAAGTTCGGCATCATTACGCCTGCAATGCTATTTGAATTACTGACGACACACTATGCCGAAATTACGTTGCGTTCTAGCGTACAGCCGAACTTCGGTCGGGCGTAAGTTCAGCGGCAATTCGGCGGCAACGTATTCTGTAGAGCACACATTATACGCGACCGAAGTTCGGTTCGATTGCCGAAGAAGATCCGGGGCGGGGTTGGGAGGGGGGTTCAAGACACTGAAGTTCCGCAACTGAATTTCCGACGCGTAAGTTCGGCACTTATGGTGTGTCATATCAGCCGAACACATCGGAACGTAACATCAGCCGCGGAACTTCGGTCGCGTAACGTCGGCATAGTGTGTTTAGACACATTGAGTTAATATTTTAGTTCCATACCTAGTTGTTTAGATCATTTTGAGCAGTCTGTTCGACCCGATATTATTGACGCTGACTGTATATACCTACTACAAAATTAAGAAAACCCTCCCGCAAAATTTTACAGTAACTTAATTTTTGCACTCCCTTTGAACTTGGTCTCATAAATAATCTTTTCTGTGACAAAACGACTTCCTGCTACCAGGCTAGCATAAAAGGCAGGAGTTGTTAGCATACAAATGAGTGTAATCTGTGTTTCGTTGCAGGAACCGCATAGAGAGAACTGCATCCAAACGATGGCGGGGTTCCGTACGAAGAGTTGTGTCTGCTGCTGTTTGTAAGTTATACCTTTTATTTAAGGCGCTACCAAAATAAATTGGAGGGTTTTTCGCAACCATTTATTGCACTATTGCAGCATGTATGGATTTAATTTTTGGATATATGTTTATTGACTATTTGATTAATACTTTGACTGAAGGAAAACACGATTGGGTTAAATTTCCTCGATAGAATTTAATTCCGAAAAGACCTCTACTTTTTATGTTTTTTTTTTCTATAATTCTAAAACCCTAATTATTGTCATTGCAAAATTGCATTTAAAATGGGCGTATTAGGTAATTGAAAATTCTGGCTGAACATAATTTTGATAGATAGCTTAATTTATTTTTAAACAATTTTTATTTCATTTGGCGCTTTTATTTTGGTTCCAGCACGTTGTTGCGCTCTCTTTTTTTCGCATGTGGAAGTAATTGACTCTGTCACTTTCTTATTCCCGCCCAGTTCACTTTTTTTGTATTACCTTAAGTGTTAAAACTGAAGTAACTAAATAAACCTCAAATGAAAAATTGTTGCTTTTAGTACAAACGTTATGTTTACTTAACCTTAATGTCGATACTTGTTTAGAGACCAAATTTGACCGCCCTACATGGCTCTGTCACAATTTGTCAATGTTAAACACGGTGACGTTGACTTTATTATTATTATGGCTAGACATTCGTGCCGGACCGGAGTGTACCAACTCTTTATAAACATCCTTGAAGTTTCTTGCCGCCTGGTATTTAAGATCGTACTACCGACACAAGTGAAAACTTAAAACTATAAAATAAAAGTGTTTTTTTTTTATTTTCAAATTACATTTAGGTACATAATTACATATCAAAAAATAAAATTTCATAATTTATATATTAGAAGCTGCGGTATGCCACGAAAAGCAAGAATACAAATGCTTTGGCCGTGCCATGCCGCGTCGTCGTGCCGCCTAGTGTGCCTTATAAGAGTTACTGTTAGAGTAAAATGATTTAGATGCTATTTTTTTAGTATTTGCTTTATTGAACTCTTGGCATTAAACAAACCAAATTTTACATGCATACGATGCACTGTTATTATGAAACAGACCGTTTATTAAGTGATAAAAACAGAGAATTTCGATGACATTGCGGCATCCGAATTAAGAAAATTAAAGATAATTTGAAAAAAGTAATTAGCGCATTTTTATGACGAGAATTTGGGAACAATTATGTCCTGAACAGATTTTCTAAATAAAATTTGTATTGCCCAATGTAAGCGCACAAACCTAACTCGAAATGTTGTTGGCGCGAAAGAGCTGTATTTAACGCTTGATTTACCTAACATAATCCACCCCGACGAACTTAAAAAAAATAACCAGCTATTACTTATATTATGGTTATTCACGTGCTATAATAATATTTCATGTTATTTCATTACTTTTGTTTAAAAAAAAATACAAAGAAGCGCAAATAATTCGCCGCGATTGAATTTTGCAAGACTGCAGTCTTAAGGCTAAGATTTCTTGAAAACGGTCAAAAAGTGGTTTTTTAAAGCTGTGTATCTCATAAACCGTAAATAATTTTGACAAGTAAAAAAAATATAATATTTTCAAGTTTCTTTCGCAGACAGTGATGGAAGCAAAAACATAATTAAACATACTTTAATGCACCAAAAAAATCTTCAAACATACCTCTTAATAATCTTTAAAAGATGTTTATCCCTTCATTAACAATTGTAATTATAATTAAAAATATACCATAAAATGTCAAATGCCAAAACTGCATCCAGTGATGGATTATTTATTACTAGCTTTTGCCCGCGGCTTCACCCGCGCATGTATTATACATATAAACCTTCCTCTTGAATTACTCTAGGTATCTATTAAAAAAAACCGCATCAAAATCCGATGCGTAGTTTTAAAGACCTAAGCATATAGGGACAGACAGACAGCGAGAAGCGCCTTTGTTTTATACTATGTAGTGATTAAATAGTTAATTTCTAATTTTATACGATTTTATTTGCACTTTTGCGACATAATTCTGGTGCGCGTGAGAGTCTTCTATCTCGTGCGTCAAACTAGACAGCCATAACGCCATTTCACTTACACACCGAGCTAAACCACACTTGGATGCAGGGCCTATGTACTACAACTACTAAGTTCCGATGATCGTTTCGACGCGTAGTATATTCGCAATGTGCTACGACATTCTAGCTGGCGTAGCGCGTAGCTATAAAGTTTTCTAATTTGCTACGCCGTAGCAATAGCTCAGTCTTGTGATGCCGAACTTTGTAAAAATACCTAGATTTGTGCATATTATTCTTAAAAAAATATTTTTTTAAACCGATCAAGTACGAGTTGGACTCGCACACGAAGGTTCCGTACCGTATTATGTTTAACAATCGCAAAGAAAACTTTGTATTTCACAATGATACTGTCAATTACAAGGTAATTTTATCAGTTGCAGAAAATGGCCCATATTTGAACAAAATACCTTATGAATCGGCGTTTTTAGTATCTATTTATTGATTAAATACAGTATATATGTTACCGGCAATCTGCATAATCCGGTATTCTATACAATATTTAGGCAATGTATAGAATACCTAAAACGTTTAGGTAATGTATGAAATATTATTTATTTTATACTTTGCCTAGGTATTCTATACAGTACCGAATGCGCAGCCGGCAATGTGTGTAACATACTATGTGCTCGCTATAAGACTAGCTGTAGTCTTACAAAAAGGCTTGTGTTTAAACGCCTATCAGAAAAGTACCTGTTTTACTACCAAAAAATTCGAACTACCTGCCCAAATGGATAAATGCTCACCAAAATGGATAAATGCTCACCAAAATTAAAACTTATATTTTTAATTATAATTTTAGAAAACTGTCCGCAAGTCGACAGAGCTCCTATTTCTGTCTACAGGGTTTAAAGCAACCTAACCAACCAAACCTCGGGGTGCCCCTGTCGTCGACCATTTAGGGTTAGGGTTTTCGTCAGCAGGTTAACGCAGATTTGGTAAGCATTTATCCACTTTGGTGAGCATTTAATTTTTTTCATTATATTTAATTTAATCCCTAACAAAAAACAGATGACGAACTTTATCAACTCCGAACAAAACAAGCTGTTGTAAAGACATTGTATTATTGCAGGTGCCTAGCCTGCCGCTAGCACCTATGCTCGCCTTATTGCCGCGGACGGAGCCTGCTCTCCCTACACACCTCCGGCTCTAAAAACACTCTTGATTGAGATAGGGCAAACAAGTACCACGTGGAGTTGGAGTTGGCTAACTCGGTTCTGTGACAGTTTTTGCACCTATTCTATCCTAACCAAAATGGCTGGTCGGAGACAAAAAGCAGGTGCAGGTGGTTAGGTGCTTTTTGTCTCCTTGTTGTGTAATGTTAGGTGGTTATTTATCAAAATACAGCCCAAAATCTATTTACTTTACACATTGCCGGTGCACCAGCAGGTACTCTATACAATCCCTGGGAATTGTATACATTACCTAGGCAAAGTATGTAACGGCAATTAATATTCATAATATTTCATACATTGCCTGGACGCCTCAGGTATTTTGTACACTGCCTAGGTATTGTATAGAATACCTGTATTATACAGATTACCGGTAACATATACATGATATACAGAAGTTTCAAATTCCTAATTTGTTTAATTGTTGCGATAAAGCTCGTACAAAAATGGTCTAAAAACAACTTTTACGGCCCCCTATTTCTCAAGTTTTGAAGGTAATAAAAAAAATTAAAACTATGTTTGTACTCTACTCGATGAGTTCTAGACAATGACACCCCACATGCCAGATTTAAATTTATATTGTATTTATTTTTATTGTATTTATTGTATGTAAGTTTATTGTACCCCCTTTAATTTGTAACTTTATTTATTTTTATTATTTGTTGTTATAACCGTAATAGAAATACACAATCTGTAAAAATTTCAACCGTTTACCTATTGTTCATGAGATACAGCCCTGTGACAGACGCGTAGACGGACGGACGGACAGCTTAGGTTTAGTTATAGGGTTCCGTTTGATACCCTTCGGGTATGGAACCTTAAAAAGGATTAACGTATTAAAAAATATACGCGTAACTTGAAAACCTCCCCCATTTTTTCATCAGGTAAAAAGCTGGTACATATGTATCATTTTTCTGTTTGAAACTAGAAATAGGCTTCCTGTATAAGGACAGCGCACTGCACTATTACATTGTTACTTTATTAGTTAAAATTGCTACAAAGTCTTGTAGAGGTAATTGAAACTAAATTGAAACATAAAAATATTTCAATTTAGTTTCATTTACCTCTACAAGACTTTGTAACAAAGTTTATAGGATTCTAGAGGCACGAGTAACAGGGTGTAAAGTTCACTCATCCTCCATAGAAAAGGGAGGATCCTCCGACCAGACGGGTGTCGTGTCTGGTGGGCTACTGCCCGACGGTTGATGTCGGGATGTTGTATAATTGTATGCTAGTCGCGCGGTAAACTCTGATTGCGCGATGCAGGATTTTGCGTGACGTCGGTGTGATGCGTAGTTCGCATGTGGCGATGTAGATGGCGCCACAGGGTTAACTAGAAAGTTGACAATATGTAACACACATTCTTCTTCTGTCCACCAATTTCCGGAGATATCTGAGCCGATACGTGATTTTTTTTATTATTTGCAAGATAGATTCCGCAAATTGACTTCCAAAAAAGTTTTTATTTAAGAAAAAGTTCTCGGTAATACAACATCTCGGCTGTTTATTATACGCGGCTCGTCCTCGTCATCTAGCGAATCGGTAAGGAAGCAGCATTACAGCCATCTTTGTATAAAGCGGGGCGTGACTTGAAAACCATTCGAAAGCACGTAACTAAACAAAATACAAATAACTTTTGAAGTAAATAAATTAAAATGATTTCCACATTTTGTGAATGCTTAGTTATTTTATTTTAATGAGGAATTTTACTAACATAGTTTTATTAAGTGTTAAACAAAACTGAATTTCGATTTAAATAAATAACAATAAAATTAGTCTTTAAATACAACCGACTTCCAAAAAAAACACTGCAAAGTGAAAAATAACTTTAATATCGGAAGTCGGTGGCAAAAAATGAAAATACAAAAGCAAAGATACCGACTTCCGAAATTAAAGTTATTTTTAACCGACTTCTAAAAAAGGAGGAGGTTCTCAATTCGGATGTTTGTATTTTTTTTTTTTTTTTTTTTTTTTTTTTTTTTTTTTTTTTTATGTTTGTTCGCGCATAACTCCGTCGCTTGCCCACCGATTTGAAAAATTATTTTTTTGTTGGAAAGGGTATACTTCCCAAATGGTCCCATTTTTGTCAAAATCCAGTTCTGATGATGGGATCCTGGAGAAATCGAAGGAACTCTTCAAATATTATAGGCACACCTATAGCGATTTGGGTATTTTTTATAGTAGCTCGTGCATTTACTCTCGGAAAGCACCACTTGGTGAAGTGGAACTGATGATGAAGACCACAGATGGCTACCGGAACCACTCAATGATAAATATTTCACGGGTTGCGATTCGATTACTTTAATATGGTTGCTAAGCAATTTCCGCTCGTCGCACAATGCGTGTGGTGAGTGGTTGTTGAGGAGTTCTCCTGGTTCTTACCAGCAGAACTCCTCAACACTTAACGTCCCAGCATCGGGAAAAGCAATATATTGTAACATGTGATGAGCAATTGACATTAGACTATTGTAACTTATACAAATTATAAACAGACCCACTAAAAAGCGAGAAATAAAAACTTTTTAACAAAAAAAAAAAACCGACTTCCAAAAAGCACTACAAAGTGAAAAATAACTTTGATTTCGGAAGTCGGTGGCAAAAAAAAAGAAAGTTAATAAAAAAACGAAAGACACCGACTTCCGAAATCAAAGTTATTTTTCACTTTGTAGTGCTTTTTGGAAGTCGGTTTTTTTTTTTGTTAAAAAGTTTTTATTCACTTTGTAGTTGCAAATCTGTTGTTTTTTTTTTTGTAAAAGCTTTTCGTTTGTGTAATCCCCGGTTCCTAAACTCCCAGACACTTAACATCTCCTATGAAACCATATGGCAACCTATACGATAGGTTGACGCCATATTGCTCAACCTATCAACAGCCACCGTTGGACACTGCAACGAAATTGAGCCAAAATGAAACACTAGCAAATTGCAAAACTCATTCTAGCATGTATCTCTAGCGAAGCGAATGCGGTCTGTATCCGTAGCGTGTGTTGTTGTGACGCGCCACGCTGAAGCATGATCCAGCCGTTTATATTATCTGTGATCCAGCTGTAGATAATTTTGTAGTATTAGAGGAGAAAAGAGCCAACCCACACTTAGGTGCAGCGCCAATGACATTAAACCTCTAGACACAGTGTGAAGTGTAGAAGTGAGACACATATGTCTCAATTTTCCTACTAGTTTCGAATATACGAGATATTCGAAACTAGTAGGAAAATTGAGACAAAGCATCTTATCGTCTGTCTCTTACGGCGTGCCGTATTTTTGCTTGGCGAACTTTTGAATGTTAGCCAAACAAAGTGCTTTCACTGTTACAAAATTTATCTTGCGTCGATTAATTTAACTTTTTGGTCAGTTTTTGCATTGTGCGTATGTATTGACATGGGTTTCAGTCGAAAATATGGAAGATTTCTTACGTTAAACTTCATTTCTCATACCACATAACCTAGAAAAAGTATTATATTGCTGTCTCATGACCGGCCACGCGGTGGCTCCATCTAGATGTTTATTATCTAAGTGCAGCGCAGACGACACATTTTTGTGCGATCGAGTCTGTGGCGCACAAAATGTCTACATGCAAAAAGTCCGTCGCGGATTTTACGCAGACTCTACTCTACTCTACGCCCACGACGCACATCTTCGATCATTCTGTCGGCAGAACTGTAGAGACGTAGACGCTATGGATACAGAGATTGCGAAGATTTCATACTGAAAGTGTGCGCCGTCTGCGTTAGCGCGCGTTGAAGCAAACGTTCTATTTTTTTCGCGCACTTTTGTGCGGCGCGATGCGGCGCGATCTGCCAGAATGACACGGATTTTTATTGCACCGGACTTTTTGCGCGTCGTATGCGTTACTGCATATAATTGCTTTAGTTCTACTTTCACAGACTAAAAAATGCGTCACGGATAGTCTGTCGTCTGCGCTGCATCTTACTCAGACTGTTTGACTAAAAATGTGAGCATAGGAAATTTCAAAATGTTCCATATCTCCTGACTTATTATTTTTTCAATGGTGGCGCTGCCGATTAGCAGCTCTACTCGCCTTAAAGGGTCATTGTACTAATTATTATGAACAACTTTTACTATGGGACTAAAGCTGAAATCGCGAAAAAGAAAACAACCCTTATCCCATTTATGTTCGCTCGTCAAAATGTAGGGAAAAGCTGTTTTTTTGTCGTCCTGCAATAGATGTTAATTGAGGACCCCATGGTAGCCTTGAGTCGAGCGTGATCAGGGTCAGATAGGCAGTCGCTTCGTGTAACATACTGGTATTCAGCTGCAAACGGTTAGACTAGAAAACGTCTCCAACGTAGTTGGGAAATGGTTAGGTAGATTATAATAAGCAGTAACTGCTCACATCAAAGACATTGAACCTCTAGACGTTCCCATGATTATAGAGTGAAGTGTGGAAGTGAGACACATATATACGAAATTAATAGGAAAATTGAGACAAAGCATCGTATCTTCTGTCTCTTACCTCTTACGTGCCGTATTTTTGCTTGGTGAACTTTTGAATGCTAGCCAAACAAAGTGCTTTCACTGTTACAAAATTTATCTTGCGTCGATTAATTTAACTTTTCTGGACAGTTTTTGCATTTTGCGTATGTATTGACATCGGTTTCAGTCCAAAAAATGGAAGATTTCTTTCGTTAAACTTCATTTCTCATACCACATAACCTAGAAAAAGTATTATATTGCTGTCTCATGACCGGCCACGCGGTGGCTCGATCTAGATGTATATTATCTAAGCTGTTTACATACTAGGACGTAGCGAATGTCAAAACATGTCATTGTTTATGTCACTCTGGTACAAGTAAGGTCAAAATCTCAAGTACATAATTTCCCTTCAAGACGGAGTACAACAATGTTTTGCAGTATTAAGCGCCAACACTTTCAGGGTGTAAACCCGTGGCTTTTTAAGGCGCAGATTTCCTGAAAACGATCAAAAAGGTGGTTTTTTAAAGCTGTGTATCTCATAAACCGTAAATAATTTTGACATGTAAAAAAAATATGATATATTATTCAAGTCCTTTTCGCATACAGTGATGGAAGCCAAAACATAATTAAACATACTTTAATGCACCAAAAAAATCTTTAAACATACCTCCTAATAATCTTTAAAAGCTGTTTATCCCTTCATTAGCAATTATAATTATAATTAAAAATATACCATGAAATGTCAAATTCCAAACTGCATCCAGTGATGGATTACTTTTTATTAAATAGTTAATTTCTAATTTTATACGATTTTATTTGCACTTTTACGACATAATTCCGGTGCGCGTGAGAATCTTCTATCTCGTGCGTCAAACTAGACAGCCATAACGCCATTCCACTTACACACCGAGCTAAACCAAGCTTGGAACCAGGGCCTTAAACGGTTTTTTTAGTATCTAATATTGTACGTTGCACGTTTCATTTTGTACTCCTACGGTATACATACCTATATAATCAAACTAGCTTCTGCTCGCGACTTTGATCGCGTGAAATTTGCTGTCCCCCCGACCCACTCCGTCGTATCGCATCGCCACTATTACTTCGTTTTCGCTTAGCGTTCTTTCTGAGTTTTTTAGGGTTCCGTACCAAAATGGTAAAAAAGGAACCCTTATGGTGTGAATCAGTCTGTCTGTCTGTCTGTCTGTCACAGCTGGATATCTCAAGAACTAATAATGCTATCAACTTGAAATTTGGAACAGTTTTAGATGACGTTTACCCAACTATTTTGCGAGTAAGAAAGAAATAAAAATATATGTATTTTTTTTGCAACAGGGACTGAAAGGGGTTTTAAAAATTCAAAGTGGGGCTACTAGGGCATGTGGGGTATCATATGTAAGAGCGCTATTTGCACATTCTCAAACATTTTTTTATTTTTTTTTCAGGCCGCACAGTGTTCGACTTTTGATGAAAAATGTAAAAAAAATACCGTTCCCCCCCCCCCCCCCCTATCTCCGAAGTTTGCAAAGAGAAAAATCTGAAATTATTCTATGTGATAGAAGTTTATTTAAAGATTACAGGAAAAATAAAACGATGTCTCTAAATAGCACACTTTTTCAGAAATCGGAACGGAACCCTCGGTGCGCGAGTCCGACTCGCGCTTGACCGGTTTTTTTTTTTGCTCGGCACCTAAGAGGGTCATCGTTTCTTGCCGTCGGTCTTCTACAGACTGTACTTCGGAGAGTGTGCGCATGAGCTCCACGACCTGATCCCATCATCGCCCTTTTACTACCGGACCACCAGACGTCCTGCGGGGTATAGATAGTGCTTTTTTTTTTTTTTTTTTTTTTGGAATGGCTTCTCGCAGTTGACCACGGGGGGTCGAGACTGTTTAACCGGACTTTCCTGTGGCTGCTTTAAGCGAGAGCTTAAAGCCTCCGGCCAGGCTTAAAACTAAGACTTAAAACTAGGGGTTTGAGCGACTCTGCACGTCGCTGCGGTAAGGGTAGGGAGGACAGCCAGAGGGTTCAGGCTGGGTCGTGACGCGATAACATCCAAGGTACGAGGTACGAGAATGATCGGTGGGCAAGGGGAGTTTAGTGGCGGGTTAGAGGCTACAGGCTCGGCTGCGCTACCGGCTGGCGCGGCCTCGCCGAGTAGAGGGCAAGAGGGAGGTGGGCAATTACGTTTTCGACCTCGACGGCGGGGTCGGAACGTAGATCTTAGCTTGCGTTTGCGGAGCGTACTGGTGGCCTTATTACTCTCCTGTAGGAGAGTTATAGGGTCATCAGGTTCGGAGAGAACATGTTTAGGACGGCGGGTCCTACTAATCCGGGAGGGAACATAGTTGGCGGATTCGACAACCAAAGGGTTGCGATGTTTCGCGGCGGTTTCAAAGAAACGCACGGAATTGCGTTTCAAAAATTGTCGGATTGATATAGATAGTGCAATAACTGTTGCACACATATACTATTAACGGTTAGGAGGAGTAGTGGGGCGCGTCTTCGTGGATTGCACTATCTATACCATCCGCACTTGGTCGATATACAGACTCGTCGTACTCAGCGCTTCTTCTCCACATTTAATAAGCGCATGGCAGCCTGCACAGCAAGAGTGAACAGGCCCATATCGTAATAATAAAAAAAACAAACGCAAAAAGATTTTTTAAAATCTATAATCCAATCATATAAATATGACACATCTTATGACCCAGTCTAAAGGTGGTCCAATACTTATAAAGCTCGACCTAAATCAGTATTATAACCACGAAACATAATAATCTACACAAACAGAAATACCAAAGTATCCAAGGTCAGCAATGTTCAGAAAATATGTTAACAAATACAGCAAAAACAGACAAAAGCCGACAATCTGCATCCACAACGACCGTTCCGAATTTCTAAATGTTTCGATAATATAAACAGTGCTTTTTGCATTCCCTGCTTTTCTAGTCCGTCCGTTACTGAATTTCAATTTGATTTTGCAATTCAAAGTAGATCGTTTGAATTATTTTGTTGTTCAGATACTTGCATTTGTGCTACTGAATATAATGGTTCAGGATTATTATTTCCTTTGATATTTGCATATCTATTTGTATCATGAATATCAAAATCCTGGTATCAGGCAAAGAAGGTTATGAATATAATGCAGGACCAGAATTTGAAATGATTTTTGGAATATGCAAAGAAGAGAACATAAGTTTATTGTTTTTTTAGATAACCTATCCTGCTTCACACACGGCTGCAGCATCGGCTGGGTGTCAGGGGTACTAGGGAGTGAGGCATTAACAGGAGGTGCTTGGTTGGCCGCGCTACCGTGCCTAGTAGCGTTGCCAGCTGCACCTTTCTTTGCTGTACTGGCTGATGCGAGAGGACGTAAAGCCGGAGCATTTTGTATCTGCGTTAGTTTTATTGTGAGTACTATATTTACTTCTGTTATATTAGTACCTACCTGATTCCCACTAGCCGTCTAACTCTAAGCTAATACTCTGTTTACTTTCAACCGCCTAGAACCAAAAAGCAAGTTCGGGGCCGAAAGAACGCAGTGGGATGATTCTAGCTGACAGCAAAACTGTTGTAAACCCAGCAACAAATGCGTTCAGTGTAATTACAAAAGTCACGCCTGTTGAAAAAAAATGCAACATACTAAAAATATCCACGGTGTTCCAGATAAGCTGGTCGCTAGCAGCATGGTGTGGTCCCCGAGGAGTATGGGCGGCCAGGGTAGCAGCAGGGGCAGGAGGTGCAGGCGCACTAGCGTTGGCACCACTATACTGTGCAGAAATAGCCCCAAGGACCAGAGGATTGGCAGCAATGCCAGCGTTGGCTTGCAGGTAATCGACATGACATGCTATAAAATCGGATTGTTATGGTGGGGTAAAAAATACATTCACCTAGCTGAAGAGATTATCCAAGTGATGAACAGGTTGCTACCAGGATAAAATGAAGCAAAGGACCTAGCAATTTCTTTTTAAATCTAACACTAAAACAATCATGTTCTAGTTGCGGCATTCTGTTCGCGTACGCAGCTGGCGGTGTGCTGTCGGCACATGCGCTGTCTCTATCAATGGCTGTGCCACCTGCTGTGCTCCTGGTATCACTGATCTGGCTGCCGGAGACACCATCGTTCCTCATCAGCGTTGGAAGGATACAGGTTTGTAAAAGAGGATTTCAAAGGGCTCTAGCTGCAAACTTAAGTTCATAGATTTCCACAATGACATAACTGCAATGGCAATTGGCAATATTACTCTATCTATTTGCCGTTATCATTGAAGGACATTAAGAATCGATACTATCACTTGAGATCCTGACCTGAATTGATCTTGACCTTATAGACACTGCAAGCATGCTAGGAGCCAAAAAAGCTAACAAAATAAGACACAAACCATCAAACACAAGACCAAGGTTCGGGACATAACCCTAAAAATCAGAAGACTAAAGTGGAAATAGTCTGAACACCATGATTCGAGGGAAGAACAAATGTAGCAAAACAGTTACACAGTGGTACCCAAGCAACGGCCAAAGAAAGAGAGGTAGACCACAGAAAAGCTGAGATGATGACATCAGACAGGTCGCTGGAACGATATGGGGCAAAGTGGCCAGAGAGAGACGAACGGAGAAGATTGGAGGAGTCCTCTGTCGACTGACAAAAGAACATACAAAATATAAACATACGACAAATACGAAACTGAAGACTATACTTTATATTTTTGAAATTGTAACAAGTACACCTTATAGAATATATCCTAATTATCGTACATTTTTACTCCAGGATGCCGCCAAAATAATGTGCTGGTTCGACGGCTCCGATTTCCGCGAAGACTTAACAGATGTGATAGAGCAGCAAGAAGTCAAGATCAGAACTTCAGACTGCTACGGGAGACGCGAGCCCGTCCGTCGCCAGGACTCAGACACCTTCCAGCCGATGCTGAAGAGGAGCAGTGGGCTGGACTCCAACTCAGAGAAGAAGAGGGAGCAGTCCGCTTGTAGGGAGCTGTGTAAGTTGTAGACGAACAAGTCGTTACTTTTAGAGTCCTTCTAGAGTTGATAAATGAAACGAGCTAGAGTTATTATTTGATTTTTTACTTTTTGCAAACACCGATGTAACCATGAACTCTGTTATCTCGCTAGACAGTAATGTATGTTCTGTGCTAACCATAAGCATCTTTATTGCTGCATCGTCAAATTAAATCTTTAAAAAAAAAATAAGTCCAATACAGTATTTCACAGCGTTAGCCCGTTACATTATATTATTATTATTTGTCTCTCTTTTGCCCTTTATTTGCATGAATGTTATATAGATACACTTTCGTTCCCCAGTTCGCCACCGTCGCTCCCGTCGTGCGTTATTCTCCTGCCTGGTAGTACTGAGTGCGGCTGCGGGCAGCGGCGCCGGCGCAGTGAACAGCTTCGCGGCCGCCGTGCTGCGACACTCCACACACACTGTGCCGCATCTCAACCTGACGGCTTATAACTATACTATGTATAACGGGTATGTTTTACCAGTGGCGTAACTATACCCTTCGAGGCCCGTGGCAAATTCGAGGGATGGGGCCCCCCCATATAAAGAAGTTGAACCAACAATAATAGTATTTTTAGGGTTCCGTACCAAAATGATAAAAAGGAACCCTTATGGTGCGATTCTGTCTGTCTGTCTGTCACAGCAGGATATCTAAAGAACTACTAATGCTGTCAACTTGAAATTTGGAACAGTTCTAGATGACGTTTGCCCAACTATTTTACAACTAAGAAAAAAATAAAACAATGTTTTTTTTACAACAGGAACTGAAAGCGGCTCTTAAAATAATAATAATAAGTAACCCCAACGCCGTATCTCTACGTTGATGTCGTGGTGGGGCTTGCGCGCTCCAAACTGTAGGTCTGTACCGGTAGAGTTTACTTTGCCGGATACCGTGGTCCTGGCATAGGCAACTGAAGGAACACGGGTGGGTTTTAGTCAGTAAAAGTCTGACACGCCCTTCCGCTCCACCCAGAGCGGGAGAAAGGACAGCATGTGGCGAGCTGTTGGGCAGTAGTGACCCCACGGACCCTATCTCCCAGGAGAAGCCTTGTTCTTCACATCTGGCTGCCTTTATTAGCCGGCTGGAGTGAACGATGACGAGGAACAGAGCTCCCACCTCTTTCTTGCCTTTATTGCCTGGCTTGAGTGGCGATTCGCAAAAGCAAAAGAGCTCGGAGGATCCTTCCTCCGAGCTCTTTTGCTCTTGCAGTAGGATGCGGGTAGGGATATTGACCGTACTTCCGGGATTGTCCTGAAAAAAAAATAAAAAAGAAAATTTACGATGGAAGAGCGAGCGAAGCGAGCTCGATAATTTTTGCATGTCACGTTGATAATATTATTTGGGGGCCTCCAACTACAAACTGCCTCTTGTTACTGAATATGTTTTGACCTTGTTTGAGATTTGATTAAAAAGTACCTACTACTCGAGATTTGGGGGGCCCGGGCCCCCAGGGACCGGGGGCCGAGGGGGATATAAACACGAATAATTAAACTTTTAATAACTTGCAAAAATTCTTTCGGGGATTCCTCGCAAAAGAAACGCAACGCCAGCAAATGTTACTAGACTAAAAAAAAATAAACGAATTTGGTATGTCAATTAGTTTTATGACGAGACGATTTTTTCGCGGCTATTAAGTAATGCATAAAGCTTCGAGGCGCGAGGCTCTCAGACCGCCAGGCCGTAGGCGGTCGCCCACGTTGCCCACGCCTTACGTGCAAGTCAACCCCTGCCAATTTATCTGTGTATATTATACAACATTGGTCAGGCAAAGGACATAGTTCTACCATAGTTCAAGGTACCCAATCCACTATAGCCACCCAAACCTATAGCCAAATATACTTTGTTTCCATGTTCTGCAATAGTCCTGCACCAACCGGGGGTTGTCCTTTGGTGCAATTGCATAGTGCATATAGGGATAACCGTGGGCTGGTGCCTTCTGGTCATTTAAAATTGTCTAAGGGGCCTCTGCGACTTGGCTTCGGCCCCTCGTACGCCTTCCAAAGGTCCGGGACCCCAAGGTCCCGAGATATGTCAAAGGCAAAATACAATAATAAGTTATAATAAATGTTGGGAGTTGGAATTCTTCTCTGACCGGGGGCCCCTCCCGGCTGGGGGCCCGTGGCATTTTGCCGACTTGCCACCCTGTAGTTACGCCACTGTGTTTTACTAACAAACTTAGGAAGAGTTAAGCCACCAAGATTAACAGTATTGTTGTGACAAAAACGTGCGAGATATTCTAGTTCAGCAGTCAAGCTCGGCAGTCTTTTGATAACCAAAAAGTTTAATCGTGTATCTTTATTGTGTATCTTAGAGGACTCGAAAAGATCAATAGTAATTTAGTCTAGTTGGTAGGTATTTTATCTTCAATCATTTGGTAATTTTCAGGACTGCTCCTCGCCCGCTATTCGAGCCATCAGAAGCCGGTTCCATATTATGCGGCACAGCGCTGGTCCTTGGAGCCGCGGTCGCAACTGTTTCCGTAGACAAACTTGGCAGAAAGGTAAGATCTTCCGACCCTACATAGAAAAAGCTAATTTAACGGATACCAGGAACGCCAACACTCAGTAACTAAGTATTTCTTACTTTTTATAGATGCTGCTTCTCTGTTCCTGTTCAGGTATAACCTGTTGCCTCGCAATCCTAGGGGCGTACTGTGACCCCAATCTACGTCTGCATTCCTTGTATTCTCACCGCTTGTGGCCTTACAAACGTACGCACAACATTAAAGAGAAGGGTCTGCAGCTGACTGAAAACTTCACAGGCATCAATACAAATTCAGAATGGAAGAATTACACCAACGATATTACCAGATATAGAGAGAATCTGGGTAATGACAGTGTTCCTGGAGAGTGGAAAGTCGATAATGTGACGAATGGTGAAGATGTGGACACATCAGAGGAGAATCTATGGGCACCTGTGGTTTTAATGTCAGTGGTGCTGTTTTTGTACAATATTGGATTGGGATCCGTGCCTTATGTACTTATATCCGAATTGTTTACCATCAATGTGAGTATAAGTTTTTTCACGAGCTTTTTATCACCTCGATTTTTGGACGGATTTTCTTGCTTGACTTTGCAAAGTTTATTAAAAATAAATATGATAATTTTATTAACTCTTGAATGAATTTTCATGTCCACAGGTAAGAAGCCTTGCATCCAGTCTACTTATATCTTGGATGTGGCTCAGCAACTTCTTCATTCTCCGCTACTACGGCACCATCGCCATCTCCGTAGGCCTCCACGGCACCTACTACATATGCGCCTCCGTCACGTTTCTGGGCTCCTTGTACATACTCTTCATTATACCTGAAACTAAAGGAAAGGCCCAGGAACAAATCGACAAAGACCTTGATGGACCACTATTGGTGCTCAACCGAAAGAGAAAGAATCGTGATCAACGATGACAGAGGTTGCCTAAGGTTTTCACAGTGTTCTCATTGTTATAAGCTGCTGTCAGTTCATGGTGCCCTAGTAGGGTAGAACTTTGCCAAAAGAATGTCGCTCAAGATTTTAGTAGCGATTGATTAACATATCGAGGTAAGAGTGTTCTGGATTTTAAAAGTGAATGGAGGAATTATTTTTTATACATTACACGAGGTATAGTTTCGACTGATACCGCTGTACCGCCGCGCCGCCGCCGTTAGCGTTAACGAATGAGCGGCCTGAACTGCCCCCGTCTCGCCGCGCACATACCTAAGGTGCGGTACAGCGGTATCGGTCAAAGTGAAGTAAATTTTAGTTTAGTCCCTGTCAACTTCATACTACTACCTAATAGTAAAAAAGGCATGAATTTAATTTCACATTTTTCTTACGCTCTGAAAAGTCAGCCCCAAAGTGGTATAAAGGATATTCAAAATGTTTGATGTGAAAATAAATAAGCGAGAAGGCCATTAAATTAATTGTGATAGATTTTTTTTTTTTATTTATTTATTTATTCACCATTAACAACATCATAACAGCTATAACACCAAAGCAATGTTGCTACCACAAAACAATTAAAAACAATGAAAAACACAATTTAGAAACAAAATAATCAAAATTACAATAAAATTAAATGACAATTAAAAAACAATCAAAAATACAATTAAAAAACAATCAGAAATATAATTAAATTCAATTAAAAAGAAAGACAATAAAAATACAATTAAATTACAATTAAATTACAATTAAAAAACAATCAAAAATACAAAAAACAATCAAAAATACGAAAAACAATCAAAAATTCAATTTAAATTCAATTAAAAAAACAGTCAAAATTCAATAAAAAAAACAATTTGAAATTCTTAAAAAAAATAAAATAAAAGCTTTTTAAAAAAAAAACAATTAAAAACCCTTCTCAATATTTTCAATGCACTTCAGTGCTACTCCTGCGAACTTCATCAGGCTGCAGTGAAATATGTCTACCTCAATTGAAATAATATTTAACAGTCTTATGGCGCGCGACAAGGGGGCAAACCTGTTCAAGTTGGTCCTAGAGGGAGGCTCCAGTAGCGTTGGCGTGGGGCGACGCGCGCCCCCGCATCCGGGCGGTACACGCAGCCCCAGCTCAGCTAACAGATCGGGATGATGAAGCCAGCCGCGCAGCACCCGAAACACAAAGCTGCACAGAGCGATGTCCCTCCGCACCGCCAGCCTGCTATACCCTACCATCCCTATTACATATAGACTCGGGTACATGAGCGGGAAAAAGGGATAAACACCGTACAACTTATGAAACAGAAAACGAGAGAATTTGTTTTGGATTCTTTCCACCATGATACTGTATTTAGCCTCATGGGGGTTCCAAACGATAGCACTCGTTTCAAGACGGCTCCGCACCAGCGCATTATACATGATTCTAACCACTGCCGTATTCTGAAAGTCTTTGCACTGCCTGAGTATAAATCCAAGATTTCGAAAGGACTTGCCGCACATGTCTAAGATGTGGTCTCGAAACCTTAATTCCGGAACCATCTCCACCCCCAAGTCCCGCACATGCGTGACTCGTAACATGGCCGCGGCTTCCATCTCATACTGATGCAGTAGCGGGTCTCGTGCGCGAGTGTAGCTCATTATACCGCATTTGGAAACATTAAAAGCTAACTTATTATCTACACTCCACTCCACTACCCTATCAATATCTTGTTGAAGCCGTTCACAGTCCAAAGTATTTGCCACCGATAGGAACAACTTGAGGTCGTCCGCGAATAGCAAACACTTCGCCTCCCTTACGACGTCCGGGAGATCATTGACCATCAGAATGAAGCCTAATGGACCGATATTGCTACCCTGACTCACCCCCGAAAACGTAAAATAAGGCTTGGAAACGTATCCGCCATATTCAACGTACTGCCGGCGATCGCCAAGGTAGTTCGCGAAGAATCGCAGAAGGTGCGGTGTAAAACCAAATGCCGCAAACTTAGCCAACAGCACATCGTTGTCGACGGTATCGAACGCCTTCCGAAAGTCGAAGTACGCAGCGTCCACCTGCCCCCCAGCATCAACAACAGGCGCCATGTATGTCATAAAAGACAACAAGTTACTCCCCGTACCTCGACCAGTCCGGAAGCCGTGTTGAGCGTCGGTCAGGCGAGAAGTCACTTGATCAGAAATACACTTGTGCAACACCGACTCAAACACCTTCGCAAACGCCGACAGCACTGCCACCGGCCGGTAGCCACTCACATCTGTTCCCGAACCTGCCTTTGGGACTGGGATCACTCGAGTGGTTTTCCATTGGTTGGGATATCGACCTAACTTTAAAAACAAATTTAAAATGTGCAGTAATGGCCTCTCAAACACCGCGCTACAGTCTTTTACTATATAAGGAGGTATCCCATCTGGTCCCGCCGAATGCTTGGGCTTGAGGCGGCGGAGCGCGGCGCGCAACTCGCGAAGGTCGAGCTGGCCAACGTGCACCCGCGCCGCTCCCCCACTCGCGCCCGCCGCGCGCTCCGCCTCCGCGGGGTCCAGCGCCGGCCGCACCTCGTTATACACCGAATGAAAGAAGGAAGCGAAACCTTCCGGACATTCTTCATCACTTAACTCCTTTCCTTCTTTTGTGACTCGAGTTTTGTTGCGTCTAGCACGCTTGCCTCTAACAAAATTCCAAAAAGATTTAGGATCGTTCTTAATATTTGTCTGTAGCCTACGCTGGTAACTTTCATACGCTGACACTAATTTATATTTAACTTGGGTTCGATAGTAAGAGAACCATTCATAGTCGCTATTGGAACCAGTAATTTTAAACAATTTATGATACCTCCACTTTGTTTTGATATCGCGTATTAAATCAGATGTATACCAGGTTGGATACATATATTTGCTTTTATTCCCACATTTTTTTATCGTCGGTGTGCATTCACTAATAGCTTCATTAACTACGCTATAAAAAAACGTTAATGCGTTATCGGGATCCAAAATCTCATACAATGCCTCCCAATCTACTGATTGTAAAATACGATATAGCCTGCTAAAATCACATTTAGCAAACTTCCATTTCGGCTGACTATTTAATACTGATTCCTCTTCGCAATCAGAACTCGGTTTGTGTACCGGCAATAGCTCATTGAATCGACCTCCAAACTTCACTGTAGCTACCAGTGGAGGATGCTGAACGTCAATGTCCACCAACGGTTCAACCGACAGTTCTACCACCATCTCACTCGCCAAAAACGTAGTCAATACTAAGTCTAAAGTACGATTATTTACATTACAAACATTATTTACCTGCTGAAATCCACAGAAAGCGTTTACATACTCCAAGTAACTTTGCACTTCCACTGATGTAGATGGCATATTAAAATCACCCATCACTAATACATTCTCATAATTTACACATACGGTTTCTAAAATATTAAACAATCGCATATATTCATTCGTGTCACATTTCGGAGGAATATAAACTACACAACATAAAAACAAAAAATTATTTCCCCGGTGGACGGTAGCACAAACAATTTCAAATAAAGCTGAGTTCACATTAGCGATTGGAACGCAATTTAAATCAAAACGCGGCGATGTTGCTAAGAACACTCCTCCTTGTTTGCGCCCATCTGCTCGATCACACCGTAGTATTTTATAATCCGGTGGAATAAGTTCGCCATCATGGATTGAATCATTAAGGCCCGATTCTGTGATAGCAAAAAGGTCGTAAGAGGATGCCAACATATTTGTGAAGAAAGTCTTTGTTTTTGTTCGCAACCCTCGTACGTTCTGGTAATACACTCGAACGCATTTATTGCTGGCTTTGGTTGCCTTGTGCTGGTTTACTGGAGTTCCGAAACCACACCCATTGGTTAAATTTGGCATTAAGTGGCCAGCAATCTACATTGTTCACCTTATCAAAAAGTGATTCTGGGACTCCAATCATAAATGACGAGTAGTCTCTTTTGGTTTTCGGGATTATCTTCTCGACTTTAATATCGTCGGTACCACAAATTCCCACTACGTGCTCACTTATTGCCTTTTCAGATGTGTCCGGATGTAGTGACCATACATGTAAAAACTTTTTCCTCTGAATAGCTTGAATTGTAGCAATTTGTGCATTTCCGCCTTTTTTTATGGCATTAGCAACCACTTTCTTAGCATGCTTTTTGTTACTGACTACGTTCCATTCTTCATTTGAAAAGTCTTCCCCCAAAATAATCTCAGGAGTTTTCAATAAACACTCGCTGGTTTTCTGTGGTATGGACGCAGCCTTATTCTCAGCACGCTTAGCCGCACGGCGCGCGCGTTCCGTATCCTTTCTTTGCGATTCATTGCCATCACTCGCAATACTTGCCTCGCTCACTCGCTGTGTAGTTGGTATTCCGTCGAGTTTAACCATCTCCTTCTTCGATGTATTTTGAACTTCGAGCTTCTCAATTTTGGCGGACAAAACTGCAATTACCCTCGTTTGTTCAGTAATGGTGACGAAATAATTCTCGATCTTTTGATGTTGATTATCTAATTTCTTATTTAGAGATTCAATCATAGCTGCTTGAGTGGTGATTTTAGCCGTCAACGCTGCCACTTCCTTCAATAAATCGTTGAAAGCCGTTCCAACGTTAATCTTAGACATTTTTACCGGTGAACGGAATAAAAAAACACGGACTTAGTTGTTGACGTGTCGCCGTAGTAGTTGGATGTCAATGTCTCAACGAATTCGGATGACATTCGGCATGCAGGTAGACTATGGACACGAATTTATACCTAAAATATTTTTATATCGCGTTTTGTAGTGATACCGCGGGAAAGTGCTAAAATAAACCATCGACCCGCGAAGGAGACCATAATCTGACCATAGTCTTTATGTAATAATGGAATTGATGTAATATGTATAACGCACCAATGATATTGAAAATACAGTCAGGGAAGTTAATTGTTAACCAAAGCAAGTGGATTATTTAAAAAAAAAAAATTTTAAAGCAAGCTTGTCAAGACGAATCACAGAAGCCCAAACTCGATAGGGTTGCGTCATTTTATTACCGAGTTCCCATGGCTACCTTGACATTTTGAGTGAAAAGGGAGTTTGACAGCTGTAAAAATGCCCCACTATGCTAATCAGCATAGTGCATCGGTACTTTATCGTATTACTATGGTCTGTTTTTTTAATCTCGGAGACTAATTTGACATTTCAAATGTTCCATGTATAATTTTTTAATTTCATAGTTTGACATTTGCAACTGTCAAATTAGTCTAAGTGTCTAAACACACTATGCCGAAGTTACGCGACCGAAGTTCGGCATGGTTACGCCTGCAATGCTATTTGAATTACTGACGACACACTATGCCGAAATTACGTTGCGTTCTAGCGTACAGCCGAACTTCGGTCGGGTGTAAGTTTAGCGGCAATTCGGTGGCAACGTATTCTGTAGAGCACACATTACACGCGACCGAAGTTCGGGTCGATTGCCGAAGAAGATCCGGGGCGGGGAGCAGCGGGAGGCAGGCATGCCCGCGCCCCGCGTGTGCGCCCCACGGTGCTATAGCTTAAGCTGGGCACTCACGGTCAGTTCATTTGCATTAAATAAATGGATGAACCACCAAAATACTAAAATACTTGCATAGGAAATTGATTCGTGTTGCCTTGTAAATAAAGAGCATAATCGTATCAGCGAAAAAATCCTTGGAAGTTCAAAGTATTTTTATTAACCCCCGACGCAAAAAGAGGGGTGTTATAAGTTTGACCGCTATGTGTGTGTGTGTGTGTGTGTGTGTGTGTGTGTGTGTCTGTGTGTCTGTCTGTGGCACCGTAGCGCTTAAACGGGTGGACTGATTTGGATGCGGTTTTTTTTGCAATTACGAAAGTGCTTCTTATTTATGTAACGACATGGCTCTATTTCCTATGCAAGTATTCAAAAAAAGTAATAACGGAATCCTAACAGCATCACTTTCTTTTGCGTCTGTCTGTCCGCCTGTTTAGATAACACGACACGACGCCATGACAGCGTTCAAGACACTGAAGTTCCGCTACTGAATTTCCGCCGCGTAAGTTCGGCGCTTATGGTGTGTCATATCAGCCGAACACGTCGGAACGTAACATCAGCGGAACTTCGGTCGCGTAACTTCGGCATAGTGTGTTTAGACACAGGTATTAAAAAACATACTTTAGTTACCTATTATGTGTTCTAATGCAATGTAAAGAGTGGAAATTCATTTCAGAATAAGAAATAACTTTTTTTATAGAAGCAAAGGCGTGTTATGTACCAAAATAGATGTTGCTCACACAATGTCAATATTTTAAAATAGGTGTGATAATATTTTTCAATTAGTCTGTTTGTGATAAAAGGACATCATTATCGGGCTAGTGATTTGATGGATATTTAAGTATTGCACATTTTTTTTTAAATGAGGTTGCCAGAATATATATTTAAAAACAGTTTTATCTGTAGGTACAGACGCCAGCATGTCAAGCCACCCGAAACTGTCAAATTTTCCCAATCAGCTTTGAACTTAATGCGTTAGCAATAAAGATGAAAATCTATTAAATAAATTTGACAGATTGTAGTAGCTTGATGTGCTGGTGTCTGTACATTATTTTAAATGTTTTTAGAAGGAAATTAGCATAAATATTTTTACATTGATATTTACAAAACAAAACAATACTTATAATAATTATTACAAAAAAAAAATACATTTATTTTTGCACCAAATCTCTCGCTCGCTAACGATGTAAACTATAATTATAATAAAAATACCAAAGATTTATTGGAAATAGTTTCAGTGGATTTTAAAGTAATGTTCTATAAATGGTTCTCAGCGAATCATTCGTTATTTTAGTTGGGCAAATTATTTAACATTGTAATATACCATAACAATTACATTATACCTACTAAATGTTTTTTTTTTAATTATTTTGTATTTCGTTTAGAAATATTTTGTTCCATAGATTATTTTGATAAATAATTATTTTTGTTATTCACTACTAATTAAGACTTAAAGAATTACGTTCATAAATCAAACAAACACACCTCTGTAACTGTGCGACTTAATAACTACTTTTTGTTTACATGAAGTAATTACTAAGTCTCACATTTATTACTATAAATAATTATAATTATTAATCTAATAAATTATTGTATAATTCAGTGTGCCCAACTATGTTAAAAACTGTTCAATCCGCACAAAGTATGTACAAACGTACATAATATTAGTATAGCTCAAGATAGTAAGAAATATAGAAGAAGCATGATTTTTAGCCAAATTTTATCGAAAAATAAAAATATTTGTGGAATTGAATGTTGATAATATTATGTACTACGTTTTGTATGGATGATTAAATAAATGGCTTTAAATGTGCGAATTTAATTATTTTATATCAGCAAAAGGAAATAATAAAAAAAGGAGATAATCGTAGAAATTTTATTAACTACTATGGGCCTAAGAGTAATTGAAATAAGGATAGTTGTTATAAACATTTTAATTTCCAATAATAACTTTACATAAATGCGTATAAATTAGCTAGTTCTTACCTTGAGATTCTCCGTTGCAAAATCTCTCTAAATTACATTTACTCAAAGTCCTTATTCACGCACATTTATTGCAATCTCTAACAAAAAATATACGTTAACTTTTTTTTCAACGAGAGCCTTGTAATCATACAAAATGCTTAGTAAAAAATAATCAATTATACTTACTGTCTTTGAACATAATCTCTGTTTTTCGTGCGTAAACTTATTTTTCTGCACGAGCACTTCACTTCAAAATTTTGTAAATCAGCTTGTCCCTTACTTCCAAGCATACAAATATAACACCAAAAAAATTCTGAGCTTCTAGTACCCTATTCACAAAGCCATTACCGGTTATCTGGCTACAAAAAATAGTTACTTTTTTAAATAATTTGTCTCTTAAAAATATATTTCTAGAGTTTAAATTATTATCAAGAAGTATCAAAAAGGAACAGAATAGCTGACTAATAATGATGAACAATTCTTCGTCCTAAGTCACGTGTCAGAATAAAAAAAAATATTAAAAAATAAATTAAATGCTATTAAAATTTTTATCTTTGAAACACTAAATGTTTTCCGGATTCAAAAATGCATTATTACAGCACACTCGAAACTTGTCTCTTACGGCTAACGAAAATCACTAATGTACAGACACCCTACCTACTTAAAATTACAGAAGAATACATTTAAAATGTTTATCACTAATACATTTCAAAAAAATATACAAATCATCCTTTGGCATCCCTTAATCACAGCCTAATAAAACCCTGCATTAAATCATCAAACAGTTTCTGAGTTAGAGGAACATATTCCCCAGTCTTTTGATCCAAGAAATATAAAGGATCTTTTATGATAGCTACGTCAAATCCTTGTTCCATTAGCTCTTTCTTTTTGAGCTTGAATGTGGCAGTGAGCGGTGATTCTGGCAGGATCCTGACGAAGAGAGGTCGAGCGAATACTGGTAATGATGAGCGCAGACCTTTGGCTAGAGAGGTAAGGTCGAGGTTCTTCTCTGGGTCGGCGATCGCCGCCATTCCTGCTTTGCCTTCGATGTTTGGGATCTGTGAAAAGTGGAGGGTGATTTTTTAGATCAATAAAACAAGAATCCAAAAGGTCTCAAGTCTAACATCACCTTCATCTAATTACAATAAATTGAAGTAAAGATTAATGAGGCAATGGAGAATTATATTGAACAAGCCGTGCATCCGATGTGATTTCCCATCGACCACAACACACTTACAAACATTCATCCCCTATTTAAACCCATCAGAGAATTATTAAATTTATGAATTTTATAAGTAGAAAAATAATATATAGATATATTTTTCAAGTTAATTACCTTAACCCCGTAGACGACAGCATCCTTCAGTCCAATCAACGTGCTAATAACTCCTTCAACTTCTGCTGTCGACACATTTTCACCACGCCACCTACAAACACATTAATAAATTAATAATGGATGGATTCTGCGAAATATGATTACGGCCGTAATCTGTTTAGATGAAAAAGACTTATTGCGCCAAATGAATTGAAACATGGACAAGAGTATTATCGCTACCAGGCTGACATAACATCAAGAAGCTCACCTAAACGTGTCTCCAGTGCGATCCTTGAAGTAGAAGTACCCGTAGTGGTCCATGACAAGAACATCTCCAGTATTGAAGTAACAATCTCCTTCAGCTCTTACATTGCGTACCATCTTCTTCTCCGAAGCAGTCTTGTCGGCGTACCCCGCGAATGTTAGTATGGCTTTCTTTGGATCTATTTTACCTAGGAGAAGACCTGTAAAGAGAGATATGGTCAGTTTTCTATAGTTTTCTAGGGTTAAATTAAAGGTTTTGAATATTTAAGGGCTTACCTGGTTCATGAGGACCGCAAGTAATACATCTGCCATTAGCGTCCCTCAGGATTTCTCCAGTAATCTCATCACACCTGAAAAATAGAAAAAGAAATAAGTATGTGGTTTCAGATTTTTCCACACTGATCCTTCTATGAATCACAATGTACTTATAGAAGTAGGATTTATTGAATGAGTTTTACCTGACTAAACTAAGCGGGTAGATGGTTGAAAATATTCTGCTCAGGAAACCGATGGCTCCCACTTTTGAGTCCAGGTTTACTGAAAAATGCAAGAGATACACGTGAAAAAGTGAAAATAAAGTTATTTTGCCATTCAAGGGCATAAAATTTTAGAAAAGTGAAGTCAAAAAGACCGATCCTGTTAAGAAACAATCATCTACATGTAATCGAAACTCACCAAGATTGCTATTCCCCTCAGTAGCTCCATAAAACTCCATGACTCTTTTGATGCCGAATCTCTCCACGAACTCCGGCCAGATCTGCGGCCTTAGTCCATTGCCGAAGATCACCTTGACTTTGTGAGCGCGGTCGTTAGGACCAGGAGGCACAGCGAGGAGGTAGCGGCAAATCTCACCAATGTATTGGGTCGCCTGAGAAGAGAAGTTATTATTATCATTAAGTGGTTCAAAGATGTTAATATTCTCGGAAAAAGAAGAATATTACTCCCGATTAGGCCCTATAATTTTAAATTTTATTTAGCCCACTGCAGAGAAAAAGATCCCTTTTTAGCAATAACTTTGAATATACCAATGAGAGTCGAAAAAAGCTATGAAGACTTACAGTGCATCCATACTTCGCCGCATCGCTCCAGTAATTTGATGCAGAGAATTTTTTCCTCAACACGACTGTACATCCAGTGACGATGCCAAGGCCTGCTCCTAGTACTCCACCCGCCGTGTGATGAAGAGGTAGAGGATCGTACACCACGTCGGAAGGTGTGAGCTGCGCCGAACTCTGCACTCCTAGTGGAATTAGCAGGTACCTGGTGAAGAAAATAAAAATATGAGTTATTTTGTGCCGTAAACATCTCCGGTATGTCCGAAAGGAAATCTTCCAAAATTTCCTGCCTTATAAGGAGTCTCATTAAGTTTAACATACATACTAGTAAACATTCTAATATTTTCAAACAATAATATGTTACCTAATATTAGTAATAATAGCGGCCTTTGGGAAGCCAGTAGTTCCACTAGTATAAATATACAGTAGCGTGTCCCTTGGTTTTGCTTGTCCGCAGTCGACCACAGGATCTATTGACATTTCGCTCACTTCAACTGTTAGTGGCACCGTATCCTGGAGAATTGGGGCTGACTCCATATCCGGGGAACTGTACTGGAATAGCGGTATGTCCGGGATTTCTGGCTGGATCTCTTTTATGGCTGGAATTGCAAAAAAAAATACAAAAATCAATTTAGAAATCACGATAATTTATTCCGAAATAGTTCGTCCAAAAACCAGTCCTTCAAGCATTTATACAATATAACCATTATTGTCTATTATACACGTTTTTCTGCATTTTTTTTATAATTAACATCTCATATATATTATCAACTCTATTAATTATGTGAGAACCATTGTTAACTTAAAGATAATCATTATCTTAATAATGATGAAATACGAACAAAGCAAAGTACATGTTTTTCAGGACATTTTGTCTTTTTTAATTTTATTACTTTGCTCTTTTTTGTTTTCAGTTTATAAGTATAGAACATGGTGAATGAAGTAATTGAGTTCCTCTCTCCAACTTTTTGCTGTGCCCGACAGGGTCCACAATGGTCATATTTATTTTAAACCTACCACCTAATTTCACATGTGGAAGCAATAAATATATTGAGTACTGAGTTGTGAAATATTAAAAAATAAAAATATGTCTCCTCCAACTAAAATAAAATCACTTACCATCTCTCATTTCGTCTCCGAACACAACAGCTTTGCATCCTGCTACCCTGATACAATGGATCAGTTGTCCTCCCTTCAGGTTAGTATTTATCAACGCAGTGGTGACCCTGATCTTGGCTAGACCAAGCCATAGGAACACGTATTCAGGCTGAGTCTCCATGAACAGCGCTATCACCTCGCCAGGCTTGTAGCCTTGACGTTTGAAGTACCAGGATATTTGGTTGCTGAATTCATCACCCTGGAAGTTAATGTAGAGATAGTCCAGTAAAAATAGATCGATTTGTATGGAGTAGATTGCAATAAATGCTCTTTGGGTGATAATTCAGAATTAAATATATAAATAGCTGAAATACATAAATTGACAGTAATCCCCGATATTTTTTTTATATATATTGAGTTATTAGCAATCATAGCAATAACATTAAATTTAAGTGGGAACAAAAAATGGACCACTGGTGATTTTGTACATGACTGCTCCTTTTCAAAAGTTTTAATTATGGTAATAATTATCCCCGGTCAAAATCAACATATTAAGTACCATATTGACTATTTTATATAAAATAAATGATAACTTCAAAACAGTAATTGCCTAGAGAGTGAAATTTTGTCAAAGTATTTAAATAGTTACTACAAGTAACTATGTAAATTATCACCAAGGTGGCTTTTATACTTTTTTTTTCGTGAAGTTAAATTTGTATTTAACCCTCGTACATTAAAGACACTCAGGATATTTTTATGAGTCTTAATACCAATAATTTTTATCTACTCAAATTGGAAGAAATCCCCTGAATATCTGTAAAGCATTTCTAATAATTAAATGAAAATCAAAAACTCGCGAGAGGGGTGCGGGCGGGCGGCGGGCGGGTGGCGGCGGCGGCGGCGCGATGCATCAAACGGGCATCTATTACATAAATTTTATTTTGGATTCGTGTAATTAGACCACATGATTAAACAAAGATGTGGTGTTTTAAAATAAAATAGTACGCACGGCTACTACAGATCAAGCTATACATTTCCAGTATAAGCTGATCTCGCATTGTATAGGATTTCCTTACAATGAGAATTCAGTGTAAACTGGAAATGTATAGCTTGATGTGTAGCCTTGTGTACCTACACGTACTTCTAGGCAAAATTGATATCAGCAAAATGAAAAAAAAAAGTTTTGAACAATAACACAAGAAGTAGGTACAAAAGTAAAACGGTGAAAGCTGCAAAAGTATAAACTGTAGCGCAGCTAACAACGTCCTTCTCCAGATACAGAATGGAATAAATGTTCCATGCAGAAAGAGACTAATAGATAATTTTAGTAGTTTACATAATAAAACATTAAAAAAAAAAATAATAAAAAAACGGCGATTCGTACCAATAGTCGTTGGATTTGTACTATTACTCGTCATAAGGACCCAGTCGTGTTATTTTTTGTGCTAATGTGAACTCTCAGGTCTTGAACATAAAGATCAATATAAGTAGGATTAAACATTAAAAATAATGAGATTGTGTTTGATAACAGCAATCTACATGGTCTTGACATGATCTGACCAAGATTATGTCTAGACTTTAAAAGAGACTGTGACCTCTGAGTTTGTTTCGGCCTTGCTTCTCAGAGTAGTCAGATAGGAAACGCCAACCTCATCTAGTTTTAAAAAAACATGATTGACGTGTAAAAGTGTTTGTACAACAAACCTACTTACTAAAAATAAATCATTTATCATTTATCGATATGAGTCTTAACCCCTCAAGTGTCTGAGTTTGGCTGATTTTAGACCCAAAACCGCCGCGAGTGGGGAGAGTTGGGGGTTAGTCGCGAACCCCATAGGTTCACAACTACTGATGATGATATGTTTTCCATCGGATGATGTTTTTTTACGTTTATATATATGTGATCTAAGCTTATATACCTATTATGTAAAGTTTTGTCCTTTTGCACACTTGGGGTGCATTTGACACGCGGGGGGGGAGGGGAGGTTAGCTGCGAACTGCATAAGTTCACAACTAATGATTTGATTGGTTTTCCATCGGATGATGTTTTTTTACATTTATATAAACTCCTTTGCAAAAAAAACGGGCACCTTACAGTCATTGGCTTTTCTATGGAAAATATTAATATTTTTAGTATGTCGTTAGCATAAATGACTAGAAATTTCTTATTCTCATTGAGAATATAGTTTTTAACCCTTAAATCCTAGAATCGGTGTTTTAGTCAATGCAAACAGAGAGTCGTGTTAAAATGGAAATTTTTAGGGTACAATTAAATTAAGACTACGAGTATTTTTATGCTATTTTAATTAAAAAAAAAACATTGAAATATAAAAATTAATAACGAGTATGACCTCCCCTTGCAGCGATTACGACATGTAATAGTCTTGGCATGCTTTCCACCAGGCTTTTGATGGTGTCCTGTGGAATGTGTTCCCACTCAGCCGAAACCACACGTTTAAGCTCCCTGATGTTTTGTGGAAGTGGTTGGACAGATCGTACTCGCCTTTTTAGGAGGTCCCAGACGTGCTCAATGGGGTTAAGGTCGGGGCTCCGCGCTAGCCAATCCAGACAACGAATACCGACCTCTTGCATATTAGCATCTACGTCGCCAGAACGGTGGTTCCGAGCATTATCGTCCATGAAATGGCATCTTCACCAATTACAGTCAGTGCGGGCTGTGCATGTTGACAAATTATTCTTGTTATGTACCTTTGCGCATTTAGTGAACCATTTTCAATGAACACTATCTCGGTACGATAGCTGGAAGTTACGCCCGCCCAAAACATAACGGACCTTCCACCATAAGGGGTGATTTCTTCAAAACACACGTCGGCATAGCATTCCCCTGGTCTTCGTAACTCTCGCCGACGTTGGTCCTTACCATTCAGGCAAATTCGAGCCTCATCGGAGCAGAGTACGCGTTCCAGTTACCTAGTGTCCAAGATAGACAATTTCTAGTGAACCTCAGTCGAGCAATCCAGTGTTCACGGAGTAACTTGGGGGGCCGTGGCGGTCGTTGATTGCGTATATTAACCGCTAAAAGCCTCCTCCTCACTGTCCATAGGCTAACTTGTGCTCCTCGTACCTCTTCAAGGTTTCTTTTGAGGCCTATGTAACTGAATTTGCGGTTCCTCAGTGCCTGAGTCACTAAAAGCGGCAGTCTCGTGGTTGTGTGCAACGTTTTCTCCCACAACCTTGCCTTCTTTGAACGGAACCTGTCTCTTGGTATCGAGTCCAGGTTCTTTGGACGATGGAACGACTCACGTTTAACCGCTGTGAGCCGTAAAATTGGCTACACCCCACTTCCAGCAGCGCTATAATTTTACTAGCTCTTATTGCTTTTTTTGCCATTATAATCGACACAAAGATATCTGTTTTAAGTCACAATAAGGCAGGATTATGCGACAAACATAAATTATTCTATTAAAAATAACGAGAAGTTAGTTTTAGTTGCCTGATTACCTTTTAACCGCAAACCCGCGAATAGTAAGTAAAAAGTCATAAACTGAAAAATGGATTATTATTTTTAAAAACAACAGTTCTGAATTTGAAATTAACTTTTTTTCATACCCAGACTCTTTATTAAGTGCCAGTAACATAGTTTGGCTATTAAAACCTCTTTGCAACTAAATGATTACCAATAATGTAGAAAAATCCAAACCGCCCGTTTTTTTTGCAAAGGAGTGTATATGTGATATAAGCTTATGTACCGAACAAAAAAAGGGTTTTTCTTATGCACACATGGGGTGCATTCGACACTTGAGGGGGAAACAAAAGGTAGGTAGAAGACTGAATGCTAAGATTTACTAAGGTTGTAGCAGAGCAGGAGGTAATAAAAACAGCAAGGTAAATTAAATTGTAAAATATTTTTTGCTTAAAAAAAATTAAGAGACGTTTGCCAAAAAAAAAATGAGAGATGAGAATAACAGAATCAGTTGAGATCAGACGTCAACTCCATGTCCAAAAGCTCTAGGCGGTCGGTAACTAGTACAGTAGTGCTATTCTGTAAATATCTCACAGTGAAAACTTAGGTGAAGTTAGTGATCTTAAAGTGAGCCGTCAAGTGTGTCAACCACTAGCATCGAGCAGGTCAGCTCCTCGCTCATCAGGTCCGCTTGCTTTATTCACACCCAGACTGCAAAGGGCCTCATGGACCTCTTTCAGGTGAATGGAGATCTCCGGCATTGTGGAACTACAGTAGGGTATGTTAGAGGCCGCATCAAGGCGTGAATTTGCGCAAAGACAAAGGCTAATAAGTTTGCATTCTCTTGCGCGGGATGAGCCAGCGTTCCATCAGACTTAAGCATAAGAGGCAGCAAATGGCAGAAATTTGCCTAGACCGATTTGGACAGCGATCAGAACTCCTTGCTACCTGAAAGATATAGGATGCCAACTTGGCCTCAATTCGTCAAAACGCGCCTTACGTAACACCCGTTTGCAATCTTTGGCGGGAGAATGTACGTAATTATGTAATTATGCCTGGCAGGCACGATTGAGGGACCACCTTTAACCGATTGTATCTTAAGAGTGCCTACTTTTACAAACTAGAAGCTGAATTTAAAATTGTTTTAGAACTTTTCCTTAAAGCTGACGCATTCAAAAGCTCAAAATTCAAATGTGGTCCCTCAATGAGAACGTCAACAAAGAGTATTTTCGATGAACTCTGGCACCGAAAGTAAGATTTAACTTATGTTTCGGGTGCCAGAGTGCCTTGTGTTTAGGGTGTTGGCCGAAATAGTCACCACTGAGCAAAATAACAGTTGCTGCTGCGGCAGCATGGCGTTTACGTTTATTCGACGGCATAGTTGATAGATTAAAGAGCAGCGCGGCGACGCGGCACGCAGACTTGCCACCTATAAAAGAGCTAGCCGTGCCTACACGGACAACGGCGTGGCTCGTGTGGGCTCACGCTATTTACGCGCCATTTAACCACATCTTAGTAAGAATAAGCATAGTTCGCCTAATCACACGATAAGAGTGAGCGAAGCAAGTTCTATCACAAGAAAAGCGCGAGCTCACGCCGAGCTGTGGACTACAGTTTTCATACATAATACAATGTACGTAAACTATAGTTCGGAGCTCGTCTGAACTCGCCACACATGGATAACGCCGGTGGTCGCAACTCGCCACGATAGGCTGCCACAAGTGTCTGTCACGCAGGTTCGCTACTTTAACTGCTTCCAGCTTTAGAAAAACCTAGTCGTCAAATGTAGTCCAATCCTTATAATATAATGTTTGTACAGACAACAGCACATCAGGTTATACCAAACTGTCAAATTTCTCCAAATGATTTTAAACCTTAAAATGTTGATGGTTAAGTTCAAAATTGAATGAGAAAATTTTACAGTTTATAGTAACTTGACCTGCTGTTGTGTGTACAAAAGCGTTAACAACTATGTTGCGATCATAATAATAGTTATTATTCGTATTTTGTGGCATAAAACACTAAAATACCTAGAATATGGCGGGTTTAGAGGCAACTATTAAGCGTATCCCAGTAATTGTCACAGTAGTACTTAAAATGACGAGATGACAAGGTCAAGTAGAAATTTTTAGGTACCAATAGATGTCACTTATTGAAAAATACTTTTTTTATAAAAGTGTTCCCAATTTTAAGTTATATCGTTAGCAAATTAACTTAACAAATTCATCAAACAATCAGACTTACCGTAGACCCAACTGAAGTTTCACAAACCGAAAAACAAAACTACCTACCTACTTCACATTTAACAGCTGAACTTGCAAAAAAAATAAATTTTTGTCGGACACACTTTTCAAGTAAAATATTTCAGACGTTATTACAGTTAAAACTCAGTGTTGTTATTTTAAATGTGCAATATGTTACCAAAAATAGGTTGCCATAAAATCGGCAAGTTTAATGTTTAGTAGAAAGAGATATTGATGTTTTTAGATAATTAGACGACTACTGGGTCACTGTGGACTTCACCCTCGTTTACCTTACATGATTCGAACCAGAAGGCGCTAGTTGATAGAATAAATGCGCTTATCTTGAATGTAAAGCGCATTTATTATATCCCATAGGTATAATTTTATTGTGTACTAAGTTTATTAAAATCCTAACAATAGAATAATTACAGATTTTGCTCTTTGCGGACGTAACAACAACAACGTCAGTTTCGTGTAGTCGGACAATCCTGGCTTTTCGTTCCGGTACAGCAGTGCGATTCTGTAACCATCTCACCGTGAAAACTTAGGTGAAGTGAGCGTGGAGAGAGCTGTCAATAGTGTCAATTCCTAGCAAAAACAAACTCACTTCACCTAAGTTTTCACGGTGAGATTTTTACAGAATCGACCGGCAGTTTCGTGAAATTGTCGCGTGAGTGGGTAGATTGCAGAGGAGGCATGTTGTATACCTTTCGCATTTTCCTTTGTGTACTGTTTTCGGCAAATTGTATGTAAAATCACTGGCACATTATCCGAGAAATGAAATAAATTGTCTTTCCGAAGCTCACTAAAACATAGAGTTTTAAAACCTGCCAACGGTGACAGAATCACCATCTAAGGGTTTTCCACATATGTATTACGCAAGACATAATAAATAAGTACCGAAAATCTGGGCGTATAGTAAACTATCTCATTGCGTAATGAGAAGAAAGTTTTCAGTAATTATTTGAGCAGTTAAACAATAGCTCCATCTTTGTCACATCCGATAACTTCGTCCCTCTCGCACACCGACGCGGGGGATGCAAGGCGCTCGGTCAAGGTTGGCATTTTATATTGTCTAGGTAATTTAGGTTTTATGCATTTTGCGAACATTGCTTATCACTTAATCAGGGGATTATGACACTTACGTATGAAGAATGAAAATGTTAATGTACATCCTAAAAAATATTTCAAGTGTCTTTTATGTACAATAGACAAATCATGATAAAACACTTTTTAACTATGTTCCTGAGAAGTCACCAAGGTGAAAACTGAACATAGGTTCGAGGCTAACGTCTGGAATGTATAAACAGAAAAATCCCCGAAAGTGAGATTTTTTAAGTCTCGTTTATCACACCATGAAGGAAAAAATCTCGTAATGTTAAGAATTTTGTACCTAAACCGAGGGATTACTTATGTACTATAATTTTAGGCTGGCTATAGACGATAATCTTACTTTTCACCTAAAGTGTGTTTTTTGTTTAACGTTAAACAGTAAAAACACAACTTTAGATATTTCTGAGGTTCCTCCGACCATATGAACACAAAATTGCCACGAATGCATACGTAAATAACTATACTATTATTTCAAAACCAATTTACTAAAGTGTCTTTAATGCAATCTCAAACACTATTTTTACTAGACTATTAGTCATATTTTGGATGCAACTGAATTTTCAATTTATGCTTTAAGGCGAAAAAAACAATTTTGACGCATTTTGGCAGCACGCAAAATCAATTTTTGTACTCAAAAACTACAAATTTTCCTTATTTTTCATGATTATGAAAATTTAAACTTTTGGCCAAAAACCGATAGATACAATTTGGCTCGATACAAAAAAAACGCAGTTTCCTCAAAAGCATTTTTGATGAGAATTCGATTGTAATTAAAGCAATTTCAATAATATTTCTTCTACACGTTCACCATAAGAGGATTATGGGTGTGCCAGAGCATTTATATAAAAAGAAAAATTTTAAAAAGAAATATTTTTTAAATTTTATAATGCTCCGTTTAGCAACATCAATGCTCCAAGCCCCGTTACGATACCATTTCGCCTTAAAAGAAATTGTTGCTAACTGCTAACAGTAAGGCCATCATGACTGCTCATGAAAAAATAAATAATGATTATTGATTTATTTAAAAAAAAACAATATATTCAATTTGTCCTAAAAAAAAAAAAAAAAAATTTAAATGTTGGTCCTTCGAGCCGAATGCTTTAGAATAGGGTACCTACAATAATTTATTTATTTAACTACGATATGTTTTTGAGCAGTGGTGGCACAATGCTAACGGTCGCGACTTAAGAGCTGTAGGTCATAGGTTCGAATCCAGGCAGGGGCCTTATTTTGTGTAAATTATTTCATCACCACTGCTCCGTTTTGAAACGGTGAAGGAAAACATAGTGAGGAAACCGGCCCTAGAACCATAAATTCGAAGACATGTAACATCTACCAACCGTAATCTATACGGCCCACTAATCCCACTGAGAGGAGGCCTGTGTCCCAGCAGTGGGAACATTATAGGCTAATTATGCTTATGTTTTTGGTCCGATGAGAAAATATAGTACACGTTTGTAAAATACTAGGTCATCATGAGAGAATGGTTACCTCGCGGAAACTCAGCGTCCTGTCGTCCATGACAAAAACATTTTTGTCAGGATTCATCCGAACTACTTCGGCCCACCTCGTGACTACAGTCTTTCCTTGACGCTCCCACATCGTTATCCGAAATATTGTGTAAAGCAGCACTCGAAGACCTCTGGAAATAAAAAAAGAATTTATTAGATTGACTACGACTTTTACTATTTTATCTAGGGTCGCAGTATCGGCGTATGGGTGCGTGGGTGGGTATGCTTCAATACAATCGTAAATTTGGAGGAATGTAGGTAGTTAGTGTCTATGCATCTCCAAATTACTCAATCATGTTATGTAAGAACAATTTCTGACGCTAGATGTAATAATCTTGGATCTCCTGACGGAAATAGGTTAACAAGGCACGAGACGGACAGTTTATTGCTCGTCTATTCTTCAAATTATTGCATAGTTGTTGCATTTCAGTAGGTATAACACCGTAGTACCGTGCCCGTAGCAATGGCCTACTTCGTCACGCTAAAAGTAGTTCATCAGCCTCATCTCCCTTTTGTGCCATGCTTCCCTGGTCTTTGCGAATCTCATACACTTCTTCCTATAGGTAAGGTGTAAATAATTCTTGTTGAAAAGTTCTCCGTAGCAAGATTTTATATTCAATATCACGATATTGGTCCAAATATTTAGTAGAACATGGCATTGTTACAATTTCCAATGCAATAGTTTTGGGTGTCGAGATGAAAACAGTAATTGTATCGTTTGGCCAATGCAATGTAAGTGTCAACTTTCAATGCTAAACATTAAATTGAACTCGGTGGTGTCAAAATTAGCAAATTAAACATCCCTAAGTTATTTTTCGTGGGACTAATGGCTAAAAGTAATACAGTTGCACGGGTCGATCGATCAAAGTTAAGCTACGCTTGCCAAAGTCAGTCTGTGGATGGGTGACTAAGACAATCCATTACATACCGAGACCCTTCGTGCCTCGGAAAGCACATTAAGCCGTTGGCCTCAATTTCCATTCGTAGATATTTTGTAGGACTTTTTCTAGTGGTAGTAGGAACACGAAAGTCTAACAACAGGTCTTACCAAGAGGTATCGTGTACTGTGTACTCAGTAGCTGGTGGAGGTCGGATAGGCAGTCGCTCCATGTAAAATGTAAATCAATATAAGTACAACTAGCCGTTGCCCGCGACTACGCCCGCGTGGATGTTGGAAATTATCCCACGGGATCCTTCTACCGGAATGAAAATTATCCTATGTCTTAATCCAGGTTATAAACTATCTGTAGACCAAATTTCATCCAAATCCATTCAGCCGTTTTTGCGTGATTGAGAAACAAACATACAAACTTTCACATTTATAATATTAGTAGGATTTAATCAATCTTATAATAATAAATTTAATTTTGAAATGAATATTATCAAAACTTCAACAAGTAGCACAAACTAAGTTTTTGGGAACGATCATAGACGAGCATCTAGATTAGAATAATATAATATAATATCATAATCTTTATTTTTCCAAAACAACAACCTTACAACAAATTCTACACTAATATGTACTTATTTTCTATGAATCTAAAAGTTTAGATAACTAACCATTTCAAGCTCCAATAACAAAGTCAGGTTGTTAATAGAAAGCTCAAATCAACAGTGTATGTAATAAAATCAATAAATTCGTATACGCTCTGATTAAAAATGTTACAAACATTAAAACTGCTGTAATGTCCTATCGTGCATATGCGGAGTTCTCGCTGCGATATGAACTAATTGTTTGGGGAAATAGTACCGACCCATTTATCGCTCAAAAGAAATGAGTTCGAGCTATTTAGGACATTCCATCGCATGTATCTTGTCCACCAATATTTAAAAAAAACCGGCTAAGTGCGCGTTGGGTCACGCACAATGAAGGGTTCCGTAGTTGAAAAGAATTTATCCCAAAAACAAACATAACATTAAAATCCCAAAAATATATTTTTTTATGTGATCAAATTACAAATTACCATTTTCGGACTTTTTCCTTTAGGTATTTATGCTGTGAGACCTTGCTTCTTGCCAAATTTCATTATTCTAGGTCAACGGGAAGTACCCTAGGTATAGGTTTTGATTTACTTGCGTGTATCAAACTATGTCGCTTAAATGGCCGTATTTTTTATTGCATTGACATAGAAGCTTGATTTTTATATACTTTATTTTTAGATATCCAAGAGGCCATAGACCAACGTATTCGGTATTAATTTCAACTTGAAAAAGGGTCTTGACAGACTGACAAACTTGGAAATATTTTTTTATGTGATAGAATGACAAATTAACAATTTTCAGACTTTTTCCATTATTTGTGCTGTAAGACCTTGCTTCTTGCCAAATTTCATGATTCTTGGACAACGGGAAGTACCTTATAGGTTTTGATTTACTTGCGAGTATCAAAATATGTCGCTTAGATGGCCGTATCTTTTTATTGCGATGACTTAGAAGCTTGAGTTTTTTAGGACTCATTAAGGGACCATAGACTTACGTATTTGATATCAATTTCAAATTGATACCTCTATGCGTTCCTGAGAAAAAGGGTCTTGACAGACTGACAGACAGACAGACGGACAACAAAGTGATCCTATAAGGTTTCGGTTTTTTTTTTTGTGGTACGGAACCCTAAAAACTCGGTTTGCTACCTCTACCCTCACTATATCTTTAAGAAACATAACACCTACAAAGACCTACTCAGAACAGCAGCACATGTAAACTCTAGGAATCGGCGTGACAAAGGAGAATGCCAGATCCTGCCCCACCCTTTCATTAATTTACAGGAAATGTAAATTAACCAAAATTATCGCATGAAAATAAGACCATTTGATAATTAACTGTTATTCTGTTAAACTTGCGGATAAAAAGTTAGAGAAAAAAGGAATTTAAAAACCGAAGGCCTACTTCCTGTGTTTATGTTGAACATCTGGGTTACTTAGTATGCATACACGCGAATTAAAACGAGTTATTTAATTTAAAAATTACATCTATTATGTATTATGTAATTAATATGTATTTGGTTTAAATTTTGGTTAGTGAAAATAATGTTTGTTAATAACTACGTAATATTAATATGAATGTATATTCTAATAAATCTTTCGCATTTGAGCATTATAGCAGGGCATTATGTATAACGAAACGTCAATGCTATGGCTAATAGCAAAGTCAAAAAGTCATTGACATTCGCTCTGTTCTGTTTGCATTATTGTTTGTTTCTTTACGCTCCCTATTCCCTAATCTCTCCATTTATTACTGTTATATTCACGACGTTTTTTGCTTTTGTACACGGATTCGATCTCGCCTACTCGCGACTCTGTGCTACTTGCCACGGATTCTGATAATTTCTTCCGACTTGTTTAACGATGTTACGATGTTGAGGTGCATCCATTGTCATTTGTGCGTCGAAAGGATGCTAAGACATGCTGTGTCTTCTTTATGATTTCCACTACAAACTAAGACATGCTGTGTCTTCTTTATAATTTGCACTACAAACTAAGACATGCTGTGTCTTCTTTATAATTTGCACTACAAACTAAGACATGCTGTGACTTCTTTATAATTTGCACTACAAACTAAGACATGCTGTGTCTTCTTTATAATTTCCACTACAAACTAAGACATGCTGTGTCTTCTTTATAATTTGCACTACAAACTAAGACATGCTGTGTCTTCTTTATAATTTGCACTGCAAACTAAGACATGCTGTGTCTTCTTTATAATTTGCACTACAAACTAAGACATGCTGTGTCTTCTTTATAATTTGCACTACAAACTAAGACATGCTGTGTCTTCTTTATAATTTGCACTACAAACTAAGACATGCTGTGTCTTCTTTATAATTTCCACTACAAACTAAGACATGCTGTGTCTTCTTTATAATTTCCACTACAAACTAAGACATGCTGTGTCTTCTTTATAATTTCCACTACAAACCAAGACATGCTGTGTCTTCTTTATAATTTGCACTACAAACTAAGACATGCTGTGTCTTCTTTATAATTTGCACTACAAACTAAGACATGCTGTGTCTTCTTTATAATTTCCACTACAAACTAAGACATGCTGTGTCTTCTTTATAATTTCCAGTACAAACTCTTCTCGCGGGAGAAGTTATTTGATGATTTCCCACCCTCAAAAAAAAAAAAAAAGTTAGTACAATGTTTTTAGGATTTTTCGCTACGGTCGAATCTCAGAACACAGAAAAAACGAATATCACATACATGTTGCAACGATATCCATGTTGATATCGTTGCAACATGTATGTGATATTCGAACACAGAAAAAACGAATATCACATACATGTTGCAACGATATCCATGTTGATATCGTTGCAACATGTATGTGATATTCGTTTTTTCTGTGTTCTGAGATTCGACCGTAGCGAAAAATCCTAAAATCATTGTACTAACTTTTTTTTTTTTTTTTTGAGGGTGGGAAATCATCAAATAACTTCTCCCGCTCTGGGTGGAGCGGAAGGGCGTGTCAGACTTTTACTGACTAAAACCCACCCGTGTTCCTTCAGTTGCCTATGCCAGGGCCGCGGTAACTTCTTCAAACAATCCGCGACCCCAGCGGCGTCGGCCCTATTGGACCCCGTCACTTGCTGACATCTCTTTGAGGCGCGCGTGGAACACAACGCGCCGTCGACTCGGGCCTGCCGGTCGATTCTGTTAAAATCTCACCGTGAAAACTTGGTGAAGTGAGTTTGCTTTTGCTAGGAATTGACACTATTGACAGCTCACTCCACGCTCACTTCACCTAAGTTTTCACGGGGAGATGGTTACAGAATCGCACTGGTCCTGGACTGGTCTGGTCCTTACCGGACGGCGAGCTACCCGCTGCTCACCGTCCGCAGGCCCGCGCCTACGGTGGCCGGAAATCGCCCCGCGATTCCCGCCGCCCAGGGCGTCTCCTGCGGCGACTGAGGGCGTGAGGCTGCCTCTCCCTCACGCGTTCCGCCTCCTCCTTCGCTAGCATCACTGCTTCGCAGAAGGAGGTGACGGCCTCCCATGCACTCTCGCTCCGCACCATGGCCTGGACCAGGCTCGGACGCGAGAGATCGCCGCCGCCGATCGCCTCCGTGAGAACACGGCGGTGCTCTGCCCAAGCCGGGCAGACCTCCACACAATGGTAACACCCGGGCGTTTCCTCCCGCCTTATGCGAAACAGGAACCTCCCGAAACAACCGTGTCCGGTGAGGACCCGCGTCAGGCGGAAGGTGAGGACGCCGTGGCGCCTCTCTAACCACTCCTCAAAGAGGGGACTTATCGCCGCTATTGTGGCGTGCCCAGCGCTGGGTTGCGACAGTCGCGCTCTCCATGCCGCCATGAGATCCCGCCGGAGCTCTGTCCGCTGTACCGTGATTTCTCGCGGCAGCGGAGTTACGCCCCGGCGCTTCGCCTCCCCGCGCCACTCCCACACGTGCGCGAGGACCTTTGCCTCCAGATCTCACGGCGGATCATTGTACTAACTGCGGTTTCGCTTGGCTTGTAACCTTAATGCACAAACTAAAAAACACTACCCACTAAACTATGAACAAATAGTATACTGGTATACCTACCTAAAAGTATCTTGAATTACTGGTATAGGCAAAATAGTCTAGTTTATGTTTTGGGGGTTATGTGTGGATATTAATATAATTATGAACTTGTTTATCTGAACCATATACTAATATGTGTTTCTTACCTTACAACTTCCACCAGAAACTGTAATCTCTTTTATGAGTTGTTTTATTTTATTACCGATCAACAGTCAGGATAGTTTTTATCACGTCCTAAGTCAAAAGTATTACTAAGGTTGATGTCGGTGTTATGTCATTCCTTCCTTTCATAGCCAAATATCCTAGGATAGCATTGTAACAATATAAAGCACTTAATTAATTATTTGTACAATTATAACTGCAATCAACCTAAACTTAAGGTACCTAACCTAAATGCAATAATTGTTCTTATTTGAACAGAAACCGCAAGTTCTAAAGGCATTAAATCAAATCAAATGCATGCTTGTAAACCAACTTTTATTTGATGGGTCAATGTTCTATAGAGCTTCTGGCATTGTCCTTTAGTCTTGTTTTAGATGTAATCCTTCGATTAACAAAATATAGTAAAAGCTGTTTAGCTATATGGCTGTACGTATTTATAATAAATGACCATGAACTTAACTTACTAAATGGTAGACTGTTTAAATGGCTAAATGAGAATAATTTTTATAGCGGAATACCTTGAATATAGGTTGTGTTAATAATTTTGCATGCATTAGTCTTAAAACCCCTCAAGTGTCTGAGTTTGGCTAATTTTAGACCCAAAACCACAGCGAGTTGGGGGTTAGTTGCGAACCCCATAGGTTCACAACTACTGATGATGATATTTTTTCCATCGGATGATGTTTTTTTACGTTTATATATATGTGATCCAAGCTTATATACCTATTATGTAAAGTTTTGTCCTTTTGCACACTTTGGATGCATTTGACACGCGGGGGGAGAGGGGGGGTTAGCTACGAACTCCATAGGTTCACAACTAATGATGATTATTGGTTTTCCATCGGATGATGTTTTTTTACATTTATATATATATGTGAAATAAGCTTATACAGGGTGTAAGGGACAGCCCTCCGCAAACTAACAGGGTGCATTCAGCTCCTCATTTTGAATCATATTCCACCGGAAATTTTCTCAGGAAAATTTTCATTTTTTCAAAATTTTTTTCAGTTACATTTTCATTGTTTTAATGTAAAATTGCATTGTGTGTTCGCAGCACTCCATTTATGTAAAAAAAACTGCAAAAAAAAACAGCAAAAAAAAAAAACCAGCAATGGATGTTGAAATACTTTAACCAACGACGCGTGAAATCAGCTGTTCACTTTCTGTCTAGCTACAGAGTTCATGGAACTCACCGCATACCTATTACCTACCCCTCCCAACCAGTAATAGGCGCTCCGATTAGTGCACAAAAACACAAACAAATCAGGTTTATTGGATTCCCTTAACGTTCCTGAAAAAATTTCATGCACCGGTCATCTTAGTATGACATACTGAATTCACCCTATCAGTTTGCGGAGGGCTGTCCCTTACGCCCTGTATACCTAACAAAAAAAGAGTTTTTGTTATGCACACATGGGGTGCATTCGACACTTGAGGGGTTAAGCAAAACATGACCTCATCCTTAAATCATGTAACACTTTTGTATACCATGTTTTATGCAAATATAAATAAATTAATAAAATAAAATACAGGTACCTATTCAACTGCATCCGGTTCCATTTGCAAGCCGACCCTAACTTAGTTGGGAAAAGGCCAGTTCAGATGATGAAAGCTAAATTTGCCTTTTTCCACTTGTAACGTTTTTAAAGATTACGTGGCGTTAGTAGTGAAAGTGAAAATTATATACGAGTAAAGGCTCTTACAGACAGAGGCGATATCGCGAGCGATATTGCGATATTATCGCGTCGCAACACCGCTAGCGACCGCGGTTAGGTCGCGACGCGATATCGCCTCTGTCTGTAAGAACCTTAATATTTACCTCATATTAACTCAACCTATCAGATCAGTGATAAGCTGAGATATTATTTTTATCATAATTAATCAAAATATATTGGTTAATATATCCAAAAATATAATGTTAGGGGATTTAGTGTAAGTAGGGAAAATTATACTACTTAATAAATATTATACAATCAACTAAGGAGATTTTAAATACCAGCGTGACGGGATATGAGTGACCATATTTATTTGCTTGGAGCTCTGCTCACCCCTCAATAAAGTAACCTTACATATACATACATCCATACATTCCCACATACAGTCCACCAGGCAATCATAGAATTACATAACTCTTCGATGACGAGCGCACTCGCATGTTCGAGCTGGCCAATCATTCAATTATTGAAAGCAACTACAGTGGACTGACACCTCTTACTAGAACGTACATCTTGCTGTTCTCCTGGTCTAAGTGGCCATCTGACTTACCTACCTTAAATAATTAAGAGATATTTGCTACATGTCTCGTCAAATCTTTGATAGATTTGAAACGGACATGTCAAAAGCAATCAAAGTAAGAACTAAAATGTGGGTCAACAATGAACAATACTTAACATAACATAATCAGCATGTAATGTTCCCACTGCTGTGACACAGGCTTCTTCTCGGTGAGAGGGAGAATGAACAATACGTGACCAACTATTTATGTCAAGAGTGGTTGTGAATTAGTAAGATTTTTGGCGACGATTGACCGAGCGAGCGAAGCGTCTCTGTTCCAAGTCTGGCATTGCTTTCCTGTGTCAGTTTGTTGGTACTTCTCCACTGGTTGTATTTTACAACCTATCTGGACAAAAAAAAGATCACAAATGGTCTGTGGTATAGGTACAGATTTTACGACTTTAGAGATTTTTTTGTCGTCGGAGATTTTTGATTGGAGCGATACTTCCTCCAAAAAGGTGCAAAAAGGGGCTACTGGATATCTCCGTCTTATGACATCCGATTTCGATGGTTCTTTTTTAATTTAAAAGGACCTATAAGAAGAAACTTTAAATTGAAAATTATTATTTAAAGTGAATTTTTTGATAGGAGGAAGGAGGAACTTTAAATTGGTCTCATAAAAAATTGATGAAAATCTGATGAGGATCTTCGGCGTCATGAGCAGAATAGCTCCTCAAAATGCAGTAAATTGCTCACTTTTAGACCCATGGAATTAGCCCTTTAACCTCTAGCCCTTTTTAAGACCGAGCTATTCTGCGAATGTTTCATTCCTAAACTAATTGAAAATAACTTCCCTTCAAATTCCTAATATCATGTAAATTAAGTGTAAATTCCGAGATGGTACTAGAACATGCTAGAAATATCCGCATTGAAATGTTAACAGGCCGCGGCCCCCTTGTAAACAGTTTATGTACTAGGACATCAGGAGAGGCCAAGGTCCAACGGGCAATTGCTGCAGACACCTTGTGGCCGCACAATGGAGAGCTATCAACAGCGTCCGGTGCTTCACATCACTCGGCACGGGTTATGTGCGTCTAGTAGTGAAGTTGAAGTGACAGGAACAAAATCAAATTCTCCTCTACATTCCGTTTGCAATTTTTATAACAACTATTGTCTTTAATATGAAATTCACATAGTGACTACAGAGATGAATAGAATAGAATAGAATATCTTTTATTTGCATAAAATATGGTACATAAAAGGTCTTAAATTTAAACTAGTTCCATATTTTGCTTACTTTTTACAGTATGCAAAAACACCTTAAAAATAAAAATATAAACAAAAAGACTTAGGTATTACTACGTAGGATGGCACGACTAATATGGAAGAAAAAGACGTTTCGCCGACCCCAACAAATAAATTGGGTTAAGGGCAGGAGAATGCTGATGATGATGAAATTCACAAGCTAGGCCCAGTCTAGTTTTATGCTGATGAGAACATGATCCAGCGTTTCCTCATGACCGAGAGTTTCACACGAAACAATTTTCCTCAAAATTACCCTGTCTAACGAAGGCAAAACTAATACGCATTGTTATCTCCAAGTCAATACTGTTATTCTAATCTAGGTTAGACCACAGTTAGACTTGGTTAATAATACTATGTAGGTAGTTAACGTAAGGCATAATTTTGTCATCCGCTATCTCGTTTGAATGTGTATATGTAGGTATGTATGCTCCAGTTAATAGCCGCTACTCGATGTTATCACAATTAATTTGCAAGGGCACGTTGTAAGTCAGAAATGCAGTTCGGTGCACCTGTCTAAAGTCAATTGCTTCATAAATGTGTGTTAAAGTACAACTTGGTTTAGGAGAGGAAATCAAACCAATATAGTAACTTTAATATTTTACAAGACCGGCACCCTAATTGCGTAACACATTATCAATCGGAGTTGGTTTCATTTTGACAGTTAACAACATTCATTGCGTTATTTACGTTGCCGAGCAGACAAATCTTTCGAACATATTATGGAGCAATGGATTAGAAATTTGTTTCAAAATGATTCAAACTCCAATTTAGCTATTGGAGTTTGAATCATTATGTGTTTCGCAATTAGGGTGCTGGTCTGCACTATAATTGAGTAACACATTATCAATCGGAATCTGAATAATTTTGAAGCAAATTGCTAATCCATTGCTTCATATTATGTTCGAAAAATTTGTTTGCTCGACAACGTAAAATAACGCAATGAATGTTGATGAACTGTCAAAATGAAACCAACTCCGATTGATAATGTGTTACTCAATGAGGGTGCCGGTCTTGTAAAATATTAAAGTTACTAAATTGGTTTGATTTCCTCTCATAAAACAAGTTGTACATGTATACGCAATTAGGGTGCGTGATAGTTCAAAAAAGCATCAAGAAATCTCATAACATCACTAAAAATGCAATAATACAAACTTCTAACATAATAATGTAGATAGGAAAGAGTGTGAGAGTTTTGTAACCAAACGATGTCAACGACTATTCCCCATTTTACATTACCTATGTCACAAAAAATATTATTGACAGCATATATACGCGATTTTCCGTAAACGCAATGTTTTTTGAAATGATGCTAAGTATGCTTCACTTTCATTGAATAGTATTAGAACAATACTATATTCACTCTAAGTATATAATGAATTGTTATGCATAAACATAGACTTTGATCAATAGACATGTTTATCTCCTTCTATAGGAAGAAATACTGCAACAAAACCCAGCCATTGTTTGTTAGTAAATGTGAAAGAATGTTGGACTTCGAACCGTTTACACTTACTAGGAGACAATGAATGGACAGACAATCGAAGACATGCGACACCGGACTGACCCTTGCGCCGTAGATAACGTGTAATAACAAACTTGCGCGAAAGCAATTGGGGTGCTATTCCTTAACTTTTTGTACGTTCATCGAAATCGTTAGAGCCGTTTTCGAGAAAGTGATTACAAATATAATAAAACCGGTCAAGAGCGAGTCGCACCGAGGGTTCCGTCCCGATTTCTGAAAAAGTGTGTTATTTAGAGACATCGTTTTATTTTTCCTGTTATCTTTACATAAACTTCTATCACATAGAATAATTTCAGGTTTTTATCTTTGCAAACTTCGGAGTTAAGGGGGGGGTCTTTTTTTTGTACATTTTTCATCAAAAGTCGAAAACTATGGGCCTAAAAAAAATAAAAAAATGTTTGAGAATGTGCAAACAGTGCCCTTTCATATGATACCCCACATGCCAATTTCAAGTTGATAGCATTAGTAGTTCTTGAGATATCCAGCTGTGACAGACAGACAGACAGACAGACTGAGTCACACCATAAGGGTTACTTTTTTACCATTTTGGTACGGAACCCTAATACAGGATGGAATTTTGTAATGCCACCTAAAGGCAAAGTACTCTTAATACAATTAAAATATTGAAAAATTCATAAAGATTTCATGGTTTCCACCTGAAGGGAAAATAAAATACAATTAAAATATAAAAAATTCAAAATTCATGGTTTTCCTATAATTTAATTTATCAAGTTTGTTAGAGAGATTTCATCCTTATAATAAAATTGATCCTAACGATCATCGCAATAAAAGTAGGGTGTATTTTTTACAGATTTTAGTCGGTTCGATTCCCCGGTGTGGCAAGCAAATTTTAGAAAATCTTTGAATGCAGTTTTCTTTCTATTCAAAAATAAAGGAATTTTTTCTTTGAGTAAAATTTTCTATTTATAGTATTAAGAGCACTTTCCCTTCAGGTGGCATTACAAAATTCCAACCTGTATATACCTACTCATTTAATAGTATAGGATTAGCCTATGTGAAATTAGAAACCCCATTCTGTGGTCTGGAAACAGCTCCTGTGTTAACCACAGTCAAACATAATAGTGTCGCAATATACAGGAAGTATTTCCTACAGTACCACATATGGAAATCAATTGAATTATCTATGAGAACTAGGTGAGAACTAACAGTTTCTATCTGTCGCTCTGGAATAAATATATTTGATTTTATTTGAATTGTAATGCTCTTTATATGCTTCTTTTTATTTGGCATTTACTGACTTATGGCGATGATAAGCCACTTAATGATTTTAAACTGATTATCACGTCTAAACGAATAGTGATAATGATTTGAAAAAAAAATTAAATTAAAATTAAATTAAAAAATGTTAAATTAGATCATTTTCTTAGTAACTTATTATGTGAATATTTTACATTATATTTTTATTACATAGTGTAGTTAATTTGTAAAGATATGTCTAACGCGGATTTTAAAAAACTGAGAATCGTGCAAAAACTGTCAAGTGTATTTTTATGAAATCTTTAATTTAATTGTTTATCTTTTAGTATTGGTACGTGTTTTAATTAATTACCTTTTGTTTTATGTGTAATTAATTAATTATGCGTCTAATAAGGGACAACGCTCCGTGATGGGCGAGTCCTATTACTGGCTGGCATAGAACACTCAAGACCGCTGGCACCTAGCTGCGTCTGCCAGAAAAACAATAGAATCTTCGCCAACCAGGTGGAATTATTTATAATTTTAGAGATAATGCGCAAAATTACAAAAAACCGGCCAAGTGCGTGTCGGACTACGCACAATGAAGGGTTCCGTAGTAGGGATTAAATTAATTTTCCAACATTATAGTTGAAAAACATGTTCTCCTATTTATACATTCCAACAGTAAATGTAAGTTTGTACTGACACTATTGAGAGATTTACCATGTTATTTTATGATCACAAACTTCTAATAGGTTTTCCTGTAGTCTCTGTGGATTAGGAAAAAATACAGAAAATAATTCTATACCTGTGTATAGTATTATTTTCTGTATTTTTTAAAAAATTTCAGGCTCAGTAGTTTCGGTGATAAGGGGGGGATGGTCAATTTTCGTCAATTTTCTTAAATAACTTTAAAACTATTTATTGTAAAATTATAAAAAATATTTCACACGAGTGACCCAATAAGGGTTCCGTTTTTCCCTTTGAGGTACGGAACCCTAAAAATTGAGAAATGAAAATTATATTATAAATAAATAAATAAAATAAATATCCTTGGACATTTCACACAACGCCATCTAGTCCCAAGCTAAGCAACCTAATGCTTGTGTTATGGTAATGAGATGGCTGATAAACTACGTACTTTTTTTATTATCTTTTAGGTACTCACAGAAAATCCCTGTAATGCGTCTTCTTCCATATGTAAATCCATTGATATCTATCGCCAGTCATGAAAAACGTGCCGAGCAGGGCCACAGCGCCCATGGTGGTTGGGGACCCTCGTGTCAGCCATCCTAATACCGCACATGTCGCCGCTATCGATGTCAGAATAACCCCCTTGCACTTCTCCGCCTCTTCGAAACGTACTCCTGTCTTTTCTGTCATCCTGGTAGTTTCATTTGTCGTGGTGCATAGTTGGTTGGCTGTAACAAAAAAAAAAGATTAATTCTTCAAAACTAGACACGCTTCCATACTTTTTAGGGTTTCGTACCTCAAAAGGAAAAATGGAACCCTTTTAGGCTTACGTCGTTGTCCGTGTATCAAGACCCTTTTTCTCACGAACGTGTGAAGGTATCAAATACGGTCCACGGTCCCTTGGAACTCTAAAAAAATCAAGCTTCTAAGTCAACGCAATAAAAAAATATGGCCATTTATGCGACTTAATATCTAAATTTATCTAAATATTCGCAAAAAAATCAAAACTATAGGATAGCCGTTGACCTAGAATCATGAAATTTGGCAAGAAGCAAGGTCTCACAGCACCAATAAAGGAAAAATACGAAAATCTTAAATTTGTAGTTTAATCACATTTTTTTAAATTTTATAATCTTACATTTGCAATTGGAGAATAGACAGTGACGTATATCGATGTATGGGAGAACATGTTTTTCAACTATTGTTTTTGAGATAAAATCATCCCAACTACCCTTCATTGTGCGTGGTCCGAAACGCATCTGGCCCGTTTTCTCGCTCTGAGTTGCCATTCCATAATTTTCATAACCATCTGTTTACAAAGATCATTGCAGGCTAAGAACTCTTCTATCGCATATGCTTTATACCTTTGACAATCAATCTGCCTAGCCTTTTCCCAACTATGTTGAGGTCGGCTTCCAGTCTAACCAGATGCAGCTGAATACCATTATTTTACAAGGAGCGACTGCCTATCTGACCCCCACAACCTAGTAACTGGGTTACACGATACCCCTTGGTAAAACTGGTTGTCAGACTTTCGAGCTTCTGACGACCCGTAACGACTGTCCAATATCCACGAATGACAGCCAGGACCAACGGCTTAACGTGCTTTCCGAGGCACGGAGGAGTCTCGGTATGTAAAGATGGTCACACATCCTCGGACCAACCCCGGCAAGCGTGGCTTAACCTGATGGATCGACCCGTGCGGCTGTTATTACTTTGCCACGAGCTCCTCTTGCTTTATACATTTGACACTAGGTACAAAATTCCAAAATCTGATTCAAGAGCAAAACTCAATTAGCAGCCAGTATACAGGGTGTAAGGGACAGCCCTCCGCAAACTCACAGGGTGCATTCAGCTCCACATTTTGAATCATATTCCACCGGAAATTTTCTCAGGAAAATTTTCATTTTTTCAATTTTTTTTCAGTTACATTTTCATTATTTCAATGTAAAATTGCATTGTGTGTTCGCAGCACTCCATTTATGTAAAAAAAAACTGCAAAAAAAACAGCAAAAAAAAAACCAGCAATGGATGATGAAATACTCTAACCAACGACGCGTGAAATCAGCTGTTCACTTTCTGTCTAGCTACAGAGTTCATCGAACTCAACGCATACCTATTACCTACCCCTCCCAACCAGTAATAGACGCTCCAATTTGTGCACAAAAACACAAACAAATCAGGTTTATTGGATTCCCTTAACGTTCCTGAAAAAATTTCATGTACCGGTCATCTTAGTATCAATCAATCTGCCTAGCCTTTTCCCAACTATGTTGGGGTCGGCTTCCAGTCCAACCGGATGCAGCTGAATACCAGTATTTTACATGGAGCGACTGCCTATCTGACCTTCACAACCCAGTAACTGGGTAATACGATACCCCTTGGTAAGACTGGTTGTCAGACTTTCGGGCTTCTGATGACCCGTAACGACTGTCAAAGATCCACGAATGACAGCCGGGACCAACGGCTTAACGTGCTTTCCGATTCACGGAGCAGTCTCGGTATGTAAAGATGGTCACCCATCCACTGACCAACCCCGGCAAGCGTAGCTTAACCTGACGGATCAACCCGTGTAGCTGTTATTACTTAGCCACGAGCTCCTCACCGGTCATCTGGATTCAGTATGTCATACCGGTCATCTTAGTATGACATACTGAATTCACCCTATCAGTTTGCGGAGGGCTGTCCCTTACATCCTGTATAGGGTGACTGGTAATTAGTGACCGATACCTAAGAACACATGATTGTGCTCATGATAACAAACAACTTTTATTATGGGACCAAACTTGAAATCGCGAAAAAAAAATCAAAAATATTTTAACCAGTTGTGCGAACATGAATGTAGGGAGCAGCTGATTTTTTTTCCCGATTTTAGGTTTGGTCTCATAGTAAAAGTTGTTTGTTATCATGAGCACAATCATGTGTTTAGGTATCGGTCACTAATTACCAGTCACGCTTTACATCACAGTGTACCAAAACCATCGCATCGTTGCCCTAACGAGTAGGAATGCCTTGGTGACAATACCGAAATAATTCTAATTACCAATGTGACAATGTTCTTAAACTTCTGGGACTCAGGCCCCCCGCTGTGAGAGGGAGTGGGCCATAATCATAACGAGATGTCTGATAAACTACTTATAAACATTTTTTTTTTTGTAAATAATCTATATATATAAAATTCAAAGTCCTGACTGACTGATTGATTGACTGACTGACTGATATATCAACGCACAGCCCAAACCGCTGAACCTAGAGACTTGAAATTTTGCACATAGATACCTTATAGAGTGTAGGCATCCACTAAGGAAGGATTTTTGGAAATTCCATTCCTAAAGGGGTAAAATAAGCGATGGAAGTTTGTATGAAAAATCTTATTCCTTGAGTTAATAGACTTGAAACTTGGCATGAATATTTATCTACATAAATTATGAAGATTGTTATTTTTAGTTTTCCTAAACTACCCCCTCAGGAGGGATTTGGGGGGTGTCAAAGTTTGTATGGAGGAATTTTAACGCGCTGTCCGATTAACTCGAAACTCAGTATTTATACTTAAGACCAAAAATGAAGAATACCGTATATCAGTGTTTTTCGAAAATCTACCCCTAAGAGGGTTAAAGAGTTATAAGGGGTTGTCAACTGTACAGGGCAGGTTTTACTGCGGGGCTTGATTAACTCGAAAATTAGTGTAAATAATCTTTCAGTGAAGTTACGAAAATATCCCGTTTTAAAATGCCATCCCTGTGGGGGTGAAAACAGGGAATATAGTTTACTTATATGAAAAATCTTTTTCATTTACTTGGCACAAATACTTGCCTAAGCAAGTAATAAAGTTTGCCGTGGGAAAGGTAGAGGGGAATGGAAGTGGAGGGGATGGTAAGGAGGGAAGTGTGGTGAGAGGGAGGGGGGAGGGGTGGTAAGGAGGGTCAGGGGAGAAGAAGAAAAGAAAGAAAGAAAAAACGTTTATTTGCGGTAAACAGCGGGAGGATGATGGAGTGAGGGGTAGAGGAATAGGAGGGCGCAGTGAGGGGGGAGGGGTGGTGAGAAGGGTCAGGGGAGGATGATGGAGGGAGGGGGAGAGGGATAGGAGGGCGCAGTGAGGGGGGAAGGTGTGGAGAAGAGAATAGTGGGATGGCAGGAGTTGGTGGTGATAGAGGGGAGGGGAAATCGGTTGAGGGTATGAGAGAGGGTGAGAGGGTGAATGGGAGGTTAGCGGGAAAGAGATGTGGTAACAGGCGTGAGAAGGATGGGGAGGGTGAGAGGGGGTGCTGAGGGGGATGATATGGGAGAGTGCGAGGGGTTGGGAAGGGGAGGGGAGTGTAACGGGAAAGAGTGCCTTCTTACCTTAAAGTTGCTTTTTATATAGCACTGATTTATTGAAGAAACCCAGCCCGACAGATATTACCGATAAATAGAAAGCCAGAAACTCGGAACAGCACAAAAAACAGTAAACTTCAGTCGAGCGTCGGAGCTCACACATAAACTTTTTTTGTTCATTTGAACGTGCAAATCTCAGGAACTATCAGTCGGACTTTAATAATTATGTTTGCATTTGATAGCCCAATTCTTAAGGAAGGTTAAAGGCATGTTTAACGTCACTCTAGGACTCTTAGGTGCCAAGAAAAAAGAAAAAAAGTCTGAAAGAACGCTAAGCGAAAATAAAACAACACAAGGGGAACAAGAAATTTCACGCGGACGAAGTCGCGGGCAGAAGCTATGTTAATATACAGGGTGTTTCTTTTAAGATGTCAAGCCAGTGCGAGCTGATAGCAGAGTAGCATACGAGTACCTATCGTATTAACCCCCACGTATGTTCTACGGTTTTTTGTATTATGCTGAGCGGTGGCTGTTTTGCGTAGATGTGACGCATATTTTCTCCCAATTTGTTTTTAAATAATTATTTTACTCTGTTGTAGTTTGCGTCATGTTTACCGCAAATAAACATTTTTTCTTTCTTTTTTCTTTCTTTCTTTAGTTACCGAGTTGGTTAAATCGATATGTATGGTACCCTGCTATCAGCTCGCACTGGCTTGACACCCTGTATAAAAAGAATGGGCCTGACTGACTGACTCATCAACACCCAGCCCAAACCTTAAAATAAAATGAAATAAAAAATAAATATTTTTTTATTTCAGAAAAAAACACATTTACGGTGCACAAAAACAAACCCTACCTACCTTTGAACCTATAAAGCTGAAATTTTGCACAGAGGTTCCCTTTATAACGTTGACAAGGAATAAAGAAGGATTTTTGTACCCGTGGTATTCCGACATCCACGCGGGCGAAGCCGCGGGCAAAAGCTAGTAATAAATAATAAATATCCTTGGACATTTCACACAACGCCATCTAGTCCCAAGCTAAGCAACCTAATGCTTGTGTTATGGTAACGAGATGGCTGATAAAGTACTTATAAACATTTTTTCCATCTACATTTTGTAGCATTTTTATTTCAAAAACTGAAATTAAAGTCTTCAACATGTTCCAATAACGAAAAGAACCCGTCAAGAGCGAGTCGGACTCACGCACCGAGGGTACCGTTCCGATTTCTGAAAAAGCGTGCTACTTAGAGACATCGTTTTATTTTTCCTGTAATATTTACTTAAACTTCTATCACATAGAATAATAATTTCAGACTTCGGAGATAAGGGGGGAACCGTATTCTTTTTACTTTTTAACCGACTTCTAAAAAAGGAGGAGGTTCTCAATTCGGATGTTTGTATTTTTTTTTTTTTTTTTTGTTCGCGCATAACTCCGTCGCTTACCAACCGATTTGAAAAATTATTTTTTGTTAGAAAGGGTATACTTCCCAAATGGTCCCATTTTTGTCAAAATCCAGTTTTGATGATGGGATCCTGGAGAAATCGAAGGAACTCTTCAAATATTATAGGCACACCTATAGCGATTTGGGTATTTTTTATAGTAACTCGTGCAATTGCTCTCGAAAAACACCATTTGGTGAAGTGGAACTGATGATGAAGACCACAGATGGCCATCGGAACTACTCAATTTATAAGTATTTCCCGGGTTGCGATTCGATTACTTTAATATGGTTGCTAAGTAATTTATGCTCGTCAAAATGCATAATGGTGATGATGACTTCACCATGGAGCTCCAGTTCTCCTGGTTCTTACTAGGAGAACTCCTCAACAATTAACGTCCTTGCATCGGGAAAAGCAATATTTTGTAAAAAGTGATGAGCAGTTGCCACTGGGCTATTGTAACTTAAATAAATTACAAACTGACCCACTAAAAAGTGAAAAATAAAAACTTTTTATAAAAAAAAACAACCGACTTCCAAAAAAAACACTACAAAGTGAAAAATAACTTTAATTGTGGAAGTCGGTGGCAAAAAACTAAAATACAGATCCAAAGACACCGACTTTCATCATCAATTAAAGTTATTTTTCACTTTGTAGTGTTTTTTTTGGAAGTCGGTTGTTTTTTTTTTTTTTTGTAAAAAGTTTTTTTTTTTATCAAAAGTCGAAAAGTATGCGGACTAAAAAAAGAAAAAAAAAATATTTGAGAATGTGCAAACAGCGTTCTTTCAGCGGGAAAAAATACATTTTGACGATTTTGATTGATGTAGATAAATGTACTGTTCAGCTGATTTTTTTTTCGCGATTTCAGGTTCGGTCCCTTAGTAAAAGTTGTTCATAATGATGAGTACAATGACCGCTTAAGAGGTTGCTGGTGTTTTACCAATAACTCTGTATAAGCTGAGATTTCGGAGCGCCTCGTTTCGGCCGTTTTTAGGGTTCCGTACCTCAAAAGGAAAAAACGGAACCCTTATAGGATCACTCGTGTGTCTGTCTGTCTGTCTGTCCGTCTGTCACAGCCAATTTGCTCCGAATCTAATGAACCGATTAAGTTGAAACTTTGTACACATATGTATTTTGGTAACCCAAACACGGACATGTAACGTAAATAAATGAATTTTGAATATGGGGGTCCATTTAGGGGGAAAATAAGTACAATGAAACAAAAAAAATTTGCAAACTGTACCGTGTGATATATCAAATGAAAGGTGTTACTGCGAGGATTTCAAATATATTTTTTTATAATTTTAAAATAAATTGTTTTGAAGTTATTTAAGAAAATAGACGAAAATTGACCATTTCCCCCCCCCCTCCCCGCCTTATCTCCGAAACTACTGAGCCTAAAATTATGAAAAAAATACAGAAAATAGTTCTTTACCTCTAAATTACAGGAAAACCTATTAGAAGTTTATGGTCATGTAAATCTATATTTAAAAAAATCAAAGTCCTGACTGACTCATTGACTGATAATAATCAACGCACAGTCCAAACCACTGTACCTAGAGACATGAAATTTTGCACATAGATACCGAAAACAAAGATAGATAGATAGTGTAAACATCCATTAAGGAAGAATTTTTGGAAATTCCATCCCTAAGGGAATAAAATAGGGGATGAAAGTTTGTATGAAAAATCTTATCTCTTGAGTTATTAGACTTGAAACTTAGCACGAATATTCATCTAAGTTAATTATAAAATTAATCATTTTTAATTTTCCTAAACTACCCCCTTTTTGTGGATGGGAAATCATCAAATGACTTCTCCCGCTCTGGGTGGATCGGAAGGGCGTGTCATACTTTTACTGACTAAAACCCACCCGTGTTCCTTCAGTTGTCTATGGCAGGGCCACGGTAGCTCTTTCGAACAACCCGCGACCCCAGAAGACGGGATTGGTGGGTGTCAAAGTTTGTATGTAGGAATTTTAACACGCGGTCCGATTTACTCAAAACTCAGTTTTTGTACTTGAGACCAAAAATTAAGACTAAACGTGTATCAGGGTTTTCCAAAAATCTTCCCTCTAAGGGGTGAAAATGGGTAGTAAATTTTACAGCGGAGGATTTTATTGGGGATTGAATAACTCAAAAATTGGTGTAAATAATGTTTGATCCAAGTCATGGAAACATCCCAGACGATTTTTGAAATTCTACCCCTGTGGGCGTGAAAACAGGGATAAAGTTTATATGAAAAATCTTGTTAATTTGGCTTAGCACGAATACTTGCTTATGTAAGTAATAAAGTTTGTCATTATTAGTTTTTCAAAACTACCCCCTAAAAGGGGGTTTAGGGATATTAAAGTTTGTATGGAAGAATTTTAAAGCGCAGTCCGATTAACTTGAAACTCAGTATTTATACTTTTGAGGTAAAATAAACAATAATAAGAAAATTAAAACCCATGAAATCAGATATCCACGGGGGCGAAGCAGCGGGCAGTCTGGCTAGTCTCTCAATATTCTGCGTACAAACTTACTAAGCCTCCGCTGTCCGTCCGTCCGTCCGTCTGTCACAGGGCTGTATCTCATGAACCTTAATAGGTAGACAGTTGAAATTTTCACAGATTGTGTATTTCTATTACGACTATAACAACAAATGATAAAAATAAAGTAAAGTTAAAATAAAAGGGGGCGGTCCCCATACAAAAAAGTTTTCATTTTGAAAAAAAAAAATTAACCTGTGTGTGGGGTGTTATTGTCTAGAACTCATCGAGTAGAGTAGAAAGACATTTTTATTTTTTTATCTTCTAAAATGAAGAAATAGGAGACCGTAAAAGTTGTCAATTTTATACCATTTTTGTACGAGCTCTATTATAATGTAATGTACCTTATCCTGTACTTAATCAAGAAATACTAAAAACGACGATTCATAAGGTATTTTGTTTAAATATGGGCGATTTTCTGCAACTGAAAAAAATAACCTTGTTATTCACAGTACCTATCATTATGACATACAAAGTTATCTTTGCGATTGTTAAACATATAATATGGTACGGAACCCTTTGTGTGCGAGTCCGTCTCGCACTTGGCCGGTTTTCTATGAAGATGCACTGCTTACTTTATTTTACTGTGACTATACCTACCTACCAATTAACACAGTTGTCATTTGTGAAAGTTAAATAAGCCTACCACAATTTAATTTTACTTCTACTAACTTACTTACTTATTGTTCTTTGTTTTACTAAATTAAGGAATTTACATTATTATCTAGGTACCTACCTACTACCTTATCACTCTCACACGAGTGTTATAATAATTATGTAAGTACTTGTGACAATCTTATCAGTTCAATATTATGCAACATATCCGTTCTTTCCCTTCGTGATAAGGATTGACGAATTGACTTTGGTTTGTTGATGACGAAAATAGTTTTGTTTTACGGTAAGCGCCATCACTCTTTTCAACTGTTACTTTTATACTGTAACTCCTATAACCCTAATTGCATTACACACTCTAAATCGAAATCTGAATCATTTTGAAGCAAATTGCTAATCATTAATTTGCATCATTATTTTTTTTTATTTTTTTTTTATCTTATCTTATCTTATCTTCATAGAAGTATTCGAAAAAGTTGTCTGCTCGAAACAGTAAATAAAGCAATTAATGTTGTTGAACTGTCAAAATGAAACCAATTCCGATTGATAATGCCAATCTAACAACAAAAAAAAAATTTGGAACCTAAATAGGGGATGAAAGTTTGTATGGGAGCTCGACAAATGACTGATATGAAATCACACGACGCACGGCTTATCTACATAGTTATAAAAGACAACGCAAAAAGGAATACCTGAGAGAAACCTGGACCTCCCCCCTCCTCCTCCTGCTCCTCTGTTCCTGGGAGGAAGGAAGTACCTACACACATTTCATTATTAATTTATTATATTTTTTTTTTACATAGCTTATAAGATAGTCTGTATTACTTACATCATTTATGGACCAAGGTCCGAGATAAAGGGTTTTTTTTTTTTTTTTTATTTCACTCCTAAGCCTAACACAAGCCGCAGTGTATAGCAACTTACTAAAGGATCCCAAAATAGTGAAAACTCATCAAAAACAAATGGATTCTGTGTCGAGACCTTGCCATCACCAAGTGCCGATTATACAAGTGCCCCACTGCGGATGACAAGGCGTGACATTTGAGGGCACATGCACCTTGCGCGTCAATTAGCGTTGCAATGCAAATTCATTGAAGGTCACTACTACCAGTAGCAGATAATTTTCTATTTTTAAATGCATAAAATAGAACTTTTAACATAAACACATTATCCTAAGTTAGGTAAGTGCCTATTAAACAGTTTGGGTTCGGGGCGAAGATCAAGTTTTGTAAATCTATCTAAAAATGTGCACAGCCTAGTGACGGTTGACATACGTCTCTCTATAAAGTCAACGACAAGACTGCGCGTCCTTTGTTTGGAACCTTCTAGAACCTTCTAGAAGCTTCGACTCGACCTTATTGGACGAGCGGATTGTGGCGGAGCTATTAGAAAAGGACTCGCGTTATAAACTTTAATTTTAGGGTTCCGTACCACAATGGTAAAAAAGGAACCCTTATGGTGTGACTCAGTCTGTCTGTCTGTCTGTCTGTCTGTCACAGCTGGATATCTCAAGAACTATTAATGCTATCAACTTGAAATTTAGAATGGTTTTAGATGACGTTGACCCAACTATTTTGCAAATAAGAAAGAAATTAAAATATTTATATTTTTTTTGCAACAGGGACTGAAAGGGCGTCTTAAAAAATCAAAGTAGGGCTACTAGGGCATGTCCTATCATATGAAAGAGCGCTGTTTGCACATTTTCAAACATTTTTTTCTTTTTTTTAGGCCGCATAGTTTTCGACTTTGATGAAAAATGTAAAAAAAATACCGTTCCCCCCCCCTCCCCCTTATCTCCGAAGTTTGCAAAGAGAAAAATCTGAAATTATTCTATGTGATAGAAGTTTATGTAAAGATTACAGGAAAAATAAAACGATGTCTTTAAATAGCACACTTTTTCAGAAATCGGAACGGAACCCTCGGTGCGCGAGTCCGACTCGCTCTTGACCGGTTTTTTATTATTAGTCTACTATCTATTCCTTTTAGAATAAAGTTATGGTGAAAGACATCAGCTGCAGAATGCACTCAGAAAGGTGAACAAGGATCGTTATAGAAGGTGCCTTTTTTTTTTTGAGGTTGGGAAATCATCAAATTACTTCTCCCGCTCTGGGTGGAGCGGAAGGGCGTGTCAGACTTTTACTGACTAAAACCCACCCGTGTTCCTTCAGTTGCCTATGCCAGGGCCGCGGTATCTTCTTCAAACAACCCGCGATATAGAAGGTGCCTGGAGACGGATTTCGGCGGAGAGGCAGAGGAAAATTTGGCATTTAGCGAATGGAGACGTTTCTTGACAATAGTTTCTTGTCAATTTTACAAACTTCTTAGTTATAGAGAAAGAGAAGTAGGTACCAATCTGAAGCACGAATATTTTTCCCCAAAGTCTCCACCAGCATAGTTTCAAATTAAATATTCCTCTTCCTAGCAAGAACCAATGCTCCACTATTCAGTGTATCAGACAGCAGCTATAATATTTTGAAAATAAATGAAAGAAAGAAAATATATTTATTTAGCTCAGACTAAATTAAAGAGGCACAAAAAAAAATAACAGCAGATTAAAATAGCAACAAATGCTGTCCTTTCATGCAATTACATGGAGAATGAAATAGATAGAGCTCTCCCTTCCTACTTGTGTCGTACGACTATGATGTCGGGGCCACACCAACGGGATATGCCACAACTTATCGCGATATTTGACAACGGCATTTACATTGCCGATTGAATGCGATAACTCGGGTGGCGGCGTTCAAGTGTGTCCACTCAATTTATCGCGATAATTATCGTAATAATTACCGCGTGGTGTGGTCCCGACATGACTGACTGAAGTATGGACAACAACGTCTTCCTGCACCATAATTGCGTAACACATTATCAATCGGAATCGGTTTCATTTTGACAGTTCAAAAACATTAATTGCGTTATTTACAATGCGTTTCAAATAAGAATAGCATCGACTTAGCGCCATGTTGTGACGTCATAGCTGTCAAATCGAAATTGGGTAGGGTGAGCAAAACAAGATACTTTTTAAGGCTTGTCCGTCGCAAAAAGCGCGGTCACTGTCGGACTGCATAGAAAAGAAAGTGAAGCGCGATGACACAACGCTTGCAAAATATGATGTAATTATCGATTTATAAAAAATCTGTTGATTAAACTAAAAAAGTAATGACAAGAAATCATTCCTTAATAGTTTGCAAGGGACTGTATAAATTTATGAACACTTTTAATAAAAACTGTAGGAGTAATATGGTAACAACTCGAAAAAATAGACCGAAATAGACCTGAATTTAGGTTATTTTTTCCTTAGTTCTACAAACTAAAATAGATTTCAGGACACATGAAATCACTTCTTATGTATTGTAGATTACTGTGTACTTTTTCCTATCAGAAAGATGCTATAGTTACTGTAAAAGATGGTTACAAAGTTACTTAGTTTCGCCGTATTTTAGGAAGGAGCAGCCTTAAATAACATTTATTTACGAATCATTTTTAATTCTTTCTGGTAACTTGTTGCCAACAACGAAAATATGAAAGAGAGTAGTATAAATTTTTAAAAACTAATTATGACTAATTTTTTGTTGATTTTTTTTTTTCACTTTGATTTAACTAAGATTCGGTTAAACAAAAAAAAAAAGTTATTGATACGCAAATACGTTTTCTTTGCAAACCGTACTTTTCAATCAAAATTTGACAGATAGAGGTCATTGATGTTCCTAATCTTATTTGAATCGCATTGTACGTTGTCGAGCAGACAAATTTTTCGAACATATGGAGCAATGGATTAGCAATTTGCTTCAAAATGATTCAGATTCCGATTGATAGTCTGTTACACAATTAGGGTGCAGTTTATTATTACACCGCGCACCGGGATCACTATTCAAACCGCTAACCTGTGTTTTATTATGGCCATGGGGAGGCCAAATTCAGAGGAGCTCGTGGCTAAGTAATAACAACCGCACAGGTCGATCCATCAGGTTAAGCTACGCTTGCCGGGGTTGGTCAGTGGATGGGTGACCATATTTACATACCGAGACTCCTCGGTGCCTCGGAAAGCACGATTTAAGCCGTTGGTCTCGGCTGTCATTCGTGGATCTTTGACAGTCGTTACGGGTTGTCAGAAGCCCTCAGAAGTCTTACCAAGGGGGGTATTACCCAGTTACGGGGTTGTGGAGGTCAGATAGGCAGTCGCTCCATGTAACGTACTGGTATTCAGCTGCATCCGGTTAGACTGGAAGCCGACCCCAACATAGTTGGGAAACAACTATAGTTAATAAAATAGTTGTTTCCCAACTATGTTGGGGTCGGCTTCCAGTCTAACCGGATAGCCTTTTCCAGGCTAGGCAGATTGGTGGGGAGGCCAAATTCATCAGTGATTGATTACGATCTGATATCAACAATCTCACCTTTTGCTTAAATGTGAGATTGGTTTATCCTTTAACTGTCCAGAATTAATTACTTAGTAGAGAGAGAAAGTATCATGAAATGGTAACTCCTGTCTCTAGAACAGCAGACAATATGTCTTACGCAGACAAGACTCGAGATAAGCTATGTACATACCAAAGCGGTCCATACAAACACACACACTCACAAACTTTCGCCTTTAAATTATAGTTAGGATTAGGATAGGATTAGGATTAGAATTAGAATTAGGATAAGATTAGGATTAGAATTAGAATTAGGATAAGATTAGGATTAGAATTAGGATACGATTAGGATTAGAATTAGAATTAGGATAAGATTATGAGTATGACGAACGTATTCATCTAAAGACATTGGAAGTACTAACTATACTACCATTAACTCTCCATTATGTGTTTTCTTAAAAGATATCTTATATAAATAAAATGCAATTCAATTAAAGCGAAAGCGCCAGGGTAGCCCGCGAAATTCAAAATTTCTTACGTTTTTTGCAATTTGTAGGTCAGTGTGAGATTGTATGTTGATTAAAATATGATTCGCGGCCGTAGCTAATATGGCTTTACAGAATTATAATCATTAGAATCAGCAATACAACTCCATAAGTTAGAATTTTCCTCAAACCTCATGATTTCATGAAATCGCTAGATTTCAGATAAATGCTAACTTATGGAGTTGTATTGCTGATTCTAATGATTATAATTCTGTAAAGCCATATTAGAATCAACATACAAGCTCACACTTACCTTCAAATTGCAAAAAACGTAAGAAATTTTGAATTCCGCGGGCTACCCTGGCGCATCAACCTTAAACAGATCTACAGTATCTGCAGTAGTTGCAACAGCACTATCTCTAACAAAAACCATAAAAATAACAGAAAACCTATCCCAAAGCATATCAAACATACAGATAACAACCAGACAGTAACAACAAAAACATAACTTAACTAAATATTATCATAAAACTCACCCGCACAAATAATTCTGATAACGAACTAACACTTGTTTAGTAAACACTGGCGGATAGTGACTGGCGTGTGATTCGCGCTGTCTCTAGTACTGGACTGGCCGTGAACTGTGGGCTAGTGGGACGCCGTGGATGGAACGTAATGTATCAGCGAATAGCGTTGTAACGAAGTAACTGTTATATATCGTTATTAGATATAGTAACTGGTTTTATCGTTAGTTGGAACTGGCAGCTCCGTCTTTTTGTGAGTGTCGTCAGCGAGTAGCTAGGTATTAGGGGATGAAAGTAACTTTTTTAATCTTGCGTTTTTAGGTCCAGTCAGCCCAGCTGTACCTACCTTGCTGACAGACTAACTCTTTACCGGGGCATGAGCAATTCTCGTATCCATTGATATAAAAAGTAATATATAAGTCAATGCTCGTATAAAATAAATAAATAAATAAATATCCTTGGACATTTCACACAACGCCATCTAGTCCCAAGCTAAGCAACCTAATTCTTGTGTTATGGTAACGAGATGGCTGATAAACTACTTATATACATTTTTTTTTTGTAAATACATACATATTATAGATAGAAAAACACCCAGACTCGGAACAAATACTTGTAGGTCGTACAAATATTTGTTCCGTGCGGGAATCGAACCCGCGACATGCTGCGCAGCAGTCAATCGATCAACCACTGCGCCAAACGTGTCGTCAAAAACGTATAGCTTGTGTTGAGTTGAAATCAACAGTAACTCATAACGTTTGAAGTTATTTATCGCACCTAAAAATAAAACTAATTCGTGTTAAAGCACAGATTAATACAGATGGGACACTCCGCAAAATCATTTGAATAAAAAGCGACTCTTGCTACGGCACAATAAAGTGCAATTCAGGTCGCACAACGCTTATTACCTACAGTTATATTCAACTACAAGTTGCCTCTCTTTCTATCGCGTAACTCTTATACCTTTTGACCTACTGAATTAGACCCGCGGACGGGGCCCGCCGCGTACTTGTAGCTTCATACCTAAACTGCGGAGTGTCCCATCTGTATTAATCTGTGGTTCAAGTAATACTGGCTGGTGACCGCAACTCCAAGTCAATGCGCGTATTTTGCGTACCGAACTAATTCGTGTTATAAAAATGTCGGGTATACCAAATCATGTAATAATAATATATGACCTTATATGTTCATACACAAAATCTCATAAGGGGTCGTTGTACTTTCATTGTTACGAACAATTTTTACTATGGAATCAAAACTGAAATCACAAAAAAAAACTGCTGTTCCCCACATTTTTGACGAGTTATGCGAACTAAATGTAGGGAACAGCTGATTATTTTTTTCACGATATCGTCTCCGTAAAAGTTGTTCATAATAATGAGTACAATGACGCTTTAAGAGATTTCGTGTATGACCTAGAACCTAGCACATTCAGTGCCACTCGGGTCCGAGAAGGGTGAGGCACTTCAACGGCGCCGCGCACTCGGATTTGAGAAGGGTGGGGCACTTCCAAGGGTGCCGCGCACTCGGATCCGAGAAGGGTGGGGTACTTCCAACGGTGCCGCGCTCTCGGATCCTAGAAGGGTGGGGCACTTCCAACGGTGCCGCGCTCTCGGATCCTAGAAGGGTGGGGCACTTCCAACGGTGCCGCGCTCTCGGATCCTAGAAGGGTGGGGCACTTCCAACGGTGCCGCGCTCTCGGATCCTAGAAGGGTGGGGCACTTCCAACGGTGCCGCGCTCTCGGATCCTAGAAGGGTGGGGCACTTCCAACGGTGCCGCGCTCTCGGATCCTAGAATTGTGGGGCACTTCCAACGGTGCCGCGCTCTCGGATCCTAGAAGGGTGGGCACTTCCAACGGTGCCGCGCTCTCGGATCCTAGAAGGGTGGGCACTTCCAACGGTGCCGCGCTCTCGGATCCTAGAAGGGTGGGGCACTTCCAACGGTGCCGCGCTCTCGGATCCTAGAATTGTGGGGCACTTCCAACGGTGCCGCGCTCTCGGATCCTAGAAGGGTGGGGAACTTCCAACGGTGCCGCGCTCTCGGATCCTAGAAGGGTGGGGCACTTCCAACGGTGCCGCGCTCTCGAATCCTAGAAGGGTGGGGCACTTCCAACGGTGCCGCGCTCTCGGATCCTAGAAGGGTGGGGCACTTCCAACGGTGCCGCGCTCTCGGATCCTAGAAGGGTGGGGCACTTCCAACGGTGCCGCGCTCTCGGATCCTAGAAGGGTGGGGCACTTCCGACGGTGTCGCGCACTCGGATTCGAGCTGCCACCTCGTACAGTTTTCTCCAGTCAATATAGTTTTGGCGTCCACAGCAAGTGCGTATTACTCTATGCGGCCACTCATGCAAAATCATTAAATTTTAATCGTTAATATTTTTGGCAGGTCCGTTAAAAGATATCAAAAAGTTGTAGCCGTTGCAGGCAACTTTCAACACTTGCCTATTTATAACTTTACACAGTGTTCCTTATGTTCGAGACAAACCGGTTACATAATCTACCGGTTACCTTCAAACCTACATTCGTTGAAGTCGTCAAACTTGTTGTGCACGCGTTCTTTTAAATGTAACTTAACTCAACTAAATTACTCACCCTCTTAACACAAGAATATTTTGCTTAGTTTCTGGAGTTAACTAGTAAACTGCAATACATTTTTCTTTCTGTTCTATTCTCTATAAAACTTTGAAAAGTGTGCAGCCAAATAACATCGATAATAAAAATAGCAGTTACTAAAAATAACGTTATCGTAGCATTCTGTCCCAACACTACAATAGCCGCTGGACACAGGGGACACCGCGATAAAAATAATCATAATCTACAATTCTCATGTAGCTGACGTCTTTTTAGCGACACTCGTGTTTTAATATCTATCGAATCGTTGAATAAACCTAAACACCTTTGCGTTTTGTTTTTGTTTTTTATATAAGTATAATATATAATAATAATATAATATAATCTTTATTTATATAAAACAGATTGTAGAACATGTAACCTTTTTACAAAGTGGGTAGTGTTGAATCTCTAACAATCATGTGGGTGACGTGCTGCTCTCCTTGCTAGACCATGACCAAGTGCAATTAATCTCATTTATATTCAGAGTGTATGTAAGTCTACCGGAATACAATATGATCATAAATTACTAATCAATCTATAAACGTAACCGCCAGAATTTTAATTACTCTTAATTATTTTTGAGCGTCTTCAAAAAGAAGTACCTATAAGTATTACCTACTTGAAGTAGGTATATGTTTTTGTTTGTATGTTATTGTATATCTCCTGCATATCTCAGCCGATTTGGATAAGTCTTTTCTTCTTGATTTATTCAGAAGATTAAACAGTCAATTTGATGCTTTCGATATTGAGAATGGAAGATGGCAAAAAATCAACAGAGCTGCTTCAGTTTCACTAGTGGTTACATTTCTACATCTTATGATTACCTAGTCCAAGAGAAGACACTTCACTCTCATCTCACTTAAGATCTGTATAAAACTATTGACTTTTATGCTATTCTATGAGTGAGTGCAGTATTTACTGCACTTCAGCTAACTTCAGAGAGAGGCTATAGATTATTATTTTTCTTATATAATTATAATTTTTTCTATTGCTTGTTTCTTTATTTTATAACTTAGTTTTCTTTTTGTGATCAATTGATAGCTACTTACCCGGTGTAACTCCGTACTAGTTTTTGTATAAATTGAGGAATGTATTAACAGAGAGAACCCTGGCACCCATAACACAAGTTTAATCTTAGCTTGGGTGCCAGTGGAGTAATCATTGATTTATTTATGCAATTTTAAAGAATATTGTCCTAAAATCAAGTTATTGTCATAGGTAAAATTGTAAATTGGGAAATGAAATTATTTTATTTTTTTATTTTTTTTTTAAGTTTCGACAAAGTTTTTAATCTACTGCTGGTGACCTATTGCTAATTATATTCCCTAAACACAGGCTTGGCCTTTATTACAGAGGACCTAATTTCGAACAGTTAATCCGTGACGATATTAATACCTATGTCACGCACGGACGAATACAGCGGTGTGGCTGACAGACTTATAATAATAATCTAACTTAGAGAAATGTATTGATGATTTTTATGGTTAAAATTATGTAAAAACATATGTTTTAATGTCGCGTATCATATTTTGATCAAGATAAACGGGTTGGTATCAGAATGATTGGATCGCAAATTGACCACGTCGCTTTTAGTCCACATCTCAAAATGTCTAAATCTCAAAATACCTAAGTCGCAAAATGACTACATCGCAAAACGTCCGAACAGTTGTCTAGGCACCTATACAGGGTTGATATCAGAATGACTGGATACATCATCATTCATCATCGTCATCTGCCTAGCCTTTTCCCAGCTATGTTGGGGTCGGATGCAGCTGAATACCAGTATTATATTACCCAAAATAGGTGATTTTAACATTTTTGTCTGTTTGTAAGTTTGTCTGTTCAAGCATCAAAATGGACCGATTTGGTTCAAGTTTGGTGTAAAGAGTGAATTTTGGGGAAGCACATTATAGTCTAGGGAAAGTTAGAAAAAAAGACCTTACCTTAAGAACCAAAGAGATTAATGTAGGTATAGGTGCCTACACAACTGTTAGGACTTTTTGCGATGTAGTCATTTTGCGAGTTAGGTATTTTGAGATTTAGACATTTTGAGATTTGGACTAATAGCGACGTGGTTAATTTGCGATCCAGTCATTCTGATACCAACCCAGATAAACCTCACATGGACCTTCAAATTGCATAAAACGCAAGAAAATTGAATTTCGCCGGCTACCACAGCGCATCGTCCATAATGTTGACATTCAAAAGTGCCTTTTAATGACCTACTTGTAACACTAATAAGGGCCTGTTTCACCACCTACGATTAAGTTCTTATTAACTTACTTGGCAGATAATTTCTTACAAATTCTGTTCCATTTTTGAATTTATTCGGTAAGTAGTAGCTATTCGGACCTCGTAAAATAGACCCTAAGGGCGAGCGCGCATTGCGGTGCGTTTTTCTACCGCATAATCTGTGAAGTTAGTATGGAATGTCTTTGAAGTGCGCGCACTGCGGTCATGCGTTTTCTTACTGTAGGCCCCGGAACTAACGGAAACGCACCGCAGTGCCCGCTCTAGGTCGGCGTTTCCACGAGCGTAATAAAATCGCGGCGGGGGGATTTTATCGCGCACTGGATTTTGAACTCTCGTTGTTGAGCCGAGCATTGAGAATCGAACCTAACAAAAACAGAGTGCATCCCAGCGCGACAAAAAACACACTGTTGGATTTTCAACTCCCGGCGCTAAGCAGAGAGTTGAAAATCCAGTGCGCGATAAAATCCCGCCGCGATTTTATTGCGCTCGTTGGAACGCCGACTTAGGGCTTTTTCAACAGTCAGAAAACTTTTATCTGATGAATAAATAGGTATCTATGACAGTTTCACATATTTTCTATGACGAAAGTTGTCAAACCGCCAAAAAGTTATCAGACGATTAAAAATTTGCCCATAAATGATTTGACTTTGTTTCTGTAACCAAACTGACAAAGTGTAGGAGGTGTAGGTACCTAACCCACGCCGCCACGGTCGCGGGTTGTTCGAAAAAGATACCATGGCCCTGGCACAGGCAACTGAAGGAACACGGGTGGGTTTTAGTCAGTAAAAGTCTGACACGCTCCGCTCCGCCCAGAGCGGGAGAAGTCATTTGATGATTTCTCATCCACAAAAGAAAAAAAAATAGGTACCTACCTAACCCTCCGGCCCGTAATGCGATTACTTCGAAACATGCGGGCTTCCATACTTGTAATCTCGCAACAGTTCAAACAATCGTATTCGGTCAGCTAATGCCTGTTCGATCGTCTCGTCTGATCGGGGGACCTTGACCTCATTGTATCAAGTCAACGGCCGGCGTTAGCGGAGACTCGTAGATAAAGTGTACCGACTGTTAGTAAATATGGATTTGATAAAGTTCTTGTGAGGGTTCATTTTGTATTGTACAATAAATAATTATGTAGGTATAAAGATAAAATAAAATAAAACATAGGTACCTACCAGATAAAGAAAAAAAAATATACCCGTACTTATTAATATACCAGTACCTACTTATTATGTAGGTATAAAGATAAAATAAAATAAAACATAGGTACCTACCAGATAAAGAAAAAAAAATATACCCGTACTTATTAATATACCCGTACTTATTAATATACCCGTACTTATTAATATACCAGTACTTATTAATATACCCGTACTTATTAATATACCAGTACTTATTAATATACCCGTACTTATTAATATACCAGTACTTATTAATAAAGTATCGGAAGCTCTCAAAAGGAATATATTTTCCCCCGTTTTTGCAACATTTGTTATTGATGCTCCGCTGCTGTTGGTGGTAGCGTGATGTTAGCCCATAGCCTTCCTCGATAAATGGGCTAGGTATCTAACACTAAAATAATTAGGGTTCCGTATCTCAAAAAGAAAAAACGGAAGCCATATAGGATCACTCGTGCGTCTGTCTGTCTGGCTGTCCGTCTGTCACAGCCAATATATTATCTCCGAAACTACTGAGCCTAAAATTTTGAAAAAAATACAGAAAATAGTTCTATACCTGTAGATTACAGGAAAACCTATAAGAAGTTTGTGGTCTTAAAATAACATGGTAAATCTCTCAATAGTGTGAGTACAAACTTACATTTACTGATGGAATGTATTGTAGAACATGTTTTTCAACTACATATAATGTTAAGTTTGTTCTCGGGATTATTAATTTAATCCCAACTACGGAATCCTTCATTGTGCGTAGTCCGACACGGACTTGGCCGGTTTTTTTTTAAATTCGAACCAGCAGTTCCTGAGATTAGCGCGTTCAACCAAGCAAGCAAACAAACTCTACAGCTTTATAATATTACTCGTAATGAATAGATTACAAACAAACGTTGCAATAAGTCAGTCTCCACCTTGTGTAAAGTCGTGTGTTCGTTATTTTTTTCCCGTTCGTCCTCCTGATTTTGTTGGCGGGGACGGGAATATTTTTTATACCATTCCCCCTCTAAAAAGCTTATTTTATTCACTGAAAACAGTGAATAAAAAGCACTTTTACTCACTGTTTTGATGTTTGAAAATGGAACACACCAATGTATTCGACCACAGATTTAGAGTACCTAGGCTAGATAGGGCATGTTATTAGATAGTATGAAAACAGAACGGGTCATCTTTTTTATAACTACGATAACTTCAGCCCAGCCATTTAGTGATGTGCTCAAAGTAAACAGAATTGTTTCAATCGCTAAGCGTCACTGAGCTAACAGACTTTTTTTAGTACGAACAGTCGAACATGCAGGGCACGCTTGGTCGTGGCTTGCCGTATCTAGTGTAAGTGTAGTCTTTGTATTCGACCTATATTGATGTGTTCTAAATTCAATTTGATTGGTCGACATTTTCGACAAGGAGTTTAGCATTAGAATAAAAACTGTTTTGTGTTCTTTGCTGTCATTAGTAAAATGGCGCTATTTTGAATACTGTAAGTTGTACGAACACAAAGTTTAGTGTTACTTTAATCTTTAATTTTGTGTTTGATTAGTGTTGTTCTAATCGATTAAAAATGCATTCTAGTGATGAAGATGTGTTAACACCTGAGTTTATGAAAGAGAGGGCGGCCGATATAGTGGAAAACTTGCTACCCAAAAAATCCCGGCTGGTTTACATCAAAGCCAATGTAACTTTCCTTTTTCTTCATTATATATCTATTTTCACTTAAATCTTTCTTTTTCTCGTAGTCATGATATAAAGTATAGTATGCAACTCTTGAATAAAACGGATTTATATCGAGGGCCATGAATCACTCGCGTCGCTCAGGATTCTAACACTTGAATCACTCGCTACGCTCGTGATTCAATAATCATGAATCACTCCCTACGGTCGTGATTCAATCGTTAGAATCCTTCACTAGCTCGTGATTCATCTATGGCCCTCGCTTTAAATCCGTCCTTTATTCACTAATTGCATAATATACTATTTTATACCATTCCCCCTCTAAAAAGCTTATTTTATTCACTGAAAACAGTGAATAAAAAGCACTTTTACTCACTGTTTTGATGTTTGAAAATGGAACACACCAATGTATTCGACCACAGATTTAGAGTACCTAGGCTAGATACGGCATGTTATTAGATAGTATGAAAACCGAACGTGTCATCTTTTTTATACCTACGATAACTTCACCCCAGCCATTTAGTGATGTGCTCAAAGTAAACAGAGTTGTTTCAATCGCTCAGCGTCACTGAGCTAACAGACTTTTTTTAGTACGAACAGTCGAACATGCAGGGCACGCTTGGTCGTGGCTTGCCGTATCTAGTGTAAGTGTAATCTGTGTATTTGACCTATGTTGATGTGTTCTAAATTCAATTTGATTGGTCGACATTTTCGACAAGGAGTTTAGCATTAGAATAAAAACTGTTTTGTGTTCTTTGCTGTCCTTAGTAAATTGGCGCTATTTTGAATACTGGAAGTTGTACGAACACAAAGTTTAGTGTTAATTTAAACTTTAATTTTGTGTTTGTTTAGTGTTGTTCTAATCGATTAAAAATACATTCTAGTGATGAACGTGTGTTAACACCTGAGTTTATGAAAGAGAGGGCGGCCGATATAGTGGAAAACTTGCTACCCAAAAAATCATGGCTGGTTTACATCAAAGCCAATTTAACTTTCCTTTTTAGGGTTCCGTACCAAAATGGTAAAAAAGGAACCCTTATGGTGTCACCCAGTCTGTCTGTCTGTATGTCTGTCTGTCACAGCTGGATATCTCAAGAACTACTAATGCTATCAACTTGAAATTTAGAATAGTTTTAGATGACGTTTACCCAACTATTTTGCAAATAAGAAATAAATTAAAATATTTATATTTTTTTTTGCAACAGGGACTGAAAGGGGTTCTTAAAAAATCAAAGTGGGGCTACTAGGACATGTGAGGTATCATATAAAAGAGCGCTGTTTGCACATTCTCAAAAATTTTTTTCTTTTTTTTAGGCCGCACAGTTTTCGACTTCTGATGAAAAATGTAAAAAAAAATACCGTTCCCCCCCCCTTTTTCCGAAGTTTGCAAAGAGAAAAATCTGAAATTATTCTATGTGATAGAAGTTTATGTAAAGATTACAGAAAAAATAAAACGATGTCTCTAAATAGCACACTTTTTCAGAAATCGGAACGGAACCCTCGGTGCGTGAGTCCGACTCGCTCTTGACCGGTTTTTCTTCATTATATGTCTATTTTCACTTAAATCTTTCTTTTTCTCGTAGTCATGGTATAAAGTATATTATGCAACTCTTGAATAAAACGGATTTATATCGAGGGCCATGAATCACTCGCGCCGCTCAGGATTCTAACACTTGAATCACTCGCTACGCTCGTGATTCAATCATCATGAATCACTCCCTTCGGTCGTGATTCAGTCGTTAGAATCCTTCACTAGCTCGTGATTCATCTATGGCCCTCGCTTTAAATCCGTCCTTTATTCACTAATTCCTTAATATACTACTATTTTTTTTCGTGTTCCCGTTCGTCCCCCTGACTCCATCCGATTTGAAATATACAATTATTATTATTAAATAAGTTAGAAATTACTTTCTTAAAAGGGTGGGGGAACACCATGGGACACCTCAAGGGCATTGACCTCAGGGTCTCTGACCTTAAGGTCAAGGTCAAAATTCCGAAAGTCAAGATCCGTGATTTTCCTAAGGTCACTGACCTTGACACTGAATTTGACCTTGAGGTCAAGGTCAAATTTCTGAAAGTCGTTAATTCGCGGTTGATCCATAATGGACAACGATTCTCTTGTATCCTATGTCGACGGAGCCCCGCGAAGGGCTCCTACTTAGTATTAAATTCAGCGGTATTAGGTAATCTAAGATTGGAAGTTGATACAACACGGTCCAAATAAATTTACTTCAGACTACGGTGGAAAATTCAAAATAGCTATTACAATATTTCTGAATAGTTTAGTGATTTATTAACAAAACAGTCATACATTTTAAAAATAAGCAACAATATCTTTTTTTTTCTTCATAAACAATTCTTGTATAGCATAAACTGGCAATCCTTTCGTCTCCGGCAAGAAGTAAAAGAAAAATACAGCAGTAGAGAAGCAGGCAAAAGAGAAGAAATAGAAGACTGGGGGCAGGCCGACAGAAGTTACTAGGAGGTTGAAGACGAACAGGATGAGAAAGTTGAGTATCCACGCCCATTCCACTGCTAACATTGACATGATGCTTTTTACCTTAAAAGAAAATAGGTACTTAGTTACTAGGTTAACATGATTGAATGAGTGCTTTGTTCTAGGACTGCAGCTAGGGAAAATTATCTAAGGGAAACACAAATCATTTTATAGCTATCTGTTAAAACTTACTAGGCAAGGAGGCAGGGTCTTTATTGGAGAAAAATCGAGATTTTAAATATTCAATCTGATAATAGTGATAATGCTAACCTCGGGTAAAAATACTTCAGCCAAAACCACGACTGGCACTGTTCCTGCCCCAAACGTATAAAAAGTCGTGAACACGTATATGAACATTGGTATCGTCCACTTTGGGCCCCACTCTGTCAGGATCTGCGTTCCTAGTACTATGCAGCAGAATCCAGCAGCGACGGATGAGTAAATAAGGAGTGGCTGAAAAAGAAAATAATGGCATAAATAATTTCTTACCTGTTCTGAAAGAATGTGGTTGTGATACCACATTCTTTCAGAACTCTGTATAAGATGTACTGAGATTGAGATGGAGGACAGATCTATCTCACCAGCCTTACATCGACATCAGCGTCACCCTGTCAGAAAAGGATGGTGCTATCCATCTGGTATAATTACATCCCTTTCTGACATCATATAAGAGATTTTCTAGTTCGGAGAGATGAATAGGTTTGCTGTCTTCCCGACCAATTCTCCTCATATAAATAAACTAATGGAACCAGGAGATAAGAAACATGAAAATAGTAACCAAGAATCATGCGTCTCTTCTGACCCTAACTCCCAAGACTGCATGCCAACAACATCTGTTCGGTTGGAAATAACAAAGGCTCTGCTAACGCCAACATTTGGGGTACCAGGAGATCAAAAACCCACAGGTAAAACATAGTAGATAGCTCTCACCCGTCTCCCAACTACATCAGTCAAATACGCAGAAATAGACCCAGAGATTATCATGACGACTCCCATCAAAACACTGCAAAGGTTCGGAGAGATGACGTCAGGAGGTAACGCCTCTGCGAATAAGGGTTCTGCGTACACCATCACTACCGGTAAACCTTGAAAGACGGAGGCTACTTTTAGGATCATTATGACGAAGAATTCGCGTTGAGTTGATGGCGAGTTTTCTGTAAAAACAATGAAACCTAATTAAACTATAAAAATTAGGCAGAAAAAAAACGTGTGCGGTCGGGGGACCCCCGTCAGGAACGAAGTTCCTTACGCGATACTCGCACGGACACGCACACTCGTATATAATAGAAAAACAAAGAGAGAGAGAGAGAATGTCGCGAGGAGGGGGCGGGCATAAGGCTTTTTCGTTTGCTTGGACTTTCGTTTCAAATATTTTATTGTTTATTTTTTATTTATTAAAACTTTATGTACAAGTAAAAAAATTAGTGTTGCCCAAATTCAGTCTTGGTCTTGCAGTCTTGGTCTTGTTCTTGCGTTTTTGCAAGACCAAGACCAAGAACAAGACCGCGTATTTTTAGCAAGACCAAGACCAAGACTGACCGTGCAAGACTTGAGCAAGAACAAGACATAGCCTGCAAGACTCTTGCGTCTTGCAGCTAGGACTTAGCGCTATTTCACTGAGTAGTTAGGTGTAACAGTTCGGTGTATAGGTAGGTACGCTTAGGAATTCTATGAGACGCAAAAAACTGTATCAAAGAATATGAAAAACTGGACCTATGCGCATTACGACTAATACCATAAACATAGCGAATAAAAAAATATCTATTAAAATCAAACTGAGTGCATGCATAGTTATGTTTTAACCATCGGCACTTTGATAATGCGGCATCAAAGGTTTTGTACTTACTTCTCAAAGAAATTTGCCGCTTTTCGGAAGTACATGGTTATGATACACGCGCCGGCGGCTTCTTTTGAAATCTAAAACAATCGTTGTCGCCACGCCGAAATCATAACATTTGTGACACTATTTGATTGCCGCCATAGGGCGTAGGTATACTCATGCAAAATAATTTCGAATTTTTTTAAGAGTACCTACAGGTGTTCCAAAGAATAAATAAGTTTCAGAGTGCTTAGAATGAAAATGAATACATTATACTGATCACGCAAGTAGTATTATGATTAGGATAAAATGGTAAGGATAGGTAGTAGATGTCATATTAATTCATTCTAGTAAGTATATATTATAATATTGATTACTTATATGGTTTTAAACTAATTACTTAGGTACTATTATTGTACATTTAGTCATTATATTTCTTAAGTTTTTACAAGAAAAAATAGCAAAAAAGTGTTCAAATATCACCCGTTTAATAAATATTGTAGCCACTTTTAAATATACTTGAAACGTGTAAAAAAATTCTACAAAACTAATAAAATAATATAAAAAGCGTAGGTGTACTTACCCACTAATAAAATAAAAAGCCTGCGATAAGAGTTTTGTATTACTTACCAGCCCGAATATCTCTGAGAGAGATGATGAGAGTAAGTATTTACTAGCTGTGCCCGCGACTTCGTCCACGAGGAATAGTAACTTTGGAGGTATAGTGACGTTCAGGACTTATTTATTTATTTTAAAACTTCTGTCATCAAACATACAAACGAACTCTTCAGCTTTATAATATTAGTATAGATGTACGCCAAAACATTCACTTATATGTAAAGAATAGTGATTGGCACTAATTCTATTTTATTCACGCGTCGCGTCTGTACAAGTAGGTAATATTTAGTGTGTGTTTGTACGCCGCACGCGGCATTGTTTGATTTGCGGCGGCATCCTTTTCATAGAGCCGGCACGTGGCGAGGCGGCGCGGTAGAAAGCAAGGAAACGTACTATAAATAAAGGAATTATTTTAATTCCAGTCATTTCCAATTGAGCTGTGCTTCGAGTCTAACTTAATAATTGTTTTTACTAATTCTCGTTGTTTTCTAAAAACGTATCACGTGTACAATTTAATATGAGTGACGAAGATTCAAATTATTCTAGTCCGAGTAACGAGAGTTTGAGTCACAGATCTAAAAGACCCAAAAGCAAATTTGAGGAGTTTTTCGAAATAATTCATGCATCCCAAACTGCCTTCTGTAAATTGTGCCAACATAAAAAGATTGAAATAAAAATGAAAAACAGAAACACTTCAGGCTTAAGGAAACATCTAATATCTTTCCACAAAAAGGAATCAGAAATATTTCTTCCTGTTAAACCAAAATTAAGTGGAGATATCACAAGCTTTTTAGTAACCGCTGGAAGAAGTGGACAGGTAAGAATATTTTTTTAACAGTTAAAAGAATTTTAACTCCGCGTAGCTATTCATGCGATACTTTCAAAAACGCCATTAACTTACGTAAGTATTTTTGAGTTAGTGGTGTTTTCATCTAGGGGTGCGACATATTAAGTATGTAATTATCGTCTTAAATATTTTTTATAAACACCCATATTTTCATTTAATCGGCCAGTAACAACTAAGTACTTTATTTTGGTAAATTACAGTACAGTGCAACCTTAATATAACAAATATCAATTTAACGATTTTCTCGATTTAACAACAACAAACCTCCTCCTCTTATACGCTCAAACCTAGTATGTTTTAAATAATAACACAAGATTTATTGTTTTGTTTCAGTCGGAAAACAGCAGTGACAACATCACGACAGCTACAGTTGATTGGGTGGTGAAAAAATATCTTCCCTTCTCATTTTTCGATGACGAAGCTACACAAGTATATTTTCGACGTATTCGCCCTAATATGGTGTTTCCTAAAAGGTCTACACTTAGAAGGAAAGTCAAAGAGCGATTTGAAGAGCTCCAATTGAATCTCAAGGAACGACTTCAACAATTATCATCTAAAATGTCTTTTACCATTGATGGGTGGACGTCAATTGCTGGTAGGAGTTACTACGGGGTTACTATTCATTATATAGACAACGAATGGAAGTATCAATCTGTAGTTCTTGATTTTATACCATCACGCGGTCGACATACTGGGGAAGATATTGCAACGATTTTCCATGAATGTTTATTGGAATATGGCATAATTGATAAAATACAAGGTATCACGGTCGACAACGCAACTGCAAATACCAAATTTATGTATGAACTGGGCAAACAGCTGCCGCCACACTTTGATTCAGACAATCAACATTTCCGGTGCTTTGCTCACATTTTAAACCTTGGTGTACAAGATTTATTAAAGACCTTAGCATTACACTGTGAGTCTGACACTAACGCGCAAGATCAGCAGTACGAAGACTATGCAGACGAAACTGAGGATGAGGAAGATGAAGAATCTGCACCAAATATTGCTGACTCGCGTACATCTGTAACAAAGTTACGCAGTATTTCCAGTAAAATAAAAAGAAGTGAGATAGTGAAGAAGAAGTTTCAGTCTGCTTGTGAAGCAGCTGGCGTGCCATCAAATCTAAATGCCATTCTTGACTGTCCAACGAGATGGAATTCCACACATGATATGATTGGATTTGGTTTAAAAGTGAGAGCGGGCATTGACATATTGTGCAGTTCTGTCACCGAATTAAATGATTTTCAAATCACAGCTAATGAATGGCAGGTACTCGAAAAATTACATAAATTTCTAATAAACTTTAAACTTTTAAGTACAAAACTTGGTGGAGACAAATATGTTACATTACCGCTAGTCATTGTATCATTCAATCTCTTGCTAGATAAAATTGAATCCATGGTAAAACAGTTAGATGAGAAACCTAATCGATCTGAAGTGGATGAAAGGCTCATTCTAGCTTTCCAAGCAGCTCGAGACAAAATGCTTAAACATTACAAGAAGAGCAACTGGATTTATTGTACTTCTTTAATTTTAGACCCAAGGCATAAGGCTCAGACTTTTGACCTGACAATGTGGGGGAAGCAACTTAAAACAGAAAGTCTGCGCAAGTTCAATGAACTTTATGAAGAATATAAAAGTCTACACTCACTGAACAAATCTCTGGAATTACCAGAAAAAGAAAATAAAGTATGTGATGAAGATGAAGACGTAATAGACTTTGATAAACTCTATGAATGTCCCTCGACGTCATCTGGATCTTATCTTCAAGGCTTAGTGATAGACGAGTTGGAGGAGTACCTGAGAAAACCAAGAACTGCCAGCTCGGAAGACATTTTAGATTGGTGGAGGACGCATGAGACAGAGTATCCGATTTTATCGAAAATGGCCCGTGATTTTCTCTCAATACCTGCAACTTCAGTACCTGCTGAGAGGTTATTTTCTAAAGCATCATTAGTAATTAGAAAACATAGAAATAGGTTAAGTGATGAGTCAGCCAGATGGTTACTTTGTATTAATTCTTGGTCAAAAAAATTGATATAAAGTATCATAACCTAATGATAAAGCTGTTGATTTGTGTTGTATTTTATTTTTTATTCAAATAAATGATAAATCGTAAAACTCTTTTATTAAATTTCTTATAAGTTGAGGGTTCAATCTCTTTCTAGACAGATAAGTATTGTTCTTTAAAATACAGTCAAGTTATTGTAATTAATTTGTTTTTTTACATGTTTTAGCAAATGTAAGCTTATAAATCATAAATGTTTATTAAGAAACAGTTACTTCCATGGAAAACGACATATAGGTCAGTTGATTTTTCGAATTTCTTATCAAATCTTCAGTTATTTATTAATCTGCTTGATCTTTACTATGGCTATGTTAATTCAAGCTCACAATGTTCCAATTCTAATACGTTTTTCTAAGATTTAAAGTAAACTTTAATAAATAGTAATAGACTAATAGGTAATTGCAAGACTTGCAAGACTCTTGCTGCAAGACCAAGACCAAGACCAAGACTGGGAGCGCAAGACCAAGACCAAGACCAAGACCAGGTGTATTGGCGCAAGACCAAGACCAAGACTGGCTAAGTCTCGTCTTGTTCTTGCATTTGGGCAACACTAAAAAAAATACTGTACAAAGGCGGACTTAATGCCTGAGGCATTTCGTCCGCCTTTGTACAAATATCTTACATGGGATTTCTTGATTTCGTTCGTTTATTCATAAAATTCTACATATTATCTACTTACTGAAAAATTTCCAGCATGACATTTTCTTGCTCTCCAACGTCCTCGGTACACATTTTTCTTCTGCATTAGTCAATGATTGAACGTCTGCAAAAGCAACATAATTAATTTGTAGACAGCATTTCCTCATTTTCCTAGCTACAGAAGTTATCTATAGGTAATGGCAGGGCTGTGTATGTCTTTGCTAAACACCACTGAGAACTTTCAAATTAGAAACAAGAAGTGTTTCGTACCTTCTGAATGAGAGTTAAAAATCCGTCGTAACTTATCCAATTCTTGTACTACTTCTTTGGACGTAGTCTTTTTACTTCTGTAAAATGCGATAGATTTTGCGGCATCCTGAAATTACGGAAAAAGGGCTTACTTTCTATAGTTTGCTTAGTAAATGATGGCATATAGGTACCAGGGTTGCAACAAACCCCAGGAGTAATGAAAGTGGTAAGCTCATCAACCTCAACTTACCTCCTCCCGGCCTTTCGCCATGAGAGTCAAAGGCGATTCCTTCAGTACAGAAATAAGTAGAACACCAACCACAGATAGGGATAGACAGGCGTACACCATCTGGTGGTACGATAAATATCCACCTAAGAAATAGGAGACGAGAATTCCGAAGCCGAAGAACTGCATCGGTCCTGAAGTCATGGTTCCTGAAAATAAATCAAAAGATATTTATTAAGTAGCATTACACATTAGGGTAGCCGTTTTTAATACCTAATTGGCACGCTTCGTTCTTGGTTCAGTGTCCAGATAAGAAATTGTTGCAATGGTTGCAAGGGAAGAGGCCCAACGTCAACTCAATGCGCTGCGCTCTTAAAATAATCCTAGCGCGGTTTTGATGTCAGTCTTACCTCTAATGGAGTCCTGGCATATTTCACTAATGTAAATAGTGGTTTCTAGAAAGATAGCGAACCCGAGACCTCCTACCAACATCGCGCAGAGGATCACTTCCACTTGGCTCGTTAACGCTATTATTGACCAGGCGATCTGAAATAGTTACAAAGTGTTCTTATGAGGAAATTCAGGTGACGAAGATGTGCATATTTTATACACTGGCCGACACGGATATCAAACCCATGACCCCACAGTCAAATGTCGCGCTTGCGACTGCTATTCCAACAAGGCGGACTACATCACTTCTTAACACCGTATGCTACTCTGGTACTCACCACGAAAATCAAGGAAGTTAATATGGCGGATTTCTTCCTCCCCAATCGGTCTAACACCACTCCAGCGATAGGATTGGCTATCAGCGACCCTATGGCTGGTAAACTCCCAAAGAGCGACACTTCTGCTGCCCCCATAGGCCGGTGCAGCGTGGTGTTCTCAGATTTGAAGAGAATGATGGTGGAAGATGGCCATGCCATCATTATGCCCATGTTTGTGCAGGAACAGCATACTGAAAATATGGGGACAGTTATTTGGATTACGAGCTATTCTGGTCTTGATATTACGGTAAAGGTTTTCTTCTTTTATGGTACATCTATATTAAACTGTTTTATTCCGGCGTCAGAGGCGACTTTCAGATCGTCAAGGGTGCAGAAGGGGTATTTGGGACACTCCAGCAGACGGGATATACCTAGTCTGTCCAGGAGCACTGCACTCGCACTGAGTGTTGGAAGAAAAGTAGGTAATATTGCAAAACAAAAGTAATTATACAGTAAGATACTTACATAGAATAGTGCCAATGACTTGGTAGAAAATAGCCATATTTTTTATTTATTTCTCGTCTTCCTTCTAAACGCTCACACTGTAAAAAATCAACTACTGACATTACATCATTGCTTAACTTCGAAATATAGTTATTTGATCACCAGAAAAGTAAGTTATTTGTTCACAACCACAGTTCACATTCGTGTACTATGATTTCCTATACCTACATAAAAGCCAATCCAAACCGTTTTCCAAACGGGAGTTCACTTAGAAGAATATTCATAACTAAATGTTCTCCTTGCTTTCAAGTTCATAGCTTAAAGTGCATGTGTAGTGTGTACCTACTCTTCTAGCGTACTGATAAGCACATGACTTACGCCCAACACAAGATAATTAATAATATTAACATACCTATCACCTATTTATTTATCAGTAGTTACACTTGCGAATACATGTCTTCCAGTCACTAACACAATACTGCTGAATAAAGGCTTCAAAGCTACCTACTCCGCATATTTTGATACTCTTTAAGGTCTATACATAATAACATACGTACATTATTCGCCGTACGAATGGTGTACCTATGTAGGTACCTAATCTATACAAAATAAGGATGATGCATGGGAAAAAAAAGAAATTGTATTTACTCCGTCAGTCACATGATAAAAACATATTAGACACGTATTTTTTGCTTTATCATAATAATAAAAAAAAAAACTTTGATAAAACGCATTAAAGTTGGGGAGTGGGGGCTCGCTACGTCACTTGTACTTAAAAAACCTAGCTACGCGTGACGTCATGCCACATTTTAACTCAATGTATCGCCGTAATCTTTTGATTACGTAAAAAAATAAAAAATACGTGTCCAATATTTTTAATAATCTACATAACGGACAAAAAAAAAATATTTATCATGCCTTTTATATTTATAATTAGAGAGAGCCTAAACCACTGGGGCTACAAACTTGAAATTTTGGCAGTTGATGCCTCTTATGTTGTAAGCATCCAATAAGAAAGGATTTTTGTAAATTTCACCCCTAACCCACGCGAGCGAAGCCGCGGGCAACAGTTAATTACGTATAAACCCTCAAAAAAAAAACTAAACACCAATGTTTCTTATAAAACATTATGCAGTTACGTAGTGGAAAAAAATGCAAAAGTTTTTGAAGAGGCACTTGCTTCAGTCGGAAATTGAACTAACACAAATGCTAAAACGTAACAGTCTGTATATTATTTTTGGTCACCAGTAGATAAGGTCAATCCTAAGGATCAAAATAATTCTCTTCGTCGCTTTTTTAACCTCGATCTAAGAGAATTCAATCATGAACCAACGCATTGCAATAAGTTACTGTGTGAACGCCTCCTTACTTATATTCGCATAATAGCGTAAAACAGGCATGAAAGATAATTCGTATCGGTAGACGACACATTAGAAATAGCGGCCGGTGTTAGTATGACATAATCTTGAAAAAATTCTTTGAGGCCAAACTCAGAACAATAACAAAGCATAGAAGGAAGGCTAAAAACAGAATTCTGTAACTACCTTTATTCCCGTTCTATTATTAGGTACGATAAAGGTACGATAAAGGATGTGGGAAAGAGATAAATGTTTTACTCTTTGTTTTACTTTCTTGGCATGGTCACAAGATCAATTGTCATTTGGTTAAAAAAGTTATAGTATGACGCGGCCAAATTTGATAGTACTTTGTTTCAATGTCTGACAGTTCGTTCATTGAACTAGCTGACGTATTCGCGTGTTCATTGTTTACGTGTCTGTCGTAATATTCCATGGTTTTGCGATGTTTTAATAATATTTCTACTGTTAGATTGCATGAATTCTTTGTTTAACTACAAATAGTGAGTGTGTGGACGCTGTGGAGCAATTTCTTGTGTGGTTGGGGGCTGCAAGTCCCATTCATAGCGAAAATAAAATGAACAACAAATATTGACCTTCCATCGGTAAGTTTTTGCTCAATTTCTTGTTGCCTAAGATCTGATAAACGAATATAAATACACAACAAATATTGCTGTGTCACTATATAGCTGAAACCAGTCGTAATATTTATTCCAATAGAAGTTATTAGCGAATATTCGGAAATTGTTTTGGGGTTATCTTGATCAGCCATAGTGACGTAAATAATGTTGTCGATACTTTTCTTTTACAGATTTCCTAGACGATGTGAAAAAAAAATGGATAAATTGTATTGGTAGACGAAATTGGACTCCAAACAGCACAGCCACATAATATGCTCCAAACATTTTACTTTGTATTCATTTGGTAATGAACCTATGAAATGGATGTAGCATGTTCTTTAAGTCGTCACTTAGAGAACATGCTGTTCCTACATTATTTGTTATGGACAGAACAGATGAAATGGTCTTGATATATTATGATATAATTAAGGTATTTTATTGGCAATAAATAGTATCCCGTTCAAATTAAAACTTGATTTATTACATTACAGGAAATACTTATGGAAGTCTGCGAAGAAGGACATAGCGCAGTACTGCAAATTAAAAAAACCGCTCACCATCAACAGTAATCTAACATGAAGACAGGTATAACATTCAGAAATATGTTCACTTGATATATGCGATACAATGATATTATATTAAAAATATCATTGATGCGATATCATTCTTCTAATTATCCCAGTCGGAAATATAATCAAGTGCAAATTTATTTATTTATTTTTAATACAAAATACGTAATTGTAGGATCCCGTAGCAATGGAAGTTGAAACAGGACCTAGTACATCGGTACAAATTAATGAATCGCCACTGATCTTGACATCTCGTGAAATCATCTCACATCAGTCAGGTAAGACATACAAATAAAACTATTTACCTAAATAAAAATGTTGATAAAAAATCTTACATAAATTTTATTGAGAACTTTTTGTTTTAGGAATCCTTGACACAGATGACAATAACAAATTCAGAAATAATTGGATTCCATCCCGATTCAAGAAGACTGCGCTTTTGGCGAGTTCCTGGTCGCCAGAGCCGACTCCAGAATCCTCAGGAAGTTCATCCGTACCAGGGCGGAATGATTATGGTGTGGGCTGGAATTCGACTAACAGATTATTAAAGTGGCTAGGCATTTTATTTTTTTATTTAAAATATTATCTGGTCGTTATTTATTTTTTTATGTACGAAAAGTTTTTGTCGCTTTGGTACCATTTTAAATTTTCATAATAAATTTTATTTTTTCACTAACAACCATTTTATTTAATCGAATAATTCAAATCTCTATTAAATTACGCTTCTACTGATTTAAAATAATATATGTTACATAAAAAGTATTAAAATAAAAATTATTAGGTACTTTGAATACCCTTTTTCCCTAGACTTTGTTGAGTAGTCTATGATGTAATCTAAAATTCAAATAAATATGAGAAAGTAAGTTGCTAAAAACATTTGCAAAACCGAATGTCTCCCACTTCTTTTCAATAAACTCATCAGTTATTATGGCAACTAAATACATTCGGGTTTAGCCGGGTCAGATTTAATACATGAAGAGCTGTCGGGAACCAAGGAAGACTTTGGTGATGATGATGACGAACTATTTAGTTCATACTTAAAGTATTGTTTCATTTTGAACGAATATATTAAGTATTGGTATCATAAGTATGCTTAGTTACTTCAAAATTTTTGGTACGCACGGCTACAGATCAAGCCATATAAGCTGATCTCGCATTGTATAGGATTTCCTTACAGTGAGCGGTCAGTGTAAACTGGAAATGTATAGCTTGATGTGTAGCCGTGTGTACCTACGGTTATTATTCTTGGCAGTGTAAGAAAGAATGTCATTGTAAATTCTATCGACGTTGAAATTTAGTGGGTACATCACTAGTCAGAATAAAATGAATGACAACCTACAAAATTTCGAAACGTCTTCTGTATACGTGTCCTTCTTTAACATCATAGCGGCTCCATAAGTCAAAATGAAACAAATATATTGAGTTCAGTTGCTATTTTATCACTACTTCTATGCTTTGTTATTGTTCTGAGAGGCCAAATGCCGAAATGTTCGTCTATTTTCATAGACTTATATACATATTATTTTGTGTTTGTTTATGTCATTTTTGTCATCATAGCAACAAAACTTGTAAGGTACTCATACCATAGACAAATGATAGGTCCCGCTGGCGCTCGCCTAGATACCGCACCGAAGACAGTGAATTCTATAGACTCATGGAATCCGTGCCGTCGAAAGGGACAGAAAAAAAGTACATCTTTTGTTTAGGGTTACCAAGTAATGTACATTTTACCCAATATTCTTCATAAAATAAGATTTTTTAAATGAGGTTTGTATTTCATGTTTCCATGATAAGAAATAAAAAGTATGAGTAATGATGCGACTGCAATGTTTTATTCAAACTCAAACTTAAAGCATTTATTTCAAATAAACCAATTACAGGCACTTTTGAATTGTCAAGGGGTCGGTCAGTCAGAAAGATGAAGCTAGTTGCCCATAAAAGCGTAGTAGGTCCCTATGGAGATGAATGGGCAAGAAACTCCACGGACACTCTTTTAAATCAAAATATTTTACAAAATATTGGCTATACCTATCGTTCATTTTGAAAATATACATGGGAAAACAATGTAGACAGACGTGCACGTTAAAAGCGTCCGTAATAAAAATATAAAAACTAAAAACAACTAAATTAAAAATAAGCCGTGGCAGCTAAGAAGCCAGTCCCAACTGACGGCGCCCGTTCACGAACATGACGCATGGATCAGCACCAATTAGCTCAACCACATTTGAGTGACCTACTCTCAACCGCCAGGTCACATTCAAGTCATTGAGAGACGTACCCAGCAAAAGGAAGTTTTATAGTAGCTACATAGTGCTCACACCTCAATCCTGGAACTCCTAGTAGCAGCAATCCACATGTTTCTTACTTCGAATTTATTTGGAAATCTGCAAGTTTATAAAGATTTTTTTCATTACCTTTAATTTTTACCAGTGATCTTGCTTAGTTTCAAGATTTTTAAGTGATTTATAAATTTATAGTACCTATAGTAGTAGCTATATAGTATGCAATATTTATGTTGGCCCGCAGGTTTGCACGTTGTCCAGAAGTAAAAATAACTCGATATTGCCAATCTTTGTACATGTGCACTCTGTGGGTACGATAGACGCAGACGGCATACGACGTCTTCAGAGTTCAGTATAACAATACTTTCAGGATGTTGTTGAGGCTTCCACGTTACTGCAGTGCATCAGGTATGTTTGCCGAAGTACATACTGATGGTTTCAATACCATATTGCGTAAACAGAATGCTTCTATGATGCGCAGAGTACGTGGGAGCGTCAACGACATTCAGAAGATCATCAGTGAACAGCCGTGCTGCACCATTATGACGCATTATACATGCACAACATGTACCCAATGAGGGGCATAATGGTGAGTGCAGATGAATTAAAAACTTTTATTACGTTTGTTACTAACATAGCTTATAAGAATGTGTAGTACTAATAATGGATCAAGGTCTGAAATAAAATATGTTTTTATAGACATTGCTTTCAAAATTAATTTTACCCATATTAAAGGGTAAATTCCCCGTCAAAAAGTGGCAACACTGAATTTCGAGGTAAGAAAATAAAAATATTGCGCAAATCACGATTTTATGAGATTTAACACAATATACAAATTATTTTGTAGTGTTTGTACATTATTGCGACTATTTGATTAGAAATAGCAGAACACAAAGCGATCGAATACATAAAAAGATCGAATACTTACGAGTGAAAGGAAAATCCGGAAATCTTCATCAAACTATCACTTTTAGAGTTTATTGCACTGCACTTTACCATTTTGCACATTTGCACAAATGTAATAATACAGAATTGAGCACGAAAAGGTAATATTTTGTGTATAATCTCGATGTATTCAATATTAAACAATTGTATTTCAATCTGCAGCCGCCATAAACGTCAATCTTGTTGCGCACATCGATGGTCATAGCCGGCACGCGATAAAGGACAGAAATATTTTTACTCTGTCTCTTTTCTATGCTAGTGACGTTAATATGTTCTTCTTTTTCTTGTGTGAATGCAAAGGAAGATATCCAGCGGTCTATAGAATTCTCTGTCTACGTACCGCACCTCAGAACAATAACAAAGCATAGAAGGAAGGCTAAAAACAGAATTCTGTAACTACCTTTATTCCCGTTCTATTATTAGGTACGATAAAGGATGTGGGAAAGAGATAAATGTTTTACTCTTTGTTTTACTTTCTTGGCATGGTCACAAGATCAATTGTCATTTGGTTAAAAAAGTTATAGTATGACGCGGCCAAATTTGATAGTACTTTGTTTCAATGTCTGACAGTTCGTTCATTGAACTAGCTGACATATTCGCGTGTTCATTGCTTACGTGTCTGTCGTAATATTCCATGGTTTTGCGATGTTTTAATAATATTTCTACTGTTAGATTGCATGAATTCTTTGTTTAACTACAAATAGTGAGTGTGTGGACGCTGTGGAGCAATTTCTTGTGTGGTTGGGGGCTGCAAGACCCATTCATAGCGAAAATAAAATGAACAACAAATATTGACCTTCCATCGGTAAGTTTTTGCTCAATTTCTTGTTGCCTAAGATCTGATAAACGAATATAAATACATAACAAATATTGCTGTGTCACTATATAGCTGAAACCAGTCGTAATATTTATTCCAATAGAAGTTATTAGCGAATATTCGGAAATTGTTTTGGGGTTATCTTGATCAGCCATAGTGACGTAAATAATGTTGTCGATACTTTTCTTTTACAGATTTCCTAGACGATGTGAAAAAAAATGGATAAATTGTATTGGTAGACGAAATTGGACTCCAAACAGCACAGCCACATAATATGCTCCAAACATTTTACTTTGTATTCATTTGGTAATGAACCTATGAAATGGATGTAGCATGTTCTTTAAGTCGTCACTTAGAGTACATGCTGTTCCTACATTATTTGTTATGGATAGAACAGATGAAATGGTCTTGATATATTATGATATAATTAAGGTATTTTATTGGCAATAAATAGTATCCCGTTCAAATTAAAACTTGATTTATTACATTACAGGAAATACTTATGGAAGTCTGCGAAGAAGGACATAGCGCAATACTGCAAATTAAAAAAACCGCTCACCATCAACAGTAATCTAACATGAAGACAGGTATAACATTCAGAAATATGTTCACTTGAAATATGCGATACAATGATATTATATTAAAAATATCATTGATGCGATATCATTCTTCTACTTATCCCAGTCGGAAATATAATCGAGTGCAAATTTATTTATTTATTTTTAATACAAAATACGTAATTGTAGGATCCCGTAGCAATGGAAGTTGAAACAGGACCTAGTACATCGGTACAAATTAATGAATCGCCACTGATCTTGACATCTCGTGAAATCATCTCACATCAGTCAGGTAAGACATACAAATAAAACTATTTACCTAAATAAAAATGTTGATAAAAAATCTTACATAAATTTTATTGAGAACTGTTTGTTTTAGGAATCCTTGACACAGATGACAATAACAAATTCAGAAATAATTGGATTCCATCCTGATTCAAGAAGACTGCGCTTCTGGCGAGTTCCTGGTCGCCAGAGCCGACTCCAGAATCCTCAGGAAGTTCATCCGTACCAGGGCGGAATGATTATGGTGTGGGCTGGAATTCGACTAACAGATTATTAAAGTGGCTAGGCATTTTATTTTTTTATTTAAAATATTATCTGGTCGTTATTTATTTTTTTATGTACGAAAAGTTTTTGTCGCTTTGGTACCATTTTAAATTTTCATAATAAATTTTTTTTTTTTCACTAACAACCATTTTATTTAATCAAATAATTCAAATCTCTATTAAATTACGCTTCTACTGATTTACAATAATATATGTTACATAAAAAGTATTAAAATAAAAATTATTAGGTACTTTGAATACCCTTTTTCCCTAGACTTTGTTGAGTAGTCTATGATGTAATCTAAAATTCAAATAAATATGAGAAAGTAAGTTGCTGAAAACATTTGCAAAACCGAATGTCTCCCACTTCTTTTCAATAAACTCATCAGTTATTATGGCAACTAAATACATTCGGGTTTAGCCGGGTCAGATTTAATACATGAAGAGCTGTCGAGAACCAAGGAAGACTTTGGTGATGATTAAAACGAACTATTTAGTTCATACTTAAAGTATTGTTTCATTTTGAACGAATATATTAAGTATTGGTATCATAAGTATGCTTAGTTACTTCAAAATTTTTGGTACGCACGGCTACAGATCAAGCTATACATTTCCAGTATAAGCTGATCTCCCATTGTATAGGATTTCCTTACAATGAGCGGTCAGTGTAAACTGGAAATGTGTAGCTTGATGTGTAGCCGTGTGTACCTACGGTTATTATTCTTGGCAGTGTAAGAAAGAATGTCATTGTAAATTCTATCGACGTTGAAATTTAGTGGGTACATCACTAGTCAGAATAAAATGAATGACAACCTACAAAATTTCGAAACGTCTTCTGTATACGTGTCCTTCTTTAACATCATAGCGGCTCCATAAGTCAAAATGAAACAAATATATTGAGTTCAGTTGCTATTTTAACACTACTTCTATGCTTTGTTATTGTTCTGAGTACCGCACTCTCTAAAAACCATAGCTCCGTGAATGCGGCAACTCATTATTGTAGTGTGTGACATCGTCACTTGACATTTGTCAGTTAACATTGACAACTAGTGTGCGTGAAGAATTGTGTTACCAGCTGCTCAACTGTTACCCGAGTTAATGGGAAAAATATTTTATTCTGTTATCTATTAGTTAAGTTATAAATATAGGTAGTTCAGAAAATACTTAAAAATTAAAAGCGAATATTTATTTGTGTAAAGTATAGGCGTAGGTTTCTTCTTTAGAAAAATGGAAGGTATGTATATCAATGATATAGGCCTCATTTTTATTAGTTTTTTATTTTTTATTTACATGTAATATTTACAAATTATTATTAAAAATAATCATAAAGAATTTAAGGTGTTACCAAAATAGTGCTTTCTCTTTCTATTCTAACCGTCAATAGTGTGGTTACACATTATTTAGTACATATATAACTTTTTGGGGCGGTGGTGGCCGTGTGATTAACGAACGCTGACTTGACCAAAAAAAGTCGCTGGTTCAAGCCCCGCCCGACCCCTGGGTTTTTCCTAAGTACGGACCTACACCACTCGCTCTTCGGTGAGGAAAAACACCGTGAGGAAACCTGCACATTCAGGTTTCTGAATGTGTAATCATGATCCTAAAGGAGTCTGGTTCCTCATGTGGTCATGAAGGTCAGATGGCAATCGCTTCACTGTGATTATCAGACTCGCCAATTCTAGGATCATGGTCAGCGAACCCTGGGTTCCAAAATGAAAAGATTTAGGATGCAACCGGGATCATCCCCTCGATTATTTTTTTTTCGCAAATATTTTCGATGTACAGACACGAAGTTTACATTTCAGGAACATGGGTCGAAATGCGAAAAATTTTTTTTTTGTTTTTTTTAGCTAGGCGAGCGCCAGCGAGACCTATCATTTATCTAAGACTCATACATTAGTGTAGGTATAATTCAACTAATTCAATTTAACGTTTTTCTTTCGACAGGGAAATGAAAGAGTTCTCGCAAAGGTGATATCGCCGATTCTTGGAGTTCTCTAGCGCAGCCCTTTCGAATGCAGTCACTGCGGTTTATAATGTGAAAGCGACGAAGAAAATGCTTCTATGTAAACGATGTTAGAGTTACAGTTGCCCGTGCAAAAACTGAAAAGCAACCCATTTACTAAGATCCACCTCTGGTTATGGCCGCCATTTTGGATTTCAATTTCCTGATTTTCGGCCCAGCGCCCTCGAAAACTATGAAGATGACATCCCCATAACGAAAATTTTGCAAACTGCGATTATAGAATAAAGGTTTGCACATCATTTTGATTTAGACCTACACCCCTGCTTTAAAATATTTTTAATATGTGTAATGGCCATTTTTACTTACATTAACTTATTTTTATTCAAAATCAATTCTTACACTTAATATTATATATTTATGCTACTTTGTGCTTACTTGTTAAATAAAAAGTATTCTATTGTAAACAAACAACAACAAGCATCTTGTTGTATCCACAATGCCATAAATAGGTGCAAACAATGCAAATAACAAGAATCGTCATTATTGTTGTATCCACAATGCCATAAATAGGTGCAAACAATGCAAATAACAAGAATCGTCATTATTGTTGTATCCACAATGCCATAAATAGGTGCAAACAATGCAAATAACAAGAATCGTCATTATTGTTGTATCCACAATGCCATAAATAGGTGCAAACAATGCAAATAACAAGAATCGTCATTATTTTTTCTCATAGTCAACATTTTTGCTTCTAGCTCGAAATGACGCAAGTTTTTTTTATTTCCCTTTAGGTATTATTGAATAGTTAAGGAACTAAAAATGTCATTAACTCGACCTCGGCAGCTATCGGCAACAAGAAAACCTCAAGTTGAATATTAAAAAGAAGGAAAATTTCCATACGACGCTTGAAAATAGTTTTTTTTTTTCTATAAAAAACCTAATTGTAAACTAGAGATCCTCAGAAATCTATAAATGTATAATACTTATATATTCCTTCGAAAAATTTAGAAAATATCTTAAATTGAACTTCCATAGTGAGTAATTATAGTTAACTAGCTTTTGCCCGCGGCTTCGCCCACGTTTATTATACCTATAAATCTTCCTCTTGAATCACTCTATCTATTAAAAAAAACCGCATCAAAATCCGTTGCGTAGTTTTAAAGATCTAAGCATATATATATATATATATAACAACCAGACCCAAATAAAAATGGATATTTTAGCAGCACAACACACAGCTAAAAATTTCAGTCAATTTTGGAAGGAAACCGGTAAACTGAGTCCAAGGTCGGGTGTTCCAGTAAGCGTCGAGGGTATTAGTGAGCCCGACCAAATTGCCAACTTGTTTAAGGAGCACTTTAAGGTCTGCTCGCCTTTGGCTGCCGGGAATAATGGAACTGACGCTCATGAGATTCGTACCGGGGACACTATCGTACGGATTACAAGTAAGGATGTTGCGCAGGCGGTGAAAGGCATGAAACGAGGCAAATCCCCTGGCCATGACTCATTGAGCATTGAACACTTGCAATATGCAGGTGGTCACTTGCCACGGGTGCTGGCCATGCTTTTCACCTTCTGCGTTGGGCACTCATACCTACCTGATGCATTGATGAGAACCGTAGTTGTCCCTATTATTAAGAACAAGACAGGGGACGCGTCTAGTTTGAGTAATTACAGGCCTATATCGCTCGCAACTGTGATTGCTAAGGTACTGGATAGTGTGATTGAGAAATATTTAGATAAACATCTTAATTTACATGACGCTCAGTTCGGGTTTCGAACTGGGCTGTCTACTGAAACAGCTATATTTAGTCTCAAGCACACTATCCGGTATTACACTAGCAGGAATACACCGGTTTACGCCTGTTTTTTAGACCTTTCAAAGGCGTTCGACCTAGTTGTGTACGACAAGCTGTGGCAGAAGTTGTCGAGTGAGACTGAACTTCCTGACGAATTCACATCGCTTCTTAAATATTGGTATGGCAACCAGCGTAACAATGTCAGGTGGGTGGGATCGCTTTCCGGTGCGTATAGGTTGGAGTGTGGCGTCAGACAGGGTGGTCTGACTTCGACAAAGCTCTTTAACCTGTACGTGGATCGGCTGGTCCGTGAGCTCAGCAGCACTCAGGTGGGTTGTTCGATTGATGGAGTTTTTGTTAACAACATAAGTTACGCCGACGATATGGTGCTGCTGGGCCCATCGATCAGTGCTCTCCGGCGCTTAATAAAGGTATGTGAGTGCTATGCGGAGGCCCATGGGCTCAGGTATAACACGACCAAGAGTGAGGTAATGTTGTTCAAGGCCGGTACGAAGAGCTATGACACCGTACCTCAGGTCACATTGGGCGGCAGTGCTCTCAAAAGAGTGGCACAGTTTAAGTACCTGGGCCACTGGGTCACCGAGGCCCTCACAGATGATGTGGATGTTGAGAGGGAACGCAGGGCGCTGTCAGTCAGAGCTAATATGCTGGCCCGTAGGTTTGCACGCTGTACTGCACATGTAAAAATAACTTTATTCAAGGCGTACTGCCAGTCTTTTTATACGTGCAGCCTATGGGTGAAGCATACGCAGAAGACTTACAGTGCCCTGCGTGTCCAGTACAATAATGCGTTCAGGATGTTGATGGGGTTGCCACGCTTTTGTAGCGCATCAGGTATGTTTGCGGACGCTCAAGTCGACGGCTTTCAAGCGATACAGCGCAAAAGAATAGCGTCTCTGATGCGCCGCATACGGGGCAGCCCCAACAGCGTCCTGCAGCTTATTGCAGGGAGAATGGATGTGGATTGCTCCTTCATGCAGCATTGGACAAAATTACATCTGCGTGTGGTGCGGTCCTGATCCAAGCCTCCTCAATCCTATTTCTATTGTTTTGTGTCTATGTCTGTTTCTTGTGTTCGTATTAGTATTTTGTCGTAATTTGAATGTACCTATGGATGATTTACAATAACTGTGTGTGTACTTGTAATTAATCTGAAATAAAATGAATTGAATTGAATTGAATATATAGGGACAGACAGACAGCGGGAAGCGACTTTGTTTTAAACTATGTAGTGATAGTGATATGAAATTATCGAAGTTCAAAGTTTGAGTGTAATTTTTTATACCTAAAACTGATTATTGTTATTTTTTTACTATTAAATCGAATAGGTCTATCATATCAGAATACAAAACAATATACTTCAGGCTACGGTGGAAAATTCAAAATAGCTATTAGAATATTTCTGAATAGTTTGGTATTTTATTAACAAAACAGTCATATTTTAAAAAGAAGAGACAAAATCTTTTTTTTTCTTCATAAACAATTCTTGAATAGCATAAACTGGCAACCCTTTCGTCTCCGGCAAGAAGTAAAAGAAGGAGACAGCAGTAGAGAAGCAGACAAAAGAGAAGAAATAGAAGACTGGGGGCAGGCCTACAGAAGTTACTAGAAGGTTGAAGACGAACAGGACGATAAAGTGGAGTATCCACGCCCATTCCACTGCTAACATTCACATGATGCTTTTTACCTGAAAAGAAAGTAGGTAGGTACTAGGTTAACATGATTGAATGAAGGCTTTGTTCTACGACTGAAGCTAGGGAAACACAAATTATTTTATAGCTGTCTGTAAAAACTTACCAGGCATGGATGTAGGCAGGGTCTTTATTGGAGAAAAATCGAGATTTCAAATTCAAATCGATAATAGTGCTAATAACTAACCTCGGGTAAAAATACTTCAGCCAAAACCACGACTGGCACTGTTCCTGCCCCAAACGTATAGAAAGTCGTGAAAACGTATATGAACATTGGTATCGTCCATTTTGAGCCCCACTCTGTCAGGATCTGGGTTCCTAGTACTATACAGCAGAATCCAGCAGCGACGGATGAGTAAATAAGGAGTGGCTGAAAAAGAAAATAATGGCATGAATAATTTCTTACCTGTATCATAACCACATTATTTCAGAACTCTGAATAAGATGTACTGCCATCTCTATCTCACCAGCCTTACATCCACACTCAGCATCCACATCAGTATCACCTTGTCAGAAAAGGACGGCTATTCATCTGGTATAGTTCCATCCCTTTCTGACACCATAGGTATAGGAGATTTTCTAGTTCGGAGAGATGAATGAGTTAACTGTCTTTCCGACCAACTTCTCCTCATAGAAATGAACTAATGGAACCAGGAGATAAGAAACATGCAGATAGTAGACAAGAATCGTGCGTCTCCTCTGACCCCATCTCCCAAAACTGCCAACCACATAGATATGTTAGGTTGGAGATAACAAGGGCTCTGCTAACGCCAACACTTGGGGTACCAGGAGATCAAAAATCTAAAGGTAAAACACAGTAGATAGCTCTCACCCGTCTCCCAACCACATCAGTCAAATACGCAGAAATAGACCCAGAGATTAACATGACAACTCCCATCAAAACGCTGCAAAGGTTCGGAGAGATGACGTCAGGAGGTAACGCCTCTGCGAATAAGGGTTCTGCATACACCAACACTACCGGTAGACCTTGCAAGACTACGGCTAGTTTCAGCATCAATACGACGAAGAATTCGCGTTGAGTTGATGGCAAGTTTTCTGTAAAAACAATGATACCTAGTTAGAGTTAGAAACTTTAAAAAGTAGGCAGAAATAAAAAAAACCGGCCGTTACAATATTTAACACTACATATTTAAAAAAAAACTTCAGTTTAAAAAAAAACACGATTCTTATATGTATTATGGGGGACCCCCTTTAACTTTTAAGTTTATTTTATTTTTATTATTGTAATAGAAATACACAATCTGTGAAAATTTCAACTGTCTACCTATTACGATTCATGATATACAGCCCTATGACAGACGGACGGACGAACGGACGGATAGACAGTGGAGGCTTAGTAATAGGGTTCCGTTTGGTACGCTTCGAGTACGGAACCCTGTACCTCGTGTGCTCGGGGGACCCCCGTCAGGAACGAAGTTCCTTACGCGATACTCGCACGGACACACACACTCGTATATAATAGAAAGAGACAGAGAGAGAGAGAGAGGGCGCATGGAGGTGGCATAAGGCTTTCTCCTTCGCTTGGAACTTCGTTCCAAATATCCTACATGGCATTTCTTGGTTCCGTTCGTCTATTTCTTTGATTATGAGGAGCTCGTGGCTAAGTAATAACAGCCGCACGGGTCGATCTATCAGGTTAAGTTATGCTTGCCGGGGTTGTTCAGTGGATGGGTGACCATCTTTACATACCGAGACTCCTCCGTGCCTCGGAAAGCACGTTAAGCCGTTGGTCCCGGCTGTCATTCGTGGATCTTTGACAGCCGTTACGGGTCGTCAGAAGCCCGAAAGTCTGACAACCAGTCTTACCAAGGGGTATCGTATTACCCAGTTACTGGGTTGTGGAGGTCAGACTGGCAGTCGCTCCATGTAAAATACTGGTATTCAGCTGCATCCAGTTAGACTGGAAGCCGACCCCAACATAGTTGGGAAAAGGCTAGGCAGATTGATTTCTTTGATTATAAAATGTAATCAAAGGTCTATTCATAAAATTCTACATTATAATCTACTTACTGAAAAATTTCCAGCATGTCATTTTCTTACTCTCCAACGTCCTCGGTGCATATTTTTCTTCTGCATTAGTCAATGATTGAACGTCTGCAAAAGCAAAATATTTTTTTATTTATTTATTCGAAATTCGCATTGTGTTTGAATCTGCATTAATTAATTTACTACAGCTAAAAATAATAAATTATAATTTCAAACAGTAAATTTCACTAAAAGTAGGTATCTATATCTATACATATAATAAATCTGTAGACGAGGCGTTTCTGTACATTGCAAATATTAAAAAAAAAAATAGTTGGGGAGTTAAAGAATCACCAACAGATGCCATTTCTACCATTTTTGTCATTTTTGTCTGTTTGTCTGTTTGTCTGTTCGTCTGCTTGTCTGTTTGTCTGTGAGAGTTCATAAATTTTTGTGCAAGTATCACGTCAAAAGTACAAAACCAATGTGGTTAAATTTTATACTCAAATATTGTGTGTAACTCAGAGTTTTACTTAGTTTTTGTTTCATCGCAATCGCTTCAGTCTATCAAAAGATATATGAATTTAAAGTGTTCAAGAAGAACTTTTCATTACCGTGTCTTCATACACGTAACGACATCTATTGATACCAAATGGTACTAACAATAAAAATGGCTTTATAGGGGTGGTTAACCTGATGGGTCGATCCAGCAGGTTAAGCTACGCTTGCCGGGGTTGGTTAGTGGATGGGTGAGCATCTTTACATACCGAGACTCCTCCGTGCCTCGGAAAGCACTTTAAGCCGTTGGTCCCGGCTGTTATTAGTGGATCTTTGACAGTCGTTACGGGTCGTCAGAAGCCCGAAAGTCTGACAACCAGTCTTACCAAGGGGTATCGTATTACCCAGTAACTGGGTTGTGGAGGTCAGATAGGCAGTCGCTCCATGTAAAATACAGGTATTCAGCTGCATCCGGTTAGACTGGAAGCCGACCCCAACATAGTTGGGAAAAGGCTAGGCAGATTGGTTCTATTGGTGGTTGATTAGTAACGCTAAAAGAATTTCAAATATAAAAAAACCGGCCAACTGCGTGTTGGAGCACGCACAATGAAGGGTTCCGTAGTTGGGATGAATAAATTTATCCCAAGAACAAACTTAACATTGTAGTTGGAAAACATATTCTCCCATACATTCCAACTGTAAATGTAAGTTTGTACTCAGAATATTGAGAGATTTACCATGTTATTTAATGACCACAGACTATTCTTATAGATTTTCCTGTAATCTACAAGTAAAGAACTATTTTCTGTATTTTTTTTTTCAAAACTTTAGGCTCAGTAGTTTCGGAGATTAGGGGATATATTGGTAAATTTTCATCTATTTTCTTAAATAATTTTATAATTATAAAAAAATATATACATATGTATTTGAGACCCTCATATTAATTAAGCCCTTTCATCTAATATGTCACACGGTACAGTTTGCAAAACTTTTTTTTTAATTTTCTTATTTGCTCCACAAAAGTGACCCCCATATTCAAAATCCATTTATTTACTTTACCTACCTGTCCGCGTTTGGGTCACAGAAATTCGTAATTATGTGTACCAAATAACATAATGGGTCCAATAGATTCGGAGCAAATTAGCTGTGACAGACGGACAGACAGAGGGTGCCGTTTTTAGGGTTCCGTACCAAAATGGTATAAAAGGAACCCTTATGGTGTGACTCAGTCTGTCTTTCTGTCTGTCTGTCTGTCTGTCTGTCTGTCACAGCTGGATATCTCAAGAACTACTAATGCTATCAACTTGAAATTTGGAACAGTTTTAGATGACGTTTACCCAACTATTTTGCAAATAAGCAAGAAATAAAAATATTTGAATTTTTATTTTTCTGAGTGAAAAAGAATGCAATGTCAGATATAATAATCCTATCAACTTTTCATACACAGAGAAGGTGAGGGGGAGGGTTTGAGAGGGTAGGGGCAGGGGGACGCGGTGAGAGGCAGGGAGGAGCAGTAAGGAGGTGTGAGGGGGAGGAATGGGGAAGGGGATGCGGTGAGGGGTATTAGAGGGGAGGGTGACAGGGGGGAGAGGGAGGGGGTGGTAAGATATGGTTGAGAGGAGAGGTAGAGGAGGAGGGTTGAGAGGTTGGGTGAGAGGGGGGTGACGAGCGCCTTAACACCTTAATGTTGCTTTTTGACCGAAAAATAGAAAGTCGGAACGGCACAAAAAAAAAGGAGTAAACGCCAGTCGTCGTCAGAGCTGACACACGCACTTTTTTTTAAATCAAACCTTTGTAAGTTTATTTATTGTACGCAGAGCGAGCTTCCAGTTAACCACTGTATCTGATAGATGTTGTATAGACGGAATCGTGGTGTCAAGATTTTCCGCAGAAGAGTGACACTTTTTCAGTCATAAAATAGATGCTGTCCTGGAATTCCGGTCTCTGGACCTGGATTTCTCTCTAAAGGTCGAGATTATTTGAGGCATCTTTATAACCGACTTCAAAAAGAAAGAAGTTTTCAATTCTTCTGTTTTTAGGGTTCCGTAGCCAAATAGTACATAGAAAGGGAAGTCTTATCATTACGTCCTGTCCGTCTGTCCGTCCGTATGTCACACACCTTATGTTTGAAAGAGTTTTCTCCAGAGATGGTGAAGATCAGACAATTGAACTCCTCAATAACTTACAGTAGGTATACGTACTGTGATTTGGTACAGAAATCAAAGAAAAATACTGGATATCCGTAGTCAACTAATATGGACTTCGATCGTTTTTAAAAGTTTTGCCTCCATAAACATGGATGTTCACGGTATAAACGAAAGACAGTTTGATGCGCAGTCCAAACCGCACAGATCCATCCGCGGTTTGGAACGCAGTCCACAGATCCGTGGTCCAAACTGTGGGTACGTGTAAACCCCGCTATTCGTTCTTTCCGAAACGATAGTTTGGAATGGCGCGTAGTGTTTCCAGCAGTCCGAATACTATCATAAACCGCAGTAACTGCAGGGTTGTGGTAGAGAACCCCAGGGAGCGGTTCCCACCAGGCAAGATCGCAAGATTCTTCATTTTTATTGGAGGAGTGATACCTACACCATATCTAAGCGACACATTATATATTGATTTCCGACATGCACGCGAACGAAGTCGCGGGCACAGCTAGTATTTAATATTTTAGTTTAAGACTTCGCATCATATTTTTCTCTTCATGTTCTCACACACTATTTTGTCTACATTTCTTTTTCATTTCTCCTTTCGCAGGTCTGCTGGATGAAATTTCTAAAGAAATAAGCAGTACCTTTGTACTCCTAATTTTAAGTATTATGTATCTCTTAGTATTTTTCTGTGTGTACATAAATTGTAAAATAAATAAATAAAACTAATAAGTGAACACAGAGTTTGAAATTATCTCGACTATTCCTAAATATAAAAACTATTTATAATCATCTGTCACCAATTCAGATAGGGAATAGGTAGGTAATTGGTAACATGGGCTGGTATCCGCAACTCCACGACAATGCGCTTATTTTGCGTATGGAGATAGGGAATATAAACATTTATTCAACAGGAAAGCTTTAAGTTTCGCTTTGAATAGAGTAAACCAATGATCTTAAGTCAGTAGGCAACCTATTAAATAATTGTACTGCTTGGTATTTAGAGCAATGTTTCGCAATGCAATTTTATTTTTTATAACTTTTCTTCTAGTGTTCTCTCTAAGACATCTCTGCTATCGTTGTTATGTGACGTTGTTTTAAACAACATAACATTGGAACACAAACAAAAAAGGAGGAGGTGATCAATTCGGAATGTATGTATACATTCCGAATTGATCACCTCCTCCTTTTTTCAGAAGTCGGTTAAAAATTAAATGAAATTAAAAAAATAATAATAACTTAGAAGAATATTCATACCTAAATGCTCTCCTTACTTTCAGGTTCATAGTCTGAAGGGGATGTGTAGTGTGTACCTACTCGTCTAGCGTACTGTTAGGTACATGACTTACGCCCAAAACAAGACTAATTTAATAATATTAACATACCTATCACCTATTTATTTACAGTAATTTACTTGCGAATACATATCTTCCAGTCACTAAACACAATACTGCTGATAAAGGCTTTGAAAGCTACCTACTCCGCATATTTCGATACTCTTTAAGGCAATGAGGTAATGTACTATATAACATCATTGCTTTAAGGTTACATAATAGCATACCTACGTTATTCGCCGTACGAATGGTGTATTTACCTAATCTATACCGAATAGGGATGATGCCTGGGTAAAAAAAAAAGAAATTCTATTTAGTCTGTCAGTTAGAAAAAATCAGAAAATAGTAGACATATTATGCTAATATTTGACGACACGGTTGGCGCAGTGGTTGAGCGATTGACTGCTGCGCAGCATGTCGCGGGTTCAATTCCCGCACGGAACAAATATTTGTACGACCTACAAGTATTTGGTGTTTTTCTATCTATAATATGTATGTATTTACAAACAAAAATGTATGTAAGTAGTTTATCAGCCATCTCGTTACCATAACACAAGCATTAGGTTGCTTAGCTTGGGACTAGATGGCGTTGTGTGAAATGTCCAAGGATATTTATTTATTATTTATTTATTTATGCAATTAATGAGTGATACGCGAGTAATTCAAGTGTTAGAATCCTGAGCGACGCGAGTGATTCATGGCCGTCGATATAAATCCGTTTTATCAAGAGTTGCATACTATACTTTATACCATAACTACGAGAAACAAAATAGACATATAATGAAGAAAAAAAGGAAGGTTAAATTGGCTTTGATGTAAACCAGCCGTGATTTGTTGGGTAGCAAGTTTTCTACTATATCGGCCGCCCTCTCTTTTTAACCGACTTCAAGAAAAGGAAGAGGTTATCAATTCGGCTGTATTTTTTTTATGTTTGTTACTTTAGTACTCCGTCATTTATTAACCTATTTGGCAAATTCTTTTTTTATTTGAAAGGATAGGTATACATCCAGTACCCTAACTAATTGCGTAACACATTATCGATCGGAGTTGGTTTCATTTTGAAACAAATTGCTAATCCATTGCTTCATATGTTCATAAAATTTGTCTGCTCGACAACGTAAATAACGCAATGAATGTTGTTGAACTGTCAAAATGAAACCAACTCCGATTGATAATGTGTTGAACTGAGGGAACTCCTCAAATATTATAGGTAGAGTCTAGCAAACGAAAGCGTGACCTGGAGTTTTTATGTAAGTTTTAATATGGCAACATTATTAATATGGCAACATTATTAAGCTGTCAAAGTCTGTGATTGCAATTGTCAGTATGTATTGTAGTATGACCTTATAATCTTGATCCTTGTTGGCTGATTTGATATATTTTACGCTATGATCATACATTTTCTTATGGTTCTAGATAATCTGGAAGATATTCAAGGACTCTGCATGCAATTAAAAACATTGTTGAAACTTTAAGGAATTTGGAAAAAAAATCTATAATAGAAACTCAGACTAAGTTCTTAGAAGAAATATCTTCATTAACTGTTATGTACAGTCTGTACATAACATGAAGATATTTCTTAACTGTTTCTGTAGGTACTACAGACGCCAGCAGATCATGCTCAAAAAATCAGCTGTTCAGTACATTTACATTCGCACTATCTGTGCCCGCGACTTCGTTCCCGTGCATGTCGGAAAACAATAATGTCTCGCTCAGATAAGGTGTAGGTATCCTATATAACTCCTCCAATGAAAATGACCTTCCGATGTTGCCTGGTGGGAATAGGGTTATCATATCTCAGGATTTATCCTGAGATCTCAGGATTTTAAGGCTCTTCTCAGGATTGCGGCCGGATTTTGGAAATCTAAGGAAATCTCAGGATTTTTAGAATTTTCAATAACATAGAGTAATGTTTCAGATCTTTTTTATTACAAAAACAAATAATAATCTTCTTTAGTTATATAGACTAATTTAAAAATCAACTTTGATCATGTGAATTGCACAAATAAAATCAACACGTAAAATCTATGAAATGAATTATTCTAAATTCTAATCATCAGTTTTATCATATTTATTTTGCGATGAAATTTTTGTCTTATAACACTGTTTTATGGGAGTGATACGTAGGTTCGCATGTCGTTTTTGCGAAGGTCGCCATTTCGAAAAATTTTGCGAGTGGTACGCCAGTTCGAAAACTCATTATATCGAATAAAACTGCTATATCGAATGACGCTATCACGAAGGTCGCCATTTCGAAAAATTTTGCGAGTGGTACGCCAGTTCGAAAACTCATTATATCGAAAACTGCTATATCGAATGACGCTATCACGAAGGTCGCCATTTCGAAAAATTTTGCGAGCATTACGCCAGTTCGGAAGTCATGGTATCGAAGTCCGATGTTAATGAGTTTTCGAACTGGCGTACCACTCGCAAATTTTTTCGAAATGGCGACCTTCTCAAAAACGTCATTCGAACCTACGTATCACTCCCCTGTTTTATGTATGGAGTGATCGAGAGAATTTACAAAATTCTAGAAAATCTCAGGATTTTTCAATGGAAATCAGGCCTTTTCTCCGGACTTATAAATTTTCTTTCTGGGAACCCTAGGTGGGAAGTAGTGTTTCCCACCAGACAAGATCGGAAGATTCTTCATTCCTGGGGTTCTCTACCACAGCCCTTTCCAATGCAGTCGCTGCGGATTCACTTTGATTTTCTAAATAAATAGGTATCAAGGCATTAACTGTGCACCTGCCGTACCTACTCAATAATTCCCGAACGGAACCGGTCTACAGATAATGTATTCAAGGTGCTTAGCAATCTATCAGACCTATTTACTTACACGTAGCACGTAGGTTTCGTAACACTGCTTGACACAGTGTTCTTCAAACATTCAGCTATCCTTAAAAAGTTGGCAAACCTTACCAAGATCCTCATTCACATGTTAGTAGGTAAGTAGTAATTATTGACAGTCCAGAGCTGGTTATATACATATTTCCGGCAACAAAGTCAGTCCCATCACAAGGACAGGCCTGTGCAGGGTGTCACACCTTATAGGCTGCCTTTCCATCAGGGATATGAGGCAGCTAAGCCGTGAAGCTAAGTTACGAAACTAGTTATGTGTCTGTTACCACCAGAACTAAGTGGTGTAGCGGAGCGGGTAAGATGTCCTAAGAAGACGCGCTTTCCACGTACTTACCTATGTAAAAAACTTAGCTTCGTTGAACCCTTTTCCACCAGAGCTATGCCATGCTATGCTATGAAAATCAAACGATCCTTTTGTTTGATATCGTACACATTATCGCTTAAAATGGCAGCCTTATGGCGGAGACTGACTTGCAACATTTGTTTGTAATGTATCGAGTTTTTGTAACGCGTAAAGCTACTGACAGACGTGCTCATTACTAGAAAGAAAGCGTGCTTTTATTGAGCAAGTGCTCATTAGTAGTGTGTGACTAGTAATGAGCATGCTGACTTCTAGTATGTTTTCGAGTAAGCATGCTTTTTATGAGCATGTGTGTCAGTACCTTTATACTAGTCACTGCAGCGAGCCGAGCCGCTCGATGCCAGCGCCGGGTCCTCCACTCGACTGTCGGCTTTTTCGTGAATTCCTTTGAAAAGCGTTACAGTAGTCAGTGCAGTAAGCTGAGCCGCTCGAGTGCAGGTTGACGCGTTTCTTTTTCTTCTTCCAATAAAAATAACTAAATAAAATTAATGAAGCACACACCACCTCTACGTCCGCCATTCTGAATAAAAATGGAGCATGCTTGAGTCAAGTGCCCATGTGCTCGAAACGAGCGATCGCCGCGTCTTGTGTATCGCCGTTTTGTAACCGAACCCACCTCTAATGATACATTACAAACAAACGTTGCCAGTCTGTCTCCGCCTTGTGTAAAGGGCCTTTGCTAGAGTAGTGGTGTACCTTTGCAAAAATAACAAACCAGTGATAGTATAGTGTTTAATAACAGTATCTAATATAATAACGCATATCGACTGTTTCCGCTACAAAGGGCGTAAAGACCAGTTTGGGCCAAATTCACTTTTTTATGCAGTCTTACTTAGTTGACTGATGGTCTATAAGACTGCATCAAAAAGTGAATTTGGCCCAAAATGGTATTTACGCCCTTTGTAGCGGAAACAGTCGATATATGAAAGTGATAATATCCTGTGTAATCCGAGGGATTTCAGTATATTCCAGTAAGCGATGTCTCTAAATCCAATAACTTCGAGTAGGTAGGTTTAAATTCAGAGGTATTATGTAATCTAAGTTGATACAACACGGGCCAAACAAATTTACTTTAGGCTACGGTGGTATAGAGGCATGAGGAACAGGGTGTAAAGTTCACTCATCCTCCATAGAAAAGGGAGGATCCTCCGACCAGACGGGTGTTGTGTCTGGTGGGCTACTGCCCAACGGTTGATGTCGGGCCGTTGTATCTATGCTAGTCGCGTGGTAAACTCTAATTGCGCGATGCAGGATTTCGTGACGTCATGTCATTATGATGCGTAGTTCGTATGTGGCGATGTAGATGCCGCCACATCACTCTCCTCCGGAGACCGGAGGTCGGTAGTGGGCTGAGTCGTGTATCTTGAGATGCTTGCCAGTGCCAGTTGTGGTTCCAGTGAGTCGGAACCGGGTGCCGCATAGTTCACGGTGAGTTGGAACTGTCTGTGGTGATACTCGTACCCCAGTGAGTCGGGGTGGCGCTGCGTTATGCTCCAGGAGTCGGAGTGTACAGCGCTGGGTTGAGGTTGAGTCTGAAGGTGATGACCAGGAATGCGCGTCCGCTGCATGCTGGTGGTCAGGATACCCGTTGAAGCCGTGGATGCTGGCTGGCTGTTTGACTCTCCGCTCGAAAGCTTGAGGAAGTGATGCTGATGACGTCACGCTGAAGAAGTTGCACGAAGGCTGCGCTGACGTTCATTTTCGGGGTCACCAGTATAGAGGCATGAGGAACAGGGTGTAAAGTTCACTCATAGTATAGAGGCATGAGGAACAGGGTGTAAAGTTCACTCATCCTCCATAGAAAAGGGAGGATCCTCCAACCAAACGGGTGTTGTGTCTAGTGGACTACTGCCCAACGGATGATGTCGGGACGTTGTATCTATGCTAGTCGCGTGGTAAACTCTAATTGCGCGATGCAGGATTTCGTGACGTCATGTCATTGTGATGCGCAGTTCGTATGTGGCGATGTAGATGCCGCCACAGTGGAAAATTCAAAGTAGCTATTTACAATATTTCTGAGTAGTTTGGTATTTTGTTAACAAAACAGTCATATTTTAAAATTATGAAACGAAATTTTATTTTTTCTTCATAAACAATTCTTGGATAGCATAAACTGGCAACCCTTTCGTCTCCGGCAAGAAGTAAAAGAAGAAGACAGCAGTAGAGAAGCAGGCAAAAGAGAAGAAATAGAAGACTGGGGGCAGGCCTACAGAAGTTACTAGGAGGTTGAAGATGAACAGGATGAGAAAGTTGAGTATCCACAGCCATTCCACTGCTAACATTGACATGATGCTTTTTACCTGAAAAGAAAATAGTTAGGTACTAGGTTAACATAATTTAATCAAGGCTTTGTTCTAGGACTGCAGCTAGGGAAACACAAATTATTTTATAGCTGTCTGTAAAAACTTACCAGGCATGGAGGCAGGGTCTTCATTGGAGAAAAAGCCAGATTTCAAATTCAAACCGAAAATAGTGATCGACTAACCTCGGGTAAAAATATTTCAGCCAAAACCACGACTGGCACTGTTCCTGCCCCAAACGTATGGAAAGTCGTGAACACGTATATGAACATTGGTATCGTCCATTTTGGGCCCCACTCTGTCAGGATCTGGGTTCCTAGTACTATGCAGCAGAATCCAGCAACGACGGATGAGTAAATTAGGAGTGGCTGAAAAAGAAATAATGGTGTAAATAAATTCTTACCTGTATCGCAGATTAATAAACACATTCTTTCAGAACTCTGAATAAGATGGGCTGAGATTGAGATAGAGGATAGATCTATCTCACCAGCCTTACATCCACATTATTATCATCTTGTCAGAAAAGGACGGTGCTATTCGTCTGGTATAGTTCCATACCTTTCTGTCGCCGCACGGTGGGCTGAAAATCAGCTTTCATAGACTTAGGGATTTCTATCTGCAAGTGCCTGATTTTTTGCCGGATATCGCTTCTATTAGTTGTTACTGTATTCAAAAATGACACCCGAGGTAATTCTGCACAAAAACGAAGGAATTATAATTTTTTTACGAAAAATTTGTATGAAGCTAGTATGAAAAAGTTAATTATCTCGCAAACAGCAAGGAAAACCGTAATATCCTTACAGGTGGTTATACTACTAATTATTTATGATTTTTGACATATGTCATATAACGGTTATCGCTGCTATTTTTTTTTTTTAAATCGTCAAAATATTTTTATTTATTTTTACACATGAAAATGTTCCTTTTGATGTTTAGGTTGAGGAACACAGACTTTTAACAACACGTAACATAAAATAGCATCACCCCTATATTCCCGAAGGAGTAGTCAGAGGTTTATAGTACATCCACTATGTTTGAATTAAGATATTTATCAATACAAAATGAGTTTTAAAACTTTACATACATTCAAAATACCAAATAACAAATTGTTTAGTCTTCTAATAAGTCTGAATAGGTGATTAAATTATTGTTAATGATTTCTGATAAGTAAGCTAATTTGTTGATTAGTTGTGCCAAGATTTCTAAGAAATGTTTTGGACGATTATAAATTTTCATTAGCACATCTTTTAAAACTCTAATGAGGGTAGTTAACTAGTTATCGACGTTTTGCAATAAAAGGGCTAAAATTTTGCTTTATAATTTAGATTGTTCACAACGGTGTAACTGCTAACACTAAATTTTTGCCCTGCGACTATAAAATCTTAAAATGGAAAGTTTAATCACCAATTTAGACTTGTTTGTTCTTCTAAAATGTGAAAGTACTTCATTTAATCATGAAGTATTGTTTGGTGCAGTTGTATCCCGCATAGGCGATTGCCTTTCTGCCGAAGATCGAGTAACTCTCAAAGAATTTTGTCGGAAATTCACGCGAGCTGCTTTACAGAGATGGCAGAAATCCAACCGATTCCTTGATCACTTCAGAAGACTGTACGGAAATTGGCTGAAAGCAAATATTGATTGGCCAAGTTGTGTGCAAGCTTTAGTTAATCAAGAACCAACTGTTGATGAGATACCAAGAGCACAATCAGACTCTCAAGAACCTTCGTCGTCGGCATCATTGTCCGTTGGAACAATGACAAAAAGGTCCCGAAAACCATTCGAAGATTTGGGAAGTAAACAGAAAAAGAGAAGATCTGATGATCATACAGGCGAAGACTCCAGTGAATTGGCATATGCAGCTGCAGCGCGTTTAAAAGAAGAAGGGCATGAGGATATGGCATCTGTGATCGAATACATAATGAAAAATCCTGAAGCAGCCGTTAAAATTAAAGAAACGCTTAAGAAACCAGTGAAAAAAGTCATATTTACACCAGAGAAAGCGCTTGGATTGCTTCTTTCACTAAAACTGTCAAAGTGGCAATATATTACTTTGCGAGAGGCTGCCATTCGGGAAGGTGCTAAGGATATTTATCCATCCTACTATAAAGTGCAACAAACTAAGCTTGATTGCTACCCTCCGAAGCAATCAGTGTCAGTTACGGATTCCTCGGCTAGGATTACACTTCAAGCTTTACTTGACATCACGGTGACGAGGATCCTTCAAAGTCTTTCTGACTATGCAGATGTGCAAAATAAGCAGCTAAAGCTGATATCCAAGTGGGGATTTGATGGTGCTTCCAACCAAAGCCGATACAAGCAGAAAATGGAGGGTGAGCAAGATGATGCAAGCATTTTCATGACCTCCTTGGTGCCACTAAAACTGACAGATGGTCATAATACTGTATGGACGAACCCAAAACCATGCTCAACTTTGTATTGTCGTCCAGTTCAGTTTACTTTTGTAAAGGAGAGCGAAGCAGTTGTCATTGGTTTCAAAAGACAAATGGATGATGAAATTGAACACCTTAACCCCACAGAGTGCATTAATAATAACATGGTGACTCATCAACTAATGATGACAATGATCGACGCCAAAGTCTGCACGTACCTTTCTGAGGCCAGATCAAATGCATCGTGCTACCTGTGCTTAGCAAAACCTACGGAAATGAACCGCTTAGATGTTGTAACATCAAAGACTGTGTGTGCTGACATATACGAATTTGGCTTGTCATCCCTACACGCACGTATTAATTGTATGGAATGACTGTTACATATTGCGTACAGGCTCGACTTCAAACGGTGGGCAGCGAGAAGTAATGAGGACAAAGAAATGTTGCAGAACAGAAAACAATCTATTCAAAATAAATTCAAAGATCAGCTCAATCTGTTGATTGATATTGTAAAACAAGGCTGGGGAACTACCAATGACGGGAATACCGCAAGAAAGTTTTTCGAGTTTCCCAATAAAACTGCAGCTATTACCGGGTTGGACGAAGATCTTATTAAAAGATTTGCTGTGATTTTGCAAGCGATAACATCTGGCGAGAAGATCGACGTAATAAAATTTAAAGATTTTGCCCGAAAAACAGCAGAAAAGTACGTGGAATTGTACGACTGGTACTACATGTCGTCAACCGTACATAAATTACTAATACACGGGGCTGACATAATCGAGAAAAATGATATTGTGCCGATTGGGACTCTCTCGGAAGAAGCCTCAGAGTCTCGAAACAAAGATTTTAGGAGGTTCCGGGAACATCATTCGCGGAAAAGAAGCAGGCAAGATTGTAATCAAGATATCTTAAATATGCTTATTGTTTCTTCGGATCCTTTCCTAAGTGCACAAAGGCTTAAGTTAGATGCCAAAAGAAAGCAGAGCTTTTTTGCTGAAACTCTCGAATTAATTCAGTTTCAGGAAAGTGAGTTCGAGTTTTTAGATATATCCAATCTGGATTCTGACTCAGAATTGGAGTCCGACAACGACAGTGATAAGGAAAATGTTTAATATTTGATTTCATTTTTTCTATTTTTTTTTAAATATTTTTCTTGTTTTATATAGTCTTAATATTTGGGTTAGTAAAATTATTTATAATTAACAATGTTCTTAATTAAGTCACTAAAAGGAACCGTTTCATACGTAAAAATAAGTAAAAATATTTTGACGATTTTTTTTAAAAAAATTAGCAGCGAAAACCGTTATATGACATATGTCAAAAAATCATAAATAATTAGTACTACAACCACCTGTAAGGATATTACGGTTTTCCTTGCTGTTTGCGAGATAATTAACTTTTTTATACTAGCTTCATACAAATTTTTCGTAAAAAAATTATAATTCCTTCGTTTTTGTCCAGAATTAACTCCGGTGTCATTTTTGAATATAGTAACAACTAATAGAAGCAATATCCAGGAAAAAATCCGGCACTTGCAGATAGAAATCCCTAAGTCTATGAAAGCCGATTTTCAGCCCACTGTGCGCCGTAAAGGAGATTCTCTAGTTCGGAGAGATGAATGAGTTTACTGCCTTCCCGACCAAATTCTCCTTCTAAAAATGAACTAATGGAACCAGGAGATAAGAAACATGAAGATAGTAGACAAGAATCATTGTTCTCCTCTGACCCCATCTCCCAAGACTGCCAACAACATCTATTCGGTTGGAGATAACAAAGGCTCTGCTATCGCCAACACTTGGGGTACCAGGAGGTCAAAAACACAAAGGTAAAACACAGTAGATAGCTCTCACCCGTCTCCCAACCACATCAGTCAAATACGCAGAAATAGACCCAGAAATTAACATGACGACTCCCATCAAAACGCTGCAAAGGTTCGGAGAGATGACGTCAGGAGGTAACGCCTCTGCGAATAAGGGTTCTGCATACACCAACACTACCGGTAGACCTTGGAAGATGAAGGCTAATTGCAGGATCAATACTACGAAGAATTCGCGTTGAGTTGATGGCGAGTTTTCTGTAAAAACAATGAAACATAGTTAGATTAAACTGTAAAAACCGGTCAAGAGCGAGTCGGACTCGCGCACCGAGGGTGTGGGTCCGTACCATAATTTTTAAGTAATTATTGTTGATGATTTCTGAAAAACTGTGCTATATAAAGATATCGTTTTATTTTTGCTGTAATTTATAAATAAACTACTATCACAAGAAATAATTTCATATTTTTTTCTCTATGCAAACTTCAGAGATAAGGGCCCCCCCCCTTATCTCTGAAGTTTAATATGGGCGATATTTTTAACATTTTTCTTCAAAAGTCAAAAACTATGGGGCCTAAAAAAAAATGTTTGAAAATGTGCAAACAGCGCTCTTTCATATGATACCCCACATGCCATAGTATGGTGTTACTATGGCATGGGCTTCCAATTTTTAAGACCCCCTTTCAGTCCCTGTTGCAAAAAAAACATATATATTTTTGTTTCTTCCTTATTTTCAAAATAGTTGGGCAAACGTCATCTAAAACTGTTCCAAATTTCAAATTGCATTTAATTAAGTAGTTCTTGAGATACCCAGCTATGACAGACAGACAGACAGAGTCACACCATAAGGGTTCCTTTATACCATTTTGGTACGGAACCCTAAAAACCGGCCAAGTGCGAGTCGGGCTCGCACACGAAGGGTTCCGTAACAACGTTACAATATTTAACACTAGGTACATACCTATTTAAAAAATACTTCAGTCTAAAAAAACAAGATTCTTATATTATGGGGAACCCCTTTAATTTTTAACTTTATTTTATTTTTATTATGAAAATACTAAACGAAGAATATTTTTCATTTTAAATTTTAACAATCGCAAAGATAACTTTGTATTTCATAATGATACTGTGCATTACAAAGTTATTTTTTGCAGTTGCAGAAAATCAAGTTATTTTTTGCAGTTGCAGAAAATCTCCCATGTTAAAACAAAATACTATATAGTATTTGTTGATTTAATAAAGTACATATATGGTACATGATATACAGAAGTTTCAAATTCCTAACTTGTTTAATTGTTGCGTTAGAGCTCGTACAAAAATGGTCTAAAATATGGCATAAGGCTTTTTCCTTCGCTTGAATCTTCGTTCCAAATATCTTACATGGCATTTCTAATTGTAGGTGTATTAATAAAATTCTACATATTATCTACTTACTGAAAAATTTCCAGCATGTCATTTTCTTACTCTCCAACGTCCTGGGTGTATATTTTTCTTCTAAATTAGTCAATGATTCAACTTCTGCAAAAGCAAAATAATTAATTTATAGACAGCATTTCCTCATTTTCCTAGCTACAGAAGTTATCGTAGGTAATGGCAGGGCTGTGTTTGTCTTTGCTAGACGCCACTGAGAACTTTCAAATTAGAAACAAGAAGTAACAATTATTTCTTACCTTCTGAATGAGAGTTAAAAATCCGTCGTAACTTATCCAACTCTTGTACTACTTCTTTGGATGTAGTCTTTTTACTTCTGTAAAATGCTATAGATTTTGCGGCATCCTGAAATTACGGAAACGGGGCTTACTTCCTGCAGTTTCAGTGGTAAATGATGGCAAATAGGTACCAGGGTTGCAACAAACCCCAGGAGTAATAAAAGTGGTAACCTCATCAGCCTCAACTTACCTCCTCCAAGCCTTTCGCCATGAGAGTCAAAGGCGACTCCTTAAGTACAGAAATAAGTAGAACACCAATCACAGATAGGGATAGACAGGCGTACACCATCTGGTGGTACGATAAATATCCACCTAAGAAATAGGAGACGAGAAATCCGAAGCCGTTAAACTGCATCGGTCCTGAAGTCATGGTTCCTGAAAATAAATCAAAAGATATTTATTAAGGCTTGTCCGCCGTAAAAAGCGCGGTCACTGTCAGACTGCATAGAAAGGAAAGAGAAGCGCGATGACACAAGGCTTGCAAAATATGAAGTAACTAGCTGCTGCCCGCGACTTCGTCCGCGTGAAATTTCTTGTTCCCCGACCCACTCCGTCGCATCGCATTGCCTGCCTGTGCTATTATTTTGTTTTCGCTTAGCGTTATTTCTGCCTTTTTTTTGTTTTAGCTCGGCACGTAAGGATCCTAAAGAGATATTAAATATATGCCTATAACCTTCCTTAAGATTTGGGCTATGAAATGCAAAAAGAATTTTCATAGTCTGACTGTTAGTTCCAGAGATTAGCATGTTTGTTCACCGTATCCCCTTCACGCTAACCTCTCCCTGCCCCTCTCACCCACTCTACACCCCATTCATCACTTCCCCTTCCCCATCTCTGCCTCACCACCCCGTACCCTCCCTCTCCCCCTTACCTCCACCTCCCCTCACTAACCCCTCCCCTCCCCTTGCCCTCCTCAGCAGCCCCCTCCCTCTACCCCCCTTTCGAGTTAATCAAGCCCCGCAGTAAAATCCTCCTCTGAAAAATTTACTACCTCTTTTCATCCCCTTATGGCTAGATTTTGGAAAAACCCACGTCATCCTTAATTTTTTGTCAAGTTTATAAATACTGAGTTAATCGCGGCGCAACGTCGAACTGAGCGCATATGGCATTTTTATACTCGTGATAACTTCGAAATTAAATGTTCGATTCGAATGAATTAAAAAGTATTTTACTGCTACATACCCTTGATGATAAAACTATTTATTTGACTTTGAATCAATACTACGATACGAATGTAACCAACTTTTGTTTCTAACGGCAACCTAATTAAATTTTAGAACACAAAAGCTGCTATTGTGACTTAACTATGATAGTTAGATATATTTCCTCGCGGACTTTTTTGAAGGTAATAATGAGTACTTTAATCATGTAGTACATATTTTTTATGTATCATGAATAGTTTTCTCGGCGCACGCGAAATAATTAATTTTATAAGCAAAATTTTGCTACTTTGGGTTACATTATTGCAATTTTCTTAAGGATCTCTAAATTTTTTGAAAATAAATTATAGCCTATGTTACTTCCTGATAATTTAGCTTTCTATTGGTGAAAAAATGGTTAAAATAGGACCAGTAGTTTCGGAGCCTAATCGGTACAAACAAACAAATCTTTCCTCTTTATAATATTAGTATAGATTATCGATTTACAAAAAATCTATTGATTGTACTAAAAAAGTAATGACATGAAATCATTCCTTATTATTTTGTAGAGAACTGTATTTTATGAACACTTCTAATGAAAATTGTAGGAGTAATATGGTAAAAACTAGAAAAAATAGACAGAAATAGACCTGGATTTAGATTTTTTTCCCTTAGTTCTACAAACTAAAATAGATTTCGGGACAAATGAAATCACTTCTTATGTATTGTAGATTACTGTGTATTTTTTCCTATCAAAAAGATGCTATAGTTACTGTAAAAGATGTTCACAAAGTTACTTAGTTTCGCCGAATTTTAGGAAGGAGGAGCATTAAGTAGTACACATTAGGTTAGCCGTTCTTAAGCCCTAATTGGCACGCTTCGTTCTTGGTTCAGTGTCCAGATAAGTAATTGTTGCAAAGGTTTAAAGGAAGAGGCCCGACGTCAACTTAATAGCCCAACGTGAGGGACGGAAATAGTCGAAACGACGAGTGTAAAATGCTGTGCAATAAAACCCATTGCACTTTGGTCGTCAACCTCCCAGTATTAACAAAAGTTAGCAAGACTTAGCGGTGGTGGCAATAACGGAAAGTTATAAGCATTTTTAGGGTTCCGTACCTCATAAGGAACATACTGAACCCTCATAGGATCACTTCGTTGTCCGTCTGTCTGTCTGACTGCCTATCTGTTTGTCTGTCAACACCCTTTTTCTCAGGAATGCGTGGAGGTATCAAGTTGAAATTAATATCAAATACGTAAGTCTATGGTCCCTTGGAGTCCTATAAAAATCAAGCTTCTAAGTCTACGCAATAAAAAAATACGGCCATTTGTGCGACATATTTTCATACTCGCAAGTAAATCAAAACCTATAGCCTACCTACCTTCCTGTTGTCCTAAAATCATAAAATTCAGCAAGAAGCAAGGTCTCACAGCACAAGTAAAGGAAAAAGTCCGAAAATTGTCAATTTGTAATTTTATCACCTAAAAAAAATATTTTTGGATTACAATGTTAAGTGTGTTTTTGGGATAAGTTCTTTTACACTACGGAACCCTTCATTGTGCATGGTCCGACATGCACTTGGCCACTTTTTTTTTTAATATAAGCTACGCTCTTGATTTAATCCTAGCCCGATTTTGGTGTCAGTCTTACCTCTAATGGAGTCCTGGCATATTTCACTAATGTAAATAGTGGTTTCTAGAAAGATAGCGAACCCGAGACCTCCTACCAACATCGCGCAGAGGATCACTTCCACTTGGCTCGTTAACGCTATTATTGACCAGGCGATCTGAAATAGTTACAAAGTGTTCTTATGAGGAAATTCAGGTGACGAAGATGTGCATATTTTATACACTGGCCGACACGGATATCAAACCCATGACCCCACACTCAAATGTCGCGCTTCTTTTTTTTTTTTTTTTTGAGGGTGGGAAATCATCAAATAACTTCTCCCGCTCTGGGTGGAGCGGAAGGGCGTGTCAGACCTTTACTGACTAAAACCCACCCGTGTTCCTTCAGTTGCCTATGCCAGGGCCGCGGTAACTTCTTCAAACAATCCGCGACCCCAGCGGCGTTGGCCCTATTGGACCCCGTCACTTGCTGACATCTCTTTGAGGCGCGCGTGGAACACAACGCGCCGTCGACTCGGGCCTGGTCCTTACCGGACGGCGAGCTACCCGCTGCTCACCGTCCGCAGGCCCGCGCCTACGGTGGCCGGAAATCGCCCCGCGATTCCCGCCGCCCAGGGCGTCTCCTGCGGCGACTGAGGGCGTGAGGCTGCCTCTCCCTCACGCGTTCCGCCTCCTCCTTCGCGAGCATCACTGCTTCGCAGAAGGAGGTGACGGCCTCCCATGCACTCTCGCTCCGCACCATGGCCTGGACCAGGCTCGGACGCGAGAGATCGCCGCCGCCGATCGCCTCCGTGAGAACACGGCGGTGCTCTGCCCAAGCCGGGCAGACCTCCACTGTATGCTCCACCGTGTCCTCCGGGCGATCCACACAATGGTAACGCCCGGGCGTTTCCTCCCGCCTTATGCGAAACAGGAACCTCCCGAAACAACCGTGTCCGGTGAGGAAAATGTCGCGCTTGCGACTGCTATTCCAACAAGGTGGACTACATCACTTCTTAACACCGTATGCTACTCTGGTACTCACCACGAAAATCAAGGAAGTTAATATGGCGGACTTCTTCCTCCCCAATCGGTCTAACACCACTCCAGCAATAGGATTGGCTATCAGCGACCCCATGGCTGGTAAACTCCCAAAGAGCGACACTTCTGCTGCCCCCATAGGCCGGTGCAGCGTGGTGTTCTCAGATTTGAAGAGAATGATGGTGGAAGATGGCCACGCCATCATTATGCCCATGTTTGCGCTAGAAAAGCATACTGAAAGTATGGGGACAGTTATTTGGATTACCAGCTATTCTTGTCTTGATATTACGGTAAAGGTTTTCTTCTTTTATGGTACATCTATATTAAACTGTTTGGGCCCAGTATGTGGCCTCGTTTATTGCGGCGTCAGAGACGATTTGCAGATCGTCAAGGGTGCAGGAGAAGGTTCACTATCATTTGCATAAATATATTTGACATAATGTTACATAGCATACACTTGTTTAGCCTAATAATAATTACGCATAACAATATTTCCGCATAAAATATTACGCATAATTTTTATTAGCATAATATCTTTAATCATAACAATGTATACTTATTAAGCATAACAATACAAAGCATAGGTAAATATATTTCCGCAATAATTACTAATGGCATAACAAACACGCATAAAAATTAACTCCTAAAGTATTACTGATGATTGTATTCACACATGCATAACCATTAATTATAACATTAACAATTACCATTACATGACAGTTACCTACTGCATAATATAATTAATAATAAAACTCCTGCATATCAATTCAAAATAAATCCGTAAAAACAACTTACATTTATGCTTCCATTATTCCCAACATTCTTTAAGCCATAACACTAGTATGCTAACAAACATTAGGCCAAAAAACATTATGCGAAATACAAATTATACCAAAATAAATTAGGCTACAATATAATTATGACAACTAAAGTCGTGCCACAACCAATTATGCCAATGTATCATTATGCCAAAAACAATTATACTTACCAAAATACTTATGCCAAAGCATAATAGGAAAAATAACATTATGCGAAAAAAAAAGGGGTCCCGCGGGAGAAGGGGTATTTGGGACACTCCAGCAGATGGGATATACTTACCTAGTCTGTCCAGGAGCACTGCACTCGCACTGGGTGTTGGAAGAAAGTTAATATTGCAAAACAAAAGTAAATAAACAGCAAGATACTTACATAGAATAGTGCCAATGACTTGGTAGACGATAGCCATATTTTGTATTTATTTCTCGTCTTCCTTCTAAACGCTCACACTGTAAAAAATCAACTACTGACATTACATCATTGCGTTACTTCGAAATATAGTTATTTGTTAACCAGAACAGTAGGTAAGTTATTTGTTCACATCCACAGTTCATTCATTCACATACTTAATAACAGCCACACGGGTCGATCCATCAGGTTATGCTACGCTTGCCAGGGTTGGTCAGTGGATGGGTGACCATCTTTACATACCGAGACTCCCCCGTGCCTCGGTAAGCCCGTTAAACCATTGGTCCCGGCTGTCATTCGTGGATCTTTGACAGTCGTTACGGGTCGTCAGAAGCCCAAAAGTCTGACAACCAGTCTTACCAAGGGATATCGTATTACCCAGTTACTGGGTTGTGGAGGTCAGATAGGCAGTCACTCCATGTAAAATACTGGTATTCAGCTGCATCCGGTTAGACTGGAAGCCGACCTCAACATAGTTGGAAAAAGGCTAGGCAGATTGATTGATTGATTTCCTATACCTACTTAAAAGCCAATCCAAACCGTTTTCCAAACGAGAGTTCACTTAGAAGAACAACAACAGCCCAATGGTTTGTTACGCGACGATGGGAAGAGGCCAGACGGAATGATCATAATGCCCTGGAAGTTGGGTGGGCCTTTGGTGTGGGATGCAACCTGTGTCGACAACCTCGCGCCATCCCATCTTCCTAGCACGGCGGGCTGTGCTGGGACACCTCAAACGGCGCAAATATAACAACCTTATTGGGAGCTATATGTTTGAGCCGTTTGGTATTGAAACACTAGGGCCTTGGGGTGCGAGTGCTCATCGCGTTTTTCGGGACCTCGCCCAGCGGTTGGTCGACTCAACACGGGACCAGAGGGCTGGCTTATTTTTAGCCCAAAGAATTAGCATTGCCATCCAACGTGGCAATACTGCCATACTTTTGGTCACTTTTCCCATTGACAGCGATGTGGAGGAATTTTTTAATGCCCTATGAGCTCTTCCCCTTCTTTATTTTTTATTATAATATACCTACTTGTACATAATAGATATTTTAGTATTAGCTTGTATATTGTAATAAAAATTTGTCTTTTAAATAAATAAAAATGAAATTAAATGAAAAAAAAAATAACTTAGAAGAATATTCATACCTAAATGCTCTCCTTACTTTCAGGTTCATAGTCTGAAGGTGATGTGTAGTGCGTACCTACTCTTCTAGCGTAGGTACTGATAAGTACATGACTTACGCCCAACACGAGACTAATCTATACTAATATTATAAAGAGGTAAAATTTGTATGTAAGTTTGTAAGTTTGTAAGTTTGTAAGTTTGTATGTAGGGGGTAATCTCCGGAACTAATGATCCAATTCTAAAAATTTTTTCACTGGTCGAAAGCTACATTATTCCTGAGTGCTATAGGCTATAAATTATATTTATATCATGCATATTAGCCGAGCTATCACAACTTTTGTCTAACAAGTCGGAAAGAAATACCTCTTTAAACAGACTTTTTTGCATGCGCTGCCTAAACGGTTGTTTATAATTGAAAACAATGTATGGCAGTCTGGTCCGTCTTAAATAATTCTACAAAAAAGTCCGCGACACCATATTTCTATCTTTTATATTTTATCTTTTATACATTTTTTTTTGTTTTAAAAAAGTATTTTTTAGACATACTTACGTTTGGATGATTATTTAAACAACAAAACATTAATCCTTATCAAAATAAGATATTTTATGATCACAAGGACATCATGGAGATAAGATTTGGCCTTTACAGTATGGCAATTGGTCATACAGTTTCGGAGATAATATAAAATTACTAAAACGCAAAATAACTTTAATTCATACCGGTTCCTCTTGAGCAAACATGTTTAGAGCGGACGTTTTATCAATTTACCCATAGATGGCGTTGTGCAAAATGTCGGTGGAATACAGCGGAAGAGTTTGTTTTTAGGGTTCCGTACCAAAATGGTAAAAAAGGAAACCTTATGGTGTGACTCAGTCTGTCTGTCTGTCTGTCTGTCTGTCACAGCTGGATATCTCAAGAACTGCTAATGCTATCAACTTGAAATTTGGAATAGTTTTAGATAATATTTACCCAACTATTTTGCAAATAAGAAAGAAATAAAACGATATGTATTTTTTTTGCAACATGGGCTGAAAGGGGGTCTTAACAATTCAAAGTTGGGCTACTAGGTCATGTGGGGTATCATATGAAAGAGCGCTGTTTGCGCATTCTCAAACATATTTTTATTTTTTTTAGGCCGCACAGTGTTTTGCCGCACTTTTGATGAAAAATATAAAAAAAAAAACCGTTTCCTCCGAACCCCTTATCTCCGAAGTTTGCAAAGAGAAAAATCTGAAATTATTCTATGTGATGCAAGTTTATGTAAAGATTACAGGAAAAATAAAACGATGTCTCTAAATAGCACACTTTTTCAGAAATCGGAACGGAACCCTCGGTGCGCGAGTCCGACTCGCTCTTGACCGGTTTTTTTTTGTTAGTTTGTTTGAACGCGCTATCTCTGGAACTACCCCAGTCGGATTTGAAAAAATCTTTTTGCATTTTATAACCCAGTTCTTGAGGAGGGCTATCGGCTATTTAACATCACGCTAGGGCCCTTAGGAGCCGAGCGCGAAGTAATAGCGCGGGCAGGCGATGCGGAAGGATATAGGCTATTTAACATCACGCTAGGCCCCTTAGGCGCCGAGCGCGAAGCAATAGCGCGGGCAGGCGATGCGGAAGGATATAGGCTATTTGACATCACGCTAGGGCCCTTAGGAGCCGAGCGCGAAGTAATAGCGCGGGCAGGCGATGCGGAAGGATATAGGCTATTTAACATCACGCTAGGGCCCTTAGGAGCCAAGCGCGAAGTAATAGCGCGGGCAGGCGATGCGGAAGGATATAGGCTATTTAACATCACGCTAGGCCCCTTAGGCGCCGAGCGCGAAGTAATAGCGCGGGCAGGCGATGCGGAAGGATATAGGCTATTTTACATCACGCTAGGGCCCTTAGGAGCCGATCGCGAAGTAATAGCGCGGGCAGGCGATGCGGAAGGATATAGGATATATAACATCACGCTAGGGCCCTTAGGAGCCGAGCGCAAAGTAATAGCACGGGCAGGCGATGGGGAAGGATATAGTATATTTAACATCACGCTAGGGCCCTTAGGAGCCGAGCGCGAAGTAATAGCGCAGGCAGGCGATGCGGAAGGATATAGTCTATTTAGCATCACGCTAGGGGCCTTAGGAGCCGAGCGCGAAGTAATAGCGCGGGCAGGCGATGCGGAAGGATATAGTATATTTAGCATCACGCTAGGGCCCTTAGGAGCCGAGCGCGAAGTAATAGCGCAGGCAGGCGATGCGGAAGGATATAGTCTATTTAGCATCACGCTAGAGCCCTTAGGAGCCGAGCGCGAAGTAATAGCACGGGCAGGCATTGCGATGCGATGCGACGGGGTTGGTGGGTGGGGGGTGGGGGGTACAAGAAATTTAACGCGGACGAAGTCGCGGGCAGAAGCTAGTTTAATAATATTAACATACCTGTCACCATAGACGTATAAAAAAAGGACTGGACTTATATTTTTTGTTAGTCTATGCCAGTCACCTATTTATTTACAGTTATTCATTTTTTTTCAAACGGGAGTTCACTTATAAGAATATTCATACCTAAATGTTCTCTTTGCTTTCAGGTTCATAGCTTTTTTTTTTTTTTTTTTTTTTTTGAGGGTGGGAAATCATCAAATAACTTCTCCCGCTCTGGGTGGAGCGGGAGGGCGTGTCAGACTTTTACTGACTAAAACCCACCCGTGTTCCTTCAGTTGCCTATGCCAGGGCCGCGGTAACCCTTTCAGACAACCCGCGACCCCAGCGGCGTCGGCCCTATTGGGCCCCGTCACTTGCTGACATCTCTTTGAGGCGCGCGTGGAACACACGCGCCGTCGACTCGGGCCTGGTCCTTACCGGACGGCGAGCTACCCGCTGCTCACCGTCCGCAGGCCCGCGCCTACGGTGGCCGGAAATCGCCCCGCGATTCCCGCCGCCCAGGGCGTCTCCTGCGGCGACTGAGGGCGTGAGGCTGCCTCTCCCTCACGCGTTCCGCCTCCTCCTTCGCGAGCATCACTGCTTCGCAGAAGGAGGTGACGGCCTCCCATGCACTCTCGCTCCGAACCATGGCCTGGACCAGGCTCGGACGCGAGAGATCGCCGCCGCCGATCGCCTCCGTGAGAACACGGCGGTGCTCTGCCCAAGCCGGGCAGACCTCCACTGTATGCTCCACCGTGTCCTCCGGGCGATCCACACAATGGAAACACCCGGGCGTTTCCTCCCGCCTTATTCGAAACAGGAACCTCCCGAAACAACCGTGTCCGGTGAGGACCTGCGTCAGGCGGAAGGTGAGGACGCCGTGGCGCCTCTCTAACCACTCCTCAAAGAGGGGACTTATCGCCGCTATTGTGGCGTGCCCAGCGCTGGGTTGCGACAGTCGCGCTCTCCATGCCGCCATGAGATCCCGCCGGAGCTCTGTCCGCTGTACCGTGATTTCTCGCGGCAGCGGAGTTACGCCCCGGCGTTTCGCCTCCTCGCGCCACTCCCACACGTGCGCGAGGACCTTTGCCTCCAGATCCCACGGCGGCAATCCGGCAAGGAGGCTCGCCGCCTCCCGGGAGACCGTGCGGTATCCCCGGACTAGCCGGATGGCCATGACCCTCTGGGACGCGTTCAACCTGCCGGCTGGTCCCAGCCTTAGGGAACGCGCCCACACCGGTGCTCCGTAAAGGGCCATGGACCGCACGACCCCCGCGTAGAGCCTCCGGCAGGAGGCGTTTGGACCCCCCAGATTGGGCAGGAGCCGCCTCAAGGCAGCCCCAGCCCGTGCCAGTCTGGGAGCCAAACGTCGGAAATGCTCCACGAAGTTCCACCGGCTGTCGAGGACGAGTCCCAGGTACTTCATCGTCGACCCGACTCCGATGTGAACCCCTCCCACCGTTATATCGGAACCCGACGGTGGCGCATTCCGAGGACCATGAAAACACATGGCCTCGGACTTGTGCAGGGCCACCTCGAGTCCCAACTGCCGGATCCTCTCCACGACTATCGCAACCCCGCGTGTCGCTAAGTCAGCCGCCTCCTGGTGCGACCTCCCCTGCGCCAGGACCAGCGTGTCGTCAGCGTAACATACTACGCTGACGCCGCAGGTTCATAGCTTAAAGTGCATGTGTAGTGTGTACCTACTCTTCTAGCGTACTGATAAGCACATGACTTACGCCCAACACAAGATAATTAATAATATTAACATACCTATCACCTATTTATTTATCAGTAGTTACACTTGCGAATACATGTCTTCCAGTCACTAACACAATACTGCTGAATAAAGGCTTCAAAGCTACCTACTCCGCATATTTTGATACTCTTTAAGGTCTATACATAATAACATACGTACATTATTCGCCGTACGAATGGTGTACCTATGTAGGTACCTAATCTATAAAAAATAAGGATGATGCATGGGAAAAAAAAGAAATGCTATTTACTCCGTCAGTCAGATAATAAAAACATATTAGACACGTATTTTTTGCTTTATCATAATAATAAAAAAACATACCTACTTAGGGGGCTCGTTACGTTATAACTATAACAAACAACGTATAAAATCTAGATAGGCGTGACGTCATGCCACATTTTAACTCAATTTATCGCCGTAATCTTTTGGTTACGTAAAAAAAGTTAAAATACATGTCCAATATTTTTTAATAATCTACAAGACGAAAAAAAATTTTAATTACCATTCATACTCTTGCGCCATCCCATCTTCCTGGCTCGGCGTGCTGTGCTGGCACTGCTGCTGCGGCTGCGGAAAACCTCAAGCGGCGGAAGTATAATAACCTTATCGGTAATTATATTTTTGAGCCGTTTGGGTTTGAAACCCTTGGGCCGTGGGGTCCGAGTGCTCATAGTTTGTTTAAGGAAATCTCCAAACGGCTTGTTGACTCTTCCCGTGACCCAAGGCCTGGCTTTTACCTTGGCCAGAGGCTTAGCATTGCCATACAACGTGGCAATGCCGCCAGTCTCTTGGGTACTTTACCAGTCGACAGCGATGCGGAGGAATTTTTCGACGCCATATTTTAGTTTTTTATTAGTTTTAGTTTAAGATATTATATTTTTAAATTACCATTCATACATTATGTAAGTATAATTAGAGAGAGCCTAAACCACTGGGGCTACAAACTTGAAATGGCAGTTGGTGCCTCTTATGTTGTAAGCATCCACTAAGGAAGGATTTTTGGAAATTTCACCCCTAAGCCACGCGAGCGAAGCCACGGGCAACAGCTAGTTGTGTTTAAACCCCAAAAAAAATAAGAAAACTAAACACCAATGTTTCCTAAAAAACATTATGCAGTTACGTAGTGGAAAAAATGCAAAGGTTTTTGAAGAGGTACTCGCTTCAGTCGGAAATCGAACTAACACTAATGCTAAAACGTAACAGCCTGAATATTATTTTTGGCCACAAAAATTGGCCCCCTTTATGAAACCCATAAACCCCTAAGCCTCTACATGTAGGTACCAGAAAAAAAATACGAATATAAACCTACGAATGTAAATTTTGACAGATGTTCCAACGGAGATTTCATATCTCCATACCTTAGGACCAGCCGTGATATCTCGCTGGTTTGCGATCGAAAATTTTATGAATGGAGATCGTTAGAATAGCATTTTTTCGTTTTCGACGGAGATAAGCGGAGATAAGTTTCTCGACTGATATTTCGACCATGAAGATAATTTCCATGCCACCGGAATTGGCCTCCAGTACATAATATGTACTGGAGGCCAATTCCGGTGGCATGGTAACTTATTATATAGGGTCAATCATAAGGATCAACTCTCTTCGTCGCTTTTTTAACTTCAATCAAAGAAAATTCAATCATGAACTGCACTGCAATGAGTTACTGTGTGAACGCCTCCTTACTTACAGGCCTTTGTCCTTTCCTAGTAGCGTAAAACAGGCATGAAATATAATTGGTATCGGTAGACCGTAGAGTATTTAAAGTTATACAATTTCGGCTTCAAACGCTTAAAACATATTTTAGTTTTAGAAGTGTTTTGTCTTCTTTTTTCATTTTCAAATCATAATTCGAAAGAAATTGACAAAACATTTCTATGAGGCCCACTTGCACGTTTAGTCGGGTAAAATGAATAAATGCAGAGTTTGTAAACTCGGAGTTAAGTACTTAATTAACTTTTTAACTCTTATTACGCGTTGCGTCAATCTAGAGCGGTTAATCTGGCATTCGATTTTTTTTGAGTTGGGAACATTGCTGTATAATTGAAATGCCTGCATTCATTTATGATCTGATTAAATATCAGGATTTAATCAGATCAAAAATGAATGAACGGAAATTGTATACCCATCTCTTTTACTCTACATTATGATACGTTACGTAATATGTACTTTCTTTGTCTTTGAATTTTAAACATGACATTTCATTTTAATCGTATTGTACTAAATCTCCATGGAAACCACATACAATACCTATGTGGTTTCATGGAGATATAGTTGATTGACGAAAACGTCGGATGAGAAAATATTTTTAGGTTTTTTATAATTTGTATTTATTTCTAGATTAGTTCGTGAATATATAGCCTGCTAATATAGTACCGAATGTTCACTTACCTACGTGGAACAATATAAAATACATAATAAGTTATCAGGGCCCTCATAAAGTCAATTTATTTTGACATTAAATTTGAAAGTATTTGAAGTACTTTCACTAACCCACAGTTTAGCGACTTAACTCTCCCGCATCGGTGGGTTAAATATTTAGAAGTTTAACTCTAGATTTACCTCTAACTCTTGGTAGCGCAAGATTAATTATTTGACTAACCCTGAGCTAGCTGTTAACTCCGAGTTATTTAGCATAACCCATGAACGAGCAAGTGGCCCTAACTAAAATAGGTGCCTAAAAAAGAGATTTTAATATTTAATGTCTTTGGTGCCTAATAATAATAAACGTAAAGTAATATAATAAGTAGATATACCTACATGTACTTAGGTAAAATAGGTAATAGAGCGTTTTAGTTTTTTTATGAATAAGGTCTTTGTCTGTATAAACATACAGAGAATAATTTTAACAAGCAATAATAATTCCTACAGTTGGCGTAGGTACCATACGTGTTCTTTTGTTTTCAATCGTACATAATGAACCGAAAACCGTGGACAAGTAGGTAATAAAAGAAGTCGTGGTGCGAAACAAAGTACCTAGTAAAGTATTTCAATAGGTACTACTAACTGGGGGCCTAAACAAAATCCCTATTCTGTAAGCGATAACGCCAACGGAAAGATCAAATTGTATGGAGTCTAAGTGTCTAAACACACTATGCCGAAGTTACGCGACCGAAGTTCGGCATGGTTACGCCTGCAATGCTATTTGAATTACTGACGACACACTATGCCGAAATTACGTTGCGTTCTATCGTACAGCCGAACTTCAGTCGGGCGTAAGTTCAGCGGCAATTCGGCGGCAACGTATTCTGTAGAGCACACATTATACGCGACCGAAGTTCGGGTACCGAAACAGATCCGGGGCGGGGACGGGGGAGGGGTGTGGCGGCACTGAAGTTCCGCAACTGAATTTCCGCCGCGTAAGTTCGGCACTTATGGTGTGTCATATCAGCCGAACACGTCGGAACGTAACATCAGCCGCGGAACTTCGGTCGCGTAACTTCGGCATAGTGTGTTTAGACACAAAGAGATATAGAGAGGCTATCAGAAGAAATGTCATACAAAAACTGTTATCCCATGTCTCAGTGTCGCCATCTAGCTAATATAGCAAAATTACATAATAGCCAAGCAACATTATACATCACGTTGCCGTGATTACAGTGTGAAGTGTGGAAGTGAGACGCATATACAGGGTGTAAGGGACAGCCCTCCGCAAACTCACAGGGTGCATTCAGCTCCTGATTTTGAATCGTATTCCACCGGAAATTTTCTCAGGAAAATTTTCATTTTTAAATTTTTTTTTCAGTTACATTTTCATTATTTCAATGTAAAATTGCATTGTGTGTTCGCAGCACTCCATTCATTTAAAAAAAACTGCAAAAAAAAAAAAGCAACAAAAAAAACCAGCAATGGATGTTGAAATACTCTAACCAACGACGCGTGAAATCAGCTGTTTACTTTCTGTCTAGCTACAGAGTTCATCGAACTCACCGCATACCTATTACCTACCCCTCCCAACCAGTAATAGACGCTCCAATTTGTGCACAAAAACACAAACAAATCAGGTTTATTGGATTCCCTTAACGTTCCTGAAAAAATTTCATGTACCGGTCATCTTAGTATGACATACTGAATTCACCCTATCAGTTTGCGGAGGGCTGTCCCTTACACCCTGTATATACGAAATAATTAGGAAAATTGAGACAAAGCATCGTATCTTCTGTACCTTACGGCGTGCCGTATTTTTGCTTTGAAAATGTTGCCAAACAAAGTACTTTGCATGGCAAAATTTAAAAATGTTGCCAAACAAAGTACTTTCACTGTTAATATTGCTGTCTCATGACCGGCCACGCGGTGGCTCGATCTAGATGTATATTATCTAAGTAGCCAAGTATGACATGAATACCCGATACACTTTTACCGACACCAACCTTTGATTTAGCAACCGCCAGATAGTTTGACATATCTAAGAAAACTATTTAATTTATCTCAATACTCGATAAATTATAAAATAGTAAAGGAAATCAACAGTAGTTGAATCGAGTCATTTTATCACTACGAGGTTTGCAATACCATAATATTTTCTTCGAAAATAACTTTCATTTGGTGGACACGAATGTGACTTGACATGCAGGCGTGCCACACAAGACTGAGCGACTTTTGACCACTAGGACATAAGTATCGGATTACGATTTTGTTCGCTATGTCCCGTCTATTGTATTTAGTAAATTCTTGTTCAAAGTTGACCCAAAAAAAAGATATAATTTTGAAAATTTGGAAAAATATCGAAAACAAATTATAACTCGATAACTAAATGTGCATATAAATTGAGGGCCCGTTTTTTGAACCGTTGCGAAACGAAATAAGACTTATAGGGGATTTAGTTAAAAATAGTAAAAACTTAAAGCAAAGGTCCATAAATTTCTTAAACGTGAATTAAAACTTTTACGATTAAATAACTTGGGCCCTCAATCCAGACGCCTGCATAAAGTGGCATAGTCTAAATCTCAGTAAGTACTATCTCTGGGTTAATAATTTTTATTTAGGAATTTAGTTAAGAATTTCTTAAATATTTTGAGAAATTCCGAAATCTGTAGAATATGACATTACAGATTTATGGCGATATATCTAGGGCCCTCAATTCATTATTGTCTGTACTGAGGAATCTGCAAAACATGAATTTATCTGAAGAATACGACTTTAACATATTTTACTTAGATATATCGGTGAATTAGTTACTAAGAATCATTAATACACCTCTCTAAGTTAACTTTGTTCTCTTTAACGAGTTAAATGCTGTAATTACAGACACAATGAAAAAGCCATTGTGTCTCGCGTGGATCCACGTTCCGGCATACAAAGAGTTAAGTTTGATTTCGGAAATCATGACATTTTGGAACAGATCTAACTTAGAAAGATGTATTGATGATTCTTATTTATGTAAATACATATTTGTTGTAGACGCTTATCATATTTTTATCAACCTACAACCTGATACCTGACCTGCAAATTGCAAAAAACTTAAGAAAATTTGAATTTCGCGGCTACTGCTGCGGATCCCCCTTCAAAACTATATTTTGCATTAGAGTCGTTCCCAGACCTCGTAGGGACTTTGTTCAAAAATAGTCAGTGTAGGTACAGTTTTGACTTCGCTACGATTTTACTATATTATTATTTTTTATGTGTAGGTATATACAGTATCTGATCTGGTATAAACAAAACACAATAATAATAATAAATTAACAAATATGGTCTTTATTTTAAATTTTACAATACTGTTTTATACTAAAAACAAACATGACACTCATTCTATAGCATTCTATTCATAGGGAATGCGAATAATGCACAATTGCACAACGCACATACTATTAGAGCCATGGAATTTGTTCACGATGGATCTAAATGCATTATACTGTAAAACCATCCCGTGCAATACTTAAAAATGTTAACTTTAACTTGAGTCCCTTTAGTACAAAGTAATGTAAAATTAAATTATATTGTTTATAAGTTGGTGAATGCGACCCACTAGACATGTCTTTTTTATAAATAAGGTTACACAAAAGACTTGTATTATAATTATAACTATAATTACTGCTAAATATTTTACAATTTTGGTATACTAGGGCGCGTTGACTTTGATGCTAAGTATCTGCCAGAATATGATCCAGATGGGCAGGATCACTGCAGTCGTCAAGTTGAACAGCCAGTTGCCGTACAGCTGGAAAAGGAGAATGTTTGTTTATAAATAATGTGGAAAACAACAGACAACATGAAACATTAGTAGAAAAAGGACCCTATTTCATGATGTCCGAATAGCCATGCTGAAGAAGCCTTCCCCTGGGAACAAAACCTACCAAGCTGACATGAACCAGCAGGAGTTCTGTTGTACATACCATAGAGTCAATGATAGAGTACAAAGTGGCCTGCATGGCGGCATCCGACCCTCGACCCGTCGTCCTCCGAAGAGAACCTACTAGGCTGACAGAAACAAGAAGGAGTTCAATACATACCACAGAATCAACGATGGAGCACATAGTGACCTGCATAAGCTGCGTCAGATCCTCTACTCAGCTACTTACAGTATGTACCAGGCTAACAGAAACCAGAAGAAGTTTAATACATACCACAGAATCAACGATGGAGAACATAGTGACCTGCATAAGCTGCGTCACATCCTCTACTCAGCTACCTACAGTACGTACCAGGCTAACAGAAACCAGAAGAAGTTTAACACATACCATAGAATCAACGATGGAGAACATAGTTGCCTGCATGGCGGCATCAGATCCTCGACTCAGCATGCCTAAGAAGCCTTCCTCGGGGAACAGAAACTTGCTGTAGGCGATCATGCTGAGCGATACAGCCACTAGGGGGTGCACGAGGAGGCAGACTGTGCGCTTTATCAGTAGGTAGAATGTACTGGAACAGATAACAAGGACAGTTTTACTAGAGAGAAGAGGGGCCGCAGAATGAAATCTAATTTCATTTATTTTTTTTTTAATCAAAAATGAATAGTTATTATTTCCTATTGAGAAAAAACTAAAGCTTCGGCGGCCCAGTTATGAGAGGACCAATTAAAAGTGTATCTGCGTCATACAGTTACTTCATTTTCATAGATGGGCGACCATCTTTACATACCGAGACTCCTCCGTGCCTCGGAAAGCACGCTAAGCCGTTGGTCCCGGCTGTCATTCGTGGATCTTTGACAGTCGGTATGGATCGTCAGAAGCCCGAAAGTGTGACAACCCGTACTACTTAGGAGTATCGTATTACCCAGTTACTGGGTTGTGGAGGTCAGATAGGCAGTCGCTCCATGTAAAATACTGGTATATTCAGCTGCATCCGATTAGACTGGAATTCGACCTCAACACACTTGGGAAAAGGCTAGGCAGATTGATTGACAGTTACTTCATTTTCATACACTTTTTAAAAGCTAGTAAAAACTTGTCTTTATGAAAAAGTTACAAAGAAAGTAATTTATTTCAATCCAATAGTAAAAAGGTTTTAAAAACGTTTTATTCAATTATGTACTAACTAACACTATACTAGGTACTAAAGTAACCGACTAACTAAATATAAAAATAAATACAAAAACAAAAGGACACTTGGCGTCGAAGTTCTCGTCCGCATCGATGTCATCCGGAAACGTGCCCAGTTTTAAAAATAATTACTATTCATAGGAAAACATAATTCACAAAGAGTCTCTCACCTTCCCTTCCCTGCACCTATAACCACCACACTGCACATCAGCGCCAAAGGCGTATACACAACCGCTATAGCGAATCCTAAAGAAAAGTTATGCATGCCGACACTGAGGCAGACTGTCGACAGTTCTATGAGGAGTAGTATGTTGACTAGAGAGAGCTCTTCATAAGTTATGCGACCCTTGCGGAGAAACCGCGGCATGAAGGGCGTGACTACCGTAAGGAATACTGATATGGCGATCAAGCCGTAGTACACTGAGAATTCTGATGGCTTGTTGTAGTAGTTACCTGGAATTAAAATAACATAAAATGAGAATGACGTCACGGCTGTATTAATTCAGGAAAGGTACGTAATGCCCTTTTAGTTTTTCGGGACATCGCCAAGCGGTTGGTCGACTCTACACGTGACCAAAGGGCTGGCCTATTTTTTGGCCAAAGAATTAGCATTGCCATACAACGTGGCAATGCTGACAGCCTTTTGACACCTTTTCCTTCGACAGCGATGCGGATGAATTTTTCGATATCCTATGATCCGCCCCCCTCCTTCCCCCTCCCCCTCCCCCCTTCCCCCATACTGTACTACACTGTGTGTGTACTGTACTGTGTGTGTGTGTTGTACTTGTATATATTAATTTCCCCTCTCTCCCCTCTCTCTCTTTCTTCTTTTCCCCTCCTTTTTGTTGTACTTGTATATATTATTTTTTTTTAAGTCTGTTACATTTTAGACCAATAAAGGTCTCAGATTTTGTTTTGATGGAAAGGTAGGCAAAGGTTTTTAGTACGCTCATTTTGCCAACTACGTTATAATAGAGGGCGAGTCTGTTGGCTTTGAACCAAGCAGAAGTCGGCGCCGGAAGTCCGGAGGGCTACTAAGATTTTCCTATTAACACTGACCACACGGATTGGTGTGTATAGTGTATCTGTGATAGTGTGTGTATCACGGAGCAAATACAAAGACGAGATGTTGTAATTAGATTTCCGTATGAAACAACTCGTGACAATTTGCGGGGTGAGGGGGTGTTAGATCCCGCCCACTTCTTTATTTTCAACCAATCAATAACCAAAATATTTGCTCGTTCTGTCAATTTTACTTTGTAGTTACGAAATATCTCACACTAGATGTCACTAAGTACAGGATGCAACAGGGTCGTATTCAGAAAATGTTTACAAAATGATATAAAAACAACAAAAATAATATTTTGGCCATTAAAGGGTCTTTAGGAATGAATGTTGAACAAATTTCAGTACATATTATTATTTTAATATGTTAATTAATAATGTTAGTACTGAGCTAAATATTATTAGTTCCCACGACACCCAAGTGTCGCCATCTACTGTCGGTTAGAATTATGTTTGGAAAATAGGACGAACGCCAACAATACATTGACTATTTAACTCTGACTGACTGTATAGTTAAAATCTCGCTGCAGACTCTGTCATAAATCATTCGAGTGTTTCGCTCTCTTTCCCACTCACGGGCCTAATGGGCAGGCCACGCCCACACTTAGTCCTGTGCATTACTGCAGTCGATGAGTGATATCGATAGTTTTATATATTTATAAATGGGAGATAGAAATAAATACACATTTTTTTTTATTTTATTACCAAATTTACTACAAAGCATATTAAATATATAAACAAAATAACGTATATATAAAACTAAAAATAGAAAATTTAAATTCCATGCTCTCGAAGCCTGCGATGTTTCTGTTATCGATAATGGCCTTGAGCGCGAGCAACTAGCGCACATCCCTACTCCGATTATGATTTATGAGCAAGTCTGCAGCGAGATTTTAACTATACTATAAGGCCACGTATACGTGATGACGTCAGGGCCTAGTTGAGAATCACAATGCACAGTTGCCTAGGCCCTCTCTTCTTTGTATTTGCTCCGTGGTGTGTATAGAGCAGTGGTGGCCCATAGTATCGGCCATGACTTAATAGTTTGTAGGTCGCAGGTTCGAACCCAGACAGGCGCTTTACTTTGTGTAAATTATTTCATACCACTGCTCTCAAAACGGTGAACGAAAACATCGCGAGGAAACCGGCGTGTCTTGAAACAAAAAAAAAACCGGTCAAGAGCGAGTCGAGCTCGCGCACCGAGGGTTCCGTTCCGATTTCTGAAAAAGTATGCTATTTAGAGACATCGTTTTATTTTTCCTGTAATCTTTACATAAACTTCTATCACATAGAATAATTTCAGATTTTTATCTTTGCAAACTTCGGAGATAAGGGGGGGGGGGCGGTATTTTTTACGGAAAATTATAGGGCCTAAAAAAAAGGAAAAATATGTTTGAGAATGTGCAAATAGCGCTCTTTCATATGATACCCGACATGCCCTAGTAGCCCCACTTTGAATTTTGAAGACCCCCTTTCAGTCCCTGTTACAAAAAAAATATAATTATTTTTACTTCTTTCTTACTTGCAAAATTGTTGGGTAAACATCGTCTAAAATTGTTCCAAATTTCAAGTTGATAGCATTAGTAGTTCTTGAGATATCCAGCTGTGACAGACAGACAGACTGAGTCACACCATAAGGGTTCCTTTTTTACCATTTTGGTACGGAACCCTAAAAATTGGAAGACACCAACCCGCACTGGGCCTGCGTGGTGGATAACCGCCCACTCCCTCTCACCGAGAGGAGGCCTATGTTCCAGCAGTGGGAACATTATAGGCTGATTGATTATGCAAGGATTAGAAATAACTTTTAAAGGAGAACTTACCAATATAACTCAAAAGAAAAGGCGAATTCATAACAGCATATCCAATCAAATGCACCAGGAGGTAATTAGCGCCGATATTCACGACGCTCATACTCAAGTCGTCCACTTTCTTCTTCCCTTTAGTTTTAACAACTTTTTTCACTTCCTCGACTTCCTGGTCGCCTGGTTCTTCTGTGTCAGAATCTTTCTCTTTCTTCGGTTTCTGTTTGGTTGTCTTTTTGCTTGCTTGCTTGTCTGTATGCTCGTCGCCATCTTGTTGGATGGTGGTTACCCATAAAGATAATGCTCGGATGAGCATGGCTACGCATAATAAGCATAATGATGGCATGTATTGACCTGAAAAATGTATACTTTACATTTACATAACACCACGACTTTTTTCCCCAAAAGGCTAGTCAGAGATGTACATTACAACTAAACTCATGGACAAATTTAGAGGAACGCAAAAAAAAGGTTAAGTTTTTCCTGTTGTAGTTATCCTGCGTACTTGTCACTAACATTAGTAAATGCTATTCAAAAAAATAAAGTTTTGGAATGTTTTTTTTTTTGAATTTCATTTGTTTTTATGTAATTATTGCGTAATGCTTTCTTTCATACTGCGAAAAATTTTGACAACTTTTGAATTTGAGTTTAATTTTAGGTCTTGTTTAAATGTTTGCCTTGAATGCCTTGTTTATCATGTTAAGTGTGAATTGTTACTGCAAATAAACTGAGAATGCCAGATATAAACGCCACTCAAGTTGCTAGTGCTGTTACTTTAATTGGTAATGGGCAAACCTAAAAACATGTGGCCCAAACATTACAAGTATCAAAATCTGTGGTACACCGAGTTGTCAAGAGGTATCGGCAGACCAGACAGTATACGAGACTCGCAGGACAGGGACTTAAACGGAAAACTGGGACCAGAGATGACCGGTTCATCGTTAGCAGCGTGCTTAGAAACCGGACCTTAACTTCTTCTGAGGTAAGAATGAAGCTCCAAGAAGTTCGAGGGGTTACAATAAGCACAAAAACTGTGAGAAGAAGACTAAAATCGTCCGGAATAAGTTCACACTTGCCTGCCAGAGACCCGCTGTTTGCCACATCCCATCGAGTAGATCGAGCTAATTTTGCTCGCATTTACGAAAATTGGAATAACGAAGCTTGGAGTCAAGTTCTATTCACAGATGAGTTCAGATTTTGTCTGAAGCCAGATGTTGGAAGGATTAAAGTGTGGAGACGCGCGGGATTAAGGTACACTCAGTGCAACATCGTTGGAAAAGAGGCATATGGTGGAGGGTCAGCTATGGTATAGGGGGGCATTTGTAAGCGGCCACGTACGGAACTCCGCGTCATTGAAAATGGGTCACTAATAGCGGCACGATATGTAACTGAGACTTTGGAAGAAATTGCAATGCCATTTGCCCCTTATAAAGGAGATAGACTTGTTTTTATGCATGATAATGCACTCCCCTATACTGCGGCCGTAGTTGTCGAATACCTTCGAGACGTTGAAATCAATGTTTTCAAGTGGCCAACGCGCTCGTCCGACTGAAACCCCATAGAGGATGTATGGGATAAGCTTGGAAGACAAATTAAGAAAAGAAATCCTGCCCCCGCTAATTAGAGAGCTCTTAAAAACGCATTACAGGAAGAATGGAACGCAACCTCTAAAGGTTTTATTGATAACTTGATTAGGAGTATGCCAAGGCCACTGGGAGCAGTTCGAAGAGCTAGAAGGGGCAACACTAAGTACTGATTATAGCCTACGTTATAGCCTTTCCTAAGCCCTTATGAAAAAAATAATAAAAATAATGAGTTACAAAAATGTTACTTTCATGTAAAATTTTCTTTTTTTCTTAATTTGGTTAATTTTTGTCATTTGGTCATTTGATTTTCGACGTTTGCAATTTTAAATTAACGACTAATAAGCAATATCCAAATTAATAAACTTAATTGTCACAAATATCCATGATATTTGGTGTTCATGGTGGTAAACACACTTTTTTTTTGCGTTCCTCTAAATTTGTCCATGAGTGTATTTTCTTAATGTCCCTCGGCAAACTTCGTGATTCGTCAGTCGCCGGATTTCTATCAGCTGCCCTTTGCACTTGGTGCAGACCGGACGCTCTCATTCGACTTGGAAGTATATAGTTGTTAATACTCTTTTAACTTACACCTATATGTAAACACACACACACACACACACTACACCTATATGTAAATACCTATGTTTTACAAATAAATATTCTGATTCTGAAAAAAAAAAAACTTAATGTAATTTATTTCAAAAATGGTAGGAAAGCTGCTTTACAGCTTTTTAGAGTTCACACAGAAATCAAAACAAAACAACATTAAAGTAATTAGTTCTGAATTCAAATTATTATACACGATAAATCTAATCACATGTATGGACATGGAAATTAGCATTCGTTTGTATTCGGAAATACGATGATTGCCGCGGGACGTTAAGTAAATAGTTGTACTGCACATAATTACATATAGATTTTATTATTATTTATTTATTTTAACGGAAGGGTATCAAACTTATAACCTCTCACTCGCGAGTTCGCATCTTTATGCGGGTATCACACCTCCCGCCGCGAAACCATAGCAGCGAAACCGCAGTAATTCAATTCAACTGCTTCGCGGTTTCATGGCAGAGGTGTGGTAAGGCCCTTAGGGCCCGATCACGCGTACCACAACCACACCACGTCGCAGCGACAAAGTGTGGGCAAGCAGCGGTTACATGTGTATGGTGTCGCTGCAAATTCTTGCAGTTGCGTTGTGGTAACTACAACATTTCGATGTGGTTGCGATGTCGATGTCGCTAGTAGTTGCGATGTGGCTACGTTGTGGCTAGTGTTTGCAGACAGACAGATCAACTCTGATTCTCATAGAGGAAAGCGTTGACGAGTTTATCATTTTCATACAAATTAGCGCACGTCTATGTGTTGTAGTTGTGGTGTGGTTATGGTATGAAGGGCCCCCTACAGTTAGAGTATTGTCACTTCCAAACGACTGTTATATGACATTTTCGACAGCTCTACGGTACAGCCGAAAACTAAGCTTACTTTTCACCAATCACCAGCCCCTAATCATGAACAACTATTTAACCACGGAGCAAATACAAAGAGGAGACGGCCTAAGCAACTGTGCACTGTGATTCTCAACTAGGTCCTGACGTCATCGTGTACCAAACATAATTCCACCCGACATTAGATGGCGACACTTAGTGCCATGGGAACTAAAAATATTTATGCACGTAGAGCTCAGTACTAACATATTTTAATAATCATATGTACTGAAAAAGTCTGACAACCAGTCTTACCAAGGGGTATCGTATTACCCAGTAACTGTGTTGTGGAGGTCAGACAGGCAGTCGCTCCATGTAAAATACTGGTATTCAGCTGCATCTGGTTAGACTGGAAGCCGACCCCAAAATAGTTGGGAAATGCTAGGCAGATTGATTGATATGTACTGAAGTTTGTTCAACGTTCATTCTTAAAGACCCTTTAAAGGCCAAAATATTATTTTTGTAGTTTTTATATCATTTTGTAAACATTTCCTGAATACGACCCTGTTGCATCCTGCACTTAGTGACATCTAGTGTGAGATAGTTACGTAACTACAAAGTAAAATTGACAGAACGAGCAAATAGTTTGGTTATTGACCGGTAGATGGAAAATAAAGAAGTGGGCGGGATCTAACACCCCCTCACCCCGCAAAGTGTCACGCGTTGTTTCATAGGGAAATCTAATTACAACATCTCTTTGTATTTGCTCCGTGTATTTAACTCACCAATAGAAATAAACCGATGCGTCGCCGCCAGCAGATAGAAGAAGTAACTCTGATGGAATCGCTCCAGCAAGTTGTTCAGCGAGCGCAGTATACTCTCCAAGGCTACTCCCAGCCGGTAGAAGTTAGCGGTGGAGAGCGCATGCGCGCGGGGCGCCACGCCGCCTGGATCGTTAGCGTCACGCCCTTCCAGGGTCACAGCTTCGATGCCGAAGCGGTGGAACAAGCCGTGGTTGCCGTCTGGCACCTGTGTTGAGTACGAAATACATGAGACAATTGGTTTTAAATGTCGAAGGGGCGATCTGCCAGTCTAATTTGTAAAAGTCACCGTCAGCACAGATTAATACAGATGGGACACTCCGCAGTTTAGATATGAAGCTACAAGTACGCGGCCGGCCCCGTCCGCGGGGCTAATTCAGTAGGTCAGAAGGTATTGTAAATCATCCATAGGTACATTCAAATTACGACAAAATACTAATACGAACACAAGAAACAGACATAGACACAAAACAATAGAAATAGGATTGAGGAGGCTTGGATCAGGACCGCACCACACGCAGATGTAATTTTGTCCAATGCTATGGTATAAGAGCTACGCGATAGAAAGAGAGGCAAGTTGTAGTTGAATATAACTGTAGGTAATAAGCGTTGTGCGAGCTAAATTGCACTTTATTGTGTCGTAGCAAGAGTCGCTTTTTATTCAAATGATTTTGCGGAGTGTCCTATCTGTATTAATCTGTGCCGTGAGAACTTTGGTGAAGTGAGATTCCACCTAATGGAAGGGATTGTCACTACTGATTACACATAAGCGTAGCTTAACCTGATGGATCGACCCGTGCGGCTGTTATTACTTAGCCACGAGCTCCTCCCTCTTTCCACATAGCTACTCTAAAATGACAGTACAAAAAAATTTTTTTTTAATAGTAAGTAAGCTGTCACTTACCCCGTCAATTTGCGAGAGTACCATGTCGAACATGGTCCGGAACGAGTTCGTCCAGTCGTCCATCTTGTTGCGCCCGCGCATCCACGAGTAGCTAAAAAAACATATTTTACGCTTGTTATGTAATTATTCTAAACATTTTGATATCCAATAGAAAAAAGTTACATAGACGTAATGTAACTTTGTAATGGAGGAGCTCGTGGCTAAGTAATAACAGCCGCACGGGTCAAACCATCAGGTTAAGCTACGCTTACCGGGGTTAGTCTGTGGATGGGTGACTATCTTTACATATCGAGACTCCTGCGTGCCTCGGAAAGCACGTCAAGCCGTTGGTCCCGGCTGTCATTCGTGGATCTTTGACAGTCGTTACAGGTCGTCAGTAGCCCGAAAGTCTGACAACCAGTCTTACCAAGGGGTATCGTATTACTCAGTTACTGGGTTGTGGAGGTCGGACAGGCAGTCGCTCCATGTAAAATACTGGTATTCAGCTGCATCCGGTTAGACTGAAAGCCAACCCCAACATAGTTGGGAAAAGGCTAGGCAGATTCATTGTACAATACGTCTATGTAACTTTATTGTACACAGACTTTGATAAATAAAATGAAAAATAAATATCGCGATTCGTTTATACGAAGGAAGGCGTTGAAAGGCCTCCCACAAGGTGGACCGATGACCTTGTGAAGGCCGCGAGAATCCGCTGGATGCGGGAAGCACAGAACCGGCCGAAGTGGCGGTGCTTGGGGCCAGCAGTGGACGTCTCTCGACTGAAATGATGATAAAGAATTACCTGTTCCTATAAGAGTGGTGTATCCCAGACTTCAGACATAGCTTGTGAACTAGATTCACCAGATCTAGGTTAGGTAGCTGGCCGTTAAGACCTTCAATTTTCACTTCGATGTACTCTGAAATTTTTAGATAAGTATCATGTTTAGAGAAGCGTTTATTACAAGAACTATACTTTCCGCCAGATAACCGTGCAATAAAAGTCGTTGACCCCTTCTACCAATGTATTCCAATATTTCAAAACGATACGAAAAAATGTTAAGGCAGTGTCGCTAACACGATCAAAATAAACGTATCGTGACGCGTTCACGTGGCATACTTTTTTGTTTGCATTAAGTTTCGAAACTTTTTAGTACAAGTGGGGTTAATGACTTTTAATGCACACTTACTTATGGTAAGTATACTTAAACCGCCTTATTACAAAACAAGGTTCATCTTTAAACCCAGGTTTAAACCAAGGAACCTTTTTTGAATTTTGAATTTTATTCCGACACACATAACAACACTTAATGTACACAACACACGACACTAAGTTGTCAGTTTTGTATAAAGAACTGTATTTCTATCACAGCTAGGTTCCTATTACAAAAACTGGCTCGATGGTTTAAAAAATGACAGAAGAAAAACCTCGTTTTGTAATAAGACCGAAATAGTTTAAAGATTTGACTAATATAACACAACATAACAACACGCCTCGTTTTCCCGAAGGATTGAGCAGATGTGTACCTATATTACACCCACGTTTCGCCAATTATGTTTAATTCCCATGCAATGGGGGGCGAGCCCATTGCCACCAACAGGGTACAAATCCAGACCAGGACCTCATGTATCATCAACAGTAGCGATTGCAGTAGCGAGTTAAGATTTGACTAACTGATTGACAAATGTATGAAATACTAGTTGACCCGACAGACGTCCTGTGATCCTGTCCAAATTTCAATATTCCCATATAAAATCCACTTTCAGTTTTCCAGAATTTTCCAATTTTCCCAGCAACTTTTCCAATTTTTCTCATCGTTTAAACCTTCCCTGGACTACGTCAAACATTTCAAAACCAAAATCAACTAAATCGGCCCAGCCGTTCTTGAGTTATAAAATTACAACGAAAAGTGGCATTGATTTTTATAGATATAGATTATTATTAACACAAACGGGATATTAAAAACAACAAAAAAAACACTAAAAAAACTAAAACCAAAAACAAAAAAAAACTTTAAAAAAAAAAAAAAAAAATTAAGTATAAATGTATGAAATTACTAAATTCCGAAACGTGGCTTATCATAAGCTTTGAATCTAACTGAATTGGTATAACAGCGCAATTTTGAACACGTTCCGAGTGATAATTTCGCTTCTTTTAGTAAATATTATTTCTTGTTCTTTCTTATTCTAAGGACGCCGAAGACGAGCAACTAGCGTGGAAATTGTATTATTCTACCATAACAAAGAGAATCGTGTACTGAAAATTAGTCACAATCATGATTTCTACTTGTAATATAATAATAAAATGGATTTTACTGATCAATAGATAGAATAAGTGTTGTGTTTTATAGTAAGTCAAATCAATCTGCCTAGCCTTTTCCAGCGTCTTCCAGTCTAACCGGATTCAGCTGATAACCCTGACAGAAAAATTGGATTTTATGTTTTGCTTAAGTAAAGTTCGGAAAATCTTTAACACTTACTTATTTTTGGTGTGCTAAACTCCAAATTGATCGCAGCTTGGATAGACCCAGACCGCCCTTTTAGCTTCCCTGGGTTCAAACACTTTTTATGATCCCCTTCCGATCCAAAACCAGGGAAGTAGCTTCCGAAGTTCAAGCTGGGATTACCAGGCTTCCAGAAACTACCAAGACTAGTGTGAAATGTTTCTGCATCACTCTGCAAGCCGTGGTAAGCTTCTAACCATGCTTGCATTCCTAGTTGTTCATGCTCGGTGACTAGGAATATTATATCTTTCGCCCAGTATTTTTGTGCTGAAAGGAAAATTAAAAGTTTTTGTTATTTTAACTCATAACCAGCTTTAAATAAAGTAGGAAGTTATGTATTTGACAGGAATCAAGTAATAATCATATTACCTCACTTCGAAATACAGTGTTGGTTATGATGGAGTTTGCACTAAAGTTATCAAAGAAGTGTCTTATTACATAGCTCCACATCTCAGTCACATAATTAATATGAGTATTTCTAGCGGAATCTTCCCTGAGAAATTGAAAACGTCAATAATTGTACCATTGCACAAAAAAAATGACAGACAAATTATGTCAAATTATAGGCCTATTGCGTTGATACCCGTCTTTTCAAAAATATTTGAAAAAGTCATTTATAAGTCCTTGTACAACTTCCTTGAGAAAGCAAACATATTAGTAAATGAGCAAAAGGGATTTCGTAAGCAGAAGACAATCAATATGGCTATACATGACCTGCTTCTACCTATTTTGTCAAATATGGATAACAGAAATCCTGTATGTGCCATATATATGGATCTAACTAAAGCTTTTGATTATGTCGATTATCCTATACTAATACATAAACTTGAAAAATATGGTATCAGGGGAAATATACTTGACCTCATTCGATCATACATAACGGACAGAAAGCAATTTGTAGAAATCAAACATGTATCCTCAAATACTAGTTACGAGAAAAAATATCATTCCGAAAGCGAAATAATTAAATACGGCGTTCCTCAGGGTAGCGTACTAGGACCCCCCCTTTTTTTGCTTTACATAAATGACCTTCCGAGGCAAATAAAGCACCCCATGGTACTATTTGCCGACGATAGCACCGTAATTATTAAGTGTGATGATCCCAATACTTATGAAAATGAAATAAATATGACATTAAATAAAATTATAACATGGCTTGACAACAATAATCTAATTATAAACTTAGAAAAGACTAAAATTATGCATTTTTATCAAAGAATACCAAATCCAATCCTTGACATTAGTTATTTAGGGACAAAAATAGAATCAACTACCGCTACTAAATTTCTTGGTATCAATATAGACAACAATTTGACTTGGAGACCCCAGACAGACGAAATATGTAAAAAACTTAATAAATTTACCTATGCTCTCTATAAACTATCAAAAATAGTGAGCCTAGAATCCGTACTAACAGCCTATCATGGCTATGTTGCATCAACACTCAGATATGGCATAATATACTGGGGCAATTCAGTTGATAGAGAACTCGTGTTTAGAGCCCAAAAAAGATGTGTCAGAGCTATGTGTGGCCTTAAAAGCACAGACAGTTGTCAACCGTTCTTTATACGTCTAAAAATTCTTACCTTGCCATCGTTATACATATACGAAACAAATATGTTCGTCAAATCTAACATTTCATTATACAAAATAGCTAATAAAAGTTACTACAGAAAATTACGCGATAAAAATAAGTCAGAACTCGAAGTAACTTATGGCAAAACTGCACTAATGAATAAAAGTACCTTCTGTATGTCTAAAAAAATATATAACAAACTACCTGAAAAAATAAAAACGCTAAATCTGGACGATTTCAAAAAGGAACTATTAAGAATATTGATAAATAAATGTTATTACTCACTTCAGGAATATTTGGCCGATAATTCTATAATTACTGCTTCATAAAATTGTACATCATCTCACCTATTTTGACGATTTAGAATTATATTTGACATTAGAAGTATTATTATGACTATATCATTATTAATCTATTTGACATTTGAAATTATTAATTGATATGCATGTACCTATTGATTTTATTAATAATGTGAAATTCGACAATGTTAATTAATTATATTTGTACGCCTCAGGGCAAAACATAGAGGAACTACTTATCCGTAACATCTCGCACAATATTGTACATTGACCTATGTTTACAAATAAAGCATTCATTCATTCATTCATTCATTCAATGTTTTGAGTTTATCACCATTTTTAAGTCTTTTAGGGTTCCGCATCTCAAAAGGAAAAAACGGAACCCTTATAGGATCACTCGTGTGTCTGTCTGTCTGTCTGTCTATCTGTCTGTCTGTCTTTCCATCTGTCACAGCCAATTTGCTCCGAATCTGATGGACCGATTAAGTTGAAATTTGGTACACATACGGATTTCTGTGACCCAAACACGAACAAGTAAAGTAAATAAATGAATTTTGAATATGGGGGTCACTTTTAGGGGCAAATAAGAAAATTTAAAAAAAAAGTTTTGCAAACTGTACCGTGTGACATATCAAATGAAAGGACTTACTATGAGGGTCTCTTTTTTTTATGATTTTAAAATAAATGGTTTTAAAGTTATTATCTTATCCCTTATCTCCTAAACTAAAATTTTGAAAAAAATACAGAAAATTTTTCTTTACCTGTAGATTACAGGAAAACCTATAAGAAGTCTGTGGTCTCAAAATAGCATGGTAAATCTCTCAATATTGTGAGTAGAAACTTACATTTACAGTTGAAATGTATGGGATAACATGTATTTCAACTACAATGTTAAATTTGTTCTTGGTATACATTCATCCCGAATACGGAACCCTTCATTGTACGTAGTCCGACACGCACTTGGTCGGTTTTTTTATGTTAATTACAAATACAACCGCAACAAGATGACAGATATACGAATTACCAGGACATCATAAAACAACAGGTACTCACGTCTCGCAAACTTGGCAAAGGCAAGCATCAGGGCTATACCAGCTGCAGTTCCTTTCTGATGACTCGACAGCGCCCTGTACGGCGCCGTCACTACCAGGGCTTCTAATGATGATGTACGAGGAGCTCGCAATATGCCGTACACGTTGGTGCCTTTGAACACCTGGGAAAAATGTTATTTATCATATTTATACAAGCAAATAAAATTTAAAAAATTAAATAAAATTAAAAAAATTAAAAAATATCAAATAAAATTCTAATAAAAATGAAGTGTCTGTTTTAATGTCAAAATATGCATAATATGAAAGTATATACGGTAGGCCCTATGCACACAATGGGTGCGGAGTCACAACGCAAAGTTTTAGCAGCATTGGCGGTCATCTAACTCACCTGGCCTTGCCCCATTGGGTAGTTGAGTGTAAAGTTATGCGTGTACACTTCAAGATGTAGCTGCGACATCTTGCCCACAAGCCATGGCACCGGCATGTCATCTAAATCCTCGTATTTATCCTGAAAATTGTAATAAGTTTTGTGGTAACTATTAAGTACATATATTTAAAATACTGACAAAATCAAATAATGTTTAAAATAGTGTGATCAGAATAGTAATATGTTCCACATTGCTTCTTTTCATAAGATTAAATCTGCCTAGCCTTTTCCCAACTATGTTGGGGTCGGCTTCCAGTGGTAACTGGATGCAGCTGAATACCAGTATTTTACATGGAGCAACTGCCTATCTGACCTCCACAACCCAGTTACTGGGTAATACGATACCCCTTGGTAAGACTGGTTGTCAGACTTTCGGGCTTCTGACGACCCGTAACGACTGTCAAAGATTCACGAACACGATTGACAACCGGGACCAACGGCTTAACGTGCTTTCCGATGTCCACTGACCAACCCCGGAAAGCATAGCTTAACCTGATGGAACGACCCGTGCGGCTGTTATTACTTAGCCACGAGTTCCTCTCCTTCTTTTCACAAGATTAAAATCATTAATTCGAATATCTCCTCAACAATTGTCTGTCTGCGTAAGATGGAGGGTTTTGAACTTGTACCAACTACAAGTGCACAGTGACCATGCTCAACATTTTGGACTAGCCCCACCAGTTCAAAATCAAATTACTTTATTTACATTGCTCATACAGTGGAATCCGTTTATTATGACTGCGCCTATATTTACCAACCGCTTAGTATGAAGTAATTAATGTAATAGAATAGAATAGAATAGAATAGAAAGATGTTTATTTCCCTGGTTCATATGTTACATTATGTCCACAGGTCGGTGGTATATTCGGCCTGTGGGTGTGTCAGCTACTTACAGTCTACCTATGTTTGTCTGAGAGAGATCTATATAAGTGTCGTGTAGTGTGTGCTGTGCGCTTGTTAGTGTGTACAGAATAAAGTTATATAAATTTATAATATTGTTCTATATTGCCCTACCTTATTTACAGCTATTTACAATTTATGGGGACGTGGAGCGGTCGTTCGCTTGCTGAGCAGCCGACTCCTGTCTTTTTTTGGTACATAGTCAATTTCACCTAGTCTAGTATTAGTTAGGAGGGGGTTGTGCTGTCCGTATCCGAGGTAGGCGTCACCAGGGGTCTCTAGATCCTCGATGTGCATTTCGCGGAGTCGGCGCAGCATGTCCTCGTTTAGGTCTTGTGCACGGAGGTGCCATGGATCCCAATCGAGCATATCCCAGAGTAGTGAGGTTTCTAGGCGTCTTGGGAACTGTCCGCTGGTCTTGAGAGCCATTCGATATTGGCGTTCAATTTTTAGTAAGTTGCTCTTACTGTAACGTGAGAGTAGTTGTACCACGCCATAATCCAATATAGGAAGTAGGCAGGCCTGAATGACAGCAAGTTTCACAGTCATATCCGTCTTGGCGTGCCACCCTATGATAGGGGCTAGCGCGCCGCGTGCTCGTCGCGCCTTCTGCACGACGTAATCTGTCTGTTTGCCCATGGTCATGGTCTTGTCTAAGTGTACGCCCAGATATTTTATGCTATTTTTATATTCGACTACCTCGTCTTTGATGCGAATGGTTCTGCGGTAGTAAAAAGTCGACTTGTAACGATGAGGGTGGCATAATCTGTCTAGATTAAAACCTTATCTAAATAAATAAAGAGTAAAGAAAAATAAAAAAAAACCCCCAACACAAAAAGAGTGGTGTTATTCTTATTGCTTTGATTTGATGATTGTGTCTGTCTGAGGCATTGTAGGTCCTAAACGAATGACTGATTTTGATGCAGTTTTCATATAAAATTTTTTATAACAAAGTTCAGATATAATTATAATGATTTCGCTTATAGTGACATGTCGTTTACTATGACCTATTTTCAAGAAATTTTGTTCAGTTTAGTGTCAAAGTGAACAGACAAATATTATAGATTTCTGACGTACAAAATTTAAAAATATGTAATTTAAGTATGTATTACAATATTTATTATATGTTTATTTTGTGTCAGGCCATGTTTCTTTTTCTTTTTTTTTAGTAATAGATACATACACTTTGTAGTTTTTCTCTTTATTAAACTAAATACCTAACATAAATAGGAAATTGTTTATTTTCCAAGACAATGCTTTGTATGACGTGTTTGTCACTTCCCTTCAATGTCATTATAAGTTAGAAGATTCTACCATAGTTCTTATACATACAAGTAAGATGGTATGAAAGTCTAACTAACAGAAGACTTTTTGTAGCAGCTGTTCGCAAACTAGGCACAGCCTTTATCGTGATAACCCAAACATGACACAAAGTTAATAATTGAAAGTGTTTTGCTAGCAGTTGAAGTAACTCAATTGAATAAAAAAATAAATAATAAATAAATCTTTATTTCCAAAACTTTGAGTACCTACAGGTTAACTTAAATACTACATCACGAGTGAGAGTTAGGAATTTCATAATGGATAGCGGTGCAAAACCCAGTTCCGTCCTAGGAATTAACCTGTGTTACGGACACTAGGGCCGCTCCATCATCTCACTAAAAACATTACCTCAAACGTCCGCAGTAAGAAAATACTTGAATTACTGGAATCTCACTCCCTCCTAGGCTCTGCCCATGGCATGTCTATAGAAATGTCTGTTTCCCCATAATTATGTCAAGGAGTCCACAGAGTTATCGATAAATAATATTAACACTCTTAGTAAGTCCAAACCAATCCTCCTTTCCTCATAATAAAATTATGAAGCTGTGCCTACATGTTCTGCAATAAAATCTGTCAAGATTCTTCAACGACAGAGGTCTCACATTCTTGGTTATTTTTTACAGATTGCCATAACTATCAACGTATCTTTCACATCTTCAAAAGAGCTTCACAATAATAAAATAAATGATTTACCTCCATTTCCAGTATGAATTCATTATAAAACTGCTTTGCAGAGTTTTCCCCATTGAATTCATTGGTTACCAAGCCGGGAAGTAAGGCGTTCTCGGAGAAATACGTCTCGTTGTTAAACTCCTTGTTCCCTAGCATCACGAACCATACTAGAGCACCGACATAGCATAAGAAGCAGAGCGGACCATGCACCTTCTTCAGAATCTTCACCCATTTCACAGACCCAACATCAGGATCTGATAACAGACCCATTTTGAAACTAACTACGGTAAGTTTTAGTTACAGTTTGTAGATTGCTTGAATTTGTAGCGGTTTTACATTGGTTTATTCATTATATTTTCAAGGAAACAGAAAATTTTATCATTAAACCACCGCAGCGCTTGTTTTACTTGTTTATCAGTAAATGTCACATAAATTTGATTGACTTGACGTTGACAGTAGTTTGACATTGACGTAATGTTTTGTTTTACTCGGCTGGGCCTGAATTATAGTCTTTTGGAACAAAAAAACCACATCGTAAAAAATATCACAGTTATTGTTATATTGTTTTATTTAATATTTTTTTCTCCGATACAAATATCCTTGTTCAAACATATTTTGTACTACTTCAAAAGGAACTCTTCTTGTCTCTCTCATGATGAAAAACGCTACCACAGTAGTTATCAAGCCTATTAAGGCAAATAGCAGGAACACACCATCCAACCCCAGAGCGCCTACAACTGGTTTAAATACAAATAATACCGCAAAATTCGCCAAAAACATGCTGCACATAACGACGCCTGTACCGAAACTGTTTATCTGCAAGAAATTGAAAAAAACAGTAGTATTTGTATTGCGTAACCAACAAAAAAAGCAAGATTTTTGAAAAAAAAGTTTACTTGGGGAGGAAGACACTCAGCAATTTGTATAGACGGTATATTTCCTGAGCCAAGGTGGTAAACGATGCTATAAAGCATCATGACTAGGGGTATACTCCACTCAGGTGCCCAGGCCCATCGCACCATAGTGGCCAAACAGGCCATGCAGCTAGCAGCCAAGAGACATGAGACCATCATTAAAACCTGTGGATGACGAAAGAGATATTTTTATCAACACTAATGAGGGTGGGCTGTTTGGTTTGGTACTTTCATTAATATTGAATGTTGCCACAAAGATTGGATCATCGTCTTAGCAGCTGGAAGGACTCGTCCACTACCCAGCATCACCAATAGAGAAAAAAACATCCAAAACATGATTGTAACTTTAGTAACTCACCCGTCTAGGAATTAAATCAACTATAATAACAGAAAATCCACTACTAATTGTCACGACCACTGCCAGGAGTACAGAACAGAGATGTGGTGAAAGACTCGGAGCCGCCTGCATGAAGAACTGCCCAGCGTAAGCCTCTACTGCGATCATGCCCATAGAGACTGATAAGCTTGTGTTCACTATCAGTATTATTAAGGCTCGTTGTGCCGATTTTAATGTGCCTGAAAAAAGAAAACATTATTGGGTCTGACAGCGGGCGTGGGCTGGCGCCGCATGTAGGTGCAAAAAAATTTTAGGGGCCAGGAGGCCATACCTTGTTACCCACCTTGCCATAACATGCGTACGACCAAGTGCTACGTCAGTGTGCCTTGGCATGGTCTAAGACCTTGGCAGCTTGGCCCCAGGTCCATAATACTAAGAGAGGCCAATAGATATATTTAGGTATACGGGATGAAATTGATATATAAAAAAAACCTTACTCTTGAATCACTCTATCTACACTCTTTTGCAAAAAAAACGGGCAGTTTGGATTTTTCTACATTATTGGTAATCATTTAGTTCTAATGAGGTTTTAATAGGCAAACTATGTTACTGGCACTTAATAAAGAGTCTGGGTATGAAATAAAGTTAATTTCAAATTCAGAACTGTTGTTTTTAGAAATAATAATCCCTTTTTCAGTTTATGACTTTTTACTTACTATTCGCGGGTTTGCGGTTAAATGGTTATAAGGCAACTAAAACTAACTTCTCGTTATTTTTATTAGAATAATTTATGTTTGTCGCATAATCCTGCCTCATTGTGACTTAAAACAGATATCTTTGTGTCGATTATAATGGCAGAAAAAGCAATAAGAGCTGGTAAAATTATAGCGCTGCTGGAAGTGGGGTGTAGCCAATGTTACGGCTCACAGCGGTTAAACGTGAGTCGTTCCACCGTCCAAAGAACCTGGACTCGATACCAAGAGACAGGTTCCGTTCAAAGATGGCAAGGTTCTGGCAGAAAACGTTGCACACAACCACGAGACGACCGCTTTTTAGTGACTCAAGCATTGAGTAATCGCAAATGCAGTTACAATGTCCGTAAGGATTGAGTCGCCAAATTTCGTATCTTAATGAAATTTAATACTTATTTAGTAGTAAGTTTAAAAATTTTGTAGGTTCGATCCTCGATTTTGTAGGTATAATACTTCAAAAGATATATGAACATAAAGGTGGCACCTCAATCTAAATATTTGGATTGAGTCGCCACGTCAGAACTAGGTACATGATGGATGAATGTTTATCATTATTTGGTATGATTTAGTAGTAGTTGTGTATAGTACCTACTAAAAATCTGAGTCCTGTACTGTTGATATTGAAGAATATACAATACTTTTAATGTGGCTCCTCAATCCATCAATCGATCAATCATAAGAACGTGAATTTCCATGAAAGTAATTAGTCAATTTATATTCCACTCCAAAGAACATTTAGTAGTAAGTGTGTTCGAATTTGTAGCATATAGAGAAAGTAGTAAAACTGAGTGAATTTAGTAAATAAACGCATTTTATTTGGCTCCTCAGTACTGACGTTCTGCAAATAAATAATTGATTGTATCTACCTGAGATCACAACGGAATCAATAACCAGAGACACTAACATTCAGTATAAATGTCTACAAAATACTTATGTACAAATCAACATTGTATATATTCGGTATCTGAAAAAAAAAATACTTTTCGATATTCATTAAGAATTCGCTATTGAGGGTGACCATGTTGTTTGTGTACCTGGGACAAACGGTCAAACTAGGTAAGTCCAGCTTCGTTAAGTTAGGGAAGCTACTGAAGATCTTCTTGTCCAAAATATCGCAGTGTCTCGAAACAAAAGTCTTTGACCAGTGTGTGTTGCCAGTTATGATTTACGGCACTAAGACGTAGCGTTTTACAATGGGCCTCATAAGAAAGCTCAAGGTCACCCAAAAGCCAAAGAAGAGGGTTATGCTCAGTGTTTTTCTGCGAGATCGAGTTAAGAATGAGGTCCCTTTTGGGGGGAGCAGTGGACGTCTTTCGGCTGAAATGATGATGATGATGATGTTAAATGAAACCAGGATGACTAGTTTTCGAAATTTATTTTTTTAATAAAATCCCTACTTATTTCTAACAGAATTGTATTATTCACTTCGTAAAGGAGAAAAATAATAAAGTGTTCTTCCTATACGTTCTAAATAATTGCCACTTAAATACTAACTTACCTAATAAATAAACACATTAATACTAATTGTAAAAAACTATTCAAACTGCCCATTGATACCTCTGATGTTATGGTAAGCGTTTATAACTACGATTTTGTATCGAAGCGCTTTTGTGTTTTAAAACAAATCACAATTGAAATCAAGATGTGCCAACAAAGATAATTATGCAAATTACATATAATAACAATGTTACAAAACCGGTCAAGAGCGAGTCGGACTCGCGCACCGAGGGTTCCGTTCCGATTTCTGAAAAAGTGTGCTATTTAGAGACATCGTTTTATTTTTCCTGTAATCTTTACATAAACTTCTATCATACAGAATATTTGCAGATTTTTCGCTTTGCAAACTTCGGAGATAAGGGGGGAACGGTATTTTTTTTTACATTTTTCATCAAAAGTCGAAAACTATGCGGCCTATAAAAAAGAAAAAAATGTTTGAGAATGTGCAAATAGCGTTCTTTCATATCATACCCCATATGCCATAGTAAACCCACTTTGAATTTTTAAGACCCCCTTTCAATCAATGTTGCAAAAAAAGTATAAATATTTCTATTTCTTTCTTATTTGCAAAATAGTTGGGTAAACATCATCTAAAACTGTTCCATTAGTAGTTCTTGAGATATCCAGCTGTGACAGACAGACAAATGAAATGAAATGAAATGAAATGAAATGAAATGAAATGAAATTGTTTATTCTGTAAATAGGATATCGAAATCACTTTTACACGTCATATTTTTTTAATAAGCTAGATGAAGTCGACATTTCCTATCTGACTACCCTGAGAAGAAATGGCGAAACAAACTCAGGGGTCAAAGTCTCTTTTAAAGTCCAGACATAATCTTGGTCAGATCATGTGAGGACCATGTAGATCAATGTCTGAAATGGTCTTTTGAGGAAAGAACCATAAAAATTTGAGTGGACCTGTCCAGTCAGTGCAAGCATTTGTCAACAATCGTGTAGCTCAACTCAAGGATTTAAGGAGCTCAATAACTCGACGAACAATACCAAAGAAAGGACATTTGGGGAGGTCGCATAAAGTACTTACTCAAAAAATGTCAGACCATCAATAAAACTAAAAAAGAAAAAAAAAAAAGATCCACATAGTGCTCACATTTACAATAATTAAAGAAAAAAATATATTTTAATTTTAAACAAAGGTTTGTCATTTTGCATAATATAATGATTTTGGTATTACATATAGGTAATACAAGGTTGAGCGAATAGCTCAAACCCAAGCTTTTTTGTCTTCTAAATAATCGGAAATTTTATAGTAGCCCTTTTTACAAAGTTTGGTTTTAATACAGCTTTTAAATCGTTTAATGGGCAAGTTTCGAATTTCAACGGGAAGTTTGTTGTAAAAGCATATACATTGCCCCATGAACGAGTTGCCTACTCTGTGGAGACGAGTGCGATGGACAGCAAGATTGTGTTTATTCCTAGTATTTAAACTATGAATATCGGACATCTTCTTAAAATTGGATATATTTTTGTGTACATACAATAGATTATCAAATATATATTGAGAGGCTACAGTCAGAATATTTATTTCCTTGAACTTCTCTCGAAGAGAATCCCTTGGACCTAGATTGTAAATGGCTCGAACAGCCCTTTTCTGTAAAACAAAGATAGTATTAATGCCCGCACAGGTTCCCCAGAGAAGAATCCCATAAGACATAAGGCTATGAAAATAACTAAAATAAACAATTCTGGCTGTATCCACATCAGTTATCTGTCGAATTTTTTTGACAGCGTAGGCGGCCGAACTAAGCCTTCCTGACAATTTTTCTATGTGTGGGCCCCATTGCAATTTACCGTCCATGGTTATTCCAAGGAAAACTGTCGACTCAACAGGGTCCAACTCCATTCCATTAAGTTGAACATTGGCAGTTAGCTGCCTGACATTTGGCGTTGAGAATTTAATGAGTTTAGTCTTTTTTTCATTCAGGAGAAGATTATTTACATTAAACCAATGGACAACTCTAGAGAGTGCATCGTTAACTTGTTCAAAGTTGACTAACTGACGTTTGATTTTAAAAATGAGGGATGTGTCATCTGCGAATAATACAATCTTGTGATTGTCCCTTATGTGATAAGGTAAGTCATTTATATAAATAAGAAACAAGAAAGGACCCAGAATTGAACCCTGTGGAACGCCCATAGTGACCGCAGATCCTGCAGATCTCTTGCCATTAACATCTACCCTTTGAATTCTGTTGTTCAGATAAGAAGTCAGAAGGTCGAGAGCCCTGTCCCTTATACCATAGTGGTACAGCTTCCTGATGAGTGTATCATGATTTACGCAATCGAACGCCTTAGACAAGTCACAGAAAATGCCAAGAGCATCCTGCGACTCCTCCCAGGCCTCGAATATGCTCTTCAGTAATTCCACGCCCGCGTCTGTAGTTGAACGACCCTTTGTAAAACCAAACTGTTTCAGATGAAGTAAATTATGTGTATTGAAATGGCCTAACATTTGTTTTAAAATTAGTTTTTCAAAGATTTTGCTCAATGTTGGTAATATCGAAATAGGTCGAAAATTAGTGGGATCAGTCGTGCTGCCAGATTTGAACAGTGGAATCACTTTGCTAAGTTTCATTAAATCAGGAAATACACCAGATGCAATACAAGAGTTAAAAACAATTGATAAAAAGGGTGCAATAATATCAATTATTGAAGACATGGTATGTACTGATAATCCCCAAAGGTCAGCAGTTTTTTTTACCTCGAGATCTTTAAAACAATCTATAACGTCTTTAGCGGTAACAATTGCGAATTTAAAGTGTTTATCACATTCTGGTACACATTCTTTTAGTATTGAGTAAGCAGAAGTGGAGGACGACGATGACAGAGTTTTGGTTGTTAAAATGGGAATATTAGTGAAGAAATTTTCAAACTCAGTAGCCACCTCCACGTCTGCCTTAATATCTACATCATTGACTTTTAGATGGAAGTCACGATTCCGAACTGTCGTCCTTCCCGTTTCTGAATTAATAATATTCCAAGTTGTTTTAATTTTATTTCCAGAATATTTTATTTTATTTTTAATGTGTATGGCTTTTGCTGACGAACAGGCTCTTTTAAAAGTTTTAGAGTAATTTTTAACAAATTCTTTAAAAGTTTCATCATAGTTATACGTTTTTTCATGGTACAGTTCATATAACCTCTGCCTACTTTTGTAAATACCTGGTGTTGCCCAATCACTAAATATAACGCGGTCACAAACAGGTAATGTTTTTGATGTGAATACCTTCCTAAACTCACAATTTATGAGGTTAAATAGTACAGTATAAGCTTGATCCGGGTTACTGTGATAAGGCAAACCTGGTAGTTTTTCTATTAAATTCTTTTTAAATTGTTCTAAGCGACTTTTGTTTACCGGAACAAAACTAACAAGTTTTCTTTGAGCTCTGACTATTTTCTGAGGGAAAGTGACTAACTGGCCACAGTGATCAGAGTCCAACTCATTTATAATTAAGTGGGTAGAAGGTCTTGAGTTTGAAAAAATATTGTCAATACAGGTAGCACTAGTGGCAGTTATTCTAGTCGGCTCAAAGAAAGTATTGTACAAATTATATGACTTTAATAAAGTTATAAACTTATTTACAGTAGGTGATGTTTCCAGTATATTAATATTGAAATCTCCACAGATAACAACTGTTTTATTACTGTTACAAGTCTTTAATAATACTTCTTCCATATATTTCTCAAAAACATCATATGAAGCACATGGGGGCCTGTACACGCTCATTACAATGAACTGCTCAAGCTCAATGCAAGCTATTTCAATAACTCGCTCAACAGAGAGGCTCACTATATCCTTACGTTCTTTAAATTTCATATTGTTACGAACAATTATTAGAGATCCACCACGTATCATATTAACCCTGCTGAATGAGCTGGCAACCTGGTGGTTGTTAAAGCTGAACATGAACTGGTGGTCTTTTAACCAATGTTCAGTTACACAAAGGATATCAATATAACTACAGTTCATGAACAGCTCCAATTCTAATTCCTTGCCTATCACACCCTGTATATTTTGATGAACTATTTTTAGAGAATTATTATCACATTTATTTAAGGTACTATAATTTGATGGGTGTGCTATTAAAGAAATACTTTTTGAAACATTTAGATGATTTAAATCAGTATTTAAATTTTCTTCATTTATTAAGCAAGAGGTTTCCTCTATTGTCCTAATTTCTAATTTAAATGGTAATCAATGTCATTAGTTGCTGCCAAATTATTGGCAGAATTATTTAAAATGTCATTGCATTGCTCAAAAGAAGCAAGTTGTTTAGCCAAATTTTTGGCTGAAATAGAAAAAAAATATGATAGCGACACAGCTATCTGTCTTTTGAAATAGTTAGGAAGATAGTACATAACAACATTATATCTATCTCTTGTCAAATACAAATTATTACCAACATAATTGTTAGTATCAACTAAATGGAATAGATTATTATTGTATGTCAAATTATGTAGTGTCATGTTTAATTCAAATCTTAAGTTATTTTCTTCCTGTGGCAAACTGTTACTATATGGGAATGTAAACAACACAATTTTTCTTAAACTAAGATTACACAATGTTCTATAATATTTTAGCAATTCTCCTTTGTTCACATTTCTCCTGTTACCCATAAAAATTAATAAAGTAGTATCCCGGTTAAAGTTACATTTAATAATTTGTTTCATAATATCAAACAAAGAACAACCGGGCATACAGTAGTTTATTATGGAGTGTCCTGGATATTCATCTGACAACAAGTGGCCTAAGTCCTTTCCAATCTCATCACAAAAAAATACAATATCATTATTTATAACTTGTTTACAATGTTTCTTATTGCAACTAGCAATAGCAGGAAATGTCAAATTAACACAGGGCTGCGCTAAGGTGGTATTGCAAGTTGTCAATGAATGGTCCGGTGTAGGTACATTGGATGGTGTCTGACAATGCTGACAGTTGTTTGTTTGTGAGTTAACCAGCTCATTCATTGCCAACACAGATTCCCTCATCAGATCTTCAGAGGTATTATATTTATCAGTCATTAAACTGAGTTTCTCTTGTAGATGGTCAAGTTGAGATTGCAAGTCCTGTGTGTCAATGTTGTATTTCCTAGTGCTTTGCTCCAAATTAAAAGAATAAATATCTAATTGTTTAATTAAATTTAACCTATCTCTACGAAGTTTAACATTTTTGGTAAAGAATCTTTGTCTTTTTACCATTTTTTTTGTTTTAGCAATGTATTTATTAATTTTAATGTATTTTTTTAGTTTGTTTCTACTGGTGACTAACCTCACTGAATTACATGATTGTGATTCATCATCACCTGTCAAATCAATATTGCATGTGGAGTTTATGGCAGAAACCATTGACGGGGCAATAGACACCAATTCGCTGAACAGACTTTGATTCAGCGAGGCAGTGATGTTTAGATTTGTGGTCTCAAGTTCTGTGATCTGACTTTGAGCCTCATGCAGCTGCTGTTGAAGTATATGTTTGTGACTAAGAGCTTGATCATACTCTATGCTACACTGGCTGAACCCGTCCACAACAATTTGGAGTCTATCCCGGGCTTCTATGGCATCGTTGTATTGAATATATATCTGAGCCATTTCGGTTTTCAACTTTCTATTCATTTCATGGGCATCAAAGAGCACTCTTTCATTGTCATTTATTTCCTTATTTAGCTGATCACAGTACTCCTTTGACGCCTTTAATTCGCTCAAAGCCTGACTGAGTTTGGACTCTTCATGGCGAGCACGGGCGCTGCGAGTCATCATGATTTTTAAGGAAAAGAAAAACAAATAAGAAGAGAGTAGGTAGTTGTGGCAGCAGTTTAAAAGATGATTAGTTTAAAAAGAAAATGAAATTTTTGAAATTTAGATTAAATGACTAGAAAGGAGTTCTGTCACCAAACCAAATTAAGGTTATGTTTACGTACAAAGGTCATTGGCATCAACAAGTAGCCGTATTAAAAGTGAACTATGTTGCTGACTGTAATTATGACACGTAAACAAACTGAAAGAAAATAAATTATATACCTATTGTACCTGTTTACAAGATGACAATGCAAAAATTCACTTGTGCCGGCAACTGTCACCGATTCACATTGATAAAATTTCACTTATTTTGCACTTATTATGTGAATCTAATACAAAATACACATTATTATCCTATTTACTTGATGAGTAATTGGAAATAGGCCTTACAAACATAAAATTTAAATAATTAAACATAAATTATCAAGAACAAATTCAAATCAGCTGTTAGCTGTAGTGTTGCCACAGAAAAAAAGACAGACAGACAGACTGAGTCACACCATAAGGGTTCCTTTTTTACCATTTTGGTACGGAACCCTAAAAAGGAACTATCCCTATACTATATGTTTTAAAAAACAGCACATAATAAGTGGTAGGTCCACTAATCGAATCGCAACCCACGAAATACAATAATTGAGTAGTCCCGATGCCCATCTGTGGTCTCCGAGAGCAAATGCGCGAGTTAGAGTCAGCTCACACTGAGACGCGACGCGACGCGATGCTGCGCGCACATTTTAAAAGAGCGACTCAAAATATAACTTTATTTTCTACACGAAAATATACACATTTCATTGTGAGAATTTAGAATACGTTGCACCATGCAGCGCTGCGCCTCGTGATGCCTCGCAGCGTATAGCGATGCATCGCGACGCAGCGGTGCTTCGCCGGTACGCGCGTTGTGCAAGAGCGGTGCTGCACCACACGAAGCCGCGCGACTACTCTACTACAGTCTCTACTATTTCCGTCCAGAATTCGTGTAGAATTGATGCAGTTTGGTCGAGTGCTCGAGTGAAATTATAGGTAATGATAGACTGGGATCTTGTTATAATCGGACTTCTTGCAGAAGAGGAAGAGGAAGAAGAATACAAAAATAAAATTAAAAAGACGCAGGGCGGGGCGGGAGCACGTGGCGAATGTAGACACGTTCCGCTGCGCCGCGCGGCGTCGGCTTGAAATGGCGGCTGCGAAAATTCAGCCGTCATCTTGGATATCCATTTTGACCTCATGAACGTTTTAGGTGTTTTTTTTTTACCTCTAGTGTTTTACACCCTTAAAAAATTTCACAAGTTCCATGATGAAACTATGATGATAATGAAGTTTGCTGTGTTGACTGTACAATATAATCCAAAAAAAATAGGCTTGGTAGTGTCGTTAATTGGAAACGATACTACTGGTAGTGCGGCTGGTAGTGTCGTTGCCAATAAACGAAAATTCTCAAGGATCTCTTCATCAGATTCTGACTTGGTGACAATGGGACCACCTCGAGAGCATAACCTTTCAAACAAAAAAATAATTGTGCAAATTCGACTATACAGGCTGACTTTGAAAACATGCGACAAAATAGATTTTGTTTCTATAAGCCACGAAACGTACATTTTCTTTTTAAATCACGTATTCATGGTCACCCCACAAAAAAATTTCATAAGAAATTAAAGAATAGCTAATAACTTCGTAAATATGTACTTTTTTTTGTATTTTTTTATACGTGCATTTAGTAGAAATTTATACAAAATATTGGCGTTTTTTGTTCCAAATTTCGTCACATGATTATGTAGATTAGAGGCAAATCTATTTACCGAAGCATCTGAATTGAGGAGCCACATTAAATATGCTATATCTCCCATTTCTTTCTTTTGTGATTGCCGACTCTTATCCTACAAATCTAATATTTTTACTACTAAATGATGTTGAAATTGCACATTAATTGAACTACTGCTTCTTTGAAAAATGACCAGTCGTATGTGTATGGTCTGAGGAGCCACACATAATGTATTGTAACTTTTTTAATTTTAACACTACCGAGCTCAGATTTTGTCTACTAAATACTCTCAAATACTACTAAATCATACCAAATTATGATAAACATTCATCCATGATGTTCTTAGTGCTGACGTGGCGACTCAATTCAAACATTTAGATTGAGTTGCCACCTATAAGTTTATATATCTTTTGAAGTATTATACCTACAAAATCGAGGATCGAACCTACAAAATTTTTAAACTTACTACTAAATAAGTATTAAATTTCATTAAGATACGAAATTTGGCGACTCAATCCTTACGGACATCAGTTACATAGACCTCAAAAGAAACCTTGAAGAGGTACGAGGAGCACAAGTTAGCCTATGGACAGTGAGGAGGAGGCTTTTAGCGGTTGATATACGCAGTCGACGACCAGCGCGGGCCCCCAATTTACTCCGTGAGTACCGGATTGCTCGACCGAGGTTCACTAGAAATTGTCTATCTTGGACACTGGTAACTGGAGTAGCGTACTCTTCTCCGATGAGGCTCAAATTTGCCTGAATGCTGAGGACCGACGTCGGCGAGTGTTACGAAGACCAGGGGAACGCTATGCCGACGTGTGTTTTGAAGAAATCATCCCTTATGGTGGAAGGTCCGTTATGTTTTGGTCGGGCGTAACTTCCAGCTATCGTACCGAGATAGTGTTCATTGCAAATGGCTCACTAAATGCGCAAAGGTACATAACAGGAATAATTTGTCAACATGCACAGCCCGCACTGACTGTAATTGGTGCAGATGCTATTTCATGGACGATAATGCTTGGAACCGCCGTTCTGGCGACGTAGATGCTTATATGCAAGAGGTCGGTATTCGTCGTCTGGATTGGCTAGCGCGGAGCCCCGACCTTAACCCCATTGAGCACGTCTGGGACCTCCTAAAAAGGCGAGTACGATCTGTCCAATCCCTTCCACAAAACACCAGACAGCTTAAACGTGTGATTTCGGCTGAGTGGGAACACATTCCACAGGACACCATCAAAAGCCTGGTGGAAAGCATGCCAAGACGATTACATGCCGTAATCGCCGCAAAGAGAGGTCATACTCGTTATTAATTTTAATTTTTTACTGTCTTTTTTTTTATAAATACCATAAAAATACTCGTAGTCTTAATTTAATTATACCCTAAAAATTTCCATTTTAACACGACTTACTGTTTACATTGACTAAAACACCGATTCCAGGATTTAAGTGTTAAAAACTATATTTTCAATGATAATATGAAATTTCTAGTCATTTAGGCTAACGACATACTAAAAATATTAATATTATCCATAGAAAAGCCAATGACTGTAAGGTGCCCGTTTTTTTTGCAAAGCAGTTTATTAACCCCTTAAAAAACCGCATCAAAATCCGTTACGCAGTTTTAAAGATCTAAGCATACATAGGGACAGACAGACAGCCGGAAGCGACTTTGTTTTATACTATGTAGTGATGATGTAGTGATAGTGATTACTCGTATTGTAGGTACTGTGTGGGTAGGTACCTATATAATGCGAGGAGAGTGAGTAATCATGAGGTGTTATTAGTGTTATCTTATTTGCCACTAGCAAATATGATAACACGGCAAATTGCCAGTCGCTTATAGCATATCAAGGTAGCATGTTGCGAAAATCGTTGGCAGCTCTCGCTTGGATGATCTAACTGAATCTTTTGTAACAAATGCTCCTTTTCTACTAGGCTATCATAAAACGTTAAAGTTTCAGCGTAGGCACGTTCAGCGGGAACAGGCACAAAAGGCAATATTGTGCAACAGCAACTCCTCGCAACGGTGTCGTATGTGGAAAGCAAAAAGTTTCAATGTACTAGGAATGTATATAAAGCAAGAGATTGTTGGCTACTGAATATTGCGCCAATTTCATATCGAAGATCGAGATGTCACGCGAGTGACGACGACGAAGACAACGCAATCCATACGCAATCCGGCATTTTGTCGACGTCAACGACGAATCAATCGACTGTGATAACCAGGAGAACATAAAGTGCAAAAGTACTTCATTATTGAAATATAGCGGGCTCACTCAGAGTACCGGACGCAAACCAATCAGCTGCGAAGGGGGTTATTATTAATATTCTACTACTGAGGGGAGTATTGAACTCGAAACCATGCTCGAAACGAAACACATCCTATAAATCTGTCTCCATTACCTAAACTCAAGTAGTCAACGACTCTCTCAAACATCATTTTTTTAAATATGTGTTCAATATGATATTTACTGTAATTTATTTGCTGAGAATTAACCAAATAATCTTGTGTTATACGACTGGGTTCATTTTTTTTTATCAGCGTGATTATTTTAGAACCATGGAAAACTTACGCAACGTGCTCCAAACACTTTTTTGCTCTGTAATGCATACGTTTTCAGTTTCTTTTTCTTGATTTAACTTTTCTTTTTCATTTCCTGATGGAGAGGTTTCTAAATCTGAAATGTAAAGTATTTCTAGTTAAAAATTGACTAGTAAAATTATATTTACTACAATTTATTTTGAGATGTAAAATTATGTGTGCTTAAATTTTGTTTTTCATTAAGATTCTCCACTCGTGCCAAGAGAAAACGATATTGCCGCGCGAGGCCACGCCCACCGAATGTATCACCAGCATACCTAATTATATTTGTCTCTTTCTGCAACACTGTTAGTGATGAGCGCACTATTATCATCCCGATTATCATCGGCTTACCAGTTTTATCGAAATTAGCATCATTCGCTAGTTGGCTTTTCTTGTAAACGATTTCGTCTAATATTTCTTGAGTTACAGTAGATTTGCCTCGGTAAAACTTCAGCGACTTTATTGCTTCCTGTAAAAATCATTATCATTCTTGTTAATTCTATATCTTTATCTTCTTGAATGAATAGGTAGACCTATCACAATTTTATTTTGTTGATTTATGTAAATATTAGGCCCTTATTAGTTACTTTAATTGTACCTACTTGGCTAATAACAATATTTTACTAGCTTTTTTATTTTCTTTTTCACGTTACTTATGAAGTTATGAACTATTAAAATAACTGTATTTTTAGGGTTCCGTACCTCAAAAGGAAAAACGGAACCCTTATAGGATCACTCGTGTGTCTGTCTGTCAGTCTGTCCGTCTGTCACAGCCAATTTGCCCCGAATCTAATGGACCGATTAAGTTGAAAATTTGGTACACATATGAACTCTGTGACCCAAACACGGACGGGTAAAGTAAATAAATGAATTTTGTAGATGGGGGTCACTTTTGGGCGACAAATAATAAAAAAGAAAAGTTTTGCAAATGCAACTTTCAAACATCTGCGTGAAAGGGTAAAAAATCTTGAACAGGTTTGTTACTTTATCATCGCAGCTACTAAAACCCCAATTGAAAAAACCCTTAATCTTTTTGGAGATTTGTTAACCAGCGATCAAAGTCTAATGTCTTACCTAACTAATTTAAATATAGTGACGTGACAGTATCTTGCCCCGAGTCCATTTGCAGTGCTTTTTCTTCTCACTTTTATTCTACGTTTCTCAACTCTGGCAGCTACTCTGACCCAACCAATGGTAATTGTTCTTCCCAACTACTTCTATTCCTAATAATTATATTCTCCGTTAATTTCAATGTAATTGAATGACTTACGGACAAAGCACGCAACACGTTACGGGCGAAGCGTTTGACAGAGTAGATCATGACTTACTTAAAGCAAAACTCTTTAACATCGGTATTAGAGGTGACCTACTACTCTGGTTTTCGTCTTACTTAGATAACAGGTCTCAAGCTGTAGTTGTCAGAAACTAAATTTCGAGCTGGGTTTCGGTTCCCCGTGGTGTTCCCCAAGGTTCACTGATGGGCCCGTTACTCTTCATTATTTACGTAAACGATATCGACACGTGTTTCCATAACTCTAACCTTCTTTGTTTTCTGATGACATGAAGATATTTTTTTATATCATTACTAAGTGATATGGATGCTTCCCCTTTTATCTCCGAAACTACTAAGCCTAAAATTTTGAAAAAATAGTTCTTTACCTGTAGATTACAGGAACACCTATAAGACGTATGTGGTCTTAAAATAACATGGTAAATCTCTCAATATTGTGAGTACAAACTTACATTTACAGTTGGAATATATGTAAGAACATGTTTTTCAACTACAACGTTAAGTTTGTTCTTGGGATAAATTCAGCCACGCACTTTACCGGTTTTCAATACTTGACTCACCTTCTCCTTTCCTGACCTCAGCAGATAAATGGGTGTTTCTTTCATACACAACAGTACTAGCACAAAACCGACAGCCACAGTCAGATTCAAGTAATTGATAACGTCATAACTGCAGAACCATCCTTCTGTATACGAAACAAGTGTCCCCACATTATACATGAACGCCATGATGCTAAGGAGTGTTCCTCTGATAGAATTGTGACTTATTTCACCAACGTAAACGACTCCTGTTACGAAGTGCAGTCCGGTGCCTAATCCTATCATGTACCGGCCGATTATGAGTTGTGTTACAGATTTTGCGGTTGTGATGATCCACCAGGCTACCTGGAAATTAAAGGGATTTCTTCATTACAGTTTTAAACTCTTCTCTGCTGAGATTAGGCTACCCACTTTAAATATTTTCAAATGTGAAGCACTTGCAAATAAGAGTATCTATTATACTAGGTAAGAATAGACATAGACGCGCGCATCGACGAGACCCTAAGGCGCGGGACACAGAAAAGACGTAAGACACAGACGGGGCGCGGACAGCGACGATTCTATACATTTTTTCCTCTCTTCCACGTCCCTTTCATACAAAGTGTCCCGCGCCTTAGGAGCACTGCGGCCATAGTAGAAATATAAAAAACAGACTGCGACTATTGCTTGGGGCCTCGTCAGAGCGCGCGTCTGTGTGAGTGTGCCGTGTTGATGATCATGCTGGATTGCTGGATACAGCAGACAGACTTACTTGTACAGCACAAGATTGTAAACTATTTATTTGGAAAATCGCTGAGATATTGGCACACTTGGCACCTAATTGAACTAAGTAAACATAAGTCATCATCATCATTAATTACTTACCACATAACAAAGTCCACTTAGTGTTTCTGTTCTTTTTCGGCCAATTTTGTCGTTCATATATCCCGCAATGCCAATAGATGAAGAGAACCCAGCATAATAATTGATGATAACAGGTTGCCGTCATTTTTCGTTATTCTGTATCCTAAGGGTGAATCCTCACTTTCCAGTATGGGTAGTGAATATGAAGTCCATGGATTGCCCACAGCTAGCATGAAAGTTGGCATTGAAACTGAAGCAAAATATTTATTTTTAAAGTGGATTTTTTAAATATTACTTAATAGGAGAGAAGTAGGTACCTGCTCACTTTACAACACGGCAATAAAATATTGTAAATTAAAACCTGGTTTACTTACTTTTTTACCTACTAGGTATAGGTAAACCTCTGCCTAACCGTTCGAGGAAACAACGTGTTGTTATGTTATGCAAAACTTAGCCTTTGTAAAACTAAATTCTTTGTAACGGATAATAATATAATAATAAATAATAACTAACAGCAGATATTGTACCTACCTAAGTGTTACGGACGCCGAGCATAGTGTAAATTAAAAGACTATGAAAGTTGTGCAGGATAGCTGCTTCATTAGTTAGCGTGGTAATATCATAGTCTTTAGGCATGTGGTATTTTCAGTTTGTAGAAAATTAGCATGCAGCTTTAAGTCCAACAGATGCTAGAGATTCCCACGGCGCCCGAAATGTTTTGTTTTGCTTATCGCCGGGCGTTTTCGCAGTAAAATGCATTGTTTTATATTCTAAAATGTTTACTAGCGGCACTGTTAAAGGAACTCATTATTGTCGAGACCTTTTGTTGAATAGGTAAAGGTTGTGCGTAAATTGTAATCCGCACAAAATATCTTTCTTAGTTTTAGGAAACGAATTATTTGTTGTCGGTGTCTATTGATATGCATTTCTTTAGCCATTTGTAATAATTCTAAGAAAGTTTTGTTTTTATGTGTTTACAATAGTTTTAAATAGCGTAGCCAGTACTTTGTTAGACCACCCAAAGCGTGGGAAATAGTAGGGATAGAACTAACGCCACTGGGGCATATAAAAAGCCTTACTTGTAAAACCAAAGACAGTCAGTCGGCCTCCAGCTCTACAAGAAGAATAAACTAGAAGACAACAGCAAGAAGTCTTTTATTACTCCAACCTAATACAGTCCACCACACTAAGTATTAAATAAAAAGTGGTTAGTGTTTTGTTTGCATTTACATGTTTATCTAAAACGAATGTTCAAGTAAACTGTTTGAATAGATAAAGAAATATGTGGTTCAGCGTTTTAGAAAAATCATCCCCTGAGGCGGTAAAATAGGCGTTGATTTTAAAATTCAAAAACTGCACGGATTTCGATAACATTTGGCAAGGCTATAGATAGCATCCTGAGGAAGGACAGGCTACTATTTGTCTTAAAAAAATAATCCCCTATATCTATACCAATATTATAAAGAGGAAAGATTTCTTTGTTTGTTTTTACCGAATAGGCTCCGGCACTACTGGACCGATTTTAACCATTTTTTCACCAATAGAAAGCTAAATTATCAGGAAGTAACATAGGCTATAATTTTTTTCAAAAAATTTAAAGATCCTTAAGAAAATTGAAATAATGTAACCCAAAGTAGCAAAATATTGCCTATGAAATTCATTATTTGGCGTGCGCTGACAAAACTATTGATGATACATAAAAAGTATGTACTACATGATTCGTCCTCACGCCCCTGGTCGCCACAGGACGACGCCCTGGGCGTCGGGAATTGATAGCCGATTCCCGGCCACCCCACCGTAAGCTTGGGCTTGCTTGGACTGTGAGCAATGGAAGCTCCCCAGCCGGTAAGGACCAGGCCCAGGTCGGCGCGTTGTGCTCCACGCGCGCCTCAAAGAGATGTCAGCAGTGATGGGGTCCGTTAGGGCCGATGCCTGCCAGGGTCGCGGGTTGTTGGAAAGAGATACCATGGCCCCGGCACAGGCAACTGAAGGATCACAGGTGGGTTTTAGTCTGTAAAAGTCTGACACGCCCTCCCGCTCCACCCAGCGCGGCAGAAGTCATAGACGATTTCCCATCCAAAAAAAAGACAAGGGGTTGAAATAGGGGATTTTAAAATTCACAGATAACATTAAAATTTTTGTGAAGCTACCTCTTTTTAAGAGATTTATGGGTCAAAAGTTATTTGTTATTAATAATAACTACAGTACACAAATAGAGTACATTAGGTACAGTAGTAATAACTACAGTTTAAAAATGTAATCAGCTAAGTATAATGATTATATGGTATGATAAAATAATAAACTCACATAAAACGGCCACTAAAATCTGTAGCAAAACCGCATTCATCATGCCGCGCCGTTTTAATTTTTAAATAAAATAGATCACTAGATGCATTTTAACCAATAGAAGTTATTTTGTCAAACACAAATTACAAACACACTTCTTTAAATGCTTGTGACATCACTTCAAATAATGATAGTTAGAATTTAGAATAATTGTTCATTTTATCTAGAATAGAATGATCAAAGAATAGAAAAACTATTTTTTTATTCAAATACCTATAAGTAGGTAGCTAATTCTCAGGTAAATAACGTGCATTCTCAGTTTTTCTTTTACTTTAAATACTGCGTGGTAATTTCCTATATAAATAAAAAGAGAAGTCCTGGCTGACTGACTGACTGACTGACTTACTCATCAACGCCCAGCCACCAGCCATTGGACCTAGAAAGCTGAAATTTTGCACATCAGTTCCCTTTATAATGTAGACAAAGGTTTTTTACGGGGATAAATAATATTAAGTAACTCTCTTACTAAGTCAAAACCATGTTCTGCAATAAAAATTTGTCAAGATTCTTCAATGACAGAGGTCTCACATTCTTAGTTATTTTTTACAAATTGCAGTCACCATAAAACTTCCATAACTATCCACACATTTTTCACACCTACAAGAGCTTAACAACAATAAAATAAATGATTTACCTCCATTTCCAGTATGAATTCATTATAAAACTGCTTTGCAGAGTTTTCCCCATTGAATTCATTGGTTACCAAGCCGGGTAGTAAGGCGTTCTCGGAGAAATACGTCTCGTTGTTAAACTTCTTGTTCCCTAGCATCACGACCCATACTAGAGCACTGACTTAGCATAGGAAGCAGAACGGACCATGCACGCTGCTAGGTGGCGCTGTGTGTGTGTTGACCTATGTATTTTGCCCTCTGTAAACTTTAATTTTTAAAAATAGTAAAAGCTGTTATTGTTGTGTTTAATCACCATAATTGATTGAAACTAGACTTCGAACAAGTCCAGAGTTGAAGTGATCTGAGTTTGTTGTGTATGAACTGTGTTTGAGTGCTTAATAAGAACAGTGCTGTTTAGGCCGTTATTTAAAAATTAAACCTGTCAAGGTGCCGTAAATCCTAAAATACTTTTAAACAATCTTGAAATCGGTGTGTCACATAAAAACTCAAAATTATTAAGTATCTCCTAAAAGTTATATTTTCAAGAAAACAGAACTTAGATAATAGTATATACCTACAAACTTATATAGTGTATTATCTATGCCACCGGCACCGCACCGCTCAGAAGAATAACTTATTCTTCTGAGCCGCACCGCAGTTTATCAGAGTTTATCAGTAAATGTCACATAAATTTTATTGAGTTGACAGTAGTTTGACATTGACGTAATGTTCTTCATTTTTTTTACTCGGATAGGAACTTAGATAATATACATCTAGATCGAGCCACCGCGCATAGAGTAATATATATGCCACCGCGTGGCCGGTCATGAGACAACAATATTATACTTTTTCTAGGTTATGTGGTATGAGAAATGAGGTTTAACGTAAGAAATCTTCCATATTTTGGACTAAAACCCATGTCAATACATTCGCACAATGCAAAAACTGTCCAAAAATGTTAAATTAATCGACGCAAGATAAATTTTGTAACAGTGAAAGTACTTTGTTTGGCAACATTTTTAAATATTGCCATGTAAAAATACGGCACGCCGTAAGGGACAGAAGATATGATGCTTTGTCTCAATTTTCCTAATTATTTCGCATATATGTGTCTCACTTCCACACTTCACACTGTAATCATGGCAACGTCTAGATGTATTAACGTCATTGGATAGGAATAATAGGGGCAGCCTGAATTATAGTCTTTTGGAACAAAAAAACCACATCGTAAAAAATATCACAGTTATTGTTATAGGTATTGTATTATTTAATATTTTTTTCTCCGATACAAATATCCTTGTTCAAACATATTTTGTACTACTTCAAAAGGTACTCTTCTTGTCTCTCTCATTATCAAAAACGCTACCACAGCAGTTATCAAGCCTATTATGGCAAATAGCAGGAACACACCGTCCAACCCCAGAGTGTCTACAGCTGGTTTAAATACAAACAACACCGCAAAATTCGCCAAAAACATGCTGCACATAACGACGCCTGTACCGAAACTGTTTATCTGCAAGAAATTTAAAAACAACCGTAGTATTTGTATTGCGTAACCCAATGACGTATTATAGATAGACGCATCATACACGAACATCAGTGCTTTCAAAAACAGCGTAAGCCATGATGTACCAACATACCAGTATATTTTATACTGGCCGCAAAGAAAAGGAAAGACGCATGCCGATACCTTTTGTAAGAAAGAGATGAATATACTTATTTAATTACGTCACTAGCTGCTGCATGTTCACAGGCGCGCGTGCGTGACTGATATCACGCCGGGCAATTACCCTTCATTTAATTTGCCATTTTTGAGCCCGGGTAACGCATCTAAAGGTAATATATCATTGGCGTAACCACAAAAAAAAGCAAGATTGAAAAAAAAAGTTCACCTGGGGAGGAAGACACTCAGCAATTTGTATAAACGGTACATTTACTGAACCAAGGTGGTAAACGATGCAATATAGCACCATGACTAGGGTTATGCTCCACTCCGGTGCCCAGGCCCATCGCAGCATAGTGGCCAAACAAGCCATGCAGCTAGCAGCCAAGAGACATGAGCCCATCATTAGAACCTGTGGATGACGAAAAAGAGTCAATAATTTTAAACACCAATAAGGGTGGGCTGTTTGGATAGGTACGTTCATTAATATTGAATGTTGCCACAAAGACTGGATCATCGTCCTATCAGCCGAAAGGAGTCCACAGACAGACCGTCTACCCAGCATCACCAATAGAGAAAAAAACATTAAGTATCCTCCTACTGGGGTACTCGGGTAAATACTAGTAAATTGTAAAATCTATACAACTGTAACTTTATTAGCTCACCCGTCTAGGAATTAAATCGACTATAATAACAGACAATCCACTAATAATTGTCACGACCACTGCCAGGAGTACAGAACAGAGATGTGGTGAAAGACTTGGAGCCGCCTGCATGAAGAACTGCCCAGCGTACGCCTGTATTGCGATCATGCCCATAAAGACTGGCAAGCTTATGTTCACTATCAGTATTATTAAGGCTCGTTGGGCTGATTTTAAAGTGCCTGAAAATAAAAAAAAATATATTGGGCTGATCGAAATCGCGAAAAAAAATCATCTGTTCCCTACATTTTGACGAACATAAATGTAGGGAACAGATGACTTTTTTTCGCGATCTATGGTTTGTTCCCAAAGTAAAACTTGTTCATAATGATGAGTAAACGAAAAAAAAAAATCTGTTCCTTAGTAAAAGTTGATCATTTATGAGTACAATGACCCCTTAGCACGATGCCCATGAATTCAATTTCACCCTGTATACTAACTGTAAGGTCTGTAAGTTAAATTTATAAATGTAAATACTACTACTAGGAACGGATATTACTCGTACTGTGTGTGTAGGTATTCATATAATGCGAGGAGAGTGAGTAGTCATGAGTAGTGTTAATTGTGTTATCTTATTTGCCACTAGCAAAAATAAGATAACAGGGGCAAATTGTCAGTCGCTTATAGCCTAACAAGGTAGCATGTTGCGAAAATCGTTGGCAGCGCTCGCTTGGATGATCTAACTGAATCTTAACAAATGCTCCTTTTCTACTAGGCTATCATAAAACGTTAGAGCTTCAGCGTAGGCACGTTCAGCGGGAACAGGCACAAAAGGCAATGTTGTGCAACAGCAACTCCTCGCAACGGTGTCGTATGTGGAAAGCAAAAAGTTTCAATGTACTAGGAATGTATATAAAGCAAGAGATTGTTGGTTGCTTGAATATTGCGCCAATTTCATATCGAGATTGAGATGTCACGCGAGTGACGACGACGAAGACAACGCAATCCATGCGCAATCCGGCATTTTGTCGACGTCAACGACGAATCAATCGACTGTGATAACCAGGAGAACATAAAATGCAAAAGTAATGTACTTATACTTCATTATTGCAAATAGCGGGCTCATTCAGACTATCGGGCGCAAACCAATCAGCTGCGAAGGGGGTTATTATGTAATATATTTTACTAATAAGAGTAATAATGAACTCGAAGCCATGCTCGAAACGAAATACATTCAATAATCTGTTAGTAGTAAACGACTCTCTCAAACATGGATTTTTTTAAATATTCATGTTCAATATGATAATTACATAATTATGTAAGTAAGTAAGTCATTTATTTGCTGAGAATTAACAAAATAATGTTGTGTTTGTAACTTATAAACGACTAGGTTCATTTTCTTTTATCAGCGTGATTATTGTAAAACCGTGGAAAACTTACGCAACGTACTCCAAACACTTTTTTGCTCTGTAATGCATACGTTTGTAGTTTCCTTTTCTTGATTTAACTTTTCTTTTTCATTTCCTGATTGAGAGGTTTCTAAATCTGAAATGTAAAGTATTTCTAGTTAAAAATTGACCAGTAAAATTCTATTTAATTTACTTAAGTACCTACTACAATTTATTTTGAGTTAGTAAAATTATGGGTCCCTAAATTTTGCTTTTCAATAGAATTCTCCGCTCGTGCCAAGAAAAAATGATTGCCGCGCGAAGCCACGCCCATCGAATGTATCATCCACATATTTATATTTGTCTCTTTCTGCAACACTGTTAGCGATGAGCAGAAGAAAGAGAAACATTTGGTTGCGCACGAGGGGGTCCTATTATCATCACGATTATCATCGGCTTACCAGTTTTATCGAAATTAGCATCATTCGATAATTGACTTTTCATATAACCGATTTCGTCTAATATTTCTTGAGTTACAGTATATTTGCCTCGGTAAAACTTCAGCGAATTTATTGCTTCCTGTAAAAATATGTCATTCTTGTTAATTCTATAAACTTATATATCTTCTTGAATGAATATAGGTACCTAGTAGACCTATTAAATTTTACTTTGTTGATTTCTTTATGCTCGTATTAGTTACTCTAATTGTCCCTAAGTATGTGGCAAATAGCAATATTTTACTAGCTTTTTTATCTTTCTACTTCAGGTTACCTAATTATGATCTATTAAAATAACTGTATTTTTCAATACTTGACTCACCTTCTCCTTTCCTGACCTCAGTAGATAAATGGGTGTTTCTTTCATACACAACAGTATTAGTACAAAACCGACAGCCACAGTCAGATTCAAGTAATTGATAACGTCATAACTGCAGAACCATCCTTCTGTATACGAAACAAGTGCCCCTACATTATACATGAACGCCATGATGCTGAGGAGTGTGCCTCTGATAGAATTGTGACTTATTTCACCAACGTAAACGACTCCTGTTACGAAATGCAGTCCTGTGCCTAATCCTATCATGTACCGCCCGATTAGGAGTTGTGTTACAGATTTTGCGGTTGTGATGATCGACCAGGCTAGCTGAAAATTAAAGAGATCTCTGCATTACAGTTTTAATCTCTTCTCTGCTGAAAATAGACCACCCAAATAATATTTATGGAAATTATAGCTACTGTAAATACTTTAAATATCTTCAAATGTGAAACACTTGCAAATAGAGTACCTATTATACAAGTAAATATAGAGAGTCAGGGACCTACCTACTCTGTAGTCATCTGTCTTAATTAATATGAGCGCTCAAAAGGACGCGCAGTCAATATTATAAACATGGACAGCAGGGAAACTATGAATAAACGTACGAAACGGCACAGACACAGGCGTGCATCAACGAAACCATAATTAGTTACTTACCACATAACAAAGTCCACTTAGTGTTTCTGTTCTTTTTCGACCAATTTTGTCGTTCATATATCCCGCAATGCCAATCGATGAAAGAGAACCCAGCATAATAACTGACGATAACAGGTTGCCGTCATTTTTCGTTATTCTGTATCCTAAGGGTGAATACTCACTTTCCAGTATGGGTAGTGAATATGAAGGCCATGTATTGCCCACAGCTACCATGAAAGTTGGCATTGAAACTGAAGCAAAATATTTATTTTTATTAGAGTGGATTTTTTAAATATTATCTAATAGGAGAGAAGTTGGTAGCAGCACCCTAATTGCGTAACACATTATCAATCGGAGTTTAAATCATTTTGAAACAAATTGCTAATCCATTGCTTCATATGTTCGAAAAATGTGTCTGCTCGACAACGTAAATAACGCAATGAATGTTGTTGAACTGTCAAAATGAAACCGATTCCGATTGATAATGTGTTACCTGTTACGCAATTAGGGTGCTGCTCACTTTACAACACGGCAATCAAATATTGTAAATTAAAACTGGTTTACCTACTTACCTACCTACCTACATCTACCCCTTCTTCCTTAAGGCGAAAGCGCTAGGGTAGCCCGCGAAATTCAAAATGTTTTCCGTTTTTTGCAATTTGTAGGTCAGTGTGAGCTTGTATGTTGATTAAAATATGATTCGCGGCCGTAACTAATATGGCTTTACAGAATTATTATCATTAGAATCAGCAATACAACTGCATAAGTTAGCATTTACCTCAAATGTGGCGATTTCATGAAATCATGAGGTTTGAGGTAATTGCTAAACTTATGGAGTTGTATTGCTGATTCTAATTATTATCATTCTGTAAAGCCATATTAGCTACGGCCGTGAATCATATTTTAATCAACATACAAGCTCACACTGACCTACAAATTGCAAAAAACGTAAGAAATTTTGAATTTCGCGCGGTACCCTAGTGCTTTCGCCTTAACCCTTCGTGGGCGTGTTGTTAGTTATGTAAAACCTAGCTTTTATAAAACTGAAACTCTAGAAGTATCTAATAGGTAGTAGCAGCACTCAGCAGGTAAGTAAATAAGTAAGCTAAGTATTGAAAAGTCGTTAACGTGTTTTTCTTTTTTGCATTTACATGTTTATCTAAAACGACTGATCAAGTAAACTGGTTGAATAGTTCATTGTCCCCACGGACCACGTGTCTACTGGAATACCTAATGTCAATTAAAGTATCTGTACAAAAATGTAAGAGACTAGCTTTTTCCAGCGGCTTCGACCGCGTGGAGGTCGGAAATTATCCCTCGCGAACGTACTACTGGGATAAAAAGTATCCTATGTCCTAATCCAGGTCATTGTGTATCATCCAAATCCGTTCAGCCGTTTTAGCGTGAAAGCGTAACAAACAAATAAATAAACAAATTTACTTTAATATTAGTTAATGATTTTATCAGATTATAATTAAACTCACATAAAACGGTCACTAATATCTGTACTAAAACTGCGTTCATCGTGCTGTTTTTATTTTTAAATAAAAATAGATAATTAATGAATTTTAACCCATAGAAGTTATTTTGTCAAACACAAATTGCAAACACACTTCTTTAAATGCTTGTGACTTCACTTCAAATAAGTAATGTTAGTTAAAATAATTGTTCATCTCATATATTAAAATTATCAAAGAATAGATAAAACTAAATCTTTGTTCAAATACCTATAAGTACCTAGGTAATTTTAAGGTAAATGTCGTGCAATCTCAGTTTTTCTTTTAAGTATCAGCAATAAGCAAAATAATCCATGATCTTTGAATGCATTGCTCCTAGCAAATGGATCGAATTCATAATATCTTTTTCCGTAGGTTGTAGTTTTGAAAAAAAAAAAAAAAGTACTAGTAGCAGTGGTAGTAGTTGTATATTATCGCCGTGAAAACTTAGGTGAAGTGAGCCCTAGCAACAGGTGGAATATGGTGTATTAGCTCAATATTCACAAAAATTGGTTTCTTGGATTGTCGAGTATGACGTAACGCAATGAAACTATCCGACGTAAAAATACAGTGTACAGAGAAGTTTTTCAAGAAAAATTTTAACTGAATAGTAAAAAATAGTTTGTTATTCCCAATAAAAAATGGATAATACGCTTGTGTTCACCAAAAATATTATCCGTACATCAAAATACTGATCGTGCACCAAATATTCCTGAATGTTACACAAAACACCCGCGCGTCCGAAACTTCACATTGGTGAATCATTTGGGTTAGGTTAGGTTAGGTTAGAACAGTGACCCTTAACGCGCGACGGCGAGCGAGCGAAGCGAGCGGTGCCGCGGCAGCGGCCGCCGAGCGCCATATCCAATAAATGCTCGTTATGACATATTTTAATTAACATATTTTGGTGCACATTCAGTATATTTGGTGGAACACAGGCAAAATTAGGTTAATGAAATGGGAATAAATTGAAGTATTTTTAAATACCATCCATAAAAAATTTGGAAATCGCTCCACAAAAATAAACTTGTTTTTTTTATGAATTTAATAGAATTAGCATTTTTTTTAAACTTTAACCGGACAATTAGCTATTGTATTTAATTTATTGTGTATATTCTGAATAATCTATTCTAAAGAAAACCCGGAAAATAAAAGCAAATTCGCAGCTTAGTCACATCTCGGCAACACAAATATTATTTTCAACCTTATTTCAAGCCAGCTAATGGTGACAATAGATTACGCGGCTTGTGTCGTTTAAAATTGTAGCCAGTATGGTTTACGGTTTTCAGTGTGAAATTCTTGTAGAAAATAGACCGGCTGTGCTTCACGCATTGAGACTTGTGATAGCGATTATCGGCTCCAGTCACTTATTGCCACAATAAAATAATAAATTAGAATATTTAATATGGTACTCCTATCCTTGCGGGGCATAGTTCTTAGCTTAAGGTTTTGTTTGTAAAATGGGTTAAAATCTAGAATCGTTTGGCAGGAGGAGGGGGGTGGGGGCGGTGTGGGGGGGTGGAGGGGGGTACCCTGAGCCCCCCCCACCACTCCCTTGAAAAGGCAATGCACCGTTCTTGAGAAAAACTAATTATTGTAACCTAACCTCAAAACACTTTAAAGTTACTTTTAGTATCGTATGGCAGAAGTAGGGGGGTTGAGGGGGGTGGGGGGTACCCTAACGCACCCTCCCCCACCACTCCCATGTAAAGGTAAGCACCATTCTTGAAAAAAAAAACTAATTATTGTAACCTAACCTCTAAACACTTAAGTTGCTTCTGCAACGTCTCCGGCGCTGCGGGAAGTGCAGCCCCTTCGCCACTACGTAACAAAGGACAGGCACCTAACCTTTGTTACAGCGGGCGGCGCGTGCTCTCCCTCCGCGCCTCCGGGTTTTTATATACACTCTAGTATGCCAGCCAAAAGACTGCGTAAAGTCGGGGTGCCCCGATTCGGTTTTGGGACAGATTCGACCTATTTTAACTATAAAGTGGGGTGCACAAAAACTTCCTTCTGAGCAGAATTTCTAAGTTGAATGACACTGACTTTTTTTTTTTTGCGTTTCGTTTCACGTATTTTACACGACATTTTACACCACAGACAATATATTGATACAAATTTGGTTGTCAATCGCCCATTTTGACATTTCGTTTCACTGTTTATCTGATTTGAGGTTAGAAATATTTTTTATTAATTTCTCACAAAATATGCATTACCTTGTAATGAGAGTGGTAGCGTTATAATCAGGGACCCAACCCCTACCAACTTTCACCCCATTCACCCCCCTCCTCCTGCCAAACGATTCTAGATCCAACCCAAATTATTAATGTTGTAAATTAATAAAAATTAAATTAAGTATTTTACAGTCTGTTAAAATGTGTCTGTTTTTATGATCGTGGACAAACACAAGTACCTACACATAAGTAGGTAGGTAGATAGGTACCTAATTATTATCTGCCTTTCCTAAAACTACTTTAAATACCTACTATCCGCCTTATTCATAAAAAAACTAAAACGCTCTCTAATTAAATCAATTTTAGTTACAAGAAGTGTTTTGTCTTCTTCTTTCAAACTCAAATCGTAATTCGAAAGAAATTGATAAAACACTTATAACTAAAATAGGCTTAGAAAAATAGGTTTTAGTTCTCATCGTAGGTTGGTATCTTACGTGATCATAAGTTCGTAACGTTCGATCAAAAGATGTCTAGTGAGAGAGAGACCTATGTACAACATAATTTTTATTGCGATTCGGTATTCCAACGGGATAAATACTTACACATTCAATTTATGTACCTACAGCCAGCTTACTTCGCAATGAAGTACCTACATAATTATTATGTACTTAAATACATAGTTGTTGATAAGAAGTATCAATATACACACGCAGATAATATGCAAACATTGTTTTATCTAAGTATTTATTTCTTTCTCATCGCAAATGAGTGATTTTAAACTAAGTAGTTCCATTAACGTTTCGTTACGTCTCAGTCACACAGTCTCCCTCTGTCTAATAGTCTCTGAAATGTCGGATAATAATTATTAGAAGTTATTAAAATAATCATAATCGAATTTTTAGCTCTTGATGATACAAGACGATAGGTATAACATAATAGGACCCACCCAACACAAACAAATAGTAAGCGTCACCAATTCACCATTCACTACTCCCCGCTATTTTATGAATTCGTAATGAAGCTCCGTCAATTCATGGTTGCCTGGTACCGCGAAGCGCCTTTTGGTGGAATAGTGACACAACTCCGCGGGGCGCTCTCTACATCAGCTGTTATATTATCGTCCGCGTCCGACTCCCGCAACGATACCATATAGGGCATTTTCCTATTTTATCGTAATAATAAATCACAAAGTATTTGTCCCACATCCTACTTTTTTAACTAATAAATAGGTACAAATAAAATTATGGGTAAGTACGAGATTTAATATTAGGTAATAAGTAGGTAAGTAAATAAAAAACCTGCGATAAGTACCTACCTACATTCCCGCATTCGGGCAAATAGGGTAGATAGATTGCCCATCAATAAAAATGGTAGGTAAATAAAACACAATTACTTAATTTAAAAATAGTACCTACCTACTATTTATGTGCTTATTAAATAATTAGGTAGGTAATCTAATAAATAAAAATGTGGTATGAAATAAACTGAGTTGCGTCTTCGATCTTCTGAGGTTCGTCTTCGTCATTCGTCACACAATGGAGTTATCGTCGTACAACTGTTACGTCAACTTTGACTATTTGTACCAAGACAGCATAAGATAAAAGAATTGTAGTTGTTCTGACTACCAACTTATTTTGTTTTGTCGCTGAAAAGAAAAAGTGCAGTAGTATTTTCAGAAAGGTGCCTACGCTAAAAATTGCAACAATAATAGGTACTCATTGATGATTAATGTGGATAGGATACTTAAGTACGTCTTTATTCTAGAATATCATTGGGATACTACATATTCTGCCTAATACAAGAAGTTTGTTTGATGTTCTTATGGGGCTTTTTTGGCACCTCTGTGCCCATACTCCCAATAAGACATTTTCCAAAAGAAGTGCCTACTGCTTAGCATACTCAGTGAGGCTCTGAAAAGAAAATTGCTGTAATGTTGTGGGGCTCAGGCGCAAAATGTCGCTTTCGCAAAATGTCTACTGGTAGTAAAATGTCTCTTTCTCATAATGTCGCTTTAACAGAATGACTCCTTCTCAAAAGGTCGCTTTCTCACTCACAATGCCTCTCGCAGAATATCTCGTTCTGAAAATGTCGCATTTAAAAATTTAGCCATTCTTTCTAACGTTCGTTTAGCACTTAGCAACGATTGCCGACTCCGAAAGCGTCGTTAAAATTTCACCGGTCGTATTCGCAACATCATGTTCCTCGATTGAGTACTAGGGCAACATAACGCAAAGGCGGTCGCGTAGCCGTGTAAACTAACCTACTATTTGTACTTACATACCAATATGTACATGCATCGACACGGCCAACCGCGAACTAAATAACGCCCACTTCTTTAATTACCTACCGATCATATTTATATTGTGTTGACATGCTTATTTACATCTATATACCTCTACTATGAAACTAAAAATTGGTACATAGGGTTTATCAGCATGAAAACTGATTACTTACCTACCTTCAAAAAATGTAATGTGTTTTGCAAATTCAACATTGTAGTCCAGAAGGCACTTATCCTGCCTGTCAGTGCCTGCATCAATGATGTTATATACTTATAGTACATTACCTCATTGGCCTGCATGCCCACATTTTAATCGCAAATCATTATCTGGCAACTGGCAAATATTGGGCTAAGGTCAGTAGCACTAATAATTGACTCTTTTAGTATTATGGAAGCCTAGTATAATTTGTTTTATTTATTTAAATTGTTTAAATACATAAAATAATAATATTTATATTGAATAATAGGCGTTTTCGTTTAGATACGGATAAGGTATCGACATTCGACACGACAACACGAATTAACCGTTTAAAGTATTAGAAATGGAATCTTATAATTATGTGCATTATTTTTTTTTTATGGCATCTCGTAGTGTGAGTGTGACCATGAGAGGTCTCGAACTCTCGAGTACTTCCTGTGGGTGCCTTAAGCGAACTCAAAGCCTCCAGCTAGGGCATGCATACTGAGCGGCTGCACGCTAAGGGCACCGCCTGTGGCCTGTGGGGTACGAACCTCGGCTTAGGGCGTCGGTGGGGCAGGCCCGAGTCGACAGCGCGTTGTGTTCCACGCGCGCCTCAAAGAGATGTCTGCAAAAGATGGGGTCCAATAGGGCCGATGCCGCTGGGGTTGCGGGTGGTTTATAAAAGATACCGTGGCCCTGGCATGGGCAACTTAAGGAACACGGGTGGGTTTTAGTCAGTAAAAGTCTGACACGCCCTTCCGCTCCATCCAGAGCGGGAGAAGTTATTTGATGATTTCCCATCCCAAAAAAAAGGGGGCCGTGGGGGGGGAGAGGACTGCAAGGAGGACAGGCTGGATCATATCAGGGTAATTATTATTATCAGGGGAATTTAAAGCTACAGGCTCCGCTACGCCACCAGCTGACACATCTTCACCGAGCAAGGGCCGGGGGGAGGGGAATTTACAAGAGGGATCCTCGGCGGGAGGTCGGAATGTAGATCTGTGTTTGTGTTTGTATATTGTACACACGGCTACACATCAAGCTATACATATCCAGTTTACACTGACCTCTCATTGTAAGGAAATCCTATACAATGCGAGATCAGCTTATACTGAAAATGTTTAGCTTGATAGTACTAGTGGCTCTACTTTCCTGGAGGAGTTTTTAGGGTCATCGGTTCAGAGAGAGCTTGCCTCGGAGCCTCGGACGGCGGATTTTACTGATTACAGACGGGAAATAAGTGCATCTGAAAATGATTTGATTTTACTGGATATATGCCACTGATTGCAATTTTCTGCGCAATTTTCGTATTTATTAACAACCTTCTACAAAGTATTACAAAAAAAAAAGAAATCGGTAAAGTCGGTCTCAAATTATGGCGTGACCAAGGGAAATAGAGAATTAAAGAAACCGTCGATGAAACTAATGAGTCTTATACAAATCGAGATCAGCTTATACGAGAAATGTTTAGCTTGATATGTAGCCGTATGTATATGTATATAGTTGTACACGCAACTCATTACCCAGTACTTTTACCTACCTTTTAAAAACCAGTTATGTGCTTTTGTTGTTTGACTTGGCTTTACTTTATCCTAAGTTAAGTATCTGCTTTGTGTAAATAATTCGAATGAAATGATTCAAAAAGAAGTTAGGTATATTTTATAAATAGCAAACATTGCTTAGCAGAATAAAACAAGAATATGTTTTAAATTTATTTTAGAATGATATTAAAAGATCTTACAAATAAACAGGACTATGATCTACAGAAGTTGGCACCTAATTTAGGTCTCAATTATTTAGTCGGCGGGTGTTGACAAGTACGCATATTCGTAATACTGAACTTGGCTCCCATTTTCACATACTTAATTATGTTTTTGATGATATAATTATCATTAATTTTCGTAATTGGTGCATGTTCTGTGGACTGCTGAAGACATTTCTCATTATGGAGCCAACCCGGGGCGCAGCAGACAAGTCATGGTGTCAATCAATCAGCCTAGCCTTTTCCCAACTACGTTGGGGTCGGCTTCCAGTCTAACCGGATGCAGCTGAATACCATTATTTTACATGGAGCGACTGCCTATCCGACCTCCACAACCCAGTAACTGGGTAATACGATACCCCTTGGTAAGACTGGCTGTCAAACTTTCGGGCTTCTGACGACCCGTAACGACTGTCAAAGATCGAAGAATGACTGGCGGGACCCACGGCTTAACATGCTTTCCGAGGCAAGGAGGAGTCTCGGTATGTAAAGATGGTCACCCATCACTGACCAATTCAGGCAAGCGTAGCTTAACCTGATGGATCGACCCGTGCGGCTGTTATTACTTTGCCACGAGCTCCTCAAGACAAGCCGTGGTGTATGAATGCGTATATAAAATTTAGTGTCTTTGCTGTTGACCGTTGAGGTCTTTTCTCTTGTAGAGCAAATCCTGGGTGCAGCAGTCAGGTCATGGTGGACTTTAGAATGGACTATCATAATATATAAAGTTTCGTGTTTGTACCGTGTACGCACGGCTACAGATCAAGCTAGGTATACATTTCCAGTATAAGCTGATAGCTGATCTTGCATTGTATTAGATTTCCTTACAGTGAGAGCTCAGCGTAAACTGGAAATGTATAGCTTGATGTGTAGCCGTGTGTACCATTGAGGAAACTTCGTAGGTTATTAGAAAATAGCTTTTGTTTTGCAAGATTTGACTAATACATACTAACAAACTAACTAAAAAAGCAAGTTAAATAAAAGTTTGTATTAATCTGTTAGACCAAACGATAAAAGCGACCTTTCATCGTGGAAAACCTATTTTCCTGCAAAAGAAAACGTTTTTGCTATTATAATTTCGAAAGGCGCTAGGTGTTAATAAAAATCGATTGCTTGAAAAATATTTTAAATAGTAAAAATTCACTGTTTACTGATTTTTTCCTTTGTATATTGTATACACACAAATTACCCAGCTGGACGCCAAATGTCAACTTTCTAGGTTATTTGGAAGTGGGCTAAGTAGTCAGTCAGTCAGTGATAAAAATGCCGATTTTAGACGTTAATATCTCAATAATCGTTTTAGCTATAAGTATTTATGGGAGCTCTAGAAAGGGGTTTTTAATAAATAAACCAAACATGGGTTTCTATTATATAGATTTTGAGTTATTTACGGGTCTAAAAGGCTCCAAATGGTTCGTGTAATAACACGTACGGCTGCTGCCTCGGCATCGCCAGTTCCTTTTTCTTGAACTTGTCTTGACACGCTCTCGTGTGTCTAGATTATAGAGGTACTAACACTCGTATGTAAAGTCAAGTAAAAGTAATTACTACTTCAGTAAAAGTAACTGCTCAAGTAATGATTTTCATTCTATATTTTAGTAATTGCTTGAAGTTAGAACTGTCAAAGCTTATCTTAGCCAAGCAACCACCATAGCAAGCCACCATTTTCTTTACTTAAGAATTCTGCCCTCAAGTAATGACTTCATTAAGAAATTACTATTACTTGATTATAAATACGAGCCTTAGACTAACCTAGTCACTGGTTTGGAATAACCAATTATACCTCATTGGGAATAACAGTGTGAGAACATCTAAATACAAGATACAACATGCATTTATGTCTATCATAGACTTATAAAAAAAGATGGACTCCGCGCCACGCATATCGAAAGTGAAGCACAGTAAGTATGCCGGACCGTTTGTACAAACACGCCTCGTGCACACATTTACATCATAGTATGCCGACCGGCCGCCATTACGTGACACGAGCGACGGCGTCTTTGCAGGTACTCAAATCATGCACACATAGATCGGTACGGTGCTTCACTTTCGATATACGTGGCGCGGAGTCCATCTTTTTTTATAAGTCTATGATGTCTATTTAAAATTTAATAAACTGCCGAAATATTAAGTGTTATTTAAAGTAGTAAAATTATTACACATTTCTAAATAATATGACTGTTTTATTATGATTTCTATTAAAAATACAAAAAAATAAATAAGTGGCTGATACAAAGTTATTGTACACAATATTATGTTTTACAATTACGTACTCAATAATTGACTTATATTATGTTTAGGTAGTTTTGTACGCAACTTACAATTCTTTACAATTTAGACTAAACAATTTTCTATGAATGCAACAAAGAACAAACATGGATGGAAATGATGAAACAAAAATCAGCTGTGCATTCTACCAGGAGTTCATTTAGCGAAGAAGATATTAGCGTGGTAAAACAACGCTAAGGTATTCGCTTGATAACTTACATCGTTATGTTTTCCTTGTCTCAAAATGTCATAACAACCTGTCGGACATTGTGGTAACATGCGGTAGCCGACTGGCCGGGGTGTGGTAATGTAGTATGCGCGGGTAGCCAGCGAGGACCTCTTGAAGGTTTAGTTGTGTGTCCAACCAGGACCACACGGATGGTGAAGAAAGTCGTGTGAATATTGTTGGAGCTGGGAAATTCGGACAAGTTGGTGATATCCAACCTGACGTTATGCCCCAAAGATGTTCATCGGCTATGACTGGCGCTCCCGCGTCGGGCTGTGAAAATGGAAGATGATTTTGGGATCAATTCTCTCAGAGTAAGAAATAAATAACAGAGACCTCACTAAGCCAAGGATTGGAAATAAGTGTAAAGATTGTCCGAAAAGACTGTTTTTAGGGTTTCGTACCAAAATGGTAAAAAACGAACCCTTATGGTGTGACTCAGTCTGTCTGTCACAGCTGGATATCTCAAGAACTACTAATGCTGTCAACTTGAAAAGACAATGTTCATTTTGTTAAGAGATTTGGGCCCCTATAAAAGATTGTCGTGTCACAATGGTTTCCATTTTATTTTGTAGGGAATAAAATTTCTTTTCATATTCTACAAACGATTTTCATTTTTTTACCCAGGTTTAGGAGAAATCTTATTTTTTCAGATGACGATATTGAGGTTATAAAAATGGATATCTTAGTCTTTCAAGCCTATTTGAGTATAATCGTGATTTACAATCTTAATTGTTAAATTATATACATATAACAATAACAATTACATTTAATTTTTATTTTATATATTGTTAACATTCTGAAAGGGGGTCTTAAAAATTCAGTGGGGCTAATAGGGCATGTGGGGTATCTTATGACAGAGCGCTGTTTGCACATTCTCAAACATTTTTTTACTTTTTTTTAGACCGCATAGTTTTCGACTATTGATGAAAAATATAAAAAGAAATACCGCCCCCCCCCCAATTCTCCGAAGTTTGCAAAGAGAAAAATCTGAAATAATTCTATGTGATAGAAGTTTATGTAAAGATTACAGGAAAAATAAAACGATGTCTTTAAATAGCACACTTTATCAGAAATCGGAACGGAACCCTCGGCGCGCGAGTCCGCCTTGCTCTTGACCGCTTTTTACGTAAAAACATATTTTTCGCTTGGTGTACACACGGCTACACATCAAGCTATACATTTCCAATTTACACCGACCTCTCATTGTAAGGAAATCCTATACAATGCGAGATCAGCTTATACTGGAAATGTATAGCTTGATCTGTAGCCGAGCGTACTGGTGCTACCATAGATACCTATAAGAATTAATATTTCTATGGGTGCTACTTAGGTAAGTTCAATATTTCTGACCGACAAAAACATGTAAGATTTCAACCGCTAATAACTACGAGACTTTTAATGCTAGATTAGGTAATGGTTGAGCATTCAAAAGATAGATCATATCTGAACTGAAACAATTTCAAGGCTGGATACAATTTGCGTATGATGTCACACTGCGGGTGCACGCGAATTCTTGCAGCTACTTTGTCGAAATATCAATTCGTATACTTAGAGCAAACACGTGTTTAGAGCTAGATCAATTATCCTGGGCCCCAAGTCTGCTATTTTTTAGAAATTTGTCATTCCAATCCAACACGATCCCATTGTCACTGCATTGTCATTTTGCTAAAAGTTCGTAATCTGCTAAATTCATAATGGTCGATCATTGGTCGGTCAGTGGTCTCGTAATAGAATAGTGGTAGAATGAAATTGTCGTATTGCCATTATTATAAAACCCGTTAGTAGAAAATAATGATTTTCGAAAAACTCAAGGTCACTGATCAAAGGAACTGTCAAAATTTTAGCAGATTACTGCATACGTCAGTCATTCATTTGTCATTAACATTATTGTACGAGATTACCATTCTATGCCATTTCTTACAGTGGAGTGTCAGTGGTTGACCATTGGAAAGCCATAATGACGCCATTATATTAGTACTTAGATAGGATAGAAAAGTTAAATGCGGAAATCTAGTACCAGGCTGGCATTTACACTAGGCGCGCAGAAGTAAATAGGATACAGAATAATTAGGTCGTCCTCGTTTCTTACCATGCAGACACTATGATGCTTTACCACTGGCTTTAGACACAAGCTGGATTCGTGGATGTATTGCTTTGCGGCTGTCATTGCACTTTTACATAAATTGGCTGGAATTAGGTTCTGAGTTGACACCCTCATGCTGTTATGTTTTGTTCGTTCCTTTGCTTTTTCTGGTATCGTCTTCCCGTTTAACTGGAACACGGAAATTCTTAAATATTAATTTGAAAACCGAAATAAAACTAAGTAAACCTAGTACGACATAATTATACTTAGGTACTGAAATTTTTATTTTAATAATTTTAAAAATAAGTTAAAAATATAATATCTTAAACTAACTAAAACTAATAAAAAACAAAAATATGGCGTCGAAAAATTCCTCCGCATCGCTGTCGACTGGTAAAGTACCCAAGAGACTGGCGGCATTGCCACCTTGTATGGCAATGCTAATTCTCTGGCCAAGGTAAAAGCCAGCCCTTGGGTCACGGGAAGTGTCAACAAGCCGTTTGGAGATTTCGTTAAACAAACTATGAGCACTCGGACCCCACGGCCCAAGGGTTTCAAACCCAAACGGCTCAAAAATATAATTACCGATAAGGTTATTATACTTCCGCCGCTTGAGGTTTTCCGCAGCCGCAGCAGCAAAGTACGACTGACAAAAAATGACAGGGTATAACCGTATAATCACTATCATCATTACATAGTATAAAACAAAGTCGCTTCCCGCTGTCTGTCTGTCCCTATGTATGCTTAGATCTTTAAAACTACGCAACGGATTTTGATGCGGTTTTTTAATAGATACTTAGATAGAGTGATTCAAGAGGATGGTTTATATGTATGGTTTATATTATAAACGCGGGCGAAGCCGCGGGCAAAAGCTAGTAATATTATTATGGTACCATCGCGGACATTAGATAATTGCGGTGGACCATTTTTCGACCTTATTACTATGGATATAAGGTTCTAAAGTGGTTCACCGCAAATATCCGCGATGGTACACACGGCTACACATCAAGCTATACATCTCCAGTTTACACTGACCTCTCATTATAAGGAAATCCTATACAATGCGAGATCAGCTTATACTGGAAATGTATAGCTTGACCTGTAGGCGTGCGTACATACGTAATTTGAAAAGTATACCTAGTTAATTTGCTGCTAATCAATCAAGTTCCTTTAAATGTATCTTTATGAACTCTCAAAAACATAAAACGTTCTGGATCTTGCGTAGTGAAAATACAAAGATCAATGATATTTATATTATAATATCATTGACAAAGACATTAAGTATTACAAATCTCTTTGTGAAAATAAAAAGACCAATCGAAATTACAAAAAACTTTTTAACAAAAAAAAAACCGACTTCCATAAATCACTACAAAGTGAAAAATAACTTTGATTTCGGAAGTCGGTGTCTCTCGTTTTTTATTTACTTTCTTTTTTTTTTTGCCACCGACTTCCGAAATCAAAGTTATTTTTCACTTTGTAGTGATTTTTGGAAGTCGGTTTTTTTTTTTGTTAAAAAGTTTTTATTTCTCGCTTTTTAGTGGGTCTGTTTATAATTTGTATAAGTTACAATAGTCTAATGTCAATTGCTCATCACATGTTACAAAATATTGCTTTTCCCGATGCTGGGACGTTAATTGTTGAGGAGTTCTGCTGGTGAGAACCAGGAGAACTCCTCAACAACCACTCACCACACGCATTGTGTGACGAGCGGAAATTGCTTAGCAACCATATTAAAGTAATCGAATCGCAACCCGTGAAATATTTATCATTGAGCAGTTCCGGTAGCCATCTGTGGTCTTCATCATCAGTTCCACTTCACCAAGTGGTGCTTTCCGAGAGCAAACGCACGAGCTACTATAAAAAATACCCAAATCGCTATAGGTGTGCCTATAATATTTGAAGAGTTCCTTCGATTTCTCCAGGATTCCATCATCAGAACTGGATTTTGACAAAAATGGGACCATTTGGGAAGTATACCCTTTCCAACAAAAAATAATTTTACAAATCGGTTGGCAAGCGACGGAGTTATGCGCGAACAAACATTAAAAAAAAAAAATACAAACATCCGAATTGAGAACCTCCTCCTTTTTTAGAAGTCGGTTAAAAATGTCGAACAGTCTGTTCTCTTAATTGGTTACTTACCACTATCCTCGGCCAGTACGTTGTTATAAACATGGCACTCAGCACATTGCCCTTGTTATATGAAATTCCAATTGGCTGTAAAACCTCAGAATAATCAACTGGTATCGCCAATCTCAATAGAGAGATGTCAAAGTTTGGTTTTCCATAAATGTAGTATGGATGAATTTCAATTTTCTTGATAGGGACCACCGTACCACCTTTTTTACAGTCCACGGATCCTAGTCTTGCTCTGAATAACTTTAAGAATTCTCTTACGCTGTAAATTCGAAGATAATAAATATTACAACTTACGAAATTATGAAACAACCACCATCAATATTATCACCACCGGCTTTGGCAGCCGGATAAGGAAATTAAATTCTTACTGAAAGAACTCTCCAGCTACGCTCAGAATCCACCTTTTGTCTATCAAGGCGCCAGAAACGTAATGCGCTCCTTTTTTCTGTATGGATACAGAAAAGGGATAGCCGATGAGTGTACTCTTCGAATCATCCTCATCGTCCTCTTTGCTGCTGTTGTACTGGTACCCGCAGGTTACGTCCTCGATGGTGGCCGCCTCCGTAACTGCATCAGTATCAATGTCTTTAGTTGCATAACAAATTGTAGCGTGTTAGTAGTAAGTACTTAATTTAATTTCAATTATACAACTTGGAGTACTTATTACATTTAATCTTGTTATAATGGTAACAAACAAATCGAAATGAACCTTGTTACATTTTTAAAGTCAACCACAAAATTGTGAATCTACAGCAATTTTTATGGAAGTTTAATATTTATTTAGTACATTGTTACATAGTTATTTACCAGTTTCAGAAGTATTCGTATATTCTTTTTCTTTTTCAGCATTGTCTTTGAGTAAATTGTATCTTCTTCTATTATTATCAGCTTGCTCGAATGAAGATTCGATATCATTAATCTCGTGAGTTGCTTCATTATCAGAATCATAGTGACTGTCATTTTCTTGGCTGCTACGCGAATAACATTGAACTATAAAAATAACTATGATTAGTTTTAATGAATTGGTGAATTGATTCATGGCAGCAATTACAAAGTACTCTGACAAGAACAGATTTGACTAAACTAACTAAACTGAAACACGGAACTAAATGAAATGGCCTGCGAGCAATCGAAAGCAACGAAATCTAGATTCATCTTCAACATGCAGGTGTTAAATACAATGGTGAAAATGAAGGGAAAATAGAGCAGAAAACATAAGATAACAAGCTTAATCATCTATTCAACTCAAATTCAACTACAAAATAAAAGATGTCTATTAAAGAAACAATAAAATTGTATTCACAGTCGAGTGAAGTCTTCATTACCTACCTATACTTAACTGTAAAATAAAATTAAGTATCTCCAGTTCCTGTGGGCAGGTAGATGAAATCCGTACGTACGCTTTAATTAGGTAATAACTGTTTGAATAATCTATTTATTTCAATATACTTCGATCATCAAAAAGGTCAGCTGTTCGTAGTATTACACCAGGCGCACATACAATCAAAGATATCAGTATAGAAAAAGCAAATGAAACGAGAAACTATAATTCGTAATGTAGCGCCCGCGTAGCACGTAGCGTTCTCTAGCTAGCCAATCACGCCTTTGATGGCTCAATAAAGCGTATGATGTTTTGAAGAATCTTCAAGATTCTGAACAAGAATACTCTTACTTCACAAATTAATTTGAAAAATTACAGACTCAGCAGATATGAGACGTGAAGGTTCATTAGTCACTTAGAAACTAGAGGTTACAGCTGCCACTGACATGTTATTCGATGCGTCATCATCTTGTTCTCACGGCAGAATAATATAAATATTATGCGGTAGGTTAGTAGTACGATGACATTGTTAGTATCGGCAATTATAAATACGAGCACGATCCCGTCCAAGCAGTAACATCGATTGTAGAATGGACTAACGGTCATATTGTAAAGGCGAGCTAGGCGCGACTCGGTTCCGTACATATACCTACCTATATTCTACAGGTTTACTCATTCCGGGGGATGCGATTTGAATAATTGGGAAGAGAATTCGTGACTTATAACAAAAAGATGGGTGGTCTGTTTTATAAATTCTGTCTGTCTGTAATGCACTGATTAACATTCAACAACGAATCCGGATGCAGCTACAAAGGTGAAGTCTCTGCATGAATATTGAAAAGAATCGGTTTGTTCTTCGATCTGACACCTTATAGAACCCTAATAAACTAATAAGTGAGTATAGAAATATTATAAAAAGGTCCTTCTTTAGTAAATAATGGTTTGACATTATAAATTTGTTGAATAGGTACGATACGATCCTAATTCATAATCATAACAAATTAAGATTTCCAACAGTTCCAAGTGAGGTTTGAAGTATTATTTTTAGGTTTGTTTTGCAAAGTTCCGCTATTGTGCGACGAACAATACATTGTTACATAATCAAATCACAATACTGTTTTGAAAAACTATTTATAAAGTTGTGATTAGAATGTTTGGAGAAACATTCGTTTAGTTTCTCATTAACTTTCATGAATTTGCAACGTGTTAGGTACACACTAAAATGAATCGATAAATAACGTGAAATTTCGGAATTTTTTTAGTACCTACATAAAACAAATGCAGTGCCTTCAGTTTTTAACTTTTTTTGTAGTTTTAGTTTTTAATTTTAATTTATTCGTAGAAAGCGGTAAGAAGGACAATTCTGTTGAAATATATTGCTTGTCATGTGCGAATAATATTTTCATTAATTAATTCAATGTACCTAGGTTTTATTTTAACCAAGAAATCCTATTTTCCGAAGCAGAATAAAAAATGGAAGAGCCTAATTCGGTTAGACCATTAATTTCCATGACTGTATAATCGGTTTATTTGCATAGAGCAATATTATGAATTGGAAGACAACAAAATTAATACCTATACGTAGGTACCTATTAGCTATTACTCCACGTCAAAACGTGAATATTATGTTAGCTCAACATTGGTTTCTTGGATTGTCGAGTATGACGTAGCGCAATGAAACTATCCGACGCAAAAAATACAGTGGACACAGAAGGGTTTAAAGAAAAACTTTAACCGAATAGAATAGTAAAAAAATTGTTTAATATTCCCAGTAAAAAAGTTGCTCCGCAAAAATACACTTTGACGTCGAACATCTCTATATTTTCAGCGATAACGACATTCTTTTTTTTAAAGAATTTAATAGAATTAGCATTTTTTTTAACTTTAACCGGACAATTATTTAATTTATTGTGTACATTCTAAATAATCTAAAGAAAACTGGGAAAATAAAAGTACATTCGCAGCTTGGTCACATCTCGGCAACAAAAATATTATTTTCAATTTTCAACCTTATTTCAATGGTGACAATAGATTACGCGGTTGTGTGACGTTTAAAATCGTAGTCAGTCAGCGCCTTAATATGTTTATGTTTTAAATACTGTAATAAGTATGTTCCTTATGTGCAGCGTCAATTTAGTGCTAATGTTGCAAATGTTCTAATCTAAGGCACTTATTTTGGGAGAAGAGAATAATTTTTACCAATATTTGATCAAATGAAATTACTTTCTTTTCTACACAACAATATTAGATTGCTTGTCCATTTTCCCCGCGAATCCCTAAATTCGTTGACAATCGTTGTAGGTACTGTAGGTATATGTATTTTAGTGTATATGCTGTAATTGTGTAATATTATGTGTACATTCAGATACAATTTATTTGTTTATGAATAAATAACTATGACTTACCTATACTTATCTAAAACTACAGCGTGCGACACTAATCATTGTATTTTGTTTGGTACTTACTATTTTTTTATACAGCGGGACTAGAGCATAACGGGACTGAACGAATGTAAGTTCACTGGTACTAGGAGATGAGAAGACTAATAGAGTTGACAACGTTGTTTCAGGTACGACAACAAGGAGGACACAGTTAGAATGTGAATTTCCACCTAAGATGGAAGAAGATCTCACACACGTTAGGAGAAAAAGACTAACTACTGAGACTGGACTTGTCTGTCTCGAAGACTATCCATATACTGTGTCCGTAAGGTAAGATATTAACCTCCTGCGAAGCAGTAGGTAGTGCTCGCGAAGGAGGAGGCGGAATGCGTGAGGGAGAGGCAAATTTTGCGCCCTCACGCCCCTAGTCGCCGCAGGAGACGCCCGGGCGTCGTCGTCGGGTACGGCAATTGATAGCCGATTCCAGGCCACCGTTAGGCCTGCCAGCACGCTTAGCATGACCGCCATAGAAACGGGTTTTGTCGACGGAAGAATAGACAAAATGGCAGATAGTAGAAATATTTGTACGCATTCCACGCGTTTAAGCATGGCAATGTTAGACTAAGAGGTCACAGGATTTTTCGTAACGATCATGGATACGGTTAGATTTACTTCGATGGGTTGTAGAGTAGTCCCCTAATGTGAATGACGTCGGTCTGCCTGCTCTGAGTGGTTGCAACTTCGAGATATAGCGCTTACAAGAGGCGTGATTGTTGCGAAAAAAAAACGATCAGAGAAATGGTCAGTTTTGGTTCACATTCAAAGTATGGCGTCTCCGCAGATGAAATAAGTTGGTCTGCCGGCTCTCAGTGGTTGCATTTCAGAGCTATGATGCGCGCAACATTGTTGCGAAAAAAAAAAATAAGAGAAATGGTCAGTTTTAGTACCCATTCGAAGTATGGTGTCTCCACAGGTGAAACGAGTTGGTCTGCCGGCTCTCAGTGGTTGTATTTCAGAGCAATCGTTGTTTATGCAAGATGCTTGTTTGTGCAGAAAGTCTAAAAAATACATCGAAAAACGGGACAATAGCCGAATTTTTCAAGTGCACGCCGGCTGGTGTCGTACCCCCACCATACACCTGCGCCGAGCACCACCCGCTGCGCAACCGTCCCCCCTCTAAAGGAATAGGGAAAAAGCTAGAGGTGTCAAGAGGTGTCAATAAGAGAAATGGTCAGTTTTAGTACCTATTCGAAGTATGGTGTCTCCACAGGTGAAAAGAGTTGGTCTGCCGGCTCTTAGTGGTTGTATTTCAGAGCTCTGTTATACGCTAATGCTAATGATACAACTCAAAAAATATATAAGTAAGTAAATATTTAACTCTAAGTCTTAGCTATATTCTAAATTATCAAAATTATTAATCTGTGATTTACCCAAAGTAATAAGTTGAATTATTAGAAATTGGATTTGTTCGATTTCATTCTTTATTTTATTGATTACCGTTAAGTTGAATTTTTCTATAACTAAGCGCCTTGCGTATAACAATGCTCTGAAATACAACGACTAAGAGCCGGCAGACCAACTCGTTTCACCTGTGGAGACACCATACTTTGAATAGGAACTAAAACTGACCATTTCTCTTATTGACACCTCTTGACACCTCTAGCTTTTTCCCTATTCCTTTACAGGGGGGACGGTCGCGCAGCGGGTGGTGCTCGGCGTAGGGTGGGGGTACGACACCGGCCGGCGTGCACTTGAATAATTCACCTATTGTCCCGTTTTTCGATGTATTTTTAGGCTTTCTCCACAAATAAGCGTGTTTGTATACACAACGATTGCTCTGAAATACAACCACTCAGAGCTGGCAGACCAACTCGTTTCACCTGTGGAGACACCATACTTCGAATATGTAATAAAAGTGACCATTTGTCTTATCGTTTTATTTTCGCAACAATGTTGCGCGCATCATAGCTCTGAAATGCAACCACTCAGAGCCGGCAGACCAACTTGTTTCATCTGCGGAGACGCCATACTTTGAATGTGTACCAAAACTGACCATTTCTCTGATCGTTTTTTTTTCGCAACAATGACGCCTCTTGTAAGCGCTATATCTCGAAGTTGCAACCACTCAGAGCAGGCAGACCGACGTCATTCACATTAGGGGACTACTCTACAACCCATTGAAGTAAATCTAACCGTATCCATGATCGTTACGAAAAATCCTGTCACCTCTCGGTCTATGTGTAGTTTTGTCAATTCTTCCGTCGACAAAACGTCTTCATGCTACGCGTGCAGGGTCGCGGGTTGTTCGAAAGATATACCGTAACCCTGGTACAGGCAACTGAAGGAACACGGGTGGGTTTTAGTTAGTAAAAGTCTGACACGCCCTCCCGCGCCACCCAGAGCGGGAGAAGTCTTTGATGACTTCACATCCAAAAAAAAAAGGTAAGATTTTAACGAAATTTGAATTGGTACTATCGACAAAACTCCTTTTACACCTTCAAGTTGCTCCTTGTATACATACATTGATTCATTGAAAAAAATCCTGCCCCTATGGTCCTTTGTTTTACTTTGTTATAATTCCAGTATAAACCGATCTCGCATTGTGTAGGATTTCCTTACAATGAGCAGTCAGTGTAAACTGGAACTGTATAGCTTGATGTGTAGCCGTGTGTACATATACTCAGATAATTTTAAGTGTGAACTAAAAATCTGCAAATTTATTTAATTCATTTTATCTTATTTTTACAGATTACACGGAAAACATTGGTGTGGTGGAGCGATAGTGGGGAAACAATGGATTCTGACAGCGGCGCAATGCTTCGATTAGTAAGTTTTTATTCTTTAGAAATCGAAAGGTTTAATAGTATTATTCTAAGGATAACATAAACCATGAAGAGGTTGCTGTGTTGATCGCAAAAAGATGCTTGGGGATTTTAGTGACTTGAGGACTGATGATGCGAAAATTGTAAGTAGGTCTAGGTACCTAAGGTAGGCAATGCGCGTCTGTACCGCAATAGGGAAAAAGGACATGGCGGATTTAAAAAAAAAACTTGTTAGTATTAAAACAAAAAGGTCACTTTTCAAGCAGTTTCTTGGAATCGCCATTATGAGGCCGTTGAATCTGTGATTGAACTAAAATAAATAATTGCCAGTCTGCTACGTGCCACTGAGATCTGAAATTGTTTCAAGCAGTTTCATTTTATAGAATCAGGAAAACGTATTTTCCCTCTTGAAAATCTTAGGTACCAGCAGCAAGGTTACTAGGTACAAACTGTCAAATTTTCTCATTCGATTTTGAACTTAACCGTCAAGATTTTAAGGTTTAAAGTCTGTAAATTTTTTACCCGACTGCGGCGAAGCCCAAAAGGAGGGTTATGTATTTGACCTGTATGTAAGTATGTATGTATGTCCGTTTCTTTGTTCCCTCGTAACTCCTAAACGAATGAACGAATTTGGACGAATTATACGTCTTTAGGTTTGTCTTGGTAGCGCGAGTGTCACTGGCTACATTAAAATCAAAAAGAAAGTAAAATGGCGGATTTGCGATGCCATATTGTGGAGTTCAAATTTTTTTTTTTTCTAATACCATCGAGTGGGATATCAAATTGAAGGGTTTTAAAAGGTGATTACAAAAATATATACAACTTATATGGTTAAAAGCAATTCAAAGTGACAAATCGTAAAAACACGAAAAGAAAATCGAAATCAAAATAACCCTCAAAACTCCTTGCAAGAACTAAATCGTCTGCGAATTTTTTTACATTTGTAAACTAAAAAGCTGGAAATAAAAAAAGTAATTAAAAAAACTAAAAATCCCGACTGCGGTAAAAGTTAAGTTAAAAAAAACTGAAAAGCTAAAAACAAGCCTATTTTAAATTAAATTAAATTTGGAAGCAGGCGGGACCCATTCCATTTTTTATATTTTCAAACACAAGCGGGTCCCGCCTGCTTCCAAATTTAATTTAATTTAAAATGGGCTTGTTTTTAGCTTTTCAGTTTTTTTTAACTTAACTTTTACCGCAGTCGGGTTTTTAGTTTTTTTAATAACTTTTTTTCAAACGACCATTGCGTTTTCCAAACAGCGTAACAAAGGATGAAGTTTCAATTCGAATGGGGTCAGTATTCCGAGACTTCGGCGGAAGAATACTGGCAGTCTTGGACATCAGGAGACATCCTAACTATAGGATGGACCAATACTATCCTGAACATAACCTGGCTATGGTCAAGGTAGATATCTGCATAAATATCATATTAATTTGTTTGACCTATTCTAAGTTGGTTGGGCAGTTGAGTTTGAATCAAAGATATTTTGAGTCCAAACGCTGCCTTTGCGTTTAGGTATTGTGGTCAACAAATAAGGAAAAATCCACTAAAATACTTAGGTACTTAAAATCTAAGTTCGAAGCAACTGTTACCTGAAATATGTTATCCTGGTATTACAGGTGAATCTGCCGATAATTCCAAACAGCAGGATGCAAGCCGTCTCGCTAGCACTCGCTGATGCTGACCTTCCACCGATGTTCGGGGAGGTTGTCGTCACTGGATACGGTTCGGTGGTAATAAAAAAACATTATTCTGATAGTACTTCTAATTGTTGATAATTGTTGGTAATTTGCAATTTCTGGGGAAACTAGTTAAAACCGCTGAAAAGCAAGGAGTAAAATTGATTTTTAGAAAATCATAAGCAATTATCGCATTTACAGTAGTTACTGTTAGCTAAGTAGGTACTAGTACTAGTATCACATTTTCTCTATTGTTTTGTGGAGCATCAATCTGGTATTTACTTCCGCGGGTACCAGGTAACCATGATTGAAAAGCGTTAATCCGTTAGCTATTTGGCACTTCGCCAAGCCAAGGCCACCTAGTTGCGAAACCCGTCATTTATGCAAAAAAAATCTAACACAATCTATCTATCTTTGTTACTCTGTGCTATAGCTACGATTCACTGGATAGGCCGATAAATTTTTTCATAAAGTGATGAAGAAAGAGATATAAGTACCGTATTACCATAGCATTACAGAAAACAGCAGTTTAATTTCAATTTCAACAGAGTTCAAGGGACTTTACAGACTTTACTTTTTTATACATTTGCACGTGTCAAAAAGATCAAGTGTTACGTTACTTCTAATCTAATAGTACTAGGACATTAGAAACTAGCAAGAAGTTAGTCTAATAAAGTTATAACGGTTTGTCAGGTGACTGGACAAATCCGCGAAGGTGAGAATCAAGAGTTGCGGCGGATGATTGTACGAGAGGTATCGAAACCGGAATGTCGCCGTATCTACGGGAATGACTACCACTTGCAACACGACAATCTCTGTCTGCAGAGCGTCCTAAAAGGCGTTGCATTGTGTGCTGTTAGTAGATCACTTTTACTCACCAGCTACTATTAAGTAATTCTTATTTTCAGTACAATGCTTAGGATACTGCCTATACCGTTTTGGCAGTATCTTTCCTACTCTCTCCCTCTCAGAATAATACAATACTTACAATCATTTTTAGGGTTCCGTACCAAAATGGTAAAAAAGGAACCCTCATGGTGTCACTCAGTCTGTCTGTCTGTCTGTCTGTCTGTCTGTCTGTCTGTCTGTCACACCTGGATATCTCAAGAAATACTAATGCTATCAACTTGAAATTTGGAACAGTTTTAGATGACGTTTACCCAACTATTTTGCAAATAAGAAAGAAATAAAAATATTAATGTTTTTTCTGCAACAGGGACTGAAAGGGGGTATTAAAAATTCAAAGTGGGGCTACTAGGGCATGTGGGGTATCATATGAAAGAGCGTTGTTTGCACATTCTCAAACATTTTTTATTTTTTTTTAGGCCGCATAGTTTTCGACTTTTGATGAAAAATGTAAAAAAAAATACCGTTCCCCCCCCCCCCCCCCCTTATCTCCGAAGTTTGCAAAGGGAAAAATCTGAAATTATTCTATGTGATAGAAGTTTATGTAAAGATTACAGGTAAAATAAAACCATGTCTCTAAATAGCACACTTTTTCAGAAATCGGAACGGAACCCTCGGTGCGCGAGTCCGACTCGCTCTTGACCGGTTTTTTTTGTCTTTCTTTCATAGATTCTCTGAATCCGCGGCGCTTTTGATTGAATCTGTTTTCATTGGTCTGTAACTCTGTACCTAACTGCCAAATCCCGCGATACCTTGACCGAGGAAAGTAACAGTAGTTTCAATGTTTTGGTACCAGGGTGACACAGGTGACCCAGCGGTACTTTTTAGTGGACTAAATCGCGCCGGCACACTTTACGGCATAGCGTTGTTTTCCGGCACTGAAGAATGCGCATTCAAGTCCAAGCCAGGAGTATTTGCTAAGGTAATTTTATCATTAGAATTTCTTAACACTGAAAAACACTGTATTATGGCCCTAGCAGTAATAAAAAACTTCTATTGTGTCTCGTTGAGTGTCCTTCAAAGCGTTATTTATCTTCTAATAAGTTATATTTTTTATTTAGCGAATGCTCAGTCAGTCATCATTAGTCATTACCTACATTATCAAAGAATACATAAGTAATAGTACAAGTAGTAAGTACTTAGTAATACTTCAAAATCAGTCTTCTGCTACTGTTCTAGCCTGTTTTTTTATATTTCTATGGTCCACAGTTCCAAAAGTAGTTCACGATATTGATCAGCTTCGAAATGGACTTGACTGAAATAGTAGATTATTAACCAAGGGGATAAAGCAGTGTCTTCTGTCGCGGGTGATGATTTAAATCGCGAGCGTAACGACAGACTCGAGGTTCACTCCCGAGCGTAGCGAGGGTGTTAAAAACTTAAATCACGAGCGAAGCGAGGTATTTAAGACGAGTCCTGAGTGTAGCGAGGGATTTAAGTTCACCCAAGACACACACACACACACACACACACACAGCACATCAGCACATCAGGTTATACCAAACTGTCAAACTCCAAATGATTTACCTTAAAACCAATTTTTTATTTTTTTTATATTGTAGTAAGTTTATTTTAGGTCTGAGATTGTTGTGTATTTAATTAAACTAATGATTTAATTAATGAAACTTAAAATTGTTGTCGGTTAAGTTCAAAATCGAATGAGAAAATTTGACAGTTTGTGGTACTTGACCTTGTGGTAATAGAAGAAAACCGTTAAGATCTACTTAGTTGCCTGTCAACTATTATTGTGTAGGTAATGACTATTTCTGGGTTGTCTAGAACAGTCAGGTATATATTGTACTAGGATCTCATAACAAATATGCGGTAAACTAATTGGATCATGTTTTTTCAGGTAGCCTACAGTCGATTATGGATAGACAAGGTGCTTGCAGATATACCTGAAGCTGAACACGCGCCGGACAGCGCCGATAGCACAGAAAATACAATCCCAATTGATGAGTCAGGACTAAACTAACTTTTTAAACTTAGTAAAGAATTCGCTTAAAGTGTATTTTTATTTCATCGCGTCAGTCAGTCCATGATTAATTTTGATTGATTTTTCGGTGTATGCCTACAGAACTTAATAGTTAGGAATCGGAAAAGAGACACATGTGTAACTCGTCTGTTGCAAAAATCTCCTTGAGAGTTGATGGGAGCAACTAGGACTTGCATTGCAATTAATGTTTTGTAGTCAAAACGTCTAATTGCCTACCTTGCTACTTCTAATCTAGTGCGACACTGAATGCCAATGATGTTAAATACCTCATTGCTGAATGCAGTGATGCTATGAATGAAAGACTGGAGAAACCCAGGTACGTTCCTATCATTATTGTTAGTACAAAATTGGTAGGTACACATTATGACTGCGAAAGTCAGAAGTGACTGGGGGCCTACTCCCTAAGCACGAAGCCCGTAGTTTAGGCCTTCGTTATGGGCGTTTCCTACTCCGTATCACCTACGGATGGATGATTGGTTCGGAGCCCGAACGAAGTATGAATGACAACATAATAAAATTTGCTAGTTGTCCCTACTCCCGAATACTCCCGATGTGTATTTTCCCGTACGAAAAATTTAACTTTTACACTTGTTTTGATGGATCGTAATGTCAGACGGACGGATGAACGGATGGACGGAAAGACGGACGCACTTAAGGAGTAGGCCCCCAGAAACTGAATCTAATATTATTATGTAAGAATATGCACTACTTTATGGAGATACCATCAAGGGGTTGCTCTTTGCTGTTAGGGGAGACAAGGTTATGTTATTTTTATAATATATTCTTGAAATGCCCGCTTGAATAATGAAAAATATGAATGTGTGTATTCATCAATAACGTTTCGTTTTATCTGTGCACATTGCTACGTAGAATGTAACGTTATAAACGTCACAATCATAAAAATACAATAAAAATATCATCACAAAACAAAACGTCAATGACGTCAATCTGTCATTAAGCAAAATGCAACTGTCAAACAATAAATAGAGGTTATGTTTGGATAAGGTAATAATTTTGATTTTACGTAACTTTAAGCGGTTTTCCGACACAACTATTATGGTAGATTGTGGTAGAAGTAAATTATACTATAAAGTTTTCACACAAAATGTGTTCGCGTAAGTGTTTGTTGTGACATTCAGTCTATTTTAGGACTGCAACTATTTAGGCCGAATTGTGTCCAAAGGTTAAGGTTTTGGATGTGATTTAACAGTTTGAGCGGTTAACGCTGACCCTCCCTCGGCTCGTGACGCTCTGACATGGATGAACTGAAGCACAGAGCTGGTGAAAAACTCGAAGCATTGCATGTAAGTAACTCTTGCTAATTTATGATGTCCTGGTAGTTTCGCGCGAAAGTGCGTCGGTTATTCACGTCATTTTTTAGCAAACAATTTAGAAATCGTATTTTATATACAGAAGTTTTGTGTTCAACTGCCCCTTCGTTTGTTTTTGTTATGACAATGAAATGTCATTGCCCTACTTTACCTGCTAGCAAACAACCATGGACTTATATAATTCATTTATTTCAGTCATTTGAAACACCATTTCACATCATTTTTTGTTTCATGACATCATTTTATGCTTATAAATAAAACAACATACAACATTCTGTCAATTTTAATTCACAGGAAATTCCTTTAGCTTCCTGTGCCAAATACCTAATTTTTTGATGCAAAAATCCAACAATGCTTAGTAGGTATTCAATGTTTTATCTAAGTAACTACAATTTATTGCAAACAAAGTCGAGCTATTCCTAGGTACTTTATTTAAGTTAAAAATTTGCAAAATAAAGATGGTTATTAATCTTGCTACCTGTATATTTGCTATTGTTATGAACTTTAGAAAAGTATACTTTGTGGTTTATTTTTAAATTATACATTATTATAACATAAAAAACTATTTTTATTTATTCAACTTTATCCATTTAAATCAATGTTCAGAAACAATGTCTTGTTCTTCTTTGTGTTGCTGGCACAACAGTTATTTAAATTTCTTTGGTCCAAAATGTTGCCACTTCCACTAGAAATAATTTGCCAGGATATTAAACAAAAAAAACACCATTAAATAGATGATAACTAGGCAGTTGAAGAAAGCCTTTGCAAGCAAAGCAGAAATTGCAAAACATAGAGATAAAGATAAAGATAAAGATAAAGATTTTTTATTTGTCCAAAACATGAGTATACACACATAGCATGCAAGATGTTAAAAAAAAAATATATATATCTGTCATGTTTTGCCTCATCGGCGTACAAATATAAATAGTTAAGTTAGGTTAGGTTTTATATTGTAGGATTTATCTATCCTATGTTTTTGGATATAAGTAATCTACGAATAGTTTGGGCCTGGAGCAACGATTCGATGATCGATGATGATAGGTAATGAATTATCACATTAACGATTTTTTTTTTCTCAAAACAATGTCATGCAAATATTATTAATACAATATTATATAAAATGTCATTCCTCGTCAAATTAATTAAAAATGTCATGATAATTATAAGAACATTAAAAATAATAAATCATCAAAACATAATCAAAATTTCTCATCAAAAAACTCATTCAAATTATAATAAGCTTTATCTGCTATAATATGACTAATAAATTATTATTAACACGAACGGGATATTTACCATGTTTTCTGTTATGTTCGAGTTCCCTATATTTCGGCACTGTTGCAAGCACCATGATCACGGATAAACTGAAGTAAGTTATGGTGCTGGTGGTGGTTGGTGGTTTAGTCATGGTGCTTGCAACAGTGCTGAAATATCGGGAACTCAAACATAACAGTAAACATGGTAAATATCCCGTTTGTGTTAATAATAATGTTAGTGACCATGACAGTTTAAAAACTTATAATAAATTAAATAAAATATATACTGATTTACATTTTTCTATAACATTATGCATTTATTTCACATGTATTTGCTCAGGTAGCTGCTAAAACTGCCGCAGACAATGGAAAATCAAGAGTTAGTGATGCCGTCCAAACTACTGTGGATGCTGTTCAAAGGGTATTTATGTACTTTATTTTACAAGAATACTTTCATCCTATAATATAAGCCACACGGGTCGATCCATCAGGTTAAGCTACGCTTGCCGGAGTTGGTCCGTAATGGGTGACCATCTTTACATACCGAGACTCCTCCGTGTCCGGATAGCACGTTAAGCCGTTGGTGCCAGCAGTCATTCTTGGATCTTTGACAGTCGTTACGGGTCGTCAGAAGCCCGAAAGTCTGACAACCAGTCTTACCAAGGGGTATCGTATTACCCAGTTACTGGGTTGACAAGGTCAGATAGGCAGTCACTCCATGTAAAATACTGGTATTCTGCTGCATCCGGTTAGACTGGAATCCGACCCCAACGTAGTTGGGAAAAGGCTAGGCAGATTGACTTTCATCCTATAATACAGATTACAGATTCAGACTAAGATCATTGTCTGATTAGTCATATTATTCTTGGTCCTTTAGGATGAAAGTTGGTAAGATAGATAAGATAAGAACTTGTGTCAGTCCACAGTTACACAAGTTCTCTGATTTACTAATATGTTTTGAAAAAAATAAGAACTTAGTAGTAATAAAATTTTTACAAATCAAATCAAATCAAATAATTTATTTGCATAATACAGGTTACAAAGGGTGTTACAAGTATAAAAAAGTACATTGTATTATAACCTACTGAGGTGTGCAAATAGGTAATATTAATAATAGGTAAGATAGGTAGGTATATTTAATATGTAATATTAGGTAGGTACTAAGCAAAATTAAATAATTATTAGTAAATTAAATTGAGTTACATAAAAAAAAAAAAACAAAACATAAAACAAAACTGTTTAGTTTTATAAAACTTTGTGTCTTAATAATTAATGTTTTAAAATAGTGTTACTCCAGACGAAATTATTTTAATTAATATTGACATGCATATTTTATTTTAAATAGATTTATGATTCATATAGGTTGAATTATATTAAATTAATGATAACTGTGCACTAATTCTATAAAATAGTTCAATATTGATTATTTGGCGAATCCTGTTTGGCTGAATGTCACTTATTCATGACAAATAAACACTGACCTCCAATGAATTAGACGGATATCAAGTTAAATATTTTAATGATTGTTATATTTTGAGTTTTGACCCTAGGTCAAACAAACTTGAGAATTATTTCATTATACATATTTTATTCTAAATATAATTATGGACTATTATTAGTTTCTGTCGAGGAGCTCGTGGCTAAGTAATAACAGCCGCACGGATCGATCAATCAGGTTAAGCTACGCTTGCCGGGGTTGGTCAGTGGATGGGTGACCATCTTTACATATCGAGACTCCTCCGTGCCTCGGAAAGCACGTTAAGCCGTTGGTCCCGGCTGTCATTCGTGGATCTTTGACAGTCGTAACGGGTCGTCAGAAGCCCGAAAGTCTGACAACCAGTCTTACCAAGGGGTATTGTATTACCCAGTTACTGGGTTGTGGAGGTCAGATAGGCAGTCGCTCCATGTAAAATACTGGTACTCAGCTGCATCCGGTTAGACTGGAAGCCGACCCCAACATAGTTGGGAAAAGGCTAGGCAGATTTTATTAGTTTCTGTCCGTTTCAAGCATTTTTTGGGCATCCCCCTTTTGCTATTAAGGCTGCAGTCTTGCAAAATTCACTCGCGGCGAATTATTTGGGAAACTTTGTATTTTTTTTTAAACAAAAGTAATGAAATAACATGAAATATTATTATAGAACGTAAATAACCATAATATAAGTAATAGCTGGTTATTTTTTTTAAGTTCATCTGTGTGGATTATGTTAGGTAAATACAGCGTTAAATACAGCTCTTTCGCGCCAACAACGATTCGAGTTATGTTTGTGCACTTACATTGGGCAATACAAATTTTATTTGGAAAATCTGTTCAGCGCATAATTGTTCCCATATTCTCGTCTTCAAAATGCGCTGATTACTTTTTTCAAATTATCTTTAATTTTCTTAATTCAGATGTCACAATGTCATTGAAATTCTCTGCTTTTATCTCTTAATAAACGGTTTGTTCCATAATAACAATGCATCGTATGCATGTAAAAGTTTTTTAATTGAATGCCAAGAATTCAATAAAGCAAGTACTAAAAAAAATTGCACCTAAATCACCTTACTCTAGCAATAATAATAATCTCAAAAGACCTCCAAAACAGAGTTTATGAACAAGAATTGCGAGGGAAATTTCTTAGTGGGTCGGAGCGTTTTGGACGTCTTTGGAGATTATTATTACTGTTAGAGTAAAATGATTTAGATGCTATTTTTTTTAGTATTTGCTTTATTGAACTCTTGGCATTAAACAAACCAAATTTTACATGCATACGATGCATTGTTATTATGAAACAAACCGTTTATTAAGTGATAAAAACAGAGAATTTCGATGACATTGCGGCATCCGAATTACGAAAATTAAAGATAATTCGAAAAAAGTAATCAGCGCATTTTTAAAACGAGAATATGGGAACAATTATGCGCTGAACAGATTTTCTAAATAAAATGTGTATTGCCCAATGTAAGTGCACAAACATAACTCGAAATGTTGTTGGCGCGAAAGAGGTGTATTTAACGCTTTATTTACCTAACATAATTCACCCAGATGAACTTAAAAAAAATAACCAGCTATTACTTATATTAAGGTTATTCACGTGCTATAATAATATTTCGTGTTATTTAATTACTTTTGTTTAAAAAAAAATACAAAGTTGCGCAAATAATTCGCCGCGATTGAATTTTGCAAGACTGCAGCCTTAAGTTAAATCATTATGCATACTTACATAAAAACACCTATCAATACCTAAACATTTTAGTACGTGAATATACCCCAAAAAATGACAACTTTTTGAGAGTAATTAAATGAAAAAAAAACAGAATTAAGTTTATACAACCGGCTGCACACAATGCTTGTCTGCTCTCATTACACACACACAAATATACTGGCTGTAATTTTAATCGCCGTTATCCTCTTAAGGGGTCATTGTACTCATCATTATAAACAACTTTTACTATGGGACCAAACCTGAAATCGCGAAAAAAAATCAGCTCTTCAGTATATTTTGACGAATTATGCGAACATAAATGCACTGAACAGCAGATTTTTTTTTCGCGATTTCAGGTTTGGTCCCATAGTAAAAGTTGTTCATAATGATGAGTACAATGACCCCTTAAGAGGATAACGGCGATTAAAATTACAGCCTGTATAATAGAAAGACAGAAAGAAAGTCACATGGAGGGGGCATAACGCTTTTTCCTGATGTGACGATTTCCAACAGTCAACTCCTACAGCAAACGGCGTTAAGGAACTTTGTTCCAAAAGTAATCAGCTTTTGTAAAGATATCTATTGAGCCTTCCCTATTTAACTACAGAACAGCAGATTTCTTAGCCCTAAGAATCAGCTTTTAAAATGATACCTTCATCAGAGTGTAGGTACTATGCGTGCCAACTAAGAATAGGATCGCGCTTGCTTCAACTTCACACGGTAGCTGTCAAATTAGTACGCATGGGTAATGAAGTTCGCGAGTATCGCCATACTATTGCGGAACAAAATGGCGTCTTGACAGCACTATTCATATTTTGCACGCATAGTAGCATTCCCCCAGTGTACGAGTATACTACTGAGCTTAAGGTCTACTTTATGAAGTAGACCTTAACTTCCTCATTTACTATGCGTGCCAACTAAGAATAGGATCGCGCTTGCTTCAACTTCACACGATAGCTGTCAAATTAGTACGCATGGGTAATGAAGTTCGCGAGTATTGCCATACTATTACGGAACGAAATAGCGTCTTGACAGCACTATTCATATTTTGCACGCATAGTAGCATTCCCCCAGTGTACGAGTATACTACTGAGCTTAAGGTCTACTTTATGAAGTAGACCTTAACTTCCTCATTTACTATGCGTGCCAACTAAGAATAGGATCGCGCTTGCTTCAACTTCACACGATAGCTGTCAAATTAGTACGCATGGGTAATGAAGTTCGCGAGTATTGCCATACTATTACGGAACAAAATAGCGTCTTGATAGCACTATTCATATTTGGCACGCATAGTAGCATTCCCCCAGTGTACGAGTATACTACTGAGCTTAAGGTCTACTTTATGAAGTAGACCTTAACTTCCTCATTTACTATGCGTGCCAACTAAGAATAGGATCGCGCTTGCTTCAACTTCAAACGGTAGCTGTCAAATTAGTACGCATGGGTAGTGAAGTTCGCTAGTATTGCCATACTATTGCGGAACGAAATAGCGTCTTGACAGCACTATTCATATTTTGCACGCATAGTAGCATTCCCCCAGTGTACGAGTATACTACTGAGCTTAAGGTCTACTTTATGAAGTAGGCCTTAACTTCCTCATTGTCTGTTGTAGATTCGCGACGCATTCCACGACATCTGGCACAACGAGCTGATCGCGGAAGGTCGACAGCGCGCGGCGGCCTGGACGAAGGAGGCCGTACGACGCATCAAAGAGGGGGCGCCTCCCCTGTCGCCCGTGTTGCTGTATGAGGAGCTGGTGGCCTTGTGGCATGACAGAGGTTGGCACATAGTTCACTATAACATGTGATGACCAGAATCTTAATATTGAAACCATCTATTTATCTTAATAAATGAGTAAAAAAAAAACATTTCTTTTTATGTATTTTACTAAGTGTACATTATGTGGTGGAGAAAATAAACGTTTTTTATTATTATATCTGTCTCTTGCAGTATGGCGTCGCAGCATGTTAATATTCGCGTGTGGAGTAGTAGTGGGAGGAAGTGCCGGCGTGCTGGTCGGCCTGAAGGTAGCGCGCCGCGTGCCCAGCGGGCCGCACGCGCGTGCCTTGCACTCGCAGCCTGACCAGTCTGTTATCCTGGTAGAGGATTCTGTGGCACCCGGTAAGACTTAGCTCACTTGCACCACAAATCAATAAATGCTTTTAGCAGTCCACGGGGCTGATTCAGTAGAAATGCCACGCGCTGAAGGTATAAGAGTTACGCGATAGAAAGAGAGGCAATGTGTAGGTGAATATAACTGTAGGTAATTAGCGTTCTGCGAACTGAATTGCACTTTATTGTGCCGTTGCAAGAGTGGCTTTTTGTTTAAGTGATTTTGCGGGGTGTCCCATCTGTATTAATCTGTGGTTTAGCTCTATACATATTATTTAAAACATCATTGTGTGTCTGTAGAGCAGTGGTGGCCCAGTGGTATCGGCCGTGACTTACGAGTTGTAGGTCGTAGGTTCACCACTGTTCTCAAAACGGTGAAGGAAAACACCGTGAGGAAACCGGCATGTCCTAGAACCACAAATTCCAAGACGTGTGACATCCACCAACCCGCAATGAGCCCGCGTGGCGGGCCTCCTCTCGGTGAGGGGGAGGGCCCACTCCCAGCCTGTGTCCCAGCAGCAACATTATAGGCGGATTATGATATGTCTCTGTCATCTTCAAACTATTGACAGAAACAGAAAAATGTTTTAAATTCATCTAGCACTAAATGTATTTAGTTATTTGTGGTGCAAAAAGGCCTAAATGTAAGTTACAAATGTAATGATACCTTCATTTGTAAAATTGTTAAACAGCTGTGAATTTTGTAATAAATAAATAAATATCCTTGGACATTTCACACAACGCCATCTAGTCCCAAGCTAAGCAACCTAATGCTTGTGTTATGGTAACGAGATGGCTGATAAACTACTTATATACATTTTTTTTGTAAATACATACATATTATAGATAGAAAACACCCAGACTCGGAACAAATACTTGTAGGTCGTACAAATATTTGTTCCGTGCGGGAATCGAACCCGCGACATGCTGCGCAGCAGTCAATCGCTCAACCACTGCGCCAACCGTGTCGTCAAAATACATCAATGAACCCGTTTAGGCTAAAATGAATAAAATAAAAATAGCTATATCCTTTTTCTGCCAGTTTTTTTTTTTTATAGGAGTCTTAGTAAAAGCACAGATTAATACAGATGGGACACTCCGCAGTTTAGGTATGAAGCTACAAGTACGCGGCGGGCCCCGTCCGCGGGGCTAATTCAGTAGGTCAGAAGGTATAAGAGTTAGAGATAAAGAGAGGCAACTTGTAGTTGAATATAACTGTAGGTAATAAGCGATGTGCGACCTGAATTGAACTTTATTGTGTCATAGCAAGAGTCGCTTTTTATTTACTTAAATACTTTTACCACAGATTAATACAGATGTGACACTCCACATCTGTATTAATCTGTGCTAAAAGTATTATTAATTATTATTTAATATACTAGTCAGTGTCTCGTTAATGGTGATCATTTGGACCAAGTCCCATACATTTTTGGCTAATGCCCTTTCAAGTCCTGACCCTGTCGTTTAAGTAATGACTTTCGTTCTGCCACATAGTCGAACTAATATAGGTAATTTTTCACGCATTTGCCGCATGCTTTCTCTTGCGAATCCCATTCGTGGTGAAATAGATGTCTTTGCTGGTTCTGTAGCCTCAGTTAGGACCAAGCTTAGTCTTAATTGTATAATCATGTTTATATTTATTTTTTCTGTTTCTAAACTTTTCATTATGTGTCTGTGGAAAATTTCACAATTTGTAAGTTTTGTTTAACTGTTTTTTTTTTAAATTAATACTTAGTAAGTGTTTAACATAAAAAATGCATGCTAGATTCACATCCAGTAGATGTCAATCAGACCTATTGTGTTTAACTGTTTTATTGCATTTGAGATTGTACATCAGTTTTGTGAATTAAATTTAAAAAAAAAAAAAAAAAAAAAAATATGTTTTATATCCTCATGAAACTCAGAAAAAAACTATTTCAGAGAAGCTCCTTTACAAATTTGTATTTTATTCAGTATATGTTGTATTCAGGTGCGGGCACGGGCGAGGTTTTGGTGCGTGTGCAAGCGTTCAGTGTCTGCACGGTAGACCGCGGCGCGCTCCGCGGTCGGGCACAGCTGTTGCGGTCGCTGGTGTACCGCGGTCACGTCACCGTGGGGAGAGGGTTCGCGGGTAAGCTCCTGGTTGCTTATAGTCACCTGGTATTTTCATTAAAATCAATCAATCTGCCTACCCTTTTCCCAACTATGTTGGGGTCGGCTTCCAGTCTAACCGGATGCAGCTGAATACCAGTATTTTACATGGAGCGACTGCCTATCTGACCTCCACAACCCAGTAACTGGGTAATACGATACCCCTTGGTAAGACTAGTTGTCAGACTTTCGGGCTTCTGACGACACGTAACGTCTGCCAAAGATCCTCGAATGACAGCCGGGACCAACGGCTTAGCGGGCGTTCCGAGGCACGGAGGAGTCTCGTTTGTAAAGATGGTCACCCATCACGGACCAACCGCAGCAAGCGTAGCTTAACTTGATGGATCAACCCGTACGGCTGTTATTACTTAGCCACGAGCTCCTCTCTCCTCTTTTATAATTCGTTACATAACGTTGCTAAATTGAAGAGTACAACTGTGTCGTAGGATGACGACAGAAGTGACAGGTATTACGTTTAGTCGGTTAACCAGAAACGTTTTGTTTTGTTTTTTTTTTGTTTACCTTTATTTAATTACCTCAACCGATGGACTATATGTTAGGCTCGCTTGATTTGTATATCGCTTTTTTTTGGTGCAAGCGGTTGCCCCGCTTGATAATTTCCTAAAACCTATTTAAAAACTGAACAGCTGAAGAAACCGTAATTAATATTTTGTTCCAGGCGTTATATTAGATGTTGGTCAAGGCGTGACAGACCTAGAGATGGGTGACGAAGTGTGGGGATGCGTCGCAGAATGGAGCGGCGGCGCGGCCACCGAACTGCTAACTATTCGCAGGTGAGAATATCTTCCTGACATGTTATGCGAGCTTAGTAACACTCCGCAGTTTAGGTATGAAGCTACAAGTACGCGGCGGGCCCCGTCCGCGGGGCTAATTCAGTAGGACAGAAGGTATAAGAGTTACGCGATAGAAAGAGTGGCAACTTGTACTTGAATATAACTGTAGGTAATAAGCGTTGTGCGACCTGAATTGCACTTTATTGAGTCGTAGCAAGAGTCTCTTTTTATTTAAATGATTTTGCGGAGTGTCCCATCTGTATTTATCTGTGGTAATGTGTAAGTTGAGCCAATGTCCTGTCAGGCCTTTTATTTCTTCCTTATGAAAGTTAATAATCTGACAATTAATATTATCAGTACATCTCTCTAAGTTAGCTTCGTTCTCTTTAACTGTGATTTCGGTAATCATGACATTTTGGAACAAATCTAACTTAGAAAGATCTATTAAGGTTGATGCGCCAGGGTAGCCCGCGAAATTCAAAATTTCTTAGGTTTTTTGCAATTTGTAGGTCAATGTGAGCTTGTATGTTGATTAAAATATGATTCGCGGCCGTAGCTGATATGGCTTTACAGAATTATAATCATTAGAATCAGCAATACAACTCCATATGTTAGCTTTTATCTCAAGTCTAGCGATTTCATGAAATCATGAGGTTTGAGGTAAATGCTAACTTATGAAGTTGTATTGCTAATTCTAATGATTATAATTCTGTAAAGCCATATTAGCTACGGCCGCGAATCTTATTTTAATCAACATACAAGCTCACATTGACCGACAAATTGCAAAAAACGTAAAAAAATTTGAATTTCGCGGGCTAGCCTGGCGCTTTCGCCTTAATGATTCTTTTGGTTAAAATTATGTAAATACATATTTGTTAAAGCCGCGTATCATATTTTTATCTAGGGTACACACAGCTACACATCAAGCTATACATTTCCAGTTTACACTGACCTCTAACTGTAAGGAAATCCTATACAATGCGAGATCAGCTTATACTGGAAATGTGTAGCTTGATCTGTAGCCGTGCGTACATACAACCTGATACTCACCTGCAAATTGCAAAAAAACGAAAGAAAACCCGTGTAGGTAAGATTTCTTAAATAAAATAATAAATATAAAACCTTAAGGTCCCTTCTACCTTTGTTCTCCTAGTACCCGGGTGAGCAAGCGTCCCCGCAATCTAGCAGCTGACACGGCGGCGTCCTTGCCGTGGGCGGGGGGCGAAGCCCTAATAGCGCTCCGAAACCTATCTTACACACCTGAGAACTCCAAAGGAAAACGGTAAGCGCTTACAATGTTTACACCCCGACTACAAAGCGAAGAAGAACATCACACTTATAATATTATAAAGGCGAAAGTTTGTGTGTGTATGTTTGTTACTTCTTCACGCTCAAACGGCTGGACGGATTTGGATGAAATTTGGTATGTAGATAGCTTATACCCTGGATTAACATATAGGCTACTTTTTTTATCCCGATCTACGAGGGTGAAACCGCAGGGCGCAGCTAGATGTTATAAAAGTTCTTGTTTATGGAAGATGTCAAAGACTAAAATACGATTTCATTTTAGTTCTTAGTTATTTCATTTCTCATTCAGTCTCCTACAAACTTGACCTACCAGACCAACCAGGCCTGACTTGTTACCAGGATAACATAATTTAGAACAAGTTGTATTGTTGTACAGAGTGGCAGTATGCGGCGCAGCCAGCGGTGAGGGCTGCGCGTTAGTTCAGCTACTGAGCACGTGGGGCGTGCACGTCACCGTCGTCGCGCCCAGGCACGCCGCGCTCACCTTGAAGGACCTGGGTAATGCTGCTTCTTCATCTCTTATGTTTGCCTATTGCTTGATTACAAATAAGACATTCTAATTAAGAAATCGGATAGTTCAGGTATGGCGGATACGATTCTGCCATAAAAAAAAAATCAAACTGCCTAGCCTTTTCCCAACTATGTTGGGGTCGGCTTCCAGTCTAACCGGATGCGGCTGAATACCAGTATTTTACATGGAGCGACTGCCTGTCTGACCTCCACAACCCAGTAACTGGGTAATACGATACCCCTTGGTAAGACTGTTTGTCAGACTTTCGGGCTTCTGACGACCCGTAACGACTGTCAAATATCCACGAATGACAGCCGGGACCAACGGCTTAACGTGTTTTGCGAGGCACGGAGGAGTCTCGGTATGTAAAGATGGTCACCCATCTACTGACCAACCCCGGCAAGCGTAGCTTAACCTGACGGGTTGACCCGTGCGGCTGTTATTACTTAGCCACGAGCTCCTCTGCTCGAGCTCTGTCATCGGACATTATGTTTCGCAAGTTGGCTAGATCTCTTGCAAAGACGGTTTTGTGGATACGCCTCTATGGTTTGAGACCCGCAACATTGTTTCTGTCACTTGTTTAGCGAACGATTGACAGAGAGAAAACAGTGTTTTAAATTCGTGGTGCAAGCTTCATATTTTGTAATATTATGTTAGTTCTATATGGTTTCTATTACAAATTAACAATTTTCGGACTTTTTCCTTTATTTGTGTTGTGAGACCTTGCTCCTTGCTAAATTTCATGATTCTAGGACAACGGGAGGTAGACAGAGTCTTGACAGACAGACAGACAGACTGACAGACAAACAGACAGACAAACGACAGACAGACAGGCAAACGGACAGACAGACAGACGGACAAACAAGTGATCCTATAAGGGTTCCGTTTTTTTCTTTTGAGGTACGGAATCCTAAAAATTATACATTTACTTAATGTAATACACAGGCATTATAATAATATAAATTATATGTATATTTTATGTGATTGAAGTCACAATTTTACCACTAGGTTGCCTGGAACAGTAAGTTTACAAGAACCAGAATGTACTAACTCGTTGAAAATATAATATCTGGGGGCAATTCCTTTAAAAACGATTCATTTCCTGAATTCCCAGCAATTTATTATGATTGACATATTTGACGTATTTGACATTAAACTTCAGTAAAGCAATTCATAATTTGTGGACCATTTTACGAATCTCCACACAAAATTGTCAAACAGATGAATTGCGTGCTATGAATTGTACGCAGATAAATTATGAATTGTCAGTTTGTGACCGTTTTACGATTTCAAATATGATTCATAATACCTATTAGCCTATTATGATTCTGCCAAAATGGCTTTTTAAGCCCCCCCGGTATCTTCATTTGAAACGAAACCCCTGCACATTATTTACCTGTTATATGTTGTGTTACCAGGCGCGCAGGACTTCGTGGATATCGAAGGCAACCGCGAGTCGGGCGCGTGGTCGAGCCTGGAGGCGCGCGCGCGCCGCACGGGCCCGTGGGACGCCGTGCTCGCCTGCGCCGCAGCGGAGGTGCCACCTCCCGCGCTCGCCAACAAACCTGCTTTGCTCAAGTATTACCTTAGTACAATGCGATTCAAATAAGAATAAGAACGTCAATGACCTCTATCTGTCAAATGTTGATTGAAAAGTACTTTTTGCAAAGAAAACTTATTTGCGTATCAATAACGTTTTTTTTTTTTGTTGAACCGAGTCTTACTTAAATCAAACTGAAAAAAAAACATCAAAAAATTATTCATTATTAGTTTTTTTTTTTAAATTATACTACTTTCTTTCATATTTTCATTGTTGGCAACAATTTTTCTCATTTTTTTCAAATTCTTCGTTCATGATTCGTAAATAAATGTTATTTAAAAAATATCTTGTTTTGCTCACCCTACCCAATTTATTCGATTTGACAGCTATGACGTCACAGCATGGCGCTAAGTCGATCCTATTCTTATTTGAAACGCATTGTACATATCTTTAGCAATAAAATGTTTTACTAGCTGGAAGTCAATTAGAAAACTTGTCTTCGTGACGTCGAAACTCTGATACTAGATAACGCGGCATTCTATTCCGCTTACCCGCTGTGCAATCGCTTTGTTGTACTAAAAAGTCTAATTACCCACCAGGGCCACAGCGCCTCGCAGAGCTTTCCTGGACCTCCGACCAGGCCCGATGATCACCGATCGACTCCCGACGCCCTTCGCCATCATATTCGCCACTACATTCTACACTTACAGGGTCTTTAGGGTAAGTTCACCCTTTTAACTCCTGGTAAAGATGTTTAGAGGAACAGGGTGTAAAGTTCACTCATCCTCAGGATCCTCCGACCAGACGGGTGTTGTGTCTGGTGGGCTACTGCCCGACGGTTGATGTCGGTAATGCTAGTCGTAATGCTAGTCGCGTGGTAAACTCTAATTGCGCGATGCAGGCTCAGAACAATAACAAAGCATAGAAGGAAGGCTAAAAACAGAATTCTGTAACTACCTTTATTCCCGTTCTATTATTAGGTACGATAAAGGATGTGGGAAAGAGATAAATGTTTTACTCTTTGTTTTACTTTCTTGGCATGGTCACAAGATCAATTGTCATTTGGTTAAAAAAGTTATAGTATGACGCGGCCAAATTTGATAGTACTTTGTTTCAATGTCTGACAGTTCGTTCATTGAACTAGCTGACTTATTCGCGTGTTCATTGTTTACGTGTCTGTCGTAATATTCCATGGTTTTGCGATGTTTTAATAATATTTCTACTGTTAGATTGCATGAATTCTTTGTTTAACTACAAATAGTGAGTGTGTGGACGCTGTGGAGCAATTTCTTGTATGGTTGGGGGCTGCAAGTCCCATTCATAGCGAAAATAAAATGAACAACAAATATTGACCTTCCATCGGTAAGTTTTTGCTCAATTTCTTGTTGCCTAAGATCTGATAAACGAATATAAATACATAACAAATATTGCTGTGTCACTATATAGCTGAAACCAGTCGTAATATTTATTCCAATAGAAGTTATCAGCGAATATTCGGAAATTGTTTTGGGGTTATCTTGATCAGCCATAGTGACGTAAATAATGTTGTCGATACTTTTCTTTTACAGATTTCCTAGACGATGTGAAAAAAAAATGGATAAATTGTATTGGTAGACGAAATTGGACTCCAAACAGCACAGCCACATAATATGCTCCAAACATTTTACTTTGTATTCATTTGGTAATGAACCTATGAAATGGATGTAGCATGTTCTTTAAGTCGTCACTTAGAGTACATGCTGTTCCTACATTATTTGTTATGGATAGAACAGATGAAATGGTCTTGATATATTATGATATAATTAAGGTATTTTATTGGCAATAAATAGTATCCCGTTCAAATTAAAACTTGATTTATTACATTACAGGAAATACTTATGGAAGTCTGCGAAGAAGGACATAGCGCAATACTGCAAATTAAAAAAACCGCTCACCATCAACAGTAATCTAACATGAAGACAGGTATAACATTCAGAAATATGTTCACTTGATATATGCGATACAATGATATTATATTAAAAATATCATTGATGCGATATCATTCTTCTAATTATCCCAGTCGGAAATATAATCGAGTGCAAATTTATTTATTTATTTTTAATACAAAATACGTAATTGTAGGATCCCGTAGCAATGGAAGTTGAAACAGGACCTAGTACATCGGTACAAATTAATGAATCGCCACTGATCTTGACATCTCGTGAAATCATCTCACATCAGTCAGGTAAGACATACAAATAAAACTATTTACCTAAATAAAAATGTTGATAAAAAATCTTACATAAATTTTATTGAGAACTGTTTGTTTTAGGAATTCTTGACACAGATGACAATAACAAATTCAGAAATAATTGGATTCCATCCCGATTCAAGAAGACTGCGCTTTTGGCGAGTTCCTGGTCGCCAGAGCCGACTCCAGAATCCTCAGGAAGTTCATCCGTACCAGGGCGGAATGATTATGGTGTGGGCTGGAATTCGACTAACAGATTATTAAAGTGGCTAGGCATTTTATTTTTTTATTTAAAATATTATCTTTTATTTAAAATATTATCTGGTCGTTATTTATTTTTTTATGTACGAAAAGTTTTTGTCGCTTTGGTACCATTTTAAATTTTCATAATAAATTTTATTTTTTCACTAACTACCATTTTATTTAATCAAATAATTCAAATCTCTATTAAATTACGCTTTACTGATTTACAATAATATATGTTACATAAAAAGTATTAAAATAAAAATTATTTGGTAAGTACTTTGAATACCCTTTTTCCCTAGACTTTGTTGAGTAGTCTATGATGTAATCTAAAATTCAAATAAATATGAGAAAGTAAGTTGCTAAAAACATTTGCAAAACCGAATGTCTCCCACTTCTTTTCAATAAACTCATCAGTTATTATGGCAACTAAATACATTCGGGTTTAGCCGGGTCAGATTTAATACATGAAGAGCTGTCGGGAACCAAGGAAGACTTTGGTGATGATGATGACGAACTATTTAGTTCATACTTAAAGTATTGTTTCATTTTGAACGAATATATTAAGTATTGGTATCATAAGTATGCTTAGTTACTTTAAAATTTTTGGTACGCACGGCTACAGATCAACTATACATTTCCAGTATAAGCTGATCTCGCATTGTATAGGATTTCCTTACAATGAGCGGTCAGTGTAAACTGGAAATGTATAGCTTGATGTGTAGCCGTGTGTACCTACGGTTATTATTCTTGGCAGTGTAAGAAAGAATGTCATTGTAAATTCTATCGACGTTGAAATTTAGTGGGTACATCACTAGTCAGAATAAAATGAATGACAACCTACAAAATTTCGAAACTTCTTCTGTATACGTGTCCTTCTTTAACATCATAGCGGCTCCATAAGTCAAAATGAAACAAATATATTGAGTTCAGTTGCTATTTTAACACTACTTCTATGCTTTGTTATTGTTCTGAGGATGCAGGATTGCGTGACGTCATGTCTTTTGTGATGCGTAGTTCGTATGTGGCGATGTAGATGCCGCCACAGATGATTGAAACAGTTATTCAGTCCGTTAACTTAACCAGTCAAAACGAGTCCACCAACGAATTTTATAGTACTGATAACTTTATAACTTACTAGCTTCCACCTGTGGCTTCGCCCGTGTGGTATGTCGATAAAAACTAGTCTATGTCCTCCCCTAGTGTTCAAAGTATCCCCGTACAAAATTTCATCAAAATCGGTTCAGCCGTGAAAGCGTAACAAACAAATATGCAAAAATCATATTATATTTTCTCTTTTTAATATTAGTTTAGATCTACTTCCGTACAGGAGTACCCAAGTAATATGGCTTATCGATGTACCTGCGCAGAAGATGAATTTTCAAAGCGCGGGAAATGCTATTGACCAATCGGCACGCTCCACGCTTTTTCCTGTACCGCTATTGGTCGGTAGCTGCCGCCATGTTAGCGCGCGCCGCTTGACAGCCGCCATACTTGCGAGTGAGACGGAACTAACAGCTGCAGTGTAGCGGTTGATTGTAAGTTTTAAGTATTCTCGTTAATCTTGGGGGCCATACTTCTTTTCTGTGCGAACGAAGATTCACGACGCGCCTTATTAGTTGAGTATTACTGTACGCAAAGTTTATTTATTTAAAAATAAACACACTATCATCTTTACAGGATGGTTATTAAATTATGCGCTTGGTCGTGGAATTACGAACACAAACCAGTTATACAATACAACATACTTATCTACATAATATCATACCAATGTATAAACTGCATAATTTTGTTTTACAGTGGCTGCTAGGCTGTGGCTCTAATACCGACTGGCTGGAAGACAGGTTCAGGCTGCGAGACGGACTGGACACGCTCACCAAACTAGTAGACCGCGGCGCGATGGCCCCTATACTTGATAAGGTAAGAGTTACCCTTAATCGTTTGCCCTTAATCTATACAGGTTGTTTCTTTTAAGGTGTCAAGTCAGTGCGAGCTGATAGCAGAGTACCATACTTATCGATTTAACCACCATGTATGTTCTACGATTTTTTGTAGTTTTCGAGTTATTTTGGATCCCTCATTTCATATCAATGGTAGTGGTTAAGGATAGAGTAGGTATAAAATTCATGTTTTTATTATCAACTGAGCTCCGCTTAAACGTAGAGGAATAGTAAATATCAGGATTGACAAAAATATGCAAAGATAATTTATAAAATATGAAAATCACAAGATTTCAGATGCTTACACCTCTTTCAACAACCGATTTCAGCAAATAATGCCCTATTTAATATGGAATAATATGGAAGTGAGTGTTGGGTGTGGCTAAAGAAGCATGAATGTAGAATAAACGCTGTGGAAACGCGTTCCTTGCGAAGCATGTGTGGTGTGACTGTGAATGATAGGCTGAGGAATGATGTGATAATGCAACGGTGCTGTGTAATAAATGCTGTGGAAATGCGCTCCTTGCGAAGCATGTGTGGTGTGACTGTGAATGATAGGCTGAGGAATGATGTGATAATGCAACGGTGCTGTGTAATAAATGCTGTGGAAATGCGCTCCTTGCGAAGCATGTGTGGTGTGACTGTGAATGATAGGCTGAGGAATGATGTGATAATGCAACGGTGCTGTGTAATAAATGCTGTGGAAATGCGCTCCTTGCGAAGCATGTGTGGTGTGACTGTGAATGATAGGCTGAGGAATGATGTGATAATGCAACGGTGCTGTGTAATAAATGCTGTGGAAATGCGCTCCTTGCGAAGCATGTGTGGTGTGACTGTGAATGATAGGCTGAGGAATGATGTGATAATGCAACGGTGCTGTGTAATAAATGCTGTGGAAATGCGCTCCTTGCGAAGCATGTGTGGTGTGACTGTGAATGATAGGCTGAGGAATGATGTGATAATGCAACGGTGCTGTGTAATAAATGCTGTGGAAATGCGCTCCTTGCGAAGCATGTGTGGTGTGACTGTGAATGATAGGCTGAGGAATGATGTGATAATGCAACGGTGCTGTGTAATAAATGCTGTGGAAATGCGCTCCTTGCGAAGCATGTGTGGTGTGACTGTGAATGATAGGCTGAGGAATGATGTGATAATGCAACGGTGCTGTGTAATAAACGCTGTGGAAATGCGCTCCTTGCGAAGCATGTGTGGTGTGACTGTGAATGATAGGCTGAGGAATGATGTGATAATGCAACGGTGCTGTGTAATAAATGCTGTGGAAATGCGCTCCTTGCGAAGCATGTGTGGTGTGACTGTGAATGATAGGCTGAGGAATGATGTGATAATGCAACGGTGCTGTGTAATAAATGCTGTGGAAATGCGCTCCTTGCGAAGCATGTGTGGTGTGACTGTGAATGATAGGCTGAGGAATGATGTGATAATGCAACGGTGCTGTGTAATAAATGCTGTGGAAATGCGCTCCTTGCGAAGCATGTGTGGTGTGACTGTGAATGATAGGCTGAGGAATGATGTGATAATGCAACGGTGCTGTGTAATAAATGCTGTGGAAATGCGCTCCTTGCGAAGCATGTGTGGTGTGACTGTGAATGATAGGCTGAGGAATGATGTGATAATGCAACGGTGCTGTGTAATAAACGCTGTGGAAATGCGCTCCTTGCGAAGCATGTGTGGTGTGACTGTGAATGATAGGCTGAGGAATGATGTGATAATGCAACGGTGCTGTGTAATAAACGCTGTGGAAATGCGCTCCTTGCGAAGCATGTGTGGTGTGACTGTGAATGATAGGCTGAGGAATGATGTGATAATGCAACGGTGCTGTGTAATAAACGCTGTGGAAATGCGCTCCTTGCGAAGCATGTGTGGTGTGACTGTGAATGATAGGCTGAGGAATGATGTGATAATGCAACGGTGCTGTGTAAAAGATTTAGTGACAAAAATTTAAAAGAGTATGCTTAGATGGTTTGGTCATGTTGAGAGGATGAATGAAAAGCGATTATTAAAAGGTATTTACAAGGCAGATGTGAGTGGAAACGCCGGTAGGGGACGCCCTAGGAAGACAATTATTATTATTATTATTATATTCTTTATTTTTCGGACAACAATGATCCAACGTGTTAGTAAACAATATTATAACTTAATACTAGTGTTAGTACGAGTAACTCAAACAATAGAAAAGACAATAAATAAATATATAGTGTTGTGAAAAGGACATCCCCAGTTAATGGTTAGTGATTGTCCTTCTCACAAAACTTATAATAATCGAAGAGTTGATACTCTCCGCCACAGTTTTAAGAATGCTGTTGTCACTCGCCCGCAACCTTGACAACAGCGACGCGGTTTTCTTACGAATGACGGCGTGGAAGCCGTCAGTTCGGCTTTGCGCAAACATAGAAGAAGCGCTGCACCATCGTGGCAGTCCCAACAGCATCCTAAAAATATTATTATATAGTACGCGTAGGTCATCCAGCGTTCTTTTGGTATATTATAGTGACTTATACTAGTGATGTTCTTCAGAAAGGTCAGGTGCGTAGTACTCGCAACCGGCGTGCGTGTGTGACAGATGTATGAACGTAAGCGAGGCGAAAGCAGTATGTAAGGATCGTAGCAGGTGGCGTTCTGTAGTTTCTGCCTACCCCCGTGGGCAGAAGGTATGAGTTATGTATGTAATCTAGTATTAAATTACTTATCTAAAATAAAAGAAATATACAGGGTGTAAGGGACAGCCCTCCGCAGACTGATGGGGTGAATTCAGTATATCATACTAAGATGACCGGCACATGAAATTATTTCAGGAACGCTATGGGAATCCAATAAACCTGATTTGTTTGTGTTTTTGTGCACAAATCGTAGCGTCCGTTATTGGTTGGGAGGGGTAGGTAATAGGTATGCGGTGAGTTCGATGAACTCTGTAGCCTAGGTAGAAGGTGGACAGCTGATTTCACGCGTGGTTCGTTAGAGTATTTCAACATCCATTGCTGGTTTTTTTACATAAATGGAGTGCTGCGTACACACAATGTATTTTTACATTGAAATAAAGGAAAAGTAACTGAAAAAAGGTAAAAAAAAAAAAAAAAATTCCTGATAAAATTTCCGGTGGAATATACTTCAAAATAAGGAGCTGAATGCACCCTGTTAGTTTGCGGAGGGCTGTCCCTTACACCCTGTATAGAAATAATAATGAGGCCTCCCGCTGGTATTGTGGCGTTGCTTGGGGAGGCCTCAGTCCTGCAGTGGTGGGCTTCTTTCTGCCGAATGAAAATAATAATAAAGCCTCGTTTGATAAAACATTGACATTTCCATTGCAGGTATACCTCCCACAAGAGTTCGAGAGCGCACTCGCGCATGCGTGCAGCGACGACGCGATTGGTACCACAGTCATACGATTCCCTTAGTCCTAGCTCACATCTCAATACTCCATGCTGCCCTGGTAGCAAGTGCCATAGTCCGTATATACACCTGGCACTGACAAGGATCCACTTTACATTATAATAACGCTATCCACTAGTGACTATTTAATTGCGGTAAAAGTTCTTGCTAGTTATCCTCACGTCCATAGCATGGCCTTTATTTCGTAGAAGTAAGGGGGGTTTTCGTAGGTCAAGTGTTACTATAGTCGCTGTGTTAAAAACTGAGTCGTGAGGCCATAAATCACTGTCTCGCTCGCACTTATGCAGCTTATGGAGTTAACGATAAGACGCAAGGCGTTGCACATTGTTATTGCTACTGACATTTATGACCCGAAGGCTCAGTTCATAACGCGAGTACTATAATGACGTGCGGCTAAATAAAATGTCCAGAAATAATTTATAGAAAACAAACTGCTCTCCTTCGTCTAGCATAACGAGACGTTAAGCGCTCAAATATCAAAATCGTTATAAAGTTTTTATGCCGAGGGAAAAGATGTTTAAGACTGGCGAAATACTTCTGAAATTTCGGGTTATGCCTTTTGTACCAAAACACCTAAATATGTGGCTCCATTAAGGACGCTGCCACAAGTTGTATACTGTGTGGTATGTCTGTTAGCTCGTAAGACCAATTGAATAAATAAATAAATAAAAGTGTTTAGTCAAATCATTAATTTTTTACACAAAAGTATTTTTAGTAAATAAAATGCTTTGCATTCTGAAAATGTTTTTTGCTAGAATTGTTGATAGATGTGCATGTTACGATTCTGTACTATAAATATAATTTTAGGTATGTACAGTTTCTCAATAACAGTACCGAAATGAAAATTTTTACTTCGGTACCGTTACTGAGAAACTGTACATATTTAAAATTATATTTATAGTTCAGAATCGTACCATGAACATCTATCAACAATTCTAGCAAAAAACATTTTCAGAATGCAAAGTATTTTATTTAATAAACATACTTTTGTGTAAAAAAGTAATGATTTGACTAAACACTTGTGACAGCGTCCTTAACTGTGTCACTAGGATCGACAAAAAATGTAAAATTATAGGATCCTTTACGTAATGTTCCTATTGGAATGTGTTCCTAATTTGAAAATAAATATTTTTATTGTTGTAACGATCTACTGTTAAAATCTTTATTCTATGTAATTATAATTAATTTAAAAAAGGAACCGTAATTTTTAATCGCAAATTTTTTAGATTGTTGAATCGATTTACAAGATCAATGATCATCATAAAATTAAATACTTAAGTCAATTCATAACGGCTAATTATGGAAAACGATTGGAATTGATACAATATTCACAAATGTTACGTTTGAATTTTTCTTCGATATTTTGTAGTGCCAGTATGTCTTCACAAAGGAATGGATTTTTAAAATTAATTTCAAGCACAATCATATCATTGTGAAAATGAATTTATTTTTAGTATTTTTATTGTTGTTTTTATAATATGGCAAGACAAGAATTCGCACAAATGTTGCCAGCTGTGAAAATATTAGAAAAAACTATTTATGTTGCTTATTTTTAGAGAACTATATCATTTGGTTATTGTTTAAGTATTAATTTTAATTTACACTTTAAAACTTAATTGTTGGGGTGGAAATAAATCTGTATTATTGTAAAGCTATGTCTCACTGATACCCACCAGAAGTAACAACATAACAAGACTGTAAAATGTAAACAGATCTGTAAATACTGTAAATAAAGTTACTAAATCAAATAGGTGCTCAAAAATATGTATAGGTATGTATAGAAAGATTTTGTATTAAATTTATTAAAAAACTTTTCTCGGCAACACTGAATGCAACACGTTGTAGCAACGCGTAATATGTGGCATATCATAACGTTGCAACCGTTGCTACAACACACAATGTATGACAGTTGCATTTTATTTAATTGTAAACCAACCATTTTGATAGTGCAAACACATTTTATAAAATTGAAAATATATTGGGCTATCAAAATATTATTTTAAATGTAACCGGAATAAACTTGTTTACTTTATACGTGCCATTTATATTAAGAGCTAATGAATGTCTGCATCGATAAAACTGTTTATAAGATTGTCCATAATATGGTACAGTCGAGTTCATTAATACATTGGCACTGTCAAGGATTCAAAATATTGTGAACATTGGAAAGCTCAATAAATTCTATAGAATATACAGGGTGTAAGGGACAACCCTCCGCAAACTGATAGGGTGAATTCAGTATGTCATACTAAGATGACCGGTACATGAAATTTTTTCAGGAATGTTAAGGGAATCCAATAAACCTGATTTGTTTGTGTTTTTGTGCACAAATCGGAGCGTCTATTACTGGTTGGGAGGGGTAGGTAATAGGTATGCGGTGAGTTCGATGAACTCTGTAGCTAGACAGAAAGTAAACAGCTGATTTCACGCGTCGTTGGTTGAGTATTTCAAACATCCATTGCTGGTTTTTTTTTTTGCTGTTTTTTTCTGCAGTTTTTTTTACATAAATGGAGTGCTACGAACACACAATGCAATTTTACATTGAAGTAATGAAAATGTAACTGAAAAAAAAAATTGAAAAAATGAAAATTTTCCTGAGAAAATTTCCGGTGGAATATGATTCAAAATGAGGAGCTGAATGCACCCTGTTAGTTTGCGGAGGGCTGTCCCTTACACCCTGTAGAGATCAAAAATATGACCTCATGTGAATGGTTCAATAATATACGCTGAGAATAAGGAGGAAGTACAGGATAGGTGCAGTCACATATTAGAATCTAAATCTTGAACACAGTTTAATGATGCTTATCACAATATTAAGAACTTTTTTAACGTTCATATATTTTTGAAGCCTGAAAGGGCCAATATATTAATGAACTCGACTGTACTGCGGAAAAAAATCGCGTCAAGTATGGGAACCCGCGTTAAGTATATTTGTAATTATATATTATTTTTATGTACCGAAGATGGGCTAAATACTAACATATCATATAGACATAAGCCATTATGGTACTCGAATATTTGCAGAGTTCCCGAATAGAGAGTTTTAGCATCAACGCGTTTACTTCATCGATGTAGACATAATTCGCCTCAGAATAGGGATGATGACTAAAATTTCTTTTTTGTCCGTCATGTAAATTAAAAAAAAATTGAACACGTATTTTTCCTTTTTTTACGTAATCATAAGATTGCATTGAGTTAAAATGTGTCATGACGTCACTCCTTGCAATGATTTTAAACGTAGTTACTGAACTTTAATGCGTTTTATCTGTCATTTATTATTAACTAGCTTTTGCCCGCGGCTTCGCCCGCGTTTATTATACATATAAACCTTCCTCTTGAATCACTCTATCTATTAAAAAAAACGCATCAAAATCCGTTGCGTAGTTTTAAAGATCTAAGAATACATAGGGACAGACAGACAGCGGGAAGCGACTTTGTTTTATACTATGTAGTGATATGATAAAGCAAAAAATACGTGTCTAATATTTTTTAATGGATGGTATTTAAAAGTACTTCAATTTATTCCCATTTCATTTACCTAATTTTGCCTGTGTTCCACCAAATATACTGAATGTGCACCAAAATATGTTCATTAAAATATGTCATAACGAGCATCTATTGGATATGGCGCTCGGCGGCCACTGCCGCGGCACCGCTCGCTTCGCTCGCTCGCCGTCGCGCGTTAAGGTGATACAAAAAAAGTGAACTGGGCGGGAATAAGAAAGTGACAGAGTCAATTACTTCCACATGCGAAAAAAAGAGAACGCAACAACGCGCTGAAACCAAAATAAAAGCGCCTAATGAAATAAAAATTGTTTAAAAATAAATTAAGCTATCTGTCAAAATTATGTTCAGCCAGAATTTTCAATTACATAATACGCACATTTTAAATGCAATTTTGCAATAAAATTACTTAGGATTTTAGAATTATAGAAAAAAACATAAAAAATTAGAGGTCTTTTCGGAATTAAATTCTATCGAGGAAATTTAACCCAATCGTGTTTTCCTTCAGTCAAAGTATTAATCAAATAGTCAATAAACATATATCCAAAAATGAAATCCATACGTGCTGCAATAGTTAAATAAATGCTTACGAAAAATCCTCCAATTTATTTTGGTAGCGCCTTAAGGGTCACTGTTCTAACCTAACCTAACCTAACCCAAATGATTCACCAATGTGAAGTTTCGGACGCGCGGGTGTTTTGTGTAACATTCAGGAATATTTGGTGCACGATCAGTATTTTGATGTACGGATAATATTTTTGGTGAACACAAAAATATTATCCTTTTTTTATTATCTGACTGACGGACTAAATCGAATTTCTTTTTTTTTTTACCCAGGCATCATCCTTATTGTACCTAACTATTACAGACAATTGTCACAAATATATTGTAACTTATATTTGATTTGTAACGACCTCAATAACTCGTCCAAAGGTAGATAGGAAACTAACTTAAATTATAATGTAGGTAGATAAATGTTATTATAAAATATAAATGTTGTTAAATATATTTGTTTTTTTTTTGTTCCTTGCCTTGTTTGACTTTGTTTATGAGCAGGAATCTGAAGAAGATACACAACACAGGCAGAATACATAACTGATAACCTCCTTTTTTGAAAGCGGTAAAATGTAAAACGATTGATTACGTCAAGATCCCCAGACACCCCTTCATCTATTTTGCTGTTTATAAATTCATATAACAATTATACGGAATATGTACCGAATTAGTACATACTTAAAAAAATAAGTACCATAACCAATGATATTATATAATAAAGAGGTAGATGGGTAGCGCGTGCAAATTGTTGCAGCTAAATGTAGACAATTGATTCAGTCGGCTAATAGCAGCGAGCGAAACAAAGCGTGTCCGTGGCGTGACAGTATATCTAAAATACCTAACTATCTCTTTCTGTATCATACGTTCCGTAGTAGGTATCTATCGCAGTCGTAGTTGAAAACTACTATACACCTATATTACGTAAGTACCTACATTTGTAATAACAACGCAATAATATCCGAACGCCGCTCAGTATGATATAATAATATTAATATAATATTATATCATTGACCTTTTCTGATGCAGCTAGAGTACTTTACAAACTAGCTATGCTAAGAGTACGTATTGGTATGATTTTGTTAAGCCAACCAATTTGAATAATAAAAAAAAATATATCATAGACCATAACAGGTACAGGCAACTGAATTATGGCTTGCTGTAGAGCATCTCCCCAGCAACCCCAAGTAAAATTTGAATAATTTTTACTTGGACACTTACCTACTAGGCAAAGGCAAAGTTTAGTTAGTAAATAAATTCAAGTAATAAAGTTATACGTCTAACTTGATTAGATTACTTTTATTACTTCAATAGTGTTTTATAATGTAGATTACTTGGTTCGGGCAGAAGCTACACATACATTATAAAGTTTAGTTAATAAATAATATTAACTAAACTTTATAATGTATGTGTAGCTTCTGCCCGCGACTTCGTTCGCGTGAAATTTCTTGCTTCCCTCGACCCTCTCCGTCGCATCGCACCGCCTGCCCGCGCTATTACTTCGTTTTCGCCTTTCTTTCGGATTCTTTATCTTTTTGCTCGGGTCCTAGCGTGATAAGTAGCCTATAAGAATTCGGCTATTAACCCCTCAAGTGTCTGAGTTTGGCTAATTTTAGACCCAAAACCCCAGCGAGTGGGGAGGGTTGGGGGTTAGTTGCGAACCCCATAGGTTCACAACTACTGATGATGATATGTTTTCCATCGGATGATGTTTTTTTACGTTTATATACAGGGTGATTTTTTAATGACCAGCCAAATTTTCACAGGAACCCATGAATATGAACAAATTTCACTATGGGACCAACTTTGAAATCACGAAAAAAAAAACCAGCGGTTTCCTACAAAAGTTCAATACCTACTCGATCAAAATGTATGAAACAGCTGATATTTTTTTTGCGATTTCAAAGTTGGTCCCATAGTGAAAGTTGTTCATATTCATGGGTAGAACACTCTGTAAAAATTTGGCTGGCCATTAAAAAATCACCCTGTATATGTGATCTAAGCTTATATACCTATTATGTAAAGTTTTGTCCTTTTGCACACTTGGGGTGCATTTGACACGCTGGGGGGGAGGGGGGTTAGCTGCGAACTCCATAGGTTCACAACTAATGATGATGATTGGTTTTCCATCGGATGGTTTTTTTACGTTTGTGATATAAGCTTATATACCTAACAAAAAAAGGGTTTTTCTTATGCACACATGGGGTGCATTCGACACTTGAGGGGTTAAATGTAAAAAGAATTTTTCAAATCCGACTGGTAGTTCCAGAGATTAGCGCGTTCAAACAAACAAACAAACAGACTCTTCAGCTTAATTATGTGTATAGACAACTTGGACACTACTGTACCTACCGCAATAGTATCAAAAACTACATCTTGATTACCGAAAGGAAAAGTGAAATTGTGTCGCTATCTTAAAAAGTGCTCGCAGCATCATATCGCGTCGCGTCTTGGTGTGAATTGGCTCTAAAAATTAAGTGTATACAGGGTGTCCCTGGAAGTATGGATCAAATCGAATAGGGACGTGGGTCATTTTCAAACTTTAACCCTAAGAATGTCGGTGCAATTTTTTACGGTTCAAAAGTTATGACCAAATTTTGTTTTTTCCATCACTTCGCATAGTGCTCAAAGAAAAAAATAATAAAAAAAACTATCTTAATTTGTTTTTTACAGTACCGTGTCAAAGAGTGGGCCTTCCTTGTGGTAATATTTTACGCAGCTAGAAAACATTTATTTATTGAAATGCCTTAAAACTACCATTACAGGACTTATCCTAATGCGATAGCTAAGTCACACGCCTAAAATTAAAATTAAATTACCTACAAAATATATCTAAAAATCATTGTTTAAATAACATAATCTATATAATAGTACTTTTGCGAATTCACCCCAGCAACATGTAAATACATCAATTTCGACCTGAATAAGATTGATGGTGCGAATTGCTCGAGTCAGAGGGGTCTTGGCCAGCAAGTTGGTCCTGGCTGATGGTACGACCAGCAATGGCGGGGGCGTCGCCTCCACACATAACGGTCCGGTACGTACAAGTGCAACCGCTGCAGCACTCTTGGGTTGTGCTCTATGCCTCGGAGCAGTTTCACTATGTACGACACCAGTGCAAATTCCCGTCGTACCCTGAGTTGATTGTACCCAACCATACCCAGTACGAATAGAGTAGGGTACATCAAAGGGTAAAATGGGTATACTCCATAAAGTTTTTTGTACAGGTGGCGTGTGAATTTGTTCTGGACTCGCTCCAACATCACTGAGTACTTAGCCTCATGTGGAGCCCATATGACAGCACTATGTTCCAGATGACTCCTGACTAATGCGTCATACAGGACTCTGATGGCTGTGATGCTGGTAAAGTCTCGCGTCTGCCTCAGAACAAACCCCAAGTTTCTAAATGCCTTTTTGCAGATCTTAGATATATGATCACGAAACAACAATTCTGGAGTGAGAACAACCCCTAAGTCACGTACCTGCGTGACTCGTTGCATCGGTACTGCATCCATGTAACATGTGTTCAATAAGAAAAAAACATTTACTGCAAACGGTCTGGCAAAAATTTTACTCAATTTTCGAGCGAGTTAAAAAAAAATTTGCAGCGTTAAAAAGTTTGGAAATGCCCTTGCCCACGCCCCTTTTCAATTTGATCCATACTTCCAGGGACACCCTGTATACAACCAATTTTATCAAAAAATACAATGAAACAACTCGTATGTAGAACCACATTTATTTAGCGTACACAATGGAGTACTGAACAGACATATAATACATTATTAATATAACATTAAGTACAACATATTGAACAATGCAACGTTTATATACGCTCACCACCCGCCCACTAATACCTGCAGCAATATTCATGTTTTTATTATATTTTGACAACGAAATAAATTGCTATGCCATGCGTAAATATTGATGCGCAGAGAATTATAGATAAACATTACAAAAAAATTGTCTACGGCCTTGACGGTACAGTTTGATCGATACCGCTATACCGCGCCTCAGACACGCACGGCGAGGCGGGGGGCGGGACTGACGAATGAGCGGCCTGCACTGTCCCTCCGTCTCGCCGCGCATATAACTAAGGAGCGGTACAGCGGTATCGGTCAAAGCATATGACATAAGAAATTTAAAGAAACATGTCAAACAAACGTATAGTATAAGATGGATAGATAAATCTGTTCTGTTAGATATCTAATAACATTCACAGATAAATAAGATAACAATTAACATTATAATCAAAACATATTAATATCATTATTTACTAACTAATACAAATAATAACGAATACAATCATAATACAAGCCATTTTAATTGAACTACTTAATCAATGAACATATAAATATCATTTATGAAAATCGAATATTTTCTTTGACCATTCCACTTTTATACAAATACGTTACGTCGTTCCACCAATCCGAGAAAGTTATACAATTTTATTCCTAAGAGTTGATTTTATGAACAACTAGCTGACCCGACAGACGTCCGGTCCAAATTTCATGTACAGTCAGCAACAAAAGTCGACTAACACTTCAGTGTTTTAAATCTTAGGGTCAGATCACACCGAGACGCGACGCGACCCAATGCGGCGCGCACTTTTATACAAAATATAACTTTATTTACTACACAAAAAGATACATATTCAAATGCCGCTCGCGGCGCCTCGCTGCGTAGCGCGACGCAATTTGTAAAAGAGTACTCTGTGGTGTAATGGGTAAAGTTGTATTTTGTATAAAAGTGACCCTTAATTATTGAGCAAGATATTTAATTAAAATCGGAACAGAAGTAAAATAATTTAAAGATCTACTAGACTTAGGTATTTTAGGAAAAAAGGAGACATCAAATAATTTTGTATTAATTTACATGACGTGTAAAAGTAGCAGCGTTAATCGACTTATGTTGCTGACCGTACGCATGAGAAAATTCATTTTCTTCATATTTTTTTTGTGAATTTTTCCCATGTTTTAATACTTATTATCAGAATCCTATTCCGGACGTAGACAAAACAGAAAAATCATAAAAAATTGGTCCAGCCGTTCTCGAGTTATAAATGGTGTAACTAACACGACTTTGTTTTATATCTAGACTAGACTAGAAGATATAGTACACATACTATTTTGATTTATTGCAATTCTTTCTTTCTCAACTCACCCCGAATCAGTGGAACTACTGCTTTTTACATTCTCAGTAATATCATAAGATACGTTGGTCCTTACCATCATCTGCCTAGCCTTTTCCCAAATTTGTTGGGGTCGGCTTACAGTCTAACCGGGTGCAGCTGAATATTTTACATGGAACGATTGCCTATCTGACCGCTACAACATAATTACTGGGTAGAGATAAACTACGATAACATGGCGCGCCCCTCCAAATTACTGTTTCAATGTGTGTAGTGACGTGACTAGTCGAGCAACAAATCCGTGGATTTGTTTTTGTTTGACGGCCGTCTCATTACGCACACATGCGTTGTGAATCTTGGTGGTGCATTGTAAATACTTTCACAAATACTTTCAAACGTTTTGAATTTTGGAGGGGCGCGCCATGTTATCGTAGTTTATCTCTAATACAATACCCCTTGGTAAGACTGGTTGTCAGATTTTCGCGCTTCTGACGACCCGTAACGACTGTCAAAGTTCCACGAATGGCAGCCGGGACCAACGGCTTAACGTGCTTTCCGAGGCACGGAGGAGTCTCGGTATGTAAAGATGGTCACCCATCCAAGGAGCAACCGCTACAAGCGTAGCTACGTACGCGTCCCTACCAGGGTATCATAAAAACAGAATATTGCTTCACCACCCTCACCATTCCTTATTGCGCTACTAAATATCATTTTTCTTTAAGAAACTTTACCGTTGTTATTTACCGTGACATTATACCCTTAACGCTCATTTACACGATCTCGCCCTCTTAGTAATGAGTACAATGCGATTCAAATAAGAATAGGAACGTCAATGACCTATATCTGTCAAATGTTGATTGAAAAGTACGGTTTGCAAAGAAAACTTATTTGCGTATCAATAACGTTTTTTTTTTGTTTAACCGAGTCTTAGTTAAATCAAAGTGAAAAAATACATCAAAAAATTATTCATAATTAGTGTTAAAAAAATTATACTACTTTCTTTCATATTTTCATTGTTGGCAACAATTTTGTTAATTTTTTTTTTCAAATTCTTCGTTCATGATTCATAAATAAATGTTATTTAAAAAAAACTTGTTTTGCTCATCCTACCCAATTTATTCGATTTGACAGCTATGACGTCACAACATGGCGCTAAGTCGATCCTATTCTTATTTGAAATGTACTGTATATGCGATAGTCGTCAGGCGATTATCGCACTTTTGGGATTACATTTAAGGTTCATTAGATCGCTTCATATCTTCCGAGGCATTATGATGAATAAAATGTTCATGGAGATGAGTCTGCAAGGTAACCCCATATCACGAACATAGGAGTCACAGTTTTAGTGTTGCTTGCTATCGACAACTGTATACAGGGTGTAAGTGTAAACAGTGGCAAACTTTTAAGGGGTCCTTGTCATTATGAACAACTTTTACTATGGGACCAAACCTGAAATCGCAAAAAAAAAATCAGCTGTTCCCTACATTTTGACGAATTATGCGAACATAAATGTACTGAACAGCTGATTTTTTTTCGCGATTTCAGGTTTGGTCCCATAGTAAAAGTTGTTTATAATTATTTGTACAGTGACCCCTTAAAATATTGCCACTGTTTACACTTACACCCTGTAGAAATTGTATCAGCACCATGTGAGCGTATTTTGAAACTAAATAAATGTCTTGCTTGACATACATAAGTATGGGAATGCCTAACCAAAACACCACACCACAGATTAATACAGATGGGACACTCCGCAGTTTAGGTATGAAGCTACAAGTACGCGGCGGGCCCCGTCCGCGGGGCTAATTCAGTAAGTCAGAAGGTATAAGAGTTACGCGATCGAAAGAGAGGCAATGTGTAGGTGAATAGAACTGTAGGTAATAAGCGTAGTGCGATCTGAATTGCACTTTATTGTGTCGTAGCAAGAGTCGCTTTTTACTTAAATGATTTTGCGGAGGGTCCTAGCTGTATTAATCTGTGACCATACAATAGTATGGTCACAGATTAATACTATAATAATAATAATGCCATAAAAATGGCATGTACAATGCTTTTCAACTAAGAATAGGAATGACCTTGCGCCATATTGTGAAGATTTAGCAAAATAGCATCTCGTTCACACATTTGCAAAGTCAGTGACATATTTTAACAAAAACAAATGCTAAAAACAGAACTAAAATGGATAAGGATAACACTACAAAACTTTGCAAGCCTTAGATTTCTAGCTTCAGTTGACAGTTAGAGGTCATTGACTTTCCTATTCTTAGTTGAAACGCATTGTAGATTCATATTTTCGCGTCAGGGTAGTACGTATATTTTTAGGTCGGATAGTTAAACTTTTCTCTTCATTTTTAAAAATAGTCACGATTAATAACAACAGTACACCCACCGTAATAAGAGATTCACCTACAACAATAATAATAATTATAAATAATAGTCAGTAAAAGCGACAGGAATGTAATTAGTTATACATTATATTATTATCATAGTTTGGAGCCAAAGTCAGATTTAGTCGAACAATTATTATTTTAAGTCAAAATATGTTATATTACAGGCGACATAGCTAATAATGTATTTTGAACACATTTTTATTAAATAGTTATTATTATTTAGAAAAAAAATAATTTAAAAATAAATAAAATTTTAAAATGTCTGAAGTTATTATTTAAATACATAATTGCTTGGTTTTAATTAAAAAAATCCGAATACAATAATAATTATATTATTATATTTCAATAATTGCATCTTAAAATATCGACTCATGTCGGCAACGCCTAAACATTTTTTGTTACGGCTATTATTAATAGAAAGATGCATTTGTTTTACGTTATCTGGTACCAACGAATTAAGAATGATATAGAATCATAACTCTCTTACGAAGCCCGCTAAAACATGGTCCCAAACTCATACTACTAAACTGATAATACAGACAAAATATAATACTTTGCTAAATTTATTTTCCGTACATGAATTCGCACAACCATTCATTTGGGGCGCAATTTTATTTAGTAAGATAATGTTAAAGTGAAACGGAAATATCGAAGGCAGGGAGTGGGTACGAGATGGATTATTAAGTAACCATGGTAACATCACAGTATAAAAACATAAGACTGTGGTGACATTGAGCATCGAGGATGGTGTAATGCAGTATAAAGTAGGAGTCAGTAATTTATTATGAACTCAATTATTATGAATTAATATGACACCTCTTTACCTTTAGTTTCCAATATTCCATTCTTTAAAAAATTAAAGTAAATAGTTATTTTATTACTCACCAAATATCTATTTTAATTGTAGAGAGGAAATCATTATTTCCATCATAGTACAGGATCTATCGAATTTCGTCACAATTTTTTAAAGTAGGTAGCATAATAAATGCAATTTCCTTGATGTTCAATAGTTTTTTTATTGATAAGTAATCGTATGGTTGAAGGTCATTTATTGGCAAACGCCATCAGAAGTACGAGCCAAAATTTAAGAGGTGATCGTACCCGTGCTACTCAAAAACTTTAGGGACAACCAGGGAATCCGTTTCCGAATTCTCGTTCTGTATTTTACGATAAAACACCTTTTTCGTTCCACGGAAAATCACTAATTGATTTAGTTTATGACGATTTGAATTCAATATAGATTAATTTTTTGCCATGTAATGCAAACAAATTAATGAATGAATACTTTAATACTTTTATGCAACCTAATCAAAATTTAAATTAAATCAACACAAATCAGTTTATTGCAAACATGTTTTGTACTAAGGTTGGGATAAGATTGGTTGGACCTTAAATATTAACAGGACTAACCATACAAATAAGTACAACAGATTTTTTCAACATACGATTGCCTGTGCGTGACGAATATAAATGTCTTCGTTCCCAAAATGTATACAGCATACCCTACTAGCACTAGTTGGTAACCACTCCAGTCATCCTCTCTTCTTTCAAAGCGGACTGTTGTAATCCACTGAAATCATTGAATCTCTTTTTTGGGAGTGCTCTAAACTGAAAGATACGAAACAGGAAATCCCATCCATCCAATTTATAAAAAACTGTGTAGGTAGTAGGTACATACAAAATATTATATTATAGTTACGTATTAAAAACTGGCTGGTTATCTGGTTGCATAATACAGACCACAATATTTTTAAAAAAACACGAAATTATGTCACTTTCCTGTGATAAGGTTATCCCGGTTTGTTTTTTACTTCCTTCTTTCCGTCTTTTACACCACTTTACCACACAGAAGGTCATTTTTGTCGTTGAGAAACTAGCTGTTTCCTGGATTTTTGACTAATCGAAACGATGTAGGCGTCTGTCACTGAGCGCGCGACAGACTGAGCGGCGAGTCGGTTGTAGTTTTTTCGCCCCGCCCCGCCGGTTGGAGTTTGCGTGGAACCATTTTTGAGCGGAATTCGTATTCTATATCATTGTTAATTCGTTGTCTGGTACATAGAGAGCCATTTCGAAATTATAAAACAGGACCTTAGCCACAGCATAATCTACTATAATGTTCCCACTGCTGGGACACAGGCCTGCTCTCTGTGAGAGGGAGTGGGCTGTAATCCACCACGCGGGCCCAGTGAGGGTTGGTAGATGTCACATGTCTCAAAATTTTTCGTTCTAGAACATGCCAGTTTCCTCACGATGTTTTTCTTCACCGTTTTGAGAGCAGTGGTGATGAAATAATTTACACAAAGTAAAACGCCTGCCGGGGTTCAAACTCACGACCTACAACTTGTAAGCCAGGGCCATTACCACTGGGCCACCATTACTCTCACTCGGCCACCACTGCTCTCACTGGGCGACCACTACTCTCACTGGGCCACCACTGCTCTTACTGCGACACCACTACTCTCACTGGGAGACCACTGCTCTTACTGGGCCACCACTACTCCCACTGGGCCACCACTGCTCTTAATGGGACACCACTACTCTCACTGGGAGACCACTGCTCTTAATGGGACACCACTACTCTCACTGGGAGACCACTGCTCTTAATGGGACACCACTACTCTCACTGGGAGACCACTGCTCTTAATGGGACACCACTACTCTCACTGGGAGACCACTGCTCTTAATGGGACACCACTACTCTCACTGGGAGACCACTGCTCTTAATGGGACACCACTACTCTCACTGGGAGACCACTGCTCTTAATGGGCCACCGCTACTCTCACTGTGAGACCACTGCTCTTAATGGGACACCACTACTCTCACTGGGAGACCACTGCTCTTAATGGGCCACCGCTACTCTCACTGGGAGACCACTGCTCTTAATGGGACACCACTACTCTCACTGGGCCACCATTGCTCTCACTGGGCCACCACTGCTCTTACTGGGCCACCACTGCTCTCTTAGCCACATGCCTAATAACTATTATAATGATACATATTATCGATGTCGCCTGCATATCACTTCCGTATAACAACTATATGCTAGTATATCGAGCGAAACTTCAGCTACAGGCCAATAATAAAGATTGTTTCTTCTTCACCATTGAGAACTGAAAAAAAAAAAAAAATTTTTTACCATAAAAATTCATGTCCAAAATACAAGACTTATTTATCTAAAAGATCTGGAACTACTGATAAGAATTGTGGGTTTCGTTTTTTTTCAAAATTAATCTGAGCAATTTTTGTCATCTAACTCGTCATATCATAAACAAATCAATCTGACTGCCTTTTCCCAACGACGTTAGGGTTGGCTTCCAATCTAACCGGATGCAGCTGAAAACCAGTATTATACATGGAGCGACTATCTATCTCACCTCTACAACCTAGTTACTGGGTCATACAAAACGCGTTGGTAAGACTGGTTGTCAGACTTTCGGGCTTCTGACGACCCGTAACGATTGTCAAAGATCCACGAATAACAGACGGGACTAACGGCTTAACGTGCTTTCTGAGGTACGGAGGGGTCTTGGTATGTAACACCCATCCACGGGCCGACCGCGGCAAGCGCAGCTTAACCTGATGGATCGCCCCGTGCGGCAGTTATTACTTAGCCACAAGCTCCAGGGTAGACACCCATTTGCCAAATTTCATCCAAATCCGTTCAGCCAAACAAACAAAATGCAGCATTTATAATATTAGTTAGGATTGACGCACTAATTCAGTCACCCTTATTGGAGAGACTCACATTTATAATATTAGTTAGGATTGACGCACTAATTCAGTCACCCTTATTGGAGAGACTCACATTTATTTCGGCACAGTTCGGTTTTTCCGAAGATAAACAATTGAACCTTTGAAAGTTGTCGTACAGTCCGCGAGGTCTAAGCTGAGCTTTGCATTTGTGTGAGTGCACATAGATAGTGTAGGCGTGACGTCCGGCATAGAGCGCGACGCGTTCTTTGTTTGGTTTAAAACCGGTTTATAGTTCTTTTTGGCAATCTGCTTTTGTTCTTTTAGTACGAGAGGCCATGACAAAAACCATGTCCGGTCGTTGTAAAACGTGAAACGATAAGACGATTGAAGACTTTGTCTTACGTAAAACGATAAGACAAAAATGTCGTTTTTTATATCCTAATTATTGAGAAAAATACTTCACTAAAATCGGAACGGATGTAAATTTTAAAGAAAATTAACTCATATCTAATAAATGAAATGCTAAAAAGCAGGTTATCGTATCATTTTGTGTTAATTTAGATGATGTCAAAAAGTAGCAGTGTTAACCGACTTCTGTTGCTGACCGTACCATTTTGGTGATCACTCACACAAATGCAAAGCTCAGCTTAGGCCTCGCGGACTGTACTGTACGTTCTTACACTTAACTGTAAGGCTATTGGAACTTAAAAGTATTATAATAGTGTACCGTGTTCAGTAGAGGAACAGCTCGGGGAAGTACTTGGTGTAGGGCGGTACTGCCTGCTGGTAGGACTTGTGTCCGGCCGGCGAGCAGGACCCGGACACCGGCAGCAGAGGCTCCGAGCTGATCGAGTTGAAGATCTCTTCCAGCTTGTCTTTGATCTCGTACTGGAAGAGCGGGAAAACATGTTATTAGGATCGGATTATCATCCACCGGTTTTGTTTTTTCAATATTCGAAGTATTTATAGAGGCATGAGGAACAGGGTGTAAAATTCATTCATCCTGTGTCTGGTGGGCAACTGCCCGACGATTGATGTCGGGACGTTGTATAAAGGGTGTAATTGTAAACAGTGGCAATATTTTAAGTACTAATCATTATGAACAACTTTTACTATGGGACCAAAACTGAAATCGCGAAAAGAATCTGCTGTTTCCTACATTTTGACGAATTATGCGAACATAAATGTACTGAACCGCAGATTTCTTTTTCGCGATTTCAGGCTTGGTCCCATAGTAAAAGTTGTTCATAATGATGAGTACAATGACCCCTTAAAATGCTGCCACTGTTTACACTTACACCCTGCATATGCTAGTCGTGCGGTAAACTCTAATTGCGCGATGCAGGATTTTGCGTAACGTCAGTATGATGCATAGTTCGAATGTGGCGATGTAGATGCCGCCACATATTTGCCAGTTTGGACCCCGTAGCGTTTTTTTAAATGTTTTGATTTCTAAATTAATCTTGGTGGTACTTTAAATTCCATTTACATTATGCAAGTTAATACCTGTTGTTAGTTTAGTGCCTGTGCCATACAATAAAATTGAAGCAACAAATGACTTTGCAACTTTAATGATTGCTTTAACGTATGGTATACATATTATAAAACACTATCGAAAACGGGTCTATCGGGAACGGGGGAAACGGGTCGGGGAAAAAGTTTAATTGGTATACATATGTTGGGGCATTTTCAGTAGGTGGAACGAATAAGTTGTGTAGGGAAGCACTATCTCGCCACAGCTTTAACCTCTCCTTAGACCAGTCGTGAGTGAGTGAGTGAGTGAGTCGCTAGTGAGTGAGAGTCTCACTCGAATGTCTCGCTGGTGGTGGCGTGTGTCTTGGATAATTAAGTTCCTTTAAAATGGTTGAGCTAAATGGTGCTGATCCATGCGTCTTGTTCGTGAACGGGCGCCGTCAGTTGGGACTGGTCGGCTCTTAGCTGCCAAGGCTTATTTTTAATTTAGCTGTTTTTAGTTATCTTTTTAATTACGGACGCTTTTAACGTGCACGTCTTTCTACATTGTTCTCACATGTATATTTTCAACATGAATGATGAACCAATATTTTGTAACAATATTTTGATTTAAAACTTATTTTTCTTTTTTTTTAAGTAGCTTAAGTCCGTCTCCTGGTTCTAAGCTACCTCCCCACTAATTTTTAAGTATCTTAAGTCCGTCTCCTGGTTCTAAGCTACCTCCCCACTAATTTTTAAGTATCTTAAGTCCGTCTCCTGGTTCTAAGCTACCTCCCCACTAATTTTTAAGTATCTTAAGTCCGTCTCCTGGTTCTAAGCTACCTCCCCACTAATTTTTAAGTATCTTAAGTCCGTCTCCTGGTTCTAAGCTACCTCCCCACTAATTTTTAAGTACCTTAAGTCCGTCTCCTGGTTCTAAGCTACCTCCCCACTAATTTTTAAGTATCTTAAGTCCGTCTCCTGGTTCTAAGCTACCTCTCCACTAATTTTTAAGTATCTTAAGTCCGTCTCCTGGTTCTAAGCTACCTCCCCACTAATTTTTAAGTATCTTAAGTCCGTCTCCTGGTTCTAAGCTACCTCCCCACTAATTTTTAAGTATCTTAAGTCCGTCTCCTGGTTCTAAGCTACCTCCCCACTAATTTTTAAGTATCTTAAGTCCGTCTCCTGGTTCTAAGCTACCTCCCCACTAATTTTTAAGTATCTTAAGTCCGTCTCCTGGTTCTAAGCTACCTCCCCACTAATTTTTAAGTATCTTAAGTCCGTCTCCTGGTTCTAAGCTACCTCCCCACTAATTTTGAAGTATCTTAAGTCCGTCTCCTGGTTCTAAGCTACCTCCCCACTAATTTTGAAGTATCTTAAGTCCGTCTCCTGGTTCTAAGCTACCTCCCCACTAATTTTTAAGTATCTTAAGTCCGTCTCCTGGTTCTAAGCTACCTCCCCACTAATTTTTAAGTATCTTAAGTCCGTCTCCTGGTTCTAAGCTACCTCCCCACTAATTTTTAAGTATCTTAAGTCCGTCTCCTGGTTCTAAGCTACCTCCCCACTAATTTTTAAGTATCTTAAGTCCGTCTCCTGGTTCTAAGCTACCTCCCCACTAATTTTTAAGTATCTTAAGTCCGTCTCCTGGTTCTAAGCTACCTCCCCACTAATTTTTAAGTATCTTAAGTCCGTCTCCTGGTTCTAAGCTACCTCCCCACTAATTTTTAAGTATCTTAAGTTCGTCTCCTGGTTCTAAGCTACCTCCCCACTAATTTTTAAGTATCTTAAGTCCGTCTCCTGGTTCTAAGCTACCTCCCCACTAATTTTTAAGTATCTTAAGTCCGTCTCCTGGTTCTAAGCTACCTCCCCACTAATTTTTAAGTATCTTAAGTCCGTCTCCTGGTTCTAAGCTACCTCCCCACTAATTTTGAAGTATCTTAAGTCCGTCTCCTGGTTCTAAGCTACCTCCCCACTAATTTTGAAGTATCTTAAGTCCGTCTCCTGGTTCTAAGCTACCTCCCCACTAATTTTTAAGTATCTTAAGTCCGTCTCCTGGTTCTAAGCTACCTACCCACTAATTTTTAAGTATCTTAAGTCCGTCTCCTGGTTCTAAGCTACCTCCCCACTAATTTTTAAGTATCTTAAGTCCGTCTCCTGGTTCTAAGCTACCTCCCCACTAATTTTTAAGTATCTTAAGTCCGTCTCCTGGTTCTAAGCTACCTCCCCACTAATTTTTAAGTATCTTAAGTCCGTCTCCTGGTTCTAAGCTACCTCCCCACAAATTTTCAGCCAAATTCGTTCAGCCATTCTGGAGTTAAAAAATAGTGTAACTAACACGACTTCCTTTTATATACAGGGTGATTTTTTAATGACCAGCCAAATTTTCACAGGGTGTTCTACCCTATGAACCATATGAACAACTTTCACTATGGGACCAACTTTGAAATCACAAAAAAAATATCAGCTGTTTCATACATTTTGATCGAGTAGGTATTGAACTTTTGTAGGAAACCGCTGGTTTTTTTTTCGTGATTTCGAAGTTGGTCCCATAGTGAAAGTTGTTCATATTCATGGGTAGAACACCCTGTGAAAATTTGGGTGGTCATTAAAAAATCATTCTATATACAGGGTGTCCCGTAAATAATGGATCAAACGTAACGGGTAGGTAGCTTACCTAATTTCCAACAACTAATTTGAATATTTAAAAAAAAACCGTTACAGTAACCAGGATATTAATTTTTTTTCGAATTTTACGATTTTGTCTTCCAGAATTAAGCTTTTTTAATGCTGTCGCTGCAAATGATGACATTTTTAGGTATGATTTTTATTTAACATTTCTGAATAGCTTACTAATGTTATAAGATACCATTTTTTTGAATACCGTTTTATTTGCCTTAGAAAAAAAATCTTGAGTTGAAAAGTTTTTTCTTTACGATGTTAGGACCAAAATTGAAAAAATTCTCCTGTAAAAAAAATGTATGACACCGAAGACCACCATTATTTTAAAAACTTGTACATTTAATAAGGTTTGCAAATTGGTATAAAACTTACGTCTAGTCCTTATCGTTACAAAGATATTGCTATGAATGTGATGAAGAAGACAGAAAATAAATTAAATTGGTACTATTCCATTTTTCCTTTTCGTAATGGCTTATGCTTGAATGCTTGTAATCGAAGCAGGTAGTTAAGCGGATAGCATAATTCCAACCCGATGACGTCATCTGTCCGGAATTTGGGACCGCTACCTGTGGCGGAGTTGCACCTCAGTCAGTGTGAAAGGGATAGATAGCGCCGCTTTTTGGTAAATCGGTTAAATCGGTATGAAGTTGCGCAGGTTCTTTTGTTCTTTCCTGCGCCCTTCACTCGTACAGGCTTCATTGTTGCTTGATTTTATTAGTTTAGTTGTAACTAGTCTCTCTTCGAGTTGCTACGTCAGACAACTTTCGCTCCCGGTCAGTGGCTCGGTGTTTTCTTCTGTAAAATTTGACTTGTGCTGTGTTTTTGGACTTTGCTTTGCCTATCGATTTGGAACTCTTTGCGTATTGGACAAACGACTTGGCGATCCTACGGACTCCGAAAACATTCGTTTGTGTGTGCTTGTACGTGTGTGCAGTAGCGCTGAAACCTTATTCAGCCCAATGCCTCGTTATGAGTACACGCCACGGCAGTACGCCGAAATGCATTTTATCTACGGAGAAGCAAGAGGTAATGCCAGGGCGGCTGCAAGATTGTACCGTGAAAGATACCCGAACCTGGTTCGTTATCCCGATTATCGCGTCTTTATTAGAGTGCATAACGCGCTTCTTGAGGGAAGAATTCTTGGCACCGGAGTTGGTGGTACCCGTGAAGGACGACCGCGACAAGTTAATGACGAAGTCATTCTTCGAGAAATCGAGGAAGATCCGTCAGTCTCCGTTCGCGTCATAGCGCGACGCGTAGGAATTTCTAGATCGACGGTGCATCGAGTGCTACAACGGTGCCGATTGCACCCATATCACGTGCAACGTGTTCAAACGCTGACGTCGCGTGATTACCAGCCAAGAATAGAATTTTGCCAAAGGATGCTTAGAATGATTCGGGCGGACCCGCAGTTTTTTAACAAGATTTTATGGAGTGACGAGTCTTCATGCCGCCGAGATGGATATTTAAATTTGCATAATTTGCACAGTTGGCAGCTGATAAACCCACATTTGATGCGAGAGGACAGGAGCCAACATCAATTTAAAATAAATTTATGGGCGGGAATAATCAATGGGCAAATAATAGGGCCCTTTGAGTTTGAACTACCAGCTACTCTAAACGCCGAATATTATCTCCATTTTTTAAGGAATGAGTTGCCAAGGTTATTAGAAAACGTTCCAGAAGACGTACGGCAAGCAATGTGGTTGCAAAATGATGGGTGCCCCGCTCACTATGCGACGGCAGTAAGGGCGCACCTTGATGAAAGTTATCCGGACAGATGGATCGGCCGATTAGGACCAATTTTGTGGCCTCCGCGATCTCCGGATTTAAATCCCCTAGATTTTTTTTACTGGGGATGTTTAAAAGACAGGGTCTACAAGAATCCAATAACGTCGGAAGAAGAATTACGACAGCGCATCCAATCTGCTGCATCAGAAATAAACCAAAGCCGTTTTGTCCGTCGGATAAGAGCTTCCTTTATTAGGAGATGCAGACTTTGCATTCTTGTAGAGGGAAGGCAATTCGAACATTTATTGTAAAAACCAAATAAAACGATTTATTTGAACTAACTGTTTTTTTTAGTACGGCCTCCTAATTCTTTTCATACGCCTCAATAATTCAATGAACATTGCCTCTGAAATGCTACAGTTACACATTTTAAAGAAAAAGTTTAAATGTACACACTTTTTTATTTTTTTTATTAACGTTGATTTGGAGCACCTCTCAGATTCATAGCAATTATCTTTGTAACGACAAGGACTAGAATGTACAACTTCATACCAATTTACCAAAAATACAAAAGCGGCGCTATCTATCCCCTTCACGCTGACTGAGGTGCAACTCCGCCACAGGTAGCGGTCCCAAATTCCGGACAGATGACGTCATCGGGTCGGAATATGCTAGCCGCTTAACTACCTGCTTCGATTACAAGCATTCAAGCATAAGCCATTACGAAAATGAAAAAATGGAATAGTACCAATTTAATTTATTTTCTGTCTTCATCACATTCATAGCAATATCTTTGTAACGATAAAGACTAGACGTAAGTTTTATACCAATTTGCAAACCTTATTAAATGTACAAGTTTTTAAAATAATGGTGGTTTTCGGTGTCATACATTTTTTTTACAGGAGAATTTTTTCAATTTTGGTCCTAACATCGTAAAGAAAAAACTTTTCAACTCAAGATTTTTTTTCTAAGGCAAATAAAACGGTATTCAAAAAAATGGTATCTTATAACATTAGTAAGCTATTCAGAAATGTTAAATAAAAATCATACCTAAAAATGTCATCATTTGCAGCGACAGCATTAAAAAAGCTTAATTCTGGAAGACAAAATCGTAAAATTCGAAAAAAAATTAATATCCTGGTTACTGTAACGGTTTTTTTTTTAATATTCAAATTAGTTGTTGGAAATTAGGTAAGCTACCTACCCCTTACGTTTGATCCATTATTTACGGGACACCCTGTATACAGGGTGGCCGGAACATTGACGTCCAAAAATAAAATTTCGGTCCCTCGTATCGTGGGGTATTCGAATCACCCCCATGTATGTTCCGCGACTTTTCATAGTTTTCGAGTTATGAATTTTTTTCTGAATGTTTGAAAATTTTCGACCTGACCAACCTAAAAAAATTCTAAAAAAAAAGTAGAGGGTTTTATCGAGTTTCTTTTTTTGCAACTGAATTTTCATAAGTAGTACTTTTATGCATAAAATAATCAGCTTCGTAACTGTGATGAAAGTTATGAAAATGTTGATCTAAAGTGAAAAATTTACGTTCGGTAAATTATGACTCAAATTTTCAACTTTAAATTAAAAATCTTAACAGGTGATTTCATAATTCCTAAGTAGGCTTCAAGAATGCGCCAGACTCTCAGCTTTCATAATCATAAAAAAATGAAGTACTTAATAGGGCTACTTTGTTTAAAACCGGCCTTCAAAGACAGCGAGGTGGAAAAATTCTTAAAATTACCCATCTGAGTAATTATTTTTTTTGGCTATTTTCTCGTTCCTAAGGTTAATTAATGATAAGAATACTGAAAACTAACCAACAAATAGTTTCAGAGTTGGGTAAGAAAAGTTTTACGTAAAAAGTGGTTTTGAATAAAACACAGATGATAATGTGAAAAAAGTACTTAATTTATTTTTAACATTTACAAAAGGTTTTCAAAGTGGCCACCACCAGCAGCAATACACATTCTACACCTACGTAAGAAATTGTCTGGCAATCGTCTAAAAGCGTCTCTGTTCTCTCTCACAACACGTTCAGCTTCTGCAATCAACTGCCTCAGCTCTTGTTCACTTGAACAGTCTCGGGCGTATGCTATTTCCTTGTAATAGCCCCAAATAAAGAAATCGATGGGGTTGAGATCAGGTGAGCGTGGAGGCCACCTAATTGGTCCGCTGCGTCCGATCCATCTGTTGGGGTATGTTTCATCTAAGTAATTTCGGACCTGGGTTGCATAGTGACACGGGGCGCCGTCATTTTGCAACACCATGGTTCGTCTGAGTTCGAGATTCACATCTGCCAGCAACAATGGAAGTTCATTTTCCAAAAAGTTTTTGTATGTTTCTCCATCAAGTCTGGACGGCAGTTCAAACGGACCAATTAGTTCGCCATTGAGGATACCAGACCACAAGTTAACGCTGAAGCGATGTTGAAATGTCGAAGCTCTCACTTCGAGTGGATTTTCATTCGCCCACGTGTGGTAATTATGAATATTGAATATAATGTGGTTAGTTTTCAGTATTCTTATCATTAATTAACCTTAGGAACGAGAAAATAGCCAAAAAAAAAAATTACTCAGATGGGTAATTTTAAGAATTTTTCCACCTCGCTGTCTTTGAAGGCCGATTTTAAACAAAGTAGCCCTATTAAGTACTTCATTTTTTTTATGATTATGAAAGTTGAGAGTCTGGCGCATTCTTGAAGCCTACTTAGGAATTATGAAGTCACCTGTTAAGATTTTTAATTTAAAGTTGAAAATTTGAGTCATAATTTACCGAACGTAAATTTTTCACTTTAGATCAACATTTTCATAACTTTCATCACAGTTACGAAGCTGATTATTTTATGCATAAAAGTACTACTTATGAAAATTCAGTTGCAAAAAAAGAAACTCGATAAAACCCTCTACTTTTTTTTTAGAATTTTTTTAGGTTGGTCAGGTCGAAAATTTTCAAACATTCAGAAAAAAATTCATAACTCGAAAACTATGAAAAGTCGCGGAACATACATGGGGGTGATTCGAATACCCCACGATACGAGGGACCGAAATTTTATTTTTGGACGTCAATGTTCCGGCCACCCTGTATAGATAGATGTAGTGATGTATGTGTTCAGATAGAAGAAGTATAGTATACCTTGGGCTGCGTGATGTGCAGCAGCTGGTCGAAGGGCGCGGTGCGGAAGGCGTTGTTGAGCGTGGCGCGGCGCCGGTCCGCGTCGCGCCGCTCCGCCGCGCTGGGCCCGCCCGCCGCGCGCCGCAGCGCCTCCAGGCTCACGCCCTCGCTCGCGCCGCCCGACTGGAAGGAAACGGTTCATACTCATTATACTTACTTCATCACCTTCATTGGAGTACTGCCACAGATTAATACAGATGGGACACTCCGCAGTTTAGGTATGAAGGTACAAGTACGCGGCGGGCCCCTTCGACGGGGCCGATTCAGTAGGTCAGAAGGTATAAAAGTTACGCGATAGAAAGAGAGGCAACTTTTATGTGAATATAATTTTTTACCATTAATACCACTTTTACCATTAATATAGTTTGTCATTGAAGAGCGGGACCTCCTAGCACAGGTATATCTTTTACTTAAAAGGAGGTTCCTATGTAAGATTTCCTGTAAAAGTTTCTACAAGTTTCCGCAATAAACCTTTTTATTTTTTTCTTTTTATAATTGTGGGTAGTAAGCGTTGTGCGACCTGAATTGCACTTTATTGTGTCGTAGGAAGAGTCGCTTTTTATTTAAATGATCTTGGGGAGTGTCCCATCTGTATTCATCTGTGGTACTGCGAAAATAGTAATAGGTACAACTGCTCATAACAGAATAAAGTAAAATTCACACTACAATTTTGTTACCTATCGTAGAAAGAAAACAATCGGGAATCTATTGGATTCACATAATATTTGTGGGAGCAGTGACGGCCGCGACTTACGAATTGTAGGTCGTGGGTTCGAACCCAGGCAGGTCTTTTACTTTGTGTAAATAATTTCATCACCTCTGCTCTCAAAACGGTGAAGGATAACATCGTGAGGAAACCGGCATGTCCTAGAACCAAAAATTCGATGACATGTGACATCTACCAACCCGCACTGGGCCCGCGTGGTGGATTACGGCCCACTCCCTCTCAAAGAGAAGAGGTCAGTGTCCCAGCAGTGGGAACATTATTGTTATGTCGATAAAAATGTACAACAAACTCCCCGAGGTACTCAGAAATGAGGAAAAAATTGCTATTTTTACAAATAAATTAAAAAATATATTACTAAATAAATGTTATTATAGTATAAATTAATATTTAATTGACAATTCCAATAAATTAATAATATTTTTTTTAGATTAAATTAATTAATAAAAATATGTTACCATAGCTTTTACTTAGAATAAGTTATTTTTGCATGTATAAATAAGTCCTCTTTCTTCAAACTTTTGTTTTACTGTGCGCGACAGGGTCCACGATTGTTACAACAAATGTTTACTTACCACGAAATAAATAATTGAGTATTGAGTAAAGAAAGATCTATTTTTAACATCGGACGTTTACTATAGTATAGTTAAAATCTCGCTACAGACTCGGTCATAAATCATTCGAGTGTTTCGCTCTCTTTCCCACTCACGGCCCTTATGCACAGGCCACGCCCACACGTAGTCCTGTGCATTACTGCAGTAGATGAGTGATATCGATAGTTTTATATATTTATAAATGGGTGATAGAAATAAATACACATTTTTTATTTATTTTATTACCAAATTTACTACAAAGCATATTAAATATATAAACAAAAGAACGTGTATATAAAACTAAAAATAGAAAATTAAAATTCTTCGTCTGAGTCATCGTCATCATCTGTTATCGATAATGGCCTTGAGCGCTCGCAACTAGCGCACATCCCTACTCCGATTATGATTTATGACCAAGTCTGCAGCGAGATTTTAACTATACTATAGGCTACCATGACAATGATAGAGCAATTATGTTCAACAACTGACATTACTAGGTGACATCAGTTACCGGGCGCTTCCCATGCGGTCGTCTCATGTCGTGTTCACTGCTGCGCGTGTCTTCATGTCCCCAGTACCAGAACTCACTGTCACAGCGCTATACGAGGGCAGGGGGAGGGGTCAGGTGGAACTATAGAGGAACTATAATATAGGATCAGGATATAACAGGGATTGTTTATTTGAAAAAAATAGGCTGGGTAAAAAAAAAATATACACAACGTGTTACGTTAAATGCGCAAAACCTCTTAAGGGGTCATTGTACTCATCATTATGAACAACTTTTACTATGGGACCAAACCTGAAATCCCGAAAAAAAAATCAGCTGTTCAGTACATTTTGACGAATTATGCGAACATAAATGTACTGAACAGCTGAGTTGTTCATAATGATGAGTACAATGACCCCTTAAGAGGATTTGCGCATTTAACGTAACACGTTGTATATTTAGTCCATTAGTCAGATAATTAAAAAATATTAGACACGTATTTTTTAACTTATCATATTAATGAAAAAATACTTAGATAAAACCAAAACGCATTAATGTTGTTGAGTGGGGACTCGCTACGTCACTTCTACGTATAAAATCTAGCTAGGCGTGACGTCATGCCATATTTTAACTCAATGTATCGCCGTAATCTTTTGATTACGTAAAAAAAGAAAAAATACTTGTCCAATATTTTTTAATATTCTACATAACCACAGATTAATACAGATGGGACACTCCGCAGTTTAGGTATGAAGCTACAAGTACCCGGCGGGCCCCTCTCGCGGGGCTAATTCAGTAGAAATGCCGCGCGCCGAAGGCATAAGAGTTGCGCGATAGAAAGAGAGGCCATGTGTAGGTGAATATAACTGTAGGTAATTAGCGTTCTGCGAACTGAATTGCACTTTATTGTGTCGTAGCAAGAGTCGCTTTTTATTTAAATGATTTTGCGGAGTGTCCCATCTGTATTAATCTGTGACATGACGGACAAGAAAAATTTTGTTTGTCATCATCCCTATTGTTTTCACTGTAATTAGGTAGGTATTACTTTGAATAGGCTAAATTAACTTGTTAGCCAATCTGTTCGATTCTTGGCGCTAATACTCCATTTACAATAAAATTAGACTTTTTTACAGTCCGTTCAACCGATTTTGACTTCTATTGCGTTGGTGGCATGACAAATGGCAGCTGCAGTAAACAGTTGGTATTGTAACCACTTTTTTGCCTTTAATGACATCCTTATGCCTACGGAATAGAAGTCAAAATCGGTTGAACGGACTGTAAAAAAGGTTTGTTTAGTCTAATCTTATTGCAAATGGAGGACGATTTTCTTTGCAAACTGTTAGGCAAATTGCCAAAAAATAGGCAGTCAAGGAAATTTCTAACAGAAGTGAAAACTTAAACGTAGGTGTCGCCAGTGTCGCGATGACGCGAACCCGTAGATTTCCCCCTACCAAAACTTAAACGTAGGTGTCGCCAGTGTCGCGATGACGCGAACCCGTAGATTTCCCCCTACCAAAACTTAAACGTAGGTGTCGCCAGTGTCGCGATGACGCGAACCCGTAGATTTCCCCCTACCAAAACTTAAACGTAGGTGTCGCCAGTGTCGCGATGACGCGAACCCGTAGATTTCCCCCTACCAAAAATGGCTGAACGAGCCTAAATAAGTTTTCTCTTCAAAAACACGGGAATTGTCCCTCGGTTTACTGCTTCTAACACTACGAATGTTACAGTGGTACCCAACTAATAAGGCACGTCGCGAATCTTCGTTCGCACAGAAAAGAAAGTATGGCCCCGAAGATTAACGAGAATGCTTTAAACTTACAATCAACCTTAGATCACTACTATATGGTTCATAATACACTGCAGCTGTCAGTTCCGTCTTACTCGCAAGTATGGCGGCTGACTAACATCATAGCGGCAGCTGCCGACCAATAGCGCTACAGGAAAAAGAAGCGCGGTGCGTGAAGCGTGCCGATTGGTCAATAACATTTCCTGCGCTTTGAAAATTCATCTTCTGCGCAGGTACCTCGGTAAGCCATATCAGTTGGGTACTACTGTAACTCAAAATACTAGATATTTACATAAGTGCCAAAGTGCTGCATGGCGGGTCGGTGGTTGTGATTGTACTTCTCAATGAACATGCGATACTCCTCGTCCAGGTCGTCGTACTGCGTTTGCTGGTCCACGTGAATTACTTTTATTATTATAACACTATTGAACTATACAACGCCCTGTGTATCCTGGCATATGTATAGCAGTAAACCACTGCAGTAACAAAAGCTGGAAAATCGTTTTGAGGGCTGTCGCATTTTATCACCTCTTTCGCTCACACGGGACCAAATTTTTAAGATTGTTAAATGAAAAGATACTTTTAAAAAAAATTAAAGGACTAGGTTACTTAATTATTAAAACACATTTCTATTGTGTTATCTAACTAATAAATTCAGTTCAAAAAGTATTATCTGTTTTCGAGATGAGTTAAATAAATGAATGCCACAATAAAAATGTGTTTTTATTAGTTACCTTAACATTATTTACTAGTCCTTTAATTGATTACATTTTTCAAAAAAAGCATCTTTTCATTTAACATTCCTAAGGTGCCGTGTGAGCGAGAGATATAATACCGATAGATTATAAACTAACGGTTCTCATAATCTTACGGTGATCTATACAAGTATACTAGAAAGGTTTAGGCCGTGCGCTGCGTTAGGCGTGCGCACGGCGCGGGCGCCCGCGTGGCGTGCTGTTTTCATGTAATCTCATAGATCAGCGCAGCGCAGCACACATGAGATTACATGAAAACAGCACGCCACGCGGGCGCCCGCGCCGTGCGCACGCCTAACGCAGCGCACGGCCTTAGATAGTACAAGAAAGGTAAACAATCTTGATGTGACTTTTTACACAAACACAAATATTAAACAAATAAACTACTGCTTACACTAATGGTTCAATTGATTTTAGTAATCATTATTATTGTATTTACATTGGTTTTTAGATTTAAACTGAGGTTTTAAGAGCCATTTCACAAAATTTTAATATTGCAGTCGTGGTAAAATAATGCGTTCACGATACGTGAGCTCGGACATCAGGAGGCGGGAAAAAATGGCACAGGTCCTTCCTCGATGGGCGCTCGCTCGCGCTGTAATAATCGGTGCCCGCTTATGCAACGTAATTTATTCTAATTTAGAGTGATGTTAATAACGTTATTATGTCTAAATAAATGATAACGTTATTATGTCTAAATAAATGATAACGTTATTATGTCTAAATAAATGAAGGGATTTTAATAAAACTTTAGAATTAGTTTTGTTAAAGAACATAGTTTATTTTGACATGTTTTTAAAAATTTAATTACGCGTTATTCAAACCAAAAAATCGCGATTTAATAGCGGTATAAAACGTAAAAATTACCCGGATACTTTATTTTTTTATTACTAATTAATGTTATTAATAATCGATATTCTAGTACATTAAAAGTCAACAAAATTATGTCTGATGCTTTATATATTTTTAAAAGTAAAATTTATGAATATTAATGATAGATTTATGAGTCTGAAATTGACTCTGCGATGATTTTTCTGCAAACTAGTTGTGGGAGATTAATCGCCACAAAGTAAACAAATAAGTTTTTGTAAATGTGTTACATTACTTTTAAATGTGTTACATTACTTTTAAATGTATTCAACAATGTCAGAGTTTTACCTAAGATGGTAAATTAGGCGAATAAAATCTTAGATATTCGCCGGAAAACGTGAAATGGCTCTTAAAATAAAAAAAGATAAAAGACACAAAGATTGTTTACCTTTATTTCACTACCTAAGCCTTTCTAGTATAAGTCTTTATAACTCGTTTTAGATGTAGAATACATGTTATACACGTTGGTGGTAAACGCGGGGATCAAAATCATATAATGAACAGGATAGGATTTCATAAGAGGAGAAAGTAGGATATAGGACATAATATTCAAACACTTGTTCTATTCAGATTGTATACAACGTGTAACGTTAAATGCGCAAAACCTCTTAGGGGGTCATTATACTCATCATTACGAACAACTTTTACTATGGGACCAAACCTGAAATCGCGAAAAAAAAATCAGCTGTTCAATACATTTATGTTCGCATAATTCGTCAAAATGTACTGAACAGCTGATTTTTTTTTCGCGATTTCAGGTTTGGTCCCATAGTAAAAGTTGTTCATAATGATGAGTACAATGACCCCTTAAGAGGTTTTGCGCATTTAACGTTACACGTTGTATAAAGTACTAGGATCGCATAAGATAGGAGACTGGTGTGTTATAAAAGATTGCTATTGCTCGCGTGGAGGTTGGAAGTATCCCACGGGAACGTACTACCGAGATAAAAAGTATCCTATGTCCTAACTCAGTGTCATCAAATTTCATCGAAATCCGTTCAGCCGCTAAGCCGTGAAAAGGTAACAGACAGACAGAGTTATTTTCGCATTTATAATATTCTTATTATAGATATTCTAACGCCTATTCCATTAAGAGCCTATACAACCTCAGCTCAAATTCAAATTTCGCCCCCACTTCCCCGCGCCACCTCACTCTTTATTTCGCTCGCACACTACTACTCGCGGTGACGCGGACACACAAGGTCAAAGCGATTTTGTTAGAGTAAACTACACTAATATCGGACGAGTACTAAGTAATAAAATTATCAATAATAATTTAATATTAACTTGTCATTATAGGTACGAACATGAAATTATATATCGCAAAATTAATTTCAATGTACTAAGTACCTACTAACTTCTCATCAAGCTATATTTTCCAGTATAAGCTGACCTCTCATGGTACGGAAAGCCTATACAATGTGAGATCAGCTTATACTGGAACGTTATAGCTTGATGTGTAGCCGTGTGCAGTATTTTACCTACTGCTACAAAATACTAGTCAAGAGCGAGCTAGCTTAGCGCTGAAGGTTCCGCCCATTGGTTTAGTAGTAAGTTTACGTTTTATAGTTTGCGCCGTGTATTTATGTAGGTAGTAGGTCTATGCAAGTACCTACATATACATACCTACGTATATGTTACATATTTTGCAAATCGATTCATAAATTCCAGTGTGCGTCTATCTGACAGGCCCCAACGAGATTCATCAACAGGTGATAGCTTGTCATAAAGACATTATTTTGTACCTAAAGAAAATAAATAAGATATATTTTGTACCTTGACAGTTTTTGATTAAATGACGTTTTTATGAAGTGTCTTTCTAGCGGGCCCTTTATGGTTATTTTTATTGTTATTATACTTTCAGATCGCACAATAGTGTTAGGAGCTTGATACTATTATGTACCTTACAAATCCAAAATCTCGACTTTCTGTGAGCTACACTTCAGAAGATATTCGTTATTTAAACAAGCGTCCAGCCAGCGGGCCCCTTTTTTAAATACTACTATTTTATATCATACAATAGTGTTAGGAGCTTGATACTATTATGTACCTTACAAATCCAAAATTTCGACTTTCTGTGAGCTATACTTCAGAAGATATTCGTTATTTAAACAAGCGTCCAGCCAGCGGGCCCCTTTTTAAATACAACTATTTTTCATCATACAATAGTAATAGGAGCTTGATACTATTATGTACCTTACAAATCCAAAATTTCGACTTTCTGCGAGCTATACTTTAGAAGATATTCGTTAATTAATTGTGATTTTTTATTTGCTTTAGCTCGTCAGTCATTATTATGTTACAGAAAACGATTTTTTTTTTATTTTATTTTTTTTCCAAGTATGAGACCTAGCTAGATCAATTTTTTGCACCCGTAAACCCCTATATTGCAAGTTTCATCGAAATAGTTAGAGCCGTTTTCGTGAACGTGAGTACAAATATTACTCGTTTAATAGTATAGGGATGTTGTATAAGGTTTTTGATGTTGTTTAAATTTCTAAGTTCTAAATTGACATTTGTTACGCGTTGTCTGAAATTTTAAAATTATTTAAAATTACTGTCGACATGTTTAGACATCTTTTGTTCCTAACAATTTAAACAGATTAAAGATTATAATTACTATTACATTTTCTCTTTTAATTTACATCGTCATCATTAGCGTCGTACTTAACTCTCTTACTCTTTTTCTTAATCCCAGTTTTGGTGTTATAGCCCTATTGGATTATGAACGTAGGTATAATGTTTGAAAAGGGGTTTGCTAGCTAGACGATCGTTTAATTAACGAATATCTTCTGAAGTATAGCTCGAGAAAGTTGAAATTTTGGATTTGTAAGGTACATAATAGTATCAAGCTCCTAACACTATTGTATGATATAAAATAGTAGTATTTAAAAAAGGGGCCCGCTGGCTGGACGCTTGTTTAAATAACGAATATCTTCTGAAGTGTAGCTCACAGAAAGTCGAGATTTTGGATTTGTAAGGTACATAATAGTATCAAGCTCCTAACACTATTGTGCGATCTGTAAGTATAATAACAATAAAAATAACCATAAAGGGCCCGCTAGCAAGACACTTCATAAAAACGTCATTTAATCAAAAACTGTCGAGGTACAAAATATATCTTATTTATTTTCTTTAGGTACAAAATAATGTCTTTATGAAAAGCTATCACCCGTTGATGAATGTCGTTGGGGCCTGTCAGATAGACGCACACTAAATTCCACTGCTACAAAAAACTTGTCAAGTGCGAGTCACCATTGCGTTGAGGGTTCTGTAGGTACGCATAAGGTTTGTATAAATATAAGATGCATAGGTATAGGTAGGAATGGTAGGATAGGGATGTAGGTAAGTATGTAGGTAGGTAGGTAGGATTGGTAGGTAGGTAGGTAAGTATGTAGGTAGGTAGGTAGGTAGGTAGGATAGGTAGGTAGGTAGGTAGGTAGGATAGGAATGTAGGCAGGCAAGTAGGTAGGTAGGTAGGTAGGTAGGTGGGTAGGGTAGGTAGATAGGTATGGTAGGTATATACCATAAGTATTTTGAAAGTAATTAAAGATCGTCAAAATTATACAATAATTATTTTAATTCGCTTAAATCTCTAATTGGCATATTTCGAATATGTCTGGGATCGCATAGCTCAGGCAACATGCATGTAATGTAAAAATGTTCTAATTTTGGTTCCATTTCTTCCCAATATTGGTCATCTCTCTCTATAATTTCAACTTTGATGTCTTTGTCGCATCCAGACCATACTCCGAAAATACATTTTTGCCTACCGGTGACATGTAATTGTCCCTGCACTTGTATATACCATGGATGTTGGCACCGTCTCCGATATTCAGGAGAAGTCCTGGAGTGAGGCAACATTATAAAAAAAAACAATTACCTACTACATAGATACCTACCTATTTCTTGTATATTGTGTCAAAACAAAAACAAACCTATTTAGGTAACTTTTTATTTTTTATAAAAGTTATCCCCACCTGGATTTATCCTAAATCGTGGACAAACACAAATCTTCACATTCCAACTATTTTACGTGTAAATGGCGTATATTTTGATTTGTCTAAAGTTAGCAACTCAACTAAGTCGCCAACCGGCGCAACTACCCTACTTACTTCAGTACGTTTATCATATGTTTGCCTGTTTCTTTACGCCAACCCCGTCGCTTCTTATTTTTATTACGGTTATTTCCCATTGCGCCAACACTATAAACCTAAGTACTTCAATGTATTTTAATTTTACGTCGTCCTGTTGTGTATTTTGTGTTCTGAGCGCAAGCGACACAGCCCTCGCGTACGACAGCCGAAGCGAGACTGAACGGGGGTGTCGGGCGGAAGGGAATGAACGTCAAGACGCTGATAGTTTAGGTAAATTTCTTTTTACAGTGAAAATAATGGTAATTTAAAAAAAGTATATAACATAAGACCTGCTTTATAGTTAGTTCAGTTAGTATGCAAAGTTTCATGATCCAATTTGACGTATTTTTTGAATAACAGCGGTTTTTTGTTCGGTTTGGAGGTAACTTTGGGATTTTTTTGTATCGAGAAAATTTCAAGGAATCGTGTTTTCGTCTAACATAGTACCTAACATTAATCCTCAACTTTACCATATATTTAATTCAAAATTAAAGCTGCTGTATTTTCGACGTAACGGAGGATCATGCTAAGCCATTTGAGGTAGTATAGGCTCTTAATGTTGAGTTTAAAGTACTAGGATCGCATAAGATAGGAGAGAGTAGTAAATACTAATATACTAACCCGTTGCACGCCGGGCGAGCTGTTAGCACTGTCCAGTTCAGTGCCGGGCGCTGTGATGTCTGCGAGACTGTCGCGACCTTGAGCAGCTCCTGGCAAATTAGAAAGAATTTAGTCCTCATTATCGACAAGCGAGGAGCTCGTGGCTAAGTGATAACAGCCGCACGGGTCGATCCATCAGGTTAAGCTATGCTTGCCGTGGTTGGTCCTTGGATGGGTAACCATTTTTACATACCGAGACTCCTCCGTAACTCGGAAAGCACATTAAGCCGTTGGTCCCGGCTGTCATTCGTGGATCTTTGACAGTCGTTACGGGTCGTCCGAAGCCCGAAAGTCTGACAACCAATCTTACCAAGGGGTATCGTATTACCCAGTAATTGGGTTGTGCAGGTTAGATAGGCAGTCGGTCCATGTAAAATACTGGTATTCAGCTGCATCCGGTTAGACTGGAAGCCGACTAGACAGGGAAGATTGTTTTTATAAGCGTCCATTAAAAGGAGTGCTTGATTCCCCCATCGAAATAAAAGGGGTATTGACTAAAATTGTTCCAAAAAATGTCCTTCCAAATACTTAGAATATCCCCCGGTTTCGGAAAGCCACGTTTAGATTCTAGCTATGCACGGTAAATGACTATAAATCCGTGTTGATTTTACAGCATATTTAGTTTAGTAATTGTGTCGATCTTTCATAATCCGGAAGTATACCTTTTAAATATCGTACAGTACGACAACGTTCAATGGTCCCATCGTTTATCTTCGGAAAAACCGAACTTTGCCGAATTAAATGTGACTGTTCCAATAACGGAAATAGCGCGTCAATCTATAAGAGTGAAGCCAGACGAGAGTAATTTTTTGAGTTATGAGTCACGCAATTTCGTTCGCGTATTTTCTGAGTACGTAAGTTCTGAGTCGGCAGACAACTCATTTTGCGTCGCCGTGTGGCCAGACGAGAGTAATTTTTTTGAGTTATGGAGTCACGTAATTTCGGTCGCGTATTTTCTGAGTACGTAAGTTGTGAGTCGGCAGACAACTCATTTTGCGTCGCCGTGTGAACGAAACAGGATTTTTGTATGAAACCGAATGTAGCAGAAATTACACGCCTCAAAACTCAAAAAATTACGCTCGTCTGGCTTCACCCTAATAGTTTATGTAGGTGGAAATAAATCAATTTCTATTCGTCGATAGTCACATTTTATTCGCTGTATTTCGGTTTTCCGAAGATATCCGATGCACGTTGTCGTACTGTATTCCGCATGAACTACAGACCGTTCACAGGTATTTTACCTCTGCTTTGGCATTATTACATTAAAGCAAAGTGATCTTTATTGTCGACGCCACAAGGCTACCACTGACAAGTCTGACAAAATCAGTGATCTTTATTTTCGTTGCAATAAAGTTGCTATTGGGTTGCTGCTGTCAGAGCTGTCTGAGGTAAAATAACTGAGAACGGTCTGTATAACATAAGAGAAAAGCTCATGCTGTGTTTAAAATGTTAGCCAATCAGCAAGTCGGTAGAAGTAGGCCTGACTTCCCAAGACGCTTTCCGTATCGCCAGTCGTGGCTACTGTAGCGTGTAGTGCGCGCCCGCTGTGCGCACGAGTGCGTGCACGTGTACGTACCAGCTTCCACCCAGCTGTGCCGGTGCGGCAGCGCGACGTTGCCGGCCGTGTACGGCGAGGTGGAGGACAGGCGAGTCACGTCTACTCCGTGCGACTTCAGCAGCTCGCACAGCGCCATCTGAAATGTACGAAATACTTGTTAGAATAGAACTATTCATCACATACCATTCATTACATACCGAGACCCCTCCGTGCATCAGAAAGCACGTTAAACTGTTGGTCCCGGCTGTCATTCGTAGATCTTTGACTGTCTGACAACCAGTCTTACTAAGGGGTATCGTGTTACCTTTATATAACTACGTTGTAGAGGTCAGATAGGCAGTCGCTCCGTGTAAAATACTGGTATTCAGCGAGCCGACCCCAACATAGTTGGGAAAAGGCTTGGCAGATTGAAATGGTGTTATGTTTACCTGGTCCATCATAAGGTAAGGCAGCTTGTTGGGCATCTTGGAAGGCGGCAGCTCATCATAGTCTTCCAGCAGAGGAGGTAGCAGGTGAGGCGCCTCCTCGCGCCGGGCCCCGATTATCTGACACATACAATTAGTTTAGCTGTCAGTTTTGAAGGATTGCTATGTTAGTTAGTACTCTACGGTTAATTACGTCGACATCAAAACCGTGCCAGAAACGACGTTTTTTTCATGGGTTTATACAACTGTCCTTTAATGATTTAGTGAAAAAATAAAACCGGTCAAGAGCGAGTCGGACTCGCGCACCGAGGTTCCGTTCCGATTTCTGAAAAAGTGTGCTATTTAGAGACATCGTTTTATTTTTCCTGTAATATTTACATAAACTTCTATCACATAGGATAATTTCAAATTTTTTTTCTTTGCATACTTCGGAGATTAGGGGGGAACCGTATTTTTTTTACATTTTTCATCAAAAGTCGAAAACTATGCGGCCTAAAAAAAAATTAAAAAATGTTTGAGAATTTGCAAACAGCGCTCTTTCATATAAATACCCCACATGTCCTAGTAACCCCACTTTGAAATGTTAAAAACCCCCTTTCAGTCCCTTTTGCAAAAAAAATACATATATTTTTATTTCTTTATTATTTCCAAAATAATTGGGGGGTCCATACCGGGGTCCTTATATTTAAATCTAACCCTACGGAGTAAACTCCAAAAAAAAATTACATGCATATTCCCTATTGAGTTAGGATAGTATAGTCCGCGAGGCTTAAGCTGAGCTTTGCATTTGTGTGAGTGATCACCAAAATGGTACGAGAGCCCATGACCAACATTTTTGTCTTATCGGTTTACGTAAGACAAAATCTTCAATCGTCTTATCGTTTTACGTTTTACAACGATGCGACATGGTTTTGGTCATGGCCTCTCGTACTAAAAGAATAAAAGCCGATTGCCAAAAAGCAGTATGTCGGTTTTAAACCAAAAAAAGAACGCGTCGCGCTCTATGCCGAACGTCACACCTACAGTGTAATTATTAATTCACTGGAGTAAACTGACAGATGCTAATGTCACTTTGTAAAATAATGTTGCCATATTTATTGTAACTGATGAGTTCCGTTCGTTGTGCTTCAGCTCATTCACACAAAGTCAAGAACATTTATTATAAAAAGTAATTAATAATTATAATATATAATACTTAAGTATACATAAATTCTATCAGACACGCACGATGTAATTAATTAAATACAATGCATTTAATTTTATATAATTCGCTTTTTGAAAGTCATAATCAATCAGCCTATACAGATACATACTTACTTAACTAATTATTATATATCGATTAAACAAAAATAGGCTGGGAGATTTCTTATTAAAATAAATAAAATAATATAATTTGAGTTACAACGTAATGCGAATTAATGAGCGAGTGATTGATGTCAATCTTCTTGTCACAACACTATTTTCTATTCATCAGAAAATGGTAACACTGTAAACGTCAGATTACTCCAGTGAATTAATAATTAGACTTTATCTATGTGCAGTCTAAAAACTCTCAAAACTCAAAGCATTTATTTCAAATAAACCAATTACAGGCACTTTTGAATTGTCAAGGGGTTGGTCTTGGGTCGGTCGGAAAGATGAAGCTAGTTGCCCATTCCAAAGTGTAGTAGTTCACACAAATGCAAAGCTCAGCTTACGCCTCGCGGACTGTAATTACCTTGTTGATGTATTCGGCGAGGCGCGGCAACAGCATGACGTGCGGCAGCAGCGCAGCCAGCGCCACGCTGACGGCGTGCAGCTGGCACTGCTGCGCCACGCTGAGCACCGGGTTGGACACACTGGACTGCTGGATACTGACGAGAAACAAAACGGGAAATTGTTAATCGCACACCAGAAAAATATTCTTACCTCTAATAATCTGCATGTAGACCAAATCAATTATTGTACTACTAATTCACTAACTGAATATCAAATTTGAACAAAATAATAATCAGTCACAACAAAAATACTAATTACTAACTGCGCCCCGCGGTTTCACCCTCGTAGACCGGGATAAAAAGTATGTGTTAATCCACCCTGGATTAACACATAAGCTATATATACATACCAAATTTTATCAAAATCGGTCCAGGCGTTTGAGCGTCAAGAACAAACATACAAACACACACTCACAGTGTAGTGTGTTAAATTATATCAAAAATACTAACTGTTCCATCAAAAATAACAAATGTGCATCTAATACTACTAATTATTGCACTATTCGTTAATTAATTGAATATCAAAACATGTACAAATTATAATTATTGGGCACCCCGAGGTTCGATTTGGTTAAGTTCAGACCCTCATCAATCTGCGTAGCCTTTTCCCAACTATGTTGGGGTCGGCTTCCAGTCCTAACCGGATGCAGCTGAATACCAATATTTTACATGGAGCGACTGCCTATCTGACCTCCACAACCCAGTAACTGGGTAATACGATACCCCTTGGTAAGACTGGTTGTCAGACTTTCGGGTTTCTGACGACCCGTAACGACTGTCAAACATCCACGAATGACAGCCGGGACGAATGGCTTAACGTGCTTTCCGAGGCACGGAGGAGTCTCGGTATGTAAAGATGGTCACCCATACACTGACCAACCCCGGCAAGCGTAGCTTAACCTGATGGATCGACCCGCGCGGCTGTTATTACTTAGCCACGAGCTCTTCCTCCTCCTAATTCAGGCCAATAAAGGACTAAAACAGTAAAAGTGTTATCAATAACTTACGCCAGTACAAGCTGCATGATATCACAGACAGTCTCCTCAGATCCAAGCTCAATACATATGAGTGCTAACGTCGTGTAGATCGCTTCCACGTTCTCCATTGTGTTGGACTCGAGTTGGAGACCTGATGACAAGGAAACATTATAAGACAATAGCCACGGTGACTTGCTTCGTACTGTAGACTACAGTAAGCGTAGCCATGGATGAAGATGAGGTCTTGTCGCGAAAACTTGTCTACTATCAGACCAAGCTCGATATAATTTACCCCACTGACCTCTAATATACAAGTACGCTGGACTAAATCTACATCTACACTAATATTATAAAGAGGAAAGATTTGTATTTTTGTGTGTATGTTTGTAATGAATAAACTTAAAAACTGCTGCGCCGATTTCAACCATTAGAAAGCTACATTCATCTTGAGTAACATAGGTTATATTTATTGCTAGAAAAGATTAGGGATCCTTACTAAAACTTTAGTAACGTAACCGAAGGTGTAAAAAAAAAAGCCATAGTAAAAGGTAAAAATATAAAAATAATCTTATGTCCACCCGTGCGAAGCCGGCACGGGCCGCTAGTATACTATAAAAAAAAAACAGTTGATTTTTGTCCCGATTCAAAGCGCCTCCGCTCGAGCGTCTCAGGAACTAAAATTGACACATTGTTGCAAATGGCCGACGTGTTGTTTTGGTACGTCGCTGATGTTTTATGTCTAAATCGTGAAATAAGATTTGTTTTGTGAATTTTGTGATTTCCACAATTAAGTGAATTTTCCCATCTCTAACATTAGTTCCATGGACGCTCACGTTGCTATCAGCGCCAAAATGGCGAAAATCAAATGTCTTCATTTTGACATCGATATTATGAAGTCCAGCCACAGATTAATACAGATGGGACACTGCGCAGTTTGGGTATGAAGCTACAAGTACGCGGCGGGCCCCATCCGCGGGGCTAATTCAGTAGGTCAGAAGGTATAAGAGTTACGCGATCGAAAGAGAGGCAACTAGTAGTTGAATATAACTGTTGGTAATAAGCGTTGTGCAACCTGAATTGCACTTTATTGTGTCGTAGCAAGAGTCGCTTTTTATTTCCCATCTGTATTAATCTATGGTCCAGCGTACTTGTATATTAGAGGTCAGTGACTTACCCTCATACAGCGAGCTGAACAGAGCGTAGCCGTGCTTGCTGATGAAGATGAGGTCCTGTCGCGAACACTTCTCTACTATCAGACCGAGCTCGATGTACTCCACACTGTAATGGGGAAGAAAAAAGTCAAATTAGTTCCGCGTAGATGGCGCTAAGTGTTTGTTACTTTCATTCACTGTCAATGGAGTTCCTTGCTAAAAACTTTGCCGCGAGATGGCGCCAAGTGTTTTTTCTTATCGCCGATTGGTTGCTATGTCTTCAAGATGACTTTGACAAGTGACAAACACACTCTTGCGGCGAAGCTTCCGGGAAACATCCCCATTAGAAGATATTTTTACGTCCGTGCGAACATAGGCTTAGCGTGCGTCCGAACTCATTTAATAGACTCAACACTAAGATGAATTTTCCTACTGTAGAATGATAGGATTGTGGGGCTAGTAAAATGCTATTTAACAGTTTTACTCGTGGTTTATTACTTTATATCCGACACACAATACAGTACGATAAAAATCCTCTTCTTATAATATTTCTAATCTAGTCTTGCCGTCTTTGACTCCAACCAAAAAGTAACTCCCATTGCTTCCTCTCAACCGCCATCTTACTTCCCTCTCCTTCTTACTCTCGTTCCTTCTCTCTCACATACGTTGCGTTCCATTTCGCATAGATTCACACTATAAACCTTAGATAATATACATCTAGATCGAGCCACCGCGTGGCCGGTCATGAGACAGCAATATAATAATTTTTATAGGTTATGTGGTATGAGAAATGAGGTTTAACGTAAGAAATCTTCCATATTTTGGACTGAAACCCATGTCAACGCACAACCCATGACAATGCAAAAACTGTCCAAAAAAGTTAAATTAATCGACGCAAGATAAATTTTGTAACAGTGAAAGTACTTTGTTTGGCTAACATTCAAAAGTTTGCCATGCAAAAATACGGCACGCCGTAAGGGACAGAAGATACGATGCATTGTCTCAATTTTCCTACTTATTTCGTATATATGTGTCTCACTTTCACACTTTACACTGTAATCATGGCAACGTGTAGATGTTTAATGTCATTGCTATAAACACTCATCCGACACTACAGTTATTATTATTATTTTACACTCACGTAGCTCTAAGTAACCTCGGCGCATTAGCCCTCCTGTCCAGCAGCGTGTGCAGTATGCGCTGTAGCAAGGTCCTGGCGCGCGGCTCGCCCGTCGACGCCACGCGCAGCAGCGCCTCCAGGAATGCGGCGGGGAATGCCTTCGATAGCTCTGCTGTGCGGTATGTTGTGCCGACCTGGTGGTACAGAAGAGCTTTATTAATACTACTGGACTACACTTTACCCTAGTCACAGATTAATACAGATTTATTTTATTTTATTTATTATATTTTATTTATTGGTCTATCTACAATAGTTACACTGTTCAATCAATTAACACAAGCCATAATACAATCCAAGTGCACAATATTAATCGATAGACACAGCATGCAAAAACAATATTAAAATTAAAAAAACAAAAATATAACAATCATAGAGTATAGAAATGACACAATTTTTTTTCACAATTTTAACACTAATATTTGTCAATGGAATGACAATCGTGCGTTACATTTTACAGATGGGACACTCCGCAAAATCATTTAAATAAAAAGCGTCTCTTGCTACGACACAATAAAGTGCAATACAGGCCGCACAGCGCATAATACCTGCAGTTATATTCACCTACAAGTTGCCTCTCTTTCTATCGCGTACCTTCTGACTCGTTAGGGTTGTCTTCTTTTACGACGCGGCGCGTGAGTGAGTATCGGACTAACGTGCGAGCCGGCCGGTGCGCGGCAGCCCACACTGAATTGAGCCCGCTGCGTACTTATAGCTTCATACCTAAACTGCGGAGTGTCCCATCTGTATTCATCTGTGCCCTAGTTATGTATTTATTCGAATGTATGTTGCCCTGAGTGAGATGTTAAAATGGTAAGTAAAATAAAATGAGCATCAGAAAGTTTAAATGAACAATTAATAGTAGTTAAAACACTAGGAAAATAGTGTGCACTCTACGGATTCACAGCTGGATCTGGATTGGCATCTTGGATTTTAATTTTCACCAAATTCACACTTTCACTTTTTTTCACACCCCTCCATGTGAGTGCATGACGCTTTTTCGTACGTGACGATTTCTACCAGTCAACTCCAATCGCAAGCCGCGTTAGAGAACTTCGTTCCAAAAAACGCGTAAATTGATATTTTTTGTTACAACCTTTTTTTGAAGTGAAAAAAATTTTTATGCTCGTTGAGCAATTTTTGGTAGCGGAAATCTTACGGGTTCGAGTCATCGTGACACCACGACATGCTACACATAGTTTTACGTTTAAGTTTTGGTAGCGGAAATCTTACGGGTTCGCGTCATCGTGACACCGCGACATGCTACACATAGTTTTACGTTTAAGTTTTGGTAGCGGAAATCTTACGGGTTCGCGTCATCGTGACACCGCGACATGCTACACATAGTTTTACGTTTAAGTTTTGGTAGCGGAAATCTTACGGGTTCGCGTCATCGTGACACCGCGACATGCTACACATAGTTTTACGTTTAAGTTTTGGTAGCGGAAATCTTACGGGTTCGCGTCATCGTGACACCGCGACATGCTACACATAGTTTTACGTTTAAGTTTTGGTAGCGGAAATCTTACGGGTTCGCGTCATCGTGACACCGCGACATGCTACACATAGTTTTACGTTTAAGTTTTGGTAGCGGAAATCTTACGGGTTCGCGTCATCGTGACACCGCGACATGCTACACATAGTTTTACGTTTAAGTTTTCACTTCTGTCGGCAGTACCCAATCAATCCGCCTAGCCTTTTCCCAACTAAGTTAGGGTCAGCTTCCAGCCTAACCGGATGCAGCTGAATACCAGTATTTTACATTGAGCGACTGATTACCTGAGCTCCGCAATCCAGTAACTGGGCAACACGATACCCTTAGGTAAGACTGGTTGTCAGACTTTCAGGCTTCTGACGACCCGTAACGACTGTCAAAGATCTAAGAATTACAGCCCAACAGACCAACGGCATAACGTGCTTTCCTAGACACGGAGGGGTCACCCATCTACGGACCGACCGCGGTAAGCGTAGCTTAGCTTGATCGATCGACCCATGCGGCTTTTACTAAGCCACGAGCCCCTCTTCTGGCCAGTACCCATGACTGACATTTTTTTTTTAATCCACATTAGGGTGCTGGGCGGTACCAATTATCTACCACATCGTACCTTCAGTAAAGACTTGAGTAGTATGCTCTGCAGCATGGCGTCGGCTTTGGTTCCTTTGTTGGACCGTTGGCTGGAAGGCACCTTGTTGATGATGAACATCATGATGTCTATCTTCTGGAAGTCTGGCAGGTGGTCTGCGAACTCTCCTAGAGCGTTGATGAGGGCTTCCTGGTACAGCTTTTCGTCTGTCTCTTTCTGTCAAAGAAAATAAATGTGTGGTCAAAAACAAAATGGGAACATGGTCTCGCGAGAGCCAATCGCGTTGCAGTAACCTTGAGCGAGAGGTACCTGCAGCCGATATACGCTCTCTCTCACACCTCAAGCTAAACATAGCGTTATTTACACGCACTTATGTAAAAAAAAAATCGATCATCTTGCAGGTATAAAATTTTACGAAATTGATCTGGCTTTTTGGACTTATTTATTTTTAAGTACCTACAGTCAGCAGCAAAAGTCGATTAACACTTGTTTTCTAAATGTTAATTATTGAGAAAAATACTTCACTAAAATCGGAACAGATGTAAATTTAAAAAAAAATGAACTCTTATCTAATAAATAAAATGCTAAAGAACAGGTTATCGTATCATTTTGTGTTAATCTAAATGATAATATAATATAATATCCTTGGACATTTCACACAACGCCATCTAGTCCCAAGCTAAGCAACCTAATGCTTGTGTTATGGTAACGAGATGGCTGATAAATTACTTATATAGATTTTTTTTTTTTTTTTTATAAATACATACATATTATAGATAGAAAAACACCCAGACCCGGAACAAATACTTGTAGGTCGTACAAATATTTGTTCCGTGCGGGAATCGAACCCGCGACATGCTGCGCAGCAGTCAATCGCTCAACCACTGCGCCAACCGTGATGATGACAAGTAACAGTGTTAACTGACTTCTGTTGCTGACCGTATCTGTATTACTCTCCCATCAAAGTGCTTCAAAAACATTTTTTGGATTTGTTTGAAAAACCATTTTGCAAGAGTCTGGTTAACTTTTAGACCCAACTAATTGATCTGTCTAATTGCCTGACTAATTGATTTTTTATTTTTCAAATCCTTAAACATCAAACTAATAAGAGTTTACACTGTATATATCTATGTCTATATAAATAAAAAGAAAAGTCCTGACAGACTCGCATTAACGCACAGCCCTTGGACCTAGAAAGCTGAAATTTTGAACAAAGATCCCCCTAAAAATGTAGACAAGGAATAAGGAAGGATTTCCCGGTAGTACGTTCCCGTGAAATATTTTCCGACATCCACGCGGGCGAAGCCACGGGCAAAAGCTAGTTCGACATAAGCGTGGAAATAGCCTGGTACAGAATAAATTATCAATGGGCCCCATGCTAGGAAAAACCTGTTACAGGGTAATAAAAAGTAAGTAAAATAATAATTTTATTTTTTTAAATTGTTTTTTATTGGCGTAATATAAACAAACTGTTTTTATTTATTTTATTGAAAAAAAAAAAACTAAGTCACCTTAGATAGATAGATAGAATACTCTTTATTATGCACACCATAAAAATTACAGATATAAATGTTGAAATTTTACATAGGGTGACACAATGGGCGGTCTTCCACCACCTTCACCTTCACCATCACCACCTTCATTATCATAAAACAAAATTCGTAATCTAGCCTAGTTTATCCACTTTAAGAAACAGTCATCAGTTTCTTGTCCTTTCATAGAAATGTTTTGTTGTACAAGCCGTGTATTTTTTTTTTCAATATTTCAATTGTTTTTTATTGGCGGTAATATAAACAAACTGTTTTTTAATTTTTGATTGAAAAAAAACTAAGTCATCTATTGTTCTAAAACAAAATTCGTAATCTAGCCTAGTATATATATCCACTTTAAGAAACAGTCATCAGTTTCTTGTCCTTTCATAGAAATGTTTTGTGTACAAGCCGTGTATAGTGGCCAGGCACCCCGTGGCGCGCCGACAAAAATGTCGAATGACGTCATGCGCCGGGCCGGCCGGATATTAGGCAAATAGCAGATAATAGGACGACAGTTATTGTGCTCACCTCAGAATCTCTAGCGACTGACGCTCTCAAGTTGGTCAGCAGATTGTTGATGATCTCCAATACTGATGGACCTGGAATTAGAAAAATAATCCTAAATAATAATTATGTGTGTGCCTCATACAAAATACAATACATAAAATTATAACATAAAAAAATATATACTGGATGACTTTTTACCGTCAAGAAAAAAATAGGCTATAATAGATGAACGGAGTAGAAGCATAATGGCATACCTAATGTTTAAAAAAAAATCAAAATTCAAATCATATGAATTTCAATATTTTTAAACGATTTATAATTTTTTTCAAAATTTCTGTTTTTATAGTTCTAATATGAAAAGTTTACATCGAATTTGCAGTATTTATTGATACTTAGATATTTTTTTCTGTCCGTTCTCCTAATAAGTCCTATTTTTTTCAAGACGGTAAAAAAAGTCATCCGGTATATCCACTAATGCATATAAAACCACCTTATAAACTAAAGCACACGAAGTGACGGCGTCGTGTCACGCTGCGCGGTGTCGCATAGCCTGCCGCGAAAACGTCGGTAGACTACACCCTTCGGCCAAAACTCTTCCTTTAGGAACGCGTAGCGATGGTGTGTCGTGTCGGAATCCACACCACAAACGACTTGAAGTTGGTGTTGTGACGCGGCTCCAACTTCTCGACCCTCATGGTCCAGTTGGACTTCACCTTCATGTACTCCACGATCTCCTCAACCTTCGTGGAGTGATGCAGTCGTGGTCATCGACAAGAAGTACGTACCCACACAAGTGGCGAGGTGTAAATTTTTGTAAGAAAGGAGCCGGTCTTAACTTACTAATCAATAAAGTAAAAATTAATTTGGTAACTTCAAAATAAAACTTTACTGAATTTAAGACCATCTATCTTCAAATAACAGAACAAAAAAGATGTTATCTGTACACAAACAAAACTTTCATACCCTTATTACAAAACGAGGTTTTTCTTCTGCCATGGTTTAAACCATCGAGCCAGTTTTTGGAATAAGAACCCATCTGTGATAGAAATACAGTTCTTTATACAAAACTGACAACTTAGTCCGGTACTAAGTTGGCAGTTTTGTAAAACTGACATCTTAATGTGTCGGAATAAAGTTCGAAATTCAAAAAGCGTCCATGGTTTAAACCCAGGTTTGAAGATGAACCTTGTTTTGTAATAACAATGTTTAGAGAATTAAACTCAACTAAATTAAGTACTATCATTCAAAAATTATTATAGGAATATAAAGAAACGAATATAGCGGCTTGCTTTCGTCCATATCAAGCGGTGCCACGTGACCTAAAGTGACGTCATGATGGGATCGCTATTGGTATGAATTTTTAGTTCCCGATTATGACGTTTTGGCGTCGCGTTATTGTAGAACATTTTTTGTTGTTGTTGTAATTCAAAGCTAATAGGCGTTTTTGTTGTTTGAATGTTATGGTGAGTTTAATAGGAATCGTGAAATATGACCATGTGTCGAGCTATAGATCTGAGCTCAAATGGATGTCCATTCGTCAAAGAAGAAGTTTACGTGCTTTGACCACGCTTTTCTCCCTTCTTAACTCTCCCACTCCTCCTTCTTATCTTGTGTCTCACTTCCAATATCTATGTTCTCCACACGCTAGGAATTTGCGTTCTTCTAACAATCTACTTCTACTCTGTCCTTCTCACACTTCTGACTTTGTTCATTCTTCCTTTCATATTCAGTCCATTCTTCTTTGGAATGCGCTTCCTCTTGATATCAGGACGGCCACCAGTCGGTATGCATTTAAGCGAAAATTGCAGAGTTATTCTCTTAACCAATAGTGTAGAGTTATTGCAACATCTCTCTCTCTCTCTTGAATTTGTATATAATATGTATTGTATATATAGGTATATTTTATAGTAAGTTGGTATGTATAAATAAATAAATAAATATCCTTGGACATTTCACACAACGCCATCTAGTCCCAAGATAAGCAACCTAATGCTTGTGTTATGGTAACGAGATGGCTGATAAACTACTTATATACAATTTTTTTTTTTTTTTTTGTAAATACATATATATTATAGATAGAAAAACACCCAGACTCGGAACAAATACTTGTAGGTCGTACAAATATTTGTTTGTATGTATGTTTATTATTACTTTATAACCAATTTATGTATCTGTTTATATAGTCTATTTATAATTAATTAAGATATATTTTTAGTGTTCTTTCTATTTATGCCTCTCATACTGAGCACCTGCCATAATTCTCTTCACCACCCTTGGTTGACTGGTAGAGAATGTCTAAGGCATTAAGTCCGCCTTTGTACAGATCTTAGTGCGAAAAGTTTAAATAAATAAATAAATAAAAACTTGAGAGGTGTCAAGGGACACCCGGATGGAACGAAGTTCCTTTCGATTAATTAGTGAAGGAATTGTAATAAAATTTTATTTTTATACTCATCATCATCATCATCATCATCATCGCGACACCACACTGTTCAATGCGAAATAGAAATGAAAATATCTGGCTTGCTTTCTATAACAGAGAGAGAGAGAGAGACAGAAACATGCGCACGCCGCACGGCTTACAATACATACATACATAGCTTACTATAGCAAAAAGTGTCGTGACAACTTTTCGTTCCCATTTTTTCCGTCTAGCCCCCTTTCACAACGCGCGATAAGGAACTTCGTTCCAATAAATCGTGTTGTGCGGTGCTTTCGCCACTGACCCACGCTATCTCCGGCAGCTATCGCCACTATGTTGCTCAGCACGGTCGCCCGCGCGGCTCTCACACGCGTGTTGTCGCGAGCGTCGCCCGTGTTGTTGGCGCCCGCGTCAAGATGCTGCATCAGCGCTTCTACCACGCTGTACGAGTATTGCGCCTGAAAATAAACATACAATAAATAAATAAATATCCTTGGACATTTCACACAACGCCATCTAGTCCCAAACTAAGCAACTTAATGCTTGTGTTATGGCAATTATAGTTAGTGCAATCCACGAATACGCGCCCGACTCTTCTTCCTAACCGCTTTTAGTGCAAGTGTGCACAATTCCGCTAGTGTTTTAGTTTTTTCGATATACACTAATTGCAGGTAAGGCAAGGCTATAGGTATAATTAATTAGTGCGTACACTTGTAAAATGTTCCATACTTGTACTGTAAGCGATGAGGAAGAAGAGTGGGGCGCGTCTTCGTGGATTACACTAACTATACAACGTGTAACCTTAAATGCGCAAAACCTCTTAAGGGGTCATTGTACTCATCATTATGAACAACTTTTATTATGGGACCAAACCCGAAATCGCGAAAAAAAAATCAGCTGTTCAGCCTACATTTTAACGAATTATGCGAACTTAAATGTACTGAACAGCTGATTTTTTTTCGCGATTTCAGGTTTAGTCCCCTAGTAAAAGTTGTTCATAATGATGAGTACAATGACCCCTTAAGAGGTTTTGCGCATTTAACGTTACACGTTATATAAGCCGATGTAATTATAAAGTTATCATTTCGCGAAGAAAGAGAAAAAAAGCGCGTTTTCTGTGGTAGCCCGCGAATTTCAAATTTTCTTATGTTTTTTGCAATTTGCAGGTCATTGTAAGGTTATCTCAATCAAAATATGATTCGCCTTACCATGAGGTATGGTATTACCCAGTTCCTGGGTTGTGGAGGTCAGATAGGCAGTCGCTCCATGTAACATACTGGTATTCAGCTGCATCCGGTTAGACTGGAAGCCGACCCCAACATAGTTGGGAAAAGGCTAGGCAGAGGATTATTTGTAAACTAAAACTAAGTAGTGTTACCTGAATTGAAAACATGATAATCTTGAAAGTGTGTACAGCGAAGTCGTTCGGAATCCACAGCTCGTGTCGGTCGAAGTGACTGTACAAAGAGAAAAATAATCTTAATAAATATAATTCTTCTGTACGTGTGTTTGTCACCTAACTCCTTTTAAACGGCTGGACCGATTTAGACGAAATTTGGCACATATATGGATTTTTGTAACCCAAACACGTACGGCTAAAAGAAACAAATAAATTTTGAATATGGGGGTCACTTTTAGGAGGCAACAAGAAAATTAAAAAAAGAAAGCTTTGCAAACTGTACCGTGTGACTTATCAAATGAAAGGGCTTACTATAAGGGTCTCAAACATATTTTTTTAATAATTTTAAAATAAATCGAAGTTATTTAAGAAAATAGACGAAAATTGACCATTCCTCCCCTTATTTCCGAAACTACTGAGCCTAAAATTTTTAAAAAGTACAGAAAATAGTTCTATACCTGTAGATTACAGGAAAACCTATAAGACGTCTGTGGTCTTAAAATAACATGGTACATCTCTCAATATTGTGAGTTTAAACTTATAGTTGAAATGTATGGGAGAACATGCTTTTCAACTATAATGTTAGTCAGCCGCCATACTTGCGAGTGAGACGGAACTAACAGCTGCAGTGTATTATGAACCATATAGGAGTGATCTAAAATTGATTGAAAGTTTTAAGCATTCTCGTTAATCTTCGGGGCCATACTTTCTTTCCTGTGCGAACGAAGATTCACGACGCGCCTTATTAGTTGGGTACCACTATATTGTGTAGTAGGTACAGCAACATGCAGAAGTCGATTAACACTGCTACTTTTTGAAATCCATCTAAATTAATACAAAATGATACGACAACCATGATTTTAATGAAGTATTTTTTTCAATAATTAAGATTTAGAAAATACAAGTGTTAACCGACTTCTGTTGCTAACCGTACAACGTGTGACTCACGTGAGCACGGGTCGCAGCACGCTGCGGATGTGCCCGAAGGAGGCGCGGCCCACGAGCTCGCGCAGGCACGCCTCGGCCAGGCGCGCCGGCTCCTCTTCCCCCGCGCCTCCCTCCATGCATAGTACTGTGTCGTATTTCTCTGCCGTCTGGGGACAATTAGTAACCGATATTAATACTAGTACGGCTAAGCAATAACAGTCGCACGGGTTGATCAATCAGGTTAAGCTACGCTTGCCGTGGTTGATCCATAGATCGGTGACCATCTTTACGTACCGAGACTCCTCCGTGCCTCGGAAAGCACGTTAAGCCGTTGGTCCCGGCTGTCATTTGTAGATCTTTGACAGTCGTTACGGGTCGTCAGAAGCGCGAACGTCTGACAACCAGTCTTACCCAAAAGGTATCGTATTATCCAGTTACTGTGTTGTGGAGGTCCGATAGACAGTCGGTCCATGTAAAATACTGATATTCAGCTGCATCCGGTTAGACAGGAAGCCGACCAACATAGTTTAGGTCGGCTTCCAATCTTCCAGCTTCCATTGGCCGGTTTTTTTTACAACTACTAAATCTGACAACTGACAATGTACCTGCATATTATAGAGTAGAGAGGGGACAATTTTGTCCATATGCTGCGCCTCCCAGATGTTCTCCACTAAGTCATCCGACACAGTTTTTCTAATCACGCCCTGAAACAAAAGTATTATTAAGGCTTGTCCTCCCTAAAATACGGCGAAAATAAGTAATTTTGTTTCCATTTTTTACAGTAACTATAGCTCCGTTTCGATAGAAAAAAAAATACACAATAATCTAGAATACATAAGAAGTGATTTCATGTGTCCTGAAATCTATTTTAGTTTGTAGAACTAAAGAAAAAAAAAGGCTAAACCCAGGTCTATTTCTGTCTATTTTTTCGAGTTTTTACCATATTACTCCTGTGTTCATAAATTTATACATTTCTTTACAAAATAATAAGGAATGATTTCATGTGATTACTTTTTTAGTCCAATCTCTAGACTTTTTGTAAATCGGTGATTACTTCATATTTTGCAAGCGTTGTTTCATCGCGCTTCTCTTTCTTTTCTATGCAGTCCGACAGTGACCGCGCTTTTTACGGCGGACAAGCCTTAAGGACGCTGTTACAAATGGGTAGTCAAATCATTACTTTTTTATACAAAAGTATGTTTATTAAATAATATGCTTTGCATTCTTAAAATGATTTTTGGCCGAATTGTTGATAGATGTGCATGGTACGATTCTGAACTATAAATATGATTTTATATAGGTACAGTTTCACAATAACGGTACCGAAGTGAAAATTTTTTGCTTCGGTACATTTATTGGAGGGAGCATTGCGATTCGTCGTCAACGCATACAGACGTGCACATCAATGCATTAATAAAATAAATTAATTAACACTTGCATAAATACTGACCCAGTTTTTATAGTGTACTAGCGTGTTTTATAAATCAAGTGATGTCAAGAATGATCTGACTAGAGTATAATAATATACAATTTTTATAACCTGAAGTATGGAAGGCAGCCCCTTTATCCGGAGCGGGCTGACATCGCGCAGCCCTCCAACGACACCAACACCAAGACCAACTCAACAACCCAAGCAGAGCCAAGAAGTGGCTGTGGACCCAGCTGAACTTATCCCCACTCCGGAAATCCAGAACTGGATGGGGTCTATTGAACAATGCTTAAATGAGGTCTGTGCTATTGCTAATGATGGAAAACTCAATTCGGAACAGAAGTTAAAAATCAGTACTCTTTGTCGAAAAATTGGACACGGAGTTTCTCAAATGGCCGTGCGATACCAGTCGCTGAAATCAAATGCCATACAAACCCATACCGCCCTTAAAACCATGACTGAAGCTCGAGACCTAACGGACTGTCTTACAGAGATGAACCGCACCATTCAGGAGTCCTGTACGAAGCAAGGAGCTGGGAGGAGTGATACATCTTTTGCCGATATGGTGAAGAAGGGATCCAGCAATTTTGTTCGTCCGAACCAACTTAGCTCCGTGGCAATTTTCCCATGTGACAACTCAAAGACCAGTGACGAAACCAGGAACATGGTCCAGAACATCATATGCCCAGGTGAAATGAAGTTGAAAGTACGAGGCGTACGTAAAATCGGAAAAGGAGGTCTCATAATCAGCACGGAGACTAAAGACGACCTGGACAAACTCAAGCGAACAGTCCAAACTGCTTCGTCGGAGCTTACCGTCGACGAACCCCGAAAGCGCAAACCTCGCATTGTAGTAATTGGAGTGCCCTCATCTATGACTGAAAATGAGGTCTTTAAATGTATCTACGAACAAAATTTAGCTGACAAACTGCCGACTACGTCCCGAGATACATTTATGACCTCAATAAAACTGAGCCACAAATCTGGGAGAAAAGATTCTGATTACTGCAATTATATACTAGAAGTTCCAGCCGTCATTCGCAAGGCCCTGATCACCCAGGAACGACTATTTATTGATTGGACGTCCTGCCCAATACGTGACTTCACTCTGGTAACTAGATGTTACAAGTGCCAGCAGTACGGCCACGCAGCCAAGTTCTGCAAAGTCACTGCCCCTACGTGTGGTCATTGCGGTGAAGAAGGGCACACCATCCAGGAATGCACAAAGAAAGCCGAAGCGCCAAAATGTGCAACATGTCTGCGCTTCAAAAAACCAGCGAGCCACAAAACGGGAGATCAAGATTGTCCAGCTAAAAAGTCTGCCGAAAACAGGTACCTAAACTCAATCGATTATGAAGGCGCCTAAGAGCGCCACATACCTGTTTTTACTTTAGACTTTAATTTTTATTTACATTTTTGTTACACTATGGATAGTACCTTAATTACGGACATAGATAACAGTTTTCAAACTGTTTCAAAGTCATGTAAGGTTGAAGACTGCAGACAATATCTTTCCGTGTATCAAAAGTCACTAACCATACTAACCCAAAACATTCGTAGTATTTATAAGAACATGGATAGCTTTAACATTTTTCTTCATAGACTTAACTTTAATTGTGATTTAATAATACTAACCGAGTGCTGGTTATCTAATCGCCAGGATAACCTCCCAGTAATACCTGGGTACAACGTATCATTTACCAGAATCAATAACAATCAAAATGATGGTGTGGTTGTCTATTCAAAAGATTATTTAATGGTCACAGTCGAGGAACCCAATCTACTCGACTGTAAGAGTAATTGCTTGATTATCAAAATTGGTACAACCGCTGCAATAATTGCTATATATAGATCCCCTTCTGCTAGAAACTTGGATGCTTTTCATGCTTCTTTAAACCAAATTTTTCAATCAGTGAGTACTTTTAAGAATGTTATACTAACAGGAGATATAAATATAAACATTAACGCTGATAACTGCAATGCAGGGATCCAAGACTATCTTAATATCTGCTCATTCCATGGTTTCCTGCCCGCACATACACTGCCTACTCATCAAAGCGGTTCCTGCCTCGATCATATGATAATCAAATCCAGTTTTTCATTTATTACGCTTGTTACTAACTCTACAATTACCGACCATCACGCAGTTTTATTGACCCTTAACTTAACGCTGCCTAAGCAAAATCGCCCACAGACCAAAACGCAACTAAACATAAACAAACTTGAATATGATTTATGCAACATTGATTTTAGCCCAGTTTTCAATACAGCTGACGCTAATTTTGCTTTATCGTACTTAATAAAACATGTTCAATCAGCTATATTACGCAACACGGCCGTTATTACAGTAAACAAGAAAAATTATAATATTAAACCTTGGATTACTCCTGGCCTAATTCGGTGTATAAGACAGAGAGATAAACTTCATCAAAGATATAGGAGGGACCCAGATAATATCGTCACTAAAGTCACCTATACCAGATACAGGAATTTTTGTAACAACCTCCTAAAGGATTTAAAGAGAAGTTACGATAAAAATGAGTTAAATAGAGCGGGAAGCAATAGCAAGCAACTTTGGAAACACATTAAAAATGTCACCTATATGTCAAGTCAGCGTGAATCAAATTCGAGTTTACTGCTTTCTAATCCTTCACCTATCCTGTCAGCAAACGACGTGAATAATTTTTTCGTAAATGTTGGGAAAACTCTTGCCGAGCAGATTCCAAAACCTGACTGTGTTCATCATTCTTCCCAAAAGTTTGAAAATAGACGTACCCTAAAATCTTTTGCCTTGCTAGATACCGACGAAGATGAAATTACCCGAATAATCTGTGGACTAAAAGATGACTGTGCTGTTGGATGGGATAATATTAGCAATAAGACCCTTAAACTCTTTAAGCATATCCTTGTACCTCCCTTAACACATATTTTTCGAATGTGTTTTTCTGAAGGCATTTTCCCTAAATGTCTAAAAAAAGCAATTGTAATCCCTATCTTCAAATCCGGAAACAAAGACCTAGTTAACAATTATCGGCCAATATCACTACTCCCCTCTTTATCTAAAATACTAGAAAAAATTATAAACAGTAGATTAGTTAACTATCTAGAGAAAAATGAATTCTTATCATCTGCGCAATTTGGTTTTAGAGCCAAATTATCCACAGCCGATGCAGTGCACAGTGTAACAGATTATGTCTCAGAAGAACTTGGTAAGGGAAACCAGACCCTGGGGATTTTCCTTGATCTGGCGAATGCTTTTGATACAGTGTCCGTTTCTACGCTTTTGTACAAATTAGAGGCCTTAGGAATAAGGGGAACGCCGCTGAAACTTTTTGCTGACTACTTAGACGATCGATATCAATGTGTTAAAATTGACAATATTATTAGCGACGAGCAAAAAAACACAAGTTTTGGTGTTCCCCAAGGAAGTATTTTGGGCCCCACCCTTTTCCTGGTTTACATTAACGATTTGTGTAATTTAAATATCAAACAAGGCAAAATTATATCGTATGCAGATGACACGGCGTTAATTTTCACCGCTAAAACAAACAGCGAATTGTACGAATATGCTCAAATAGGTTTTAATACTGTATCTAACTGGCTTCAAAGCAACTTACTAACATTAAATGCCGATAAGACAAAATATATTCACTTCTCCATCCGCAAACCGCTTTTTAACATTACTAACTCTCATTTGTATGCTCATCGTTGCGGACTCCGCTCAGTCAGCGTATGTAAGTGTCCTTTTATCCTCAAAACATGTAACATGAAATATCTCGGGGTTCTAATAGACGAGTCGCTCTCATTTAGACCACATATTGACAGTTTGGTTACAAGAGTACGCAGGTTAATTTTTGTTTTTAAAAAACTGCGAGCAATTGCAGATAAAAAACTTATGTCACAAGTTTACTTGGCCCTAGGTCAATCTGTAATACAGTACTGTATTACTTCATGGGGTGGAGCACCAAAAACTTACTTACTGCCTCTTGAAAGAGCACAGAGAGCTATTTTAAAAGTAGCAAACTTCCATCCCTTTCTCTATCCTACAGATCTGCTATACAAATCTTGTAACGTGCTGACTGTTCGCCAGCTTCTCATATCGCACTTGGTATTAAAACAGCACACCATGCTCTCCTATAACATTGAAAGTACTAATAAGAGACGGAATGATATTGTATGTGAGTCAAATGCATCATCTAAATATGTCTTTGTAAACAGATTTTATACATTTTTAGGCCCATTTCTGTACAATAAATTAAATAGGAAATTAAGTATCTATAAATTAAATAATTACGACTGTAAAAAGATTATTCTGCAATTTTTACTTAGCATACCATACAGTGAGACAGAGGATTTACTCGTTGTCTGTAAATAAAACATGTTAGTCTTTTAAGTTAATATTTAAGTTTTAAGTAGTCTTGTACGTTGTTAATTTTATATTTTATAATTCTAAGCACCTCTATAGCCTGAAACACAGGTTCTACCTAGTTCAGGCAAATGAGCAACTGTGTCCTCTTTAATGTTTAAGATAAGTTATTGTAAATCTGCACCTTTTCATAAATAAACGATTTTATTATTATTATTTATTTATTATTTATTGAGAATATGTACCTATCTGCATTAGTTATTCTGTGTAAACCATTAAGTAATTAAATTACCTTTAAAATATAATTTTGATTTATTATTGAATAGCTGTATCTTAAATACAGATTTAAAATTTTTAATAAATAAACTAAAACTATAACAATAAATGAAAAAATTAAGTAGTCATTTCCCTAATCACTTTTCTTAGTAACCTACATAAATCACATCTAATTGGGTTCTCAGAAAAGTTATATTTTGTATCGATACTCCTAATAGCTATTTCACAATACAGACAGTCCATGTGTGAATCATACGTGGAATCATAAACCCAAACCAAACCACAAACCAGCCTAACGAAACCAGTACCAATACTATAAGGACAAAATATATTTTTTGTTAAAAGTATACAGGGTGAAATTGAATAGATGCGACAAAATTTAAGGGGGTGTTCTACGCATCAATATGAACAACTTTTACTATGGGACCAAACCTGAAATCGCGAAAAAAAAATCAGCTGTTCAGTACATTTAATGTTCGCATAATTCGTCAAAATGTACTGAACAGCTGATTTTTTTTTCGCGATTTCAGGTTTGGTCCCATAGTAAAAGTTGTTCATATTGATGCGTAGAACACCCCCTTAAATTTTGTCGCATCTATTCAATTTCACCCTGTTTAGATGAACCTGTATGTCAGAAGGTGCACGTTGGGCGCACCAGGTGACTTAGCATTAAATGCAGTTCTTGGTATGTGTATTATGAATTTATGATAGTAAAGACCAAAACTTGAAACAGGACCAGATTCAGGAGGCAGAGAGTTGGATTCACTCGTTTTTAGAGTAAAATTTCACATTTTCTCAATTAACTCCCGAAACACGAGAGATAGAAAGAAATTAGTCAGTACAAGTTTGAAGGCATTTGATAACTAAATTAGTCAGTACAAGTTTGAAGGCATTTGATAACGAAATTAGTCAGTACAAGTTTGAAGGCATTTGATAACGAAATTAGTCAGTACCAGTTTGAAGGCATTTGATAACTAAATTAGTCAGTACAAGTTTGAAGGCATTTGATAACGAAATTAGTCAGTACAAGTTTGAAGGCATTTGATAACTAAATTAGTCAGTACAAGTTTGAAGGCATTTGATAACGAAATTAGTCAGTACCAGTTTGAAGGCATTTGATAACTAAATTAGTCAGTACAAGTTTGAAGGCATTTGATAACGAAATTAGTCAGTACCAGTTTGAAGGCATTTGATAACGAAATTAGTCAGTACAAGTTTGAAGGCATTTGATAACGAAATTAGTCAGTACAAGTTTGAAGGCATTTGATAACGAAATTAGTCAGTACAAGTTTGAAGGCATTTGATAACTAAATACGATGGCATTATTTGTTTTTCAAAATGAGACTATCTCGGAACTATGTTCCTATGTTCAACCTCCCCAAACATCACCCTATATGTCAGAAGGTGCACGTTTGGCTCACCATGCGTCTTAGGACTAAATCCAGCTCTTGGTATGTCTATTATGCTAGTAAAGACCACAACTTGAAATAGGGTCAGATTCAGGAGGCGGAGAGCTCGATTCAGTAAAAATACATCACCCTATATGTCAGAAGGTGCCCGTTTGGCGCACCATGTGTCTTAGCAGTAAATGTACCTTATGCTATGAGTAATACGATAGTAAAGCCCACAACTTGAAACGAGGCCGGAATCAGGCGGCAGAGAGCTCGATACAGTCATTTTCATAGTAAAATTTCACATTTTCTCAATAAACTCCTGAAAGAAATTTATCAGCAAAAGTTTTGAAGGCATTTGATAGCTAAATACGATGGAATTATTCGTTTTTCAAAATTAGACTTTTTTTTCTCGGAAACGCCTAAGTCCAACGTCTCCCATGCATTGTGTGTCGGGTTATCTCCTCCGGTCTTAGATCGTCATTTGTCACTTAAAAGTATTTTGGAATTGCATAGAGTTGTTAATCTATAATTTTGTAAACATGGTAATAGGTAATACGGGCTGGTATCCGCAACTCCACGACAATGCGCGTAATTTGCGTATGGGTGGAAAAATATTTTTTTCTATCCACCACAGCTCCTCAACAGCTCTATATTAGATCTCATCAAATGCGCGTTCGTGTTTCCGAATATAGACGATGATTCCCGAAGCTCATACTCATGTGTGGAAAGCTGTAGGTACCTGTAAGCCCTGTATGCCCGCCAGTCGGATGTTGTCTCTAGTCAGCTTGTCGATGTGGTTGCTGTGGCACATGGCGGAGAACTTGGACACGAAGAAGTCGTAGCGGCGGTGATACGACGGCGTGTCCTCTTCTATGTTGGCGAAGCGGACGAACTGCGGGGAACAACACAATTTTGATGATAAATATACAGGGTGTAAGGGACAGCCCTCCGCAAACTCACAGGGTGCATTCAGCTCCTCATTTTGAATCATATTCCAGGGGAAATTTTCTCAGGAAAATTTTCATTTTTTTTTTCAGTTACATTTTCATTATTTCAATGTAAAATTGCATTGTGTGTTCGCAGCATTCCATTTATGTAAAAAAAACTGCAAAAAAATCAGCAAAAAAAAAACCAGCAATGGATGTTGAAATACTCTAACCAACGACGCGAGTAATCAGCTGTTCACTTTCTGTCTAGCTACAGAGTTCATCGAACTCACCGCATACCTATTACCTACCCCTCCCAACCAGTAATAAACGGTCCGATTTGTGCACAAAAACACAAACAAATCGGGTTTATTGGATTCCCTTAACTTTCCTGAAAAAATTTCATGTACCGGTTAAGAAACCAACTAAGAAAGTTTAACTTCAATTTGTAACATAACATACATAACACAGGTTAGTTGTTCAAAATGATCTCAACAACTAAGAAAGTTAAACTTTATCTCAATTGGATAAAGTTCTTGTCAGAATGACAGTTGTTGTGTACTGTCTTCATTCTGAAACATTCCTTGTGTCATTGAGTTATCATTTTCATAGTTGTTTAGATCATTTTGAACAGTCTCTCGGTCCCGATATTATTGACGCTGACTGTACCTATAGTATTTTTTTTGTTTGTTTGAACGCACTAAGTAATCCCTGGACCACCAATCGGATTTGAAAAATTATTTTTGCATTTGATAGCCCAATTCTTGAGGAAGGCTATAAGCTGTTCAAATCTATCATCACGTTATGAACTTCAGGAGCCGAGCAAAAAGCTAAGGCGAAGGACATCGTGGAGTACGTGCTCCAGAAGACGAGGTACACGCCGAGGATGCAGTTACTGGAGTCGCGCCGCAACGTCAACTTCAAGGCGTTCGTGGTGCGTGTACCGAACTGTTACCTAGCCCTCGTCATGGAAGAGGACTTTTGGCCACAGGACGTGGTGTTCCGTCGCTTCCGCGGACAAGTTCCACATGACAGCTCAAAGTAAAGCTAGTGCAAAGTGAAGTGTTACTAACATAGTCTTAAGCCTTGTTTATTAACACAAGTTTTGTTTATATATTAAAATATGTATGTTTAGGTTAAGGTTTAATTTTAATTTATCTATGGGCCTGTGTCGCCTGAAATAAATGGTTTATTTATTTATTTAAAAAGAAAAAAAAAATGAGATAGAACGCTAAACGAAAACGAAGTAATAGCGCGGGCAGTCGATGCGATACGACGGGTGTGGGTCGGGGAACGAGCAATTTCAACGGGGAAGAAGTTAGATTATGTATATAGTAACATAGTTTTACTTACTTACTCTAAGTTAAAAGTAAAGTAAATTTAAGTTACTCACACTCTGCGTGGCCAAGATCTGCAGCTGAGGGTCGGTGGACTCCAGCAGCTTCTGCACCATTTTGAGGAAACTCTCCACGAACAGGTTGAGGGTCTGTGAGTGACACGCGACGAGGAGCTGGTCCATCGCCTCCATGGCTATTATCACGAATCTGGAGACGAAGTAGTGAACTTTTAGGCAGGACTTTATCATCACAGAACTGAAAGTATTTAAATTTTACATTTACAGGCACTCTCGAAGAGGCTTAACAGCCGCTCTGGTCGGTCGATCAGGTTCACCATCTTTACATATCAAGATTCACAATTTTGAGAGCAGTGGTGATGAAACAATTTACACAAAGTAAAGTCAGGATTCAAAGCCTGGGGACTTACTATGAGCTCTTATAGCAAGGCAGTTGAACGGTTCCAGTGTGAGTGAGAGACGGAGCTATACAGGGTGTAAGGGACAGCCCTCCGCAAACTGATAGGGTGAATTCAGTATGTCTTACTAAGATGACTGGTACATGAAATTTTTTCAGGAACGTTAAGGGAATCCAATAAACCTGATTTGTTTGTGTTTTTGTGCACAAATCGGAACTTCTATTACTGGTTGGGAGGGGTAGGTAATAGGTATGCGGTGAGTTCGATGAACTCTGTTGCTAGACAGAAAGTGAACAGCTGATTACTCGCGTCGTTGGTTAGAGTATTTCAACATCCATTGCTGGTTTTAATTTTTTGCTGTTTTTTTTGCAGTTTTTTTTTACATAAATGGAATGCTGCGAACACACAATGCAATTTTACATTGAAATTATGAAAATCTAACTGAAAAAAAAATTGAAAAAAAAAGAAAATTTTCCTGAGAAAATTTCCGGTAGAATATGATTCAAAATGAGGAGCTGAATGCACCCTGTTAGTTTGCGGAGGGCTGTCCCTTACACCCTGTATACTACCTATAGCACCATTCTTTTTTCTCAACGGATCGTTTACGGAATGTTTAGCACAACTATTTCACAACTATTAAACCAAAATGACAAATGCTTCAGTGTGGATAAGGCTTTACATTTACAGCAGTCACCTCGTGCACAAATCAATACACTCTACGTAGATTTATCTGCGAATGATCTAGCTCTATTGTTGACTAGGCACTTTAGATTGTGAAGCATTTAATAGCCATACTTTTATGTGATACTAGCTTTTACCAGCGGCTTCGCCCGCGTGGATGTGTTCCCGTGAATATCCCACGGGAACATGCTACCGGGAATTCCTTCCTTATTCCTTGTCTACATTATAAGGGGAACCTCTGTGCAAAATTCAGCTTTCTAGGTCCAAGGGTTTGGGCGAGGCGTTGATGAGTCAGTCAATCAGTCAGTCAGTCAGACAGGACTTCTCTTTTTATTTATACAACGTGTAACGCTAAATGCGCGAAACCTCTTAAGGGGTCATTGTACTCATCATTATGAACAACTTTTACTATGGGACCAAACCTGAAATCGCGAAAAAAAATCAGCTGTTCAGTACATTTTGACGAATTATGCGAACATAAATGTACTGAACAGCTGATTTTTTTTCGCGTTTTCAGGTTTGGTCCCATAGTAAAAGTTGTTCATAATGATGAGTACAATAACCCGTTAAGAGGTTTTGCGCATTTAACGTTACACGTTGTATAGATAAACATGAAATTACTATTTCAGTAAGAATTTAATTTTGTCATCCTCATTTGTGCCAGTGTGATGTGTATTTAAAGCTGTTAACTGTATTAACATGGCCAGAGATCGCACAAGACAGGCAGGTTTGTAAGGAAAAAGGGGAGACTTTTGGCCAGCAGTTGGACACAATGTAGGCCAATAAAAAAAATATAAAAAAAACTGTATTCAACTTTGACTAAGCCCGAAAGGCCCTGATATTGTGTAGACTGACCTTCCTTACTCATTTTTGCGACATTCGCGAATGAAAATGCCTATGGATCCCTGAAGGAATAAAAACGTGTTAAATTAGACGTGCTCTTTAATATCTCCTACCGAAAATGAGCGTTATTTTCACTATACTAGAAAGGTTTAGGTACTTAAATAAAGCTAAACATCTTGATGTGACTTTTTACACAAACACGTATTAAGCAAACTACTGCTTAAACTATTGGTTCAATTGATTTATTAATCATTATTGTTGTATTTACATTGTTTTTTAGTTGCATTTTATTTTTAAACTGAGGTTTTAAAATAAAATACCGGTCAAGAGCGATTCAGACTCGCACACCGAGGGTTCCGTTCCGATTTCTGGAAAAAGTGTGCTATTTAGAGACATCGTTTTATTTTTCCTGTAATCTTTACATAGACTTATCTGTAAAATTTTCTATCTACAGTATTAAGAGTACTTTCCCTTCAGGTGGCATTACAAAATTCCACCCTGTATATAAAATTCAAAGTCCTGACTGACTGATTGATTGACTGACTGACTGACTGATATATCAACGCACAGCCGAAACCGCTGGACCTAGAGACTTGAAATTTTGCACATAGATACCTTATAGAGTGTAAGCATCCACTAAGGAAGGATTTTTGGAAATTCCATCCCTAAAGGGGTAAAATAGGGGATGGAAGTTTGTATGAAAAATCTTATGCCTTGAGTTAATAGACTTAAAACTTGGCATGAATATTTATCTAAATAAATTATAAAGATTGTCATTTTTAGTTTTCCTAAACTACCCCCTCAGGAGGGTTTGGGGGGTGTCAAAGTTTGTATGGAGGAATTTTAGCGCGTGGTCCGATTAACTCGAAACTCAGTATTAATACGGGAGACCAAAAATGAAGAATAACGTGTATCAGGGTTTTCGAAAATCTACCCCTAAGGGGTATAAGGGGTTGTCAATTTTACAGGGCAGGTTTTACTGCGGGGCTTGATGAACTCGAAAATTGGTGTAAATAATCTGTCAGTGAAGTTACGGAAATATCCCAAACGATTTTTTAAAATGCCATCCCTGTGGGGGTGAAAACAGAGAATATAGTTAACTTACATGAAAAATCTTTTTCATTTACTTGGCACAAATATTTGCGTAAGCAAGTAATAAAGTTTGCAGAGGGAAGGGTAGAGGGGGAGGGGGAAGTGGGGGATGGTAAGGAGGGAAAAGGGAGGGTGTGGTGAGAGGGAGGGGGTTTGGGTGGTGAGGAGGGACTGAGGAGGATGATGGAGGGAGGGGGAGAGGGATAGGAGGGCGTAGTGAGGTGGGAAGATGTGGAGAAGGGAAGAGGGGTAGGGAAGAGGCGTAGAGCAGGAGGTGGTGATGATAGAGGGGACGGGAAACCAGTGAAGGGGGTATGAGAGAGGTTGAGAGGGTGAAGGGGGGTTAGCGGGAAAGGGATGCGGTGAGAGGTGTGAGAAGGATGGGGAGGGTGTGAGGGGGGTGGTGAGGTTGATGATATGGGAGAGTGAGAGGGGTTGGGAAGGGGAGGGGGGTGAAGGGGGGAAGTGCCTTCACACTTTAAAGTTGCTTTTTCTGGGGTGGGTCGGGGGAACAAGAAATTTCACGCGGATGAAGTCACGGGTAGAAAGAAGCTATCTCAATGTCAATATATAAAAAGAAAAGTCCTGACTGACTGACTCATCAACACCCAGCCCAAACACTTGGACCTATAATGCTGAAATTTTGCACAGAGGCTCCGTTTATAATGTTGACAAGGAATAAGGAAGGATTTTTGTTCCCGTGGGATATTTTCCGACTCCCACGCGGGCGAAGCCGCGGGCAAGAGCTAGTAGCACATAAAATAATTTCAGATTTTTTTCTTTGCAAAATTCGTAAATAAGATGGGGGGGGGGGGGGGGGGAAACGATATTTTTTTTTTAAATTTTTTATCAAAAGTCGAAAACTATGCGGCCTAAAAAAAATATAAAATGTTTGAAAATGTGCACACAACGCTTTTTCATATGATACCGCACATGCCCTAGTAGCCCCACTTTCAATTTTTAAGATCCCCTTTCAGTCCCTGTTGCAAAAAAAAAAAAATATATTTCTTTCTTATTTGCAAAATAGTTGGGTAAACGTCTTCTAAAACTGTTCCTTTCAAGTTGACAGCATTAGTAGTACTTGAGATATCCAGACAGACTGAGTCACACCATGAGGCCGTGCGCTGCGTTAGGCGTGCGCACGGCGCGTGCGCCCGCGTGGCGTGCTGTTTTCATGTAATCTCATGTGTGCTGCGCTGCGCTGATCTATGAGATTACATGAAAACAGCACGCCACGCGGGCGCCCGCGCCATGCGCACGCCTAACGCAGCGCACGGCCTGAGGCTTCCTTTACCATAATCCTTTTTTACCATTTTGGTACGGAACCCTAAAAAGATAAAAGACACATCAAGATTGTTTACCTTTATTTAACCTTTCTAGTATAGGTGCGTCCAGGCAGTGCAAGGAAAGTGCTGCCAATGCATTTTTAAGGTTGATGCGCCACGGTAGCCCGCGAAGTTCAAAATTTCTTACGTTTTTTGCAATTTGTAGGTCAGTGTGAGCTTGTATGTTGATTAAAATATGATTCGCGGCCGTAGCTATTATGGCTTTACAGAATTATAATCATTAGAATCAGCAATACAACTCCATAAGTTAGCATTTACTTCAAACCTCAGGATTTCATGAAATCGCTAGATTTGAGATAAATGCTAACTTAAGGAGTTAGCAGGCCTCTAAATGTGTGGGGCCCTTTAAAGCATATTTATTTATTTATATAAAGGTACTCCAACGACTTGTTCACTAATACATATTACATTAAAAAAAACTTATAAGTATAGGTACTATTATTATGGTGAATTCGTCACTTAAAGAAGTACGCACGGCTACAGATCAAGCTATACATTTCCAGTATAAGCTGACCTCGCATTTTATAGGATTTCCTTATAATGAGAGGTCAGTGTAAACTGGGAATGTATAGCTTGATGTGTAGCCGTGTGTACACAGCTTATGTATGTTACATAGCAAATATAAACAAATTATTAGAATGAGTTTAAAATGATTTAAAAAAAAAAAACATATTTTTTGCTACAATGGAAAACAATTGAGAGCTATTTTAACATAGAAAGACAATATAAAAACAAAATTAAAAAAATACAACTTCAGATTTACTTAATTAATTAGTACCCAAATAATAGATTCCCAGTCCAACCTCGGTGCGACCATTATACGTAACTTACGCACAATAATCACATATTCGCTGAACAAGCGACGAATTACATATTAGTTAAACCCTCAAGTGTCTGAGTTTGGCTAATTTTAGTCCCAAAACCCCAGCGAGTGGGGAGGGTTGGGGGTTAGTTGCGAACCCCATAGGTTCACAACTACTGATGATGATATTTTTTCCATCGGATGAAGTTTTTTTACGTTTATATATATGTGATCTAAGCTATATACCTATTATGTAAAGTTTTGTCCTTTTGCACACTTGCACCCCAAGTGTGCAAAAGGACACACTTTACATAATAGTATTTGACAGCCGAGGGGGGGAGAGGCGGTTAACTGCGAACTCCATAGGTTCACTAATAATGATGATGATTGGTTTTCCATCGGATGATATTTTTTGACGTTTATATACAATGTGTAACGTTAAATGCGCAAAACCTCTTAAGGGGTCATTGTACTCATCATTATGAACAACTTTTACTATGGGACCAAACCTGAAATCGCGAAAAAATAATCAGCTGTTCAGTACATTTTGACGAATTATGCGAACATAAATGTACTGAACAGCTGATTATTTTTTCGCGATTTCAGGTTTGGTCCCATAGTAAAAGTTGTTCATAATGATGAGTACAATGACCCCTTAAGAGGTTTTGCGCATTTAGCGTTACACGTTGTATAGGTATGTGATATAAGCTTATTTATCTAGTATTTTAATGGTTTTTCTTATGCACACATGGGGTGCATTCGACACTTGAGGGGTTAAGCAATTCTCCTTAACCATGAGTTAACTCAGTTCGAGAGGCAGTCAGACGATAAAATTGATCACATTGTATTTATCAAGTGTCGAACTGTTAAACGAGACAGCTTCAACACGGAAACGATATAGTTTTGATAAGCGAACTAAAGATAAGTTTTAAGATCAATATCGTGATAAGATGACAAAACATGGCCTTACGCTTCTAAATGTTGATGTAGGTAAGTTACCTTCTAACATGGGCATAAATCGCGCAGAGAAGAGAGGCTTTTCATAATGATATAAATATTGTTTTCAGATTTTTTGGGAAAACCTTCTACCAATTATTATTTTAGACTAGCTTGTGCCCGTGGCTTCGCCCGCGTGGATGTCGGAAAATATCCCAAGGGAACCTGCTACCGGGAATTCCTTCCTTATTCCTTGTCTACATTATAAAGGGAACCTCTGTGCAAAATTTCAGCTTTCTAGGTTCAAGGGTTTGGGCTGGGCGTTGATGAGTCAGTCAATCAGTCAGTCAGTCAGGACTTCTCTTCTCTTCTTATTAATTTTTCTTCTTTTTATTAATATAGATTACATTCGTATAATAAAGTTCGAAGAGCTCGTGGCTAAGTAGTAACAGCCGCACGGGTCGATCCATCAGGTTAAGCTACGCTTGCCGGGGTTGCTCCGTGGATGGGTGACCATCTTTACATACTAAGACTCCTCCGTGCCTCGGAAAGCACGTTAAGCTGTTGGACCCGGCTGTCATTCGTGGATTTTTGACAGTTGTTACGAGGACGTCAATAGCCCGAAAGTCTGACAACCAGTCTTACCAAGAGGTACAATCGTGTTGTCCAGTAACTGGGTTGTGGAGGTCAGACAGACAGTCGCTCCATGTAAAATTCTGGTATTCAGCTGCATCCGGTTGGACTGGAAGCCGACCCCAATATAGTTGGGAAAAGGCTAGGCAGATTGATTGATTCGTATAATAAAGTCATTGTTGAAGACTCACCCATGTCGTCTCCTATAAATATCTCTGGACGCCTTCTGGAACAGGTACTCGCCGATCCTGTCGAGTTTCTCGGGACTCGACAGCGAGTAGAACGTGAGTTTCTCCATGTTGGACTTGACGAGGCCATCCTGCGGTATGGCGGGGAAGATGTTGTCTACGAGCCGCTTGTAGCGAGGCCGCAGGGCGGAGCAGCAGCCGCAGCAACCTGCAGAGAGAACGGACTGGTTTGAACAGGGGGCTTACTATGAGCTCTTATAGCAGGGCAGAAGTTGAACGGTTCCACTGTGAGAGAGAGACGGAGCTATATACTACCTATAGCACCATCCTTTTTTCTCAACGGATCCATAATGGATCCATTCCACGTTTTGGTAGTTACAGATTTATTTTACGGAATCATTACTTCTTTAATTAATAACTCCATCACACGGCTACATATCAAGCTATACATAAAGCTATATACAGGGTGTAAGGGACAGCCCTCCGCAAACTGATAGGGTGAATTCAGTATGTCGTATTAAGATGACCGGTACATGAAATTTTTTCAGGAACGTTAAAGGAATCCAATAAACCTGATTTGTTTGTGTTTTTGTGCACAAATCGGAGCGTCTGTTACTGGTTGGGAGGGGTAGGTAACAGGTATGCGGTGAGTTCGACGAACTCTGTAGCTAGACAGAAAGTGAACAGCTGATTTCACGCGTCGTTCGTTAGAGTATTTCTACATCCATTGCTGGTTTTTGTTTTTAGTTTTGTTTTATTGCTGTTTTTTTACATAAATAGAGTGCTACGAACACACAATGTAATTTTACATTGAAATAAAGAATATGTAACTGAAAAAATTATTAAAAAAATTAAAATTTTCCTGAGAAAATTTCCGGTGGAATATGATTCAAAATGAGGAGCTGAATGCTAGTTTGCGGAGGGCTGTCCCTTACACCCTGTATAAGGTCCCCGTGAACAAAATTTTAACAGGATACCCATTTTTACCCATGAATATGAACAACTTTTACTATAGGACCAAACCTGATATCGCGAAAAAAAAATCTGCTGCTGCCTACATTTTGACAAGTTTGGTGTAGAAAAAACTGAACAGCAGATTTTTTTTCGCGATTTTAGAGTTAATCCCATAGTGAAAGTTGTTCATATTCATGGGTAGAAAATTTTCCCTTTGAAAATTTGTCCATCTATTTTAATGGGACCAATATATAAGCTGACCTCTCATTGTACGGAAATCCTATAGAATGCGAGATCAGCGTATACTGGAAATGTATATAGCCATGTGTACACCAAGACCAATTCTATGAGAATTATATTGAGATCTTAATACGACATGATTGTATTTAGTTTTTTGGAAGAAATTCACTACATAATTTTAGAAAGTAGAAACCTCTAGCTCCTGTTAGGAATTGGTCCTTGTACGTGAAAGGCTGACATTCGTGGATCTTTGACAGTCTTTACAGGTCGTCAGAAGCCCGGAAGTCTGACAACCAATCATGGGTATCGTATTACCCAGTAACTGGGTTGTGGAAGTCAGGTAGGCAGTCGCTCCATGTAAAATACTGGTATTGTGACTAAGCTGCGAATGTGCATTTATTTTCCCGGTTTTCTTTAGATTATTCAGAATATACACAATAAACTAAATAATTATCAGGTTAAAGTTTTAAAAAAATGCTAATTCTATTAAATTATTTAAAATAATAATGTTAACCCTGAAAATACAGAGATGGTCAACGCCAAAGTTTATTTTTGTGGAGCAACATCCAAATTTTTTAGTGGGAATATCAAACTATTTTTTACTATTCTATTCGGTTAACATTTTTCTTTAAACCCTTCTCTGTCCTGTATTTTGCGTCGGATAGTTTCATTGCATTACGTCATACTCGACAAGCCAAAAAATGTAGGGAAATTAGAGGCTTTTTTGACAGATTGCGACTGAGATTAGAATGCGAACGTTCTTAAAATTACGAGAATTGCCCCTCTGTTTTCTTGTGCTATTATACGTCCCAACTTCATGTGATACAATATACTTGTCTCCTCTTGGTATGTAACTAATATTTTTATCTCTATGTCACCTCAAAATTGGAGGTTTTTCCACTTTATGCTACTAATATCTTTGGTTCGTGCTTGCCAGTAATCTATACTGCATCGGTTTAGGTAATTAGATAAAGGTAAACAAGAAAAACCCACGTGGTTTTTCTTGTTAACGTAATACGACAGGTATTACGTTTAGTCGGTTAACCAGACACGTGGTTTTTCTTGTTTACTTTTATTTACTTTATAATTCGTTGTATAACGTTGCTAAATTGAAGAGTACAACTGTGTCGTATCATGACGACTGCAGTGACAGGTATACGTAATACCTGTACTACTGCATCGGTTTAGGTAATTATATAAAGGTAAACAAGAAAAACCCACGTGGTTTTTCTTGTTAACCGACTAAACGTAATACGACAGGTATTACGTTTAGTCGGTTAACCAGACACGTGGTTTTTCTTGTTTACCTTTATTTACTTTATAATTCGTTGTATAAAGTTGCTAAACTGAAGAGTATAACTGTGTCGTAGCATGACGACTGAACCAGACATGTGGTTTTTTTTTGTTTACCTTTATTTAATTACGGAAACGGATGGAGTTTAGCAACTTGGATATTTGAGTAAGTCAATTGGACCAGTCTCTAGTTGTTTCTTGGATTCTTTAAAAAAAAATCCATTACATATTTGAAAAACACGACAAATTAAAGACATGGATAGTGTACCTACTTCAATCTGCCTGGCCTTTTCTCAACTATGTTGGGGTCGGCTTCCAGTCTAACCGGATGCAGCTGAATACCAGTATTTTACATGGAGCGACTGTCTGTCTGACCTCCACAACCCAGTAACTGGGTAAGACTGGTTGTCAGACTTTCGGGATACTGACGACCCGTAACGACAGTCAAAGATCCACGAATGACAGCCGGGACCAACGGCTTAACGTGCTTTCCGAGGCACGGAGGAGTCTCGGTATGTAAATATGGTCACCCATCCACTGACGAACCCCGGCAAGCGTAGCTTAGCCTGATGGAACGACCCGTGCGGCTGTAATTACTTAGCCACGAGCTCCTCTAGTGTACTTGCAGATTATAGTGTAGGTCAGAAAGGGAATTCAAAGAAGTCATATTAAGTCAAGCGAATGTCACCATACGCATAGTTTAAAGATGCTGAAGTCTACGTATACTAGATTGCCCACTTAAGAACAGAAGTCATTTCCATATTATTAAATCAACGTAGATACAGAACGGATCAAAATTAAAAACGCCAGATATAGGAATTTTGCAAATCATTTTATAATTTCTTAACGTCAGGCAATATCAATACAAGTTAAAATAAAATCAGATAAGCTAAACAATCTTGACACAATTATCAATTTGCAGACAATAAGTGGTCCTTATTGAGTCCTTATCATTATCGATACTTACATGTCATGTACACCGTCCTACTGACTATGAAACAAGCTCGATGAGCTATCTTTCTCATTGGCATCATTTTGGCACTATTTTTCCACAGCACTATTTATCACATTATATCACCATTTTTGGAGATTCCCAGTCCACTCTTGCGTTACGTTGCACATCCCTTATTTTGAATCTACACGACTTATGATATCCTGGTATTTGTGGTAGGTTTCTGTGTGATTTCGGTTTAATTTTTGGACAATTACGAACAGCTTTTAATGCGAAGCCATATTTCTACTAGTAATGGCCGTTTCTGTAGAATTCTTATACGGAATTTAAACTCTCAATAGCTATTTATTCCACAAAATTATCTACGAGTATTTATTTTAAGCGAATTCCTTCCTTATGGTTTTTGAGGTCCTCGATAGTTTCTCTCGACTTTTAAGCTAAATTCTTCCTTATAGAAGTGTTCAGAAAAACGATATCGAACCAATAATGTCTATCGAATGGATAAATACTCGTACCTCAGAAACCGAGCGTTAGAAAATTTAACGAAAATCCTCCGAAAATTTAACGAAAATTTAAGCTTCGATCATCATGGGGTTCCTAATCAAGGCAAAATCCTACGATGTATTTTTTATCTGTAAGAATGTATTTATTTACATAATATGGTGTTAATAATAATAATGGTGTTAAACTTACTTATGTCGTAAAAAAGTAACACTTTTTACAAAAGTACGGAAGCATTTGCCAAGTACAGTAATTAAATGAATATGGCTTTTAATTTATTTTAAAGGTCTTTTAAGAGAGCATTATGTACTTTAACGATGAACATTGAAGTTGAACACATAGGTATAATCCAAATAATCACTTGGTATTATGTTTCAGGTAATAATTTACCTAGCTGTTTATGTGGCCCTGGTATTCAAATAATATAGTACTCAAGGTAAGCTCAGGATTTAAAATAATACGTGTAAATAATCTTTGTACAAGTGTATTAATACCGGCCAATATATATTTTTAGCTTCGTATCGATATTAACGAGAAAAAGTAATTATTAGGTAATCTCTTATTACATTTTTGAATTTGCAATAAATACGCACGCAATAATTTTTTTATGAAATAATTTCAGGGTTATTTTTAATTGTTTACCAATTTACACAAGAAATTTACTGACTACTTTTCAGCCGGACAATAAATACCTCAGTACCTAATGTAGTTTTTTTCACAAAAAAAAAACACATTTTTTTAAAATCACATTTATACTTTTTAACATGACGTCATCACAACACTTTAATTACGCACGTTTTTTTCTCAGTTTTATGAAGTTTTTACTACGAATGTTATCTTATTATTATTTGTTCGTTGGACGGCACAACTGTGTCACACGATTTAACATCGAACACTGGGATCATGCTCTAGTGATAAGACTACCGTGATAACAGCACTATATAGGGCCGACTCCACACTGATATAAAATATTTATGATATCGGAATAAAAATTAAGTTTTCACTGTAACGTATTCTATGATCAATACCTAATGGTTAATTGAATATTCTCATGTTACAAGGACGTCTAGTATTTATACTCGACATTTTTCTTTGAATTTTTTATTTTAAAGTAAAGTGGCCTAGTGGTAAAAGCCCCGACTTACGAGATGTAGGTCGTGGGTTCGGAGTTTCAGACCCAAACAGGCATGAAGTCTCCCCCATACCAATCAATCTGCCTAGCCTTTTCTCAACTATGTTGGGGTCGGCTTCCAGTCTAACCGGATGCAGCTGAATACCAGTATTTTACATGGAGCGACTGCCTATCTGACCTCCACAACCCAGTAACTGGGTAATATTGGTAAGGCTGGCTGTCAGACTTTCGGGCTTCTGACGACCCGTAACGACTGTCAAAGATCTACGAATGACAGCCGGGACCAACGGCTTAACGTGCTTTCCGAGGCACGGAGGAGTCTCGGTATGTAAAGATAGTCACCCATCCACTGACCAACCCCGGCAAGCGTAGCTTAACCTGATGGATCGACCCGTGCGGCTGTTATTACTTAGCCACGAGCTCCTACTTAGACACGAAGTCTCCCATACCCTCTCCTTGAAATCGTAACACAGCAACTCCACTCGGGACAAGAAATACGTAAGGTAGCTTCTTCACAAAGACAGAAGGAAATCAAAGAGCTCTCGATATTGGTACCTACTGCCTACAGACCTAGAAATACTACTACTCCAATAAATCAGACACGGGCTTTCTTCATTTTAACAGTTTTGCAATAATCATTGCACATACTATAGAGGCATGAGGAACAGGGTGTAAAGTTCACTCATCCTCCATAGAAAAGGGAGGATCCTCCGACCAGACGCGTGTTGTGTCTGGTGGGCTACTGCCCGACGGTTGATGTACCTCTAAGTGAGTTTGTTTGTTTGTTACGCTTTCACGCTAAAACAGCTGATAAAGATCTAGAGTTGTACTCTTCAATTTAGCAACGCTATACAACGAATTATAAAGTTGCTAAATTGAAGAGTTTATCTGTGTCGTAGCATGACAACTGAAGTGACAGGTATTACGTTTAGTCGGTTAACCAGACACGTGGTTTTTTTTTTGTTTACCTTTATTTAATTACCTAAACCGATGGAGTATAATTGCGTAACACCTATCAATCGGAATCTGAATAATTTTGAAGCAGATTGCTAATCCATTGCTTCATATGTTCGAAAAATTTGTCTGCTCGACAACGTAAATAACGCAATGAATGTTGTTGAACTGTCAAAATGAAACCGATTCCTATTGATAGTGTTACCTACGTAACCGGCCCGCTGGTCATCAGATTTTTTTTTTGTATTTTACAAAGCACTGCTAAGAGGAGCTCGTGGCTAAGTAATAACAGCCGCACGGGTCGATCCATCAGGTTAAGCTACGCTTGCCGGGGTTGGTCAGTGGATGGGTGACCATCTTTACATACCGAGACTCCTCCGTGCCTTGGAAAGCACGTTGTGGCGGCATCTACATCGCCACATATGAACTACGCTTCACAATGACATGACGTCCCGATATCCTGCATCGCGCAATTAGAGTTTACCACGCGACTAGCATATATACAACGACCCGACATCAACCGTTGGGCAGTAGCCCACCAGACATAACACCCGTCTAGTCGGAGGATCCTCCCTTTTCTATGGAGGATGAGTGAACTTTACACCCTGTTCCTCATGCCTCTATAACGTTAAGTCGTTGGTCCCGGCTGTCATTCGTGGATCTTTGACATTCGTTACGGGTCGTCAGAAGCCCGAGTCTGACAACCAGTCTTACCAAGGGGTATCGTATTAACCAGTTACTGGGTTGTGGAGGTCAGATAGGCAGTCGCTCCATGTAAAATACTGGTATTCAGCTGCATCCGGTAAGACTGGAAGCCGACCCCAACATAGTTGGGAAAAGGCTAGATAGATTGATAAAGCACTGCTAAAGAAAAAGCATAACCCCGCCACTTTTCAATACCTAGGGCAGAAATCTCAAAGTATCATGCCCTTGCATCGCTTGAATCAGAAAGTTGCAGTACCTACCTAACAGGATGTTTAAAGTGCAAAGTGCACTGGTTAGTTACTACTAGTGGTTCACTGATAACTGTATCAGTTAGTGATATCTAAACCTCTATTCATTGTAATCTAGTCTGGGTTATCTTAGTGGGATAAGTTGGACAGTCGGACTTCCTCTTTCCCTCTGACAGTTAGCCGACGTTCGCAAGGACGTAAAAAAATGCTGCCGCGATTTTATTACGCTCGTGGGAACGCCGACTTATACTGTGCGCCCAAGTGTTAATTACCGCCTGAAGTAAGTACAGTCAGCAATAGAAGTTGATTAAGACTTGAGTTTTCTAAATCTAAATTATTGAGAAAAATACTTCATTAAAATCGGAATAGATGTAAATTTTAAAGACAATTAACTCTTATCTAATAAATGAAATGCTAAAAAGCTGGTTATCGTATCATTTGGTTATAATTTAGATGATGTTAAAAAGTAGCAGTGTTAACCAACTTCTGTTGCTGACCGTACCTATGTGAGCGGTGAGACGGCTAGATTGACAAGACTGGCAGACTGAGTTAGCTTCACCTTTGTCTCCGGCGGTGACTAGCACTTGCGCGCGCGCACTACAATAGTGGCAGATCTTTGAACATGTCCACCCATGTTGGGTTACAGGCTGATATTGATGATGAAGATCATTTTATTTGGGAACTACAAACAATTTATACATGTATTGTGGCGGCATCTACATCGCCACATGCGAACTACGCATCACACTGACGTTACGCAAAATCCTGCATCGCGCAATCAGAGTTTACCGCGCGACTAGCATATATACAACGTCCCGACATCAACCGTCGGGCAGTTGCCCACCACACAAGACACCCGTCTGGTCGGAGGATGCTCCCTTTTCTATGTAGGATGAGTGAACTTTACACCCTGTTCCTCATGCCTCTATAGTATGTTACAGTAAAATATGGTAAGACATGGTATCATTATCAATATTAGCCAATATTCCGTCTAGATTTAATTTTTAAGGAAAGTTTTACTTTCCGGACCTTAAAGGCCAAAGTACTTTGTGTAACTAACCTAACCTAACAAGCTGCATTAGGGACTTCAGGCATCCAGCTTTTGTCCATAGAAAACACCAGTTTTGTATGGAGAAAAGCTGTATTGAGCTGAATAAGTGAAGTTAGTTCCTTACAATGTCCTTGTGACCAAGAAAGATCGTTAGCCGACGTTCGCACGGACGTAAAAATATCGCGGCTATTTTTTTTCGCGCACTGGATTTTCAACGCTCTGCTTTGCGCCGAGAGTTGAACATCCAACAGCGTGTTTTTTCGATGCGCTGGGATGCACTCTGTTATTGTTAGGTTGGATTCTCGAAGCTCGCTTCAACACCGAGAGTTGAAAATACAGTGCGCGATAAAATCCCGCCGCGATATTTTTACGTCCGTGCGAACGTCGGTTTATTGTTATTTACTAAAACTATCTTTTAGATTTAATCGCAAAATAAAAGTTGATACTATCTAACTCGGTTAGGAGTGAAAAGTTTCTACAGGTGAAAACAACATTGAATCATACAGGAACTATGTATGTATGTAAGTAGTATTCTAGATACTTATAAGTATACATAGGTTTGTTTTGTCTAGACTTTGGATTTAGTATCAGGTCATGTCATAAGAAATCTACATACTCACTAAGTTGCGTACCTACTTACCTACTTATAAGATCTAGACATTAACCCAGTAGTTTTATGAACATCATCTGCCTAGCCTTAGGGTCGGCTTCCAGCCTAACCAACCGGATGGAGCGATCAGTATTTTACCCAGCAACTGGGTTGTAAGACTGGTTGTCACACTTTCGGGCTTCTGACGACCCGTAACGACTGTCAAAGATCCACGAATGGCAGCCGGAACCAACGGCTTAACGTGCTTTCCGAGGCATGGAGGAGTCTTGGTATGTAAAGAGGTCCCCATCCACGGACCAACCGCGGCAAGCGTAGCTTTACCTGATCGATCGACCCATCACTGACCATGACCACGTCGAGTTTCTATTCATTCAGTCCAACTGAAACTCAATAAGTAACTCTAAAATAGCTCAACAAGCCAGTAATCTCGGAACGTTCCCATTATACGTGCATTTCCGGCCTTTGAAAAGTTTCCTAATACGTTCAGGTACCAACCTACCTAAAATACTATTGAAGTTTTTATGGACGCATTAAAATGACGGAGACAAATTGTAGGTTATGCTTAAAAATATTAGGAAAAATTGGTGCATGCGAACGACGCCTTAGTTTAACAGAATTTAAGAACTAAATCAATCATTTTTCTTATGGTAGGCGCAGAGTTTATAGGACAAGATTATCTACGCTAAGATACGCCAAATATTGACCGAACCCTTTAATAATTTAACTTTATGTAACGAGATTCTTGCTAAACAACTTAGATAACCGAGTAGTTAAAAACATGAAAAGAGATGCCTACCAAAAACCTCTAAGATACTGAAAAGGTCCTTCCACCCTAAAAATAGCCCCGAATAAAACGTGGAAAACACTTATAGAAAAGATTAGGTAATTAATTTTAAGTAACAAGTTGACTAAGTAAACACCTCGGACCTAAACACCACAATATTCGAAAACCACTAAAGCAAAGCATCTGCTTACCCCATTAGCAATCAAGTAAATACACCTACTTATCTATACAACATTAGTTTTTGTTTACCTTAAACCCGAAAAGGGGTCATTGTACTCATCATTTTGAACAACTTTTTCTATGGGACCAACCTTGAAATCGCGTAAAAAAAAACAGCTGTTCCATACATTTTGTCGATTTAAGTGAACACAAATGTATGGAACAGCAGATTTTTTTTCGCGACAAAAACTATAAAAATCTATTGCCGAATGTAATGTAAGCGCATCACTTGGGAAACGTCTCGACCGATTCAGCTGTTTTTAGGGTTCCGTACCAAAATGGTAAAAAAGGAACCCTTATGGTGTGACTCAGTCTGTCTGTCTGTCACAGCTGGATATCTCAAGAACTACTAATGCTATCAACTTGAAATTTGAAACAATTTTAGATGACGTTTACCCAACTATTTTGCAAATAAGAAAGTAGTAACAGGGACTGAAAGGTGGTCTTCAAAATTCAAAGTAGAGTTTGCAAAGAATCTGAAATTATTCTATGTGATAGAAGTTTATGTAAAGATTACAGGAAAAATAAAACGATGTCTCTAAATAGCACACTTTTCCAGAAATCGGGACGGAACCCTCGGTGCGCGAGTCCGACTCGATCTTGACCGGTTTTTTTTGTGTTCGTATTTGTCAGGACAAGAATATATGAAAGGAATTTTCCGAAAAATCCACCGGAAACACCCGAGCGACTACGGCAGAAACAGCTATAGTTAAGTTTATAAACTTTTTCGGAACACCAAAATCACAAACACCAGGGCCACATCACCAAAAAGATATTCTCTAAAACGAACCTATTGATTTTAAACCTATAATAAATATCGGCACTAATCGGCAGCACGGGGCGCTCCGGTTGCGGGCTCAGAACTGACTAGCTAAATATAAATCATTGCCCACTCACCGAAAATAGATTGTCCGCTGGAAAGGGATGACTTAAAGGGTGACATGTGACATATTTGTAGTTTGTTGATCTTTTATCTATATACAGAACATCATATGCACGTGCAGGGACATCCGCTCTTCATCCATGGGGACTACAGGACCAAGTAGGTAGGGGTATATTTGCATCTTTATTTAGTGTGGCTGACACTGGCTTGGCCACCATCAGGGATTTTACTTTTGATAACACAAAGATTTAGTCGTTAATTAGTCGAAATTTGTCGCCAAATATCAGAATTTGTCGGTCACTGGTTCAAAAGTTATAAGGGTTCATAGGTGGCCGATCTGGAGAGCGTCTCCCCAGCTTGGCCACATTTATATCTCAAAAACTAGGGCACCTAGCGAAGATCTGTTTTCTCCCAAATTTAGTCGCTAATTAGTCGCAAGTTTTCGCCAAGTCACAGATTTAGTCGGGTCTTAGTTTAGAAGATATAATGAGTTCAATTTTTAAGTATAGTTCAAGAGCTAGATTGAAGAGTTTACGATAAAATCTTTGATCTAGCTCTTGGTCTATACTTAAAAATTGAACTTATTATATCTTCTAAACTAAGACCCGACTAAATCTGTGACTTGGCGACTAATTTCGACTAATTAGCGACTAAATCTGGGAGAAAACAGATCTTCGCTAGGTGCCCTAGTTTTTGAGATATAAAGGTGGCCAAGCTGGGGAGACTCTCTCCAGATCGGCCACCAATGACCCCTTATAACCTTTGAACCAGTGACCGACAAATTCTGATATTTGGCGACAAATTTCGACTAATTAACGACTAAATCTTCGTGTTATCAAAAGTAAAATCCCTGATGGTGGCCAAGCCAGTGTCAGCCACACCAGGCCTCTTGCACTGGTACATTCCGCTCGAGATAAGTACCTACAGCTCGCGGCAACTCTGGGTTACAAGTCAGTTAGGGTGTATTACGCGCTCAGCGAGCGAGACACGTACGGCCGCCCATGAAAAATTTAAATCTTAGATTTTAAATTTAAGTATACTATTTATATTATCACTATACTATATACAGGGTGTAAGGGACAGCCCTCCACAAATTAACAGGGTGCATTCAGCTCCTTATTGTGAATCATATTCCACCGGAAATTTTCTCAGGAAAAGTTTCATTTTTTTTTACGTTTTTTTGGCTAATATTCCTTTATTTCAATGTAAAATTACATTCTCTGTTTGCAGCACTCCATTTATGTAAATAAAACAGCTAAAATCCAAAAAACAGCAATGTATGTCGAAATACTCTAACGTACTACGCGCGAAATCAGCTGTTCACTTTCTGCATAGCTTCAGAGTTCATCAAACTCACCGCATACTACTTGCATACAATACAATAGAGACAAGCGAGACGCTCCGATTTACCGAGTCGCAACAGTATTGCCAACTTAATAAACCTCAATTTGTGAACGAAAATGTTAGATCAAACTTGGTTCACATAAGAACTCCTCTAATGTTAAATGCAAATCTTTTAGTGCACTTAATTTCTAAAGGAAAAACGCACATAATGTGCCCTTGAGTATTCGTGGTAGGTACATACCTAATTACTTAATTAATTCTACTTTTCAAGCGATCACTGGATCCAGTTTCCAAGCCACCCAAGGGCCTTTTCATGGCTTTACGGCAGCTACCGACTGGTAGTCGAGTCGCGAATCGAACGTAAGCCCTCTGCAATGGAAGCCCAGTCTTCTATCACGCTGGGCTATCACTACTATTAATTTGCTTAACATAAACTTTGAATTAAATTGACAAATTTATCGTTTCATTTCTCCAAAAAAAATAACAGCTCTAACATTTAGTCAAGCTTAAAAATAGTGGTATTTTTGTACAACATTTTTGCAAGAAACATGCAAAATTTTTTGAGTAGTTGACAACACTGTTTTTGTGTGTGATTTTTCGTGTAGTCATTAGTACAGTTTAGTTGTCCTGCGACTGTGTCCTGCGCAGTATCGCTCGCTGTTGTTCGCGCAGTCGCGTCGTGAAGTTTACGTACTTACCCATTTGTGTTGTTGTCTGTGAGAAATGGCTACACGAGCACTAAGCTCGTGAATATGGCGAAATGATAATGTGCTACGGGGAAGCTCGGGGAAATGCCAGGGAAGCGCTCAGAAATTACATCGATAGGTATCCTGACCGTCGGCATCCATCAGACTCCCGGATAATTACCAATGTCTATGAACGAGTGCTAGATAACCAGCCCATAGTTCCCAATCAAGAAGGCGCCGGAAGACCACTTCGCGGTGCAACTGTAGAAAGAGTTTTAGACCTGGTCCGTCAAAATCCACGCCTAGGCACACGCACTGCAGCTCGACTATTGCGCCGGAATCATGGAGCCCGCGTCTCACACTTTTAGACTTCTTTTTGTGGGGCTACGTAAAGGAAAAAGTGTTTGTTAGTGCATGTGCGAGTGAGGAAGAAATGCGAGATTGAATCACAGACACATTCCAGCAGCTGCGCTACAGCTGCAACGAAGATCCCAACTTGCTGACCCGCTTGCACGGGGAGACCCTGCGCCGTGCCAATGTGTGTGAAGGTCTCGGTGGAGGTCATTTCGAGCCGTATCTCATACGACCGGAGCGATTCTAAGGTAGGATTAATTTTTGATACCTATTGAAATAAGACTGATTGATTTACATTATTTTTCTATGTAATAAGCATTGTACTTATGGTAAAAACACATAACGCTCCTTTTTTAACTTGCCGCAGTCGGGTAAAAAAACGAAAACCACTTCAACGTTAGTTGTAGCTATTGTTTGGCACAAAATTAACTCTAGTGCTTATTATTTTGTTATCTTTACTCGCTTTACCAAAGCGGAATTCCCGCTGTGTGAAAGGGCAGCTAATGAGAAGCCTGAATGCATGTTTGCAAGTACTTAGTATTTTTTTATTTTTATTGACTGTTTGTTTCATCTGCTGGTTATTTTCGTTAAGTTTTAGACTGTTGTTGGTTGAGCGGAAAATACTTTTGTATTAATTTGTTTAAAAATGCCTCGCAGACGATACAACGTTTTACGTAGGCAAGCCAGAAAAGATAAAGGTTTTTGAGGGAATACAGCCATCATCGTAAATACAAAATAAAAACATTATTCCTTATTTCATAAAACCTACTTATTTTATTTTTCATTGAACCCTACCCGTACTTGACAAACTGACCAATAAGTAGGTACCATACACCACTTTAAACATCTTTCAGTTATAAAAATAATTAAATGAAGGCTAAATTATTGTCGCTTTTACTGTACCTGCGCGTAAGTATCTACCTACTCAACTAACTTGTGCACTACGCTGTCGCTAGTTTAAGCCAAGTGGCGCGAGAATTGACCCCGTGGCGGGTGGGGCAGCCGAACACTCACTGCGCTACCGTTCGCTACGTGCGTTTTGCCACGGAAGCAATACATTGCGTGCGAGGTAATAAAACAAATCAGGTTTATTGGATTCCCATAACGTTCCTGAAATAATTTCATGTACCGGTCATCTTAGTATGATGTACTGAATTCACCCTATCAATCTGCGGAGGGCTGTCCCTTACACCCTGTATATATATATTAGTGATATAGTTACTTTTTTAATGACGAAAATCCATTACGAAATGTCGAGTCTTGTTCCTACCTTTTTTTTACCTACTACCTACTTACTTACTATTATATAGTTGCCGACATTTAACTTGAGCTCTCGGCGGAGTGGTGGGGGTTTGTGTGCGCGTCGTATTGTTTCAGGAGTAATGTCCAAAATCGCTTAAAGTAATTAAAGATTAACTTAGGATTAACAAGCAATTGTACCTACCCGCGATCGTACGATCGCACAAACTTAGCCACTGGTGCGTTGAGGCATCTTTAGTTGTTTTATGACCATGTTCAGACGACTAAAGTGGACCAAATGTTACTTTCAATTTAAGACGTGTTTGTACCTTGTTTACTTTAGAACACTTCTAAATATTATACGAGATGATGGTGTATTAAAAATAATTGATGATTGAATGATGATCATGATTTAATAATGATTGTTTGATTGATTAATAAAAAATAACGTTTGAAAATTATAAGACATTACAGTAAAGTGAAACAACTCTAGATAGACTATTCATAAATACAATAAAAGTATAAAAAGGTACCATATACACCACCACCACCACCACCACCATACCATATGGTATGTATGGAATGGTATGGTGGTATGGTACCATATTTTATTTTTCTTTGCGGACAGCCCTACTACTCGGCTAAGCGGCGTAGGTATGTTACGGACGAGTAACGACACAAAGTAATAACAACTCTCAAGCGCGGCGATTAAGAGCAATTTAGCTTGCGCATGGGTAGGAAAAGATTTTGTAGGCTATTATAAAAGCGGCTTTCTTCAAGATCAAAGGAGTGCAACTTCTGTACGTTAGTACTATTATTTATTCTGTGGCCACACCTTTATTTAGGGAGGAAAGGGGGTGTTCATTAATTACGTGAGGCGGATTTTTCGACCACCGCTACCCCTTGGTGAGATGTCGTACGATTTGGATAGACTCCCCCTCTTTAATCTCACGTGAGATGTTTCAAAATGCGTATATTTTTTGTGTCAATATGTTAATCTGTGCTTGACTGCGATGGATTTACCTACCTATTTAAATAGTCATAAGTACATAAGTAATTTGATTAATTATTTTTTTAAATAATTACTTACCCAGTTTAAAATTACGTGATTTTTGCCGAGACCTCCCCTCCCCCCTAAACGTAATTAATGAACTCCCAAAGGACCAATTTATTTTTTTGCGTAATTTGACTTGTAATCATACTTAGATTATTCATGATGTCATATTATGCTTGCTTAGTTTTACAGCTAGTATAGCGGCATAAGCCGACGTTCGCGCGGACGTAAAAATATCGCGGCGGGATTTTCAACTCTCGGTGTTGAGCCGAGCATTGAGAATCCAACCTAACAACAACAGAGTGCATTCTAGCGCGTCGAAAAAACACACTGTTGAATTTTCAACTCTCGGCGCTAAGCAGAGCGTTGGTAATCCAGTGTGCGAAACAAAATCACCGCGATATTTTTACGTCCGTGCGAACGTCGACTTAATTCTACACATAGGTGTTACCTACATCACCCCCAATGATTTATTCAGATCAAATCCACAGATTACTTAACTTCTACCTACGTACTTTACGTGGGTAGTAGGACGGATAATAATAGACTCGCGCCCTACATTGAACCTAAGTAAATGATGTGACAATTTGCCTACCCCTTTATTAGGTAATACAGGCGTAGTGTTATGCCGAATAATCTTGAGAACTCTACTAAAGATTTAAAAGTCCGTAGTTCAGCAGACAAGCTGTTGACGGGCATAAGCTACCTCCAATCATATGATCTAACTAGCTTTACCCCGCGTGGATACCGGAAAATATCCCACAGGAATGTACTACAGGGAAATCCTTCCTTATTCCTTGTCTACATTATGAAGGGAACCTCTGTACAAAATTTCAGCTTTCTAGGTTCAAGGGTTGGGTTGGGTTGGGCGTTGATGAGTCAGTCAGTCAGTCACGCAGGACTTCTCTCTTTATTTATATAGATTAACTGCTGTTGTGTCTTGTTTGTGTCCTTCAAAGCATTAAGAGGAAATATGGGTGCTCTTTTCTCCATACAAAAAGATACAAACGCTCTCGCCTGTTTTCTTTCTGGTTAACGACCATAAAGCAATGATTTTTTACAGAAATATAAATATCAGTTACTTGTATGCCCCTATGTTTTCCTTTTTGATGATATATTATTTTTTAATAAGAACTAGAACCCTCCAAAAATGCTCAAAATTGCCTATTCAGACCGCTGTCAACAGACGCCTAGTGTACCAATTTGACAACTATTAACGAAAAAAGAAAACATAGGGGCATAGTATATATCCTTCTTATTCAGTTTATGAAATATATTTTAAATTGGTCCAATATTGGAGGAGGAAATAGGCGAGAGCCAAACCTCGAAATGTGACTTTTTTTTTACATAGGCTATTTAGTCGGATCTGCAGTTGTCCTTATCGCACGAATTCGAGGGCGGAGCGCTCGCAGAGCGACAACAATACCTTCTTAAAATACCTAATTTTCAAAAGTCTGGCCACCCGCCTTTCCTCTTAATGACAAAAATCAATTTATGAAGAGTTACATTCTTCTCTGAAACGCTGCTAACCCTAATTAAATAATATCACATTTGTTTTCCCCGAAAACTTAGGCAGGGGTTTACCTGTAATAAACACACATTTCGAAAGTTATGTGCCTTATGTTTTTAGATAGTGTGTACCTAAGTGTGATAATATCTTTTGACTTCCCATTATTTTACTATCTTGCGAGAGATTATTGTAATTAGAATAATGATGTAACTCTTTATCGACAGATTTATAATTATCATTTCTCATGAATTAATATTATAATTAATTGTCTTCTAAATACATTAGATATTTTAATTGTGTACCTACTCTTTATTATAAAGAGTATTCTATCTATCAATCTAAATAATATTATGATCCAATTCCTAGTATAGAAAAATGTTTTTTTTTTTTATGAATATCAACACTGATGTTGTATTGCATATTTTAATTAATTGAAACATAAAATCAAGGCCAGTTTGTCACTGTAAAAACAAAATTATTAGTAAGCTCTATCAGCAGTAACTTGTTTCAAAATTCAAGTTCAAATACAGCTCATTTACATAAAATTATACTTACGCCAAGGAGAAAAGCAACGTAAAACAGTAATATGTATTACAAAAAACTATTTATTCGAAAATTAAAGTTAGTTTACAGTCTAATGTTTTCTCTTATCATCTCTAGCATCCCTGCTTGACTTAGATCGTTCATAGTCATCATACTTCCGTGACATTCCACGGCCACGCTTGTCATCCATCCTGCTTCGTTCACGAGAACGGTCCATCTCCCTGTCCCTTGAACGAGACTTGTGCCTTTTGCTACTACTACTAGAATAACTCTTGCGTTCATACGGAGAACGAGATCTCCGATCCTTCTTAGATTTATGATTGCTATGGTACTTGGAAGACAAGGGAGGAGTTTTCGGGGACTTGTCTTTCTTAGAATCTCTTCTATTACTCTCTTTAGATGTTGATGCAGTTGGTGACTCAACCTTCTTCTCTTCTGCCTTGTTATCCCGTTCCTTTTGAGCTTGGATATGCTTATTAGCCTGGTACACTTTGCGTAATATGTCAACTTTACACTCTAATTCCTCAGGGTTGACTTTAGTTCTCTTGTACAGCTGAAGAATGCGAACACATACTTCTCTTATATCTTCTTCTGGTACTTTGAATAGCAGAAACCAGTGTGGGTTGTTTGGTAGAGGCAGACCAATCTTGCGTGCTGTTAGATAAATGCAAGCGCAAGCAATGGTCTCCGGTGGGAACCTCATGAAGACATCAGTCCGCAGGGCATCATTCATGTAGTTCCATGCCATTTGCATCAGTTGACGGTTCTTCTCATACTGCAGCAGCTGAAGATACACCACAATAAGCTTGTGTGGGTGCTTGACATGCACACAGAACCCTAATTCCTTCAGAATTCTTCGCTCAGCCTTGATAACTTGGTTCTTTAATTCAATGTAGTTTTGATCCACAATCAGTGGAGCAATATTCTTCTGGGCCCTCACTTGTTTGATGTGATGAAAAACATTGATCACGTCTCTTATTCTGCACGGTTTTTCTTCAACCTTAGATGCTAAATAAATGCTCCCCATAGCCATAGTTTCCATGGGATATCTTACAAATGATTTTGAGTAATAGAACCGCTGGAGGTAGATTTGTCCGGTCGCCATAGCAACTTGGGGCAGCTTGAGCAGGATTCCGGCGGTTTGGATCATCTCACATCCTAGAATACGGAGGTCAGTCTCCGTTTCGATGTCAAGGCCGTCAGTCTGAGAGGGCGTTTCCTTGAACACATTTTCGGGCAAAAGGCAGTTGTATAATGTTAAAACAATCTTCCCATAGGTCTTTTGAGCCTTTGCAGGCGTTGTCGTTGCCGTTTTGGCCAGATTTTGCACTGTTGTAGCCGTCATTTTGGTAATCCGGAACCTTTCACTTGTTGAACAGTTTTTGTACGAAACTTCATGTAATGGTGAACCAAATCACATTTCTAGTACATTGTATCACATTTAGACACAGTTTATTTGATAATTTGAGAGAAATTCACTCCAAAACGTAGGAAAAACGCCATGAAAACACGCTATTATTGATGACAGGTAAAGGAGCAAGATGGCGCCACCCAACGTAACTTATGTCAAAGTCCAGTTTAGTAAACAAAATTCTCAAAGATCTGCCTTATTATGAAGCAAATAATTAAAATGGGACATACCTGCCATTGTTTCCTTTTGCCTTTTATGCTATGGATATTACTACAAAATAGCTTTCTAACTAAAATCTAGAATACAAGTCAAACAAGTTTCTGTCTGAGTCAGTCGATCGATTTTTTTGGGGCGCGTTCCAGTTTTACCAGAGACAAAGTTTGTTTACGTTTACGAGTAGTTTATTAAACTTGCTTTTAATTATGAAACTTTAATGTTATTTTATAAGCTAGTTGTTCCTGTATCATATATTTTTTACGAAGATTTTAAAATAAGTTATATGATACTTTACTATTTTAGTTTTTGTAAAACTTTGTAGTCGCTACTCTTTGGAATTTCATAGAGCAACCAAAAAATGTTTGACAACGTGAAGTTAGCGCAACTTAACTTTGCGCCCTTGGCGGCAATTACAAGCAGGTAATCAATAATGCAGATGGCAATAACAAAAGATCGTTCTTGAACGTGCGCCAATATCGCATAATCAAATTATGTAAGACTGGCTAGGTGTAATATTAATTTGAACAAAATACTTACAGCCTGGATCTGTACATTTTTGAACGAACGAATCCAGAAAATCATGGCCTTCCCCAGCTTCAAAACAACATTTTACGAACGACATTTTTTAAAGGATTTAAATTCAACAGTTTTAACAATATAACAGGGAAATATAGAAGAAATTGTGTAAAATTTATAACTTCAATACACGGCACTTTGTAGATTTTTTTTTAAACACTTTTATGCAATATTTATCAGGGATTTCAAGACAAAAATATTATATGCTCTTCACTGATACAATATTATTATAAAAATAAATGTTTTCTATTATGTACTCAAAAATATAATATTGCTCTATATTGTAACGATAAAATTGACTAGAATTAACAAAAATTGGGTCAACGATGTCACATTTCGGAAGTTAGCTGTTTTTTTTCATCTGAACTGAATGTCAATGCGATCATAATAACATGCTATGCGACGGATTTACAATGTTGCCAATTCTTGTCACATCCTTAGTAAAAGTTGGCCTCGCCTAGTTTGTAGTATAATGCGCGGGAACATAAATACAAGTTTCCCAAAATATAACACTGGAGGCACTAGTGTAGCAAGTTAACGACTACATCTACTCGACGCTAGATGCCGCTGATCTTATAGTAAGACTATTTGACAACAGATGACATAGCGCATATCTTTATAAGTTTGTTGCATGTTTTACAATTTTTTTTTTGTTTTCGCGGCTACGCCCTGTGGAGGTTTATCCCACCACTACCGGGTTAAAAGTATCCTAAGTGATAATCCAGGTTTTAAACTACTTATATGTGTGCCAAACATCCAAATCCGCTGTCGTTTTAACAAACACATACAAAATATTACTAGGATTTGCAAAAGAATACCATATTCATAAAAAACCAATTAGTAGGAAAGCAGTTTTCGTGAAAAACAGATTGAAATTTTACTACGGTTTCCGATACTGCCGTAGCGTAGCCATTGTATTTGCTCGACAATATACTTAGTAGCCTCATTGCGTTCCTTACAAAGTAAGCTTTCATTTCGGTTAGACATTTTTCAGTTCTGAACAGATTTACGGCCGTTATGAGACGACATCTTAAACTTTTTGTTATTTCCATCAGATTTTCTTACGGTTTCTGAGACTGCGCCGTAGCCATTGTATTTGCTCGGCACTAGATTTTTTAGACTCATTGTAGGTAGGTACTCCTTTTGATGCAAGATTTCTTCGATTGCACATCCGATTTTGTTATTGTCAACTGTTGTATCATTTTAGATCAGAGATATTACGTCTTAGGGCAAGGTGTAGAGTACCTACTATTTCTAAATTTAGGTGTACCTAACCTACTTCTTCTTACCTAAGAGCGTTGGCTCCGTACGACATTTCATAAAAACTTTCCAAGTCCTTTTTTATCGAAATAAATAAACCGATTTTAATAAAACTTCATACGGCAGGATACATAGGTCTAAAAAGTTAGTTAGTTATTTAAAAAAAGATAATTGGAAATCTCTGTTTCTATGGAATATTTAAAATCGGTCGAATTTAGCTGCAATACTATTTTTCGAAAATGTTCTTAACTAACTTTTTAGACCTATGTAGGTATCCTGCAGCGTATGAAGTTTCATTAAAATCGGTTCATTAATTTCGATAAAAAAGGACTTCAATGTTTGTATGAAATGCCGTGCGGAGCCAACGCTCTTAGGTTAGAATAAGTAGGTTTAGGTACACCTAAATTTAGAAATAGTAGGTACTCTACACCTTGCCTTAACACGTAATATATTTGATCTAAAATGATACAGAGTGTCTAACTAGATGCGGTCAATAATGTAATATTTTATGTTCATTGGTTCTAATCAGGTAATAGCGGACACGAGGTGGGCGGAGCATTGACAATACGATACCGAGTGCGTGTTGCCTTATCTACAAGGTAGGTAGGTGCAGTCGAAGAGACCAGTGCTACCGTGCAAAGAATATACAATGCGATTCAACTAAGAATAGGAACGTCAATGACCTCGATCAGTCACTTGAAACTAGAAATATACGGCTTGCAAAGTTTTGTAGAGTGATCCTTATCCATTTTAGTTCTGTTTTTGGAATTTCTTTTTGTTAAAATATGTCACTGACTTTGCAAATGTGTACCTAAACAAGGCGCAGTTTTGCTAAATCTTCACAATATGGCGCAAGAGCATTCCTATTCTTAGTTGAAACGCATTGTACAGACGCGGTTGTGGAAGCATTCATCACTTCTGATCGGCAAATATTCTGTAATACACAAAAAATATTGTACCTACTTATCATACACATATATTCTGTCATAACATAAATTATTCTGTCATACACATAAAAGCTCGTGGTTATGTAATAACAGCCGCACGGATCGATCTATCAAGTTAAGCAAGGCGTTAAGGCGTTCAAGGCGTTCGTGGTGCGAACCTCTGCCCCTCGTCACCCCTCGTCATGGAAGAAGACTTTTGTCCACAAGACGTGGTGTTCCGTCGCTTCCGCGGAAAAGTTCCACATGACAGCACAAAATAAAGCAAGTGCAAAGTGAAGTGTTACTAACAGTCTTTTTTTTTTTTTTGTGGATGGGAAATCATCAAATAACTTCTCCCGCTCTGGGCGGAGCGGAAGGGCGTGTCAGACATACTGACTAAAACACACTTGTGTTCCTTCAGTTGCCTATGCCAGGGCCGCGGTATCTTCTTAAAACTACCCGCGACCCCAGCGGTGTCGGCCCTATTGGACCCCATCATTTGCTGACATCTCTTTGAGGCGCGCGTGGAACACAACGCGCCGTCGACTCGGGCCTGGGGGCCTACTCCCCAAGCACGAAGCCCGTAGTTTAGGCCTTCGTTACGGGCGTTTCCTACTCCGTATCACCTACGGATGGATGATTGGATCGGGGCCCGAACGAAGTATGAATGACAACATGATTTGCCCGTTGTCCCTGCTCCCGATGTTTTTTTGCACGTCCGAAAAATTTAATTTTTACATTTGTTTTGATGGATCGTTTAGTCAGACGGACGGATAAACGGACGGACGGATGAACGGACGGATTTAGGGAGTAGGCCCCCTGGTCCTTACCGGACGGTGAGCTACCCGATACTCACCGTCCGCAAGCCCGCGCCTACGGTGGCCGGAAATCGCCTCGCGATTCCTGCCGCCGCGGCCGCGGAGTCTTAAGCCTTATTTGTTAACACAAGTTTTGTTTATATTCAAATATGTATGTTTAGTTTAAGATATTTGTCGCCTGTGTCGCCTGAAATAAATGGTTTATTTATTTATTATTTATTTAACCACGCTAGCCAGTGTAGGTCCATGGATGGGTGATCATCTTTACATACCGATACTCCTCCGTGGCTCGGAAAGTACGTTAGGCCGTTGGTCCCGGTTGTCATTCGTGGATCTCTGACAGTCGTTAGCCCGAAAGTCTGACAACTGCGTTGGGTTCTGGGATTGATCTCTGGGTCGAGTCAAAGTTTATTGGGTTTTCCACTAGAAAATTGTCTATAGCGATCCTGAATATGGGTTTGTGCCCATTTAAAGAGCAACGCTTCCTACATTAAATAGGACTAACTAGTGGAATGTATTTCTGTCTACCCTTTTTTGGGTTCGACATCTTCAAATGTATTCTCCCGCTCTGGGTGGAGCGGGACGGCTTGTCAGACTTTTACTGACTAAAACCCTCCCGTGTTCCTTCAGTTGCCTGTGCCAGGGCCACGGTAACTCTTTCGAACAACCCGCGACCCCGGCAGTACCTATTTCTGTCGGGAGTGATACGTGAGTTCGAATGACGTTTTTGCGAAGGTCGCCATTTCGAAAAATTTTGCGAGTGGTACGCCAGTTCGAAAACTCATTAGATCGAAAACCGCTTTATCGAATGACATTATCGCGAAGGTCGCCATTTCGAAAAATTTTGCGAGCAGTACACCAGTTCGGAAGTAAAGCTACTGACAGACGTGCTCATTACTAGCACGAAAGCATGCTTTTATTGAGCAAGTGCTAATTAGTAGCATGTGTGACTAGTAATGAGCATGCTTATTTCTAGTATGTTTTCGAGTAAGCGTGCTTATAGGCATGCTTTTTATGAGCACGTGTGAGCGAGTGAGTTCGAATGACGTAATTTGTCTGGGAATCGAACTCACGACCCCAATGAGACGAGACGCAGAGAGCATGGTATTTTGATTTGGTTTGAAAAAAAAAAAAAGAAGGCAAATTAACTCAACATTGGACTTCGATACCATGACTTCCGAACTGGCGTACTGCTCGCAATTTTTTTCGAAATGGCGACCTTCGCGATAACGTCATTCGATATAGCGGTTTTCGATTTAATGAGTTTTCGAACTGGCGTACCACTCGCAAAATTTTTCGAAATGGCGACCTTCGCAAAAACGTCATTCGAACCTACGTATCACTCCCATTTCTGACTATCCTGTCGAGCAATTCACACGTGTTTGATTGAACACATAAAACTCATAGGGTTCATAAAACTCGTGCATGCGACTATACCCTATATTATCCGCTGCGTTTAATAGGAAAGCCATGTTATTCTCATTATAAGCTTCATGTAGCGTCTGCAGTGTACGACACGCCTTTAGAAAGTGCTTAAAGAACTCACTGTAAATAATATATTTTATTACTTATGCTAGGTTTAGAAATGGCTGTTCAGTGCAACAGTTGCAATGTTGTCGTCATTCTGGGTTATTTGGCGAAATAAACACATTAAGACACTTTAGGCGGAGTAAACAAATTTTCATAATTTATGTATTTAGCGGTTGACTTTGAACTCATAATATTATGTCGCCTTTCAGGGGGTGAAAGTACTCAATGAATATTGTCAACTGTTACTATGAGGCCAAGTCTGTGAAATTTTGAAATCTGAGCCTGTTTCATGCGTTTTTTGCGATATTTCAGTAAAAGTTGTTTGATTTCAAAGTCAACCGCTATGTATTTACTTTAAAATAGTCAAGCATGGGTATTTTTCTATTGTGGTTGTGAAAATTATTTATTTATCCTACCCCTGGATCGCCATACAGAGACCTCTCCGTGCCTCGGAACCCGGCTGTCAGTCGTGGATCTTTGACAGTCGTTACGTGTAGTCAGAACCCCGAAAGTCAAACAACCAGTCTTACCAAGGGATATCGTATTACCCAGTTAATCTGTTGTGGAGGTCAGATAGGCAGTCGCTCCATGTAAAATAATGGTATGCAGCTGCATCCGGCTAGACTGGAAACGACCCCAACATAAGTAGTTGGGAAAAAGCTAGACAGATTTTTGGAACGCCATACAGCAATTACACTAAAACGGATCAAGAAATGGGGAGGAAAACTAACTTTTTATCACGCTAGGTGGCACATGATCGACTGTCCTTTTTTCATTGATTTGACATAACGAACGATTGTCAAATTGTATGGATTTGTTTGTAAAACAATTTACAGTCGTTCAGAGCGCCATCTACAAACAGCTTTGCGTGTGGCTCCCCATTACTTCAGTTCTGCTTTCCATCCATCCTGTGCGCGGTGGACATCCTACATGTACAGGGTGGCGGGACATCGATGCGTAAACTGTAACCATGAATTCAGCACATGATTCTGGGACCCCCAGTAGGAGCTCGTGGCTAAGTAATAACAGCCGCACGGGTCGATCCATCGGGTTAAGCTACGCTTGCCGGGGTTGGTCAGTGGATGGGTGATCATATTTACACACCGAGACTCCTCCGTGCCTCGGAAAGCACGTTAAGCCGTTGGTCCGGTCCCGGCTGTTATTCGTCACCCATATGGTGCGACTCAGATTATCTGTCTGTCTGTCACAGCTGGATATCTCAAGAACTACTAATGCTGTCAACTTGAAGTTTGGAACAGTTTTAGATGACGTTTACCTAACTATTTTGCAAAAAAGAAAGAAATTTTTTTTTTTGCAACAGGGACTGAAAGGGTACTTATCTTAAAAATTCAAAGTGGGGCTACTAGGGCATGTGGGGTATCATATGAAAGAAGTTTATGTAAGGATTACAGGAAAAATAAAACGATGTCTAATAGCACCCTTTTTCAGAAATCGGAACGGAACCGGCGAGGGTTCCGTTCCGATTTCTGTTTTTCAACTACAAAGTTTCCAAACTCGCTCTTGACTGGACTACAAAGTTAAGATTGTTCTTGGAATAAATTCCCAATCCCAACTACGGAACTCTTCATTGTGCGTGGTCCGACACACACTTGGCCGGTTTTTTGTCACAGAAACACGTTGAAGAACTCAAAGAAGTCTCCTCTCATCTCCAGCAGTAGACTGCTATTATGATGGTCACTAACCTAACATATTCTAAAATTCTATGAACCAGGGAACACGTCACAACGACGCGACGTATTGCGTGGGACTTTGCGGTCTATATTAGGAAAGAATGGTAAAAAGCATCCAAGATCTATATTTGAACAGAACAGTCATAGTTCGCAGAATTTCTTATTAAACACTCTGATGCTGTCGGTAAGGACTGGTAGGCAGTCTATTAAAGCTACAAAATATCTAGAATTAGGTGTACAGTGGGCTGCATCAATTGAGTACCCCAGTTGTATATTAAAATTTTCATACAACTGGGGTACTCAATTGATCATATTTCAGCGGAAATTTTCTCAGGAAAATTTTCATTTTTTAAATATTTTTCAGTTACATTTTCTTTATTTCAATGTAAAATTACATTGTGTGTTCGCAGCACTCCATTTATGTAAAAAAAAAACAGCAAAAAAAAACTGAAAACAAAAAACCAGCAATGGATGTAGAAATACTCTAACGAACTACGCATGAAATCAGCTGTTCACTTTCTGTCTAGCTACAGAGTTCATCGAACTCACCGCATACCTATTACCTACCCCTCCCAACCAGTAATAGACGCTCCGATTTGTGCACAGAAACACAAACAAATCAGGTTTATTGGAGTCCCATAGCGTTCCTGAAAAAATTTCATGTACCGGTCATCTTAGTATGACATACTGAATTCACCCTATCAGTTTGCGGAGGGCTGTCCCTTACACCCTGTATACACATGTACATGCTTCTACTAGATCGGGAAAAAGATGAGGATTTTTCCAAAAGCTGCTGGGTGTTTGGACACAAGTATTTGGATCATACTTCAGAAAGATGGATCTTATGCCTGGACATTGAACAACCTGTCACCAACGCTTTTGTTGCGACAAGAAGCACTTAGACAGATTGCCGAAAGCAGTGGGACATAGGGTCTAAAACGGCCACTTTGGCAGAATCATAATAGGATAATAGGTATTATGAATCATATTTGAAATCGTAAAACGGTCACAAACTGACAATTCATAATTTATCTGCGTACAATTCATAGCACGCAATTCATCTGTTTGACATTGTGTTTGACAGTTTTGTATGGAGATTCCAATCCCAATTCCAATTTTATATAAGTGGCTCCATCGTTTTAACGATGATTCTGCCAATTTCAAGGTTGAAGGAAACAAATAGTATTCGCTGAGGTTGATCGGTTATACTTATACAGCCGGTAGCCGGTTCGGTTATAGTACGGTTTACTTAAAACTGGATCTGTTTGAGTACCGTGTAACACAATATATTTGTTAATAAGAATAAGTAGACAACACAAACAACACAAAGCACAATAAGCAGACAACACAAATTAACTTTATTATGAAACTGGCGACGAATTAACCACTACTAGGAATGACTATGTTAAAGCTTGATGTTATTTAATATAATAAATTTTTGGAGAGTTTTAATTAATGGGGAATCAACAAGTGTTAAGAGGAATGGGATATTAATAGGTCTGGGGAAATTAGGGGGAGTATATCATACAGAGGGACTGCAAGATTACGACAAGAAAAAAATATGTGCTCAAGTGTACCAATTATGAATAGCTTTATTGAAGTTTAATGTCAAATACGTCAAATAGCACAATCATATAAATAGCTGGAAATTCAGGAAATGAATCGCTTTTAGAGGAATTGCTTAATGTGGCCGTTTTAGGACCCCAGGCAGGACTGTTTTACCACGTAGAACACTGACCACATAACCGAGAATTGTTCAAAATTGACTTAGTTTATTAGCTGCATTATCAAACAATGTATGTAATTTCATAACAATGATTAATAATGGCTCAATAATGGTTGCCGTGAAGGTATCGTCATTATGAATGCGAGATTTATATGCTTGTAAGCTCATAAAAGGCTTTCGGAGAACTGACTGCAGGGCGCCAACACACAAAAAACGAAACCTGTCGACTAATGAGTCTTAACGTCCACACATGACATCATTCTCTCATGTCTCTAATCTCAACATTAACCAATTTGGCAGTATGACAAACACCTTCGTTCGCCCAAAAGTAACTCCAAGCGTGCTCCAAGCCGTTTTCCTTGCAAACAGCCTCATGCATATGCGGCAAAGCCTTTTAGCTACGTAATAGGTGCTCTCTCACTCGCCAATTTGATTTAACTCAGTCAGTCGACCTCGAGGTACAGCCGAGAGCGGGTGTACGCCATCTTGTATTTTGAACTGTCAAACTTCGCGCCGATTCTGTGATTGTGTTAGAACTAATTGCCAGTAAAAAAAAATAGATAATAGTGTAGTGAAATTAATTACATTATTGAAAAAAGTGCGTTTTTTTTGTAATTAATTCGTGTTGTTTATCTCGGAGCTATTGGCTGAGATCTCGGTATGTGATTAGTGCTGTGTTTTTTTATGTTATTTTCTTCTGTTTGATACCGTTTGAACTGTCACTGCTTGTGCCCGGAAAGGACATTTTTCGGTAAGTTTTTGTTTTATTTTAATTTAATTGGAGTGATTTATACTGTCGCTTTTAAACGAGCGATCTAAAATGTTGATACAGTTTCGCTTCCTGTTTAACATTGTATCTTGCACAAAAAAGTTTTTATCTCGATTAGATCGTTGTAGAACTTAACTAATTGCGCCGGATACTTAATGATCGAGATAAAGAGTGTTCTAACATATCGATTAATGTATGTAATCGACGTAAAAGGACTTTGCAAGGACACTTGCGACTGGCCACTCTAATAAACACGAGAAATATTCCACATTTGGTCTGCTGCAGCTACATGAGCGAGCGTTTAGATTTTTATACTGAACGCGTTGTTAGTACATTGTTGTTACCTATTTGTATCGTGTAGTTGCACAACGAATCAAACGGACCTTTGGAGCAGACTTGAGACATTCTACAACCTTTTCGGTCATGTAGATTTATATGCACCAATGTTAAACTTTTTATCACGTTCGTTTATAAATTATCGTTATTTAGCGTCTAGTAACTTTTGGTTCCGGATTTGACAGTTGACTGTGTTTCGGAGATGAAGACAACATTATCGAAGTTTTAAAGGGTAATACTGCTTGAATTGTAATACTATTGGAATGTACTCCGTAATACTTGGAAATTAGCCTTGATATACTGCAAAGAGGTGAACACAACAATATGAGGATACTGATTACTGGCGTTTTTAGGGTTCCGTACCAAAATGGTAAAAAGGAACCCTCATGGTGCGACTCCGTCTGTCTGTCTGTCATAGCTGGATATCTCAAGAACTACTGATGCTATCAACTTAAAATTTGGAACAGTTTTAAATGACGTTTACCCAACTATTTTGCAAATAAGAAAAAAAGTAAAAATATTTATATTTTTTTGCTATAGGGACTGAAAGGGGGTCTTAAAAATTCAAAGTGAGGCTACTAGGGCATGTGGGGTATCATATGAAAGAGCGCTGTTTGCACATTCTCAAAAAATTTGTTAATTTTTTTAGATCGCATAGTTTTCGACTTTTGGTGAAAATGTAAAAAAAATACCGTTCCCCCTTATCTCCAAAGTTTACATAGAGAAAAATCTGAAATTATTCTATATGATAGAAGTTTATGTAAAACTTACAGGAAAAATAAAACGATGTCTCCAAATAGCACACTTTTTCAGAAATTATCAACAAAAATTACATGGTACGGAACCCTCGGTGCGCGAGTCCGACTCGCTCTTGACCGGTTTTATCCCGGTTCTACGTTTCTGTGGGTTATTTTCCGAACTCCACGCGGGCGAACCCGCGGGCAAAAACTGGTAAGTACATTTAACAATAAAGAGGAAAAATCTTTAAAATATGCTCTGAATGACTGAGATCGAAGTCAGTTTAAGAATAAATAATGCATTCAGAATATTCGATTTTGTTTTCAAATTAAAATGGTCTTGATCTGAATTGGTAAAAAGAGGTGGATACCCTTGGAATGGATTTAAATGAGTCTGATCGTATAATATTTAAGAGATTTAAAGGGACTGGACTTCGAAAGATTTATTACACGATTCGTTAACTTAAAATCTGATCATTTTCCTTTCAATCGAAGCTTATGAAATATTTTAAAAGGATCTGTTCCTTTGAAAATATATCTGTTCATATTGCGGGTTCGATCTTCTCCTACTAATTCATACAGCTCTAGTAGCATTGGTTTAAAATTACTATCGAAATTCGCTGTCCAGATTTCCATTAATTTATTCCTTCAAATACTCCTTCAGGACCTCGTTAGTAGTTCGCTACCATCAAAGCATTTTTTTTGCGCTTGTAAACACCTCCTGAGGCAGGTAATCAAATAAGATCCTCCCTAATTCCCTACGGAACCCTTTGAACGTTAATTAAGGCCCATTAAAGTATTTTTTGCCTCCAATTTGGTGTTGAGTCATAACTTTTTTAAAGTTCGCGTGTTTCGAAGACATTTTTCTTGCGAGCAAATAAATAAGTTGCGAAAGTGCAGGGTATTTTTGGAATATTTCTACGTAGCAAGGTTGCTTTTATAATATACTAATATATTAATTATACTGTTTTACTTTTGGTTCACATAACAAACTGTTGAAAAGCATCACATATTCGCCTAGAGTTTGGAAAAGTCTGAAACGGAAAAAGAGAACGGTTGAAACCAGTGTATGTCATTAGTGCGACGGGTCGTTTATTCGACAGGTCGTTAGTGCGTCAGTCTTTAGTTCGACAAGCAATGTACGTTTAACAAATATGACTTATACATATTATTTTGCTATTCTGTAGTTTCAACCGAGTGTATGCCATTAGTGCGACAGGTCGTTTGTTCGACAGGTCATTAGTGCGACAGTCTTTAGTTCGACAAGCAATTTACGTTTAACAAATATGACTTATACACAGTGTTTTTTTTTTATTTCCCATAACTCTAGAGTATTAACGAGACCATCATTATGAACAACTTTCACTATGGGATCGAACCCAAAATCGCGAAAAAAAAATCTGCTGCTCCCTACATTTTGACGAGTTAAGCGAACATAAATGTAGGGGGCAGCTGATTTTTTTTTCGCGATTTTGGTATCGGTCCCATAGTAAAAGTTGTTCATAATGATGGTCTCATTAATACCCTAGAGTTATGGGAAATAAAAAAAAAACACTATGTATAAGTCATATTTGTTAAACGTACATTGCTTGTCGAACTAAAGACTGTCGCACTAACGACCTGTCGAACAAACGACCTGTCGCACTAATGGCATACACTCGGTTGAAACTACAGAATAGCAAAATAATAGATATCCGTAGGTTATTAAATAATATAGGACACGTATTTTTTCTTTTTTTACGTAATCAAAAGATACGGCGATGAATATGAGTTAAAATGTGGCATGACGTCACACCTTGCTTGTGACGTAGCTAGCCCCATTCCCCCAATACGTATCTAATATTTTTTTATTATAGAATCTGATGACGGACTAAATAGAATTTCTTTTCTATACTCAGGCATCATCCGTATTCTAGAAAAGTCAAAGCATAGACTGCCGTATTTATACAACGTGTAACGTTAAATGCGCAAAACCTCTTAAGGGGTCATTGTACTCATCACTATGAACAAGTTTTACTATGGGACCAAACCTGAAATCGCCGCCATGGTAAAAGTTGTTCATAATGATGAGTAAAATGACGTCTTAAGAGGTTTTGCGCATTTAACGTTACACGTTGTATAGTTGGGGCGCGTGCTTCAATTTCATCTCCCAATTCACATTTTATCAGGTATGTGTTAAAAATTAATCTGCCTTTTCCCCTTTTTCCAACTATGTTGGGGTCGGCTTCCAGTCTAACGGGATGCAGCTGAATACCAGTATTTTTCCATGGAGCGACTGCCTATCTGACCTCCACAACCCAGTAACTGGGTTATACGATACCCCTTGGTAAGACTGGTTGTCAGACTTTCGGGCTTCTAACCACCCGTAACGACTGTCAAAGATCCACGAATGACAGCCGGGACCAACAGCTTAACGTGCTTTCCGAGGCACGGAGAAGTCTCGGTATGTAAAGATGGTCACCCATCCACTGACCAACCCCGGCAAGCGTAGCTTAATCTGATGGATCGACCAGTGCGGCTGTTATTACTTAGCCACGAGATCCTCTTATCAGATATGTGTTAAATAAGGGTATATTATGTCTTTAATTACAAAACCCTTTTTGATAACGGTCATCAAATATTTTTTTATGGACAGGTTAGTTGAGTGAAACTAAAAAAAAAAACCGGTCAAGAGCGAGTCGGACTCGCGCATCGAGGGTTCCGTACCATCATTTATGTGTAATTTTTGTTGATGATTTCTGAAAAACTGTGCTATTTAGAGACATCGTTTTATTTTTCCTGTAATCTTTACATAAACTTCTATCACATAGAATAATTTCAGATTTTTCGCTTTGCAAACTTCGGAGAAGGGGGGGGGGAACGGTCTTTTTTTTACATTTTTCATCAGAAGTCGAAAACTATGCTGCCTAAAAAAAAAAAATGTTTGAGAATGTGCAAACAGCGTTCTTTCATATGATACCCCACATGCCCTAGTAGCCCCACTTTGATTTTTTAAGACCCCCTTTCAGTCCCTGTTGCAAAAAAAATATAAATATTTTTATTTCTTTCTTATTTGCAAAATAGTTGGGTAAACGTCATCTAAAACTATTCTCAATTTCAAGTTGATAGCATTAGTAGTTCTTGAGATATCCAGCTGTGACAGACAGACAGACAGACAGACTGAGTGACAGCACAAGGGTTCCTTTTTTACCATTTTGGTACGGAACCCTAATAAACCAATTTAATCACACAGCTATCTTTCACACAGCTTCGTCAATAGTCATAATATTAGCAATGGTAGCAAAAAGCGAATCATCGGTGCCGGTGGTCGGACACTGTTAATTAGTAATAGCCAGTTTTTGTAGGTAGGGGCTGTGGTCGCAGAGACGGCGATTCTCTCTGCTTTATTGTGGAAAACAATCAATCTGCCTGCCTTTTCCCAACTATGTTGGGGTCGGCTTCCAGTCTAACCGGATGCAGCTGAATATCTGTATTTTACATGGAGCGACTGCCTATCTGACCCCCACAACCCAGTAACTGGGTAATACGATACCCCTTGGTAAGACTGGTTGTCAGACTTTCGGGCTTCTGACGACCCGTAACGAATGTCAAAGATCCACGAATGACAGCCGGGACCAACGGCTTAACGTGTTTTCCGAGGCACGGAGGAGTCTCGGTATCTAAAGACGGTCACCCATCCACTGACCAACCCCGGCAAGCGTAGCTTAACCTGACGGATCGACCCGTGCGGCTGTTATTACTTAGCCACGAGCTCCTCCCTTTATTATTTTTTTCCCTTTATTGTGGAAAACGACAGGAAAAAATCTGTTAGCTCAGATTAGTTGTTATGTTAGCTGAAAATTTTACTGACGTAGGAAATATAAAGCAAGCCACCTACACTACGGCCGAAATATCTTGGCAAGTCCGAACTTCGCGCAGAAGGCTGCGCAGTAACATTTTTTAGGAACCAAATGGAGACATGAGGCGAGTGTGAGTGAGAGAACATGCGCGGAAATTTGTAGTGCCTATGTTCAGACTTGCCAAGATAATAGTAGGGTAAGTTGGATTCTTATCAGAGGGGCAATTCCCGTAATTTTAACAACGTTCGCAATATCATCTCAAGACTCAATCTGTCAAAAATTGTACTAAACGCTATACAATTTTTGACAGATTGAGTCTTGAGATGATATTGCGAACGTTGTTAAAACTACGGGAATTGCCCCTCAGGTGTCTGTCCCTGAATGGAATATATATAAAATTCAAATTAAAATTCTTCATTTGCTTAAAACATAGTGTTTTACCGGAACGCACAAAGACTTGTGCAACTAATGTGGTACTAACATAATGTTATTAAGTTTTATTTACTTACTAACAAAATTGTTAGTATTATTATGTATGCTTAGGTTAAGGTATGTATGTATGGATCTTTGTTACCTGATAGAAAGAAAAGAAAGAAAGAAAGAAAATAGATTTATTTAGCACAGACTAAAAGGCACACACCATAATAGGTATAACAATAGGTACCTACTTAATAAAAAATAAAAAATAATAAAAAAATAAAACAAAATAACAGAGCGATGAGTGTGTGCCCGACGGCTGCGCCAAAAAGGCCCAGTTCAGCAAAAATGCCCGACAACTAGACGTGCCTGACGCTGGTTGTCAACTTGACCGAAGTGTGAGGTAACGGATGTAAATCAGTTTTAATAAATAAATAAATATACTGCAACGTGTGTAATAAAAAATAATAATAAGTTTGTGTCAGATAATAATAAATAATATCGTGTACGTACATAATATAGTAGTGTGATTTTGAGTAAAAATTTAACAGGTCTCACATACGCAAATGGGACCAAGCGATGCCGCGGATATCGCAACAACAATCTTCGGGCTAAGCCTTATGTATGAGACATGAGCCAGCGAGTAATATGATAATAAATGGTTTATTATTATGTATTATTATTATAGGTCTTACAATTAAACAGGAGTACAAACATGTTTAGCTATTGGAAATACAGCGCGCAAAATCGAGTCATAGCTTAAACCGAGTCATAATTTATTTTCAAAGATTGTTTTAAGGGAGTAGAAGTTGTGGGCTTTCAGCCATTCCAGCAATTTATTCTTAAACAGTCTATTATTTAAGGTTTTTGTTTTCTAGGTATCTTATTATAAATTCTTACACACATAGTTAGACAATAATTATGATGGATTCCGCAAAGTTTTTAAAGCTTATGTTAAAAATCCGTTGAAATGATATTTTTTTATTGTAGCTATGTTTCTTTGAGCTTATTAAAAATAAATGCTTATTATATCTTATGAAAAATACATTTTAGATCTCCTTCCATTACTAATAATGTAAAACGTGACCAAATGGAATCGAAACCTATTAATTTCTAAGAATGATCCTTGATAAATTAATGGTACGAGTATTATGTAATATGTGTGCTAATAAGTAGCAAGAAAAATATTATAATTAGAAATCACATCGTGACCTATAAGCACTCATAAATCAAATAAATAATATGCATAGCAAATCATAAACACTTTTATCTACGTGAGGCTATTTCAAATCGATTCGACTTTTTTGCAAATCCTAAGACATTTTGCCTAGACATTTATTTTTTTCACTATGGCCTGATTTTTCAATAGTCACACAATTCCAATGACATTGAACCTCTAGACCAGGGATCCCCAAAGTGGTCGATATCGACCCCTTGGGGTCGAAATCGGTTTCCCAGGGGTCGAAATAAACGAAAAAGATAATGGTGTTCGAGCGTACAAGTGTTTCAGGCGCGTTTTCAAAAACTAGAGATAGGATTTTTAAAGTAATTTGGCCAAGGGGGCTGAGGTATCAGTTCATTTTGGAAAAGGGGTCTCTTGCCAAAATAGTTTGGGAATCCCTGCTCTAGACGTTGCCATGATTACAGTGTGAAGTGTGGAAGTGAGACACATATATATGAAATTAGTAGGAAAATTGAGACAAAGCATCGTATCTTCTGTATCTTACGGCGTGTAGTATTTTTGCTTGGCGAACTTTTCAATGTCCAGCCAAACAAAGTGCTTTCACTGTTACAAAATTTATCTTGCGTCGATTAATTTAACTTTTTTGGTCAGTTTTTGCATTTTGCGTATGTATTGACATGGGTTTCAGTCCAAAATATGGAAGGTTTCTTACGTTAAACTTAATTTCTCATACCACATAACCTACAAAAAGTATTATATTGCTGTCTCATGACCGGCCGCGCAGTGGCTCGATCTAGATGTCTATTATCTAAGAATAACTTTTATCTGAACAATGAATATTACAATTTGACATATTTTCTGTACAAAAGCTGTCATATTAAAATATTTGTTCTTCAGATACGAGTTATCTGAATGTTGAAAAAGTAGCCATAAGTAGGGTAGCTGGCTAACTGCTGTAGTAATTGTCCAGGCTTTAGTAACTGACCACTCATAAAAAAGAGGAAGAAACAAAAGTAATGCAAGCAAGCTCATGAATGTTAAGAGCAAAAAAATTTTTTTGGTCCTTTTCATTCATTTGCTTCTAATTGTTACACAAAAAAACTAAGGGCTTATGTTTCATACTTTCTGATAACAAAAATAAATTTAAAAAATGTAATAGCATTGAAAAAAAATATTTACTAGAAAGTATCTGATGAAATATTAATAAAAAAAAAATCAAAAAAAAATATATATAAAATCCATCCCAGTTTTTCCGCTTTCCGCTCCCACAGTAACCTAACCTTACATCAGCAAAAACCGTCGTTGTGCGCAGGCGTAACGTGGGCTGGAAGCTGCGGCCGAGCGTGTCCTGCTGACGTCATCACTTGAGACTCACTGAGAGTCAGTGAGACAGAGATAAATATGATCAACAAGATCAGTCACTCAGTTGTATCACGAACAAAAGACATCAACGCGGGTAAGAGAATTTTATTTTATTTATGAAAGTGGCGCCATGGAAAGGATTTCCTTTTCATGGCGCCACTTTTTTCAATAATAAAATAAAATGTATTTAAATACCTATATATATAAATGTTTCTAATTTCTATTAAACACGATTTGAGTTTGTAGTTATGTACAAAAAAAACCTGTTTTTAATTTTGTAGTCTTTTTATTACTTACTCTGGTTATTTTGTTGGGTATATTCTTCGTGTTTTTGAATAAAGTTTGGGATGTTGCCGTAAAAAAAATATATATTTAGTCTATCAGTCCGATAATAAAAAAAATCGACACGTATTTTTTGCTTTATCATAATAATAAAAAAAACTACTTAGATAAAACACATTAAATCTGGGGAGTGGGGTTTGCTACGTCACAACTATAACAAAATACGTATAAAATCTGGCAAGGATTGACGTCATGCCACATTTTAATTCAATGTAAAAAATAAAAATACGTGTCCAATATCTTTTAATAACATTACGACGGACAAAAAAATTTTTGTCAAAATCCATAATAGGGATAGACAGGAACATTGAAGCAGTAGTAAAATAGTAGGTACTTTTTTATTCACACAGGATACAGACGACGTAAACGTGGGTACGTAGGTAAACTATATACGTTTAATGTCTGTAATTTGTAAGGGTATACATAAAAAGAGTATCTATTCTATTCTCCTTATGTATGTATAACTATAATATTATGTAGGTACGTTCATAGCTACTCATTTTATTTTCATGGTTATTATATTACGCATCAGCATCTACTCATATTTGTTTAATAATTATTAAACAAATATGAGTTGTATCATTATTAAACAAATATGAGTTGTGTTGAGTGCGCATGTATTATTAATTATAATTAATAATACATGCGCAGTAATAGTTTAGATGAGTGTTAATGTCGTTAGAGATAACTTTAATGTTTGAATAAACTATTGTAATATTCACACGGTGATTATATTCGAAAGAGAGATATTATATTTATTTAATTGCCTTCAAGTATGCAGCTGAATAACAGAACTTCATGAAGCGAATTCTATTCCATCTAATAATTTGATGTGCGCAATCAAATGACTGAAGGAAATATACCGGTATTCGGGTTGTAAGATTTTGTTTCTATTTTTCTGAATTATTCGTTTATTTTACAGTATCTCCCAGCAAGGGTCCCGTATTAGTATTGATGATGATTATGATAAAAAATTTAGCATTTTATTCGGACAAACAAAGTATAGTCTTCAGTCTCGTATTTGGCGTTTGTTTATTTGTTGTATGTCCGCCTGACAGTCGGCAGAGGCCTCCTCTAATCTTCTCCATTCCAGTATCTCTGGCCACTCTGCCCCATGCCGTTCCAGCGACCTGTCTGAAGTCATCATCTCACCTTTTCTGTTGTCTACCTCTCTTTCATTGGCCGTTTCTTTGGTACCACTGTGAAACTATTTTGCTCCATTTGTCCTTCCCTCTTATCATGTGTAAAAAAAAAAATATTCAAAAGTTCAGTAGTTTTGACCGAATTTCTACCGACCGAATATTACCTATCTAATTAATGGAACTATCTTGCAGCCGAATTTCGGTTCATTAGTCAAGCTTTGAATCCAATTTTCAGTAAGTATCTTAAGGTGATACGTAAAAAGTGAACTGGGCGGGAATAAGAAAGTGACAGAGGCAATTACTTCCACATGCGAAAAAAAGAGAGCGCAACAACGCGCTGGAACCAAGATAAAAGCGCCAAATTAAATAAAAATTGTTTAAAAATAAATTAAGCTATCTATCAAAATTATGTTCAGCCAGAATTTTCAATTACATAATACGCACATTTTAAATGCAATCATGCATTGAAATTACTTAGGATTTTAGAATTATAGAAAAAAACATAAAAAAGTGGAGGTCTTTTCGGAATTATAATATATCGAGGAAATTTAACCCAATCGTGTTTTCCTTCAGTCAAAGTATTAATCAAATAGTCAATAAACATATATCCAAAAATTAAATCCATATAATATGCTGCAATAGTGAAATAAATGGTTACGAAAAATCCTCCAATTTATTTTGGTAGCGCCTCAACATTTAACAACAATGTCACCAACCCATCCATAAATCGTCCGCAAAATTGCTTAACTTCAATCGATCTGCGAAGTAGCCACTTAGCCCAGATGTACCTGTGCATGTACTCGTAAGCACTGAAACATACCGAGAGTGAAAGTGAATAGCCTTGATAACTCCGACCAGTGTGTGGCGGACTTTACTCAATCTTAAAAAAAAAAGTGCAAGGCAGCACTTTGCTGTAGGTATTCTGTATTGCAAATAACTTTGGCATCTGTTGTTATACAACGATGTGTCAATTTGGTGCCAATAGGTTTATTTTATAATCGATGACACTCGTAAACTATGAGGACAAAAAACTGTTTTTAAAAATAGAAAAAACAAAAGACGAATGACATTTGATAAACTTGAATTCAAAGCAAAGAGCAGACTTTAAAAGTAATAAAACATTGTTAGTACGTAGGTAAGTTATAGTAGATGTATGTGTGTGAAAATGTTTCAAGATTTGGTTCGTTTAGTTCGATTTTTTTTGTTTTTTCTTCCGACAGAGTTGTTATTTTTATAGTTTTCGCAATTTGGAAGACGAGTTAATTAGCGTCCTGTTTCACTGCGTCAAGATAATATTCAAACAATTCATCTGGCAATTTATTTCAAACAAGTAAGTAGTGCTCTTTATGCCTATATATCTAAAGGATTGTGCCTATTGATTTAATTTAAGGCGCAGATTTCCTGAAAACGATCAAAAATGTGTTGTTTTAAAGCTGTGTATCTCATAAACCGTAAATAATGTTGACAACTAAAAAAAAATATAATATTTTCAAGTCCTTTTCGCATACAGTGATGGAAGCCAAAACATAATTAAACATACTTTAATGCACCAAAAAAATCTTTAAAACAGCTTATAAACAGCTTTTAAAGATAATTAGGAGGTATGTCCTCCTAATTATCTTTAAAAGCTGTTTATACCTTCATTAGCAATTATAATTATAATTAAAAATATACCATGAAATGTCAAATTCCAAACTGCATCCAGTGATGGATTACTTTTTATTAAATAGTTAATTTCTAATTTTATACGATTTTATTTGCACTTTTACGACATAATTCCGGTGCGCGTGAGAATCTTCTATCTCGTGCGTCAAACTAGACAGCCATAACGCCATTTCAGTTACACACCGAGCTAAACCAAGCTTGGAACCTGGAGGCCAATTCCGGTGGCATGGAAATTATCTCCATGGTCGAAATATCAGTCGAGAAACTGCTTATCTCCGTCGAAAACGAAAAAATGCTATTCTAACGATCTCCATTCATAAATTTTTCGATCGCAAACCAGCGAGATATCACGGCTGGTCCTAAGGTATGGAGGTATGGAGATATGAAATCTCCGTTGGAACATCTGTCAAAATTTACATTCGTAGGTAGAAGTTCGTTTTTTTTTTGGTACCTACATGTAGAGGCTTCGGGGTTTATGGGTGTCATAAAGGGGGGCCAAATTTTCATTATTTTCAGTACATAAGTAGGTAATTATAAAAAAAACACAGTTATAGAAACACAATATACTAAAATTATCTTTTATAATGTGTTTGCTTGGATTTAATAAATTAAACATACGTTATTAATACTAAAAAAAGAAAAAAGTAGCATAATCGATTATAATCAAAGTGAATCGATAAAAATGGAACTTCTTTTAGACGAGATTATTTTCTCCGTTGTAAATCTTTCTCCATGGTCTACCAGAATACGGTTTTTTGATAGTATCGAGATTTGAACCGGATATTGATGCGGAGATTTGAAACAGAGATTGATCTCCATGGTCGTGATATCTAGCTCGAGCCCGGAATTGGGTCCCAGGGCCTTAATTGATATCTTAATTATAATTGTCGTGCAAGAATAGAACAACTAAAGCTATTAAAAACATAAAAATCTACATTTTGATAAAAACTATACTAAGATATCAATTACAAACAAAAGACTGTTGTCAGTAAACGAATCACATTATCATAAAGTAATAACATAACAATTATGCGTGAGAGTTTTGCTAACAATAATAAATAACAACATTTACTGTGAGAATACCAGGGAAGCATGAATTCACAGAGTTATGACAATACTAGAAATGACAATATTTTGTCATTTTGTTATTGTGTGTTGTCGAGAATGTTAAGGCGGAACTATACGCCAATGACCTTGAGTGGTTAGCTTGCGCGTTCGGTGCTGAGCTCACGCAACGCGTCGTACGTCCAGCCAGTAATAGGACTCGCCCATCAAGGAGCGCTGTCCCAAATTAGACGCATTATTAATTTATTATACATAAAACAAAAGGCATTTTAATAAAACACGTATACTAAAAGATAAATAATTAAATTACCTTTAAAATGGTGAAGGTTTCATAAAAATACGCCTGACAGTTTTTGCGTGATTCTCAGTTTTTTATCTGCGTTAGACATAACTTTACAAATTAATTACACTATTTAATATAAACATAATCTAAAATATTCACATATTAAGTTATTAAAAAAATGCTCTAATTTAACATATATTTTTTCCAAATCATTAACACGTGATCTTCAGTTTAAAATCATCAAAAGTCAGATAGCGTCGCCTTAAAACAAAATTTGTATGACAGATGTGAAAAATATCTTCTGTTCTGGCCCAGGATCTGAAGACATTACATTATGTCACCCATCAGTATCTAGGACACACCTGGGGCACTCTATCCTTGGGGCTCTGGAGTCAAGCCTAGGTTGACATCCTAACTAATGTTATAAATGCGAAAGTGAGTTTGTTTTTTTGTTACGTTTTCACGCTAAAATGGGTGACCGGATTTGGCTGAAATTTAGCACATGGATAGACGATGACCTGGATTAGGATATATGATTTTTTTTACTACGGTAGTACGTTCACGTGGGCGAAGCCGCGGGCAAAAGCTAGTTCTTAATATATGTAATTTCCTTTCTTAATTTTTACGAATATTCAAGAACCCTTAGGGGCCGTGCTTAGTATGGGAAGTAAAAATATATTCTAGATAACATTAATTAAAACTATGATTATAATTATTTACACACGGTAGGTATACATTATAAGAGTTCAGAGAACTCGTGAGTACCACCTAAAAGAGCGGCAATGATGTCATAAATTATATTAAAAAAGCTCCGGTAATTTTATGAGTTTTTATTTTATTCCCGTACTGTTTTATTATTTTGTGTTAGATTGTGGAGTGTGATTAACTGATTAGTTATAAAATATATGCTGGATGACTTTTTTTCCGACTTGAAAAAAATTGGGTATATTATGTGAACGGAGTTGGCCCTATGGCTTGGCATATAAAAAAAAAAGAAAAATTAGGTTTTTTTTTTAATATCTTTGACTTTGATCTAAAGTATCAATAAATACTACAAATTCGATGTAAACTTTTCATATTAGAACAATAAAAACAGAAATTTTGAAAAAAAAAATCGTTTAATAATATCGAAATTCAAATCATATGCAACTTGATGATTTAAATTTTGATCTTTACATTTAAAAAAAAAAAAAAAAAAACCATTCAGGTACGCCATAGGCTTCTACTCCGTTCACCTATTATAGCCTATTTTTTTCAAGACGGTAAAAAAGTCATCCAGTACATATTTATATTCTGTGTTTTTGCTATGTTTTCATTTGTCAGAAAGAGCAGTTTTAGTTTTTAGGGATATTAAAAGGGCGAGGGTGGGTTATCCAGACCCTTTTACTGTATGTGTGATTATGTATTTGTTGTTACAAGCAAAAGGCTGTATGTAGCCCAGTAACGTTAAGAAGTTTTCACACCAATCTTAAAATGGAACCAACATTAATTGGATTTCATTCCAAGGAGCCTCCCTCCATTAATACTCTTGTTACACATTTTAATTTTAGAATCTATATCTATACGTTCCCAGGCATATAAAAAACCACGTCCATCAGATGTAGATATCACAACGTGTAATAATAACCCGCACGAGCGCTGCACTCCGCGTCAATCATTTTACACATTACACTCAGTAGGTATGTGGGTGTGCTCTTTACTTTTTATCTGCAGCCTTGATCGGTTGCGCTCCTTGCATTCATTTAGTCCTGGTATTTTTTTTACATTAGTATTAAGATGTAAGTTAAGAGGTCAGCTTATAAAGCCAATTTAATGATGTAAGTACAAAATATTTGTAATTATTTATTTACTAGTGGACCCGACAGACGTTGTCGTGTCTGAACGATCCTAGAACCCGACTCCAGCACCACCTACCGGGTCCAATTGTGTTTTCAAACCATCCAGGAACCCATTCAAATATACACAGAACTTTTCTTAAAATTTTGAAAACAAACGAAATTGTTATGATTTCCTGTGATTAATAAACAATGCAGTTTCATATTAATTTGATGACCTGTTAAAGATCCATCATTTAACTCGCTGCACGTAATGTATTATGTGGGTGTACTCCTGTGCTCTTTACTTTTATCTGCAGACCTTGATCGGTTGCACTCCTTGCATTCATGTGGTCCTGGTATTTCTTGAATTATGCAGCAGGATGGTAATGATGAATTGTACGAGTAGATGCAATTTAAAATATCTGCATTCGGGTTTCACCCCTGTTTAAACTTTCATTTTCCTGGACCGAAAAGCAAAAAACTAAAATACAGATCCAAAGAACACCGACTTCCGAAATTAAAGTTTCCACTTTGAAGTGTTTTTTTTTTTTGGAAGTCGGTTGCTTTTTATGTACCGATACCAAAATGGTAAAAAGGAACCTTTATGGTGCGACTCAGTCTGTCTGTCTGTCTATCTATCACAGCTGGATATCTAAAGAACTACTAATGCTATCAACTTGAAATTTGGAACAGTTTTAGATGAAGTTTGCCTTACTATTTTCCAAATATGACAATTTTTTTTTTTTTGCAACAGACACTGAAAGTGGGGCTAATAGGGCATGTGGGGTATCATATGAAAGAACGCTGTTTGAACATTCTCAAACATTTTTTTCTTTTTTTAGGCCGCATAGTTTTCGACTTTTGATGAAAATGGAAAAAAATACCGTTTGTAGGACAAAAAAGAAAACGATGTCTCTAAATAGCACACTTTTTCAGAAATTGGAACGGAACCCACCAAGGGTTCCGTTCCGATTTCTGAAAAAGTGTGCGCGAGTCCGACTCGCTCTTGACCGTTTTCTTTTGTAAAAAAGTTACTTTGTTTTGTAACGCAACTCAAAGCTATGTTCTAAAATTTCATGCACTGCAAACTGCCATTCGATTATACCACAAACAAGATCCTCGACCACACCTAATATATTCTAAAGAGATTCAAATCAGCGTATTAAAACAACAGAAATTGGCCAACAACGCTGCATGTGGAGCGGGCTGCAAACATGTCCATGTCGACATACGACCTTCGATGTAAAGATCTGCAGGTGGACGCTTATCTGTGAGAATTTAGATCTATTAGTTTCGGAGCTAGATTTATGACATGTTAATAAGTATCAAGATCTCCGATTTGAAAGCTAATATTGTGGGCACATTTTCAAATGATCAGACTCATAAACACATCGACTATTTACTTGTTAGTGCAAACTACTTCTAACATATATATCCGATCGAGAAATATTAGTAGCACAAAAATTTACAAAGAGCCATTCATCATCAGTTCATCACACTGCACAGTAATTAATCAGATATTCTTTTCCAGCAAAAACCTTCGTTCATTATTTTCCCATGTCACCAAAATACCAGGAGGTCATGTCTCAAAAGGGTTTCATTTGTAAACAGACCTCCAATGACCTTTGGTGTGTCATTTTGAAGACGTGCACAAACCTTGTCCATGCGACACATAATTCATTTACTGAGAGAGTTGTAAAGAACATGACTTTAAAGTTCGTGACGATACGACCTTTAAGATGGATAGGGTTGCCCTTTTTCTCTTTTAGTTTACCCAATGGACATAATAGGGCTGTTATTTTATAAGTATGATGGTTGATAGCAAATATCGTACCTAATGAAAGACATTTTTCATCTAAAAACTATTTGTTTTGTTATGTACGTACGGCTACAGACCAAGCTATACATTTCCAGTATAAGCTGATCTCGCATTGTATTGGATTTCCTTACAGTGAGAGGTCAGTGTAAACTGGAATTTTATAGCTTGATGTGTAGCCGTGTGTACAAATCCTGTTAACCTCAAAGAAATTCAGCTTTAACTTCACATACTGGATTTGAGATCTATCATTGGAATGCAAAGAAAAAATACTATTAGAAACATTCTATAAAGTGCTGACAATAACAGTTACCTATGTATGAATCTTCAATAATTAATAATTATGAATGCTAGAACTTCAACTTCAACAAGAAGAGGGTCGGCCCTCGTTGGAGGACAGTACTCGAAACGTGAACAAGCACAACGCATCTGCTAAAGACTTGAGAAGCCGATTGCAAGATAAATAAAAATAAAAAAAAAAATGCTAGAAAACAAAAATAAACGTACGCAAATAATGCATTCAAATACTTATCAGTGTTCAACATCCTAGCTAAAAGAGCTGTGAGGCAACCCTATCAATAAACGGTACCACAAAGTGCGCTAGTGCAATAGCTTAGTAACGATTTAGTCCAGTTTTTATTTGCTGTCTCTAATGTGTGCATGTCGTGCAAACGTCACGTCGTCAGGTGTCAAATAAATGTTACCTACTTGTGCTTATGCAGTGCTGGTACACTGGTATTAAAATGTAGGTGCCAACTAGCAAAGCGACTTGTTGAAATAACCTGTTTTTAGTAGTTTGCTCTACTACTAGTTAGGGTTCTGTCTGTCTGTCACAGCTGGATATCTCAAGAACTACTAATGCTATCAACTTGAAATTTGGAACAGTTTTACATGACGTTTACCCAACAATTTTGCAAATAAGAAAGAAATAAAAATGTTTATATTTTTTTTTGCAACAGGGACTGAAAGGGGTTCTTAAAAATTAAAAGTGGAGCAACTATGGCATGTGGGGTATCATATGAAAGAGCGCTGTTTGCACATTCTCAAACAATTTTTTATTTTTTTTAGGCCGCATTATTTTCGACTTTTGATGAAAATGTAAAAAAAAATACCATTCCCCCCCTCCCCCCCTTATCTCCGAAGTTTGAAAAGAGAAAAATCTGAAATTATTCTATGTGATAGAAGTTTATGTAAAGATTACAGGGAAAATAAAACGATGTCTCTAAATAGCACACTTTTTCAGAAATCAGAACGGAACCCTCGGTGCGCGAGTCCGACTCGCTCTTGACCGGTTTTTTTTATTTGTTTTGACTTAAAATATTGTGGTGGTACCGGATTTAATAATTCTAAAATATTTGTACAATTATTCTACCACGTCTGATAAAAAAACTACAACCATTAGTTTTTTTTATCGTGCCTACTAAATCCTGTGATAATAGGAAAACAGCTCAAAACCTGAGGTAGGCTAATACTCTTCTTTGTAAAGTAAAGAACAAGGCTATCAATGATTACAATCACGATAGAAACGTTACCTCATTATAACGTTTTTTTAATAAACGCTTTTTGGGTAACGGTCTAACATAATGTTTAATAACTAGTTATTAATATCCGCTAATGTTTGGTTAATTTATCATGTCTCGTTAGTTTATCCTTAGGCTGTAATTATGTTTGATCAGAGTCAATTTCTGCGGGCATCTTGATTGAGTTGTAAACTTGGTATGTTATGAATTTGAATTTTAACTACAGTATCGTAATAAGAATATTGAATATTCATGCTTTTGGAGATAAATAGATTCTATACCATATTTCAACCAAGTTTAGTTTTAGATTAATTAAAACATTACCTTCGTGATATTTTCTAGTTTAGCTTTGTTGACGAGTCAATAGTAATCTCTGGTTAGCAACCTAAATTAACGAATAACTATAGTTAGAATACTTAAGATGGTAAAATTAAACGTTGTTTAACTGTGTTTAAACTAATATTATTTTTTTTATGTAGAGGTGGATCCACACAGCAGAAATTAAACATTGATTATTTTTTCAATAATCATCAATATCCAATTATTTTCTTTATGGGCATCATGGAATGATTAAGGATATAAATGGGCTTTTAATCGGTATTTAATAATGAACATGTGTTTTATGTTTCCCGTATACCTTTACCTACTAGGATGTATTTTTATGACTGATATGATATTTCAATATACTGTTTTCTTACTACAATTACTTTGATTTACAGCCAAAGTATAACTGCGTGGAAACTGATTATGTATCGGAATAATTAATTCACTGCTGATCACATAAAATCCTTTTTTTTTTTGTGGACGGGAAATCATCAAATGACTTCTCCCGCTCTGGCCGGAGCGGGACGGCGTGTCAGACTTTTACTGACTAAAACCCACCCGTGTTCCTTCATTTGCCTGTGCCAGGGCCGCGGTATCTCTTTCGAACAACCCGCGACCCCGGCGGCATAACCTGCGACCCCGGTGGCATCACATAAAATTCTGTGTTGTAGTTGTATAGTTATTTATCAAGTAATATTTCATTAAAAAAAATCACACACAAAGCAAAAATATTTAGGTCCGTATTACAGAACGTCACTCAATACTCAAGCATTACTTAAAACTAGATTCAAGCCATTTGATTGGTTGAAAACTAGATTTAAACAAAGATCAGTGCTTGAGTTTCTTTCTGGAATACGGACCTTAGTGTCAAATCGAAAAGGGATCTATTCCACATTTTTCGCTCTCATTTGCAAACGTGGGTTAGGATTAGGACTTACGTGAACGTTAACGTCCAGTCAAAACTATGCGCTCCCCGATCGCTTTAATTATTTACTCAATTAACAGGAAATTTTGACATTACCACGATTGCTGAACGCACAACACTTTTCTTGATCCCAATCAGCCTGCTATGGGTGATTAAAATAAAATTAATAAATTCTTTATTTCACCAACCAAAAGCTCTCAATATCCTTATGACTAACACTTATTAGGCTTTTTACAAAGTTCAATGTTTAAGAGGTAATGCGGGTCCATACTTTTGAAAATTAGGTACTTATTTGAAGAAAGTATTGCTGTCGCTCTGCGAGCGCTCCGCCCTCAAAGTCGTGCGATAAGGACAACTGCAAATCCGACTAAATAGCCTATGTAAAAAGTCACATTTTGAGGTTTGGCTCTTGCCTATTTCCTCCTCCAATATTGGGACCAATTTAAAAGATATTTCATAAACTGAATAAGAAGGATATATGCCCGTATGTTTTTCTTTGTTCGTTAAAAGTTGTCTTTGTACGCTAGGCCTCTGTTGACAGCGTTCTGAATAGGCAATTTTGAGCATTTTTTGAGGCTTCTAGTTATAAAAAGTATCATCAAAAAGGAAAACATTGGGGCATACAAGTACCTAATATTTATATTTCTGTGAAAAATCATTGCTTTATGGTCATTAACCAGAAAGAAAACAGGCGAGAGAGTTTGTATGGAGAAAAGAGCACCCGAATTTCCTCATAAATACTCTCGACTCCTAAACTAGGTGTAAGTTCCTGTGACTTAGGAGTCAGAAAATTACAAGGGTTTTAGCTTTTACTTTCGTTCAAGCGGCATACGATACGGCACTGTGCGTGACGCCTATGTTCAGATACATAAGAGCCTCTTTGACTGAAGCAGACTTAAATTGTAAGTACATAAAGACTTAAGGCTTGTCCGCCGTAAAAAGCGCGGTTACTGTCGGACTGCATAGAAAAGAAAGAGAAGCGCGATGACACAAGTCACAACGCCTGCAAAATATGAAGTAATTATCGATTTAGAAAAAATCTGTTGATTGGACTAAAAAAGTAATGACATGAAATCATTCCTTATTATTTTGTAGAGAACTGTATAAATTTATGAACACTTTTAATGAAAATTGTAGGAGTAATATGGTAAAAACTAGAAAAAATAGACAGAAATAGACCTGGATTTAGATTTTTTTTCCCTTAGGTTCTACAACCTAAAATAGATTTCAGGACAAATGAAATCACTTCTTATGTGTTGTAGATTGCTGTGTATGTTTTCCTATCAAAAAGAAGCTATATTTACTTTATAAGATGGTCACAAAGTTACTTAGTTTCGCCGTATTTTAGGAAGGAGGAGCCTTAAGTACATAAATATTACATTAACAGAATTTTTAACACATGAAATATGTAAATACTTGTAATTCTATTCGTGTTCGCCACACATATGTGGTGGCAGTGTTTGTTGTAATGTCCAAAATTCCGACACTGGAATATTAAGTAGGATTGTTATCAAACTGTATATATTACATATCGTTATGTTACAATTTATTCAAATGTTTGGAAGAATAATTGTTCGGTTCTTTTTAAATAACCAGCCGTTTTTTTTAGGTACAGTCAGCAACAAAAATCGATTAACACTTGCAGTTTTTGAATATTAATTATTAAGCGAAATATTTCATTCAAATCGGAACAGAAGTACTTAAAATTTTATGAACATTGAGTCTTAAGAGCGTTGACTCGGTACGGCATTTCATACAAACTTTCAAGTCCTTTTTTATCGAAATGAATGAACCGATTTTAATGAAACTTCATACGCATAAGTAGGATACATAGGTCTAAAAAGTTAGTAAAGAAGATTTTCTAAATGTCTTATTTAAAAAAAGATAAATGGAAATCTCTGCTTCTATGGAATATTTAAAATCGGTCTAATTTAGCTGCAACACTATTTTTCGAAAATGTTCTTTACTAACTTTTTAGACCTATGTATCCTGCTTATGCGTATGAAGTTTCATTAAAATCGGTTCATTCATTTCGATAAAAAAGGACTTGAAAGTTTGTATGAAATGCCGTACCGAGTCAACGCTCTTAACAGTTAAACGAAAAAACAGCAGTTTATCTAATCATTTTGTGTTAATTTATATGTATAATGTCAAAAAGTAGAAAGAAGCCGACTTCTGTTGCTGACCGTGCCAATCGAAATTAACATTCCTGACAGATCAGCACCATAATTGCATAACACACTATCAATTGGAATAGGTTTCATTTTGACAGTTCAACAACATTCACTGCGTTATTTACGTTGTTGAGAAGACAAATTTTTCGAACATATGAAGCAATGGATTAGCAATTTGCTTCAAAATTATTCGATTCCAATCGATAGTGTGCTACGCAATTAGAGTGCTGGTCACGGATGTACCGATATCAAAGTAGATTAGTTGATTTATTCCGATCTAATACCAACAAAGTAATTAATACCACTGGTATTTGTTAGAACTCATATTTACATATTTTCTATTCCGAACGAATACCGAAATTGTTGGTATTCCATTAAATTGTTGGTATTCCATTAAATTGTTGGTATTCCATTAAATTGTTGGTATTCTATTAAATTGTTGGTATTCCATTAAATTGTTGTTATTCCATTAAATTTAATTATCTAAAAAGTGGTATCCGTTCGGAATAGAAAATAAATACAAGTTCAAACAAATAGACCAGTGCAGTGGTATTGGTTCGAAATAAATCGATTAGTTACAGGATAAGAAGAAAAATTAAAGTAAAAGCAATCAAGATTTGAAATCTTACACGACAAAAAGGTTTATTTTTAATTTGGTTGGTAGGGTTGGTCTTCATAATATTTATTTTATTTTATTTTATTAACTTAAGAATACTTACAGCTAGGTTATAGATAGGTTAAAAACATTAGTGAAAGAAGGCTAATTACAGGTTTTCACTGACAAAATTAGTATATAATTAGGAGATTATCGACGAGGTGACACTCCAATTCTTAGCTGGGAGCCAAACTTCTAAAGACACGAGAACAAGCTTCATGTCCATTAAAAAAATCTGCCTAGCCTTTTCCCAACTATGTTGGGGTCGGCTTCCAGTCTAACCAGATGCAGCTGAATACCAGTATTTTACATGGAGCGACTGCATATCTGACCTCCACAACCCAGTTACTGGGTTATACGATACCCATTGGTAAGACTGGTTGTCAGACTTTCGGGCTTCTGACGACCCGTAACGACTGTCAAAGATCCACCAATAACAGCCGGGACCAACGGCTTAACGTGCTTTCCGAGGCACGGAGGAATCTCGATATGTAAAGATGGTCACCCATCCACTGACCAACCCCGGCAAGCGTAGCTTAACCTGACAGATCGACCCGTGCGGCATGTCCATTAAGTCTACAATAAAATACAAGCTGTTTTAGCCTCTGTTCCACGTGTTAACCCACTCAATCAAACAAGCGCTAACCCAATTCCATAAAAGTCTTCACAACTACTTCATTCAATATAAATGCGAATCATTCGAATTTCAATCTAGTGGGCGCGCGACTAGTGACGTCAGAGCAATAGCCACTGCTGATTGGTCCGTGCGTATGTCACCTTGGCTCGTGCGTGCCCACGCGCAGAATAATGTTATTTAACTCAGTTTTTTACTGTATTCTTGTATATTTATTGGCTGGATTGCTTGTAGGAAGTGGGTGAGTACGTGGAATTTCTCTTTGTCTTAAGTTTTTCCTTTAAAAGGTACTCGTACTGAATGAATGAGTCGCGGAACTCGCCGATCACCTACTGTGATGGAGGTTATTGAGATTATTTATTCTATCTGATGGATTCTATCCAACTTATGTAGGTAGCCAGCTTCTGCCCGCGATTTCGTAAATAATCGAATATATGATTTTTCAAATCCGACTGGTAGTTCCAGAGATTAGCGCGTTCAAACATACAAACAAAAAGTAAACGAACTTCAGATTTATTATTAGTTTAGATATACAGGGTGTAAGTGTAAACTTTGGCAATCTTTTAAGTGGTCATTGTACTCGTCATTATGAACAACTTTTACTATGGGACCAACCTGAAATCGTGAAAAAAAATCAGCTGTTCAGTACATTTATGTTCGCATAATTCATCAAAATGTAGGGAATAGCTGATTTTTTTGTTCGCGATTTCAGGTTTGGTCCCATGGTAAAAGTTGTTCTTAATGATGAGTACAATGACCCCTTAAAAGATTGCCATTGTTTACACTTACACCCTGTATAGATATAGAACATAATTAAAATCTTTTAAAAAACCTTGCTTGAAGCTCAGTTGCTATGGATGCGTTTGATATCCACCAATCATATTCATTGGTCCACATAAAGCACTGCAAAAAGGGTTCAACTAAGCTATGTTTCTTAGGAAGGATGCGTGCTATGGATGCATGCTATGGATGCCGCAGCTGCTCCCATGCCTCTCCTACTGTCGATGCATCTCATAGCTCGAGCTGCGCATCTTCCTCGCACAGCTACCTCGCGGCGGCGTATCTTCACAGCACATATTACTCGCTCCGCTGCACAGCTTAGCATCAGTGGAAACGGTCACATAGTTTCGTAGCTTAGTTTTACATAGCATATCTCTGCTGGAAAAGCACCTTTAAATAGGGACTTGTTCCAATGAAATAAATCTTGTAGGCCCTATGGACTCCATATCAAGTTTCCAAGATCTGTTCCGCTCCAGGTTGTCTGAGCTGGTATCTCAGAATTACCCTGTTTTGTATTTTACAAATCTCTGTTGTAGTTATTTTATTTTTGATCCAGTAAATAAATGTTCTTCTTGAAACGCATTAAGTAGATGTACTGCTAATGTCACCGGACGACATTGTACGTTGAAGTACATTAATATATTAACCAGAAGATGAAGTGCCCTGAACTTTAAGAGGCATGTGCTTTTTCAAGTTTTAATTTATTTTAAGAAGATTCTGTTTAATCGTATGCTAATTAGTTGAAAGTTTGACGACACAGAAGCAGAAAGCTGGAATTTAAAGGCGTTTGATTGAAAGAAAGATAGAAAATAGAAAAAAATATATACATATGCACAAATCAAACGCACAAAAAAAAATACTAAACCCAAAAGCCCAATATTCGGAAGGAAAATTAACTATGATGATTGAGAAGAAAAAGTGTGAGACGGATGATCATAACGAGATCATGGAAAGAATTGTTGAAGCATTAGTAGAGACATAAGATATAGGATTCAAATGTATAGAGTTGACGCTCGACGCTCACTTCAAACCCATGGATAGATTTCGAGAAAGATGATCTAGCAAAGACGATAGCAAATACAGATTAGAGATTAGGAGAGGAGAATGATGTACAGTAGCAGCCAGAAGTCGACTAGCAATCTCACAAAACAATGGCATAGCAATATTAGTTTACTTATGATATTCTTTGACGCCGTAGCCCGTATAGGTATAAGCGACGCAGCCCGTATAGCGCAGGCGATAATGGTCATTGCGGTGTAAGTGGACTTCTGGCCGTTGACTGTACATACCAAACATGGGAGGGATGCCGTCTCATAAATATATTAATGAATCTTCGATACCAATAGACGTCGTAGTTTGGAGATATGGAAAGTTACAGAAATGGACTGCCTCGTTCACAATAACAATAGTTAGAGCTAAATTCATAGAAATTTAATATCTATGACTAGATTGCTTTACCTAGACTATGAGAGACCATCGTGTCGTACTACCTAAAGTTAATTCATTACTTTATTCATAGAAAAGACTGATGTAGTCTCTTGTGGGCGAGAAGCTATTTATGAATTGTTAAAAGTTGTAAATAACTCATAATTGTTTCCAAAGCGTTGGACAATCTATTACTTAAATACTTAAGTTGCGATCTGTTAAAACTGAAGATGCCTCATAGATCGTCTTCCTACACCTACATTACTATCCCCAAAATAATAACACACACACGAAAACTCTTGTTACGTTCCTCATAAGACCGCAAATCGAATGTCACAGTGGTAGTACAAATATGGTTCGGCAATAAATTATGATTGTGCTGCATAAACATGCTTTATACCGTCGAGATAAGGTTGGATGTGGTTTGTTTTAAGTGTATTTGTAAGGCTGTGTTGTTATAAATAATTATTGCAGTGGAGCGTGGGCGCGGCAAGGTGACACGGTGACGTCATTGCAACCTGCGCGTACGACTGTACTTTACTTTTACAAGTTGATCATACTTTAATGTTTTGAAGTTAATTGTCTACTATTCTATTAATTTATTGTATTTTGTATTAGTATTGATGTGTTTGACAGTATTTTGGTAAATGATAATAATACTATGTGGTTTCCTACTTTCCTAGGAACATTCTATATTATTAAATTAGCAATATTTATATATATATTTATAATCACGTTCTCGAAAACGGCTCTAATGATTTAGACTCAATCGGATCTCATAATTACTAAATAATCATGCTGCAACAGTAAATCCATAATATAGCCGCTCCTAAAATTAAATACACATACAATACTTATCAAGTAACAGGATTGTGAAGAAGTCCACACGTTACATAATTATATTCTGTACGTGCAGAATCGTGGCGCACAGGATCAGGCGCCACCTGCCGCATTAAACGTGAACTATGGCGCTACTTTGGATCATTGTGTACCAGGTATTTGTGTGGGGGTGAGGGAGTTGACTACATTATCATTATGATTACTTATTAATAGTTATTTATGCAACTGACGTATAATAAGGGGTATTAAAACACGAATGTGGGTTTATCACCCGAGGCGAAGCCGAGTGTGATAATAATATCACATGAGTGTTTTAATACCTAATTATGTACAGTTGCATACAAGACTTTATCTACATCCATGTTATCAATCCTCTATAAAAGGTTCTGAAACAGTTTTTTGCAATACTAATACTCGTATCGAACATGGCGGCCGGCGTCATAGTATACGAAGTGAATTCGAATAAGTTCTTTTTTTAAATTATGGCGCTGCTGTTGTAGTGAAACGCGGGTGCATTACATTGTTCTTTTTTTGAAAACGAGTTGCATTATGAAATTCCGTACAACATTAAAGCACCCGTTTGGATGCTATTATGGTTACCATGGTTACTATGACACTGGCTGTTTTAATGTTGGCATAAGCTAACTGTTTCAGAAACTTTTATAGAGAATTAATAGCATGGGTGTAGATAAAATATTTTAGTTTTTTTAACATAGGCTCGTGGAAAAATTACACTGCGTGGATAATGATGAATGGTATTTTTTACGCTCTATATCTCGGTCTCGAGGACCCTGAGCATGATACAAAAGGGGTGAAGGCTGTCTCATAAAGATGATTATGAGGACTTAAACCTCGAAAAATGTATGGTTAAACCGAAGTTAATACTGGTATAGGTTACTCCGGGTACCGGGTCCGGGGTCCGGATCCAGGTTGCTCCTTTACTCCGGGTTTAATAACGCGTTTAAATCTGGGCAACATGAAAAATGCTGACATTTGACAACATCAGATGTTGTCAAATGTCAGCATTTTTCATGGTTTTTTCATCAGGGGTCTCCTTCCAGACTTACCAGATTCTGGTAAGTCTGGAAGGAGACCCCAACTTATTTAGGCAACAGGTTAAACGGACGATGATTTTGACGCTGTCTTGTCCTGTGTGTCAAACCAAAACCAATAAAAAAGAAAAATTTAGATAAACAATCTTGGAATACGAAAAACATGAACCTCGACTGTTACCCAGAACCGGATAAAGCTGGTCTCACACTTATACGAACAAAGATTAACAAGTCCTTACATTATGTATGACGTTTTATGAATATGTATGACAGTCAGTTCACACAAGTTAATGAAGGATTCCGAAACGGGCGACTGGCATGGCATTGTGATAATGTTGACGTGTGTTGGCGCCTTTTGTGTGGATGCGATTAGTTCCTGGAGCAGTGCGTTAGTGTCGCCGCATACCAGGCACCTACGCCTCTAGAAGATGGATGTTACGATTAGTTCCTGGAGCAGTGCGTTAGTGTCGCCGCATACCAGGCACCTACGCCTCTAGAAGATGGATGTTACGATTAGTTCCTGGAACAGTGCGTTAGTGTCGCCGCATACCAGGCACCTACGCCTCTAGAAGATGGATGTTACGATTAGTTCCTGGAGCAGTGCGTTAGTGTCGCCGCATACCAGCCACCTACGCCTCTAGAAGATGGATGTTACGATTTACAAAGATGATTACTGTATCGTATAAAACTTTTGTGTCTGCATTTGGTGAGGAGTGAGGCTCAGCCTCCAAAAAATAAAAAAACCGGTCAAGAGCGAGACGGACTCGCGCACCGAGGGTTCCGTTCCGTTTCTGAAAAATTGTGCTATTTAGAGACATCGATTTAGTTTTCCTGTAATCTTTACATAAACTTCTATCACATAGAATAATTTCTGATTTTTATCTTTGCAAACTTCGGAGATATGGGAGGGAACGGTATTTTTTTTCACATTTTTCATCAAAAGTCGAAAACTATGCGGCTTAAAAAAATGTTTGAAAATGTGCAAACAGCGTTCTTTCATATGATACCCCACATGCCCTAGTAGCCCAATTTGAATTTATAAGACCCCCTTTCAGTCCCTTTTACAAAAAAATATAAATATTTTTACTTCTTTCTTATTTGCAAAATAGTTTGGTAAATGTCATCTAAAATTGTTCCAAAGTTCAAGTTGATAGCATTAGTAGTTCTTGAGATATCCAGCTGTGACAGACAGACAGACAGACTGAGTCACACCATAAGGGTTCCTTTTTTACCATTTTGGTACGGAACCCTAAAAATGTTAATGCAAACATATTTTCTTTCATTATTTCTTTAGTAGTAAAAGTTTTGTTCCTCTCGTGGAAGAGTCCATCCAGGAAAGTAATAGGTTATCACCTACTGGTTTCTGGCGTGAAGCAGCATTGCCATGTTTTGATTTGAAAGACGTCTTTGGTGTTGCAGGTCAGTCAGATCGCAGGTGATCAGCTAACTACTTCCTTCCTGCTCAGCTCCTTGTTATATAATAGGTACCAGAAGTCTAGGATCCATAAGTAAAAAAGATAGTGTCCATGGAAATAGCTCGGGTCTAATAAAAGGTTAAAATCTTCCATTGATTTATTTAAATACAGGAAACCTTAGTACATTATATCATTAGCAGTTTATTCATCAGCAGAAACAATCTACCAGGGTCTCATAAGTAATGACAAGTATCAACTGTCACAATCGCAATGCACTCGGCTCAATGGCCTCCGATGCACGCACGCATTTAAATGTGACACGATCGCTGCAGAATCGCAATTAGATCCGACGGTGATAAATACTTAATAAGGACCATTCAGAGGTATTTACATGTGATGTATTACTCTATTGATAGATGCCTTTAGTTAATAAAGTAACAATTAACTTAAGGGAATTCGCATTTGCATGAAGTATGCAGTTTCTTAGTTTATTGCAACAGAAATAAGGGATTGGAAATCAGTTTTCATTCCATCTACATACATTTATTAAATAACTAACTATACTTAAAAATAAATGCAAAAGCAAAAGGATAGTTAGTACACCTCCGCATCGATGTCATCCGGAAACGTAGGTACCCAGAAAACTGGCAGCATTTGCACGTTGAGTGGCAATGCTAATTCTTTGGCCAAAGAGCGAGCCAGCCCTCTGGTCACGTGGAGTGTCGACCAGTCGGCGAAAACTTGACGCGCACTCAGGCAGCCTCACGGGGAGAGGCAGCCTCACGCCCTCATTCGCCGCAGGAGACGCCCTGGGCGGCGGGAATCGCGAGGCGATTTCCGGTCACCGTAGGCGCGGGCCTACGGACGGTGAGTAGCGGGTAGCTCGCCGTCCGGTAAGGACCAGGCCCGAGTCGACGGCGCGTTGTATTCCACGCGCGCCTCAAAGAGATGTCAGCAAGTGATGGGGTCCAATAGGGCCGACGCCGCTGGGGTCGCGGGTTGTTTGAAGAAGATACCGCGGCCCTGGCATAGGCAACTGAAGGAACACGGGTGGGTTTTAGTCAGTAAAAGTCTGACACGCCCTTCCGCTCCACCCAGAGCGGGAGAAGTTATTTGATGATTTCCCACCCTCAAAAAAAAAGGCCCCGTGACCCGAGCGTTTTGACACCAAACATACCCAAAGCTGTAGGTATTAGGTTAGATACAGTATTTGCGCCGCTTGAGGATTTCAGCACCCGCAACTGCAGGGCCAGCACAGCCAGCCATTCTTAAAACACGAGATGGCGCAAGTCTGTATCGACACACAGACTTAGGTATACGAACCTATAACAAGGTTTTGATAAAATAAGCAATAACTAAGGCTTAAATGGGCAATAATCCTGCCCAGTTTTTAATTTCCCAGTAGGGTTTAGATTGTCGATAAGTAATAACAGCCGCGATCCACGGGTTGATCCATCAGGTCAAGCTACGCTTGCCGGGGTTGGTACGAAGAAGGTTGATTATTTTTAAATACCGAGACTAACCAACCAACAAACTGCTGTGCAGAAAATTAGTTTTTTTTTTCCTCCGTGCCTAGGAAAACACATTAAGCCGTTGGTCCCAGCTGTCATTCGTGGATTTTTGACAGCCGTTACGTGTCGAGAGAAGCCCGAAAGTCTGACAACCAGTCTTACTAATGGGTATCGTATTACTCAGTAACTGGGTTGTGGAGGTCAGACAGGTAGTCGCTCCATGTGAAATTGTGGTATTCAGCTGCATCCGTCTGGAAACCGAACCCAACATAGTTGGGAAAAGACTTGGCAAATTCATTGGTTTAACCTATGCATCTCCTGTTTATTTATTTATTATTTATTTAATTCGAACACATGATTAATATTGTTGTTAGTAACACTTATAAAACTATGTTAGTAAAATTCCTGATTGAAATAAAATAAAACAAAACTAAAACTACACCTAATTTTAATACTTATAACTATGTCCGCTTGCCGCGGCACCAGACCTGCAGCAGTGCATACGGGTCCAGTGCCCCAGGAACGGGCAATCAGGCTTATTCACTATCACCTTTAAAATGCTGTTGGTGCTCCCTCGAATCCTTCGCATCAGGGATGCTGTTCTTTTTCGCATAATAGCTTGAAAGCTATCTGTATCTGCTTCAGCAAACATGCCCGATGCGCTACAGAACCTCGGGAGCCCCAACAGCACCCTAAAGGCGTCATTGTACTGTACACGAAGCACTTTGTAGGCCCGGTTGTAGGTTGTTTATGTGAATATTCAGTCAGTAAGGTAGCAGGGTCCACTTAACATACCAAGATATCATACTCACGAAAAGTCGTTCAAAACGTTAAAAGGTAGTGAAAAACACAAAGCTACTGAACGACATGACCTTTGTCGATCGTTTTTGTGATTAACATTCAATATTAGCAGTCATCAGCACTCAAAGCTTCCTGTTCTCGATTGACTCGTTGATCTATTTAGATTAATTAGACCTGCAAAGGCTCTCTGAGGCTATTTTAATTAAAATTCTGATATGAATTACATAGCCGATATTTGCTATTGAATAAATAAATATAAATAAATAAAAATCCTTGGACATTTCACACAACGCCATCTAGTCCCAAGCTAAGCAACCTAATGCTTGTGTTATGGTAACGAGATGTCTGATTAACTACTTGTATACATTTTTTTTGTAAATACATACATATTATAGATAGAAAAACACCCAGACTCGGAACAAATACTTGTAGGTCGTACAAATATTTGTTCCGTGCGGGAATCGTACCCGAATGTAGGTAATGAATGATTTAACAGCCCAACTGTACGTTTATGTATATTTACGGTTTGTTCCTAATTGTTCATACGGTTGAATGATTGCTCTATTGTCGCTTAATCACAGGCATAAAAAAAATCTCAAGATCAATAATAATGACATTTCAGTGTTACTTCCACCCACCCGCCATCTTGTTTCCTATTGACTCACAATTGTATCGCGTAGGTAAAAAGGTAGAGGTAATCAGGTGACACACTACTTTTCATTCAACTCTTATGTAATCAATTTCATCACGCTAACGTACTTTGCACAATCATATTAATTCATTGACATCAATAATTTATTTAAGAATTCTGTGGTGCGTCTCTAATTGATCATCGAATACCATTAATTTGTAGGTCAAAATATGGCAAAAGAAATATGTAGGTAGTACTACTTATTGCAAACCCATCAAAAATGATAGCAGCAATAAGGAAGAGTATTCTATAAAATCAAAATAAACAATTTTATGCAGTCGTTGTGACCTTGACACTAGTCCACTATGACAGACACGTCACGATTTAATAATTAAAAATAATAATCCTGATACCACCTGACAAGGTCAGTGCGTTTGGTCTTCAAATGCAACTTTGTATGGTAATCCAATTTCAAACTTATACTAAAGGGATAGTGTTGATAATTGTTTACAGTTTACTCAAAGAATGACACATGTGACAATTGACAGGCGTTCGATGTGGCCTTGCAGTGGCTTGCTTGCGCCTGCGGTCATTCTGTCGTTATAGGCAAGTTACGTCATTACGTCAGAGGTCAGATTATATAATAATTTTCATATTATTTAGCATTAGGTGCCTACTTTTTGTGGACAATCTGGTTAGACTGGATGGCGACTATACAATGACAAAAAAAAATAATACTTGGACTTATGTCTGAATAAGATTTATTTATTTATTTATTTACACAATCTTACACTATCCTAACAGGGGGCTTACTATGAGCTCTTATAGCAGGGCAGAAGTTGAACGTTTCCAGTGAGGAAGAGTGACGGTGCTATAGGTCGTATATAGCTCCGTCACTCTCTCTCACTGGAAAAGTTCAACTTCTGCCCTGCTATAAGAGCTCATAGTAAGCCCCCAGGTTCAAACCCAATGCGACAATGTGATTATATGATTATCATTTATTACTTAATAAATCCAGACTCATCCTCACGAATTCCGCCAATGTACACTTAAAAATGTCAATCCTAAATCCCAAAGATGGAATCATACTTAAAATCGTAAGTAAGTGAAATGGTGCTGAAATACCTACGTAAAATTACTTTTTTACCATTTAAAAAACTTAATTGTACTACACCTGAAGGCCAATTCTCGTACCTAAAAATGTTCAAATTCAAGTCGCAATCTCCTGCCAGCGACAATCAAATGTCAGAAATGTATAGACGTATACAATTTTTGACAGATTGAGACTGAGATGATATTGCGAATTTTAATAAAAATACGGGAATTGCCGCTCTGTTCATAGTACCTACAGCTATTTATTTCTAAGTTAACCTTCAAAACTAACTAAATAACTTTGAACTTGAATAATTTACTAAACATTCTATTGCATTGCAATAAAATATTTTAATATGATAAAGTTTAATGTGTGCATGTTATAGCCACATAACACTGAAATAAATGAAACACGAAGAACTGCAGCTGTTTAAATATTTAAATAAGTAAAGAGTAAAACTGTAAGTTACACGTGTGAAGTTTCACGTAAGTAGTAATTTATTAGTGAGAAACACAAATTCTTAAGAGGAAATGCGGGTGCTCCTTTCTCCATACAAACGCTCTCGCCTGTTTTCTTTCTGGTTAATGACCATAACGCAATATTTTTTTACAGAAATGTAAATATTAGCTACTTGTATGCCCCTATGTTTTCCTTTTTGATGATCATTATTTTTATAAGAACTAGAACCGTCAAAAAATGATCAAAATGCATGAAAGTATATTTAATTTTGTTTTGAGTTCCATCACTGTATGCGAAAAGGAATTGAAAATATTGTTTTTTTTATTTGCGGTTTATGAGATACACAGTTTTAAAAAACCACCTTTTGACCGTTTTCAAGAAATCTCCGCCTCTGAAGTCCCGACATCTCGTTCTGGTCCTGCCGCGTAGTCGTTTCCTGCTATTTGAGATGCACTGAGTGGTGGTTATTGCGTATTGCTGCTGCGACATGCGACAGATGTGGCCAGCACAGTTCCGCTTTAAGTCCAGCAGCTGTGTGGCCAGCAACCGTTATTTGTGTTTTGGAACAAAGTATAGAGTTCCTAACGCGTTCTGTGTGTTTTGCACCTTTTTTTATCGTGTGGAAATCCTCATTGGATATCCTCCACCCTGAGGTGAGTGGAGGGGTCTGTCAGACTTTTAGGTACTGACTAAAACACACACGGTGTTCTGCTGCTACCTTTAGTCGGGGTGGTGAGTTTTACACCTAGTATACTTCGTTCCATGGCCCGTTTGCAGACTCATTGGCCCCAAGGATCACGTTACATACCTAAATACTATTTTGTTGAAATCAATTTATTTAGATCTAAGACATTGAGTTTGGTAAGGACTCATATCAAGAATGTGCACTGGTATGTAGGTATGTGTATCGTTGGCTGAAGATCACACTAATATAATATTATAAAAGCGAAAGTTTGTGAGTGTGTGTGTATGTTTGGTACTTCTTCACGCTCAAACGGTTGGACCGATTTGGATGAAATTTGGTATCTATATAGCTTATACCCTGGATTAACACATAGGCTACTATTTATGCCGGTCTACGCCGGTAAAACCGTGGAGCGCAGCTAGTAAAAAATAAAGAAAAATTGCCAAAGGTAGAAATAAAACTGGCTTTTAATTACTTGCTGGCGATTTTGCTCAAATGAAGCTGATGGTTTTTATCAATAAAATACCTAGCGAAAGATACAGATTAGTGATCTAAACGAAACTATCCAGTGTTATTAATTTTAATTACTTTATCGTGACGTGTCTGTCCTATAGCTTGTATAGTTAGCGACTGATGTCAAGGTTGAGTTGACTGCATAATATTAGTTATGAATGCATAACTCCATTGTTTAGCTAACGTATTTAATACAAAAAAAAAATCTAAGATAACAACAACAACAGAGCCTAGGACAAGTGGCAAACTCTTTCCAAGCCATTGTCAGTCCTATACATTTTTGGACTTTTCCATCATTGTTACTGATAAAATGTCATCTTGTCTATGTCCTCTGGTTATCTGACTTCTATCTTGTCTGCCTGAACTGCTACATACATGATTTGTAGATCAACTTTTAAGGCGAGTAGTGCTGCCAACTACCGCCACCATTGAGAAAAAAATAATAAGTCTGGAGAAGTCTGGTCATTTTGAAATTTCCTATGCTCACATAAAACGACCGTTTTTGGCGTTAGCTGCTAAGACTTCGAACCTAGCAGGTTTCATGTTGATTTTTTGATACAATAAAATTTACCTCATCTCACTAAAAATTTGAGGCATAGGAAATTTCAAAATGTTCCATATCTCCAGACTTATTATTTTTTTCTCAATGGTGGCGGTAGTTGGCGTCACTACTCGCCTTAGGCAAGAATTGCTTGTGTTAGGAGACTACGCTCTTCTACTTAGCATTATCCATGAATTTGCAATTGAATGTAAAAATACAAACAAAAAGATGATAAAATAAATACGTTAGTTTTAAATAAAAAAAAAGCAAATAAATAAATGAACGATCGATATACAGAGACAAGGCAAAATCATGAAGTAGATATAATTTTCTCAAAAGGAACTTAGTAATTCAATATTATTTATTGTGGTAAGCAGGTACTCGATATTTGAAGTATATCTGCCGCGTTTGTGGTTTTAGTCCAACGAACTCCAACTTGACAAGTGAATCTACATATAGGTATGTATGACTAAATATGTAGAAACAGCCGTGTTAGAATTAACACGACTGATTTAGTTACAAACGTGACTCTAGAACTATTTGAAGTTATCAGCAATAGGGATATTGCCTGGGTAAAAAAAAGAAATTCTATTTAGAAATTCTTTTCAATAAATTTTAGTCATCAACTCATCATCCTTAGAGGCAACTTCACTTTATTTTTCGCAGCGCTCTGTCTTGTTCTTTTATTTGGTCCGAGGCTTGTATCTACTGTCAAACTACATAACTGGATATAAAACTGACTGCTAATGCCAATATTCGGGGCAACATTAAACGTTTAAAAAAAATAATAAAAAAACCACAAGTACCTACGTATTCCTTTTGAGAATCCACTGGCAAATTATCATTATTTCCTACTTAGTTTTGTATTTATTCATTTTCTGGGAACACCCTATCTATGGAAACGCTTCACAGATTGATAAGTGTGTGACGAAAGAACTTATTCTCATCTCCTCATCAAAGATGGCACTGAGCCAAAAGCAATTTAAAAGAAAAACAGCAATAAGTAAAACTCTTTAATAGCTATGGGTTCCTAGTACCGAGACCCCACGGCTCGAAGTAATAAATCGTATGCTTACTTTACAAAATCCCCACATATTTTACGTCAGTTTCCTGACCGATAGAGCAGTTTACTTAAAATATTGCATGTCGCAACGCTGATTTGGTGCATGCAAGCAAGCCTTGGGGAGTTGGCGACAGTGACATTCACCGTTATCGTTTAAATTAAACAAAATATCTGGCCTCATTATTGTGTGCCTAAGCTTATTATTTTGCTATTGTGGTTTGGTTAAATTACGAGACTTTTCATCTTTACGGTCGACGGTCTCAATGTATGTAAGGCAAGTTCTTAGATGACGGTTCTGTCGATATTTTGCAGAATTGCTTTTGCCAGCGTCTTCGCCCGCGTGGCTATCGGAAAATATCCCACGGGAACGTCCTACCGGGAATTTCTTCTTTATTCCTTGTCTACATTATAAAGGGAACCTCTGTGCAAAATTTCCGCTGTCTAAGTCCAAGGGTTTGGGCTGGGCGTTGATGAGTCAGTGAATCAGTCAGTCAGGAGGTCTTCTCTTTTTATTTATATAGATGATTGCAGAGATTACTGCTTGACATCAGATGGGTCATCAGCCCGGTCGGTCAACATAATGCCTTCTTTGAAATAAAGGGACAGTGCACTTGAAAACTGATTCTAGGCTACTTTGAGATCTTAGACTTTACAGTCTTGTTTGAGATACATACTATATACATGTTCTATTTCTTCCCTCAATTTCTTGGTGAAAATAATATGTGGTGTGGTAAAGTACCTATAGTGTTTTTGCAATTTTGCGAAGCCCCAGCCTCAATCTGCCTAGCCTTTTCCCAACTATGTTGGGGTCGGCTTCCAATCTAACCGGATGCAGCTGAATACCAGTATTTTATATGGAGCGACTGCCTCTCTGACCTCCACAACCCAATTGCTGGGTAATACGATACCCCTTGGTAAGACTGGTTGTCAGACTTTCAGGCTTCTGTAACGACTGTCAAAGATGCCTGAATGACAGCCGGGACCAACCGTGCTTTTCGAGGCACGGAGGAGTCTCGGTATGTAAAGATGGTCACCCATCCACGGACCAACCCCGGCAGGCGTAGCTTAACCTGATGGATCTAACCGTACGTCTGTTATTACTTAGCTCCACGAGGGTAGCCCCAGCCTCCTCAAACAAATTGAAGAATTCTTGCTGTTATAATATCAATGCGTCTGACGTTTTATATCTTAAGTGCCCATGTAGGTTTATGTCAATGATTTCAAAAGTAAGGATACGCCCGTCTGAACATTTCACCTAAACCTTCTTCATGCAAGCAAAAAGTAGCGCCATCTGTGACATCTGTCATAACTCATACGAACTACTGCTTACTTCGTAACTACGTTCGCGATGACAGCAGCGCGCGCATGGCCGCCAATGTGGATTTCGGTACTAAAATTATCACTATAAAAATGTGTTTATTTAATCATTTAATTGCAACAAAAGTAATATAAGGTTACCTACTGATGATACGATATCTCATGTTGCTTTTTAATCTTAGTATCCTAATTTTGGCAGCCTTACAACGCAGCTTGGCATTTTCTTGACAGAGTGACTTCTCCGCGCCCGGACCGGGCCCGACTGAGTCACGTTGGCCCTAAACTTTCATTTTAGGGCCAGCGCGCTGGTGCCATTTCTTCGCGCGGTTAGCCCGGTCCTTACTATCTATGTCAATGGTTTATGTGAAATAAAATATTTTGATTTTGATCAATGTTTGCAGTATCTTTTATTTTAATTATTTATTCAAAATCTGTATTAGCATTTACGGTTTCGAAAATCTGTACATAATATATTTAATGATCTTGTTTTCCGTTCTTTCGTCGGTAGACGACTTTAAAGGAGATGGTATAGAATTTTAAATGTACATAATTTAGTTTTTCCAACGAATTTCAAGTACAAAATAAATCTTAGCTAAGTAATGTCTTCTAGACGGCAATTGTCCGTCTCAAGGTCAGCGGTAACAACTATGATTATCATAACAAAGAGAAAAACACAACGTGACCGCCATGTCACATTGAGAAATGTTAGCTATAGCTATAGCTGATGACTAGGTAATGTTGGGTGTTGTTATTTTCTCTAGGCTGGGTTTTTAATCTATTTTAGGGTTCCGTACCAAAATGGTAAAAAGGAACCCTTATGGTGTGACTCAGCTGGATATCTTAAGAACTACTAATGCTATCAACTTGAAATTTGGAACAGTTTTAGATGACGTTTGCCCAACTATTTTGCAAATAAGAAAGAATTTTTTTTTTTTTGCAAGCAGGACTGAAAGTGGGTCTTAAAAAATCGAATTGTGGTTACTAGGGCATGTGGGGTATCATCTGAAAGAGCGCTGTTTGCATATTTTCAAAAATTTTCTTTCTTTTTTTTAGGCCGCATAGTTTTCGACTTTTGATGAAAAATGTAACAAAAAATACCGTTCCCCCCCTTATCTCCGAAGTTTGTTTAGAGAAAAATCAGAAATTATTGTATGTGATAGAAGTTTATGTATAGATTACAGGAAAAATAAAACGATGTCTCTAAATAGCACAGTTTTTCAGAAATCATTAACAAAAATTACATAGAAATGATGGTATGGAACCCTCGGTGCGCGAGTCCGACTCGCTCTTGACCGGTTTTTTTAAAAATAAATATTTTCGATGCACTTTTGCCATTTTAATGAAAATTCGTTGATGCCTCTGCTATAGAAATCCTGGGTACGGGAATCGATTAATTCTATAAGGCGTTTTTCACTGCCGTTGGATTTGAAAAATTTTCTCCGAGGCTCATTGTTGAAAAAAAAAAAAAAAAAAAAGGCTCATTGTTGAGATCAAAATTTCCAGAACCGAAGCGGTCAAACCAAAACCGCACCATGCGATCACTTGCGGTATCTTGTCTATATACGTTGTTAATATTGCGTGCTGTCTGTGCTGCTTTGGTGCCATGACGGAACTCGTATTCGAAAATAGCGCGCAATTTCGATTTTGGTTACAGAAAAATCGATACTTATCAAAGAAAAATCGAACGGCGGGAAAACAAATGAACAGCTGATTTAAAAAAAAAGTAATGATATAATAATAAAATGAATTTGAATTTGGAATTCTAAACAGAATTTGTGATTGATAGCTGGCAGTCTTCGCATTTTGCGCGCTGCCCTTTCAAAGTACTCCAAAAAGTACAACATAATTTTAAAACCAGTATTTTTTCCCGGATACGGGCAGTTGTAAGTTTTTCAACACATTAGAGATATTATTTAGAGCAGGCGGCCGCAAGGTCGGTCGGTCTGTGCCGCCTTCACTTTACCGAGACGCTTAAACTATAGTAAGCACTGAATGTTGTATTCATACGGCTATTTGTCTTTGCAAACCAACAGTTAGTATTGGTGTACTGTGATGATTTTGTGGTAGAAAAGTTTCTTTTAAATCCAAAGCATCACCATCTTATGGCTCTAACTGTATTAAAGGAGTATAAAGACCTAGTATCTAAGCGAGGTGATTTTAATCCCATCCAGCCTGTCCCTTGCTGTCCTTCCCCCAGCGACGCCCTAAGCCGCAGTCCGTACCCCAGAGGGGGTGCCCTTAGCGAGATTTCCTGGCTGGAGGCCATTAATTGGGGCCCCCACAGGAAACCCGACAACCTCCTAGGTTGACTTACGAGATATATGCCATTCATTAAAAAAAACGAGATGAACAAAATTATCACCTCGTTTAAAAAAAAAATATCTAAAGCATTTCCAGTTAAGGCGAGTATTGCCACCAACTAGTGCCACCGTTGAGAAAATCATAAGTCTGGAGATTATGGAACATTCTGTTTCCTACGCTCACATTTTTAGTCAGATGAGGTAGGTCAGGTCAGGACGTGAGGTCAAAAAAATCGACACTAATCCTCCTAGGTTCGAAGCCTTAGCAGATGCTAGATTTTTTTGATACAAAAAATTCTCCTTCATGTGTCTAAAAATGTGAGCATAGTAAATTTCAAAATGTTCCATATCTCCAGACTTGTGATTTCTCATGCCGGGGCTACACTATACGGACATCGCCGTTGAATATCGTGTTGATGAGCATTGACGTTGACCGTTCAAGTGTGGCCACTCAATTCATCGCGTTGAACAACGAAACAATTACCGCGATGTTTAAAGCGTGTGTTTAAGCGTAGTTGGCAGCACTACTCGTCTTAAATGAGACATTAACTGGTGTTTGTTGCAGTCTACATATTCTAGCATTCCAGAGGAAACAAGAAGTTAAATCATGTAAAACATGTTCGATACAATATGATCCATATATCGACCTCTAGAAATAATTCTAGATTGAGTGCAAATTGGTAATTAAGTACATAGTGAAGTTATTAACATTTTATCAATCCATATTGAGTTTAACATTAAATAAAATAGGAAGTGTTGAGAAGGACGCTTGCTCGGCTTGTGAGACAGAGAATTTAAATGTAACCTGTCTAATTTGTCTATGTATTTGTATACTCAGCGGTTTTTTGTTGATTATGGATTGAACTTACTTAAGATTTGTAGTAAAATATAGTGTTACGATTAGCATTTTGGCGATATATAGAGGCATGAAAAGGGAGGATCCTCCGACCAGAGTCGTGTTTGGTGGGCTACTGACGGTTGATGTCGGGACGTTGTATTTATGCTAGTCGCGTGGTAAACTCTAATTGCGCGATGCAGGATTGCGTGACGTCATTTCATTGTGATGCGTAGTTCGTATGAGGTGATGTAGATGCCGCCACAGCTTTAATGATAAAAAGGTTTAACTTAAACAAACCTCTTCGAACTCCTCTTAGAACCAACCAGCGTATTACTGTAGGATTCACAATACATACATACGTTTTACATACAATAATTACAATTACAAATCGTTACAGGACTTTTCAGGATTGTTTTTTTTTTAAATGCAATGGCATTGCCATTGCGTTTCAAAAAGCAATCCTCCATCAGCCACTGATTTGTACCAAGATCAAACAATATGATCTATTTATATGCAGTCGGTCTTGGTACCTAATTACAGTAATTTAGACCGTTTGCTGTACGTGAATTAGTAAATGTATCTATTAGTGAGCTGCTATATTATCGAGGTTAAGATATCAATCAATGAAGGTTGTGTGAAGTAGCACTTTGCAATTATTTCGCTGATTTTTCATACAGTGAGTTATTATCATGGTCTGATCATTAGTAGATAGAGCTATCTATAACTTGTTTTTTTTTTAGGTTATGTTTATGAAAGGCGTGACTTTCATAGTCCTTTTGGAACGAAGTTCTTTAACGCGGCTTGCGGTGGGAGTTGCCTGGTAGGAATCGCCACGTAACGAAAAAGCGTTATACCTCCTCCATGAGAAAGTGCGAATTATTCAAAATGAAAATCCAAGATGGCGGCTGCGAACATTTTCAAATTTTTAATTATGGGTGTCGTTTTCAGGGTTTTTGAGGGTGTTGAAGCCGATAGTGACGTTAAAATGTTAATTCAAAATGGCGGCTGCGAAAATTTAAAAATTTTTCATCATGGGTATCGTATTCATGGTTTTCGAGGGTGCTATAGCCGATGGTGAAGTCAAAATGAAATCCAAAATGACGGCTGCGAACATTTTCAAATTTTTCGCCATGGGTGTCGTTTTCATAGTTTTCGAGGGTGCTAAAGTCGATAGTGAGGTCAAAATGTAGGTAAATTCAAGATGGCAGCTGTGAAAATTTTGTATTTGTTTTAAATCACTTGAGAAAGAACTTCGTTCCTGACGGGGCTCCCGCGACCGCACACGTACGGACAGGTGAGGACTTTTACGAGAGTACACGACAGTTAATAAAATTCTACCTAATTCCAATTTAACATCCAATTTGATTCCCCTGTTTTTGGGGCTGTGTTTTGATATTCAACTTGCGGAAAGTGCTTCGGAAAGTTTAGGGCTAGGTTTTAAGAATGTAGGTGTGTAGAGTCTGGTTGAGATTCAAAAATACAACCGCAAGATGATGTACCTACCTATGAAAAAATATATGAGATGAGATTTGAAATTTTAATTATTCGCTTAAATAGGTATCATATTTTTGACCAGAAATTACATAGTAAGTAATTCAAGGAACTCTAAATGTGATATCCAACCTCAGTTCCATGCACAAACTATCGGCTGGGGGATCTAAATACAAGTTTTTGTGTTGGCAACGCGCAAACATGTACATAATGAGTAAAAAGTCAAAATGGACGCGTGCGCAAGTAAACAGTATAATTATTGAGATACAACCGTGTTAGTGAACCCGTGGACTTAGACCTTGAATTTTGTATTACAATGTTACGACCGTATTTTTGTAGCTTAACATAAAATCACGCTGTTTTGTTGGGACCGTTCCTTGTGACGTTTCACCAGTCTCGGATTAGTACCTACCAATTAACTTATCTGGAAAACAAATTGATTCTCTATATTATTCTGGCGGCAAATGCCCCTTTCGGAGACTAAAATTGCGCGCGCAGTGGCGCTCTCATCGTTTATTTGGTTATTTCTTATCTCCACTATTCTTCCTATCTTCTCTATCTTCATATCTATTCTTCTGATTTAATTTTATTCTTATTCTTTTATTTTAGTCTTTCTTATTTCCACTATTTTCCGATTTAAGGCTCTTACAGACAGAGGCGATATCGCGTGGCTCCTGTGTGTACGGTCGCGCGCGATTCCATAGATATTGTTCTACGAATATAATATCGCAATATCGCATTGCGACGCGATATCGCCTCTGTCTGTAAAAGCCTTTAAGGATTACAATTAATACGTAACATGCTTGTTTTCTGCATTTTAACTAAAGAAATAAATAAACGATGAGGGCGCCACTGCGCGCTCGGTAGCCTCTTATTGTACCAGGTGTAAATAAAATACTGATGATTGGGTTTCCCCCTGTGTGAAATGCATAGTCGAAATACTAGGATATTATATTTGATGACACCAGTTTCACATACATTTCATACATAATGTATGTGTATACGATACAGGGATTCGTTCAAACACATCATTGTATTTGCACGACGCGATTCGGTTCACGTACGGGGAAATCCAATCATTCGAGTAAGTAATATTTTGTATGAGCATTACCTACCCTGCTGCAAGGATTGTTATGGATCTTATGTCACAAACTAAACATTTAAAGAAACGTATGGACGGCCCAAGAGAAGATGACTTTAAGAATTAGACTGCCTCATGGAAGATTGTACCACCATAACCAAGAGCCGCAATAAAGAATGAAAGGAGGTCCTCGACTTCCCGCCAAGCAATGCAAAAATGTCATTCAATATCGTTCAATTATTTACTGCATTGCATGATGTATGAATTGGAACATATTGTTTAAGTCTGATGAACATGGGTCTTTTCCCTAATAATATTTCGCTGTACAATTTGGTTAGGCGATGCCGTGTGGCGTGATGCCGGTAGACACGTCTGATTGTCTGCATATCCTGCTCGATAAGCTAGATAAAAGGCAAACAAGTAATATATTCCTGGTAGCTTCTCATTCCTTACTCTCTGCTGGATTAGGTACTAGGAACCCAGGAGTTTTGCGAAATTTAGAAGACGTTACTGTTTCATCAACATTTTCAAGTCGATTGCTGGACCTACAATCTCACACATTACATTAAACACACAAAAACATATTACTGAGTACTACAACCATCTAAGTCCATATTTATTTGAACGTGGGCTCAACACCTATACCAGTTTTTGCTGCATGACAAATCTTTTCCGACACGTCCTTCTAACAATTTGGCAAGAATCAAACGGTATAGCATTCATTAAAAAATAACGTAAAAGAACACGTGCAGATGTGAAATTGAATAATTTCATTAGTAACGGATTGGCTTTTAGAATAGAAATGAAAATTACACCCATGGTGAATTCAAGGACATTTTGGTAAGCGCTCACGGCAATTTCGTGTAAAGGTTACTTCGGCATTAAGATCATGTTGCGTTTGCCATTTTGTTCCGTATGTCTGATAACAAATAGACCTCACTTGTGGGTTTCCTTAGAGACGGCCTAAAGTTTTGTCCAGATTAGGAGAATCGTAATTGGTACATGATTCAGTGTTTGTGATGAATTGATGATACATGTCCTGAGCTCCTTGTACTTTTTGCTGAAATAATCTCACCGTAAAAACTTAGGTGAAGTGTGTTTGAAGTGAGCTGTCGATAGTGTCGAATCAGTAGCATCAGGTGTAATTATTTTTTTGTTCCTTTCTGCACCATGGCAATCTGTCCTAGAACAATAAGCCGCTGTGCTGACCAACTTCGAGTTTATTGTTTTGTTTATTTATTATTATGAGAGAGCTTCCATTTCTGTGGCGTAGCACTCATCTCTCTATGAATCTATCGCTGAGACTGGGGATGTCACATCTCTTCAGCCTCGTGTGCTGTTGTCCTCCTACTCCACTGAGTGCTTGTGCTAGCTCATTTGTATGTTGTGCAAGCCTTTTCTGATATTTTACGCTATGCTGACTTATTTCTTGCTTTACTGTTCGTATATTGAGGTCTAGGTACATGTATCTGTAGCTTATACTTTGGGGTATATTGAACATGTTTCTCAGAGCTTTGCTCATCAGGTGTAATGACATCTCACTTCGTCACGTCACCTAAGTTTTCAGAATAGAGCGGCTGTTCATCGAGTAACGCAACTTGGGTGAAACCATGTGTGTCATCAACTCATCATTCTCCTGCCCTTAACCTAATTCATTTGGGGTCAGCGCAACATGTCCCTTTCTTCCATACTTCTCTATTAGTCGTCATTTCGGTAGTCACTCCCTTTCTAGCCATGTCATCTTTCATACAGTTCATCCATCGTTTGTTTGGTCTTCCCCTACTCGTAATAGTCGTTCACATTCATACTCAAAACATTCCTGATGACATTTTCTTCATTCCTCCGAATTTTTCATTGTGTGTAGGGGCAGAGAATTAATTTCGAAAGACACATTATCGTCTTTTTATTATTAAAAAAAATACTCATTAATATAATTCGTCACATGTGATTATAATTTCTAACATGGATATAACTAATAATTTAATACTACAGAACACTAATTGTTATTTATTATAGGTATTTCACAAAAACGTGATATTAAAAATACTAGTTTTTATTATAAACCAGTTTCCACAGATGTTTGTTTTTAATTAAGGTTTTCTATTATACGTCTTGGCATATTAGTACTAGGATAGCATAAGGTATAAAACGTTCGATAATTACTATTGGTCAAGGTCGACGGCGTTATTATTGAATGCGATTGGAAATTGAATGTCACGTGTTTACACGCGCGAACGATTGAATGGAATGAATAGATTAGATCAGTCGATTTATTTGTCAATAGGTAATTAAGTCGGTAGTAAAAAGTTTGACATTTATGTTAACTAGTGTTGTGAGCGTCCGGGATGCCTATTCGAAGTTTACTTATTTTTTTAGGGTTATGACGACACGGTTGGCGCAGTGGTTGAGCGATTGACTGCTGCGCAGCTTGTCGCGGGTTCGATTCCCGCACGGAACAAATATTTGTACGACCTACAAGTATTTGTTCCGAGTCTGGGTGTTTTTCTATCTATAATATGTATGTATTTATAAAAAAAAAATGTATATAAGTAGTTTATCAGCCATCTCGTTACCATAACACAAGCATTAGGTTGCTTAGCTTGGTACTAGATGGCGTTGTGTGAAATGTCCAAGGATATTTATTTTTTAGGGTTCCGTACCTCAAAAGGAAAAAACGGAACCCTTATAGGATCACTTGTTTGTCCGTCTGTCTGTCTGTCTGTCTTTCAGTCTGTCAAGACCGTTTTTCTCAGGAATGCGTGAAGGTATCCAGCTGAAATTAATATCAAATACGTAAGTCTATGGTCTCTTGAAATCTTAAAAAACTCAAGCTTCTAAGTCAACGCAATAAAAAAATACGGTACTTCCCGTTGACCTAGAATAATGAAATTTGGCAACAAGAAAGGTCTCCCAGCACAAGTAAAGGAAAAAGTCCGAAAATTGTGAATTTGTAATTTTATGACATTTTTTTTTTTTTTTTTGATATCCAATGTGTTTGTTTTTGGCATAAATTCTTTTCAACTACGGAAACCTTCATTGTGCGTGGTCCGACACGCACTTGGCCGGTTTTTTACATTGACTATACTCCTGTGTGTTAGTTTTAAAGTTTCTCGAATCAATTTATTAATGTTTAATCTAGTAATTTACTTGAATGGACAAAAAAGATGCAAAAGTTGAGAAATATGGAATTAACATATTTAGTCACTTTTTTGGTATAAGACATAAATTGATACGTTCTCAATAAAATATAATCTAATCGGATAACCACGGACCACAAAGTTTTCTTGAGATTTCAATAAATTGTGGCAGATGGACAAACAAGCTACACACTGGCCTATAATAGCCGTTCGTTAGTAACCAAACTGACTATGTAATTATATAAATAACAAAATAAATAATCACTTATAAACATTTCTAGGACTTGTGGCAAGTAATTGTTTTAAATTGACATAATGTGGTACCTTCGGTTTTCAACTTGGGTGGCAGTTAAAACGGGAATGCGGTTAACCTTTTTTTTGTAGGCACATCCCTACAAATTGGCATGTCATTGATTGAGGTAGTGATGTATTCGGTAAAGTGGGTACTTCCATTTGAATTTACCTACTTGCTAATTTCCGTTTTCATTTTTTAAGGTTCCGTACCAAAATGGTAAAAAAGGAACCCTTATGGTGTGACTCAGTCTGTCTGTCTGTCACAGCTGGATATCTCAAGAACTACTAATGCTATCAACTTGAAATTTGGAACAGTTTTAGATGACGTTTGTCCAACTATTTTGCAAATGAGAAAGAAGTAAAAATATTTAGATTTTTTTTTGCAACAGGGACTGAAAGGAGGTCTTAAAAATTTAAAGTGGGGCTACTAGGGCATGTGGGGTATCATATAAAAGAGCGCTGTTTGCACATTCTCAAAAACATTTTTTAATTTTTTTTAGGCCACATAGTTTTCGACTTTTGATGAAAAATTTAAAAAAAAATACCGTTCCCCTCCCCTTATCTCCGATGTTCGTAAAAAGCAAAATCTAAAATTATTCTATATGATAGAAGTTTATGTAAAGATTACAGGAAAATAAAACCATGTCTCTAAATATCACACTTTTTCAGAAATCTGAACGGAACCATCGGTGCGCGAGTCCGACTCGCTCTTGCCCGTTTTTATTCTTATGATATTTGGCAAACTACCTTCTGAAACATATAATCTTAATCCTTTAGAGTCTAAAGGATTTGCCGATGAGTTGACAACGTCCCGTGCCTGTAATTTCGCTCAGTGTTATCAATTTAAGTTGGTGCCGTAATCATGAAGGAATTCCTTTTATTCCATAAAAGGGTATCAAGAAACCCTTCAAGAAAGCGCCGAAATCGTATGTGCCTGTAATTTAACCAAGCGCTATTTAAGGCACATTCATCTTGCACTGTATTTACAATCGCTCCATAATCACCTTTTTAACTTCCACAAAAGGGTATCAACAAAACCCACTATCAAAATATACCATGAGAACGAAAGTAATTTGGCTCCGAGCCTCCGTACCTCGAAAGTACTCCTTAAAAGTAAAACCTTTTTTCTCACGCACAAAAAACTACTTCGTGATGCCTTTACGATCGGTAGCGAATGAAAATAAACGAGAAAGACACCCTTACTTTCTCGGTGACCTCCGAATGAACAAGGTGAGTCCCCGGGCAATGGGTCGTTGGACCTTGTGACCATATTTGGGCTATGCGCCTGTTCGATGCTGTAGTGATGGGAAGTCATCGGAGAGAGTGATTTTTCTATGTAGGTGTGAGTATGGGACTAAACCTGAAATCGCGAAAAAAAATCAGATGCTCCCTACATTTTGACGAGATTTATGCGAACATGAATGTATGGGGCAGCTGATTTTTTTTCGCGATTTCAGGTTTTGTTCCAGTTTGTTATCATGAGTATAATCATGTGTTTAAGTATCGGTCACTAATTACCAGTCACCCTATATATTAGGAGGGTGCGAGTGGTAAGCTATGATACGAGTACGAGTATTATAATAACGAAACATCTTTTTGGCTGAGATTTAAGAATTTTGTAGCTTCAATGGCGGTCGCTACCTACTTAGGTACTATGGTTTCTCAAAGCAATACCACAGAATAAATAATAGTACTAAAGTAGCAATACCACAAAAGAATGCACGAAAGGGCAAATGCCGTTGGCCCAATAGTGTTGAGTAAATCAAGTAATTATTAGGTAACATAATTGCTCTTCAAACTAAGCTTACATAACTTTAACCTTTTAAAAAATAAAATATATCGTCGTGAACATATTTTTTGTATATCCCGCGTTTTGTTGTGTAAATAAAGCGGGCGGCATGTCAACGGTTGACGTTGACAAGGAGCTCCACAATACCCAGAAGTTTGTCTTTATTGATGTTAATATTAATGAGGAAGTTTAAACTGAACGAGGTACTGTTTATAAGAATCCAAGTTTGTTTATTTTTATATTCAAAATACTTGCGCTTTTGTGATTTATTTACGGATCTTGCCATCACTCATAGACTTGTTCTATAAAATCCATGGGGTACCAATTGTTTTATTTTTACATTAATTCTCCTTATATAATAATAAATACAAGACCTAAGAGAGTCCCCCTTCTCTATCAATCTCAACTCATTTATCTAGTCAAGGATTTATAAATTACAATGATTGAATTTACAAATATAAACTACCAGGGCAGCATAACATCGGAAAGCTTAAATTGACACAAGTTACCTCCCTTCCCCCAGGGGGCATTCGATGCGAAATCCAAATAAAACAAAACCTTTACAAAACATGGTAATATGGTCGAAAAAGCACGACAATCGTCCCGATCGATGGCGATGGCCCGATGTTTTTGACCGAACGACCGCTGAATTTTAACAATACCACCATCTTTGTTTTGGTAATCGGGCGGGAACAAAACGTTTCGCCATATTGAGTTTGGATCATTACGTTACTTAAGTAGCTTTTGATTTAGAAAATGTAAATAGTGTATGATCAAGAAATACATCGTTTTGTTACCTAAACTACTGCTTGGCTATTTTAGATATTTTAGAGAGCCAATTTTTTAAGTTAAATGTTGTTGAAAAAAGCCCGCAACCACGAAGTTATTTACTCACGAAATACAGTAGGAAGTAAACATTATAGAGGCATGAGGAACAGGGTGTAAAGTTCACTCATCCTCTATTGAAAAGGAAGGATCCTCCAACCAGACGGGTGTCGTGTCTGGTGGGCAACTGCCCGACGGTTGATGTCGGGACGTTGTATATAATTATGGTAGTCGCGCGGTAAACTCTACTTGCGCGATGCAGGATTGCGTGACGTCATGTCATTGTGATGCGTAGTTCGTATGTGGCGATGTAGATGCCACCACAACATAATTAAATTAAAATATTATTTTCATTCATTCAGTATTCCGACCGTCGGCATCGTTTAAAGGTGACCGATACGTTCATTATGATAAGTGCTAATAAAATTGTGTTTGTGAATTTTCATGCAACCGGACTTGACAACGATACAATCATTGGGAAATATTTAATTGGTCCTCTAAAAACTGATTTACCTTCAAATGATGTACGCTTTTTTTTTAATAAATGAGGAATATTTTAGAAAACAAATCAATCCGCCTAGCCTTTTCCTTTTGTTGGGGTCGGCTTCCAGTCTAGCCGGATGCAGCTGAATACTAGTATTTTACATGGAGCGACTGCCTGTTTGACCTCCACTCCACAACCCAGTAACTGGGTAACACGATACCCCTTGGTAAGACTGGTTGTCAGATTTTCGGACTTCTGACGACCCGTAACGACTGTCAAAGATCCACAAATGACAGCCGGGACCAACGGCTTAACGTGCTTTCCGAGGCACGGAGGGGTCTTGGTATGTAAAGATCGTCTACAGACCAACCGCCGCCGCCGCAAGCGTAGCTTAACCTGTACCGCAATTGCGTAACACATTATCAATCGGAGTTTGAATCATTTTGAAACAAATTGCTAATCCATTGTTTCTTATGTTCAAAAAATTTGTCTGCACGACAACGTAAATAACGCATTGAATGTTGTTGAACTGTCAAAATGAAACCAACTCCGATTGATAATGTGTTACGCAATTAGGGTGCTGTTCGATCGACCCGTGCGACTTTTATTACTTAGCCCCTCAAAATTTTACATTTTAGAAAACCAAGAGAAACAAAGAGGCACATTTATTATATTAGTTCCAATGGGAATTACTTGGGTTTCTAATAAATATTTATGCTAAAATCATTTACCTATAATTAAATAACAAACTAGGTATGTTAAAGTCAAATGGTTTGGCGTAATGGGACTAATTTCGCGCATGTACGTCAACAAAAAAATGGCCACTTTTATAACTGTCTTGGCATTATTCTATGGTTATTGCCATACTTTGTTTTTAAAAAGAAAAAAGAAAAGAAAGAAAGAAAAGAAAGAAAAAAATAAAGCATTCTGTTTCTGATTCTGAAAAAAAAAGTCAAGAATCGCAATGCGCATCTAAAAACTCTTGCCAAGTTACCTACGTGCTGTATTGGTAAACTGTCATGCAAAAGTGGTTTTTAAGAGCATCTAAGTTTAAACTATCTATAGCTATAACCTAGGAGTCTACAAGTATTCGTCTGTATTCGTAAGTATTCGTCAAGTAGTAGTCTGATATAATATAAAATGTATGAACAATGATAATTATTAATATAATGTAAATTGTTTAACTGTAATATTGAGTACCTATACTTTTTGATTTATAACAATTTAAATTGCAATGCCTTAACAGGCAACTAAGTTCTAAGAACCTATATATTTGTTAACGTCTTCAAAATTGTGCACTTAGTTCGCAGTAAAGAATTTGAATTTGAAATTTGAATTTGAATAGGTATTGAGTAAGTAAACGTACACATCGCCTACTTACTATAAAGTTAGATAGTAGTCAAAACCAAGCGTAAAAAACCAGACAAGTGCGTGTCGGACCACGCACAATGAAGGGATCCGTAGTTAAAATTACAAATTAACAATTTTCGGACTTTTTCCTTTACTTGTGCTGTCAGACCTTGCTTCTTGAAAAATTTCATGATTTTAGGACAACTGGAAGTGCCCTATAGGTTTTGATTTACTTGCGAGTATTAAAATATGTCACATAAATGGCCGTATTTTTTTATTGCGTTTACTTAGAAGCTTGATTTTGACAGACAGAAAGACGGACAACGAAGTGATCCTATAAGGGTTCCGTTTTTTCCTTTTGAGGTACGAAACTCTAAAAACTAACTCAAATCCAATCTTTTAATCACCGATCAGTATTCACAACAGCATAATATTACCACACACTGCAAACGGTCATCAACACTTGGTATCATAATGATTGCCATCGAGCCACCTTTCTCCTCACATTAAAATACCTTGGGGCTTACAAAACCTAAACTTGTTCTGGATTTGTCACCATATACGCAGTGGTTGTACCAAAATGTACGTCCTTGCTACCTTATACGAAGACTGTGCTGCAACAGTCACGATATACTGCTGGTATTAAGGACAGAAGGCATGTACATCATTTGGGAGGCGGGTTTTTAAGAGAATGTACATGAGGTATGTCCTCGAAGGTGGTAAGGGTACACACACCGGTATTAAGTCATATGCCCCTGGTACTTCCATGTTGATACTGTTGTGAATAACCGGGCACAAATCTAATCTCTAGCGAGCAGTAGCTATAGTAACTAAGAGTTCCGTAATGAATAATCCCAATAAAATTTTCCCCGATCCCAAGACCGATCCCAAGACCGATCCCAACTGATCAACTTCTGAGAAGAAATGGCGAAAGAAACTCAGGAGTCTGAGATCAAAATGCGAACTGCCCCTCTGTTCTTACCGAGTGCAGGTACCCTGAGATCTACAGGATGTCCCGTAAATAATGGATAAACCGTGAAGTAGTTTTTTGAAGTAAAATCTTCTTTAGGCGCGTTGAGCGATTTTAAGTCAGAATTTTTTAAAACGATTTTTGGTAAATCTTACGGGTTCGCATTATCGCGTTCGCGACACCACGACACCGCGCATAGTTTTAAAATTTATAAATGCATCTTTGCCGAATGCTCTAAATTAAGTCTTTTACCAACTGATGAACGTTGTTTTTATTTTACATGTCAAAATCAATGAAGACATTTTTATAAATGGTCATGCGTTTTTGTGTAGAACAATATACAGACGATGAACAAAAAAAAGTGTTGGTCAACGGCCTTTTACCCAGATGGCATAGAACAAAATGTAGCTTTATGAATGAGTCTTTTGCAGTGATCCTACTATTGGTTTAATTTTATTATTCAGTTTGTTTGAAATTTATTTATTTTTAATTTTAGTTGTTCATATCACTATATGTCTGTCTCTGTGTATGCTAAGATCTTTAAAACTACGCAACGGATTTTGATGCGGTTTTTATTTAATAGATAGAGTGATTCAAGAGGAAGCTTTATGTGTATAAAACATGCGCGGGCGAAGCCGCGGGCAAAAGCTATAATTGAATTAGAGCTAGTTAAAAAAAAACTAACACAGTTATTCAAAAGTTTTAACTACACTTCTGTCAGCACTGCCAATTTTTTTTTTTTACAATAAAAAGACCAAAATTGAAAAAAAAAAATCAAATTGTTTGTTGGAAATCAAGTGAGCTACCTACCCATTTCGTTTGAATCAAACGTGACGGGTAGGTAGCTCACCTGATTTACTTACGGGACACCCTGTATACCGAGTTCAAGATATTTGTGGGATCATATAATTATTTTATATCTTGCAACTTACGAAATTTGTATGATTACGCAATTAAAACTGCCAATATTTCACTTCATTACACAACATAAACTTAAAATCGATCTTCCACCATTCGCTGCATGCACTTAACACGTATAATACATATAATTACTGGCGCTGGTAATAAATCGTTATTGATTCCATCAGATCGGAATACTCCTATGAGCTTTAGAGCTCGCTCACGATCGATTAAATTAAAATGTCATCCACGAATAATATATTTGCCAGTCTTATCTATAAACAGGTATTTTTTGTACAGCTGCTTCTAAAAGTGATTGGAGAAAATATAATATTTCGCACGTCTTCTTACGACCTTTGCAAAAATAGTGTCATAGTGAAAAGTTTTGCAGGTTGGCAAGGTTGATAGCAGGACGGTCTGCCCAGGATGATCTAAAATTCATTTTTTTTAACGCTTTCAGGGGGAAATAAAAAACATTCACAAAGATTCAAGGGGGAATAATAAAAGCTCCTGAAGTGACTGATGTCCTGGTACCTAAAATGTAACGTTACTTTAAATTCCTAACAAAAAATACTTCAATCAATCTGCCTAGCCTTTTCCCAACTATGTTGGGGTCGGCTTCCAGTCTAACTGGATGCAGCTGAATACCAGTATTTTACATGGAGCGACTGCCTATCTGACCTCCACAACCCAGTTACTGGGTAATACCCCATGGTAAGACTGGTTGTCAGACTTTCGGCACGGAGGAATCTCGTCATGTAAAGATGGTCACCCATCCACTGACCAACCCCGGCAAGCGTAGCTTAACCTGACGGATCGACCCGTGCGGCTGTTATTACTTAGCCACGAGCTCCTAACAAAAAATACTTGTTGACATTAAAATAATAATGTTACATTGTAGTTCTGCAATTTTCTTTGCGAATGTACAATAGATGTTTTGGATTACTTTTAATAAAGTTTCACAAAAAATGGTCCATCCGTTCCGAGCTTATCAATGAGAAACGAGTTCGCCTCAGGCATTACCACTGCACAGTAATATTATACGTTCATAATTTACAGTAACAGCAGCAGTACTAGCTGTGCGTGTATTAGGGATGATGACTAAAAATTTATTTTTTGTCCGTCATAGAGATTATTAAAAAATATTGGACACGTATTTTTCTTTTTTTACGTAATCAATAAAGTACGGCGATACATTGAGTTAAAATATGGCATGACGTCACGCGTAGCTAGGTTTTATACGTACAAGTGACGTAGCGAGCCCCCACTCCCCAACTTTAATGCGTGATAGCTAAGTATTTTTTTATTAATATGTTATAGCAAAAAATACGTGTCTAATATTTTTTTATTATCTGGCTGACGGACTAAATAGAATTTCTTTTTTTTTACCCAGGCATCATCCCTATTGTGCTTGCGTATAAAATATTTACATGGTTTTAATCCATGGAACGTACTCAATATCGTGATTTGGGGAGTCACCTCTCTTCTTTTCCCAAAAATCTGTTTAAGAATTTTGGCGTCACGACTCACGACGGGCGACAGTGTTTAAGGCTTGTCCGTCGTAAAAAGCGCGGTCACTGTCGGACTGCATAGAAAAGAAAGAGAAGCGCGATGGCACAACGCTTGCAAAATATGAACACTTTTTAACCGACTTCCAAAAGGAGGAGGTTCTCAATTCGTCGGAAACTTTTTTTTTTTTTTTTATGTATTTTCCCCGATTACTAGAAAATGGCTCGAAATCGGAAATACTCAATTATATCTAAGTATATAACAGGTTGCGATTCGATTACTTTAATATGGTTTATGCTCGTCAAAATAATGGTAATGGTGACTTTACCATGACTTCACCATTTCTCCTGGTTCTTACTAGGAGAACTCCTCAACAATTAACGTCCCTGCATCGGGAAAAGCAACATTTTGTAAAACGTGATGAGCAGTTGACATTGGGTTATTGTAACTTAGATAAATTACAAACTGAACCACTAAAAAGTGAAAAATAAAAACTTTTTTACAAAAACAAAAACCGACTTCCAAAAAAAACACTACAAAGTGAAAAATAACTTTAATTTCGGAAGTCGGTGGCAAAAAACTAAAATACAGATCCAAAGACACCGACTTCCGAAATTAAAGTTATTTTTCACTTTGTAGTGTTTTTTTTGGAAGTCGGTTTTTGTTTTTGTAAAAAAGTTTTTTAATGAAAACTGTAGGAGTACTAGGGTAACGACTCGAGAAAATAGACCTGTATTTAGGTTTTTCTTTCCTTAATTCTACAAACTAAAATAGATTTCAGGATACATGAAATCACTTCTTATGTATTGTATATTACTGTGTATTTTTTCCTATCAGAAAGATGCTATAGTTACTGTAAAAGATGGTCACAAAGTTACTTAGTTTCGCCGAATTTTCGGAAGGTAACAGGTACTTACCTATTCAGAATAGGCATAATGAGTCCACTCTGGAATAAAGATTTGGCCCATAATACAGGGAAATCCACTGTAGGAGTTGCTAAAGGTTCCAAAAGAACAAAATCTTTATATTAAGTAAATGTAAAATTAAAAACGACTTGACCTCTTGGATACTAATCAGGCGTTAACATTAAGCTAATCTCAATTTAGTGTTTGGTGCAATCCACACAGTAAGAGGCCACTATTTAATAAACACCATTGAACGGAGAATTTTAAATGTAGGCGTTAAATAAACTATTGCTTAATTCACGTGGGCCTCAAGGTGCAATCGACCTCTGCAGTTCTGTCGCAAATCTTCCTTGTTATTTATGTTTTCCTGGTACCTGCCGGTGAGAAAATATGCATTTCTGTGGTCATTTCATTGATTAAAGAAAGTCAGCGGTAGTCCACTCTTGGTTTTTTTGTTTGTTGGGATTTGGACATCAGACCTGTGTTTCCTGAAGAAATATTCACATTTCACCAGTATGTTTAAGTCCAATGTTTGTATCCCAGTCCCTTGTGTCCCATGTGTTAGGTTTCTCGTAGGAAATTCTGTAGTCCTAATCCTGGTCAAAATATTTTGACCGTAAATAAGGCCGTATATTTGGTCGAATATGATTAAAACTGGGTTCAGCAACTTGCAAAATCATTCTTTCGGGGTGACTCTGAGATAAAAAAGAATAATAAAAAGTGTCATTTTTAAGTTCATGACAATGTCACTATTTATTTGCACATAAGATTAATTTCGCAAAGACATCGGTCATAAACTTCGTAATTTAACACTTTTGTGAAATTTCAAAGACAATATTTATTGAGTGACAACTAGAGATCGGATAATCGGATGCATATTAACCTAAAGTTGAGGTGTTGGCTAAGTATGGAGTGGGCTTTTGGATTAAAAAATCCCAGAATTCCGGTATCGGCCAATTTTGACTTCTGATTATAGAATCGAATGTATAATTTACTTAGGTTCAGATGTTAGTTAATATGGATTGCACTAGAAAAAAAAGAAAATCCCGCGATTCCGGAACGAAAATTTTTAAGTTCTGATTTTGGAATCGAATGTTTTAGTTAGGTACTTGCGTTCAGGTATTGGATAATATGTATTGTACTTTGTATTAAAAAAATCCCGGGATTCCGGGATTCACAAATTTATAGTTCTGATTATAGAATCTAATGTATATTTACTTACGTTTAGGTTTTGGCTATTAAGGAATGCACTTTTGTGTCGATCGTCAAAATGTCGCGATTCCGGAATTGATAAATTAAGTATTTTTTGAAAGGGTAACTTTTTATCACTAAATTTTCATAGGGTGTTCTACTCATGAGCAACTTTGACTATGGGATCAACCCGTAAATCACGAAACATAAGTCAGCTGTTTCATACATTTTGGTCGAGTAGGTATTGAACTTTTGTTTCAAACATCGTAATTTTTTTTTTAAATTCAGAGTTGGTCCCATAGTGAAAATATTTTCAAATTTTTCGTCATGGGTACTATTCATGGTTTTCGAGGCTGTTACAGCTGATAGTGACATTAAAATGTAAATCCAAGATGGCGGCTGCGAAAATTTTCTAATTTTTCGTCATGGGTGTCGTTTTATTGGTTTTCGAGGGTGTTAAAGCCGATAGTGACACTAAAATGTAAATCCAAGATGGCGGATGCAAATATTTTCTAATTTTTCGTCATAGGTGTCGTTTTATTGGTTTTCGAGGGTGTTAAAGCCGATAGTGACATTAAATTGTAAATCCAAGATGGCGGATGCAAATATTTTTTAATTTTTCGTCATGGGTGTCGTTTTCATGGTTTTTGAGAGTTTTAAAGCCGATAATGGCGTTAAAATGTAAATCCAAGATGGCGGCTGCGAAAGTTTTTTAATTTTTCGTCGGATGTCGTTTTATTGGTTTTCGAGGGTGTTAAAGCCGATAGTGACACTAAAATGTAAATCCAAGATGGCCGATGCAAATATTTTTTAATTTTTCGTCATGGGTGTCGTTTTCATGGTTTTGGGGGGTATTAAAGCTGATAGTGACATTAAAATGTAAATCCAAGATGGCGGCTGCGAACATTTTTAAATTTTTCGTCATGGGTGTCGTTTTCGTGGTTTTCGAAGGTTGTAAAACCGACCGAAATGTTCGCAGCCGCCATGTTGGATTTACATTTTAATGTCACTATCAGCTTGAATACCCTCCAAAACCATGAACACGATACCCATCACATATTTTTTTTAATTCGCAGCCGCCATCTTGAATTTACATTTTAACGCCACTATCGGCTTTAAACCCTCGGAAACCATGAAAACGGCACCCATGACAAAAAGTTTGAAATTTTTTGCAGTCGCCATCTTGGACTTACATTTTAATGTCACTATCAGCTTTAACACCCCTGAAAACCATGAAAACGACACCCATGACGAAAAATTAAAAAATATTTGCATCCGCCATCTTGGATTTACATTTTAGTGTCATTATCGGCTTTAACACCCTCATAAACCAATAAAACGACACCCATGACGAAAAATTAGAAAATTTTCGCAGCCGCCATCTTGGATTTACATTTTAACGCGATTATCGGCTTTAAAACTCTCAAAAACCATGAAAACGACACCCATGACGAAAAATTAAAAAATATTCGCATCCGCCATCTTGGATTTACATTTTAGTGTCACTATCGGCTTTAACACCCTCGAAAATCATTATAACGACACCCATGACGAAAAGTTAGAAAATTTAGCAGCCGCCATCTTGGATTTACATTTTAACGCCACTATCGGTTTCACAACCCTCGAAAACCGTGAAAGCGTCACCCATGATAAAAAAAAATTAAATGTTGGCAGCCGCCATCTTGGATTTACATTTTAACGTCACTATCGGCTTTAAAACCCTCGAAAACCATGAAAACGGCACCCATGAAGAAAAATTTGAAAATTTTGCAGCCGCCATCTTGGATTTACATTTTAACATAACTATCGGCTTTAACACCCGAATTAAAATGGTTGTCCCTGGAAGGTTCCAGAGACAACCATTTTAATTCGGCAGTTTTGTATTTCTCGCGGGGATCACGTGTAACAAACGGAATATTTATGTGATCCCGATTTCCCGGTATTTCCAAATAAATAAAACCACGTTATTTATGAAGTCGTTTCCATACCATGTATCCGATTAGTTGTGCATTCCTACATTTTCTGGAATACCGGGATTTATAGTAAGAAAAAAAATGCTAAGAAGCCGCTTCCATACTTTGTTAGCAAAATATTAACTTTAGGTTAATATGCATCCGATTATCCGATCTCACTGACAACACAAGATGTTTCACATAACTGCTTGTGCAGTGGACCATGCGAAAGGTTACTGTACAATAATGTACGAAGTATCATTTGTTTGCAGACCATTCCATTACGTAAAGACTTATCGTAATATTTGCAATACAACACGTCGTCAATGCTGTGACACCTCTTAATTTTGTAAAATATAAGTAGACCATTTTAAAAATCGTCTCAGGTCGACTTTTTTTAAATTGTACAGAATTTACTTTAAAAGTTTCCTCCAACTTTGGTACTTGATTTAAGCCAAAAGAAGATTTATGTATTTGCAAAAAAACAATTTTCAGAATCTCGTTGTTTTCCTTGTCTAACTTAAGACACGCAACTTTACAGTGTTTAGTTTGATGGTGGTCAAAAGGAAGGTAAATTAATAAATTCAGATGCTGGATGCTCATAAAATAGTCTGGGTTATGTTTTGCACTAGCATAATACCTATATCATTAATGCACACATAATGAGTACATTTTTATTACTCAATCACGCTTCACTAGATAATGTAGTTCTAATATTAAAACCAGGGCCACACTAAACATACATTAATTGAGATTATTCGCCACAAAAAGCGTTTTCATGCGAACAAAATGATGTAATGGAAGCTTTATTAATGCTTAATTAAAGTATTAGTAAGAAATCACACAAATAAAAACGTAATGAGGTCATTAAACCTTCGATGGATCATAATGACACCCGCTCGCTGTGTTGAGTAAAAGTATTGAATGGTGTATGAGAGGAGCGGGGGGCGATTTAGAATATATATATATTTCATATTGCTGGAATTATAGACGGACGAAACGTATGATTTCTTGAAAACGGTCAAAAAGGAGGTTTTTTAAAGCAGTGTATCTCATAAACCGTAAATAATTTTGACAAATAAAAATGTGATATTTTCAACTGCTTTTCTCATACAGTGATGGAACTCAAAACATAATAAAACATACTTCAATGCACCAAAAAAATCCGGCCTTTTATCCTTTTCTTCAGTTTTTCATACTTAATAGCAAAGCTATCGAACGATTCAATAATGTGTGTTGGTTCTTCGAGTCTCATTATTTTTCTATTTCAGTCCTTGTGGGCTTTCAAGCCGTACTCTCTGTCTTAAATATTTCCATCACCAATGTGAAAAAAAAATGTTTTCAACTCGCTATTCGGCTTTGACTTGTGTCGCCGCAAACTAAGTAAGTAATGTTACTAGCAAGTGACCATTTGCTTTCGTAATCAGTCCAGTAGCCACGACCGGTGCGCCAATGTGGGACATATCGACACACCAAATATGTAAACATTATCATATTCTTGCTCCAAGGAGTGATACTTGGGTGCCGAAATTGGGGCAAGGATGTCGAAGGCACAAAATCGGGATGTGCCACATTATATCCAGCAGTGGAATTGTTGTCAAATAACGTTCTGCCACGAAAACTCGAGAAGCATATTTCATACAGCATTCTTGTACATAATATGTTTATCTTGGCTTGGAGTATTTATAGTGAGAATTTTTCGTAGTCCCATTTCTACGGATATACTACTTAACAGGAGTTTTTAGTTTCTATTATTCAGGTAATCACCGCTCAATTATTCAGTAAAGAGGTTGAATTCCAGATTAAGTAGAAAATTAACGTACGTTGCAACAATTTCCTTGTAACCTTTATTGCAATAAATTCCTAAAAATATTTGTGTTAATCATCATTATAAAATATATATACAGCAGAGGACCCTGAATTTAAAAACAATAATTCAGAATTACACGAGACAATGCTGCCAGCCTTTTGGGCACTTTTCCTGGTGACAGCGATGAGGACGAATGTTTTATACATAAAAAAAACCATTTTAATATCGATGAAATAACAGAATAAAGTACGGTCTTAGTGCGAGTGCGCACTGTGGTGCGTTTCCGTTAGTTCTGCGGCACTGGGCGGGGCCTACAGTAACAAAATGCATGACCGCAGTGCGAGCACTTCAAAGACATTCCATACTTCACAGATTATGCGGTAAAAAAACGCACCGCAGTGCGCGCCCCCCCCTTAGTCACAATTCGCGGATACTTCAACTTCAATAAGTATCCGCGAATTGTGACTAAGACCGCACTTTATAGGCATATATTCTGTAGGTGATCATATCAATATATGATCACCTGCAGAATATATGCCTAGATGAAATATTGATAGATGGATCGTAAAAAAAACATTAGGTTTCACAACTTATCATACAATAATGGTTAGGTACTTGATGATCGCGACGTCTATATATCATGATTTAGATTATCATCTGAACTTTGAACTAAGCCTGTGTATGACGAGATTGTATTTAATAATGATAGCCTTCTGCCTGTGAAGTGTGGTAATAGAACAGCATCTAATGTGTACTTACATTTTGTAAACCACAGATTAAAATAAGGTGAGCCAGCAGCGTGGTGGTCCATAATAGTTTCTTCTTTCTCATCGTCTGCCGAGCCTTTTACCACACAACCCAGTAACTGGCTAATACGATACCCTTTGGTAAGACTGGTTGTTAGACTTTCAGGCTCTCGACGACCCGTAACGACTGTCAAAGATCCACGAATGACAGCCGGGACTAACGACCTAACGTGCTTTCCGAGGCACAGAGGTGTCTCGGTATGTAAAAGTGGTCACCCATCCACGGACTAACCGCGGCAAGAGTAGCTTAACCTGACCGATCGACTCGTGCGGCTGTTATTACTTAGCCATCTTTCTGTGAGGAGAGAACAAAAAGGCTGGCATAAAAGTCTTTTCACATACAAAATAATACTTTAGAATGTTCCTCGAACTTTATGAGGTTCATAGATTTAGGAACTTAGAAAATATTACTCGTATTATAGTCAACGTAACATATTGTAGTAATGTTATGTGTGAATAAGAAGCAAGATCTGAAACGAAAGTATTAGGACTATGATCTGAACCTTATTTATTATAACTATAACTGAGATTATAAACTGACAAAAGGAATATCAATACATTTTCACGACATGTGTTGTTCAATAAAGCAGTGAATGTATGATACAAACTTGTAAAATTGTCAGATTGTCCCCTGTCATTTGTCGGTTTTATTAAATAGGCCCCTGGAATGACCCCACAACTTGCTCTACACAAAAATATATATACGCAGTAGAACGTCATCATTTAATTTTGTTTTAAAAAGTGTTAAATCTAATAGCTTTTGTTTTTATAAAAAACTAATTGTGTTTTTCAATTGTTACAGGAAGTTTGGTGCAAAATGCGGTCAAAGCCACGGTTGTTGGTGATGTGAACAACGCAGCTAGTCCAATGTACGATAACACGACAAGGTATGGACAAATAGAATTAGAATTATTACAATTTAAACGCTACTGCAATCAGAAAGATGTCCCTATTAGAACAACTACCTAGTTAAATTTAATGTCACAGGTTACCATGAAAGATTTAGTCTACAAATAGATTTGTATTGTTTCTAAATCAACAACACCATTATTTTAACTATACGAACATTTCATTGCTCTATGTATTTTAAATTTTCCATAGTGATTTATTTACTCATCTATATTTAAATTGTCACTATCATCATTTAAAATTATTCATATATCTATATTCTGTTTACTGTTTCAAAACATAGAAATGGGGAAACATCAAATTAGTCTATCCATTTCATAAACCGGGTCTAAGTCGGCAAAACTTTTTACAGATAAAAGCAAAACCGATGATACCGAAACGCAAATTGCCGAGTTGACGGTAAACCAAACAGTAACCGAGGTACCAAGTCCCGGGTACCTCATCTGCCCAATGACTGATGAAATTGTCAAGTCGGATAATGCCGAAGATGGCGATAAGGTAGCCAAAGATACGAGAGTCGATACCGAAACGAAGGAAACGAAAGAAACTAAGCCGAGAAGTGTATCATTTAATAGGGACGTACACGTCAAAAGATTCGGTGAGTCAACGAATGTCGATATCTAACTGACTCGGTTACATCTCTTTTTCTAGAGAAGGTACTATCGTTTAACACACTAATTTTTCATGTATCTGTGTATCGGAAATCTGACAAAAGATGTTGTAAATAACAAAATAATAACCGATTCACCTTGGAACTAATACGTTCAAATTAATAAGACTAATTTTAACAACGTTTCCTCTTTTTTGTATTTTGTGTATCTTCCGCCGAAGCTTGTTATTTTTAATTTAAAATCCTGTATCTTTATTAGTTTTTATATATTGTCGTTTTGCCTTGATAAGTTCTTGTGATTGGGTTTCTAGAAATTATACGATATGCTTATGTCTATTATTGTGGAATGTGTATGTTGATGTTTTGATTAAATTTATTAACATAATACGCACTTGAATATGCATTATTCTTTCGTGTTGGGATTAAAATACGACGGCTTCATGCCGTTGATAAAAATACACTGCGAGCAAGTTTGATTTAGTAAGTCTAACTACTATAGCACACGACTCTCGGTGGCTCTTCAATACCTACGTATTACGATTAATAATTTAATGAATTATTAATAATAAAGTGAATAAAAATGTTAAACTTCAAAGTGTGTCATCAATATACCGACCGACACATAACAGAATATTTAATTGCATAATCTAGACAAAAAAACAATACAAGAAACGAGGACATACCAAACAAAAAATAATAAAACAAACATAATTATGATCATAATTGTCTGCAATTGAACGTGGCGAATCATAATTGGTATATATTTAAATTTTAACGAGCGGTCACAGACCATCGCTAGTTTATAAAACAAATATTTGTATAGAAACAGTTTATTCATGAAATTGAGACGAAAGTGTAAAATGAAATAACAAAAAGATAACGTTATGCGTAATTGTTGTAACTATGTGTTTTGTAAGAACGATTTTATCTATTTTTGTGTTACTGGAATATCAAATAGATGCAGGACGAAATAAAGCAACAAAACTTTGCTTGTTGTTACGAAAGGTTTTTGTTTTGTCTAGCTCATAATGAGGAGTCTTAAAATGTTTTCCTCTTTAAGTAGAAACTTAATTGGTACTGTAAAATGTGGGTAAAGAAACAGACCCTTCAGAAAATTTATTATTTTTTCCAATATCTTGGACTATTCAAAATTAAATTTAAGGACTAGTAAAAAAAAGAAATTGAAAATTAAATATTGAATGATATTTGAATGAAGTGGAAATTTCCACTAACTTTGAATGGTTTTACTTTACCATTCATAAGGACGTTACTGCTATTTAATCATAATAATGCTCTCTTTAACACATGCAAAATATCTGCATGGCTTTTTTCGTAGGCCTTTCGTCATGTTTGTTACTTGCTTGTGTTAGTGACATTGTTTCTCCGAAACGACGGAGTTGCCTTTGTGTAGTTATTACGAATAGTATGAGGTACTTAAAAGCTGGTTTTTAGGTAGACACCATCGACCTTGACCGCTGCAGGTCGGTATGGTGGACAATTTAAGCTAAATGAATATGCGATTCTGACATAGTGGTTATACTTTTACAACTTTGAGTTTTTAGCGTAATCTTGTCAGTGACATTTTTTTAGTTGACAGATGCCATGTTGGTCCAGCACCCTAATGGTGTAACAAACTATTAATCGGAATCTGAATCATTTTGAAACAAATTGCTAATCCATTGCTTTACATGTTCGGTAAATAGCTGTAATACATGTCTTGTTTGTTTCACAAATACTGGATATTGAAAAACACTGTTATGTAAATCCATATTATGTCCGTGCTAGAGATACTGAAGTGAGCCTAAACGCCTAGACTTGCTTACTATCGTGGCATCTGTCCTCGTGTCAATGCTACTCATTCAGTAGGAATGCTGCTCAGAATAATGATCAGTGTCACAAGGATGTTACAAAATACCTTTCTTGAGAGATTTTACATAGGTCATTTGAAATTTTGGGGGATTAGTTGGTGAATAGAAAGCATTCGCGAATAATCTTTGACACGGAGAAACGTCATTTGCGGTTGATACAAAAATAACCTAAGGCAATCTTTACGGGTAGTCTCGAAAGTGTGACCACCGATCCTGACCTTTGTATATCAATGTTCCGCAGTTGGGTAGCAGAGGTCAGATTGTGGTCGCTTCATGTAAAATACTGAACTGCATCAGGTTAGATTAAATGACGACCTCAAAATTGTTGGGAATTTGTTAGGAAGATGAACTACTACGCCGTTAGTTCCTTGTTTGAGGCCACATTTAGAACTTATTTCAACGCTCTTAGAACATTGGACATTTTCCGGTAATAAATCTAATCGATCGTCCATCATCAAAATATTCCCAACCACGACCAGTCGACCACGATACCAACAGCTTTTTTCACCAATCATCGGAACATCTTCATCAAAAGACATGTCATGTTTATCATCATTAAGTTCAACAAAAACTATGACATGAACATCATTGTTTTGTACCCTATCGTGATTATAACAGAATAGTTAATCAGTAGGGACTGACAGATAGTCATCTTTACATACAAGCTTTGCAGTTTTTTATAGTAATATTTTTGGCATCACGAATTAGTTGAGGAATTCATTCAAACAACTTGACGACTGACTGTGAAGATAAAATCATTGTTTTTATAATAGCTGTTTGTAGAAGAAATTAAACTATGTTCTGTGTACGTAGGTATGTGTAATCATCGCTCTGCTTCCGTTTCAAGAGTACCTATGGATGCCGTTGATATAACATACTATATATCTGTAATCTTGGAGGTATAGCAGTAGTCTACGCAGAGATCTGCCTTAAATTCGGATAGACCTTGACTACAACTTAGATCTAAAATATATTCAAATATACCAGAAAATATAACATCTTTTCTTGCTGACAGCAAAACTGAAAATTCGCGCAACACTTTTTTAACTTCACTATCCTTATGATGTCCTTACCTTGCACACCACTTAAATACAAGGACATTCATACTTGCATCATCAAATTTCCCAGACACGTCAAGATGCTAAAGACATTAATCTAAACGTCAATTTTTAGTTATTCATGGTATTCCAATTATTTTTTATCCTACTTGCGGGACAATTGTTTGGACGATCCAGTCGTAATCAAGCCATAGTGATGTGGACTCTGTTCAATCTTGGAATATCACTATTTAAGATAGCATTTAAGACAAGTACAAAGTGGACGAAAATGAAGAGTCAGTTTTCAAACATAGGTAAACTTCTCAAAATTTTTGAGGCATCATAATTTAATGGCACTCGAAAAATTCAACTAAGACTTCTTAAATGTTTCTGGGTGGTCAATATCGCGATAAACATAAATATGCATACACACATACTATGTGCCCCGTGGTAGTATATATTCTCAGTGCAATAGTTTAAAACTTAGTATCTGTTAAGCACTCCTAGGTTGGAAGCCAATCACAATTACCTAATAATTAATACTAATCCATTCACATACATGAAGCAACAGAAAACAAAACACGTTCATAATTTCTTCCCCACACTTCCTTACAATAGTAAAAGTGCCCGCTCTGCCTTCGGGCTACGTTGACCGGTTGTTATACAATACAATATACGAGTAGCATTACCACATTCTTACATACTCGTAGATCTTGTATGAAGAGATAAGGGTTTACGAAATGTGGCGAGAGCGCCAAATTATTTTATTGGTTTGTAATCACTTGTTGATACATCGGCAGGCTCTTATTATGTAACGATGCTTGTGTTACTACGAGTAGTCTAAAACAATTAGAATGCTTCGACAAAAAATCTTAATTATTAAAGTATTTTCACTAACAGAGTAATAGCCTTCTCGAAACACAGTGATACTCCATTAGTGAAAATCCTTACCAATGTTACTTGCTATTATAATATTACTAGCTTTTGCCCGCGGCTTCGCCCGCGCATGCATTATACTTATAAACCTTCCTCTTGAATCACTCTATCTATTAAAAAAAACCGCATCAAAATCCGTTGCGTAGTTTTAAAGATCTAAGCATATATAGGGACAGACAGACAGCGGGAAGCGACTTTGTTTTATAATAAGTAGTGATAGTGATATCAATACTGCTTTCAGTTCAAAGGGCCTAGACAAGTAACAGTTGCTTTCAAAGCGTTTCGATTTCTCCAAAAATCTTTCAACAGGATTGAAATAAGCATTTCGGTAGCTTGTGTGAGTGCCATGCATTTTTGACTTTTCCGTCATCGTTATTGCTGATAGAATGTCGCTTTGCTTAGGCCATCTGATTCTTGTAAATGTAGCCACAGATCACATAGAGGAGAAATTATTGGAAAGGGGAGTAAAAAGACTGCTAAACTGATACATTTATGAAAAACTAGTCTCGAACCCTTAAGAATATCGGGATAAAAAGTATTACATCTGTTAACTATCTGTGTACCTCATCAAAAACGTTCATTTGCGTGAAATAGTAATAAACATCCATACATCCACACAAACTTTCGCGTTTATAATATATTAGTAGGATGGTTTTATAGTTTTTTTCCTACCGGATAAATTTACCTGTAACAACATTATTTATGTTTCGTCAGCAGTCCGGTACCTCAATACATTATAAAGTCACGTTTAGCAATCACTCCTTTATAAACCAATTTAATCTATCTCTTTCAAACCAAAGGTTTAAAATCATCTTCATCAAAGACAAGGTGTAATACTGACACAACAAATCGTAAATCATTGGTCGTCAGCAATCATAACTAGAATCGTTATGTTTGATAATTGGATTGGATTCTTCTAATTTATTGTGACTAGCAATAAATCTTATAAGTAATGTATTTAGAATTACAGTTTTTGTATGTGTTGGGAATTGACTTGGTTCTAGAGTATCCTAAAGCCCATAGGCTTTAGGATACTTGATGAGAAGATAAGCACTGACATATGCCTACGTCACATTCAGGGCGAAGGTAAAAAACCGGTCAAGAGCGAGTCGGACTCGCGCACCGAGGGTTCCGTTCCGATTTCAGAAAAAGTGTGCTATTTAGAGACATCGTTTTATTTTTCCTGTAATTTTTACATAAACTTCTATCACATAGAATAATTTCAGATTTTTCTCTTTGCAAACTTCGGAGATAACTGTATTTTTTTTACATTTTTCATCAAAAGTCGTAAACTGTGCGGCCTAAAAAAAAAATAAAAAAGTGTTTGAGAATGTGCAAACAGCGCTCTTTTATAAGATACCCTACCCACATGCCCTAGTAGCCCCACTTTGAATTTTTAAGACCCCCTTTCAGTGTCTGTTGCAAAAAAAAATACATATATTTTTATTTCTTTCTTATTTGCAAAATAGTTGGGTAAACGTCATCTAAAACTGTTCCAAATTTCTTGTTGATAACCTTAGTAGTTCTTGAGATATCCAGCTGTGACAGACAGACAAACTGAGTCACACCATAAGGGTTCCTTTTTTACCATTTTGGTACGGAACCCTAAAAATGAATGGAACACTCAGACTGGAAAGTATTAATGGGTCATCTGAATAGAGAACTTCTTGTTATTACTATTAACTCACAAAAGCGTCTTAATATTTACTAACAGTTAAAGACGAAAAAAATTAGAACACAAAAAACATTTAGATCAAAAACTATCAGATAGACTCATTACCTCGAAAATCGATTATATCGACATAAGTGGGCTCAAAGTCGTACCCTGAGGCACCCATTTGTGTCTTGCGTAGGGGGCGGGTCCTCTGCAATCTGGCGATACTCAGACGCTCCGAAAACGGCATGCGATGACGATATAAGACATATAAAGACAGTTTCTGAGTCGGCATTGACCTAAACGAAGGAGCCTTTTGTGGTCAACCGTTGCGAAAGTCACCGACAGAAACATTTTCAATGAATGTTAATAGTAAGATTGCGAATTTTGTTATAATTAATCATTTTATTAGTTTATTGCGAACGATTTCATTTAAAATGCGTAATGGATGTGGCTAGATTGACAAATGAGTTGTTTATCCCTGTTTTGATGTTAAATAAGTTGATATTGGAATTTGAAGAGTGCGTGGGTGATTGAGTGGCAATCTGTCTCTGTTGCGCTTATTTCAATCTTTACCAAACGTCTAATGGGTTTATGTGGGTTTAAGCGATGGCTTCTTCGCACTTATGACTACCGAGTGTAAAGTTTTATTAAAATGTTGCTTTTTAATTTGCTTGTTTTTCAAGGTAAAACTTTACAATTTTGATTTCTTTGACCAGTAAGTTTTCAGTAGATTAATTCATTGTAATTACTTCCTCATATCATTCTCCGTTAAAATAATTAAATTGATATTATATGGGTAACTCATGCAACCTTTCAAATCAGTGCAGTCATTTATATTTGCGGCGTGAACTATAACCGTAAATGTTGATTAATATTTATGTTTTATTATGATTACTATTATTTTTTGATATTCGAAGACATTTATAAGAGAAGGAATGGGCATAGCATACCACCAAGCTTTATCATATTTTCCTTCAATTCTTAATCATTTGTTCTAGAAAATCTATACTTTTTCATGGTCATCTTAGCCTCGAAGCTTATATACACTATTATTAATATTCGCCTTCAATCTCTACCTTCATTAAGTCCTGTTCTTAAATATGTAGGTCAGTCTGGTTAAATATTTGATCGTTGTCCATGTGGGCTCATCAAGGATTTTAATCTGCAAATGCCATTGCCATCAGTCTGTACACTGCTGTCAGGGCTTACTACTGTCGTAATACTACTAGTCAAACTGAATGTGTGAAATGATGGTTTGTGTAAAATACATATGATATGACTGGAAAGGGGGTGACTTCAGAGATGACGGCTAATAGAGATGTATGAAAGAAGAAGACATGCTTCAAATGTATAACGATAAGTGCAAGAGGAGTCAAAATCTTTGGTATTGGTATAGTATCGGATTCTTCACAATGATACCGCCACATCAGTGGGTGTTGTAATGTATGTTGGTTTGTTTGGCTGTAACATCCTCTCGCTAATAAATTTGCCAACAAACTACGATCATTGATCTATCTGCCAAGTTACTTGATAAATGTCTATTGTAACTATTTGTATTGACTACGTGTATGTGTGTGTGTGTATTGATTTTAATTTTAACATAATTTCAGTTTGAACATGGGCTTCTAGCCCATGTTCAAACTGAAATTATGTTAAAATTAATTTGTGTTTTTAAAAAATCCGTGGATTTCATAGGGTTTGAAACTATTTGTCAACTAAACGGATATCTATATTGTTATAAAGATTTACTGGTATCTTCTATCTTGTCATCCCAAATAATAAATACTTCGAAATGACCTTAAGCAACTGGTTCAAAGTTATCTATCTTAAACCGACAATGTATATTATTTCTATGTATAAGCACTTAAATCAGAACGTTGCATGTTGTGTACGTTAAGTCTGACATTGGTGTGACAAATTGTTTCCGTAGGATATAGGTTATTAACTTATCGTTCCTTGCAAAAAGTTGTTCAAGGCAATAGATACAGTTTTTGTGAAGACCATAATTCATTTAAGTCAGCAGTAAGCAACATTTCTCTGAATTGGATTGATGGGGATTGGTGCAGGTAAAATTACTGGCCCATGACACTTGTCGGGTTCGTGGGTGGAACGCAAAGAGCATTACCTAGGTGGACGACGGTCCTGTTTAATTTTTTAAGAACTGTCACTAACTCTATAAAGAACTAGAACAGCTTAGATAACCAAAACAAATAAAAATAAAAGTTTTAGGTACTCGTAAAACAATGGCCACTAGATTATTATCTATCTGTTCCATTTCTATAAATAGCCACCTACAAAAAGTGATAAAATCTCCCATAGTAAACTCTTCTAAAACTGAATCTAGCTTAAATTCGCGAACATCTTTTTTGTGTACAAACTCACCCACGTTAAAACGGAAGCCTCCAAGGTTCACTGCCCACTAATGACTGTCTGCCTTTGTATATCAATCTCTTAAACACGGACACGTCAGTTTAGCACCTCTGCTTTAAGTACTATGTGTTTAAAGAATAAGGAAACTTAAAGGAAATACCGACCTTGTGAGATCAAAATGAAAATTCAAGGGCAGTGGTTTTTTGGATTTTGTTGTTTACTTTCCTTCTTTGAAAATAAAATCCTTTTTGCCTTATGCAAAACTGTATTACATCTTCACGAGTGGCGATATTAACCGACGTACCTTGGGCAGTCAGTTTCTCTTCCATTTTGCTAACTGGCAAATAATATTTATTTTTATGTAGTTTGTGTCGATCGATACGAGAATGAAGGTTTCGACTGTCCAGAGAAGGCCCAATGCAAGAAGTAAAATGATATATCTCATTATAATAGATTCCCTAGTTGGCATATTTTTTGTTAGTTTTAAATATTTATTTAAACAAACATGTTTCAAGTACTCAACGCTCTAAGTTCACATATTTCACAAGCCTACGTAAGAACTGGATTATCCTCTGCCAAGGTTTGTTTGTCATCATCTACACGGATATTTGTATTGGTGACTACTTTGATCATGTTTTATCGGAAGGTGACTAAGTTACTTTACGTGTGTTCATCGCTGTAATGGTCTCCTTCTTCTTTCTCGTCAGTATGAGGTATACAATACTACAGTAGATCACCCAGTAGTATAGCTTGGCTGAGATAGTATAGATTATCTAGTCATCAAGGTTGGTACTGGGTGCTGGCTGCAGAGAGTGCTTCAGCCGTATGATACTCGTGGTTTCTCATTTGATTCTTTGCTATACAGCAATCAAATCAAATCAAATCTTTATTGGAACAGAATAATAATAACAAATTTATTTTGTACGTAAATAGCATCAGACTCCTTCCTCAGTCAATATTTCTGGGAGTAAACTTGGTGAAAATGATATGTGCTTTTTTGAATGGCTTAGTATTCAGTATTTTGAGAAAAGGAGAGAGAATTATTATACCTACGTATCATCATCATCTGCATAGCCTTTTTCCCAACCCTATTGGGGTCGGCTTCCAGTCTAACCAGATGCAGCTGAATTTTACATGAAGCGACTGCCTATCTGATTTCCACAACCCCTTGGTAAGTCTGGTTGTCAGACTTTCGGGCTTCTGACGACCCATAACGACTGCCAAAGATCCACGAATGACAGCCGGTATCAACGGCTTAACGTGCTTTCCGCAACCTACATATTATATGAAAAGCAGTCAGTTATAGTATACCTACGTATACCCTATACACTGATTTTTCTATTTAACGTTCTGACATTAGATTTGACGGGTTCCAATGGTTCTATAAAAAATGACTGACAAAATAACTCTACAAAAATGTTCTATTTTTATACCTAACTTATTATTTTCCAGACTACTATCAAACATGGAAAACAAACTAGGCGTTAAGCTAACTTGTTCTTTGTGACGTATCATGCGCCCAGATGTTTATAGTTACCACAGGTGGTCACACAAACAAGGACATTACCTTCTACCAAGTGCAATACTGACATCAGTAACTGTGTTTAACGATGAACAGTCACGAGAATATACATGTATTTACTTGGCAAAATTCAATAGCGATTTCCTCTTGAAATAATTATTTTAACTTTGAGTTATGACTTTATGACCTATTTCTTCATGAAAAATATTCTATGTATATATGTATATTATACTTTTTTCTATACATTTTTGTTTTATTTTTCATTAAATTTCTTATTTTGTTATGCGTGGGTTCGATAAATAGTGAAACAAAATACCATAAAAACTTAAGAAGAAAATTGCTTTTGAATTTTTGCTAAGTGTTTTTACGCGTGACTGCATACATAGGTGGCTTTTCCACCTGCTTGACTCGGTCAAATCAACTCAATTTAAAATCGCCATTAAATCTTATGTTATGATGTCACTTTCACTTTATTGTGGAGGATTGTAGAGACAGAAATACATAAACAACTCAAAGTTAAGCGTCGTTTGAGGATTTCGGTGCCGCATTTATGATGACCATTGACATCGAGAATTTCAATTTATTCACTAACAATTTATATTGTGTTTGAAATAATTTTACATAATAAAAATAAAAAACACAAATACATATACAATTACAATTTCAAAATTACCAATACAACTTACATTGAAAAAAATACGATATTATTCAATGTCAACTTTAAAAATAATAATAATAATTAATTTTAAAAAAAATAAAGGCAATGGAACACTTGTCAGTAAAAATAATATCCATAATTATCATAAGTTCATCAAAGAGAGTTCATCAAAGAGATATGGAAATTACTGAGTGCCTCGAAGAGAATGTTTAACTGCCTACGAGTATTGCTATTCAAGAATTTATGATGGTGGTTACGGAATACGGTCTTATGAAGCCTGAAAGTTACATATAAATTTCCGCAGGTTCAGATGATATAATCAATCTTCCTAGCTTTTTTTCAACTAATGTTGAGGTCGGCTCCCAGTCTAACCGGATGCAGCTGAATACCAGATCAGATGACACAGCTTTTCAGAAAAAAAAAAACTGTAATTTATTTTTCAATTTTTATTTTATATTTTAGCAGTTCCTCTTCTTATTTATAGACAAAACTAGGCATTGATCAAACGACTAAGTTACTGTGTTTCGACGACTTCCGATCTGTTTAGATTTCCTTACATTTTTAGCACCCTTAGTCAACTGTGTTCAAGCTTACCACAAGATCTAATAAAGACATTTAAAAAGTAATTTTTACACGTTTTAGGATTATCTCAATTTCCCAAAAATATCTTAAAAAGTCTTCTTAGAATCACTGGAATGACAAATTATGTAGAATAAAATCCGTTTATTCACAATAATAATATCCTTGTCTGACTGGTATTAACAGTTATTGATGCCGACGTCTTGTGTAGACAACGGATCATCATTGTCACGGTCAGCGAGCGTGTTTCTTATTTTAATACATACTAATTATATATGTCAATACGTGTCGTCAAATTTCAGGGTGTGGTACAGTACATCAAACCGAACAACTTTCTCCATGGGACCAACATCGTAATCGCGAAAAAAATTCCAATTGTCCCTTAGAAAACTTTAAAACCTAGTCTACGTAAATGTAGAGACGGCTGCTTATTTTTTCGCGATTACGATGTTGGTGCCATGGAAAAAGTTGTTCGGTTTGATGGTCACACTCTTAAATTTGACGAGGATGCAAAACAACACGTTGTACCTATATGTTATTATATAAGGTGTATCTATTCATACACGAAATCTCTTAAGGAGGTCGTTGTTTTTTTTTTTTTTCTCTATTTCAGGTTTGGTCCCATAGTAAAAAATTCAAATTCAAATTCTTTATTTGCCAGAAAATACATTGTTTAACAATGACAGATCTTAAAGCCTAAAAGAAATTGTATTCTGCCTGCCAGCAAGCGTGCAAATTACATTCAATAGAGTCATTCATTTTCAATTTCATATCGTAGGTACCCGAAACACAAATTGTAAAAGTTGTTCATAATGACCCCTTAAGAGATTTCATGTATGAATAGATACACCTTATATAGTGGGAGCGTTGGATGTCGCGCAGTGGCGCTAAAAATCATCATTACTCGAAAAGATACTTGGGGATTGAGAACCGAGCTTAAATAATGCAAGCTGTGTAAGTCAGATGCTAAATCTGCTTGGCTTTTGCCACAGAAGAGTGGTATTCTGGAGAAAGGCTGTGTTTTAAATCCTACGTTGCTTAAAAAATAATTCCATGATAATATGATTTTTCATTAATTTTTGTTTAATAAACAGATTATTGGACTACTGTTGGTCAAGCGAAAACATGGCGCGCGTTTAAAATGTTTAAATATTTTAAGCAATAGAGAATTAATTCAATGTAAAAATCGAGTGCTATCTATCTATATAAATAAAAAGAGAAGTCCTGACTGACTGACTCATCAACGCCCAGCCCAAACCCTTGAACCTAGAAATTTTGCGCCGAGGTTCCATTTATAATGTAGACAAGGAATAAGGAAGGAATTCTCGGTAGTACGTTCCCGTAGGATATTTTCCGACATCCACGCGGGCGAAGCCGCAGCCAAAAGCCAGTAAAAATGAAGACCTTGACCGCTAGGTTTGTTCTGATGTTCCATTTCCAAGGTACTGATATATTTTAATAACTTACTGACATTATTATTGATAGTATTTGAGCAGAACTACTCATTTGATTGTAAACATACCTACAAACGGCAGTTGCTTCTTGTAATCAAATCAACTTATTGGTAATAAGTAGGTTTCTAGCATACTGGTCGGACTAGAAGCCAACACAGATAAACAAAGCTGGTGTGATGATGCATAAATAATACACAATAAATACATATTATGTTAAACTTGACACCCAATTCTTTGTAGGACACCGTTATAAGTATTTTAATTTATGAAGGATTATTTTTACAATACGATTAACATCTTCGAAGTTAAAGTATCGGATGTCTGCTTAGACCACCGGCGAATATATGGATAATAAAAAATCATAGACGCTTGGGAACAAAATTCGTTGGTCAAGTTATCGGCTAAAACATTATAAAGTTTAGGATGAAAAAAGCAAGCTATAAGACGACACGACGGATAGATTTAACTTGTTATTTCACTATGCTTATTTAATTAACTTTTGTATTGTGTTCATTTTCAAACATCCTAAAATTAAATTGTTTAGGCTTGTCCGCCGTGAAAAGTGCGGTCACTGTCGGACTGCATAGAAAAGAAACAGAAGCGCAATGACACAACGCTTTCAAAATATGAAGTAATTATCGATTTACTAAGAATCTGTTGATTGGACTAAAAAGTAATGACATGAAATCATTCCTTATTATTTTGATAAGAACTGTATAATTTTATGAACAGTGTTAATGAAAATTGTAGGAGTAATATGGTAAAAACTAGAAAAAATATATAGAAATAGACCTGGATTTAGTTCTTTTTTTCCTTAGTTCTACAAACAGATTTCAGGACACATGAAATCACTTCTTAGATTACTGTAGATTACTGTGTATTTTTTCCTATCAAAAGTATGCTATAGTTACTGTAAAAGATAGACACAAAGTTACTTAGTTTCGCCGTATTTTAGGGAGGAGGAGCCTTAACGCAAACATATCTCGAATTCAAATTTAAGATAAAATTGATATTTTGTAACAATGGACCAATAAATTATTTTTATTCTTATTCTTAGATTGTGTGAAGGATGATATAGCTAGAAAGAGAATGATGGCTGATAGAAATGTATGGAAGAAGAAGACCACAAAAGGCAGATAAGAGCAGGAGAAAGATGATGATTGTGTTACCATTGCTAATGCCAAGCCAACATTTTCAGCCGCAAATACATGATAATATTCTGAATCGGTATCTGAAAAAAAAAATCAGATGATTTGAAAAATCCCCCATATTATAAAATTCGATGTTGTTCATTTCTGCATACTACTTATTCGGAATCACAAGCGCATTAAAGTCGGTGACGTCACAGTTCTGTGTTCACGCTTATTTTTAGCGCTGACTTTTGGCGCAAACAACTTTTGGATTTTATTTGGTCCTTTTATGATACTTGTCTTCTTCTTCCGTCCCTGATCCCTTCATTTGGGGTCGGGTCTCCTCACTTTCCTGCGCCAAGTGATTCTATCCTGGGTTGTCGGTTCAGGCAATTGGGCTTTCCTGAGGTCTCTTTTTATATTTGACCACCAGGTCAATGGCGGGCGGCCTCTGCCTCTCTTTTGTTCCGGCAGGTTTAGTGCAATTTGTACCACATGATCTTCATTACGCCTTTTAACGTGTCCATACCATCTTAGGCGGTTTTCAGTCATTTTTTCCATGATTGGTGTGACTTTAAAGCTGCCTCGTATGTACTCATTGCGGACTTTGTCGAGTCTGGTCACACCCCCTGCCCATCTAAGCATCTTCATTTCATTGGTATGGACCTTTTGTTCATGCGTCTTCTTTAATGTCCAGCATTCGGATCCATACAATAAAGCCGGACGAACTGCTGTTTTATATACCTTACCCTTAGTTTTAACAGGAATACGAGGATCACACAGGACTCCCGTAAGTGAACGCCATTTCAACCATGCAGCGTTGATCCTATGAGTCACGTCAGCATCAACATTTGCGTCCGTTGTTAGCATGGAGCCCAAATATTTAAACTTCTCCACGGTGGGAATAGACGTTTGCCCAATAAAGATGTTTTCGCGAGTTGCATTTCCACTAAATGGACACTTCAAATATTCTGTCTTGCTCCTACTAACCCTCAAGCCGTACTTCTCAAGAGCATGTGTCCACGTATTTAGGAGTTCCTGCAGATGTCTTGCGGTATCAGCAGCCAGAACAATGTCATCAGCGTATAGCATAGTCCACGGCAATGGAGAAGATATGTCCTTGGTGAGGTAGTCTATCACCAGGTTAAATAATAGGGGGCTGAGAGCAGATCCCTGATGAACACCCACTTTGACCTCGAATGCTTTGCTTACGCCTGCTAGGCTTCGCACTCTTGTGCTGGCATTGTTGTACATATCCATAATGAGCTCAATGTAATATTCTGGCACATTTTGGGCACGAAGAGCCTGCCATACTAGCTTACGTGGTACTCTGTCAAAAGCCTTTTCGAGATCTATGAATGCTAGATGTAGGTCTTTGTTGTTGATTCTGTATTTTTCCATCAGGATTCTAATTGCTTGTATAGCGTCGGAGGTTGACCTGGATGCTGTGAAGCCAAACTGGTTTGGAGATATTTCGGTGATATTGATGAGACGATTGTTAATGATTCGTTCCCAAATTTTAAGTGTATGGGAGGTCAATTTTATACCTCTATAGTTTTCACACTGCGCCACATCACCCTTGTTTTTATAAAAAGGTAGCAGATAGCTTTGACGCCATGCATTAGGGATACGTTTGGTGGCTATGATGATATTAAAAAGTTTAGTAAGCCAGCCTACAGCTACCGGCCCTAGGCTTTTCCATAGATCTACTGGAATCTCGTCCGGGCCCGTAGCTTTCCTGTTTTTCATTTTAGCCACCGCATGGCTAACCTCCAAAATATCTACTTCGGGTATTGGTCCGTGAGCAGGTTCGCAGGGTATAGGATCTTCATTTGGGAATTCTTCGTTCAATAGTTGTTCATAATATTCGTACCATCTGTCCAAAATTTGAGAGTTATCCGTTAATAATATTTGGTTTTTGCTTTTTATATATTTGTTAGCTTTTATATCCATAGTGGCTCTGTGTCTACTTTTTGCAATTTTGAGAACTTCGTTTGCGGTTTTAGCGTTATCCAAACTATTGTAGAAGTCTTGATCACTATCAGCTCTTTCTATAGCTACGCATTTCTTTGCTTGTTTCTTTGCCTCCCGATATTGGTCTTTGTCTTCGTCTAATTGCGAACTTTGCCATTTCTTGAAGAGACCTTTCTTATTCGCCAAAGTCTCCTTCACCTTATCATTCCACCAGTTAGGGTCCTTTCCATTACCAGGAGGTCCTTTGGAGACTCCTAAGATCTCTGCTGCCTTCGTTCGGCAATGTGCTTCAAACTTAGACCACATATCTTCAGCTAGGTCATAGTTTACTCCAATATCAGTGTCAAGGTATTCCTTTACCACGGCTCTTAGCGATTCGCCTTTAGGTCCATCTAGACCCTTCCACTTAGTTCGTGGAGTTCTATCAACCACAGTTTTTATCGGCTTGGGCAAAGCGTACACAGCAACAAGTATGCGATGCTGTGAAGTCAAAGCCTCACCCGGAATTACTTTGCAGTCCTTGAATTTTTGCTTCACAGCAATGTCTGAGATGATATAGTCTATTTGTGACACTCGACCAGCACACTTGTATGTGATCAAGTGTTCCAGTTTCTTTTGAAAATTTGTGTTAATCAAGGTTAATGAATGTCTGACTGCAAACTCCAAAATTTCTTCCCCCTGCTTATTCAGTTCACCCAGACCGAAGCCACCGTGCGCGGTCCGATATAAAGTACTTTTGGCGCCCACATGACCATTTAGATCCCCTCCTATTATCTTACGTTCGTTTAATGGTATGTCGTTGATCAGCTCATCCATATCTTCCCAGAATTGCGCTTTTTCGGACTCCGCGCAGCCTGTTTGTGGAGCATACGCTGATATGATGTTAACTATTTGTTGGTCATCCAAAGCCAATTTGACGGCAATAAGACGGTCACTTTTCCTTGTGATATTTACTATGCGCGTCTTAAAGTTATTATCCAAGACGATTGCCACTCCATTTCTTTTATTATCCATGCCGTAGTAAATGACCTGGTAGTTATTTCCTATTTCCTTTGATTTTGAGCCCTTCCACTTCGTTTCCTGAAGGCAACAGATGTTAATGCGCCTACTTTGTAAGATTTTGCTCAGTTCTTGGCTCCTTCCGGTAAGAGACCCCAGGTTCCATGTTGCTAGTCTTAATCTATTGATAAGCGAATGCGAATGTTTATTCTTGTCCAAGTATTCGTCGCTTCGGGGGAACGCCCTAGTGGTATTGACATCATAGATCGCCCTATTCGCATTTGCGTCGCTTATGGGGTACGCCCTAGTATTATTGCCCTTTTTCATTTTCTTGTACATTCATGTGAGGAGTAGATGTGTTGGCTTATTGTTTTACGGCCGGTTGCCACCTGACGCCAATGCAGTAACTCATCTGATGAGCTCGTGAGCCGCCGTTGGACCAAAGTCTCCTCCGCCGCCATCCCTACTGCCCCACCCTGCATAGTAGAGCAGCTCCAGTGTAACCTGTGATCTCAATATGCAAGAGCAGCTTTCCACTGGGTTTGTGCTCCTTCCGCCTGCTCCGCCGTACCGATAACTATTATCTCCGCCTTCACAGCCGTTGAAGTCTGCACCCGTAACCCTGGGCAGGGGACCATGTTATACCCCACGGCACTGGGTCCCTGTCCGAACTTCGCCACCAATTTACCCCGGCCTACTGAGGTAAAGGGTGCCCACCCCCGCGACTAGGACGCGCCTGACAAGAGTTGCCCTAGTGAGAAACAGAGAAGATGACTCTGCTTCCCCAAGGGCCGGGTTAATGGCTGTGTTTGGTGCCACAGCCAAGGGCCTTTTATGATACTTGTATTGGTCCTTTTATGATACTTGTATTGGTTTAAAAAGGGTTGTTACTTTTTAGTCAAGATCAAGGAAGGACCCTTGTTATCTTTTTGAAATCATCTTTATATAAATAAAAAGAGAAGTCCTGACTGACTGACTGATTGACTGACTCATCAACGCCCGGCCCAAACCCTTGGACCTAGAAAGCTGAAATTTTGCACAGAGGTTCCGTTTACAATGTAGACAAGGAATAAGGAAGGAATTCCCGGTAGCAGGTTCCCGTGGGATATTTTCCGACATCCACGCGGGCGAAGCCGCGGGCAAAAGCTAGTAGAAAATAACTGTAACAGACACCCGCCATTCTGACGCTTATTATATCGTGACGATGTTTAGATGTACATACTTTCGTACATAAGAACGGTAGAAACGACGGTCTTGTCTCTCAAAGCAAGTTTTGCCTACCCTTTTCCCAACTATGTTGGGTTCGGCTTCCAGTCTAACCGGATGCAGCTGAATACCAGTATCTTACATGGAGCGACTGCCTATCTGACCTCCACAATCCAGTTACTGGCTAATACGATACCCCTTGGTAAGACTGGTTGTTAGACTTTCGGGCTTCTGACGACCCGAAACGACTGTCAAAGATCCACGAATGACAGCTGGGACCAACGGCTTAACGTGCTTTCCGAGGCACGGAGGAGTCTCGGTATGTAAAGATGGTCACCCATCCACGGACCAGCAAGCGTAGCTTAACCTGACGGATCGACCCGTGTGTCGTGTGATCGAAAAGTGTAATAGTACAATTTGACTCTGATTATAGCAATAAAAGTGGTAGGTAACATACTCCTTCCTCAGCATAGCTCCTTGTTGCGTCATCACTGTAAGTAGAGTGACTGGTAATTAGTGACCGATACTTAAACACATGATTGTGCTCATAATAATAAACTACTTTTACTAAGGGACCAAACCGGAAATCGCGAAACGTTCAAATTTTAGCCGCAATCTTATGTAGTGACAATCAACTGTCATAAATGGAACCGCTATACAATTTTTGACATATTGAGACTGAGATGAGATTGCGAATGTTGTTAAAAATACGGGAATTGCCCCTCTGATGTTTCCTACATTTTGACGAGTTATGCGAACATAAATGTAGGGAAAAGCAGATTTTTTTTTCGTGATTTCAGGTTAGGTCCCTTAGCAAAAGTTGTTTGTATCATCAGTATAATTTATGTTATAAGAAATTAGACATAAGTTATAATTTATATTAGTGTCTATGAAGTTTTCTGCAACGATACATTGATTTTCAATGGTCGGAAAGTTATTTTACTGATATTAGACAAATCTCGTATCAAAACCGTGATGTGTTTCGAAGAAGGCATATCTTTAAGTGTCCGTGTCAATATCCTTAAATGATGAGCATTAGGCATCATCTGATGATTAGCTATTGTTAGTTTTTGCTGCAGACTCAGGACGCGGGGTTACTAACATGCGTAGGAGGCGAAAAATAAGTTCTTTGCTCGCGATGCTACCCGTTACTTTATGACGCCACCATTTTGTATTCTTATTGCATTATAATATCAATGTCATATAAGTAGGTACAATGATACAGCAGTAGCAAAGTCTTGAACGTGGTACTAAAACTATACAAAAAGAGTAAAAAAAAAGTTTTTACGAAAAAAATTAACAGTGAAAAATAACTTATTTTCGGAAGGAAAGACAGATTTATTTCGATCGATCGATAATACCAACAAACTAATACCACGGGTATACCGGTTTTTGGATCTGTATTTTAGTTTTTGCCACCGACTTCCGAAATTAAAGTTATTTTTCAGCTCGTAGTGTTTATTTTGTAGTCGTTTGTTTTTTTTTTGGAATTATCACATTTTAGTGGGTCAGTTTTTAATTTATCTAAGTTACAATAGCTTAATGTCAACTGCTCATCACCTTTTACTAAATATTAATTTTTCCCATGCAGAGACGTTAAATTGTTGAGGAGTTCTCCTAGTAAGAACCAGGAGAACTGGAGCTGATGGTGAAGTCACCAGCAGCCACTTCCATATGCATTGCTACGAGCGACGAGCATAAATTGCTTAGCAACCATATTAAAGTAATCGAATCGCAATCCGTGAAATATTATTATTGTGTAGTGCCGGTGGACATCTTATCATCTGTTCCACTTCATCAAATGGAGCTTTTTGAGAGCAAATGCACGTATAAAAAATACCCAAATCAGTATAGGTGTGCCTATAAAATTTGAGGGTTTCCCTCAACTTTCATGGGATCACCTCATCAGACTCTGACTTGGTGACGAAGGGACAACCTCGAGAGCACACCCTTTCAGACAAAAAAAATCATTTTAAAAACTCGGTCCACAATTGACGGAGAAATCGGTGAACATACATAAAAAAAAACATACAGACGGACATGTATGTATATAACCTCCTCCTTTTTTGAAGTCGGTTAAAAATAGGTTGACACTTTAATGTTTATAAATCGGTTCAGTACCTACCTTAAAGTGTATGAAGATTCATACAATTTCTTTTATAAAAATAAAAAAAATAAAAATAAAAATGTTTATTACATCAACTTAAATGACTTATTTACTCTTTTATGGATTATCAGACTTTAAATTTGAATGTGCTACGGCGAATTTCAGGTCCCGAGTTACAGTATGGCAAATTAGGACATTTTCTTACCCCATTTTCAAAATCTTCACCTGTAACAAATGGTTTCACAGTTAAACTACTAAATACATTTTGTTGAAATCTTTCAGAGACATAATAATTATAATCATCTGACGTATTTCTTTATTTTTTCACTACTCAATCGAGTGAGCAAGCAAGACGAATGGTTCTAGAAAACCTTCACAAAAAATATGTCAGATTTACAAAAAAGATTAATGTTCATCTTTTATTATCAAATAAGTACCTATACCTAGGTATTTCTATTATCTCTTTATTATTTAATACAAAAATAATCCTGACAGCTAAATTAATGGTCTAACTTAACTGGTTTGTGTGATTTTACTAAACCTTACAAAATTGTTTTGTTTTTTGCCATTGCAATATGAGCTTTGTTCTGTTAGGTTAAATTTTATTTTCTACGTGAATATTCTGCATCATAATATTTATAATATTAACTGATTGTTTTATGTATGCCTGGTACTTGTAATACAAGCAGCTTTTCATAATAACTCATGGAATTATGTCAAAATTCACACATCAGCGAACTTTCGTTAATAACTTATGTTTTTGCCATTTTGAATCATTGGTGATAATGTACTCTTCTTATTTAATAAACTTTCATTATTAACATATTATATAACACTTAATATTCTTACAAATACTACCTTCAATTATATACCTAATACATAGTTTCTATACCTAATACTTTTTTTAAACCTCTATTTAAAAGCTAACTTGCTAAAAAAATCTATAAGTTTTCAATACAGACACGTGGCTAAACAAATAAATTATTTTTGCAGATAAACCGCGTGCGACGCGGACCACCTCATCTGACCAACCTAAATCACTCAGAAAGGAACCATTCACACATCTATCAGAAAAAGAATTAATAGAAGAAGCTAATAAAGTACGGGCTCAAGCCGAGGGCATCACATGTACCTCTGACCATCCACCAGAGAAATTCTTCTCCCTACCACATAGAAGGAAAAAGGACAATAGAATAGGCAGAAGGAATAGTGACGAAGGCACACCGGAGAAAACTCCTCTCGGTCGATCTACTAGTGATGTAAGTGGCAAAAAGAGAAAAGAAAGAACATCACTGTCTACTCTGTTCAGAAGAGCGCAAACTACCAAGGGCCCTGATGCTCCAGTCGTTGTTGCCACAAAACCAGTTACCGTCGTCAAAAGAAGTAAAAGTGACGTATCCGATTTGAAGTCTAATACAAGCCTGAATAACACGCAAAGCAAACCAATTCGTAAAAGATCTGGCAGCGAAACTGAAGAGTTCTTAAAGTCGTTGAGAAATAAAAAGACTCAGTTATCGCCCATCATAGAAAGTTCACCAAGAGAAGATTACTTCAAGAAAACGTCACCACTAGACGTTTATCAAAAACAAAAGTCTGCGCTCAAAGAAAGTAAATCTGAGGGTACAAAAACTGAAAATAAGAAAGTTAATCCCGTCGAAAAGCCTCCTAGGTATAAAACTCCTGATAAACCAGAGCCAAAGGCACCCACAAGGGCTAAGAAGAGTAAGTCACAAGAAAAGGAAAAAGAGAAATCGCCCCAAATAACTGAGACACCTAAACGAAAAACTGAAGTAAAGAAAACGTTACTTGTGGATGAGATCGATTCTACTAAGAATAAAGATACACCTCCAGTTGAAGTCAAAGATAGAATAAAAGATAGCATTAGAAAAATCGAAGAGAACGTTTATGGTGATAAAGAAATGATACACAGCAGTCAGCAGCCTCCCGATAAGCCGCCTTTGACTCGAGGGCACACTGTCGATCATTTAGTTAGAATCCTAAGGGAAGACCAATCTGCACCGCCACCGAAATCTCATTTGATCTCTCCACCAAACGGGACAAATTCAAATCAGCCATTTTCTTATCTCAAACCAAGTGTTAGCCCCGACCCTAATTTATTCGTAAGGAATACTAGTCCTGATAGAGTACCTTCTCCTATAAACAAGATGGACAAGGGGGTAGTATACGCTCATGTGGTTAGAGATCACGACTCTCATGTTAACAGACTTAACAAACAGACTGTCCACAAAACCTTCTCACCATCCAGAGAAAAATATGGAAACTTCTCTGATGAAGACGAAGGATTAGGTTACGAAGACAGACACAAGTTCACGAAAACTCGCATGTACGACTATGATTATAAAAATAAAGAAAATGACAATTTCAACACCTTTGAGCCAACTTACAACGTCACAGATTCACCCATCAGACCGAAGTTCAGAGAATATAAGTTGACTAGTTTCGACGAATTTGAACCTACGTACGCCAACGAATATTCTCCAAAAGATAAGTCGCCTGATTTGAGTAATCAATATAGAGGAAGGGGCGATGGTATGGACACAAAGAAAAAAACAATTGAACCAGAAACAACGAAGGTGGACTTAGATTTCAATGAGCTAAGTCACAGACGTCAACTTTTGGAATCACGATTAAATGCTCGTAGACTTGATCGTGAGAGAAATGTTGAAGAGCCTATATCTAGGTATTTACCTGAAGATCCTATTTACGAAGCTGAAAAACGTATGCAAGCAACAGAACGATATGTAAACGAAACAGTTCGTTACTACAGAAATACATTAGAAAGAGACGGTTTTGCTGAGAGCAGTGTTACTGAAGATTACAGTAAATATGACTCAGATAATCATAAAGTCAAATACAATACTGAGAGTAGGACATTCCAGAAAGTTCCTAAAGGAGAAGTTGATAGGCGCGAGTTCATTGATAGGTTGGAGCCTAGATTCAAAGGCAATAAGAAAGACTTCCCTCCAGAGCCTGAATACGAGCCTCCGAGCTTAGACTCTATAACAGGCAAACCACTCCTGAGCCCAGATGAATATAAAGAGAAAAAGTACAAAGCGAAAAAGCAACTCACTTCTAGTCATGATAAACTTCAAACAACTGGACAAAAATACAAAGGAAAAGATGAATATTTTGGTAAAAGAAAAGGACATTACTCCTCCAATCCTGAAATTGCTCAAGAACGGGAAGAAGATTATGCTAATCTCCCAAAATATGCCGATTCTTATCACTCACTACGACGAGTGAAGAACAAGGACAGGTATAAAGAAGAATTTGGTATGAGGAGACACGATTCAGGTGACAGTCGGGAATACTATCGAGATGATAGATCTCCACGTCGCTACGAAATCGATAATCGATTAGTTGATTCGGGGATTGAGAACGATTTCCGAAAAGACTCGAGTGGAGAGATACATAGAACGAGACACAGAAGACATGAGAGTGACGATGACGTCAGAGATACTTCTCTATTCTTGGCTAGTGAAAGGCAACATACGGAGGATAACTATCCTACTGAGCAGATATATGCTAATGGAGAATATTTGGCAAGGTTTAAGGATTACAGGGATGACGGTTATAGAAAGGAGTACGCGGGGCGAGATAGGAGTGCCGATGAAGGATCACATTTTGAGCCAAAAATTGACAGATACGACAAAAGTCCTAGCAGGCTTGATGATAAAGTCAGTGCGAAACCGCCGAAGGCGAAGAAGTTAAGTGGACTTGAAAAGGTACGATATTCCATCAATAATTTTGTTAATAATATCCTTGAATAATTATTAATTATCCTAAACTTTTTCTTATGTTTATTTCAGATGAAACAGCTGTTCTCTCGCGACTCTTCTAAGAAGAGCAAGAAAGAGAAGGAAGTAGTCCAGCCAAAGACGCGCACACGGGTGCTCAAGAGCCCTGAACATCTTGCCCGAGACGACTCCGAGTATAGAAGGTACAAATCATAATTATTTTCTATTAGTTGAATCTGATGGGCCATCATTAATGACCTTCATTCTTCGTAGACAGTCGTTACGGGTAGTCAAAAGCCCAAAAGTCTGACAACAAGTCTTACCTACGAGGATCGTGTTACCCAGTAATTTGATTTTGGAGGTCAGATAGACAGTAGCTCCATGTAAAATACTGGTATTCAGCTGCATCTGGTTAGACTGAAACCTGACCCCAACATAGTTGGGAAAAGGCTAGGCAGATTGATTGGTAATCTTTAATGTTAAAAATTAATAAAGACTAGCTTTTGCCCGCGGCTTTGCCCGCTTGGATGTCGGAAAATATCCCATGGCAACGTACTACCGGTAATTCCTTCCTTGTTTCTTGTCTACATTATAAAGGGAACCTCTGTGCAAAATTTCCGCTTTCTAGGTTCAAGGGTTTGGGCTGGGCGTTGATGAGTCAGTCAGTCAGTCAGGACTTCTCTTATTATTTATATACTCGTAGATTAGGCACAAGTATTGTAGATTTTGTAAAAGGCCTTCTTTGCTGACTGAGGTTGGCAATAAACCCACCCACCCGTAATGAACTCGCTTTAATAAACAGTTTATGAATAATTTAATACTCTTGCCATAATGACATAGCTTAGTCCGGCTAGTTATGTATTTATTTATACTTTGACGTTTAAAAACAATTTCTATTAGTCACTTTTATGACGCCTATGAATTAAGAACCCACCCTGGATTTATAAGTTTGGCACATTCTTTGGATCTTCCTTGGAACCTATATTCTAACACATTCTTTGGATCCATATTCAATAGGGATGATGCCTGGGTATAAAAAAAGAAGTTCTATATTAGTCCGTCAGTCAGATAATAAAAAAATATTAGACATGTTTTTTTTGCTTTGTCATATTAATAAAAAAATAAAAGGTGGGGAGCTCGTAACAAAGAAAGAAAGAAAGAATAATATTTGATTTGAGACAGGACACGCACAGGAAATACAGTTAAGAAGGAGCATATAAAAGTAACAAAATAAACATTATAAAACAAAAAAAAGTAAAAAAAAAAAAAAAAAAAAAAAAATACGCTACGTCACCTCTACATATAAAATCTAGCTAGGCATGACATCATGCTTTTAACTAAATGTAGCGCCGTAATCTTTTGATTACGTAGAAAAAGAAAAAAATCTTGTCTAATATTTTTTAATAACCTAGGTAAATTCCTTTACGAAATTCCCTCTAGAGTAACACTAAACATTGTCTATTGCAAAAACTAAACAAAGCAACAACATGAAATCAGGGCACAACTTTCATCTGATAAAACTGTGAGTGACATGAAAATCCCACGTGACGCATGCCCGCTCCTTACCCGCGTCCTAGATGAGCGACTTTTGCGATGCGATGCGATATGACATTAGCTAAAACAGGACGTTATGTGACGAAATTCAAAGTAAAGTCACATATCATATACATTTTAACTTAAATCAAGCGACACCTTGCGATGAAACCAAACAGTTGCAATTGTTACTTTGCCTTAGTTTTTAGGAGAAACAAAAAACCGAATTCGACATTTATTTAAGTAATTTATCTAGTAATAATATTGTTGAAGTGAAAACTTCTTTAGGAGCGTTGAGCGAATGGAACTAGTGGCAATAAAAATGTATCAATATAGGCCGACCGTTTAACTCGCGTATCGCCTGCGCGGTAAGAAGGGAGCGAGAGGAGATGTTAGCGGGTGGGTGAAAGGGGTGCGCGGAGCAGCTCTCTGCTCCGCGCACCCCTTTCACCCACCCGCTAACATCGTCGGCCTATAGTTCCATCAGGGAACAAATAATGGAACTAGTGGCAATAAAAATGTATCACTAGTTCCATCAGGGAACAAATAATGGAACTAGTGGCATCGAAGCATTTTTGGTAGGGGGAAATCTTACGGGTTCGCGTCACCACGACACCGACACTGCGTTTAAGTTTTCACTTCTGTTAGCAGTCAACATAATAATACTATTTTTTTTTTTACTTCAGGCATTTACAATAATCATAAACCAAGTAGAACAAAATCAAATACAATCTAATTTAATAAACCAAACCTTAAGTCCTTAAGCAAACAAATTCTTACGAAATGGGGTTCACCAATTGATAGAGCCGTCCGTACTTGAGGTTTTTAATTTGATATTCATATTGTTGTAAACTTTGTAGATTGTAGGAAACTTTGGTCTTTCTCATCGCATGACATAGCGTCATCGCCTTGTTTGCTCAGGTGGGACAGTGAATGAACTAAAGACTAAAGTAGCTGTTTGTATAAGTAACTTAGTTTTAACTTAGTTATTCTGAGTGAGTCACAGGAAATGCATCACTTTATAGCAGGAAAACTATTGCATGAAAATATCATCGCGATGTATACGATAGAGCAATAAGGCTGAGATTTCCCGTGATGATAAAGCATTACAAAGTTTTTTGTAATGACTTCATGCTTGTACATAGTTTACGTTGGAACTACAAATTAAATACTTTAAAACTATTAATGGTAGGCAATCATGAGCGAAACATTATTGTGAAAACACTCAATCTTTCTGCAAGCTACAAATAACACTAATTTAACAACCGACTACCTAGCAAACATTGATCTAAGGCGAAAGCGCCAGGGTAACGCGCAAAATTCAAATTTTCTTACGTTTTTTGCAATTTGCAAGTCAGCAGTGCGATTCTGTAACCATCTCACCGTGAAAACTTAGGTGAAGTGAGCGTGGAGTGAGCTGTCAATAGTGTAAATTCCTAGAAAAAACAAACTCACTGTTTTCACGGTGAGATTTTTACAGAATCGACCGGCAGTATCGGGTTGTACGTTGATCTAAATATGATTCACGACCGTAACCAATCTGTATTTTATAGAATTATAATCATTAAAATCATCAATACAACTCTCTAATTTGATAATTACCCAATTTAATGACTTTCATGAAACTTTGACATTTGAGGATTTTAAGGAGTTGTATTACTGATTATAAACTTATAATTCTGTCAAGACATACTTCTTATGGTCGCGAATCAACATACACCCAGACAATAAGCTGCAAGTTGCAAAAATGGTAAGAAAATTTGATTTTCGCGGGCTACCTTAGCGCTTCCCCCCCAAGTAACATGAAAGGACGTTTTGAAAGTGAAGCTATAATAGAATAGTTGATAGTTGTTCAAAGACACGATTCACCCAAAAATTCGTATATATTTATAAAATAGTAAAACCTCCTTTTTTAACCCAGGTACACCGACCCAGAACCTAGTGACATCGTGGTAAAGAAGATCGACTACGAGTGCAAGGGTGAGGACAGGAGGTACAGGAGCTCCAGAGAAGACCTGGACAGGTACAGGAGATCAGACCCTCGCGACAGCGACCCTGAGAGGAAGTACGAGCTTGAGAGGAAGTATGAAGCTGAGAGGAAGTACGAGCCAGAGAGGAAGTACGAACTAGAGAGGAAGTTTGAACCTGAGAGGAAGTACCGGGAGGAGTATGAAGGAAGGTAAGAATTGAGACGTATCTGATTCTAAACGACTCTAAATCTATTCTGGAAAAGGGCTAGGTTGGTGAGGGCGTAGGTCCCGGCTGTGATTCGTGGATCTTTGAAAGTCGTTACGGGGCCATCAGAAGCCCGAAAGTCTGACAACCAGTCTTACCAAGGAGTATCTTATTAACCAGCCACTGGGTTGTGGAGGACAGATAGGCAGTCCCTCCATGAAAAATACTGGTATTCAGCTGCATCCGGTTAGACTGGAATCCGACCCCAGCATAGTTGGGAAAAGGCTAGGCAGGTGATGATGACGAGTAAAAAAGATTACACTGATCGATGAATTCTATTTAATTGCAGATTCTAAGACAGTTGAATCATCTTTCTAGGACCCACCGTGCTTCATTCTCTTGTTGCTTTTCTAGTTGGTCAATTTAATTCAATTCAATTCTTTATTGCATTCCATATGTATTGCATAGATAGTGTAACATAGTATACTAACAATATGGACCCTGTCGGGCACAGCAAAATTAGGAGAGAGGAATAATTTGACTGGATTTTCCCAAAAAAACTCAATCTTCTAAACTCTTTGTGGACCAATGTTTTACACTCTCAAAACAGTTTAGTTTTTATTTTAATTATTGAGTAATATTCTAATTAAACATAAAATTTTACCAGATACAACAAGACACTAAAAGAAGACAGAAGATACAAGGAGCGTAAGGAAGAAAAGAGACGGTACCACTCTTCTGACAGAGAGAGTGACAGGCAGTCGAGACCTTCTGATGGAGAGAGTGACTTGAGGAAGTCCAGGTCACGGCCATTGGACTCACCCGCTTTGGTAAGCATTACCTGCATTATCTTACCATTTCTTATCTTTACTAATATTATAAAGATGTAAAATTTGTATGTAAGTTTGTAAGTTTGTATGTAGGGGGTAATCTCCGGAACTAATGATCCAATTCTACATTACAACTGGAACAGAATCTTTTTAAATAATCTGATTTCTATTTCCGAAGATCTGTTAAAACTCCTAATGCTTAACGAGTTGAAGTATAATAGTAATTACAGACACAATCAAAAACCAGTATGTCTCGCGTGATACGAAGGGTTAACACTTTTTCAAGTCGTCTCTGGGTTGTCATGTAAAGTGATACTTTACATTATAACTACAATTTTGGATAAGTATTTGTCAACTTTTGACTTTCGCTGCTCCGGAAATTGACATGTGCCTGTAATTTTATGAGAGCAGTCGTGGCGCAGTGGTAACTGCCGCGACTTACTAGTCGGTCGTAGATTCGAACCCAGATAGGCACTTTACTTTATGTAAATTATTTTATCACTACTGCTCTCAAAACGGTGAAGGAAAACATTGTGAGGAAACCGGCATGTTCTAGAACATAAAACTCGAAGACATGAGTGTCATTTACCAACCCGCACTGGGCCCGCGTGGTGGATTACGGCCCACTCCCTCTCACCGATAGGAGGCCTAAGTCCCAGCAGTGGGAACATTATAGTCTGATTATGCTGTAATTTTACCTCGAAACTCTTCAACTTCCTGTAAATACGTACCTAATTATTACCTCTTCAACTTATCTTTTGTGAAAAGACCAAGGATTCACGAAGAGAATATAAATTGGCCAGACTCAAGTGTTAATTGGGCCCTCGCCCAAGCATCGGCGTGCAATGCGGAACAGAATGCGAGACGTCATCGCACAATACTCTCGCGCTGACCTATCGATACTAAAGGTCGGAGGTTCAAGACGAGAGACTACTATTTGTCTCTCACTGTCTTGTTAAAATATGATTTTACTCGCATTTACATCACTACCTACTCTGCACGTTGAGCCATTTTGGTCCTTCAAAGCTTCACCGAGATTCATAAACGTTACTTAGCATGTACTTTGTCTTAGCATTATTTCTGTAACTGTCGCACAATAGACTGTCAAACTAGAAGTACAAGATAGAGACGAAAACTTAAGGAAACGCACGTTCGAAATGATGGGGGTACACATTTGTGAAACGTTTCATATACATTTTTAATACAATTGTATATATATACGTTGAAACGAATATTATCAACGTATCATTTAAATGTTGAAACGAGCATATTTGAAACGTATCATGTATACGTTGAAACGAACATTATCTACATACCATAATGTTAAAATGAGCATTGTGAAACGTATCATAATACGTTGAGACGAGCATTGTTAAACGTATCACAATATACGTTGAAACGAACATTATCAACATATTAGGTATCATATATACGTTGAAACGAGCATTTGTGAAACGTATCATATATACGTTGAAACGAACATTTGTGAAACGTATCATATATACGTTGAAACGAACATTTGTGAAACGTATCATATATACGTTGAAACGAACATTTTGTGAAACGTATCATATATACGTTGAAACGAACATATGCAATGCAACATAAAATGTAACACAACGCGCGATTCCACGAGTATTCATGTTTATCAATCTCGGCCTTTTAGTAAAGACTGATTGTAAATGATGATTTGTATGATGCAGCCAAAAAACCTCCTACGATTTTTGTGTAGGTAGGTACTTAGTTTCTAACTCTAAATTGATATTAATTTAATAACTTTCGGTTTATGTTATGCCACAACTCAATGAATAAACGATTGACGTGCGTCATGAACTCATGATTGTGTGGACAAATGACAGAGTGCATTTTGGCTTTAATCGAAAAGTTGTCAACTCACGATATTTAATTATACTGCATCTATTACTCAACTTTTGGGGCCTAATAGCGACCGCACAAATGATACAGAATGATGTGCGTTAACCACAATGCGATCATCGTCAGGAACGATAAGTATTGCCCCATTGAATTGAGGAGTTCAGGTAGCATTCGCTCCAGAATCTACTTAAACTCAAAATCGACTTCAACGACTTGACTCGACTTCTCGTTGACTGTGATTAAGTTTAAGGCTTTTTCTTTTTAACACGTGACATTTTTGTATTATTTTAATTATTATATTTTTTTTTCTCACTTTTTGTTTATATTGATTATTGATGTAGGAAACTTATTTTTTTTAAATATTTTTTTCCTTTTGACATTTATATTTTCTTATTTTTATTTTTTTTTATTTTGAGAAATTAAATTATTTTAATTATGTTACTTAAAAATTATGTTCAATTAAAATCAATGCCATCCATAAATATTTTGTACGCCTTCTGGTATAGCATAGCGCGCTTTTATATATATTTTTTTAACAACTATTTATTGTACCTATGTTAACAAATGATTAAATGACATAGGAAGTTATGACTTATGAGTTATGACTTAACCTAAGTGATGCGGATAAATGATAAATGATTTATTTTCTGTAAGTAGGTTTGTACAAACACTTTTACACGTCAAACATATTTTTTTTAAAACTAGATGAGTTCGATGAGGATGAAGTTACTCTTCAGTCATCTCTCGAGTAACAATAGTAAGGCCGTCATTACACAACTGTTCGCATAAACTCGGTGCTTCGACCGTCACTTGCAGTTCATTGATTGATACCTGCACTGCAGACTACACCGGTGAATTACGCCTTTGTTCCATAAACCGTGGTTATGTGAAGTATTCATATTCTTTGAATATCATCAAAAACATGTACCTCTTGCCCATAGCAACAATAGAACGTGCTATCCTTCTTTTGTTTTTCGGGCAAACAAATTGTCATAGTCGAGCGCTGATTGCATAATCTTCATTTATCATCATCGTAGTAATATAGCTTGTATCTCCTATCTCCTGTCTCTGTATTAGGAAAAAAAACGGCCAAGTGCTTGTCGGACTACGCACAATGAAGGGTTTCGTAGTTGGAATGAAAGTATCCCAAGAACAAACTTAACATTATAGTTGAAAAACATGTTCTCCCATACATTCCAACAGTAAATGTAAGTTTGTACTCACAATATTGAAAGATTTACCATGTTATTTTAAGACCACAAACTTCTTATAACTTTTCCTGTAATCTACAGGTATAGAACTATTTGCTGTATTTTTTTCAAAATTTTAGGTTCAGTAGTTTCGGAGATAAGGGGTGGGGAATGGTCAATTTTCGTCTATTTTCTTAAATAACTTTAAAACAATTTAATTTAAAATTATAAAATAACATATTTGAGACCGTCATAGTAAGCCCTTTTATTTTATATATCACACGGTATAGTTTGCAAAACTTTTTTTTAAATTTTCTTATTTTCCCTCTAAAAGTGACCCCCATATTAAAATTTAATTTATTTACTTTAGCTGTACGTATTTGGGTCACAGAAATCCATATGTGTACTTTCAACTTAATCAGTCACCATTAGATTCGGAGCAAATTGGCTGTGACAGACGGACAGACAGACAGACACACGAGTAATCCTATAGTGGTTCCGTTTTTTCCTTTTGAGGAACGGAACCCTAAAAACATACATCAACAACATATCACATAAACTTTCGACATGCCGTACCGTTTCTATGACGCCTCTTTTTCTCTGCTGATTTTTCATGCTGTAGGGTTTTTATCCAATGAGTCTTGAAGAAAAGGTCATAAATGTTGGAGGAAGCTTATGATCAATGCGCAAGCTTCCTCTACCAATAGAAAAAAGAATTGAGAACCTCCTCCTTTTTTATGAAGACGGATAATAGCTCCTTTTTGTATGTAATTGGTGTTTATTGTCCCTTCAGATATTTTATGCTGTCAAAACTTCATACGACAGCTCTTTAAGAGATCTCTGAGGTGAGCAATTAGGAATTAAAGACTCATTAGTACGTACTAAGTGTTAATTAATAAAATGATTGGGTAATATTGAGAGACGTGTTTTTCTGAAAGACGTTCAAAAAGCGTTAATTTGAAGTCTTTCTTGAATATTGAATGAGTTTGAAGAGCTCGTGGCTAAGTAGGTAATAACAGCCGCACGGGTCGATCTATCAAGTTAAGCTACGCTTGCCAGATTTGGTCAGTTGATGGGTCATGCCGAGACTCCTCCGTGCCTCGGAAAGCACGTTAAGCCGTTGGTCCCGCCAGTCATTCGTGGATCTTTGACAGTCGTTACGGGTCGTCATAAGCCCGAAAGTGTGACAACCAGTCTTACCAAGGGGTATCGTATTACCCAGTTACTGGGTTTTGGTGGTCAGATAGGCAGTCGCTCCATGTAAAATACTGGTATTCTGCTGCATCCCGTTAGACTGGAAGCCGACCCCAACATAGTTTCGAAAAGGCTAGGCAGATTGATTAGAATGATTTAATGCCGGAACCTACAGGCAATGCACTCGTAATTGTCGTTTTAATGTTATTAAATTATAGCTAGTAGTTGTTACTTCGTATGCAATCAATGTGACAATTAAACCGGAGGAATGTCTCAACACTGCTCCTAGACGACTGCAATATTTGTGTATACTCCAAGTTTCATACTTATTAGCCTGCCTGATTTCTGTGGCAATGGTTTCTTCTTTCACATACAATTTTCTGACTTAATGTCGGATATCTCACAATTTTACGTTTTTCCTCACTTTATGTCAGTGGTTTACTTTACCTACCTTCTTAAAAAGTACTAATAAACATGAAAATAGCTATTATACTATCCAGGGTGCGTTTCCTTTTGCATGGCCTGGAGAATAAGGGGATAGGGCCTCTTATCCTCCAGGCCATGAACAACTGTTCAGCTAAAAAGTTTGTATTTGGTCTGAACCGACTTCCCCTTAATCGTTCTCAAATTGCCTCCGTTCTGTCTCTCACTTCTTGTTTCCATTATAAATGGTGCAGTTTTACATTTTTCTTGCAAAACTTTGACAGTTCCTGCATTGGAAACGCTGCGTTCTATACATTGGGGTACCAGGGCTACATGAAAGTGAAAGTAAAGTGACAGCCCGCGCTCCTGGTCGATATAAGAGGTGGCCTATATTTAAACCGCAAACGTTCGCAGTTTGTACGTATACCTTATACTATAAAAACAATCTACGTTTTGGAATCGGCAACTAGCTTCAACTTTCTGACTAACTGACCGACTCTTTGACAATTCAAAAGTGCCAGTAATTGGTTTAATTGAAATAAATGCTTTGAGTTTGAGTTTGAATCAGTATGGGCGAATAACTAAAAACAACAACTACTACTACCCCAGAGCGAGAGGGAGAGGGATGCAAGTCATACTGTGACATGGTACAGGGTGACTCGTTGGGAAAAATCGCGCATGATTTTTACAGCAGCTTTTTTTTTTCGCGATTTCAGGTTTGGTACAATAGTAAAAGTTGTTCATAATTATGAGTACAATGACCCCTTAAAAGGATAACGGTAATTAAAATTACACCCAGTATTATTTTCATTTAAATCAACGGTTCCAACGGGTTCTGTTTAAAAAACAATAACACCAAATAATATCCTTTAATATCCTTTCCTTGGACATTTCACACAACGCCATCTAGTCCCAAGCTAAGCAACCTAATGCTTGTGTTATGGTAACGAGATGGTTGATAAACTACTAATATACAATTTTTTTTTGTAAATACATACATATTATAGATAGAAAAATACCCAGACATAAATATAAATAATAATAAATAACACAGCAACAAATTGAAAAGATTTCTGGGATTTGAAATACTAAAATTGAATCCAAAAGATTAAGGATTAGTCTCTCAGAAGCACCTTAACGAGCGGGGTCAGTGACCCGAGTTCAATGTCGTGTATTTGACACCAACAATGATGTCATACGTACAAGAGCTTGAATTCGAAGTCTCGCTCGCAAAATAAACATAAGAAGGTTCATACTTAAGGCGGAGATTTCTTGAAAACGGTCAAAAAGGTGGTTTTTTAAAGCTGTGTATCTCATAAACCGTAAATAATTTTGACAAATAATAAAATGTGATATTTGCAAGTCCTTTTTGCATTACAGTGATGGAACTCAAAATATAATTAAACATACTTTAATGCAACAAAAACGTCTTCAAACATACCTCTTAATAATCTTTAAAAGCTGTTTATCCCTTCATTAACAATTATAATTATAATTTAAAATATACCATAAAATGTCAAATGCCAAACTGCATCCAGTGATTTATTATTTGTTATTAAATAGTTTATTTCTAATTTTATACGATTTTATTTGCACTTTTACGTCATAATTCCCGTGCGCGTGAGAGTCTTCTATCTCGTGTGTCAAACTAGACAGCCGTAACGCCATTTCACTTACACACCGAGCTAAACCACTCTTGGATGCAGGGCCTTAACGGCCGATAGTATAATAGGCACGTCTTCGGGAACTATGCGTCATAAACATCAACTTAAGCCGAAGAGGCCTTTTAAGCAATTTTCTTCCATTTCTCGTCAGTTCATTTCTCGTCAGTTCGGTCTAAGGTTCTAGATGACTACTCACATGTCACGATTTCCCCGTGCCATTGTCACTTTTCACAAGAATATCTGGAACCTGAAGTACAAAAAACTTTTTTCCAAAAAGAACGTGAAAAATAGCTTTAATTTCCGAAGTTTTCGTTTTTTTTTTGCCACCGACTTCCAAAATTAGTTATTTTTAACTTTGTAATGTTTTTTTTGGAAGTCGGTTGTTTTTTTTTTTGTAAAAAAGTTTTTATTTTTTACTTTTTTTTGTGGTACTACACCACACAAAAATCGAATACCACTACCTGTAAAAGAAATGAGGACATCATCGACATAAAAAGTAGGAAAAAAATACGTATTATTGAAGCTAACTCAAAAATTACCGAAGCAAAGAAAATCAATTTTACATGGGACCAACTTCGAGGTATACCCTCCCGAACAAAACAAGAATCTTTCAAATCGAACAACTCTGTAAAAACTTATGCGTGGTCAAAAAAAAAAACAAAAACATACGTGTCGACTTGAGAACCTCCTCCTTTTTTTGGTCGGTTAAAAACACATTTGTAATAAGTAGTATGATTTTTCTGGAGTGTCGAGTTGCAGAGTCGAAGTCTAGAACAGCAGAAAGCTGTCAATAGTGTCATTGTCTTAAATTGAGCTGTCATTCCACCTGAAGCCACAGATTAATACAGATGGGACACTCCGCAAAATCATTTAAATAAAAACAGACTCTTGCTATGACACAATAAAGTGCAATTCAGTTCGTAGAACGCTAATTACCTACAGTCATATTCACCTACACATTGCCTCTCTTTCTATGCGTAACTCTTATACCTTCGGCTCGTGGCATTTCTACTGAATTAGCCCCACGGACGGGGCCCGCCGTGTACTTGTAGCTTTATACCTAAACTGCGGAGTGTCCCATCTGTATTAATCTGTGCTGAAGCTAGGGATCAGGTGGAATGGCAGCTCACTTCTTATAATGTTACAGAATAAATCGGCTGACCTCTGATAGGAGACAAGCTTAGAATTATGTCATTGACCCATCTTGCCGTTCTTGCCTTGCCATCGCTCTTCCCTTCGTACGCTCTCACCACCATTCAAAATAATTAATTTAAAAGTTATTATAAAAAATAATTAATTTAAAAGTTATTATAAAAATAATTAATTTAAAAGTTATTATAAAAAAAAATTCAAAGTTATTATAAAAAATAATTAATTTAAAAGTTATTATAAAAATAATTAATTTAAAGATAATAATATTTTAAATCTCTTTTGTCTTGTTTTCTTCTTTTTTTTAATAGACACATTTTCTTTCTTTGTTTTCTTTTTTTTTTTGCTGTTAAAACTCCATACCATCGCTTGCTAAGGCTCCTTTTTTCGAAGTGATGCCGGGAGTAAAATAAACCGGCTGCTCCAGGCACTTGGAAAATGGCGATCTCTTCCTATTTTTCGTTGCATTGGATATAATTATTTTTGTCTCCTTAGTCATCACAATTATTTGTTTCTACATCTTGAATACTAGTTATCTTATTGAGGTCAAAAAAGGTTTGCTTGCTTTACTCCACCGCAAACCACATCTCCAATTAGACGATTCGTGCTAAACAATCACAATTTACTCTCAGATCTTTCTCGAATATTACCGTTTTCCAACAGCTGCCTACTTAGCGAAAATGTCTGGAAACGGGATTGTATTTTTTGTTGACTTACGAGACATGCTATCAGCATTCAAATGAGTTTTACATTTGAATGCTGATAGCATGTTCCGTACCAAAATGGTAAAAAAGGAACCCTTATGGTGTGACTGCCTGTCTGTCTGTCTGTCTGTCACAGCTGGATATCTCTAGAACTACTAATGCTATCACCTTGAAATTTGGAACAGTTTTAGATGACATTTACCCAACTATTTTGCAAATAAGAAGAAACAAAAATACATATGTTTTTTTTTTAACAGGGACTGAAAGGGTGTCTTAAAAATTTTAAGTGGGGCTACTAGGGCATGTGTGGTATCATATGAAAGAACGCTGTTTGCACATTCTGAAACATTTTTAATCTTTTTTAGATTGCATAGTTTTCGAATTTTGTGCGCGAGTCCGACTCGCTCTTGACCGGTTTTTTTTTATTTACTTACGAGACATGCTATCAGCATTCAAATGAGTCTTACAGAATACGACGCCTCGTCTTATTTTTAACCGACATCGAAAAAAAGAGGAGGTTCTCAGTTCATCGGATTTTTTTATCGAATAATCAAAAGTGACGCTTTATTTTTCTATAGACTTTCTTGCTTCATTTGATTTGCGATAATAATAATGGCCAGTTCGCAGTAGGTACCTATTTACTTGTTAAAATAAGTATTAAAATAAAGTCGGTATTCGTGTTTTACTGTGAGACCGCTTTGTTCTCCTAAACTACTTAGATACCTACGACTACACAATAGATTTTAATGTGGCTTTCACAATTATTTAGAGAATTTATTCCTGAAAGTATATGTGGATTCATTAACGTTTTAATTATACAGGAAATGTCCCTGGAAGTCTGGATCACATCGAATAGGGGCGTGGGCAAGGTCATTTCCAAACTTTGTAACCCTGTGAATGTCGGTGCAATTTCTTTTTTTTTTTTATAGCTGCGTAAAAGTATTACCACAAGAAAGGCCCACTCTTCTACAACGTCCTGAAAAAAAAAATTGATAGCCCCGATAGTTTTTTTTTTTAAAGATTTTTATCTTTGAGCACTATGCGAAGTGATGGAAAAAAAACAAAAATTGGACATAACTTTTAAACCGTAAAAAATTGCACCGACATTCTCAAGGTTAAAAAGTTAGGAAATGACCTTGCCCATGTCCCGATTCGATTTGATCCATACTTCCAGGGATACCCTGTATATGTACAGCACAGCTGAAATTTCTATGTTGTGGGACACCTCATCAGTACCTCCATTGCACACGTGTAAAGCAGGGATGAGTCGCTAGCAAATAATATTAGATTGGGGAAAAAGTTCCTTCGTATTTTATATACAAATTCAAGACATTTTTTTTTTCATAGTTTATTATATAGTTATGAGTCTTATGAGTCATTTGCCAAATCGGTCAAAACTGTTTTGTGGTCAATTCCCAGTTCTTCAGCTACGTCGTAACTACTGATATGCCGATTTTGCTACACTTTTTCAAAAATGGCATCCATTTTATCCGTAATAGGGCGACCAGAGCGACGTGCATCTTTGACGTCAAAAGGAGACCGGCGGATTTCGGCCTGAAGCCCTACAGCATTGAGACTTTTACATAAAAGAAGTCTATTTTTCCTAGTTTTCGATAATGTGGCTAACACCCTTGTAGAACTTCGTGAACTGTAGAAAAACATTTTTTTCTAATTATATTTAATCGATACATCTCACGAACTGATTTATACGAATTGTCCATTTTTTATGTAATTATACTTCAAATGTTATCGCATACGCGTAGATTCTTTATTTACTGCTATATTGGTTTATATTTTATTATTAATTATTGGTTTTAATAGGTTTACTAACGTAGTATAACAATCGATTAATCCATTACGATTATTAACGATTTATAACATATGGCAACACTGATGGTTTACTTCATCGTCCGAGTCCTGAAAGGTTTTGTATCTATGGTCAAGAAATAAATTATAAAAAAAACAACAATGTCACTGTTCATTCAATTCATTGCCGTTATTATTCCAATCCTGTCTTTCAGTGTTGAGATATCTCTGTGCGATCGATTTATTTTCTATTGACTTTGGCTTTCACCCACCCGGATTCTGCATCTTGTATGAACGTTGACTTGGATATTCCCACTGGACTTTGTTGTTTTGAGCGATTTGGACTTTTTGTAATGGATCGTTTACGTTGTGCAAATTGTACTTTATCAGCAGTACGATTGAGGAGACATTTACTGTCGGATCATGAAAACGAAGAAATACTGACTTTAATAAGACAGTGGCATCCTAGTCGATTGGTAAGTTGTTAGAAAGTAGCCTGTGTATTACCTATCACTATTATCAGATTCTGTATGGTGGCCCGTACACACGTCAATCTCAATCACGGTCCGCGATCGAAATCAATGATCGTGATCTAGATTGAAAATGTACGAATTAGATTGACGGATTGATGCATATCAATCTGAATCGCGATCATTGATTTTGAACGTGGATCGCGAACGAGATTGATTATGTACGGGCCGCCTATAGGGTTTTGAAACTGACCCAACATTTGCTACCCACAATACAAAAAAAAATCATTTGCTACTATTAAAGAAAAGGTTTAAGACAATCGGTGAGGTTTTGGATTCCCATTGTAGAATTATTCCAACAGTTTATTGAGTTTACCTAAATACTTTGATGTTCTAATCTATGAATTGCATGTTGGGTTACGAGGTTATTATACATAAACAAGCAGGACTGTATGTCAGTTTCGTATTTTTATAAATGACTTATTCATTTTCTCGACTACTGCAATTCATTTTGCTTAAAAATCAATTCTCTAGTACCGCCTATCCTGTCGAATCATAGTAATAAAAACAAATTACCTATACCTAACCTCATTTCTTTGTCAAAAGTCAAAACATTATAACTAAATTCCCCCAAGTTCTTGGGAAAAATGACAATATTTTTTGGGTTCCTTAAAGAATAAACTGTGACAAGACGTTAACAGCTTTCGTGTAGGTTACAGGCCGACCTCTCCTTACAAACCCGCCAGTCTCCTTTCCGGATTGAAAACGCTTAAACCAAATTTGTGCTACTCTCACAGACACTGCACTAGGTCCATAAACATCGCAAATTTTTTTTCGCGGCTTGCGTTGTATTTTTACCTTTTTTGTAGTAAAATTTTAAAATGTATCGAATTTCTTCATTAGATTCACTCATCTTGACAGTACGAAAAACAAATGAAAATCACACATTTTCCTAATTTGAATTGGGAATTATGTTCTTTAAAATTTAAACTTTCAATGATACCAAAACCAGCCAGATACAAATAGTATAGCCAAAGAGATTTTATTGCAAGTTCATACATACTATAATACGAAAAAACTTTTTCCCCGACCTATTACAATAACAGCCTAGTCCATACTTCGCCACGTACATAACAGATGCTGCTTTTGAAGCAGGGTACAAAAATGTCACATAAAAATTGAAAGTTTACATAGAATCTCATTATTGTTTATTTAACTACGCACAACGTCCACATGTTCATCAGAGCGAAGTACAGAAACAGAGCAAGACGTGTCACGATCATTACTCTTGCTTTGTTTTTAGGGTTCCGTACCAAAATGGTAAAAAAGGAACCCTTATGGTGTGACTCATTCTGTCTGTCTCAAGAACTACTAATGCTATCAACTTGAAATTTGCAACAGTTTTATATGACGTTTACCCAACTATTTTGCAAATAAGAAAGAAATAAAAATATTTATATTTTGATGCAACAGGGACTGAAAGGGGGTTTTAAAAATTCAAAGTGGATTTACTAGGGCATGTGGGGTACCATATGAAAGAACGCTGTTTGCCCATTATCAAATATTTTTTTATTTTTTTAGGCCGCATAGTTTTCGACTTTTGATGAAAAATGTAAAAAAAAATACCGTCCCCCCCCCCCCTTATCTCCGAAGTTTGCAAAGAGAAAAATCTGAAATTATTCTATGTGATAGAAGTTTATGTAAAGATTACAGGAAAAATAAAACTATGTCTTTATATAGCATACTTTTCAGAAATCGGAACGGAACCCTCGGTGCGCGAGTCCGACTCGCTCTTGACCGGTTTTTTAAACTCACAAAAATATACAAATCATAATTTTCTTAGAATTTCTCAGTAGCAGGACGCAGTGTAGATTTGTACCAGGATTCTCGCAAAAGTTTTGGCAAATGTAAAACCTATAAAAGATCTTCATTACTGCGACGGCTTTATGACCTTTCAATAATCACTATTGTCATTCTGAAATCAGCTTAATACATTGCACTTAAAGTTGTTATTACAGTAATTTAAACTTTTCATGTGTTGGCTTTAGTCTTACCTTCATTGTTCCAAAATAAGCCAGTTAAGGCCACAGACCATATGGCAGACTTAAGGCCAACAACACACTCATTGATAAGTTACTTATTTATTCCGGATACTGTGTCACAGAAGAGTTATAATTAGTTTTATTTGACATGCTCCAGGCATTTCTGGATTTTTGTGTGATTACCAGTAGGCGCTGTAAGTCAAACACGATGTAATTTAACAATTCATGCCTTGGAGTCTGTCAAGCGAGTCGTCTCCACGACCATTTAGCTGATTTCTTATAATGGCAATACTATTATCTGTCAAACGGATTGTCACAACTTCTGTTCTACAGCATTTTGATACTTTTAGCTCAATTATTTAATTTATATTAATGGAAATTTAAAGAAGAATGGAAAAGAAATATATTTAATGGATAAATGCACAGATCACACAATTCATGTAGAAAACAAAGGATAACCGATACGGAGTTGGAACGCTTCATCATGATACTGACAGTGATTTCTCTTATGAAGGCATTAAATTTCTAGATTCTGATTTTAGTTCTAACTGTGATTATTAAATACCTACATTGAAATGCACATTTTTTAAGAAATTTTTTATGTACAAAAATTCAAGTATGAAACATGTTTTCAGCGTGCTATACTGCCCTGATAAGCCGAAAAGCGCTAACTCAATCAGAGTAAGTTTTGAGAAAAACGACTTTTTGTGAATAGATTTTTCCAAAAATTGAGATATAAAAAACGTCTCAGTGGTTTATTTTAATGTTTTAAATTAGATATCGCTATTTGGCTTATACCATTAGATGCGAAATTATTCTAGCTATTGAATGGTATAAAAAAAACTAAAAGGGCGTATCTCAGAGATAGCGCCTTTCGGCTTAGTAGGGTAGTATACGGGGTGTAAGGGACAGCCCTCCGCAGACTGATGGGGTGAATTCAGTATATCATACTAAGATGACCGGCACATGAAATTATTTCAGGGACGTTAAGGGAATCCAATAAACCTGATTTGTTTGTGTTTTTGTGCACAAATCAGAGCGTCTGTTATTGGTTGGGAGGGGTAGGTAATAGGTATGCAGTGAGTTGGATGAACTCTGTAGCCTAGGTAGAAGGTGGACAGCTGATTTCACGCGTCGTTCATTAGAGTATTTCAATATCCATTGCTGGTTTTTTTTTTGCTGCTTTTTTTACATAAATGGAGTACTGCGTACACACAATGTATTTTTACATTGAAATAAAGGAAAAGTAACTGAAAAACGATAAAAAAAATTAAAATTCCCGGTGGAATATACTTCAAAATAAGGAGCTGAATGCACCCTGTTCGTTTGCGGAGGGCTGTCCCTTACACCCTGTATAATATCAGTGTTGACACATGTAAGATTTTTAAAAACCAAAAATCTCATTAATAAAAACTTTGACTTTGACTTTTGATTTAGACTTTGATCTTTTTTAAATTGGCTAAAATGAGTTCTTTAGTAATATAAAATTGCTACCTACCCGTGATCTAACAGAGAAGCTAAAAAACACAACCCTTTGAGAATTTAATTGAAGAAGTTATTTACAAGGAACATTTGCATGAGCTTTACGAATTTATAAAATACTAACGAATGTTTTCCAAAAGTAGGTATCTGAGGACAGTTTAAATAAAACCTGTTCAGGTTAAATTAGTCCGCAATCAAGTAAGACATTAATCTGTATTTTGAAGGTTTCAAGTTTAAATCTCAAAATAACATTAATAAATTGTCATTGAAAAACCATCAATGAAGACTGAGGTTATAAAATGAATCTCAATGGGGAGAGACACTGCCAATTTATCCCGCTAGGAGTCGCATCGTAGCTGGTGTTGTTTAACCTATTAATCTCAATGGGGAGAGACACTGCCAATTTATCCCGCTAGGAGTCGCATCGTAGCTGGTGTTGTTTAACCTATTAATCTCAATGGGGAGAGACACTGCCAATTTATCCCGCTAGGAGTCGCATCGTAGCTGGTGTTGTTTAACCTATTAAGGCCCAGATTTCCTGAAAACGATCAAAAAGGTGGTTTTTTAAAGCAGTGTATCTCATAAACCGTAAATAATTTTGACATGTAAAAAAAATATGATATTTTCAAGTCTTTTTCGATGGAAGCCAAAACATAATTATACATATTTTAATGCACCAAAAAAATCTTTAAACATACCTCCCAATAATCTTTAAAAGCAGTTTATCCCTTCATTAACAATTATAATTATAATCAAACATATACCATGAAATGTCAAATTCCAAACTGCATCCAGTGATGGATTACTTTTTATTAAATAGTTAATTTCTAATTTTATACGATTTTATTTGCATTTTTACGACATAATTCCGGTGCGCGTGAGAGTCTTCTATCTCGTGCGTCAAACTAGACAGCCATAACGCCATTTCACTTACACACCGAGCTAAACCAAGCTTGGAACCAGGCCTTAAACACCATATTCTTTTTACGGCCACAGCGCGTATTCCTTGAAAACACTTTTTTACAAAAATAAACAACCGACTACCAAAAAAATACACTTCAAAGTTAAAAATAACTTTAATTTCGGAATTCGGTGTCTTTGGAACTGTATTTTAGTTTTTAGGCACCGATTTCCTAAATTAAAATATTTTTTCACTTTGTAGTGTTTTTTTGGAAGTTGGTTGTTTTTTTATAAAAGAGAGATAAAAGAGGAGCTCGTGGCTAAGTAATAACAGCCGCACGGGTTGATCCATGAGGTTAAGCTACGCTTGCCGGGGTTGGTCAGTGGATGGGTGACCATCTTTACATACCGAGACTTCTCCGTGCCTCGGAAAGCACGTTAAGCCGTTGGTCCGGCTGTCATTCGTGGATCTTTGACAGTCGTTACGGGTCGTCAGAAGCCCGAAAGTCTGACAACCAGTCTTACCAAGGGGTATCGTATTACCCAGTTACTGGGTTGTGGAGGTCAGACAGGCAGTCGCTCCATGTAAAATACTGGTATTCAGCTGCATCCGGTTAGACTGGAAGCCGACCCCAACATAGTTGGGAAAAGGCTAGGCAGATTGATTGGTTGTTTTTTTATAAAAAAGTTTTTTATTTTTCACTTTTTAGTGGTTCAGTTTGTAATTTATCTAAGTTAAAATAGCCTAATGCCTCTGTGTGATTTCCATCGATTTCCAAGAAATTTCTTTATCCGATTCTGACTTGGTGACAATGGGACCACCTCGAGAGCATATACCTACCCTATCAAACAAAAAAATAATTTTCTAAATCGGTCCACAATCGACGAAGAAATCAGTGGACATAAATAAAAAAATACATACAGTCGAACATAATAACCTCCTCCTTTTTGGAAGTCGGTTATAAATGATAGCCAGCAGACAGTACCTATCTATATTCAATAACAGTCTGAAGTCGAAGGTTCGTTCGTAGAAAGTAATATTGTCACTTGTAGAGGAAATATCCTGCAATCTGCCTAGCCTTTTCCCAACTACGTTGCGGTCGGCTTCCAGTCTAACCGGATGCAACTGAATATCAGTATTTTACATGGAGCGACTGCCTATCTGTCCTCCACAACCCAGTAACTGGGTAATGCGATACCCCTTGGTAAGACTGGTTGTCAGACTTTCGGGCTTCTGACGAACCGTAACGACTGTCAAAGATCCACGAATGACAGCCGGTACCATCGGCTTAACGTGCTTTCCGAGGCACGGAGGAATCTCGGTATGTAAAGATGGTCACCCATTCACTGACCAACCCCGGCAAGCGTAGCTTAACCTGACGGATCGACCCGTGCGGCTGTTATTACTTAGCCACGAGCTTAGAGGAAATATCCTGCAAGTTTTAAAAATCATAGACATGTAATCTTTTGTATATTATCAGTGTCCTATCTCTGATGATAGTCATTGAACCCGGAAGGGCGTTATCATAGACTAACGTTCTTTTATCGTATTTGAGTTACCAAAAACATAGAGTGGATTGAACCTTTGTAGCAGTTATGGAATGAATCGTGTGAAAAAAAAAATCTTATTGTATGAAAGAGTGCACATTTTTTAATCAACATTATGATTCAAGATTCAATCATCAAGCTATTTTTTGTTGACCATAGACTGTCAGTGTTCATCAACAGTATTTTTTTTAAATTTTTGCTTTGTAATATCATACCGGAGAAATTAGATTATAGTACGGTCAGTGACAAAAGTCTCCACCTAAACACACATCCATCCAACTTTTCTTTGGTCTCCTCTCTCCATCCATTCAACATATACAACGTGTAACGTTAAATGCGCAAAACCTCTTAAGGGGTCATTGTACTCATCATTATGAACAACTTTTACTCTGGGACCAAACATGAAATCGCGAAAAAAAATCAGCTGTTCAGTACATTTTGACGAATTATGCGAACATAAAAATGTACTGAACAGCTGATTTTTTTTCGCGATTTCATGTTTGGTCCCAGAGTAAAAGTTGTTCATAATGATGAGTACAATGACCCCTTAAGAGGTTTTGCGCATTTAACGTTATACGTTGTATATAATATATGTATCGGTATTGCCTAGTAATTAGAGAGGTCAGATGGCAGTATCTTCATGTCAAATATTGATATCCTACCGCGTTTTTTGTTCCACTAATTATGGACAAAAAAACACTTGAGATTTTCGTCTATCTCTCTCGAGAACCCTAGAAGTTATATTTATTTATGTGTAGTGTCAATGAACTTGTACAGACATGCTAACATGTAGCGGGTATGTGAGAAATAATGAGGTGATCTCAGTCTACAAAAACTATGTGTATGTAGTGTGTACAGACAACGGCCAGAAGTCCACTTACACCGCAATGACCATTATCGCCTGCGCTATACGGGCTGCGGCGCCTATACAGGGTGTCCGGTGGCAGAATTAGGATTTCAAATTTAAATAAGAAAAAAACTACAAAATATATAAATTTGTTTTAATAACTATGTATTAGAAAGAAGAGAAGTGCGGATTTTATTTCTTAAAAATGATTCTGTCTAAATGTTGACTGTCACGTCGGACACACTCTTGGAATCTGACCTCAGTATGCCGCGCCACTCGCTGCAGAAGCAACTGTTCGCGACAAGTCCGATATTGTCATCAGCCCTCGACGTGCGGCTGGGTCCCGGCCGCGGATTTTTTGCTGCTGAACTTGTTGTCCTGAACCTTCGCACCCACATTCGAATCAAATCTTCACTTATCGCATCACGTAAACGTCGGAAACAAAATCTTTGACGAGCAACAGCACAGGAATCATAAGCTTTAAAAACGCTTCGACTGCAAACGCACGTTCTTCACCCGTCCACTGTGACATCGTGATTAAGTAATCCGCACGAATTACGAATCGAACGCGACCCATCCCTCCGCTCAGCGGCAATATACCAATTCGAAATTGAAATCCTAATTCTGCCACGGGACACCCTGTACCTATACGGGCTGCGGCGACAAAGAAGGTCATACATAAGTAAACTAATATTGCTAAGCCATTGTTTTGTGAGACTGCTAGTCGACTTCTGGCTGCTACTGTACATACATCGAGAACTACCTATTTTTAGGGTTCCGTATCTCAAATGGAAAAAATGGAACCCGTATAGGCATAGACATATTTTGATATTTTGATACTCGCAAGTAAATCGAAACCTCTACGGTACTTCCCGTTGACCTAGAATCATGAAATTTGGCAAGAAGTAAGGTCTCACAGTACAGGTAACGAAAAAAAAAAATCTTAATTTGTAGTTTTATCACATAAAAAAAATTCTTTTGGTATTACATACAATGTTAAGTTTGTTTTTGGGATAAATTCTTTTCAACTACGGAACCCTTCATTGTGCGTGATCCGACACGCACTTGGCCGGTTTTTATTATATATCGAGTAGGTACTACCCTCTTTTTTAAGGAAGCTGATTGTTGTTCTTTCTTGATTAAGTGACAGAATAAGCATGGCGATCCCACATCCGTTATCATATCACCGTCGCCGTAGCCTTTAGTGAAAAAATACTTAGGCATGTCTTGGGAGAACTATTTTAAGAGGAAACATCGAAGCATGTTTTTGCTCGTTGTGTAAGTGAAATGGCGTTATGGCTGTCTAGTTTGACGCACGAGATAGAAGACTCATTCAGAGCAGCGAAAAATCATTAATACCTAACAGGGAAAAATAAAAGCGCTCTTCCTCTCTCTTATTTTAAACCTTGCTGTGCCCGACAGGGTCCATAATTGATTCTGAAATTATCACTTACCACCTGTACCACATTATGGATTGCAATAAAGATTATTTGATTTGATTTGATTTGATTTGACTTTCAGGCGCACTGGAGCCCTATACTTAAATCAATGTTTAGCAGTAAGTTGTTTAACATATTTAAATACCTTCGATTTAAAGCAAATTTTACTGCACAATAAGGAACTGTTTACATATAATCGTATAAAAAAAATAGACAGATTTTGGATTTTTCTTCTATCGAAAAAAATTGAAATCGATCATGTTTCTTTTTTAGTATAGCAGTAGACAATATAGCCAAATAACACATACGGAAAATCCAAATGATTTGATCACATACACGTTTCGTTTTAAAGGAATTTTAAAAATTTATCCATGTATCCCCTTAATCTAACAACAGTCTGGATGGATGATCTCCGCTCTCATCATCCTTGTCCATAGCCTTAATCAAATTCATTCAGGCCTTTCCTACTTCTATAAAAACACGGTCAGGTTGTCCCGGCACCCGTCCTGTGCCTGGAGGTAGATCGATTATCAGATACTCATACAATTCCACTAAACCTGATCCCATCTTTCCAGGCTGAACGTTACCGCGAGAGACGCAGGCTGGCCACCCCGAGCCCGACGCCCTCCCCCCCGCGCAGACAGACCGCCCCCGCACCCGCCGCCGGCGGCACCTGGTTCAAATCCCTGGATAGGCTTACCAGGAAGAAGGGGAAGAATACAAAGGTATTGCTTTGCTGAGGAGTAGAGAGGCCTGCCCTGTAGTGTGCCTATATGGGCTTTTAATGAGAAAATTAAATTGAATTACAAAAATATTAATAATTTAATTAAAAGCGTCTAACGAGCCTCTGAGTTGGCTTCGGCCCTTCGTACGCCTTCCAAAGGTTCAGGACCCCTGGATCCCGAGATATGACAAAGACACTTTAAATAATAAGAAATTATGAACTTATTTGTTTTGTGGTATCCTGGCACAAATAAAGACTTCCATTGCACCAGCAAGAACTGTAAGGACTACTGCACAGAGCCGCGGTCTTTCATCGATCTGTTAGAGTGACGTCATCGTATTCACGCAGACGGATCCCAGTTCGATAGTAGTCTTTTAATAACTCTTGCAGGTGTAGAAGGAGAATAGAATAGAATATTCATTTATTTGCTCAGAACGTAGGTATTTACACCAAGGTGGTTACAATAATATAAAAGAATCCTTGTACATTCTACCATTTTGGCATGCAAACATTGATGCAGTTCATCATCAAACATGGGTACAAACACTGACACAAAACTAAATAGCAGCTGGAAAATCCGATACAGAGTAGTAACATTTATTTAATAAAAGTACAGTTCAAACAAAAAATCAATCAATCAAATCAAAAAAAAAAAAATCAATCAATCAATCAATTTCTTTTTGAAAGTTGTTACTGGTTCCTCTTTTATTGAATTAGGAATGTGGTTAAAAATAGCCGGTGCCATTAAGGTGCCATACCAAAAACACTTTTCCTCAACAAAGTTTTAGTTTTAACGATTGATTATAGAATATTTTGAATTTATTTAAATAATTTAATAAAAAAATGGAGTTAACACAGACAGGTAATACAGACCTTACAACACTTACTACACTGACAACACTTACTTAATATTTTTGGTTTACCACAATTCTTTTGCAGACTTATCCAAGGCGATTCTTTATGCTAAATAATAATATGGGTAGTATTTAAACGTACATCAAAATTTGCATGTCTAAATAAATTAAACTTAACGTCAGGTAGACGGAGCCCCGCCGCGCGAGGCTCCTGTTTCTGTCTCCAGGGTTTAAAGGAACCTAACCAAACCGAACCTCGGGGTGCCCAATCAATAATAGTTAAGTTTTTCGTACCACTTGCTCAAAAAAGTGACATTCTATGCCACAAAAAGCGAACATAACAATAGTCATTTTTAATCTGTTAAAAACAGGGAAAGAAAATTGTACTGAATTTCATTCATCCTCTACTCAACTTTATATACAAACTCAATGGTGTAAACACCATTGAGTTTGTATATAAAGCATTATACATCTTTTTGAAAAAGGAATACGCATTTATATGCAGTTATGATTATTAAATAAAAACTTTTTTACAAAAACAAAAACCGACTTCCAAAAAAAACACTACAAAGTGAAAAATAACTTTAATTTCGGAAGTCGGTGTCTTTGGATCTGTATTTTAGTTTTTTGCCACCGAATTCCGAAATTAAAGTTATTTTTCACTTTGTAGTGTTTTTTTTGAAAGTCGGTTTTTGTTTTTGTAAAAAAGTTTTTATTTTTCACTTTTTAGTGGTTCAGTTTGTAATTTATTTAAGTTACAATAACGCAATGTCAACTGCTCATCACGTTTTACAAAATGTTGCTTTTCCCGATGCAGGGACGTTAATTGTTCAAAGTCAAAGTCAAAGTCAAAGATTTATTTGCAGATAAATATGGTTACAAAAGTTCTTACAATAGTAATAATCATAACATAATGACGTGCAAATTGGTAAATAAACAATCAGATTATTTAAATTTAAACTCAAGGAATTCTTTTATTGTATAGAAGGAATTTTCAATTAACCACCTGCGTAAAGCCCTTCTGAAGGGGACCATTGGAAGTTCTTTAATTTGGTTAGGAATTTTGTTGTAGATCTGAATACACATAGGATAGCAACTTCGCCTATATAGTTCCGTTTTCATTCTGGGATTAATTAATCTATTTGGGTATCTAGTATTGAAATTATATTTATCTCCCAGTTTTTCAAACATCTCAGGGTGAGATTTGGTAAATTTACATACTTCCTCAATATAAATACCAGTTAATGTAAGTATTCTCAGTTTCCTAAACAGGGGTTTACAGGATGTAAGTGGGTCTACATTACAAATCGCACGTATACACCTCTTTTGTGCGATGAAAGCTCTTCCGAGATGCACCGAGTTTCCCCATACCAGTATACCATAACGCAGTATTGAACCAACATATGCATGGTAAGCCTGTAATGTGGCTTGTCTACTTGTTAGGTTAGATATACGCCGTAGAACATAAGCAAACTTACTGAGTTTTCCACATATCTTATCAATATGATTAATCCAGGAACACCTCTCATCTAGGTCTATCCCAAGAAAAGTCATACTATCCGATTGTTGTATTTCTTTATCTTTATAAGTGATGTTTAAATACATTTTATTCCAGTTTTTGTTACAAAATTGTACATATTTGGTTTTATCCAGGTTAGGTTTAAGGTTATTCTTTTCCATCCAAGTTATTACTTTGCTTACCGTATTATTTATTTCCACATTATAGTTTTCCTGATTTTTAGGGATAATTACGGACACATCGTCTGCAAAGAGTATGCAGGGATGATCAATTACTTCTGCCAGGTCATTGATATATATCAGAAAAAGTGGGGGTCCTAAAATACTGCCCTGTGGAACGCCTGTGCAATTGTAACCTAATTTGGATTTAAATGTCAGTTCGCCGCTTTGATTTGGTTTATCCCCGGTAATTTCTACAAATTGCGATTTGTTTGTAAGGTAACTTTTTAACCATGCATTTGCTTTGCCGCGCATTCCATATTTATCACATTTTTTTAGTAGTAGCTCGTGCGATACAAAGTCAAAGGCTTTTGACATGTCAAAAAATACTACAGTTGTCGGGATTTTCTGGTCAATATTTTTAGTAACTAGGTTAACTAAATTAAATGCCGCTGTGGTTGTCGATTTCCTTTTTTGGAATCCATGCTGTTCATGTTTCAAAATTTGGAATTTATCGATAAAACTTATTAATCGCGTATGCATGACCTTTTCGTAAATTTTCGCTAAAATAGGCAATAGGGCTATAGGTCTGTAATTATCAACAAGTTTTTTATTACCTTTTTTATGTATTGGCTTAATAACTGTCATTTTTAATTTTTCAGGAAACACTCCCGTGAATAATGATAAGTCTATTAGATGTACTAGAACCGGAGTAAGAATAGGGCCTATGTATTTTATAATTTTAGTAGGTATTTGATCATAACCTGTTGAATTTGTATCCCTGAGTGATGTTATTACTTTTTGTATTTCGCCATCATTAGTGGGCATTAAAAACATACTAGAATTAATAGGATCAATGTCATAATTATTAGTGTTAATGTCAAAATCATTGTTCGTCAAATTGATATAATAGTCATTTACATAATTGGCAATTTCAGTGGGGCATATTATTGTTCCGGTTTCAGTTTCTATCTCCTTAATATTTGATTCCTGAATTTGATTATTATTGGAATGATATTTTATTAAGTCCCATGACGCCTTACACTTATTTTTAGCCCTGGTTATGTAATTTGTATTATGAATTTTTTGTGCTTTTTGTATACATTTTTTAAGTAATTTATTATAGTTTAAGTATTTTAATTTTCTATTTTTGTCAGACGAGAAGTAGTATTTAAAGCGCAAGTTCCTTTTGGTTTTAGTTGATTTTTTAATACCTTTGGAAATCCATTTTGTATATTTTTTCACTAGGTTGATTTTGATCTCAATTTTAGGGAAGCATAAATCATAGAACAAGACAAGTGTATCGTGAAAGTGATCAAACGCACTGTTAGCTTCCTGATTAGAAAATATTTCTGTCCATTTTAAATTAGACATACAGCTAAAGAACTTTTCTTTATTTTCGGTGCTGAAATCACGTTTACAAATTGTGCGAAAGCGTAGAGGTTGAACTTTATTGTCTATTTTTATGGATATCATCTGAGCTGTTTCGTGATCTGACAATCCCAGTGGTAAAACCTCACATCTTGCTTCCTGACAGTTACTTATTATTTGGTCTAGACATGAATTTCTTCTTGTTGGTTGTTTTATATGTAGTGTTAAGCCGAAATTATTTATAATCCTAGTTAATTCGTCTGCGCATTTTTTATTTCTATCGATTTTTTCGCTCAAAATATCAATGTTAAGGTCACCTACTATCACTAATTGTTTTTTTGATTTGTTTTTAAGGTTGCACAACATTACTTCTAAATTACGTAGGAAAACAAAGGGGTTTGAGCTTGGCGTACGATATAGGACTATTATTATAATGTTATATTGCAAGAGTTCTATTCCACAACACTCAAACTCATTTTCAGACGCATATTTTTTCAATTGTGTCAGTATTTGGTACTCAATGTGCTTTAAGCAGAATACACAAACACCGCCTCGCTTTTTATTCTTTCTTGAGTACCAGTCTCCTAATTTGTAGTCGTTTAAGGTAACGCTGCTCTCCTCGCCTGCTTTAATAAAAGTCTCTGTTAAGCATATTACATCAATAACTAACCCTTCGTTTAAAAACGAGTCGATCGAAATTTCTAAAAGTTCTTTTTTACTTCTCAAGCCTGCAATATTTTGATGAAGAACATTTAATGAGTGACAATTAGTTCCGTCAATGGAATTTACTTCTTTAATCTTACTTAACTCATTATCATACAGGTTTTTTAATGGTTGATCACAGAGCGTTTTAGTTAAAGGTAAAGTATTACTAGTATCTGCGAAAAAAAGTATTATTTGATGTATTTTTATAGTTATATGATCTTGTTTGTCGGTAAGTAAGCTTTGTATCTAGGTTTGTAGTGTAATATGTGGACAAATCGGAGCATTTCGACTGAGCAGTTGGTTTTTTGTTGAAGTTTAGATATTTATTTTTATAATCAATTGTGTCGATCAGAACGTTCAGTTTATGACAAGTATTGCTATGAGTACGTAAGAAGTAACAATTTTCATTATTATTACATATTAGTTCTAAATTATTATTTAGTAACTTTTCATTTAGATATTTATTTTCCAATACACTTAACACAATAATTGGACAACTATTATATTTTTTTATAAACACATAAAATTCATTTAACATAGTAGTAGGGTTGTAGTCATTTTCTCCTACACAAATAATAATTTTGTCACAAGGCTTACACGTCAACTCTGTGTTTAACAGTTGCTTAGCGATTGCATAGTATTTTATCATTCCTTCTGCGCAGTACTTTTCGTATGAGCTTTTAGATCTCAAGTCAAGTAGGCGTGTAGTTAAACCCGTTATTTGCTGGGTACCAAGGACATGTATTTTCCTCTTCAGATAATTATTTTTGCTTCTAAGTGAAGTATCAATTGTAATAGTGTTTTTTTTATTATGCTGCATGGTAGTTTGGGTACATTCCGCATTTATCCTCCTGAGTTTAGGTTGTTCCTCCGTATTTATTGCAGAAGTAACAATGGTCACGTTGGATTTTTGAGTCTCATTATGTAATGTGTTGTTAGGTTCTATTCTAGGTTCATGCTGCAGTTGGGTGGTTAAAATCTTTGATTCGTTCAAGTTTCTAGATTTTCGCTTTGGAGTACAAATTTTTGGTGGAAATGGTTTAGTTAAAATATTAATTTTGGTTTCTAGATTTTGTAGTCTTTTCTCTAAATCAATTTTTTCTAGTATCAAGTTTTCAATTTCCCTATGCGCACTTTCTAGCTTTTCCTTTAAATCTCTGACAGTTTCCTGTAAATCAGTAATTTTTTGGCAATTCCATGTAGATAGGTCGGGTAAACTTCTTCCCAGGGCATAAGAGTCGGTGGATAAGAAGGAATTATCCTCAAGACTTGTTGTCGAGGCATTTAAATTAGTAATTCTTCTTCTAAATGTAATATTGTCATTCATATTTTCCACAATGGAACAGAACTTCACAATGGAAAGTCACTTTGTAAGTCGTTTGTTGTTGTCAAGTCTCAAGTGTCAATGTCAATCATTGACCGTTTAACGTTCAAAATATGCGTGTCATCACTGCTTGAAGAAAGTAAACAAAAATAAATATTCACCCGTTGTTGGTTTTTGTGTCAAAGTCGTGGTAGGGCTGATCTTGTTACTGATCTGTTATTATCACAACACACTTGATCTAGTATAATTTTGTTTAATTTTGCACTTTCGTAGTCACACTTCACACTTGTTTACTTTTTGGTTTTTTTCGAGTTTTACTTGTTAGAATTTCACACCCACATGTGTCCGCACTAATTACACTTTTATCTGAAGACTGAGTAATATTTTGTCACGTAAATCGTCCTTAAACTATTTTAATTCATTAAAATACGTGGAGCACTTGTTTGCATGGCCAACTGAGGGTAGGCCGGTCCATTGTTGAGGAGTTCTCCTAGTAAGAACCAGGAGAAATGGAGCTCATGGTGAAGTCACCATTACCATTATTTTGACGAGCATAAACCATATTAAAGTAATCGAATCGCAACCTGTTATATACTTAGATATAATTGAGTATATCCGATGGCCCTCTGTGGTCTTCATCATCAGTTCCAGTTCACCGAATGGTACTTTCCGAGAGCAAATGCACGAGTTACTATAAAAAATACCGAAATCGATATATAGGTGTGCCCATAAAATTTGAGGGTTTCCCTCGATTTCCATGGGATCCCATCATCAGATCCTGACTTGATGATCATGGGACCACCTGGGACGTATACCCTTTCGAACAAAAAAGAAAAATCCAAATCGGTGTAGCCATTTTCGAGTAATCGGGGAACATACATAAAAAAAAAAAAAGGTTCCGACGAATTGAGAACCTCCTCCTTTTGGAAGTCGGTTAGTAAAATTACGAAAAGCAAAGGCATCAAGCTCATACGGCCTCGTCCGTATGAGCTTGATGCCTTTGCTTTTCCGACAAAAAAATATTGGTCTAGGAATTTGCCGCGTTTTTGTTTTCATCAAATACATAAACATTAAGTTTATTTTAATTTATTTTAATTTATTTTCATAAATAAGTTAATGTTCTAAAATGCTTATCTCATATTATTATAGTGTTAATTTTTTCGCAAATGGTACGAAAAGTAGAGTATTTTCCTTGGTGATAAAGCTGTCTTAGTCTTGGGTGAACTTAAATCCCTTGCTACACTCAGGACTCGTCTTATATCCCTCGCTTCGCTCGTGATTTAAGTTTTTAACACCCTCGCTACGCTCGGGAGTAAACCTCGAGTCCTTCGTTACGCTCGCGATTTAAATCGTCACCCGCGACAGAAGACACTGCTTTATCCCCTTGGCTAATAATCTACTATATTAGATGCGATTTGTTATTTTTGAACTGTTAGTATTTTTGATATATAATTAATATTTTTGTTGTGACTTTGGACAAAAATTGATGTCTAAATAATGATTATTATCTATTTGTACAAGTTTTGATATTCAATTAGTTAATTAGTAGTACAATCATTGATTTCGTGTACAGACCTACATGTAGATTATTAAATGTAAAGTGTTTGATGTAAGAATATTTTTCTGGTATGCGATTAATAATTTCTTTGATATGCGTGTTCAGAATTGCTTTCAACTAGACATAGGACTCTCCCACTACTGTTAATGAATTGTTTGATGTCTCCCATACTAGTCATTTAGCCGACGTTTTTATTCGACGATTTTATTTCGCGCACTGTATTTTCAAGGCTCTGCTTAGCGCCGAGAGTTAAAAATCCAACAGTGTGATTTTTCGACGCGCTAGAATGCACTCTGTTGTTGTTAAGTTGGATTCTCAACGCTCGGCTCAACTACGAAAATCCAGTGCGCGATAAAATGCCGCCGCGATTTTTTTACGCCCGTGCGAACGTCGGCTTAGTCTGAAACTAAACGCAACCAACACTACAATAACCATTTCTAAACTGTTCACTTTCAGGTCGAAAAAGAAAGCATAATAACAACAGAAGACGAGGCACCACGCAAGAACTACCCAAAACCTGCCAAACCATTAACTTCACCAGCGAAAAACCTTCGTTTCTTCGGCGACACAGATCCTGACTCAGACGCGAACGTCAAGCCCTCTACCGAAACTAAACGATACACTCACACGAAACATGGAACTCTACGAAAAACCATATCAAATTCAAGCACAGGACTTGATGAGGTAGACCACACTGAACTGACAAACAAAAGCTATTCGCTGTCAAATTTACACCGGGAAGACAAAAGCGAATCGCCAAATGGAAAACAATATAAAAGGAACCTCCAGAATATATCAGAAATACAAAGTAATTCGGAGAACGAGAGCCAGTTTGATAGGAAAGTGAATGCAAAGCCACCGATCAGTCCGTATGAGAGGTCTAGAAGTCACAGCAGTTCGAAGACTTTGAAGGGATCTAAAGCAGACGTCAGGAGGAGGCAGGAGGATAGAGGAAGTTCGTCCGAGTTGAGAGGCAGTAAGCAGGAGCTTAGCAGGGATATGAAGTGAGTAGTATATGAATCAGTGTTTTGCGTGTCCGATCACAGAACAGATAAAAAAAATTTAAAAAAACATTTATTTCAGGCAAGTTTTTACACATACACCCATAGTCTTAAATTAAATATGAAAAAGATATTAAATTCAGTTATTATTACACATAAATAAAAATAAAAATAAATAAATACTAAAATACAAAATATAATAATAAGTAAAGACTTAATAAGCTTCTGAAGTAGGTGCCAAGCTAAGGTGCATTGAAGAATTGAAGACACCGACTTCAGAAGCTGTTAAGTTTTTATGAAAGTTATTTTATTCGTTTTTACTTTTTTTTAAAGTAAATTTATTTTTCCAGTTTTATTTGAATATGCAATTACATAAGTAAGCTCAAGACGAACGAAAAGAATAATCATCAAAATCGGCTTAGAAATGCCGTAGATACAGTACATTTATGCATATAACTTCGTACATAAGAATAATTACATATGTATTATATACTAAAACCTTCCTGAAAGTATCTAGATCACGTTAGTGAAAAAATCATCAAAATTGTTCCATTAGTTTTTGATAAAATCGCGGACATACAAACATACATACATATACAACGTGTCCTTTTGCATCCTCGTCAAATTTAAGGGTGTGGAATAGACCATCAAATCGAACAACTTTTTCCATGGCACCAACATCGTAATCGTCAAATAATAATAAAATAAATAATAAAGATTTGCGTCGAGTTTTTTTCTATGTGACAGTTGAAAATTTTTTCGCAATTACAATGTTGGTCCCATGGAGAAAGTTGTTCGGTTTGATGTTCTGTATCACACCCTGGAATTTGAAGAGTATGCAAAACGACACGTTGTATACGGGTCGAATACAGAACCTCCTTTTCTGAAGTCGGTTAATAAAAAAGATACCTCTTATCTGTTCTGTGGTCCCGATCATTGTAAATAGAATTTGCATTTGACTAATATCAAACTTAACGTTGAGCATGTTTGTCTACAAACTAAAAAAAAAAAAAACTCAAAGCATTTGTTTCAAAATAGCTGTTGCCCGCGACTACGTCCGCTTTTTAGTACAAAGAGCTAAGTCGCGGACAGACAGACGGACATGGCGAAACTATAAGGGTTCCTTGTTGACTACGACTACTTCCCATTAGTATTGTATAATTCCAAGGATTTTATATAATACTATTTTTTTAATTTTTGTAGACACCGGCGTAGGACACCAGTTACTAACTCCGGAGAGAGCAGCACTGAAGGCGACTCCAGCCAGCAATCACAACGCAGCGTCGTGTACCTGCATGCTACTACCGGTAAGTTCAACATAATTATGTAGACACCGGCGTAGGACACCAGTTACCAACTCCGGAGAGAGCAGCACTGAAGGCGACTCCAGCCAGCAATCACAACGCAGCGTCGTGTACCTGCATGCTACTACCGGTAAGTTCAACATAATTATGTAGACACCGGCGTAGGACACCAGTTACCAACTGCGGAGAGAGCAGCACTGAAGGCGACTCCAGCCAGCAATCACAACGCAGCGTCGTGTACCTGCATGCTGCTACCGGTAAGTTCAATATAATTATGTAGACACCGGCGTAGGACACCAGTTACCAACTCCGGAGAGAGCAGCACTGAAGGCGACTCCAGCCAGCAATCACAACGCAGCGTCGTGTACCTGCATGCTACTACCGGTAAGTTCAACATAATTATGTAGACACCGGCGTAGGACACCAGTTACCAACTCCGGAGAGAGCAGCACTGAAGGCGACTCCAGCCAGCAATCACAACGCAGCGTCGTGTACCTGCATGCTACTACCGGTAAGTTCAACATAATTATGTAGACACCGGCGTAGGACACCAGTTACCAACTCCGGAGAGAGCAGCACTGAAGGCGACTCCAGCCAGCAATCACAACGCAGCGTCGTGTACCTGCATGCTACTACCGGTAAGTTCAACATAATTATGTAGACACCGGCGTAGGACACCAGTTACCAACTCCGGAGAGAGCAGCACTGAAGGCGACTCCAGCCAGCAATCACAACGCAGCGTCGTGTACCTGCATGCTACTACCGGTAAGTTCAACATAATTATGTAGACACCGGCGTAGGACACCAGTTACCAACTCCGGAGAGAGCAGCACTGAAGGCGACTCCAGCCAGCAATCACAACGCAGCGTCGTGTACCTGCATGCTACTACCGGTAAGTTCAACATAATTATGTAGACACCGGCGTAGGACACCAGTTACCAACTCCGGAGAGAGCAGCACTGAAGGCGACTCCAGCCAGCAATCACAACGCAGCGTCGTGTACCTGCATGCTACTACCGGTAAGTTCAACATAATTATGTAGACACCGGCGTAGGACACCAGTTACCAACTCCGGAGAGAGCAGCACTGAAGGCGACTCCAGCCAGCAATCACAACGCAGCGTCGTGTACCTGCATGCTACTACCGGTAAGTTCAACATAATTATGTAGACACCGGCGTAGGACACCAGTTACCAACTCCGGAGAGAGCAGCACTGAAAGCAACTCCAGCCAGCAATCACAACGCAGTGTCGTGTACCTGGGAGTGATATGTAGGTTCGAATGACGTTTTTGCGAAAGTCGCCATTTCGAAAAATGTTGCGAGTGGTACGCTACTTCGAAAACTCATTAAATCGAAAACCGCTATATCGAATGACGTTATCGCGAAGGTCGCCATTTCGAAAAATTTTGCGAACAGTAGGTACGCCAGTTCGAAAGTCATGGTATCGAAAACCGATGTTGAGTTAATTTGTCTTTCTTTTTTTTTTCGATTCCCAGAAAAATTAACTCAACATCGGATTTCGATACCATGACTTTCGAACTGGCGTACCTACTGCTCGCAAAATTTTTCGAAATGGCGACCTTCGCGATGACGTCATTCGATATAGCGGTTTTCGATTTAATGAGTTTTCAAACTGGCGTACCACTAGCAAATTTTTTCAAAATGGCGACCTTCACAAAAACGTCATTCGAACCTACATATCACTCCCCGTGTACCTGCATGCTACTACCGGTAAGTTCAACATAATTATGACGGCGGTTTGATGGAGGATGTAAAGTCATGGCAAAGATTGGGCCAAACTTTCGAAGTTCTTGTACCCACTGGCAGTTTTTTGATACGGCGATTTATTTTATCATGCACTGGATTTTCAACATACTGCTCAGCGCTGAGAGTTCAAAATCCAACGTTGTGTTTTTTGACACGCTGGGATGCACTCTGTTGGTTTCTCAATTGTACATCCAGTGCGCGTTAAAATAACGCACGCGCGAACCGGGGGCTCAGGGGGTAAGTCGGTCCGTAGTCCGTCCGTCTGACATAACGTGTTAAAAGTTAAATTTAAACCCCTCAAAAAAAGTGTTAAAAGTTAAATTTTTCGGACGGGCAAAAACACATTGGAAGTAGGGAAAACTGTCATTCATACTTAGTTCGGGCCCCGAACCAATCATCCATCCGCAGCTGGGGGCCTACTCCCTAAGCACGAAGCCCGTCGTTTCGGCCTTCGTTACGGGCGTTTCTTACTCCGTATCACCTACGGATGGATGATTGGTTCCGCGCCCGTACGAAGTGTGAATGACAACATGATTTGCCAGTTGTCCCTACTCCCGATGTGTTTTAGCTCGTCCGAAAAATTTAACTTTTACACTTGTTTTGATGGATCGTTAAGTTAGACGGACGGATAAACGGACGGACGGATGGACGGACGGACTTAGGGAGTAGGCCCACTGACACGGAGTAAGAAACGCCCGTAACGAAGGCCGAAACTACGGGCTTCGTGTTTAGGGACTAGACCCCTAGATGCTCTGCTCTTTTCTCGGTCGGAACGTTTGTAGCACAATAAATATATGGACAGTAACGAAACTACGTGCAAACGGTCGGAACGGCACACTCACACAGACGCGTGCCGACGACGCCCCAAGCGATAGTCGCGGTGCTCTCAGTATATTTATTGTGGCTTAGGAGTCTAGTCTAGTGGATGCGCGTGTCTGTGTGTGTGCCGTTTCGTACGTTTGTTCGTAGTTTCCCTACCGTTCATATTTTACTGTTGTATCTGTAGGCAGGTACTCTTATAACTAACGCCTCATCAACACGGTTACCTTTCTGCATAAATTCTTAAGAATTTGAAATCTTCTAAGGATTATACGGAGCACTCATTATCATTTCTATCTATTAAGATTAATTACCTAATCGTTTCCATTCTAGTTGGTGACATCCCTGACCCGGGCCGCATAACACGCAACCGCTCCCGCGACGATGTCTCCTCCGTCAATTCCTCCAACCTTCAAGTACGCAGCACTACGAAGAGCTTCTCAATATTTGCACCCTGGACCCCGAAACATTACAACGACCAACATGACGTGCACTACGCACAACGACCAACGAGGAAATCCAAGCCAAAAGAGATAGTTAAAAAGGCATCCTCAACAAAAACGTTAACAGAAGACAAACCCGCTACACTACAAAAAAATAAGTCATACAGCCAAACAACACTGACTCGACGACCACAAAATAATCGACTAACAAGCTCTAGTACAACACTTTACAAAAAATCCGATAAAAGAATTAAAGATACTAGCAACACTACGCCAAGGAAGTCAGTTGCTAGAGATGGCAAGAAAAGTCAATCGAGCGAGTTGATTAGCCGGGAAAGTGATCGAGAAAGGGTTTCAAGATCCATTTCAATGCCTAAAGATAATAATAAAAAGGCAGGCTGGTTCAAATTGTCAAGCAAAAATAAGAAACCAGAAGTAAATACTAGAGTACGTTAACAATATTCTCCGACTGGAATCGACTAACTAAACGAAATAGATTGATTAAGTTCAACACTATTTAAAATTTTAATGACTGTTTACAGTGACTAACTTTTAATTTAAAAATCGCAAGACCTGTCAAATTAATGTTTTGATCGATCGTATTAAAAATACCAATACCTCAAAATGATTTGACACTAAAATGAGTGCCATACTCGTAACTACTGTAAATGTGCATCAGGCGCTTCTCGATACAAAGTTCTATAAGTTACTAGGCTATCCAAAGGCCAAAGTTGCCTATCAAGCTCATAAAGTCGACTTGTGAGTTATACAGGCAAAATCTGTAAAAAGAAGACGCGATAAAACTTGCCTGGCTTCAGTTCTCAAAACGAGTTGGTATTAGGTATTGTAATGGACTTATGATATTAGATATTAGGTAGATACCAACATAATATCATAAGTCCATCATGAATGAAAATCAGCCTCAAAATTGATCAGAGCACCGCCGCCGCTGGTGTAGTAAAACAAACTTTGTTTTACTACACCAGCGGCGCCGGTGCTACGGGCGTAAAATATTAATAAATAACAGTATGTTCTAGTGGTTACTTCTAAGTGCCATTGACCACTTTATATTCAATAATGTTACCATTTTCTTAATTTTTAGTCATTACGTAAAATGCTTTTATTACTAATAAGATATTGGAAATATCTGTGCATAATAATTTTAATTTAATTTTTCACATAATTTAATTAAGTTTTCTTTCGATTTCTAATGTTTAATGCTTTTATGTAAAACTGAAGTGTCGAGTATTTTTGTGATTTGAAATCAAAATTGGCGGCAAAAGGCTGCAATAGTTTGCCGTTTGTAATAGGTACTTTAGTTGATATTTTGATGAAAACTTAATGTAAGCTCGATTGTAACTTGAATGATTTATAAATAAACGTCTAATTATAATGTGCCTTGTGTGATTTAAAATTAATCGATTTTTAGGGTTCCGTTTTTCAAAACGAAAAAATGGAACCCTTAATCCTCTTAAACTTGGACTTTTAATCGTATTCTCTTGTTGACTTGACAGTTGACACTTAACAGTTCGAACTTGACAGTTCGAAGTAAAATAATGTAACCATACTTTATGATATCGTTTATCTTTACATTATGGTTTAGACGAATATAACGTGTTTCAATTATAACCTATAACACATCAAGGTAGTTTCGCTAATAGTTAGGTACTTTTTTTCACCTCATATCCTTTTTTTTTTTGTCAGGAACTTATTTCTTCAACTGTCAAGTTACTGAATACGATTAAAAGTATAGAATCTCTTCGTTGTCCGCCTGTCTGTCTGTCAGTCTGTTAATACCTATTTTCTCAGGAACGCATCGAGGTACTAAGTTGAAATTAATAGTCTATGGTTTCTTGAAGCTCTAAAAAAATCAAGCTTCTAAGTCAACGCAATAAAAAATACGGCCATTTCGACACCTGATAAGAACAACATTGTAACTCATTTTGCAATGTTTTCTGTCTATATTTTAGATTAATGAAAACATAACTTTCTTATTAAACTACGTAAAAAAATATGTGTAAAATGTCTCATAAAATACTTTTACCCGCTTACAAATAAAACACGGAATAAAGTTATATCAGGAATAACAAAGGAATAACCATACATTTTCATAGGTTTAAACTTGGAATAACTTTATTCTGTGTTTATTAGTATTTAAAAGCAAAAGGACGATATTCTATAAAAAAATAAATAAAAAATGAAATCCACTCTCCTGTAAACCTAGCAAAAAATAGATACAATGTTGTTCTCAGGTGTCGATTTATGCGACATATTTTGATACTCGCAAGTAAATAAAAAAACTTGAGAGGTGTCAAGGGACACCCGGATGGAACGAAGGTCCTTTCGATTAATTAGTGAAGGAATTGTAACAAAATTTTATTTTTATACTTATCATCATCATCATCATCATCATCATCATCATCATCATCATCATCATCATCATCATCATCATCAACATCATCATCATCATCATCATCGTCGCGACACCACACTGTTCAATGCGAAATAGAAATGAAAATATCTGGCTTGCTTTCTATAAGAGAGAGAGAGACAGACAGAGAAACATGCGCACGCCGCACGGCTTACAATAGCTTACCTACTATAGCAAAAAGTGTCGTGACAACTTTTCGTGAGAATTTTTTCCGTCTAGCCCCCTTTCACAACGCGCGATAAGGAACTTCGTTCCAAAAACCTATAGGGTAGGTACATACTTACCGTGACCGTTGACCTAGAATCATGATTCATGAGGCAAGAAGAAAGCTCTCACAGCACAATATTAAAGGAAAAAGTCCGAAAATCATTCATTCGTAATTTTATCACATAAAAAAAACCCGCCAAGTGCGTATCGGATCACGCACAATGAAGGGTACCGTAGTTGAAAAGAATTACGTGTACGCACGGCTACAGATCAAGCTATACATTTCCAGTATAAGCTGATCTCGCATTATAAAGGAATTTCCTTACAACGAGACGTCAGTGTAAACTGGAAATGTATAGCTTGATGTGTAGCCGTATGTATGTATTATTTAATATTTTTTGTTATTACCTAAGATAACCAATGGGGTAAAAAACAATCTGCCTAGCCTTTTCCCAACTATGTTGGGGTCGGCTTCCAGTCTAGCCGGATGCAGCTGAATACCAGTATTTTACATGGAGCGACTGCCTATCTGACTTCCACAACCCAGCAACTGGGTAATACGATACCCCTTGGTAAGACTGGTTGTCAGACTTTCGGCCTTCTGACGACCCGTAACGACTGTCAAAGATCCAGGAATGACAGCCGGGACCAACGGCTTCACGTGCTTTCCGAGGCACGGAGTGATCTCGGTATGTAAAGATGAACCCATCCACTGACCAACACCGGCAAGCGTAGCTTAACCTGATGGATCGACCCGTGCGGCTGTTATTACTTAGCCACGAGCTCCTCATGGGGTAAAAAAACCGGTCAAGAGCGAGTCGGACTCGCGCACCGAGGGTTCCGTTCCGATTTCTGAAAAAGTGTGCTATTTAGAGACATCGTTTTATTTTTCCTGTAATTTTTACATAAACCTCTATCACATAGAATAATTTCAGATTTTTCTCTTTGCAAACTATAGTATTTTATTTGTATAGTATTTTTTTTACATTTTTCATCAAATAAAAGTCGAAAACTATGCGGCCTAAAAAAGAAAAATAATTGTGCAAACAGCGCTCTTTCATATGATACCCCACATGCCCTAGTAGCCCTACTTTGATTTTTTAAGACCCCCTTTCAGTCCCTGTTGCAAAAAAAATATAAATATTTTTATTTCTTTCTTATTTACAAAATAGTTGGGTAAACGTCATCTAAAACTGTTCCAAATTTCAAGTTGATAGCATTAGTACCTAGTTCTTGAGATATCCAGCTGTGGCAGACAGACGGACGGACAGACAGACAGACAGACAGACAGACTGAATCACACCATAAGGGTTCCTTTTTTACCATTTTGGTACGGAACCCTAAAAACGTACAAGACTTACCAAATCTTTTCATTGCAATTTACGCTTCATTAAAAATTATTCACCACCTATTATGGGAACAAACCTGAAATCGCGAAAAAAAAATCAGCTGTTCAGTACATTTTGACGAGTTTGATGTAGATAAATGTACTGAACAGCTGATTTTTTTTTCGCGATTTCAGGTTTGTTCCCATAGTAAAAGTTGTTCATAATGATGAGTACAATCTCCCATTTCGATTTGGTGCATGATAAAAAAATCATCCAGTATTATGATATAATTAAGGTATTTTATTGGCAATAAATAGTATCCCGTTCAAATTAAAACTTGATTTATTACATTACAGGAAATACTTATGGAAGTCTGCGAAGAAGGACATAGCGCAGTACTGCAAATTAAAAGAACCGCTCACCATCAACAGCAATCTAACATGAAGACAGGTATAACATATTTCAGAAATATGTTCACTTGATATATGCGATACAATGATATTATATTAAAAATATCATTGATGCGATATTATTCTTCTAATTATCCCAGTCGGAAATATAATCGTGTGCAAATTTATTTTTAATAAAAAATACGTAATTGTAGGATCCCGTAGCAATGGAAGTTGAAACAGGACCTAGTACATCGGTACAGATTAATGAATCGCCACTGATATTGACATCTCGTGAAATCATCTCACATCAGTCAGGTAAGACATACAAATAAAACTATTTACCTAAATAAAAATGATGATAAAAAATCTTACATAAATTTTATTGAGAACTGTTCGTTTTAGGAATCCTTGACACAGATGACAAAAACAAATTCAGAAATAATTGGATTCCATCCCGATTCAAGAAGACTGCGCTTTTGGCGAGTTCCTGGTCGCCAGAGCCGACTCCAGAATCCTCAGGAAGTTCATCCGTATTATGGTGTGGGCTGGAATTCGCGTAACAGATTATTAAAGTTGCTAGGCATTTTATTTTTTTATTTAAAATATTATCTGGTCGTTATTTATTTTTTTATGTACGAAAAGTTTTTGTCGCTTTGGTACCATTTTGAATTTTCATAATAAATTTTATTTTTTCACTAACAACCATTTTATTTAATCAAATAATTCAAATCTCTATTAAATTACGCTTCTACTGATTTAAAATAATGTGTTACATAAAAAGTATTAAAATAAAAATTATTAGTTACTTTGAATACCCTTGTTCCCTAGACTTTGTTGAGTAGACTATGATATAATCTAAAATTCAAATAAATATGAGAAAGTAAGTTGCTAAAAACATTTGCAAAACCGAATGTCTCCCACTTCTTTTCAATAAACTCATCAGTTATTATGGCAATTAAATACATTCGGGTTTAGCCGGGTCAGATTTAATACATGAAGAGCTGTCGGGAACCAAGGAAGACTTTGGTGATGATGATGACAAACTATTTAGTTCATACTTAAAGTATTGTTTCATTTTGAACGAATATATTAAGTATTGGGATCATAAGTATGCTTAGTTACTTCAAAATTTTTGGTACACACGGCTACAGATCAAGCTATACATTTCCAGTATAAGCTGATCTCGCATTGTATAGTATTTCCTTACAATGAGCGGTCAGTGTAAACTGGAAATGTATACAAATACAAATACAAATACAAATATTCTTTATTGTGGTACATAGGTAAGCAATAAGTTGTTACATGTTTCCGAAATTGTACACAGCTATGACCCGCCATAATGGCATACAATAATTTTACAGTAAGTAACATTTTAACAGCACAATCAAATAGAAAATTAAAATAATAACAATTTAAATATGCAGCACTTTAGAATTAACGAATATTTTTACATGTCAAGGCAACAATTAAAATAACGAGACATAAGTTATAAATTCAGTTAGAATTAAATTATACAAATTAAGAAATATACACATTTTACTTATCAAGGGAATAATTAAAATTAAATAACATCATCGAGATAATCTTTTAAAGTATAGTAACATTTGTCTAACAGCAATTGAAATAATTTCTTTTTATAATTATGCAAATCTAAATCTCTAATTGTCTTTGGCAATTTATTATATATGTCAGGTATTAGATAAAAAACACTTTTGTGGAAAAGAGCAGTTTTGTGGGGTTCACGTGTCATTTTGTCTTTATGTCTGGCTCTATTACTAAATTTGAAACGGTGAATATTTAATTTTGCGAAAATGGCACATTCGTATATAAACATACAGGGAAGTGGTAGTATTTTCAGTTTCTTAAAATGTGGAACACAGGTGTCCGTTGAATCAATGTTCACGATTGATCGGATACACCGCTTTTGCGCCTTAAAAGCTAGGTTTTTGTTGGTTGAATTGCCCCAGAACATAAGACCGTACCTTAAAACGGAAGAGACATAACCATGATACGCACTAAGAACAGCAGATTTATCTGGTATTTTACTTAATTTATAAAGGGCATATGACTGTTGATTTAAGCGTTTACAGACATAACCTATGTGATTTTTCCAGTTAAGTCTTCTGTCAATATGTAGCCCCAAAAACTTAATTTCATCTATTTCTTCAATATTTGTATCTTTGAATGTTATATTTAAATTTGGCGATGCTAGAAAATTTTGTCTAAATTTCATAATTTTTGTTTTTGACAGATTTATGTTTAAATTATTAGATGATAGCCATTCAGTTGCCTTACTTAAAAACATATCAATCTCCACATTAATGCTAGAATGCAAATTGTCACCATCAAACAGAACTGTGCTGTCGTCCGCAAAAAGTGTCATTTGATGGTGCGTTATGGATGGTAAATCATTAATATATACAATAAAGAGTGGTGGGCCCAATACGCTACCTTGTGGTACCCCAAAACGGACATTAGTGAACTGAGATTTGTAAACTTTTTCTTCTTTCGATATTGGGCATACTCTATTTATTTGAGTAGCTTGGTGTCTATCGCTTAAATAGGATTTTATTAGATTATTAACATTACCCCTAACACCATAGTCATTTAATTTTTGGAGCAAAATGTCATGACGAACGTGGTCGAAAGCTTTTGACATGTCTAAGTACATGGCTACAGCTGGTTTTCTATTATCTAAATTGGTCATTACTGTATATATGAAATTATAAATCGCATTATTTATTGATTTACTTTTACGAAAGCCGTATTGTTCGCTGGCAAGGACGTTATTGGTTTCAAGAAAAGTATACAACGATGTATATATAACTTTTTCATAAATTTTCGAGAAGATGGGTATTAACGCTATAGGTCTGTAACAATTGAGATCTTCAACATCACCCTTCTTAAACATAGGTTTTATAATGGTGTACTTAAGTTTATCTGGGAAAACTCCGTGTTCTATACTCAGGTTAATAGTATAGCTTAAAACAGTAGAAATTATAGGAGCTACATCTTTCACAACTCCAACTGTAACCTCATCGTAACCAGTGCTGCGTACATTTTTTAAAGAATTAATTATTTTAAAGATATCATTAGGAGTTACAGGTTTCATAAAAATAGAGTTAGGTTGACTTTTACCCGGTAAATGTGGTATTGTGTTTGCTCGTTCACAGTTAGCTACGTTTAAAAAGAAATCGTTAAATAATTGAGCTATCTCTTTCGGATTTGAAATTGTATTACCATTATCATTTTTCATTTTATTTATGTTCTCCTTGAGTACATTATTTCTGTTTTTGTTTATAACTTGCCATGTAGCTTTACTTTTGTTAATAGAAGTTTTAATATAATGGCTATTTTGTGATTTTTGGGTAAGATTGAGAACAGATTTATATCTTTTTGAGTAAGATTTAAAATTACTTTTGTTTTTGCTAGTTGGGGATTTTCTATACTTCCATAAGAGTTCTCGTCTACGTTTGCTGCACAAACTAATGCCTTTTGAGATCCATTTTGGCCTTTTGTCTACCATAACTTTAACTTTAATATAAGGAAAACATAAATTATAAAACAATGTGAACGTATTATGAAACTGAGAGAAGGCATTATTAGGGTCATCTGTTTCATAAACTTCACTAAAACTTAAGCTACTAAGACATTTTATAAATTTATCTCTGTTTTCATTTGAATAGTCTCGCCGTTGGACGTACCAGTACTTAATGGAGCAACTCTTTTTTACGGGGCATTTAAGAATTTGGGCCACATGATCCGATAGGGCCAACTCAACCAATTCGCCTTTGCAGCCTTTGACGTTGTGAGCTATGTTATCCAGGCACGTGCCACTAACCAATCGTGAGGGAGTGTCAAACTGAAGTCGCAAATTGTAGGATGCGAGTGAGTGAATGAGCTCGGCTGTTATTTTATTAGTCTTGAGAATATCAATGTTTAGGTCTCCTGCAATTATAATTTTCTTATCTTTAGATCTATATTTATTAAGAATTTGGTGTAAAATCCGAAAGAAAGTGTCAAAGTCTTTAGAAGTATTTTTTGGAACTCTGTATACGCATATGATAATTATTTTATGTTGTAATAATTCAATTCCTGAACATTCAACTACGTTAGGCACTGAAAGTGATACTACATCATCAAGTACTTTATATGAATGAATATTTTTGACCAAAATGCAAGAACCTCCACTTCTGTTATTCCTACAAAATGTTGAAGCTAATTTATATGATGGTACACAAAGTCGTGGGATGTCATCTTTAATCATATTGTGCTCAGTAATGCACAATACGTCTATAGTTTTAGAAGTAAAAACGTTCAAACAGACTGTTAACATATCTGATTTACCAATTAAACCTGCAATATTCTGATGTAACACATGTATATAGTTATAGACGAAATAAATTATTACTATTTATAGAACTAGTATCAGTATCATTAATTCTATCTGCCATGGAACTTTCTTGTGGATTGTCTTGATTATTAAATAATTCATAGTCCACTATTATGTTAGCCAGGATTTGTTCATATATGCTACTCCATCCGTTTTTGTTTATTCTTCCTGTGACGTGCGAAAACATCTCATGTTTCAGGTATGAGTTACTGTCAAAGAAGTATGCATATTCATTATCTCTTATATCCATATAGAGAAGGTTGGTAAATAACTCGACTTTATAATTAAATATTAGTGCGCCTTTTATATAGGTTGGAGCACAAATAACGCTATTCGTGTGAGAAGTGTTTTTCAGCAGTTTCTTTAATTTGTCTAAGATATTTATGTAGTCCCCATTTTTCAAGTCATCCTCTCCGATAAATATAAGGCAATAGTCGTTCAATGTGAAATCTCGTAATTTATTTTCTGCACTGTTTATAGATTCTTCATTGAAAATATCTGGTAATAAATAATGACAGTAGTCAAAATGTTTTGTGAAAACTGCTTCAATTTGCGGCAGAGTTCCCTTTGTGCAATAACTGCTGATAACGCACAATTTATTTTTATGCTTCGGGGTTTGTATAAAGCCTGATGGTTTTTGGTTTGCATAACACTGTTGTGGCATAGCTTGTCTTTGCTTTATATTTGAATCCTGCCTGGGTATGTCAAAAACGCGACTAAACTTCTCTGATATCTCTTTTTTTAGTTTTTCATGTTCAATAGCTAAATTCTTTATTTTTGTAGTTAATTTCTCAATTTCTAATTTTCTTTCTTCATTTTGAATGCGTAAGGTGTGTATTTCGGATTCTATGTCTTTTTTCAAGTTAGAAATCGCTTTATTAATTTCGAGTTCTATTGTACTCTTGATTTGCGATATTATTGTTATGTTATTTTCCTGCAGCTTCTGTACTATAATTTCGCATATACTTTGCAATGTTACTTCAGGGTTCAGTGGCGATTGCTTGTTATCTGTGCAAATTGTGTCACCGAGTATACTAAGATCTTCAAAGGTTCCGCTGCTTGGATAGGCTGTTCTTGTCCTTTGAGTGACATTCGACTGTTCCGGCGATAAAGTTACAGGTATGTCTGTGACATCGCAATCACGTGGACGTATAGGCGTGTTTGAGTTATCTTTCTTAGGGATCTTACAACAGCAAGTTTGACATTTCCATGTTTTTCTCTTTTCTTGTGTCATTTTACTAAACTGGACTTTCGAAATATTTGCACAAACTAGATCGTATGAACATTGGCATAGTACACATTTTATAATTTCGCTCTTTGGTATATTTTGGTTGCAACCTGCACATACCAACGCCATCTCGTATTCTCCGTAAGTAAACTCGTAGTCCTTCTAGTATGTTAGTCAACTACAGCGATTTCTATTAAATAGTATTATCAAACTGCAAATTTTATAGAGACTTCAATGTTCAGTTCAGTATTCTACCATTCGCAAATTTATTTTATACAGTGGTAACCCTAATCACGACTAAACGCCGTCTAGCGGGGAGTAGCGGTAACTTTTAGTTTCTTGTTAAGCCGTTTTGTATGAACTATGGCGCTAGTTGTCACTGTTAAGTGTCCTTATGTTGGTAGTACTGGAAACTTTGTATAGACGTCAATTAGTTCTTCCTCTCACCACTAGAGCAGTAAATCTATGACGTCCTGGCACAAGTAGTATGTTGTTAGTGTTTTTAAATAAAATTAACGACCCACCAAAAAAAATAATTCAGTCTTACATTGATAATGCCGACGTTTAGCACACTTTAGATGAAATTTTTGCTTGATCAATAACACATCGACATTGATATTGAAATAGTCGAATAATGTCACTTTCACATAGTTTAAAGTTTGTTTTGAATCACATTCACTGCATTCACTTATTTTTCCTTTAACTGTCCCCGAACTTGATACTAATTAGAAAAAACGTTGTCACTGGTTATATGTATTATTTGGATGTAAATCACATTATTTTCATTATTTTATACTCAGTAAATAAATTTAAATCAATAATTAATTAAGGAGCTATTGTTTACGTTGCCAGGGTTGCCAGTATAGCTTGATGTGTAGCCGTGTGTACCGGTTATTATTCTTGGCAGTATAAGAAAGAATGTTATTGTAAATTCTATCGACGTTGAAATTTAGTGGGTACATCACTAGTCGAAATAAAATGAATGACAACCTACAAAATTTCGAAACGTCTTCTGTATACGTGTCCTTCTTTAACATCATAGCGGCTCCATAAGTCAAAATGAAACAAATATATTGAGTTCAGTTGCTATTTTAGCTCTACTTCTATGCTTTGTTATTGTTCTGAGGTTCTCTCTATACTTTACTCTTTGGACTAGGTGGAGTACGAGGTGGACTCTGCCCAGAAATTAGACGTCATTTTGTTTCTAAAAATTATAATGAGATGTCTCACTATGGTCGGACTTTTAATTAGCTGCAGTAAAATGACACTTACTTCTAATGTATTTTTTTACTGTCACTTCTCTATCAATGGGAACATTTTTAGAAAAACAAAAAAGAAATTATATAGAGATGTCTCCATCTCCAGATGTCTCACTCTCACACTATGGTCGGACTTTTAGCTGTAGTAAAATGACACTTCTAATGTATTTTTTTTACTGTCATTTCTCTATAAATGGAAACATTTTTCAAGGAAATTACAGATAAGAAGTGTCATTTCCTTGAAAAATGTTTCCATTTATAGAGAAATGACAGTACACACTTGTAACACCCAACGCCACACCACGCGTGTTCAATGGCCAAATGACGAAGCAGCTGTGCTTCACGAGATGAAACGTGGCCATGAAATGTTAGGTACGCACGGCTACAGATCAAGCTATACATTTCCATTTTATGGTGATCTCGCATTGTATATGATTTGTTTACAATGAGAGCTCAGTGTAAACTGGAAATGTATAGCTTGATGTGTAGCCGTGTGTACCAGCATATGTTTTTTTTAATTATTACGATTCGTGAAATGATATTATTAAATAATCAAAGTGTGTGTCTTAAAGAATATATTTTTTTTTATTTAGCCTTTATTGTGTCCCACTGATGGGCAAATGCATTTCTTTTTTCCAAAAGAATATAAATATTTTAAATTATTTTTGCTTGTTACAACTTTTTTTTCCCTCCAAAAAAACAAAAACACGAACGACGTGTCCCAAACGTTTGACACAGTTGACACTTGTCATCCATCACTCATCACCAATATCACTTTTTAGAACACGAAACGAACGCGAAACTCAATCAACGAGAAAAAAGAATGTCTGTCTGTCATTTGATATTTTCTACTCAATTTTCACTGGAAAATTGAAAATACGTTAACTAATCCCTAAAATTTCACGCAATAACAACCATGGCCCGCCGGTACCGAGACGCGGCTGCAAAATTGCAGCAAAACGTCCAGAAACATCTAAAAGTAATGAAAGAACTGTCGTCGTCTGAAGATGAGGATCCTTGCGAATCCAATGTCTTGGAAAGCATGTTCCAGAGCTACTGGCGCGGCGGTGGAGACACTCAAATGCTGAACAGGACCAAAAACCTCCTTGAAGAAGCCATGAGCGGCCGTTCTGTTACGTGTCTAATATGCATAGGATCGATAAAAAGATCTCACGCTATATGGACTTGTGATCATTGTTTTTCCAATTTCCATCTCTCTTGCATTCAAAAATGGGCGAACGACAGTATAAGCTTGCGCAGTGAAGAAAGTACGGGCCCGATAGCTGTGATAAAACAACAAAAAATCGAGTGGTGCTGCCCTAAGTGTCGAAACTCATATTCTAAAGAAGAAATCCCTCGTAAATATCGCTGTTTCTGCGGCCAAACTGATGACCCACCGCACCATCCCTGGCTTATTCCTCATACCTGTGGTGAAGTCTGTGGAAAGAGGTTGTCTGCTGGTGAAAATTGTAAACACAAGTGCTTGCTGTTATGCCACCCTGGTCCATGCCCGCCATGCCCACAAACTGTCAACGGCATATGTTTCTGTGAGAAAGAACGTAAGCGAGTGAGATGCAGCGCTGCTAAATGGTCCTGTGGTCAACTTTGTAAGAAAACTCTTCTGTGTAAGACTCATTATTGTGAAAATGTGTGTCATGCAGGTGATTGTCCTCAATGTAGCTACACTAGTATTCAGCAATGTCAATGTGGTTCAGAGAAAGCTAAAAGACCCTGTAATGATCCATTCTGGCAGTGTAAGAAGCCTTGTAACAAGCTATTTTCCTGTGGCTATCATAAATGTGACAGAATCTGTCATTCAGGCAACTGCGGAGATTGCCCCAACTCTGGAACTTTGTCATGTCCCTGTGGAGCTAACCAGCGATTTGTCCAATGTCCAGATGTTATGGAAACCTGCTTAGGTACATGTGGTAAGAGGCATGAAGACTGTGATCATAAGTGCCCAGAGAAGTGCCACAATGGTAACTGCCCACCTTGCCAAGTTTTAATTGAAAAGAAATGCCACTGCTCCACACATACAAGGGCCCTACCATGTAGCAAGGACTTTAAATGTGACACTAAATGTCGAGGAATTAGGCTATGTGGCAAACATGGCTGTGGAAGAAAATGCTGTAATGGAAACTGCCCCCCGTGTGAGAAGACATGTGACAAAGGCCTCCAGTGTGGTAGGCATAAATGCACAAATATTTGTCATCGTGGACCATGCTATCCATGCCCTCTAGAATCCAAAGTAACTTGCAGATGCAAAGAAACTTACATTAGAGTCCCATGTGGACGGGAAAGGCAGACAAAACCCCCAAAATGCAACTTGCCCTGCAAAATTAAATACAAATGTGGTCACAGCAAAGAAAATAAACACTCCTGTCATTTTGGTGATTGTCCACCTTGTAAAGCAATCTGTGACAAGCATTATCCTAAGTGTAGTCACCATTGTAAAGCGGTATGCCATGAATATGTTGCTGTGTTGTTCAAACAAGTTGAGAAGCCTGCTACTCCTTGGGAGGTACAACCACCAAAGACTAAGATTATGACCTTAGATTGTCCACCATGTGAAACACCAGTACCAATGGTTTGTTTTGGAGAGCACGAGACAGACCGGCAGCCTTGCCACACAGCTTCACGAAGGCCATGCGGAAGAGAGTGTGGAAAACCATTGGCTTGTGGAAATCACAAGTGTACTTTACTCTGTCATCTTTACAGCCCTGTTCCTGAATATCCAAATGTGCCTTCAACTTGTAAGCAATGTAACAGAGAATGTTCAGTTCAACGTCCTGAAAAATGTGCCCATAAATGTTCTATTAGGGCCTGTCATCCTGGTCCATGCCGCCCTTGTGAAATACTTGAACGCTTAGCCTGCCACTGCGGCGTAACAGAGATATACTTACGCTGTCGAGAATTGTCTGCAGCTACCGAAGAGATGTTATCATGCAAGCAACAATGTCCTAAGAACTTAGACTGCGGTCATCGCTGCCGTAACACATGTCATTCAGGAGCTTGCGGTAACCAAGTATGCACTAAGAAAACTAAAGTGCACTGTCCTTGTGGTACTATAAAGAAGGAGGCTCCTTGCAACTCAGTTAGAAATGGAGACGCTAAAATACTGTGTGAAAATACCTGTGAGGCTAAGAAAGCTGCTGCTAAAATAGAACAAGAGAAAGAGACACAGAGATTGAAAGAGCTAGAGGAAGAAAAGAATCGTAAAGAATTAGCAGAGTATGAATGGAAACTAAGCGGCAAGAAGAAGAAGTACAAGGAAAAGAAAATGGTTGTTGGTAAAGATGACCGCGGATTCCTAAAGAGGTATTGGGTACCAATATCATCGTTCCTAGTTATGATGATAGCGGCTATTTATTATATATTTTATGTAGGATTAGAATAGACAAATGTCAATTATTATTCCAGTAGATTAATTACTTTTATTGAAAATACGTAAAAATGCTAGGCATTGCTAGATATTCTTTACCAAATTTTAGGGTTAGTAGGGTTAAATTGTAGTTATAATATAAAGGGTAATATTTATTTATTATTATAGTGTTATTGGTTTATTTAGGACTTAGGTCCTTTCCACACTGAGTGGGTTTGATTTGCACTGATTTTTAATGTACCATCACGGACACTAGTGATGAAACACTACCTTAGTAATAACGTTGAAAAGTGGTACACCACCTGTGTCCATGATGGTACATGTATGTATTTATTTATTTTATTTTTATACTTTATTGTACACACGGCTACATATCAAGCTATACTTTTCTAGTACAGGCTGATCTCGCATTGTATGGAAATCCTATACAATGCAATATCAGCATATACTGGAATTGTGTAGCTTGATATGTAGCCGTGTGTACATACAACAGAAAAATACATTGCAAAAATAAACATAGAATGGGTGGCCTTATCGCTTTCTGCAATCTCTTTCGGGCTACCTTGGATATTGGTATTGTTATTTGAACTCTTCAATTTGTTATCAGGTTGTCTTGATTCCTCTGGTTTGGTGTGATTATGTCGATTATTTAAAATTCGTCTGCATTTGTCATTATTATTTTATTTTTTTAGTGTAGGTACCTAAAGATGTAGATATAGTACTATATCTACATCTTTGCCTACCCTCCTCTAGGAATAGTGGTTCATCACCTTTGATGGTGAATTTTTTTTTTTTTTTTTTTTGTGCAGGCATTTTTTTTTTCCAAGTTATAGGTATATTTTTCATGTAGTTTTTTCCAAGTTATAACAATATTGTTGATTGGGCCCAACAACTAAACACTTTAATGCTCAAATAAATAGATTAGTTTTACATAATTTATATTATTAGGTTTGTATCTAATCGTCGACGTCGCGTCGTACCGCTAGACTGCGCTAGCCCTTACTTTTATGTAAGGTTTGGAGGGCAATAAAAGGACATGTCCTCAACTGGGCATAATGATTTTGTCCTGTAAAAAGTCGAATATTTTGCCTCATTTAAAGTCACTTTAGAATGTCACAAGACAATTTCAAGAAAATAGAATTGATTCTGGGTGCCGAAAGGTAGTTTTGTATGTAGAAGAATTGGCAAGAAACTCCATAGTCAATTATTGTTGTTTATTTGGAAAAAAAAAATATAATATAAGTAATTGGTACTTAATAGAAAATTCTTTTCAGTCTAAAATAGAAAATATGTTAAAGGGAAAGGGTCATTGTCCTCACATCGTACATTATAATTTTGCCTGGTCATTGTTGATGTTTTTTTGGATAGATCTTCTATTAGTTGGTTTTGGAAAGCTCTTTTCATGAACGTAAAAAAGTTGTAATTGAGAAAAAAAATTGTACCTAAGTAAGTTGTTTTAATGTTGTTTAAGTATTTGTTTCTGGTCGATATTGGTTGGTGGGGTAACTGGTAACTTGTTACTGGATAATTATAATCTAACGCTTGCCAGCTCAAAGAGATTATAGATTGTTTTACCGGTAAGAAATATTTAGTCAGTCTACTTTTATTATTGGATGTATACCTACTATGTATTCATTTTATTCTTTTATAATGTTTGGAATGGCTCATGTTACGAGTATTTCCTAAATTACGACCAGTAAGGGCGCGTTCACATGAGCTAATGACTTCGAGCATGAGCCGCTCTCTCCTCAAATACTTTGGAATTCATACTTTATGCCTGTTATACCGTAGGTCAGACTCAACAAGATGTATTACATCGACAAGAATTCATTAATATTGTATCAAAGTGTAGCCACAAAAATTACACATTGGGTCCCTACTCAATTGTAACCTACACGTTGATACTGCGGCGGCATCTACATCGCCACATACGAACTACGCATCACAATGACATGACGTCACGAAATCCTGCATCGCGCAGTTAGAGTTTACCACGCGACTAGCATATTATATACAACGTCCCGACATCAACCGTCGGACCAAGTACACACGCGAAGACGCAGCGCGGGCGCGCGAATTCGCATAGACACCGGGTGGCGCCACACAGTACAATGCCACCCACACACCCATGACACGGTCCCCCTAACCCACGCAGGCTCGGCTAGCTCTGAAAGTGTGATGGGCGGGGGCCACTCACCCTTCTGTAGGAACGTCGAGTCCGTACCTCTGTCGCTGGTCGCCTTCTGCTGGGCTTCACCCATGTAGATGGGGGTTCCACCTGGTAGGGGCTGACCGCCGGGGTACGGTGAAGAAAGCGGCGCTGAATAGCAGCGCCGTGGCGTGCCTACAGACACAAATATAGCATCTACACACAGGGGCGCGAGGCGCCCCATCATCCTAGGCCGTGTTAGGCCCACAAAATGAGGGGCCCGTATTTACGGGCCAACGTGTTGCATCCGCGGACAGGGGGCTATGCCCCGGAGCCGCACGCCACGCCCCCTAGGGGGCGTAGCGACATCTCGACATCAACCGTCGGGCAGTAGCCCACCAGACATAACACCCGTCTGGTCGGAGGATCCTCCCTTTTCTATGGAGGATGAGTGAACTTTACACCCTGTTCCTCGTGCCTCTAAAATACAATGGAACACAAATTGTAGACGATACAATGAATTCTTGTCGATGTAGGTATAGGTACATACATGCTTTTGGGGCTGACTCTACATATTCTAAATGATTAATCACGCCGCACAGGTGCGGGGGCCGAATAGCAACCACGTCATACACGCGTGTGCTTGGTCCTAACGAATATGTACGTTATGACAACAGGCGTAAAGTATGAATTCCAAAGTTTGAGAAGAGAACGGCTGATTGACCGCAATGAAAATAGTGTAATATGAACGCGCCCTAAGAAAAAGGCAATGTGATTAGATAGTATAAACTTAGATTTAGAAAAGTCTAGAAAATTATATTATTATGACATAGGTATACAGGGTAATTGGTAAAACACCAGCAACCTCTTAAGAGGTCATTGTACTCATCATTATGAACAACTTTTATTATGGGACCAAACCTGAAATCGCGAAAAATCAGCTGTTCAGTACATTTATCTACATCAAACTTGTCAAAATGTAGGGAGCAGCTGATTTTTTTCGCGATTTCAGGTTTGGTCCCATAGTAAAAGTTGTTCATAATGATGAGTACAATGCCCCCTTAAGAGGTTGCTGGTGTTTTACCAATAACCCTGTATATACTAAACTGAGATTCAGATTAAATGTATGTTTAAATAGGTAAAGTGTGCTTAGTCTTTACTCTGCTAAGTAAAGTAAACGTCTCATACGAATATGAACCTTTTTCTTTTGCATGTAATTTTCATATTCGTATAAACGAATGTGAGTGAGTGTTTCATACGAATTGAACATGCCTGTTATACGAATTATGTGCATATTCGTAATACGAAACGCTTAGCAAAGTAAAGCCTAAGAAGTAGGTATAACTCTGTTCATTAAAGAAAGGAATCTAAAATGGCGGCTTATCATGTTATCTCGCTTGCACACTAGTGTCGTACTAGTGTGCAAGCGAGATAACATGATAAGCACCGCCATTTTAGATTCCTTTCTTTAATGAACCGAGTTATACGCTTTATAGATCTAAGGACAAGATTCACAGACCGCACTAAGCCGACGTACGCACGTACGTAAAAATAATGCGGCAATTTTTTTTCGCGCACTGGATTTCCAACACTCAACTTAGCGCCGAGAGTTCCCAACAGTGTGTTTTTTCGACGCGCTGGGAATGGCCGGGATGCACTCTGTTGGATTCTCAAAGCTCGGCTCAACACCGAGAGTTGAAAATCCAGTAGGTAAGCGATAAAATCCCGCCGCGATATTTTAACGTCCGTGCGAACGTCGGCTTTGTCAGCAACGTTCCCAATGCTGGGACACAGGCCTCCTCTCGGTGAGAGGGAGTGGGCTGTAATCCACCACGCGGGCCCAGTGCGGGTTGGTAGATGTCACATGTCTTCGAATTTTTGGTTCTATGACAGGTTTCCTCACGGTGTTTTCCTTCACCGTTTTGAGAGCAGCGGTGATGAAATAATTTACACAAAGTAAATTACTAAGCGCCTGTCAGGGTTCGAACCTACGACCTGCAACTCGGCAAGTTGCGACTGTTAGCACTGGGCATTCACTGCTCTCAAGTCAGCGTTTCATATGAATTGTAACCCTATTCCTACAAGCAAATGTAAACAAGCTTATGGTACGAATGTGAACATTATCGTTATGCGAATAATGTTTATATTCGAATGAGATGCTCACTTAGCAAAGCAAAGTGCGGTCTGTAAATATTGCCATCAGATTCCGGTGTACTGAGAATTTCTTAATTAGAAAACTAAAATAACACTGCCCGACCTGGGGGCTTACTATGAGCTATTATAGTGAAAGAGTGACGGAGCTATATACGACCTATAGCACCGTCACTCTCTCTCACTGGAAACGTTCTGCCCTGCTATAAGAGCTCATAATAAACCCCCAGGTGATCGTACGCTGGACTCCACTGACACATGCTCTTAGTTCACGGCATTACAATTATTTTATCTAGACTAAAATAATTATAATTGTAACGTCCTATTATTGGTGTTCATTTTGATTGTGATTATTTAATTTTATAATAAATTATTAAATATGTATGTGAAATTTTTTATTATCTATCAACTGAAAACTGTGAAAGATGCGCCAGAGTCGATATTTAATCGACAATGCAGGATCTTTCTGTTGTGCAAAAGTAAAACCCATTGCACATCTATTGTTTAAATTACTATACCTACTAAAGATAGTGCAATCCACGAAGACGCGCCCCACTACTCCTTATAACCGTTTATAGTATATGTGTGCAACGGTTAGGAGGAGTAGTGGGGCGCGTCTTCGTGGATTGCACTATCTATACATACTTACCTTTTTAATTACTTACTGTAAGGGCCTGTTTCACCACCTACGATTAAGTTCCTATAAAGGCATGAAGAACAGGGTGTAAAGTTCACTCATACTCCATTGAAAAGGGAGGATCCTCCAACCAGACGGGTGTCGTGTCTGGTGGGCAACTGCCCCACGGTTGATGTCGGGACGTTGTATATGTATATGCTAGTCGCGCGGTAAACTCTGATTGCGTGATGCAGGTTGCGTGACGTCATGTCATTGTGATGCATAGTTCGTATGTGGCGATGTAGATGCCGCTACATTAACTTACCTACTTGGCAGATAATTTCATTCAAAATCTGTTCCATTTTTGAATTTATTGGGTAAGTAGTGGCTACTTGGACATCGTGAAATAAGAATCTTCTGTACTTGTACTATTATATTGTATTCTGTGGTAGTACTAGCTTTTGCCCGCGGCTGCGGCCCGCGTGGAGGTCGGATATACTTCCACGGAAACGTAGGTACCTACTACCAGGTAACGCGCACGCCAGTAAAGCTCCCAGTCGGCATGATTATTTCCGATATCTTCAACAATCATCGTCTTATCATAGACTTATAAAAAAAGATGGACTCCGCGCCACGCATATCGAAAGTGAAGCACCCTACCGATCTATGTGTGAGTGATTTGAGTACCTGCAAAGACGCCATCGCTCGTGTCACGTAATGGTGGCCGGTCGGCATACTATGATGTAAATGTGTGCGCGAGACGTGTTTGTACAAACGGTCCCGGCATACTTACTGTGCTTCACTTTCGATATGCGCAGAGCGGAGTCCATCTTTTTTTATAAGTCTATGCAGCCAATTTATACAAAACCCTTAATGAATTATCATGAATCACTCTGTCCATTGGTGGTTGGTGGAAACTGTATGAAAATCCGTTCGGTAGTTTTTGAGTTTATTGCGTTGCGACAGACGCGGCGGGGGGACTTTGGGGGGTTTTATAATATGTAGTGACAAGTAATATCAAACATTGTTGTCATAATATCTGTTGTTATTGTGGTTATCCTTATCTCTATATATTTTTGTAATGGTTTTCGATGACTTTTGAGGGGCTCGTGGCTAAGTAATAAAAACTGCATGGGTCGATTGGTCAGGTTATAAGCTACGCTTACCGCGGTCGGTCCGTAAATGGCTGACCATCTTACCGAGACCTCTCCGTACCTCGGAAATAACGTTAAGCCGTTGGTCCCGGCTGTTATTCTTGGATCTTTAACAGTCGTTACGGGTCGTCAGAAGCATCGTGTTATCCAGTAACTGGGTTGTGGAGGCAGTCGCTCCATGTAAAATACTGGTATTCAGCTGCATCCGGTTAGACTGGAAGCGGACCTCAACATAGTTGGGAAAAGGCTAGGCTGATTGATTGATTGTTTTCAATGACTTCTCACACGTAAATTTTTCACAAAATAGCATATTCCAGCACAGTAAGAACGTATCTGGTCGATCAAAAGACCCATCAAGGTCATAGCACACATATCAACTCGGAAAAGGATCGTCACTGTATCAACTCGAGCCATGCAGTATTCTCTAGAAACTACTGCAACGCACACTAGTCGGAATCGTAACGTAGGTAATCGTCTCGCCTCGGGACACGGTGGAGGTATCGCTGTGGTTCGTGAGCTTGTCCCGAAGCGAGGCGACAGGGCCGGATTTAGGGGTCCAGAGGCCTCGGGGCAACAAAGGAGTGGAGGCCCCCTTGCCCTAAATTATTTTCCAAATAAAATGAACAATTTTTTTCAGTCGAGTTTTTCAATAAATAATTTATTGTGAAACCAAGTAGATTCTCTTAGTATTTAACAAACACATATAAATATAATCGGAAACAAGAATTATCTGAAATTAAATTTTAGTGTGAATTGAAGAACACCAATTGTTCACATACTGCAATTAATTTATACGTATATATATATATATATATATTTTTTTAAAATGGGACACGGAATCGAATACCCAACCTCCGAGGTTGCGGGCAAGTACCACCCCACTGAGCCATTGAGCCATTGGGGTACTCCCTCAAGATGGGTAGTAAATTGGAAGTGCTTATCAGGGCCATTTGAGATTTTGACATTTCACTGATTGCCTGATTGGAGTGAACAAATATAGATCAATGATTTCTGTTAATATTTAAGATTAATATAATCAAATAATCATGTATGTATAAAGTACTTTAGGCTGTAGGTAAAGGTAAAAGCGAAAAAAAAATATCAAAGGAAAAGATGTTTACTAGGTTTACTAGTTGAAATTTGAAAGAATTTTTTTTTTCCGAAGTCTCTATTGTGGAGGCCCCCTGCTTGTGGAGGCCCCGGGGCTTTCGCCCCGGTTGCCCTCCCCTAAATCCGGCCCTGCGAGGCGATTACGTTACGCATGCGATCAATTTAGAGGCATGAGGAACAGTGTGTAAAGTTCACTCATCCTCCATAGAAAAGGGAGGATCCTCCGACCAGACGGGTGTCGTGTCTGGTGGGCTACTGCCCGACGGTTGATGTCGGGACGTTGTATCTATGGTAGTCGCGTAGTAAACTCTAATTGCGCGATGCAGGATTGCGTGACGTCATGTCATTGTGATGCGTAGTTCGTATGTGGCGATGTAGATGCCGCCACAAGTGTGCGTTGCAGTAGAGAGTTTCATACAAAGAATACTGCATGGCTCGAATTGATACGGTGACGATCCCTTTCCGAGTTGATATGTGTGCTATCAAGGTCATAGCACACATCAACTCGGAAAAAGATCGTCACCGTATCGCCGCGGTTCGTGAGCTTGTCCCGAAGCGAGGCGATTACGTTACGCATGCGATTAGTGTTCGTTGCAGTAGAGAGTTTCATACAAAGAATACTGCACGGCTCGAATGGATACGGTGACGATCCCTTTCCGAGTTGATATGTGTTCTATCAGTCTCAAACATCGGCAGCATAGCGTCGGCCTCGGTCGGGGTAGAACAGGCCACGCGCGTTTATATCACTGAACGTTCAATTTGTCTGTAGCACTTTCTAGCAGACGCGCTTGGGCGCTTGAAAGGAAAAGAAAAATTTGTGATTAGATTTTAAGTTGTACTGTTGTTGTTGTTTAGTACTGTTGGTCTATTGATGTATAAATTAGGAAGATACGGTTCGCGATTTCAGGTTTGGTCCCATCTCTTTGAGGAGTGGTTGGAGAGGTGCCACGGGTCCTCACCTTCCGCCTGACGCAGGTCCTCACCGGACACGGTTGTTTCGGGAGGTTCCTGAAACAACCGCATAAGGCGGGAGGAAACGCCCGGGTGTCACCATTGTGTGGATCGCCCGGAGGACACGGTGGAGCATACAGTGGAGGTCTGCCCGGCTTGGGTGGAGCACCGCCGTGTTCTCACGGAGGCGACCGGCGCACAGTGTAAGATTTTGCAAATCTGGCGGGACAAAATTATATGTTGAAAATAAAACAATTGTTTTTTCTCGAAATAACGAATAATTATATTTTTTGCTCATTTAAGCCTTTTTTTATTTTTGTAGCCCTCGTAGGAGTTGTGACCAACTCACTCACCATAAAAGCAGCATCTCTAATCATCAAATAACTTCTCCCGCTCTGGGTGGAGCGGAAGGGCGTGTCAGACTTTTACTGACTAAAACCCACCCGTGTTCCTTCAGTTGCCTATGCCAGGGCCGCGGTATCTTCTTAAAACTACCCGCGACCCCAGCGGCAAAAGCAGCATCTCTATTTCCCGATTTTCTCAACTCAGCGCTGGTGGCGTGACTTAACTCGCTAAGTGATTTTCCTCAATCAATGAATTTAATTTAATTAAATTTTTTATTTATTAAAATCTTTTTTTGGTCTTCGAGCTTTCTTTTTGCTCTGTTCTCCGCTGGTACCGGGTAAATCTTGGTTGCTAGAGACTAAAGTGCTGTTCAGCCCCTGATTGAGATTATTTAAAAAGTTTCAACAAGTTGGAACTTTTCAAAAAGCTCTTTTCTTGACATAGTCTTGTGTTCCTGTAAAACGAACATAATTTTCAAAAACGCAAATGAACGCAGCTAATGCTACTTTAGTTTAATCCTCTAGCTTAGCTAGGCTTATTGACATAATAAAAATGTTTTCATGACGTACAAACGCGTTTTCGCACTCGGAATACAACTACTTAAAAATATTTTTGTAAAATAACTGTTTGGATTCTGTGTTCTTCCAGTAATGGGTTGAAGAGTAGATTGACTTTATAATAAAGTAGAACAGTGTATAATGGATTAGTTATTTAATTCTTTAGAACGCTAAGTAACAGATAATAAGTAGCTAAGTATGTATTTGTATTTTGTTCTTCCGTTAAGACTGTGGTCGCCTATTTTCGCGCTCGGATTTTAAACATCTGACGCTCGACGCCGCGTAGCGAGTGCGCGTGTGTGCGTTTTTCCTCATGTACGGCACACAGTTGCGATGCTGCGACGACTAAACGATCTTGATCTGTAGCTATGGCGTACCTATATTTTTTTGAAGTAAATGCTAGAGGTTTACGGAGAAAATAAAAAGACTGTCCACAAAACATTGTTAGTGTATTTTAATTAAATTTATACAAATATGGATGAAGAAAATAATATTATGTAGGTACTTATAAAAACTAAACTCATTTTACTTATTTGCTTAAGTATTTGTATACTTATAAGTAATTGAAGTTTTATAAAAGTATTTGTATTTGACGACACGGTTGGCGCAGTGGCTGAGCAATTGACTGCTGCGCAGCATGTTGTGGGTTCGATTCCCGCACGGAACAAATATTTGTACGACCTACAAGTATTTGTTTCCGAGTCTGGGTGTTTTTCTATCTATAATATGTATGTATTTACAAAAAAAAATGTATATAAGAAGTTTATCAGCCATCTCGTTACCATAACACAAGCATTAGGTTGCTTAGCTTGGGACTAGATGGCGTTGTGTGAAATGTCCAAGGATGTTTATTTATTATTTATTTTATTTATTTGTCTAAGGGGATTGATCGACTTTTCCTTGGATCTATAATTTCTGGGAGAACACAATCAGAATAAAATTTTGTTAACAGCGGAGCCATCTTTTGTCCAAAATCATCGTTTTTTTGTGTAAAACAGTTCAATTTAAGCCCAATTTCAATATAGATAAAGACGCCACGCGCTAGCTATAATTATTTATTTTTCTTGCGGCATTATAGGTTTAGCAACCGCATCAAGTTCATAAAACAGTTGAATTTGAACCAACAATAATACATAAATACATAAAGCCGCCTCATGCGCAAATGTTTGGTTTACTGTTTTCAAATTTCAAATAGGTAGGTCACCCCGCTGCCACAGAATAAATAATAGTACTGCTGCGTTCGTGTGGGGTTGGTTTTATAATGTTTATTAGCCTAGGCAGGTATTGTACGTGCCCAGTCGACCTAATGACTATACAGTCGACCACACGTCGCACGTCAGTGGTAAGTGATAAGGATTTGTATAGGTATCGTTTTCATAGTTTTCGATTTCGACTATAGCCAATAGTGAAGTCAAAATTAAAATCCAAGATGGCGGCTGCGAAAATTTTAAAATTTTTCGTCATGGATGTCGTTTTCATAGTTCTCGAGGATGAAGCCGATAGTGAAGTCAATCATCCTAGAAGGGATGATTGACTGCACTATGCGGCCCAAGAGAGCAATGCAATGGTGGCCCAATGGTAACGATCCCGACATACGAGTAGGTCATGGTTTCGAACTCAGGCAGGCACTTTGTGTAAATAATTTCATCACCACTACTCTCAAATCAGTGAAGGAAAATATCGTGAGGAAACCGCCTAGAACCAAAAATTCGAAGACATGTGACATCTACCAACCCGCACTGGGTCCTCGTGGTGTATTACAGCCCACTCCCTCTCACCGAGAGGAGCCCTGTGTCCCAGCAGTGGGAATATTATAGGCTGATTATGATTGAGACCCATTATGTTGTGAGCGAGCACGTTTCAGTGCCAGAGATCATCACTGATGTGAGACGAGAAGATATATTACGCTCAACACCGCCGCGCGCGGCCCTTGTCCGATCAGAGCGCGGCTAGCCGCGCGTGGCAGCCGCGCTCAAATGCCGCTCTATATTTGGACACACCTTTATATAGTGCCTTTATCTATGCCTCACTCGTTTCGTATCGTTTAGTGCGGTCGCGATTTGAGTATATTTCCCACAGTTTTATTGATGTTTTCCTCGACCAATGTTTTCTTTCTGCGGACTTCTGATCTTGCTTCTTGTACGAACCTTGCTACCACACCGGACACGGTACGGAGAACCCCGCATAAACGTTGGACTTGAACTTGTTATTTTGTATATTACGACCAGCCTACTGATTTCATATTGGCACCATGGATCGTTGTGTAAATTGTGGCAAAGTGACTAGAGGCTGTAGTTTACGTGGTCGTCGAGCTGAAGAACTTCAAAAATCAGCTGTTAAGTACCTATATGTAGATCGTTATGTAACCTCACTTTTATTACATCTCTTTTAACTCGGAACTCAGACCGCGAAAATCCGCAAAATGTTCAGTGATGGTTTGATAATATAGTAGCTATAAATTGACACCAATTTCATCTTTTTACAACCCAGGCCCAGGCCCAAGTTTATATGACATGGTTTCCGTCTCCTTTGTCACGGATCCACAATAGAGATTGTGGCAGTAGAGATTTCAAATAAAAATCTGATATAAATTTTTTCTCCATATTCATCCTCCAAAATTCTTGTAGCCATCTTGGATTTACATTTTGACTACACTATCGACGTTAGCACCCACAAGAACCATGAAAACGATAACCATGATGAAAAATTTGAAAATGTTCGCAGCCGCCATCTTGGATTTACATTTTAACGTCACTATCGGCTTTAGCATCCTCGAGAACAATGGGAACGATCCCCATGACGAAAAATTTAAAAATTTTCGCAGCCACCATCTTGGATTTACATTTTGACCAAATTATATTGTATTATTGATATTGTAATTACAATATCAATATTACAAGTAATACAACATAATTCAAGAATTGTAACATAATTCTCCTAAAGTAAGTGTGCCTACCACATTAGCTTCTTAAAATATTACTTAAATGAAAGGATTAAAAATATTTAGTCGCACTACAATTGACTATATATCACGCGAGGCGCATGCGCGGCGGCGGGAGGTCAACCGACATAGGTCCTGCGTCGAAGAGCGCCAGAGCGCGACTGACTTAGGCCGTTCGATGCACCCGATTTTATACTCACTTTAAAAAATTATTTTCGTAAATGATTGAAGACAGATATGTTTTATTTTTTACACATATATAGTACAATCTTTCTTCTTACGTATAAAATGATTTGTGTTGCCAAATGACTTTTAGATTTTGAGAAATGACGTGTTTTTTTGTAGTCGATTTCTCGATTTTTGATTATCTTAGACGTGATTAAAATACAAGTTAATGAATTAAAAATCAAACTTTTCTCAATGCATTTTAAATTTCAGGATATGCCTCTTCGAATGAATACCACTTTACCTTCTTAATTAGTAGTAATAATTGGTGTAAGATTACTTCAAAGTTGAGCCTTCGCGCGTCATCTGGAAATCGCGCCTTCGAAATCGACTGTTTTCGTAGTCAATAATTCAATTTGAACAAGTTTTTTTTAATAGACTTTAAATAAAAATATATGATAATTACGATGATTGAAGTCAAAAGAAGCTAAAAAAATAAATTATGTGACCAAAATCACTTCAAAATCTCCCAAGTTCTCGATTTACGTATGAAAAATGCAACAACGCTCTTAACGGGTTGAAAATTAGTATGTCCTCGAATGGTGGTTGGACACCAGCTTGTATAGGTGCGGGGCAGCGCCATCTCGTCTGTCGTTCTGGAACTAGCGAGTCCTTGATGTTGCTGTCAACCGCTGTGCTGTTCGTATGCGTGTGCGCCGTTGCATCTCCCAGGCACCAGATGGCGATAATTGTCGTGAACAATAACTATCCTAACTCCACAGCACCTACGGACATTTCATTTTGATTGTGGTAATATAAAATACATATAAATGTGTTCTACACAACCGGAAGACATTGCTCCATTGCAAAAAAAAAGTAATTTATTCACGTATTTTCACAACACAACCTTCACAAAGAAGCGGTAGGGCGACAACTGCAGATCCGCTCTGAGAGAAACACATCGTAACCTCTGTTTGAGGTAAATATAATAAAAAACGTGCACGCCTATTGTTCCTATACTTGGATAGTCGCATCGATAACCTAATTAGCTTTCATTACGAAGGGGTTTTACGTCCAACTTCCATTAATAATAATAATAATAACCCCACCGCAGTATCTCTACGTTGACGTCGTGGTGGGGCTTGTGCGCTCCGAATTTTAGGTCTGTGCCGGTAGAGTTCACTTTGCCGGAACAGGTCTAGGATGAGGAGCCAGACCAAGAGAGATACAGAAACCCGCAGGGCAGCATGTGGCGAGCTGTTGGGCATTAGCGACCCCACGGACCCTATCTCCCGGGAGAAGTCTTGTTCCTCACCTCTCGCTTGCCTTTATTGGCCGGCTGGAGTGAACACTGACGAGGAACAGAGCTCCCACCTCTTTCTTGCCTTTATTGGCCGGTTTGAGTGGAGATTCGCAAGAGCAAACGTGCTCGGAGGAAGGAAGTATTCCAGTAAGTGTTTGTAGGGATCTTGACCATCTTCCGGGCTCTGGGATTGTTCTGAGAACCGTGGGATACCTCTCCACTCCTCACAAGCACCTCAGGACATGTTGCCCCTTGCCGCTACGACACTATGTGCTAGCGACCTTTTCGGGGGCCCATTATTGTGTGTGCAAGTCACCCCCTGCCATTTTATCCGTGTATTACAAAACATTGATCCAGCAGGGGCCATAGTCCCTTCATAGTTCTAGGCAACCAGTCCACTTTAGCCACTCAAATCCATAGTCCAATCTCTTTATTTCCATATACTGCAATATTCCTGCACCAACCGGGGGTTGTCCTTGGGTGCACTTGCATAGTGCGTACAGGGATAATCGTCGGTTGGTGCCTCATTTCATTGAAAGCGTCTAACGGGCCTCTGCGAGTTGGCTTTGGCCCCTCGTACGCCTTCTAAAGGTCCGGGACTCCAGGGTCCCGAGAATTGTCAAGACACATAATAATAATAATAAAACGTTTATTGATCCAAGATACATAGACACATTTTGTATTCATGTTACATGTTAAGACTTAGTAAACTAACAGTGGACACAGGGGGTGAAAAATAATTGTCTATAATACAAAAATTAAATCCTATCTCCTAAACTAGGGATGCCCTGTATCTTAGGAGACAGTGATTCGACCGAGCTGAACTGCACTTAATGAAGGGCCTTAGGTTTCGAGTGTCATTCTTGTTTTATAGGTATTTTGTACCGCTAGATTTTAAAAATCTTACACAGTGCAGCGGCGGCGATCTCTCGCGTCCAAACCTGGTCCAGGCCATAGTGCGAAGCGAGAGTGCATGGGAGGCCGTCACCTCCTTCTGCGAAGCAGTAATGCTCGCGAAGGAGGAGGCGGAACGCGTGAGGGAGAGACAACCTCACGCCCTCAGTCGCCGCAGGAGACGTCCTCCTGGGCGGCGGGAGTCGAGAGCCGATTCCCGGCCACCGTAGGCGCGGGCTTGCGGACGGCGAGAGTGGGTAGCTCGACGTCCGATGAGGACCAGGGGGCCTACACCCTAAGCACGAAGCCCGTAGTTTCGGCATTCGTTACGGGCGTTTCTTACTCCGTATCACCTACGGATGCATGATTGGTTCGGGGCCGAACGAAGTATGAATAACAACATGATTTGCCAGTTGTTCCTACTCCCGATGTGTTTTTGCCCGTCCGAAAAATTTAACTTTTACACTTGTTTTTATGGATCGTAATGTCAGACGGACGGATGAACGGACCGTCGGAAAGACGGACGAACTTAGGGAGTAGGCCCCCAGGCCCGGGTCGACAAGAGATGTCAGCAATGATGGGGTCTAATAGGGCCGATGCCGCCGGGGTCGCGGGTTATTCGAAAGAGATACCGTGGCCCTGGCATAGGCAACTGAAGGAACACGGGTGGGTTTTAATCATTAAAAGTCTGACACGCCCTTCCGCTCCACCCAGAGCGGGAGAAGTCATTTGATGATTTCCCATCCACAAAAAAAAAAAATTTGGTCCTGTAGTAAAAGTTGTTCATAATAATTATGAGTACACCCTTGGGTTAGGTTCTATTTTATACATATTTGGATAAGTGAACTGATCCCAATAAGGCAATAATGATTTTGATTACTTATGTTAGCTTTAACTCGTTTTGCTGTCAAAAAGGTGGACTATTAAATAAAAAAATAAAAATTAATTGAAAAGCGTTGTTATTTCACAGAATTGCGAATTGCAACAGTATGATAGCGTAGCTCGTGAGAAGTCCCAACAAACACATTGGTAGCATCGCGTCTACATAGAACAGGCCACACGCGGTCATTTTACTAAACGAACGATTTGTCTGCAGCACTTTCTTGCAAAGACGTGCTTGTTCATCTGTAAGAAAAACATTACCATTTATTAACAAAATTATATCATTAACAAAATTAACCATTTTTTTTTAATACAACAAGACGCGTCATCTATAATAAATAATAATAAATAAATATCCTTGGACCATTCACACAACGCCATCTAGTCCCAAGCTAAGCAACTTAATGCTCGTGTTATGGTAACGAGATGGCTGATAAACTACTTATAAACATTTTTTTTTTGTAAATACATAGGTAGGTCAGCTCAAAGCGGCCATAGAAGGCAAAGCGGCCACGCTTCATTTTTCGTTTATTTGAAATGTGGTGCGGCTGTTCTGTTCGCAATCACCCGCCCCGCGCCGTGCAATCATTCGGTAGCAGTGGGCCCGAGCGGGTGGTTGCAGTGACAAAATATATTTATTTGCGTGTTCTATTAAAAAAATTCAAGGTAAGTTCAATCTTCTTTGGTCAATCCTCTTTAAATTTCAATGTTTTTATTGAACGTGTATTGTTACTTATCTATTTGGCTTTGTTTGTGTTCTATTCTTTCTAAAATATAATAAATAATGTGAGAGCAGTTCATTATTAAAACAAAATGGGCGAAAAAGGCAAAGCGGCTCGGGCAAAGCGGCCAACTGACCGCTTTGCCCTTTGTAAAATTATTATGATTCGATAATGCTTAATTATTTTGTTTAGATGGTTAACAACTATAAAAGGATGACTACCCAGGCGTCATGGGATGAAGGTATGATGGTCCGCGCAATTAAGGCGCTACCAAAATAAATTGGAGGATTTTTCGTAAACATTTATTTCAGTATTGCAGCATGTATGGATTTAATTTTTGTATATATGTTTATTGACTATTTCATTAATACTTTGACTGAAGGAAAACACGATTGGGTTAAATTTCCTCGATAGAATTTAATTCCGAAAAGACCTCTACTTTTTTATGTTTTTTTCTATAATTCTAAAATCCTAAGTAATTTTATTGCAAAATTGCATTTAAAATGTGCGTATTAGGTAATTGAAAATTCTGGCTGAACATAATTTTGATAGATAGCTTAATTTATTTTTAATCAATTTTTATTTCATTTGGCGCTTTTATTTTGGTTCCAGCCCGTTGTTGCGCTCTCTTTTTTTCGCATGTGGAAGTAATTGACTCTGTCACTTTCTTATTCCCGCCCCGTTCACTTTTTTTGTATCACCTTAAAGAAGAAAATTAAATTTTACTTGTTTTCTAAGAAAGTTTTTAAATTTTAGAGCATTCATTTTCATAGAAGATTAAGACTGTTGATATAATTAAGTAAGACTTACTGTTGATTATTAAAAATGTTAAATATTGTCAAAAACTAAACCTGATTATAATGTTCTTAATAGTTTAATCAAAGTTTTTAAACTTAATATACCAATATAGATAAGTTAAATTACCCTAAAGACTGATTGTAATTAAAATAAAGTATAAAATGCTGATTATTTTATAAAAAAATTAAATAATATTAAATAACATTTTAAAATATTTTTGGTATTTTTATTTTGTCAAGCACGGTATTTTTCAACCAAAAACAAATACATTTCTTGTGTACTTTGGGGGGTAGCCACGTTGACCCTACCCCCATGGCCGCTTTGGGCGGGCACTCGGGCAAAGCGGTTTTTTGACAAGTTTTCGTAATTTACAAATCACATGGTTATTTTTAAACTTGCGCGAATTTTAATTTCACATTATGAAAATTTAATAAATTCTCTGGCTATTAGTATAAAATTCTCTTCAAAAGTCTGTCGTTTACTAGGTTTTTTTTTTTAACCCAAAGTTAAAGTGGCCGCTTTGAGCTGACCTCCCCTACATATTATAGATAGAAAAACACCCAGACTCCGAACAAATACTTGAAGGTCGTACAAATATTTGTTCCGTGCGGGAATCGAACCCGCGACATGCTGCGCAGCAGTCAATCGCTCCACCACTGCGCCAACCGTGTCGTCATATCATCAGATTACAAAGTTTGGTAGTGAAAATAACAGTACATACATGTATCTGCTACCAAATACTGCATCTCGCTTGGTTGGAGGTTTACCCTGCGTGTCAGAGTGACCGTACACTCCGTTGCTTTTTTAGCGATTGCATTTATTGCATAGGTGGTATGTGCTTATTCCATATGTAATCGTAGTCAAACATCCTATGAACACCAACGTCAACATCCTATCCTATAATCTAACATCTTGCAAGTACCTATTGCTTTCTTTAAACATATCCGTAACCTAAACTTTCAATTAGGAAGTGTAAAGCAAGACGGTTACGTACTTGGACAGTTCTTGTTCTTCATAAGCTGTATACACGCCGTCTCAGCTTCCTCAACAGTTATATAGAACTTCTCGCATTGCAAGCTGTGTATGAATACTAGTAATATATCCTTACTTATCCATAGAATCGTCGCAAATACCATCATCGGAGACTGCATACTTTCGATTTGCTGTAAAAATAAATTCCTTTTTAACTACGCGTATGGCATTAAAAACCGGAGAGCTTAATAAAGACATTATTCTGGTTTCATAACGCCACTCTTTTTGAATGTTACCACTAGAACCAATCATAAAATAAATATCATTATACAAAAATACAAATACAAACAAAAAACAAATACAAATGAGACACACACAAAAAACAAACAAATACACAACAAAACAAAAATACAAAAAAATACAAACAAACAAACCATACAAAAAACAAACAAATACGCAACAAAGCAAAAATACAAACAAAACACAAACACAAATGAGATAGACAACAGTTATGAAGCCGTAATTTTAGTGATAAAGTTACCTCGATGTGTGATTTTGTTTGTTTTTCTAGCATTTGTAAAAATGTCTCCAAAAAGAATAAATTGCGGGTAAAAACATTGACCGTGGTGTAAAGTATCTGCAAAAGAGTATGTTATTTAGATAACCGGCTATAAGGTTAGTTTAAATGTTATTGCATATTTATGAAATTAGATACTAATTCATAATATTTACCAATACTTGAAAAATGCTTTTGTACATATTGTAAGTTTCCAAAATATTTTGATAAATCTTGAATAGTTTTATACTACATATATGATTTTCTTGTTCATTACATAGCTTCAAAATTGTGTTGTTCCACTCATTGAGGTAATTTGTTAACAGTAATATAACACGAATCGCATAAACACAATCCATGTCAATTTTTATAACCATATAGTTACGAATTAGTGTTGGATAATCAGCCAAAGTGTATTCAGACGTTACTTGAAACCAGAGCCATATAAAGATATTAACAGTAAAAGTTATTAAAACTGAGATCCTATTCCAAATAATATAACTTCTGATACTCTTACTAAAATCGATGCTTTTATGTATAATCTGAATTGTCACAACGAGTAAGATGTTATTTTGACTGTGAACAGTACTGAGAAAAGAAGTGATTATTATACCGATAATAAAGTAAATGTAGGAAAAAAATATTGTAAGCGAAATTATAGTGTCACCATGGATATTTATGTAGTCTACGCTGGATTCATTGAAGTACATGTAATAAACTGAGACCACAAGTACATAACACACACTAAAGAGCGACAACATAGTACGCATCTTCCCGTTAGGAGTAATATAATTATCTTTTATTGTATACTTCGAAGAGAACAATAGAAAAAGTGGCAAGTGTAAAGGATAAAACATTTTTTGAACTTCTTTTTCCAGACAATTATTTAGTAATACTTCTGGTGGATACAATGATATGTTTGGTTTGGTTTTTTTCTTTAGGAATATATTCTTAAGCTTAGATGACATTATTATCATTAGGACAAGCCCGTTTCAAAATGATTTATGAATGCGACTTATGAACATTTAATATTTATTAAAAAAGTGCTTTAGTAGTAATAGTGCGGTCTTATAATAATGATGTTTTATCGATCAATGATACGGTCGTTGTTAATGTTGACGTTATTGATAATTATGTCAATGATAATTAAAGTAAAAGCATTTGACAGCGCTAGGCATAATATACAGGGTGTAAGGGACAGCCCTCCGCAAACTGATAAGGTGAATTCAGTATGACATACTAAGATGACCGGTACATGAAATTTTTTCAGGAACTTTAGGGGACTCCAATAAACCTGATTTGTTTGTGTTTTTGTGCACAAATCGGAGCGTCTATTACTAGTTGGGAGGGGTAGGTAATAGGTATGCGGTGAGTTCGATGAACTCTGTAGCTAGACAGAAAGTGAACAGCTGATTTCACGCGTCGTTGGTTAGAGTATTTCAACATCCATTGCTGGTTTTTTTTTTGCTGTTTTTTTTTTGCAGTTTTTTTACATAAATGGAGTGCTGCGAACACACAATGCAATTTTACATTGAAATAATGAAAATGTAACTGCAAAAAAAATTGAAAAAATGAATATTTTCCTGAGAAAATTTCCGGTGGAATATGATTGAGAATGAGGAGCTAAAAGCACCCTGTTAGTTTGCGGAGGGCTGTCCCTTACACCCTGTATATGGTTGTAAACAGACGTAACAACTCAGCCCAATACGACCTGCCGTCTTTAATTTTGATATAGATTTTGTTTTCGGTAGCAGCACTTCTCTTCTTCACACTAAAATGACTGATTTTGTATTATTTTTTATATGGAGCTCGTGGCTAAGTAATAACAGCCGCATGGGTTGATCCATCAGGTTAAGCTACGCTTTCCGGGGTTGGTCCGTGAATGGGTGACCGTCTTTAGATACAGAGACTCCTCCGTGCCTCGGAAAGCACGTTAAGCCGTTGGTCCCGGCTGTCATTCGTGGATCTTTGACAGTCGTTACGGGTCTTCAGAAGCCCGAAACTCTGACAATCGGTCTTTACAAGGGGTATCGTATTACCCAGTAACTGGGTTGTGGAGGACAGATAGGTAGTCGCTCCATATAAAATACTGTTATTCAGCTGCATCCGTTAGACTGAAAGCCGACCCCAACAAAGTTGGGAAAAGGCTAGGCAGATAATGATGTATTATTTTTTTATATCGATCAGTTTTTTTGTTAAATCATAAAAACAATTTGTAAGTACATGTGATTTTTTTTATAAATTTTCGGCATCAGTAGCACTGGTTTGTTTCTATTTTTCCACTTTCTACGATACGTGATTTTGTTCCATTCGTCGAATAGCGTAAACACAATCCATGTAATTTTTTTTATCATGTGGTTACGGAATACTATTGGTAGATTTTAATATTTTTACCACCAGCGGTAACTGCGTGACACACATAAAATTAAAATTGATCGCAATAGGTTTCATTTTGACAGTTCATGCAAGTTCGAAGCCGGGCGAAGCCGCGGGCAACAGCTAGTATGAAATAAAATCTTAACAGAGCACGAACAATACAATGTATCGAAAAAAATATTTATTATAAATAATAATTTATTCCGAAAGTAGGTAGCTAAATCGGGAAACATAATTTTGCGAAACATGTTGGAGTTCGCTGAAGTTATCATTGATATTGATTAGGTACAGCCAAACATTTCTTTGAAATCGTTTTTGGTATTTTGAACAAGTATTTAAGTGGGAAGGCCTTTAGTGTGGGACGCAACTTGTGTCGATACTCTTGCGCCATCCCATATTCCTGGCTCGGCGTGCTTTGCTGGCACTGCTGCTGCGGCTGCGGAAAACCTCAAGCGGCGGAAGTATAATAACCTTATCGGTAATTATATTTTTGAGCCGTTTGGGATTGAAACCCTTGGGCCGTGGGGTCCGAGTGCTCATAGTTTGTTTAAGGAAATCTCCAAACGGCTTGTTGACACTTCCCGTGACCCGAGGGCTGGCTTTTACCTTGGCCAGAGGCTTAGCATTGCCATACAACGTGGCAATGCCGCCAGTCTCTTGGGTACTTTACCAGTCGACAGCGATGCGGAGGAATTTTTCGACGCCATATTTTAGTTTTTTATTAGTTTTAGTTTAAGATATTATATTTTTAAGTTATTTTAGCTTATTTTTAAAATTATTAAAATAAAACTATTTAGCTACATTAATTATGTCATATTATGTCAGTATTTAAGTTCACAGAAAAGCGAATTGCAACAGTATTATCACTTAGCTAGTAAGAAGTCCCGTCAAACACATTGGTAGCGTAGCGTCGACATAGAACAGGCCACACGCGGTCATCTTAGTGAATGAACGATTTGTCTGTAGCACTTGCTTGCAAAGACGTACTTGATCATCTGTAAAATAATGTCGGGAGGAGTCGTGTGAGACCCGGTTGGAACGAAGTTCTTTTCGTTCCAACCGGCTTACCGGGTAGAACACAGCATATGAACTAAGCCAAAGAAAGCAGGATGTACCAAGCCTGCTCGCATCCATCTCAGTTCCGTCTCGCAACTCATTGGCACTTGACAGCCGCATTTTTGCTTTCTAAATTGCTTCCCCGGGGAAAGAGTGGCTTAAATAATCTCGCTAGCGAGCAGCAAAAATTAAAATAAACAAATTCGTCGTGCGACCAAAAATTCAAAAATAACAAGATTTTCAAGAAACAAGAAATTAAAGTTCAACGGAGGCAAAGAAGAGCTCGTCTAACAGGTAAGCAGTCTCTGTTCCGTTAGTGATAGGATTTGGTAATGGCACAGCCCCCCTTCCATAATTAAATTAACCGCTCCTCTATTCATTTTAAGCATGTAATTGCAACCCGCAATTTGATAAATATTACCTTCCCGCTTCACCAGTTACTCCTACCGCAAGACTCTTTAAAGAACTTCGTTCCAATATCAATTTTAGAGAGATTTACGAACGCTGCCTGCATGGTAACGAAACTTTCGTACGTACTTGGACAGTTATAGTTCTTCAAAAGCTGTATACACGTCGTTTCTGCGTCTATAATCGCTTTATAGAACTTCTCGCATTCTAGACTATGAATGATTACTAGTATCAAATCTTTTATCATCCATAGAACCGTCACACATCCGAGCACAGTTGACCGGAAATTTTGCTGAAAAAAAAATTGTTTTTTCGTCATGAACAAAGACTAGAAGAAAGGCAACTTAGAAGAAAGATAATTTTAGTTTCAAAAAGCCAGTTTGCGTATCCGATCAGTAAAGTTGTCAGTTATTGTGGTTGGTGATCGTCTCACACGTCGCCGTCGGTAGACCGGCTGGCGATAGTAGTGTAGAACTGAATGGAAAAGTTTGATAGCTTTAGATTTCATCGGATTTCACCGGATGAAATCTAAAGCCATTAGGATATAATAGAATCAGAGACCATTTTGGTTACCCATTGATAGGGTTTTCGATAGGGTTTTTCAGAAAGCCCATACTGTATGGGTTCTCTACTTGAAACCCAGTGAAAGGGTAACCCTTCATTCAATGAGTTACCCATATTGAAGACATAACCCTTTTACTGGGTTTCAAGTCTAAAACCCATTCAAGGAGTTACACATGATAAAGGTAACCTCATAAACGGCTTACCCCTTCGAAATACTAACTCTTAACCGGGGTTGTACGGTCCCTGAATACCCTTTATTAGGCAATCATTCGCTGCCGAAAACGGCAAGTCAGCAGCCTGAATGTCTGAAAAGAGCCCAACAGAATGTTCAGAAATACGTTATTATTGTAATACCTCGACATGTAAATTTGCTGGGTCTTTCAGTTTTTGTAGTCGTACCTCCAAATAACCTATGTTGCGTGTAAATACGCTGACGGTTATATATAATATCTGTAAAATAAGAAGCAATAAAAACAACAAGTAAGATGTTAACTTACCTACTTGTGTATGGTTATGACTCATAACTACTCATGAGTCGATGAATATTGCATACTAGCTTCTGCCCGCGACTTCGTCCGCGTGAAATTTCTTGTCCCCCAACGACGCATCGCATCGCAACGCCTGCCCACGCTATTACTTCGTTTGCGCTTAAGCATCCTTTCTGACATTTTTTCTTTTTGGTCGGCTCCTAAGGTCCCTAGCGTGATGTTAAATAGCCTATATCCTTCCGCATCGCCTGCCCGCGCTATTACTTCGCGCTCGGCTCCTAAGGGCCCTAGCGTGATGATAAATAGCATATATCCTTCCGCATCCCCTGCCCGCGCTTTTACTTCGCGCTCGGCTCCTAAGGGCCCTAGCGTGATGTTAAATAGACTATAATATATCCTTCCGCATCGCCTGCCCGCGCTATTACTTTGCTCTCGGCTTCCAAGGGCCCTAGCGTGATGTTAAATAGCCTATATCCTTCCGCATCGCCTCAAGAACTGGGTTATAAAATTCAAAAAGATTTTTTCAAATCCGACTGGGGTAGTTCCAGAGATAGCGCGTTCAAACAAACTAACAAAGAAACAAACTCTTCCGCTGTATTCCACCGACATTATTGAAATAATAAATCGAGAGGGTCGTCAATCCGCGAAAAATCTCGCTATTCAGAAAAATTACTTATTTGCACAACGCCAACTATGGGTAAATTGATAAAACGTCAGCACTAAACATGTTCGCTCAAGAGCGACCGGTATGAATTAAAGTTATTTCGCGTTTTAGTAATTTTATATTATCTCCGAAACTGTATGACCAATTGCCATACTGTAAAGGCCAAATCTTATCTCCATGATGTCCTTGTGATTATAAAATAACTTAGTTTGATAAGGATTAATGTTTTGTTGTTTAAATAATCATCCAAACGTAAGTATGTCTAAAAAATACTTTTTTAAAGCAATAAAAGATGTATAAAAGATAAATAAATAAATAAAATGTATTTATTTCAACTATGTTTACAGACGAAAAGATAAAATTAGGTAAAAAAAAATAATTACAACTGTTAGGCACACGAGTATCGACAGGTATTACATATTATTGTTGTAACCACAAGGTCTGTACATGAATTGGATGAGCCCTGCCTCTTAAACTAGGGTGACCCTGTATCTTAAGAGACAGTGATCAGCTATAAGATATCTTATGAAGTAAACAAAACTTGTGAAGTGTGTCAGTTTGCCATGTATGTGTCTATATAATATCTAAATTTTGTATGTGTCTTTCATAGTATGTATTTTCCTAAAAATATTTACAGTAAAAAAAGGAGGAGAAGGGAGGGCAACTCAAGAATGTGAAAGGAGAGTGTGTGTGAATGTATGTATGTCTGCACACCCATGTGTATATGGTGAGTGTGGGTGAGTATAAATATGAGTGAGCAGCGAAAAATAGTAATTATTATTAAGCAATGTATGAAAGTAAGGACTCGGTTTGTAAATAATCTTGTTGAAGAAGCCATTCAGTTACTTTAGACTTTACTTCATGTCTATTGAGGTCGCGGAGTTTGAGATCTTTGTGAGCTTTTTTGTAAATATATGCGCTAAGTGTATGAAATTGGTGTCTGGCGAACGATGTTTTATGCTGTGCGCCCGGGGGAATGTTGGTACGTTTTTTAGGATCAGAGGGAGGGACGCAAGCGTGTCTTTTAAGTACCGATCGGAGCACAAAGAGCTGACGGACAGTAAGCACCTTACATTCCGAGTACAACTGTGTTCTAGGATAGCGGTAAGGCTTACGAAGCATTACTTTTAATATAGCTCTCTGTGCTCTTTCAACTTTGACTGAACTGGTTTTAGTTGCGCCACCCCATACCGTGATACAATACCCAATTACTGATTGACACAGAGCAGAGAAGACCATTTTCAGAGTTTCCGGGTTTGCCGACTCTCTAAGAGACTTAAAAGTGTGTATCAGTCTCATAGTCCTGGAGGTCAGGGCATTAATCTGCTTATCCCAACGTAACCCTGCATCTATTTGTACACCAAGATATTTTACATTCTCAGTTCTTGTAAGTATTCGACATTGACACGGAGATGATAGCCGTGAGCAGCCGGTCGATTCTGTAAAAATCTCACCGTGAAAACTTAGGTGAAGTGAGTTTGTTTTTGCTAGGAATTGACACTATTGACAGCTCACTCCACGCTCACTTCACCTAAGTTTTCACGGTGAGATGGTTACAGAATCGCACTGCAGGTGTGAGCTATTATTGAGAATGTACAGTCTGGTGCGGTGTTCTGGCGAATAGAGAACGGCATATAGGACGTCTTGTTAAAGTTAAGCGTTAGCAGATTTAGGTTGAGCCATTTAATTACTGCAGTAAGTGCCGATTCTGAGCTAATCTTAACACTATCCCACGTTGATCCATGAACTATAATAACGGTGTCATCAGCATATGCAAAGATATTTGTATTAGGTAGGGTCATTCTGCACAAGTTATTCACGTAAATTAGGAATAAAATGGGGCCCAGGATGCTTCCCTGTGGCACTCCATGAGAGATGGGTTCCTCATCACTAAGGAGGTTACCTATTTTAGTCATTTGGGTTCGATTGGTGAGATAATCCTTAAAGATTTGAAGAGCGATGCCTCTTATACCAAGCTGTTCCAATTTAGCGAAAAGTAAGGGAACAGAGACTGTCGAATGCCTTCGAAAGGTCTAGGAATATTCCAAGACATTTAGTTTTATTGTCCAGGTTCCCAGCAACCAACCGCGTTAAATCAAGAACTGCGTCTTCGGTCGAGACTCCAGCACGAAAACTATATTGGTTATTGGCTATGATCTGGTACTTGTCCAAGAAATTATTTAGACGGCGGCTAAGAATCCTTTCAAGTAACTTGAACAGAGCTGTCAGAACCGAGATGGGTCTGTAGTTGTTGACACAGCCTCTATTCGCCGCCTTATGGATTGGATGTATAACAGCTCTTTTGAGTGCATCAGGAAAAACACCCTTTTGTAGACAGCCATTAAAGATATGCGTTAAAGGCTGTCTTAGTGTCTGACGGCACATTTTTAATAATAAGGGCGATATACCATCCCAACCCAAAGCACAGTCATTGCGTAATTGCAGAATTAGGGATTCCACTTCAGTTTCATCAACCTCCAGTAGCGCAAGTGAATTGACAGGGGAGAGCGAGGTGTTGTCACTGTTTGGAACTTCACTGCTAGGCTGATTAGAGGAGATTTGGCACTGAGATTTGATGGTAGCGGCCATACCTTTTCCTACATTAGTGAAGAACCTGCACACTTCATTTATGGAGGATTTAACCCCTCAAGTGTCGCGTGCACCCCATGTGTGCATAAGAAAAACCGTTTTTTTGTTCGGTACATAAGCTTATATCACATATATATAAATGTACAAAAACATCATCCGATGGAAAACCAATCAAATCATTAGTTGTGAACTTATGGAGTTCGCAGCTAACCTCCCCTCCCCCCCCGCGTGTCAAATGCACCCCAAGTGTGCAAAAGGACAAAACTTTACATAATAGGTATATAAGCTTAGATCACGTATATATAAACGTAAAAAAACATCATCCGATGGAAAACATATCATTATCAGTAGTTGTGAACCTATGGGGTTCGCAACTAACCCCCAACCCTCCCCACTCGCGGTGGTTTTGGGTCTAAAATCAGCCAAACTCAGACACTTGAGGGGTTAATAATATTTTTAAAAGCTCAACAGGGCTAGTTTTAATTTTACTTGTGTTAGTAATTTCTTTAATTGTTTTCCAAAGGGCTTTTGGATTATATTTAGCTTTTTCAAGTTCATTTTTTTCGTAGGCAATCTTTATATTTCGTAGTAGGGCATTACAAAAATTACGATAGCGCGTATACGTGGTTTTAAGTATAAGATTATTAGGTTCTTTGTTAGATTTTGCATGCAACTTGTCTCGATTTACAATACACTTCAAGAGTCCAGGGGTAATCCAGGGTTTGATAGTTCTATTTTTCCTCGGGATTATGGTTTGTATAGTATGTTTGGCAATAACAGATGTTAAAATTGTTATGAAAGTGTTCATAGAGGTGTTAGGGTCATCACTAACATAAATGACTGTAAAGTCCAAGTTTTCTAGCTCTAGCTTAATTGCAGTGTAATCCAAGGAAGTAGAAATGTGACCAGTTTCACGTTTGGGATTGGTGTTAGCAAAACTAAGCAGGAGGGGTTTATGATCCGTGATATGAGAATCCAGAACTAATGTGGTGATGGGTAATTTAGTTTTCACGAATGCATGATCTATACAATTTTCAAGCCTAGTGGGAAACAAATGAGTTGGTAGAAGCCCGTGAGATGTGTTAAGTATCAGATAGTCCACGCTTCGTTCATTAGTATTATTCTGTTTAATATCTATATTTAAGTCGCCAATGAGGGCGATGTTCTGCCATGAGGAAAGTTTGGTGTAAATACTATTTAGACTTTCTAAAAACTTATCAAAACTGTCCCTAGAGTTATATGATGGAGAGCGATAGACTACAACAATGGCCATTTTTTTGTCTATTTGACAGACGAGACAGTTGCCACCCAAAAAGCTAGGTTCCCAGACTGAGACTTGCAGGCCCTGCTTAGTGTAAATGACTATTCCATCATTCTGGTTGGAATTTGTTTCCGTGAAATATGATTGAAAACCCTGCAACACAGGTAAATTACTAACCTTACTGAGCCAACATTCGGTCAAGATTATGACATCAAATGAGATTTTTGTTAGGTGAAGCAGAACTAGCAGCTGATCAAAATTTTTGTTTATACTACGTATGTTTAAGTGGATATAATTTAAGTTGCTATCGCTGTTGATTACAAACTTTAGGCAGTCCTCTGGACTACAGGTAAAAGAGTTACCTACGTTTAGCGAGTCTAGTTCACTGTTAATATCAGTTAAGATAGCCATTTGAATGAAACGGAAATTACAAATCGTGACGCAGTTGTGTGAATTATGAAAGAGGCTAGTATATGAATGGGCTCAAAATTGGAAGTACATTGCTTATTTATAAGTAATGGAAATATTGGGTGATTGTGTAGATATGAGTTGCGTATAGGATATTCATATATGGGGCATAAAAGTGAGTGTGTGTAAATTATAAAAGTTTGCCTATAACTAAAGACATATTTAAAACAAACATTAGGGAGTTTAGACAGTCACAAAGTTACGTTTTTTACATCAAGGAGACATTTTTCCGTGTTAATCAATATTTGTTTTGCACCTTCTATTTTTCTTAGGAAGATATTGCCGTTTGAAATCCAGCAAAACTTGAATCCGTTGTCCTTGGCAAACTGTCGTGCCAAGTAGAAGAGTTTCTTGGTGTTGGAAGAAAGTTGTTCCGCGATGTAGACTGGCTGGCGTGCTCCTGGAATACCGATGAGCGCTGTGTTAACTTTATTGTCCTTTCCCTTATCTTTATTTTACGATCGGACGGCACAAAGCAGGGTCTCTTTTTTTTGTACGGTAGAAAATTCCGCTATAATCGGTCGTGGGGTGACGGGAGTGGTGGATGATTTCCCATGGAGGCGGTAGATATCCCGGAGCTCAGATTCTGTTATTTGTATCCCCACGGTTTTCCCGAGATTGCAAACAGTTTTAACAAAACTGCCACTGGACTCCGAATCGGATTGCGGTATGTTACGTATCTCGATACCAGACGACCTTGACTTTTGTTGCAAGTCCTGAATTTTTCTTTCCAAATTTTCTATGTAATGTGTTTGTTCTTGACGGACTTTCTTAAGATCCTCGATTTCTTTTTTGAAATCTTCAAATTGAAGATTTATGAAAGTCACCGATTTCACAATCTCTTCATTGGATTTACGTATCTCTGCATTTGAAACCTGTATCTGAGTATTTTGGGATTTTATTTCACCAATTTCAGTCATTAGTTTTGTTACGTATGTGTATCAGTCTTTATAAAATATATATTATCTGTGGTATTTCCGGATCCTGTTGTCTTGTCTCCGATTCCGATCGCTCGTCATGTAATGGCTGAATACACGATACATAAAATAGTCTGGTCGTCTTATTTATTTATAATACCTGGCCACCCGTCGTAACATGGTGTCAGAAGATACAGAGGAAAAAGAAGTCACAAAAAACCACAAAAGTAAGTGCCGCAAACAGTCAAAAAAAATTTCGAGTAAAACGTCGCCGCGTGGTCCAGCCCTAAAATGCCGGATAATAAAAACGCAAATAATACAAGTTATCCCCTGCCGCCGAGTAATTTCAGCTTAGATATCAACAACTCGAACATGCCATTGGCTTGGAGAAATTTCAACACAAGTCTAGAGATTTACATGATAGCCAACAATTTAGAAGAACAACCAGACAAACGAAAGGTAGCCATTTTACTACAAATCATAGGCCCAGACGCTCTTCAGATATTTTACTCGTTTAACATACAAATTGACAAGATCACCTATAAGGATTTACTCGCCAAATTTGAAGACTACTTCACACCACGTGTCAATATTTCCGTCGAAAGACATAAGCTGTTCAACAGAAAACAAGGTCCAGATGAAGAAATTGAGACATATGCCACGGATCTCAAGAATCTAAGCATCCAATGCAATTTTGAAGGTCTTGCCGATGATATAGTAAAGGACATATTCTCATGGAACTTAAATTCATCTTGCTCGTACATCAGAGAACGTATCCTGATCGAGAAACCATCAACATTTGATGCCGCCGTCAGTCTCGCTAAAACACTAAGAAATACTAGGTTACAGGCTAAAGCTTTATCAAGCCAAGAAGTAAGTGTCGTTGCCAGTCGTCAATCGCATCACAGTCGCCAAACACATCGTAGTCAAGAGAGTCGCAATCAAAAAAGTCACAGTCAAAGAAGTCACAGTCGTCAAAGAAGTCATAGCCGTCAAGAAAGTCAAAGTCATCAGTCTCAAACAAGTCAAAGTCGTCAATCAAGTAAAGCATCGTCCAGTCAAGAACCTCAATCCAAACAGTCAACCAAGAATTGTTCCAGATGTGGTCAAGTCCACCGAACAAAATGTCCAGCCATAGGAGTCATCTGTAACAACTGCCACAAGCCCAATCACTTTGCCAAGTGTTGCCGCAGCAAACATGTGAGATCCATAGAAGAAGAAGAAGAAAGTACGGGTACTGATACTTATTTTCTAAATAGTCTTTTCACTAATGAGATTTCTGTCAGCCAAAAAAACCCTTATCATACAACTTTGTCCATAAATAGTAAGAATGTAGACTTTTTACTTGATACAGGTGCTGACACTAACATTTTATCATTTAACTCTTATAAAAAACTTAATTTGCCATTGAGTAGTTTAAAGAAAAGTAGTCACAAACTATCAACCTTTAGCGGTGAAGTATTACCGACTGTAGGTCAATGCATTCTGTCTGTCACACATAACAACAAACTATACAATGTTAATTTCCACATTATAGATATACCCTGTAGGAATATTATTGGTCGCAACAGTTGTGAGAATTTAAAATTAGTTAAAAGAGTCCATAATGTCCAATTTCATGAGTCACTCAATGTATCACAGCTTGACAAATATAAAGATCTCTTCTCAGGAATAGGTTGTCTTAAAGATTATGAATGTCATTTGTCAATGAAGCCTGATGCTGTACCGTCTATAGATGCCTGTCGTAGAATTCCATTCAGTCTCTTAGAACAATTAAAAGAAGAATTAGCCATGTTAGAAAAAAATCAAATTATAGTCAAAGTCGAGGAACCTACTGAATGGGTAAGCTCAATTGTAATTGCATCAAAGAAAAATGGTAAACTACGCCTGTGCATTGATCCAAGAAAACTTAATAAAGCCATTATGCGTCCTCATTATCAATTTCCAATTATTGATGAAATTAAATCCAGCCTCTCTGGTTCACAATATTTCACTACCCTAGATGCAAACAAAGGTTTTTATATGCTAAAGTTAGATGAAGCTTCCTCAAAACTATGTACATTCATCACACCTCAAGGTAGATATAGATTCCTAAGACTTCCCTTCGGGATAAATGCAGCCCCAGAACTGTTTCATTCCATCATGACAAATAGATTCAGTGATATTCCAGGAGTCAAAATCATGATGGATGATTTCCTAATTTACGGTCAAACTAAACAAGAACATGATTTTAGGTTAAAACAAGTCTTAGATAGAGCTAGAGAAATAGGAATAAAATTTAATAAAGACAAGTCTAATATATGTAAAAGTGAAGTCAAGTACCTAGGACACATCTTTTCTAAAGATGGTGTGAGAGTTGATGAAAACAAAGTGAAAGCCATTTGCAGTATGCCACCACCAACAAATGTCACAGAATTACAAAGGTTTTTAGGTATGGTTACATACTTAGGCGCATACATAGAGAATTTGTCAGATAAAACTTCTAATTTAAGAACACTTCTGTCTAAAGATAATGAATGGTCTTGGCAAGAGAGACATAATGTAGAATTTAATGAATTAAAGGAATGTATAACAAAAGCCCCTGTCTTGACATATTATGATCAAAATAAACCAATTACACTGTCAGTTGATTCGTCTAAAGATGCCATGGGTGCAGTGATTTGCCATGATAAACACCCCATAGCATATGCTTCAGCTTCATTAAGCTCATGTCAACAGTCATACTCTCAGATTGAGAAAGAGCTGTTAGCAATCCTATTTGGTTGTACAAAGTTTCACCAATATGTCTATGGTCGCCACACTTTAGTTGAAACAGATCACAAACCAATAGTATCGCTGTATAAAAAACCAATTTATAACATTCCACCCCGTCTTCAAAGAATAATGCTAAGATTACAACCATATGACCTGAACGTAACTTACAAACCAGGTAAATATCTTTATGTAGCTGATACTCTGTCTAGAGCAGCTTTACCAGAACAGTCATTACATGATCTAGATTCTGATCTAGATTTACATGTCAATTTAGTCATTAGATCACTGTCAGTTAGTCCAAATAAACTTAAATCTATTCAAGAACAGACTTCCCAAGACAATGAATTGTCACTCTTAAGTAAATATTGCATAACAGGTTGGCCTGAACATAAAAAATTGCTTCCAGACATACTTAGGCCTTATTTTCCTTTAAAAACCGATATACATATAATTAATGGTATTGTCTTCAAAAACAACAGTGTCATTATACCAGTAGCCATGAGAAAAGACATTTTGAAACAGATACATGAAGGTCACCAAGGTATTCATAGTTGCCAAAGATTGGCAAGAAATCTAGTATACTGGCCCAATATGTACTCTGATATAGAAAAATATGTTAATAATTGTCATAACTGTCTCACTAACAGACGCAGCAATTCCAAAGAGTCACTACAGCCCCATGAGGTAAAACCAATCCCTTGGAATAAAGTCGGAGTTGATCTATTTGATTTCAATTCAAACAAGTATGTCATAGTCGTAGATTATTTTTCCCAATATGTCGAGCTTGTAAAGCTAGCAGGTGGTTCTACTAGTAAAATTGTCATTAGTCACCTAAAGTCTATATTTTCCAGACATGGAATACCCAACATTCTAATTTCAGACAATGGTCCCCCATTTAACTCAAAAGAGTTTAATCATTTTGCTTTAGATTGGCAAATACAACATATTACATCAAGTCCCTATTATCCACGGTCTAATGGTCTTGTAGAAAGAACCATAGCCACGGTTAAAAACATATTAAAGAAATGTCTTACTGATAATACAGACCCTCATCTAGGATTATTACAGTATAGGAATACACCTAAAGAAAATATGTATTCGCCTGCCCAATTACTAATGTCCAGGACACTCAGAACTAAACTTCCAGTCTTAGAACAAACTCTGAAACCTAAAATACCTAACTACAGGTCTCTAACAAATAAAACTCAAATAAAAGTGAACAAATCACAGATTTATTATAATAAACATACTAAACCGTTGTCTTCCCTAAACATTGGTGATAAAATTTACTTCCAGAAACAGCCAGACAGTATTTGGACACCTGGTACTGTGTCAGACATAGGTCCACAGCCTAGATCATATACTATTGTCTCCCCGGAAGGTACTTTTCGCCGTAATCGCCAACATATCCTACAGCCAAAACATTCACCAACTGAGTCCGCTCCTAGTAGAAGAAGTTCACTTCAATCCCCATCAGTTCCACTTGACACTGATCCACCGTCGCCTTCCAATATACTGCCGTCGTCATCTCCATCTAATTATGAATCTCCTTGTACAAGTAATCCTGTCCAAGAATCTGAAACAAAACCAAACACATCACATACACCAAATAAACAAACTCAACACACAACTTATTCTTCATTCGGTAGAGCAATATTAAAGCCCCGAAGATTTTGAAAATTGGTCTAGATTAAGTTCTTAATTTGTACTTAGTTTTAATTTAATTTACTAAATGTATTGTTTTACAAGCATTGTCTAACCTAATTTTGTTTTGTTAGTAGCTGTCAAAACTTAGTTAAGTCAATTTGATAGACGTCACTGTCAGAACTGTCGCAATGTCAATGTCAGTCAAGTCAACTTGTCACTTCTTAGAGATGTTCCGTTCCACTTAGTCTACTAGTATATAAGAATTTTGTTAATGTTTTAAAAAAAAAAAAAAAAAAGAGTATACTTACGTACCATGTTCCACGTAATGATTCCATTTTCTTTTCTTAATAAGGGAGATGTTACGTATGTGTATCAGTCTTTATAAAATATATATTATCTGTGGTATTTCCGGATCCTGTTGTCTTGTCTCCGATTCCGATCGCTCGTCATGTAATGGCTGAATACACGATACATAAAATAGTCTGGTCGTCTTATTTATTTATAATACCTGGCCACCCGTCGTAACAAGTTTGGTCATAGCCGCCGCCTGATCCGCAATCAGTTTAGAGATTGTGGCATCCTGTTCTTCCTTCCACTTACAAAGCGTATCCTGGAGTTCTTGCGGGGATGTAACACCAACAATTTGCGGCGCAGATTTCGCAGATGTAAGGTCCACGTGTCGTACACGTTTGTTATGTCTACTCATGTTTACATTTCCGCTCATACTGATTGCCGAGCTGATGTCAGGTTCCGATTGAGTTAAGATTTCGGTCGGGTCGACTGTCCGTATTATGGGAGTTTTGGGCGGAGTGCGCTGTACTCCGGCCATGTTTCTAAATGAGTTGAAGAATAATAATAAAACCCAATAATAACCAGAAAAACACAAGTCGTAGCGAGCGGCGCGCTTTTGTTGTATTGAGCGAAAGCGTAGCCGATGCGATGCTCGTAGCCGATCCGTAGCAGTCGATCGTAGCAGCGTAGTAGTGACGTCAGCCACACGATGGCGGAACGCTATTTATAGACCGCTGGCACTTATTTAGCAAACGTATAAGAAATTATAACGCAGGTATTCTTGACTTTGCTTGTGCGGCGCTCCGATGCTATGCGGTCTTACTTGTAAACGGTCGCGAGAAGAAGGTCGTAAGCGCCGTGCATATCTCGTCGCTTACGCGTTACGCTGAATCACTTGTCACTTAATGTTATCGCCGGTAGATTGTGACTTAATGCAAAAGTTATTTACGAAATCTGCAGCTATTATACACTTCACCGAATTAGCTAACAATACAATGGTTCACTGACAACTTCAACTTTGTACTTCTAATCACAGATGAGAGTTTAGGCGACATTACACAATTTATAGCAATATAAAGTTCGGAGCGAGTTGTACCGTGACACCCTCCATCGAAAGTTCTTATAGATAAAATATAAAAGATAGAAATATGGTGTCGCGGCCTTTTTTGTAGAATTATTTAAGACGGACCAGACTGCCATACATTGTTCTCAATTATAAACAACCGTTTAGGCAGCGCATGCAAAAAAGTCTGTTTAAAGAGGTATTTCTTTCCGACTTGTTAGACAAAAATTGTGATAGCTCGGCTAATATGCATGATATAAATATAATTTATAGCCTAAAGGGACTCCTTTTAATAATATATTTTAGTTACTATGGTTTTTAGTTTTAGGTTCTTTTTTATTTTAGATTAGTTTATGGTATTTGTTCTTATATTTGTTGTTTTAATTCTATTAGTAAAATAAATTGAGATATTTTATATTTATAGCCTATAGCACTCAGGAATAATGTAGCTTTCTACTTGTGAAAAAATTTTTAGAATTGGATCATTAGTTCCGGAGATTACCCCCTACATACAAACTTACAAACTTACAAACATACAAACTTACATACAAATTTTACCTCTTTATAATATTAGTATAGATATAGATTACATAATGTTAGTAGGAACTAAATTCATGTTTGCGAGGTGCTACACTTGCGTCATTCGCCCTTTAGTTTTCTGAAAGTTACTTGTGTATTCTACTCGATCGTCTTTTTATCAAAGTCTACAATCACATTGCATCAAAGTCAAAAATCTTACCAATACTTGGAATATATTCTTGAACAGCTTGTAAGCTTCCAAAATATTTTGATAAATATTAAATAGTTTAATACAATAAGCAGTATCGTTAGCCTGTTCTTTATGCAGTTGCAAGATTTTTTGATCAATTCATTGAGATATTTTGTTAACAATATTACACAATTAATATCAAATGCAGCATATATAAAATTACAAATAAACATTGTCAAATGTAAGAAATTGTAATGAAACATTGCCATATGTGTAGAAAAAATGAAGACGTTAACTCCGAAGACAATAAAAACTGAGGTCCAATTCCCACTATTGAACCTTCTGACTCTTTTACTAATGTCAATACTTTTATGTAAAGTTTGATTGGTAACAATAAGCAAAATATTATTTTGACTGTGAACGATATTAAGAATGAAAAAGATTATAACGCCGAAACCAAGGTAAATAAATGAGAATGTTGTAATGAGCGAAACGATCATATTCTTATGGAAATTTGTGCAACTATCGTTGACTTCATCGTAATACATGTAATAAACACAGGTCACAATAACAAAACAGACACTCAAAAACGACAAAATGATGCGCTTCTTGCCAATGGGGGTAATACAATCATCTTGAATGGTATATTTTGAAGCAAACAATAGAAGAAGTAGACAGTTTACTGGGTAAAACATTCTTTGAACTTCTTTATCTAGACGATTATTTAGTAATACTTCTGGAGGGTACAATGAGAAGTTAGTTTTCATTTTATTTTTTTTAAATATTGTACTAATCTTATACATTTTTACAACGTTACTTGCTTGTTGTTAAATGATAAATAAATGTATGGGGCCTTTTCAAGTTCAATTCAGAAGCTATAATACGATTGCTTTCGAAATATAGTTCTTTATATGTTGTCTTTAGTTGTTAATTTTGAAATTACAGTAAAATCAATTAACTAATAACATTATTCGATGGTATATTATCATGGCCTCCGTTATAAGCCGAACGACTAACACCTTTCTTATCGATATTACTGTACCCATTTGGGAACACTATTTACTAAGTGTTCCCAAATTGGTGCATGGGTCAAGAATGCTAATGTCATCAATTCATCATGAGTTTTGTTAGTTTTTAATTACTGCTGAGTAAACACCTCGTCTTCGTTGCGTCTCTCTAAGCTTTCGCGTGCCCTTCTTTTCTTCGGATCCACACTTTTCCAGGTAGCTTCACAATGTTTTCTGACTAATGGTCTGCTAGTCGCCCATTTTCGGTCACTATTCTGCTATCGCGTTATTAGTAATTAAATATTGCAGGTACATAGAACGTAATTCGAAAGACATGGTTGAAATATCTCATGTGCCAGTAATACGCGGCTCACTTCCAACTAAAACTCTGGCATGCTGCTTGAAGGCAGAAATATTTTTCTCTTTATTTGTTTTAAAGAAACCATTAATAAAATTTAAAGACAGTGGGTCTGTAAATTGTCGATATATCTAGCAACGGTACGTGCCACATTTCATTTCACTAATCAATTACCTAATACTTAAAACAAATGATGTCATTCATTTTAGGAGTAGTCCGAAGGATTACGGAGAGACTGAATATAAATGAGTAAATCATGTAAAATAACAAAAAGTTAAGTAACATTGACATTAATAGTATATTAGAGATACACAAACTGTAGTAAAACAATAGTATAAGAAGTAATAAAGCTAGACAGCTGTAGAGGTAGCTCGGCGTCTATGATGAACAAGCCACACGCGCTCATCTTCTTGAATGTTGCTATTTGTGTACGTTGGATATTCTTACAAAACCTTTTCTCTGTATCTGTGAAAAAGAATATGGAAATTATTGTAGGCGACACTTGGATATATACACAATCTTGTTTAATTCACTAAATGGTGGTGGGCAGTAGTCAGAAAGCCAGCATACAAAAGAATGTATGTACAAAGAATTTATGTATATACTTACTAGAACAATTAGTTGACTTTATAGTTATTACACAGGTACTCTGAACATCTCTCATTGCTGAATAGAATCTCTCACATTGCACGCTCAAGCATAAGAGTATCACGATATTCTTCATGTTCCAGATTTGAGACACAAACGGCATACTGACATACTGAAGTAGTAACAGACATATTATTTTAACTTGATCCATAAACGAATTGGATTTTAACCATCGCACACTGCGGAAAGGCCGGACCACTTTTTTTTTGCGCGGCTCGATGCGGCTGTATCTGTACGCCTTTTGAAGGACTTTTGTTTTGCAATTATAAAATACTCCGATAAGTTACCACTAGTGTACTTGATTCTGAAAATGACTTAGTAACCCGGGTACTTACTCTAGGAATACCTTCTGCTATCAATCTTCTGACAGTTAAAGCTGCAGCTACGTTCCGCAAACTAAAGTAACTTGTGAGTATCGTATAAAATAAAATCTAAAAATGAGACATAATTAATGTAAATTAAATTGGCCGGTTTTTATTTACTCTGTTTGAAAATAAGCTTACCATGTGTTGAAAAGTCCTCTCTATAATCATATAACTGTCCTGTATATTAAGGTATACATTAAACATAATGTTCCAGTAGTCTTCCCTTTCTGAATCCTCCGAGTTTCTTGAATTTTCAACTTTTTCAATCCACACACGAAGAATTTTTTCCAGCAATTTCAATATCAACACAGCATACACGACATTGAAATCAAATGCTATTGTGGAAAATGATGACATTTCATCCACAAAAGTTACTCGATCAAAAATAAACCAAAAAATAATCAGAAAACAAATACAATATATATTTAGGATGATAACACAAGTCCAGTTACAGACAATGAAATATTTGAGATCGTTGCTATTTACTTGCAGGACTCTGAGCGTGTCTTGGATTTTTAAGACCAACAAAATATTATAATAGCTTTGCATGATGTTGGAGACGCTGTTTATCAAATCGCCAATCAAGAAAAACAAGAAATCAAATGTGTAGTTTAAACAATAGTAAGCACTGTTAAAACCCCACCATTCCTTACTAATATCGATGATTACAGTGATCATATGATATAGGCAAACACACCGAAATATGATCATGAGAAATACTCTGATGCAGTTGTAAAGGCAAGTATTAGAAGTGATAACATTATCTCGAATAGAATACTTCGCACAGATGAAAAGACTTTGCATCAGATTCAACGGTCTTAGTATTGATTGTAAATCTGTATTAATCACGTCATTAAGTACTATTACGTTAGATGGTATCCCTATTACATAATTATTTCTGTTTAATTTGAAACAGTTTTTGAAAAACTTAAACATGTCTGTTAGTCTGGGCAGTTTGATGTTGTCTGTTTAATATGAAAAGTGGAAAATTGATCAATGTATTAGTAATTGTTACTTCAGTAAATTGCGTTTTATATCAACCGAATATCTTTATTTCATTTTAATTCCTTTTCTATACGTATTATATAGAGAATGCTAAGATGGATGTGTGGTGTGTGGCTAACAAATGAGTACATAAGAGGAAGTTTGAAAGTGGCACCGGTAACTGAAAAGTTGTGCGGAAATCGGTTGTCGTGGTATGGGCATGTGATGATATGAATCATATGAATGTCGATGGCAAAAAGAGTACGGAACACCAAAGAAACGATGATATCAATTACTTTCATTATTATTTTTATTTATTTAATGTCGATGTCAGATAGTAACGACACTGAAAGCTTTTTATCAGCTTGTAGTAATGACAGCTTTGTTAGTTTTTTGTAAGATTCAAGCGTGATTCAAGCTAAGATTCAAGCTTGAATCTTAGTTTTCTGATGTACTAAGAATTTTAATGTAGTCCATATCCCAAAGTATTCCAGCACATTTACTTCGTTTTCGCTTAGCGTTCTTTCAGACTTTTTTCTTTTTGCTCGGCTCCTAAGGGTCGCAGCGTGATGTTAAATAGCCTATAACCATCCTCGGTAATTGGGCTACCAAACGCAAAAAGGATTTTTCAAATCCGACTTTTTGTTCACAATTTCATGGGTTTTTTTTTGCGCGGAAACCTAATTCTTTTTCCAAAATAAAAATAGCCTAAGTTACTCCTTACTCAGTTACCTGCCCGTGAAAGTCCCGTCAAAATCAGTACAGCCGTTTTGGAGATAAGCCGATTATTTATTTGTAGTACAGATTTTATTTATTTGTATAGAGTAAAAAACAAAAATAAATAAATAAATAAATAAATATCCTTTGAAATTTCACACAACGCCATCTAGTCCCAAGCTTGTTACGCTACGGTATAACAGAAGGACCGCTGAGACTATGCGACGCCAAGACGGTGTGAGATGAGGACGTGACACCGTCTAACATTACACTAGACGTCGACGCAGCATATTTCGTGCGACCGGAGCGTAGCATCCGTTCCGAAGATTTGCATTCTCGGTACAACCATCGACCGATTATCTCCTAAAATCAGACCCAACTATTGTAATTTTTATATCTATTAAACTAGGTTTATGAATAACTCGGTTTTCTTTACATCCTCCGGCTTCAGCCTTCGTAATTAGCTAAGCAACCTAATGCTTGTGTTATGGTAACGAGGTGGCTGATAAACTACAGATAGCGCGCGAGTTGAATGCAGAGCTTAGGAATGCGGTAGTGCTGTGACCTAATTATAATTACAATACACTGCAGGCGCGTGAGGTGGGGCGTGCGGATAGCGGGGGGAGATGCTCCCGCTCTTTACATCAGTTACCGACTGCATTCAACTCGCGCGCTATCTGTACTTATATACATTTTTTTTTGTAAATACATACATATTATAGATAGAAAAACACCCAGACTCGGAACAAATACTTGTAGGTCGTACAAATATTTGTTCCGTGCGGGAATCTAACCCGCGACATGCTGCGCATCAGTCAATCGCTTAACCACTGCGCCAATCGTGTCGTCAAACTGTATAGATCATTTTAGTCTATTTCAACTTAATACCTCCACGCGGTGCTTGGAAAAAGGGTCTTGACAGACAACGAAATCATCCTATAAGAGCCATCCAATTTATCATTTTGATGTACGGACCCTCTAAAAGATTATTTGAATTTATTATCTGTCTGTCTGTCACCTTTACATGGCGTAAAAGCTGAACAGATTCAGATGAAAGGCATACGTTAAGCCCGTGGTTTAGTACATTGGATACTTTGAATCCCGGTAGTACGGTCCTGTGGGATAATTTCCGACCTTTACGCGGTCGAAGCCGCGGGCAAAAGCTAGTACTCTAATAAAATTGTGAATGGTAGATTACGGCCCACTCCCTCTCACAGAGAGGAGACCGGAGTCCCAGTAGTGGGAACATCATTTAAACAATTTTATTTTTGATTTTTGTTAAGATACGTAGGTATTAGTAGTGATAATGTTGTCACGAACAGAATACTTCGCGCACAAGAAAATGCTGGTACTTATGGTGAGACTCTGTCTGTCTGTCTGTCTGTCTGTCTGTCTGTCTGTCTGTCTATCAAGAACTACTAATGCTATCAACTTGAAATTTGGAACAGTTTTAGATGACGTTTACCAAACTATTTTGCAAATAAGAAAGAAATAAAAATATATGTGCTTCTTTTTTTAGCAACAGGGACTGAAAGGGGGTCTTAAAAATTCAAAGTGGGGCTACTAGGGCATGTGGGGTATCATATGAAAGAACGCTGTTTGCACATTCTCAAACACTTTTTTTTTTTAAGCCGCACAGTTTTCGACTTTTGATGAAAAATGTAAAAAAAAATACCGTCCCCCCCCCTTATCTCCGCAGTTTGCAAAGAGAAAAATCTGAAATTATTCTAAGTGATAGAAGTTTATGTATAGATTACAGGAAAAATAAAACGATGTCTCTAAATAGCACAGTTTTTCAGAAATCATCAACAAAAATTACATACAAATGATGGTACGGAACCCTCGGTGCGCGAGTCCGACTCGCTCTTGACCGGTTTTTTTTTTACTAAGTACTTCAATAGTGAAGGTTCTTCCAGTTCTTCCTATAACTATGTACTGATTGATATAAACCGTTGAGTTTATTCCCGTCACAAAAATTATCATCATATCATTTTCTTGAACAATTACTCTACCAGCTGTCTTTTTGATATGTATGTTTGTAGATTAGTACACTCCATTTAAAAGAGTGTGACCTAAACAAACGTAATTTGCTTGACATATAGCAAAAGATTGGCGATATTTTTAATGATCTGTTCGTGATAATTAATACGAGAATAAATAAAAAATCTCAAAATCTTTGTTTACCTAGAAGTGTGACTCAAGGAGTTAAATAATTAAATGAAAAAAGGCTTTGACTTTGAATAATGTATTTAATGATATCCAACAAAAACTACACACAGGCAAAAATATATATATTTAATTAATATATTATTTACAGCAAAGCAAACTGTAATAGCACAACGGCATAACTAGTAAGGAGTCCCAATAAACACATCGGTAGCGTAGCGTCTATATAGAATAGGCCACACGCTGTCATCTTACTGAACGATCTGTTTGCCTTTAAAACGTTCTTACAAAGTCGTTCTTGAGCTTCTGTAAAAAAAGTTTTTCTAAGTTTTTAACATAATTATGATGGTTGATGACTAAATTTTTTTTTGTCCGTCATTTAGATTATTAAAAAATATTGGACACGTATTTATTCTTTTCTTACGTAATCAAAAGATTACGGCGATATATTGAGTTAAAATATAGCATGACGTCACACCTAGCTAGATTTTATACGTAGAAGTGACATAGCGAGCCCCCACTCCCCAACTTTAATGCGTGTATTTTTTTTTAAATATAAAAAAATACGTGTCTAATATTTTTTTATTAAAATAAACTAAATAAAAATACAATAATTTTGTTTTTTTGACCCAGGCAAAATCCATACTGCGGAGCTTTAAAACCTTCATAACGTTTGTTTGTGTTGTTGAAATGACGATGGGAACGATGAATGCCGCTCTGGGTCTAGAAGCATGAAATCCCATCGAGCAGGAAAACGGTTTGTTGATAAATAAATTAAAACAAGATTATTATTTCATACTTACTTGCATAGGTTCTGTTCTTCATACCCTTAATACATGCCGTCTCAGCTTCCTCGATGGCTATGTAGAACTTCTCACAGTACACGCATTGAATTGTGACAAGCAGTACATCCTTTACTATCCATGAAGTTAGCAAACCGCCAGTTACGAAAATTATGAAGGGGGGCTGGAAAAGTTAAAAGTTAAGTTAATCAAAATCAATCTGCCTAGCCTTTTGCCAATTATGTTGGGGTCGGCTTCCAGTCTAACCGGATGCAGCTGAATTTTAGTATTTTACATGGAGCGACTGCCTGTCTGACCTCCACAGCCCAGTAACTGGGTAATACGATACCCCTTGGTAAGACTGGTTGTTAGACTTTCGGGCTTCTGACGACCCGTAACGACTGTCAAAAATCCACGAATGACAGCCGGGACCAACGGTTTCATGTGCTTTCCGAGGCACGGAGGAGTCTCGGTATGTAAAGATGGTCACCCATCCACTGACCAACCCCGGCAAGCGTAGCTTAACCCGAGGGATCGACCCGTGCGGCTGTAATTACTTAGCCACGAGCTCCTCGTAAGTTAAAAGTTAAGTTGATATAAACGTAAATTAAATGAACAGAATTAAATGTTAAAGTACTTCTTACATTTTCATGATCACGAATTCGACGTTCCACCATTTGTAAAAAAAACCTAAAAAGACATAAATTTCGACCGAAAGTGTTGATCGTGCGATACATTAGCTGTAAGAAAGATTTAAAGATAGGTTAGCTAACAATTTTTTTTAATTCTTTAAAATATAGGATTTATCAAAAAATTCAAGAATTATGCAGCAGCGCAAAAATTTTAGAAACTACATTTTCTGCGTTAGAATCATTTCCAGACCACGTAGCAATTACTTTTTTATTTTCAAAAATTTTAAATGTACAGTTTTGACTTCGCTACGATTTTATTATACGTATAGATAAACGTATTGGACAATGTAACGTAACTTTAACGTATTAAATTTTCATTATATTCATGTCAGAATAATTTATTAAATTAAGAGTTTGTTACTTGGTACTGGTAAGCTTTTGGAACAAACTCTTAATTTAATAAATCATTTCCAGACCACGTAGCTATTACTTTTTTTTTTCAAAAATATTAAATGTACAGTTTTGACTTCGCTACGATTTTATTATACGTATAGATATTATTAAATTTTCTTTATCTTCATGTCAGTTTAATTTATTACATAGTTTGTTCAAAAGCTTACCAGTACTTGGAAAACCGTCTTGTACATATCGAAAGCCTTTAAAATATTTTGATATGTTTTAAACAGCTTCATACCATGTATTTCATCATTTTCCTGTCCTTCATTTATAATTTGAACATTTTTAATCCATTCTACGAGATATTTTCTTAACAATATAAGAACTCCAAGAGAATAAACCAAATCCATATCGATACAGGTGAATAATAATTCACAAACAAAGATTACAACAGCCACGTTATCAAACAATACATTAAAAGCAATACATGAGAGTAGGTTGATACCAAATATAGTTGAAACTGAGATCCAATTCCATGCAACAAAACTGCGGATGCTCTTACTAATATCTATGTTGTTATGTATAATCTGGATCAACACAGTGAGCAAGACGTTTTTATGGCTGTACACTGTATTAAGAACAAAGATCATTAAAAAACTAAAACAACGAGAGATAGGTAACAAATACGAAAGTATGATTGTAATAGTAGTAGCATCTTGCTGCATTAAAAGGTCTATCTCAATGTTAATCAAGCGATACAAAGTCACTGCTATCGCAAAACAAACACCCGAGATCTGTGGTATATTATTATATAACTTTTTTTCGTTCGGAGTAATATAATTATCTTGTATACGATATTTTGAAGACAACAACAAAGTCAACATGAAGTTGAAAGGATAAAACATCCTTTGGACTTCTTTGTCCAGTCGATTATTGAGTAATACTTCTACTGGGTAAGTTGATGTCATTGGAATGACTCTATTATTCTTGAACATTGTTAAAAACTTTTACGAAAAAACTCTTTTTTCGGCTTATTTAGTCCCAAGTAGATAAATATCGTTTAATGTATGGTTGGTGTCGTTTTATGATAATGTTTAATAAAACCATTATTTAATGTAATCGTGTAATAATAATGTTTGTGTGGTATGTATTGACCACAAAGTAAAAAGTCTAATTTTGTTAAAAGGCTGCTTAACGAATGTGAGCCCATATATTATTTATGATCGATCGTGATGAGTATACATAATGATTGGATATTGGCTACATTCCTTAAAATAGGTAATACTAGGGCTATTTAAAAACATTTTTTAGGGTTCCGTACCCGAAGGCTACCATACGGAACCCTATTACTAAGCCTCCGCTGTCCATCCGTCTTCCGTCAGTCTGTCTGTCACAGGGCTGTATCTCATGAACCGTAATAGGTAGACAGTTGAAATTTTCACAGATTGTGTATTTCTATTACGGCTATAACAAAAAATAGTAAAAATAAAATAAAGTTAACAAATGAAACGGAAAATAAACTTTTGATTTTGAAAAAAAAATATTCTTGCCCTAGCATGTGAGGTGTTATTTTTAACCGACTACAAAAAAAGGAGGAGGTTCTCAATTCAGTTGTATTTTTTTTTTTGTATGTTTGTTACCTCAGTACTCCGTCATTTTTGAACCGATTCGGAAAATTCTTTTTTTATTTGAAAGGGTATACTTCCAGATTGGTCCCATTTTTATCAAAATTCAATTCTGATGATGGGATCCATGAGGAATCGAGGAAACTCCTCAAATATTATAGGCATACATATAGCGATTTTGGTATTTTCATCAACAAATCAAGCGTTTGCATTAAGAAAGTATCATCTGGTGAAGTGGAACTGATGAAGAAGACCACAGATGGTCACGGGAACTCCTCAACGACGATAAGTAGGTAACTATTTCACGGGTGGCGATAAGATATCTCGATTAAAATAGTTAAGCGACTATGACGAAATGGTTCTGATGAAAATGGTACCATCGAACCGATCTGATGAAGAAGCCGGAAGGTACCTAGGCATCGGAACTCAGTAATAAAACAATTTATCCTAGCCGTGTTTGGGATTATTGGGATTGTCATGAGGTGCACTCAACAAAAAAAAATAATGATTTAATGGTAACTATAGGTATATGCCGCTTCAAATTGCGCTACTTGAGTTGTATGTTATGCGTGGCCTTGATTGTCAGAACGCAGATTTCGTAGCCTCGTTATCTCCGTCAGCTAAAACTACGCCTACCAAACTTCTGACACTACTATATCGTGACGTATTTGCCTTTTTGCAAAGTTTTTATTTGAAATGGTATACTTTTGAGATTTTCTCATAAAAATATCTTCAAGTTCTTATGAGTGACTTTTGAGTTAGATTCAATAATTTAATACGTATTCTTCCCATTTAGTCTATGTGGATGATGCTCTAATTTATTTTGCAGAGTGGTATTCAGATTTGTGTGGGGTAGGCACCACTAAAAAGTGAAAAATAAAAACTTTTTACAAAAAAAAAAAACAACCGACTTCCAAAAAAACACTACAAAGTGAAAAATAACTTTAATTTTGGAAGTCGGTGGCAAAAAAACGAAAATAAATAGAAAACCAAAGACACCGACTTCCGAAATTAAAGTTATTTTTCACTTTGTAGTGTTTTTTGGAAGTCGGTTGTTTTTTTTTTGTAAAGTTTTTCTAGAAATCATTCAGTAGAGTACAAATATATTTCTTATTTTGATTATCTTCAAAAATTAAGAAATAAGTAAGCCGTAAAAGTTGTCAATTTTAGACCATTGTTGTAAGAGCTCTATTGCAACAGTTATACAAGTTAGGAATTTGAAATTTCTGTATATCATGTACCATATACTGTATTTAATCAACTAGTACTAAAAACGCCAATTCATAAGGTATTTTGATTAAATATGGCCGATTTTCTGCAAATTCAAAAAGTAACCTTGTAATTCACAGTATCTTGTGTAATACAAAGTTATCTTTGCGATTGTTAATCGTATATGGTACGGAACTCTTCGTGTGCGAGTTCGTCTCGCACTTGGCCGGTTTTTTTTATGAAGGATTGCCATATAATATTAAAATTTTTAAAAATATCGATGAAATTATTTAAAGAAGCTCACCGAAACATTCACACGACAAAAACTTGTATAAAGTTGTAAAGATAAGTATTAGCAGTGATCATATTGTCACGAACAGAATACTTCTTGCAGAGAAAAAGACTGTGATTACATCAGTACTACGAGTACTAACTCTAGAGTTTAAGTTGTTTTTAACCCCCGACGCAAAAAGAGGGGTGTTATAAGTTTGACCGCTATGTGTGTGTGTGTGTGTGTGTGTGTGTCTGTGTGTCTGTCTCTGGCACCGTAGCTCTTAAACGGGTGAACCGATTTGGATGCGGTTTTTTTTATTTGAAAGCAAGTTTTCTAGCGATGGTTCTTAGACATGTTTTATCAAAATCGGTTCAGCCGTTTCAAAGTTATCCGCTCTTTTGTTAGGTGCGGTAGGGATCTTAGACACGTAGGTAATGGGTATTTACTTTACTTTCAAACTTAAGTGAGACCTAAAATTTGAAACATCCATGTATGCTATACAGGGTGGCCGGAACATTGACGTCCAAAAATAAAATTTCGGTCCCTCGTATTGTGGGGTATTCGAATCACCCCCATGTATGTTCCGCGACTTTTCATAGTTTTCGAGTTATGAATTTTTTTCTGAATGTTTGAAAATTTTCGACCTGACCAACCTAAAAAAATTCTAAAAAAAAAGTAGAGGGTTTTATCGAGTTTCTTTTTTTGCATCTGAATTTTCATAAGTAGTACTTTTATGCATAAAATAATCACCTTCGTAACTGTGATGAAAGTTATGAAAATGTTGATCTAAAGTGAAAAATTTACGTTCGGTAAATTATGACTCAAATTTTCAACTTTAAATTAAAAATCTTAACAGGTGACTTCATAACTCCTAAGTAGGCTTCAAGAATGCGCCAGCCCTCTCAGCTTTCATAATCATAAAAAAAATGAAGTACTTAATAGGGCTACTTTGTTTAAAATCGGCCTTCAAAGACAGCGAGGTGGAAAAATTCTTAAAATTACCCATCTGAGTAATTATTTTTTTTTGGCTATTTTCTCGTTCCTAAGGTTAATTAATGATAAGAATACTGAAAACTAACCAACAAATAGTTTCAGAGTTGGGTAAGAAAAGTTTTACGTAAAAAGTGGTTTTGAATAAAACACAGATGATAATGTGAAAAAAGTACTTAATTTATTTTTAACATTTACAAAAGGTTTTCAAAGTGGCCACCACCAGCAGCAATACACATTCTACACCTACGTAAGAAATTGTCTGGCAATCGTCTAAAAGCGTCTCTGTTCTCTCTCACAACACGTTCAGCTTCTGCAATCAACTGCCTCAGCTCTTGTTCACTTGAACAGTCTCGGGCGTATGCTATTTCCTTGTAATAGCCCCAAATAAAGAAATCGATGGGGTTGAGATCAGGTGAGCGTGGAGGCCACCTAATTGGTCCGCTGCGTCCGATCCATCTGTTGGGGTATGTTTCATCTAAGTAATTTCGGACCTGGGTTGCATAGTGACACGGGGCGCCGTCATTTTGCAACACCATGGTTCGTCTGAGTTCGAGATTCACATCTGCCAGCAACTATGGAAGTTGATTTTCCAAAAAGTTTTTGTAGGTATGTTTCTCCATCAAGTCTGGACGGCAGTTCAAACGGACCAATTAGTTCGCCATTGAGGATACCAGACCACAAGTTAACGCTGAAGCGATGTTGAAATGTCGAAGCTCTCACTTCGAGTGGATTTTCATTCGCCCACGTGTGGTAATTATGAATATTGAATATTCCGGATCGCCCAAATCGTGACTCATCTGACCATAAAACTTTATTGAAAAATCCAGGATCCTCTTGCTCTTTTCGTAACATGGTTTGGCAAAAATCAACGCGCAATTGGTGATCTGTAGGCAGTAAAGCTTGGACTCGTCGGATGTGGAACGCGTGGTATTCTTCATCGTGAAGAATGTCTTGGATAGAAGTCCTTGGGATGTTCAGAGCACGAGCCATACTTCTCGTACTCGTAGCACCATTTCTCTGCGATCCGGGTTAGCTCTAGGGATTCCTTCATGACTTCCGCGTCGACCAGGAATGCGGCCTGCCATCAAAGTGTTGTGCGTGTTAATAAAAACACGATGGTCGGGATATCGCTCAGGTTGCGGCCCACCACGACGTTGAAGTTGTTCGCGATACAGTCGCGCTGCTTCATGGCCGTTTCCTTGTGCAACTCCATAAAAATAATGCATTTCTGCATATTCACTTAACGTGTAACTCATTTTTTACACTTCCACGTAAAAAAAGTCCAAATCAGAATGCAAAACACAGTCCAATAAACGAGCAAAGTAGTCAAACAAGTAGGCAGCGGAGTCCGTGGGCAAAGCGAGTGTGGTAAAGACAAAATGGCGACACGCGTATAGCAGTAAACACAATGTGAGTACGACTGAGGTACTTGTTTTGCGTTGGCTTCGGTTGCGCGCCTTGCGTGAGAGAGATAGCAATAATTCGGTCTCTTTTCCTCTCGGTCCATTGTTATTGCAGGTAAAAGAGTTGCACCCTCGTTTACAACCCATAGTCCACGAGAACGGATCGCGCAAAATTCATTAAACTAACATTTAAAAAAATCTCCGTGTTTAAATCTTAGCTTTCCTGCAGTCATTTTTGGTTAGCAAACTAAATAACCTTAGGAGCGAGAAAATGGAAAAAAAAAATTATTAATCAGATAGCTAATTTTAAGAATTTTCCACCTCACAGTCTTTGAAGGCCGATTAAGGCCAAAGTTAGCCCCATTAAGTCCTACGTTTTTTAATGATTATGAAAGCTGAGAGTCTGGCGCATTCTTGAAGCCTACTTGAGAACTATGAAGTCACCTGTTTAGATTTTTAATTTGAAGTTGAAAATTTAAGTCATAACTTACCGAACGTAAATTTTTCACTTTAGATCAACATTTTCATAACTTTCATCACAGTTACGAAGCTGATTATTTTATGCATAAAAGTACTACTTATGAAAATTCAGTTGCAAGAAAAGAAACTCGATAAAACCCTCTACTTTTTTTTTTAGAATTTTTTTAGGTTGGTCAGGTCGAAAATTTTCAAACATTCAGAAAAAAATTCATAACTCGAAAACTATGAAAAGTCGCGGAACATACATGGGGGTGATTCGAATACCCCACGATACGAGGGACCGAAATTTTATTTTTGGACGTCAATGTTCCGGCCACCCTGTATAACTATGCAAGATTATGAAATTCTTGGTCTGATGCTGCAGCCAGGATATCCAGTATACTAGTACACTCTTGAAAAAATAATAGCAGATATGTCGTGTTTGGATTCATTTTGATCAGTATTTGATTCTACATACAATGCAATGGTGGCAACAGGATGAGCTGATGCTGCAGCCAAGATATCCAGCACACTAGAACACTCTTGAAAAAATAATAGCAGATATGTCGTGTTTGGATTCGTTTTGATCAGTATTTGATTCTACATACAATGCAAGGGTGGCAACAGGATGAGCTGATGCTGCCGCCAGGATATCCAGCACACTAGAACACTCTTGAAAAAATAATAGCAGATATGTCGTGTTTGGATTCGTTTTGATCAGTATTTGATTCTACATACAATGCAATGGTGGCTACACGATCAGCTCATGCTGCAGTCAGGATATCCAGCACACTAGTACACTCTTGAAAAAATTATAGCAGATATGTCGTGTTTGGATTCGTTTTGATCAGTATTTGATTCTACATACAATGCAATGGTGGCTACACGATGAGCTCATGCTGCAGTCAGGATATCCAGCACACTAGTACACTCTTGAAAAAAAAATAGCATTAGTATTGGGATTCGTTTTTTTATCACTATGTACCTAATTCTATTTACAGTACGATGGTGGCATCAGGATAAGTTAATTATGTGCAGAGAAACTTAACATTCTGCATTAAAAACCACGTAGCTATTATAAATTGTTAAATTGTTTAAAAAGTTTAAAAATGTTAAAATAAAAATTAAATTAAAAATTTAAAAAACCCCGAACGCAAAAAAGAACAGCGAACATTTAAAAAGTCAAAAATAATACCTATCGTTGAGCCATCAAATTCGATATAGTAATACCTATATATATATTTTAAATACAGAAATTGATGAAAGGCACGATAAGGTTTGCTCATTGAAATGGTGCTATAATGTCACGGCGGGGTACCGCATAAGTAAGTCAGACCCTTCACTTGATTGACTATCTACATATGCGGTACCCCGCCGCGACATTATAGCGCCAATTCAATGAGCAAACCTTATCGTGTCTTCCATCAATTTCTGTAATTAAAATATATATATAGGTATTACTATATCGAATTTGATGGCTCAACGATAGGTATTATTTTTGACTTTTTAAATGTTCGCTTTTCTTTTTTGCGTTGGGGGTTTTTTAAATTTTTAATTTATTTTTTTGTAATACTAACATATTATGAATCACTGTTGTCCGGAATACATGAATTTTAATTTAATTTAATTTATGCATCAGAGTCAACGGCCTTAGTACCGATTTGAAATCTCCTTCAATCACGCTATAAAGTAATGTTTTGGCAGACGACACAGTTGGTACATTCAACGACGTTTCTGTTAGATTTGAAACTGTTTTTGATATACAAAAACATGTCTGTTACACTAGGCAGTTTGATTCTGATCACAGTAGGAAGCGAAAGTCAATCGATAGGCGAATAATTAACAAATATTGAAATAAATAGTGTTTAATATTAAATGTCCTGTTTGCTGTTATTCAGATTAATATTTACCATGTATATGTACAATTAGTTACTTCAAGCTGGTAAAACACAGCGGTAGTAAAACTGTCATTCACTTATTACAGATATACAAATTGTAGTACAATAATAATGTAAGAAGTAATAAAGCTAGACAGGTGTAGTGGTAGCTCGGCGTCTATGATGAACAAGCCACACGCGCTCATCTTCTTGAATGTTGCTATTTGTGTACGTTGGATATTCTTGCAAAACCTTTTCTCTGTATCTGTAAAAAAGAATATGGAAATTATTGTAGGCGACACTTGCATAAATAATGCAAGTGTCGCCTACAATAATTTCCATACATAATCATGTTTCATTTAATCTATGTTACTAGTTGCAGCGGTGGTTAGAAAGCCAGCGTACAAAAGAATTTATGTACTTACTAGAACAATTAGTCGACTTTATAGTTATTACACAGGTACTCTGAACATCTCTCATTGCTGAATAGAATCTCTCACATTGCACGCTCAAGCATAAGAGTATCACGATATTTTTCATGTTCCAGATTTGAGAGACAAACGGCATACTGACATACTGAAATAGTAAGAGACATATTATTTTAACTTGATCCATAAACGAATTGGATTTTAACCATCGCACACTGCGGAAAGGCCGGACCACTTTCTTTTTTTTGCGCGGTTTGATGCGGCTGTAGCTGTACGTACGCCTTTTGAAGGACTTTTTTTTGCAATTATAAAATACTCCGATAAGTTATCACTAGTGTACTTGATTCTGACAATGACTTAGTAACCCGGGTACTTACTCTAGGAATACCTTCTGCTATCAATCTTCTGACAGTTAAAGCTGCAGCTACGTTCCGCAAACTAAAGCAACTTGTGAGTATCGTAGAAAATAAAATCTAAAAATTAGACATAATTAATGTAAATTAAATTGGCCGGTTTTTATTTACTTACTCTGTTTGAAAATAAGCTTACCATGTGTTGAAAAGTCCTCTCTATAGTCATGTAACTGTCCTGTATATTAAGGTATACATTAAACATAATGTTCCAGTAGTCTTCCCTTTCTGAATCCTCTGAGTTTCTTGAATTTTCAACTTTTTCAATCCACACACGCATATTTTTTTCCAGCAATTTCAATATCAACACAGCATACACGATATTGAAATCAAATGCTATTGTGGTAAATGATGACATTTCATCCACAAAAGCTACTCGATCAAAAATAAACCAAAAAGTAATCAGAAAACAAATACAATATATATTTAGGATGATAACACAAGTCCAGTTGCAGACAATGAAATATTTGCGATCGTTGCTATTTATTTGCAGGACTCTGAGCGTGTCTTGGATTTTTAAGACCAACAAAATATTGTAATAGCTTTGCATGATGTTGGAGACGCTGTTTATCAAATCGCCAATCAAGGTAAACAAGAAATGAAATGTGTAGTTTAAACAATAGTAAGCACTGTTAAAACCCCACCATTCCTTAATAATTTCGATGATTTCAGTGATCAGATGATATAGGCAAACACACTGAAATATGATCATGAGAAATACTCTGATGCAGTTGTAAAGGCAAGTATTAGAAGTGATAACATTATCTCGAATAGAATACTTCGCACAGATGAAAAGACTTTGCATCAGATTCAACGGTCTTAGTACTGATTGTAAATCTGTATTAATCACGTCATTAGGTACTACTATGTTAGATGATACTTGTGGGATATTCCCTATTACATAATTATTTCTGTTTGATTTGAAACAGTTTTTTAAATACTTAAAAACATGTCTGTTAGTCTGGGCAGTTTGATGTTGTCTGTTTGATATTAAAAAAAAAATACCTTTATTTCAGACCTGGAGTCCATAAGTTGTTAGTGGTTAGTAACAGATTGTGCTTAAATGCTATGGTAGTGTTATTAGTACACTCTGCAACAGAGATAAGTAACCAGTGTTATAGTGTGCGTGACACTACAAAACTGTATTGCTACTGTTAAAACGATTCATTACGTACAGCACACAATGCCCTCACGCACACATCGCGTTCATGTGCGAGTGAGTGCGCTAATGTCTTCTCAATTATAGTATAACATAATTTCGCATTGAAAACTTAAGCGTTCGTAGCCCAACGAATAAGGCATCATACTTCTGAGTACTACTCTGTGAGTTCAAATCTCTGAAGTGATGATTCTTTTTGCGATTTATTATTTTAAGCTAAAGCAATTAGAACATTTTTTGTTAAGAAAATGTTTTATTTATATAAAATTGCTTAAATAAATAAAACCATTTTTAATAAATATCTTTATTTAAAAAAAAAGAACATCACAAGTAAACATGTTTTATTATAAATACAACAATATGTTTAGAACATGCTATTACATCTTTTTATACCATTATATATGTATACAACAATGGGCGGAGTGAATAAACATGTCACATAGATAACAAATAATAATATAATCTGATCCAGTAACAATAACATCACTCACACACTCCTACCTACACAGTACCGCCGACTTAATTTATTCTGGCTAAATATGCTGTGAAAGTATTAAGTATTTCGTTTAGGTATCTATTATAAAATAAAGTCGCTTTTCGTGTCTGTCTGTGTGGCCGCGTTGTTCTTCTAACACCACAGATTTTGATGCGGTTTTCACTATCATGATAAATATTTTACTTATATAATATAGAAACCTCCATGTTTTGCCAAGTCGTAAAAACCGTGCGAATCAGGGAGGGGTCGCTAGTTCAGTTATATACAGATGTAAATTACCTACATTTTTGAAAATTAAAATTAAAATAAAAACATTTACCACCTGTATCGGGAACAGTAGGTATTATAATTATTACCAACCAATATTAATTATTTCTAGGAAAATAATAGATTTAAAAACGTTAAAATGTCTGAAACTTAAAGGTAGTATATATGTTACGATAAGTCGGTGGTGATTTTCGATGAAGACATTTTTGATCAGTAATTATGACGACATTGTTTTGTCAATCGAAGTGCCGATATTCCGCGATTTTGACGGTGCACGGTAGATAATAAAATTTTACGCATCGGTCTGCAACATGTCAAACCATCCGCTTGCAGGTGGTTCCGTACAGTTTGCATAGTGACGTTGTGTGCTGCTGCTGTTATCCTGGTCTAAGCGAATGGATCTGATGTATGGGTGGCAACAATCTCACGCACGGTGCCGAGGCGAAACATTTGTGTAAGCCAATGGTGTCGGTCCAGGCAGGCGACGGTTTATTTCGCTTGTCTCAGTGACAATGCACCCACAGTCTAACGTTTTTTCTCTACAAAAAAAAGTTAAAATATTAGGTCTAAACATACACCTCCCAAATTATAAATTAAGAAATAAAAAATACACAATATAAATACAATGCAGAGAATATATATCTATATACTTAAATACAATTGATATATAAGGCTAGTGGTCAGTAATAATGAAAATTAGAATACGATAAAATAGAAATAAAAAGGCAGGGCGAGTGACCTAAGTAATACACAATATCATACTAATCACAAATAAAAAATAATATATAATATAATAATGACACTTATTATTTACTTTATTCATTAGTGCACATATAAAATGTCATTTTTTATTTTTTTATAAAAAGTATTAAACAATATTATTATACTTTATTTAGAATATAAATCCTTTGTTTAATTACCATACATGCAATTTACATTTTTAAATGTTTAAAAAAAATTAAATCTTTTCAAAATTGTATTTTATTATTATTTTCTAATCATTTACAAACATATTCATTACTTATATTTTTGAATATTTTATTATAAAACATAGATAAAAAACTATTACTGTAATACTGTGTAAACCGTTAATGGAAATGATTAAATAATTATCGATATAATGAGTGGCAGTTAACAAAATTAGTATTTATTTGTTAACTGCATAGCCACTCATTATACTAAATTCAACTATTCCGGTGTCATTTTCTATTAGATTCAACTATTCATATCCACAATTCGTTAAATGGGATACAACAGACAATCATAATAAAATTACTGGGTGGGATCACGGTCACATAATATGTAAATTAATACATTCTTATTAATAATAATTTCACTCACCGATAGCATTGGGCGCCTTGCGATTTCACTAATAGAAATAATTTTTTGCTCATGCAAAACAATAATCTGAGCTTTTTGAAATCTTATTAAATGATGCATGGTCTAAATTAATCAATATATCACAATCACAAACTTCAAGTGCAAAAGAAAGAGTATATGTGTAGTTGCTAATGCAGACTGACTACATAAGTTCACAATTAAAGGCAGGAATATATTTTTAAAGCGGGTAGTTAGCTTCTAAACTGGGAATTAATTTTAAGTAGGCGAGATACTTGTGGTAGATTCTCAAACTGGTCAGAATATTGCTTTATTCAGTTAGTATATTCATTTTAAATTACGAAATCTCAAAAATAATATTTTAGTAAACTCGTGGCTCGAACTCGGATCATTCTGTCCCTGTAGGTTGAATGCTTACCTTTTGAGCCACGAGAGCAACTGTCCTACATTGTGAAATCATGTTACACTATCATTTAAAAGACGTCAGCGCACTCACTCTATGAAAGGGATGTGTGCGAGGCTGTCATTGTGAGCAGTACGTACAGTAGCGATATAGTTTTGTAGTGTGCGTGTCTGGTTACTTAACTCCTTTGCCCTGTGTACATATTTAATTCCATTTATTTATAATCCTATAACTAACTTTACCCAGTGGCCTTGGATGTGGCAGTCCGCTCTGCCAGCAATCATTTTCAGGATGCCGTTACGAGTGCTACGCAAACGTTGCAGTAAGGAAGCCGCTTTTTTACGCATGATGGCGTGAAAGTCATCCGTGCGAGCTGCAACAAACATTTCCGACGCACTGCAACGCCGCGGCAACTGCAACAGCATCCTGAAAGCGTTGTTATATTGTACGCGCAGGACGTTGTTGGCTCGGCTCGTATATGACACCCACAGGCCGCTCGAGTAGAATGACTGACAGAACGCCTTAAATAAACTCACTTTGACGTCTGCCGTGCAGCGAGCGAACCTACGGGCAAGCATATTGCTCCTCACCGCCAACGCCCTGCGCTCGCGCTCTATGTCGCCATCATCACGCAGGTCACTGGTGACAACGTGACCTAGGTACTTAAAGCTATTAACTACATTAAGTACTACGTCGTTGAGATATACTGGAGGTACACGACGGGGCTGTTGTTTAGGTGCCGCAAACACTAAGACCTCACTCTTTTTTGAGTTGTATTTAAGGCCGTGCACCTCCGCATACGTCTCGCAGATCGTGAGTAGCTTCCTCAGTCCGCTTATCGATGGACTGAGCAACACCATGTCGTCCGCGTAACTTATGTTATTGACACATGTACTGTCTATATGACAGCCGACATGTGTGCTGCTCAGCCGCTTGATAAGCTGACCGATATAAAGATTAAATAACAGGGGCGAGCTTAACCTCCCCTGCTTCACACCACATTCCATTCGATACTCATCCGACAGAGTACCGACCCACCTCACCCGATTTGTCTGGTGAGCATACCAGTATTTGAGGAGGTCTGTGTACTCCGCCGGTACACCCGTGCCCCTCAACTTGTCCCATAACACATCATAAGAGACGAGATCGAAAGCTTTCGACAAATCAAGGAAACACGCGTACACCGGCGTCCTCCCCGCGGTGTAGTACTTGACGGTGTGCTTCAGGCTGAGGATGGACACTCCGTGGACACTCCCGCCTTGAACCCGAACTGGGCATCATGTACTTAAATGAATAAATTTAATAAGATATGAAAAGTGGATAATTGATTTGTATTAGTAATTATTACTTTAGTAAATTGAGTTTAATATCAACAGAATATCTTTATTTAATTTTAATTAATATAACAACCTTGTTAGGAGCTTTATGTTTGAGCCGTTTGGGGTTGAAACACTAGGGCCTTGGGGTCCGAGTGCTCATCGAGTATTTCGGCACTGACAGCGATGCGGACGAATTTTTTGATGCCCTATGAGCTCTTCCCCCATTTTATTTTTATTTTTTATTTATTCCTACTTGTACATAGTACAAATAATTTATTATTACCTTGTAAGTATATTTTAATTAAGTTTTGAAAATAAATCCTTATTTTAATTCCTATTCTATTTTATTGAGAATGCTAAGAGCGATGTGTGGTGTTACACGATTGGATAGAATAAGAAATGAGTACATAAGAGTTTAGAGGCATGAGGAACAGGGTGTAAAGTTCACTCATCCTCTATTGATAAGGGAATCCTCCCTTTTCAATAGAGGATGACCTCCAACCAGACCGGTGTTGTGTCTGGTGGGCTACTGCCCGACGGTTCCGCTCGTGGATATCGCTACGCCCCGCAAGGGGCGTGGCGTGCGGCTCCAGGGCTAATCCCCCCGACCGCGGAAGCTTTACGGTGATCCGTAAATACGGACCCCTCATTTTGGTCGCCACTGGCGATGGCTGGTTGGACGTGCTGCATTAACACGCTCATGGAGATGGTGTCTGTCTTTGTGTCCGTGAGCTCGCTACGGTATATGCATACTACCGCTTTCTTCACCGTGTTTCGGCGGTCAACTACTACCGGGTGGAACCCGCACGTACATGCGTGAAGTCCAGCAGATAGCGACCAGCGACAGAAACACGGGCTCTGCGTTGCCACGGATGGGGTGAGTGGCCCCCGTCCGACCCATTTTCAGAGCTAGCCGAGCCTGGGGGCCTACTCCCTAAGCACGAAGCCCGTTGTTTCGGACTTCGTTACGGGCGTTTCTTACTCCGTATCACTTACGGATGGATGATTGGTTTGGGGCCCGAACGAAGTATGAATGACAACATGATTTGCCAGTTGTCCCTACTCCCGATTTGTTTTTGCTCGTCCGAAAAATTTAACTTTTACACTAGTTTTGATGGATCGTAATGTCAGACGGACGGATGAACGGACGGATGGGAAGACGGACGGACTTAGGGAGTAGGCCCCCTGGGGCGGGGGAGGGGGACCGTGTCGTGGGTGTGAGGGTGGCATTATACTGTGTGCCGCCACCCGGTGTCTATGCAAATACGCGCACGCCCGCGCTGCGTATTCGCGTGTGTACTTTGTGCCTGTATAGAGGTGCATGTCTGGGGTTTGCCACGTGATACGCCTAAATTATCCTAGCACGCACCACGTGGCAGCGTATGTATTTGTGGTGAAAGTGTTGCTGTCGCAAGTGAGCCGCGTGTAGCCGGGAGCGGCTCACTCGGAAGGTCAGTCTTGTTTACAATTTCATGGGTTTTATTTTTGGGCGGAAACCTAATTCTTTTTCCAAAATAAAAATAGCCTAAGTACTAGTTTAAGCGCGGAGCGTGCCGATTGGTCAATAGCATTTCCCGCGCTTTGAAAATTCATCTTCTGCGCAGGTACCTCGCTAAGCCATATCAGTTGGGTACTACTGTACGCCTGTAAACCCCGAGGGGTTAGGCAGAGGTGTGCCTATAGTACACCCACATATCGCCAGTTATGTCTAAGTCTCAAGTAACAGGGGGCGATCCTACTGCCATCAACCGGGTACAACTACAGACTCCGGCCTCTAAATTATTGTGGTTTATTTTTGTTACTACTTCGGTAGTGAAGGTTCTTCCAGTTCTTCCTATAACTATGTACTGATTGATATAAACCGTTGAGTTTATTGCCGTCACAAAAATTATCACGATATCATTTTCAATCAATGTAAAAAAAAAACACCGTTCCCCCCCCCCCCCCCCTTATCTCCGCAGTTTGCAAAGAGCAAAATCTGAAATTTTATTTTATTTTATTTTATTTATTTTTATTGGTTTACCAACAATTGTTTACACAAGTTTTATGTTAAAGATTACATGCAACAATATATATGCAACAGTGCAACAATCACTTAAAGGTAAACTCCGCATGCATAAAGAAGTTGTACAAAAAATTATACCTAATATTAATCTAGTTTTTAATTTTACTTATCTAAAGGTCTAAATAATTAATGTAAGAATTTAATTTAATGAATAATACATAATACATTTCCTTTGATCGCTCAAAGGAAATGTATTATGATAATGAAAGGTTTATCTATTTAAGAAGATACTTGAGAAAATTGGCCTTCAATTTGCCCAAACTTTCAAAGTGCAAATCGATTTTATCACTGCAACTATTTACAACCTTGCATAACCTTGCATAGGGGGAATTGGCGCCTAGGACCGTTCTTCTCTGCGGAGGGCAGAGTGGCGTTATTGCGCTGCGAGGAATTCTTGAGGGGGCACGGAAATTAAAGGTGTGCAAAATTTGTGGACAGTCGATCTTGTGGTGCATTACTTTGCACACAAACATTGCATCATTAATGCGTCGGCGATTGTCTAGCGAAACCATTTTAAAATGTTTGAGTCTGTTACTGTACGAGCGTACTTTTCTAGTTATCCCGCTAGAAAACGCCAGGTGCCACAGAAAACGCTTCTGAACACGTTCTAGACGCAACGAGTGTGTGGCATAGTGTGGACGCCAGATCACGCTACAATATTCTAATATACTTCGTATTAAGCAATTGTAAAGCATAATTTTAGTTTTACAACACCTAAACTGTTTGGAATTTCTTATAACAAATCCCAGCATTTTAGAGGACTTTTTTACTAAATTTTCTATCTGTGGAATAAAAGTTAACTTCCGATCAAACAAAACACCAAGGTCTCTTATTGTGTCCAGTTCCGCAATTTTTTCTCCTTCGATATAATAATCTTGGTCTATAAGGTAATGTTTACGCGTGAATTTAACGTGGTAGCATTTACTCGGATTTAGATGCATTCTGTTGGATCGACACCATTGCACCAGCCTATCAAGATCGCTCTGTAGTGCAGAGGCATCATCCCCGGATTTAACAATTTTAACAAATTTCAAGTCGTCTGCGTACATAAAGATAGCACAGTAATGAAAACAGTTGGGAATATCATTAATGAAGAAATTAAATAAAATGGGTCCCAAATGAGATCCCTGTGGCACGCCAGACGAGATGTATCGTAAGGCAGATTGAAAGCCGTTGATGACCACATAGAAAGATCTATCCACGAGATACGAACTCAACCATGAGAGTAACGATCCGGTGATGCCATATGCTCGTAATTTGCTGATCAATATTCCATGTGGAACCTTATCGAAAGCTTTACTGAAATCAGTATATACAACATTAGCTTGAAAACCCGAGTCAATTGCCTTCGTCAATAATTCCGTGAACAGTATTAGGTTGGTAGTTGTGGATCTAGACTCCACGAAGCCATGTTGCTCCTCGCTCAAGTACAGCTTTAAGTGGTTCTGAATGTGGGGGCAGATCAAAGACTCAAAAATTATTCTATGTGATAGAAGTTTATGTATAGATTACAGGAAAAATAAAACGATGTCTCTAAATAGCACATTTTTTCAGAAATCATCAACGAAAGTTACATACAAATGATGGTACGGAACCCTGGGTGCGCGAGTCCGACTCGCTCTTGACCGGTTTTTTTTGACTAAGTACTTCGATAGTGAAGGTTCTTCCAGTTCTTCCTATAACTATGATATGTACTGATATAAAACGTTGAATTTATTGCCGCCACAAAAAATATCATGATATCATTTTCTTGAACAATTACTCTACCAACTGTCTTTTTGATATGTATGTTTGTAGATAGTACAATGCGTTTCAACTAAGAATAGGAATGACCTTGCGCCATATTGTGAAGATTTAGCAAAACAGCACCTCGTTTACACATTTGCACAGTCGGTGACATATTTTAACAAAAACAAATTCCAAAAACAGAACTAAAATTGCTAAGGATAACACTACCAAAACTTTGCAAGCCTTGATTTCTAGTTTCAGTTGACAGTTAGAGGTCATGGACGTTCCTATTCTTAGTTGAATCGCATTGTACACTCCATTTCAAAGAGTGTGATCATTGCCGTTCTCTCCAGACCCTTCCGTTGTTTTTACTCTTCGGAAGGGGAAACTAACTATTTAACTCTTTCCGATTTAGTGGTTAGTGTTATTAACCACCTCTTTCAGATTGTTATTAAGATCGCGCCATCTAATGATGAACGGTTGAAGTACCATAAACAAACGTAATTTGCTTGACATTGTAGCGGTAGGAGCAGTAGTCTTTAGTGTACGTTGCAAGTAGGTAAAAAGAATAACGAAACACACAGAATACCGCACAAAGACTGAGTAATTTATTTTACTGATTGCTTATAAATAACTTGTACAATTTATGTAGCTAACCTACTTATTATTTAGATGCGTCAGCACCTACAACATATTGCAAAAGATTGGCGATATTTTGAATGATCTGTTCTGATAATTAATACGAGAATAAATAAAAAATCTTAAAATCTTTGTTTACCTACAAGTGTGACTCAAAGAGTTAAATAATTAAATGAAAAAAGGCTTTGACTTTGAATAATGTATTTAATGATATCCAACAAAAACTACACACAGGCAAAAATAGATATATTTAATTAATATATTATTTACAGCAAAGCAAACTGTAATAGCACAACGGCATAACTAGTAAGGAGTCCCAGTAAACACATCGGTAGCGTAGCGTCTATATAGAATAGGCCACACGCTGTCATCTTACTGAACGATCTGTTTTCCTTTAAAACGTTCTTACAGAGTCGTTCTTGAGCTTCTGTAAAAAAAGATTTTCTAAGTTTTTAACATATTATGATTGATGACTAAATTTTTTTTTGTCCGTCGTTTAAATTATTAAAAAATATTGGACACGTGTTTTTTCACATATTGAGTTAAAATTTAGTATGAAGTCACACCTAGCTAGATTTTATACGTAGAAGTGACATAGCGAGCCCCCACTCCCAACTTAAATGCGTGTTATCTAAGTATTTTTTTTAAATATAAAAAAATACGTGTCTAATATTTTTTTATTAAAATAAACTAAATTAAAAAAACAATAATTTTGTTTTTTTGACCCAGGCAACATCCATACTGCGGAGCTTTAAAACCTTCATAACGTTTGTTTGTGTTTTTGAAATGACGATGGGAACGATGAATGCCGCTCTGGGTCTAGAAGCATGAAATCCCATCGAGCAGGAAAACGGTTTGTTGATAAATAAATTAAAACAAGATTATTATTTCATACTTACTTGCATAGGTGCTGTTCTTCATACCCTTAATACATGCCGTCTCAGCTTCCTCGATGGCTATGTAGAACTTCTCACAGTACACGCATTGAATTGTGACAAGCAGTACATCCTTTACTATCCATAAAGTTACCACCAATTTAGAGGCATGAGGAACAGGGTGTAAAGTTCACTCATCCTCTATTGAAAAGGGAGGATCCTCCGACCAGACGGGTGTTGTGTCTGGTGGGCCACTGCCCGACGGTTGATGTCGGGACGTTGTATATTATGCTAATCGCGTGGTAAACTCTAATTGCGCGATGCAGGTTTGCGTGACGTCATGTCATTGATGCGTAGTTCATATGTGGCGATGTAGATGCCGCCACATCACTCCCCTCCGGAAACCGGAGGTCGATAGTGGGCTGAGTCGTGTATCTTGCGATGCTTGCCAGTGCCAGTTGTGGTTCCAGTGAGTCGGAACCGGGTGCCGCATAGTTCACGGTGAGTCGGAACTGTCTGCGGTGATACCCCAGTGAGTCGGGGTGGCGCTGCGTTATGCTCCAGTGAGTCGGAGTGTACAGCGCTGGGTTGAGGCTGAAGGTGATGACCAGGAATGCGCGTCCGCTGCATGCTGGTGGTCAGGATACCTGTTGAAGCCGTGGATGCTGGCTGGCTGTGTGACTCGCCGCTCGAAAGCTTGAGGAAGTGATGCTGATGACGTCACGCTGAAGGAGTTGCACGAAGGCTGCGCTGACGTTCATGCTCAGGGTCACCAAACTTATCAGTAAGAAAAGAAGTGCCGAGGTAGGCAAAAATACAAGGAGTTATTAGAACGGATCAGTTTTATTTGCCATACCCCGTAACGCTTCATTGATCACGTCGGGGTCACCAAAAAATAGTATAGCGGCCACAGTCATATCATCTCATAATGTTTGTTTTCAACAAAGAAATTGTGAACACAAATACAGAACACATTACATAACCTCACATTCCTTTTTCACTTGTTGACAGGACGTGTCAGCTGTCACTGAGACGTTTAGTTCGTCACAGATAACAAGTGGAAAAGTAGAAAAATAACATTATCTATTTCTAACTATTTAATGACTAACAAAAACGAAACATATTAATTTATTTACTTTATTAACAACACACACAATATCTATATACATAATTAACAATACTAACAATTATTTACACTCAACACCAATTTAATACTGTTCGTAATATGTAAGAGAAATTTAACGATGACCAGGCAAAATAGTTTGCCCTTGACAGAGTTCAAGGACCTCAGTACTCGACCTTGTGTAGGTTACAACGTTAAATTTTTTCACTTGGATTTTGTTGGCTCTCCTAGAAGCACTGAATATAAAATTTAAATTCTTTAAGAAATATCAGCTCTGTATCAGTAAGAAAAGAAGTGCCGAGGTAGGCAAAAATACAAGGAGTTATTAGAACGGATCAGTTTTATTTGCCATACCCCGTAACGCTTCATTGGTGACCCCGAGAAGAACACAGAAGCCTGGCGGAGCATCATGCCGACAGGAACAGGAGCGTCGTCTGAGGGAGCGGCGTCGGAGAAGCAGGACGTCTGCAGAGTCAGCGTCAAGTTGCCGCCGTTTTGGCCAGAGGAGCCGGCACTTTGGTTCGCCCAGGTTGAAGGTCAGTTCACGATCGCCGGTATTACCGCTGACAGTACAAAATTTTATACCGTCGTAGGCCAGCTGGACCACCGTTATATGGTGGAGGCGAGGGACATTATTGAGAACCCGCCGGGCCAGGACAAGTATGTAAAGCTGAAGGCCGAGCTTATACGTAGGCTCACTGACTCCCGCGAGAAAAGGGTGCAGCAGATCCTCACACAAGAGGAGCTAGGCGACCGCAAGCCCTCACAATTTTTACGGCACCTACAAACCCTGGCTGGACCAAATGTACCAGAGGCGTTTCTGGCCACGTTGTGGGCGAGCAGGCTGCCAACCAATATCCAGACAGTTATCGCGTCACAGCCTAACCTTGCTCTCCAGTCTGTCGCAGATCTAGCCGACCGCGTGCACGAGATCGCACCGGCAGCAGCCCCGGCGCTCATATCACCTCCCGCCGTGGCAAGCACGAGCACCTGCAGCGAGATCAGCGAGCTAAAACAATGCATAGCAGAGTTAACAAAACAGGTAGCAGCCTTACAAACACGTGGCCAGGTACATCATCGCTCGCGATCCACAGACAGGTTTGGGCGTGGTGGCAGAGAATCGACCCCAGGCCGACGTGGCCGCTCGCGCTCCAGAAGCGCGTGGAACGAAGAGCACTGCTGGTACCACAATAATTTCGGTGACAGGGCCACACGGTGCACCAGGCCATGTGCGTACGCGGGAAATGCCGCCGGCAGCCGGAAGTAGCGGCAAATGGCTGCCCCAATAAACCACGCCGCCTATTTGTAACCGATCGAACCACTAAAACCACATTTCTAGTGGACACAGGGTCTGATCTATGTGTGTACCCACGTACAGCTCTACATCAGCGGCGCAGCAAAACAACGTACCAACTTTACGCGGCCAACGGTACCACCATCGACACGTACGGTTGGGTAGAGCTCCACTTGAATTTAGGCCTCCGCAGGGTTTATACATGGAAGTTCGTGGTAGCGGACGTCACTAAGCCCATCATAGGTGCGGATTTTCTGGCGCATTACAATCTTCTTATAGATTTAAAACATTACCGCCTCATTGACGGGCTGACACAGCTGTCATCTACGGCATCATCAGCGGACGATACAGCAGCGGGCATTGCCTCAGTGAAGTCGGTTGGTGGTAGCACAGAGTACCATGACCTACTTCGACAGTACCCGGAGATCACTCGTCCTGCTGGGAAAGTAAAACAGGTCAGTCACAGTACGGTGCATCACATTCGCACCACACCAGGCCCGCCCATTTTTAGTCGCCCTCGCCGTCTCGCACCAGACAAGCTCCAGATTGCTCAGAAGGAGTTTGAGGCGATGCTAGCAAACGGCACAGCACGACCGTCCGAGAGTTCATGGTCGTCTCCACTACACCTCGCTCCCAAGAAGGACAACAGCTGGCGGCCGTGCGGGGACTACAGGGCATTGAATGCCCGCACCGTTCCGGACAGATACCCTATCCCGCACATACAGGACTTCTCTCATCAGCTGGCTGGCAGCAGAATATACAGTAAAATTGATCTTATTAAAGCGTACAACCAAATACCACTCCAGCCAGATGATATCCACAAGACTGCGATCACCACTCCATTCGGGCTTTATGAATTCCCATACATGACGTTTGGTCTCAGGAACGCAGCACAAACATTCCAGCGTTTCATGGACGAGGTGCTCCGTGGATTGTCATTCTGCTACTGTTATTTAGATGACATTCTCCTGTTCTCAGAGACAGCAGCCCAGCACACTGAACATCTGCACCAGCTCCTGAAGCGGCTGTCCAACTATGGTATCCTCATCAACTCTGCAAAGTGTGAGTTTGGTCGGTCCACCATCACTTTTCTAGGACATGAGCTGTCCGCAGAGGGAGTTCGTCCCCTGCCGGAGAAGGTGCAGGCAATCCAGGACTACCCGGCTCCCAAGACCGTCAAGGAAATGCGTCGCTTCCTGGGTATGTTTAATTTCTACCGCCGTTTCGTCCCAGAAGCTGCTCGCTTGCAGTCACCGCTTAATGTTGTCCTCACAGGACCTAAAACCAGAGGAAATCAGCCAATTAGCTTAACAGAAGAAATGTTACATGCTTTCAACGCTTGCAAGCACGGTTTATCCCAGGCTACCCTGCTAGCGCACCCAAACCCCAACGCTGAACTTGCCTTATTTACAGATGCATCAGACACCTCAATAGGCGCAGTGCTACAGCAAAAGGCAGGAGACTCATGGCGACCACTAGCATTTTTCTCCAGGCGTTTGTCTACGTCGCAGAAGAAGTACAGCCCGTATGACAGGGAGCTCTTGGCCATCTACGATGCAGTTAGATACTTCCGGCACATGGTAGAAGGTAGACACTTCACCATATTCACGGATCACAAACCCCTGTCGTACGCGTATGCGCACAGCCGGGAGAATTGTTCACCAAGGCAGTACCGGTACTTGGATTTCATAGCGCAATTCACTACAGACATCCAGTTTGTAGCAGGCAGAGACAACATAGTGGCAGATGCACTGTCGCGTGTGGAGGCGATCACTCTGCCCACATTTAACTACGCAGCATTAGCACATTCCCAGGAGAGCGATCCGGAGCTACAAGGCCTCGTAGCGAACAACAGCACATCACTCACTATTAAAAGGGTGCGATTCAGCGACACAGACGCAGAACTATATTGTGATGTCTCAACCAGTAACACCCGCCCTTATGTTACAGAACCCTTCAGAAGGCAGGTGTTCCAGAAGCTTCATCAGCTGAGCCACCCTGGCAGGCACGCCACGGTCAAATTGATTTCCACACGATTTGTTTGGCCTGGTCTAAAAAAAGACTGCAGGGCCTGGACCAGAGAGTGTATAGAGTGCCAGAGAAACAAGATCTCGCGGCACACAAGCCATGTTGCTCCTCGCTCAAGTACAGCTTTAAGTGGTTCTGAATGTGGGGGCAGATCAAAGACTCAAAAATTATTCTATGTGATAGAAGTTTATGTATAGATTACAGGAAAAATAAAACGATGTGTCTAAATAGCACATTTTTTCAGAAATCATCAACGAAAGTTACATACAAATGATGGTACGGAACCCTGGGTGCGCGAGTCCGACTCGCTCTTGACCGGTTTTTTTTGACTAAGTACTTCGATAGTGAAGGTTCTTCCAGTTCTTCCTATAACTATGATATGTACTGATATAAAACGTTGAATTTATTGCCGCCACAAAAAATATCATGATATCATTTTCTTGAACAATTACTCTACCAACTGTCTTTTTGATATGTATGTTTGTAGATAGTACAATGCGTTTCAACTAAGAATAGGAATGACCTTGCGCCATATTGTGAAGATTTAGCAAAACAGCACCTCGTTTACACATTTGCACAGTCGGTGACATATTTTAACAAAAACAAATTCCAAAAACAGAACTAAAATTGCTAAGGATAACACTACCAAAACTTTGCAAGCCTTGATTTCTAGTTTCAGTTGACAGTTAGAGGTCATGGACGTTCCTATTCTTAGTTGAATCGCATTGTACACTCCATTTCAAAGAGTGTGATCATTGCCGTTCTCTCCAGACCCTTCCGTTGTTTTTACTCTTCGGAAGGGGAAACTAACTATTTAACTCTTTCCGATTTAGTGGTTAGTGTTATTAACCACCTCTTTCAGATTGTTATTAAGATCGCGCCATCTAATGATGAACGGTTGAAGTACCATAAACAAACGTAATTTGCTTGACATTGTAGCGGTAGGAGCAGTAGTCTTTAGTGTACGTTGCAAGTAGGTAAAAAGAATAACGAAACACACAGAATACCGCACAAAGACTGAGTAATTTATTTTACTGATTGCTTATAAATAACTTGTACAATTTATGTAGCTAACCTACTTATTATTTAGATGCGTCAGCACCTACAACATATTGCAAAAGATTGGCGATATTTTGAATGATCTGTTCTGATAATTAATACGAGAATAAATAAAAAATCTTAAAATCTTTGTTTACCTACAAGTGTGACTCAAAGAGTTAAATAATTAAATGAAAAAAGGCTTTGACTTTGAATAATGTATTTAATGATATCCAACAAAAACTACACACAGGCAAAAATAGATATATTTAATTAATATATTATTTACAGCAAAGCAAACTGTAATAGCACAACGGCATAACTAGTAAGGAGTCCCAGTAAACACATCGGTAGCGTAGCGTCTATATAGAATAGGCCACACGCTGTCATCTTACTGAACGATCTGTTTTCCTTTAAAACGTTCTTACAGAGTCGTTCTTGAGCTTCTGTAAAAAAAGATTTTCTAAGTTTTTAACATATTATGATTGATGACTAAATTTTTTTTTGTCCGTCGTTTAAATTATTAAAAAATATTGGACACGTGTTTTTTCACATATTGAGTTAAAATTTAGTATGAAGTCACACCTAGCTAGATTTTATACGTAGAAGTGACATAGCGAGCCCCCACTCCCAACTTAAATGCGTGTTATCTAAGTATTTTTTTTAAATATAAAAAAATACGTGTCTAATATTTTTTTATTAAAATAAACTAAATTAAAAAAAACAATAATTTTGTTTTTTTGACCCAGGCAACATCCATACTGCGGAGCTTTAAAACCTTCATAACGTTTGTTTGTGTTTTTGAAATGACGATGGGAACGATGAATGCCGCTCTGGGTCTAGAAGCATGAAATCCCATCGAGCAGGAAAACGGTTTGTTGATAAATAAATTAAAACAAGATTATTATTTCATACTTACTTGCATAGGTGCTGTTCTTCATACCCTTAATACATGCCGTCTCAGCTTCCTCGATGGCTATGTAGAACTTCTCACAGTACACGCATTGAATTGTGACAAGCAGTACATCCTTTACTATCCATAAAGTTAACAAACCGCCAGTTACGAAAATTATGAAGGTAGGCTGGAAAAGTTAAAAGTTAATATGGACGTAAATTAAATGAACAGAATTAAATGTTAAAGTACTTCTTACATTTTCATGATCACGAATTCGGTATTCCACCATTTGTAAAAAAAACTCAAAAAGACATAAATTGCGACCGAAAGTGTTGATCGTGCGATACATTAGCTGTAAGAAAGATTTAAAGATAGGTAAGCTAACATTTTTTTTTTATTCTTTAAAATATAGGATTTATCAAAAAATTCAAGAATTATGCAGCAGCGCAAAAATTTTAGAAACTACATTTTCTGCGTTAGAATCATTTCCAGACCACGTAGCAATTACTTTTTTATTTTCAAAAATATTAAATGTACAGTTTTGACTTCGCTACGATTTTATTATACGTATAGATAAACGTATTGGACAATGTAACGTAACTTTAACGTATTAAATTTTCGTTATATTCATGTCAGAATAATTTATTAAATTAAGAGTTTGTTCCAAAAGCTTACCAGTACTTGGAAAACCGTCTTGTACATTTCGAAAGCCTTTAAAATATTTTGATATGTTTTAAACAACTTCATACACTGTATTTCATTATTTTCCTGTCCATCATTTATAATTTGAACATTTTTAATCCATTCTACGAGATATTTTCTTAGCAATATAAGAACTCGAAGTGCATAAACGAAATCCATATCGATACAGAAGAATAATAATTCACAAATAAAGATTACAACAGCCACGTTATCAAACAATACAATAAAAGCAATACATGAGAGTAGGTTGATACCAAATATAGTTGAAACTGAGATCCAATTCCATGCAACAAAACTGCGGATGCTCTTACTAATATCTATGTTATTATGTATAATCTGGATCAACACAATGAGCAAGACGTTTTTATGGCTGTACACTGTATTAAGAACAAATATCATTAGAAAACTAAAACAACGAGAGATAGGTAACAAATACGAAAGTATGATTGTAATAGTAGTAGCATCTTGTTGCATTTGGTCTATCTCAATGTTAATCAAGCGATACAAAGTCACTGCTATCGCAAAACAAACACCCGAGATCTGTGGTATATTATTATATAACTTTTTTTCGTTCGGAGTAATATAATTATCTTGTATACGGTATTTTGAAGACAACAACAAAGTCAACATGAAGTTGAAAGGATAAAACATCCTTTGGACTTCTTTGTCCAGTCGATTATTGAGTAATACTTCTACTGGGTAAGTTGATGTCATTGGAATGACTCTATTATTCTTGAACATTGTTAAAAACTTTTACGACAGATCTCTTTTACCGGCTTATTTAGTCCTAAGTAGGGAAATGCGTTTATTGTATGGTCGGTGTCGTTTTATGATAATGTTTAATAAAACCATTATTTAATGTAATCGTGTAATAATAATGTGTGTGTGGTATGTATTGACCGCACAGTAAAAAAAACCGGTCAAGAGCGAGTCGGACTCGTGCGCCGAGGGTTCCGCACTTACTTGTGTTTTTGTTGTTGATGATTTCTGAAAAAGTGTGCTATTTAGAGACATCGTTTTATTTTTCCTGTAATCTATACATAAACTTCTATCACATATAATAGTTTCAGAATTTTCTCTATGCAAACTTCGGAGAGGGGCAACGGTATTTTTTTAAACATTTTTCGTCATAAGTCGAAAACTATGCGGCCAAAAAAAAATGTTTGAGAATGTGCAAATAGCGCTCTTTCATATAATCCCACATGCCCTAGTAGCCCCACTTCGATTTTTAAGACCTCCTTTCAGACCCTCTTACAAAAAAAACATATATATTTTTATTTCTTTCTTATTTGCAAAATAGTTGGGCAAACGTCATCTAAAACTGTTCCAAATTTCAAGTTGATAGCATTAGTAGTTCTTAAGATATCCAGCTATGACAGACAGACGACTGAGTCACACCATAAGGGTTTCTTTTTACCATTTTGGAACGGAACCCTAAAAGTCTAATTTTGTTAAAAAGCTACCTAACGAATGTGAGCCCATATTATTTATGATCGATGGTCATGACTAAACAGAATGATTGGATATTGGCTGCATTAATACTAGAGATATTTAGAAATATCTTTTAGGGTTCCGTACCCGAAGGGTACCAAACGAAACCCTATTGCTAAGTCTCCGCTGTCGCCCGTCCGTCAGTCTGTCTGTCACAGGGCTGTATCTCATGAACCGTAATAGACACAGTTGAAATTTTCACAGATTGTGTATTTCTACACAATTGTTTTGTGTATTTTTGTCTATAGGTGGACACAGTTGAAATTTTCACAGATTGTGTATTTTTTTACGGGTATTACAAAAAATATATATATTTTTTTTAACTTTTACTTCTATTTCTTTTTCTTTCATTTTTAACTTTATTACCATACAATAAACTTTTCATTTTGAAAAAAATTTTACCCTAGCATGTGGGGTGTTATTAACTAGAAATCATCGAGTAAGAGTACAAATATATATGTCGGAGAAAGTAAACAAAGAGTTGATTGTTGGTTGCATACGAATAGATAATATTGATGGCTAATTAAGTCTTAATTTGATTTGATTTATTACATTTTTACATTGTGTAAAACCTAACAAATTTATTAAAAGTCACTGCATTGTATAACGTCCAATCAGAGCAGAGGGTAGACCTAGAGTGGGGTCGAGGCGCCATCTTAACGTTCGCCGGGTGGAGCGTTCAGTCTTGTAACGGTGCTTGATCGAGGTGGATCACAAGTGGTGAAGTTAGATCAGTGCCGCGAACCTGCTGCTCCTTTATAGTTAAAATTACCGACCTAGTGATTCAAATTGTAGAACTTTAATAAAATCGCGAGTGTGTGTGTGTAAATAGTGTTTTGTGCTCGCATATCCCTATGACGCCCACTAGACCCGACGTGAATACTAAAAACAATGTCGAGGAGGACGTTGTTTCTCCGACATCAGAAGTGGGATCGGTGCAGGCACAAAACGTAGACAGATCGAGTGATAGAAACGATGGGTGACGCGCTTTATTTGAGGCGCAACAAAACGCTTGCGACTACTCGTGGAGACCCTGCGCAATCCGCCGGCTACTGCAGAGAAGAATATTACGCTGCCCAAATTTGAACATGAAAATGCAGACACTGACGCCCGAGCCTAGCTAACAACAGCGGATACTGTTTATTGGACCATGATATACAGGGAAGTAGACCTTATTCTTATAATCAGTAAGTCTGTGAATGGTTCTGCCGCCACGTGGTTTTCCCAAGTGGCTGTTAAGGTATTTTGTCTAATCGGCGAGATGGCTAATTAGACTGTAGATATTAGTTGTCTAAAAAGGCGAGGAGGCCATTTAGACTGTAGATATTAATTGTCTAAAAAGGCGAGGAGGCCATTTAGACTGTAGATGTTAATTGTCTAAAAAGGCGAGGTGGCCAGATTAGACTGTGTAGTTGTGAGTTGTCTAAAAAGGCGAGGTGGCCAAATATACTGCGTAGATATGAATTGTCTAAAAAGGCGAGGAGGCCATTTAGACTGTGGTATGGGTTGTCTAAAGGGTGAGATGACTGTTTTGATACTGTGACTGTTTACACGAAGGCATTAGTGAAATAAAAAAATAATAACCCTTGCTGTGTGCCTAATAGATGAAGTGTAGAATTTATTTTAAATGAAGCTTTTGTGCAAAAGATGCAACAAAAATGTTTGTTTCACTATGTCAGGAGTGGCCGAACTGTCTTACAAAAGTTTTGCTTGTTTTTAATTGTTACAGATTACAATGACGCTCGTCCCTCAACATCACACGAGGACGTGTGAAATGTCAGGACGGCCGTGTCGGAGAAAGTAAACAAAGAGTTGATTGTTGGTTGCATACGAATAGACAATATTGATGGCTAATTAAGTCTTAATTTGATTTGATTTATTACATTTTTACATTGTGTAAAACCTAACAAATTTATTAAAAGTCACTGCATTGTATAACGTCCAATCAGAGCAGAGGGTAGACCTAGAGTGGGGTCGAGGCGCCATCTTAACGTTCGCCGGGTGGAGCGTTCAGTCTTGTAACGGTGCTTGATCGAGGTGGATCACAAGTGGTGAAGTTAGATCAGTGCCGCGAACCTGCTGCTCCTTTATAGTTAAAATTACCGACCTAGTGATTCAAATTGTAGAACTTTAATAAAATCGCGAGTGTGTGTGTGTAAATAGTGTTTTGTGCTCGCATATCCCTATGACGCCCACTAGACCCGACGTGAATACTAAAAACAATGTCGAGGAGGACGTTGTTTCTCCGACATATATATGTATATTTTTTTATCATCAAAAATTAAGAAATAGGGGGCCGTAAAAGTTGTAAAGGTCATGGCCCATTTAGTGTGAAAAATATACCTACGGCGTACAGAAATGAAATATGGCGGGAATCAAAGACAAATAATTATACTTTTCAATGGTAAGTGGCGCATTACTGTGGCTGATGGGTATCATGAAAGAATAAAAAAAAATGTAATCTATCTAGTATGAAAACTTATCTTATAACTTGTGGTTTTAGGGAGGAGAAAATAAAATACATTTCTTTTTTAATGTTTATTCAGCTTCATCAATATCTAAAATTACATTGTCCAAGAAAGCCGCGGGTGTATCAATATTTTTTTGATGTCTGGCCCAGGATAAAAAGTATACTACGCTTGCAATATGGGCACAACATCCTATAGTGCGGCGGCCGTGAATGCATGAGCAGTAGTATCCCTCGATACTCTCTCGACTATGTCGTGTTGGATTCACCAAAACATATGTATAATATTGTTTACTCCTGACATGTCGAGACTGTATTCTCCCTCTAATTAATATTTTATTGTCAACCAACATGCGGTGTCTGTATACTTCTAGTGTGTACAGACCATTTGGTCGCATGTGCTCGTGGCAGTAAGATCTGGCTAATCTCAAGTGATAACTCCCCAATGTAAATAAAGTCAATTCCTCATATGTAAGTTGAGGGAAATCACTGAAAAATGGATCATTACCATCAATAGGCACGAAGGCTCTTACTCTTTGCCTATTAATATTATTTTCTTGTACATATTGTGCCAATTCATTCTCTCTATTCATGTTCTCATTTATAATATTTATAAATTGCTCTACGTACACGCTGTCTTCGTAAGGACGTCGGGTTGCATTAATTAGTGCAGCAGTAATCCTAAAGTCCGTCATCATATTAGGCAATGCAAGATTAAAATACGTATGCCGAAATATTTTAAAGTCTTTTTTAAAACGGCCATTCATGGTCTCTACTACCCATCGGACCAATGTTATCAATCTCGATTTGTTGGCTTCGGCCGTTGATAATTGTTCTCCTCTGGGTCTGCTAGGTGGCATGTGTGGATTATAACCACAACCTTCGATTGTTGAAATAGAGTCCCGAAATCCGCGGTCCAATATGAATACATCATTAGACCTTAGAAACCAATGCCAATCTGAGTTTTTTTGCATGATACTGCGCATAATTGTAGCATCTGAGGTTGTTGCTGCATAAGGGCCAATGACATCAACTATATAGCCATCTGTGCACACTATCAAGAATGGTTTGACTAAATTCCGGAATTTATGTAGACTATATGTTATTCTTTGAAATAAAAAGTTAGCGCTCTTTTGCACATGAAGATATGTGCCATCAAATACAAGAATTCCTGCGTCATGGTTGCCTCCAAAAATATGAGCTGGAATGGTAAGGTTTCTGGAAACAAACTCTTCTCGACTTATGTGATCTACGCCAAGAAAATGTGGAACGAAATCATAAGTTAAACATGTTCTAGCTATATGAAGTTTTCTCTCTAACGTACTTTTCGATATTTTGAATTTTGTAGCTAATCCTCTGTCCGGTTCACCAGTTCTTATTTTAGTTAAGTATATGCCTAAAACGGTTGCAGGCTTATCCGTTCTGGTACGTAGAGATGGAGTTAGACTTAAAACCATGTTGAACTGAACTTTCGTAACTCCAGTCCAAAAATGCAGTTCACTGTCATCGATCTCTTCAATATGTTCGAAATCTAATTGATGACTTCGTTCTAACCCCCATTTAAACAATTCGAACATGTCTAATACATGAACATTATTAAAATCCAGCAATGGCGCCTGAGCATTTAACTCGTCCCAATCATTTCGCACCAGGTGCGGGTGACAAACGCGAGCAATTTGAGGTATATAATATTTATTCGTATTAAGCAAGTAGAACCTTATATACGTGGGCACTACATGACTAGACGTATTCCTGCAGCCGTTAAATATGCACCTTCTTGCGGTATTGGAGGCACGTGAATATCCTGTCCAATATACTTACTGTGGTTCACTTTTAATATGCGTGGCGCGGAGTCCTCCTTTTTTATAAGTCTATGTCTGAACACCGTAGAAGATAATTATTTTTCTAAAATACCTACTGTGTGCAGTTTGTAACAAAGAGAATATAAACAATTTGGGCGTCATTGAACTAGCACACAATAAATGTTTCGCGTTGTAGTTTATATTATAATATTGTACAAATATATAAATAAATTGTTTATACTTTTAGATAACAAGTTTAAAGCGCAGAAACTTACCTCGTATGGTATTATTTCTTGTAGTAATAGCACGGCTTGTTCCCGATATATTTCGAGAAAAACTCCAGTAAGTGGGTGATTTCTGCGACGTAACACCGATCGGTTACACGCTACACAGCTATTAAGTCTTTCCATGTCAACAAAATCCAAATCGAGAAGCAAACAATCACTCAAGTAAACACGCCAAAGTAGTTTAATTGTATCGGAATAATGTAGAAACTCGGAAAAAGCACAGATCACAACGACGAATGACGAAGGACTGCGAAGGGCGAGGTCAGGGAGGCGCCGCCGATGTTTTTCTACCTGCTGTGGGTCAGGCAAGGCATTGTATTATTGCGCGAGCGCAACAAAGCTGGTTATCAACTCGGGTGAGACAGAGACAGCAATATACGTGTTTTTACCTGACCGAACGAGTTTGCTCTATGGTGATGATGATCTTTTTATTTAACAAAGCAATGGCAAAGTATGTTTGTTTCATTTTCAAGTCTAAACCACTGAACCGATTTTGATTAAATTGCCGTGTAGAGATATACATATTAGATTTGGAGACGGACATGGTATACTTGTAGTCCCAGTGACATGTTTCCATGGGATAAAGTAATTTACAGACGGACGAAACCGCTGGTGCAGCTAATTATTATCCATTTTTTATTGGTCTACTGCAAGATCTCTCCATTGAATTATTTTTTTCTTTTTACATATAATTAAAAGTGGGTTATGCCTGCATTATTTACCACCATTTTCGTTTTTGTACAAAAACATTTTTGAACCGGGTCGGATTATGGGCCATGACCAATTTTAGACCGTTCTTGTATGAGCTCTATCGCAACAATTAAACAAGTTAGGAATTTGAAATTTCTGTATATCGTGTACTATATACTGTATTTAATCAACTAATACTAAAAACGCCGATTTATAAATACGGTATTTTGATTATATACGGGCGATTTTCTGCAACTGCAAAAAATAACCTTGTAATTCCCAGTATCTTATGAAATATAAAGTTATCTTTGAGATTATTAAACATATATGGTACGGAACCTTTCGTGTTTGAGTTCGTCTCGCACTTGGCCTGTTTTTTATGAAGGATTGCCATATAATATTTATGGCTAAAAATAATATAGATCAAATTATATAAACAAACAACGAAACATTGTCACGCCAAACATTAGTATACAGTTGTAAAACTAATAATATTGTACTTCGCGCAGAGAAAAAAACTGATACTGATAAACATGAAATGATAAACATCTTCATTAGTATAACATAAATTTATATTTTATCTTCTTGCACACACATACAAACTTGGTACAGGGTAGCAATATTTAACAAACTATTTAACTAGGCACTCAATAAGTATCAGTAAAGACTAGATTTCTAGTCAACCTTTAGGTTTCGAGGATCCAAGAGAACTAACTTAGAAACTAGGCGACGACGCTCCAAATATTTACCTATTTATTTATTTTATTACTAAGGCACTCCAACGACTTATTCACTAATACATTTCCGTGGTATTGTAACAATTAAACTTAAAATCATAGACTTATAAAAAAAGATGAACTCCGCGCCACGCATATCGAAAGTGAAGCACCGTACCGATCTATGTGTGCATGATTTGAGTACCTGCAAAGACGCCGTCGCTCGTGTCACGTAATGGCGGCCGGTCGGCATACTATGATGTAAATGGCACACATTTGTACAATCGAGGCGTGTTTGTACAATCGGTCCGGCATACTTACTGTGCTTCACTTTCGATATGCGTGGCGCGGAGTCCATCTTTTTTTATAAGTCTATGCTTAAAATCTAGAGTGAATTTACACTTACAGGTGTGCACAGCGCTTACATATTTCAAGTTAAGTATATAATTTTACACAGAGCACATAGAGGCTAAAAAACAAAAGTAGATGAAACCAAAATTGAAATTAAAAAAAAAGAAAAGAAAAACTAAATCTATTTTGTTGCTCTAAAGAATAACACAATCAATGAACAAAAACAAATATGTAATTAAAAATATAGATATTAACTGTGGCCACTGTGGGTCAGTAACAATGGGGAGCCACACGCAAAGCTGTTTGTAGATGGCGCTCTGAACGACTTTACATTGTTTTACAAACAAATCCATACAATTTGACAATCGTTCGTTATGTCAAATCAATGAAAAAAGGACAGTCGATCATGTGCCACCTAGCGTGATAAAAAGTTAGTTTTCCTCCCCATTGTTTGCGAAATTGCGATAGCTTGTTGGCAAATATGTCAATGCTATTGGAACATGTATGGAGCTCATTGTACGTCCTCATCAACCTGTTCATTGTTGCCGAATGTCCGAGGTTAGTTCTAATTGGGCATGGAGTGAATATATTCAGGATGCGCTGAGACCTGCACCCTAATTGCGTAACACATTATCAATCGCAGTTGGTTTAATTTTGACAGTTCAACAACATTCATTGCGTTATTGACGTTGTCGAGTAGACAAAGTTTTCGAACATATGAAGCAATAGATTAGCAATTTGTTTCAAAATAAAACCAACTCCGATCGCTAATGTGTTACGCAATTAGGGTGCTGGGTAAACTATGGCGAAAATATCAAGTTTTCATTACCAACATTCAGCTAGAAAAACCCAATACTTTTGGCGGTAACTGTCAAATGAGACACTTTTTAACTACTCGAAAACACAGATACAAATTCATCTGAGTCAAATCACATACTTTCAACTTATTTAGTATTTTACATCAACAAAATTTATTATTATTTGGAAATCATGACAAGTACTACTAACATAATATGGATCACTGTTGTCCGAAATAAATGAATTTTACAGATATACAAATTGTAGTACAATAATCATGTAAGTAGTAATAAAGCTAGATAACTGGAGAGGTAGCTCGGCGTCTATGATGAACAACCCGCACGCGCTCATCTTCTTGAATGTAGCCTTCTGTACGCGTTGAATGTTCTTGTAAACTCTTCTTTCTGTATCTAAAATGAAAAGAAAACGAAAGGGCATAGAACCAACGTGGCATAGTGACCCCATGGCCATTATAATTTTTCTTAAGTTGAAGCGCATGATGAAACTGGCATATACGAGTAGAAAACACTTAAACAACCCATTAATACCAACCAACCAACCAACCATTACCAACCCATTACCATACCATTACCATTACCAGTCAACTATTAGGTTGACTGGTAGAAAATGCCTCAGGCATTAAGTCCGCCTTTGTACAGTATTTTTTTACTTGTGCATAAAGTTTTAATAAATAAATAATATCTGCTATATGGTGCCCTAAAGTGTTGCCGTACGTTGCCGAGATATTTGGAGAAACTTTTATTTCTAACTTCTTTGTTTCCAAATATCTCGGCAACGGGAACTTAAGGGTACCATGTACTTGGTTCTTTTGAAGTATCCTCTACCCGCTCTTGGTGGCTTTTGGTATTCGACCCCATAATGGGTCGTGGGGCTTTCAGAACCGGGACCGCGGTCCAAGATTCCACCTTTATTATTTTTGGGTAGTATTTTGGGACCACACGAAAAAAGAAGATAGAGTACAGTTACCAAAATTCGTGTTCCAAGCAGTTTAAGTATGCTCTAGAAAAGTTGGTCTATTGTGCGTAACGACATTCCAGAAGTACCTGACAGCTACCCTCATGCGCTGTCAAGATTTTTTAGGTTTAGAAAAACGTATGCAATTTAATAACGTACCTATACAATTTTGAAAAGGGTTACTGCGCTTTCATAAATAATATGTTGGGAAAAGGATAGGCTGAAGAGTGTCCCAAGGACACTTACCACGATGCGATTAACTCATCAAATCTTGACAATTAAGTTTTTTTCAAAACAAATTATAGCCAGTGTCACTCGGTATGATGTAAGGATTCTAACGATACCCCATACAAAAAAACCCCTACCCCATAAATCTGTTCAGGAACTCAAAAGTTATAGTGGATTAAAGAAACTCACAGACATACATGAACGCTGAAAACATTTCACTCCTTTTTGGCAGTCGTGTAAAAGTAGTTTTATTTGTATAACTTCTAAATTTTTGGGTTGACCGTACTTTCCCAAGAAATAACTTTGCTTATTTTATTTGTGGTCCCAAAAAAACTACTCAAAAATAATAAAGGTGGAATCTGGTACCGCGGTACCGGCCCCGAAAGCCCCACGACCCTTCATAATCATCGGGGACATACAGGGTGACCTGAAATTAGTGACGGACCCGTTAAGGGGTGATAGTAGGGATCAATTCCAGTCGATATCACTCTTAGACCTACTGTCCTAAAGTTAACCCATTTCAGGATATTCCTACTTAAAGAATTTTACAAAAAATACCCTACTTTAAATCTTAAAATAGCTGTAAATCCTAAAAATTGGTCTTTCTGGTACTTTTTTTTTTTGTTTTGCATCAAAGATATTCTAAGTAAGTAATTATTAATAGCGATATCTTCGTAAATGTCGGTATCTTACGCGAAAATCGTTTAAAAAGATTTAAAGTAGGATTTTTTTGTAAAACTCTTTAAGTAGGAATATCTTGAAATGGGTTAACTTTAGGACAGTAGGTCTAAGAGTGATATCGACTGGAATTGATGCCTACTATCACCCCTTAACGGGTCCGCCACTAATTTCAGGTCATCCTGTATAAAATAATATTTATTTGTTCAAGATTTAAATCTATTTACTATTGTGCCTTAAATTGAACCTGAGTTACTGGCAATATACAAAACTTGTGCAACCAGCCTTACACTAGGAGGGTTCCTGAGCTATATGCACCCGTTACTTCCGTCACCACCGTGTTCGAGCCATTACTAGTGTGGTGCGGTGCAAAAACCAGTATTATACTATATAATATGTATTAATACTGCCTGGCTAATCAAGATGTCCGTAATATATACACCAGTTTCATGCCGCACCGCAACTTTGCAGTAAAATCAAAATGGCGATGGGTGACTATGCAACCTATCACTTTATCACTAAAAGTACTATGACACTGAAAAGTATTATGACAATGGGACCTGTCATTTATAATAAAATACCTCATGGTTATAAGGATTATTCTTTGAACATGTTTAAATCAAAGGTAACTGAACTGCTTTTAGTCAAATGTTATTACTCAGTGAAAGACTTTCTAAATGATATGAATTTATCCGGATTATGACTGTTATAATTAATTGCAAATTTGACGCTGTAAGACTTAGCTACCTGACTATAATAGTATTAATTGACTTCCCTATAATTTCTGTTTTGTTTTTGCTGACATTCTTTTGTTTGTGTGTAATAATAATATTTTAAAATATGTAATAATTTGCACGCCGCCGTAAGGTAGACTGTAGCCGATCTTTTTAATTAATCTATAACATCTTATACCTGTACCTACATCCTTAGCAAATAATGTTCTCATTCTCATTCTCATTCTCACTTTGTCTACACTTTGTACATGCAGTTAGAAGCACAAAATGCTGTTAAAATAATACATACCAGAACAAAGTCTTGACTTCATGAGCATTACACACGTACTCTGAACATCTCTCATCGTTGTATAGAATCTCTCACATTCCACGCTTAACCATATGATTAAAATGATATACTTCATATTCCAGATATTAATTGAAAGTAGTTGGCTGACATACTGAAATAGTAAAATGCTAATATTTACTTAATCCATAATCAATTCAGTCGAATCGGAGATCATAATTGAAATTTAGCCTGCTCGGGTGAAAATAGAGAAAATGAATTTTCCCAGAAAAATCAAATCAAATCAAATCGTTTATTTGTGATGCAAAGAAACCTACCTATATATGTAAGGTTTAGGTAGTGAAATAAAGGTAAACAATCTTGATGTGACTTTTTACACAAACACATACTAATCAAATAAACTACTGCTTAAACTAATGGTTCAATTGATTTAGTAATCAATATTGCTCATTGAATAGTATAGGATAATCTATACTGAGTAGTTAGCAGAAGAGATCCAGCATGAACTGACTACGAAACCAGGTGGGCCAGTACAGATAGGGATACTTGATGAGACACACCACTCACCAGGCCGTGAAATCACAGACATTGCATGTTCACTATGGCTGACCTTTACGAGGCCACTGCTAATGCAGTCGATGGACAAGCTATGCAAAGCTATTATAAAAAAACCGGTCAAGAGCGAGTCGGACTCGCGTACTGAGGGTTCCGTTCCGATTTCAGAAGGTGTGCTATTTAGAGACATCGTTTTATTTTTCATGTAATCTTTACATACGTAAACAAAACTTCTATCCCATAGAATAATTTCAGATTTTTCTCTATGCAAACTTCGGAGATAAGGGTACGGACGGTATTTTTTTTACATTTTTCATCAAAAGTCAAAAACTATGCGGCTTACCGGCCAAGTGCGTGTCGGACCATGCACAATGAAGAGTTCCGTAGTTGAAAAGAATTTATACCAAAGACAAACTTAACACTTAGTTGAAAAACATGTTCTCCCATTATACGTCACGGACAATTCTCCAACTGCATATTTAAGTTTGTATTCGCAAAAAACTATTCATAAACATAAAGAAAACTAAAACCTATTTTTAGGGTTCCGTACCTCAAAGGAAAAAACGGAACCCTTATAGGATCACTTTGTTGTCCGTCTGTCTGTCTGTCAGTCTGTCAAGACCCTTTTTCTCAGGAACGCGTGAAGATATCAAGTTGAAATTAATATCAAATACGTAAGTTTATGGTCCCTTGGAGTTCTCAAAATTTCATGCTTCTAAGTCAACGTCATCAAAAGATAAGGCTATTTATGCGACATATTTTGATACCTGCTCGCAAGTAAATCAAAACCTATAGGGTACTTCCCGTTGACCTAAAATCATGAAATTTTGCAAGAAGCAAGGTCTCACACCACTACAGGAAAAAGTCCAAAAATTGTTAATTTGTAATTTTATCACGTAAGAAAAATTTTTTTTGGGATTACATGTTAAGTTTGTTATTGGGATAAATTATTTTCAGCTACGGAACCCTTCATTGTGCGTGTTCCGACACGCACTTGGCCGGTTTTTTTTATGTGACAAAACTACAAATAATCAATTTTTCAGACTTTTTCCTTTACTTGTGCTGTAAGACCTTGCTTCTTGCCAAATTTCATGATTCTAGGTCAACGGGAAGTACCCTATAGGTTTTGATTTACTTGCGAGTATCAAAATATGTCGCGTTTTTATTGCGTTGACTTAGAAGCTTGATTTTTTTACAGCTCTAAGGGACTACAGACTTACGTATTTGGTATTAATTTCCACTTGATACCTCCACGCGTTCCTGAGAAAAAGGGCCTTCATGGGCCTTGGCTGATGATGACTTCACCATAAACTCCAGTTTTCCTGGTTCTTACTAGGAGAACTCCTCAACAATTAACGTCCCAGGATCGGGAAAAGCAATATTTTTTAAAAGAAGATGCGCAGTTGACATTAGGATATTGTTACTCAGATAAAATTACAAACTGACCCACTAAAAAGTGAAAAATAAAAACTTAAAAAAAAAATAACCGACTTCCAAAAAAAAAACTGCCAAAAAAAAAGTCGGTGGCAAAAAACTAAAATACAGATCCAAAGACATCGACTTCCGAAATTAAAGTTATTTTTCACTTTACAGTTTTTTTTTTTTGGAAGTCGGTTATTTTTTTTTTGTAAAAAAGTTTTTTACAGCTCTAAGGGACCACAGACTTACGTATTTCGTATTAATTTCAACTTGATACCTACACGCGTTCCTGAGATAAAGAGTCTTGACAGACTGACAGACAGACAGACAGACAGACGGACAAACAAGTGATCCTATAAGGGTTCCGTTTTTCCTTTTGAGGTACGGAATCCTAAAAATAAAAAAAATGTGTGAGAATGTGCAAACAACGCTCTTTCATATAATACCCTACATAAGAATTTGAATTTTTAAGACAGGTTCTGAAGACTCCCTGGGTCTTCAGTACCTGTTACAAAACAATTTGTTACTTTCTTATTGGCAAGATAGTTGGTTAAACGTCATCTAAAACTGTTCCAAATTTCAAGTTGATAGCGTTAGTAGTTCTTGACAGACAGACAGACAGACAGACTGAGTCGCACCATAAAGGGTTCCTTTTTACCATTTTGGTACGGAACCCTAAAAACTTGCGATTTGGGGCCCTGGGCCCCAAGTCTGCTATTTTTTCGAAATTCGTCATTCCAACACGATCCCATAGTCACTGCATTGTCATTTTGCTAAAAGTTCGTAATCTGCTAAATTCATAATGGTCGATCATTGGTCGGTCAGTGGTCTCGTAATAGAATCGTGGTAGAATGATATTGTCGTATTGCCATTATTATAAAACCCGTTAGTAGAAATGATTTTCGAAAAACTCGAAGGTCACTAATCAAAGGAACTGTCAAAATTTTAGCAGATTACTGCATACGTCAGTCATTCATTTGTCATTAACATTATGTACGAGCATGTAAGAGATTACCATTCTGCCATTTCTTACAATGGAGTGTCAGTGGTTGACCTTTGGAAAGTCATAATGACGCCATTATATTAGTAGATTACTAAACTTGTCAAAATCAACAATTATGAAATCAATGATAGACCATTCTGACACTATTGTAATAGCAGACTTGAGGCCCCGGTGCTACATACTGATGTGGCGACATTTTGTCAAAACAATCATGGTGTGCTATATTTAAGTTTGAATATGAATGTACTAGCTTCTGCCTGTGACTTAGTCTGCGTGAAATTTCTTATCTACCCGACCCACCCCAAAGCATCGCATCACGTACCCGTGCTATTACTTCGTTTTCGCTTAGCGTTCTTTCTGATTTTTTTTTAATTTTTGCTCGGCTCCATGGTCCTAGCGTGATGTTAAATAGCCTTCCTTAAGAATAGGTCCAGAGATTAGCGCGTTCAAACATACAAACCAACTCTTCAGCTTTTACTATTAGTATTGATATAGATAGATTATACACAAAATTAAACTTCCAAAATATGTTATGGTGAACACCACATCAAAATCATGTGAAAACACAAACGAAATAAGCGCACTGACACGAAAAGCGACTAAGTTTCATGCTGTTTATGGATATAGATAAGTGGTTGTGGTAGTGTTAGTCCAATCATTTATTAGGATTTTGGCTACTTACTATAGTGTGGCGGCTTATATATAATACCGTATAGAGATTACGCACATTAAGGTATGCTGCAAATATCGTATAAAATGCTACCTGTAAACAAAAAAATAACTTTTTTTCTGTTTGATTTGGACAGTATTTAATGTAACTGACAAAGCAATACATTTCGCAAAAAAAGTAAATTAAAAATATCAAAAAACCCGACTGCGTAAAAAGTGAACTTTAAATAATGTGGAAACAAGATGACCTATTTTTCTCCAAACACACGACTGCATGAGATTGTTTGAAGACAAAAATGGGCCATCTCTAAATATAGGAAATAGGTCAGCTTTAAAAAATATGGATACAAGATCCATATTTTTTAAAGCTAACTTTTTACGCAGTTGGGTTTTTTGATTTTTTAGATGGACCTTTTTTATATTACACTTTTTACCTTATTTAACGTATCTCATTCCAAATTACATTTAAACATGATAATTTGTATAAATTTTTATAATCACCTTTTAAAACCCTTTCAATTTGATACCCGACTCGATAGGTTTTTTTTGAAGACTTACAATTTCGCGTCAAAATTCCACCGTTTTGAGTTTTTATAATTTTAATATACCCAGTGACCTTCACGAAATAAAGACGAATCTAACGAAATATCACTCTTCAAAATCAGGCAAGCCGTATAAGCTACAGGAGGTCATAATGGAACGGGTGGACATACAAAACATACATACGCGCAAAGAACATTACCCTCCTGCTGGGTTAGTCGGGTAAAAAATAACAACATGGTGTTTTCTCGATAGGTGCCGTTTAATAAAGATAAATGTATGATGCTCAAGACGCTCGTGACAAACCCTAGATTCGACTTGTTTGCTGATAAATGGAAGGCGATAATGCTAGAATGTTTGTGAGAAGACAGTGATAGGATTAACTAAATTAAGTATTTATGGCGAATTTGCTATCTCTTTGTGAAACTTGTGAAATTGTCGCCACTCGATTTTATTAAATATGCCCCTGGAAGCACTTACTTCAAATGCTATAATTACAGTTGAGTCCTGTTTTTACACAATCTGTATTTAAAAATACACTTACCATTAGTCGAAATGTCTTCTCTAAAATCTTGTACGACTCATGTACATTCAAATATGCATCAAACATTATAGTCCAGAACTCTTTTCTTTCTGAATCCTCGGTGTTTCTTGAATTCTGGACTCTTTCTATCCACACACGAAGCATTTTTTCTAATAATTTTAATACTACTAAAGCATAAACAACGTTGATATCGAGAAGAAGACTAGCGTAAAGCGACGAATAATCAAAGAATCTCATAGTGAAAATAAAACTGAAGCAAAGCATGAAACTAATACAAAAAATATTGAGGATGCAAATGGAAGTCCAGCTGCAGACAATAAAACCTTTGAGTTGGTTGCCATTTATTTGTAGAACTCTGAGAACGTGTTGGATTTTCAAGACCAACAAGATATTGTTGTAACTGTGCACGATGTTTGAGAAGCTGTTTATTAAATCCCCGACCAAGTAGATGATGCTGGCACTAAATACGCTTAAACTAAATAAGAAACTGTGAACATCCCAATTATGAGTATTCTGGATAGTGAAAACAATAAATTCAATAAAACAGGCACAGCGGTATAAGAGCATGCAAAACACTTGGATGAAGTTGTAGTTATGAGTATTAGCGGTGATAATATTGTCACGAATAGAATACTTCGACCGCAAGAAAAAACTTTCCATCAGATTCATTGGTCTTAGCACTGAGAGTAAATCTTCTCCAATCTTATTATTATTACGTAGTGTAGTGATGGAAACATCGATTCTGTTTGATTTGAAATACGAGAACATGTTTGTTTGACTAGACAGCTTAATGTCAATTGATCTAAAACCTAAAGTCAACGGATAGGCAAGTAGTTTTCTTATAATTAGATTGAGTATTGAGTATTTTTTCCTTTATCATTTAGATCCACTTTCGTCATTTATCAAATATTATCGGTAGCTGCTGTTGTGATCAAAAGGGATATTTTAATGACTTAAAAGAATTCTATATTTAAGTCTATATTGTGTAGTGTTGTTAGGCACAAAATGAAACGCAGATGGGGTACAATCAATCAAACAATTTTATATATGTGCGTCACTTTCATGTGAATAAACAGTTTTTCTTTCTGTTTTCTCTTTCTTTCAATCAGGTATAATTATTTGATCACAAGAGTTTTATGATAATATTAAAATTAGTAAAAAAACACGCAAGTCGCTCCGTCGCTAGCCAACCATCACCAAACAGCCCCTAGCAACGGGGTTGCGAGGTCTGTCGCCAACAAGTGTAGTGGGGTGGGCCCGATACGAGTAATTACTGAAATCGAAACTGATAAGCTATTGAACTAACGAATGAATTTTGTAAATCACATCTGTTTTTCCCCGAAGGGTAAGCTGTACGTATGTACGTATAGACACAACTATATCACTGGCTTATCATCTACTTTATGAAACTAAGCTACGCTTGCCGATGAAGTTCATTTATAATTCAGTTATAAAAATGAAAGCCTTTAATTTAAATATAATAAATATTTATTTTATTGTAGTATGGTGTTTATCTTGTGGTGTATAGGTTACAAGGAAATGAACACTAAATAAACTGACGTCGCCACTAAAGTTTTTTTTTTTTACAAAAACACAAACTGCAATAAAACTATAGTATAAGAAGTAATAAAGCTTAACCACTGTAGAGGTAGCTCGGCGTCTATGGTGAACAAGCCGCACGCGCTCATCTTCTTGAAGAATGCTTTCTGTACACGTTGGATGTTCTTGCAAACCCTCCGATCTATATCTGTAACAAATTAAAAGAACGTTCAATGCGAGGTTTTGTTTCTTACAAAGGGTATATTAATTGGTTGTTATTGTTACTAAAGCTGGTTTTCGACGCTTCACTTTTCGTTCATTTTTGGCTTTTCATTCGGCGTCTTTACACGGAAAGAATCACAAAAAAGATTTTCTGATTTTGTGATTTTCTGAAGAGTGAAAAATACATTCATTAGTGAACCGATCCAACGCTGTTTGATTTCGGTACTCAGCATCTTTCACTCGCCTCCGGCGAAAAAAATAAATGAAAAGTGCATAAACGTTCAATTCTATATAATATTGTTGGTGTGGCGTATGAACGTAGAATGAAATGAAACAAAAATTAAATTAACCTTCACTCGAGTTGACCGTCTGAAATCGACATGACTTCAGAAAAACTGGCCAAGTGCGAGACGGACTCGCACACAAAGGGTTCCGTACCATGTTATATATGTTTAACAATCGCAAAGATAACTTTGTATTTCATAATGATACTGTGAATTACAAGGTTATTTTTTGCAGTTGCAGAAAATCGCCCACCAACAAAATACCTTATGAATCGCTGTTTTTAGTATTAATTGTTTATTAAATACAGTATAAGCTACATTTTATAATAGAGCTCGTATAAAAATGGTATAAAATTGACAACTTTTACGGCCCCCTAGAGCTATTTTTTTATTTTAGAAGATAAAAAAATAAAAATATCGCTGTACTCTACTCGATGAGTTCCAGACAATAACACCCCACACACAGGTTTTTTTTTTTCAACATGAAAACTTTTTTGTATGGGGACCGCCCCCTTTAATTTTAACTTTACTTTATTTTTATTATTTGTTGTTATAGTCGTAATAGAAATACACAATCTGTGTTAAACTGTCTACCTATTAAGGTTCATGAGATACAGCCCTGTGACAGACGGACGGACAGCGGAGGCTTAGTAAGTTTGTTCGCACAATATTGAGATACTAGCTAGACTGCCCGCGGCTTCGCCTGCGTGGATGTCTGATTTCATGGGTTTTAATTTTCTTATTATTGTTTATTTTACATCAAAAGTATAAATACTTACTGAGTTTCAAGTTAATCGGACTGCGGTTTAAAATTCTTCCATACAAACTTTAACATCCCTAAACCCCCTTTGAGGGGTAGTTTTGAAAAACTAATAAAAACTTTATTACATGGCAAGTATTTGTTCTAAGTTTCAAGTTCATTAACCAAATTATTAAGATTTTTCATATAAACTGTATAACTGTTTTCACGACTACAGGGGTAGAATTTAAAAAATCGTCTAGGATGTTTCCATAACTGGGCTCGAACATTATTTACACCAATTTTCGAGTTAATCAATCCCCAATAAAATCCCCCGCTGTAAAAATTTACTACCCCTTTTCACTCCTTAGGGGTAGATTTTTGGAAAACCCTGATACACGTCTTCATTTTTGGTCTCAAGTACAAAATCTGAGTTTTGAGTAAATCGGACCGCGTGTTAAAATTCCTCTATAAAAACTTTGACACCCACCAATCCCGTCTTCTGGGGTCGCGGGTTGTTCGAAACAGATACCGTGTCCCTGCCATAGGCAACTGAAGGAACACGGGTGGGTTTTAGTCAGTGAAAGTATGACACGCCCTTCCGCTCCACCCAGAGCGGGAGAAGTTATTTGATGATTTCCCATACACAAAAAAAAAGCATTCGCATAAGGCGGGAGGAAACGGCCGGGTGTCACCATTGTGTGGATCGCCCGGAGGACACGGTGGAACATACAGTGGAAGTCTGCCCGGCCTGGGCAGAGCACCGCCGTGTTCTCACGGAGGCGATCGGCGGCGGCGATCTCTCGCGTCCGAGCCTGGTTCAGGCCATGGTGCGGAGCGAGAGTGCATGGGAGGCCGTCACCTCCTTCTGCGAAGCAGTGATGCTCGCAAAGGACGAGGCGGAACGCGTGAGGGAGAGGCAGCCTCACGCCCTCAGTCGCCGCAGGAGACGCCCTGGGCGGCGGGAATCGCGAGGCAATTTCCGGCCACCGTAGTCGCGGGGCTGCGGATGGTGAGTAGCGGGTAGCTCGCCGTCTGGTAATCACCAGGCCCGAGTCGACGGCGCGTTGTGTTCCACGCGCGCCTCAAAGAGATGTCAGCAAATGATGGGGTCCAATAGTGCCGACGCCGCTGGGGTCGCGGGTAGTTTGAAGAAGATACCGCGGCCCTAGCATAGGCAACTGAAGGAACACGGGTGGGTTTTAGTCAGTAAAAGTCTGACACGCCCTTCCGCTCCACCCAGAGCGGGAGAAGTTACTTGATGATTTCCCAACTCAAAAAAAAAAAAAAAAAGGGGTAGATTTTTGGAAAACCCTGATACACATTAGTTAGCCTTCATTTTTGGTCTCAAGTGCAAAAACTGAGTTTTGAGTAAATCGGACCGCGTGTTAAAATTCCTCCATACAAACTTTGACACCCACCAATCCCGTCTTCTGGGGTCGCGGGTTGTTCGAAAGAGATACCGTGGCCCTGCCATAGGCAACTGAAGGAACACGGGTCGGTTTTAGTCAGTAAAAGTATGACACGCCCTTCCGCTACACCCAGAGCGGGAGAAGTCATTTGATGATTTCCCATACAAAAAAAAAGGGTGTAGTTTAGGAAAACTAAAAATGATTAATTTTATAATTAACTTAGATGAATATTCGTGCTAAGTTTCAAGTCTAATAACTCAAGAGATAAGATTTTTCATACAAACTTTCATCCCCTATTTTATTCCCTTAGGGATGGAATTTCCAAAAATTCTTCCTTAAAGGATGTTTACACTATATAAGGTATCTATGTGCAAAATTTCATGTCTCTAGGTCCAGTGGTTTGGATTGTGCGTTGATTATTATCAGTCAATGAGTCAGTCAGGACTTTTAATTTTATATATATAGATTTATTACACCATAAACTTCTGATAGGTTTACCTGTAATCTATAGGTAAAGAACTATATTCTGTATTTTTTTTCAAAATTTTAGGCTCAGTAGTTTCGGAGATTAGGGGGGGGAATGGTCAATTTTCGTCTATTTTCTTAAATAACTTCAAAACAATTTATTTTAAAATTATAAAAAAAATATAATTGAGACCCTCACAGTAAGACCTTTCATTTGATATGTCACACGGTATCGTTTGCAAAACTTTTTTTTTTATTGTACTTATTTTCCCCCCGAAAGGGACCCCCATATTCAAAATTCATTTATTTACGTTACATGTCCGTGTTTGGGGTTACCGAAATACATATGTGTACCAAGTTTCAACTTAATCGGTTCATTAGATTCGGAGCAAATTGGCTGTGACAGACGGACAGACAGACAGACAGACACACGAGTGATCCTATAAGGGTTCCGTTTTTTCTTTTTGAGGTACGGAACCCTAAAAACTAGTTAAGGCGAGAAGAAACACAACACACATGACTTACAATATTTAAAATTTGTGCATCTATCAAGTTTTGTCTCTTCTTTACCATATTATATCCCTAAAAAGAGCGAATATAGAAAAGAGACAAAACTTATTCATTAAATTCATTATAATGTAGTACAGAATAATAATTATACTACTAACCAGAACAATTTCTTGACTTCATGAGCATTACACAGGTACTCTGAACATCTCTCATTGCTGCATAGAATCTCTCACATTGCACGCTCAAACATATTATTATGACAATATTTTTGATGTTATAAATTTGAGTTGACGCTAGTAGAAATATTTGCTGCAATGGTAAAGGCATAGTAATTACTACTAGGGCATGTGGGGTAGACATAGGTCGTACTTGCAAAATCGAGTACCAGGGCTTCCAAGTACGTCCACCTTTCGCCAGCGCCAAAAACCAGGGCTCGAAATACTTTCAAGTATTTTCTTTCAGCATCGAAAATTGATCCTTAAGTTTATACATAATAAGGAGTACAATAGCGTATGCAAAACAAGATACTTCCAAGACTTGTACAAACAAAACTTGGAAGAAAAATACTTGCATAGAACATTGAACATCCGTATTACAAAATAAATAAAGAGCTTTTACAAAACAAATACTTCAAAAAAAAAAAAAAAAAAAAAGTTTATTTGGCAAAGAAAAGGTGATGAAACAGACTTACTTAAACACAAAATTTCAACTTTGTACATCACAAAAAAAAAAATGGTTTGACCGTTGGCCCACAAACTAAGCAAGGCTTGTATCTTGTGGGTCGGAGTGCGATTGAGCATAAATGAATATGTCATATTCAATTCGAAGGCTAGTTCAGTAAGGCATGTCTTGTGTTGTGTGTGAGTGTGGGGGTGTGTGCGTGGGGGTGTGTTTGTGTGAGTGACTGAGAGGGTGAGTGTGAGAGAGGGATGTTGTTCAAAACCTATATAAAGTAAAAATACTTGCATAGGAAATTGTTCCGAGCGATCTTAATACCGCATTTACACAATCGTGTTCGCCATTCGCCTCGTCATTCAACGAACATTCGACGAAACATTCGTATACGAGTGCTGTCGCGAACTACTGTTCACACATTCGCGGGGTGAATTATTTTAACATTCGCACACGAATATGGAGGACGTGAAAATAATGGCGGCATGCGCGCTACGTCTATTGAGTTTATACAATTATATATTAAGATGATGAATCGAAGATGCGTACGAAAGGATTCTTCTTTAATTTTAAATTGCTGACTGGCAATCCCATACTAGTTGGTATACCGTTCCATGCATCGTTTATCTTTTGTCTATTTTTATGATTGATATGTTTTGGGTTTCATAATGAGCTCTTCATTTTGATAAAGTTCTAGGAATTCTAAAATTCGCACGCGTCAGTCCACTCCATTTTGTCTACACGTCCTGTTGGGTCGGTCGCTAGCTGTCAACAGAATACAGGCGAATGTGTAAACAGTAAATTCGTGTTCGCCATTCGTGCCCTTTGATTCGCGTCCGAAAAACCGCTCCCAACGCGAGCGCGCGAATCGCGAGGCGAAGCACGAGGCGAATAGCGAGCGCACTGTTTACATATGCGTGTTCGTTATTCGCTTCGCCATTCGCCTCGCGATTCGCACGAATGTGTAAATGCGGCATAACGATAAAGAGCAAGATCGTATTTGCGAAAAAGTAACGCTACCACGAAGATATGATTGAGTACCTACGCCGAGCGCGGCCGAAGCGGGCCGAACAAAGCCAGCCACGCATGAGCCAGACGGAGCGAGTAGCTGATTACTACTTTGATGAAGTCTCTAAGTACGTGCATAGAAAATTGATCCGGAGGTTAATATAAATAAGGAGCAGCATCGCGTTTACAAAAAAAAAAAAATACTTCAAACATTTAAAGTAAAAATACTTGCATAGAACTTTGATCCGTAACTGTAATATAAATATAATATGATAGTTTATAATTATCCTTGAATATTGTGATGAATAGTAAAACTATAACCAAAATTGAGTTGCTCTGAAAAGAGGAATTTTATTTTAATATGTAGGTACATAAAAAACTAGTTATTAACACTTTTACAACATATTCTTTAAAATTGATTATTCACTAGTTTTACCTGAAAAGAGAAACAACATTTAAAGCTATTGTTTCACCAGTTCTTGTTAATCACTAATAATATTCTAATTGCATTAAAATTCTCACTTGTGTAGCGTATTGTATCCGTCACTCAATATGACAGCTCGCTCCATAGAATGAAACAATTTCACAGATCATAAATTATAAGTACATCTATGCAATACGCGGCAAATTCAAACACAGACTAAATGAAGTGTCACGCACTTTGTTTACATCTCCCCCCCTTCTAAATTACAAAGTGTTATTGTATCACTCTACTACTGGAATAAGCTTTGTAATGTGAAAGAGATTGGACTCTGACTTTTTGTGACCCGTATTTACCTTGTAAATTGAATTGGATATTTTATCTACAATTTGATAAGGTCCTATTTTCAATTCATCTAGTTTTTTTCGGTTTAACCGATTTCCGTTTTCAACATATACAGAATCTCCGACTTTTAGTTCATAATGTTTTCTGTTTTTATCAAATCTTTCTTTATTATAATTGTGGGATTTTATACTATTTTCTAAGGCAGTTTTTCGGTCTCGCAATAGATGATTATGTGTTATATTTTGTTTTAGTTCATCTGGTAGAATGTCAACATTTTTTCCCTCCAATAAATATTTTGGAGAGAACCCTGTTACACTATGTTCAGTTTCGTTATATTTTTCAGTGCATTCGTGAGCAATAGTTGTCCAAGCAATTTTGGTGCTCCTTTCATTAATTTTGCAACGAATTTTGTTAACCAACGTTTGGTTTAACCTTTCGTTCAATCCATTTGAAAATGGCGCATTTACTGCAGTGAAAACTATTGGTATATCTTGTTTTTCTAAAAAATTTTTGAAATCCTTCGAATTTATGCCTGGATATTGATCTGATAAAATTAAGTTTATTTTATATTCTTGTATTACTTTTTGGACAAGTTTTATGAAATCATTCGCACTCTGGGTCTTTGATGTCAAAATAAAGGCGTAACGAGTGAAGTGATCTACTAGAAGATGTAAATATGTTTTGGTTGAACGAGCACCACCAAATCCCCCTATGGTGTCTATAGACACTATTTCGAATGGATAGGTAGCGGGACCTAAGTGAGACATTAGTCCAAATTTGTATTTTCCTCTAGATTTGTTTTTTATACATACATCACAGTTTTCGCAAAATTTTTTTATATTATCCAATAAATTTTTAGCTTTATAAAAGGGTTTAATTTTGTTTTCCATTTGTTGTCTTCCTATGTGACTGTAGTGGTGATGTACATATGTTATAATGTTTTTACTTAACTCCTCTGATATTACAATCTTTTCTTTTTTTCCTATTTTTTTATAGTATATGTTATGTTTGTAAATTATTTTATTCATATTTTGCTTTATATCATCATTTTTATTTTGATCATTTTGTATGTCTTCTAATTTAACAAAATTCACTACTTTTAAACTATTATCTTGATTTTCATACGATTCTAACACAGGGTTTCTGCTTAAAGTATCTGCCTCTATATTATATTTGCCAGGAGAATATATTATTTTAAAATTGAACTGCGACAAATAATACGTTAAATCTCCCAGTTCTTCGTCCGTTCTGGCTTTAATATTCATTTTTTCTAAAGGTTTGTGATCTGAATAAACCGTGAATGTTTTTCTTATAAGCCAGTGTTGCCAGTATTTTACTGCCTCTTTTATTGCCAAGCACTCATGATATATGGCTTTTTTCTTTTTTTGGGAGTCGTTTAATTTTTTGGAAAAATATGCACAAGGCTTTCATCACCGTTGGGTTGAATTTGTTTTAAAATCGCACCTATACCTTGTATGCTGGCGTCTGTATAAATATGTATTGGATGGTCTGGATCAAAGATGGCTAGAATTGGTTTTGAGCAAAGTAGTTTTTTTATAGTATCAAAGGATTCTTGACATTTATCAGACCAAACGAATTTTTCTCCTTTTCTTAATAAATTATGTAATGGGTCCAGTATAATTGATATATTTGGCACATATTTTCCATAGAAATTTATTTTTCCTAAAAATTGTCGGACGTTTTTTTGTGTTTTTGGATTTGGGAATTCTTTTATGGCAATCGAATTATCTTTTAATGGAGTGACAGTATTGTTTTTTATTATGTGCCCTAGATATTTTACAGAGTCCTGTGCAAAGTTACATTTCGTGAACTTTAATTTAAAACCTTCTTTTAAAATTGCATCCAGTAACAAAGATAAGTGTTCAATGTGTTTTTCGAACGTTTCAGAAAATACTAAAATATCGTCGATGTAATTGACAGTAAAGTTTGACAGTTTATGCTTTCTTATAATGCTACTCAGTATTCTTTGAAAAATAGCGGGAGAGGTTTTTAAACCGAAAGGTAAACAAGTCCACTGAAAGTGTGCTTCTTGAGTAACAAATGCCGTTTTGTGTCTATCTTCAATTTTAAGAGGTATGGACCAGAAAGCTGAGTTTACATCAAATGTTGAAAAAAATTTACATTTCCTTGTTTTAACCATTAGATCCTCGATTAGTGGAAATGGTTGCGATTGGGGAACTACAATTTTATTTAATTCGCGAAAATCTATACAAAGCCTTGATCTCCTACCATCTTCTTTTTTAAATGCTAGTGTTACCGGAGCGGCAAAAGGGCTATATGACTCCTCAATTAAATTATTTTCTAGTAATTTTGATATTTGATGTTCAATTTCTTTCATATCCTCAATAGAGCACCTATACGGCCTTTTACTACAGTATTTATCTATCAATAAATCTATATGGGCTTCGTACCCTTTAACAGTGCCTATATCAAATTTGTCTTTAGCGAAGACTGTATTATATTTGCATATCAATTTATCAATTTCTGATTTTTCCTGATGATTTAAATTATTTACTGAAATATCAAAATTTTCAACTATTATATTTTCATTAAAGTTTATTTTATACTCATCAATGATAGTTTCTCTTTTATATTTCTTTGTAATATCCACACCTTTTTTTTCGTTACATATATCTTGTTTATTCCCTATATCACTACCTGTGCTGCCAGGAATTTCTTTAGTGTTTATAGGTTGATTTTCTTTATTTTCTATGTAGTCTCTATTATTATTGGTGAGGACATTTTGGGTGATATTTAAATTCGCATTTTGAGTTAAATTAAAGTTTTGTATACAGTCCAACCCAACTAGGAAATCGTAGTCGAAGTTGTCTTCATCTATTACAAAAATATTAACATATTTTTCAATTTCGAAAATTTTAATTTTTAAAGTTACCATTCCTTTTGATTTTTTTACGCCATTAATTGTTTTTAAACCTGCATTTTTATCCTTAGTTGGTATTTTTTTTAATGATAATAACCTTTAATTTATTAAGGACACATTTGATCCTGAATCATAGATTCCTGATGTTTCCAAAGTGTCATTTATTAGTAGTTTAATTTTTATTAATGGCGGCACTATTAGTTTTTTGGATCAATTTCATTTAATTCTATCTCTAATTCTGAATTGTTAACACTCCTTATTTGATCTTTTTTTTGCCTGTCGTTATTTTTTATTTTGAACCAACATTGAGATTCTGGGTGGTAACGTATACCTTTATTCTCTTTTTCACATATTTTACACGGATTAACTGAGGTCTTCACATTTTTCTCTTTAATTTTACTTTCGGAAGTTCCTATCTTTTTATCAAATGTTTTTTTGTTTACCATATGCTCTAAACTTCTTAAATTTTGAAATAAATCTTGAGTTTCCTTTAAACTATTCCTATCAATTTTATCTGCAATAAAATTTGGTAATCCGGTGGCAATCAGATCAATTAGAGTGAGTTTATCTATGGACTTATTTATTTCTAATAGTAGTCTCTCTTTCTTTAACGCATACTCCAGTAATGAGCCCTGTCTGTATTTGAATAACATTGCATACCTGATCGGTGACCAACCCTTATCCGCATATGTTTCACAAAAGTTCTTTTTCCACATTACCCATTCTGAATTTATAGTATGCTTTATAAGCATGGAACTGTACCAGTCTAAACAAGAATCTTCTATAAATAACCTAAAAATTTCAATTTTTTTGACATCTTCTTCTATTCCTATACGGACACATTCCGCTTCGAAGGTAGTCATCCACTGCGTCACATTAGTAATTTTGCTATTGAATTTTTGTATAACAAATTTTTCTACCATTTTCCCCATATTATAGGGCTTCGATGAATCTTTCTTTATCTCTGCGAAGCTTTCCATTATTCTTGCTAAAGATTCTTCTGAAATTCCTGATGTAGAAGTTTGTGGTTTTGTTATTTCCTCCAATAGGTATCCCATAAACTGTTTATTTCCGTCTTCATCACAATAAACCGTCTTCATCTCCGGGTCCATGGATATCCACACCTGTCGTTTCTCATGCCGTTTTTGTAGTGTTGTTTTTATTTTCTGATAGATTTGTGTTTGTCCTATTGCAGTGTGTAATTTTACGTTTTGTAACTTATCTGGGATCGCAAACGTTCGGCTATCTGAATCCGTGATTGTCGTTACACAAATTATATTTGTTTTCACATCTTCACTGGCTTTGACCATGAACTCGAATCTTAATTTTTCCATTATTCCTGGTAACCAGCTATACAAATGTTGTTTTATAATATGATAGTTTATAATTATCCTTGAATATTGTGATGAATAGTAAAACTATAACCAAAATTGAGTTGCTCTGAAAAGAGGAATTTTATTTTAATATGTAGGTACATAAAAAACTAGTTATTAACACTTTTACAACATATTCTTTAAAATTGATTATTCACTAGTTTTACCTGAAAAGAGAAACAACATTTAAAGCTATTGTTTCACCAGTTCTTGTTAATCACTAATAATATTCTAATTGCATTAAAATTCTCACTTGTGTAGCGTATTGTATCCGTCACTCAATATGACAGCTCGCTCCATAGAATGAAACAATTTCACAGATCATAAATTATAAGTACATCTATGCAATACGCGGCAAATTCAAACACAGACTAAATGAAGTGTCACGCACTTTGTTTACATAAATAAGGAGCAGAATCGCGTCGAGCGTCGATGCAGCGAGAATAGTAAAATACTTTGAAGTCTTTGCGAGTATTTTGGGTCAGCACTTGGTCGGCGTACTTGCAAGTAAATACCTGGTGTAAAAACCTGGTCGTGTAAATACGCACCGTCACTATGTGGGGTTTAAAAATGCTTTTTAATGGCTTAATTATTGAAGTAAATAATTTGACTTCGAGAACCAAGCAAAACCCAGGGAGGCGTGGTACGGTCAGCAACAGAAGACGATTAACACTGCTACTTTTTGACATCATCTGAACACAAAATGATACGATAACCTAATATTAGCATTTCATTTATTAGATAACAGTTAATTTTCTTTAAAATTTACATCTGTTCCGATTTTAATGAAGTATTTCTCTCAATAAGTAATTAAGATTTAGAAAACACAAGTGTTAATCGACTCTTGTTGCTGACTGTACGAAAGGAAGGCGGCCACACATCGTAATTGTTTGATTTTTGATAAGATATTTTATATCTGACTTACTTTAATTTCACCTCTTGCAATAAAATTCTTTAACAAAATTAATACCATTGCTAGGTTCTTCAAACTAAAGTAAGTTGTTGTTATTATATAAAACATAATCTGAAAATAGAAGAAAATTATTAAAATATATGTCTGTTTTCAACTATGGATTTGATTTCTTCCATCTTTATTCTATACTAGCTTCTGCCCGCGACTGCGTTCGCGTGGAAGTCGTAAGACACCACAATATGCTAAAACATCAGCCACATTTTTATAAACTTAAGGAAGTTGATACTTCGTTTGTAGTTTTGGTCTCAGCAGCCAAAATATGAGTCAGGATTGATGACGCGGGAGCAAGCGACGTACAGTTGTCCATGTGAGAAGCAACTCGTCTCTAGGTCGACACCCGCAGCCTCTAGTAGCAATTTCCCATTGCTGCGAAGTTTTAAGTTTTTAGTGTATGAATGGACACCTGCGTTCCTGCATACCCTACCTACCTAATGACACAACACTGATAAATTGCCTGATGCATTGTTAAAGATTATTCCTGACGAACAGCTATCACCAATATTTACACCAGTAGATTGTAAACACACGAGATTTCTCATTTACAGAAACATAAATTTTAGGCCTCTTCTGTCATCTGTGGTAAAACAGATGACAGAAGAGGCCTATTTATGTTTCATTGTAAACTTGCTACGAACTATCATAATTATAACAGCACATATAACAAAATGTAAAAAAAAGCATAAAAATATCAATTGTTGGGAATCAAACTTAGATTTGCAAAGCATCCGTAGAATCACTAAGCTATTTGCTTAGTTGAAAGTTCACGAAAATAGCCGTTCTAATAATTTAAAACGTTAAATCCGTAACATTCTGCTATATTTGTGCTGCATCGTTCGTAGTATCTTAGAATACTGCAGTACGATTTGGAGACCTCATTACTCTACGCACATTCTTCGAGTGGAGCGAATACAAAAGAGATTCCTCTGGCATTTAGCCCATGCTAGCAGAAATGCTAAAAAAGGATACGATCCTATGAATCCCGACTATCTTATTTTAAGATGGTCTCACTTGAGAAACGTAGAACAATCATTGACTCTTCCTTCATTTATAAGCTACTCCGATGCAAAATTGATTGTCCTCTACTACTATCAAAGTTTCGGTTTCGTGCTCCTGCTAGAATCCCTCGTGCTCCTATAACTCCTTTACACCCTCCACTCCGCAGAACTATACTTGGTGCGAACTCTGTCGTTCCTCGTCTTTGCAAATTGTTAAATAGCTGCAGTGATCTAATTGACGTGCATTTTGACTCATATGCCAAGTTTCATAGAACAACTATATCAATTGTTTAATTTTTATTATAATTTAATCTTGATTTGTTTTTGTTTGTTTTTGCTTGTTTTTTTACTTTTGTTTTAATTTTGTACTTAAATTTTTGATTTTGATTTCGTTTCTGATTTTAATTTTGATTGTAATTTTGATTTTAATATTAATTGTGACTTTAATTTCGATCTTAATTTTTGATTGTTATTTTGATTTTAATATTAATTGTGATTTTAATTTGACTTTTGATTCGGATTTTAATTAATTTTGATTTTAATTTTAATTGTGATTTTAATATGATTTTTAATTTCGATTTTAATTTTTTATTGTAATTCTGATTTTAATTAGACTTTTAATTCGGATTGTTAAACCTATTAATTTTAGTTAAGTACTCAAATAGTTCAGTGCTTGTGGCACATCTTATTAGTTTATGGGGCATGTGGTGCTAACCTGTAATTAATTGTTACACTAACCTTAGATATTATATACTTACTTTAAATGTTATCAGTGTAAAAAATTGTTGGTTGGCCAATAAATGAAAATAAAATAAAATCATCATCAAGAAGTTGACGACACGGTTGGCGCAGTGGTTGAGCGATTGACTGCTGCGCAGCATGTCGCGGGTTCGATTCCCGCACGGAACAAATATTTGTACGACCTACAAGTATTTGTTTCGAGTCTGGGTGTTTTTCTATCTATAATATGTATGTATTTACAAAAAAAAAATGTATATAAGTAGTTTATCAGCCATCTCGTTACCATAACACAAGCATTAGGTTGCTTGGCTTGGGACTAGATGGCGTTGGTGTGAAATGTCCAAGGATATTTTATTTATCCAATTTATCCTGTCCTTATCCAATGTTACTTGAGGTCGGCGCAACAAGTGTTTTTCTTCCATCCTCCCCTCTCAACCGTCACGCTATCATTCACTCCCTTCTCTTTCATGTCATACTTCACACAATCCATCCATCTTTTCTTTGGCCTCTACATCAATAAAGATGTATATTAATCACTCTTTTAGTCACATGCGTTTCATCCCTCCTCATCACATGCCCATACCAAACCAAACGATTTCCTTTCAACTTTTCTATCACTGGCGCCACTTTGAAACTTCCTCTTATATACTAATTTCTTACTTTATCCATTCTCGTCACTACACACATCCATCTCAACATTCTCATCTCCGCTGCATGCAATCTTTTTTCATCCGTCTTCTTCACTGCCCAGTATTCCAATCCATAAAGTATGACTCATTCAAACAAACAAATAAAAAGACAAAAAAAAACTATATTTTCGGCATTAGAATCGTTCCCACACCTCATAGCAATTACTTTTTTTTTAAATATTCAATGAAAGATTTTATTATATGGATTTAAATAATATACGTACCATATGTCGAAACGTCGTCTCTATAATCATGTAGGTCTCCTGTATATTCAGGTATACATCAAACATTATATTCCAATATTCTTCTCTTTCTGTGACTTCGGTGTTTCGTGAGTTTCTAACTTTTTTAATCCAAACTCGAAGCATTTTCTCAATTATTTTCAAAAATGGTAAAGCATATACAATGTTAATATCGGAAATGATGCAAATGTAAACCGATGTCATATCGAAAATATCTAAGTCGAAAATGAAATGGAAACACATGATGAATCCTATATAGGAAATGTTTAAAATAAAAACCCAAATCCAGTTGCAGATAACTATTTCTCTGAGTTCGTTGCTATTTATTTGTAGAACTCTGAGAAAATGTTGAATTTTCAGGACCAACAAGATATTATAGTAGCTCAGCATGATGTTCAAAACAGTGTTCATGAAATCCCCTATTAAGAAGATAATAAAGTCAATGATAATGTTTAAAGAAAAAAATACACTGTTATCCCCCCAAATATGATCACAATATTCAGTGATAAAAATGATCCATTTATACAAAAGGACACCGCGATACGTTAAAATGCAAAATACCCGTATGAAGTTGTAAAAATAAGTATTAGAAGTAATAATGTTGTCACGAATAGAATACTTCGCGCCGATGAAAAGACTGTGCATCAGATTCAACGGTCTTAGTACTGATAGCAAATCATTTTCAATCACGTTATTACGCAATATTTCGTTTGAAGAGTCTCTTGCTCTTGGTATGTTTCTCATTAAAACAACGTTTCTGTTCGATTTGGAACAGGTTTTGAAATACGAAAACATGTCTAATACCAGGCAGTTGAATATTAAGGCTGTTAGAAGTTGTTTGATCTGGAAAACTAAAGTATGTCGATAACCAATTAATTTACTAATACTTCAGTAATTTGTTTGTACCTACAACATAGTAACGTATTAGATAATTTAATTGTCTATCGATTGACTTCGATGGGCAAGTAACTATCTAATACTTTGTAAAATAGCGTTCCAAATTAACCGTGTTGATTGGTGTCATTTAGATCTGCATTTGTTGTTTGTTTAGTGCTAATTTTAGTTTTATTATTAGCTTCTGCCCGCGTCTTGGAAGTTGTAAAACACCACAATAGGATATTCTTTCAAATCAAAATTAGTTCCTAATTTAAAGTAAGAATGATGTGTATTTTGGCCGGCATATACATTAAAACCATATTTAAGTCAAATGAAAGTTCATATCGTCAGGTCAAGAGCGAGTCGGACTCGCGCACCGAGGGTTCCGTTCCGATTTCTGAAAAAGTGTGCTATTTATAGACATCGTTTTATTTTTCCTGTAATCTTTAAATAAACTTCTATCAGAATGATTTCAGATTTTTCGCTTTGCAAACTTCGGAGATAAGGGGGGAACGGTATTTTTTTTTTAAATTTTTCCATCAAAAGTCGAAAACTATGCGGTCTAAAAAAAAATAAAAAAAAATGTTTGAGAATCTGCAAACAGCTGCAAAAATCTGCCCTAGTAGCCCCACATTGAATTTTTAAGACGTCCTTTCAGTACCTGTTGCAAAAAGAAATATAAATATTTATATTTCTTTCTTATCTGCAAAATAGTTGGGTAAATGTCATCTAAAACTCTTCCAAATTTTAAGTTGATAGCATGAATCGTTCTTGAGATATCCAGCTGTGACAGACAGACAGACAGACTGAGTCTCACCATAAGGGTTCCTTTTTTACCCGACTGCGGCGAAGCCCAAAAGGAGGGTTATGTATTTGACCTGTATGTAAGTATGTATGTATGTCCGTTTCTTTGTTCCCTCGTAACTCCTAAACGAATGAACGGATTTGGATGAATTATATGTCTTTAGGTTTGTCTTGGTAGCGCGAGTGTCACTGGCTACATTAAAATAAAAAACAAAGTAAAATGGCGGATTTGGGCTGCCATATTGTGAGTTCAAATTTTTTTTTTCTTCTAATACCATCGAGTGGCATATCAAATTGAAGGGTTTTAAAAGGTGATTACAAAAATATACAACTTATATGGTTAAAAGCAATTCGAAGTGACAAATCGTAAAAAACACGAAAAGAAAATCGAAATCAAAATAACCCTCAAAACTCCTTGCAAGAACTAAATCGTCTGCGAAATTTTTCACATTTGTAAACTAAAAAGCTGGAAATAAAAAAGTAATTAAAAAAACTAAAAAACCCGACTGCGGTAAAAGTTAAGTTAAAAAAACCTGAAAAGCTAAAAACAAGCCCATTTTAAATTAAATTAAATTTGGAAGCAGGCGGGACCCATTCCATTTTTTATATTTTCAAACACAAACGGGTCCCGCCTGCTTCCAAATTGAATTTAATTTAAAATGGGCTTATTTTTAGCTTTTCAGTTTTTTTAACTTAACTTTTACAGCAGTCGGGTTTTTTAGTTTTTTTAATTACTTTTTTTTTACCATTTTGGTACGTAACCCTAAAAAGAAGGCTGAGAAATACCGGGTTAAAAATATATCAGTATTCAAGTACCATGTAAACGTATTAGTTTATGACGCTAATGTTCACTGAAGTTCTCAATAGTATTAGTTATTGACTCAATAACATTGAGGACGCTAAATAACAAAAATTATGTCACAAAATCACAAATTCACAATTTTCGGACTTTTTCCTTTACTTGTGCTAGGAGACCTTGCTTCTTGCTAAATTTCATTATTCTAGGTCAACAGGAAGTATCCCATAGATTTTGATTTACTTGCGAGTATCAAAAAGTGTCGCACAAATGGCCGTATTTTTTTATTGCGTTGACTTAAAAGTTTAATCTTTTTAGAACTCCAAGGGACCATACCTACTGTAAGGGAGATGGCGCTCGAGAACCGTCATGAAGTTGACAACTGCGAAGTTAGCAACGCGCGGGCGGTGCGCCTAGCTGGGATAGCGCACCGAGGCGTTCGTCCCTTTTCACTCGCGGACTCCGACGGCTTAACATCTATCTAACATCTTGTTGTACTGCGTTATGTCTATTTTTAATTAAATATTATATTAATCTTTTACCTTGTTTTTCTGAGCTCTTATAGCTCAGAAGCGGGATAGAACTTTTGCGGCCCACGTAAGTGTTTAAAAATAATAACTGTTAGTGTATCGTGTTACATCCTGATCAAGTACCGTGTTTGACTATTGCTTGACTTTAATTTACACTTGCATTTCACTTGACTGTGTACCCTATTTATTGCTTCGTGTGATTATTCTACAATAATGGGACACCATAAAAAAAAAGTAATTTATGTAAAAATAACGACGACACGACAGTAACAATGATAAATCTTTGCGTCGCCGTTTAGTCAAAGATGTTAATTAATACACCTAGATTAGGTACTAGAACGCGTAGTCATATTGAAAAATCAAGTATTGCAAGGCAGGGTTAGCGTAACACCCGCATTGGGGGGTAGTTCTGGCGCCGCGTCGAATGTGATAAATCAAGGTGCATGGTGAGCGTCCCTATACGCCGCCGTCACTACCCGCGGTACCCTTCGTGAACCTATTGCCACCGGTACCTAACGAAATTCCGTTACCGCGTTCTGGAGACGGGGCCCCGATGGCACACACTATAGCAAGGATCTCAGCGTTGGAGATATCTCTCGTGATGAAACATCCGTGCAATCGGTATCGGTGATAGTCGCGTCGTTAGAAGCTACCACTACTAGTCCACCACATTGCCACCATAATATTCATCCATCGATACTATGTCGGTCGTAGCGACCGAATACCGTAATTAGATCCTCATATTTCTTTAATTATAATGGAACTATGGATAAGAAAAGTTGAAGGTATTTCAAAAATGTACGGTTGGGACGAAAAAAAAAACTGCCATAATTTAATTGTAAGACCCTAAACTAAAAGGCTATGCGTGGCGGTGGTATGGTCAGCTAAACGACGTCAATTCAAATTGGTTAGATTGGAAACAACGTGATGCGTGATCTTGTAAACGAAGTACGTCGTCCTGAAAGGTATTACATTCAATTTTGGTAAATTGGTGCTGGGTAAACTATGTGGAATACCAGACTCCCTAATCATTGAGCTCATCGTTAAGTACGATTGGAAATGACTTACTTAGAAGTAAGATATATCCGCGAGATGTCGTGACCCAATTAGCTTATTAAATTACTTGTCATCGTTTAAGCACCCCGCAGGCGTAAATGTTGATCGCAATAAAAACTACAATAGTCATTATGACAACCAATTAGTGTTATATTTAATACTGCAAACAAGTGTAACAGTAAATCTCGGAAGCAAGACGGAACGACGTTGGTGTGTGTATTCTGTAACAAGCGCGGACATCACGAAACTAATTGTTTGATTAATAAAAATTAAAAATGTAGTAACTATGGCAAAACAGGTCATTAAAAAGAAGAAACTTAAAAATCGTCGTACAATTTCTAACAAAGAAAATGACAAACAATGACATCCTGTGCGCGTTATCATATCACTGATGCGTCGGGTAGTTCGAAATATTACATGACCGTAAAAATTAATGATTTCTCTGTGTAACAATCAGTATCTAGTCGATTAAAATTAGGAGTCCTTGCGAAAATATTGTTTTGTCCGGTTTTGGTGGCTCAAAAACCAATCTGATCGGTCTGGTAGTAGTTGTAAAGATTCCAGTAAATTTGCGAGGCTACTTGTGATTGTATGCTTTTATTATAGTACCTGACTTTGCACAAGATAATGGCACTATAATAGGCCAGCCTTTGACAGAGTTTTGTACCGTATTTAGGTGATTAAAACACCGTCATCTTTAAGGATATTTAATGCAAACCAATTTCCCAAACTGCCTGGTACATGTAGTAGGTAAAGTTGAGCGCGTCAAGTTGGTTTCGGATAACAAAGTAATTTTGCAACCCGGTGTAAATAAAATACTATTATCTCGTGTTAATTTTGATTCTGGTTCGATTACACTGCGTGCTACTCAATATAATATGCCGAGGGCAGTGCATTATTCCCGAATGCGATACCAAGATTACGGATGGCAAAGTTGTCTTGAAAGTAATTAATATTAGTAATGAGGTCATAAAACTACCGCGCAACCGATGCGTGGCGCGAGTTACGATTCTGGACGATAATAATATGTGATTTCCTGGAACCAAATGTCGTGACTGATCTTGAATTTTTACTGCACGATTATTCCGATTGTTTTTCGGGTAGTGAAAATAAAATTGGAAAATGTTCAGTGCAAATGCACATTGAATTAACTAACACGCAGCCTATTTATTACCATCAGTATTGGATGTTTATATCGTATCAGACTTATTGAGTAAAGGAATTGTGGAGGAATCAAATTCCTCATAATTATGATGCTAATGTGATGCTCAGGTTAGGCAAGTGGTCTTTACGGCATGAGGTGTGTGATGGCGAAGTCAGGCCCTCCAAGTATAAGCTCACTGCAGTTCATGATTTTTCTGAGGAGCTCGTGGCTAAGTACAGCCGCACGGGTCGATCTACCAGGTTAAGCTACGCTTGCCGGGGTTGGTCCATGGATGGGTGACCATCTTTACATACCGAGACTCCTCCGTGCCTCGGAAAGCACGTTAAGCCGTTTGTCCCGGCTGTCATTCGTGGGTCTTTGACAGTCGTTACGGGTCGTCAGAAGCCCGAAAGTCTGACAACCCGTCTTACCAGTATTATCCAGCAACTGGGTTGTGGAGGTCAGATTGGCAGTCGCTTCATGTAAAATATTATTACTTATTCAGTATTCAGCTTCAATGGGTTAGACTGGAAACAGACCCCAACATAGTTGGGAAATGGCTAGGCAGATTGATTGAGTTCATGTCTTGCTGTGCCTAGAAACTTACATCAGATACGTTAGTTTTATACTGGCAAATTATTCTAGGAACTGTATGCCTAATTTTCCTAGCCTCGCTCGTCCTATATCACTATACTCACCAAAAAGGACCAACCATGGGTATGGGGTGCCGAACAGTCTTTTGAATTCCATCGCATTATATCGATTTTTGTAAAACTACCCGTGTTGTCGTTGTTTAATCTGGATTATATTAAACCAAATTTATACAGACGCGTTCAAAATAGGCTTAGGTGGAATGTTGCTACACCAGCAGCCGGACGTTGCGTGAAAACCAGTCGCATGCGAGTAGACGGACTACGTCTGTCGAACAAAAGTGTCACAATTTCGAACTAGACGTTGGCTATTGTCATGAGCCTGAAAAAGTTTAAAGTATACCTGTCAGGTTTAAAATTTGTTCTACTGACCGATTGTAGCGCATTACGCCGGACATGGACCAAACGTGTGTTGTCTCCCGTATCGCCCGGTGGTGGTCGCTTGAAGTTCAAGGGTTTGATTTACTGTCGAGTATCGTGCCGGCAAATCCATGGCTCACGTGGACGCGCTGAGTCGTAATCATGTGGATTCAGTAATGCTATGTGTTGAAAAAGACGTAATTGAATGTGTGCAGCAGGATAACGAATCATTGCGTTGCGTCAAAATGTAGTCGTTTCACGAATGTCATGTTGGTCTCTCGTTCAAAGTTTACATGATAATAATGGTCACAATTTTAATGAAACTTAGTGCCATAAGGTCAAAGTACTGGTTTCACGGTATGCGTCGGTTTATCCAAAAGTACACTCGTGGTTGTATACCAACTGGCCGTCGTGCGGGCTTATTACATCCAATTGAAAAGGTGGCCGTACCTTTTCACATGGTTCATGTAGACCATCTTGGCCCATTCTGTAAAATTCCATCAGGCAAAATCTAGCAATAATGCCTTCACGAGCTTTTTATATGGGACGAATCTCTTTGAGACGTCAATTGTAAATGTGTTGCAGACGTTCAGATGTTTGACGAATTAATTTAAATGTTTTCTTGTTTCAAATCGTATAATAAGCGACTGTGGCAAAGCTTTTAGCTGCAATGATTTCAAAGATTATTGCATTCAAAGGCATATAAAGCATATCTTTTCATGTTCTAGCCCAAGAGCGAATGGGCAGGTTGAACATTTTAATAAGACAATACTTGACGCCCTTATAACATACGTTAGTGATGACCAAAATGACTGGGAGATATATTTGCCTATGGTACAGTTAGGATTAAACTAGTACGGGTAAGACTCCATTGGAAGTTCTCTATGGGTTTCAACCCGATATAGTTGTGCCTGATAGGTCACCGAATTTAAACGAGTTGACGGAAAATCGCTGTCACGAGATCAGCTAAGTGGTTTCAGCAGGCAAAGTATGATCAAAAACGGCATTATGAAGCTCCTGTTAAGATAGGTGATCTAGTTCTTGCCGAAAGATCATTCGTAAGGGTTTACGCAGTGGTAAACTTATGCCGCGTTTTGACGGGCTATATAAAATTGTAAAGGTCCTGCCTCATGGTCGGTACGTGATTAAGAGTACACGTAACCGTGGTTGACTTTATGCAAAGCCTTGGCCAGGGAGAAGTTAAAGCTTTCCCAATGTGATCATTCCGATGAGGCTGATAACTCTAATTCCGAGTAAAGGAATAGGTACAATTTATTTCATTTGATTAGTGCACAGTTAAAATTTGTTAAATGGATCCATTTTTAACCGACATTTTAGTCATTGTTAATATTAACAATAATTTTATGATCGATCTTTGTTTCAATAGCGCTAGCCTTCAGAGGCGTTGATATAATGCATTTAACCTTAAGAGGTTGTATAGTCGTGTGTCGTTCCTTAGGAGGAAGACTATGCCTTAGGAGGCTGTTGTGACACGACATTTATGATGTGAGCCCTGAAGGGTAAGCCATCATTATTAAACACAATCGGTTTTTGTTTAGATTGTGTCATACTGACATTAAGAAGTCAGTTGAAGTTGGCATTCAGAAGCCAATCTCATTTATTAACCACAATCGGTTTTTGTTTAGATTGTGTTATACTGACATTAAGAAGTCAGTTGAAGATGGCATTCAGAAGCCAATCTCATTTATTAACCACAATCGGTTTTTGTTCAGATTGTGTTATACTGACATTAAGAAGTCAGTTGAAGTTGGCATTCAGAAGCCAATCGCACTAACATTCAGATGTCAGTTGAAGTTGGCATTCAGAAGCCAATCGCACTGACATTCAGATGTCAGTCCAAGTTGACATTAAAACATCAATCACACTGACATTCAGACGTCAGTTCAAGTTGACACTAAGATTTCAATCACACTGACAATCAGATGTCAGTTGAAGTTGACATTAAGACGTCAATCACACTGACATTCAGACGTCAGTTCAAGTTGACATTAAGACGTCAATCTCACTGACGTCTAAATGTCAGTTCAAGTTGACACTAAGATTTCAATCACACTGACAATCAGATGTCAGTTCAAGTTGACACTAAGACATCAATCGCACTGGCATTCAGACGCCAGTTCAAGTTGGCATTAAGATGCCAATCCCACAGTGTCATCGCTGGATCGTGAGTTCGTGAACGAGCTGGGCCGTCATCTGCACCAAGGAGCGAGAGCTACGCGGGGCGCGCAGCTGTATCAGGAAGGCCGACTGTAAGGGAGATGGCGCTCGAGAACCGTCATGAAGTTGACAACTGCGAAGTTAGCAACGCGCGGGCGGTGCGCCTAGCTGGGATAGCGCACCGAGGCGTTCGTCCCTTTTCACTCGCGGACTCCGACGGCTTAACATCTATCTAACATCTTGTTGTACTGCGTTATGTCTATTTTTAATTAAATATTATATTAATCTTTTACCTTGTTTTTCTGAGCTCTTATACTACGTATTTGATATTAATTTCAACTTGTTATCTTCACGCGTTCCTGAGAAAAAGGGTCTTGACAGACAGACATACGGACAAACAAGTAATCCTATAAGGGTGCCGTTTTTTCTTTTTGAGTTACGGAACCCTAGAAAAATAAGTAATTAAAAAGTTACTTTGTCTCATGCTCGCATCGAAATCGAATTTTGCTCACTGTCTTTAAACAGCAAAACCTGTGTTTGAGGTGCTGAGGTGAAAATCAATTTACTTTACTTTGTAGGGTTATCTGGAAAAACCCGTCAGGTGTAAATTTTTGTGTTACGCTAAACTGTCGATTTGTCACTACAATTAACATTTGTAATGTGTGGCTTAGTTTTGTGGTACAGACTTTTGTAAGATTTACAAATTTATACATTTTAACTTATAAATTGGAATTTGTAAAGTTTTATGATAAGGGGACCTGCATGTTTCTTATTAGAGACCAACAGTAACATTAAAAAAACCGGCCAAGTGCGTGTCGGACCACGCACAATGAAGGGTTCCGTACCTAGTTGAAAAGAATTTATGCCAATGAACAGGGTATAAAGTTCACTCATACTCCATAGAAAAGGGAGGATCCTCCGACCAGACGGGTATTGTGTCTGGTGGGCCACTGCCCGACGGTTGATGTCGGGTCGTTGTATATATGCTAATCGCGTGGTAAACTCTAATTGCGCGATGCAGGTTTGCGTGACGTCATGTCTCTGATGCGTAGTTCATATGTGGCGATGTAGATGCCGCCACACCAAAAACAAACCTAACATTGTATAAAAAAAAAAAAAAAAAAATATGTCATAAAATTACAAATTCACAATTTTCGGACTTTTTTCTTGGCTGGGCCTTGCTTCTTGACAAATTTCATTATTCTAGGTCAACGGGAAGTACCCTATAGGTTTTGATTTACTTGCGACAGTTGCGAGTATCAAAATGTGACGCAAAATGGCCGTATTTTTTTATTGCGTTGACTTAGAAGCTTGAGTTTTTTAGGACTTCAAAATACCATAAACTTACGTATTTGATATTTACTTCAACTTGATACCTCTATGCGTTCCTCAGAAAAAGGGTCTTGACACAGTGACAATTTTGAAAACATTTTTTATGCGATAGAATTACAAATTAACAATTTTCGGACTTTTTCCTATATTTGTATTTAGACTTTGCTTCTTGCCAAATTTCATGATTCTAGAACGACGGGAAGTACCCGATAGGTTTTGATTTACTTGCGAGTATCAAAAAATGTCGCATAAATGGCCGTATTTTTTTATTGCGTTGACTTAGAAATTTGATCTTTTTAGAACTCCAAGGGACCATAGACCTACGTATTTGATATTAATTACAGCTGGATACTTTCACGCGTTCCTGAGAAAAACGGTCTTGACAGACTGACAGACAGACAGACAGACAGACGGACAAACAAGTGATCCTATAAGGGTTCCGTTTTTTCCTTTTGAGGTACGGAACCCTAAAAAATGAAAGATATTATTAATAGTCACAAAAGCAAACATAAGGACGAATACATAAGTGTAGTACTAAAAACATCGTTTTCTAAAATATTCAACATAAAACTACTTAGCGTGACAAATATGTTTTTTTTATTTCAGGAACTTAAAGTATGTCAGTATCATGATTAAAGAAAACATAAACGTAACTATTCCAAACATCGTTTGCTTGCCTCTTAAGAAAATTACGGTACGTACATTGTCACATTTGTATAATACATAGTAATTTGGTTTTTCTATAATCATGAATCGACATTGAACATTTATTATCTACCAAGCATTGGGATAGGCTGGAGATATTGCTACGTCGTACTAAAAATCATTCAAGTCATGGTATCCCCACCTTACCCAGCAGAAATATTACTCAATAATCGTCTAGGAAAAGAAGTCCAAAGAATGTTTTATCCGTTCAACTTTCTCCTGACTCTATTTTTCTCATCAAAATACCGTATAAAGGATAACTATATTACTCCAAGTGAAAAGAAGTCTTTTTTACCTAGATTCTTTTGTGTTTGTTTTATAGTTGCAACGACTGTTTATCGAGTGTATCGCCAAGATATCCATCATTTTATCCATGACAGCAATGTTCTTGTCGTGTTATTTCTCTCATTTTTCTTACCTACCTCTCGTAGTCTTGGTTTTCTAATAACCTTTGTTCTTAATATCGTTTATAGCCACAACAACGTCATGATCATTGTGCTGATCCAGATTATACATAAGAACATCGATTTTAGTAAGAGTGTTCGTAGTTTCATTTTGTGGAATTGGATTTTGTTATCAACTGTTTTTTGTATTTGTATGTTTGCTTTTATTAGTTTTGGTGTAATATCTCATTACTTTGACGTACTGAACTGTTTTATTGAATTCATATTTATCAGTTTTGAGATTGACTACATTTATGCCGTTCGAGTTCTAATATTGTTGATAAAATATCTCAATGGATGGATTAAAAATGTCCACATGATGAATGGTACACAGGAAAACGATGAATTATATTGTATGAAGTTGTTTGGAACATATCAAAATATATTGAAAGCTTTTGATGAGTACAAGACAGTATCCCAAGTACTGGTAAGTTAATCAAAAAAGTGTGTCAAAATTATTACATTATATTTCTGAAGAAAGGGAATTTTTATAAAGAGCTCTTATTGAAAACGTATATTACAAAATACTAACTCGCGTAATATTTTTTCAGGTACTACTTCGCACGTTCAATGCCTTCTGTCGCAATTTATGTTTTTTTGAGCTTATGTTACAATCGATCAAAATGCAAGTTCGATCACACGGCGAAGTAAGAATTACTACTTTTACGTTTATTATTGATAGTTTTTGAGAGGAGGACTATTTAAACATATTACATATATATAATTTATTGAAACTTCACATTGGTGAATCATTTGGGTTAGGTTAGAATAGTGACCATTACCAAATTCAAATTCAAATTCAAAACGTTTATTGCGAACTAAGTGTACAATAATGGTGTTACGATGTGTTAGTAGGTACTTATGACTTAGCAGCCTTTTACAAGCATTGCAATTTATTATCATTCGCCTGCCTTTATAAATTAGCATGCATTTTACATCATTATTATTTAATTTTTATTTAGTACAATCATTACAATTAAATTAAGAAATTATAGTTACATAAATGTCAAGATTAAATGTCAATATTAATAAATTTATTCAGCAATATTAATGTCATCCTTTTCAGCTAGTACACATTATTAAAATACGTTGCGTAGTTTTAAAGATCTAAGCATAGGGACAGCCAGACAGCGGCAAGCGACTTTGTTTTATAGTATGAGTGATATAGGACAGATCGCCACTTGTGTAAATGAGAGACAATCGTTATTTTAAGCTAGACTCTAAAAATTCTTTTACCGAGTAGAAACATTTTTGAATTAGGTATAGTTTTAACCTTTTTTGGAATATTGTTATTGATTTTTCAGTTTTAAACATGTTGGGCAACTTATTGTATATTTTTATTGCCATATAATATGGGCTATCACTTAACATTTTAATTCTTGAGGATGGAGCGCACAACCTCTTTTTATGCCGAGTGTTCATATTATGGATATCTTCTATTTTAGTGAACTTATCGATATTATTAAAAACAAATACGCAAATGTCAAGTATGTATATTGACGGCAGAGTTAGAATCTGATATTTTATAAAGTATGGTTTGCAGCTCTCCGTATTATCTATTTGAGCTAGAATTCTTACACACTTCTTTTGCATTATGAATAGTTCATCTACATTTACACTATTTCCCCATAGCATGACGCCATATCGCAGCCACGAGTATGCGTATGCGTAGTAAGCAGCCATAGCTGTTTGTGTGTTAGTGCTTTGTTTAATTTGAAAAAGGGCATAAGAGAATCTAGAGAGTTTAGTTTTTATATGTTCTATGTGTGACTTCCAGTTGATGTGTGTGTCAATATTTATGCCAAGTAGGCTAAACGTATTAACTTCTTCTATTTGCGTGTTTCTGAATGTTATTTTTAGATTAAGTGGAGGTTTTTTGTATGATCTAAATTGTATTATTTTAGTTTTATTACTATTAATTTCCAAGTTGTGCATCTGGAGCCAAGTCTCTACAGTTTGGAGGGTATCTTGTATTTGTAGACCAGGGTTATTAACATTTCCACATTTGATTAATATTGAAATATCGTCTGCAAATAATACTGGTAAAGCGTTTTCTTTATCCAATATTTTGGGAAGGTCATTAATATAAATTAAAAATAGTGGGCATCCTAGCACACTTCCTTGTGGGATTGAGCAAGTAATTTGTTTTACTTGTGATCTAATGGTTTTGATCTCATTTTTTCCATGGTCGTAATTTTCAACTTGTACTATTTGTGTCCTATTATGTAAATATGATTTGAACCATGAATAAGCTGGTCCTCGTACGCCGCAGCCATATAGTTTAGTGAGTAAGATGTCATAAAGTACCTTGTCGTATGCTTTTGTCATGTCCAGCAGTAGCCCAATTACATGTTGTTTGTCGTTTATATGTTGTAGCGCTTGTTGAACATATTTATAAACTGCTAATGTTGTTGATCTACATTTCCTAAATCCATTTTGTGCATCGTCGAGAATTTTAAACTTTTCCAAGAATATATAAAGCTGATTACACATAGCTTTTTCAAATATTTTGGAAAAGGTTGGTAGCAGTGCTATGGGTCTATAATTACTAGCGTTATGCTTGTCACCTTTTTTATGTACGGGTTTTACTAAAGCTACTTTAAGTGCATCTGGAAATTGGCCGTCTTGGAAACTTTGATTGATTAAAAACATTAGAGGAAGGGAAAGTTCTATTGCGCATTGCTTTAATAAACTTGGTGGAATGTCATCGATACCGCAGCTATGTTTATTTTTAGTTGACCTTATTATGTTAACTATTTCTTTTTGGTCTACCGGGCGTACATACATTGAACAAGTAGAGGGGTTAACCACAGGTTTTCCAATGTTATTGGTCGAGTTAGTTGCTTGATTTTGCCCTACCGTTGCAAAGAACTCGTTAAATCTGTTGGATACATTTAACGGGCATTTTACTTCTTCATTGTCTATCTTCAGTGATATATTTTCACGTCTATTTATTTTTGTCTTCCCTGTTTTTGTGTTAATTATATTCCACATTGTCTTTACCTTATTGTCTGATTTTTGCATTTGTTTAATATATGTTAGTTTTTTTGATTTTCTAACAGTCAATTTTAATATTTTACCAAATAATTTATAGTGTTTTTTTATAACACAACTTTTGGTTTCATTAAAAATAGTTCTTAACACTCTTTTATGTTCGCATGATTTTTTGAGACCTTTAGTAAGCCATCCTTTTTTTGGTTTGCATTTTATTCTTATTTTTTGCAATGGAATATATTTATTCAGATTGTGTTTTATTATTGAGATGAAGGATTCGTAATTTTTGTGTACACTATTATTTTTATTTAGTATATTTTCCCAATTTTCTGATTTTAGTGAATTTTTAAAACATTCGACGTTATTTTTTGTAAATAATCTTTTTTTGGTATACCAAGGCTTACTTTTGTTATTTGATAAGTCTACGTTTAACTGAACATTGATTGCCTTATGGTCCGATAGTCCATAATCTTTGACAGTTGCTTTGTTTATTAGCGGTGTGTAGTTTGTAAAAAGTAGGTCAATGCAAGTGGATGTTGTCTTGGTTACTCGTGTTGGTTCGCGGATTATTTGTTGCAGGTTATATGTTTTCATAAAGTTTAAGAACTCCAGAGTCTGTTTATTTTCATTGTATACGTTTATGTTAAAGTCTCCTCCTATTATTAAGTGTTTGTGTGATTGTTTGATATTTAATTTATGTAAAACCTTTCCTAATTGTTGAAGAAATATATCAAAATGACGATCTGCTCTATAAAGTCCTATAAGAGTACAGTTTAGTTTGGGAACATCAATAGCACTAAATTCTATAACATACTCCTTTGCATGATTTACAATGTCTATTCGTTCAATATAATCTAATGAGTCTTTAACAACAATACAAACTCCTCCGCCTTCGCGGGTTTTGCGACAAAAAATGGACGCTATTTTATATCCCTCTGGCAAGATAGACTGACAATAATTTTCATTTTTCCACAATTCGGATAGAGAGATAAAATCAATTTCGGAATCTATAAGTAATTGTTCTATTAATTCTACTTTGTTTCCGATGCTTTGGATATTTTGGAAAATTAGCGTAAACGTCAGTTGACCTATTTTGTTTCTTTGTACCATGTTTCGTTGCTGCAATTCTATGTTAGAGAAAAAACTGAGAGCCATCACTTGGTTTTCCTTTTGTCGTTGATTGACCCTCTTGTTCGAGATCGTAGTTATAGGTTGTCATAAGGTTTACAGCAATTATATCTTCCATTTGCCGTTTTATATCGTCAAATATGGTGCGCATCCCATTGTTATTCAGTCTTCCTGTCAAATTGTTAAACATTCTACTGTCATACGTAAGATGTAGGTTCGAGTCCAATAGGTATGCATGTAAATGTGTCATTATATCTAGATACAGTAAGTTGGCAAAGCTTTCTACTCGCCAGTTGAATAGATTTGAACTGCCATTAAACTTAAAGGTAGGTAGGCATAGGATAATATTTGTATTGTCAATTTCTTTCAAGGTGTTTCTTATGTCATAGATTAAATCAAAGTAGTCATTTGTTGTCTTGAAGTCGTCTTCTCCAATTAATATTATACAAAAATCTTCCTTAGTATAGTCTTTAAGCATGTTTTTTGTTCCTTTGAGTAGTTGTTGGATTCCGCAGTTTGTTTTTAGGTAATGATAGATATTATAACTGTCTATTTTTTCCTCTGCAATCGATAATATTTTATTAGATTTGTTGGTACTGATGATACAGATTTTATTTTGTTTGCTCTGATTGTGTTGTACTGTAGTAGTGGTATTCATTTCTGGTTCATTTAAAACTATTGATTTGCTGTATTCGTCTACATTTTGGTTGGTCATACTTTTTCCAAGTTTGCATGTAGTGTGGTTTGTTTTACATGGCACAGCCGGTGATATTTTAGAAGTATGTGACATAATATGTGGCGTGGGAGTCAATAAGATATTTCGTTCTTTTTGCGATTTAGGCGTACAATGTTTCGAAGTTGAAGATTTCTTTTTGCTAGGTGTAATTGTCTCACTTGTTAACTTTTTTGTCGCTTTTTTTACTAATTCATACCTTGTATTTATATTGGCAACTATATTTTTAAGTTCCATATTTTCTAGCGATAGATTATCTATTTCATAATGAGCTGAAGTTAGTTCGAGCTTAAGTTTTTGTATCTCATTTCTAAGTTCCTGTATCTGCAAGTCACTGTCGTCGATGGATATGTTCGGAAGGCTGTTGGAGCTGCCATCTATCGTCAGGTTGATGGAGCTACCACTATGGTCTACTTTTTCAGCTGTTTTTGAAATATCGGACATTGACTGACAATGAGTACGATGTTTCGATCGAAACGTTATGTTTTCAAATGAATCCATAGTATAAATTTAAAGTAACTTGCCAAAAGTCCTGAGTTGAACTGGGGTTTGAAGTCGCATCCACTTTGCACTTTTATTCAAATGACGGTGGACGAAAAAATGAAAAGTTTAAATATTTTTGGTTCGAAAGAAAATAATAACTGTAACTATACGGAACACTTTCACTTTGTCATTTCAATAGTGTTACAGAAAGGAACTTCGCAATGTAGAATGTTTTATTATCACACAATTGATACTCTTCGCGTTAATCACAGTTCTTTACACTTGATTTGACATTGATTTCGACAATCATATCCAGAAAATTATTTTTACATTTATCTTCGGTGTTCTCATGTAGAATCGTTTGCAAACACTTTCACTGCGTTATTGATAGACACTTTCAACATTTCATTTGTTTTTAGCGTAATAAGTACGAGAAAAATATTTTTAAACAACGATCAATTACGGAGCCGATGTTGTCATGTTGGTTTCGCGGCCATCTTACCTCTATTGCTGGTGAATCATTTGGGTTAGGTTAGGTTAGGTTAGAACAGTGACCCTTAACGCGCGACGGCGAGCGAGCGAAGCGAGCGGTGCCGCGGCAGCGGCCGCCGAGCGCCATATCCCCTCTATTTTTGGTGAATCATTTGGTTTAGATGAGGCGGTGAATGTCTCGTATATTAGACGATGAAAGCCTCAGGGTTATTGACCTTGATTTCAAGGTCAATGTGGTACTCGTACAATAAAATATTTTTTTTTTCGGCGTCTATTATTTTGCGCAATTTGTTGTTTTCAATAATACACTAAAAAAGGTCTATTGTACCCAAAAAAAAAATAGCTAGTATATAAAAGCGCCGGGTGCGTTTGTACAGTGGTTCCAATTTATTTAACACTCATGCATTCTTCTCACAAAAATTCAAACATTCTGACAGTATCATCTTCCATTCAGTCACAAACACATCAAGATCTGTGTTTGAGTTCAGGAGAGCGTTAATAGCAGCTAATGTCCTAGGAATAGGTGACTTGGAGCGTACAACAGTACGGCAAGTTGGAACAGCCAGTAAGCGGTGTTTTCTGCTACGACAATAATTGTCTGGGACAAACAGATTACAGATTTCATTATGGAGATCAGGCACATCAATAATCCCCCTAAGAATTTTAAATATTACAGTCATCTGATCGCGCGACCGTCTTACTTCAAGAGAATTGAAACTTAAGCAACCCAACAGGAATTTAGTAGGATACAAGAGAGGATAATACCCGTACAAGTGCTTGTAAACGTATTTAAGGAATGCTTTTTGAACTTTTTCTAAAGCTAACAAGCATATCCCGGGCCGTAGCTGCGAGAGGCCTATGTTTGGTGTACTGCAATGCTAATTTACCAATGTTTTTCTCCTTAGCTTTTCGATATCAATCTGAGTCTGAACCCAGAATTTGTTTTACCACTAAGTTACTTTTTTGTAGGTTTCCGCCTCGAGTTTAACAATGAGCATTATGTCAACGTTAGGGATTGTTAAAGACCTTCTACAAGTAATATTACATTGTATTTATTGCGAGAAATTCAATATCGCTGTCGAAAAAGCTGGGATGGCTTGCATACAGCGTATGAAGAATATGAACTATACAAGTAAGCATATAAGTAGCTTAAACTGCTTTCCCCTTCAATTCATCATTTTCGCATAGGTATGTGCGCTTTTTTTTAACTAAAGTAGAATAATATATCTAACGATAGTAGAAGAAATTCTTATCAGTGTGTAAAACAAGAAATTACTATTTACTAACTTTTTACAAACACGATATTTATAAACAACAACAACATGTCGTTTTGCATCCTTGTCTTTGAGGTTATAGACCATCAACCGAACAACTTTCTCCATGGCACCAACATCGTAATCGCGAAAAAATAATCAACCGTTCCATACATTTGCATCGAGTAGGTATTGAAGTTTTCCATGGGACAGTTGAAATTTTTTCCGCGATTACGATGTTGGTCACATGGAGAAAGTTGTTCGGTTTGATGTTCTGTATCACACGCCGTTTAACGAGGATGCAAAATGACACATTGTATATTCCCAAAACGAAGTTTTATAATCAACTTCTCATTCATATATTTCAAATCCTTTGATATAAGACCTTTCCTTACAGAACATGAAGAAAGACTTTGCAAGAACGTTTTAAGAGAAAATCGAAGGTTCACAAAGATGAACGCGTGTGGCCTGTTCTATGTAGACGCTGCGCTACCAATGTGTTTGGTGGGACTTCTTACTAATTACGCCGCAATACTATTACAGTTTGCTTTTCTGTAAAATATGTATTTAGTATAAACTGGCTGACTTGTAAAATATCCACAGCAGATTGTGGTCCTTGATTGTATGTGTTATCATTACAAATTATAAGCTAAACTATACTAATAATAAAGCTGAAGGGTTTCTTTTTTTGTTTGTTTGAACGCGCTAATCCCTGGAACTACCAGTCGCATTCGAAATTTTTTTTTTAAAATATAAATACTAGCTGCGCCCCGCAGTTTCACCCGCGTAGACCGGTATAAAAAAGCCTTTTTGTTAATCCAGGGTATAAGCTATCGACATACCAAATTTCATGCAATTCGGTCTAGCCGTTTGACCGTGAAAAAGTAACAAACATACAAACACACCCCCACACACAAACTTTTGCCTTTAAAATGTTAGTTTAATGTGATATTACATAAATATTTGTATTTTGTATTTGATAACCCGAGTCTTAAGGAAGGCTATAAGCTATTTAACATCACTGTAGGACCCTTAGGTGCCGAGAAAAAAAGGAAAAATATCAGAAAGAACGTTAAGCGAGAACAAAGTAATACCACCAGTAGGTCGGGGGTACCGGTAAAATGGGGTTACTTTGATAACAACTTTGGTCTTATGAAAAAGACTATGGGTATAGATTATTGGAGGCATCAAAAGTTTTTCTTACCTTTAAAATGCCCAGTAACCGGTACACCAAGAAAACCTTATTCATAGACCAAATAAAATTAGTTTTTCATAAGTCGAAAGTTGTTATGAAAGTAAACCCGTAGTATCAAAGTAACCCCATTTTACGGTACAAGAATTATCACGTGGACAAAGTCGCGGACAGAAGTTAGTGTTAGATAAAAAAGCAAGTTTAAAAACTAAAACCCGACTACTAAAAATCACGCTCTAAAAAGTATGAAATAAGAAAAATTCTCATCTGAAATTTTCTTAAAAATCCGGAGTCACACATAATCTGCTCGGTTTATATTTAATATGACTCCGGATTTTTAATTTGTCTTTTTCTCATTGGGCATTAAAAATTCGTCGCATCGCTGTCAATGGGGAAAGTGTCACAAACTCTGGCAGAATTGCTAGTTGCCACGTTTGATGACTATGCTGATTCTTTTGCTAAAAATAGGCCAGCCCTCAAGTTGGACCCCAGTATTTGAACCTCACACGGCTCAAACATATAGCTCCGAATAAGGCTGTTATATTTGAAGTTTTCTGGTTATACTTTATCCTTTTTTACCAACGTTTAAAATAGCATACATAAGCAAGCAAGGCTATTTAAAAACGTTGTAATGTCCAAACTGTCTGTTTTTCATGTTGATTTTTATGTTTTTTTTCTCTTTTATCTTTTAAGGGTTCCGTACCTCAAAAGGAAAAAACGGAACCCTTATAGGATCACTCGTGTGTCTGTCTGTCTGTCTGTCCGTCTGTCACAGCCAATTTGCTCCGAATCTAATGAACCGATTAAGTTGAAACTTGGTACACATATGTACTTTGGTAACCCAAACACGGACATGTAACGTAAATAAATGAATTTTGAATATAGGGGTCCCTTTTGGGGGGAAAATAAGTACAATTAAAAAAAAAGTTTTGCAAACTGTACCGTGTGACATATCAAATGAAAGGTCTTACTGTGAGGGTCTCAAATATATTTTTTTTTATAATTTTAAAATAAATCGTTTTGAAGTTATTTAAGAAGATAGACGAAAATTGACCATTCCCCCCCTTATCTCCGAAACTACTGAGCCTAAAATTTTGAAAAAAATACAGAAAATAGTTCTTTACCTATAGATTACAAGAAAACCTATCAGAAGTTTATGGTCTTGTAAATCTATATATAAAATTCAAAGTCCTGACTGACTCATTGACTGATAATAATCAACGCACAGTCCAAACCACTGGACCTAGAGACATGAAATTTTGAAAATGTATACCTTATATAGTGTAATCATCCATTAGGGAAGAATTTTTGGAAATTCCATCCCTAAGGGAATAAAATAGGGATGAATGTGGGTATGAAAAATCTTATCTCTTGAGTTATTAGACTTGAAACTTAGCACGAATATTCATCTAAGTTAATTATAAAATTAATCATTTTTAGTTTTGCTAAACTACCCCCTTTTTTGTGGATGGGAAATCATCAAATGACTTCTCCCGCTCTGGGTGGAGCGAAAGGGCGTGTCATACTTTTACTGACTAAAAAACACCCGTGTTCCTTCAGTTGCCTATGGCAGGGCCACGGTATATCTTTCGAACAACCCGCGACCCCAGAAGACGGTATTGGTGGGTGTCAAAGTTTTTATAGACGAATTTTAACACGCGGTCCGATTTACTCAAAACTCAGATTTTGTACTTGAGACGAAAAATGACGACTAACTAACGTGTATCAGGGTTTTCCAAAAATCTACCCCTAAGGCGTGAAAAGGGGTAGTAAATTTTACAGCGGAGGATTTTATTGGGGATTGATTAACTTGAAAATTGGTGTAAATAATGTTTGACACAAGTTATGGAAACATCCCAGACGATTTTTGAAATTCTACCCCTGTGGGCGTGGAAACAGGGATACAGTTTACATGAAAAATCTTATTAATTTGGTTAATGAACTTGAAACTTAGCACAAATACTTGCTTATGTAAGTAATAAAGTTTGTCATTATTAGTTTTTCAAAACTACCCCTCAAATGGGGTTTAGGGATGTTAAAGTTTGTATGGAAGAATTTTAAAGCGCAGTCCGATTAACTTGAAACTCAGTATTTATACTTTTGATGTAAAATAAACAATAATAAGAAAATTAAAAGCCATAAAATTAGATTCCCACGCGGGCGAAGCTGCGGGCAGTCTAGCTAGTATCTCAATAATGTGCGTACAAACTTACTAAGCCTCCGCTGTCCGTCCGTCCGTCTGTCCGTCTGTCACAGCGCTGTATCTCACGAACCTTAATAGGTAGACAGTTGAAATTTTCACCGATTGTTTATTTGTATTACGACTATAACAACAAATAATAAAATTAAAGTAAAGTTTAAATTAAAATAAAGGGGGCGGTACAAAAAGCGCCATACAAAAAACTTTTCATTTTGAAGAAAAAAAAAAATCACCTGTGTGCGGGGTGTTATTGTCTAGAACTCGTCGAGTAGAGTAGTAGTAGTAGGACCAAACCTGAAATCGCGAAAAAAAAATCAGCTGTTCAGTACATTTAATGTTCGCATAATTCGTCAAAATGTACTGAACAGCTGATTTTTTTTTCGCGATTTCAGGTTTGGTCCCATAGTAAAAGTTGTTCATATTGATGCGTAGAACACCCCCTTCAATTTTGTCGCATCTATTCAATTTCACCCTTATACAAATAAATACAAAAACAAAAGGACACTTAGGCGTCGAAGTACTCGTCCGCATCGATGTCATCCGGAAACGTGCCCAGAAGACTGGCAGCATTGCCACGGTGAATGGCAATGCTAATTCTTTGGCCAAAGAACAAGCCAGCCCTCTGGTCACGTGATGTCTCGACCAGTCGCCGAGAAATTTCCTTAAAAAGAAAACGCGCACTTGGGCCCCATGACCCGAGCGTTTCGACCCCAAACGGCTCAAAACTATAGTTACCTATAAGGTTAGAGTATTTGCGCCGCTTGAGGGTCTCAGCAGCCGCAGCAGCGGCGCCAGCACAGCCCGCCGTGCTTGGAACATGAGATGGCGCAAGGGTGTCGACACAGGTTGCGTCCCACACCAGAGGCCTACCCATCTTCCAAGGCAACAATGTCATGCCATCTGGTCTCTTCCCATCGTCACGCACCAAGCCGTTTGGTTCTAATACCGCTGGTACGCCGGCGGAGACAAGTAGCGAGCCGAAACGATGAATCATCCATCATAGTGCCTATGGTGGATGACGGGAGCGCCTGAAGCCACAAGCCCGACTCCCATTCTCCCACAGCCAGCAGACGGGCACGCTCAACAGTATTAAATGACGTGTTTACTAGGTTATTCCGTATAATACTGCAGAGCGGCACGTCCCACATTTTCTGGGAGGACGGGTTGTCGGTCAAATCCGTATTGGGACAAGCCATTTTCCAAGCGTTCAACGCATCGGTCAAAAACGGTACCTCAAAATCGACCAGTGAGGAAGATAAAATTTTCCTGGTTAATTTATCGGTACTGTGGACCGAGGAGAGGAAGGCCGGTAAACTAATACTTGAAATTTTGCGGACGCCGAGACCACCCAGCCGAATGGGAAGAGTGGCTTGCTGCCACGCTCGGTCGTCCAGGGCCACATTTAGGATAGAAGTTAGTGCGTTTCTAATAATTTGGTCTACTTTTTCTACAAGTTCTGGATGTTTCCAAAGATGGGAGGAGCGAAGGCTATATGTGAATTTTGGTCCAAAGCAACAGTATCGAATAAGTGTGAAGGCCGAATGAATATTAATTTTGTAAAGTCGTTCCGAGACATCATGAAAATTTTGTATTTTCTCCTCAATAAACGTTGGAAAGGAATCGTCAAAAATTGGGGACCCCAGGAGTTGAAGACAGTTTCTTTCCATAATTTTGATATTTGGTGCTACTGTATTAAATTTTGATATGGTAGTCTGTCTGTCAGTAGTTTGGGGAAGATAAATTTCACATTTTGAAAGGTTAAGGTCTAAGCCAATGGAACTGAATTTTTCTTTAAAAAAAACGAAATCTTTTAACACTGTGTCTATATCACCTCCTAGAGTTCCGTCATCCAAATACCATACGTTGAATTTAGAATTTAGTTGTCGAATAGTTGGATTTATTGCCAAACTAAAAATGACTGGCCCAAGAGGGTCACCCTGTTGACATCCAACAGCTGATTTCAAAAGGTTGTCTTTATAAAGTAATTTAGAGGGGTGCCAATAACATTGATAAAGAAAACTGTAAATTTTGGGTATTTCTTTTTGAGCTTCTGTCAACAAGGTGTCCCTGTTTACAGAATTGAAAGCGTTCTTAATGTCAACCTTAAGGATGACCTCACCTTTACCGCCATTGAGATAAGTTGATAATGCATGTACCGCAGCCTCACAGCCCCCTTTGGATCCAAAGCCCAGCTGTAGGGGCTGGAATTTGCTGGCCAGTGTTTCGCTGTAGAAAGGACAGCAAATTTTGGCTGCGATACGACGATATGTGAGCCCTACGGCAATGGGACGAATACCGCCATCCTTCTTGCGCAGGGCACATAGATTTGCCCCGTACAAGATATCAATGACGGCTTCGTTCACATTGCCGGAGAGCATGATATTAATGAGGGCCGTTAGCTCCTTCAAAAGGGACTCACCAGCCTCCCCGGCGCCTGAACATATTAAGTCCTTCAGGTGTTGAGGTGTCAGGCCGTCGAGGCCGCCGGCGGAGCCACTTCTAAAGGAGCACACGGCCGCATACACTTGTTGAGCTGTAATTTCGAGTGAGTTGGATTCTAGATCGGGTGGGTCGGAAAAGGAGAGATCTGCCGGGGCAGGGTGTTTGCTCTCCAGAGCTGTAAGTGTCTCTGGAGAGTACGGCGCAACCACATCGCTACTAAAGATGATCCTAGCTGCACCTCTGTTATCACCCTCGCCTAGTTTAGACTCCACATGGTGCAATATGCCTCTTTGGGGGAGGTGTGTTGTTAATTTGGGCCGAAATGTTACAATTATCCTTGATTTGTGCTGTTAAAGTTTTATTATTTGCCAAATTTTTTTGCACATGTAGAATTCTAAACGGGAAGGTGAGTAATTGCTCCCAAGCACTCTGAGAGTTCTCTCTGGCGGCGAGGCGGATACAACGCGCTAAACTTAAAGCTACGGATGGTCTCGCGCCACGAGGAACTCTCTTTAAAACTGGAGATGAAGTTTTTAATTTTGCAAGTGTTTTCCAAAAGTGTTGAGAGGGTGAAACGGGTGTTATAGAAGTGGGTATAGTCGGGCAGGATGAAGGCACATTGTGGGGTTTGTGTTTCTTACCAAAATGTACCTTCAAGCCTCGTTCACCCTTAAAAAAGCGTGCTTGGGGACAATGAGGGCATCTCACTAGGTCATCCAGCGATGTGGTAGGTTGACTGGCGCTTCGTACGGCGTCACTATTGTCGTCATTGTTCGACATAAAAAAAAATTAAAGAAAAACTTACACGTTTTTTCCTAAAAATAGCACACAATATAGCCAGAATCTAAAATAAAATATAAACAACAAAAAAGACACATAAAAAGAATTGACAGCTTTCTTGACCGATGACAGCGGCGCAGTCGCGCTGGGGGCCTGGGGCGCCGCGCTGGGGGCCTGGGGCGCCGCGCCGCCGCGCCGTATGTCAATTTGGCGCAACCCTGGCAACCGTTGCCGTGAGACAGCGTCGCGTCCAAACTCAAACTCAAAACTCAAAACTCAAAGCATTTATTTCAAATAAACCAATTACAGGCACTTTTGAATTGTCAAAGGGTCGGTCTTGGGTCGGTCAGTCAGAAAAATGAAGCTAGATTGCCCATTCCAAAGCGTAGATCCTATGGAGAAGAACGGGCAAGAAACTCCACGGACACTCTTTTAAAATCAAATATTTTACAAAATATTGGTTACATCGTTCATATTGAAAATATACATGTGAGAACAATGTAGAAAGACGTGCACGTTAAAAGCGTCCGTAATAAAAAAAAAAAATGATAAAAACTAAAAACAACTAAATAAAAAAATAAAAATAAGCCGTGGCAGCTAAGAGACGACCAGTCCCAACTGACGGCGCCCGTCCAGAAGTCAGTTGGTGCTTTTGTGTTTTTCAGCGTATTTTTCAGCTTGTTTTTCCAACCGTCTATTTCGCTTTTTACGAAATGCTTCAAAAATTGTTGTAGCTAGTAACAGATCCCCAGTTTTCAGATGTAAGCTGATATTAGCAATAGGTTGCTAATCGTTGTTTTCGTATCACGTTCTCTTTCTCTTCTTCCTCAGCGGTTTCCTTAGAAACGTTAGTGGAGAACTGTCACAAGCTGTTGGAGAAGTTCCACTACTCGTGGGAGATGATGCCCCTCGTCCTGGTGATCCTCAATTACGCGGGAAGCGACGAAGATTTAAAATATGTGTGATGGAGTAGGTTTTTCAACTGGTAGCGATTCTCCATGACAAAAATAAATATAAGTTATTATTATTTATTTATTTATTTATTACAGACATACATACAGCTATCATTACAGTAACCCAATGCGATAGTGTAGGAAAAAAAATAATAATAATTAATAACGATAATTACAAATACATTTCAATTCAAAGATTATACAATAAATTCAATTCAAATTAACATTAATAAAAACAATTAAAAAACAATACAATCAATTTTATACATTCAAATAAAAAAAATAAAAAATATTATAAATATTATACTATAAAAATAAATACAATCGTTCTTTTTCTAAAGCACTATTAATTGTTTTGTCATTACTGGCTACTTACGTAGTTTCGCAGACATTAATCATATTGCGTATTTTTGTCTTCAGACGCCAGCACATCAAGCTACTACAATCTTTATATCTAAAGTATTAGGTTCAAGGTTGATTGGGAAAATTTGACCTTAAATTAATTGAATTTATCTGGGATGGCCAAATCACTAAGTGTCTTTGGAAAACCAGTCCATGACTACCGCGGCTTCTTTAGGTAATACTTTCTTCTAAAGCCTCGGGAATTTCTTCTGGCTTTCAAAAAGCTTAGGCAAACTCCGTTGATTCTCCGTATATTTTGGTTAGACCAGCTGATTGAATATGTTTCAATAATTATGCTTTGTGTGAGATGGAAATAACAATATTTGTGTTCACATTGAGGAAATACTGGTTTGACTGCGTTAACGGACGCTTTCCGTTACTTATCCGTTACTTTAGGTAGTAAATCTATGCCAATACTTACTGCTTGCAACTTATAAATCCTCTCGCTTTTAGGCCGAACACTAAAGGTACCACCTTCTGTGTGCTTCTTTGCTCTCCGATCATTCCGTGTATTGTGTTAATCTATGCCAATACTTACTGCTCGAGACTTTAATAGCTCGAGACATAACTTATAAATCCTCTCGCTTTTATTAGATAGAAAGCCGAACACTAAAGGTACCACCTTCTGTGTGCTTCTTTGCTCTCCGATCATTCCGTGTATTGTGTTAATCTATGCCAATACTTACTGCTCGAGACTTTAATAGCTCGAGACATAACTTATAAATCCTCTCGCTTTTATTAGATAGAAAGCCGAACACTAAAGGTACCACCTTCTGTGTGCTTCTTTGCTCTCCGATCATTCCGTGTATTGTGTTAATCTGATAAAATTGACTTGGACAGGTAAAAATGTACCATCTTGGATCCAAAATGGTGAGAGTTGAAGAAACTTAACATTTCCTGACGTACCAATTTTTAATTTTAATTTTAATTTAATAATTTTGATATAATTTTAATTTTATTGAATGTGTAAATTTTTATTGTGTGTGTGTGTGTGTGAATTTAATTTAATTTTAATATTTTTAATTCAGAATTGGTTGTTGTATTTATGGATCTCAGTTATCTGAATGAAATGAATTTTATTTTTATTTTTATTTATTAAAATATGACCTTCTTTATTAATAAATAAAAATATGAATAAAATAAATATCCTTGGACATTTCACACAACGCCATCTAGTCCCAAGCTAAGCAACCTAATGCTTGTGTTATGGTAACGAGATGGCTGTTATACTACTTATATACATTTTTTTTTGTAAATACATACATATTATAGATAGAAAAACACCCAGACTCGGAACAAATACTTGTAAGTCGTACAAATATTTGTTCCGTGCGGGAATCGAACCCGCGACATGCTGCGCAGCAGTGAATCGCTCAACCACTGCGCCAACCGTGTCGTCAAATAATATAATATACACTCATCTGTGGACACACAGTCGTACTGCACGCGCCGGTCAATTAAATAGATCGTCAACCTTTTTCACATTTTTCTTAATACTCATATTTACATTCAGTGTTTTAACAATGAAAACGTGCGCATTGTGTAACGTGCAGTTCAATGATGGCGTTCAGTGTGGGAGCTGCAGAAAGTATTTAGATTTTGGATGTGCAAATATATCTGAAGCTGGATGGAGAAAGCTGGGTGCTACTAGAATGGCGCAGTGGAAGTGCTCAGCTTGTAGAATCGCATCTCCAGTTGTACCCACTTCTGATCAAGCGTCTCTTGAAACCATACTGACTGAAATTCGGGATATGAAGCGTCAGTTACTTAATTTACCGACACTAAGTGATGACATTAAGGTGATTAAGGATGAACTATCTGAGCTGAAGTCGACATGTCAAGGTACTAATGGTAAACTCGATGAATTTGATGCAAGGATTACTGAAGTTGAAACTAAAGTATCTGAACTTGAGAAGATGCAGGTGACCATAAATGACTTGCAGACAAATCTGTCTAAGGTGAAATTCGAACTCTCATCAAATGATCAGCGGTCCCGATTAAATAATGTGGAAATCAAGGGAGTTCCTATTAGAAAAGATGAGAATTTATTCACGATTATTGAAGCCATTGGTCGTAAAGTAAACTATAGCTGCCCCAAAACACTGATCAACTACGTTTCGAGGGTGCCCATCTTCAACTCCAACGATAAACTTATTATAGTGAGTTTCCTGAACAGATACGTCAAAGAAGATTTTATAGCGGCGGCGCGAGCTGAAAAGAACTTATCCACCTCTGATATCGGGTTCCAAGGCACTTCTCAGCGTGTGTTTGTTAATGATCACCTTAGTGTAGAATATAAGAAGCTGCTAAGTAAAGTTAAAACCATCGCTAAGGATAAGAACTACGAGTTCATTTGGGTGAAACATGGAAAAATTCACGTACTCAAAAACACTAACTCCAAAGTACTTATAGTGAGAAAGGAATCGGATTTAAACAAAATCGCCTAATATGCAACCTATACCGTATACAATCTTTTCTACTTTATCCTTTTATTATATTTCATGTTGTTTTACTAAGATGTTACAAATTGTTTAGCACCTCTGCCACACTAATGAGACCGTCACCTATCTTTTGTTCTGTTAAAAAAATCCTTTGTGTACCTTATCGCCCTGTTCATTTTAAAGTGATAGCGTATAATAATAAGCCTTGCTCGCTCGCGCTTGCACGCGCTACGCATTACTGCTTGCCTACTCACACAGTTATTTACCGCTCAAGGTCGAATAATTCTTGCACTCCAATAATAATAGTCGCCGTTTGCTTACTTCAAGTACATTTTTTTTTTTTTTTTTTTTTTTTTTCTACTACCCTGTTTTAATTAATATTTTTGTGCTAAGTGTTATTTTGTTCTATTTTACTGATTCATACTCTGTTGTTGGTTTTTTGTGTGATGGCTACTAACATTAATATTAGTTTACCTGGTTTAAGCATATTTTATCAGAACGTTCGTAGTCTACGAACTAAAACCGATAGCTTCTATCGTCAAATGTTAGCCAGCTCATTTGATGTTATTGTTCTTACTGAGACATGGTTGTTGGATACTGGTATTCAGCTGCATCCGGTTAGACTGGAAGCCGACCCCAACATAGTTGGGAAAAGGCTAGGCAGATTGATTGAGACATGGTTGTTGGATGGTATTTTGAACTCGGAATTTTTTGATGAAAGGTATATTGTATGGCGTCGGGATCGGGATTACGCTCTGACTGGACAATCGCGTGGTGGAGGAGTTCTGATAGCTGCTCGTCGAGAATTATCAGTAACATGTCAACAAAATTTTCATTCTACAGCTGAAGATCTCTGGATAACCATACACTTGAAAAATTCGAATACGCGTAACTATTTTAACTTGCATCTCTGTGGAATTTATTTATGTAAACAAAATCTTGGTCTTTCCTTTTCTTCACAGTTGATGAATTTTCTTTCGTCATTAAATCGATCTGTGATTGGTAATGGTTCTGATAAATTTCTTATTATAGGTGATTTCAATATGAGCGGAATAAGTTGGGTCTCATCTGACAATTTATCGTTCGTCACAACGAATCTTAAGAGTAGTGATGAAGTACTACTTGGAGATGAGTTATGTACTCTTGACCTTGGTCAATATAATGGCGTGACTAACAGATACGGTAAAATACTTGACTTAGTCCTCTCGAACCAGGCAGTCAACGTGACTGAAAGTTTAAGCCCACTAGTACCAATCGATGATTATCACCCAGCATTGTTAATCACTATGGATCTTGTTGAAACACCTCCCCTTGAGTGTGCGTCACGTTTACAATTTTTATATGATAAGGGTGATTACGAATCCATTAATCGTGACATTTGTAAGACTGACTGGGAAAGTGAGTTCGCAGTAAGGTCAGTTGACGATTCTGTAAGATTTTTCAATAACGTTATCTATAATCTTCAGTCGAAATATATTCCTCAGAAACCTTGTCGTACTAAACCATATCCGACCTGGTATAGTTCCTCATTAATAAAAACAATAAAAGAGAAATATAAATACTTTAAAAAACTTAAAACCTATGGCAATAAAGCTGACGAAATAACTTTTAAACTTCTTCGTGATAGGGTAAAAATATTAGAAAATCAATGTTACGCAAATTATTTGAAACTTACTGAAACGTCTATTAAAAATAACCCGAAACATTTTTGGACTTTTGTTAAAAAACGTCATAATATAAATGCAATTCCGAGCACGTTCAATTTTAACAATGAAACACTGCGTACCGGGGAATCAATATGTGAGGCATTTTCAACTTATTTTCACTCCACATTTTTAGATCCCAACCTTAGTCATGGTGATAGCTCTAATTCTTCTTCCTCTTCTTTTACTAAATCATCGAACTTGTCGTCCGATATCAGTCATATCACGGTGAATGTTGAAGACATAGTCAACTTGCTTCGTAAATTAGATACATCGAAAGCGCCAGGCCCGGATAATATCTCATCTAAGCTTCTCATACGTTGCGCTGCATCTATTGCACTTCCTATTTCAATTCTATTTAAAAAATCTTTAGAGGCTTGTGTTGTCCCCAAACTTTGGAAATCGGCATTCATAACGCCTGTACATAAGAAAGGAGTCAAAACAGACATTACTAATTATAGACCGATTTCCAAATTGTGTATTATTGCCAAGGTTTTCGAAAGGATTATTTATAACCAGGTCTATTCTGCTCTGGAACAATCGTTTAGTCCATACCAACACGGCTTTCTTAAAGGTAGATCCACTGTCACCAATCTTATTTTGCTTAATAACTACATCACTGACGCAATGGACCACGGTAAACGAGTTGACGTTGTCTATACAGACTATAGTAAGTGTTTCGACAGAATAGACCACGTCATCTTATTACGGAAGTTAGAGGGCATTGGTATACGCGGAGATTTACTCAGATGGTTTTCCTCTTATATAGAAAACAGGTCGCAAGCTGTGGTACTGAATAATTATTTATCTAGCTGGGTTCTTGTCCCCAGCGGAGTCCCCCAGGGTTCGTTGCTCGGTCCATTATTATTTATCATCTATGTGAATGACATCGACTCCTGTCTGACCTCATCCAAATTACTGTGCTTCGCTGATGATATGAAAATTTATACTACTATATCATCTACTGCGGATGTGATCGCATTACAAACTGACTTACAGCATCTTGAAGTATACTGTCAAAAAAATAAGCTTGATCTCAATCCCAAAAAATGCTCGGTTGTAACGTACTCCCGTGGACGGTCAGTCCTAGCCACAACATATACTCTTGGCGGTCATTTATTACCTAGTTGTAGTACTATTCGTGATCTGGGGGTTCATCACGATTCCAAACTTATTTTTGATAAGCATGTTGATGCCATCGTCGCTAAAGCCTCAAAATCCCTAGGTTTCATAATGCGATTGTCCAGGTGCTTCACACAAGCTAAAACTTTAAAAATTTTATACTGTACTTTTGTCAGAAGTCACTTGGAATACGCATCTGAAATATGGAATCCATGCTATCACAAATATATTGACCGAATAGAGCGCGTACAAAAAAGATTTATAAAATTTTTATACTTTCATCAGAGGGTACCGTATCAGTCCAATAACTATCTCGTACTCTGTAAAAAATATCATCTCTTACCATTGATTAATCGTCGTGAGATCTCTGACTGTATGTTTTTGTTGAAGACGATTCGAAGTAACATAGATTGTTCTGATATTTTGTCAACTTTCTACTTCAATGTTCCCAGCAGGTCCAAAAGGTTCAATCCACCATTACGGGTGCCATTTGCAAATACCAACTACAGACAAAATTCGTACGTAGTGCGTGTAAGTAGGTATTTTAATAAGGTGTGCAAACAGTTCGACTTTGATCTTTTTGAAACAAGTGTGACCTCGGCAAAAAAGTGTTTAACAATGGATTTCTTTAGAGCTTAAATTCTTTAGACTTGTTTTTTTATTTATTTTTTATTATTATTATTTTTAATTGTATTTTAGCATCTTGATTCTCATAGGAAATAACTTGTTGTTAATTTTTAAATATTTTTGGTGATGATCTACCTGAACGTTATTTAACTTTTTATTTTTTGGCATTATTTGGCAGTGTGTATATTTTGTTCCACAGTACATTTATACCAGACAAGCTCTAGACGTGGAGACTTGTAATTGGCTGTCTGACTATCATACTGTTATTTATCATCATTGTATTTAGCTGTAAGTCTTCCAAAGTCTTTAAATAAATAAATAAATAAATAAATAAATAATATAGTGTGCTAGCTAAAATTTATTGAATTTATCTGGGATGGCCAAATCACTAAGTGTCTTTAGAATTTTTTGGACCTTGACTGATGGAACGATCATTATCATAGCAGCTGTGCTAGGTAAGTAAGCCGCACTACCCCTAGGTATGTCTTGAAGCGCTGCCTGTATCACTTGTGACGGCGAGTCTGTGCTAGTTCGTCGTTTTTTTAGTCTGTCACTTATCCTCAAATCATCCTTTACCTTTGGTTCGGGGCCGTGATTGTGCTCTTGATTCATCAAACCCGTTTGTGTTTTCTTGTGGACAAAAATAAATACATAATATTTACCTTTCCTACTTATTAGGTAATTTAAAAAAAGATAAACTTTGTTGGTTGTTTTATTTTGAAAGGCTCTACACTGCAATATACACGAGATTTAGCCATTAGTAAAGGCGTGGGTGCGGTACGTAATTCAAGCGAGAGCGTGGGGACCGACTGGATTTTGTTCGCTCGGGTGAACGCGAGCCGTAGGAACGTTAACGCGTGACCTTGAACGAGAGACGGAGGCCTGACTGTACTTGCATATGTCGGAGGTTTATGACAAAATCAGGTTTTTGATCAAAAACTTGGACCAGTTGTAGTTTAGTTTTTTAGTTTTTAGTTTAGTGAGGTTTAGTTTTAGTTTAAGAGTTAGAGGGAGTGGCTTTACCTGTTACTAGCGCGATAAGAAACCTGATGGACACGGCCAAGGAGTCGCAGTTTTAGACAAGTCGGACATGGAGCATACCCCTCAAAATACACCTATAACTAAAAATTTCCATAACTTGGCTCAAAGACTACTTATACCATTCTTTGAGTTAATCAAGCCACGCAGTAAAATCCTCCCTCTAGACATTTATTTATCCCTTATTGGTCCTTCAGGAATCGACTTTCGAAAAACCCAGAAACTTATTGTTTATTTTATATCAAAAGTATAAATACTGAGTTTTAAGTTAATCCGACTGCGCTTTAAAATTCTTTCATTCGTCTATTTTCTTAAATAACTTCAAAACAATATATTTTAAAATTATAAAAAAAAATATATTTTAGACCCTTACAGTAAGTCCTTTCATTTGATATGTCACACGATACAGTTTGCAAAACTTTTTTTTTAATTTTCTTATTTGCCCCCTAAAAGTGACCTCTATATTCAAAATTCATTTATTTACTTTAGCCACACGTGTTTGGGTCATAGAAATCTGTATGTGTACCAAATTTCAACTTAATCGGTCCATTAGATTCAGAGGAAATTGGCTGTGACAGACAGACAGACGGACACACGAGTGATCCTATAAGGGTTCCGTTTTTTCCTTTTGAGGTACGGAACCCTATAAATTGAGATTTGAGCGAAAGTCGTGTAATAAAATTTTCTACAATAAAAGAATTCTCATCTAACCTTATTGGAACTAGAATCGAACACTGAGTACTTCTTGAATATGGCCCTCGTTTAACGTTACAATATACATATTATGGAAGAAACTTGAAGCTATAAGCTCGCCTATCGAGCTTATCTTCAAGCATTGGTATGGAAACCAGGTCAACAATGTTCAGTGGGATATCGGAGCCATATCAATTGGAGTGTGGAGTGAGACAGGGTTCAGCCCCCCTGTGAGCTCTGCCCTGTTCAATTTCTATATAAATGGCCTGATTGAGGGGCTTAATAGTCATCATGTCGGTTGTCATAGTGAGAGTGTCTGTGTCAATATAAACCATGAGTATAATTTTTACAATTTTAGAGGTTCCTACGATCTTGTGCACGAAACTCTTGCCGGAATGCCTTTGCCGGTTCATATGAGGAGACAGTAATAGAGCAACATGTTAGGCAATCGAATCACGGGTGACAAAGCTAAAGGGCAAAAAATATAAACTAGCCGTTCTATAAATATAGATATATAGAACGACTAGTTTTAAAAAGGTTGGAATGCTTAACTATAAAGGAGAAGGATTAAAAAAGATTGCATGTAGCGAAGATCATATTACTGAGATGAACGTTTGTAGTGACGAGAGTGGATAATGCAAAACATTTATTCATTAAAGGGAGTTTGATAATGATGCTAGTAACAGAAAATTTAAAAGGGGATTAGTTTGTTTTGATATGAGTATGTGACAAGAAGAAATGAAACTATACTATATGACTAAATAATGATGAATAGAGACTAAGCCGAACAAAATGGAATTATAATATTTGTGAACAAGTCGACTATCGATTGACTTAAAGGACATTGCGGCTTCGAATTTGAATGACAACAAACAGCATTCTATATATAATTACTAAAGTATTAGTAAATTACTCGCCTGTCGATTGGTTTTCGTTGCTACTTCTATCAAAAAGGAACAGCCTAGTGTGACAAACATGTTTTCGTATTACAAAAAATATTTCAAATCAAACAGAAACGCTGTTATTATCGAGAATGTACCAACAGTTTCATCTAATAAAATGTTACTTAATAACGTGATCGAAGAAGATTTACAATCAGTACTAAGACCGTTGAATCTGATGCAGAGTCTTTTCTTGTCCATGAAGTATTCGATTCGTGACAACATTATCACTCCTAATACTTATCTGTACTATTCTATAAGAGTGTTATGCATGCTCATATATCAATGTGGCTGTTTGCATAACTTGAACATATTGCTCGTGGAATGCAAAAACTGGGATTACGATTTGTTTTATTGTTCGAGCAGTGTATTTGACTACTTAATCTATTTGATAGGGGATTTAATGAACACCTTCACAAACATTAAGCACAGGAACTTGAATGTCTTGCTGGTCATGAAAATTCAACACATGCTCAAGGTCCTTAAAATTAACAGTAGCGAACTCCGAAGTCTCATTTTGTACAACTGGATTTCTGTTCTCATCTTAAGCATTATGTGTGTTCTTTTTGTCGTTATGTATCGCTTTATTTTCCCGAACATTAAAATAATCGAGCTTCTCACGGTTTTCGCTAGTATCTATTTCACTATGAACGTTGTATATGCTTTGTCAGTATTGAAATTAATAGAGAAAATGCTTCGTGTGTGGATCGAAAAAATTAGAAACACCGATGATTCAGAAACAGAACACTGCTGGAATAAAATGTTTGATGTATACTTTAATATACTGGAGACTTTCATGATTGTGGAGACGACTTTCGGACAAATGGTGAGTTTATTTAAATTAGGTACTAAGATACAAAATAAGCTACAGTTTATATAAATGTTCGTCTTTTGTTCTCTGTAATATTTCAAGAACTGTAAATTGTGTAATAGGAATTTCTGAGATAATCGTTAAAGAATGATAAATGATAAAATGATAAATGATTTATTTTCTGTAAGTAGGTTTGTACAAACACTTTTACACGTCAAACATATTTAACTAGATGAGTTCGACGTTTCCTATCTGACTACTCTGAGAAGAAACGCCGAAACAAACTCAGAGGTCACAGTCTCTTTTAAAGTCCAGACATAATCTTGGTCAGATCATGTGAAGACCATGTAGATTGCAGTCTGAAATGGTCTTTTGATGAAAGAACCACACAGATTGAGTGGACCTGTCCAGTCAGTGCACGCATTTGTCAGTAATCGTGCAGCTCAACTCAAAACTTAAGGAGCTTAACGATTCGACGAACAATACCAAAGAAAAGACATTTGGGTAGGCCGCATAAATTACTCAAACTGTCAGACTATAACTAAAACTGAGAAAAGGATAAAATAAATAAAAAACAATGATCCACGTAGTCTTCACATTCACAATAATTAAAAATAGTATAAGTAATACTTTACAAAGTAAATATTCATGTCATTGTATAGAATATGTAAAAAGGTATTTAAATCAACATTAATAGTGTAAATTTATTGGAGCAGCTCAATCCCAAGCCTTTTTGTCCTCAATATAGTCTTTGACAGTATAAAAGGCTTTCTGACAAAGTTTCCGCTTTATACAATTTTTGAATTTATTAAGGCTTAGTTCTTGAATGTGGCTAGGTAGTTTATTATAAAAACGTATACATTGGCAACTAAACGAACCACTTATTTTCTTAAGCCTGGTTGTAGGAACAACAAATTTGTGTTTGTTTCTAGTATTCACATTATGGACGTCACTGTATTTTTTAAACAAATTGATATTTTTATGAGCATACAAAAGATTTTCATAGATATACTGAGAAGGCACAGTCATTATATTAATTTCTTTAAATTTATCTCTGAGGGAGTGTCTGGGACTTAATTTGTAAATTGAACGAATAGCCCTTTTTTGTAAAACAAAAATTGTCTGAATATCGGCGGCATTTCCCCACAACAGAATACCGTACGACATCACACTATGAAAATAACTAAAGTAAACTAAACGGGCTGTCTCTGAACAAGTTAAATCACGAATTTTCCTAACGGCGTATGCTGCAGCGCTAAGCTTTTTCGACAATTTATCTATATGGGGGCCCCATTGAAGTTTGGCATCCAAAGTTATGCCCAAGAACACTGTGGTATCTTCGGGAATCAACTCTTCACCCTTTATGAGAACACTAGTTTTTACTTGTCTAACATGAGGTATAGTGAACTTAATACACTTAGTTTTTTTCTCGTTAAGAAGTAGGTTATTAACATTAAACCAGTTAACTACTTTTGCGAGGGCGCTATTTACATTGTCAGTAACCAGCTGCTGACGTTTGAGTTTAAATAAAAGTGAAGTGTCATCTGCAAACAACACTATATCATGATTATCCTTTATGAGGTAAGGCAAGTCATTAATATAAATAAGAAACAAAAACGGGCCAAGAATTGAGCCTTGGGGGACCCCCATTGTTACTACGGATCCGGGTGATCTTTTCCCGTTAACATCAACTCTTTGAATTCTATCACTTAAGTAAGAAGTGAGAAGATCCAGAGAGGCGTTCCGGATTCCGTAGTGATGCAGTTTCCTGATTAATGTTTCATGAAGAACGCAGTCGAATGCCTTGGACAAATCACAAAAAATGCCCAAAACATCGCATTTATCCTCCCATGCATTATAAACATGACCTAAAAGTTCAACACCGGCATCAGTAGTCGAACGACCCCTTGTAAAACCAAACTGTTTGTTATGTAATAATTTATGTTTATTAAAAAATCTTTGCAGTTGATCTAAAATAACTTTTTCAAAAATTTTACTAAAGGTAGGTAGCACTGAAATAGGTCTATAATTAGTAGGGTCAGATGTACTACCCGATTTAAACAACGGTATTATTTTACTATATTTCATAAGATCAGGAAACTCACCACGGTCAATACAATTGTTAAAAATAACTGCTAAAGTAGGTGCTACAATGTTTATAATTGATTTAGCAACGTCCACAGAATTACCCCATAGATCAGCAGTCTTTTTAATATTTAATGTGTGAAAGGTTTTAATTATGTCTCTACAGGTAACATATTGGAAATTAAACTCAGAATCACAAACTGAAACGTTTTCTTTAAGTAAAGACTCTGCAGCAGTGGGTGATGACCTTAGAGATTTAGTAGTTGATACGGGAATCTCAGCGAAGAACTTTTCAAAGGCCGCGGCGACTTGGGAATCTGATTTAATTATGTTGTCATCAATAGCAAGGCTGTAGTCACTACTTCGGTTGCTTGACCTTCCTGTTTCGCTATTAATGATATTCCATGTCATTTTTATTACATTACTAGGAATGAATGAAGATTGTGGCGTAACCACCCTACGTTTTAATTACACGATTACCAAAAAAAGGTAGTGTAATGTTTTTAGGGTTCATGTATGTATATATGTGAGTTTCTATATTCCACCATAACTTTTAAATGGCTGAACAGATTTGGATGTATGGGGTATCGTTAGAATCCTTACATCATCCCGAGTGACTGTGGCTATATTAAAAAAAAAAAACAAAATGGCGGCAGTAGGCTCAATTTTCAAATCTGTTAAAAAACCAGCCAAGTGTGTGTCGGACCACGCACAATGAAGGGTTCCATAATTGAAAATAATTTACCCCAAAAACAAACTTAATATTGTAATCCCAATAAAACAAACATTTTAATGTCATAAAAAATGATTTTTAGTTACAATTTTCGGATAGACGATAGACCTACGAATTTGATATTAATTTCAACTTGATACTTCCATGCGTTCCTGCACTTGTACTGTGAGACCTTGCTCCTTGCCAAATTTCATGATTCTAGGACATCGGGTGGTACCCTATACTATTTGAGGTTTTGATTTACTTACAAGTATCAAAATATGTCGCATAAATGGCCTTATTTTTTATTGCGTTGACTTTGAAGCTTGATGTTTTTAGAACTTCAAGGGACCATAGTATCAAATTGAAGGCCTTGATGAGCACATTCCAAAAAAATATTGGCATACATTTTACGGTAGCTAGGATTGTACGCACGGCTACAGATCAAGCTATACATTTCCAGTATAAGCTGATCTCGCATTGGATTTCGTTACAGTGAGAGGTCAGTGTAAACTGGAAATGTATAGCTTGATGTGTAGCCGTATGTACAATGCAAAACAAACATTTCATCTTTGGCTGCAAACGATTCCAAACGACGAACAACTGACTTCCAAAGAAAACACTACAAAGTGAAATTAACTTTCATTTCGGAAGTCAATGATATTTTTTTTCCACCGACTACCGAAATTAAAGTTATTATTCACTTTGTAGTGTTTTTTTTTGAAGTCTGTTGTTTTTTTTTTTGTAAAATAGTTTTTATTTTTCACTTTTCAGTGGGTCAGTTTGTAATTGATCTAAGTTACAATAGCCCAATGTCAACTGCTCATCACCTTTTACAAAATATTGTTTTCCCGATGCAAGGACGTTAATTGTTGAGGAGTTCTCCTAGTAAGAACCAGGAGAACTGGAGCTGATGGTGAAGTCACCATCATCATTATGCATTTGGCGAGCATAAATTACTTAGCAACCTTATTACAGTAATCGAATCGCAACCCGTAAAATACTTAGGTATAATTGAGTAGTTCCGATGGCCATCTGTGGTCTTCATCATCAGTTCCACTTCACCAAATGGTGCTTTCCGAGAGAAAATGCACGAGTTACTATAACAAATACCCAAATCGCTATAGGTGTGCCTATAAAATTTGAGGGTTTCCCTCGATTTCCATGGGATCCCCTCATCAGATTATGACTTGGTGACAGTGGGACCACCTTGACAGTATACCCTTTCAAACAAAAAAGAATTTTGCAAATCCGTCTATATTAGTAGTTATGCCCGAACGTACAGTCGCCAGCAAAAGTCCATGGACAGTACAGAAATAAAATCGTGTGAAGCGAGAAATGACGCCACCTAGCGTAACCCAGTTATCGACTAACAAAACTTAATTATGCTGTTACTAGATGGCGTTGCTTTACTTTAAACGATAAAATATTTTTAATAGTTAATTTTTGTCTCTTCAAACATTCAAATAATTGATAACTGTTCTAAACACTATTAATTTAAAATTGAATATCTATATATGTATTGAGTATATGATTTTCTGAGTTTTAGTTTCCAAACTTGAGAGGGTAGGTTGAATATGAATTTATAAATAATTGGTAGGTAGTATAATTAATGCTTAGATCGATGAGTTATGACACATATTTTGTGACATTGAATTATTGACTATATTTAACAATGAATCTAATTTTATTTAAGAAACTGACATTAAATAATTTATAATTGCCAATTTAATTACTAAATAATAATAAAAACATTTTGTACGCCGAGTGAGGCAAAACATGTTGGTTCAATAACAATATTTTCCATCAATATATGCATTCGTGTATCATGTTACACATGTTTTAACAAATAAATTTATCTTTATCTTTATCTTTATCTTTATGACTAAGCTCAATGAATTCACTAAGTTCATTTCGATTACCTCGTTCGAGTGCCTTTTGTTCAGTTTTTATTTGTAATCAGGTGAATTACTTATTTTACCATAATGAGTACGCGTTGTAATATTGATCTGTAACGAAATCAACTCAAATAATTGCTTTGCATAATCAAGGCAAAAACTTGTCAGAAATAGCCAAAGAGACCGGTGTAAACGTAAGTAGTTTTATTTTTACACTATTTTAAAACTCCAATAATTTTTTTACCATGCTACTTAATAATCATTATTTGGTATTATATATTTCTGTTTTATTGTTACAGAGAAAAACAGCTGTTCTACGGGTACGACAATTTGAAGAGAAGGGTTCTTTACCACACCATGAAAGAACTGGTAGACCACGGTTCAAAACTCAAACTCATGTGGTCAAACTATGATAAGGGACTATGAAGAAAATGGATTTCTGCCGACTAACCACTATGCTGGTTTATGTGTCACAAGTGTTGACACTGTCCGCTTGCTCTTCACGGTGGAGGGCTGCATTATCGGAGGCATGCTGTGAGTAGTAGGATATTATTGGGCACGCTAATCCACATTCGCTTCGCTCGTGGAGTTGCGTGCTCCAATAATATAAATGAAAGGGACTGAGCATGAAATCCTACATAATGCAGTAAAATACTGGTTCGGCGCGTATTCCACACGATGAAACAGAAATATTTTTCAGTGTGGTTTGGGCGCTACTCCGCATTTTGAATCTTGTATAAATTAAATCTTACATAGTACAGTAAAATACTGGTTTAGCGCCTATTCCACCGATCGGAAGGTGAAATATGAAATCCTGCATCATATGGAGGTAAAATAATGGAACGGCGCCTACTCCACTTCGGCCTATTCGTCGCGATGAAACAGAAACATTTGTCAGTGTGGTTTGGGCGCTACTCCACTTTTTGAATCACTTTTGGTTGCGAATGGAACGAAAGTGGTTTAGAAATAGCTAATAACATAAATGATGGATCTACAAACTTTGCGGTTTAAGCCCTATTCCACTTTTAAAATCTTATTTGGTTGCATTAGGTCGATCCCTGCGAATCTACCGTTTACCGTTATGTAACTAAAAGTTAAACTCTTTTAGCTGTTGGTCTGAAAGTTTAATAAAGTGAACTATTTGTTTATAGTGACTAATGAATACCGATGTTTTACCTCGATCAACTACAGCAGATTCTCGGATTGACCACTAAGCCACTACTTTGGTTGTCAAGTTTTATAACAAGAAGTTTCACACACAGTTTGTTAACTAATCGAACTATATGAAAATAGTAAGCTAAAATTCAGGACAGATTGCCTCTTGTCTCTTCATAAAGCAAGAATAAGCATACACCTACAGGCATACACACATTCTATTTCTATGACCCCAGATTGGGGTACCAAGGATATCTGAACTTTAGGATACCGTAAACATTAAACTAAAATATGGGACAGTTTGTCTCACGTCTCTCCACGAAAGTAAGAAATAGCGCACAGGCATCCACGCACGCACATTCTATTTTAGTGACCAGATTGGCTCGAGGACATCTAAATTTTAATTTAAAATTAAATTCAAACAGACGATACAACCTTACCCGTACATACAAATAATGTATTGAGTAGTTCTCTCACATTCTGCTGTCGGAGCATACTGCTGGCTTCGCATACTTATACACTTGCCGTTTCCCGTCTAAACTGCCGTATAGCCAATGTCAAAACGGTGTTGCGCCGTTCAACGGTTCGCCGCTGCACTGTACTCATTCGTGAACCGCCTGACGATAAACGTATCAGGCAGCCGTTGTGTGTGTATACATTATCATTTACAATGTCGAAGTCAGCAACATTGCATCATGCATTAATTTGCTTAGTCGAACTTTATTGTATTGTAAGACGATCGCTGTACATGTTGTAGTCCGTAATTAAAATTCGAGTTTGCGCGAACTTCCTATACCTAATGATTTTCGTCAAACTGGGGGTGTTTCTTAAATAAGAATATTACCAATTCCGCTAGCTTATTATAAATGAGTGATTCTTTCCTTATTTTTTATATTTTTTTTTATTTTTTTATTATATATTTTTTTTTTTTTTGTAATTAGCTGGTTATAGTCTAGGAAATCTTTGAAAAGCCCATCCCATTCCCATTGCTGAATTTAGAAACCGTCATCCTTTGCATGAAAGGATTTATTAAAGTTTGTTAGTTTTAGTAGTATGACGATTTTACACTCGCTTTGAGTTTAACTGCAACATAAAATTAACTAAGTTTTTAACGCGAGTTTGCTCACGTTGATTGTTCTGCATACAACAAATTTTGTAAGGATTTTACATACTTATGTATATCCTGATTTCTGGCTCTCAAAAATGCCATTTTATTATTTTCATGAGTGTGATGTCATTCAAAATTTTATATCAAGGTTAATTAAACAAACATACATACTTTATAATAATACCTATTGTAACAGCATGGTATCGGCTTCACCTTTGTCGGCGAGGTAAGAAGCTAGTTTTGTATTTCATTTCTCACGAAAATTGCAATTTGACAGAAAGGTTTTCAATCACTACGGATTAATTAGACGTAAGTATCATAAATTACTCATACAACCGTGAATATTGTAGTTAAGGTTTAATTTTGTTATGAGGTAAATATTGCTGAAATGGTATTTTTTATGTATAAAACCAACGAATTTTAATCATAAAATTACATTCGCTCCAGTATCTTCCAGTGATCTACATCATCCTACAACTATAAAATGTGAGTAAGTACTACCTACTAAGTTTAACATAGTTGTCAGCTACGGACCTGGTTCTTGCCTGCCGGCTGGTCTAACTATCATCAAACTAATTTGATAATGTGATTAATCGCTAGTCAGCTACGGACCTGGTTCTTGCCTGCCGGCTGGTCTAACTATCATCAAATTAATTTGATAATGTGATTAATCGCTAGTCAGCTACGGACCTGGTTCTTGCCTGCCGGCTGGTCTAACTATCATCAAATTAATTTGATAATGTGATTAATCGCTAGTCAGCTACGGACCTGGTTCTTACCTGCTGGCTGACGTAACTATCCCCATCATACCATCCATGCCATCTTCTAGTAATCTATATCCCATTAACATTCTCCTCTCCATAATTATTGAGGTTGGTTACAGTTAAAAAATTAATCTTAGTGTGTTCTATTTAAGGTCTGACACGGAATCAGAATACCAATCACAAAGGCCTACTGCTGCAGTAGCCAAGGTGACGAAAAAACAGCCTAAGAAAAATGTGGTGAAGCGCCAAGCACCTGAGAGCGCCGACTACTCATCAGACTCTAAGTCAAGGTAATTTATATTGCTGCTTCTATGTTTAGGTGTTTGTGGTAATTTAAAATGATATACGCACTGGTACATGATGGTTAGTGAATTTAGAACTGTAAATCAATTTCCGATCATATTCAATGCAGGAATGATGACAGTTACATGAAATTATTATATCCCAATATGTATTACGCTATTAATTCCCCATAGAATTCAACAGAGGTGTATAATACTCCTTAATTTCGTTATTTAAGAAATAAATGCAAATTATTATAAATAAAATGTGTAATTGTTTACAGTAAAAGAGGCATCTTGAGCACGGACCTCTTTGGTTTGGAGGACGATCAAAAGACGAAGACCTCAAGCGGGGACTTCGGTTCATCGCTCATCACCCGTGTTGCCAACGGCAAAGTACGGCGAGCGGCAGACCTTACAGGAGAGTTCTACGTGGAAATCAAGGTATTTTCGAAAGACGAAGTTGTCTCTACCCCCATGGAAGAACGATGGAAGAAAGCCCAGGTCGCGTTAAAAGTACAACTAGATCGCAACACTCCCCAGTGGGACGGGCTGCAAAGGTTTATGAGACGAACTCACGAATTATTTGACAATTCCGAGCCTGTCTTTTATAGGGATAGTGTGAATTTAAAATAAGTTGGCTTTAAATTGCTGGGGACACCAAATTAATTGTATTGATTATTGCAGAATCTACTAGTATTGTTAATCTAATCCTAATTAAGCGTACAAAATTAGTTGACGTAATTATAATCTAAAATGCCTTTCTGTACCGTTTGTAACACATCAGTTGAGCGCAGTCACTGGATAGGTCATTTACGTAGTACTAATCATAAAAACAAAAACATTTCGCATTTTTGTGAAGGTGTTGAAATAATACATTCTGCATTTCGTAATCGTATAGCTTCTTATAGAATTACCGATCCGTCTGAGAATTGTTCTCTGGAACCATTTCTTAATAATAATTTGGACAGAATTAAAACTTTAATTGACATGTCTCTTAAAGAACATACTTGTATAAAAGTTAATTTTGAATATTTTGCTTTGTTTTTAATGTTTAAAAATGATTCTCAGGAGATGAAATCATTTGCCACAAAAAACGTAACTCTACATCAGAATTATGAATTTGATTCACTATTGTCTCAAGTCAAAAATACTTTTAAAAAAAAGATAGAAGAATTTCAGGATCGAGACAGTGGATGGACGTTCTTGAGCAGTTCTCATTTGGAAGTCAATGTTAACAAATATCAACCTTTGCGTGGTTCAGGCTTTATCGAATTGCCTTCTGCAATAAAATCTAAAAAGCATGTGTTAATATCCGCAATAATGATGACTATTGTTTTTTATGGTCTGTTGTAGCTGCTTTATATCCAGCTAAGACTCATTCTGAAAGAGTATCTTCTTACCCTGATTTTCGTAACGTGTTAAATGTAAAGGGCATGTCATTTCCAGTGAATTTCTCAGATATTGCGCGGTTCGAAGTGAATAACCCCGAAATTTGCATTTACATTTATGGTTTAAAAAACAATACTATCATAGGACCGCTTTACAAACCAAAAGCTTTGAACGGAAAGGTGATTCATTTACTTTATTTAGAAAGAAATGATTTGTCACATTACTGTCTCATTAAAGACCTGTCGCGACTTGTTAAGAATCAAATAACAAAACACCACAGTAAACTGTACTTTTGTGACGTTTGTTTAATGTTTTTTAATTCATGTGATAATCTTAATTCACATAGTTGTGGAGGTGTCGCCACTGAACTACCTCCAAAGGGTTCTTTCATACAGTTTAAAAATTATAATAGAAAGCAATTCGTACCATTTGTTATATACGCAGATTTTGAAACAATGCTAGAACGGTATGAATCTTGTGACCCTGACCCCACTAAGGCGAGTACTGTAACACGACAGCGACATGTGCCTGTAGCTTACGCTTATCATATAACGTGTACGCTAGATGAATGCCACAATCGTTACTTTTCTTATCGCGGTTCGGATTGTGTATCAAATTTTGTAAAGTCTATCTATAAAGATGCACAAAAAATTTACGATATTTTACAAAATAGTGTTCCTATGATTTATTCAAATGATAATGCTCGTGACTTTGAAAACGCGATAACATGTCATATTTGTGAACACTTCTTGTTCGGCGACAGGGTTCGCGATCATTGTCACTTGACTGGTAAATATCGTGGCGCAGCTCATAGTTACTGTAACTTACAATACAAAATACCAACATTTTTGCCAGTATTTTTTCATAATTTGTCCGGTTACGATTGCCACCTTTTCATAAAAGAATTAGGTGAAGCTCCTGGATCTATTAAAGTGATACCTAAAACAAAAGAAAACTATATTTCATTCACTAAGTTTATTCCGATTTCTACTGGGGAAAGCATTCAGGTTCGGTTTGTAGACTCTTTCAAGTTTTTAGGAACTAGCTTAGAAAAGTTGGCTAGTACAATGAAAAACCAAGACTTTAAGCAATTGAAATCTCATTTTCCTAATAAAAAACAATTTAACCTACTCACTCGTAAAGGAGTGTATCCATATGACTATATGTCTCAATGGGAACGTTATGAAGATACGTGTTTACCCTCTAAAAAATATTTTTTCAACTCCTTAACTAATGAGACAATTACCGACGAAGACTATGAGCACGCTCGGTCTGTTTGGTCAGTGTTTAATATTCAAAACATGGGTATGTACACAGATTTATATCTCAAAACAGATGTTCTGTTGCTAACAGATGTATTTGAAAATTTTCGAAAAACTTGTAAACTGCATTACAATCTCGATCCCGCGTTCTATCTTACAGCACCAAGTCTATCTTTTGATGCAATGCTTTTAAAAACAGGAGTTCAATTAGAATTGATTAGTGATGTTGAAATTTTTAGAATGATACAAAAAGGTATTCGAGGAGGAGTTTGTATGTGTTCCAAAAGACATGTCAAAGCCAATCATAAATATTTAGATACTTACGATCCAACTCGTCCAAATTCATTTATCATTTATTTAGATTGTAACAATTTATATGGTTATAGCATGTGTCAATCCCTACCTTATTCCGATTTTAGATTTATGAATAGACAAGAAATTGATTTTTTACAATTGAACTTAGCAGATATCAGTGATACTGCAGAAAACGGATACATTCTTGAAGTTGATTTAATATATCCGGAGAATTTACACATGGAACACAATGACTTTCCCTTTTGTCCAGAAAAATGCTTGCCACCTGGTGGTAAGAATAAAAAGTTAATACCAAATTTGTACGATAAATATCACTATGTTATTCATTACATACATTTAAAAAAATGTTTACAGCACGGTTTAGTATTGAGAAGGATCCATCGCGCTATTACATTTAAGCAAAGTTGTTTTTTAAAGCAATATATTGATATTAACACTCAGTTACGGCAAAAAGCAGAGTCAACGTTTGAACAAGACTTTTTCAAATTATTGAACAATAGTATTTTTGGAAAGACGCTGGAAAATAATGAACATCGAATAGACGTTAAGTTAGTAAACAAGTGGTGTGACTCGACCAATAAAACAAAAAAGACTACTTGTGCTGAAAAATTGATAGCCAGCCCATATTTTCATAGCGCCTCTGTATTTTCTGATGATCTAGTGGCAATCCAAATGAAACCTGTGCGTATTATACTTAATAAACCAATATACATAGGGTTTGCAGTATTAGAATTATCTAAGACTCACATGTATGACTTTCACTACTCTATCATAAAACCTTTTTATGGTAACCGAATTGAATTGTGCTATACTGACACAGATAGTCTAGTATATGATGTACAGAGCAATGACGTTTATAAAGACTTCAAGCTCCATTTTCTAAAATATTTTGATACCAGTAATTATGACTGTAACAATGACTATAACTTACCAATTATTAATAAGAAGGTTCCAGGACTGTTTAAGGATGAAATGGGTGGTAATATTATCAAAGAATTCGTAGGACTGCGCTCAAAGCTTTATTGTATTAAAACGTTAAACAAAACTATTAAAAAGGCAAAAGGTACAAAAAAATGTATAACCAAAAATTTTAATATGTTAGATTATAAAAATGTTTTGTACAATAATTGCAATGTTATTCGCAAAAAAAATGTATTGTTTAGGTCAATAAAACATGAAATATTCACTCAGGACGTAAATAAAATTGCACTTTCAAGCAATGATGACAAACGGTTGCTATCATTTGATAAAGTATCTACTTTAGCTTGGGGTAATGCAAATATATTTATGTAATGCATTACCATAATTTTAAGTGTATATTCTATTTGAAATATGATTAGACATAAATTAATTTAAACTTTTTACAGTCTGTTCAACCGATTTTGACTTCTATTCAGTAGACATAAGGATGGTATTAAAAGCAAAAAACGTGGTTACCGTTCACTGCAGCTGTAATTTTTCACGCAACCAACGCAATACAAGTCAAAATCGCTTGAACGAACTGTAAAAAATGTATGTACCTACTAAACATGTACTTAAATAAATATAATATTTTAGTTCATAAATCTGTTTCATTTCCACTCCCGCTGACAAAGCGCATTGCGATGACTGGTTTGTGTAATACAATACCGTTCGCACACTTGTCGCTTCATGTTGCCCATCAGGTTGAACGTGATAAAACATGAAATTGATTACAGTGCAATGTTAGGAGTTTGCATTTCTTATTAATATAACTACTTGATCATACATCACAAGGCAGTTAGCCGGAGCAGTCATATCACGTTGAATAAAAACGAAACGAATTGTAAGTATTGTACAAGGTACCTACCCATGTATTTATAACATTATTGCATCATGTTGATTATGTAATTATAATTAATTATTATTTCATTTGTTTCAGATCATTGATAATGTGTGATTCTCCAGATATTATCGACTTCTCACAATACGCTCAAGGTTTTCCGACTCCGAGTTTAAGCTGGCATATCCCAGATTTGCCAGAACAACAAACACCTGCTAATATGGAACCTAGAAGACGAGACTACGGACCCGCCAACAAGAGACCTAGAGCCAGAAGGGAGTGTCTAAAACAGAAGTCATCTCTGCCTACATGTGAATCATACGTTATAAACAATGAGAAGAAAAAAGGTTTACGACTGATCCAGGTACAAGTGTTGGATATCAGTGAACAGCAAGAACCTGCAAGTGACAATCAGGGTGTGGTAATGTTAAGTGCGCAGTATGTAGTGACTGAATTGGTGGACCATGTAATGGAGGAAACGCAATCGTTAATTAACAAAATATCGAGAAAACTTTGTGGGGACAGTTGTTATTATTAACATGTGTCATTATTTTGTAAGTACCTACTTCATAAGATAATGTGTAAGATTTGTAGTAATATTATTAGGTATGTAACATTTATTTGCTTTCTTATTCTTTAGTGTTTATACATATTAGGTTTTTATGTTGAGTAAGTTTTGAATGTATAAATTATTAAAATATGAAATATGTAAGTTTTACTGTAGTTAACTTAGCAGGTAGGTAAGTAGGTAAGTTAAAAAAAAAAAAAAAATAATTGCTTTGTATAATCTAGTTGGTACAGCAAAAGTTTTGACATTTATTTGCTTTCTTATTCTTTAGTGTTTATTCATCTTAGGTTTTAAATGTATAAATTATTAAAATATCAAATATTTAAGTTTTATCGTAATTAACTTTTGTATGTAGATACTATTAATTTCTTTTATACAATCGGAATAATGTTCATACATCACAAGTTTGTAAGTTAAGAATGTAGGTAGGTATACACAAAGCGAACATTAAATAAACTATGTAGTGGCAGTTGTTATTATTAATGGGTAGGTAGTTATAATTAGTTTCTAATAATTGTAAATAATATGAAAAAGTAAATAAAATTATATTCTTTTATAATTTAAATTATGTTTTATTTTGTATTAGGTACTTATTTATACTCGAACTCTAAATTAGCTCTAGTCTAATGATATATAATATAGTGTTTATTTGCTAACAGTTTTTTTATTACAATAAATCGTTTTAAATCATGATGTAGGTATTTCAAATTTTGTAAGTAATATCATTTTGCTGCAGCTAATTTAAAGTTTGATGATTAAGTTACCCTGAAAACATTTAAATAAAACAACCATAAGTAATTAATTAATCATTTTTATTAACTGCATAGGTATGACAAAATAAATTAAAATAGATTAAATACAGACATATTATTATCAACATACCATTTTCTAATACACACCGCATTATTTAATGCACAATTCATTTTATGGTTCACACAGTTAAAATTACTTTTATTTCTACAGAACTTTTTCTTTAATGTTGCAAAATTAGGACATCCCTTCTCACCTATGTCGATCACTTCACAGTTTGCACACATGTCTTTAATCCACTTTATTTTTTCCAAACCCTTTGTAATAATTTTTTTATTTTTTAAATACGGTACGATGACGTGTTGGAACTCTCTGTAGTCTATATAGCCCTCACTCCAGAAAATTCCACGATTTCTTTCCAACCATCGCACTTGCTTCTTTTCTTCTTGAGTTAAATAATAAAACGAATGCGGTGGTTTAACCAAGAACGTCTGTGTGTGCTCATTACTTACTATGGCCACTTCCTTGACGATAAAATTATTGTCTAAATCTTTGAATCCTTGGAGTTCGACAATGATGAGGTCCGCGTTCATGATATCTTCTTCACAATGTTACTTAATGGTTTGTATTCAACAATGCAATCGTTCAGAATGAGACAGTATGCTGAAGTTTGATCTGGTATCTCTGAATCACTCTCAATTTCTACCCTCACATCCACAACAGGTCCAGTCTTTAGATTATCAGCTTGTCTAGAGCAATCGACTACAAACAGCGGTGCTAAATCCCTAAATTGTTTCTCGCTTAGTATGGGCTCCGAGCGACGTCCGTAATACGACTGTTGAAATCTGGTGTATTGCTCGTATAATAAAGCGATTCTGTTATTAGCAAAACTCACATTTAAGTTTTCATAAGGAAAATAGGTTGAATTGAGATACACTCTAACGTCTCGAATATAACAGTGATCGAATTGAGACATGTCAGAACTTGCATTGTTTTTTCTATTTGTCTGTAGACCAATAATAATGTATCTTGGTTTTTCTATTTGAGATGAAGTTTTGATAGACCAGGTATGTTTTGTAGTTTTAGGCAAGGCTGGATATTCGTACAGATCCCAATTTCTGTATATCATTTGAAGTGGGCGATCTTTCTCTAATACTTTTAACAAACCAATTTTTTCTTTGTCTGATACTTTAACATGCGGTACGCGCCATATGATTTTGTTGATCTGAACATCATCCACTACTTCGCCAGTATTAAGTTTTACAGCGTTCAAATTAGTGTTACTTCGTAATAATATCAGTTAGTTAATTATCTGTTGTTTATATCTATCAGCCTGATGTGTATGCAGCTTATGTTTTTTTGATTGATTGGAAAGTATATTGCGTTCTTAGGAATTTCTATGATCCTGTATCCAGGTGGTACATTAAGTGCAAATTCGTGAATAATATGACTTGGTTCACCGTTTACATATGAACCGCTTACAATATCACATTCAATCCTGACTACGGTCGTAGGTAGAATGTTGACTGGAGACTGTGACACATGCCATTTATTTGCTTTCAAGATTTGTTTGTTAAATCCTAATAGTCTTCTAAAAGAGTCTTCTTTGATAAAATTAATGTCTTTTGTACAGAATATTGTAGTTTTTAAAGTATTATTATTGCACCGTAGTTTGATCGCTGCATCTTTTATTTCGGATTTTAAATAATCGCTGATATCTTGCAATTCATAAGTGCCTTCCGGTATTTCAATAACTTCATTAAAACCATAATAGAACTTATTATTACTTTTATCAATGTTTGGAATAGAATTAAAAGTTGAAAAGTGCAATAAAGCACACTCATACTCTCCATCTAGTTGCAACGTATTAGGATAGTATGTAGTTAACACTGACGAGTCTCCAGTTATAGACAAAGTGAGCGACATCTTGCAAATGATTGAAATTAAAGAAAATCATATATTTTATAATACATTTTTATTCCAAAAAGTTGACAAATAATTTAAACATAAATGACCACAATTGATTGCGTTAAATTTTTGATATCTTGTGTAGTTATAAAACACATTACAATTTTTGAAATATTGCATCAATTCCATTGGAGGTTTTAAATTTCCATAGCTATCAAAGTATTCACAGTGATTGTAAACTTTAGCATAAGCTACCCAATGCGTTCCTTCGTTCTTAGAATCGTCTAAGTTAACGATACCACATTCAATACATTTCGCCTTCCGAGGTAGTTGATCCTTCATGTAGACCCCACGAAAATATGCGATGTCTCTTGAATACTTTCGGATGTCTATATTAGTTAGAGGGCGATTGGGTAGCAAATTATTCAGTTTTTTGAAGATGTTATAAACAATCCTTTACCACTTTTATATGGCTTAATGTATAAACCCTTGCCCAACACTAAAGCCTCCATAGCTTTATTATGTCGTTCTGTTTCTTGCAAATTTTGTTTGCTTGCTTTGTAATCATTGACGGTTTTTGCAATGCCAGCTGCACCACCAGCTAAAGTTCCTAAAGCCGATAAACCAGCGAAAATTGGAATTAAAGGTAGAATTCCTCCAGTCTTTGGTAGGGGTATTACTCGGGGTACTCGGATTCGATGATGAGTGTTTGAAAATAACTTTTTTGCGGTTAAATAAGCTGCTTTTATTAAAGTCTTATTATCTTTGCGTTTGAGTTTCTTAATTTTTGATTTTATTTTTGAAACTAAGGTTTTAAATGTTTTGATGCCTAATCCAGACTTTAGTTTCGCTTTCATAACTTTGTTCACTAACCAAGAGCTTAGTTTTTCACCTTTCCCGGCATCTTTTGATTTAAGTCTTTGTTTAGCCATGTTAAGTAGTTGTAAATCGGCTTTGTGACGATTTGCTAAGTCTGTATGGTTTGTATACGCAATGTCGTGTTGCTTGCAAGCTTCGTCTAGCTTATTTACACCTGGGTCACCTCGCGCTAAGCGTTTGTGAAGTTTGGTTCCTGGTCCGCAATAATTGTATCCTGGCAAATGAACTTCGAATGGTAGATTATTAATTATGCTGTTAACTAGTCCACCTCCTTGCATAATTCAAATTATAATGATAGCATTTCAAATGAAAAATGGTTATATAATATCTTAGTCCATTATTGCAGTTTTTTCAATCCAACTGTTTTCTGCACTGTTTAGACCTAACCATTTGACATACAATTTATTTCCTTTCTTTTTCAAAACCTTTTCTATCAAATAAACATCAGGATAGTTAGATCTTTGCAGTTCTTGTTCGTAAAAAGCTCCTAATACGATTTGTTTTCGTTGATCTTCTATGTGATATGTTACTGGTATAGTTTTATTTACTTTTTTTATAATAAATAATTCAGTTGACCAATTAGGAGTGTAACCTTTCTCAAAACTATGTTTGTATTTACTTATACGAACACAATCACCAACTTTGAATTTAGGCTTCCACTGTACTAAATCATGTTTTTTTATTTTTTTTATATTTTCTTTGATTACTTGTTCATTACATTTATTCACATCAACCGGTTTAAATTGAATAGTACGATGTTTTGTGTTGTTATATCTCTTCAATGTATCTTTCAATGGTAGACCTAACCACTTATAGTTTCCAATGAGACTAAAATGTTTATATAATTTATTTTTTACCGTTCTAATAAGTCTCTCTACAATTGACGCTTTTTTAGTAGAAAACGTCGAGTAATGGTTAATGTTGTGCTTTTTCATAAGTGTTTGAAAAGTGATGTTATAAAATTCTGTCCCCATATCAGTTTGTAAGTTAACAGGATTATTACGACTACTAAGCAGTATATGTTTGAATGCACGAGTGACATCAAATTTATTTTTCGATTTTAACGGTTCAGCCCAGGCATATTTTGAGAAGCAGTCAATCACAACTAAGATGAAACTGTAACCTTTGTTATACTTTTTCAGGTTTTGCATATCCATCAAATCTGCTTGCCATAAGTCGTGGATTCCTTTCAGAATAACAGAACGTCGAAAGAAATTTCTTCGTGCAGCTTTGTGTATTTCATTTACAATTTGCTGTTTTACCATTACGGGGTTTTTTGAGGTAATTTATGTAACTCTGCTTTAGTATAAAACTTATCTTGCAAATGAGTTAAAACCTCAGGTATCTTATCTTTTAAAGTAGCTTGAACTGTCGCCTTTGCATCTTTTATGATTTGAGAACGCAATGCACCAATCAGATTATTACGTTCTTTAATCGTATTAGCATTCAATCGATCTACATAATCCTTGCTCACAGCCAGATTATTAAATTCTTTTAACGTGTTAGCATTCAATAGATCTACATAATCCTTGTTCACAACCTGATTATTTAATTCTTTTAACGTGTTAGCAATCAATCGATCTACATAATCCTTGTTCACAGCATCGTCTGCTTCTACTGGAGATCTAATTCCTCTCAGTCTTGATGTTTTTAAATCAAAATCTCCATTTTCTGATTTTAACAATGCATTCTCATTAAACTCAAATATTTCTGATAAACGCAGTCTTTTGTGAATGTAGTGTCCGAATTTGTCTACGTTCATGTTTAAGGTGTATTGTATTGAGAGGCTGATAGTAAAATAAACACATTTTTTATTTATTTATAACTTTACTTTCACGCAATTCTTCAATGATAGATATAATTTCATTATCTAATCCTGTGTTGCCAGCATCTCTAGATGCAATTAATAATTTCAACCTTTCCACTAATTCATTAGGATCATCCCAGTACACTAAATCAACGTTTTTTCTCCACTTTTTTAGTAACGGTAGACCCTTTCCCTGAACTGCATTCTTCAATTTAAAAAGAGGTTTAATAACTTGCAAATATTTTTGACCTTTATTACTTTTTATTGGCTTACTTGGCTCATAGTCTCGACGATGTGCATTTGTATCAATTAGCATCGACTTATAATTTTGCATATCACTATCTGTAACCAAACTTAAGTCTACATCTTTCTTAAGCAATAACTGTTTTAAACCAGGTGTATTTCGGTATTTACATCCAGCCACGGTGATGTATTGATCGTTGATCGTTATGAAAGCAGAACCTAACATCAGTTTCCCGCGCTCTGCTCTAACCCCAAATGGAATATCTACCAACGCTTCTGAAGATAATGACCAGGATGACGTATCACAATCTTGATTCCTGTCAACTACTGATTCATAAGAAGAGGCACTGCTGATATCGGATTCATATTTGTCTTCATCACTATTATTATCGTTACTTTCTGCGCTACCGGTTCCTTCTTTCTGCACAGATTCGTTAATAAACGGAACATCAGCAAAATCATCACTAGCACGCAGTAGAGGAGTTTGCTTACTAGCATTAGCAATTAGATTTAGAGGTTCTGTTACAGGTTTGAAAACAGACTCCAGTGCTTGTTTATTGTTAATCTCAGCATCTCTCATTTTTCGTACTTTTATCTTTACAGCTTTTGCCGCATCAACAATTTGTCGTTTCAAGGATTTTTCCATATTGGTAAAATAGGTTGTAATGATTGTGGTTGTGTGTTATTGATGTAGTGTCGTAAGTTGAATAATAATGTCAAGCAGGTAACAGCCTTTTATATGTATTCGTGTTCTTAGTCAAAGACTACAAACGTGTCAAATTTACTTCTGTAACATCCTTTGTTTTTGGAACAATCTTTATTAATTACAACATAATTGAAAGGTATACTCCATATTTTAGAACACATTTCACGAAATTCAATCCATGTCATGTCAGTGTTGACGTGTTCTTCATAAACATGTCTCATATTTCTTTCATCTTGCTTAAACAGTACGATTAGATTTGCGTTGTCTCTTATTAACTGCTTAGGGATTTTACTATACGTCTGATTTAGATAAAAACAATCGATGAACTTGTGTCTCCCCATAGCAAAATAATCACGCATACTACTTTGATTTTCACAAGCAACATCATCAAATACAATTACTGAATTCGGTTTTGCGGTCTGAACACTCAGTACTTGCTCATTTTCATGATATTTCTGAAATGAAATGCCTGGTACTCGTTGCAAGACCTTTTCTAAAAAAACGTACTTGGGTTGTTGCAAGGTTTTCGAATAAACATAAACATTTTGAAATCTTAAGCCATTCTCGTGTATAAGAAGACCAATTAATAAATTAGTTTTTCCACAATTTGACGGTCCACAAATGATGCATCGTACCGATTTAGGTAATAATTCTCCATGACGTAAACCAGTCTCCTGAGAATGAACACAAAGCTTATTTACGTGTAACGATTGTGGTTGTTTTACAAATTTCATGACGACTGCTTGAACGGTTATATTAATAATGAGTTAATTATTGTATTACGTTGACATTTATAACTCATTGTCGCTAACTCGAGCAAATGTACGAACAACCTTACCATGGTTGTCCTTCAATATAAGATAGTGAGTGTTTTCTAAATTAGATTTAACCGAATCTTGTATCTGTCGGTGGAACAAATCTTCTGTTTGGGCTGTATAGCTGTTCTGGTGTTTTGAAGAACCGTTATCTGTATTTTTCTGACCAATTTGCAAATCTTGAATAAATATAACCTCGCCACTAGAATTCTTGATAATAAGTTTATTACAAATATCTTCTAAATCAGATTTCACTGAGTCATGCATTGTAGTTAACTTAGTTATGACAGGTGTATTTAGTTTCGTGATAATTCAACCTTCTCACTACAGTAGTAAAGATCGAATGTAGCGTTAAATTACTGCGATCAATTATTTATAACACCTTCCCTGCTAATAATAATGAGTCAATTAATGTGTTACATGCAAACCACACTGAAAAATATTTCTGTATCATCGCGAGGAATAGGCGCCGAAATGGAGTAGGCGCCGTTCCAGTATTATACTTCCTTACGATGTAGGAATTCATATTTCACCTTCCGATCGGTGGAATAGGCGCTAAACCAGTATTTTACTGTACTATGTAAGATTTCATTTATACAAGATTCAAAATGCGGAGTAGCGCCCAAACCACACTGAAAAATATTTCTGTTTCATCGTGTGGAATACGCGCCGAACCAGTATTTTACTGCATTATGTAGGATTTCATGCTCAGTCCCTTTCATTTATATTATTGGAGCACGCAACTCCACGAGCGAAGCGAATGTGGATTAGCGTGCCCAATAATATCCTACTGCTGTGAAACCCTTGCTCACGGAAAACCATAAAAGGGCAAGATTACAGTTTGCTTAGAATCACACTTCGATTGGAGTAATGTCATCTTTACAGATGAAAAAACTTTTAGGTGCAGTGAACACGGACGCTTATGTTTGTGGCGGCGAAATAATACGCGTTTTACAAGTGGTCACGTAGTGCCCAATATGCAATCTGGTCATATAACAGTGAACATGTGGGGATGGATGAGTGCAGCCGATCCGGGAGAACTAGTCAGGCTACCAAGTCGAGGAAATAGTGCAAAGTGCTGGAGGAGACCATGTTGCTTATCATTTATGGAGTGTTATCGTTCAACGGTGGAATAATCAAAATGAGCGTACTCCAGAAGCGTTAAAGGCTCATTGTTTACAAATATGGGAGAGTAGGTCGTCGTGGTTCAGATTTGTGTAAAAATTTAATTAATTCAATGCGTTCCCATATCATGCAAGCTGTTTATCAGCCAGACCCGAACTATTAGTAAATAATTATACTTAATTAATATTATTTTACTTAGTGCTTATTATTTATATTAACTGGAGACCTGGTTATGTGTGTAACCTGTGTAACATATTACTTACGTATTTTAAATAACTTAAAAAGTTATGAACACTTCAAGTTCAAAAAACATAATTTTTATTTTTTTTTATGTTATTTACTAAACATTGTTTTTGTGCAATTGAAAATTGCAAATTGTAGTTTTTAGCCTACCTATTTAATCCATTTAATCAGTTTGACTTTTGTGATAAAATAATCTGGTCTCCTGTTGGTTTTTATTGAGGTTACATAAGCTTCAATCCTCTTTCCAATTTTGGAAACGAATACTTAAGCTATGGCCTCAATAAGAAGTTGTACATAATATTATAATGTTATACGATATTTAATAAAGTAAATGTTAAGTGTGAATAATAAACTGTAAGAAATAAATCTCTAAAATTTTTTGATAGTGCCTTTTTGTTTGGCGAGCCTGTTTACCTGCTGTGACTCTGCTCTTTTTTCTGGTTGCTAAGTAACTACCAACTCGAATACCTACTAATTATTAAAAGTTGAATCCACTCGTTATTCGTATCGGTTTCTTTTGATAATAGACTTAACATTTACGAAGTGTTATTCAATGTCTATTAGACCGGAGGTATCAAAACCGCTTGCCGTGTATGAGGTTGGAGGTTCAAATCCTAGGCACGGCATGTGCTTTTTTTGTCATGCATTATATTTTTATTAAAAGAAAGTATTTTTCTACTTTGTTTTAGTAATATTTAAAAACAATTAAACAAGAAAAATAAAATATTGTAATAAACAAAACTTTGATCTTATTTTACCACAAAGATTACAATTTACAATACAATTACATTGACATTTTACAATTTGACTTGATAATTTACAGTTCTCATAATATGACACGACATATTTTGCCAACTGACACCAAACAGGTTCCTAGACAAGTGACATCCTTTAACGCAACATCAAACGTTGTAGTTATAACTTGAGGGGATGGATTAATTTTATAAAGAAAACGTAAGTAAGTGAAATTAATGGATACCCTCAAATTGTAACATCTATCGATTAGACAGAGACCTAAAGATAAAGTTACTCGGACGATAGTAGATAACAATTTCATCACAATTCTTAAGGTCTCGCTGGCTAGTTCGTGAAACAGCTGGTATGAATATGACGACGTTTGGTGATGCGATGATGGTTCGAATCCAAGTCGACACAATTAACTCTTTTTGTAGTATTCTTTAAATTATTCGTAACGGGTTCAATGTTGTACCAGTATAACATTTTAAAACTTGAGGGACACATACTGACGCCTGTGTGCATTTAGTTAGGACAAAAATATAAAAAAAATTACACCCATTTTTATTTACGGGGGTATAACCTACAGGTGACACTGGGTATTGTCATTGTGTAAAGTTAAGACTTTAAAGGACATGCGATTTTTATTATTCCTGTAGAAATTAAAAGTAAAATTGCCTTGTGATAGAAAAAAATGAAAAAAACCATAAAACTTTTGTCATCTACAAGTGACACTGGGAATTGAACAGATAATACATTTCGTAAATAATTAATCATAGTTGTGAAGAAACCAACGCCATCTAGTTTGATTTTCGAAAACTTCAACTCAAACGTTCACAGGAAAATAGACATTAAGGCGGTGAGAGCCGTAAAAACGTCGTTTTGTTTAGTGTTTTATTCGTAGATAACACGTATTTAAATTTTGAAAAAAATATATTACTTAGTTCAGACTTCGATCTAGAAATTTCGGCCGTCCGATACACGATTACTTGCACTTTACTGCATCCAATTAAATCGCAAAGACAAGTCTAAATTATGATCTATATCTTATTTCATTTGATTTATATTAGGCTTTGAACAATAAAACTTATGCCATAATAAAGGTCGTAAAAAATGTAATTTATAACGGCTATCATAATTTGAAATATCAAAATATTTATATCACTAATTCCAATGTCAAGTGTTTTCAGCTTCGCAAACGCTCGCCCTGAGCCGTTTAGTCCCGAGCGGAACGTGACGGAGGTCGGACGTGTGCCAATTTTTCGAACCCGCCACCCCCGCTAACTTCTGTCACCGGCTGCGACCGGCACAAATTAGCATGTGTTGAAAACAGTTGAATTTGAACGCTATGCCTATGTAAATAAAGACGTCACGCGCGCAAAAGCTTTATTGGTATTTATTTTTATCACGGCCTATGTTTACCAATCGCATCAAGTGTGTAAAACAGTTGAATTTGAACCCTACACTGGAGCTTATAAAGCCGCCTGACGCGCAAATTTTTGGTTCACTATTTTCAAATCTCAAATAGGTAGGTGCCACAGAATAAAGTTAGTACGGGTGGTTTTATAATGAATATCGGATAGGAAATGAGATTTCTTCATAACATCACGCCTGAATTCTTTCAAAGGGTTGGGCAGGGATACTCAGAAAATAAGTAGGCCCTCAAATGTATTTTTCTGTATACCTACATAAATAAGATTTTTTTTTTAAATTAAGTTTTTTTTCTAATTAGGTATCTTCTTATTTTTTTTGTATTTCAAGGTCAAAATGAAAATCCAAGATGGCGGCTGCAAAAATTTCCAATTTTTCGTCATGGGTGTCGTTTTCGTGATATTTTAGGTCGCTGAAAATGATAGTGGGGTCAAAATGAAAATCCAAGATGGCGGCTGCGAAAATTTCCTAATTTTTCGTCATGGGTGTCATTTTCGTGATATTTTAGGTCGCTGAAAACGATAGTGGGGTCAAAATGAAAATCCAAGATGGCGGCTGCGAAAATTTCCTAATTTTTCGTCATGGGTGTCATTTTCGTGATATTTTAGGTCGCTGAAAACGATAGTGGGGTCAAAATGAAAATCCAAGATGGTGGCTGCGAAAATTTCCTAATTTTTCGTCATGGGTGTCATTTTCGTGATATTTTAGGTCGCTGAAAACGATAGTGGGGTCAAAATGAAAATCCATGATGGCGGCTGCGAAAATTTTCAAATTTTTCGACAGGGGTGTCATTTTCGTGATATTTGAGGTCGCTGAAACCGATAGTGGGGTCAAAATGAAAATCCAAGATGGCGGCTGCGAAAATTTCCAAATTTTTCGTCATGGGTGTCATTTTCGTGATATTTTAGGTCGCTGAAAACGATAGTGGGGTCAAAATGAAAATCCAAGATGGCGGCTGCAAAAATTTCCTAATTTTTCGTCATGGGTGTCGTTTTCGTGATATTTTAGGTCGCTGAAAACGATAGTGGGGTCAAAATGAAAATCCAAGATGGCGGCTGCGAAAATTTCCTAATTTTTCGTCATGGGTGTCATTTTCGTGATATTTTAGGTCGCTGAAAACGATAGTGGGGTCAAAATGAAAATCCAAGATGGCGGCTGCGAAAATTTTTAAATTTTTCGTCATGGGTGTCATTTTCGTGATATTTTAGGTCGCTGAAAACGATTGCGGGGTCAAAACGAAAATCCAAGATGGCGGCTGTGAAAATTTCCAAATTTTTCGTCATGGGTGTCATTTTCGTGATATTTGAGGTCGCTGAAAACGATAGTGGGGTCAAAATGAAAATCCAAGATGGCGGCTGCGAAAATTTTAAAATTTTTCGACATGGGTGTCATTTTCGTGATATTTGAGGTCGCTGAAAACGATAGTGGGGCCAAAATGAAAATCCAAGATGGCGGCTGCGAAAATTTCCTAATTTTCGGTCATGGGTATCATTTTCGTGATATTTGAGGTCGCTGAAAACGATAGTGGGGTCAAAATGAGAATCCAAGATGGTGGCTGCGAAAATTTCCTAATTTTTCGTCATGGGTGTCATTTTCGTGATATTTTAGGTCACTGAAAGCGATAGTGGGATCAAAATGAAAATCCAAGATGGCGGCTGCGAAAATTTCCTAATTTTTCGTCATGGGTGTCGTTTTCATGGTTTTAGAGGGTGCTGAAAACGATAGTGGGTTCAAAATGAAAATCCAAGATGGCGGCTGCGAAAATTTCCTAATTTTTCGTCATGGGTGTCATTTTCGTGATATTTGAGGTCGCTGCAAACGATAATCGGGTCAAAATGAATGACTATCGTTTTCAGCGACCTAAAATATCACGAAAATGACACCCATGACGAAAAGTTAGGAAATTTTCATAGCCGCCATCTTGGATTTTCATTTTGACCCCACAATTGTTTTCAGCGACCTAAAATAACACGAAAATGACACCCATGACGAAAAATTTGGAAATTTTCGTAGCCGCTATCTTGGATTTTCATTTTGACCCCACAATCGTTTTCTGCGACCTAAAATATCACGAAAATGACACCCATGACGAAAAGTTAGGGAATTTTCGCAGCCGCCATCTTGGATTTTCATTTTGACCCCACTATCGTTTTCAGCGACCTAAAATATCACGAAAATGACACCCATGACGAAAAATTAGGAAATTTTCGCAGCCGCCATCTTGGATTTTCCTTTTTACCCGACTATCGTTTTCAGCGACACAAAATATCACGAAAATGACACCCATGACGAAAAGTTAGGGAATTTTCGCAGCCGCCATCTTGGATTTTCATTTTGACCCCACTATCGTTTTCAGCGACCTAAAATATCACGAAAATGACACCCATGACGAAAAATTAGGAAATTTTCGCAGCCGCCATCTTGGATTTTCCTTTTTACCCGACTATCGTTTTCAGCGACCTAAAATATCACGAAAATGACACCCATGACGAAAAATTAGAAAATTTTCGCAGCCGCCATCTTGGATTTTCATTTTGACCCCATTATCGTTTTCAGCGACCTCAAATATCACGAAATTGACGCCCATGTCGAAAAATTCGAAAATTTTTGCAGCCGCCATCTTGGATTTTCATTTTGACCGTAATCACGTCCTCTCAAGAAAAAAAAACTAGAGCATAAGAAGTTATGCCCCTCCGTTTTTTTTTTTGTGTTGACATAACGAATAAAATAAAAAAAGAACTTTCCAAATCGGCTTCTAAATGACGGAGTACTGCAGTAACAAACATTAAAAAAAAAAAAAATACAACTGAATTGATATTCTCCTCCGTTTTTTAAGTCGTTTAAAAATAACACATCATTGTTACGTTTAAAAATTAGCTGGACATCACTCACAATGCAGTCATTGGTGTCGTGGGGAATACTTGTTTCTGTCATTCCCGACGACACCACCAGTGGTGTCGTGGGGAATGAACGGTCATTTCGTTGTATTTAAGTTCGCTGAAAACGATAAAGGTCTCAAGCTAATTTCGAGCTTATTGACATTTTACAAACCCTTTGTTTTTTTGGTCCAGAATACTCGGTAAATGATCTGGAAGCTGAATTTAACACAAAAACATGAATGTCAATAAGGTCTAAATTCGCTTGACACCTCAGAAAGTGTCTAGACTATTATGCACATCATTTTTAGGGTGTCAAGCTAATTTCGACCTTATTGATATTTTACAAACCCTTTGTTTTTTTGGCCCAAGATACTTGGTAAATGATCTGGAAGCTGAATTTAACAAAAAAACATGAATGTCAATAAGGTCTAAATTCGCTTGCCACCTCAGAAAGTGTCTAGATTATTATGCACATCATTTCTAGGGTGTCAAGCTAATTTCGACCTTATAGACATTTTACAAACCATTTGTTTTTTTGGTCCAAGATACTTGGTAAATGGTCTGGAAGCTAAATTTAACAAGAAAACATGAATGTCAATAAGGTCTAAATTGTTATGTAACACATCATTGTTATGTAGCTGGACATCACTAACAGCACAATACAGTCGGTGGTGTCGCATGGCGTGGGGAATAGTAGTTTCTGTCATTCCCCACGATACCACACCAGTGGTATCGTTTTCAGTGGTGTCGCTGTCGTGGGGAATGAACGTAAAGTAAAATGGTGCGCGGCGCTTAGTTTTGAATCGTACGGGTAAAGGTCTTCGTGTCAGTCAGATTTTAAATCCACCTTATTCACAAAAATAAATAAGTATAAGTAGTTATTTTTATTTATTTTAACTGTTCAAGTTTACAATGAAATAATAATCTGTCTAAAACTTTCAAAAATACTTACTAGAAAAATAAAACAAAATAAACTTGTATACTAATCAGTTCAAGTTTATCTACTGCATTGCTCTATTCTGTGACGCAACATAGTACCTACTCGAGTTCATGAACTCATGAGCGGTGCGCTTGGCGCGCGTTTCCCGCGCATCGTAATTTATTACGTATCGCTACTCCTTGCGGGGGCTGCGGTAAGCATTTAATACCTACGGCGCTTGCTTGCACCCCGCCTTAAGGTATCCATGCAATTTTGCAGGTACTTTGTACATAAAAAAAATAAAAAAATGTAAACATCCGAATTAATAACCTCCTCCTTTTTTTGGAAGTCAGTTAAAAAATAAAAAAAACATGACTGCTCTGACAAAAACGAACTAAAAAGTAAAAAACAAGTAGTTTGCCCTGACTAAACAGATAAATAAAATTGTCATTGCAGTCGGCGGAAAGCACAGAAGTGACAGTTTTATTATTGTACTTACTGATTTTTTTCTTGTACTTTTTAGTTCGTTTTTTGTCAGAGCAGTTGTGTTTTTATTTTTTAAATTATTATATTTATTTAGTTTTTTTTTTTGTTACAGATTATATATTATACAGTATTCACAGTTTACATCAGTTTAAGGAATTTGACTTTGATCTTAGTTTTAAAAAACTTTATAGCAATAGATGTAGATGAAATCAACGTAAGTAATCATTGTAGCTAAATCAGTTAAAGGTATATAATAAAAACATCCAAGTTAAACTAGATGGTTCAAGTTATCTTGTTAACATTTCAGTTTTGCGTTCTAATAATCGTATCTCAAACCTGGAACATGAAGAATATTATAATATTTATATGCTTGAGCGTGCAATGTGAGAGATTCTATGCAGCAATGAGAGATGTTCAGAGTACCTGTGTAATGCTCATGAAGTCAAGAAGTTGTTCTGGTAAGTGTTGTTTTAAGAGCCTATACTACCTGAAATGGCTTAGCATGATCCTCCGTTATGTCGAAAACATTGCAGCATTAATTTTGAAATAAATATATGGTAAAGTTGAGGATTAATGTTAAGTACTATGTTTGACGAAATCACGACTCCATAAAATTTTCTCGTTAAAACAAAACCTAAAAATAAACGACTTAGGTGACTACTCATCCGCAAACCGCGTTACCCTATTAAAATTGTAAGGCGACGAATCATCCGCAAGTTCGGATGAGTCGTCGCATAGTTAATATTGATGTGGTCATATCGGCCAAATAGACAAACAAACATTGTATGTTCTTCCGTTTCGCCGGTTTCGGTAGCGGCTATGTGTAATAATATCGTGGTTAAATCGAACAAAACTACTTCTATGTTTATGAATCGTTTTTTATTAAGAATATATTTTTTTGAACTGGTAAATCAGAATAATAAGTTATGTAAGTACCTACCTAAATAAATGACATGTAGTTACTGTTTTACTGCAAAAACTTAGGTTTTTACAGTACATTTAAATAAATTGTTAATAAGAATTTTATACTTAAGTGAGAAAATATTAAATAATAACGAAAAACCCGAATAATCTAAACCTTCTTAGTATTAGGTACAAAAAAAAATATTAAACCATTAAATAAAAAAAACAAAAAAACCATGTGTATCACTAATATGATAATTTCTCGATACAATGTCCGAGGCTAATTTCATTATCATTAAACTCTCGCAAACTGATATTAATTTTGTTTTCCTTCAGTATGCTTTCTTCCGTTCTCTTTGAAATAAATCCTTGATTTTTCCACAGATTATAATGGTATTTGGCATCTTTTTTAAGAGTTTTTAATAAAACGGCTATGTTAGGTTTGCTCTTTATTGTCCTATTCAGTCTCGAGTTCCACCATTCTATAGCATCATTAGTTTTGTGCCTGATATTATAAAAACACCATTTATCAGACAACATGGATTTCTTCTCTATCCAAGTATTTAGAAAATAATGGTTAAATTGCGCTGTTTTATCATCCTTTTGTATACACTCACTCAAAACATAAAGCCAACCATCTGAAACTTCAGTATTTGGGAGATATGCCAACGCCATACAACGCCTCACGTGAGCCTTTGACATGTTTGATTTTTTTGTAATTCCAATCAGTTTAGCTTTTTTTTGGACAGCTTTTTTAAAATGAAAAATACACCCTCGAGTAGTTACTTTATCAAATACAGCTTTAGATGCTGTCATCGCACTGGTTTCAAAATCAGTAGTGATTGACTCGGGATCAAATTCGGGAATTTGGCTTTTTATGAGATGGAAGAATATTTCATAACTTGATTGCTTTTTATTTGGAAATAAAGCATACACTGCTGGTATAATATTTGTATGTGTATTAGTACTGCCCACGTCAACATGTAACGTATACAACTGCTTAAAGGGAGGGACAACGGCTTTAAAAGTTCCATCGCAAAATACATGTTTTGCTTTCTTGAGAATTTCTTTGGATTCTTCAGTGGCAAACAGTAATATCCTATCAGTTTTTTCGCTATAATCAGCAAGCAAAAAGTCTTTGTAAACACCAGGAACTGTTACATCTTTCAATTTAAAAAATCGCACAGTTTTAGTTTGCAGTTCTTTATTACGTAGTTTATACATTCTTTTCTTGAAATTGTTGTATTTTGGTAATTTTATATCTAAGTCTAATCCTGTAGACTCTAACTTTTCTACCACCTCCTTATAAATTGTAGGCATAGGAGTACTCTCACTTTTTGCTCTTTCTAAACATTCGTCAATTTTCTCCAATAATTGGTTATTTAAACCACTATAGTGACAACTATGAGGTGTTTCTCTCAGTACAAGGTTACAATCATAGTTAGTAACCAAATTAGACTTACAATTTTGTGAAGCACAGTGCCAAACTATATGTCCGTTTTTATTTTCACGTTTAATATAATAACGATAGTTTCCGTGCATTAGAAGTTTTCCTCCTCGTTGCGACGAAATCATTTTAAATCGCATATTTTCCATGTTCATAATTGTAATTCTAAAATATAAAATAAACAATGTTACAATGTTTTGAATTTATTATTTATCTTGGATAAGTAATAATAAAATATCTGACCTCAAGGCAGCTCAATCACCCGCAAAGAAATACCCTCAAACCTGTATTTTTTTTAAGCCCTGATACAAGTTGCACAAAACGTCTTGTAGTCTGAAATAGTTGGTTAATTATAGTCTGATTTTTAATTCAACGGAATTCTGACAGCTGTATTTTTTTTTGTCGTCATCATCATCGTCTCGAATTATAAAAGAATCACACAAAAAGGTTTTCCTAAAAAAGCTTTGTACAAAAAGGTTTACTTTACCGTAAACAGCACTAAAGCAAAGCAGCAGCAAGCAGGAGGGACTGCTTCTGCTTCTGCTTGAAAAATGGGCTTGTTTTTATCTTTTCAGTTTTTTAAACATAAGTTTTTTACCGCAGTCGGGTTTTTTAATTTTTTTTAATATTTTTTTTATTCTAATTGAAACCAATTCAAGAAAAATTACCAAAATTCAAGAAAGATTTTGTTTTATTTCGCTTAAATGCGTTGCGTTTTTAGTAGGACCGTTTTGTTATTCAACACTTCTGAAATGTCAGAATTCCGTCGAAATATAAATCAGAGTATAAGTGTGTATAATAAGTATTAACAATTTATTTAAATGTACTGTAAAAAAACTCAGTTTTTAGACACGTATTTTTTGCTTTATCATATTAATAAAAAAATACTTAGCTATCACGCATTAAAGTTGGGGAGTGGGGGCTCGCTACGTCACTTGTACGTATAAAACCTAGCTACGCGTGACGTCATGCCATATTTTAACTCAATGTATCGCCGTAATTTTTTGATTACGAAAAAAAGAAAAAATACGTGTCCAATGTTTTTTAATAATCTCTATGACGGACAAAAAATAAATTTTTAGTCATCATCCCTATTGCCGATTTGTACTGAAAAATTTAAATTCGTTTTTTTTTAATTTAACATATTTATTTATTCAAAATAATTACCATTATTAACTATACATTGCTGCCATCTAATAGGAAGGTCATTTATGCCTTTGCGCGATAGAACTCTCGTGATCTAGATTCGAAAAACTGTGTGAAAGCATTTTGTACTGCCTCCTGAGAAGAAAACTTTTTATCACGTAGAAAATTGTCCAAATCACGAAAAAAATGGTAGTCCGTTGGAGCAAGGTCTGGCGAATGCGGAGGGTGACGAATGGTTTCTAATTGCAGTTCCTGTAGAGTTTCCACCATCTATTTCAATTCATTGTTATTCACCTGTGTGGGCGGTCTTCAACGTGGTTCGTTCTTCAAATCAAAGTTTCCATCACGAAAGCGTTTAAATCAAATTCGCACGGTGCGTTCATTAGCAGTCCCCTCTCCAAACGCAACATTGATATTGCGAGCGGTTTCTGCCGCGTTAGTTCCGCGTCGGAACTCGTATTCAAAAATAACTCGAATTTTCGAAGTATCCATCTTTCTTGTCTAAACTGAATAAAAAAACAACTGAAAGTCGATAATAATTATCAACTTTCAGTTGTTTTTTTTATTGAATGTTGCACATTTTTTAAAAGAAGAACTTCATAGGTACCATGTGAAAAAAGTTTCACTCAAAAATCTCAAACCAGGAAGGTTCTATGTGCGGCGGCGCACCGTGAGGGAGGTTGTAAGCTTGGTTAATGGGTAGCTTAATTAGCCGCTAGTGCGAACCGTGTTATTTTGAGCCAGTACAGAATGTTTTTTTACTCGTGGGAACAATTATGGAACCAAATATAAAAAACAAAAACCGACGAGAAGAGGAGAAGGAGAGGAGCGATGCGGGGTCGGAGTCCGACGCCGCATCGGGAGCGAAGGGCGCGAAAGGCTCTTTTAAGAGCCCGGAGTGCGTATTGGTGGCGGCCGCTGGTAGGAGGAGTGCCTTCCTGAAGCGGAATGTGGAGTTGAATCCGGGGGAGGGCCAGGAGTCTTCGTCGGATGGCGGAAAGGGCTCGGCCCCTAAGTATGCTCGCCGGGGCCTAGGGTGGACCCGGAAAAAGAGCAAGGGCCGGGCAAACACCGTACCGGTGGACGGCTCAGTCGGGTCGGCCGAGGGGAGCGCCATCGAGGCGTCTGGCGATGAGTCGGACGCCACTGGTGGCCACAACTCGGAGCGGGCCAGGTTTGAGGAGGTCGTGGCTGCTGCAGTCAAGTGTGTGTCCTTGAAGAAGAAACAATCTTCCAAAGACAAGGCCATACCTGCAGCCAAGGCCTCCATTATGGCGGCAGCGGAGGTCCTGCTCCAAGGGCCTCCGCCGGACGGTATGTCGGAAATGCGGGCGGAGGTCGCCCGCTTGACAGCCGCCATGGAGCTTCTCCGAAAGGAGAATGAGGAGCTCCGAGCGGACCTGGCCAGGCTCCGTGATGCCGGCCCTCAGAAGGTGCCGCAAGAGGGGGCGCAGCAGGGGCAGAGCGGGCTCGGGCCCGCAGAGGAGAGGCTACTGACCCTGGTGCGGAAGGAGCTGGCTGCCTTCAACAGCCGGTTCTCGGTCCTGGAGGGCATTGTCCTCCGGCCCCCGCTAGCGGCGAGCCGGCAGGCCTCGGGCCAGCCAAAGGCGGCATCGTACGCCGCCACGGCTGCTACGCCCAAACCTGGGTCAGCGGGGCAGGCGAAGGGCGGGGCCGCCGCTGCAAAGGCGCCTGTTAAGGCGCCTGCGAAGGCGCCCGCTAAGGCGCCTGAGAAGGCCCCGGCTGTGGCGGCAACGACGACGCGGCCGCCCCCGCCTTCTAAATCTCCTCCGGCTGACGCCGAATGGCAGGTAGCCGGGGAGAAGAAGAAGGAGGGCAAGGCGGCAAGGGCGGCCAAGCGGAAGGAGAGGCGGCGTCGGCGCAAGGAGAGAAGCGTCGCGGCGAGGTTGCGCGCCCCAAAGTCCGCAGCTGTAGTGATCACACTACAGCCGGAAGCGGAGAAGAAGGGCGTGTCCTACCGCGACGTGCTCACCAAGGCGCGGGCGGCGGTGAACCTGGAGGAGATCGGTGTCACGAAGGGCATGCGAATTAGGGTCACGGCGACTGGGGCTCGTATGCTCGAGATCCCCGGTGCGGCTAGTGGCCCGACCGCTGACGCTCTGGCCGAAAGGCTTAGGGCGTCCTTAAATGCGGACGAAGCCCGAGTGTCCAGACCCGCCAAGTGCGCTGACATGCGCATCCTGGGTCTGGACGACTCTGTGACAGAGGGGGAAGTTGTGGCCGCCGTGGTCAAGACTGGGGGGTGCGCTATCGAGCAGGTGAGGGTAGGCACCATCCGTCCAGACTCCACGGGGTTGCGAGCCGTTACGGTGAGCTGCCCCGTATCGGCGGCCAACAAAATCGTTGGGGAGGGCCCGAGATTCCAGGTGGGCTGGGACTCCACGCGGGTAAAACTGCTGGAACCCAGACCTCTGAGGTGCTTCCGGTGCCAGGTGGGCAACCACGTGGGAGCCAAATGCACCTCGGAGGTGGACCGCAGCAGTAATTGCTTCCGCTGTGGTCAGCCCGGTCACAAGGCCGGCTCGTGCAATGCCACGCCGCACTGCTACTTGTGTGCGGCAGCTGGCAAGCCGGCCGATCACCGGGCGGGAAGCAAGGGCTGTGGTCCACCCACGAAAGCCCGGGGCAAGGGCAAGCCCCCCGCCCCCTCTACCGCCGTCACCGCCGCAGCCGTCGCCACAGGCGCCGCCGTCGCTGCCGCCCCCACTGCCGTCGCCGCCGTACCCACTGCGGCGGAGCCCTCACAGGGGGCTCAGGAGGGGGCTGCAATGGAATGCCAGTAGTGGCCCCATTGCGCCTCCTCCAGGCGAACATCAACCACTGCGCCGCCGCTCAGGATCTGTTGATCCAGAGCATGGCGCAGTGGTCGATTAACATCGCCGTGGTCGCTGAGCCGTACTTTGTCCCGCCCAGTGATTACTGGGTGGAGGACCTGAGCGGCTCAGTGACCCTCATTTCGTCGGCCGCCGCCGGTACCCTGTCCCTTGAAGCCGTCAAGAAGGGACAGGGTTGCGTCGCAGCACGGTTCGGGGGGATTGTCGTGGTGGGGACATACTTCTCCCCGAACCGAACTCTCGCCGAGTTCCACAACTCCCTTGCGGAGTTGAAAAACGTCGTCGTCGGGTTTCGTTCCCTTCCCGTGCTTGTCCTCGGGGACTTCAACGCCAAGAATGTGGCTTGGGGTTCCCGGTGTACGGACACACGGGGCAGGATGGTGGAGGACTGGGCTCTGGAGACAGGCCTGGTCGTCCTAAACCGGGGTTCTGTCCCCACGTGTGTGCGGATGCGGGGCGAGTCGGTGGTGGACATCTCGTTCGCCAGCCCCGCTCTGTTGCCGCACGTGGTTGACTGGCGCGTCATGGAGGGGGTGGAGACCTATTCCGATCACCGGTACATCCGGTTTGACGTCTCCGCCCATACCTCGAGCGCGCCGGTCCGACAGGCCCCGAGTGGTCCGCGGTGGGCGCTGAAGAAGCTGGACCGGGAGCTCCTCCTGGAAGCCTCGATCGTGCAGGCCTGGGTGTCACCACCGGACAGGCCTGCCGACATCAACGACGAGGCGGAGTGGTTCCGGGAGGCCATGTCCGAGGTGTGCGACGTGGCAATGCCCCGGGTCCAGCCCAGTCGCGCCTTTCGCCAGGTGTATTGGTGGTCGCCGGAGCTGACGGCTCTGCGCGAGGCGTGCGTCGCCGCGCGACGCCTGTACACCAGGCACCGCAGGCTCCGTATCCGCCCTCCGGATACGGAAGCCATTCAGGCGGAGCTGTACGAGGGGTACAGAGCGGCGAAGACCGCCCTCCGAGCGGAGATCTTGCGGTCCAGGGATCTGGGCCGCGAGGAGTCGCTGGAGACTCTGAACAGAGACCCATGGGGGCGCCCCTACAAGTTGGTGCGGGAGAAACTCCGCCCATGGGCGCCCCCGCTGACGCAGAGTCTCCGGCCCGAGCTCGTGGAGGACGTGGTGAGCGCTCTGTTCCCTTCGCGAGGGGAACATACTCCCCCGCCTATGGCTCCGCCTCATGCGGTGCCCGCTGCGGACCACGACACCGACGACGACGTTGATGCTCCGGAAGTGACCGAGGTAGAGTTGAGAGCGGCGGTACGTAGGCTCAGTGCCAAAAATACCGCCCCAGGACCCGACGGCTTACCTGGAAGAGCCTGGGTTCTGGCCTTTGGGGCTCTCGGGCCTCGACTAGGGGGGCTCCTAAGCGCATGCTTGGAGAGGGGCCAGTTCCCACTTCGCTGGAAGACGGGGAAACTGGTCCTCATTAAGAAGCCGGGGCGCCCTGCGGACTCTCCGTCCGCTTACCGGCCCATCGTGCTGCTCGACGAGGTGGGCAAGCTCTTTGAAAGAGTAATTGCAGACCGCCTCGTCGGGTGGCTGGTGCAGGAGGGGCCGGATTTGGCGGAGACCCAGTTTGGTTTCCGCAAGGGGCGCTCTACGGTGGACGCCATCATGCGCGTGCGAGCCCTCACGACGGGGGATGCAGTGGCCCGGGGTGGGGTCGTCTTGGCGGTGTCCCTAGACATCGCCAACGCCTTTAATACCCTGCCCTGGAGTTGCATCAGGGAGGCATTGCGGTATCACCGGATGCCGACCTACCTCTGTCGAGTGGTCGAGGCCTATCTGACGGACAGGGCCGTCATCTACCCCGGTCATCAGGGAGAGTGGAACCGGCGAGAGATGTCGTGCGGTGTCCCACAGGGATCGGTCTTGGGGCCGCATCTGTGGGACATCGGTTACGACTGGGTGCTGCGCGCCGACCTCCCAAGCGGCGTCAGCGTAGTATGTTACGCTGACGACACGCTGGTCCTGGCGCAGGGGAGGTCGCACCAGGCGGCGGCTGAACTAGCGACACGCGGGGTTGCGATAGTCGTGGAGAGGATCCGGCAGTTGGGACTCGAGGTGGCCTTGCACAAGTCCGAGGCCATGTGTTTTCATGGTCCTCGGAATGCGCCACCGTCGGGTTCCGAAATAACGGTAGGAGGGGTTCACATCGGAGTCGGGTCGACGATGAAGTACCTGGGACTCGTCCTCGACAGCCGGTGGAACTTCGTGGAGCACTTCCGACGTTTGGCTCCCAGACTGGCACGGGCTGGGGCTGCCTTGAGGCGGCTCCTGCCCAATCTGGGGGGTCCAAACGCCTCCTGCCGGAGGCTCTACGCGGGGGTCGTGCGGTCCATGGCCCTTTACGGAGCACCGGTGTGGGCGCGTTCCCTAAGGCTGGGACCAGCCGGCAGGTTGAACGCGTCCCAGAGGGTCATGGCCATCCGGCTAGTCCGGGGATACCGCACGGTCTCCCGGGAGGCGGCGAGCCTCCTTGCCGGATTGCCGCCGTGGGATCTGGAGGCAAAGGTCCTCGCGCACGTGTGGGAGTGGCGCGAGGAGGCGAAGCGCCGGGGCGTAACTCCGCTGCCGCGAGAAATCACGGTACAGCGGACAGAGCTCCGGCGGGATCTCATGGCGGCATGGAGAGCGCGACTGTCGCAACCCAGCGCTGGGCACGCCACAATAGCGGCGATAAGTCCCCTCTTTGAGGAGTGGTTAGAGAGGCGCCACGGCGTCCTCACCTTCCGCCTGACGCAGGTCCTCACCGGACACGGTTGTTTCGGGAGGTTCCTGTTTCGCATAAGGCGGGAGGAAACGCCCGGGTGTTTCCATTGTGTAGATCGCCCGGAGGACACGGTGGAGCATACAGTGGAGGTCTGCCCGGCTTGGGCAGAGCACCGCCGTGTTCTCACGGAGGCGATCGGCGGCGGCGATCTCTCGCGTCCGAGCCTGGTCCAGGCCATGGTGCGGAGCGAGAGTGCATGGGAGGCCGTCACCTCCTTCTGCGAAGCAGTGATGCTCGCGAAGGAGGAGGCGGAACGCGTGAGGGAGAGGCAGCCTCACGCCCTCAGTCGCCGCAGGAGACGCCCTGGGCGGCGGGAATCGCGGGGCGATTTCCGGCCACCGTAGGCGCGGGCCTGCGGACGGTGAGCAGCGGGTAGCTCGCCGTCCGGTAAGGACCAGGCCCGAGTCGACGGCGCGTCGTGTTCCACGCGCGCCTCAAAGAGATGTCAGCAAGTGACGGGGCCCAATAGGGCCGACGCCGCTGGGGTCGCGGGTTGTCTGAAAGGGTTACCGCGGCCCTGGCATAGGCAACTGAAGGAACACGGGTGGGTTTTAGTCAGTAAAAGTCTGACACGCCCTCCCGCTCCACCCAGAGCGGGAGAAGTTATTTGATGATTTCCCACCCTCAAAAAAAAAAAAAAAAAAAAAAAAAAAAAAGGAAGGTTCTATGTCAATTCGAAGTACAACAACAAAACTGCAATTTCATACTTTAACCCAACTTACTTACTTTTTTACTTCAAATGAGATCAAGAAACTTTGCATACTCACTGAAAGCAGGTCTTATGTTTTTTATTTTTTCAAATTACTATTATTTTCACCTTAAAAAGCAATTAGCTCAACTATCAGCGCCCAGCACCGCACTGAGTCTCGCTCTCACTCAGTCCGCGAGTAGTATCGTGCGAGCGAGAAAACAAGTTGAAGTAGTATGGGCTCTTAATGGTATGTAGGGATTGCAATCCAGCGGCATTTTCAATCCAGCTGGATTCTTGCTGGATTGACCTGAATCCAGCTGGGTCCAGCGCGGATCCAGCAAAATGTGGAACGAAACTAAAAAGACGACATTTTTAAGACTTTTTTTATTAATTTGTACTTCTTACGATAATCTATGAAATCTTTCACTCATTCGGTGATATCTGATATCAATTTGCTTTGGTTTCTTAATCATTTGAGATCAAAAGAATCAACTTAAAATTAAATAACAAACATATAACGTCATATAACATTTTAGATAATGTTTCTAAGTAAGCAATATCTTATTACGTTTATGTTTAATGATAGGATAGGATAGAACGGCTAATCAGTTTCAATCAGTCTTACAAATTCTTTTAAAATTAACTATAAAAAAGGACCGTAATAATAATACTATTTTAATCTTCAATCAATTTTTTGTATCAAAAGAAGCTCCGAAATAATCTTCTCTCCACTCGTTATTCGTTAATAATTAGGCAGTATAAAATCTGACGATAAGAGACTATGTCTTTTTTTGAATTCTCTGAAAGTAAGACCTTAGAAAACAAATTTTATCTATAGTCTTATCTCCCAACCTGCTTCGCACAGAACTGCATAATTATGTAGCCGGCTGCTGAGAATGCCCTTTCGGCCTCTACACTCTGGTCGGTTTTAGGGTCATTAAATACTCATAAACCATAGATAAATGTTCACCTCGCACTCCTTCGGTCTCATAAACGCCCTGCCCTGGCTATATAGCTTGTCTAAGACAAATTTCAGGGTTGTGTCGGCAGTTATCAATGTGGACTCTCTTCTGGAAAGAGCTTCTACAGCCAGTTCAACGGTTGTAGACTGTCTCGCAGACAACAAACAACCAACACGAACTCAATATGCACTTTAGTGACACAAAAACACTTTCTATCGAGACGAGAGCAGTTAAATTAACTGTCTTTGATTTATAAAATAAACAAACATAAGCGGTACAGGTGGTAAGGGGGAAAGGGGGCGGGCCCGCGGGCGGCGTTTTCATTCATTCGCACATGCATGTGGCACGTGCTATAGTGACAGAACGGCAACGTTGCCGCGCCGTTTTGAAAATAGCGGCAACTCAAAACTAAACAATAGAAATTGATACGTTTGCGGATCCGCATTGCTGGATTCAGCACTGTATGCTGGATCCAGCATGTTTAAAAAGGCGCTGGATTCAGCTGGATTGCTGTATGCTGGATCCAGCAATTGCAATCCCTAATGGTATGTGTGTAGCAGACATAATTAGCTTTGAACTGTTACCTGCCCCTCGTCATGGAAGAAGACTTTTGGCCACAGGACGTGGTGTTCCGTCGCTTCCGCGGACAAGTTCCGCAAAGTAAAGCTATTGCAAAGTGAAGTGTTACTAACATAGTCTTAGGCCTTATTTATTAACACAAATTTTGTTTATATTCAAATATGTATGTTAATGTTAAGGTATTTATCTATGGGCCTGTGTCGCCTGAAATAAATGGTTTATACATATATTATTATTTATTTATTTAATGAGATGCTCATGTTCTCTGCCTGCCTTAAGGTAATGCAGACAAACCCTTGTCTTCTTCTGGTCTTGCAATGTACGTTATTATTTCTTTGTTTAGATCAAAGAAGGTTTTGCAAGAACATCCAACGTGTACAGAAAGCAATATTCAAGAAGATGAACCCATGTGGCTTGTTCATCATAGACGCCGAGCTACCTCTACAGTGGTCAAGCTTTATCACTTCTTATACTATTGTTTTTCTTCAGTTTGCGTATCTGTAATACTAGTCAATGTCCTGTTTTCTCTGTTTGAATTTTGTATTTTTTTTTTGTGACATACCTGACGTGGCTGGCTATAAATTAAAAAGTAGCGCGTCACACCTAATAATGATATGTTCTTGTACTGATTTATAATAAGTTAAAAATATAATATCTTAAACTAACTAAAACTAATAAAAAACTAAAATATGGCGTCGAAAAATTCCTCCGCATCGCTGTCGACTGGTAAAGTACCCAAGAGACTGGCGGCATTGCCACGTTGTATGGCAATGCTAAGCCTCTGGCCAAGGTAAAAGCCAGCTCTTGGGTCACGGGAAGAGTCAACAAGCCGTTTGGAGATTTCCTTAAACAAACTATGAGCACTCGGACCCCACGGCCCAAGGGTTTCAAACCCAAACGGCTCAAAAATATAATTACCGATAAGGTTATTATACTTCCGCCGCTTGAGGTTTTCCGCAACCACAGCAGCAGTGCCAGCACAGCACGCCGAGCCAGGAAGATGGGATGGCGCAAGAGTATCGACACAAGTTGCGTCCCACACTAAAGGCCTTCCCACCTTCCATGGAAATAATGACATGCCGTCCGGTCTCTTGCCATCGTCGCGTGCCAAGCCATTGGGTTCTAATACAGCTGGAACGCCGACGGTGACAAGGGCTCGTCGGGTGATGTCTTGTCAAATCAATCTGCCTAGCCTTTTCCCAACTATGTTGGGGTCGGCTTCCAGTCTAACCGGATGCAGCTGAATACCAGTATTTTACATGGAGCGACTGCCCGTCTGACCTCCACAACCCAGTAACTGGGTAATACGATACCCCTTGGTAAGACTGGTTGTCAGACTTTCGGGCTTCTGACGACCCGTAACGACTGTCAAAGATCCACGAATGACAGCCGGGACCAACGGCTTAACGTGCTTTCCGAGGCACGGAGGAGTCTCGGTGTGTAAAGATGGTCACCCATCCACTAACCAACCCCGGCAAGCGTAGCTTAACCTGATGGATCGTCCCGTGCGGCAGTTATTACTTAGCCACGAGCTCCTCTGGTGATGTCTTGTATATGTACTTAATCATAAATCTTAAGAAAACAAAAGTGTGTCGCAACATGGGTGGCCGAATTACGAAACTTCGGGTCTTCTTCATGATCCGACATAGTTTTAGGTAGATGTGGTCACTGTCGTAGATACTCGAACAAAAGATAATTTAGATCACAATAATTTTATTTTACACTATCGGCTTTGCAAGAAACAAACACGTGCGTTGGTACCGAGTGTCCGCCAAGACTGTTGGAGCTGCGTTGGAGTTCGACTGTTCGACCGTCGCAAGCACTCCGCTACCCCCATCCAACCTCCCCAAGCATCCCCTCTACCGACGATCGTGTCCAAGCGATATCCTATCGCTTGCGTTTCCGCTAAGCTTATATAAAAATGCTACTTCAGTACGTCCCCTCAAAACCGTTTTCTCCGAAAGATAACGGGTGCCCCCTGGTTCGTTCGGAACGAAAACCTCCACCTTGACCTCAAAATCCCATCAATCCGACAATTTTTGAAACGCAATTCCGTGCGTTTCTTTGAAACCGCCGCGAAACATCGCAACCCTTTGGTTGTCGAATCCGCCAACTATGTTCCCTCCCGGATTAGTAGGACCCGCCGTCCTAAACATGTTCTCTCCGAACCTGATGACCCTATAACTCTCCTACAGGAGAGTAATAAGGCCACCAGTACGCTCCGCAAACGCAAGCTAAGATCTACGTTCCGACCCCGCCGTCGAGGTCGAAAACGTAATTGCCCACCTCCCTCTTGCCCTCTACTCGGCGAGGCCGCGCCAGCCGGTAGCGCAGCCGAGCCTGTAGCCTCTAACCCGCCACTAAACTCCCCTTGCCCACCGATCATTCTCGTACCTCGTACCTTGGATGTTATCGCGTCACGACCCAGCCTGAACCCTCTGGCTGTCCTCCCTACCTTTACCGCAGCGACGTGCAGAGTCGCTCAAACCCCTAGTTTTAAGTCTTAGTTTTAAGCCTGGCCGGAGGCTTTAAGCTCTCGCTTAAAGCAGCCACAGGAAAGTCCGGTTAAACACTCTCGACCCCCCGTGGTCAACTGCGAGAAGCCATTCCAAAAAAAAAAAAAAAAAGTACGTCCCCTCCGGCGAAGACGACAGAGTCATTTCCAGGCGTTAAACACACGTAAATGCTAGTAAATTCTAATTCCACGTAAATACTACTAAATACTAGCATTTACGTGTGTTTAACGCCTGAAAATGCGCTAACTCTAGGTATTCGTCTCCGCCTGAGGGGACGTAGGTACTGAATTAGCATTTCTATATACGCTTCCGGTAACGATATTATATGTTACAAAACTACTAGTTAGATGGCGCACTTCTGCGCGAAGTATTCTATTTGTGACAACGTTATCGCTGGTAATATTTTTCTATATAACTTCATTAGAGTGTTTTGCTTGTTTATATTTCAATGTATCTGTTTACATAAGTTGATCGCAGCTTTAATAAAATATAGGAATACGTGGGAGGTTAACGGTTTTTCGCCAAAGAATGTATCCAATGGAACAATACAATGATGAGGAGTTCAAGGCCAGGTATAGGCAAACTAAAAACAGCATGACATTTTTAAACATGTAAAAAAAGTCTACAGAAATATTTTCAGTTTTCAACATTCTACTGCGATAAAAATAGTGGGTAAGTAGGTACTATAAGGGAGTAACTAAGTCGACGTTCGCACGGACGTAAAAATATTGCGGCGGTATTTTGCGTAAAAATATTGCGGCGGTAAAATCAATGTAGGTATGTCGCTCAATATCGCGGACGATGACGCAGTGAGGTGCCGGTCAGATGTGCTGCACGCTCGCTGCTCGAGGGCCCCCTCCGCGACCGCAGCTACCGCCCGCGGTCGCCCGGCGCGGCGTGATATTCTCAACATCCTGCAAAACAAGGATAAAACTAGCATTTAAATCTATGAGAAGATTTTTGCATGGTGGGAACGGTTGTAGTGGATGCACAAATTCGTACTAAAATAACACACATGCGATTTATCTGTCTGTTACGTTTTTCTGACTCAATGGTTACGGTTAGTCAGTGTTTTATCGTAATAATATTTGTTTAAAATGTTTGTCCTGATTGTGATTTCTCATTTTTATGTTTTTCTGCGGAGCGCTTTTCTGATACTTTTAGATTACTTAAACTTTCTTTTAATTCACCTGATAGATATTCATGATGCCTTATAATAAATTCATCAACTCTCATTCGCTCAGTAGAGAGCTTCAAAATAGTTTTTATATTTTTGAAGTAGCTTTCAACGTTAGAGCTGGTAGGACCAGCGAATTAAGGGTAGGACATATATTTTCGGTTTTTACATGGCCGAGCATTACGTTTGACCATAACGGTAGCCGAGAAACTAATCGTCTCAATGTTTTAACAAAATCTGGCAAATAAAACAGAGTCATATAATGTGTAAATCTCACAGAGTTCTAATTCCAGTGATATTTGGTCAACTTTCATATCAAACTCCTTCAAAAATTGGGATCGACTATTATCTTCATCTGCATCTAAGAAACTGCTAAAACAATATCATATTCTTCCTTTTCTTCATCGTCAAATTTAATATTGCATTGATCCTGCATTTCTAGCAATGCTTGTAAGCATAGCTTGCATTTAGTAGGTTCCCATCGCTCTGTATACCCATATATTTGCTCAGAGCAACCACAAAAAGATTCTTCAGAATGAGTTTAATTTCCGTAAATGATAATAAAAATAGCGTAGGATACGATGAAGTAGCAACGAAAGTTATAAAGTTTGTATCAAATAACATAATCGTACATATTAGCCACATTATTAACTTAGCCATCAGCACTGGTGTATTTCCTAACGGTTTAAAGACAGTCATAGTCAAACCGCTTCACAAAAAGAACTCCAGACAGGATATAGCTAACTATAGACCGATTGCTTTAATTCCTGTGTTTTCCAAAGTGGTAGAAAAGATTTTATATGAGTTAATCAACAACTTTCTGACAAAATACAACATTCTATGTAATGAACAAGCAGGCTTCAGAAAAAATAAAAACATTAATACAGCAATATATGATTTCTTACACGAAGTAATGATAAATGTAGATAATAAAACACCTATCTGTGCTATTTTTACAGACATGTCAAAAGCTTTTGACTGTGTCAATCATGATATTTTATTGAACAAGCTTAATAGCTACGGTCTAAGGGGAAACGTGCTGAATCTCTTGAAATCCTACCTCAGTAACCGCACGCAATATACGGAGATATCCAGAATTTGTCTTAAATCAAAATGTGAACAAAAATATCAATCTGATGGTAAAATTGTTAAATTCGGTGTACCGCAAGGTAGTGTATTGGGTCCCCCGCTGTTCTTGCTTTATATAAATGATCTGCCCCGTCAGATACCAAACCCAATGGTTCTATTTGCCGATGACAGCACGGCACTGATAAAGTGTACAAATATTAATAATTATGAACAAGACATCAATCTTAACCTTAGAAAAATTATTGATTGGCTTGATAAAAACAACTTGGTAATAAACTTACCAAAGACTAATGTGATGCATTTTCACCAACGTACAATTCCGCCGAACGTTAATGTACAGTACAATGGACAAGTGATCAATCAAGCAAAGGTCGCGAAATTTTTAGGGATTCATATAGACGATCAATTAACTTGGAAACCGCAAGCAGAAGAGGTGTGCAAAAAGTTAAGCACTGCAGCTTATGTTCTTTTTAACCTGGCCAAAAAAGTTGACATAAAGACTTCTTTAGTAGCATATCATGGTTTGGTCGCATCGGTCTTGAGATTTGGAATCATCTTTTGGGGTAACTGCAGTCTAAGAGATAACATATTTAAAGCCCAAAAACGTTGTGTTAGAGCTATGTGTAGTCTTAAACCTAGGGATAGTTGTGTACCTCTGTTCAAGTCCTTGAAAATTCTTACTTTTCCGTCATTATATATTTTGGAAATGGCACTTTTTGTAAAAAGAAATGAAAAATTGTTTGCTAAGGTCTCGGACACCAAGAAATGTCCCGTGCGAAGTCAATACAAAAACCTCTTAACTATCGGTGTCTATAAAACAGCACTACTTAGGAAAAGTGTTTTCTGCATGGCTCCAATGATATTTAATAAACTACCGGACAGCATAAAAAGTGACTCCCTTCAGCAATTTAAAAATAAACTTAAAGTTTTTTTGATACAGAAATGTTATTATTCGTTAAGTGAATTTTTGAATGACCCTATGTGTGACATCTAGACAGTTTATAATTATTGACATTATTTGATATATTTTTGTGCATAATCTGGACTTGATAAAATAATTTATTTGTATCTTAATCATTTTTATTATTATTTTTGTTTTTTTAATTTAATCTTTTTTTAATTATTTTATATTTTTTACTAATGCTTAATTCTATTGACATTATTTGTTAAATTTTGCATGCCAAAACTCAGGCAGAATGTACCCGGCTCACTATATTTTTATAACAACTTTATTGTACAATACCTACATTCTATGCGAATAAATGATTTGATTTGATTTGATAAAGAATTTTTAATTTTACGAAGATTTGATGTATAATAATGTCTGAATTCTTTTGTCTACATATAAAGCATTGACAGTTGTACAAAAATGTGATGTGTCCAAGCGAATAAGGCAATGGTATTTCTTTATTTCTACTGTTTTTGTCAGAACATCAAAGCAATAACAAATGTACTCATGAGTGGTGTCAAACTGTGTAAAAGATTTTACAATAGCCCAACTAATGCCGCGGAATCGTCATAAACTACTTACTTCATGATGCGTTCGTTTGTTGCAGTCCCTTTCCTTATGCCTTTTGGATATGTTTTCAAGTGTGTGTACCTCAGTTACCATTTGAGTCATCGGAATGCAAGAATTTTCGGTTTCAACTACAGCTACATAAAGGAAAACATGATCTGGATTGTAAGAATGGTCGAGATCTCTGGGGGGCTTTATTTTCTTAAAAACAGATCCTGTTGCGTCAATACTTAATTTTACTCCTTTCTTTGAATCAACAAGGTATCTACAGTATCTTTCCTGAAGTTCGGACCAATAATAAACGATAAAAGGTAAAACAGAAATCATACGGATAACGTTTTTGTACAAAGCAGTATTCGCCATTGTCCACAGAGGAAGAATAACGTCGGTGTGAAAATATATGGTTGTTTTAAATCTGTACCTGGCATTTTGCAAAGATTTTAGTGATGTTTTAATCGGTGGTTCAAATTCATCATCTTCATTCATCATTTTATTGATTAATTTGTATCATAACACAAGCACATGCTTTTTTTCCAATTTATCAGAAAGCTGTTTCTTTTTTTAATTTGGTTATTTTATTTTAGGATCGTGCACAATTTTTAAATTCCCTTCATGTATTTTACATTCCATTGTAGCAAAGTTTTAGGCAGCACTGTAGAATGCCCGCTTACTTTTGCTCGACATTGCTTGCAATATCCATGAAAATTAAAATGAGAATCTTCTGATGCTGAACTATGTTTAAATATCCAGGTGCATTCTCGTTTAGTTTCCTTCCATAATATTTCAGCCATTAATTATGTCCATCTATTTTTACGTAAATTAAAGGTCTTATGATTCTTTACACTTGGTTTATTTTTGTCTTTGCGTGACAATAGGTAGTTACTGGTTTTATTTCCTCCCATAAAGTGGATTCAATGTCAAAATATTTTTTTAACTAATGCGTTATTTTCTTCGCTGGATGTGGAACATGAATGGTTGCAGTCATTTTCAGATTTTTCATCTTCCTGTGAAAATGATATGTCTGATTGTACAACACGCTGCTTACGAAGGGACAGGTAAAGAGCCTTAGTTGAGATGCGAGATGACAAATGATTACGTATAAAAATCTTACTTGAATATGGCATGCAATTTTTGTCAGATAATTGATGAATTCATGCTTTTGCTCTTAAATACACACGGACAATACTTTTCACTTTTCCACGCTTATTCTTGCTTTTATCCATTATATTTCACTAAAATATTTTTTTGGTTACCGACAAAAAAGAAAGTTATAAAACATGATTGTTTTTATTTTCTTTTGTGTCCAGCCAGTGTCAATATTATTAAAATAAGGAAGAGAAGAAAGTCAGGGAAATGCATGGAACTAGTATGTTCTACGTACCTAATATGTATAGTAGGGAAATAATATATTATATTAATCGATTAAGGAAATATTTTTGGTGTTTCTGGATGGCAGGACCTGGTATGAAACAATTTAAAAACTGACGAAGATATAATGTCGTCGCTAATCTAACTAAGTGACGTACACGTAACTGATTCGAAGAAAATTTTACAGGGCAAGCTATTTTTCTTTTCTTTTTTTTTTTGTAAACTGCGATTTTTGCACTATCATGGGGACCTTAAGGCATAGGTACAGATACGCCGATTAGACAGATCGATTCGACTTAGAAAATGTATCAAATTACTATTAGTCCGGGCGGCGGCTGCACGATCACTTACTTCATCGAGTTACTGGAAAATACCACATTCCACGAAAAGTAGACCTAAAATAGGTAGGAAAAAATTTGGTCTGCCGGTGCTCAGCTTGGAGGATCCGTGGCAGTGAGAAGTTATGCTACCCACTTTGGACCATCATTTTACCTCATGTGGTTACTGAACGAAACCGTTTCGTTGGTTTTAGTGTCTATTAGTAGAGTCTAAAAAACTTTGTCGGCCGAGCGTGGTGTTGGAGGGTTTCACAGTCCAACCATTTTTATGGCCACATGGGGTGGTCTATTTTACCTCATCGAGTTACAGGGTGAAACCAAGTTCTCCTAGTAGCTAAAATGATGCCCTTTAAAAATTCATTGGTCTGCCAGTTCGCGACCTGGCACTTTTTGCAGTCCAACCAAATTTATACAGGGTGGAATTTTTAACCACACTTGAATGGAAAGTACTCTAAATATATATTGGAGATAGCAAATTTTACTCTAAGGAAACATTCCTTTATTTTTAAAAAGAAACAAATCTGCATTCAAAGATTTTCGAAAATTCGCTTGCCACACTCACGAATCGAACCGGCTAAAATCCGAAAAAATAATACCCTGTACTTTTATGGCATCAATCGATAGGGTCAATCATAAGGATCAAATCTCTCTAACAAACATGATAAATTAAGTGAAAGGAAAACCATGAAATCGAAACTTTATATTCAATGGGACAAGATAAAGCACTTTTACGCAAAGGTCCATCAGATTACTTATGTTAACAACTAATCAACTAACAATTAACAATTATCTGTGACATCAATTATACAGAATGACGACCACTGCCTATGTTAATAACCATTTCAATACCTGGATTGGTACAAATGGCACAATCAGATGGCCTGCAAGATCAGCCGACCTAACCGTTTTAGATTTTTATGGGGATATGTTTTAAATGTAATTTACCAAAAATCCCATGTAAAATATTATTTGACTTAGTTAAATTTTCCGTCTATAGACGTTAATTTTTATTTGTTTGGTGGATTTATGTTTTTTTATTTGCAAACTGAAATATAAAATATTTAGTTTATTATAATAGTTTTTTTTTAATGCAAATAATTCACACATAACACAATTTTTTATTGCTTATTAAACTATGCAAAAAAAATAAACTAAAATTACCTATTTTGAATAAAACAAAAAATCTATTTATAAAACAAAGTCGTGTTAGTTACACCATTTATAAGTCAAGAACAGCTGGACCAATTTTTATAATGTTTGTGTCTTTGGATTTGTCTTCGTCCGTAATAGCATAATAAGTATTAAAACATAGAAAAATTTAAAAAAAAATGAAATGAAATTTAGACAGGGTAACAACGTCTGTCAAGTCAGCTAGTACGATATAAAAAGACAAATTCCAAAAAATATATCATAAAAAATAGCGAAACAGGTTACCATTAATCTAATCTTCATCAAAGGAGTATACTATATATAGTAAACTATCGTCAAGAACTATATCCTCTACACGCAGTGGTGTAGGATCGCCTTCGAACCATTTAGGCTGCAATTTATCGTCTCTTAAAAACCAACCGCAATACTCTGCATTAAATTTTTGGCACTCTGATTCCGTTGCAAATACCCACATAGAACTTACGAAGATAGCACGCATTTTTTTTTTGTTTTAATGACTTCCAGTAAGGGGGAATGTTCCCTGAATCGAAATTGTGGACTTTCTTCAAAAATTTTCCTTTCAGAGATTTTATTTTCGCGTCGCCTTTTGAGGCATTTAACAAATTCAAAAAGATTTGAGGGAATCTCGCATTCACCTGCTATGATTTCTGCTGGAGTTACCTCGTCGGGAATGTTTTTTCTTTAAAGCGATGTAATTGTCTGTCGAAGTTCAAAAGCTAAACTTTGTATTTTTTTTCGATCGGCTATTTAAGTAGTGATTTGTGTTAACTAATTTATTGACATCCCGGTGGATGTCAATAAATTAGTTATACTCAACATCCCAACGCAAAAAAAATACTGTACATGAATGGGGTCATTCTTGTTCAGTATTTTTTTGCGTTGGGATGTTGAGTATAACGATAGAATTGCCAAAATCTTTTAACAACTTATTCTGTAAATGTTGACATGTGTAATTAAAAAAAAAAACTATTTTCATTTTGACTCAATTCAGATAAAATGTCTTTATATTGCAGAAATATATGATTTAGTATGAAACATTTTTCGTCCTGAATTACTTCATCTTTTATAACCATTGATAACACATTGTAAGCTTCTTTGTGAAATTTTCTTGTTTGGTGCCAATCTGTAGGTTCTTTGTGGCTATCTAATTTAGACTGAAATTGTTTGCGATAAAGGGTCCAATAAACTTGATGATAGTAAAATCTTTCACATTCATTAAATTTCAATTCAATTTCAATTTCAACGCATAATTTATAAGATTCTCTCTACCTGTTTGTGAACATTCGCTTACGTGTTGTCTACGAGAACCTACTCTTCTCGAATGTTGCGAACAAAATATACAGGAAATATTTTTTTCTTCTTCTTCCGGACTTTTTTTTGTGGGGATACCTAAAAAATAGAGTCTACTCCAATAACCCAGCTACAATTAACCACTTGAAGACCAATATCCGGGAAGAAATGGCAGCTATCCCCCGTGCATTTAACAATTTGAGGTTCAGATTCGAAGAATGTTTGCAGCGCGATGGTGCACACCTGCATGACGTTATTTTTAATAAATAAATTTCCCAGTTGTCAATTTTTATAGAAATAAAAATTTGTATGTGAATTGTACTTAGTTTTTTTTTAATGATTTTTTCAAATTCGCAATTCTTTCTGGCCCACCCTGTACTTAGACAAATGTTCATGCCAAGTTTCAAGTCTATTAACTCAAGGAATAAGATTTTTCATATAAACTTTTGACCTCTGTTTCACGCCGTAGAGGTTGAATTTTTAAAAATGATTTCTTACTGCACCCCTAGACCTCATAAGGAACCTACGTGCCAAATTTGGAATCTCTAGACCCAGCGGTTTGGGCTGTGCGTTGATATATCACCCAGTAAGTGAGTCAATCAGTTTACCATTTTATCTATACTAATATTATAAAGAGGTAAAATTTGTATGTAAGTTTGTATGTAGGGGGTAATCTCCGGAACTAATGATCCAATTCTAAAAAATGTTTCACTGGTAGAAAGCTACATTATTCCTGAGTGCTATAGGCTATAAATTAGATTTATATCATGCATATTAGCCGAGCTATCACAATTTTTGCCTAACAAGTCGGAAAGAAATACCTCTTTAAACAGACTTTTTTGCATGCGCTGCCTAAACGGTTGTTTAAAATTGAAAACAATGTATGGCAGTCTGGTCCGTCTTAAATAATTCCACAAAAAAGTCCGCGACACCATATTTCGATCTTTTATATTTTATCTTTTATACATCTTGTATTGCTTAAAAAAGTATTTTTTAGACATACTAACGTTTGGATGGTTATTTAAACAACAAAACATTAATCCTTATCAAAATAAGTTCTTTATGATCACAAAGACATCATGGAGATAAGATTTGGCCTTTACAGTATGTCAATTGGTGATACAGTTTCGGAGATAATATAAAATTACTAAAACGCAAAATAACTTTAATTCATACCGGTCGCTCTTGAGCAAACATGTTTAGTGCGGACGTTTTATCAATTTACCCATAGCTGGCGTTGTGTAAATAAGTAATTTTTCTGAATTGCGAGATTTTCCGCGGATTGACGACCCTCTCGATTTATTATTTCAATAATGTCGGTGGAATACAGCGGAAGAGTTTGTTTTTTTGTTAATTTGTTTTTGCATTTTATAACCCAGTTCTTGAGGAGGGCTATAGGCTATTTAACATCACGCTAGGGCCCTTAGCAGCCGAGCGCGAAGTAATAGCGCGGGCAGGCGATGCGGAAGGATATAGGCTATTTAACATCACGCTAGGGCCCTTAGGAGCAGAACGCGAAGTAATAGAGCGGGCAGGCGATGCGGAAGGATATAGGCTATTTAACATCACGCTAGGGCCCTTAGGAGCCGAGCGCGAACTAATAGAGCGGGCAGGCAATGCGGAAGGATATAGGCTATTTAACATCACGCTAGGGCCCTTAGGAGCCGAGCGCGAACTAATAGCGCGGGCAGGCGATGCGGAAGGATATAGGCTATTTAACATCACGCTAGGGCCCTTAGGAGCAGAACGCGAAGTAATAGAGCGGGCAGGCGATGCGGAAGGATATAGGCTATTTAACATCACGCTAGGGCCCTTAGGAGCCGAGCGCAAACTAATAGAGCGGGCAGGCGATGCGGAAGGATATAGGCTATTTAACATCACGCTCGGGACCTTAGGAGCCGAGCAAAAAGAAAAAATGTCAGAAAGGATGCTATAAAGCGCAAACGAAGTAATAGCGCGGGCAGGCGTGAAGCGTGAAGGTGGAACCGGACGAGGTGATGGTGAGTTTTGACGTTGAGTCATTATTCACCAACGTTCCTATTCAGGATTGCCTTGATGTCATCGAGAGGAAGCTTAGGGCAAATGATCTGTCTCCAAACTATGTTGTTTTACTGAAAAACTGTCTTGAAGGTAACTAGTTTTTATATCGTGGACAATATTATCTCCAGATCGACGGGGTGGCCATGGGTAGCCCGGTAGCACCGGTTATGGCCAACATCTGGATGGAAGACATCGAAAGATCCATAGACATGCAAACGGCTAATGTGAAACTGTGGAAACGTTATGTCGACGATGTATTTTGTATAATGAAAGGCAACCAGCACGAAGTAGAACAATTTGTGAAGCGCTTAAACTCCATACATCGGAATATCCGGTTTACTTACGAAATGGAGGTAGACAGATCGTTGGCCTTTCTTGATGTGAAAGTGTCCGTAAGAGGAGATGGTACCTTGGGACACACGGTGTACCGTAAACCGACGCACACAGATAGGTATCTCAATGCGCAATCACACCATCATCCGCGGCATTTGCAATCCGTTGTAACCTCTCTTACGAGCAGAGCATATGACCTCTGTGACCCTGAACACTTAGACAGTGAGCTCGCACATGTTCAGGAGGTACTTAAGGAGAACGGATACAAACGGAAGAAAGGAGATACCAGACGTCCAAAGAAGAAGGCAGGTCAGATAGGAGTTAGCAGAGTGGCAGCGTTCTTGCCGTATTTGAAAGGAGTGACGGACAAAGTTGGAACAGTAGTTAAGAAATACTCCATCAAGACTGTATATAGTCCACTCTCCAGCATTTCGAAGTGCCTGCGTTCTCCGAAAGACGTAATTCCCCTTCAGACACCTGGCGTATACAAGGTGGATTGCAGCTGTGGTAGTTCATATATAGGGCAGACAAAACGAACAATCGCCGAAAGGATCAAAGAACTTATTGTAGCTGTAAAAAACCGTCAAACCAACAAGTCCGCGATAGCTGAGCATTTGCTGGAGGCTGGTCCAAACCACTGGATTCAACTACACAAGCCACAGGTTCTTTCCTCTGATCGTTACTATTACTCCAGAATAGTACGTGAAGCGGTTGAAATCAGGAAATATAAAAATTTCAACAGAGAGGATGGATACCGACTGCCTACAACTTGGAATCCAGTCATTAGCAAGTGCAAGCAACGCCGGTCGTCCGACGAGGTCCGCCAGTGTGTAGACGTCCTTAGTGTTGTGTGTAGAAGTACCGACAGTGACATTTATAAAAATTGTGAAGACCAAGTGAGGGTAGATGCACATACCCGCACTTTACGAAGACGTCGCTGAGCTGTCATCAGTCCTCCCGTGACCACGATCGCTGCAAGGCGGTCGAAACGTCGGGAAACAAGTAGGTACCTGTTTACCTCGTTAAAAAGAATATCGCGATAAGACCCGTTTCGATAGTGTTTTATAATGTGTACAAATCGCGAAAGTTTAAAAAGTTTAATAAATATTTTATATTTCAGTTTGCAAATAAAAAAACATAAATCCACCAAACATATAAAAATAAAATTTCGTCTATAGGCGGAAAATTAAACTAAGTCAAATAATATTTTACATAGGATTTTTGGTAAATTAGATTTAAAACATATCCCCATAAAAATCTAAAAGGTGAGGTCCGCTGATCTTGCAGGCCATCTGATTGTGCCATTTGTACCAATCCAGGTATTGAAATGGTTATTAACATAGGCAGTGGTCGTCATTCTGTATAATTGATGTCACAGATAATTGTTAATTGTTAGTTGATTAGTTGTTAACATAAGTAATCTGATGGACCTTTGCGTAAAAGTGCTTTATCTTGTCCCATTGAATATAAACTTTCGATTTCATGGTTTTCCTTTCACTTAATTTATCATGTTTGTTAGAGAGATTTGATCCTTATGATTGAGCCTATCGATTGATGCCATAAAAGTACAGGGTGTTATTTTTTCGGATTTTAGCCGGTTCGATTCGTGTGTTCGTTACTTTCCATTCAAGTGTGGTTAAAAATTCCACCCTGTATAAATTTGGTTGGACTGCAAAAAGTGCCAGGTCGCGAACTGGCAGACCAATGAATTTTTAAAGGGCATCATTTTAGCTACTAGGACAACTTGGAAACTTACTAACGAAACGGTTTCGTTCAGTAACCACATGAGGTAAAATGATGGTCCAAAGTAGGTAGCATAACTTCTCACTGCCATGGATCCTCCAAGCTGAGCCCCGGCAGACCAAATTTTTTCCTACCTATTTTAGGTCTACTTTTCGTGGAATGTGGTATTTTCCAGTAACTCGATGACGTAAGTGATCGTGCAGCCGCCGTCCGGACTTAGGTCGGCAATCGCCTTAGTCCAAAATGTCAGATACGTCAGTTAGTTAAATTAGCGACGATATGTATGAGATGAGATGATGATGATGATGATGGATGTATTTCCTTTCTTCTTGTATTTGTCTCTTTCTATAAGTAAAAAACTTGACTGTACTTCTTAGTATTCCCGACTATGGCGAAGCAAAAAGGAGAGTTATGATTTTGCCACCTGGAGATTGTATTTTTGCATACTGTAGCATAATAAAAATTAGCACTTGATTTTTACCACGTATTTAATTATTTAAAAAAATTAACTACATTAAAATTAAAAGACAAGAGAAATGTTTTAAAGAAAATATAAAAAAAAACGAAATATACCTAGAGCAAAGTACAGAATCAAAACAATTATTTTTGTAGGTATTTTTCTTTAGAAAAAAAGAGTGAGATGAGATGAGTTTTATCAAACAAACAAAGAAAACAATCTTTCCTCTTTATAATATTAGTATAGATAACTTAATTTCTTGGAATTTTAGAACCAGATAGAAGAAGAAATGAGTGCGTGCGGGCTGTTCATCATAGACGCCGAGCTACTTCTACAGTTGATAAGCTTGATTACTTTCCATATTATTGTTTTTAGGGTTCCGTACCTCAAAAGGAAAAAACGGAACCCTAAGGCCGTGCGCTGCGTTAGGCGTGCACACGGCGCGGGCGCCCGCGTGGCGTGCTGTTTTCATGTAATCTCATAGATCAGCGCAGCGCAGCACACATGAAACAGTACGCCACGCGGGCGCCCGCGCCGTGCGCACGCCTAACGCAGCGCACGGCCTTATAGGATCACTTCGTTGTCCGTCTATCTGTCTGTCTGTCAGTCTGTCAAGACCCTTTTTCTCAAGAACGCGTAGAGGTATCAAGTTGAAATTAATATCAAATACGTAAGTCTATGGCCTCTGGAAGTCCTAAAAAACTCAAGCTTCTAAGTTAACAAAAAGTCAATAAAAACATACGGCCATTAATGCGACATATTTTAACACTCGCAAATAAATCAAAACCTATATAGGGTACTTCCCCTTGTTCTAGAATCATGAAATTTTGAAAGAAGCAAGGTCTTACATCACAAATAAAGGAAAAAGTCCGAAAATAGTTAATTTGTAATTCTGTCACATAAAAAAAATGTTTAAGTCTGTCAGTCTGTCAAGACCATTTTTCTCAAGGACGCTGTAAGTTATCAAGATTAAATTAATATCAAACACGTAAGTCTATGGTCCCTTAAAGTTCTAAAAAAATCAAGCTTATAAGTCAACGCAATAAAAAAATACGGCCATTTTGCGACACATTTTGATACTCGCAACTGTCGCAAGTAAATCGAAACCTATAGGGTACTTCCCATTGACCTAGAATAATGAAATTTGACAAGAAGCAAGGTCTCACAGCACAAATAAAGGAAATTTTATATATAAACTAGACTTTAATAACTATTATAGTCAGTCTTCCTCAGTGGCCGTATATTCTCGTTATAAAGATAATACTCCTTTGAAGTTTTACTTTTAGTTGGTAATTGGTAATTTAAATAAAATGCTTTTCTTTTGTCGCAACGAGGTAATCAAAGTTTTTACAAAAGGTTGAATAATGCCGCAAAAAAAAATGAACACAAAATTCTAAACCTTTCCTTTCCTACCTTGCTATATAAAAATTGAGTAGTACCATATCGCTATAGAGTTCCACAATATTAGTTTTTATATTTTTAAATTAAACTACTATTTTGGTTTCGCCTTTTTTTTGTGATATTTATTAACTAGCTGCGCCCGCGGTTTCACCCGCGTAGACCGGGATAAAAAGTAACCTATGTGTTAATTTAGGGTATAAGCTATCTACATAGCAAATTTCATCCAAATCGGTCCAGCCGTTAGAGCGTGAAGAAGTAACAAACATACACACACACTCACAAACTTTCGCCTTTATAATATTAGTGTGATTTTGATGATAGAAAAGTTCGAATTATCAAATAGTAAAAATCAAAATCAATTATCTAATAGTATCTAGCAATTTAATTAAAATCATTATGTTCTTTAAGAAAAAATTCGCGTATAACATGTATACCTACAAGTATATTATTGTGTTTTATTTGTTTCCTAAATAACTTTGATACCACAAATGTTAGTAATGGAACAAGATAATTACAGTAATTGCGACTTTAACAAACGATCAATACGGATAATGTAAAAGCATTAGTATTTCGTCGTCAAAATATCATACAGCAATATGACAGGGTCAGGCATTGATCATCAATATAAAATCTTCTATTATAAAAACAACTTTATTGTTAACAGTAACTTCTGCTCGCGACTTCGTTCGCGTGGAAGTCGTATGACAGTACAATATACTAAAATAATTGCAACCTTTTTAACTTTATTTTATTTTTATTATTTGTTATTACTAGCGGCAATAGAAATACACAATCTGTGAAAATATGTTCAACTGTCTACCTAATACGGTTCATGAGATACAGCGACGCTGACAGTCAGACGGACGGATAGCGGAGGCTTAGTAATAGGGTTCCGTTTGAACCCTAAAATATGTGCGGTCGGAGGACCCTATCATGAACGAAGTTCCTTCTCACGTATGATTTAAAATAAAAATCTTTTTAACCAAATTAACACTTTCTCTCTCTCTCTATTACATATAATATATATGCAGATATCTATGGTTAATACCTACATTAATTGAGCTCCTCTTTACTAACATAGTTTTTAAGATAATGTTTTAAAACAAAAGTATGGACATTTAACAGTCTGAAATAAACGAATTTTATTTTATAATAAAAAGGAAGAGACAGAGAGAGGAAGAATCCCCATGGAGGGGGTATTACGCTTTTTCGTTACGTTACGATTTCTATCAGTTTACTCCTACCGCTAGCCACGTTAAAGAACTTCGTTCTAAATAGAGCAGAAATTAACGTCAATTTTATAAATATTTAAAAGACATTTGTGACTAATCATTCAATTTTACTTTTTGTACATTGTAGACCTCCTCAATACAATACAATAATTTGACACCTCAATATTAACTTATTGACTTAAAAAATAATGGAAATATGTAACACTTTTTGTTGAAAAAGGGCGATCGAAAAAACATTTCCAATGTTAAAAAGCAAAGCGATGTCCGTTTTTTGAGGTATTTATCATACTGTGCAGTGATACGTAGAGAAGAAGAAGAATGTGTATTGAAATATTAGTATTCGCTTTATTCTAGAAAGTTGTTCACTCTAGATCTCGATATAACATTATCTACTAAAAGCTTCTAAATTGTAAGTCGTGCTAGAGAATTGATTGAAGAACGACTATTACCGAATGCGACGCTAAATAATTCCATAATCCTTCCAAACTTGAAAGAATCAAACTGTAATGTATCCTTACACTTTTACAATCAATTACTTTCTGGTTTCGGAATCGGGCTTCTGGGCATCTCGACGTACTTACGAAAAACATTAACTATGGATTTCGTGCAATTATTAACAGTAAAACCACATCTAACAAAGCATTATATAAACTAATTAAACGATTTTAAATCCATCAAAACACATGGCTCGCATAAAAAGCTCCGTTAAGAATAAGATAGGTACTGAATGAGTCAAATAAAATTTCAATCTACCTCCACTTTTTGATAACATTTATTTTCGAACTTTAAAAAAAGTACCTAAGTACCTACTTTTTTGTTTGGATTTTAAAGCAACACACGAAACCAGAGACATGAATACTGTTATCTTTGGTAAAAACTCAAATATTACACTATAGCCATTTGAAACTTTTCATATCTATTTTCGGAATCAGAATCCTTCCCAGACCTCGTAGCAATTACTTTTGGTCTCAAAAATATTCAACGTACAGTTTTTACTTCACACTACTACTACTTTACTTCGCTACGATTTTATTATATGTATATATTAGCTACGTCAGGATCTTTAATATGATCAGTCACTACATAAATAAGTCGACACAAATTAATTTTTGTCAACTCACTAAAATATTGTTACAGGGTCAGACATTCGTCATCCATCATCAGACATTCTGTTGAAGTGTTGAAATGAATACCTATTAAAACAATGTTCTTAATTCGAAAAATCTTTCCCGGGACCTCATTAAAAGTGTTACTCAAAAATCAGCTGGGAGAAGAAGTCCAAAGAATAGCTAAATCTTTTAACTTTGTACTTAATATATTTCTAGCTTCAAAATATTCTGTACGAAATAGTCATATTTATCCAAGGGGAAGAATTTATGAAATATTTGCGTTCTGCTGTGTTTTATTCATTAATTCACTTTGTATCTATCGGATGTATAGCGTAGACATCACAGATATATACATGGACTACTTGGAGAGTGACCTCTTGCAACTCTTTGCTGTATTCTACTTCATCACCTATTCGATCGGGTTCACGACGATGTTCATTCTGGACTTAGTGAATAAGAACAACTACGTCTTACTTATTTTGATGATCCAAACTATACACAGGAGCATCGATTTTAGCAAAAGTATCCGCAGTTTTGTTACCTGGAACTGGCTAACAACTGTACCTATTATCTTTATAAATATTTTTATAAGTGTTATGTATTATTCATCAGCCTATTACGATTATGTCATCGATATTGTTTTTGACAATATTTTTGATATTATGTACACAACATTGGATATCAATTTAATTTTATCCACCCGAATAATAATATTGTTAAGGAAATATCTGGATGAGTGGATTAAAGAAACCCTCATGATGAATGATGAACACGAAAATTATGATCACTGTCGGAAATTGTTTGAGAAATACAAAAATATTTTGATAGCTTACGATCTGTATAAGAAAATTTTCCCTGTCTTGGTAAGTTCGTTAAAGCAATTTCTTATAAGAGTAAAAATTAATAGGGAAGGAGCATATAGGGACCGTAGCAGGTGCTGTATTCTTCAAAGGGTTAGGCAGAGGTGGTGGTGGAAGTGGTGTATGTAACAATAAATAGAAAAATTACTTATCTTAAATTGCTTTCAAAATACTTTGCTATGACGCATAGTCGCGTACGTTTTCCTTTGCTTGTGCCAATCTCCACACTTTTGCGACAATCAGCCATGTTCTATCTACATTGCCATCAATGTGTAAACATTTTACCGTCTGATGACTAACCACTATTTATTATGTATGGTATTTCATGATAAGTAAATCATACTTATTTTTGCTGCGAAGCAATATCGCTTTTATGTGGATTTTTTGTGTAGATCCTGTTGCTAGCTCTAGTGTTTATCTACAAGTATAGTCTAACCGCCGTAAGCGCGATCCTCTGCATTAGTATTTTGGTTCACGAGAGGGTCGCACTTAAAGCGGTCGGACTACCACTACAATATTTTGTTTTTCACAGATTTTATATCTTACATTTAGTGCAATATACCGGAATCTTGTTATTTACCACTTAATGCTTTATACGCTCAAAATGCGTGCTGGATCTAAAGTAAGTGTTTTTTTTATGAACCTGTTTTTATAATCAAAATACATTTTGTATGTGGCTCAAATATGTGGTTATTTTTAACCATTTTAATTTTCAAAACTACTTACAATTTTCTTTTATTTATTTATTATTTATGTACACACAGCAAAATACATAGCAATACGACGTAATTTACTTTCCAGCCATTGTTTCGTTGTGCTGCTACTATTATATGGCTGACAAAGAATATAACACTGTTGAATATACACAGTATATACTGTGAGAAATTCTATATGACTGTTGAAGAAGCTGAGTCGGCGTGTGTTCAGCTTATGAAGAAAAATAACTGTCCAAGTAAGATGCTCAATATTTAAATGGTCATCTAGATAATTATAAAAAAAACCAATGTGTCAAAGTCACTGTCTTATCCTTTGACATGGTGGAATCTTCTGTTCAGCCCATATCTACAAATTAAATTACGGAATTTCATAAGTTGGGACAAAAGTGTACCTTGACAAACAATGTTTGCGTAAAAAAAAACCGGTCAAGGGCGAGTCGGACTCGCGCACGAAGGGTTCCGTACCATATTATATGTTTAACAATCGCAAAGATAACTTTTTACTTATTTTATAATGATACTGTGAATTACAAGGTTATTTTTTGCAGTTGCAGAAAATCACCCATGTTTAAACAAAATACCTTATGAATCGCCGTTTTCAGTATTGTTGATTAAATACAGTATTCATGGTACTTACATGGTATAAAGAAGTTTCAAATTCCTAATTTGTTGAATTGTTGCTCTAGAGCTTGTACAAAAATGGTCTAAAATTTACAACTTTTACGGCCCCCTATTTCTTAATTTTAAAAGATAAAAAAATATTTTGTACTCTACTCAATTCTAGTTCTAGACGATGACACCCCACATAACACATAATCAGCCTATAATGGTCCCACTGCTGGGACACAGGCCTCCTCTCGGTGAGAGGGAGTGGGCCGTAATCCACCACGCGGGCCCAGTGCGGGTTGGTAGATGTCACATGTCTTCGAATTTTTGGTTCTAGGACATGCCGGTTTCCTCACGATGTTTTCCTTCACTGTTTTGAGAGCAGCGGAGATGAACTAATGACATGACACCCCACATGCTAGATTAAATTTTTTTATTTTTTTTGCACAATGAAAAGTTTGTTGTACGGGGACCAACCCATTAAATTTTTAACTTTGTTTTATTTTTATTATTTGTTGTTATAGCCGTAATAGACAGCGGAGGCTTAGTAAGTTTGTACTGGGCTGTACGTGGTTGTCTGATTTCATGGATTTTAATTTTCTTGCGCGGTATCCTAATTATTTTTCTAAAATAAAAATAGCCTAAGTTACTCCTTAAAACATCGTCAAAATTGGTGAAAATTCGTTTGGCAAGTTTCCTAACTTGACTCAAAGTACTTACCATTTTTTTAATCGGACTGCGCTTTAAAATTCTTCTATACAAACTTTAACATCCCTAAACCTCATTTGAGGCGTAGTTTTGAAAAACTAATAATGACAAACATTATTACTTACTTATGCAAGTATTTGTGCTAAGTTTCAAGTTCATTAACCAAATTAATAAGATTTTTCATATAAACTGTATCTCTGTTTTCACGAACACAGATACCTAAAGAATTTCAAAAATCGTCTGGTATGTTTCCATAACTTGACTCAAACATTATTTACACCAATTTTAGAGTTAATCAAGCCCCCAATAAAATCCTCCGCTATAAAATTTACTTTTCACCCCTTAGGGGTAGATTTTTGGAAAACCCATATACGTTAGTCTTCATTTTTGGTCTGAAGTATAAAAACTGAGTTTTGAGTTAATCGGACCGCGTGTTAAAGCTCCTCCATACAAACTTTGACACCCCAATCCCTCCTTAGGGGGTAGTTTAGGAAAACTAAAAATGATAAACTTTATAATTTACTTAGATGAATATTCGTGCTTAGTTTCAAGTCTATTAACTCAAGGGATAGGATTTTTCATACAAACTTTCATCCCCTGTTTTACCCCCTTAGGGATAGAATTTCCAAAAATCCTTCCTTAGTGGATATTTACACTATATAAGGTACCTATGTGCAAAATTTCAAGTCTCTAGGTCCATTGGTTTGGGCTATGCGTTGGTATATTAGTCAGTGATTCAGTCAGGACTTTGATTTTTTTTATGTTATAGATTTACCATGTTATTTTAAGACCACAGACTTCTTATAGGTTTTCCTGTAATCTACAGGTATAGAACTATTTTCTATATTTTTTCCAAAATTTTAGGCTCAGTAGTTTCGGAGATAAGGGGGGGGGGAATGGTCAATTTTCGTCTATTTTCTTAAATAACTTTAAAACAATAAATTTTAAAATTATAAAAAAAAATATTTGAGACCCTCATACTAAGCCCTTTCATTTGATATGTCATTCGGTACAGTTTACAAAACTTTTTTTTTAAATTTTCTTATTTTTCCCCTAAAAGTGACTCTCATATTCAAAATTCATATATTTACTTTAGCTGTACGTGTTTGGGTCACAGAAATCCATATGTGTACCAAATTTTAACTTAATCGGTCCATTAGATTCGGAGCAAATTGGCTGTGACAGACGGACAGACAGACAGACAGACACACGAGTGATCCTATAAGGGTTCCGTTTTTTCCTTTTGAGGTACGGAACCCTAAAAAGAAGAATACTAGAACACAAGTGAATTACCAATTGAAACTAAGACTTATAATTTACGGCGTACCACAGGGAAATATGTTTGGCTAGCCGTTATTTCTATGTTATCTTTCCATAATAATGTAAACGATATTCTTAGACATGTTATGCATAATATTCAGAGAAAAACAATTAGTCTAATGACATAGGGATAAAGCCAATATTATTATTTGTTACATCATATAGGTACGTCAAATTATCAGCCTTGTAATAGGAAACAAAGACACATTTCGAACACATTTGTAACAATATTAAATATAACAAAACGTTGGTTGCTTCATCGAATTACAACTAAATTTCAAATAAATCCTGTTATTTTAATATTTTTCTTTACAGAAAGTCAAAAACATCTATACAAGAAAATACTTCTGTTAAAACGATCGTTCAGTAAGATGACTGCATGCGGCCTGTTTTGTGTAGATGCTACGCTACCAATACGATTGATGGAAGTTTTCACTAGTTATAACATTGTCTTGCTGCAATACAATTTTCTGTAAAATGTGTCAATCTGCCTAGCCTTTTCCCAACTATGTTGGGGTCGGCTTCCAGTCTAACCGGATGCAGCTGAATACCAGTATTTTACATGGAGCGACTGCCTATCTAACCTCCACAACCCAGTGACTGGGTAATACGATACCCCTTGGTACGACTGGTTGTCAGACTTTCGGGCTTCTGACGACCCGTAACGACTGTCAAAGATCCACGAATGACAGCCGGGACCAACGGCTTAACGTGCTTTCCGAGGCACGGAGAAGTCTCGATATGTAAAGATGGTCACCCATCCACTAACCAACCCCGGCAAGCGTAGCTTAACCTGGTGGATCGACCCGTGCGGCTGTAAAATGTGTTATCATAAATGTTAGCTTGACTAAGATTTAGTGCTATTGATGATTTTAATGTTTTCGTGAGAATAACACGTTTGAATTGTTACTATTAAGAAGATAATATGAATCAATAAAAAATCACAACCTATGATGAGTAAAAAAATTATATTTATGATCAGATCGATCTTTCGAGACAAAAGTATCTGAATATATAGTGCTTCCGTATATGTAATCAATTTAGGTTCCAATATCGTAATCAGCTTATAATTTTCCGACTGCTGGGACACAGGCGTCCTATCTTTGGGAGAAGGCCGTAATCCACCACACGGGCCCAGTGCACGTTGTTAGATATCACATATCTTTGAATATTTTTGGTTCTAGACATGTGTTGTGTTCCAATAATGAGCTTTTATGAGCACTGCGTAATTAGTAACTCAATGGTGACATGGACCAATTGGAATCCGCGAAGCTCGGGAGCAGTCGACGCTTGGCGGAAGCCTATGTCCAGCAATGAACGTCTTTCAACTGATACGATGATGAATTATGATTTGTAGACTAAAAGATAGAGGAGAACATAGCATAACTAAGAAAAAATACATAAATACAACTAGTATTAGGTGTGTCAAAAACGTAGATGTCTGACATATTCATTATTTTACGTCAACGTCATCATTTGTCACGTTTGATCATTCTATGATAATACTAGCTGACCCGAACTTCGTACCGCCTAATAGTCAATGAATGTCGTGTTACAGATTAGCTGAACTTAATTTATGACTTTATGAAAGTAATACAATAAATATTAAGTTCACTACTTTATTATGAGACACAAAAAGAAATAAAAATATACAAAAATTAAATACATCAATCGCGTGTCAGCAAGACATGATTGAATTAAACTATGTACATATTGTGCGGCATGGGATGCCCTCGGTTTAATTCTCTTCATTGAAGCACCTTGAAGACGTTACTACATTTTTTGTTTTTTTATCAGGCGCAACAATAACTAAAGCAGATGAATTGCCGACACGTGAACATGCCACGTACAACTGACCATGAGAGAAACACGGAGTTTCTAAATTGAGTCCACAAACAGTGAAGGATTGGCCTTCTGATTTGTTAATCGTCATGGCGAAGGCAAGACTAATCGGGAACTAAATTCGTTTAAACTCAAAGAGCATATCCATTGGGATCATTGGAATCCTCGGAATGAGAACTAACTCATCTTTAAATATTCCTTTGAGTATCGTCGCATGAATCACATTACTCATCAGTTTTCTTATCACCAAGCGCGTTCCATTGCATGTTTTGGCTGGTTTAAATTTCGAAGCATGATGACTACCGAAACCCGCCTTCAGTTGTAAATTGTGCGGTGGTAAACCAGGCATATCCAAATAGTTTTAAAATTCAGTTGGATAATTAGTGGCTTCATCTTCGTTTGTTACACAGTCAATAGATTTGAATGAATGCAGAGTACCAACGATTTCATTCTGAATTATTGTAGTCTTAGCCGCCGAAATTGCTCGCTCACTTAACCATTTTTTATTTTTGTGGTTAGCAATGACGTTTGGGAATACCTTGCTGATGAGCTCGTCTTTCGATGAGACGAAATTGCTAAAATTCGGAGGAAATGAAATCAAACCACTCGATTCGTCGACAGGAACACGGCCATTACCGATAGTCAGCAATTGCTTGGAGAAATCTTCAGCGGATGGGTCGTATGACAATGCAACTCTCATATTTGCTGCCAGTTGAAGTTTCTTCACATAGCACCACAGATTTGATGATTTGAGGCAAGCGTTTATTATTAATTCGTTTATTTGTCATTTGTTGTATATTTATTCTGCTGCTGTATTAATTCGTCGTTGTAATCAAATTTTTATTATTATTTATAGACATGGGCATTGTTGCTATTTTTATAAAATCTATTGTATAATAAGGAGACGAGTGTGTGTAGCCACAATTGAATTGTAAGGAAATTAATCATATGAGCGTTTTGGATGGTATGTCTGTTAGCTCGTAAGACCAATTGAATAAATAAATACCTGACTTGATGTCAGTGATTGTTGCGAAAACTTGTGAAAACTTAAGTAACTTGATATATTTTCCTTAGTTTACTCGTACATAAAATAAATTTCTGAACGCACGCATAAATATTTGACAACCAATATATTATTATTATTATGTCAATCCTGTTTCTTTACTGCCCATAATCTAAATTTTTAAAATCTATAATACGCCATTATCCGAATATTGTGGATATATCTTGTCGATTCGAAACCTTTATTTAAATACGTTCTTTAATTTGAGGGTAGAGTTAACCGTGCAATGCACTATGCGTGGCAGGTACGCATAGTAAAGCATTTTTCGTAAATATACGAAAAACACTTGTTGGTGCAAATAAAAATAGTTTTCCGCGCTCGTACGCCAAAACTATTGATTCTACAAAAAAATTATGACTACATTGAATTGAAGGAAATTTTCTCTAGTTTAATTTTGTTTCTTAATGTTTTATCGTAAAATGAGTCGGAAAGAAGATATTGTCAAAAAACTGCTATTATGCGCCATTTTCCAATATGACGCGCGAGCGGTAAAGATACCAGGTGGCAAAGTAAAAATTCGAAGAGATAACGTCGAACTCAATAAACCAATTTCGCAAACTCCAGGTAGTTACCCCCTTTTTGAGCACCAAATGACAGACAATAGGCGCGCAGCATATCACATGCGACTTAAACATAACTCTAGATGTACTTTAAGTACAGACGCCAGCACATCAAGCTACTGCAATCTGTCAAATTTCTTTAATAGATTTTCATCTCTATCGCTAAAGCATTAGGTTCAAGGTTGATTGGGAAAATTTTACAGTTTCGGGTGTCTTGATGTGCTGGCGTCTGTACAACTCTGCCTAATTTGCACATAATCTTATTTTTATCCAAGATTGAGCGCTATTGGTGCCGATACTGTTGTACACCGAACTAAACTAACTAAACTATCACTAAAATTCTTTACTTTTGGCTATGAGAATCTTAGAGCTATTCTGCAAAAAAAAACCTCTAAATTTAGAAAAAAAATTGATACAACTAAAATCGAGTTTGACAATCGTGACTCCGCGTGGTATAGTGCTCGTAGTATATTTGACCCGGTGGCTTTAATTGGAACTAACGAAATCACTATGAAAAGTGAGAAGGCTTGTCATATTTTGTTTACAGACAATCCGACATCGCCGCCGTTACCGTGTCAGATATTTTTTAGAGCTGGAGGGGGGCAGGGATGGGGCAGCTTCAACGTGTTTTTGTGGATTTTTTTTGGTACCTACGTGTTGAGGGTTAGGGGTTTAAGGGTTTTATAAAGGGGGGCCAAATTTTCATTATTTTTGCGATAGGACATACCGTTTTCGAGATATATGGAAAAGAAAAAAAAAATACAGTGCTGTTTTTGCACTTGAAGTCAAGGTGTTTGTGTGAATTTTAGCTCATGACAACTAATCTTATTCCACACCTTTTTAATCGCCATGAAAAATAGTCTGATTTAGTTTGACAAACAAAATTTTAGGTGAAAATACGTCAAATTCAGAATAGCAAAATTGCCATTTTCACTAAATTATAATCTCAGTACAATCTTAGTGCTGTCAAACTAAAATTTAGTTAAGTTGTGTCACTTTAATCAATTTCAGAATGGGAAATCGTCGTCTGACAGGAATAAACTAAATTTTTGTGATTTTTAGTCTAGTTTAGAGGCATTTGTGACAAGAGAATCGGCACCATTGTTACGTATTATGTCCATGTCAAGTTTTATAAAATAAATAGTTTTAAATAGTTAACAGTTAGTTAACCATTCAAATGCAAGCGTGATGTTAATTTATGTTAATTATTGGGTAAACAGGGCTTATTGCGGAATTTCATGCCAATAAAACAAATACCGTCATAAATAATAATCCAAATGATCACTTTCTAGATACTTTTAAAAGTATAACTTATCTATGTACTAATCGTACACTACATTAACATTAGGGCTACGTTTGGATAATCTTATCGCACCGGCCGATCTCTTTCAAAAAAATTTTGGACAGACTAAAACAAATAATTGAGATATCCCTGTATCATCAAATCATCATTCATAAGCTATTTTATTTTGAAAAAGTCAACCTTGGTACCTTGTAAGTAAAGTACTTTTTAAATTGCTATAACAATATTAATCTATCATCAGACATAATAATATTATATTGGTTAGCATAGCGACCACTATTGACATAATTGCTTTTTATTTTGTCACTAGTCTGAAGAAGGACGTCTGAAAATTCTATAAGTATTATTAGATAATAATCAATATGAAAGTATTGCTAGATGACGATTTTCTGAATGTCTTCTACCCTTTTTACTACCTAAATACTATCTTGTGTGTGCGGAAATATAATATCTACGAAAATTGGGTGGAAATTGTTACAAGAAAAAACGTTATGGGTGCCATGTTCATAAACTGTCTGATATTTTGTTTTTACTGCTTGGTTATGAAGTTCTCCCGTTTTGGTCTGGCATTCCAATTAGCCTACTATTTTATTTACTTCGAATATGCATTCAATTTTGGAGCTGTATGTGTCCTCAATTTATACTTCAGTCGCAAAAGTGTGCGTTTGCTATCACTTCTTTATGAGATCAACAAAAGCCTTTACATCAATAAATATATGAGGAAACTGAGGGTTTTCACATGGGTCTCAATTGTGTTAATCTTATCCAAATGTCTTGCCCTAGTATTTTTCAAAACAGCATACGACGTACATTGGTCTTTCATGAGAGGTATTTTCGTATCAATATCTGCACTCTTAGATATCGAATTAGTACAAATCATGATATTTGTTAATATGCTGAGTTACCAAACTAAAATCTGGAACAAAATTATAGAAAATACACATTTTGAAAAACTAAATGATGACGAAATAACAGTGGACAGTGAAGCGTCATTGGAAGAAATGCATAATGCATTAAAGTCTGTTAGTGAAGCTTGGGATCTAATAAGAAATTCTTCGAGATGTATAGTAAATAATAACTTTATATTTCACTGTCTGTTTTATAATGTTGCTGGATGTTGTTGGCTGTATAAACTAGGCAGGGCTCCTCTTAAAAAAATGGATTTTTTCGAGAGGAGCCCTAATGTTAATAGAGTAATATTTATTATTATGTTCTGTTCTAGATTGTTTTACATTTTGTTACAACATTTATACATTCTATGTTTTACGCTGAAGTTTTAATAACGTGGTCAAAAACGCCATTTGTAAGTATTATCCACTAATAATTAACATATTTAAAGTATATTTTTTGTAAGTACACATTATTAATGGCGTCGTGACCCCCAACGGAAACAGAGGGGTGTTATAAGTTTAACGTTGTAGCTCCCAAACGGCTGAACCGATTTTGTTTTGTTTGAAAGGTGACTTGATCGAGAGTGTTCTTAGTTATGATTCAAGTAAATCTTTTCAGCCGTTTGAAGATAAGCAGTTCTTTTTTAGTTGATGAATGGATGTGAGGATCTTCCACAGATCTGATCAAGTCGTGATTTGGTAATCTGTTACATCAATGATATTAGAAGAACATAGTAACCTTGAACTGATGCTGCTGCATCACCAGATTTTTGCGGGATACCCTAAATCCCTCACCAATTTACGGTAGAGATTCATTGGAATGGTCTCAATTAATAGGTAATCGGGGTCTCATAATAAAATGAGAATAAATTATGTGGGAAAATACGTACAACTATCGATTGTAGCGTGTCGACTAGTAATAAAGTTTAAAAAGCAGGAAATAAAACTTAAATTTAAATACCCCCGACACAAACACAAACCTTTATGAAGTAAAAAAATTAAATGTATTGGCCCTTTAGGCTTAATAAAAGTTTTAGGTAATATTTTGACTAAGTGACGTCGCGTCGGTGGACGGCTAATGAAAGCGCCAAACAGACGAGGCTAAAACCCAGCAAAATAAATGTATGCTATTGTAGAAAGGATAGCTGCTGTTAACTTCCTATGTTCAATAGCAGTCCCTGGATCAAGATATTACCTAGAACTTTTATAAAACTTAAAAGGCCAACACATTTTATTTTTTTGTTTTTGTTTGTGTCAGGGTTTTTAAATTTTAAATTTAAGTTTTATTCTTTCATACATTTCTGGCAGCCATCATCTGACTGGCTGATTCTTTTCTGCCCATATCAGTATGACGACACGGTTGACGCAGTGGTTGAGCGATTGACTGCTGCACAGCATGTCGCGGGTTCGATTCCCGCACGGAACAAATATTTTTACGACCTACAAGTATTTGTTCCGAGTCTGGGTATTTTTCTATCTATAATATGTATATATTTACAAAAAAAAATGTATATAAGTAGTTTATCAGCCATCTCGTTACCATAACACAAGCATTAGGTTGCTTAGCTTGGGACTAGATGGCGTTGTGTGAAATGTCCAAGGATATTTATTTTTTATTTAATTTATTTAGTATTAAATTATCCATCGTTTCTCTGGTCTTCCGTTACTATATCTTTAAAGCCATCCACATTCACACCCAAAACTTTCCTCAAGAGAGGTCCCTATAATTTAATTTTATTTACATATTTCTAGGCAGCAGAACGTATGATTCTAAGCCATGCCGTTGGTATGGTGCTTTTGTTATCCAAGGCATTCTTTGTAGAAACGCAACTGTGCGTTGCTTGTGAAGGATTTTACAGTGAAATCACAGGAGCTCATACTAACGTGATTTTGAAATTATCCCAAGACTGTAAGTACTAATTCGAGAAGATACACAGCTACTCATAGACGTATAAAAAAAGGAGGACTTCGCGCCACGCATATCGAAAGTGAAGCACCGTACCGATCTATGTAAGCGTGATTTGAGTACCTGCAAAGACGCCGTCGCTCGTGTCACGTAATGGCAGCCGGTCGGCATACTATGACGTAAATGTGTGCGTGAGGCGTGTTTGTACAAACGGTCCGGCTTCTTACTGTGCTTCACTTTCGATATGCGTGGCGCGGAGTCCTCTTTTTTTATAAGTCTATGCAACTACTATACAATTAACTAAATGACTCTGCTTTGACGTTACTAGTTACTACTGTAGCGGGCTAATGGGTGGGGTCCGGACTGACGATCCGAGGCCTGTTGCCTCTTAAACCGTTTCGATGAAAACACAGAATCTGTCAACCAGGCAGCCATTATTTTTGGTAGTACTTAAATAAAACACAAGTAATCATTATTAGTAACTAAATATTGGCCGTCGCCTGAACTGATAAATCTTCAAACTCGCTTCGCAGCTCCAAAACCACTGGCTCTGCACTCCGTTTTACAATTTAAAACTTTTGCCCCACCCAGAAATAACGATAAAATCCAAACCGTTATTTCTATGTGTTGCCAAAGTAAAAATAATACATTCAGTTGCAAAAATTAAAATACATTTAAAAGTTTGTTACAACATTAAATTATTTGTACTTTTACAGTGTTGCTACAATGAATATTATTATTCGGTATTATAATAATAATAATTTTAAATTAAATCCAAACTTCCTTAATAATCGATAAGTTTTAGTAGAATTTACAATTTATTGTTTTTGCAAATGAGGCAAATGTATCTAGAAAATGCGCACTATAACTTAAAGGAACAAACTATGTAGTGTTAGTTTGTTCCAAATTTAAGTTATAGTGTACATACATAAGTACGAATCCTGAGAGGTTTCTCAGGATTCGTACTTATGACTTTAGTAATTATAGCCTTAGCACTTATTACTAAAGTCATAAATACGGATCTTAGTCTACTTACTAAAGTCATAAGACCAACTTTTTTGAAAGAGGCTTGATCTGAAGAGAATTGAATGCAAAAAATGGAGCATGAGGTTTCCCTGCTGAGTCGTGGTGGTATTTGTGTCGTGCAACCCATCCCTTCTTGAGCTCAGGATCATAGATCAACATCCATTTTCTTGATTACAGTGCCATCAAAAAAGGTGTGGAAAAATATGCATCGTATAATACAAGGAGATTTTGAGAAGCTCAGTACTTGTGGAGTATTTGTCGTTGACGTGGCAACATTGCTACGCTTCTGCAACCTTTGTACCACTTATATTATAGTGCTGTTGCAGTTTGCGTTTCTGTAATATTTAAAGACTTTGCAGCTGACGTTACCTTTGAAGTTTTTTGTTGTGTAATTGAAAATAATGTTTTAAATAAAATTTAATTTATTGAGACTGAGTACCTTTTACAAAAATTGATTCGGCCTAGTGGCGGTATGGCTGAGCGATCGGCTATTAATTCCCTCACGAAACAAATAGTTGTATGATCAAAGTTTGTTCTGGGTTTACTGTGTGCCACTCAAATCTAATTTAAAATCATAATGATTGAGATTTGTATTCTAGAACGATGTACAGGTATGAATCTCGAGTCAAATTTTGAATGACAAAAGCAGTTGTCGTCATCACAGTAAACGTCATCGTCATCGATCATGATGATGACGTCATCGTCATTCATCTGTTGTCATTCTTTGTAATGATAATTCTTTCATTTTTGTATCGCCTTGTTAACAGATTCCATGCAGATATGTAATTAACGTCACATACTGTTAAATGCTTAATCAGCTTAGCCGCGTCACCTCGCACATGTGTTTTTAAATATTGCATTTTTTCCGTGTCACAGGTGTCACTTAACAATTTTTCTTCGTGTACTATTTTCAAGAATCAATAATAATTCTTAAAAGTAATTCCATGACTCATAACTTACACTAAATTTTCGTATTATTATTGTTGGTAACTTAATTGAAGTTATATACGGTTGTTGTTTCGATGTTTGAACAATCATTGCTAATCATTTTTCCATTACAAGATCGAATTCCGTAACTTCTAACTTCTTAATTATAATGTATGTTCGATGTGCGTCTTCATGTTTTTATAATAACTTCTACCATTAGTCATCAACTTGACGGTTGAAGTTGATAATAAGTAGTAGGTAGTAGGACAGGTCGATTTTACAAATTAATCGTGTCTATTATTGATACCTATATATCATTTATGTAAGTAGACAGTCATTTCCTCGTCAATGTGTCATATTTTATGGTTAATTGAACTTACCTTAAGTGAACTTCAACCAAAATTATACGAAGTGTTGCATCCGAAGAGATTTAATGTACATTGTAGTCCGTTTCTCGTTGTACTACATTGCCACACTGTTCAAAGACTAGAAAAAAATAATGATTTGATAGTCTATGTCATCTGTCAGCTGTCACCTCATTCGTTTTAGAGCTCACTGCCTATTCCATTCCACAATAATAAGGGGGTAATGGTAACATGGGTGGGTAGGGTGTTAAATCTCTTCGGATGCAACACTTCGTATAATTTTGGTTGAAGTTCACTTAAGGTAAGTTCAATTAACCATAAATTATACTTCAGTGTTGCATCCTCAAGATTTAATGTACATTGTAGATGTTTAGAGCATGTTTATTGTGGAATGGAAAACCTATAATGTTCATGTTCACATGTGAGTACTTCGTAGATTTAGTATACACTAACATTATGTCTATGGAGTACTTAGTTTGTTTTTAAAACAAAACAAATCCGGTCAGTAATCACAATCAGATTTATATTAAAAAGCTAATACTTGGTAACAAACACATAACAAAGCGGATTATGAATAGAAGATTATTCTTACAGACTTAATAATTGAATATGCCATCAGCAAAAACCTTGTCTTTTTCAGAATCAATCACACGTTGGTTGGTTGGTTGTTGGTTGTAAAATTTTGCAAAATGTATTGAGTTACCGTCCAGTCCAGCCAGCAGTCTTTTTTATTATTTCCACTGTGATCTGAAAGCCACTGACATCGATGCATGCCTAGTGCTGTAGGCAGTGAACTTATTCACATCCATGTCACTATCACTAAGCGTTTCTTTGATCTAGCGGCTGATGGACTAGGAGGTACAAGTTTGTATTGATTTATCACAAAATTTCCCCATGTAAGAAGTTCGGGTTTCTACTGGACAGAGAGATTGTTTATTATTATAGAAAGGTAAACTCAGGCGGGGATTTTTCTGTTCGGTGCTGAAGTTTTAATAATGTTTCAGTTACATGTATATCATTAATTATGATCAAAGATAACGTTTGCATCCGTTGTCCCATGGACAATGCAAGCAAAGTTACAAGTTTTTTAGAAATTTCTTTAAGGGATAGACTTAATCGGATATATGGTCTAGGACCAGATTAGGATACCAAGTAGCACATATATAATACTTAAGAAAAGTAGGCTTAATTTTAAAAACACATTTAAAACATCTCGAATATAATGATTTTCTATTTGACTTTTTGGTCAAAATAATTTTTAATGTAGAGCGAAAAGAATTTATCGTCCCATAATGCATCTTTGTTAAATTCCTCAGTTAAAAGTTTTAGAATACATATTATTGAGCTATTGAAGTTATTAATATTATTAGTTTTACAAAAGGAATACCAACGTTTAAGAGCAACATTATACTGGCTCTAATAATGATTAATTATTTGTCCAATGATATTACTAGAAAAATAATTAATCATAATTGCTTAAATTTGAAGTTTTCTCCTTATGTACGATTCCTTGACAATGTTTCAGAATCAACTAGTTTACTGAATAACGGGAACCATGGTTAGCTAGGCCATTATGGAACTATAATAAAATTATGGCAATTACTTTGTCGTTTATAATTTATAAGACCAAAATAATGGTGGAAAGGCATAGAAGAGGTAATTGTTCCAAGGTATTGTATACGCGTCTATATCATAGGTGTCTGGGTCACGTTTCCAGGATAAATATTTAGTGCATTTTTTGTTAAGGCGTGACGCAAACAAATGAATAAATGGTTTACCGAACTTTTTCGTAATAGATTTAAATAATTGTGAATCTAATTCCCATTTGGTATCAACATTAGTATACACAGATCATATGTTAGTATACCTAGAACTTGGTCCGCATCAGTGTTTTCTCTGGGCTTAATAAACAAAGAGTAAATAAATATTTGCTGCCACATTTGCCGAGTGATACGATTTAAATGCGGGAATTGTGTGCCACCCCTTTTGTTGACATATGCAGTGGCAGTGGTATATCTATTCTAAATATAACATCTACATTGGTTTTATTTTTACCGAAAATTTTTAGGCCCATAAACGCTATAAGAAAGTTAATGTGGTGTTTTCTTTCCTTCATTGACCAAATACCTGTAGTAATTTCTCCCTCACACGCTGCCCTCCATCCTGAGAGTGAAGAGTCAGTGAATAGTTCCAATCTGATGAGACTGTATTATTGAGCAAATGGATTTCTTTATTGTGACTTGTTATTGTTTAAATTATTTGCGTAGGTATATAAAATTTGTAAAAAATTCAGACACAATGTAAATTGTTATTGAATAAATAAATGAAATGAAAATGAATCGGAAGGAGTAAAAAACACAAAGTTTGTTCATGTTTCGGTGCGATATTTGACTCCACCAAGTGAAGTCTTCTTGTAGAGAGTACTAAAAGTCATTTTTGCATTGTCATTTGACTTCAAAAGTGCTAAATATTTCTCCCACTCTAGTTGTTTGGTGTGTATACCCAACCATACGTTATGGCTGAACACGCTGCTGATAACGCACCTATTAGTTTTAACTGTAAACACATAGACTGCGAGTTGATGAGAAATCCTAAGAATTTGCAAATCTGATGCTAATTTTACAGAGGTTTGAGTAATTTTGTAAATACTAGAGCGCCAGGCTGATGCCATATGGTAAGCAATTGAATTCATTGAAAATTTTATTATAATAGAAACCCAAATATTTTTTATGTGAGATATGTATAAGCATTAGAAAAAATAAGATCTATTGTTGCCATGAATGCATTATGTATTATTAATTTGGATACGGAACGTATAGGTATTATCCATTTTAAAATGTCGGGTTGGTTAGAACGTTACCACCTAAGTATACATTATGGTAAAGCAATAAAGATATTGAGTATTGAATAACTTATTAAGGTTCTGCAAATCACACCAATATTACAAAGGCGAAAGTTTGTGAGCGTGTGTGCGCGTGCCCGCACGGCTGCCACCTTCTCACGCTCAAAAGGCCGCGGCCGGACCGTCACGTATGAAATCTGGCACGCAGACAGCCCACACCCTAGACCAACACACAGGCCATCTTTATCTCATCCATGCGGGCAAAACCGCGGGGCGCAGCCAGTTTAAGATAAATCTATAACCGCCTGTACTCTTAGGCGTTAAGAATACCGAGGAAATAAACTGTTGTGGTAGATCAGAACTTTTAGAAATCGCCCTTAAGTCAATAAGTTAGGAAATTGCACGATCCATTTCTCCAAGAGGAGATAGATGGTGGGTTTTTTGGTTCAGTGTTTTGAACCACTTTTCCAATAAACGAAATTTTATAACCACTAACATAACTTAATATGATAGGATCATCAGTTAACAGCATCAAATTTTTTTTAAATATCTATTTCTACCGGCGCGTGAGGTACCTCTAATAGTCCCATTTGCCGACTGCATTGAGTTGTTGGTCCTCCTCGCCGAAGAAGTCGATGGCTGTGGTTGATGTCAGGCGTCGGCTGTGGATGGCGCTGCAGTCGCATAGTTTGCTTGTCGAAGAGGACCCCGCACATTTCACGCCTGAAAACCGGTTCGCCGGTTGCCTGCAGTATTCACTGGAGTCGGTTTTTAATTTGTAGGCCCATTCTAATAAAGGTATGACAAGTTTTCGTCTATTAAATGTCAGTTCATGTCAATCAAGAAGCAATTTACTGATTTCTGATATACTTTTCAGAATATCTAATGTGTCTACAGATTGGGTCCGTATGAGGTCTTTTGTTAGGTTGACGAGGCCGGTGATTCCAAGTACGAAGTTTGTGGCCTTTGTCTTATCCATCAAGTAGTATATTTCCCCAACGTTCAGCAACTTCATTGGGAATTTTTTCCCCCAGAGAAGGATCCAATTTCTTTGCTTGACCAAGTCAAGAATTTCTGTAGACACATCCGCAGTAAAATTTTCAACAGAACTTTGGTATGCATCATTATGGCGATAAGCTTATAGATCGCAATGATGAGCTTTTTTGAAAGTCGAAGCAAAACAAGCAAAGTTACTTTCAGGATAGTATCACGTACTACCTCATCAAGAAAGTACTGTATTTCTGGATAACATCGCGTGTTACCTCGCTAAGAAATACCATTTTGTTAACAGGATAACATCAGGTGTGACAGAACTTTGGTATGCATCATATGGCAATAAGCATAGGTATAGATCGCAATGATGAACTTTTTTGAAAGTCGAAACAAAACAAGCAAAGTTACTTTCAGTATAGTATCACGTACTACCTCATCAAGAAAGTACTGTATTTCTGGATAACATCGCGTGTTACCTCGCTAAGAAATACCATTTTGTTAACAGGATAACATCAGGTGTTACAGAACTTTGGTATGTATCATATGGCAATAAGCATAGGTATAGATCGCAATGATAAACTTTTTTGAAACAAAAAAAGCATAGTTACTTTCAGGATAGTATCACGTACTACCTCCTCAAGAAAGTACTGTATTTCTGGATAACATCGCGTGTTACCTCGTTAAGAAATACCATTTTGTAAACAGGATAACATCAGGTGTTATCTCATTACAATATTTAAAAAAAAATAGTCTTAACTTTTAAAATAAGGGTGCCATAAGTATGACGTCTTACTCACGTTCTTTGCGATTTTCCCTTAATTTATTTTTCGTAACGTTTGATCTTGCGTCTAAAAATATTCTTCATTACTTTTGTTTTTCCTTTTCTCATGTCTAATTCTCGCTAAAATAACACTTTTCACTATGAAACTAGAAAGATTTTTATGGATTTAAAATTAAATTGAAAAATTAACAGCGTAGCAATGCAACACACGAAGAACGAATGAGGTGACAGCTGACAGATGACATAGACTATCAAATCATTATTTTTTTCTAGTCTTTGAACAGTGTGGCAATGTAGTACAACGAGAAACGGACTACAATGTACATTAAATCTTGAGGATGCAACACTGAAGTATAATTTAACATAACATTGCCACTATAAAAATTATTCCTCTAATACTGGCAGTTGATAAAAGTCACAAAAAATTATTAAAATGGTTTCAGTGCCTTCATTTCACGTGTTACTAAATAATCGCCTGGAAAAAGATGTGCAAAGAATAGTGTGCTCTTATAATTTTGTTCTCAATCTGTTTTTGATTCCAAAATATAGAGTACGAAAAAATAATATTTATCGAAGCGGAAAAATATACACTTCTGATGTCATCACGGGACAGTGGGGAGGGGTGATGCTTCCTTCCTGTGACATTGTTGTGGGCTGTTTGTGGGTCTCAGGCAATAAAAAGATGATGTCAGCTTCTTACACTTTGTTTATACGGTTACACAGATCACATTAATAAACTACTGTTCTAATTAATCTTATCCTTTAATGATAATAATAGAAATTAATTAATAAAGCTTTGGATGTCGTCTACTATAACACTGTGCGCACGCGTCTCATGAACGTGTGACAGTTCCTAGGGCTGAAGGGTGACTGGCGCTCCTGTCGCGCCCTCGCTCTTCGGTCCTTAGACTCCGTCATAGCGCACCGACTAGTACTTCAGTCGGCAACACTGTATTTCATGCGACACGGCCATATCACATATTTGCGTTTTGCCGTATCTTGTTAATGAGTGTTTTTTTTTGTATATCGAATGATTTGTGTAGATTTCACGAATGTAAATACAAAACAGATTGAAAGTGCTGTCTTGAAATTATTTTATGCTATCAATTATATCGGCTTTTTGATCGGGAACTTAATGATATTTATGCTGGAAATAATACATAAGCAGAACAACGTCCTTCTTATTTTGGAGATACAAACTGTACATATGGACATCGATTTCAGTAAGAGCCTTCAGAGTTTCATTAAATGGAATTGGATCTCCCTAACTACTCTGATCTTTACTGATATTTGTTTATTTATCGTATATTATGTAACAATGAATGACTCCTATGACATCGTTTTTATTACTGAGATTATTGATGACATATTATGTACCGCATTGGACATCAATTTCGTTGTAATCATCCGAATTATAATATTGCTAAGAAAGTATCTCGAAGAGTGGATTAAAGATGTCCTGTTGATGAAAGGAGAAAACGAGAATGATGAACATTGTATGAAATTTCTTCGAATATACCAAAATATAATGGTAGCTTACAGTTTGTTCAAGAAATGTTTCCAAGTAGCGGTAAGTTTGCAATATTTTTTTAATAGAAGTTTTATTAAGTAACAATAAATGTTTTTGTCTAGGAAAGATAATTGTTACGCTTCTTTGGATGTGGTCTGAACACAATTTCGAGGATTTCGATCGTGTGAAATCATAATTGCTACAACAAAAACAAAGACTAATTATCATAGTTTCAGATCTCTCTCAGCTGTAGGCCTAAACAAAGTTATATTCTATCAGCGATAACGATGATGGAACAGTCAAAAATGTATATATGACTGAAAAAGCTTATGTCAATTCAAGGAGCTCATGGCTAAAGTAATAACAGCCGCACGGGTCGGTCTACGCTTGCCGGGGTTGGTCAGTGGATGGGTCATCTTTATATACCGAGTTTCCTCCGTGCCTCGGAAAGCACGTTAAGCCGTTGGTCCCGGCTGTTATTCGTAGATCTTTGACAGTCGTTACGGGTCGTCAGGAGCCCGAAAGTCTGACAACCAGTCTTACCAAGGGGTATCGCATTACCCAGTAACTGTGTTGTGGAGGTCAGATAGGCAGTCGCTCCATGTAAAATACTGGTATTCAGCTGCATCCGGTTAGACTGGAAGCCGACCCCAACATAGTTGGGAAAAAGGCTAGGCAGATTGAAAAGCTTATGTCAGTTCCGTTCAAAAGTGCTGTAGATATACGAAACGCTATGATTACAAAATTTTCAGAATTTATTTTTTCTTAGGTGTGTTTTCAGGTGTATAGCACGTTTTACGGAAATCTAGTCTATTTTGACATAATGCTCAATGAGTTAAAAAGACGTGCAGGAATGGAGATCGATGTAAGTAGAAAATGTTTTTAATTAGATCAGAGGCGTACTTTGACGTTTTAGAGTCATGATTATTCTAAAGATGATGATTTGTCAAAGAGAGATGGAGCGTACATTACGGATATTAGGTACCTTCTCTTTTATACAACGGAATAAAGATGGCTTTATGAGCCTCAAATAGCTTAGCATGATCCTCCGTTGTAGCGAAAATACTGCAGCATTAATTTTTAAATAAATATATGGTAAAGTTGAGGATTAACTACTATGGACTTACTATGTTTGACGAAAACACGATTAGAAATAATTTCAAAGTTACCTCTAAACCGAACAATAAACCGCTGGTATTAAAAAAACGAAGTGGTATTAAAAAGTCGAAGTGGGGCTAGGGCCATGTGGAGTATCATAATTATAAAAGAGCGCTGTTTGCACATTCTCAAACATTTTTTTTTCTTTATTTTAGGTCGCATAGTTTTCGAATTTTGATGAAAAATGTTAAAAAACTTTTTAACAAAAAAAAAAAAAAACTGACTTCCAAAAATCACTATAAAGTGAAAAATAACTTTGATTTCGGAAGTCGGTGTCTTTCGTTTTTTATTTACTTTTTTTTTTTTGCCACCGACTTCCGAAATCAAAGTTATTTTTCACTTTATAGTGATTTTTGGGAGTCGGTTTTTTTTTTGTTAAAAAGTTTTTATTTCTCGCTTTTTAGTGGGTCTGTTTATAATTTGTATAAGTTACAATAGTCTAATGTCAATTGCTCATAACATGTTACAAAATATTGCTTTTCCCGATGCTGGGACGTTAATTGTTGAGGAGTTCTGCTGGTAAGAACCAGGAGAACTCCTCAACAACCACTCACCACACGCATTGTGTGACGAGCGGAAATTGCTTAGCAACCATATTAAAGTAATCGAATCGCAACCCGTCAAATATTTATCATTGAGTAGTTCCGGTAGCCATCTGTGGTCTTCATCATCAGTTCCACTTCACCAAGTGGTGCTTTCCGAGAGCAAATGCACGAGCTACTATAAAAAATACCCAAATCGCTATAGGTGTGCCAATAATATTTGAAGAGTTCCTTCGATTTCTCCAGGATCCCATCATCAGAACTGGATTTTGACAAAAATGGGACCGAATTGAGAACCTCCTCCTTTTTTAAAGTCGGTTAAAAAAACAATTCCATGTCTATCTAGAGCGGTAGTTTGACAGTTGTACGAGAGTGTCAGAAATGATGCTAATCCAAGTGTCATTTATTTATCTATCTTATAATATTCCTTTAATGTATGTTGTTCATTATTTTCAGCAGTAGCTGATTGGATTTTTTTAACTATTTTTTATTTTATTTTAGGTGCAACCCTTAATTCACGTGTTTACGATAGTTATATGGGTATTAAAATGTGTAGTACTAGTAACAATACTCAGTATTTACTGTGAGAAGTTCTATATAACTGTTGAGGAAGCTAAGACGGCGTGTATACTGCTTATGAAGAAAAGGAATTGTCCAAGTAAGAATGATTTTTTATGTAAATGTACTACATTTTACCACTTTTTTATTTTAGTTCTGAATTTAATTTCTAATCATCTTTTTCCACAGCGAGTCAACAACATCTTTGCAGGAATGTGATACACTCGAGTCGATCGTTCAGTAAGATGACCGCGTGTAGCCTGTTCTATGTAGACGCTACGCTACCAACAAGTTTACTGGGAGTTATTACTCACTACATTATAATACTGCTACAGTTAAATTATCTGTAAAATAAATATTTATGGGAGTTATTATACCTGACCTATACACCAACTAAAACCTCTATGGAAGCTAAGTTTCCCATGGCAACGAGAGCGGAGCAAATGGTAAACGAATTTCATCAAGGCAAAGTCAAAAGTGGGTTATGATTTTCACAGGCTGTCTAAATGTATGTTCTTCTGTTCGCTCATAGTTCCTAAACTTCTAGACGCATTATGACAAACAAGGTGTCACTGGAAGCGTCATGTTGTTCCGCGGAACCCCAACTATCACCATATTTCGTTTGATCCACGATTGTTGACCCACCCTGTATAAATGAATAAAAGAGTCCACATAAAAAAAAAAAAAGTAGCAAAATTGTGCGCCGAATTCGTTTCGTCTTGATAAAAGACTATTTAATACTTTATTCAGGCGGCCATAGAAACGTTCCCTCAGCGATTGTTTCATGTCAGCAACGTTGATGCCTAACGCTTCCGACATACTCAGTACTTCCGAAATACTTATAGGTTTCGAGTGAAGAGAGGGATCTTAGGTGTATGGAATCCGAGAGTTGGGTTCTCTCGGATTCCACAATCCTCCCTTGATTAACATGCATGACCGCACATTTGTCCACACCAAATTCCATCCTGATGGCGCTACTGAAAGTTTCAGTAGCTTCAGTATGGAGCTACTGAAGGTAACCGAAACTTTTGCAAATTGTTGGGGGCAAAAAGTTTCAAGTTATCCATGTAAAAGAGGTGAGATATAACCTGACCACCTCTTCTCAATCGATAGCCTAGATCTGAATCCTCCAGCAGTGTGCTTAGAGGATTCAAGGCTAAGCAGAACCAAAGTCCAGCACCCTCATAAGCCATGTATGTGGCACCGAGTCATAGGCCTTCTTATAATAATAATAATAATAAGCTTGGAGTAGCTTGGACCCTGCTCCCGAAACCGGCGGACCACTATTTTTTATATTTTTAAATGTTTTTTATTTATTTTTTAAGAAATATTTAAAAATGTATTTTATAAGGAAAAAATATAAATAAACGAAATAATAATAATAATAAATAATAAATATCCTTGGACATAGTCTATCCAACATGTCGACAGATCCTTTCGGGAACGACGAACCTATTGGCTAATGGTCTTATCGATGAGGAGCAGCTCCTTAGTACCGCGGGACCCGTTCCTACATCCATTTTGAGAGGCAGACTTACTGGAATTGGTGTCTATGGAAATAGAACTTTATAGACCGTCGGTAGACAAGTGATCGGTCTATAATTTTTGGTCTCTGCATTACTACCTAATTTATGGAGCATGTCAGTCACACCTTGGTCAGGTCGCTCACAGGCCCTATAGACCCACCTTTCATTACTCTGGAATGTGCGATTCTGAGTGTACCGCTACAGTTTCCGTCTGTACCGCCGAAGACGGTTTGCCTGAAGTAGATACGCTCTGTGACGCAGGTCAAATAATCTTGAGAACTAATATCCGTCGCCGAGAACGCCCGCCTCACAAAGCGCATCACTCTGGGGCGAGTATTGCCCTCCCTGAAACAGATTAGCTTGCCGATGAGTGCTTTACCCTCACATATACGACACTCAAACCTGCACTGCCAAGCTGTGGGCACGCCACAATTGCGGCGATAAGTCCCCTCTTTGAGAAGTGGTTAGAGAGGCGCCACGGCGTCCTCACCTTCCACCTGACGCAGGTCCTCACCGGACACGGTTGTTTCGGGAGGTTCGACTGTTTCGCATAAGGCGGGAGGAAACGCCCGGGTGTTACCATTGTGTGGATCGCCCGGAGGACACGGTGGAGCATACAGTGGAGGTCTGCCCGGCTTGGGCAGAGCACCGCCGTGTTCTCACGGAGGCGATCGGCGGCGGCGATCTCTCACGTCCGAGCCTGGTCCAGGCCATGGTGCGGAGCGAGAGTGCATGGGAGGCCGTCACCTCCTTCTGCGAAGCAGTGATGCTCGCGAAGGAGGAGGCGAAGCGCGTGAGGGAGAGGCAGCCTCACGACCTCAGTCGCCGCAGGAGACGCCCTGGGCGGCGGGAATCGCGGGGCGATTTCCGGCCACCGTAGGCGCGGGCCTGCGGACGGTAAGCAGCGGGTAGCTCGCCGTCCGGTAAGGACCAGGCCCGAGTCGACGGCGCGTTGTGTTCCACGCGCGCCTCAAAGAGATGTCAGCAAATGATGGGGTCCAATAGGGCCGACGCCGCTGGGGTCGCGGGTAGTTTGAAGAAGGTACCGCGGCCCTGGCATAGGCATCTGAAGGAACACGGGTGGGTTTTAGTCAGTAAAAGTCTGACACGCCCTTCCGCTCCACCCAGAGCGGGAGAAGTTATTTGATGATTTCCCACCCTCAAAAAAAAAAAAAAAAAGCTGGTACAGCTTGTTTTGGTCGTGGAACTCTGTCACTGTTAGGAAATTTAACATGAGCTACAGGACATGCCGCTACAGCTGCACAGTACAAGATCGAGTAGGTATCGGCGAGGTCTTTGCTGAAAACCTGAAATCAAAACAATTTGACAGCTGCGAGTCTAAAGCACACACCAGCGCCTTGTTTTTGGTATGCAAATCTGGTACAGTATTTTTTGGTTTTTATGCTAGTTTCGGGTTAGAAAGAATGATGTAGGAACACACACAATATAACACACACATAACACATAATATAACATTGTTGCACAAACAGTTTAAAAATCCACGGAGAAAATTTTTGTCAACCATCAGCTTGAAAGTCGACACACAGATTATTGGAACGAAGTTCCTTATCGCGCGTTGTGAAAGGGGGCTAGACGGAAAAAAGTCTCACGAAAAGTTGTCACGACACTTTTTGCTATAGGTAGCTATTGTAAGCCGTGCGGCGTGCGCATGTTTCTCTGTCTGTCTCTCTCTCTCTCTCTCTCTTATAGAAAGCAAGCCAGATATTTTCATTTCTATTTCGCATTGAACAGTGTGGTGTCGCGATGATGATGATGATGATGGTGATGATGATGATGATGATGATGGTGGTGATGATGGTGATGATGGTGATGATGATGGTGATGGTGATGATGGTGATGATGATGATGATGGTGATGATGATGATGATGATGATGGTGATAAATAAATAAATAAATAAATATCCTTGGACATTTCACACAACGCCATCTAGTCCCAAGCTAAGCAACCTAATGCTTGTATTATGGTAACGAGATGGCTGATAAACTACTTATAAACATTTTTTTTTTTTGTTGTAAATACATACATATTATAGATAGAAAAACACCCAGACTCGGAACAAATACTTGTAGGTCGTACAAATATTTGTTCCGTGCGGGAATCGAACCCGCGACATGCTGCGCAGCAGTCAATCGCTCAACCACTGCGCCAACCGTGTCGTCATGATGATGAACCGTGATGATGATGTTGATGATGATGATGATGATGATGATGATGATGATGATGATAAGTATAAAAATAAAATTTTGTTACAATTCCTTCACTAATTAATAAAAAGGAACTTCGTTCCATCCGGGTGTCCCTTGACACCTCTCAAGTTTTTTATTATTGTTATTATCTCATTTATTTAATTAAATATACATATAAATTACATTTTTAAATATTAAAATATAAAACATGAAAACATTTAAAAATATTAAAATAGCAACCCACCGGTATCTAGAACAGGGGCCAAGCTACGGCGGTCAGGGCTCCAGAGAGAGGATTTGATTATTATTATTGGTGATGTTCTTCAGATAGATCAGGTGCCTGGTACTGGCAACCGGCGTGCGTGTATGACCAGATGTATGAACGTCAACGAAGCAAATAAAGTAAGTAAGCATGGTAGCACGTGGCGTTCTGTAGCTTCTGCCCCATGGGAAGAAGGTGTATGTATGTGTAATTGGTACTTTAAAAATTCGACCAAACATTCCTTTCAAGAACAACTGATTGCGTTTAGTACTACTACAAAGTAGGCCTTTGAAGGACACTAACGAGACACAACAGAAGTTTTACTGTTACCTATTACTGTTTTGTGTTCTTCAAAGCGTTAAACGCTTGTTTGTATGTAACTTCATATACATGGTGGTCACAAAGTCGTGGATCAAACGAAATAGGAAGATAAAGGAGGTCATTTCCAACAAAAAATCTTTCTACAGCATGGCCATAATTCAATTACCCTAAAAAAATAATTGCGCTTGAAGTTTGGTACCCAGAGCCGCAATGGAACTTTTGTAGTGCTGATACACTATCTAGTAATAATAAAACACTGTTTGTTTTATTGTTTTCTATCACATTTTTTTTAACTAGTCTAATTACAGCTCTGGGTACCAAATTTGAAGAGCAATTAATTTTTTTGGCAATTGAATTATGGCTATGCTGTAGAAAGATTTTTTTAGAAGGTTGGAAACGACCTCCTTTATCTCCCTATTTCGTTTGATCCACGACTTTTTGACCAGCCTGTATATAATTATAAATAAATATCCTTGGACATTTCACACAACGCCATCTAGTCCCAAGCTAAGCAACCTAATGCTTGTGTTATGGTAACGAGATGGCTGATAAACTACTTATATACATTTTTTTTTTGTAAATACATACATATTATAGATAGAAAAACACCCAGACTCGGAACAAATACTTGTACGTCGTACAAATATTTGTTCCGTGCGAGAATCGAACCCGCGACATGCTGCGCAGCAGTCAATCGCTCAACCACTGCGCCAACCGTGTCGTCAATTATGTTTGCTGTCGATTTTTTCCTCTATATGCCTTTATAATAACTTCTACCATTAGTCATCAACTTAATGGTTGAAGTTAATAATGAGTAGTAAGTCGTAGGACAGGTCAATTTTTTAAATGAATCGTGTCCATATTATTGATACTATCAGTAAGTGGACAGTCATTGCTTCGTCAAGATATCATATTTTATTTTAACATAATATTTCTACTTTATAAAGTCATTCTTCTAACAGTGGCAGTTGAGAAGTCACAAAAAAATTAAAATGGTTTCAGAGCCTTCATTTCACGTGTTACTAAATAATCGCCTGGAAAGAGATGTGCAAAGAATAGTGTGTTCTTTTAATTTTGTTCTCAATCTGTTTTTGATTTCAAAGTATAGAGTACGAAACAATTATATTTATCCAAGCGGAAAAATATATCACATATTTGTGTTATGCCGTATTTTTTTAATGATTGTTTTTTTTTATATGTCGAATGATTTGTGTAGACTTCACAGATGTAAATACAAAACAAATTGAAAGTTCTGTTTTGAAATTATTTTATGCTATCAATTATATCGGCTTTTTGATCGGGAACTTAATGATATTTATGCCGGACATAATACATAAGCACAACAACGTTCTATTTATTTTGAAGATCCAAACTATACATATGGACATCGATTTCAGTAAGAGTATTCAGAGTTTCATTAAATGGAACTGGATGTCCATAACTACTCTAGTCTTTACTGATATTTGTATAATTATTGTATATTCTGTAACAATGAATGACCCTTATGACATCGTTATTATTATGGACCATATTGATGACATACTAAGTACCGCATTGGACATCAATTTCGTTGTATTCATCCGAATTATAATATTGCTAAGAAAATATCTGGAAGAGTGGATTAAAAATGTCCTGTTGATGAAAGGAGAACACGAGAATGATGAACATTGTATGAAATTGCTTGAAATATACCAAAATATAATGGAAGCTTACAGTTTGTTCAAGAAATTTTTCCAAGTAGCGGTAAGCTTGCAATTATTTTTTTACTACAGGTTTTACTAAGTAACAGAATATACGTTTTTGTCTAGGAAAGATATTACGCTTCTTTATATGTGGTCTGAATACAATTTCGAAGTATCAGAGATAAAGGAAGATTTCGATCGTGTGAAATCATAATTGCTACAACACAAACAAAGATTAATTATCATAATTTCAGCTCTTTCTCAACTGTAGGGCTAAACAAAAAATTCTATCAGCGATAACAGTGATGTAGTAGTCAACAATGTATGAGACTGACAAAAGCTTATGTTAATCCCATTGAAAAGTGCTGTAGAAATACGAAACGCTATGAAAGAGATTTCCACGTCTCCGAACCACGTGTTTCATGGGACCATCAGCGCCCTTTCACACACCTAAAGAAGAGAAAGAAAGAAAACTTGTTTATTCTGCACAAATAAAACGCACATTAGAAAAAAATAAAAATGACATAGCATAGTACACTCAGAAAGCAATGTAAGCAAAAGCCTCGTATTTATTTATTTAGTATTTATACACCACAAAAATACATAACAAAAGAAAACATATACACTACAAAACATACAATGGGCGGCCTTAGCGCTTTCCGCGATCTCTTCCAGGCAACCTTAGGATGGACAGTGATTTATCAGGATATGATATGGGGCTGTTGTTGGTGCAAATAACAAATACCAACTTATACAATATTAAACTAAAATATATACATACATATCCTAAATAATAGATACATAAATACATACATACTAAATATTTAAGCAACGAAAATTAATGAAGACTAAAGATGTTTAATTTTACAGTTATGAGAACAAGATCATAACGACAAGTAATGTTCGTTTACGAGCCTTTTAAACATAGGTAACGACTGCCCGCGTTTAATTTGAACGGGCAATGCATTCCACAAACGACGTTCTCGTATCTAAGTTGACAAATATTTTTCCATGAGACCAAAGACAATTTACAATTTATAAGTCTACATTGCCTCTGGTCTGTGTTGTGACACTTGGAAATGAAAACAATGAAATAATCAAATCAATCAAAAGTTGTAAAATAATACTTTTATAACAAGAAAAAATTTATCCGTCTGTCGTATCTGCGCAAGAACAGGTCGTTGCTCAGCAAAATGCCGTGACGTCAGACGAGCCTATTGTCAGCGGCGCTGATTTTTAGCAACTACCTATCAAACATCTCGGATTTCTTTGTCTTGACCTAGACTTTTTTATTCAAACCATAAAGCATCAACCATTTTAATATTTACTCACTACTCAACAGCTCTGCTTGAGGCTTTGAAGTTTATCATCCTAATCATTGCACTTGGCAAACTTGATCTTGATCTTTGTTCCGCCTACTGCTGAATAAGTCGAAAATTATGATTACGAATTTTTCAGAACTTCTTTTTTCGTAGGTATTTTATCAGGTGTTTAATACGTTTTACGGAAATCTAGTCTATTTTGACATAATGTTCAATGAGTTTAAAAGACGTGCAGGAATGGAGATCGAAGTAAGTGGGAAATGTTTTTAAACGGATCATAGGCGTACTTTGACGTTTTAGAATCATGATTATTGGACGTGGAGTGACGACACGGTTTGCGCAGTGTTTGAGCGATTGACTGATGCGCAGCATGTCGCGGGTTCGATTCCCGCACGGAACAAATATTTGTATGACCTACAAGTATTTGTTCCGAGTCTGGGTGTTTTTCTATCTATAATATGTATGTATTTACAAAAAAAAAAAAATGTATATAAGTAGTTTATCAGCCATCTCGTTACCATAACACAAGCATTAGGTTGCTTAGCTTGGGACTAGATGGCGTTGTGTGAAATGTCCAAGGATATTTATTTATTTATTTTATTTATTTATTATTCCAGTGTCAAAAACAGATAGAGTTGTACAGTACGGATATTACAATCTCTTTTACACAAAGGAACAAAGATAGCTTTAAAACGTCATGGTACGGCCATACTGTTTAGGTTGTTTTTTTTTATTGTGACACTACTCTAGCTATTGTTAACGTGACACTTGATCTCCGAAACATTGATAAGTGGACATGTTGAATTCTGAAGTAACCGAACATTTCCATTTCTATCTACTAGCGGTAGTTTGACAGTTGTGCGACAGTGACAGAAATTATGCTAAGCCAAGTGTCATTTATTTATCTGTCTTAGAATGTTCCTGCAATGTATGTTGTTCGTTATTTTCATCAGTGGCTGATTGGCTTTTTTTAACTACATTTTTTTTTACATTAGGGGCAACCTTTAATTCACATGTTTTCAATGGTTGCATGGGTATTAAAATGTGTAGTACTAGTAACATTACTCAGTATTTACTGTGAGAAGTTCTATATAACTGTTGAGGAAGCTAAGACGGCGTGTATACTGCTTATGAAGAACAGGAATTGTCCAAGTAAGAAGATTTTATAAGTAAATGTACTAAATATTTTAGTTTTGAATTTAATTTCTGATGATGGCACCTTCTCCACAGCGAGTCAACAACATCTTTGCAGGAAAGTGATACACTCGAATCGATTGTTCAGCAAGATGACCGCATGTGGCCTGTTCTATGTAGATGCTATGCTATCCACAAGTTTGGTGGGAGTTACTACTCACTACATTATAATACTGCTACAGTTGAATTTTCTGTAAAATTAATATTTAAGGGAGTTTATATCTGACTTATACACTAGCTAAAAATCTCTATGGAACCTGGTCACGCTCTTGTCGTACACACTGTGCCTACTCGTTTCTAATTAAGCTTTCTGTGTTTTTTTTAGAATCCCATTCCGTTAATGAAGTTGTTTATTCGTTATCATCATAAATACCTACTGAATTATTTATTTACTGAATTTTACTAAATAAAATGAACATTGACTATAGATTAACTAGTGTGGACGAGGTCTTTCATCAATTAACATGTGTAGTGCAACAAACGTATTTTCTTCTTTCAAAAACATATTACAGTCGAAAAGAAACGCGACTGCTATCACGAATATCACGACTACCACTCTGAGAAATGAAGCACAACCAAACAATATAATTGAACAGGATTTACAATCAGTATTAAGACCATTAAATTTAATGCAAGCTCCTTTTTTCTGCTCGAAGTATACAATCCGCGATAGGTAATCGTATCTTTCGTAATAGTTGTCTATACAACTTGTTAGGAGTAGTTTGCATGTTTATATTGAGAGTAGTTAATGTGTCTATATTATTAATTAGATCGTTTTCCATTGTCTGGACGAGTGTATCCTATTTCCTTTATTTGCGCAACGTTTGTGATACTCTTCAACTCGGCGAACTTCATACTGAACAGCTGTATTAATATCATCGAGAGTAATAACAATATTTTTATGGTCTTAAAGATCCAGTGCGCGCACAGAGTCCTCAAGATAAATCGCGTAAACCTCAGAAGTTTGATCATATATAATTGGATGTCAGTCATTTCCTTGTATATTTTCTTTATATGTTTCATCATTTACATCTGTATTGACTACACCAACGTCAGTGCTTTTGGTGTAATATCAACATTCGCCACCATATCTTTTGATATGAATATTGTTTACGCTTTGCAACTCATGAAATTACTAAAAAAAAAACGCTGAGAATGTGGATTCTAGAAGTTCAAGAATCAAGAAACGTAGAAACATATCCGGACAGTGAATATTACTGGAATATAATGTTTGATGTATACCAGAATATATTAGAGGCCTATAAGGTTACAGAGAAGGTATTCAAGTTAATGGTAAGCTACTGTTTACAGTTAAACAAAATGCATAATGGATGGAGTTTAACAGAGGCTTATCATTATAACATATATTATCTTTAATTTATGATTAACGAAGGCTTTCATTATTCCCATTCCTAGTAATAAAACTATAAGTTCTACCTTTTAATGTTTAAGTCATCGTCGTCCTTCTTTGTCATTCCATGAAAGTTTATAAAAAGTACATGCCATGTTCTTCATCTTCCTGCCCTGGTCCCATTATGTTACTTGAAGAGTCCACGTAACGTTGTTTTCTGCCTTTCTCTTCTGTAGACCATCACGTTACCTTTTTCTTTCATATCGTCCAACCCATCGATTTTTCTTTGGTCTTCCTCTCGCTCTCTACCCGTCCTTTATATTCATCACTCTTATAATCACACCCTTTCACGTGCCAGCTTAGATTTAAAAACAGCTTGCTGGCTTCATTTTGGGTAACAGAAATGTCTGACATAAAGCTGTGAATATTAATTTTGCTTGTCATTTTCAGATTGCATTTTATGTGATCAACACAGCTTTTCACAGTTTGTTAAACATTAAGGCAATATTAACAATCAAGGATTATATAGGTGGCTGTGGTACTAGAGTAAGTGCTAGAGTGAGTAAGTGAGTAGCGAAGTTTTGCCGCGTTGTCGGTTCTCTTTTCACATGAGCTACACGATCTTTATATCAAGGGACCAACATCGTAATCGCGAAAAAAAATTCAGCTGACCCATTCATTTGGGTTGAGTAAGTATTGAAGTTATGTAGACAGTTCATAAATTTTTCGCGATTACGATGTTGATCCCATGGAGTTTTCAGTTCGATAGTCTGTACCACACCCTTAAATTTGACCATACTTTTCTGGTAGACCATGTGTATGTACGGAGATAACAGTAGTTCCATAACTGATGCTGTCCTTTTAATGGTAAATACATGGTGTTTGAAGCAAGCCCTGGTGAAGAAGCCTTAATATTAATGCCAATTATTTTTTATTCTACGGAAAGATTCGATATTTCTCCTTCGCAACCCGCTTCAGCTTTCCACCCTGTATATCAAATGTACCATTCAGGCTCTTTCAAATAGTAAAATTATACTAAACATATTTCTATTTCAGTGCATCGTGCGAACAGTAATGTCTCAATTTTGGATATTAAAGAACATAGTCTTAATTCTCTGTTTGAGCGTGCAATGTGAAAGATTTTATGCAACAATAAGAGATTTTCAAAATACTTGTGCACTCCTGCAAAAGTCTGCAGGTAATTAACGGTTTTTTTAATTTTTACATTTAACTCAATTTATTTGTGGTTGATGGAATTTTAACTTGTCTTTTTGTTTAGTCAAAAAGTTAAACCACTTCACACCGTCCCTCATTCCTTTGTAGCACTGTCATGTCCGCACAAGACAATAGATAAATCGGCTCCTTGCGGTCATTAGTGCATCTTGAAGACTTTAATTTCTTCTTTTATCACACTACAGCTACTGTCACACTACTAATATAATTATCAAGTGTCTCATTTCCGCTCTCCGTAGTTGCGTGTAAGATCAGCAACATAAGAATCACTTACTTGGCGTAAGTAGTATTCATAGGCAATGTACATAGATTTGAGCATTATAAAAGCTATTGTAATTGTTACAATAGCTTTTATACTATAGTTATAGATCAAAAGAAATTGCTGACATTATTAAAAGATACTCCGGTTAGAGTAATCTGAATCTTTAGCTTCTATATAGCCAAAGCATTAATTTAATACTATTTCACTTGATGATTTGGACGGTGATTTTATTCATAGTTTACAATATTATTTTTCACAGGTGCTCAAAGAAGGGTTTGTAAGAATATCTAGCGTTTACAAGTAACATTGTACCAGAAGATGACTAGTTGTGGCTTATTCCTGATAGTTGCGACGCTACCTCTTCAATTGTCTGATTTTATAATTACATACACCATTGTGTTACTACAGTTTGCATTTTTGTGATTACACTGTTTGTACTTTATTTACGCTTGTATTTATCCGAGGAGCTTGTCTGCTATTAAAAGTTTTAATTGCCTCATCAACAAGACTTTTTTTTTAAGACATTCCATATTAATCATATTTATTCGATACCTACATTCCTTTTGTTGAATATAGTACACAAAGTTTTGCAGAGAACTCGAGTCTTCCGAGTCGTATGTAAACGGACTCGGATGATGAATTACAAAACACGACTTATTACAACAGGACTCCAAGACTAGAGAACTAAATTCTCTACGAGCTCTTGAATGTTACATGAGAGCTCGAGTCTCTTTGTGCGCTCGAGTCCTATTTATGCAGCGAGTCGCACTCAAGTCCGCTTCGTGTATGAGTATACCAATTAAATTGTTATATTTACAGGACGGGGAGAAAGGCTCAGACAAAAAAAAGGTTTTTTTTTTTGTTTTTATATAGAATCACTCGTATGTCTGCCTGTCCGTCTGTCACAGCCAATATGATCCGAATCTAGAACGTGTGACGTAAATAAATGTATTTTGAATATGGGGTTCACTTTTGAGGGAAAAATTAATGAAGCTTAATTTATTAGTCAGGGTAGTGGTTACTTTTAGAAATCAGTTGATACACGTGGTTAATGATCTAAAATTAGAAAGTAATTTTATTGATCTATTTGAATTACCTTATGTCAATGGCTGCAATCCAAATTCCATAAGGAAGATGGGCAGCTATAAAAATCCGTAGGTATAGCTATAAAAGTTCCTTTTTAACGGAACTTTAATAGAACATCATTCCACCATCTTGAATTTCGATTTTGACCCCATTTTCGTTGACAGCGTCCTCTAAAACCATTAAAATGGCTCCCATGATGAAAATATATAAATTAAAAACTAAAATTAAAATATTGTTTTATTTATAAAATAATGAAGGAAAGGCGTCAATAGTTATCGTAGTAGTATTGTACTACTACGATAACTATTGACGACTAAAGCTGAGCATCCACTGGTCCGTGCCGGCCGCAATACACGCACGTCACGCAACGAATTTTGGTTTGTTTGTATGAAGAAATGCAAAATGCGGGCGGTACCGGTAGTTGACGCAGTGCTATATGAATACATGCAAAGCAAACCGAAATCCGTTGCGTGGTGTTGCGGCCGGCGCGGATCAGTGGACGCTCACCTTAATGAATTTCTTACCTCTAGTCTGTCTGTAACTTGATCATAACTGGCTAAATCTGGGTGTACTATAGTGTATGCCCAACGCTTTTGTGAATACAGGCGTAATGTTATGTACAGAATCTCATTTCCACAGTTTTTTCACGCAAGTGGATTCGCGCATGCGTGTTTTGCGCAAGTGTCCATTCGCACAAGTTTGCGCAAATTTCTTGCGTGCTCGTGTCCTGTACTATCAATTTACAATATTTAAATCTAATCCACGGTCATCATTCTTACTTATGTAAACTTAGTAGCAATATTGATAATTGACATTTTCTGCCAATTGACGTTATTGAATTACCTTTAATACAATTCCCATCGATCCAATATTTCATTAGTGCCTGCAAATAGGTAATGAAATGAAGTCCATAAAAGAAAAAATACGAAGCTATAGGAGGAAAAAATATTGTGTGAAAACTGCTGGAGATACCTTCGTTGATAAAGACGTCCAATCGATGCTTTTTCCATTGAATTTAATGCAAAACATTTGTTTATACCATTCCCCCTATAAAAAGCTTATTTTATTCACTGAAAACAGTGAATAAAAAGCACTTTTACTCACTGTTTTGATATTTGAAAATGGAACACACGAATGTATTCGACCACAGATTTAGAGTACGTAGGCTAGATACGGCATGTTATTAGATAGTATAAAAACCGAACGTGTCATCTTTTTTATACCTACGATAACTTCACCCCAGCCATTTAGTGATGTGCTCAAAGTAAACAGAACTGTTTCAATCGCTAAGCGTCACTGAGCTAACAGACTTTTTTTAGTACGAACAGTCGAACATGCAGGGCACGCTTGGTCGTGGCTTGCCGTATCTAGTGTAAGTGTAATCTTTGTATTCTTTGTATTCGACCTATATTGATGTGTTCTAAATTCAATTTGATTGGTCGACATTTTCGACAAGGAGTTTAGCATTAGAATAAAAACTGTTTTATGTTCTTTGCTGTCTTTAGTAAATTGGCGCTATTTTGAATACTGTAAGTTGTATGAACACAAAGTTTAGTGTTACTTTAATTTTTAATTTTGTGTTTGTTTACTGTTGTTCTAATCGATTAAAAATGCATTCTAGTGATAAAGATGTGTTAACACCTGAGTTTATGAAAGAGAGGGCGGCCGATATAGTGGAAAACTTGCTACCCAAAAAATCACGGCTGGTTTACATCAAAGCCAATTTAACTTTTCTTTTTCTTCATTATATTATTATGTCTATTTTAACTTAAATCTTTCTTTTTCTCGTAGTCATGGTATAAAGTATAGTATGCAATTCTTGAATAAAACGGATTTACATCGAGGGCCATGAATCACTCGCGTCGCTCAGGATTCTAACACTTGAATAATAACAATCATCATGAATCACTCCCTACGGTCGTGATTCATCCGTTATAATCCTTCACTAGCTCGTGATTCATCTATGGCCCTCGCTTTTAATCCGCCCTTTATTCACTAATTGCATAATATACTATTTTTTCCTAAATATGCGATTAGAAATAATTTCATAAAACCAAACAGTGTTTTGTTGACTTGTTTATCATTGTGTTCCACGACAGTACTTATTCTTCTTTACTTTAATCACACCTACGAGATACATAGTGACAATAATTTAAGGCATTACCTTAATTTTGTCTACATTACCTCATACGTCGACATTGTCTTGTACACTATCGGATTCATCATGAACTACATCGTGAATGTGTTCCAAATGAAAAATAATATTTCTTTTGTCTTAAAAGTTCAAAACATTCACAGATTTCTTAATGGAAAAGCCCATTACAAACGCTTCATCATGGAATTGGATTTTCGTGGTTATTGACAATGACGTATTATAGATAGACGCGTCATACACGAACATCAGTGCTTTCAAAAACAGCGTAAGCCATGATGTACCAACATACCAGTATATACTGGCCGCAAAGAAAAAGAGACGCATGCCGATACCTGTTGTAAGAAAGAGATGAATATACTTATTTAATTACGTCACTAGCTGCTGCATGTTCACTGGCGCGCGTGCGTGACTGATATCACGCCGGGCAATTACCCTTCATTTAATTTCCCATTTTTGAGCCCGGGTAACGAATCTAAAGGTAATATATCATTGGTTATTGCTATATGTTTCTCTACAGCAATGTTAACTTCTGTTTTCATAATGCTTCAGCTTCTTCTTTATAATTTGATTTGTGGTGTTGCCGTGCTTTGTTTCGATGCAAACATTGCGTATGCTACTAGACTTATTACTTTGTTAACCGATAAATTTAATTTGTGGAACATTGAAGATCAGTATCTCCAGCAGATCAATCACAGTGACAATAAAACTTATTGTAAAAAAATGTTTCAAGCTTATGTCAATATTTTGGAGTGTTATGACATCCATAAGACCTCTTTTCAGCATATGGTATGGGTTACCCTTTTGCAAATAGTTTGTGGAAAACGACCCAAGTTGATTATAACATTAATCAATTTGAGATAGCGTATCACACTATTCATTTTTTTTATAATTCTTTACACTACGTCCAATTAACACTTGAATGTTTCAAATTAGCTGTATATTCTGGAGAGTATGTGAGTATTTTAGGCATAATAATATTTTTTTCATATTTCTCCTGCTATTATCCTTCATTCGGTCGACGCAGCGTATGTTCTTCCTATATCATCTTCGATCGTTTCATATTTCTCTACGTTAATAACCTCACGAAATATTATCCTTCATTAATAGATCGGCGCGGCGTATATTCTTCCTTTATCATCTTCGATCGTTCCATATTTCTCTACGTTAATAACCTCACGAAATATCCTTATTTTCCTTCATCACACGTTACTCGTTATTTATAATTAAATAAATGTAATTTCTTACCTATATTATTCTTTCAGTATTCGGCATTCATTATTCTCTCCGTTTCAAACATTTGGGTGACAAAGAGTTGGTTGTTGCAAATAATACTGAGCCTGCACTTGGAGAAGTTCTATATAGCTATGAATAATGCTCAAGATTCGTGCGCAATGATCTTGAATTCCGGTTGTACAGGTAGTATCTCTTACTTACTTCTTCGGGGCTGACTACCACGTTGGTGCTCGTGGTCGCAAGTGCGACTATTGTGTGTGGCGTCCTGGATTCAAATCCCAGGTGGGGCAGTGTATTATGGAGAGTTTTCAGAAAAGAATTCAGGAATTGTTGGTGTGACACGCCCGTGCCTCGAAGAGCATGAAAAGTCTTTCTTTTTGTCTTACTTAGACCAAATAGCAAATAATGACGTAATGTTAGTCATCGACAATAACATGTATCGTGATCTGTCCAATGTTACAGAGGCTGAGAAAAGGCTTTGCAAAAATATTAAACGCCTACATCGAGCGACATTCGACAAGATGGCCGCCTGTGGAATGTTCTACGTTGATGCTACTTTACCTCTCAGAATGTTAGCTCTGGTTACTAACTATACTGTTGTGCTATTGCAATTTGCTTTATCCTGGTTAAAACATTAAATTAATTTTAAACTAACATGTTTTATTTCTGATTTATTTGGTATTTTTGGTTTGTTTGCCTTGGTAATTTAAAAAACATAGCCTCATAGCATCATTTCAAGGGATTTTAATCTTGAATTTATGTTTGAGTTTTTTAATAAATGTGCCTCATTTTAACTTTTTGGCCTTTCCTCAAAGTTAGTTGCAGTAACTTAGCTAGGGCACGCCGACCAAATGAGTTAGTTTGAAGCGGTAATGGGTTGCAGTGTAAATAGCAAATACAACAGCTTACGGAAGAAAGAAATGTAATGTCCAAAAGTTTACAGGATTCATAGATAGAATGATAGAAGGCGAAATACTGAGCACAGAAAGAAAGTGATAGACACAGCACACATAATAGCACTAGGCATAAGGGTTCTAAAAGCACTGAAGAACAGATGGATTGGCTAGACTATGTAGGTATCATTAAATGCTAACGAGCGGAAGCGACATGCGCTTACACGCTTAGCATGTCGACGTTTTGTCGACGGAAGAATAGACAAAACTACACATTGCCATGCTTAGACGCGTAGAATGCGTACAAATATTTCTACTATCTTCCATTTTGTCTATTCTTCCGTCGACAAAACCCGTTACTATGGCGGTCATGCTAAGTGTACTGTATGGATTCTCGACTGCGGCGCGTGCCGCGTTAATGAAAGATGTAGGTAGGCAAGGCGCGGCGCGCGCGCTCGCTCAGGTTCGCATTCCACAGAACAATAGACATATATCTAATAACAAAATTATGTGTTTGTGCTGTTGTCTTAATTTTTAATTTGTACATACTACTTAAGTTTTTAGTTAAATAAACATATTAGATTTAAGTGTATTTTGTAAATGGTTATTTAAAGTATAAATGTAATGTAAATACTAGGTGTTTTGTTTGTTTGTATGTTAACTTTGTTTATATAATACTATATTTACTAACTTTTCCTTTAATTTTAAATGTAAACTATATAAAATAATATGTTGAGGAAGTAGCTTCGCTACAAGTTTAGTTTAGAACTGTGACCAACCGCTAAATGACCAACATTTTTGCAATAAAGGCGTTATGTTATGTACGAACATTTTTTTTAGTTGCAGTTTCAAATTCTACAAGGTGTGACATAAATAACGCACAACCCCTTAAGGGGTACTCATCATTATGAACAACTTTTACTATGGGACCAAACCTGAAATAGCGAAAAAAAAATCAGCTGAACAGTACATTTATCTACATCAAACTCTTCAAAAAGTAGGGAACAGCTAATTTTTTTTCGCGAATTCAAATTTGGTCCCCAAGTAAAAGTTGTTCATAATGATGAGTACAATGACCCCTTAAGAGGTTGTGCGTTATTTATGTTACACCTTGTGTACAGGGTGGAAGGGACATCGACTCGAAAACAGTTACCACGTATTCAGTACATCATTCTGAGCCCTACATAGAAATTTTTCATCGGTTATATAAACAAAAATCTGCAGTTTCCTACAATAGTGCAATACCTACACGATCAAAATGTATGGAACAGCAGATTTTTTTTTCAATAACCGATGAAAAATTTCTACGTCACGTTTAATTTCGAATTTTTCAACTTTTTAGAATTAAAAATCCTACGACAGGAGAAAAAAACAATACAGAAAATACTTCCTTATGTTGAATACTTCTTGAAGATGGACTGATACAAACATTGACTGTAGAATAATACTTAATTCTGCAGCGTGCATAGCTTAGAATTTTATATAATATTAATAACATGTTTTAGCTGAGGGCGGCAAAATGCTCATAGCGCGAGGACTCTAGGGTACGCAAGTTACCACGAGCCCTTGTTAAAAAAAAATAAAAGAACTAAGACTTACTACTACTATTATTAAAGGTCTGTTGTACCTTTATTCAGTTACAAATACACACAAAAAAAAAAACTTTATACTATGATTTTAACTTAACTCATTAAATTAAGCCTGGTCTTGCAGCGGATGTGGGAGGGGTTACTGAGCATAGAGACATTGCTAATTTATTTAGAGACCATTTCAAAGTAAGGTCTCCACTTGGCCCCTCAGTGTCAGGAATCGGCTTTGTGTCTCATGTCCAGAGAGAGGAGTCGGTACTACGCATCACCACGAAGCAAGTGAGGTCGGTGATAAATAGTATGAGTAGGGGCAAATCCCCTGGACATGATGGGCTAAGCATAGAACATTTAAAATATGCGATCGTGCATTTGCCGAGGGTCCTGTCCTTGTTCTATACGATGTGTCTCAGCCATTCATATTTACCGGCAGACTTAATCAAGACCATTGTATTTCCCATTGTAAAGAATAGGACAGGAGACATCTCGGACATAAGCAATTATCGCCCGATCTCTCTTGAAACAGTTACGGCTAAGGTGTTGAACAGTGTGCTTGACTCTTATCTAGCTAAATATGTAAAGTTGCATGATGCACAATTCGGGTTTTGTCCTGGATTATCAACCGAAAGTGCTATCCTAAGTGTCAAGCATACTGTCAAATACTACACTGACCGTAAGACGCCGGTGTACGCCTGCTTCCTTGATCTCTCCAAGGCTTTCGATCTCGTTTCTTATGACATGCTTTGGAGTAAATTGAGGAGTAGGGGTATACCGGAGGAACTGCTCAGTGTATTGCAGTTTTGGTATCGGGGCCAGACAAACTGTGTTAGATGGTCTATTGTGCTCTCGGAATCATATGGATTGGAGTGCGGGGTGAGGCAGAGGGCTTGTCTCCTTGGCTCTTCAATCTATATGTTAACGACCTCATTGCCGAGCTCAGCAACATGCGTGTCGGATGCAGGGTAAATGGTGTTAGTTGCAACAACATCCAGAGTTTTTACACCGGTAATCTTTGGGTTTACTATTCGAAAAGGTCGCTGGATGTCCTACGCGTCCAATACAATAATGTTTTTAGGATGCTGTTGCGACTGCTATAATAAGACAATTTGTGAGAAGGCTGATACCATAGTGTCCATTTCTCGTTGTGTAGGTTCAGTCTTGTCATTAATTGTCTCTTTGTCTGTCTTTAAATTGTCTTTAGCTTAAGTTACTAACAAGAGTGTTTTAACTTCAAATTTTGTTACTAACAATCTATGGATCTTTAGTTATCGGAAATAAAATGATTTTATTTATTTATTTTATTTATTAAAATCTAAAAAGAATTCATACTCTATATCTAATAACTAATAACGCTATTCCAAATATCTTCAACCCGAAATAACGCTCACTACACCTAAATCACTACAATATCTTAGTAAAAGTTATCTCAAAATATAGCAACCCGAAACCAGGGTATAAATAATTTCTAATACCCTAGTTTCGAGTTGCTATATTTCTAAAACACTAGCGATTCGCCCCGGCTTTGCACGGGTGCAATTTACATGTGAAGTCGGTATTCTGTTTACGACACGTTGTGCACAAGTATTATTAAGTACTACTTTTTGTTTATATTTACATATTAAATAGCCTATTTCCATGTGGAATAATGTACCTTTCAAATGGTGAAAGAATTTTTCAATTAACAGAGAATTCCGGAGATTACCCACACAAACTCACAAAAGTATATCTTTATAATATTAGTATAGATTCTTTATAAACTTATCCTTGACAAGTGGCAAGGATAGATTTGAAAGGAATTACAGAAATGCAAACTGCAGCAACACAACGGTATAGTTAGTGAGAAGCGCCGCCAGGTGCAGCAGTAGACACACGTCTACGTAGAACAGTCGACAGGCGCGCATCTTACTGAAAGATGCGCGGTGCACGCGCCGGACGTCCTTGCATAGCTTCTTGTCTTCGTCTGCAAATATAAAAAAAATACTTGGCATAAGAACACTAAGAAAAAAATAAAAAAATAAATAAGATTTTTATCTGAAAGTAATTTTTACGCTCATTGATGCATTTCCTAGATTTTGATAATTGAACTAAAAGTAAGACCCCCGTTACACAGAGCATTTACTATTATTGACAAAGTAGAAAATGGCACGCCTCCGACAGTTAAACGTGACGGATTTAAAAACAAATCTATTTTGTTGTGCTTATTATCATGATCATAATTTTTGTCTAGAATCACCCACTGCTGGGAATATGCCTCTTCTACCATACTTCACAGTTCTTTGCGACCCTCGTCCGTGTGGTGTTTCCCGCGACTTTGATGATATCATCGGACCAATGTTAAAATAATGCTGATCAATCAAAGTCTTAGGCCCACTTGCACCCCAAATCACTAAATGCGTTTACTGCTGTACATCATTTAAATCATCATTCTGTCTTTGTCAATCAACTTCAAACGATTAATAATAATAAATAAATAATAAGTTTATGGTACGCACGGCTACAGATCAAGCTACAGATAAGCTGATCTCGCATTGTATAGGTTTGCAATGAGAGGTCAGTGTAAACTGGAAATGTATAGCTTGATGTGTAGCCGTGTGTACAAGGAGAAACACATAAAACACATACACTAAACATTGTAGTAAAAGACAAACAGAACAATGTTTTAAATTTGTTTACTCAAAAATGCTTTTAATGTAAAACCACGAATAGTATTGCACCTAGGCAAGGATTGACCCGCGAAATTATAATTGGTAGCTTATTCATAATCTTTACAATTTCGTTAACGCACTTTTTTTCGGCGTAGAGCTAGTAAATTCAGCGTGCAGCATTCGTTGGCCTTCTCAGAACTCTAACATCAAAATCAAAGAGCTAAAATATGCCCACCATTTTACTCTAGGAGTTACGTCAACTTTAAAATCACTTTTGGGATATTCCCAGCCTTTCCACCCAAGTTTTATTTAAATTTACCATCAACAGGCACATTTTAAATCGAACAGTCTAAGCTGAGATAGCTGTTTCAGTTTCAGTAGGAAGTAAGTAGCTAGGACTTGATCTAACGGCTTACGATTATATTTTGGTATTTATTTCCGCCGTCATGGCTCATAGCCTAAAAACTCGATAAACACTTTCAGAATTCAGAGTAGTTTGAGAATAGAAATCAGCACTCAGATAGCACGAAGCACTTTAATTTCATTAATGGTTTGGAAAACATAACACAAAAAATTATGTATAATTAAAACACACATTTGTGTTTGTGTTGTGTTTAATGTTTTCCATAGCTTGCAACCCAGCAATGACATCGCGATTACATTGAGAAGCATTTCGGTTTTGAAATGGAAAAGCACGTAAAACAAATTACAACACAACATCAAGAATTCACGATCGCAATATCCAAAGGCAGGTAGACCCCCAGCCACCTTTCGGCCTTTTATATATAAATAAAAATAGAAGTCGTGACTGACTGACTTACGATTCATCAACGCCCAGCCCAAACCCTTGAACCTAGAAAGCTGAAATTTTGTACAGAGGTTCCCTTTATACTGTTGACAAGGATTTCCCGGTAGTACGTTCCCGTGCGACATCCACGCGGACAAAACTACTAGTTTAATTATAAAATAAATTGTTAATTATGTATAAATACGCACCTGTACAGTTCGATATCAGGATGAGACCGCAGATGTCTTGAGAGTTCTCTACAGATTTATAAAATGCCTCGCAGTTCAAGCATAGAATGATTTGTAACATAAAGTTCTTGAACAACCAAACGTATATAACTGCTGTTGATGACAATGCTATAAACTGGAAAAATAACAATTATAATTACACTTTTGTTAACAAAAGTAACAGTGACTTATATAAATTAAAAATCTCCAATTCGTACCCATTCTTTTGTCCTTTTTGGTGTTTTATAAAATTGTATTAAAATTTCAACATAAACCAACGAATGAAAGAAGTTATTCAGCGTATAGTGAAGGACCTAAAAATAAATGAATTAACAATATTAATCTAGATAGAGATAGAGATAATTTATTTGTCAAAAAAACATGCGTTTACACACCGACGGTCGGGTATGCAGGGTATATAAATTATAAAAATGTACGAACATGTTTTGCCAATTATGGCGTACAAATTGAATTAAAGTACAAAATAAAATGTCTAGGTAAAATATCGAACAATAACAAAGTGTCAAAATTAAATTATAATGTGATTAATTGAAATATATTTTGTCCAAAAACAATATTAAATAATCAAAAAGTATCATTCAAGAAGTCATTTGTGTGATAGTAACATTTCTCTGCTAATAAATTTCGCATCTTTTTTTTAAACATATTTGTAAGAAAAATATTATGATGATATAGAGCCAAACGAATTTAAACATCTTTCTGTTCTGTCATTTGTTAGAAGTTGACAGAGACAGAATTATGTTTATATGATTTGTGGTGCAAGCTGGCCTAAATACGTAAATTACGTACTAATACGTACGTACGTACTAGTACGTAATAAGTACGTTGGAAAAATATACTTTATGATACTAACCATAACTTGAAAAATCTTTTTATAAATGTTGTAACTTTTTAGTATTTGAGGGTAGACTTCGAACAATCTTTTGAGACACGTTTCGTTTTGTTGATCAATAAATGAGTTCAAAATCTGATGATTCCACTGAACAACTTTATCTTCGAGCAACTTCATATATCTGATTGCATAAATTATATTAGCATCAAAAACTATAGTAGTTATTGCATTAATAATGATATGAAGTGGTAGACTTGGATACAGCACGCGATTATAAATGAAAAATGAAATAAAAACGGAAATAATCACGATCATATAAGCCCAATTGTTCCTTGTAAAACTCTTGAATTTATCATCACAGTTGAGAACTCTATGGACTTTTTGAATGGTCAATAAGAATAACACATTACTCTTCGAGAGAACTAAATTACACATAAAGTTGATAAAAAAACCGGTACAATCAAAGAAAACGTCCCAAAACGCAGCGTATTTCTGCATTCTAATTATTCTAAATTCTTGTACATCATTATCTGACATATGGAAAATCCGATAACAATACACCAATATCGGTGTCACTATTCCACATAGCAACAAGAATTTATATAAGATATCATTTGGAGTTATGACATCGTTTTTGATGCGAAACTTTGGACTTAACAGAAAAGTTTGCGTTAAGGACAAAGGTAGAAACATTGACTGCACATCTTTATCAAGAACGTTATCCGAAAAACCTTCTGTTTCAAAATATTGAATAATATTTTGTTTTATCCTTCTCATGGAAGACAACATATTGAAAGCACTTTCTGAACGTGAATGAACTCTTATATCAAAGATAATTTATATCAAAGAACTTGATTGATTGGTTTTTTTTTGTAATAATAGAATAGATGGGCGAGGTACCTTAGTGATAATCACTTAACATAATTACAAGCATGAGTGATGGTGGGGTTGAGGTCTGTCGCTCTAGGCCATTCAATTAATCAACTCAGCATATGCACAGCTCTATATAACTCACCAGTGAACTCTAGACACAACCCATACCTTCAATTACATCGTAATATTCTCTCATAATTGCGATTTCTAACTGCCTATCGTCGTCGTAACATTTACTACCATCTTTACGAGATTTGTTGCAGGAGGCATCAGTTGATGGAGAAGACACATCCTCAATAAAGAATATATGTATGGATTTATAATTTAATTTTAAGTTACATTTGCGGATAACTTTGATACCACCGCCAGCCTGAATATTTATTTATTCATATAATAATTCGCATTGTGTTTGAAATGGGAAATAGTACATTAAACATTCATTAATTAATTACAGCTAAAAATAATAAATTATGAATTTCTAACTAAAAAATAATAATCAATAACATTATGATAAATATTATGTCTATAGATTGTAAATAGTTATTATATAAAAGATTGTAAATATTATTATGTCAAATGATTATTAATGTTTAATACTGTGTTCAATATATTTTTAATGTCATAAGTTAGCAGATTGCAGGTACAAGAAGATAAAATACTAAAAATAAAAACTATTTACAATTCAGATAGGGAATATAAACATTTATTTAACAGGAAAGCTTTAAGTTTAGCTTTGAAAAGAGTACCTTTGTAAATCAATGATCTTAAGTCTTTGATGGAGTGTGTGCGCAATGAGGCTTTGCGATTTGAGTTACTTGGTGCAAATAATAGATTAGATATTGGAGAGTGTAATGTTATCCTAGCTTGCCCTCTATCGGAACAAGCTAGGATTCTGTACAAACTTGCTTTTTTGTTTTAAAATAAGATTTAATTGTTCTTTAGTTAATTAATTGTAAGTATTGTTATTACAGGGCGACGTTATCGCTCAGCGATAAAGCCCTTAAAATAAAGATAAAAAAAAAAAAAGTCAGTAGGTAACCTATTAAATAATTCTACTGCTTGGTATTTAGAGCAATGTTTCGCAATATTAAGTTTAGGTGCAATTTTATTTTTTATAACCTTCCTTCTAGTGTTCTCTCTAAGTTCTCGTTCTTCTCGTGATTCGTGCTCGGGTATGTATTTTGCAAAGTGGCTGAGTAGTACTAAAACATATAAACTTGGTACTGTTAATATACCTAATTTTTTAAAATATTCTTTACATGACTCTCGTTGTGGGATTCTGACAATCGTTCTTAACGCTCGTTTCTGTAGTATAAATGCTCTTTGGCAATTATACCCGTAACTGTTACCCCAAAACATAATGCTGTATCGTAGCCTGGATTCTACCAATGCATAATATACTGCTTTTAGCTGCTTTAGATTAATATCGTCCCTGAGGCTTCTTAGCGCGTAACAACCTGAAGATATTGAGGAATCAATGGCGGTGAGCTCTTTTTTCCAATTTAATAGGGAATCTATATAAACTCCTAAAAATTTAACCTCGTTTACTAATCCAATACTATCCTTATTGAGCGTGACATCTATGCTATCGTTGTTACGTGACGTTGTTTTAAACAACGTAACATGGGTCTTATTTGAATTTATTATCAAATTATTTGCCGTAAACCAAACAGAAAGATTCTTCAAACACTTATTTACATTTTCTGTCAACTCATTTAAGTTTCGCGACCCGATTATGGCGTTCGTATCATCTGCAAACATTAAAAGTCCTGCGTCTGGTTGGTTATTAATCATAAAATTGAGTAAATCATTAACAAAAATTATATATAATATTGGTCCTAAGATTGAGCCTTGAGGCACACCACGGGTTATTTTGGTCATTCTTGACTTATATATTACTTCATTCACACACTTTTCGTCACTATTGTTTGCAGTAATGTCTTTTATTTCAACGTACATTCTACGGTTTTTTAAATAAGATGTCAAAAGTTTTAACGCTTTACCTCTAATGCCATAGTGCTCTAGTTTAGCCAGAAGCAGCTCGTGATCTACTGTGTCAAACGCAGAACTTAAATCAATAAATAAGCCAGCTACCTTCATTTTGTCATTCAATTTACTAATAATGTCATTAACAAGATTGTCTATCGCGTCTGAAGTGCCTACCCCCTTTTGGTATCCAAATTGTCTAAAATTTATTATTCTATTTAAATTTAAGTGGGTCATTAACCTAGTTTTCATTATTTTTTCAAATATTTTTGATAAAATTGGTAATAAGGATATTGGCCGGTAGTTTTTGGGATCCGTTCTAGTACCCTTTTTGTGAAGCGGAATCACCTTTGCCAATTTAAGCTGTTCAGGAAAAACAGACTCTTCAATACATTGATTAATGAATTCAGAATAACCACGTAAGTATAAACGAGATGGTAACAAATGCTTTCTCTCCAACTTTATGTTATTTAAAATTCTACTAAGAAAAACATTAACATCAGTGCCAGTGTCATTTTTAAATTTAATTTTATTTAACAAACATTAATTATCAAGGGTACAGACTAATAATTTTTGTATTAAAACAGTAAATTACCTGACATTCTTCATTGCCCTCGTGCAATTCGTATTATTTTGCACATACGAGAGAAATTATTTAACTTATTGCTCTTTTAATATCTACGTCCATACGTTGGACATTGCACGCGTTGTCCGTGTTTTAAACCACACATTGCACAGCACTGTACACCACGATTCTCAGCTTGCATTGTATTGCTCTCCAGGCTCATTACTCTCCCACGTGTTCCCCTTCAAGTCCACATAACGTTCTGACTCTGTTCACCTGCTCCTTTTCATAGTCGTTCTGATTTAATTAGATAGATAATTTATTCATTTTTCGTCACAAATGCTGCTGTAGACAGGAATTGCTTAATCTAAGACTTAAAGGGTTAACATTTGTGAGAGACTGGTGCCCGAAAAAGGCATGAAATACCTGTGTTACGGGTCACCAGGCCCCCAATACTTATATATGAACATATTAAATTAGATTAGTTACAAAAGGATGTGATGAATTTACATAAAAATAAACAACAAAAGATAAAAAACATAAGAAGATAAAAAAAATACTAAGATAAAAAAAGACTGGACATACATGTGTTAAAGTGAGTGAGTGAGAGGGGGGGTGTGTGTGTGAGCGAGTGGGGGTGTGATCGTGTGTGTGATTGAGGGGGGTGTGTGTGTGTATGTGATAGTGTACGTTTGTATAGGAGATATAAATTTAGCGGATAGGAATCAGAAGACTCTCAGTTACCAGATAATCAAGAGTTTTAAGCCATTTACATACAGCTAGTTTAAAAGCCAATCTATGCATTGGGTATATTGACAGTGTTGTATTGATTTTATTATAAAGAAATCCTCCAAGAAAACAGTAAAACCTTTGCGAGAAAACGGTGCGACAGAAATTAGTAGGACAAACATTACCTTTCCTTCGTTTGTCTTTGTTGAGATTATAGGGTCATATTTTATTTCTGTATGTTTTTTGCGTATAATAGTGAATATGAAGGTTTGCCTGACTGTTAGAATATCCCAACGTTTATATAGGTCAGCAGTTGGATAACAAAAGGGAGCCCAGCTCCAACCTTGAGTACGGCTCTCTGTGCTCTTTCAACTTCGAGAAGGTGCACCTACGCTGCTCCTCCCCAGGAGGTTATGCAATAGTTAACTATTGACTGGCAGAGTGCCAAGTATACAGTTTTAATAGTCTTAAGATCAGCCACATGTCTCAGTGTCTTAAAAATGTATATAAGTTTACGAATCCTAGTAACGAGAATGTCAATGTGAGGCTTAAAAGTTAGTGTCTGGTCGATATACACTCCAAGATATCTAATAACTTCTGTTCTTTGTAGGGTGAACAAAGGCACGAAGAAGGGACAAGTGTGAGCGGTAATATTGAGTGTTGAGGGTGGCAGAAGATTTTTCCTAATAAACATAATATGATCCAGACAAATAAAGCCATGAGTAGGTACAGTGTGACCGGGAAGTATACAATGACAAACGTCAAGACGTTGAGGTATTCGAAAGAGCGCTTATCATTAGAGTTAGGAGCTATGTCAATATTTATGTCTCCACAAATGATTATGTTTTTATAGTTGGATAATTTTCTTAGCAGCTCATCCAATGACGTACAGAAACCACTTGTGTTACGCTGACCTGGAGGGCGGTAAATTCCGAGAATGCATGTATCAGAGCTCAGCTTTAGCAGAAGATAATTAGCATCGATGATGGGAGGTTCCTCCGCTAAAATTTTATATTTGTTTTTATAGTATATGACAACACCTTCATTTTGAGTGTTATGAGAAGTTGTAGAGGTACAGATATAACCATCCAGATCAGGTATGTATTGGGTAGACTTAAGCCAGCACTCTGTTAAAATAAGTATATCCCAATCCACGCCCGACCGAGTTAATAATGTATTAAAACTAGGCAAGTTACATTTTATGGTCCTTATGTTTTGAGTAAGAATTTTTAGTTTATTGTTTGGTATTGGTATAATAGATTTTATATCTTCAACTTCGCAAGTCATAGAATTGGCCACCGCTAAGGAATCGAGACTGTGGTGAATAGATTCAAGACCAATGTTATCGAATTTTAAAATAAATTGTCTTTAGGGATAACTTAAGGGATATGAAATGCACAAAAGATACATTGAACTGAGAACAGGTTAAAGTGAATCGATAATGGTGACTGTAAATGGTGTTATAATATGAAAGTGTAGATGAGGCAGTTGTGATTGAGAAATGTAGATGTTTCGTGAGTATATGTCCAGACTTAATAATATTAAATATGATAATTACCATGCATACAAGTATTTTTTTAGAGCGTATTTCCAAGAGTGCGGTTTTGTGTTCGTTGTTTAGTAAGACGGAATTCTAATTATAAAACATGAGTGATAATATGACTGCAGCAAACATACAAGATAGATTTGTAGTATATTTACCTCGTGAAATCTTGAATATGCAAATTCCAGCAATTACTTCGAAAAACTTGAACAACAAGTGCCTAGTATGAAACAAGCACAAAAAACTTATACAGATTAAAGATACTAGCAACAAACAATAGTTGACATTTAGTCACATTACAATTTTGAGAATATCAGCTTCTTCTTGAATGCGAATGGGAGCCTGATCCGCGTCCTTCTTCACGTAAACCTTGCCATAGGACGTCCAAGTAGCTGCGAGTTTTTTATTTTTAAGATAACCCCTTGTCATGAAGTACAAACGTTGAGCTTTAGTAGTTAGGGACTCGGAGATAAAGATTGGTTTGGGTGGTCCCAGTATTTTTAAAAGAGCCGTGTTCAATTGAGGCTCCTTAGCTTCACGTTTGGCTTTATTAAACTTTTTGGACGTAAACACCATCGATTCCTTTCTGGTTACAGAAGTGAAGTCATCAGTAATCGCCTCAGACTTAGATCGGTAAATGTCTCTAATTTCCAGGTCATGAATAGGAGTTTCCAATCCAACAGCTGAGCCGATATCTCTGATAATGTTGGTCATATCCTTTTTATTTTCTTTACTTTGTTTCGGGATATTTCGGATTTCAATAGAAGTAGAACGCATATTATTTTCCAAAGTCTTAATGCGGGCTTTATAATCAGAGTTTTCTTGCACCAGACAATCGATTTTAGACAATAGCTCATCATATTTAGAAGACATGAATTGTACTGATTTATGCATTTCTTAGTTTTTATTAGTCAATGTATGCACTGAACTAGTCAAGGACTTAAATTTTAGATCAATTTGCACTTTGAGCTCAGAGAACATCGACTTTATAACATCATCAGACGGAGTGGGGTAATCGCAAAACTCATCGAAATTACGCTTGTATCGTTTTGATGCTTCGCTCGGTGAGTTATAGATTGCAGAGTCCGACCCATAATGCTTCGATGTTGGAGACTTAATTGGTAAAGAACTCTGGGGCGAGCGTTGAGCAGCCATAAAAATTAGAAAAATGAAATTAATATCCAAAAAGACAAAAAGTAGTCGTAAGCGAGCAGTATCGAACTCGAGTCACCGTGCGCAGCGATCTGAACTGTTCGACCAAGCGCTATCTCGGTACAAGCTTGTGAAGTGAAATTATCAACTGCTATGTAGAACTAGGTGATTTTTCAATGGAACATGACAATTTATATTTGTGGGTATTTCACAGTCACACGAATAAAATTGTCACTCATATAGTTTTTGTTTTGATTCTTGATTTGTAAAGAATGTTCACTTGCACTGATTTTATACGCGTAATTTTGTTATACAATAGTTCAATTGAGTTTTCGTTTTACTTAGTAGCAATAATTATGGGAAAAGTATTGCTAGAAACACTTTTTACATTTATTTTGGCGGAGCTAACTGAAACACGACCGTTCGTAACTAAGACAGCGAGAAGGGGGGCTTGTCACCTACGTCCACTGCAAAAGAGTGGTGCTCCGCTGTCTCCTTTGTTATATTGACCGCTTGTATTTTGGGCATTTGGGCAATACATTATTGCATATTTAGACATATATGGATTTTTATGAGAAATCAAAGCATTGTAGCTAACTCAAATTCAGCAGTACAAAACCTATTCTTTTAACAGATTATGCGTAAATACTACTAAATTATACCAAGTTTTCAAAAATATCCATTGGCTAGTTTTTAATTCTAAGGTGGCTACACAATTCAGACGTATGAATTGATGAGCCACCATAATGGTGCTGTAACTTTTTAAGTGTGTTACTACAAATTCCAGGATCGGGCCTACAGTATTCGCTAATTTACTACTTAATATCCGTAACCGGGTTTGAATATGAGACACAGCTCCTCAATCCATATAGACATGAAAACTAGGTAGAATGTACAGGGACTGCGAAAGTAGAAAACACATTTATGAAAAAAAAACTTGGTATGATTAATTTGAGAAATGAAAAAAAAGAAGACATGAGAATATTACAGAAACTCAAACTGTAGTATAACGATCGTGTAAGTAGTGATGAGAGCACACAAGTGCAACGACAGCGCGGCGTCTATGATGAACAGGCCACACGCGTGCATCTTCTTGAACGAGGTTTTTTGAACTCGTTGGATATTCTTGCAAACTCTTTTTTGCGTATCTGTAAAACATTTATGACTCAGAAATTAATTAATTATAAATTAACTAAATAATTTGTGGAAACAGTTTCATTTGACTTTTTTTTAAATCGTTAGTCCTCCAATTTTGTTGACTACTTACCAGAGCTTGAGCTTGCTAGTTGTATACAAGCACTCTCGACTTCTCCCATAGCCAAAAAGAATTTCTCATTCTCGATGCTCAAAAGTATGATCAGGAACATGTTCTTAATAATCCACGTTAGAGATATAAACGATAATACAGCAAACTAGAATAGAATATGAGAATGATAGGTAGCCATTTATTATATAAAAGTTTAATGAGAAAATTAAGAATATTTTCAAAGAGAAACGATAAATAACAGATATTCAATTGAACACACTAGAACAAATTGCTTATTTCGAATAATTAATTTGAATGACTCTTGGAATGTCTTGCAAAATGCTAAGTAAAAGTCCATAGATTTTAAAGTATTACTTCTGAAATATTATATGAATCAAAATTAATGTGAAATGGTAGAACAAGAAACGCAGTGCTTGGCCTGTGTCCAGCAGTGGACGTCTTTTGGCTGAAATGATGATGATGATGATGATGGGAGAACAAATAACTCTTACACTAATGTCACTCCCAGCAGTTACTTTTTTCATCTCTATTCGGATCGCTATGGAAATCAAAGATTTTGAGGTTGTAACTATGATATAGAACAAAATCTGAAACAAGGAGTAGGCTACATCAATCAAAAATAAAAGTGCAAAAGGCTTATTTTTAAATATTGTCTATAGTAAAATTTAATCTACGTACCAATTTATTAAAAGTCTTCTCAAATATTTTATAGGCTTCTAAGTTTTCGTTATGAACGTCGAGCATTGTATTCCAATATCTCTCGTTTTCCGAATTATAAACACATTCTGACATTTTAGCATTTTTCACCCAATATTTGAGAGGCTTCGTCAAAAGCTTCATGATTCTTATAGCATACAAAATGTTCATGTCGAGGGATAACCAAATCTCACTAGTAATAGTTAAGCCAAAACCCAAAAAATCAATAACGAAGTAAGAAAATAACATCCAAGCAATATGATAAAAGTTCAGTGCTATAACAGAAATTGAAACGTTTCAAACTTTTCATAATTTTGAGGTTTGTATAGATAGCCTGGATTTTCATGACAAACAGCACGTTGTTGTACTTCTGAATAATATTGGTACAGAAGTTCAAAAGATTGCTCAAGAGAACCACAAAAAAGACATATATTTTAGCTAAATGTTGGATATATTTGAAACCGTTTACATCGTCTGAGAATGTTGATTCAAATGTGGAATAATAGCAGCCACCCGTTACTATGAACAAGGCGAAAACAGAAACAATGTTGTAGAAAGGACTATTTGTCGAGATGATGTTGTTCCGGATCTTGTACTTAGCACAGAAGAACATAGCTTGCGTCAAATTTATTGGCTTTAATACTGATTGCATGTCTTTGCCTAGTAAATTGTCAGGTGTTGAGGGATTATCTTCATTGGTCGCGGATGATTCTGTTACAAGGATAAAGTTGTTTTCTTTTAATTCTCGCTCACCTCCCTTAGCTGGAGACACACAAGAAGAATTTGAAGACATTTCTGCTCTGAGCGCTTTTGAATCTTAATTGGAGTGTGCGTTTTTCAATCGATAGATTTTTAATTTGGACCAAATGTTTACTTAATGTTCGTTCAATGGAATTGAATATAGGTTACGCTCACACGTGTAAAATATTTTTTTTTACTAGGCGGACTCTGCCATGCTCCAAAACCATTTTAATAATGCATCCAATATTGATAGCCATAGAGAGCTCAATCGCTCAAATTAGTTTTGTGGACTAACATTGTTATTTCAATAAATAATATTAAAAAGACAAAATGAAAAATTCGGTTACGAGTAAGTTCTAAGAACTTAAAGAGACACTTAGGTAAGTATATTGATTTGGTTAAAACAGTAGCCTCAGCAGAGCTCCGACCATTTTTTAAGGCAGTTGATAGGCTTGATACTCGTTGAAAAAGCGCGTATTGTTTAGAGAATCTAGGTCTGTAGCCGTCATCGCCAATGATGACTTTCATCATCATTAACATTACTCCACCTACTGCAGAGGGATCTTGTACACCGCACAAGACATTCCCGTGAAAGACACATGCGCGAAACACACCTCCAAGTAGAGAAGGTGGTAACTTTTGCTTTTTTGCTAATTGATTGAGAATAGGATTGAAATACAGTCAAAATAGTGTATTCAGTGATTATTTTTGGTGACAAGTGTCGGGGTCGATGCCACTTCCGGGGATTCAGTAAGAGAAACATGATAGCACGATCATAATATCCAGTTGGGCTATGATTGAAATAACACGAACGAAGTAAGCAAATATAAAACTTGTAAAAAGAGATAAAATATGCATTATGAACAATAGGTAATATGTCTTGTATGGATTAGAAACATGGGCCATAAAAGGAATGAATGAAAGGCAATTGCATGCAGCTGAGATGAGAATGCTAAGAGAGATGTGTGGTGTTACGTGAATGAATAGATTAAGAAATTACTTTAAAAGAGGAAGTCTGAGTGTGAAACCGGTGACTGAATAGTTGTGCAGAAATCAGATGTCATGGTATGGGCATGTGATGCGGAGGAATGAAGAACATGTGATCAGGAAAGTTTTGAGTATGAATGATGGCTATACAACTAGGCGAAGACCAAAGAAATGATGGATGGACTGTGTGAAAGATGATATGGCTAGACCCCGTGTCTACCGAGATGACGACTAATAGAGAAGTATAGAAGAAACAGACATGTTGCGCCGACCCCAAATAAATTAATAGAGACAAGGGCAGGAGAATGATGATTTGAAAAATAGGCAGTCGAAACGCAATTGCTGATACCATTAGCACTGCATTCATAGAGGTACCAGGAAAGTTGCCGTCAATAACCTTCTTGAAAATGCTAATAATTTTGCGAAAAAGCTGAAAGGGCTGAAAGCTATTAACTTTTCATATCTAACTCTCGACTCATGTCAAAAATAAAGTGTTCGCATGTCATTTGAGCGAATTCGCAAGGATACTGTTATTTATTTTATTTGTATACTCGTAACACAGATAAGTATAGGTTGAAAGATATGTTGTGTAAGTATTTTGTATATTATTGTGTTAAAGAACTTTTTATTTTTTTATAAAGTTACGTTATAGTTCCTTTATAAATCTAAATATTAAATAAGTTAATATAGATTTTTATAAGACTGCACTGATCACAATGATGATTGTAATGGAGATTTGAATAAATATGTAACTGACAGCAAAACCAGCCGGGTTAAATAATTTTTCTGTATGATACTGGTAATAAGGGCTGGAGAATGACTGGTGCAAAAGTACCATCACCTCTTTTTAAACAACTGTATACTACATATATACAACCTTTGTGACAATGAGGTGGTACCAGTTTATACTTATATCTCGAATTACTTATTTAACCTATTTCGAAGTATTTCAGTCCATAAAAGTCATATGAAGCAGATTTACAACCATTGTCTAGTTTGACTGATTTTGAATAAGCCTCAATTTCAGCGTCGAGGCAAAGTTTCCTTCCTACAGCGTCTTCGCGAAGCGGTTTTTTTTTTACTTTTTTCAAAGTGTGTGGCGAAAGATACGATCCGAAAAAAACGTTTTGCACAATTACATGATTTTGCGTTGTATGTACAGTAGATCGTTGGTTCCCACGCTCACGAGCCTTACCATAATCGATGGAAATTTCATAACACGGATGGAATCAATTTAATTATTTTTTTAACTAAAGTGACCTTATTGGTGATGCTCTTCAGATAGATCAGGTGCTTGGTACTGGCAACCGGCGTGCGTGTATGACCAGATGTATGAACGTCAACGAAGCAAATAAAGTAAGTAAGGATGGTAGCACGTGGCGTTCTGTAGTTTCTGTCTGCCCCCATGGGAAAAAGGTGTGAGTTTATGTTGGATGTGTAATAATAGTACTTTATAAAATCGTACCAAACACTCCTTTTAGAAACAAATTATTAACCGACTTCAAAAAGGAGGAGGTTCTCAATTCGTCGGAACCTTTTTTTTTTTTTTTTTTATGTATATTCCCTGATTACTCGAAAATGGCTGGACCGATTTGGATTTTTCTTTTTTTGTTCGAAAGGGTATACTTCCCAAGTGGTCCCATGATCATCAAGTCAGGGTCTGATGATGGGATCCCATGGAAATCGAGGGAAACCCTCAAATTTTATGGGCACACTTATATCGATTTCGGTATTTTTTATAGTAACTCGTGCATTTGCTCTCGGAAAGTACCATTTGGTGAACTGGAACTGATGATGAAGACCCCGATGGCCATCGGAAATGCTCAATTATATCTAAGTATATTACAGGTTGCGATTCGATTACTTTAATATGGTTTATGCTCGTCAAAATGCATAATAGTGATGGTAACTTCACCATGAGCTCCAGTTCTCCTGGTTCTTGCTAGGAGAACTCCTCAACAATTAACGTCCCTGCATCGGGAAAAGTAATATTTTGTAAAACGTGATGAGCAGTTGACAATGGCTTATTGTAACTTAGATAAATTACAAACTGACCCACTAAAAAGTGAAAAATAAATTTTTTTTTTCAAAAAACAAAACCGACTTCCAAAAAACACACTACAAAGTGAAAAATAACTTTAATTTCGGAAGTCGGGGGCAAAAACCTAAAATACTGATCCAAAGACACCGACTTCCGAAATTAAAGTTATTTTTCACTTTGTAGTGTGTTTTTTGGAAGTCGGTTTTGTTTTTTGAAAAAAAGTTTTCATTTTTGGGTTTAGTACTCTGTACTACTATAAAGTAGGACTTTGAAGGACACTAACGGGACACAACATAAGTTTTACTGTTATTACTGCTATGGCGGTATAGTGTTCTTCAAAGCGTTAAGCGAATAAGATTATTTTTACTTGAAAATAGCAAAAGGAGAGTTTTGAATTCAACATGAAACGCATGTTTGTATGTAACTTCTTACATAATATATGTTCGCTGTCGGTTTTTTCCTCTTCATGTCTTTATAATAACTTCTACCTTAGTCATCAACTTGACGGTTGAAGTTAATAATGGGTGGCAGGTGATTAGACAGGTCGATTTTTCATATTAATCGTGTCCACATTGTTGATACTATCAGTAAGTAAATGTTTATGTAAGTAGACAGTCATTTCATTGTTAAAGTGTCTTATTTTTACATAATCTTACTCCTTTATAATGTCATTCCTCTAACAGAGGCAGTTGAAAAAAGTCACAAATAAAAATTAAAATGGTTTCAGAGCCTTCATTTCACGTGTTACTAAATAATCGCCTGGTAAAAGATGTGCAAAGAATAGTGTGCTCTTATAATTTTGTTCTCAATCTGTTTTTGATGTCAAAGTATAGAATACTAAAAAACTATATTCATCCAAGAGGAAAAATATATCACATATTTGTGTTATGCCGTATCTTGTTAATGAGTGTTTTTTTTATATATCGAATGATTTGTGTAGACTTCACAGATGTAACCACAAAACAGATTGAAAGGGCTGTCTTGAAATTATTTTATGCTATCTATTATATCGGCTTTTTGATCGGAAACTTAATGATATTCATGCCGGATATAATACATAAGCACAACAACGTCCTACTTATTTTAAAGATCCAAACTGTACATATGGACATCGATTTCAGTAAGAGTATTCAGAGTTTCATTAATTGGAACTGGATCTCCGTAACTACTGTGGTCTTTACTGATATTTGTATAGTCAGTGTATATTATGTGACAATGAATGACCCTTATGACATCGTTTTTATTATTGATATTATTGATGACATAATGTGTACCGCATTGGACATCAATTTCGTTGTAGTCATCCGAATTATAATATTGCTAAGAAAATATCTGGAAGAGTGGATTAAAAATGTCCTGTTGATGAAAGCAGAACACGAGAATGATAAACATTGTATGAAATTTCTTCGAATATACCAAAATATAATGGTAGCTTACAGTTTGTTCAAGAAATTTTTCCAAGTAGCGGTAAGCTTGCAATTAGTTTTTACTAGAAGTTTTATTAAGTAATAATATTTTTTTTGTCTAGGAAAGATATTACGCTTCTTTGGATGTGGTCTGAACACAATTTCGAAGTATCAGAGATAAAAGAAGATTTCGATCGTGTGAAATCATAATTGCTACAACACAAATAAAGACTAATTATCATAATTTTAGATCTCTCAGCTGTAGGCCTAAACAAAGTGATATTCTATCAGCTATAACGATGATGGAACAGTCAAAAATGTATATGACTGACAAAACTTATGTCAATTCCGTTGAAAAGTGCTGTAGATATACGAAACACTATGATTACAAATTTTTCAGAACTTCTTTTTTCGTAGGTATGTTTTCAGGTCTATAACACGTTTTTCGGAAATCTAGTCTATTTTGATATAATGCTCAATGAGTTAAAAAGACGTGCGGGAATGGAGATCGAAGTAAGTAGAAAAAAAATGTGAAACGGATCAGAGGCGAACTTTAAAATCATGATTATTCCAGTGTCAAAGAGAGATGGAGCGTACATTACGAATATTACCTTCTCTTTTATACAACGGAATAAAGATGGCTTTATGAGCCTATACTACCTCAAATGACTTAGCATGATCCTCCGTTATGTCGAAAATACTGCAGCATTCATTTATAAATAAATATATGGTAAACTTGAGGATTAACTACTATGGACTTCCTATTTCCATATATTTAGTTTTAGATGACGTTTGCCCAACTAGTTACTTTGCAAATAAGAAAGAAATGAAAATATACAATATACAGGGTGGAAACTTTTAGCGGGGCAGTATGGGGAAGTACCTTATCCGTTGCAGCTACGCGAAAATGGAGGTCTAAATTGGAGGTCATTTTTCTCTTATCAATAGCTGCCCAATTATGCACGCAATGTAAAGTTCACAACACACTCAGAGCTTGTCAAGATGGTTTTTTATTTAATAATAACGAGTTCGAAATTTGAATTGTTTTTAAACTTATCTTTTTATTCAGTCAACAAAAAGATCTCAACCGTCACTAAAAAAAGCTTCTGCGTAAAATTTTCATACAAAATCTACGGGAAAAGTTTTTTGCAATTTGTGACTTTTTGAGTACTCCAACAATTTTTGGTCCCATAGAAGTTTTTGATAAGTATTAGAAACAGGATCAATTGGCATCAAAAAATGTTTTTGTGTAAAATGGCTATTTTCTTGCTAACTGTAATTTTTTTTGAAAATCTGTAAATGGTGATCAAAATTCCATAAAAAAATATGAATACTCTCCTAAGACCATTTTCGTGTAGCTGCAACGGATAAGGTACTTCTCCTTACTGCCCCGCTGAAAGTTTCCACCCTGTATATGTTTTTTTTGCAACAGAGACTGAAAGGGTGTCTTATAAAATCGAAGTGGGGCTACTAGGGCATGTGGTGTGTGTCTCATAATTATGAAAGAGCGCTGTTTGCACATTCTCAAACATTTTTTTTTAATTTTTTTTAAGCCGCATAGTTTTCGACTTTTGATGAAAAATGTTGAAAAAATACCGTTCCCCCCTATCTCCGAAGTTTGCATAAAATTTTGTTTGAAATTATTCTATGTGATAGAATTTTATGTATAGATTACAGGAAAAATAAAACGATGTCTCTAAATAGCACAGTTTTTCAGAAATCATCAACAAAAATTACATATAAATGATGGTACGGAACCCTCGGTGCGGGGGTCCGACTCGCTCTTGACCGGTTTTTTTATTGTGTCACTACTCAAGCCGTTGTTAACTTGACAGTTGATCTCCGAAACATTGATAACATGTTGAATTCTGAAGTAACTGAACATTTCCATTAGTTTGACAGTTGTACGACAGTGACAGAAATTGTGCTAAGCCAAGTGTCATTTGAGTCCTATAGAATCAGAAGCGGATATCTGCATTTTGACTAAATAGTGGCTATGAAAGAAAAACGATTTTTGTTTGATTTTGAATCTATTACAGAAAGCCGGATTTATTACTAATCTGTGACTTTTGAGTGGATTTTCTATGAAAGATAGCCATCTCTGATATGGACATTAAAATTCGTTTGAAAGTATTTAAAATTTTGAATGTTGCCTTGTGACGACGAAACGAACTGTGATCGTTTTTACCAAAAACGGCAGTTAGCCGGATTTGATTCTATAGGACTCATTTGTTTATCTATCTTATAATATTTCTTCAGAGTATGTTGTTCATTACTTTGATCAGTAGCTGATTGGATTTTTTTTAACTACATTTTTTTATTTTAGGTGCAACCCTTAATTAACGTGTTTACGACATTTATATGGGTATTTAAAAGTGTAGTACTAGTAACAATACTGAGTATTTACTGTGAGAAGTTCTATATAACTGTTGAGGAAGCTAAGACGGCGTGTATACTGCTTATGAAGAAAAGGAATTGTCCATGTAAGAATGATTTTATAAGTAAATGAACTACATTTTAACACTTTTTAGGGTTCCGAACCTCAAAAGGAAAAAACGGAACCCATATAGGATCACTCGTGTGTCTGTTTGTCTGTCTGTCCGTCTGTCACAGTCAATTTGCTCCGAAACTAATGGACGAATTAAGTTGAAATTTGGTATACATATGGATTTCTGTGACCCAAACATGTACGGCTAAAAGTGGCCCCCATATTCAAAATTCATTTATTTAAAATTAATTTTGAACATGGGGTCACTTTTAGCGGGCAAATAAGAAAATTAAAAAAAAAAACTGTACCGTGTGATATATAAACTGAAAGGGTTTACTATGAGGGTCTCAAATATATATATTTTTTTTATAATTTTAAAATAAATAGTTTTAAAGTTATTTAACAAAATAGACGAACCCCCTTATCTCTGAAACTACTGAGCCTAAAATTTTGAAAACAAAATACAGAAAATAGTTACCCTTCAGGTATAGAACTATTTTCTGTATTTTTTTTATTTTTTATTTTTTTTCATTACAGGAAAACCTATAAGAAGTTTGTGGTCATAAATTAACATGGTAAATCTCTCCATAATGCGAGTACGAACTTACATTTACTGTTGGAATGTATAGGAGAACATGTTTTTCAACCATAGTGTTAAGTTTATTCTTGGGATAATATCCCAACTACGGAACCCTTCATTGTGCGTAGTCCGACACGCACTTGGCCGGTTTTTTTTTATTTTAGATCTGAATTTAATTTCTAATGATGGCTTTTTTTTCCACAGCGAGCCAACAACATCTTTGCAGGAATGTGATACACTCGAGTCGATCGTTCAGTAAGATGACCGCGTGTGGCCTGTTCTATGTAGACGCGACGCTACCAACAAGTTTACTGGGAGTTATTACTCACTACATTATAATACTGCTACAGTTAAATTTTCTGTAAAATAAATGAAATGAAATGAAATGAAATGAAATTGTTTATTCTGTAAATAGGATATCGAAATCACTTTTACACGTCATATTTTTTTTTTTTTTTTTTTTTTTAAATAAGCTAGGTGAAGTCGACATTTCCTATCTGACTACCCTGAGAAGAAATGGCGAAACAAACTCAGGGGTCAAAGTCTCTTTTAAAGTCCAGACATAATCTTGGTCAGATCATGTGAGGACCATGTAGATCCAGTCTGAAATGGTCTTTTGAGGAAAGAACCATAAAAATTTGAGTGGACCTGTCCAGTCAGTGCAAGCATTTGTCAACAATCGTGCAGCTCAACTCAGGATTTCAGGAGCTCAATAACTCGACGAACAATACCAAAGAAAGGACGTTTGGGTAGGTCGCATAAAGTACTCAAAAATATCAGACCATCAATAATACTAAAAAAGAAAAAAAAAAGATCCACATAGTGCTCACATTTACAATAATTTTAATTTTTTAACAATTTACATTGATTTTTTAACAAAGGTTTGTCATTTTATTTATTATAATGAGTTTTGGTATTATATATATTACAAAGTTGATTGAATAGCTCAAACCCAAGCTTTTTTGTCTTCTAAATAATCAGAAATTTTATAGTGAAATATTTATGGGAGTTATTATACCTGACCTATATACACCAGCTAATTTCATAATAATAATAATACACCTCTCTCTGGAGCCCTGACCGCCGCCGGTAGCTTGGACCCTGTTCCCGATACCGGTGGGCTACTATTTACTAATTATTACTCACTACATTATAATCTGCTACAGTTAAATTTTCTGTAAAATAAATATTTATGGGAGTTATTATACTCGTACCTGACCTATACAAAAGCTAAAACCTCCATGGAAGCTAAGTTTCCCATGGCACGAGAGCGGAGCAAATGGTAAACGAATTTCATCAAGGCAAAGCCAAAAAAGGGTTATGATTTTCCCAGGCTGTCTAAATGTATGTTCTTCTGTTCGCTCATAACTCCTAAACTCCTAGACGCATTGTGAAAAACAAGGTGTCATTGGAAGCGTCATGTTGTACCGCGGAACCCCAACTATCACCATATTTCGTTTGATCCACGATTGTTGACCCACCCTAATAAAAAAAAAACGTCCAAACCCACGTCCAAATAAAAAAAAAATACTGTGTCCGAAGTGAAATTTCGAGGGTTTGACATTTTGCAAAAATACCATTTTCCTAATGTGACGTTTTGCGATGTGGCGTTTTGAAAATATGACAATTTGAGAATGTGATATTTTGCGAAATTCTAATATGTCATTTTGCGAATGTAGCAAAATTGTCCGCCGAATCCGTTTCCACCTGATAAAAGACTATTTAATACTTTATTCAGGCGGCCATAGAAACGTTCCCTCAGTGATTGTTTCATGTCAGCAACGTTGATGCCTAACGCTTCCGACATACCCCGTACTTCAAAAATACTTATAGGTTTCGAGTGAGGAGATGAATCTTAGGTGTATGGGATCCGAGAGTTGGGTTCTCACGGATTCCACAATTCCCCTCTTTTATGTTTAGGTTTAAAGATATTTATTCTCAAAAAAGACACAAGTCACTTACATGAGAACAATGCTTAAAATAAATAATAAATATAAAGTTCGTCACAGACGTCACGGTAACATTATGATGGGAGTGATAATACACCCATCCAATGCATTCAGCTTTTAGAAAGGGTGTTGTTTATGATTAAATATTCAGCTAATTGAGTTTTAAATTAATTGAATGAGTGCAATATTTTTATACATGAGGGTATTTTGTTGTATAACTGTGCTCCTTCAAAAGCTAACATCTTTTTGCCAAACTTGGGTCTCGTCTTCGGCAAAATCAGAAAACTAGCTCGGCGATGGCTGCGTTGGGTTACTTTTTTACTTTAGTAAACGATAAATTAGTCTGTATGCTTTTGTTGAGTGCCTTACGAATGAAAATACATGTATTGTAGATATATAACTGTCTAATGTTCATTATTTTGGTTTCTTCATATATTTTGCATGTTGATGTTAAATATGGGTAGTTAAAAATCATTTTTATAACAAATAAATTTGTTTATTTATCCAAAATAAATACACACAGACACAGTTCAGAACAAACAATACAATAGAATAAGCATAAAAACATAGCTTGTGAACAGGAGATTTAGGTTTATAAGAAAAAATGTCTATGCATACAAAAATAATGAACCCTCTCTCTTAAACTAGGAAGAAACCTGTATCTTAAGAGGAAAGGCGGGTGGCCAGTTAGGTATTTTAAGAAGGTATTGCTGTCGCTCTGCGAGCGCTCCGCCCTCGAATTCGTGCGATAAGGACAACTGAAGATCCGACTAAATAGCCTATGTAAAAAGTCACATTTCGAGGTTTGGCTCTCGCCTATTTCCTCCTCCAATATTGGACCAATTTGAAAGATATTTCATAAACTGAATAAGAAGGATATATACTATGCCCCTATGTTTTTCTTTTTTCGTTAATAGTTGTCAAATTGGTACACTAGGCGTCTGTTGACAGCGGTCTGAATAGGCAATTTTGAGCATTTTTGGAGGGTTCTAGTTCCTATAAAAATAATATATCATCAAAAAGGAAAACATAGGGGCATACAATTAACTGATATTTATATTTCTGTAAAAAATCATTGCTTTATGGTCATTAACCAGAAAGAAAACAGGCGAGAGCGTTTGTATCTTTTTGTATGGAGAAAAGAGCACCCCCGTTTCCTCTTAAGAGACAGTGATTGGCCAAAATTTAAATTTAGTAAAACTAAAACTTACAAGATTGAAACTTACAAGAGTGAAAGTGTGTCGATTACCATTACTAATGCATGTTATTCAAGTATGTGTGTGTATGTGGGTGTGAGTAAGAGATCTTGTGGGTGTTTTTGAAGTGGTTAATCATGTCAAGCGATGTGTGATAGCAGTATAGACTCTGTTTTAATATAGTCCTGCTGTATGAGCCAGTCAGAAGTTTTTGATTTGACATTGAATTTATTTATGTCTATTATATGTAGTTCTTTCTGTATTCTTTTAAAACATGATGACTTAGGACACTATGTCCTAAGTCATCGTGTTTTTAAAAGACAGACGTCGACGACGTCGTTGACGTCTTGCAAATGTGGTTTTGTACTGTACACCTGGGGGAACATATGTACGCTTACTTGGATCAGATGGGGGTAAGCGGGCATGTATCCTCAGGACAGATTGTAGAACGAAGAGCTGCCGAACCGTCAGCACTTTGCAATCAGCGTAGCTTCGTCTTTGCCGCACTGCCCCAGATTTCAATCAAATAGAGTAGGTGTGGTTTTACTTAGGATTTATAAATGGTGTGACGCAGTTCTACCCCTCTCTCCCTCCCCTCACCAACCGCTACCCCTCTCCCCTCTTAGCACTCCTGGTGGTGCTGCCTAGCTAGCCGAGCAGGGTGAGCGGAGACCACGTGACTTTTTTCTAATACTTACATTTTTAAACTCGTGATATATTTCGAATGGTATGTCCGAATTGAATAATTAAAAAAGTTATATAAAGGTATTAAAGCAGTCTTGTATATAAAGTAATTTGAAGAAGTATTATGAAAGAACAGGGTTTGAGACAACTGTTTTTAGGGTTCCGTACCTCAAAAGGAAAAAACGGAACCCTTATAGGATCACTTGTTTGTCCGTCTGTCTGTCTGTCTGTCTGTCTGTCAGTCAGTCTGTCAAGACCGTTTTTGTCAGGAACGCGTGAAGGTATCAAGCTGAAATTAATATCAAATAAGTCTATGGTGCCTTGGATTTCTAAAAAGATCAAACTTCTAAGTCAACGCAATAATAAAATACGGCCATTTTAGCGACATTTTTTGATACTCGCAAGTAAATCAAAACCTATAGGGTACTTTCCGTCGTCCTAGAATCATGAAATTTGGAAAGAAGCAAGGTCTCACAACACAAATAAAGGGAAAAGTCCGAAAATTGTTAATTTATAATTCTATCACATAAAAAAAATATTTTCAAAGTTGTCAGTGTGTCAAGACCCTTTTTCTGAGGAACGCATAGAGGTATCAAGTTGAAATTAATATCGAATACGTAGGTCTATGGTCTCTTGAAGTCCTAAAAGACTCAAGCTTCTAAGTCGACGCAATAAAAAATACGGCCATTTTGCGACACATTTTGATACTCGCAACTGTCGCAAGTAAATCAAAACCTATAGGGTACTTCCCGTTGACTTAGAATAATGAAATTTGGCAAGAAGCAAGGTCTCTCAGCACAAGTAAAGGAAAAAGTCCAAAAATGGTGAATTTGTAATTTTATGACATACTTAATTATTTTTTATTTTTTTGATATCCAATGTTGAGTTTGTTATAGTTGAGATACCTTAATAACGACTATAGATCTCGGCCTGAGCTAATCAAATAACTGTGTACCATAACTACTGTTTTATGATAAATCACATTGCAAGTAGATATTGAATTAACATTGATTTACAAAGTAACATGTATGGCCCAAAATCATGGGATTTTTACAGAAATGAAAACTGAAGCAGCACAAAAGTATAGTTAGCAAGTACCGCTATCATTTTTAACGGTAAACTAGCACGCACGCAGAAGATCCGACAGGCATACAATTTGTCAAATCTCGCTCGATGTAGGCGTTTAACATTCTTAAATAACCTCCTCTCGGTATCTGAAATGTTTTCATAAATAAGACAAAATAATATCAATAACAATCCACTAAAATGTTGTTTGCTTCAGAAATACCTGTACAATTCGAATTCAAAATACGTGCGCATGAATCTTGAACATCATTCACAGACATATATAACTTCTCACAGTGTAGGTTCAGTGCGATTTGTAGCGTAATAGATTTCGTTACCCAAAACACCAACCACAGACCAGTAACCCATGCCAAACCCTGGAAAATAAGGATAAAACTAGTTACCAAGCCGATTGAACGACTACTAACTAAGGCAGAACTTGTATATGTTAGTCATATGACAGACGGATATGCAGCACATCCCTTAATGTGGTTTAATGTGGTTATGGTTATGGTCCTGCCACAGTAAGTGTCGTAAAAATATTTGTTAAAATGAAGTAAAGTAAGGATAATATATTTAACAGTAATAGTGAACATACTTTTATTTTAAAAAAAGCATTACGCTCCGCGTAAAAAAAATAAAACCCATAAAATTGTGTACAAAATCCGATTCAAATAGGGAAGTATGGCATCTTCGCGGGCGACGCCGCGGTTAATAGCTAGTTATATACTGTATTTATATTTAAGTACAGATTGTTTTATATTACTTACATTATTATGGCCGCTCAATGCAGAAAATTTTGAAGCATCAGTAACTACCTGAATGCCTTCGAGATATTTGTACATGAACTGTATAGTTTGAAAAACGATCTGTAAAACAATACGTTTCAGCTTATTGATATTTTTCATAAAATCACAACCGTTAAATTTTTCATACTCACCATTCCTTGAAAACTAACTCCATAGATGTCATAGCAGTCCAATATATTAACGTAAGCCTGAAACATTCTGTTACAATAATCCTCTCTGTCCCTATCTCCCATGCTTTGATATTGAAGAGCTTGAATATTCCATAGATCAACTTTATCTTTTAACAGCTGGATAAGTCTGATAGCATAAACGATGTTTGCGTCAAATTGAACTAAAACTAAATGTCTTAATATTGACTGAATGTAATCGTCTGTCAACAGGCTAAGAGTAGTTACTGTTGTAGTACAAAAAGACACAACAAGGAAGGTAGCGATAGCAGTCCAGCTGCTGATGGTGAAGAGTTTAAAAGCAGTCTTATTATTGAGATATCTGTGAACGTCTTGAAATTTTAAAACAAACGTAACATGTCTGTTTGTTTGGATCACACCGAGTGTAAAATTCATTAAAAACCCAATACTAAACAAACCAATGTCGACTTTGGAGGTGCAGTAGGTCGTAGCACTAAACTTCCACAAATTCAAGTCAATAAAATCATAATAATAGTTAATAAGTAATATTGATATGAATAATATCGTGCCACACAATGACACAAAATTCGATAGACGACTGTTTGGATTTATCAAATCATTCTTAATGCGATATTTTGGACAAAACTGAATAGTTTGCAACCAATTCAAAGGTCGAAGCATCGACTGCACATCTTTGTCAACTAAGTTGGTTGTTGAAATTTCCATACGATGACTATTGAATGAATATGTTTTTTTCTTCGTTGACTTCATTTTATTGGTGCTTATTTGTCACGTCTGAATTAAACAATACAAAGTCACACGTGGATTATATTTATTAGGGATTGATCTTTTTTGATGATAACTCCTTATATCAATAAAATAATAAACCTAATTCAATGAGTGCTTTTATTAATGTGAAAATAGTTCGTGATGATGTGATTATCGCCATCGAAAATGACAGGACATAATTAATAATGGGAAGTAATTACATATACAAATAAATACAAAAACAAAAGAACACTTAGGCGTCAAAGTTCTGTAAGTAATTAAATCGTTTGCCTATAATAAAATAGATTCGTGACAAAAATAACCACTAAATCATTTGGGCAGCATATAAAGATTTTACTTACTTTAAATAAAAATCAGGCTGCTACCTTTGTTCTGCAAACCATATTACAAACGGTCAACAATTTAACCAATATCAGTCCGCTTGTATTGCATTATCACGTGTCTGCCAGATAAAAAGACAAGCTGTAAAATAATTACTTGGTCAGCAAGATTTAACAATTGGCCAGTAGAGAAAAACACAGTAGGATTTTAATGGTTTTTATTTTAAATTATTCGTATAAGTTTTTAACTTTAATTCATTTTGAATTAGCTGCTAACGTAATGAACTCAATTATGAAGATAATATAATTAATAAAATTAAAAATAATAATGTTTAATTTGTACTTTTGAGATCGTGTGTGTTGGTAACGAAATGTAATTGTAACGTTTGACAGTTGTCACTCATCATAATTATGTACTAACACTCGAATAACACATCTAACACACAGCCGGAACGCCCTTACCGATCTGCTCCGATTTTCGGTACCTCGGGTCGCTTGTCCAAGGGGATGGCGAAGTAGACCGAGACGTAACGCACCGGATCAACTCAGGATGGATAAAATGGCGACAGGTTACAGGAACAACTTGCGACCCACGGATGCCCCTCAAGTTAAAGGGAAAAATTTACAAGTCCGTGATAAGGCCTGTCGTACTTTATGGATCGGAATGCTGGGCAGTGAAGAAGACGGATGAAAAAAGATTGCATGCAGCGGATATGAGAATGTTGAGATGGATGTGTGGAGTGACGAAAATGGATAAAGTAAGAAATGAGTATATAAGAGGAAGTTTGAAAGTGGCGCCAGTGACAGAAAAGTTAAAAGGAAATCGTTTGGGTTGGTATGGGCATGTGATGAGGAGAGACGAAACGCATGTGACTAAAAGAGTGATGAATATATATGTTGATGGATGGAGAGGCAGAGGAAGGCCAAAGAAAAGATGGATGGATTGTGTGAGGAATGATATGAAAGAGAAGGGAGTGAATGATAGCGTGACGGTTGACAGGGGAGAATGGAAGAAGAAAACGTGTTGCGCCGACCCCAAGTAACATGGGATAAGGGCAGGAAGATGATGATGACTCGAATAACACATCTCGACTTAGTAAAAAGGCAATGAGAACTTAGGATGCAAGAGTGAGTAAATCGAGATCGGGACTTGGGGCACCCCGACTTGGACATGTAGGTTCGAAGGGGATGCCACGGCTTACAATTTTGCAATTATAAAAATCAATTTAGTAGAAAACAAAACTGCAACAGTACAATAGTGTAGTTATATAGTAATGCCAGCAGACGTAATGTATGTCAAATATGACTTTGGAATAAAAACTACTTCGTACTTTATTTCGATACCAGCAATGAACACTACTTGAAAAAGTTGATTTTACACCAAAGGCATTTTAAAGAGAAAATGTGACAACTTTTTTTATGAATAAAGATTATTTATTGAAATTTTACTATTGTCAGTTCTATTGGGATTACAGAATCGCAAACTGCAACAACACAAAAGCAAGCAAAGCAAGTTAGCAAGTAACTCTATCACTCTAAACGGTAAAGTAGCATCAACGTATAAGATCAGACAGACATCCAATTTGTCAAATCTCGCTCGATGTAGGCGTTTTACATTCTTAAATAATCTCTTCTCAGTATCTGTAATATTTCCAAAAACAATTCAGTATCAATACAGTTTAAATTGTGGAAGACTGACTAATTGGCTACAGTGATCAGAGTTCAACTCATTTACAAAGGTCTTAATGTAAGTTCGTTAAAATATTATCAATACAGAGAGCACTACTGGTAGTTATTCTAGTTGGCTCAAAGAATATATTGTACAAATTATATGACTTTATTAAAGTTATAAATTTATTTACTGCAGCAGATTTTTTCAGTATATTTATATTGAGATCAACTGTTTTATTACTGTTACAAGTCTTAATAATAATATCCATATTATATCTCCAAATGAACTGCTCAAGCTCAAGGCAAGCTATTTCAATAACTTGCTCAACAAGAGGCTTACAATCTCCTTACGTTCTTTAAATTTCATATTGTTACGAACAATGATTAGAGAGCCACCATTATTAACTCTGCTGAATGAGCTGGCAACCTGGTAGTTGTTAAAGCTGAACATGAACTGGTGGACTTTTGACCAATGTTCAGTAACACATAAAAACAAAACCGACTTCCAAAAAATACACTACAAATTGAAAAATAACTTTAATTTCGGAAGTCGGTGTCATTGGATCTGTATTTTAGGTTTTTGCCCCCGACTTCCGAAATTAAAGTTATTTTTCACTTTGTAGTGTTTTTTTTGGAAGTCGGTTTTGTTTTTTGTAAAAAAGTTTTTATTTTTCACTTTTTAGTGGGTCAGTTTGTAATTTATCTAAGTTACAATAACCCGTTGTCAACTGCTCATCACGTTTTACAAAATATTGCTTTTCCCGATGCAGGGACGTTAATTGTTGAGGAGTTCTCCTAGTAAGAACCAGGAAAACTGGAGCTCATGGTGAAGTCACCATCACCATTATGCATTTTGACGAGCATAAACCATATTAAAGTAATTGAATCGCAACCTGTGATATACTTAGATATAATTGAGTATTTCCGATGGCCATCTGTGGTCTTCATCATCAGTTCCAGTTCACCAAAAGGTACTTTCCGAGAGCAAATGCACGAGTTACTATAAAAAATACCGAAATCGATATAAGTGTGCCCATAAAATTTGAGGGTTTCCCTCGATTTCCATGGGATCCCATCATCAGATCCTGACTTGATGATCATGGGACCACTTAGGAAGTATACCCTTTCGAACAAAAAAAGAAAAATCCAAATCGGTCCAGCCATTTTCGAGTAATCGGGGAACATACACAAAAAAAAAAAAAAAAAAAAAGGTTCCGACGAATTGAGAACCTCCTCCTTTTTGAAGTCGGTTAATAATACAACTAGAGTTCATGAACTGCTCCAATTCTAATTTTTTGCTAATCATACACCCTGTATATTTTGATTAACTAGTTTTAGAGTATTATTATTACATTTATTTATTTATTAATTTAGGTAACTACAATTTGATGAGTGAGATCTTAAAGAAGAAATTTCTGTAACATTTAGATGATTTGACGACGACACAATCGCGCAGTTAAATAACTAAAAAATAAATGTACCAATTTCCAACTTAAAATAAAATAATATGAATCAGACAAACCTGCACAATAATTCGAATTCAAAATATGTGCGCATGAATCTTGAACATTATTCAAAGACATATAGAACTTCTCGCAGTTTAGGTTCAATGCGATTAGTAGCATAATAGATTTCGTTACCCAAAACACCAACCACAGACCAGTAACCCATGCCAAATCCTGTGGAGAAGATTGAGAGTATCCTCCTGGTGGTACGAGGACTAAATAAAACCGGTGACTTTATAATGGACTGTAATACTATGAAACTTTACAAGGATAGCAAACAGATTAAAATTTAAAGATGGCGAGAAAATCAATGTAGGTCGTTCAGTAGCGCGGACGACGACGCAGTGAGGTGCCGGTCAGCTGTGCTGCACGCTCGCTGCTCGAGGGCCCCCGCGACCGCAGCTACCGCCCGCGGTTGCCCGGCGCGGCGTGATATTCTCAACATCCTGCAAAACAAGGATAAAACTAGCATTTAAATCTATGAGAAGATTTTTGCATGGTGGGAACGGTTGTAGTGGATGCACAAATTCGTACTAAAATAACACACATGCGATTTATCTGTCTGTTACGTTTTTCTGACTCAATGGTTACGGTTAGTCAGAATCCCGAAAAGACAGAATATCCCGAATTGACAGTCAGTTTTAGCAAGGAGTGTCTTGTTATCCAGTAACTAGATTACCTCATGTAAAATACTGATATTTAGCTGCATCCGGTTACACTGGCAGCAGTTTCCGTAGTTGGGATACAGGTAGGCAGATTATAAAATACTAGCTGTTGTCCGCGACTTCGTCTGTGATCCAAGATGAAAAGTATTCTATGTCCTAACCCAGGTCATGGTCTAACCATGTGCCAAATTTCGTCCACATCCGTTCAGACGTTTTAACGTGAAAGATTAAGAGCATTAATCGCGCGTGGTCTGACGACGTCGCTTTTCTAATAAATAAATTAATTTAAAAAAAAAATGATTTTAATAAATCAAGGGAATAATTTCATTTATTTTATTAAAAATAACTTATAAAAAATAATAATTAATAACTTATTGATTTATTTTTATTATTATTAATAAATTAATTATTGTTTTATTATTTTATTTTTATTTTAATAAATTTAAATCAAAATTTAATCATTTACTTGTACATAATATGTAGATATATTGGTGTTAGTTTATAATAATAATGCAATTTTCAAACACAATAAACTTAGAGAGATTTAAATGAGAAAAAAAAATCAAAGGATAATTTCCTCACTCAAACTCTTAGATCGTTGTAATAGAAAATAATTGACAATATGTTATTTTATAAGCGTAAATACCAAAATAAATGGCAAAATTAGCATACTTACATATTTTATAAATGCCAACGATCTATGAATTTGAGAGAGGAAATTGTCCTGTGATTTAAATTTATTAAAATAATCACGGAAAACCTTTAGAAATGCGACGTTGCCAGCCCACGTGCGATTAAAGCTCTTAACATGCAAACAAACAAATTCATTTTCGCATTTATAATATCAGTTAGGAGAATTAAATTGTATAAAATACTTACATAAAAGTTTTCATTCGATACGGTTGCTTTAAAAATCTCAATAAGCATCTGAAAGCCAAAGAGATGTTGATACAGGAACTGTATGGTTTGAAACACAATCTGAAAATTAATACATTTTACTTTCAGTATGATTATTATCAAAGCTGTCATATTGTATATTCAATTAAAGGCAAACGGCTTATACTTACCATTTGTTGAAAAGAAACCTTGCAGAAATCATAGCAGTCCAACATACTAACGTAAGCTTGAAACATTTTGTTGCAATAATGCTCTCTGTCCCTACCCTCCATATTTTGATGTTGAAGAGCTTGAACATTCCATAGATCAACTTTATCTTTTAACAGTTGAATAAGTCTGATAGCATAAACAATGTTTGCGTCAAAACTAAGTGTGGTTATGTTTCTAAATATTTCTCGATATTGTTCTGTAAACAAGCTATAACTAGTAATAGAACTGACTGTAAGTATTAAGAACGTAAGGACAGCAAACCAGCGTTTCAAACACTTCATAGTCTATAACTATGAAGTGTTTGAAACGGGTCTTATTATTCAGAAATCTGTGAACGTCTCGAAATTTTAAAACGAAATAAATATTTTTATTTGTCTGGGTCACACTGAGCATAAAATTCATAAAGAATCCTATACTAAAATAAACAATGTTGATATAAGAGGGAATACACGTGACAGGAAAAACTTCCTTAGAATTGAGTCACTAGCTTCGCAATAAAAATTATAAAGTAATATCGATATAAATAATATCGTGCCACATAATGACAAAAAATTCGATAGTCGACTGTTTTGTACACGAATGAAGAAACAAACGAGTTCTTCAGAGGTGGATCTTATTAATTAGGGACAGATCTGATTGAAAGATTAAACTTAATATGAATAGAATGACAGCAACAACCATGATACAAATAATGAACTTAATTAAATTAAGTCAGAGTCGTCATGCAGGGGGTGCTAAAAGATGGGCGTTATCGCCGAGGGATGCCTAGAAATTACGTGTACAGTACGATGTAACTGGTTGCATACTTTGATGTTAATCAGAAAAACCTTATTTTTTTCCATCTCTATTGTGCCGGAAAACGTAGCGTTGGAGGGCCTCCCACAAGGTAGACCGATGACTTTGTGAAAGCCGCAGGAATCCGCTGGATGCGAGAAGTACAGAACTGGTCGAAGTGGCGGTGCTTTGGGGAGCAGCTGTCCAACATGACGATCTTCATCATTATTGGCGTCATGGCTAAAGCTACCAGAAAAACTATTATCATATTCATTGGAGTAGCCGTTGTCAAAGTTGTTATTCACTTGTATCTCCTATTGCAAAAGTATTCTATAAAACAAAGTAGGTACTTTCAAGTGTGTTTAAATCTTGGATTAGTAAAATTAACACAATTATGTAATTTATTTAATTACAATTACACTCTTTACAACTCCAGTCTAGAATTTTGATTTATCCTGCCTGAACACACATCACAACAATTACATATAGTCATAAACTTTACAGCAGAGCAAACTGTAACAGTACGACAGCGTAGTGAGTGAGAAGTGCCAGTAGACGTAAAGGATGACAAACATCTATGTAGAATAGACCACATACGCTCAATTTGCTGAATGACACACGATGTACCCGCAGAATATTTTTGCACAATTTTTTTTGATCATCTGTAAACAAAACATTGTAGTGAGGAGGTATAGTATGTTGAGGTAAGTTCGTGTTTGGGATAAGATCGTACGAATTAAATTCTGCGCCATTCTATTCTGCCCCGACGGTTTTAACTTTTTCTAGTTGCGTCGTTGTAACTATAAATGTCGACCACGAATCACCATACCATCAACCTCATGGTGAAGATTAAGATCTGATGTGTGAAAATTTTATCGTAAATGGTTTAAATTTAATAATGGTTTCGTAATGGTTTTAATTTTGACAGTTCGCCCACGTTCAATGCGTTATTTACGTTGCTAAGCAGATGATTTTTTAAACCTATGAAGCAATGGATTAGATTTGAATATCCTTCAAAACTCTCGGATTGTGATGAAAGTGTGTTACACAATTAGGGGCAGCACTAAACGAAGCATCTAAGAAAGATCGGGGCAGTATAAAATGGCGCAGAACTCAATATGGTCAGTACTAAAGACTATTGCCCAATAAGTCGGGAATTTGATTCGTATGGTCTTATCCCAGTGCCGAATTTAGCCCTACAAAGGCCATAAGCTTCGGAGATTTTACCTGTACAGTTTGATGCCAAAATGAGTTCACATGATTCTTGTGCACACTTAACAGCTTTATAGAATGCCTCGAGCTGCAAACTGAGTGAGATTTGAAGAGCATAATATTTTATTATCCAGAAAAAAATAAAAATGGATACGTACGGATTTTCTTGCTACAAGGAATAGACAAAAAGAGTATGTAAGGTAAAGTATTTATTTATGTATCCTTTCACGATTTTTTTCTGTCAAAAGTGATTAACTTACCAACTTTGTTGTAAACTCAATTTTGCTGATTTCAATCACAATTTGAATATTAATCAAACTTTGACAGAAGGATTCTGTAGTATTGTACAAGATCTGTAAAATTGTAAAAAAAAATGTTTAAGACAAAACATAGCCCCGTAGTAATAAGATATTATTAAAGGAAGTCTTAATAAATTATGAAATAAGTGCAGTTTTCTATAAAAATAAGTGAAAAAGAATCTTTTGACTTGAAGACGAATAAACTCAAAAACACAGGCTCACATTGTCACATTCTCTGAATTAAAATTGAATTAATTTCAGCGCTTACTTTTTTTTCTTTAGATTCGTCCCACAAATAGCACATATTTGTGGGACGAATCTAAAGAAAAAAAAGTAAGCGCTGAAATTAATTCAATTTTAATTCAGAGAATGTGACAATGGTGTCATCATTCCCTGATACTTGTAGCGGTCAAAATCGTTATTAGCGGGCAACAGCGGGGTTCCTATTTCTGGGTGGTTTATAAAAAAATAACTACGACCCTTCGACCCTAATCTGTCCGAGTCGGGGTGCCCCAAGTCCCGAGCTCGCTTCGTTCGCTCTTGCATACTTCGTATTTAGTGTGTAGTCTACTGTGTTGACATAAATTTTAGTTTTTTTTTTCTCAAAAAATAATCGTTTGCAAAGTGTAATATTTTTCGAAAGTGTTTTAATCGGAGACACCAACACGCTATAAAATTGTGAAGTTTCGGACGCGTGGGTGTTAAAGTACATTGGAGCCAACTGCTGTCTTCAAAAACTACCAAAACCTATGACAATGTCTTCTAGACAATCGATATATAAAAACTAGCAAACACTATTGGTACTGCACAGTACATAGTTATTGATCATTTCCCCAAAGAATGCAAGTACAAAACAGTTTTTCGAATGATATTATTTGTAAAATCATTCAAAATAAAAAAATACTTTTTACATACCGGTAGTTGATAAATGTTTGTCAAAATCTTGTAGCACTTCAATATTTGGTCATAAGTCTGAAAAATTCTCGTGCTCTGTAGTTTACTGCAATCACTCTTCAGTAGCAGTAAAAACTTGATATTCCATTGAACAACTTTATCAGTCATTAACTTAATTAACCTTATTGTATAAATCAGATTAGAATCGAGAGTTACCATAATCAATAAATAAAAGATTACAATCCATGGAGGCTTGAGGAAAAATAAGTTATTATAGATTACTATAAAGATATAAAATCCAAATATTGAAGCAACACTCATCCAACTTCTCATGATAAAACGTTTGAGACTAGACTCATTATTCACAAATCTGTGCACTTCTTGAAAGTTCAAAACTAACAAAACACTCTTTTTGGATTCGGTTAAGTTAATAATAAAATTCATGATGAATCCCAAACACTTGAAAATAAAGTCGAAGATGGATGCGAACATTAGGAAATTAATTGAACTATATCGTCTGAAATTGTCATCAAGCAATATTTCCATGATACGATAGATATACGTAGTGAAGAACATTACTGCACCACTTGTCAGTATGAACTTATTTAAACAATTATTTGGACTTATATAATTGTTCTTGATGTGATATTTGGGATTGAGCAGAATAATTTGCATCATATTCAGAGGCAGGAAAATTCGTTGTATTTCTTCGTCCACTTGATTATTGAATACAGTTTTAACACTTATTCCTATTTCATTGTCAATGTTTCTGTTCAGAGTCTCCATTTTGTGTTAAATTGTCTGCAGCAAATGAAATGAAGATTATACTTCAAAGGATTATGAAAATGACTCAAAACGGTGTGGTAGGTTGTCCAAAATGAAATGTTTGATGAAGCGTTCATTACGTTATTAATTTCACTAATACATTGAAGGAAAATTCTCATGACATTAACAAATTATTATTAATGGTATGGTGGTGGGTGGCTCAGGCGTCCGCCTTTAGACTTGCCTTTTATGACCTTGACTTTTATGTTTTAATGTTCCGTCGCAGCCCAAGAGCTGGCGTTTGAATTTTATGACAGATAAATGGTATCCTCATTTGTTATAAAGTCACTGAATCATTCATATGGCGTTATTAACTAGTTTATTAGTAGTTACGTCGTCGTGTACGGACTAACATTGAAATACTAGTGTTGTGGCATTCTGGCTACTTACTGGCGATTCGAGTTTGTAACTGGAACCATTCGGTGGGCTATTTTGACGTTGATTTTTTTCACTTTTGGCAACTGAGCCAATGTCTATTATACTACCAGCGTCATGTATGTTTTTGACAAAGTAAGTGTCAAAAGCTTGCGAAAGGTCAAACAATAAATGTAACAGTTCTATTTAGTTCTACGTATGTTATTGTTAAAGATAGCTAGATTGATTTGTGTTACTATTGTATGAACAATGAAAGAACCGCCGGTGCAGAGCCGGAGAAACAGATCTGTTAAACTGCGGGCAAACAAAATGTGAAGTTCGACCTAGGTGGGACTTCAGAAGACAATGACAGCAATAATATACAACTCTTGCTTGACAAGCAAGAATGCGATTTCAAAGATAACAGAAAACGCTGCACAAATGAAGTCAAATACTTTTCGTGTCAAATTATCCTGCCATTGGTTTTCTTTCACCGGTGACTATAGTGCCTAAAGTTATCATACAAAAATGTTGGATTCGTAATATTGGTTGGGATAAAACTTTACCTGAAGATTTAGTCAAAACGTCAAAAGATCAGTTACAGGAGATTCCGCACATGGAGGCATGGCACATTAGTAAAGCCGATATACACGATAGTCACAACACTGTATCATGGTTTTTGTGATGAAAGTTTGGCTGCCTATGCATGTTGTTTAGTTTTACGGTCCGAGTTTAATAGCGAGGTCACAGTTCAGTTGTTGACAGCTAAGTCAAGAGTGTGTCCAAGTAAAGCTGTTACGAAGCCTAGGCTGGAGCTAACAGCCGCTTTACTAGCTGCTAGAGTAGCCACTGATATAAGACAGCACCTAAATTGAAACTGTCCGGTATTTTATTGGACCGATTCATCTATAGTTCTAGCATGGTCTTGTTATGTAAACAAAAAGTTTATGATTGTAAAGAACTGTAGTTTATTCAATAAAGATACACGCTAAACACAAAAGCAATGTAAGTACACTCGGTAGCCATATTTTATAAAAAAGGAACAGGACGTAATAGACAATTGGTAGTGTTGCTAACATACACATTGCATTGTATGTTTAATTATTATTGCCAACGCCCCCCTTGAATGTAATATTTCTAATTAATATTTATAACTAAGCATCTAAACCACACACATTCTTGCAAATTTTACCAACAAATTAGTATTTCATGGCTTTGTCAAATGCAACTGCTACTCCTATCTGATCCTTTGTTTTAATATACTTAACAACAATTTTTCCTTTCTTAATTAATTATTTTATTGACATCTTTTATCAATGTGTTTCAACCTTTTTACACTATTTGTCATAGCTACTCTCATCGCAGATTGGTTGTCACATAATAAATTGTTACTGGACACATGTTTTCATCAATAAATAAATCTGTCAGGATATTTATATCAGTAACCAGCATGCCTCGCTAGCGGCCATACTCATAGAAATATATTCTGTGTCTTTTGAAGACAGACTAACAGATCATTGCTTTTTAGAACACCATGCAACTATACAGATATATACTCTTTAAACATGAAACACGATTAGCATATATACGCTTTAAATATGAAACAAAATCTAAACATCAAATAAAACAAAACATTGTTCAAAACATTTTCCAAATAAGCCTTTTGAGATAATTCAGTCACACCTGTCTTTAGATTCTGTTTTACATTAATGCCAATGAAATCTGATAAACACTCACTCACTCACTTTAAATTCTCTACTCTCTCTAAATGTATATCCTATAAATGAAATGATATTCGTTTACCATTTGCTATGCTCTCGTTGTCATGGAAAGCTTAGGTTTTTAGATGGTATTAACCAACCAAAACTGAAATCGCGAAAAAAAAATCAACTGCTCCCTACATTTTGACGAGTTTGTGTACTGAACAGCTGATTTCTTTTCGCGATTTCAGGTTTGATCCCGTAGTAAAAGTGGTTCATAATGATAAGTACAATGACCCCTTAAGAGATTTTGTGTATGAATAGATACACCTTATATGTAGTTACTTACACTGGGTTGCATCAATTGGGTAAGTACCCCAGTTGTATTATATGGTTTTTAGATGGTTTTTAGATAGGTGTACTCATAAATACATATTTTACAGAAAATTTAACTGTAGCAGTATTATAATGTAGTGAGTAATAACTCCCAGTAAACTTGTTGGTAGCGTTGCGTCTACATAGAACAGGCCACACGCGGTCATCTTACTGAACGATCGACTCGAGTGTATCACATTCCTGCAAAGATGCTGCTGACTCGCTGTGAAAAAAAATACCATCATCAGAAATAAAATTCAGAACTAAAAATGTAGTACATCTATTTTTAAATGTAGTAACCTCTTACTTGGACAATTCCTGTTCTTCATTAGCTGTATACACGCCGTCTTAGCTTCCTCAACAGTTATATAGAACTTCTCACAGTAAATACTCAGTATTGTTACTAGTACTACACTTTTTGATACCCAAGTAACTGTCGCAAACATGTAAATTAAGGAGTGCACCTAAAGTAAAAAAAAATAGTTAGAATTTTTATCCAATCACCTACTGATAAAAATAATTAACAACATTTATTGACGGGAAATTCTAAGATACATAAATAAACGGCACTTGGATTGGCATAATTTCTGTCACTGTCGCACAACTGTCGAACTACCGCCACCACTAGATAGAGATGGAAATGTTCAGTTACTTCAGACAATGAATTCAACTTGTCCACTTCACACACTTCACATCAATGCTTTGGAGATCAACTGTCATGACTCATTTTCGATAGTCGATAGTTCGGTCGATATACAGCTTGCAGGCACTCCCTGCAGGCAGGGTAATGACTAATGAAAGTAGATAACGCGATCGGTACACCGTCTGCGGTGAATCTTAGTGGGTGTAGCGACCAATGAAATTCATTAGTCGGTAAAAAAAGCGTGCGGAGACTCATATCCAATGAAAATGTGCCTTCAAAGCAACTGACAAGTGTGCACTGCAGGTTCTCCGTTTACCGCAAGCGTTCCCTATCGACTAATAAAAACGGTTCCCCGAATACGAGCCCTATGGCATGCCTAACAGATCTCTTCAGCACCTCACATGCGGGCCCTATCGACAAATGAAATACGGCCGCATGCGGGCTCTATGGCATGCGTTACGAGTCCTAACGCCCAATGAAAATCAGCCTAAGTTAACAAATGCCAGAATAGTGTCACAACAAAAAAAACTATCAAAACTGTATCTATGGCAGTACCAGAAAGTGTTAAAGCCATCTTTATTCCATTTTTTGTTGTGTAAAAGAGATGGTGATATCCGTACTGTATAGCTCCATCTCTCTTTGACAATAGGAGAATCATGATCCGTTGAGAAACATTTTCCACTTACTTCGATCTCCATTCCTGTACCTCTTCTCAGCCCATTGAGCATTATGTCAAAATAGACTAGATTTCCGTAAAACGTGTTAAACACATGAAATAAGACCTACAAAAAAAGACTTCCAATGATTATGATGATAATTTGCAAAGCCTCAAGCAGAGCCGTTGAGTAGGAAGTAAATCACATCACAGTAATACAGACACACAGTTTGTGAGTGTGTGACTGTGTGTGTCTGTGTACGTTTGTCACTTCGTCACGCTCAAACGGCTAGACCGATTTGGATCAAATTTGGTATGAAGATAGTTTATGCCCTGGACTAACACATACTTTTTATCCGGGTCTACGCGGGTAAAACCTAGCGGGGCGCAGCTAGTATAATATAAATATAAGATGGTTTATGCATAAGGTTTGAATAAAAAAAGCCAAGGTCTTGCTGGACCTAGGCTTTTTTGTTTGACAAAGAAATCCGAGATGTCCGAAAGGGTTTTTCCTTTGTGAGTAGACAATATAGCACTTAAATAAATTATTGTGTGCTCTTGATAAAATACAATTTTGAAATAGTGATTTACATTTATAAAAAAAAACAAAAAAAACTCTTCGCTATCTAATGTTATCAAGTCGTATCAAGGGGTTGCCTCTCGTAATAATGTTTCATACCATGGCAAACTTTAGGGCTCCGTACCTCAAAAGGAAAAAAAAACGGAACCCATAAAGGACCACTCGTCTGTATGTCTGTCTGTCCGTCTGTCACAGCCAATTTGAACCGAATCTAGTGGACCGATTAAGTTGCATATAAATTTCTGTGACCGAAACACGAACGTGTAACGTAAATAAATGAATTTTGAACATGGGGTCATTTTTGGGGGACAAATAAGAAATTTTAAAAAAGTTTTGCAAACAACGTAAGTAAGTAAATAATAAAATTCATGAATAAAGGGCACTGGTCCAATGAAACACCGGAGGGTTTAGACACGTGGAGACTCTTTCAAAGCGTTTCGTATTTCTACAGCACTTTTCAACAGGATTGACATAAGCTTTTGTCAGTCTCATACATTGTTGACTATGCCATCATTGTTATCGCTGATAGAATTTTTTGTTTAGGCTTACAGTTGAGAGAGAACTGAAATTATGATAAATTATTTTTCAATTATGATTATACTTCGAAATCCTTACTCTAACTCTGATGCTTCGAAATTGTGTTCAGGGCACTTCTAAAGAAGCGTACCTACTGTTATCTTTCCTAGCCGAAAACGTATTATTCTGGTGCTTAATAAAACTTTTAGTAAAAAATTATTGCAAACTTACCGCTACTTGGAAAATTTTCTTGAACAAACTGTAAGCTACCATTATATTTTGGTATATTCGAAGAAATTTCATACAATGTTCATCATTCTCGTGTTCTCGTTTCATCAATAGGATATCTTTAATCCACTCTTCGAGATACTTTCTAAGTAATAATATAATTCGGATAGCTACAACGAAATTGATATCCAATGCGATACACATTATGTCATTAATATTGTCAAGAATAAAAACGTTGCCATAAGGATCATGCATTTTTAAACAATATGCAATAATTACATAAATATTGGTAAAGACAAGAGTGGCTATTGAGATCCAGTTCCAATTAATAAAACTCCGGATATTCTTATTGAAATCAATGCTCCTGTGTATAGTTTGTATCTTCAACATAATTAAGACGTTGCTGTCCTTATGTATTATGTCCAGCATGAACATCATTAGGATCCCGATCGAAAAGCCGATAATATTTGAAGCATAAAAGATTTTCAAGGCAGGACTTTCTAACTGTTTTGTATTTGCATCTGTGAAGTCTACATGTATCATTTGATAAACACATATCACAATCATTAATAAAATACGACAGAAAGCAAATATGTGATATATTTTTCCGTTTGGATAAATATGATTTTTTCGTACACTATATTTTGAAGTCAGAAACAGATTGAGTACAAAGTTAAAAGAAAACACTATTCTTTGCACATCTTTGTCAAGGCGATTATTTATTAACACGTGAAAACTTTCTGAAACCATTTTAATTTTGACTTTATGAAGTAGTAATACTACGTTAACATACTGCCTCGTCAAAGTGTCTTATTACGTTAGAATAAGACACTTTAACGAGGCAGTATGTTTACGTAAAACTGTACCTGCTATTAATATCAATATAATGGACCTACACGATTAATTTGAAACATCAACCTATCCTGTAACTATTACTTACTATTTATTATTAACACAGATTAATACAGATAGGACACTACGCAGTTTAGGCACAGAATAAACAATAGTACTAACGTACAGAAGTTGCACTCCTTTGATCTAGAAGACCTCTTTTGGGTCGTGACTTTATTCCTGATGCTGGTATCGTACTTAACTTGCCTCACTTTTGTTGACGATCCCAAAAGCAGGTACGATTTTGTTCAAACTCATAGTCATGTGTTGTCGAATTATGCGAAAGCTCCATGCATGGAGGCATCTCAGCAGATTTTGAGAGAGGACGAGGGCCTACAATTGTCAGCCGAGCTACGTAAATAACTAAATAATCTGATTGCTTAGAAAGCCGTCCGCTTCGCTGCTGACGCGAGCCTACGATTTTTGCGACACATCGTATCAAAGGTAGAAGAGAAACAAGAACCAGTAGTTTCTCCCCCCTACCGATTGTCACCAGCCAAAAGGCTGATATTAGAGAAGGAGTTAGACAAGCTGTGGGGTGCTGACGTGATAGAAGAGTGCAAGTCTCCATGGGCAGCCAACGTGGTCTTGGTGACCAAAGAGGACGGGGGTATGCGACTTTGCATTGCCTACTGTAAATTAAATGCAGTCACAGAGACAGATAGATATCCACATCCAATGATAGACGATGTTCTCTACGCGACCAAAACCAGCAACTTCATGTTAACTCTTGACCTTCGATCAGGTTACTTCCAGGTTGCCGTAGCTTCCGAGGATCGGGACAGGACTGCGTTTGTCACGCCGTTTGATACATACCGTTTTAGGCGGATGCCGATGGGCCTACGTAATTCTGGCGCCACTTTTCAGCGGATGAATAGGTTCAGGTCAAATCGTCAAGACGTATCCTTCTTCTGTTATTTGGATGATCTGATCATCCTGTCAGACAGCTTTGATCAGCATCTTAAGGACCTTGAAGCTGTGTTTGACCTGCTTGAACTATTTAACTTAAGTTTCAATCGCGAGAAAAGTTTGGTGATTTGATCTACGTGTGCCCCGAATGTGAATTTTTCATCCAGAATCACACCCAAATCCTTAGCCTGTGATGCTTGCGGTATAATTTCACTACATACGGTAATTTTAATTAATATTGTTGGATTTTTTTTTAAAGTAACATTTCTTAGTGTTATATTTATATTGTGTAAATTTTAATAATCACTAAGTCTATCTATGTCAGTTTGGATCAATTGACAATCATTGGTATTCTTTATTATCATAAATATTTTTGTTTTATTTTTGCTTATAACAACTTGGCTTAGCCAGCTGGTGTACAATGAAAAGAAGTAGATGATAGAAGAGAACTGAGGCGATAAAAAGAAAAAAATAGTTTACCTGTGTTCTTAATTACAACCAAATCCTAATTGTGTAAGAAAAAGTTCACAGACTTTTTATTTTTTCTGTAGAAGGCTGTTTGGCTTTCAGACCGGAAATCATTTAAACATAAATTTAAATTCGATATAAAACCTGAGACGAATAAGGATCAAACATTATAAATAGATGAAACAAATGATTCTCAGGACCAAAAAGGAATAAAATGTGGTGCCAACCTTGTGAAGCCAACGCCTAATCATTTTCTGTATTGAAGCTATGAAAAGGATAGTGATAATAAAGAACATCCACAAAATAAATGTAATAATTTAATGAATTTATTTATTTAACTCAGACACATGATCCATATTTATGTTAGTAGACATACTTAAAAACTATGTTAGTAACCAAAGATATACAAGCCACAAAAATACTATTATAAATAAAACACAAACACTAACACTACTATTCCTCTAAAAAGACCAAAATTACAAAAATTCGAACGATATTAACAAAACACAGTAGATGCTGAAAAAATTCAAGAGGAATAATTGTAACCCAGCGTCTACGTAGAACAGGCCACACACACGAAACTTGCTGAATGATGCTCGATGCAAGCGCAGAACATTCTTCCATGGTTTTTTCTCATCATCTATTACCATATTAAAAAATAAACACTTTATCCAGAAATGTAAAAACCAAAAACATATATCACGATTACAAGGGGCAAATTAAAGCACCAAAGATGATTTTACACCAAGGCAATTAGCCTTGGTGTAAAATCATCTTTGGTGCTTAAATTTTTTGTATGCCACAGGCAAAAAACTTGCATCATCTATATGTAAGGCTAAGTCTGTTACTACAAATTGTTATGGTAGACACAAGCTACATATAAAGCTATGCATTTCCTGTATAAACTGACCTGTCATTGTACAAAAATCCTATACAATGCGAGATCAGCTTATACTGGAAATTTGGAGCTTGATATGTAGCCGTGTGTACACAATACGGAATATCCTATTATTTAAAAAAAGCGTTCACATCTAAATAAGGACTCCTTCGGTGATCACCTGTTTTTTATATTTGTATGGTGATCACTAACGAGTAATTTTGTTAAGCTTTGTTGGTACCATCAATGCTAAAAACCAAGCCCGACGGCCCGTGACAGCTGAATTTGCTCTCCGAGCTAATTGCGCGACCACTAATATTATTAGGAACTAGCTGTGCTTTGCGACTGCGTTCGCAAATAAAACTCTCGCCCGACCCACCGCGTTGCATCGCCCGCCAGCGCTATTACTTCGTTTTCGCTTAGCGTTCTTTCATACTTTTTTGTTTTTGCTCAGCTCCTAATGGTCGTAGCGTGATGTTAAATAGCCTATAACTATACTTGAGAATTGGGCTACCAAATGCAAAAAGAATTTTTCAAATCAGACTTTTTGTTCACAATTTCATGGGTTTTATTTTTTTTGCGCGGAAAAATAATTATTTTCCAAAATAAAAGTAACCTAAGTTACTCCTTATAACATCAGCTACCTGCCGGTGAAAGTCCCGTCAAAATCGGTCCTGCCGTTTTGGAGATTAGCCGGAACAAACAGAAAGACAGGCAGACAAAAATTTTTAAAACTGTTTTTTTGTCATAAGTACCGTATATACTTTCATATGCATTTAGTAAAACTGTTATTTTGACATTAAAAACAGACAATTCAATTTTGTTTATTTGTATAGATGACGTCTCTAGTAGCTCCGGCGATTCTGTACTCTGTCTGGAGTTAGGTACTTGGATAAATGCTTATTAGCTCGCATAAAGTTTGGCCCGTTATCTCCCACTGCTGGGCAGAGGCCACGTTTCCCTTTACCACACGATTGTCTCTATCATCGGCCCAATCCTTTCGGTAAATTAATATTGGACTAAAAAAAAAAAAAAGAAAAGAATAAAGAAAAAAAATAAAGAAGAAAAATGTGAAGAAGAAAAGAAGAAGACAATATAGAAGAAAGAAGAAGAAGAAGGAATAAAAGATAAGAAATAAAGAAGATTTAAGAATAACAGTACCTGAGCATTTTGACTTCAATATTAGTGCGCAAGAATCTTGAATACTTTGTGAAGCTATGTAGAATTTCTCACATTGCCGGCTTAATATTGTCAGCCAAACCAAATTTTTTATTATCCAACATAACATTGTCAGTGACCCTATGATTGCTTCATTCTGAAATGAAACAAGAGATTAATGTAAAAATGAGTATTGCACCACTTAGGCCCGTCCTCCACGAAGCTGCACAAAATACGGGTACCAGTTACAAACTCAAATCACCAATGAGAAGCCAGAATGTCACAGCACTGTATTTCAATATTGGTCCGTACGTATTCTGATAGGTACATACCGGCCTCACCATTAAGTAAAATTAATTCTATCCGTTATCTCATTTCAAAAATATAATTATTTTTAAATAATTGTAATATACAACTTTAAAAGTGGTGGGTGGTGATTAGAAAATTTACACAAAGAAGACCAAAGAAATGATGGATTGATTATAAGATGATAATAATATGGCTAGAAAGGGAGTGAAAGAAAAAGACACCAACCCCAAATAAATTGGGATAAGGACAGGAGATTGATGATGTTTATGACCAAGTCCAGTAAGTGCAAGGCATTGGTTTTTATCTGTAAGTGATCTTTCAATATTGTCTTGCACAGTTTTGGCGCCAGAGTGTCAACTCACGACCTATAACTTGTAAGTCATCGAAAGCAGTCGCTGTAGTTGTAGCTGAAGTCGGCATCTAGGCATCATCATTTAGGAAACTATTTCAGTAAAAGGAATTATTAAAATACTCACCACATTTTGCAACATCACTCCTGTTTTTATTACTTCAAATGTGACTTGAACGTAAATCAGAGAGTGCATGATTGCTTCTATGATGTAGAAAAGTATCTGAAAAATGACAACACAGATTTAGAAACTACTTTTTTGAGTAATAAAAATATTTAATTTTTATTTTCAGCATTCTTACTAAGTTCTGGGAACAAACATTGTGAATGTCATAACACTTCAATATGTCAACATAAGCCTGGAACATTGCTTTTCTATAATTTTGTCTGTATGTATCTTCCATTACTAACATATTCAATGCTTGAAGATTCCGTAAATCAACTTTATTTTCCAACAATTTATATATTCAAACAACATAAACTACATTGAAATCGAAAAAGATAAAAAGGTATACAAAACATATGTAAAGGAATGATGATTTTAGTGTTATGACTTTATGAGGAAAGAAGTAAAAACAATAAAATAACTACACAGTGACATGATTACAGTAATCCAATTCCAAATGGTGATGCGTTCAGTACTGGTTTCATTATTTATAAATCTGTGGAGCGTTTGAAGAATCAATACAAACTTGATAGATTTTTTGGTGTGAATTATGCCGTTCAAGCAGTTTATAGCAAAACCAGAACCGTAGAAGGTGAGGTCAAAACAGGAGGTGATATACATGAACGTATTATTTCCAAGATCTTGAACTATCGGCATATATTCGCGGTACAAGAATGCAAATATAAATACTAGTGTTCCAGTAATTGAAACAAAAATAGAAATTAGACTATTCGGAGTTATAACATTGTTGTTAATGCGATATTTAGGACAAAACATGATATATTGCATTAGATTTAAAGGCATGATCAAAGATTGCACGTCTTTGTCCATCGTGTTGCTTATTACAAAGTTCACAGGATAGTTTTGGCTGATATGAAGGAATTTCTTCATTTTTAAAAACATCATTAATAATAGCTCCTTCGCACACAAGTGATACAAATCAAATCAAATCATTTCATTTGTCACAATGCAGGTACATAGTTTATAAGGTCTAATGATAGTGTTAGTGCGCTGCATTCTACTCGCAAGCATACAAATATTAAACACAAGAATAATGAAATTTATTATTACAGAAATTATTAAATGTCAAAAGGTACTTATAATTAAAATGTCAAACAATAAAATAAACATCAAACAATACAACAAACAATTGTTAATCTATTACTCATTTTACAAACTAATTATAAAAGGAAGTTTAATATTCTACTATACTTGCTTAATCTAATAGAGTGGACTGGAAATAAAAGTACTAGCTGTTGCTTGCGACTTCGTCTGCATGTATTTTGTATTTCGTCATTTTTAGGGTTCTGTACATCAAAAGGATAAAACGGAACCCTTATAGGATCACTTCGTTGTCCGTCTGTCTGTCTGTCAGTCTGTCAAGACCTTATTTTCAGGAATGCGTGGAGGTATCAAGTTGAAATTAATACCAAATACGTAAGTCTATGAACCTTTAGAGTTTAATTTTTTAAATCAAGCTTCTAAGTCAACGCAACAAAAATAACAGCCATTTATGCGACATATTTTTTTATACTGACAAGTAAATCAAAACCTGTAGGGTACTTTGCTTTGACCTAGAATCATGAAATTTGGCAAGAAGCAAGGTTTTATTACACAATTAATGGAAAAAGTCTGAAAATTGTTAATTTATGATTTTATAACATAAAAAAATATTTTCAAGTATCACTTCCTTATAGGATAGTTTCGTTGTAGACAGTTGTAGACACGCTGAGAACCGTACGCCCACTAGGGGGCGATCCACTCGTACTTTGGCTTTTTCTAAACTCTCTCCTGACGCCACGTGGCCGGCTGCTACAGACGGACGTGACGTCGCGCAGCCCACATTAGAACCGCAGCAACCCACGTCGATAACATTTGGCCGTCCTGCTCACGCGTTCATCCTCGAATAGCGTTGTGGTCCGGTGTGGTAGCCGACAATAGATACGAGTACAATAACAAAGTATTAGTTTATGCTGTATATGTAACCTGCCTTAACATCGCAACCTTGATAAGGCGCTCGAACCGTACACAACAGCGCCCACTTATAAACGCTTGTTGGCCCAGCACTCAACAACGTTCCTCGCGGGTCCATGCCTGTTGGTTTGGCGCTACAACAGCGCTCACAATGGACGTCTGTCGGTGTCTAGGCCTAACTCCCCATAAACACCCAGAATGTTTAAAGCTAATTTGGTCAATGAATGAAAAAGTCGTTGATTATGTGCTCGAACTACATTCTCACTCTAGCGCGAAAGTACTGCGCAAGACTATATTGAAAGATGACTTACAGATACCAGGCAATGCCTTGCACTTACTGGACTTGGTCGTAAACATCATCTTTCTCCTGCCCTTATCCCAATTTATTTGGGGTCGGCACAATATGTCTTTTGCTTGCTTGCTTCCATGCTTCTCTAAGTCGTCCTCTCGGTAGTCACTCCCTTTCTAGCCATATCATCTTTCACTCAGTCCATCTATCGTTTCTTTGGTATCCTTTGTGTAATATTTTTGAAATGAGTTATCAGATACGAATTAATTTTACTTGATGTTGAGGCAGGTACGTACCTATCAGAATAAAAATGAGTCAGACACGATGCAACCAATACGTACGGTCCACCATTGAAATACAGTTTGAAAGCAAAAACGCGTTAAAAGCGATTGCCCCTAACTTGTCTAGGTCTTCGGATCACATTGAGTTGAAAGAATGAGGAAATACTATAAATGGCACTCACAAAATACATTGACTATATAGAGCTGTTCGATATAGGACGGGATTGCAACACAAAACAAACACAAAGTTACCGGTGTACAGAGTATATTAGGTACTTTTCATATAAACTCGCACATAGAACACAATAAAACTAATTTAACATTAAAATAAGGACTACAGGCTTGACTAAATCGATTCTGGCGGGAACGCCCGAGCGATTTGACACACGTCCGTTCCCAGTGGTGTTTGAAGGGCACTCAATCGACTAACACGGCTCCGCTTGGCGCGTACCGTGACGTCCCCAAGCATCGGCCGGAGAGCGCGTGAACTTAGAAGGCGGCCCCGCGCATGCGTACAAGGCAAGCATAATAATATGCTTTTGTGGCGCGAGGTTGCCATTTGAATTCGCGCGTTATTCTTGACTTAAAAACTAACATTATTATTTACAGAGTTGCCTACAAGAGCATTTACAAATAATTATAGAAATGCAAACTGCAACAACACAATCGTGTAGCTTGTAAAATTACCCATTAGGCTTAATTGTAGCTCGGCGTCTACGTAGAACATGCCACACGCATGTATCTTGCTGAATGATGTTTGATGCAAGCGTTGTATGTTCTTGCAAATTTGTTTCTCATCGTCTGTTAACAGTGAAAACATTTTTAATAATACCGTGGGTCCCACGTCACTAACAATGCCGCATAGAATATATTAGAATATTGGTGCCGATTCTCTTGTCACAAATGCCTCTAAACTAGACTAAAAATCACTAAAATTTAGTTTATTCCTGTCAAACGACGATTTCCCATTCTGGAATTGATGAAAGTGACACAACTTAACAAAATTTTAGTTTGACAGCACTAAGATTGTACTGAGATAATAATTTAGTGAAAATGGCAATTTTGCTATTCTGAATTTGACGTGTTTTTTCAACTAATATTTTGATTGTCAAACTAAATCAGACTATTTTTAATCGCGATTAAAAAGGTGTGGAATAAGATTAGTTGTCATGAGCTAAAATTCACACAAACACCTTGACTTCAAGTGCAAAAACAGTACTGTATTTTTTTTTTCTTTTCCATATATCTCGAAAACGGTGTGTCCTATCGCAAAAATAATGAAAATTTAGCCCCCCTTTTATGAAACCCTTAAACCCGTAACGCTCAACACGTAGGTACCAAAAAAAAATCCACAAAAACACGTAGAGCTGGAGGGGGGCACTCCCTGCCCCCCTCCAGCTCTAAAAAATATCTGACACGGTAACGACGGCGATGTCGGATTGTCTGTAAACAAAATATGACAAGCCTTCTCACTTTTCATAGTGATTTCGTTAGTTCCAATTAAAGCCACCGGGTCAAATATACTACGAGCACTATACCACGCGGAGTCACGATTGTCAAACTCGATTTTAGTTGTGTCAAATTTTTTTCTAATTTTAGAGGTTTTTTTTTTTGCAGAATAGCTCTAAGATTCTCATAGAAAAAAGTAAGGAATTTTAGTGATAGTTTAGTTAGTTTAGTTCGGTGTACAACAGAATCGGCACCATTGTTTGTTGTTGTTGTAGGTGCTTAAAATTAAAAAACCCAGAGTTTTTTGATCCTTAGGATGTACAATAAAAAGAAAATAAATAAAAAGAATATTCTTATATGGATAAAATAAATTATGTAGGTACAAGAACTATTCTAAGATGTACAAGGATAGATAGATAAAAATATAAGGAATATGTAGGTATACACTTATTTATAGATTAGGTAAAAAAGATAGTAGGTAACAGTCTAAGGAGTCTATTCTTGGGCGTCTTCTAAACATCATAATTAACGAATTAAATATAAATAAACCATATTATCAGCATAATGTTGTAGCAGAAAGATAATTAAATAAATGATTTGTATTTTATAAAGTACCTGAACAATTTGACTTCAAAATAAGTGCGCAAGTATCTTGGACATCTTTAGTAGCCAAGTAGAATCTCTCGCATTGAAGGCTCAACATTGCTTGCAAAGACAAATCCTTTATCATCCAACAGTATAGAGAAAGCGACGCCACAAAAGCTGAATTCTATAACAAAATAAAATTTTGATCGTACGATTCTAAAACACTGTTCAAATCCATTCTTCGTCTTTGTCGTATCGATGATTTCATTACCATGTTTTAAATAAGCTTCGACCAAAATTCGGGCAGTGACAGCAATAACCTTGCAAAGGTTTTCCATAGTGTATTGCACAAGGAGCCGACAAGAAGTGAGGCATTATTTATGATCTGACTCTATAATGGCATCATCTGACTAAGTTGTAACTGCAACGGCCCACCTGGCTTTCGTGGATGCATTGAAAATATTTCAAGAAACTTACTAAGTCACCAACCAAAGCACCTCTTTTCAATATTTCAATAGTCACTTGAATATAAACCAGAGTGTGTATAAATGCTTCTGCGATGTAATATAATATCTGAAAGGAGAAAAATTTGAGTAAAATGATACTATTTTGTTAAAATTCAATAAAAAAAAAATTCAGTTTTTATCGTACCCTGATGGTAATATATCTGTTTTCTTTGTGAAGTACCTATATTTTCATAAATAAATGATAAACTACTTACTAATTGCTGAGAACAACTTTGTTGGATGTCATAACACTCTAATATATCAAGGTAAGTGTGAAACATTTTTTTCATATAATTTTCTCGGTTGATATCTTCTGATTCTAGAGTATTTGTAGCTTGAATATTCCATAGAACAACTTTGTTTTCCAATAATTTAAAGATTCGAATGGCATAAATTACATTAAAGTCGAAAAATATAAATAAATATGTAACAAATATATGATAGAACGGTGTACTTATCGCAACGCAAAAAGAAGTGAAAACTGCTACATATCCAGAAATGGACAAGATAACAATAATCCAATTCCAAATGATGAAGCTTTTATTATTGGTTTCACTATCGAGGAATCTGTGCACTTTTTGAAAAGTTAAAACAAACTTAATACATTTTTTGCTTTGAATAAACCCGACCACGAAATTCATGACGAATCCAGCACTGTAGAAAAAGCAGTCAAAATAGGAGATGAAATACGTGAAATTCGTAGATCCCATAAAATCTATAAAAAAGTACATCTTATAGTTGCGATACAGGAATGAAAATGTAAAAAGTAGTGTGGCGAGCATTGAAACCAAATTGGAGATGAAACTGTTTGGAATTATCAGTTCATTTTTTATGCGATATTTTGGACAAAACATAATATACTGCATCAGATTTAAAGGCAATAGCATTGACTGCACATCATCCTCCACTATATTGTCTAATACAAAATTCACAGAATAACTTCGATCAATATTTAGTAATGTCTTCATTTTTAAACAGATCATTACCAACAACCAACACCCCTTACCAACAAGCGGTACGAGTACAACAATCGATGGTAAATGTACTAACCACCCACATCTAATTTTTATGATAGTATGGATGGTATCAACATGGAACTACTTTAATGAAAGTGTTTATAGACAAATTAGTCTAATAAGACATACTACAGAGTTAGAGTATTAAAAAACCGGTCAAGTACGTGTCGGACCACGCACAATGAAGGGTTCCGAATTTGAAAAGAATTTATCCCAAAAACAAACATAACATTGTAGTTGAAAAACATGTTCTCCCATACATTGATATCTACCTGCCTATGTATTTATCTGCCTGCCTCATTTACTTGCGAGTATCAAAATATATTACATAAAAATGGCCGTATTTTTTATTGCGTTGCCTTAGAAGCTTGATTTTTTTTTGAGGTCCAAGGGACTACCTATGTATTTGATATAATTTCAACTTGAGACTGCCACGCGACTCGAAGAAAAAGGGACTTGACAGACGGATGGACAAGATCCTATAATGGTTTCGTTTTTTTCCTTTTGATAGTTACCTCAAAAGAATAACAAAAACCAAAAAACCGGCCAAGTGCGTGTCGGACCACGCACAATGAAGGGTTCCGTAGGTGAAAAGAATGTATCCCAACAACAAACTTAAAAAAAAAATTATGTCTAAAAATTACAAATTCACAATTTTCGGACTTTTTCCTTTACTTGCGCTGGGAGACCTTGCTTCTTGCCAAATTTCATCATTCTAGGTCAACGGGAAGTACCCTATAGGTTTTGATTTACTTGCGACAGTTGCGAGTATCAAAATGTGTCGCAAAATGGCCGTATTTTTTTATTGCGTTGAGTTAGACGGTTGATTTTTTTAGAACTCTGAAGGACAATAGACTTACGTATTTAATATTAATTTCAACTTGATAACTTAACGCGTTAATAGATTACATTGCATACATAGGTTTCTAAAAATAGATGTCATTTCAAAAGTAGCAAACAAACTCAATACAAAAGTAAACTTAGCTGTTTTCACAAAAAAACAATTTTGACAATCCTACATTACAAATAAACAAACTGCAGCAACACAACAGTGTAGTTAATAAGAAGACTCATGAGACTTAATTGTAGAACAGGCCACACAAACGTATGTACATTGCATAAATAGGTTTCTAAAAATAGATGTCATTTCAAAAGTAGCAAACAAACTCAATACAAAAGTAAACTTAGCTGTTTCACAAAAAAACTATTTTGAGAATCCTACATTACAAATAAGCAAATTGCAGCAACACAACATTGTAGTTAATAAGAAGACTCATGAGACTTAATTGTAGCGCAGCGTCTACGTAGAACAGGCCACACAAACGTATGTACATTGCATAAATAGGTTTCTAAAAATAGATGTCATTTCAAAAGTAGCAAACAAACTCAATACAAAAGTAAACTTAGCTGTTTTCACAAAAAAACAATTTTGACAATCCTACATTACAAATAAACAAACTGCAGCAACACAACAGTGTAGTTAATAAGAAGACTCATGAGACTTAATTGTAGCGCAGCGTCTACGTAGAACAGGCCACACAAACGTATGTACATTGCATAAATAGGTTTCTAAAAATAGATGTCATTTCAAAAGTAGCAAACAAACTCAATACAAAAGTAAACTTAGCTGTTTTCACAAAAAAACAATTTTGACAATCCTACATTACAAATAAACAAACTGCAGCAACACAACAGTGTAGTTAATAAGAAGACTCATGAGACTTAATTGTAGAACAGGCCACACAAACGTATGTACATTGCATAAATAGGTTTCTAAAAATAGATGTCATTTCAAAAGTAGCAAACAAACTCAATACAAAAGTAAACTTAGCTGTTTCACAAAAAAACTATTTTGAGAATCCTACATTACAAATAAGCAAATTGCAGCAACACAACATTGTAGTTAATAAGAAGACTCATGAGACTTAATTGTAGCGCAGCGTCTACGTAGAACAGGCCACACAAACGTATGTACATTGCATAAATAGGTTTCTAAAAATAGATGTCATTTCAAAAGTAGCAAACAAACTCAATACAAAAGTAAACTTAGCTGTTTCACAAAAAAACAATTTTGGGAATCCTACATTACAAATAAGCAAATTGCAGCAACACAACAGTGTAGTTAATAAGAAGACTCATGAGACTCAATTGTAGCGCAGCGTCTACGTAGAACAGGCCACACACACGTATTTTGCTGAACGATGCTCGATGCAATCGCAGAACGTTCTTGCATATTTTTTTCTGGTTAGCTGCCAAACATTTTAAAATTAAATATGTAAAGAAGAATCATGGTCTATCTATAGTGTGATCTTACCGTTCTTTTAAAGAACACAAAACAGCATTTTTAAACTTAAGGCGACGCTATCTGACTTTTGATGATTTTAAACTGAAGATCACGTCTAAACGAGTAGTGTTAATGATTTGGAAAAAATATATGTTAAATTAGAGCATTTTCTTAATGACTTAATATGTGAATATTTTAGATTATGTTTATATTAAATAGTGTAATTAATTTGTAAAGTTATGTCTAACGCAGATAAAAAACTGAGAATCACGCAAAAACTGTCAGCCGTATTAATGATAAATGATAAATGATTTATTTTCTGTAAGTAGGTTTGTACAAACACTTTTACACGTCAAACATATTTTTATTTAAACTAGATGAGTTCGACATTTCCTATCTGACTACTCTGAGAAGAAACGCCGAAACAAACTCAGAGGTCACAGTCTCTTTTAAAGTCCAGACATAATCTTGGTCAGATCATTTGAAGACCATGTAGATTGCAGTCTGAAATGGTCTTTTGATGAAAGAACCACACAGATTGAGTGGACCTGTCCAGTCAGTGCACGCATTTGTCAGTAATCGTGCAGCTCAACTCAAAACTTAAGGAGCTTAACGATTCGACGAACAATACCAAAGAAAAGACATTTGGGTAGGCCGCATAAATTACTCAAACTGTCAGACTATAACTAAAACTGAGAAAAGGATAAAATAAATAAAAAACAATGATCCACGTAGTCTTCACATTCACAATAATTAAAAATAGTATAAGTAATACTTTGCAAAGTAAATATTCATGTCATTGTATAGAATATGTAAAAAGGTATTTAAATCAACATTAATAGTGTAAATTTATTGGAGCAGCTCAATCCCAAGCCTTTTTGTCCTCAATATAGTCTTTGACAGTATAAAAGGCTTTCTGACAAAGTTTCCGCTTTATACAATTTTTGAATTTATTAAGGCTTAGTTCTTGAATGTGGCTAGGTAGTTTATTATAAAAACGTATACATTGGGAACTAAACGAACCACTTATTTTCTTAAGCCTGGTTGTAGACGAAACTATTTTTATAAAACCTTCTAATTTTAATTTTATTCTTCTATTCGAATATTTTTATGAAACCTTCACCATTTTAAAGGTAATTTAATTATGTAGTATACGTCTTTTAGTATACGTCTTTTATTAAAATGCCTTTTGTATAAATTAATAATGCGTCTAATTTGGGACAACGCTCCTTGATGGGCGAGTCCTATTACTGGCTGGACGTACGACGCGTTGCGTGAGCTCAGCACAGAACGCGCAACCTAACGACTCAAGGTCACTGGCGTATAGTTCCGCCTTAAAGGACTGAGAGTCGCTAATAAGCAGAAACATTAAAATAAAAAAACGCTTGGAGAGGAAATTACCTGAACCATTTGTCATTAAAATAAGTCTACATGAGTCTTGCACACTTTGAATAGCTAAGTAGAGTTTCTCACATTGCTTGCTCAAGATTGCTTGATAAGTTAAATTCTTAACTAACCAAAAAATTACAGACAACGCCCCGAAAGTCGGTAAATTCTGTAACAAAAATAGTGTTTGTGAACAGAAGTGCTAAAAGACATTGTTCAGCGTCCATACATACAACAACAGAGACGTGAATTTACTTTCTGTGTTCTAAACAATGCATATATCTTATAGTCAAACCTCGAAGCTCCGGCGCTCCTAGGTTTGACTAGTCAATCCTCAGGTGAAGTCTTAGTCAAAGCCCAAACAAATGAAGTTTTTAGGCCTCTGACTAAAGAATTTTCGTCAAACCTAGGAGAACCTAATTTTGTCAGGCAAACGTTAATGAAATGAAATTTAATGAAATCGGGGTTTGACCAGTCAAACTAACTAACCTCAAAACACCCAGGTTAGGCTTGGATAGTTATGTTTGTTCAGTTATCTGAGCCGCACTCAATGTTATTATTGATCGATCCGCACATTAGCGCGTGACGGAGCTGAGAACAGTGGTGGTCCAGTGTTAACGGCCGTGACTGACGATTTGTAGGTCATAGGTTCGAACCCTGACAGGCGCACTGCTGTCAATACGGTGAAGGAAAACATCGTTAGGAAACCAGCATGTTCTAGAACCAAAACAAATTGACATGTGACATCTACCAACCCGCACTGGGCCCACTCCCTCTCATCAAGAGGAGACCTGTATCCCAGTAGTGGGAATATCATAGGCTGATTATGCTTATGCGATTATATCGAGTATTCAAATCTACAGATATATTATTATTAAAAATAATAAAAGTTGTTTAAACTCCCATCCGCACATTTCTCTTCCCTCAGAACCCCTCAACTCTTCCGCTCTCACTCCTTCTGTTTCCATTGGACGGCCACTTAATTCTACTCTCATCCACAGGTCTGTGATGGCTACGTGAAATACCTGCAACGCTTTGACAGCACACCATTATGGTCGATGAGTCATGAGTGTTTACTCTGGCAGTGAGGTGAACACAACGAAGAGCACCATTTAGAGGGCACCATCACTCATATTTGCCCCCTTCCAGATTTTTGAAGTCTACGCTTCAACCCGGACAGCATGTTGGGAATCGAACCCAACAAGGCACTCTGCATGCGGTCTACACGCGCAGGCAGCGTGATCATCGCGTCATCGGCAAGCTGAGGCGCGGCGCGGCGGCGACACGGCTCGGCCCGATGACCACTCGCGTCCACGGACTCCACCGCCAAGGACGACATTCCTCTCTTAAACTCAAAAATTAATTGTTTGTCCGGGAACTTATATTTTGTGATATTAGACGGCAATATACCAGCCTTATTTTATACAGTCCGCTTTTTATTGCTCCCCGCGCTAACATAGAAATGTGCGGATGGGAGTTTAAACAGCTTTTATTATTATTTTTTTATTTTTTTTATGGTGTGCATAATAAAGAGTATTCTATCTATCTATCTATTCTATCTATTATCTATAGATTCGTCATAAATGATGCAACCAAAATCTGTATAACATTTCAAACAGTATTCATAGAGTTTCTTGCCCGTTATTCTCCATAGGAGCCTACCGCTTTCGAACGAGTAACTAGCTTATAACTAACTACAGTTAACTTTGTGACGGACTTGATAATTCAAAAGCCTATAATAATTGTTTCTTTGGTTGTGTTATGTTAACCGACATTAAACTTGTATTATTTAATAAGCCGCTGGCAAAAATAAAGTAATTTCAATAATACTTACTTCATTATTAATCACCTCTCTTAGTTTAAATGATTCAATTGACACTTGGATGTACATCAGAGCGTGAGTGAATATTTCTAAAATGTAATAAAGTATCTGAAATGTAACAATGATCAATAACATAAATTGAAAACTGTATGTCAAATAAAATTGTCTTAAACAATTTTATGTACACCCATGCTATAAATCCTCTATAAAAGTTTCTGAAACAGTTAGCTTATTGCCAACATTAAAACAGCCCGTGTCATAGTAACGATGGTAACCATAATAGCATCCAAACGGGTGTTTTAATGTTGTACTGAATTTCTTAGTGCAACTCGTTTTCAAAAAAAGAACATTGTAATGCACGCGCATTGTAAACACTCACGTGATACTATTATCACACACGGCTTCGCCTCGTGTGATAAACCCACATTCGTGTTTTAATACCCCTTATTATACGTCAGTTGCATAAATAACTATTAATGGATGTATGATAATATAAAATACTTACGAATTGCTGAAAACAATCTTTATGGATGTCATAACACGCTAATATATCAACGTAGGCCTGAAACACTTTCTTACAATCTATAACTCCGTACGTGTTTTGTATTTCGTGAAAATTTAAAACCTGAATCCTCCAGAGATTAAATTTATTTTCCAACAATTGTATTACTCGGATAGCGTATAGAATATTACAATCAAAACTAACCACAAGGTAGCAAAAATAAACATACGTGTAAGGTGAATTCATGAATATGCAAAAACAAGCATATACAGAGACATGACCAAATACGGTCACGATTACAGTAATCCAATTCCAAATGATGAAGTTGTTAAAACTGGATTCATTGTTGAGAAATCTGTGCACTTTTTGAAAAGTAAGGACAAGCTCAACAGATTTTTTTGTTCGAATTATCCCAGTCACGAAATTAATAGTAAATCCCAAACTATAGTACACAGCATCATATGAAGTGGCGAAATGCGTAAAAAAAGTATGATTGATCAAATCTTTCTGAAGCGACGTCAAAAAAGTGCGATAGACGAATGACAAAATGAATACCAGCGTTGCAATCATCGAAATTATATTGGAAATGAAATTATTCGGAGTTATAGCATTATTTTTAATGCAATATTTAGGACAGAAAAACATATATTGCACCAGATTCAAAGGCAAGAGCATCGACTGCACATCTTTGTCAACTTTTTGGTTATTTATTTTTTTCACTGGGTATGTTTGACCGGTATTACGAATTGTTTTCATGTTCTTGAAGTTACTGTTTGACGGTACCGTCTTAGTTCACAAGTGATAATAAATGGATGGTTCATGCCTGCGTACCTCAAACTCATTACGATAATGTGGATAGAATAATTAATTAATTAAATATTTAGATTATATAAACTTACTATACTATTTATCCGACTACGGCGAAGCAAAAGGGGTGTTATGATTTTGACTGGTGACTATGTATGTATGTTCATCTGTTACTTCATAACTTCAAAACTACTTATCATAATTTAACAAATGAGGTGTTTTTGGAAGCGTCTTGGTCGTCCGCTGGTTATAGACGTTATAGACATTTGAATATGGCGCCCTCTAGAAGACAAAGTCAATCAATCAATCCGCCTAGCCTTTTCAGTCTAACCGGATGCAGCTGAATACCAGTATTTTACACAGAGCGACTGCCTATCTGACCTCCACAATCCAGAAACTGGGTAATACGATACCCCTTGGTAAGACTGGTTGTCAGACTTTCGGGCTTCTGACGACTCGTAACGACTGTCAAAGATCCACGAATGGCAGCCGGGACCAACGGCTTAACGTGCTTTCCGAGGCACGGAGAAGTCTCGGTATGTAAAGATGGTCACCTATCCACTAACCAACCCCGGCAAGCGTAGCTTAACCTGATGGATCGATCCGTGTGGCTGTTATTACTTAGCCACGAGCTCCTCCCTCCTCTAGAGGACAAAGTAATGAACTAATTTTTTTTTTCCAATGGTGCCGTGTTGGCTATCAAATGAAAGGGCTTAATTAGCACATTTCAGAAATCTATATGTCGTGGATTGATGGCGCAATTGTGTAACAGACAGCGCCATCTAACAATTAGTTTGTGAAACTAATAACATCGTTACCGGAAACGCAAGCGATAGGACATCGCTTGGACACGATCGTCGGTGAGTGTTGCGACGACGGTCGAACAGTAGAGTCGAAGTCGAAGAGTCGAACTCCAGCAGTCTTGGCGGACACTCGGTACCAACGCACTTGTTTGTTTCTTGTAAAGCCGATAAAATAAAATGATTGTAATTTAAATTATCTTTTGTTCGAGTATCTACGACAGTGACCACATCTACCTAAAACTAATAATTATAATAAAATAATTTAAATAATTATTAAAATCCGGAGTCACACGTCATGTAGTGCATAAATTGAATAAATTACGTGTGACTCCGAACTTTTAATTTGTCTGTCTTTTTCTAATTTCAGATGAGACTATTTTCTTGTTCCATACTTTTTAGAGAAAGAAAGAAAGAAAGAAAAATCGTTTATTCTGCACAAATAAAACGCACATTAGAAAATAAAAAAATAACAAAGTACACACATTATGCAAAGTAAGCAAAAGCCTCGTATCCAAGTTGTCTTTTGTTATCAGACCAAAGACAACAATTTAAAACAGTATTTCTACAATACTACTTAGCCTATGAACTCTACATTGCCTCTGCTCTGTGTTGTGACACTAGGAAATGTCAAAAAACATGCAGCAAACAAAACAAAAAACAAATCCGAATTGCATAGTGGAAAAATAATACTTTTATAACAAAAATAACAAGAACAAATTAATCCGTGCGTCGTATCTGTGCAAGAAAGGTCGTTGCTCAGCAAAATGCCGTGACTTCGGACGAGCCTATCATCAGCGGCGCTGATTTCACTGGTCTACATCAAAATTGCCTTTTACATGAAAATATACTATATTGATTGTATTCCACTCGCTGAACATAAATATACAAGTTAAAATTCATAGTTAACTCTTATTGTGCATTTATGCCATATAAGTATAATAGCGGGTAGCGCGACAGATATATCACATTAATGATGATAACTCAAAATATTTAGTGATTACCCGCGGAAAAATTTTATTATTTCACATTTGTTTGTTGCGTTTAACGCTGACTGTGTTTTGTTCAACAGTTAAAACGTGAAATTGTTACCGTTTTTTTACATTTTTAGTGAAAAATCTACAGTTTTCGTTATGTCGCGTAAATGTGTTAATAGTGAAGACAATTTTTGCTACATTTGTGGTAAGGTGACCCTTACTAAACAAAGATGCTCAATAACACAACGTTTAGAAACTGCTTACTTCAATTCAATTCAATTTGTTTATTCAGTAACAATATACATTGCGTTCGAATATTTATCCAGCATGAAACATAAGTATTAAATGTAATACTTCCATTATTTTGGAATTAAAATTAAAAACCAAGACAAATCGTGGGTACCACTGGTAAAATAAGAGCTAATTAAAAAAACATATTCTTGTTTTTCTATTCAGTAACCTTAAAGCAATATAAAAATAAAGTATTCAATTGAAAGGCACACAAAAAGTTACATTTTGTAGACCAGTGATTTTCAGCAACTACCTATCGAATGACGTAATGACGTCCCTCCTGTGTGACCTAATAACTCGGGTAAGTAACTTTATTCACAGAGATACGTGTGAGTTTAGCTGAACATAATTAACCAATAAATAAAGATAAACATACAGAAGAAAAAAAAATAAAATAAATAACATACGTATCTAGATGTCTTTAGCTATTCGTAACATAAATTAACAAAAATGAAATACATAAATGGCGTCATTATCAATAAGTATACATAATAATTCCTTACTCTAAACATTGTAGTGTGGTGTGCTACTGCTTACGCTCAGTGAACGAAACGCTATTTTAATTATTAATTACAATTTCGCACCCATACGTCACTACTTCTTAAATATAATTAAAGTTTCATGCTCTGTGAATATAATGACATCAATTGATAACTTAGAGCGAGCGTGATTTTATGAATAACACATCATCCATAATTGAAAACATTACAACAACAATATTGACATCTTCAGCACTACCGTCACACAACATAGGCACTATGCTGGGTGACGCCACCTTCCGGCTTGCTACTTGTCTGCGTCCTTGCGGAGTTCCGCATTTGCGGTTGCGGATGCGGTTAAGCTGTCGAGGTCGAATAGCACGGCTCGCCAGCATTAACGACATCATCCGTCATGCTATTGTCACCGCCGGAGGTGCCAGTTATTTTAGAACCCAACGACTTGCCACGCGACGGTGGGAAGAGACCAGGTGGCATTCCGTCCCATAATGCCTTGGAAGTTAGGTCGGCCTTTGGTATGGGATGCACATGTGTCGACACACTTTCGTCATCCCACCTTCCTAAGGCGGCGGGCTTTGCGGGCGGCTGCTGTAGGTGCGGAAAACCTCAAACGCTTCATCGTTTGAAGTTTTTCGCTATATTCCAATCTTGGGAGTAATATGATCGAGCCGTTTGTGGTTGAAACACTAGGGCCATGGGGTCCGAGTGCCCACTTTGGTTTCAAGACATCGTTAAGCGGTTGGTCGTTTCTTCACGTGACTAGAGGGCTGGCCTATTTTTTGCCAAAATAATCAGCATCGCCATACAACGTGGCAATGCTGCCAGCCTTTTCCTGTTGACAACGATGCGGATGAATTTTTTGAAGCACTATGATTCTTTCTCCTCCTTTTTTGTATACCATGTACATATTATTATTATTATTTTAAGTCTGTTAGCTTATGTAAATATTATCTTGATTGAAATTAAAATATTAGTTCTGCTTGATAGAAGTCATAAATTCAGTCACAGACAGGCAAAGCAACCTAAGCATGAAATATTGCACAAGAGTTTCTTATAATTATAACGAAAGTGGACACTAAACGTTTTTGAAAATTCATTCCCAAAAGGATGAAACTGTCTAGAAGTTAGACACCGCTTGTATTTTAATAATTTTCTTCTATTTCCAGCTTATATTTTATATAATATCAACAACTTACTTTAGTTTGAAGAATCTAACAATGGTATTAATTATGTTCAAGAATTTAATTGCAACAGGTGAAATGAAAGTACGTAAGTTGGATTATCAAACATGAATCAGAAATCAAACTGGAACTAACGAATTATCATCACCACTGACGGCATTGTTCCACCCACTACTGTTTATAGCCGCCTCCCTTTCGTGTCATGCTTCCTTGGTCTGTGCAAGTCTCATCCAGGCTTTTCTCGCGGTTCTTTTTAAGTCATCCATTCATCACCTAACTACACTACATCCTCCGTCTGTCGCTTACCATTCAGTTATAGTTCTGCTTCACCTGATGTCATTCTGTTTTGCCATGTGTCCTACCCACCTCTATTTCACGGATGGAAATATTGTAATTTTTAGGTAAGGATCCCCAATCTGCCTGTAATAATTACGATGCCTATTACCATTGCAGCAAATGTTTCTACTAGCCTCAACTCAAATTTATAACATCAAAAATATTGTAATTTTTAGGTAAGGATCCCCAATCTGCCTGTAATAATTACGATGCCTATTACCATTGCAGCAAATGTTTCTACTAGCCTCAACTCAAATTTATAACATCAAAAATATTGTCATAATAATATGTTTGAGCATGCAATGTGAGAGATTCTATGCAGCAATGAGAGATGTTCAGAGTACCTGTGTAATGCTCATGAAGTCAAGAAGTTGTTCTGGTCAGTTATATTCTGTTACATTATAATGTGTTTAAAATTCATTGCTTGCGGGCCTAATCATTCAAATATGGTAAAGAAAAGACAAAACTTGTGGGGCATTTTTTGTAATTTTTGGAGAGTCATATTTTCTTTACTAATATTAGTTCCTGATAAAAGGAAATGACAGCAGACTTAGATTTTATAAAAAAAAACGGGCACCAGGGCACCTGCCCTCTTAACTAGTTTTTCTGAAGTAACGCTTCACTTTAGTGAACGGTACACTCAAGTGAAGGTTCATTTTTGTTTCATTTATATAGAAGTGAACGTTCATATGCTCCTTTCATTTCATTTTTAATTATTCCGTGAGCAAGTGAAAGATACCGAGAGCCGAAATCCGATAGCTTGGGATCAGTTCACTATTGAGTGCATTTTTCACTTTTGATTAATTCAGTGTTCAGACGTTTCACTTCGAGTGAAAGTTGCCGAACGAAAGGCAAAAATGAACGAAAATTAAAGCTTCTAAAACCAGCAATCAATACAACCGATGAATACTAACTCAAACCATTTATTTCAATTAAACCAATTACAGGCACTTTTGAATTGTCAAAGAGTCGGTCACTAAGTCAGAAAGTTGAAGCTAGTTGCCTGTGGTGGACTGTATTAGGTTGGAGTAATAAAAGACTTCTTGCTGCTGTCTTCTAGTTTATTCTTCTTGTAGAGCTGTAGGCCGACTGACTGCCTTTGGTTTTACAAGTAAGGCTTTTTATATGCCCCAGTGGCGTTAGTTCTATCCCTACTATTTCCCACGCTTTGGGTGGTCTAACAAAGTACTGGCTACGCTATTTAAAACTATTGTAAACACATAAAAACAAACTTTCTTAGAATTATTACAAATGGCTAAAGAAATGCATATCAATAGACACCGACAACAAATAATTCGTTTCCTAAAACTAAGAAAGATATTTTGTGCGGATTACAATTTACGCAGAACTGTTACCTATTCAACAAAAGGTCTCGACAATAATGAGTTCCTTTAACAGTGCCGCTAGTAAACATTTTAGAATATAAAACAATGCATTTTACTGCGAAAACGCCCGGCGATAAGCAAAACAAAACATTTCGGGCGCCGTGGGAATCTCTAGCATCTGTTAGACTTAAAGCTGAATGCTAATTATCCACAAACTGAAAATACCACATGCCTAAAGACTATGATATTACCACGCTAACCTAACAGCAAGCAGCTATCCTGCACAACTTTCATAGTCTTTTAATTCACACTATGCTCGGCGTCCGTAACAGCTCTCCCCCCGGCGCAGCTCGCGTAGCCTCCTCGATCTTTAATACGACGACGAGCTTGCTCACGGGGCGTCGGAAGACGCCGGCTCTGGTGCGCACCTCGACGACCCTAATGCCGCCGTCCGGTCCACGATGCGTGCGCTCGACGACTCCCATCGGCCAGGTGTTCCGGGGCAGCGTGTTGTCGACCACGAGGACCACGTCGCCAGCTTGCATTGGACGCACATCGTTCTGCGGCTCGCCGCGAGGTACCAGAGTGGGTAGGTACTCGCGCAGCCAGCGTCGCCAGAAGTGGTCAGCGAGTGCTTGACTAACTCGCCATGTTCTTCTGTCAGCCTCGTCGCAGGGTCCCGTCGTTGGCAGCCCTTCCGATGACCCCAACAGGAAGTGGTTGGGTGTAAGGGCCTCTGGATCGCTGGGGTTCACGCTAACGTGGATGGAGAACTCGGCTTCGGTGAGTAGAGTTCTCAAGACTTCTTCTGCTGGCGCCTTCTCTCGCAGAGTGATGCTGAGAGCAGTCTTCACGGAGCGCACCATTCGCTCCCACGCGCCACCTTGGTTGGGCGCGCCAGGAGGTATGAAGCGCCACTCCATTCGATGCAGTAGCCCCTCGTCTCGCAGGGCAGGCATCCACTCGGCGTAGGCGTTGCGTAGCTCTTGGTCAGCTCCGCGGAAGTTGGTTGCGTTGTCGGAGTACATCACTCGGGGCCACCCTCTGCGTGCGGCCATACGTCTCAGCGCCATGATTGCTGAGTCAGTGGAGAGTGATGCGACGAGCTCGATGTGCACGGCGCGGGAGGTGAGGCACGTGAAGAGTGCGCCCCACCTCTTTTCTCGGCGTCGCCCGACCTTGACCATCATTGGTCCGAAGTAGTCCACCCCGCAATTAGTGAACGGGCGGTGGAAGGGGTCAAGGCGGGCGTGTGGCAGGTCTCCCGTAGCTGGCGTTTGCGGCGTTGCTCGCCGTCTCTTGCAGAAGGCGCAGTTCTTCTCGACAGCGCGTACTGTGGGCCGTAAGTGGATGACCCAGTACCGCTGTCGCAGGTCGTTCGTCACGCGCTCTCTGTTGGCGTGACCCGCAGCGAAGTGCTCCCGCAGTACAAGGAGCTTGGTCAGCTGATGACGGCCATCCAGGATGATTGGCCGCTTCGTCTCGGTCGGCGCGGAAGAGGCCTCGATCCGGCCCCGCACCTTCAGGACATCGTCTTCCAGTACTGGATCCAGCCGGTACAGCCGGCTCGCTTTTTTCAGCGGGCGTGCAGACCGGATCCTCTTCAGTTCCTCGCCGAAACTGTCCTGCGCTCGTCGAGGCGCCACCTTAGCTTTGGCGGCGACCAACACGACGTTCAGGCTCCCGTCGACATTCTTCACTCTCCAGTAGGCCACGGTCGCGTAGGCTTGCTCACTGGCGTCGCACAGGATGTGTAAGTCGATGCGCTCGTACTTCTGTGTCACGTAGCATCTTGGTAGTCGAAGCTGGGCGAGCTCGGGAAGACGCGCGAGCCATGATGCAAAGAGTTCGTTCTCTTCTTCCGGAATCTGCTCATCCCACGTCGTCTGGAGGCGCCACAAGTTCTGCAGTATGATCTTCGATCGTATGGTGTAGTGGCTCAGCAGTCCTAGTGGGTCGTAGATGGACATCACGGCGCTGAGGGCTTCACGTTTGGTCGGCGCGCGAGTTCTTGTCCTTACTTCAGCTGGAACTCGGCTCATCGACGTGTTGAATCCCAGCTCATCTCGTTCTGCGTTCCAGAATAGTCCCAAGATCTTGCTCTCGGGCTGATCTCCCCCCAGTGTTGTGGGAGCGGTGGCGTGCAGTTCTGGTGGCACGTCGCGTAGTACCGACTTGTCGCTGGAGCTCCATCCTCGTAGCGTGAATCCCGCATGCGCGTGTACTGCTCTCGTTTCTTCGACCGCCTTCCAAGCTTCCTTCGTGTCTTCGTAGCTGGCTACCAGGTCGTCCATGTAGTGACTCTTCTTGATGGCTTCCAGCGCTCGTGGATACTCCTGCCCGTGTACATCCGCGTTATGGTTGCGGACATAGTGGGCCATGTACGGGGAGCTCGCTGCGCCGAAGATCATGCTGGCCATCTTGTACTTCTTTGGAGGCTCTACTCGTTCGTCGCCTCGCCACAGGAACTGCTGCGCTGGTTGATCTTGCTGTCTTATTCGGATCCTCAGGAACATTTCTTGCACGTCCGCTGTGATCGCCACTGTCTTCTCTCGGAATCTGAATAAGATCCCTGGCAGTGATAATAGTAGATCGGGCCCCTCCAGCAGCTCGTTGTTCAGGCACACGCCGTTGCTTTTAGCCGCTGCGTCGAATACCAGCCTATGCTTGCCGGGTTTGTTCGGGTTCTGCACGGCGAAGTGTGGCAGGTACCAGCAGATGGCGCTCGCTTCTTCTGATCCGTCGCACGGCGTTGCGTACCCCTTATCCAAGAGGTTGTTGATCTGCTTCGTGTATTCAGCTGCGAACTCGGGGTCAGCGTCCATTTTTTGTTCTATCTTCTTTAGTCGGCGGAGCGCCTGCCCGTAGCTTGGTGGCATGATGACGTCATCTCGTCGCCACGGTAGTCCAACTTCGTACCCGGTGTCGATCTTCTTGGTCGTTTTCCTGACGATGTCGACAGCTCGCTGATCGGTTTCCTTGACTCGCGGCTTCCCCTGGATGCCGAGTGCGTCGATCTTGAAGTGGGCTTCGACTAAGTCGTGGAGTTCTTGCTCGCTTGTCCTCGGCGTTCGTTCAGGCTCGAAGACGTGCAGCACGTTTCCCTCTTGATAGATGGTCTTGCGTGGCGCGGTTCCGTGCACCACCCATCCTAGTTGTGTTCTTGATGCGGCCGGTTGATCAGGGCCGCCGACTCGTAGCTCGCGGGACACGATGCATTCCCAGTGGTCTGTCCCCATCAGGATTCCAGGACGGGCCACATCGTAGCACACCTCTTCTGGTGTCAGGTCCCTCAGATGCTCGTAGTCCAGTAGGGTGTCAGGAACGGATTGACGATGGAGGCGGAGATTCTTCATAGTTCTCGCTCTGACCTTGTAGTTCTCGTCGCTCTTCAATCCTCTGACTTGAATATCCACCAGCTGACTCTTCATCTCTTGCTGTGACATGTTGACCCCGTTCAGGTGGAGAGGTTGCGCTGGTCCCTCAGCTCCGATGCTCGCTGCTAGTTCTTCATCGATGAGGGTGATTGTAGCTCCTTCATCCAGTAGAGCATACGTCTTCACCTCCCCCCGTGGTCCGGCTATGACGACAGGGCACATCTTCAGCAAGACTGCTCTTGGTCCGGCAGCTGGTCGGGTTGCTAGGGACAGGACCGCTTCCTCCTTGGGTGCATCTGTCTTCTTTTCTTCAGTCTTTGCTTCTCGTACTTGATGAAGAGTCGCATGATGCGGGCGGCGATACTCGTCCACGCCGCACGCCTTTGCTTTGCAGTGTGTGCGCCTGTGTTGCTTCTGGGCGCATTTGAAGCATATCTTCTTCTCCTTTACCAAGCTCCATCGCTCGTCCACAGTAAGTGCCTTGTACTTCGGGCACTGTGTCAGGACGTGAGCTTGCTCGCATTTGGGGCACTTGACCTTTTCTTCTGCGCTCTCGACCGTAGTGAAGACGCTCGCTTTCTTCTTGAGTGTCACGATGGGTCGAGTATCCTTCTTCTGGCTTATGCTACTCGTAGACGGGGTGTATGTATACCGCAGTGCTCTGTCCGCTTCTCTCATCAGGAAACGGGATAAAATGACGATCTCCGGGTCAGTCATTCCTTCGTGGTCGTAGGCGTAGTCGCACCAGCGGGATCGAAGATGCGGGCTGAGCTTGTCCAATACTTCTCGCGTCATCAGGGGGTTGAACAGGTAGCCTCTTCGGTCGATTGTCTTCAGCACGCAGATGATGTTCTGCAACTTGATGGCGAAGCTGTTGAGTTCGGCTGCTGATGATCCAGGTTTCGGAAGTTTCTTGAGGTCTTCTAGTGCTCGGTCGATGATGACTTCAGGTCTTCCAAAGCATTGCTCGAGGGTCTTCATGATGACGTCCGGATCTGTAGCTGTATGCAGAAGGGCGGCCACGGCGTCTCTTGCTTCCCCTTTGAGGCAGCTCCTTAGCCTCTGGATGTTTTCCGCTGCTGACACTTGGTACATCTCGGTCGTATCTCGAACTGCTGCATTGAATGGCAACCATTCGTTGGCTGCTCCGTAGAAGGTCGGCAGGTCAATGTGTCGAGGCCTGGGTCTGGCCATCTTCTCCAATGTGGCGGCCAAGTGCTCGATGCTGTTCTTTCTTGTTGGAGTTGGCGATCTTCCTCGCGGTGCTTCGAAGCGTATTTGCTTTGGCTCTTCCCTGGCTTCCCTGGTTCCTTCTTCTTCCCGAGAGTTGAGGGGGTTCGTCCTCAACCAGTTGTCCACTTTCTGATGTGGTTCTTCACGGGGAGGAGTGGCTTCTTCGTGCACGCTGTCTTCATCGTTGATCGCGGATACTTCGGCTGCTAGTCTCTTTTTGACTAGGTCGGCCTCCAACTCCAACTCCTTTCTTCGGATCGTCGCTAGCTTCTCTGCTGCCTCCAGTTCCGCCATCCGTAGTCGTGTTGTCACGCTGGTTGTTGACCTGGCGGATCTAGTCGGTGATGGCTTTCGTTGCTCCGCAGTAGCCCGAAGTCCGGATGGTCCCGCTGTACTGGCGTCTGCTGATTTCCAAAATGGTGATGCCGGCGGGTCCAGTGAGATTCTTCTCAATCGTTCTTGCTCTATTCGTTCAGCTTCTCTGCGGCGCGCTTCCTGTTCTTGGATGCGACGCTGCTGCTCCTCGATTTCTGCTAATTCCTCTTGGCTTCTGGTGACCACCATCTTGAAGTTTTTTCGACTCGGCCCTCTTCTTTCTTGACCCGGCCCTCGTTTTCTTTACGCGTCCCTCTTCTTTCTTGACCCGGCCCTCGTTTTCTTCACGCGGCCCTCTTCTATCGCGGCCCCTCTTCAACGTGGCCCCTCTTCAACGTGGACCCTCTTCAACGCGGCCCCTCTTCAGCGCGGCCCCTCTTCAACGCGGCCTGTCTTCAACGCGGCCCCTCTTCAGCGCGGCCCCTCTTCAACGCGGCCCCTCTTCAACGTGGCCCCTCTTCAACATGGCCCCTCTTCAACGCGGCCCCTCTTCAACGCAGCCCCTCTTCAACGTAGCCCCTCTTCAATGCAGCCCCTCTTCGACCCAGCGACGATCGGGTACGCCGGGTCGGTATGGCGGCGCGTCGTAGGTACGTCGATTCTTCGGGACCGGTCGTTCGATCGGTCGGTCGATGCAGTCGGTAGTCTCGTAGATTCTTGCTCTTGCCGCAGATTTCTTCGTTTTTCTGCCGCTTGGTTGGCGCTGGTTCTTCGTTCTTCAGAATTATCCGCTGCTCGATGGACCAGACTGTGGTGGACTGTATTAGGTTGGAGTAATAAAAGACTTCTTGCTGCTGTCTTCTAGTTTATTCTTCTTGTAGAGCTGTAGGCCGACTGACTGCCTTTGGTTTTACAAGTAAGGCTTTTTATATGCCCCAGTGGCGTTAGTTCTATCCCTACTATTTCCCACGCTTTGGGTGGTCTAACAAAGTACTGGCTACGCTATTTAAAACTATTGTAAACACATAAAAACAAACTTTCTTAGAATTATTACAAATGGCTAAAGAAATGCATATCAATAGACACCGACAACAAATAATTCGTTTCCTAAAACTAAGAAAGATATTTTGTGCGGATTACAATTTACGCAGAACTGTTACCTATTCAACAAAAGGTCTCGACAATAATGAGTTCCTTTAACAGTGCCGCTAGTAAACATTTTAGAATATAAAACAATGCATTTTACTGCGAAAACGCCCGGCGATAAGCAAAACAAAACATTTCGGGCGCCGTGGGAATCTCTAGCATCTGTTAGACTTAAAGCTGAATGCTAATTATCCACAAACTGAAAATACCACATGCCTAAAGACTATGATATTACCACGCTAACCTAACAGCAAGCAGCTATCCTGCACAACTTTCATAGTCTTTTAATTCACACTATGCTCGGCGTCCGTAACATTGCCCATTCCAAAACGTAGATATCTATGGAGAAGAACGGGCAAGAAACTCCATGGTTACTCTTTTAAATCAAGTCTTCAATCATCTCTTTTTCTGTAAGAAACAAAACCTCTCATTGAACAACGTTCTTTTAATTTGTTACAGATATAGATCGGAGGGTTTGCAAGAACATCCAACGTGTACAGAGGGCATCATTCAAGAAGCTGAGTGCGTGCAGCTTGTTCATCATAGACGCCTACCTCTTCAGTTGACAACTTTTATTACTTCGTATACTATTGTTTTATTGCAGTTTGTGTTTTTGTAAAAGAATATCTTCAATGCCGACTTCACTCTCTATTTATTTCGTGTTAATCTCCTTGTAATGGTTATTGCATGCAGCTGAGATGAGAATAATAATGAGCTAAGAAGGATGTGTGGTGTTACACAAATGGATAGAGGACGTATTTATGCAAAAGGGAAACAATCCACAAATAGGTTTATTAATTCAAAATTGAGTTAAGTATACAGAAACATTTTAAAATGCCTTCTATCGGCCCTTTAAAGATCACGGTTGTCTGATGAGTCTTTCCTATCAAAACATTATGTCGACAAAGATACCAACTCATTTATTTGCAGTTTTCGAATAAAATAAAAATACCCATGCTTTATGGCAATGTTAAAAACTGCAAATCTTTGTGATTATATTGTTTGACAAAGAGCCATGTCACATGGTTCCACATAAAGCGTAATTTATATTATTTAACAAAAGAGATCATGCGGTTTGGTTCCAGTTTGCATAACAAAATTGCCGTTAGCCTATGCTTTGACAAAGAACCATGTCACATGGTTCCGCATAAAGCATATTTCTTTTAAAGAGATCATGCGGGTTAGTTCCAGTTTGCATAATAGAATTGCCACTATTCTAGGAGATTCACATCACATGGTTCCATGGTTTATAAAATACAACTTTGGGAATACAATTTAGGTACCCACCGGGAGCAATGATGAAGCTCATTGCAATGTGTGGATAGAAGGTAAAGCAGGCGATGTGCTCAAGAAGTAGTTTCTAGTCAAGCATATTTTAGAGAGGATTGGGAGCAACGTGAAACGCCTAATCCTATGGAGTAATTTGACATACATATTGAACAAATCAATATACGATTTCTAGAATTGGAACACAGCTTTCTTCCCAACGACACTGATTTCGGAGAAATTTAATCTTCCTTAAAAAAAACAACAGAGGATATACACACCTGATGATTACATGCAGGTTATGAAAAATTGTAAAAAAATAAACCTATTCATAAATGCAGAATAAAGCCCGAAGATTTCTTGTTTTCATTGAAGCTGGAAAAAACATAAAATAAAAATAGGAAGAAAACAGGACGTAATGCTCAAAAAGGAGGAAATGTTCACAATTTTTATGAGGTCAAATTTGACAGAAGATTATAAAAAGGTTAACTTTAAAAAAATGTACGAGGTAGGCCAACTTTTGTTCTTACAAGGGAGGTAATGGAATCTCTTTGACCAAACAGGAAGCATGTTCCTGAAGACTCCCATGGCTTTTATATTAATCTTGTGTCAGCCGATAGAATTGATCTAAAAGGTCTGGAAAGTCTAGATTGGTCTGTACCCTAATTGCGTAACACATTATCGATCGGAGTTTGAATCATTTTGAAACAAATTGCTGATCTATTGCTTCATAAGTTCGAAAAATTTGTCTGCTTGACAACGTAAATAACGCAATGAATGTTGTTGAACTGTCAAAATTAAACCAACTCCGATTGATAATGTGTTACGCAATTAGGGTGCTGGTCTGGGTTTGATCTGAAAGATTTTTCAGGGCAACCTGATTTCGAGGTAGATGAACCTGATAAGTGAAAATAATAAAATTAGTAGCTTTCACAAGCTACCAATGATGAGGCATCTGGTTCCTCATCTCGCTCCATGTGGAGCGAGTTGAGCCGATTATATAAGTGTTTAGGTATATTAGTGATTTTTCAATAAAATTACCATAAAAAATCTGAGTTTTTGTTATTTTCACCAATGATATTCACGTTTATATATTTTAACAAAAAACCAACCCACATATTAGCTTTTCTGCAACAAGGAACCACAGATAATTTATTTAAAAAAAACACTTTTTACATAAAAAACTCTTTTTTTTTCACATACTTTCATAAAATGCAGTATCAGACTATATTGCAAAGTAATCCTATTATAATAATGACCAGTTTAATTTCTACACAACATTTTGTTAAAAATAATTTTTTGTCGAAACTGTCATTGTGTGGGTTGGTTCCCTTTGCATAAGTACGTCCAAATAAGAAATGAGTACATATGAGAAAGTTTGAAAGTGGCACTGGTGACTGAAAAGTTGTGCGGAAATCAGTATGTCGTGGTATGGGCATTTGATGCGGTGGAATGAGGAAAATGTTGTCAGGAAAGTTTTGAGATTGAGTGTATGTGAGTTTTAAAAATAAGTCATAACAAATATTTAATTTAATTAAATTAATAATTAAGCAACAAAAGGATTGAACGGGCATTTAAAAAATCGGAATTAGTCGGTAAGAAACTTCCTTCACACACATTTGGTCAGTTCCAACCTAACCTATAATTGAATATCATTTAGGCCGCTAGTAGAACGATTTAGTGAAAAGGCTAGGCTGTTAACTGAAAATTTAATTAGGCTGCGACACCAGTAGGGCATACTTAAACAATCAAACAAATTCCTGGGATATGGTGCTTTATAGTACTTATCACAATGACGAGATATTTAGAGGCAAAGATACGAAAACTTAACCTCCAAACATCACGACAACGTGACACTAAGAGCACCACATACCGGGACAATTTCTGTTTAAGTGTCCTCTACCCATGTATACCAGTGTCATCATGCGCTTTAACTTTGAAGAAAAATCAAAAAGGCGATGGGGTCACTACGCTACTTAGGTTCTTAAGTTTTCTTTTCATTTAAGATCCAGAAAAGAGACTTTACAAGAACATCCAACGTTTACAGAAGGCATCATTCAAGAAGATGAGCGCGTGCTCATCATAGACGCCGAGCTACCGCTACAGCTGTCTAGTTTTATTACTACTTACATTATTATTGTACTACCATTTGTATACCTGTACTAAGTAAATGACGGTTTTACTACCGCAATTTTTTACCAGCTTGTAGTAACTAATTGTACGAAAAGGAATTAATAACATCTACATTGTCGATATGAATAACTGACATGGCATTTAATATTAAACACCATTTATTTAAATATTTGTTAATTACTCGCCTTTCGATCGACTTTAATCAACATCAAACTGCCTAGTGTAACAGACATGTTTTCGTATGTCAAAAACTATTTCAAATCTAACAGAAACGTGGTTTTAATCAAGAATGAACCAACTGTGTCGTCTACCAAAACATTACTTTATAACGTGATTGAAGGAGATTTACAATCAGTACTAAGGCCGTTGACTCTGATGCAAAGTCTTTTTTTCTGCAAGAAGTATTCTGTTCGTGACAATATTATCTCTGCTAATACTTATCTTTACAACTTTATACATGTGTTTAGCGTGTTAATATTTCGGTGTGCTTGTTTATATAATTTGATCAGTATTATGGTAATCCTTCGTAAAAAATGGGGAAATTACGGTTTCTTCCATTGTTCAAGCATTTCATTTGACTTCATCTTCTACTTGATCGCGGATTTAATAAACTGCATCTCAAATATTATGCAGAGCTACTATAATATCTTGTTAGTCTTAAAAATCCAACACGTACTGAGACTCCTACGAATAAACAGGCACGAACTCAGAGGTTTCATTGTCTGCAACTGGACTTATGTCATCATGCTCAATATATTCTGCATTACTGTTGTCGTTTGTTATTCTTTTGTTTTCAACATAAATATTTTCGATGTGATATCGCTATACAATAGCATCATTTCCGATGTAAATGTTGCATATGCTTTGTTAACACTGAAGTTATTGGAAAAAATGCTGCGTGTTTGGATTGAAAAAGTCCAAAAGACTAGAAACACTGAGGATTCGGAAAAAGAATACTGGAATATAATGTTTGATGTCTATCTGAATATACAGGAGACTTACATGATTATAGAGAGGACGTTTAGACAAATGGTTAGTTATATAGTGCGTATTATAAACACTACGATTCGCATATTGATACGACATGTATCATTTTATATTTTTTATTTTTTCAGATTATATTTTATACAATATTTGCAGCTTACCTAAGTTTGCGGAACCTAGCCTTGGTGATAACTTTTAGATATTTACTAACAAACGGAGTCTCCAAAGTAAGTATCTTAACAAATAATTGGTCATCAGGATAAAAAAAAAAACCGGCCAAGTGCTCGTCGGACCACGCACAATGAGGGTTCCGTAGTGAAAAGAATTTATTCCAAAGACAAACTTAACATTGTGTTGAAAAACATGTTCTCCCATACACATACACATATACGTTACAGACAATTTGTCCAACTGAATATTTAGGTTTGTATTCGCAAAAAACTATTCATAAAAATAACATCACTCCTTGTTTCCCCGAAGGCTTGGGCAGAGGTGTACATATACACCCACATTTTGCCAGAAAAAAAAAAACTAAAAGCTATTTTTTATGTGATAAAACTACAAATAATAAATTTTCGGACTTTTTCCTTTATTTGTGCTGTGAGACCTTGCTTCTTACCAAATTCCATGATTCTATGTCAACGGGAAGTACCCTATAGGTTTTGATTTACCTGCGAGTATCGAAATATGTCGCATAAATGGCCGTATTTTTTATCGCGTTGATTTAGAAGCTTGATTTTTTAGACCTCTAAGGGACCATAGATTTACGTATTTGGGATTAATTTCAACTTGATATCTCCTCTACGCGTTCCTGAGAAAAAGGGTCTTGACCCATGACATACTTGAAAGTATTTTTTTATGTGGTAAAATTACAAATTACCAATTTTCAGACTTTTTCCATTATTTGTGCTGTAAGACCTTGCTTCTTGCCAAATTTCATGGTTCTAGGTCAACGGGAAGTAGCCTATAGGTTTTAATTTACTTGCGAGTATCAAAATATATCGCATAAACGGCCGTATTTTTTTATTGCGTTGACTTAGAAGCTGGATTTTTTTACAGCTTCAAGGGACCATAGACTTACGTATTTGATATTTATTTCAACTTGATACCTCTACGCGTTCCTGAGAAAAAGGGTCTTGACAGACAGACAGACGGACATACAGACAGACAGAGAGACGGACAACGAAGTGATCCTATAAGGGTTCCGTTTTTTCCTTTTGAGGTACGGAACCCTAAAAATCAGTTGAAAGAAACTTTAACCTACTGAATCCCGAATAATGAGACATAATTGATATCTATTGTGTCTCCCGTGATATCGCAACCTCGGGATTTAAAGGGTGCTTACAAAGGACGTGAATACTGAGATGACAGCTAATACAGATGTATGGAATAAGACATTATACAGTGTGAGACTTCATAATGTGCACAAAGGATAAATCAATAAATAAATAATAAGTTTATTGTACAAGGAGAAACACATAGAACACATACACTAAACATGATAGTACAAGTGGTAGTCAAAAAGCAGGTTGAACAGCTGGCTCCTGAACTAAGTAAAAAGATACTTGTATCTCAGGAGCCCAAGTTCCTCATAAACATTGAAAGTACAACTAAATACAATCAAGCTCGGAAATTACTGTAATTCTTTTATATTTGTGAACATCGAACATATGTATAAGGTGCTCTAAAAATATCTGCCACCGCTTCAATGGGAGATAGTATTGTGTATATAGATTACAATAGTGAAGAAATTTTGTACCCCGGAATAGTTAAATCAATTTGACAAAATAAAGTAACGCGTGACGTGTCGCTTCTTCAATAAAAAACAACTGCTATCTCTTTCTAACTCTTCTATGAATGAACACAGAAATAAGCTGACCAGTTCGTTTACCCCGTGCGCGTTAACATGGCACCTGGATCGAAAACAAAATTGTGTCTAAATACTATGTTTTGTCACGTTTAAAGCATCGTAAAGTAGTATGTTATGAGAAACTTAGCGCAAAATAAATGATGATATTCAAAAAACTAAAATAAAATTAAAAAAATTTTTGCACTCGGTTCTTTAAACGTAGATAATTCATTCGAGCCAGGTGCCATGTTAATGCGCACGGGCTATACCTAACTATCTAATCTACTACGATTATGTAAGTACGCAATAATACGTAGGGAAACAAAACTGTTTTAATTTTATTTATTTTTTTAGTGCACAGTTTACTTACCAGTTTACTTACCATTCCTTCAAAAAAACTGACGTAAATAAGATGGTAACCTCCCATCACACTTAAAACAGGCTTTGGACTGTCAAGTTAGTGTAAGAATCGTATTTTTTTTCTTATTATTATTTTTTAAATTATTTAGGTCCTTCAATATCAAATAACGATAAATTACAGTAACTTGGCGTGTTTAAAAGTTAATCACTTTATTTACACCAATTGCACCGTATTTAAAGTTATTTACAAAACACGAAGATACGTATCCCCGTTCAGTCTGTCCAAGAACTAGCCAGTGTGTTGCCGAGTATCCCGGCCCACACATTAAGAAGCACACACATGAAGACTCTAGCAGCGTCCCTGGTGCTCGCAAGAGGATGACGCCGGAAGAAGTCCAACACTTCCTCTTCGAATTCAGCAGAATATCGAGGCCTGCCTGCGTCGCGTATGTTGCACTCGCGGTAGCACAATACCATTTCATGATATCGTTGACTGGAATATCGTCGTCTGGAAGGCATTTTTAAAGAATGCGCGCGCGATACTCACGTCCGTGACCACTGATAATAACGAACTGGCTTTTGTTTAGGTCAATTTTGGGCGAGAGAACGGGGTAGTGCGGGGGTAGTAGAGGCCAGTGGCCTGCGGACGGGGTGCATCCATTGTTTGCACAGAGTACCTACTTTTTGTTTGATAAGAATGGCAACAGTGCATGAACAGCTTCATTGACGTTTTGGGAAACCAAATGGCGGCGTGGCAACGGCTAACTACTACGGGACGGTTTCATACTTGATAAAACAATTCAATCTTATATGCACATTTTTTGTATGAAAAAATTTATGACATAAGGTCAATAATTTATCTTCACTATTGTAATCTATAACCACAATACTGTCTCCCATTGCAGCCGTGGCAGATATTTTTAGAGCACCTTATATATTATGCAAATATTTAAATAGAGAGAAACCGAGAAAAAAAAATACATTTAACGACATTCCAACGATCACCCCATGAATACCTTTCTCAGGTAATTATGAGGCGACCGCTAGAATATCCTCTGTATCGTCGTAAGACAAATTCTGCAACCAATTGCAATTGCAGCTTTGCTTTCAGCGCAAACTTGGTCAACGTGTAAATATCAATTAACCGATGTACCCTATTATAAAGACGAGCACTTAGATCTGAGTAATGGCGGCGTAATGCGGAACGACATTAGACGTAGTCACAGACTGGACGACCTCGACGTCTTAGAAGGATGTTTGAATCTAAAGGTAGGATGGAGTGACGGCGTAAGACTACAAGCAAAATGAAGAGTTGTCGCACAGTGAGGACTTGAGATTCAGAGTACAGCAGGGCGGTTGGATAATATCTACGCTTAAAATGCATAACCTTTAGAATCACCCTTTGAGCACGTTCTATTTGAATTAGAAGATTTTTATAAGTGCCTCCCCAAACTGTAATACAATAAGTTATTATTGATGCACATAGACTCGGGTAGACCAAAGACAAAGTTGCAGGGTCAGCTGAATGTCTTAAATCTTTAAATATGAAGATGAGCTTTCTAGTGCGTGAACATAATGCCTCGATGTGGGTGCGCCAGGTTAGTTTTTACACCCCTGAGTATTTGATACTTGAAACTATGGAGAGTGTAAGACAACTGCAGCTGATATCATGCTCTGCACAGGAATGGGCTTTTACTAAACTAAACTCGGAAGGTAAAGGAATAGAATTCGGCAAGGAAAAACGTAAAAGTTTGGTCTTCTCAATATTGAGAGTCAAGAGATTTGCTGAAAGCCACTCCATCACAAGGCGGAGAGAGTGTTCCGTTCTTTGTTTGGCCTTCTCCCAGTTAACATCGTATACAATAAGCGCTGTGTCGTCAGCGTACCTGAATATATCACAGTTGGGGATAGACATTTTGCACAAATCATTAATGTATATCAGGAACAAGGTAGGTCCTAATATACTACCTCGTGGTACCCCAAAACAGATACATTCACCTTCGCTGACAATGTAATTGATTTTTACACGCTGAGTTCTTCCAGATAAGTAATCTGTGAACATTTTTAACGCAAGCCCACGTATTCCAATTTTTTCCATCTTCAAAAGCAGAGTGGGGACAAAAACAGAGTCAAAAGCTTTACACAAATCAAGAAAAACACCATAGCATTTTTGCTTTTTATCCAAATTAGAAACAACGCTGTTTACAAGAACTTGTGGATCAAGGATGTGGTGCAGACCATCAAACTGAACAACTTTTTCCCGGGACCAACATCGTAATCGTAAAAAAAAACAGTCGTTCCATACATTTGGTCGAGTAGGCATTGAAATTTTGTAAGGGACGACTGTTTTTTTTTACGATTACGAGGTTGGTCCCCGGGAAAAAGTTGTTCAGTTTGATGGTCTGCACCACATTCTTCAGTTTGTGCATATTATGTAGACTCACACTGTTTATTACACTAAACACAACTAAATTTGGATAAGTTTAGGAGGAGAATTTTATTAAAATATAAATAATTACCCCTTTCTTGGTTTCTCACGCAATATTTACCAGAGTTTATTTATTATGATGTGCTATTTGTTCGATGTTATTCAAATTTTGGTTTGTAAACGAACATAGTTGTCAAAATAACCAGTAGCTGATGAGAGAATTTTAATATATCGGAATTGTTTGAAATACCCGGATTTGTTTGTTATCCCGGATTAAGCTCTATTATAAAAGGGTATTTTGTTTGTAACTGTTTCAGTTTATCATCCTAGTATTCATCACTCAAACGTGGAACATGAAAAATATCATCATACTTATATGCCTGAGTGTGGAATGTGAGAGATTCTATGCAGCAATGAGAGATGTTCAGAGTACCTGTGTAATGCTCATGAAGTCAAGAAGTTGTTCTGGTAAGTAGTATATCTATTTCAATCCTTTTACCATAGTTACTTTAATTGTTTACCGAGATATGCAGAGACAGTTGGGTTTGGCCAGTATAAAAGAGCAAAACGGTACCTAAATATTTTTTTCACCTACGAAAACCTGGCCAACTTTTAACGTATATTCTTTTAACATTGTAGATTCAGCAAAAAGGGTTTGCAGGAACATCCAACGTGTACAGAAGGCATCATTCAAGAAAATGAGCGCGTGCGGCTTGTTCATCATAGACGCCGAGCTACCTCTACAGTTGATAAGTTTTATCACTTCGTATACTATTGTTTTATTAGAGTTTGTTTATTTGTAATATGATTATTAACGCTGAGACACTTACTTCCAGTTGAAATTTACTCAAATATACTACAAATAAACAGTAGTCATCCTAGGTCCTCATTTATTTCGTGTTTGTATTTGAATTCTATAGATAGATCGTTAAAAGGTTGTCATAATATACTAACAAAATTATTGATTTTGTCGGTCTTCCCCTATGTTGATAGCTTTTCCAATGACAATTCTCTCATCTTCATAATGTCGCTTTTTGTTTGGAAAACCCGAAGGGCGCCTGCCCTTTGTCAGCGTGACCACGCATTAATTCCGGTTTTCGGTGTTAGTAAAGATTTTTCAAACTATAATGTAATGACTAATAGAGAAATGTGGAAGAAAGAGACTGTTGCGCCGACCCCCAAATAAATTGGGATAAGGCAGGAATACTAAGTATAATAGCTAAACGACCTCGGTTCAAATATAAGTTTTTAAACTGTCATGGTCACTAACATTATTATTAACACAAACGGGATATTTACCATGTTTACTGTTATGTTCGAGTTCCCGATATTTCGGCACGTTGCAAGCACCATGATTACGGATAACCTGAAAAAAAATATATATATCGGGTGTAATTCAGCAAGTTCATCATGCGGTCTGTTCTAAATAGATATTTGTCATCCTATCCTGTTTGATTTTTTTATCCTTGATTAAAAATAACTAGGTTCTTTATAATTCATTACAATCTAGCCTACAAGACTAATAAGCAATTTTAATCTAATTTAACTTTTTTTTTGTAACAAACATACAATCACAAACACACACACTCACAAACGTTCGCCTTTATAATATTAGTGTGATGTGTTACCACTGCCACATAATATGGCTTAGGTTTGAAACAATTTCCTTATTAAAGGATAAAACTTTTTAGAGACTGTAGTATTACGATTGATGATAGTTCTACAACCAGTCTTATGGAGGGTGTGTGTTTCCCAGTAACTGGGCTGTGGAGGTCAGATAGGCAGTCGCTCTATGTAAAAAAACTGGTATTCAGCTAATTCCGGTTAGACCAGAAGCTGACCCAAAATAATTAGGGAAAGGTGATGATAATAAATTCCTAGAATGAATATGTTTAATGAAGTATTGACACATATTATAATTAAGTATGTTACGTCCATTATTTACAACACATTTAAGAAATTAAAAATAAAGAAAACTACTTACGTGTATCGAAAGCAGTAAATGACATTGGCATATTAAATTATCTTACAATTTATTTAGACCTTATAATATTAAACTATTGGTTGCCATCGTAGGTCTGCTACATTCAAATTAATTGTACAAAACATGTCTTTGTAAAACAGTTAAAAAAATGAGCACTGTTGTGGAACATTTACCAAGTTGTGTTACAAATTTTATTGAAAAAGACACACAGTTGTTACTAAAGCCATTTCATTTGATGTCAATTTTTTACATCCTAGCTCAGTATAGATTACGGAACGGTTTCATCGCTCCAAATAGTTTCCTTTACAACGTCGTTTCAGGCATCTGGTCGCTTACATTAGTAGTTATATATTTCTTCTCAATTTTCAAAAACATATTTACAGGTGAATTGGAAGGCTACAATTTTGTGAAATGTTCCACCAATGTACAGGTATTCATTGTGTATCTCATGGGAAACGTGATGACTTATTTCAACAATGTCATACAGAGATACAACAACGTGTTACTTGCCTTGAAAGTCCAGAATATTTGTGAAATATCCAAAGTAAATGGAAAAAGCTGGAAGAATTTTAATTTGTTGAACTGGATTTACATCATCGTCCTAATTTGTTTTCAAGTTGTCTGGATATTTTTGTTTTACTACGTATTTTCCTCTGTTATATCGATAGATGAGCTTATAACAAACCTGTTTTACGTTATCTTTGATATCAATTTGTTGTACCCTGAAAAGCTCCTGAAAGTTATGTCGGAACATCTTAGAGTATGGGTTGACGATGCTCGAAAGTCAGAAATCGATGCAGACTCAGAAGATGAATTTTATTGGAACAGAAAATTCAGAGTATATATGGATATTTTTGAAGCTTATAAAATTATTGCGAAGATTTTTCCATCACTGGTAAGCCAAGTTGATCTGGTTGTATGTTTTGGATGGAGACCAGAGAAAATGCCAATAGAATTTATTAGGGACGATGTGAATGAAAAGCGAGTGAATGATGACGTGCTGATTGACAGGAGAAAGGAAGAGAACATACATTTGAACACACATACACCCAAAGTAAGATAGAGGAAGAAGGTAAGCAAGGAGTTAAAAAAAAAACTCCACTTAATAAATTAACTTCTAACGGTAAAAACGCCCCTAAATTCATTTGGGATAAAGATGCTACTCTAGCTTTTAATAAACTAAAAGAAGCTCTTGTTACTACTCCTATACTAGCTTATCCTGACTATGATCTCCCTTTTCCAGTACATTGCGATGCTTCTAACTTTGGCATCGGTGTTATGTTAAAAAAAAAACCACTTAACAGTATTGCGTCCTATTATGATAAGTGTGGAATATATCAAATCAAAATAAATATCGTCAAAAAAGGAAGAACTTGTACAAAACTGTAATGTAGGTATATGGATAAATATGTGTAAGGTAGGTAGGTCAGGCGCCGGCGGCTGCCAGCAGTTCGCAATATACGATCTAACTGAGTGCCCGTGTTTTTATTACGTCATCCCGTGGTAGCAAACATCTTAGTGGCGACGAGTGATAATCCTGGATAACCTTTTTGTGAATATCGCGTGCGGATTTAAACATTGTTGAGATGTCGATTGGGAAATTGAGCGAATTTGACGTGAAAACGGGACAGTGGTCATCTTATGTGGACAGGTTGGACATGTATTTCTTGGTAAATAACGTGGCGGAGGAATTAAAGTTGCCTACTTTAATTTCCACAATCGGAGATGAAGCGTACGAATTACTCGTCAACCTATCGAGTCCAAAGAAACCGTCGGAGTTAAAGTACAGTGAAGCTATTAGTGTAATGAGCCAGCACCTACAACCGACGCCATCTTCATTAGCGGAAAGATATCGTTTCCGTCAGAAAAGACAAGGAGCGGATGAAAACGTGGCGACCTACGTCACAGAATTAAAAAGATTAGCTCGCCACTGTAAATTTGCAGCATATTTAAGCGAGAGCTTGCGTGACCAGTTCATATGCGGACTCAAGAGTGACGTCATCAGGCAACGGCTGTTTGCGGAGGATGACTCAATAACATTTATACAAGCCGTAAAGTTAGCGAACGCTTTGGAGGCGGCAGAAAGAGACGCGGCAGTAGTGGATGGATCGTCCACATCTACTCCTAAGTCGGAACCGGTACATTCGGTCACAGCGGATAAGGGGGACCGTAGCGGTGCGAGTCGCAGCAGGAGCGGCGGCAGCATGCAGGCGCGCGGGCGCCGCGGGCCGGGCGGCGCGGGAGGTGGCGGCGGCCTAGCCGCTAGCCGCGGGGCGCGCGCGACTAGCGCATCGGGACGCAGCAACAACTGCACAGCTTGCGGAGCCACTAACCATAGCGTGGCAAGCTGTCGCTACAGGGAGTTCGTATGCAGCAGATGCCAGCATACGGGGCATTTACGTCGGGTGTGTCCGGAGAATGTGGAACGATCGTCGCGAGGAAAAACTTCGTATCGTCGCGGTCGGCGGAATGGAAACATATATTCCGCGGAGGCCGTAAGCGAGTCCGACGTGGAGGACATCGAAGAGAGCTTGAACCTTATTGGGCTCAATAATTATAAGCCAGTAAGTTTACCTATTTGTGTAGATAATACCGAATTAAATATGGAAATAGATACAGGAACTGCGATTTCATGTATAAATAATTGTACCTACGAACGTTATTTTTCACATCTCTGTCTTAAGAACGACGATACAATTTTAAAATTTTATGATGGTACTAAAATAAAACCATTAGGTATAATTCGCCCACGAGTTCGTTTCCAGGGGCAAGAAAGACAGCTAGAATTGTTTGTAATAAAGAACGGTACTACATCTTTGATAGGTAGGCAATGGTTAGCGGAGCTACAAATAAAAATACCTACGCTATCATGTAAAGGAATAAGTAACATGAACTGTGTGCAAATTAATGAAGGAATTGTAAATATTCTCGACAGACATAAGGAATTATTCAGCGGCGGACTGGGTCGGTACAAGGGCGGCAAGGCTACGTTGCGAGTGCGGCCGGGGGCGACGCCGGTGTTCCAGCGCGCGCGGCCCGTACCATACGCGCTGCGCGAGCGCATCGACGCGGAGCTCGATGCCATGCTGCGCGACGGTGTCATCGAGCCCGTCGACTGCTCCGACTGGGCCTCACCCTTGGTGCCGGTGACTAAAGCAGACGGTACGTTGCGAATTTGTGCGGATTATAAAGCGACTCTGAACCCCGCCTTGCTGATCGATCGATACCCACTTCCTAAGATTGAAGATGTGCTCGTAGGCCTGAACGGGGCACAGTTTTTTAGTAAAATTGACCTTTCCCGTGCGTACAACCAAGTAGAACTAGACGATTCAAAAAAATACACAGTTATCAATACTCATCGTGGTCTATTTCAGTATAATAGGTTAGTTTACGGTTTGTCGTCAAGTGTAGGAATTTTCCAACGTATAATGACGAATTTGGTAGGCAATATACCAAATGTGCAAGTCTTTCTCGATGACGTTATAATTGGTGGGAAAAATAAAAGTGAACATTTATGTGCACTAGAACAAGTCTTACAGCGACTATCTGAGAGTGGGCTAAAGCTAAAGCAAGAAAAATGTGTCTTCTTGGTTGATGAAGTAACTTATTTAGGCTACGTTGTTTCAAAAGAAGGTGTCAAAGCGGACAAATCAAAAATTAAAGCTATAAGTAAACTAGAAGCTCCAAATAATATTAGTGAATTACGTTCCTTTATAGGTATGGTAAATTTTTTTTCAAAGTTCATCAAGAATTATAGTTCCATGTTAGCTCCTTTACACAGGTTACTACGGAAAGGCGTAGACTGGAACTGGGATAAGCAGTGTCAGCGTGCGTTCACGCAGATAAAACGAGTTTTAATGGGCACCGAAGTATTAGCGCACTACGATCCCAACAAACCTCTAATCGTGACGTGTGACGCGAGCGCGCGGGGCGTGGGGGGCGTACTGGCGCAGCAGGGGCCGAAGGGCGAGCGCCCGATAGCATATGCGTCACGTTCGCTCACCATCGCGGAGAAAAATTACTCGCAAATACATCGCGAAGCACTTGCTATTATATTCTGTGTACGGAAATTCCATCAATATATTTACGGAAGAAAGTTCATTTTACGTACTGATCACAAACCCTTAGTATCAATGTTAGGTCCGCAAACGGGAATACCAACAATGACGGCAAGTAGAATGCTACGATGGGCAGTGATATTATCGGCATACAATTACGACATAGAATATATTCGCACTAATGAAAATTGCGCAGACGGCCTGTCACGTCTGCCAGAAAATAATATCGTTAAAAATGTGAAGGAGGAATCTATACCTGAGCAAACATACCTGCACTTCGCACAAGATGGGTTGATGCTTGATTATACCGAAATTAAAAAACAAACGGGGAGGGATCCGTTGTTAAGTAGAATATTAAACTACATAAGAGATGGTTGGCCAGATAGGTGTGAAATTCAGAACTTACAACCGTATTTTAATAGGAAACCGGAACTGTACGAGGAGTTAGGTTGTATAATGTGGGGCCACCGGGTGGTGATACCGGAAAAATGCCGGGATAGGACTTTAAAAATAATTCATGAGCCGCACATGGGCATCGTAAAGTCAAAGGCATTGGCACGCAGCTACGTATGGTGGCCGGGCATTGACGAGGCAGTGGAGCGCGAGTGCCGCGCGTGCACTGTGTGCGCCGCGTACGCGGACGACCCCCCGCACGCTGCCCCGCGCCCTTGGCCCTGGCCCGCCAGACCGTGGTCGCGGCTGCATCTTGACTTTATGGGCCCTATATTCGGGAAAACCTATTTAGTTGTAATAGACGCAACATCTAAGTGGTTGGAGGTATTTCAAGTTCCCAGTACGGCAGCAAGTCATACGATGGCTAGGTTGCGCGAGCTGTGGAGTAGGTGGGGAGTCCCTAGGCAAATAGTCACTGACAATGGACCGCCATTCACTAGTAGTGAATTTGCACAATTTGCGCAAAATGACGGTATCCAGCATATATTCACAGCTCCCTATCATCCATCGTCCAATGGAGCCGCGGAAAATGCTGTTAAGACTCTAAAAAGAGTTATTAAAAAAGCGACCATCGAAAATAAAAGTGTAGAACTGGCTTTAAACACATTTTTATTATATTATAGGAATACGGAACACTGCACTACAGGAATAAGCCCATCAGTCGCACTTATGGGGAGACGGTTGAGAACCAAGTTAGACGGTCTAAAACCCGATATGGAAGTTAGAGTACAAAAAGCGCAGCAAGGGCAGGTTGAAAGTGCGGGAGGGACGGAAAGGAGGGTGAAAATAGGAGACGACATTTGGTATCGACAGTATCTTAAGGGGGAGAAATGGTTGCCCGGTACTATAGTTAACTCGTCAGGGCCAAGCAACTATAAGGTACTAGACAGTAATGGTAAACAGGTGCATAGACACATCGATCAGCTTAGGCGTAGGGCGAGGAGTTCTCTGGTAGTCCCCACAGAGTTGTCACGTTCGCCGGAAACTTCAGTCCCTAGGGTAGCACCTACATCGCCCCTCGAGGGCCGGTCGGAGCGGGCGGTGGCCTCTGTGGCGTCGTCGTCGCCTGCGCGAGAGCCGGCGTCGTCATCGCCTCAGAAGAACGAACAGACCGACCGAGATAAAGTAGCAGATGAGTTCTCGACACCGCCGACCACGCCTGTACCGCCCCAGTCTCGCCCCATTAGGAAATGTAGGTTGAATAATGATGTTAATTATAAGATTTAGTTAAGTAGGTAGTAAGATATAGGCCCTGATTTAAGAATGATTAGTTGTTAGCTTTGCAATTTATATCATTAAGTAAATTTTATGTTGTTATCATTAAGTATAGTAACTTGCTGTAATTTAGTTTAGTCGGCTTGTTGTTAATTAGTGGTGGAGGGATGTAATGTAGGTATATGGATAAATATGTGTAAGGTAGGTAGGTCAGGCGCCGGCGGCTGCCAGCAGTTCGCAATATACGATCTAACTGAGTGCCCGTGTTTTTATTACGTCATCCCGTGGTAGCAAACATCTTAAAAACAAGATAACATGTAAAGTCAACTGTGTTATGTGTGTGTAAGTGTGTGTGTGTGTGTGTTATATGTAATTATGTAAAGTCGGATTCACATTAGACTCACATAAATAAATGAAACGAAATGAAATGACTTACGTGTCGAGGTATAGGTAATTGACCAACCAAACGTGGTCAAAAGATTGTCGTATCACAACGAGTTTTGATTAGATAATACTTTGTCATGACGCGTAATGACACGACACAACACAGTATAATGTGGATTCGGCGTAAGGTTCTGTAGTTTGCGCCTATCTGAAAGAAAATTGCGAAAAGGCATTACAGTCTGGGGAAATTTACAGTCATTGAATTTTTAAGCAAATTGATACCCTGCGTCTATTTTCCGTGATATAGCCGTAACATAGCACAACTATCATAGAATGACTGATCAAAATTTGCTTAATAATTATTTTCCTAAAGTTTACGAATCTAATAAACACCATTTCATTTCAGATTCTTTTTTATTGCATTGACACATTCACCAATGGTGTTCTAGCTATATTCTTACGCATAGAGTTAGCAAAAGTAGTTGGCGCTAGCACAACTGAAGTAAGTGTCTTCAAAGAAATATTTATTTACGTAACGACATTTATGTTATACAAAATGTTAATGAAGGCAAGACCTCAGACACATCAATTACAATATTGAACTATAAGCCCAAAAAACCGGCCAAGTGCGTGTCGGACTACGTACAATGAAGGGTTCCGTAGTTGGGATGAAATTATCCTAAGAACAAACTTAACATTATAGATGAAAAACATGTTCTCCCATACATTCCAACAGTAAATGTAAGTTTGTACTCACAATATTGAGAGATTCACCATGTTATTTTAAGACCACAAACTTCTTATAGGTTTTCCTGTAATTTAGGTACCTATAGAACTATTTTCTGTATTTTTTTCAAAATTCTAGGCTCCGGGGAATGGTCGATTTTCGTCTATTTTCTTAAGTAACTTTAAAACTATTTATTTTAAAATTATAAAAAATATATATTTGAGACCCTCATAGTAAGTAGGTACAGTTTGCAAAACTTTTTTTTTAAATTTTTTTATTTGCCCCCAAAAATTGACACCCATATTCAAAATTAATTTATTTACTTTAGCCGTACGTGTTGGGGTCACAGAAATCCATATGTGTACCAAATTTCAACTTATTCGGTCCATTAGATTCGAAGCAAAGTGGCTGTGACAGACGGACAGCACACGAGTGATCCTTTAAGGGTTTCGTTTTTTCCTTTTGAGGTACGGAACCCTAAAAACTGCCCAGTAATGGGACAGGTTGAAAAAGCAAAAAGAACTCCACAACTGTTATGGATCCTCCTTAGTCGTTCACTCTTGACAGAGTGGTCGTGGTTGATGACTCTGCATTTTCTTTGGCCAAAGCAGCCCTCGCGATGCTCCTCCACTTATTCCGGTCTGCCGCGTCTCGAAAGTTCTGAACGATGGAGGTTTGTGTTGACGCTTTGATAAGGTCTGTCCAACGCGTAGGTGACCGACCGCGTGACCGCTTGCCCTCCACTTGTCCCTGGACAATGAGTCGTTCCATGGAGTGTTCGTTACGAACCACGTGGCCGAAATATTTGATAATTCGTGTTTGCACAGTCGACGATAATCTCTCTTTGACCTTTAGTTCCTCCAGGATCGAAACATTGGTCCGAAACGCTGTCCAGGGAATCCGCAGCAGTCGCCGCCAGCACCACATCTCCAGTGCATCGATTTTGCGTCGGTCTTTGAGGCGAACCGTCCACGTTTCTGCGCCGTATAGGAAAATCGGGAAGACTAGGCTTCTCATTAGGCGGACTTTTGTGGCTTTGGTGATATTACGGTTGCACCAGACTCTTTTAAGCTTATCAACGGCAGATCGTGTGATAGCACATCTCCTTCGAATCTCGTCTTCACATCCTCCAGTGTTTGTGATGGTGGAACCGAGGTACACATAAGATTGGACAACCTCGCAGTTGCCAACCATAGAGATGTCAGGATGGTTTAGTTCAGCTCGGTCCACGATCATCATCTTGGTCTTGTCTCTGTTGACCGTTAGTCCGAAGGAGAGGCTTGTTGTCTCTAGACGGGTCAGCAAGTGTTCCATGTCTTCTCTTGTTTGTGTGAGAAGAGTAGTGTCGTCGGCATATCTTAAGTTAGATACCTTCCGACCTCCCACTGAAATACCTTTGTCCCATTGATCCAAAACGATTCTCATAATGCATTCCGTGTAGATGTTGAAAAGGAGTGGAGAGAGTATGCACCCCTGTCGGACACCAGCGTGTGTATGAAAACTTTTCGAGTCAACGTCGTCTATCCGAACAGTCGCAGTTCCGACCTCGTAAAGTCGGCGTATGAGACGAACTAGGTGGATAGGTACTCCCATTTGAATGAGTACGTCCCATAACTTATGCCATTTTACGGTATCGAAGGCTTTGCGAAAGTCAACAAAGCAGATGTAGAGTGGGATGTTAAACTCTCTAGACTTTTCAATTATTTGTCGAACAATTAGGATCTGCTCTCTTGTTCCTCGACCCTTGACGAATCCCGCTTGCTCAATAGCTATTTCGGGATTCAGAAAAGCTCGTAGTCTGGTATTGATAATATGAAGGAGTACTTTGCTGGCGTGTGTAATTATAGATATAAGTCTGTAGTTGCCACATTTCTGTTTCTGTTTTCATAAGTCTGTTATGGATACCGACATCTAAACACGAAAAAATCAATATGCCTAGCCTTTTCCCAACTATGTTGGGGTCGGCTTCCAGTCTATTTATTTATTTTAACATACAACGGCCAAGGCCTGTTACATTAGTTAAGACACAAACACATTATTTAAGTACAATAAGAAAAGTATACAACGACACGACAGTCATACGCTGTTCTCACAATACTCCAGACATACCCACTGACAAGTTCTTCTTCCATTCATTCGCGAACACATCACAGTCAGGCTTAGCGTCCAAGAGAGCGTGCGAGATGCATCTAACCGGATGCAGCTGAATACCAGTATTTTACATGGAGCGACTGCCTATCTGACATCCACAGCCCAGTAACTGGGTAATACGATACCCCTTGGTAGGTAGGTAATACGGGCTGGTATCCGCAACTCCACGACAATGCGCGTATTTTGCGCATTTTTGCTTTTTTTGAGTCAGTGGAAGTGCAACTATGAGCAAACTGCAAATTAATTTTACGTGGCCAATTAAACAATGTTTGTTCCAGCTTACATTATCATCGCTAACTCTATTATGGTTGGTTAAGAACATGTCAAAACCAAAGCAATAGAAGTAAGCACTTTCTTTGAATAAAGAAATACATACACTGACATTTGTCCGTTTGAAGAAACTTCCTCGCCTGAGTACGCCATGATAACGGCTTCAATGGCTTTAAGCTAGGTCGTCGTAACTAAGGGGCAAATTTTTTGATTTAATTATCTGAATGTTCACAGAAATGCAAAAGAGAGTCTGCAAGAATATCCAACGAGTACATACTACTTCCTTCACGAAAATTACTGCTTGTGGACTGTTTGTCATTGACGCGGCGCTCCCCTTACAGTTGTTTAGTCTCCTTACTACTTACAGTCTTGTTGTCTTACAGTTCGAGCTTCTGTAATCCTGGTAGATTGTTATCGTTAGTTTTTGTTGATTGTCTGTTTTTAATGTTAATGTTAATTACTTAAAAGACATTAGTGCATGGTCCCTATTTTACGCTTTTACGTTTAGTCTCCTTACTACTTACAGTCTTGTTGTCTTACAGTTCGAGCTTCTGTAATCCTGGTAGATTGTTATCGTTAGTTTTTGTTGATTGTCTGTTTTAATGTTAATGTTAATTACTTAAAAGACATGAGTGCATGGTCGATATTTTACGCTTTTATATCTGTGGAAAATTGTATACCTACTTATTTTCATTGGCTAATAAAACGAACATCTTTTCCAAACGACGCTTTATTTTCTTTCATAATTTTGTGGTAATTTTTCCGACAGATGTATGTAGAACATAAAATAAAATGTTAGAAAATAGTACATTTTGATACAAGTGGAGAACGTTTGTTATTGCATTCGAGGCGGAATTAACACCCGAGCCGTAGGCGAGGTTGTTTTTGAGCAGAGAACTGCAATAACAAATGTCCACGAGTATCAAACGACGTTTTTCAATACACTTTTGATGAAATAAAATAAAATAACGGAAAATATTTTTGTCATGAATTATTAGGAAACTATGATTTAAATTTTCTTTTTTTCCGCGCTTTGCTTTCGCCAAGTTGAAGGAGAAGCAAAGGTATAAAACCGATAAACAGCCTAATATGAAAAATAGAAAATTCAAATATTTTTGAGTTTAGATCACAAATAAATGTTAATTCGTTCATAAACGTTTTTTTATTGTAATAATCATAGTTTTTGATGATATTCTATTTATAAACATTTTTGAAATATTCAAAAAATATCAACGCCGTAAAGATGCATATCTCTTTGCCGAAATTAAAAAAAAACATTCACCTCCGAATAGAGAGTTGTGAATAGAGGCATTGAACCTATTTGGACTAAGTATAGGTATAAGTTCTCTGTTGCAATTTTTATCCCCGCACACGTGCGGGAAAATTAAAAACCGCACGCGTGTGAAATACATTGCATTGTGAACCTAATCGTAGTGCGATATGAACCAGTTTTCGAGGAAGTGTATTGAAATAGTACATTTCGATTCAAGTGGAGAACGTTTGTTATTGCATTCGAGGCGGAATTAACACCCGAGACGTAGGCGAGGTTGTTTTTGAGCCGAGAACTGCAATAACAAATGTCCACGAGTATCAAACGACGTTTTTCAATACATTTTTGAAGAAATTAAATAAAATAACAGAAAATATTTTTGTAATGAATTATTAGGAAACTATGATTTAAATTTTCTTCTTTTTTTCCGCGCTTTGCTGTCGCCAGATTGAAGGAGAAGCAAAGGCATAAACCCGATAAACAGCCTAATATGAAAAATAGAAATTTAAATTATTTTCGAGTTTAGAACGCAAATAAATGTTAATTTGTTCATAAACGTTTTTTTTAAATGTAATAATCATAGTTTTTGATGATATTCTATTCATAAACATTATTTAAATATTCAAAAAATATTAACGCCGTAAAGACGCATACCTCTTTGCCGAGATTTAAAAAAAACATTCACCTCCGAATAGAGAGTTGTGAATAGAAGCATTGGAGCAATTTGGACTAAGTAGGTATAGGTATAAGTTATCTGTGGCAATTTTTATTCCCGCACACGTGCGGGAAAATGAAAAATCGCACGCGTGTGAAATACATTGCATTGTGAACCTAATCGTAGTGCGATATGAACCAGTTTTCGAGGAAGTGTATTGATAACTTTACATAAAACAAAAAAGATCGATATCATTAAATTTACTTTAAATAAAGTGAAAACTTCGAAAACCAAAAACGAATAAAATAACTTTCATATAAAACTTAACAGCTTCTGAAGTCGGTGCCAAGCTAAGGTGCATTGAAGAATTGAAGACACCGACTCAGAAGCTGTTAAGTATTTATTTATTTGTATAAATGCCTTAAAACTACCATTACAAGACTTAACCTACATAATAATAATATATCTAAAAATCATTGTTTATAACATAATCTAAACAATAGTACTTTTGCGAATTCACCCCAGTAACATGTAAATACATCAATTTCGACCTGAATATGATTGATGGTGCGAATTGCTCGAGTCAGAGGGGTTTTGTCCAGCAAGTTGGTCCTGGCTGATGGTACGCAATGGTAAGCAATGGCGGGGGGCGTCGCCTCCACACATAACGGTCCGGTACGTACAAGTGCAACCGCTGCAGCACTCTTGGGTTGTGCTCTGTACCTCGAACCAGGGGGCCTACTCCCTAAGCACGAAGCCCGTAGTTTCGGCCTTCGTTACGGGCGTTTCTTACTCCGTATCACTTACGGATGGATGATTGGTTCGGGGCCGAACGAAGTATGAATGACAACATGATTTGCCAGTTATCCCTACTCTCGATATGCTTTTCCCCGTCCGAAAAATTTAACTTTTACTCTTGTTTTGATGGATCGTAATGTCAGACGGACGTATGAACGGACGGACGGCAAGACGGACGGACTTAGGGAGTAGGCCCCCAGTTTCACTGTGTACGACACCAGTGCAAATTCCCGTCGTATCAAGTGACAACGCGCGATGCGCGCAGCCCTGTGCGATTCAACTGGCCGAACCGGTATAAACCCGTTTCTCTTCGTAAGTGACGTAGCCGCCAGTGGTACGCACACACGCGCCACACACGCGCCACACACGCGCCACACACGCGCCTCATGCTTGTAGCGTACCTATCATAGCGCAGTGGTTTGAAGCTTGGCCTCTGTAATACTCTGTGGCTTTACTATCTGCTACCAAATAATGTTCAATTAAATACATTTAATTTTAATGACTATTGGAGCCCCAGGCTTATCTTAAAGTAATTTAGGGCATTGTAGTTTTTTTTGAATAAGCAATATTATTATAGTTTCCGAGATATAAAAGTTTACCTATTAATATTAATACAAACGGGATATTTACCATGTTCACTGTTATTATATAAAAAAAAAAAAAAAAAAGTAAAAATAAAAATATCGGGAACTCAAATATAATAACAGTAAACATGGTAAATATCCCGTTTGTGTTAATAATAATGTTAGTGACCATGACAATTTATCTTAAAGTAATTAAGGACATTTTAGTTTTTTTGAATAAGTCAAAATTATTCTAGTATCCGAGATATTAAAATTTACGTATTATTATTAATACAAACGGGATATTTACCATGTTTATTGTTATTATATAAAAATAAAAAAAGTAAAAATAAAAATATCGGGAACTCAAATATAATAACAATAAACATGGTAAATATCCCGTTTGTGTTAATAACCATAACAATGTTAGTGACCATGACAGTTTAAAAACATGTTGGTTACCCGGAGACATTGCTCTCGAGTGTACCTACTGTGTTATTTAAAACTCGTTCTATTGATGTTGATGTTTTGTAAAAATAAAAGATGCGAAACGAATATAATTGATTTAATTATTAAATACAAGACATTACAGTAATGCGAACTGCAACAGCACAATAGTGTACTTAGTGAGCAGCGCCATCACACTTAGTGGGTGACTTATGTCTACGTAGAACAGGCCACAGGCACTCATATTGCCGTATGAAGCTCGGTGTAAACGCCGAATATTCTTACAAAGACTCCTTTCCTCACCTGTAAATGTATTAAAAAAATCTTTTATGACTAGCATCTTGAAATCCCGAATACCCACATTATATTTCGGAGTTATATTTCGATCCTATTTATTTAAATGGGAACAATGCACGTACCTTACAGCAGTGCTATTCTGTAATCATCTCACCGTGAAAACTTAAGTGAAGTGAGCGTGGAGTGAGCTGTCAGTGTCATTCCACCTGATGCTAGGATGGACCAAGCACATTTTTACAGTCATAATCCAGATTTTAATAACATTTTTATGCTATTCTAGTGATCATTTCATATTATTTCAAAGCTAGTATTTAAGTGTCTAAACAATACTATTTAAAGGGTTTTTAAATAAAATGGCAAAACAGAAATTGAGTTTTGTCTGAATTTCTATTTGACTATTTTATTTTAAAACCGCCTAAATAGTAATGTTTCGACACCCTCTAGCTTAAAAATAATATAAAATGATTATGTTATAAAATTAGCATAAAAAATATAGATAAAATCTCGATTATGACTGTAAATGTAATTTGGTCAATCCCTATCATCCGTGGGATGACACTGACAGCTCACTCCACGCAAGTTTTCACGGTGAGATGTTTACAGAATCGACCAGTAGATACATACAGAGTATAATTTAGTGTTTACACTTGAAATTAGCCGTAGTCTGACTGCGGCTAATTTCTATTGTAAACACTAAATTTCTAGTGTAAACACTAAATTATACGTTGCCAGTCTATTAAAACTTTATGAATTTAGCAAGATTCATTATTCAAGATAGATCTTTTAATTGAGATATCTCCGCTCTCTACTTAATCACATCATTATATTCAAAGATTCGTTTTAGAAAAGATTAGATCAGATAGCATGTGGGGTATCTTATGAAAGAGCGCTGTTTGCACATTCTCAAACATTTTTTTTAATTTTTTTACGCCGCATAGTTTTCGACTTTTGATGAAAACTATTAAAACATCCCCCGTCCCCCTCCCCCTTATCTCCGAAGTTTGCGTAGAGAAAAATCTGAATATGACAAGTTTATGTATATATTACAGGAAAAATAAAACGATGTCTCTAAATAGCACAGTATTTCAGAAATCATCAACAAAAATTACATATTAAATGATGGTTCGGAACCCTCGGTGCGCGACGCCGACTCGCTATTGACCGGTTTTTTTCATTAGGGATTTCTCAGTAGGTAATAGTCCGAAGTCTGGATTGTGCCGGGGTGATGGCAATAAGCTCGGCCCCTTTTACATGGGACTTAAGGCTGCTCCTTCTTAAAATACGGCGAAACTAAGTAACTTTGTAACCATCTTTTACAGTAACTATAGCATCTCTCTGATAGTAAAAAAATACACAGTAATCTACAATACATAAGAAGTGATTTCATGTGTCCCGAAATCTATTTTAGTTTGTAGAACTAAGGAAAAAAAACCTAAATCCAGGTCTATTTGGGTCTATTTTTTCGAGTTGTTACCATACTACTCCTACAGTTTTCATTAAAAGTGTTCATTTTATACAGTTCTTTACAAACTAATAAGGAATGATTTCTTGTCATTACTTTTTTAGTTTAATCAACAGATTTTTTGTAAATCGATAATTATTTCATATTTTGCAAGCGTTGTGTCATCGCGCTTCTCTTTCTTTTCTATGCAGTCCGACAGTAACCGCGCTTTTTGCGACGGACAAGCCTTAAGCACAACTGGCGCAATGTGGATGTTTTTACACCTTTACACCTCTGCCTAGTCCTTTATGGATCATAGGCGTGAATGAATGTTATTATTTTGAGAAATCTTTCGAATACAGTATTTTACTCTATATGAGAAAAAATCTAAAAATATTTTATTTAGATAGCTTAGGCAAAAAGTAGTCGGAAAATATTAGTTTTAGTTCGTAAAATAACAATATAAAGAACAATGTCAGATGTCCATAGTAACTTTGGCTCAATATTAATTTGTCATGGACAGTGAAAATTCTTACGTTTTCTTGTGTAGTTTAATGTCAAAAGCTTTACTTTGATTTTTACTTTTACACTGAAATTCTAAAAAAGAAGTTAGTCAGACATTTTAAATTGGAGGTTATGTATTTTTACACAGAGTAAATTAAACAAAAAATCAGTACCTAATTGAAGAGTTTTATTCTTTTTCACAATTATCATTCATTATCACTATCATCAAATTCAATTAACAAATCATCAAGGAATTGTGCAGGGGGCTCAATATTGTTTTGGTGCTGAGCCCAACCTAAATACCATAACATGGTCATAGTGTGGGAACAGCATCCCACAGTTCGTTTACCTATCTTACAATTACAATAATATTGACTTATTGCCTCTCTCCCATTTAAGCTGTTATCAATTAGAACATACACAAAATATGCTTTTCTACTGATATGGCGACTTTGAATTTTGGCTCTTAAAAGCCAAGAGTTTTGAGAGAGAGACAATTGTTCTCTTAAATTGTTAATTGATGCCTCCCTACATAATTGGATCTTATATCGGCCATTAAAGCGGATATGCTCACCGTAATATGATCGGGCCTGACGGATTTGGTAAGTACCACAAGCTATTAAAATCAAATCGTGATACTCAAGCTGAGGAAACTCAGTGACATTGCTGTTATCAACATTTATATCTGAGAACTGTGCCGATCTTCTGTTATAATTATTATGTATAATAAACTCACTTAATGTATTACTTTGGAACATTTTCTGTTGTATAATTTGTAATATCTGGGCAGCATCAAACCTGTCTGTGAGGGGTGGTCGAAACCTATTGATTAGGGCAGCAGCTATGGAAAAGTCAATCATGACATGTGGTGAAGCTCTATTGTTGAACTCATGTCGGAATATTTTAAACCGCTGCTTAAAAATCCCATTCATAACTTCAACCACCCATCTACAAATAGTAACAGCCCGAGTTTTGTTTGCCTCTAATGTTGACAACTGATTTTCATGATCCTGTAATGATGATGACATATGCACAGAGTAGTTACAGTTTTGCAACAATGGGGCTGCATCTCTGAATCCTCTATCGAGAATAAACACATCGCCTCTTGAAAATATTGACGCAATGGACTCTCTGGGTTTCGAAACTCGTTATTTACAATATCAGCATCAGATGTTACGGTTGGATAGGGACCCAAAATCTCAATTATATAACCGTCACAACATACAAACAAGAACGGCTTTACTAAATTCCTATATTTATGCAAAGAGTAAGTTTTCTTTTGATAGGCATAGTTGGCACTTTTATTACAATATATGTAGGTTCCATCAACTATTATTATTGGTCTCCTCACACCCTCATTTTCAGTGCCACCAAAAAAGCCATTTGGTATTAAAAGATTTATTTGTGCTATCTCTTCTCGTGTAATGTGACCTATACCTAAATGCCTTGGAACTAAATCTTGATGCAAAAGTTCTCTTACTCTTGCCATTAAACCCTCTAATGTAGTTCTAGGAACTTGAAACAAAGAACTTATACGATCTCCAGAGTCACCATTTCTTAATTTCATTAAAAATGCAGCGATGGCAGTTGAACTTCTGTGCATATTCGCTAGCCGTGGAGTTTCGAGTAATATATTTCTGAAGTCTTCCTTACTCATACCAAACCAATAATGCACCAGGTAGTCATCCATATTTTGGACATCTTCAAAGTCAATAGAGGTCTGATGTTTTAATAATTCTGTAAAATCATAAATATTTTGTGCCGTAAATGTGTGGATAACATTTTCAGGTTCCATCAATTCAGGCCAGTCGTTGCTCCTCAAATGGTGAGAACAAATTCGACAGTTTTCTGGCACATAATAATTATACTTTGAAAATAAACGTCTTCTAATTGATACTGGAACATTTAATCTCTCATGTTGACGGCAATCAGGGAAAAAGCAATGAGCCTGAGTGTCTGATGCCCGTCCAAATTCCAATAACTCAATGACATTCATAGGCACCTGTGGGACTGGCAACGTCGATGATGGCCCTGGTGTTGGAGTGACAGATGGCTGAAATTCTTCTACAATTGACTGACTTGATTCACTCTCCACATGCAATGGTGTTGATACATCAGAGGCTATTGATGGTTCATGAATACTTGATGATGATGGTGTGGTTAAATTCTATTGAACAGAACGGTAACTTCTTTGCCAACATGGGTGACAGATCTCATCTGTAACAAAACACAAAAAAAACTTATTGCAATCAGAAAAAACACAATAGTTCATTCATCAACCAGCAATACATAAAATCATGGAAGGATCTTGCTTACCTGTAGTGGTGCAATGTGTTGCTCTATCACGCGTCTGGCGTTCTCTTTCTGAACTGTTATTTAAGGCGTGAGACCTTACACGATGCAATGAATGACCGCAACCAATACAAAGATTTCGATGCACAATTGATTCAGTTGGCGCATTGCTACTTGTTGGATTACTTGTTTGTTCAACTAATAACAAACAGTAATGACAAACAACACTGTCATTTGGAATCTAAAACAAACAAAATACAGTTGTGTTGCAAATTAACATTTAGCTTAGTTAGAACAGTTGACATTACATTAATAAGAATCGTACTTTACCTCAGAAAGTGAAGTCCATTGTCGTAACAATGAACGGGCATCGTCAGATTGTACTAAATGCCGTTGCATCCGGAACACATTTATACCACAATTAATACAACTTACTTGATGGGACAGTGTCACAAAATGTGTGGTATGGATATATAACAATAAGTCTTTATCGCAACCGCAGAGGAATTTGAGAAGGAAACAATAGTACTCATAGAAAAACACCCACAACAACACAAGATGTTTGACATCTTGTCATCGTCATGACAGATCTGCAGAAGAAAGACGTAACCTAACAGGGTTGCCATTAAAGGCGATTGAGTTATCGAACACAGATCAGGAAAATCGATTTGTTGAATTTCGTTTTTATATTCTTTAAAAAATACTATTATGTATTTATAATAAACACGATAACGTAATATTTAGGTAAAAATAATAATAATAAAAGACAATTGTAAGATGTTAAATACAAAATAAAGAGTAAATCGCTTTCATTATTAAGAATAATCGATTACAGTGGCAGAACAGGCAAGTACCTGACACTTTTTTTTTTTTAAGAAAAACCTGTATTCAAGAACATGATTAGTAAAATGATTACTTATTAAAATTATTTCCTTTTCGAACAGTTCTCGAAAAGAAATAAATATTGTTTTCTATGTTGAATTTTATATTTAAATTGTTGTAGGTAAAAACCTTTGTGTCCGTGTGAATTTAGCTTTAAAAGTTGTGTAGGCCGAAACCTGACATTGTTCTTTTAAAATTCAATTCAAAGTTTTCAGTTTTTAGGGTTCTGTACCTCAAAAGGAAAAAACGGAACCCTTATAGGATCACTCGTGTGTCTGTCTGTCCGTCTGTCCGTCTGTCACAGCCAATTTGCTCCGAATCTAATGAACCGATTAAGTTGAAACTTCGTACATATATGTATTTTGGTAATCCAAACACGGACATGTAACGTAAATAAATGAATTTTTAATGTGGGGGTCCCTTTTGGGGGGAAAAAAAGTACAATTAAAAAAAAAGTTTTGCAAACTGTACCGTGTGACATATCAAATGAAAGGTCTTACTGTGAGGGTCTCAAATATATATTTTTTTTATAATTTTAAAATAAAATGTTTTGAACTTATTTAAGAAAATAGACGAAAATAGACCATTCCCCCCCCCCCCTTATCTCCGAAACTACTGAGCCTAAAATTTTGAAAAAAATACAGAAAATAGTTCTTAACTATCAGAAGTTTATCAATTTTAGGTCAAGTTTAGGTCTTATAAATCTATATATATAAAATTCAAAGTCCTGACTGACTCATTGACTGATAATAATGAACGCACAGTCCAAACCACTGGACCTAGAGACATGATATTTTGCACATAGATACCTTATATAGTGTAAACATCCGTTAAGTAAGATTTTTTGGAAATTCCATATAGTGGATGAAAGTTAGTATGAAAAACCTTATCTCTTGAGTTATTAGACTTGAAACTTAGCACGAATATTCATCTAAGGTATTTTTTGTGGATGGGAAATCATCAAATGACTTCTCCCGCTCTGGGTGGAGCGGAAGGGCGTGTCATACTGTTACTGACTAAAACCCACCCGTGTTCCTTCAGTTGCCTATGGCAGGGCCACGGTATCTCTTTCGAACAACCCGCGACCCCAGAAGACGAGATTGGTGGGTGTCAAAGTTTGTATGGAGGAATTTTAACACGCGGTCCGATTTACTCAAAACTCAGTTTTTGTACTTGAGACCAAAAATGAAGATTAACTAACGTGTATCAGGGTTTTCCAAAAATCTCCCCTTAAGGCGTGAAAAGGGGTAGTAAACTTTACAGCGGAGGATTTTATTGGGGATTGATTAACTCGAAAATTGGTGTAAATAATGTTTGAGCCAAGTTATGGAAACATCCCAGACGATTTTTGAAATTCTACACCTGTGGGCGTGAAAACAGGGATACAGTTTATATGAAAAATCTTATTAATTTGGTTAATGAAATTGAAACTTAACACAAATACTTGCTTATGGAGGTAAGTAATAAAGTTTGTCATTATTAGTTTTTCAAAACTACCTCTCAAAGGGGGTTTAGGGATGTTAAAGTTTGTATGGAAGAATTTTAAAGCGCAGTCCGATTAACTTGAAACTCAGTATTTATAATTTTGATGTAAAATGAACAATAATAAGAAAATTAAAACCCATGAAATCAGACATCCACGCGGGCGAAGCCGCGGGCAGTCTAGCTAGTATCTCAATATTGTGCGTACAAACTTACTAAGCCTACGCTGTCCGTCCGTCCGTCCGTCCGTCTGTCACAGGGCTGTATCTCATGAACCTTAATAAGTAGACAGTTGAAATTTTCACAGATTGTGTATTTCTATTACGACTGTAACAACAAATAATAATAAAAATAAAGTAAAGTTAAAATTTTGAAGGGGGCGGTCCCCATACAAAAAACTATTCATTTTGAAGAAAAAAAAATTAACCTGTCTGTGGGGTGTTATTTTCTAGAACTCATCGAGTAGAGTACAAAGATATTTTTATTTTTTTTATCTTCTAAAATGAAGAAATAGGGAGCCGTAAAAGTTGTCAATTTTATACCATTTTTGTACGAGCTCTATTATATAATGTACCTTATACTGTATTTAATCATCAAATACTAAAAACGGTGATTCATAAGGTATTTTGTTTAAATATGGGCGATTTTCTGCAACTGCAAAAAATAACCTTGTAATTTACAGTGTCACTATGAAATACAAAGTTGTCTTTGCGATTGTTAAACATATAATATGGTACGGAACCCTTTGTGTGCGAGTCCGTCTCGCACTTGGCCGGTTTTTTAATCTGTTTTCTAACACCATGAAAGTAGCCGCCATGTTATTACGTCATACCGCTCTGTAAATTAAAAAGTGTCAATGTCAACTGTCAACTGATCAGTGTACATAAAGTGTTTGTTTACACGGTGAACTGACGTCATGACCACAGAGCAATATGGCGTCCACTGCGTTGAGCGTTTTCGCGCATTTGAAAATGTAAAATTAAAATGCATATTCATGGCACTTATCGATTGAATAAATTTTTTGTGGTTTTTTGGTGGCTTATTAGCACTATAGAATCTAATTGAGCCACTTTTCAAAAATGGGTGTAATACCCTATTACCCCTGTTTCAAAACGAATAACTAGAAATTTTATTATTACCTGTACAACTTGATGCCAAAACAAGTATACATAAATCTTGTGATATTTTCATAGCATCATAAAACGCATGGGTGTAATAGCAGAGTACGATTTGAATGACCAAGCACTTCAACATAAATGCATATAGTAATCCCTGTACGATGACTATCCCCTGGAAAAAATAAACAACAAGAATAGAATGACAACAAACATTGTTGCAGCAATTAAATTAATGACAGTCAAATCATCAAACTCACACAATCCGGATTTTTGGAATAGAAATGTAAAAAATCTATCAATACTTGAACTTTAATCAAACCAAGGAAAAAAGTCTCTGCTGTGTGATACAGTACCTAAAAATTATAATTATTAATTAAACATTTTTATTTTCAGAAATCTTTTAAACAGTCTTTTGAACAAAATTTTACAAAATTTGTCTACGTACGGATAGTTGAAAAACTTTTTTGTAAATATTGTAGCATTCTAGTATTTGAACATAAACATGGCCCATCATATTATTACAACTCAATACACGACTGCCATTGTTCAAAGAAAGTATAACTTTTGTATTCCAATGTACAACCTTCTCCGTTAGTAACTTCATCAAGCATATCGCATAAAATACATTACAATCGATACTACCCAAAACAAATAAGCAACAAATGACATACCATGGAGGATGCCAATAGACTACGTATACATAAATACATGTCATGATATGGAACACGAAGAGTAATATGACACTAAACCAATTTCTTCTAACAACCAACTTGGTAGTGTCAAAATTTTTAATTGCTCTATGAATTTTTTGAAAAGTCAAAATGAATTTGACATTGTCCTTTGTATAAACAAAATGGATGAAAAAGTTCAAGACGAAACCCGAAACATAGAAGAGGCAGTCGAAAATAGTCGCGAAGTAGAGGAAATTGACAGTCTGGTATCGTTGCATATTTTCGTCAAACAACATCGCAGTCATTCGGTACGAATTCAACGATATGCAAATTACAAGCCCACACCATGATATAAGATTTCTTGTACGATCATTTGGATACACGAAGTTATTTTTGATTCGATACTTAGGATTTAGCGACAGAGTTTGCATCAAATTCAAAGGCAGAAACATCGACTGCACATCTTTGTCTACGTAGCTACACAAAAACACATTGTCACGACGCGCTCTAGACTCCATTTTAAATGATGTTCTTCAAAAATGTACGATATGACTAATATTGATTAAAAGCTTCACATCAATTATAGTGCCATGTTTATCTGACTTAAGTAATCACATTTTAAATAAGTAGGCACCTACAATCCTACAATGGAAATATTTTATGAAAAAAAAGTACACGCACATTGAGGTACAGTGGGCTGCATCAATTGGGTACCCCAGTTGTATTAAAAGTAACTTTGCTACAACTTTGCAATTCAAACAATACATCCTTAAGAATAATACAAAAAGTGTTTCTAATGCCCGGACGAGATTCGAACCATCGACTCATTGGTTATAGAACGATTACCGCTAGCTCTTACCAACTAACCCAGTTAGGTAGTTAATATCTCAACGAATTATCAATCTACTTGGCGTTATAACTCTGTCTCTGTCTATGAAATCGCAGTGAATGAATAGTTTGTTATTAGAGGGTAGTTATGCATACATTTTACTACGCTCATACAAAGTTACCGCGGCATGTCTAATGGTAATGAGAAACGTCCAAACGGACTCCTTAGATTGCGTTGATTTTAATTTAAAAACTTGTTTTTTGTGGGACCGAATAGAGGATCTGGGACAAGCATGCACAGAGTAAGCTGCTTCAATCCTGAGTTGAGCTACACGATTGTTGACAAATGCTTGCACTGACTGGACGGGTCCACTCAAATTGGTAGGTATGGTTCTTTCCTCAAAAAACCATTTCAGATATGGATCTACATGGTCCTCACATGATCTGACCAAGATTATGTCTGGACATTAAAAGTGACTTTGAACCCGTGAGTTTGTTTCGCCATTTCTTCTCAGGGTCGAGATAGGAAATGTCGACTTCATCTAGCTTATTTTTTATTTAATTTTTTTAATATGACGTGTTCACGTGTAAAAGTGATTCCGTTATCCTATTTACGGAATAAACAATTTTATTTCATATAAATTCACGTATATTAGGGGTACAGTGTTTTTCTAAGTTTTTTAACTTAATGTTAAAAAAAAATAATTTTAAGATTTCTTAGTAGTTGGTGAAGTATATGATTAATTATGAGATTTGGAGTTTTTATTTCTAATCTATAAGTGCAGTTTTAGTTGATCAGCGGGTATTACCCACTGCTCCACTATTCATAGTTGAGCAATTACCAGTTGAGCTGCAATTACCAGTTGAGCTGTCGGTATTACCCACTGCTCAACTTTATGCAGTTGAGCAATCTAGTTGAGCAGTGGGGAAGAAGTGATAAACTTATTTATTCACACAAACATAATGTACTGTTTTTGCAAAATACAAAAACCAACTTCGGACTATCGCGGATTTGAACCCACATGTCTTATGAGGGCTACCCAATTGATGCAGCCGACTGTATATAAAAAATCAACAAAACATTTTAAAATAAAAGTGTTTAGACGTAAAAAACTCAAAAATCCAGACTAAATAGAAAATATTTGAATGATTATTTTGTTATTGATTTATTGTAACGCTTGGTGTTATTAAAGATAATCCGATCAGAAAAATCTTGTTTTCACAGTGACAACGCTAGATGCCATTTCCCATGTGGGTGAACTTGGCAGATCATTTCCCAGCAGAGCATAAAAAAAGTGAGTTCTATTCGCATGCGGCAGAGTTCTAGAGTTCCTTATACTTAAAAAAAATAGTTCTGGCGTTTTGGCCTGAAAAAAGTCAAATGAAAATATGCTCTGCTAACTTCCGTTAGCAGATCATTTTTTCCGAAATTTAAATTTTAAAACTGATTTAGTCGCACACTGGTGAGTTCTATAGTTCCTCATAATTTTCCGAAAGAGTTCTGCCGATATACACGGTAAAAAAAAAAAAAAAGATATTCACCTTGTACTACAAAAAGTCAATGATTTTGACAAAAAAGCCGTGAAAGACGTAAATTCTGGATTTTGGTAGATTTTTCAGGTCATGATTAGTGGCCAAGAACCCAGTAGGTACACAAAAAAACTAAATGAGAGCAAAACTGTCACAAAAGTATCAGCAGAGCATGGTTGAAAAGATAGATTAGTAGAAATCGAGATTTGATTCAGTGTTTCAGTAAAAGGATCCAAAAAAAAAAGAGTGGAACTGAGGACCCGGAACTCCTCGTTTCATGATACATCTATTACAGAACTATGCGAAAGCATGCAATAGTAACCCAGAAATCTGACTCAAATATCAGCAGAGCATGGATGAAAAGTTGCATTAGTAGAAATCGAGATTTAATTCAGTGTTTCAGTTAGAAGGAAATAAAAAAAAAACAAGTTGTACTCAGGAGCGGGAACTCCTCATTTTTTAAAAAATCTATAATGGTTTAATGCAAAAACATGATACAATAACCCAAGACTCTCACTCAAGTATCAGCAGAGCATGGGTAAAGGTAAGTACGTTGAAATCAAGATGTAATTCAGTGTTTCAGTTAGAAGGATCAAGAAAAAAATTGAGTAGAACTCAGAAGAGAGAACTCCTTGTTTTCTAATGCATCTATAACAGAACTATTCAAAAACATGCAACAGTGACCCAGACCGCTGACTCAGATATCAGCAGAGCATGGGTAAAGGTTTCAATACTTTGACATCAAGATATAATTCAATGTTTCCGTTAGAAGGATCAAGAAAAAAATTTAGTGGAACTCAGGAGCGGGAACTCCTCGTTTTCTGAAGCACCTATAACAGCTTAATGCAAAAACATAATAAAATGATCCAGCACTCTCACTAAAGTATCAGCAGAGCATGGGTAAAGGTTACCATACGTTAAAATCAAGATTATATTCAGTGTTTCCGTTAGACGGATCAAGAAAAAAATTGAGTGCAATTCAGGAGTGGGAACTCCTCGTTTTCTGATGCATCTATATCAGAACTATTCAAAAACATGCAACAGTGACCCAGAACGCTGACTCAGATATCAGCAGAGCATGGGTAAAGGTTTCAATTCTTTGAAATCAAGATATTATTCAATGTTTCCGTTAGAAGGATCAAGAAAAAAATTTAGTGGAACTCAGGAGCGGGAACTCCTCGTTTTCTGAAGTGCCTATAACAGCTTAATGCAAAAACATAATAAAATGATCCAGCACTCTCACTAAAGTATCAGCAGAGCATGGGTAAAATTTACCATACGTTGAAATCAAGATATAATTCAATATTTCAGCAAGAAGGAAATAAAAAAATCAGTGGAACTCAGGAGCGGGAACTCCTCGTTTTCTGAAGCACCTATAACAGCTTAATGTAAAAACATAATAAAATGATCCAGCACTCTCACTAAAGTATCAGCAGAGCATGGGTAAAGGTTACCATACGTTAAAATCAAGATTATATTCAGTGTTTCCGTTAGACGCATGAAGAAAAAAATTGAGTGGAACTCAGGAGCGGGAAGTCCTCGTTTTCTGATGCATCTATATTAGAACTATCCGAAAACATGCAATAGTGATCCCGAACGCTGACACAGATATCAGCAGAGCATGGGTAAAGGTTTCAATACGGTGAAATCAAGATATAATTCAATATTTCAGTAAGAAGGTAATAAAAAAAATTGAGTGAAACTCAGGAGAGAAAACTTTTCGTTTTCTGCAGCACCAATAACAGCTTAGTGCAAAGTCATAATAAATTCTTCATGCGTCTAACGGAAACACTGAATATAATCTTGATTTTAACGTATGGTAACCTTTACCCATGCTCTGCTGATACTTTAGTGAGAGTGCTGGATCATTTTTTATGTTTTTGCATTAAGCTGTTATAGGTGCTTCAGAAAACGAGGAGTTCCCGCTCCTGAGTTCAACTAAATTTTTTTCTTGATCCTTCTAACGGAAACATTGAATAATATCTTGATTTCAAAGAATTGAAACCTTTACCCATGCTCTGCTGATATCTGAGTCAGCGTTCTGGGTCACTGTTGCATGTTTTTGAATAGTTCTGATATAGATGCATCAGAAAACGAGGAGTTCCCACTCCTGAGTTGCACTCAATTTTTTTCTTGATCCGTCTAACGGAAACACTGAATATAATCTTGATTTTAACGTATGGTAACCTTTACCCATGCTCTGCTGATACTTTAGTGAGAGTGCTGGATCATTTTATTATGTTTTTGCATTAAGCTGTTATAGGTGCTTCAGAAAACGAGGAGTTCCCGCTCCTGAGTTCCACTAAATTTTTTTCTTGATCCTTCTAACGGAAACATTGAATTATATCTTGATGTCAAAGTATTGAAACCTTTACCCATGCTCTGCTGATATCTGAGTCAGCGGTCTGGGTCACTGTTGCATGTTTTTGAATAGTTCTGTTATAGATGCATTAGAAAACAAGGAGTTCTCTCTTCTGAGTTCTACTCAATTTTTTTCTTGATCCTTCTAACTGAAACACTGAATTACATCTTGATTTCAACGTACTTACCTTTACCCATGCTCTGCTGATACTTGAGTGAGAGTCTTGGGTTATTGTATCATGTTTTTGCATTAAACCATTATAGATTCTTTAAAAAATGAGGAGTTCCCGCTCCTGAGTACAATTTGTTTTTTTTTATTTCCTTCTTACTGAAACACTGAATTAAATCTCGATTTCTACTAATGCAACTTTTCATCCATGCTCTGCTGATATTTGAGTCAGATTTCTGGGTTACTATTGCATATTTTCGCATAGTTCTGTAATAGATGTATCATGAAACGAGGAGTTCCGGGTCCTCAGTTCCACTCTTTTTTTTTTGGATCCTTTTACTGAAACACTGAATAAAATCTCGATTTCTACTAATCTATCTTTTCAACCATGCTCTGCTGATACTTTTGTGACAGTTTTGCTCTCATTTAGTTTTTTTGTGTACCTACTGGGTTCTTGGCCACTAATCATGACCTGAAAAATCTACCAAAATCCAGAATTTACGTCTTTCACGGCTTTTTTGTCAAAATCATTGACTTTTTGTAGTACAAGGTGAATATCTTTGTTTTTTTTTTACCGTGTATATCGGCAGAACTCTTTCGGAAAATTATGAGGAACTATAGAACTCACCAGTGTGCGCCTAAATCAGTTTTAAAATTTAAATTTCGGAAAAAATTATATGCTAACGGAAGTTAGCAGAGCATATTTTCATTTGACTTTTTTCAGGCCAAAACGCCAGAACTATTTTTTTTAAGTATAAGGAACTCTAGAACTCTGCCGCATGCGAATAGAACTCACTTTTTTTTATGCTCTGCTGGGAAATGATCTGCCAAGTTCACCCACATCCATTTCCCTACGCATGTGTCTACTCAATAAATCCAGTTCGATATAGACCATTATGTTGAGGGCAATAAGGGTCTATTTCTATTCGTTTGGTGATTAAATAACTGTTTTACTTCTTTACTCGTAGTCATTGACTCATTGAGGAGTTCGTGGCTAAGTAATAACAGCCGTACGGGTCGATACATCTGGTTAAGCTACGCTTGCCGGGGCTGGTCCGTAGATGGGTGACCATCTTTACATACCGAGAATCCTACGTGCCTCGGAGAGCACGTTAAGCCGTTGGTACTGGCTGTCATTCGTGGATCTTTGACAGTCGTTACGGGTCGTCAGAAGCCCGAATCTGACAACCAGTCATAACAAGCGGTATCGTATTACCCAGGAATTGGGTTGTGGAGGTCAGATAGGCAGTCGATCCATATAAAATACTGGTATTCAGCTGCATCCGGTTAGACTGGAAGCCGAACCCAACATACATAGTTGGGAGACGCCTGGGCAGATTGACTCGTAGAATATTTTATTAGAAGAAATCAAGACAGTCAACAACAGCTATACATGTTATTTGTATTAAAACTATAGACATATAGAAACTTATTAGTTATATGAGTGGACTGTATGAAATGAGGTTTTAATGTATGTGAGCAGTACGCCTGTATAACATGACAGATAACAGAATAATATTCATAATGGACTTTTTATCACATTGGATCTTTTCCAAATGTACAATTCTTTTTAGGGTTCCGTACCAAAATGGTAAAAACTTTTTAACAAAAAAAAAACCGACTTCCAAAAATCACTACAAAGTGAAAAATAACTTTGATTTCGGAAGTCGGTGTCTTTCGTTTTTTATTTACTTTCTTTTTTTTTGCCACCGACTTCCGAAATCAAAGTTATTTTTCACTTTGTAGTGATTTTTGGAAGTCGTTTTTTTTTTGTTAAAAAGTTTTTATTTCTCGCTTTTCAGTGGGTCTGTTTATAATTTGTACAAGTTACAATAGTCTAATGTCAATTGCTCATCACATGTTACAAAATATTGCTTTTCCCGATGCTGGGACGTTAATTGTTGAGGAGTTCTGCTGGTAAGAACCAGGAGAACTCCTCAACAACCACTCACCACACGCACGCGGCAATTGCTTAGCAACCATATTAAAGCAATCGAATCGCAACCCGTGAAATATTTATCATTGAGTAGTTCCGGTAGCCATCTGTGGTCTTCATCATCAGTTCCACTTCACCAAGTGGTGCTTTCCGAGAGCAAATGCACGAGCTACTATAAAAAATACCCAAATCGCTATAGGTGTGCCTATAATATTTGAAGAGTTCCTTCGATTTCTCCAGGATCCCATCATCAGAACTGGATTTTGACAAAAATGGGACCATTTGGGAAGTATACCCTTTGCAACAAAAAAATAATTTTTCAAATCGGTTGGCAAGCGCCGGAGTTATGCGCGAACAAACATAAAAAAAAAAAAATACAAACATCCGAATTGAGAACCTCCTCCTTTTTTAGAAGTCGGTTAAAAAAGGAACCCTTATGGTGTGACTCAGTCTGTCTGTCTGTCTGTCTGTCTGGATATCTCAAGAACTACTAATGCTATCAACTTGAAATTTGGAAGGGTTTTAGGTGATGTTTACCCAACTATTTTGCAAATAAGAAATAAATAAAAATATTTATGTTTTTTTTGCAACAGGGACTGAACCCCCGTCTTGAAAATTTAAAGTGTGGCTACTAGGTTATGTGGGGTATCATTTAAAAGAACGCTGTTTGCACATTCTCAAACATTTTTTTATTTTTTTTTAGGCCGCATAGTTTTCGTGTTTTGATGAAAAATGTAAAAAAAAATACCGTTCCCCCCACCTTATCTCCGAAGTTTGCAAAGATAAAAATCTGAAATTATTCTATGTGATAGAAGTTTATGTAAAGATTACAGGAAAAATAAAACAGTGTCTCTAAATAGCTCACTTTTCACACACACGCACACTTTCAGAAATCGGAATGGAACCCTCGGTGCGCGAGTCCGACTCGCTCTTGACCGGTTTTTTAATTAAACGATTTTCTATTGATTCAATTGTTCATTTGTGTCCGCTAAGCCTACATGAAATGAAGTCTTTAATAGAAAAAAAACATTTAGATAAAAGAAACCGCTATCGAGTGACATTCCCGTTACACAACTTCGTTGACAAAGATGTTCAGTCAATGCTTTTGCCACTAAATCTCATGCAAAACATTTTGTTCTGTCCCAAGTATCGTATTAAGGATAACTTCATTTATCCAAATAACCTAACGTCGATTGTGGTGACATTCTGTGGCGGAATAATATCGATTTTATTACTCTGTTATCGAATCTACGAGCTTTATAGTAACGAATACGTTCAAATACATTTCTATATAGCATTCATCGGCGCTTATTTCGACTTGTTCTTCTACTGCATTGGATTTATCGTAAACTGCTTCGTCAATGTTTGGGAAACAAAAAGAAACATATCGTTTATCTTAAAAATTCAAGACGTTCACAGATGTCTTAATGTAGAGACTTCTTTCAAGCGCTTCATTATTTGGAATTGGATCAGTGTCATCATAATTTTCATGTTTTACATTACCGTTGCTACTAGTGTTTGTGTTATATTTAAAATGTCTGTTTGCAATTTAATTTGTTGGTTAGTTATTATGTGTTTTGATGTAAACATTATTTACGCTATCGCATTTGTAAAGCTCTTAAGCAATAAAGTTGATTTATGGAATATTCAAGCTCAACGTTTGGAACAGACGGATCATAGTGACAAGGAATCTTATTGCAAAAGAATGTATCAAGCCTATCTTAATATTTTGGAGTGTTATAAGATCTGCAGAACTTCCTTTCAGCATATGGTACGTATGATTTTTCCGGTAAAACAAACTAATGCTGTGTTTATGAGGTCCTCGATAAACTTTGTAAATAGTTATTAATTCGACACAATTATCAATTTATGAAAAATATCTTCCTCATCTGTTCGGCACCCTAATTGCGTAACACATTATCGATAGGAGTTGGTTTCATTTTGAAACAAATTGCTTATCCATTGCTTCATATGTTCGAAAAATTTGTCTGCTCGACAACGTAAATAGCGCAATGAATGTTGTCGAAGTGTCAAAATAAAACCAACTCCAATTGATAATGTGTTACGCAATTAGGGTGCAGAAAGTTGAAATCCACTAGCACTATCGAATAAATAAACGGTTAAGAAATCCCTGATTCTTGGTTGAGAACGACTTTTTAAATTACGCAAACATTACGATTTTCAGATCGTGTATCACACGCTGGAGTTTCTTGTTCTAGCTTTAGTCCAAGTCCAAATGGCAATTGACATTTTAAAATTAACTGGACTCAAAGGCAAACATTTATATGTAAGTAATTTTCTTATTATACAGTTAATCTATTGATGTATAAAAATACGAAGATAGGCCATTAACTAACTCCTGGCGCAAGGGAGGTCGCACCAGGCGGCGGCGGACTTAGCGACACGCGGGGTTGCGATAGTCGTGGAGAGGATCCGGCAGTTGGGACTCGAGGTGGCCTTGCACAAGTCCGAGGCCATGTGTTTTCATGGTCCTCGGAATGCGCCACCGTCGGGTTCCGAAATAACGGTGGGAGGGGTTCACATCGGAGTCGGGTCGACGATGAAGTACCTGGGACTCGTCCTCGACAGCCGGTGGAACTTCGTGGAGCACTTTCGACGTTTGGCTCCCAGACTGGCACGGGCTGGGACTGCCTTGAGGCGGCTCCTGCCCAATCTGGGGGGTCCAAACGCCTCCTGCCGGAGGCTCTACGCGGGGGTCGTGCGGTCCATGGCCCTTTACGGAGCACCGGTGTGGGCGCGTTCCCTAAGGCTGGGACCAGCCGGCAGGTTGAACGCGTCCCAGAGGGTCATGGCCATCCGGCTAGTCCGGGGATACCGCACGGTCTCCCGGGAGGCGGCGAGCCTCCTTGCCGGATTGCCGCCGTGGGATCTGGAGGCAAAGGTCCTCGCGCACGTGTGGGAGTGGCGCGAGGAGGCGAAACGCCGGGGCGTAACTCCGCTGCCGCGAGAAATCACGGTACAGCGGACAGAGCTCCGGCGGGATCTCATGGCGGCATGGAGAGCGCGACTGTCGCAGCCCAGCGCTGGGCACGCCACAATAGCGGCGATAAGTCCCCTCTTTGAGGAGTGGCTAGAGAGGCGCCACGGCGTCCTCACCTTCCGCCTGACGCAGGTCCTCACCGGACACGGTTGTTTCGGGAGGTTCCTGTTTCGCATAAGGCGGGAGGAAACGCCCGGGTGTTTCCACTGTGTGGATCGCCCGGAGGACACGGTGGAGCATACAGTGGAGGTCTGCCCGGCTTGGGCAGAGCACCGCCGTGTTCTCACGGAGGCGATCGGCGGCGGCGATCTCTCGCGTCCGAGCCTGGTCCAGGCCATGGTGCGGAGCGAGAGTGCATGGGAGGCCGTCACCTCCTTCTGCGAAGCAGTGATGCTAGCGAAGGAGGAGGCGGAACGCGTGAGGGAGAGGCAGCCTCACGCCCTCAGTCGCCGCAGGAGACGCCCTGGGCGGCGGGAATCGCGGGGCGATTTCCGGCCACCGTAGGCGCGGGCCTGCGGACGGTGAGCAGCGGGTAGCTCGCCGTCCGGTAAGGACCAGGCCCGAGTCGACGGCGCGTTGTGTTCCACGCGCGCCTCAAAGAGATGTCAGCAAGTGACGGGGCCCAATAGGGCCGACGCCGCTGGGGTCGCGGGTTGTCTGAAAGGGTTACCGCGGCCCTGGCATAGGCAACTGAAGGAACACGGGTGGGTTTTAGTCAGTAAAAGTCTGACACGCCCTCCCGCTCCACCCAGAGCGGGAGAAGTTATTTGATGATTTCCCATTTTGATGATTTTACATTATTGTACTCGAAACACTTTACATGTAAACACACCCACACAAGTACATTTCCCGATGTCATGCGTCATGTACTCAACAACCGAAGTAGAGAGACATTACGCGGGCTGTAGCGGGAACGAGATAGCAATAATTGTCACTGTTACGTACCCATAACAACCATAGACTACTATTATATATACTGAGATAGACTGGCAACTTAGGCTTTTCTTAGGCAACGCCATCTAGTTACGCGGACATACACTATTCAATGTCACGTGGTTCGTTACCATAGCTACATAAATAATATTGTACCAAGTAGAATTAGCTTTACCGAGTTGTATAATGGAGAATGGTTGAAAATTCTACAAACTGGATTTTAAATTTTTAGGTTTAGTTTTACTACAACAGAATTTTCAACCATTCTACATTATTCAACTCGGTAACGCTAATTCGACACTAAACTTGTTGTTTCGAGGATAATAAAATAAATACCAATTTTGCATGTTTATATTTATTATGTAAAACAAAACATTACACTCAAACTCAAACCAGCAATACATTGTGTAGATAGAAAAAGAACATCATATTTACCGTCATCTTTGATGACTTGGCAGCCAGGTAGGCAATAGGTACACAACATTGTTTCGAGACATGGTTATTCAAGTATAAACACAAAACACTTGGTCAGTGGGTCGTCTGGGCGGAGTTAAACACTTAAATAATACGGTCCAAACTCCTATTTACGGTGGGCCCACAGAGCACTTGGAGGGCCTAAGCATTTAAATCACCGAGGAGCACGGGGGGCTCAAGTCGTGGTGATTTAGAAAGTAGACATTCGATGGGAACGTTTATCTTCCAAGATTTTTACTAAATACGGAGCAACGAACTAAACTTGACGTAAATTACACTGAAAATTGGCAAGCAAACGAAATATTTACAAAAATATTCGCAACGCAACCGCAGAATTTTTTTGCAATGAAATGTCAACATCAGCCTGTCACCCTGTGGCTGTATAGTCATTTCATATTTATAAATTCTACTAATAGTTTCTTTTTTGATCAATAAGAGCAAAACATTAATACAATACTATGATCGGAGACCTTTCACAAATGCAAAAAAAAATACGAAAAATAATAACTAACTCAAAAATATCAAAATCAAAGATTATACGCGTACACTTCTACTTTATTGTACTAAAAATTGCTTCATGGATGTACGCTGGCAACACTGTTCATTTTTAGTTTATGTTCTCGTAGATAGACGGCGCTGAATAGGAAGAAATTAAAATGTATAGCATTTGCCACCCTGTGATAACAACAGAGATAGGACCCGGCGCTGTCGTGCAAGCGAAATCGCGTTAGCCGCCGAATGTTGGCCGAATGTTTACGATTATGCATTGCATCTCGCTCTCACAAACATGGCGAAGCAAACATTAAATATTATTATAATTTTCAACAAATTAACATTTTTGCCTGTATTTACGAGTGAAAGTAATCCTGTGGAACTTGTTTTTGGTTCTTAAACTATTTGTGCACATTTTGAAAGCGCAGGAAGGCATTGTTGCTGCTTATTTAAGGTGAACGTCCACTGGTCCGCGCCGGCCGCACCGCACGCACGGCACGCAACGGATTTCGGTTTGCTATCTATGAATTTATATAGCACTGCGTCCACTATCCGTACCGGCCGCACCGACCAAAATATGAGCATATATGAGCAAAAAAGGCGATGCGTGCCGGTGACGTCATAAGGAATGCCGGTGACGTCACCGGCACGGAACGCATTTTTGAACTCATCTCATCTGTCAGTGTCATCCTACTGATTCCAGGGATTGACGAAGCATAACATTTACAATGTTTTTTTATCTAGACTAGTCCTTTTATGCATAAAGACTAGTCTATACAACATTAGTTTTTGTTTATACTAAATCCGAAATGTACAAGCATTGTACTCATCATTTTGAACAATTTTTTCTACTCCTTCGCTAGCTCACTAGATGGCGCTTTTAGGAGTTTTTGTTTCTAGTATTAAATCCCTAAACATTGTATTGAAGAATGATTATGTTATTTTATTTGTGGAATAAATTAATTCTTATGTGTATAAAATAAGACTATGATGACGAATTCATATTCTAGAGGAAATTTAGAATTCGAAACATACACATAAGAATTTACTTATTTCACAAAATAAATAACATAAACATTCTTCAAAATCCTAAACTATAAATGCCATCATCAAGAGACTTACCAATAAATGAAACGGAATAAAATGGTAGATAGAAATGAAATAATATATTCCTTTGTGGGTAGACTTAGTACTAACATACATTTTTGTTGTGCTCTTGATAAATTAAAGTTTTAAAATAGTAATTTATACTTACTAATGGAATAAATCAATTCATTTTAAATTAGACCCCCCCACACTCGCTATCTATTGTTTTCAAGTCTGTAGCACTTGTACCTGGTTCACTTTAATCGCACGCTGAACATGGACACTAAACTTGCTGCCAGCTTGGAGGATCTCGAGCGGTTGTTTGGCTCCCGTATGCAGGAATATGAAGCAAAGTTGCAGCAGGCTACCTCTGGTACCGCATCAGCTCCACCAGACATTGCATCCATCGCACGTGAGTTCTCCGAGTTTAAGCTGTTTGTCTGTCAAGCACTCTCCAAGTTAAAATCTCAAATGGAGCTGCTTGCTGCTGGGTTTGATAGGCATGAAACCATCATGAGAAGAAAGGTCCTGCTGTTCCATGGTGTTCCAGAGAAGGATAATGAAAAGTTACTTGATGTGGTTCACAACATCATATCCAACCAAATTAAATTGTCTGAGGTTTGTAGGGACAAGAATATTATCCATGTTTGTCATAGACTCGGATTCTCACAGCAGAAGGCCCGACCCATACTAGTACGTTTCTTCAAAATGGAGCACCGGCAACTTGTATGGGATAGCAAGAAAGCTCTCAAGGGTACCGGGATCACTATCTCCGAGTTCTTAACGCAAGTTCGGCATCATGTGTTTGCAGCTGCTCGTAAGCATTTTGGTATGCCAAATTGCTGGACCATGGAAGGCAAGATTGTTGTTATTTGCCCAGACAAGTCCCGTCGGAAGATCGAAACAGCAGGCGAACTTCACGATTTGACAGCCAAATTCCCGTCTTGTTCAGTCGACACCGAGGATTCTGCGCAGTCCGAAGAACCTGGATCTCCTAAAATCGCATCCTTGGCAACTTCCGCTAAGAAAACGAGGAAGACGCGTCTGCGCAAGTAACACATTCGTTGTTTTGTTTTTGTCAGTACATTCACTTCACTACTTCTTAACTTGGCCACTTTACATGTTTCACTATCATCTTGGGCCGGTAGTTAAATAAGTAATTTTTATTTGTCTCACCGCTATTCATTTTACTTTTATATTTTTACTATTGGTGGTACTTGCATATTACGTTCGGTTTTGATGAATTTGATGTTTGACATTATGTTATGTACGACGTTGACGTATTGACTGGATGTTGTGACAGATCAACAGATGTCAGTATTATTCCCATCCGTCATTGCGTCGCGTTCCATTTTGCGTGCGATTCGATGTGTGAATCGGCTGTTTAAAATTTTAAGTTCTCGTTTTGTTTTATTTTTATTATGTTTCTATTTCTCCTACATTATTAGTGTGTTAACTTTTTGCTTTCTTTCAAAATTTCTGCCAATATACCAGCGAGTTGGGGGAGGTTTTTCTAGTGAAAGGAAAATCTGTAATTATTAGTGTTTTTTAGTGATTACGTTATTTTATAGTTATTTTACTTTTGTATTGTTGGATATTTATATTATTTTATATATTATAATTTAAGTATAATACTCATGGATGATATAGATGATCTTAATGACAGCTTCTTCTCGTGCTCTTCTTCGACTAGTTTTGTTAGTGCGGACAGTGACTCTTCCTTACCACTTACTTTACATGATAAAATCTCTTCTCTTTTCTCCAATGACCCTAATAATCTGCATATAGCTCACATAAATGCTCAGAGTGTTCCTGGTCACTATTCTGACCTTCTGGCATCCTTTAGCAGTGCTCACCTGGATGCTCTCTTGATATCGGAATCCTTTTTGAAACCATCTCTCCTCTCTACTCAATACTCACTCCCCGGCTTCGTCTTGATCCGCAACGATAGAACGGGCAAAGGCGGAGGAGGTGTTGCTATTTACCTGCGTGCTGATTTACCCTACAGGGTGGTTAGTTCGTCTCCTTCTCGGTATTCTGAGTCGGCTGAATACTTGTTTCTGGAAATTACTGTTCATCACACAAAAGTCTTGCTTGCAGTGCTTTACAGTCCTAATCTTCACATTGATTACTTTAATTCTCTAGACTCCACTCTCAGTGATCTTTGCCCCTTGTATGAGCACGTTATTTTAATGGGTGATTTTAATACTTGCTTGATTAAAAATGACTCTCGCTCCCTGAAACTCCTTTCACTATTGTCTTCTTTCAATCTTCAAGTTTTGCCTCTATCTGCAACTCACTATTTTCCTAACTGTTCACCCTCATTTCTAGATCTTATGATTGTTTCCTCTCCTAAGAATGTTTCTTACCATGGTCAACTTACGGCTACTTTTTCTTACCACGATCTTATTTATCTTTCCTATCGTATCCGTGTTCCCAAGCGTAAGTCCCAGTTTTTATTTCTCCGGAACTACAAGGGCATAGACCTGGAGGCTTTGCAGCGTGATGCCGGCGATCTTGACTGGACCCCTCTGGTTGAGTATGATGACATCGACGATAAGGTGAACTGTTTTAACGCAACCGTTCTCAGTTTATATGACCAGCATGCCCCTATCCGACGTGTCAAAGTCCGTCATAACCCTGCACCATGGATAACGCTACAAATTAAAGAGCTTATGGATCGCAGGGATAAAGCTAAGAGCAGATATAAGCGCAGACCTTCAGAGCTGAATCTCTCTTATTACAAATCCCTACGTAATCGCTGCAGTCGTCTGTGTCAAGATGCTAAGAGACGCTATTTCCACGAACAACTCAATAACCGCAGTTCTTCCGATGTTTGGAAATTTATCAAATCTGTAGCCATAGGCAAGGCACCTACCAACCAGTGTAAGGATGTGAACCTCAATGATCTCAATAAACATTTCTCTCTCCTTCCCTTTTCTCTTGATCCGTCTGTCAAAGCTGCGACATTAGAGAGTCTTGCTAGTGTACCGTTACCTCAATGTTCTCACTTTAAGTTTAGCGATGTTACTGAGGAAGACGTTAAGAAATCTATACTTGCAATTACTTCTTCAGCAGTCGGTAATGATAAGTTGTGCTCAAGAATGATAACCCTTATCCTTTCCTCGTTACTTCCTGTTCTAACTCACATCTTCAACCACTCATTTTCCTCTTGCTCATTTCCGTCAGTTTGGAAACAGGCTCACATAATACCTTTACCTAAAACTAATAATACTACTTTATTAACCCACTTTAGACCTATTTCTATTCTTCCATTTCTCTCTAAAGTTTTTGAGCACTTAGTTCATAGACAATTATCATTTTTCTTAGCGTCAAACTCGATAATATCCCCTTTTCAATCCGGTTTTCGCTCGGGTCACAGTACTGTAACCGCACTTTTAAAAGTGACTGACGACATCCGCTGGGCAATGGAGAATAAGTCGCTCACTGTTCTTGTATTGCTTGACTTTAGTAGCGCTTTCAACTCGGTGGATTTCGACATTCTGCTTGGTATCCTCAAATCTATCAATCTCTCTTCTTCAGCTTTAGCTTGGTTTAGTTCTTATCTTCGGGGACGCTCTCAGTGTGTTCGCCTGGAGGAGTCTTTCTCTGATTGGTGTAGCCTCACTGAGGGTGTTCCTCAGGGTAGCGTTCTCTCTCCTCTTCTTTTTTCAATTTTCATCAACTTTGTTACCAGAGTAATCTCCTCTAGTTTTCATCTCTACGCAGACGACTTGCAGATTTACCGACATTTTACTGTAGCTGACGCGGGTTCCGCAATTGCTGCTATGAATCATGACCTGGCCTGCATCAGCGGTTGGGCTAAGTCGTTTGGTCTGCAAATTAATCCAACTAAATCTCAGGCCATGATTATAGGCAGCAGATTCGTTCGCAGTGCGGCTGATGTTACATCTCTGATGCCTTTATATCTCGATGGTGTTCGCATTGACTATACCGAAACCGCCAAAGATCTGGGCGTAATTATTGACTCCAATCTCTCGTGGCGTGCTCAAGTCAATGAGGTCAGTCGAAAGGTTCATTTCTCCTTTCATTCGCTGAAAAGCCTTCAAAGTCTCCTGCCCTTGAAGACTAAAATCTCTTTGGCACAAACGCTTATTCAGCCGATTATAGATTATGCCGACGCATGCTACCTGGATGCTACTGAGGAGCTATTAAATAAGCTTGAGCGCTTGCAAAACTTGTGCATTCGCTTTGTTTTTGGTCTTCGAAAGTATGACCATGTTTCTCACTTTCGCAAGGAACTCAAGTGGCTCCCAATCCGCCTTCGCAGGAACACTCGGATTTTATGTCTCCTCTTCAACATCTTACACAACCCGTCTTATCCTTCCTACCTGCGCGAGCGTTTTTCTTACGCTCGCCCTAGCGACGCACCGTGTAGATCACACCTTAGATCCCTCCTTAAATCTCATCCTCATAAAACTAGCTACTATTCTTATTCCTTCTCTATCCATGCTGTAAGATTGTGGAACTCGCTACCGCCTAGCATTGGCGATATAAAAACTGTGTCGCTGTTCAAATGTCGAGTAAAAGAGCATTATCTTTCCTCTCAAATGTGAGTATTTATATATAGTTTATGTATGTTTAAATATTTTAGCTTTATGTATTTATATAAGTATATGTTAATTTTGTATTCCGTTATATGTGTAGGTATATTTAATATTTTAGTTTAAGACTTCGACTAGTCATATTTTTCTCTTCTTGTTCTCACACACTATTGTCTACATTTCTTTTCATTTCTCCTTTCGCAGGTCTGCTGGAAGAAATTTCTATAGAAATAAGCAGTACCTTTGTACTCCTAATTATAAGTATCATGTATATCAATCTATTTTTCTGTGTGTACATAAACAGTAAAATAAATAAATAAATAAATAATATTTATTTAGAAAACAAGCACAGTCCTAAGTTGTAAAAGAACACAAAACAGATCACCAGAACACACGAACACACAACACACGACACAGAAACAATGAACGAAACTGTAGGAACACACATTAACTTCATTAATTTATGAAGTGTATTCACAAAAATAATAGTGACGATTTGCAATCAAAATGAAATGGAATAAATAATAATTCCTAAAATATTGTTATAGGGAATATCAAATTTGAACGAAACCATAGCAACGAAACAGAAGAAATATTTTCAAAAGTCAACAGTACTGACTGTTTCTATGGTTTCTATATCATCATTTACGTTTAGTTTCACTCGTGAAAAAGGTGTTATATATTTTGCTACTATATTTAATAAATTTATTTCTAATGCAATAGTAAAATAATCAATAATGCTTATTTATTATTATTTAATTTGTATAGTAGCTATACTTTTGCTGTAGAATTAAGGTAGGTAAAAATAGCTCTATCTATCTGCTAAAATGTAAAACTATGCCCAAAGCTTCCGTTCCTTTTCCTTCAGATGGCAGCATTGTCTATGAATATTTTGTTTGAAGCCAATGTATGGAAGTTTCACCCCCCTGCAACAAGCAACTGATAATACTTAATAATATCTTCGTCAATCTCCATGACAACGCGCGACGTCTACTGACAACAACAAAAACACTCAGACTAAATAAAAATGGTGGACGCATGACACCGGCAAATACGTTCAATACGTTGCGTGCCGTGCGTGCGTTCCGGCCGGCCGGCGCGGACCAGTGGACAGTGGACGCATGCCATCGGCAAATCCGTTCAATCCGTTGCGTGCCGTGCGTGCGGTGCGGTCGGCGCGGACCAGTGGACGCTCAGCTTTAGACGATTACGGTAATTTTACTTCACGTACTACACATGTGCTACACAAACGCCAGTTCGATTGTGACTAAGATCAATTGTGTGTGTGAACATATTGTGTGCGGTCCACTTCGAGGAGCCTGAAACATATCTTCCTAATTTTATACATCAATGAGTTAATCCATTCATTGTTATACAGAGCTACGTCACGCTGCACGACAGTGGTATCACTTTGACTTTGAGCTGGCCTAGCGTAGGACGAAGTTTCAATAGAATAAGAGGCCAGCTTATACTGGTTTTTGTTACCACTGAAGTGCGGCCTACAGTGCCTATCTCCACTGACATGAACCGTACCAACGTTTTTGGCGCCAACAAAAACTTTAATGTATTGACAACTACTAACAGTTAAACTCTTTTTATTCGTAATTTATGAGTTTTAGCAGTAACAAACAGTTATTTCGCTTATCTGATATATTTTTTTAAAGTACTTAGGTATCTTATACAAAATACATCTACCTATGTCTCATTTCTGTCGTTTTCTCTCAAACTCAAACCGTTTATTTCAATTAAACCAATTTCAGGCATTTTTGAATTGTTAAAGAGTCGGTCAGTAGGTAAGTCAGAAAGTTGAAGCTAGTTTAGTAGAAGCTCTATTTTCACCCGAGCAGAACTCGGTCACCCAGGTACGCAAGGCTACAGATCAAGCAATACATTTCCAGTATAAGCTGATCTTGCATTGTATAGGATTTCCTTACAGTAAGAGGTCAGTGTAAACTGGAAATGTATAGCTTGATGTGTAGCTGTGTGTACTTAGAACTAAAAGAGTTGTATTAATGATTCGTGAATCATTATTTTTATCAACATTACCTACACGCAACCTGACACTGACCGGCAAATTGCAAAAAAAACGTAAGAGTATTTGAATTTCACTATAGTACAGTTAAAATCTCGCTGCAGACTCGGTCATAAATCATTCGAGTGTTTCGCTCTCTTTCCCACTCACGGGCCTTATGGGCAGGCCACGCCCACACGTAGTCCTGTGCATTACTGCAGTCGATGAGTGATATCGATAGTTTTATATATTTATAAATGGGTGATAGAAATAAATACACATTTTTTTTTTTATTACCAAATTTACTACAAAGCATATTAAATATATAAACAAAAGAACGTATATATAAAACTAAAAATAGAAAATTAAAATTCTTCGTCTGAGTCATCGTCATCATCTGTTATCGATAATAGCCTTGAGCGCGCGCAACTAGCGCACATCCCTACTCCGATTATGATTTATGACCAAGTCTGCAGCGAGATTTTAACTATACTACCTTTGAGGGATGCCCTCATATATGGATGATTCAAAGTTTATTACAGCCTATGTTGACTGTATTACTGAACTTCGAAGTTTAAAATATCGATGTACTGTATTCATAAAGTTTAAAAGTACGAATTACGTTAGCTAGAAGCTACACTATGACGAATTACTCAATTGAGAATGTTCATAATCGCGATGTACGGAACTTCGAAAGTTTGCTATAACGAATTACTTAATTGAGAATTTTCATCATCGCGATGTACAGAACTTCGAAAGCTTGCTATAACGAATTAGGTACTTCATTGAGAATTTTCATCATCGCGATGCAGCGATGTACGGAACTTGCTATGACGAATTAGGGCGTCCCCTAATTACGTTTTCCTTTTTTGCTTTCGTTACGTTACAAAAAAAATAAACGTAAAAACTTAATTTTTCTTTATATGTAAGTAGGTAATACTCAAATTATATTACGTTCATACTTTGTTTAGACAAAAGTGTTGGGTCCTGTGTCCAGCAGTGGAAGTCTTTCGGCTGTAATGATGAACTTAACCTCTATCAAACTTTAATTAAGTTTTGTCCTCACATCTGTACACATAAAAGTGAAATAGGTACTCTATCAGAATCTCAATGATGAACATTCGCAATTTAGTAATTTGTCATAGCAAGCTTTTGAAGTTCCGTACATCGCGATGATGAAAATTCTCAATTAAGTAATTCGTTATAGCAAACTTTCGAAGTTCCGTACATCGCGATTATGAACATTCTCAATTAAGTAATTCGTCGTAGTGTACTTTCTAGCTAACGTAATTCGTACTTTTAAACTTTATGAATACAGTACATCGATATTTTAAACTTCGAAGTTCAGTAATACAGTCCCCAGTGCGGGTTGGTAGATGTCGCAGGTCTTCGAAATTTTTTTTGGTTCTAGGACATGCCGGTTTATTATTATTTAGGCACCGTTTGCTATATTTTTTTTTTTTTTTGCAGATCGCAGTATTATTTTCCATTCTATTCTTGTACGCATGGGTGCTAAAAAGTTTGGTGATTGAAATTATTTTGAGCTTATACTGTGAAAAGTTCTACATAGCGATGAATAATGTTCAAACTACGTGCACGGTTATTTTGAAATCAAATTGCACAGGTAATATTTATCAAAATCATTAAAAACTACACGTATTGTTTTCAAACAGTGATAGTATTTTAAATGAATTTTGATTCATCATCGTCATCATCATCGTCATCATCATCATGATGTCAGGAGCAAGACGACCACTGCTGGACATAGGCCTCCCCAAGCACCGCCACTATTTATTTTGATTAGTAACTCTTTAAACGTCGTTTGACACCCAGGTGTGCAGATAACAATAAAACATCTATTGTGTCTGCTAATTGCCGTGCGACGGCGACGGGTTAGAGGTTAAAAAGGTAACGTTTGTATACAGGGTATAAAACGGTGATATTTGTATACAGGGTATAAAAAGGTGATATTTGTATACAGGGTATAAAAAGGTGATGTTTGTATACAGGGTATAAAAAGGTGATGTTTGTATACAGGGTATAAAAAGGTGATGTTTGTATACAGGGTATAAAAAGGTGATGTTCGTATAAAGGGTATAAAAAGGTGATGTTTGTATACAGAGTATAAAAAGGTGATGTTTGTATACAGAGTATAAAAAGGTGATGTTTGTATACAGGGTATAAAAAGGTGATGTTTGTATACAGGGTATAAAAAGGTGATGTTTGTATACAGGGTATAAAAAGGTGATGTTTGTATACAGGGTATAAAAAGGTGATGTTTGTATACAGGGTATAAAAAGGTGATGTTTGTATACAGGGTATAAAAAGGTGATGTTTGTATACAGGGTATAAAAAGGTGATGTTTGTATACAGGGTATAAAAAGGTGATGTTTGTATACAGGGTATAAAAAGGTGATGTTTGTATACAGGGTATAAAAAGGTGATGTTTGTATACAGGGTATAAAAAGGTGATGTTTGTATACAGGGTATAAAAAGGTGATGTTTGTATAAAGGGTATAAAAAGGTGATGTTTGTATACAGGGTATAAAAAGGTGATGTTTGTATACAGGGTATAAAAAGGTGATGTTTGTATACAGGGTATAAAAAGGTGATGTTTGTATACAGGGTATAAAAAGGTGATGTTTGTATACAGGGTATAAAAAGGTGATGTTTGTATACAGGGTATAAAAAGGTGACTTTTGGTTTTGGTATGAAACATCGCTGTTTACGGTAGCGCGCAATGTAACGAACGCAAGTCATTGTGCTCGTGTGCGGTACACGCCATGGAACGCTGGTCGTGGGGTATTTAAAATTAAATTATAGTATTTCAAACTTGTTTTTGTAACCAGAAGGTTCAAAAAAAAAGCGGCCAAGTGCGTGTCGGGCCACGCACAATGAAGGGTTCCGTAGTTGAAAAGAATTTATCCAAAAACAAACATTGGATCCCAAAAAAATTTGTTTATGTCATAAAATTACAAATTCACAATTTTCGGACTTTTTCCTTTACTTGTGCTGTGAGACCTTGCTTCTTGCCAAATTTCATTATTCTAGGTCAACGGGAAGTACCCTATAGGTTTTGATTTACTTGCGACAGTTGTGAGTATCAAAATATGCCGCAAAATGACCGCATTTTTTATTGCGCTTACATAGAAGCTTGATTTTTTTAGGACTTTAAGAGTCCATAGATCTACGTATTTGATATTGATTTCAACTTGATATCTCCACGCGTATCTGAGAAAAGGGGTCTTGACAGACTGACAGACTTGAAATTTTTTTTTATAAGATAGAATTACAAATTAACATTTTTCGGAATTTTTCCTTTATTTGTGCTGCGAGACATTGCTTCTTACCAAATTTGATTATTCTAGGTCAACGGGAAGTACCCTACAACAACACGGATAACGAAGTGATCTTATAAGGGTTCCGTTTTTTCCTTTTGAAAGCGGAACCCTAAAAATGACCAAGTGCATGTTGGACCACGCACAAGGAAGGGTTCCGTAGTTGGAATGAATTGATCCCAAGAACAAACTTATAATTGTAGGTAGTACATAGTTGAAAAATATATTATTTTTAGGGTTCCGTACTACCTCACAAGGAAAAAATGGAACCCTTAGAGGATCACTTCGTTTTCCGTCTGTCTGTCTGTCTGTCTGTCCGTCTGTCTGTCTGTCTTTCTGTAGACCCTTTTTCTCAGGAACGCGTGCGTGGAGGTATCAAGTTGAAATTAATATCAAATACGTAAGTCTTTGGTCCTTTAGATTTCTAAAAAAATCAAGCTTCTAAGTCAACGCCATAAAAAAATACGGCCATTTATGCAACATATTTTGATACTCGCAAGTAAATCAAAACCTATAGGGTACTTCCCGTTGACCTACCTAGAATCATGAAATTTGGCAAGAAGCAAGGTCTCACAGCACAAGTAAAGTAAAAAAGTCCGAAATTGTTAATTTATGATTTTACCACCTAAAAATTTTTTTTTCGAATTACAATGTTAAGTGTATTTTTGGGATAAATTCTTTTCAACTACGGAACCCTTCATTGTGCGTGGTCCGACACGCACTAGGCTGGTTATTTTAACTACCTACATATTCACCTAGAACTTGCCTCTCTTTCTATCGCGTAGCTCTTATACTTTCTGACTCGTTAGGGTTGTCTTCTATTACGACGCGGCGCGTGAGTGAGTATCGGACTAACGTGCGAGCCGGCCGGTGCGCGGCAGCCCACACTGAATTAGCGTCGACAAGTCGAGCCCGCCGCGTACTTTTTAGCTTCATACCCCTACCACTCTGGTGTATGAGCAGGCGGCGGGAGTGCTTAGCGTTAGAAAAATATTTATATTTGAATGCTTGCGGAGATATCACCGGCACACAGGGGACTATTTGCCAAAAACTAATAAAAGAACTGATAGATATCCCGTACCACGGACAAGGAGCAAGTTTGCCAGAAAGCATTACAACAGTATAGCGCCTCGCCTTTACGGCAAATTTAGCCAGTTCAAATTAGTTAGAGACGTGAACAATTTCCTTATAAAAAAGAAAATCTTACTTTGGCTCGAATGCTATGGCTATGATGATACGGAAAGCATTATCAGTAATCTAACCTAGTGGACAGACTCAGACAACACTCACTCACACATCTACATTCACACATTCATCACACATCTCATCACACACATTCATACACCTACATCCCCACACTCATCGTACATCTCACCACACACATGCTACCTCTTTAATTCAAGACAGATTATGTTCTAGATTTATTAGTAATTTATTTTTTATTTATTATTTTCTCATTTAATATTTTGTTCATTCATTTTTGCCACTATGATTATTATTTTTTAATATTTTATTTAAATTTTTCTTTTAATTATGTACTAATTTGAATTCTAAAATGAAATGTAATGTTGTATTTAGTCTAAGCCCATATTGATCCATGTAACTGGAGAAACCTCGACTCCTGTCATACAGGCTGTCCTAGTTCAGGGGGCGAGATCTCATTGATGTAACGTACACTGAAGTTTGGAAATAAATTACTATTACTATACCTAAAATGCTGAGTGCGGCTGGCCTACTCCCGGCTTCATTAATCGTTTTTTTACACCCATTATAAACATAGACAAAAACTGCTGCGCCCCGCGTTTTCACCAGCGTAGACTGGGTTAAAGTAGTCTATGTGATAATCCAGCCATCTTAATCTGCCTAGCCTTTTCCCAACTATGTTGGGGTCGGCTTTCAGTCTAACCGGATGCAGCTGAATACCAGTATTTTACATGGAGCGACTGCGTATCTGACCTCCACAACCCAGTAGCTGGGTAATACGATACCCCTTGGTAAGACTGGTTGTCAGACTTTCGGGCTTCTGACGACTGTCAAAGATCCACGAATAACAGCCGGGACCAACGGCTTAACGTGCTTTCCGAGGCACGGAGGAATCTCGGTATGTAAAGATGGTCACCCATACACTGACCAACCCCGGCAAGCGTAGCTTAATCTGACGGATCTACCCGTGCGGCTGTTATTACTTAGCCACGAGCTCCTCTAATGTCTGTTAATCCAGCTATCTACATATCAAATTTCATCAAAATCGGTCTAGCCGTTTGAGCGTGAAGAAGTAACAAACATATACACGCACACACACTCACAAATATACACTCATGATGTGATATGTAATTTTCTATGTAACGACAATAATTAAAATAAAATCAAACAGTTGCTTATGTTATAATTACCCGACTACGGCGAAGCAAAAAGGAGGGTTATGATTTTGACCAGTATGTTCATCTGTTCCCTCATAACTTCTAAACTTCTTGTCATAATTTGACAAATATGGTATCATTTGAAGCGTCTTGATTGTCCGCTGGTTATAGGCTATGTGACGTCACATTAAATTGAAAATGGCGCCCTCTAGAGGACATAAAGTCATGAACTAAAAAAAAAACTTTTTTTAATGATGCCGTGTTGGGTATCAAATGAATGGGCTTAATTAGCACATTTCAAAAATATGTATATTGATAGCTATTGCACGCGGCTTTGCTTGCATGCACCCGATAATTGGGAATAATTTCTAAAATCACGCCATAGATGTGAGCTAAACATATTGTCTCTTCAAACATGCAGACAAATTAAAAATCCGGAGTCACACGTCATTATGTTAGGGCATCAGATTACAGGTGACTCCGGTTTTTTAATTTGTCTGTCTTTTTATAATTTCAGATGAGAATATTTTCTTGTTTCATACATTTCAGAGCGTGATTTTTCAGTAGTCAGGTTTTAGATTTTAAACTTATTTTTTTTAATATTGCAGATGCTGAGAGAAAGTTATGTAAGAACATTCAACGCCTACATCGAGCGACATTCGACAAGATGAACGTCTGTGGAATGTTCTACGTTAGTGCTACTTTTCCGTTAAAAATGACGGCTTTACTTGTTAACTACACTTTTGTACTGCTACAGTTTGCCTTTCCATAATCAAGGTTATATCACTGACAATAATTTGCGTTTTGGTATGGTCACGGAGGATATGAACGTAAATCTACTTAAGAGGAAAGGCGGGTGGCCAGACTTGAAAAATAGGTATTTTAAGAAGGTATTGCTGTCGCTCTGCGAGCGCTCCGCCCTCGAATTCGTGCGATAAGGACAACTGCAGATCCGACTAAATAGCCTATGTAAAAAGTCACATTTCGAGGTTTGGCTCTCGCCTATTTCCTCCTCCAATATTGGACCAATTTAAAAGATATTTCATAAACTGAATAAGAAGGATAATTACTATGCCCCTATGTTTTTCTTTTTTCGTTAATAGTTGTCAAATTGGTACACTAGGTGTCTGTTGACAGCTGTCTGAATAGGCAATTTTGAGCATTTTTGGATGGTTCTAGTTCTTATAAAAATAATATATCATCAAAAAGGAAAACATAGGGGCATACAAGTAACTGATATTTATATTTCTGTAAAAAATCATTGCTTTATGGTCATTAACCAGAAAGAAAACAGGCGAGAGCGTTTGTATCATTTTGTATGGAGAAAAGAGCACCCACATTTCCTCTTAATAAAAAACTAAAATTAATTTATTCATTCGCTGACTGACAACGCACATCCTAAACCGCTGGGTAAATCTTAAATCAAATCAAATGAAATCAAAATATTTATTTGCTAGAAAATTATATAACAAGTGTAAATGCACAAAAATGTGTAGTGTTAATACTGCCTTAATATGGCGGGCAAATGTATTCATAATCAGCAATGTCAATCAATCTAACTTAAGTAAAAAACAAAGATTTGTCATGATTTCCAAATAATAATAAATTTTGTTGATTTAAAATACTGAATTTAGAGTTGAAAGTATGTGATTTGACTCGGATGATTTTTTATCTGTGTTTTCGAGTAGTTAAAAAGTATCTCATTTGACAGTTTACCGCCAAAAGTATTGGTGTTTTTTAGCTGGTAGTTAAAAAGTGTCTCATTTGACATTTACCGCCAAAAAGTATAGCTATAATGTTGGTAAAAAAACGTGATGTTTGGAGCGTCACCTAGTTTCTAAGTTAGTTCTCTTGGATCCTCGAAACCTAAAGGTTGACTAGAAATCTAGTCTATACTGATACTTATTGAGTGCCTAGTTAAATAGTTTGTTAAATATTGCTACCCTGTACCAAGTTTGTATGTGTGCAAGAAGATAAAATATAAATATTATACCAATGAAGAGGTTTTTCATTTCAGATTCTATTGACATGTCTTAAGAGGGCTGCCGCATTTTGTCACCTCTCTAGCTCACACGGGACCAAATTTTTAAGATTGTTAAATGAAAAGATGCTTATTTGAAAAATGTAATTAATTAAAGGAGTAAATAATGTTAATTTAATAGGTAACTAGTTAAAAAAACACATTTTTATTGTGGCATTTATTTAACTGAGTCAATTTCAACAACTCGATTTTTTACCTAATTTCCATGGACATTTTCATTTTCAGGTTTTGTAAAAATCTTTAATAATAAGGCGCAACCTAACCACATTTTATATACATTTTCTAAAAAGGGATTGTACTTATATATTACATAATGAGTTATTTGGGCCACCGAAATTGGCGAGCCACAGAAATTTTATTGTTGACACAGAAATTATGCGTGTGCACTGAAATTGTGAATTACTAAAAAAATATTTTTAGTAATATGTAAGGAAAGATAAGCTATAATGAAAAAAACTGATATAATACGAATAATTTCAATAAGCATTTATAAAAATGCAACGTGGTGTAGTATTGCTTAAATCTGCAAAAACTTATCATAATACGATTGATTTGAAACTAATAAAGAAATCATAAACAAATTACTACCTATACCTTGTATGTATGTCTACCTTGGGCAAGTCATCCAGCTCGGTAGACACAACTTTGAGAAAGAAGCCGACAGACGGATCCAATTGGGTTGGGCAGCGTTTGGAAAACTTCGTCAAGTCTTTTCGTCACCCATCCCGCAATGTTAGAAAACGAAGGTTTTCAACCAGTGCGTCCTGCCCGTTATGACATACGGTGCTGAAACGTGGACACTTACAGTCGGGCTGGTCCACAAATTCAAGGTCGCTCAGCGCGCTATGGAGCGGGCTATGCTCGGAGATTCTTTGAAGGATAAAATCAGGCATGAAATTATCCGGAAAAGAACCGGAGTAACCGATATAGCTTGCAGAATAAGCAAACTGAAGTGGCAGTGGGCTGGCCATGTTTGTCGAAGGACTGATAGCCGGTGGAGCAGACAAGTCCTGGAGTGGAGACCGCGTATCGGTAAGCGTAGTGTGGGACGCCCCCCAGCTAGATGGACCGACGACCTAAAGAAAGTGTCTGGACAGACTGGATGCGGAAGGCGGAGGACAGGGTGTTGTGGCGCAGACTGGGAGAGGCCAGCAGTGGACTGCGATAGGCTGAGTTGATTGATTGAAACAAATTACTTAAATATTTGTGGACATTTGATGGTCTTATCTTGAGGTATGTTCTTGGTTTGAAAGTAAAATAATTCAGATCCTCTATATCTATGAATGAATTGTTGATGGCTTAAAACTGGAATCTAATTGTGATGCAGGTGGAACGACCGTTGCATTACCTAGGATTTCAAAAGGCAATTCATAGAAACCTAAATGTTTTCCGTGAATGCATTCTAAAGGATAGTAAAGACAGTTTTCATCAGTGTATGACAGTGATCGCATTGCAAGAGCTCTGGATGTTTTTGCCCAAACGATCTGATGGATCTTCATAGACCCTGGGAAACATTTTAGGACTTTTGGCAAAAGCCAATCCTTTTCATTCACTTCATAGTCGTTAACAATCTTTATTTTCACACCATGTGACGGTTGTTTGAAGACCTTCCACTAAAGCGTTAATTAGCGTTGATATCTTTGCCGAAGGCAACCAGACGATCTGCAGATCTCTTCAGAACACCGCCTACACCGTTAGGTGCTCCTTTTCCATGGCCACATTCGCAGTAATGCCATATCACTCGAGACAAATCTGGCAAGTACAGTTGAAGCTGCGATATAATATAGAATTATATATTTTTTTGTTTCTGGTATTGTCCTGACGGAGAATTGGATATGAGGTGCAACAGCTTCAATTTCTTGCAAAATTGGTATTAAATGGACTCATACTGCAGACGCATCGTGACGCAAAGATTCACTCACTTCTTTTTGCTCTGCAATCCTCTTCTTTGTTAACCTTTCTTGCCTATCTTTTTTGATTCCTAAAGTAAAAAAGATATTTAAAATCTGTTGAGTCAATTTAAACTCTCACAGTTAATTATGAAAGGAGGCATGAGCAAAATAATGGGATATAAGTATAACAGAATGTAATGGATTGGATAATGCTAGGTATATCTGTGTAATCTATAACTAGGTAGGTATGTTAAATGAGTTCTGACAAAGTAATTTCGGCATAACAAATATTGTTTCTTTTCAAAAACATTCATTAACATTAGTAAAATAATTGATAAGTACAATTTATGTGGAGTCGTGTAATTTCCGTGGACACCCAGATGCCACGGAAAGCACAGAAATTGGCCCACAGAAATTAGAAACGTGGCTATTTTTTTTAAATTACAAGAAACTATCAAGGCTATGACTGTTGTTTTCTATAATCTTAAATATGTACCAAAGGCTACTTAGCATGCATAAAAGTGATACCTTTATTTCTTGAAAAAATCTTTTTAAAACCTGATCACCGAAATTGCAAAATTTCGTTCCGAGTAAACTGAAATCACGTTCTTACATTTTTGACGGGAAGACGTGGCGATATGGTGCACTACCATTCTCACTGCGTGTAAACGCACGACAATCTCTTGCCGGGCAGGGATTTATCGTTCGTTTAAACTCATTGGTGGAAGCTCAGGACGGCGAAACAAAATGACCACAGAAATTAGTAATTTCGCGCGGACAAAACTATCGTTGACATGTACTCATTAACTATGAGTCTAAACATTCAAAAATAATTAGCTTCTTGTAGGTCAATTGTTAGTAAACGCAATCAAAATACTTTTTCTTAAATATGTTGGAGATTATCTTACTGAGAGGCAAATGCTGTGTATGAAAGTGATTGTGGACAAGACACAGAAATTGATAATTCGTCATTTACTGATATTTTTCTTAAAAAGTAATAATCTTATAAATATAATTTAAGTGGCTTCATATAGATTCACGTCTCTTTAATTCTGAGAAAAAAAATCGTTGCATTATCTGTAAAGCAGCACTGCGTTTTCAGCCTAGACGCGTAAATTTTTCGCCTGAGAAATTCACTCAACTCATCTCATAAACAGATAATACTTTTTGAACTGAGTTTATTAGTTAGGTACCTATTAAATTTACATTATTTACTAGTCCTTTAATTGATTACATTTTTTAATGAAGTCGGTTAAAAAAGTATCTTTTCATTTAACAATATTATAAAAATTTGGTCCCGTGTGAGCGAGAGAGATGACAAAATGCGACAGATCTATTAAATAGTCTTGTTAGTAGTAGGTAGGTAGTAGGTAGTTAAGAGGCCGTACACGAAATTTTGCCGATTTCGCTGATTTACGTGATTTTACAGACGCGATTTTACAGTTATAATATAGTATTTGTATAAGTTTTAATGCCCAACATAAAAGATCATTTCAATTATGATCTAATGTATTATTTACTTTTGATTAATCGACCTAAACCGGCGACTGTTTTGTGAATTTTCGCTGTAAGAGGTTTAGAATATTACTTAATTACGAATCGTTTTGACGTTTAAAGGGTATGGAAAAATTGCAATGTATTTTTGTGAAAGTTGTATATACAATGTATGAATCACTTTTTACGACTTTCATATAAAATTTTTGAGTAAAAAAATATTCATCTTAGTAAAATTTTTGAGAAAATTTGCAGAGTTGCTTTTGATTTCGGCTACTTAGAACTCTTGTTCATAAAATGAAAACAACAGAAATAAACTTCAATTCAAAATCAATCCATTTCCTGAAAAAAAAAATGCAAAAAATTAAAAACATTTGCCATTAAAAAAATCTTTTAAAACAACCTAATTCTCGCAAAACAAACTCGACGCAAAATAAAAATGAGATGAGATTAGATTATTTAAATCGAAATAATCTTAAATTGTGCATTAAAACTTATAGAAACACAGTATTTTGACTGGAAAATTACGTCTTTAAAATCAAGCAAATTAGCGAAATCGGCAAAATTTCGTATACGGCCCCCTAAGGAATGCATAGTTAGTATATAGGTGAAAAATTGTAAATTATGTAATAATGTTAAAATAGCAGTTACGTCTGTCAACAAACTGCTGTGCAGTTTGGCAGAGGTTATTTGTTGTAAAAAATTAAACTAGTGGTTCAAATTGAATGAAATTTGAAATATACCGTGTTTTGAAATATACCCAGGAAACTCCAAACATAGCTTATATGTTGTAAAACTTGCAAACATTTAATAAGAAATTGGAAGAAAACAACCTTTTTTTTAAACCTGTCTAAATTTTTTCTAAGTTACTAATGCCACATTTTGCGAAAGAGATATTCTGCGAAAGAGTCATTCTGCGAAAGCGACATTATGAGAAAGAGACATTTTAGTACCTGTAGACATTTTGCGAAAGAGACGTTTTGCGCCTGAGCCGTGACGTCATGCCATATTTTAACTCAATATATGTCTTCCTAATCTTTTGATTACGTAAAAAAAGAAAAACTACGTGTCCAATATTTTTTAATAATCTAAATGATAAAAAAAAATTTAGTCATCGTCCCTATTGTTTTAAGAAATCCGTTACAAAACAAGGGACATCGACGTCCGTTTATCAGTAAATTATAATATTGTTAGTTTTACAGTAGTCAAGATTTTTTAAGTTTCAGTGATAGCTGACAGCGCACCAATTTTGGTCATTGTCTTATCAGAGTAGCACCTTCTGTAAACAAACGGCGGACTTACTTCAAAACTCAAACATGAACTAAGGACTCACAGCAAATATTTCATTTACTGTAGATAATTTTAAACCATTAATAAATAACTGAGGGGCAATTCTCGTAATTTTAAGAACGTTCGCATTCTAATCTCCAGTCGCAATCTGTCAAAAAAACCTCTAATTTCCCTACATTTTTGACATTGATTGTCGCTGAGATGAGACTGCGACTTGAATTTGAACGTTTTTTAAGTACGAGAATTGGCCTTCTGAAGTCTAATGAGGTGGTGATACAAGAACTCCACGGTTTGATACACGATCTGAAAAACAAAAGGTTGCAGTTGTAGTATGATTTTTATGAATTTATTCCTATAATGGTGCCGATTAGCTTGTTAAATTACTAAACCAAAATAAAAAAAAGTAATTAAAAAAATTAAAAAACCCGACTGCGGTAAAAGATTTAAGAAAAAAAAAATGGAAAGCTAAAAAACTATCCCAGTTTAAATTAAATAAAAGTTGGAAGCAGGCGGGACCATTTGCGTTTGAAAATATAAAAATGGAATGAGTCCCGCCTGCTTCCAACTTTTATTTAATTTAAACTGCGCTAGTTTTTAGATTTTCAGTTTTTTTTAAACTTAAGTCTTTTACCGCAGTCGGGTTTTAAATTTTTTTAATCACTTTTTTTTTATTTCCTACTTTTTAGTTTACAAAATGTGAAAAATTTCGCAGACGTTTTTATTTTAAGTAAGTGTTTTTTTACGATTTGTCACTTCGAGGTACTTTTAACCATATAAGTTGTGTATATTTTTGTAATCACCTTTTAAAACCCTTTGTTTTGATACCCCACTCGAAAGCATTTGAGAAAAAAAAAAATTTTAAGACATCATTTGGCGCCCAAAATCCGCCATTTTGTTTTTTTTTTAATTTTGATATACCCAGTGTCACTCTCACAAAAAATACGAATCTAACGACACCTCTCACGCTAAAATCCATTGAGCCGGTCAGGCGGCAGAGCGTGCCAAACAATTATACATACATACATACATACGTACATACATACTCTCGAAGAACATAACCCTCTTTCTGGCGCAGTCGGGTAATTAGAGAATCGTTAGCTTTTACTAACAGGCAGCGCGAGAAAAGGACGACTGTAGCTATGAACTAAGTTAGAAATGTCAAACTAGTTTACGCCTTGCGCTTCACCGTGTTTTTAATCGACATGTTTTTACGTGTCGTCTAAATCTGTATGGAAATATTAGTTCAACTAAATTTGACAGCTGAAATGAAATGAAATGAAATGAAATGAAATGAAATGAAATGAAATGAAATTGTTTATTCTGTAAATAGGATATCGAAATCACTTTTACACGTCATATTTTTATTTTTTTTTAAATAAGCTAGATGAAGTCGACATTTCCTATCTGACTACCCTGAGAAGAAATGGCGAAACAAACTCAGGGGTCAAAGTCTCTTTTATTAAAGTCCAGACATAATCTTGGTCAGATCATGTGAGGACCATGTAGATCCAGTCTGAAATGGTCTTTTGAGGAAAGAATCATAAAAATTTGAGTGGACCTGTCCAGTCAGTGCAAGCATTTGTCAACAATCGTGCAGCTCAACTCAGGATTTCAGGAGCTCAATAACTCGACGAACAATACCAAAGAAAGGACGTTTGGGTAGGTCGCATAAAGTACTCAAAAATATCAGACCATCAATAATACTAAAAAAAAAAAAAAAAAAAGATCCACATAGTGCTCACATTTACAATAATTTTAATTTTTTAACAATTTACATTGATTTTTTAACAAAGGTTTGTCATTTTATTTATTATAATGAGTTTTGGTATTATATATATTACAAAGTTGATTGAATAGCTCAAACCCAAGCTTTTTTGTCTTCTAAATAATCAGAAATTTTATAGTAGCCCTTTTTACAAAGTTTGGTTTTAATGCAGCTTTTAAATCGTTTAATGGGCAAGTTTCGAATGTCAATGGGAAGTTTGTTGTAAAAGCATATACATTGACCCATGAACGAGTTGCCTACTCTGTGGAGACGAGTGCGATGTACAGCAAGATTGTGTTTATTCCTAGTATTTAAACTATGAATATCGGACATCTTCTTAAAATTGGATATATTTTTGTGTACATACAATAGATTTTCAAATATATATTGAGAGGCTACAGTCAGAATATTTATTTCCTTGAACTTCTCTCGAAGGGAATCCCTTGGACCTAGATTGTAAATGGCTCGAACAGCCCTTTTCTGTAAAACAAAGATAGTATTAATGCCCGCACAGGTTCCCCAGAGAAGAATCCTATAAGACATAAGGCTATGAAAATAACTAAAATAAACAATTCTGGCTGTATCCACATCAGTTATCTGTCGAATTTTTTTAACAGCATAGGCGGCCGAACTAAGCCTTCCTGACAATTTTTCTATGTGTGGGCCCCATTGCAATTTACCGTCAATGGTTATTCCAAGAAAAACCGTCGACTCAACAGGGTCCAACTCTATTCCATTAAGTTGAACATTGGTAGTTAGCTGCCTGACATTTGGCGTTGAAAATTTGATTAGTTTAGTCTTTTTTTCATTCAGGAGAAGATTATTTACATTAAACCAATGGACAACCCTAGAGAGTGCATCGTTAACTTGTTCAAAGTTGACTAACTGACGTTTGATTTTAAAAATGAGGGAAGTGTCATCTGCGAATAATACAATCTTGTGATTGTCCCTTATGTGATAAGGTAAGTCATTTATATAAATAAGAAACAAGAAAGGACCCAGAATTGAACCCTGTGGAACGGCCATAGTGACCGCAGATCCTGCAGATCTCTTGCCATTAACATCTACCCTTTGAATTCTGTTGTTCAGATAAGAAGTCAGAAGGTCGAGAGCCCTGTCCCTTATACCATAGTGGTACAGCTTCCTGATGAGTGTATCATGATTTACGCAATCGAAGGCCTTGGACAAGTCACAGAAAATGCCAAGAGCATCCTGCGACTCCTCCCAGGCCTCGAATATGCTCTTCAGTAATTCCACGCCCGCGTCTGTAGTTGAACGACCCTTTGTAAAACCAAACTGTTTCAGATGAAGTAAATTATGTGTATTGAAATGTCCTAACATTTGTTTTAAAATTATTTTTTCAAAGATTTTGCTCAATGTAGGTAATATCGAAATAGGCCGAAAATTAGTGGGATCAGTCGGGCTGCCAGATTTGAACAGTGGAATCACTTTGCTAAGTTTCATCAGATCAGGAAATACACCAGACGCAATACAAGAATTAAAAACAATTGATAAAAAGGGTGCAATAATATCAATTATTGAAGACATGGTATGTACTGATAACCCCCAAAGGTCAGCAGTTTTTTTTACCTCGAGATCTTTAAAAGAATCTATAACGTCTTTAGCAGTAACAATTGCGAATTTAAAGTGTTTATCACATTCTGGTACACATTCTTTTAGTATTGAGAAAGCAGAAGCGGAGGACGACGATGCTCTATTTGAGTAGTCAGACATAATGCTATTCAGATGTCAGAACATAAAACTTAAACTATTAAAATTATTATAAATTAAAATTATTTTTGTAATTTGTACAAACAGCCAAAGCTGTGGAAGAGCGGAGTCTCCTAACACAGGCGTTATTATGCTTAAAAGGAGGCTCCAATCATAAACTAATATTAACTATGTAGTTGGTACAGTAATAAATATTTTGTATTTTTTGTATTTTTTTTTTGTATACTATTTGTACGAAAGAAAAAATGAATCTTAAACTAAAACTCAAAGCATTTATTTTAATTAAACCATTTTCAGTCACTTTTGAATTTGTCAAAGAGCTTTTGACTGACCAACTCGGTCAGTCAAAAAGATAAAGCTAGTTGCCCATTCGAAAGCGAAGTCGGTTCTTCTGGAGAAGAAAAATAAAAAAAATAAAAATAAAAAATGTTTATTGCATCAACTTAAATAATTGAAGAACGGGCAAGAAACTCCACGGACACTCTTACGGTTGTACTAATAAAGAAAATTAGACCAAATCTTCGCTCTATGTGCAATACGACATGACTGAAATAAAATAAAAAAACAATTAAATAATTTCACAACGATAACACACTGACATCGATAAACTAACTACTTTAGCTGGTATTTAAAAAAATATCAGGTATAACGTTCTACAACTTTTTTCGCAAAACAACCAAAACAACAAATTCGTTTTTTTCGGATGTAACCAAGATGTACCAGATAAAATATTCTAAGAAACTGAACAACGTCAACGTCAATCTGTCAATATTTTTGAACTACTGTCTTCTGTTTTAAAAAATTTAAAAAGTGAGTAAGTGCACTTTTTAAATTTTTTAACCACAATTTTTCACTTTTCCGTACATTTTTTCAAACATTTTCTTTCATACAAGCTTTGTCCTGACCGCAAAAAAGAACTCTTTTTTTAAATTTTTAATTGTGGTACATATACCACACAAATTCGTATACCACTACCACACGCTATGTGATAGTGGTAGTACGTAACAGTGACGGGAAATTATAATAACATCATCAATATACGCAAACCGGATTACATACAAATTATTGAAGCTAACTTGAAAAATATCCAAACAAAGTAACTAAAATTTAAATGAGACAACACAGCGAGCTCCAAATGAAACAAGAATCACGTAAATCGGCCCAGCAATCAGGGAGAAATCAGTATAAATAGACACATTAAAAAAAAACGCCGAATGCATAATCTCCTCCTTTTTATGAAGTCGTTCAGACATGCATATTAAAAGCATCCGGAGTAAAAGCAAAAAAAAACAAAAAAAAATAAACCCCTTGCAGGGAACTGTATGGTCATGCGCCACCATCAGCGAGAGACATTAGAGTGAGCATGACATACCGCAGCCGCCAGCGCACATTCAAATCGATGAAATACATACCCAATAAGTGGTAGCTTCATAGTATATAGTACTCACACATGTGCTCTACACTCATATAATACTTATTCTTATGTACCTCAACTATGTATGTAGATCAACTTTTTTCTTTAATAGCTGAATTAGTCTGATATCATAAACGATGTTTGCATCAAAACTTAAAATAGTTATAGAACTTATTATTGAGTGTATGGGAACCTGAAGCATAGTGCAAAAAAGGAGGATGGTCCCGATACACAATACTAGAAATGACATGACAGCAATCCAGTTGCCGATGATAAAGATTTAGAATTTTCTTTCATTATTGAGAAGTCTGTGCACGTCTTGAAATTTTAAAGCGAACAGAACATTTTCAGTGGCATGACATATATTAAGGAAAAAAATTATTAAGAATCCCATGACATAAATAGCAACCTCAATGTTGATGATTATAAACATGATCATTTCACTATTCATTGCGGTTGCGTTGATATAAAGGATGGAAAAGTCATACAAAAATTTAATATGAAGAAAATGGTGCCACAAAATGATATAAAATTCGATAGACGGCTGTTTGGATTGATAAAATTATCTTTGATGCGATATTTTGGACAAAACTGAATAGTTTGCAACCAATTCAAAGTTAGAAACATGGACTGAACATCTTTGTCAAGGAAGTTGTTTAACAAAACTTCCACACGATGACTCATTGTTGTCTTTGTAAGGCTTTCTGAACACGAATGAATAAGAGTCCAAGACATACGTGGACGTTATTATTTATGAATTCATCGACAAAACCTTAAAAGCAACGTCAACCACACATCAGACATCAGTGGTAACAATTTAATACTGACAACGCTTTTATGTCGTAGCGTTAAGGTTGATTTTCGTAGTGCAAATGTTACCACTGATGTGCCAACTTAGTAGGTACACCAAACCTAATTCAATTATAGTCCTTCAAATTGTAATCTCGAGGTAGGCTTTATGGAGACAAATTACCTAAATAATAAATCATGTCCACACGTGTAATTTCAGTAGAAGTCCTTATAATAGAAAAATATGGATGACATTTTTAAGCAAATGTCCCTTCATTTGGTTAAAAATGTCATCTATATTTTTGGTACTTATTTCGTTCCTGTTATAGCTAAGCGTACATTACAGCTGCGTCGGGCCGCAGCGCGCTGTATTACAAAATTGTTTCAGAATAATTCAAATCTCGAATCTGAATTCGAACAGTATCCAGTCGAGTTCAATGAGACTCGCTCACACTTTGGCTGGCAGCACCGCAACGCCACGCATTGCAAAAATCCTCCTCCATCACTTGCGTAATTTTTTAGAGTTCCGTACCCGAAGGGTGCCAAACGGAACCTAAGGCACCGCTGTTTTAATTTCCGCTGCGGACGGTGAGCAGCGGGTAGCTCGCCATCCGGTAAGGACCAGCAGTGCGATTCTGTAACCATCTCACCGTGAAAACTTAGGTGAAGTGAACGTGGAGTGAGCTGTCAATAGTGTCAATTCCTAGCAAAAACAAACTCACTTCACCTAAGATTTCACGGTGAGATTTTTACAGAATCGACCGGCTGATGCTAGGGATTGACACTGTTGACAGCTCACTCCACACTCACTTCACCTAAGTTTTCACGGTGAGCTTTGTACAGAATAGCACTGCAGGCCCGAGTCGACGGCGCGTTGTGTTCCACGCGCGCCTCAAAGAGATGTCAGCAAGTGACGGGGTCCAATAGGGCCGACGCCGCTGGGGTCGCGGGTTGTCTGAAGAGGTTACCGCGGCCCTGGCATAGGCAACTGAAGGAACACGGGTGGGTTTTAGTCAGTAAAAGTCTGACACGCCCTTCCGCTCCACCCAGAGCGGGAGAAGTTATTTGATGATTTCCCACCCTCAAAAAAAAAAAAAAAAAAAAAGGCACCGCTGTTCGTCTGTCAGCGGGCTGCATCGAATGAACCGTAATAGGTGACGGTTGAAATTTTCACAGATTGTATATTTCTCTTGCTACTATAATAAGTATAATAACACATAATAAAAATAAAATTTTAAAAATCAATACAACGAACTTTTGATTTTGTTTTTTTTTTCTTATCCTTGCATGTTGAGTGTCAACTCATCAATGTTACTTGTATTCTACTCGAGTAGACTAGAAAACATTTTTTTTTATGTTCAAAACTGAAGAAATAAGGGGCCGCAAAATTTATCAGTTTTAGACCATTTTTGTACGCGCTCTATCGCAACAACTGAACAAATTAGGAATTTTAAACTTCATCATGTACCATTACTCTATTTAATGAACAAATACTAAAAACGTCGATTCATAAGATATTTTGTATAAATATGGGCGATTTTTTGCAACTGCAAAAAATAACTTTGTAATTCACAGTATCACTATGAAATACAAAGTTATCTTTGGCGATTGTTTTAAGATGAAAAATATTATTCGGTTATGAAAATCATAAGAATAAAATTATAGGGGTTACCCATACAAAAAAAGTGATTTTTTTTAAACTGAAGTAGGTTTTAAAATATGTATTTACAAATAATTCCATACCTTAACCATTCGTGTGCGAGTCCGACTCGCATTTGGCCGGTTTTGTTGGTATTAATCATCGCAACTACATTTGGGGCGTATCGCAACACATAACAGCGACCGCTAAATTACGCCTGGCGAGAGATCCGCCAATGCGTTGAGCTGCGGCCCGATGCGGCCCGCCTGTATTGGGCGAAGGTAAAAACAAAGGAAAGGAAAAAAAAAGAAAAAAGGGAAAAAGAAAAGAAGGTAGAAGATGACACAAGAAGGTACAAGATGTAAAAAAGTGATGAAGAAGGATTTTTGCAACGCGTTGGATTGCGGTGAGGCCCGCCCAAATGTGCGCGAGCCTTATAAGTGCCAAGTTTAGCGTAGTTTAAACTCTTGATAGACCATACATTTCTACGTCATTGGCCAATATTAGGTAATTAGAGTGTTTACAACACTCACCGTAATCATTAAAATGATAGACTACGAAAAATAATAACCAGCGGCGATAGTTGACCAGTGTAGACAGTACGACGGCAGCAAAGTAGAAAGAGTCAACTGCCTTTTTACGTAATTCACTTTTTTACATAATTCTAATCGGAATTCTATGTTTTAGCAAAGGAAACATGAAAAAAAATACATTTAATTAAGTAGGTGCCTAAATAGAATTAGTCGTAATATTACAGCGCCGTTGAGCAGCCAACAACCTCTTACAAAGACGTGCGAGAGGAATTAAAAAAAAAAAATCTTAGATAATGTTCCTGTCTGTGACTTGCACAGTTCAATTCAATTCAATTCAATTTATTCACTAACAATTTACATTGTGTTTGAAATAATTTTACATAATAAAATACACAAATACACATACAATTACAATTTAAAAATTACCAATACAACAATTTAAAAAAATACAATATTATTCAATGTCAACTTAAAAAAATAATAATAAGTAATAATAATTAATTTTTAAAAAATAAAAGGAATGGAACACATGTCATTAAAAATAATATCCATAATTATCATGTACATCAAACAAACAGTAATTTCAGTCGACTTTACCTATACCTACTCACAAGTTGACAAGAGAGAAAAACATGGTCATACATAAATTTACAAGTCGTCAACGGAGTAAAGACACTTATCTAGTAGGAATGCTTGAAGTTTTGTTTTAAACTCAGATGTATAAAACAAGCTCTTTAAGTGTAGTGGCAACTTGTTGAAAATGTTCACTGCTTGATATTGTGAACTGTGCTTCACAACATTGAAGTGAGGACTTATCTTATTTCTCAAATCTTTCCTACGTGTGCTCTCTCTAACCAGTCTTTCCTCATCTGTCTCATATTCATGTATGTACTTCTTAAGATTAGTCAGGAGCACTAGAACGTAGAGACTGGGTACCGTAAGGATGTTCAAATCTAAGAAATGTGGGCGACAGCTCTCTCTTTGTGAAATACGGACAATAGTACGTATAGCTCTTTTCTGAAGGACAAAAGCTCTTTGGCAGTTATAATTATAGCTGTTCCCCCAAAGCTGTATACTATATCTTAATTTAGATTCGATTAGCGCGTAGTATACTATTTTTAATTGTTTAATGTCAATTTCGTCTCGAAGGGTTCTTAACGCATAACACGCAGATGATATAGAAGCATCTATGGTGGCTAGTTCCTTTTTCCAATTTAATGAGTCATCTATGTGTACTCCCAAGAATTTAGCTTCTCTCACTAGTTCAATTTTGTCTTCATTTAGTCTAATTTCCATGGTGTCTTTATTACGAGCAGTTGTTTTGAATAACATTATTTTGGTCTTTGTACTATTAATTTTTAGCTTATTTACAGTAAACCATGAATAAAGATAACTTAGAGCTGCATTAACTTTCTCCGTAAGTTCTTTTGAGTCACTCGCCCCAATAATGGCATTAGTGTCATCCGCAAATACCACAAGTTGTATGTCGGGTAGAATTTTGTTTATATAATTTATTAAGTCATTGGTGAACAAAATGAACAATATGGGCCCCAATATCGATCCTTGCGGAACGCCGGCAGAAATATTAAAAAAAGGTGATTTATAATTTTTTCTATGTCCATCTTGCATCTCACTGATTTCTACAAACATTTTTCTATTTTTTAAGTAGGAAAACAAAAGTTGGGAGGCTTTGCCTCTCACTCCGTAATGATTTAGTTTAGTTATGAGTAGATCGTGATCAACAGTGTCAAATGCTGAGCTCAAATCTAAAAATACACCAGCTACTCTCATTTTATTATTTATTTTATTGATTACATCATTAACAAGAGTATATATAGCGTCTCCTGTGCCAAAATTTTTTTGATATCCAAATTGTCTTTTATGTAAGACTTTGTTTAAGTTTATATGAAGTACAAGCCGAGATTTAATTATTTTTTCGAATATCTTAGAAAGCGTTGGTAGCAAAGAGATTGGCCTGTAATTTTTAGGATCGGTCTTTGTGCCTTTTTTGTGAATTGGTATTATCTTGGCAATTTTTAGCTGTTCTGGGAATATCCCATCATTAATACACTTATTAAAGAAACTAGAAAGCGGTTCGGCAAGAATATTTAAATGATCTTTAATGACGGAGATAGGAATTTCGTCATATCCACAAGAACGTTTATTGTCCATCTTTCTGACTATAGTAGAAATTTCATTTGGAGTAGTAAGAGTGAAACAAAGTTCGTTTTCGACCCGTTGTGTACTCTGCTGTAGTAAAAAAGTCGCTTCCCCATTTTTATTTTCACTAGTGAGACATTTATTATCAAAATATTTTGCTAGGGTATTAGCTACTTCTTCAGGATCATCAATTATTTTGTCGTCGACTTTAAGTAGTAGATGTTCCGAATTCATAACTTTAGATCGATTTGTGCAATTGTTAACAACTTGCCAGATTTCTTTGCTAGAGTTTGTTGAATTCTTAATTTTCAGTTGTGCGATAGTGACAGGATAAAGCTTAGCGAAACAGTACAACAAAGTGCATTTAAAATCATAAGTTTTTAATAAAAACGTTACCCTTTTTTTGGGGCAGCCGGGTATAAAGAAAAGGTAGTATATGTAATTGTGTTATTCGAACACCAGGTAATTATTCCAAAGGTAATAAATCATAAAGGTAAAACTACCTACCAACTACTTAGGTACCGTCTTCACTATTCCAAATGAAAGCCATAACGTAATGATGTTAATATACATATTTAATATTTGAAACATATTTCTGTAGCCCTTTTGTCAATAATCATTATATTCTTTGGGAGTTCACAATTACACACCACCGTGACTTTTACACATGATGGAGTCTCAAAATAGAAATTTTGTTAACAGAATCGAAATGAATGTTATAACTATGAGAAATAACCAAATCGACAAAGAAGTTCAACGAATTTTCCTGCCTCTTAATATGATGCAAACACTAACTCTTAATCCCAAATATCACATCAAAAACAATTTTATAAATCCAAATAATTGTTTCAATAAATTTATATTAATATGTGGTGTAATAACGTTCCTGACAACGTATGTCTACCGTCTCATGGAAATACCATTAGACGACAATTTCAAAAGACATAGTAACATTGATTATATGATGTTTGCATCAATCTTCGATTTTATTTTGAGGTGTTCTGGATTCATCATGAACTTTATCATCAACCTCATTCATACTAAGAAAAGTGTTTCGTACATTTTACACTTTCAAGAAGTGCACAGGTTTCTTAATAATGAGGCCCGTCTCAAACGTTTCATCATGAGAAGTTGGATGAGTATCGCTTCAATCTTTGGATTTTATATCATTATAATAACCTACGTTCATGTTCTGTTTTACAATTCTCCATGGAATGACGTGTTTTATCTATTGTGTTTAGTGACTTTTGATTCAAATTTAATATACACAATGAGATCAATTAAGTTACTGACCGATAAAGTTGAACTATGGAATTCACAATTATTGCTTCTACAGAAAAATGGATGCAGCAAACAACAGAATGCGGGAATGTTTCAGGCTTTTGACCAAATCTTAGTGTGCTACAAAATTATTAACAATATTTATCAGATACCAGTAAGTGCAACTTATTATTTGGCATATTTATTTATTGAGCGAGCGAAGCGTTTCTGCTTCAAGTCTGGCAAAATTTGCTTTTGTCTGTCAGTTTGTTGCTGCTCCTCTACAGGTCGTATTTTACAACCGATCTGGATGAAACTTGGTATACAGGTTTTACGTCTATAAATATTGTTTTGCCGTCGTGGATTTGATTAGTAGGTACTTCCTCCAAAGAGGGGCAAAAAGGGGGCTACTGGATATCTCCGCCGTATAAGATCTGATTTCGATGGATCTTTTTTTATTTGAAAGACCAACTTAGTAGCTATAATTTGGTCTCATAATCTGGTGCAGATCTCATGAAAAAAAAATAAACACGGTACTATCCCGTTTTTAATAACTTTAGTGATAAATATTAATTGTTGCAAAAAAAGTGTGTGCTCGAGAGGTTTACTGTTTACAGAACTAGTAGTTTATTTATTGATTTATTTGTTGTCGAGAACGTTGGGTTGGGGAGAAAGTATGTTATGTTCCAACATATATTTCTTACACCGGTGATATTTTGTAATATTTTTTTATCTCTTTCAGATCCTGTATCAAACAATAGAGTCCCTCTTTCAAGGTTTGGTTAATATTCAGGTTGCGATAGGATTCTTCAAATTTAAGATTCCATCAGAAGAGGTATGTTCATCGATTTAAAGGAAACTCTTCTCTTACTACGACTCATCTTCCGATGACGATATCCAAATTTCTTCCGAATTTGGCGGACATAACGATTCCTTTTTCACGACACATACTTTCTCCGCCTTTTTCTTTCCCATTTTTCAAAAGTCCTACGATAATATTTTCCAAGCCTTTAGGAGCAAAGGCTCTAATGTCAAATAATTTATTTCAAATAGACATATAAAAGATACTTTTGAACGTCAAAATTTATAAAAAAAAGAGAATTGATTTTAGTTGTTGTTGTTGTCTCCACCGTAGCTCTTTTAATATTTTTTACTATATTTTCAATTAATCAATCAATTAAGTATATTTTGTAATCAATTACGTAATTACAAGTAAAGACAATGCACTTAAAATAAAATTATTAAACCGCAATAGCTAAAAAAGAACTGCTTGGTAGTGTAGTAGACAGATAATTGAAACCCGGTTTCTCCCTGCTGGTTTCAATTATCTCTCTACTTCACTACCAAGCAGTTGAAGGCCTGCGCAGTCTACTTACAAAGCCCTAGCCGTAACAGTAGAATCTTGGATTGGTAAATTATAGACGAATACTCCCTGTGAGGGACTATTTGCCAACCATCATCACTGAATCCCATCACAATCCAATCGAGTATTTATGTTATGAACCATAAATACTCGATTCCTTACTTATTGCACATTCTATGAAATTCTCAACCTCATCATCGCCCGTCACTACAGAAGCCACGCGCAAATGCCTCGCTTACTAGAGTTTAGCAAATCGTTCTGATGCTTCATGTGAAACAGTAATAGAATCATCAATCACTGTGCAACAAACCTTTCAAATAATAACTAATATTATAATTTTACGTTCATATTTTTATCTGTTTTGCTTATTTTTTCTAGCTGGGAAATCTTAGCACGCTCATATTTCTGTCTATCTGGATAATAAAAAATATGATCATACAAAGCTCACTCAGTCTGCAGTTCGAGGCGTTCTACAAAGCTGTCAAGTATTCACAAATCTCATGTGAATTTATTTTGGCTTCAAACTGTACAGGTAATTTAAAAATGTGTAATGTGTTTTTTAAAATGTGTAATTTTGCAATTATTTTTGACATACAGAGTGGTGATGAGGTTATCACATTAAACAGTGCAGTAAAGGTGCAAGTTGATATATATGTCTGTTAAAATAAACAACTATAATTTTTTAAACAAAATAAGTAAAATTGTTTCAAAATCCCCTCGTATCAAAAGGTGCTAAACCAATTTCTCAAAATTATACTATGGCTGTACACCGCAGTCATCCACCCCATGAGCACCTCCGAGGCTGTGGTCTGGTGGCCCCGCACGAAACTCGTTACAACCTCCAATAAACTACATCGCATGCAAAGACTAGCCTGCACGGTGACCACGGGCTGCATGAGGACTACCCCGACTGCAGCAGTCGAAGCCATGCTGGGTTTACCTCCGCTCCACCTGTTAATACAGCTGGAAGCAACGATGACGGGCGGCGGTACGTCTTAATGCACTAAATCACTGGAATAAGCTGCTTGAGGGACTAAACAAGGAGCTCCCAATTATGATAGCTATAAAAATGACCGGCACCCTAATTGCGTAACACATTAGCGATAGGAGTTGGTTTCATTTTGAAACAAATTGCTTATCCATTGCTTCATATGTTCGAAAAATTTGTCTGCTCGACAACGTAAATAGCGCAATGAATGTTGTCGAAGTGTCAAAATAAAACCAACTCCAATTGATAATGTCTTACGCAATTAGGGTGCGGGTACCTAAACAATTTATTTTTGATAAAAAATACAAAATCCAATTTCACGAGGATCGCCAATGCGAGGGATTGTGCCCCGCAGAGCTGCTCTTCTTCACGGATGGATCCAAAACAGGTAGTGGCACAGGTGCTGGAATCTTCCCGGAGAACTAGAACACGTAATACGTATAATCATAGTCTTTTTAGGGTTCCATACCTCAAAAGGAAACAACGGAACCCTTATAGGATCACTCGTGTGTCTGTCTGTCTGTCCGTCTGTCACAGCCACTTTGCTCCGAATCTAATTAACCGATTAAGTTGAAACTTGGTACACATATGTATTTTGGTAACCCAAACACGGACAAGTAACGTAAATAAATGAATTTTGAATATAGGGGTCCCTGTTGGGGGAAAATAAGTACAATTTAAAAAAAAGTTTTGCAAACTGTACCGTGTGATATATCAAATGAAAGGTCTTACTGTGAGGGTCTCAAATATATTTTTGTTATAATTTTAAAATAAATTATTTTGAAGTTATTTAAGAAAATAGACGAAAATTGACCATTCCCCCCCCTTATCTCCGAAACTACTGAGCCTAAAATTTTGGAAAAAATACAGAAAATAGTTCTTTACCTATAGATTACAGGAAAACCTAACAGAAGTTTATGGTCTTGTAAATCTATAATATAAAATTCAAAGTCCTGACTGACTCATTGACTGATAATAATCAACGCACTGTCCAAACCACTGGACCTAGAGACATGAAATTTTGAACATATATACCTTATATAGTGTAAACATCCATTAGGGAAGAGTTTGTGGAAATTCCATCCCTAAGGGAATAAAATAGGGGATGAAAGTTGGTATGAAAAATATTATCTCTTAAGTTATTAGACTTGAAACTTAGCACGAATATTCATCTAAGTTAATTATAAAATTAATCATTTTTAGTTTTGCTAAACTACCCCCTTTTTTGTGGATGGGAAATCATCAAATGACTTCTCCCGCTCTGGGTGGAGCGGAAGGGCGTGTCATACTTTTACTGACTAAAACCCACCCGTGTTCCTTCAGTTGCCTATGGCAGGGCCACGGTATCTCTTTCGAATAACCCGCGACTCCAGAAGACGGTATTGGTGGGTGTCAAAGTTTTTACAGAGGAATTTTAACACGCGGTCCGATTTACTCAAAACTCAGATTTTGTACTTGAGACCAAAAATGAAGACTAACTAACGTGTATCAGGGTTTTCCAAAAATCTACTCCTAAGGGGTGAAAAGGGGTAGTAAATTTTACAGCTGAGGATTTTATTGGGGATTGATCAACTTGAAAATTGGTGTAAATAATGTTTGAGACAAGTTATGGAAACATCCCAGACGATTTTTGAAATTCTACGCGTGGAAACAGGGATACAGTTTACATGAAAAATCTTATTAATTTGGTTAATGAACTTGTAACTTAGCACAAATACTTGCTTATGTAAGTAATAAAGTTTGTCATTATTAGTTTTTCAAAACTACCCCTCAAATGGGGTTTAGGGATGTTAAAGTTTGTATAGAAGAATTTTAAAGCGCAGTCCGATTAACTTGAAACTCAGTATTTATACTTTTGATGTAAAATAAACAATAATAAGAAAATTAAAACCCATGAAATTAGACATCCACACGGGCGAAGCCGCGGGCAGTCTAGCTAGTATCTCAATATTGTGCGTACAAACTTACTAAGCCTCCGCTGTCCGTCCATCCGTCCGTCTGTCACAGGGCTGTATCTCACGAACCTTAATAGGTAGGCAGTTGAAATTTTTACAGATTGTGTATTTGTATTACGACTATAACAGCAAATAATAAAATTAAAGTAAAGTTAAAATTAAAATAAAATGGGCGGTACAAAAAGCCCCATACAAAAAACTTTTCATTTTGAAAAAAAACAAATTCACCTGTGTGTGGGGTGTTATTGTCTAGAACTCATCGAGTAGAATACAAAGATATTTTAATTTTTTTATCTTCTAAAATGAAGAAATAGGGGTCCGTAAAAGTTGTCAATTTTATACTTACCATTTTTGTACGAAATCTATAATATAATGTACCTTATACTGTATGTAATCAACAAATACTAAAAACGGCGAGTCATAAGGTATTTTGTTTAAATATGGGCGATTTTCTGCAACTGCAAAAAATAACCTTGTAATTCACAGTATCATTATGAAATACAAAGTTATCTTTGCGATTGTTAAACATATAATATGGTACGGAACCCTTTGTGTGCGAGTCCGTCTCGCACTTGGCCGGTTTGTTAGTAACGTCTTTAAAATAAGTATTATTTCATGTAGGAATATTTGTGATAGTAAATAAGTACAAAAAAGGTACCGCAACTAGAATGTAAATTGTTTTTTTTATTATTATATTTGAAGAACGTCATGTTGGATACCTACGTAGTTTTATTTAATGTGATAACTGCCAAAGTACGTATATGTGCAGGTCTTCAGGCAACTCAATCGAATGTTTTGTTAAAATCACAAAACCACCGTTCTTAGATAGTACTGCAGCGTAACTTACCAAACCTATTTCTTTCTATTGTTGACAGATGACGATCAAAAGGAGTTGTGCAAAAACATCCTGCGGGTGCACCGTGCGTCATTCAGCAAGATGACTGTCTTAGGAATGTTCTACATAGATGTTTGTCAACCACTACGTCTGCTGGCACTTCTAACTCACTACACTATTGTGCTGTTACAGTTTGCATTTCTCCAATCTGATGAGTACAATTAAAATAAAATAAATGAATTGGTACTTCGCTTTCATCTTATTATTTTACAATATTTTTTTGGTTGTTTGGCGATTTTTCGCTTATAGGAAAAAATTCATTTCTTCCAAAAAATTGTGCAACACAAAAGAAAAAGAAGAAGAAGCCGGCAGGATCTGGTCAACGTGTCTCCTCCATAGTCCATACCATACCTTCATTAGTTTGTACCACGTAGTGGAGGAGACAAATCCAACTATATTGGGGTTGGCCTCCAGTCCAACCGGAAGCAGCTGAATACCAGTATTTTACACGAAGCGACTGAACTCCAGAACCCAGTAAATGGGTAATACAATACCCCTTGATAAGAGTGGTTGTCAGACTTTCTGGCTTCTGACGACCCGTAACGACTGTCAAAGATCCACCAATGACAGCCGGGACCAACGGCTTAACGTGCTTTCCAAGCTACGGAGGAATCTCGATATGTAAAGATGGTTACCCATCCACGGAGTCCACGGACCAACACCAGCAAGCGTAGCTTAACCTGATGTATCGATCCGTGCGGATTACTTAGCCACGAGCTCCTCGAAAATGCAGTGGAGGAGACCAACCCGTCGTAAAATTTTGCTAAATTTCCATTTCTTATGTAGATCTGAGTATTTTTGGCTTGCACTCTGTTTCCAATAGTGTTTCTTAAAGTTTTAATTGGGATTTCGGGTTTCCCTGAGTAAGGTTTACATAGGTCATCTGAGAACATAATCTTCCTGCCCTTATCCCATGTGACTTGGGGTCGGCACAACACGTTTTCTTCTTCCATTCTCCCCTGTCAACCGTCACGATATCATGCACTCCCTTCTCTTTCATATCATTACTCACACAATTCATCCATCTTTTCTTTGGCCTTCCTCTGCCTTTCCATCCATCAACATGTATATTCATCACTCTTTTAGTCACATGCGTTTCGTCTCTCCTCATCACATGTCCATACCAAGCCAAAAGATTTCCTTCCAACTTTTCTGTCACTGGCGCCACTTTCAAACTTCCTCTTTTATACTCATTTCTTACTTTCTCACTCCACACATCCATCTCAACATTGTCATCTCCGCTCTCATAAGTCATCTGAGAAGATTACATTTAAATGGGTTCTTACTTCTTTTTTAAACGTTAACTGATCGACACAGTCTATTTTTGCACAAAATCACGCCTGTATTCCTGGAAAGGTAATAGACTATTACTACTTGATGACCTATTTTACCGTCTTGAAAAAATATGCTATAATAGGTGAACGGAGTCGAAGCCTATGGCATACCTAATTAAAATATATATATATATATATATATATATATAAATCAAAATTCAAATCATATGCAAGTTGAATTTCGACATTTTTAAACGATTTATTATTTTTTTTCAAAATTTCTGTTCTAATATGAAAAGTTTACATCGAATTTATTGATACTAAGATCATTTTTTCTGTCTAAGATATAAAAAAAAATAGGTATGTCATAGGCTTCTACTCCGTTCACCTAATATACCCTATTTTTTTCAAGACGGTAAAAAAGTCGTCCGGTATACATAACTGGCGAAATGTGGGTGTACTATTACTAATAGTACACATGCCATATAACAGGGGCGAGCCTATTGCCATCAGCCGGCACAAATCCGTGCTCCAGTCTGCTGAGACTGAGAGGTTCCAGATGGAAAACCCAACAACATTTTGCCCGATTACGATTTATTACTACTGTATTACGATACGAATACAATACTATTTATATGACCACAAATAGTATCGTACCTGGTAATATAACAAAACAGACAACGAAATATGTTTGTAGAAGATTATTGAGGAGCTACTCTTTAGCTGAATAAAACTATTTGGACAGAAAAAGCATATCCTCGATGCGTCGTGATAAGTTCTTAAGTGTCAAATGAAAGGTTGTGGAAGAAGATACTAAATATTACTTTCACATTGAGTACATAAAATTACACGTGTGTGTCGCAGAGGCTAGCCAGCAAGCGGAGAATAAGTGGGTCGAAGTAACGTACATTATTGAAGCTATCAAAGCAGCACAACCGGATAAACAACTATATAACACAAAACAAGCAAGAATTAAGTTTAAACTATCGAATTCTGTGAATCTGTCAAAAATGACAAGACGTCAAAAGCAAAATTAGTATATGAAGAAATATATAGGTAGATGGCATTACTGTCTAGTATTAAGATTAAAAAAAAAATAATTACTTACATTCATAACAAATATTTTGGTCATCTGTGGTGGTGCCAATGGGAAGGGATTCCCCCTTCCTGATAAAAAAAAACTTTATTAAGAGACATGGGCGTACCCAGCTTTTGGCCCGGGGGGGTGGGGGGGAGGAGAAAATCACAAAGGAGAATGGGCGCTTTTGTATGGGCTCCGTCCCCAGACTGTTTCAAGACTGTATCAAATTGAGCGATACGTCATTTTAAAGCTTATTAGAATGGCTTTATTTTATTCTACTACACCAACCACCGCACTCTTGCAGGAGAAGACCTACGAATGATTACATTTTTTTTCAAAAAAATGTGATTTACGCTTATTTTACCATCGTCCACCTCTTTTGTCTTGCAGATATCCTGGGGTATGCCTATCTATTCAAAGTGCGATGGAGCGAGATATGATCGAAGTCTTAACATATGTGTCCTCGAGGTTATGACAGTTAGCTTGTGCCATCAACAACGAAACTCGTGCAAAGAAGATACTATGAATCTTTTTTTTTTCTTAATATCATTATGTTTAGCCGAGCCTACAACGTCCTGCGTGTTCAATTTAATAATGCTTTTAGGATGCTGTTCGGACTGCCGTGGCGGTGTAGAGCTTCGGGCATGTTCGCAGAGGCTCGCACAGATGGATTCCATGCCATTATGCGAAAGAAAGCGGCCTCCTTACTGCAGCGTCTGCATGGTAGTAACAACAGCATTCTAAAAATGATCGCTGCCAGATCGGATTGTCCCTTTCAGAGACACTGGGTGGGGATAGTCCTAGGTCTGAGTTAACAATAATAATAATAATTAATTAGTTACTGTTTGAAACTAACAATACTAACCTAGTACATAAGCATTATTGTTACTAACATCAAAATACTAACATATTTATGGACCTAGTCTGAATTAAAGTTTTATTTAATTTTTTAATTTTATAGACAGTTTTTTGTATATACCTATTACTTTATATAGCGTTCTTTGCGATGCAGCTACTAATCTTGTGTTGCGCGTTTATCGCCACACCTGCACACTTGACTTTTAACTTTTCCCTACCTCCGTATCTCTACGTTGACATCATGGTGAGGCTTGCGCGCTCCGAACTCTAAGTCTGTGCCGGTAGAATTTACTTTGCCGAAACAGGTCTAGGGTGAGGAGCCAGACCAAGAGAGATACAAAAAACCGCAGGGCAGCGTGTGGCGAGCTGTTGGGAAGTAGCGACCCCACGGACCCTATCTCCCGGGAGAAGTCTTGTTCCTCACCTCTGGCTTGCCTTTATTGACCGGCTGGAGTGAACACTGACGGAAACAGAGCTCCTACCTCATTCTTGCCTTTATTGGCCGGCTTGAGTGGAGATTCGCAAGAGCAAACGTGCTCGGATGAAGGAAGTATTCCAGTAAGTGCTTGTAGGGATCTTGACTTGACCATCTTCCGGGCTCTGGGATTGTTCTGAGAGCCGTGGAATATCTCTCCACTCCTCAAGCACCTCAGGACATGTTGCCCCCTTGTCGCTACGTCACTATGTGTAGCGACAGTTTCCGGGAACCCATTCTTGAGTGTGAAAGTCACCCCCTGCCATTTCATCTGTGTATTGTATAAAAAACATTGGTCAGGCAGGGGCCATAGTCTTTCCATAGTTCTAAGTAACCATTCCACAGCCACCCAAACCCAAAGCCCAATATATTTTGTTTCCATGTTCTGCAATAGTCCTGCACCAACCAGGGGATGTCCTTGGGTGCACTTACATAGTGCATACAGGGATAATCGTCGGTTGGTGTCTCCTCATAATTTAAAATTGTCTAAGGGGCGTCTGCGAGTTGACTTTGGCCCCTCGTACACGTTCCATCACAACACAACGTATCCAATACCTTTGCAACCATTCAAGCTAGCCAAAATCAAAGTAAAAGCAGAGGAGACAAGTCCATTTAGCGTGCCGAAGTCAAAATATACAGTGTCGAACCGATGAAGGAGGAAATACCAACTGTTATTACTTATAACATTATGGAACGCAATAAAGAATTGAGAATTGAATTGAGAAATGATGCATGCGACGTGCGTACCGTAGGGCAATATAAATTAACCGAACTATCATTACAATACAAACCATTGACAGCCGACAGAATGAAAAAATAAAATCACAGACCAAACACTGCTAGTATTGTCATTTATCAAAGTGTATCAAAGTGAGAGGAATTTCGTAATGAACAAAAATAAAGCATGGCATTTGGAAAGTACTACCTCAAACTTAGTTTGGGGTAGAGGGTTTGAGGAGCAATACGGTTTAAAAAGGTTTGGTTAAAAAAGTACGCCTGGACACTTAAGCGGTTAAGTGAAAAAAACGAGTACAATACAATAGTCAGCTGTAAAAAAATTGTTCATTGTTTTTATCCCTCTCGCCTCCATAATTGTTATCTCGTTCGGGTTCACCCACCCTCTGACGTTCTTCACCCTGGTGCGATGACGCCTCTAGCATTTTGTGCACATGGTTATACTTGCTACGTTACTGTAGGAGCTAGAAATAATATTTAAAAAAAATTAAATTAAAAATTTAAAAAACCCCCGACGCAAAAAAGAACAGCGAACATTTAAAAAGTCAAAAATAATACCTATCGTTGAGCCATCAAATTCGATATAGTAATACCTATATATATATTTTAATTACAGAAATTGATGGAAGACACGATAAGGTTTGCTCATTGAATTGGCGCTATAATGCCGCGGCGGGGTACCGCATATGTAGATAGTCAATCAAGTGAAGGGTCTGACTTACTTATGCGGTACCCCGCTGTGACATTATAGCACCATTTCAATGAGCAAACCTTATCGGGCCTTTCATCAATTTCTGTAATTAAAATATATTAGGTCTTTACCTATGAAATTGCCGTTCTGCAGTACTGGCCATTTCAAATCAAAATAATTTTTGTTTGGCTAAGAATTCTAATTTCAAATTAATTTTATTTTAAAAACATGGATTTTTTTTCCAAAAGTAGTCATTTGTTTATTGATTAGTGTTACATTTTCATCGCATTTCAATCTTTTTCGTCATCATGGATACGTTAAAAATTCGAGTAATTATGGAATATGAGTACCGTCGTGGCAGCAACGCGGCACAAGCGGCACGCAACATCAACGACGTTTACGGAGCTAACACTACAAACCAACGCACCACCTGTTATTGGTTTGCTCGCTTCCGTTCTGGAAATTTCGACCTGAAAACAGAACGTCGCGGTCGTCCGAAGACTTTGGTCGACAATTACGAATTAAAGGCGATTGTGGATGCTGATGATACACAATCTACGGCTGAATTAGCAGCAGCTTTCGACGTTAGCGTTAAAACAATATTGGTCCATTTGCGTCAAATTGGCAAGGTAAAAAAGCTTGACAAATGGGTGCCCCACGAACTCAATGATCGACAGCGCGAAGTACGCGTCGAGACGTGCCTTGCACTGCTCAACAGACACACAAATGAAGGAATTTTCAACTGCATTGTTACCTGCGATGAAAAATGGATTCTGTTTGATAACCGCAAGCGCTCAGCAAGTTGGTTGGATCCTGGTTCAGCACCTAAACAATGCCCTAAACGAAAACTTACCCCTAGAAAAGTGATGGTCACTGTTTGGTGGTCTAGCGCCGGTGTGATTCATCACAGCTTCTTACCAAACGGGGTGAGCATTACTGCAGATGTGTACTGTGAAGAACTGAACACAATGATGGAGAAGCTGGCACATCTCCAACCAGCATTGGTCAATCGCTCGTCTCCGCTGCTCCTGCACGACAACGCGCGACCTCATACTGCACAGCAGACGGTCTCCAAGTTGCAAGAACTGGGGTTGGAAGCTCTCCGTCATCCGCCCTACTCACCAGACTTTGCGCCTACAGACTACTACTTTTTCCAGAATTTGGATAACTTCTTGGCGGGAAAAAAATTCAATACCCGAGAGGCAGTACAAAATGCCTTTGAAGAATTTGTTGCCTCCCGACCAGCTGATTTCTTTAAGAAGGGCATCAATAAACTGCCACTGCGTTGGCAAAGATGCATTGATTGCATGGGTGATTACTTCGATTAATACAAATAAAAAATACATGAAAAAAATTCGTTTAAATTTTTTCATACAAAACGGCAATTTCATAGGTAAAGACCTATTATATATATAGGTATTACTATATCGCATTTAATGGCTCAACGATAGGTATTATTTTTGACTTTTTAAATGTTCGCTGTTCTTTGTTGCGTTGGGGGTTTTTAAAATTTTAAATTTAATTTTTATTTTAACATTTTTAAACTTTTTAAACAATTTAACAATTTATAATAGCTACGTGGTTTTTAATGCAGAATGTTAAGTTTCTCTGCACATAATTAACTTATCCTGATGCCACCATCGTACTGTAAATAGAATTAGGTACATAGTGATAAAAAAACGAATACCAATACTAATGCTATTTTTTTTTTCAAGAGTGTACTAGTGTGCTGGATATCCTGACTGCAGCATGAGCTCTCGTGTAGCCACCATTGCATTGTATGTAGAATCAAATACTGATCAAAACGAATCCAAACACGACATATCTGCTATAATTTTTTCAAGAGTGTACTAGTGTGCTGGATATCCTGACTGCAGCATGAGCTGATCGTGTAGCCACCATTGCATTGTAGGGGGAAGTGGGGCACCTTCATACAAGGGGCACCTGCATACACTAGAGATATCTGTTGTTAGGCACACAGAAATTGAACGACTAAGCGTGTGTGCGTAGCTTATTTATGAGTGTGTTGGCTCACGGAGTTTGACAGCAGTCGGTGCGAAACGCGCGATGTGGTGACACGGAAAGTGATTCGGCGACGTGTAAGTAATTTTATAACCTCACTTTGAACATATTTTTATTGATGTAATCTGTTTCCCAGATTATTCAATACTATTTTATTTAAAAGATAATAGGGTCAAGTTTGTAAATTGATACGTGAATAATGATTTAGAAGGTTGTTTTTTTTTTAGGAATGTTTTTATTTCATTTTCTTGTGATGGGGTAGGTTCATACAGCAGTACGCGGGGTACATTCATACTTTATGAATGTAGAAAAATAAAAAAATATGATAAATAAAAAAAAATTATAAATGTAATAAATACTGATATGACTGATCAGAAAGACTGTTAGGTTAGTTAAGTTTATTCAGTGTTATAAAAACAAAACTACCTACATTTATGTTATTCTCTTTTTCACTTAGTATTTTTCGGTTATTACTTAGTATTTTGTGCTCATATAGACTAATTCCTTTTGTTTTCGAAAATATTGTATTTTCATATTTTTATTTTGATAAATAATTAAACATTTCACACTCAATTAGTGTATTTTTTCACATGTATGAATCTGCCCCATAGCGTGTATGAAAGTGCCCCACATGCGGGGCACTTTCATACATTTTTCTTTTTTTTTATTAACTTTGACAGAAAGCCGCACAAGTGTATTTACACAAATTACATATTTTTGATATAAAGTCAGATAGCAAGACTACTAGTTTTTGATGAATCGATACAGATATTGCTACTAGAGAAAATTCTGTACGACAAAATATAAAAACTGTATGAGGCTGCCCCACCTTCCCCTATGTAGAATCAAATACTGATCAAAACGAATCCAAACACGACATATCTGCTATTATTTTTTCAAGAGTGTTCTAGTGTGCTGGATATCCTGGCGGCAGCATCAGCTCATCCTGTTGCCACCCTTGCATTGTATGTAGAATCAAATACTGATCAAAACGAATCCAAACACGACATATCTGCTATTATTTTTTCAAAAGTGTTCTAGTGTGCTGGATGTCATGTCAAGAATGTTCAAGTCTGTCAGCTTGTCAAGACCCTTTTTCTCAAGGACGCGTGGAGATATCAACATGAAATTTATATTAAATAGGTGTAAGTCTATGGTCCCTTAGAGTCCTAAAAAAAATAAGCCATTTTGTGACACATTTTCATACTCGCAACTGTAGCAAGTAAATCAAAACCTATAGGGTACTTCCCGTTGACCTAGAATAATGAAATTTGGCAAGAAGCAAGGTCTCCCAGCACAAGTAAAGGAAAAAGTCCGAAAATTGAGAATTTGTAACTTTATGACATAAAAAGTTTTTTTTTTGGTGTTCAATGTTGAGTTTGTTTTTGGGATAAATTCTCTTCAACTACGGAACCCTTCATTGTGCGTGGTCCGACACACACTTGGCCGGTTCTTTTTTTCGCCTCATCAGTCGCTCCTCAATGTCCTCGGCAAAATCTATGAGAGACTTATTTACACGCGTCTCAAAGATTATGCCGAGACAAAGGGCCTAATTCCTAACGAGCAGTTTGGTTTGCAAACCCAACACTCTTGCGTACAACAGGTCCACCACATCAACGAACACAATTATAAGCGTTGGTTTCCAACGTGGTTCGATGACGGGTGCTGTTTCCTTCGATAAAGCGAAACCGGTTGACAAAACCTGGCACAGCGGTTTATTATAATAAGCTTTACAAACTCGGTGTGCCAGACCGTCTCGTGTTCATCTTACGAAACTTTTTGTTTTTCCACACTTTTTGCTATCGTATCGAAGGAGCGCTATCCTCTCCCCACCCCATTCACGCAGGTTTCCCTTAGGGCTCTGTGCTTTCTCCACTCATTTCCACGTTATTTACCAGCGATATCCCGAAAAGTAAAAAGGCACAGTTGGCTCTGTTCGCAGACGATACGATTATATTATCATTATAGTATCATTTACTATTCCGGCCAACGTCAAGACCCGATATTTCGCACTCTCCATCCCGCAGTCGATAAACTCGGCGTGTGGTTTCGAAAGTGTAGAATCGAAGTCAATGCCGACAAAAGTCAAGTGGTTCTCTTTTTGGAACCGCGTCTCAACCGATCACCTCCACCGACCGATCACCATGTTTGGCAAGCCGATCCCTTAGGAGAAGCGAGCCAAATATCTAGGCATGGTTTTTTCTAAAATTAATGCATAATTTATATTGTACTTAATTGTAAAGTAAGTACACGACGACGACAACGTGACGTAGCTCTAACATAACTTTTTTCGACAACATTACTTAGGCATACAAGATCCAGGGGGGCCTGCTGCCCCCCCCCCCCCCCCCCCCCCTCGGTACGCCCATGATAACAGACATTTTCGTAAATCAAATGTACGATGATTGATTGACATCGCCGCAAATGTGTACAAAAATCCCTTAAAATAATGTGTATAAAAATTTAAAATACCTATTAAAATATCGTATAATCAACTGATTGCACAAAAACGAATGAAACTAGTTGTTAGTTTACTGAGTTAATAATAAACAGCTTTCCATAACAATTGAGTCAATACAATTATTTGTTGAATCAATAAACAACCGCATCGCGTCAAAGTTGACACACTTTTACTTGATTAAAATGAATACAAACAATATAGAATTCACTAAATCGAACTTGTTAAACGGCAGTGAGTCATATCGTTAGCATTCTACTACGCACTCGCACCGTTTTTGTGTGAAATAGACATGAAGACACAGATCAAGATAGACCCTATTACAAACAATTTCTTGGACAGAAGATTTCAAAACTTACTCTTTCCTATCCGGTGTCTACAGCACATATTTTTCGTATCAACATTTTCCGTTGAGTATAATTGTATTAGGCCTCATTGTGCCTCTTACTATATCGTGTCGCTCATTGGTACTCTTGGATTTATAACATTTCATATGCAAAACCTTCTGACAAACGAATATGATGGACTATTAAATCCATTTCTCATCGTCTTTATAAAGCTCAATGTTATCTTGTTGGTGATTCCTTTTGTAGTCTTTTATCTACTTAACATCATCCAAAGGGAAGACCACGTTTCAGTTCTTCTGAAGATTCAAAAAACTTATAGATTAATCAATTACAAAAAATACAAGAGATCTATCATTAAGAGTTGGGGTGGCGTCTTTCGCCATGTTTTTGGCTATGTCGTTAGTGTGTCACTCACCCGTAACTTGAAAATTGCAGTCTATTTTTTCACTTTGATCTATTTTGATGTGAACTTGACTTATGGTGTTTTCATTATCACGTTGATAAGAGATGGAATGAATGCATGGATCTCTGAAGTCGAGCACTATAGTAAACTTTGCTTGGAGCTAGGAGAAGATGAATATAATGAAAAATTTAAAAAACTTTTCCAAGCTTACATCAATATAATGGAAGCGTTTGATATTTTCAAGAAAATATTTAAATTCACGGTAAGAGTGACTTTTAGTGATTTTTTAAATTATAACATAACATTTACGTTACATGTTATGTGTTGTGTTGTGTGTTATGTGCCACATTAATTGTGATGTTTTATTTCCAGGGTAAATCTTCGAGCGTTTCAACCGCCGTTATTACCCTCCCCCAAAAGTTCATGATCAAAAAGAATATATTTAATTAAATATTTCAGGAATTCTCAGATTCTGGTTCTTGAGCAGATTCTGGGAATTGCTGAAATATTTCATTAAATATATTATCTTTCATCAACTTTTGGGGGAGGGTAATGACGGCGGTTGAAACGCTTGAAGATTTACCCTCCAGAGTATTTTGTAATGTTAAACTTTATTTATTTCCAGACTTTATTTCAAGCATTGGACACATTTTTTCATAGTCTACTTTACTTTCAAACAATACTAGAATTATCTTTATCAGGTGTAACTCATTATGGCTCGGTAAGCATTGTAAATATTCATTGTCTTTCCAAGGGCTATCGTATTACCCTGTAACTGGGTTGTGGAGGTCAGGTAAGCAGTCACTCCATGTAAAATATTGGTATTCAGTTGCATCCGGTTAATTCCAGTTAGACTGGAAGCCGACCACAACATATTTGGGAAAAGGCTACGTAGATGATGATTCAATGACAATCCCGTCATTTGCTTTCAATAGGCTTTTTGATTTTTATTTATGCATGTAGCTTTTAGATTCTCTTCTATTTTGTGAATATAAGAACGTTGTAGGCCTTGCAGAATCACATATGATTCGATTTGTTTATCATTTTCTATTTTGTTCCTTGTAAACTGGGCTACATTGGACTCCCATAACTATTAAAACTCTAGGACATACTACAAAAGCTAATTATTTTTAAAAGATTAACCACGGAGTTACCAGCTCTTTTTCATAAGAAACGACTGATTGGGGCTGTGCACCTAGTTTGACATTTCATAAATGCCCATATAGGTTTATGTGAAATAAAATATTTAGATTTTGGTGTTATTTTTTTCATCACCTTTATGCTGGACATCTTCCTTTCGTGTCAATAGACTTGCTACTGTTTGTCGGACCAGTATGTACAGACGCCAGCAGGTCAAGCCACCCGAAACTGTAAAATTTTGCCAATCAACCTTGAACCTAATGCTTTGGTGATAAAGATGAAAATCTATTACAGAAATTTGACAGATTGAAGTAGCTTGATGTGCTGGCGTCTATACATAGTTATCTAGGCCTTCCTCTTAACCAACAATTTTATTTTGCAGACAGACATCGAAACTTTTAAAATGGTCACGCTGCTTTGGATGACGAAGAATGTTAGTTTCGTCAGTATATTTAGTCTCCACTGTGAGAAATTCTATATGTGTTTATCTGAGGTGGACGCTACTTGCAACAGTTTGCTGAGGAGTCTGCAAAGTACTGGTAAGATCTTTACTGTTTCGTTTTTTGGTAAATATTACTGTTTATCAGGGTACATATTACAATTATTAGATTATATGTATTGGGATTTTTAAGGCAATTGCAGAGAATGGTAAGAGGGATGTGTAATGCGAATGGATAGAATAAGAGATGAGTATAAAAAAGAAAGTCGGAAAGTGGCACCGGTGACTGTAAATTTGTGTGGAAATCTGCTGAATATGGGTACATATGTAGCAAGAGTGTTCGGGCGAATGAGAAAAATGTGTACATAAGGCTATAAGATGGATGTGTGAAAGATAGTTTGGTTGGAAAAGGTATGTGTACTGAGATGACAACTAATAGATAGAAGAAAAAGACAAGCTGCGCCGATCTATTACATATAAATTGGGATAAGGGCAAGAAATTATGATGATGTATTGGCATATTATTCTATAGTTTTGTGGTGAAGTCAGTTGTTTTTTCGCTTTTCTGTATAGACTGGGCGCCTGAACCTATTTTGTATCTCAAAGTCTTTTGTCTCTGTTCCAGTGCAAGCTAAGAGGCTTTGCAAGAACGTGCAGCGGCTGAATCAGGCAGCCTTCCACAAGATGACCGCTTGTCGAATGTTCACGATCGATGGACGTCTACCTCATATGTTTAATAGTCTGATAGTGGAGTACACTTTTGTAATTTTACAGTTTGCTATCTTATCATGGGTAAAGAAAAACAAAGGATTTGTAAATTTAGATGAACAATAAATAATAATTAGTACTTCTTATGCTATTGTTTCCATTGTTTACGTGCTAACCAACGTCACCAACATCACCACCATCATCATTTCAGCCGAAATACGTTTAAGCTAGATATAGGCCTTCCCAAGCGTCACCTCATTGTCCGGTCTTGTGCTTCTCGTATCCAAATAAAATTTTTTTAGAAAAGACAGCATTAAATTATCAATTATGTTTCAAAATACCCGTTATTAATTAGTAATTGAATAGACAAGGAGGTCCAAAGTCTCTTATTGACTCCCAAATTCAGTATCCAAAGCAATAATGTTACTCAGATTGGAAAAAAGCGTATCTTCTTCTTTTTCTTAGCGATTCTTTATTTATCATTGTTATTCTTTGAATCAGTACTATACCGTTTGTTTTTCATCAGTTTCGATCAGTTTCTATAATAAAGATATTGTGAATTGATTTTTGATTGCGGCAGACCGGAATAAGTGGAGGAGCATCGCGAGGGCTGCTTTGGCCAAAGAAAATGCAGAGCCATCAACCACGACCACTCTGTCAAGAGTGAACGACTAAGGAGGAGGAATTGATTTTTAAAATATAGTTATTCCATGTAAGCGTGTATTGGCTCCATGATGAACGTTGTTAAAGACTTAATCAACCGTCATAAAAACTTTCCACTCATTGTTATGATCCAAGTTATCGACTTCAGTAAGAGTGTCAGGAGTTCCGTCATTTTGATTTCAATCTCAGTTTCACTGTTTTTTTGGAGTTCCGTACCACATAGGAAAAACGGAACTCTTATAGGATGACTTCGTTGTTCGTCTGTCTCTCTGTCAAGATGAACGCTTTTTCTCAGGAACGCGTGGAGTCAAAAGTTTAATTAATATCAAATACGTAGGTCTACGGTCCTTACAGCTCTCAAAAATCATGCTTCTAAGTCAACGAAATAAAATAATACGGCCATTTATGCGAAACAATCAGCTTTCCCATACATTTGAGTCGACTACGTATTGAAGTTTTATAAGGAATAGTTGATAATTTTTTCGCGATAACGATGTTGGTCCCATGGAGAAAATTATTTAGTTTGACGGTCTGTACCACATCCTTAAATGTATACTTCTTGTTGACCTAGAATCATGTTTGGCAAGAAGCAAGGTCTCACAGCACAAGTAAAAAGGAAGGAAAAAGTCCAAAAATGGTTAATTTGTATTTTACCATAGTCAAAAAAAAAAATGCGATTACAATCTTACATTTGCAGTTGGAGAATTGACCGTGCCGTATATCGATGCGATGCATGGGAGAGCATGTTTTTCGACTACAATGTGAAGTTGGTTTTTGGGATAAATTCATCCTAAGGAACCCTTCATTGTGCTTGGTCTGACACGCACTTGGAAGGTTTTGTTTGTTTAAGTTTCTTTATATTTTATTTTTCGTCTATATCGTCTTTATTATTTTAATTACTTGTATTTGCTTTGTGTGTATTTGTTTTGATGTTGTTATAACGAATGTGAGTACCAATACAAACCATCTCTGGTTTAATGGTACAATACAAACGTGAATCTGTAATAAACCTGTACTTATGCATAAATAAAAAAAATAAAAAAACGATTTATTTTTAAAATATAATAGACAGTTAGTTCTTTCATCTGATATGGCACATGATACAGTTTGCTAAACTTTTATTTTTAATTTTTTTCTTTGCCCCCCAAAAGTGTCCCCCATATTCAAAATTCATTTGTTTACGTTACGCGTCCGTGTTTGAGTCACAGACTGAAATTCATAATGTATACCAACAACTTAATCGGTCCATCAGATTCGGAGCAAATTGGCTGTGACAGATGGACATACAGACATACAGACAGAGGCGACATCGCGTCGCGATGTCGCCTCTGTCTGTAAGAGCCTTAAGGTTGCAGCCACCCAGCGGCCAGTACACTTTTTCTTATATTTTGTATAGACCATAGATATAAGAAAGAAGGAGATGTGCCCAATATGTTAAAATGTATCGGAACCCTGTGCCTCCACTTTTTCCCCTTGTCACTTTCATGATTTTAAAGATAAATACGGTAAAATATACGAATTGTGGCGTGCCCAGCGCTGGGTTGCGACAGTCGCGCTCTCCATGCCGCCATGAGATCCCGCCGGAGCTCTGTCCGCTGTACCGTGATTTCTCGCGGCAGCGGAGTTACGCCCCGGCGCTTCGCCTCCTCGCGCCACTCCCACACGTGCGCGAGGACCTTTGCCTCCAGATCCCACGGCGGCAATCCGGCAAGGAGGCTCGCCGCCTCCCGGGAGACCGTGCGGTATCCCCGGACTAGCCGGATGGCCATGACCCTCTGGGACGCGTTCAACCTGCCGGCTGGTCCCAGCCTTAGGGAACGCGCCCACACCGGTGCTCCGTAAAGGGCCATGGACCGCACGACCACCGCGTAGAGCCTCCGGCAGGAGGCGTTTGGACCCCCCAGATTGGGCAGGAGCCGCCTCAAGGCAGCCCCAGCCCGTGCCAGTCTGGGAGCCAAACGTCGGAAATGCTCCACGAAGTTCCACCGGCTGTCGAGGACGAGTCCCAGGTACTTCATCGTCGACCAGACTCCGATGTGAACCCCTCCCACCGTTATTTCGGAACCCGACGGTGGCGCATTCCGAGGACCATGAAAACACATGGCCTCGGACTTGTGCAGGGCCACCTCGAGTCCCAACTGCCGGATCCTCTCCACGACTATCGCAACCCCGCGTGTCGCTAAGTCAGCCGCCGCCTGGTGAGAACTTTGCGCCAGGACCAGCGTGTCGTCAGCGTAACATACTACGCTGACGCCGCTAGGGAGGTCGGCGCGCAGCACCCAGTCGTAACCGATGTCCCACAAATGCGGCCCCAGGACCGATCCCTGTGGGACACCGCACGACATCTCTCGCCTGTTCCACTCTCCCTGATGACCGGGGTAGATGACGGCCCTGTCCATCAGATAGGCCTCGACCACTCGACAGAGGTAGGTCGGCATCCGGTGATACCGGAATGCCTCCCTGATGCAACTCCAGGGCAGGGTATTAAAGGCGTTGGCGATGTCTAGGGACACCGCCAAGACGACCCCACCCCGGGCCACTGCATCCCCCGTCGTGAGGGCTCGCACGCGCATGATGGCGTCCACCGTAGAGCGCCCCTTGCGGAAACCAAACTGGCCCTCCGCCAAATCCGGCCCCTCCTGCACCAGCCACCCGACGAGGCGGTCTGCAATAACTCTTTCAAAGAGCTTGTCCACCTCGTCGAGCAGCACGATGGGTCGGTAAGCGGACGGAGAGTCCGCAGGGCGCCCCGGCTTCTTAATGAGGACCAGTTTCCCCGTCTTCCAGCGAAGTGGGAACTGGCCCCTCTCCAAGCATGCGCTTAGGAGCCCCCCTTGTCGAGGCCCGAGAGCCCCAAAGGCCAGAACCCAGGCTCTTCCAGGTAAGCCGTCGGGTCCTGGGGCGGTATTTTTGGCACTGAGCCTACGTACCGCCGCTCTCAACTCTACCTCGGTCACTTCCGGAGCATCATCGTCGTCGTCGGTGTCATGGTCCGCAGCGGGCACCGCATGAGGCGGAGCCATAGGCGGAGGAGTATGTTCCCCTCGCGAAGGGAACAGAGCGCTCACCACGTCCTCCACGAGCTCGGGCCGGAGACTCTGCGTCAGCGGGGGCGCCCATGGTCGGAGTTTCTCCCGCACCATCTTATAGGGGCGCCCCCATGGGTCTCTGTTCAGAGTCTCCAGCGACTCCTCGCGGCCCAGATCCCTGGACCGCAAGATCTCCGCTCGGAGGGCGGTCTTCGCCGCTCTGTACCCCTCGTACAGCTCCGCCTGAATGGCTTCCGTATCCGGAGGGCGGATACGGAGCCTGCGGTGCCTGGTGTACAGGCGTCGTGCGTCGAGCGTTGACTCGGTACGGCATTTCATACAAACTTTCAAGTCCTTTTTTATCGAAATGAATGAACCGATTTTAATGAAACTTCATACGCATAAGTAGGATACATAGGTCTAAAAAGTTAGTTAACAACTTTATGAGGAATGTAAGGTACTAACAGTGAGACAGCTGTTCATCTTGCAGTCTGTCCTCAGAACTCATAGAGCCATGCCCAGATCCAACCCAAATAAACGCACAAATGTCCCATCTGGTGTAACAAATAAAACTAGATTTGCCCAACACCAATATTACGTCATAGGTACTTATTTATGTAAGAAACTACACAAAATACTAAACATACTTGATTTAATCAGACACTCACAAAAACACATAATCACTCAATGGCTACTACAACAGGACTACATAACAACGGAGAATCTTCTAGCATACATCTCGTAAAAACACAATCGCAAAATCAACGCACATATACACACACATGCACGCACAGACACACCCTTGCACACACACACACACACCCTAGCACACACACACACACACCCTTGCACACACACATATACCCACACGCACGTACACGAACTCTCACTCACATACACAGCACAATAAAACCTCCCTACTTTTATTTCAGAGAATTTTACTTTTGATTATGTAACATCGACAATGTCGAACTTGTTATAGAATGTCAATTACTTACTGTACCCATATGGCTGAACCCTAACTCTTAAAACTTTTATAAAAAAAAAACCGACTTCCAAAAAAAAAAAAAAAAAAAATTTCGGAAGTCGGTGTCTTTGGATCTGTATTTTAGTTTTTTGCCACCGACTTCCGAAATTAAAGTTATTTTTCACTTTGTAGTGTTTTTTTTGGAAGTCGGTTTTTTTTGTAAAAAAGTTTTTATTTTTCACTTTTTAGTGGTTCAGTTTGTAATTTATCTAAGTTACAATAACCCAATGTCATCTACTCATCACGTTTTACAAAATATTGCTTTTCCCGATGCAGGGACGTTATTTGTTGAGGAGTTCTCCTAGTAAGAACCAGGAGAACTGGAGCTCATGGTGAAGTCACTATAATATCATTATGCATTTTGACGAGCATAAACCATATTAAAGTAATCGAATCGCAACCTGTGATATACTTAGATATAATTGAGTATTTCCGATGGCCCTCTGTGGTCTTCATCATCAGTTCCAGTTCACCGAATGGTACTTTTCGAGAGCAAATGCACGAGTTACTATAAAAAATACCAAAATCGATATAGGTGTGCCCATAAAATTTGAGGGTTTCCCTAGATTTCCATGGGATCCCATCATCAGATCCTGACTTGATGATCATGGGACCACTTGGGAAGTATACCCTTTCGAACAAAAAAAGAAAAATCCAAATCGGTCCAGCCATTTTCGAGTAATCGGGGAACATACATAAAAAAAAAATAAAAAAAAAAAACAAGGTTCCGACGAATTGAGAACCTCCTCCTTTTGGAAGTCGGTTAAAAATACAGGCTAGACCTAGTTTAAGGGATAGAGTCTATTAATTGTGCTTATTCAAACTCAAACTCAAACTCAAAGCATTTATTTCAATTAAACCAATTACAGGCACTTTTGAATTGTCAAAGAGTCGGTCAGTAGGTAAGTCAGAAAGTTGAAGCTAGTTGCCCATTCCAAAACGTAGATCTATGGAGAAGAACGGGCAAGAAACTCCACGGACACTCTTTTAAATCAAAATATGGTTACAAAATATTGGTTACATCATTCATGTTGAAATTATACATGTGAGAACGATGAACGTTAAAAGCGTCCGTATTAAAAAAATAAAAACAATTCAAAATTAAAATTTAAATAAGCCGTGGCAGCTAAGGTATGACCAGCCTCCACCAAAAGCGCCCGTTGACGAACCTGACGTATGGATTCGTTAAATGATCCAACACACGCGCCACCATCAGCGAGGCATTAGAGTGAGCATGACACACTCTCAGCCGCCAGGGCACATCCAAGTCAAATAAAGACGTACCCAGTAAATGGTAGCTTTAGAGTAGGTACATAGTACTCACACATGTGCTAAGCAATTATACAATACAATGGTGATTGAGTCTACACAATGCAAAGCTATTCTTACAATCTTCAGCAGTTCCAACAGTATGTTCAAATGTTAATTAATTAGTTGAGGTTGTGGAGCAGGACCAGCATGGAGCCAAGCATTTTTATCATTTATGTAATCCCCCAACGTATAATATGCCTGCCTGCATAGTGTGCGTTTTATACAAGTTTTAAATTTCGTCTCATTTAGTTGAAGTATGTGTGGAGGTATTTTATTGTAACATTTTAAACGGTACCCCATGAACGATGAGTCTACTTTAGCCAGCCTGAAACCTGGTTGAGCTAATAGGTCCTTATTTCTAGTATTATAATTATGCCTTTCACCTCTTTTATTACAAAGATGTAAATTTTTTCTTACGTACATGATGTTTTCGTAGATATATTGACAAGGTACCGTCATGATGTTAATATCCTTAAACAGTTCCCTTAGAGAATCGCGCCTGCGAAGATTATATATGGCTCTGATGGCTCGTTTCTGCAGAATAAAAATGGACTCGATATCTGCAGCCCGTCCCTAAAGTAAAATACCGTAAGACATGATACTATGAAAGTAACTAAAATAGACTAGCCTCGCGGTATCTACATCAGTAAATTGACGGATTTTTCTGACAGCATAAGCTGCTGAACTTAGCCGTCCTGCAAGTGATATTAAATGAGGACCCCATTGTAGCCTTGAGTCGAGCGTAATCCCCAGGAAAACGGTTTTATCGACGAATTCTAGTTTCTCTTGATTCAATACTATCTCACAATCACTACTTTTGACATTTGGTAAAGAAAATCTGATGCACTTAGTTTTTTTCCCATTTAATACTAAATTATTAGCAGTGAACCAATTTTGGATCTGCAGTAGGGCGTTATTAACGTCGTCAAAATTTGTAGCACGTCTATCTACCTTAAAAATTAATGAAGTATCATCAGCAAATAGCACCATTTGTGGTTGATTTTTTAATAAATGGAGTAAATCATTAATATACACTAAAAAGAGGAAAGCACCCAATATCGAGCCTTGTGGAACACCCATTTTAACTTTTAAACAGAGTGAATTGACACCATTTATTTGAACTTGCTGTTGTCTATCATTTAAATAAGATTTTACTAAACTGAGGGCAAGTTTTCCAAGTCCGTAATGCTCAAGTTTCAAGAGTAAGGTTTCATGATCGACGCAATCAAATGCCTTGGAGAGGTAGTGTTATAGTGTGACAAATGTTAAATACAAAATCTACAATGTATACAGTGCAATGTGTTCTTGTTTTATGAAATAAATATTTTTATTATTATATTATTATTACATTTTTTTTTAATGTCTGTTAAAAATCTCATGTTTAGTAAATTCTACTTTACAAAAAAAGGTTTATAATGTCAATATTTAAGTATGACATTTTATCCATGATATGATGGCAAATTGAAGCGTCAGACAAATATACTCCAATATTCGATTATTGAACTCCTGAGGTAGACTTCCATCGATTGTGAACATCCGACAAGCAGTCAACTTGCGGAAGGCTGCACGGTTCAGCCGCTGCACGTTCTTACAAAGCTTCTTCGCTTCCACTGTAATAGAAAACAAAGAACTTAAAAGGAAAACAAACTCCTTTTCGTAACTTTAGATGTTTGTGTCTTCAAGTGTAATTATAGAAATTATTATTATTATTATTCATAAAACACAAAGGATAACAAGCTTAAAATATAAAACAATGATGCCTTAAAAAATCGGCGCAAAAGATATAAAATGTAAGCCGAACAAGGAATTTTTGTTTGAGTCGAAACTTCGTGGGGCGAACGTGGAAAAAATCATAAGAAAAACATATAAACAAAAAACCGGACAGTGAAGGGTTCGTGGTCGGTATGAAAATAATTATTTATTTACTTTTTAGACACCTAGTCCATTCCAATTAATTAAATTAAAACAAAAAAACGTAAAATTTAAAATTCATATAAAATTCATACTCAATATACAAATCGAATATAATTCAAATCAAATACAAGGAATTATTTTTTTTGTCAAATATTCGTTGAGGAAGGTTCTGAAAAAACGAAATGAAGAGAAAAATTTTAAAAGTGGCCGGAAAAAATAGAAAATTCGGGAAAACTGAAAGTGCATTTGGGAATTTTGTAAGAATAATTGGCTGGAAAGGACAGTGTCTGCCGGGTTATCTAGTCTATCTATCTATCTATCTATATAAATAAAAATGAATGGCTAAATGTGTTGCTAAGCGCAAAACTCTAGAACAGCTGGACCAATTCGGCTATTTTTTTTTCAAATATACGTTGAAGTCTGAGGAAGGTATTTATGAAGAGAAAAATTATAAAGGTTGCCATGAAAATTGGAAAATAAAAACTAATAAGTTAAGGCGAGTAGTGCTGCCTACTAGCGCCACCAAAATAATACCTGGATATAATATGGATCATTTTGAAATTTCCTATGCTCACATTTTTAGTCTGACTGACGGACAGACAGAGAGGTCGAACGACAGACAGAGAAAAAAAACGGCCATTTTTGGCCTTAACTTCGAACCTAGGAAGGCTAGTGTTGACTTTTTTGATATAAAAAATTTTACCTTATCTGATTAAAAACGTGAGCTTAGGAAATTTAAAAAATGTTCCATATCTCCAGACTTATAGTTTTTTCTCAATGGCGGCGCTAATTCAAATAAACGAAATCCAAATTCAAATAAACGTGATAGTAATAAATAAGTGTCCAAATAAACGTTTTTCTTTTTTTTCTTTCTTTTAGTTGGCAGCACTGCTCGCTTTAAGTTGAAAATAAACCCATGCTCATTCTATTCTATCTTAAGTTAAATGATCTGAGAGCCTAGACGAGTGGCAATTGCTTTCGACGTGTTTCGTATTACTACAAGACTTTCAACAGAAATGCTATTCGGTAGCTTATGTCAGTCTCATACATTGACTTTTAAATCTTCGTTATCGCTGAAAGAATGTCACTTTGTCGAGGTCCTCTGGTCTTACCAGTACTTTGAAGACAACTTAGCAATCTACTGCAAACAGCGTCTGCCTCAGACACAGACAAGTAGAATTTCTCGCAATGCGAACTGAATATACTGACGAAACCAACATTCTTCACCACCCAAAGAACCGTCACCGTTCCAAATGTGTCGACGTCATACTGCAAAGAAAAAAACAAATTCAAAATTTTGTACTGGCAGACACGGGGGGCTCGTGGCTAAGTAACAGAAGTCGTACGACTCGATGGAAGATACGCTTGCCTCTGTTGGTCCAAGGATTATCAAGACCCTGCCATGATTCGGAAGCTATTGATTTGTCCCGGTTGAGAAGGGAAGACAGGCAGTCGCTCCATGTAAAATACTGATATTCAGCTCCATCTGGTTAGACTGGAAGGTGACCCCAACATAGTGGAGATAAAGCTAGGTAGAATGATGAGTCTTTTTGGCAAACTTTTTTTTGGTAATGCTGATATTTGTAGTTGAATCTGACTTCGTTTGGCAGCGGTTGGCTTCCAGGGGCCACAATCTCGTCATAGACAATAGATAGCGTTCGTTTTCGTCCCTAGACGGTCGAAATTTTTTGACAAGCCCGTAAAAAATCACGTGCTTATCACGAAGACTTCAGACTTATGACTTTCAGGAAGACGAGATGAAAGATATTTTCATGAAATTATTAGAATGCTTACCGTGCCGTAATGAGTTTCCCCTGATGTTGACAGTTCTACCAATGTTTGAAGGTAAAGTATACTTAAGAGAAATGTGTCTAGTGCTTGAAATAAGGCCTGAAAATAAAAAAACATAGAAATAACTTAAAAAATTAATGAACTAAATACAAAATTGGCACAGCCACTAAGTTTTGTGACACACGTCACGAAAAAACATTACCTTACCGCAAACTTAAATATTTTCTTGAAAATATCAAAAGATATCAAATTCCAATAAATTGACGTACGCTTGGAAAAGCTTTTTTATTTTATCATCATATTTGTCGTCTTCTACCTCGAAGCTGAGAATACTATAGTACTCGACCTCAGAGATCCATGATAGCATTCCATCTCTTATTAAATCAATTACAGAAACACCGTAAGTCAAGTTGACATCGAAATAAATCAAAGAATAAAAATATACTGCTAATTTAATATTTTGAGTTAGGGTCACGCCAATAATATAGACAATAAAATGGCGTGCGATTGCGTTCCAGTTCCTAATGATACACTTCTTGTAGTGCTTATAATGAATTAATCTAAAAGCTCTTTGAATATTTAAAATCATTTGAACGTGATCCTTTCTCTGTATAATGTTAAGCATGTAAAAGGAAACGAAAGGAATCACCAACAAGACGACATTGAAGTTAATGAAAACGACGAGGAATGCATTGACTACCCCGTCAAATTCCCTTGCCAAGAGATTTTCTATGTGAAATATTATAAATCCAAGAGTACCAATGAGCGACACGATATAGTAAGATGCACGGTGAGGCCTTATGCAATTGTACTTTATGGAGAACCTTGATAAGAAGAGCATATAATGTAAGCACCGAAAGGGAAGGAGCATGTTTTGGAAACTTTTGTCCAAGAAATTGTTGGTAATAGGGTTTATGTTGATCTGTGTCTTCATTTCTAATTCACTTTAACAACCGAACAAGCGAGCGACTTCTAAGAACTGGACAGTTATTTGATTGATGGTTAACTTGTTTATTGATTGTTTGTTTTAATTTTTAATCAAATATATAGAACGTCACAACTCGTAATTATATTGATGGAAACAAAAGCCGTGGTATTGGCACAGTTTTGGTAGAGATGATTGAATTGTATGAAGAAATTATCAATTTCACTAGGAATATTTTAGTAACATAATCGAAGTTATTTGAAAAAGCATTTTCATTGTACGAGCAAACCCGTACATATAAATAGTATTAATTTTATTTAAAAAATTCATATTTTTATTACTTTCTTATTTGCAAAATAGTTGTGCAAAACTCATCTAATTGTTCCAAATTTAAAGTTGATAGCATTAGTAGTTCTTGAGATATCCAGCTGTGACAGACAGACAGACAGACCGGCAGACAGACAGACAGACAGACAGACTGAGTCACACCATAAGGGTTCCTTTTTTACCATTTTGGCGCGGAGCCCTAAAAAAGAAATCCTTATAGGATCACTTCGTTGTCCGTCTGACTGTCTGTCAGTCTGACAAGACCCTTTTTCTCAGGAATGCGTGGAGGTATCAAATTGAATTTTTTATCAAATACGTAGTAGACGTCATGTTTGATAAAAAAAAGAATAATATCAATGGGGAGGTACACTGCCAATTTATACCGCTAGGAGTCACATCTTCATCCCAGACACGTCCTTGGGCTGGACACATCTGCCGCATGTCAGACAATCAATGGGCCAAACTTACGACCCAGTGGGTCCCGCTTAATGGCAAACGACATCGCGGCAGGCCCAGACGGAGATGGCGGGATGAGCGGGACTCCTTTAATAAAGATTGGTCCTTGGCAGCTCTGGACAGAGAGAGGTGGAGAGAGAGTAGGGAGGCATTTGCCCAGCAGTAAGACATTTATGGCTAGTAAAAAAAAAAAGAGTCACATGGTGGTGCAGTTTACATGTCAAACAACAGTTAGTAGTACAATTAGCAGGGGAGCTACTGCTCGATTTTTGTGACCTATTTTATACCGAATTAAAAATTCAAGTACCTACTTAATTGTTTAAGGTTGATGCGCCAGGGTAGCCCGCGAAATTCAAAATTTCTTAGGTTTTTTGCAATTTGTAGGTCAGTGTGAGCTTGTATGTTGATTAAAATATGATTCGCGGCCGTAGCTAATATGGCTTTACAGAATTATAATCATTAAAATCAGCAATACAACTCCATAAGTTAGCATTTATCTCAAATCTAGCGATTTCATGAAATTATGAGGTTTGAGGTAAATGCTAACTTATGGAGTTTTATTGCTGATAAACATGGCGTGCTGCAAAAGTTACACAAAATCTAGCGTGGCGTGGTGTAAAAGACATTGCATGGCCCGCGCGGCGCCCACGTGGCTTGTTGTTCTAGAAAGACCTTAATTGTGAATGGCGGTGAGAGTGTTAAATGTGTTTCTGTATCTTTCTTGTGAATAAACCCTTTTATTTATTTTAATTTTATGTATTCTTTTCAACTACGGAACCCTTCATTGTGCGTAATCTGACACGTACTTGGCCGGTTTTTTTAAACTTACTTTGAACACCTAATTCAAAGCAAAATATAACACGAGACGAGAAAATAATCAAAATGCAATTTAAGTAGAAAATTAAAGAAAAATAAGGACTTACAATCCACTGTGTTTCTTCAAGTTTGAATATAAAATAAAATGAATTTTATCGATCATAAATATTAATTATTCATTATATGTTTTTTAGCTAAAAACTCCTTATGTGCTTATGCTGTTCCTGTACTCGGGTATGATAAAGACCACGATAATACAGCTGACTTTAAGCCTGCAAGTTGAAGCATTCTATGACGCTATCAAGCATGGAATAATTGCAAGCAAATGCGTTTTGGTAGCAGAATGTACAGGTGAAATTAATTTTATATTTTAAATAAAAAATATTTATAAAGTGTATTTCTAGAAGTCAGCACGTTTATTGATAGATTATATAGGGTGTAAGTGTAAACAGTGGATCTTTTAAAGGGTCATTATACTCATCGTTACGAACAACTTTTACTACGGGAACAAACCTGAAAACGCGAAAAAAAATCAGCTGTTCCCTACATTTTGACGAATTATGCGAACATAAATGTACTGAACAGTAGATTTTTTTTTCGCAATTTCAGGTTTGGTCCCGTAGTAAAAGTTGTTCATAATTTATTTATTTATTCTTCGGAAAGCATAGTCTAATATCTATAAAGGTAAGTTATGTAACAATATCGCTTATAATTGCCATTTAAAAGCTTCCACAAATTAAAAACTATGTACTTAAAATTAAAAAAAAAAGAAATAAAACCTACAAAAATAAAAATTAAAAATAAAATCTACAAATTCTTCTAAACAAAACAAAAAATAATCATCTTTAAAACAAAACAAAAAGTTCTTTATTAGTATCTGATAATCGTGACAGTTTATTGTGCTAAAAATAATGGTGAGTACAATGACCCCTTAAAATATTGCCACTGTTTACGCTTACACCCTGTATATAGGGTGACTGGTAATTAGTGACCGATACCTAAACACATGATTGTGCTCATAATAACAAACAACTTTTACTATGGGACCAAACCTGAAATCGCGAAAAAAAAAATCAGCTGTTCAGTACATTTTGACGAATTATGCGAACATAAATGTATTGAACAGCTGATTTTTTTTTCGCGATTCCAGGTTTGGTCCCATAGTAAAAGTTGTTCATAATGATGAGTACAATGACCCCTTAAGAGGTTTTGGGTTATTTCATTAACACGTTGTATATAGATATCAATACGCATCACGTTTGTGAAGTTTCGCCAACTAATTTTTTTATTTCAGATTTCAGATTTATATATAGATATCAATACGCATCACGTTTGTGAAGTTTCGCCAACTAATTTAATTTGTTTCTGTATAGTAGAACTGTATTCAACCAATAGACTGTTTCCAGATGATCAGAGGAAGTTATGTAAAAATATTCTGCGCTTGCACCGTGCGTCATTCAGCAAGATGAGCACATGTGGCTTTTTCTGTGTAGATATTTGTCTACCACTAAGTCTGATGGCACTTGTCACTAACTACACTGTCGTGCTATTGCAGTTTGCATTTCTGTAATCCTGGTACCATTATAGTTATTTATGTAACTGACTTATAATAAGGGGTATTAAAACATGAACGTGGGTATATCACACGAGGCGAAGCCGAGTGTGATAATAGTATCACATGAGTGTTTTAATACCTAATTATGTACAGTTGCATACAAGGCTTTATCTAAATCCCTGTTATGAATCCTCTAAAAAAGGTTCTGAAACAGTTTTTTGCAATACTTAGGCTGCCTGTCCACCGGAGCGGAGTGAGGCTGCGGAGCGGAGAAACGGAGAAATATTAACCAATAGAATCTTAAGTCGGCTCCACTCCGCCGTTCGCTCGCGCTCCTATTGGTTAATATTTCTCCGTTTCTCCGCTCCGCAGCCTCGCTCCGCTCCGGTGGACAGGCAGCCTAATACTCGTATCGAACATGGCGGCCGGCGTCATAGTATACGACGTGAATTCGAATAAGTTCTTTTTTTTAATTACGGCGCTGTTGTAGTGAAGTAGAACTTTTAGGTACTATAGATTTACGTATTTGATAATAATTTCAACTTGATACCTCTACACATTCCTGAGAAAAAGAGCCTTGACAGATGACATACTTAAAAATATTTTATTATGTGATAAAATTATATATTAACAATTTTCGGACTTTTTCCATTACTTGTGCTGTAAGACCTTGCTTCTTGCCAAATTTCATGATTCTAGGTCAACGGGAAGTACCCTATAGGTTTTGATTTACTTGCGAGCATCAAAATATGTCGCATAAATGGCCGTATTTTTTTTTACTGCGTTGACTTAGAAACTTGATTTTTTTAGAACTCGAAGGGACCATAGACTTACGTATTTGATATTCATTTCAACTTGATACCTCCACGCGTTCCTGAGAAAAAGGGTATTGACAGACATACAGACAGACGGACAGACAGACAGATAGACGGACAACGTAGTGATCCTATAAGGGTTCCGTTTTTTCTTTTTGAGGTACGGAACCCTAAAAAGTAATTACAACATTTAAAAATAGAACTCTTTGGCTGAAGAATACAATTTGTTTCATGTAGCTGTCATTTGTTTTTACTTTGTGGCGTCATTTTGAAAATTGCGTGTCTTTATCACCATGGATTTAACTCGTGAAAATTTTCGTGCTATGATATTTATTACGATTTTCGCCGAGGGCTAACTCAAAAAAAAGTGCATCGATCAACTCACTTCGACTTTTGGGGACGAAGCACCATCGAGAACTACTGTCTATCACTGGTTTAGTGAGTTTAATCGTAGGCGGTCTGTGCTCACGGACGAATTTAAAGAAGGTCGCCCTAAATCGGTTGTTGTACCTCAAAATATTGATGCTGTGCGGAAACTAGTAATGCAAGATCGTCATGTTATATATCGCGAGCTAGAGGCATCTCTGGGCATAAGTATGACGAGTATATATGAAATATTACACGAACATAGTTGTAAAAAAATGTTGCAAAAGTACAATCAGGGTGCTTCAAATGCTGTCTAGTTCTGGAAATACCTCAATCCAAATGGAAAAAGTGCTACGAAAATTGGTTCCAACGTATGCAAAAGTGCATCGATCATCATGGCGAATATTTTGAAAAGCAATAAAACCAATAAATGATAAATGTTTGTCTCACTTTGTTATTCCGGATACATAAATAGCAGCCTTCGTATAACGGGAGCGAAGAATTTAGTTCAGGGGGCTTACTATGACGTGTTAAAGCCATCATTGTTCCAGTGATGGTGCTTCCGCTTTGGTGCCATAGTACCAAATGCTAAGGACGATGTTACAAACGGATTAAAAACATCCTTTTCCGACTTTTTTGACTTTCGATTTTGGGCCCAACAATGTATGAAACCTGAATGGTCTCCTTTCCCAGATATGAGACCTAAAGTACCCGTCACGAGAAGCTATAAATTATGTAAACAAACATCTTTTACTAAGTAAACATTTTATACTGCGAGATAATAATAAATTGACCATATTCAATCGACATGAAATATAGACGGGTTATATGAAAGTAACAACCTATTTAATTTAGTCGGATCATATTTTAACGACGCAAAGCGCTATCGTTTGTGTTTCTTGGTACCGGAACGCGTCCGTCGCAGGGATTGTAAACTATCGGGACGCCATTTTGAAATAAACGCGTCATTCGAGTTTCGAATGCGTACGAGTTACATGTCACTGATTCTGACACAGAAATGGAAACATCTGAATCTGACGAATAATTATTCTTAAATAATATATGTTAATTAATATTTGTTACTTAATAATTTATTAAATCTTAAACAAATTAATTTTTTTTGTTGCTCCAAATGTTGTGAACTCCTGAACACTTGTTTACAAAATTTATAGCTTCTCATGACGGGTACTTTAGCTAGATCGTTTTTTCGCCCACGTAAACCTCTATATTGCAACTTCCATCGAAATCGTTAGGGCCGATTTCGGGAACGTGATTACAAATATTCTATAAATATTGCTTGTTTAATAGTCTATGGATAAACAAAGTAACATTCTACGAGTATCAGCGATAACGATGATGGAAAAGTCTTATATGTCAATCCATAAAATTTTTGACTGATAGGCTACCAAAAAACTTATGTCCCTGTTGAAAGTCATTTTAGAAATACGAAACGCATTGAAATCGACTGTCACTTGCCTGAGTGATTGAAATATTGTGTTTTCCTATAATTTTGATTGTCAACCTCGAAACAGTCAAAAGCTCAGAACATCAAAAGCATAGCATAACTAAACACGAATTCATTATAGTAAAATACCTTTTACCTATAAAATACGTTGTCCATTTATAATATCATAAATTGACTTGAATGTCCACAGTTAATATCATTAAAATTTATTGTTGTACCACCTGTAGATAAACTAAATAGATAATGTTCGAAACTTATTAAAAATTAAGATATTTCGAAATGTAATGAGACAAAAATGTCCTGCCAAAATTTTTTCAAGGCTGAAAGGTAGGTTAAGTTAAGTTACAACTATCACCACATAACGGACGAGCCGAGCGAATGAAGCGAGCGGGGCCGCGGCAGCGGCTGGCGAGTTCCAGGTTCCATTTAGGCACACGAGAATGTAATTTGGGAAGGTATGATGAAGGCTTTTTCCTTAAAATCCTTTATCGGATTAAAAGGGGGGAGTGGAGGGGGTGTCCGCTGCTTCCCCCTTCTTTTTATTCGTTAGCCCACCACCTCTTCCGCCTTTAAATCGATGTCAATACAAGAAAATTCGAAAGTTAGGTTAGAATATTAAAAAAACCATATCTCAAAAAGGGGGGCTCCGCACTTTTTCCTTCACAGGGGGGTTCTACTCCTCCACCGCGCAACATCTCTCCACTCCCACCATTTAAATCGATGGATGTTAAAGTAAAGTCCTACAGTCAACTCAACCAATAGTCAAAAATAGTAACGAATGGTTAAATTTTGGAAAAATGTGAACCAAAAACCATAGGATTTTTAACTATTTTATCTTAGTTATTCGTTTGAAAGCAATTTTAATCAAAAATGTTTATATTTGTCATTCTTTAGAGGTATGAGGAACAGGGTGTAAAGTTCACTCATCCTCTATTGAAAAGGGAGGATCCTCCGACCAGACGGGTGTTGTGTCTGGTGGGCTACTGCCCGATGGTTGATGTCGGGACGTTGTATATATGCTAATCGCGTGGTAAACTCTAATTGCGCGATGCAGGTTTGCGTAACGTCATGTCATTGATGCGTAGTTCATATGTGGCGATGTAGATGCCGCCACATCACTCCCCTCCGGAGACCGGAGGTCGATAGTGGGCTGAGTCGTGTATCTTGCGATGCTTGCCAGTGCCAGTTGTGGTTCCAGTGAGTCGGAACCGGGTGCCGCATAGTTCACGGTGAGTCGGAACTGTCTGCGGTGATACCCCAGTGAGTCGGGGTGGCGCTGCGTTATGCTCCAGTGAGTCGGAGTGTACAGCGCTGGGTTGAGGCTGAAGGTGATGACCAGGAATGCGCGTCCGCTGCATGCTGGTGGTCAGGATACCTGTTGAAGCCGTGGATGCTGGCTGGCTGTGTGACTCGCCGCTCGAAAGCTTGAGGAAGTGATGCTGATGACGTCACGCTGATGTAGTTGCACGAAGGCTGCGCTGACGTTCATGCTCGGGGTCACCAGTTTAGAGGTATGAGGAACAGGGTGTAAAGTTCACTCATCCTCTATTGAAAAGGGAGGATCCTCCGACCAGACGGGTGTTGTGTCTGGTGGGCTACTGCCCGATGGTTGATGTCGGGACGTTGTATATATGCTAATCGCGTGGTAAACTCTAATTGCGCGATGCAGGTTTGCGTAACGTCATGTCATTGATGCGTAGTTCATATGTGGCGATGTAGATGCCGCCACAATTCAATTCAATTTGCGCAGCAATATGCATTAATCACGTAAAAATTGACAATATTGTAATTGATAGTTTCGGGGACCCTTAAACCATGTAACAGTGGGCGCGTTCACTGTGGATAACGTCATCGGAAGAAATACCGGTCTCTGCCGCAGATATCCAGTGCACGCAGTCCCGTAGAAATAAATACAAAGCAACAATTCCGTACGGTGCCGACGCTCCGATTCCGATGCACAACTTTAATCAAAATAATCAGAATTATAGAATAATAATCTACTGCGCAAGTCAAACTACGTGGTGTGTCAAGTCTCATCTTTAGTGCCACGTATTATAATTAATTATTGATTCCACAAATATTATCAAAATGAGTTAGTGCGTACTTAAAACGTTTACTTACTGTCGATAGTCGTATCAGGAGGTTCCGTCAGAAACGTAATAAATATGAATAAATTTCAAAATATTAGACAAAATCGTGTAACAACTATTTTGAACAATAAAGTGGATAAAGATGTGCAGACGACGCTTTTGCCTTTGAATCTGATGCAGTATTGTATGTTATGTCCTAAATATCATATTAAAAATGATTGTATAACTCCTAACGGTTTCATCTCTAATTTTGTTTCAATGATTGCAACATTCGTGTTCATTCTTTTATACGTTTATAGCATCCGTATGATGCATTCTTCTCAAGATAATAGTGATACAAATCCCACAACTTTTATGTATGTAACAGTTTACTTCGACGCTTTCTATTATTCATTAGGATTTATTATGAATTTCATTTTTGGCGTAGTTCAAACCAAAAAGTCTACCAAGTTTGTTCATACTTTCCAAAATCTGCACAGAGTTCTCAAAAATGAGACCAGTTTAAAGAACATCATTGTATGGAACTGGATTATTGTTATCGTGGCCCTGGGTGGTCATGTTTTTCTTTTCACTACTTTTTCCACACTGGCTCGTTTACACTTCAGTTCGTATTATTTTGGCTACGTTTTGATTATTTCTGATTTTAATATAATTTATACCGTTCGAGTAATTAAATTATTGGAAAATAACGTTGTACTGTGGAGTATTTGGGTATTAAATTCTCAAAACATAAGAGACACATACGGAATAAATGATAGAAAAATAGCGTTTCAGGCTTACGTTGATATATTAGACTGTTATGCCATCCATAAGGAATGTTTTCAGCAATTTGTAAGTACCTTCCGATGTGTACATGGCATTGGTAAAGGGAATTTCAATCTTATTTAACTATGATTCTTTTCAGATACTTTACTACATTATGGGAATATTCTCTCATGCTTTGATTTACGTCCAAGGATCAATCGAATCCTTTACGATTGGCGTCGTATTTAATGGCATAGTAAGTATCATTTTGTGTAAGTATCTACTTTTTACATTCTATTTTTAAGGACTGATCACACCAAATGTTAAACTCATTTACAGTCAGACGTCACCGTTAGTAGTCGGTGGCTGACGATGACTTTTCATATTACACTTTCATCTTTAGGGTCATCGCAACAGAGCAACAACATTAATTGACAATGAAACAAAATACAACTGGAATAGAGTTGAAAATTGTGAGAAAGATAATTATAATTTGCAGCATCGTGATTTCGCATTTGCGACATATAAACTCTAGCATGCTTGACAACCCGGTGTGTCTACCGAGCTGACGTGGCCGATTTTGCGCGAGCATGCTCGTGCATTTTGCATTTAATGTTCACTTTCTCTTTTGTTGCAGGATGTATCTACTATTACAGCGCTATGCGCAGTTGTCTGGAATATAAAGAATTTGATTTATAAAACAATATTGACACAGCAATGCGAGAAATTCTATATATCTACTCAACGTGTTCGAGATTCGTGCGCACAGATTTTAATGTCTAACGATTGTTCAGGTAATATCTTGTCAAAAATAATAAATGCGTCAAAATTACCTACTATTCTGAAAAAATGACGATTCATACATATATGAAAGCACTGTCAATTGTCATTTTAAAGGTCTTTTCAAATATTTCGGATCATTCTGACTTACGCCTATACCGCAGTATTTGAAAACTAAGGTGCATCTTGCCCGTCATGATATATACGGTGCCGAAACGTGGACACTGACAGTCGGGCTAGTCCAAAACTTCAAGGTCGCTCAGCGCGCTATGGAGCGGGCTATGCTCGGAGTTATCTGATAGGATAAAATCAGGAATGAAGTTATCCGGAAAAGAACCTTATTTACCGACAAAGCCTGGAGAGTAAACTGTACGTCGATTCTGTAAAAATCTCACCGTGAAAACTTGCGTGGAGTGAGCTGTCAGTGTCATCCCACGGATGCCCCTAGCATCCGTGGGATGACACTGACCAAATTATATTTACAATCGTAATTGAGATTTTAATTATATTTTTTATGCTAATTTTGTAATATAATACCTGGTCGGTTAGCCAGCCTTTAAGTTTAGCTTTGAAAGCATTGTCAGACGTTGCGCTTACAATTTCATCTGGTAGCCGATTGTATACCGACGGACCCGTGATGTGAATTGACCTTCCAGATTTATATTATTTATTTTTATTTATTTTGTGTGAAATGTCCAAGGATATTTATTTATTTATTTATTTAGACAGGGTGTGTGAATAGCCAGCTAATTTGTCTCTACCACGAGTACAGTAGTTATGCCTATCCCCGCGTCTATTGTATTCTTTTAAATTTTGTCTAACATATACCGCCACCTGTAATATAACCATTGCATAATCATTTTATATTATTTGTAAGCTAGTAGGGTGTCTAAACGTTACTATTTAGAGGGTTTTAAAATAAAATAGTCAAATAAAAACGATTGTTTTATTTGTTGTTCGTGCGTGACGCGCGCACACCTCAGTTTGTGTACAGTAACAGCCAGAAGTCGACTAGCAATCTCACAAAACAATGGCATAGCAATATTAGTGTACTTATGACCTTCTTCGGCGCCGCAGCCCGTATAGGTATAAGCGCCGCAGCCCGTATAGCGCAGGCGATAATGGTCATTGCGGTGTAAGTGGACTTCTGGCCGTTGACTGTACATATGGACTAGTCTTGCAAAAAAATTTAAAAAAAACCAAAATTGAGTTTGTGACTGAATTTCTGTTTTGCAATTTTATTTAAAAACCCCCTAAATAGTAATGTTTAGACACTTAAATACTAGCTTTGAAATAAAATAAAATGATCACTAGAATAGCGTAAAAAATACATAGGTATTTTTTATGCTTTTGATTTTAATAATAGTATTCAAATCTCGATTATGACTGTAAAAATGTGCTTGGTCCATCCCTAGCATCAGGTGGGATGACACTGCCAGCTCACTCCACGCTCACTTCACTTAAGCTTTCACGGTGAGATGATTACAGAATAGCATTGCTGAAGTGCAGTGAGTTGGCTATGTTTGTCGAAGGATTGATGGCCGGCGGAACAGACGAGCCCTAGAGTGGAGACCGCACATAGGCAAGCGCAGTGTAGGACGCCCCCCAGCTAAATAAATCGACGACCTTAAGAAAGTGGCTGCAAAAGACGGATGTTATGAGGAGGAAAGAAACGCAGTGACTAAAAGAGTAATGAATTTGAATTTGTTTTGATTTGATTTGTTTTTTTTTTTTTGAGTGATGAATGAATTTTTTAAGATCTTTTTATGTATTACCAATGATAAACAAATAAATTATTCTATTCTATTCTATTCTGAATATTAATTGGTTGAGTTGATGGGTAGAGAGGGAGAGGAAGACCAAAGAAAACATGGATGGATTATGAGAAGATATGAAAGAGAAGGGAGTGAATGATAGCGTGACGGTTGACAGGAGAGCATGGAAAGAGAAGACGTGTTGCGCCGACCCCACGTAACATGGAACGAAGGCAGGAAGATGACCAAAATGATTGTAAAAACTATATCAACCGTCAGTAGACAAGTGATCGGGCTAAAATTTTTGGGCTCCGCAATTCTACCTGATTAATGGAACAGGTAGATTATTCCTATTGTTAGGAACTGGGGTAGCGATCCTGACTCTAAAGCTAACTTTAACTGGGATGCCAAGCCAGCGTGCGACCTTTGGAACCACTTAGTCCAAAAGTTTTGCAGCCCGTCCGGCCCTGTAAATTTTATGTTAGGCAACGGACGGACTGACCGGGCTAAATTTTAGGGGCTGATGGTAAGTGCCCCATTTCTGGTATTTGATTGCACGCTCGATTGCAATCACCTTCGGTGTGATTGATAGGCACCGACCAGATTCTTCGACAGAACGCACACATGGCGTCATCATCCGCCAAGTGAACACATCTTCTGCTTCGGGAGGTAAATAGGTTCTGTGACATGATTAATTTCAAAAACTAATATCAGTTCCCGAAAACGCTCGCGTCACAAAGCGCATCTCTCTAGGGCGAGTATTGCCCTCCTTGAAGGAGATTAACTTGCCGATGAGTGTTCTAGCCTCACCAATACGATGCTCAATCCGTTTACCATTTAGAAGGACCCATTGGGTCGTGAGTTAGCTCATAGTTTGTCTGGCATGCAGCGGATGCGTCCAGCCCAGTTCCATTTCAGCGTGGCTTGGCGTTACAATATCTAATGTAATCATTAAAATATTCAACAGATGAGCAGAGAAAACTTTGCAAGAACGTTCTGCGATTGCATCGAGCATCATTCAGCAAAATACGTGTGTGTGGGCTGTTCTACGTAGACGCTGGGTTACAATTGAGTCTGATGAGTCTTCTTAGCAACTACATTATTGTGTTGCTACAGTTTGCATTTTTGTAATCATGGCTTTATTAAATTTAATTCAGCGTGTTTTTTTCTTTCGTTATAAAAATATGGGTGAACCATATGTACACCTTTACCGAAACCTTCGAAGAATACAGGTGTTTTTATAAGTAAAATTTGTGGAAATAGAATAGCAGGTGAAGGTCCGAGTATACTTAATTACGGCATGTCAATGGAAAAGTTTATATTCAAACTTTTCATTCAGCATTAATTTTAATTAAACCATTTATAGACACTTTTGAATGGTCAGTTAATCAGAGAGTTGAAGCTTGTTGCCCGTTCCAAAATGTAGAAGATATGATTGTTCTCTATGGAGAAGAATAGCGAGAAGTTTCAAGGATACTCTTTTCAATCGACATATTACAAAATCTTGGGTGCAGTCTTTGGGTTATAAAACACCTTTATAAAGGAAAACAACTATTATTATACTACGGGCCGGACCATTATTTACATAAAATATAAAGTACTTAATAGCGCCTAACATTCGAATATAGAAAAGTAATTAATTATTGATTCTATCCATATTCTCATAATCAGTTTGATGTGCGCAGTTAAAACATTTAGTATTGATTATTCTATCATTTTTTAGCAAGGAAGCTACGAACGTGACCATTTTAAAAATGAAGACATTTCGAAATAAGACATATAAATGTTGTGTGGAAATAATTTTGATCAATATAGTGGATAAAGATGTGCAGTCGATTCTTATAACTTTGAGTTTGATGCAAAATGTTACTTTCTGTCCCAAATACTGCATTAAACATAATAGCCACACAGTCATAGAATTAGAGAAGGTTTACTATTAAAAATATTCTATTCTATACATGCCATCTTAGCTTCTTCAACAGTTATATAGAATTTCTCAGAATATATACCGTAAATAATAGAAAGTCAAACGAACTTACCTGTAAGTGACGTTCGATGACTATTAAACGATGTGATTCGCCCGAGAGATTACACTATGATTAACTTGTAGTAGCACGGACATGTGCTGCCATCTTACACTATTTTAGAGCAACAATTCAAAAACTATTTTATGTGCCCTAATGTGGGTAGGTATCTCATACACGTTTTCCCCTTTTGCCATCGTTAGCCACTATTTCGTGCAAGTCAGGGGAGGATCTAGAAGTATCTTGATCAGGGTCAGGGAGGGAGTGTAATCTCTCGGGCGAATCACATCGTTTAATAGTCATCGAACGTCACTTACAGGTAAGTTCGTTTGAGTTTCTATTAAACTTCAGTGATTCGCCCTTCGAGATTACACTATGATTAACTTGTAGATGTTTAGAGTCTCACGAAATAGTGAAGAGGAAACTAAGTGTTTAGGGAAAAAGATAAACTCAAATATATATTATATAGCTTGCAAACGTAAAAACATAAGGTTTTAAAATCAAATAGGTTCATACATATAACAAAGATAAAATTATCATTATCATTCGTTGATCGAGGCCATCCTAGAAAGGGACCGAGCAAAGGCATCTGAGGTATCTGCAGCTACTTCTATTATTAAAGTTTCAAAAGTTTCAGATCTGCCGGCCCCGACCCGCAACTATGCTAACCCCGAGCCTATTGGCGGCAGACGTAGCTGCATGTCTCGGTAGCCTTGATCCAACGGCTTAAATATTACATTAATAAAAAGCTTCTTAAAACTAATTAAATAAAGAGTTACATTCAGGTGTTCTCTTGTCTGCCGATACAGAAAGTCCTAGCAGGACAAATGGAAGTCTTTCGTTGAAATAAGGAAGAATCAATATTGGTGGCGTACGATTCACGTTGGAGGTTTTAATTAAATCCGTGATATTAATTACAATCTTTTCGATATTACCTATATTTTTTAATATTAGACACCTTATTCAACGACAATGTTTGTACCCGGTGTGCAGTTACTATACCCAAAAGTGTAGTCAATTTTCTCGACAGTTTATCTAAGGAAAGACTTTCATTATGGTACCAATTACTTAAGTAATGTAAAACAATAGACGGATCCTAAGTAAAATTATATCCTGGGAGTGCAGTTCGCAACTTGAAAACCCCCTTCACAAACCTTGTAACCCGTCCCATGGTTACTGAGTTTAAAAGAAGCCATAGAGCATTAGTACAATTAATTGAGCCATAAGACCCTGGTTAAAAAACGGTAACTAAGAAATCTATCACATTAGCAACTGATGCTTGAAATATATTTAAGTTTTTATCCTGGCAGAAGGTAAACCATTGTTTAAAACAAGTGTTATAATTATGTACCTACTGTTTTAAAGTACTATCAGCTAAAGACGCCGAGGGGAGCCCCCGCATCAGAAAATACTAATATATCTTAAAATTTGTGTTCCACACTGTAAGGGGATGACAAAAAAGGTTTTACCAGGTGTAAAGATTGCACTAGTAATTAGCAACTTCCTTAAAAATGGATGCCAAGGCTGTGTTGGTCAGACAGGGACCACAACAATACCTTCAGCCTTATCAAGAACAATTTTCTGTAAAACATTTAAAATTACACAAAATGGAGAAACTGCGTAGAAAAAATAAGTGGATCATTTCAAGGTGAAGAGATACCCTAATTACTTCTTGGATTATGCCAAGAGACAAATTTGGAACATTTCTTATTTAATCGACTCGCAAACAAATCAATTTTAGGCCGATTGAATCTAACTTGAAAAGTATTGTCAGCGAGCTCCCTCGTAATATGCATGTATGCGGCAGCTTTCCGCGTCAGCGATATAGTTATCCCTAGAATATTATAGAAAGTAAGACTGTCTGTCTTACTTTTTAACGTCGCTCTTCGCACCACTGCCAAATGTCACGACTTAGGTATAGAACTGTAATGGGGAAATCACCCTATTTACATACAAAATTGCAGTGGAATTGTTAATTCGTAAAAATATTTTACAGTTACGATAATATTGGCGAAGATTTTCAACCCAAAGAATGCTGCCGTCAGTTCTAAATAATGAATATGCTGAGTTAATCCCTTAGTTTAGTTCCTTGCTAGATCATTGTCAGCTGGCCGCCTGGCCTGAGCATCTGACACCCCAACCAGTTCGAGACGCATCTGAGTATACTTCCAGCCTATAATCGCTGGATCGAATAGGGCTGGCGCAATTGTCAATGTTACTAAGCCACCAGGCAAAGTCTTCGCGTAAAGAAACAGGTGAATCAACGTATTGATTGTAGGTCTCTATCTTTTTGTTTTAAACTAAGATAACTAGTTCTTTTGAAATGTTTTGTGTATAGCCAGCCGTATTGCGTTTCTGGGCAAATTGATGTCAACAAGCCTATCATATGAGCAATTTTTAAGTTAGAGAAATGTAAAAGTTCATCCTTGATTCTACGTTTCTTTTCTACTCGAATGCTAATCGTAAGATTTTCGGAATTTAAAACAAAACAAAAAATGTTGCAGTTCGGTTAGTTATAGGTACTAACACTCTTTTTTAGGTTTACTGTAAAACCTAATGATTGAAGAGATTTTCGTATAATTTCAAAATTATGTTTATAGCCCTAAGTGTTTCCGAATAACCACAGATCATTTAAATAAATGACGGACAATGAACCCTGAAAACATTACACTCCTTTTTTGGGCAGTAGTGTAATAAGCCTTGATTATGCAGAATTTGCATTACGAGACGCATAATTTTTGTAAACACGTAAGTAAGGTGCTTTAAGGTAAAACTTTAAATTCGTACAGCTTCTCCAACCAACAAAATCGCAGAAACTTTCTAGAATATCTGTGAACATTGATAGCAAAATATGCATCCTTTTAAGGTTAATAGAACTTAGAATACATGTAACTAAGATCTAAAATGAGTCTCATTACTTTACTTAACACGGAAGATATTTGATAAGAATTGATCATTACATGGTTCACATAATATGATTTATGGCACCAATACTCGTACTAAGTAGATTATTAATTTATTTAATCATGAGCAGTTCATCTGCATCAGACTTAGGATTATTACCTATATGGATAATGGATGGCTATCCCAGAACGAAAGTTAACACCTCAGATCATTTCTGATTTGCGACCAATTATGATGAACGTCTTTAATTTACCCGCCTGTGTGTTGGTATTGTCCGCTTCGGCTAGTGACGACGTGGAGTCTGGTTCTGTTGCCGCGGAACACGGCGATCCGTCGCACGGCGCGTAGGTAGTTGCTTGCGCCCACAGCCGTCGCGGTCTGTCTCGGTGGCATGCGGCGAAGCTGCGACTGCGGCGGTGGCCCCTCCAGTTTAAAGCCCTCGACGTTGTTCCTTTGGTTGAATGTCTTTGGGTGGCAATTGCGGCTTGGCAGCTGTAGGTTTTAACTCAGTGCCTGCAGGCTCTTATAATGGCTTTCATAGGTTTTAAATTATCTTGGAGATCATTATCGAATAGTAAGTGGTTCTTTACTTTAGCCTTAATTTCTTTGTTAAGGCAGGATAGCAAAAACTTTCTCTTTGTTTGTGTCTCACTGTAATGTGTATGACATAAAAGTTTGCCGGCACTAAGGGATTTTAATGTCTGACATTTAATTTCCTTTCTTAATTTTCTTATTTTTTTTTAAATTTTCTTTTTTTTAAATTTTCTTTTTCTGAGCTAATTTTCAATTGACGGTTCTTTTTTTTTTTTTTTTTTTTATACCACTAACCAGAATATAAGTACACCTGCGGCTTTTCTCCAATTAAACACAAAATAACTAACTATAGTTCTAACTCTTGGATCCTTCCCGTAGACGCATGTTCTAGAGGCGGTGCATCTGCGGAAGTGGGTGTGGAAGTAGCCTCGGGTAGTCTATCGGCGCGGACATCGGTTCATCGGCTTTGGAGGTGGAGTTGAATTAGATATAATGTTAACTTCATATGGGGCTCTTGAAAACAATAGACCGACAGTTTTTCATAAATTCGTGATACAAACTCACGGTTTGTGATCTAGAATTGAACATCAGTCAATAACAGTAAGTATAAATTCATGACATAATCTCCCGGACTATGTTCTAGAATCTTACGCACAGTCACAAATTCTTGATACAAACTCACGGTTTGTACTCTAGAATTGAACATCAGACAATAAAGGAAAGTATAAATTCATGACATAATCTCCCGGACTATGTTCTAGAATCTTACGCACAGTCACAATTTCTTGATACAAACTCACGGTTTGTACTCTAGAATTGAACATCAGTCAATAACAGTAAGTATAAATTCATGACATAATCTCCCGGACTATGTTCTAGAATCTGACGCACAGTCACAAATTCTTGATACAAACTCACGGTTTGTACTCTAGAATTGAACATCAGTCAATAACAGTAAGTATAAATTCATGACATAATCTCCCGGGCTATGTTCTAGAATCTGACGCACAGTCACAAATTCTTGATACAAACTCACGGTTTGTACTCTAGAATTGAACATCAGACATTAAAGGAAAGTATAAATTCATGACATAATCTCCCGGACTATGTTCTAGAATCTCACGCACAGTCACAATTTCATGACACAAACTCACGGTTTGTAGGTACCTCTAGAATTTTATCGTACAATATTGTACATCCGTATAATAGAAATGTAAGCACAAATTCATGACATAATCTCCCGGACTATGTTCTAAGAATTTTGATGCTACCTAATTATACAGCGATCATCCTTACAGGTTGTACTAAAGTACATTATAGATGGGTATTAGCCTTACAGACTAAACTCCTAAGCACTTATAGGCACCAAATATATAAAAATAAGTAGATAATTCAAACATAATGTTCTATAAGAAAAAGTAGGTCAAGGCCGAGAAGTGCGGCTGGCGCAGGGCGCGGCGCGGGCGCCGCCTGCCGGCCAGCGACGTTTTCATTATTCGAAATTTAAAATGTACCGACCTTCGTTTTGCGGATCCTCCTCTTGGTACTGATCTCTACAGAATATTGATTCTGTTTGAAATCCGAACTATGTGGTAACTCCTTTCCCGTTGCTTACGACGAACACGAGACCTCTTTTTCACCAATTTTCAGATTTTCCGAGCTAAATACTCCTCCTCGACGTAGCGTTTTCGTTTTCCCATGATAGATATTATGAAATACACTGAAATACCACTAAAAAGTCCAAAAAACTCAATAAACTAATTTACGATTAGAAAATGACGTGCGCGATGGCAACCACACAAAACGTGTATGAGATACCTACCCACATTAGGGCACATAAAATAGTTTTTGAATTGTTGCTCTAAAATAGTGTAAGATGGCAGCACATGTCCGTGCTACTACAAGTTAATCATAGTGTAATCTCGAAGGGCGAATCACTGAAGTTTAATTATCAGTGATAGCTTCAAAAACTGTCACAGTACCGAGTTAGCTAACCCCGACTCCACGTGGTAGGTACTTGTTTGGGGTTGCATCTACTATCCTTTGGCAGTTGTATGGGGGTAAAGGTGTGAAATGTGGTAGGGTTTGGGTCCCTGATTATAACGCTACCACTCTTATACGTTACACCGTACACGGTAATGCATATTTTCGAGAAATGAATTAAAACTGTTTCTAACCTCAAATCAGATAAAACGCGAAACAAAACGTTAAAAGGGGCAATTGACAACTAAATCTGTACCAGTATATTGTCTGTGGTGCAAAATAACGTGCAAAATTGTTGAAACAAAACGTAAAAAAAACTACGCCATTTGCGTCAGTGTCATTTCTCAGAAGGAAGTTAGCGTAACCCCACTTCATAGTTAAAATACGTCGAATCTGTACCTAAACCGAATCGGGGCACTCCGACTCCACGTAGTCTTTTCACAATTATCGTCTGCATACATTGAACCAACATGAACATAAATGTTTATTTTCGTACACAAAGTTTACCACTATAAGGCTAGGCTGCGATGAAATCGGAATGTAAAAAAAAACTAATTTTAAGATGCGGAACACAATTTTTTTTGTCGCTCCACTATCTCATCGATTTCTCTTTTTCCCTTTGCACCTTAGTTAGTAGAATATTGATCTTCAGATGTATGAACTTAAACGAAGCAAATACGTTGTCTTAAAACTAGCTTTGATGTAGCATTTTTTTTTATTTATAAAAGTGGTCGATAACTCGATACAGACCAATATTCTTAATGAACTATTATTTACATTCAATTTAATCCACCTCTTATTCATTATTTTCTTGTTGATAACAATTGCTATGTTAGTACATATTGCTCATAACCAAAATAAAATGAAGTCCATAAGAGAAAAAAAACATTTAAACAAAACACGAAGTTGACTTATACGTTGAATAATTTTGTTGACAAAGATGTTCAGTCATTGTTTTTACCGTTAAACCTCTTCCAAAATATTTGGTTCTGTCCCAAATATCGGGTTAAGGATAACTTTATATAGGGTGACTGGTAATTAGTGACCGATACCTAAACACATGATTATGCTCATGATAACAAACAACTTTTACTATGGGACCAAACTTGAAATCGCGAAAAAAAAATCAGCTTCCCCATACATTCATGTTCGCATAACTCGTCAAAATGTAGGGAGCAGCTGATTTTTTTTTCGCGATTTCAGGTTTGGTCCCATAGTAAAAGTTGTTTGTTATCATGAGCATAATCATGTGTTTAGGTATCGTCACTAATTACCAGTCACCCTATATATCCTAGCAGCATATTGCATCGAAGTTTGTGTCATTTACACAAGTTGAGTCACTTGTGTAAATATTGCAGATGCCGAGAAAAAAATGTGCAGCAATATTAAACGCCTAAATCGAGCCACATTCGACAAGATGGATGTCTGTGGAATGTTCTACGTTGATGCTGCTTTTCCAATAAAAATTATGGCTTTAGTGACTAACTTTAATGTCGTTATTTTGCAGTTCGCGATTTTATAATACTGATTAAATCCAATTTGCTTTTTGGTTTTAACTTTATGAATATGAATAAAAATATTAATAACTTATACTAGCTTTCATTGCATACGAAGGAATCTTGACGATATTTGACACAGAGTCACTCAAAAAACTTATATCTACTGATATTTCAAATTAGGCATCAAACTGAACCAGTAAAGTACTATTTCCACTGGCCGAGTCGCATCGGAGCATGGCGCAGCGTGTCGTAGCGGAGGCGTTCGCACGCGGCTGCAGCCGACTGCTTCTACTCGACTTCTTAAATCCGCTGGAACCTGGACACAGCAGCACGCAGTCATGACTATGACTAAAAACTATTTGAATGATTCAATTTGCCGGCCAGCGACGACACCCGAGCGCACGTGACCCTAGCTGAACCGATCCGACTGGTTACCGCGGCATGCGTAACGTTCCATTACGTCATCGTCGTCTCTAGTTGGTCTAGGTAACTGTTTTCAAGAAAATTCACGGCACCAGTTGGCGCCACTTTGGCAAGAGGTCTTCCATTTCGTCAATGAATCCTACTAATATTACAAATGTAAAAGTTTGTGTGATATGATGTTTGGATGTTTGTTACTCTATCACGCAGCAAAAATACCTGAACGGATTTGGATGAAATTTGGCGCACAGATGGTTTATAGTCTGGATTAACACATAGAATACTTTTTATCGCGGTAGTAGGTTCCCGTGGGATAATTTCCGACATCCACACGGGCGAAGCCGCGGGCAAAAGCTAGTTAAAATTTCAGTCGTTTTCATTTCATTCAATCACGACTAATGAAAATATTGGCGCTTTGATACTTGAAAGGAGCCCGGACCTGACGTCTCAGTGCTGCCTATTGAACTTCATTTCAGGAAACCCTCATTCATCAAGAATAATAATAATATAAGATCGATATTAATATACATTCGTAGCCCGTACTTTGGTTTACCATATTTTTTGTGTTCGTCTCATATTTTGACAGTTGTCAGGCGTATACGCCTGCTTCCTGAATCTGTCAAAAGCATTTGACATGCTGTTATATAATGTTCTGTGGTGGAAGATGAGGTTTAACACCAGACTGCCTCTAGAGATCATCAATTTATTTAAACATTGGTATGATATTGATAACCAAAGCAATTTTGTCAGGTGGATGGGCGAATGCTCGAATGAATATAGGATGCAGTGTGGAGTAAGACAGGGGGGATTAACTTCACCTACTCTATTTAATTTATATGGAAATGGACTGATTGAGGAGCTTAGTAGAGCTGGTGTGGGTTGTTCAGTGGATGGTGTTTCTACGAATAATATCAGCATAGCTAATATTATTCGTAAAAGCCCAGCATCACCAGCTGCTGGGCCCCTCAATCAGTTCCGTGAGGTCCCTATTTACTACAATTATGTGGACGGTATGCAATGGCCCACGGGCTCAATTACAATATTCAGAAAAGCGAGCTGCTAGTTCTTAAGGCTGGGACTAAAACCTACCCTGTTCCTCCGATCACACTAAATGGAACTGTCCTACAGCAAGTATCACAATAGTACTTGGGTCACTGGATAGGAATCGCAAAGCACTGTCGGTAAGGGTAATATGCTTTCTTGCAGGTTTGCGGTATGCTCACGTGACGTTAAAATCACACTATTCGAAAGCTATTGCCAAACGTTATACAGTGCAACCTGTAGATCAATTCCAAAAAGAAAGCCTGCAATGCTCTGCGCGTCCAGTATAACAACGCATTCAGAAGTTGTTAAGGCTCTCATGGTGGTGCAGTGCGTCCGACATGTTCGGCGTCCACAGCACGGACGGCTTCCAGGCGGTGCTTCGCAAAAAAAATGGCCTCCCTCTGGTATTGGGTAAGGGTAGCACCAAGAAGCTTCTGAGCGTGGTGTCGGACAGAGTGGACAGGTAAATCCTGAGGCATTGGTCGCTCATGAATGTCCGAAACAGTAATTATTTTAAATTTTACTAACATAGTATGGACTTGTATCAATTACTATGTGCTTGGTCTGAAATAAATATTTTAAATTTCAATAAAAAAAGAAACTTGTAGGTAGGTATAAACATTTTCAAACCTTATTAGTTTTTAGTTTTAGAATAAAAATACTTTAATTCAATAATTTTATGTTTAATAAGTTTAAAATACTTAATTCATTTTTGCTCAATCAATCAAATCAAAACTAAAATTAAAAAGCACTCCAATATTCATAGTAACAAACTATAACTAGAATTATAACAACACAAACTGCAGTAATACGATGGTATAGTTAGTTAGTAAAACCATCATTTTTAACGGAAAGGTAGCATCAACGTAGAACATTCCACAGACATTCATCTTGTCAAATCTAGCTCGATGTAGGTGTTTTATATTCTTGCCTAGCTTCTTCTCAGCATCTGTAATATTGGAATATATGACATGAATTTGACGAATTGGTCTGGCTCTTGCGATAGAGGAACTCCTAGTACAAGAGTCAGGGCTGCACAGATGTTGATTTTGAAGTAGAAATAAAGAATTTATTATTTATTTTATTTAAGAATTAAATCTTAGTTGATATGAATAATCACGACACCACTCTTTCTATTATTCTGTTATATTGCCAAAGTTTATATTTATACAACGTGCCGCTGCAATCAGGACATTAACTTGACATGCGTATACAACAGTATACGCGTGTCAAGTTAATGTCCCCGTTTTCGTTTTACAAAGATATTTTAATTTCATTAAACGTTATTATTTATTGATTTATTTACAATTTTCTAAAATAGCATCTTGGAGCAACCTATAGCAAACATGAAATCAAAACGAACAAGAAAAAAAAGGTCACGCTACTCGAGTTTTTAGCTGGGGGTTTCGCAAAAAAATTTTTCATGAAGCTTCATGAAAGAATTTTTCACAGCTGGGCCAGAACAATAGACAAACGATGAACAAAAAACCGGCCAAGTGCGAGACGGACTCGCACACAAAGGGTTCCGTACCATATTATATGTTTAACAATCGCAAAGATAACTTTGTATTTCATAATTATACTGTGAATTATAAGGTTATTTTTAAGTATAAAATTGTAAACTTTTACGGACCCCCATTTCTTCATTTTAGAAGATAAAAAAAAATTAAATATCTTTGTACTCTACTCGATGAATTCTAAACAATAACACCCCACACACAGGTGAAATTTTTTTTTTCAAAATGAAAAGTTTTTTGTATGGGGCTTTTTGTATCGCACAGACGGACGGACGGACAGCGGAGGCTTAGTAAGTTTGTTCGCACAATATTGAGATACTAGCTAGACTGGCCGCGGCTTCGCCCGCGTGGATGTCTAATTTCATGGGTTTTAATTTTCTTATTATTGTTTATTTTACATCAAAAGTATAAATACTGAGTTTCAAAATAATCGGACTGCGCTTTAAAATTCTTCCATACAAACTTTAACATCCCTAAACCCCATTTGAGGGGTAGTTTTGAAAAACTAATAATGACAAACTTTATTACTTACATAAGCAAGTATTTGTGCTAAGTTTCAAGTTCATTAACCAAATTAATAAGATTTTTCATGTAAACTGTATCCCTGTTTCCACGCCCACAGGGGTAGAATTTCAAAAATCGTCTGGTTTCCATAACTTGTCTCAAACATTATTTACACCAATTTTCAAGTTAATCAATCCCCAATAAAATCTTAATAAAAACTTTCATCCCCTATTTTATTCCCTTAGGGATGGAATTTCCAAAAATTCTTCCCTAATGGATGGTTACAAGGTATATATTTTCAAAATTTCATGTCTCTAGGTCCAGTGGTTTGGACTGTGCGTTGATTATTATCAGTCAATGAGTCAGTCAGGACTTTGAATTTTATATATATAGATTTACAAGACCATAAACTTCTGATAGGTTTTCTTGTAATCTATAGGTAAAGAACTATTTTCTGTATTTTTTTCGAAATTTTAGGCTCAAAATTTTCGGAGATATGGGGGGGGGGAATGGTCAATTTTCGTCTATTTTCTTAAATAACTTCAAAACAATTTATTTTAAAATTATAAAAAAAAAATATATTTGAGACCCTCACAGTAAGACCTTTCATTTGGTATGTCACACGGTACAGTTTGCAAAACTTTTTTTTAATTGTACTTATTTTCCCCCCAAAAGGGACCCCTATATTCAAAATTCATTTATTTACGTTACATGTCCGTGTTTGGGTTACCAAAATACATATGTGTACCAAGTTTCAACTTAATCGGTTCATTAGATTCGGAGCAAATTGGCTGTGACAGACGGACAGATGAAGGTCTAGCGGTTGGGTAATAATACTAAAGTGACTACTGAATTTAAAAAAAAACTCAGATTTTGACAGCCGATTTGTCGCTAGCGATGGCAAAATCTTTGTGTAAACGTGAGATTTTGAAATCGCCAGCGAGTCGCCGGCGATGAAAGTTGCTGCGACTGATAAGATAGATTAGGTTTAGGTTAAGGTATTTATCTATGGGCCTGTGTCGTCTGAAATAAATGGTTTATTTAGTTATTTAAACTATAAAACAGCATCAAAATGAAGACATACTCACAAACACATGTCCGGCAAGTGCAGTTAATTTAAAAATTTTGAATGTTGTTTGCAACGTAGCTGGAACTCAAACAGGCTCAACAATTACTAAACATTGAAGAATGCGTCAACGGGAACGCGCACCGGGTCTTCGTGCGCCGGCCGCCATCTTAACTCTGCCCTTTTTTACACGGCAACTCGAACGACGCGCGACGCTATTGTCGCACATGAACCTTTTTTTACTTTACTTTTGTTAACCTACATATTCTTTACTCATGTTATTTGAACGCTGAAATTATACTGTTCGAACAAGGAAACAAACTTTTACTTTGACTCCACGTTAACATTTGGAGACCACCGACGTGATCTGACGGCCGCGTGGCGACGACGGCCCCTCTGCCTGCAGTGAAGTGCAGTGCCTGCAACAACTGGGAAACACGAGGCGAGCTGAAGAATGGAACTCCGCGCTCCTTGAAAAGACTCGCCTACCAAAAGGGCCGGTGTAGTGAGTAGCTAGTGGTTCGCTTACAGGGAAGTACGCCCAATTTTAGTATGTACTTAGGTACAAGTGCCTAAATAATGTTAACCTACTAGCCGTTCTGTGCACCAGTTTCCCACTTAGTACTTATTACTTAATATTATGGAGTCAGATATGATAATAATTTCTTAGTAGGTAGGCAATAAAATACAATACAACTATGCCTACCTAATTATTCTATTCTATTACTTTTTACTATACTTGCTTACTGTGGAGTCAGAATAATGTTAAATTAAACGTAAACTATTCCTAACTACTTTACTGTCTATTTTACTGGCATTCAGTGCAGTAAGAATACCTAATGATAATTTCTTGTTAGGTAGGTACCTATGAAACGTTAACTATACCTACCTAACTGCTTAACTTTCTACTTGCGCTTCGCTTACGGGATCACCCTGGCATTTTCCAGAATCGCCGTGTACTTCTGCTACTTGGATCCCGCTGGAATGCGCTGCTATAAGTCTACCTACTAGACACAGCTGCTGCTTGCATAGCGCTGTGTGACCTGCTTTGCTCGTGTGTGACCTGCCTTGCTCGTGTGTGCTGAGTGAAAATCTGTTGTCGTAGCTATTGCGCGACTTGCACGGTTTGCCTTTTATTTCCTTAACTTTACTTGCGGTATCTAAACTAGAATAACTAATTTATTGACGGTCTGTTCAGTTTTTTATAAGTGTTCACTATGTCTCCTGAATTGAAATCTCTTATTCAACAACGTGGTACGATAAAAGGGAGAATAACTATATTTTCTAAATACTTGACAGGTATTGTAAACCTGATAGAATCTGACAGCATTCCTAAACAGATACTTGTTGAAACTGAGCTAAAACTATCAAGATTCAAAGAGGTGTTGATACAGTTTGATGATTTAAAAACTAAAATTGAAACTTTGGATCCTGATCAGTTAGAGGAAAATGAAATGATTGAAAGTGACTTTTGCTCAAACATTGCTAAAGCTCAGTTGTTAATTGAAAGTCTTTCTCCTATTGATGTAAAACCACAAAATACTAACTGTAATTCAATATCTAGCTGTCAGAATATTAAACAGGATTGCCGCAGCTATAACATTAAGTTGCCTACTATTCAGCTGCCTTCGTTTGATGGAAACTATTTGAAGTGGATGGAATTTCGAGACACTTTTGATTCTTTAATTAACAACAATGATACTATTCCGGAAATTAATAAGTTTCACTATCTCCGTTCTTCATTAGAGTCTGGAGCATCTAATATTATCAAATCCATAGAATTCACTGCTGCCAATTATAAATTAGCTTGGAATTTACTTACTGAACGCTTTGATAACAACCGGATACTGACAAATAATCATTTAAAGGCCATTTTGAATTTTGACACAATAAGTAAAGAAAATTACAAATCTCTTCGTACTATGATAGATTACTATTCTAAAAATATTCGAGCCCTATCTTCTTTAAATGATCCTGAATCTCGTTGGGATACCTTACTTGTGTATATTATGGTGTCAAAACTAGATGGCGCCACAGGTCGCACATGGGAGGAACATAGGAGTACTATTGCCGCTTCTCCAACAATAGAGGAATTCTATAATTTCTTGCGAAATCGTGCTGATGTCTTGGAAACCTTGCAGTACAGCAAGAATGATGGTAGTAAAGCTGAAAAGCGGTCTTATTCTAAAGACAATAAACAAACTAAATCATTTGTTTCTTCTAACACAAATGGAAAAAACTGTGTTGTATGTTCACAAGATCATTTACTATATAAGTGTGATAAGTTCAAAGATATGTCATTGGATGCTCGATGCAATGAAGTTTCTAAGCATAAGCTCTGCTATAATTGTTTGCGTCCTGGTCATTTCTCTGCTCACTGCAAACATAACTCTTGCAAATTCTGCAACAAAAAGCACAATTTACTACTACATAAATCACTGTCCAATAATGATAAGACAAACTCACCTGTTGATACGTCTTCTGCGACATCTCTTCCTCAAGAGGCGCGTGCCTCTGAGGTATCTTCTACTGTTACTATGTTTAATCCTGTCTCACTCTCCGTGGCAATGCCCGGGCAGATTCTCTTGTGCACTGCTCAAGTGGAACTAATTGATAGCCGAACTTCTGAAACACACACTGTTAGAGCACTACTAGATAATGGAAGCCAGTCTTCATTTATCACTGAAAAAATGCAAAGAAAATTGAATTTATCATGTTCTAATACTAATATATCAATTGCTGGTATAAATAATAAGCTAACTACTACTACTAAAAGGTGTAACATAAAACTTAAATCGCGGATTAACTTCTTCCATATGGATGTTTTATGTCTTTTAGTGCCTGATATTACTGGGATGTTGCCCAGTTCAAGGATTAACACTTCTGAATTTAATCTTCCTGAATCTATACAACTAGCAGATCCTACCTACTACTTACCCTCTGAAATTGATCTACTACTAGGTGCTGATGTTTACTGGGAAATTGTGGATTCTAAACAAATTAAGTTAGGAAAGAATAAACCTACACTACAAAAATCTAAACTGGGTTGGCTTGTGTCGGGGCCAACCGGTGTGAGCCCTACTGCTACTACTCATTCTAACTTCTCTCAGGAGATTAAGGACTCTTTAGCTAAATTTTGGGAAGTTGAGGATCTTCCTGCTCTGCCAAATAGAAATATTAAGTTTTCTAATGAGGAACAATATTGTGAAAAACATTTTATTGAGAACACTGTCCGTCTGAACGATGGGAGATTTTGTGTAAAACTTCCATTACGTGAAGTTCCCAGTAAGGCTCTAGGAGACTCTTATCTTATTGCTAAAAAGCGTTTCTTTAATTTAGAAAAGAAACTGAATAAATCTAAAATCAAACATGACTATACTGAATTTATTAACGAGTATCAAAGATTGGGCCACTTGACTGAAGTGAGCCGTCCTAGCTTTGGATATTATATTCCGCACCATGCAGTAATTCGCGAAAGCAGTGAAACTACTCGCTTAAGGGTAGTCTTTGATGCTTCTTGTAAAACTTCTACAAATAAGTCACTAAATGATATCCAATTTGTTGGACCAGTGGTTCAGGACGATTTAATGGCAATCTTGCTTAGGTTTCGTCAGTATACCTATGTGGTGACAGGTGATGTGGAAAAAATGTATAGACAGGTTATGGTAAATGAATCACAGCGTCATTTACAACTTATCCTCTGGAGGGAAGACGAAGGTCAACCACTCAAAATATTGCAACTAAATACTGTCACGTATGGAACAGCTTCAGCTCCGTATCTGAGCACTAGGTGTCTTGTACAACTAGCAGCGGAATGTACTGATGAAGCTGTTGCCAATACTTTAAGACATGACTTCTATGTTGACGATCTGAACACCGGTTCGGACTCAAAATCTTTGTTAAAAGCTAATATTTTAGGAGTAATTGACAAACTTGCTGAAGGCTGTTTCCCTTTGCGTAAGTTCAGAACAAATTCTCCTGATATTTTTGATGATATACCTACGACTGACCAATCTCAAGATTTTAGTAAACAATCCTCTGTCTTAGGATTAAAATGGACACCTAACTCTGATACTTTGCACTATTCAGTCGAAACTAAATCTATTCCTAAAGTTACGAAACGCTCTATATTGTCAAACTCGTGTCGAATATTTGATCCTTTGGGTCTCTTATCTGCTTGCACTATTTTTCATAAGATTTTACTACAGAAGCTCTGGTTGCTTAAAATAGACTGGGATGATGAAATTCCAAAGGATATTGAAAATTCATGGATAGAATTCTATAATGAAACAAAACATTTCACTCGTATTCAGATACCTAGATATATTTTCTGTAGTTCTCCTAATTATATAGAGGCTCATTGTTTTGCTGATGCCTCACAAGATGCCTATGGTGCATGCATTTATCTAAAATCTACTAATAGTCTAGGCGAAGTTAAATGTAACTTATTATGTGCTAAAACTAAAGTTTCTCCTTTAAAAACTGAAACAATTCCCCGTCTGGAATTGTTAGGCGCTTTACTTAGTGCAAAACTATACTATAAAGTGTTACACTCTTTAAAAATTAAGATTTCACGCTCAGTATTTTGGACTGATTCAACAATAGTTTTAGGGTGGTTACATACTCCACCTAAAACTCTTAAAACTTATGTAAGCAATCGGATTGAACAGATTCGAGAATTAACTGATGTAACTACTTGGCGTCATGTACCTTCCGAACATAATCCTGCTGATATGGCATCCAGGGGCATTCAACCACGTCTTCTTTATAGTAACACTCTTTGGTGGCATGGTCCCTCTTTTCTGACCAAGTCTGAATATGATTGGCCCCAATTTAAATCTGCTTCTTCTACTTTACCAGAAATAAAAATAAGTTTAAATGTTCAAACTCTGCTTACTGACATTGTACCATTTCAAAAATACTCTAAACTATCTAAACTACAAAGAGTATTTGCTTACATACTAAGATTTATAAATAACATTAAAAAAACGAATACTAAATTAAATGGTGAACTCACCTGTTCTGAATTGAACAACTCACTGGTACTTATAGCTAAGGCTTCACAGAGAGAATGCTTCTCAAAGGAAATTCACTCACTTGAAACTTTAAATAAATTAAATTCTAAGTCACGTGTTCTCTCTTTGAATCCATTTTTGGATAAACACGGTGTGTTGCGTGTCGGTGGACGAATCGATAATGCAACCCACTGTCCTTATGAGAGAAGGCATCCTATACTACTAGACCCCAAACACACTTTCTCTAAACTTCTATTTGAGCAGGAACATCTTCGCCTCCTACACTGTGGCCCTAAGCAACTTTTGAATACTATTCGTGAGCAATTCTGGCCTACAGGAGGGAAAGTGTTAGCGGCAACTACTGTTAGAAGGTGTGTTCGCTGTCAGAGATTTAGAGCTAAGCCTTTATGCCCCATAATGGGAAATTTACCGCAATCTCGTGTAACTCCTGCTCTACCATTTGCGACTTGTGGCACTGATTTTGCAGGACCTTTTTTAATCTTAAATAGAAAGGGTCGCGGTGCCAAGACCTCCAAGTGCTATCTATGCATATTTGTTTGTTTCAGTACTAAAGCTGTGCATTTGGAGGTCGTGAGCGACTTAAGTACCAATGCCTTTATCTTGTGCTTGCGTAGATTCATTTCACGTCGAGGTAAACCTCACACTATACACTGTGATAACGGTACAAATTTTGTAGGAGCTAATAATGAACTGAACAGACTGCTCAAAGAAAGTGAACGTACAATTAGCAACTACGCGAGCATGGAAGGTATAACGTTTAAATTCTCTCCCGCGTATGCACCGCATTTCGGCGGTATCTGGGAAGCAGGAGTCAAAACAGCCAAATATCACTTAAAACGAATAGCAGGTAACTGCAGTTTAACTTTTGAAGAGTTGTATACACTGTTTGCACAGATTGAGGCTATTATGAACTCACGTCCGATTACTTCAATGTCTGCTGATCCTTCTGATCTGTCAGCAATTACACCTGGGCACTTCCTTGTGGGTCGACCATTGACCTCACTACCTTCACCCGTCACCGAACGAGTCAGTATCAACAGATACCAGCTGATAGAACGCTTAAGACAGCACTTCTGGTCTCGATGGACAAAAGACTATCTAGCTACTCTGCAGCAACGCGTCAAATGGCAACGTGCACAAGACCACGTTCGTGTCGGCGACCTGGTCTTCATCCTGGATGATCAGATTCCACCTATGAAGTGGCTCATGGGCCGCGTTGTGAAGCTATATCCTGGAGCTGACGGCGTATGCAGGGTGGTCGACGTAAAAACAGAGAACGGCGTCATTCATAGACCCGTTTCTAGACTAGCCCTACTAGATTCCCAAGAGCTCCTTGGGGAACATGTCCCCAAGGGGGGGGAGGATGTTTGCAACGTAGCTGGAACTCAAACAGGCTCAACAACTAAACATTGAAGAATGCGTCAACGGGAACGCGCACCGGGTCTTCGTGCGCCGGCCGCCATCTTAACTCTGCCCTTTTTTACACGGCAACTCGAACGACGCGCGACGCTATTGTCGCACATGAACCTTTTTTTACTTTACTTTTGTTAACCTACATATTCTTTACTCATGTTATTTGAACGCTGAAATTATACTGTTCGAACAAGGAAACAAACTTTTACTTTGACTCCACGTTAACAATGTTATTCGCACTTTTATCATTGTAAGACAGAAGAACTCTACCGTGTGAAAAACGATCTGTAAAAAAACCCACTTAGATTTATACTGGATGACTTTATTTACCGTCTTGAAAAAAATAGGCTATAATATGTGAACGGAGGAGAAGCCTATGGCATACTCTAGTTTTTTATATCAAACATTTAAAATGAAAAACGAAATTCAAATGATATGCAGAGATTTCAAGATTTTGATTTCGATATTTTTTTACGATTTATATATTTTTTTTAAATTTTTGTTTTTACTGTTCTTGTATGAAAAGTTTACTTCGAATTTGTAGTATTTATTGACACTTAGATCGATTTCTGTCTAAGCTATCAAACAAAAAAAAAAACTTGTAATGCCATTAGGCTTCTATTCCGATTAGATACCTATTTTTTTCAAGACGGTAAAAAAAGTCATCCGATAATACTTAGCTTTCTTTTATGTAATCGTACTAACCATTTGCTGATAGGAAGTCCTATACATGTTATAACATTCCAAAATATTTGCGTATACTTCAAACATTCTTTTACAATTGGCTTTATTATCGCTAGGATTCATCTGTTGCAAATGTTGAGCTTTAATGTTCCACATGTGAACTTTATCCTTTAAAAACTTGATCAGACTGATAGCGTACACAATGTTTAAATCAAAACACAACGCAACTAACCCACTTATGATATAGGATATTGTCTGGTTTAGTTCTATGTAGATATAAATATGCATACATATATTAAAACCTATGGTTAGAACAATACTGATCCAATTCCAAATAGTAAATGCCCTAAATCTGGTCTTTTCGTTAAGAAATCTGTGAATTTCTTGCATTTTCAAGACAAAAGATATATTTATTTTCGTTTGCAACACATTGATGTAATAATTAATTGCGAATCCAATACTATAACAGACAGCGCATAAGTAACAGTAGATGTTCATAGAAGGCACAAATTTTAACATTATAAATTCGTTGATAAAAACGCGATAAAAGTACAAAACAATGGATAATATCAGTCCTCAAAATGACACCACCTTCACTCTAAGACTGTTCGAATATAAGGAGTTATCCTTAATGCGATATTTGGGACACAGCAAAATGGTATGCATTAGGTTTAGAGGCAGAAGCATCGACTGCACATCTTTGTCAACCATGTTGTCCAACTTGGCTGTCACACGGCAACTTCTTCTTCTCCTGAACTCGTTGGTTCTTATGAGCTTCATTTTACCTAGTCTGGTGAACACACTAGCACCAGTGAGTGAGTCATTAAAACTTCTTTTTACCAAAACATCATTTATTAGAGCTAGTGATATGAGGAAGGCCATTAGGAATATTAATTTTAATAAAAATATTGCTATTTCGTTCTAATGTGCAAGAAAAAGACGGTGGTAGTTGAGGTGCGACTTTTTAAAACGGCTTATTTCTGTATCATCATTTTTTTCAGTAACAAGAAAAATAGGAATACTTATCATATCATATATTAACATTTGAATTAAGTATGAAACTTTTATCTACATAATCTAGCTAGTTTAGTAAATTGTTTATCAGTTTTTAGGGTTACGTACCTCAAAAGGAAAAAGCGAAACCCTTATAGGATCACTTATTTGTCCGTCTGTCTGTCAGTCTGTCAAGACCGTTTTTCTTAGGAAGCTGAAATTAATATCAAATACGTAGGTCTATGGTCCCTTGGAGTTCTAAAAAGATCTAACTTCTAAGTCAACGCAATAAAAAAATACGGCCATTTACTCGCAAGTAAATCAAAACCTATAGGGTACTTCTCGTCGTCCTAGAATCATGAAATTTGGCAAAAAGCAAGGCTTCACAACACAAATATAGGAAAAAGTCTAAAAATTGTTGATTTGTAATTCTATCACATAAAAAAATATTTTCAAAGTTGTCAGTATGTCAAGACCCGTTTTCTGAGGAATGCATACAGGTATCAAATTGAAATTAATATAAAATACGTACGTCTATAGCTCTTGAAGCACTAAAAACCACAAGCTTCTAAGTCAACGCAATAAAAAAATACGACCATTTTGCGACACATTTTGATACTCGCAACTGTCGCAAGTAAATCAAAACCTTTAGGGTACTTCCCGTTGACCTAGAATAATGAAATTTGGCAAGAAGCAAGGTCTCCCAGCACAAGTACAGGAAAAAGTCCGAAAATTGTGAATTTGTAATTTTATGACATACTTTTTTTTTTGATATCCAAAGTTAAGTTTGTTTTTGGGATAAATTCTTTTCAACTACGGAAGCCTTCACTGTGCGTGATCCGACACGTACTTGGCCGCACTTTTTTTAAACCGTTATTATTACGACTTATTGTCATAATATTTAAAAAAGTAAGCAATTTTGTTCCAAACTTTAAGAAATAGGACGTTTTGTTTTGGTTCTCCTTAGAAATAAGCCTCTTTGTTCCGGCACTCTCAGATATACTACTACCCGTTTTGTGCTGACATGGGATTCTAAATTTTTTGTCTGCCATTATGCACCTTTAAATATTATTAAATTAACGCAGCGAGCTCAAAACAATCATTATAATAAAACATCATCTAACAAATCTAAAGCTACAGGGGCAGTCATTAATAGATCTAAAATGAATGTACCAAGAGATACGATCACTTCCATAAAAATGGAGAATAAAACCATAATTTGTCTACAGGAGATAACAAACACCTTCAATAATTTTTTTGTAGACAAAATAGAACCTAAACCAGGTTCAGTGAACAAAGTAACTACAAATATTGACAAAACAAGTCAGTCTATGTTTATGTCACCAAGTATACCAAGCGACATACTTCAAATCATAAGATCACTAAAAAACACTGAAAGTGTTGGGTATGATGGTATCTCCACTAAGGTTATAAAGTATGTTGCTTATTATATTTGTGAGCATCTAAGTCATATAGTGAACATGTGTATAAGCACGGGAATCTATCCAGAAAAGCTAAAAATTTCAATACTAAAACCAGTATTTAAAAAAGACGACAAACAAAGCATGAATTGTTACAGACCCATTGCGCTTATACCTATACTGTCTAAAGTCTTTGAAAAATACTTTTATCTACAAATACAATTATTTTGAAAAGTTACCTAAATATTCTTACAAAAGAACAAAAAGGTTTCCGAAAAAACAATACCATAAAATTGGCTATTTTTGATTTTGTTAGGGAAGGTATGGTTAATGTAGACAAAAGGAAACCGGTTTGTGCCATTTACTGCGACATGACACAGGCCTTTGACTATGTTGACCATGACATTCTACTTGACAAATTAGAAGCTTATGGCGTTAGAGGAAATATTTTAAAACTCATAGTCTTATCTGAAAAACCGTAAGCAATACACAGAAATTGCCAAAATAGACATAGCTACTAAAAGGGAAATATTATGCACATCTGGTGAAAGACTAGTAAAATATGGAGTCCCACAAGGAAGTGTACTGGGGCCTCTGTTATTCATTATATACATTAATGACTTACCAAAAGTAACAAATTTTGCAATGTCACTTTTTGCTGATGATAGTAGGGTCATTATACATTGTAGAGGTAATGAGACATATGAAAGTGATATTAACAATACTATCACATCAATAATCAACTGGTTAAATGATAACAATTTGAAAATTAACCTTGAAAAAACTAAAATTATGTTTTTCAGCCAACACGTAGCCGCACCAAAAACTAACGTCTACTATCAAGGGACAGTGCTAGACAAAGTTGACTCAACAAAATTTCTAGGGATGACAATTGATAAAAAACTTTTTTACAACAACAAAAACCGACTTCCAAAAAAAAACACTACAAAGTGAAAAATAACTTTAATTTCGGAAGTCGGTGTCTTTGGATCTGTATTTTAGTTTTTTGCCACCGACTTCCGAAATTAAAGTTATTTTTCACTTTGTAGTGTTTTTTTTTGGAAGTCGGTTTTTGTGTTTGTAAAAAAGTTTTTATTTTTCACTTTTTAGTGGTTCAGTTTGTAATTTATCTAAGTTACAATAACCCAATGTCAACTGCTCATCACGTTTTACAAAATGTTGCTTTTCCCGATGCAGGGACGTTAATTGTTGAGGAGTTCTCCTAGTAAGAACCAGGAGAAATGGAGCTCATGGTGAAGTCACCATTACCATTATTTTGACGAGCATAAACCATATTAAAGTAATCGAATCGCAACCTGTTATATACTTAGATATAATTGAGTATTTCCGATGGCCCTCTGTGGTCTTCATCATCAGTTCCAGTTCACCGAATGGTACTTTCCGAGAGTAAATGCACGAGTTACTATAAAAAATACCGAAATCGATATAGGTGTGCCCATAAAATTTGAGGGTTTCCCTCGATTTCCATGGGATCCCATCATCAGATCCTGATTTGATGATCATGGGACCACTTGGGAAGTATACCCTTTCGAACAAAAAAAGAAAAATCCAAATCGGTCTAGCCATTTTCGAGTAATCGGGGAACATACATAAAAAAAAAAATAAAAATAAAAAATAAAAAAAAATATTCCGACGAATTGAGAACCTCCTCCTTTTGGAAGTCGGTTAAAAAATCTTAAATGGAAAGCACATACAAAAGAGTTAAATAAGAAAATGAGTTCTTCGGCTTATGCACTCTATAAACTAGCACCCATTATAAGTACAGATGCACTTCTTACTGCATATCATGGCATAGTTGGCTCAGTGATAAGATATGGCGTAATATTCTGGGGAAACTCGACCAATAAAGAAACCATTTTTAAATCTCAAAAAAGGTGCATTAGAGCCATGTTTGGTCTAAAGATGACCGAAAGCTGTAAACCATATTTCATTAAGCATAAAACATTAAGTCTTCCCTCTTATTTCGTTAAAAGTAATCATACGTTATTTAACAAACAATCAGAGGTTAGCAATCGTTGCCGTCGGGTTGAGGATGAGTCATGTATAGCAAGCTCAAACATGGCCTTGATGCATAAAAGCATATTCTGTTTAGCCCCAAAAATTTATAATAAGCTCCCAACATCTCTGAAACAGCTGCCCACAAGGTTGTTTAAGTTGCATTTAAAAAAAAATCTTATAGCCAAATGCTACTACAGCTTAACAGAGTTCCTAAAAAAAAAGGTTCCGACGAATTGAGAACCTCCTCCTTTTGGAAGTCGGTTAATGAGCGAAATTAAGCACTTAAAGACACATTATTACGACATTTCTCCTAGTTAGTAATTGTTAATTTGTTTCTTTATTATGTTTTTTATGTTTTCTATTTTTAGTTTCTTTTCTTAAACTGTTGAAGGGTAAATAATTTAGCTTAGTTTTTTAGATCATTGTACCTATATAACAACAAATTATTGATTTTTTGTACGCTTTAACTGGCAAAACATGTAGCTCCTTTTTATTATTTTTTAATTCCATCCACAATGCACATGTATTGTACTTACTCATGTTTTTACAAAATAAAAATATCTTTATCTTTATCTTATCTGTTATTAACTCCGAATTATTCTGATCAGCGAAAAAAACTAATAAATTAATTAACGACAAAACAACATTCGTGGAATAAAAAAATTAAAATATTATTGACTTTGACATTTGACAGGCTCCTGACATTACCGGTAATGTTTAATATTTTTTTCAATGACCATAGACAAATGTGCAGTGTTACCAATGTTAGAAATACAAATTTGGACCGACTTCCATAAAATTAAGCCATCTAATCAAACCTTCCAAAATAATTTGTAAAACTAGCTTAGAGCGCGCTTTTTTGACACGTACGAGTATTGTCAAGTTGCCATAGAAAATGTTCCAGAAATAAGCCATTTTGAAAAATACTGCTGACATAATTTTGTAGTGCTAAGAGCTAACCTGAAATAAGCGAATTTGGAACACTTGCGCGAAAGACATTTCCGCGAAAGACATTTCCGCGACTAGACTTTTGCGCGAATGGACTTATGCGCGCATGGACAGTTGCGCGAAAGACACTTGCGCGAAGGATACTTGCGCGAATTCACTTGAGCGAAAGGACAGTTGCGCGAAAAAGTTGCGGAAATGAGATTTCTTCATAACACCACGCCTGTATTCTTTCAAAGGGTTGGGCAGGGATGTACAGTACATTTTTTTTTCTTATTTATGTACAGTGGGCTGCATCAATTGGGTACCCCAGTTGTATTAAAATTTTAATTTAACTGTATTTCACTGTACACCGAGAAATACATTTAAGTGCCTACTTATTACTTCAGTTTTTTTTTTAAATTATATTATTATTTTTCTTTTTAGTAAATTTTTATTTTTTTCGACATGGGTGTCATTTTCATGGGTTTTGAGGTCGCTGATAACGACAGTGGGGTCAAAATGAAAATCCAAGATGGCGTCTTCGAAATTTTCAAAATTTTCATCATGCGTGTCATTTTCATGGGTTTTGAGGTCGCTGATAACGATAGTGACGTCAAAATGAACATCCAAGATGGCGGCTTCGAAAATTTTCAAATTTTTCGTCATGAGTGTCATTTTCATGGTTTTTGAGGTCGCTGAAAACGATAGTGGGGTCAAAATCAAAATCCAAGATGGCGGCTGCGACAATTTTCAAATTTTTCGTCATGGGATGTCATTTTCATGGTTTTTGAGTTTTTGACCTCATTATCGTTTTCGACCTCAAAACCCATGAAAATGACATACATATCGAAAAAAAAATTAACTAAAAAGAAAAATAATAAGATAATTTAAAAAAAACTTAAGAAATAAGTAGGCACTCAAATGTAAGTATTTTGCTGTGTGCATAAATAAGAAAAAATAAATAAAAATGTACTGTACATCTCTGCCCAACCCTTTGAAAGAATACAGGCGTGATTTTCGCGCAACTGTCCATGCGCGCAAAAGTCCATTCGCGCAAAAGTCCAGTCGCGAAAATGTCTTATCGCGCAAGTGCCTTTCGCGCAAGTGTCTTTCGCGGAAATGAAATGTCTTTCGCGCAAGTGTCCTGCTACCAATGTTTGTCAGGTCATAAAACACTTTAATTTCAGTTACTGTGTGTCCAAATATGTAAACAAATGTTAGTTTATGGAAAAATATCTTTCATACTTAAGAATTAAGTTCCGTTTTCGCTACAACTTGAACATTTGACTTTATGACTTTTTCAGTAGTACTAGTCATTCTAAAATGTACTTAATTTATACTACAATAAAATTGATATTTTGTTTATATGGTTGGTGGATATCAACTGGAAACAAGCTTTCGACTTTAGGTTATTCTAGCTAACGTTCATTAAAGTAATTCACTATTGATTCTGCCCATGTTATATTACTAAGTTTGATGTGTAGATTATCTTTTACCATCGATAACTGTATCACATATTGGTAAGGGAGCTATTATAAATGATCTGTTTAAATATGAAGAAATTACTAAATATCAAACGGTACTATCTTGTGAATTTTGTTTTAGACAATATGGTGGACAGAGACGTGCAATCATTGCTATTACCTTTAAACCTGACGCAATACACGATGTTTTGTCCTAAATATCGCATCAAAAACGATTTAATAACTCCAAATAGTTTCATCTCCTATTTTATTTCTTTGCTCGCCACAGTACTATTTACATTTTTGATCTTGTATTGCAACTATATGTTATACTTTTATAAAGATTTTATGGAATTTACTACTTTTACATATTTCATCTCTTATTTAAACAGCATTTTCTATATTTTTGGATTCATTATGAATTTGGTGGTCGGGATTATTCGAAGCAAAGAATTTATTAAATTTGTTTTAACTTTTCAAAAAGTGCACAGATTTTTAAACAATGTCACCAGTACTAGGAGCTTGATCAATTGGAATTGGATCATTGTAGTCGCGTTCACGTGGGCCTATATAACTGTTTTTACGTTTTTTTGCGTACTGATAAGTACATCTTTCTATCAAGTTTTACTTGCTGTATTTTTTATTACTTTGGATTTTAATGTAATTTATGCCATTCGACTGTTGAAATTGTTGGAACATAAAGTCATTCTGTGGAATAATCAAGCTTTAAATAACCAAACAGAAGACATGCACAGAGAAAATTATGTAAAAAAAATGTTTCAGACTTACATTGATATATTAGTGTGTTACGACATCCAGCAAGTTTGTTCTCAGCAATTCGTAAGTACGAGTATCTTGTTAATATTAATATTCACGTAAAGGTAACAAAATATATTAATTTGCATGATAAGAAATGGTCAAATTCCGAGAGCCCTTTTCAAGAGAAAACACCAGGCAAACGACCAATACCGTGAAAACCATAAGTTATTTTAAATATTATATTATTATCGTTTTACTCACTCTTTACATTTCAGATACTTTATTACATCGTAGAAGCTTTCGTTCATGGCTTGATTTACATCCAAGTGACGATTGAAATATTAAAACACGGCACTTTGATTGATGACTGGGTAAGTTTCATTAATTTTTTAAATATTTTTTCGTAACGAAGCGATGCGCCAATTTAACTCCTACGGTCCAATTTAACATACCCATATATTAGAATGCAGCAGTAGTCCTAGTAGTACTGCCGTGCCGTGATAGGCATGACACAGAGAGGCTTGAGCTCCTGTAGTAGTGCTACAGATTCTCATCATCAGCTATACCCCTTTCGCAACTATGTTGGGGTCGGTTTCCAGTCTGCAGCTGACTACCAGTATTTTACAAGGAGCGACTGCCAATCTAGCTTCTACAACCCAGTACCACGATATCCCTTGGCAGGACTGGTTGTCAGACTTGCAGGCATCTTACTACTCGTAACGACTGCCAAAGATCTACGAATGACAGCCAACTGCTTAACCAGGAGCGGAACAGTGAATAGTGGATGATTACCATCCACGGACCGATCCTGGCAAGTGTTGTTTTACCTTGAAGATCGACCCGTGCGGATGTTATTTTTCAGCCACGAGCCCACTTCTATACCGTATTCACAATGAGACATTGAAACAAACCTTTTTACAGTCCGTTCAACCGATTTTGACTTCTATTTCGTAGGCTTAAGGATGGCATTAAAGACAAAAAAGTGGTCACAATACCAACTGTTTACTGCAGCTGCCATTGTCATGCCACCAACGCAATAGAAGTCAAAATCGGTTGAACGGACTTTTGTGGTTTATTTACCTTTTATCTCACGGCTCTCTGAATACGGTATTGATACGTAGCTTCAATTGTTTACAGAATACAGCATCAGTGGCATCACTTTCCATTTACTGTTGGATGATAAAAAATTTGTCTTGGCAAGCAATGTTGAGCCTGCAATGCGAGAAATTTTACTTAGCTATTCAAAATGTTCAAGATACTTGCGCACTCATTTTGAAGTCAGATCGTGCAGGTAATATGAAAAGATATTCTGTAACCCACTGTTTTCCCCAGTACTTATAGTCCAGTAAAAATAGGTCGATTTGTATGATTGAGTAGATTGCAATAAATGCTCTTTGGGTGATAATTCAGAATTAAATATATAAATTAAATATATATTAATTTTAGGCTGGCTATAGACGATAATCTTACTTTTCACCTAAAGTGTGTTTTTTTGTTTTAGAATGATGCGCAATGGTAGCCCGCGAAATTCAATTTTTTTTTGAGTTTTTTTGCAATTTTCAGATTTCATTCGTTTGACGAATCTGCACGAAATCTAACTTAGAGAGATGTATTGATGATTTTTATGGTTAAAATTATATAAATACATATGTTTTATTTCCGCGTATCATACTTTGATCAAGATACAACCTGACACGGATCTGCAAATTGCAAAAAACCCAAAAAAAAATGAACCCAAAAAAAGTGCAATCACTTTAACGTTAAACAGTAAAAACACAACTTTAGGTATTTCTGAGGTTCCTCCGACCATATGAGCACAAAATTGCCACGAATGCATACGTAAATAACTATACTATTATTCCAAAACCAATTTTCTAAAGTGTCTTTAATGCAATCTCAAACGCTATTTTACTGGACTATTACTCTTTTAAAATCTCACCGTAAAAACTAGGTGTAGAGAACTGTTGTGTTACACCCTTGATGAGTTTCTGTGTGACACTTAAAACTAGACTTTAATTTATTATTATACAATTTTTATTGACATTATATTTTTATCATTGTTTAATGGATGACTGTTTTAATAATGTAATTGTAATTCTTTTAATTTTATAATATAATCCCCATAATCCATCCAAAGGTTGTTTGTAAAAGATCGCTTTTAGCGATAAGACCGCCCATTGTGTCAACCTATGTAAAATTTCAACATTTATATCTGTAATTTTTATGGTGTGCATAATAAAGAGTATTCTATCTATCTATAATATAGTATTTATAATTTTGTGTGAAATTTCGACACGATGTAAAAATTGTTACTGAAACAAATGAAATTAAATTAAATTCCACTTGATGTTCACACGTTCATCCACACGTTCCGAACACGCTTACGGCAGTATCTGATAAATTCGCAACAGAAATTGGATATGGTCGCCCTAAATATTTCACATATATAATATTATTTAGCAACTTCAACTTAATAACTTTCGGCGGCGGTCTGTAGCGTTGCATGAATGCATCGGGCCCGGATCAATCTAGCCAATTGCAAAAACAGGATCTGCTGAGATAGTTCTTGTTGTTTTTGTAATTTTAACTTATTTAGGTACTATATTTCATATACATTTAGATAGATAGATAGAATACTCTTTATTATGCACACCATAAAAATTACAGATATAAATGTTGAAATTTTACATAGGGTGACACAATGGGCGGTCTTATCGCTAAAAGCGATCTTTTACAGACAACCTTTGGATGGATTATGGGGAGAAAGGAGAGAATACTGTAGGTAGTCTGTATACATTTAAATGCTTAAATACTACGTATATATATAAAACAACTAACTATTTAGATCAAGTAGGTACAAAATTAGTATTATTTTATTTTTGTTCATTGTAATTATATTTTGATTGAGTATTAAGTTGTTTATTTATTTATTTATTTTATATATTTATTTATAAGTTTAAAAATTATCTATAAATTATATATTATGTATGTTGAAACTGTTTGTACTCCCCGTCACTTGTCCCTAAAGGTTCATTAGAAAACCAGCGTCAGGCAGCGTCTGTCTGGCATTAATGCTGAAATGGACCTTTTTGGCGCAGCCGTGAGGCACACACTATTGTTGTTATAATATTATTTTCGCATTGTTTTATTCTTTTGTATTTTTGTGTTTCACGAACTGTGTCCAAATAAACGTTTTTCTTTCTTTCTTTCTTTCTATGTTAGGCATTGATACTATTGACAGCTCATTTCAAACCCACTTATTTTAATGCTGCACGGCGATATTTTTACAAAATAGATCGGCAGTTACAGTATTACACTAACACTTCGCAGCCCAGACTCGCTGACTTTAAAAAAAAAGTAAAAAAAAACTTTTTAACTACAACAAAAAAACAACCGACTCCCAAAAAAACACTACAGAGTGAAAAATAACTTTAATTTCGGAAGTCGGTGTCTTTCGTTTTTAATTTACTTTCGTATTTTTTTGCCACCGACTTCCGAAATTAAAGTTATTTTTCACTTTGTAGTGTTTTTTTGGGGGTCGGTTGTTTTTTTTTTTGTAAAAAGTTTTTATTTTTCACTTTTTAGTGGTGGCCTACCCCACACACACAACATACAACTCAAGTACCTAGCGCAATTTGAAGCGGCATATAGTAAGCATTAAATCATTTATAGCCAGAGTGCACCTCATGACAATTCCAATAAGCCCAAACACGGCTAGGATACATTGTTTTATTACTGAGTTCCGATGCCTACCTTCCGGCTCCTTCATCAGATCGGTTCGATTTTATTTAAAGCTTCGTCATAGTCCCTTAACTATTAATCGAGATATCTTATCGCCACCCATGAAAAACTTATGATCGTTGAGGAGTTCCCGTGGCTTTCTGTGGTCTTCTTCATCAGTTCCACTTCACCAGATGATACTTTCTGAATGCAAACGCTTGATTTGTTGATGGAAATACCAAAATAGCTATATGTATGCCTATAATATTTGAGGAGTTCCCTCGATTCCTCATAGATACCATCATCAGAAATGGATTTAGATAAAAATGGGACCAATCTGGAAGTATACCCTTTCAAATAAAAAAAGAATTTTCCGAATCGGTTCATAAATGACGGAGTACTGAGGTAAAAAACATACAAAAAAAAATAAACATATAGCCGAATTGAGAACCTCCTCCTTTTTTTGAAGTCGGTTAAAAAGTTTAATTGATATCGAAAAAAAAAATGCTCTGACAGCTGGACATACAAAGGACTAAGGTATTCTTTGAGCTACAAGCCGCATTTCTTTACAACTAGTATGTAGTTGTAATGGCACCAGCCTAACTTGAAAGACTTTGATTATCAGTAGAGAGGATTCAAGACCAGTTGTGTGACGATTAATGTATAATTTTCTTTTTTGTCATACATAACTACAGTATGTTAAAAGACAATGACCAAAAGTAATCCAAATGTCCACCACTAACGAGACCTATGTAACTAAAATAGTCTAATAAATAAGCAGTAACTTTTATTAAGTAAAACTGACAAGTTATAGCTAAATGGAAATTATTATTTATTCAATTGATTTAGCCCTAAAAAGCTCTATTAATTTTTGTAAATGACGAAAGTAAAATATTGTATACTGTGACAGGTCTCATTAGTGTTGGGTATTTTGACCAAGCCCCATAAATTTTTGCCCAACGTCCTTTTTTAACTGTTGACAGATGAAGAGAAAAAACTCTGCAAGAACATACTCCGCCTACATCAAACATTCAGCAAGATACGTGCGTGTGGCCTGTTCTACGTAGACGCCGAGTTACAATTAAGTCTACTAAGTAATTTTACTAGCTACACAATTGTGTTGCTACAGTTTGCATTTTTGTAATTAAAGTTATATTATATGAATATCACTGTATTTTGTGAATATTTTTTTATTTTTTTTTGAGTACACTGCCACAATATACCCTTGAAACATTAAATGTATGTATTTGTTCTCTCTTAAAATGTTATCATGTTTAATGGGTTGTTAAATAAACGTTTTTGCTTTTTACCTTAAATTCAATTATTTTTCTTTTCTCTTCACAAACAATCACATTATTTTATACAAGCTTAAAAACTACGTGACATTCGTTTTTAAGAGACTGGTGTCTGCACTAGAAATAGCTGTAAGTATAGCAGATTAGCAGGGTTCGACCACAAGGTATGTAAATGTGAAGGGATAGAGCGTAACATAAAAATCAATGATAGACTTACAGCTGATTAAAACAATAAAACAAACAAAAAAAAAAACCGACTCCCAAAAAAACACTACAAAGAGAAAAATAACTTTATTTTCGGAAGTCGGTGTCTTTGGTTTTTTATTTACTTTCGTTTTTTTTGCCACCGACTTCCGAAATTAAAGTTATTTTTCACTTTGTAGTGTTTTTTGGGAGTCGGTTGGTTTTTTTTTTTTTGTAAAAAGTTTTTATTTTTCACTTTTTAATGGTGCCTACCCCACACAAATCTGAATACCACTCTGCAAAATAAATTAGAGCATCATCCACATAGACGAAATGGGAAAAATACGTAAATTATTGAAGCTAACTCAAAAGCCACTCATCAGAACTTGAAGATACCTATTTTTATGCGACCATCTCAGGAGTATACCATTTCAAATAAAAACTTTGCAAAAAGGCAAATACGTCGCGGTAAGATATGTCAGAAGTTTAGTAGTCGTAGTTTTAGTTGACGGAGATAACGAGGCTACGAAATCTGCCTTCTGACAATCAAAGCCACACATAACATACAACTCAAGTGCGCAATTTGAAGCGGCATATAGTTACCATTAAATCATTTATAGCCAGAGTGCACCTCATGACAATTCTAATAAGCCCAAACACGGCTAGGATACATTGTTTTATTACTGAGTTCCGATGCCTACCTTCCGATGGCTTCTTCATCAGATCGGTTCGATGGTACCATTTTCATCAGAACCAGTTATTTAAAGCTTCGTCATAGTCGCTTAACTATTAACCGAGATATCTTATCGCCACCCGTGAAATACTTATCATCGTTGAGGAGTACCCGTGGCTTTCTGTGGTATTCTTCATCAGTTCCACTTCACCAGATGATGCTTTCTGAATGCAAACACTTGATTTGATGATGAAAATACTAAAATAGCTACATGTATGCGTATAATATTTGAGTAGTTCCCTCGATTTCTCATGGATCTCATCATCAGAACTGGATTTTGATAAAAATGGGACCAATCTATACCCTTTCAAATTAAAAAAAAATTTCCGAATCGGTTCATAAATGACGGAGTACTGAGGTAACAAACATACAAAAAAAAAAAAAAAAAAAACACAACCGAATTGAGAACCTCCTCCTTTTTTTGAAGTCGGTTAAAAAGAGAATTTAAGTAAGTGGAAAAATGCTCGAAATATTAAGTGTCCGTAAATTAGCGGAATAGACTGTTTTGGATGAGTTACTTATTCCTCAGTTGCTTTATAATCTAAGTTATGGAGCCGTTCAACTATAGCACTCTTACAAACCTTTGTTATTAAGTGAGGAATATGTTAAAAGGAAAGGGAAATTAATCGGAAGACGGATCTTAAATTTATGGTGACGGCTATATAAATCTAGAGGCGGGACGTTGTTATAGTGTATCACACAGCCCGGCGGCATTGCTTGGCTTGTGGCTTAGCCACAAGCAAAGGCGGCCGAAGAGTCGCCAGCACATGAAGCGCTGGCCGCACGGCCACCGGCTCGTGCCACCGGGCTGTGTGGATACACCATTAGAACATTCCCCCAATCGCAGAGAGAGTAGTCAGGAACGCGTATTTTTTGCAAAAAGACGGGAGTGCAACAACAGCCTAAGCGGATTCTACAGAAAACAGATACAATTATTTGGACGTAACAAACATTCAAGAATCGTAAAGTCTATCCGAAACCTAGATTACATAAAACTTTTTTTACTAAAAAAAACCGGCCAAGTGCGTGTCCGACCACGCACAAGGAAGGGTTCCGTAGTTGAAAAGAATTTATCCCAATGACAAACTTAACATTGAGTTGAAAAACATGTTCTGCCATACATTGATATAAGTCACGGACAATTCTGCAGGGCCCCAAGGCTGCTATTTTTTACATTCCAACACGATCCCATTGTCACTGCATTGTCATTTTGCTAAAAGTTCGTAATCTGCTAAATTCATAATTTCATACAATGGAGTGTCAGGGCTGCCCCCGATGTCATAATTACAGTAAGTCGTGTTACTGGTGTTATGAGTTTTGAATTTAAACATCTCGAAACAAAAGTGCGATTTCCCACCATTTACATTTTTTGACTTACTGTAATTATGACATGGGGGGCAGAGTGGTTGACCATTGAAAAGTCATAATGACGCCATTATGACGACATTATATTAGTAGATTACCAAACTTGTCAAAATCAACAATTATTAAATCAATGATAGACCATTCTGACACTATTGTAATAGGAGACTTGAGGCCCTGCATAATTAAGTTTGTATTCGCAAAAAGCTATTCTTAAACATAAGATCGCGCCTTGTTTCACCCACATTTTGCCAGAAAAAGAAAACTAAAAACTATTGTTTTTATGTGATAAAACTACAAATAATAAATTTTCAGACTTTTACCTTTACTTGTGCTGTGAGACCTTGCTTCTTGCCAAATTTCATGATTCTAGGTCAACGGGTACCCTATAGGTAAGTACCCTATAGGTTTTGATTTACTTGCGAGATCAAAATATGTCGCATAAATATGGCCGTGTTTTTTTAGTGTGTACATTAAGAAGCTTGATTTTTTTAGAAATGTAAGGGACCATAGACTTACGTATTTGATATTAATTTCAATTTGATACCTGTATGCGTTCCTCAGAAAAGGGTCTTGACATACTGACAACTTTGAAAATATTTTTTTATGTGATAGAATTACAAATCAACAATTTTTGAACTTTTTCCTATAAGTATTTGTGTTGTGAAACCTTGTTTTTTGCCAAATTTCATGATTCTAGGACGACGGGAAGTACCCTATAGGTTTTGATTTACTTGCGAGTATCAAAATATGTCGCATAAATATGGCCGTGTTTTTTTATTGTGTACATTAAGAAGCTTGATTTTTTTAGAAATCTAAGGGACCATAGACTTACGTATTTGATATTAATTTCAACACCAGACACAACACCCGTCTGGTCGGAGGGATCCTCCCTTTTCCATGTAATGTAGTAATAGATAGCGTGTGTGTGTAGGTAGAAATAATTGAAGAAATAAGTTCCAAGTAAACAAGAAGAAGAATTAAAGTTTATTAGGTAGATACACAGACATAGGTATCAGTTCACACACACACACACAAGAGTTACACTTAATTAAGAAGGAGTAGAAATGTAGATAGTACAGAGCACAGTTAAACGTAAATAAAGCATAAACACAAGTAGTTATCCACTTAGCGCGGTGAAACTAGGATCGCTATATTACAACTTAAATGCAAGCGTGCAGTGAGCATACTGCCGTTCTACCCAGAGAAACCGAGTCTCTGGTTTAACCAGATGGAGGCAAAGTTCATCCTGGTGAGCACAGACAAAGATAAGTCGGCAGCGGAAACATTTCGCGTGGGTGTGCGCATACCGCCGTTCTACCCAGAGAAGCCGAGTCTCTGGTTAACCAGGTGGAGGCACAATTCATACTGGCGAGCACAGACAAAGAGAAGTCGGCAGTGGAAACATTTCGCGTGGGTGTGCGCATACCGCCGTTCTACCCAGAGAAGCCGAGTCTCTGGTTTAACCAGGTGGGGGCACAGTTCATCCAGGAGAGCATAAAGTCGGATGACACCAAATTTTACTACATAACCGGCAACCTAGATCCGCAGTACGCTTCCAAGGTGGAGGATATTATCGGCAACCCTCCACCCACCGGGAAATATGAGAAGCTGAAGGGCGAGCTCATCAAACGGCTGTCGGCGTCGCGTGAGAAGAAGGTTAAGCAGCTTCTCATGCATGAAGAGCTAGGCGACCGGAAGCCGTCGCAATTTTATCGCCATCTACTCAACCCCGCTGGCCCAGGTGTACCGGAGGAGTTTCAACGCAGTATTTGGACGAGCCACCTGCCCGCAAACACGCAGGCCATCGTAGCATCGCAGTTGAGAATGGATCTGGCTGAACTGGCAGAGCTGGCGCACCGGGTCCACGACGTCGTCTGTACCCAGTTAGCATCAAAAACTGCCATGTCAACTGCTGCATCGGCAAGTACTGCAGGTAGCAGTGTGTGCCCGGAAGTCGTTGCTCTGACCAAGCAGATGGAGAAGCTGGCGGATAAGGTGGAGCGACTGTCGCGCTCCAGAGGACGGTCCCGTAGTCGCACGCGTTATCGGTCAGCCTCAACCCGAACAGAGTCCAGCTATAGGAGATTCCCGAAGTCCTGGTACTACCAGAATTTCGGTGATCGAGCCAAAAAGTGCGTCAAGCCGTGCGACTACCCTACATCGGGCAAAGTGCGGGACAATCAGTAATGGCGGCCGATGATTGTCCGAGTGCTGATGCAGTTTTTGGTAGACACCGGCAGCGACCTCTGCGTCTACCCCCGATCGGCATTATCAAATCGGCGAGAGAAGACCAACTACCAATTGTGTGCGGCCAAGGAACACTGATAAATACTTACGGGTTTATAAACGTCACTCTGAATCTACGATTGCGCCGTGACTTCACTTGGAGATTTATCGTAGTCGATGTTACAAGGGCGATAATAGGCGTGGATTTTCTATCATTTTATAATTTGGTTGTTGATTGCAGGAATCAACGCCTCATCGATAACCATACAACGCTCTCCACCCCAGCGTCGCCTGTTCGTCGTTCTGAAGTGTCTCCTCGTTGAGGGTAAGTTTCGGTGATTCCGCTTATACCCCGACATCACTCGCCCACATGGTATACACCACACTTCCAAACAAAATACAGTACACCACATCCGTACTACACCAGGGCCACCAGTATCCTGCACACCTCGCTGATTGGCCCCGGACAAACTGCAAATTGCTAAGGCCGAATTGGAGGCCGTGTTGCAATGTGGAACCTGTCGCCCGTCCGAGTCACCGTGGTCGTTGCCTCTCCACCTAGCCCCGAAGAAAGATGACGGATGGCGCCCCTGCGGTGACTACAGGATGCTGAACGCGCGTACCATCCCAGACCAGTACTCCATCCGACACATCCAAGATTTTTCTCATAGTCTAATCAGAGTCCTTTACATCCTGATGACATCCCGAAGACGGCGATCACGACTCCCTTCGGTCTTTTCGAATTCCCGTTCATGACGTTCGGTCTTCGAAATGCCGGACAGACGTTTCAGCGCTTCGTCGAAAAGGGTATATATGTGTGACAGTACTCGTATTTACACCTAGTCGGAACAATTTTAGTGGTCGTGTTCTTTTTGAGTCGATGGTAAATATATGTAATTATTTTGTTAAACTAGTTGGTTGTTGCATATTTTAGGTCCTCGTCTTTTAGATAGATGTTACTCCTCCATCACTAAGTTTACTGCTGATAAACAGAGGTATGACGATTCCGACTTGCTAATTAAACGCTTATGATTTTAGTTATTGCTTTAATATGAATGTGTTTTTGACATATTTTGAATTGAATTATTATTTTTATTATTTTTTTAATGTACTATTGACATGCCACCTTATTGTAATACTTATTTGTGTTAATTTTGTACGCCATATATTGGCAAAACATAGCGCACTTATTTTTATACACTATCTGCAATCATACCTATGTTTTACAAAATAAATGATTGATTGATTGATTGATAGAAGTGCAGGTGTATGGACACTTTGGACAGTCCAACATAATTATAGCACATATAGTCATGGTTAATAAAAAAACGTGAAGATGTTCCGTAACGTAGATTTAATGAAATCTGAATTACAAATAAGCGAACTGCAGCAACACGACAATATAGTTAGTAAGAAGACTCATCAGACTTAATTGTAACGCAGCGTCAACGACGAATAAGCCACACACTCGTACCTTGCTGAAAGATGCTCGGTGGAAGCGCAGTACGTTCTTGCACAGCTTCTTCTCATCATCTGTTACAAAATAAAGGTTATGAATAAAACTAACATATTAGGTCGGGGAAAAAGTTCCTTCGTATTTTATATACAAATTCAAGACACTTTTTTTTTATAGTTTATTATTTAGTTATGTGTCATTTGCCAAATGGGTCAAAACTGTTTTGTGGTCAATTCCCAGTTCTTCAGCTACGTCGTAACTACTGATATGCCGACTTTGCTCCACTTTTTAAAAAATGGCATCCATTTTATCCGTAATAGGGCGACCAGAGCGACGTGCATCTTTGACATCAAAATTTCCGGATTGAAAACGCTTAAACCAAATTTGTGCTACTCTCACAGACACTGCACTAGGTCCATAAACATCGCAAATTTTTTTCGCGGTTTGCGTTGCATTTTTACCTTTTTTGTAGTAAAATTTTAAAATGTATATCGAATTTCTTCATTAGATTCACTCATCTTGACAGTACGAAAAACAAATGAAAATCACACATTTTCCTAATTTGAATTTGGAATTATGTTCCTTACAATTTAAACTTTCAATGATATCAAAACCAGCCAGATACAAACAGTAGAGCCAAAGAGATTTTATTATAACTTTATACCTATAAAATACGAAAAAACTTTTTCCCCGACCTATTATTATACAGCTGATCTTGATCCTCACTGTGTATAATCAATATTTTTTTTAGGAGACTATCTTAGAGTAGACTTGGGATATAAAAAAATACATTAAAATCGTAGAGTTTAATTAGCAAAAGTTACCACAGGAAGTTGTCTTCAACACAAGTGCGCATGTATCTTGAACACTTTGTACGGCTATGTAGAATTTCTCGCATCGCTTGCTCATCATTGTTTGCAACAGTAGTCCCTTTGTCATCCAAAATAACACGGAAATTGACGCCACAGAAGCTACATTCTAAAACAAAAAAATCGGTCAAGTACGTGTCGGATTACGCACAGTGAAGGGTTCCGTAGTTGAAAAGAATTTATCCCAAAAATAAACTTTTGCCTTAGCCAGATGTTAAGCATTGCCATACAAAGTGGTAATGCCTCTAGTCTCTTGGGTACATAGATTACTAGCCAACAGCGATGCGGAGGAAAATTTTTGACACCATATTTTAGTTTGTGAATAGTTTTAGTTAAGTTAAGATGTAATTTTGTTATTTTTGTTAATTAATTAGGCATAAGTTATTATTTACGAAAATTTTATTTGAATTCTGAATAAAGCATTACAAAACAAACTTTTTTTTTTTTTTTTAAATGATTGATTCTTTATGTACATAATATATAAACTAACACAGATTTAAAATAATAATATGTACATTGTATAAAAATAGGAGGGGAAAGAATCATAGGTCATCAAAAAATTCGTCCGCATCGCTGTCAATAGGAAAAGTGCCCAAAAGGCTGGCAGCGTTGCCACGTTGTATGGCAATGCTGATTCTTTGGCCAAAAGATAGGCCAGCCCTCTGGTCATGTGAAGAGTCGACCAATCGCTTAGCGATGTCTTGGAAAACTAAGTGGGCACTCGGACCCCATGGCCCTAGTGTTTCAACCCCAAACGGCTCGAAAATATAACTCCCAAAAATATTCAAATATTTTCGCCGTTTGAGGTTTTCCGCACCTGCAGCAGCCGCACCAGCACCGCCCACCGTGCTAGGAAGGTGGGATGGCGCAAGGGTATCGACACACGTTGCATCCCATACCAAAGGCCGACCTAACTTCCAAGGCATTATGGTCATTGATTGATTTGATTTGATTCAAAACAAACTTAACATTGTAGTTTAAAAACATATTCTCCCATACATTGATATACGTCAAGGTCATTTTTTTGTAATCGCAAAAAAAACTATTTTTTTATGTGAAAAAACTACAAATTAACAATTTTCGGACTTTTTCCTTTACTTGTGCTGTGAGACCTTGCTGCTGGCCAAACATGATGTACATATCTTATAGGTTTTGATTTATACTTGCGAGTATCAATATATGTCGCATAGATGGCTGTATTTTTTAGACCTCCAAGAAACCATATACCTGGGGTCGTGGGTTGTTCGAAAGAGATACCGTTTTAGAGGCATGAGGAACAGGGTGTAAAGTTCACTCATACTCCATAGAAAAGGGAGGATCCTCCGACCAGACGGATGTTGTGTCTGGTGGGCCACTGCCCAACGGTTGATGTCGGGTCATTGTATATATGCTAGTCGCGTTGTAAACTCTAATTGCGCGATGCAGGATTGCGTGACGTCATGTCATTGATGCGTAGTTCATATGTGGCGATGTAGATGCGGCCACACCGTGGCTCTGGCACAGGCAACTGAAGGAACACGGGTGGGTTTTAGTCAGTAAAAGTCTGACACGCCCTCCCGCTCCCGCCCAGAGTGGGAGAAGTCACTTGTTGATTTTCCATCCACAAAAAAAGGGACCATCTACCTAGGGACCATCTACCTTCGTATTTAATATTAATTTCAACTTGATATTTCCACGCGTTCCTGAGAAAAGGGGTCTTGACATACTGACAGACAGACAGACGGACAATGAAGTGATCCTATAACACTTGTATGATTGGTGTCAATTTTTTTTGTTAGGGTTCCGTACCTCAATAGAAAAAACGGAACCCTAAAAAGTAACTTTTGACACCAATCATACAAGTGTTGCACCACATGATGATTTAATAAACTTAGATAATTATGTAAATAAAAAAATAAAATAAAATAAATAAATAAATATCCTTGGACAGTTCACACAACGCCATCTAGTCCCAAGCTAAGCAACCTAATGCTTGTGTTATGGTAACGAGATGACTGATAAACTACTTATATACATTTTTTTTTTTGTAAATACATACATATTATAGATAGAAGAACACCCAGACTCTGAACAAATACTTGTAGGTCGTACAAATATTTGTTCCGTGCGGGAATCGAACCCGCGACATGCTGTGCAGCAGTCAATCGCTCAACCACTGCGCCAACCGTGTCGTCAAAACCTACCTAATGTACCTATTAAAGTAATACTTACACGGTCATAAAAGACTATGCCTGTTTTCAGGACGTCAATTGTCCCTTGGATGTAGATTAGAGAGTGGATAAATACTTCTATAATGTAATAAAGCATCTGAAAAATGTCCAAATTAAGACAATTCTATGATTAGTTTTGCTAAGGACGTACTTCTCTAGAGTATATAACGACGACGATAACTCCTCAAATTTCAGCCGAAAGACGTCCACTGCTGGACATGGGCCTTCCGCAAGCGTCGCCATATCGAGCGGACCTGTGCTTTTCCCATCTAACGGATTTCTGTCAGTGGCATTCACAAGGTCATTGTTAAACGTTGCGGAAAGCCTCCCAACGAAACGTTGCGGAAAGCCTCCCAACGAATTTCAAGACATTATTTGATAAAAGTATACAAACTTTATTTAGTTCTATGTTAAAGGATTTGGTTTTCGCACTTAGTCCTTCATGTGGACCATTTTGCATCTTATTTAGTTCTAAATACGTTATTATTTCTTGTGTCAATTTCACTCGTTTCATTCTTACAATATTATATTAAGATATTACGATGATACTATTCTTAAATCAATGGGTACTTACAAATTGTTGAACACAGACTTTATGGATTTCATAACATTCTAATAAATCAACGTAAGCCTGAAACAGTTTATTGCTGTAACTTGAATCGCGCGCCGTTTCTGTTTCTTGAGAACATGAAACTTGATTATTCCATAAAATAATTTTATCTTCCAGGAGATTAAAAACTCGAATGGCACAAACTACATTTAAATCAAAAAATACCAAAAGATAACCATAAAACATATACTCCAAGGATAGCTGTGTGCAAAAATATGTGAAAACAAAGACGTAGCCACATAAAGTCACCATTACATAGGTCCAATTTAATATGATGAAGCGTCTAAAATTGGTTTCATTATTGAGAATTCTGTGCACGTTTTGAAAGGTCAAGACTAATTTTATACTTTTTTTGGTGTAAATTAATCCGACGATGAAATTTATGGCGATTCCGAAACTATAATAGATGCAGTCAAAATAAGAGATGACATACATGAAAGTACTAATTCCAACATGGTCTTTAAACTTATAGAACGTATAGGAGCGATATACAAATAGAGATATGAATACTAATGTTGCAACTGTAGACATAATGTCGGAGAAGAGGCTGTTTGGAATAACATAATTATTTTTTATGCGATACTTAGGGCAAAACATAACATATTGCATCAGATTCAAAGGCAAAAGCATCGACTGCACATCTTCGTCCACCATATTGTTTGAAATATATTTTACAGGATGTTTTTTTGTTATAAAACTGAATTTCTTCATCGTTAAAAGATCATTGGTTCCCAAGCACACGAGAGTTACTATAATTGACGGTTAACGTATTAACCAGACACAGCAAATTAATACAATATGAAAATATGGATGGAATTCATTAAATAATTAATAAGGCACTTAAATAAATTAGACTAAACGTTCCCACTGGCTGGGTCTGGTCCAAACTAGTTCATCTAATGCAAGTAAGTATATTATTTCCCGTTACAGAGTACATTAATATTCGTGTAAACATTTATGTAGCCTTCGTTGAGTTGTCTCATTTATCTAATGTTTCAAACTCATTGCTTCCACAATATTGATATTGTCAGCAGGTATATATTCTTATGTAAATATAATTATTTTAATATCTACCCAGTTTATTACACTAACAAAGTCATCTAATAATAGGCAGTCCAGAGATGTCACAAAAATAGAAATGGTTCTAGAGAATATTTCTGATGCGTAGAAAAAAGATTTGATACAATTAGTTCGGTCTACAACAGTCTCCAAGTATAGTAAGTAATATTGTATTAGTCTGATTATTTTTATTTAACCCCTCAAGTGTCTGAGTTTGGCTAATTTTAGACCTAAAACCCCAGCGAGTGGGGAGGGTTGGGGGTTAGTTGCGAACCCCATAGGTTCACAACTACTGCTGATGATATATTTTCCATCGGATGAAGTTTATATATATGTGATCTAAGTTTATATACCTACTAGCTGTTGCCCGCGGCTTTGCCCGCGTGGATCTCGGAAAATATCCCACGGGAACGTACTACCGGGAATTCCTTCCTTATTCCTTGTCTACATTATAAAGAGAACCTCTGTGCAAAATTTCAGCTTTCTAGGTCCAAGGGTTTGGGCGGGGCGTTGATGAGTCAGTCAATCAGTCAGTCAGTCAGGACTTCTCTTTTTATTTATATAGATTATATAAATAAAAAAAAATAAAAAAGGTTTATTGCACAATAAAATATCATACGACACGGTTGGCGCAGTGGTTGAGCGATTGACTGCTGCGTAGCATGTTGCGGGTTCGATTCCCGCACGGAACAAATATTTGTATGACCTACAAGTATTTGTTCCGAGTCTGGGTGTTTTTCTATCTATAATATGTATGTATTTACAAAAAAAAAATGTATATAAGTAGTAGCCATCTTGTTACCATAACACAAGCATTAGGTTGCTTAGCTTGGGACTAGATGGCGTTGTGTGAAATGTCCAAGGATATTTATTTATATTTATTTATTTTATTTATACATGGTTATGAACTCTTGACTTCCAAACTAAGTAAAACTTGTATTATGGAAGTCAAGGCGCTCTCTCATTCTATATGCATAATTGAGTACAATAAAAGTAAAGGATGCATGCAGCAGACAGCAAATTAAAATAAAATAAAACCAAAGGAAAAATTTAACAAAAACATAAAAAATAAAAAGTAGGTATAATAAAATTGTGTTCTACGACTACCTATGAAGTGCAGTATTGTCATAATGTGAGTCAGTGTGGTGAATTTTAAGTGAGATTAGTGTAATGTGGTGTTATGTGTGGTGTGTGTTATGCAGTTAATAAGTGTTAAGTATGTTATGTCTGCGGCGAGTTTCGTGGGGTGTGTGTTTTATTTAATACTAGCTTTTGCCCGCGGCTTCGCCCGCGTGGATGTCGGAAAATATCCCATGGGAACGTTCATGTGGAACACATAGGGCATATCCCTAACTTAAGAAATGCTGGGTTTCCCATACAAACTTTCATCCCTTTTATCACCCCTTGTAGGATTATGTTTTAAGACAAAAAGTAGCCCATGTCCTTTCCCAGGATGCTATCTATAGCCTTGCCAAATTTTATCGAAATCCGTGCAGTTTTGTAAATTTTAAAATCAACCCCTATTTTAACCCATAGGGGATGATTTTTCAAAAATGCTGAACCGCATATTTCTTAATTTCCTATCAATAGCATAAATGTGTTATCCCTAACTTAAGAAATACTGGGTTTCCCTTACAAACTTTCATCCCCTATATCACGCCCTGTAGTATTGTTTTTGAAAGTATCCTATGTCCTTTCCCAGGATGCTATATAAAGCCTTGCCAAATTTTGTCGAAATCCGTGCAGTTTGTAAATTTTAAAATCAACCCCGATTTTACCCCCTTAGGGGATGATTTTTCAAAAACGCTGAACCGCATATTTCTTTATTTCCTATCAAAAGCATTCATTTTAATTTTCACATCCCTAACTTAAGAAATACTGAGTTTCCCATACAAACTTTCATCCCCTATATCACCCCCTGTAGGATTATTTTTTAAGACCAAAAGTAGCCTGTGTCCTTCCCCAGGATGCCATATAAAGCCTTGCCAAATTTTATGGAAATCCGTGCAGTTTTGTAAATTTTAAAATCAACCCCTATTTTACCCCCTTAGGGGATGATTTTTCAAAAACGCTGAACCGCATATTTCTTAATTTCCTACCAATAGCATAAATTTGTTATCCCTAACTTAAGAAATACTGGGTTTCCCTTACAAACTTTCATCCCCTATATCACCCCCTGTAGTATTATTTATAAAAAAAATAGTATACTATGACCTTCCCCAGGATGCTATATAAAGCCTTGCCAAATTTTGTCGAAATCCATGCAGTTTTGTAAATTTTAAAATCAACCCCTATTTTACCCCCTTAGGGGATGATTTTTCAAAAACGCTGAACCGCATATTTCTTTATTTCCTATCAAAAACATACATTTTAATTTTCACATCCCTAACTTAAGAAATACTGAGTTTCCCGTACAAACTTTCATCCCCTATATCACCCCCTGTAGGATTTTTTTTGAAAAAAAAAGTAGCCTATGTCCGTCCCCAGGATACCATCTATAGCCTTGCCAAATTTTATCGAAATCCGTTCAGTGGTTTAGGCGTGAAAAGGTAACAGACAGACAGACAGACAGACAGACAGAGTTACTTTCGAATTTATAATATTAGTATGGATGAAAAATGCGTGAGAGTCTGTTGTTTGGAATGTGTATGCGAATGTTCAATACTCAAGGTGGCTTAAGTAGTTTTTCAATTTCTTCATAATTTAAGCTCATTAACCATTCAGTCATACAAGCCTTGACATTAGATTTCGTAAGTTGGAAGATTTGGAGCATTTTACGACTAACACTTTACAAAAGAATGGATGTGACATTATAATGTCTCCGCGCTAATGCGGTGTTGTGCTTATGAGAACGAAGAATGTTTTAGAATTATGTAAAGTTTTGTCCTTTTGCACACTTGGGGTGCATTTGACACGCGGGGTGGGGGGGGGAGCGCCCCCGCTAGCTGCGAACTCCATAGGTTCACAACTAATGATGATGATCGGTTTTCCATCGGATGACGTTTTTTTACGTTTATATATATGTGATGTAAGCTTCTATACCTAACAAAAAAGAGTTTTCTTATGCACACATAGGGTGCATTCGACACTTGAGGGATAATGAATGTGAGTACGATTTAAAACTTCATAACAACTAATGCACGCCTATTGGGTGATTTAACTTCCTGGATAATCCAACAAGGTTCCTATTATGAGTAATATTATATGCGTAACAATATTATCTATACTAATATTATAAAGAGGTAAAATTTGTTTGTAAGTTTGTAAGTTTGTAAGTTTGTATGTTTGTAAGTTTGTATGTAGGGGGTAATCTCCGAAACTAATGATCCAATTCTAAAAAAATTTTCACTGGTAGAAAGCTGCATTATTCCTGAGTGCTATAGGCTATAAATTATATTTATATCATGCATATTAGCCGAGCTATCACAATTTTTGTCTAACAAGTCGGAAAGAAATACGTCTTTAAACAGACTTTTTTGCATGCCCTGCCTAAACGGTTGTTTAAAATTGAAAACAATGTATGGCAGTCTGGTTTGTCTTAAATAATTTTACAAAAAAGTCCGCGACACCATATTTCTATCTTTTATATTTTACCTTTTATACATCTTTTATTGTTTTAAAAAAGTATTTTTTAGACATACTTACGTTTGGATGATTATTTAAACAACAACACATTAATCCTTATCAAAATAAGTTATCTTATGATCACAAGGACATCATGGAGATAAGATTTGGCCTTTACAGTATGGCAATTGGTCGTACAGTTTCGGAAATAATATAAAATTACTAAAACGCTAAATAACTTTAATTCATACCGTTCCTCTTGAGCAAACATGTTTAGTGCGGACGTTTTATCAATTTGTACTATAGATGGCGTTGTGCAAATAAGTAATTTTTCTGAATTGCGAGATTTATTATTTCAATAATGTCGGTGGAATACAACGGAAGAGTTTGTTTTTTTGTTAGTTTGTTTGAACGCGCTATCTCTGGAACTACCCCAGTCGGATTTGAAAAAAATCTTTTTGCATTTTATAACCAAGTTCTTGAGGAGGGCTATAGGCTATTTAACATCACGCTAGAGCCCTTAGGAGCCGAGCGCGAAGTAATAGCGCGGGCAGGCGATGCAGAAGGATATAGGCTATTTAACATCACGCTAGGGCCCTTAGAAGCCGAGCGCGAAGTAATAGCGCGGGCTGGCGATGCGGAAGGATATAGGCTATTTAACATCACGCTAGGGCTCTTAGAAACCGAACGCGAAGTAATAGCGTGGGCAAGCGATGCGGAAGGATATAGGATATACGGCCGCTAGCAGCCGAGCGCGAAGTAATAGCGCGGGCAGGCGATGCGGAAGGATATAGGCTATTTAACATCACGCTAGGGCCCCTAGAAGCCGAGCGCAGAGTAATTGCGGGGGCAGGCGATGCGGAAGGATATAGGCAATTTAACATAACGCTAGGGCCCTTAGGAGTCGAGCAAAAATAAAAAATGTCAGAAACGAAGTAATAGCGCGGGCAGTCGTTGCGATGCGATGCGTGGGGGTTAGTGGGTGGGGGGGGGGGGGAACAAGAAATTTTACGCGGACGAAGTCGCGGGCAGAAGCTAGTTGTTCATAAAGATAACAGCCTACTATTTTGGACCGATTAAGTAAAATCTGATTTGAATCTGAATTTTGGTAGTATCTTAACTTTATATGCATATGTAACTTAAAGTAAATAAATAAAAATAAATAAATAAATATCTTTGGACATTTCACACAACGCCATCTAGTCCCAAGCTAAGCAACCTAATGCTTGTGTTATGGTAACGAGATGGCTGATAAACTACTTATATACATTTTTTTTTTTTTTGTAAATACATACATATTATAGATAGAAAAACACCCAGACTCGAAACAAATACTTGTAGGTCGTACAAATACTTGTAGGTCGTACAAATATTTGTTCCGTGCGGGAATCGAACCCGCGACATGCTGCGCAGCAGTCAATCGCTCAAACACTGCGCTAACCGTGTCGTCAAAAAGTGCTATTAATAGCTATTAAGTACCTACTTGTGTTTTTTTTTTTATAAGGAGAGTTACTTTTTACTTTATTTTGCTATAGCTTATTTAGAGGCATGAGGAACAGTGTGTAAAGTTCACTCATCCTCCATAGAAAAGGGAGGATCCTCCGACCAGACGGGTGTTGTGTCTGGTGGGCCACTGCCCGATGGTTGATGTCGGGACGTTGTTTGTATATATGCTAATCGCGTGGTAAACTCTAATTGCGCGATGCAGATTTGCGTGACGTCATGTCATTGATGCGTAGTTCATGTGTGGCGATGTAGATGCCGCCACATCACTCCCCTCTGGAGACCGGAGGTCGAATAGTGGGCTGAGTCGTGTATCTTGCGATGCTTGCCAGTGCCCGTTGTGGTTCCAGTGAGTCGGAACTGTCTGTGGTGATACACCAGTGAGTCGGGGTGGCGCTGCGTTATGATCCAGTGAGTCGGAGTGTACAGCGCTGGGTTGAGGCTGAAGGTGACGACCAGGAATGCGCGTCCGCTGCATGCTGGTGGTCAGGATACCTGTTGAAGCCGTGGATGCTGGCTGGCTGTGTGACTCGCTGCTCGAAAGCTTGAGGAAGTGATGCTGATGACGTCACGCTGAAGTTGTTGCCCGAAGGCTGCGCTGACGTTCATGCTCGGGGTCACCAGTTTAGAGGCATGAGGAACAGGGTGTAAAGTTCACTCATCCTCCATAGAAAAGGGAGGATTCTCCGACCAGACGGGTGTTGTGTCTGGTGGGCTACTGCCCCACGGTTGATGTCGGGACGTTGTATATATGCTAATCGCGTGGTAAACTCTAATTGCGCGATGCAGGTTTGCGTGACGTCATGTCATTGATGCGTAGTTCATATGTGGCGAGGTAGATGCCGCCACACTTATATTTTTTTTTATTTTTTTTATAAGAATTAGTTGTTAATTATTTCTAAGTGGCCTACAAATATTCTGGCCGACATCGACACTAGCAAAAGACAGAATTGTGTGAAAAGAGAGATGGCTTTTGCCCTGCTGTTGGACAGTACAAGCTAGTTAGATTAGATTAGATAGAAGACAAAATATATAGGATACGTACATACACACATCAAAAAAAGTTTGTGCTAGTGATCACAAACTTATTTTGATGTGTGTATATTATAAATGTTGTCAACTTTAAAAACATTTTTCATGTTCCATCAACCAGTTTGTTCTTTTATTTCTTTTCACACACAGTTCTGTAGCCTTCCTGTAGCATAAATTACATTTTTAGAAGTTGTTCAAAGTGACAACGGTTGAAAAATGTAATTCTTCCGCGTCGTTGATCTGTATAAAGTATATCCTGGAAAACAGAAGTAGAAATTTTCATTCCTGAATCTAAGTCTACTAAACGCATAAAACGTGTAAATCAAGTGTTTTTTTGGATAATATTTTTGTGTTCACCAAAAATATTATCCGTACATCAAAATACTGATCGTGCACCAAATATTCCTGAATGTTACACAAAACACCCGCGCGTCCGAAACTTCACATTGGTGAATCATTTGGGTTAGGTTAGGTTAGGTTAGAACAGTGACCCTTAACGCTTAACGCTTAGCCATATCCAATATATGCTCGTTATGACATATTTTTAACCGACTTCTAAAAAAGGAGGAAGTTCTCAATTGTGATGTTTGTATTTTTTTTTTTTTTTTTTATGTTTGTTCGCGCATAACTCCGTCGCTTGCCAACCGACTTGAAAAATTATTTTTTTGTTTGGAAAGGGTATACTTCCCAAGGTCCCATTTTTGTCAAAATCCAGTTCTGATGATGGGATCCTGGAGAAATCGAAGGAACTCTTCAAATATTATAGGCACACCTATAGCGATTTGGGTATTTTTTATAGTAGCTCGTGCATTTGCTCTCGGAAAGCACCACTTGGTGAAGTGAAACTGATGATGAAGACCACAGATGGCTACCGGAACTACTCAATGATAAATATTTCACGGGTTGCGATTCGATTACTTTAATATGGTTGCTAAGCAATTTCCGCTCGTCACACAATGCGTGTGGTGAGTGGTTGTTGTGGAGTTCTCCTGGTTCTTACCAGCAGAACTCCTCAACAATTAACGTCCCAGCATCGGGAAAAGCTTCCAAAAATCACTACAAATTGAAAAATAACTTTGATTTCGGAAGTCGGTGGCAAAAAAAAAGAATTTAAATAAAAAACGAAAGACACCGACTTCCGAAATCAAAGTTATTTTTCACTTTGTATTGATTTTAATGAACATATTTTGGTGCACATTCAGTATATTTGGTGGAACACAGGCAAAATTAGGTAAATGAAATGGGAATAAATTGAAGTACTTTTAAATACCATCCGTTTTTTTTAACAAACTTTTATTAGTGTATCATCTAGAACCAAATCCCTTGTCGAGACCAATCAAACGAACCCAAACTCGATAGGGTTACGTTGTTTTATTACTGAGTTCCCATGGCCACGTTCCGGCTCCATCATCAGATCAGCTCCATGTCATAATAATATTGCATTGTCATCCGATTTACAGCATGTAAAATGTATGGAGGAACGCATTCTTTCATTAATTCACTAAAAACTTCGCAAACAATGGGAAATTCTACGTACTGAAAGCCGCGGGTATCAACCTCATAACGAGCTGCTTCTCACACGGACAACTGTACGTCGCGCGTCGCTTAGTCCTTAGTATCACCAAGTTTGACTCAAAATTCAAATCTCTTTATTGCATTCATGTGTACATTTAGTTGCTACAATTTAAGTAATCTCTCTCTCTGTAATTTTGGATGCTGAGAGCAAAACTACACTGTCAACTGTCTTACGATTTCCACCTGAACGAAGTCGCGGGCTTAAGCAAGTGAGAAATAAGATACAATAGGCGTAATGTCACGTTTATGTTTCTTTTTTTTATTTTAATTTATTTCAACAAAGAGTATTTTACAAATCTTCTGCCAGACTGCAGGACAGTTTGTCGGCAGTGTTCTCGTGGACACAGCTCTTAAGTTTTCTTAACACTAATGCATCATTATAAAAGGTAAAAGGTATAGGGACACATAGTTTTATTACTAACATAGACGTACGCATCACACCACACCCAACTTCACACATACTCGAGCTGCTCAGTGTTTTATTGAAAAGAAACGTAGGTACATAATTAAACATGATCAACAGCTCGAGTATCCGTACATTTGTAGTTTCTATACCTCGGCTATATCAACTTGCCCGCCATCCCAGCACGCTCAGCGAAAGCACATGCTCCTAGCGTCCCGACCACCGCCACAGCCCCCCGCCCCCCCCGGTGGGTGACGAGCCGCAGCTTCTGGTGTACAATAATGTTGTTGGAGCGTTTTTCCGCTGCATCTTTCATCTTACATCGCATCACTTCGACTGTTGTGCATGTCCCTCAGTTCGAAGACGTATTCGTCAGATTTATGGGTGATATTTTCACTCGTTATGTCCACTAGTACAGGTTCAACAGCGGTAGAGGTGCTCGCGGTGTTGTTGGCATTGTTCACTCGTGCCGTGCCAGGGGGCCTACTCCCTAAGTCCGTCCGTCTTTCCGTCCGTCTGACATTACGCTCCATCAAAACAAGTGTAAAAGTTAAATTTTTCGGACGGGCAAAAACACATCGGGAGTAGGGACAACTGCCAAATCATGTTATCATTCATACTTCGTTCGGGCCCCGAACCAATCATCCATCCGTAGGTGATACGGAGTAGGAAACGCCCGTAACGAAGGCCGAAACTACGGGTTTCGTGCTTAGGAAGTAGGGCCCCTGCTTTGCGATGCTTTAATAACCGTCTCGGTCACTCGGCGCCGGCCATTGGTATTTATGGTATACCTTAATAACAGTTGAACAGGACTTCACTTCGGCGGTGGCTCTAATTTGGTGGTGTCACGGGTAATGAACATTAAAGTAAGGGTATTTTGATGAGAATTTCATCACGCAGAAAGCTTCACCTGGCTACTCTACTCTTGGGCACCATTGTCACAAACAAACCAGATTATTTGTATAACAAACTAAGCGGCCCCGACAGACGTTGTCCTGTCTGAACGATCCTAGAACTCGACTGCAGCGCCACCTACCGGGTCCAAACCATCCAGGAAGCCATTCAAATATACACACAAAATTTCATCTAAATCGGTCCAGCCGTTGTTATACCACGTTATAACTGTTTTTTTTTAAGTATCCTGGTTCTAAGCTACCTCCCCACCAATTTTAAGCCAAATCAGTTCAGCCGTTCTTAAATTATAAATAGCGTAACTAACACGACTTTCTTTTATATGTATAGATAGATTGTATAGCGAATCCATCGCGTCGATTGATTTAATGATTGGGAAGTCACGCGACTATAGGTTTAAACACCTCCATACAAGTTAGTTGACACAATCGGCGCGAGCGTATTTTGTCCCGCATACCGCGCGCAGGCTTCGCCTAAGTTTGACTACAGCTTTAGGCTGTCATTCCGTTACATTACCTAAACATTGACGTCATACTGTTCATATTGGATAACTACGAATACCTTTATATTTTAACATTTTTGTCACATGACAGCAAATGTGACAAGATAATTCAGAAAACTAGTTTCTTCTAGACATCAGTGCGCAGAGTCTATTTAATATTATGTTAACACGAAACAATTGTTCCGTAACGATACATTAAATTTAATACAGATAATGTAATAGTCTTCAAGCATCGGACAGTTTTTGAAGTAATAAAACAATGTCCCAAAACTTAAAAATCGCTCCAGAAATAACATTCAGAGTGTTAGCCAACAACCGTTTGGATAAAGACGTACAGAAATTAGTGTGTTCTTTTAACTCTGCATTGAAATTTTTTATCGCTTCCAAATATCACGTACGAAATGATCATATTTATCCTAGAGGAAGAAAATATCAAATATTGGCATTCTGTTTTATGTTATTCATGGATGCAATGTGTATCTATAGGATGTTTACCGTAGACACTACTACAAAGAACATGTCAAAATTAAAAAAAGTCTTCGCATCACTTATTGGTGTCATATATTTTGTTACTTTTGCGATCAGTTTCTCGATTATGTTCGTTGTGGATGAAATGCATAAGACAAACAATGTTTTTCTTATTTTGAAGATACAAAATATACACAGAAGCATCAATTTTAGTGCCAAGAGTTTTATTGTTTGGAACTGGATTTCTATAACTACTATCATCTGTACTGATATCATTTTACAAACTATGTATTATATATCATGTTATTACCCTGTTATCTTCGACCTTATTTGTGACAATATTTGTGACATAATGTATATTGCATCAGAAATAAATTTAGTTATAGCCATCCGAATTATAACATTGCTAAGAAAATATCTCGAAGAGTGGATTAAAGACATCCTGATGATGAATAATGAACACAACAAAAATTACGAACATTGGGTCAAATTGTTTGAGATATACCTAAAGATTGTAAAAGCTTACAATCTGTTTAAGAAAATTTTCCAGGTTCTGGTAAGTTCTTTATGTTTTTAACCGACTTCATAAAAAGGGGGTTATTAATTATAAATTTGTCAATGTATGTACCTAAAACACACACCGATCACGCTAAAAGTCAAGGTCAAAGAAAAATCTTGGAATTTTATCTCGTGACAAACTCTGAGATCAAGTTTTAAAGGTCAATGTCAAACATCTCTAAGGTCAAGGTCAAATAAATATAACATTGGGTCGACGGAGCCCCGCTAAAAGTAACCACGAAGGGGATGGCGGTATCTTTCAGAACCCGCCATCCCTTTCAAACCTAACCTATCCGAGTCGAGCTGCCCCAAGTCCCAAGATCGCTTCGTTCGCTCTTGCATCATAAATTCTCTTTGCCTTTTTACTAAGTCGAGATGTAAGTGTGATTTTTTTAAATATCATATCACTAGGTACTGAAGTTATTTTGAGGCATGACAAAAAGCATCATCTTGATAAATAAAACTTAGGGCATTTTTTGCATTTGACAAAAGTTTACCAACGCACCAACCTAATGCCATTCAATTGTCAAAAAACCCTTGTGGCACGCTGTGTGTAATATTTTTTTGTTCATAGGCTTTGTATCACACGTTTGGTGGATTTTACCGTGTGCTGTGTTACATCGACTCAATCTTCTTTGCAATGAAAGTGGGAACTGAAGTGAGTGCACTTAAATTTTTTATTTGTCTTTCGATGGATTACTTTCTTAAATACCCGACTCAGTGTTTGTGAATTCTGAGCTGATGCAGTGCCAACAGTTAATTATTTTTTTCAAATAATTATACTTTTTTACTTTCCAGAATTTGCAGCACTGTTGTTCGATAATGTTTTTGCTAGCAAAGAATATGTTACTAGTCATTATCGTCAGTATATACTGTGAGAAGTTCTATATAACTGTTGAGGAGGCTGAGTCGGCGTGTATACAGCTTATGAAGAACAGAAATTGTCCCAGTAAGTTATGAAAATCACATGGTATTTTTTTACAATTTGAAATCTCATTTTGCCATATTTATTTACAGGAAGTAAAAAATATCTTTGTAAGAACGTGATACGGGCAAATCGAACGTTCAGTAAGATGACAGCGTGTGGCCTGTTCTGTTTAGATGCTACGCTATCAATGTGTTTGATTGCAGTTATCACTCATTACGTTATTGTCCTGCTGCAAATGAATTATCTGTGAGATACGATGTTTACAATGTATTGGCTATGGGACAGGAGGGTTGATAGCTAAAAAAACATTGTCTACAATTTAATCCCCATTCTATTCGTCATTTTGAAAACGTCGTCCTCTTCATCGTTTTATTTTGGTAGTTATGATGACACAAACTGAAACAGAAACTTAATAGTGGAGACTTCCTTAAGTTTCAAATAAGAAGTTTTTGTTTCAGTTTGTGTTTTCACGACTTTAAGTTCATTGAACAAATATTTGTACGACCTACAAGTATTTGTTCCGAGTCTGGGTGTTTACAAAACATTTACATGTATGTATTTACAAAAAAAAAATGTATATAAGTAGTTTATCAGCCATCTCGTTACCATAACACAAGCATTAGGTTGCTTAGCTTGGGACTAGATGGCGTTGTGTGAAATGTCCAAGGATATTTATATTTATTTATTTATTTATTTATTTGACAAACTTGTACCCTTGTACAAGTTTGTCAAATGAATTGGAGCAAACCTGCTCGTGGATGCTAACCATTAGTTTTTCGTTTTTTTACAAAAAAATAATTAAACTAATGTACCACAACAATTAATAACTTCGACTGAGTCTAGACTATTGATACGATCAGTCTATAAATATTTAAACGCAATTTTATTTCGGTTCCGTGTTGTCTCTTTATTACCATAAGTATTATATTATAGACTCATTAGCCATCCAACAATGGACAGGGTCAAGTTGAAATTTAAAAAAATGTTCAAAAAACAAAAAATCTATCCAGAGAACTCTTTCAAAGTGTTACCTAACAATCGACTGGAAAAAGATATTCTAAGAATAGTGTATTCTTTTAACTTCGCACTCAGTCTGTTATTAAATCCAAAATATAATGTACGATGTAGTTATATCTATCCAAATAGCAAAAGAAACCGTATGGTTTCGTTCTGCTCTGTGTTATTTTTGAATACGTCGTGTATATATCGAATGGTCATCGTTGATGTCAGGGATATAAATAAGAATATGTCAAGTTTAGAAAACGACTTCTTGTCACTGTTCACCGTTGTCTACTTTATCGTATTTTTGGTTTGTTTTTCAATCATGTTCATTTTGGACATAGTGCATAAGGACAACAACGTCTTACTTATTTTAAAGATCCAAACTATACACAAAAGCATTGATTTTAGTAAAAGTGAGAGTTTTATCATTTGGAATTGGATCTCAATACTTACTATTGTGTTTATTAATATTTGTATGCACATTACGTATTATTTATCGTGTTACTTACCCCATGTCCTAGACTTAATTCTTGACAATATTTGTGGCATACTGTTCTTTGCTTTGGAAATTAATTTAATTATAGCCACCCGAATTGTAATACTGTTAAGAAAATACCTAAACGAGTGGATTAAAGAAGTTCTAATGATCAATGATGAACACGAAAACGATAAGCACTGTCTGAAATTACTTGAGATATACGAAAGTATCTTGAAAGCTTACAATTTGTACAAGAGGATTTTCCAAGTATTGGTACGTTCGTGAACATTTTACTGAAACCCTTACTTAAAAAGGCAATAAATATAAATATACAGTAACTGGCCTTTTTAGCTCTCTAAGTACGCTTGGAATATCTTTATCGTCATCAAGTTAATCACCAATATTTTCCTTTTCATAGACATTATGTCACACGTTTGGCATATTTTACCGTAATCTCTATTATTTCAACTTAATATGCTCTACGCTGAAACAATCTACAGAAATGAATCACCAAGTAAGTATACATATAAACTACTTAAGATGCATGCAGTCCTAAAATCATCTATTTTTATTTTTAGGGTTCCGTACCTCAAAATTAAAAAAACGGAACCCTTATAGGATCACTTGTTTGTCCGTCTGTCTGTTTGTCTGTCTGTCTGTCTGTCAGTCTGTCAAGACCGTTTTTCTCAGAAACGGGTAGAGGTATCAAGTTGAAATTAATATCAAATACGTAGGTCTGTGGTCTTTTGAAGTCCTAAAAAACTCAAGCTTCTAAGTCACTGCAACAAAAACATACGGCCATTTATGAGACATATTTTGATACTCGCAAGTAAATCAAAACCTATAGGGTACTTCCCGTTGTTCTAGAATTATGAAATTTGGTAAGAAGCAAGGTCATACAACACAAATAAACGAAAGAGTCCAAAAATTGTTAATTTGTAATTCTATCACATAAAAAAAATGTTTAAGTCTGTCAGTCTCTCAAGACCCTTTTTCTCAAGGACGCGTGGAGATATCAAGTTGAAATTAATATTAAATACGTAAATCTATTGTCCCTTACAGTTCTAAAAAAAATCAAGTGTCTAAGTCAACGCAATAAAAAAATACGGGCATTTTGCGACACATTTTGATACTCGCAACTGTCGCAAGTAAATCAAAACCTATAGGGCTGCTACCCGTTGACTTAGAATAATGAAATTTGGCAGAAGTAAGGTCTCCCAGCACGAGTAGAGGAAAAAGTCCGAAAATTGTAAATTTGTAATTTTTTGACATACAATTTTTTTTTTTGGGATCCAGTGTTAAGTTTGTTTTTGGGATACATTATTTTCAACTACGGAACCCTTCGTTGTGCGTGGTCTGACACGCACTTGGCCGGTTTTTTTTAATCAAAATTATAATTTTTAATTTTCAGACAGTGCTTCACGTCTCTGTGTTACTGAGTTGGCTAACAAAGAATATGGTTCTAATATTTATGCACAGTGTCCACTGTGAGAAATTCTATGCCACTGTTGACGATGCAGAGACGGCGTGTTTACAGCTAATGAAGAACAGACACTGTCCAAGTAAGTATGTAGGCATGACGAACAGGGTGTAAAGTTCACTCATCCTCCATTGAAAAGGGAAGATCCTCCGACCAGACGGGTGTCGTGTCTGGTGGGCAACTGCCCGAAGATTGATATCGGTATGTTTTAAGCTAAGCTATTTAAGCTAGTCACGCGGTAAACTCTAATTGCGCGATGTAGTATCATGCGTGACGTCAGTGACAAACGTAGTCCCCATGTGGCGATGTAGATGCCGCATGCCGCCACATAAGAAAATGATTTAATAAACAAGGAACATAGTGGAAACTTCCTTCATCCTCCATGGATAAGGGAGGATGCTCTGTTATGACGAGTGTTGTATCTGGTGGGATACTGAAAGATGGATGATTTCGGGGATGTATTATGTATATGCTGATATCGTAGTAGACGGAGAGATTGCGCAATGAAGTCTTGTGTGATGCCAGATATATTGCGTAGTTTGTATGTAGCACTTTGATCTTCACAGTTTATCATACCCAAAAGAAGGTTTGCAAAAGGCAATAAGTACTCATTCCTCCTTCGCCCCTTTTTAATTTTGTTTTTTTTTTTTTTCCAGAAAGCCAAAAATTTCTTTGCGAAAACGTGATGCGGACAAATAAAACGTTTAATAGAATGACTGCATGTGGGTTGTTCTACATAGATGCAACGTTACCAATATCTTTCATGAAAGTAACCACTAATTTTGTTATAGTTCTGCTGCAATGTAATTTTTTGTAAAATAGTAATTATGAGACATGTCATTACTTGCTGCTCTCCTTTCCGAAGTGAACGACCGAATGTACAGGTTTTGAAGACCAATGCCACAATTAACGTGGCAATATATTAGGCCCAAGCGTTATAAGGAAGTTTCATTTAGTTACCGTCGCGCGTCGACGCAAAAAGATAATAAAAAATCCCGTTCAATTCTTTCATTAATTTTTATAATACTAGCTGTTGCCCGCGACTTTGTCTGCGATTCAGGATAAAAAGCAACCTATGTCCTTATCCCCAGGCTACATATCTGTTAAATTTCGGGCGTAAGTTCAGCGGCAATTCGGCGGCAACGTATTCTGTAGAGCACACATTATACGCGACCGAAGTTCGGTTCGATTACCGAAGAAGATCCGGGGCGGGGACGGGGGACGGGGGGTTCAAGACACTGACGTTCCGCAACAGAATTTCCGCCGCGTAAGTTCGGCACTTATGGTGTGTCATATCAGCCGAACACGTCGGAACGTAACATCAGCCGCGGAACTTCGGTCGCGTAACTTCGGCATAGTTTGTTTAGACACAGAGCAAGATCCCAGGGCCGCCAGACCTTACTTATTCGATCGGTTTCACGATCTCAAAGTCAAAGTCAAAGTTAAATAATTTATTTCAAATAGGATTAACTTTGAAAGTCAAAATTTACAAGAAAATAGAATTGATTCTAGTTGCCCCTTCCATAGAATGGTATGGAGAAGAATAGGCAAAGAACTCAACACTTACGCTTTTAAAAAGTTTATTATATAACTATATGTGAAGAGGATGCACCTACAATACAATTACTATACAACAACATTACAGGAAAAAACAATTAAAAATAAAGCAATCACATATGAATTAATTATGTGATAAATATTGTTAAAGTAGACGATTTTTCTATTTAACAAATAATAAGTCAGTGTGTGAAATTATGGGCACGCCACAATTGCGGGGATAAGTCCCCTCTTTGAGGAGGGGTTAGAGAGGCGCCACGGCGTCCTCACCTTCCGCCTGACGCAGGTCCTCACCGGACACGGTTGTTTCAGGAGGTTCCTGTTTCGCATAAGGCGGCAGGAAACGCCCGGGTGTTACCATTGTGTGGATCGCCCGGAGGACACGGTGGAGCATACAGTGGAGGTCTGCCCGGCTTGGGCAGAGCACCGCCGTGTTCTCACGGAGGCGATCGGCGGCGGCGATCTCTCACGTTCGAGCCTGGTCCAGGCCATGGTGCAGAGCGAGAGTGCATGGGAGGCCGTCACCTCCTTCTGCGAAGCAGTGATGCTCACGAAGGAGGAGGCGGAACGCGTGAGGGAGAGGCAGCCTCACGCCCTCAGTCGCCGCAGGAGACGCCCTGGGCGGCGGGAATCGCGGTGCGATTTCCGGCCACCGTAGGCGCGGGCCTGCGGACGGTGAGCAGCGGGTAGCTCGCCGTCCGGTAAGGACCAGGCCCGAGTCGACCGCGCGTTGTGTTCCACGCGCGCCTCAAAGAGATGTCAGCAAGTGACGGGGCCCAATAGGGCCGACGCCGCTGGGGTCGCGGATTGTTTGAAGAAGTTACCGCGGCCCTGGCATAGGCAACTGAAGGAACACGGGTGGGTTTTAGTCAGTAAAAGTCTGACACGGCCTTCCGCTCCACCCAGAGCGGGATTTCCCACCCTCAAAAAAAAAAAAAAAAAAAGTGTGTGAAATTACAGAATGTAAAATGAATGTCATATAAATAACTAGCTTTTGCCCGCGGCTTCGCCCGCGTGGATGTGGAAAATATCCCACGGGAACGTACTACCGGGATTAAAAGTCCCCTAAGTGTTAATCCAAGTAAGCCGACGTACGCACGGACGTAAAAATATCGCGGCGGGATTTTATCGCGCACTGGATTTTTAACTCTAGGTTTTGAGCCGATCTTCGAGAATCCGACCTAACAACAACAGAGTGCATCCCAGCGTGACGAAAACACTGTTGGATTTTTAACTCTCAGCGCTAAGCAGAGCGTTGAAAATGCAGTGCGCTAAAAAAATCGCCGCGATATTTTTACACGCGAACGTCGGCTAGACAATATCTTCTCGCACTGCTTATATAGTACTCGAGGAGTGGCGTGCAGATTGATATCTGATTGCTGGAGGATAATAAATCTTAAAACCAAACAATTAAATAGTAAACGGAAAATTACCAATTATCATGCTTTTGAAACCAACTTTAAAGCGAAAATATAAATCCTCTTTATTCCCTATGCCGTTGTTACTTTAAGATACGAACTACCCAATCCCTTAAATCTCTTAAAAAGAGGTAAGTACCCCTCCGGAGCAACTGGACAGATTCTCAGCTAGACAGTTTCGCAGCTGGACAGATTAGCAACTGGACAGAGTATAGTCGTGAATAAGTAAGTTTATAAACTATGAAACATAGGTATTAAATTTAAAAAGTGTTTATTCAAGGAAAGTCAAAAACACAAAGGCACGACCGCACGACAGTAGAATCTCTTACAATCTGTTGCATTGAGAATTTGTTTTAAGTTAGGTAGTTAACGCAGTCCGATATTATATTTTGTACTTATCTGCATATCAATCAAAATAAAGAAATACAAAAAAAAAAACAAATAATCAATCAATCAAAACGTGAGTAATTTAATTATTTATAGGGTACCTATGCTAATTTAATGGGCCTAGTTGTTCAAATCGAAGCTTGAAAAGAGTCAGCCCTTGCCCTCTGGAGCAAGTCGTCCACTTTCCTATCTTGACCACTTTTTCATAACGTCCATATTCCCAACTCATCCACTTTATATTTTTGTCATGGACTGTACACGTTCTGTCCAGTTGCTAATCTATCCAGCTGAGAAACTGTCCAGTTGAGAAACTGTCCAGTTGAGAATCTGTCCAGTTGCGAATCTGTCCAGTTGCTCCTGAGGGATTTTTACATAAATCAAACCCATAAATTTGAATTTTCATATCCCTAACTTAACAAATGCTGGGATTCTCATAAAGCTTTCACCCCCCGTAGGATTATTTTTTAAGACAAAAAATAGGTTATGTCCTTCCCCGGGATGCCATCTATAGTCTTGCCAAATTTTTGCGATATCCGTGCAGTTTTGAGAATTTTAAAATCATCCCCTTCTTTACCCACTTAGGGGATGATTTTTCAAAATCGCTGGAGAACACATTTCTTTATTTTCTACCAAAAGCATAAAGTATTTTCATATTCCTAACTTAAGAAATGCTGGGTTTCCCATACAAACTTTCATCCCCTAAATCACCCCCTGTAGGATATTCTTTTTAAGACAAAAGTAGGCTATATCATTCCCCCAGAATGCCATCTTAGTCTTGCCAAATTTTATGGATATCCGTGCAGTTTTGTGAATTTTAAAATCATACCCTATTTTACGCAATTAGGGGATGATTTTTCAAAAACGCTGGACCACATATTTCTTTATTCCTTTCCAAAAGCATAAATTTGAATTTGTATAGCCCTAACTGAAGAAATGCTGGGTTTCCTTTACAAACTTTCATCCCCCATATCACCCCCTGTAGGTTAATTGTTTAAGATAAATAAAGGGTGTGTCCTTCCCCAGGATGCCATCTGTAGCCTTGCCAAATTGTATCGATATCCGTGCAGTTTTGTAGATTTTAAAATAACTCGTATTTTATGCCCTTATGGAATGATTTTCCAAAAACGCTGAACCACTTATTTCACTATTTCCTACCAAAAGCATAAATTTGAATTTTCATATCCCTAACTTAAGAAATGCTGGGTTTCCCATAAAAACTTTAATCCCCTATATCACCCCCTGTAGGGTTATTTTTGAGACAAAAAGTAGCATAAGTCCTTCCCTAGGATACCACCCTAAGTACCGCCTTGCCAAATTTTATTAAAATCTGTTCGGTGGTTTAGGCGTGAAAAGGTTACAGACAGACAGACAGAGTTATTAAGCGCGGTCTTCGACGCGCTATTTATGTACCGCCGCCCGCTATTTTAAATCTGTAATATCTTCGAAAATATTCATTTAAATTACGTGCTGTAAAGGGCCATATTGATCTATAGTAAATGCACAATTTATTTAAGGTACTTAATTGGATAAGGATTAATGCTGTATTGCTTAAAATCGCTTCGTAAATAAGCCATGATTTCTCGTAAAAAGTAAAGGATAAAAAATGGTTATTGTGGGTTATCCCTGAGAGATAGACATATACCATTGCGGACTTTTTTGCTGACCTTTTTAAGGTGTACAATACTGTAGTACATTATTTTGATCTATCTCATAGGGTTCAGCCAGCGTTTGCAATGTAAACGCAAAAAATGTGTTTATTTACGACATCACATTAGAAACCTCTAAAATTATCAGTGTTTCTCTACTATATTATGCATGTATTATACATATAAACCTTCCTCTTGAATCACTCTATCTATTACAAAAAACCGCATCAAAATCCGTTGCGTGGTTTTAAAGATCTAAGCATACATAGGGACAGACAGACAGCGGAGCGACTTTGTTTTTTATAATATGTAGTGATAGTGATAAATCATACAAGTAAGTTAGCCCCCAGTTTGATTATGTCTAGACTCTACATTGTTCTATGGAGCAGGACCAGCACGTTTCCAAGCATTCTTATCTTGGATTAATTCTCTAATTTGTAATGTCTCGCTAAATGATGGCGCGTGTTTTGGATCATTTAACTAATCCATGCGTCAGGTTCGTGAACGGGCGCTGTTGGTGGAGGCTGGTCATACCTTAGCTGCCACGGCTTATTTTAATTTTAATTTAATTTAAATTTTGAATTGTTCTTTTTTTAATGTTTTTATTACGGACGCTTTTAACGTTCATCGTTCTCACATGTTTAATTTCAACATTAATAATTTAACCAATATTTTGTAACCATATTCTGATTTAAAAGAGACACACTCCATACACACACTCCATACACACACTCCATACACTCCATAGATCACGTCACACACTCTCCATAAATCTACGTTTTAGAATGGGCAACTAGCTTCAACTTTCTGACTTACCTACTGACCGACTCTTTGGCAATTCAAAAGTGCCTGTAATTGGTTTAATTGAAATAAATGCTTTGAGTTTTGAGTTTTGCTGGTAATTCTGGATTCTGTGCATAACAATAACGTACCTACGTTTTACTAATTTTGAATATCCAAAATATGGGAGTGATACGTGAGTTCGAATGACGTTTTTGCGAAGGTCGCCATTTCGAAAAATTTTGCGAATGGTACGCCAGTTCAAAAACTCATTACATCGAAAACCGCTATATCGAATGACGTTATCACGAAGGTCGCCATTTCGAAAAATTTTGCGAGTGGTACGCCAGTTCGAAAACTCATTACATCGAAAACCGCTATATCGAATGACGTTATCGCGAAGGTCGCCATTTCGACAAATTTTGCGAGCAGTACACCAGTTCGGAAGTCATGGTATCGAAGTCCGATGTTGAGTTAATTTGTCTGGGAATCGAACTCACGACCCCAATGAGACGAGACACAGAGAGCATGGTAATTTGATTTTGTTTGGGAAAAAAAAAAAGAAAGACAAACTCGACATCGGACTTCGATACCATGACTTCTGACTGGCGTACTGCTCGAAATTTTTTTCGAAATGGCGACCTTCGCGATAACGTCATTCGATAAAGCGGTTTTCGATTTAATGAGTTTTCGAACTGGCGTACCACTCGCAAAATTTTTCGAAATGGCGACCTTCGCAAAAACGTCATTCGAACTTACGTATCACTCCCCCAAAATATACACAGAAGCATAGGTTTCGGTAAGTTTCGGGAGTTTAAATATTTGGAACTGGGTCTCAAAGCTTAAGTTTTCTTCATTAATAAAGTAAAAATATTATTAGACAAAATGGACAGTCCATTTATTAGGAACTGGGTATGGAGGCACGTGTCGACATGTATTGGGCCACGTCGTTATTACTTGTTTTAGTTTGTATAAGTTTACTTACATAGTTTTTAAGTCATTGTTACTAATAATATAATGGATTCTGAGTGCTTGTTTTCGAAATAAATTAATATTATTATTATAATAAGTGTTATGTATTTTATTTCTGCTCGACCTTATTCATTACAATATTTCTGGTGTCATTTGCACGGATATTAATTTAGCTATCTATCCGAATAATAATATTGTTAAGGAAATATCTGGAAGCATGGATTAAAGACCTTGTGATGTTGAATGATAAACAAGAATATAATAAACATTTTAAAATCTTACGATCTCTATAAGACAATTTTCCAAGTATTGGTAAGTACTTAAATCTTTTAATAGAAAACTTGCTTATTAAAACAATCATTAAGGGTGAATTCGACCAAACTTTTATACCCACTATAATTTTAAGCCTTCGAATAAATTTTAAATTTTTGACAGAGATAAAATTGACGACTGGTTTTTGTATAGACAAAAACCAGTCGTCAATTTTATTCCACGGATAAAAGATATCCGACTTTGGTCAAATTAGCCCTAAATAGGTTAAGTTACCCGCAATTAGCTTAATAATTAATAATAAATAATAATAATAATAAATAATTACAAATGTGTCTAATTTAAAAAGTTAGCAAGCTAACCACTCAAAGCCGCTGGCACTTATCTGCGTCTTAAGTAAGTGGTTTATGTACAACGCAAAATCAGGAGTTGTAATTGTACAAAACGTTTTTTTTCCCGAGGGGGACGATCGGGAACAAATTTAATATTATTTTTGTAAATTCCCGTTCGTCGACGGGGTACGAACGGGAATACACGTAATTTACAACTTATAACTTTTTCTTTTCACAGGTAGATTTGTAGACTACATTACACATTTTATAGATTTTATCGTAATCTAGTTTATTTTCACGTCACGGCACTGAGAATATCTGGTGGGTTGGTAAACGAAGTAAGTGATTTTAATTTCGATAGCTATAAGCTCCTGATATCATTTTTTTTTTCAAGAAGCAATGTGGTTTCAAAGACAATATGATCAACCTTGGGTCTCTTCTTTCCTTCTTTGTCCTAGCCATTTCTCATTATTTGGGGTCGGCTCTCCTCGTTCTGCGGCGCCAGGACAGTCTGTCCTGGGTTATCGAAACATTTGTTTGGGCAAGCTCTAAGTCCTTTGCCACCCTGGACCATCAGGTGGCTAGTGGGCGTCCTCTACTTTTCTTTTTAAAGATAATTTAATTGTTTATCTTTTAGTAAGTTTTAATATAACCTTTTGTTTTATCTTATTATAATTACAAATAAAAAGAGAAGTCCTGATTGACTGACTGAGTGACTGATTGACTGACTCATCAATGCCCAGGCCAAACCCTTGGACCTAGAAAGCTGAAATTTTGCACCGAGGTTCCCTTTATAATGTAGACAAGGAATAAGGAAGGATTTCCCGGTAGTACGTTCCCGTGGGATATTTTCCGACATCCACGCGGGTGAAGCCGCGGGCAAAAGCTAGTGTGTAATAAATTACAAATGTGTCTAATTAAAAAAGTTAGCAAGCTAACCACTCAAAGCCGCTGGCACTTATCTGCATCTTAAGTAACTGGTGAATGTACAACGCAAAATCAGGAGTTGCAATTGTACAAAACGTTTTTTTCGGATCGTTTCTTTAGCCAGACACTTTGAGAAAAGTAAAAAAAACCGCTCCGCGAAGACGCTGTAGGAAACTTTGCCTCGAAGCTGAAATTGAGGCCTGTTCGAAATCAGTCAAAGTAGACAGTGGTTGTAAATCTGCTTCATATGACTTTTATGGACTCAAATACTTCGAAATAGGTTTAATAAGTCATTTGAAACATAAGTATAAACTGGTACCACCTAATTGTCACAAAGGTAGTGTATAGTATACAGTTGATTAAAAAGAGGTGATGGTACTTTAAAAGCTCCGTTGGCAAACCAATGCCAACAAAGATCTAAATTTTTCTTATTCACAAAAATAAGAGATCTTTCCTCTCTTGCTCCAGCCCTTATAGTTACCAGTATCATACAGTAAAAATTATTTAACCCGACTGGTTTTTAGGATTCCGTACCTCAAAAGGAAAAAACGGAACCCTTATAGGATCACTCGTGTGTCTGTCTGTGTGTCTGTCTGTCCGTCTGTCCGTCTGTCACAGCCAATTTGCTCCGAATCTAATGAACCGATTAAGTTGAAACTGGGTTTAAAATAAATAGTTTTGAAGTTATTTAAGAAAATAGACGAAAATTTACCATTTCCCCCCTTATCTCCGAAACTAATGAGCCTAAAATTTTGAAAAAAATACAGAAAATAGTTCTTTACCTATAGATTACAGGAAAACCTATCAGAAGTTTGTGGTCTTGTAAATCTACACTGGACAGCAAATAAACCGGGCCACCCGCTACCTTGGAACTCTGATTCGATTTTCTCAAAAAGTATATAACTTACAACTATCAAAGTTATACCTACAAAAAGTGCGTTCCATGATTATTCAAATGAAAGGAAACTCATTGGGATTAATCAATTTTTTAAGTGTTTATTAAGGATTTTACAAAAAAGAGTCGTTTTCCAGTCATGTTAATCGTTAGTAATCATAAACTGAAAAAAAAAATTAAAGCCAGAAACAAAGAAAAAATTAAAAAGAAAGTTTTGGTTAGTATTCAGTATTCCCTCCCCTTGCTCGGATAACTGCCAGCATCCTCGTATTCATCGACCTCACGAGCCTGACGATGAAATCTTGAGGAATTACATTCCACTCCTCTTCAATTGCGATTCGCAGCTCTGGAAGCCCTGTTGGAGCAGGTACCCGGGCTCGAACCCGACGTATCAGCTCATCCCATAAGTGTTCTATCGGATTCAAGTCCGGGCTTCGAGCTGGCCAGTCCATTGAACGAATGCCAACATCGCGTAGATACTGGGTCACCACTTGAGCAACATGAGGCCGTGCATTATCATGCATCAACTGCATATCTTGCCCGATATATCCTGCGTACGGAACCACATGGTCTGCGAGTATTTCAGTAATGTAGCGATGAGAAGTCAATCCACGTGTACGGCCCGTAGGTTCGATGAAAACTAACGCTGTATGTGCAGTTAACGAGATACCGCCCCAGACCATTACAGATCCTCCTCCATAAGCAACAGTTTCCTCGATGCAACACTGACAATAACGTTCTCCAGGACGACGATACACTCTCTGACGTCGATCACTTCCATGTAGACTCACCCTGGTCTCATCAGTGAAGAGTACATTACCCCACTGCTCTAACGTCCAATCTCTATGCTCTCGAGTAAATTCAAGTCGTGCTCGACGGTGGGCTACCGTTAATGCTGGGCCTGTTGCAGCTCTTTTTGGAGTCAGGTTCCGTTCTGCAAGTCTCCTTCTGACGGTATCTGAACTTATGACCACTTGGCGTACGTCACGCAGACTTTGTTGGACTTGAACTGCGTTGAGGCGGCGATTTCGGAGAACAGTAAGTTGGATATAACGATCATCTGCCGCTGATGTAGCCCTAGGTCTGCCCGTACCTGGACGGCGATCGAATGCTCCAGTCTCTAAGTATCGTCTGTAAACTCGTTGCACCGAAAATCTGCTGATTTGAAGTCTCCGAGCGACCTCACGTTGCGCAACGCCTGCTTGAAGTAGTGCTACAGCTTGAGCTGCTTCCTGAGGTGTCGTATCCATTATTGACCGAAAAAAGTAGCAAAAATACACGCGTCTGAGCAAACGATGGACAAAAACTAAAGAAATGATAAGAAATATTCGACTAGCCTCACTGTAGAAAAAATGAACGCTAATCGTGAACTCTAGTCAAAACAGAGCAAATCGTTAGCATTGTGTTTGTTGCTTGATTACAATGTGAGTTGACGGTACTTTAGAATAAATTTATAGTCATTTTAATAATCATGGAACGCACTTTCTGTAGGTATAAATTGATAGTTGTTAATTTTATACTTTTTGAGAAAATCGAATCAGAGTTCCAAGGTAGCGGGTGGCCCGGTTTATTTGCTGTCCAGTGTATATATAAAAAATTCAAAGTCCTGACTGACTCATTGACTGATTATAATCAACGCACAGTCCAAACCACTGGACCTAGAGACATGAAATTTTGCACATAGATACCTTATATAGTGTAAACGTCCATTAAAGAAGAATTTTTGAAAATTCCATCCCTAAGGGAATAAAATAGGGGATGAAAGTTTGTATGAAAAATCTTATTTCTTGAGTTATTAGACTTGAAACTTAGCACGAATATTAATCTAAGTTAATTATAAAATAAATAATTTTTAGTTTTCCTAAACTACCCCCTTTTTTGTGGAAGGGAAATCATCAAATGACTTCTCCCGCTCTGGGTGGAGCGGAAGGGCGTGTCATACTTTTACTGACTAAAACCCACCCGTGTTTCGTCAGTTGCCTATGGCAGGGCCACGGTATCTCTTTCGAACAACCCGCGACCCCAGAAGACGGGATTGGTGGATGTCAAAGTTTGTTTGGAGGAATTTTAACACGCGGTCCGATTTACTCAAAACTCAGTTTTTGTACTTGAGACCAAAAATAGAGACTAACTAACAAGTATCAGGGTTTTCCAAAAATCTACCCCTAAGGGGGGAAAAGGGGTAGCAAATTTTACAGCGGAGGGTTTTAGTGGGGATTGATTAACTCGAAAATTGGTGAAAATAATGTTTGACCCAAGTTATGGAAACATCCCAGACGATTTTTGAAATTCTACCCCTGTGGGGGTAAAAACGGGTATACAGTTTATATGAAAAATCATAATGTTTTGGTTAATGAACTTGAAACTTAGCACAAATACTTGCTTATGTAAGTAATAAAGTTTGTCATTATTAGTTTTTCAAAACTACCCCTCAAAGGGTGTTTAGGGATGTTAAAGTTTGTATGGAAGATTTTAAAACGCAGTACGATTAACTTGAAACTCAGTATTCAGTATTTTATACTTTTGATGAAAAGTAAACAATAATAAGAAAATTAAAACCCATGAAATCAGACATCCTCGCCGGGCAAAGCCACGGGCAGTCTAGCTAGTATCTCAATATTGTGCGTACAAACTTACTAAGCCTTCACTGTCCGTCCGTCCGTCCGTCCGTCTGTCACAGGGCTGTATCTCATGAACCTTAATAGGTAGAGAGTTGAAATTTTTACAGATTGTGTATTTCTATTACGACTATAACAACAAATAATAAAAATAAAGTAAAGTTAAAATTAAAGGGGCTGCCACCTTTAATTTTAACTTTACTTTTTTTTTCCCATACAGAAAAGTTTTCATTTTGAAAAAAATAATAATAATCTGTGTGTGGGGATGTTATTGTGTAGAACTCGTCGAGTAGAGTACAAAGATATTTTTATTTTTTTAATCTTGTAAAATGAAGAAATAGGGGGCCGTAAAAGTTGTTAATTTTATACCATTTTTGTACGAGCTCTATTATAAATAATGTACCTTATACTGTACTTAATCAAGAAATACTAAAAACGGCGATTCGTAAGGTATTTTGTTTAAATATGGGCGATTTTCTGCAACTGCAAAAAATAACGTTGTAATTCACAATATCATTACGAAATACAAAGTTATCTTTGCGATTGTTAAACATATAATATGGTACGGAACCCTTTGAGTGCGAGTCCGTCTCGCACTTGGCCGGTTTTTTAACCGACTTCTAAAAAAGGAGGAGGTTCTCAATTCGGATGTTTGTATTTTTTTTTTTTTTTTATGTTTGTTCGCGCATAACTCCGTCGCTTGCCAACCGATTTGAAAAATTATTTTTTTGTTGGAAAGGGTATACTTCCCAAATGGTCCCATTTTTGTCAAAATCCAGTTCTGATGATGGGATCCTGGAGAAATCGAAGGAACTCTTCAAATATTATAGGCACACCTATAGCGATTTGGGTATTTTTAACCGACTTCTAAAAAACGAGGAGGTTCTCAATTCGGATGTTTGTATTTTTTTTTTTTTTTTTATGTTTGTTCGCGCATAACTCCGTCGCTTGCCAACCGATTTGAAAAATAATTTTTTTGTTAGAAAGGGTCCCAAATGGTCCCATTTTTGTCAAAATCCAGTTCTGATGATGGAATCCTGGAGAAATCGAAGGAACTCTTCAAATATTATAGGCACACTTATAGCGATTTGCGTATTTTTTATAGTAGCTCGTGCATTTGCTCTCGGAAAGCACCACTTGGTGAAGTGGAACTGATGATGAAGACCACAGATGGTTACCGGAACTACTCTATGATAAATATTTCACTGGTTGTGATTCGATTACTTTAATATGGTTGCTATGCAATTTCCGCTCGTCACACAATGCGTGTGGTGAGTGGTTGTTGAGGAGCTCTCCTGGTTCTTACCAGCAGAACTCCTCAACAATTAACGTCCCAGCATCGGGAAAAGCAATATTTTGTAACATGTGATGAGCAATTGACATTAGACTATTGTAACTTATACAAATTATAAACAGACCCACTAAAAAGAGAGAAATACAAACTTTTTAACAAAAAAAAAAACCGACTTCCAAAAATCACTACAAAGTGAAAAATAACTTTGATTTCGGAAGTCGGTGGCAAAAAAAAAGAAATTAAATAAAAAACGAAAGACACCGACTTCCGAAATCAAAGTTACTTTTCACTTTGTAGTGATTTTTGGAAGTCGGTTTTTTTTTTTTGTTAAAAAGTTTTTATAGTAGCTCGTGCATTTGCTCTCGGAAAGCACCACTTGGTGAAGTGGAACTGATGATGAAGACCACAGATGGCTACCGGAACTACTCAATGATAAATATTTCTCGGGTTGCGATTCGATTACTTTAATATGGTTGCTATGCAATTTCCGCTCGTCACACAATGCGTGTGGTGAGTGGTTGTTGAGGAGCTCTCCTGGTTCTTACCAGCAGAACTCCTCAACAATTAACGTCCCAGCATCAGGAAAAGCAATATTTTGTAACATGTGATGAGCAATTGACATTAGACTATTGTAACTTATACAAATTATAAACAGACCCACTAAAAAGAGAGAAATACAAACTTTTTAACAAAAAAAAAAACCGACTTCCAAAAATCACTACAAAGTGAAAAATAACTTTGATTTCGGAAGTCGGTGGCAAAAAAAAAGAAATTAAATAAAAAACGAAAGACACCGACTTCCGAAATCAAAGTTATTTTTCACTTTGTAGTGATTTTTGGAAGTCGGTTTTTTTTTTTGTTAAAAAGTTTTTATAGTAGCTCGTGCATTTGCTCTCGGAAAGCACCACTTGGTGAAGTGGAACTGATGATGAAGACCACAGATGGCTACCGGAACTACTCAATGATAAATATTTCTCGGGTTGCGATTCGATTACTTTAATATGGTTGCTATGCAATTTCCGCTCGTCACACAATGCGTGTGGTGAGTGGTTGTTGAGGAGCTCTCCTGGTTCTTACCAGCAGAACTCCTCAACAATTAACGTCCCAGCATCAGGAAAAGCAATATTTTGTAACATGTGATGAGCAATTGACATTAGACTATTGTAACTTATACAAATTATAAACAGACCCACTAAAAAGAGAGAAATACAAACTTTTTAACAAAAAAAAAACCGACTTCCAAAAATCACTACAAAGTGAAAAATAACTTTGATTTCGGAAGTCGGTGGCAAAAAAAAAGAAATTAAATAAAAAACGAAAGACACCGACTTCCGAAATCAAAGTTATTTTTCACTTTGTAGTGATTTTTGGAAGTCGGTTTTTTTTTTGTTAAAAAGTTTTTATAGTAGCTCGTGCATTTGCTCTCGGAAAGCACCACTTGGTGAAGTGGAACTGATGATGAAGACCACAGATGGCTACCGGAACTACTCAATGATAAATATTTCTCGGGTTGCGATTCGATTACTTTAATATGGTTGCTAAGCAATTTCCGCTCGTCACACAATACGTGTGGTGAGTGATTGTTGAGGAGTTCTCCTGGTTCTTACCAGCAGAACTCCTCAACACCTAACCTAACCTAACTGTCTCTTTAACTTTTTACAACTTATTCCTAACCGAATTTTTGATATTGTCTTTTTAATTTATCTATATAATATGATTGGAATAACAATGTTAGTCCACAAAACTAATTTGAGCGATTGAGCTCTCTATGGCTATCAATATTGGATTCATTATTAAAATGGTTTTGGAGCATGGCAGACTCCGGCTAGTAAAAAAATATATTTTACAAGTGTGAGCGTAACCTACATTCAATTCCATTGAACGAAAAAAATGTAAACATTTGGTCCAAATTAAAAATCTAACGACTGACAAACGCACACTCCAATTAAGATTCAAAAGCGCTCAGAGCAGAAATGTCTTCAAATTCTTCTTGTGTGTCTCCAGCTAAAGGAGGTGGGCGAGAATTAAAAGAAAATAACTTTATCCTTGTAACAGAACCATCCGCCACCAATGAAGATAATCCCTCAACAACCGAAAATTTACTAGGCAAAGACTTGCAATCAGTATTAAAGCCAATAAATTTGACGCAAGCTATGTTCTTCTGTGCTAAGTACAAGATCCGGAACAACATCATCTCGACAAATAGTGCTTTCTACAACATTGTTTCTGTTTTCGCCTTGTTTATAATAACGGGTGGCTGCTATTATTCTACATTTGGATCAACATTCTCAGACGATGTAAACGGTTTCAAATATATCCAACATTTAGCTAAAATATATGTCTTTTTTATGGTTCTCATGAGCAATCTTTTGAACTTCTGTACCAATATTATTCAGAAGTACAACAACGTGCTGTTTGTCGTGAAAATCCAGGCTATCTATACAAATCTCAAAATTAAGAAAAGTTTCAAACGTTTTATATTTCCCAACTGGATTTCTGTTATAGCACTGAACTTTTATCATATTGCTTGGATGTTATTTTCTTACTTCGTTATTGATTTTTTGGGTTTTGGCTCAACTATGACTATTACTACTGAGATTTGGTTAACCCTCGACATGAACATTTTGTATGCTATAAGAATCATGAAGCTCTTGACGAAGCCTCTCAAATGTTGGGTGAAAAATGCAAAAATGTCAGAATGTGTTTATAATTCGGAAAACGAGAGATATTGGAATACAATGCTCGACGTTCATAAGGAAATCTTAGAGGCCTATAAAATATTTGAGAAGACTTTTAATAAATTGGTACGTAGGTTAAATTTTACCGGAAATAGACAATAATTAAAAATAAACCTGTTGCACTTTTATTTTTTATTGATGTAGTCTACTTTTTGTTTCAGATTTTGTTCTATATCATAGTTACAACCTCAAAATCTTTGATTTCCATAGCGATCCGAATAGAGATGAAAAAAGTAACTCCTGGGAGTGACATTAGTGTAAGAGTTATTTTTGTTCTCCCATCATCATCATCATCATCATTTCAGCCAAAAGACGTCCACTGCTGGACACAGGCCAAGCACTGCGTTTCTTGGTCTACCATTTTACATTAATTCTGATTCATATAATATTTCAGAAGTAATACTTTAAAATCTATGGACTTCTACTTATCATTTTGCAAGACATTCCAAGAGTCATTCAAATTAATTATTTATTCGAAATAAACTATTTCTTGTGTTAATATTAAATATCTGATATTTTTATCGTTTCTCTTTGAAAATATTCTTAATTTTACTCATTCAATTTATATTACCAGTCACCCTATATAATAAATGGCTAAGTATCATTCTTATACAGGGTGACTTTGAAAACATGCGACAAAATTTAAGGGGGTGTTCTACGCATCAATATGAACAAGTTTTACTATGTGAACAATTTCGACTTCGCAAAAAAAAATCCGACCTTCTTTTACAAAAGGGTCCAATACCTTTAACTATAATATGGGAAGGTAATTTTTTTTTTGCGAATTCGATGTTGGTCCCTTACTAAAAGTTGTTCATATTGATGCGTAGAACACCCCCTTAAATTTTGTCGCATGTTTTCAAAGTCACCCTGTATATATTCTAGTTTGCTGTATTATCGTTTATATCTCTAACGTGGATTATTAAGAACATGTTCCTGATCATATTTTTGAGTATCGAGAATGAGAAATTCTTTTCTGCTTTGGGAGAAGTCGAGAGTGCTTGTATACAACTAGTAAACTCAATCAGATGCTCAGGTACGTAGTCAACAGAATTGGAGGACTAACATTTTTTTTAACCCCTCAAGTGTATGGCCCGGACCGCCCCCTGCGCCCCGCGTGATGCGCAAGTTTAGAAAACTTTTTGATTTTTGAGTAGGCCTTCAGAAAAACTGAGAAATCGGCAACTTATAACCATTATCATGGTATATATTATACCTTCCTAGCTTCGTTATGAGTTTACCTAACTATTTATACTATTCAATAAACAAATAAAACTGACCTCATCTCGCAGTGATGAAATATGTTTTCACTTTTATAATTTTCACTCACATAACCATAAAACTTTATCACAATACATCGAATTCACACACATATTCACCAAAAAATCTTCATTACGATAACACAATAATGTGTAGGCAATGTTTACACATCTATTCCACTTAGAAACAATGTTCAACAATCCAAAAACGAATAAAAACTTTTTGTTTACGCAATGAAAATAAAAATGGCGCGTCACTTTGAAAATCACAGATGAATTTGTAAAAATTACGTTTCGTTAAATTTTAGTAGTGTTCCATTAAAATGTTATTAAAACTGGTCAAGTATGAATCGATTAATCGAATGATACAGCCAAATTGTGTTGAAAGTGAAAAGAAACGTAAAAAATACCATCGCCAATGAGAGCTGTGACGATGACGTAGTTATGCACACATGGGGTGCACGCGACATTTCGAGCACTTTCTCTTATGCACACATGGGGTGCAGTTGACACTTGAGGGGTTAATAATCAAAAGCAAATAGTTAATTAGTTTCAACAAATTATTTAGTTGATTATAAATCCTTGAGTCATAAATGTTTTACAGATACGCAAAAGAGAGTCTGCAAGAATATCCAACGAGTTCAAAGAACCTCGTTCAAGAAGATGCACGCGTGTGGCTTGTTCATCATAGACGCCGCGCTGTCGTTGCACTTATGTGCTCTTATCACTACTTACACTATCGTTTTACTACAGTTTGAGTTTCTATAATATTCTAATGTCTTCTTTTTTCTCAAATTAATCATAGTTACCAAGTTTTTTTTTTCATAAATGTGTTTTCTACTTTCGCAGTCCCTAGTTTTCATATATGGATTGAGGAGCTGTGTCTCAAATTCAAACGCGGTCCTGACATTACAAATTACCTGTAATTTACTGTTTTAATACAAAAATGATTAGTCTGTACCCTTGATAATTATTGTTTTTAAAATAAAATTTAAAATTGACACTGGCACTGATGTTAATATTTTCCTTAGTAGAATTTTAAATAACATAAAGTTCTCCAACTTTATGTTATTTAATTCTAAGAAAGCATTTTGTTACCATGTCGTTTATACTTATAAATCCATACATCTATTCTTTATTGCGGATGTGCCTTCTCCATCAATTGTTGCCTCCTGCAACAAATCTCGTAATTTCTTTCATTCGTTGGTTTATGTTGAAATTTTGATACAATTTTATAAAACACCAAAAAGAGCAAAATAATGGGTACGAATTGGAGATTTTTAATTTATATAAGTCACTGTTAATTTTGTTAACAAAATGTAATTATAATTGTTATTTTTCCAGTTTATAGCATTGTCATCAACAGCAGTTATACAGGGTGGCCGGAACATTGACGTCCAAAAATAAAATTTCGGTCCCTCGTATCGTGGGGTATTCGAATCACCCCCATGTATGTTCCGCGACTTTTCATAGTTTTCGAGTTATGAATTTTTTTCTGAATGTTTGAAAATTTTCGACCTGACCAACCTAAAAAAATTCTAAAAAAAGAAGTAGAGAGTTTTATCGAGTTTCTTTTTTTGCAACTGAATTTTCATAAGTAGTACTTTTATGCATAAAATAATCAGCTTCGTAACTGTGATGAAAGTTATGAAAATGTTGATCTAAAGTGAAAAATTTACGTTCGGTAAATTATGACTTAAATTTTCAACTTCAAATTAAAAATCTAAACAGGTGACTTCATGGTTCTCAAGTAGGCTTCAAGAATGCGCCAGACTCTCAGCTTTCATAATCATTAAAAAACGTAGGACTTAATGGGGCTAACTTTGGCCTTAATCGGCCTTCAAAGACTGCGAGGTGGAAAATTCTTAAAATTAGCTATCTGATTAATAATTTTTTTTTTCCATTTTCTCGCTCCTAAGGTTATTTAGTTTGCTAACCAAAAATGACTGCAGGAAAGCTAAGATTTAAATACGGAGATTTTTTTAAATGTTAGTTTAATGAATTTTGCGCGATCCGTTCTCGTGGACTATGGGTTGTAAACGAGGGTGCAACTCTTTTACCTGCAATAACAATGGACCGAGAGGAAAAGAGACCGAATTATTGCTATCTCTCTCACGCAAGGCGCGCAACCGAAGCCAACGCAAAACAAGTACCTCAGTCGTACTCACATTGTGTTTACTGCTATACGCGTGTCGCCATTTTGTCTTTACCACACTCGCTTTGCCCACGGACTCCGCTGCCTACTTGTTTGACTACTTTGCTCGTTTATTGGACTGTGTTTTGCATTCTGATTTGGACTTTTTTTACGTGGAAGAGTAAAAAATGAGTTACACGTTAAGTGAATATGCAGAAATGCATTATTTTTATGGAGTTGCACAAGGAAACGGCCATGAAGCAGCGCGACTGTATCGCGAACAACTTCAACGTCGTGGTGGGCCGCAACCTGAGCGATATCCCGACCATCGTGTTTTTATTAACACGCACAACACTTTGATGGCAGGCCGCATTCCTGGTCGACGCGGCAGTCATGAAGGAATCCCTAGAGCTAACCCGGATCACAGAGAAATGGTGCTGGAAGAAGTTCAGCGAAATCCGTCTACGAGTACGAGAAGTATGGCTCGTGCTCTGAACATCCCAAGGACTTCTATCCAAGACATTCTTCACGATGAAGAATACCACGCGTTCCACATCCGACGAGTCCAAGCTTTACTGCCTACAGATCACCAATTGCGCGTTGATTTTTGCCAAACCATGTTACGAAAAGAGCAAGAGGATCCTGGATTTTTCAATAAAGTTTTATGGTCAGATGAGTCACGATTTGAGCGATCCGGAATATTCAATATTCATAATTACCACACGTGGGCGAATGAAAATCCACTCGAAGTGAGAGCTTCGACATTTCAACATCGCTTCAGCGTTAACTTGTGGTCTGGTATCCTCAATGGCGAACTAATTGGTCCGTTTGAACTGCCGTCCAGACTTGATGGAGAAACATACAAAAACTTTTTGGAAAATGAACTTCTATTGTTGCTGGCAGATGTGAATCTCGAACTCAGACGAACCATGGTGTTGCAAAATGACGGCGCCCCGTGTCACTATGCAACCCAGGTCCGAAATTACTTAGATGAAACATACCCCAACAGATGGATCGGACGCAGCGGACCAATTAGGTGGCCTCCACGCTCACCTGATCTCAACCCCATCGATTTCTTTATTTGGGGCTATTACAAGGAAATAGCATACGCCCGAGACTGTTCAAGTGAACAAGAGCTGAGGCAGTTGATTGCAGAAGCTGAACGTGTTGTGAGAGAGAACAGAGACGCTTTTAGACGATTGCCAGACAATTTCTTACGTAGGTGTAGAATGTGTATTGCTGCTGGTGGTGGCCACTTTGAAAACCTTTTGTAAATGTTAAAAATAAATTAAGTACTTTTTTCACATTATCATCTGTGTTTTATTCAAAACCACTTTTTACGTAAAACTTTTCTTACCCAACTCTGAAACTATTTGTTGGTTAGTTTTCAGTATTCTTATCATTAATTAACCTTAGGAACGAGAAAATAGCCAAAAAAAAATAATTACTCAGACGGGGAATTTTAAGAATTTTTCCACCTCGCTGTCTTTGAAGGCCGATTTTAAACAAAGTAGCCCCATTAAGTACTTAATTTTTTTTATGATTATGAAAGCTGAGGGTCTGGCGCATTCTTAAAGCCTACTTAGGAATTATGAAGTCACCTGTTTAGATTTTTAATTTGAAGTTGAAAATTTAAGTCATAATTTACCGAACGTAAATTTTTCACTTTAGATCAACATTTTCATAACTTTCATCACAGTTACGAAGCTGATTATTTTATGCATAAAAGTACTACTTATGAAAATTCAGTTGCAAAAAAAGAAACTCGATAAAACCCTCTACTTTTTTTTTTAGAATTTTTTTAGGTTGGTCAGGTCGAAAATTTTCAAACATTCAGAAAAAAATTCATAACTCGAAAACTATGAAAAGTCGCGGAACATACATGGGGGTGATTCGAATACCCCACGATACGAGGGACCGAAATTTTATTTTTGGACGTCAATGTTCCGGCCACCCTGTATACGTTTGGTTGTTCAAGAACTTTATGTTACAAATCATTCTATGCTTGAACTGCGAGGCATTTTATAAAGCTGTAGAGAACTCTTAGGACATCTGCGGTCTCATCCTGAAATCGAACTGTACAGGTGCGTATTTTTACATAATTAACAATTTATTTGATAATTAAACTAGTGGCTTCGCCCGCGTGGATGTCGGAAGATATCCTACGGGAACGTATTACCGGGAACGTATTACGGGAACGTATCCTACGGGAACGTATTACGGGAACGTATTACCTGAATTCACGCAAGCCTAGTATTTTTTTTATGGGAACTGCACAGAACATGTGCACAACATGTCGTAAACAGAATACCGACTTCACATGTAAATTGCACCCGTGCAAAGCCGGGGCGAATCGCTAGTGTTTTATAAAAATAGCTACTCAAAACCAGGGTATAAGAAATTCTTTATACCTTGGTTTCGAGTTGTTATATTTTGAGATAACTTTCACTAAGATATTGTAGTGATTTAAGTGAGCGTTATTTTGGGTTGAAGAGATTTAGAATAGCGTTCTTATATATTATAGAGTATGAATTCTTTTTAGATTTTATTGAGGTAAATTAAAACCATAGTATGAAGTTTTTTTTGTGTGTATTTGTAATTTAATAAAGGTACAACAGAGGGCTTTGTGCGAGTTTTTATACTTACTCGATCACGTTAACGTAAACTTCAATTTGTACTGAAACTGAATAATAATAATAATATCTGGTGACTATAATCACACATATCACAATTATTCCATACAAATTGACTTAAGGTTACGATAACGTGAACGCGATGGAGTAAGTATAAAAACTCGCACTAAGGCCCCAGAGGGCTTAGTGCGAGTTTTTATACTTACTCGATCTCGTTAACGTAAACGTCAGTTTGTACTGAAAATGAATAAGCGCCGCCTGGTGACTATAATGGGAAACACAATTATTCCATACGAATTGACGTACGTCAACGTTAACATAAACGCATGGATCTAATATACAAACTGGACTGAGCTCTCATACCAAAAACACGAGCAGAGAGAGATATGTCACATTGAGGCAGTTCATCTCCTTCTAATAGGGTAACCAAACATTTTTATGATAAACAGGAAAATTCGTTTATACAGAAATAATTTGCGTCCGGTTGACCATAAGTGATTTCAAATTATTGTTTGTATTACAAACATATTGTAATTACAGAATATAAAGAAATAGACCTTTTTCGAAAGCTTCTTTATGAAACTGAACATTATTGTGTTCTATGTCGGTGTTGAATCGTGTTTCACCCATGTTTTGAGGCAAGAAGGAAGGACTACAATATTCATAGAATCATCAAATTTGATCACTTAGGTATATGTGGCTTATGATGAAGTAGGCATGTAGAATATCGTTCTGGGACCTGTAGTATATGTAGATATACTTATGATTTGCCTCGAGCGCATACGTCACAAGGTGCGGGCTGAGTGGTGGTCAGTCTTTCCCCATCCGCCCGTCTGGAAGCACGTGGTGATGCGTCGGCGAGCCGAATACAATTTTGATATTGTTTAGCTATACTAGCTACTACATTTGGCGACGAGGATAAAACAAACTGTAAGTAAAGTGATCTATTAAAAAAAAAAAAAAAAAAAAAAGGAGGTAAATGTGAGTGTGGTGAGATAAAAAATTTAAAAGAAAAAAAAAACTTTACTAGGTATATTACAATGATACTATTATGCCGCAACACATTTTAATTCCTTAGCTTCATGAAATTGCTTACCTATTGAAAGATAAATACGTTAGTTGTAACGGTGCAACAGTGGTGATAACTGAATGTTAAATTTATTTACGCGAAGATGTGCCATGAATGACTCGTTACTTCGGCATGCCGTCGAACGCCGCTGCACTGGTAACTTTTTATGAATTATCAATTTTTATTTACGAATACGCACTAAATGAATTCTCACACGTGTGATAATATTTGGCTTAGTACAAACACAATCCGCCATTTAGTGCCCTACCTGCTGGTAGGCAAATGTTTATCGCATAAAATGTGTAAATTAGTTTAAACGGCTAATATTCTTGTAGATATGTTTACATTTGAGTGCAAATGTTGAACTGTGTTACATACTTATTTAATTTACAATAAAGGTTAAAAAAGTATACTCTTTTACGCCTAAATAAGATTTCACAATTAAGGTTTTAAATTGTTTCAATAGTAGATAATTGTTAGTGCTGGCTATTACCTAAATAAGTTCGTGTATTTTATGACCTACTTTAATTTTAAAGTGAGGTGTGGATCACGATTGCGTAGTCAGATATGATGTGCGCGTAGTGTCTTAACTCTATATGTTTGTTTGTAAAAATTCAAACATCATACTTAATATTATTCAAAGTATAGGCAGAGGTGTTTCTTAGTAAATACCTAATTAGTTTGAAATACCAACTTCAAACACAATTAATGATTGGTTGGTGACTCGAACTCTAATAATAACCAGTGGAGCCTAAATAAATGGGTATAGGTGAGGAGCTCGTGGCTAAGTAATAACAGCCGTATGCAGGTCGATCGATCAGGTTCAGCTGCGCTTGCCGGGGTTGATACGTGGATTGGTTACCACCTTTGCGTACCGAGATTCTTCCGCGCCTCGGAAGGCGCGTTGGGCCGTTGGTCCCGGCTGTCGTTCGTGAGTCTTTGACGGTCCTTGCGGGGCGTCAGAGGCCGAAAGGCCTGACAACCAGTTGTAGTGTGCAGCTCGCCTAATCCTATATAACTGTAACTGCGCAAATATTAATTAGCATTATTACATCGATTGTAGAACCAAACAGTTCTCTTTATTTAATACCCACGTCACCCATGGCGACCCATGGTCAGTGTTTTTTTTACTTTTTACCATTGAATGGTAACATAATTATAATGAAGAGCAAAGAAAATAGAAGGTGCAATATTGAAGATAAACAGTAAGAACATAGAAGAACAAAGAATAGGAGTGATGGTGCCGGGTGCCGGGAGAATGCTCAAGCCTATGATGCGAGGACATGCAGGTTGCTGGGAGCTATGTACGGGTCTGATGAGGAGCAGCAGGGAGTCGGTTACCAAGAAGTATTGCATTATTACCCAGTAACTGGGTTGTGGAGGTCAGATAGGCATTCGCTCCATATGCTGCATCCGGTTACACTGGAGGCCATTTACTTCCACGTAAGCTGCAGGCGAAGTCCTGGTCATCAAATTGACAATATAGCAGTTGTAAATACAATAAAACTGATCATTAAATTGATACCTCCATTATTATTATGGTAATGTCAAAGCAGCATTGCTGGTCATTAAATTGACACAGTTTGACAACGTTCGGATTAAGCTGCAGGCGAAGTCCTGGTCATCAAATTGACAATATAGCAGTTGTAAATACAACATAACTGATCACTAAATTGATACCTACATTATTGTTATGGTAATGTGAAAGCAGCATTGCTGGTCATTAAATTGACACAGTCTGACAACGGTCGGAGGATAATTATGTCCTAAACAGAACAATTAATAAACCCTTAAACAAAACAATATGACTTGTTTGGAAAAAAAAAAACAAACAATAGTAGACAATAGTAATTTATTTATTTTTATTTAAAAATCCTTAAACTATAAAACTATCATTACAGGTCTTAACCTAATGCTATAGCCAAGTTATACACAAACATAAAGTACATCTCAAGATCATAAAGATCATTGTTTGTAACAGTGTAAACAATAGTACTTTTGCGATTTCACCCCAGTGACATGTAAATGTATCAATTTCGACCTGAATATAATTGATGTCGCGAATTGCTCGAGTCAAAGGGGTTAAGGTAATGTCTTATCTGAGAGATACCTAATTTCATTGAAAACATAATATTATTAAAATGTCAATTAAACTTGACATTATGTGGTGTGGGGCCATGACAATGTAGTCAATTGAGTGTTAAAAATTAGCAGAAATATCTGATCATTAAATTGATATTGAAACAATTGATAAACTGGTGATTTAAAGGTTATCGCCATGTCCTAACTCATACTTGAGAAGTTCTAATAAGCAGAAATATCTGATCATTAAATTGATATTGAAGCAATTGATAAACTGGTGATTTAAAGGTTATCGCCATGTCTTAACTCATACTTGAGAAGTTCTAATAAGCAGAAATATCTGATCATTAAATTGAAAATGAAACAACAATAAACTGGTAATTTAAAGGTTATCGCCATGTCCTATCTCATACTTGAGAAGTTCTAATAAGCAGAAATATCTGATCATTAAATTGATAATGAAACAACAATAAACTGGTGATTTCTAGGTTATCGCCATGTCCTAACTCATACTTGAGAAGTTCTAATAAGCAGAAATATCTGATCATTAAATTGATAATGAAACAACAATAAACTGGTGATTTCTAGGTTATCGCCATGTCCTAACTCATACTTGAGAAGTTCTAATAAGCAGAAATTTCTGATCATTAAATTGATATTGGAACAACAATAAACTGGACATTACTCATTCAGAAAAATAGAAAGTAATCAAAATGTGAATACTTGTGCTCGGAACGTTATCTTGCCTCAAATAAGATAAAGTAAACGTGTTATTGCCGTTTTACTTGTTCATTTCTGTTGAACTGAAAGGCCGAGATTAAATGACTATCTAGCAAGTAATAAAAAGAATACTGATCTCATGTTTTGAGAGGGTAATTGGAAATGTTATTTGGAGAGGTAAACTAATAAATAATAATATGTAGTTGGTACCTAAAAGTTGGCAATAACTCAATGCTTACTATGCTCAATGTTTATTTTGCAAAGGAACTATTGAAGTAAACAGCCGTCAATAATTTATGTTGCACCTGCACTTTCTGGGGTTACGGCGAATAGTGATATCATAGCCAATTATTGGTTGCTACCGTACTTACCTTTTAAAGAATTAACGAATTCGTAATTAGAAAAGAATAAGCATAAAGTTAAAGTAAATGGCTTATGTTACTATGGTTTCGACTAGATACTGTTAGATTACTACATACAGATAGTAAACTTCAAGACCAGTTGGTACTAACAGTTGGACCAGTTGGTATCGTCTGCATGTTACGCTCTGAGAGCTCTGAGAAATGAAATCGGCATAGAGCAGCTAAAAATTGTATATTTTGCGCTAGTGGAGTCCAAAATTAGATATAGCATACTTTTTTGGGGAAATAGCTATGAATATAATAGCAGAAGAGCTTTCATACTACAAAAACGTGCAATTCGTACCATGGTCCGCATCTCACAAAGGGAAAGTTGCCGACAACATTTTATCAATTTAGCCATACTTACAGTACCAAGTCTTTATGTACTGGTACTTTTATGTAATATGGCCAAAAACATGCAGGACTATGAGACAGTAGATGAACGGCAGATAAGGGAAGGCACCCGTAGACTGGACTTAAAGAATAAACATTTTACTAATTATAACCTAAGAATTGTTAAACACAGTCCACGATACCAGTCTGTAAAATTATTTAACAGACTGCCTTTAGACATAAAAAGTGCTGTCTACAGTAGCGCTTTCAAAATAAAACTAAAAAATTTCCTACTGAATAAGTGTCTGTATGCTGTAGAAGAGCTTTAATTTTTATTGAATTGTATTTTATTTTATTGCGATAATCATAGGTTGTTAATTTTATTGGATTTTGTTCATTATTATTTATTATTAATTAATTCAATATTCTATGCTAATTTATTTTAACTTTTTTTGTTTTTGTTTATTTTAATTTGTTTTTTAAAATGTTATTATTTTAAATTTGTTAACCATTTATTGTTTTATTTACATGCCGAATATTGATATTGAAGAAACGTATTTTTTATTTTTTTGAAATTGTGTAATTTATAAAATTCAAATGTAAATTATTTTAGTGTTATGCTGTAATTATGTAATTTAATTTAATTAATTAATTAGTAACTTTGTGTAAATTCAGATACAATTTATTTGTTCATGAATAAATGACTAATGACTAACAAAACTATCATGTAGTCACAAAAGTATCAAGTAGTGTGAACTACGAACAAAAGACCATAATTGTCACCAGCTGTAGCCAAAGTATTTTTGAAAACGTTTGGGCATAATCGGTAATACCTACCTACTTGAATTGAATAATTTGCACAGTGTGCAACAATCCAGTAATTAAGGTACTCAACCACACCGTGGCTGGACACTACTGACATTGGTGGATTATCATATCATTTACGCAAGTATAGACGAGGAAAATCAAATACATTTCCTAAATACAAAAGTAATTTAAAAAAAAATATGTTTGACGTGTAAAAGTGTTTGTATAAACCTACTTACAGAAAATAAATCATTTATCATTTATCAATACTAAAATTGGGCCAGGGCCACTAAAAAAAAATTAAAAAAAAAAAAAAAAAAAAAAAAAAAAAAGAAGACAACTAGTTTTTATGTCAAGTAATATCTCGAAATGAAAACTATATTAAAAACACCTTATTAGTGTTACAAGAAACGTCGACGGAAAATTATAATTTATTAGCAGTTTAAACATAAACAAATGGGATGGTATATACATAAGCGATAAGAATGCGAAGGGATAAGAGCGTCATTTAACAACAGCACTAAAACAAACAAAAACGTTAAGAATTAATTGTATTGGAAAATAATTGTTGTAAAGGGCTCTTTACGTTTGTGGATATCATAGTAACACTGTAAAGTAATTTGTTGTATTCGAATTACGAATGTTATGTCCAGCAAATAGAGACATAAGCATAAACAGTCTCATGTTTTGACATGTTGTCACATCAGTAAATTACACCCATGCGAAGTATGAGCGAGTTGCTACGGCCGGTAGAAAACAATATTCTTTTCCATGGTTAAAGTCTGTTCAAAAGCTGTTAATCCCTCTGGTGTCGAATGCACCCCCTGTGTGCATAAGGTGAAACCTTTACACAATGGGTATATAAGCTTATATAATATATATGCACGTAAAAAGATATCATCCGATGGAAAACAAATCATCATCAGTAGTTGTCAACCTATGGGGTTCGCAACTAACCCACCCGCTGGGTTTTTGGGTCTAAAATTAGTTCAGGGCGGACATTTGAGGAGAACATGTTGTACAAAACTACTGATAAATTGTAGCTGCCGTTTATTTAGATTAGGATAAATAAATCCATATTCATAAATTCTACTAAAATATATAGACGGTGAAAACCTTGCTGATTGCATATACATACAAAGGCTCATCAGCTCCATCTTTTGCTATGACATATTGTGGTGAATCACAATATGGTCAACATTTATGGAATTACAGAATACATTTTGTAGTACAGCTATGGGCCTGGCTTATCGACATGATGTCTTGAAATAAATGAAATATATGTAACCAGATGAAAAATTATGAGCATACACACGATTGAAAAAAAAAAAAACAGCAGTAGGAGATATTGGAGTACGAAATTATTAAATAGGACAAGTTCTTAGGAGAAACGTGATAAACAGTGAAGTTCAATGGAAAATTTTAAATGGTAAAGAGCTTGAACAACTAAATTTAGGAGATACGTCTACTTCGAGCAATGGGCGCTGGTGTGGCTTGGCTCACATTGGCTGTCAAATTACATACAAAACTTGTTTAATAAAAATAAAAAAAATAAAAAAACAGCGTTTGTAATATTTCATAATAACAATGTAAATCATTCACTTTCATGCGAAAGGGCGACTAAGATACGCAATTTTACAGCTTCCGAAAATGCGAGGATACGAATATCAGCAGTTTCATGCTGCTGCTGGGGTATCCCACAGTTCAAATTACGATCAAATGATTCGATTCTGTAACAGAATTAATTAAAATTCAGATTTAATTTCTAGGTTATGTTTTTAGCTCATGAAACATCGAACATGTTATAAAACTACTGTGTAAGTACGTAAAAGTTTGTAATTACTACAATAATTAATGAACGACATGTTGCTTTTTTAAAATTGGGTTATTTTCTTCAATTATTAACAAGAAAATATCTGCTGACCAGATCTGCTTTTCGGCCTCTTAGTGAAGCTCCTCAATTCTTTAGTTCAGCTTTTAACTGAGGTAGTGTCCACGTTGAATACATTGGTCGTTGTATTAACAAAAAGCGCACACTAGTTCAAGTTATAATTATTTAAAACCCGAAAAACATTGAGAGATAAAAACGACAGTGCGATGTTATGAGTCGAGGGACAACAACGCTACGTTCATAGCTTTGCGATTTCGTCCCCGTTAAGAAGAGATTTAAAAATATTTTTGAGGGAAAGGAAAGGGAAGGAAATATAATAAACAAAGTACACAGGAAGTTATATTGATTACAATGGGGTAAAAATATAAAGCAATTACTTGTAAGTATTAATTGATTAAAACACTGATTTGATAAAGATGCCTAAATCGGGTAAGTAAATACCTAATTTAGTTAATAAATAAATAAGTGATCCACTACAGAAAAGTATGTGTAATATCATGCAGACTGAACCAATGTTGAATGTATATGCTGTTGGTGTTCTTTAATAAATAAAGACTAGGTACTTGTAACTTAATACATACCTACTATGTAGATGATAAATATAAAAACTTATCACTTCTTTCTAAAGATCCTTATTATTTAATGCAGGGGATATTTAATACAGAAATAAAATAAATTAAAATAAGGAAGGGATGTAGTATATGTAGATATACTTATGATTTGTCTCGAGCGCATACGTCACAAGGTGCGGGCTGAGTGGTGGTCAGTCTTTCCCCATCCGCCCGTCTGGAAGCACGTGGTGATGCGTCGGCGAGCCGAATACCATTTTGATATTGTGTAGCTATACTAGCTACTACAGGACCATGGTACTTTCTTGCTCTTTTTTCGTTTATTCTACAGAGCTGGTTTGGGTAAGTATGTAATTGAAGCAAAGGGAACTAAAATGATTCTGGAATTACATCCAACCATATTTGTTGAATTTCTTCTTTGGATGGAAAGCTGTAAACAACTTAAAAATAATGCTATTTCAATCATGCGATACTTAAGTACAAATTGTATTTATTATGCGCCTAATATTAATAGTTTTAATCAGAAATACACTACTTATAGCTTTTGTAGACAGAAGACGCTAAGTCTTCTGTCTACAAAACGTCTAGAGCATGGTTACACTAATTAGGCTCAAAATTGTTATTATTTAGTAACAATTTTAGGTCTTTTATTGAGATTTATTTAAATCTTTGTTATTCCTTACAAGTTCCTTACCTGTGAAATTAAATGCCACAACCAGCATAACATTCACTTTTACATTTCTTGATGCAATACTTTCTCACCATTTTCGCTATCTAAATTGAAAAAAACTGCCATGAAACCATTGATGTCAGATTTCAGTGTTACCAGAGTAACTATATGATAGCTACCAAACAATAATCAAAATTATATTATTTTGATTATTTTACTCATGGAGCTTACTTATAAAATTATTGACTATGATATACAGATTGTAAACCTATAAATAAAATTATTTAAAACTAATCTAAATGCTAAAAAAAATATACGTAACTTATTTTACCTACTTGTAGTTAGTGAAATTTTTCTACCATCTTTATTATTTTTATCTGTTGGCAATTGAGCAAAAGGGACAAATTACTCAAGTCGGGCTCTCTCTCTCGGCTCGTTTTGCCTCGGCTAAGATATCCTATCAAAAGTAAACCTAAAGTACAATACCTAAGGTTAATTTTTGTATGATACGATTTTTGGAGAGCTCAGTCCTGTTTATACAGGGTGTCCCGTAAATAATGGATAATCTCTTAAGGGGTCGTTGTACTCATCATTATGAACAACTTTTACTATGGGACCAAACCTGAAATCGCGAAAAAAAATTAGCTGACCAGTACATTTATCTACATCAAACTCGTCAAAATGTAGGGAGCAGCTGATTTTTTTTTCGCGATTCCAGGTTTGGTCCCATAGTAAAAGTTGTTCATAATGATGAGTACGATGACCCCTTAAGAGATTATCCATTATTTACGGGACACCCTGTATAGTATATTATGTCCATGCATAAACGCGATCGAGTAGGTATAAAAAACTTGCACTAAGCATGCAGACCTTTAATAGTAGAAGTAGTAGTAGTAAGTCTTAGTTCTTTTATTTTATTTCAACGGGGGCTCGTGGCCACTAGCGTAACCTAGAGTCCTCGCGCCATGAGCATTTTGCCGCCCTCAGCAAAAACATGTTATTATTATTATATAAAATTCTAAACTATGCACGCTGCAGAGTTAAGTATAATTTCTACAGTCAATTTTTGTATCAGTCCTCCTTCAAGAAGTATTCAACATAAGGAAGTATTTTCTGTATTGTTTTTTCTTCTGTCGTAGGATTTTTAATTCTAAAAAGTTGAAAATTTCGAAATTAAACGTGATTTAATAGTGGCGAGAATATCTTTTTTATTTATTTCTGCTACAACGCGTAAGATTCAAGCGTCCCAGTGCGTGAAGAGATTAAGCTTAAGATAGAAATGAGCATGTAAGAAGAAGTCCGAAAGTGGTGCCGGTGACAGACTGGGTGTGTGAGTGTGGAAATCAGTTGTCATGATATGGGCAGTGGGCACGCACAGAACAAATAAAAGTGGTGGAATGAGGAACATGTGAGAAAAGTTTCGAGTATGAATATGGACTCCTGCGAAGCAGTAATGCTCGCGAAGGAGGAGGCGGAACGTGTGAGCGAGAGGCAACCTCACGCCCTCAGTCACCGCAGGAGACGCCCTGGGTGGCGGGAATCGGTAGCCGATTCTCGGCCACCGTAGGCTCGGCACTCTAGGCGAGTAGTGGGTAGCTTGCCGTCGGGTAAGGACCAGGCCCGGGTCGACGGCGCGTTGTGTTCCACGCCCGCCTCAAAGAGATGTCAGAAAAACGATGGGTTCCGATAGGGCCGATGCCGCCGGAGTCGCGGGTTGTTCGAAAGAGATACCGTGGCCCTGGCATAGGCAACTGAAGGAACACGGGTGGGTTTTAGTCAGTAAAAGTCTGACACGCCCTTCCGCTCCACCCAGAGCGGGAGAAGTCATCTGATGATTTCCCATCCATAAATAAAAAAGGCTTAATGAGTGGAGCACGGGTGTCATCGTTTAATATCCATATTAATTTTATTTGTTTAGTATTAATTTGTCACTTAACACTATTCATAAAAAAAAATATCATAACGTCGTCTAAACCAAAAGTAAAAAGATTATCAAACATAATTTTACTGTCGCATGACCCCTTTCTTAAATAATTTATTGATCGCCGTTGCGAGTGGGTTCATTGTGTGATAGACAAGGCAAATCCAAGAAGTTAATATGACCAAGGAGTTTCCATATATATTTATGGAACGAATACTAAGCGGGGCACGCCATTTTTATAGCATTACAAAAAAGTTTGGATTCCAATTTTTACTTGTCTGTGGCAGCGCCCGCTTTAGCGCATGCGCGGTGATGTGCTAGGTTTTGGCGCCATCCATTCATATGTTTTGTTGTACTGAATTTAGTGGGAAAAATGTTATTTAGGTTCAATTCCAATGTATGAGGGTAGATAAACTAGATTATGAAACTGTACATAACTTGGTATTAAAACACTCGTGTGATACCATTATAATCCCTTGTGGTTTTATACCCCTCATTATGCAACAGTTTCATAAACTACTATTTTCACACCACCTGTTCGCTAATGTTAAATTATATGTCACGCACGCTAACATAATCTAAAGCTAGTAATTAAAAAAGTCCCGGGCTCTAGCCGGGCAATAATATTGTACTGGATTTCATTATGACCACCCGCTGGTATACGGAGTGGAAGGCACATCGGCGCGAAAACGGTTACCACGTATTCAGTACCTCATTCTCAGCCCCTCTATATAGAAATTTTTTATCGGTTATTGAAAAAGAAATCTGCTGTTCCATACATTTTGACCGTGTAGGTCGTGTAGGGACTATTGTAGTGAACTGCAGATTTTTGTTAATATAACCGATGAAAAATTTCTATGTAGGGGGGCTCAGAATGATGTACTGAATACGTGGTAACCGTTTTCGAGTCGATGTCCACTCAACAAGGATACAAGGTGTACCATAAATAACGCACAACCTCTTAAGGGGTCATTGTGCTCATCATTATGAACAACTTTTACTATGAAACCAAATCTGAAATCGCGAAAAAAAATCAGCTGCTCCCTACTTTTTGAAGTTTGATGTAGATAAATGATGGTCAGCTGATTTTAAGGGGTTGTGCCTTATTTATGTTACACCTTGTAGAATTTGAAACTGCAACTTAAAAAAATGTTCGTATATAACATAACGCCTTTATTGACAAAAAGGTTGGTCATAAAGGTTGGTCATGTAGCGGTTGGTCACAGTTCTAAACTAAACTAACTCATTTTGGTCGCGGTGCCCTAGCTAAGTTACTGCAACTAACTTTGAGGAAAGGCCAAAAACTTGAAAAGAGGCATATTTATTAAAAAACTGAACATCACTAGAAGATTAAAATCCCTTGAAATGATCCTATGAAAATATGTTTATAAATTACCAAGACAAACAAAACCAAAAATACCAAATAAATCAGGAATAAAACATGTTAGTTTAAAATAAGTTTAATATTTTAACCAGGATAAAGCGAATTGCAATAGTACAACGGTGTAGTTAGTAACCAGAGCTAACATTCTGAGAGGTAAAGTAGCATCAACGTAGAACATTCCACAGGCGGCCATCTTGTCGAATGTCGCTCGATGTAGGCGTTTAACATTTTTACATAGCCTTTTCTCAGCCTCTGTAACATTGGACAGATCACGATAAATGTTATTGTCGATGACGAACATTACGTCATTATTTGCTATTTGGTCTAAGTAAGACAAAAAGAAAGACTTTTCATGCTCTTCGAGACACGGTGTCACACCAACAACTTCTTAACTCCGGGCTACTACTGACAAATTCCTTTCTGAAAACTCCATAATACACTGCCCGAGCTGGGATTTGAATCCAGACGCCACACACAATAGTCGCGCTTGCGATCACAAGCACCAACGTGGTAGTCAGCCCCGAAGAAGTAAGGAAGTGATAATAATACCTGTACAACCTGAATTCAAAATGATTGCGCACGAATCTTGAGCATTATTCATAGCTATATAGAACTTCTCCAAGTGCAGGCTCAACATTATTTCCAACAACCAACTCTTTGTCACCCAAATGTTTGAAACGGAGAGAATAATGAATGCCCAATGCTGAAAGAATAATATAGAGAAGAAATTACATTTATTGAATTATAAATAACGAGTATCGTGTGATGAAGAAAAATAAGGATATTTCGTGAGGTTATTAACGTAGAGAAAGATGAAACGATCGAAGATGATAAAGGAAGAAAATACGCTGCGCCGACCTATTAATGAAAGATAATAGCAGGAGAAAAATGAAAACATTATTATTATGCCTGAAATACTCACATACTTTCCAGAATATACAGCTAATTTGAAACATTCAAGTGTTAATTGGACGTAGTGTAAAGAATTATAAAAAAAATGAATAGTATGATACGCTATCTGAAATTGATAAATGTTATAATCAACTTGGGTCGTTTTCCACAAACTATTTGCAAAAGGGTAACCCATACCCCATACCATATGCTGAAAAGAGGTGCTATGTATGTCATAACACTCCAAAATATTCACATAAGCTTGAAACATTTTTTTACAATAAGTTTTATTGTCACTATGATTGATCTGCTGGAGATACTGAGCTTCAATGTTCCACAAATTAAGTTTATCGGTTAAACAAAGTAATAAGTCTAGTAGCATACGCAATGTTTGCATCGAAACAAAGCACGGCAATACCACAAATCAAATTATAAATAGGAAGCTGAAGCATTATGAAAACAGAAGTTAACATTGTTGTAGAGAAACATATAGCAATAACCACGAAGATCCAATTCCAAATGATGAAGCGTTTGTAATGGGTTTTTTCAGTAAGAAATCTGTGAACGTTTTGAATTTTTAAGACAAAAGAAATGTTATTTTTCATTTGGAACACATTCACGATGTAGTTCATGATAAATCCGATACTGTACAAGACAATGTCGACGTATGAGGTAATGTAGATAAAATTAAGGGAATGCCTTAAATTATTGTCACTATGTATCTCGTAGGTGCGATTAAAGTAAAGAAGAATAAGTACTGCCGTGGAACACAATGATAAAAAAGTCAATAAAACACTATTTGGTTTTATGAAATTATTTCTAATTGCATATTTAGGAAAAAACCAAATGTTTTGCATTAAATTCAAAGGAAAAAGCATCGATTGGACGTCTTTATCAACGAAGGTATCTCCAGTAATTTTCACACAATATTTTTTCCTCCTATTCCTATAGCTTTGTATTTTTTCTGGTATGGACTTCATTTCATTACGGGTTTGCAGGCACGAATGAAATATTGGATCGATGGAAATTGTATTAAATAAAGGTAATTCAATAACGTCAATTGGCAGAAAATGTCAATTATCAATATTGCTACTAAGTTTACATAAGTAAGAATGATAACCGTGGATTAGCTTTAAATATTGTAAATTGATAGTGCAGGACACTTGCACGAAAGAAATTTGCGCGAACTTGTGCGAATGGACACTTGCGCAAAACACGCCTGCGCGAATCCACTTGCGTGAAAAAGCTGTGGAAATGAGATTCCGTACATAACATCACGCCTGTATTCATAAAAGATTGGGCATACAATATAGTACACTATAGTACACTATAGTACACTATAGTACACTATAGTACACTATAGTACACTATAGTACACTATAGTACACTATAGTACCTACACTATAGTACACCCAGAATTCACCAGTTATGTCCAAGTTACAGACATACTGGAAGTAAGAAATCTATTAAAGTGAGCATCCACTGATCCGCACTGGCCACAACGCACGCACTCCACGCAACGGATTTCGGTTTGCTTTGCATGTAGCACTGCTTACCGCCCGCATTTTGTATTTCTTCATACAAACAAACCAAAATCCGTTGCGTGACGTGCGTGTGTTGCGGCCGGCACGGACCAGTGGATGCTCAGCTTTAGGCGTCAATAGTTATTGTCGTAGTATTGTTTTCCTTCATTATTTTATAAATAAAACAATATTTTAATTTTACACAAGGTAATTCAAATAGACAAATAAAATTACTTTCTAATATTGATCATCAACCACGTGTATCAACTGATTTCTGAAAGTAATCACGACCCTGACTAATAAATTAAGCTATTTTTCCTTCAAAAGTGAACCCCATATTTTTGTATAAGGCTCTTGTGAGGAGTCATCTGGAGTATAATGCCTATTTAATTGGACCTTACGAGCCGGGTCTTCGCATCGCATCGAGGTTCAACAAGAAACGGTCAGGCCGGTCGTTGCCGTTTTGTCCCATCCCATTTTTCAATTGTCTAATACAGTGCTGTGATTTTGAAATTCCAGTTTACGTATATCGCACAAAGTTCGCAACGCGTGGCGCCTACCGTCTTGTTCAGTGGTTGGTGTTTAACTGTGAGTAACCTTTGTCTTTCATAGGCCGCTAGGATGAGTGACGACGATTATAATGAAGCTGTTTTTTTAAATTTTTTTTATTTATTTATTACAATGATTTTACTTAGCTTATAAATATAATAAGCCCCACAAAAACCATGTCAATAGTTTGACTGTGGGGGCTGGCGAGTCTTTATTATTATTACTTTACACATTAAAATCTTAAACTCTTTACTTTAGGACTTAGGTAGCACTGTAGTTAATGTTTCCAAATCATATCTTTTTAATTTATTTCTGAACCTGTTTGCATTGGCTTCGCTCCTTATGTCTGCCGGCAGGCTATTCAATAGGTAGGTATGGTATTCGTTTTTTTAGAGTTATGTCACCATAGTAATTGGTGACTCTAGGTACCTTGAATTTGCCGGCAGCCATAGATCGCGTATTATAAACATTGAGTACGAATGAAGCTGATTATGTTTTGAATATAGAGGATCTTAAAAAGCAAAGGGGTACACTAAAGGGTCGACTAACTTTATTTGAAAAATATATTGCTAAATATGAAAACGTTAAGATGCGAATAGCGTTTACCAAGATTCAAGACAAAATCGAACAATTATTAGATGACAGTGAATTAGATGTACAACTAAGTTATAGGGCATCTTTTGAGGATCAATATTTTAGTATCATGTCCATGGCAAAATGCTTAACCGATGTAAGAATAAGAGATACGACTGATAGCGGTAAATGTTCAGGTGCGCATTGTAGTCATTCCAGTTATATTAAATTACCACATATCACGCTCCACCATTTTTTTCTGTAAAATAAATCTACATTTTTTTTGTTTTTATTTTAAGTACTCAGAATTGTAGCGAGTATTCCAGTAATAAACGTCTTCTACTAGAAAATAAATAAATTCATTGAAGTACCAGCTCAACCCAACACGAACACGAGAGGAAACAACAGCCCTCATCCTCCTGACCCAAGCATCGAAATTAAACATTGGTCCCTATGTCTGGAGCCCGAGTGAAATAAAATACAAAAATATGCTCGAACGGATACAGAAAAAATTTATTAGATTTATTTATTCAAAGCTGTATATCCTACCTTGTTCTGTCTCGGTATGGTAGGCTACTGCAAATTAGAAATGAGGCGTGAAGTGGCACTGGTAACGTATCTTTTCAAAGTTTTAAGAGGTAGTATACAAAAGTCAGGTATACTATGAGAAATAGGGTTTAATTTACTGGATATGTACGTGGCGCGGCGGCTGCCGGTGGTGCCGCGTGCGCGTACTAACTTGCTGGGCGCGTACCGTTGATTCGTGCGCTGCGCACTAACTTGCTGGGCGCGTACCGTTGATTCGTGCGCTGCGCACTCTCAACACGGTGGCGGAGGCCATCGACATATTCACCTGTGCACTGGGTGAGTTGACAAGGGCCACGTACTGTGTATGTGTAGCATGTAAGGTATAGATACCTAGTTAAGTAAAATTGATTTTAAATTACTTTGTCGCATTAGATTGATTGATATCTGTAATGGCAAAGGAAACGTGTGTGATAAAATAAATAAATATCCAAAATACATTTATTTACGTCACACGTTCGTGTTTGGGTCACAGAAATTAATATGTGTACCTTTCAACTTAATCGGTCCTATAGATTCGGATCATGTTAGCTGGTACATACGGATAGGCACACGACACACGAGTGACACGAGTGATTCTATAAGGGTTCCGTTTTTTCATGGAACCCTAAAAACAAACAAAAAAACTTTTTTTATCTGAGCCTTTCTCCCCGTCCTGTAAATATAACAATTTAACATACACGAAGCGGACTTGAGTGCGACTCGCTGCATAAATAGGACTCGAGCGCACAAAGAGACTCGAGCTCTCATGTAACAAATCATGCTGTGGTTAACAAATAATTTGCTTACCCTAAACGTTCAAAAAACGACATATGTTCCCTTTACTTTAAGGTCAAACCTTTCCCCACCGATATCATTTGTAGTCAAAGCCCATACCTGTAAATATGTATACCCTACTGAATGTGACTGCCTCAACATAAGCAGGTCTAGTGGTGTAAAATATCTCGGTGTTCACATAGATCAAAACCTAAACTGGCACAGGCAGGTAGACATACTCTCTGGCAGAATCCGCAAGCTGATCTATGTATTTAAAAAACTCCGTAGATCTGCTGATAATAATACTTTGAGACTAGTGTACTTTGCACTGTGCCAGTCGGTTTTATCTTATTGTATTCCAGTATGGGGAGGTGCAACTGCAAACGTGTTTATTAAGCTTGAGCGTGCACAACGGGCGGTCATAAAAGTTATGCTGTCGCTTCCGCGTAGGTATCCCACTTCCCAGCTTTATGCTGATTGTGACCTATTGACTGTCAGGCAACTTTACGTGCACCATTTGATAATCCGGAAACACTATTCCCGCCCCCTCGTTGAGCCAGTTGGTAGAACTATACATAGGCATAAGATTTTCCCACTAGAACCGCACAGAACATCTTTTGCCAGGCGCCAGTATTATATCAACAGCATAAAGGTGTATAATTGTTTAAACAAGGTATTAAAACTATTTTCAAAAACAAAACATGAATGCAAACTCGCATTAAAAAAATACCTGTCAAAACTGACTCCTCAAAACACTGAGGATCTTCTTTTAGGCCATCTACCATAAAATTTTATGACTTTTATTTCAAATTAAGCATACCTGCACTTATACATATTCCCCTATCACACACGCACACCCACTTTTCACGCATGCACACCTACACCCCCACACACACATACACACTCACCCCACACATACATATACACTCACCCCACACTTGCACAAAATTGTAAATGAGAATAAGGGTTTTTATTATCGTTTTTTTTTTTTCTCTTTATTTAAATAATGTAAAGTAATACTTTGTACCAATGAGTTACATGTAATGCTTGTGACTTTGCTGCGGAGGGACACTGATCTCTAAGATACAGGGATATCCCTAGTTTAGAGATCAGGGTTTCAATGTATTGTGCATAGCATAGCCACCTAGCTATAAATATAACATTGTTTTAGTGAGTACCTACTTTGGCTTTTCTTCAATAAACATTCAAGAGCTCGTAGAGAATTTAGTTCTCTAGTCTTGGAGTCCTGTTGTAATAAGTCGTGTTTTATGATTCATCATCCGCATCCGAGTCCGTAAACATAGGACTCGATACTCGAAGACTCGAGTTCTCTGAAACACTTTATGTACTATATTCAACAAAAGGAATCTACATAGAATAAATATTATTAATATGGAATGTCGTATAAAAAAGTCTTATTAAGGCAATTCAAATTTTAATAGCAGACAAGCTCCTCGGATAAATACAAGCGTAAATAAAGTACAAACAGTGTAATCACAAAAATGCGAACTGTAGTAATACAATGGTGTAAGTAATTATAAAATCAGACAATTGAAGAGGTAGCGTCGCATCTATCAGGAATAAGCCACAACTAGTCATCTTCTTGAACGATGTTACTTGTAAACGCTGGATATTCTTACAAACCCTTCTTTGAGCACCTGTGAAAAATAAAATTGTAAACTATGAATAAAATTACCGTCCAAATCATCAAGTCAAATAGTATTAAATTAATGCTTTGGCTATAGAAGCTAACGATTCATATTACTCTAACCGGAGTATCTTTTAATTATGTCAGCCATTTATTTTGATCTTTAACAATAGTATAAAAGCTGTTGTAGCAATTACAATAGCTTTTATATTGCTCAAATCTACTTCGCCTATGCCACTTACGCCAAGTAAGTGATTCCTATGTTGCTGATCTTACACGCAACTGCGGAGAGCGCAGATGAGAAACTTGATAATTATATTAGAAGTGTGACAGTAGCTGTAGTGTAATAAAAGAAGAAATGAAAGTCTTCAAGATGCACTAATGACCGCAAGGAGGATTTATCGATTGTCTTGTGCGGACATGACTGTGCTGCAAAGGAATGAGGAGCATGTGACTAAAAATATTTTAAGTAAAGTAAAATACAGCTGGTCATAAGAAAAGAAACAGATCAAAGAAAATACAAAATGACGGTGTGAAATGGTTTAAATTTTTACTAAACAAAAAGACATTTCATTAAAAGAAAATTCCATCAACCACAAAAAATTGAGTTAAATGTAAAAATTAAAAATCTGTTAATTACCTGCAGACTTTTGCAGCAGTGCACAAGTATTTTGAACATCTCTTATTACTGCATAAAATCTTTCACATTGCACGCTCAAGCAGAGAATTAAGAATACGTTCTTTAATACCCAAAATTGAGACATTACTGTTCGCACGATGCACTGAAATAGAAATATGTTTAGTATAATTTTACTATTTGAAAGAGCCTGAATGGTCCATTTGATATACAGGGTGGAAAGCTGAAGCGGGTTGCGAAGGAGAAATATCGAATCTTTCCTTAGAATAAAAAATAATTGGCATTAATATTAAGGCTTCTTCACCAGGGCTCGCTTCTTTCACCATGTATGTACCATTAAAAGGACAGCATCAATTATGGAACTACTGTTATCTCCGTACATACACATAATGTACCAGAAAGGTGTGGTTAAATTTAAGGGTGTGGTACAGACCATCGAACTGAAAACTCCAGGGGATCAATATCAGCTGATTTTTTTTTCGCGATTACGGTGTTGGTCCCATGGAGAAAGTGGTTCAGTTTGATGGTCTATGTCACACCCTTAAATTAGCCTACATCTTTCTGGTATGATATAAAGATCGTGTAGCTCATGCAAAAAGAGCATTTCACTTACTCTAGTACCACAGCCAGCTATATAATCCTTGATTGTTAATATTGCCTTAATGTTTAACAAACTGTGAAAAGCTGTGTTGATCACATAAAATGCAACCTGAAAATGATAAGCAAAATTAATATTCACAACTTTATTTCAGTCATTTCCGTCACCCAAAATGAGGCCAGCAAGCTTTTTTTAAATCTCAGGTGGCACGTGAAAGGGTGTGATTAAAAGAGGGATGAATATAAAAGGGTGGAGAGGGAGACGAAGACCAAAGAAAAATCGATGGGTTGAATGATATGAAAGAAAAACTTATACTACAACTTATACTACAACTTATAGTTTTATTACCAGGAATGGGAATAATGAAAGCCTTCGTTGATCATAAATTAAAGATATGTTATAATGATAAGCCTATGTTAAATCCAATCCATTATGCGTTTTGTTTGACTGTAAACAGTAACTTACCATTAAGTTGAATACCTTCTCTGTAACCTTATACGCCTCTAATATATTCTGGTATACATCAAACATTATATTCCAGTAATATTTACTATCCGGATATGTTTCTACGTTTCTTGATTCTTGAACTTCTAGAATCCACATTCTCAGCGTTTTTTTTAGTAATTTCATGAGTTGCAAAGCGTAAACAATATTCATATCAAAAGATATGGTGGCGAATGTTGATATTACACCAAAAGCGCTGACCTTGGTGTAGTCAATACAGATATAAATGATGAAACATATAAAGAAAATATACAAGGAAATGACTGAGATCCAATTATATATGATCAAACTTCTCAGGTTTACGCGATTAATCTTGAGGACTCTGTGCGCGCACTGTATCTTTAAGACCATAAAAATATTGTTATTACTCTCGATGATATTAATACAGCTGTTCAGTATGAAGTTGGCCGAGTTGAAGAGGGTATCACAAACGTTGCTCAAATAAAGGAAATAGGATACACTCGTCCAGACAATGGAAAACGATCTAATTAATAATATAGACACATTAACTACTCGCAGTATAAACATGCAAACTACTCCTAACAAGTTGTATAGACAACTATTACGAAAGATACGATTATCGCGGATTGTATACTTCGAGCAGAAAAAAGGAGCTTGCATTAAATTTAATGGTCTTAATACTGATTGTAAATCCTGTTCAATTATATTGTTTGGTAGTGCTTCATTTCTCAGAGTGGTAGTCGTGATATTCGTGATAGCAGTCGCGTTTCTTTTCGACTGTAATATGTTTTTGAAAGAAGAAAACACGTTTGTTGCACTACACATGTTAATTGATGAAAGACCTCGTCCACACTAGTTAATCCATAGTCAATGTTCATTTTATTGAGGAAGTAAAATTCAGTAAATAAATAATTCAGTTGGTATTTATGATGATAACGATTATACAACTTCATTAACGGAATGGGATTCTAAAAAAAAACACAGAAAGCTTAATTAGAAACGAGTAGGCACAGTGTGTATTACAAGAGCGTGACCAGCATAATTTTAATTTTCGACTATTCTAAGGGTGATCTACATTTGTCCCTTAAGAGAAGACTCATTGACGTATGCATACTTCCCATCCTCGCATAAATGGTTCTCAAACATGGTCTTTGAAAAATCAGCAAAGGGCTCGAGGTTTGCCAGAGGGCTATGGAACGGAGATCTCGGAGTATCAAACTAACAGAGCGAGTTAGGACCCAATGGATCCCACTTAATGGCAAGCGACATCACGGTAAGCGCAGACGGAGATGGACGGATGAGCTGGACTCATTCAACAAGAACTTACCAGCTTTAAACAGAGAGCAGTGGATAGAGTGCAGGGAGGTTTTTGTTCCACAGGGAGACATCACAAGGCTTTTATTATACAGGCTGTAAGTGTAAACAGTGGCAATATTTTAAGGGATCATTGTAAGGAGTTTGGAAGACAAAAACGTAGAACTGACAGAGTCTGCCCGACATTGAGTGTAAAATTGAAAATTGTCCGCCGGCAGTTCATTTTTTGCAGTCCCGTGCTTTATAACAGAATAAATAAAGTGCTTACTATTTATCCATGCACTCTCCGGGATTGCAAAAGACTGATTAATCAATGGCTTCATACTCTCTCATACGAAGAATTGGAGATGTTTGTCAAACCCTAAAGATCTTTCTTCCAGACATGCACACCAAAAACACATGGCGTAGAGTGTGCTCGTGAGAAGTTCCACAAGCACACTCTATACTTACACCCTTCAGACATGCACTACACTCACATACAACACTCCCACATGCACAACATTAAACACTTACTTTTTAATTTGTTACTATTACTAATAATTTTGTACCTACTATTTTAATTTTAATTTTTTCCTTGTTTAATTTTTACTTTCTATTTTTAATATTTTAAATACTATTTTAATTTTAATTTTTTATTTGTTTGTAATCTGGAACGCTGTTGTCTCCCTCTTGGAGGTGGGCGTTAAAAGCTGCGACACAGTTTCTAACTATAGCAGCTATTTACGTACAAAATAAATTTGTTATTATTATTCTGTTCCAATAAAGATTTGATTTGATTTGAATCATAATTATGAACAACTTTTACTATGGGACCAAACCTGAAATCGCGAAAAATAATCAGCTGTTCAGAACATTTATTTTCGCATAATTCGTCAAAATGTAAAGCACAGCTGATTTTTTTTCGCGATTTCAGGTTTGGTCATAATAAACCATGTATAATAATAAATTGAGCAAGTAGAGGGACTTTTAAGCCTAGAATGCTTCGTGACAATAGAGTCTACTTCTAATCTACTTGCCTAAAGAAATAAAAGGGGCTAAGGAAATAGATTTGAACTATATATTGAAAACTAACAGATAAAAAATACAGACCGGATACAAAAACACACTATTACACTGAGAGGTTGAGAGAGGTTTCTTCAATTATTGTTGAGAGAGGCGTAGATTGGTTAATATTAGTTGCAACATTTGTGCTACGGTCTATTTGTAAAACTAGCTGAACCCCACGGTTTCACCCGCGTAGAACGGGATAAAATGTAGCCTATGTATTAATCCAAGGTATAAGCTATACAGCACAAAACACAAAACAAATTGCACAAAACAAACACACACACAAAACACACAAAAAACACAAAAACACAAATTGGAGCGTCTATTACTGGTTGGGAGGGGTAGGTAATAGGTATGCGGTAAGTTCGATGAACTCTGTAGCTAGACAGACAGTGAACAGCTGATTTCACGCGTCGTTGGTTAGAGTATTTCAACATCCATTGCGGGTTTTTTTATTGCTGTTTTTTTTTGCAGTTTTTTTTTACATAAATGGAGTGCTGCGAACACACTATACAATTTTACATTGCAATAATGAAATGTAACTGAAAAAAAAATTGAAAAAATGAAAATTTTCCTGAGAAAATTTCCGGTGGAATATGATTCAAAATGAGGAACTGAATGCACCCTGTGAGTTTGCGGAGGGCTGTCCCTTACAACCTGTATACAAACCAAATTTTATACAAATCAGTCCAGCCGGAGGTTACATTGAGTTAAAATGTGCCTTGCTAGATTGCGTATAAACGTAGTTGCGACGTAGTGAGGCCTCATCACCCAACTTTAATGTGTATTATATTAAGTCATTTTTAGGGTTCCGTACCTCAAAAGGAAAAAACGGAACCCTTATAGGATCACTCGTGTGTCTGTCTGTCTGTCTGTCCGTCTGTCCGTCTGTCACAGTCAGTTTGCTCCGAATCTAATGGACCGATTAAGTTAAAATTTGGTACACATATGGATTTCTGTGACCCAAACACGTACAGCTAAAGTAAATATATAAATTTTGAATATGAGAGTCACTTTTAGGCGGAAAATAAGAAAATTAAAAAAAAAAGTTTTGTATACTGTACCGAGTCACATATCAAATGAAAGGGCTTACTATGAGGTTCTCAAATATATTTTGTTTATAATTTTAAAATTTATTGTTTTAAAGTTATTTAAGAAAATAGACGAAAATTGACCATTCCCCCCCCCCCTTATCTCCGAAACTACTGAGCCTAAAATTTTGAAAAAAATATAGAAATTAGTTCTATACCTGTAGATTACAGGAAAACCTATAAAAAGTCTGTGGTCTTAAAATAACATGGTAAATCTAAATATATAAAAAAATCGTAGTCCTGACTGAGTCACTGACTAATATACCAACGCACAGCCCAAACCAATGGATCTAGAGACTTGAAATTTTGCACATAGATACCTTATATAGTGTAAACATCCACTAAGGAAGGATTTTTGAAAATTCCATCCCTAAGGGGGTAAAACAGGGGATGAAAGTTTGTATGAAAAATCCTATCCCTTGAGTTAATAGACTTGAAACTTAGCACGAATATTCATCTAAGTAAATTATAAAGTTTATCATTTTTAGTTTTCCTAAACTACCCCCTAAGGAGGGATTGGGGGTGTCAAAGTTTGTATGGAGGAACTTTAACACGCGGTCCGATTAACTCAAAACTCAGTTTTTATACTTGAGACCAAAAATTAAGACTAACGTGTATCAGGGTTTTCTAAAAATCTACCCCTAAGTGGTGAAAAGTTAATTTTATAGCGGAGGATTTTATTGGGGGCTTGATTAACTCTAAAATTGGAGTAAATAATGTTTGAGTCAAGTTATGGAAACATACCAGATGATTTTTGAAATTCTTTAGGTATCTGCGTTCATGTAAACAGAGATACAGTTTATATGAAAAATCTTATTAATTTGGTTAACCCCTCAAGTGTCGAATGCACCCCATGTGTGCATAAGAAAAACCCTTTTTTTGTTAGGTATATAGGCTTATATCACATATATATAAATGTAAAAAAACATCAGCCGATGGAAAACCAATCATCATCATTAGTTGTGAACCTATGGAGTTCGTAGCTAACTCCCCCTCCCCCCCAGCGTGTGAAATGCACCCAAAGTGTGCAAAAGGACAAAACTTTACATAATAGGTATATAAGCTTAGATCACATATATATAAACGTAAAAAAACATAATCCGATGGAAAACATATCATCATCAGTAGTTGTAAACCTATGGGGTTCGCAACTAACCCCCAACCCTCCCCACTCGCTGGGGTTTTGGGTCTAAAATTAGCCAAACTCAGACACTTGAGGGGTTTTAATGAACTTGAAACTTGCATAAGTAAGTAATAATGTTTGTCAGTATTAGTTTTTCAAAACTACGCCTCTAATGAGGTTTAGGGATGTTAAAGTTTGTATAGAAGAATTTTAAAGCGCAGTCCGATTAAAAAAATGTGTACTTTGAGTCAAGTTAGGAAACTTGCCAAACGAATTTTCACCGATTTTGACGGCATATAGCTGATGTTTTAAGGAGTAACTTAGCCTAAGTTATTTTTATTTTAAGTAATTTTTATTTTAGAAAAATAATTAGGGTTCCGCGCAAGAAAATTAAAATCCATGAAATTAGACAACCACGTACAGCCCAGTACAAACTTACTAAGCCTCCGCTGTCTATTACGGCTATAACAACAAATAATAAAAATAAAGCAAAGTTAAAAATTTAAGGGGTCGGTCCCCATACAATAAACATTTCATTTTGAAAAAAAAATAAAATTTTAATCTAGCATGTGGGGTGTCATGTCATTATTTCATCACCGCTGCTCTCAAAACGGTGAAGGAAAACATCGTGAGGAAACCGGCATGTCCTAGAACCAAAAATTCGAAGACATGTAACATCTACCAACCCGCACTGGGCCCGCGTGGTGGATTACGGCCCACTCCCTCTCACCGAGAGGAGGCCTGTGTCCCCGCAGTGGGGATATTATAGGCTGATTATGTGTTATGTGGGATGTCATCGTCTAGAACTCATTGAGTAGAGTACAAACATATTTTTTTTATCTTTTAAAATTAAGAAATAGGGGGCGGCAAAAGTTGTAAATTTTAGACCATTTTTGTACGAGCTCTAGCGCAATAATTCAACAAATTAGGAATTTGAAACTTCTTTATACCATGTAAGTACCATGAATACTGTATTTAATCAACAATACTGAAAACGGCGATTCATAAGGTATTTTGTTTAAACATGGGTGATTTTCTGCAACTGCAAAAAATAACCTTGTAATTCACAGTATCATTATAAAATAAGTAAAAAGTTATCTTTGCGATTGTTAAACATATAATATGGTACGGAACCCTTCGTGCGGAGTCTAACTCGCACTTGACCGGTTTTTTTTTACTAATATGATAACGCTTTTGCTTATTTTGACACGTACTTTTTAGTACGTGTCTAATATTTTTTTACTATCTGACTGACAAATAGAATTTATTTTTTTTTACCCAGGCATCATCCCTATTATTTTGGGGTTAGGAATCATTGAGGGTAGCTAGTTGAGTACCTACCCATTTCTTTGGTTTGGGAAAATTCTACAGGTATATTATCTTTTATGAACCGTTCTTAAAGTAATGATTGTTATTGAAAATAGTCAGAATGAAGCATTACGTTTTATTCTAATTTGGGGTTTGTGTTTGTACAGATAACCTATATATTTTAAAAAAGTACTCCTGAAGACCTTTCATTAATTTTACTATACATAAACGAACTTCCAAATGCTATTAATCACCTCTGCGTAATGTATGCCGACGATGCGACTATTTTTATCTCTAATGATGACTCAAAGGATCTTATCTATGAAAATGAAATAAACGAAACACTGCCAACAGTAACCGACTGGCAATAAATTTACAGGTAAACCTTCAATAAATTTAAAGATAAACCTTTCAAAAACCAAAGTAGTTCAATTTAGAAATTACAAGAGTAAACCTACTAAATTAAAAGTAACGATGTTGCAATTAAAGAAGTAAGTGACATTAATTTCCTACGAGTAACAATAGACCAACGCTTAAATTGGAAGACTCATATTGATAAAATTAACAAGAAAACATCCAGTGCTTGTGATTCGTTGTCCATACTAGCAGAAACAACAAATTAAACTGTCACTAGAAATGATTACTTTGGAAAATGTTTATCCATTATTAAAATAGAGTATCTTATACTGGGGAAACTCGACAAACATACAATCTACATTAATTCACCAGAAGAATTTGTCTTAGGTTAATATATAACATGCACAGTACCGAGTCATTAAAAGATGTTTTCAGAACGAAGGGCTTCCTGACACTTACTGGAATCTATATATTGGAACTATGTTTATTTGTTATGAATAATATACAATTTCAGTTTCAAACAAGATTCGAAGAAGAACGCAACGCAACCAATATAAATATGATATAATTTTACCCAGAGTAAAGATTATGATGTATTATAAAAGTACCTACTTACATAACTGCATAACTGCTATTCATACGTACAATAATTTGCCACCAGCTTTAAAGCAATTAAATAGAAACATGTTTAAAACCAAATTAAAAAAAAAAAACTTAATAATGTTTATTGTAATTTGTATGAATTTTTTGGCAATAAATGATGTAAGTAGGTATGTAACTAACACTTTGAAATAATAAATTACTTTGCTTTTCTTTTTTAAGTATTGCATATCCGACATGGGTAGTCTGTTGATCACAAAACTGTTGTGCTATATTATAAAATTTACTTGTACACAGTAATGCAATAAATAGGTAATTCTTATTCTTATTCTTAAATACCAAACAAGATTCATTAATCTTAATTTGTTTTTCTGGTAACACTTTACAGTCGGTATATGCCGCCATTTTGGATTTTATGTGACGTCATATAGCCTATAACCCGCGAAACATCATGAAGCTTCCAATGACAGCTGGTTTGTAAAATGCGTCTAGGAGTTATGAGTGAACAGGTGAACACACGTTTGACAGCCTGTGAAAATCATAACCCTCTTTTGGCTTTGCCTTCGCTTTGCCTTAATCAAATTCGTTTACCATTTGCTCCGCTCTCATTGCCATGGAAAACTTAGCATCCATAGAGATTTTTAGCTTGTGTATAAGTCAGTCAAGTCAGTATTAACTCCCATAAATATTAATTTTACAGAAAATTTAACTGTATATATTTAGTAAACAAATGATTATTATGAAATTAGCTGGTGTATAGGTCAGGTATAATAAATCCCATAAATATTTATTTTACAGAAAATTTAACTGTATATATTTAGTAAACAAATGATTATTATGAAATTAGCTGGTGTATAGGTCAGGTATAATAAATCCCGTAAATATGTATTTTACAGAAAATTTAACTGTATATATTTAGTAAACAAATGATTATTATGAAATTAGCTGGTGTATAGGTCAGGTATAATAAATCCCATAAATATTTATTTTACAGAAAATTTAACTGTATATATTTAGTAAACAAATGATTATTATGAAATTAGCTGGTGTATAGGTCAGGTATAATAAATCCCATAAATATTTATTTTACAGAAAATTTAACTGTATATATTTAGTAAACAAATGATTATTATGAAATTAGCTGGTGTATAGGTCAGGTATAATAACTCCCATAAATATTTATTTCACAGAAAATTTAACTGTAGCAGTATTATAATGTAGTGAGTAGTAACTCCCACCAAACTTGTGGATAGCATAGCATCTACATAGAACAGGCCACACGCGGTCATCTTACTGAACGATCGACTCGAGTGTATCACATTCCTGCAAAGATGTTGTTGACTCGCTGTGGAAAAAGATGATTAGAAATTAAATTCAGAACTAAAATAAAAAAAAACCTGTCAAGTGCGAGTCGGACTCGCGCACGAAGGGTTCCGTACCATATTATATGTTTAACAATCGCAAAGATAAATTTTTACTTATTTTATAATGATACTGTGAATTACAAGGTTATTTTTTGCAGTTGCAGAAAATCACCCATGTTTAAACAAAATACCTTATGAATCGCCGTTTTCAGTATTGTTGATTAAATACAGTATTCATGGTACCTACATGGTATAAAGAAGTTTCAAATTCCTAATTTGTTGAATTGTTGCGCTAGAGCTCGTACAAATATTTAGATCTAAAATTTACAACTTTTGCGGCCCCCTATTTCTTAATTTTAAAAGATTAAAAAAATATATGTTTGTACTCTACTCAATGAGTTCTAGACGATGACACCCCACATGCTAGATTAAAATTTTAATTTTTTTTTCAAAATGAAAAGTTTATTGTATGGGGATCGACCCCTTACATTTTTAACTTTGCTTTATTTTTATTATTTGTTGTTATAGCCGTAATAGACAGCGTAGGCTTAGTAAGTTTGTACTGGACTGTACGTGGTTGTCTGATTTCATGGAATTTAATTTTCTTGCGCGGAACCCTAATTATTTTTCTAAAATAAAAATAGCCTAAGTTACTCCTTAAAACATCAGCTATATGTCGTCAAAATCGGTGAAAATTATTTTGGCAAGTTTCCTAACTTGACTCAAAGTACCATTTTTTTAATCGGACTGCGCTTTAAAATTCTTCTATACAAACTTTAACATCCCTAACCTCATTTGAGGCGTAGTTTTGAAAAACTAATAATGACAAACATTATTACTTACTTATGCAAGTATTTGTGCTAAGTTTCAAGTTCATTAACCAAATTAATAAGATTTTTCATATAATAAAGAATTTCAAAAATCGTCTGGTATGTTTCCATAACTTGACTCAAACATTATTTACAACAATTTTAGAGTTAATCAAGGCCCCAATAAAATCCTCCGCTATAAAATTAACTTTTTACCCCTTTTTCTGCCTGGCTTGGGCAGAGCACCGCCGTGTGCTCACGGAGGCGATCAGCGGCGGCGATCTCTCGCGTCCGAGCCTGGTCCAGGCCATGGTGCGGAGCGAGAGTGCATGGGAGGCCGTCACCTCCTTCTGCGAAGCAGTGATGCTCGCGAAGGAGGAGGCGGAACGCGTGAGGGAGAGGCAGCCTCACGCCCTCAGTCGCCGCAGGAGACGCCCTGGGCGGCGGGAATCGCGGGGCGATTTCCGGCCACCATAGGCGCGGGCCTGCGGACGGTGAGCAGCGGGTAGCTCACCGTCCGGTAAGGACCAGGCCCGAGTCGACGGCGCGTTGTGTTCCACGCGCGCCTCAAAGAGATGTCAGCTAATGATGGGGTCCAATAGGGCCGACGCCGCTGGGGTCGCGGGTAGTTTGAAGAAGATACCGCGGCCCTGGCATAGGCAACTGAAGGAACACGGGTGGGTTTTAGTCAGTAAAAGTCTGACACGCCCTTCCGCTCCACCCAGAGTGGGAGAAGTTATTTGATGATTTCCCACCCTCAAAAAAAAAAAAAGGGGTAGATTTTTGGAAAACCCTGATACACGTTAGTCTTAATTTTTGGTCTCAAGTATAAAAACTGAGTTTTGAGTTAATCGGACCGCGTGTTAAAGTTCTTCCATACAAACTTTGACACCCCCAATCCCTCCTTTGGGGGTAGTTTAGGGAAACTAAAAATGATAAACTTTATAATTTACTTAGATGAATATTCGTGCTGAGTTTCAAGTCTATTAACTCAAGGGATAGGATTTTTCATACAAACTTTCATCCCCTATTTTACCCCCTCAGGGATGGAATTTCTAAAAACCCTTCCTTAGTGGATGTTTACACTATATAAGGTATCTATGTGCAAAATTTCAAGTCTCTAGGTCCATTAGTTTGGGCTGTGCGTTGATATTAGGTCTTCGCGCAAGCTTCGCCTAAGTTTGACTACAGCTTTAGGCTGTCATTCCGTTACATTACCTAAACATTGAAGTCATACTGTTCATATTGGATAACTACGAATACCTTTATATTTTAACATTTTTGTCACATGACAGCAAATGTGACAAGATAATTCAGAAAACTAGTTGCTTCTAGACATCAGTGCGCAGAGTCTATTTAATATTATGTTAACACGAAACAATTGTTCCGTAACGATACATTAAATTTAATACAGATAATGTAATAGTCTTCAAGCATCGGACACTTGAAGTAATAAAACAATGTCCCAAAACTTAAAAATCGCTCCAGAAATATCATTCAGAGTGTTAGCCAACAACCGTTTGGATAAAGACGTACATAAATTAGTGTGTTCTTTTAACTCCGCATTGAAATTTTTTATCGCTTCAAAATATATTATATTAGTCAAGTGACTCAGTCAGGACTTTATTTTTTTATATATATAGATTTACCATGTTATTTTAAGACCACAGACTTCTTATAGGTTTTCCTGTAATCTACAGGTATAGAACTATTTTCTATATTTTTTTCAAAATTTTAGGCTCAGTAGTTTCGGAGATAATGGGGGGAATGGTCAATTTTCGTCAATTTTCTTAAATAACTTTAAAACAATATATTTTAAAATTATAAAAAAAATATATTTGAAACCCTCATAGTAAGCCCTTTCATTTGATATGTCACACGGTACAGTTTACAAAACTTTTTTTTTTTAATTTCCTTATTTTCCCCCTAAAAGTGACTCTCATATTCAAAATTCATATATTTACTTTAGCTGTACGTGTTTGGGTCACAGAAATCCATATGTGTACCAAATTTTAACTTAATCGGTCCATTAGATTCGGAGCAAATTGGCTGTGACAGACGGACAGACGGACAGACACACGAGTGATCCTATAAGGGTTCCGTTTTTTCCTTTTGAGGTACGGAACCCTAAAAAGTGGTAAAATGTAGTACATTTACATATAAAATCTTCTTACTTGGACAATTCCTGTTCTTCATAAGCAGTATACACGCCGTCTTAGCTTCCTCAACAGTTATATAGAACCTCTCACAGTAAATCCTGAGTATTGTTACTAGTACTATACTTTTTAATACCCATGCAACTGTTGAAAACATGTGAATTAAAGGTTGCACCTAAAGTAGAAAAATGTAGTTAAAAAAAAACCAATCGGCAACTCATCAAAATAACGAACAACACATTGAAGGAATATTCTAAGATAAATGAATAAATGACACTTGGCTTAGCATAATTTCTGTCACTGTGGCACAACTGTCAAACTACCGCTACTAGATAGAAATGGAAATGTTCAGTTACTTCAGAATTCAACATGTCCACCTTATCAATGTTACGGAGATCAAGTGTCAAGTTAAAAATAGCTAGAGTAGTGTCACAATAAAAAAAAAACAACCTAAACAGTATGGCCGTACCATGAAGTGTTAAAGCTAGAGTCTGTCAAGCGACGTGTCGTGTCCAGGACCATTTAGCTGATTTCTTATAATGGCAATACTATTATCTGTCAAACGGATTGTCACAACTTCTGTTCTACTAAGCTACAGCATTTTGATACTTGGAGCTCAATTATCTAATTTGTATTCATGGAAATTTAAAGAAGAATGGAAAAAATATATATTTCATGGAAAAATGCACACATTGATTTAGAAAACAAATAAGGACAAGAACAAGACACAAACAATCTAAGGGACAGGATAACCGAAACGGAGTTGGAACGCTTCATAATTTTTGTGCGTGATGATACTGACAGTGATTTCTCTTATGAAAGCATTGAATTTCTATATTATGATTTTAGTTCTAATTGTGACTAATAGATACCAACATTGAAATGCACTTTTTTAATTTATTCCAAAGAAATTTTTTATCTACAAAAATTCAAGTATCAAACATGTTTTCAGAGTACTATATCAGTGTTGACACCTGTAAGATTTTTGAATTTGCCGCCTTTTTCATGGGACACGACTCGCTTTACAGACTCTATCTTTGTTCCTTTGTGTAAAAGAGATTGTAATATCCGTACTGTACAGTTCTATCTGTTTTTGACACTGGAATAATCATGATTCTACAACGTCAAAGTACGACTCTGATCCGTTTAAAAACATTTCCCACTTACTTCGATCTCCATTCCTGCACGTCTTTTAAACTCATTGAGCATTATGTCAAAATAGACTAGATTTCCGTAAAACGTATTAAACACTTGATAAAATACCTACGAAAAAAGAAGTTCTGAAAAATTCGTAATCATAATTTTCGGCTTATTCAGCAGTAGGCGGAACAAAGATCAAGATCAAGTTTGCCAAGTGCAATGATTAGGATGATAAACTTCAAAGCCTCAAGCAGAGCTGTTGAGAACTGAGTAAATATTAAAATGGTTTGTTGATGCTCTATGGTTTGAATAAATAAGCCTAAGTCAAGACAAAGACCTCCGAGATGTCTGAAAGGGCGCTGGACCCCAAGTCTGCTATTTTTTACATTCCAACACGATCCCATTGTCACTGCATTGTCATTTTGCAAGTTCGTAATCTGCTAAATTCATAATTTCATACAGTGGAGTGCCAGTGGTTGACCATTGGAAAGTCATAATGACGCCATTATGACGACATTATATTAGTAGATTACCAAACTTGTCAAAATCAACAATTATGAAATCAATGATAGACCATTCTGACACTATTGTAATAGTAGACTTGAGGCCCAGGTCTCATGAAACACGTGGTTCAGGCACGTGGACATCTCTTTCAAAACGTTTCGTATTTCTACAACACTTTTCAACGGGATTGACATAAGCTTTTGTCAGTCTCATATATTGTTGACTATTCCATCATTGATATCGCTGATAGAATTTTTTGTTTAGGCCTACGGTTGAGAGAGAGCTGAAATTATGATGTTTGCTTGTGTTGTAGCAATTATGATTTCACAATATAGTAATCTTTCTTTTATCTCTGATACTTCGAAATTGTGTTCAGACCACATCCAAAGAAGCGTAATATTAGGTCTTTACCTATGAAATTGCCGTTCTGCAGTACTGGCCATTTCAAATCAAAATAATTTTTGTTTGGCTAAGAATTCTAATTTCAAATTAATTTTATTTTAAAAACATGGATTTTTTTTCCAAAAGTAGTCATTTGTTTATTGATTAGTGTTACATTTTCATCGCATTTCAATCTTTTTCGTCATCATGGATACGTTAAAAATTCGAGTAATTATGGAATATGAGTACCGTCGTGGCAGCAACGCGGCACAAGCGGCACGCAACATCAACGACGTTTACGGAGCTAACACTACAAACCAACGCACCACCTGTTATTGGTTTGCTCGCTTCCGTTCTGGAAATTTCGACCTGAAAAATGAACCTCGCGGTCGTCCGAAGACTTTGGTCGACAATTACGAATTAAAGGCGATTGTGGAAGCTGATGATACACAATCTACGGCTGAATTAGCAGCAGCTTTCGACGTTAGCGTCAAAACAATATTGGTCCATTTGCGTCAAATTGCCAAGGTAAAAAAGCTTGACAAATGGCGCCAGCGCGAAGTACGCGTCGAGACGTGCCTTGCACTGCTCAACAGACACACAAATGAAGGAATTTTGAACCGCATTGTTACCTGCGATGAAAAATGGATTCTGTTTGATAACCGCAAGCGCTCAGCAAGTTGGTTGGATCCTGGTTCAACACCTAAACAATGCCCTAAACGAAAACTTACCCCTAGAAAAGTGATGGTCACTGTTCGGTGGTCTAGCGTCGGTGTGATTCATCACAGCTTCTTACCAAACGGGGTGAGCATTACTGCAGATGTGTACTACCATTATTATACTGTATAATCTATGATGTGTACTGTGAAGAACTGAACACAATGATGGAGAAGCTGGCACATCTCCAACCAGCATTGGTCAATCGCTCGTCTCCGCTGCTCCTGCACGACAACGCGCGACCTCATACTGCACAGCAGACGGTCTCCAAGTTGCAAGAACTGGGGTTGGAAGCTCTCCGTCATCCGCCCTACTCACCAGACCTTGCGCCTACAGACTACTACTTTTTCCAGAATTTGGATAACTTCTTGGCGGGAAAAAAATTCAATACCCGAGAGGCAGTACAAAATGCCTTTGAAGAATTTGTTGCCTCCCGACCAGCTGATTTCTTTAAGAAGGGCATCAATAAACTGCCACTGCGTTGGCAAAGATGCATTGATTGCATGGGTGATTACTTCGATTAATACAAATAAAAAATACATGAAAAAAATTCGTTTAAATTTTTTCATACAAAACGGCAATTTCATAGGTAAAGACCTATTATCTTTCCTAGACAAAAACATTTATTCTGTTACTTAATAAAACCTCTAGTAAAAAATAATTGCAAACTTACCGCTACTTGGAAAATTTTCTTGAACAAACTGTAAGCTACCATTATATTTTGATATATTCGAAACAATTTCATACAATGTTCATCATTCTCCTGTTCTCCTTTCATCGACTGGACATCTTAAATCCACTCTTCGAGATATTTTCTTAGCAATATTATAATTCGGATGATTACAACGAAATTGATGTCCAATGCGGTACATATTATGACATCAATATGGTCCATAATGATAACGATGTCATAAGGGTCATTCATTGTTACATAATAGACAATCATTATACAAATATCAGTAAAGACTACAGTAGTTATGGAGATCCAGTTCCAATTAATGAAACTCTTAATACTCTTACTGAAATCGATGTCCATATGTAATGTTTGGATGTTCAAAATAAGTAGGACGTTGTTGTGCTTATGTATTATGTACGGCATAAATATCATTAAGTTCCCGATCAAAAAGCCGATATAATTGATAGCATAAAATAATTTCAAGACAGCACTTTCAATTTGTTTTGTATTTACATCTGTGAAGTCTACACAAATCATTCGACATATAAAAAAAACACTCGATAACAAGATACGGAAAAACACAAATATCTGATATATTTTTCCGCTTGGATAAATATAATTTTTTCGTACTCTATATTTTGAAACCAAAAACAGGCTGAGAACAAAATTAAAAGAACACACCATTCTTTGCACATCTTTTTCCAAGCGATTATTTAGTAACACGTGAAATGACGGCTCTGAAACCATTTTAATTTTTATTGTGACTTCTCAACAGCCACTGTTAAAAGAATGACTACATAAAGTAGAAATATTATGTTAAAATAAAATATGATACTTTGACAAAGCAATGACTGTCTACTTATATAAACATTTACTTACTGATAGTATCAATAAATAGACACGATTAGTTTGAAAATCGACCTGTCCTGCTACCTACTACTTATTATTAACTTCAACCGTCAAGTTGATGACTAATGGTAGAAGTTATTATAAAGAAATGAAGAGGAAAAAATCGACATCTGACATAATAAATATAAGAAGTTACATACAAACATACATACAAGCGTTTAATGTTGATTTCAAAACAAAACTCTCCTTTTCCTACTGTCAAGCAACAAAGAAGCTTATTCGCTTAACGCTTTGAAGAACACAAAACAGTAATAGCAGAAGCTACAGACCGCCACCGAATCCAGGCTTGCTTACTTTATTTGCTTCGTTTACGTTCATACATCTGGTCATACACGCACGCCGGTTGCCAGTACCAGGCACCTGATCTATCTGAAGAACATCACCAATAATAATCATCAAATCCTGGATCTAGAGTGCTTGAGCCAGCTGTCAACGTGTCGGCGCAACGACTGTCGGATCAGGTGCGGGTCATCCAGCGTAACCATATGCTGGATGACTTTGTATTTGATCGACTACGTCTCGAATCACGGAATAGCCATATTACACCTGTTTCGCCAATGGTCGCGGTGCAACTGCAAAATTTACCAAGTGCTTCACCGCGACCCGACTGCGTTGGTGAAGAGGATGATAGCGGGGCTATATCCGTGAGTTCCCAATGCAATGTAAAATTGAGGAGCGCTTTGGAAGATGCTTTCCCGGAGTACCGTTCCACTCCACCTGGACTTAGACGTTTACCTCGTTTGCCCATGCATAAGAAAAAAAAGGGGCTGATGTGTGCTCTAGACTCGCAGCTGTCAAATTGTTTTGATGGCGGCAGCAACTTGTGGAGTGGATGGTGCAATCTCGTACATCCTGTCAGCAATCTCGGCCAGCTTTTCTACCTGTAGGTCAGCAATCTGTGATGCAATAACAGGTTGTATATTTTGTGGCAAGCGGTTAGTCCAGAGACTTTTCACAAAGTCCGAAGCTCCAGCAAGTACAGCTAGGTTTTGCAGGTGCCGAAGGAACTGAGATGGGCTGCGATCGCCTAGCTCCTCGTGTATTAAAAGTTGCTGTATCCGCTTTTCCTGTGAGGCACACAGGCGTTTAATTAGTTCTCTTTTAAGTTTTTCGTACTTGTCTGTCTACGGCGGTTTTGTGATAATGTCCTTAACTTGAAGTGCATATTTAGTTTCCAGCTGTGTAGTCACGAAATAGAATTTGGTCGTGTCGCTGGTTATCCTTGACAGGATAAATTGGCCCTCTAATTGAGCGAACCATAAAGCCGGTTCCTCTAGACAAAAAGGTGGAAAGCGTAGGGGCAGCCCGACTTTCTACACTTCTCCTGAGACAGCAGTTACTGCTACTTTTGCGTCTGTATAATCTAAATTCTCAGTATCGGACATCGTTCAATAAATATAAAATCGCTTACTGCTTACGTTTTGGACCTCTGCCTATTTTTTCCTTCACTCCGATGTAAACAAACTCTCACCAGTTGAATCACCACTTTCCTTGCACTGCTTGCTCCTTGCTGCGATCGAGTCTTCAATATGCGCGGTAGTCGAGGGTCACCAATGTAGAAATTTGGTCGGGTTGACCAAATCTACTTGAGTCGGGAATCGAACCCGGTATCTAATTTATAATAGATACAAGTGAAGCGTAGCGGAAGGATGAGATAGCGAGAGAATGAGTACAGGCGAGAGACACAGCCAGCCAGCATCCACGGCTTCCACGGGTATCCTGACCACCAGCATGCAGCGGACGCGCATTCCAGAGCGATGAAACGTGGGTCTATAGGGCTTGTGGTGGGTCTATAGGGCGACCTAACCAAGGTGTGGCTAACACGCACCTACCGGATGGTGACGCCATGTGTTCGTTCTGGCGAAGCATCTGGTCGGTGCCTGGAGGTCGAGCAAACATGCCATCAAATACCACAAATGGGGGCACTTACCATCAGCCTCCAAGATGTAGCTCGTGCAGTCCGTCCGTTACCTAACTGGAAATCTCCAGGGCCGGACGGGATGCACAAGTTTTGGATAAAGTGGTTCCAAAGGTTGCACGCCCGCTTGGCATCCCAGTTCCATTCAGCCTTACAGTCAGGGTCGCTGCCCAGTTTCTAACGACAGGAATAACCCACCTGCTCCATAATACTGCAGAGACCAAAAATTATAGACCGATCACTTGTCTACCGACGGTCTATAAAGTTCTTATTTCCATTTTGAGAGCTAAAATTAATAAATATGTATACACCAATTCCAGTATGTCTGCCTCTCAAAATGGATGTAGGAACGGGTCCCGCGGTACTATGGAGCTGCTCCTCATCGATATGACCATTAGCCAATAGGTTCGTCGTTACCGAAAGGATCTGTCGACATGTTGGATAGATTATAAGAAAGCCTATGACTCGGTGCCACATACATGGCTCATGAGGGTGCTGGTTTCTAAGCAACTGCTGGAGGATTCAGATCTAGGCTATCGATTGAGGAGAAGTGGTCAGGTTATATCTCACCTACTTTACATGGATAACTTGAAACTTTTTGGCCCCAACAATTTACAACTGATGGAGCTACTGAAGGTAACCGAAACTTTAAGTAGCGCCATGAGGATCGAATTTGGTGAGGACAAATGTGCGGTCATGCATGTTAAAAGAGGTTTTTTCGTCGTTCGTCGCCCGTCCGGAGCAGTCGCGTACAACTTTCTACTCAAAATACTTTAATTAGTGCTCTTCAAATATAACTAATATTTACACAAAGGTAGAACTCAAACTGCAAAACCAATTAAATTCTAATTGTGTCAATCATTTTGTCCATGTGTCCTGCGCCTCAAGAACAGCAAGCCATCCACGGACGTGCCCGCGCGAGCGCGTCTCACCTCCGCGTGAGTAGAACAGATGCTATTTTTTAACTCGCTCGCACAGTGACTCGGCACACAAGCGGTCAGTAGGTGCTCTAACGAAGTAAATCACTGATAAGTACACGTACCCTCATCATTGAAGTTGATCTTGCATTGAATACTGTCGCACAGCGCACTATTATGAATGCTCTAAGATCGCCACCGCGCCATGCTGTCGGCACTGCCGCCGGCGCAGGCAGTGGGTCGCATCCCGATTTATCAAAGCTAAGCTCATTAGCAGTAGACCCGCATATTACCTTTCGAAATAAAAGGAAACTTGAATGCGAATGCGCCATCGAAATTAAAGAAATGCGATCGGAACTGTCGCGTATCGGTTCGTTGCTAGAAAAATACGTGGGATCTAACGAGCAAATTATGATTAAAATGCAAGAAAGTATAGCAGAGGTCAAAGCTGAGATCGTTGAATTGAAATCATGCAACGAACAAACTGCAGGCATGATTCGCGGAAATACAACGCAGTTTAATGAAATTAAATCATCGACATCTGGCATGATAATTGAACATAAACAATTAAAAACAAGTGTATCACAATTAGAGAAACAATGATCATTGGGAGAACATAAAATTAAATCCTTTGAGTCAGAACTTAACTCGTTTAAACCCACCGATGAATCTTCGACTTTAATCTTTCAAAATCAACTATGTCTGAATGAACAAATAATTAAGGAGGTAGCAAATCGAAACAGGAATGAGGACGAGATCACGAAGTATAATTATATAGATCGGACTAACTTACCTAGTGACGTCCGATCCTTAATTATGTGATGTTATCTCGTCCTCATTGTATCCCAGCCCTTCCCAGATAATCAACCTACTTATGTGTAATGGATTGCCTTATCTAAACCCCTTCTAAAAGTTGTGTTGTGCTGTATGCACTATGCCGGGACTATACGATGCTCGTACCGGTCATCGTGAAGTCCTGTTCTTATGCTTTGAAAGAATGATTGACAGATGTCAGGACAGTGCGCGCCGGCGGACTGACCACAGATAAAATATTTTTTTTAAAGGTTTTTTCTTTCTATGAGGCTTTCATCTTTAAATAATGTGATTGGCGAGTGTGTAAGAGGTACAAACTACATATGTATACAATGAGGACGAGATCACTTCACATAATTAGGGATCGGACGTCACTAGGTAAGTTAGTCCGATCTATATAACTATAAAAGGTTTCGGCAATACTGAGGTAAAGCCAAAGTCAATCCACCGTTCGAATTAGAACTGATGAGATAGAAAGTGAGCCGAGTGTGTTGGTCATTGATGATGAATTATTAAATACACCAATGTTACTAAGGCATAATTTTACTGAGCAACTATCTGTAATGCCTTAATAATAACCTTGTGGTGTCTTTTGTACCTATATACGTTGATTTCCGACTGAAATATTTTCTTGTTTCGTAGTTTTTAGATCACTTTTCCGTAGTCGGGTTGCAGTTTTTAAACGTAATTTTTTATTGCAGCAATATTTGTATTTTGAGTGAAATAGACCATAGACTATATTATTACTCGTATTCTCAAAAAACTGTCAACAAGCTTCTTACATAGATGATGAATTGTGTGATGAAAGATAAGAACTTAATCCTCGATAAAGACTCCAATGATGGATTATCTTTTGCCTAAAAACATTAAAGAAAAAACTAAATGTTATTAATTATCAAGAAATGTTTGGGGCGTTCCTACTCTACAAAATTACTCTTCAATCTCAATTATGTTAATTCTTGATAAAGGTTATTTCTACATTAAAACTTCCTTTCCGTAAGTAGCTTCTCTTTCGTTTATACGTTACTGTAATGGGTCTTAAAGAATTCTATAATAAGTTATTCAAGAAGAAAATATATCCAAACGATCACGAAAATAATCGAGTAACAATTCTATTTCATCATGAAGTTGATAAGGATGTGCAGTCTATGCTTTTACCTTTAAATTTAATGCAAAATATTATTTTATTATCCAAATATTTGATCAAAAATAACGTTATAACTCCAAATAAATTTCAAACCAATTGTTTATCATTATGTTGGACTATATTGCGCATTATTCCATTTTTAACTCGTTCAATTCTTAGCGTGGGATTTTTTAATGTTTTTATGCACTTCCTTGTGTTCTTCGACATTTTCTTTTACTCTACTTCTTTTGCCATCATTTATATTCTCAACATAGTCCACGCAAAAATCAATATTGCCAGCGTACTTGCTATTCAAGAGTTTCATAGACTTTTCAACAATACGGACATCATCAAGAGCGTTACCAAATGGAACTGGATTGCAGTTATTCTGATTATGGTCTTTCATTTAGTAGCATTAACTGCTACTTTTATTCTTGGGTCACATTGGTTCATGAGTGTTTGTAATTTGCTTTTATTTTGCTTTGACGCAAATATGATATACGCAATCCGATTCATTAGTTGCTTAGAAACTTATGTTGTTTCATGGAATACTCAAGCTTTCAAATCTCTGAATTTTAACAACGAATATAATCAGAATTGCAAGTTTCATGCTTACAATAAAATATTGGAATGTTATAACTTTCTTAAAATATCTTATAAGCCTTTGGTAAGTGTATTATTATTTTGTTGTCTGTGACCAAGATAATGATTTAAAGTAGCTTTAATTATTAAAATTACTTTTACCGTATTTCATTTTTATTTCTGACTGATCTTTCGCTGTCGAAGCAAAGGACGAATTATGTGCTGGTTGTAGAAGTAAAAAAAACCGGCCAAGTGCGAGACGGACTCGCACTTAACCCCTCAAGTGTCGAATGCACCCCATGTGTGCATAAGAAAAACCCTTTTTTTGTTCGGTACATAAGCTTATATCACATATATATAAATGTAAAAAAACATCATCCGATGGAAAACCAATCAAATCATTAGTTGTGAACTTATGGAGTTCGCAGCTAACCTCCCCTCCCCCCCCGCGTGTCAAATGCACCCCAAGTGTGCAAAAGGACAAAACTTTACATAATAGGTATATAAGCTTAGATCACGTATATATAAATGTAAAAAAACATCATCCGATGGAAAACATATCATTATCAGTAGTTGTGAACCTATGGGGTTCGCAACTAACCCCCAACCCTCCCCACTCGCGGGGGTTTTGGGTCTAAAATCAGCCAAACTCAGACACTTGAGGGGTTAAAGGGTTCCGTACCATATTATATGTTTAACAATCGCAAAGATAACTTTGTATTTCGTAATGATATTGTGAATTACAACGTTATTTTTTGCAGTTGCAGAAAATCGCCCATATTTAAACAAAATACCTTACGAATCGGCGTTTTTAGTATTTCTTGATTAAGTACAGTATAAGGTACATTATTTATAATAGAGCTCGTACAAAAATGGTATAAAATTAACAACTTTTACGGCCCCATATTTCTTCATTTTAGAAGATAAAAAAAATAAAAATATCTTTGTACTCTACTCGACGAGTTCTATACAATAACATCCCCACACACAGGTTATTATTTTTTTTTTTCAAAATGAAAACTTTTCTGTATGGGGAAAAAAAAGTAAAGTTAAAATTAAAGGGGGCAGCCCCTTTAATTTTAACTTTACTTTTATTATTTTTTGTTATAGTCGTAATAGAAATACACAATCTGTGAAAATTTCAACTCTCTACCTATTAAGGTTCATGAGATACAGCCTTGTGACAGACGGACGGACAGCGGAGGCTTAGTAAGTTTGTACGCACAATATTGAGATACTAGCTAGACTGCCCGTGGCTTTGCCCGGCGAGGATGTCTGATTTCATGGGTTTTAATTTTCTTATTATTGTGTACTTTTCATCAAAAGTATAAAATACTGAATACTGAGTTTCAAGTTAATCGTACTGCGTTTTAAAAATCTTCCATACAAACTTTAACATCCCTAAACACCCTTTGAGGGGTAGTTTTGAAAAACTAATAATGACAAACTTTACTACTTACATAAGCAAGTATTTGTGCTAAGTTTCAAGTTTATTAACCAAAACAATAAGATTTTTCATATAAACTGTATCCCCGTTTTTACCCCCACAGGAGTAGAATTTCAAAAATCGTCTGGGATGTTTCCATAACTTGGGTCAAACATTATTTACACCAATTTTCGAGTTAATCAATCCCCACTAAAATCCTCCGCTGTAAAATTTGCTACCCCTTTTCACCCCTTAGGGGTAGATTTTTGGAAAACCCGGATACTCGTTAGTTAGTCTCTATTTTTGGTCTCAAGTACAAAAACTGAGTTTTGAGTAAATCGGACCGCGTGTTAAAATTCCTTCAAACAAACTTTGACATCCACCAATCCCGTCTTCTGGGGTCGCGGGTTGTTCGAAAGAGATACCGTGGCCCTGCCATTGGCAACTGAAGAAACACGGGTGGGTTTTAGTCAGTAAAAGTATGACACGCCCTTCCGCTCCACCCAGAGCGGGAGAAGTCATTTGATGATTTCCCTTCCACAAAAAAGGGGATAGTTTAGGAAAACTAAAAATGATTAATTTTATAATTAACTTAGATGAATATTCGTGGTAAGTTTCAAGTCTAATAACTCAAGAAATAAGATTTTTCATACAAACTTTCATCCCCTATTTTATTCCCTTAGGGATGAAATTTTCAAAAATTCTTCCTTAATGGATGTTTACACTATATAAGGTATCTATGTGCAAAATTTCATGTCTGTAGGTCCAGTGGTTTGGACTGTGCGTTGATTATAATCAGTCAATGAGTCAGTCAGGACTTTGAATTTTTTATATATTGATTTACAAGACCACAAACTTCTGATAGGTTTTCCTGTAATATATAGGTAAAGAACTATTTTCTGTATTTTTTTCAAAATTTTAGGCTCATTAGTTTCGGAGATAAGGGGGGGGGAATGGTAAATTTTCGTATATTTTCTTAAATAACTTCAAAACTATTTACTTCAAAATTATAAAAAAAATATATTTGAGACCCTCACAGTAAGACCTTTCATTTGATATGTCACACGGTACAGTTTGCAAAACTTTTTTTTTAATTGTACTTATTTTCCCCAAAATCCCACCCCCATATTCAAAATTCATTTATTTACGTTACATGTCCGTGTTTGGGTTACCAAAATACATATGTGTACCAAGTTTCAACTTAATCGGTTCATTAGATTCGGAGCAAATTGGCTGTGACAGACGGACAGACGGACAGACAGACAGACAGACACACGAGTGATCCTACAAGGGTTCCGTTTTTTCCTTTTGAGGTACGGAACCCTAAAAACGAGAAAACTGAAATAAAAGTCGACATAACGGGAATTTGCGAAAAGGAAATTATTCAAATAGTGTGGTTTTTTTAGATAGAAATTCACCAGTTTTCTTGGTCTCTGAGGAGACAGTTAAATTACATAAACTTTTATAAAGAAATGTATTGAAAAGCTGATGTATGATCTTTTCGGATTTCATTTATTACAAGAAAATTTCTTCTTTCAGGTACTAATTCACATGCTTGAGACATGTATACATTCACTCACTGATGTTCAGTTTCTTATATCGATAGCGTGTAATGAATCTGTAAGTATTTTCTTTGTACGTTCAGCAACAGAAGTCAGTTAACACTGCTACTTTTTGACATCATCTAAATTAACACAAAATTATTCGATAAACTGCTTTTTTTCGTTTAACTGTTAAGACTTAATGTTCTTAAAATTTTAAGTACTTATGTTCTGATTTCAATTAAATATTTCGCTTAATAATTTAGATTAAAAAACTGAAAGTGTTAATCGACTTTTGTTGCTGACTGTAGATACAATAGTATTTAAACTAAAGCCTGATTTACACGTTGCGATGTAATTGCTTGTAGCATAATTATACCATATATTTAAAGCAATATCAACATCAACGAACCGGTATTTGGAAGATGGAGGTCATTTGAAGCTTAAATTTTGTTGTATGCTACATGCAAAAAACCTGCATCGTATTTAAATGTGGCTTAATTTATATAAAAAGCTTTCATATTATCTACTGTTTTTTTTTTTCAGTTTATTCCACTGGTATTATTTTTTAATCTTCAATATATCTTAAAAAATATTTGTTTGCAATTGCTGTTCAGCTGGCGTTGTGAGATGTTGTACTCTGCTCTGAAATTGTGTCAAGATTCGTGTACACTTACTTTGAGTTCAAATTGTTCAGGTACATATTATTTGTAATAATTTTTGTTCTTAAGACCGTTTGTTCTGAAAGTAGCAACGTCGCCAATAATAATTGACGACACGGTTGGCGCAGTGGTTGAGCGATTGACTGCTGCGTAGCATGTCGCGGGTTCGATTCCCGCACGGAACAAATATTTGTACGACCTACAAGTATTTGTTTCGAGTCTGGGTGTTTTTCTATCTATAATATGTATGTATTTACAAAAAAAAAATGTATATAAGTAGTTTATCAGCCATCTCGTTACCATAACACAAGCATTAGGTTGCTTAGCTTGGGACTAGATGGCGTTATGTGAAATGTCCAAGGATATTTATTTATTTATTATTATTTATAATTGTCAAACATTTCGTTGTTTCGATTTTTTTTTAAATCTTTATTTTTAAAATAAATTATGATATATTGCTCTGTTTTGCACTAGAATATTGATTATGATTGTAATAATTAATATCGTAACACAGAAGTATTTACTTTTAGGTGTAACAAAAGCATTTGGAAACTTTCCAAAACACCAGCAACTGATACAACACCTAATTCAGTATTATTTTTGTAATTCATATCATAATGTATAATCAGTATTTGATTGCACCCCAAAGTGAGATTCCATAATTTTGATATTGATGAATGAATCAAAACAGCGAAATATTTAACAGTTATTTGTGACTTTACCAACTTTAAAAATGCACCCTCCCGCAGTTTATTTAATTAGTACTTTATACCTATTGAAATTATATGTGTAAAGTATTTATACCAAACGACTGGTTGATACCCACGGACTGGCTTTTACCTTGTCCAGAGACTATGCATTATCATACAACATGGCAACTGGATTTCAAATAGAGCTGTTTAAAGTAAAAAAAGATACAAATCAGTTATGGAAGAACTTCACTCAAATAGATAACTTTTGAGATTTTATAGATAACTAGCTTTTGCCCGCGACTTCGTCCGCGTTTCCGTCGTTTTTCGTAAAAAAGTACCATATGTCCTTCCTCACGGTTCAGTGGTTTTGATGTAACAGACAGATTAACTTTCGTATTTTAGTAGGGAAATATATAATCTTTAATAATCTTTATTTTATTTATATAAAACTGATTGTAGAACATGTAATAGTCCGGGCGGCGGCTGCATGATCACTTACGTCATAGAGTTACTGGAAAATACCACATTCCACGAAAAGTAGACTTAAAATAGGTAGGAAAAAATTTGGTCTGCCGGGGCTCAGCTTGGAGGATTCGTGGCAGTGAGAAGTTATGCTACCCACTTTGGACCATCATTTTACCTCATGTGGTTACTGAACGAAACCTTTTCGTTGGTTTTAGTGTCTATTAGTAGAGTCTGAAAAACTTTGTCGGCCGAGCATGGTGTTGGAGGGTTTCGGAGTCCAACCATTTTTATGGCCACATCGGATGGTCTATTTTACCTCATCGAGTTACAGGGTGAAACCAAGTTCTCCTAGTAGCTAAAATGATGCCCTTTAAAAATTCATTGGTCTGCCAGCTCGCAACCTGGCAGTTTTTGCAGTCCAACCAAATTTATACAGGGTGGAATTTTTAACCACACTTGAATGGAAAGTACTCTAAATACTGGAGATAGCAAATTTTACTCAAAGGAAGCATTCCTTTATTTTTAAAAAGAAACGAATCCGCATTCAAAGATTTTCGAAAATTCGCTTGCCACACTCAGGAATCGAACCGACTAAAATCCGAAAAAATAACACCCTGTACTTTTATGGCATCAATCGATAGGGTCAATCATAAGGATCAAATCTCTCTAACAAACATGATAAATTAAATGAAAGGAAAACCATGAAATCGAAACTTTATATTCAATGGGACAAGATAAAGCACTTTTACGCAAAGGTCCATCAGATTACTTATGTTAACACCTAATCAACTAACAATTAACAATTATCTGTGACATCAGTTATATAAAATGACGACCACTGCCTATATTAATAACCATTTCAATACCTGGATTGGTACAAATGTCACAATCAGATGGCCTGCAAGATCAGCCGACCTCACCTTTTTAGATTTTTATGGGGATATGTTTTAAATCTAATTTACCAAAAATCCGTCCTAAATAGGTAATTGCGAAGTTGCCGTCCTTCAAGTACGCGTGTACAGAGTGTTTGTTTTACGTATCAATTTAACATTTTTAGTGAATATTTTAATATTAAAAAAAAATAAAAACATTTTGTTTTCGAATGGTAATATTTTTTAAAGCATGTATGGATGCTATTCTATTGCAGGTTAACGGGAACGCCCTCTGTTAGTTAACATACTGTATATAAAACAAAGTCATGTTAATTACACCACTTATAAGTCAAGAACAGCTGGACCAATTTTTATGATTTTTGTGTCTTTGGATTTGTCTTCGTCCGGAATAGCATAATAAGTATTAAAACATAGAAAAAATTCACAAAAAAAAATATGAAGAAAATTCATTTTCTCATACATAAAATTTAGACAGGGTAACAACGTCTGTCAAGTCAGCTAGTACGATATAAAACGACAAATTCCAAAAAAATATGTCATAAAAAATAGCGAAACAGGTTACCATTAATCTAATCTTCATCAGAGGAGCTATCTATATTGTCGTCTGAAGAACTATCGTCAAGAACTATATCCTCTACACGCAGTTGTGTAGGATCGCCTTCGAACCATTTAGGCTGCAATTTATTGTCTCTTAAAAACCAACCGCAATGGCTACTAGGGCATGTGGGGTATCATTATGAAAGAGCGCTGTTTGCACTAAAGTATTAAAACATAGAAAAATTCACAAAAATAATATGAAAAAATTCATTTTCTCATACATAAAATTTAGACAGGGTAACAACGTCTGTCAAGTTAGCTAGTACGATATAAAAAGACAAATTCCAAAAAAATATATCATAAAAAAACCGGTCAATAGCGAGTCGGACTCGCGCACCGAGGGTTCCGTTCCGATTTCTGAAAAAGTGTGCTATATGGAGACATAGTTTTATTTTTCGTGTAATCTTTACAGAAATTTCTATCACATAGAATAATTTCATATTTTTCGCTTTGCAAACTTCGGAGATAAGGGGGGGGGACGGTATTTTTTTTACATTTTTCATCAGAAGTCGAAAAATATGCGGCCTAAAAAAAAGAAAAAGAAATGTTTGGGAATGTGCAAACAGCGCTCTTTCATAATGATACCCCACATGCCCTAGTAGCCATTGCGGTTGGTTTTTAAGAGACAATAAATTGCAACCTAAATGGTTCGAAGGCGATCCTACACCACTGCGTGTAGAGGATATAGTTCTTGACGATAGTTCTTCAGACGACAATATAGATAGCTCCTCTGATGAAGATTAGATTAATCGTAACCTGTTTCGCTATTTTTATGATATATTTTTTTGGAATTTGTCTTTTTATATCGTACTAGCTGACTTGACAGACGTTGTTACCCTGTCTAAATTTCATGTATGAGAAAATGAATTTTCTTCATATTTTTTTTTTGTGAATTTTTCTATGTTTTAATACTTATTATGCTATTCCGGACGAAGACAAATCCAAAGACACAAAAAATCATAAAAATTGGTCCAGCTGTTCTTGACTTATAAGTGTTGTAACTAACACGACTTTGTTTTATATACAGTATGTTAACTAACAGAGGGCGTTCCCGTTAACCTGCAATAGTATAGCATGCATACATGCTAAAAAAAATATTACCATTCGAAAACAAAATGTATTTATTTTTTTTTAATATTAAAATATTCACTAAAAATGTTAAATTGATACGTAAAAGAAACACTCTGTACACGCGTACTTGAAGGACGGCAACTTCGCAATTACCTATTTATGAATGACGGGCCGCGCGTGCGGCGATCTGATGTGTCTAGCCCCGCCCCCTGCCCCCGGATGTCCACCTAATTTTAGTCGGAACTAATATCACGCGCTGACCGGACGTGCATTATTTTTGCATTGCAACATCTTGCGTCATTCTTGTGTGAAAAATGCCGTGTTATCAGTTCAGTGCTCAGGAGTATGCGAACATGGTGGTCATTTATGCTGAGTGTAATTATGATGGTGCACGTGCTCTGAGGATGTATGCTGAGAGGTGCCCCAATGCACAAATCAACCGCGGAATTCTCGTGTTATTGTGAGTGCCCTGGTTTTTTTATTTACCTACTATGTTTGCGAATAGGTCCTTCCAAGTCCAAGGTGCCTCAGTGACGCATTCCTTTGTCAGCCGGGCATTTCAGACGGGTTGTTAAATGTTATTGCTAAAACTACACATACTTACATAAATGTTTAATTTTACTGATAACAAACCCGACGACGACGACGTGTCTTTCTAATTCATTATCCGCTAACTAAAGTGCCCTTGGGAACTCTAGTTCCCAGACGTTTGTCTTTCTAATTCATTATCCGCTAACTAAAGTGCCCTTGGGAACTCTTGTTCCCAGACGTTTTATGCCGCCATTATAAAAGTCGCCGCTCGCCATTCAGCGCGGCGCGCGGCGGCCGGTTCGCTCGGCTTCGTGAGTATTCGTGAGACGGTCGGCATCGTGCGTATTGCAACGTTGCCGGTTTGGGCAATGCTACTACGCTAGGTACTATTCCGCGCTACTATTTTGATTTTAAACATGATGTTTCGAATTTATTGTCAATTAATTATTTCTTTGAATTCGGATTATTTTATGCTTAGTTTTCTATGCTGATATTTTTATTTTAATCTATTATTGATATAGATTAACGAGTTTAGGGGAACGCCATCTGTTATTTAACATACTGTATAGACTTTTTGTTTTATTCAAAATAGGTAATTTTAGTTTAATTATTTTGTATAGTTTAATAAAAAATTGTGTTATGTGTGAATCATTTGTATTAAAAAAAAACTATTTTATATTTCAGTTTGCAAATAAAAAAACAGAAATCCAGCAAACAAATAAAAATAAAAATAAAGATAATTGTTAATTGTTAGTTGATTAGGTGATAACATAAGTAATCTGATGGACCTTTGCGTAAAAGTGCTTTATCTTGTCCCATTAATAATAAATAAATAAATAAATAATAAATATCCTTGGACATTTCACACAACGCCATCTAGTCCCAAGCTAAGCAACCTAATGCTTGTGTTATGGTAACGAGATGGCTGATAAACTACTTATATACATTTTTTTTTTTGTAAATACATACATATTATAGATAGAAAAACACCCAGACTCGGAACAAATACTTGTAGGTCGTACAAATATTTGTTCCGTGCGGGAATCGAACCCGCGACATGCTGCGCAGCAGTCAATCGCTCAACCACTGCGCCAACCGTGTCGTCTAATTGATTTCTATGTAGCTTTAACCATTAAGGCTGCACACGCGACGGAAGCTTAAAAAATGGAACAACTTCTCCCGTTTTCCCAACATTTCTCTTCACTGCTCTGCTCCTATTGATTGTAGCGTGATGAAAAGTATACTATAACCTCCCCAGGAGTATAAAGAATAATTGTATCAAGTTTCGTTAAAATCCGTTGAGTAGTTTTTGTTTCTATAAGGAACATACAGACAGACAGACAGACAGACAGACAGACAAAAATTTTACTGATTGCATTTTTGGCATCAGTATCGATCACTAATTACCCCCTGATAGTTATTTTGAAAATATATATCATGTACAGAATTGACCTCTCTACAGATTTATTATAAGTATAGATAATAATAATAAACATGTTGCCCCCTTGTCGCTACGTCACTATGTGCTAGCGACCGTTTCCGGGGACCCATTACTGAGTGTGCAAGTCACCCTAATAATAATAACAATTCCTTTATTGTCAGGCAACTAAGGCCCATAGATAAAATACACAAATTATTAAATAAACTAATACATAATAAAAACGTTAAGAAAACTTGAAAACTACTGCATACGAAGTGATGGCGTCGTGTTACGCTGCGAGGTGTCGCGTAGCTGGCCGCGGCAACGACGATACCGCACACCTTTCGTCCAAAACTCTTCCTTGACATAACTCACCGTTATATTTACAGATGATGAGAAGAAAATGTGTAAAAATATTCAACGTTTCCATGAAGCGAATTTCAGCAAGATTGACCTATGCGGCCTAGCCTCCGTTGACGCAACACTGCCTCTAGGATTGCTAGGATTACTCACTAACTACACTGTTGTGCTTTTGCAGTTTGCGTTCTTGAGAACTTAGAAATAATATTAAATATTTTCTCAATGTAATAAGCGTTTTATTTCTCCTTGGAACGTCTAACAATACTGTTGTCTAAATCTATGTCTAAACAGACAATATTTTTATTTTTGCGCGTGGTCTTAATCAGAACTAACGCCGCCATTTTCTTTTTAGAATACCATTTCACAAAACATTTTCATAATTTCGCTTTTCACTATTTATCTGATTAGAAAGAATATTTATTAATTTTCTCGAAAAATATGGATTGCCTTGTATAAGGAGTGGTACCGTTATAATCAGGGACCCACCCCCTAACAGCTTTATCCCCCTCTTCCTGCCAAACGATACTAGATCCGATCTCCTGTCCGACTGTACAATAATAATTATGTGTTCTGCGTTTTTGTGTTGTTGGTCTGTATTTTATTTCTACTAGCAATATCTATGAAAAGGGTGCATTTATTATATTTGCTAAGTATACTAAACTCTTAAATTAGTATAAAACCGCTTAAGGCGAAAGCTCCAGGGTAGCCCGCGAAATTCAAAATTTCTTACGTTTTTTGCAATTTGTAGGTCAGTGTGAGCTTGTATGTTGATTAAAATATGATTCGCGGCCGTAGCTAATATGGCTTTACAGAATTATAATCATTAGAATCAGCAATACAACTCCATAAGTTAGCATTTATCTCAAACCTCATGATTTCATGAAATCGCTAGATTTGAGGTAAATGCTAACTTATGGAGTTGTATTGCTGATTCTAACGATACCCCTTGCCCCTTGGTAAGACTGGCTGTCAGACTTTCGGGCTTCTGACGACCCGTAACGACTGTCAAAGATCCACGAATAACAGCCTGGACCAACGGCTTAACGTGCTTTCCGAGGCACGGAGGAATCTCGGTATGTAAAGATGGTCCCCCATCCACTGACCAACCCCGGCAAGCGTAGCTTAACCTGACGGATCGACCTGTGCGGCTGCTATTACTTAGCCACAAACTCCTCGACTTACGTGACTAACAACGTTAGATAAGTAATTTTTTATGGAATTTGTACGAAATTTTTACTGTTCAAAGTACATTTTACAAGTTGGTTGACTCGTAAACTTGAAAAGCCTACTTAGCTGTGATAGTTTTCCTTTTAATTTCGTTATATATACTACTACCGTGATTTTTTTCAGTCATCCAAAACTAACCGTTTAGCTGGCAAGGGGGGGGACACTTGACTCTAACAAAAATGAGCACTTAAAAGCTTAATATTTCAGAAACGGATCCCTAAATCGAAAAACTGTCTAGACAAACCCGTAATAACTTTGAAAGACCTATCCAACAACACCCCACACCATGGGGTAGACGAGAAAAAAAAACATCCCCACTTTACGTGTACAGAAGGTACCCTAAAAAAATTTTTTTTTTCATGATTTTATTTTAACACTTCGGCGTGATGAATATGTATATCCATACAAAAGTATAGCTTTCTAGTACTAAGAGTCTCTGAGCTAAGCTGCGGCCGGACAGACAGACAGACGGACGAACACAGCGAAACTATAAGTGTTCCTTGTTGACTATGGAACCCTAAAAACGTTGTTGCGAACAAATTTCAATTATGATTTATTAAATGTTCAAGTGAAGATGATTTAGTTTTGACGTCGGAATCAGTAAAATTAGAGGCAAAGGCAATCGTAGAAAATCTGTTACTTTCAATATCAAAAAAGAGATACCTACATTAAGAACTGTTTCTAACCTCAAATCAGATAAAAAGCAAAACGAATCACAACGGTAAAATGGGCAATTGACAACCAAATCTTTACCAGTATGTTGTCTGTGGTGTAAAATATCGTGCAAAATCGTTGAAACGAAACGTAAAAAAAACCACGCCGTTTGCGTCATGTGTCAGTGACATTTGTTTTCGTTCATTCCGTTTCAACCTAGAAATCCTGCTCAGAAGGAAGTTAGTGTACCCCCACTTCATAGTTAAAATAGGTCGAATCTGTTCCAAAACCGAATCGGGGCACGCCGACTCCACGAAGTCTTTTGGCTGCTACCCCTAGAGTGTATTTTTCGCAGGTTTATGACAAAATCAGGTTTTTAATCAAGAACCGGTCGACGGAGCCCCGCTCATTGTTTAAAGGAACCTAACCTAAACCGAAACTCGGGGTGCCCCTGACGTCGACCATTATCTTCCGGTTTTTGATCAAAAACCTGATATTGTCATAAACCTGCGACATATACACGGCTCCATTAAGTAGTTACACTACCAAGACGTGAGTTCACATCCGTGATAGGCCGAAGTAGGTTTTTGTATTTTGCAAAATCATTTTATTATACAGGGTGTAAGGGACAGCCCTCCGCAAACTGATAGGGTGAATTCAGTATGTCATACTATGATGACCGGTACATGAAATTTTTTCAGGAACGTTATGGGAATCCAATAAACCTGATTTGTTTGTGTTTTTGTGCAGAAATCGGAGCGTCTATTACTGGTTCGGAGGCATAGGTAATAGGTATGCGGTGAGTTCGATGCACTCAGTAGCTAGACAGAAAGTGAACAGCTGATTTCACGCGTCGCTCGTTAGAGTATTTCTACATCCATTGCTGGTTTTTTTTTAGTTTTTTTTTTGCTGTTTTTTTTTACATAAATGGAGTGCTGCGAACAGACAATGTAATTTTACATTGAAATAAAGAAAATATAACTGAAAAAATTATTTAAAAAATGAAAATTTTCCTGAGAAAATTTCCGGTGGAATATGATTCAAAATGAGGAGCTGAATGCACCCTGTTAGTTTGCGGAGGGCTGTCCCTTACACCCTGTAATTAATGTATTGTTTTTGTGAATAAATAAGTTAATGTTAGTATTTATTTTTCAAAAGTCAAATTTTATTATTGTCTTTTTCAATAAAACATTAATACTTTTACTATTGCATAAAACGACCAGCAATAATAGGGTTAACATTTCAATCTGCCTAGACTTTTCCCAACTATATTGGGGCCGGCTTCCAATCTAACTGGATGCAGCTGAATACCAGTATTTTAGATGGAGCGACTGCCTATCTGACCTCCACAACCCAGTAACTGGGCAGTACGATACCCCTTGGTAAGACTGGTTTTCAGACTTTCGGGCTTCCGACGACCCGTAACGACTGTCAAAAATCCACAAATGACAGCCGGGAGCAACGGCTTAAGGTGCTTTCCGAGGCACGGAGGAGTCTCGGTATGTAAAGATGGTTACCCATCCACGGACCAACCCCGGCAAGCATAGCTTAACCTGATGGATCGACCCGTGCGGTTGTTATAATTTAGCCACGAGCTCCTTTCAGCTGAATACCAGTATTACCAGTATTTTACATGGAGCTACTGCCTATCTGACCTTCACAACCCAGTGGGCAATACGATACCCCTTGGTAAGACTGGTTGTCAGACTTTCGGGCTTCTGACGACCCGTAACGACTGAAACATCCACGAATGACAGCCGGGACCAACGGCTTAACGTGCTTTTCCGACGCATGGAGGAGTCTCGGTGTGTAAAGATGGTCTCATCGCATTTCTGTTTTTCAGTTTCTACCTTAATCAGTTTATTATTGATCTTCAGATGTATGAACTCGTGGGGAGGGAGCTCGTGGCTAAGTAATAACAGCCGCACGGGTCGATCCGTCAGGTTAAGCTACGCTTGCCGGGGTTGGTCAGTGGATGGGTGACCATCTTTACATACCGAGATTCCTCCGTGCCTCGGAAAGCACGTTAAGCCGTTGGTCCCGGGTGTTATTCGTGGATCTTTGACAGTCGTTACGGGTCGTCAGAAGCCCGAAAGTCTGACAACCAGTCTTACCAAGGGGTATCGTATTACCCAGTAACTGGGTTGTGGAGGTCAGATAGGCAGTCGCTCCATGTAAAATACTGGTATTCAGCTGCATCCGGTTAGACTGGAAGCCGACCCCAACATAGTTGGGAAAAGGCTAGGCAGATTGAGATGTATGAACGTAAACGAAGCAAAACAAACGAGTATCTAATGACCGAAGCACCACCTGCTTCGGTCATTACATACTGTTCTGTAGTGTCTGTCTACCCCCCCAGCTAAAAGCGTGAGTGTATGTATGTATGTTTAAATCTACGTTGTCTTAAAAAGAACTTTGATGTAGATTTTGTTTTTATTTATAAAAGTGGTCGATACAGACCAATATTCTTAATGGACTATTTACATTCCATTTAATCCACCTCTAATACATTATTTTCTTGTTGATAACAATTGCTATGTTAGTACATATTGCTCATTTGTGTCCGCATAACCAAAATAAAATGAAGTCCGTAAGAGGAAAAAAACATTTAAACAAAACACGAAGTTATCGTGTGACTTATCCGTTGAATAACTTAGTTGACAAAGATGTTCAGTCAATGTTTTTACCGTTAAACCTCTTGCAAAATATTTTATTCTGTCCCAAATATCGAATTAAGGATAACTTTATATATCCAAACAGCATTGCATCGAAGTTGGTGTCATTGTGTGTTATGATGTTATCAATTTTTTTATACATTCTTCGTATCTATGAGTTACGTTTTAGCGAAAAAGTATACAAAAAATATATAAATTATAATATAGCGTACGCTTACTTTGATTTGTTTGTATACTCTATCGGATTCGTTGTCAATTACGTCATCAATGTGTTACAAACGAATAAAAACATAACATTTGTCTTGAAAATTCAGGATATTCACAGATTTCTTAACGAAAAAACTCGTTTTAAGCGGTTCACTATTTGCAATTGGATTATTGTCATCATAATCCACTGTGTTTTCATTTTTGGTGCCACTGTAACTTGGATTAAATTTAGATTTCCCATTCATTACTTGTTGTATGGGTATTGTACCATGTGTTTTGAATTAAACATTATATACGCTATCAGACTTATACAGTTGTTAAGCAATAAAGTTGATTTATGGAACATTCAAGCTCAAAGTTTACAACAGACGGATCATAGCGATAATGAAACTCAATGCAAAAGGATGTATCAAGTTTACGTTAATATTTTGGAATGTTACGATATCTACAAGAATACATTCCAGTATACGGTATGTCTGATTACGGTATACATGATTATCTTAAAGACGATAGCTAAAAGATCCACGAACAATGTAATTTTAATAGCAATAAACATTTTATGTTTACATTTTATTTCCAGATCGTGTATAAAACCGTTGAGTTTTTTGGTCATGCCTTGAGCAAATTACAAATATCAATTGAAATGTTAAAATCAACTGCAAATGGAAATGGAGGCGAAACCGCATTTGTAAGTATCTGTTTATTTATAAAATGTACTATTTTATTTTGTGCAGTTTTTTTACAAAATATTTCATTTCGAAGATTAAAACGATTCCTTTTCAAATTATCTGCAATATGGACGACCCCTAAATAACGTGTTCTTGAATCTACAGGGTGACAGGGAAACTCGATCTATTCCTTCTAGGACGTGGTAGTGGCCCATTTGCAGCAATTACGCACCCCATAAGCCCAGTTGAAAATTGATGGAATTCGTTAAAACCCAATTTTTATGTATTTTTGAAAATTACCCATGATTCGTCACCAAATATCACTTTTCTATAAACTCTAAAATTTAATGTCTTTCATTGTTAATCCATTGGGTTCCTAATATTTTCACAAACCTTTCGATGTAACCAAATTTTCTAAAACATCAAGTTCATGTACGTAGATGAGAAGATAGCTGATTAAATGAAGAAATTGTTATCTTCCTGTATCTATAATAAAATTTTGACATAACTGCTGTCAAAGTTCATATACGTAGATGAGTTTTTAAAATGTTTAGTAAACTTCTAACTGTTTGATCTATTAGAAAATTTGGTGAGATCAAAAGGTTTGTAAAAGTATTGGGTAACTATGGAGTGGTAATTTTAGAGTTTAGAAAAAAGTGGAATTAGTAATGAATCATTGGTAATTTTCAAAATTACACAAAAATTTGGTTTTCTCGAGTTCCATCAATTTTCGCCTAGGCTTTATGTGGTGATTAATTGTTGCAAACGGGTACACTATCACGTCCTAGAAGGAATAGGTCAAATTTCCCTGTCACTCCCTCTATTCTTTTTTGCAGGTTTTTGCAGTTTTTATGATCATCATTTTGTACGTCTGGGTGATAAAGACTTTACTATATGAAATTATATTGAGCTCGTGTTGTGAAAAGTTCTATAAAGCTATGAATGATGTCATAGACTCTTGCGCGCTCATTCTGAAATCTGATTGTACAGGTAATTTTATCGAAAAAAATTAATAATTGATTGAAGTAGTTATGAATAACTCATGTTGTGGGTAGAAATATTAGCCAATTAGTAAAACTGTAACGCGGCTTAATTCGTTTATTTTTTGACGACACGGTTGGCGCAGTGGTTGAGCGTTTGACTGCTGCGCAGCATGTCGTGGGTTCGATTCACGCACGGAACAAATATTTTTACGACCTACAAGTATTTGTTCCGAGTCTGGGTGTTTTTCTATCTATAATATGTATGTATTTACAAAAAAAAAAATGTATATAAGTAGTTTATCAGCCATCTCGTTACCATAATACAAGCAATAGGTTGCTTAGCTTGGGACTAGAGGGCGTTGTGTGAAATGTCCAAGGATATTATTATTATTTTTAAAGTGTCTCTGCCATATCTCGGGACCCTGGGGTCCCGGACTTTTGGAAGGCGTACGAGGGGCCGAAGCCAACTCGCAGAGACCCCTTAGACAATTTTAAATTATGAGGAGGCACCAACCGACGATTATCCCTATATACACTATGCAAGTGCACCCAAGGACAACCCCCGGTTGGTGCAGGACTATTGCAGAACATGGAAACAAAACATATTGGGCTATGGGTTTGGGTAGCTGTGGACTGGTTACCTAGAACTATGAAAGGACTATGGCCCCTGCCTGATCAATGTTTTATTATACACGGAAAAAAAAATGGCAGGGGTTGTCCGAAGGGGTTACCGCGGCCCTGGCATAGGCAACTGAAGGAACACGGGTGGGTTTTAGTCAGTAAAAGTCTGACACGCCCTCCCGCTCCACCCAGAGCGGGAGAAGTTATTTGATGATTTCCCACCCTCAAAAAAAAAAAAAAAAAAAAAAAAAAAAGGGGGTGACTTGCACACTCAATAATGGGCCCCCGAAAACGGTCGCTAGCACATAGTGTAAGGTCCGGAAGTAGTAGGCACCTTACACTTGTACAATAAGTTATAGTTCGCTCACTTGAAGTAGTTAAAGTCAGTTTAGGTGAGTTGACGGAAACCACGGATTTAGTAACACTTGATCGTTTATTAAGTAGCACGATTTACAAGTAAAGATTGGATGCTAATCCGCAGCGCTCGCGTTAGTAGTAATTTGTCAACTAACTTAAAAATATGTTTAACGCTATTAATAAGAGAATGAAGTAAGTAGGTTGCTGCGTATGCAGTTTAATACATTGTACGTGAACCGTACATGCTCCCGAGGGCAGAAGCGTGATGAGCATCCAGTACATAAAGTGAAAAAATGTAAAAGAAAAATACACAAGGCATAATTATAAAAGAAATAAAGTAAAAATAAGGAAGTAAACATTATATTAGGTGTTCAAGTCTGTATCATATCTTGATAGTCAGCATTAATTTGACACTTCCTCGAAGTGAAATAGTTTTTTCGGCCTCACGTCGCTGTATAGTGGCTCCGCTGGTGTCGAGTTAGCCGAGGTTGTCGGATGACGTATTTCATGCATTTCGATGTCCATGTGATTGTCTATACCTTTAGGTTTCTGTTGCTTCGTAGTCTTCGTACACCACCGTCTCTTTATGAAGATGTAGAGAACAAACGAAGTAGATCCTCCCAACAGCAAAGAAGTCACAGAGTAGAGGTAAACGTCATGACTTGAAATCTCTGACTTCTGCGGTAGATTTTCATCCTCTTTCTGGAGAGTCAGTGAGTTTTCTATATTTTTAATATCTGTTGCGGATGTTTCCAGTTCTGTCATATTCAATTGTGCGTTTTTCCAACTTATGTCGAATAAATTGTTGATGCTTGAGTTAATAATGGGTACTTCAATATCCGCTTTCATGTAGTAGTTGCTTCCTAAATGATTGTATGTGAATATTGTCGCGTCTTTCTTTTGTAGTAAGCACTTTGGTTTCAAGGCCATCACTCCGGTACCGTTAATGACCGCTGGCGTAACTTGATCGGCGCATATGACTCGTATCAGCTGTTTGTCGCACAACGTAAACAGCCATAGGTTAGGTTTATGTAATTTGAACCAAGTTTCTTTGCATGTGACGTCATTTATTACACATGATAGTGACGTTTGCTGACTGAATACTTTGGCTTCGCAGGGAGCGCTTTTGTCATGTAAGTTGAATACTGGCTGACGTGAAATGCAAGTGTATTCGTCTTCACCGTGTGACGTACATTGATGCATGTCCTGCTCTTCCATAGTGATGTATGAGTTTTTGACGAAGTTTATGGCGATGAAGTTGGAGTACGGTTGCACCATTTTTAACTTGCCTTGTCTCAGGAAAGGTATAGGTATCACCCGATATATTCTGTAGTCCTCATCACTCGAAAGAGGAACATGTAGCTCAAACAACAAGTAGTTGTTGGTAATCCGAGCTTTGACATGGATTAGTTCGTATATGTCTCGGAAATCATTCTGTATGTCTTTTATGGGTAGAGCTAGTCCTTGAGGTAGTTTTCCCGAAATTACGTTTAGTTGCTCTGTAACTTGAGATGCCGGGAACAAGTGGGTATCCAAATGGCCTCGGTAAATGTTGGTTATTGCATTCATTAGCATTTCTTGAATTCTATTTAGATCGTTCAAAATTAAAGTTGCTGATACAGCGGCAGAATTCACATCGTTTATTAAGTATAATATTTGCGCTCTGTTCTCAATTTTTGTGATAACGCTGCTAGTCTGGTTCATGTAACCTTGGATTATATTAAATTGTTTGTGTATAAATTCCGTGTTGTTTTTTATTACGTTGTTTTCTGCTTCTATTATTAATGTTTGATTTTTCATCAATTGTAGCAAGTAGTTGTCGTTATTTTGTAGGTTTTCAATATCTTTCTCATATTTTTGTGCGAAGTCTACATCCAGGACCCCGAATAGTGTTCTAGCTAGTTTTCCAACTCCGTCAAAGTAGCCTCGTTTTTGTCTTGAATGCTGAGAAAGCAGCATGGAGTTATAGTTTTCCAGGTGACGTAGTTCATGACGTAGGTGGCTAACGACGGGTTCACACGGCGTGTACTCGTGCACTATTCTTTGACACAGTCTATCAATTTGGTTAATGTAGATGTTGATGTTCTTTGTAGCTTGCCAGTACGACGTTAGATTGTAGTAGATCAGTAGCGTCCATTCATCGTGTATGAGTTGTAATTTCCCTGCGTCATCAAAGTAGATCGGTTGATTGTTCATTATGGATGTCAATTGATAGTTGCTTGAGATAGGTGCTGATTGTACAACGCCCATCATTCCTATCATAGTCATAAGAACAAGAGACAGTAGACTTTTTTTGTCGGCTCTTGTGCCCTTTCTTCTCTGACTTGTCTTCATTTCTCTCGCATCTTTGTTAGTGATGTTCACGGTTTCTTCCGTGACTGATCGGTTTTCTTGTATTGGTAATGGTGAAAGTTTGACAGCAGGTCGTTTTATCATTCCTGTCTTTGTTTTGATAGTTGCCACTCGAACTAAACCGTCTTTGCCAGGGTGAGTTTCCATTACTCGTCCCATGGCCCATTTTCCAGGCGGTAAGTTTGTCTCCTTGATTAGTACTACATCGTTAGTTTTGAGATTTTGTACTTCTTTGTTCCACTTGCATCGTTTCTGTAGAGTGCTTAAGTAATCATTGGACCACGCTTTCCAGAACTGATCTAGCATGTGTTCTGTTAGCTGCCATCGTTTCCTCAAATCCATCTTTCTGTCGTCAGGCTCCGGTTGAGGTAGTGACAACGTAGCATTGCCAGTTAGAAAGTGGCCAGGAGTAAGAGTATTGTAAAATTCTTCTGGATCTTCTGTTAGTGGGCACAGGGGCCTTGAGTTCATGCAAGCTTCAATTTTTGCTAGTAAGGTGGTGAATTCTTCCCAAGTAAGTTTTTGTTCGCCTAAAACTCGCCGCAAGTGATGCTTTAGTGATTTAACGGCTGCTTCGAATATTCCGCCCGCACTAGGCCAGGCAGGGGCGTTGAAGTGCCACTGTACTTCCAGTTTCCCGATCTCGTCGAAGAATTCAGAGGAGAGAAGGCGTTTGAAGTTTATGAAATCCTCTTTCAGTACTTTGGATGCTCCAGTGAAGTTAGTGCCGTTGTCTGAGTACATGTGTGCAGGCGTTCCGCGCCGAGCACACATTCTTTGAAACGCCGCAATAAATGCTTCCGTGCTTAGTTCAGAAACTAATTCAATATGTACAGCTTTAGTCGCCATACAAACGAAAACGGCTATGTAGGCTTTTGAGGTCTTCACTCCTCTGCCTTTGTTAAGTTTCACGTCCACATGACCAGTAAAGTCCACACCAGTGTGAGTGAATGGACGACTTGGTGTTATTCGTTGTTTCGGGAGATCAGCCATAAGTTGAGCGTTTTCAGTAGAGTTGAAACGATGACATTTTACGCAACGGCGTATCTTTCCCTTTACTGCCCGATTTCCAGATACTATCCAGTAGCCTTGCCGTAGGTAGGTCAGAGTGAGTCGGGCTCCGCCATGAAGTGTCTTCAGGTGTGCTTGCTCGATAAGTAGTTCGGTGTAGCGACTGAAGTTGGGTATAATGGCTGGATTTTTCATGTTAGCAGGTAGATCAGAATGTTGAAGTCTTCCGCCCGCCCGAATAATTCCTTGTTTATCCAGGAATGGTTTTAATTTGTAAATATTGCTTCTAGGCGAAATAGTTTCGTTTTGCAGTAATTGTTTGTATTCTTGCGCAAACTCGCTTTGTTGGACATATTTCAGTATGTATTCTGCTGAGTATTTTAAGTCATTTGTTGTTAAGTGTGTAGTGCTTGGTCGGCATTTTTGCTTTAGTGATGCAAAATATCGCAATATACGTGCAGCAATTCTTGTTATTCGTGTCAAGGAGCTGTGACTATTTAACAGCTTATAAACAAAGTTTTCAATGTTGTAGGTTTGTGCTCTGATGGTTTCAGGTTCGATTCTGCGCGCAACATTTGTAGTGAAGTAGTAGTTCACGTTGTGAGGAGTTTCTGACTCTGTGAAGTCTCTTATAAACGTGGGTCCGTCCCACCATAATTTGAATCCCACTAGTTTGTTAGGTAGTAAGCCTCTTGAAGCGCAGTCAGCAGGATTAAGTTCCGATCGTACGTAACACCATTGTTGAGGTGGAATTACGGCTTTTATTTTTCCCACTCTATTGGCTACGTATCTTTCCCATCTTGAGAGGTCTCCCTGAATCCAAGCTAGGACAACCTTAGAGTCACACCAGCCGTAGGCTGATACGTTATGTTCCGTTAGTGATTTCTTCACCTTGTCCATGAGTTGTGCTAGAAGTAGTGCCCCGCATAGTTCAAGTCGAGGTAGCGAAGTTTTTTGTGTAATCGCAACCACCCTGGTCTTTGACACTAGCAAGGTGGTCCTGGGATTGCCCTTTTCGTCTATTGTTCGGCTGTATATGACGCAAGCGTATGCTTTCTCGCTTGCGTCGCAAAATCCATGTAATTGTATATTTTTCTGCGTACTACCAATCCATCTGTTTATTTTAATGTTTTTGATTGAATGTAGGTCATTGTTTAGTTGCCACCATTCGTTTTGCAACTGTTCAGGCAGGTCGGCATCCCAGCTAATCTTAGTCATCCACACCCTTTGGAATAGTAGTTTAGCTAGCACAGTTATAGGTGCTAGCCAACCCAAGGGGTCATAGAGTCGTGATATTAGTGACAGTAGTTTTCTTTTAGTAAGTGACCTTTTGTTGTAGTCGTCCAAGGTCCAGTTGAATAAGAAATTGTCTTCCTTTGGACTCCAACTCAGCCCCAAAGTTTTCATTGTTTCAGAGCTTTTGAAGTCGAAAATATTCTTTGATTTTTGATCTTCATTTAAGTGACGTAAAAGCTCAGGATCGTTGCTTGACCACTTGCGCAAATTCATTCCTCCTCCTTTTAGTAGTTCGATTATAGTCGTTTGTATTTCTCTTGCTTGCTCGATCGAGTTGTGACCGCTAATGAGGTCATCGACGTAGAAATGATTCAGCAGTATTTCAGCGGCCTTGGGGTATTTGTGACCATCATCAGAAGCTAGTTGTTTAAGTGTTCGCATTGCCAGCCAGGGAGCACTCTTTGTTCCGTATGTCAATGTTTGGAGTTGATATTCTTTTAAAATGTCTGTTGGTTGGTTTCTCCAAATAATTTGTTGTAGTTGTTGCTGTTCAGGATGACACCATATGGAACGGTACATTTTTTCTATGTCCGCTGTGTAGACGTATTTGTAGCCTCGCCATTGTAGTATTAATGCCTGGATGTCTTTCTGAAGGTTAGGGCCCTTTTCCATGACATCGTTAAGGCTACAACCACCTGTGGTTTTCTGTGAAGCATTAAAAACTGCTCTCAGTTTAGTTGTACTTGAGTGTTCTCTTAGTACCCCGTGGTGCGGCAGGAAAACTTGATCCTTGACGAGTGTCGTGTTTGAAAGCTTCATGTGACCCAAATCGATATATTCATGAATAAAGTCTTTGTACATTGAAGCGAGTTTGGCATTTCTCTCGAATTTCTTTTCCAGTTGCAAAAATTGCGAGATAGCTATCGATTTTGATCGCCCCAGTTTTTCTTCGTGGCCAGAGATCATTGGCATTTTCACAATATATTTTCCGCTGGAATCTCGTTCAGTAGTAGCTTTGTAGTAAGCTTCACACCAGTCATCTCTTGATGTATCTTCCTCATTTTGAAGAATGTCTTCTGTTTCCCAGAATGTCTTTAAGTCATTAATGTCGATTAGTGCTACATGACAGTTGAGAGTTTCTAGTTTCCCGCATAGTATCCAGCCTAAACGGGTCTGCTGAGCCGTCGGAGTGTGAGTATCTCCTTTTTGGACCCCTTCTAGTATTACTTCAGAGTAAATATCTGCTCCCAGCAGTAAGTCCACGTTTCTTGATAAGTTAAAATCAGGATCCGCTAGTGGTAAGCCTCGTAAGTGAGACCAGTCGCTTTTCTCGAAAGTTTTGTTTGGCAAGTTGTTCGTAATTTTTTGCATTATGAGGGCGCTAGTGGGGAATGCGAAGTCAGTGCAGTGTGATTTACATTCCAGATCTAATCGTCCTTTACAATCTCCCGATATACTTCCCACGCCGGAGATCGTGGCGTTCAACCTTTTTCTTGGAAGTTTCAGTCTTTGCGCCGCATTCTCTGTGATGAGGTTAACTTGTGACCCTTGGTCAAGTAAAGCTCGCAGCGTTATAAAGTCTCCCGTCGACCTCTTTACTTGAATTTCGACTGTGGTAAGTAAAATTTCCGTAATGTTCTTGTTTGATAAATGGTTCGAGCTATGCTGATCAGCTGTTGAAGATCGGTGCTCCCGTTGTTGGAAACGCTGATCCATATTGTTGTGATTCACGTTCGACCTTGGTGCCAGTTTCAGCGCTGAGTAATGTAGTAATGTATGATGAGGTTTGTTGCATTCTTTGCAAGTTTTGTTTGACGCGCATTCCGCGTCGCTATGCTTATACAGACAATTTTTGCAAATCTGCAATTTCCTTACTGTGTCATTTCTTTGCCTTGTGTCCATATTGACGAACTTTGGACACTGCATTAGGACATGAGAATCGCTGCATAGAGGGCATTTCCCGAATGACGTATGATATGTTTTAGAGAATTCTTTTCTGTTGAATTCAGATGATTTTTGCGAGTTGTATCTCATTTTGTTGTTGTAAGCCGGTCTCTGTTGACTTGTAGCTTCTTTCTGGTAGCCTTTAGCTGATTCCAGCGCCATGAATTTTGACTCCAGAAAGGCCAAAAATTCACCCAACTCTGGGACCTCCCTTGGATGTTCTAGCTCTCTTGTGTATTCAGTATAAGATGCTGAGTCCAATTTCTGCCCCATCAAATACACGATAATCGGATCCCAGCTGTTTAGACAGATAGTTTGCAGACCATTCATACACTCGTTAATTACATCATGCATTTTCTTCAAGATAGCGCCGTTGGCCTGGTGAATTGTCGGTAAATGCATTAAAGTATTCATTAAGTTCACAAATTGAAGTCTTCTGTTATCATATCGTTGAGTGAGAATTTCCCAACAAGTTTCGTAGTTTTCTCCGCCAACTAGATGTTGAACCAGTCGTTCAGGCTCTCCTTTCAGCTTGGATTTTAAATGCTGCATTTTCTGCGACCTTGAGAAGTTCACATTGTTGTGGATAGTCTCCAGAAACATATCCTTGAACGTAATCCACTGACTGTAGTTTCCAGTGAATTCTGGTAATTGAATTCTTGGCGCAGAGTTTTGATAATGCGTACCAGTCCATATTTTACAGTTAAGGGACCTTTTCAGTACTTCATATTGTCGTTCTTTATTGGCGAATAGTTGGTTATATACTTCATTTGAACTTTTCAGCACAGCTTCTAGCTCCCAGTGACATTTTTCTACGGTTTGCCACTTACTTTTCAGTTCATTTAGTTGATCTTCTAACTCCCATTTTTCTATCACACAGTCTACATCAATTTTTGACATAGCTCGCTCCAGAGCCTTTATGTGGCACTCTTGTCTATCCAGTAGTTCTTTGGTCTTGGTATCTGTTCCCTGAGGATGCGGGATGACAACTTCTCCTTGTTTCCCATCAACACCCAGTAGCCGCTGTAGTATGTCCAGCCTAGTAGTTTCGTAAAGATGCTTAGTTTTTTCGTAAATATTCTCAGTAAAATATTGAATACCTCTATCCTCCCGTTCCAGAAGTAAATTGTGCCTGCTTGTGAAATCTTGCCAGAGATTTTCCAATGACACTAACCTTTGAGGTAAGTATTCCTTTCCTTTCCGAGTCGCACTGTCCTTTTGGTAGTTTGAACAAAGTCGCTTGATTGACTCGAAAACTTCATTTTGAAGAGTAATTTCGCTCATCTTGAGTTTTTCGATTAGTTAATCGAAATAAGTTTAGTAGTTGTATATATTGCAGCCACAGCAGCAGTAGTAGTAGCAGTAGTAGTAGTAGTAGTAGTAGTAGTAGTAGTAGCAGCAGTAGTAGTAGCAGCAGTAGTAGTAGTAGTAGCAGTAGCAGTAGTTGTAGTTGTAGTTAGTTCTGCCAGTGGACGGTTCCTCTAGTTGTCGAAGGCTCGTCCAGCAGTTGAAGTTGGTTCCGGTACTCAATGCGCCTGTACTCGAGCTAGGTATGTGCGCCTTCTCAATCCAACTGGGGCGACCCTCTTCCGGGAGACCAGCTGAACCGATTCGCTACCGTAACAGGAGAAACAAAAACACTAAGATACACGAATGCTCGAAGGACCATTAAATGTAAGGTCCGGAAGTAGTAGGCACCTTACACTTGTACAATAAGTTATAGTTCGCTCACTTGAAGTAGTTAAAGTCAGTTTAGGTGAGTTGACGGAAACCACGGATTTAGTAACACTTGATCGTTTATTAAGTAGCACGATTTACAAGTAAAGATTGGATGCTAATCCGCAGCGCTCGCGTTAGTAGTAATTTGTCAACTAACTTAAAAATATGTTTAACGCTATTAATAAGAGAATGAAGTAAGTAGGTTGCTGCGTATGCAGTTTAATACATTGTACGTGAACCGTACACATAGTGTCGTAGCGGCAAGGGAGCAACATGTCCTGAGGTGCTTGTGAGGAGTGGAGAGGTATTAAAATAAAATAAATAAATAAATAATAAGTTTATTGTACAAAGAGAAACACATAGAACACATACACTAAACATGATAGTACAAGTGGCAGTCAGACAGGTTGAACAGCTGGCTCCTGAACTAAGTAAAAAGATACTTGTATCTCAGGAGCCAAAGTTCCTCATAAACATTGAAAAGTACAACTAAATACAATCAAGCTCAGTAGTTACTATAATGCTTTACATTTGTGAACATCGAACACATTTTATGCAAATGTTATATTGATTTTAATAGAGAGAAACCGAAAAAAAAAAAAAAATACATTTAAATTACAGAAGACATTCCAACGATCACCCCATGAATACCTTACTCAGATAATCATGAGGCGACCGCCAGAATATCCTCTGTATCGTCGTAAGACAAATTCTGCAACCAATTAGTCAGCTTTGCTTTCAGCGCAAACTTGGTCAACGTGTAAATATCAATTAACCGATGTACCTTATTATAAAGACGAGCACTTAGAACTGGGTAATGGCGGCTAGCAAATGCAGAACGACATTGGACGGAGTCACAGACTGGACGACCTCGACGTCTTAGAAGGATGTTTGAGTCTAAAGGTAGGATGGAGTGACGGCGTAAGACTACACGCAAAATGAAGAGTTGTCGCACAGTGAGGACTTGAGATTCAGAGTACAGCAGGGCGGTTGGATAATCTCTACGCTTAAAATGCATAACCTTTAGAATCACCCTTTGAGCACGTTCTATTTGAATTAGAAGATTTTTATAAGTGCCTCCCCAAACTGTAATGCAATAAGTGATAATTGATGCACATAGACTCTGGTAGACCAAAGACAAGGTAGCAGGGTCAGCTGAATGTCTTAACTCTTTAAATATGAATATGAGCTTTCTTGTGCGTGAACATAATGCCTCGATGTGGGTGCGCCAGGTTAGTTTTTCATCAATGTACACCCCTAGGTATTTGATACTCGAAACTATGGAGAGTGTAAGACAACTGCAGCTGATATCATGCTCTGCACAGGAATGGGCTTTTACTAAACTAGACTCGGTAGGTAAAGGAATAGAATTCGGCAAGGAAAAACGTAAGAGTTTGGTCTTCTCAATATTGAGAGTCAAGAGATTAGCTGAAAGCCACTCCATCACAAGGCGGAGAGAGTGTTCCGTTCTTTGTTTGGCCTTCTCCCAGTCAACATCGTATACAATAAGCGCTGTGTCGTCAGCGTAGGTGAATATATCACAGTTGGGGATAGACATTTTGCACAAATCATTAATGTATATCAGGAACAAGGTAGGTCCTAATATACTACCTTGTGGTACCCCAAAACAGATACATTCATCTTCGCTGACAAAGGAATTGACTTTTACACGCTGAGTTCTTCCAGATAAGTAATCTGTGAACATTTTCAACGCAAGGCCACGTATTCCAATTTTTTCCATCTTCAAAAGCAAAGTGGGGACAGAAACCGAGTCAAATGCTTTACATAAATCAAGAAAAACACCATAGCATTTTTGCTTTTTATCCAGATTAGAAACAACACTGTTAACAAGATCTTGGACAGCGTCTTCAGTGGAGATCCCCTGTCTAAATCCGTACTGATTATTGGCAATTATTTTAAATTTAGAAAGATATGAAGTTAAGGATTTATTTAATATTTTTTCAAGGATTTTAGACAAGGAACTCAAAACAGAAATCGGCCTATAATTAGACACAATGCTTCTGTCCCCACTCTTATAAATTGGATGGACTATGGCTTTCTTAAACACTCTAGGAAAAATACCAGTATCAATTGCACGATTACATATGTGTGTTATGGGTGAACTGAGTATAGAGCTGGATTCTTTAAGTATTTTTACAGGGATATTATCGTGGCCAGTGGCACAATCCGCTCGTAAACTACAAATTATCCCATACACCTGTGATGCGTCAACTGGCATAATAACGAGGGAATTGGGAGGAGTCGGCTGCGTTGAATTATTTAAGGGGGGATTACTGGGAGGCTTAATGTTTGAGGCTAGATTTTCGCCCACACTCACAAAGAAGTTATTTATATGGTTGATAGACGATTTTACGTCAGTTGAGCCCAGGATAAGATCATCGGGTGACTGGGTCTGAAAACTGGAGTTGGTAATGGCTTTGACTGCTTTCCAAGTAGCTTTGATGTTATTTTTAGCCTTTATCAATTCGTTCCTGTCGTGTGTATGCTTCAGTTTCTTCAATAGATTATTCAAAAAGTTTCGGTAACGCGTGTAGGTAGTTTTTAATATATCGTTATCGGGTGACGAGGTCGATTTTTGGTGAAGGTTATCGCGGTTTTGGATGCAACGGACAAGACCCGCTGTCATCCATGGTTTGAGAACTCGGGTTTTGTTAGATACTTTAACAGTTTGTGAATGTTTAGAGGAAATTTGTGTAATTATATCAACGAGCAAATCGGCCGCCCGGTTCGGATCGGATTCATTTAACACAGGGCTGAAGTCAGTGCTGTCTAGTTCGCTTTTGATGGCTGAATAGTTTAAACGGTAAGTGAAGGTGTTTGGAGTTTTTACAGTGTTTTTGTTATTTTTAAGACACAAGATGATAGGAAGATAGTCAGTTATGTAGGTTTCGAGTATAATTACACTAGCAGTATTTTTAGTTTTTAGTAAAATATGGTCTAGGCAATTTCCTGATCTAGTGGGGTGCACATGAGCCGGAAGTAATCCAAGCGAGGCACTGAGGGTGAGGTAGGGATGCGAGTGACGGTCATGATTATTCGGTTTGATATCGATGTTCATGTCCCCGACTAATGTTAAGTTTTTGAACCGTTTTAAAGAACGAACTAAGGTGTCTAGACTGTTGTAGAAATTTACAAGATCTGAGAAAGATGGGGAGCGATAAACACAAATTATAGCCGTATTGCCCATATAACATACCAAACAATTGGCATCTTGAAAGGAAGGTTCGACGATAGAGCATTGAATGGTGCTCTTTGTGTAAATCACAATACCGTCATTTTGGGTAGGATTATTTTGACTGGCATGACACGAATAACCTTGGATAGTCGGAAGTAACCCGGTAACTTTTAACCAACACTCCGTGAGAACAATGACATCATAGTCTATTTTAGTCGTAGTTAGCATCGTAATGAATTGATTAAAGTTTTTATTAATGCTTCTGATATTTATGTGGATTAATTTGAGATATAAGTGAGGGTATCTTACAAAACCCGAAGAACGTTCTGGTGAGCATATATGAGAATTAGCTATAGTTATGTTATCAATGTCTGTATTTATGTTATTTATATTAGCCATTAGTAGAGGTAAACTAGCAAGTGAAAGACAGGGACAAGCAACAAGCAATGCAACGGTTGAGAAGTGGTAGGTGTGTCGTGCAACATTTTCATACGTAAAATTGCGAAAATTATGTAGTGTGTGCTAGTAGCGACATTATACAGCTGTATTTTTAAAACAATGAAGTAAACAATTAAAAATGTACATAAAACTTAAGAATAAAATAAAGTTGATTAAAAATAAAAATAAAAAGGCTACACACCAAGAATAGAGCAGCACATGCATAATATGTACTGTAGCATAGAATAAAACGCCAATTTAACTATGTAAAGAGACGCATGAACCTACATTGAACTAGTTGCCAATAAACCTCGTAAAGAACAGACGTATTTCATTTTAAAATCCAATGACACAGTGCAATCAAAAGTAAACCTTATCGCCCAATACACCACGGTTCTCAGAACAATCCCAGAGCCCGGAAGATGGTCAAGATCCCTACAAACACTTACTGGAATACTTCCTTCCTCCGAGCACGTTTGCTCTTGCGAATCTCTACTCAAGCCAGCCAATAAAGGCAAGAATGAGGTGGGAGCTCTGTTCCCGTCATTGTTCACTCCAGCCGGCCAATAAAGGCAAGCGAGAGGTGAGGGACAAGACTTCTCCCGGGAGATAGGGTCCGTGGGGTCGCTACTGCCCAACAGCTCGCCACATGCTGCCCTGCGGGTTTCTGTATCTCTCTTGGTCTGGCTCTTCATCCTAGACCTGTTCCGGCAGAGTAACTCTACAGGCACAGACCTAGAATTCGGAGCACGCAAGCCCCACCACGACGTCAACGTAGAGATACTGCGGTGGGGTTATTATTATTATTATTATTTGGTCGAATTTGTGGGGAGACAAAAGTTTTAGGCATTAGTGGAGTAGAACATAGAGGTTTTTGTTGCTTTTAACTTATAAAATTTTGTTTCCTAATGAATGCGGGACTTGATTCACTTATGTAAATATTGCAGATGCTGAGAAAAAAATGTGCAGCAATATTAAACGCCTACACCGAGCCACATTCGACAAGATAGATGTCTGTGGAATGTTCTACGTTGATGCTGCTTTTCCATTAAAAATTATGGCTTTAGTGACTAACTATAGTGTCGTTATTTTGCAGTTCGCGATTTTATAATACCGATTAAATCCACTTTGATTTTTGGTTTTAACTTTATGACTATGAATAAAAATATTAATAACTTACATTAACTTTCATTACATATGAAGGAGTGTTGATGATATTTGACACAGAGTCACTCAAAAAAGTTATATCTACTGATATTTCAAATTAGACATCGAACTGAACCGTCCGGACTACAATGTTGAATTTGCAAAATGTTGAATTTGTAAAATGTTGAATTTGTAAAATGTTGAATTTGTAAAAAGTTATTTTATCGAGAATATTCTATTGTAGTCCGGAAGGTGTATTTTTATTTACCAACGTACTAAACTAAAAAAAAAACACTTTACCTCCTACTTGTAATCCTTAACTAAAAAACCAACCGTGTCGTCAGTTAAGTTAATGATTACAAGTGGAGCTTCCACTTGTAATCATTAACTTAACTGACGACACGGTTGGCGCAGTGGATGAGCGATTGACTGCTGCGCAGCATGTCGCGGGTTCGATTCCCGCACGGAACAAATATTTGTACGACCTACAAGTAAAAAATGTATATAAGTTTATCAGCCATCTCGTTACCATAACACAAGCATTAGGTTGCTTAGCTTGGGACTAGATGGCGTTGTGTGAAATCCAAGCATATTATTATTATTAACTAAAACAACAAAAACTCTTTACTTGTAATCCTTCATTAAAAAAAAATCTCCACTTGTAAGACATGTGACATCCACCCGCACTGAGCCCGCGTGGTGGATTACGGCCCAATCCCTCGCAGAGAGGAATATTATATGATTTCATCTATAATATGTTTGTTAAGATTGTTGATCAATTTGGTTACCAACCGTGGACAGTGGAGAGCAAACTGATGCCGCTTACTTTGATTTTAAAAAAGCATTCGATCTGGTAAATAAATATGTTTTGCTGAAAAAATTAGCGGCCGTTGGTTTCACTCCATATCTGCTAAGGCTTTTTGCAAGTTACTTGGCGGTAGGCAACAGTACGTAGAGTATTTGGGCCACAAGTCAGAGACATCTTTTGCCAGGTAGGGGGTGAGTCAGGGCAGTAACCTTGGGCCTTTGTAGTTCATTCTTATGATTAATGATTTGCCAGAAGTTATTAAAGACGCCAAATGTTTACTGTTTGCTGATGACCTCAAGTTGTCGCTGGAGATAAGTAAATTGCAGTTCTGTGAAAGGCTTAAAGTGACCTAGAGCGCTAATGTACTCAACTTCATTTATTTTGGGTAGGGTTAGGCATAACAAAGTGAGGGGAGAAATCTCACACCCACCTCGTACATATTCAAAATACTTAGAGGGAAGGTACATAATGCGGACATATTAGGGCCCATAAAAAAAAAAAACACAATACATATTAGATCTGTAAAATTTCACAATACTCCGTTTCCTGTGGCAACACTACAGCTAACAGCTGATTTGAATTTGTTCTTGATAATTTTAGCTTAAATATTTAAATTTTATGTTTGTAAGGCCTATTTCCAATTACTCATCAAGTAAGTAGGATAATACTGTGTATTTTGTATTAGATTCACATACTAAGTGCAAAATAAGTGATATTATATCAATGTGAATCGGTGACAGTTGCCGGCACAAGTGAATTTTTGCATTGTCATCTAGTTATCAGGTACAATATTCAGTAATTTACTTTCTTTTATTTTGTTTACGTGTTATATCATTACACCAGCAACTTATTTCACTTTTAATACGGTTACTTGTTGATGCCAATGACCTTTGTACGTAAACATAACCCTAATTTGGTTTGATGACAGAACTCCTTGCTTGTCATCTAATCTAAATTTCGAAATTTCGTTTTCTTTTTAAACTAATCATCTTTTAAACTGCTGCTACAACTACCTACTCTCTTCTAATTTGTTTGTCTTTTCCTTATTAATAATGATGACTCGCAGCGCCCGTGCTCGCCATGAAGAGTCCAAACTCAGCCAGGCTTTGAGCGAACTAAAGGCGTCAAAGGAGTACTGTGACCAACTAAATAAGGAAATAAATGACAATGAAAGAGTGCTCTTTGATGCCCATGAATTGAATAGGAAGTTAAAAAATGAAATGGCTCAGATACATATTCAATACAATGATGCCATAGAAGCCCGGGATAGACTCCAAATTGTTGTGGACGGGTTCAGCCAATGTAGCATAGAGTATGAACAAGCTCTTAGTCACAAGCATTTACTTCAACAGCAGCTGCATGAGGCTCAAAGTCAGATTACAGAACTTGAGACCACAAATCTTAACATCACTGCCTCGCTGAATCAAAGTCTGTTCAGCGAATTGGTGTCTATTGCCCCGTCAATGGTTTCTGCCATAAACTCCACATGCAATATTGATTTGACAGGTGATGATGAATCAGAATCATGTAATTCAGTAAGGGTAGTCACCAGTAAAAACAAGCTAAAAAAATACATTAAAATTAATAAATACATTGTAAAAACTCAAAGAATGGTAAAAAAACAAAAATTCTTCACCAAAAATGTTAAACTTCATAGAGATAGATTAAATTTAGTTAAACAATTAGATAACTATTCTTTTAATTTGGAGCAAAGCAATAGGAAATACAACATTGACACACAGGCCTTGCAATCTCAACTTGACCATCTAAAGGAGAAACTTAGTTTAATGACCGACAAGTATAATACCTCCGAGGATCTGATAAGGGAATCTGTGTTGGCTATGAATGAGCTGGTTAACTCACAAACCAACAACTGTGAGTGTTGTCAAACAGCGTCCAATGTACCTACACCAGACCATTCATCGTCAACATGCAATACCACCTTTCCGCAGCCTTGTGTTGATTTGACAATTCCTGTTATTAATAGTTCCAATAAAAAACATTGTAAACCAATTGTAAATAATGAGATTGTATTATTTTGTGATGAGATTGGAAAGGATTTAGGTCACTTGTTGATACATAATTATCCGGGACACTCAATAATTAATTACTGTATGCCTGGTTGTTCCTTACTTGATATTATGAAAGAAATTATTAAATGTAACTTTAGTCAGGAAACAACATTATTAATTTTTATGGGAAATAGGGGAAATGTGAACAAAGGGGAATTGCTCAAATATCATAAAACATTGTGCAACCTTAGATTGAAAAAAATTGTGTTGTTTACATTCCCTTATAGTAACAGTTTGCCACAGGAAGAAAATAACATAAGATTTGACATTAACATGACTTTGCACAATTTGACATATAATGATAGTCTATTCCATTTAATTGATACTAACAATTATGTTAGTAATTTGTATTTGACAAAAGATAGACATAATATTGTTATGTACTATCTTTCTAATTATCACAAAAGACAGATAGCTGTGTCGCTATCATATTTTTTTTCTATTTCAGCCAAAAATTTGGCTAAACAACTTGCTTCTTTTGAGCAATGCAATGACATTTTAAACAATTCTGCCAATAATTTGGCCACAATTATTAATGACATTGATTTTCATTTAAATTAGAAATTAGGACAAAAGAGGCAACCTCTTGCAAAAATGTAAGGAAGGTAAAATCAAATAAAAGTGTAAAAAATTTAAATAGTATCAACCTGGTGCATCAAAATATTCAAGGTTTTTTGAACAAAGATTTAGAAGTAGAATTATTCCTGAATTGTAACGATATAGACATTCTTTGTTTGACAGAACATTGGCTTAAAAGCCACCAGTTCATGTTCAATTTTAGTAATCACCAGGTTGGTAGTTCGTTCAGCAGAGTAAATGCTATACACGGTGGCTCATTAATTTTAGTAAATAAACAGCTTAAATTTAAAGATCGTAAGGATATTGTGAGCCTATCTGTTGAGCGGACAATTGAATTAGCCTGTATAGAATTGGAGCAGTTCATTATATTAAGTGTGTACAGGCCTCCATCAGGATTGTATGATTGTTTTGAGAAGGTTATGGATGAAGTTTTGCACAAAATCTATAATTCTAACAAGTCTATCATCACTTGTGGTGATTTTAATGTTAATTTGTTAGAAAATTCTGGGTCAAGTACTAAAATTATAAGTTTGTTTCAGTCATACAATCTTGCTAACCAATTTTTAGAGCCCACTAGAATAACTCCCACTAGTGCCACATGCCTAGATAACATTTATACAAATATTACACCAACCCACAAAGAAATTATTAATTTATTAGACTCAGATCATTGCGGACAATTGATTACCATTCCAAATCTAATAAAAAAAAATACTAAAAAGGTTATCACTGTTAATCCAAAAACAGCTGATCGTTTGGAATCATTTAAAACTAAACTTTTGAGTAAATTACCACTTTTGTCAACTAATGATGACCCTAATGAACAATATAATGATTTTTTTAATATGTATTGCACACAATTTGATAACACTTTCATTCCAAAGGCATTCTCGGTTAATAATAACACTTGCTTCAGTGACTGGGCCACCATTGGTATACATAAAAGTAGAAAACGACTTTATGAGTTGTATGATGAACGGACTTGTATTAACACTGCTGAATTTAATTTATATGTTAAGAATTATTCTAAATTATTTAAAAAAGTTTGTTGTATGGCCAAGTCATGTTACTTGAGTACAAAAATTAAAAATAGTAGTAATGTAATAAAAATGACATGGAATATCATTAATAGCGAAACAGGAAGGTCAAGCAACCGAAGTAGTGACTACAGCCTTGCTATTGATGACAACATAATTAAATCAGATTCCCAAGTCGCCGCGGCCTTTGAAAAGTTCTTCGCTGAGATTCCCGTATCAACTACTAAATCTCTAAGGTCATCACCCACTGCTGCAGAGTCTTTACTTAAAGAAAACGTTTCAGTTTGTGATTCTGAGTTTAAATTCCAATATGTTACCTGTAGAGACATAATTAAAACCTTTCACACGTTAAATATTAAAAAAACTGCTGATCTATGGGGTAATTCTGTGGACGTTGCTAAATCAATTATAAACATTGTAGCACCTACTTTAGCAGTTATTTTTAACAATTGTATTGACCGTGGTGAGTTTCCTGATCTTATGAAATATAGTAAAATAATACCGTTGTTTAAATCGGGTAGTACATCTGACCCTACTAATTATAGACCTATTTCAGTGCTACCTACTTTTAGTAAAATTTTTGAAAAAGTTATTTTAGATCAACTGCAAAGATTTTTTAATAAACATAAATTATTACATAACAAACAGTTTGGTTTTACAAGGGGTCGTTCGACTACTGATGCCGGTGTTGAACTTTTAGGTCATGTTTATAATGCATGGGAGGATAAATGCGATGTTTTGGGCATTTTTTGTGATTTGTCCAAGGCATTCGACTGCGTTCTTCATGAAACATTAATCAGGAAACTGCATCACTACGGAATCCGGAATGCCTCTCTGGATCTTCTCACTTCTTACTTAAGTGATAGGATTCAAAGAGTTGATGTTAACGGGAAAAGATCACCCGGATCCGTAGTAACAATGGGGGTCCCCCAAGGCTCAATTCTTGGCCCGTTTTTGTTTCTTATTTATATTAATGACTTGCCTTACCTCATAAAGGATAATCATGATATAGTGTTGTTTGCAGATGACACTTCACTTTTATTTAAACTCAAACGTCAGCAGCTGGTTACTGACAATGTAAATAGCGCCCTCGCAAAAGTAGTTAACTGGTTTAATGTTAATAACCTACTTCTTAACGAGAAAAAAACTAAGTGTATTAAGTTCACTATACCTCATGTTAGACAAGTAAAAACTAGTGTTCTCATAAAGGGTGAAGAGTTGATTCCCGAAGATACCACAGTGTTCTTGGGCATAACTTTGGATGCCAAACTTCAATGGGGCCCCCATATAGATAAATTGTCGAAAAAGCTTAGCGCTGCAGCATACGCCGTTAGGAAAATTCGTGATTTAACTTGTTTAGAGACAGCCCGTTTAGTTTACTTTAGTTATTTTCATAGTGTGATGTCGTACGGTATTCTGTTGTGGGGAAATGCCGCCGATATTCAGACAATTTTTGTTTTACAAAAAAGGGCTATTCGTTCAATTTACAAATTAAGTCCCAGACACTCCCTCAGAGATAAATTTAAAGAAATTAATATAATGACTGTGCCTTCTCAGTATATCTATGAAAATCTTTTGTATGCTCATAAAAATATCAATTTGTTTAAAAAATACAGTGACGTCCATAATGTGAATACTAGAAACAAACACAAATTTGTTGTTCCTACAACCAGGCTGAAGAAAATAAGTGGTTCGTTTAGTTGCCAATGTATACGTTTTTATAATAAACTACCTAGCCACATTCAAGAACTAAGCCTTAATAAATTCAAAAATTGTATAAAGCGGAAACTTTGTCAGAAAGCCTTTTATACTGTCAAAGACTATATTGAGGACAAAAAGGCTTGGGTTTGAGCTGCTCCAATAAATTTACACTATTAATGTTGATTTAAATACCTTTTTACATATTCTATACAATGACATGAATATTTTGTTTGTTATACTATTTTTAATTATTGTGAATGTGAAGACTACGTGGATCATTGTTTTTTATTTATTTTATCCTTTTCTCAGTTTTAGTTATAGTCTGACAGTTTGAGTAATTTATGCGGCCTACCCAAATGTCTTTTCTTTGGTATTGTTCGTCGAATCGTTAAGCTCCTTAAGTTTTGAGTTGAGCTGCACGATTACTGACAAATGCGTGCACTGACTGGACAGGTCCACTCAATCTGTGTGGTTCTTTCATCAAAAGACCATTTCTGACTGCAATCTACATGGTCTTCACATGATCTGACCAAGATTATGTCTGGACTTTAAAAGAGACTGTGACCTCTGAGTTTGTTTCGGCGTTTCTTCTCAGAGTAGTCAGATAGGAAACGTCGAACTCATCTAGTTTAAAAAAAAATATGTTTGACGTGTAAAAGTGTTTGTACAAACCTACTTACAGAAAATAAATCATTTATCATTTATCATTTACTGCCACAGAATGAAATTTTAATATGTACAAATAAATGAATGAATAAAAATTGAAAAGGTCAGAGATCATCTGCCTAGCCTTTTCCCAACAATGTTGGGGTCGGCTTCCAGTCTAACCGGATGCAGCTGAATACCAGTATTTTGTGTGTTCCTCTGTGGCCGGACCACAGTTCAGTACTCAGATGCTATAGTTCGAAATAATACCTACCTAAAGTCTACTTTCATCGGAATCTATATCTATAAAAGGATAGCGTTACTGACTGACTGACTGACTGACTGATCTATCAACATACAGCTGAAACCACTGAACGGATTGGACTGAAATTTGGAACACAGGTAGCTATTATGACCTAGGCATCTGCTAAGAAAGGGTTTAAGGGCTAGGACCCTTAGGTGCCGAGCAAAAAGAAAAAAAGTCTGAAAGAACGCTAAGTGAAAACGAAGTAATAGCGCGGGTAGGCAATGCGATGCGACGGGGTGGGTCGAGCAAAAAATAAATTTTACGCCGACGAAGTCGCGGGCAGAAGCTAGTATAATATATATTTTTAGTAAGAGATATCTTTTTAATTAACAATTTATGTGGTCCGGCCGCCAGGCAGTGCTCTCTGGCCGCGCCACCTTACCTTACCTGAGAAACCGACGGCAGGCTGTTGTTATCAGTAGTTACCGATCTGATTACGTAAACGTTACTTCTGGGGTACCCCAGGGCTCATTGGTATCCCCCCTACTTTATAATATTTATTTATTTGACATAACACAGTGTTTCCTTCACTCTGAACATCTTCTGTATGCCGACGACAAAAAAATATTTATGAAAATACACAATACCAGTGACTGTCTATTGATCCAAAGTGAGTTAGATAGACTTAGTGATTATTATAATTTAAACAATATAAATATAAATACAATGAAATGCCAAGTTATTACTTTTTCAAAAAAAACGCAACAATATTAGTTACAATTACCGTATATCTAATGATATTATACCGCGAGCATCACAGGTTAGGGATTTGGGTGTGATACTGGATGAAAAATTCACGTTCGTGGCACACATAGATCGAATCACCAGTAAAGCCTACAAGTCCCTCGGATTCGTAATTCGTAACAGCCAACCGTTCAGTAGCCCCACTATGCTTAAAAACTTTATATTACTGTTACGTAAGGAGCATACTGGAATCTGCTAGTGCTATATGGCGACCTTTTTATAAGAAATTTATTGATAAAATTGCTACATTAAAGGCAATCATGTTTTTCTCTCCTTTGTTATGTTTTTGTTTAGGGGCACGACAATCTTTAGCAAAATGACCTCGTTTCCCACAATTGTAGCATGCAAAACGATGTGATTTGTCATTTGAGTCTTTATTTGTTTGTGTACATGGAAAAATTTTCTTCTTTGCACTTTGTTTTGCTACTAATAAAGCAGTTTCATTTTCTTCTTCTACGTTCAAGCTGGCCTCCTCATCTAATAATCGAGCTGTCAGGTTGATTATAGTTTGATTCTTTGAATCAAGTGACATCCAAGCCTGACGAAGAGATCTGTACTTTGGAGGGAGTGTACTCAATATTTTAGTTATGATTGCAGTATCACTTAAATCCTCTCCGTTTTCTTTTAGTTCCTTTGCCAAACTTTCAACCTTAGCAATATGTTGCGCTATGCTGGCCGCTGATGACATTTTATATTGATAAAAACGTTCGTGTAACATCATTTTTGTCATCTCGAATTTCTGTTCATATATAGACTCAAGTTTAGTCATTACCCCAAGCGCTGATTCGCAATTTTCGATGAGTGCTAATTGCTTTAAATCCATAGCTGATGTTATTATAAACATAGCCATCCCATCATCTTTATTCCACTGAATCACATTTTTTGCAGGTTTTGGCATATTTATATCCAAACCTTTGGCACGCAGAGCGCATTTTATTTGAAATTTCCATTGTTTAAAATTCGAACCATCAAATTTTTCAATTTTGCTGACCTCCATTTTGATTTTTCCTTTTCGTTTTTATTGTAAAAAAACTTTCAACACTACTTTACTGTTCTTCTGCTCTTTATTTATCACTCGCGTGGGCCTGGGCCCATAACCACTTCGAGATATAATAATAAACAAGATTTCTATAGCTTGAACTAAATAATGTATTTATTTGTTCATGAAACGTACATGACACATTAAGTAAAACTATGGAAGGGACGACAGCGACACCAAGTGTCAGAATTAAGAACTTACACATCATTATAAAACACAAGCACAGATAACACACACAACACAGCATACAGCCAAGAGTATCAGAATGAAATTTAATTCAATGATATTAACTATCCATAAATCAATTTATATAATAGTACCTTTTCTCTACTCTTCTATCATTCTTAATTCGTTGACTCTTCGTTGATACTTTTTTTTCTCAAGAAACTATACATTTTGATTTATTAATCTTTAAAGTATGTGGCACGGCTAGGGAGAATTACTTTCAGTAAATATAACGAAATATGCTTTATTTCTATACGCCAACGAAAACTGCATAAAAGTACTTTATAAAAAGACCTGGACTTCATCTATAAACTTTTATTTTTATTACCAACAATGATTTTGGAAAAGGTGCACTTTTTGGTTTTTGTTTACTTATCTACCCAAGAATAGGCAGTTAATTTGATGAAGTAAGTGAAAATTTTGGTTTAAAATAAACAATAAGTACACGAACAACAAATATATTTTCATAATCAAATATTAACGATTGTTAATACAAGGCTATTGTAAATGACGGAAAAGTGTTTTATATAACAAACTTAAGTTAATAGATTGAATTTAAGCATTTAACCCTTTAAACAAGAAATAACAATGAAAAAAAACCGGTCAAGTGCGAGTCGGACTCGCGCACGAAGGGTTCCGTACCATATTATATGTTTAACAATCGCAAAGATAACTTTTTACTTATTTTATAATGATACTGTGAATTACAAGGTTATTTTTTGCAGTTGCAGAAAATCACCCATGTTTAAACAAAATACCTTATGAATCGCCGTTTTCAGTATTGTTGATTAAATACAGTATTCATGGTACTTACATGGTATAAAGAAGTTTCAAATTCCTAATTTGTTGAATTGTTGCGCTAGAGCTCGTAGAAAAATGGTCTAAAATTTACAACTTTCGCAGCCCCCTATTTCTTAATTTTAAAAGATAAAAAAAATATGTTTGTACTCTACTCAATGAGTTCTAGACGATGACACCCCACATAACACATAATCAGCCTATAATGTTCCCACTGCTGGGACACAGGCCTCCTCTCGGTGAGAGGGAGTGGGCCGTAATCCCACGCGGGCCCAGTGCGGGTTGGTAGTTGTCACATGTCTTCGAATTTTTGGTTCTAGGACATGCCGGTTTCCTCACGATGTTTTCCTTCACCGTTTTGAGAGCAGCGGTAATGAAATAATGACATGACACCCCACATGCTAGATTAAAAATTTTATTTTTTTTTCAAAATGAAAAGTTTATTGTATGGGGACCGACCCCTTAAATTTTTAACTTTGCTTTATTGTTATTATTTGTTGTTATAGCCGTAATAGACAGCGGAGGCTTAGTAAGTTTGTACTGGGCTGTACGTGGTTGTCTGATTTCATGGATTTTAATTTTCTTGCGCGGAACCCTAATTATTTTTCTAAAATAAAAATAGCCTAAGTTACTCCTTAAAACATCAGCTATATGCCGTCAAAATCGGTGAAAATTCGTTTGGCAAGTTTCCTAACTTGACTCAAAGTACCATTTTTTTAATCGGACTGCGCTTTAAAATTCTTCTATACAAACTTTAACATCCCTAAACCTCATTTGAGGCGTAGCTTTGAAAAACTAATAATGACAAACATTATTACTTACTTATGCAAGTATTTGTGCTAAGTTTCAAGTTCATTAACCAAATTAATAAGATTTTTCATATAAACTGTATCTCTGTTTTCACGAACACAGATACCTAAAGAATTTCAAAAATCGTCTGGTATGTTTCCATAACTTGACTCAAACATTATTTACACCAATTTTAGAGTTAATCAAGCCCCCGATAAAATCCTCCGCTATAAAATTAACTTTTCACCCCTTAGGGGTAGATTTTTGGAAAACCCTGATACACGTTAGTCTTAATTTTTGGTCTCAAGAAAAAAACTGAGTTTTGAGTTAATCGGACCGCGTGTTAAAGTCCCTCCATAAAAACTTTGACACCCCCCAATCCCTCCTTAGGGGTTAGTTTAGGAAAACTAAAAATGATAACTTTATAATTTACTTAGATGAATATTCGTGCTAAGTTTCAAGTCTATTAACTCAAGGGATAGGATTTTGCATACAAACTTTCATCCCCTGTTTTACCCCCTTAGGGATGAAATTTTCAAAAATCCTTCCTTAGTGGATGTTTGCACTATATAAGGTATCTATATGCAAAATTTCAAGTCTCTAGGTCCATTGGTTTGGGCTGTGCGTTGGTATATTAGTCAGTGACTCAGTCAGGACTTTGATTTTTTTATATATATAGATTTACCATGTTATTTTAAGACCACAGACTTCTTATAGGTTTTCCTGTAATCTACAGGTATAGAACTATTTTCTATATTTTTTTCAAAATTTTAGGCTCAGTAGTTTCGGAGATAAGGGGGGGGGGATGGTCAATTTTCGTCAATTTTCTTAAATAACTTTAAAACAATATATTTTAAAATTATAAAAAAAATATATTTGAGACCCTCATAGTAAGTCCTTTCATTTGATATGTCACTCGGTACAGTTTACAAAACTTTTTTTTTTAATTTTCTTATTTTCCCCCTAAAAGTGACTCTCATATTCAAAATTCATATATTTACTTTAGCTGTACGTGTTTGGGTCACAGAAATCCATATGTGTACCAAATTTTAACTTAATCGGTACATTAGATTCGGAGCAAATTGGCTGTGACAGACGGACAGACGGACAGACAGACAGACAGACAGACACACGAGTGATCCTATAAGGGTTCCGTTTTTTCCTTTTGAGGTACGGAACCCTAAAAAGAGTGTACCAAAACCGCGTATTAAAAATATAGTAATCATTATTACAAATAAAGGAGTTTTGAAGTTATTTTCCAACTTTAAAATGCAAGGCCTAAATTAAAAATAAACATTTTGATAAAAATAAGTTATAATTTACAATTTTGCGTATAAAATACAATGAACATTCATTTGCTGGTTTTTAGTCATTGTAACTTTAGTACTTAAATCATCATATGTTACTTAAATCATCCAGACGCTTGCAGTGAGCGACGTAATGGCGAATATTTGGTAAATACTCAATCACTGACAACAGTGTAAATAATTTTCCTTGTAATGTCATAGTGTCTGGAATGTCATTTAAATCAACGCTTAAATCTATTTCAAATATTAATAACTCATTCAATGTGTAGTTAATAATTTGTTTACCGGTACATTTGACACCTGTGTCATTACTTTTAACACATAGCACACCAGAATCAATCTCTAACATTGTTTGAGCCGATTCTTCAAGGGCTGAAATGCCTTTATCAGACAAAATTAGTTCATTCAGTGGCATGTACGAACACACTCGTTGAGATGTGTGGATGTTGTTCTGACTGCATTGTGTATTTGTGCATCGTTTTTCCGATATAACTATAAGAATATCTTTTAATAAAATTTTGTCTAAAGCAAAATAATATTCGTCATACAATTTATGATCGTTATGACATTTGTGATTGTTTTGCCAAAATAATATTTGTTTATAATATTGGCTCGTATGCTGTATAAATTTATGGGATCTTTATTAGCAAGAGACTTAATAAGCGTCATTAAACCGTATGTTTTTGTTTCTATTGGTTTGCGGATGTTCATTCTATCTATATAAGCAACTGCTTAAAGATTGCACCAGACAATCGAAGGCGCAAGTATTTTCTACAACTACGCCTTTAATACCAGTTGAACTACTACTTCCATTTACCAAAAAATCGACCGACTTATTTTTCCTGTTTTCCTATAGTCAGGCCTCGCCAGTTCTCTAGAAGGATGGGTTCATCAGACATGACAGATTCTTGCGAAAAGTCACTTGACTCAACTTTAGCTTTTTCAGTAGCCTTTGTTTTCTGTTCACTAATATCATCACTAAATCTGTTCTTTAAATCCCCAGATGGATCATGGTGCTTCATTAAGAATTCGTCCACCCATAGTCTGTCGTTAGGACTTTTCAAAAGTGGATTTCATATTTTTGAAATAACTTTCCACGTCTGAACTGGTTGATGTCACATTTTCTGTATAAACAAATGACAACATCACATTTGACCAAATTGGCAATCTTGTAATATAAATTTTCATATATCGTTTTTATCTCAGATAATTGCAATTCAAGTGAAACTTTGTCAACTTTCATGGTAAATTCTTTCATAAAGTCTGAGGTAACATTTTCAATTTCTTCTGAGTTGAGTAGGTCGTAAATAATTGTGTTCACTTCCTCATTCACCCTGACCTCATCATCATCATCGTCTTCTCTATTTGTATTATCTGTATCTGTCTGTAGCAACTCCTGTAAGCTTGGTGTTTATGGTCTGATGATGGAGCCAGGAGGTGGATAGTGGAACTCTTTAGTGGCTACTAGTAAACCCTTCTAGTTTCGGGTTATATGATTCTAATGATTTAATTATTTTATAATTGTTAAAAGATTAAAAAAATATTTTAAAAAATAAATATATCAAATTTACAAATACAGAATTGTGTGGAAAAGGGAGAGGGAGGCCTTTGCCCTACAGTGGGACAGTACAGGCTAGATAAATTAAATAAGATAATTATGAAATAATTGTGCGTATTAAAAGCGTGCTTTTTTGGTCATTTGTCATTTTGGTATCAATTAAGTGATTGTACTACATAATCTGATTGGTTGGGTCTATCAAGGCATACAATTATTATTTTTATTTAATTAACCAAATTTTTCTATGAATAATGTTCTTTTATCATGTGAGTAATGTACTTTACCCATACTTCCTGTATTTCAAAGTAGAAATACATTACCGTTATTCATAAAAATGATGACTGAAGCAATCGGTACTGTCTCAATATAATTATACTATAATTACAATGAATGTTTCGATAGATTAAATAATAACATATGTAAGATTAAAATATGTATAAAATAACAGCCGCACGGGTCGATCCATCAGGTTATGGGGTTAGCGTTGATGTGAAGGGTTGATGTGTGACAAGATCAGATAAATCCAAATACTTCTCGAGAATAATCATTAATAACCCTTACGGTTTAATTACTGAAAGTAACTGTCATTATTATTATTGGACCAACATTACCGTTGTGTTCTCATGTAAGGAAACATTGTTATGTGGGAAGTGCTTTCGAAAAGATGTCTAAAAAAAAAACGAATAACCGAATTATTGATATTAGTAATCAAACAGAAGTTTCACCGGATAATGTTGTCGATAAAGATGTGCAGTCCATGTTTCTACCTTTTGGTATATTGCAAGCCATCTTGTTAAGTCCAAAGTATCGCATCAAGAACGATGTCATAACTGCACATAATCTGTTGAATAAAGTCCTGTTACTATGCGGCACAGTCCTGTGCATATTTGTGTTTCTGTTTCGAGTCATTCATATTTACAGTGTGAGAGAACACCCCAGTATTAAAATGCAGATCTATTCTACAATCCACGACTTCTGCTCCCATTTTTTCGGATTCATTATTATCTTCATGATTACTTTGATTCAAGCAGAGAGTAATGTGTTGTTCGTTTTGACCATTCAACAAGTTCATAGATTTCTGAACAATGAGGTCAACTTCAAGAGATTTATCAGGAGCAGTTGGATAAGTGTTACTATGATTATTTGCTCCTACATATTCTTTATCTGTTTTAATCTTGCTATATACCCTAGTATACCGTTTTATTTAATTGTTCATGTAGCTATTTTAATTAATTTTGACGCTAATATAGTTTATGCAATTCGGTTTATAAAGTTGCTGGAGGATAAAGTTGTTCTATGGAATCATCAGGTTTTACATTTGTTCAATGATAACGGAGATGAAACCTTCCACGAAAGATTGTTTCAAACTTACCTCCAAATATTAAAAAGTTACCAGATTTATAAAAATATTTCTCAACCAATGGTTAGTAACTTTCGTTTGAGGTAGTTACCGATTTTTTTTAAAATATAGTAGGTATGATGTTAATGATACAACCAATAATTTGATTTCAGGTTCTATACTATACGGTGAATAATTTATTGCATACGTTATTATATCTTCAAATGTTAATAGAAGTTTATCAAACACTTAGCAGACCAGAGGACCGTGTTCGTATTATTTTTGTATTACAGCCTTAGTCCGTTTGATTACTGACTTATCCTTAGACGTACGACTTACTTACCTGGGCGACCCAGCTCTGTTCAGATGAAAATAGAGAAACGAATTTTCCCAGAAATCAGACCTAGCAAGATCGATTTTTTGCCCCCCTAAGCAACTTTCATCGAAATCGTTATAGCCGTTTACGAGAAAGTGATGACAAATAAATATATACTTTTGTGGCTGTGACGGTACCGTATGGTCCGGTTACGGAACGGGATAGTTTGTGTATTTTAATTTGTGATTGCTTAATTAACAGACATCACTGTTATAAAAAAAAAACTAATTTCAATTTTCTTTTGATATCAAGTGTCGTAATAATGCTAACATTATGCGTTATTTTTCAGTATGTAGCAATGTCGTCATCAGTGCTGATTTTCATTTGGATAATTAAAAACTTGATGTTACAAACTATACTGAGTCTGTACTGCGAGGCGTTCTATACAGTTGTGGAGGACAGTCAAGACACTTGCGCTCATATTCTCATAAGCGATTTTACAGGTATGTGAGATTTGAAGTAGACTAACAAAACTTACTGACGTACAAATAAACATTGAAGCAACTAATGGCGTATTCAAACTTATACAGATGAAGACAAGAAGTTATGCAAGAACGTCCGGCGCGTGCACCGCGCGTCGTTCAGTAAGATGCGCGCCTGTCGACTGTTCTACGTAGACGTGTGTCTACTGCTGCACCTGGCGGCGCTTCTCACTAACTACACCGTTGTGTTGCTGCAGTTCACATTACTGTAATCCTGGTATCATTAAAGGTTTCGCGTGGAATTTTTTTATTGTTATTAAATGATAAAAAAAAAACTTCAAAGAAAATTCTATCAATATTTAGTACTTACTTTTTACCAGCCTTGAGATCGATATTTATGTCTTATGGATGTATTATACGATATCTTAGACCAGATATTTACATCGTTGCTTGGGATTTTAATTCAGTCAGATCAAAGACAACCACAATGAATTCTTTGGAGGGAGGCGTTTGTGATGATTTTTACATAGATGATCTGATAACGGAACATCAGGACTATCAAAAGTTATTAGATATATGTAGTGATGTTTCTAAGGTTCTAGAATCGTCTTGTTTTCCGTCGAGAAAGTGGTTCTTTAATTCGAAACCTTCCCAAACCCAACTTACAACCCAACAAGGTAGGCTACCTTGTAAGAATTATCGATTGTTAGCGTTAGCCGTTTCGCGCGTTAGTGACGCATAAATATGTATTTGTTGTTTTTCTTTTTAAGTTTAAAATATAACTACCCAATTGTTTTTATTTTTTAGGATTATGTTAAAAACTAATGTATGTGCGTCATTTTTCGCGTGAATAAACTGTTTTTCTTTCTTTTTAGGGTTCCGTACCTCAAAAGGAAAAAACGGAACCCTTAAAGGATCACTCGTTTGTACGTCTGTCTGTCTGTCTGTCTGTCTGTCAGTCTGTCAAGACCGTTTTTCTCAGGAACGCGTGAAGGTATCAAGTTGAAATTAATATCCAATACGTAGGTCTATAGTCTCTTGAAGTCCTAAAAAACTGAAGCTTCTAAGCCAACGCAATAGAAAATTACGGCCATTTTGCGACACATTTTGATACTCGCAACTGTCGCAAGTAAATGAAAACCTACAGGGTACTTCCCGTTGACCTACAATAATGAAATTTGGCAAGAAGCAAGGTCTCCCAGCACAAGTAAAGGAAAAAGTCCGAAAATTGTGAATTTGTAATTATATGACATAAAAAATTTTTTTTGATATCCAGTGTTAAGTTCCTTTTTGGGATAAATTCTTTTCAACTACGGAACCCTTCATTGTGCGTGGTCCGACACGCACTTGGCCGGTTTTTTTTTCTTTTCTTATCGCTAGGAGACACATGTCACACCAAAACATTGGGATTGGGATGGTGTAATTCTTCGGATGAACTGTATTTTAGTACTACTTATTGTGACAATGATGTAACTCGCGCTATTAAGCGCAACATTTTATTTTATCCATTATATCGCAAATATACGACCCTTTGGGTCTGCTCACCCCGATGATAGTTATTGCAAAGATCATACTTCAAAAACTGTGGTAGGTTGGGATGTCGCAGTCCCTAAGCCGATTTCAGTAGATTGGCAAAATTTTGTTAATAAATTGCAATATTTACAACATTTACGCATACCTCGTTACGTAATAGGAGATAACGCGCACACAGAGTTGAACTACACATTTTCTTTGACGCATCACAAGACGCGTTCGGGGCGTGTGATACAATGATAACAGCGCGTTTGTTATGTGCGAAGAGCAAAGTGGCACCGGTGAAACCGGTTTGTATTCCGCGCTTAGAATTGTGCGACGCGGTAGTAGGCCCGAAAATATACAAAAAGATAATTAGTTCGTTACGATTGTTAGGTTTCGTTCCTTTTAATATATGCTAGCTTAAGTACTTTATGCGACCTCCCCAAATGTCCTTTCTTTGGTATTGTTCGTCGAGTTATTGAGCTCCTTAAATCCTTGAGTTGAGCTACACGATTGTTGACAAATGCTTGCACTGACTGGACAGGTCCACTCAAATTTTTATGGTTCTTTCCTCAAAAGACCATTTCAGACATGGATCTACATGGTCCTCACATGATCTGGCCAAGATTATGTCTGGACTTTAAAAGAGACTTTGACCCCTGAGTTTGTTTCGCCATTTCTTCTCAGGGTAGTCAGATAGGAAATGTCGACTTCATCTAGCTTATTAAAAAAATATATATGACGTGTAAAAGTGATTCGATATCCTATTTACAGAATAAACAATTTCATTTCATTTCATTTCATTTCAGTTCGTCAGAATTTCTGGAGTCGGTGGTCCAAGGAGTATGTTTCTGAACTCCAGAAAAGAAAAAATGGCAGACCAACCAGGACACCATCGTTCCTAACACACTTGTGCTCGTGAAGGAAGACAACCTACCTTCCCTCAAGTGGCGCCTAGGTCCGGTTCTACAGACATAAATAAATAAATATACATATATAAAATTCCCAGGCAAGGCATAGCTCGCGTTGCAAGCATAAAAAGAGCGACGGGTATAATCAAGCGCTCATTCTCGAAGATATGCCCACTCCCGCTTCTTGATGAAGATAACATCGCGACATCTGCTTCATTGGAACCAGGTGCTTCCAAGGCCGGAGGCATGTTTACGAGCACCTAGCGCCACAAGCGGACATCACGGGCAACAGCGTCGGGCAGCGGCGACGTTGAAGCCAGCGCGGGGGTTGGGGGTCGGGACGCGGGCTCCGACCGAACTTGCTTCTAGCGCGCATATAATATATTATACCTAAACTCACGGCGACCGAGTACACACACTTAAAAGTCAAAACTATTGTAAATTATGGAAATTAAATCTAACCGTTAAGTCAAAACTATTGTATCTAAATTATGTAAATTAAATCTAACCGTTCTTCATCTACGAGCGTTTTTCAATAAGAACTAACATTCTCAAGTCGACGATTGACCTTCCTGCACAGTGATAACACAACTGATATCGACAGTAAAAATGGCATTACTGTTAAGCATCGTGTTGTTGTGTGTGGTACTGAGTGTGAACTCGACGACGATGGTGCAAGTGAGCGTGAGCGAGGGCTTGCTGGAGGGAGAGCTGGTGCACAACGAGTACGGTGGCACGTACTGCAGCTTCAAGGGGATACCGTACGCGCAGCCGCCACTCGGGGAACTGAGGTTCAAGGTAAGGGGATCTATGAACATCAGTTTATTATTCATTTTGACTGCGTCCTTAGACCAGTATCCGCAACTGCAACGCTGAGCATGCAATGGATTTAATCCCGAAGTCTGGCTAAGTGTAATTGTTTTTTATTTCATCAGGAAACTCTTCGAAGCAGCGCGGTGTCTGGAATTGCTCCTGATTAATTGCATTAAACTTGCCCCCAATTATATGGGTCTAAAACATGACTAGCGAAATGAGGGTGTACATACATTTTTACATAATCATTCAGGGAAACACAGATATAATTTTTATGTTTTTCTAATCATTTTTCATTTTGAATGACTTTTTAGGATCTAATAGCGATGTAAAGTTGGTTAGCAACCATTCCCATTGACAACTTGTATTATAGATGTGATAAAGTTCTTATTAATCGTATAAATAGGTCTCAATAACGTGAAAAATGTTTATCATAATAATAATTCAATAATTTTTTTTAAATAGAGTGACAAAACCAGAATTGTACTGCTTCGATTGATAATTTTAACGACAGAGGTCGTTAAAATTATCAATCGAAGCAGCAATCTAAAACATTAGTTACTTAATTCAGTGATAGAAAAATAATTCTAAATGAAAAGTGTAATAAAAACAGAGTAACACATTTAAAAAAACAAAAACCCGACTTCGTAAAAAGTGACCTATTTTGTCTCCAAACAACCTCGTGCAGTCGGAGGCGTCTTCTTAAATTTAACATTAAAGAACTATTGACCAGTTTTTTGATTTTTAGGGTTCCGTACCTCAAAAGGAAAAAACGGAACCCTTATAGGATCACTTTGTTGTCCGTCTGTCTGTCTGTCTGTCTGTCAGTCTGTCAAGACCCTTTTTCTCAGGAACGTGTGAAGATATCAAGTTGAAATTAATATCAAATATGTAAGTTTATGGTCCCTTGGATTTCTAAAAATTTCATGCTTCTAAGTCAACGTGATAAAAAGATACGGCCATTTATGCGACATATTTTGATACTCGCAAGTAAACCAAAACCTACGGGGTACTTCCCGTTGACCTAGAATCATCAAATTTGGAAAAAAGCAAGGTCTCACAGCACAAGTAAAGGCAAAAGTCAAAAAATTGTTAATATTTTTTTGGGATTACAATGTTAAGTTTGTTTTTGGGATAAATTCTTTTCAGCTACGGAACCCTTCATTGTGCGTGTTCCACACGCACTTGGCCGGTTTTTTATTTTTTTATTTTATTTAGAATTTTGCTCTCCGTGAACTATTTGTCAATTTTATTTTTATTTTATTTAAAAAGGTACACCAACAGCTTCTGTATACGACATATCAAATAATAGTAGGTACAAAACGTAGACAGAGAATTCTTCACTGTCTTCGGTAAAAAGTCATAGGCTTATACAGTTGCCAATAACAGGTGGACCAACATTCTCAAATACAATGATAACAGGTAAAAACGAAAAATATAAAAATTAAGTGGTGTACGATGCACGTACATGGTTTTTTAAATTATTTGTTAAGTAGTGAGTTGTGCAATAAGTAAGCAAAAATCTTTGCACTCACATGCGCGACCTACATAAGAAAACGTGAAAATCAGGCAGCTGAGGCGTGTATAGCATGGATGATGTTTTCTGTACCAATAATTTATTTAGTGTTCAATTAGACGCGGTTTGAGTCGGACAACTTGCATTTTTATTTCCTGATTCTAGCCCGTTGGCACTCACTTACAATTTGCATTTACATATTACAATTAATGTTAGGTGTGCTTGCATTGCACCCTACAAGTGGTAACAAACTATATAAACAGAAATATAAAATGACAAAGAGATAAGTTATAGAGGCTGCCAGAAATACCTACATACTAACACAATGAATCTTGAGATTAGATAATCGAGTGATAACACAATGTTTTATGATAACAAAATTTTATCTTATGTGCCCCGTCTGCTGCGGCCACGAGCGAGCTTGTGGTTTGTTTATATGCTTTCTTTTTCACTAAAACATTATTTATACTGTTCACAGGCCCCACAACCTTCAACAACGTGGGAAGGAGTTCGTAGCGCAAAGGAATTTGGTTCCAAGTGTGCTCAGTACGAACTGTTCTTTGGTAAAGATAAAAAACGAAGCGGCAGTGAAGATTGTTTGTATCTCAACGTTTATACACCAGACGTCCAACCTGACACACCGCTGCCTGTTATGGTCTGGATACATGGAGGAGGTTTCGTATCTGGTGCTGGAGATGATGACGAATACGGTCCTAAGTTCCTTGTAAGACAAGATGTTATACTTGTCACGATTAACTACCGACTCGAAGTGTTGGGTTTCCTTTGTTTAGACACAGAAGATGTGCCTGGAAACGCTGGTATGAAAGACCAAGTAGAAGCCCTCAAATGGGTGAAAAATAATATCGCCAATTTCGGTGGTGATTCAGAAAATATAACCATATTTGGTGAGAGTGCTGGTGCGGCCAGTGTCTCCTATCACTTGATATCGCCAATGTCAAAGGGTTTATTCAGGAGAGCTATTGTTCAGAGTGGCGTCAGTGTTTCTTACTGGGCACAAGCATACAAACCACGTGAAAGAGGCTTCGCATTGGCAAGAAATTTAGGATTCTATTCTGATGACGTTAAAGAAGTATACGAATTCTTAAAAAATCAACCAGTAGATTCCCTTATTCAAGCCGTGGTTCCTATAACTTACTCCGAAAAAGTAAGGACCAATGTTGAAGTTTATTTTAGTGTGGCTGATGAAAAAGAATTTGGAAACAATGAGAGATTTTACCATGGAAATGTGGTCGATGCAGTATCAAATGGTGTCCATGAAGGAGTCGATGTTATGATAGGATACACTGCCGATGAAGGTCTTATGGGGGTAGCCATCTTTGGCGATGTCGAAGAAAGTTTAGATCAAGCTAGAAACTACCCACAGTTTTTTGTTTCCTATCCAATGTCACTCGATTTATCAGTAAATAAACAATTAGAACTTGGGACAAAAATCAAGGAATATTATTTCAAGAATGAAATTTCAATACCAGATGATTGGGAGAAATTAGGAAAATATTATTCTATGGATGTGTTCGTATTCCCGACGATGAGGTGGGTTAAGATATGTGCTCGCTCTCAGAAGAACAAAATATATTTGTACAAGTTCACGTGTACATCTGAATTGAATATTATTTCTGAATTAATGGGGATAGGTCATTTAGTTGGAAATAAGCCAGTTGTTGCCCATAGTGATGACTTAACGTATCTATTTAGTGCGAGAGAACAGCCTTTAATTGATATGAACTCTATTGAGTTCCACCATATTGAGAAAGTCACAAAACTATGGACCAATTTTGCTAAATACGGGTAAGTGCAGCTTTACATTTTGGTTTTAGGTTTACACTGAAAACAATCGCTCAAATTCTAGCTCATTACTAAAAGTAACAACCCTGTCCATACTGACATCATAAGTACAGTCAGCCTCAAAAAGATAAATCGACAATAATTTATTTGATTGTCTACAATTTGTGTTCCATAATACTGTATCAATGTGTAGCTAAAATGATGTACCCAATGTTTTGTACATTGATAAAATATTAACAAAGATTGTAGACAATTACAGCGCTCACCAGTCTAGTTAGATTAGTCAATAAAAAAATTAAAAATACGAATATTTAGTTCAAACATTTGAAACTAGGATTTTAAATAATAATGTGATATGTATCACTACATCATAGCTGAAGTGAATTGAAAAACTTCAACTAACTTTTGGAGGACAATTAAAAGCAATTCTTGACATCTCTTTGAGGCTGACTGTTCTTCACAAGTTCGCACTTTATACTGACAACACGCCATCCTTACAGTAATTTCCAACCAACAAGAAGTTTATCACAAATATGAGTACTTTCTACATAGTGTGTTTGACTATAGATCGTCATTTACTAGACCAAAATAATGCAATGTTGTTAGGGTTCCGTACCAAAATGGTAAAAAAGGAACCCTTATGGTGTGACTCAGTCTGTCTGTCTGTCTGTCTGTCACAGCTGGATATCTCAAGAACTACTAATGCTATCAACTTGAAATTTGGAACAGTTTTAGATGACGTTTACCCAACTATTTTACAAATAAGAAAAAAGTAAAAATATTTATATTTTTTTTTGTAACATGGACTGAAAGGGGGTCTTAAAAATTCAAAGTGGGTGCTACTAGGTCATGTGGGGTATCATTTGAAAGAACGCTGTTTGCACATTCTCAAACATTTTTTTATTTTTTTTAGGTTCCATAGTTTTCGTGTTTCGATGAAAAAAGTAAAAAAATACCGTTCCCCCCCCCCTTATCTCCGAACTTTGCAAAAATAAAAATCTGAAATTATTCTATGTGATAGAATTTTATGTAAAGATTACAGGAAAAATAAAACGATGTCTCTAAATAGCACACTTTTCACACACACGCACACTTTCAGAAATCGGAACGGAACCCTCGGTGCGCGAGTCCGACTCGCTCTTGACCGGTTTTTTTATTTTTATTCCAGAAACCCAACTCCTGATGGCTCTTTGGGCGCAGAGTGGACTCCGTATTCTCTCGAAAACCAAGAATATCTTGACATAGGCATCGAGCTGAAATCCGGCAACGCACCTGATAAAGAAGAAATACAATTCTGGGAAAATCTTTTGACAGAGTTCGGAATAAAACTGTACTAAACTTGACTTTGCTATGTAATTGTATTACTAGAGTATTTTATTTTATCCATGAATTCAAATTATTTTTTTTCCAAAAGAGCGTTTATTTGGTTTGTCGTCACGAATCCTATTTTCTTTCACATTGACTAGATAGACAGAACAATAGCTATACAATGTAACTAAGTCATTTGTTAATAATGGACGCTTTTTAGAGTTCCGTAGGCAACAAAGAACCCTTATAGTTTTGCCATGTCCGTCCGTCTGTCGGGGCTTAGCTCAGAGACAGATAGTACTAGAAAGCTGTAATTTGGCATGGGTATAAATGAGTATTAATAATATTCGAAGATGTGTGACGTCTTCGAATATTATAAAATAATTAATTTATATTTGTATATAAATTAATTATTTTATAATATTCGAAGTTAATTTATGTTTGTAAATATATATTTGTACTCTTCTCGATGATTTCTAGTCAATGACACGGAATGACACCCCACAAGCCAGGTAAAAAAAAAATACAAAATCAAAAATTTATTGTATGGTATTTATCACAGAACAGATAAAAGAAGTTAGGAGGTCCTTGTGGGCGGGGCAGGCGCCCGGACATGTGATCAGACAATCGAAGAAAATTTTACAGGGCAAGCTATTTTTCTTCTTTTTTTTTTAAACTGTAGATATATCGGTCTCGATTTTTGCATTATCATGGGGACCGTAAGGCATATGTACAGTAACGCCGATTAGACAGATCGTTCGGTTTGAAAATCAAATTAGGTTTTATTGTTAGGTCGGCTATCGGCTTAGTCCAAAATGTCAGATACGTCAGTTAGTTAAATTAGCGACAATATTATGTCAGCCGAAATTTGTTTTACCGGCCAATAATCGCGCTCTTACTATGGCAGCGTACGAAGCTCCGCGAAAAAATAGAATTATGCCGTGTTGCGCTATTATACCATGTCGGAAAAGAAGCCAGGTGGGTAGTGTAGCCATAGAAGGGATTTTTTGTATACTAAGGCGATACAATCGCAAAGAGATGCAAAATTATATATTGCTTGCAATGTATGGGTAGCATCTTGTATTACGTGAGCGATCGCAATATATTGCGTTCACTGCGAAAGTCGCGTGCGTAGAGTCAAAGCTTGAATTCAGCGAAATCTCTGCGTATCCATAGGATTGTAACAATTGTAAACAATGTCGATATTAAGTATAATGTGTGTATGTATTTATAGAAATGATTATTATCAGTAACTAGCTGCGCCCTGCGGTTTCATCTGCGTAGACCAGGATAAAAAGTATCCTATGTGTTAATACAGGGTATAAGCTATGTTCATACAAAATTTCATCTAAGTGCGTGTGGTTTATTTATGTGCGTAATGCGCGTACGTATTGGTCTCTTGCTTGTAGTGGAGTTACAGAGTGGGGGACAAGGGGCGACACGCGTACTAATTCAAATTAGGAACTATTTCCTTTCTAACTTCTTTAATCTGTTCTGTGGTATTTATTGTATATTCATTTTGAACTTTAGTTTATTATAGTTATAGCATTAATAGATAAACACATTCTGTGAAAATTTCAACTGTCTACCTATTACGGTTCATGAGACACAGTCAGCTGACAGACAGCCACCGCAAGGGCGGACGGACAGTAGAGGTTTAGTGATAGGGTTCCATTTGGCACACTTACGGTACGTAACCCTAAAAACATGTGAAGGTCAGCCAATGCTGCAACTTAGTTTCGGAAGTAGGAACTATCATATTATGTGTATTCTAAACACAAAATAAAATATAAAATTAAATTCAATATTAGTAACAAGTTTTTGATTAGTAGCACTGTGTATGGTTACTCTTAGAAATATTGCGCGTGCAAGAGGTATTTGAAGTTCATACGGTTGTCTTTAGTCAATATGTTCCATATTGATAAATATGCCATATTGCTTGATACGGTCCACACACAAGTGACACTTAAGATATTATTTTTTTATATGAGAAACCTTGGAAATATTAAGTAAATAATTTCCATTATTTTTAATGAGATTGATGTATTCGTTTAATACATACTTATATATACCATCGATTATTCTGTCAATTGTGTGCTAGGAAGCTACAGAAAATGGTATATTATTAAAAATGAAGAAAAAACGTTTTTTCGCTAAGGACTATACTGTGAACGTTCATTTAAAAAATACCGTGGATAAAGATGTGCAGTGGATGCTACTGCCGTTCAATCTCTTGCAGTATCTCATGTTTTGTCCTAACTATCGCATCAAAGACAACTTTATAACTCCAAATAGTTCAATCTCCAATTTTGTTTCTATTGTTGGAACACTGGCATTCTGTTTTTCTACCGTATACCGCTGCTGTACGCTATCCGTTTACAAAGAATATCTAGGAGACACTACATTTATGTATATCATTGCTTGTTATGACTGTATCTACAATTGCTTGGGATTCGCTCTTAATTTATTCACCGGAATCATTCCAACCAAAAGTTATATAGAGTTTGTTCTAACTTTTCAAAAAGTGCACAGATTTCTCAACGATGAATCAAGTTCTAGACGCATCATCATTTGGAATTGGATTGCCGCAATTGTAGCACTGTTTGGCTATTGCTTTGTGTTAACTTATTTCATCTTCAAATTAGATATGTCTTTCAAAAAAATGTTTAGTTGCTACTTTATCGTATTTTTTGAATTGAAAGTATCTTATTTCCTTCGAGTCTTGAAAATGTTGGAAGAAAAAGTTATTCTATGGAATATTCAAGCTTTAAACTCTCAAGTTATGGGAGACACACTCGGCAAGGACTTTAGCAAGAAAATGTTTCAGGCTTACGTTGATATAATAAAATGCTATGAAATCCATAAACACTGTTTCCACTATTTTGTAAGTGACTTGTTTTTTCCGTTTCTTGAATATATTATGATATAAAACTAATATCGAATTTGATATTTTTCAGATATTTTATAACACTGTACAATTATTCATGCACGCTTTGGTTTACATTCAACTGTCAATTGAAATGTTACAGAGAGGAGTAATTAACTTTGTGAGTTTAATTTATATCATTGTTTTTTTTTTTTTGTAATACAATATCGTAATGAAGTTGTGGCGACATCTATACCGCCACATACAAACCACAGACGTCACAAAAATCCTACATCGCGCAAGCAAAGTTTACCGCGAAATCTGTATTACAATAGCCCCAACACCCATGGGACCTAACACCCACCTGGTCGGAGGCTCCGACCTATTCTCCTACTCAATGGAGGATGAGGAATTTTCCTACCTGTTTCTTTCCTCCAAACTGGTGACTTCGACATGATCGTAAGCTCAGCCTTCCAATTAAAACTGAGTTAAGAAATTGGATCAGTTTCGAGTCCATCTTGCCATTACAACAGAACCAATCTGTGAGTGGTGCAAACCTGTGTGATCTTAACATAATTCGTATCTTATTACACTTCCAGGACACAGCAATTATAGCGTCGCTGTCTATATACATTTGGGTGATAAAAGATTTGTCGTGGCAAGCTTTACTAACCGGGGAATGCGAGAAATTCTACATAGCTATACGAAGTGCTCAAGATACTTGGGCACTTATTTTAAAGTCTAATTATTCAGGTACTTTCTTTTTAAATTCATATAAAACCCGGGTGTTAATATAGTAAATCGAGGTTTAGAAAGAGACTGTCACGCTTATGAGTGATATAGACGGCGTTCTACAAGGCTGAACGTTTTCTAAAGCTTGATATGGGGCTGAGTACTGTACATTTTAGTACAAGCGGAGCTTTTATTGAGAATCCCAGCCGGGGAGTTACTACCACCATATTTTAAGGGTTGGTATATATGGCAGTAATTACGGTTACATTATAGATCTTATGAAAGAAATCATGTTATTGCAAGCCTCTATGTGAGGCTTCCTTAATTTTCCAAAAACAGTTGATGGTACTACACACCCAGTGTCCCTACACTAAAAAAAACGTGTGCGTTCGGAAGCCCCCATCTGGAAAGAACCACGCGACACTCGCACGCACACACACACTCGTATATAATATACAGAGATAGAGAGAAAGAAATTCGCATGGAGGGGTCATAATGCATTTTCCTTACGTGAGCTAGCCAACTCTTAACGCAAGCCTCGCTAAGCAACTTCGTTCCAAAATTTATTATGTATAACTACTTCTTCGAAGCTCACTGAAACTGTCCAGTCAATTCAAAACTATCACCGAGTGCTTTTACTTTTACTTTCTCTTGCCCGTCTACCGTCTCTTGTTCTACTCTAATTATTATCAGTGAAAAATTGTGATTGTTCCTTCACTAATGTTAACTATCCGCATCTTAGCTGTTAATTTTCTGAAGAAATAAAATAACGCAAGACAATATATTTACAAAGCAAACTTTTTAAACGACGAAGAGAGTAGTTTGGGGGGTTGTTTTAAACGACGAAGAGAGTAGTTTGGGGGGTTGTTTTCAAATCTGACTCCCTTTTATAAACTGAATTAAGACGACAAAATTCTATTGTACTCAAAATTTATTTATCCTTATTTGATAGATGATGAGACAAAACTATACAAGAACTTACTGCGCTTTCATCGAGCATCATTCAGCAAGATACGTGTGTGTGGCCTGTTCTACGTAGACGCTGCGCTACAATTGAGTCTGATGTATCTTCTAACTAATTATACTGTGGTGTTGCTACAGTTTGCTATTTTGTAATTCAGGTTTGATTTAATATTTTTTTTGGTAAGGGGAGCGCTAAGGGAGCCCGCGAAATTCAAATTTTCTAAAGATTTTTGCAATTTCCAGTTTATATACCTTTTAATTTGGCACTTTTGTCGTAGTAGGGTTTTAGTTTGTTACTTTCTTTTTTCTCCATATGGGTGGACAGAAAATACAGATTACAGAAAATATAGATTACTAACATCCTTTTACGTCATCCAGGTGCATACATTGGTCATAGAAGGATCATAATTATAATACAATTTGATATACACATATGATTAATTGCCGCAGGAATCCGCTGGATGCGCAAAACATAGAACCGATCGAAGTGGCGGTGCTTGGGGGAGGCCCATGTCCAGCAGTGGACGTCTTTGATGATAATAATATAATTAATTTGTGAGCTACTATATATTTCTTGTATTTTTATGTAGGATAAAAGATATGATCCCAGATATATGATATTATACTATCGTCCTTACACGTGCAGTTGGTAGATCTACGCATATGACCTTCAAGAGAGCATCGACAATAAGATCAGTTTTGTATTCGTGTTTTTAAAGATAGTTATAGATTACAAGACAGATGAAAAGATAAATGTTGACACGTGTGAGATATCTTCATATTTTATTTCTAAACCAATTATTCAAATCCACATACTGCTGTATTATTATTGTACATGATATTAGTATAGTTACTCAGTATTAAGTACTTTTACCATGTAATCCTTGTTGATAAGCTGATGAGAAATAAACATTTTTTTTTTATTAGTAAGTGATAAAGAATAGCGTGTTTGCTATCTAGGACTTTCTTATTTGTTTTCCTTTAAGGTGAAAGCACCGGGGCTGGCAATCCTACGAAATTCAAATCTCTTTACGTTTTTTGCTGTTTGCAGGTCAGCATCAGATTGTATGTTGATCTGAATATGATTCACGACCGTAACAAATCTGTATTTATTTAATTAGAATTATAATCATCATCAATACAACTCTCTAATTTCATATTAACCTATTGAATAACTATTTCATGAAATCTTGACATTTGAGGATTATACTAACTTAAGGAGTTGTATTACTGATTCTAATGATTATAATTCTGTAATAAGCCACTTTAATTTTTGCGTTTACAAATTTTTTATCTTAATTATACAATGCTATCTTAAAACTGGTGTTTGCTTTTACTAGGGCAGTAATAAACACTTAAAAGTGTCGAAGGTGCTGACAAGTGCTTAAGTGGGTACTTTTTGGAACGAAATTCCTTGTCGGACGGTACGAGCTTGACGGATGAGGGCTAGGCGAAAAAAAATTAAGATTTTTCCGTCACGAAATTACGTGATGAAATTCAGTCACGACCCTTTCTTTATTTAAAAGAAGAAAAAAATGTTGTTTGGTTTTTAATTATTATTATTTTAAAACGATAATGAGGTCAAATTGAAAATCCAAGATGGCGACTGTGAAAATTTTTAAATTTTTCGTCATGGGTGTCGTTTTCGTGGTTTTCGAGGGCGCTGAAAACGATAATGAGTTCAAAATAAAAATCCAAGATGGCGGCTGCGAATTTTTTTAAATTTTTCATCATGAGTGTCATTTTCATGTTTTTTGAGGTCGCTGAAAACGATAACGCGGTCAAAATAAAAATCCAAGATGGCGGCTGCGAAAGTTTTGTAATTTTTCATCATGGGTGTCATTTTCATGGTTTTCGAAGTCGCTGAAAACGCTAATGAGGTCATATGAAAATCCAAGATGGCGGCTGCAAAAATTTTCTAATTTTTACTGTTATAACACCTATAGGCGTTTAGTATTTCTCAACGTGATATGCTAGATAACACGCTACAGGCATACTAAAAGAGACAAAAAATCATTCTCGCTTCAAAACCTTTTAATTTATTTACACAAAATATTTACGAAAAAGAAAACAACGTTATTAAAAAGAGAACTGTAATAAAACGACAGTGTATATAGTGATGAGAGAGAAGAAATGCAGAGGTTGTGTGGCATCTATGTGGAACAGACCACAGACGTTCATTTTCTTGAAGGTAGCTCTTTGCACGCGTTGAATGTTCTTGCACACTCTTTTCTGTGTTACTGAGGAGCATTATGAAATAAATTAATGTGAATGTAAAAGTAAAAAAAAAAACAAAATATGTAGCGAATATTTATTTATTTTATTATAACATTTTACAAAGAAATCTTAAGCTAAGAACTATGCCCCGCAAAACCGTTTTCACGGTTTGTCTGTGGGAACGGTATAAACGGTATTACAAAAGGTTTATTGCGGACACTTAATTTTCATTTAAAACCAAATTACTCATGAAAGATATTTTAACCCGACTGACCCGTAAAGATGGTAATGTTTTTGTCAGTAATGGGATTATCATCCCATTACTGTCACAAATCACAGCAACATGCATGTACGTACAGTCTATTTATACCTATTTTAAATTTTTTAAATGTAAATTTTAAATAAAAAATGTTAACGGAATGAAGGAGCCTGGATCTCACAAGGGACTCTACACAGGGAATCCTAGTGTGAGGTCCAGGAATTCAATTCACTTGAATGTAATCTTAGTGAAATAAATATATTCTTATATTCTTATAGGTATATTCTTATTTTTATATCCCGCTGTACGTTTAAGGGTCGACACTAGGAAATCCGTGTTATGAGTTTTGGATAAGGGCTGTTATTTTAGTCTGTTGGGCAGAAGCTAGTATTTATTAAAGAAATAAAGATGTCAAATATTGATACGGTCACTATAAAATGTTTATAGTTAACTAATTAAGTAACAATGTACGACAAAGTTGTTGGATAGATGCTCCAATAGATAGGTACTGAATAAATTAACCGACTATTATTATTACTATTATTTCTATATGTTTACATATCTCGGGACCCTGAAGTCCCGGACCTTTGGAAGGCATACGAGGGGCCGAAGCCCCTTATACAATTTTAAATTATGAAGAGGCACCAACCGTATGCACTATGCAAGTGCACCCAAGGACAACCCCCGCTGGACTATTGCAGAACATGGAAACAAAACATATTGGGCTATGGATTTTGGTGTTGTTGACTGGTTACCTAGAACTATGGAAACACTATGACTAATGTGGTTTACACATATAAAATGGCAGGGGATGACTTGCACACTCAATAATGGGCCCTCGAAAACGGTCGCTAGCACATACTGTCGTAGCGGCAAGGGGGCAACATGTCCTGAGGTGTTACATATTGTGTGTTTGATGGGACAGAGTTTACCTGACACATTGCTTGACGTCTTTAGCCTGGAACATGTAAGCTGAACTTCACTCATGGCTGAATAAAATCTTTCGCAGTCCACTCTTAAAGATATTTGTATAATAATGCTTTTTAGTAGCCATGGTTGAGATGAAAGCACTTGAAGAGCAAACTACAACAACAAAAATAAAAATACTTACTAAAATATGATACTTTAATATCAGCTATAGTATACTGAGCAATACATACATAGACATAGTGGATATAGTGGCGCAACCATGGTAGTGCTGTCAACAAAATTTATGGTTGCTTGGGCAACAAGTCTGACTCCTGGTGACGTATGGTTGCTCCAGTATAAACTGATCTCTCATTGCACGGAAAAGCTATACAACGCGAGGTTAACTTATACTGGAAATGTGTCATCGTGTGTATATACTTACACTAGCTTCACTATCTGTTGTTATTTTTCGCGCCTGTATGTGAATTACTAAATCCATGAGGGCGTTGGAAAATATGTATAGATTGTAAAATTTTGACGACACGGTTGGCGCAGTGATTGAGCGATTGACTGCTGCGCAGCATGTCGGGGGTTCGATTCCCGCACGGAACAAATATTTGTACGACCTACAAGTATTTGTTCCGAGTCTGGGTGTATTTCTATCTATATTAAGTATATATTTACAAAAAAAAATGTATATAAGTAGTTTATCAGCCATCTCGTTACCATAACACAAGCATTAGGTTGCTTAGCTTGGGACTAGATGGCGTTGTGTGAAATGTCCAAGTATATTTATTTTATTTTATTTTATAATAATATCTGAAAAGATTGTACAAAATATTATTTAGCAGAACAAAATTAAAGTTATAAAAGTTGTCAAACAATAAGCTAACCAGATATTGGAAAGTCTTCTCTACTATCTGGTAGGATTTTATTATTTCCATATAAGCTTTAAAGTAATTATTCCAAAATCTCTCGTCTTCGACACATCTTGACTCAAGTACATTTTCGATCCATATCGTAACAGATTTCCACTTCAACTTCATGATCCTCGCAGCATATAGGACGTTAACGTCAAAGCAAATGTGAAGGTAACTAGGAAATACATCAGCGAAACCCATATTATTAAAGATGGAGCAGTAATAAAATATCCAGAGAATATGGAAAAGATTCAAAGAAATGACGTAAATCCAGTTGCAGATGATGAAACGGCTAAAAACTATAGCGTTAATTTTGAGAATTCTATGCACGTTCTGAATGCTACAGACTAGCAACATATTGTTAGTCTTCTCCCTGACATTAGTGAAGTAATTAAGCAGGCTTCCAGTAAGAAAAACAGTAACGTCGTTCAAAATGCCAGAGTAGACGAAGTTGCAACCTTTTTCCCCGACGATTCTGAATGAGGAAGTGAACAAGAGGTAGACGATTCCAGAGATATAAATGACATTGCCGAGGGCTGAAATGACATCGTAGCTCAAACTGTTCTGAGTGATTAAATCTTCTTCAATCTTATACTTTGCACAGAAGAATAACGCTTGCATCATGTTTAGTGGCTTTAATATTGACTGTAAGTATTTTTCAATAACATTCTTATATTGAACTTCATTGTATAGATACATGATTAGGTCTTTTTTTATTATAATAGTGGTAATTTTTAGACGATTTTCATAGTTTGATAACATGTATATTTCAAATGGTATTAAATGCTGGCTGGTGGTTAAGTCGGTAAGCAATTAGTCCGATGGGCTGGAGCATTTCACTAATGACATTTATATAAATACGTTCGTTTCTTCTAATGGAAAGTAAAGTATCATTCAGTTTATTGATGCATGAGTACAAAAAGATAGAAAATATAATATACTTAAGTCCAAGTTAGTTAAGACAAGGCACATAGACAAATAAATGTCTTGTAGCATTAAATATAGACGAAAGAAGGTTACGGAAAAGGCAAGCCCAAAGAGCGGAAGGCCTAAAAGACAACGTACTTAGGGTTTGAAATAAATGATGTGAAATAAAGTGCCTGTCATTTTGACCACCTTGCTTGGCGTTAGATCTCACATTGTTTTTAATGCCACAGATATAATTGCCGGCACGAGTCGTGAGCACAAACTCTCTCTATAACTTAGGTTATGTTTGGCGACTAACAGTTATTTATCACTGAAACTTCATTTTACTATTAAATGTAACTTTCACAAACATAGTTGGGAAAAGGCTAGGCAGATGATGACCTAATAAGTTCTATGTTGATCAAAATATGATTCACCACCTTAACAAGTGTGTATTTTACAGAATTATAATCATTAGAGTCATCAATACAACTCTTATAGACCAGCATCCTAATTGCGTTAACACACTATCAATTGGAATCGGTTTCATATTGACAGTTCAACAACATAACACACACAGCAGACAAATTTTTCGAACATTTGAAGCAATGGATTAGCAATTTGCTTCAAAATAATTCAGAGTCCGATCGACCATATGTTACGCAATTAGGGTGGTCCTATTGACTGACTATTTCATAAAATCTTGATATTTGAGGATTAAATACTAACTTATTTGTTACGGTCGCATATCATACTTTAATGAACATAATTACAACCTAATACTGACTTGCAAATTGTAAAAAATGTAAGAAAGTTTTAATTTTTCGGGCTACCCCGGCGCTTCCCCCTTATTGAAACGAAAAACACAAAAAAATATTATAAAACAATACAATGACAACTTTGTGACCAGGATTACAGAAACGCGAACTGCAACAGCACAACAGTGTAGTGAGTGAGGAGAGCCATCAGACGCACTGGTTGACAGACGTCAACGCAGAACAGACCACACGCGCTCATCTTGCTGTACGATGCACTGTGCAGCCGCAAGATATTCTTGCATAGCTTCTTTTGATCATCTGTTAACAAAATAAAATTACATAATAGATTTGGATAGACAGTGTTGATTTTTGAGATGGGGCAGACCGTTGTAGCTACAGGAAAACGTTCCTAGGAGTTTTAGGATGTTTTTAACTTTTTGAGTAATTGCTAACTGCATTCAGAAATTTTGAAGGAGCTCGTGGCTAAGTAATAACAGCCTCACGGGGCGATCCGTCAGGATAAGCTACGCTTCCCGGGGTTGGTCCGTGGATAGGTGACCATCTTTACATAGCGAGACTCCTCCGTGCCTCGGAAAGTACATTAAGCCGTTGATCCCGACTGTCATTCGTGTATCTTTGACAGTCGTTACGGGTCTTCAGAAGCCCGAAAGACTGACAACCAGTCATACCAAGGGGTATCGTATTACCCAGTTACTGGGTTGTGGAGGTCAGATAGGCAGTCGCTCCATGTAAAATACTGGTATTCAGCTGCATCCGGTTAGACTGGAAGCCGACCCAACATAGTTGGGAAAAGGCTAGGTAGATTCATTGATTCAGAAATTTTGGAAAACCATTTTTCCAAAATTCACAGTACAGTCAGCTATAATAACATTTATTCTCACCTGTACAGTTTGATGCTAAAATGCTCGAGCATGAGTCTTGGGCAAGTTTCACAGCCTCATAGAACGTCTTGAGTTGCAGGCTGAGCACGAGTTGTAGAACCAAGGTCTTTATCATCCAGAAGTAAAGGAATAGTGAAACTTGAGGAGTCGTCACCTGGAAAATGGCCGCACCGTTATCGTGTCATGACGTATACAAAGTCTTTTTACACATAAATATTTCTCAACAAATTGTCTACCTACATTAAAGTGAAAACCACATAAGAAATTATCTAAAAGTTTATAAGCACTAAGATAAGACACATACAAGCGATTTTGTTTCATACTACATAACATTTTGTATCAACTGTGTAACTCCGTGGCACGTAATCAAGCCAAGCGCTTATCTTGCAAATACTTGCAATAACAAAAGAGTTCTGGTGTCCTGAAATACAGGCCTTACGCCTAGCTTAGGCACCAGTCTCACACAGTATAATTAGAAATATTAAGTGTTATTTATCATTTGAAAATTTACTTTTATACTGTGGTGAGAAATAAATCTTCAACGGTCGTTTCTTATGAAGGTAGGTCAAAAAATGTTGAAGAGTGTAATTCATTATATTTGAGTGCACTGTAGCGTAACTTTAAATTTTTAGTTGAATCCGTGGTTGAAAGACCTTAGAACTGCCCGCTTAAGAGGAAATGTGGGTGCTCTTTTCTCCATACAAAAAGATACAAACGCTCTCGCCTGTTTTCTTTCTGGTTAATGACCATAAAGCCATGATTTTTTACAGAAATATAAATATCAGTTACTTGTATGCCCCTATGTTTTCCTTTTTGATGATATATTATTTTTATAAGAACTAGAACTCTCCAAAAATGCTCAAAATTGCCTATTCAGACCGCTGTCAACAGACGCCTAGTGTACCAATTTGACAACTAATAACGAAAAAAGAAAAACATAGGGGCATAGGCATATATCCATCTTAATCAGTTTATGAAATATCTTTTAAATTGGACCAATATTGGAGGAGGAAATAGGCGATAGCCAAATTTCGAAATGTAACTTTTTACATAGGCTATTTAGTCGGATCTGCAGTTGTCCTTATCGCATGAATTCGAGGGCGGAGCGCTCGCAGAGCGACAGCAATACCTTCTTAAAATACCTAATTTTCAAAAGTCTGGCTACCCGCCTTTTCTATGACATCAAGATATTATTAGTAACATAGAATTACTATTAAGTAGAATAGAATAGAATAAATTACGCTTTATTGTGTCTGTGAATTACAGCCATTTAACATAGGGTGACAGACACAATGGGTGATCTTCTAAAGACAACCTTTGGATGGATTTACATTTATACAATAAAAACAATAGATAAATACATATAGTAGTAGTAGTAGTAGTACTTACTAAAAATAGTCTCCGGAATTCAATCATAACCTGGACGTTTATCAAGCAACGGCAGAAAGTCTCTATTGTTTGATACAGAACCTAAAAACATAAATTATAATAATAATTTACTGTTAGAAAGCAATTTATGGCTAGCCTTATGCAGATGGAATATTCCTAAATATTCGTAACTGCATTGCTTCAACTGGTTTTGAATCATATTTTTAAAATCATGCTAATAATAATGAAGTCGGTAAAAATCAGCCTAAATATCAGAAAGCAAGGCCGATATTAGAGTTACTTAGTTTTGGCGTTCGTGCTTTGTCTTAGCGTTATACAAGCATCAAAAGTTTCTAGGGATCAAGCACGTTTGATTGAATCTAAATATTTTATTTTATAGCAACAGGGCAATATTTTTTTTTTTTTAAATACCCTGATCCTCAGACACTTTTGAATTTTGATGTGTGTATAATACCCTGTCATACGCCTATCAAACTGCCAACAGTGCAAAATAGAGACGGGAACGTATCTAAGGGTCAAAGTCAGTCAAAGATCATTGTCCAATGTACATTTGATCAAAGAAATTTGATGGACGTCTTCTTGTAAATTGGATGAAGTCATCCAAATTCTTTGATCAAATGTACATGTACAAAGATATTTGACTAATGGAATACCACCCTAAGGCACAGTACATACTAGGTAACGTTTATTAATATTGGCTATACCTTCTACTATGAGACTATGAGTGGATAAATATTAGCTGTCTAAGCATACAAAATCCCAACTTACCGGTTGTTGGAAAATATTCTTATAAATGTTATAACACTTTAAAATATGGACGTAAGCCTCTGACATTCGGTCGCATTCCATTTCATTATTTTCAAATTGTTCATTTCTCGGGAAAAGTAAAACTCGAACATTCCATAATTCAACTTTATCAGCCAATAGCTTAATCAAGCTCATCGCATAAATTATATTGGTATCAAGACTTGCCAAGAAAATTAAATTTAAAATGACGTACCAAAAAAGCTGATTGAAAATAAGGAACACAAAGAGTAAAATTACGAAATAAAACCAGAAGAAAATGATAACGCTTATCCAATTCCTAATGATGGACCACTTAAAATTGGCCTCATTGTTAAGAAATCTGTGCACTTCTTGAAAGGCCAAGACGAATTTGACATTCTTTTTTGTGTGAATGCAATGAAGGATAACGTTCATTATAAATCCTGCGCTGTAGAACACAAAGTCGTAGTAGGAAGCGAAATATAGAAACTGGATAGAACCATATCGCTTCATATTGTCGTCTACCAATATCTCTGCAACTCTGTATATGTAACCCGTAAGGTAAATCACGAGACCGCAGTATAATGTGAACTTATTGATACGGTTATTCGGTTTTATAGAATTGTTCTTCATGCAGTACTTTGGGTTTAACATCATAGTTTGCATCAGGTTCAGAGGATATAGGATTGCCTGCACTTCTTTGTCGACAATGTTCCTCAAATCCGTGACACCCTGGTAACTTATTCGGATTTCGTTATTTTCCATGGATGACATATTGAGGTTTCAAATGCAAATGGATGGATATATAAAACTATGAAGAAATAATGTACTAGACAGGTAAGTAATTCAATATAATTGTGTTTCTTATGCATTCACTAGTACCTGGGCTGTGAAAGTATACACATTAGAGAAATTAACAAGTGATATTGCGTCACAGCTTGTATGCAAATGTGTCATGGAAACTACTCATAAACTGACAAAAGTTAAAAAAATAAAGTTATAAAGTTTGCATAACTACAGAAATATTGTGTCATTGGATTATTTATGGTGAAACAGAAAGTCTTCCATGAATTGGGATAAAAACTGCTGAGTTTTAAAATCAATACTCGTCTCATTTTCATGTGAAAATGAATTAATTAATAAAACCATCGATTTTTACAATTTATTTAATTTCATAATACAGACAGAGGCATGTGACAGAAAAGTTGAAAGGACATTGTAGACATGTGACAAATAAGGATAAAACGCATGTGACTAAGAAGGTCAATGAAGGTAATGACAATTAATTTTGACAAATGGAGAGGAAGAGAAAGGCATAACAATAAATGGATGAACTATCTGAAGGCTAATTAATACAAACGAAAAGTGGATGATAAGGAAACGGCAAACAGCTGAGAATGTAAGAGAAAAGATACTAACATAAAGTAATCTACAATTATAGAAATTCGAACTGAATCAGAACTATAGTGTAGGTGGTGATAAAACTGAACAGGCGCAGAGACATCATGGCGTCCACGATAAAAAGGCCACACGCGCTCATTTTCTTGAACAAAGCGTTCTGCATACGTTGAATGTTCTTACACGCGGAGAGTGAACGTTTATCTGTAAATTAAATAAGTAAATTAATTAACATAAATATGCCATGCTCAATAGCAGCCCAGAATTTGGATTTATGCCCATTTACGAGGTTGTGGGTTCAAATCCGGGCAAGTACCTACTGATGTGACTTTATTAGTTACTAGCTTTTGCCCGCGGCTTCGCCCGCGTGGATGTCGGAAAATATCTCATGGGAATGTTCATGTGGAAAACATAGGGCCGTCCGATATAACTGTGCAAACTCAAATCGCTACGATATATCGTTACCGTGTATAGTAGGCATAAAGCTACCAGTCGCCATGATTTTTTCCGACATCTTCAACAGTCGTCGTCATATTTCAGCCAATTTACACAAAACTATAATGAATTACCCTGAATCACTCCGTTCATTGGAGAAAACCGTATGAAAATCCGTTCGGTAGTTTTTGACATTATCGCATTCAAACAAACAGACTTACGCGGCGGGGGGACTTTGTTAATTACTTAAAATTTATTATGCCAGTCACGCTCTAATAACAAATAACTTTTGTCCGAGTGTCAACTCGTTCAAATAATTTCCTCGTAAAAACGCCGAATGAAATAAAGACTAAATGTTACCTCAAGATTCGAACTATGACTACATTTCCAATCCCTTAAATCTCTTAAAAAGAGGTAGGTACACAAACATTTGTCAACCCCTATTGTACCCCCTCAAAAACGCTGTACCATATATTTCTTTATTTCCTACCAAAAGCATAAATTTGAATTTTCATATCCCTAACTTAAGAAATGTTGGGTTTCCCATACAAATTTTCATCCCTTATATCACCCCTTGTACGATTATGTTTTAAGACAAAAAGTAGCTCATGTCGTTTCCCAGGATGCTATCTATAGCCTTGCCAAATTTTGTCGAAATCCGTGCAGTGTTGTAAATTTTAAAATCAACCCCTATTTTACCTCCTTAGGGGATGATTTTTAAAAAACGCTGAACACATATTTCTTAATTTCCTACCAATAGCATAAATTTGTTATCCCTAACTTAAGAAATACTGGGTTTCCCTTACAAACTTTCATCCCCTAAATTACCCCCTGTAGTATTGTTTTTGAAAGTATCCTATGTCCTTTCCCAGGATGCTATATAAAGCCTTGCTAAATTTTATCGAAATCCGTGCAGTTTTGTTAATTTTAAAATCAACCCCTATTTTACCCCCTTAGGGGATGATTTTTCAAAAACGTTGAACCGCATATTTCTTAATTTCCTACCAATAGAATAAATTTGTTATCCCTAACTTAAGAAATACTGGGTTTCCCTTACAAACTTTCATCCCCTATATCACCCCCTGTAGTATTGTTTTTGAAAGTATCCTATGTCCTTTCCCAGGATGCTATATAAAGCCTTGCCAAATTTTGTCGAAATCCGTGCAGTTTTGTAAATTTTAAAATCAACCCCTATTTTACCCCCTTAAGGGATGATTTTTCAAAAACGCTGAACCGCATATTTCTTTATTTCCTATCAAAAGCATACATTTTAATTTTCACATCCCTAACTTAAGAAACACTGAGTTTCCCATACAAACTTTCATCCCCTATATCACCCCCTGTAGGATTATTTTTTAAGACAAAAAATAGCCTATTTCCCACCCCAGGATTCTATATAAAGCCTTGCCAAATTTTATCGAAATACGTGCAGTTTTGTAAATTTTAAAATCAACCCCTATTTTACCTCCTTAGGGGATGATTTTTCAAAAACGCTAAACCGCATATTTCTTAATTTCCTACCAATAGCATAAATTTGTTATCCCTAACTTAAGAAATACTGGGTTTCCCTTACAAACTTTCATCCCCCATATCACCCCCTGTAGTATTATTTTGAAAAAAAATAGTATCCTATGTCTTTCCCCAGGATGCTATATAAAGCCTTGCCAAATTTTGTCGAAATCCATGCAGTTTTGTAAATTTTAAAATCAACCCCTATTTTACTATATTTTACCCCCTTAGGGGATGATTTTTCAAAAACGCTGAACCGCATATTTCTTTATTTCCTATCAAAAACATAAATTTTAATTTTCACATCCCTAACTTAAGAAATACTGAGTTTCCCATACAAACTTTCATCCCCTATATCACCCCCTGTAGGATTATTTTTGAAAAAAAAAGTAGCCTATGTCCGTCCCCAGGATACCATCTATAGCCTTGCCAAATTTTATCGAAATCCGTTCAGTGGTTTAGGCGTGAAAAGGTAACAGACAGACAGACAGACAGACAGACAGACAGACAGACAGACAGACAGACAGACAGAGTTACTTTCGAATTTATAATATTAGTATGGATGTACTTTCTGTGTCTATCTTCGTCATTTCTGAGATCTGTGAAGGAAAACATCGTGAGGAAACCTGGACTTATAGTAAATATAAGTCTGCAATCGCCAATCCGTCTTGAGCAAGCGTGGTGACCAATGGCCTTCTCTGTAAGAGAAGAGGGCTTTGCCCAGCAGTGCGACAGTAACAGGCTGGTATAATTATTAATGGTATTAAGCTCGACCTTAATTGGGACTTAAAGGATAACTAAGGATAATATGGGTATTGGCGTGGTGTATTGGCGTACTCAAACATATACTGGTCTATCTTAAAGGTTGAGTATGGTATTTCGTCTGTACGACCTCTGACGAACAATTCCGAGGAAGTATCACAATGGCTACTTGCCTACTTATGGCATTTGGTCTATGCAACCTCTGACGGACAATTCCGGGAAAGTATCACAGTGGCTACTTGCCTACTTATGGCATTAGGTCTATGCAACCTCTGACGAACAATTCCGGGGAAGTATCACAATGGCTACTTATTTACTTATTATGGCATTTGGTCTGTACGACCTCTGACGAACAATTCTGGGGAAGTATTGCAGCGGCTATTTGCCTACTTATGGCATTAGATCTATGCAACCTCTGACGAACAATTCCGGGGAAGTATTACAAGGGCTACCTGCCTACTTATGGCATTTGGTATGTACGACCTCTGACGGACAATTCCGGGGAAGTATCACAATGACTACTTGCCTACTTATGGCATTTGGTCTGTACGACCTCTGAAGAACAATTCCGGGGAAGTATCACAGTGGCTACTTGCCTACTTATGGCATTTGGTCTGTACGACCTCTGACGAACAATTCCGGGGAAGTATTGCAGCGGCTATTTGCCTACTTATGGCATTAGATCTATGCAACCTCTGACGAACAATTCCGGGGAAGTATTACAAGGGCTACCTGCCTACTTATGGCATTTGGTATGTACGACCTCTGACGGACAATTCCGGGGAAGTATCACAATGACTACTTGCCTACTTATGGCATTTGGTCTGTACGACCTCTGAAGAACAATTCCGGGGAAGTATCACAGTGGCTACTTGCCTACTTATGGCATTTGGTCTGTACGACCTCTGACGAACAATTCCGAGGAAGTATCACAATGGCTACTTGCCTACTTATGGCATTTGGTCTATGCAACCTCTGACGGACAATTCCGGGAAAGTATCACAGTGGCTACTTGCCTACTTATGGCATTAGGTCTATGCAACCTCTGACGAACAATTCCGGGGAAGTATCACAATGGCTACTTATTTACTTATTATGGCATTTGGTCTGTACGACCTCTGACGAACAATTCTGGGGAAGTATTGCAGCGGCTATTTGCCTACTTATGGCATTAGATCTATGCAACCTCTGACGAACAATTCCGGGGAAGTATTACAAGGGCTACCTGCCTACTTATGGCATTTGGTATGTACGACCTCTGACGGACAATTCCGGGGAAGTATCACAATGACTACTTGCCTACTTATGGCATTTGGTCTGTACGACCTCTGAAGAACAATTCCGGGGAAGTATCACAGTGGCTACTTGCCTACTTATGGCATTTGGTCTGTACGACCTCTGACGAACAATTCCGGGGAAGTATTACAACGGTTCCTTGCATACTTCTGCCACCAAGCCATGTTAATGTTTTCTGCTCCGATTGAAAGGGTAACAAAATTAAAGAAAGAGGTCTTAAGGCGGCGGTAACCACTTACCATCAGATCAGACATGTGCGTATGGACTGAGAGCCCGTTTTTTGAACCGTTGCGAAACGTAATAAGACTTATAGGGGATTTAGTTAAAAATAGTAAAAACTTAAAGCAAAGGTCCATAAATTTCTTAAACGTGAATTAAAACTTTTACGATTAAATAACTTGGGCCCTCAGTCCAGATGCTTGCATAAAGTGGCATAGTCTGAATCTCAGTAAGTACTATATCTGGGTTAATAATTTTTATTTAGGAATTTAGTTGGGAATTTCTTAAAATTAAGAAATTCCCAAGTCTGTAGAATATGACATTACAGATTTATGGCGATATATCTAGGGCCCTCAATTCATTATTGTTTGAACTGAGGAATCTGCAAAACATGAATTTATCTGAAGAAATACATAAATACGACTTTAACATATTTTACTTACACATATAGGTGAATTAGTTAAAAAGAAATAATGACACAAAAGTTAATTGTTATGAAGTAAATGAAAATTGAATTTTACTAAAATGTCTGAACTGAGAGCCCAATATTTTCGGCTTTATTGACTAGGCTCGACCTCATAGATGAACACAAATTAGAATAATATTTTTAACTATTTCTTAACTAAATTGTAACATATCGTCCGTCCTTCTAAATATTATACTTTAAAAGAAAATTGATTTTTAACTTTTTATATGAGAAAAATTAGTAGGGTGACCATAATGTTCATAGTAAGTACCTGTACATTTTGTAAAGCGCGGTAGGAAAGTCATAAGATAAATAAAACACGGTCGGTATAATTATAAAAAACCATTTACTTCACACAAATGTAACCTTAAAATAGTCTTATATCCTAAAAATACAAAATTGCGAGTGAGCGAAATTATTTTTACCCGACTACGGCAAAGCCAAAAGGAAGGGTTATGATTTTAGCAGTCTATGTATGTATGTATGTATGTAAGTATGTATTTTTACCCGACTACGGCAAACCAAAAAGGAAGGGTTATTATTTTAGCGGTCTATTTAAGTATGTAAGTATGTATATAAGTATGTATTTACGTGTGTTCCACCGTAGCGCCTAAATTACTGAACGAATTTTGATGAATGAGGTATCGATAGATTTGTAATAATGGTCCGTGTGACATAGGCTACATAAATTCTTCCTATATTTAATATGGTGGACTTTACACGTAAATTTCTGACCTCGAAAAAATTAAATTGAGATAATCATGACATGTTTGGTATCAAAAGAAAGGTCTTGACGAGCACATTACAAATATGTATATACCTATGTCATTATTGTTTAAGTAAAAAATATTTTGAACTTTTTAGATCAATTTTATTTTTCCGTAGTCGGGTTACTGTTTTTTAAACTTTATTCTTGTTACTGCTACATAAATACCCTTGATGATAAAACTATTTATTAGTTAGGAGTGCTACTATATGGCTCCATTTTCAAAGATGATAACAAATGGTTTCGTTAATTCATAGACTTATAAAAAAGGAGGACTCCGCGCCACGTATATCAAAAGTGAAGCACAGTAAGTAAGACCGTTTGTACAAACACGCTTCACGCACACATTAACATCATAGTATGCCACCGGCCCTAGTTGTCTAAAGTAAATAAATTCAAAGTATAGATATATTTTAAAAAAAATGTAAATGTAGGTATACAACGTGTTCCCGCAATTACAACATTGACTAAAGACACAAGTAGTGCTGGTGGCCAGTAATCATAAAAATTATAATACGATAAAATAATTAATTAATTGAAAAAAAAAAATTCAAACAAACTAAATAATAAAATAATAACCAAAATTAGGATCACTCTAGGCAAAAGACTCATTCATGAAGCTATTGTTTTATGTCAGCTGGTAAGGTCTTTGACTTTGACCCTTTTTTTGGTTCATCATGTGTCTATAATGTTCTGACCCAGCTGTGAGTAGCTTCATGAATGATTTCTTTTGCACAACCCCCATAGAAAAATTCGAGTGGCGTGACCTTTTCTTTCCCGTTCGTTTTAATTTCATCTCTGCGCTACAGGTTGCTCCAAGATGCTATTTTAGAAAATTGTAAATAAATCAATAAATAATAAAGTTTAATTAAATTAAAATATCTTTACAAAACGAAGACGCGAAACCGTATACGTCAAATTAATGTCGTCAAAGCAGCGGCACGTTGTATAACACTTTTAGCTGCAAATATTATGACTTTCCGACCGCGCTTTACAAAATGTACAGGTACTTACTATGAACATTATGGTCACCCTACTAATTTTTCTCATATAAAAAGTTAAAAATCAATTTTCTTTTAAAGTATAATATTTAGAAGGACGGACGATATGTTACAATTTAGTTAAGAAATAGTTAAAAATCTTATTCTAATTTGTGTTCATCTATGAGGTCGCGCCTAGTCAATAAAGCCGAAAACATTGGGCTCTCAGTTCAGACATTTTAGTAAAATTCAATTTTCATTTACTTCATAACAATTAACTTTTGTGTCATTATTTCTTTTTAACTAATTCACCTATATGTCTAAGTAAAATATGTTAAAGTCGAATTTATGTATTTCTTCAGATAAATTCATGTTTTGCAGATTCCTCAGTTCAAACAATAATGAATTGAGGGCCCTAGATATATCGCCATAAATCTGTAATGACATATTCTACAGACTTGGGAATTTCTTAAAATATTTAAGAAATTCTTAACTAAATTCCTAAATAAAAATTATTAACCCAGATATAGTACTTACTGAGATTCAGACTATGCCACTTTATGCAAGCGTCTGGACTGAGGGCCCAAGTTATTTAATCGTAAAAGTTTTAATTCACGTTTAAGTTTATGGACCTTTGCTTTAAGTTTTTACTATTTTTAACTAAATCCCCTATAAGTCTTATTTCGTTTCGCAACGGTTCAAAAAACGGGCTCTCAGTCCATACGCACATAGATCAGACACCTCCTTGCTTACCCTATTTACAATCCAATAACTTAAAATAAAATAAGAAGAAATAATGTTTACCTGAACATCTGATTGAATACATTAACGGTGTCACCGCACCCCGAACATCTGTCATGGCTTTGTAGAATCTCTCACAATTCACGCTCAAGGATATTCCTATCATAATACTTTTCAGCAACCATACTTGTGAAAGAACTATTATTAAACCGAACTGTAAATAAGAAATACAAATTAAGGTTTACAGGACCCTATTACTTAGACTCCGCTGTCCGTCCGTCTGTCTGTCTGTCCGTCTGTCAGCAGGCTGTATCTCATGAACCGTGATAGTTAGACAGTTGAATTAACACAGAACAAAACACCAACAGTAAATACTAGAACACAGAATAAAATAAATATTTAAAGGGGCTCCCCGTTTGTTGTACAAACGTGATCTTTTTGCTCGTTTTTGCTCGATATTGATAACGGCAACAGGTAGACGCTTGAAATATTCACAGAATATTTAGATATATATTCACATATTATATATATATTTATTTATATATTCACTTTAATAATTGATAATTATTTTAAAAAAATAAAACAAATATTTAAGGGGGCTCCCATACACCAAACGTGATTTTTTTTTTGCCGTTTCTATAAATAATGGTACGGAACCCTTTGCGCGCGAGTCCGACTCGCACTTGGCCGGTTTTTAGGGTTCCGTACCAAAATGGTAAAAAAGGAACCCTTATGGTGTGACTCAGTCTGTCTGTCTGTCCGTCTGTCTGTCTGTCTGTCCGTCTGTCTGTCTGTCCGTCTGTCTGTCTGTCTGTCTGTCTGTCTGTCACAGCTGGATATCTCAAGAACTACTAATGCTATCAAATTGAAGTTTTAGATGACATTTGCCCAACTATTTTTCAAATAACAAAGAAATAAAATTTTTTTTTTTTTTGCAACATGGACTGAAATGGAGTCTTAAATATTCAAAGTGAGGCTACTAGGTCATGTGGGGTATCATATGAAAGAACGCATATAAAAAAAAATACCGTTGACCCCCCCCCCCCCCCCCTTATCGCCGAAGTTTGCAAAGAGAAAAATCTGAAATTATTCTATGTAAAGATTACAGGAAAAATAAAACTATGTCTCTAATTAGCACACTTTTTTAGAAATCGGAACGGAACCCTCGGTGCGCGAGTCCGACTCGCACTTGGCCGGTTTTTTTATTAGTATTAGATCTGCACTTGATATTTTTCCCGTATTGTGTATTTAGAAACACAAATCTTGTGGTTCAAACATATGAACAGTTAGAATCAAAGCCATAAGCTCACACCTTATTTTTATGGACTGGTGGGCAGAAACTACAGACCTTTACTTTTTCTACGTGCAAACATCTGCGGGGTAATTGGGTAACACATTCACAATCCCAAAGCGATTCATTTTGAATATTCAACAATATTCATTGCGTCATTTACGTTGCCTAGCAAACGATTTTTTTAAACATATGAAGCAATGGATCTTAAACTTTCTTCGAAATCCTTCGAGTTGTGATAGAAAAGCGATGCTGGTCATACACGCGCACCCTGTTCTACTACGCACCTGACCTTTATGAATGGTCAGGTGAATGACGTCACCACTAAGGTCTATGTGTACCCAGATGTCCTTCAAAGGTGTTTCCCTTCCAGCGTTTCCAATAATATCGGTCCATACACAGCCGTACTTAAGTCTAATTAATATTATGTAAATGAATGTATGTGATTATGCCTCTGCTATCTGCCCACTTTAAGGTTGTCTGAAGGAAAAATGGATTTTCTACGATGACACGTCTTGCTTTGGTTGTAGTTTGTTTTATGATGTATCAATAAAATAATTGTTGTTAAAAGGTATGGAACCAACCCCATGTACAATAAATTAAACTACTAGTAATACTAGTTTACAGAAGTGTAACAAAATTAAAAATTAAATTTAAAACCGTTAATTAAAAAGAAATATATATTTTCAAACAAAATAAATATCAAAATAAATCCAGTAAAAGTAATCACTGTTTCGACAACCAAGCTGGCCACCTGCGGTGCACCATAGTGCCCAAACCATTGTTCGCCAAACATGTTTTTTTTTGTTTGCACACATGTTGAAGGATTCAAGTTCATTGACTAATTGACCTAGTGATCCAATTCTACAGTGTTTAAATTTACTCTCAACTCTGCTTTTTGACTGGACCGATATCGTATTTTTTTTTTGTATATCGTCAGCAAAGACGATAACAAGTATGTGGTTAGATTTATTGCTTAAATGTGAGTTCCAAACCGTATAAAAAAAATCGAGAAGGAAACACTTACTAAAAATCCATTCATACTCAGCATTTGTATCTTTAATACCGTGGCTACGTTTATCAGCCCATGACTCGCTGTATTTATTATACTGAATGCAATCTGAAAATAATAGTAGTTTATGAAACTGTTGCATAGTGAGGGGTAAGCATTGACTTATATATTACTGCGTAAGGACTGGGCGGACGGCATGTTAAAATGACGCCACGAACGTGGTCCGAGAATGGTCCTTCCCTAAACCCAAGTGAACTAGTCCGCGATCGGCTATCTTCAGGTGCGGTCGTAAATTTTAAAAGCAAAAATGGCAAATTATGTCGTGACGGGTTGCGTGAATTACGACAAAAAACACAGCAAAAAAAATGTAACATTTCATATCACCTGCACGCTTAGCATGACGACGTTTAGTCGACGGAAAAATAGACAAAACTACAGATTGCCGTGCTTAGACGCGTAGAATGCGTACAGATATTTCTACTGTCTTCCATTTTGTCTATTCTTCCGTCGACAAAACCCGTTTCTATGGCAGTCATGCTAAGCGTGCTGTAAGTCAAAAATATTTCAAATCAACTTCTAACATTATTTAAAACAATTTTCTTTCCTACTTTCCTACTACAAGTAAATTGTCTTAGACGACGCGAGGCCACGCCCACAAGACCGTACCGCTGTGCGACATAACTTTGCAGCGGCGTGCGTTGTAGCCGATGAAATAAAGATTTAATTATAAACAAACTCTCACTCAATGAAACAACCTGTGACTGTGACTTAATCATAAATTACATTTAATTAGGTCAATAATTGAAAGATATACAATGTCAGAAAACACTACGAATCCAAAATGGAAAATGTCAAGAATAACAAAAAGGCAAAAGTTTAAAAAAATTGATTTATTTGAAGACCAATGAAAATTTTATTATGTAAGTATACAAACAAACTGCAATAAATGTAATTTTTGAAAAATTAATTTCTTTATATCTCAAAAAATAAAACGCCGTTCTTACAAGGTTACGTCTACGAGCAGCCTACGCCGATCGACATCGTAGTTAAGAGTAGTTCTAATAGATGGCGTTAGTTTTTCTGTATGGCGAACGCGTCAGGCAATTTGTACGGACGACCGTATCTTTAGTTTTTTTTATCAATGGGTATTTGTAATGGCATCGCGCGAGTATTTTAATATCTAGTTGTGTGCAGTTTCATACATTACTTTATCCATTCTCTCTCATACATTCGAAATTCAGTACAACAAAACGCCAAAACTAATGGTGCCAAAACCCAGCACATCAGTGCACAAGCGCTAAAGCGGGCGCTGCCTCAGACAAGTAAAAATTGGAATCAAAACTTTTTTTTGGCTGTACCTACCTACTTACGATTGAAAAGTAATCCCGTGAAACTTGTTTTTGGTTTTTGAACTGTTTGTGGACATTTTGAAAACACAGGAAGGCATTGTTCTTCTCTTTCCAGTTGTTTTTGCAGACGGGTTTTTTGTTTTAGAAATAATTTTTAAATTTCGGTAAGTATTGTGTTCATAAACTCGTTTTAAAATTTATAATTGGAATGGTACATTAAGAGAGTAGATAAAATAACATTATTACATTACTTAGACTGGATTTATACGAAAAAAGTCACCCCATCACTCTGGGAAAATGTGTACTTACAAGCTGACCAAAAGTTTTCTCAACGAGCTTATATGCCTCCATTATGTCTACATACACATCATACTTGATCTGCCAATAAGATTCTGTTTCCGAATCTGAAATATTTTCCGCCCTTCGAACATCTTCAATCCAAATCTTTAACAGCTTACATAACAGTTTCATAACAAATGAAGCGTACAAGACATTAATATCAAAAATGATGACACTGTAACTTAAAAGTATATTGATATAACCCAAACCAGGGAGGAAACAAACAAATAAGATCCATGTTATAATAAAAACACTGTTAACACTTATAACTGAAATCCAATTGTAGATTTGAAATCTTCTGAGTTCTTTACTGTTCACTTTGAGAAGAGTGATAGCGTGCTGGATCCTTGAAATTAATGATACATTATTATGACGATACTTGATATTGCTGTAGTAATTTAAAATAAACCCAATCGATAAGAAGAAGTTGTCATAGAGAGTAGACCAGTTAAGGAGCATGTAAAATCCCTCACCGAAACCTACAAATGTACTAAACCAACCATAGAAACAATAGGCGCGGAATATAAGCATACAGAAGACCCCAATAAAATTGTAAGTGAAACTGTTTACAGTAATGATGTTGTCGTGAATTTTGTACTTCAAACATATGAAGAGGGCTTGCATTAGATTTAACGGCCTCAGAACCGACTGCAGATCATTTTCAATATGGTTGTTGGACAAAACTTCACTGTAAAACGGAACTACTGGTGCAGTCTCGGTTAAAGCTGAGTTTATTCTTGATTTTATTGTGTTCATTGTTGAAAACATGTTTGTAGTACAACGTAACTGTTCTATTTGACTAAACAAATTAACAGTAAACCGTTAAATTTCATCAATACTTTAATTATCTAATGGTTTATGTTTTATTCTTTTGATATCAATTTCGATTGTTATCTTTTGGGTTTGAGGCTAAATAATAAAAGCCACACGGATCGATGGAAGGTTAAGCTACGTTTTCCTCCGTGCCTTGGAAAGCACGCTAAGATGTTGGTCCCGACTGTCATCTTTTAAAGTCGTTACGGGTAGTCAGAAGTTCTAAAGGCTTATATCCACGAGATATTGTGTTATCCAGTACTGGGCTGTGGAGGTCAGATAGGCAGTCGCTCCATGTAAAATACTGGTAAGTATTCATCTGAAAATACTGGTACTCATTACATAACCGAAAAAACCCACCCGTGTTCCTTCAGTTACCTGTGCCAGGGCCACGGTATCTCTTTCGAACAACCCGCGACCCCGGTGGCATCGGCCCTATCGGACGCCATCACTGCTGACATCTCTTTGAGGCGCGCGTGGAACATGACGCACCGTGCGTGTTTATTATTATTATTATATATAATCAACCCTCAGGAATGTCGACGACATAAAATATTGAGTCATCGAACATTAACTAACTAAGCACCTACTTATCTTAATTAATTTGTATCGTTTTTCTTTCGTCTACTCCAATCTACTTCGAACTGTCTTTTATAACAAACATGTCGCCACACATAGCACATAAAGGTTTTATAAATAATAGAATTGCTATTGTTATGGAAAGTATAGCAGGTGAACCTTTTGGACTACATGAACATAATAGATCAAATGAAATCAATGATGAAACGTTACATGAAAATGTAGTTGAAAAATACTTACAATCAATACTCAAACCGATGAATATGATGCAAGCTTTATTTGTCTGTGCTAGGTACAAAATGCGGGACAATATCATCACTCCCAACAATCGCCGTTACAATTTTCTGTCAGTATGCGCTTCGGTAATCTTGATGGCTATTATTTACATCATGTTCTTCATGTCTGCAAATAGAACTGGACTGGAAATTTTTAACTACTTCTTTGTCAATATCTATGACTTTATTTTGTATTTCATCGGTGGCTTCTTAAATGCCTGTACCAACATCGAACAGAGGCTCAACAATGTGTTATTCGTCTTGAAGATTCAAAATGTGCATAGAATTCTTAAACTGAACGGAAGATCTTTCAATAATTTCACCATATCCAACTGGATCTGCGTCGTCACAATTAATTGTTTTCATTTTTCCTGGATGTGTATGTACTTTTATATTTTCTATGAAATCGGTATTGCCAATATTTTGACTAGTTACACTTGCATTCGCTTTGACATGAACATGATATACGCAACAAGGAGTATGAAGCTTGTCTATAAAGGTCTGAAGTCCTGGATAGTAGAACTACGTATGTCAGGATATACCGATGATATACAAGATGAACAGTATTGGGATAGTATGTTTAAAAGTTATATAGACATAATAGAAGTTTTTCAAATAGTTGAGAAGACCTTAAATCGACAGGTGGGTTTAGGTTAGGTAATTTCCACATTATTTAGTATTTATAAACGAGATTTTTTAAATATTGACGTTTGTTGCAGGTTTTATTTTATATTGTACACACGTCTTCTAACACTTTATTGGATATCTGGATTCGTATTGAAATGAAAACACCTGACTATGAGGATGTTCAGGTAATTTTGCTGGTTTATTTTACGCAAATACATTACGTATCCTACTAACATAAATGTAACTATAATTTTTTTCACCATCTCGAGATTTTAAAATACCGATGCGTTATCTTAGGAGCCTAAGGTAACGTTAGTAATTACATTAACGAAGTTAGTTTTACTAATGATACAGCACTTCTATTATTACTTTAATTACATAATTGAATCCAAAATATATGCAAAGGCAATTAATGGAAATTGATCAATATTCTTATGATTTTAGTATGCTCTTCTAACATGTATGTCTTTAACGTGGGTATTAAAGAACCTCATTCTTCTTTCATCTTTGAGCATGGAATGTGAGGGATTCTATTCGGCCATGACAGAAGCCCAGAGCACCAGCATACAAATTGTAACTTCAAGAGGATGCTCAGGTAAAAAGAAAATACTTGATAATAATTTATTAACTTATAAGAGATGTCGGGCAGATCTGGATGAGACTAGCTCAGATCAGGGCAGTATGGCATAAATGAGAGGAGGTTTAGTCAGCAATCGGTGGCACAACGCTGCCAACTCTTCGCTTGTTCCTAAAAGCTATAAGCGAGTAGTGCTGCCAACTACCGCCACCATTGAGAAAAAAATAATAAGTCTGGACATATGGAACATTTTGAAATTTCCTATGCTCACATTTTTAGTCAGATGAGGTAGAATGTTTTGTATCAAAAAAAATCGACACTAAACCTCCTAGCTTAGGCACTAGTTGGCAGCTCTACTCGCCTTACGTAATAAATGAAAAAGCCACACGCGATGCAAAACTTGCAGAGATGATACTAAAAATACGGAAACAAGGAAAAGATCCCTTCATTTTTACAGCTTTCTTCCGCTTCGAAGACATGACGCTTAGATACCTAATTCATACTTAAAAGAAAGATTATGAGGACTCAAGGATTTTTTTTTTTGACTGTAACATTTTCTTCACAGAAACTCGAAAACGGTTCTGCAAGAATATCCAGCGAGTACAAAGTGCTACCTTCAAGAAGATGAATGTGTGTGGCCTGTTCACAATAGACGCTGTGATGCTGGTGCAAGTGATTGGTCTCATCACTACTTACACCATAGTCTTGTTGCAATTCGAGTTTTTGTAAAACAGGAACTAGACGACAAGTTCCTGTTTGTAACGAATCGATAAACTTAATTATGTATGTAGTTACCAAATTGTACTAATTATTCAATTTTCAAAAATCTTTGTTTTAATGTAATTAAGTATTCGGTTTAAAATACTGTTTCTTTTCTTCTTATATCCAGTATGAATTTTTCAATTTGGCGTGGATGGCTAAATCCGAAATTATAAGGAATAGCGAAAAGTACTCAAAGGAGTCTCGGGCTCGATTTTGATGAAAACTAAAACTGCATCATTGGATTTGAAAAATCAATATTCTAGGCAGGAATTGACCCCGTTTAGTTTGAAAAAAGAAACACACATTGTATTTTTACACCATTCGATAATGCCACTAGTAAGGATCGAATTCTGGGAAGGACAGCAAACTAAAGGAAAAAGCTCATTATTTTTCTTATGTTACTTATCTTACTTGAATTGTTCAAAATGATGACCATTGTTTTCAATACATATTATAGATTCGACATCCCAATGATTGTACTGCATTCAGCTTTACAATATTCCTCATAGTTTAGAATTTGGCCATTCACGCCCACTTGAAAAATTCACCCTGTTCAAACGAACAGCAATTGATTTATAATCAATTGCTGTTCGTTCACCTCGATAAATCTCAAAATTGACTTGACCAATTTGAAGTTTTTTTTTTTGTTTTGTTTGCTCGGATACAGGAACGATCGGATTAGAAAAGAAGTCAAAAAAAAAATATTGAAATTTTGACAGGACAACGTCTGGTGGGTCAGCTAAAAAATAAAGTTCTTTTAGTAAGCATCTTGTTTGAATTTTCATAAAATATTTAAGGAATGAGACTTCTTCGTTTTCATTTACTTATATTGGGTGACTGGTAATTAGTGACCGATACCTAAACACATGATAGTGCTCATGATAACTAACAACTTTTAGTATGGGGCCAAACCGGAAATCGCGAAAAAAAAATCATTTTGACGAGTTATGCGAACATGAATGTATGGGGCAGCTGGTTTTTTTCAGCGATTTCAGGTTTGGTCCCATAGTAAAAGTTGTTTGTTATCATGAGTATAATCATGTGTTTAAGTATCGGTCACTAATTACCAGTCACTCTATATAATTCACATTTACATTTACTATTCCTAAGAAAACTTTTCAATTAATTGCAAGCACGAATTTGTCTTTCAATTAATCAACAACAGATCACCAACGAGTAATGACTGAATTAATTAATTGCTATTCCACTGTATTTTTACTTTTAACTTACGTCAAACTGACGAGTGCAACAAACATGCTCTCATTTCCAAGGAACAAACGAAAATCGAAAATAAACAATGTGATAATCAAAAATATACCAACAGTGCATTACAAGGAAGTATTACTGAACAACGTGGTTAAAGAAGATTTACAATCAGTGCTAAAACCTTTGGATAAGATGCAAAGTATTTTCATCTGCGCAAAGTATTCTATTCGGGACAACTTCATCACTTCGAACAGTAACAGATACAACTGTATTGGTCTCTTCTGTGCTGTCATATTCCGTTCTATAATCTTCTATAACCTTCTTGTTTCGAAAGGGGTATCCACTATTCTTGTTTGGTGCAACGTTTTCGAGTTTTTTTTATTCTCGATTGGATTCCTTAACAACTACTGTTCAAATATTATTAATTGCAATAACAATGTATTTTTAGTCTTAAAAATCCAACACGTGCATAGAGTTCTCAAAATTGATGAAAATCATTTAAAAACCTTGGTTATATCCAACTGGGTTTATGTTATCGTCCTAAATTGCATTTACGTGACGGGCAATTTGTATTACTGGATAAATTTTTCTCTTACCAATATTTTAGATAGTATCTCAAGTTATTCCAGCATTTCTTTTGATATTAATATGGTCTATGCTACATTTGTGATTAATTTGTTGCGGAAAACGCTTACTGTTTGGATAAAGGAGGTGCAACTATCAGGGAACGTAGGAGGTTTAAGTAGTGAATCTCATTGGACAAAAATGTATGATTTGTTCTTAAATATACTGGACGCTTATAAGATTTTTGAGAAAACGTTTCGTCTACTGGTAAGTATATTAAATAACAAAACTGTATATTGTTGAAACATAAATAGTATAGTATTGGGTTCACAATCAGCCTATCTTGCTGTAGGGTAAAACAGAAAACAAATAATACAGTTTCTCTTTACTTGTAGGTTGTATATTACACAATACACACAGTCTGCCACGGACTAATGACCGTAGCGATATTACTACAAATGAAACAAATATTAACAAACAATGGAAAAGAAGTGAGTAGGTATATTAATTTTAACAAATGAACTGAACGTATTACTAAGTGTGACTAAGCCAATGATCGTAAGGAGGCAGGGAGGTATGATTTGTCGACGATGAAGTACCTGGGACTCGTCCTCGACAGCCGGTGGAACTTCGTGGAGCATTTCCGACGTTTGGCTCCCAGACTGGCACGGGCTGGGGCTGCCTTGAGGCGGCTCCTGCCCAATCTGGGGGGTCCAAACGCCTCCTGCCGGAGCCTCTACGCGGGGGCCGTGCGGTCCATGGCCCTTTACGGAGCACCGGTGTGGGCGCGTTCCCTAAGGCTGGGACCAGCCGGCAGGCTGAACGCGTCCCAGAGGGTCATGGCCATCCGGCTAGTCCGGGGATACCGCACGGTCTCCTGGGAGGCGACGAGCCTAATTGCCGGATTGCCGCCGTGGGATCTGGAGGCAAAGGTCCTCGCGCACGTGTGGGAGTGGCGCGAGGAGGCGAAGCGCCGGGGCGTAACTCCGCTGCCGCGAGAAATCACGGTACAGCGGACAGAGCTCCGGCGGGATCTCATGGCGGCATGGAGAGCGCGACTGTCGCAACCCAGCGCTGGGCACGCCACAATTGCGGCGATAAGTCCCCTCTTTGAGGAGTGGTTAGAGAGGCGCCACGGCGTCCTCACCTTCCGCCTGACGCAGGTCCTCACCGGACACGGTTGTTTCGGGAGGTTCCTGTTTCGCATAAGGCGGGAGGAAACGCCCGGGTGTTATCATTGCGTGGATCGCCCGGAGGACACGGTGGAGCATACAGTGGAGGTCCGAGCCTGGTCCAGGCCATGGTGCGGAGCGAGAGTGCATGGGAGGCCGTCACCTCCTTCTGCGAAGCAGTGATGCTCGCGAAGGAGGAGGCGGAACGCGTGAGGGAGAGGCAGCCTCACGCACTCAGTCGCCGCAGGAGACGCCCTGGGCGGCGGGAATCGCGGGGCGATTTCCGGCCACCGTAGGCGCGGGCCTGCGGACGGTGAGCAGCGGGTAGCTCGCCGTCCGGTAAGGACGAGTCGACGGCGCGTTGTGTTCCACGCGCGCCTCAAAGAGATGTCAGCAAGTGACGGGGCCCAATAGGGCCGACGCCGCTGGGGTCGCGGGTAGTCTGAAAGGGTTACCGCGGCCCTGGCATAGGCAACTGAAGGAACACGGGTGGGTTTTAGTCAGTAAAAGTCTGACACGCCCTCCCGCTCCACCCAGAGCGGGAGAAGTTATTTGATGATTTCCCACCCTCAAAAAAAAAAAAAAAAAAAAAAAAAAAAAAAAAAAAAAAAAAAAAAAAAAAAAAAAAGCATCTTGTTTGAATTTTCATAAAATATTTAAGGAATGAGACTTCTTCGTTTTCATTTACTTATATTGGGTGACTGGTAATTAGTGACCGATACCTAAACACATGATAGTGCTCATGATAACTAACAACTTTTGGTATGGGGCCAAACCTGAAATCGCGAAAAAAAAATCATTTTGACGAGTTATGCGAACATGAATGTATGGGGCAGCTGGTTTTTTTCCGCGATTTCAGGTTTGGTCCCATAGTAAAAGTTGTTTGTTATCATGAGTATAATGATGTGTTTAAGTATCGGTCACTAATTACCAGTCACTCTATATAATTCGCATTTACATTTACTATTCCTAAGAAAACTTTTCAATTAATTGCAAGCACGAATTTGTCTTTCAATTAATCAACAACAGATCACCAACGAGTAATGACTGAATTAATTAATTGCTATACCACTGTATTTTTACTTTTAACTTACGTCAAACTGACGAGTGCAACAAACATGCTCTCATTTCCAAGGAACAAACGAAAATCGAAAATAAACAATGTGATAATCAAAAATATACCAACAGTGCATTACAAGGAAGTATTACTGAACAACGTGGTTAAAGAAGATTTACAATCAGTGCTAAAACCTTTGGATAAGATGCAAAGTATTTTCATCTGCGCAAAGTATTCTATTCGGGACAACTTCATCACTTCGAACAGTAACAGATACAACTGTATTGGTCTCTTCTGTGCTGTCATATTCCGTTCTATAATCTTCTATAACCTTCTTGTTTCGAAAGGGGTATCCACTATTCTTGTTTGGTGCAACGTTTTCGAGTTTTTTTTATTCTCGATTGGATTCCTTAACAACTACTGTTCAAATATTATTAATTGCAATAACAATGTATTTTTAGTCTTAAAAATCCAACACGTGCATAGAGTTCTCAAAATTGATGAAAATCATTTAAAAACCTTGGTTATATCCAACTGGGTTTATGTTATCGTCCTAAATTGCATTTACGTGACGGGCAATTTGTATTACTGGATAAATTTTTCTCTTACCAATATTTTAGATAGTATCTCAAGTTATTCCAGCATTTCTTTTGATATTAATATGGTCTATGCTACATTTGTGATTAATTTGTTGCGGAAAACGCTTACTGTTTGGATAAAGGAGGTGCAACTATCAGGGAACGTAGGAGGTTTAAGTAGTGAATCTCATTGGACAAAAATGTATGATTTGTTCTTAAATATACTGGACGCTTATAAGATTTTTGAGAAAACGTTTCGTCTACTGGTAAGTATATTAAATAACAAAACTGTATATTGTTGAAACATAAATAGTATAGTATTGGGTTCACAATCAGCCTATCTTGCTGTAGGGTAAAACAGAAAACAAATAATACAGTTTCTCTTTACTTGTAGGTTGTATATTACACAATACACACAGTCTGCCACGGACTAATGACCGTAGCGATATTACTACAAATGAAACAAATATTAACAAACAATGGAAAAGAAGTGAGTAGGTATATTAATTTTAACAAATGAACTGAACGTATTACTAAGTGTGACTAAGCCAATGATCGTAAGGAGGCAGGGAGGTATGATTTGTCGACGATGAAGTACCTGGGACTCGTCCTCGACAGCCGGTGGAACTTCGTGGAGCATTTCCGACGTTTGGCTCCCAGACTGGCACGGGCTGGGGCTGCCTTGAGGCGGCTCCTGCCCAATCTGGGGGGTCCAAACGCCTCCTGCCGGAGCCTCTACGCGGGGGCCGTGCGGTCCATGGCCCTTTACGGAGCACCGGTGTGGGCGCGTTCCCTAAGGCTGGGACCAGCCGGCAGGCTGAACGCGTCCCAGAGGGTCATGGCCATCCGGCTAGTCCGGGGATACCGCACGGTCTCCTGGGAGGCGACGAGCCTAATTGCCGGATTGCCGCCGTGGGATCTGGAGGCAAAGGTCCTCGCGCACGTGTGGGAGTGGCGCGAGGAGGCGAAGCGCCGGGGCGTAACTCCGCTGCCGCGAGAAATCACGGTACAGCGGACAGAGCTCCGGCGGGATCTCATGGCGGCATGGAGAGCGCGACTGTCGCAACCCAGCGCTGGGCACGCCACAATTGCGGCGATAAGTCCCCTCTTTGAGGAGTGGTTAGAGAGGCGCCACGGCGTCCTCACCTTCCGCCTGACGCAGGTCCTCACCGGACACGGTTGTTTCGGGAGGTTCCTGTTTCGCATAAGGCGGGAGGAAACGCCCGGGTGTTATCATTGCGTGGATCGCCCGGAGGACACGGTGGAGCATACAGTGGAGGTCCGAGCCTGGTCCAGGCCATGGTGCGGAGCGAGAGTGCATGGGAGGCCGTCACCTCCTTCTGCGAAGCAGTGATGCTCGCGAAGGAGGAGGCGGAACGCGTGAGGGAGAGGCAGCCTCACGCACTCAGTCGCCGCAGGAGACGCCCTGGGCGGCGGGAATCGCGGGGCGATTTCCGGCCACCGTAGGCGCGGGCCTGCGGACGGTGAGCAGCGGGTAGCTCGCCGTCCGGTAAGGACGAGTCGACGGCGCGTTGTGTTCCACGCGCGCCTCAAAGAGATGTCAGCAAGTGACGGGGTCCAATAGGGCCGACGCCGCTGGGGTCGCGGATTGTCCGAAGGGGTTACCGCGGCCCTGGCATAGGCAACTGAAGGAACACGGGTGGGTTTTAGTCAGTAAAAGTCTGACACGCCCTTCCGCTCCACCCAGAGCGGGAGAAGTTATTTGATGATTTCCCACCCTCAAAAAAAAAAAAAAAAAAAAAAAGGGAGGTATGATTTGTTTACTTTTCTAACCATTTAGGACTAGACTGTAGGTGTAACCTGTTTGTTGTACCTGCCTTGTTGGACTAGTCCATACCTACCTTTCATTCCTGATTCTGGCTTCGACGGGTCAAAGTGTTAAATTGAGATCGACTCTGATTAATGACAATAGGCTGGCGCACTATCATGACACATATAACAAACCTGGCCAAACGTGGCTGTATTATCCGTCTCTGCCTACCTATTGAGGAATACAAGGCTTGATGTTATGTATGTGGCTCGACTTTTAACTTCTCCTCTCCTCTTCTTCTCTTCTTCTTTCTCTCCTTCTTCTTCTTCTTTCTTCTTCTTCTTTTTTTTCTTTTTCTACTTTTAACACTTACGCTTTATTTACAGTTTGCATTAGTTGCAATATTATCACAATTGTGGCTCGTCAAGAACACGGCTTTACAAATCTTGCTGAGCATCGAAAGCGAGAGATTTTATGCAACAATGACTGAAGTTCAAAGTGTTTGTACCCTGCTTAAGAAATCAAGAGGATGTTCAGGTAATGCAAAAGGAAACTCTGTCTGTTTGTAACTTTTTTACGCCTAAACGGCTGAACGGATTTTGATAAAATTTGGCTTAGGACGTGGGATACTTTTTGTCCCGGTAATACGTTCCCGTGAGATAATTTCCGGCCTCCACGCGGGCAAAGCTGCGGGCATAAGCTAGTTTCATATAAATTTAAAAAAAACAGACATTACTAAATTGAATCTACGGTTTGTAATGTTCATCATCATCTCCCTGCTCTTACAACAACTTATTTAGGGTAGGCGCAACATGTCTTCTCCATTCATACATAATTATCTGTCAGTAATATAAGTCAAATTATGTATTACAATTTTATTACAACAACAACATTTACTACTGTTGAACATCATCTACATAAGTCACCCACCCTCTTTCAAGCTGTATTGCGCTTTCTCAACCAGCACTGCTAATTCATTATACCATTCGCAATTAATACAGTAATTTGAATATTGGAGAATCTTCAAGTACCTGTCTTCACTACCCTTCGCAATTAATACAGTAATTTGAATATTGGAGTATCTTGAAGTACCTATCTAATTCAATTCAACAACAAACTAAATGGCGTCCAAAAATTTCTTCCGCATCGCTGTCAACTGCTAATGTTCCGAGACTGGCGGCATTGCCACGTTGTTTGGCAACGCTTAGCCTCTAGCCAAAGTAAAAACCAGCCCTTGGATCACGGGAAATGTCAACTAACCGTGTAGTGTTAGGATATTTTATTGTGTTATATGTGCATAGTTTTTATGCCCTCATGCTGTTGAATATAGGTCTCCTCCATCCACTTCCACTTCGATCGCTCACGTGCTTATAAAACAAGAACATTTTATGCAGATTAGTTTAATTGATCATATCATTCTCCTGCCCTTATCCCAACCTATTTGAGGTCGGCGCAACATGTCGCTTTTTTCCAAACTTCTCTATTAATCGTAATCTCGGTAGTCACCTCCTTTCTAGCTATGTCATCTTTCACGCAGTCCATCCATCGTTTCTTTGGTCTTCCCCGACTCTTATAGCCATCGACATTCATACTCAAAACTTTCCTCGTAACAATTTCCTCATTCCTCCGCATCACATGCCCATACCATGACAACCGATTCCCGCACAACTTTTCAGTCACCGGTGCCACTTCCTTCTCTGTATATGTACTCATTTCTTATCTATCCATTTGTGAATAATTAACAAAAATTTACTTTACCATTCACAGATATACAAAGAAGAATATGCAAGAACATCCAACGCCAACAAATAACATCGTTCGAGAAGTTGAACGCGTTCGGCTGTTTCTTCATTGACGCCACGTTACCCTTGGAAATATTTAGCGTCGTCGCTACCTACACGCTTGCACTTTTACAGTTTGCAGTTTGATTTGTCTTAGTTTAATTGGGAACCATTTTTATTGAAGTTTGTACCAAGGGATCTCGCACACTAGGATGCTATGACGAGCATTGACTAGAGTACCTACGAGTGGTAATCGTTTTCAAACCGTTTCATATTTCTACAACGACTTTCAACAGGAAGCTATCGAAAAGCTTATGTCAGTCCCATACATTTTTGACTGTTCCATCGTCATTATCATTGATAGAAAGGCGCAATGTATACGTATAGGCCCTCATGTCAATCTATAGAAACACACTGTACACTTACACCATACACTTGACTAAACTTGGTTTACTTTTAGAATGAATCCCCGCATCTTCTGCTTCTTTAATACGAGTATTAAGGGGATACATTGATAAATTTTGTGTTTTTATAATTCCTATAAAACCAAGTGTATATCGTTAAATTATTTGGCTTTTCCATATGTGTTATTTGACTATATTGTTTACTGTTGAAAACAAGTAATCATGTTTCTAAACCGAGTGCGGCGCATCGCTCCACACTCCCTCTACCACGCAACCCCCACCATAGCACACATAACTTATTTATTTAATGTCACACTTATAGATTACGTTTTTACATTTCAATGTCACCTTGTCTATAACCTCTGCACTGCCCGCTTCTAATGGGTTCTCACGATCCATTCTTTAACACATTACTTAGACACAGGGTGTTAGGGTAGGGACATTGACTTGAAAACTGTTACCATGGATTCAGTTTAAGTTATGATTATAGACCCACAAAAGTTGAAAATTTTCGTCGGTTATATAAAATAAATCAGCTGTTCCAGAATTATTTCCTAAATTCGTGGTAAACTTTACCATGTATTTTTTTACTAATTACATCTTTTTACAAGCTTTTATTCCCGAAACACTCGATGAAGGATAATAAATAAATATATATACTATAATAATAAATACTCCAGCTTTTATTTAGCTTCATCTGTCCCGATGTCTGTCTGTAATCTAGTCTTGCAAGTTAAATTTCACCCACTTCGCGGTTTCCATTGAGCTGAAATTTTACATGCTTATGTAAATCGAATGTCAATATTATTATGACATGGAGCTGATCTGATGATGAAGTTGGAAGGTGGCCATGGGAACTCAGTATAAAACGGCGCAGCCCTATCGAGTTTGTCTCGTTTGATACGTCTTGACGAGGACTCCTAGATGTTATCCAGACTAATAAAAGATTTTTTTTAAATAATACTCTTGTTGCATTTTTTCGTGTCAAGCTGTATTTATTTCACCCAAATACTCATTTTACAGAAAATTTAATTGCAGCAGTACAATAACGTAGTTAGTGAGAATTCCCATCAAATGTAGTGATAGCGTCGCGTCTACATAAAACAGTCCACACGCGGTCATCTTAATGAACGTACGATTTTCCAATAACACGTTCTTACAAAGATATTTTTGACTCTCTGTAATGGAAGGAATAGTATTGTTAGATTTCAACATAGATTATAGATATTTTTCTGAAATCTAGACGAATATAGTAATATAATCTGCAGAGAGAAAATGGTCAAGACAAAATTTTGTCAAATCATTCTTACTTGGACAGTTCCCGTTCTTCATAAGCTGTATACACGCCGTCTCAGCTTCCTCAACAGTTATATAAAACCTCTCACAGCATATACTGTATATAACCACAAGTACTATAGTCTTTACTAGCCATGAATATGTCGTGAGCCCGATTAAAGAAAACTAGAAAAAAAAAAATAAACATCCGAATTGATAACCTCCTCCTTATTTCTGAAGTCGGTTAATTATACATAACATTAGCATAATGATATCATAAGAATTACTCATTTAGCAACGCAATTTCGATAGTTTTGAAAGATAAAAACCGGTCAAGTGCGAGTCGGTCTCGCGCACGAAGGGTTCCGTACCATATTATATGTTTAACAATCGCAAAGATAACTTTTTACTTATTTTATACTGATACTGTGAATTACAAGGTTATTTTTTGCAGTTGTAGAAAATCACCCATGTTTAAACAAAATACCTTATCAATCGCCGTTTTCAGTATTGTTGCTTAAATACAGTATTTATGGTACTGACAGAAGTTTCAAATTCCTAATTTGTTGAATTGTTGCGCTAGAGCTCGTACAAAAATGGTCTAAAATTTCTTAATTTTAGAAGATAAAAAAAATGTGTTTGTACTCTACTCAATGAGTTCTAGACGATGACACCCCACATGCTAGATTTTTTTTTTTTTTCAAAATGAAAAGTTTATTGTATGGGGACTGACCCCTTAAATTTTTAACTTTGCTTTATTTTTATTATTTGTTGTTATAGCCATAATAGACAGCGGAGGCTTAGTAAGTTTGTACTGGACTGTACGTGGTTGTCTGATTTCATGGATTTTAATTTTCTTGCGCGGAACCCTAATTATTTTTCTAAAATAAAAAAAGCCTTAGTTACTCCTTAAAACATCAGCTATATGCCGTTAAAATCGGTGAAAATTCGTTTGGCAAGTACCATTTTTTTAATCGGACTGCGCTTTAAAATTCTTCTATACAAACTTTAACATCCCTAAACCTCATTTGAGGCGTAGTTTTGAAAAACTAATAATGACAAACATTATTACTTACTTATGCAAGTATTTGTGCTAAGTTTCAAGTTCATTAACCAAATTAATAAGATTTTTCATGTAAACTGTATCTCTGTTTTCGCGAACACAGATAAAGAATTTCAAAAATCGTCTGGTATGTTTCCATAACTTGACTCAAACATTATTTACACCAATTTTAGAGTTAATCAAGCCCCCAATAAAATCCTCCGCTATAAAATTAACTTTTCACCCCTTAGGGGTAGATTTTTGGAAAACCCTGATACACGTTAGTCTTCATTTTTGGTCTCAAGTATAAAAACTGAGTTTTGAGTTAACCGGACCGCGTGTTAAAGTTCCTCCATACAAACTTTGACACCCCCAATCCCTCCTTAGGGGGTAGTTTAGGAAAACTAAAAATGATAAACTTTATAATTTACTTAGATGAATATTCGTGCTAAGTTTCAAGTCTATTATTAACTCAAGGGATAGGACTTTTCATACAAACTTTCATCCCCTGTTTTACCCCCTTAGGGACGGAATTTCCAAAAATCCTTCCTTAGTGGATGTTTACACTATATAAGGTATCTATGTGCACAATTTCAAGTCTCTAGGTCCATTGGTTTGGGCTGTGCGTTGGTATATTAGTCAGTGACTCAGTCAGGACTTTGATTTTTATATATATATAGATTTACCATGTTATTTTAAGACCATAGACTTCTTATAGGTTTTCCTGTAATCTACAGGTATAGAACTATTTTCTATATTTTTTTCAAAATTTTAGGCTCAGTAGTTTCGGAGATAAGGGGGGGGGGAATGGTCAATTTTCGTCTATGTTCTTAAATAACTTTAAAACAATAAATATTAAAATTATAAAAAAAATATATTTGAGACCCTCATAGTAAGCCCTTTCATTTGATATGTCACTCGGTATAGTTTACAAAAGTTTTTTTTTTAATTTTCTTATTTTCCCCCTAAAAGTGACTCTCATATTCAAAATTCATATATTTACTTTAGCTGTACATGTTCGGGTCACAGAAATCCATATGTCTACCAAATTTTAACTTAATCGGTCCATTAGATTCGGAGCAAATTGGCTGTGACAGACGGACAGACAGACAGACAGACAGACAGACACACGAGTGATCCTATAAGGGTTCCGTTTTTTCCTTTTGAGGTACGGAACCCTAAAAAGAAATAGTTTAATACTTACAGGATCTGCAAGTCCTGCATATTCTTTCATGATTCGAAACGTTGTCTCCAAAAAAAATAGAGTTCGGGAAAATGCATCCATTGCGTAGCATAGCGCCTGCGAAGAAAATAAATACTTACTGTGTTGTAAACAAAGACAATAAAAAAAAACCGGCCAAGTGCGTGTCGGATCACGCACAATGAAGGGTTCCGTAGTTGGGATGAATTTATCCCAAAAACAAACTTAACATTGTTGTTGATAGATATAAACAGATATAAACACACAAAACTGCAAAAATATATACGTGATAAAACTACAAATTAAGAAAAAAAAACCGGTCAAGTGCGAGTCGGACTCGCGCACGAAGGGTTCCGTACCATATTATATGTTTAACAATCGCAAAGATAACTTTTTACTTATTTTATAATGATACTGTGAATTACAAGGTTATTTTTTGCAGTTGCAGAAAATCACCCATGTTTAAAGAAAATGCATTTTTATGCATGCTGTGGTCTCTTGTAAGTGAAGGAGTACACCTACGTGATACTTTTGTCGTTATTAGTTTTTTCTTGTGTTTGTGTACATCCTTTGTTGGAGATCCTAATTAAATAAATAAATAAATAAATAAAATACCTTATGAATCGCCGTTTTCAGTATTGTTGATTAAATACAGTATTCATGGTACTTACATGGTATTAAGAAGTTTCAAATTCCTAATTTGTTGAATTGTTGCGCTATTGCTCGTACAAAAATGGTCTAAAATGTACAACTTTTACGGCCCCCTATTTCTTAATTTTAAAAGATAAAAAAAAATATGTTTGTACTCTACTCAATGAGTTCTAGACGATGACACCCCACATAACACATAATCAGCCTATAATGTTCCCACTGCTGGGGCACAGGCCTCCTCTCAGTGAGAGGGAGTGGGCCGTAATCCACCACGCGGGCCCAGTGCGGGTTGATAGATGTCACATGTCTTCGAATTTTTGGTTCTAGGACATGCCTGTTTCGTCACGATGTTTTCCTTCACCGTTTTGAGAGCAGCGGTGATGAAATAATGACATGACACCCCACATGCTAGATTAAAATTTTTATTTTTTTTTTCAAAATGAAAAGTTTATTTTATGGGGACCGACCCCTTAAATTTTTAACTTTGCTTTAGTTTTATTATTTGTTGTTATAGCCGTAATAGACAGCGGAGGCTTAGTAAGTTTGTACTGGGCTGTACGTGGTTGTCTGATTTCATGGATTTTAATTTTCTTGCGCGGAACCCTAATTATTTTTCTAAAATAAAAATAGCCTAAGTTACTCCTTAAAACATCAGCTATATGCCGTCAAAATCGGTGAAAATTCATTTGGCAAGTTTCCTAACTTGACTAAAAGTACCATTTTTTTAATCGGACTGCGCTTTAAAATTCTTCTATACACACTTTGACATCCCTAAACCTCATTTGAGGCGTAGTTTTGAAAAACTAATAATGACAAACATTATTACCCTACTTATGCAAGTATTTGTGCTAAGTTTCAAGTTCATTAACCAAATTAATAAGATTTTTCATATAAACTGTATCTCTGTTTTTACGAACACAGATACCTAAAGAATTTCAAAAATCGTCTGGTATGAATCCATAACTTGACTCAAACATTATTTACACCAATTTTAGAGTTAATCAAGCCCCCAATAAAATCCTCCACTATAAAATTAACTTTTCACCCCTTACGGGTAGATTTTCGGAAAACCCTAATACACGTTGTCTTAATTTTTGGTCTCAAGTATAAAAACTGAGTTTTGAGTTAATCGGACCGCGTGTTAAAGTTCCTCCAAGCAAACTTTGACACCCCCCCAATCCCTGCTTAGGGGGTAGTTTAGGAAAACTAAAAATGATAAACTTTATAATTTACTTGATGAATATTCGTGCTAAGTTTCAAGTCTATTAACTCAAGGGATAGGATTTTTCATACAAACTTTCATCCCCTGTTTTACCCCCTTAGGGATGGAATTTCCAAAAATCCTTCCTTAGTGGATGTTTACACTATATAAGGTATCTATGTGCAAAATTTCAAGTCTCTAGGTTCATTGGTTTGGGCTGTGCGTTGGTATATTAGTCAGTGATTCAGTCAGGACTTTGATTTTTTTATATATATAGATTTACCATGTTATTTTAAGATCACAGACTTCTTATAGGTTTTCCTGTAATCTACAGGTATAGAACTAATTTCTATATTTTTTTCAAAATTTTAGGCTCAGTAGTTTCGGAGATAAGGGGGGGGGAATGGTAAATTTTCGTCTATTTTCTTAAATAACTTTAAAACGATAAATTGTAAAATTATAAAAAAAATATATTTGAAACCCTCATAGTAAGCCCTTTCATTTGATATGTCACTCGGTACAGTTTACAAAACTTTTTTTTTTAATTTTCTTATTTTCTCCCTAAAAGTGACTCTCATATTCAAAATTCCTATATTTACTTTAGCTGTACGTGTTTGGGTCACAGAAATCCATATGTGTACCAAATTTTAACTTAATCGGTCCATTAGATTCGGAGCAAATTGGCTGTGACAGACGGACAGACAGACAGACAGACACTCGAGTGATCCTATAAGGGTTCCGTTTTTTCCTTTTGAGGTACGGAACCCTAAAAAGAAAGAAAGAAATACGTTTATTTGCGGTAAACATGACGCAAAGCACAACAAAATAAAATAACAATTTGTAAAACAAGTTTGGGGAAATTATGCGTCACATCTACGCAAAACGGCTACCGCTCAGCATAATGCCGCGACCCCATGCGAAACGGAGCCCCAGCGCTGGTTTTCAGCGATAGCCGGCGTTGACGCGATGACGTCAAATCAACGATGACGTGACGTGATGGTGGCGTGAAATTAACGATTTCTTTTATTTTGTGCCGTGAGACCTTGCTTGTTGCATCTTTACATACCAAGATTCCTCCGTGCCTCGGAAAGCCGTTGGTCCCGTCTGTTATTCGTGGATCTTTGACAGTCGTTACGGGTCGTCAGAAGCCCGAAAGTCTGAGGGGTATCGTATTACCCAGTAACTGGGTTATGGAGGTCATATAAGCAGTCGCTCCATGTAAAATACTGGTATTCAGCTGCATCCGGTTAGACTGGAAGCCGACCCCAACATAGTTGGGAAAAGGCTAGGCAGATTGATTGAGACCTTGCTTGTTGCCAAATTTCATAATTCTTCTATAGGTCAACGGAAAGTACCATAAGGCAATAAAAATAAGGCATATAAGCGACATATTTTGATACTGGCAAGTAAATCAAGCCAGTATCAAAATATGTCGCTTATATGCCTTATTTTTATTGCGTTAACTTAGAAGCTTGATTTTTTTTAGAGCTCCAGGGGACCATAGACCTACGTACAGTCGAGTTCATTAATTATTGACCCTTTCAGCTTCAAAAATATATGAAAGTCAAAAAAGTTCATAATTATTGTGACAACTACAAGCATCATTAAATTGTGGACAAGATTTAGATTCATTAATATGTGACTGTTTTTCCTCAGTAACATGGGTAATGCACAGCATATATTATTGAACCACATTCACATGAGGACATATGTTTGAGCTATAGGTTCTATATCATTTATTGAGCTTTCCAACGCTCACTATATTTTGAATCCTTGACAGTGCCAATATATTAATGAACTCGACTGTACAGTTTTGACTTCACTACAATTTTGTTGTATTTATAGTTGATTATATAAGTAAAGGTTCTGGTAAAATAATTAGGAACTCACCAATACATGGAACATTGCTTTATACAGTTTGTAAGCATTCAAAATATGTTGGTATATTTCAAGCAGCTTTTGACATTGTTCGTCGTTTTCCTTGTCATTATTCATCACCAGGATATCTTTAATCCATTCATCGAGATATTTTCTTAACAACACCGTAAGTCGGATGGCAATGATTAAATTGATATCAAATACGACAAAAGTTAAATCAGCATAAATGTCCAGAATAAGTTTCATGACATTCGAGTAATAAATTAATGTGTAAAAACTCGCAAATATAGTAATATTAATACAGATAATAATTAATATTGAAATCCAGTTCCAAATAATGTAACTTCGGATACTCCTACTGAAATCGATGCTCTTATGAATAGTCTGGATCTTCAGAATAAGAGAGACGTTATTGTGCTTGTGCACAATGTCCAGAATGAACATCATTGTAAAACAGAAAGCATGTACTATGGAAAAGAAAGTTAAAACAAATATTGAGAGGAAGATATCAGTACTAGTAGTGTTTATCATTTTTGCGTTAATAATATTGCATCCTACTGTGTACATCCGAAACATACACATCGAATTAAAAAATATAATTCGACAGAATGACAGTAGTAATTTACACTTGTTTTGGTTGGGATATATATGATTATCACGAAAATTATATTTTGATAACAAAAAAAATCCAAGAGCAAAGTTAAAAGAATACGCAATTTTTTTAACTTCTACATCGAGTAGATTATTTGGTAGCACTTGAAACGACTTTGGAATAATTTCACGTTTTAAGAACATTGTTATAAACTTTCATGCCGTTCCGTTTTTCGAGAATATATTCTGACTATAACATTATTGTCCCAATAAGCCCTAATGACAAGAAATGACTATGTAGGTACTGATGTAATCATCGCTTAGGCGAACATAATATATGTTCGTCTAAGCGATGATAACATCAGTCGCGGTCTTCTAGTAGCCTAAAATATTGTAATGTTCCTTATTTAAAAACATATTTTATATCTGATCTAGACGCGTCTATATATTTATAACATTTTATAGCAATTGCATGTTTTAGACTTTATGCCCTCAAGGTTCATGTAAAGAGGGAGTTCCACAGGGCTCAATTCTTGGTCCATCAGGGTTTCATCTTTTAAGGTGGTCAGCTGGTCAACTATGAAATACAGTTTATGGTATACTATTAAAAAAAGATAACTAGTATTTTATAATAACTTATACTTGTAATAACAAAAAATCTACAACATGCCCTTGTCTGTCCCTTGAAAAAACAGATAACATTAGGTACCTCGGTATTCAACTCGATGAATCTTTATCTTGGAATGCTCAACTGGATCTTCTATCAGCACGGACCCGCAAATTGATTTGGATGTTTAAAAAGCTCAGAAATACATTGAAACCAGCCCTGTTAAAAACAGTTTATTTTGCTCTGGTTCAATCAGTGATAGATTACTGTATAGCCGTGTGGGGTGGGGCATGCAAAACAAAACTTATACTCTTTGAACGCGCACAAAGGTCCTTGCTTAAGGTATTGCTTAGGAAACCCTTTCGATATCCTACATCTAGTCTTTACAAAGAATGCGATGTTCTAACAGTAAGACAATGATTTGTTATGCATACTACACTTCGTAAACATAAAGAACTTACATATAACCCATGTACTACCTATCCTTCTCGTAGAAGAAACAGGGTATGCGATTCGGTTAGACACCACACCGTCTTCTTTACACGACAATCCTGTTTTCTTGCACCGTGCATATATAATAAAATCAACTCACTGCTTCACATTTTTCCTAAAAACTCACATGAAACCAAAAACATCATTAAAAAACATCTTGCGAAACTTAACTATCAAGACACTGAATCCCTTATAACTATCGTAAAGTAACATACATCTCACACACTCATACACACTCCCCACACACCTCACACACGCACACACAAACATTATAGATTAATAATTTTTTCTTTTATTTTTTCCGTCTACCAGTTTCGATACCCATACTGTATTTTTATACTTGTATTTAACATAGTTATTGTAATTTGTGCTCATACCGTGGGTGAGTGTCCTGGAGGCCTGAAATACAGGGTTTCCCTAGTTTAGGCTCCAGTCCACCCCATGATCTACAATACTTATGTAGAAACTGTTACAATTAAACTGTACTATTTTTAAGTTGTGGTGGAAAAATAAATTTTTATCTTATCTTTATAATTATGAAAGCTTATATTTAAAGTAGCTTTTGCCCGAGGCTTTGCCCACGTGGAAGGGAAATTATCCCACAGGAATGTACAGGTCCATCCCTTTTGGCCGTTATGGGTAAAAAGGTAACATACAGACAGATAGACCGACAGAAATACAGATTCACTTTCGCGTTGTAATATACAGGGTCTTTCTTTTAAGGTGTCTATCCAGTGCGAGCTGATAGCAGAGTACCATACAGACCTATCGATTTAAACCCCATGTATGTTCTACGATTTTTTTTAGTTTTCGAGTTATTTTGGATCCCTCATTTCATATCAATGGTAGTGGTTAAGGATAGCAGTAGGTATAAAATTTATGTTTTTACTATCAACCCTATTACCTTTCTCATGAATCACTCTGTCCATTGGTGAAAACTGTATGAAAGTCCATTCAGTAGGTTTTGAGATCATCGCGAACATGCATACAGAAAGACAAACAGACGGCCATGGACTTTGTTTCATAATATATAGTGATGTTATAGTGGCCATAGTAGTACACACTCTGTGAAAATTTCAAGTATCTACATACGGTTCAAAAGATACAGCCCTATGACAGATGGACGGACGGACCTACAGCAGAGCCTTAGTAATAGGATCCCGTTAGGACCATTTGGGTAAGGAACCCTAAAGTGAATCCTATTAATAAAAAAGCGCCTAGAGTAATTTTTGAAAACTTTATTTATTATTTACTTCTTCTTTACATACACACGCAATAAATGTTAGAGAAAAAAGAACTGCAACAGTACAACAACGTAGTTAATAATAATTCCCATCAAACTTCTTACTAACGTCACGTCGACACAGAACAGGCCACACGCGGACATCTTACTAAACGTTCGACTTGCCAGTATCACCTTCATGCAGAGATGTTTTTGACTCTCTGTAAGGAAAGATATCATAATATACAGGGTGTAAGGGACAGCCCTCCGCAAACTAACAGGGTGCATTCAGCTCCTCATTTTGAATCATATTCCACCGGAAATTTTCTCAGGAAAATTTTCATTTTTTCAAAAAATTGTTCAGTTACATTTTCATTATTTCAATGTAAAATTGCATTGTGTGCTCGTAGCACTCCATTTATGTAAAAAAAAAACAGCAAAAAAAACAGCAAAAAAAAAACCAGCAATGGATGTTGAAATACTCTAACCAACGACGCGTGAAATCAGCTGTTCACTTTCTCTATTACCTACACCTCCCAACCAGTAATAGACGCTCCGATTTGTGCACAAAAACACAAACAAATCAGGTTTATTGGATTAACTTAACGTTCCTGAAAAAATTTCATGTACCGGTCATCTTAGTATGACATAGTGAATTCACCCTATTAGTTTACGGAGGGCTGTCCTTTACACCCTGTATAGTTAGATTTGAATTATTTTATTATTATTTTGTTTACATAAATCTCGGGACCATGAGACCCCAGTCCTTTAGAAGGCGTACAAGAAGGAGCCGAAGCCAACTCGTAGCAAAATTGCCTAAGGGGCCAAATTTTAAATGGAATATCCCTATATATGTATGCACTATACTAGTCATATATTTCTATGATACAAGTGCACCCAAGGACAACCCCCGGTTGTATTGCAAAACATGGAAACTTGGGCTACAGGTTTGAATGGCTAAAGTGAAGGGTGTTTCTCAATTTTGGTGCATATTACGCGTCCAGGTTAAAAATCTTTATTTATTAATTAAAAATCTGTATTCCTTATTAAGGAAACCAAACATAATCAAGTTGTGCTTACATGCATGGAACAAGGTCAAAACAGCACAATTATTAAATTATAAATAAAAAAACTTAATGTATTGTCATTTCCTTGGTGTCCATTTCCTAATTTCCCGGTATTATTGAGTGAGTATTTATGTTAATAATTATTCAACAGCTAATTATCATTTCTAATAAGTACCTTCGTGGTTTAGAATATGCATGAAGTTCGTAATGTTGGTATTATTTAAGAAAAAAAATAATCAATGTGTAAAACCTCATTACCTTCTTCCTCATTGACTTCGTTTACCGTCGTTTTTTTTCTATGTAATTTCTTTGTTATCCGTAAAAATGAGGTATAAATCACAAAATCATGAAAGATTATCTATTATTAATGATATAAGAAAAAAAAACAACGTTATTCGTCAATTAATCTGAAATGGAAAGGACGCTACATGTGTCGACACGTTAGCCCCTTCCCATCTCAGCGGATCGGTTTTAAGGGCCGGAGCCGCGGCGGAAGCCGCAGAAGAGGCCAAGCGACGCAAATATGTGACGCTTTCTAGCGACTACATATTTGTACCGCTTGGCTTCGAAACTTTTGGTCCTTGGGGGTCCCAGTACAATAAAATTTTTCAAACAATTGTTTCCTCGTCTAGTCGACGCCGCTGGTGACAGGCGGGCTGGCTCATTTCTCGCACAGAGAATAGCTATTGCTATTCAACGCGGAAATGCAGCCAGTGTTCTTGGTACCATGCCTCATGGACACCCACTTTTGTTAGATTTTTAAGGTTTAGTTTTAGTTTTGTATTTAATTTAACAAATTTACGTTTTTTTTTATTAATCTGAAAGTTAGAAATATCACGGAATATGCACGAAATTTGAGAAACACCCTGTACTGGTTTATTAGAAGAATATGGCCTCTACCTGACCAATGTTTTATAAATACACGGATAAACTAGCAGGGGGTAACTTGCGCACGTCCAATAATGGGCCCCCGAAAACTGTCGCTAGCACATAGTAACGTAGCGACAAGGGGGCAACATTTCCTGAGGTGCTTGAGGATTGGAGAGGCCACGGCTATCAAGACAATCCCGGAAGTACGGTCAGGATTCCTATCAGCACCATACTGGAATACTTGCTTCCTCCAAGCATGTTTGCTCTTGTGAATCTCCACTCAAGCTGGCCAATAAAGGCAAGAAAGAGGTGGGAGCTTTTCGTCAGTATTCACTCCAGCCGGCCAATAAAAGCAAGCCAGAGATGAGAAACAAGTCTTCACCCGGGAGATGCTGAGTCGCTACTGCCCAACAGCTCGCCACATGCTGCCAGCGGGTTCATGTACCTTTCTTGGTCTGGCTCCTCACCTTATACCTGTTTCGGCAAAGTAAATTGTACCGGCACATACCTAGAGTTCCGGAGCGCGCAAGCCCACCACGACGTCAACGTAGAGATACGGTATGATTATATGGTATTTATTAATTAAATTATTGCAGTGCGTAATGTCCTGAAGAGCATTAAACTTGAAAACACTGGTGGCTCATTCTTACTTGGACAGTTCCAGTTCTTCAAAAGCTGTATACACGCCGTCTCAGCTTCCTCAACAGTTATATAGAACTTCTCACAATATACACTTTGTATAATTACATATATAACATTCTTTATTACGTGCATAGCAATCATAAGACCAAGTATCAAATTCTGAAAAGTAAAATTAGCTTGCCTAAATATTAATTTGCCCGTTTCCAAAGACGTATCGCTTGGAGTAATGATTGAACTAATATTTGATTTCGAAAAGGGAACGAGTCACACTGGAAAACGCATTAAATTAGTTCAAAAAGTTTTAATTCATAATATCTGTACGAAAATTTACTCTTTTTTAATAAATAAATATCCAAAAATATCATATTGTATGTTTTTTTATTTATTAACCTCTCTATAATCAATTTCTTCAGCACTACTACTATTTTTACAAGAAACATAATTTTTGTTGATTCTGAAAAGTTTGAATTAATTGACTCGTCTCTTTAACTTTTCAAAATGACGGATTCTACTGGGCAAGCCTATTCATAGAAAACCGTATTGTACCTCGGTAATGCTTCCGGGAATGGGCACGTCGAAAGTTGAGAGCGCTGCGGTTACATTTCATCAACTGTAAAATCTGATTCATTGAAGAATCACTAAATTTACCTGGAATCTCGTTAAAGTCCTTTGTTCTGATTCTGAATGTGTACTCAGTCTATTAAACACCAAGTCAAGAATAACCATAGTACGGGAAAATGCTTGAAGTATTTGAAATAATACCTGTAAATAAAAATAGGTTGTAATTAATTATTTTTTGTCACTGACAAGCAACAAGCATGACTTACCTACATCAGTACTTACCAATACTTGGAAAATTGATTTATACAGATTATAAGCTTTTAAAATTTTTTGATGTATCTCAAGCAGTTTGTGACATTGTTCATCATTTTCTTGTTCATCATTCATCGTTAATACTTCATTATTCCACGCATCGAGATATTTTGTTAACAATATTATAATTCGGATGGCGACCACTAAATTCACATCGAATGTGGCGAACATTAAATCACAAATCAAATCCGGGATGGGTTGGACGAAATCAAAAATATCATACAATACAAAAAAATGCATAGAACTTAAAAAACTATCACAGAAGATCGTAGATACTAGTAAGATCCAGTTCCAAATGATGTAACTCTGGGTACTCTTACTGAAGTCGATGCTCGTGTGGATAGTTTGGATTTTCAAAATAATGGACACGTAGTTTTGCTTGTGCATAATGTCCAGAATGAACATCATTGTGAAGCCGATTACGTAACTGGTGAATAAGAGAAAAACTAGGAATACTGCGAAGCCATTTCCTAAATGATCTTTTTTCAAATCTAAACTTGTATAATCCATGTGACACATCCGATTTAAAGACAACGAATTTACAACCAACAAATAACAAAATGACAGCAAATAATATTTATTTCCGTTTGGATAAATATAATTATCTCGAACATGATATTTTGAAGAAAAAAACAAATTAAATGTAAAATTAAAAGAATACGCTATTCTTTGAACTTCTTTGTCGAGTATATTGTTAGCAAAGAGTAAAGTAAGTATAGAGAGAAAGAGTGGCAACTCTGTGGTAAAATTTGCATGTATGGAAAGTGCTGCCACCATACGTTTGGTGGGTGAACTAAGGGTCTAATGTATACACATACCTACCTATGCATACTGAGTAGGTACTCATAGTATGCATACCAGCTATAGCTATAGGTAGGTACCTATCTATATAACTATCGTACGAGTTTATAAATTATGGGCAATCGGGTTATAATATAATTTTAAAAACACGTATGCAGTTCAGGAAAATGTCCGTTTATTATTACCAATCAATCAGTCTTGAATGTGGGATCAAAATGGTGATCACTGCTTTTGTTCTTTAAAATCTTCATACAATCACTTTCTCTAACCTCGCCGCCAACAGCCGCTATCCAAGCAGTGAACAAATCGGGCCTCGTAGTGGTTGTCAGGGTTTGGGAACCGGTGAAGAGGTAGGTACACCGTATGCCACTGAAATTGGAATGAAATTAATGAATAGCAGACGGCTAAATAAAACTTTTTCTTACTTTTATTAAAGGTACGGTACGGTAGTAAACACTTACATAAAGCATCACAGCCAAAAATACAATATCTTCTTGGGGGTTCACTCATTCTTGGGAGTTCGTTCAAAACAACTAATATGACTAATGAACATTGCTAACGAAAAACAAAGTATAACAATAATAGGAAATAATAAAAACAAAACTCAACAAAACAAATAACAGAATTAACTGAGATAAACTCGAAATGCGCATCAACAACGTCGGGAACGAGTTGACAATGGCCGAAAATCCCACAGATTAGATAGCTAGAAAATCCGAAATGTTTTTATGACAAGCAAGACAAGATGGCTGCCAAGTTTTGTTATCACACCAAACTCCAGATGTCGCTGTCATCTATGGAAATTGATGACAGTGTTATGTGTGCCCCCCCTGATTGTTAGGTAGCACTTGAAATGACGGCTTTGGAATATTTTTACGCCTTTGGAACATTGTTGTCATCTTTGACTGCTAGTTGGTCAATGCTATAAGACATGAAATGCCGGATATTGTTATGAAAAGATCCATCATAATAAGTAATAACTATCGTTTGTATATTGATGTAGGTAGGTACTGATCGTATCAACGCTTGGGAAGTAACTATTCGTAATCGTCTTTTAACATGATGAACTTACTTTAATATGGTACATATTATAGAAATAGAAATAATTTATAGGATGTCATTTTTATAAATAGTCCCGATACATTTTAACATACCTTGGCATGCACGCACGGCTGCAGATCAAGCTATACATTTCCAGTATAAGCTGATCTCACATGTATAGGATTTCCTTACAATGAGAGGTCAGTGTAAACTGGAAATGTATAGCTTAATGAGTAGCCGTGTGTACAGTGTACCACTATACCTACCTATGTTTTATCGTGTTTATATACCGATACCCTTCACGTCTGATAAATGATAAATGATTTATTTTCTGTAAGTAGGTTTGTACAAACACTTTTACACGTCAAGCATATTTTTTTTAAAACTAAATGGGGTCGACGTTTCCTATCTGACTACTCTGAGAAGAAACGCTGAAACAAACTCAGAGGTCACAGTCTCTTTTAAAGTCCAGACATAATCTTGGTCAGATCATGTGAAGACCATGTAGATTGCAGTCTGAAATGGTCTTTTGAGGAAAGAACCACACAGATTGAGTGGACCTGTCCAGTCAGTGCACGCATTTGTCAGTACCTAATCGTGCAGCTCAACTCAAAACTTAAGGAGCTTAACGATTCGACGAACAATACCAAAGAAAAGACATTTGGGTAGGCCGCATAAATTACTCAAACTGTCAGACTATGACTAAAACTAAGAAAAGGATAAAAGCACTGACCTCTATTGTACAAGTCTTGTACAATAGAGGTCAGTGGATAAAATAAATAAAAAACAATGATCCACGTAGTCTTCACATTCACAATAATTAAAAATAGTATAAGTAATACTTTACAAAGTAAATATTCATGTCATTGTATAGAATATGTAAAAAGGTATTTATATCAACATTAATAGTGTAAATTTATTGGAGCAGCTCAATCCCAAGCCTTTTTGTCCTCAATATAGTCTTTGACAGTATAAAAGGCTTTCTGACAAAGTTTCCGCTTTATACAATTTTTTAATTTATTAAGGCTTAGTTCTTGAATGTGGCTAGGTAGTTTATTATAAAAACGTATACATTGACATCTAAACGAACCACTTGTGGAATTTACACAAAAATAAACAGATTTTTTAAACTGATATTAATTTCAAGTGACTACACTGGCTTCGGTCGATGACCCCCCAAAAAAATCATCAAATTCATATTTTTTTTATTTTATCGTATTCAGATACCGATACCGATACCCATCGCGCCTGCGAAGTTTAGCTAGCCAATTTAAAATAACCCTGAATTTAATATAAATTATCAAAAACTATTATAATAATAGCTTAAGGCTAGGTTTTCCCCGGGGCTCCGGTGGGCCTGTAGGCATTTGAAACGCTACCTCCCTCCGCCTACGCCTCCCCCTCCAATGCAACGCGACGACGACGGCAACGATTTACGATGAGCAGCCGACAATTTCGCGGAAAATCCACGCCACAGTATAAAATATTTGCAGTTGAACAACTGAATTACTTTTTCTTAGGTTGATTTGTTTTCCATAAGATTACATTTTATGCTGTCTATGGGGTGCAGTGAAAGTTTCGCCTCCTCGCGCCACTCCCACACGTGCGCGAGGACTTTGGCCTCCAGATCCCATGGCGGCAATCCGGCAAGGAGGCTCGCCGCCTCACCGGAGACCATGCGGTAACCCCGGACTAGCCGGATGGCCATGACCATCTGGGACGCGTTCAACCGGCGGGCTGGCCGCAGCCCCAGGGAACGCGCCCACACCGGTGCCCCGTAATGGGCCATGGGCCGCACGATCCCCGCGTAAAGCCTCCGGCAGTAGGCGTTTGGACCCCTAGATTGGGCAGGAGCCGCTTCAAGGCAGCCCCAGCCCGCTCCAGTCTAGGAGCCAAACGACGGAAATGCTCCACGAAGTTCCACCAGCTGTCGAGGACGAGTCCCAGGTACTTCATCGTCGACTCCGATGTGAACCCCTCCTACTGTTATTTGGGAACCCGACGGTGGCGCGTTCCGAGGACCATGAAAACACATGGCCTCGGACTTGTGCAGGGCCACCTCGAGTCCCAACTGCCGGATCCTCTCAACGACTGTCGCAACCCCGCATGTCGCTAGTTCGGCCGCCGCCTGGTGCGATCCCCCCTGCGCCAAGACCAGTGTGCCGTCAGCGTAACATACCACGCTGACGCCGCTAGGGAGGTCGGCGCGCAGCACCCATTCGTACCCGATGTCCGACAAATGCGGCCCCAGGACCGATCCCTGTGGGACACCGCACGACATCTCTCGCCGGTTCCACTCTCCCTGATGACCGGGGTAGATGACGGCCCTGCCCGTCAGATAGGACTTGACCACTCGACAGAGGTAGGTTACAATATTGCTTACAATATTTTGCTTCTCTTAACATTTGGCTAGTCTCTCAATATTTTGCGTACAAACTTACGTTTGCAGTTGGGATATATGGGATAACATGTTTTTCAACTACAATGTTTAGGTTATTCTTGGGATAAATTCATCCCAACTACGGAAGCCTTCATGGTTCGTGGTCCGACACGCACTTGGCCGATTTTTTAAATATTATTTGAATGATATTGTCAGCACATAAAGTCGCTCCACGTTCCTCCATTTTCTCAAACTACGCAAATTACAAAGAAATCTTTGACAAAGATACGACGAGTAACGAGTAACGAGTTTGACGAGTGGAATGGGCTTCCGTCAAAGATATTTGATCAAATAATGGACATCAAAATTGGATAGAGTCTGGCAAACGAAAGCGCGACCTGAGAAAAGGCGGCAAATTCAAAAAATCTTTATGTGGTATTACTCTTAGAGCATTTAACCTATGCTCTAAGGGTATTACTAGCTATAACTCTAGTTAAATGTTTTGATACTTGAGAATTTTTTGTATTTATTATAATTTATTTTTTGTGTATAATGGCTCCGTTTGGTGTGACGGAGCCTTAAGTGGCATGGATGTGAGAAAGAAAACGAGTGTATAGATTTATTTATCAGTATGTACGCACGGCTACAGATCAAGCTATACATTGCCAGTATAAGCTGATCTCGCATAGCCGTCACCTCCTTCTGCGAAGCATTAATGCTCGCGAAGGAGGAGGCGGAACTCGTGAGGGAGAGACAACCTCACGCCCTCAGTCGCCGCAGGAGACGCCCTGGGCGGCGGGAGTCGAGAGCCGATTCCCGGACACCGTAGGCGCGGGCTTGCGGACGGCGAGTAGTGGTTAGATCACCGTCCGGTAAGGACCAGGCCCTGGTCGACGGGTCGTTGCGTTTCACGCGCGCCTCAAAGAGATGTCAGCAATGATGGGGTCCAATAGGGCCGCTGCTGCCGGGGTCGCGGGTTGTTTGAGTTGTTTGAAAGAGATACCGTGGCCATGGCATAGGCAACTGAAGGAACACGGGTGGGTTTTTCGTCAGCAAAAGTCTGACACGCCCTTCCGCTCCACGCAGAGCGGGAGAAGTCATTTGATGATATCCCATCCAGAAAAAAAAAACTACACACTTTCTATAGACAAATATTCATTAGTCCGTCTGGTGGAGTGAGCTGGAGCGTTGTTGTGGTGGAGGCGGATGCTTCTTGGCCGCTGCTGTCTAAAATTAATTGATTTTGTTTCTTATTGCATCAATATCAAAGCTGTCTAAATTCGACACTGTGCTTTTGTGGGGGCGTTTTTTCCTAGAGTGATCCACATCCTTTCATTCAGAAATCTTTCTATTTTAATTTCCACCCACCTCTGTGCTATGTGAAACAAAGTATAGGTACCCAAACAGTTTGATGACATGAAATAACACAACTTTGTGAAATGGATCAAACACATAAAAAACAGTCTAAATCGATCACAGTTAGTGAAGTCTATTTTCTTCTAAGAACGTCTGAGTTTCTATTTTTTTTTTTTCCAAATTCCTTAACGTTTCAACAATGTTTTTAATTCGCAGAGTCCTTGAATACCTTCCAAATTATCTAGAAACATAAGAAAAGCTACCATCATATCGTAAATATATCAAATCAGCCAACAAGGATCAAGATTATAAAGTCATACTACAATACATACTGACAAATTGCAATCACAGACTTTGACAGCTTATTAATCTTGCCATATTAAAACTTACTCTGGGTCACGCTTTCGTTGGACAGACTTTAAACATATTTGAATAATGTAGTACGCACGGCTACAGATCAAGCTATATATTTCCAGTATAAGCTGATCTCGCATTGTACTGGATTTCCTTACAATGAGAGATCAGTGTAAACTGGAAATGTATAGCTTGATGTGTAGCCGTGTGTACCACCCTTAGTTTTTTGCTCAGGTTTTTTGCCACCAAATACTAATTTCGTACAAAATATTACCGAACGAAACGAATCGACTGTCAGGTCAAAGTGTCAGTGTCAAACGCAAACGTGCCAATGAGACAGTGACTCACAGACAGACAGTATTGCCATATATACAGATTTCTCCGTATTTATACAGATTTTCAATGTGCGATACAGATTAGCATTGGATACAGATATTTATACAGAATTTTCATATTTTATTGACTAAATTGCCGTAATCTGCTTAAAACGTAACATAACAAAATAAATAACACACTCAAATGCCGTCCGTAATTATAATAATATTAAATGTTGTCTGCTGTATTTACATGGTTAATTTATTTGTTAAAAAAACGTCGTTCATTTTTTTTATACGGCCACATTACTAGTTCTCTTCATCTATTTTATAACTGACAAGACAACGCAATAGAATACCTACAAACACTATTGCTTATAAAGAAACTGATTGGTGAAAAAACATGCTCTATCCTAGAGATCGATGATAAAGTACTCAAAAATATGTATGACTGATTAATGGAAATTAGGTATAAAGTAATTATTTGTTTGTTCCATAGACTTGTTCATTTAAATCTGTAATTTTTATGGTTTGCCTAATAAAGAGTATTCTTTGACATAAACAGAAACTAATTTTATTTAACAAGTTAACACAATTTACATTAGATAATACCTATAGTGGTAAATCTGTATTTTTTATGGTTTGCCAAATAAAGAGTATTCTTTGACATAAACAGAAACTAATTTTATTTGTAAACATTAAATAATTTAACACAATTTACATTATGTACTAAAGTGGTCAATGACTAACTAAACAAATGAGTTTTTTGTTTTAATTATCTTTTCAATATAAGTAGGTACATAGGACAATTTTATTAATTTGTTTCAACTTTTATTTAATCCTACCTAATTTAATCCTTAGATTTTCACAGATTTTAAAGAGATTTCATGATAAAAAGGCATACAGATTTTAGCAGTTTCCACTACAGATAAACGGTTCAATGCATCCACAGATTATGAATGCATCTGGCAACACTGGACAGACACAGACGTCAAACAAAGCCGTCAAACTTGTCCAAACTTGATCGAATACACAGAGTACATTTATATAGGAGGATAGAGACGTCACTCGAACATTTCATAGCGCCCTCTAGCAACAAGTAAATACAACATTCCGTGAAGCAATATGGGTATATATATAATATATATTTATATTGTGCTATTTTCTTTCCTTTTATTAGACGTGATACCTAGTTACTAAAAATAAAACATTAGATACAATGTCGAATACTTTATTTCAATCTTTTTGTACAATAATTGAAGGCCAACTCCTGAATTCTGTCTTCTACATCGTAATCTTTACGTGATCCACTTAATAATTTATTTGTGTCTTTACACCAATTATAAATGAAGAAATTAATACACAAATCTTCAATTTTTGAAATTAATTGCATTTTGTGGTCGTTGCATTTAATAAAACTATAATCTAATATAACTGAAAATATTGTTTTCATATATTGTCGGATGTTTTTCTTTTTACAATCTTTTTTTAATAAACTAGTGACAACATCTTGTATATTTGAGAAGCATTTGATAAGTGAGATGGAAGGATATGTAAGGCACGTTTTATTTCTAAAATATTCTCTAAAACGAAGGTAACTATGTTCTTTATTTTCATTATAAAATGAATCCTTGCAATTTTTGCATTTTTTTACTTTTAATTTACGCAATACATATCCTGTAACAAACTCTAATTGTGCTTTTATCTTTGGGTCTTGGGTCTTTGTTTCAAGATCTACAAAGATATTGTCACTATTCACATCATCAAAATCAACTTCCATAATATAACTTGACGTCTCAGGTTTCTTAAAAAAGAGGTTTTTGAGGGATTTAAAATTTATGCAGTTATCAACTTCACAGTTGGCCCCCGGCGAATGCGTACTACTAAAATTATTAATTAATAAGGAAGCATAGGCTGCTTCGAAGCCAACACACGAAGGCGACGTATTACGATAACCATGGCTTCGAATGCAGCCAAAAAAATTTTCTAGGGGGTCTTGGTTGAAATGTCTCATCCATATAGACGTCAGGTTATACTTTTTAGATAAAACATTGACAAGATATTCAATATTTTCAATTGTCTGCAACCAATTGGTAATTGATGGTACAGTACCAGATTTGCCATTACCGCAATATTTCATACTACTTATAATTTTCTTTGCTTCAGCCCACACTGTTTTGTGAGTTGAATTAGGAGTTACTGGTCCAAGCAGAGGTTTCCCTGCCCTTTTTTTTGAATTTTCGTAGCTCCCGTTAACGGAGTCGAACAAATCGTCGAAAAATAAAAGTAAATCTGCTGTTTCTTGGCATTCATTTGGCAGAATTCCCATACCTGGAAAAGAAAGATAAATTCATCATCATCAACTTAATTAATCAATTTGTTAAATTATAATTACATTATTTTTTATTTACATTTATAAATTAGTTAACTATAAATGATTACATTACGGGCCTGTTTCACCACCTACGATTAAGTTCCTATTAACTTACCTGGCAAATAATTTCATACAAATTATGTTCCATTTTTGAATTTATTTGGTGAGTAGTATCTATTCGGACAAAGTGAAATAGGCTCTTATTGAATCTAAATGACAATATTTTATTTTTATAATTTAATTTTAAAATTTGTCAAGGAGTCATTTAGTGCTATTTAAATTAACATAATTATGTATAACAAAGTGAAATAGGCTCTTATTGAATCTAAATGACAATATTTTATTTTTATAATTTAATTTTAAAATTTGTCAAGGAGTCATTTAGTGCTATTTAAATTAACATATATAAGAAATATAAATTTTAATGTGTACTGACTTGCGAGATATCCCATATTTGCTGCAACAGAGCGACTGAAAACCTGTGTGGCGCATTTGACTTTCATCTTAGAAATTTTGTTTGGGACAACATGTCTGTCGGTCAATTTAGGCATCAGCCTTATCCCCTTATAAGCAGGATTTTCATTATATAGTTGTATAACATGATCCCATTTAGCAGTCTTTTCTTGGCCATCTATTTTAAATTTTAAATTTTTAGTAATTAAATTGTTTCTTATTCCTTTAATAAGGTGAGGAGGATCATAAAGAGGAATCACTTCTTCTCCGTCTACCTCAAATATTTTATTTTTCTGCACTTTTTCTTGTCTAAGGTATCCTTCCATTGTGTCTCTGATAAGCCAATTAATTGCACTTACATTTGTAGCACCCTGGTCACATACAGTTGCTATAACTTTTAGCCCAATTGCATGCAATCTTCTTATTACAAGCTTTATTTGTGTTGCCAACTCCAAAGCTGGTGTGGTGCTTGCACAAAATGTGTACGAAATTGGCTGCTTATAATTCCTTTGAACACCTCTCACCATGAACACCAGGGCATGGTCTGCAATTTTTTCATATGTTCTAGTGCCATTATTAACGAAACCACTCACATAATCGGTTCTTCTATTATAGTCGAAGTGTGGGGTAAGTGCAACTTCGTCAAAAAGTAATATGCATAGCTTTTCTGCTGCTTTCATTTTTTTTACTTTTTTTTCTAACTGGTTAAATAAATTTTCGTTGATACCTGGGTGTAATGAAGCCCGTGATATCATCCTGGTAAGTGTTAGTGGGGAAGGTAGTACAAAAAATTTTCTTAGCCATCTGTAGGCTCTAGGTCCCTGCTTATATAGGGCTAAGGACATAATTTTTTCATTCTTCGTGAATCTGCAACCTAATTTATGTTTCCCTGCCTCCCGGAATTGTAGCATTGTGAATATATTTGCTGCTGACGAAAATTTGCTGAGTGCTTTCTTGAATGTAACATTTTCTGATAGTTTTAAAGCTTTCTTTAATCTTGTCATTGCAGAATCCTTTTGTCCTTGCAATTTTTTAATCTTATTCTTCAGCATAATAGTGTCGGAATCAAAAGTTCTGAAGATCGTTCTCTTGACATTTTGTTTGCCTGGAAATACAAAATTATGACTTAATTCTACTATAAGTATAGTATAACTGTTTAGTATAGGAAAACTGAATAGTAGTGATGGTAATAATAAATAAATAAATAAACTATTTATTTCAGGCGACACAGGCCATAAACAAACTAAACAACCAAAAACAACAATAAAAAAAAACTGAAACTAAACTGAACTGTTTGTAATAAACTGAATGATAGTGTGATGGTTAACAGGGAAGAGTGGAAGAGAAAAACATTTTGCGCCAACCAAGTAACATGGGACAAGAACAGGAAGAAGAAGAGTATTTTTAAGACCCCCTTTCAGTCCCTGTTGTAAAAAAAAAAAAATATTTCTTTCATAATTGCAAAATAGTTGGGCATCATCTAAAACTATTCCAAATTTCAAGTTGATAGCATTAGTAGTTCTTGAGATATCCAGCTGTGATAGACAGACTGAGTCGCACCATAAGGGTTCCTTTTTAGCATTTTGGTATGGACCCCTAGTAAAATAGTTACTGCTAACAGCTGTTAGTATGGAACTTACACTGAAATAGCGAAAAATAATCATCTATCTATCTATAGTAACAATAAAATAATTCTAATGTGTACCTTTAGATGTTGATGGGGCAGGTTGCTCATGTATTGAAGGAGTAGGCTGATTTTGAGATAGAACAGCTGGCTGCAACACTTTTACACATCCCTGACCCGAAAAGATATTTTCCGGATTGGTTGTTATATTGGTAACATTTTGTAACTGCAAAGAAGAGCGGATACCTGAAATAGAATTGAGTATAATTATTAAAATATTAGCTTCTGCCCGTGACTTCGTCCGCGTGAAATTTTTTGTTCCCCCGACCCACCCCGTCGCATCGCATCGCCTAACACTAAAAGTTTTTCAAAAAGAACCAGTAGTTGCTGAGACTAGCGCGTTCAACCAAACAAACAAAGTAGTAGTAGTAGTGGCACTGAGTGCAAAAAACGAACAATAAAGAGGGTAGACCGATATTTGTCTGCTCATAAAACACAATACAGTGTTTAGAATTATGGAAAGAATACTTTGATGAGAGGTCGCTAAGTAAGGGAATTTGGTATAGAACCATTCAAGTTAGCCTGTCCAGACTTCCTTGGTTTGTGGGTGCAGATATGCATAGAAATGAGACTGTGACTGCTTTCAGACTACGTTCAGGAATATTCCGTTGAATAGCTTCGCTTTTCTAATGAAAAAGAGTGATTCGCCCAATTGTTCTGAGTGTGGTAAGGTAGAGAATACTACTCATATTTTAGCGGAATGTGTCCGGAACGAGGTTGAGAGGAGTAGCTATTTCATAGAAAATGGTTTTAATTCTATTAATGTTGGTATGTATAATACATAGTATCTTGGCTGCTCCCTTGTCCAAATTGTGCATCTAGGATTTAAGCGTAGATAGACATAGGATGCCCCTATGAGGGTGACATGGTCATACTGATCAAACCCTCTATAAATTTATAAAGATTTAAAAAAAAAAAGTTGATAGCATTAGTAGTTCTTGAGATATCCAGCTGTGACAGACAGACACATAGACTGAGTCGCATCATAAGGGTTTTTACCATTTTGGTATGGAACCCTAATAAAATAGTTACTGTTAACAGCTGTTACTATGGAACTTACACTGAAATAGCGAAAAATAATCATCTATCTATTGTAACAATAAAATAATTCTAATGTGTACCTTTAGATGTTGATGGGGCAGGTTGCTCAAGTATTGAAGGAGTAGGCTGATTTTGAGATAGAACAGCTGGCTGCAACACTTTTACACATCCCTGACCCGAAAAGATATTTTCCGGGTTAGTTGTTATATTTTGTAACTGCAAAGAAGAGCGGATACCTGAAATAGAATTGAGTATAATTATTAAAAAACATACTACTAATTATATATATATATATAATTAGTAGTAGGGTTGTCTTATAGTTTTAGTTTGTGAATGTGAATATGTGAGGGGGCAGCTGATGTGCACTAGGCATACATGAAAGACTACGGGCCTACAAGAGTTTAATATTTTATGAGCAATTTAAGTTTTAAACCATTAGCGGGTTTCTGCTAACAGTTTATCTAGAAACAGTTTCATACTGCATAAAATGATTATCATACCTGATAAAAACAATGATGGAACTGCATTTTTGCTGAGTCTTTTGCTTGCAGTGTTGAATTTTGGATTAAAATGTGAGTGGCAGACTCTTCCATTCTTAAAGACAGACTTGGGGTCTATCACTAATATATTCCCACCAATTGCATATATCCACCTATTGAATCTATCCAACTCCTTTTCTGGATCGGGGAACTTATGCAAAGTAGTATCTGGACCTGAAAATAGACCAAAGGTTATATTATTTCCTGCTAGGTAGGTACAAGCTTTAGCTAGTAGCTGTAGCTTTCCTCTATGTTGATATTCAATTGGTAATGTAGTTAATTCAGTGTGCAGTTGTTAATAGGTACCCATATAGTTCACATATGGCGCCACCACAATCTCTTCCTTGTTGCTGTTCTGCTTACTTGAGGTAGAAGGAGGCAGCGTGCTTTTATTTTAAAGTATACCCACATGCTGAATGTTGTTCCACATGTTATCATACTGCCGTACAGGACGTAGTGATGTTGTTTATGGTAGGTAACTATTTGTACTTACGAGTGTTTTTGCAGTTCAGCACACAACATTTGCTCGCGTTCATGTTTTTAGACAACACAATATCAGTGCGTTTCGCAAACAAGTAAACAGTCCAGATTTTCATGCAACGGTCAATCAGATATAGCGATGTCGTCGGTATCCAATACTTTTCCAGGTCAACGTTTAAAAGCAGAATCGTCAATGTCCATACAAGCCAAGTCGTCAAGAAAAATCCACAAATATATCGAAGCGCATCCATTCACTCGGAAAGAGAAAAACGGACAACGGAATATTTTTGTTTAAAAACAAATTTGACGTTTACGCGAGTTGTGATCCTTTTTTTCCACTTAATGAAAACAGTTTAAAAAAATAATGTTGCGTTAATGGATGATTTTAGCCATAAAAACAAACGCTGTATGTTAACACAATTAATTTAAAACCCCTTAATTGTTTTTATTTGTGAAAAAAAATAGTTGTTATTATAAGAAAATCTGAGTAAAATGGAACATAAGTTTAGACTAAACCCATGAACATTTTGAGAACAGCGCTATCTGTCAATAAGTAAGTTTAACTTTTGATATTACTATTCGAGTAAATTAAAAATCTATCTATTTGAGTAGTGTATCTCCAAAAGCAGAAGCCCACCTAAACTGACCGGTTATGCTTCCCTTACTTTTGTTCTAAGCTATACCACCGTGATCGAATACGAAAAGCTTTTACTTTTATATCTTTTGATATTTTATTTTTGAATGAATTCAGTTTGTGAAAAAACGCAACAAACATTTATTCCGTGAAATAATAATTATAACGAAACGAGGTGATGTTTACTGTTTGATGCCGATAACAAGAGAACTGAGGGGCTTAAACGGCCACTGACTGGCTGAATCTTTCTGTTATCATTAATTGCGCTTACTAATGACTGCATAATGCTGGAAGCAATCGGTAAGCATTTATGATATTACGCCAGTTTTAAACATGACGCGGGTAGCTACGTACGTGTTCATAGATTTAGAGACCACCGGTCTCCCGAAGTTTGAGTATAATAAGACGAGAATTACTGAATTAAGTATGGTGGTAGTGAGACGAAGGCATATTCTGGACACAAGACCGGGGGCAGCGCCGCGGGTGCAAGAAAAGCTTACACTGTGCTTCAACCCTCGCAAAGCTATTCACCCTGACAGCTCTGCTGTCTCAGGCTTGGACAACGACCTACTGGAACATCAAACTCCCTTCAACATGAACGTATTTAATACTTTAAACTCTTTCCTACAATGTTTTGAGAAGCCCGTGTGCTTAGTTGCACAGAATGGTCACGGTTTTGACTTTCCAATCTTAAAAAATCATTTTGAGAAGTTAGGAGTTAGTTTACCTGATGATATCTTGTGTGCCGATAGCCTTCATGGGTTTTATGATATTGAATCTGGAAGAAATCAGGATACCGCTGGTAAAGTGGATGTGTCTGTTGTTGATCACAAAACAGATGGTGTGAAGGCTGATGACCAAAAACATAATAACCAAACATCTGATAAAGTAGTAGAAGAAGGATCAAAGTCAGACAAACAAATATGCAACGGTTCCAATAAGCTTTTGGAAGAGTATTTAACAGAAGAATTGTTGAAAGATTTTGAAGAGAATGATGATTTGAATAGTCAGCGAACAATTCAACAGGAGAATGAAAGAACACCCGTACAGAAACCGGCCGATCCAAAGGTAACGCGTATAAATACAGTTGGACGAAATAAAGTTAGACGAAATATATTCTATAAAAAGCCTGGCACAGAGCCGAGCAAAAAACCACCTAGTAGTTCATACAAACTGAAGGACTTTTATGAGCGTGCTGTAGGACGACCTGCAATAGAAGCTCATCGGGCAGAGAATGACTGCATCATGGCCATGGAAGCTTCAGTTGCAATAGCTAAAGAATTTGTGGAGTGGGTCGACAATGCGGATAACCAATGCAAATTCAGTGAAGTGAATGCTATGAAACTTGGTGTGCCACTTGGAGATTAGTGTATTTGATATGCATTACCAAATTTTTAAGGCTGAAATACACATGCTATCAAAACGCATACTTATGAAGTATGCTCACCTGGTTGAAAATAGCATGTTTTTGTGCATCAACATAGCATGTGTATCGCAGCTTTATTCTCAATTGATTATGTCATAATATGTACTGTGGTAATTTTTTGTATGACCGTTTTTTTTTTTTGCAAAAGCATTTTATATAATGTACCTAATTTTTGTAATGCTTTCTCATTTTATTTTATATTTTTCTTGTTTTGCATACGTAATTAGAGTAATGAGGCTTTGTTTGTATTTATAATCTAAAGAATAAACTTTTTGATAATAATAGGTCTTTACCTATGAAATTGCCGTTTTGTATGAAAAAATTTAAACGAATTTTTTTCATGTATTTTTTATTTGTATTAATCGAAGTAATCACCCATGCAATCAATGCATCTTTGCCAACGCAGTGGCAGTTTATTGATGCCCTTCTTAAAGAAATCAGCTGGTCGGGAGGCAACAAATTCTTCAAAGGCATTTTGTACTGCCTCTCGGATATTGAATTTTTTTCCCGCCAAGAAGTTATCCAAATTCTGGAAAAAGTAGTAGTCTGTAGGCGCAAGGTCTGGTGAGTAGGGCGGATGACGGAGAGCTTCCAACCCCAGTTCTTGCAACTTGGAGACCGTCTGCTGTGCAGTATGAGGTCGCGCGTTGTCGTGCAGGAGCAGCGGAGACGAGCGATTGACCAATGCTGGTTGGAGATGTGCCAGCTTCTCCGTCATTGTGTTCAGTTCTTCACAGTACACATCTGCAGTAATGCTCACCCCGTTTGGTAAGAAGCTGTGATGAATCACACCGGCGCTAGACCACCAAACAGTGACCATCACTTTTCTAGGGGTAAGTTTTCGTTTAGGGCATTGTTTAGGTGCTGAACCAGGATCCAACCAACTTGCTGAGCGCTTGCGGTTATCAAACAGAATCCATTTTTCATCGCAGGTAACAATGCGGTTCAAAATTCCTTCATTTGTGTGTCTGTTGAGCAGTGCAAGGCACGTCTCGACGCGTACTTCGCGCTGGCGATCATTGAGTTCGTGGATCACCCATTTGTCAAGCTTTTTTACCTTTCCAATTTGACGCAAATGGACTAATATTATTTTGACGCTAACGTCGAAAGCTGCTGCTAATTCAGCCGTAGATTGTGTATCATCAGCTTCCACAATCGCCTTTAATTCGTAATTGTCGACCAAAGTCTTCGGACGACCGCGAGGTTCATTTTTCAGGTCGAAATTTCCAGAACGGAAGCGAGCAAACCAATAACAGGTGGTGCGTTGGTTTGTAGTGTTAGCTCCGTAAACGTCGTTGATGTTGCGTGCCGCTTGTGCCGCGTTGCTGCCACGACGGTACTCATATTCCATAATTACTCGAATTTTTAACGTATCCATGATGACGAAAAAGATTGAAATGCGATGAAAATGTAACACTAATCAATAAACAAATGACTACTTTTGGAAAAAAAAATCCATGTTTTTAAAATAAAATTAATTTGAAATTAGAATTCTTAGCCAAACAAAAATTATTTTGATTTGAAATGGCCAGTACTGCAGAACGGCAATTTCATAGGTAAAGACCTAATATAAATTATTTTAACGTAATGACTACAAATGCTTTAAAATGTAATGCCTTGTCTTCTAAAATGATTCTTAGTTGTAGATCGCTATTTCAAACTAAATGAGTTTATTAACACAAACTTAGGCGTCGAAGTTTCTTTTAAAGTCCAGACATAAGATCTTAAATGAATTTCACGGAACTAATATTATGCAGAGTCTGGACTGGCCTTTTGAGGAAATTGTCAGTTTGAATATAATAGGCCAAAGGAAATAAAAACTAGTCTGAGGTTTATTAAAATAAGGGCCCATTTTTGATCTCTTAAATATTTTTTTTTATTGATATGGAAAACTTTGTGCATTATACATAGCAAGTAGGTAATGCATTTTGAAATATAAACTGCATATTTATTGTATGTTGAAGTAAAATGCTGTATTTTTATAATACTTAAGTATTTTTGATGTGTTGTGGAATGAATATTGAATTCATAACTTTAAAAAAAATACTTGTTTGTATTTTTTTTAATAAGGATTTATTTTAGTAAAGCAAGTCATACTTGTTATTATTAGCCAGCTGTAATGAAGTAAGTAATTATGTAAATGACGAGTTTTTATAACAAAGATAAATTAATATTTAAGCATGCTTATCTAATTATTGGATGATAAATTGTATTTTATTAATTCAAAATATGAAATGATGTAATATTATACATCATAGTTGAATTGTTCAGAAAAAAAAAATGACCTCTATTTTGAAAATGACCAAAATTTTGTTAACCATTAGGTACTTAGTGTCAGGGTACAGATTATTATTGCAATAATTAATTTAAAAAATATTCTGCTACTTTATTTTTTTAAATAAGTAAGTAATGTAAATAAAGATAATAAGATAAAGATTTTATAAAAAAAACAATAATTATAATAAACAAACTAAATAACTTCGGTGCAATTATGTTTATAATTTTTAAAATTTTAAGTATTTATGTACATAAATAAATTTTTATATTTTATATTATCGAAGTTTTTTTCATCCTAGCCTAATTCGAAGTAGTACCTAGTCTTATAGTACAATACGTTTCAACTAAGAATAGGAATGACCTTGCGCCATATTGTGAAGATTTTGCAAAATAGCATCTTGTTTACACATTTGCAAAGTCAGTACCATATTTTAACAAAAACAAGTTCCAAAAACAACTAAAATGGATAAGGATAACACTACAAAACTTTGCAAGCCTTAGATTTCTAGCTTCAGGTGACAGTTAGAGGTCATTGACTTTCCTATTCTTAGTTGAAACGCATTGTACCTTGATACAAAGTATAAGAAACGAAATTCTTGGAGACAGCAATATAATTGTTATCAATTGTTGATCCTTGATCTTGTTAGTCTGACAGCCTGAATTCCTTACTTACAGTATTGAAAATATAACAACTGAATGATAAACTTAGATGAGAAAATATGTACATCTTTTTTTGTCAAAGTTCACACTGTTCAAAACGATCAACTATGAAAATGAAATATTAACTCAATGACACAAGGAATGTTTCAGAATGAAGATAGTACACGACAACTGTCATTCTGACAAGAACTTTATGCAATTGAGATAAAGTTTAATTTTCTTTGTTGTTGAGATCATTTTGAACAGTCTGTTTGTCTCGATATTTTTGACTCTGACTGATTGACTGTACGCACGGCTACAGATCAAGCTAGCTATACATTTCCAGTATAAACTGATCTCGCATTGTATAGGATTTCCTTAAGCTTGATGTGTAGCCGTGTGTACAACGCCACATGCGAACTACGCGTAAAAGACCTGGGGGCCTACTCCCTAAGCACGAAGCCCGTAGTTTCGGCTTCGTTACGGGCGTTTCTTACTCCGTATCACCTACGGATGGATGATTGGTTCGGGGCCCGAACGAAGTATGAATGACAACATGATTTGCCAGTATTCCCTACTCTCGATGTGTTTTTGCCCGTCCGAAAAATTTAACTTTTAAACTTGTTTTGATGGATCGTAATGTCAGACGGACGGATGAACGGACGGACGGAAAGACGGACAGACTTAGGGAGTAGGCCCTCTGACGTCACAAAAATTCTGCATCGCGCTAGCAGAGTTTATCGCGTGACTACACGCAATACAACAACCCGACATCAATAATCGGGCAGTGGCTCACCAGACACAACTTTCGATCCACCTCACCTCCTCAACCACCGGGCAGTTTAGAGCATATGAGCTGCTGTCTCGTCGTCCTCCATGCAGGCCCTGCACAGCGGACTGTCTGTGACTCCTATGACAAAGAGGTGTTTATTAAATGACCCATGGCCTGTTATAGCAGCTGTAACTGTACGCAGCTGTTGTTTAGATAGACCGAGAACCTGTTGCGCGAGGTGGCCATCAATTGCAGGGAGTGCTTCCTTACCCTGCCTACACTCACCTTGGTCCGACCATAGTTTGTGATGCTGGTCCCTGGTACGTTTTCTTACCAGAGTGCGCAAGTACCCGAAGGGGAGCGGCACTATGGGTTCAGGTCCCACTGGTGCCATGCTCGACCCCCTTCTGGCAAGTTCGTCGGCTGCGTAGTTGCTTAGCGAGCCGCTGTGTCCTTTGATCCATTTCAGTGTCATTAGAAAACACACTGATTTACTTAATACTCAATACTTTTATTGCATTCCACATGTAGGTATTCTTAGGGGGTAAAGTTAAACTATTACTGTACCGAGTAGTAGCTTTTATTTAGCAAAAATTGTCTTGTTTTTTAATATATTGTGTTTTTGGCTACAGATCAAGCTATACATTTCCAGTATAAGCTGATCAGGCATTGTATAGGATTTCCTTACAATGAGGGGTCAGTGTAAAGTAGAAATGTATAGCTTGATGCGTAGCCGTGTGTACCTATGGGAGTACGGACCTGTGTACGGACAATGTAGGCTTGTCAACAAGTACCTACCAGCTACTTAACGCAACGATCAATACCGGCTCTACTGATATCATACCAACACCACGATTTTCATGGTTCCAGGTCTCTTGGTGTTGACCGGCGTGCTGTGGGGCTGCACGAACCCCTTCATACGGCAGGGTACGAAGGGGCTACGTGACGTCTCTGCCACCACGGTGCGAGGACAGGTCTGGGCTGAAGTTAGCTTCCTTCTCGGGAATTGGAAGGTAAGCAGTACAATTCTACTTCCTAGAAAGTTTGAATGTTTGTAACTCAATCCCGCTTTGAGTACTCAACGGATTTTGATGAGCTGACTGTGATCTGGGTTGGCATGTGTGGTTTTTTTTTGTCAAAGACCACAGAGACCTCAAGACATCTATATTCCATTCACAATACAATGCGTGCCAAATAAGAATAGGATCGCGCTTGCTACCAACTTCACACGATAGCTATCAAATTAGTACGCATTGGTAATGAAGTTCGTGAGTATTGCGGAACAAAATGGCGTCTTGACAGTACTATTCTTATTTGGCACGCATAGTAAGATGAGACATTGAAACAAACCTTTTAAACAGTCCGTTCAACCGATTTTGACTTCTATTATGTCCAACGCAATAGAAGTCAAAATCGGTTGAACGGAATTGTATGGTTTGTTCACCTTTTATCTGATGGCTCCCTGAATACGGTATACTTAGGTACAATAATTTATTTCGTACAATGTGAAGCTACAATTAAGTACCCAGTTGATGCAATATTATGGAACAAAGATTGTAGAAAATTAAATGATTTCTTGTCTAAGTATACAACGTTCTAAGTCAGGCTGTACACCAGCTGGACTTTATGCTGTGTGTGACATTCTAATTAGTCGGCCAAGTCATTTAGAAGAATGCGGCCCAACAGCTGGTAGCCTGCTTTGTGCCATTCAAATCTGTCATTTACTATAGTATAGTTAAAATCTCGCTGCAGACTTGGTCATAAATCATAATCGGAGTAGGGATGTGCGCTAGTTGCGCGCGCTCAAGGCCATTATCGATAACAGAAGAATTTTAATTTTCTATTTTTAGTTTTATATATACGTTCTTTTGTTTATATATTTAATATGCTTTGTAGTAAATTTGGTAATAAAAAAAAATGTGTATTTATTTCTATCACCCATTTATAAATATATAAAACTATCGATATCACTCATCGATTGCAGTAATGCACAGGACTACGTGTGGGCGTGGCCTGCCCATAAGGCCCGTGAGTGGGAAAGAGAGCGAAACACTCGAATGATTTATGACCGAGTCTGCAGCGAGATTTTAACTATACTATAGTCGGCCAAGTCATTTAGAAGAATGCGGCGCAACAGCTGGTAGCCTGCTTTGTGCCATTCAAATCTGTCATTTACTAGCGAATGTCGACGCGGCTGATGCTTGCCTAAATAACTTGGCGACAAAGTCAAACTAGGTAATTTAGTTGACGACACGTTTGGCGCTGTGGTTGAGCTATTGACTGCTGCGCAGCATGTCGCGGGTTAGATTCCCGCACGGAACAAATATTTTTACGACCTACAAGCATTTGTTCCGAGTCTGGGTGTTTTTATATGTACTTATGTATTGTATTTACAAAAAAAAAATGTATATAAGTAGTTTATCAGCCATCTCGTTACCATAACACAAGCATTAGGTTGCTTAGCTTGGGACTAGATGGCGTTGTGTGAAATGTCCAAGGATATTTATTTATTTTATTTATTTATGTATTTCAAATAACTGAGTAGATTAAAGAAACATGCAATCTATAATGTTGCAGTACGTGCTGCCTTGGCTGGTGAACCAGGCGGGGTCGCTGAGCTACCTAGCCGCAGTACAGCGAGCGCCGCTGTCGGTGGCGGTGCCCGTTGCCAACAGCCTGGCGTTTGTGTTCACCGCAGTCACCGGGGCAGGCATCGGCGCTGAAGAGCCTCTAGATGCAAGTACGTTGAAGCATAATATACTTTGATATGGTTTAGTAGTAGAATACAGAAATATACTTTAGCCACATAGATACGGTAAGCGACAAAAATCGATTAACACTTCAGTTTTAAGGGTTCCGTACCTCAAAAGGAAAAAACGGAACCCATAAAGGATCACTCGTGTGTCTGTCTGTCCGTCTGTCACAGCCAATTTGCTCCGAATCTAATGAACCGATTAAGTTGAAATTTGGTACACATGTATTTTGGTAACCCAAATACGGACGTGTAACGTAAATAAAAGAATTTTGAATATGGGGGTCACTTTTTGGGGGAAAATAAGTAAAATTAAAAAAAATCCTAACTATGTTAGGGTCGGCTTCCAGTCTAACCGGATGCAGCCGAATACCAGTATTTTACATGGAGCGACTGCCTATCTGACCTGCATAACCAAGTTACTGGGTAACATGATACCCCTTGGTAAGACTGGTTGTCAGAATCTTTGACGACCCGTAACGACTGTCTTAACATGCTCTCCGAGGCACGGAGGATGGTCAGCCATCCACGTACCGACCGCGGCAAGCCTAGCTTAACCTTCTGTGCAGCTGTTATTATTCTGTCTCAAGCCCTTCATGATGTGTATAAGTAGTAGTGTTAACCGAATTTTGTCACTGACCGTACCGATAAGAACAGTCCGCAAGGTCTAAGCTGAGCTTTGCATTTGTGTGAGTGATCACCAAAATGGTACGAGAGCCCATGACCAAAATTTTTGTCTTATCGTTTTACGTAGGTAAGACTAAATCTTCAATCGTTTTACGTTTTACAACGATGCGACATGGTTTTGGTCATGGCCTCTCGTACTAAAAGAACAAAAGCCGATTGCCAAAAAGCAGTATAAACCGGTTTTATACCAAGCAAAGAACGCGTCGCGCTCTATGCCGGACGTCACACCTCTACGACGTCTATCTATGTGCACTCACACAAATGCAAAGCTCAGCTTAGACCTCGCGGACTGCATGATATCGTATATCTCGAGAACTATTTTTTGGGAACTACTTAAGGCGAAAGCGCCAGGGTATCCCGCGAAATTCAAAATTTCTTACGTTTTTTGCAATTTGTAGGTCAGTGTGAGCTTGTATGTTGATTAAAATATGATTCGCGGCCGTAGCTAATATGGCTTTACAGAATTATAATCATTAGAATCAGCAATACAGCTCCATAAGTTAGCATTTACCTCAAACCTCATGATTTCATGAAATCGCTAGATTGTAATTTGTAGGTCACAAATTACAAAAAACGTAAGAAATTTTAAATTTCGCGGGCTACCGTGCGGTGATTTTGTTTGGAAAAAGCTAGGCAGATTGATTGATTTTAAGCGATTTTCTTTAGGATAATTTTGTGCTTAATCAGATGAGGTTTTGTTATTAAGTAAGTAAACTAAATTAGAAAAGGTCAGGTTCTTTATAATATCACTTTAGATTTTCCTATATTTTGTCCTATTTTCGTGAGCTATGTTTATTAAGCGTAGCCTATATGTATTAATGAAGTTTTCTATTATTGAACTTCCAGGGTCTATCATGGGTATCGTGCTGATCATGGCAGGAACAGCTCTCTGCTGTTTTGACGACACCAACTGAAGGCACCAGCAGAAAAATAACTTAAGGTAGAACTTAAGGTATGATTCGTTATGACGCTACTCATTATTAACTTATTAAACAACTTGTACCTATTAGCACTTATTACTGTGGACCTTAATTCCCCTGGCCCTTAATACAAATGGCTCTAAATATGTGTGGCTATTATTATTCGCACAGATCACGAAATCGCCGCAGCGTGAGTGTGTTCTGTGTTCCGCTGAGTCATGTCTCTTGTGACTCACGGAGTCACGGCAATTATGTTTAGGTATTTTGTCTGCTTCGCAAACAGCTGCGTTATAGCACAGATTAATACAGATGGGACACTCCGCAAAATCATTTAAATAAAAAGCGACTCTTGCTACGACACAACAAAGTGCAGTTGGCAGAACGCTAATTACCTACACTTTTATTCACCTACACATTGCCTCTCTTTCTATCGCGTAACTCTTGTACCTTCGACGCGCGGCATTTCTACTGAATTAGCCCCGTGGACGGGGCCCGCCGTGCTCTCATGAGCAAATCACCAGATTCTCAACTAACCAGATTCGCAACTCACCAAATTCGCATCTCATCAGCTATTGTACTATCCAACACATAAATTATATTTTACTGACAGACAAAACCTCATTACATAAACTAATAAAATCGATTCAAATGCCTAAGAGGTCGGATTAAATAGCTGATAGACAACCTCATTTCATAAACATGTTTATTTTTATTTATTTTTTTTACCTACTGCCTAATCTACATCATAATCATTTTGATGCACCCAGGGGAACAATATTTACGAAAAATATTGTCAATGCACCTACATTCTGATTTTTAATTCGACGGAATTCTGACATTTCTGAAGTGTTGCCAGTAATAAAGCGGTCCTATTAAAAACGGAACGCATTTAAGCGAAATTAAAAAAAACCTTTCTTGAATTTAAGGTTTCAATTAGAAAAACTAAAACTTAAAAATTGAGTGATAATTTTAAAATGGTAATCAGTTTTTTTATTATCACATTATTGAATTTACAATAATTAGTAAGGTAATTATTTTTCTTTCACAGGAATCCCTGTCCACTAATCCATAGGTTACAAACCTTTTTTAGGAATATCTTTTTGTTTGTAAAATCTTCGCTTCTTGTAACTACAGACAGACAACGATGGTGATATTAGTGATAATGTTACCGCAATAATTATTTAAATTTAAAAAATATGTTCTTTCACTCTTTTTTTCCATTTAGCCATATAAAATTAATATTTTAGTTAGTGTGTATTGAATGCAGAGAACAAACAATATTTACATTGTCATATATTTTACTTGATCTTATTCTCTTTCATATTTTTTGTTACTTTTTATCCAAAAAAATTCTAGTCATTTATATAACTATAATAAGGATAAGACAGAAAAGGTTTAGGATATCTGAAGTGTCAAAAAATTACAGCTGTCAGAATTCCGTAGAATTAAAAATCAGACTGTAGGCGAATTCGGTGTTATTTTGATTTTGTTTCGATTTACTTATACTTTTTTTTTTTTTGTTTAGTTGACTATAGTTGCCTATTCTGTTATTTTTTGTGATTTTGTGTTTCATTGTACATCTGGTGAGTTGCGAATCTGGTGAGTTGCTCATAAGCGCCGCCGTGTACTTGTAGCTTCATACCTAAACTGCGGAGTGTCCCATCTGTATTAATCTGTGGTTATAGTTATAAATTATTTTCTAATGACACAACCGCAGTGAAACCACAAAGATGTTTATCATGCACTATTTTTATTTGAAAACACTAATAAAACAAGATTTAAAATGTTGAGTATCTTTTTATTGTTTCATTTAATTATTAATATTCGTTTCCGCGAAAAGTATTTTACAATAAATATTATAAAATAAGAGGCATACCTCATTACATAAACTGATAAAATCGATTCAAATGCCTAAGAGGTCGGATTAAATAGCTGATAGACAACCTCATTTCATAAACATGTTTATTTTTTTTACCAACTGCCTAATCTACATATCATAATCATTTTGATGCACCCAGGGGAATAATATTTACGAAAAATATTGTTAATGCACCTAGGCGTATATTAACACAAGTGAACTGCCTACATTAAGAATTCGGTGTTATTTTGATTTTGTTTCGATTTACTTATACTTTTTTTTTTTTGTTTTGTTGACTATAGTTGCCTATTCTGTTATTTTTTTGTGATTTTGTGTTTCATTGTACATCTGGTGAGTTGCGAATCTGGTGAGTTGCTCATAAGCGCCGCCGTGTACTTGTAGCTTCATACCTAAACTGCGGAGTGTCCCATCTGTATTAATCTGTGGTTATAGTTATAAATTATTTTCTAATGACACAACCGCAGTGAAACCACAAAGATGTTTATCATGCACTATTTTTATTTGAAAACACTAATAAAACAAGATTTAAAATGTTGAGTATCTTTTTATTGTTTCATTTAATTATTAATATTCGTTTCCGCGAAATGTATTTTACAATAAATATTATAAAATAAGAGGCATATGTCAAGCGATTTGATGTAGTCAGATTATTACAGTATTATATAAAATGGTTGGTATGTTATACAGAGTGTAAAAAGATCCTTCACAAAGCCGTCATCTACGCCTATCCGCCGTCTATCCTGTATTGATATACTGATTGATAGTCTGATGATTGATATACTGATTGATAGTCTGATGATTGATATACTGATTGATAGTCTGATGATTAAGTAACTTTGTGCAACAAATAATTTCTGCGAAACAACTTTTATTTTTATTGTGACCTTTTCACGGCTAAATCACTGAACCGATCATCCTGAAATTTTGCATATACGTTGTCAGGTGTACAGAAACGGACATAGAGTCCTTTCATCCCGAAAAAAAGTACTGTTCCCGAGGAAAACAACAATAACGTTCTTATATAGATGGCGCCACGTGTCTTTCAAATCATGATTCAATTTTACTATTACAAGCAGAGTACAACCCAAATTGACTGTCAAATTCTAAATTAACGTGAGCGAAGCCGCGGGCAAAAGCTATTTTACAATATTTAAAACTTGTTTTCGTACAAAAATCCCAAAAATGTTTGAACTTTGACGTTCAATATCTCCGTAACTAGAAGGTTCCACGGTGTGGTCCGGTACAAACAATGATCATAATGGGAAGAACAAGTGACTCTGGGCTTTGTTAAGGGTATTTTTTTACACCGTAATTATGTACTTATTGTTTAATGTATTACATATATATTAAATATAGGCAAATTGATCAGTGTAATTCGAATAGGTACTAGGTGAATGGAATAAATGTATTTAAAATATATAATATTTAATGGCTATTTCATTATACAGTGATTATATGGATAATATTAAAATTCGCGTTTCAATTATCCTTCTACAACATGCCTATACTCCGTTTGAAATAATTATTACTTACTTAAAATACCACCTTTTTAGGGTTCCGTACCAAAATGGTAAAAAAGGAACCCTTATGGTGTGACTCAGTCTGTCTGTCTGTCTGTCTGTCACAGCACTCACAGCTGGATATCTCAAGAACTACTAATGCTATCAACTTGAAATTTAGTACAGTTTTAGATGACATTTACCCAACTATTTTGCAAATAAGAAAGAAATTGAAATATTTATAGTTTTTTTGCAACAGGGACTGAACTGATTTTTTAAAACCCCCTGTCTTAAAAAATCAAAGGGGGCTACTAAGGCATGTGGGGTATTATATGAAAGAGCGCTGATTGCACATTCTCAAACATATTTTTTATTTTTTTTAAGTTACATAGTTTTCGACTTCTGATGAAACATGTAAAAAAAATACCGTAAAAATCTGAAATTATTCTATGTGATAGAAGTTTATGTAAAGATTACAGGAAAAATAAAACGATGTCTCTAAATAGCACACTTTTTCAGTAGCACACTTTTTCAGAAATCGGAACGGAACCCTCGGTGCGCGAGTCCGACTCGCTCTTGACCGGTTTTTTATAGTCTGTTCAACAGATTTTGACTTTTATTCCGTATGCTTAAGGATGGCATTAAAAGCAAAAACGTGGATACAATACCAACTGTTTACTGCAGCTGCCATTAGTTTGTAATGCCACCAACGTAATAGAAGTCGAACGGACTGTAAAAAAGGTTTATCTACACCCATGCTATAAATTCTCTATAAAAGTTTCTGAAACAGTTAGCTTATTCCCAACATTAAAACAGCCAGTGTCATAGTAACCATGGTAACCATAATAGCATCCAAACGGGTGCTTTAATGTTGTACTGAATTTCATAATGCAACTCGTTTTCAAAAAAAGAACATTGTAATGCACGCGCGTTTCACTACAACAGCGCCGTAATTTAAAAAAAGAACTTATTCGAATTCACGTCGTATACTATGACGCCGGCCGCCATGTTCGATACGAGTATTAGTATTGCAAAAAAATGTTTCAAAACCTTTTATAGAGAATTCATAACATGGATGTAGATAAAATCTTGTATGCAACTGTACATAATTGGGTATTAAAACACTCATGTGATACTATTATCACACTCGGCTTCGCCTCGTGTGATAAACCCACATTCGTGTTTTCATACCCCTTATTATGCGTCAGTTGCATAAATAACTATTATTTGAATGTCTAATCTAATTTCAAATGGAGTATAGTATATTTTGACAGGTGGCAAAAACGGGAACTAAATTTTCATATGAGTAAGTATGTACTTACTGAGCTTGAAAAAAGGGCGTTAAAAACAGTTTGTAAAACGTCGTGTAGTTATTGCGTTATTTTAATGTTGACTTAACGTTCACAATAATAAATATTACCTAAAAATAGCTGACTAGTTATCTATATTTTACAGTTAAATTGACAAAAACATATTTCTACAATTTTTGGTACAATTTAATACCTTAAGGTTAGACCTTAGGTTTTTAGTTTTTGGGTAGGTACTTACGTGAATAAATAAATTACGGAGACAGACTTAACTATTTTAAACCCTTTTGCGTGGGAGCTCCCATTTTCAGGTTGACATTGTACACTAATTCTATGTTTACAATTTCAGTATGTTTAATTATTTACAATTATCCGACACTTCTTAACATATTTAAATTTATGTCAATTACCTGTAGGCCGAAATATATTTTCTCAAATGAATAGTTATGACATCAATGGTATATGATGCGTGAACTTTCAAGTTATCTTAAACCTGTGTTATTGATATTACATCAACGTGTTTTTTCTTTAGCCATGATCTTCATCTCTGTATTAATTAGGTATTGCACTTTACGGCCCACAAGCTGGCTAGGCCACCTAAGTGATAAGTAAAAAGTAACTCAACATGACATCTAGGTACAATGCGATTCAAATGAGAATAGGAACGTCAATGAACTCTATCTGTCAAATGTTGATTGAAAAGTACGGTTTGCAAAGAAAACTTATTTGCGTATCAATAACGTTTTTTTTTTGTTTTTGTCTAACCGAGTCATAGTTAAATGAATGTGAAAAAAAAAACATCAAAAAAATTGGTCATAAGTCGTTTTAAAAAAATTATACTAGGTACTTTCTTTCATATTTTCATTGTTAGCAACAATTTACCAGTAATAATTAAAAATTCTTCGTTCATCATTCGTAAATAAATGTTATTTAAAAAATATCTTGTTTTGCTCAACCTACCCAATTTATTCGATTTGACAGCTATGACGTCACAACATGGCGCTAAGTCGATCCTATTCTTATTTGAAACGCATTGTATAGGATTTTAACAAAGCAATAATTGTCTCCATTCCAACTACATACTAAATTATTTACAAATTTTAACAGGTTCTTATTAATATGGTCCTTTAACATTATTACTAATAAATTAATATTTTAACTAAAGCACAGTATAAATAAATTAAATAATATTTACATTTTTATCTGTTAACATGTTATCAAAGTCGTACAGTGTGCCCAGTGTATCTTAGTTCGCGGCGAATTAAAACTAAAATATAACTAAATGGGTACAGAGTTGACATTCGCTTATTTAATTTTATGTTTTATATTTGGATTCTGTTGAACTGTTAAAATGAAAGGGATTGGTAATCCGAATTTGTTATGTAACTAATTCGGGACTAGCACCCTAATTGCGTAACACATTGTCAATCGGAATCTGAATCATTTTGAAACAAATTGCTAATCCATTTCTTCATTATGTTCAAAAATTTGTCTCCTCGACAGTGTAAATAACGCAATGAATGTTGTTGAACTGTCAACTGTCTGTGTTGTCTGATTCTGTCCGATTCATCCTGTGTCAAGGGTGCAGGACTAACAAAGTGTACCTACTTATGTGCCGTATGTCACCTATGTGCCCATGCAGCTTGAGTCTATGTATATAGCATACCTACTAGCAGAAATTGTAATTACTATCGACAAGACGGACACCTTTACACTTTATAGTTGCTTTTTGTATACACTGATTCATTGAAAACCCCTGACCCTATGGTCCTTTGTTTTACTTTTTCATAAGTATAATAAATTGCAGCTTGCAAGCAAAATTGTTTCAAAATGAAAAAATAAAAAAATAAAAATAAAAATAAATAAATAATAATCTTTATTACATAAGGAAGTGGTTACAATTAATGTGAAGTCCCTGACACTTGTGCTAGGTGGTTAACCTGTGTTACAAGAGCCAGTGCCCTCTCCCGGGACGAAATACTATTGAAAAACTTATGCAATAAGATTAACAATGAAAAATAAAAAGACTAAAATAATACAACATAAATAAATAAATGAAAATTGTTTAGAATGAGCCTGTAGTGGTGATTGTGTGTGTGCGTGTAATGTGTGTGGTGTGTGAAAGTTGAAAGTTTTTAAAAATAACATCATTTCGCCGAGCAGATACAGGGGTATATGAACTATCGAAAATTCTCATACCTACTCAACTTAGCTCGAGTACAGTCATGAACCGGCCTCCCACCACTATCTTGCGTTAGCAATTTAATTTCCAAACATGTAAACAAATATGTGTTTTAGAAAAAATACTTTAACACTCACTCTTAAAGTTCATTTTGCTCTACAACTTTATGCCTTTTTCTAGTACTTGTCATTCTGAAATCGTCTTAATTTACAGTGGTATAAAGTTCATACTTGTTTATGTCGGAATAACATCCATTGAAAACAAGGATTAAAAATTATATAGTACTTTAGTAGTTCCTTATAACTTCGATGGCTTGTTGTATTCGCTGTAGCGAAAGACGGAGGTTATTTTCTTCGACGGAAAGATTCTGTCGCTCGGCTAGCAGCGCACGCGCATGGTCCGAATCGCGAGAAGCTGAGCAGGTTATGTGTGCGCCTTCTATTTTGAGGGTAGTGTTGCGTTTGTAAAGGTCGGCTATCTCTTTTCTGCGAGCTGAAATTATATATTTTAAAATTAATTAGTTTAATGTTTAGTAATTTTCAGGTGTGCAGAAATGATAACTGCCTGAAACTCGGAGTAAGCTTGTAAATCCAAAAAAAAATCGATATCTTGATGGGAAAGTGGGTACCTAAATCTGACTAGGTAGGCTTCTTATTGCCAGCAGAAACTGCGTCCTTCCTAGGAGTTTTGAGTAGATACTGTCTGTTGACGTTTGTAAAGTTATAATACCGAATAAATAAATGTAAGGCTTAGATGTAGATCATTTAATTTAGGGCTGATTTTTCAACAGTCAAATAACTTTTATCTAAAGAATAAATATGACAGTTTGACATATTTTCTATACAAAAGCTGCCAAACCGCCATATTTATTCCATATTTATAAAAGTTATCTGACGTGAAAGTGTGAAAGAGGAAAACTGCCAGCCAGGATTTCGCCATTGACCCATCTATCCTTTTGACAGTTGTTTATATAGAAATCACTTACTTATATCTAAGGAGAAATAAATAACGGAGAAAAATAAATACCTAACGCTGATAACAATTTGTTTTTTAAAGTGAAAACTTCTTTAGGCGCGTTGTGCGTTTGTTGGTATGGGGAAATCTTACGTGTTCGCGTCACCGCGTCACCGTGACACCGCGACATAGTTTTACGTTTAAGTTTTCACTTCTGTCAGCAGTTCCTACGAATGCCATTTTTTTTTCAATAGTGATATATAGAGAAAGAAACAGATAGATTGGTAAATTACCTGCATCATATTCCTTATAACTCTTGACCAGAGCTTCAGGTTCTGGCCACGAGGGTTCGTCCACCTGGCAGCACATGTCTCTCGTCTTCCCCGAAGCTGATGTCTCCTCAAACATCTCCGTCACCCCCGCCGCTGAATTCTGCGGCTCGTCCATAGACGTCGCTTGCGTCGACGTCGCAGACGCACACTCTTGCGTCGATTTCAACGAAATTATCTTCGAAATACTAGGAATTCTAATCTTAGGATAATCTTGGTAGGGCTGCTGAATCTTTATGCTTGGTTTTTTAATGTTCTCGCTGTCAAAACCAGGAGTTAAGTCACGTTTTCTTGTGTTTGGAGCCTTGAACAGTTTGACACTGTTGTCGGCCATTTTGGATAGGCGGTTTAACTCTGAAAAGTTCTTCTCTGCTAACACTTTTATGCTGTCATCGTTCGTGTCTCCATTGGAAGTTGTTAAGTCTAATCTCTTTTTGATAAGGTTGTTATTTTCACTGACGCTTTTATTGATTTCGGTCAGGAGTCTGAGCTGACAGTTGGGATCAAACCCGAGGCGCGCTTCCTTGTTGTTCTCTTCCCCATCTGGGTTGTTGTTGCGACGTTTCCTTTCTTTCAATATTTCTTGCCATACTTTGTCGTAGCCTGAAATGGAAATGGGACATCTGTTATGAAATATTCCCACATTAACATTAATATTTGTTATGTGACTTAACTCTGATCAAAAGTTCTATTACTAGTAGATCCAATACTGTGGCTTTATACAAAGCGGCTCAAATTAATTTAAATATTCGGAATGTTGGTTTTACCTTCTTTGTACTTCTGTGTGACTTGCGTTAGCTTCAACTTCGATAGAAACAGCTTCTTCCTCTGCGTCGCAGTCCTGGTCTCGTGTTTTACATCATCTAATACCTTTTCTTCATGTGCTACGACTTCATCAGCCGTTTCCCCGGGTGGTACATTGAGCAACACGTCCAGACGACCAACTGCTGCGTATGCTGATGCCACGGAATCGTTTCTAAGTACCTTGTCTTGAAGCTCGAGATCTATTTCTGTGAACATTTTAGAAAAATAAAGCTAAATCTGTTGCAACTTTCAAAGATTGCATTGCATTGCATCTTTGTTAATTACATGTAAGTAATTAATGTTTTTATTCAATAATGGTGTAAAATCACTCGCGCGTCGGTTGTAAGTTTTTGAATTATGAATTTGGTGTAACTACCGTGTATACAACTAACATACCTTTATAAGCTTCTAGCGTCGCTAATCTAAGACCAGCCATGAATTCAACCTTCCCTTTGTTGTTGTCATCTTTAGTGCCATACTCGCTGATAATGTCTTCGTATATTCTCAATTCTTCCTCCCCGTAATCATCAGAGTCACTTTCGCTGCTGCCTTCATCTGTTCCTACTTTAGTATTTGCAAATTCTTTATATATCTCATTTTTTACCTTGTCGGCCGTAATTACATTACGAATTTCAGTCTTTTCCACCTTCTTAGTATCAGCTTTAACATCTTTAGTTTCACGATTAGACAGATACTTTAGTCGTCTCAAACGTTTTCTTTTCTCATAATTATCTAAAGAGCTAATCTCATCAATATTATTTATTTTTGGTCGTATATTAGTTATTACTATTTTAGGCTGTAACTTTGAGTCCATTTGATAAGGGCATGCTATGTATAGTTTGTCGTTTGTTTTCGGTGGATTGTTTTTGGGAACTTCCTTTTTTGGGGCAATTCTTGGGACGGGTGGGGGAACAAATTTAGCAAAATCTCGTTTTTTTGATGGTGGATTATTTTTTTCAGTTTCTACTATCGAGGAGATTGGCACTTGGTAAACGATCTTTGGGCTTACAATAACCGTTGGGTTTGCTTGAATCACTATGTCTGGCTTAGTTATGATTGAGAGATCTCGAGTTTGTATAACGCTGTTGCTAGGTTTCAAAACATGAATTTCTTTACTCGCTGCGTCTGTACTCGGTATTGAGGTTTTAATTTCTGAATTACTTTCTGTACTTGGTACAGTAGTTAATTCAGGTGCTATTCGGCTACTTACTATTGGCGCTATTTTTGCTTTAAAAGCTTCAGGAGTTTGTGTTACTTTAGAAGTATTTTTAATCATCATAAAATTAGCGGGAATCTGAACGTTGCTCAAGTATACGAAGTTGTTGCATGGTTGCAAAACAACGCTTTTAGTCTCGGTTGTGGTGACTTTTTCAGTCACCTTTATGTTTTTCAAATCTTGTTCCTGCAAATTGCCTTGAGATTTCTCCTTCACGACTATCTTGTTACCATATATTTGATTTTCAGTGATCAAATTTTCGAAATCGTTTTCGTCGCTATTTTCCTGATGTAACCTTTTCAATGCAACCACTTTCGACGAAGTGCTTTCGTTCACTACGTCTTCCTTGCATTTCTTACTTTGGTTTGATAGTCGTGAAGGAGCTTGCAGGTTTTTTGGCTCGAAACTAGTTCTTTGTAACAATACTTGGGGGTTCTGCTGAATCGTAAGCATCATCTTTGAGTTCGAACTGTTCTTGTTTTGAATGAATACTATTTGATTTTTTTGTTCATTATAAGAAGTCTCCGGTGGCTTGCAAAAATTTACCTTGCTTGTTTCAATATTGATTGGGTTGAATAAGGGTCTTGGTAATGTAGGAGAATCTTTCACTTCAGCTGGTGGGTCTGCTTTTGGTTCGGGTACACGAAACGTATTGTCCGTTTTATTAATAGCTTCAGCAGCATTAATTAAAGTACCTATATTGCTATTTGATATCACACTAGGCTTTGCCTCTTTAAGTTCAGGTTCTTTCGTTGCCGTTTTTATGATAATATTACTCTGAATTTCAACTCTTGGCGACTCTTTTGAGAAAGCAGGACTGTAAGTTTTCTTTGCTAAAGAATTTTGAAAGGCAGTATCGGGTGGATTGACGACACATTTCATATCAATTTTACTTATAGGTATACTGGTTTTTAAACTGAACCTTGGTTCTGGTTTCTTTTTGAACTCTTTGTTTGTTATTTGTGACGGTATAGTGACCGTGGCTCCTGAACCCTGTGCTAACGATGTGATGCTCATCTTTGATTCAGTACTTTGTGTGTTACTGGCATCAGGTACTGATGTTGCTGTTATAATTTCTGGCGTAAATTGTTCTTCAAAGTCAGTCTGTGGTTTTAAGGTCTCTTCGGGGGGTTCCATATCAGTACTTTGTTCTTCAACCATAGGCGCTGGAAGATTTTCTTTGGGAACTGGTGGGAAGGGTATGAATTCAGGATTCAGTGTCTCGTTCTGTATCGAAGGGGGAATGCTCGGCGGAGCTATTGGCGGGTAGTTTACTGAACTAATTGGCTGAAACGCCGAGTATCCCGGTATTGAGTAAAGGTAACTTCCGAAGTTTGGGTACCCGCTATCCACTTGTTTCGGGGTCATCACGCTTGGGTTTGGGTTGGGAATAGATGATGGCGAGATCTTCGGAGAATGTGGGATAGGCTTCGCTGGAAGGAAAGCTGGTTTTTCAAATATGGCAGTTTCTTCATGCTTGTATGGTTCTGGTGGTTTCGGGGGAATGGGGTCCGGGGGGAGGGCTCTCTCCTGCTCCAGTGGTGCTATTGGGGTGATCGGCTTCACGGTAACAATCACTGTAACGTGAGAAATGGTATGTTAGAATATTGTAGGGATATTTACATAATTATACAGTATGTTAGGTTAAACGAGGGACATACTTTAACAAAGTGTAATAGATACTCATAAAAATGATCATTATCATTGACAAAATTGTTAATTTTCATGAATAGTTAAACACTTCCTAATAGTGTGTAGGTACCTACCTAGTTTAACCTGACAGTGTTCTGTGAATTGGCAAGTTTTCTTACAGAGTGTTGGTATTGTTTCAAGAACTTATTGATTATTTTTTTTACTAATATTTAAAAATATACAAACTTATCTATTTAATTCATTGATTGTTACAAGTAGGTTACGTTTTTTTAATTTTATACACTTTCGACTGATTGGATTAAGGTTTGACTGCATGTTTGTACAGTATCTTCTGTTAAGATTAAGACTGTTCCCTGTGTCGGTACCGGTATCATTTTACTAAGTAGATATGTACAGATTCAGTCAGCAGAACATATCTAGGTGGGGCAAAAGTAATATCACAATGTGAATTGGCTGCTATTCTATTGGGAATGAAAAAAAATTAGACTGTTTTCTCGGAAAGCTTATTTAAAAATGTATTTATGACAATAAGCCGAAAGATCATAAATAAATAAATTTTGAATTTTTGCTCGCAAAACATCAGACTCTAAATTGGTGATTTCTTCTTCTTCTTTTTATACGACTTTTAAGACTTGCAAGATTTATGGTTTTTTGTGGTAACGCAAGATTTCAAAAAGCCCCAAGGAAGAAGTCTGGCGCCGACAGATCTGGCGATTTGGCCGGCCAGTTCAAAACGCCAAAACGGAAGATCACACGGCTCGGAAATTGGCGTTTCAAAATCTCAATCGTTGTCTGAGCTGTGTGTATTGCACCATTGCGCTGCCAATTAATTATTCTATTTGTCTACAACATACTATGTACGTAAGTATTAAAATACATTGACATTATGACGCCTTTGTGAAAATTATGGCACATTCATCATGACATTACTTTTGCCCCACCCTGTATTAGTCTATGAGGAGAACTGCTTCTTCCTTCTTTCCTTCCTAGATATATGTATAAAGGAACTGACTTACGCTGAGAAGAGGCAAGTTGACGGCTTATAAATAAATTATATAACTGCACCATTTTTCTTCATAATACTTTACTAACATTAAAATAAAATAAAAAGTTCATGCTAAGGACAGGAATTAGGGAGGTATGCAATCTAAACATAATAATAACGTGCACTGAATAAGATGCAAATAGAGTTAGGACCTGCAATATCTGACCCCTCTTACAAAGAAGAAGAGAGGGTCAGGTAATGCAGGACACTGACTTATCTACCTACTTGCTTTGTACTTAAGATTCACAAATCAGCAGCTGCTCAGGGGCCATACTATGGCGTGTTATGCCATCATGATTCCGTTGAGTAAAAAGGATGGTGCTCTCTGTCGTATATAGCTCCGTCTCATTCTCGCATTGGAACAACAATGGCTATAAGAGCTCATAGTAAGCCCCCTGTTCAAATTTAGCACTGTTTACTGGATGCTGGACGGGTTTGAAAAATGTTTACTTACATTGGTCAAATATCAATCCAGTGTCACTGGATTCGAGCGCTGATGGATTGAAATAAATAAATAAATAATAAATATCCTTGGACATTTCACACAACGCCATCTAGTCCCAAGCTAAGCAACCTAATGCTTGTGTTATGTAACGAGATGGCTGATAATTTTTGTAAATACATACATATTATGGATAGAAAAACACCCAGACTCGGAACAAATACTGAAATATTGGATCGATGTAAATCAGCCAGTGATAGGTAAGTACCTACGTACATAATATTGTCGTCAGTTTAAATACCACTGTAGGTTCGGTAGGTAGGTATAGCAGATCTCGTAATCAGTAATGTCACTTGCAAGTTATAACACGACAAGGTCTATGGTAAGTATCAATGACATTAAACATCTAGACGTTGCCATGATTATGTGAAGTGTGGAAGTGAGACACATATACGAAAGCAAGTATGGTATCACGATAACTCGACCCCGAGACAACTCGATCCAGACCACTAGGCCTATTTGTCTGTGACAGTTAGATAGTTTCACCATAGTGAAGTTTCCGTTTTCTAGGAATTGTTGTCAAAAGTGGTACCTAAAGCAGTAACGAGCTCGACTATTACCTACGTAAACTTCTCACTTTCCTCAGTGCACGTTAGTTTTCGCAATATGGCAAGCAATCTAAAAACGTATTTCATGCTATAGCTGTTACTGTGAATAGTTTTAAGATACTTACTTATTTGGTATGTAGGTAACATGGCCCGATATGTAATAGCGACAAGATACACCTACACTGCTAGGATATTGGCTTCATAATATAATAATGTCATAGGTACATGCGATTCAAATAAGAATAGGAACGTCAATGACCTCTATCTGTCAAATGTTGATTGAAAAGTATGGTTTGCAAAGAAAACTTATTTGCGTATCAATAACGGTTTTTTTTTTGTTTAACCGAGTCTTAGTTAAATCAAAGTGAGAAAAACATCTAAAAATTAGTCTTAATTAGTTTTAACAAAATTATACTACTTTCTTTGATATTTTCATTGGTAGAAAGTAGAATTCTAAGTCAATGGTAGAAAGTAAAGAAGATGCCAGCCGCCATTTTGTCGTTGTCATTTCGTTCATTTTATTATGTTTGTTACGTGGTTGTTTCCTGTTATGTTTGTTGGTTTTTGTTAAGTATTTGTTTTTAACTCACTGACTGCTCGAAAATGAGCAAACGAGGCACTGTTTTACATGGGAGGGCTCAGGAGAGATTGTCTGCAATGTAGACAAGTACTTTGAGAGCGAGAAACACCACAATTTATTTATTAGATTAAAAATTCTTCGTTCATGATTCGTAAATATATAAAAAAAATATCTTGTTTTGCTCACCCTACCCAATTTATTCGATTTGACAGCTATGACGTCCCAACATGGCGCTAAGTCGATCCTATTCTTATTTGAAACGCATTGTACGTAGGTAAGTTGTAGATATACAAAACTGTCACATTTATGTTACCTCTGAGGCGCGGACTACACAGAAGAGACATGAGACGGAGACGGGACGCAGACGCGGCGTCCGTTTCACATATCTTCATTATTCCTCATACAAAATGTATATGCGATCTGTCACAAAACATACAGAAAAGACAACACGCAGGCGCTTCGCTTTTCTGTCTGCGTCCTATTCTTACGGCGAAAGCGCCAGGGTAGCCCGCGAAATTCAAAACTTCTTACGTTTTTTGCAATTTGTAGGTCAGTGTGAGCTTGTATGTTGATTAAAATATGATTCGCGGCCGTAGCTAATATGGCTTTACAGAATTATAATCATTAGAATCAGCAATACAACTCCATAAGTTAGCATTTACCTCAAACCTTAGATTTGAGGTAAATGCTAACTTATGGAGTTGTATTATCTCGCTCTTGTATCGTTATTTTTCATAGCTTAGCATAGATTCTATAATCTAGGTACTTATGCGACTGCGTTTACAGGTAAAATTACTTCCAGATTCTTTTTATACAAAACAGATAAAAATTGATAAGAGGGATAAAAATGCTACAATAAGGCCTTGCCATAACATAGATATGCCATCGTCACGCGACGCGAATAAGCGGTAATCGCTATCTTTTTTTATCTTTTCTTGTTTGTTCGGAATACCGGAATGCGCCCTCTGCCGGCGCGACGACACGTTCGGGTTCGCTAAACAAATGAACGAACGCGATCATCACTTTCTATTAGGACATGGGGCAACATTATTAGAACAAACTGGTTCCTTACTCTCAAAATGGCGTCATTTACCTACTTTTCAAGTTTTCATACATTAGATGCGGTGGAGAATGGCCGCCACGCCCTGGCAGCCATCCACCAGTCCACCGCAGTGACCACGGCAGCTGGAGCCAGAGCCATAGCGTTGAATCACGAACGAAACGTCGGAATTTATACATGCCTACCATTCTACCTACCTAAGGTTTCCGAAATTAATCCGAGAGTCAATATCTTACACATTTTCTCAGTTGATAGAACGGGGAATGTGGAAAAGTAGGTATTTCAAAATGATCATGAAGTTTTTAAGTATTTATTTATTTATTTGGATCTCCAACAAAGGTTACACAGATACAATAGAAATCACAATAATATCTTATAGGTATAGGTAAATAAATAAAAAGAGAAGTCCTGACTGACTGACTCATCAACACCCAGCCCAAACCCTTGAACCTAGAAAGCTGAAGGAATTCCCGGTAGTACCTACCTACCTACCTACGTTCCCGTGGAATATTACCTATAGTACATCCGCGCGGGCGAAGCCGCTAACAAAAGCCAGTAATATAAATAATGACTTTCTAAATCATTTCATCACCACATTTTGACAGCAGTGTTGATGAAATTATTTACACAAAGACAGTCGCTTTACTTTGTGAAAATAATTTCATCACCACTGCTCTCAAAACGGTGAAGGAAAACATCGTGAGGAAACCGGCATGTCCTAGAACCAAAAAATCGAAGACATGTGACATCTAGCAACCCGCACTAGGACCGCGTGGTGGATTAGGTGCAGCCCACTTCCCAGCAGTGGGAAGTAGTGCTATACAGGGTGGAAGGGACATCGTCGCGCAAACGGTTACGTAACCGTTTGCGCGACGATGTCCCTTCCACCCTGTATGATGACTTTGTTACTGATATGAAATTAATATATTTGCACTACCTACCGTAACATGGCAGGATATGCTGAATCCAAAATTACTTTAACCAAACCTGAAATCGGAAAAAAATCTACTGTTCAGTAGCCTACCTACAATTATCTAAGTATATCAAACTGGAGCTCGTGGCTAAGTAATAACAGCCGCACGGGTCGATCCGTCAGGTTAAGCTATGCTTGCCGGGGTTGGTCAGTGGGTGGGTGACCATCTTTACATAACGAGATTCCTCAGTGCCACGGAAAGCACGTTAAGCCGTTGCTCCCGGCTGTTATTCGTGAATCTTTGACAGTCGTTACGGGTCGTCAGAAGCCCGAAAGTCTGACAACCAGTCTTACCAAGGGGTATCGTATTACCCAGTAACTGGGTTGTGGAGGTCAGATAGGCAGTCGCTCCATGTAAAATACTGGTACCTATTCAGCTGCATCCGGTTAGACTGGAAGCCGATCCCAACATAGTTGGGAAAAGGCTAGGCAGATTGATTGATCAAACTCGAATGTATCGTACAATCTCAGAAGATCCATTGGCCAGAACCATGATGGATCTAGTGACGATTGTTTTTCTCATTGAATTTGGGATTTCTCAAGCAGTAGTTTTTTTTTCGCGATTTCAGATTTGGTCCCATAGTAAAAGTAGTTCATAATGATGAGTAAAATTATCCCGTATGAGATTGTTGGTATTTTGCCAATAACCCTGTAGGCACCTACCTATACACCATATTCTTGCAAATAAATATTTTTATTTGATCTCTATACTCTGTAGATTACGTGCACGTAGCACGCGTTTAGCTCTGCGCTCCTCTCTGGTCCTATCTTAGCCCCTCCTACGGTCGCACCTCCTACTGCCGGATAGCGGCTGGTGGATTAGGTATAAATATATTCAGTCTGTGGTGCGGCTCGATGCTGATTATCGTTCGTCTCTACTCTTGTAGTAGGTATACCTACACCCGAAATCTGAATTGAGAATTTTGTCGGTCACTGGTTCAAAAGTTATAAGGGTGAATAGGTGGCCGATCTGCGGAGCTTGGCCTAATTTTGTCGCTAATTAGTCGCAATTTTTCGCCAAGTCACAGATTTACTCGGGTCTTAGTTTAGAAGATAAATAATGAGTTCAATTTTTCTCTTCGATCTAGCTCTTTTATAGTCCAAGAACCTTAAAAATTAAACTCACATAATTATCTTCTAAACTAATACCCGACTAAATCTGTGACTTGGCGAAAAATTGCGACTACTTAATTAGCGATTAAATTTAGGAGAAAAGAGATCTCCGCTAGGTGCCCCAGCTTTTGAGATTCAAATTGGGCCAACCTGGGGAGATGCTCCCCAGATCGGCTACTTATAAACCCCGATTATTCCCGATGTCCACCACTGGGGACAGCGAAACAACTTTTAAAAAATATTCTCGTTGTTCACCACGGGGGGACAGACCTAACTTCAAAACACTTTAAAGTAAGCTTCTGCATCGTCTCCGGTGCTGCGGGAAGTGCAACCCCTTCGCCCTTACGTAACAAAGGATAGGCACCCATGCTCACCTCCGCAGTTTCGGCTTGTTGGTCACCTAAGCTCTAGCGACCAGCCTCAGCCGCTACGGCTCGCACGAGTGCAGCCTATGCTTTGTTACAGCAGGCGGGGGCTGCTCTCCCTTCGCGCCTCCGGTTTTTATATACACTCTAGGGCAGGGATGCACGATGCACAGACCGCGGCCCACGGGCCGCATGTGGCCCCCCGACAATATGCCAGTGGGCCACTGGCCAGCAAAAATTTCCCTCGTACATTTGAAGGAACTTACTTAAATAATGTGAACAAACTTTTTCGGTATTGAATAATAATTAATAATACAACAAAAAATCTAAACCGCCTTGAAAGTTTGGAAGCAATTTTAGGAACAAGAAAAATGTTAAAAGGATTGTAAGCACAATGCAGTGCCATGCTTCAAACTAGTATAATATTATTGTAAGCACAATGCAGTGCCATGCTTCAAACTAGTATAATATTATTGTAAGCACAATGCAGTGCCATGCTTCAAACTAGTATAATATTATTGTAAGCACAATGCAGTGCCATGCTTCAAACTAGTATAATATTATTTTTATGTGCTGGTGGCCCGCCATTAGTTCATCATTTGGCCAAGTGGCCCATGGTCTCAATAAGTCTGTTCATCATTGCTCTAGGGGTAGCAGCCAAAAGACTAGGTACGTAAATTCGGGGTGCCCCGATTTGATTTTGGAACAGATTCGACCTATTTTAACCATGAAGTGGTGGATAGCGTGAATTATTTTTAAAAGTTGTTTCGCTGTCCCCTAGTGGTGGCCAAACAAGTGGTGAACATCGGGAATATACCATAAACCCTTATAACTTTTGAATCAGTGACCGGCGAATTCTGATACTTGGCAACAAATTTCGACAAATTTTTTGTGTTATAAAAATAAAAATCCCTGATGGTGGCCATGCCAGTGTCAGTCACACTACGTTTACGAATACCAATGGTCCCGTGGTTCAATAACATAGCTATTTCGTGCGGGAATCGAACCCGCAATGCAGCCCGCAGCCTGACGCTAACTTTGCACCTACGATGACATCCATGAATAAAAATTATGTTACCTACCTATTTGGTACCTACTTCATAGTTATCAGCAGGTTTGATAATCGTCAAGATTTTATTGCAATTATTTTTCGATTACTTTCCTAAATTCATAGGTTCAACATACTTACACACACAATTATCGTTGATCTAAGTACTTGCACATAAGAAAGGAGGTGCTACGAAGAGATAGGGTCAGCAACAAAAGTCGATAAATATTTTAGTTTTATTTTTGAGCACATTATTTAAAAAAACTGTTGTTAAATTCAAATAATTCACACTCTTAGCTATTACGTGTAGGTACATAAAATGTTGAAAAGTAGTGTATCAAATAATTTTGGGTTTGTTCAGATCACTAAAATAGTGCTAATCTAACTTCTGTTGCTGGCCGTACAAGTGGCAAGTTGTCACATAGAAGAACTGGCTCTACGATCTGAACTAGTGGATGTGCAAGAGTAAGTAGGGCTCGAACCTCGAAACTTCAGTCATCCGCACCGTAGCTGCTTGGATATGCACGAAGGACCGACCGCGTGAACCTACCTACTTTCGCTTCGTTATACCACAGTATAATAATCTTAGAGTAGATCTTCATAGAAAACGGCCGAAATAACGCGTTTCGAATGCTCAGTATACAGGGTGGAATTTTGTAATGCCACCTGAAGGGAAAGTAGGTAGTTAGGTACTTTTAATACTGTAGAAAATTTTACTCAAAGAAAACATTCCTTTATTTTTGAATAGAAAGAAAACTGCATTCATAGATTTTCGAAAATTCGCTTGCCACACCCGGTAATCGAACCGACTAAAATCTGTAAAAATGACAACCTATACTTTTTTACTGCATTGGTCGTTATGATCAATTATAAGGATGAAATCTCTCTAACAAACTTGATAAATTAAATGATAGGAATCTTAATTTTTTAATATTATTTAAATCTTCTACTGTTAACTTTATTATACTGTGGTTACAGCGTGCGTTTACCTATACTTCTAGGTAGGTGTATAGATGTAGGTACGCCTTCGAACGGTCGGCAACCTGTTGCTTCATTTCTCTGTAGTAGGTATGTAGGTACTTATTTAATTGAGAGAGACAGCGCCTATAGCACCTTATAGTACATAGTAAAAATCCTGTGCGACCGGAACGGGCAATGTACTTTACGATGTAGGTACTAAAGTAGAACTTCGAACTTAGTAGAAGAGTTAAGAAGTCTGTATCAAAACGGCTATAAACAGTGAAGCCACAGGTGGTTGCACCGTATTTTATAGATTTTCTGCTTGTAATATCACTAGGTATAGACTAGCCCAATAGAAGTAATAAGCGAGCCAACTAAGAATAGGATCGCGCTTGCTGCCAACTTCACACGATAGCTGTCAAATTAGTAGGTACCTACGCTTTGGTAATGAAGTTCGCGAGTATTGCGGAACAAAATGGCGTCTTGACAGATATGCGTGTGGTGTGAGGGCCACTTTATTGAAACTCTTTGAAAATATGCTTAGGATTTAGTGAACATTCCCAAAGAATTGTGAAAGTTGGAATCAGATTTTGTGAAAGTCAACTTTGCGAGATATGGACTGTAAAGTGGGGCCCTCAGTTCTCACATAGAGGATTGAGGGCCCACCTGTACCTGATAAACTATGGACACTACAGATAAAGTCTTTATGCCAAAATCTAAGCTTATACCAAACAAAATTTGTGAAAACAAGATATTATCGCAAAACACTGTCCTACTTGGTATATCTTCGTTCAAAATGGTCCCTCAATCCTCACACGCGTAAAAGTTTATCACGCAAATAAAATGAAACCATTAACTTAAAGCTACTGTTTGTAATCCTATAAGATACTAAATAAATTGTGAAAATTTGTGAAAGCAAGAGCAGGTCACCATTTCTTGTTGTTTAAAAGTTATGACCTTGACAAAATTCGGGCCCTCAATCCTCCATTTATTTTGATTTCCGTTTTAATACGCCTATCGTATGAAAGATTAGACAAATACAAAATAGTCTCTTTTTGTGAAAAAAATTGTGCAACAAATTCGATACTAGAAAGAAATTAAAAGACCCTTTATTGTAAATAAAAATCGAGTTTTATTTTTGTTCCCTGAATTAGGAAATAGGGTGACCACAATACGGTATTTTACTCTATATGAGAAAAAATCTAAAAATAAATTATTTAGATAGATTAGGCCAAAAGCAGTCGGAAAATATTAGTTTTAGTTTAATAACATATTATAAATATTAAAATTAAATTCAGTTTTCAGGTTTTTTTAATGTTTTCTCAAACCATGAAATAGTAGCCGCCATTTTATGACGTCATTCGGCTGTGTAAATTAAAAAAGTGTCAAATATTAATTGATCAGCGTATCTCTTACAGCAGGTATAGCTTTCACATAAAAATCAAAATCTTTACCGTCCATACGTATTGTGTGTATAGAGTCATGACTCTATACACACACTGAGTGAACTTTACACTATGTTCCTCATGAGGAACAGAGTGTAAAGTTCACTCATCCTCTATTGAAAAGGGAGGACCCTCCGACCAGACGGTTGTTGTGTCTGGTGGGCAACTGCCCCACGGTTAATGTCGGGTTGTTGTATACTTATATGCTAGTCGCGCGGTAAACTCTCATTGCGCAATGCAGGTTGCGGGACGTCATGTCCTTGTGATGCGTAGTTTGTATGTGGCGATGTAGATGCCACCACATGTGTATTACAAGAAGTAACAGGCTAGAATGGAGATGTTACAAGGATTAAAACAACAATTGTGAAAATGAAACTTTTTAATCACTATTTATAAATTACCAGATAAAAAAAATTAAAATCCTAAAACCCTAATAAAAAACTAACATTCTTTTCTTGGGCACTCGTGGTAACACGTTAAGGTGATTGCGCTGTGGTAGCCCGCGAAATTCATATTTTCTTGCGTTTTTTTACAATTTACAGGTCAGTGTAAGGTTGTATCTTAATCAAAATATGATTCGCGACATTAATAATTATGTATTTACATAATTTTAACAATAAAATCATTAATTACCTATGTAACGCGGCCTTTTATAATGTGTGAGAACGTGCCCTTAAGCGCGGCGGGAGTGTACACGCCCGCCCGCGCCTGAGGACCTGCGTCAGGCGGAATGTGAGGATGCCGTGGCGCCTCTCTAACCACTCCTCAAAGAGGGGACTTATCGTCGCAATTGTGGCGTGCCCAGCGCTGGGTTGCGACAGTCGCACTCTCCATGTCGCCATGATCCCGCCGGAGCTCTGTCCGCTGTGCCGCGATTTCTCGCGGCAGCGGAGTTACGCCCCACCGTTTCGCCTCCTCGCGCCACTCCCACACGGCACGGCAGTGCGCGCAGGGCCTTACAGGTGTCTGCGGTAAAATCTAGGGTTTACCGACTGAATGCCTTTAAAAGTCCGAAATTAAAGACAGTTTTAGAATAATTCGGGGTTTTATCGGTGAGATTTGGTAAATATTAGAATTTACGGGTAAATCCTTATATTTACCGCAGTTCGGGCTTTTACAGTAACATATAGGTAGATGAGTATGTATCAAAACAAACTTACATGTACTTATTTGTATGACTATAATAATATTTCAGTAACTATTTTCGTAGTTTTCTCAATCAATTGACATGACATATTATTGAAATACAAAGAACATCGCTGTACTTTTTCTTTGTAGTAGTCGCATAGACAAACTAATGAGGTTGAACTCCAAAACTCCTCCTCGATTTTATGTGAAAATGTTTGGAACATAATAATCGTTAAATAAAATTAAGTATCAACATTCACTACTCCAAGATAATTACCCCTACAACTATGTGTATTATAATATATGCTTTAGATTGTTCTCTGAGCACCATAAGTCAAAAATTATTGTCACCCTACCCTACTACACAATCAAAAATAGTCAATTTCGGTATCTATTAAGATTTTTAGTTTAATCGTTATTCTTATTAGTAACAAATAACACCAATTTGTTGCACAATTTTTTTCACAAAAAGAGACTATTTTGTATTTGTCTAATCTTTCATACGATAGGCGTATTAAAACGGAAATCAAAATAAATGGAGGATTGAGGGCCCGAATTTTGTCAAGGTCATAACTTTCAAACAACAAGAAATGGTGACCTGCTCTTGCTTTCACAAATTTTCACAATTTATTTAGTATCTTATAGGATTACAAACAGTAGCTTTAAGTTAATGGTTTCATTTTATTTGCGTGATAAACTTTTACGTGTGTGAGGATTGAGGGCCCATTTTGAACGAAGATATACCAAGTAGGACAGTGTTTTGCGATAATATCTTGTTTTCACAAATTTTGTTTGGTATAAGCTTAGATTTTGGCATAAAGACTTTATCTGTAGTGTCCATAGTTTATCAGGTACAGGTGGGCCCTCAATCCTCTATGTGAGAACTGAGGGCCCCACTTTACAGTCCATATCTCGCAAAGTTGACTTTCACAAAATCTGATTCCAACTTTCACAATTCTTTGGGAATGTTCACTAAATCCTAAGCATATTTTCAAAGAGTTTTAATAAAGTGGCCCTCACACCACACGCAAATTCTTGACAGTATTATTCTTATTTGGCTCGTACCACGAGGCGGTGGTGAATTCTGAGATGGCTTAGTATTACGTCCACAGCTGGATGAGGGTCACTTCACCAAATCCAACTCAACTCAAGGGGTTGTCTGTACGTGCCTTGCCAGTTTTATTTGTAGAATTCGAATACTTATTTATTTCTATCTCTCTAGGGTAAACCTTCTTCACTTCCTGTACAAGCCTCGATGTGATTCTGCCTGCACCTGCACGCAACTTGGTAACACTTATCGCAAATAGGTAGAATCTTTAGGGAATTATCATTTTGGTTGGATCACCGATCTACAGACCCAAATAAACAAGCCAGAAAACACTTCAGTCTACTATAATATAAGATTCAGCAAATATAATATAAGATTCAAATAATTATTATTACAATTTCATGGAATAAACATGATCTGATTACTTTTACCTAACATTACGTGGAAGCCACGCCGAAGAAGAATCCTCCAAGAAAACCGACTGAGAAGCAGCTGTTTCTCCTCACGAAGTGGAGAAACTTTTCCATCCACTCCTGGCTTTCTCCTGCTGCCTCTTTAACTTTCTCCCAGTTGATATAGATGTATCCAAACTCTGCTGCGAAGTGGAGAAGAATGATCCCGCCTCCAAAGCCGAAGGCGGCGATTCTCCCTACCCTAACGATGGACAAGCCCGAAACCCAGCCCGCAAAAGTCCCTAGTATCAAATTCTTGGTCGTATTACTCTTTATCCCGTCTATTGTGACATCTAAGAACGATGGTGTCTTCTTTGGGGTGACAATTCCGTCTCCTTGGTCGGCAAAGTTCTGGATCTCAGTGCTCAGTAGTACGGGCCGGGCCATGGGCGAGCATTTTTTTGGTTTGCTATGCAGCTTTAGGTACAAAATTGTTGCTGTTTTTTTGATATTTCACGTGGTAGTTGCACTTTTAGCGTGTGTTGTGATGTGATGTGATAGGATTTGGTTGGATACTGTTGACAGGTACTGACAGCATGAGCTGACTTCTTTTTTTCCACTGACAAGTATTTATATTGGCAGTGCTTCTTTCAGTTTGTAGTAGAATTTGAGTAGAATACAATAATAATATTAGTCTATGGTAGCATAGATACACTGCTACAAACAGCTACAAGCTTAGATAATGTCATTGCTTAGATAATATAAGTACATCAAGAGGTCAATGAGGTACGAGGTTCAATGTCATTGGCTACAAGCAACGGCTACAGACCATTCACAGTTGTTTTACCTCTGACAGCAATCTTATTAAGGGAATAAAGATAATGTGATTCTGACAGAGTTGTCAGTAGCAGCAACCGTGTGACCTTAGATAATATACATCTAGATCGAGCCACCGCGAGCCGCACCCTAATTGCGTAACACATTATCAATCGGAGTTGGTTTCATTTTGACAGTTCAACAACATTCATTGCGTTATTTATGTTGTCAAGCAGACAATTTTTTCAAACATATGAAGCAATGGATTAGTAAATTGTTTCAAAATTATTCAAACTCCGATTGATAATGTGTTACGCAATTAGGGTGCCGGTCATGAGACAGCAATATTATACTTTTTCTAGGTTATGTGGTATGAGAAATGAGGTTTAACGTAAGAAATCTTCCATATTTTGGACTGAAACCCATGTCAATACATTCGCACAATGCAAAAACTGTCCAAAAATGTTAAATTAATCGACGCAAGATAAAGTAACAGTGAAAGTACTTTGTTTGGCAACATTTTTAAATTTTGCCATGCAAAAATACGGCACGCCGTAATGGACAGAAGATACGATGCCTTGTCTCAATTTTCCTAATTATTTCGTATATATGTGTCTCACTTCCACACTTCACACTGTAATCATGGCAACGTCTAGATGTATAATGTCATTGCGTGTGACTGACACTGCCATGGCCACCATCAAGGATTTTAATTTTGACACACAAAAAATGAATCGCTAATTAGACAAAATATGCCGCAAAATATCAGAATTTCTCGGTCACTGGTTCAAAAGTTATAAGGGTTCACAGGTGGCCGATCTGGAGAGCATCTTCCCAGCTTGGCCACATTTATATCTCAAAAATTAGGCCACTTAGCGAAGATATTTTCTCCCAAATTTAGTCGCTAATTAGTCGCAATTTTTCGCCAACTCACAGAATTAACTAGTTGGGTCTAAGTTTAGAAGATATACTGAATTAAATTTTTAAGAATAGTCCAAGGCAAGAGCAAAAGTTTTATCGTAAACTCTTCGATCTACTTCTTAACTACTTAAAATTGAACTCATTATATCTTCTAAACTAAGACCCGATTAAATCTGTGAGTTGGCGAAAAGTTGCGACTAATTAGCGACTAAATTTGGGAGAAAACAGATCTTCGCTAGGTGGCCTAATTTTTGAGATATAAAGGCCAAGCTGGGGAGACGTTCTCCAGATCGGACGCCTATGAACCCTTATAACTTTTGAACCAGTGACCGACAAATTCTGATATTTGGCAGCAAATTCCTACTATTTTTTTTTTGTGTTATCAAAATTAAAATCCCTGATGGTAGCCATGCCAGTGTCAGTGACACGGTCCCTTCCCGTCTCAGGGGGTCTACTCCCTAAGCACAATTCCCGTAGTTTCGGCCTTCGTTACGGACGTTTCCTACTCCGTATCATTTACGGACGGATGATTGGTTTGGGGCCCGAACGAAATATGAATGACATCACGATTTGACAGGTGTCCCTACTCCCGATGTGTTTTTGCCCGTCCGAATTTAACTTTTACACTTGTTTTGATGGATCGTTATGTCAGACGGACGCACTCACGGACGGACGGACGGACTTAGGGAGTAGACCTCTAGACCTCATACCGCTAAAGACACCTATAAATCGTCTACTGCGCAAGTCAAACCACTAAGTGGTGGTATGTCGTCTCATCTTTAGTGGCACGTATTACAACTGGAATTAATTTCTTGCTAATAACATCTAGTATGACCCCTTTCAAGGAATACGTCGAGTTTCCCTGTCACCCTGCTTTTGGAGCATTCTAGCGGCTATTAGTGTATCAAATCAAATCAAATTCATTTATTGTTTGCTACAGGTTGAAAAGCAGTTCTTACCATTATAAATAGATAACAATGTGTGAACACCTCCGAGAGTAGGTACCTAGTCCGTCCTAGAGGTGAAAACGGATAGGAACATTATCCGTCTTGATTTTGGGGTTCGCACTTATGTCCAAAAGGGAGTCGTTTTTGCGTAACGCCTAGTCTTTGAAAGAATTTTACCTGTAAACGCTTCTTGAAACAGCCTACCTACTTTTACTTATTATTTTTACTGTAAGAGTTGGGAATCGAACCGTACTTCTTTCGCTCGGGAGAACTCATTTTTACTTGGTTACAAACCTACCGAGTACCTGTGAGTCTAATTAAATCTCTTTCTAACCCTATTCAACGTTTAAAATCGGGCAAGTATGGTAACAAACGTTTTACCCTTACCTGGTTAAAAATTAACCACGAAGTTATGTTTTATTTTCTGAGACAAAATCTAGTTTGAATAGACGTTGACTCACACAATCAGAACATGTGTGTCTTGCAAGCGTTCTAAAACGTCATCCACACTACGACACAAGTTGCGAAACATGTCAACTTGTACCAGGCACATGAATATGAAACATTTTTGTTGCCTTGCTGGGAACGTATTTTGTCGAGAGTTATTATCCATACAGAAAGAATGGCACAATCTCTTTATTGCAACCAAGCAATAATTACAATTCTACATCGCATTTTGTGATAGAAATATTTCTGATACACGTGTCCGGTGCCTGTTGCACAACATGTATTGCAACATGTGCCGAAGTGCGGACAAAGAACTGCTTGTTTCGTTACTAGTCATTTTTGTCGCTCAAAGTTCATAATGACGTGTATAAATATTGCAAATACGTAGTGTTGCTGCGTTACCTAGAAGCTGCACAAATACTAACTACATGCTAACTTCAAGCTGTAGGAACGGGAGGGGTGAAAACAAAAATAAAAGTGACTACGCGAGCGGCGGGGACGCGATGTTCCGAAGTATCGCTACCTGCGGGGACGCGATGTTCCGAAGTATCGCTACCTGCGGGGACGCGATGTTCCGAAGTATCGCTACCTGCGGGGACGCGATGTTCCGAAGTATCGCTACCTCGCCGACTCGCTAGCATGCACACTATTAATTTCATTGAATGTATTTTCAATAAAACCATATTTTTTCACTTGTTAGGTATTGTCCATATCATATCTAACTATTAAATATAATATTTACATGACATATCGGACACGCGACACTTGGAATACGACAACACGCCGTCCGCCTAAATGCTGCTCGTGATCGAAAAAATTATTGAAAAATATTGAACACCTATTAAAAGCTAAAATTAATAATAACTATCTAAGTTAACGTATAAAGAGGTTTTTTTGTTATAAAATTTCGTGTTTTTTTATTTAATTCAATGTTCGTTAAACACTGCAGTCGTCGATCGCGCGGGGTCGTTGTCGCGAATACTGCAACGGGAATCAAGTCTTATCACAAATGCAGTAGAGTTCAATATTGCGAAGCAGATTGCACGCGCAGCCCGTTGGGCAAACTTAGAGCTACTTAAGTTACGATGACCCCGGACGAGCGAAATTACAAATAAAATAAGTCGATCGATATGTCGCGGGGAGCCGGGCTGTAAGTAGTACCCAGCGCACGCGCCGGGCTATAAACACTAGCCGGCGCACGCGTCGACAGTAAGTACTAGCCGGCGCCCGCGCCGGGCAGTAAGTACTAGCCGGCGCCCGCACGACATACCACATACCTACGTATATAATTCGTGCATTATCGATCGATACATTTGTTTTTACATCTAGATGTATATATAACTTTAAATAACCGCACATCCTATCTAGTTACAGTCTGCGCCGGGCAGTCGTTTATTCGTCAGTTTGATCATAGCGGAGTTATAATTTACAGAGTGTATATTATCTTAGTGGCGACTTTAGTAAGCGTAGAGTATGTGCACCGTGTCGCCGCGAGCGCACTCACACTACACACTTGCACGTACTGCCAACATAGCAATGAGTTGTACACAACATTGTTGCTGTAACATTCACTGCATACAATGTTGCTGCAACAAAATTGTATATTTCATCACAATAATATTATTTTTTATTTACACACTATCATACAAGTATATAAGGTAGATGTGCGCGCGGCGACACAAAGTATATAATGTAGGAACTCGGCAGTTCTATCGTTTGGCTTCACTTTGTCGTCTTCGACCTCTCTCGCACACACAGCTAAAGAGACAGTAAATAGCTGTTGCTACTCAATTTGACGCTTTCTGGCATTAACATAAGGTTCAAATTACGCCATAATGAGAAGCAACGACTAGAGTGCACTTCTATCGAAACTGATCACTTGTATTTATGTAAACTAGATTAAAATGAGTTATAAACATTGTAAAGATCATTAGCGTGACAAACTTCATCTTATTGCTACAGAAGACTGGAGCTCAACCTTTTGTAAAAAAAAAAATCAAATTGATTTCATATAAGAAGTGTGTTAACATAAAATTATACCAGTAAAAGGTAAACTTCAAAAAACAGTACAAAAACAAAATTATTGTCTCACAATATCTAACTAAAAAAGTTATATTCAGTTTCACAATACCCGTCAAAAAACCAAGTTTAAATAATTTGACGCGAAACTCAACTTTATTCCTTGTTGTGTAAGTCGCAGTTTAATTAAAATAAAAGCCTAGCCTTTGGAAGTAGCGCCAGCTTTGCTGGTACGGCTCACGCGGTTGGTCACAACTTACCTACCTAACACATTTGGTCGGGATGCCCTGACTTAGTTACTGTGACGAATTGGTCACAGTAACTAAATCAGGGCATCCCGACCGCAGCGCACAGTTCCAACCTAACCTGTAATTGAATATCATTCAGGCCGGGCGCCGTTTAGTTAAAAGGCTAGTCTGTTAACTGAAAGGCTATTATATTAAGCTGTTGGCTGCGACATTTATATACCATTAGTAGAACAATTATTACGAGGCCGAATAGAAACTTAGCGGCATCTTTACCACGCACAAGAATAATGATGACTTTAATATTTCCCTATACATCTTCAAAACTCAACTTGAAACAGTTAACTTTGGGTATAACAATTATTCTAATCACAAATCATTAATGATCAACTATCCAATTCAATATAAAGCTTATTTAGAACAGTAGGTACAGTAATAATTGAAATATTTAATCAACATTCAATATACAAAGTTGTCGAGCCAATAAAGACCATGTCGGAAGATACTTACATCATTTCAAAAACAAAAAATAAATAACTTGATTTCTATCAATCGGTTTCGATAAAAGCACACTAATAACATTCCCCTAAATCAATCAATCAATCAATGAATTAAATTTCTCGTCTTCTGGAAGATACAAATATGGAGTACAGATAAACTGTTCGTTTCAGTCAGAAAGATATCCATTTGACCTTTTTACGTGAGCCTTAATGATAAATATCTATTCAATTAGAGGATCAGATTTTTTTGGATCAGTCATACTTGAACATAATTGAACAATCTTCAACAAAATATTAAGTTGTACCAATTTCATCGACATTCATTCATAACAACTTAGGTAATTTTCGAGATATTAGCATAATCATTACCCTTTCAGCATTGCCATACCACAATAACATGAACAGTACATAATTATATTTTTTACTCGTCTTATTTACTCACGTAAAAAAGCCTGGTATTTTGCGCGTATTCAATTTTCAGTGGACTTCATTTGATTAATTCCCAAAGACTGATCAGTAATTCTGTAAAATCTGTAAATTGTTGTTGATTATTCACAACATCAGAATAGAGACCAGATTTACCGATCCGACTTTTGAATAATTTAAATAATATATATATATTTTATATAAATTAAACAAGTGACTGAAAATTGATAACATTTTTAATATCTTAAACGACTAAGTTCTTGAAACAATCAACTTTATATTTGGATATTGTTAATGTTTTACGCAAAAGGTAAATTATTGGAAGGGAGTGGACAGTATTTTTTGTCAAAAGGGACAACTTTTGCAGTCATAGTAACGAAACCGACCATTCGATAGGTTGTATAGCAATCCGACACGACTTTGCACGCCACGAGCGTGTCAAATGACTTTTATAAACATTAACATAAGGTTTAAATTACAATTATTAATTTGTGTCCGTGAAATGCCATAACTGTTTTGATAGTCCTGAAGCTTCGGGTACCTAGGAAAGCAGCCATACGGCCGTCATGAAAATATATCATTATAACCAGTATTTGACAAACCCCACCCCCGAAAGATTTAAATCGCTAGATTTGCCCTCACCGTACTTAAGTCACAAGAAAAAGTATCCATACTTAAAAGAGTGAGCTCACACATTATTAAACAGCGTTTCCATAATAATCAAGCGAAGTCACTGCGTCATTGTGTGTCAGAGGTGTCAAAACGAAACAGAAATGCTACTATCTTTTGACGCGGGCGAATCTGACGATTTAAATCTTTGCCGCTGTCAAAGTTTGTGCGGCCATCGCTCTTCAAGAAACCGTAGCTTTAGGTATCATAGTTATCGGTGTATAAGTACACAGGGTTATTAAAAAAAAAAAAACGGTATTTTAAGCTTGCGTGGGAAAATTACTTTTTTAAAATAATTCACATTTTTTAAATCATTAGCTAGAATATTGTGTTGACGATTGCCGTTGTAAGGACGTTGGTCCATACTACGTTAAATACACTGGTTCTCGACCGATCACCGAAGCTAGAATATTATTTGTCTAATTTTGATTGATAGCATTTTAGAGTTACCCAATATTTTTATAACAACCCTGTATATTAAACTAACATTTCACCAGTCGGATTGCTAAACCATGACTAAAGCCCCGTTTCCACGAGCGTAATAAAATCGCGGCGGGATTTTATCGCGCACTGGATTTTCGACTCTCTGCTTAGCGCCGGGAGTAGAAAATCCAACGGTATGTTTTTCGTCGCGCTGGGATGCACTCTGTTTTTGTTAGGTTGGATTCTCAACGCTCGGCTCAACAACGAGGGTTAAAAATCCAGTGCGCGATAATATCCCGCCCCGATTTTATTACGCTCGTGCGAACGCCGACTTACTCGTTATTATCCTTGCATTTCCTATTGGCAGTGATAGCAAAGGCCTTTGGACCATAATGTGTAAATTTTTGTAATTTTATTTAAAAAATTATTACTCTATTTTACAGGCTACACACATACGTGTCAAGTTTCGATGTATCGTATTCTGTCGTGACCAGAAATATTATGTCGCAGATTTAGTTGTATCTTTATAGGTAAAACTGTGACATAATATCTCTTGTCACGGTAAGAAGTCGGCTCGATACATGACATACTGGGATTAGAGATCTGAATTTGCGTCACACGACATTTGTACGTTGATGACCGCATGCGGGGACGGCATAGTGTAGAAAAGTTACAGAACATTTATTTTGTACAAAATTTTATACAGCTGTCAATTTTAATTCTATTAAGCGTAATCATTTAACTGTGGTCAAAAAATGTAGATAAAATGTAAACATTATTTAGATTAAATTCTACAATTTTGCTGCACTGTCGTCCCCGCATGCGGCCATTAGCAACACAAATGCTGACGCACGTGAAACTTGTAATTGTTACAAAATTCAGTGGGGAAAGACTTTGTAGCGGTAGTATCGTCAGTTTGGGGAAGCACTGTGAGTGGGACCGAGTCGTGGGGTCAGTTGGGAGGCTGCGGGCGCGGACGGTGCGGTCAGGCGGGCGCCTCGTCACCTGCGGGGCGCGGCTCTGCGGGCTCGGCGGGCGCGTCCGGCGGCGCGGGCGGCGCAGGCGGCGTTTGCGCCGGCGCGGGCGCGGCGGGCGCGTCCGGCGGCGGCGTGTGGCGCGCCGTGAGCGCCAGCGGCGCGGGGTGGTGCGCGTGGTGCGCGTGCGCGTGCGGGTGGTAGGGCCGGTAGGGCCGGTACAGCAGCGGCGGCGGCAGTAGCGCGCGCGGCAGGTACGCAGGAGGTGGTAGCAAGTGATGCCCGTGAGCCGCGTGCGGGTGCAAGGCCGCGGCGAGAGCTCTCTGTTCGTCTCGCGCCCTCTCTTTCTCTCTTAGCGCGCGCTCTCGCTCCCGCTGTTCTTTTTCTCGTTGTTCCCGCTCCCGTTCTCGTTCTCTGTGGATTTTGAATAGACTACGATTTAATTATTGACGTAATTACTTTGATTGTTGAGTAGTGATCTTAAAATTGAAGTTACTAAAAGCACTTTGACAAAATGTTAGAATCTCTTTCACAATGAAATTCATAATTCTTTATTACATTCCATAAGGTTGGTAAAAACAGTTGGTAGGCTTAAAATTATTGTCAAAGTGGACCCTATCGGGCACAGTGTAGTCGGAGAGTGAGAGCGCTTATTTTTTGTTTATAATTATTCATTTATTCTGGAAGTGCCCAAAGTTCCACCTTCATGGAAATAAAGACATGCCGTCCGGTCTCTTGCCATCGTCGCGTGCCAAGCCATTGGGTTCTAATACAGCTGGAACGCCGACGGTGACAAGCGCTCGTCGGATGATGTCATTGATGTTAATTGTTTTTTTATTGACACTTCCCGTGACCCAAGGGCATACAACGTGGCAATGCCGCCAGTCTCATGGCCTCTACCAGTTGACAGCGATGCGGAGGAATTTTTCAACGCCATATTTGAGTTTTTTTATAGTTTTTTAATAGATATAATTTTGTTATTTTTAGGTTATGATTATATTACTTATAAATAATGTTTTACTCTGGTAATTGTATTTTTATTTTATTATTAATTTTGCTTTTTCTAATATTTAATTTATTCAAGCATTTTAATAATATTTTAATTAAATATTTTGGCTTTCTCTTAAATTATAAATTTCATACGACAAGTTTATATACTTTTTAAAATGTTATCTATATAAATAAAACTGAAATGCTCCGTGTTGGTAAGCGCACTACTTGAGAACGGCTGGACCGCTTTGGAAAATTTTGGAACGAAATTCTTTAATGCAGCTTGCGATACGAGAAATCTGGTAACAATCGTCATGTAACAAAAAAAAAACAGACAGAAAAAGTGTGAATTTTGTGAAAATCCAAGGTGGCGGTTGCAAAAAAATTTTTTTTTTGTATGTGTGTCGTTTTCATGGTTGTCGAGGGTGCTAAAGCCGATATTGAAGTCAAAAAGAAAATCTAAGAAGCGGCTGCGAAAATTTTCAAATTTTGCGTCATAGGTGTCGTTTTAATAGTTTTCGAGGGTGCTAAAGTCGATAGTGAGTTAAAAAGGAAAATCCAAGATGCGGCTGTGATAATTTCGTTTTTGTTTTAAATCATACGTGAGAAGGAACTTCGTTTCTGACGGGTATCCCCTGACCGCACACGTTTTCATGAAGGGGGTAGAATGTAAAGGGGCCATTATAGTTTTAAAATCTACATACATTGCATTGTATTGTATTGTAAAAAATACATTCGATAATCGAATTGATTTTTATTAGAAGAAGGGAGTTAAGACTAGAATCCTGAGTGCAGCGAGGATATCACACCCATGACATAAGACACTTCTTTATCCCCCTCTTGGTGAATAATATAGTATTATGATATCATCATGTATCACCTCTCTCTCTCGCGCTCACGGTCCCGCTCCCGCTGCAACGCGATCTCCTTGTCCCGCTCGTCGTGCAGCGCGTGCGACACGTGCGACACGAGCGGCAGCGGCGGCGCGAGCTGCGGGTACAGCGCGTAGGGGGGCAGCCAGCCGACTCCCACGCCGCTGCGGAACACCCGTTCCAGGTACATCTGCTCTTCTGCTGCTAGCCTGTAGATGTGTTAGTTGATGTGATTATGTTACTGTAAGCCGACGTTCGCATGGATTTTCAACACTCTGCTTAGCGCCGAGAGTTGAAAATCCAACAGTGTGTTTTTTCGACGCGCTGCGATGCACTCTGTTGTTGTTAGGTTGGATTCTCAATGCTCGGCTCAACACCGAGAGTTGAAAATCCAGTGCGCGATAAAATCCCGCCGCGATATTTTTACGTCCGTAGGGACGTCGGCTAACAGGTCGAACTATGGCGAATCGTCATTGGTAAAAGCTAGTATGTCACAAATACTATTAGAAAAAGTCCGTTAAATCGTTTTATTACTACGACATGTTGGTAAAATCCTAAGTTTTACCAATATTCGGAGTTTTACAGTAACATCTATTCTCTAGCATCGAATAGGAAACTCCACTGTTACCTACATGTGTTTAGCACCTTAAGCCTAGAAAAATGCTTAGTTACATAATAACAAATGCGACGTCTTGATCTCAAATTCTTTTTTTTTAAACTAGTTTCACTAAATAAAATGTTCTAATTAAAAAATAGTTTTGCACAACTAGCGTCCCTAAATGTTTATGATCAGACCATCGCATTACGTGACCAAAACTGACCTAGTTGGCCAAAAACATTTTAACACAACTTGAGACAAGGTTATTACTGCACGAGTTTTATATTAGATTCATAGATAGTCATAGATATCACTTATGACAACCGGATATTTTAATTCATTGTTTAATGTGTCTTAAGTAATTGGGCAAAATTGCAATATTTTTTGTTCGGTAAGTATGTTCTTAAGTTTAGGAAGTATTTGCCAGAACTAAATTCTAGAGCCCCAAATTTTATTATTTTTATGTGTTATCCTTATGAGTTATCATCACTTATTTTAGAGAATGCTGGTTATTGGCGACTGTGTAGGTCGAGACTTTTGTTACCACATACAAAAGCTTTCGATGTATAAATAAATAATATAGGGTGACTGGTAATTAGTGACCGATACTTTAACACATGATAACAAACAACTTTTATTATGGGACCAAACCTGAAATCGCGAAAAAAAAAACCAGCTCCTCCCTAGATTTACGCTCACATAACTCGTCAAAATGTAGGGAACAGCTGATTTTTTTTCGCGATTTCAGGTTAGGTCCCATAGTAAAAGTTGTTTGTTGTTGTTGTTTGTTTGTTTTTTCGCGATTTCAGGTTAGGTCCCATAGTAAAAGTTGTTTGTTGTTGTTGTTTGTTTGTTTGTTTTTTCGCGATTTCAGGTTAGGTCCCATAGTAAAAGTTGTTTGTTGTTGTTGTTTGTTTGTTTGTTTTTTCGCGATTTCAGGTTAGGTCCCATAGTAAAAGTTGTTTGTTGTTGTTGTTTGTTTGTTTGTTTTTTCGCGATTTCAGGTTAGGTCCCATAGTAAAAGTTGTTTGTTGATGTTGTTTGTTTGTTTTTTCGCGATTTCAGGTTAGGTCCCATAGTAAAAGTTGTTTGTTGTTGTTGTTTGTTTGTTTGTTTTTTCGCGATTTCAGGTTAGGTCCCATAGTAAAAGTTGTTTGTTGTTGTTGTTAGTTTGTTTGTTTTTTCGCGATTTCAGGTTAGGTCCCATAGTAAAAGTTGTTTGTTGTTGTTGTTTGTTTGTTTGTTTTTTCGCGATTTCAGGTTAGGTCCCATAGTAAAAGTTGTTTGTTGTTGTTGTTTTTTTGTTTGTTTTTTCGCGATTTCAGGTTAGGTCCCATAGTAAAAGTTGTTTGTTGTTGTTGTTTGTTTGTTTTTTCGCGATTTCAGGTTAGGTCCCATAGTAAAAGTTGTTTGTTGTTGTTGTTTGTTTGTTTGTTTTTTCGCGATTTCAGGTTAGGTCCCATAGTAAAAGTTGTTTGTTGTTGTTGTTTGTTTGTTTGTTTTTTCGCGATTTCAGGTTAGGTCCCATAGTAAAAGTTGTTTGTTGTTGTTGTTTGTTTGTTTGTTTTTTCGCGATTTCAGGTTAGGTCCCATAGTAAAAGTTGTTTGTTGTTGTTGTTTGTTTGTTTGTTTGTTTTTTCGCGATTTCAGGTTAGGTCCCATAGTAAAAGTTGTTTGTTGTTGTTGTTTGTTTGTTTGTTTTTTCGCGATTTCAGGTTAGGTCCCATAGTAAAAGTTGTTTGTTGTTGTTGTTGTTTGTTTGTTTGTTGTTGTTTGTTTGGTTGTTTGGTAACGATGTAAACCACACGAATTTAATTGATTTCCTCGTCGCCAGTTGTATTTATGCAATATAATAGCGGGAAGCGATTAATGAAACTGCGATTCCGAATGACAACTGGTTTATTGTTGCACTTACCCACATATAACATTTATTAACATACCCTACAGTTATCATGAGTACCTACAATCATGTGTTTAAGTATCGGTCACTAATTACCAGTCACCTTATATACCGGAGTTGGTGCATCTATAGGCCGACCGTTAAACCCGCGTATCGCCTGCGCGGTAAGAAGGGGTGCGCGGAGCAGCTCCGGGAGCGAAGGGAGATGTTAGCGGATGGGTGCAAGGGGTGCGCGGAGCAGAGAGCTGCTCCGCGCACCCCTTCTTACCGCGCAGGCGATACGCGAGTTAAACGGTCGGCCTATAGATGTATAATCATGTTTGTTACCTGTACTGCAACGCGGCGCTGGAGTAGATGCTGGGGTGCGCGTAGGGCGAGTACGCGGACGGCTCCAGCAGCGGGAACGACGCCGCCGGGTGCGACAGTCTACAACACACCACGAGACCCATTACTATACGTACACACGACTACTTGCGGGCAGTCTTGACATGGACAGTCAGGAGCCTGAAAGTCTGCCCAGCCTTGCCAAGGGATATAGCATTACCCTCTAACTGGGTTGTGGAGGTCAGATAGGCAATACAGCTCCATCCATGTTGCGGCTTCCAGTCTAGCCTAGGCTGGAAGCCGTCCCCTGCACAGTTGGGAAAAGGCAGGCAGACGATGACACGGGTACTCTTGGGTTTCAGAAATAGTGGTTGACACAGTAACGTCAAAACACCGTATCGGGGCGAATGCGGCTATTTTGCGGCTGACTTCGCAGGGATGTATACAGGGTATAAGGGACAGCCCTCCGCAGACTGATGGAGGGAATTCAAACTGATGAACTAGAGTTCATCGAACTCACCGCATAGCTATTACCTACCACTGCCAACCAGTAACAGACGCTCCGATTTGTGCACAAAAACACAAACACATCAGGTTTATTTTGATTCCCATAACGTTCCTGAAATAATTTAATGTACCGGTCATCTCAGTATGATATACTGAATTCCCTCCATCAGTCTGCTGCTAGGCAGAAAGTGAACAGCTGATTTCACGCGTCGTTCGTTAGAGTATTTCAACGTCAATTGCTGGTTTTTTTTTTATTTTTGCTGTTTAATGTAAATTCCTTAATGTAAATGGAGTGATGCGTACAGAGAATGTAATTTTACATTGAAATAAAGGAATTGTAACTGAAAAAAGGAAAATTTTCCTGAGAAAATTTTCGGTGGAATATGATTTACATTAAGGAGCTGAATGCACCCTGTTAGTTTGCGGAGGGCTGTCCCTTACACCCTGTATTTTCTAGTGGGCTGCCATGTCCCCTGGACAATGTCTAAATGATGACTTCATAAAATAATAATAGAAGTGTAGAAGTGTGTAGTGGATTTTAGACAACGCAAGCAGTCAGAACTGTGCATAAATTTCTCTTCAAACCCATAAGCATCTTTCACACAAGTTTGCCTTCATGATGAAGAAAATCGCTTCACCTAATTGTGAGGAATGTGGAGTTGTCGAGGACCTACAACATTTATTAATGGAATGTGTCCAATATGAGTAAAGTAGAAATAATTTTCTAAGATTCCTGAATTTGAACATATTGATGTGTTTTCCATACAATTCTATCCCAACCAAATGGCGACGATGCGAAGTGTTTGTTCAAATTCATGGCCCACGTCTTGTGACAGTACATTGTTTAGGATGCAATGGGACATACGCTATGCGTCAAAGCCCCTTATACAAATAAAGAAAAAAAAAAGTTTTCAAGCCATTTTAACTAATGTTCAAAATAATGAGTTACCTTTCATCAGGCCTGTAGGGCTGGAAGCCGCTGGTGGGCAGGTGATGCGGCGAGGCTCGTTTCGGCGGCGCGGGCGCGGGCTTATCTTTCCCGCCGTCGCGCTCCGTCGCTGCGGGCCCCGAGCCGCCGCCTGCACACTCGTCAGTCAGCAGGGCCCCCGGCCCCCCGGGCTGGGGGCCAGCTACGTACGCGCATTTAGCTCTTACTATGCTAACCAAGATGTTATAGATACAAAAGTATAGAAACTAAGGTATATCTTTATAACGGTCTATTTTTTTTTATATAACCTCCAAGATATGATGACGTAAGCTCGGAAGCTGTTACATTATTGACCTCGTAGGTCTTATTTTTAGTGATGTGAGAGGTAATCTTTTTTCTACTATTAAGTTATTTATTTCTACCATTTTAGGTATAATTTTGTTACCTATATACAAGGCAATAGATCCTAAGAACTATTATTACTTGAACTTATCTAGTCCTTAAAACTTTCTGAGTTTCCACAGAGGTCACTCCTATTATTCTCATCTGATATTGTACTAAAAATAGTTTGCAAAGTTTTTTCAGGAATTTAATCATAATTATGATTCGCCCAGCTACAGTATAGGCTTTTAAATAATAATATTTGCAAAGCCTACTCTAAGAGGTAAGAATAAATGGCAAAATATATAAAAACCACACACTATAAAGAGCTAAACGCAATAAAATCAATAAATAAAATTACAAGTTGAAATTGTTAAAAACATTAAATAACAAAATATCATACCACTTTTATATACAGGATTAAAAAACTCTTAAAATATCTTATACTTAGTTCTATTACAATGATTTTTTAATGAAACAAGCATTTTTCACAGATTGACAAGAGTAAAATAGAAATCTTAACACGAATAATAGTTTACTCTTCCGCACATTACTGGATCAAAGTCAGATGTTAAAAAGATCATATCAATTGTTCCACTTATACAGCGAGGTATAAAACAACAGACATGATATACCGTATCGACCGGTGAACGTGCAACATACTCTGGTCAACCCTCACAGTGTCTGATGTAAGTATTATCTAAGTTCTAGCGAAGTAGTAGACAATTATTGGTACACGTATGGACAAGTTAACAACCCAACAAGTGCACGATGAAGCTGAAGGAAGTAAAAGAAAATGGGATCGGTAGACTAGTAGGGCAGTGGACAGTGATGTTTATCTAAAAGGTATTCATAACCTGTTTGTTAAACACTTGACATTTGACAATGGAGAAATTACCAGTATTAAAAAACAAAATATTTTCGAATTCTAAATAAATGTATCATTAAAATGTATAAGACACGAAGAATTAAAAAATAATGAAGCAAAGAGAAACATCTGTTTTGTAATTGTTTAGATACTCAATGCTACTCCAAAATATTATAAATAAAATTCAAATAGTGATTTTTTTGAGCCTACACAATAATCTGAAGGTCAATCCCCTTAAAAACGTTCAATCAATGGTCATCTCAGCGCCAATTTAATGTTAAAAATGTAGGTACACTACCTCTAGTTTACCTACATTTTATAATCTGTCAAAAATAGCTCTAGTTTTGACAGATTGAGACTGATTTAAAAATGCGGGAATTGTCCCCGCGGGGCAATTGTGCCTCTTATGACGTAAAGGTGACCGCCCACAGTCCACCACCCGTTCGGCCAAGGTCAGGGTGACTAGCTACGGGTCCACTCACCGTCCTTGACGTCGGGGCCCGCGTTCTTCGCGAGCGTCCGCAGCGCCGCCGCGAACGGGCCGCCTTTGTTGGGAGGGATCTCTGCGCGCTTCGGAATCTTGCTCGCACTAACACCTGTTGACAATGTGGAGAGGTTTATATCATTATCTTTATACGGTGGTACTAGAAATTATCCCACGGGAACAACTACCGGAATAAAAAGTTTCCGTTCTGTGTGTCTAATTTCATCGAGATCCGTTTAGCCGTTTAAGGTAACAGACGGATAGTTACTTTCGCATTTATAATATTAGTATGGATGTTGGAGGCTAGAGCAAGTGCAGCTTTTATTTCTCTACAGCCGTGCAAAAGTCACGAGTTCTGACGTACTGAAAATGCACTAGTGACTGCTTTTTGCAGAGTTTGAGAACCTGGAATCACCGCCGCGTGTTTCCCGTGTAACATCCCATGAGTAAAAATGTGTCTGAGAATGGTGGCGAAGAGAATGTACAGTACCTACCTAGCATACTCCTGAAGGCTAATAAATTACAACTAACTGCGATCTTTAATCCAATTTCCCTCTTGACAGTTAAGTAAGTAACTACTTAGATTATGACGAAGTCTTGCCTCATTTTGATGCCCTGAGGCCTTGCTGTGAGTTTTTGTAGGTACTTACTCGATCACGTTAACGTAAACTTCAATTTGTACTGAAACTGAATAAGCGCCGTCTGGTGACTATAATGGGAAACACAATTCAATCAATCTGCCTAGACTTTTCCCAACTATGTTGGGGTCGGCTTCCAGTCTAACCGGATGGATGGATGCGTAACACAATTACTCCATACAAATTTACCTTTAAAGTTAACGTTAACGTAAACGCGATCGAGTAAGTACCTAAGTATATAAAAACTCGCACTAAGGCCACAGTTCTCTTGTAAGAAACACCTCACTTATACATACTCATTTATTTTATAAACACACATTAAGGGGACTACAGCGGGGCGAGCACGGGCGTACTCAAGACGTTTGTGACAAGACATGATAAATTATGTCATGTCTTAGAATTTGTCTTAAATGCTAGCACGGGTCAACCATATGACATAATCTAGAGGCGCGACATGCCTTTCTTGTTGCTAAATTCATAGTGTGACATAGTAAATTGAAAAAATTAAAATGCTTAAGACTATCTGAATATGCGGCCAAATTAAATCTTTTTTTCTTTCTTTTCTTTTGCATAGAACTCGAAAACGGAGTGTCCTATCGCAAAAATAATGAAAATTTGGCCCCCCTTTATGAAACCCATAAACCCATTATTCTGAACATGTAGGTACCAAAAAAAAATATAGTAGTATTTAAGTACCTATGTACTTAATTTTTTTTTTTGTTGTTTTGGACGCGCATTATTTACATGTCTAAATATGTATTTTCAAAAATTAAAAAAAAACCGTTTAAATATATAAAAAATAGTAATTTATTTATTAACTTATTACAATTTTTTTTTGTTATCGCGCGCAATTCTTCACACAAATAAACCACCACCACACAATGCAAGAAAATAATTTATTGCCATTTGGTGCAGAGTAATTAGCAGGAAAACATTATTTTTTTCAATTTTCAAATCTTATCACCACCTCCGAACGAACGTGATAAAATTTTTCTTAGTCACCGTCAAAATGTGACATTTGTGATATAATTGGTGCGCCCATATATTAGCAAATAAGACATAATGAGTCCCAAGTAAACGTCAAGAGGTTATGTCACATTCAAGAAATTAACTCACGCCGCCGTGCTAGCATTTAAGACAAAACAGTTTTATCGCCCAAACTATGATAAAATGTGTGACTCAAGCCATGTCACAGTAGGCCGTGCTCGCCGGGCAGGACCTAAATCGCGGTCACTGTCAGACTGCACATCAAAGATAGAGAAGCGCGATGACACAATTCTGGTAATTCATTGCAAAATATGAAGCAATTATCTATTTACAAAAATTCTATTGAATGGACTAAAAAAATAAAACACTTACGTTAATATGTTGCTTGTAGAATAATCTGACAAAAAGTCAGAATGATTACATGTATATTAGTATGGTTTTTATTCGTAGAAAAAAAATTGAGGGTATCTTTGTGATTTTTTTCTATCGTATCAAATTAGTTGTATTATGTTTTCAACACACTATCTAACTAGCATATATCCTGAAGAATATCATATATTTTTTTCTATCGTATCGAATTAGTTGTATTATGTTTTCAACACACTATCTAACTAGCATATATCCTGAAGAATATCATATATTTTTTTCTATCGTATCAAATTAGTTGTATTATGTTTTCAACACACTATCTAACTAGCTTACATCCTGAAGAATGTCATATATTTTTTTCTATCGTATCAAATTAGTTGTATTATGTTTTCAACACACTATCTAACTAGCATATATCCTGAAGAATATCATATATTTTTTTCTATCGTATCAAATTAGTTGTATTATGTTTTCAACACACTATCTAACTAGCATATATCCTGAAGAATATCATATATTTTTTTCTATCGTATCAAATTAGTTGTATTATGTTTTCAACACACTATCTAACTAGCATATATCCTGAAGAATATCATATATTTTTTTCTATCGTATCAAATTAGTTGTATTATGTTTTCAACACACTATCTAACTAGCTTACATCCTGAAGAATATCATATATTTTTTTCTATCGTATCAAATTAGTTGTATTATGTTTTCAACACACTATCTAACTAGCATATATCCTGAAGAATATCATATATTTTTTTCTATCGTATCAAATTAGTTGTATTATGTTTTCAACACACTATCTAACTAGCATATATCCTGAAGAATATCATATATTTTTCTGATTTTGTTTACTGCAGTAGATCATATACTTTTAGGCATTATAAAACTTGCGTTTAGTTGCGTTTAGATCCTGTAGTCCCCATAAACATACACAAATGAATCATAATTTTAATTAATTTTGTATAAGGTTACTGGTATCGTTTTAGTTATCAGTAATTTTGTATTAATGTACTAGTGTGTAATTGTTAGTAATGTAAGGTTATTTTAAATAGTTAATAATTATTACAAGTAGTCTTAGCTGTCGCATTAGGTTTGTAACCTGTAATGATAGTATAAGAGTTTTAAATAAATAAATAAATAATCTTGCAAAATCATCGCCTACACCTAAGCTTTGTGACTACCTCATGGCGCCATTATTTCGTCGTGGAATTGAGAAACTTTCCTTTCAAGTTGATCAAAACGATCGAAGTCATATTGATTAGGGAAGGACAGCTGTCCCTGATGCCGTGACGAGAATGCCTCCCTGCACCAATTACAAACTGTTCGTTTATAATTGCCACCAATGGGAAGGCGGGCAGCTGGCGTATGCCGCATGTTTGAGCTCAGAACTGCCGTTTCATCGGCGTGTTTGTATATTTTTTACGGCACGTCAACAGCGGGGAACAGCGGCTGTGCTTCCCATTGCAAGTCAATAAAGTCAGGGGCAGAAGTCAAACTCCACACAAACTCGCATTATTTCATCATTTTCGCATATTGAAGCGATGTTTTACCAATATTTTGTTCGGTACTTATCGTAAAGGTAGTAGTTGGATTATTAAAAAAAGGATCCCAAACTAATTTTGAAAAAAAAAAGGTCTGGTGAATACCTATTATGTGTGTGGTCAACAAATTAGTGATCAGGGTGTTCTACGCACATTATGCGTCCTTTTGTAACAATCTGTAACAGTATTGGCTGTTTGTGGATTTGAGATGTTATGATTACTAGTTGTTCTGCGAAGGACAGCACAAACTTTTTTGCAATAATTAATATCCATTATTGAAAAAAAACTAAGTAATCTATTGTTCTAAAACAAAATTCGTAATAGTACCCCTAGTCTATCCACTTTAAGAAACAATCATCAGTCTCTTGTCCTTTCATAGAAATATTTTGAGTACAAGCCGTGTATAAGTGGCTAGGCAGCCCCTCGCGCGCCGACAAAAAGTCTCGAACAACCTTGATGACGGCATATTTACTTTTTTTTTCATCAAATCTTCCCCAATTTTTTATGAGACGAACTTAAAGTTACTAACTTTCAAATAAAAAAAGAACCATCGAAATCAGATCTCATAATATCCAGTAACCCCTTTTTTGCCCCTTTTTGGAGGAAGTACCCCTTCAATCAAAAATCCCCGACTTGTAATACCAAGTTTCGTCCAGATCGGTTGTAAAATACGACCTGTAGAGGAGTAGCAAAAAGCAAATTTTGTCAGACTTGAAGCAGAGACGCTTCACTCGCTCGGTCAATAACGTCCGTCTACAAATGTACCCCTGGCCAAATTGCTAGGGTGGAAACGGTCAAATAAAACTTCTGCACATGTATATTTGTTGTGGTAAGTGGTAACCACCGCAACGTCCGCAACGCTATTTCCACCCTCCGGTAATTATGTTCACACTTAGTTAAATATGACGAGCCGTGGTATTGACATGACGCTGAACACTGTATACAATGCGGCTTGATGCTTCTCTTTTTACGGATATTTCTATATGTATATCGGATATTCCCCCTTAATTTAACATTATCATATGTATGTTTATAGGAAGTTCAGACTATTTGTACCCCGTCCCCCCTCGCGAAATTAAAGTTAAATATTAGCTCGTGGCTAAGTAATAACAGCCTCACGGGTTGATCAACCAGGTTAAGCTACGCTTGCCGCGGCTGGTCCGTGTATGCGTGACCATCTTTACATACCGAGACACCTCCGTGCGCGCCTCGGAAAGCACGTTAAACCGTTGGTACCGGCTGTCATTCGTGGATCTGACAGTCGTTACTGGTCGTCCTCGTTAGAAGCCCGAAAGTCTGACAACCAGTCGTACCAAGGGGTATCGTTTTACCCTGTTACTGGGTTGTAAAGGTCAGATAGGCAGTCGCTCCATGTAAATACTGGTATTCAGCTGCATCTCGCTAGACTGGAAGCCGACCCCAACATAGTTGAGAAAAGACTAGGCAGATCGATTGATTGCAAAACTTAAAGTAACAAAATTATAATATATTTTATCGATATAAATAATCGACCTTTTGGTCACCGTAACATGTAGGTATGAGAAATAAATTGCTTTTGCTGCGCTTGACGTATTTACACTCACACACGCGTGTGAGTGTAAATACGTCAAGCGCAGTTTTTGCATTATTGCGAGAACCAATAGCAAACTCGCGCTCTAAGTGCGTGTGGTTTATTTGTATGCGCAATGCGCGTACGTATTGGTCTCTTGCTTGTAGTGGAGTTACAGAGTGGGGGACAAGCGTTCTAATACAAATCAGGAACTACTTCCTTTCTAACCTTTTATCTGTTCTGTGGTTCTTGTTAATGTAGGCCATTCCTATCAACAGGAGGTTATTAAACTTCATTACAGTTACAAAACAACCTAGTCTACATTTATGTCATCCCAGCCACTTAGCTCCGTGCTTGTATTAGCAATAGGTCCTGGCCGTCGCTCCATTCGACCTTACAATTGACCCCGTGATCAATGTGCCCCCGCTCAATTGTTACTTATGGCGCCACCGACGCATACGCAATCAGATGTACCATAGTTCATCTGTCGCGGAATATTATTATGATCTACTAGCTGTGCCCCGCGACTTCGTTCGCGTGGAAGTCGTCACATTTTACTAAAACTCTCTCGTCTCCCGACCCGCCGCGTTGCATCGCTCGCCCGTCCGCGCTATTTACCTATTACTTCGTTTTTGCATAGAGCTCATTTCCTTCTACGACTTTTTTCTTTTTGCTCGGGTCCTACGAGTGGTAGCGTGATGTTAAATAGCCTATAACCATCCTTGAGAATTGGGCTACCAAATGCAAAGACTTTTTCAAATCCGACTTTTTGTTCACAATTTCATGGGTTTTATTTTTTTTTTTGCTCGGAACCCTAATTATTTTTCTAAATAAAGGACGTTACGCCTAAGTTACTCTTTATAACATCAGCTACTTGCCAGTGAAAGTCCCGTCAAAATCGGTCCAACCTTTTCGGAGATTAGCCGGAACAAACAGACAGACAGACAGACAAAAAAATTAAAAACTGTTTTTTTGTCACGCGTACGCGTATATAACTTCATAAGCAGTTAGTAAAAAGCTGTTATTTTGACATTACAAACAGACACTTCAATTTTATTTATTTGTATAGATATAAACTTTTGTGACTTAACTCTAGATGTGATGTTGGCGATGACAAATATTTTTTATCGGCAGTAAGAAAGCTCTTCCTTCTCAATGTTCTCCTATTTAGATACCTACACAATGTTTCGTCATTAGACAAATACTTTTTTTTTTTTTTATCCTTTATTAAAAAGAATCAGGTTCTTAATAATTCATTACAATCTAGCCTACAAGACTAATAAGCAATTTTAATCTAACTTAATTTTTTACGTGATAATTATTTTAAAACTTAGAATAGTGTTCATTGTACTTTAATAATATTATCTAATATAGTAATATAAACACTTTGTTCATGTGTTATATGAGTGTCATTGTCACTATTATTTCTACACTTTTTACACTACACTAACTCAAAAGGTTTTGTTCGTTTTAGTCTTCGCACTATATTTGTCTGGTCTAACAGCTGAATTGCCTCGATGTTCACATGTTGGTGGAGTCGGTGTTCATGGGCCTCAGCAAATTTTTGAATTATGTTGGTAACGGGTTCCATTTTTAAGTCACGATGGAGGTCGTCATTTCTTATATACCAGGGCGCATTAACAATACTCCTGAGTACCTAGACAAATACTGTGCTTCAACATTTCAAGCTCTTCCCTTCAAATATCGCCATCAATTCTTAATTACAAAATTGTGATCGCCATTGGAACCAAACACGCATCTGCGAGATACATGACTGGGTACCTACGTACCGCTTCGAATCAAGAATCAGAGAATACTTTCGAAGATTTCATCGAAATCTACTACTTTAGTAACAATATGCCTTCAATAAATCAATTGCTAATATCGATCAAGTGCCAGGTACCATCCATTCCCTCAACAGAAACCACACAGCACCTTCGTCGAAACCGATATTAGATCTAGCCCTTTGTAAGTAATCCGGAATACCATTCAGTTTCGCGAATCGTTCGTAATACACCCGTTTGTATAGTCAACTGCATGTAAGGGCCTTTTTATTGTCATGCGTGTTTGCGCCCGCGTGCAGGCCAGGCACGCATGCGTGCTGCCCGCAACCTATCGTATCATACATGTTTTTATTGTCATGCGCGCCACACGCACGCGGATCGCGGGTGGCTCGCACGGACGCGTGCCGCCCGTGTGCGTGTGGCGAACCTTGACAGTCAGTGTTGTTTTTACTGTCAAGCGGGTCGCACACAGGTTGTATGATCAACTTTTTTACATTCATTTTGACACGAGTTCTCTTCCTGGCGACACGCACAATACTGTGGCGGCGTGGCGAAAATAATGCTCTGCGTGCGGCCCTCAGCACGCATGCGTGCCTGGCCTGCACGCGGGCGCAAACACGCATGACAATAAAAATGGCCCTAACAGGTTTTTTTTTTATAAATTGTCTCATAACGGTCATATGCAACTAATTTTACAAGGTTACAAAATACCATTAATTCAGCTTTGATGAGATTAATACTGGCCCTATTGCGATCATCTCGCCATTTTGTATTGATATTAAACTATAATAGTTTCGCCTTCATTTCATCCAAATCGGTCCGGCCGTTTGAGCGTGAAGAAGTAACAAACACACACTTTCGCCTTTATACTATTACTGTATTACTCCGTGATGTGGTTGATAGTACTAGCTCCGGGTACAGACGCGGAAACAGGCATGCCTATCAAGTTTATAGCCGGCCGTATCCTGTGTAACACGAAATTGTATGCCTTTGTGTTATTGGCCATTCTTGGAACACGTTAACAGTAGTGAGAAGTAACGTGATTTAGCTGCATTATTGCCTTTCTAGAGGTTTTGCCATGAAATGTGATTATATTAAGTGTTCTTCTCCATAGGGACTACTACGCTTTGGAATGGGCAACTAGCTTCATCTTTCTGACTGACCGACCCAAGACCGACACCTTGACAATTCAAAAGTGCCTGTAAGTGGTTTATTTGAAATAAATAGTTTGAGTTTGAGTCTATCACACAGGCTAGCTGTCAGTGTGGTTTTGTCGATCGTCTTGACTTGATTGGTTATTGATCAATATCCTCTTAAGGGGTCACTGTACTCATCATTATAAAAACTTTTACTATGGGACCAAACCTAAAATCGCGAAAAAAAGAATTAGCTGTTGAGTACATTTATCTAGGTAAGTACAACAAACTCGTCAAAATGTAGGGAGCGGCTGATTTTTTCGCGTTTTCAGGTTTAGTCCCGTAGTAAAAGTTGTTCATAATGATGAGTACCTGCAATGACCTCTTACGGATGATGCGCAGTGGTAGCCCGCGAAATTCAATTTTTTTTTTTGTTTTTTGCAATTTGCAGGTCCGTGTCTGGGGGCCTACTCCCTAAGCACGAAGCCCGTAGTTTCGGCCTTCGTTACGGGCGTTTCCTACTCCGTATCACCTACGGATGGATGATTGGTTCGGGGCCCGAACGAAGTATAAATGACAACATGATTTGCCAGTTGTCCCTACTCCCGATGTGTTTATGCCCGTCCGAAAAATTTAACTTTTACACTTGTTTTGATGGATCGTAATGTCAGACGGACGGATGAACGGACGAACGGAAAGACGGACGGTCTTAGGGAGTAAGCCCCCAGGTTGTATCTTGATCATAATATGATACGTGGAAATAAAACATATGTATTTACATAATTTTAACCGTAAAAATCATCAATACATCTCTCCAAGTTAGATTTCGTTCATTCGAAGACTCTGCACGAAATCTAACTTGGAGAGTTATAGTCTATGTATTGATGATTTTTACGGTTAAAATTATGTAAATACATATGTTTTATTTCCGCGTATCATATTTTGATCAAGATACAACCTGACACCGACCTGCAAATTGCAAATAACGCAAGAAAATTTTAATTTCGCAGGCTACCCACAAATCACATACAATTTTCCAGTATGTACAGCGGGCTGCATCAATTGGGTACCCCTGTTGTCTTAAAATTTTAATACAACTGGGGTACCCAATTGATGCAGCCCACTGTACAGACTCATTCTTCGCATCACAGACTCATGCACATCTTCATTCCATGAGAGTTGACAACTTTTTCATTCTTGACAACTTCTATTTGCAAAATCTCGCATAAAATACAACAGCCAGATTGAAAGGAATATGCTACCTCTATACATTGTATGCTTGAAGTATTAAATAAAAAGGTAATAAATATTTGCTCCCAAGTAAACGAATTTGCTTCGAAAGCCGACATATAAGTCTATTACCTATTATAGCTATCCTCAAAGCTCGGTTGTTTGGTAGATCCCACCTGAGCTGGGAACACATTAGGGCGGCCATTCCAACGTGGCTGCGTCGACCTCGTTAGGTAAATTAAACACCGACCGGGATGAATGTTCATACTTCGTTAACGTTGCAATTTGACTATTCGAATTCTGGGTTATATTACCTATGTATTTCAAAGAAACCGTGTGTATTTTCTATCCCCGGTTACTTTGAAGAGTTCGTATTAACAATTTGAAGTAGGTCGACAGGTCGTTTGTACGACAAGTCATTGGTTCGATAGTTCAAGGGCCCTACCTCACATCCACCACTACCTATAATAGCACTATTATTTTAATCATACTTCAGTGTGGGAAAGAGATGGAGCTATACAGGAACTATGAGTTTGTTTACCAAGTTATTAAGCAGTTGTAAAATAAACTCCTTTGCAAAAAAAACGGGCACCTTACAGTCATTGGCTTTTCTATGGATAGTATTAATATTTTTAGTATGTCATTAGCATAAATGACTAGAAATTTCTTATTATCATTGAAAATATAGTTTTTAACCCTTAAATCCTGGAATCAGTGTTTTAGTCAATGTAAACAGAGAGTCGTTTTAAAATGGATTTTTTTAGGGTATAATTAAATTAAGACTACGAGTATTTTTATGGTATTTTAATAAAAAAAAGACATTAAAAAATAAAAATTAATAACGAGTATGACCTCCCTTTGCAGCGATTATGGCATGTAATCGTCTTGGCATGCTTTCCACCAGTCTTTTGATGGTCTCCTGTGGAATGTGTACCCACTCCAGCCGAGATCACACTTTTAAGCTCCCTGATGTTTTGTGGAAGGGGTTGGACAGATCGTACTCGCCTTTTTAGGAGTTCCCAGACGTGCTCAATGGGGTTAAGGTCGGGGCTCCGCGTTAGCCAATCCAGACGACGAATACCGACCTCTTGCATATAAGCATCTACGTCGCCAGAACGGTGGTCCCGCGCATTAACGTCCATTTAAATGGCATCTTCACCAATTACAGTCAGTGCGGGCTGTGCATGTTGACAAATTATTCCTGTTATGTACCCTTGCGCATTTAGTGAGCCATTTTCAATGAACACAATCTCGGTACGATAGCTGGAAGTTACAACCGCCCAAAACATAACGGACCTTTCACCATAAGGAGTGATATCTTCAAAACACACGTCGGCATAGCGTTCCCCTGGTCTTCGTAACACTCGCCGACGTCGGTCCTTACCATTCAGACAAATTCGAGCCTCATCGGAGAAGAGTACGCTACTCCAGTTACCAGTGTCCAAGATAGACAATTTCTAGTGAACCTCAGTCGAGCAATCCGGTGCTCACGGAGTAAGTTGGGGGCCCGCGCTGGTCGTCGACTGCGTATATCAACCGCTAAAAGCCTCCTCCTCACTGTCCATAGGCTAACTTGTGCTCCTCTTACATCTTCAAGGTTCTTTTGAGGTCTATGTAACTGCATTTGCGGTTTCTCAGCGCCTGAGTCACTAAAAAGCGGTCGTCTCGTGGTTGTGTGCAACGTTTTCTCCCAGAACCTTGCCTTCTTTGAACGGAACCTGTATCTTGGTATCGAGTCCAGGTTCTTTGGATGGTGGAACGACTCACGTTTAACCGCTGTGAGCCGTAACATTGGCTACACCCCTCTCCCAGCAGTGTCATAATTTTACTAGCTCTTATTGCTTTTTCTGCCATTACAATCGCCACAAAGATATCTGTTTTAAGTCACAATAAGGCAGGATTATGCGACAAACATAAATTATTCTAATAAAAATAACGAGAAGTTATTTTTAGTTGCCTGATAGCCTTTTAACTGCAAACCCGCGAATAGTAAGTAAAAAGTCATAAACTGAAAAAGGGATTATTATTTTTAAAAACAACAGTTTCGAATTTGAAATTAACTTTTTTTCATACCCCGACTCTTTATTAAGTGCCAGTAACATAGTTTGGCTTTTAAAACCGCTTTAGAACTAAATGATTACCAATAATGTAGAAAAATCCAAACCGCCCGTTTTTTTTGCAAAGGAGTGTATAAGTAATGTATTGAATCATGACGGTTTGTATGCAGTGTACTTAAAAGTGCGTATAAGAATTCACCCTAGTTACCACCTTGTTTGACCCAGTAGTAACGACCCCGACTTACGAGTTATGGTTTAGGTCGTGGGTTCGAACTCAGACAGGCGCTTTACTTAGTATAAATAATTTCATTACCACTGCTCTCAAAACGGTTATCGTGAGGAAAATGTCATGTCTTGAACCAAAGATTCGAAAACATGTGACATCTACCAACCCGCACGGGGCCTGCGAGGTAGATTATAGCCCATCACTCCCTCTCACCGAGAGGAGGCCTGTGTCCCAGCATTGGGGCCACCAACCACCTTCTTGACCGGCTGATTATTTTTAAAACAGTAGGAGCTATTTTCAAACAGTTCTTGTCGATTTAAGAGAAGAGCCAAGGTTCTCTTCGATTATTTTATTTGTTGTACTGGCTACCAAATACCAATCACCACAAATTATTATAAACTTGATAGCTTCCAATAATTCTCTGAGCATATTTCGATCTACGAACCTTCGTTTAGTCGATGATGGCACTAGATCGCTGCGACCCTAAACGTGTAATAGGCTAGCGCGGGGCACATTAATCTCGCAGGTCAATTGAAGGGTCAATAGGAGCTACGCGGAACATGACTAACCAGAATACATGTTACATTTCGACCAAACATTTTGATCATGGAACTAGCGACTTACTTTTGGGGTGTGGCTTTTCAGTTCCAAAGAGAGAGAGAGAGAGGGAGGGAGAGAGTAGTTTCAAGAGTTTGAGCTTTTGCAACATAAAATAGTCGTGCTTTCTGTAAAAGAAAAGGTCACATCTTTTCTCATAGATGTCGTTAAAAAAATGGCGAATGAAATAATGGTCAGTAGCGTAGCGTAGCATTGTATGCCATCAGCACCATCAGCACCATCAGCACCAGCATCATCTGCTACAAAACGAGCTATTGCGATGCGCTCCAAAACGAGCAGTAAAAAGATTGCATGCAGCGGAGATGAGAATGTTGAGATGGATGTGTGGAGTGACCAGAATGGATAAAGTAAGAAATGAGTTTATAAGAGGAACTTTGAAAGTGGCGCCAGTGACAGAAAAGTTGAAAGGAAATCGTTGGTGGATGGATTGTGTGAGGAATGATATGAAAGAGAAGAGAGTGAATGATAGCGTGACGGTTGACAGGGGAGAATGGAAGAAAACGTGTTGCGCCGACCCCACGTAACATGACATAAGGGCAGGGAGATTATGAGATATAGAGGATGCTGCGTAACTTTGACCCACAAAATCTTATGCAGGGTAATTTAGGTACTTTAGAGTAATCTATCTTATGTAAGATATGCATTATTATAGTCTACTGTAGAAGATTAATCTCTAATGTTTGTCTAGACAAGACGCTATAACCCTCAGCCAGTTTTTTTCCACTGAAATTTCTAAAGAATGACAGTTCGCCTGCTCGCGGTCGTCAGCTCGATCCTTTACGCGCGTAAGCAAGTGGCGGGGGCACATTAATCTCGGGGGTCAATTGCGGTGAATGCCGGCCGCGCGGAACATCACTAACAGGAATAGAATTCACACCATCATCGTACAACACTATGTGGATCCAGATCTTGTTAATTTGATATTTGGTTACGACTGGTTTGAGGCTTATTCGTTTTGATTTATGTTTATTTAGAAGGTGACGTTACTTCACTCAAGAGAACCTGTAAATTGGTTTTATTGAAATAAATTCTTAGATACTTGACTTTTTGATGATACGTATTGCTATGCTAGTCATCGTCGATGATAAAAATAATTGGATCAGACGAGAGCTTCTGCAATGCCATGAACTCATAGGGCTGCTATTTATTTATCCGGAATAACAAAGTGAAACAAACATTTATTATTTATTATGGTTTTATTGATTTTCAAAATATTCGCCATGATGATCGATGCATTTTTGCATACGTTGGAATCAATTTTCGTAGCACTTTTTCAATTCGGATTGAGGTATTTCCAAAACTAGACAGCAGCAGTGTAATATTTTATATACTCGTCATACTTAACTTACTTACGTAAAATAAACAGTATAATACTGGTATTCAACTTATGCCCAGAGACGCCTCTATCTCGCGATATATAACATGACGATCTTGCATTACTAGTTTCCGCACAGCATCAATATTTTGAGGTACAACAACCGATTTAGGGCGACCTTCTTTAAATTCGTCCGTGAGCACAGACCGCCTACGATTAAACTCACTAAACCAGTGATACACAGTAGTTTTCGATGGTGCTTCGTCCCCAATAGTCGAAGTGAGTTTATCGATGCATTTTTTTAGAGTTAGCCCTCGGCGAAAATCGTATTAAATCATAGCACGAAAATTTTCACGAGTTAAATCCATGGTGATAAAGACACGCAATTTTCAACACAAAGTAAAAACACATGACAGCTACATGAAACAAATTGTATAGTAGTACCCAACTAATATGGCTTATCGATGTACCTGCGCAGAAGATGAATTTTCAAAGCGCGGGAAATGCTATTGACCAATAGGCACGCTCCACGCTTTTTCCTGTACCGCTATTGGTCGGTAGCTGCCGCCATGTTAGCGCGCGCCGCTTGACAGCCGCCATACTTGCGAGTGAGACGGAACTAACAGCTGCAGTGTATTATGAACCTTATAGTAGTAATCTAAGGTTGATTGTAAGTTTTAAGCATTCTCGTTAATCTTCGGGGCCATACTTTCTTTTCTGTGCGAACGAAGATTCACGACGCGCCTTATCAGTTGGGTACTACTGTACTTATTCTTCAGCCAAAGGGTTCTATTTTTAAATGTTATAATTACTTTTTTAACATTGTTCTTTATCTGGCCAGTTCCGGATACATAAATAGCAGCCCTCATATTATTACCGCATTAATCTATCCTGAGTCATCCGATCATGGTAAAATCATGGCCATGTATGTACCCTTACTAAAATATAGTAAAAGTTAGTGATGTTCATGTTCATGGTGGTACAGTTATGAATGATACATAATGTAGGTAGGTACTTATCTCTTTCTAAAGGCAACCTGTGGGATGCCTCATAATTATGTACGTATAGGTCCAGCAGTGAGTTGATTGAATGAATTTTCAAGCTTATCTTTCACGGAATTTTATATAACAGGTTCACGCGCGGTAAACGAGACACAAATTGTTGTAACGGCTATAGCCGTATAGTATCCTTATGAGTGTTAATTAACTTTACCCGTATAATCATATCCTTGTAAATCTGCATTCTTACCTGTAACAAAAGAAAATATAAACATTAATTCAATTATTCAAGTATTCAATTATTAAAATTGCGACCAAATACAAGGAACTCGATAACATTATTGTACAAGATACATAATTATATTAAGTATCTTCGAAAACAATACGCCATCCATCCAACCCAGCTTATGTACCTAGACGAGCAACTCTACATAATTAACTAGGTACGTAGTCAAAATCGCTTGCGTTGAATCAACATCGTCCCGACAAGGCGACAGTGGAGCAGCCCTAGCAGAGGGTTGTCACCGAAGCGGCGAGCGGCAATTAATTTAGTCTGAAGCGCTAATTTGAGTAGAGAAGTCAACCTCCGGGGGCCGCGACACGTCTCCGTCATAGATCAGATCGCTGCTCGCAGATAGCTGACGTCGGGAGGTGTTGAAGGTAGTCTTGTGCCTACTTCTGTTGAATAACTGTTTTTATTTCGTGTCGTAGTACTCGTAGTCGAAGATGTACCAATCAATCTGCCTAGCCTTTTCCCAACTATGTTGGGGTCGGCTTCCAGTCTAACCGGATGCAGCTGAATACCAGTATTTTACATGGAGCGACTGCCTATCTGACCTCCACAACCCAGTAACTGGGTAATACGATACCCCTTGGTAAGACTGGTTGTCAGACTTTCGGGATTCTGACGAACCGTAACGACTGTCAAAGATCCACGAATGACAGCCGGGACCAACGGCTTAACGTGCTTTCCGAGGCACGGAGGAGTCTCGGTATCTAAAGATGGTCACCCATCCACGGACCAACCCCGGCAAGCGTAGCTTAACCTGATGGATCGACCCGTGCGGCTGTTATTACTTAGCCACGAGCTCCTCTGATGTACCAGTAGTGGTAAAATAATTGCGACTATGTGGCACTCAATTTCGCTGCAAGACTAAACGCAAGATGAAATGCAAGGCAATTATGAATCCGAAATCAAGTAGGGTACTTAATAATTTCAATATATTATTTTTGATGACCATTTTACCCGATAAAAAAACCGGTCAAGAGCGAGTCGGACTCGCGCACCGAGGGTTCCGTCCTGATTTCTGGAAAAGTGTGCTATTTAGAGACATCGCTTTATTTTTCCTGTAATCTTTACATAAACTTCTATCACCTAGAATAATTTCAGATTTTTATCTTTGCAAACTTCGGAGTTAAAGGGGGGAACGGTCTTTTTTTTACATTTTTCATCAAAAGTCGAAAACTATGGGTCTTAAAAAAAAAAATTAAAAAAATTGAGAATGTGCAAACAGCGCTCTTTCATATGATACCCCACATGCCCTAGTAGCCCCACTTTGAATTTTTAAGACCCCCTTTCAGTCCCTGTTAGAAAAAAAATATAAATATTTTTACTCCTTTCTTATTTGCAAAATAGTTGGGTAAATGACATTTAAAATTGTTCCAAATTTCAAGTTGATAGCATTAGTAGTTCTTGAGATATCCCGCTGTGACAGACAGACAGACTGAGGCACACCATAAGGGTTCCTTTTTTAGCATTTTGGTACGGAACCCTAATAAACAAGAAAACAATAAAAAATCTACCAACTACTAATATGTAACGAAACATTTCCTTGTATTTACTAAAAGAAACTCCACCAGATAAGTACTTAGCTTCATCACGGAACCGCAATTTGTTTGACTCACTATACTAGTACTTACGGGCGACTCGCCAGTTTTAAATTATTCATGACTCCACCTAATACCAGAAATAAAGTTACCATTTAATTTATTTATCGAAATCTACGCTGGAATCTAAGTGGAAATTTCACTTAACCGATATGCAAAAGAAAATCAAATTTTCTTTATCCACACTTATTTATAAACGTTTTGAATAATTTTCAGATTTAATTCACAATCTTTTGATAATCTTCACAAGGCTTATGTTACGAATTGTCAAAACATTGGAGATTATATCGACAGCCCTGGCTTCAATTCGCCTCGCTAATTGGCTTGCGAAACGTTTGCGTGTGTGCGAGCGTTCATTAACACGTGAGTGCGTACGTGTATAAGCTAGGGTTGTTACTGTATTTTTAGAATAAATTCCGATTGCTTCATAGTATAATTATACCAAATCTTTTTACTCTATGGAGGAATATCTCAGTAGCACACGACTTTCTTTTTAGGGTTCCGTACTAAAATGGTAAAACAGGAACCCTTATGGTGTGACTCAGTCTGTCTGTCTGTCACAGCTGGATATCTCAAGAACTACTAATGCTATCAACTTGAAATTTGGAACAGTTTTAGATGACGTTTGCCCAACTATTTAGCATATAATGTTTTTTTTTGCAACAGGGACTGAAAGGGGGTCTTGAAAATTCGAAGTGGGGTTACTAGGGCATGTGGTATCATATGAAAGAGAACTGTTTGCACATTCTCAAATATTTTTATTTTATTTTTTTTTTGCCCGCATGGTTTTCGACTTTTGATGAAAAATGTTAAAAAAATACCGTTACCCTTATCTCCGAAGTTAGCATAGAGAAAAATCTGAAATTATTCTGTGTGATAGAAGTTTATGTAAAGATTACAGGAAAAATAAAACGATGTCTCTAAATAGCATAGTTTTCCAGAAATCATGAAACAAACATTACATATAAATGATGGTACGGAACCCACGGTGCGCGAGTCCGAATCGCTCTTGACCGTTTTTTTTTAATTTAAATATAGATTTTATCAAAAAACCAAATAATTAAAAAAAAACAACCAATAATTTCTTTAAAAACCTAACATTTCTTCAGCATAATAAATTATTCAACAGTCACCGTGCTTTTAGTTGCATCGCTCTCATTTGGCTTGAAATCAATCGACATGTGGTTGTAATCACGCGTCAAGAAAAGCTTTAAAGAAACATTTTTATACGTTTTTTAACGCGTTCCAGAACCGGTTGTTTTTAGATATAAAACGTCTTGGAGGGTGACGATGAACTAAATATACTTTTATTGTATCATTAGACGGCTGTTAAGGGAATGGTGAGGTAATTATTGCTACGTTAAAGACCCTCGAAAATATTCGGCTGCTTTTGACGATTTAATAAGACACGAAAATAACTTAGTGGTCGTTAAGGAGCTCGTGGCTAAGTAATAACAGCCGCACGGGTCGATCCATCAGGTTAAGCGACGCTTGCCGGGGTTAGTCCGTGGATGGGTGACCATCTTTACATACCGAGACTCCTCCGTGCCTCTTGGTCGCGGCTGTCCCGAAGAAGAAGAAGCCCGAAAGTCTAACAATCAGTCTTACCAAGGGGTATCGTGTTACCCAGTAACTGAGTTGTGGAGGTCATACAGGCAGGCGCTCCAGGTACACTGGTATTCAGCTGCATCCGGTTAGACAGGAAGCCAACCCCAACACAGTTCGGAAAAGGCTAGGCGGATTGAGTGGTCGTTAAGAGGAAAGGCTAATTTTCAAAAGTCTGGCCGCCCGGCCAGACTTTTGAAAATTAGGTATTTTAAGAAGGTATTGCTGTCGCTCTGCGAGCGCTTCGCCCTCGAATTCGTGCGATAAGGACAACTGCAGATCCGACTAAATAGCCTATGTAAAAAGTCACATTTCGAGGTTTGGCTCTCGCCTATTTCCTCCTCCAATATTGGGCCAATTTAAAAGATATTTCATAAACTGAATAAGAAGGATATATACTATGCCCCTATGTTTTTCTTTTTTCGTTAATAGTTGTCAAATTGGTACACTAGGCGTCTGTTGACAGCGCTCTGAATAGACAATTTTGAGCATTTTTGGAGGGTTCTAGTTCTTATAAATATAATATATCATCAAAAAGGAAAACATAGGGCATACACGTAACTGAAATTTATATTTCTGTACAAAATCATTGCTTTATGGCCATTAACCAGAAAGAAAACAGTCGAGAGCGTTTGTATCTTTTTGTGTGGAGAAAAGAGCACCCACATTTCCTCTTAAGGAGTGTTTAACTTGCTTATAAGCATGATTATTTTGTAACAAAAAACGAAATTGTGTGTACGAACTACAAAGTATGGTTTAATTTAAAGCTCTATGAGCTACCTATTAAGTTTCTGTATTCATATCTTGATAAACACGATGGCAATTCGATTGACAATTGTAATGTAAGTACGTACCGATTTTATTGGGCATTTTCAGACTATATCCACGCCAATAACATTTGCTGAATGATTTACTATGAATGGTCGTCGACATCGGTGAAAGAGGGACATCGGTGGAAGACGAGTGAGAGAGTTGAAAATCCAATGCGCGATAAAATCCCGCCGCGATATTGTTACGTCCGTGCAAACGTCGGCTTACAGTAGTGACTGTACGAGTAGCTATCTACGGCAGCAGTGGGGGCGAGAGATAGAGCGGAGTCGGCGCTCCCGAACGGTCGGGGTTGTGCCCTGGCGTGTGATCGAGGTAAAAGCGGAGAGCGGGTTAAATGGATTAGCTTTCTGAGACCCATTTTGGCATTCATAATTAGCTGTCGGAGGAGCTCGTGGCTAAGTAATAACAGCCGCACGGGTTGATCCATCAGGTTAAGCTACGCTTGCCGGGGTTGTTCCGTTTGCCGGGGGTGACCATCTTTACATACCGAGACTGCTCCGTGCCTCGGAAAGCACGTTAAGCCGTTGGTCCCGGCTGCCATTCGTGGGTTTTTGACAGTCGTTACGGGTCGTCAGAAGCCCGAAAGTCTGACAACCAGTCTTACTAAGGGGTATCATATTACCTACTTACTAGGTTGTGGAGGTCAGATAGGCAGTCACTGCATGTAAAATACAGGTATTCAGCTGCATCCGGTTAGACTGGAAGCCGACCCAACATAGTTGGGAAAAGGCTAGGCAGATGATGATGTATTAATTGTGGACAGGTTATTGCAATCAACAGACTGTTTTAAACATGGTATTTATGGCGTGAATGAATGTTTGTGCATAATAAAGCACGACGTTTGTGGTTTACGTTCTTGATATGAAATGTTAGTTCCGAGGTGCTCTTGGTATGCAAAATATTATGGTCATAAATAGTGGTCTTTCATGTCCGTGTTTAGTGTTTACAGTAGTGACTGTACGAGTAGCTAAGTATCTAGGAGCTCTACGGCAGCTGTGGGGGCGAGTGCTACAACGGACTCGGATCTCTCGACCGGTCGGGGTTGCGCCTTGGCCCCGTGTCAGCGTCTGACCGAAGTAAAAGCGGTTGGCGGCCTAAATATTTTATGGTAACTTAGGCATTTAGTAGATATTTTAAGGTACCTTCAACTTTACTTTACCAGCAGCAGATTGTATGGGCTGATTGAGACTGATTGACGTAAATTGCAGCCCTATGGCAGATACTGTTCGTTTAAATGTCCATTTCACTTCTATTCAGATTTCCTGTTGATGTCGAAACAGTGAGTAAAGTACTCAATTACTCATGAATGAATGAAATGCACCGACCCCAGCTTAGTTTGACCAGACTCGAATGAACCCAAAGACTCGCACTAGACCCTGGAGCCTCATGTTTCATGGGGCTACAGAGACCATTGCATATCAAAGAATAGAGCCGTGCCGGATCATCCTATAGTAAGCAATGGGTGTAATTTTAGATAGGTAGGTATAGTCCACGAGGTTTAAGCCGAGCTTTGCATTTGTGTGAGTGCACATAGATAGCGTAGGTGTGACGTCCGGCATTGAGCGCGATTCAAGGAGGAATCGCGCTCAATGCCGGACGCTTGGTTTAAAGCCGGTTTATACTGCTTTTTGGCAATCTGCTTTTGTTCTTCTAGTACCAGAGGCCATGACCAAAACCATGTCGCATCGTTGTAAAACGTAAAACGATAAGACGATTGAAGATTTTGTCTTACGTAAAACGAAAAGACAAACATTTAGGATATTTTAGGAAATGTCCAAGGATATTTTGGTCATGGACTCTCGTACCATTTTGGTGATCACTCACACAAGACTGTATCTACTTTATTGATATTAGTACGTCGTGAAACCATCTTCATTCATGTCACGCACGACACTTATAAATGATTAGTAGTCAACAAGTACTGGGGCAGAGGATGCGCTGGAGTCAAGAGGGATATGTCTACTTACTACGTTGCTGTTGAAGACTACAAACGATACAGTCTCCTGTGAGGACGACAGTAAATCTATGATTGGATGGCCTACCCCGCTCCACCCGTTCCCTTGCACCACAGGCTTGTGTATAACGTCTGCGGATTGCCATTACAGGCGCGCCTCCCCGCGGCCCGCCCGTCCGACACATGTTACTCTTGCGTCACTGAGCCATCCAAAATGGCTATGAATACAGTGCCTCAGTGAGGATTGGTTTATAGAGGCAGAAAAGATGAATCGTCAACTCTGGGAACTTATTAGCTGTTATTAATTAGTTAAATTATGGTCGTTTGTATCCTTTGATTTGTTTGTGTGTGTGAAAAGTATCCCTCATCATGCCGATACCCAATAGAATATGATTTCTTTTCCATTGAATTCCGAAAGCAATTTTATACTATGTGATTTTCAGAGAATCTAAGAATCTGCATCTCTGAAGATATTTCGTCCAATTATCCATGTGATCCACTGTACAGCAGTGGTGGTCTGGTGGCCCAGTGGTAACGACCCCGACTTACGAGTAGGCAGGCGCTTTACTTTGTGTAAATAATTTCATCACCACTCACTGCTCTCAAAACGGTAAAGGAAAACATCGCGAGGAATCCGGCATGGCCTAGATACAAAAATTCGAAGACATGTGACATCTACCAACCCGCACTGGATCTGCGTGGTAGATAACAGCCCACTCCCTCTCGAAGAGAGGAGGCCTGTGTCCCAGGAGTGGGAACATCCATGCATCCATGTCGTATGTAGTACCTACCTATGAATATTAAATCACAAGACTTTCCTATCTGATCCTCAGCTACTCTAAGGGCACAAGGCACGGCAGTCTGTTACCAACTTCATTGGGATCAAGGCGATTACTGTTAGTAATCGTACACCCTCGCCACTTCGGGAGTACCGAGTCCCTTACTACCGCAGCGTCATACATAGCTAACAAACGCCGGGAATTACCACTCTAACCGGAACTACCGCGGCCCCTGCAAACCTACTGTAACACGCCACAGAGGGTGAGCGATCCATCCGTCGAGGGGTCAACCTAAATTGGATAGCACACAAGCCGCTTCCGACCTTACGTTTCGGGGCGAATCAATTTCCATTTGGGCCCCTCGCGTCGACGGCGTCACTTGAAAGTGAACTCAGTGACGGCAACAATAAAGTATAATTTACACAGACACGGATTTCATCGAGATTTCTAAGGGTTGTTTGCTGAAGTAATACGTGATTTGCGGCGTCGACTTCAGAGTCGATATTCGTTGTTGCGTGTTCTTATTGTTTGGGTGGTAAGGAGAATTTTAGATGTATTTTTATGATGAGAGAGATGGTGGTAATCCTTGGTGGCGGTTGTTCGTCAAACTTTAATTAAAAGTTCGGTGGGTGTCGTGGGGCTGAGTGGATAAATAATAAGCGTCACTATATTATTAGATTGACGCATCCGCATTCCGCTCAACTGTTTTGATTTGATGACACGGCGCTTTGCATCGGCACTATGATTTGATTGATAGAGGGGGGAGAGCAGATTGAATTGAGAAATGCTTCGCTTGCGGGAGAGCGCTCTTTGTGTGTCTACAGGATCGGTTTAAGTGAGGATTGGATTAAGGGATTAGGCATCATAACCAGACTGAGTGGACTATTATTTACGTTATTAGCTTGAGGCATCCTTTGGTCTTTCAAATTCCAAAAGTATGAACCTCTTAGATTTTGGTCCTTCGAGCAGGGGAAGAAAACAAGCACCAATAACATACAGGGTGTAAGGGACAGCCCTCTACAAACTCACAGGGTGCATTCAGCTCCTCATTTTGAATCATATTCTAATTTTTACAAAAATTTTTTCAGTTACATTTTCATTATTTCAATGTAAAATTGCATTGTGTGTTCGCAGCACTCCATTTATGTAAAAAAAAAACTGCAAAAAAAAAACAGCAATGGATGTTGAAATACTCTAACCAACGACGCGTGAAATCAGCTGTTCACTTTCTGTCTAGCTACAGAGTTCATCGAACTCACCGCATACCTATTACCTACTCCTCCCAACCAGTAATAGACGCTCCAATTTGTGCACAAAAACACAAACAAATCAGGTTTATTGGATTGCCAAAAAATTTCATGTACCGGTCATCTTAGTATGACATACTGAATTCACCCTATCAGTTTGCGGAGGGCTGTCCCTTACACCCTGTATAAAAGACGGTAGATGAAACCGATAATGGCGAGATTTTAAGAGTAGGTTACATATTAAGCTATACATTTCCAGTATAAGCTGATCTCGGATTTCCGTACAATGATAGGTCAGCTTATACTGGAGATGTAGTCATTTGTACCACCTCTATTAACAGTGCATGCATTCATGCAGCATCGCACAGGCTTAGCCAATTTAAGACAATTGCAGATGGACCAACATCCTCGAATGAGCCGTAATAGGTTATAGAAGCAATCATCAAGTCTCAGAGTTCCCCTGCTAAGCCCGAACCCGGGGTATATTTTTATACAACGACCCCCGAGCCGCGGGATAAGGTTATCCGCACCGGTTTATAGGGTTAACCGGGCAGGCGTAGAGACTCAGTAGTCAGGAGCCGGGTAATGTTATTGAAGTAGGTGTATATAAAATGTCTCAAGTGGAGAAACAGGGAAATGACTTTTATGGGCGACTTATAGGCTCGTAGCAAGGTTTTGATACTCATACATATTAAGTAAAGCAAATAGAAAAAAAACTTTATGAAATATGTGTTCCCGATTACGCCGAACTGCGAGGAGCTCGTGGCTAAATAGTAACAGCCGCACGGGTCGATCCGTCAGGTTAAGCTACGCTTGCCGGGGTTGGTCAGTGGATGGGTGACCATCTTTACATACCGAGATTCCTCCGTGCCTCGGAAAGCACGTTAAACCGTTGGTCCCGGCCGTTATTCGTGGATCTTTGACAGTCGTTACGGGTCGTCAGAAGCCCGAAAGCCTGACAACCAGTCTTACCAAGGGGTACCGTATTAGCCAGTAACTGAGTTGTGGAGGTCAGACAGGCAGTCGCTCCATGTAAAATACTGGTATTCAGCTGCATCCGGTTAGACTGAAAGCCGACCCCAACATAGTTGGGAAAAGGCTAGGCAGATTGATTAGCTCGAATTGCATTAGGTACTTAGACATCCTGGTTTTCAATAGGAACAGCCATTGGGTACCATTGGACCGTTTATATAATACTAGCTTCTGCCCACGACTTCGTCCGAATGCAATTTCTAGTCCCCCCGACCCACTCTGTCGCATCGCATCGCCTGCCCGCGCTATTACTTCGTTTTCGCTTAGCGTTCTTTCTAACTTTTTTTCTTTTTGCTCGACTTCTACGGGCCGTAGCGTGATGTTAAATAGCCTATGGACTGCCTCAAGAATTGGGCTATCAAATGAAAAAATATTTTTTCAAATTTGACAAGTACTTTCGAGATTATCCCGTTCATATTTCTTCTTATTAGGATAGAAGTGGTAATTCTATTTTCTGGCCGATGGGGCCGAAAGGTTCTGGAGTGGCGGTCACGTACCGGAAAACGTAACGTTGGAAGGTCTCCCACAAGGTGGACCGATGGCCTTGTAAAGGCCGCTGGAATCCGCTGGATGCGGGAAGCACAGAAGCTGTAGACGTGGCGGTGCTTGGGGGAGGCCTAAGTCCAGCAGTGGACGTCTTTCGGCTGCAATGAGGTCATTCTAAGAGTGACAATTATACTTCTGTAACAGTCAGCCTTGCTAATAACCTTGTTTTACCTAAGCATCTTCTCACCACGACATGAACAGTCCTATAGATCCAGTTGAAATAAGAGAAAATCGGCAGAACATGTCCAGTCTGATTCGATGACACAGTAATATTCTATGACTGCTTTATCATGACAACAAATGCATTTGTAGCGATTTTAATCCCTAATGGATGTCCGTACAACAAACACATCAAGCTTATTTGTCGAACAATGTTATACCAACAATAGTTCGAGGATTCCATTGAATCGGTGGGCGTACCGCAATATGATCATTTCTCTATAAACTCGATTTGTAAAGGTATGGAATTACCAATTACGGACTATGGAACATAATCCGTAGTATTTTTAGATGACCCCGTTCTTTTATGAAGGAAAGGAAGAAAATATCGATTGGAGTTACTATAGGTACACTTAAACACTTCTTGCTGATCCCAATTTAGCTATAATAATGTATGTTACAGCTCAATTCTCGGAGCTTGAATTGGTCGATTAGGGTCAGTTTCCATCAAACGGAAAAATCAACGCGGGTGCTCGAGGACGTCTTTTTAAATTTCACTGAATAAGTAACTGTAACGCTTGATAAATGCTTGACGTCTGCGTTGAATTTTATACCTAAGTCATTATTGATAGACTCTTTTGGGACTGTGAGTGGACTCTCTTTTCACCCATGACTGATCGGCAACAAACATCGCCCATTTATCAGAAGGGTTGTAGCTCGTAATCTTGTCAAGTAATCACCAATCGAACTACCTACAGCCGTTGCAAGATCCAAGACAGGTCTGCAGAAGATGAAGATAACTGGTGATCATTTATCACAGAGATACTATAACACTTAGCGTTAACACCTACTAACTCTTACAGCACACCTCGTTACAACCCTTTTCGAAACTACCAGGACATACCTTCACATCCATTCCTGACAAAAGGTATAACAAACCCAGAAACTCCCATTTCCCACAAAATAATGATTGCGGTAGGTAGTAAAGTTACATATAAATTATCGCGGGGCGGTAATTGGCGGGCCGGCGGGGCGCGACAAATCTGACGGCCATTTCCGACGGGTACCGTTCCACCCCACCACCCAACGGCGGGGGCCTGCGCTGGTGGGCGGGGTGAGTGATGAGAGGAAGCGATATTAACAGGTTGTTAGGATGAGCGGGGAAATGGGTCTTCATAAGCTATATGTATACTCGTATTATAGCTTTCGCAATAATCATAATTAGTTGTAACTTTTCCACCGTTGGAGCCTCAACAACAGCCATGGGTATTTGCTTTGGTCAGAGCGTTCTCCTTGGCCTTCTTGAGAGCCCCTGAGGCCCTGCTGTCATGTATCTTCTTAGATTGATGACTGCAGAGCTACAACCTGTCTGATTATTACAGACAGAGCGTTCTCCTTAGGCTCTTGAGAGATTTTGACCCTGCTGTCATGTATCTTCTTAGATTGTTGACTGCAGAGCTAAAACCTGTCTGATTGTTACAGACAGAGCGTTCTTCTTAGGCTCTTGAGAGCTTCTGGCCCTGCTGTCATGTATCTTCTTAGATTGTTGACTGCAGAGCTAAAACCTGTCTGATTATTACAGACAGAGCGTTCTCCTTAGGCTCTTGAGAGATTTTGGCCCTGCTGTCATGTATCTTCTTAGATTGTTGACTGCAGAGCTAAAACCTGTCTGATTGTTACAGACAGAGCGTTCTCCTTAGGCTCTTGAGAGCTTCTGGCCCTGCTGTCATGTATCTTCTTAGATTGTTGACTGCAGAGCTAAAACCTGTCTGATTATTACAGACAGAGCGTTCTCCTTAGGCTCTTGAGAGATTTTGGCCCTGCTGTCATGTATCTTCTTAGATTGTTGACTGCAGAGCTAAAACCTGTCTGATTATTACAGACAGAGCGTTCTCCTTAGGCTCTTGAGAGCTTTTGGCCCTGCTGTCATGTATCTTCTTAGATTGTTAACTGCAGAGCTAAAACCTGTCTGATCATTACAGACAGAGCGTTCTCCTTAGGCTTCTTGAGAGCTCTTGGCCCTGCTGTCATGTATCTTCTTAGATTGTTGACTGCAGAGCTAAAACCTGTCTGATTATTACAATGGGGTATATACCGACCGGTTGAAAGCCCTAAGCTGAGTGGCAGATTCTCGTCAATTTACGGTCAAGCGCACCGTGTTGGTACCGGTACAATATTACACGAGCACTAATATGTATAAACTGAACAACTTTTAAAAGTGATTTTCTCCTGTTGTATTTTTCTCGAACATAGTATTTTGGAACCCATATTATTATATCGAAACTATATACATAATATCCTAACTAATATAGCCGTTTTAGCGTGCTGAAACGGCTGAACGGATGTTTGGTACACGGGTAGACCATGACCTGGAATAGGACAGGAAACTTTTTATCCTGGTTGTTTGTTGATTTTGAAACATTTTGAACACAACAATTTTCTCCCATACCAAAATATTTTTCCTACCCCGCTATTCGCTCATATCTTGGACACGCGCAACAAGGAGTCGGGACGGCGGGCATGCGCGCGCACCTCGATAGGGTGACGATGGTATCGCGGGGTTGCGAGACAGTCCCGCTCCCGGCCGGGTCGCAACCCCCGCCGCAGATACTCACTATTTATTGCGAAACTCCACTTGTACGGGTACTAAACTGATGTTTGGGAGTTTTTAGCAGGAAATCATCTATTTCTTTTCTCGTTTAGAAACGAATATAAGGAATTCAGTATAGGCTATGATGTGGTAACAAAATAAGCAACGTGATTTGTGGAGACTTTTTTGGTACAACCCCCTAATTTTTCCTTTTTATATCTAACAGGCAAGTTTAGAAAAAGATGTCGGGGTGAGCTGAACTCTTCTTTAAAGTACTGGCTCAAAATCACAGTACCGGGAAAACTAAGGCCTTTGCCCTGCCGTGAGAGCATGCAATGCCACATATATTCAAAAGGTGAGAAAATCCAGCCAAAGCGAAAGTCTCCAAAAGGCTGATGCGATGATGAAACTTCAGGAACGTTTCCTAAAAATAATGGGAGAAGTTGCTGATTTATCTGATGACAGCACAGCACACATACGTCAAAATAACACGAAGAAACTTCAATGGACAATTATCCTTAGCAGAGCAATGAACCCAATAACTTCAAGTAGCCAAACCCACTGACAAAAACGTTCAGCAACGTCATAAGCTCCCTCTTCAACATCATCTCAATCCGTACCCACCGTGGATGTGAACATTCCGTGGCACATCATCCATCACCCGTCCGGTTGACATTTTGCTCTCGAGCCGCTCAATTAACCCGTCTGTGGCGACCCCCGGGGGGATCGCCCCGACCTTACGCGGTATAATTATCATTATAGCTACGGGTTCTCATGCTAAGAGCTGTTAGGAGTTTAATGATAGGGTATTTATTTAAATTAATATAACGTGACTTATTAGATTACACCCAATTTCGGTTCTTTTTACACAACAATTAAAGAACTAACTAGGTATCACGTTTTCATTGTAGAAAATCAAAAGTAACGTTAAAAACTACAGCATTAAAAGTAGATGTTTACCTGGGTGCGGGAAGTACGGCGGGCCGACGTTCATCATGGGGGGTGGAGCCCGGTAATCCATCACGACGCACTAAACGCACATCACAGACACAACACTAGCGCCGTTCGCGCGAACATAACACTCCATTTTCCCCTCACTTTTCGTTTCACCGTTCAATTTCCGAATGTTAAAAATGTTGAACTCTGCTGGAATACAAAGTAGTGATGCGAACGTACACGAAGGTATGGGCTATCGATATCGATGCGCGGGCCATTGTGTCCGCGTCAGAGCATTTTATCTCGGGCTGATGTCAATTGGCGCGTGATTTAGCGCGGCTGTCGGTCGAGGCGCATTCTCCTTCAGTCTCGGTGGGAGCACTTTATACTCTCAACTCATAAATAATTAAGAGGGCGCCAGGAGCTCGACTGCTCGACGGATGAATCGAGCCGTGTTCGGTGCGCGCATTAAACTAATTGATGTAAGTATTCTGAGCCGGACTGATTTACACACACTTGTTGGACTATTTCTGTATTTATGACGCCATTAAAGTTAATAATGCGAGATAAGTTTTATTTAATAGTTCAAATAATTTAGCTGGACCGTCGTTTATTTATTTTGATGTCGTTGCGGCCTTGTTTAATATTGATTAAAGTATATTGCAATACTATAAAGTATTTAAAGTGTAAAAAAGATGCAATGGTATTCAATATTCTGATCAGCTATTTTGGACACGTGACACAAACTTATACTACGCATATCGGAATTCGTAGTAATGAAATCAGTTTCGAAAACGAGAAAGTACAAGACAAAAACAAACCAACTCATTAATTCATTCCGCCAAATAGGGATAAGGAATTAAATTTCAAATGAAACATCGATAAAATTGTCACACCGATCACGTTCGCAGAATCGGAATTTCAAATGTATCTCAATTCTCAATTCTCAATTCTCAATTGAGAATTGAGAATTGAGAATTGAGAATTTCAAATGTAACGTTAAAAAAGCGTCAATTACGTCGTTCGGTATAATTGAAAGGGTTCCGTCGAAGCAGCTGCGCCCGGCCCTGGCCGCTTGAAAAGCTGCCCACTCGATAGGCCCCTCCATCTAGTGTTTATTTTTACACAGAATCGATTAAAATTATTTGCAAAGTAATTTAAACGAATGATTGGAGGATTTCATGTTAATTAGTAGCTATAATATTTTGGTAAAACCAATTAGTGTGATGAAACTGATGAAAGTTAATACGCAGTATTTTGAAGTACCGATCTATTTACCGAATCACAGTAATAACATCGATATTAATTTATTACTCTTCACAACACTCTGAACGATTTTAATTAACAGATACTGCACTATTTTCACGTTTGCTCGAAATGCATTTACCATATAATATTCAAACAGCCATTCGAATAAAAACCGCCCGCCAATAATAATTGTGAGAACGACGTATCAAATGGAAAAAGTAATAAACGATATTCGTTTCCATAGACATACGGGGTAAGGAAAAAAAACGGCTTTAACTACGGAAAAACAGATTTTTCATTTGGCTTTTATTTTTTTGACATCATTTTATAGAGATAGATAGATAGAATACCCAAAATAACCTCAGATCTAATAGCCTCAGTGTATTTGATCGAAGCTGACCAGCACCCTAATTGCGTAACACATTATCAATCGGAGTTGGTTTCATTTTGACAGTTCAACAACATTCATTGCGTTACTTACGTTGTCGAGCAAACAAATCTTTCGAACATATGAAGCAAAGGATTAGCAATTTGTTTCAAAATGATTCAAACTCCGATTGATAATTTGTTACGCAATTAGGGTACTGCTCTTGATATAACCTCTCCTCTCCTCCCTCTCTAATCTTTCCAATCGTAATCCGAATTAAGCAATAATATTCCATTGGATTTCACCTTCGTAATCCTCAGATTCTACTACTGATCTAGTCATGGGTATGATCAACCAGTCAAGGTTGGAAGCGGGGCTGATTGACTAAGGTAGTACTATTCTTACAATAACTGCCAACACTCGGGGAGGCTCTTTTGATGCGAATTTTATCTAACTTATTATAAATGCGAAAGTTTGGATGGATTTTTGTTACTCAGTCACGCCAGAATGGCTGAACGGATCTGGATGAAATTTGGCACAGAGATAGATTATAGTCTGGAATAGCACATAGGCTACTTATTATCCCGGAAAAATTTACGGTTCCCGTGGGATAATTTCCGACATCCACGCGGGCGAAGCCGCTGGCAAAACTAGTGGACACCGATACATAATATCAGTCCAGCACCCTAATTGCGTATCACTTTATCAATCGGAGTTTGAATCATTTTGAAACAAATTGCTAATCCATTGCTTCATATGTTCGAAAGATGTCTGCTCGACAACGTAAATAACGCAATGAATGTTGTTAAACTGTCAAAATGAAACCCACTCCGATTGATAATGTGTTACGCAATTAGGGTGCTGGTCAAAAATAATATTGTTTGGTCGTCCTTACTTCAATTTACTGAAAGTGACTAACGTAAAGAACACGGAGTCGCAACTATAGGTATAAAGGCAATTCGAGCAAGATGGTGGGCAAAACATTTTAAGGAGAACCACAAAAAGAAAACACAATAGCGTGCAAACAGCCGTAGTAACCAACACGGTCCTTACAAAGAGCTCAGCACATTATAGGTGGTCAGGGGACGATTAAAACGCAACAGGCGCGACCGCAACCGGGTTCCGTGTATTCCGAGCTCGATGGAGTGTGAGGGGGTTACGGGGGGTCATGGAAAAGGGGAGGAAGGTGGCAAATTAACAAACACGAAGCTCTTCTCCACGGCACGCACAGAAAGCCATAAAACCACGTATTGGACGGTCCGACGGTGTGGCGCTTTCAGCGAGGAGCTCAGCTGTATACGACAATTTTCGACGAAATTGTGAGAATGAGGGAGTGTGGGAAGAAGTGTCATAACTTTGGTTCAGTTTATTTCTTGACGGAGTGCGGAATTTTTGTTGCATTACAGCTGGTGTGAAGAGAATGTAGACGGTGAAGAGCATTACTTAAGATTAAAATGATTAAATTGAGGGCACTACAATGCAAAAAGATGCAGAATGTAATCATAAACACGACTTCTCACAACACCAAATCCGCATCAACGGATCTAGACGGCTTAGTAAAAACAAAGCATTTAAAAAAAAGCGCTGCACAGCTAAATGTCGCCTGGTATATTTACAAACAGAACAAACACAGCTCCCGGGGGAGGTAAGGCAGCCCGCCTTAATGGAGATGTACGTTAAACTGGATTTTTAAGTGTTGTAATTAAAATAAATTATTTCCAACGCGCTTGAGTACTGTTAATGCTTGTTGTGAGTATGTAACTGACTGCTATTACTGACCCAGAGGTACAATGCGGTGACGAAATTTTGTAGTGAATTAGAATGTTTAGGGAAAGTATTTTACGCAATACCTGAACTGAGAGTATATAATACACATCACAGAGCTATATAATTCACAATAATTGCTAATGCAACATTCTTTCCCCAAATAATTACAAGGGCAGACATCTGTTGGTACAACGGTAATGCTCAAAAACTCAATAAATAAATTCCAAGTTTAACACAACCAACAAGCCCCCACTTATTCCTGCAGGAGGCATCAAATATGCATCTCGTAATCGTGCCGAGAAAATCAATAAGCATACTGTACAGTTTACAGCAGAAGTCCATTTAGAACTTCGCAAGTATAAACCACATCTGTAAAGCGTTGGAGACGAGCTCCGAAATTTGTTAATATATCCAAAACTTGTGGAATTTAATAACGGAAATCTTTGATACTGAAGTCTTGTGGCTCAGTTGACTTGAAAAAATAATAGTGGCTTGTATCGTCCCCGATAATGTAATTCAGAGAGTACAAATCAACCGTAAAAGAAGTCAGCATTTCAATTTTATTGTCTATTGGAAGTATGACACATTATGTCAATTAATGAAATAATGTGGAAGTAGCGTTATTTGATTTAATTTAATGCTCTTGCCATTGTTTTTTACACGTGAGCAGAATCTATATAAATAAAAATCAATCGCCGAATGTATTAAGGGCATCACTTCAAAACAGTTGCACCTATTTGGCTAATTCTTTTTTGTTGTGTTTGTAATTGTCAAGACCGGGAAAATTGGAAAATTCGGTATAACTGAAATTACATTTATGGGAAGTTTGTATGTATTATTGAAATTTTGACAAGACAACGTTTGTCGGGTCAGCTAGTTACTAATATAAACTAAGATGACTTGGAAACGGCAGAAAGTTATGTAACAGAAAACAATAAGGAACCGTCGCTTGGTCTGATTCTTTATACGGATTATTAGAAGCTCAATGTCGATTTCAACAATTCCATCGATAACGTGCAAGCAAGTAATGAAATTCCCTGTGCTGCTAGTATAATAATTTAATAGTGCAATGGCATTTGTCATGAGAACTGGCGACAATCCATCTGGATCTGCAACCGCAGCTCTAAAATACTTTACGCGCCGTTCTGCTAACATTTACTGTAATGGGCGATAAAACACTAATTTTAAACAATAGCAAACACACCGGGCTTACGCTGAGGCAGTAATATTTACAGGCTAAGCGGTGGCTGTGAACGAGGTATTGGCTTAAGCTGCTAACCGCGACAACATCAATAAAATAAAATCAAAAAACGTCCTCAAGATGTGGTAACTATAGCTAGTCCCGTACAAGTTTGTGCCAGAAAAATCTGATACCTTGAAATTAGGGCTGACTTCTCCCACGTGGATTTCAGAAGCAGGGTACCAGATTTTTTTTATAAAAAACATATCAGATTAGCTCAAGGGTTCCTTTTCTATACCATCTTAGTGCACTTCTACATCCGCTGATCAACCAAATATTCCAAATTTTATATTTCTACCTTCATTGATAAAATGGCTTTGCGTTGCCTGTCACCCAGTACGCGTAGTCTCGGAACTGCTTGATCCTTATATATCCAATATATTGAATATGCAATGCAGTGTACAGGACTAAATAATACAACTAGAGTGGTATGACCCACGGACAGCGGAGCTAACGTTATTACTTTTGAATAGACTAGATAATGTGCAGCGCTACGGCATTTCATTTCAAGATGTAGCAGGGTTATGAAAAGGTAAAGTGGACCAAGAGAGGACCGTTTATTTTCATATAGGACCAGCTTCGCCCGCGTGATGTCGAAATTATCCCACGGGGACGTACTACCAGGACAAAAAAGATTCCTTTGTCCTAACCCAGGTTACGGTCTACCCGTCTACCAAATTTCATCCAAAGATGTTCAGTCGTTAAGGTGTGAAAGGGTAATGTTTCGCATTAATAATCTGTATAAATAAAAATCAATTACCGAACATATGTAAACGCATCACTTCAGAACGGTTGCTCCTATTTGGCTAATTCTTGTTTTGTTGTTTGTAATTGTCAAGACAAGGTTGTATGACAGATTTGTTTTGGAAATATCACCGCAAAAATCGGAAATTTGGATGGTATTTTTGTATGAAAACAGCCTACACCTATGGCGGCGCCAGACACGAATAGCAGTGAATAGTTGTGAGAAACAACACCAAATCCGCATCAACGGATCTAGACGGCTTAGTAAAAACAAAGCATTTAAAAAAAAGCGCTGCACAGCTAAATGTCGCCTGGTATATTTACAAACAGAACAAACACAGCTCCCGGGGGAGGTAAGGCAGCCCGCCTTAATGGAGATGTACGTTAAACTGGATTTTTAAGTGTTGTAATTAAAATAAATTATTTCCAACGCGCTTGAGTACTGTTAATGCTTGTTGTGAGTATGTAACTGACTGCTATTACTGACCCAGAGGTACAATGCGGTGACGAAATTTTGTAGTGAATTAGAATGTTTAGGGAAAGTATTTTACGCAATACCTGAACTGAGAGTATATAATACACATCACAGAGCTATATAATTCACAATAATTGCTAATGCAACATTCTTTCCCCAAATAATTACAAGGGCAGACATCTGTTGGTACAACGGTAATGCTCAAAAACTCAATAAATAAATTCCAAGTTTAACACAACCAACAAGCCCCCACTTATTCCTGCAGGAGGCATCAAATATGCATCTCGTAATCGTGCCGAGAAAATCAATAAGCATACTGTACAGTTTACAGCAGAAGTCCATTTAGAACTTCGCAAGTATAAACCACATCTGTAAAGCGTTGGAGACGAGCTCCGAAATTTGTTAATATATCCAAAACTTGTGGAATTTAATAACGGAAATCTTTGATACTGAAGTCTTGTGGCTCAGTTGACTTGAAAAAATAATAGTGGCTTGTATCGTCCCCGATAATGTAATTCAGAGAGTACAAATCAACCGTAAAAGAAGTCAGCATTTCAATTTTATTGTCTATTGGAAGTATGACACATTATGTCAATTAATGAAATAATGTGGAAGTAGCGTTATTTGATTTAATTTAATGCTCTTGCCATTGTTTTTTACACGTGAGCAGAATCTATATAAATAAAAATCAATCGCCGAATGTATTAAGGGCATCACTTCAAAACAGTTGCACCTATTTGGCTAATTCTTTTTTGTTGTGTTTGTAATTTTCAAGACCGGGAAAATTGGAAAATTCGGTATAACTGAAATTACATTTATGGGAAGTTTGTATGTATTATTGAAATTTTGACAAGACAACGTTTGTCGGGTCAGCTAGTTACTAATATAAACTAAGATGACTTGGAAACGGCAGAAAGTTATGTAACAGAAAACAATAAGGAACCGTCGCTTGGTCTGATTCTTTATACGGATTATTAGAAGCTCAATGTCGATTTCAACAATTCCATCGATAACGTGCAAGCAAGTAATGAAATTCCCTGTGCTGCTAGTATAATAATTTAATAGTGCAATGGCATTTGTCATGAGAACTGGCGACAATCCATCTGGATCTGCAACCGCAGCTCTAAAATACTTTACGCGCCGTTCTGCTAACATTTACTGTAATGGGCGATAAAACACTAATTTTAAACAATAGCAAACACACCGGGCTTACGCTGAGGCAGTAATATTTACAGGCTAAGCGGTGGCTGTGAACGAGGTATTGGCTTAAGCTGCTAACCGCGACAACATCAATAAAATAAAATCAAAAAACGTCCTCAAGATGTGGTAACTATAGCTAGTCCCGTACAAGTTTGTGCCAGAAAAATCTGATACCTTGAAATTAGGGCTGACTTCTCCCACGTGGATTTCAGAAGCAGGGTACCAGATTTTTTTTATAAAAAACATATCAGATTAGCTCAAGGGTTCCTTTTCTATACCATCTTAGTGCACTTCTACATCCGCTGATCAACCAAATATTCCAAATTTTATATTTCTACCTTCATTGATAAAATGGCTTTGCGTTGCCTGTCACCCAGTACGCGTAGTCTCGGAACTGCTTGATCCTTATATATCCAATATATTGAATATGCAATGCAGTGTACAGGACTAAATAATACAACTAGAGTGGTATGACCCACGGACAGCGGAGCTAACGTTATTACTTTTGAATAGACTAGATAATGTGCAGCGCTACGGCATTTCATTTCAAGATGTAGCAGGGTTATGAAAAGGTAAAGTGGACCAAGAGAGGACCGTTTATTTTCATATAGGACCAGCTTCGCCCGCGTGATGTCGAAATTATCCCACGGGAACGTACTACCAGGACAAAAAAGATTCCTTTGTCCTAACCCAGGTTACGGTCTACCCGTCTACCAAATTTCATCCAAAGATGTTCAGTCGTTAAGGTGTGAAAGGGTAATGTTTCGCATTAATAATCTGTATAAATAAAAATCAATTACCGAACATATGTAAACGCATCACTTCAGAACGGTTGCTCCTATTTGGCTAATTCTTGTTTTGTTGTTTGTAATTGTCAAGACAAGGTTGTATGACAGATTTGTTTTGGAAATATCACCGCAAAAATCGGAAATTTGGATGGTATTTTTGTATGAAAACAGCCTACACCTATGGCGGCGCCAGACACGAATAGCTATTTTATAATATTAGTAAGTATGGATTCCGTTTCTCGCTGGAAGACTAGTCTTTAAAAGTGGTATCTCGTTAAGAGTAGCGACAAAGGATACATAAATATAGACCTGTACCGACTGCTGTGGGGCGCAGGAGTCTAACGAAGACGAGTTATTGCTTGTGGAGTCATTACGTTACGGTTTAAACGTGGGGTTTCAACTAGCCTAGAGTTAGGAGAAGAAATAATAGCTAAGCTGCATTTAATCTTAGCAAAAACTACTACCAGCATTGTTATTTTGGAAAAACTTGTAATCCTCAATATTTCAAGTTAAGATTTTCACCAAAAAGTAATAAAATGTCAGAATTTACGATGACGGTTCCAATACGGTAACAATACATAAGAAGGACTTTTCCCGGATGTATGGTGGACATTGATCCCAGTTTCCCCATTCCCCGTCGGTACAGGATTTAACGGTATAATCTCAAATTCATCCAGTAAGTCACCGTTTGTTTTTTTACGAGTAAAACGAAATACTGGTAGAAATCGTCACGTAACGAACGAAAAAGTCAGTTTCAAGTGTCAAACGTTTTTTTTTTTTTATTATAGAGCCATCTAGTATAAGATTTTAGCTTCTAAAATATACTAGATGGCTCTGTATTAATATATAATATACAGCGAAAGGAACTTAATTAAGTTCCTTGGAATTGCAACAGGATTTCCCACGACACCAGTCCACACCTCCCGAATATTTTTTTTGTGATAGTAGTGAGTTTCAACTAAAAAATTGTTTATTGTCTTGTCCCGGTTCTGGATAAATCTTGGCTTTATAAAGGGTAATTATTTTGATCTAGACATTCCACAATTATTTTAGCAAAATATAGAGCGGGTCCAGGAGCCCCGTTCGGTTTGCGACCTCACAGGACTATTTTTTTTTAAAGTAATTTATGTATTGTTCCAAAAACAGATATTTTTCCACCAGATACAATACAGTACTTAACTTTAATGGAAAATTTGATCAATCACGATCAAACGCACGTGCGTAAAGTCGATGATAAAAGATCTAGCCAGAGAAGTGATATCATTAATCAAAAACAAACCCATTTCGGTAGCGTATAACAACTTTCAAAGTAAGAAGATATTGTCCGCGGTTTGCGTAACTCTTGGCGACAGTAGCAGCGGCGGAGTGCCGTCGGGGGTGACAGCCGCGACGCTAATACCTCCATTATTAAAACATAAACTGTGGCACTCGACGGGACTGCCGCGATGCCGGCGCGGCGTGGCCACCCTACACTGTACTTATGCGATACAATTTAATCATTTTTTTTCCTCTTTTATTTTAGTGCAATTATAAATAAACTTTATATTCCATTAGAATTTCATAACAACAAAAATAAACATAATTTTGACGTTTCAACACTTTCATACACAATCACTCAAAAAAAATACACAAACATATTTACATCGATGTTGCAACACGTCACATCACTACTGCACAAAGAATCGCGTAGCACGTGCACTCATTAGTGCGCCCGACGCCCGACTGACGACTGACACAACACAAGCGTCCACCGTATTGCGCATGCGCTACAAATTAACCCTCTACCACTCAAAAATAGACTTTATCACGTGTTCAATAAGGGTTATTATTATACGGTGGTAGAGTACAGACACCTGTATAAACGTGTAGGGGTCGGAAGTGCGCGGTGCAGTGTCATTTCCACTCTTTCCACGTTACTTCCCTAATAAAAATGAGATTTGCCCCGTGGCGCGCTTCGGTAACACGATTACGCTTGCATCGAACGGCTACTGGGCTGGGCTTAGCGCGGTGGTGCTAAGTAGATATCGTATAAGCTAATCATCCGATAAACTGGGATAAGTACCTTTTTTTAGTGAAAAGCTTTTTGCAATTTTTTACAGATGTTAATCTTCTGATAGTGTAAAAAAAATCTCAAAAAGACTGAACTACATTCCTGCACCAAAACCAGTACTAAATAAAACGCAGCCCCACATTTTAACAAGTAAAGATCTAAGTATAGGTATGCAAGTGCCTTAAATCGCGTTTAAAATAGATGCCCGAGCTATGATATCCGTCAACACATGAGCACAGTCAGGCGATAATTTATTATGAAGCGTTGCCTATAAAAATATTATCCGTCTGTCAGCTGCACCACATGAAATATATTAAACTTCCCAAAATATCATAACGTTGACAGAAACGCATGATTTATCAGACTGAATATTACGTAAAACTTTTAATGAAGTAGGTACTTTGTGAAATTTATAATTGGGTGGCACTTCATTAATTAAAAACTCATTAAAAGAAAGAATGAGGAGATTCAGAAAATAGAGTATGCTAATTCTGAACTTACTAAGATTTGCTGTAGAATAAGTCTCTCTGTCTTTTCTTATTAGTGATGAACACAATATCGATAAACATGGAAGAACTATTTTTACTCCGCTTCATTCGACACAACTACATGAAAACGAGATACTTATAAGAATGCAAAAGATTCAGTCATAATCATTTTAAAGCTATACTTTTTCAAAAGCTAGTCCACTTAAAAATACTATCGATAAAATCGCACCAGTTCGCATCACTAACGAACTCACAGACCTGTTATTGAGTTATAATGTTTCAATTACGCTGCCTAGATTTATAGATCTCGCATTCGCCACCGTATAGTATACCGTTTATGTGCGATTCGTATACGAACGGCTTTGTGCGATCCGTAACGTTGCGATGCGAAAACATTATATTTGCAGTGCCTATTACTGCGAAATTATAGTGCTCCGTCATTAATCCTATTTGAGCTTGTTAGCCTGTGCTTTCACGCGGTAATTTCAGTGATGTGGAGTGCGTTCAAGTAATAATGGAAAGATGGTTTATTAATATTAAGTGAGACTCAAATTTAAAGACGTTTACTTCAAGAAGATAAAGTAGAACGTAGATTGTATGTAGGTAGTGTACAATCTACGTTCTACTATAACAGGGAGAGTCTGTGCCTTTTATGATGGGCAATGACGCGGCAGGATAGCTTGATAATTAATTTTAAAACAATGAACAGTCGAATCCGACTCGGCTGGGCAGGGTTCGGGAAACTACGCAATCTCACATACCGCGTGATTCTCGTCTCTAATACCGCAGTGTCTCAAGATGAAAGTCTTTGACCAGTGCGTGTTGCCAGTGATGACCTACAGCACTGAAACGTGGTCGCTCTCAATGGGCTTTAATTAGAAGGCTAAAAGTCACCCAAATGGCGACGGAGAGGGCTATGCTTGGGAGTTTCGCAGGAGAAACAAGGTAACCGACATAGCCCAAAGTATGGCTAAACTTAAGTGGCAGTGGGCAGGGCACATTGTTCGCAGAACAGATGGCCGATGGGGCCGAAAGGTTCTGGAGTGGCGGTCGCGTACCGGAAGATGTTACGTTGGAAGGTCTCTAATAAGGTGGACCGATCCGATGAACTTGTGAAGGCCGCAGGAATCCGCTGGATGCGGGAAGTACAGAACAGGTCGAAGTGGCGGTGCTTGCCCAGCAGTGGACGTCTTTCGGCTGAAATTATGATGATGATGAACGTAACTGTTCAATAACTGGAAAAGCAATTACGTGAACTAGCCCGTAAACAATTCTAGGAAGAGCCGTAACTAATACAGGGTGAAATTGAATAGATGCGACAAAATTTAAGGGGGTGTTCTACGCATCAATATGAACAACTTTTACTATGGGACCAAACCTGAAATCGCGAAAAAAAAATCAGCTGTTCAGTACATTTTGACGAATTATGCGAACATTAAATGTACTGAACAGCTGATTTTTTTTCGCGATTTCAGGTTTGGTCCCATAGTAAAAGTTGTTCATATTGATGCGTAGAACACCCTCTTAAATTTTGTCGCATCTATTCAATTTCACCCTGTATATTTTCAGGGAATATTTAATAAAAACAAGCCGTATAAAGCGAGTGCAATTTCACGTCGAGTGCACGTTTCCGCGAAATTGTTCACTGTCAAACGAAGATATTTATGAATATTCATGGTCATGTGTCTGGTTCCTGGTAACAACTGAGAGCTCTCGTGCAAATGTAATTGTCTATGAGAGTTTCCATTAAGGTAAACAATATTGGATAGGCTTAGCTAACTGTTTTATCACTTAAACTTTTTTTTTTAACTTAACAATGGCAGAAAATGATCACTTTTCAGTAATCTGTCATAACATCGAAATTATTCTTGCATCAAAACATACTTAGTTATCGATTGACCAAACAGTATAATTATTAAATATTACCGTTCCCACACTTGTTTAATTTTGCAGTCAAAAACAAATTACAAAAAAAAAACGTCGATACCTCCTTCGCAACACTGTCCCATCCCTAAACAATCCGACTTCAACACAACACTCGTATCATCGCGCCACTAGTGCTGTGACACGTACCTACAGCACCGTATAACCGGTATAACGCGTATAACACACGGCCGGAGTACAAAGTGCGGGGCGGATCGCGGCCGGTCGCGGGGACCCCGTGTGACTAGTGAGGATACGGCCGCACTAACCGCTGCGGTGAGCGCATGCGTCCTGTGAGCACCGAAGAACTAGGAATGGTGTAGAGGAGACGCAGTATTTAAGTTATTCGAAGAAAAATATTGAACTTACTCTTTTAGTAGAACTTTTTGAACTTCGTTTATAAAACAGCGTCCAAAAGTAGCTTAGAGATTTTGTATTGTTTGATATGTCGAAGCGTATTTTCAATTGAATGCTTTATGGATAGCGGTTGAATACTTACGGAAAAACGAAGATACAAAACTTACCTGAAACAAAAAAAAAAGTTCATTAGTGTTATGAACTTGTGTTAAAAATTATAATAATAGTAGGCATCGTTCAGGTGCAACACGGTTTCATAATTGGTCTTGGTAATTAAACTTTGACAATACTTAATTTACTTTTAATCTCGTCAAAAAAAACTTTATTCATAAAACATGTAGGTACGCTAAGCACTTGAAAATGTCGCTGACACCGAGCGCCATGCGACCTCATCCACTCAGGTTACGAAGTCAATGTATCGCGACTACTCTGCCACAGTTATCATTGGCTCGCCACCCCCGACTGTTCTGTATGTGATGTCTATACACTGCCTTATAAGTTGGCGTGTGGTTTGAAAGGAAGCGGTGAGCGGGTGTTATCAAGTCACTATGTAAGATTTGTCAAAACTCCAAATTTTATTTATTTATTTTATTTTATTTATGAAGTTAATCTTATACTCATCCTTATATGAGTAAAGTAGTGTATAATTGGGGGTTCTGGATCACTTGCTCACGCTTTCGCTCGATCAAGCGCTCCACTGTGAATAAAAACACGATAATCAATCTATATTATGAACTATGAACTAACGCAGAACACAATAGCAGTGTATGATTATACCCTACTCGAGAAAGTATCGCATTGTAAAATCAATACTTAGCTCATAGAGGTCGATGTCATTCAGTTTAATAAATAGGTATCATGTTATCTGAGACCCAACAAGTTTTTAGTAAATAATTGTAATTATTGTCATAGATATAAAAATGCGGAAGTAATCAAAATGTCCCCTCACTATTCAGTTAATTTGTCTTTTCAGTACAATGAAACTGACAAACAATTTGTATGATATTTGGCAAGGGTAGGTAAGGTTTTTCCGAGAAGAAAAATTAAAACTTTATACTTGGTCGGAGCCACGCGGTTGGAACCACTGGAACCTATGTAAAATAAAAATTAAAGTCGCGTTTCGTTTCTGTCTGTGTGACCGCGTTTTTCTTCTAAACTACGCAACGGATTTAGATGTAGGTTCCATCATCATTTAGATAATTTATTCCGGTAGGTTTATGTGCAAATACATTAATATTAAACTTACATTGAATAAAAAACAAATTAATTAAATAATGAAATACGCGCATTGACGTGGAGTTGCGGATACCAGCCCGTATTACCTATTACCCTACATTGAATAAAGAAATCTCTATGTTTTGTCACCGTGCGAAGCAGGGGCGAGTCGCTAGTATAACATACAACTTACAAGTTTATTTCAGTCCAACACAATTCACTATGTATTAGAAATCCAATCAGAGTGAAAAGCTATGAACTATTCAAATAACCGCCTACGTCCCATCACGGTGACAGCGCGTTAAATAACCAACCAATAGCCCAATGTTGTTCCCCGTATCTGCATTGTGTAGTTTGTAGTACAGACAAGGACTTGCTAGTGATGTGCTAAGGAAAATTTGAGAATATCGATAGTTTGCCGACAGCTCCGTAATTAATAGTCAGTCTGCAAATCGTCTTTTGTAATTATTATTGGATTGCGCAAATAAAACTCCGTAGAAAATATTTTGGGTTAAGTGGTATGCGCTAAGGTAGCCCGCGAAATTCCAATTTTCTTTTTTTGCAGTTTGCAGGTCAGTGTCATGTTGTATGTTGATTAAAATATCATTCGCGGCCGTAACTAATATGGCTTTACAGAATTATAATCACCAATACAGCTCCATAAGTTAGATTTGGCCTCAAATCTCATGATTTCATGAAAGTCATTCAACAGGGTAATATGAACTTAGAGAGTTGTATTGATGATTTTTATTAAATTGATACGGCCGCAAATCACATTTAGATCAACATACAACCAAATACTGACTTGCAAATTGCTAAAAACGTAAGAAATTTTGAATTTCGCGGACTACCCTGGCGCTTTCGCCTTAAGGAAACAAGAAGCAATGTAGACTTTGCATCAGAAATGTTTATGCAGTAATGCAGTAGCAGTTCATAACGGTGTCCAGGGGGGCTAAAACGGCAACTTTGGCAGAATCATAATAGGATAATATTATGAATAATATTAAAAATCGTAAAACGATCACAAACTGACAATTCATAATATATTGTCAATTTGTGACCGTTTTACGATTTCAAGTATAATTCATAATATTATCCTATTATGATTCTGCCAAAGTGGCTGTTTTAGACCCCCAGTAAACCTGCTTGATGTGCCGCAGTCTAGGATCTAATAACACCACCTTTGAATGAGTAGGATATCCTGTAGAAGAGCTACAGTTTAAGTAAGGATTCACAGAATTTTGAAGCACGTAGACAAAGTCAAGCCAAAGAGCGAACTGATGTATCGAAGAGCATCAATATAATCTAATCTCTTTTCACTTCCAACTATAACTCCCAGGTCTAGCAGCTCTGTGGGTGCTACAGCAATACATACACGTGTGTATGGTAACGCGACAGCGCAGCTCTGCTAATCACGAGGAAACTTTGTCCCACCCTCGCCCCCCGGTAGTGCTGCGAGCGATATCGATATCAAAGTCCTTTTAGGTTGCCTCTAGTATAAGTAGGCATCAATTTATAGTCGCTAATGTGTTTGTAATTTCGCGATCGTATCTGCGTCGAAATGTTTGGGGATTGATCAATAAACGAGCGATGAGTAAAGGATGAATTGGATGGTGCAATGTGTAGATTTTTCCAACGTGGCGAATTTTAAAAAATATTTGAAAGGAATCTGCGTTCTTTTGGCTAAATGCTTTTGATAAATACTAAGCAAAGCTTAACGAAATCATCATTGATCACATTCTGTTAAATTACTTAAGTACATAGGTACAGACGCCAGCACATCAAGCTACTACAATCTGTCAAATTTATTTAATAGATTTTCATCTTTATTGCTAAAGCATTAGTTTCAAGGTTGATTGGGAAAATTTGACAGTTTCGGGTGGCTTGACCTGCTGGCGTGTGGACATTCTATCCGATTTTACATAATCCACATACTAAAACGCCGAGTACATCACTAGCAGCGGACCAAAAAAGCCAGTCGACAAAAAAGGTCGAAATAAAAACCGACAATCGAAATCCCCGCACTACACAACTACGGCTGGGAAGTATGCACTCCGTCAGAAAGTCGACGTGAATAATTCGAAACGGACGACTGAGCGTCGCGCCGAGGCACGGCCGCCCGGCCGCTGTACCGCAAAACGAGGTACGGGAGTACAGAAGGACTACTAATACTTGTGCTAACACTATGTTTGATCTCCTATTCATACGAATACAGTGACTGATGAATAAAAATGTGGAATGGATCCAGATGTAATTTGTTGGCACATTTTTGGAACCTTCGGTGTATATTAATGGCGAAAATGTGTATACCCCATTTACAATAAGTCAACCGATTTTGACTTCTATTGCGTTGGTGGCATGACAAATGGCAGCTGCAGTAAACAGTTGGTATTTTAACCACTTTTTTACCTTTAATGACATCCTTAAGCCTACGGAATAGAAGTCAAAATCGGTTGAACAGACTGTAAAAAAGGTTTGTTTAAATGTCTAACCTTATTGTAAATGGAGTATAGAAAGACTATAGAAAGAGAGGCTCAAAGAACTACACTGTTGTAGACCCCATCATCGTTTTCTCTGTCAGCAGGATTAACAACGTCTCCTAAGACAGGAGCAAAAGTTTCTGGTCTACCCATAAGGTGGGATAAAGACCGCTAGAAACCCGGAACAGCGCACAAAGCTGCACGTTTGAGCTTATCACATACGCCTTTTTCGAGTGATCCAGACTGCGGTAAGCCTCCCAAGCGTACACACCGTGTGCCCGGCTTTTTACGTTTGATCGACTATAACGTGTGCTTTGGGCTGTAGGCAAAGTTTATCCCGCCATGACCGTCCTGTCATTGAGGGTGTTGGCACTCATGATATTTGCAAAATAGGACCCTCTGTCACCTCCTTCAATCAATTTGCCTAGCCTTTTCCCAACTGGTCGGCTTCCAGTCTAACCGGATGCAGCTTAATACCAGTATTTTACATGGAGGGACAGCCTATCTGACCTCCACAACCCAGTGACTGTGTAATAGGTACGATACCCCTTGGTAAGACTGTGGTTGTCAAACTTTCGGTCTTCTGACGACCCGTACGTAACAAGTCAAAGATCCACGAATGACAGCCGGGACCAACGGCTTAACGTGCTTTCCGAGGCACAGAGGAGTTGCGGTATGTAAAGATGGTCACCTATCCACGGACCAATTCCGGCAAGCGTAGCTTAACCTGATGGATCGACCCGTGCAGCTGTTATTACTTAGCCACAAACTGCCTAGGACCTTCTGCCACCTCTTTATTCTGCGGTTATTGCCAACTCTGTAGCTGAATTAATAATATAACGTCAAGGGGCGCGTTTTATACATATTTACGATTCGAACCGCTGTAAAGGGATGCGGTCTAGCTATGCGTGGACTGGTCGAGTCTCAAATGGACTATGAACGGTCTTATTTTGGGTCGACGACAGGTCGAAGCCTTGAAAATACAACAGTCGTAAAAGACACCTTAACTGCTGCTTTTGTATTTACTCTTTACAATATTAAAAGTTTCCAAACAACATTGTTAACATTGAAAATGCCGAGCCACATCTGCAGTAGTGAAACGACTGAAATATAATATTTGCACGAATATTTTCATTTCAATAGTTTGGTTATTTGAATAGTTGTTATGAAATAACTTTCTATGGATTTTAAATATAATATGGATCATGGCAAAACATTTTTTTTTGTCCGTCATTTATGTAGATTATTAAAAACTATTGGACACGTATTTTATCTATTTTTACGTAATCAAAAGATTAAGGCGATACATTGAGTTAAAAAATGCCATGACGTCACGCCTAGCTAGATTTTATACGTAGAAGTGCGCAGCAAGCCCACACTCTCCAACTTTAATGCGTGTTATCTAAGTATTTTTTTAAATAATATGATGATAAAGCAAAAAATACGTGTCTAATATTTTTTATTATCTGACTGACAGACTAAATAGAATTGCTTTTTTTTACCCAGGCATCATCCCTGTTGCCATAACTGATTTTATGTGAGAATAGGTAGAAACTACAGCACATACCATCCCGGACATTTGCGAATGTGAAATGTGAACCACTTTTCGACATAATTACTAAGGTATTTTTAATAATAAACAAACTTTAGCGCTGACCTTGAATTACTTTAAGCTTTTTTGGACCTTACTCCTTAGACAATACGTACCTATTCTCAAACAACCCCCACTACTCCACCGAGCGCTAAAGATTCGTGCCGGCAGTTATAATAAGGTTGAAAAGTGGTTCAACGCAAATGTCCGTGATGGTACGTACTCCTTTTGGTACGTTTTCATTCATACATGCAATAATGCCGGAAAAATTACTCAATAAAAAATACCATGCTAATTACTTAAATCACAGTCAAAAACCGCTGCAGAAACGATAGGTTCCAGTCCATTCCTTCATTTAAAACCTTCTTTTCAACCGACTGTTTCATAGCTAATGTTCGGGCGAACTTCCCTTTTCGCGACTATTACTCGTCTACATTTCCTTAAGACCCCTCTGCACAAAATCCTAGCCACTTAACGTCTCAATCGCTACAATAACAGTCTGGAACGGCCCAATTAAAAATCTGCCCCGACGCGTTATCCAACTGTGTTAAAAAACTGCCCATTTTTCCTAAAGGTTCTGTGGTAATATTTACTTTTCTTATCGGAGTTTTACTGTGTCTAAAGGTTGAAGGATGTTGTGTAAGCATTTTATGGCGAACTAATAAATAATACTAATTTAATAGGTGATTTTTAATAAAAACACATTTTTAGTGTAGCATTTATTTAATTTATCTCAAAAACAGATCATAATACTGAGTTTATTACATAACACGATAGAAATGTGTTTTTAATAAAATTACCTATTAAATTAATATTATTTACTAGCTGACCCGACAGACGTTGTCCTGTTCCAATTTCAATAATTCAAAATTCCCATAGAAAATCCATTTTCAGTTTTCCCGAATTTTTCAATTTTCCCGGCAACTTTTCCAATTTTTCTCTACGTAAAAACCTTCTCCTGACAATAATAAACACAACAAAAAAAGAATTAGCGAAATTGTTCCATCCGTTCACGCGTGATGCGATGACCAAGGGAAACAGGGATTCATTTTTAGGGTTCCGTACCAAAATGGTAAAAAAGGAACCCTTATGGTGTGACTCAGTCTGTCTGTCTGTCTGTCTGTCTGTCTGTCACAGCTGGATATCTCAGTAACTACTGATGCTATCAACTTGAAATTTGGAATAGTTTTAGATGTGGTTTACCCAACTATTTTGCAAATAAGAAATAAATACAAATATTTATACATTTTTTTCAACAGGGACTCAAAGAGGGTCTTAAAAATTTAAAGTAGGGCTACTAGGGCATGTGGGGTATCATATGAAAGAACGCTGTTTGCATATTCTCAAACTATTTTTATTTTATTTTTTTGACCGCATAGTTTTCGACTTTTGATGAAAAATGTAAAAAAAAATACCGTTCTCCCTTATCTCCGAAGTTTGCAAAGAGAAAAATCTGAAATTATTCTATGTGATAGATGTTTATGTAAAGATTACAGGAAAAATAAAAGGATGTAGCACACTTTTTCAGAAATCGGAACGGAACCCTCGGTGCGCGAGTCCGACTCGCTCTTGACCGGTTTTTATTTATACAGAGTGATCTTTTAATGACCAGCCAAATTTTCACAGGATGTTCTACCCATGAATATGAACAACTTTCACTATAGGACCAACTTTGAAATCACGAAAAAAAAACCAGCGGTTTCCTACAAAAGTTCAATACCTACTCGATCAAAATGTATGAAACAGCTGATATTTTTTTTGCGATTTCAAAGTTGGTCCCATAATGAAAGTTGTTCATATTCATGGGTAGAACACCCTGTGAAAATTTGGCTGGTCATTAAAAAATCATCCTGTATAGATTAGTTCGCCAACTGATTACATTTTTCAAAAAAATCATATTTTCATTTAACATTTTTAAAAAGACTGGTCCCGTGTGAGCGAGAGAGGTTACAAAATGCAACAGCCCTCTTAAAACATATCTAAAACTAAAAACTTTTGATAGTGATTAACGGCTTCATCCACACACAGTCTTCAAAAGACACAATACACATCAGTTCACAACTTCTAAAAATTTCATTCTACAGCTTCATAAAACCGGCCGATTCTCTCATTATTTGCGGAATCTTAAAATTTCGGCTGACGGCGTTCATTACTGACTTGGCCGTTGGGGGCCGAGAAAAAAAACGAATTTGGCCCGTAATCTGATGAACGCATAATTTCATTAGACCGGGCCGGGTCGTAAAGCGGCCCGCATTAAATAAACCCGGACCAAGAGATCGTATTTTAAAGTAGGAGTACCAGTGGTTCGGATTTAGTTTAGATTTAATAGTGAATGGAGTTTTAGATCCTATTAAATACTTGCTTAAAGGTTATAGTCCTAATTCTAGATAATTTTGCAATACTTGAAATTGTAGTATAAAGTCATTAAAGGCTTCTCATTACACTGGACAAGCTTTGAACTCGTAACAAAATGCATCATTTGAAAATAAGTAAAATTGACCAAACATTTTTGTCGCATTATAAAACAATATCGAGAACGGGTCTTCGTTCTCAATATCGAGAACCAAGACCCGTTCTCGATATTGTTTCATAATGTGTACAAATCGCGAAAGCTTAAAAAGTTAAATTTTTGTCGCAGTTTATACTTTAATGAGCGTTCGACAAGTATCACACTACATAGCAAGCCAACCAACGCAAAGAATAAGGGGATCTAAGCCGCGAATAATTTGCTACGTCAGGCAAGTCAGGACGGAGTCACATAGCAAGGTCCGTGCAGCTAGCGGACATCGCAACAGTCCGCGCCCCGCATCCGCAACGCCACGCGCATGCGTCGCACAAACACGTGTCCATTGTACATACGAGAAACGGACTTTTTCTAGAATAAAGAATGGGTGTCCATGGGAAATGGTTTTAACCAGCATGGGTCGATATGAGGTAAAGATAATTTTAGAAGGACCTTTTTTTTAGTTTTGAGTTTGCGATCAATCTGTGGCGGCCGCATCTACACATGCGAACTAAGCATTAAAGACTTGACGTCACACAAATCCTGCATCGCGCAAGCAGAGCCACGCGACTAGCATATATACTACATTCCGACATCAACAATCGGGCTGTTGCCCACCAGACACAACACCCATCTGGTCGGGATCCTCCCCTTTTCTATGGAATATGAGTGAACTCCCTGTTCCTCATACCTCTATACTGATGACCCCGAACATTGACAGGACATTGATGCAGCCTTCGTGCACCTACTTCAGCGTAACGTCATCAGTATCACTTCCTCAAGCACAGCCAGCCAGCACTTACGGCTTCAACGGGTATCCCGACCACCAGCATGCAGCGGGCGCGCATTCATGGTCATCACCCTCAGCCTCATCAGCAACCTTAGCAAAGCACACTGCACTTTCGGTAAACTCTGCTTGCGCGATGCAGGACTTGGGCGTCAGGTCTTTCATGCGTAGTTCGTATGTGGCGTTGTAGATGCGCCACAAATCAAACCGAATGGAGCTTGAAACATAATGTCTGGTTATACACACCTGTGCAAGCTTCTAACTAATCGCAATAATGCTACTGATCATAAAAACAAGTACGATAATTCGCAAACTATACGTAATTGCCCGCGTTCTATACGAGTCCATCTTTGGTTTATCTTACAATTCGGACGTCGCAAATCCCGTGACGTATGTGTAATGGAAACTAGCCATCACTACACATAGCGACCTGGGGATTAAGCGCTCGTAAAAAGGGGGTAGCACGGCAATAACGTCTTGATGCACAAACTCGATTTAACCACCAACCGCTATTCTAACTAAAAAGAACCTTAGATCGTCGAAATAAGGTTGAAATTAACTTGTGAAGACTCTTGGCAGTGTTTCAACGATAGTATGACACATGTCCATTTAGTAAGACCTTCAGCAGTTCCGTTTGTTTGGCATCATTTCTTCTGTTATTGAGGGGAGAGTCCAAATTGTTCGTATAATTTACCGCGTTAGTGTCCCTGTGTTTACATTAGGGTGAGTGTTGGTTAAAGTGGACTATCTCGGAGTGCAGACGACCGTATCGGTTTCCTTGTCGCAGGACGGAAAACAGTGATGTATCGTTGTAATATAGATGATTTATAAGAGCATTGTTCTTTATGACAAACAGTTTTTCTACTAAAATATATTTGGTATGGAATGGAAGATCAAAAATCTTTGGCAAAAAACCTGTTTAGGGAATCATCATTACCATTACATTAAGCAACAAACATCCCACTATTCCTTCCCTGTAAACTGTTGATATCATCGTTTCACCCCTGTATACAAAAGTCAAGCACCGTGAATACGTCTCTAATGGCTCGGGTGGATAAGGACTCCCGCGAGAAGTCTTGCTCAACTTACTAACTACAATAATACCTTTCATTATTGGACCCGACTCATAAATTGAGTAGATAAAATAAATAGTAGAACAAAGTAATTAGATCGAAAAGGTACCTGTCCAAGAAAGGACTAGCGATACTGAAAACACGATACCATTAGGAAAGGCTTCCAGTGATTTTACCTAGAAGACTCCACCAGTAAACTACACGGAGCCTTATTGATAAATAACTACGTCTTTCAACTTCCGAGAATATTAAAAACAGACTTCTTTCAGCATTCAGAATGTAGATACATATAACGAGATTCCGCCCAACAAGTTTCTTGAGCTAATAACAATCTCCCGACGCTGGCCGACTCACAAAGAAAGCTCTCGAGCTAGTGTAGCTACTAGCATTGCTGTCGGTACACAGAGCAGTAAATACTTGGCGGCGAGTCGACACGCCAGCGGAATACTGAGTGGAGTGCCTTTGAGTGGGAGAGTTACTCGTACCAGTGAGCGGGCCAGTGGGGAATGTTAATGAGGGAGTTAGTGTTGCTATTTGGTAGAATAGCTGTTAGTACAGGTCATCCTGGGTGCACGACGCCTTCATTAGAATGAGAAAGAACGTGCCAGTTATCGTAAGTGTTGTATCATCTTCGATGTTTTTATTTCAAACAAATAGGCTGGAAGTTTATATTAATTCCCATCTCTATTACGCGATACGGCACGGCTGATATTTGTGCAAGTTAAATGTCAGACACAATCGAGTCTGATTACATCCAGTTGCACAATTACCTCATCATTACTTACGGAACAACGTTGAAGTACATTTGTCGTGTCATGGACGAGACGAGACACGCGTTGGGCGCCAACAGTACGCTGACAGAATACTGAGTGAAATGTATACGTTTCGTAATTGTTACTTCTGAGAATTCGTAACTGAACTGCGAGTGATTTGTGAATAAGAAAATGCTATAGATATATTGCAACAAATGATTATTGGCTGGCTAAGGCAGAAATGGTTATCGATCTTTCTAATTTTTATCCTACATCTCTATCTAAAAGTGATCTTATCTGATGATGTTTGCCTACTAATAATATTTATTCATTGACACACCAAAAAACAATGACTTAACGACAGTAACATAACCTTTTCAACGGCTTCCACTTTTCAAAATTCGAACCGCGTTCAAACGCGGCTGCTACCGGTCCCCCCCTCCCTCGTTAAAAGGGTAGACTGTACAAACTTCGACTACCCTCATACATCGCGCGAGGTTCTGTTGGCATACGTCGCAAACTGAAGATAACCGTCGGTTTAATGTGCTGCGCTGGTAATCTTTACATTGTGCGAGCTCTATCTGGAGGTTTAATGTCGTCTTGTTTATGTAAGCAATGTCATGAGATCCGTTGGTTTTAATAAGCCGGTATATTTTGTTTTAGTTGTACTTTAGTCAGAAATAAAACTAACAGATAATTGCTGCTGCAAACGTTTTGTTAACTGCTGCCAGTAAGACTTTTTTACCAGAAATATTCATTCTTATAATAATTATTGGTCATTAAATAGCACATAATAAGAACGTACCAAGGCAAAATACAGAAAAAGATACCTGTATCAAGAATTCAAAACATCAATCACATATCAAAACCAATCTCAAACAAAATAGGAAACACGAGGCAGCTCTTGTCGCTCGGTATCGATCGATGCATCAACTGTATGCATACGTATAATAAGCACGGCACAGTCCCATCACAAAATATATAGGTGCAGAAGGACGGCTCAAAACAAAACAACGGAGGAAAACGCATGCACACAAAGACACGCTTATGAAGACAGCGCACGCGCGACTGGCATCCGACTAAGATCTCCGTACGTACGCGTCTCTGTGTACACACGTACACCTGTTTTCGCTCATTGTATGGAGCCGAACTTCTGTACTTTGTATATTTTGTGGTCCCATGTTGGGCGCCAGTTCCCAGAACAGGCAAGCCTAGGCAGAGAATGCAACTCGACGCTGTGTTGCGCCCGTCAGTAACGCTACGAGGGCTTTACCGTGAATCGAATCGAAATTAATCAATTCTATCCACCATGAAATTCTGGGAATAAAATGTAATTTCACAAGTTGTGTTAATTGCGCATTACACATTTTAATGTAACTTAGCTATTAAATTACTAAACGCATGTCTCTGTACTTAAATGCATTTGTGTGATAAGTACACTTATTTTTTCAGTCATAGAAAAATAACAGACGAATTTAATATACTATCTCTACTCCCTACTTCAAAGTGCGTCGACATGCGACAGTACGCAAAGGAAGACATCACAATCCTGTATCGTCCGTATCTGCGGGTGTTTAGCACTAATGCGAGCTTGTGGTTAGCGCTCGACTCGTGACAGCGCCGCTAATGGGCTCCGTGATGTACCTACACGAACATACGAGGGGGTAGGTACGTGTTGAAGAAGTCTTTATCTCTGTTTTCTAACTACCCACTGTTATTTGTCACGATGCACGACGTACTAGCACTACACTACGGACTACTGTCATGTTGTTTACAAGAAATTACAGGTTTGTTTTGAGACAGAAAGGTAATGTTTGTTGATGACAGTAGATAGAGGGTACTTTCAAATGTTTTATTCTTTACCTTCCACTCATTTTAACAATAGAAAGCTATATCGTATTCGTATCGCAATTAGTTTCGCGCAGAGTCGTGAACGGGCTGCTAATGGCCGCTATGTACAACCCTTCAAATAGGGGGCAGAGGCCGAGATAGTGTTGTAGTTCAAAAAACGTGAGGTATTGATACAAGAAAATAGGTAACTGGAGAAATTATTTATTTTTGCGTATAACAGTGACAGATGCGTGTTTGCATACTCGACTAACGGTTGTACAGATACTAGTTCTGATGTAAGTCAAGCTGCTTCACTAATTTATCAGACAGACATGTGAAAAAGTAGGAACTCCTAATTTATTAATCCACTTTACTCATAAATATCACGATGCATAAATACAAATAGGATCATTAAACAAAAGGCCAATGTGATGGGAATCAAAACAATTACGGCGCGAAGCTGCATGATGAATGAGGCAGCGGGATGGAAGCGCGGGGCGAGCTATAAAAATAAACAAGTCGCCGCCGTTACGACAAATAACCATCAGACAGACTTGTGCCGAGCATGCGCTCTGCGAAGCTAAGAGCTAGGATGCCATCCTATTAGAGGTAGTCAAGATTGAAATGAAAAATATTTTCTGACATAGAAGGACGTACAAGTTAGCAGGAAAAAATTAAGCTTTCGAGTTATAAATGTTATAAACATCAAAGAAGTATTTCAGATGATTCCCAGAAGCTTCACTTACTGGATTCACAAGATCTAGGAAAACAACTGAAAAATAAAAAATAAAGTCCCACTCTGGGCGCCAACAAAAACTACTGGCGCCCAACAAGTATTGAGCCAAAGCCTTTATTGCAATATTCATTATTATTTTCCGAGAATCACGAAGGAGCCTCAGTTAAAAACTTTTAATTACCAAGCGTAAATAAACGAAGCTTTCACCGGAATCCAATTTCCGACAACGTGCATATGAATCGTTGACATTATAGGTGGGCTGCAGCCCCTGTTGCTAGGCAACGAGAGATGTACCTAGATGCTGATTGGATTGGGGGGCTTGCCTGACAATACCAGTGAGAGTGAGTTAATGGATGGCTAACCATTTCAATTCTGGTAATTATGATTAAAGGGATTATGTAGTTCAGTTACTTGATTTATGGATATCATGTGGCGTTACGTAGTTGATTGCGATGGTAATTATTTTGGAACTAAAATACAGTCATTCACTCTTTAACAGCACACACCTAGAGTATATTTAGCAGGGTCAAGTAATGTAATTAACCAAAAATTCGAAGACATGATGACATCCCCAGCATGCATTGGGCCCGCGTGGTGGATTGTGGCCCGCTCCCTCTCACCGAGAGGAGGCGTGTGTCCCAGCAGTGGGAACGTTATAGTTTATGTATGTGTTGTAATGTAAATCTTTTACAAAATAAACAACAGATCTCATCTCTTCTTTCATAACGTTGATCTTTTGAGGGATACTTTCTTTGCAGAAAGACGTTCTAGTTTGATGTCCAGACTTCAAAGACATGTACGCGACAAGTGGTTGCGACTTGCGACAAAGCGCGGTCGCTATCACAAACATCGGCGGCCGAGTGGTGGCGGTACAAAGCGACACTCCACTTGTGAGACTGCACACAAGACTTTTAACTCTACTACTGTAGCGTATCTATACTAATAATAAAGCTGAAGAACTTGTTTTTTTGTTTGTTTATATGTTTTACCGCGCTCATCGCTGGAACTACCAGTCGGATTTCAAATTTTTTTTTGCATTTGATAGCCCAATTCTTGAGGAAAGCTATAGGCTATTTAATGCAGGCTAAAACCTTTAGGAGCCGAGAAAAACTAAAAAAAAGTCAGAAAGAACGCTAAGCAAAACGAATTACCTAAAAGCGCGGGTAGGCGATGCGATGAGACAGGATAGGTCGGGGGACCAAGAAATTTCACGCGGACAGAAGCTAGAAATTTATAAGGAGATAGTGTGAATTAAAAATAAAAAAAAATAAAAATTCAGACCACAGGGATCCATACAGCGTTAGTCAAACAAAACCTAAAACTAATGATAGTACTTATCCTAATAATAATCTTATGCTAAAGCCTGGAGTCGAACCTCACACTACCACACTCACCTACCGCACAACGTGCTCAGGATGCTGTGGGAGCTGGCACGCATTCTGTGAAGGATCGAGGCAGATCGTTTTCGCTTTACGCTAATTACTAATACTCCGTGAGTAAGTGAGACCGGAAAGCATTGCTTGTGTTTAATTCACATAATTTTGTACATTTGGCTGGAATCAATCTGCCATCACAATTACAATTCTCAAGATACAAATATTATTGTAACTGCAACATACTCTGTTACAATTCACAACTTCCTTCATAAACATACCCATTTTACTGAAGCAAACTATCAAACAAGCATCTCACGTAAGCTAGCAGGCAACAGGAGTTACTCTTCAAGTCAGTGTGGGTGGAAACAAAAGCTGAACAACACATGACAGCTGCCCCACGCTGGGCGCCAGTAAGGGTTCGTGTATTGGAATTGGCACTTTGTCGGAAAGTTTACCATTGTTGTGCAGTTCGCATCGTTATTAATTTTCACTTTTATTTTATTATATGCCTCAATTATAACAGGGCATAAATATAATTTCCGAATAAGGTCTCGTTTTATGTAGAAGAAGTTCTAAGGAATTAATTTTTCTGCTAGTCGATGTCTCAACACTTTTCTTCTTTTTGTATGTATATCAAATTATGAGTATGAATGAAAGGCTACAAACAAAAGGTGTTTTACAATGTGAGTGAAAACGCCGGGAGGAGACGCCCTAGGAACACATAGTGACCTTATTGGTGATGTTCTTCAGAAAGGTCAGGTACTTAGTACTCGCAACCGGCGTGCGTATATGACCAGATGTATGAACGTGAAAGAGTCAAAAGGAGTATGTAAGGATCCGTAGCAGGCGCCGTTCTGTAGTTTCTGCCTACCCCAATAGGAAGGCGTCAGCTTATCTATGTATAATCTGCTTTTGATAAGGCTATGCAGATGATGATGTACATTGTGCTTTAGTCCAGAAACCCTGCTTATAATACAGCAACCGTTCTCTTTTTCTATTTAACATAAATATCGAAAGCCAATATTACCATACATACTATTCAAGGACAGCCAAGTCGTAACATTCCGTATTCAACTAACGGCCGTAACACTTGACACGATTGTTTTCCCGCCCAGCAGAGGTTACAAATCTTCCGATGCGACGCGGCTTTTATATCGATGACTTTCTGCAGTAAACAACCGCTTTCGTTTGTAGTTGTTTGCCAATTTTATATTGCTTGCATGACTTGCCCGGCGAAAAGCTTATGAAACAATGTTTCTCAGTCTTAACTAATTGAATTTCAAGAACTTGTTTCGTACTACTAACAAACAAAAACAAACAAAAAATTGTCAAAAAATTGTTTGTCTAAACAAATTGTCTTTTGGTTTTCTTTACAATGTAAATCAACAATGTAAGGACTGAAAACGAGTGGTAAATAAATCAAAGATAATAGAAGCAGATGAAAGCACGCGCTAGAAAATGGTTCGTTTTGTAAATACAGGTCAAGAAATTTTGTACTCTGCAGCTAGAAACGTCATAATGTGAAAAACGCAGCGGATCACGTAACAGACAAGCCGCAGTATGTTTCAACGGAGCACAAGTCACGTCAACTATCCAGCCGTTGTTTTTCAAACTCGCTGAGTGCTACTCACCGGTAGGGGCGCCACTGGCGTAGCAAATGGACGGGGTTAGGGGTGTTACACAAGACTCGGGATCACGTGACTGCAATGTTTTGTTTACTTGAAAATTGTACCTATGCCAAATACGCGCTTGGAAGTGGAGTTGCGCACACCAGGCCGTCTCACTTCTAATATTTGAAAAAAAGAAAGCATTATCACAGTTCATCTACAGTTGAATTGAGTCTTTTTAAATTGAGGGTAGTATGAAATTTATTTATTTTAATTGCTTTGAGATCGATTAGGTTAAGCTACGCTTGTCGCGACTGGTCTGATGATTAGATAAGTGAGCATCTTAACAAGACCTCTCCGTGCCTCGGAAAGCACGTTAAGCCGTTGGCCCCGGCTGTCATTCGTGGATCTTTGACAGTCGTTACGGTTCGTCGGAAGCCCGAAAGTCTGACAGTCTTATCGTATTACCCAGTGACTGGTATGTGGAGACCAGGTAGACAGTCGCACCATGCAAAATACTGTTAGTCAGATGCATCCAGTTAAACTGGAAGTCGACCCCAACATAGTTGGGAAAAGGCTAGGGAGATGATGATGTTAGCAACATATAAAGTCCACAGAGTAGTCATTTAAATCTATTGCTTTTCTATCTATTGGTTTTTTCTATCTATTATCTATTTATTTATTTATTTTTTTAATAAAAGCGCTCTTCCTCTCTCTCTTACTTACGCTTGCTGTGCCCGACAGGGTCCATAATTGTTTCTACAAGTATTATTTACCACCTGTACCACATTATGGATTGCAATAAAGATTATTTGATTTGATTTGATTTGATTCTGATACAGCATACAAAGCAGCAAAAGTCATTTATTCCAATTAGGCTGAGAATCAGCACTTTTTGAACGTCGAAATTACATAAGACAGTCCCCAAAAAACGCCCGCCCTTCACCACTTCCTAGTGCTTTAGCTGGGAAGAAGAAGTAGCGGAACAAACTCCCCAGCAGCACAGCTGTCTGTTAAGTTAGAAGAACTTGATTCTAAACAATACTTATGCAAAATAATTAACGCAACACAGTACATTAAATTATATTATTTGTCAAAAAAAATAAACAATTTTAGTAACTCATAGAAGCCTGGAGAAAGAACATGACATAAACATTGTGTTGAGTTAATCACAGCGACCAACTATTCTTATCGTTTAAGTAATCGTTGATAGAATAGTATGCCTTTGAACAAAGATTGGATTTTACTTTAATTTTAAACGCATTAAAAGGCAAATCTAGCAAAGAAGAAGGTAGCTTGTTATAAAAAGTTATACCAAGCCCAACAAATGAGTTATGAACCTTCCGAAGCCGGTGAAATGGAGCACGTAATTTTTTCTTACTTCTGGTGTTGATATTGTGAATATCACTGGTTTTACTGTATAAATGTATATTTTGCCTAATGTATAAGATGTTGGCGAAGATGAACTGTGATGCCACCGTGAGAATACCAATCTAGCATCTATGAACAGCAGCATACATTGATAGAGGTATGTAAGCATCGCTCAGGGGCCGTACTATGACGTGGAAAAATATCATGGATCAATCATGATTCCAGTGAGAGAGAGAGAGAGAGAGAGAGAGAGAGACGGAGCTATAGACGACCTATAGCACCATCCTTTTTCAATCATGATCTTTTTTAGGGCCCCAGAGCTACATAGCCACAAGCAGAATTAGTTTTGTCTGTAACTCAACGATTCTGCAATTCGAAGTTATCAAAGGCACAACCCGCAACACTAATTACATTTCGAATGTCCCTTGCTGTTACTTGGAAGTGGTCATTATACGGTTGCTCACTAAATAATGTACGCTTACGAAGAAGCTCGGGTTCTACGGGCCGTGGGAAGCCACACGTGGCGAATTTTAAGAGGCCGTACACGAAATTTTGCCGATTTCGCTGATTTACGTGATTTTCAGACGCGATTTTATAGTTATAATACAGTGTGTCTGTATACGGACTAGCGAAAATTAAGGGTGTGGTACAGACCATCAAACTGAACAACTTTCTCCCGGGGACCAACATCGTAATCGCGAAAAAATTACCAGTCGTCCCATACATTTGGTCGAGGAGGTATTGAAGCTTTGTATGGGATGACTGATTTTTTTTTCACGATTACGATGTTGGTCCCCGGGAGAAAGTTGTTCAGTTTGATGGTCTGTACCATACCCTTAATTTTCGCTAGTCCGTATACAGACACACTGTATAGTATTTGTTATAAATTTATAATGCACAACATGAAAGATCATTTCAATTATGATCTAATGTATGAGCTACTTTTTTATTTTTATTATTTACTTTTGATTAATCGACCTAAATTCTCAATTCTTTATTGCGTTCCATAATGTTATAATAACAGTTGGTAAGCTTAAAAATAATGTCACAATTATGGACCCTGTCGGGCACAGCATAGTAGGAGAGAGGAGGAAGAGCGCTTATTATTTATTTACTTATAAATGTATTTTGATTTAATGAAATACTATTTTTCCTTTAACCGGCGACTGTTTTGTGAATTTTTGCTGTAAGAGGTTTAGAATATCACATATTTACGAATCGTTTTGACGTCTACAGGGTATGGCAAAATTACAATGCATTTTTGTGAAAGTTGTATATACAATGTATGAATCACTTTTTAAGACTCTCATAAAAATTTATGAGTAAAAAAATATTCAACTTAGTCAATTTTTTGAGAAATTTGGCAAAGAATTGATTTTGATTTCGGCTACTTAGAACTCTCTTTCATAAAATGATAACAACAGAAATAAACTTCAATTCAAAATCAATCCATTTCCTGAAGAAAAAAACAAAAAATTAAAAACATTTGCCATTAAAAAATCTTTTAAAACAACCTAATTCTCGCACAGCAAACTCGACGCAAAATAAAAATGTAGCTCATTCATTAGATTATAATCGAAATGATATTTTATGTTGTGCATTAAAACTTAAAGAAACACAGTATTTTGACTGTAAAATTCGTCTTTAAAATCACGCAAATTAGCGAAATCGGCAAAATTTCGTATACGGCCCCTTAAGAACATAAGACGGTGGTGAGTACGGGGAAACCTAGGTTACTCTCATTATAGTTGCAGCTAATCATATGGCGGATTTTAAGTGGTTTACAAGTTCCTTTGAGTAATTCAAAGGGCTAGAAGGGAAAGAAGTTACATCGTTAAAACAAAAAAGAAATTAACAATATATTTGTTTACCCACGTATTAGGGAACACGTGGAAAATAAAAACGCAATCCACCAAAAGCTATATGTTCGAAACTTTAACTGAAATGATTACAATATCAGGCTGCCTAGCCTTTTCCTACTATGTTGGGGTTGGCTTCCAGTCTAACCGGCTGCAGTATTTTACATTATTATACATTTTGCATACCAGTATTTTACACGGAGCGACTGCCTATGTGACCTTCACATCCCAGTTACTGGGTAACACGATACCCTTTGTAAGACTGATTGTCAGACTTTTGGGCTTCTGACTATCTACCCGTAACGACTGTCATAGTTCCACGCATGACAGCCGGGACCAACGGCTTAACGTGCTTTCCGAGGCACGGAGGAGTCTCGATTGTATTGGATGTTCACCCATCCACGGACCAGCAAACGTAGCTTAACCTTCGATCGAACCATGCAGCTGTTATTATTTAGCCACTATTAGCCCCTTACACTTCACACTAATATTATAAAGGCGAAAGTTTGTGTGTGTGTTTGTATGAAATTTGGTATGTAGATAGCTTATACCCTGGATTAACACATAGGCTACTTTATATCCCGGTCTACGCGGTTAAACCGCGGGGCGCAGCTAGTACTAAGATAACTCGTGCCAGTAACTTACGCCAGTAGCAAAGCGAGTCGAGTAGGGTAGTGTTATTTTCAGTGTGTATATCGTTATGTTCGCGCAGGGAATGGTTGCGGCTACCGTTACTGGTTTGTGGCTACGTGACCGTTGGGTGAAAAAACGTTTAAAAACTGATACATTTTCCGATGTAAAGTATTTTGTGATGATGTTGAAGATTTGGCATTAAATAATGCTGTTTAAATGAAGCGGGGAACGAGAGAAAAACGGTTTTATGGATCTCTAACAAAATCAGTAAGATAAAACTAAGAAATGTAACAGGAATTAAATCAGTTTAAAAAAAAAACACAGATTTTATTGCATTGCTGGCTTAATTAAATTGTTACTACGCCAGTTATCAATCAAACGAAACACATTAGTAACTTCTGAAATAGCTGAACAAACCTTGATAACAAAATAAATATTCCTTAGCATCTTCCAACGAATCATTCGATAAATAAAAGGTAAAACAATCTTTTGTCCCGAAAATCCGGAGAAGCTGCCCAATTAACAATATCTTGTATAATCCTGTCGTCGACAAATCACAGCTGTGTGGGAGTGCAGAGAAAATACGGGAGCTTCCAATCGGCACTTCTATTGTCTGTAGCTCAGTGGAAATTTGAGGGGCGAGTGAGAGCGGCGCCATAAGCGAATCGGAGAGGGAAAATAAGGATGTTGACTGATTATTTTTTGTCTGTCATGTAGGTTATTAAAAAATATTAGATATGTATTTTTTCTTTTTTAAGGCCCAGGTTCCAATCTTGGTTTAGCTCGGTGTGTAAGTGAAATGGCTTTATGGCTGTCTAGTTTGACGCACGAGATAGAAGATTCTCACGCGCACCGGAATTATGTCGTAAAAGTGCAAATAAAATCGTATAAAATTAGAAATTAACTATTTAATAAAAAGTAATCCATCACTGGATGCAGTTTGGAATTTGACATTTCATGGTATATTTTTAATTATAATTATAACTGCTAATGAAGGGATAAACAGCTTTTAAAGATTATTAGGAGGTATGTTTAAAGATTTTTTTAGTGCACTAAAGTATGTTTAATTATGTTTTGGCTTCCATCACTGTATGCGAAAAGGACTTGAAAATATCATATTTTTTTTTCATGTCAAAATTATTTACGGTTTATGAGATAGGTACACAGCTTTAAAAAACCACCTTTTTGATAGTTTTCAGGAAATCTGCGCCTTAACGTACTGAAAAGTGGTGATGCGGGATGGGTAATCTTTATAAAACAAAAGTGCGGGTTGCAATTAAATGCTTACAATTAGAGGATTAGAGGAGTGGTTAAATTAATTATGTATATATGGACTCCGGCCTGGATGTTACCAAATTATATCACTATTTGAACTAACGCCGCTTACCTTCAATCCAGTTGTATTCTCTCTTCGTTGAACTTGAACTTCTTGATTATCAGAATTTGGAATTTTGATTTTTTTAGGTCGCGCGACGAATTATTTATTTTTAATTTGTTGCTCGCTAGCGAGATTAATTTAATCAGCAATTTTCCCCCCGGGGGTGCGGACAGGCTTAGTACATCCTGTTTTTTATGAGCGGTTGGCCAGAAAGTCCTTTGAACACTGTCTTTGACAAGAACGATGCGAACTTTTATAGTGTCCGTTGCACTCAGTCGGTCAGCAAACGCTTCGTTCATGCAGTGAATGAAATCGGCGTAAACACAAAAGATTACGGCGATACATCGAGTTAAACTGTGGCATGACGTCACTCCTTGCTAGATTTTATACGTAAGTAATTTGTTATAGTTGTGACGTAGCGAGCCCACTCTCCAACTTTAATGCATTTTATCAAAGTATTAAGTATATTATTAACTAGCTTTTGCCCGCGGCTTCACCCGCGTGGAAGTCGGAAAATATCCCACGGGAACGAAAATCCTTCCTTATTCCTTGTCTACATTATAAAGGGAACCTCTGTGCAAAATTTCAGCTTTCTAGGTCCAAGGGTTTGGGCTGGGCGTTGATGAGTCAGTCAATCAGTCAGTCGGTCGGTCAGTCAGTCAGTCAGTCAGGACTTCTCTTTTTATTTATATAGATATGATAAAGCAAAAAATACGTGTCTAATTTTTTGCTGAAACATGTTTCATCAATACGCCGTTAGTCGCTCAATGAACACTGGCTTGAAACCAAATTATCGCTATCACTAAAACTTCCTAACAAACCTACTCTCCTATCTCAAGACCCTCTACAACTGAGCCCACACCTCACACCGCCAGCTCGCAGCGCCACAAATGGCTTTCCAATAATCCGGGCTTTGACGCGCCTCCGTCCGCCAGACCCTCAAATTAGTACTCAACGCTATTGTCCAACGTCCTGTTGAATGGTGCTAATCTTTGTGGCTTATTGGTAAGTTTGATTAATAATTTCGATTTTGATTTGAATCTTTTACTTTAAAGTCAATGTAACATAACTTCCAAGTTAATGTATGAATTAGGTATAATATAATAGAAGTATAGGAGTATTTTTGCTTTTCAATTCATTTCATCATTTTTGCTTCGTATAATAGTTGTCATTCGTGGATCTTTGACAGTCGTTACGAGCCGTCTGAAGCCCGAAAGTCTGACAACCAGTCTTACCAAGGGGTATCGTATTACCCAGTTACTGGGTTGTGGAGGTCAGATAGGCAGTCGCTCCATGTAAAATACTGGTATTCAGCTGCATCCGGTTAGACTGGAAGCCGACCCGAACATAGTTGGAAAAAGGCTAGGCAGATTGAATAAGAGTATTTGTAACCCGCCTGTAGCCTCTTTTCCCTAATGGTTGGATCCCCGTGTCGGGAAAATTTATCTCTATTTTCTTCACAATAATAAGCTTAGTAACAGCCTGGAGTAGTTCCCAATTAATAACAACATGCTGGACTTCTATTACATAGTGTAGGATTTAAACATTAATAAATAAATAATAAATACCCTTGGACATTTCACACAACGCCATCTAGTCCCAAGCTAAGCAACCTAATGCTTGAGTTATGGTAACGAGATGGCTGATAAACTACTTATATACATTTTTTTTTTGTAAATACATACATATTATAGATAGAAAAACACCCAGACTCGGAACAAATACTTGTAGGTCGTACAAATATTTGTTCCGTGCGGGAATCGAACCCGCGACATGCTGCGCAGCAGTCAATCGCTCAACCACTGCGCCAACCGTGTCGTTGAATAATAATAATCTTAGTTACAGCCTGGAGTAGTTCCCAATTAATAACAACATGCTGGACTTCTATTACATAGTGTAGGATTTAAACATTAATAATAATAATAATAATAAGTCGGCTGGTGCCGCCACGTCATTTAAAATTGTCTAAGGGGCCTCTGCGAGTTGGCTTCGGCCCCTCGTACGCCTTCCAAAGGACCGGGACCCCAGGGTCCCGAGATATGTCAAAGAAGATATAATAATAATAATAATAAATATCCTTGGACATTTCACACAACGCCATCTAGTCCCAAGCTAAGCAACCTAATGCTTGTGTTATGGTAACGAGATGGCTGATAAACATTATTAGCGACATGTGCCAAACAACTCTGCTTAAGGCGAAAGCGCCACGGTAGCCCGCGAAATTCAAAATTTCTTACGTTTTTTTGCAATTTGTAGGTCAGTGTGAGCTTGTATGTTGATTAAAATATGATTCGCAGCCGTAGCTAATATGGCTTTACAGAATCATAATCATTAGAATCAGCAATACAACTCCATAAGTTAGCATTTACCTCAAATCTAGCGATTTCATGAAATCATGAGGTTTGAGGTAAATGCTAACTTATGGAGTTGTATTGAGCAAATTAGCTACGGCTGGGAATCATATTTTAATCAACATACAAGCTCACAATGATCTACAAATTGCAAAAAACGTAAAAAAAAATTGAATTTCGCGGGCTACCCTGGCGCATCATCCTTAACCCTTCGGTAACGAACACATGTGTCCTCGTAGCCAAGTTTGTATTGAACCGTTTCACTTCCAAGCAGACATTGTCGTTGACGCGGATCAATTCCGTCCGCGCCGGGACTAACTCATAGTGGTGAGCGGATCGATGGAGGCTCACGTCTGTCTGAGCAGTTAGCTCGGAACAGGTGACCTAGCTTATGTGTGGAGATTAATTTATAGGGAGACGGCGTAAGTCAATACAGAACTTGAAATTTTGTGAAAGTTGAAAAACATAGATTGATGAAGAAGTCGGCAATAACCTGTTAGTATTAAAACCTGCCAGTACTACGGCTTCCAGTCTAACCGGATGCAGCTGAATATGACTCGGTTCGTTAAAGAAAGGAATCTAAAATGGCGGTGCTTATCATGTTATCTCGCTTGCACACTAGTACTGCACTAGTGTGAAAGCGAGATCACATTCCTTTCTTTAATGAACCGAGTTTTACCAGTATTTTACATGGAGCGACTGCCTATCTAGCCTCCATGTATTACTGGGTAATACGATACCCCTAACGACCCGTAACGACTGTCAAAGATCCACGAATGACAGCCGGTACCAACGGCTTAACGTGCTTTCCGAGGCACGAAGGAGTCTCGGTGTGTAAAGATGGTCACCCATCCACGCACCAAGCCCGGCAAGCGTAGCTTAATCTGATGGATCTGATGGATCGGCTGTTACTACTAAGCCACGAGCTCCTAAAAAATAATAGAAAATGGTAACATAAAATCGCTATAAGCTTATGGTTGACACCAATCCAAACACAATATACGCGAAATACCAATATGTAACGTTATCCAGACTTCCTCCCGCCATCACTACACTTGCTACCCACGAAGGACATATGTCACAACTTTCACACGGCAAAACAGACCGTATTACTTTCACTTAAGGTTGAAATTGAAACTGATGAAAGAGAGATTATGTGTTGAAACACGGTTGGGTAGGAAAAAGCTTTTGTTTGTTGTATTTAAATGATTATATTTCGGTCAAAAAGATAATATGTGATAGATGAGACATGTTGCATTGAACATGGAATTATAGCATTTCCCATATACTTTATATTGGGGTTGGCAGTTACGTCATTGGCTCATACTGTAGTGAGATAATTTGTCGGTCAACATGATTAGCAAGGGGGCTGAGTCCCCATGGTTCGCGGGGTGAACGCACGACCGTTTTTAGAAAGCCTATTCAAAATATTAATCTGTTGTCGATAGCGTGTTATTTTTGTTATTAAGAAGCATTAAGGCACTTTATCACCTCTCTCACTCACACGGGGCCAAACTTTTTAAAGAATGTTAAATTTAAAGATTTTTTTTGAAAAATGTAATCAATTAGCGAACTAGTAAATATAGTTAGTATATAGCGATCGAGAAAAACACTTTTCGATTAAACTTTGAATGTAAGGTGAAAGGATAAGTACAAAACTAAAAACTAGACATTGTTACGTTAGTTTTTTTATAAAAAAAATCTATAAAATACAATGGGGAATCAGAATAATATTTAATTGAAAACCTACCAAAATTTCTAATACTGCACTTTAGGCTCAGGTGGACAGAATAGGTAATTATTAAAAACACATTTTTATTGTGGCATTTATTTAACTCATCTGAAAAACAAATAATACTTTTTGAGCTGAGTTTAAACACAATAGAAATCTGTTTTAAATTGTTAGGTACATATTAAATTAATATTGTATTTAGTAGTTCGCTACTTGATTACATTTTTCAAAAGAGCATCTTTTTATTTAAAAATCCTAAAAATTAATTCCCGCGTGAGCGAGAGAGGTGACATATTGCGGGCGCCCTCTTAAGCCTGTCAAAAACTAGATGTTAAAGTATCGTCATGTGTAGAAGTTCTTAGGAATCCTAACGTCAGGCTAGAAATATCGAATATCTGGTGAGATGGAAGTAAGTTTATCGTGTTACCCAGTAACTGGGTTGTGGAAGTCAGATATCCAGTCACTTCCCGTTAAATACTATTGTTCAGCTGCATCCGACTGTAAGCCGACCCCAACACAGTTGGGAAAAAAAACTAGGAAGTAAGCTTCGTCTATGTTTTAAAATCTTATACAACGTGTAATGCTAAATGCGCAAAACCTCTTAAGGGGTCATTGTACTCATCATTATGAACAACTTTTACTATGGGGCCAAACCTGAAATCGCGAAAAAAAAATCAGCTGTTCAGTACATTTTGACGAAATTTGCGAACATAAATGTACTGAACAGCTGATTTTTTTTTCGCGATTTCAGGTTTGGTCCCATAGTAAAAGTTGTTCATAATGATGAGTACAATGACCCCTTAAGAGGTTTTGCGCATTTAGCATTACACGTTGTATTTACGCCACGAAACAGGATTGCAAAAACACAAATCAACTTTCCTTCGTCGAGCCCGTATTTTCGTAACCCGAAAAAAAATCTTAGAGAGAATTAAGTAATTTCCCTATTTCATGAACAAAGGGTAATAAAGTGCGCGCTCGGAACTCTTACAAAAGACGGTGGTAAGGGATGACGTCACGAAGAAGGGGGTGAGGGAGGGGGCGCCGACAGCGATACCCTGCGCGCACTTAAGATGGTGTGTTGTTACCGGTAGGGTTGTTGGTTAGGGGGATGGGGTAGGTTGGTAGCAGATGGGGCAATCGTTTGTGGGTTGGAGTTTTGTGCCTACGTGGATGGGATGTCGTTGAACTGATACATAATTAATTATTTGTAACGGTTATTAATAGAATGACTGTTAAAACTCTATAAGATCACGAAGAAACGTTTTAAAAAATTGTTTTGGGTATTAATTATTAGTACTTTTCTTGTAACCTATCCCAAAGAGTGCGCCATAAATTTCGAAAACATTAAATATGCATTTACACAACACATTTTATCATCTCGGGTTTTTTTGCAAATACTTTTTAAAATATAACTGAGTACAAATGAAATGCCTTGTTCCTAAAATATGTCTAATGCCTGTAAGAGGCTTCCTCGATGTAGGTACAAAACCACAAACGCAGTTGTTCCTACTTACTCTTTGGTGAATCTTGGTAAGGAGGGTGAGCACTTTATGGACATCCACAGGTGGTTAGCCATTTTAGCGGCTATATTGTTATGCGCCATATTAGAGGCTTGCGCCTTTAAAAGGTTTCGAGATGTGAAGACGGAGTTGGGATAAATTCTGGTTTTGTTTGTGGTCTGGTTGTGTGGATTATGTTTTGTTTTGAATATGCGATTTGCTTATAGCGTTACAATTCATGTGCCCTGTTAATGATAGTGTACGATTGATTAAAAGGCCTGTTTTTTCCAGTGAAGGTAGCGTATTCGTTTTCCATAAGCAGTAAGCCGACGTACGAACGGACTTAAAAATATCGCGGCGATTTTTTTTCGCGCACTGCATTTTCAACGCTCTGCTTAGCGCCGAGAGTTGAAAATCCAACAGTGTGTTTTTCGACGCGCTGGGATGCACTCTGTTGTTGTTAGGTTGGATTCTCGAAGCTCGGCTCAATACCGAGAGTTGAAAATCCAGTGCGCGATAAAATCCCGCCGCGATATTTTTACGTCCGTGCGAACGTCGGCTAAGAGTGTACGACTTATGGAATATCCTAAAAATATTTGTTCCGCATTTTGTCTATTAAGATTATTGCAGAAGTAGGCAGCTTCCCAATTTATGCGCCACATGTGAACCTTGTTTTGAAAGCATGCATTAACACACGTTAGCTGCAAGTTTTGTGACATCGGTTGGCCGGTAGAAAGGCCACTCTTTTTTTTAATGTTTACACACAAATTATTCATTCCTATTCCCAATGAATAATTTGTGTTTTAATAGTCACAAATTATTAATTCCTCGTTGACGATGTCGTCATCGTCAACTGATGATATTTATTTTTGTAAGTAGGTTTTCACAAACACTTTTATACGTCAATGTAAATTATAACTAGATGAGCTCGCTTGTAGACAATGCTACCTATATAAAAGTACGTGTGACATACCTTGGTCAGGCTTCTCGATCTTGTTCGGCGTCAGCCTCCGGTCCGCCAGCGCTGAGCTCGGCTGCTTCGGGCTGTTCCGTTTCGAACTGCTGCGAGACATCACCAGCGATTGAGGTATCTGTGAAAAGAGTGGTCGTATTAGAACGGTATTAAATGATAGTAGTAAACACATAGACTTATAAAAAAAGTTGGACTCCGCGCCACGCATATCGAAAGTGAAGCACCGGACCGATTGTACAAACACGCCTCGCGCACACATTTACATCATAGTATGCCGACCGGCCGCAATTACGTGACACGAGCGACGGCGTCTTTGCAGGTACTCAAATCATGCACAGATAGATCGGTACGGTGCTTCACTTTCGATATGCGTGGCGCGGAGTCCATCTTTTTTTATAAGTAAGTAAAGACACATGAGTGCTAGTCCGACTCGCACTTGAAAAACTTTTTTTTATTTATAAGTCTTGATACTCGAGAGATGCTCGAGGAGCTCGTGGCTAAGTAATAACAGCCGCACGGGTCGATCCATCAGGTTAAGCTACGCTTGCCGGGGTTGGTCAGTGGACCATCTTTACATACCGAGACTCCTCCGTGCCTCGGAAAGCACGTTAAGCCGTTGGTCCCGGCTGTCATTCTTGGATCTTTGACAGTCGTTACGGGTCGTCAGAAGCCCGAAAGTCAGACAACCAGTCTTACCAAGGGGTACCGTATTACCCAGTTACTGGGTTGTGGAGGTCAGATAGGCAGTCGTTCCATGTAAAATACTGGTATTCAGCTGCATCCGGTTAGACTGGAAGCCGACCCCAATATTAGATTATAGATATTTGGGAAAAGGCTAGGCAGATGATGAGATGATAGTAGTAAAGATACCTAAGTGTGCTAGTCCCACACGCACAAGACCGTTTTTTTTTCAAAATTTTTTTTTCTAATAATAAAAAACCGGTCAAGAGCGAGTCGGACTCGCGCACCGAGGGTTCCGTTCCGATTTCTGAAAAAGTAAGCTATTTAGAGACATCGTTTTATTTTTCCTATAATCTTTACATAGACTCCTATCACATAGAATAATTTCAGATTTTTCTCTAAGCAAACTTCGGAGATAATGGGGGGGGGGAATGGTATTTTTATTTACATTTTTCATCAGAAGTCGAAAACTATGCGGCCTAAAAAAAAGAAAGAAAATGTTTGAGAATGTGCAAACAGCGCTCTTTCATATGATACCCACATGCCCTAGTAGCCCTACTTTGATTTTTAAGATCCCCTTTCAGTCCCTGTTGCAAAAAAAAAACATAAATATTTTAAATTCTTTTTTATTTGCAAAATAGTTGGGTCAACGTCATCTATAACTATTCTAAATTTCAAGTTGATAGCATTAGTAGTTCTTGAGATATCCAGCTGTGACAGACAGACAGACAGACAGACAGACTGAATGACGCCATAAGGGTTCCTTTTTTACCATTTTGGTACGGAACCCTAAAAATAATAGTTAATACTCACAAGTTTATCGGAGCGGTCCCCGGACGGCAACCTGGCGATGGTGACGTCGGCGGAGTCCTCGGGCGGCGGCGGCTGCTGCAGCCAGTTGTACTCGCGCTTGTCTACCGGCACGCCGCGCCGCTCGTAGTCCGTGGCCTGCGTTCTGCCCACACACCGCTTGTTACTGGTTAGCACTGGCCCTGCAGGGCCGTGCCGCGACCTCAAACAAGATCCATCATGGTTCCGTTGACAACAAAAGATGGTGCTATACAACGTGTAACGCTAAATGCGCAAAACCTCTTAACGGGTCATTGTACTCATCATTGTGAACAACTTTTACTATGGGACCAAATCTGAAATCGCGAAAAAAAAATCAGCTGTTTAGTACATTTATGTTCGCATAATTCGTCAAAATGTACTGAACAGCTGATTTTTTTTTCGCGTTTTCAGGTTTGGTCCCATAGTAAAAGTTGTTCATAATGATGAGTACAATGACCCCTTAAGAGGTTTTGCGCATTTAACGTTACACGTTGTATAGGGTGGAAGGGACATCGACGCACAAACGGTTACCACGTATTCAGTACATCATTCTGAGCCCCCCTATACACCACTATTTTTTAATTAGTACAAATACTTAAAGGGCTTATTAGAAAAGGTCTTGTTATTATATATGTAAGATCTCAATAAATAATATTCATAAACAGCAAAGTTATTGGCGTTTGTTGATATCCCAAAATGTCACTCAATGTATGGAAATATTGTACAGCCTATTCATAGTTGTATTTATTTTCTCGCTCTCGCATTCGCGTGCTCTCGCTCGAACTTGCCCCGCCTCCAACAGCTATTATCGTATCATAATCATGAATTTACCAATTATGACAAATTTTCGTGGACAATTTTGGTATTTCGTTTTTTTTACTTTTGACTACACAAATATGATCAGTAACGGGTACGGATAGAGCCCCATTTTTTTTTGTACTAATTAAAAAATAGTGGTGTATAGAAATTTTTCATCGGTTATTGAAAAAAAAATCTGATCTTCCATACATTTTCACCGTGTAGGCATTGCATTATTGTAGGAAACTGCAGAATTTTTTTTCAATAACCGATGAAAAATTTCTATATAGGGGGGCTCAGAATGATGTACGGAATACGTGGTAACCGTTTGCGCGTCGATGTCCCTTCCACCCTGTAGGTCGTATACAGGGTGTAAGTGTAAACAGTGGCAAAATTTTAAGGGGTCATTGTACTCATCATTAACATCTTTTACTATAGGACCAAACCTGAAATCGTGAAAAAAAAATCAGCTGTTCAGTACATTTATGTTCGCATAATTCGTCAAAATGTAGGGAACAGCAGATTTTTTTTTCGCGATTTCAGGTTTGGTCCCAAAGTAAAAGTTGTTCATAATGATGAGTACAATGACCCCTTAAAATATTGCCACTGTTTACACTTACACCCTGTATAAGGTCCCATTAAAATAGATGCGACAAATTTTCACAGGGTGTTCTACCCATGAATATGAACAACTTTCACGATGGGACTAACTCTGAAATCGCGAAAAAAAAAATCATAGCTGCTCCCTAAATTTTGACGAGTTTGGTGTAGATAAATGACTGAACAGCTGTTTTTTTTTTCGCGATTTCAGAGTTATTCCCATAGTGAAAGTTGTTCATATTCATGAGTAGAACATCCTGTGAAAATTTGTCCATCTATTTTAATGGGACCTCATATAGCTCGTCTCTCTTTCACACTGGAATCATGATAGATCCGTGATCTTTTTCTCTTTCACACTGGAATCATGATAGATCCGTGATCTTTTTTCACGTCATAGTACGGCTCCAGGACTACTTCGTTGTTTTGGTGTATGTGATGTGGAGCAATGAGGAAAATGTCGCAAGGAAATTTGAGTATGAATATGCTAAAAGAATATGTATGGATAGCTAAAAGAGTAGGTGAAGACCACAGAAACGACGGAATGGACGGTGTGAAAGATGATATGGCTAAGAAGGGGTGACTACCGAGATGAGGACTAATCAAGAAGTATGGAAGAAAAATATATGTTGCGTCACCCCCAAATACATTGGGATAATATCATACAGTAACAGCGGCTTTTGAACGGTATTTTGAAGTAAATAAATAAAATGTGACTAACCTTAAGCTTTCATAACAGTCTAAACATACTACGGCATAATCGCCATTTTCTAATAATAATGAATTTTCAGTCCGCCTTTGCACTAAGAATGGGAATTCCTGAAACAAAGAAAACATTATTAAATTAATCATAACAAAACTATTACTGATGAAATTGTCATTGTAATTTATATTAAAGGATCTAGCCGTCTCAATTTTAAGATTGTAAAGACGTAACGAAAACGCAAAATATGTCTTTTTTTAATCACGAATCTGCAGATTCGAGAAAAAAATACATAAGTATTGTGCGTTCTCGTTACGTGAGAACGCACAATACTTATGTATTTTTTTATCACGACTCTGCAGATACGTAACGAAATCGCATGACGTGTAATTTTTTTAATCACGACTCTGCAGATACGTAACGAAATCGCACGACGTGAAGTTTTTTTAATCACGACTCTGCAGATACGTAACGAAATCGCAAGTTTTTTTAATCACGACTCTGCAGATACGTAACGGAATCGCACTATGTGTAGTTTTTTTAATCACGACTCTGCAGATGCATAACGAAATCGTACTATGTGTAGTTTTTTTAATCACGACTCTGCAGATGCATAACGAAATCGTACTATGTGTAGTTTTTTTTATCACGACTCGGCAGATAAGAAACGAAATCGGTCGTTTTGTCATTTTTTAATCACGACTCTGCAGATACGTTACGAAAACGCACGATGTGTAATTTTTTGAATCACAACTCTGCAGATACGTAACGAAATCGCCCGATGTGTAATTTTTTGAATCACAACTCTGCAGATACGTAACGGAATCGCACTATGTGTAGTTTTTTTAATCAGGACTCTGCAGATGCATAACGAAATCGTACTATGTGTAGTTTTTTTATCACGACTCGGCAGATAAGAATGAAATCGGTCGTTGTGTCATTTTTTTAATCACGACTCTGCAGATACGTTACGAAAACGCACGATGTGTAATTTTTTTAATCACGACTTTGTAGATACGTAACGAGAATGCACAATATCGTCACCGTGCAATGAAAACCTCGTAAAGAAAAAAAAAATTGTTTTTCTTTTTAATAAATTGTTAGGTAAAAAAAACCCGTAATGCATATTCAGAACAAACGTGCACAGCTCTAAGATGCTTCTAAAGCTATATATTGGATTATAATGAGAACCTTAGCCCTGGGGCCATTTCTCAGACAGTTTTTATCATCTCCTGTAAAATAACGTTCATTGAAATTACGAGGTTTTCACTGCACGGCGACGATATGTATTTTTTTTTTGTAATTTCATAGTTCATAAGAATAAGATTTCATCGATACGTATTTACATTCATAAGGACCAATTCTATGAGTGGTGAAACTGACGATTGTAATCCACGCTCTTCAGACAAGTAAGGAGTTAAATTTCATTTTTGTTACCCCATTTATTATCATCTGTCTAGTTAATTCATAGCCTAATACATAAACCAGCCTCACAATGGAAACCTTTAGCTTCAAATATAACGTTAACACTTTAAGCCGTATTAAACTCGATCTTAATTTAAATACTACACTTTAATTATCAGTAGCTGACAAATGATCGATAGAAAGCTTGCTCTCATTAATCATGATATTATGACGGCTCGCTCTTAGTGTACGTCACTCGAGAGCACTTATTTAATTGTCAAGTGCTGAATGAGGGGCAATCTGCTCAGTGACACTATTCTTTTTATTGCCGCCGCGGGCTACGAACAAAAAGCTCTCGGAGCGCACTTAAATTTGGACTGCCATCTCAAGTCGAGACCTCTCGACAGACAATACGCTCCTCTCTGTCTAACTCGAGGGCGCAAGGCGAGAGCGGCTCTCCTCCGTCCCTGTTCCGCCGTCCCCCGGTGGAGTCTGAGTACGCCCCGCCCAGTGGTTTAGTGATTTGATGCTGCGTGAACTGATTCAATTGTTGTTCGAGGAGACCCGTCCGAAAACGGGCCTTAACAGCTCTCGTTAAAGACGAAACAACTCGCATACGATGATGTACTCACTTTAATAGGTAGCGCCCTAACTCGTTTCCTGTACGTCTTGATGCCGCACAGATGGCAGTGGTAGTCGTGAGTGTTGTACACTCTTCTCTCGGGAGGGTAGCCGCCTAACGCTTCGTACCTGCAACAAGGGGGCCTTATAGCGAATACCACAGAAGGCTGGAGAAAAAAAAAAAAAAAAAAAGTAAAAAAAGTTTATTGATTCCTAAAGTGCATGTTGTAGAATAGCTTCTCGCCTGGAATAAGCAAATTGATGTAAGATATAAAGATTACGAGGACGCCCTAGGAAGATATATAGTGACCTTATTGGTGATGTTCTTGGCTAAGTAATAACAGCCGCACGGGTCGATCCATCAGGTTAAGCTACGCTTGCCGGGGTTGGTCCGTGGATGGGTGACCATCTTTACATACCGAGACTTCTCCGTGCCTCGGAAAGCACGTTAAGCCGTTGGTCCCGGCTGTCATTCGTGGATCTTTGACAGTCGTTACGGGTCGTCAGAAGCCCGAAAGTATAGATTTTTTATTGTTATCTGCACCCAGGTGTGCAGATAAGAATAAAAAATCTATTGTGTCTGCTAATTGGCGTGCGACGGGTTAAGGGGTATCGTATCACCCAGTTACTGGGTTGTGGAGGTCAGATAGGTAGTCGCTCCATGTAAAATACTGGTAGCTATTCAGCTGCATCCGTTTAGAGTGGAAGCCGACCCCAACATAGTTGAGAAAAGGCTAGGCAGATTGAGGCAGATTGACTCACCTCCTCCACTGGCTGAGTAGCGAGTGGTAACAGAAGGTACAGACTAGAGCCGAGCCATTCTCACGCAACTGCTCCGCGTTTGGATGACTCTGTCGACAAATATAAAACATTATTAATACTTTTACGCTGTTCCGCCGCGCGATATAAAACTTCATGCACACGAAACGTAATTAAAACATTATTCTGTCCCTGTTATCTTCAAACGATTGACGGAAACAGGACGATGTTTTCGAAAGCGCCGGGTAGCCCGCGAAATTCAATTTTTCTTTAAGTTTTTTGCTATTTGAAGGCCAGTATCAGGTTTTCTATTGATCAAAATATGATTCGCGACCGTAACAATTATGTATTGACAGAATTATAATCAGCAAAATCATCAATACAACTCTCTATCTTTGAACTACCCGACTGAATGTCTATTTCATGAAATCATGACATTAGAGGTCACGGATATCGAGGGTTAAGGCTTGGAGGCGTGGCACATGTCATCTGTCATGTAAGCAAAGGGGCGGGCACTATCTAATGCCCGCCCCTTTTGAGTATGTGTGCAATAAGATAGCACAAAATTTCGTCGAAATACTCATCATGTGTGCCGTAATTTCTTTTGTTTTTGTGTGAGTTTCAGGAGTGGGGAAAAGGTGGCGACAATTGAACTTGAATAAATATAGAGTGAAGGCATATCTCCGGATATATATGTTTGAGGCCAATTGTAACGAATCTCTAAACTCGTATTTATTTATTTATTATTCTAACAATTATATTTCTTTCAATACATATTTGTTACCAATCAATCAATCATTTATTTTGTAAAACATAGGTATGATTACAGATAGTGTATAAAAATAAGTGCGCTATGTTTTGCCAATATATGGCGTCCAAAATTAACACAAATAAGTATTACAATAAGGTGGCATGTCAATAGTACATTAAAAAAATAATAAAAATAATAATTCAATTCAAAATATGTCAAAAACCAATCATTACATTTTTTTTAAAAACACATTCATAATAAAGCAATAACAGTTACAGTCGTTTCTTACAACCTGCAACCTGACAATGACCTGCAAATTTCAAAAACCCCCCCTTATGTGTTTAGCGCTAAACGCACTTAGTGATTAGTGGTTCAAGCGGCCCTTAGTTAAATGGTATCACCTGGTGCGTGAGCAGGCAGGGGAAGTAGGGCGCGTTGCCCTGCGGCTGGCCGTACAGGATGCGCGCCAGCGTGAAGTCCGAGTGCAGGCCGCACAGGAAGCAGTAGATCGACGTGCACGCTGCGGGAGGAACACACGTCAACAACAACAGGGGCAAGGGGAACCGGCTTTACTGAACCTAACCACAGATTAATACAGATGGGACACTCCGCAGTTTAGGTATGAAGCTACAAGTACGCGGCGGGCCCATCTCACGGGGCAAATCAGTAGGTCAGAAGGTATAAGAGTTACGCGATAGAAAGAGAGACAACTTGTAGGTGAATATAACTGTAGGTAATTAACGCTCTGCGACCTGAATTGCACTTTGTTGTATAGTAGCAAGAGTCGCTTTTTATTTAAATGATTTTGCGGAGTGTCCCATCTGTATTAATCTGTAACCTAACTCAAAACTTGATTGCATGAAACAGCTCAGCAACAGGAGGAGCTCGTGGCTAAGTAGTAACAGTCGCACGGGTCGATCCATCAGGTTAAGCTACGCTTGCCGGGGTCAGTCAGTGGATTGGTGACCATCTTTACATACCGATGCCTCCTTGCCTCGGAAAGCACGTTAACCCGTTGGTCCCGGCTGTCATTCGTGGATTTTTGACAGTCGTTACGGGTCGTCAGAAGCCCGAAAGTCTGACAATCAGTCTTACCAAGGGATATCGTATTACCCAGTTACTGGGTTGTGGAGGTCAGATAGGCAGTCGCTCCACGTAAAATACTCGTATTTAAATGATTTTGCGATGTGAATCTTCTAATAAATAATAAATAAATATCCTTGGACATTTCACACAACGCCATCAAGTCCCAAGCTAAGCAACCTAATGCTTGTATTATGGTAACGAGATGGCTGATAAACTACATATATACATTTTTTTTTGTAAATACATACATATTATAGATAGAAAAACACCCAGACTCGGAACAAATACTTGTAGGTCGTACAAATATTTGTTCCGTGCGGGAATTCTGTACTTCTTCTGTACTTGTACTATTGTGTATTCTGTGATAAAGCTCTCAATCGGCGACTAGAAAAACACTTAGCGGCATCTCACAGCAAAGTTTTTAACAAGGTACCATAATGAAAGCCATTGACAGCTGAATGATATTAACAAACAGCGCCATCTACGCGAAACTAGGTTTCTTCCCGCGGTGACGGTGATCCGATTTTCAAGGAAATGTCCGTGATCATCCGGCACATTGTGGAGATTTTACATCCAAACACACAACAAGGCTTACTCCGCGAGACCATCATAGTGGACAGAAACACACAGCAAAGTTTATTTGTGTTCAACTTTATTACGACGTAGGAAGGTTGATAATCCAATGGCATTTAAAACCGTGTTGAGTAAAATAGCTTACCATTATTACTAGCGACCGTCCGGTCAGACGTGGTCGACGGTGGGGTGGGGATGACTCGCTCGCCGTTCATAGACGAGTTCGCCGGAAGGGGTGACGGGATATTGTATCTGAAACAAACAATGTTGATTTGTCTAGTTATCAAGTACAGCATAGACCCTAGCAGGTACGAATAACCCACGAGTATTATGGTGCGAAATGTTTTGGAACGAAGTTTTTTAACGTGGCCTGCGGTAGGAGTTGACTGGTAGAAATGGTCAGGTAACGAAAAAGCGTTCAAACACTCCATACGACTTTCTTCTTTCGAATTGTGAATTTGGTCCAAATGAAAATCCAAGATGGCGGCTGCGAAAATTTTCATTTTTTTCCATAATGGGTGTCGTTTTAATTGTTTTCGAGGGTGTTAAATCAGATAGTGAAGTTAAAATGAAAATTCAAGGTGGCGTCTGCGAAACATTCCAAATTCTTCGTCATGGTTGTCGTTTCCATAGTTTTCGAGGGTGCTAAAGCCGATAGTGAGGTTAAAATGTAAATCCAAGATCGCTGAACGTCCTTATTGTTTATATGTATCAGAACAAAACCCACCTCCTATGTTCTAAGGGCACTCGCTCCGCGTCCATGAGCTCCCACTGGCGCGCCAGGTGGCGCACGCAGCGACTGCACGCCAGCACGCGGCCGCCACGCGCTCCTCCGCTGGCGAGGCAGGGGAAGTGCATCGCGTGCGAGTTCATGTATTCAGCTGTTGTCGAGAGCCACTCCATCGACTGCTGCGGGAATAGGCCCGCGCACACGTAACATCTGGAACAAGCATTATAAATTACATTTCGATTTCTAAAGGACTATCATTATCATCATCATATCAACCGATATTCGCCCACTACTGGATACAAGCCTCTCCCAATCAGTCCTATCTCAATCCAGAGAATTCCCGCGACCTTCACAAGTGCTGTTACAAAAAATTATACTTATAAAGAAAGAAAGAAAAACAGTTTATTCACGAGAAAGTGACGCACATTGTATACATGAAAATTGTTTTTTACTAACGTTTGTTTTTAATAATTATGCCTAAAACTAAAACAAATGGGTATTTATTCTCTACCTACAAAAAGAACAATGACGGAAATACTTCTAAAACAACCCATAAAAACACGATTTGATCTTCAAGAATATCATTTTCATTGTAATCGTCCCAAAAAGAACTAACACTTTCATCAGTACGCTAGGTCAGGATTCCAAGTTCTTCTATGTGTTAGAAGAGCTTGGAAAAAAATGACATCGCCAGCCTAAGACAACGAAACGACTAACACTAATATCAACCGTACGTACATTCAGCCTAAGTTGATTTTACAATGACAAAGAAAAGAAGGTAGGCCTTTGCCATGCAGGGGGACACAGACGGCTGAATAGTAAAATGTCCAAAGAGCTGAACAAACCTGTACAGTCCCATGCCATTCTCTCCCGACACGATCTGGCTCTGCGGACTGCTAGACAACGCGTTCGACGGCCGCTTACTCGACTGACTCGAACTGGACTTGATGTCGTATGGCTTAAACCTGCAAGAGAAGAGGTTGTGTATCAGTCATACCGCATAAAACCAGCAGAACTGCTTTGAGTTCAGAAAGCATAATATGATAGCTCATTTTTTAACCAGAGTTATAAGTATTAAGGGGGATGCGCTATGGTAGCCCGCGAAATTCTTTTTTTTTTTGTTTTTTTTTTGCAATTTGCTGTATCTTGATAAAAACATGATACGCGGCAGTAAAACATATGTGTTTACATAATTTTAACTATAAAAATCATCAATACATCTCTCCAAGTTAGATTTCGTGCAGATTCTTCGAACGAACGAAATCTAACGAATCTGCACGAAATTTAACTTGGAGAGATGAATTCATGATTTTTTGGTTAAAATTATGTAAATACATGTTTTATTGCTTGCAGGATTAGAGCGGTTCGCTCCCTCTCACTGAGAGGAGGTCTGTGTCCCAGCAGTGGGAACGTTAGGCTGATTATGTACTATCTACTTTAACACGTTTCTGTAACATTTTGGTTCCCTTCCTTTTGTGTCAGTCAAAAATCTTACGTCTTTCGTTATACTGTAAGTACTTACCTAATATTGTTGGTGTGTGTGTTGTTGTGCGCGGCGTTCGGCTCGCCATTCTCGCCGTACGCCGGGTACTTGTGGGGGATACTTTTGTAACACGACGCGCATATTTGTACCATACCTGAAATGATACACATTGTCGATGTAATACATGCAAAAAAAAATAGATTAACCGCTGGGTAATACCTAAATTCTAGGTTGCTAAATCTGTTGACAAAAGATTTGCTTAAGCATTTTGCCAGCTAGCCAATCAAAACAGCTATCATGCGATCTGAGAGTTTTACTAAACAGACAGACCAGGCTAGAGGAGCTTGTGGCTAAGTAATAACAGCCACACGGGTCGATCCATCACGTTAAGCTACGCTTGCCGCAGTTGGTCTGTGGATGGGTGACCATCTTTACATACCGAGACTCCTCCGTGCCTCGGAAAGCACGTTAAGCCGTTGGTCCCGGCTGTCATTCGTGGATCTTTGACAGTCGTTACGGGTCTTCAGAAGCCCGAAAATCTCAGTCTTATCAAGGGGTATCGTATTACCCAGTTACTGGGTTGTGGAGGGCAGATAGGCAGTCGCTCCATGTAAAATACTGGTATTCAGCTGCATCCGGTTAGACTGGAAGCCGACCCTAACATAGTTGCAGCAGATTGATTGACACTAGATCAGGCTTTCAGTATCCAAGGATTAGGAAGTAACATTAGGTGCACAGTTACACACAAATAGCTTCTTCTTTAGACCACTCCACGTATTGAAATGAAAGCACCCATCAAGAAAGCCTTGTTGCTGCCTTCAAGGGTATCGTTTTCATGGTTTTCGTGCTAAAGCCGATAGTGAAGTCAAAATGAAGTTGGCGACTGCGTAAACTTTCAAATTTTTCGTCATGGGTGTCGTTTTCATAGTTTTCGAGGGTGCTAAGGCCGATATTGAGGTCAAAATGTAAATCCAAGATCGCTCGACGTCCTTCTTTTTTATAATGTATCAGAACAAAACCCACCTCCTATAAAACAAGGAAACCTCGACTCACCTTGTGGACTAATAGGACTGGTATCCGGATGAGGTTTGAGCGTCGTTATAAAAGGATAATAAGGTTCTCTTTCGGGGTTAGGACAGCAGTAGACCAGTCTTAGTTGCGAGCTGGGGGCACTGACCCCGCATACGTAACAGACGAAACTAGCGGTGGTTGAGGGCGCGGACGGCTGGCTGGCCGGCCGCTCTAAGGAAGGCGAATGCGTGTGGGCTACTAAGGACTTATCGCCGGAACTGGCGAGGCTAAGGGGTGAGGGGGGGAGAAGGGAGGGCGGCCGGGTCCGTAATGTGTATACTCGCTCGTTCGCCGGGACGGCACGCATCTGTAACAATGAGGATGGTTTTGTTAAATAAGCTGAATTCAGCACATAAGCAACTTTGTTAGTGAAGTGTTTGAAATGTGTTTGCACCTTTAAATTATTTAGAATTAGAACAACGGATACTCTTCCGGACCGTCATCGTGTTAAATGACAACACTTTGTTAAATTATCTGTTCTTCCGAATACACGCATTGGACGATTTTCCAAATACTTCAGATAGGATACTGTAGACCTAGTTAGTTGCTTGTGTCATGAGACTATTTATAGTGAATTTACTGACTTCAGCTCCCAAAGGTTAGTCTTTGGATATCAGTTTACCGTAATTGGGTTGAAAAGGTCACATAGCATTAAGACATATCATAACTTAGTACTTCTTGAAAAGTCAATGAAAGGTTAAGTTCTTGAGTCATCTTAATCTACGCCATATTAAGTCAGAACTCGCGGAAATAAAATAAGTTGTTTTTGAGACAAATAAGACACACGGGTCTAAGTGTACATTTTTAGATCAACGTCGAACATTTTACCCATGGGACTATGTGTGTCCAAAAGATCAGTTTAGCAAAGCTCTAGATTTTCTAGAACATTCCATAAACGCTCATTCCTTCCTTAAAGCACGTGCATATCGTCACGCAGTCATCGTAAGGTTATCAACTCCGATCGACCGCGCCGGGTCAATACTACGATACGCAATACAGACTAGTAAGAAATGAAATGATAATGTATGAAGTACGAGCGTCAGAGAATGCTGCCGCTAAAAGAGCTTTCAGATTACTCAGACCTGTTCACCGCACCGTGGTCTGAGGAGCAATTCCCGTATCTTTAAAAACAACCCGTACTTTTAAGAACAATTGTATTTTAATGTCTCAATCTATCAAAAATACCTAGAATTTTCCTACATTTTTGACAAGTTTTCGACAATGATAGTCGCTCAGATGAGATTTCGACTAGATTTTGAACGTTTTTAATTACGGGCTATCCGTATAGCTTGTTCGGACATGAGATTGTAGAATTCACCAACGATCTTGTAAATACAACGTACTTTTGTCTACAATACATCTTCTATTTATAGGTCATCCAAGTCGTTAAATGTTGATAATACCGTCAAAAGGATAGTGATGATAAGTATCAGGCGAAGTCATCGAAATTCGTTTAGTTAAATATGTATGAGAACTCCATTTACACACCATTCGTAGCATTGCCATTACTCAGACTACATCTGTTTGGTTAAGAACATGTTTAATCATGTTAATTTAAATTACATACTTGTATTAAGTCAATATTTCATTTTTAACCTTTAGGTGTAGATGTCCTGTTTTTAAATCTATATAAATAAAAAGAGAAGACCTGACTGACTGACTCATCAACGTCCAGCCCAAACCCTTGTACCTAGAAAGCTGAAATTTTGCACAGAGGTTCCCTTTATAATGTAGACAAGGAACAAGGAAGGAATTCCCGGTAGTACGTTCCCATGGGATATTTTCCGACATCCACGCGGGCGAAGCCGCTGGCAAAAGGTAATATAGAATTTGATTTTCTTTTAAAACTAGAGAACTATACGAGTAAACTCGCAGTGGGTGCCAGAAGACGGGCGTCGTCGCCGAGAGACCTAGGAAACGCTGGCGTGATGACTTAGAAGCGTTAATGGTAGGTTGGTCGGAGAAGACAACGTACAGTGCAAATCTGTGGGGGGGACCTATGCCCAACAGTGGGACAATTCAGGTTGAATAAAAAAAGTATACAAGTTATAAAGCATACAATAAAAAATATTATTGATAAAACATGTACCCAGTAACGTTGATAATGCGCAAAAAAACTGGATAAAAAGGTGTGAAGCGTATTTTATCAAAATCAAATCTTTCACTAAATTGAATCACTGATAACGTCGGCACAGCAATTATAACATGATCCATTTTTATCACCAGCTTTATCAGTAGAAATTTATCTTCACATATTATAACGATAAGTAATTTTTAAGAGTATTACATTATTATCTATGTTTACTATAACTCATGTATAATTAGGCTTTAAGATAAACGGCGTTATTATAATGCAGGTTGATAAGAAACGCTAATACTATAAAAGTAATGTAGGTCGTAGTATAGCCACTTGTGGCACGCCACATTTGCTATTTAGAACAAAACAAATATATTTATGATTTTGACCTAATGTTGACGTCATTCTTCTAAAACAAAATAAAGCTCAAGGAAACTGAAATTGTTTATGTAAGATTGTTTCATAACATGATTGGTGCCTAAAGCTTACTCTTATCAAAGGCCTAAGCTAAGTTTCTGTAACATGTTTGCTAATGATAATTCGACCTGAACCTTATTATAGTTTGACGCTTGCCATCTCGCTTGCTTCGTCAGTGCTTGATTATTACCTCCAATTATTTCCCACATCACCAAATATAGTTGTTCATATCTGACCATTTAACAACAATAGGCACAATATTGCAGAGGCTATCGCCCAGCATTCGATCTGCCCTCTGACCAGCGCGGTCGGGTCACAGGCCACATTCAAATCATATAAACAAACGATATCGCTCGACCGAATTATCAGTAGTAATGTTAGGAATAATTCAAGAAAGCTTTGTTAATAAACTGATTACACACACACAAAGACGTAAGTTATTTTCAAGACTTACTCAATATTATTCTTCAGATATTCCATTGACTAAATAATACTTCCATATTTTAAAATGCTTTTATATACAAGGTGTAACTGAAATGAAGGGATCATTGTACTCATGTTTATGAACAACTTTTACTAAGGGACCAATCCTGAAATCGCGAAGAAACACATTGATTAAGCGTACACACGATCATTAGCTGCTAATTTATTGCTGTAGCATGCATAAGATCATATTTGATCGTATATATTTTGTTGTAGATTTTGCTGCACAACCTGATCATTCGAAATAAGTTTAAGTTCTTTCAACATTCAGCTTTCGCTTCAGAACAACAAACTTGTTAATTTTAGCAAATGACTCACGTGATATCGCTCAGAATGAGCATAATAGTCGAAGTACCGATAATTTCTAGTGGTACAATAAGTGTCAGTATTACGATAGGTCAGTGCGTTATCTAGTGTCAACACTTTTTCAGAGTGCACTGCACCTAAGAGGTCGGCGGTTCATGTAGGTGCTTCTGATAATGTTAGCTTTTTATTATTGAATATTCCATGTTTAACAGTTTTGTTTTCTTTATTAATTTATGCTGCATTGAAGATAGTGTCCATTGGATTTATTATACTGTGTTGAATTGTGCTTGTTACAATTTCACTTGAAAATTATTGAAGGCGTTCTTTGGAGTGAGCAAATATTCTTTGAACTTTAGTTACTTTTCACTTCAAGGGATTTAAAAACAAGTTCATTGTTTATACATGGATCTGCTTCTGTTATTGTCTTACGGGGCAATTATGGTCAGTCTTGTTCTTCTTTTCAAGCAATGTTATGCAATTTTGCAATTAAGCAACCTTCAGACTCATCAATTACTTCGTTATCATAGTATCATCATCTCTTTTATTTAACTACCGATTTGACTATCATATTTGATGTCCTCATAAATCTTTAGGTGGTATCAATAAATTCCAAAGTTGAATATCCAGATATTCATAATGATTCATTAAAAATAAACATGAATAGTAATTTAATAAAAAAAAAACGTGTCGCCACAGGTGAACGAAGTCATCAGGAAGATAACGCCCGAAATGATGGCCTGATAACGGCTGATAATGACCATATGTCAGCTTATCTTAAGTGTCGATATAATATTCGGAGATATGGAAATAAAAATAACAGGCAATAAAAATATGACGTGTGTTTGGGTTCCAATGTGCAGGATATTGCTTTATTGAATAACCATTTTGTATAATTTGCTTAGGTTTAATTATTACTCTCTAACTACTCAAACTCAAAGCATTTATTTCAATTAAACCAATTACAGTCACTTTTGAATTGTCAAAGAGTTGTCAATCAAATCAAAATTAGAAAATTCGTATCTTTTTGCCAAATTGCTGCCTACACATTAAGGGGAGATTTCCATTCCTACCATGACTATTGTAATAACAATTCAGAATTGTATCTAGACTCGGGAACAGAAAATTCGAATCACTAGATAATAGAGACTTATCGTGTGAAAAATAATTAAATCAACAGACTGACTTCAGAACTAAAGAAACCTGATGATCAGCCATGAACCAAGTTTAGTTTTAGCTTTACTTTAAAATCTACAAAAATGGAAATGTCATGTGATCTGTGACTCGTTGAAGTGACTAACATCAACCGATCACAGTGAAGGAATAATTTAACAAATCAAAATAAAAAGGCTTTCATAGACCAAAAGTTGGTGAAAAAGATGGTAAATTACATACCTACAAACTTACGTATAACAAAGAAAGATAAACAACCGACCTTTCCGATAGGGACCTTTCCATTTACCCGTTGATATAATCTAAACATTTATTACTAAAAAGTTTCGTGTATTTCGGCATTAAACAGATAAGTAATCTCATAAGCCGATTTACTTTGCTAAACGTAAAGTGTAAAGATAAAATGTCAAAGCCTGATAAAATAACGGCAGAATTTATGCAGTACCTATGACAAAGTAAAAATAAAGACGTAGCTGACTACGACGCTTTCCAAAAATTTTTAATGAATTGATTGAAGGTCTAGAGTTGAATGTATTTTGCAGTAACAACCATGAAAGATAAGTTACATTGAATAAAGTAGCCATTGCACTTGTTCAAAACAAGTAGGTGCTACTAATACCTGCCAGGGTCGCGGGTTGTTCGAAAGACTTAGCTTAAAGACTGGCCCTGCCATAGGCAACTGAAGGAACACGGGTGGGTTTTAGCCAGTAAAAGTCGGACACGCCCTCCCGCTCCGCCCAGAGAGAGAGAAGTCATTTGATGATTACCCACCCAAAAAAAAAACAAAGAAAAAAGGTGCTACCAATATTATTCGGATAATCCTATACATAGATGGATAGCAGAATACTTGATTGTACACCAAAATGTTAATAGGGAGACGCCTTTTGTTCGGAGACCCGGAACATATCAATACACTCTTGTACAATATACAAGAAAAGAGTTCAACTGTTGTAAACTTCAACTAAACAAGTAAATCGACTTTTGCCAACTTAATGATAATGACCCATCGTCGAACGATTTTATTGGAGAACTTGTTATAAGTTTAAGTAATTTCATTAGCTGCTCTCTTTTTAAACCCATCTTCCATACCATTAATCTTTTTGAGCTCTCCATGATAATATATATTGATTACCATTTAAGATAATATCTGGCTAATTACTAGTATTTATATAAACCACTAGCTTCTGCCCGCGACTTCACCCGCGTGAAGTTTATGTTCTTCCGTCCCACCCCGTCGCATCCGTCGCCTGCGCTGTTACTCCGTTTTCACTTAACGTTCTTTCTGACTTTTTTTTATTTCTGCTCAACTCCTAAGAGCCGTAGTGTGATTTTAAATAGCCTATAGCCTTCCTCAAGAATTGGGCTAACAAATGCAAAAATATTTTTTTAAATGCGACTGGTAGTTCCTGAGGTTACTCATATACAAATTACCTCTTTATAATATTAGAATAAATTGAATTACTTAAAAACATTCAGGGGATTTTTGTCTTTATCTTGAGTATGATTAATTAGATTTCTTCTTTCTTTCTAGCCATATCGTCATTCACGTAATCCATTCATCATTATGGAAAATGATAAGCAAACGTGTTCATTATGAATATTGGTATTATCTTAGTCACCGCCTACTACACCTTTATTTTAATTAATAAAAGAATGGGAGCGGTCAATTATTTGCCATGCACGTCACGTGCAAAGATAACGTAATCGACAAAGTAAAATTTAGCATTCACATTATCTTCAAAATCCGTGTGTATTATTATTGTTATCTGATAACTGATATGCCCGCAAAGTTCTGACATCATCTGACACAAAGTTCATCATGACTTATTTTATATTATTTTGTACACAAGATCAAACCTCATATTTATCTCAAAGACAATGGGTTAATCGATTATAATTTATAAACTATTTTCGTCAAAATAACTTGGGCATAATTAAATAATGAACGTGATTGCATTACTATAACATCATTACGAGATAGGTAATCGGATACGGAGAATGTCAGTGCTAAAAGCTTTTTTAACGAAAACATGTTCTCATTTTCAAAAGGAAACCAGGAGTATTACCGTTACTTATTCTTTAATCTCTTTTAATATTAATTTATTGTTTTAAGTAATCAGCAATTAATTATTATAAGTCTAGCTAATGAGTGACTAATTAATACTTTTTCATACCTACTTATATTAAAGTGTTCTTGTATATTCTTTTACAAAAAATATAAGGGACTTACCCCGTATCGTAGAAATTAAGTATTTTTAATCAGTATCCAAGTCTAATGTCTACTTATATTATGATCGTTGGTCGCACAGCTAATTTGTGAAATGTTAGAATCTCAAATTGAAGAAGAAAAACAGTTTCTTTTCAGTTTATAAAACTGTTTGAAGAACACACCTACAACGCCACATAACTGACCACTCCCAACTGTTTCTTACACTAGACACTATTGAGATCTGCTGAAACTCGAATGGTTTTACAAAAATTACTAATTGAAATATTGTAACCAAAACGTTTTGTGTATATTATTCCGTGCGTCATTAAAAGTATGGTGTTTCCATCTGAACACATACGAAGACACAAACTCTTGTACCAAATAACATGAATTTTAACACATGAATTTGTATCCGTCTTATGTTTTATCAATATATTGTTCAGTGCTGTAGTACATTGTCAATAATAATTAGTTTTACTCGAGTTAATAGAATAAATATTGCCAAGGAATTGTGAATTTAAAGAAGATGACGCATGTCGTTATTAAAATAAAAATTATTGTATTTTTTTTTTAAAAAAAGACTGCTCTAACCTCAAATAAATTGGGATGACGGCAATGATGAGAATGATGATGTTGTAATTTTTTTTGCGCTGGATATTGGGGTGGAGCGGTACCAATTAAACCAAAACTGAAAACAGCCCTTCGAGGAGCAACTGTGAATACTACTACACTTATTAAATACTTTTAAGTTATACTTACTCAATTTAAAAGGGAACCCGTCAGACCCATCTCAGCAAGAAAATATGTAGAAATAAATAAGTATTTTCCTATTACAAAATTTTAAGACAGTATTAGCTTTTATGAATCTTAACGGTTAATCAAGATCACCTGAAAATCTATTCGAAGAAAGGGTTCAAAAATATTCATGGCTGGATAAGCCATTTTGTCCAATGTTTTAATAGAGTATAGTTTCCATGGAGATGCTGAAATCTCACAAGATCCAAGCCCTCAAACAGATGTAACAACAAAAGTTGCAACAGTCGAAGTTCAATGAAAGTGAACAAATTAGAAGTCTGGTCGCTAATGCCAGTGTAAACGAACTGCAGACATCCGTGACCCGGTGCAGTATGAGAGTAGGATAAATATGCGAGGAGAGCTGCAATGTTTGTTGTGACAAGATAACAAGCTTCTGGGTTTCCAGTTGTGTTCATTCCTACAGCCCAGAATGAAGTTTCGTCAATAGATGAATATTGTAGATTAAGTCATCCATTACAATGATGGAATACCGATGCGAAGACATGGGTCAATGGCTGATAAATCTCGACAGACACAGCTGAATAAAATGCTAACAAATAGGAAAGCAATCGCTTAATAGGCAGTGGAGGCAGACATACGCAGACGTAACGAGCTGAAGTCATGATGAAAGTGAACAAATTAGATAGTCTGGTCGCTAATGCTAGAGTAAACGGACGGCAGACATCCGTGACCCGGTGCAACATGAGTGTAGGACAAACATGCGAGCGAGCTGCAATGGTTGTTGTGATAAGATAACGAGGTATGGCTGTGAGCTTAGGGTTCCTAGTTTTGTTGACAACTATAGTCCATAAACACTTAAACCTGTTTGTGCACGTTGCACGGGACTGGTCCGAATTTAAATGGTAAAGCCTCTCTTAGCTTTAAGCAATCCTCTAATTAGTTACCAGCACTTAATGTTAGAAATAAGCATCCCACATTGCTGGAAGGTCCAAAAAGTTAAAGTACAGACCAAAAAGAGCTTCCTATTGTTGGTGCAACACAGGATTTCAAAACAAATTAACACAATGCTTAGCCTAAGTAAGACCAAAAAAATATTAGAAAAAAATACTCCCGAGATACAGTCTCAACATTTTAAGTCATCACAATTTTGAAGGAAGCGGAGAGTGGACTCACGAATATTAGAAAGACCAATGACAAATTAGATCGATGACTCAATTAATCTTATCAGAAAGACCAAAACAAAATACTAGCAAATTAATGATGTTAGAGGATAGTCGGTTTGATCAAGATGGAAATGAAGGTCAGAATATCCCACTTCACCATCTCAAGACATATCAAAACAACACTTATGAAGCTCTCAAATAAGAGAGATTTATTAATAAACTCCCAAGTACCATATAACAAGTATTAAATTACCTACGTCCTATAAACACACAAGATATCGCATCAAGTATACTATTTCCTTCACTTATCTACGATGGCTTCGATAGCATCTCCCTGATTGCGATGCATGAACAAGATAAACATTAAATACTATGGTTATGAAATTCAAATAGCGATTAATTCCTATAATATTACACCCGTACATGGACGTGGTTGATTATGATATGTTTATTAATAAGATACAAGAATCTTATACATATTAATTGCACATGATACTAGTAACGGCGGGGAAAAGTCAAAGTGGTTTTATCAGTGTTTGTGCAAAGGTTGTGGTCGTGCGCCGGAGCCGGTAGAAACCGCGTTGTTCTTTTACGAAATGCAGTAAGCAGTTAGCAAGAATGTAGATGACGTAAAAGATAAAGAAGTGCTGAGATGGATGTGTGGAGTAACGAGAGTGGGTAGAGAAATAAATGAATATATTACAGTAAGTTTGAATGCATCGTCAATGGCAGAAAAGTTGCTAGGGAATCGTTTGTCTTAGTATGGGCATGATGAGGAGTGATGAAACGCATGTTACTAAAAGGGTGATGAATATAAATCAAGGAATTACAATTACTTAAAAATAATATCATGAGAAGATGGAGAAAACGGCATATTTATGACACATTTAATTACACAATCTATTGGGGAAACCTGAACTTATCTTTTTGAACGAGCGTGCGAAGCGTCTTTGCGAACTTTAGTGGTACATTAGTTGTTGCAAAAAAGGTTGTGCTCGCGAGGTCTACTGTCGCAGAACTACTAGTTCTGCGACAGTAGACCTCGCGAGCACAAACTTTTTTGAGATATCTAGTCTCTCAAGAGGTGTACATCCATTCAATAGAGACGTACGTCTGGCAGTGCATAAAAACAAAGCCCATCGTTTGTCTTTCAGGTCTAATAACATTAACAAAAAGCTCACACTATAATCTTTGTACCGATAATGCTGTAAAAGTACCGTTTGATTACTGAACGAACTCTGCTACGACTCAAACGAAGTTTTCCTTAAACATGGTAGATAAACTAATATCTATAGTCATCCTTATGAACCCAGACAGACTGCGTTTATACCGTCGTACTATTCTACACACAACAGTACTAGTGTTGTATGTCAAAGAGATTGGTGGGTTAGTTTTTGGCGGGAAAACGACGCATCAACTTTCTGGTCAAATTGTCTCCTTTTTAAAGCAGACAAAATGCGTCGCTATACTTATCAAAAGACTACCCCGTACCCAGGCATTAGTGAGGCACTCCAAGCTCTAAAGACTGTCACAAAGACGACGCTCTAAAAAGACGAAGTTTTTCTTTTGATTCCCTATACTTACGGCAGAGACCAAACTCATATATTTCTTATACATTACAATTTTCTACGAAAGCAACACTTGTATCTATTGACTTACAACTTATTTGTCCAAATAAAACATTGACATAAACTGCACTAGCACATTATCACGCGCGTTGCTATCAACGATGCGTGCAACCTGTCGCATTACCTTGCAGTTCACCGGCGCCCTATCTTCGTTTCCACACATTCGCACTAACATTGAAATAATCCACTAAATATCACGTGAAAACTGTATCATTATTTTATTATATCACTTATATTATTAAATTCACATAACACAGCCACTACAACACACATGAGCACACAAAATGACTTATCAAACGATAAGTTATCGATAGTTTTGGGTCTTGGTACAGACAAGGGTTATTATCAGGTCGCAGTAGAAATTGTTATACATAGACGACACGGTGGGACGAGACGTACGCTCGTTGGTAAGCGCCGCACGCGACTGGCGGAGCGGTCTGCGTTATCGTTTGTAGGTCAACCGGTAGCCGCCATCAATGATTGTATGTTCAAACATTACGATACTGGAGTTTACACAGATGACGTGCTCGTGAAAGTCGGTAAACTAAGTGGTGGTCGCGGTTCTTAGTTCTGTGGTTTAGGATGCAGTTTGAAGGATGTTTGTTCAAGGTATTTGAACTATTCATTTAATAGAGTAAATATGACTTATTCACTAGACTAGAGGTGTCTGGGTGTAATGATTAATCAAATGAATTGCATTTTCTTAGTATCTACCAGTTCTGCCATTATTAATTAGACATATTTAATCACTTCATTAATTTATTTTTACGTAAGTACTATTAAATATTCAAAGATTAATAATATTGCTTTATAATCAAGCTTATAATCTTTTAATCTGGTTTTTAGAATATATAAGTAGACTAAAAAAAGAAATACAAATAATTCAATCCAATGAAATTATGACAAGTAATATATAATAACTAATCTTAAGGACGCTGTCACAAGTGTTTAGTCAAATCATTACTTTTTTACACAAAAGTATGTTTATTAAAAAAAATGCTTTGCATTCTTAAAATGTTTTTTGCTAAAATTGTTGATAGATGTGCATGGTACGATTCTGTACTATAAATATAATTTTAGATAAGTACAGTTTCTCAATAACGGTACCGAAATGAAAATTTTTACTTCGGTACCGTTACTGAGAAACTGTACATATTTAAAATTATATTTATAGTTAGTGGTATATCAGATGCAAATCATTATGATTTACAACGTCATTTAATAAATAATTCATTACTCACGCAACTGATCTCACAGACGAACCTGTATTTTATAAACGCATTAATTCTAAGATTATTTCAATAATTGAAGTCATTATTAAATTAAGAGATTTTTCATTTTGTTTAAATCCATTAATCGTTATAATTTTTTGAGTATTTTCATATATTAAAGTTATTTATTCATAGAAATTAGAGAGTAGGTAGATTCGATTTCTTATAACGTCCCACGGACACTGAATCAATTTTTATGAATTACATAAGAGTTATTATACATCAGAGCTATTAAAAATGAAATGTGAACCACCAAAAACCGGACGAAAGATTTTTGAAGTTTCTTTAGTAAATGAATAAAAATCAAATCATTTATTCAAATTATGCTGATAATCACCACTTTTTGAACGTCAAAATTACAAATGACACGCCCTTCACCACTTCCTAGTGCTTTAGCTGGAAAGAAAAAGTGGCGCAACAAACTGCCCAGCAGAATCTATTCCCCTTATAGAATATCATACCCTACTGCATCACACAACCATTGACCTTTAAAAAAAAAAGTCCTCAGTCCTCCTACAAAGAAACTCTTTCATATGAATGATGTTTAAAAAACATTTTTGCGACGCAACATCGAATCAGCGAAAGAATACAGCAAAAACAAATTGTAATGAGAGGTTATCTGTTGTACTACTGATAGAGATACCGCCGTGCCAGAGGTCTGTGTTTACAAGTTACAAGTATCCTTCCTAGTACACACGGCTACACATCAAGCTATACATTCCAGTTTACACTGACTGTATGGAAATCCTACACAATGCAAGATCAGCTTATACTGGAAATGTATAGCTTGATCTGTAGCCGTGCGTACATAGAAAATAATAAAATTAATTGAGGTGAACAAAAGAGTCATGAATATACATGTTGATAGATGGAGAGGCAGAGGAAAGCCAAAGAAAAGATATGGATGGATTGTGTGAGGAATGATATGAAAGAGAAGGGAGTGTATGATAGCGTGACGGTTGACAGGGGAGAATGGAAGAAGAAAACGTGTTGCGCCGACCCCACGTAACATGGGGTAAGGGCAGGAAGATGATGATGAGGTGAAAACTGAATTATGAATATTGTCAGTTTATTTGTTGAGGTTTTTCTATAATTTCAATTTTGTTATGTGCGTTAAATACATCATTTTGCAATGTATAAGTACGCATATCTTTCGCTACTGGAGCACTTTCATTCGTCAGCACCCTTTTTTTTTTTTTTTTTTTTTTTGAGTGTGGGAAATCGCTGCCCTAATACCAGTTACTTTGTGGTCGGCACAATACGTCCTCATATCGCACCTTCATTTCGAAACCGTTACTAAACGAAATTTTCACGAAAATGAGATAATAACGCGATCTTACTTATATCGGCAAAATCTACATAGAGATAAACTACGATAACATGGCGCGCCCCTCCAAATTACTGTTTCAATGTGTGTAGTGACGTGACTAGTCGAGCAACAAATCCGTGGATTTGTTTTTGTTTGACGGCCGTCTCATTACGCACACATGCGTTGTGAATCTTGGCGGTGCATTGTAAATACTTTCACAAATACTTTCAAACGTTTTGAATTTTGGAGGGGCGCGCCATGTTATCGTAGTTTATCTCTACTAATTAAATTATATTATGACTACACACCATAAAAAGAAACCAATAATTTAACAAATAATGCCAGAAATATCTCATAAGTGTTCATTACTATTTTATTAAGAGGTAAATAGTCATGCAAAAATCGTAAATTTTTTGTTTAGTAACAGTTTCGAAATGAAGGTGCGATATGTCAGCAGTCATCTCAGTATTCACCCTCTTTTTGACATGTAGCATTTATATACATGAGATGCTCATCAGTAAAAGACCAACTTCTATTGCACTCCATTTTTAACCATAATATAACAGTGACTTATTTATTAAACACTTTATTGTACACTAAATGAAACAAAAAGAGCAAATATATTTACAAGTGTGGGACAACAAAATATGTTTACAGTCGCCGTCAGATATATTGTAGCAGAAAAGGTGGCCAAATACTTCTGAACTATTTTAAATGTCAATAAGTTCCATACACTACAAGTTACCATTAATATCTGAACATTCATTACTTCATTAATATCTGAACAGATGCTTGTCAATAATTTCTATACAAACAAACTAACCAAAAATATCAGAACACTTACAACGTAAAGTGTATCGCAGTAGTACGGTTAGCAACAGAAGTCGGTTAACGCTGCTACTTTTTGAAGTCATCTAAATTAACACAAAATTATACGATAACCTGATTTTTAGCATTTCATTTATTAGATGAGTGTCAATTTTCTTTAAAATTTACATCTGTTCCGATTTTATTGAAGTATTTTTTGCAATAATTAAGATTTAGAAAACACAAGTGTCCATCGACTTTTGTTGCTGACTGTACGTGTACAAAACCACTCTATTTTATTTCAATAATTTGACATTAACATACCTACCTACCAGTTGTATCTTAAACAAAAGATTTTCCATACAATTTTTATTCCCTTTTCATTGTATGTACCACAGATCTCTCACTAACAATACATACCTCAAACGATTTCGAAGTGTACAGATTCACAAAAAAACCTTCACCATTGCCCCAAAGAGATAACCAAATAGTTCCAGTACGTTTGTAAGAGAACATATACTGTGACGTCACAAGACACTTCGATGTTTGATAAAGCATCAGCAGTCAAACGAGTGACACATTCATACTCTTTATATAACACAGTTTCGGATGTGATCTGACATTATAACCTTTTCAAGTAATTTTTTCAAAGGTCGTTTAATCTGTGTCTCTGTTTTAAATGTCAATAGTATGAGTTAATTAAGTTAATGAGTGTTGAGTTTAAATACTGAATATGTTAATTAAAGGCTTGTGTTTAAACGCCTAGCAGAAGTACCTATTTTACTACCAAAAAATTCGATATATAAAATCATTTTATTGTGAAATTATAACTTTAGAAAACTGACAGTAGGTCGACGGAGCCGCGCTCCGCGGGGCTCCTATTTCTGTCTGCAGGGTTTAGAGGAACGTAACCAACCAAACCTCGGGGTGCCCCTGACGTCGACCATCTAGGGTTAGGGTTAGGGTTTTCGTCAGCAGGTCGACGCAAATTTTGGTAACGTTTAATTTTTTTGGTAGTCATTTTATTTAATCCCTTAATTAAAGTGAACCGAGTTTCAAACGCGAATCTTTAAACGATACATAACTATCCCAAGCTGCCTAGCGTTTTCCCCATAGGTATGACGAATAAAAATATTTTTTGTCCGTGATGTAGATTAGTTATTAGTTAAAATTTTCTATTTATAGGTATATAAATAAAAAGAGAAGTCCTGACTGACTGACTGACTGACTGACTCATCAACGCCCAGCGCAAACCCTTGGACCTAGAAAGCTGAAATTTTGCACAGAGGTTCCCTTTATAATGTAGACAAGGAATAAGGAAGGATTTACCAGTAGCACGTTCCCGCGGGATATTTTCAGACATCCACGCGGGCGAAGCCGCGCGGGTAGTGCTAGTGTAGCATAACATCACGTCTTGCTAGATTTTATACTTAGTTATGACGTAGCGAGCCCCCAATCCCCAACTTTAATGCGTTTTATTTAGGTCATGTTTTTATTAATTAGAATATTTTTTTACTATCTGATTGACTCACGGACTAAATAGATTTTATTTTGTTTTACTCAAAAAAATTACTCAGAGGCAGGTACGCCTGCCTCTGAGTAATTTTAAATAATAAAGTAATTTATTAGCAATTTTAAATTTTTATTGTAATTTATGTTATTGTAATTTTTTTATTTTATTTTATTTTGTGGTTTTTAATTTAATGATTTTGATTTCATTTTATTTTATTTTGATTTTTTGGTTTTTAATTTAATTTAATGATTTTGATGTGATTTTATTTTGATTTTGTGGTTTTTAATTTAATTTAATGATTTTGATTTGATTTAATTTTATTTTGAATTAAATTTAACAATTTTATTTTTATTTATATTATTAATTAATTTGAATTTATTTTATGATCAATGGATTGAAATAAATGATTTTTGATTTGATTTGATTTGATTTACCCAGGCGTCATACCATGTTAGGGTCGGCTTTCAGTCAAACCGGATGGAGCTGAACACCATTTTCAGTATTTTACATGGAGCGATTGCCTTGCTGACCTCCACAATCGAGTTACTGGGTATCCCTTGGTCTTCCTGGTGTCTGGTTGTCAGATGTTTGGGCTTCTGACTACCCGTAAATAACGTCACTTAACTATCAAGGTTCGCTAAAGAATTAGGTAGAGCTTAAATTGGGATATAACCCAATGACAATCTGAAATAAGTAATAAGCAAAAAAAAATATCTCGTACCTACAAAAAACTCGCGACTAAAATAGATGCTAAAATTGAAGGTTAGGTCGTCTATATAAAATCCGGTTTTCACCATCCACATAATAGCTTCACAAATCATAACAAACTCGTCTAACAAGGCTTTAATTTTTATACATTACTAAATATGTACAAGGTAATAGCCATGCCCCGACACTCCCCCTTTTTTAATCAAATAATATATAATTCGCACTTCACTTACATAACCTAACCTAATGCACTTAACTCGACAAACGAACAGAGTAAACATATAGTAGTATATACCAATATAAAATATTTACAAGTCTATTCAATAATATTTACCTAAGCTGAGGTTATCTGGCAACGTCGTTGCTACTTGACTGCTGTCTCGCTCTATCATACCACGATAGAAAGAGATTTATGGACAGGATTGTGACGTAATAATTAGAGGTTGTTAGAACATAATTATGTGTGGAGGGGGTGTGTACTGTGTGTATGAAAAATTTAAGCCGAATATCAGCTTACCAAACGTGATTACGGTTTTTGTAATTTAGTAAACAAATATGGCGATAGCCCCAGCTGATACGGAATCATGTTAATTGGCTGTAACCAAACACCAGCAAATAAATAATTATAAGAGAATTCTGTGGCAAATTCAGTTTTTTTTTTTAACGAGGCTACGGTCTATTTTTTTTTTTTTTTTTAACAAAAACGGAGCACAGAAAAACTCTATCTTAACAACAGAAATCTACACTACTAAAAATGCTGAAGAGTTTGTTTGTTTGAACGCTTCATTCGAATCTCTGGAAGTACACATCCGATTTGAAAAAAATATTTTCAATACACTTCCTCGAAAGCTGGTTCATATCGCACTACGATTAGGTTCACAATACAATGTATTTCACACGAAATTTCAAATCATAGTTTCCTAGTAATTCATGACAAAAATATTTTTCGTTATTTTATTTTATTTCTTCAAAAGTGTATTGAAAAACGTCGTTTGAGACACGTGGACATTTGTTATTGCAGTTCTCGGCTCAAAAACAACCTCGCCGAATGCAATAACAAACGTTCTCCACTTGTATCAAAATGTACTATTTTGCGTTTGATAGAAGGCTCCGCTTGTATCAAAATGTACTATTTTGTGTTTGATAGAAGGCTCCGCTTGTATCAAAATGTACTATTTTGTGTTTGATAAAAGGCTCCGCTTGTATCAAAATGTACTATTTTGCGTTTGATAGAAGGCTCCACTTGTATCAAAATGTACTAAGTATTTTGCGTTTGATAGAAGGCTCCACTTGTATCAAAATGTACTATTTTGCGTTTGATAGAAGGCTCCAATTGTATCAAAATGTACTATTTTGCGTTTGATAGAAGGCTCCGCTTGTATCAAAATGTACTATTTTGCGTTTGATAGAAGGCTCCGCTTGTATCAAAATGTACTATTTTGCGTTTGATAGAAGGCTCCAATTGTATCAAAATGTACTATTTTGCGTTTGATAGAAGGGTCCCGCTTGTATCAAAATGTACTATTTTGCGTTAGATAGAAGGCTATTGAACATCACGCTGGAACCCTTAGTAACCGAGCACAAATAATAATAAAAAAAAAAAGGAAAAAACGCTAAGCAAAAACGAAGTACTCGTAACAAGTCGGGAACAAGAAATTTCACGCGGACGAAGTCGCGGAAGCTATTGTGAAGATATGACGGAACTCCAACCTCGGACAAATTCTATCACTGAGAGTAAAAAAATATTGAATCAGGCACAATGACATGTGCCTGACGCTATTGGGGATTTAACCATTGACACTTTTTCCAGGCAGTGGTGTAAAAATATCTTAGTACTGATGCGATAATTCTCATACATACAAGATAAAACAAACACTTTGAAAATGATGTCAATTACGTACTTGAAGTACTCATTTAAACCTAAAGAACTTTCTTCAACTACCCACGATAAAGTCACACAGTAACTTAGTATTGTTCGTAATGTGTGCGCTTACGCAACTGTGTCTACACAAAGTGAAGTGATGTGTTTGCAGTTTGTTTGAAACTTGTTACGTTGGGACACAATTTAAAGACATTTTTATGAACTGATGTACTTATATTGTTATGCGATCAATATAATTGTATATCTTTTGTACCTACTTATTGATTTTTAATAGATTTATAAAAGTGTATTAATTAGTTTAATTTGCAGTCGTGTACCTACTGTAAAACGAGATTAAATGAATCCTTTGCACTACTCAACACAGTATCCGTTTAATAGGAAATGGATACAGAAACTCTAGGTACTCCAAAAACCAACAGCCTTTGTACAGTCAGCGTCAATAATATTGGGACGAACAGACAGTTCAAAATTATCTAAACAACTATGAAAATGAAATATTAACTCAATGACACAAGGAATGTTTCAGAATGAAGACAGTACACGACTCGACACGACAGTACACTAGTTTTGGTTTTTTCGAGGTAGTCATTTCATTCGATTCCATTTCTTGAATCCGACTGTTTCAGAAAACATAGCTACGACATCGGCGTACTCACATGATATTTTGTAAGTCAGCAACAAAAGTCGATTAAAACTTGCAGTTTTTTAATCATAATTATTAAGCGAAATATTTAATTGAAATCGGAACAGATGTATTAAAATTTTAAGAACATTAACTCTTAACAGTTAAACGAAAAAAAGCAGTTTATCGAATCATTTTTAACAGAAACTTAAAAGTAGATAAATGTCACATAACTTTAACTCATTCTATTTTTTTACTTTGTCTACCTTCAGTTTACTTTGTAAATTAAATTGCATTGAACATTAGTTCTGACACAAAATTAATATATGTATTTCTTGCACGTCTTTCCTTGTTAAGAGTTTATTGTACATATTTTTAGAACTATACTACATTGTCGGCAATATAGGTCTTTTGTAAGAAACCAATTCTTTCATAAATAATATTGTTTGTAAGTACATGACTGTTTGCTGCCAAAATAAAATAAAATAAAATAAAAATCATTTTGTGTTAATTTATATGATGTCAAAAAGTAGGTGTGGCTGACACTGGCTTGGCCACCATCACGGATTTTACTTTTGATAACACAAAGATTTAGTCGTTAATTAGTCGAAATGTGTCGCCAAATATCAGAATTTGTCGGTCACTGGTTCAAAAGTTATAAGGGTTCATAGGCGGCCGATCTGGAGAGCGTCTCCCCAGCTTGGCCACATATATCTCTCAAAAACTAGGCCACCTAGCGAAGATCTGTTTTCTCCCAAATTTATTCGCTAATTAGTCGCAAGTTTTCGCCATGTCACAGATTTAGTTGGGTCTTAGTTTAGAAGATATAATGAGTTCAATTTTTAAGTATAGTTCAAGAGCTAGATTGATGAGTTTACGATAAAATCTCTGATCTAGCTCTTGGTCTAACCTAATCTAACCCTTATAACTTTTGAACCAGTGACCGACAAATTCTGATATTTGGCGACAAATTTCGACAATTAACGACTAAATCTTTGTGTTATCAAAAGTAAAATCCCCGATGGTGGCCAAGCCAGTGTCAGCCACACAAAAAGTAGCAGTGTTAACCGATTTCTGTTGCTGACCATACCTTCTTTACAAGACAATCTTCTGATAGCGTTCTTTTTATGAACAGCATGAACGAGCGTTTATTAAAAAGCAATGTGAGTGACAGCCTTCATCTGTTAGCAGTACGGGCGGTGTTCTTAGCTCCAGTGTTACTGCAGCCGTACGTATACTAGCAGCAGGTACTGACCTGGTACGCGTTCCACTGCTGCAGCAGGTGGTGGTGGCACGCGGCGCACGCGCGCACCGTGCCCTGCGCGTCCTTGGGGCGCGAGCGCGGCGGCCGCGGGTGCTGCTCGCCGAAGATTGGGAAGTACGCCTGCTTGGTCTGGAAATAATCATTGAAAAGTTACGGTATGACAAAAATAAAATATAAGTAAGTACTTAGAAGTTAAAATAAAAAAGAAAGAAAAATAAAGAAGAAAAAAAAAGAAAAGAAGAAGTTATAAATAAGTTTTTACAAAAAAAAATACAGTAAAAAACACCAATCAATCTGCCTAGCATTGTGTTGGGGTCGGCTTCCAGTCTAACCGGATGCAACTGAATACCAGTATATTACATGGAGCGACTGCCTATCTGACCTCCACAAGCCGTGACTGGGTAATACGATACCCCTTGGTAAGACTGGTTGTCAGACTTTCGGGCTTCTGACGACCCGTAACGACTGCAAAAAACACCACAAAGTGAAAAATAACTTTGGTTTTGGAAGACTGTGCTTCCAAGACTGGACTTCAAAAATTTCCGAAAATTATTTTAACTTTGTAGTGTCTTTTTTGGGAGCTGGTTGTGTTTTTGGAGCGAAGTTCTTGGTAGGAGTTGATTGGTAGAAATTATAACGCGTGTTCATACTTCATTCTTTAAAAATATATGATTTCAGTTGAAATCTGTTATTTATAAACATCAAATAATACAAGAAAGTTATGCAAAAAAATCATGATAAGCTAGAATGCGTACACATCCAATCTAGATGTGAATACCTATACAGGGTGTAAGGGACAGCCCTCCGCAAACTAACAGGGTGCATTCAGCTCCTCATTTTGAATCATATTCTACCGGAAATTTTCTCAGGAAAATTTTCATTTTTTCAATTTTTTTTTCAGTTACATTTTCATTATTTCAATGTAAAATTGCATTGTGTGTTCGCAGCATTCCATTTATATAAAAAAAACAGCAAAAAAAACAGCAAAAAAAAACCAGCAATGGATGTTGAAATACTCTAACCAACGACGCGAGTAATCAGCTGTTCACTTTCTGTCTAGCTACAGCGTTCATCGAACTCACCGCATACCTATTACCTACTCCTCCCAACCAGTAATAGACGTTCCGATTTGTGCACAAAAACACAAACAAATCAGGTTTATTGGATTCCCTTAACGTTCCTGAAAAAATTTCATGTACCAGTCATCTTAGTAAGACGTACTGAATTCACCCTATCAGTTTCCAGGGGGCTGTCCCTTGCACCCTGTATAAAAGACGTATATTTTAGTAAAATATTTTATGAAATAAATTTAGGAAGTAATATATCCAAGTAGTACTAAGTAATGAAAATAAATATTCCATTTATAGCCGATCGGAACGCGTTCATACTTTCTCAATAACTGGAACCTCGATATAGTTGTAATCTACAGTAGGTACGCGGTATCTCGAATTTCGAAGAAATCTATACTTAACTAGAATTTCAAGAAAAATTCCGTAAGTCGAAGATAGTATTTTGTATTATAATGATGTGCGAAAGAAACTTCGTTCCAACTGGATGTCCCACGACACTTCCCAACTTTATTTTGTAAAAACGTAGTTTTATCAGTAATAGATACTCTTGATCACCCACGGCCACGGCTAATCAAAGTCTCAGATAAATACATCTCATATTAGCTATTGTGATTGCCAGATCGAAATAAAGACAGTCAATCGAATCACTCAACATCAATTGAAAAAAATCATCAAACTGAACAACTTTGAATTCAATAACATAGAAGCACGGAACAAATATTTGTACGACCTACAAGTATTTGTTCCGAGTCTGGGTGTTTTTCTATCTATAATATGTATGTATTTAAAAAAAAATAATGTATATAAGTAGTTTATCAGCCATCTCGTTACCATAACACAAGCATTAGGTTGCTTAGCTTGGGACTAGATGGCGTTGTGTGAAATGTCCAAGGATATTTATTTATTTTTATTTTAGAAGCCAGTTATCCAAATCCTGGCAGTCAGGCTAAAAAGTTCCCATCCACAAAAAAAAAAGGCTAAAAAGTTAGATACGATTCTAAAAAAAATGTTGATATACATACAACAGAATAACCGGGTAATGCCATAGACTTATAACAAGGAGGACTCTGCGCCACACATATCGAAAGTGAAGCACAGTAAGACCGTTTGTACAAACACGCCTCACGCACACATTTACGTGACACGAGCGACGGCGCACGTAGGTCCTTTCTGGTAATCGCATAGATTATAGTGCAAAAGTACGTCACTTTCTAATTGTATTTTTAAAGTGTTTAAAAGCATTAGGCATGACATACATGACATGTAACATTTTGAATCATAACTCGTAGGGTCTAGTATCACGTAAAAATATTCAATCTACGGTTAATTTTTCTCCATTTAAAAACAAATTGCCGACATAAGTATAAATTTTACTTTGGGTGCCTCGTCAAACTCTTGCATTATTTTAATGTGTTTCATGCTTTAATCGGTTTTCAGAACTTCAAACTGTGCAATCGAATCCTGGTACCCATCACCCGCAGTCTTCGTAAACACCGCTGCACTAATGAGTATTCTACTATCAATAATATAATATTGACAGTAGTTACGCTCTCGGAACTGACCCGCCGACTCCTGACCCGATAACAGTTCTCGGTGACCATTGCAGCTATAAAGACCTCCAGCCGATTACGAGTAGGGCTCGGGTGTAAGTGGATTTGTTATTAATAAAAAAAACTGTTGATATAATTGATTTACTTATTTACAAAAATCAATATTTAGTCGATTCTGCAATAATCGATGTATCGTAGGTACTTATTATACAGGGTGATTTTTTAATGACCAGCCAAATTTTTACAGGGTGTTCTACCCATGAATATGAACAACTTTCACTATGGGACCAACTTTGAAATCGCAAAAAAAATATCAGCTGTTTCATACATTTTGATCGAGTAGGTATTGAACTTTTGTAGGAAACCGCTGGTTTTTTTTTCGTGATTTCAAAGTTGGTCCCATAGTGAAAGTTGTTCATATTCATGGGTAGAACACCCTGTGAAAACTTGGCTGGTCATTAAAAAATCACCCAGTATAAATCCTTATGATTACCTTACTTCTCGTTTGCGCTTTGATCAAGACGGATGTATAAACTTCCTAGTGACTTTTAATTGGCTAATAATAATCTATACATTTTAAAAAGCCCATAACTCGTTTTATTATAGTGTTACAACCTAGATTTCCTACAAAAACCGTCCATCGGACTCGCATACGCAGGGTTAAAAAAAAATAAGTTTATTGTACAAGGAGAAACACATAAGTTCACTAAACATGATAGTACAAGTGGTAGTCAAAAGCAGGTTGAAAAGCTGGCTCCTGAACTAAGTAAAAAACTTTTTTACAAAAATAAAAACCGACTTCCAAAAAAAACACTACAAAGTGAAAAATAACTTTAATTTCGGAAGTCGGTGTCTTTGGATCTGTATTTTAGTTTTTTGCCACCGACTTCCGAAATTAAAGTTATTTTTCACTTTGTAGTGTTTTTTTTGGAAGTCGGTTTTTATTTTTGTAAAAAAGTTTTTATTTTTCACTTTTTAGTGGTTCAGTTTGTAATTTATCTAAGTTACAATAACCCAATGTCAGCTGCTCATCACGTTTTACAAAATGTTGCTTTTCCCGATGCAGGGCCGTTAATTTTTGAGGAGTTCTCCTAGTAAGAACCAGGAGAAATGGAGCTCATGGTGAAGTCACCATTACCATTATTTTGACGAGCATAAACCATATTAAAGTAATCGAATCGCAACCTGTTATATACTTAGATATAATTGAGTATTTCCGATGGCCCTCTGTGGTCTTCATCATCAGTTCCAGCTCACCGAATGGTACTTTCCGAGAGCAAATGCACGAGGTACTATAAAAAATACCGAAATCGATAAAGTGTGCCCATAAAATTTGAGGGTTTCCCTCGATTTCCATGGGATCCCATCATCAGATCCTGACTTGATGATCATGGGACCACTTGGGACGTATACCCTTTCGAACAAAAAAAGAAAAATCCAAATCGGTCTAGCCATTTTCGAGTAATCGGGGAACATACATAAAAAAAAAAAAAAAATAAAAAAAAAAAAAAAGGTTCCGACGAATTGAGAACCTCCTCCTTTTGGAAGTCGGTTAAAAAAGATACTTGTATCTCAGGAGCCAAAATTCCTCATAAATGCAATCAGGCTCAGTAATTACTATAATGATTTTAAATTTGTGAACATCCAACATTATTTTATGCAGATATTAAAATAGAAAAATTACTAACTGAAAGAATACACTACCTGCACACACCGTATGGTCTCACTTCCGTACCATATCGTACAAGATTTTAACAATACGTATATTTAAACAGACAGACGGACAACGAAGTGATCCTATCAAGGTTCCTTTCTTTCCTTTTGAGGTACGGAACCCTAAAAATGCTTGGTTTGCTATATTTCTGCGATCATGATCAAAAAATATCAATTTATCTTTCATTTACGCTATTTATTTCTATGGACGGAACTGTCAGTTTTGAGCCAAATGCAAACCACAGTGGCTTCATACTTATTGATCAAATACATTATAGCTTTATATATAATTTTATTACAACATAATTATAATTCACGGCTCCTACCGATGCTATGTGCTCAATTGGGTTATCATTGTTATGTAAACATGATTTTTTGCACAGATACATCGTTAAATGGTACAAGATTAATGTTTTACAATAATAAATTTATATGCCGATTCTGTTGTGCACAAACTAAACTTAATTTAGGCTATTGCTAACTTTTTCTTTCTAATAAAACAAGAAAGAGGCGGACGTAAATTAGAGCTGTCAAAGGATAATGCAACTTACTGGGCTCAATAATGAAAAGCTATTGCCCAAATATGAAGCATACACCAAGTTATAGATCTCATTCATACGATCACTTTTTACTAAGGAGTCATAAAAATCTAATGCAGAGAAAAAAAGAAGACATACTGCTAAAAACATGGCTTATTAATTATATTGGCTCAGTTGAATTTTAAACATTAGGTAATGTACGTACAGCTAAAAAAAAAAATCCCGTGGTGCGATTTTTGTGACGCCATCCATCTCGAAAGTTACTAGCGACAATTATATCTACTGTTTGGTATAGGTTTTATGTGTGGGCAGCATTGTAACAAAAATGAGCCCAGAACACAAGGGAAAAGTTGCATTATCCTTTAGTTGAACGATTTAGGGTCAGCGCACACCAAGAGCAGAGCATTTTCTGAGACTATTGAAAAATCAATCATAAGACAACTCCATACATTGTAAAATTAAATACACGCCAAGCATGCTCGAGCATGCTCGAGCGTAGTAGAGCATCAAGTTTGGACGATTTAATTTTGCAATGTATGGAATTGTCATAAGATTAATTTTTCAATAGTCTCAGAAAATGCTCTGCTCTTAGTGTGCGCTGACCCTAAATCGTTCAACTAAAGGATAATGCAACTTTTCGCTTGTGACGACACGTAAAAACATGTCGACTAAAAACACGGTGAAGCGCAAGGGTCAGCGCACACCAAGAGCAGAGCATTTTCTGAGACTTGAAAAATTAATCTTATGACAATTCCATACATTGCAAAATTAAATACACGCTAAGCATGCTCGAGCGTAGTCGAGCATCAGGTTTGAAAGATTTGATTTGCAATGTATGGAATTGTCATAAGATTAATTTTTCAATAGTCTCAGAAAATGCTCTGCTCTGCTCTGCTCTTGGTGTGCGCTGACCCCAAGGCGTAAAATAGTTTGACATCTCTAACTTCATAGCTATAGCCGTCCTTTTCTCGCGCTGCCTGTTAGTAAAAGATAGCGTTTCTCTAATTTTGGTTTAGTTATTGAACAAGAGAATCGGCACCATTGTCAATGTTGCTATGGTGCCTTTGTGCAATAATACCTACAACAATCCAGAGGCCCTGCTACTGAGACACAATAATTAAAATATTAATTAGCAAATGATTCCGCCATCCCTACTGGCAGCTAATAATATAAACACATTAATGCGCCGTCTGTTTATAAGTACACAACTGAACAAAGTGCACGGGTCAGAGAAAACATGCCGATAACATGTGCGTGGCGTGGCTCACACTTCACGAGAAATTGTTAATACTGGAAGTAGTGACTTGAAAACTATCTTTAACATTATCATCCTTCACTACATATCACAATTTACTTGGGGTCGGTATATAATTGTTTTATTAGTAGTCAGCTCAAAATTCATTCAAGGAAAGGTTGAATGTGTATGACGATTACACTATCGCGATTCGTGACGGCTTGTTTTACCTCAAACCTCATGATTTCATGAAATCGCTAGATTTGAGGTAAATGCTAACTTATGGAGTTGTATTGCTGATTCTAATGATTATAATTCTGTAAAGCCATGTTAGCTACGGCCGCGAATCATATTTTAATCAACATACAAGCTCACACTGACCTACAAATTGCAAAAAACGTAAGAAATTTTGAATTTCGCGGGCTACCGTGGCGCATCAACCTTAAAATAACAACTTACATTTTCATCTTCATTTTTTTTTAATCTGTCAGCTTCGGTTACAAAATATTTATAAACATTGTAGATAGTTTCGCGTGACTGACCTCGTAAAGGTTTCCCTCTTTATCCTAAAGATGCCATAGTACAGTACAACTTTAAATTATTTTTTGGGGGTGTTAACAACTCTAAATATATATTTTGAACAACGACTGACAAAACGTCACATAGGTAGTGTGCGACAGAGATAACGCTCTACGAAGCCGAAATTAGCCGATTGTCTCTTTCCAAAGGTCGATGTGCAATATTTATCGCCGGGGTAATTAACCAATTTTCATGATTCTACATTCTTCCAGGAAGGTGTATCTTTTAGAGTGTCAAGCCAGTGCGAGCTGATAGCAGAGTACCAGTACCTATCGATTTAACCCCCATGTACAGAGGCCAGCACATGGAGCTACCCCAATCTGTCAAATTTTCCTAATTGAATATCAACCTTATTCCTTTGCAGTAAAGTTGAAAATCTATCAAAGAAATCTGACAGATTGGGGTAGCTTGATGTGCTGGCCTCTGTATGTTCTACGATTTTGTGTAGTTTTCGAGTTATTTTGGATCCCTCATTTCATATCAATGATAAAGATATAATGGTTAAGGATAGTAGTAGGTATAAAATTTATGTTTTTATCAACTGAGCTCTGCTTAAACGTAGAGGAATGGTAAATATCAGGATTCACAAAAATATACAAAGATATACTTAACATAAATTATAAAATCACAAGATTTCAGATACACCACTTTCAACGACCGATTTCAGCAAATAATGTCCTATTTAGTACATTCTTGTTCAAAGTTGACCCAAAAAAAATTTATATTTTTTTAAAGCCATCCATCTCTCAGGAAAAATATCGAAAAAAAAAATATAACTCGAAAACTACAAAAAATCGTAGAACATACATGGTGGTTAGATCGATAGGTATGGTACTCTGCTATCAGCTCGCACAGGTTTGACACCTTAAAAGAAACACTCTGTATACAGGGTGTCCGGTAAAGAATGGATAACCTTGGAATAGCATATTCCAGACATGATGGCCGTTCTTAAAAAAATACAAAAAAAAAAAAAAAATTTAAAAAAAAAAATTTTTGGAGACTCCAAAAAATCATAATGTACGCACGACAACAGATCAAATTTTCAGTATAAGCTGATCTCGCATTGTATAGGATTTCCTTACAATGAGAGGTCAGTCTAAACTAGAAATGTATAGCTTGATGTGTAGCCGTGTGTACCTACTAGTGGGGATATTTTTTTTTTGTATTTTTTTAAGAACGGCCATCATGTCTGTAATATGCTATTCCAAGGTTATCCATTCTTTACCGGACACCCTGTATACTAAGTTAATAAATAAAATAACCTTGATCACACATCTAACCTTTATACATTTAACTGCGTACAACAGAAATAGACGTAGTAATTAAACTACAATGTAATACCACGTAGAACGGGCGGTATCTTAACGCTGCTGCATAGGGGTCGGCAGTGCATCAGCTAGATAGCGGGCAAGTTTATTGTTATCAATGTACTATTATTATTTACTTTATTGCTCCCGATATGTAGGGGTCACTATTGCTGGATATTTATTTTTGTTCGTTGTACTGGACGCTTTCGGTTTAAAACGGGCGATATTACTTATCTCGTGATGGCACCGAACCCTATAAATATAAAAAAACAGGAGAAGTGGCAAGCGGGAGAATATGTGTCCGCGCGACATGCTCAGTATGAGCCGTTCATAGTACAATTTTCGCCTCCGCGAACTGGTGCGCTTTCGACTGTGACCGTGACAATTTATAAGAATGTCGTGTTGTTCAGTGGTTTCTTGTAAAAACCGAAGCCATATAAATCATGGAATCACTTTCCATATGTAAGTACAAGTATTTTACCGTATTTGTCTTTAAAATCATGAAAGTGACAAAGGGAAAAAGTGGAGACACAGGGTTCCGATACATTTTAAGATACTGGACACATCTCCTTCTTTCTTATATCTATGCACCGAACGGATTATTTCATCTCACTGTATATCTGACCAATCCGTCCAAGCATGATGATTATGAACAATCCACTAGCACTGAGATGGAGCGTGTTCAGCGCTAGACGGACATGGTCTGATGTGATAATCTGCCTAGCCTTTTCCCAACTATGTTGGGGTCGGCTTCCAGTTCTGCTGACGACAAAAAAAAAACCGCCCAAGTGCGTGTAGGACTACGCACACTGAAGGGTTCCGTAGTTGGGATGAAATTATCCCAAGAACAAACTTAACATTATAGTTGAAAAACATGTTCTCACAATATTGAGAGATTTACCATGTTATTTTAAGACTACAAACTTCTTATAGGTTTTCCTGTAATCTACAGGTATATACCTATTACTTTATTATTATTATCATACTAGGAGAACTCCTCAACAATTAACGTCTCTGCATCGGGAAAAGCAATATTTTGTAAAAAGTGATGAGCAGTTGCCATTGGGCTATTGTAACTTAGATAAATTACAAACTGACCCACTAAAAAGTGAAAAATATAAACTTTTTACAAAAAAAACAACCAACTTCCAAAAAAAACACTACAAAGTGAAAAATAACTTTAATTTTAGAAGTCGGTCGCAAAAACTAAAATACAGATCCAAAGACACCGACTTCCAAAATTAAAGTTAGTTTTCACTTTGTAGTGTTTTTTTTTGGAAGTCGGTTGTTTTTTTTTTTGTAAAAAGTTTTTTAAGACCACAAACTTCTTATAGGTTTTCCTGTAACCTACAGGTATAGAACTATTTTCTGTATTTTTTTTTTAATTTTAGGCTCCGTAGTTTCGGAGATAGTGGTGCGGGAATGGTAAATTTTCTCTATTTTCTTAAATAACTTTAAAACGATTTATTTTAAAATTATAAAAACATACATATTTGAGACCCTCATAGTAAGCTCTTTCATTTGATATGTCACACGGTACTGTTTGCAAAACTTTTATTTTTTTATTTTCTTATTTGCCCCCTAAAAGTGACCCCCACATTCAAAATTAATTTGTTTGCTTTAGCCGTACGTGTTTGGGTCACAGAAATCCATATGTGTACCAAATTTCAACTTAATCGGTCTATTAGATTCGGAGCAAAGTGGCTGTGACAGACGAACAGACAGACAGACACATGAGTAATCCTATAAGGGTTCCGTTTTGTCCTTTTGAGGTACGGAACCCTAAAAATACCAGAGTAAGACACCATATTGATCCACAACTTTAATATAAAAACACGATTAAATGATACATCTCAACATGAGGGTAACGACTGTTCTCAGTAATTACGAGGGAGCATGGCAGTGCATGGGTCAAGTTCATGAGAAATTAAAAATTATTACTTAGAAAAAAATGTGTTGTACTGTAATTGGATTGCAACTTTGTTGTTGGTAATTTTATACGTAACTAGCACTGCCCCCGCGACTTCGTTCGCGAGAATTTCGTATTTTCTGGTACAAATTCCAACACCGCTTTCATACCTATAAAATGAAAACTTATGATCATAATCTTAGGTGTTAAAAAATTGCCGCTGGGGTCGCGGGTAGTTTGAAGAAGATACCGTGGCCCTGCCATAGGCAACTGAAGGAACACGGGTGGGTTTTAGTCAGTAAAAGTCTGACACGCCCTTCCGCTTCACCCAGAGCGGGAGAAGTTATTTGATGATTTCCCACCCTCAAAATAAAAAAGGTGTTAAAAAATTATAAGTTATTAAACTGTCATGGTCACTAACATTATTATTAACACAAACGGGATATTTACCATATTTACTGTTAGATTCGAGTTCCCGATATTTGGGCACTGTTGCAAGTACCATGATAATGGATAAACTATCCGTGATCATGGTGCTTGAAACTTTATGCACATAAAGTATAAGGTGAATTTTCGTACTCGGTAAAGTTAAAGCGCGACCTGCTAATCTTGCCCCTAGCATTGCAGTCGTATTCGCGATTGAATCGTACTAAGCAGTCGAGGAGCTCCATCTGAGATCGAATCTAATTTGGTAACACCAAAAACGGACCTGTGTCTGTATTTTGCGAACTATTATGAACTGTAATCTATACAGGGTGAAATTTTAATCGTTTTAATCCTCTTAAGGGGTCATTGTACTCATCATTATGAACAACTTTTACTATGGACAAACCTGAAATCGCGAAAAAAAAATCAGCTGTTCAGTACATTTATCTACATCAAACTCGTCAAAATGTACTGAACAGCTGATTTTTTTTTCGCGATTTCAGGTTTGGTCCCATAGTAAAAGTTGTTAATATTTAAAACGATTAAAATTTCACCCTGTATATACAAAAGAAAGTCGTGTTAGTTACACTATCTATAACTGTAGAACAGCTGAACCGATTTGGCTGAAAATTGCTGGGGAGGTAGCTTAGAACCAGGAGACGGACATAGAATACTTAAAAAAAAAACGGTTAAAACGTGGTGTAACAACGGCTGGACCGATTTAGATGAAATTTTGTGTGTATATTTGAATGGGTTCCTGGATGGTTTGAAAAAACAATTGGACCCGGTAGGTGGCGCTGCAGTCGGGTTCTAGGATCGTTCAGACAGGACAACGTCTGTCGGGGCCGCTAGTACTGATACTGACATAAAACACAATTAGACCCGGTAGGTGGCGCTGCAGTCGGGTTCTAGGATCGTTCAGACAGGACAACGTCTGTCGGGGCCGCTAGTACTGATACTGACATAAAACACAATTAGACCCGGTAGGTGGCGCTGCAGTCGGGTTCTAGGATCGTTCAGACAGGACAACGTCTGTCGGGTCCGCTAGTACTGATACTGACATAAAACACAATTGGAGCCGGTAGGTGGCGCTGCAGTCGGGTTCTAGGATCGTTCAGACAGGACAACGTCTGTCGGGGCCGCTAGTACTGATACTGACATAAAACACAATTGGAGCCGGTAGGTGGCGCTGCAGTCGGGTTCTAGGATCGTTCAGACAGGACAACGTCTGTCGGGTCCGCTAGTACTGATACTGACATAAAACACAATTGGAGCCGGTAGGTGGCGCTGCAGTCGGGTTCTAGGATCGTTCAGACAGGACAACGTCTGTCGGGTCCGCTAGTACTGATACTGACATAAAACACAATTGGACCCGGTAGGTGGCGCTGCAGTCGGGTTCTAGGATCGTTCAGACAGGACAACGTCTGTCGGGGCCGCTAGTACTGATACTGACATAAAACACAATTGTAGCCGGTAGGTGGCGCTGCAGTCGGGTTCTAGGATCGTTCAGACAGGACAACGTCTGTCGGGTCCGCTAGTACTGATACTGACATAAAACACAATTGGAGCCGGTAGGTGGCGCTGCAGTCGGGTTCTAGGATCGTTCAGACAGGACAACGTCTGTCGGGTCCGCTAGTACTGATACTGACATAAAACACAATTAGACCCGGTAGGTGGCGCTGCAGTCGGGTTCTAGGATCGTTCAGACAGGATAACGTCTGTCGGGTCCGCTAGTACTGATACTGACATAAAACACAATTGGACCCGGTAGGTGGCGCTGCAGTCGGGTTCTAGGATCGTTCAGACAGGACAACGTCTGTCGGGTCCGCTAGTACTGATACTGACATAAAACACAATTAGACCCGGTAGGTGGCGCTGCAGTCGGGTTCTAGGATCGTTCAAACAGGACAACGTCTGTCGGGTCCGCTAGTAAAATATGTTCATGACCAACAAAACATATTCCACGTCACACATCTCGCAACTTGGCTGTCCACTCTACCGCAGGCCGCGTCACACAGATAACCCGTGAACCAGGATCGCAAGGTCAGCGACAAGACAACGCTGCGATATTTTCCACTGCGCGATAGCCTGTGGCCCGTGGCCCGCCCCGCTGGCCCCGATAGCCTCTACGGAGATATTTCAATTTATTGGCTACAGTCACTGCTGAACGAGCGTTGATTGGTGACGTCAGACGAGTGGCCCGGTTTTGTTGGATTGTGAATGTCTTTGTTTTACGAATCTACTTAGTAAAAATCCTAAATTCATTCATTCATTCAATCATTCACTGGCACACAGCCTAAAAAATTTCATGCTTTTAAACTATACAAGCATGAAATTTTGCACACTTTCCATATACAAGGTGTAACTGACGCACAACCTCTTAAAGGGTCATTGTAGTTCTAATTATGAACAACTTTAACTATGGGACCAAACCTGAAATCGCGAAAAAAAAAAACAGTTGTTCCCTACATTTTGACGAGTTACTCTAACATCACAAGGAACAGCTGATTTTTTTTCGCGATTTCAGGTTTGGTCCCATAGTAAAAGTTGTTCATAACGATAAGCACAATGACCCCCCAGCGTTGAGTTAATAATAAGTTAGTAGGTAGGTTTAGGTAGTTAGTTGTTTAATTATAAATAACTAATTAACTATGATATAAAAATCTCTACACACATTAATTATGTAACAATGTAACATAATGCTGTGTTAAAGAGCAACAATTGACTATAATTACCGAGGGGTCACTGGGGTAAGTGGCCTTATTACTCACTAGTCATTATGGCATCTTGACAGATTAACTATAACTTTTGAATATAATAAGTTAAGTTAAAAAAAACCCCCGACACAATTTTACCCTTATTTCTTTTTGCTACTCCATCAACAGACCCTGATTACAGTAGTACCCAACTGATATGGCTTACCGAGGTACCTGCGCAGAAGATGAATTTTCAAAGCGCGGGAAATGCTATTGACCAATCGGCACGCTCCACGCACCGGGCTCCTTTTTCCTGTACCGCTATTGGTCGGCAGCTGCCGCCATGATGTTAGTCAGCCGCCATACTTGCGGGTGAGACGGAACTAACAGCTGTAGTGTATTATGAACCTTATAGTAGTGATATAAGGTTGATTGTAAGTTTTAAGCATTCTCGTTACTCTTCGGGGCCATACTTTCTTTTCTGTGCGAACGAATATTCACGACGCGCCTTATTAGTTGGGTAATACTGTACCATTCTATCCTACCTACCTATTAATTGAGACCATTCCAAAGAGCCCCAACACGATACCTCTGCCGTAAGTTGGCGAGGAAGTTCGGTATCCTGCTAATTCCAGGTGATGCTGCAGCATCAGTTCAAGGTTACTATGTTGTTCTAATATCATTGAAGTAACAGAATACCAAATTTCCATTCCACCCACCAACTAGAAAAGAGCTGATAATCTTCAAACGGCTGAATAGATTTTCATGAATCATAGCTAAGAACACTCTCGATCAAGTCACCTTTCAAACAAAACAAAAAAAATAATATAATGTCATTTGGGAGCTACGATTCCACAGACAGATACACAGATACACACGTTAAACTTATAACACACACCCTCTGTTTCCTTCGGGTGTTAAAAAATCCTATCCTACTAATATTATAAATGCGAAAATGACTTTGTTTGTTACGCTTTCACGCTAAAACGGCTGAACGCATTGGGATAAAATTTGGCACATGGGTAGACCATGACCTGAAGAAGGACATAGGCTACTTTTCATCCTAGATCGCAGACGAAGTCGCGGGCAACAGCTAGTAAAACAAAAAGCAAATAATAGGTACTTCGTATCTGTTTCTATTTCACAAAGTAGGTAGCTGACATTGTCTTTGCCCGAAATAAAGTAGTTATAAACAAGTTTGTACCAGCGCGGCTAATTCCGTATTTACTGATAATACATTCATTACAGTATAAATATAACGTCAACAATTGTTTATATAACGTTTGTGCATGCAAAATATTTGCAACCAATAATTATTCCATTTCGAGGCAAGTGTCTCTTCTCATATTTATTTATCTACTAGCTGACCCTACAGACGTTGTCCTGTCCCAATTTCAATATTCCCATATAAAATCCACTTTCACTTTTCCAGAGTTTTCCAATTTTCCCGACAACTTTTCCAATTTTTCTCATCGTTTAAACATTCCCTGGACTACGTCAAACATTTCAAAACCAAAATCAGCTAAATCGGCCCAGCCGTTCTTGAGTTATAAAATTACAACGAAAAGTGGCATTGATTTTTATAGATATAGATAGTGCAATCCACGAAGACGCGCCCCACTACTCCATCTTACCGCTGCACACATATACTATAAGCGGTTAGGAGGAGTAGTGGGGCGCGTCTTCGTGGATTGCACTATCTATAGCAACCAATAAGTCTTCCATTTCGAGGCGAGGGTCTATTCTCATATGGTGCAGGGAAGAGCATCGATCACCACGTTTACTCATAGTAACTTGGCGATTTCATCACCATCATCAACAGCCTACAGCTAGTGATGGCAATTAATGCGATTTAGAATAAATTTCATTAGCGTGCGAATTCTTGAGTCTTAGCACGCTAAATGCTATTGCTATGCTATTTGCTAATATGACGATAATTAATAATAGTCAAGTTTGTGAATTTTGTTAGTATGTGAATTAAAGAGCGCGTTCACGGGCTACCGTCTTAGGGCGTGTTTTTAACAATTAAAAAACAATCGCGCGCCACGCACGTGCCACACAAAATCACAAATTATTATTAACAATACAATCATACACATTCATTCAATATACGATCCTAAGTACGAGCTAATCGAAGATAATAATTGCTTGACTTCGTTATTCGCACCACCTGCTAAATTGCTAATAATTTCACTTGCGAACGAGGTCAGGATCACGTGAAACAGATAGATTTAGTAGTTCCGACTTTTCGTGGGTGCGACAGAGAGCGCGCACTGCACGCGCTGTCGACCTGTGAAGTACGAAGGGATGAATAATAATTCATTTCACATTTCACAGAAATTCGCAACTACATTTCATTTGCTAAATGCTAAATAAGCATTCGCATGCTAACAATGAATGCGAATGCTAATTCATACATCACTACCTACAGCAGTCCACTCACTCGGTTCTCGGCAACTCTCACCCAGCTACTGCGAAGAGTGTCGCTCTACCTAGCCTGAGGGCGTACTACGTTACGTTTGCCGATTCACCGTCTCCACCCCGGTGGCGATTTTATTTTACCTATGGATGTTAAATGACTTTATTTCTTTGCACCGAAATAGATTTTAGTCTGGAACAGCACATAGGCTACTTTTTATCCCAAAAAATGTACGGTATCCGTGGGATAATTTCAGCACATAGGCTACTTTTTATGCCAAAAAAATGTACGGTATCCGTGGGATAATTTCAGCACATAGGCTACTTTTTATCCCAAAAAAATGTACGGTATCCGTGGGATAATTTCAGCACATAGGCTACTTTTTATGCCAAAAAAATGTACGGTATCCGTGGGATAATTTCAGCACATAGGCTACTTTTTATCCCAAAAAAATGTACGGTATCCGTGGGATAACTTCAGCACATAGGCTACTTTTTATGCCAAAAAAATGTACGGTATCCGTGGGATAATTTCAGCACATAGGCTACTTTTTATCCCAAAAAAATGTACGGTATCCGTGAGATAATTTCAGCACAAAGGCTACTTTTTATGCCAAAAATATGTACGTTATCCGTGGGATAATTTCAGCACATAGGCTACTTTTTCTGCCAAAAAAATGTACGGTATCCGTGGGATAATTTCAGCACATAGGCTACTTTTTATCCCAAAAAAATGTACGGTATCCGTGAGATAATTTCAGCACATAGGCTACTTTATATCCCAAAAAAACGTACGGTATCCGTGGGATAATTTCAGCACATAGGCTACTTTTTATGCCAAAAAAATGTACGGTATCCGTGGGATAATTTCCGATATCTACGCCGGCTAAGCCGCAGGCAAAAAATAGTACTTGATACTATTCAAATCACAATATTATACTTCACCTTCAAGTTAGTGGACACCTACATATAAATGAGTAATAGCAATTTTTAGTACAAAATGCATGAAACCAACACTTGAAAACTATACAAGAAAGACTGATGCTGTAGTCCATTCTAAGATAAATACTACGCCATCTACAAGTGGGCGCTTTAACTACTTGATCTAGAGAACGAATCCATGCTCGGTACTATTCACTGGTTAATTCCAGTCTACAATACAGCTGCGCCAAAACGTTTCGCAAGTTGCGTCACAGGTATTACTAGTTAATATTGTATTTATTTTATTTTAAGTAGCATGTAAGGATCGTAGCAGATGGCGTTCTGTACTTTCTACCTACCCCCGTGGGAAGAAGGTGTAATTTATGCATTTATCTACACCCATGCTATAAATTCTCTATAAAAGTTTCTGAAACAGTTAGCTTATTGCCAACATTAAAACAGCCAGTGTCATAGTAACCATGGTAACCATAATAGCATCCAAACGGGTGTTTTAATGTTGTACTGAATTTCATAATGTAACTCGTTTTCATAAAAAGAACATTGTAATGCACGCGCGTTTCACTACAACAGCGCCGTAATTAAAAAAGAACTTATTCGCATTCACGTCGGCCATGACGCCGGCCGCCATGTTCGATAATAGTATTGCAAAAAAACTGTTTCAGAACCTTTTCTATAGAATTCATAACATGGATGTAGATAAAGTCTTGTATGCAACTGTACATAATTAGGTATTAAAACACTCATGTGATACTATTATCACGCCCACATTCGTGTTTTAATACCCCTTATTACACGTCAGTTGCATAAATAACTATTACCAGCTGACCCGACAGACGTTGTCCTGTCCCAATTTCAATAATTCAAAATTTCCGTAGAAAATCCACTTCCAGTTTTCCAGAATTTTACAAATTTCCCGGCAACTTTTCCAATTTTTCTCACCGTTTAAACCTTCCCTGGACTACGACACACATTTCAAAACCAAAATCAGCTAAATCTGCCCAGCCGTTCTTGAGTTACAAAATTACAACGAAAAGTGGCATTGATTTTTATAAATATAGATTTTAATTCCCAAAGCGAATTAATAATTACCAATTATTATTTTTGAATAATTACCAATTATTATTTTTTAATAATTACCAATTATTATTTTTTTATAATTACCAATTATTATTTTTTAATAATTTTGTCCTCGTAGCATTGGGGTAGAGCTTCTACCGTAGTGTATGTATACAAATTAAGTAGTAAGGCGCGTCATTTCATAGTGACAAGCTCTATCATATTACTGGGTACAGTAACTAGGTTGTGGAGGTCAGATAGTCAGTCACCCCATGTAAAATCCTGGTATTCTACTGCATCTGGATAGACTGGAAACCGACCCCAACACAGTTGGGAAAAGACTAGGCAGATCGAATATCTCGTGCCAGACAGTCAACATTCGGTTGGGGGCGAAATGCCTTTCATTCGCAGAAGGAGCGGCCGTTGATCACTCTAAACACCTATTTCGATTAATACTACCTAAACATATCCGGCAAAATAAACTAAAATACTACAACAGTTCCGTGGTCACAATATTGATTGTACAGCAGACATGGTGGTGCTAATATTTGCACAGACTGCGACCCAGTTGGCACAGCTGCGGAGACAGACACGGATGTGACGCACGGAGTTTAAGTAGCGCGGGACTGGTATATGATTATTTGTGATGGGCGGTACTCTCTCGTGGCTAAGTAGGTAATAACAGCCGCACGGGTTGATTCATCAGGTTAAGCTACGCTGGCCGAGGTTGGTCAGTGGATGGGTGACCATCTTGAGACTCCTCCGTGCCTCGGAAAGCACGTTAAGCCGTTGGTCCGCCAGTCATTCGTGGATATTTCGTCGTCAGAAGCCCGAAAGTCTGACAACCAATCTTACCAAGGGGTATCGTATTACCCAGTGACTGGGTTGTGGAGGTCAGATAGGCAGTCGCTCCATGTAAAATACTGGTATTCAGCTGCATCCAGTTAGACTGGAAGCCGACCCCAACATAGTTGGGAAAAGGCTAAGCAGATTGAGTAATGTTGTTTATTTTTTAGGATTATGTAAAAAAACGAATGTGCGTCATTTTTCGCGGGAATAAATAGTTTTTCTTTCTTTCTTTCTTTTCTATCTAGTACTCGATTATACCTACGTGCTATTTTAAAGAAGAGCTCTATAATAGTAAAACGCTTTTACATAACAAGTCGAGAGGTGTCGTGGGATACCCGGTTGGAACGAAGTTCCTTTAGCTGTATATCAATTACTAGCTTTTTCCCGCGGCTTCGCTCGCGTGGATGTCGGAAAATATCCCACGGGAACGTACTACCGGAAATTCCTTATTTATTCCTTGTCTACATTATAAAGGGAACCTCTGTGCAACATGTCAGTTTTATAGGTGCAATGGTTTGGGCTGGGCGTTGATGAGTCAGTCAGTCAGGAAGCCAGGATTTGTCTTTTTATTATTTATACAGGGTGGTCGGTGGAAACTTTCAGCGGGGCAGTAACGGGAAGTACCTTATCCGTTGCAGCTACGTGAAAATGGTCTTAGGAGACTATCCATATTTTTTTATGGAATTTTGATCCCCATTCACAGATTTTCAAAAAAATTACAGTTAGCAAGAAAATAGTCATTTTACACAAAAACATTTTTTGATGCCAATCGATCCTATTTCTAATACTGATCAAAAACTTCTATGGGACCAACCATCGTTGGAGTACTCAAAAAGTCACAAATTGCAAAAAACTTTTCCCGTACATTTTGTATGAAAATTTTACGCAAAAGCTTTTTTAGTGACGGTTGAGATCTTTTTGTTGACTGAATAAAAAGATAAGTTTAAAAATAATTCAAATTTCGAACTCGTTATTATTAAATAAAAAATCTTGAGCACTTGATATCGTAGGGCAAGAAACAGCAAGATTTTAAATAAGAATAACATCATCAAGTTATGTTAGTTAATAAAAAAAGAAAATGAATACGCCTTCTTTTTGATATGTGTAAAATTCTACGTGATCATTTGAATTTTATTTTATTTTTTGTATTTCAGTTACCTACAGAAATTCTTTACAAAATGTACGGGAAAAGTTTTTTGCAATTTGTGACTTTTTGAGTACTCCAACGATGGTTGGTCCCATAAAAGTTTTTGATCAGTATTAGAAACAGGATCGATTGGCATCAAAAAATGGTTTTGTGTAAAATGGCTATTTTCTTGCTAACTGTATTTTTTTTTTTTTGAAAATCTGTGAATGGGGATCAAAATTCCATAAAAAAATATGGATAGTCTCCTAAGACTATTTGAGCGTAGCTGCAACGGATAAGGTACTTCCCCTTACTGCCCCGCTGAAAGTTTCCACCCTGTATACTTAAGTGGATAGATTAATACAGAGCCATCTAAAGAAAACTTTTAGTTTTTAAAGCAACTTTTGACATTTTAAACTGACCTTTTCGGGCATAACACTTTTTCCTGATATTTACGACGCGCGACGTGACGATTTCTGCCAGTTTACTCCCACCACAAACCGTGCTAAAGAACTTCGTTCCAAATAAAAACAGAGGTTTTTTATGATTATTCTGTCATGCCAAGTATATTGTTATTTTTACTAGTTGACCCGACAGACGGTGTCCTGTCCAAATTTCAATAATTCAAACAAAAAAAGAAATTCAGCTTTTCCTTACTTTAAATTTTATTTATTTATTTATTTTTTTATTTATTTATAACACCTTAAACCTATCATTACAGGTTGCCCTAATACGATAGTTATGTCTACATATTTAAAATTAATATACTACCTATTATATAAATTTACAATAAACTAACAAACACCTTAATTTAACTAACTATAACATAACACCTTAAAGGTTGCCAAAGTAAAGTCGTTCAGAGAACAAGAAAACAAGTCAATTTTATCCGCTACCCTGTTGAGCGTGCACAGCGCGCGCGAAAGAAGAAAAGATTTTCTAAAGATTTTCCGGGAAACTTATTATTTCCGTAAGAACCTGATTCGGACTATTATGAACATTTTAAAAGAGAAAATAGCCAAATCGGTCCAGCCGTTCTCAAAGAAACAAACAAAAAAATAATTCTATATAAATAAATTCTATATAAATAATAATAAAGTCTTCGGCTTTATTATTATTAGTATGGATTAGCGAAGTAACTGGGTTGTGGAGGTCAGATAGGCAGCCGCTCCATGTAAAATATTGGTATTCAGCTGTATCCGGTTAGACTGGAAGCCGACCCCAACATAGCAGATGATAGAATCATGCAAAAAGTTACCGATTTGTCCTTGGGCTCCTTGGTGTGCAGGTTGTAGAGCGTGCCGCGCTTGTACTCGTCGCCGCACACGTAGCACACCTCCGTCATCGAGTTCTTGTCCGGCATCGACAGGTCGAGGATGTCGCGGTCCGAGCTCGAGTTGGAGTTGCCCGAGTACACTGACACCGTTGATCTGGAATGCAGGGGGAATGCATCGTCACTTTATACTAGTTAAATAACGCACCACTTCTTTAGGAGTCATTGTACAATGCGATTCAAATAAGAATAGGAACGTCAATGACGTCTATTTGATTGAAAAATACGGTTTGCAAAGAAAACTTATTTGCGTATCAATAACGTTTTTTTTATTTATTTTTTTTTTTGGTTAACCGAGTCTTAGTGAAAGTAAAAAAAAAAAAACATCAAAAAATTTGTCATAATTAGTTTAAAAAAAAATATACTACTTTCTTTAATATTTTCATTGTTGGCAACAATTTACCAGAAAGTAAAGAAGACAGTTCGCAAATAAATGTTATTTAATAAATATCTTGTTTTGCTCACCCTACCCAATTTATTCGATTTGACAGCTATGACGTCACAACATGGCTCTAAGTCGATCCTATTCTTATTTTAAACTCATTGTACCCATCATTATTAACAGCTTTTACTATAGGACCAAACCTGAAATTAAAATTACTCTTTTTATTTTATTTTGTTAGAAGTGAAAAGAGTGTGGCGGCATCTACATCGCCACATACAAACTACGCATCACACTAACGTTACGCAAAAATCCTGCATCGCGCAATCAGAGTTTACCGCGCGACTAGCACATATACAACGTCCCGACATCAACCGTCGGGCAGTTGCCCACCAGAAACGACACTCGTCCGGTCCGAGGATCCTCCCTTTTCTATGGAGGATGAGTGAACTTTACACCCTGTTCCTCATGCCTCTATACTGATGACACCGAGTATGAACATCAGCGCAGCCTTCGTTCAACTTCAGCGTGACGTCATTAGCATCACTTCCTCAAGCATTCGAATGGCGAGTCACACAGCCAGCCAGCACCCACGGCTTCAACGGGTATCCTGACCACCAGCATGCAGCGGACGCGCATATCTGGTCATCACCCTCAGCCTCATCAGCAACCTTGGCACAGCACACTGCACTTTCGGCCGGTCCACAAGAAGAGCCCTACCTCTACTGGTCGACGCCAGCAGTCAGCCTAGCACCAGCGCACCCAGCGCTGTACACTCCGACTCATTGGAGCATAACGCAGCGCCACCCCGACTCACTGGGGAATCACCGCAGACTATTCGGCACCGGTTCCGACTCACTGGCACTGGCAAGCATCGCAAGATACACGACTCAGCCCACTATCGACCTCCGGTCTCCGGAGGGGAGTGATGTGGCGGCATCTACATCGTCACATACGAACGTCACGCAAAAATCCTGCATCGCGCAATTAGAGTTTACCGCGCGACTAGCACACATACAACGTCCCGACATCAACCGTCGGGCAGTTGCCCACCAGACACGACACCCGTCTGGTCGGAGGATCCCATAAGAGTTATCACATGCCCTCGCCCTCTTCCTCTTCACCACGGCTCACGATAACATTAGTGTGTCTCACCTGACAGCATCAAGATAGCCCGCAGGCTCGGAGGCCCCGCTGTGCTGCGAGCCCACGGAGATGACAGACGGGTCGCGCGCGCGCAGGTCCAGCACGCCGCCCTCCTCCTCTGTCGCACCACCGCACCCGCCCCCGCCCCCTCCCCCGCCCCCGCCCCCGCCGCCGAACCGCTGCTGTAATACATGATAAGGATTATGTTAATTTATAATTTCAGGAAAAGGACAACAGATTCATTAAATTTCAAGTCAAATTTATTCATTGGCATGATGCTGTCACCGTTTAATTATGAATTTCGTTAGTTTATAATCTTTGGTATTATTTCCGTTAGATTATAAACTGTCGAAAAATTGTTATCTGCAACAAACCATTTACAATTTAACGCAATATTTTAGGATAGTTTACAGGGTGTAAGGGACAGCCCTCCGCAAACTGATAGGGTGAATTCAGTATGTCATAGTAAGATGACCGGTACATGAAATTTTTTCAGGAACGTTAAGGGAATCCAATAAACCTGATTTGTTTGTGTTTTTGTGCACAAATCGGAGCGTCTATTACTAGTTAGGAGGGGTAGGTAATAGGTATGCGGTGAGTTCGATGAACTCTGTAGCTAGACAGAAAGTGAACAGCTGATTTCACGCATCGTTCATTAGAGTATTTTTACATCCATTGCTCCTTTTTTTTGCTGTTTTTTTTGCTGTTTTTTTTTACATAAATGGAGTGCTGCGAACACACACTGCAATTTTACATTGAAATAATGAAAATGTAACTGAAAAAAAATTGTAAAAATGAAAATTTTCCTGAGAAAATTTCCGGTGGAATATGATTCAAAATGAGGAGCTGAATGCACCCTGTTAGTTTGCGGAGGGCTGTCCCTTACACCCTGTATAGTATAAGGTCCCATTAAAATAAATGGACAAATTTTCACAGGTTGTTCTACCCATGAATATGAACAACTTCCACTATGGGACTAACTCTGAAATCGCGAAAAAAATCAACTGTTCAGTACATTTTATCTACACCTAACTCGTCAAAATGTAATAAATAATGTGTGGGTCTTAAAAAAGTGGGGCTACTAGGGCATGTGGGGTACATGTTGTTGCACAATTTCAAACATTTTTTTTAGGCCGCACAGTTTTCGACTTTTGGTGAAAAATGTAAAAAAAATACCTCCCCCTCCCTTATCTCCGAAGTTTGCATAGAGAAAAATCTGAAATTATTCTATGTGATAGAAGTTTATGTAAAGATTACAGGAAAAATAAAACGACGTCTCTAAATAGCACAATTTTTCAGAAATCGGAACGGAACCCTCGGTGCGCTAGTCCGACTCGCTCTTGGCCGGTTTTTTCTCAACGGTGGCGCGTGGCGCTAGTTAGCAGCATTACTCTCCTTAAGTAATCAATCCTTCAAACGTCTTCCTGGATAGCCTTTTCATAATATTAATAGAATAACTATCACAAAAACTCACATTATTAAACTTATGCACATGGTTCTGTTCCTTCTCGTCTTTCCGGAAGGCGTCCTGGGCGGGGTGCGGGGCGGGCGCGTCCAGCGGGTACAGCGGGCGCGACGTGGGGCGCGGCGAGGACGCCGCCTCCTCGCGGGTGCCCTCGCCGGACAGGCCCAGGACTTGCGCCGCGTACTCGCCTTGGAACGACATGTCGGCTCCTGGAATGTTGACAGCATCTATTGGTTAGTTCACACGTCACATCACGCCTTACGGTATAGGCAGAGGTGTACCTATGGTGCACCCACGCTTCGCCAATAGGGATGATGACTAAAAATTTATTTTTTGTCCGTTATAGAGATTATTAAAAAATATTGGACACGTATTTTTTCTTTTTTTACGTAATCAAAAAATGACGGCGATACATTGAGTTAAAATATGGCATGACGCCACCCCCCACTCCCCAACTTTAATGCGTGATAGCTAAGTATTTTTTTATTAATATGATAAAGCAAAAAATACGTATCTAATATTTTTTTATTATCTGACTGACGGACTGAATGGAATTTCTTTTTTTTTACCCAGGCATCATAGGAGGGGGTTGGGGTTGGTTAGGAAATCGACATAATTATACAACGTGTAACGTTAAATGCGCAAAACCTCTTGAGGGGTCATTGTACTCATCATTATGAACAACTTTTACTATGGGACCAAACGTGAAATCGCGAAAAAAAAATCAGCTGTTCAGTACATTTTAACGAATTATGCGAACATAAATGTACTGAACAGCTGTTTTTTTTTTCGCGATTTTATGTTTGGTCCCACAGTAAAAGTTGTTCATAATGATGAGTACAATGACCCCTAAAGAGGTTTTGCGCATTAAACGTTACACGTTTTATACATACATACAGATTGGTGAAACGTAACATGAAATGTAACACATGTTGACATAAATTCGTCTAGATGTTGTGTTACGTTTCATGTTGCATTACACAAATTAGGACGGCTAATTTGTGTTACATTTCATGTTACGTTTCACAAATCTGTATCCGGCCTAAGACATCAGCTCCTACCCAAATATTTTACAAGTTAAAAGTCACAACTAGCCTTATATTACGCCCCAAAGCTAAAAGTTTATAGTGTGACTTTGAAGTCTCTATGGCCTAAGTAATAATAGCCTCACGGGTCAAGTTCTTGCCGCGCTTGGTCCGTGGATGGGCGACCATTTTTACATACCAAGGCCTCTGAAAGCACGTTAAGCCGTTCGTGAATCTTTGACAGTCGTTAAATGATAAATGATTTATTTTCTGTAAGTTACGGGTCGACAGAAACCCGAAAGTCTGACAACCAATCTTACCAAGGGGTATCGTACCCAGTAACTGGGTTGTGGATGTCAGATAGGCAGTCGCTCCATGGTCGCTGGTATTCAGCTGCATCCGGTTAGACTGGAAGCCGACCCCAACATAGTTGGGAAAAGGCTAGGCAGATGATGATTGTGTCCATAACGATTTTTGTAATAAGCCTCGCAATTTGCATCCATGGACATTGGTAACCGTCAATGGATCAAAAAATTGATTTTTGGTCGCGATTGTATATTTCTTAAGGACGGCCTAACCTCCCTCCAGAATTGGGCTATCAAATGCAAAAAGAATTTTTCAAATCCGACTGGTGGTTCCAGAGATTAGCGCGTTCAAACAAACCAACAAACAAACTCTTCAGCATTATTATTAGGACATTTTTTTTTAAACTGCTACCTACTTTGAAAACAGCTTACTAATATTGGATATTTAAGCAAATTCTTGGTTTAGTCGAATGATAAATTTTACGAATTATGCTAGGTATGTATTTTTTTTATTATATGGAGCTTATTTCAAATAATATATGTAAATAAATAGTAACTTAGATACGTTTTGGTCATGACCGTTACCAAATAATAAGGACAGTACTGCAAGACGTAAGATGACACATTTCAGGATTTAATTTTGTTACTTTTTTTTTTAAATTTCTGTTGGCAATTTAAGTAAAAAAGAAAACTAGTCTTTTGGAACTATTTAATAACTACTCGACACTTCTATGTTATAAAAATGTTAATTATTTGCAACTTGTATGTATGGGACATCCCTTAAGTGGGTTGGTAGACATTTTGACGAAAATGCCCATTAGTGAGTATAGATAGTGCAAAACATAATTTAACTCTTTAAACGTCGATTGCACACCCAGGTGTTCAGATAACAATAAAAATTCTATTGTGTCTGCTAATAATTGGCGTGCGACGGGTAAGTGATCTCAAATTACACTCTCCAATTTAACCTTAAACCAATCAAGTAAATACGTATTTACACAAAACCAACCAATTACTAATAATATTATGTTAACCAACTACAAGTCAATTATCAACCTACCATTAACGTGTAGGTACGTCTACCACAAGTACAGTCAAACAAAGAGATAAGTATACAGGCAGCTAACTTGTAACCACTTAAAAAATGTACTGCTCAGAAATATTTTATACTAGCTTCTGTCCGCAACTTCGTCCGCGTGAAATTTCTTGTTCCCCCAACCAAACGCGTCGCATCACGTGGGCCACCTGTGCTATTACATACTTTGTTTACCGCTTTTTTATTGTTTTTACTCGGCTCTTAGGGAACACAGCGTGATGTTGAATAGGCTATACCCTAGCCTACCTTCCTCAAGAATTGACCTATCAAATGCTAAAAGATTTTTTTTCAAATCAGACTGGTAGTTCCAGAGAATACCCCAAACAAATTTTTACCTCTTTATAATATTGGTATACATTACTCTTAAGCTCGAGGCTTAGTAATAACAGCCGCACGGGTCGATCCATCAGGTTAAGCTACGCTTGCCGGTGTTGGTTCGTGGATGGTTGACCATCTTTACATACCGAGACTCCTCCGTGCCTCGGAAAACACGTTAATCCGTTGGTCTCGGCTGTTAATCGTCATATAAAATACTAGTATTCAGCTGTATCCGGTGAGACTGGAAGCCGACCCCGATATAGTTGGGAAAAGGCTAGGCAGATTGATTGTTTTACTGTTATAAAAAAAAGGTTTTAACACACACACATTAAAAATCAAATATCGATCATTCAAATTAGTCCTAGAACCTGCTCTTTCGTCGAAAGTTACAAAAGAGAAAAGCTCCCAAAACGCCCGCCCTCCATCACTTCCAAATGTTGTGTCAGCTGGGAAGAAGAGGCAGTGTAAGGATTAAGGAACTCTCAAAATTAATAATAGTAGCTTCAGGCAACTGAAGGAACACGGGTGGGTTTTAGTCAGTAAAAGTCTGACACGCCCTCCCGCTCCCCCCAGAGCGGGAGAAGTCATTTGATGATTTCCCATCCACAAAAAAAAGGGGGAAACATGTTTTGCCTGTATACCTAATCCTTTTGTCGACTGTACCAACCTACCTATAGGTACGTACAGTCATTCATGGCTCGGCTGCGCATACGCCGGCGACCTCGGCGCATTGGCAGTGAAAGTGCCACCGTAATCAGCTGACCGACAGAGTCCAACTGACCTATGTAGATATGTGCAGTAATCCAATTGTGTACTCTTACTTTAGCGTGAGAATTTTATGTTTGTTAGACTTTGAAGTTATGCTCGTAGTAAGTAGGTAACGAACGTGGATTTCGGCTTCAACACTACTAAAAAGTATCCGTCTATTTCCATGGATACGTCTGTTTTGTAATTTAAAATTATGTGACATGACCTATTATAGGCGCGCTAAGAGATTAATAAGGAGTTATGAAAGTAATTTTGTCTGTCTTTACTTTTTACCGTCACATTTCATTATATCCTTACAATCTGCCTAGCCTTTTCCCAACAAATTGAGGTCGGCTTCCAGTCTAACCGAATGCAGCTGAATACCAGTATTTTACATGGAGCGACTCTACAATCCTGGGAAATACGGTACCCCTAGGTAAGACTGGTTGTCAGACTTTCGGGTTTCTGACGACCCCTAACGACTGTCAACGATCAACGAATGACAGCCGGGACCAACGGCACGTGCTTTCCGAGACACGGAGGAGTCTCGGTATGTAAAGATGGTCACGCTTCACAAGCAAAATCTAAACAGATCTAAACAGAAGCATCAATAATTAATTTTTTTTTTCTTTTACTACAGATTAATACAGATGGGACACTGCGCAAAATCATTTAAATAAAAAGCGACTCTTGCTACGACACAATAATGTGCAATTCAGGTCGCACAACGCTTATTACCTACAGTTATATTCACCTACAAGTTGCCTCTCTTTCCCTAGCGTAACTCTTATACCTTCTGACTCGTTAGGGTTGTCTTCTTTTACGACGCGGACGCGTGAGTGAGTATCGAACTAACGTACGAGCCGGGCGGTGCGCGGCAGCCCACACTGCATTGGCCCAGTGAGATGGGGCCGCCGCGTACTTGTAGCTTCATACTTAAACTGCGGAGTGTCCCATCTGTATTAATCTTTGCTTTTACCTGAAAGAGTCCAGCTTCGAACACAGAACTAAGTTGCATTTCTGTCTTTCCCTATACATACTTGACCAAACTACCGACCCGGTAGCGGGTTTCTGGCGTCAAACATTACTAGGCCGCAAGATAAGGCCACGTAGGTCACTGGACCACCGGGGAAACACTCATAAGGCAAACAATTATTTTATAATTACTGCAATTATTTTTATGTTCCACAATTCTGGGGAAGGAATGTCGGAGGAAAGGGCGGAACGGATGAAAATGTACTGAGTCAAGATGACGACGTATTACGATGAAATAGGCCGTATGACTGGTCCGTCAGATATGGAAATGCTGACATACTTTCTCACCATAAAGATCAAAGGTTGTTGAGAGATTTATAGGTCGAATGCGATTGCAACCGCATCTTTTCTTTCATGGCCATCAAATGAAGTGGAAAACAAAATTAATGTTCCTTTAGATTTGTGAATTTCAAGGTTTTGTTTTCTTCGAAAACCGTCTTATCCGTTCAAAATGAAACAAAAAAAAAATAAAATCGACTGGTTCTGCCAAAAAACGAACTATAAATAAAAACAAGTTGTATTGATTAATCTGTATATAGAAGCAAAAGGTCATTCATTTACACCTTGAATAAACAGATAAATAAAATTGTCATTGCAGTCGGGGGACCGTTATGCGAAACTCTTTAACCTAAGAGGTTAAAAAATGTCAATTTTATTTATCTGTAAACTAAATAATTAAAAAACACGACTTTTTTAATTATTTATTTTAATTTTAATTATACATTTTTTATACATAGTGACAAGTTTTATTTTTTTTGGAAAGTGTTCATCAAGGCCTATAACTTCATACCCTTAATGTAATAACTGCAGATTTTTTTAAAAATGAACCAATAGGTACTTACTGCCCCGGTATTGTTTTTTTTTTTTATTATAGCCAGTGTCACTTGGGATGATGTAAGGATTCTGTTATTCTAACGATACCTTATACATCCAAATCTGTTCAGGCATTTAAAAGTTATGGTGGAATAAAGAAACTCACATCCATACATACATACATGAACCCTAAAAACATTACACTCCTTTTTTTGGGGCAGTCGTGTAATGAATGTAGATCTTTAAGGTGCTACGGAGTATCACTGACTCCTAAGTCACAGGACCTTACACCTAGTTTAGGAGTCAGAGTATTTACACTTTGGAGGCATGAGGAACAAGGTGTAAAGTTCACTCATCCTCCATAGAAAAGGGAGGATCCTCCGACCAGACGGGTGTCGTGTCTGGTGGGCTACTGCCCGACGGTTGATGTCGGGACGTTGTATACAGGGTGTTCGGCGCATGGACCGACAAAATTTTTTGGGGCATTGGGGGTGTCATTTGCTAGGTTTCACCTAAAGACCCCCATGTCCTAAGTGTGACGGTAATTGAGATATGTTTTTTTTTTGTTCTTTCTTTGAATTACCCAAAATCTCGCCTTTGAATCGATATATTTTTTTTGTTTATGGTTGTAAAAGAACAAAATAATTTTTATTATAGTCTACAATGTATTCTTATTCGAAATAAAATAAAAAAATATAATTACCGTAATAAATCTTTTCTTAAAACACTCCATAACTGACTCTCTAACTAGTATTTTGACTACATTTGAATTGTTTTTCATAGCGTGTAGCATACCCTTAGAAAGGGTACAAGCTAAAGAACTTTTTGAGATAAAAATAAGGTCAAAATGGCTTTATTTAAAAAAAAAATGAATTTAAGAGTAGTAATTTTTCATACATTTAAACATTTTTAAGACTTTGGAAGCACATAAGTCATTTTCTACTGATAAATTACATCAATAATAATTTATTTAGAATAAAAATACATTGCAGACTATTATAAAGTTTATTTTGTTCTATTGCAACCATAAACAAAAAAAATATATCGATTCAAAGGCGAGATTTTGGGTAATTCAAAGAAAGAACAAAAAAAAACATATCTCAATTACCGTCACACTTAGGACATGGAGGTCTTTAGGTGAAACCTAGCAAATGACCCCCCCAATCCCCCAAAAAATTGTGTCGGTCCATGCGCCGAACACCTTGTATATGCTAATCGCGTGGTAAACTCTAATTGCGCGATGCAGGTTTGCGTGACGTCATGTCATTGATGCGTAGTTCATATGTGGCGATGTAGATGCCGCCACAAAACTTTGAACTTTGTAATAAGCCTAATAAGTCTTAGTCATAAGGATATTGTTATGAGCTTTTGGTGCAATAAAGAATTTATTTATTTATTTTACTGATCCTAACCACAATGGGGAAGTGCCGAAGTAATGCCAATCCACTATATGTAGGTCATGATAGAAGTGTTTGGAATGCTAATTCCAAAATGTGGGCACAGTTATATATTAGAGGAAACTAAACACATATAAAGCAAATCGAAACATGTCAAAACAAAATAATAAAACTCTTATTCCATTACCACTACCTAACTCCGACAGAGAAAATTTACAAAGATACTAAATTGATGACACTATCACAGATATATAAATATAACACATACATATTAGTACGTAAGCTACTAAATAAAAATATACACTCTAAAATAACATTTACAATAAAAGGGAAAACACAAAAACGTAGTACTAGACGAAAAAATAACATTTGCTTAAGACCACCACGAACTAATTACGGTAGAAAAAATATACTATACGAAGGAGCAGAGTTGTATAATAAATTACCTAATGACATTAAAGACATACAGTCCTTTACTTTATACAAAAAAACCATAAAGCACCACATCTTAAAAGATTTTTCTAGATTTTAAATATAACCCACCACACCAATTTAATTTACATATAAATCAATTGCCATATTTACTAATCTGCTAAGTATAAAGATAACTAGGATACCTACTCTGTATTTCCGAAACATTACGGTACATATAAATCGTTCAATGTGTAATTGCTATTGACTTGCCTTCAAGAATTGACATGTAATAGTACACTCACTTTTTCTTTTTACCCACAACACTGTAAAAATTGCTCGTCTACTATCTAACTTATTTATTTACGAGTACCTACCTTCTTCTGTAATTCTCATATTTAGTTTTAAGATTATCTTGTATTTCTCATATTAAGTGAATTGTATTCTTTTTGAGAAATAAATGTCTTAAACCGTAAACATAAATTCATATTTAACTAGTTACGGCTATTGAATTGAGACAGACATTTAATAAACCAGTCTGTTTGACTTTCCAAGTTCAATATTTTTGCACAGCACATTCGCGCACGGATTTTTCCAACTTCAAACAATATAGCGGTGAAATTAGTTTAAAGCTATTTGTAATAGCCATGCGAATACGACAGAACAATGGTTTATTATAACTGTACAATAGTTTGGCTACTGCGGAATAGGGCCATATTCGTATTGTTAGCCAAAGTATGCGTCGTATGATACTTATGTATAGCTTATGCAAAGGAACAGGACGAAGGAGGAAGGACTTAGGTGTTTGTTTTTAGGGGCTACAAGGGCTGGCCTGCAATTCTCTGGAAAGGTCTGTTTCGAAGAAATAGCAATCAAGTTCAAGTTAGTGGAGTGTGTGTTAAATCGGTATATTTCTACCCAAAATCGTTATTTGAAAAAAAAAAAATACAATATGCGTTTATTTATTGAAAAAAACGATTTTGGTATTTCGGTAGAACAGAGCCCATATCGGTAGAAATACCGAAAAATCGGTAAGTTCGAGACCACTGGACTGACGTGGATCGTTTCCGTATTTGGGTGACGCGCGCCATGACACGTACACAACATCCTAGGTAGGGTTGACCAACTAAGTACTACAATTACTGTAGTACTTATCAGTGTCTTACGATAACTGGCTTCTAATGATTTTAAAACGGAAGATCACGTCTAATGGGTACTGTTAATGATTTGGAAATAATATATATGTTAAATTAGAGCATTTTCTTAATAACATAATATGTGAATATTTCAGAATATGTTTATATTACATAGTAATTAATTAATTTGTGTAATTAATTTGTAAAGTTATGTCTAACCAGACGGTTTTTCCGTCTGGACAGGGGCCGTATTATGAACAATTAATGCCATCATTTTTCCAGTGCCAGAGAGAGACGGAGCTATACATGACCTATAGCACCATCCCTTTTTCGCCACGGAATCATGATGGCGTTAATACTTCATAATAAGGACCCAGGAACGGCCTGCGCCTGGTGACGGGGACCATCACAGGACACTGCTCACTAAACACACACTTCCACACAATAGGAATAACGTACAGTCCTCTGTGCAGGGCCTGCATGGAGGCTGAGGAGACCGTTGCGTATGTGCTCTTTGAATGCACAGGCGTCACCCAGATTAGAACAGAATCCCTCGGAAGTCGGAACACCCGGATCTTTCACAGATGTTCTTAACAGACCAGGAGAATTGATCAACTTCTGGAGAGAGGCGGGCTGGCTGGTGTAACCCCCGACGGCCGCCATGGCTCACGCATAATGGTCCACATGAAGGACTAAGTGCGGAAACCAAGTTCTCTAACACAGAACATAAAAACGTAACGTAAAAACTATCAAGCATTTAAGTAGTACCTATACATCAGGAGGAGGACCACGGACCACCTGACTTCCATCACCACTCAGTGACCTAATGTCTGTTCCAAAAGTATCCCGTGAAAGTTTAAACAAACCCTGTTCACGTAAAATTTGTAACCCATCTCTAGCTAAGGTAAAATTTGTACCACAATTCAAGCTAAGGTAAAATTTGTACCCCATTTCTAGCTAAGGTAAAATTTGTACCCGATTTCTAGCTAAGGTAAAATTTGTACCCCATCTCTAGCTTACAGCTATAAGTAACACATTCACCTGTATTCAGAAGGTTACAACTTTATATCTGACCACCAGTTCCAACAATATTATTGTTTGTATAACATTTTTAATTTGTAATTGAAAAAACATCGACTAAAACTGATCTTTTAAAATAAAATTAACCTTAATTGGCAAATGAAAAACATCTTTAACCCTTCGTATACAGGGTCAATTTTTCAAGTGGGCGTGGATGGTCAAATCCGATACTATGAGGAATATTGTAATGCTGAATCCAGTACAATCCTTGCGACGTCGAATATAGCTATGTATTTAAACAATGGTCATCATTTTGAACAATTAATCAGATAAGGTTTAAGAGGAAAGGCGGGGGCCAGACTTTTGAAAATTTGGTATTTTAAAAAGGTATTGCTGTCGCTCTGCGAGCGCTCCGCCCTCAAATTCGTGCGATAAGGACAACTGCAGATCCGACTAAATAGCCTGTGTAAAAAGTCACATTTCGAGGTTTGGCTCTCGCCTATTTCCTCCTCCAATATTGGACCAATTTAAAAGATATTTCATAAACTGAACAAGAAGGATATATACTAAGCCCCTATGTTTTTCTTTTTAACCGACTTCTAAAAAAGGAGGAGGTTCTCAATTCGGATTTTTTTTATGTTTGTTCGCGCATAACTCCGTCGCTTGCCAACCGATTTGAAAAATTATTTTTTTGTTGGAAAGGGTATACTTTCCAAATGGTCCCATTTTTCAAAATCCAGTTCTGATGATGGGATCCTGGAGAAATCGAAGGAACTCTTCAAATATTATAGGCACACCTATAGCGATTTGGGTATTTTTTATAGTAGCTCGTGCATTTGCTCTCGGAAAGCACCACTTGGTGAAGTGAAACTGATGATAAAGACCTCAGATGGCTACCGGAACTACTCAATGATAAATATTTCACGGGTTGCGATTCGATTACTTTAATATGGTTGTTAAGCAATTTCCGCTCGTCACACAATGCGTGTGGTGAGTGGTTGTTGAGGAATTCTCCTGGTTCTTACCAGCAGAACTCCTCAACAATTAACGTCCCAGCATCGGGAAAAGCAATATTTTGTAACATGTGATGAGCAATTGACATTAGACTATTGTAACTTATACAAATTATAAACAAACCCACTAAAAAGCGAGAAATAAAAACTTTTTAACAAAAAAAAAAAACCGACTTCCAAAAATCACTACAAAGTGAAAAATAACTTTGATTTCGGAAGTCGGTGGCAAAAAAAAAGAATTTAAATAAAAAACGAAAGACACCGACTTCCGAAATCAAAGTTATTTTTCACTTTGTAGTGATTTTTGGAAGTCGGTTTTTTTTTTGATAAAAAGTTTTTTTCGTTAATAGTTGTCAAATTGGTACACTAGGCGTCTGTTGACAGCGGTCTGAATAGGCAATTTTGAGCATTTTTGGAGGGTTCTAGTTCTTATATAAATAATATAATATCATCAAAAAGGAAAACATAAGGGCATACAAGTAACTGATATTTATATTTCTGTAAAAAATCATTGCTTTATGGTCATTAACCAGAAAGAAAACAGGCGAGAGCGTTTGTATCTTTTTGTATGGAGAAAAGAGCACCCACATTTCCTCTTTATAGGTCGGTAACTTAAGAAAAATAAAAAATAAAGTTTTTTGTTAAAAATGAGCTCTTTCCTTTAGTTTGCCGTATGTCATTACTTTCCAGAATTCGATAATTATTAGCGCGACACTACCGAATGATGTAATACTAATAACACAGTGTTTTTTTTTTTATATCAACGGGTTCGATTCCGGGCTAGAAATATTAATTTTTCAAAAATCCAATCATGCAGTTTTAGTTCCATTAAAATGGAGCCCGAGATTCCTTTGAGTACTTTTCACTATTCCTCATAGTTTCGGATTTGGCCATCCACGCCCACTTGAAAAATTCACCCTGTATACACGCGAGAACGTGGATACACACGAGACACAATGGCTTTTTAATTGTTTCTGTAATTACGGCATTCAACCAGTTAAACTGATGTAAAATTAGAATTTCGGGTTTAAGTATTCAAATACACCGATTAGTCCACTCAATTTATAACTGGCTCTACTAATTGGCATCTACAGCAGTACGTTTTCTGATCATCTTGCTTACATACATTTTCTAATACTTACTTTACATTTTCAGATAAATAAAAAGAGAAGTCCTGACTGACTGACTCATCAACGCCCAGCCCAAACCCTTGTAGAATATATACAGGGTGTAAGGGACAGCCCTCCGCAAACTGATAGGGTGAATTCAGTATGTCTTACTAAGATGACTGGTACATGAAATTTTTTCAGGAACGTTAAGGGAATCCAATAAACCTGATTTGTTTGTGTTTTTGTGCACAAATCGGAACGTCTATTACTGGTTGGGAGGGGTAGGTAATAGGTATGCGGTGAGTTCGATGAACTCTGTAGCTAGATAGAAAGTGAACAGCTGATTACACGCGTCGTTGGTTAGAGTATTTCAACATCTATTGCTGGTTTTTTTTACATAAATGGAGTGCTGCGAACACACAATGCAATTTTACATTGAAATAATGAAAATGTAACTGAAAAAAAATTTGAAAAAATGAAAATTTTCCTGAGAAAATTTCCGGTGGAATATGATTCAAAATGAGGAGCTGAATGCACCCTGTTAGTTTGCGGAGGGCTGTCCTTACACCCTGTATACCTACAAAGCTGAAATTTTGCAGTGAAGTTCCCTTTATAATGTAGACAAGGAACAAGGAAGGAATTATCGGTAGTACATTCCCGTGGGATATTTTCCGACATCCACTGCCAGAAGCTAGTTTTCAGATACTATTGGAGCAGACCATACGACATAAAACAGCTGCTGTAATATGTTAACAAACAGCTCAACATCTAGTTGGCTATGCACCAAAATCTATCACTGATCCACTCAAAGGTAAAACAAAAACGCATACGATAATGACACTTATACACGATTCGATACACGGCAATATCAAGATAAAGCGATCTACGTATCTAGTGTCTACCTCTAAACTCGGCCTAAACTCAACAGACCTGAAGTATAAAAAAAGAAAAAAAAGAAAAAGAAAAAAAAAAAAGAAAGAAAGAAAAAAAAAAGAAAAAAAAGAGAAAAAAAAAAAAAAAAAAGAAAAATATTTAGGAAAAAAAAAAAAAAAAAAAAAAAAAGGATTTAGGTAGTGAAATAAAGGTAAAACAATCTTGATGTGTCTTTTATCTTTTTTATTTTAATACCTCAGTTTAAAAATAAAATGCAACTAAAAACCAATGTAAACACAACAATAATGATTACTAAATCAATTCAACTATTTATTTATTTAATAGGTTTTGTGTAAAAATGGTAAAAAGTCACATCAAGATTACCGTTATTTTACTACCTAAATCTTTCTAGTATAGTAACATAATCGCAGCACATAATTTAACAACAAAACTAACTAACTAGGTTATTAAGTTTGCACACAAACATATAAGCCTATTTCACGATGTCCGAATAGCCACCAGCTTATCGATTAAATTCAAAAATGGTACAGAATTTGTACGAAATTATCTGCCAAGTAAGTTAATAGGAACTTAATAATAGGTGGTGAAACAAGCCTTTTTTTTTTTTTTTTTTTTTTTTTTGAGGGTGGGAAATCATCAAATAACTTCTCCCGCTCTGGGTGGAGCGGGAGGGCGTGTCAGACTTTTACTGACTAAAACCCACCCGTGTTCCTTCAGTTGCCTATGCCAAGGCCGCGGTAACCCCTTCGGACAACCCGCGACCCCAGCGGCGTCGGCCCTATTGGGCCCCGTCACTTGCTGACATCTCTTTGAGGCGCGCGTGGAACACAACGCGCCGTCGACTCGGGCCTGGTCCTTACCGGACGGCGAGCTACCCGCTGCTCACCGTCCGCAGGCCCGCGCCTACGGTGGCCGGAAATCGCCCCGCGATTCCCGCCGCCCGGGACGTCTCCTGCGGCGACTGAGGGCGTGAGGCTGCCTCTCCCTCACGCGTTCCGCCTCCTCCTTCGCGAGCATCACTGCTTCGCAGAAGGAGGTGACGGCCTCCCATGCACTCTCGCTCCGCACCATGGCCTGGACCAGGCTCGGACGCGAGAGATCGCCGCCGCCGATCGCCTCCGTGAGAACACGGCGGTGCTCTGCCCAAGCCGGGCAGACCTCCACTGTATGCTCCACCGTGTCCTCCGGGCGATCCACACAATGGAAACACCCGGGCGTTTCCTCCCGCCTTATGCGAAACAGGAACCTCCCGAAACAACCGTGTCCGGTGAGGACCTGCGTCAGGCGGAAGGTGAGGACGCCGTGGCGCCTCTCTAACCACTCCTCAAAGAGGGGACTTATCGCCGCAATTGTGGCGTGCCCATGGTGAAACAAGCCTTAAGTCTAAAAAGACACTTACGAGTAGTGTTGCGCAGTTCGCGAGCGGAATAGTTCGTAGAAAGGGAGAACTATGGTCTGGTTGAAAGAAGGCCAAACGCAAAATCATACCGTTGTATTAGGTCACGTCAAGTAAAAATGGTGTGGTAATAACAGCCGCACGGGTCGATAAGGTTAAGGTGGATGGGTGACCATCTTTACATACCAAGACCCCTCCGTGTCTCGGAAAGCACGTTAAGCCGTTGGTCCTGGCTGTCATTCGTAGATCTTTGACAGTCAAAAGCCGAAAGTCGACAGCCAGTCTTACCAAGTGGTATCGTATTACCCAGTTACTGGGTTGTGGAGCTCAGATAGGCAGTTGCTCCATGTAAAATACTGGTATTCAGCTGCATCCGGTTAGACTGGAAGCCGACTCCAACATAGTACAAACAGTAGCAATCTTTTAAGGGGTCATTGTACTCATCGTAATGAACAACTTTTACTACGGGACCAAACCTTGAATCGCGAAAAAAATCAACTGTTCAGTACATTTATGTTCGCATAATTCGTCAAAATGTAGGGAACAGCCGATTTTTTTTTCGCGATTTCAGTTTTGGTCCCATAGTAAAAGTTGTTCATAATGATGAGTACATTGACCCCTTTAAAAGATTGCCACTGTTTACACTTACACCCTGTTTATATGTTAATTCTTAATTTGCTGATTGTGGTTTGATGGCAAATTCAACAACACCAAGCTCACTTGTAAACCTCACCTACTCGCGAAAATAGCACGCGAAAACGAATGAACTGAACAAGATAAAATATGTGCAAAACTATAGTTCGCGTCACGCTGGCCAGCGGACAACTGTAACTTTGAATAGATCAAAATCAATCTGCCTAGCCTTTTCCCAACTATATTGGGTTCGGCTTCCAGTCTAACCGAATACAGCTGAATATCAGTTTTACATGGAGCTACTGCCTCTCTGACCTCCACAACCCAGCTACTGGCTAATACGATACCCCTTGGTAAGACTGCTTGTCAGACTTTCGGGCTTCTGACAACCCGTAACGACTGTCAAAGATCCACGAATGACAGCCGGGACCAACGGCTTAACGTGCTTTCCGAGGCTCGGAGGAGTCTCGGTATGTAAAGTTGGTTACTCCACGGACCAACCCCGGCAAGCAAAGTCATACGAACAGACGAAAAGAAACATCGACCTAATTCACCAAATCACCAAACAAAATGAACTAATTTCGCGACAGTGAACTAAAGCGCTCCGAACTATCGCATTAGTCATGTCGTGTGAACAATACAAAGTTCAGTATGCAACGACTAGAACCGGTTGGAGCCGCTTAGTGGAAACTTCACTTTTATTTACAGAGACTAATTCGCTGCAATCAGGGCTGTGCTGACACGAATGTGTTTGTCTTTTTGTTTTCCCATTACGATTTGGTGCATGTTTTCAATTTCATCCTGTATGTAAAACTATTGTCGGTGTGCTATTATATTAGGGATGAAGATTTGTTTAAGTATAGTAGTTTTAAATCTTCCTACTACAAATTTTACTTTTCTTAAACAAAATTTTAACAGATAAAATATTAATTTTATAGTTTTGCAAGTACCTCCATCCAGTTTTCGTTGTTACAAGTGACACATCTGTACTAAGACCTATTTCACTGTTATCACCACGTTTGGCAAAATCTTCATCGATATGGTTTCAATTTCCTCTACCAAGGTGGAAAAGATAAAGATAAGTGATGAAGAAACCAAGTTCAACTTTGATTTGGCCGGTTTTTTGACTACCCAGAAGTCACTAGATGTTTTACATAGACAACATCGACAGCCCACAGACCTTGGGCCGTACTTACTATGACGTGAAAAAACATCATGGTTCCATCATGGATCCGTTGAGAAAAAAGGATGGTGCTATAGGTCGTATATATTAAACTTTTTAAACTTTCGCGATTTGTACACATTATAAAACACTATCGAAAACGGGTCTTATTGCGATATTCTTTTTAACGAGGTAAACAGGTACCTACTTGTTTCCCGACGTTTCGACCGCCTTGCAGCGCTCGTGGTCACGGGAGGACTGATGACAGCTCAGCGACGTCTTCGTAAAGTGCGGGTATGTGCATCTACCCTCACTTGGTCTTCACAATTTTTATAAATGTCACTGTCGGTACTTCTACACACAACACTAAGGACGTCTACACACTGGCGGACCTCGTCGGACGACCGGCGTTGCTTGCACTTGCTAATGACTGGATTCCAAGTTGTAGGCAGTCGGTATCCATCCTCTCTGTTGAAATTTTTATATTTCCTGATTTCAACCGCTTCACGTACTATTCTGGAGTAATAGTAACGATCAGAGGAAAGAACCTGTGGCTTGTGTAGTTGAATCCAGTGGTTTGGACCAGCCTCCAGCAAATGCTCAGCTATCGCGGTCGTATATAGCTCAGTCTCTCTCTCTCTCTCTCTCACGCTGGAACCGTTTAACTTCTGCCCAGCTATAAGAGCTCATAGTAAGCCCCCTGATCTAGTTCATATCAATAAATCCATTGCATCCTCTTTCCTGTCCGTCACACACAACTTCCTGCATCGGTCAGGACTTTGATTAGGCAAACTTCAGAGCTGTCCAGGTCGAAATAAGGAATGAATGCAGAACAGAAATATGTGACGGCCATGCCAGATTGTAATTACTTGCGTTTGCGTTGGACAGGAACAGAATACGTCTCTCACAGTACCCAGCAGGAATGCTTTACCTCTACAGAAAATACGTGTATTCGTCCTGTTCAGAGCCGCGTGGCGTCCTTAGTTGCCGAGCGGCGGCCAGTCCTATTTATATAACATCAAAGAGTTGGTACCCCGTCGTCTGGCCGGCCTGTGAATGCCTGTGATTCATATTTCATCAACGTTTGACATGTGACATGTTCGCTACCAATGGCAGTCCCTCTTGCTAGAGGAAATTCCCCTTGTAGAAATTATTGGGTGCACTTTTACTTTTACGGGAAATGTTTCAGCTATTGACGAAGGCTTGACTTCCTTTAGGGTTCTGGAAGATTCGCTGTCAAATTATAACGGGTATAAAAACACGCTTAACGAAGCCGAGTCGGACCTTTCAGCTTGCGTAGCATGATGGCGTTTTGTCGACGGAAGAATAGACAAAATTACACATTGCCATGCTTTGACTCTTAGAATGCGTACAAATATTTCCACTATCTGGCATTTTGTCTATTCTTAAGGTTTAAGAACAAGAACAACTTTATTTGAAATGAAATGAAATGAAATGAAATTTTTCTCATAAGAATTGCATACATAATTCACTTACTGAGAAACAATATCTAAAACTAAGATTATTAATTAGAGCCCACATATGTACATATATAAAATAACAAAAACAAAATAGCAAAGAAAAAAAAAATAAAAAATGTGGGTAAACAGATAAGTAGGTACTTAACTCAAACTCGATCGTCAACCAAACACAACATGGATGTAAGAATTACATTTTTACTATATGCGGCATTGATGGCGTTAACACAGAATAAATAATAGTACTAACGTAGTTAATAGCATGTTTTTTATTAGAAGATTATTTTATTTTTAGTTTATTGTTTGAGTTATATATTTTGGGTACATACATGTTAAAACATTTTGAGTATTAGATTTTGTTTGTTTTTGTTTAATTTAAATAATTAGTAGTATTTTTGATTTAGAGATTTAGAGTTCTTCCGTCGACAAAACCCGTTTCTATGGTGGTCATGCTAAGCGTGCTGGTGGTGATAACTGAATTATGCTGCCGCATTGCTAAGTTATGGCGAAATATACCGGACTGTCGTACGCAGAGAATATGAAATGGCGGTAAGTCACGGATACAAATTGAACTTACGAATTTATTAAGACTCTTCGCCCCTATCTACAGGTTTGGTTATAATGTTGTCTTGTCTATATATAGCACGATCTACGCTATATATCACTCACACTGTCTCATTGCATTGCAGAATTTGCAGACGACAGTCCACCGTGTTTACTCTATACAACATCAAAGAACTTATTGCTATCGGGGCTTATGTCCCTCTGTCCTCGATGATATGCATTTGTGTTTAAATCAGGGACAGTACAACCCCGGTTAAGAGTTAATTCTTTCGAAGGGGTAAGCCGTTTATGAGGTTGCCTTTATCATGTGTAACTTCTTGAATGGGTTTCAGACTTGAAACCCAGTAAAAGGGTTATCCCTTCAATATGGAGAATCCATTGAATGGGTCCTATTCTTGAACCCAATGAAAGGGTTTCCCCTTAACATAACCTATACAATCTAAGGGTTTTGTTTTACGACGTTACTCAAACATCATCTAAAATATTTGGGAAAACGTCATCTAAAACTGTTCCAAATTTCAAGTTGATAGCATTACATTAGCCAGACAGACTGAGTCGCATCATAAGGGTTCCCTTTCCATTTTGGTATGGAACCCTAAAAAGAAACCCTAATTACGTAGCACACTATCGATCGGAATTTGAATCATTTTGAAGCAAATTGCTAATCCATTGCTTCATATGTTCGAAAAAGTTGTCTGCTCGACAACGTAAATAACGCAATGAATGTTGTTAAACAGTCAAAATGAAACTGATTCCAATTGATAGTACGCAACTGCCTCGCTGGTCTATCTGTGACTCTCTTACATCAAAATCTTTTCTGCCATTCATGGGCAATCTAGTAGCGAACTTACGAACATCTTCACTCCATATTCTAAGGACAGAACTATTACGGAACACCGACCTACGTCATACAAGGAGTCACTTACCGTGTACTTACAGACGGTAAGTACTAAGTAGGTAATATACTGGGTGATTTTTTAATGACCAGCCAAATTTTCACAGGGTGTTCTACCCATGAATATGAACAACTTTCACTATGGGACCAACTTTGAAATCACGAAAAAAAAACCAGCGGTTTCCTACAAAAGTTCAATACCTACTCGATCAAAATGTATGAAACAGCTGATATTTCTTTAGCGATTTCAAAGTTGGTCCCATAGTGAAAGTTGTTCATATTCATGGGTAGAACACCCTGTGAAAATTTGGCTGGTCATTAAAAAATCACCCTGTATGTAGTTAGTTCTCTGCGCAGGTTATACGTAAGTAAACAAGGCATTGTTACGATGGTGGGGCCGCTCTCCACAATGGTATACCACGAAATGGTAAGTAAACATGTTATGTGGCTGTAAATGGTAAGTAAACATGTTATGTGGCTGTAAATGGTAAGTAAACATGTTATGTGGCTGTAAATGGTAAGTAAACATGTTATGTGGCTGTAAATGGTAAGTAAACATGTTATGTGGCTGTAAATGGTAAGTAAACATGTTATGTGGCTGTAAATGGTAAGTAAACATGTTATGTGGCTGTAAATGGTAAGTAAACATGTTATGTGGCTGTAAATGGTAAGTAAACATGTTATGTGGCTGTAAATGGTAAGTAAACATGTTATGTGGCTGTAAATGGTAAGTAAACATGTTATGTGGCTGTAACTTTAGTGTTTGTGTCTATTTACTATGCTAGCAATTTGGTTTCCTAGACTGGCTCATTTGTGGCTGTAACTTTAGTGTTTGTGTCTATTTAGTATGCTAGCAATTTGGTTTCCTAGACTGCCTCATTTGCCCAAAAGGGTCGCAAAGTCGCAAGCGTAAACTTTGAGCGTTGGAATTCTGAGTTCGAGTTTTTCCATATGTAATAGTCAAAGGTCGATATGCTGCAGTCTCTTCTCCCGGAATGACTGGTTTAACCTATTGGTTTGACCAAAGCCTTCGGGCAAACCCCGAAATAAATTCCAATTTCGGCCTTTGACTAAAGTATTTTAGTCAAACCTAGAAGTTCCTAACTTTTCAGTCAAACGTCGAAAGTAAAGTAATCTGTTTCGGGCTTTGCCTAGTCGATCCTAGAAGTGACTGGCAAACTCGGTCAAACGTCGACGTCAGGGGCACCCCGAGGTTCGGGTTGGTTAGGTTCCTTTAAACGCTGCAGACAGAAATAGGAGCTCCGCGCAGCGGGGCTCCGTCAACCTGCTGACGAAAACCCTAACCCAAGTCTAACCTAAGTGTTTTGAGGTTGTTTAGTTTGACTGGTCAAACACTGATTTCTTTAAATTGAGTTTCGACGTTTGCCTTACCAAATTAGTTTCTCCTTGGTTTGATGAAAATTCTTTAGTCAGCGGCCGAAAAACTTCATTTGTTTGGCTTTGACTAAGACTTCAAGTCAGATCTGAGGATTGACTAGTCAAACCTAGAACCGTCGGAGCTTCGAGGTTTGATCTATAACACATAATCAAGACAAGCCAATATGACTCGACTACGACTTACTACGATGTTCAGTACAGTCCGCGAGGTCTAAGCTGAGCTTTGCATTTGTGTGAGTGCACATATATAGTGTAGGTGTGACGTCCGGCATTGAGCGCGACGTGTTTTTTGTTTGGTTTAAAACTGGTTTATACTGCTTTTTGGCAATCGGCTTTTAGTACGAGAGGTACATGACCAAAACCATGTCGCATCGTTGTTAAACGTAAAACGATAACACGATTGAAGATTTCGTCTTACGTAAAACGATAAGACAAACATTTTGGTCATGGGTCTCGTATCATTTTGGTGATCACTCGCACAAATGCAAAGCTCATCTTGAGCCTCGCGGACTGTCCCTTTACAACATTTTATGAAATTGTCACACTAAGCAAGGATGATCCACTTTAATTTTATCAATCCACCAGGCATGTGATACAAGAGCATAGAATAAACGTGGGTGCTGCATTGAAATAGTGTTTTCGCTCATTCATCTACCCTCGAATCATAACTTCAATCAATCTGCCTAGCCTTGTCCCAACTAAGTTGGGGTCTAGATCCAGAAGCAGAATACCAGTATTTTACATGGAGCGATTGCTTATGTGACCTCCACAACCCAGTAACTGGGTGATACAATACCCCTTGGTTGTAGACTTTCGGGCTCCTGACGACCCGTGACGACTGTAAAAAGATCCACGAATAACAGCCAGGACAAAGGCTTAACGTGCTTTCCGAGGCACGGAGGAGTCTCGGTATGTAAAGATGATCCACGACCAACCCCGGCAAGCGTAGCTTAACCAGGTGGATCGACCCGTGCGGCTGTTATTACTTAGCCACGAGTTCCTCGAACAATAACTTAAAAAACCAAAATCCCAGTTCATTTTAAAAACATGATGTAAATAAAATTCTTAACCAAAAAAGGGACGCAAAACTACAACCTCCGTAGTCCGCATATTTATACATGTCCTAAAAAAGGACGAAAAAAAAATAGGACACTTTCCGTGCGTCTATCACGGCTTGGCTCAGCCGAGACAAAAGAGTGCCGTGGGAGGGCCCAGCCTCCCGGATAATCCGCCAGGGGGCGCTTTGTACGACACGACCCGTTTTGACAGTTGAAATAATGTTTGATAACAATTTTTAAGGACATTTTTCGCGGAATGTTTTTTTTTTTTGCTTAAAAAAATGTTGGATGTTACATTTTTATCTCGGCTCGTGGATCAGCTTTGTAAGAGAAGCCGCATCTATTTAAATTAATCAACCTTTTAAGAAATTTCCTTTGATAATTTTTAGATAAGATTCTTTGAATGGGGTCAAAAGTGAGAAGGCTACAAAATAAAACAAAACTTCTCCAATTTTGACTCCTAAGAAATGAGAACAGCGACGCAATTTTCCGAATCTATTAGATTATAAATGATAAAATGATAAATGATAAATGATTTATTTTCTGTAAGTAGGTTTGTACAAACACTTTTACACGTCAAACATATTTTTTTTTAAACTAGATGAGTTCGACGTTTCCTATCTGACTACTCTGAGAAGAAACGCCGAAACAAACTCAGGTGACCTCTGAGTTTGTCTCTTTTAAAGTCCAGACATAATCTTGGTCAGATCATGTGAAGACCATGTAGATTGCAGTCTGAAATGGTCTTTTGATGAAAGAACCATAGGTACTGGATGTCCAATTTTTTGCTATCTGACTGGCCATACCAACTGTCAAAGCCATGATAACTGACTTGCCATACACTGCAGGACACGGAAACCAACCCATTTTAAAACTCGCAGCAAAAAAAAAAAAATACAAAATACTTCTTCCATGTCCACAATACAAATCTCGTCTCCTTTGTTTTAATATTATTTATCTGGCGAGGCGAGCCGAGGCGGAAAGGCGTTGGATTTACGACGGCCATTCGGAGTAAATCGGAATGCAACGTTGTTGTACGTTTCCTAGTGACGCCGACTGATCCGATGCGTTTAATAGTCGAAGAGGTACATACGTTGTGAAAAAGACACTGTGTTTCCAGTTATTTATTGTAGGGGAAGATTTAAAGACGTATCCATGCTTATGGAGTGCCTACGGAGTATGCTAAATACGACAATGGGTTTTTAGGGTTCCGTACCAAAATGGTAAAAAAGGAACCCTTATGGTGTGACTCAGTCTGTCTGTCTGTCTGTCACAGCTGGATATCTCAAGAACTACTGATGCTATCAACTTGAAATTTGGAATAGTTTTAGATGACGTTTATTCAACAGAACTATTTTGCAAATAAGAAAGAAATAAAAATATTTATATATTTTTTTGCAACAGGGACTGAAGGGGGGTCTTAAAAATTTAAAGTGGGGCTACTGGGGCATGTGGGGGTATCATATGAAAGAGCGCTGTTTGCACATTCTCAAACTATTTTTTATTTTTTTTAAGCCCCATAGTTTTCGACTTTTGATGAAAAATGTAAAAAAAATACCGTTATCTTATCTCCGAAGTTTGCAAAGCGAAAAATCTGAAATCATTCTATGTGATAGAAGTTTATGTAAAGATTACAGGAAAAATAAAAAGATGTCTCTAAATAGCACAGTTTTTCAGAAATCATCAACAAAAATTACATATAAATGATGGTACGGAACCCTCGGTGCGCGAGTCCGACTCGCTCTTGACCGGTTTTTTATTGTAACATGTAAACCGTCACTGTCGTGAGAAACATTCAAGTTTATGATTGGATGTTTCGAGACTTCCCGACCTGAGTTTTGATCTGAAAATGAGCCATAAGTCTTTGCGTCGCGATTCAACACTATCTCCATGGTTGAACGAAGGCAGACAATTCGCGGTTTGAACATTTCACATTGCTTTCCTATTTTGGCGTGATCTATCACTTAAACTCTGTATCATTTAGGTGCACCAAAATGAGTCAAATATAATAAATGCGAAAATGAATTTGTTTATTTGTTTTCACGCTAAAATGGCTGCTAAACGGATTTGGATGAAATTTGCCACATGGGTAGACCAAGACCTGCATTAGGACATAGGATACTTTTATCCCGGTAGTACGTTCTCGTTGAATAATTTCCGACATCTACACCAAATACCAAAGTACTTACTCATTTTCCTTCCAAAGTATGTGTGGCGGCATCTACATCGCCACATACGAACTACGCATCACAATGACATGACGTCACGCAACCTGCATCGCGCAAGCACAGTTTACCGCGCGACTAGCATATATACGAACGTCCCGACATCAACCGTCGGGCAGTTACCCGCCAGACACGACACCCGTCTGGTCGGAGGATCTTCCCTTTTCAATAGAGGATGAGTGAACTTTACACCCTGTTCCTCTTGCCTCTGATATGTATAACCTCTAGAAAGCATTAAAATGACACTAACCTATAAAAGGTTTCCCATCGAGCCTTTTCATCCAGTAGAACCTCTGGCTGTGCGGCTTGTTCTCCCGGTCGTACTGCTCCCATTGCTGCCTCAGGAAGGTGTAGCAGACGCAGCAGCATCGCACGGTGCCGTCCTCGTCGCCCTCCGCCCGGTAGCCGGCGGGGGGAGCGTGCGCGCCCAGGAACGGGAAGTATGCTTCCGTGCACTGGGGTAGAGGGGAAAAAATTGTTAAAAAAAAAAACAAAAGAATAACAGCACCCTAATTGCGTAACACCTAACACATTATCAATCGGACTTTGAATCATTTTGAAGCAAATTGCTAATCCATTGTTTCATATGTTCGAAAGATTTGTCTGCTCGGCAATGTAAATAACGCAATGAATGTTGTTGAATTGTCAAAATTAAACTGATTCCGATTGATAATGTGTTACGCAATTAGGGTGCTGGTTGGTAGTTTCTGGGGTCCCTAAAAAAAACATATCCTGCAGCGAAAAAGAAGCGGGAAATGTAGGTACAGAAACGATAGCAATAGACAGGGTTTGTTTTTAGGGTCCGTCCGAACGAAAAAATGGAACCCCTAAAGGATCACTCGTTTGTGTCTTTGTCACAGCCAATTTGCTGCAGGAAAACAGTTATTTACTTCTAGATTACAGGAAAACCTATATGAAGCCCATGGTCTTAAAATAACATGCGGTAAATCACTCAACATTGTGCGATCAAACTTACATTATTTTGGGGTTATTCCCGCTCGGTAAACACGCTTTCGTCAACACTGTTGACGATCGGGAAAAAAAAGTTTCGTTCGTTCACAGTGTTGACGAACGCTACTTATTATTTCGGGTAATTCCCGTTCGGTAACACCTTTCGTTCCTGTCGTCAACACTGTTGACTATCGGGAAAAAAAAGTTTCGTTCGTTCGCAGTGTCCATGAATGCTGGTTTTTATTTTTAAAATATGGAAATAAAAATAAAACATGTCATGGATTTTTAAAATGTTTTAAAGGATTATGTTAGATCTTTTAAAACACAACTAGAAAATAAAAAAATGGCCTTATCATGTGCATAATAACCATTTTACACTTTGATAAGTAATAAAATTGTGACACTGATTTAACATAATCAAATATAGTTGAGAAAGTGACTAATGAAAACTAAGTACACTATTATGTATCACAGATAATCATCTAATTTACACTAATTAAATAACGAAACTATAACCATAAACCTTAATATTTTTATATTAAGTACCTAAAATTAAAATAAACCTAATTAAAACATGTCCGAATTTAGAACTAATAATGTACTGTATGTACGGTGCATAAATCAGGATTAGTTACCCAAAATGAACGATACTTATTATTGCAGTGCTCTGATTGGCTAATTCAAGGTCATGGTGGATAACGTACTAGAATAGGCCGGTCGGGGGTAGTGTGAGAATCTATTGTTTATTTTATCTACTGTTACCGGCTACCGGCGCGGCATCGCTATACCTGCCTGCTGCAAAGGGAAGTTTGCAATCTACTAACTTAAATTCTACAAATGGAACAACATCCAACATTTTTCATTAATTAAACTAGACTTTTGTCGTAATTAAACATTTGAAAATCCATGACATGTTTTATTTTTATTTCCATATTTTAAAAATAAAAACCAGCATTCATGGACACTGCGAACGAACGAAACTTTTTTTTCCCGATCGTCAACAGTGTTGACGACAGGAACGAAAGGTGTTACCGAACGGGAATTACCCGAAATAATAAGTAGCGTTCGTCAACACTGTGAACGAACGAAACTTTTTTTTCCCGATCGTCAACAGTGTTGACGAAAGGGTGTTACCGAGCGGGAATAACCCTTATTTTGTAGTAGAAATGTATGGGAGACCATGTTTTACAACTACAATGATAAATTTGTCCTTTAGTCTGTTATTGGAAATGTATAGGCTGTATCACTTGAGTGAAGTCACGGGCAGTCGGACACAGCTTTGAGACGGAACCCTCATGATGCGAGTCCTACTCGCACTTGTCCGGTTTTTGTCGGGTATCGGCTGTGTATTTATATGATAGATACTTTTTAGAACACTGCAGTGTTGCAATGTACTAAGTAGCAATCATACAAAAAGGATATTTGTGAAAGTTGAAATAAACATGAGATTGTTTCGCGAGCTCATACATGCATTTCTCAAATACATAATTATCTAATCATCTCACATAATTAATGTAAATAAACTCAGAGAAATCTTACAACAACAGAAGTATCGATCAATTATATCGAGTAAAATACACAGGCTAAATCTAAGAAAACAATGCACAACGTTCCGCTGAATTATAACTATTATCTATTCACTTACCGATTGCATACGCGCGTTAAGAGGCGTGTACACTGGAGACACGTGTTGGACAACATGTCGGCAAACTGATGGCCAATATTATCCAACATACCAATTAAAACTGAAGCCCTACAGTCTGAGACACGAGCACAATTTCCTAATTACCGGGATTACAGTTCCGCATAATCAATTTCCGGAAATAAAGGCCTGGTGCATTTATGAGTATTTTTAAATTATGCAACTGTAAAATGGCATGTAACATATTTCTTAAATATTGGCGTTGGATAAGAATTATAGCACCGAATTGCCGAATCATTCCATAATACATGATCGAGATCGATACTCTCCTGCATCGCAGATCGTACATGTGGATGTGCAGACATGTGCAGACACTAGCAGACTTAAGGGGGGCAGGTGTGGTTCGCCCCGGTCCCGGGGGCGTCCCCCAAATCTCGAGAAAAATCAAACCCCAAACAAGACCCAAATGTGTTTAGTAAGGCAGTTTGTAGGGTGCTAAAGTTTTCAAGCTCCCTCTGCGTCACGTTCATTCCTTTGGGGGAGGGGGAATGGGAAGGGGGGGTGGGGCGCATTCAGTTTTTCTGCTCCGGGCCCCTGTCAGGCTTAGCCTGCTACTGCGCTTCGTTCAAAGTATATTTTTGATCGAAGCATTTGTGGATTTGTGGAACTGCATTTCGTCTTCTCCCAGCGTACGGACCAACACATAACAGCAAAGATGCGAGTATTACTTTAAATAACCACAATTAACGCTGCAAAAATTACTTTCGAAAAAATCACCTTGTCGTCGTCGTCGACGTCAGAGCAAGTTGCCCAACATGCTGCCACCCAGTGAGAACACGTCTTTACACACCAATCGCTATGTGGGAACGGTTTATGGGAAAACAGCGTGAATTATTGCTACGCCTTACGTTGGTGATGCGTCGGTTATCTCATGGGAACATCGCGTAACTGTGTTTACAGATGAGCTATTAAGTATTAGAGGTACCTTGCATTTTCTATTATATTGCTGTTAATGGAGAATGCAATTTTAATTGCAAAACTCGGTGAGGTGGGCGCAGGCAGACTCAAACTCAAAGCATTTATTTCAAATAAACCAATTACAGGCACTTTTGAATTGTCAAGGGGTCGGTCCGTCAGTAAGATGAAGCTAGTTTTGTAGCCCATTCCAAAGCGTAGTAGATCTCTATGGAGAAGAACGGGCAAAAAACTCCACGGACACTCTTTTAAATCAAATATTTTAAAAAATATTGGTTGCATCGTTCATATTGAAAATATACATGTGAGAACAATGTGGAAAGACGTGCACGTTAAAAGCGTCCGTAATAAAAAAGATAACAACTAAATTAAAAATTAAAAATAAGCCGTGGCAGCTAAGAGACGACCAGTCCCAACTGACGGCGCCCGTTCACGAACATGACGCATGGATCAGCACCAATTAGCTCAACCATTTTGATGGGAACTTAAACAGACATAATCCTACACTATTTTTGAAAATGGAGTAACACAGCCGCCATATTGATTTTTTTTTTATTATTATACCCAGTGTCACTCGGTATGATGTAAGGATTCTAACGATAACCCCATACATCGAAATCTATCCAGGCGTTCAAAAGTTATGATGGAATAAAGAAACTCACATAAGTACCTACATACCTACTATACATACATACATGAACCCTGAAAACATTACACACCTTTTTGAGGCAGACGTGTAAAAAGGGAGAAGGCGACTGAGTATAGACTCAGTGGTGCATGGAACAAGGCTGCAAACGTTGATGATGGACGTGTTTACAGCATTAATTGCAATTTACCACTTGATGCGATACGAAAGCGTCACCTAAATGCCAGAACTTCGTGCCACGGCTACAGACACAGTCACCAATACACCACGTGACTCGCCTCCCCGAAATGCGCACGTGAGTCTTGTCATAAACACTCCATACATATGAATGGGCTCATAAAATGGACCACAGAAGACTACTGATCAATAAATTGATCTATGTATAAGAATTAGGTCGCATTATGCGGCACGGAATATTAACATAAGTATTTTTTTAAAATGAATAAATGTATTATATTCTGGTCGTAATTCCGATTTATTGTAATACTAGCTGAGCCCCGTGGTTTCACAAGCACACACAGGGATTAAAAGTAGCCAATGTCAGCTGTCCAGGGTGTCAGCTACATCCATACCAAATTTTATCAAAATTGGTCCAGCCGTTTGACAGTGAAGATGTAACAAATATACAAACACACACACTCACAAACTTTCGCCATTATAACATTAGTGTGATTGTAATCTGATTTTATCCTATTATGTTTCTTATGAAATGTGGATTTATTATTTATCATATTTTACTTTCGATGTCAAATTTTATTGAATTCATTGTTATAAAGCCTCAGAAGGCATCAAACACTTCAAGGAGTGTTTCTCTACATCTGTATAAAACAGAGGGACAGCAAAATTAAGGAAGTAGGTATGTAAACATTAAATTGACTCCATTTTTCCAAGAGATGCCAATAAAAACAACGAAAAACACTTTTCACTTCAATCCTCTTCCCGAAACATGATCCAGCCTATCCCATAATAGATCTCACGTAGACACATCGACGCATGAATCATTCAAAACTCCATACATCATAATCATTCATATCCACCCACTGTTTGGATAAACACACCCATAGCCATATTTTTAAATCAGTCCTCTTACATTTTCTCTTCAATACAATCCCAAAGTACCAGGACCACATAAGTACGCGACCAATAACCGCCACACCCGCGCACTGGACGTAATTACGTGTCAAATGTCAATCGCTTTAGGCGCTCCATCAATTGCTATCCGGTTGGAACCAGCACGGAACCGAAACACATGACTACACGTAATAAGACGCGAATCGGGTGACAATGTCGTTCGGAACGTCAAGACATCGTTGCAGAATGATGGATGTGTTATGATTTGTTGTTGTCGAAACACGGTTTTGTGTGTCGTGGGGAAAATATCGAATATATATCTTGAGTTATTTCGATAAGTAGGTCAGTGATTATTACTTACGGCTGCATGTTGCTTCAAATTGCTTTCTTATGGCGAAGGCGCCAGGGTAGCTCGCAAAATTAAAATTTTCTTACGTTTTTTTGCAATTTGCAAATCCGTATTAGGTCATACAACCTATTTTAATCAACATAATATGTAAAACCTAATACTGACTTGCAAATTGCAAAAAAAACGTGAGAAAATTTGAATTTCGCGGGCTACCCTGTCCCTTCCCCCTTAAGACACATGCAAACTCAGAAGGAAAGGTTCAGAAACCTGAAGGGTCTCTGTAGACTATGCTATATCTTCTTCACATCAAGATCTTTGTACGATGCTGTATGGACTATGGTTTTGGCAAATAAATCCAAGTCATGCCCCCAGATTGGGTTAGTCTTCTCTTCGATGCTGGCAATCCTAAATGGACAAGCTGAAGTCAAAGTTCGTAGCCTAACTACCACATTTGTGACTTTAGATGGATGTGAACGGAGAGGTCTGTGTGTTGTGCGGTTCAATTGTTTTCCAACCACGCATCCGTGCGTGGCGTGGTCGTGAACCACTTTCATACAAACCGAAGTTAAGTACACTTGCGTAGTAGCCGTGGGCTACTGTGAAATGGCGCCTTATAGCTAGGTAGTGGATCAGTAGTGCTATACTGTAAAACTTAGGTGGAGAGAGCTTTAACGTGAACTATCATCCCATCTGATGCTAGGGATTGGCAGTTCACTTTAACCTCTCTCACATTTCACTACTGGGGATCTACTCCCTAAGTCCGTACGTCTGACCATAACGATCTATCAAAACAAGTGTAAAAGTTAAATTTTTTGAACGCGCAAAAACACATCGGGAGTAGGGACAACTGTCAAATCGTGTTGTCATTCATACTTCGTTGGGGCCCCGAACCAATCAACCATCCGTAGGTGGAGGAAACGCCCGTAACGAAGGCCTAAACTACGGGCTTCGTGCTTAGGGAGTAGACCCCCTGGTCCTCTAGTCACATGTAAGTTGGTATCATATTACCTGCGTGTCAGGCTTGACTCTGACGGTGTACTGGTCTATTAACCCGGCGCCGCCGCACACGAAGCACACGCGCACGTCGTCCTGCGCGGGCGTCGTTTTGTCGCGCGACGCACACGGCGACGCCGGTTTTGACGCCAGCGAGCTTTTTATGTACGCCTTGGCCTTCTCCATACCCGCCAGCTGAGGGACAAAAGAAAATGAAGTTAAACACATGGATTAAGACCTTTTTCTGCGTAACCTTTCGGAGAAAACAGGAGGTGTTATATTATTAAAAGCTTTTGACTTTTTCCAGGAACAGTAAAAGCCCGGAGTCCCCTCGAAAAAACAAATTAAATGGAGGACAATTAATGAAATAAGTAGCTGACCCTTCATTCATTCAACGCGCATAAGAAAGAACAAGGGCATTTATTAAAATTTAAAAATAAAACAAGCTTTTATTAGTCTGGATATAATCTAGGAGTCCTGTGTCAAAACGAATCAAACGCCACCCAAACTCGATGGGGTTGCGTCGTTTTGCTACTGAGCTTCCGGCTTCATCATCGATGGTACCAAAATATTGCATTGTCACCGATTTTACATACGTATGCCAAATTTCAAATCAATCGAACAACAGCAAGTGGGTCAAAAACGTGCAAGTTTTGAAAAGGACAGCTTACATACGAACATTGCAAGTTAAATAAAAACTTAAAAACTATTAATAATTTGATGCCATATTGCATTATATCCCACCACATCCCCGTAATAAAGATTCCTGACTGTACGTCTCCTATGGAGACGATGGTAAATTGTTCTGAAACTTTCCCTCTTCACAACAACCATCCGTCTGTGAAAGAGTAATGGCTTATCGGTTTTGAGCATGCTGATGAAAAGTCAACCCTATTGCACTTTGATATTAAAAATATTTTGGTAGGATGAAGGTAGCTTTTAATAAAGCTCACATAACTTGAGATCGATGTTAAAGAATCTAAAACTTTATCTTTAGGTAATAAGGGCTGGTATCCGCAACTCCACGACAATGCGCGTATTTTGCGTATAAACTTTATCTTTAAAAGAACCTCGAAAAATACCTGCAAAAAAAACGGTATCATTTCCGTATATATTTTTCTTCCCTATGCAAGTGATATGCAAGTGGTATTTTATTTTTCTTTATAAGAACGAAAGTTTTCTTTTACTGAGAGAAGGACCGAGCACTAACAACCAGCACGCGTAACACGTACGTTTTGTCGACGATAGAATAGACAAAATTACACATTGCCATGCTTAGAATGCGTACAAATATTTCTACTATCTGCCATTTTGTCTATTCTTCCGTCGACAAAACCCGTTTCTATGGCGGTCATGCTAAACGTGCAACGAAACAACCGGATTTTGTTAGTTTTTCCATGCATATGCCCCAATTATACTCCATTCGTGTTAGTAACTACTAAACTTCAGACTATTAGGCTCTTCACGATATGTTTCCAGTTCCATTCATCAGGTGTTAACGAACAGTTAATTAGTTATCTGGAAGCACTACATTTTCATTAATTCCGAGTCCTCGTCTGCAATTTCTAGAAAACCATAAATAGCTTTCCACTTCTCCACGATCAGCTATTCAAGACATCTATAAGTCGTGAAAATCTAATCGGAAAGTGAACTGTGGCGGATTGCCAACGTTTACGAACAGAATTAAGGTAACACTCATGAATATCAAACAGGACACTTTTGTAAATAAACTCTTTGCTTAGTTGGCAAATGATATGGAAATTGAACGAAAACATTGAATCGTTTTAGCTTTTTACTGCGAGTAACTTAGTAGATTAGAGTTTAAGTTGATTCACGTAGAAATATGGTTCGTTTTTATTTGAGCAATAAAGTCACGTGTTCTTATCAAAATCAAAAAGTAATGTATTCAAACTAGGCTGAGAATCAGCACTTTTTTAAACATCAAAATTACTTATGTCAGTCCCCTAAAACTCCCGTTCTTCACCTTCTAGTGCTTTAGCTGGGAAGAAGTGGCCCACCCAACAAACTAGCCAGCAGCACAGCTGTTAAGTTGGAAGTACTTGATGCTATACAACACCTACAGAGTTCTTTAAATCAAAACGTTGAGTGATTGCTTCATGTTATGCACGACAAAGCTAACATAGCTTTGTCGCTTGACAAAATGGAAGTTGTGACGTCAACCGAACGTTCTATTGACTCTAGTCGGTGTCCAACAGAATCGGGGCTATTGTTTCCAATAATATCGACTGCTGTATCATAGAGATAGCAATCAAACATAGTATCTCGATGAGGTCTGACGTAAAAGTAAATATGATAAGCAATCTCGGGTATCGATGCCCGTTATAACACTTGGAAATACTCTTAACATGAGGCTAATGATCCCTACATCACGTCAGACAATAATCAGAACCACTCTTGTATTAGTACTTCAGTTTCCTGGAAAAGACCAGTCCCTTTTCTGGTTCTTTCCACAACAATCACTCAACTCAGGTTATCGCACTCCATGTCTTTCCATCTTCAGGGTTGGAATAGCAATAAAAGGATTCATATCTAGAGAATAGGCGAAACATTGTTTACAAAATCTCTCTGATTTGATATAGGTAAGTACAAAAAATTCAACTTTTTGATATAAGTAAGAACTGATACACCCTGGGCAGACCACGATAAAACTTATGAAGGCACATTTGATGCTACGACATCCATGTGTATTAAAGAGGATCAATAAATCAAGAAACCCATCAATACTAATGCGCCATTTGCAATTTTTAAACTGCTCACGTCTACATAAGTACGTGACTTCAGGTAATTCCGCTTGGAATTCTGCCCATTAATGAAGGATGACCTATAAATAACTTAGAAAAAGGGAAGGCTGTGAAACTACGAGCAACGAATAATAATAGCGAAATTAATTAATTTTATGACACAAAAGAATCACAATTAAAATGTGAACGCTACTTGGATACAATCCGGAACCGGAACTCTGAAATAAAGGCGACGAAACTTATGTTATTTTATATACACATGGCTTGGAAAGCTTTATCAAAATTATCAGATTCACCTTATTTGCCTATTTACAGCTTGTCAGGTTTAAATTTTTTAAACGATCATATTTTGTAAAATTTTGCTTGACGTGTTTCTCATCCTATTCGATTCTGCCTTTGGTCCTTCAGTGGTTTCGTTTCCTTTGCCTGGATATTACTTTCGACAGAACCGTTTATTCAAAATGCCTGTAAGAATCGTCGTCTGAATTCCAACTGCGGCAGTAAAAATAAACATCATGCTTCCCTAATGGCATATATGCGTGAGTACAGAAACCACCCTTTCCGCGGCACTTCCACCAAATTATAGGCCACGACCCTCTCCCATAGAAATCGGCGCCCAACCGCGATAATCGCTGTACATTAATGAATATTTTATAACATATTACGACTAAACGATCGTGTCGTGCGATTGTGCTAATGAGTCACGCAGGCTTTAAGGTGTTTCATTATTATATGGCGACTGGTCGGCTGATGAGAGCGACTGCTGTTTAACTAACGAAATGCTCGACTACTCATATTGATCAAATTAGCCTTGTTACTTTTGCTGCGGCCAGTTATAAAGGATGATTATCATTTTCAAGTACTATTGACTAACGTTTGTAGGTAGTTGAAAATAAACTCAACATGACTTGAAGTTCTGAGATATCCATGCAGTATGGAGTAGGTTACTTATCTTAAGCCCACAAGACGTGGTTGTTTCATTCAAATTTAGAACTACGCACGTCATCACCTATGAAATCCTCATCGCATCGCCGCCGCCGCTAAACCTTTCATGATTATAACCATGACATACATGTCTGCCACATGCATACGTCATCATCATCGTCATAATAAACATCCAATTCCATCCAACGCGGCTTCGCAGCGATCGATGTTCTGACGTCGGCACATCACGAAAGTGCGAAAACACGATGACGTGTTCCTTTCATTGTACAGCACGTACAATGAACTGCGGTACTGTCCTAGTTCTTTTTGTTGTAGGCATGAAACGGTATTTGTTGGATAGGCACTTAAACTTCCGTACTTTTCGCACATACAAGAATAATTTAACGAATGTAATTTTAGAGGTTAATAAAAGTTTTCTCAAACATGCATGGAAATGTTGTCATTATTTTCGAATAAAGAACACGCGAAGTATCGAATTTACGGTCAAAGAAAATCAAATCCATTGCAGGAGCGTTTTTTGAATTTGGAACATTACAGCGCTCCAGCAATGTACAACATTGCTGGAGCGCTCCAGCAATGTTGTATGAAACGGCGTGCTGGGTTAAATACTCTTTCATTGGATCTCTTCTATCATTCTTGGCATACCAATGGCAGTAGTATAAATTGCGTTCACGTGGCTGTATAGATAGCCACAAATGCCTTTCGGCACAGATGTTAAGATAGAAAATTGGCGGCAAAGCTGAAAATTCATCTTGATTTGAAAATTTATATTTAAGTACATTATGTATGTAAATAACAAATTTACATTCATAATAAATATAAAGTGAAATGAAGATTGATTGTAAGTACTCCACAGATTTAAGATCAGAAGCCAAATTGGCAATGGAAAACCTGCTTCCAGCGAAGTCAAAAGAAAAATACATGAAACTAGGTAAGTATATGAAAATTTTATGATTTGGAAAAACGAGAAAAAAGTGATCATTTTCTCTGAAACAGTATTTTTGGCGTATTTTAATGAGATTGCTAAAACTAAAAACCCATCTACATTATGGACAATTTATTCCATGCTGAAATGTACAGTTCATATTAAAAGCGGCACTAACTTGAAAAATTATGGAAACTTAACTACCTACTTTTATTTCCCTGCATTCTTTTGAGAAAAGCACTATATATGCCTCGGCGGAAATAGCAATTGCCTGTCTCGTATTAGTGAAGTCCTCGCCTACGGCTCGGCCTTCAAACTCATACTCGACCTGCAATTGCCTATTTCCCGGCCTTTGCAATAATGTACTATTAATGTACCTGGAAGGGAACAACACCCCTTCAAGGCTTCAACCATGTTTTAACAATCACTAAGCATAACGTGAAGAGAATGCGTAGCAACATCCTACTACCTGAACATAACTCTAAATCGAGATCACTATTGGTGCCGATTCTCTTGTACACCGAACTAAACTAAACTATCATTAGAATAGTATGATTTAGTTTGACAACCAAATTTTAGATAAACACCGTCAAATTCAGAAAAGCAAAATTGCCATTTTCGCTAAATTAATAACTCTGTGCCATCTTAGTGCTGTCAAACTGAAATATAGTTAAGTTGTGTCACTTTAGTCAATGTGAAGTCGTCGTTTGACAGGAATAAACTAAATTTTGGTGAGTTTTAGTCTAGTTTAGAGGCATTTGTGACAATCGGCACCATTGTCTGTCAAGCCTAGTACTGTACCATTTAGCCGTCCATCGGGAGCATAAAATGGAGTACGGGTTGATATGAAAACTACAAAAACAATTCAGTACTACTGCAGGAGATTATTCTTAAAACGTCAATGCAGCGAAACAAATTGATCAACAACTGTCACTCTTACTTATTTCAACTCGATAGGTTATGATATCCGGGGCTTTGAAGCAATGCCCCCATACTCCGACAGTCCGAAACACGGCAGTATAGTCATATATAGCTGTAGCAGTCCGAATTAGTCAACATACAAAGTAAACCCGGAATACTGATTAGTATGAAGCCCCTAGGATTAGGGTAGGTTAAGTGTTACAATTTGAATGACACCCCTGAGGGGAGATGTTTCCACTGTTTAGGGACACATATAGATGCAGATGCGGCATAATGACATAACCATATTAAAAATATATTATGATTATGTATTTCTTACGGGTAAGAAATTTTAATAAAGGGAATTAACATATATACCAATTTACTAGGTTATTAATTATTTACAAAGAAGAAGTGAACGTTTAAGATAAAGTAACATAATTAAAATTCAATTTAATTTCTTAGAACTAACAACAATTAACAAAATTTAATATCTGAGATATTATATCTCATCATAATAACTTCATTATGTTTGTATAAGATAAATTAGTTTCGTAGGTCGCAACTCGCAAGTAGTGGGTGAAGCAGCGAGTTAATTCGATTTGTTTCGTAAATTCTCGAGTAAATTAACTCGATTTCCTCGCTATCCTTCGCGTACAAAATAAATATTGTTGTACAATTTTGTACAATAAATTCGGTTTGAAATTCAATTTGGTGGTATTGCTTTAAAAAAATCCGTGGTTTCATTCGGGAGTTGTTTCTACCTGTTATATTATTTTCTACTGAAAACAGGCTATAAAGGTTTATGTAGCCTTCCATCGTTTCGTTTTTATAAATCTTTGAATAACCTTGACTATTTTGCTCTAAACGCTGAATTAGACGAGTTACAACAACGTTGCTAAATATGACTCGACAACCGGTCATCAATACTTGACACATAACCACTTCCTATGTGGCAAACATATCATGTTTATCAGATATATTACTACGGATAAGCTTTAAAACGGTATGAGTAAGAAATTGTATCCTTGGACCAAGTAAATGTATTAAGTTACCAGTTCGGTCCTTTGAGACGCATGCAAGAGACACCATTTTGATAAGTTGTAGGATAACGTTATCATAATCCATAGATATGAGAGGTGTTAGGTACTATCTTTAGTAATTATCGACCTCCGTTTTAATTAATGATTGTGATAAAAATTGCGAGGCCGTGTTCCCCCAACAAATCGATACTCGTATATGCGTGAATTGGCGCCCAACAGGGATTAAAATGTTACTCATAAAATTACATCCAAAACTGACATCGCCAGACATCCCCCATCCCAAAAGCGCCATAAATACCACCTACCTGTATTCCATACAAACATACATACAGCTACCAGACGCGCAGATATGCAAACACGTCGGATCACAATGACTGACGGACAATCCGATCGATACGTACGAGTGACGTGCCGGGTCTAATTGCCGGCCCTTTGTGATGCCGGCGTGGTTATGTTGGGTCGTCGGGGCTGGTCCTAGCGTCCTATATATGTATGTCTATGCGTGTGTGTGATTTTTGGTTGCCTCCCCCAGGAGGGGTCTGGTGGATACATGATATTATGCGTACATGTACGCGCACATTTTGATAACATGATATCGAAATGCTGTAGTATCAGATTTTGCGGCGCTGTTGTCTAAATAAATATTTTGACGAAGCCATTTTACAGGTAGGATGTATGAAAGTGAAACATGGACCACTAAACGCTAATACTATACATGTAGGTAAGGAGAAGAACTTTCATTGCAAAGTTAAATTCCAGATTAGCCCCGAAGAACCGGCTGGGGCTGACCCAAACGAAGTTTCATCTAGCTATAATGTATCTGCCTTTAGATACTTACTGGTCACAACTCACCGTGCCAACCAACAGTAATAGGGTTCACAATTACAATCTATGTCTACGTGAATAAAAAGAGAAGTCCTGACTGACTGACTCATCAACGCCCAGCCCAAACCCTTGAACCTAGAAAACTGAAATTTTGCACAGAGGTTCCCTTTACAATTAAGATCTCCCGGTTGTACGTTCCCATGGGATATTTTCCGACAACCACGCGGGCGAAGCCGCGGGCAAAAGCTAGTAAAAGCTATAAAAATCAATTGCCGTGCATTAGTCTCGCAAAAACTCGAAATTGCCTCGACCGGTTTGAATTTTTTTTTTGTTCGCCTCATTTCTGGGGTGGTTTAGGAAACAAGAAAATTAGGAAAAACCAAAGAAATAGCCGAAAAATCGAAATTGAAATTTTGACAGGACAACGTCTGACGGGCTAATCAAAAATAAATACAATTCTTTTTCTTTCGTATCCAGCACAGATTGCTTCAGCAAATGTTGTTCTACAGATAATTGTGATTACATTACTTATCAGCTGATGCCACAACCGGTTCGATCCGGTTTGCGGACGATGTTTATGTCTTTTTAATAGCATCTACCAATTGGCGAGCAGGACATACATCAAGGACGTTTGGCAGCCAATATTTGCTGAGATAGAATCATCGGGCGAATAAAGATTTCGTTTTAAAAATTTGCTTTCAAATCTCTTCTTCAATCGGTCCCTATCGTGGTCACTGGACCCCTTTAAGCGGACGATCTGCCTCCATTTACTCCGGTCCAAAGTTGTCACCACCACCTTCTGAAAGCTTGAGGAAGTTCTTCTTAGTTCTTGATCGGACTATCGTGTTGGTGACCGGCCTCGTACTCTCTTTCTTTCGTTATTGCCAACAACCACGTACATCACTCATCATTACGTAATCATTTACAAAATGATTTTATCAAACAAAAGCATCTATACAGCTAAACGGTAATCTTTAATATTATTAAAACGTTTGCTGAGAATATAGCTATTAATATTATTCAAAACACCTTCTTGAATATTCTATGAATCAGCTATTCAATCTGAATAGTAAATATTAGATGGAACACTAATGGGTATTTATTTATTGTATCATAAAACCCGAGCACGTTAAATAGGTTATCTTAGTGGAGATAAACATCGTGTTATAGCAAGTTTATAATTTATCTTAACCGGTTAAATGCCGTAATTACAGAAACAATTAAAAAGCCATTGTGTCACGCGTACATCTGCGTTTCCGGCAGTCGAGAGGTGAATCGATATCTAAGTCAATCTACAGATAAATCAGTTCGTTAGGCCTTCTCAATTTATCAACTAGTAGCTGACCCGACAGACGTTGTCCTGTCCCAATTTCAATAATTCAAAATTCACATAGAAAACCCACTTTCAGTTTTCCCGAATTTTCCAATTTTCCCGGCAACTTTTCCAATTTTTCTCACCGTTTAAACCTTCCCTGTACTACGACAAACATTTCAAAACCAAAATAAGCTAAATCGGCCCAGCCGTTCTTGAGTTTTAGCCAGACAAACGAACAGCAATTGATTTTTATATACATATGTATATAGATAAAGCAACCTGTTTGCAAACTTTCGATTCAGTTTTATATTTTATATTTATTTGTTTAGCCCATAGAAATACACTGGACAGCAAATAAACCGGGCCACCCGCTACCTTGGAACTCTGATTCGATTTTCTCAAAAAGTATATAACTTACAACTATCAAAGTTATACCTACAAAAAGTGCGTTCCATGATTATTCAAATGTAAGGAAACTCATTGGCATTAATCAATTTTTTAAGTGTTTATTAAGGATTTTACAAAAAAGAGTCGTTTTCCAGTCATGTTAATCGTAAGTAATCATAAACTGAAAAAAAAAATTAAAGCCAGAAACAAAGAAAAAATTAAAAAGAAAGTTTTGGCTAGTATTCAGTATTCCCTCCCCTTGCTCGGATAACTGCCAGCATCCTCGTATTCATCGACCTCACGAGCCTGACGATGAAATCTTGAGGAATTACATTCCACTCCTCTTCAATTGCGATTCGCAGCTCTGGAAGCCCTGTTGGAGCAGGTACCCGGGCTCGAACCTGACGTTTCAGCTCATCCCATAAGTGTTCTATCGGATTCAAGTCCGGGCTTCGAGCTGGCCAGTCCATTGAACGAATGCCAACATCGCGTAGATACTGGGTCACCACTTGAGCAACATGAGGCCGTGCATTATCATGCATCAACTGCATATCTTGCCCGATATATCCTGCGTACGGAACCACATGGTCTGCGAGTATTTCAGTAATGTAGCGATGAGAAGTCAATCCACGTGTACGGCCCGTAGGTTCGATGAAAACTGACGCTGTATGTGCAGTTAACGAGATAGCGCCCCAGACCATTACAGATCCTCCTCCATAAGCAACAGTTTCCTCGATGTAACACTGAGAATAACGTTCTCCAGGACGACGATACACTCTCTGACGTCGATCACTTCCATGTAGACTCATCCTGGTCTCATCAGTGAAGAGTACATTACCCCACTGCTCTAACGTCCAATCTCTATGCTCTCGAGCAAATTCAAGTCGTGCTCGACGGTGGGCTACCGTTAATGCTGGGCCTGTTGCAGCTCTTTTTGGAGTCAGGTTCCGTTCTGCAAGTCTCCTTCTGACGGTATCTGAACTTATGACCACTTGGCGTACGTCACGCAGACTTTGTTGGACTTGAACTGCGTTGAGGCGGCGATTTCGGAGAACAGTAAGTTGGATATAACGATCATCTGCCGCTGATGTAGCCCTAGGTCTGCCCGTACCTGGACGGCGATCGAATGCTCCAGTCTCTAAGTATCGTCTGTAAACTCGTTGCACCGAAGATCTGCTGATTCGAAGTCTCCGAGCGACCTCACGTTGCGCAACGTCTGCTTCCTCCTTCCTTCCTCAAGATTTCATCGTCAGGCTCGTGAGGTCGATGAATACGAGGATGCTGGCAGTTATCCGAGCAAGGGGAGGGAATACTGAATACTAGCCAAAACTTTCTTTTTAATTTTTTCTTTGTTTCTGGCTTTAATTTTTTTTTTCAGTTTATGATTACTAACGATTAACATGACTGGAAAACGACTCTTTTTTGTAAAATCCTTAATAAACACTTAAAAAATTTATTAATGCCAATGAGTTTCCTTTCATTTGAATAATCATGGAACGCACTTTTTGTAGGTATAACTTTGATAGTTGTAAGTTATATACTTTTTGAGAAAATCGAATCAGAGTTCCAAGGTAGCGGGTGGCCCGGTTTATTTGCTGTCCAGTGTATATATCTATGGTTTAGCCGATAAATAGCACCATAAACGAATTTACTCTTATCAAAATTAGAAAAAATTACGTACATACGTCATACATACATCCCATGCCGACTTCGGCTACCTACGGTGACTATATCTGTTTGGTTTTTGACGACTATATGAAACTAGAAAAGATTATATGCCATTAAATTAATTGTATCATAAAAGAAGCAGAAAGTCCACAGAAACATCTTGTCATACCAGTAAAACATAATCAGCTCAATCCATTCACCACAATTTTCTAACAATGTGTACCTAACAATAAGTCAGAAGGTGCTCCGATGGTTAATAATGGACAAGTAATCAATATAATCAACATTTCAAAGTAGACCCGAACGAAAAATGGCTTTATTTACATATAACAACAGAATTCAATTTACTTTTGTGTCTAAATATTGAGGCAAATTACTTGCCTATTCAATTTAGGTTTCTAAAGACTACTAGAATGTTAATTGAGTCCGTCAATGTTTCTGTTCGAATTCGAAATTGAATGGTTGTGTCTAATTAAGTTACAGTGGGGTCTTTATGAAGGCATGGTATGAGAATTTATACCAGCACCCTAATTGCTCCTAAATTTTGTCTCCTGAGATACAAGTATCTTTTTACTTAGTTCAGGAGCCAGCTGTTCAACCTAATTTTGACTACCACTTGTACCATCATGTTTAGTGTATGTGTTCTATGTGTTTCTCCTTGTACAATAAACTTATTATGTATTTATAAAAAAAAAACGGAACACACTTTTAGGGTGCGTATCCACTGACGCGGAGCTGGGCGGAGTGGAGCGGAGACGTGCAGGAATCGACCAATCATAATGATTGAAATTCTCATCGCGTCTCTTGTCTCGTCTTTGATTGGACGATTCTTCCACGTCTCCGCTCCGCTCCGCCTAGCTCCGCGTCAGTGGAAACGCACCCTTAATCACAAGCTATTTCCGATCTGAAATTTTCTGACCTGTAACCAAAAACAACTAATTCTTAAAAAAACTACTCCACTCTAAACATTTAATTGATACTTTTTCTGAAAGCTGAAAATTTAGTGATCATTAAAAAAAATTAAATGCTTGCCCAAAACTTTCATATGCTCAGAAATCTCTCCCGAAATCTCGAAAATCGAAGAACCGACACAGCTCCGTAACTATCCAGTTTTAACACCTAGTTAAATAAACTTATTTGTTGCTAATGACGTCTAGTCTAACCCCCTTCAAGGAATACGTCCCCTGTTATCCTGTCACCTTGTATATACTGAATACATGCATCTTTAGCCGAATCAACATCTAAGAATATTTTCAGGTCTATGTCGTAAGCAAAAACATGAGCGACATAAAATATGTGTTTGAAGAATTTCCCTTGAGAAAATCAACAGAATGAACAAAGCTTTTAGCAATGCTAACACAAGAACCTCCGCTTCTAAAAAAATCCTTACCTTACTTTGTACCAGCAATTGTAGAACTTTTATATTTTACCAAAAAGTATTATTTTAATGTCCCTTTCAATGCTCAAGTTACTGTCATGTAAAACCTTTTCAGGTGCTGATGGGCTCTTCAGCCATTAAATACCAAAGTAGGAAACATGCTTTTCGGTGGCCAGAAGGGCAGACAAGCGGGGCCACAGTGATTTATCCTTTAAAATCAAAACCAACAGTCTCGATTTTTACAAACCAATAAAACAAAATTGAAAATCCAAATTATCGACGGAACCCACGATAGCTGAACATCAACAATTTCGTACAAAATAAATATTTATTAAACATTAATGACTACGATTTGTATCAACCTCTCCCCGGGTGTACAGGGACGGCATATCGGGTATAGGGAGGCAACCACCCCGACCACCCCCTCCCACTTCGCCGAAACGGGCTTTCGTTTGAATATTATTTTCTATAAAAACGTCCCTTTAATTCATATAGGGTTAGCAAACTTACCGACAAAATTGACTTTAATAAAAACGATGTTTTATTTTCTCTTCGGAGGAAATCTATTGAAGTCCCAAATCGTCTAGAGAAGTTTCGCACCTTTCTAGGCAATTACTTTAACGCATTTTATGGCAAAGTTCAAGAGGTACTAGGAGTGTCGACATTTAAAGAGCCATAGGTAACATTAATGTTCGAATCGAAGAATAAAAGGTCACAGGTAGTGAAAAGAGAAAATCTAGGGTACTGAGCTTATCGAAGATCCACATCTTTTCACTATCAGATGAGCTGACAGAATTACAAGCTTCGTTAATTAAATAAAGGAAATTGATAAAAGATCGTACATCAATATAGTCGTCAAAACAGAAGGTACTACTACAGATACTGGTTTTGATACGGATACTGACTTATGTCAGTATCTGTAAACCCTACAACAAGATCTAAAGGGGTATTGAAGAACTAGGAGCACAGAATCTCGTAAGGCACAAAAATATTTCCCTCTACTCAAAGCACTCAAATCTCGAAGCCACTTTCATCAATCTTAAAGATAAAATCGAGGGCAACATTTCGTGCAACTTTATTCTCAGCTATTCTGCCAACCCTGACCACTTCGCTGTTATCCAAATACTTATATTAACCGAACTATCGTAACAAATAGGCGGCAAGGTAAATAAAATATAAATTCAGTTAGAAGCCCTTCCCTTTCTATGGGCTCCATTGGTTCCTCGTATTTTGATGTAAGTAAAGGACTCAAGGTATATTTGTGTCCATTACATCTAACTGGCGAAGCCTGTTTTCGGGGAAAAAGTAAAATATGATATTTATCCGTTTTAGCTACTTGTAAACTAAGAATAGCTTCTGGAAAATATCTTTTAGTACTTTATTTATTTTCTGGATGAGGAGAAACATCTACGTTGCTACCGATCGATGTTCTGATTAAGATGAGTACTTCTAATGGAGATGAACCCTTCGTATGCCTAACGTGGATTGGATCCACGCGAGACACAGTAGCTTTTTAATTGTTTCTGTAATTACGGCATACGAAATATTAATGAGCAGTATTTTCAATCTCAGCTCGTTGCATTATGATTATGACCGTCGAATTGAAAGAAGTAAGTAGTGGCGCTGAAGAGTGGAAATTGGCAAGCAAAGAGAGTCCTATGCCCAACAGTGGGTGAAGTTGGGCCGTCATCGACGATGATGATGATCTAGTAAATAATGTGGTCAGACCAGTGATGAGTGAAAAATTTTCATACTTATAATGAAGTAGGAAGCATCTCTACCGTATTTACTATCGAGCTAACGATCTATGAGATTTCGGCAATTCTATAGGACTAGCTTTTGCCCGCGGCTTCGTCCGCTTGGATGTCGGATATTAACCCACGGGAACGTACAACCGAGATAAAAAGTATCCTATGTTCTATTCCAGGTCATGGTCTACCCATATGCTACATCCAAATCCGTTCAGCCGTTTTAGCGTGAAAGCGTAACAAACTAACTCACTTTCGCAATATTAGTTAGGAAGTTAGTATACGGTAAACTGATAGAAGACTATTCTTGGAATAAGCTACTACACATTTTACACACAAAATACTGTCAGTATTCTCATTTCATTTCATGCGTTAAAATAGGTTTATTGACATTACATAACCGTTTTTTAAATCCATGTTTGTTTTCCAAAGAACTAGCAGTCATTATTAGTTTTTGTTGAGTATGAAATCGATTCCAACTGAGACGTGTTATGACTCATGCCATTCAAAATATCATTACAATTAGCCTCATTGAATCACAATAAGAAGGTAACAAAAGGTAAAAAAGGTAAGATAAAAGGTAAAAACAATCTTGTATCACTACATCGTTTTTTTTTTGCGATCAGACGAAATTAAAAAGTAGTTCAGGATTCTCTGAAGTATTTCCAAAAATTGGAGGCGGTACTAAGTTAGGACATTTATTTATGATCGATGTAAAACCATTATTTAGTAAGTTATTCAAAATAATGTTACTCTTACGTCATTCAAATGTTATCGTGAATATCCAACTTTAGTGCGAAAATTATGGTGAGCTTTGTCTGTTCCTGAAAGCACTCCACAGGAGAATAGAGTTTGCAAAACCGCTGCGTCCATAGACACAAAACAAAAAAAAACTAAAATTGGAAACACAAAGCCCATTGTATGAAACAAACTTATATCCAGTGATTGCAACTGTGTCCGATAAAATGGCTATAGGCTTCGAATCTGGACTCAATATTGTTATCGAAGGGTGGGTGGACACCCCTTCCTACCCCCCCGGCTGTAGCACCGGCACACAGCTAGGAATGTACAAATATTTAATTCACAGTGCTGTTAGTTTGTGTAAACGCTGCAATAGATGTAGATAGCATCGATAGGCGTTTAGTAAAACATTCGACGTTACACGTTGTTTGATGAATATTTTATTCCTGGTTCGACGTTTAGCTTCTATATAGGCTTTGCAACTAAAATATCGTCATGGACTCTGACTATGCCACTATATGTTTTAAAAGTAACTGCAGCCTTTATAGTTCTCTATCTACAAGTTTGTTGAGGTTGAAGACGCCATCGATTCTGCGAGAGCTGGACGACCAAGCTAAATACATTTCATCTACCTCTTAACTTAGTATCCTGGCAGAGTCAAAATCAACTGATACATAAAACTCCATCTCTCTCTACTCTTAAACGATGATTTACGAAGTCTTCAGGTGGTCCTCTCTTCCCACAATTTACTTCGTTCTTTAGGTGGCCGGTCTTGGATCGCCTGTGTGGACCGTAAGAAACTCCTGCGACTTTTTAGTCCAACCAGATTACTCGTGTAGTCGTATAGAGGATGTCGGGAATCAGATTCTTGGTTATTTTTTTCCCTTCGTCCCTTCGTTCGACAGGTGATGCTATACTAACGGGTAGAGCTTACCGAGTATAGTCGCTTAAGCAGCCCGATATTATTCGAAACGTCTCATTTAGGGCAATGTCTACTCGTTTGGCATGAGCAGATCGGTGCCACCCTACATAGACGCGCAAATTCGTCAGCAGTATTGCATAGACATGCCAGTTGTACGAAGAACATCGGGCACTGCTCCCAGATTGGTGGAAATTAGGCGACGGCGACGTAGGAAATGATTGCGGGTCTCGACCTTCCGCCTTTGTTTTCTATTTTATACTTTAAGGCCCTAGATCCAACATCACACCTAGATATTCAGTATTTCTGATTGTAAGTAGAACCACTAGTAGTAACAATATCTGGGAAAAGTAAGTCATCTACATAGCGAGTGTAAAATGAGCAAATAGAATTAATGCAAAAAAAAAAAAAAAAAACTTTATTTTCAAAACTTTGAGTACAGGTTAACTTAAATACTACATCACGAGTGAGAGTACTAAAGCGAGTGTAAGTACTTTACAAAGATACTTATTCGTATTTGTGTAATATTTCGGTCACGTGAACAGCTTGCTCGGGAATCACCTGATCGGTACGTAATCATCCTAAAGCGAGTGATAAGCGTATGACGTAGGTGGGCTTGCAAATCTGACATTCATGTATTTAGATGGCATTCGTTCAATACATTCCGCGGCTAATAGGACCATTGTTTGTACACCTAGAATAGTTGTGCTCGCACCTTTACTCGATGCCTAGTCTATACATAGGTATTATGATTAAATGGATTTGAAGATTATATGAATTCAAATCGCTAATCGTGTCTCTCTATGTTAGAGTTGCCAACAGTCCTGGTTTCCCATGACATATCATGATTTTTGGGATATCCTGGGGTTGGATAATTTTTAAGTAGCGTCCAGGGTATTTAAAGCATCCTGGTAAAGTCCTGTATTTTAAATTTCACGCGCTGCTAGCCTTCAACCTTACAATTATCGGTCGGCCTTACTTATAATATTATAATACGTATTTCATGTCATAAATAATCTTATACTGCATCCTGTTTTTAGTCCCAAATGTCTTGGTATTTTCACCTTCTACACCTGATTTTCAAAATTTGTGGATGGCAACCCTAGTCTATGTGATCGCGTTGTTCTTCTAAACTACGCAACGGATTTTGATAAGGGTTTCACCATAATTTAGAGAATTTATTCCGGCAGGATTGAGTGAAATACTTTAATATTACACTTATTAAGTTGTAAAAACCGTGCAAAAGGGCGCTAGTAAAATATAAAACCTAGCGAGGTAACTCATAAATCGGATAAGCAGTTTTAAGGTATTGTCCATTTAAGTGTAAGGATAACTGTTTCCTTCGCAGCTTTTTGATAAACAATCCGTGAAGACACCATCTTGTGATTCCCAGCAACAGCTGATAATGATTTAAATTTAATTTAATGATTTTTATTTCGGAATAAATAATCCATAGCGTTAGTAACATAATATTAAAACAACTTATTATCTAGTGTTAGTACCAATCACACTCCGTACAAACTGCATATAGAAATTGATATCTTTTCTAGACTTCCTAGACACTCCAACCGTACAGCCCTTGAATATTGGGTCCTAAACGGCAGGAAAAACACAGCGTACCAGGCCCAGAATGACATAGCTAGACCAACTCGACTCTTGCCGAAGAGATTGGAGACAAGTAAAATGTAGCGATAAATAGAAGTGGAAATCGGTTGTCATGATATAGACATGTGATGCGGAGGAATGAGGAAAAAGACATTAGGAAAGTTTTGAGTATTAATGTCGATGGCTATATGAGTAGGGGAAGATCAAAGAAACGATAGATGGACTGTGTGAAAGATGATGGCGAGAAAGGGAGTGACTACCGAGATGACAACTAAAATAGAGAAGTATGTGGTATATGGTACGAATAAAAATACATGTTGCGCCAACCCCAAAAAAAATTGGTAGAAGGACAGGAGAGTGATGAAATGGTAGGATGCAGTGGGTCATTAGTAATAATAATTGAGGTAGATACCTCTACTGCCAACATTTCCTTCATCAAGGAGAGAGACATACATCACTGCGGCTGCCACTCTCACTATTACTTTCACAGCAAACAAGGTACCACGTCATCTCATATTTGGCAGCTATACGAACTATGACCAGAGACCGTCACTGCCGGTGACGTCATCCACTTTTCCCATAGTTTTATGGCTTTCCAAACAAATATGACACAGGATACGATATGACAGACCGCTTGATTTATTTGCTTTGTAAAAATAAGCACTTCCTGTCAGAGAGCAAAAGAAAAAGCGACTAATAAATAACTGTTTTTAAAAGCGCTGTTCGGGATATTTTGTGATAAATAATACTGCTATTTCAGAATGCACTGGTTTTGTGAAAATAATAATGTATCGCAAACTTAAAACAAACAAACACTTGCCCCGGTCGGTCGGATGTGTGAAAAGTGAAAATCTTACACACCGAGATCACTCCGTGCCTCGGAAAGCACGTTAAGCCGTTGGTCCCGGCTGTCATTCGTGGATTCTTCTTCGTCTTTGACAGTCGTTACGGGTCGTCAGAAGCCTGAAAGTCTGACAACCAGTCTTACCAAGGGTTATCATATCTATTACCCAGTTACTGGGTTGTGGAGCTCAGATAAGCAGTCGCTCCATGTAAAATACTGGTATTCAGCTGCATCCGGTTAGACTGGAAGCCGACCCCAACATAGTTGGGAAAAGGCTCGGCAGATGATGAATGTTTTATACACATAAACCTTTCGAAATACATTCTCTAAATGATGGAGAAAACCTCATCAAAATCCATTTTGTAGTTTAGAAGACTTAAGCGATCACACAGACAGACACAAAAGTCTTATTTTAGTTTATACTATTTATACATTACGTAAGTGCAAAGACTGCAAAGCACAACACTTCTACAGTTATAAACTTTCTCACTCCATTTACTTTTTGCCTATCGTACTCCTTCTAGAATGAATGAATATCGTCTACATAGGCTAGGTAGCTGGAAAAAGCCTATCAGTGGACTGTGATAGACCGAGTTGATGATCAGTTTGATAAGTCTCAATCGATAATGATGATATCACATTCGGATATGGCGCATACTGCAAGCGCCGCATTGGCGCAGCGACACCTTCTCTGACGAATAAAATAATTAATTCTCGAAAACATTTCACACACGAAACTTCTCATTCGACACATCGAGTCGTGCCACAAATTAATTACAACAGTCTATTAATTTCTAATCTGTCTTCAAATTAAAACTATCAACTAAATTGTCAAAACTATTACCGTTAGGAAGAAATTAAAACTAAAATATTTATGAGAAGCGACACGGTTATTTATATCCGCATTTAATTTATTTCACTTTGATTTAATAATTGCCATTTTAATTAAGCTTTGACATTTCGCGACCGCTAAAATTACGTAACTACGGCTTTTCTTCAAAAATTTGGCAAAAAAAACTCTTGGCTTTATAAAGAAACATAATATACATCAGGTGCCAAGGAAGTAGGAAACTTTCGGTGCTTATATTGCAATTTAAAAACTTGGCCTTTCAGGTATTTCTCAGTAGAGCAGACCAGAGCCTGACTTGAACAACGGGCGAAATGTGGACCAAACACGTACGTAACCTCTAATTCTGACTAAACCGTCTGGAAATCAGCCGTGAAATCAGGGAGGCTATGCCATCTCTATATGGTACGCTAACCAGACAGTTATTACGTCTGGACAGGAACGGTCTGCGCCTGGTTACGGGGACCATCAGCATCATAGGACACTGTTCACTAAGCAAACACTTCCACACAATAGGAATAACGTACAGGTAAGTCCTATGTGCTGGGCCTGCATGGAGGGAGAGTAAACCGTTGCGCACGTGCTCTTTGAATGCACAGGCGTCACCCAGATTAGAACAGAAATCCTCGAAACACTCCGATCTTTCACAGATGTTCTTAGCAGACCAGGAGACTTGATCAACTTCTGGAGGAAGGTGGGCTGGTTGGAGTAACCCCCGACGGCCGCCATGGCCCACACACAATGGTCCACATGAAGGACTAAGTGCGGAAACCAATCTTTTAACATAGAACAGCCGTGAAATTGGGTATTTTCCGCCTTTAGCAAACGTAAAAAAAAAGAATCCACGTGCCAGATTCTATAACAGTCAACGGGTACACCATTCTTTAAGCTCAACAAAAACTTAGAGGAAAATTGTAAGGATTTTTCATAATTCCGGTTACTCCTGAACAAAATTGTAAGCGAGTTTATTAATGGGGTTTCGTGGACAAAATGTAAAGTTTGGTAGGCACGTAAAAGTTTATGTAAACTTCACCGTTTGAATTTCAATGGAAGTTTCGTTCTGTCGTTATGCTATTGAAGGGTTCAAGAGCAAAGGGGGCGGAATGTTTTGTGATAGCTCTGGGCCGTATGATATTTAACAAATAGATAAAGCGTATTTTAAAAGGAACTATTATACATACTATACGAATGAGGAAGCTAAGACTAGGAACAGCTATACGCGTAATAGAGATAAAGAGTCCCAAATGGATACAGAAAATGTGCGCAGCGGGACACTTTTTCATCGATCTGCGAAGAAAAAGAGAATCCTCAACATTCTCTTTAGTTCCAATTTGAAGTTACGAGACTAAATGGCCTATGATATACAGCCACTAATCGGGGAGTAAGTAGCCACACAGAAATACGTCAACCGTTGGACCGTTCAACTGCCCGCGCAACGGTAAATACTCCGTAGCAACAACAAAATGTGTCAAAACTGCGAAATTGTCACCTACTTTCTATAACACTTCCTAATTCTTCATAACACTAGTTGCAAATTGAAACGCTTATTAAATTATCGCCTGCGTTAGAACAATTCCGTCAGTGGTAAGGTTTTTCGATGAAAACGTGTTGCTTAGTAGGGGGGAAAAGTTTACTAACTTAATTGCTCAAGGACCTTCGGGGAAAGTTGGTGCTTGCCATTGAAATGTAGGTTAAAGGTCGACCAGATACCAACGCTGTAATAATAAACGGAGGTGGCTGATGCAAGATTGAATATTGTTTAATTTTGATCAAATTAATCAAATCCTGGTAACGCTTTTTATGTTTATTCAAGTGTATGAATTCAATCCCACAGCTCCGAGAACGTTAGTTCGAGCTTCAAAAGCGAATTGAATTGCACTCGCTAAAATGTATTAAAACATGGAAGTTTTATAAACAACGGCGATATTCTTGATCATGCCCAAACATATTAACAGCTGAACATATTATTATAACTCAGGCAGACAGCGCACACTTCAAGAGTCTCTCCTAAGAAACTCAAGACCTCTTCAATTCTACTCATCACCAAACCATTGGCAGCTTTTGGAAACAAACAAACAAAAACGATGTAGACTGTAAATTAATGGGGAAAACCTAACAGCTATCCGCGAAACCAAGGTCAAATGTAAGTCACGGTATACCCAAGTAACCTAGTAACTGGAGAGCAAATCTTACTATTAGCACCATTAGGAGGGACACGAGAGGCGCGTCTTCAATGCTAGGTGACGTCAATACAAATATTAGGAGTTCAAGAAGGCTTTATTTTAGTACAGTAGTTGAATCTCCGATTTGGTTTAACAAGGTAGTATTTTCTAAGGTTTTGCGATAATCCAAGATGACCTCACAAGAAGATAAACTAAAAGTGATGATTGAATTGGCTAGAGTAATGTATCAGACAATTTTCAACTTGTAACGATTAAATAATTAATTGGCAAAACTAATTGGCTAATCCGAAGACTTGACTGGTAGAAAATGCCGCAGGTATTAAGACCGCCTTTGTACAGTAATTTTTATTTGTAAATTAAGTTTTAGTAATCCCGAAACACGTATTATATTATACACACCAGGAAAAAGTATTTGGGGCGATGACTGCAAAGGTCACTCAGCTATAAGAACCCCTGTTACTCAACGTAACTAAGTATTATTGTACATTTTAGATAGCAATAAAGATTTTTGATTGATTGAAGCAATCGTAAAGACAATGAACGCCAACGGCATGTCATAATCAATTACCCATGTTAAGACGAGATTTGAAGACGAACAGTTCCAAGTAATATTTTCATGTCGTCATGAAAGATGAGCCAATGTCTGACACATTACAATAGTACAATGCTAGAGGCGTGTCCTAGACTTTATTAGTATTTGTAATGTCAGAATCTAGACAGAAATATTGATTGGTGATGGGTTAGCATGTTGTTAGGTTGTGATGGGCAGAGCCTAAAGACTAAGGTCTTCAATATTGATTGGTGATGGGTTAGCATGTTGTTAGGTTGTGATGGGCAGAGCCTAAAGACTAAGGTCTTCAATATTGATTGGTGATGGGTTAGCATGTTGTTAGGTTGTGATGGGCAGAGCCTAAAGACTAAGGTCTTCAATATTGATTGGTGATGGGTTAGCATGTTGTTAGGTTGTGATGGGCAGAGCCTAAAGACTAAGGTCTTCAATATTGATTGGTGATGGGTTAGCATGTTGTTAGGTTGTGATGGGCAGAGCCTAAAGACTAAGGTCTTCAATATTGATTGGTGATGGGTTAGCATGTTGTTAGGTTGTGATGGGCAGAGCCTAAAGACTAAGGTCTTCAATATTGATTGGTGATGGGTTAGCATGTTGTTAGGTTGTGATGGGCAGAGCCTAAAGACTAAGGTCTTCAATCAGTGCGTCCTGTCTGTTATGACTTGGGGAGCCGAAATGTGGAAACTTACGGTAAGGCTGCCGGCTGGTCCATAATTGGTCGCCCAGCGAGCTATGCGCCGGGCTATGGCTATGCTTGGAGTATCTTTGAGGGAACGAATCCGCAATGAGGTGACCCGGCAGAGATTCAAAGTTGTCGACATAGCTCACAGAATAAGCAAGGTGAAGTGGTAAGTCACTGGTCAGTTTTCGTAAATTTCCCTAATAACTTTAAAACTATTTATAAGTATTAAAATTATAAAAAAAAACATTTGAGACCCTCACAGTAATCCCTTTCATTTGATATGACATAAGGTACAGTTTGCGAGACTTTCTTTTTAATTTTCTTATTTGCCCCCCAAAACCGATCTTCAAAATTCATTTATTTACGTTACACGTCCGTGTTTGGGAGAAATTCATATAGTGCCAAATTTCAACTAAATCGGTACGTTAGATTCGGAGTAAATTGGCTGTGACAGACGGACGGACAGACATACAAACACACCAGTGATCCTATAAGGGTTCCGTATTTTCTTTTTGAGGTATGGTACCTATCCCAAAAAGCGTGCTTCATGAGAAGACCAAAAAGTTTTAAGTATTAATTTAAAAAAGTGTACTTACATGATAAGGTCAATAATATTCAATACGTATGTTTTTAGAGGAAATATTTCCCCAAAAAATATTGCCTCAACTATGCATTGCGGTCGAGGCGATGCCCGTGACTCGGAGTATAAATATAATTAATTACCAGAAATACAATAATTTAAACATGATTAAGTATCCAATTATTCCAATAAATCTGTCAAAATAAACGTGAAATTATCAACAAAATTAAGCTTAAACACAATGTCATGGAAAATATTACACGAATGTGGTAACGACATTGTTTGTCAATCGGTTGGAAATTAATGCGTCACTACACTGCAGTAAAACCATTACCACAGTATAATAAAGTAAGCAGTATTAGATCTTCATAGGAAACGGCAGAAATGACGAGTTTCGAAATCTCAGTTTAAGCACAGATTAATACAGATGGGACACTCCGCAGTTTAGGTATGAAGCTACAAGTACGCGGCGGGTTTCCGTCCGCGGGTTTAATTCAGTAGGTCAGAAGGTATAAGAGTTAAGAAAGAGAGGCAACTTGTAGTTGAATATAACTGTAGGTAATAAGCGTTGTGCGACCTGACCTGAATTGCACATTATTGTGTCGTAGCAAGATTCGCTTTTTATTTAAATGATTTTGCAGAGTGTCCCATCTGTATTCATCTGTAGTATAGGTTTAGTACACCGTTTACATTCAGCCCATTTCCACGGCAACTTGCAAGGAAATGGGAAATAAAATGGGATACGCGAATGTGTAAACAGGTCGCTTCCCTTGCCGTTGACTTGCCTCTTGCCTTGTGTGGCGATCCCCAAATTGGCGATTTGATTTTGGCGGACATCAAAGAACCGGCAACGCGAGTGAGTGTTTATGTACTAGGTATTGCTCTCTCGCTCACTTGCTATCGAATTACAACGTTCTCCATTGTTGGAAAGACATGTGACGCAGCAATGTAAACACTCATTTCCCTTGACGTTGCCACACCAATATTTAGGGAAATATTTCCGGCAGCGCGAATGGCAATGGTTGAATGTAAACGGGGTATAACAGTACGCCACAGTTCTAGCGCGCGGCAGTTACACACGGACGGACGCGTATTTATCTACCGAGCTGCCGAGATAAACTACTGACAGCTTTATTATTCTGTGCTATTACTACTGCGAATGTGCCTATCATTAATTTTAATGTTAAATAATAACTTAATTCAGGACGAATGCCTGAAATCTGGATTGTCATAATTTTGGGTATAATTTGCATCGATGATGGAATTGTATGCTGTGGCTTCATACCGAGGAATGATAAATTGGTTTGGATAAGCTGAGGTGCCAGGTGTTCATATTCCTAGAAGTGTACATGTCGCAGTAAGATGGTTACAGCCGTGATATAGTTATATCCCCAGGGATATAGCCATATACCTACCGTAATATACATATAGTTATATGAAAGCGGTTCACACCACCACGCTTGAGGGTACCTACAGGCAAAAACGAAAATGCAGTCTTAGACATAGAATGCTTTACAAATCTCATAACAACTCCAACACAAGGTTTAACGAGTCAAAGTAAGCATGAAAACCGCTAATAGTTTTCAAATATTTACTCAAGCAACACGATACTTTTATTTTAAACCATCCGGCGCAGAATTGCGGTTCTTGGTAACATTTAACTTAAATATTTTAAAAGTTTTCGAAAACACTTGGAGGAAATTCGTCACGCGTTAAAGACATTGAACTTTTCTAAGTAAGAAACACGATAGTCGTTGTTTTCGAAATAGTTTGGACGTGTAGGCTAGTAACGAAATTGTTTAATGTTCGTGAAAAGTAACATTTTGGACTCAAATGGTGAAGACCACGCAAGTTGGGTGTTCTCCACCACAAAGCATGATACGCTATCTCCTAAATGGTTCCTAAGTTACCCTAAAAAATATCGTATAAACGGTAGTAGCAACTTCAATTCTTCCGTGCCTCGGAAAGCACGTAAAGCCGTTGGTGCCGGATGTCACTCGTGGATTTTGAGTCGCGTTGCGGGTCGTCAGAAGCCCGAAATTCTGACAACCAGTTATACCAAGTGGTATCGTATTACCCAGTTACTGGATTGTAGTCGCTCCATTTAAAATACTGGTATTTAGGTGGATCCGGTTACATTGCATTGATTGGTAGTAGAAACTTCAATTTATTGTAATTATCTTATTGGTTGTGTAAGACAAACTTATCGCATAAAACAAACACTAGGAGTCAAACTAAGAATTCAATTATCGTGGACAAAGCATTTGATCAGCACGCGTTGCATGACCACCATAGAAACGGGTTTTGTCGACGGAAGAATAGACAAAACGACGGAGTGTATAAATACTTCTACGCATTCTACGCGTCTAAGCATGACAATGTGTCATTTTATCTATTATTCCGTCGACAAAACGTCGTCATGCTACGCGTGTTCAAAACCCCCCTTTAAACGCGGTTTAGAAGAATCGCAATTCAGCATTTCTCGAGAAGGCCCCACTTAAATTAGTGATTCACTCTGCCAACGCATAATTCAACAAAGGCATATATTTCAACAGCACTTTCATTCAAGCGTCTTTCTACTTAATTCTAAATACACATACTTTAAGCTGTCAACAAGAGCCGATCTGACGAAAGAAATATCGCCAAGATTTGCACTTCTGCTATACGGCTGAACTGAAGGAAATCCTGCAATGAGTCACTGATTATATCATAACAGGTCTTCCCTTTAAATGTTTAAGGAAGTCATAATTATTTTATATGCATATTTTAAGTACCTACTTCCTAAACTTAATTATGCCTCCATTGGTCTGGTTTTTGCTTCGAGGAAATACAGTACCGTGTAATAGAATAATAGGGGAAATGTTCAGAACTTTTGGCTAGGAGAGTTTTCCCAATAATGCGATTGCCATCAGCTTATTATCACAATCAATCTGCCTAGCCTTTTCCCAACTATGTTGGGGTAGGCTTCTAGTCTAACCGGATTCAGCTGAATACCAGTATTTTATATGGAGCGACTGCCTATCTGACCTCCACAACCCAGTAACGGGGTAATACGATAGATAGATAGATAGAATACTCTTTATTATGCACACCATAAAAATCAGATATAAATGTTGAAATTTTACATAGGGACACAATGGGCGGTCTTATCGCTAAAAGCGATCTTTTACAGACAACCTTTACGATACCCCTTGGTAAGACTGGTTGTCAGACTTTCGGGCTTCTGACGACTCTTAGCGACTGTCAAAGATCCACGAATGACAGCCGGGACCAACGCCTTAACGTGCTATACGAGGCACGGAGGAGTCTCGGTATGTAAAGATGGTCACTCATCCACGGACCAACCCGGCAAGCGTAGCTTAATTAGCAGCTTATCACAATTCTCCAAAATTAATGGACAACTCTCTTGAAAGCTACGTTGCGTTATAGCCAGAAGTACTCCAAGAAGTCTTTCTCCTAATGAAAGTCTTGAGCATGAAGTGATAAAAGCTTTCGAGCTCCAAACAGAAACAGAATTGTACCCTAATGGCCGCTACTTGTAATCCGACCTTTGAACTCCGAGCAAAACCGCTTCCAGCCGTCATTTCAGTAAGAATTATTGGAATATTAGCCATTTTTATTACACGTTGGATTACGTGGGGCGTATTTTATGACAATGTAAATTGTGGAATAAAAATGTGGCCCAGCACTGTGAACCCATTATACAAAGAGTTAGATATTTTTACATTGATTTTTTTGCAGAGATGAAAATAAACGCTGGGGTTCCGCATTAGGGGGTCTACTCCCTACGCACGAAGCCCGTAGTTTCGGCTTTCGTTACGGGCGTTTTCTACTATGTATCACCGACGGATGGATGATTGATTCGGGGCCCGAACGGAGTATGAATAACAACACGATTTGACAGTTGTCCCTACTCCCGATGTGTTTTTGCCCGTCCGAAAAATTAAACTTTTACACTTGTTTTGATGGATCTTTATGTCAGACGGACGGACGGACGGACTTAGGGAGTAGGCCCCCTGTTTATACCCGATTTTTAGCACCTTGATTTCAATATTGAGGTATCACCACAGTAACACACTGTGAATCCCTGAATTCTTCAATGAATCTAAATCGCTATGAAGAAAAGCAGGACATTGCACTTCATATGATTATAGCCATAATCTATACAGGTATATAATAAAAGAAAGTCGTGTTAGTTACACTATTTATAACTCAAGAATGGCTGAACCGATTTGGCTGAAAATTGGTGGGGAGGTAGCTTAGAACCAGGAGACGGACATAGGATACTTAAAAAAAAGTATAACAACGGCGGGACCGATTTAGATGAAATTTTGTGTGTATATTTGAATGGGTTCCTGGATGGTTTGAACACAATTGGACCGTGTAGGTGGCGCTGCAGTCGGGTTCTAGGATCGTTCAGACAGGACAACGTCTGTCGGGTCCGCTAGTATCTTTATAAAAAGCTGGCCAGTATAGAGAAACATTATTATAACAATAGACTGTTCTACAACAGACAAAGAATTGTTTACTAATGATGGCAGGAGTGAGGAGGATCATAAGAACCCGCGAACTAGATCGGAACCATAAAATTAGTCTCGCAATACTCGTAAAAAGGCGTCGTTAAAATGTGTTGACTTTTTATTCTTATATTAAGGCTGTTACAGAAAACTTACTTGTAACATTGTTCGTTCACCTCTGACACTTGAGTGCAAAGGTTAGGTTTTTAGGGTTCCGTACCAAAATGGTAAAAAGGAACCCTCATGGTGCGACTCAGTCTGTCTGTCTGTCACAGCTGGATATCACAAGAACTATATACTAATGCTATCAACTTGAAATTTGGAACAGGTTTAGATGACGTTTACCCAACTATTTTGCAAATAAGAAAGATTTTTTTTTTTTGCAACGGAAATTTGTAAGACCCCCTGTCTTAAAAAATCAAAGTGGGGCTACTATAGTGCATGTGGGGTATCATATGAAAGAGTCGATGACTATGCGGCCGCTAGTCTTCGAATTTTGATAAAAAAATGTAAAAAAGATAACGTTCCCCCCGTTATCTCCGAAGTTTGCATACAGAAAAATCTGAAATTATTATATGTGATAGTAAAGATTACAGGAAAAAAACCGGCCAAGTGCGAGTCGGACTCGCGCACGAAGGGTTCCGTGGTTGGGATGAAATTATCCCCAGAACAAACTTAACATTATAGTTGAAAAACATGTGCTCCCATACATTCCAACAGTAAATGTAAGTTTGTACTCACAATATTGAGAGATTTACCATGTTATTTTAAGACCACAAACTTCTTATAGGTTTTCCGGTAATCTGCAGGTATTGAACTGTTTTCTGTATTTTTTTCAACATTTTAAGGTCAGTAGTTTCGGAGATAAGGGGGGGGGAACGGTCAATTTTCGTCTATTTTCTTAAATAACTTTAAAACTATTTATTTTCAAACTATAAAAAAAAATATATTTGAGACCCTCATAAAAAGCCCTTTCATTTGATATGTCACACGGTACAGTTTGCAAAACTTTTTATTTTAATTTTCTTATTTGCCCCCTAAAAGTGAACCCCATATTCAAAATTCATTTATTTTCTTTAGCCGTACGTGTTTGGGTCACAGAAATCCATATGTGTACCAAATTTCAACTCAATCGGTCCATTAGATTCGGAGCAAATTGGCTGTGACAGACGGACAGACAGACACACGAGTGATCCTATAAGGGTTCCTTTTTTCCTTTTGAGGTACGGAACCCTAATAAAACGACTCACACTTTTTCAGAAATCGGAACGCAACCCTCGGTGCGCGAGTCCGACTCGCTCGTGACCGGTGTTTTTTTTACCAACCAAGGTATCTCGAAGACTCACTGCATTTATGTTTTGACTACAATTCCAATATCAATAAGATATTGGATTCCAAAACATGGTAGTTCAACACTACTTCATATTGCCTACTTCTACGTTCTGCGCGAGTTTTTTTGTAGCCTAATAAAGAGTGGATTTTCTGCCCTGTTTTATGGATATTGTTTCATTTTATGAGTCCCTTTCTGTAATTAACTGCTGTCAAAGGATTGTCGCGTAAATGGCGGGCACATGTGGCACCATACATTGATGAACTCGTTTTTTGTCGTTCATTAGCGGCTGACAATCCGGCGTACTCCATAACGAGCTGTTTAAAGATAAAACCCAATAATTTCGACATTCGAGGAGTATCTAAGCACGAAATAACAATGTATTAGAACCGCAAGGAATTATTATAATGTGCTAGTAACATGTTGTGGTTAGAGCCTTCCTCATAGACCGCAAAATCGAACGTTATCTGGAAAATAATACTAAAGATTTACATTAAGGCGAAAGCGCCAGGGTAGCCCGCAAAATTCAAAATTTCTTAGGTTTTTTGCAATTTGTAGGTCAGTGTGAGCTTGTATGTTGATAAAAATATGATTCGCGGCCGTAGCTAATATGGCTTTACAGAATTATAATCATTAGAATCAGCAATACAGCTAGCATTTACCTCAAACCTCATGATTTCATGAAATCGCTAGATTTGAGATAAATGCTAACTTATGGAGTTGTATTGCTGATTCTAATGATTATAATTCTGTAAAGCCATATTAGCTACGGCCGCGAATCATATTTTAATCAACATACAAGCTCACACTGACCTACAAATTGCAAAAACGTGAGAAATTTTGAATTTCGCGGGCTACCCTGGCGCATCATCCTTAAGGCTTGTCCGCTGTAAAAAGCGCGGTCACTGTCGGACTGCATAGAAAAGAAAGAGAAGCGCGATGACACAGCGCTTGCAAAATATGAAGTAATTACCGATTTACAAAAAATCTAGGGATCGGACTAAAAAAGTAATCACATGAAATCATTCCGTATTATTTTGTAAAGAACTGTATAAATTTATGAACACTTTTAATGAAAACTGTAGGAGTAATATGGTAAAAACTCGAAAAAATAGACCTGGGTTTAGTTTTTTTTTCCTTAGTTCTACAAACTAAAATAGATTTCAGGACACATGAAATCACTTCTTATGTATTGTAGATTACTGCGTATTTTTTTCCATCAAAAAGATGCTATAGTTACTGTAAAAAATGGAAACAAAGTTACTTATTTTCCCCGTATTTTAGGAAGGAGCAGCCTTAAGGCGAAAGCGCCAGGGTAGCCCGCGAAATTCAAAATGTCTTACGTTTTTTGCAATTTGTAGGTCAGTGTGAGCTTGTATGTTGATTAAAATATGATTCGCGGCCGTAGCTAATATGGCTTTACAGAATTATAATCATTAGAACCAGCAATATAACTCCATAAGTGAGCATTTACCTCAAACCTCATGATTTCATGAAATCGCTAGATTTGAGGTCAATGCTAACTTTTTAACAGCGTTCTTTCATATGATACCCCACATGCCCTAGTAGCCCCACTTTGAATTTTTAAGACCCATTTTCACTGTTGCAAAAAAAACATAAATATTTTAATTTCCTTCTTATTTGCAAAATAGTCAACGTCATCTAAAACTATTCTAAATTTCAAGTTGATAGCATTAGTAGTTCTTGAGATATCCAGCTGTGACAGACAGACAGACAGACTGAGTGACACCATAAGGGTTCCTTTTTTACCATTTTGGTACGGAACCCTAAAAATCAGATCGTACGCATCACGATCCGCAAAACAAAACGAAGCAGGAACGCATATCTACAAAAACCATTTATCAAGAACAGTACCATAAATCGTTGAAACCATTTTGTTCAACATTTTACTGCACCCGAATCAAATATATCATGCATTCCCATTCCCACACGAAATGTATAAAAATTGGCACAATCTTTACGCAAACAAAGTACCACGGAGGCGCGGAGGCACGGAGGCTCGCCAGGCGGTTTGGCAAGCGGACCTTGAGATCGAGGCTAACATGACGAAAACGGCCAACAATGGGTGAACACTGCAAAAAAAAATGTTTTTGCAACTAGAGATTATGTAAAAAAAAGATTCGCCTAGTCATTGTAACACGAAACTCCGTGCAATCAATTCTTTGTTAAGCATTAAATGGGTGGAACAAATTGATGTACATGCCATGCTTCCTGGCACCTGGATAACTATCTAAACATAAAATATAAGGAGTGATCATAGACGTATAAAAAAGGAGGACTCCGCGCCACACATCGAAAGTGAAGTACCGTACCGATCTATGTGTGCGTGATTTGAGTACCTGCAAAGACGACGTCGCTCGTGTTACATAATGGCAGCCGGTCGGTATACTATGATGTAAATGTGTGCGTGAGGCGTGTTTGTACATACTTACTGTGCTTCACTTTCGATATGCGTGGCGCGGAGTCCTCCTTTTTTTCCGAAGTCTATGGGAGTGATACAAACAAGCGTGGCTGTGTCCACCTCCCAGACATTGTCTTGGAAGTGACAATACACGTTTTACTCAAAAACAAGCAGTTTCGGGCAGACTAGAATAACGTCGATTTGGTTGGAAAAGCTAGAAGTTTCAATCTGTCTTCATTGATTTTCTATCATAAGTTTCATAGAAAGCTGAACGACACATGAAAACCCGGACCGCCTGGCGCGCAAATGTAGTCTGACACTCGCTACAATCCTAGACAATCTTTAGATTGCTTTATGCGAAGCTTAAACTCCGATTTCCGAGCGACATAAATTCCCGATAAACGTAATCTAGATTTTATCAGGAATCTAGAATGTGTTCCGCGTTCATTTCCTGCGAATGTGTGCGAGATACATCGCCGTTCCTCCTGGGAGGCCCTTTATTGTCGTGATAAACTCATTTTCTTTATCGCTGCGTAGTTCAAGGCCTGTTGTCCAATGATTCGTGTACTTACAACATTCGGTAAAAAATATTTACAATAATTCTGAGAGTGCTTCTTAGAATTGTTGTAAATATTTTTTAAACGAAACGTTGAAAGACTTTAAACCCAAATACAAACTGTAGCAAACTCAAGTCTCAAAAGTCCACCAAAGCAATACCGAAAGCTCGACTCAATATGCTCTGAAAGGAGAGGAGAATAAAACAATCGTTATCAATTCAGCGAAGTATTCAATAAATCTCTCTTAATTACATTAAAATCAAAAAGAAATCAGCGCTCAATGGGCCGTAATTAACGCGGAAGTGAAAAACGACACAAATGTATTTCGATTGGGGCTGCCGAACGCTCGTATAAATGTGAAATCGTAAATTCGCAAACAGTTATATAATTCCTTTTAAAATCAAAAGCCAACCGACGGATAGAAACAATCGGGTTTTAAAGCCCGCATCGGGTTGTATCGATTGAAATATATCGTATTACAATTTTATTCGCTGACCCAAATTTCAACGACCGCAGACGAAAACTACGCAGGTCCGTTGTGATTGGATATTGATTTATTTTAGACATTGTTTTAACAACGGCGTGTATACGATACAATACAGCATCATTGTGCTGTTTGTTTGTTTAGGGCTGCGCCCTCCTTGTTCGTATCTAAATATTTCGTGGCTACTCGTCTGTGGCAAATGCATTTGAGGGCTATAAAAAAATATACGCGCACAAAATGTCTCTGGTTCGCTTTTTATCTCAGGCATTTTGTGCCCGTTGTTTTTTGCGGTTTCGATAAAGGCGTCGTAAAATCAGTGAAATGTTGAAATCTGTATTTGCAAAACTTCGGTTTGTTACAATATCCAAAGTGATTGAAAAATGAAAGTTAAAACCAAAATTGCAAAACGAAAATCCTTAAATTCAAATCTTTATTGATGTGGTCTAAGATACACATAAATTGACTTAATTTTATATTAGAATACAGCACCTAGCATGGCGCAATCAGCTCGGAGGTGCAACAAAAGCTTTGTACTGTTACTCTACTCAGAGGATACGCCAAATTTGGAACATTGTCAAACCAAATCTGTTCCATTGTGTGCCAATCTGGGCCGCAATACCATGGGCACGACTTTCGACCTGTCAAGCTTGTATCGAATTGGTGCTTTTTCAATAGCGTTAGTCGAAGAACGTGGTAAGAAGTAACAGTGAATTTGGAAAGATCATATTATTGCCCTATAATAGCTCCTGAATACTGAGGAGCTCGTGGCTAAGTAATACCAGCCGCACGGTTCGATCCGTCAGGTTAAGCTACGCTTGCCGGGGTTGGTCAGTGGATGGGTGACCATCTTTACTTACCGAGATTCCTCCGTGCTTCGAGAAAGCACGTTAAGCCGTTGGTCCCGGCTGTTATTTGTGGATCTTTGTCAGAAGCCCGAAAGTCTGACAACCAGTCTTACCAAGGGGTATCGTATTACCCAGTAATTGGGTTGTGGAGGTCAGACAGGCAGTCGCTCCATGTAAAATACTGGTATTCAGCTGCATCCGGTTGGACTGGAAGCCGACCCCAACGTAGTTGGGAAAAGGCTAGGCAGATTGATTGAATAGCTCCTGTTGGTGGTGTCAATACTCTTCTGTTAAATACACACCTATCTGTTAAGCCATTGCATATAACAGTTTTGCGTGTTAAATATAACAACATTATTATTTAGAAACTAGAATGGCTTGTGTTGAGAGAATAGGTTGTAGAATCCTGCTTGGCACCTTTGTGCCCAACTTACTGCATGCCCTAATCCGCTAGCAAAACGTGGCTTGAACAGCAATATTAATTGTTAACCTGCGATGATTTATAGCAGAAATACCGAGCCTTGTTAACAGCCCGTAATCGATCGATAATAATCGAATACAATTATAACGCAGCAGCCCTGTATTTGCATCGAAACAACACGGGGCATGCGTTTAATCAAGCTGATTCGGGGTAAACACTGTTTGTACATCCGCACCGACTGTTTGACTGCTCTCGGAATATCGCTGGATTACGGCGGAAGGTCACGGCGAAAACTTCGGAAAATTCGAGGTTTGAAGGGTTTTTGGCGTATGCTAAACATATTATTACTCACATTTTGGCAGTTATATTGTAATAGGGGTTGACCTTGAGTTGCACAAAACCAACATTAGTTGAATGGAGGTTTTAAATTCATGCCATCCCTTATATTATGTATCAAAAAGAAAGTGACAGCAACAATTTAAAGTCTCCATTAAACGTTGGTTTTGTGCAACTCACCGTGAGCTTTTTGCTAATAAACCACAAACCACCACCACCACCACCTGTTTTTTTTGCACAAATCTAGATTGAGGACTCATCACATTATGAGAGTATAAATTCCTAACTCAATCAATCTGCCTATGCCTTTTCCCAACTATGTTGTGCTCGGCTTCCAGTCTAACCGGATGCAGCTAAAAACCAGTATTTTTTAAGGAGCGACTGCCTAACTGACTCTACAACCAAAATTACTGGGTAATAGGTACCTACGATACCCCTTGGTAAGACTGGTTGTCAGACTTTCGGGCTTCTGACGACCCGTAACGACTGTCAAAGATCCACGAATGACAGCCGGGACCAACGGCTTAACGTGCTTTACGAGGCACGGAGGAGTCTCGGTATGTAAATGGTCACCCATCCACGGACCAACCCCGGAAAGCGTAGATTAACCTGATGGATCGTCCCGTGCGGCTATTATTACTTAGCCACGAGCTCCTAATTCCTAACTATGATAATAAAAATTATTTCCAAAGAGAACTTTGTTATTGAATAGTAGGTATGCAAATAGGTCTATTGCTACGGTATTTTTAGTCTGTCTTGGGGAAATCCAAATTGAATACCTTAGACTTACTAAACACGAAGTATGTTTTGTACCAACAAACATCTGTCTAGACTAGATACACACTTACAAAACTCCGAAATGGATCACACCAATCAATTTCTCACAAATTTTGCTAATTTACCCACTTAACTTTTAATTTCGACATCGAATCGAATTGCTGCTAAACTAATTATCATATCCTAAATAAATAATACACAGAAATACGGGGAAGATTCTTTTTAAGCGTATTCTGGTATTCTGAATCACTTAGCAGGTGACATAAACATTTCACACATGAGTCTATAAAACGGTAACATGATGATTTCTCAGAAACGAGAATAAAAACTTTATTGCTAAACAAATTAGAGCTTGTATCGTATTTTGGAAATCTGATTCCAAAACATTAAGTATAGAATAGAAAAGGCCATGTGTTGTATGTTCGCTGTTATAAAATGCAGACTAATGAACTGAACTGGATCTTTTAAGGTAATTTGTTATTTTAGTGGGTCGATCGACATGTCTTAAAGGACTTTTGTATTATTTGATATTAAATATGTATATGGTACAACACTACTACCTACAGTATTGTATTTGTATCTCCTTCTCCCCTTAATCCATCCAAAGGTTGTCTGTAAAACATCGCTTTTAGCGATAAGACCGCCCATTGTTGAAATTTTACATAGGGTGACTTGAACATTTATAATATCTGTAATTTTTATGGTGTGCATAATACAGAATATTATATTTAGCTACCTAAGGACCACTCCACAGACTGTTACAATTACAGTTTGACAGAAGAATAACTTAGAAAAGAGGACTACGACATTTTCAAACTACCAGGAGCACATAAAAATGGTGGAGTCAAGTCGCGGGCCAGCCTATAACTACTAGTAATTATGACGGGTTACATAAGAACCGGTGACGACACGACGGACACGAGACGTGGGCGTGTCGCGCTAACGACATTCGATAGGTTCGACAGATAAATGGTCGGGGTCGCCCCCCGGTCATAGTTCAAAATCGCCGCGGCAAAGTGAATATTTGAATTTTTAATAAACGCAGATAAAAATTCATGACGATTTTGTTAATGGTGTCGCTGTCGACTACCGATACGGTACTGATTCGTTTTGAATAATGGTTTAGTGCCTAATAGGCATTTAATTTATAAAAGGGGAAATTAAAATTTGAATGCGTAAGTATTTGTGTGAGTGATCACCAAAATGGTACGAGAGCCCATGAGCAAAATGTTTGTCTTATCGTTTTACGTAAGACAAAAACTTCAATCGTTTTACGTTTTACAATGATGCGACATGGTTTTCGCCATGGCCTCTCGTACTGAAAAAACAAAAGACGATTGCCAAAAAGCAGAATAAACCAGTTTTAAACCAAGCAAAGGACGTATCGCGATCAATGCCGGACGTCACACCTATACTGGGCACTCACACAAATGCAAAGCTCAGCTTAACCCTCGCCGACTGTACCTATTAAACATTAGAGTAGGTATGCTGCTGAACATGTTGCAAGAAAAATGGTCATGTTTAAAACGTTGCATTGCGAACCAGACTATATTTTGGATGTAGCTAAAAATAAGGACACAGAACACAGCTACTTAAGACAAATTAAAAGACAGACCCATGGTATTGGCTGTGGCAAAAGCCATTTAGTTTCAACTTTAGCGGACCAAGAACCTGTCCTGCCTGTCAATAAGTCATGGTCGGTAATGAAAGTTCATAACACCCACCCGGGTCCCAACCGAATTTCGGTCAAGGCGGCGAATCTGATTAGCGAAGTAAGCAGGAGATAATATTATTATAGTGCACAAGTATGTGCGCAAACACAGGTCCACTCCCAGCACGCGTAGCAGATTTTTTCGACGAAAGAATAGACAAAATTACAGATTGTAGAAATATTTCTACGCATTCTACGCGTTACCTTTATTTTATCGTACTTACGGAAATCCCAAAAAAAAAACAGAATAATATAAGTTTCTTTAGCACAGTTGGGAAAGAATTTCGTGACCCTAATGAATTATGTATGTTGTAGGCACTAATATTTTATACATAATAAGGATAATATATTAAAATGTGAACCGCGAGGTTATTTCCACCTTATCTAGGCAGCTGGCGTTTTTATGTCACACGAGACCTTAACGTATCTTAATTAGTAAACGTCAAGATTTACCAGCAAACTGCGGAATAATGGAATTTATTGAGTACTCAATAAAGTACGTGTTTTGTTTTTTTATTAGGTGGTACAGGATCTCCGGTAGAACGCAACGATCCACGGAGATTTCAGGCTAAACCGAAGTCTTTAATCTTCCAGTTTCGGAGACGTCTCCGCTTGAACCAGAACGACCGTAAAGCAATAAGGTCACCTTATCACTCTCATCATCGTCATCTACTGAAAGGAGATGTCTGCTTTTTGTATGGACGTTGTTTTTTTTTATTCCGAGAAAATCTAACAAGCATCAAACTACACCTGAATAAAAACTACAAAAATATTAAACTTAGAAGAAACAGGTGGTTCTTTAGAGAAAAATGATGAACTATTTAAATATTTTATTTATTGATGGCAACCCAAACAAAACCTCCCACACACTGACAATGTCATATTTGACAGATGATTGATTCTATTCACCTGTCAAATATGACAAAGTGTTGACTGCCAGGCGAAATGCCAGATGAGGCCTCATCCTATCATCATCACAATAAATAAAAAATTGACTGATAGTAATGACTACCGTATGCCAATTTTGAAAAGTTTATTATTTTTTCGTGTGTTCTCTTTAATAACCTAGATAATTAGAAAGGTTTGTTCGTTTTAGGAGTAGTAAATTCACACTAAAATATAAAACTATTTTTCTCAAAATTGAAGACCTTTATAAATGTACGAAATAGTTAGAACCACTAGTTTTTGGGATATCTATCCAAATATAATTATAAACTTAATCCATGTTAGAATTATTGAATAGTAAAAAAACCATTTTCGGACATGTCCTTTACCCGAGTTTCGCTAAAACCAATCAATCAGTCAATCAATCTGCCTAGCCTTTACCCAACTATGCTGGGGTCGGCTTCCAGTCTAACCGGATGCAGCTGAATACCAGTTATCTACACGGAGCGACTGCCTATCTGACCTCCACAACCCAGTAACTGGGTAATACGATACCCCTTGGTAAGACTGGTTATCAGACTTTCGGGCTTCTGACGACCCGTAACGACTGTCAAAGATCCACGTAGGGACCAATACCCATCCACTGGCCAACCCAGGCAAGCGTAGCTTAACCTGATGGATCGTCCCGTGCGGCTGTTATTACTTAACCACGAGCTCCTCTTTCGCTAAAACCAATCATAGTAATAAATTGAACTTATTTGTTGTTAAACGTACTGGAACCATGAACCAATATTATTAAAATTTTTCGCAAGCAAGCTAGAAGTAGGTACTTCATTCAACAATGTGATTTCCCGTATAAAAATTCTAGATACACTACACAAGTTCTAGACATAAACCTCTTCCACTAGCACTATGAGACGAAGAGGAATTTCCTGACGTCAACTTTACTACTTATTGAAGTTTTTATAGCATTATGACAAAGTTGCATATTTTATACGAGTTCTTGGGACTTTTAATCCGCGTAAAATCCATAATCCATAACCTTATAAGTTTTGCAATTTTGAACTACAACATGTTTTACTTTTTACCGATACTTTATTTTCAGATACCATACCTATTTCAGTTTTGCAGAGCATGGTAAAGCCATCAATCCTGGTTATCGTAAAGCAATAACCGGTTTACATTCTACAACAGTATTTCTCAAATCATGACAAAAACTCTGCGAACAGTACTGACATTCATCATGATCTCCATTGATAGAAAGTAAGTACTCAACAACTTCTTACGTTCTTCTTTTTGTGAAGCATCTAGCTAGAACAGTGATTCGTAAGTTTAAGGCCGAGATTTATAAACACACGGTCAAAATAATTTGGATTATCCATAATGTGTTATTTGACTATATTGTCTACTGTTGAACTAAGACCGAAACATTATTGTCTGTTTTATACGATTATACGTAAACAGTTCCTTATTGTGAAATAAAATTTGCTTTAAATCGAAGGTATTTAAATATGTTAAGAACTTACTAAACTAAAAATTGATTTCAGTATTAGCATGTTGTCATAAATCCGAATTTAAACAAAGCACGTTTAGTTCCGGTGCGCGTGAATCTTCTATCTCTCTCGCGTCAAACCAGACAGCCATAACGCCATTTCATTTTCACACCAAGCTAAACCACGCTTCAATATATCCTCTTAACTAAAGTACGTAGTCTCTAAGTAATCGCCTAAGGCTGTTTGTCCACCGCCCCCGGAATGGGACGTCAACGAAAAACGAGATTCGATGAGAGATGTACGGCCATAGTAAATGTACTGTCGCAACTTCGGCGCCGACATCTGTCAGTGTAAGTAAAGATCTTAAACGTCTCTAAGAGGTATCAAAATAAAGTAGGTACTAAGCCGAAGTTCGCACGGACGTAAAAATATCGCGGCGGGATTTTATCGCGCACTGGATTTTCAACTCTCGGTGTTGAGCCGAGCTTCGAAAATCCAACCTAACAACAACAGAGTGCATCCCAGCGCGTTGAAAAAACACACTGTTGGATTTGAACTCTCGGCGCTAAAATCCAGTGCGCGAAAAAAATCGCCGCAATATTATTACGTTCGTGCGAACGTCGGCTAACAGTATACTCTTGCCACACATTCATGACGCGTATAACGCCTATCTAGAAAGCAGAGCGTTGAAAATTCAGTGCGCGAAAAAAATCGCCGCAATATTATTACGTTCGTGCGAACGTCGGCTAACAGTATACTCTTGCCACACTTTCATGACGCGTATAACGACTACCTAGATCTACACGTTCCGTTAAATTAGCGCCTCAAGTAGACGTCCAAATTATATTTTTATTACGCCATAAGTAAACAGGCTGACGGCCGGGGCCCACCGGGTAGGAAGTTACCAAGGATTGTCGACTTTGGTGGCAAAGGTGAAAAGTGCGATAGCCATATGACAAATTTCAGCTTGGTCTTTTGAATGGCAACGCTCGAGGATAGGCATCTTAGGTGGCCCCCTACCATCGCCTGTTTGTGTGCCACATAATAACGTGAAGGAAACATTATAGGAATGTCATCGGCACCCATACCGTACCATACCATAACCATCAAACATGAACACGGATATGCCTTAGGTATACTATAATTTCAACAAGAAACGAAGTGTTAAATCACAAGGATTTTTTAAAATAAAAGACCTTCACAATGATAGATCATTAAACCAACCATGGGCGGGCGGCAAAATCGAATGTGCGACAAAGCCTTTTCATTTTGAATTTAAAAAAAAAATATTGATCATTGCAACACCATTAACAATACCGTAAATCTATAAATAATGCCTGGATCACATGTACCAAGTAGATGGGGCGAGACAGTGCTGGGTACGAAAAGTACAGAGCACTAGGCCGAGAGCACAGTCTCGCCCATCGGGTATGTGTGATCCAGGCATAAATATCTACCCTCGAATTATGTCGAGAACGGACTAAGGCGCAATAAGACATGTCTCACATATCTTGCCCAAGCATTCGTGAAATTAAATCCTACTCCACTAATCCTTACTTTCAAGTATATAATGGAGATCGTTGTTACTCAATCACGCATAAACTTAAATAGAACGGATTTGGGAATAAATTGGCACGCATTGAATTAACACATCGTATAGAGGATACTCATTTAACCGGATTTTTAACCGTCGATAAAAAGGAGGTTCTCAATTCGACACGTATCGTTTTATTCGAGAGGGTGTATCTCAAAGTTGGTCCCATATAAAATGTATTAATTAACTTTGATTAAATGATATGCAAGTGTTGAACTGCCTGTCTAGTAATGTACTTACTGTTTGTTATTTTTATTTATTTATGTTTTCTTTGCTTTTTTATTTTTATTCAAATTAGATTCAAATGGTCACCATTAATAAATCTCTAGTATAATTTTAATAATAATATATAATTTTGTGCTTGTTTCTATTGCATGATGTGGTCTCCTATAATTGAGGGAGCACATAGATTTCTGTTCTTGTCCTTTATAATATAGCATGTAAGGTGTGGTATTATTTGTTGGAGATCCTAATAAAATAAAATAAAATAAAAATAAACTTGGCTTGGGTAGTTTTTGAGTTAGCTTCAATAATACGTATTTTTTCCCCACTTTTTATGTGGATGATGTTGTACTTTCTTTTGCAGGTAGCGATATTACAATTTGTGTTGGGTAAGTACCTCAGCTAAAAAGTGAAAAATATTTTTTTTTTACAAAAAAATACAACCGACTTCAAGTTATTTTTCACTTTGTAGTGTTGTTTTTGGAAGTCGGTTGTTTTAGGTTGTCGGTTGTTTAGAAAAAAAAAGTTTATAAAGTACATAATAGCTGAAGTAAGAAGCCGCGGGCAACTGCTAGTTTGAGTAATTGTGAGATACGATAAAGTTCGTGGCCCGCTCTCCCTGCTGTGCTTGAAATCAATGACTACTTTGACCACTATTCTGTAGCTACATGGAATAATCGAAGGACCTATAGCTCTGCGGTTTGTCACCACAAAACCACAATCATAGGGCGAGTTAATTACAGGAAGTACGGTATCTATTATTAGCCTATGTATTTATCGTTCCCTAAGTTACCCGTATACAACACGGGAAGGTTTCAAGCTGACTACGGTTCCCTTTACAGACATACGTAATATGCAATTAAATTACCTGTGTAATCAAAAGGTGGTTAAATATTTTGTAGGGGACAAGTTACACCCATGGAACATGGAACCCATTTTCAGAACTACGATATTTCAAGTCGGGACTCAGTGATTCCGGATGATTTGAAACTTCTGCCATACGGGGCACATGTTTCAGAAACATTTTTGTCCTATCCTGGATACCTGTAACTTTATTTCGTTTTCCGGACACAAATCAATCAATCTGCCTAGCCTTTTCCCAACTATGTTGGGGTCGGCTTCCAGTCTAACCGGATACAGCTGAATACCAGTATTTTACATGGAGCGACTGCCTATCTGACCTCCACAACCCAGTAACTGGGTAATATGATACCCCTTGGTAAGACTGGTTGTCAGAATTTCGGGCTGACGATTGACAGCCGAGACCAAGGGCTTAACGTGCTTTCCGAGGCACCAAGGAGTCTCGGTACGTAAAGATGGTCACCCATCCACAGACCAACACCGGCAAGCGTAGCTGAAACTGATGGATCGACCCGTGCAGCCGTTATTACTTAGCCACGAGCTCCTTAGTTTTCCGGACACAAATATACAACATATTATATCCGGTTTAGTGCGTCCGTAACATTAGATTGCCTTTCTGGGGAAGTGAGCCTCCAGCCCCACGATCAAAGGTGTGTCAAACTATAGGGTGTATTTTCAACCAACTGGTTGAAAATACACCCTATAGTTTCATAAGGTAAAAATCAGAGGAGGTGGAGGACATCCTTGAGGATTTCCAAAACTAGAAAAATCTATTAAAAAGAGAAGTCCTGACTGACTGACTCATCAACGCCCAGCCCAAACCCTTGGACCTAGAAATCTGAAATTTTGCACAGAGGTTCCCTTTATAATGTAGACAAGGAATATGGAAGGAATTCCCGGTAGTACGTTCCCGTGGGGTATTTTCCGACATTCACGCGGGCGAAACCGCTGACAAAAGCTAGAATTGTTACAAATTTATTGAAGACGCTGCACGTATCAAGAAGGCCTAAGAACCCAAAAACTCGGCAAAATTCAAGACCGATAAGACGTAGGCATCATACTACGATATGTGGCATGCCATTTTACCGTCTGTAGCAGTTGGCACTGCACCGCGACCGCGAGCGCGGCTAAGATAATGAGCTAAACAAACGCCAATTCGCGGGCGATACCTCAGAACAATAACAAAGCATAGAAGGAAGGCTAAAAACAGAATTCTGTAACTACCTTTATTCCCGTTCTATTATTAGGTACGATAAAGGTACGATAAAGGATGTGGGAAAGAGATAAATGTTTTACTCTTTGTTTTACTTTCTTGGCATGGTCACAAGATCAATTGTCATTTGGTTAAAAAAGTTATAGTATGACGCGGCCAAATTTGATAGTACTTTGTTTCAATGTATGACAGTTCGTTCATTGAACTAGCTGACTTATTCGCGTGTTCATTGTTTACGTGTCTGTCGTAATATTCCATGGTTTTGCGATGTTTTAATAATATTTCTACTGTTAGATTGCATGAATTCTTTGTTTAACTACAAATAGTGAGTGTGTGGACGCTGTGGAGCAATTTCTTGTGTGGTTGGGGGCTGCAAGTCCCATTCATAGCGAAAATAAAATGAACAACAAATATTGACCTTCCATCGGTAAGTTTTTGCTCAATTTCTTGTTGCATATGATCTGATAAACGAATATAAATACATAACAAATATTGCTGTGTCACTATATAGCTGAAACCAGTCGTAATATTTATTCCAATAGAAGTTATTAGCGAATATTCGGAAATTGTTTTGGGGTTATCTTGATCAGCCATAGTGACGTAAATAATGTTGTCGATACTTTTCTTTTACAGATTTCCTAGACGATGTGAAAAAAAATGGATAAATTGTATTGGTAGACGAAATTGGACTCCAAACAGCACAGCCACATAATTTGCTCCAAACATTTTACTTTGTATTCATTTGGTAATGAACCTATGAAATGGATGTAGCATGTTCTTTAAGTCGTCACTTAGAGTACATGCTGTTCCTACATTATTTGTTATGGATAGAACAGATGAAATAGTCTTGATATATTATGATATAATTAAGGTATTTTATTGGCAATAAATAGTATCCCGTTCAAATTAAAACTTGATTTATTACATTACAGGAAATACTTATGGAAGTCTGCGAAGAAGGACATAGCGCAATACTGCAAATTAAAAAAACCGCTCACCATCAACAGTAATCTAACATGAAGACAGGTATAACATTCAGAAATATGTTCACTTGATATATGCGATACAATGATATTATATTAAAAATATCATTGATGCGATATCATTCTTCTAATTATCCCAGTCGGAAATATAATCGAGTGCAAATTTATTTATTTATTTTTAATACAAAATACGTAATTGTAGGATCCCGTAGCAATGGAAGTTGAAACAGGACCTAGTACATCGGTACAAATTAATGAATCGCCACTGATCTTGACATCTCGTGAAATCATCTCACATCAGTCAGGTAAGACATACAAATAAAACTATTTACCTAAATAAAAATGTTGATAAAAAATCTTACATAAATTTTATTGAGAACTGTTTGTTTTAGGAATCCTTGACACAGATGACAATAACAAATTCAGAAATAATTGGATTCCATCCCAATTCAAGAAGACTGCGCTTTTGGCGAGTTCCTGGTCGCCAGAGCCGACTCCAGAATCCTCAGGAAGTTCATCCGTACCAGGGCGGAATGATTATGGTGTGGGCTGGAATTCGACTAACAGATTATTAAAGTGGCTAGGCATTTTATTTTTTTATTTAAAATATTATCTGGTCGTTATTTATTTTTTTATGTACGAAAAGTTTTTGTCGCTTTGGTACCATTTTAAATTTTCATAATAAATTTTATTTTTTCACTAACAACCATTTTATTTAATCAAATAATTCAAATCTCTATTAAATTACGCTTCTACTGATTTACAATAATATATGTTACATAAAAAGTATTAAAATAAAAATTATTAGGTACTTTGAATACCCTTTTTCCCTAGACTTTGTTGAGTAGTCTATGATGTAATCTAAAATTCAAAGAAATATGAGAAAGTAAGTTGCTAAAAACATTTGCAAAACCGAATGTCTCCCACTTCTTTTCAATAAACTCATCAGTTATTATGGCAACTAAATACATTCGGGTTTAGCCGGGTCAGATTTAATACATGAAGAGCTGTCGGGAACCAAGGAAGACTTTGGTGATGATGATGACGAACTATTTAGTTCATACTTAAAGTATTGTTTCATTTTGAACGAATATATTAAGTATTGGTATCATAAGTATGCTTAGTAACTTCAAAATTTTTGGTACGCACGGCTACAGATCAAGCTATACATTTCCAGTATAAGCTGATCTCGCATTGTATAGGATTTCCTTACAATGAGCGGTCAGTGTAAACTGGAAATGTATAGCTTGATGTGTAGCCGTGTGTACCTACGGTTATTATTCTTGGCAGTGTAAGAAAGAATGTCATTGTAAATTCTATCGACGTTGAAATTTAGTGGGTACATCACTAGTCAGAATAAAATGAATGACAACCTACAAAATTTCGAAACGTCTTCTGTATACGTGTCCTTCTTTAACATCATAGCGGCTCCATAAGTCAAAATGAAACAAATATATTGAGTTCAGTTGCTATTTTAGCACTACTTCTATGCTTTGTTATTGTTCTGAGGGCGATACAATGTATCAATTGTGGGCGTGTCGTCATGACCGACATACATTGCTAAGTATATGCAGATCTAGAACTCACTGATTAGTTGTCGCAAACGAAAACTCGAACGAGACGTCGGAACGCCGCTGCATAGGGATTGTGGGTAGCAGAAACATCTAATTCCAATTGCTATCATCCTAGGATCCCTTCTAATCACTTTCATCGTTGAATCCATTAAAAAGCCAAATAAAGAGCCCATTTTTTGGACATCAAGTGCATCTTTCGTGGAGTAAAATTAAATAGGTATTAAAAAAAATCGGCCAAGTGTGTGTCGGCCTCGCACATTTAGGGTTCCGTACTAAATCTGATTGATATTGGTATTTGTTAATAAAATATACCGAGTAATAATAAACATTATCACCTAATTTCAAGTTCATAGGTCAATGGCAAGTTAAAAAAAAAATCGGAACTAAATTTTGTAAAAAAAAAAGCTGACTTTGTTGGCTTCTCATTCCTTTGTTTTTCAATATTTTTCAAAACAAAAAATACAGGATTTATGTACTCAACGAGCTATTATTATAAACAACGATACCCCACTCGATGGCATGGGTAATTTTTTTTTTCGCGCCCCCTTAAAAACATTTAAAAATACTTTTAACAATTTGTATGGCTTTGGGTCAACAAGATGCGTATACTGTGAAAATTTGAAGACTGTAGCTCCAACCAATCAATCAAATCAATCTGCCTAGCCTTTTCCCAACTATGTTGGGGTCGGCTTCCAGTCTAACCGGATGCAGCTGAATACCAGTATTTTACATGGAGCGACTGCCTGTCTGACCACCACAACCCAGTTACTGGGTAATACGATACCCCTTGGTAAGACTGGTTGTCAGACTTTCGGGCTTCTGACGACCCGTAACGACTGTCAAAGATTCACGAATAACAGCCGGGACCAACGGCTTAACGTGCTTTCCGAGGCACGGAGGAATCTCGTTATGTAAAGATGGTCACCCATCCACTGACCAACCCCGGCAAGCATAGCTTAACCTGACGGATCGACCCGTGCGGCTGTTATTACTTAGCCACGAGCTCCTCACTGTAGCTCCAACCGTTTGGCTTTAAAACCTGTGTGACAGACGACGGACAGACAGAAAGAAAAAGAATAATTTTGCAAACAAACGACCTCAAATTTCGTGAAAATGTGCAGTGCGTAATTGCGCGTTTAATCGCTAAAGATTGTACGAAACTACGAAGTCAAGTATACATGAAATGTTATCTCCGCCCGAGTGCGTCTCAGCCTAAGAGATAGAGGGGGGCAAGTAGTGGGTAAGGTCGTGACCACAAATAAACAACAAGCTGAACTATTGATATTTTTGAAGATAATTATGATTATTGTGGAAAGTTTTTCTTTTATCTCATGTGCGGACGTTCTCTCCTTTTCTAAAGTTTTCGAATAACTCCTCAATATAATTAAGGCTTACTTAATATTTAGCGTATTGTGCGTCCTAAAACTCGAGTCTATACTACCCCAAATGGCTTAGCATGATCTTCCGTTATGTCTTGAAATGATTAATGTTTGACGAAAACACGATTCCATAAAATTTTCTCAATAGAAAAAAAATCCAAAGTTACCGAACAAAAAACCGCTGGTATTCAAAAAATACTCCAAATTAGGTCATGAAACTTTGCACACTTACTAACTGAACTAACTATAAAGCAGGTCTAATGTTTTTTATATTTTTATAATTACCATTATTTTCACCATAAAAAGCAATTAAGTACCAAAACAATCGGCGCCCAACACCGCACTCAGTCAGTCTCGCTCTCACTCAATCCGCTAGCAGTATCGTGCGAGCGAGATAAAAAGCTGAAGTAGAGCTCTTAAACCTGATAAAATTAATCTGACCGTCCTTTTACAAACGACTAAAGCCTAACATGACTTTTTCAAACCTAAAAATCGGATCGCTCATATCCCCCAACGTTTAGTGACGTCTGACACCGCTTGCTTTATCAATTACCACTCAAACATACCAAGCAATTCGTTTCTGACACTTGGCCCAACAGCCGCTCCTTACTCAACCTCTGATCTCATTCAGAGCATGCATGTTTAAGGTCTAATGACAACAATGTGGCAAGTCGTGATGCATGGACTCCAGCGCACACGACTGTTAGTACTTAGTAGTGCGACCAGATGGTTCCCTTACAGATAACGTACCGCCCATACATGGTTAGACCATGTGCGAATTTTGAGCACATTGAGTCACCTTGAAGACAGAAACCTGACCAAAAGTCCTCTATCTTTGGTTTTTCGAAACGATAAGTCGGCAAGGAGACTAAAACTGCAAAATATCCATACTAATATTATAAATTCGAAAGTAACTCTGTCTATCTGTCTGTTACCTTTTCACGCCTAAACCACTGAACGGATTTCGATAAAATTTGGCAACGCTATAGATGGCATTCTGAGGAAGGACATGGCTACTTTTTGTCTCAAAAATAACCCTACGGGGGTATATAGGGGATGACATAAATAATATTAAATATTTTATGGACCTCATTTTAAGACCTAAAATCTGGGATTCAACGAAAATAAATGCATATTAATGTAGGAAATGTAGTCATAGTTCGATTCTTGAGGTAACATTTACCTACCTAAATAAAATAAATTAACACTTAGGGTACTTTTAATCCCAGTGTAGTATTCCCGTGGGATATTTTCCGACATCCACGCGGGCATAGCCGCGGGCAAAAGCTATTAAACCTATAAAAGTCCGAGGACAAGAACAACTTGGACAGAACATAAAATGCGACTGAGACTGAAACCAGAATAGGAGGTCAGAACTTGAGAAAGGCTCACACAGTGGTTAGGGATAGGCTTTGACTTACACCAATGCAATTATAGGAAAAGGCATAACATTGATTGTAGACACTGGTAACACTAAGCTATCAAAAGCATAACACCGGTTGCATTTGGGGGAGCGGAAAAAATTGAGGTTTATTCCCAGCCTTTTTGTTTTACGAGGACCATAGAAATATAAAACTGGAGAAGTGGCAAGCGGGCGAAAATGTGTCCGCGCGACATGCTCATTAAGAGCCGTTCATAGTACAAATTCCGTCTCCGCGAACTAGTGCGCTTTCGACTGTGACCGTGAAAATTTATAAGAATGCCGTGTTGTTCAGTGGTTTCTTGTAAAAACCGAAGCCATGTAAATCATGGAATCACTTTCCATATGTAAGTACAAGTATTTTACCGTATTTGTCTTTAAGGCGGAACTATACGCCAATGACCTTGAGGGGTTAGCTTGCGCGTTCTGTGCTGAGCTCACGCAACGCGTCGTACGTCCAGCCAGTAATAGGACTCGCCCATCAAGGAGCGCTGTCCCAAATTATACGCATTATTAATTTATTATACATAAAACAAAAGGCATTTTAATAAAACACGTATACTAAAAGATAAATAATTAAATTACCTTTAAAACGGTGAAAGTTTCATCAAAATACGCCTGACAGTTTTTGCGTGATTCTCAGTTTTTTATTGCGTTAGACATAACTTTACAAATTAATTACTATTTAATATAAACATAATCTAAAATATTCACATATTAAGTTATTAAGAAAATGCTCTAATTTAACATATATTATTTCCAAATCATTAACACTACTCGTTTAGACGTGATCTTAAAATCATCAAAAGTCAGATAGCGTCGCCTTAAAATCACGAAAGTGACAAAGGGAAAAAGTGGAGACACAGGGTTTTGATACATTTTAACATACTGGGCACATCTCCTTTCTTATAACTATGACGAGGACTAAGTAAGTTACACAACCATGCATGCCACAATGTACAAAATCCGTGCGTGGCTCATAGAATGTAGACCACAAGTCGTGCTATGTGATGGCGCACGAACACGATTCAGACAGATGCCCCGCTCTCTGATAAGATACTGGCGATACTTATAACAATATTAGTACGATAAGCCACCCACCAAAATAACACAGGAAACGTATTACGTTGAAATTTGTTTCGTCTTTTCATCAGGGTAGGATATTGCGTCAAATCTACAAAAAATAGTTCGACCTTATCTTTTTGAACATGATCTAGGTACAAGACTTAGAGAAAATTATAAGTTACAGACATTAGAAGAGAGAGTTAAAAGATTAGGCGCCCAAAAGATGAAGAACAACTGGTTAGAATGCAGCTTTAGAAAAAATTCGTCATTTTATTAGGGTTGGGTACCAAAATGGTAAAAAAGGAACCCTTAAGGTGTGACTCAGTCTGTCTGTCTGTCACAGCTGGATATCTCAAGAACTACTAATGCTATCAACTTCAAATTTGGAACAGTTTTAGATGACGTTTGCCCAACTATTTTGCAAATAAGAAAGAAACAAAAATACATACATTATTTTTGCAACAGGGACTGAAAGGTGATATCAAAAATTCGAAGTGGGGTATCATATGAAAGAGCACCGTTTGCACATTTTCAAACTTTTTTTTTTTCTTTTTTTTAGTCCGCATAGTTTTCGACTTTTGATGAAAAATTAAAAAAAAAATACCGTTCGGGGGGGGAACGGTATTTTTTACCCTTATCTCCGAAGTCTGCACAGAGCAAAATCTGAAATTATTCTATGTGATAGAAGTTTATGTATAGATTACAGGAAAAATAAAACGATGTCTCTAAATAGCACAGTTTTTCAGAAATCATGAAACAAAAATTACATATAAATGATGGTACGGAACCCTCGGTGCGCGAGTCCGACTCGCTACTGACCGGTTTTTCTTCAGTTATTTTGAGCCACGCTGCGCTGTATCGGGATAGAGTAACTAATGAAATTAGTTACTAGTACCTACTACATAAAGGCTGTTGCAAGACATGATGATATAATATTCAATTAAACTGTGACACATAAGATAAGCTATGGAAAGGGTTGCTCGTTTCTCTTGCACACACAGAATCTATGGTTATTCTGATATTTTTATGCAAACGAGGTATTTGGAACAATCTCCAAATCGGATTACGTTATTGCATTAAACCGTTGGAGCTCAGATTGTCGAATGGAAAAGCTAAATACATTATACAATCTATAAAATACATCCATTTGTAATGTTTTATTGCATTATTTCATTGCTGCAAGCGGCTTAGCTGAAAATTTTAAGTAGAGAAAGAGTAGTTCATTATTTAATAAGTAAATATTTAGATATATTTGACACTAGCTTTTGCCCGAGGCCACGGGCAAAAGCTAGTGTGCCCGCGTGGATGTCGGAAAATATCACACGGGAAATTATTCCACCAGTCGCGTTGCGGCTGTCTGAGGACGCCTTTAGAGTGAAATAAATAGATAGATAGATACATTATTCAGGTAAGTACTTACGATAGTCACACAGGACAAAAAATAAATTAACTAAGTATCTATATTATATTTAATATGACACACATACATTTATTAGTGCAGTACGTCAATGGAAACCTATTGTCCTAAATAGATAGTGTGGATGCGTGCGCGCATCGTAACGAGGCAAACTATGATGGACTATGACTGTCAATGTTACTGACGTCACTCGATAAACTAAGCATTCTTTGAATATGTGCATGGAAAGTATTAAAAAGTAAAAGTTTGCATCTCAGCATTTTTTTTTGTATGGTAAAACTAAATGGAGACACTAAACAACTCAATAACGTGGATCTACAATGTTTTATGAGAAGAAAATTTACTTTAAACAAAAAAAGTAATTAAAAAAACTAAAAAACCCGACTGCAGTAAAAAACTAAAACTGAAAAGCTAAAAACAAGTCCATTTTAAATTTAATAAAAGCTGGAAGCAGGCGGGACCAGTTTGAGTTTGAAAATATAAAAATGGAACAGGTCCCGCCTGCTTCCAACTTTTATTAAATTTAAAATGGACTTGTTTTTAGCTTTTCAGTTTTAGTTTTTTACTGCAGTCGGGTTTTTTAGTTTTTTTAATTACTTTTTTTGTTTCCAGCTTTTTAGTTTACAAATGTGAAAGATTTCGCAGGCGATTTAGTTCTTGCAAAGAGTTTAAAAGCTTTTTTGGATAAGTGCACAAATAGCCAAATCTTCAAGGTCCTAACTCTGCTCAAAGCAATTTTTTTTTATCGAAATTCGATTTGTCACTTCGAATTACTTTTAAACATATAAGTTGTATATATTTTTATAATCACCTTTTAAAACCCTTCATTTTGATATCCCACTCGATGGTATTAGAAGACAAAAACATTTCGAACTTCACAATATGTCACCCCAAATCCGCCATTTTACTTTATTTTTGATGTTAATGTAGCCAGTGACTCTCGTGCCACCAAGACAAACCTAAAGAGGTGTAATTTATCCAAATCCGTTTATTCGTTTAGGAGTTACGAGGCAACAAAGAAACGGACATACATACAGGTCAAATACATAACCCTCCTTTTGGGATTCGCCGCAGTCGGGTAAAAAAGTAAAAACCAGCTTCTAAAACCTAAACCGAATACAATAACTTTCATAAAAAACTTTTACCAGTTTCTAAAGTCGGTGCCAAACTAAAGTGTATTGAAGAATTGAAGACACCGACTTCAGAAGCTGTTAAGTTTTTTAACCGACATCAAAAAAAGGGGTTCTGTATTAAGAAAATCACAGACAGAAACACATACCTACCTCCTTTTTTGAAGTCGATTAAAAAAAAATATTATGGTGGAAACTATTCATCCATGCAGAGAATTAGAGACTGTTGTAGCTACTTTCCTAAGATGAAGTTGCAATGAAAGCGAAGAAGTACCGAGTATTCATGATCATGCTATTGCAAAACCCCATACCACAAACATTTACGATTTCTGATGAATGCGTTAGCGAGCACTGAAAGCGATTTCCCGCAAGTCTGACCCAGGGTTAACTAAACGTATTATATTGCTAATAGAGAAATTACCAATACATAAACCCGTTTAGCTCACACTAAGAAACCACAATCCAACATGAAAATGATATAAGTCATCATCTGCCTAGCCTTTTTCCAACTATGTTAGAGCCGGCTACCAGTCTAACCGGATGCAGCTGAATACCAGTATTTTACATGGAGCGACTGCTTATCTGACCTCCACAACTCAGTAACTGGATAATACGATACCCCTTGGTAAGACTGGTTGTCAGACTTTCGGGCTTCTGACGACCCGTAACGACTGTCGAAGATCCACGAATGACAGCCGGGACCAAGGGCTTAACGTGCTTTCCGAGGAACGGAGGAGTCTCGGTATGTAAAGATTGTCACCCATCCACGGACCACGACCCGTGCGGCTGTTATTACTTAGCCACGAGCTCCTTTATACGAGATACATCATACCTGTGTGTCAGTCTCTAAAGCCCGAAGTGTCAAATGTAACTAAACAAGTATATAACGCCCCTTATCACCGTACAGCTTGACCCTTAACCTCGCATTTCGCAACGCCGGGCCCTCACTATCGCACATAATAGAATTAATTCATAAATCATGCTAGTAAGCGCATGAATGGCGGTCAACACACTCTCAATGAATTGCGTTTAAAACTGGTTACTTTGATACTTATGCCACAGTCTATACATCATACAGTCGTCCGACGAAGCCCGAGCTGCTTACGAAGTACGCCGAACTACGTAAAATGTGTAGACTGTGCTTATGCTATGTCTGTTGGGCTATGAAAGTTGAAACTTGGAATTATGCGTCACTTTCGCTGTTTAAAACGCCTTTATGAATGTTGCTACATGCGCTTAGGTCTGTGGCTTACATGAAAACGTGGAAGTACAATGCCTTTCAAATAAGAATAGGATCGACTTAGCGCCATGTTGTGACGTCATAGCTGTCATATTGAATAAATTGTGTAGGCTGAGCAAAACAAGATATTTTTTAAATAACATTTATTTACGAATTAAATACGAATTTACGAAAAAAAAATGTTGCCAAATTGCCAACAATGACAACATGAAAGAAAGTATATTTTTTATGTTTTTTTTACTTCGATTTAACTAAGACTCGGTTAAAAACCAAAAAAAAAACGTTGTTGATACGCAAATAAGTTTTCTTTGCAAACCGTACTTTTCAATCAACATTTGACAGATAGAAGTCATTGACGTTCCTATTCTTATTTGAATCGCATTGTATTATCATAAGGGCTAGCGATGCTTGCGTTCAACTGCTGAATGCAACGTTTAAAAATTATTTAAGTTCATCTTGCTAAATAATTATTCTAATTGAATAAATGAGACAATATACAAATGTCAAGACACTTTAAGCTGAAATTCAACTCGGCTTTATGATTTCCTTTCACCAAGTAAATAAAATAATATCATCATAGATTACCCCACCCGCGTTTCTAATAGCCCGACCACACGAAGGATTTCATCGGTTAATCCGTCAGTGTCAGGCGGTTGATGAATCGGCCCATTCTCTGTATTACACCCGATATCAGTACAAGGTAGATGTATTAGACCGCTGATGCTGTGATACGTAAGGTAATGGCTGATACATTGATACCTACACGAGAAGCGTTTTGCTAATACGATTATTATGCTAAGGAGCAGAACAGTATCCCGAATAGTAGATAGACCTAGGAGTCTTTAAGTCTCAAACGAATGGGATTTAGTACTACTTTGACGTCTCATGGTTCATCAGGCTCAGAATGTCCCTTGGTTTTAAAACGTCCCTTTCCCGAAATGTCCCGTTCCCGAAAAGTCCCTTTCTCAAAATGTCCCTTTGCTACGACAGCTACTTCACCACTTTCTCACTTGACGGTAAGCGATGATGCGGTGTGGTCGTATGCGTACTGCTAAGGAGAAGAACAATATCCCGATAGTAAATAGACCTGGGAGTCTTTAAGTCTCCAATGAATGGGATTTAGTACTTCTTTGACGTCTCATGGTTCAAACAGGCTCATAATGTCACTTTCCCAAAACGTCCCTTTCCCGAAATGTCCCCTTCCCATAGTGTCCCTTTCCCAAAATGTCCCTTTATCAAAATGTACCTTTCCCGAAAAGTCCCTTTCTCAAAATGTCCCTTTTCCAAAAAGTCCCTTTCTCAAAATGTCCCTTTGCTACGAAAGCTACTTCACCACTTTCTCACTTGACGGTAAGCGATGAGGACGAATGCTGGGTTTTTCGAGGCAAACTCTGCGGACTACATCATCCCTTCATCATTAGGTGAAATAAGGGTTCAAATCTGAGGCTAGGAAATATATAAAAAAAAATTGTTGAGTCACATAAAAGCCAGCCTAAAGGCATTTTTTCCTAAAATACCGTAACTAAATTCTTAAAACACAACTTCTTAAAACATGATAATATTTCAAAGTTGATGGAGCAAGAAAAAAAAACGGAAAGCAAGGCTTCGTCTCATGGTTCGATCAGGCTCAGAATGTGCCTTTCCCAAACTTTCCCTTGGTTTCAAAACGTCCCTTTCCCAAAATGTCCCCTTCCCAGAATGTCCCTTTCCCCAAAATGTCCGTTTCTCAAAATGTCCCTTTGCTACGACAGCTACTTCACCACTTTCTCACTTGACGGTGTGGACGAATGCTGGGTTTTTCGAGGCAAACGTGCACCATTGTTGACTACATCATCCCTTCATCATTAGGTGAAATAAGGGTTAAAATCTGAGGCTAGGAAATATATAAAAAAAAATTGTTGAGTCACATAAAAGCCAGCCTAAAGGCATTTTTTCCTAAAATACCGTAACTAAATTCTTAAAACACAACTTCTTAAAACATGATAATATTTCAAAGTTGATGGAGCAAGAAAAAAAAACGGAAAGCAAGGCTTCGTCTCATGGTTCGATCAGGCTCAGAATGTGCCTTTCCCAAACTTTCCCTTGGTTTCAAAACGTCCCTTTCCCAAAATGTCCCCTTCCCAGAATGTCCCTTTCCCCAAAATGTCCGTTTCTCAAAATGTCCCTTTGCTACGACAGCTACTTCACCACTTTCTCACTTGACGGTGTGGACGAATGCTGGGTTTTTCGAGGCAAACGTGCACCATTGTTGACTACATCATCCCTTCATCATTAGGTGAAATAAGGGTTAAAATCTGAGGCTAGGAAATATATAAAAAAATTTTGTTGAGTCAGATATAAGGCCAGCCTAAAGGCATTTTTTCCTAAAATACCGTAAGTAAATTCTTAACATGATAATATTTCAAAGTTAATGGAGCAAAAAAAAAACGTAAAGCAAGGCTTTTACACGAGGTTCGTGACCTTTTCAAAGGCATTAAGCCTTAAGTATTTTCATCAAGACATTTATTACTTAGCATTTCTACTTTCAAGACACCTTTCGGATTGAAAGCTCATTCTCTCAGATGAGTGATGGTTATCTAGACACAAGTTTTTAAACCTTTTTTTTTTTTGTGGATGGGAAATCATTAAATGACTTCTCCCGCTCTGGGTGTAGCAGAAGGGCGTGTCAGACTTATACTGACTAAAACCCACCCGTGTTCCTTCAGTTGCCTATGCCAGGGCCACGATATCTCTTTCGAACAACCCGCGACTCCGGCGGCAAAGTTTTTAAACCTACGCTTATCTATAATCTATAAAAATCAATGCCACTTTTCGTTGTAATTTTATAACTCAAGAACGGATGGGCCGATTTAGCTGATTTTGGTTTTGAAATGTTTGACGTAGTCCAGGGAAGGTTTAAACGATGAGAAAAATTGGAAAAGCTGCCGGGAAAATTGGAAAATTCAGGAAAACCGAAAGTGGATTTTATATTGGAATATTGAAATTGGGACAGGACAACGTCTGTCGGGTCAGCTAGTAAACTGATAAAGAAATATCGTAGTAGCAGTAGGTAAACTGATTAAGAAAGTTCATTGTTCATTTGTTCAACGGACAGGTGTAGCGAACAATAGACATAGTTCGTTCCGTTTCCAGACCAGAAATAAAGAACTTTACACATTGCACTAGTGATGGATTAATTAGCATTCTCATTCATTGTTAGCATGCTAATGCTTATTTAGCATTTAGCAAATGAAATGTAGTTGCGAATTTCTGTGAAATGTGAAATGAATTATTATTCATCCCTTCATACTTCATAGGTTGACAGCGCGCAGCTGCAGTGCGCGCTCTCTGTCACACCCACGAAAAGTCGGAACTACTAAATCTATCTGTTTCACGTGACCCTGACTACGTTCGCAAGTGAAATTATTAGCAATTTGGTGGTGCGAAGAATGAAGTCAAGCAATTATTAGCTTTTTATCTTCGATTAGCTCGTACTTAGGATCGTATATTGAATAAATGCGTGTGATCGTATTGTTAATAATAATTTGTGATTTTGTGTGGCACGTGCGTGACGCGTGATTCTTTTTAAATTCTTAAAAACAGCAAACGCGCTCTTTAATTCACTTAGTAACAAAATTCACATACTTGATTATTATTAATTATCGTCATATTAGCAAATAGCATAGCAATAGCATTTCGCATGCTAAGTCTCAAGAATTCTCATGCTAATGAAATTTATTCTAAATCGCATTAATTGCCATCACTACATTGCACAAGCACTGTAAGTCATAGTTAGCTAGAAAAGTAGGCAGATAAGTACTTAAACTACCTGTAGTAAATATCTATATATATATAAATAAATAAAAAGAGAAGTCCTGACTGACCGATTGACTGACTCATCAACGCCCACCCCAGACCCTTGGACATAGAAAGCTGAAATTTTGCACAGAGGTTCCGTTTATAATGTAGACAAGGAATAAGGAAGGAATTCCTGGTAGTAGGTTCCCTTGGGATATTTTTCGACATCCACGCGGGCGAAGCCGCGGGCAAAAGCTAGGGTGAAATATGACGAATATTATGAAACCCCGGTAGCCTGACAAGTCGAATGTGACATTTCCAACGAGTTTGATCGATCGTGATAGACGGCTTCAACATAAAATGTGGGGACGTAAACCGCGGTCTATACGAGAAAATTTAACGATAAAAATGTCGTACGTAGGGGATCAAAATTCTGTCGTATTTGAATGAAATATCAATCAAATTAAGCTTTGAATCCTAGTAATAATGTTATGAGTGCCAGATTAAATTAAATGTTGAATCGGAGGGACTCATTCGTTATAAATTAGCTCCATGTATTAAGTCACAAACGTAGACCATCGATATTTTTGTTAACAAGTAGGATATTTACATTTTCTCGGACATAATGAAGCACCAAGCAATTGAAAAGGGCTTTAGGTCCACAGTTTCTAAATGGCTGGCTTGTACTCCTCATGATATCTCGATTAGCGACCGGATCAGTCATGTCCAACGCTAACGAAAATTCAATCTAGCTTCACTAAACACAAACTTGCCCAGTTTGTGTTTGGTCTAGCAAGTTTGGTTATATAAAACCAACGCTGCAACACGATTTTCTGGCTTCATCTTTTTTTTCACTCTTTTTAGGGTTCCGTACCTCAAAAGGAAAAAACGGAACCCTTATAGGATCACTCGTGTGTCTGTCTGTCTGTCACAGCCAATTTGCTCCGAATCTAATGGGCCGATTAAGTTGAAATTTGGTACACATGGAATTTCTGTGACCCAAACACGTACGCGTAAAGTAAATAAATGAATTTTGAATATGGGGGTCACTTTTAGGGGGCAAATAACAAAATTTAAAAAAAAAATTTTGCTAACTATACCGTGTGACATATCAAATGAAAGGGCTTACTATGAGGGTCTTAAATGTATTTTTTTTTTATAATTTTAAAATAAATGGTTTTAAAGTTATTTAAGAGAATAGACGAAAATTGACCATTCCGAAACTACTGAGCCTAAAATTTTGAAAAAAAAAATACAGAAAATAGTTCTTTGCCTGTACAGTACAGAAAAACCTATAAGAAGTTTGTGGTCTTAAAATAACATACTAAATCTCTCAATATTGTGAGTACAAACTTACATTTATTGTTGGAATGTATGGTAGAACATGTTTTTCAACTATAATGTTAAGTTTGTTGTTGGAATAAATTCATCCCAACTACGGAACCCTTCATTGTGCGTGGTCCGACACGCACTGGGCCGGATATTTTAGTTTTGCAACAGCTAGTGCAGTAGGAAAAGAAAAAAAATGTGTACAGTTATAAAACCGTCCATAAGGCTCTGGTGGTAGCGAACTAGATGCCTACTAAGATATAACTCGCCTGCCTTTATATGACCAGATATGACTAGCTTCCTCATAGCACATATTAATACAGATGGGACACTCCGCAGTTTAGGTATGAAGCTACAAGTACTCGGCGGGCCCCGTCCGCGGGGCTAATTCAATAGAAATGCCGCGCGCCGAAGGTATAAGAGTTACGCGATAGAAAGAGAGGCAATGTGTAGGTGAATATAACTGTAGGTAATTAGCGTTCTGCCAACTGCACTGTGTTGTGTCGTAGCAAGAATCGCTTTTTATTTAAATGATTTTGCGGAGTGTCCCAACTGTATTAATAGTAAAATCCTTAATGATACGCAACTTCAAGCCACTGGTTGCAGTTTGTATTTTTTCTGCGTCTAGCTTATCGTAAAAAATCTCGAACATTAAGCGATTTAAGTGGGCGTCTACTAGATTACGTTTATCTCATTTGTTTGCAGTATAAAAAACTATGAAAAAAGTGTGCAATGCTACTTGGACAAAAAGATTGTTGGAGGAACTTTGACACCTAATTTAAAGTAATACAAAAACAGAAAATTCGACTTGGTAGTGAAGACAACAAAAGTTTTACAGCACGCTAACGTGATGGTGAAAACATTTGAATGGAAAATAAATAATTTGGTTTAATAAACCAAATTGTTTGAACGACTTCGCCCGCATCGGAAATTATCCCACGGGAACCGTACATTTTTCCGGCATAAAAAGTAGCCTATTAGTGTACTATTCCAGACTATAATCTATCTCTGTGCCAAATTTCGTCCTGATCCGTTTAGCCGTTCTGGCGTGATTGAGTAATAAACATCCATCCATCCAAATTTTCGCATTTATAATAATAGTAGTAAGAAGAATAATATACCTAGTAGTGTTAAAAAAAAATTACAGTTGTTAAAATAAAATAACCGAAATGTAAACTACATTTTCGGCGGTTTGACGAAGTAGGTTACGAAGCTTATGTTTCAAGCGTATTTGCTTGATTTGGTTATTTGGTAATATTATTTACGCAGTCCAGCTATCACTGGCGATTTCTTTGGCCTTGAAATACAGTTAAAACAGCATAAAAGTTTCGGCCACTTAAGATTCTCGTAATAAGTGTTAAAATGCTGATAAAAAAGCAAAAATTACCAGCAAAATTTAACATTTCTGTATCAAATTTCTTTTGATAAATATACCACAGCATAAAAGCGCAAAAAAAAACTTTTAAAACGGTTTCGAACACTTTCGATCGCTTCCACTAAACCCCCATGGATCAATGGCGATATTAAGGCCAGGTGCACCCCGCAGGTGTGTTTACCCCGCTAGTTTCCATTATTTATCTTCAGTAAACCGCTAAGGAATATTATTCTTTATTATTTTTAATGCTATAATGACAGCCTAAGTATTTGAAAGCCTATAATGATGATTGAGGACCCTTTGACGGGAGAAGTTATAAATTTCTTGAATAAGAAAAAAAACCACGACCCTTTCGCAATGAAAGGGTCGTGGTTTTTTAAAGTACAACTTAAATTCCTCATGTATGAGTGTTTTAGAGCAAAAATAACATGAAAGACTTGCCTGGGGAGTTTGCACAAAGAGGGTCATAACTAGCTAGATCTTAGTTTTGAAAAAAAAATGCCTTTTACCTACAATTTTGGCATAATAGCTACATTAATTATCATGCGACAGTTATTCCAATTACTTAGTTCCAGTTTGGCGGGCATAAGGATAAGTTCCATGTTTAGATTAATTGCTGATTATTATTATTATTATTATGTCTTTTTTTTATTGCTTACAGACAGTCAAATCCTTGCGCCATAAAGACCAGTCTAGATTATTAAAACGGCGTGTATGGTATTTGGCATACATATACCTACCAATCCACCTCTACCAAGGATCTTTAATCGGTGTTATTCAAACAACGTAAAAAATAATAAAACCTAATTCAATATGATTCACATGCAAATATCATCAATTCAATATTTTTAATGACTCAATCAAAACACCTACATACATGTTGACACAGCGAATTCCAGTCACCATTACAATGGAAGGCAGAATTGAAGCCTTCGTGTCAATGACACTTGGCTGCGTGGTCCCTGGCTACAAAAGGCCACCCCTTAATTTTTTGCGGTGACGTCAGAGGTAAGATACGATTTCGTGCGGTTGGGTGGGAGAGCCGTGCTGACTCTGGCCAAAATAGGCAGCCTTTAGAGTGGTTTTAAAAGTCAGGTAAATGGATTTTAAGTTATGGGAATATTAGCTTTAATGTAAAACCACACGAAGAGACTAAGCCGACGTTCGCACGGACGTAAAAATATCGCGGTGGGATTTTATCACGCACTGGATTGTTAACTCTCTGTGTTGAGCCGAGCTTCGAAAATCCAACATGACAACAACAGAGTGCATCCCAGTGCGTTGAAAAAACACTGTCGGATTTTCAACTCTCGGCGCTAAGCAGAGCGTCTCGCGAAAAAAAATCGCTGCGATATTTTTACGTCCGTGGCTAAGTGCTAAACTTGCCCTGTAGGGAAATACTTCGTTTTCGAGCCACAAATACGACGATCAGTTTTGACTTGTGAGTGGAATAGAAAGAAAATGTTCAATAATTCAATTTATTCTACAAGCGCCAGAAGGTAAGATTTGATGAACACAGATAAAATCTCAGCGAAAACATGGTATCCCCTAGGGTTACAGAGGGCAGACGTCGGCCACTTATAAAAGCAGTAGCTTGCCATAACGTGATGGATGGAAGAACCGGTCCCGTGCCTGCTAATGATCACACGACCAGTTCTTTTAAAGGAGCGAACCCTGGCTGGATTCGACGAACGGTAGGGTGGAGTGTCAATGACCCTTGCACCAAATTATCTTCGTAGTTTTTTCCTGATAATTTTGGAGCTGGCAATCGAGCCATTAACGGCAGAATTTCTGTTTTTTACACCGATCGATTGCCATCAGAACTTCGTATCGAATTCGATATTAAAATGGCCTCTGCTAGTGGCGATACTTGAATGTGCGTCGCGCACACTGGACAGTCGGCGCCGCTATCACCTTGCGGTCTGGCTAAATGTTACCGTGGCATGAAGTGTGAGAGTTCTATAGTTCGTGATTGTGAGGATACGGGAATAGGAGAAGCTTTTAAGGTGACTGCGCAGTGGTAGTCCGCGAAATTCAAATTTTCTTACGTTTTTTTGCAATTTGCAGGTCAGTGTCAGGTTGAATGTTGATCAAAATAGGTATGATTCGGGACCATAACAAATTATGTATTTACATAATTATAACCATAGGTAAGACTCATCTATGACATAGTCTCTAAGTTAGATTTGTACTCTCCAAATATGATTTTTGGTACTTACATGTAAATCTAACTTGAGAGAGATGTATTGATGATTCTTATGGATATAATTATGTAAATAATACATTTTGTTATGGTCGCGAATCATAACATATTTTGATCCATACAACCTGAAACTGACCAGCAAATTGCAAAAAAAACGTAAGAAAATTTGAATTTCGCGGACTACCACTGCGCAGTCACCTTAAGAACCGATCAGAACGATTGGCCGTCAAACAAAGATTCTGACTGCCTGATGGCTGATGAATTCAAACAAAATGCGACTTTGATTTGACTGAAGAAGAATTCAGTATTTTTTATTACTTGTATTTTAAACTAGCTGACCCGACAGACGTTGTCCTGTCCAAAAACTGTCAAACTGTATACCGTAGGACAAGAAAGAATCAAATCTACAGATGCATTCAATTAGTTTTTACATCATATTGCCATTATTGCCATAGAATTGACAGCTAGGAACAGTTTGTATGGGAAAAAGAAAAATATGGTTTTTACGTTTTTCCGTGCAATTTTCCCAAATTTTCTCTTCATAAAAACCTTACTCGGACTTCAAAGAATATTTGAAAAAAAAAAAATGCCCAATTGGTCCAGCCGTTCTCAACTTTTGGGCTTAGCAACACATTTAGCCATTTATTTTTATTTATTTAGATAGATAGATAGATAGGCTGCCCAACGTCAACCTAACATGCAGTTTTAAAACCTATATTTGGCAAAGTTTTTGCGAATATAAATTAAAAATTGAAACGTGCCGCATCGTGGAATCATCAAAGTATTTACCACTGCTTATTGTAACGACAGGGTATTTGTTTTTCATATCGTAATTTAAATAATTTATTGTTTGAAAACATTATAATCACGACTCCGATATGTAAATATAATACGTGTATTTATACGTTCTTGGTCGAGTACGTGCGTCCGCGTGATGCGATGCGTCCGTTGGTGGTATCGCACGAACATCTACTCGTATAGCAGCATGGACAGTCAGAAACATACTGGAAGTCTAATCAGGTTTCTGATCAGTGAACTGAACAAGCTAACCAATCTCGTGCTGTGATTGGTTGACCAAATAATCAACAGCCAATCATGCAAGCTGTGGCGACGTAACTACAGATAAAATTCAATACGTTTTCAATACGTTTGACAGGGCGACTGTTCTTTCGTTACATTACAACGTAGAGGGAACAATGCCATAGCTGCAGGTGGTTACGAAGAACGAAACAACGTGAGAACAATCTACCCTTTGTCCTTTATCTAGCGCCTGTTGGGCAAGACAATGAAAGCTGATTATCGTCGTTTTACAATCTGCCTTTTGACTGCTCCAAATTAATAATCTTATTATACGAGCGACAAAATAATAGGTCACTTTTGACAGCCCATATCGTTTCGTATGCCAAAGAGAGACAAACATAGCGGGACAAAGAGGGACACCCTCATGTCAAATCGGACTTCTTAGATTAACACAAATATAATCATACGGTCAAATATAACTAGGCAATAACAAACAGCTATGATTGACTATCCATAGAGAAGAGATTATCGCGAAAAGAGTGGAGGGAATTTGAAACCTCTCTGACATAGGTAAGTTTCGTCGCTTAGAATCAAAAAGAGTGCTCGGACGACGTCGAGTCATCAGCAAGATAATAAATTCAAATAATTATCATAAAATCATTCACAATTTCGCGCGTCTCCTTGTGGTAAGCAGAGTACCAAGCATTCATCATACAATAGATTTATTTGTGTACTTTATAGCTTCCAGTGTAGAGTCACGTTTTTAAAACAATAAAATATTAAACATACTGTGCGCCCATGACAGTAATGATTTAAACTTGAGCCATTGCACATACATTGTGATATTAGAAGATGTCTCATTACTTATTGGGATGATGATATAAGCTTGGGATGTCCCCGCGAATATGATGCTTACAATAATTATTTTTGAATGGTTTTATATTATTTATGTGCCGTATTGGATAAACGAGTATGCGGAACACCGTTTGATATGTAATCTCCGTCGTCAATGAATATCTGCAAAGGTAGGGACATGAGAATCTTTATGATATCGATGCCTGTACACGGAGGAGCTTGTGGCTAAGTAATAACAGCCGCACGGGTCGATCCATCAGGTTAAGCTACCTTTGCCGGGGTTGGTCCGTGGATGGGTGACCATCTTTACATACCGAGACTCCTCCGTGCCTCGGAAAGCACGTTAAGCCGTTGGTCCCGGCTGTCATTCGTCGATCTCTGACAGTCGTTACGGGTCGTCAGGAGCCCGAAAGTCTGACAACCAGTCTTACCAAGGGGTATCGTATTACCCAGTAACTGATGACGACACGGTTGGCGCAGTGGCTGAGCAATTGACTGCTGCGCAGCATATCGCGGGTTCGATTCCCGCACGGAACAAATATTTGTACGACCTACAAGTATTTGTTCCGAGTCTGGGTGTTTTTCTATCTATAATATGTATTAGGTCTTTACCTATGAAATTGCCGTTCTGCAGTACTGGCCATTTCAAATCAAAATAACTTTTGTTTGGCTAAGAATTCTAATTTCAAATTAATTTTATTTTAAAAACATGGATTTTTTTTTCCAAAAGTAGTCATTTGTTTATTGATTAGTGTTACATTTTCATCGCATTTCAATCTTTTTCGTCATCATGGATACGTTAAAAATTCGAGTAATTATGGAATATGAGTACCGTCGCGGCAGCAACGCGGCACAAGCGGCACGCAACATCAACGACGTTTACGGAGCTAACACTACAAACCAACGCACCACCTGTTATTGGTTTGCTCGCTTCCGTTCTGGAAATTTCGACCTGAAAAATGAACCTCGCGGTCGTCTGAAGACTTTGGTCGACAATTACGAATTAAAGGCGATTGTGGAAGCTGATGATACACAATCTACGGCTGAATTAGCAACAGCTTTCGACGTTAGCGTCAAAACAATATTGGTCCATTTGCGTCAAATTGGCAAGGTAAAAAAGCTTGACAAATGGGTGCCCCACGAACTTAATGATCGCCAGCGCGAAGTACGCGTCGAGACGTGCCTTGCACTGCTCAACAGACACACAAATGAAGGAATTTTGAACCGCATTGTTACCTGCGATGAAAAATGGATTCTGTTTGATAACCGCAAGCGCTCAGCAAGTTGGTTGGATCCTGGTTCAGCACCTAAACAATGCCCTAAACGAAAACTTACCCCTAGAAAAGTGATGGTCACTGTTTGGTGGTCTAGCGCCGGTGTGATTCATCACAGCTTCTTACCAAACGGGGTGAGCATTACTGCAGATGTGTACTGTGAAGAACTGAACACAATGATGGAGAAGCTGGCACATCTCCAACCAGCATTGGTCAATCGCTCGTCTCCGCTGCTCCTGCACGACAACGCGCGACCTCATACTGCACAGCAGACGGTCTCCAAGTTGCAAGAACTGGGGTTGGAAGCTCTCCGTCATCCGCCCTACTCACCAGACCTTGCGCCTACAGACTACTACTTTTTCCAGAATTTGGATAACTTCTTGGCGGGAAAAAAATTCAATACCCGAGAGGCAGTACAAAATGCCTTTGAAGAATTTGTTGCCTCCCGACCAGCTGATTTCTTTAAGAAGGGCATCAATAAACTGCCACTGCGTTGGCAAAGATGCATTGATTGCATGGGTGATTACTTCGATTAATACAAATAAAAAATACATGAAAAAAATTCGTTTAAATTTTTTCATACAAAACGGCAATTTCATAGGTAAAGACCTATTATTTACAAAAAAAAAAATGTATATAAGTAGTTTATCAGCCATCTCGTTATAGTTTATCAGCCATCTCGCGATAGAAATTGGATGGCTTAATCCAGCATGGTGGTAGCAGGTAATGAAGACCAGGGTATGCCAGACGACAGCACGTATCGCCAATTCGTCGAGCCTATTTCAAAGACACTTAAAACTAGACCTATCATCATCTACCAACCCTTTTGCCAACTATCTTGTGGTCGGCTTCCAGTATAACCGGATGCAGCTGAATACCAGTATTTTATCTAATACGATACCCCTTGGTAAGACTGGTTTGTCAGACTTTCGGGCTTCCGACGACCCGTATCAACTTTCAAAGATCCACGAATGACAGTCGGGACTTGCTTTCCGAGGCACGGAGAAGTCTTGGAATATAACGTATCACTCATCCACGGACCAACGTAGCTTAACCTGATCGATCGACCCGTGCGGCTGTTATTACCCACAAGCCTTAAAATTAAAACTAGACCAAAGTTTTTGTTTATTTTAACGTTTGTAACATGTTGCCTACAACACAGCACTATGTCGCAGTGACGCGGGTTACCTAGGGGACTAGGGCACTACCAGGAGGCTTGCTATGAGCTCTTATAGCAGGGCAGAAGTTTAACGTTTCCAGTGAGAGAGAGAGACGGAGCTATATACGACGTATAGCACCGTCACTCTCTCTCTCACTGGAAACGTTCAACTCTGCCCTGCTATAAGAGCTCATAGTAAGACCCCAGTCGAGCAAAACATCTCTCGTCTGTAACGCTTACCAGTGCCTTATAATTTCAGGCCACCCATGTATTTTGCAACAATGAGAAAGGCCTTACAACAAAATACATAGGAAAGAAAATTACATGTTTGCACAACAAGCAACATTGACAGAAAGGAAACAGTGTGTTCCTGTACATATACCAACAATAATTTATGAATGAACACTGTTGTATCATAGATAATACACGGCAGTTCCGGTAGTGGTTCTTAGAGTTTTTATTGTGGTAAAATTTGGAAGTTTGGCAGCGAATCCTGCTTTAAAAGTTTTGATATACCAACACAATAAGTATCAATCTTACTTTTCCTAAGTGATTGAAACAGCAAATTTTCTTTATTTGATAACCAATAAAAAATTTCTGTGTCAATCATGTGTTGAATTTATGGTTACAGTTTGCGCCTCAATGGCCCAGCTATTGGTATTCAATTAAATAGGGTGGCCTATTTAATTGAATACCAGACCAATGTTTTTAAATCAGAGTAAGACTAAAAAAACAATGAATGTATAATATGAAAGATACATAGTTGCCTAGAAAGAGAGTGAATACCCAGCACGCTTAGCATGACGACGTTTTGTCAACGGAAGAATAGACAAAACTACACATTGCCATGCTTAGACGCGTAGAATGCGTACAAATATTTCTACTATCTTCCATTTTGTCTATTCTTCCGTAGACAAAACCCGTTTCTACGGCGGTCATGCTAAGCGTGCAGATAACAAGTGATACAGATGTACAGATGAAGACATACTGAGCTGACCCCAAATATTATTTGTAATTAGGACATGAACTTAGTGATGAGTCTTGCAGCAGAGCCTCACTCAACCATTACATAAAAACTATTAAAAGGAGACTCCGAAAGCAGTTGACGAAAGGCTAGACAAACAATTTATGTATCTGGTTTTCATAGCTTAGTAGTTTCTCCTTTCTGCTATTAGTTTCAAAAGTATTTTAAACAAGAACTTTGGTATTGCCTCTACCTTATTAAGTATGTAAAACTTATTCATTTTTTATTAGGAAACCACACGGCAGAGGTTAAAAGGTTAATGCCTAGTTTTAATCAAATCAGTGTTAAAATGCGTAATAATAGTGGAATGCCTAATAATTCATAATAATTGGACGTATTAATTGTTGCTAAAAAGTTTATGCTCCCGAGGTCTACTGTTCGCAGAACTAGTAGTAAAATAATAAATAAATAATAAGCCTTTTTATTCTGAACTTCTCAGTTGAGTAAAAATACTAGATTGTTCTTGTAGTTGTTATAATATATCCTGAAGCTCAGTTTGCCTTTTGGCATATGCCTCCTCTAACATTTTCCATTGGTACCTATCGCGCGCTACCCTTTGCCAATGATGTCCAGCTGTGAGTATTAGGTCGTCTTCCCATATTATTTGTTGATTTTTTTTTATTTTTCCCTCTGTTACTACTAGTTTTTCAACAAACAAGAACTAGTAGTAACAGAGGGACAATTAGTTGGTTAGGTATTTGATAATGGAGAAAAAGATATTTAGTTTTAAAAAAAAATTAAAAGAGAAAGCTATGGTGAATAGTAACTTACTGTTTTAATCATTATGGCGTCCCTCACAAGCATAATGCTAAAAATTGAGAATTTTGCAAATAAAATAGAAAGTACATTGTTTACGAGAACAATTAAAGTTTAAATCATTATCATAAGAATACCAACAGTGAAAGCGAAAAACAAAGGACGTGTGCGTGGCCCAGTTACTTGTTAGTCTGTCCTCTCCCTCATCATCTCCTAAACAGAATGATGTTTATTATGGAATTTGGAAGTAATAGAAGATTGTTTAGTCATCTTAGACATTCTAAAAGTAAATAACACGTAAATAAAACATGAAATCATTACACATTCGTTTCAATCGAGTAGTATGACGATGAAAATAATTGTTTTCACATGAAAATGAAAACTGACATCGTAGATAACGACGTTTGGTAATGTAGTCAACATTTAAAATGCGCACGAAGGGTTTGCCTCGCCGAATCATTACTAAAACATCTGTTACATGACTAACAAATGTAAAAACATCTATTAGCATGATTTTATCGGTTTTAACGGTAAAAAACTGGGTTATGGAGGAAAACAAAGCGTCATTGGCGTGAGAACCTAACAGCTGTGGCGGGCGAAGCACCGGCGAGCCGCCGGTTCGCGCAACAGCCACGCCACTGAAAACCCTATATAGGCAAATAGGTTACAACACTGACAAAATTTTTCAACCCACCTTTACTCGGCGGTTTTCAACTATATTAACATAAAAAAGTAACACACTTACGTGATAACACTGATATCATCCAACAACAAGCGTCATAGCGATCCAAAAACTTGTATCACTGCATAAATAATCACAATTCAACAAGGAACATTTTTTACCATCCAACGTAAGATTACACAAACTACTTTTAAAACATTAATAACTCATAATATATTGCACAAAAACTTCCTCCAGGCACATACACAAAACAATGATAATATTTATAACGTTATTATCACAAATATAAACGAAATATCACAAACGGATATCACTTTTCTACTTGTCCTTGCGTTCACATAAATTGGCAGCCATCTTGCGTTCGTATGAGCAGGGAGAAATGTTGCCAGTGAAGTTGTATTTTCACCCAACTTTACCTTTTTTTATTTTGTTTATTTTTTAACCGACTTTTTGTAATTTATTACACGTTTGTGATCCTGAATTTATTGTTTAGCTATATTAAAGTATATTATCCTGTAATTATATAATTAAAAAAATAGAAATGTTTTAATTTCACTTTATTTACAAAGTACATAACCAAATAGTTTGTTATGTGTGGGGTTGGTTTCGCTAATCGAAACTGAAGCAGCACTTTTGCGTAACACTATCAATCGGAATTGGTTTCATTTTGACAGTTCAACAACATTAATTGCGTTATTTACGTTGTCGCGCAAAAACAAATTAATTCGAACATCTGAAGCAATAAATTAGCAATTTGCTTCAAAATGATTCAGATTCCGATCGATCGCAATTAGGGTCTATCTTTCTTGTTATTGGTTGTCTCGCTAAATGTCAAAATCTTATAGGATGATGCTGAAACTGCTGATATACTGAAAAATAATGACAAAAATTAAATATTTGTATCTTTCTAGCTTATCTTTCCGTGTTGATTTCTTACTTTTTAAAGTATTTATCAAGGGACATTCTAAAAAACTGTACTTAGGTGATTTTTGGTAATACTATTCAACCAATAAAGAACATCATCGGTTTAGGACTCGGTCAAAAGTTTAGTAGTTAAATTAGATTTCGAGGCTGCAAGATATTGTAAGCAAAGCTATGTACGCCGTAATTGTCGTGTACATTAGTCGTTTATTTATTAAAGTTAATTCTAGCATAAGTTTAATGTATGTGATATGGCTGTGCTTTTTCAAATAAATAAAAAAGTCAAAGAAAAAAATGAGTTCATTCGCTTAAAACGGAAAAAAAACTATTTGGTGCTGTTATTATGAGTACTTAAGTGGTTTCTGAGCTATGCTAGACATTTAGCAATTGCGGGGCTGGGGGTTGCTGTAATAGGAATTACAGCAACCCCCAGCCCCGCAGCCCATACCTTTTGGTTATGAGAATTTAATTGCTAAAAATCCATCTCATTAAAATGTTGTTTATAATAATTTGTAATGTAACCACTGGATTTGACATAATTGAAATTCCCAGTATTTTGGTCAATTTTGTACATAGGGTATCACTGAACTGTCCACAGACAATTATATTATTTTTAGTTCTAGCTTTGAAATTACATTGTACAGCCAACGACAATTTTCCAGAGAACGGTATTTACAAAAAAAAAAAACAAAACAGTACACTACAATAGCAGACTTGTGAGTTCAATGGCTAAAACTCCCATTTTTGCATGATTAATGATTAGTTTATTGTTAAAAGCAAACAAATCTAGAAAACCTGAAAGTTTCACGTAGAAATAAATAAGGCAACACCATTCATCGTGTCAATGTCAATAATGTCATAAACTGTCAATCAAATCTATGACATCGATTTGAACGACCATAGATAATACACTTCACGACGACGCGATGATATCTATTACGGTTTTAACAGATTAGCCGTCTAGCGTTGAAAATGAACTCTAGACGGCTAAACGTTTTTAATAGTAATTCCATGGCTAAACGCTAACCTAGGAATCATCAACAATCACTATCGTTGCCCACAAAGACATTTAAATATCCATACTAATATTATAAATTCGAAAGTAACTCTGTCTGTCTGTCTGTTACCTTTTCACGCCTAAACCACTGAACGGATTTCGATAAAATTTGGCAAGGCTATAGATGGTATCCTGGGGACGGACATAGGCTACTTTTTTTTTCAAAAACATACTAATATTTTAAATTCGAAAGTAACTCTGTCTGTCTGTCTGTGTGTTACCTTTTCACGCCTAAACCACTGAACGGATTTCGATAAAATTTGGCAAGACTATAGATGGTATCCTCGGGACGGACCTATGCTACTTTTTTTTTCAAAAATAATCCTACAGGGGGTGATATAGGTGATGAAAGTTTGTTTGGGAAACTCAGTATTTCTTAAGTTAGGGATGTGAAAATTAAAATGTATGCTTTTGATAGGAAATAAAGAAATATGCGGTTCAGCGTTTTTGAAAAATCATCCCCTAAGGGGGTAAAATAGGGGTTGATTTTAAAATTTACAAAACTGCACGGATTTAGACAAAATTTGGCAAAGCTTTATATAGCATCCTGGGAAAGGACATAGGATACTTTCAAAAATAATACTACAGGTGGTGATATAGGGGATGAAAGTTTGTAAGGGAAACCCAGTATTTCATAAGTTAGGGATAACAAATTTATGCTATTTGTAGGAAATTAAGAAATATGCGGTTCAGCGTTTTTGAAAAATCATACCCTAAGGGGGTAAAATAGGGGTTGATTTTAAAATTTACAAAACTGCACGGATTTCGATAAAATTTGGCAAGGCTTTATATAGCATCATGGGGAAGGACATAGGCTACTTTTTGTCTTCAAAAATAATACTACAGGGGGTGATATAGTGGATGAAAGTTTGTATGGGAAACTCAGTATTTCTTAAGTTAGGGTTGTGAAAATTAAAATGTATGCCTTTGATAGGAAATAAAAAAATATGCGGTTCAGCGTTTTTGAAAATCATCCCCTAAGGGGGTAAAATAGGGGTTGATTTTAAAATTTACAAAACTGCACGGATTTCGACAAAATTTGGCAAGGCTTTATATAGCATCCTGAGAAAGGACATAGGATACTTTCAAAAACAATACTAGGGGGGGTGATATAGAGGATGAAAGTTTGTAAGGGAAACCCAGTATTTCTTAAGTTGGGGATAACAAATTTATGGTATTGGTAGGAAATTAAGAAATATGTGGTTCAGCGTTTTTGAAAAATCAGTCCCTAGGGGCGTAAAATAGGGGTTGATTGTAAGATTTACAAAACTGCACGGATTTCTACAAAATTTGGCAAAGGGTTTATATAGCATCCTGGGGAAGGACATAGGATACTATTTTTTAAAAAATAATACTACAGGTGGTGATATAGGGGATGAAAGTTTCTAAGGGAAACCCAGTATTTCTTAAGTTAGGGATAACAAATTTATGCTATTGGTATTGGTTTTGGTTTGGTATTGGTTTTTTAAAAATCATCCCCTAAGTGGGTAAAATAGGGGTTTATTTTAAAATTTACAAAACTGCATGGATTTCGATAAAATTTGGCAAGGCTATAGATAGCAGCCTGGGAAAGGACAATAGGGGTTGACAAATGTTTGTGTAGCTACCTCTTTTTAAGAGATTTAAGGGATTGGAAATGTAGTCATAGTTCGAATCTTGAGGTAACATTTAGTATTTATTTCATTCGACGTTTTTACGAGGAAATTATTTGAACGAGTGGACACTCGGACAAAAGTTATTTGTTATTAGAGCGAGACTGGCATAATAAATTTTAAGTAATTAACAAAGTCCCCCCGCCGCGTAAGTCTGTCTGTTTGAATGCGATAATGTCAAAAAGTACCGAACGGATTTTCATATGGTTTTCTCCAATGAACGGAGTGATTCAGTGTAATTCATTATTGTTTTGTGTAAATTGGCTGAAATAATATGAGGACGACTGTTGAAGATGTCGGAAAAAATCATGCCGACTGGTAGCTTTATGCCTACTATACACGGTAACGATATATCGTAGCGATTTGAGTTTGCACAGTTATATCGGACGGCCCTATGTTTTCCACATGAACGTTCCCATGGGATATTTTCCGACATCCACGCGAGCGAAGCTGCGGGCAAAAGCTAGTTAGTTATAAATCTCTTTGGTTGCCAACGAATTAAGAATGATAATTCGTTGTTGGTTGCCCTTAAGACGGAACACCACAGAGTACTAAGAGAATACATAAGGAAAACGTCAAAGGTGGGTCAGCCCCTTGGATAATATACATCTAGAGTCTGTCAATCGAGTCGTGTCCCACGAAAATGGTGGCAAATTAAAAAATCTTACCGGTGTCAACACTGTTAAAGTACGCTGAAAACATGTTTTATGCTTGAATTTTTTTAGTTAAAAAATTTCTTTGTGATAAATTAAAAAAGTGCATTTCAATGTATAGGTATTTATTAGTCACAATTAGAACTAAAATCAGAATCTAGAAATTCAATGCCTTCATAAGAGAAATCACTGTTATTATCATCACGCATAAAAATGATGAAGGGTTCCAACTCCGTTTCGGATATCCTGTCCCTTACTTTATATTTGTTTTCTACATTAATAGTGTGATCTGTGCATTTTTCCATTAAATACCTATATATTTTTTTCCATTCTTCTTTCTTCCATTAATACAAATTAGATAATTGAGCTAAAAGTATCAAAATGCTGTAGCTTAGTAGAACAAATGTTGTGACAATCCGTTTGACAGATAATAGTATTGCCATTATAAGAAATCAGCTAAATGGTCGTGGCGTGGACACGACTCGTTTGACAGACTCTAGTTCACAGACTACATTATACTATACTGAAACTCTAGTTCGAGCCACCGCGTGGCCGGTCATGAGACAGCAATACAGCAATATAATACTTTTTGTAGGTTATGTGGTATGAGAAATGAAGTTTAACGTAAGAAATCTTCCATATTTTGGACAACCTATGTCCATACATTCGCACAATGCAAAAACTGAAAGCACTTTGTTTGGCTAACATTTAAAAGTTTGCCAAGCAAAAATACTGCACGCGGTAAGAGACAGAAGATACGATGCTTTGTCTCAATTTTCCTACTAATTTCGTAATATATGTGTCTCACTTCCACACTTCACACTGTAATCATGGCAACGTCTATAGGTACTAGAAAGGTTTAGATAGTGAAAAAAGGTGAACAATCTTGATGTGTCTTTTATCTTATTTTATTTCAAAACCTGGGTTTAAAAATACAATGCAACTAGTAACCAATGTAAATACAACAATAATGATTATTAAATCAATTGAACCATTCATTTAAGCAGTAGTTTATTTGTATAATATGCATTTGTGTAAAAAGTTGCATCAAGATTGTTTACCTTTATTTCACCACCTAAACCTTTCTGACATAGATGTTTAATGTCATTGGTCAGCCCGGTTATTGTAAAAGCCGGGCTTAGGGCTAAGCAGTGTGCCTGTGGTGTGCCTATTCTATATTCAACCACTGAGGACCATACACAGTATGACGCAAACAGACGACAAAACTGTCTATTAGTAGCGCCTGCCAGAATTTTAAGGGCAAATGATATAGCTGAGGCTTTTGCTAAGATTATCTCTGCAGTAAGTAGTTTTATTAGATTTTTTACTAACTTTATTTTGCATACAATTATGGTATTTTACAGTGTCTTAAATATAAACAGTTCCACATCTTTTGCTTAGGTACTTTTTCTCACCATGGAAAAAGCACCACAAAAATAAAAAAACCGCCGAGGCAAGGGGAAAGTAGTTATGTTAATACTTTCCCCTTGCCTCGGCGGCCTCCCCTACAGGAAAAATAAACTATGTCTCTGACATAGTTTTATTTTTCCTGTATTATTTACATAAACTTCTATCACATAGAATAATTTCACATTTTTCTCTTTGCAAACTTCGTAGATAGGGGGGAGGGGGGTATTTTTTTACATTTTTCATCAAAAGTCGAAAACTATGTGGCCTACAAAAAATAAAATCATTCAGCATCTGATATCCGTTCCCACATGCAATATTAGCCTCACTTCGAATTTTTCAGACCCTGTTGCAAAAAAGTTTTTTTTTATTTCTTTCATATTTGCATTAGTTGGGCAAACGGTAACTAAAACTGTTCCAGTTGATAGCATTTTAGTAGGTAGTTCTATGGTAGGGGACCAGGTGGGCCCAGGTTTTCATAAAAATTGTTACTACTACTCGTTCCAAAATGAAATAAAAACATCCTGAAGTCCGTCCAAAAATGAAATCCGTCGAAAAATAACGTTGTCCCCTCGCTCGATAGATGGCGTTGGCGTCGAATTCAAATTCCAAGTTCATGCTTCATTCATGAATCATGACTTCATTTGGTAGAGGATTCTTGCGCGGTGGTTCTTGGTTAGTTTTGGCATGGATATACATATTCATTACGCCGACAAAGAGGTAAAATAAAATCATGAAAAAAAATTTGTTTCACCTTCTGAACCTAGGTAAAGTAAAGTGGGGATGTTTTTTTTCTCGTCTACCCCATAGTGTGGAGTATCATTGGATGGGTCTTTCAAAAATATTGCGGGTTTGTGAAAACCATTTTTCGATTTAGGTAGTTATACGTTTCTGAAACATTAAGTAATCTATTTGAATTTGTAATCTATTTGAATTTGGTTTTTGCAAATAATTAAATGATGTATGATTTGTGTAATGTCTCCAAAGAAATAAATTATAAAAATGCATAAGAAGTGTACAAAATGTTGGCCATTTTAAAAAGTAAATATTCCTTAATTCTAGTAGAGAAGACCTTATTTATTATTACTCCTTAAAAGTTTTAATAATAATCATAATAATTTATGACATTGACATTTTTTAAATTCTTTTTTTGACATTTATTTTATTTTATTTATTTATTTATCATCAACATTGTTAAGTATGTTATTATCTGACTAGACTCTTGAAATTATTTGTTTTTTTTAACTTGGTTATATATATGTATAACCAAGTTAAAACGAAAACTATCACCGCTAAGTAGGCTTTTCAAGTTTACGAGTAATAGTCAAATATTCATGAAACAACAAAAAGCCCTCTTCTTAGTCCACATTATTGTGCAACTACGGAACCCTATTACTGCGCGTGGTACGCACTTGGCCGATTTTTATACCAGCTTTCGGTTTTTTTAATGCTCCAACAGTAGTCCGCCGTCATGTGGGTATTGCAGTGACCCTGGGCTGGTACCGCTCCTCCATAGTCCGAATATCTTGATTGGAACCGTTCCCCTTGGTCTTCACTCAGATCACCAAGATTTTCAGGGAAACGGTCCAAATGGCTGTGGAGGAAGTGTACCTTGATGCTGCTGAGTCTCAAACCGACTTCCAAAAGAAACACTACAAAGTGAAAAATAACTTTAATTTCGGAAGTCGGTGTCTTTGGATCTTTAGTTTAGTTTTTTGCCACCGACTTCCGAAATTAAAGTTATTTTTCGCTTTGTAGTGTTTCTTTTGGAAGTCGGTTTTTGTTTTTGTAAAAAAGTTTTTATTTTTCACTTTTTAGTGGTTCAGTTTGTAATTTATCTAAGTTACAATAACCCAATGTCAACTGCTCATCACGTTTTACAAAATGTTGCTTTTCCCGATGCAGGGACGTTAATTGTTGAGGAGTTCTCCTAGTAAGAACCAGGAGAAATGGAGCTCATGGTGAAGTCACCATTACCATTATTTTGACGAGCATAAACCATATTAAAGTAATCGAATCGCAACCTAACCTGATAAATACTTAGGTATAATTGAGTATTTCCGATGGCCCTCTGTGGTCTTCATCATCAGTTCCAGTTCACCGAATGGTACTTTCCGAGAGCAAATGATTTAAAAGAGTGTCCGTGGAGTTTCTTGCCCGTTCTTCTCCATAGATCTACGTTTTGGAATGGGCAACTAGCTTCAACTTTCTGACTTACCTACTGACCGACTCTTTGACAATTCAAAAGTGCCTGTAATTGGTTTAATTGAAATAAATGCTTTGAGTTTGAGTTTGAGTTTGAATGCACGAGTTACTATAAAAAATACCGAAATCGATATAGGTGTGCCCATAAAATTTGAGGGTTTCCCTCGATTTCCATGGGATCCCATCATCAGATCCTGACTTGATGATCATGGGACCACTTGGGACGTATACCCTTTCGAACAAAAAAAGAAAAATCCAAATCGGTCTAGCCATTTTCGAGTAATCGGGGAACATACATAAAAAAATAAATTAAAAAAAAAATAAAAATGTTCCGACGAATTGAGAACCTCCTCCTTTTGGAAGTCGGTTAAAAACTAGAAATGTTAGAGATAAATTGAGAGTAGATTTGACATCACTGACTTCGAATCAGAGGCGGATTTACAGTGTTGGCCGGCCTAGGCCCCAGGCCATGTAGTGCCAAGTACCAGCCGCCCCTTTCTCTGCACACATCATATACAGGGTAAACAGTGGCTATCTTTTAAGAGGTCATTGTACTCATCATTATGAGCAACTTTTACTACGCAGCTTTAACTTTTTCGTGATTTCAGGTTTGGTCCTATACTCGTAATAAAATTTGTTCATAATGTTAAGTACAGTGACCCCTTAAGAGGATATTGGTCAGTAACCAGTAACCCTGTATATTCAGATTTACGAAACTAATTTAGGAAGATAATTGTTATACGATAAGGTGCGGCCCGCCCGTAGAAATATATAAAACTTCTTTCTTATCTATGGGCCCGCCATAATGTGCGCGAGCCTTTACAATATTTGGGTACTTTCAGTTATTTCTTGTTATCATCAGTGATTTTTTTTGTCAGATTGGCCGCCCTAGGCCCGGGCCTACTGGGACTTAGGGCAAATCTGCCTCTGCCTCGAATACAACAAAAGAAAAATAAAAATTCCATAGTAACAAAAAAAATCTAATTTTGTTCCCGTGTTATTGGAAACGCTACAATGCGTACAGACCTAAGACACATAGATTTATTTTAAATCGGCTGGATCTTTCTTTCCAAGATCCACAAAGCTACTTATCTTGTTCTATTGAGACTTATTCGAGTTTCCATATTCACACATATGATAGAGTAGCCACTAGCCAGGCCTTTGTAGGAATTTGCTTATTTGTAGTCAAAATATGTGTGTAAAATATTAGTAGAGGGGCTCGTGGCTGAGTAATAAAAGCCGCTAGCCGCACAGATCGATCGATCAGGTTAAGCTACGCTTGCCCTACATACAGATAATACAGAGACCCCTCCGTGCCTCGGAAAGCACATTAAGCTGTAGTCCTGGCTGTCATTCGTGGATCTTTGACAGTCGTTACGGGTCGTCAGAAGCACGAAAGTCTGACAACCAGTCTTACCAAGGGGTATTGTGTTACCCAGTAACTGGGTTGTGGAAGTCAGATAGGCAGTCGTTCCATGTAAATACTGGTATTCAGCTGCATCCGGTTAGACTGGAAGCTGACCCCAGCATAGTTGGAAAAAGGCAAGGCAGATTGATTGATTGAAATGTGGTGGAGTGGTGGACAAAGAATGTCAAACTGTATCCCATCCTTATCAATATTTTTCTTGTGTTCTATTACAGTGTGAGTTGCATTTTTAACCTTTTTAACCGACTTCCAAAAGGAGGAGGTTCTCAATTCGTCGGAACCTATTTTTTTTTTATGTATGTTCCCCGATTACTCGAAAATGGCTAGACCGATTTGGATTTTTCTTTTTTTGTTCGAAAGGGTATACGTCCCAAGTGGTCCCATGATCATCAAGTCAGGATCTGATGATGGGATCCCATGGAAATCGAGGTAAACCCTCAAATTTTATGGGCACACCTATATCGATTTCGGTATTTTTTATAGTAACTCGTGCATTTGCTCTCAGAAAGTACCATTCGGTGAGCTGGAACTGATGATGAAGACCACAGAGGGCCATCGGAAATACTCAATTATATCTAAGTATATAACAGGTTGCGATTCGATTACTTTAATATGGTTTATGCTCGTCAAAATAATGGTAACGGTGACTTCATCATGAGCTCCATTTCTCCTGGTTCTTACTAGGAGAACTCCTCAACAATGAACGTCCCTGCATCGGGAAAAGCAACATTTTGTAAAACATGATGAGCAGTTGACATTGGGTTATTGTAACTTAGATAAATTACAAACTGAACCACTAAAAAGTGAAAAATAAAAACTTTTTTACAAAAACAAAAACCGACTTCCAAAAAAATACTATAAAGTGAAAAATAACTTTAATTTCGGAAGTCGGTGGCAAAAAACTAAACTAAAGATCCAAAGACACCGACTTCCGAAATTAAAGTTATTTTTCACTTTATAGTATTTTTTTGGAAGTCGGTTTTTGTTTTTGTAAAAAAGATTTTTATGTTTAATCTTGGTATAAAAATAAATAAAACAACAAGTTTGGCAGTATTAGTATGTTTTCTTAACATGTATTTTATTTTTTCCCATTTGATTACTTACAGACCATAGGTCTTACAAATATTTAACTTATAATCGAACTTAAATCAACGTTACAACGAACATTAGTTCCCAATGATGAACAGGCAAGTTTAACTTCAAGTTTAATTAAAATGCACTTTTTTCTGAACGAGTTTTCTTTAAAACACACATCATAATTATCACAAAATATTAAACTACACCTTCTAAAACGAAGGTGATTACAATTATTTTTGCGGGTACTTTTTTTTTGTTATTCACATAATATCAACATAGATTTAGCCAATAAACAAATATTAACGATTTTAAATCTAAGAAATAAGTACCGGGATATCATAAGTTGGAATGGCTGTATTTTCCTGAAATGCATTTGTCAGATGGAGTCAAAATATTAATGACTAGACAATCACACACACAGAAGGGCACTTCTTCACAGCTCGCAGCGGGGCGCGCTCACACACACACACAGAGAAGGGCACTTCTTCACAGCTCGAAGCGGGGCGCGCTCACACACACACACAGAGAAGGGCACTTCTTCACAGCTCGAAGCGGGGCGCGCTCACACACACACAGAAGGGCACTTCTTCACAGCTCGCGGGGCGCGCTGCGGGGAATCATTTCGCGTAGAAATTCATCGTCATCTAGTTCCAAGTCGGTCGGTCGTGGTACTCATTTCACTAGACCTGGACTCTTCGGGTAGTCGCAGGGCAAGAATATGTGCATCAACTTGTCTATCTCGCCGCGGCACAGGGGACAGCGGTTGCATCTGGAAAGGTGAGAGAGAGAATTTAATAACAATAATCATGAATTATAAATAAAATTGGAGAACACTGAGTAAAACACTATACTCCATTTGCAATAAGATTAGACATTTAAACAAACCTTTTTTACAGTCCGTTCAACCGATTTTGACTTCTATTCCGTAGGCTTAAGGGTGGCATTAAAGGCAAAAAAGTGGTTACAATACCAACTGTTTACTGTAGCTGTCATTTGTCATGCCACCAACGCAATAGAAGTCAAAATCGGTTGAACGGACTGTAAAAAAGGTTTGTTTAAATATCTATACTTTTTGCAAATGGAGTATAGAGCTATCTTTGATGTTATTCACTTGATTATCTCGAACTTGAAATGTTAGTTCTTATTTAGATTTCATAATAGAGGCAATACTGTTTCCATAAACCCATTAAAAAGTTAGATTCCTCATAAAGATTTTGATTGCTCTTTTTAAGATTTGTTGCTATTATTAATTTTGGTTGCTCTTACAACTTTCAGCCTAAAAACGAAGTATCATCAAGTAGTGTGTGTACATACCTGGGCGCACATTCCCCGCAGCACACAACATGGCGGCACGGCAGGAACAGCGTGTCGATGGGCGCGTCCATGCACACGCGACAGGCCAGCGCTTCGGCGCGACAGCCGCCGCTGTGGGACCGGGATCGGGGCTCCTGGGGACAAACAGACAGGATTGTTAGTGATATAGATACGTAGAACGCAGGCACGTAGCTATCGTGACATAACGGGGTGTTCATTAATTACTCACATAATTAATGAACGCTCTATACCATCATTTATTTATTTTATTTATCACGCTTGTATGCCTATATGATGAAGCAGAGGTGTAAAGTATATCATATTCCACCAGTTGTATGTTATGATAGAAGGGAGGCAAGCCACCCGGCCAGCGGCCAGCGGGAGGTTTATTGCCACTGCCCGGGCAGAAATTCAGACTTCGGTCTGCTAATACAAGAAATTCGTGATGGGAACCTAATAACTCTTTGCTGGATTTGGGAATTGGATTCAGGTTCGATGAATGTTTGTATGAGGGTAGATTAAGAACAAAAGTCACTATGAGAGTTCAATCTGTTCGACTAGACTTAAAAGCCTATAGTCATCAATTGAGCTTCCGGAAGAGTGGCTCTTAAAATGAACATGGATAAGACAAAGGTCATGTCAAATACCCACGTAGCACACACTTTCATGAAGATCGGAGACGCTACACTTGAAGTAGTGGACGAGTATGTTTACCTAGGACAAACTGTCCAGTTAGGTAGGTCCAACTTCGACAAAGAGGTCAATCGTCGATTCCGACTCAGCGAAGCTTCCCAATATCTTCTCGTCTCACATACCGCAGTGTCTCAAGACAAAAGTCTTTGACCAGTGATTGTTTCCAGTGATGACCTACGGCACTGAAACGCGGTCGCTCACAATGGGCCTATTAGAAGGCTAAAAGTCACCCAAAGGGCAATGGAGAGGGAGTTTCCTAACGTGATCAAATCAGAATTGAAGAGTTCCGCAGCAGAAACAAGGTAACCGACATAGCCCGAAGAATTGCCAAACTTTGCCAAACAAAGCTGAAAGGTTCTGGACTGGCGACAGCGCACCGGAAGACGTAACGTTAGAAGGCCTCCCACAAGGTGGGCCTTGGGAAGGCCACAGGCATCCGCTGGATGAGGGAAGCACAGAACAGGTCGAAGTGGCGGTTCTTGATACCAGCAGTGGACGTCTTTCGGCTGAAATGATGAATGATCAGTCGAGTACCAAAGAAGTGCTCGTTACCTTATGTTCTGCCCCGGAGTTGGATCTCCTGCGCGCGCGCGGCTCGTGCGCGGCAGCGGCCAGCGCGTGCGCGGCGCGGCGTGCGCGGTCGTGCACCTCCCGACACGTGCGCCGGATGTCGAACACGTAGCGGCGCCCGAGAGTCGTGGAGTCGTTGAAGATTGACGCTATTGTGCCCTGCAAGAGGAGGAAAAGAGGTTCTTAGCTTATTGAGGATACGAAGAAGTAAAGAGATTAATGCCTTCCTTGGGCATTGGGTACATACGCATTTGTGTACACGGTGTCTGTTTGTAGGGACGCGGTCGGGGTGAAGTTGTCGTTGGGGGATGAAGTTTCTGCCATACATTAGAATTTTATTGATTGGTCATGGTTTTGCCCAATCAATGTTTTATTTAATATGTCATTACTAACCACGGAACAGTTGTTCCGTGTTACTAACATAGTTTTCTAAGTTCCTATATTGTAACCAACTAAAATATGGCTAAAGCTTGTCCGAATTAAATATTTTGAATTGAATAGCGAGTGCAGTGGCTAAACGATTAACTGCATCGCTAGGTCAAACGCAAATTGTGCAGTTTGAGTGAGCTGAGCTTGTACTTGGTATCAAGGAAACTTACATCTATACACCGTAAGGACTATTCTTGCTTGCAGCGCTCAGCCGCTATATAGTAACGCTTGCTGACACATTAAAGAACACAATCTAAGAAGTCCGATTTGACATGAGGGTGTCCCTCTTTGTCCCGCTATGTTTGTCTCTCTTTGGCATATGAAACGATATGGGCTGTCAAAATGGACAGGAAGGAGGAAGGACCCATTATTTTGTAACAAAGTATGTAGTCATCGTGTACACGGAATTTTGTTTTCAAATTGTTCAGATGTAAGTAAGTTTCCTTGATAGTACCTAACGTTCTACAAAAACTTTCGGGTTCGATTCCCGTAAAGAATCTATAAATATTTGTATGGTCTAATATGTTGTTACGGGTCCGATGTGAGAATAATACGATAATTTAATTATACGATCTACGGTCAACGGTCAATAACAAGCTACAATTCATGAGCTCATCTCGGAATACCTCTGACATACCGACAAAATTCAATTCATCTGCGAACAGATTGTAATGATTTATGAGGATATCCTGTTGCGTAAGGTATCCTGTTGGCAGGAGCGGGAATGAGGTGACTCGTGTTGAAGAGCCCACGAGGCATCGGACGCGCGGAGAACGAACGGGAAGTCAGGAGTTCGAACTCCTAAAGTCAAACAGTTTCACAATGGGAACTCTTATAGCATCTTCTTATAGAAAAAACGATCTAAGACGACGTTCGCACGGACGTAAAAATATCGCAGCGATTTTTTTTCGCGCACTGAATTTTCAACGCTCTGCTTAGCGCAGAGAGTTGAAAATCCAACAGTGTGTTTTTTCGACGCGCTGAGATGCACTCTGTTGTTGTTAGGTTGGATTCTAAATTCAGTAAGAAAATAAAATAAATCCAGTTGAAAATCCAGTGCGCGATAAAATCCCGCCGCGATATTTTTACGTCCGTGCGAACTTCCGCTTACTGACTGCCCGCGTATGAAACGTGTTTTGTCTATAATGGATATTTTATGTGAATAGCAATTATTAATGTGGCTTGTGGCTAAGTAATAAAATTAAATGGTATTTTTAAGTAATTTGACTTTTTGGTCCCGTATCTATCATGTATTAGATTAAACCATTCCCACCATCTCCTTCTGCCTAGATTTTTCCCAAGAGTTGGAGTCGGCTTCCAGTCTAACCGGATGCAGCTGAATACTAATACTTCACATGGAGCGACTGCCTATCTGACCTCCACAACCCAGTTACTGGGTAATACGATACCACTTGGTAAGACTGGTTGTCAGACTTTCGGGCTTCTGACGACCTGTAACGACTGTCAAAAGATCCACAAATGACAGCCGGGACCAACGACTTATAAAACGTGCTTTCCGAAGCACGGAGGAGTATTGGTACCTATGTCAAGATGGTTACCCATCCACGGACAAATCGCGGCAAGAAAGATTCCCATTCTCTCATAAAACAATAAGATGTTTTTGAAAGATTTTTTTTTATTTTATTCTCATGCTCAAAAGGCATTGCCATTTAAATCGTTTCAAGTAAACCTATCATTAATTGTAATCTTCACACACGACGCGTTTTAAGAAAGGAGTTAAATTAGTACCTCGATCTTAACATTATTTTCACGAAACAAACAATAATAAATTGAATCATTGAAAACCCATAATTAATTTAACTGGCAATTGAAGTAAAAAAGGACCTATTATTTTTTGTTACCCTAACAATCCAAGTTTGCAATATTAAATGCTGAATGAAGTAGCCAATGACTATAATTCTCTTTGGAAGTACCTTAGCGGAATATGTGCAACCATCTCATTTTTAAGACCTGTACCATAATTTCATGCAAATAAAGATATTATTATTATTCTACTTGGTAAGGATTTCTAATCCAGTAACTTTATTATCTCATCCTGTCGCCCGTAAAACAGAATTACATTTCAGCCACAATCGCGTCGCGAATAACCTATCAATTATTTCCTCGAAGCCACTGAATTATTTAGTGGTTCAAAGTCCAGTGTGGCAACACCAACCGATTATTTTTGTCAACGAATAGTGAGAGGTCACGAAACGCTCCCGTGTACCTATACTAAGCGATTGGGCGGGAAGCGATGCAGGACAAAGTCCATTCTTGTTTTGGTCAGCCTTTACTACCTATTTTGCTGTAATTTATTTCATGTAGATTTTAGGTAATAGTATGGTTGATATTGACTATACGGGGTTCTATAGGAGAAATTAACAAAACCTATTCAAGAACGTTACAAACTTAATTGTATGAAAAGTTAGCCTGTATTTTATAAATTTCATAAATAGTAAAACATCGTGAGGAAACCCATCATTTTAAAATTCGAAGACATGTGACTTCCACCAACCCGCACTGGGCCCGCGTGGCCCACTTCCTCTCACAGAAAGGAGGCCTGTGTCCCAGCAGTGGGAATTTTATAGGCTAAGACATCAATTAAAGAGTATAATTAAGTTAAAAATATAAAATCATAAACTAACTAAAACAAACTAATTTAAAAAAAAAATTAAGTATGCATTTTAAAAAATTCAAATTAGGTAGGTATATTTTTTATATTTAGCCTGAATATAAATAATGGTTGAAAACTCATTTGTTGTGACAGCCAATAAGCCATAGGTACTTACATGGGAATATTCCCTTAACTTCGTACGTTAAGAGGACAATTTGATGTTATTGAGAATGGTAATAAATAACATATGTTATCTATTCCGCAAATTATAAGAGAAATAAACAATTATAATAAAACCATAAATGGGTTATTTTCAATAGTTTATGAATGTTTACGTTACTTCCAATGTTCTCCAATAGTATTGGGTATTCTCCACAAGGTTGCTAACAGAAAGGCTGGTTACGTGACTTGTAGCATGAACAGTAAATACACACTATTGCTATATTGCTTAATATAAGTAATGTAAATGTTTGAAACATTATTGTGTTGTTATTCGTTTCTTAGGGACAAAGTTGAATGTGCCTGAAAATTCACTTACGCTTTCAAATTGGACGACAGTAATGCTGCAAGTCCTAAGTAATTCACAAAACCAAACTCCGGTTTGTAACTGAGAAATTCCTTGGAAGTTGGTTAGTCTAACCGAATGCAGCTGAATAAAGGTATTCTACATGGAGCGACCCTTTATGACCTCCACAACCCACTTACTGAGTACCTAATACGATAGATAGTAGACCAACGAGGTAACTGGCCGTTATACTTGTAATTATTAATTATCTAATTACGCGTGTTCAGCACTGAAAGTTTACACCTTACTGCTTCATCGTTGAGCTCCTTAAGTTCTGAGTTGAGCTGCACGATTACTGACAAATACGTGCACTGACTGGACAGGTCCACTCAATCTGTGTGGTTCTTTTCTCCAAGGACACCAATCTACATGGTCTTCACATGATCTGACCAAGATTATGCCTGGACTTTTAAAAGATAATGTGACCTCTGAGTTTGTTTCGGGCTTTTTTCTCAGAGTAGTCAGATAGGGAACGCTGACCTCATCTAGTTTTAAAAAATAAGCTATCATTTAAAAAGAAAATAATCTCAAAAACGTAGCTCACCTTAAGATCCCTAATAAACTGCTCAGTGACATCAGTGCGCACAGTCTCGCAGCAGTAGAAGGCGTGCTTCTCAGTCACAGCGCGGTACACCGCGGCGGCCTGGCCTGACGTGGCCATCTTCACGTGGAGAGTGGCTTCATTGCCCTCGTCGGTGACGTATGACATCTGGAAGTTGCGCCGGAACGGCTGCGCGCGGTGGATCGCTGTGTACGCGATACTGGAAGGAGAGAAAATGGGCTTTAGATTTTGTTTTCAGTTATGTTGTCGTGGTAATAATAAACTTGGGAATTTGGGTCTCTGGCTCTTTTGATAATCACGACAGCGGGTTCGTCATCAGCTTTTGTGCGTCGGAAGCAGGATATCGCTATCGAAATTCGAAGACAATGTGTATGTGACATCTGCCAACCCGCACGGGGATTACGGCCTCTCATAGTGCGAGAGGCCTGTGGCCCTGTGTCCCAGCAGTGGGAACATTACAGGCTGATAATTATACTAAGCAGTCACCAAGATAATTTATTTACTGTTTCTAAGTGTCGCAACTGCCAAATTTAAAGATAAAATAATTAAAGTGATAACTTGATAAGCCGAGACAAAGGTCGAGAAATTACTCCGAAAAGAAACCAGTCTATCTTATCATTCGCAAACATTTGTATTATCAGAAATATACAGAACAATGAGACGAAAATATTACTTATATTAATGAGGATGGAAGTAGCTCTACCTAAAGTAATGCCAATTAATTACATTTATCTCGTAAATTACTGAGTAATTGAGTGGAAACAATGCTAGGGGGGCGTGGTTGTTAAACGAAATGGGTCAAACGGTAGGTACACCTACTTTTATTGAACGTCACGCATACATACATAAGTCCCTATTTTTGAACGCCACGTATATGCCCCTAGCTAGTCGTATATACGTTGATTTTTTTTGTTGTGCAATTAATGTTTTCTTCGACAAAATGTTCTGCTAGCTGTGTCAGCGAATTTTAATATCGTCGATAGGTGTTTTAAATAATTACACAATAACAATATATGTAGCTTTATTTACTTAGTTTGTAATATGTTTGCGATTATGGAAAGAGTAATTAATTATTCAGCTGTTTTTTTTATGTCAACTGTCTACAGCGCAATAGACAAAAAAAGATGTACAAAAGGCACGTTTTGCATGTTTTAGCAAAAACTAATTCTGCGCAAGAGCATCTAGAGTCGAACAAAACATTTTTAAGTAGGTATTGCTATTTCAAAATATTTACAATAAATTGATTCGGCAAACTATTGCTGCGTAAATATTTTTCAATATTCTTGGTCGTAAATAAGTTCGTGATGTCATTTTAATGAATTCATGAGCTGTCACCGAAAACAGAAGCGAATGTACCCATTGTGTTGACCTGTTGTTAGTACTGACTAACTTATACGAATAATAAGTGGAGTCTACAGTCGAAACTCACACGTTTTAATCGCTTTTATTTTTAAAATTTAATAAGCTTTGTTATAAGTTTAGCGGAAATTTTCAAGGACATAATATGCAGAATCTAAATGCATGGCACATTTTTATTTTGTTCAAAACACTTAGCAAGATATTTTCGCATTGACTTTCATTTCTCACACACAATCCTTGTTATTTGATGATTCTTGTATGGATAAGTTTGTTATTTCCAACAAAGTTTAGCATACAATACCTATTTGGAAGATAGGAAACCAACCTTCTATTTTCTCCCTAAACAAACAAAACTAAGCTATGATAAGGAGTGTGCACCAACCTTTGCTTCTCGACTCCGATCTCATGTTCCCCGTTGCACGCGGGTCTGTACACCACGATGCCATGTGGTCCAACCCCCACACAAGTGCTCAGCCTGCAGCCACAGCCTCCACCACTCTGTCCAGATGTCAGGCAGCCCACCGTCGCTCCCCCATCGATCTCCTGCTCATCCCTCGCCCTAGGCTCCTCAGCCTGTTGCCGGTGATACAACAAGTGACTGTACAAATTGTGAGCATTGTTGTTAAAAGTCACTGGCTTGCAGAAGAACAGCTCCTCCCCAAACGACTCCAATTTCGAAATTTGTTTCAACAGTCTGTACTCCGCCTGAGAAGCTCCCATTCCAGAAATTTCACAATGGTATTCAATGATTTTGTCGACATGATCTTCTGGACGCTCGCCTTGAGGTCCGATTTTGTCGCATTCTTCATAAATGTGCGTTGGGGGGAGGTCCGGGTCGCAGTCTCCTGTTTCAGCCTGAGCTATGTACGCGATGATCCTTCGGGCCACTTCTAGGTCAGCTACAACTAATCTTCCTTCAGTAAGGTCGAGTTTAGCGTGGAGGTAGAACTGATGGCGGGTGGGTTCGTTGATGAGGAGGTGTGGGGGCACCCAGAACTTGACGCGGAGGTCGAGGCGCCTGCTGGGGATGCGGTGCGGGTCGAGGGGGTTACGCAAGTTCAGCCATCTGCCGGGACCGGAGACTGGGGATACGCGAAGGCCGAAGTAGTCCGCTTCGGCACCGATCTCCAGTTTCTCGCATACCTGGAACAAAGAAAATTGACATCAGTTTCTCTGTCAGTTCAACAACAAGTATAGGTATTTATTACGTACAAAATCACAATTACTCGGTACAACTTTTGCAAAAAAAAAGCGAGATTAACACATGATACCTAAATAACAGACCCATATCCTTAAGACCTAAAACAGGATATACACCGTCAATTAGATTGCTAACTTTCGCAACACAATATTTGATATTTGCCAAATAATTACACAGTAAGGCTAGTATAGACTAGTCTACCGACCAATTTGGTAATGTATCAAGTGAAAGTTATCAACCAAAAACCTATGATTAGGAGCTATTTATCAATGTTAAACATGTCTGGGTCTTATTGGAGGCTTTAGGGGGCCTCTCAACAAGCCCATACAAGGTGTTATGTCAAAGATGTTGTCTGGTCCTAAATTGGTCTATTGGCAGTATCTGGATGTCGTAGAGCCGTACTCTGGCTGTTTTGAACAACCCGATAAGATTTTCACCGGTTTTTTGGAGTTTATAACAAACTTCTTTGCATATCCGTTATAATTTATGTCCGTTTGAGTCAGTCAAGTAATTCAAGTGTTCATTACCATATTTCTTGGTAAGCAGCAGTCAACTGCGCATATAGTGTCAACAACAACGAATACTAAACCAAGGTATGAAGTGTTTACTTATTATTAATTGCACATTATTGTAAGTATACGCATTTATATTGTTTTTGCAATTAACAGCAAAGTAGGTAAATGTTTTGGCTCTTGAGGGCGCTGCTGCCGTATCGCGTTTGTGTCAGGGTAAACATAATAAGATATGCATGTTCAAATTGCATATTTGTTGCATTTACAAGCACATCCTGATAACAGTTGCATGGTTTCTGTAATTCGCCGATTGTGTTTGTCACAATCGGAACAAATGTGTGAAAATAAGTCCAATAAAGTCACAGCACAATGCTGATATGATAAACATTGCATAGTAACTGCAATTCGTTTAATATTAGCCACACGCTAGCATCCATTGTCAGATAACAAACATGACTCCCATGCGGGCAGCAGAAAACCTCACTAGCAGTGAATATCTACGTCGATAAACATTCATTGATTAATTTACTTCTACGGATCATGAAGCAAACGAAAAATTAAATTATATATGACATAGTACAGTCATTCTCAGCGACAAAACATACCTACGAAACTGTATCAACATTTTACTTACAAACTATTTTTGTTTTGTTATGATTTTCAATCCTTATTTGAATCTCCCGTCTGTATTGAATATGAAAACATTGTGGTCTAGTCCACCTGCTATTGTTTTTAAACAGACACAGATAACCGCTCCATATTGAGTGTTTGTAATGTCATCTAATCGTGTAATGTAAACGCAAGTAGGTACGAGGAGTCTATCTATTGAGTAGAGATCTAATAAACGTTTGACTAGGGCTTGCAGAATCTTTATAATATTGGATTTCTTTTAAGATTTTTATTGGAATCGATGTCGTGTTAAGTATTTTTAGCAAATTCTGGGTAGATGATGTGATATCTGATGTTATCATCTACCTGCCCTCATTTTGGTTTGCGGATACGCGTCCTATGTTTAGTTAATCTAAAACAATGTTAGGTTAAATTCATTAATTTCGTTTACTTGGTAGTTGGTACCAATAAAAGCGTAGATTTGATCTGATCTCAACACAACACCAAACAATTATTATTATAACCTACACTTCTTCTTCCCAACATTTATGTGGTCAAAGTCCGACTGCCAATTAAGTCTTCAACATAACACGAAATCGTGCATCCATGCCAGCTAAATCAATTGTAAGCTACACTAAAGTAATTGTATCCCGCCATTCTCATTGACACCTTATCTGCGGCATCACGTTGCAAACTCCTGCGCAGCCTGTAGTAAATATTTGTCATGCGATCTCGTGTTTACGTATCAAGAATAACATCATGTGAGTTAGTTCCTTCATGTTTGTTGGATGCATAAAAACAAGTTGAGGTAGTTGTTGCTTATGTATGACACCACTGCATATTTAGGTAGTGGTTGCCTTCTGTTTAAGAGTAGTCAACTGCAGAACATAAGCATTCTTCCAACGATAAAAGGACTTGAAGATACGACTCTATAAATATATCTCAGTACATTTTTTTGTTCTTATTCTTTCACCCATCTTATCTGATTCTTGTCTAAATTATATGATCAAATGTGTTGTGTTTTTGCCCCCGCATCCTTCCTAATCTCATCGTCAAATATATCTGTGTACATTTTTCTTTTGTTCTTATTCTTTCACCCATCTTATCTGATTGTTGTACATGATCGCGTGTGCTGTCTGTGTTGCTTGCCCTTGCATCCTTCCTAATCTCATCGTTTGTACATTTAGCAAATTCACTAATCAGGATGTTGACTTTTCACCTAGTAATTTTTTCAACATCAATATTGAATGGTTTGTTTATGATTGAATTTTTTCTTCCATGCATTATATTCGATACATTATGATGCGATCTGATATTATATCCTTTATTTAACATCACGGTATCACGCCTGCACCTCGTGCCAATAACGTCAATCCATGTTGTTGAGTTATTTAAATAAGAATGATTAAAACATGCTGCAAACTCGTGGTGCTTTATTGAAACAGGAAATCTTGCGCAAACAATATTTGCACTGTGTATTCCAATAATGATACATCTGTTATTCCTTAGTTAACGTTTTCTGTGGCCTACTGGCCTGTAATTACTCCTCTATTAGACAAATAAAAGTTGTTCATCTTTCGCTTATGTTTGACCTAATTTGACCAATGTGCGTTTAACCATGAAGCAAATTGTCTGTTTTTGCGTTGAATAATCCCCTGACTAACATGTATTTATTGAATATCATAATGGTTAAATAAAGGGAACTTCCTACGAACACACATGTCATGTCTTTCGCTTAGATTTGACTTAGTTTGACCACTATGCGGTTAACCATGAAGCAAATACTCCGTTTTTGCGTTTAATAATACTCTGACTAATATGTATATTTTAAATATCACAATGGTTATTAATAAAGGGAACTCCCTACGAACACACATGTCATAACTCAATTACCTTTTCCCTATTCAAAATACTAAAGGTTCTTGTTCCCCTCTTAATTAAAACTACAGTTGCTACTTACAAGGGTCGTAAAAAAGCAATTTGTATAATGCCTGGTACCGTTGGGAAAGCACACATGGAGGGCATTTCGCGGAATTGCCGGACAAATTATCCTGGAAGTAATAGCTTTGCCGGATCAGACTATCGTATACCTGTTTTGGTTAATTTCGATTACGTAAACATGGCTGAGGAAAGAGCATAAGTGCCTTCGCTTCGGCAGAGAGATTGGACAAACAGTTCAGCTAGAAGAAGTCGGCCTTTTAAATCTTGGGGTCAATCAAGGCAAATCCTAAGTCCACTGTATATTGCCTAAGTCAGACGGTTAAATTTATCACAAATTCGATTCAGGAACCAATTAAAACCTATTCTAGGTATGCTTTATGCTATAACAATGGTTATAAAATTCATTTCCACACATTTGAATACCACGAAAGTTAAATATTCGCATAACAAGTGACTCACGTTGTTCATTATACATTTATTATTTACTTGTTTTTAATGAATAGTAGTTTTAATATTCTAGAATATAGATCCTCATTCCTATGTTTACTGACAGTGTCTATGTAGACAAAATAACAGTATGAGGAAGCCGTAATACCATGGTATAGATATACTATAGAAGGTACTGTAAATAGGGGTATTATAATATTATGGTAGCACTTCCATGTATGTAGGTATCTAATAGGGGATAGCATGAAGTAGGGTCCTTAGGTGTTGAAAAAACAAACTGCGATCAACAATTTGTCTAAAAAATTTGGACAAACTGTCTTTATATGTAGGTACTTGGCTTAACTTTATTAGCCGAAGCATAAGTGCACTGACGGCTTCCGCTGTTCCTGTTCCCATAATAATGCAAGTTCCCGACAATTTTGTTCTTTCAGCCATGCATGATGCCTGTATCAAGTGTCTGATCTTACGCATCACATCTGTCGAGTGTATTGACTTCCTTAACCTTTTTGTGTCCATTAGGTCCGGTAAGTTTTACTTGCTTTCATTCAAAGTATGGAATATTCCATGGGTTATTAATTATTATAGGATAGCAGCATTTCTCTTTAGATATAACGGAAATTTTTGGGCCCTCCCAAGTCTCTGACTTTCACAAGTGATTTAATTATATGAATCTCTTCGAGGTTATAAGTTATGACTTGTCCATTTCGACAAAAAAAAGATAGTAGCGTAGTTATTATTAACATAACATCATGTTATCATTTAAGTAACACAAATATTTTTCGTTGAGTCAAAACGAAAGATCACTAACCTCATACAATGATAACAAGAGCCCTTTCTTACCCACATTAACAAATTAAAACTCTTTATGTTAGAAATAAAGTCCAATTCTACAATGAATGCCTGCAATATTTAATTTAACATTATTGATAAAAACTATGGAGCTGTTATGGTCAGTATTTCCGTTACACATTATTAATACTGCCCATAGTGTATTTTTTTCCGTAGTATAAATAATTATTTTCTTACTAAACCAGTGATATAATATACATCCGTTTATAGTCGATCTTTTGAGAGCCTGTATCTAGGTATGTCTACCTGTGAGTGGGCGGATTGATGTGCTCATGATGTAGGAGAAACTATGCTTTTCTGTGCCATGAGCTGTCATGGATGACGCTGTGCGTGTTCCAGAACGCGTAATCATTAAAGCAGATTATGTATTAGCAGTCTCTTTATTCTAAGATATTAACAGAATGATCTGCACTTTGTTATTAGAATTTGTCACAAGAAAAAGGCTTTGGATTGGTATTCTACTTTTTTATTGGTCTGAGTGGTATTCAAATAACTTGTTGGTATGCAGGGTGTGTGGGAATCACTTGAAACTGCATACATATTGGATTTTCGACTTGTTGCTTGCTTGCCCATTTCGTGCGAGTAAGTACCTACTCGTACCATCGGAATCGGAACCCGTTTTCTTCAATCGTATAAGTATAACCGATATTGGAAAAACAGGTAGCTGATATTAGACACATTGTTATTCTTTCGCCCTCAGATCTATCTAGGACAAGATACCAATATTATCAACCAGCAAACTCACTTCAGTTATCTGGGTATTACGGATTTCCATGAAAATAAACAGATTATATTTGGCAGGACACGAACGCTATCGGTCGGTTCGGTCGACTAGTTAGTCGACTGGTTGGGTTCAGAAACGAAAGTTCTTTGGCCACTGAGCTCGATTAGTTGGCCGATCGATCGACCGTTGCGTGCACGCAGGCCGTGCGTGATTCTGTTGAGACAGCATTGGCGTTAGAGAGAGACGGCAAGAAAACATCTGGGTTGGTCGTTTTCTGATTCAATGTTTTTGCTCTTCTATTTTTGTTTCGACTACAGACAGTGCCAAGAGAAAAAGGATTTTGATTTTGCACTACAATATTCTATAGCGCTCCAACCTGACCTATTTCGTCGGAAATATCTTGTTTATTTTTTTCGTAGATAGTCGTAAAAGTGAGAATGATCTGAACAAAAAATTCGCGCAGTTTCATCAAAACCTGGCACGTTTTTAAAGAACAATCAAAATGTTTTCAAACAAAGATCCGAGCTTCGACAAACGTTCGTTAACGTGATTCGGTTAGTTAATGTTCCGACCAAGTCCAGGAAGTTTAGAATTTCGCGACAAATCGAAATCTGTACAGTTAAGGTTTATCTTGATTAGGCTTTAAAATTATTTACCTACTTTGATAGTCAAACTTCATTGTTGCTTCGAAGGCTCTTCCTCTTGTCAATCTTTTGTTACATGCTATCCAAGCGATCCAAAACTTCCAAAACTCAAGTACCTAATTAACCCCGTTATTGGTCACGTAATTCTCAAATAGATTTAGTCATTATGTCACCTACCAGCAATTAGTCCGATATTACTAATGGTAGTCATAATGTTCGTAGTTCAGCGTAAAGTGATACGTTTTGGCCGTCAACCAATTCTGTCTTTGCTCTTTGTTTCCAAGTTGCTATCTCGGCTTCCCTAATGGGCATACATACTATATGTGGAGTCAACGCCCTTTCATCGTCATCGTCGTCTTTTACTTTAAAATTGTCAACTTTGCTGAAATTATGTTCAATGCCATTCCAAAATAAAGCGTGTATTCTTGGAAGATTACGTTAATTTCCGATCTATATTTTTCCTGCTATACTAATTATGTAGTGTTTCTTGCATTGATTTCCTTAGATTGTGGTAACTTTAAGGAAAAAAGGTAACAGTGTAATTTTAGACTAGGCAATAAACATTAATTTCCTTATGGTAATCCAATGTTGTTGCCTAAGTACAAAGTCCATCGCATTGAGGAAATACTGGTGATGATTTAATTGGTTACACAGAACATAGGTAACTACTTCGGATAAGTGCCTTCAGAGCTGTTCACTAGGTATGTGTATGTGCAAAGGCGACAAATAATCGAAAGGCTTATTCCAAACATCATAAATCCCCGGGAATCTTTTCATGTGCGCATGTCAAGACCTCATTTCCACATAGGGCCGTATCCTGCCAACTTTTTTCGATAAAACCTGGCTTGAACCCAACCAGTTCTTGCCATCGTGAGGTCGACGGCCTACGTACGAGGATGCAACGCACGTGACCCGCTTCTGAACCGCTCCTAGTTATGCCAGATTAGAAAGAATAATAGTCTCGTAAAGGTATGGCTTCTTACAAACAAAATTATGAAAGTGGAAATTATCTATGATCCCATAATCCGGATGAGACTGATGAGAGTGAAAACTAAACGCATCTGTCACAATTTAAATTAAGAAAGTCGTTAAGCGTCTCCAAAGTTCAAACGTCGAAAGTTCAAGACTCGAGCGAGAGTGCTTTTTTTTCAATATCATAAAGAAGCGGGCTCGGACGTATAACTTTGTTTAACTGTAAAGCTGGTTTTAGAACAAAGGTTTACGCTTTTGTTCGTCATATTTCAGTAACAAAACTCAAAGTAACATGTAGTCATTAAGTTTCTGTGACGGAAGTGTTTATCTGGTAACACTTCCTGCTTCCAAGCATTACCAACATGCACAATAAAATTGGGTAAGTAGTTGAAATTGGAACGATTTTTTAACAAGCCAATAGGTAAACCAAGCCATAAGCTATAAGAGGATTTAAAACGATTTCTTTACTATTATATACTTTAGCAGTAAATATTTCAAATGAAAATTCTAAACAATCTCCTAAGAGAACTAAAACTATTTTTATCTTGAGGAAAATCAGCATATATTTTTTGTTAACCACCTGAAAAAAACCATACACAATGTTCTCAATAGTTTTATCATGACATTATTATTTTCATTGTCACTGAAATAAACATCAACTACACCAAACACGTGGTAATAAAAAATAAAATTAATTTATGGTTCTTTTCTTAATGCCAACAAGGTAATCCATCACTGTAAATTAAGCTTTAAATGAAAAGCATTTGAGTACTAAATCTTTCGTTACGATAAGTAGACTAGTTTTACCAGTAAGCTGGGCTGGGAGCCATATGAGATTATGACGTAATAGTCCGAGCGTGGATTATAAAACGCAAGGGCAAGTAGTAGAAGTCTTATATGTTATGTAGAAGCTATTATGTATTCTGTGGTAGAACCTAAGTTTTTATCTTGTAGTAGTTTATGCAACACTAAACATAGAAATGAGGAAGATAACGCAGTGCGTAAACAAACGCATAAAGCTACATTTAGAGGGCACAAAGAGGAGTATTACTATTTAGAGACAACATACAAGATTTATATACTCCCTCGTCTAGCCACTGATAGTCTGATACTGCTAAGATACACAGTTCTAATCATGAACTCTGGGCTTCAAAGACTGCTTGCTTCAAAAAATTATTCTCTATCAAACAAGGCAAAATAAGCAAAAGTTGGATCAGTTGAATCTACCAAAGGCTAGAGATGAAGGGTATACCTAAGGAAGTGGCCAAGACATCTTTTGTCTTTGACAAAGCGCCTCTAAGTCTAACAATACATAGTTAAGTTAGACTAATAAAAGCAAAGTAGATAATGTGCTGGCTCTAAGCACTAATAAATAGGTACCTACATAGACATACAGACAGGGTCGCCGCGCTGGCGACAATAGAAACCTTGGACACTTCCACGTAGTGATTGTATTGTCTGGACGAATTATTTATGGACTTGCCCTGTGCTCACAAATGACGAATTTTAGAAAACGATATGTTAGGAAAGCATCATGGTTCTAAAGAAGTGTTGTTCTAAAGTGAGTCTAAGTGTTTCTAAAGAAGAGTTCGCATCGCAGGATCACTAAACTAGAAATCATGCAGAACAGGATAATCCTGCTAATTTGCTGTGTGAGATCTTGATGCTCTTCTAACTAGAGATGATCAATCCCTTTTTGAACTTGGACCTGATGAGGAAATGCAAATTCTACTCTTTGATATGTTTAGTTATTCAAACCGTTCAGATTTTTTACCTTATCGATCAAATAGCTACCTACTTCTGACAATATGGTTTTCCAATTCTTATGAGATTTTTTTTGCTTACAAAGTGTCTGTGGACTTTGGTACGAGGCGTGTGGGTGAGATAAGCTATTGTGTAAGAAGTAAGTACAGCTACAAGGTGCCATAACAATTTGACAAACAGAAAAACATAGTGACTGATATGATGTTTTTTCACTTGACTGATGCGCAGTGTTTGGAATAGGTATGTATTTAATCATTTTCGAAAAACATGGTAATCCTTGTAAGTGATACGAAGGTTATGTTTATCTTTCTTTCATGAATAAAACGTTTTTAGTTTTTACATATGAATAACAACAATATTGATAGTAATTACTGTCATCAGTTATCAGTACTTAGTACATAGAGTACTTATATCAGACTCATCATACCCTTCATGCCGAAAATTTGACAACTTGTTTGGCGTCTACTATACTACACGACACCCTTGCAGATAATTCTAGTTGATTCGAGTGTCATGAACAACTAATAGAAACACCATTTGTGTACCTGTGAATTAATACTGCACATTGTATGCTGTCTTAAGTCATGCATGGCGTCAGTAAATATTGATAACCGGCCTTTAAATGGACATCCATTATATTCATATAAGTATAGAATATCAGGAAAGATATATGTAAGTACATAGGTGCGTCAGATGTGATATCAAGTTTTCATAAGAGAGTCAATATTTGGATGTTTCAACGGTGAGTGGTGATGCTGATGTACTTACAGATGAACATAATCCAGACACATCCACAGAAGAAGAAAGTGAACACCGCGTGCTGAGTAAACAAGAAAGTGCAATGCTGCAGTAAAATGCAATGGCACAAACCACATCAATATTTGTTTATAGTCGCAAATCCAACATTGTTTTGGTCAATAGAACCTGATTGAACATAACAATTCAGTATTGCGTATCGATAGCAAAAGGCATGATCAATACACAAGTTCCAAATATTGCGCGTTATTTCTGTTACAGACCGGTTTTGAAGGAAAAAACAACATAAACTTTACATTATAATCGCTTTCTGTATTTAGTGTTCATGGTGGTGTTTTGTACCTTTATCGTAATATTTTAATAAAAGATTATCCATTGCGAAACTGTTAACTTTCGAAACCTTGCAGCAGGTGACATTATACGGTACATAAATGAAGATTAAATTGAAATGAGTAATGGAGTTACGACTGGACTCATCTGGTATTAAAGATGATAATGACGATACAAATCTTCCAGCACTCAAGTACAAGTCCTACGAAGATAAAATATACCAGCCACAGTAACTGCAGGTGAAACCAATCTTCGTGTACTATCAGTCAAAAGTACTGAACGGATTTTAATGATACTTTCACTTCAGTACATACACTGCTATATCACGTAATAGCTGAAGGGACATTGGCTGGCAGCTTGCCATCCTTAGCAAATCGTTAAAGTTGATAGAATTAAAGAAAATCGGATTTTCATAATAGCAATACGTTCCAAATGTCTTCTACTGGCTATTGTATGGAACTTGTAACCGCATTTTACCAGACTTTATATATATATTTTGTAGTTTCATTTAATACTATATCTCTTTCATTTTATGTTAGTTTATCCATTTCAGAATTAGAAGCTTTATGTTAGAAATTAGCGTCGTCTGTGGAATTAATTATATTTGCCTTTTTAATAATAAGCCGGATTTACAAAAACGCTCCATTAGCAAAACAAATCGAGCAAACTAGTTGATTTAAGGTTACTTTTAAAACGTGGGTTGGTTATTATTTTTAGCTATGATGATGTTACATGCATTCTAAAGAACTTTCTACTTTATTTAGGTGTACTTATTGTATTTATGACTTTCATCTATCTGGAGGTGAATTTTCTTTTAATTGATTTTTCTTCACTCAATTTCTTTGAATGCTATATTCTATAGTACTACTTTTAATCTTTCAAGTTTCACGAGTGTTGGTAGGTAAATGAGTTGGCAATCAATGCCATTCACCCATTCAGTAATAGTGATATACGAAACATCCCACGGGCCACGAGTTATAATATCCCACGATTTGGGAAAACCGTTGTACATTAAATACTCTGTAATGTGATACATATCGAGCGAATGTTCAACAAATCGTGTAACTAATCGAAGTTCCTAGTTGCGATTTCTGGTAAGCTTTGTTAGTGGAATTTGCGGTCATTTCAGGAGCTTGCTATCAAAAGGTGGACAAAAATACCTTGGCTAGGTACAGACAACAGCACATCAGGTTATACCAAACTGTCAAATTTCTTCAAATGAACCGTCAACATTTTAAAGTTTAACCTTAAAATGTTGACGGTAAGTTCAAAATCGAATGAGAAAATTTGACAGTTTCCACTGTGACTTGACCTGCTGCTGTGTGTACAACCTATTCTACACTAAAAATATATCTGACGAGTTTGTATTTTTTTTTGCATTTGTTAGCCCATTTCTTGAGGAAGGCTATAGGTTATTTAACATCACGCTAGAACTCTTAGGAGCCGAGCAAAAAGAAAAAAAAAGTCAGAAACAACGCTAAGTAATAGCGCGGACAGGCGATGCGAATAAGCGATGCGACCCACCCTGGGTAGCGGGAACAAGAAATTTCACGCTGATGAAGTCGCGGACATAAGTCTAGTTATAATAAAATTATATTTTCAAAATACAAAGTTCAAGCGAGACCATTTACCGACTTTACTTCAACATTTACATAGTAATAAACACCCGACGTGCATAGATTACGCATTTTATAGCCGTCCTCTACAGCGATCGTGTATTTCGCGCAAAACACGTCGGCCATCTTGACCTCCGTCCAAATTATTACACGTGAAACCGGTTTCTTAGCTCCTTCCTATATTTGGTTTATTTTTTATTAGATAAACCTGTTTAATCAGGAAGTATCAACACAAAATTATTGTCACCATTGCAAATTGAGAGTACCTACCTAACAGATAACAAAGAGCGATTACGTTTCGTTCACGCTCCAGTTTAAACTATTCCTATTTTGAATTCGAACAGGTATTTTAAGAATTAAAATACCTATTTTATGGACTAAAGCAGAACGTATAATTTTATTTTGCTTTGTGTGCAAAATATTCGCTACGCTAAGAATCACGGAACATTACTGTTCCGTGCTAAGAATATATGATAGCTGTAGCAATATGAAAAACAAGCAGGTAACAAAAGAATCAGCACGAGATAAGTTTTATCGTGTTTGCGCAAATATGTTATTATATCTTTGTTAAAGTCAAACATAAAAATAAGTGTAAAAATCGTATCGGTAGCAAAAAAGTGAAACATAGAATTGCTAAGAACGCAGAATATTTTAGAAATAATAATTTGCATACCATAAAAAAAGGATTTTAGAGCTCAATACTGATTTAAATAGCAAAGTGAATTACGTAACTGAAACTACAATACTTTGCCCATAGCATGAAAATCGTCAAGGTAATAGTAAAGATTCAAACGCGCAATTTTCATTCGCCATTGGTGTTAGTAACTGCGCACAACGCACGCTAAAAAAATGTACTTCAATAATCTAAGATACGAAAATCCTTACATTTCTATTTATTTTCGCTGATACATAATCCCAATTCACGTGACGTCACAAGATAGAAGTTATCAATATAAACCGGGTAGCAACGAGCGATAAAAAGTGAATTTGCGAAAATTTTGCAAGCAAAAGCGATTACCGTGTTGATGCTCCATTGGATTTATCTTTAACAAAATAAAATCTGATTTTGCATCCTGAACTCCTGACGTTAGTTTACCTAATCTTAGCTGCGTTCAATATGCGAATTTCGCATTTATCTACTGGAAAAATAAAAGTACCTACTGCTAAAGATTAACCCTCTTACAAATAAAACACGGAATAAAGTTATATCAGGAATAACAAAGGAATAACCATACATTTTCATAGGTTTAAACTTGGAATAACTTTATTCTGTGTTTATTAGTAAGACGTTATGGGTTTTTACTAAAGCCATCTAGTACTTATTAGAGAATCCCACGTTAAAACTCTTTAACATATCCTTAATAAAAACTAGCGTCGACGTTGCCTCTTGAGGAGCCTCTGGCGGTTAAAGTCCGATCTTTGTACGGGCCACAAGTCCACAACCGGTTGCTAGATCAGATAGGTAAGTACGTCATGATAGATTACATAGGTGCTACAAAAAACGGACGGTCTTATAAATCGGGTCACCTTTACCGAAGTCTCAAATAAATTTTATACTTCTGTGACTGATGTGTTTTTGGAAATCTCTGAAAAGTGGGAAGATGCAATTAAAGTCATAGATAATTTGACACACAAAAGGGTCTTTGCACGTACAGAAGATAGGCTGAATGTGATATGTTTTTCTATTTTAAATAAACACGTCACCTCTTTATTTACGTTGACTTGTAGGTACTAGATATTGTTTTGAAAATGGGAGTCAAATATCGATTGTCAATTTTACACATTTCTAAATAATGACCGACCGTTTCGGTATCTGCTTGAATATGATTCAAACAAAGCGATTCGTTTTTTATTTTACCAAAAAACTTACTTGACCTATCGCACAGCGCATAACCTTGTAGTATCATAAATAGAAGGTTAAAAAATCTGACTAAGCGGGCAACACCGAATAGGGAAAAATATTTTGGAATGGCGCCAAAACTCAAATATTTTTCATCGCGACTCCCTGTCAGCGGAGTCTTATTTTAAAATAATGTTTCATTGATACGAAATTGTAACCCTAGCTGTTACTAATGCAGAATATTTTTTTGTTCAACTAATGAATACGGAGAGAAATGTTCGTAAAACAAGAATAGAAGGGAAACGTGTTCCATATTTGCCAAGTTAATTAAAATTATGAATGAGATTAATGAACTTTCACTCCGTTTAACCTTTCAGGAAAACTTTCCCGAAAGTGCAAACTTGCTATCCATTCAATCACTGCTCACTTCCAATACCACACATAAAGAATTGTGTAAATATTTTTCCGTATACAACATAAACTGAGAACAAATTTCTCAAGTTCAATCACTGAGTTTACCAGAAAGTTTGGACGAGTTCCAACGAAGCACGCGGCCTGAACGTGAAACTGACGCGTCGTGGGATCTCCCACGTAACCAAAAACGAGACGGTACAGCATTGTACTTTAGTCTCGCGTTGTTCCTGAAATTCAGCACAAGGTTCTGAATGACTAGCCCGTGCAAATAGACTCAACACTTCAGTCGAATTATGTCACTACGCAGAAGATACAACACAATAATTTACTATCCGGCGCTTGTCTACAACAACGTTCAAGAAAAAAATCAAAATTGATTTTATTTCGGCAAATCTGGAACCTCAAAATCTAAGAATATCAAAGACTATTTTGTTATATAAAAATGATAAAATGAATTAATTAGTTTACGAGCAGCTTGCATTGCCAATGCGTGATGTAATAAGACGGACACATATTTAGAAATCTTGCAGAAAAGTCTCTATAAGTCACAAACTTGTTTTTGTTTTCAAAATGTTATAAATACCCTTATAAATACCACTATATCTGCTACATCATAAACACGAAGATTTCAGTGTAGAATCAAGAACTGTTATTAAAATGCGTAAATTTTCGTCACTCAAATACATTTTTTAAGGAAAATGTTTTTTCTGAAAAGACTAATAAGAACTATTGAAACGCTAATTATTCATAGCTACTGGTGAATTATTCATAGCTACATGAAAGACTAACGCTGCAGACGTCATTGTAGTAATGAGTATCTATTTTTAAGCACGTGACAACGACAAGACAGTTGTAAAGAAAAATTTGGGCGTGGCTACAAATTGCGAACTAATCGGTGCAATTATCATTAGCTTGTCTTTGAAGTAAATTAGCAGTGTTCCGAAGATCCTTCAGAATTCGAAGAATTGATGATGCAGAGCGTTGCTGTGTACTTATTGTAAAGTGCTTAGCTGTTAAATAATTAAAAATTCCAGCTAGGACCGTCTATAGTTTGCTCCTTCTTGGCTTGCGTGTTTGATCAGTTGTGTGCCAAATTGGTTCTTGTTTAGCTTGGGAAAGCGATTTAAAGCTGCTTCATAACTACTATTTTAATAAATTGTAATGACGGTCATTTCTGTCGGAGGATATATTGCGTTGTAATGATTTACTAGGAAACGGTATGTAGAGTGGTTATTCCTAACAATCTAAAGAAGATCCACTCTACATACCGTTTCCTGAAGCATTTTTATGATTTTTGAATTAAAACGGGGTGTTAAATCTGTGAGGTTTTTAACTCGGCCCGCTTGATAAGACTTAGGTAGACAAATACAATTACAAGTTTATATCTACATAGTTTCTTCGGTAAACATTTAAACAGCGGAGTTCAAGTGGCCGACCTACTTGCCTTCGACCACGTTAGGGCTTTTGAACTATTCCAATGAGGTTGTTGTTGTAACACTATATTGATGGATAAAACAGTTATAGATATTTTATGGTGCAGTTTTCAACGTATTGTGAAATTCGTTCTTGAACTACATCTGTTAAATGCTGTTCACGCTGTTTTTGTGTGATAGTCGCTCGAATTTGCACATGGGAATTTGCCAAAATTTGGGCATATAAAGTATACAAATACTTGACATAACTAATTTTATCGCGAACGTATTTATCCTATACATTTGTTTATCTACAATGTTTCATTCATTTTTACTGTACTTTAAAAATTGCTGCGTGTATCCCTTGACACTAAAATTAATTGAGCTATTACATTTTACAGGAAAGGCAATTATAATGACACGATGAACAATAGCGGTCCCAGTACTACACCTAGCGCAACACCGCTAAGTAGCTTGATTTGTACGCAGTGACGATCACGTATGCACTCCCCACTAGCTTACTGGTTCGCCTCCGGACGTTACCGAGGTGGAAACAGCACGCGATCACCACGTGCTCTCATACAAACGCAACGTTTATGTATTTCCGTAGAATGATCATAAGCTTTCGTCAAATCTTTACAGTCCTTTAGAGAACAATCATTCAAATTATAGGTTATCACTTCAATTTTGAACTCTATTTTTTTGGTGTTATAGGAGTTCAATGAACATTATATTTTTTTTGTACACTTGATAAGTTATCTCATTATCAGTCTGATGGAACCTTTGCCCTCTAAAGCCATGACATTAAAATGACTTTGTAATGACATGCATATAGGCATGAGATCCGGTTTTTATCAGCACAAGCAATGAACGATAATTTTATTGATACGACGATTAAGTATGTTCAGTACAGACTGATTATGATCGGATTAGTTGTTAATACGGGGCGTAATAAATAACCCATTTATTGCTAGTATCCCGGCGCAGATAAAGATCTGACGTGAGTTTACTGGAATAAGACCAATCTTATCCATGAAAATGATCACTAAATTATGTACTGTATACTTCAATGGTTTTGTCTTCACTTTTCTTGTACTGTTTGAATTGGATTTCTTATGAATAATAAATTAATTAATAACTATCCGACTTACAGTAACAGTATTTTATTTTCTTCTTTATTTTTGGAATTTAAATCCAGGAAAAATATTAACCCTCAAAGCACATGCATTTCAAAATTGTCGCCACTGCGAACTAATCAAAACTGCTGCTAGTCAGACCTAGGCTTGAATAATGTTTATAAAATGAAGTGTCCACATTTAAATTGCAATAACTTCTGAAGGTTATCCATACTACGCCGTTAGATTCGACTATCAAACATTATACCTTAAACCGAAAACCTGTTTCAATGTATATTTAGAAAAAGATTTAAAAGTGTTGAGGATGGATGTTACAATGCAAACATACTTAAAATATATAGTATGTTTAAACAACATAATTATTAATACCCTGAATCGATAATTATATTAATTCAATGGAAACAATCAATCTGCCTAGCCTTTTCCCAACTATGTTGGGGTCGGCTTCCAGTCTAACCGGATGCAGCTGAATACCAGTATTTTACATGGAGCGACTGCCTGTCTGACCTCCACAACCCAGTAACTGGGTAATACGATACCCCTTGGTAAGACTGGTTGTCAGACTTTCGGGCTTCTGACGACCCGTAACGACTGTCAAAGATTCACGAATAACAGCCGGGACCAACGGCTTAACGTAAAATTATATTAATTCAATGGAAACACCCTGACATAATAGTACAATCGTGGAAAATTAATATGATTTGTAAGGTCAGACTGATAATACAGTCAAATCTATCATAGAATTGATAGTAAACATAGATAGAGGTAATCCTTGAGTCATGGTTGTGTAGGACAGCCGTTAGAGAATGCCATGAATGGGTGGCATGGCTTATGGCAAGAAAGGAAAACAGAAGATACAGCTTAACGTCGTATTGAAGAAAGCTTAGTGGAAAATGAACTTACGTTCGATAAGAAAATCCTTGTAAGTTTTTTGTTACTGTTTTATATAATTCCAAAATGTGTTTCTTAACTTAAAGTGTAACTTATGTAACTTAATTGTCTTGCCTATCAGAAAATTATCAAAAATTAGGTGACGTAAGTATCAAAATTGTGCAATACTTCTTTCAGAGTCGTGCCTAATTGCGATACCCTTTTGATCTCTCTTATCTCTACCAAAATGTTATCTGAAGCATGTAATCGATATAAAAAAGTTTACATCAGCCGTGCAAACATTATCTGCAGTAGGTATAGATTACCAGCTAACTTCTCAACGATCTTCGGAAGTAAGGCTATCAGGGGTCAACGTAAATTGTTTCATGTTTAGTGACGTTAATTATCTTTCAGATACTTAGTAAGGATTAATGACGGCAATAATTGCCAATATTTTATATTAACTATCTAGTTTTGTTTAGAACTGATAAGCTACGTGACATGTGGTGAAGAAAAGTGACTATTAAAAACATGTTTTGAGTACATTAATGGGCATGTTATTAGTTTATTAATTGCATTGTTGTTCTCAATGACAATTTATGCTCTGATGCATATATTATACTATAATTAACTCAATCAAGTTGGACATATTACAACACGCATGCACTGTTAGGAACTTGTAAATTGCTATGCATCAGTTGGGTTTTTCAATTACTATCATACTATCATTAATGCTGGTGAGAATTGTAAGAAATTACCTTGGTACTTGATGAAGATAATAAGGAAGCGGTCGATCAAATGGAACTTTGACCAGGAACTGCTTAAACAATTTTAAGTATGAACGTCATCAGATTTGCTAAACATTTTTCGGTCGAAGGGATTTCCCACGAGTCGGTTAGCCTCAGTGAAATATCTGCCATACCTACTCGATTATAATTTATAAGTAAATCTGTAATTAAAGTTTGATGTGGTATCTATGTTTCAATTTCACAAGTATTGAATTTTAACGGATAATAATAATGACGTAGTTAATATTCGAATATTTGATTGTTGACACCACCACACCCACTTTACCTAGATAAGTAAATTTTTTTAGTGCGTAGTTAGATAGCTGATCGACTTAAAATCGAACGATGTTTTTGTAATCCTTTAAAGCGATTACCTACTTACAGGAGTTTTACAAAAACATAATTACTAAGCAACTAAATACGCACTAAGCGATTAAACCGCTCTAATCAGTCAATTTTGTTTTCAAAAACATTTGAAGCATCTATGAAAAGGATCGATCCATTTAGATCTAATCGTTGCAATTCGCTATCAACCGTGTAATCAATACATTTCACTTAGATAATTATTGGATTTTGAACTTACGTACCTTAAGAAGCGTGACTTTCAACATTTTTTACATATTCCCCGGCATTTAACATCTCATGGTTTACAACTTTGGAACTTGTTGAAGATGCATAAAAACTAACACAGAAAGTTAAGTAAGACAAGTGTTCTACAAAACATTTCAATTTCTATCTGTAGCTGGTGTAAGGATCAATAGCTACTTTGTCAGCTATGAGCCACATATTTACAATTATAATTTTTATATTAACATCAAGTAATTTTCCTATATACCTCAAGTAATTTTCCTTAGAACCTGGATTCCAGCTACATTTATTAATTCTTAAGGTCAGGTAATTAACATCGTAGCAGCAAACGGGTGCACGTTGCGCTGCCGTGATTGCAAACCTTGGCTCACATTGCTATTATCTTCGCATACTCAAACGACCTTATTTTCGCCCGTGCTAATGCTCTACAATCAGTAGGTTTACCCTGACGTATACTTGGAAATGGATTCTTGGAAGGAGAATTTTGTTCTTGTGATTCAGCCTGTAAACCCCTTTTAAGTTTTCAACATCTCAAGATGCGATGCTCCCAAGCCATCAAAACCAACAACTGGTCTGGATATCGTAATGGGTTTTAACCAGATGCACATGGATGGAATAATGTATCATGTATCCTTGCCACATCTGGAGTCTGGATGAAATACAACTATTGCTAACAGATGTGGCGAATGTATTAGTTCCTATTTGTGATAAAAATGTACATATGTGGAATAAAATTCCATTGGATTTCGAGTCTATTAGTACTATTAAACTTGCGCAGGTATATTTGCGACGACTTTGTACTTATGTATTTAATTAAAGAGTCACGGCACATCGGGCTATGGACCATTGTTTTAGGATTATAATGTTCGTTCTGTATTCGTCTCGGGGCAATTAATCATACCTTTGTAGTCGAACAAAGATACACGCCAGTAATAACTGAATTATTGGAATACATTACATTCAAAACAAAGAAGAACGAAATATTCAGTTTTGAAAAAAATTGTAGGGGTTTGAATTACAATTTTGGAAGAAAATAATGATTTACAGAATTGGTAATTGGTGAATTGGTGGTTGGTTGGTTGGTTGGTTAGGAATTGAGAGGATGACTTGATGACAAGATTAGATTTTAACATTACACAATACCAATGCAACAAATCACACCTGGAAATGTTTGAGACAAAAGTTCCACCATAAAACAAGATTGGTCTCTTACGAAAGCGGTTTTTTGTCCGTGATTGAAGTGAAAGCAAGAGACGACCCAGGACAAGTCTCCAATAATAGAAATAACATACGAACAGTGCTTATTGTTAGCCATGTAGGTAAAGCAATAACATTACCAGGGAAACATAAACTACTCGAAGGATATTGTGACAAACAATGAGACTGTTACACAACGGAGGCCGTTGATGACGTCAGGGAACGAAGTCCACCGTACCAATTGGAAAGTTCAACATTGGAAGCAAAACGTTTGCGCCAACTATTTGGTCTAAATTGTTGGTTGAAATTAGTCGTTAAATCTAAGTAGGCCAATTTGAGTGTTGATGAGTGCGAAGTGCAAAATTTTGCAATATTGCTAGGTCAAAAGTTTTAACATCTTCACAAATAACTTTCAATTCTTATTCGTTAATCCGATTCCTTTATCAGCAATTCAGCACAATAAAATAGAGCGTATAGTTTTTCAAGTCCATTACTTAGCTTGATTGAATTGCGCAAAACCACCGTTTTGCAGAATTTTGCAATGCAAAGTATACTTTCCATTCAGTTGCTGATAATGTCTATCTATTTTTGTTCTTATAATTTGTCGATTTCCTAAAGACACGTGTTTTGAAACGTGAATATATGCCAAAGTAGGTACCTAAGTAAATTTTTCCTAACACAATGGAGACGATGGTACCTATTTTAAACTATACATATTTATGCTTTTGGTCTACAGGAAAATCGCCATTAAGTATAACCTTTTTTGGATGGCAAGACAAGATAAACTTCATTGTGACCGTAATCTTTTTAAGGCTTGTTAGCATGTTGCAAGTGTTGCAACTTTTTGTTGTATTCATGTTCAAAATTTTATGTCGAATCTTAAGAAATTTGTCCTTTGCCATTATCTTGAAGCGCCCTCTTTAGAATAATGCCCAAAATAATGCTTTATAAAACCCACAAAAACTTAACTTGATTTTGTTTGAATTCGGCTACATAAAACAGTTGCTATTGCTAGGCTAAAAATCGTAACCCCCTCTATAAAATGTATTGGATATCCTTTAAATCGTTACGTAAACTCAATACCTAATACATTTTAAAAATAACAGATGATCCAATTAACCTCCTTAGTGAGTTATTAAAGCTACCACGTGGTGAGACAAAGTTAAAAATATAACTGTTGGAATTTGTACCACAGAGCAAAGAAACACTCATGTTTGTATCCAATGTTTCAGGGAGTTACAAACTTTACATGAGAAGATATAAAGTTCATTTCCGTTTGACATGATTTTTGTTGAAAATGAAATTGAACTGTAAGTTTTGAAATTGCTAATTAGAATAGTGTTTTACTGTGAATCATGTATCACTGCTGGGCTGCATTTATCACTTTCTATACAAACGATTTTCATTGGTGTCAGAAACAGCGTCTTTTCAACAAAACAGATGGATATTTTCTGTTATTTGATCTGTGCAATTGACCCACAGTCTGGACAATTTACACACACAATACCCTCTACATTGAGAGTCCAAAGGTTCATAGATTAAATTCAACTCTAAAAGCAGAATCTAATTCGTCACGTGAAAAGTTAAAGCGGTACACTGAAAAAAGACTTCTATCTAAACACCACAAGGTTGAAATTGAGTTTTCAGGTTGGAATCACGCCTCGTGCACGTGCGCCCGCGCACGGTAGAGAGTTCACAGCTGTTGTTCAAACAGTGGACTTTGGACCCGAGCCCACAATCACCGGTGTAACCGCGTGAATAACGTCTAACGAACGGAACGACTCGTTGATTTGTTAGGAGATAATGTTTGATTGAGTCATCTTTTTACTTCATCGATCCACGGTTTATCTGCCAGGCTGCCTGCATATGCGTACAGTTATCGTGTTCCGAACTATTTCACAGAGGCTTTAATAATGCAAGATTATGTTTCGTCATGATTATAATAAAAATACTGAAATTGCATGCAGAATAAGAGACACTTAGGTATAAGTACGAGTAGAGAGACCTGCAACAATTGTAGTTGCCGTAATGAAGGTGGATAGATCTAGGTAGATATCGAAAGGGTTGAAGTAGCAAGACTCGAATTCTACAAATAATCTTCTGTTCAAGATTGAACTTAGGTTGGGGCCTTAAAAATGTAAAATATCTATGGTGGGGGCAGACTCTGTATTATGGTAATCTTTAAGGAGAAGTTTTAGGTGTTTTTTACCTACATACTGGAGTCAAATGCAGATAGATAAGGTACCCGAAACGATCAATAGTCATCAGTTTCTAATGTGTATAAGTACTTGGACTTTTAATCGTATTCAGTTATCAGTATAACTTTGCTTCGAATTGTCAACTTTACTGAATAGGTATGTACGATTAAAAGTCCAAGTATAATATTATTGTCAATTGCATTTGGTAGAGTGATAGAGATAGACGATCAATTAGCGCATCAATCAATCACGTAAAAAATGAGAATTGCAATCATTGATATAATAATATATAAGTCAATGATTGCAATATTGATCGTGATGACACCAAACTTCATTCTCTTCTTTAAAATTGTAGGTCAGTGCTCTTAAAATCCACTGTTATATTAATAAGTATGAGTAAGTTTCTTACGTGACAAGACTCACGAGTGGACGGCAGAGTATGTGGAGTATCTATCTAGTATTTATACATGTATTCATATAAGCCTTAGTGTATTTATTTGCACGTTCAACATAACAAGCTATACCTATCAATCACTGTGGATTTTAGGAAACTCCGCCTAATTCGCAAATTATTTATCAAGAGGACGTAAATTGAACTCGTAATCATAATATCTAGGTAGGTAGGTATAGGCACTCTCCTTTCTACTGGAATTTGAATCTGTTTGAAGCTTAACTCGGCAGATGTCTGAGTAGGGCTTATCAGTAGTGAACCTATGGGGTTCGCAACTAAGCCCCAACCTTCCAACTCGCTGGGGTTTTGGGTCTAAAGTTAGCCCTACTCAGACATCTGAGGAGTTAATACTTTCATAGTTTCATTCATGAAATGAAGTCGAATGCGAACTCATCTATAGTAAGTTTGTACTTAGGTAGGTACCAAGCCCATTTCTGTTCAACATTTATTAATATAAAATATGAAGAAAAGACAGGCACAGGGCAAGACTATTCGTTCGAGAGATTAGGTTGTGCAATCTTTATGTTACAAGTCTGTTTTCAGCTTGTTGCTATGCTCTATTGCGGCATTTCGCAGAATATTTCCTTTGCCTATGTTGAATCTCCAAAACATTCATGAGGATCGCCATAAATTCAAAATGTATCGATTTTATTGGCTGGCTGGAAACCAGCCAGTATTTAGATAAACGTCTCAAACTTTCAGGCGGAAAAAAATACGATTAACAAAAAAAACCACGTAAATCTATTTTGTGTTTTCTAATGAACCATGACCACCTTAACACCTTGTGCATTTTGAAATAAACAATAGAACGATAATATATAAGAATGATACGTTTATTGCATTTCGTAGCTATCACGAAGGTAAAACGTGTAGAATGCCATTTGCCGGGTCCAAAGTCCGCAAGGTAAACTGACGTCGCCGTCGCCGAGCAAACGTGTCTTGAACAATGCTTTTGTATATTTAATTAGATAATGCTCTCACTATCTGGGTATACTTAATTGGAATTATTGTAGGTACTTGGGAAATTCATAATAATAGATTATTTTAATAGAACAATCATGTTACGTCCGCAAAACATGCTGTTACTAATTATTTTTTGGCGTTTTTTGGTTCATATCCGTTGCTTATTGCTATTCCTTTGTTCTGAACTTGAAAATAATGTTGTTAACATTAAGAAAAAGTTGTTGTTTACTTTGTAAACATCTGAAACTCTGAAAATAAACGCTTAGAAGTTGCAGTAAATAGAAAAACAATGTTGTAATCGTTGTATAAGTATTCTTACCTTTTCAAGGCAGTCCTGTCCAATTGCATTGGGTTCCACTTTGACTTCCAAAATCACAGAATTGGGCTGGCTAACTAACCACATTTTGTCAAAATCTTAGACGAAAACCGAATAAATTAGACTGTAAAAGAGGTCGAGTAGTTTATTAAGAGTTAAGTATTTAATTCCGCGGTATAACACTTGGTCAACAATGTTTGTCTCACTCGCGTAAAAAAAATATTTAAAAATGTCTTTCTTATTTCGCTCTGCGCAATGTTTATCGCGTATTCTTTGTGGAAGTAAAACTGTGAATACTTCCATACGACGGCCATACTACGTTAAGTTTGCCTCCGAAATGATAAAGAAAACAGTGACGTTACTAACGCGGGGGGCGCGGACTCTGTACGTTGGTGTTGATCTAAGTAAATAGTGTGTTTATTCAATATTCATCACTGCTTTTGCACAGCAATTCAGACAGCGTGATGCGAACAAATACGTCGATGAACACAATGCAATGCGATTTCAGTGAGACTCCAATCGTTTGTTCCCGCACAGAATTGATGTTTTGTCTCGTTCAAGCGCGGTGCGAGAAGAGAGATAGAGCTATCGGCGAAGCCCTCAGTCATGATTGTCATGAATTTCTATTCTTGTTATTTATTTTTGTTGTTTGTTGTACTTATTAAAGATTATAGGGAGCAAAATTAAATAAGTTGATAAAAAATTATTACTTGAACAAGGTTATCATAATTTGGGCCCTACACGAAACCACTTTTGTGTGAATGTGAACAAAAATGTATATGATAGATTACGTAAAATTGACACATTTTGAATTTACCGCTAAATATAAATTTTCTTACCACAGACAAAATATAACAAGTTTGACGCACAGACTTTTAACGTTAGGTCTGTGGTATGACGACATTTGATAATAGATATTTATGGTTTTAAAATAATAAATTAATTATTTGTCTTTTAAAATTGAAAACAGAGTTGAAACTCAATAAATTAATAACAAATTGTGATCAAACAAATACACTCTGCACTATTGTATGCCCTGCACCGCCATCTATTTCGTAATAAAATACTTACATAGAAAACGTTTCATCGTACGGTAGTAAATTCACTAATCATTTTTGATTTTGTATATTATAAATTAAAAATCAAGTAAGGTTTAATTATATTATTTTTTCTAACTTTATGTAATAATCATTTCCAACGGCAAAAAATATTAAAACTTACTTTCAATTCAAACATTCTAATCATCGAAAATTAATAGTTCCGTTCCTCGCAGAAATACAGAAGCACGAGCTGCTGACAGCGCCAATCGTGACAACATGGTGGAACTAAAGTAATCATATGACTTTCGTCACGACAATCTACTGCGCCTATTGATTTGTGTCTTGGTCTTGATTCTCGCTCGACATAGTTTTTGTGTATATCAGAAATGGCGAGTCAGACACAGGGAATCCAACAACTGTTGGCGGCTGAAAAGCGGGCTGCCGAAAAGGTCTCAGAGGCAAGGAAGCGTAAGTTATTTTTATAGCAATGCGTATTTTACAATTTAGCCTTGTTTGTGCCTTCCCACAGTTACTGTAGAAGTTGCCATGTTCAATCATCAATTCTCGTTTCGTTGCTCAAATTATCTGGTTCTATGTGGAGGAATCTTGATGTAATCACGATTTTTATGTACTTACAGTAGTTGGCTTTCTTTCGGGGCGTGATCACATGATTTGTACATTCCACTCGCTGCTTGAGTACTGAATCGATTGATAACAGCATCTCAGTACCTTTAATGTCTCTAAATCATCGTGATTGCTAATTTTGAAGACATTTTAGGCCTAGCGTCGGTAACAGGGTTGTTACTGCAGTATTTTTAGAAATAATCCATAAATGAAAGATTGTGCACTGACAAAGTCATAGGTACCTATCATTTGTCATAATCACCCATTTAACAACTTCAGAACCTTCTTCATTGTTTCATAATTCTTTTTTAATTCTAATCATGGAATTATCCAGGCTGCAGCCCCTGTACTTGATTCATTAAAATCCAGTTTCTCCAAAATATGTTATGACATCATCATGTTCCTTCACAATCTGTGAATACCTATATGTAAGTCAAAATAGTTGGTATTGGTATGCAAGTAGGTATACTTCCTATGTATTTTTACGTATGTTTTAGGTGTCTCAGAGGTATGATTGTTACATTAGAGTTTGAAGTTGCTACTATAATATGTACTTTAATTCTCTCATTAAAAAGATAAGCTTGTTTCATAATTATTTAAGCTTAACAAAACCAACTAATGTCTGTAAATCTACCATCATACATCTTAAATATACCTCAAGTTTATCAGGAAAAAGTTACCTAGGTACAGACAGCAGCAGCTCAAGCCACCCGAAACTGTAAAATTTTCCCTATCAACCTTGAGCGTAATCACAGATTAATACAGATGGGACACTCCGCAAAATCATTTAAATAAAAAGCGACTCTTGCTACAACACAATAAAGTGCAATAAGGTTACAATTCTTATTACCTACAGTTATATTCAACTTCCAAGTGGCCTATCTTTCTATCGCGCAACTCTTATACCTTCTGACCTACTGAATTAGCCCCGTGGACGAGGGATAAACTGCGGAGTGTCCCATCTGTATTAATCTGTGGTAGCTTGATGTGCTGGCGTCTGTACCTAAGAAAAGTGTCAAGTTGTGTTTCAGTTAAGTAATGCATTTTAAGCCCTAAATGTGATCAACTGATGTCATAATGACAGTTAACCGTCATCAGCTGGTCTCATAATATTGATGGACCTATAGTTAATTTAATACTTTTGTGTTACAGGGAAAGCAAAACGCCTAAAGCAGGCCAAGGATGAGGCCCAAGAAGAGGTTGAGAAGTACAGAAGTGAACGCGAGAGGCAGTTCAAAGAGTTTGAGGCAAAGGTAAGGCATAAACTGTACAACGAGACCTTAAATTCTCTATGGTTGTTAGTTGTTACCATGTCAAGACAACAGTGAAGGCCATAGGTTAGTCTAGGTTTCAATGAACGTGTCCTAGAATTGTACTTTTTTATGTTACGAGTTGTTTTATCAGTTTCCCTCCGACAGATTTGATAAATGGCAACTTGTTATCTATCTAAGAATATTAGATAATTTTATGTTTCTAACATAACAGAATGTGATTTAAAGTTATATTTATAATTTGTAGTTGCTATGAATGACACAATTACACATTATCACAAAAAAATTTGCTTTAGTGTCTGAATTTTTATATATTTAATTTTTACTTTTTTTTTCAAATGCTCATATTGAGCAAAATTAATCTGATTAGACTTAAAGTCAACGCCAAGTCCTGAGCATAAATTATTGAAAAGATTACGAGAATTATAATGGAATTTCATAGTAAAGTTATTTAGAGTGGAAATTAACATACTGAGGCCTAGATCTAATAAGAGTTTCTTAGTATGTACAGTGGACTGCCTCTAAAATTTTAATATAACTGGGGTACCCAATTGATGCAGCCCACTGTACTTCAACTAAACATTGCTATCACTGTCGCACAACTGCCAAAATTCAAGTGCATGATAGAGATGGAAACCTAAGTTAAAGCATGTGCTAGGGCTAAGTTTATAGATCTCGGCTTCACTCTAGTTCTCAAATTACGTCCCAGTACCTTTCTTTCGGCCATATTATAATCCCCTATTTGCATACAGAGTGGGGGCCATCTTTCCTTTAAATGTTCATTGCCTTAACCAAAATGTTCTGTGTTTAGCACATGGGAACTCGGGAAGGCGTTGCGGCTAAGATCGATGCTGAGACGAAGACCAAGATTGAAGAAATGAACAATAAGGTTAAACAGCAGCAAGAGCCGGTATGTACACACGTTTATTTTCTTGTTTTTAGGGTTCCATACCAAAATGGCAAAAAACCCTTATGGTGCGGCTCAGTCTGTCTGTCCCTCTGTCACAGCTGGATATCTCAAGAACTACTAATGCTATTGAGTTGAAATTTGGAACAGATTTAAGTGATGTTTGCCAACTATTTTGCAAATAAGAAAGAAATAAAAAATATTTTTTTTGCAACAGAAAATTCTTTAAACGATTTTTTTAAGAATTTTCAGTCTGTCTACTGTCTGGCTACTAGGGCATGTGGGGTTTAATATAAATGAAAGGGCGCTGTTTGCAAACATTTTTTTTTCTTATTTTTAGTCCGCATAGTTTTCGACTTTTGATGAAAAATGTAAAAAAAATATTGTTCCCCCTCTTCATCTCCGAAGTTTGCATAGAGAAAAATCAGAAATTATTCTTTGTGATAGAAGTTTATAAAAAGATTACAGGAAAAATAAAAAAGTGCCTCTAAATAGCACACTTTTTAGATAGGCACGAAATAGGCTCTCGGTGCGCGAGTCCGGCTCGCTCTTGACCGATTTTTTATGTAATTATGTAAATGGAAGAGACAATACTGCAGGTAGTCTGTAGTATTGTCTCTTCACAGTTTAATCAATGTAAAGGTTGTTTTTAAAAGATCGCTGTTAGCGATAAGTCCCGAGACCACCCATTTTGTCACCCTTGTTTACAACAACCTGCATAATTATTACGAAGCAATTTGATCCATGTCCTTGTCTATACAACAGTGAATTATTTTTTATGTCGCTACAACTCCCAAAGGTCCCCAAGATACAGGGAACTACCTAGTTTGGGGAACACCGTCCAAACAATCTTACTGTCCAGATAGTTACAGATAAAATAAGAAATAATTTTAAGGTCATCTTTGTAACAATGAACCTAATATACTTTGTTTTATTTTTGCAGGTGATCAAGGATATTCTCGGCCTGGTGTATGACATCAAGCCGGAATTGCACACCAACTACCGCATCTAAGCATAAATGTTGTAATATCCGTTTGTTGTGTATTAAACATTTTGCATCACCAGTCTATAGTTGTTAACTTTACGGTATTTCTGTTTATTGATAGGCACTTAGCGCGGCAGTCTCAAATACGCGGGAAAAACGGGCGCCAAGAATCGATCAAAAATCGATTCGAGGCCAATCGTGATTAAAAAACATCGATTTTGACAGTAAAACTTTGCAGTCCATTTCGATATCAAATGTCGAAATCGGCCTGTGATACTTCGCCAATATTACTGGTCATCAGAAATGGGGATTACTGTTAAAACACGCGGGAACATCTAGCCGTCAGCTGTAAATACAAGTATCGCTTGGTTTTGTCCTATTTATAAAATAATCATTCAATAATCTTATGTGTTAAGAGATCAGCTCGGTATCATTCCAAAATACGTTCGAAGGTCCGAATAAGAACACAAAAAAAATGTACCTATAATCTTAAAATTGTATGTTATTCAATGTTGTATGTTGAATAGAAAATATATAAAGTTTTAAAAATGAATTTTAATGGTCTTTTCTTGAATAGTGACGAGTGTGTACAGTATTAGTGAAATATAAATGTTAATGTATAACGTTTACATTGTTTTATTTTATTACATTGTGACCATTGCAGGTGGATTTTTTTTCTGAAATAAAAATCAAGTTACAAATAGGTATATTGATTCTACTAATTTTTCATGAACTTCACCGCGACTGCAACAATGACCTGCAATTAAAACAAATACTTTTAGTTAATACTACTGATACTGGAACTTTGCGACTCTAAACATAGCTATGTAGCGTCTTATCCAGCCGTATATTTTTGTGGCCATTCCACGTTCTCCATTAAATCGACAAAATGTATGGAACAGCTGATTTTTTTTTCGCGATTCGTTGGTCCCATAGAAAAAATGATGAGTACAATGACCCCTTTTCGGGTTTAGGGTAAACAAAAACTAATCTATACTAATATTATAAAGAGGAAAGATTTGTTTGTTTGTTTGTATTGAATAGGCTCCGAAACTACTGGCCCGATTTAAAAAATTCTTTCACCGTTGGGAAGCTACACTATCCCCGAGTGACACAGGCTATATATATTTTCAAAAAAATTAGGGATCCTTACTAAAACTCCAATAATGTAACCCGAGGTGTAAAAAAATTACCTAAAAAATTCCTTACATCGCGTGCGCTGCGAAAACTATTGATGATAGAACAAAATAATGTACTACGACTTTGCAGAACACATCATTATCTACAAAAAATGCCGCGACATCATATGTCTAGCTATTATAGTTATGTCACAATAAGTGTACTTTTATTTTAAAAAAATAATTGTAATGCCGGCACTAGAAAAGGCTCTTTATTTTTCCCTTTTGGTATTAATCCTTATCAAAATAAAATACTTCACATTCAAGACTGCTTCAATACCTTTATATAACTTTTTGAATTATTCAATTCGGACATTCCATTCGAAAGATACCACGACTTTAAAAATGTAAGTATTAGAAAAAAGTGGCGTGGTCGCCGCTCACCTAGCTCGGCTAGCTAGGCAGCCACCGCCAGTGGTGAGAGGGTGAGGGGAGGGGTTGGTGAGGGAGTGAGGGGAGAAGGGAGGTGTTGGTGAGGTGGAGGTGAAGGGGAGAGGGAGAGGATGGGGACGCGGTGAAGGGGGTGCGAGAGCGGGTTGGCGGAGGTTAGCGGAACAGTGATGCGGTGAGGGTGGTGAGAGGGAGGGGCGAGAGGGATGAGAGGAGAGGGGAAGGGGGTGACGGAGAGAGGTGAGGGGGAGGGGCGAGGGGAAGTTGTGGTGAGTGGGAGTGGGAGGGGAGGGGTAAGAAAACTCCTGTCGTGCGTCGGAGCTGACACACACACTTTTTTTTTTTGTTTGTTTGAACGCGCTCATCTCTGGAGCTACCAGTTGGACTTAAAAAAAATCTTTTTGCATTTGATGCAAGTCTAAAGGAAGCCTATACGCATATTTAACATCACTCTAAGACCCTTAAGTGCCGAACAAAAAGAAAAAAATCAGAAAGTACGCTAAGCGAAAACGAAGCAATAGTGCGAGCAGGCAATGCGTTGCGATTGCGACGGGGTGGGTCTAGGGAACAAGAAATTTCACGCGGAGGAAGTCGCGGGCAGAAACCAATTTATAAATGCGAAAGTAACTCGGCCTGTTACCTTATCACGCCTTAACGGCTGAACGAATTTGGATGAAAGGGATAGAGATAGACCATTGACCTGATTAGCACCTTAGCACATAGGATAATACGTTTTATTCCAGTAAGTAGTACGTTCCCGTGAGACGATTTTCAACATCCACGCAGGCGAAGCCGCGGGCAACAGCTAGTTAGTCATAAGTATGAAAATTGAAATTTATGCTTTTGGTAAGAAATAAAATTAGAAAACTAGGGGTTGATTTTAAAATACACAAAAATGCACGGATTTCGTTAGAAATTATTACCTACAAGAAATAACTTTTGAACAAGTGGATACTCGGTCTTAAGTTTTTTTTTATTTGAACGTGACTGGCATAGTAAATTTTAACTAAACAAACTCCCCCCACGCCGCGTCTGTCTGTCTGTTTGAATGAGATAAACTCAAAAACTATTGAACGTATTTTTATACGGTTTTCACGTTTTCAGCAATGGACAGTGATTCAGTGTTTTTGTCTAAATTGGCTGAAATATGACGATGATTGTTGAAGATGTCGTGAAAAATCATGCCGACTGGAACACGGCAACGATATATCGTAAGGATTTGAGTTTGCACAGTTATATCGGACGGCTTTATGTTCTCCACATGTAAGTACGCTGAACGTATACATGTAGAGAACATAGGGCCGTCCGAACGTACTACGTTCCCATGGAATACTTTCTATCATCCTCGCGGGCAAAAGCTAGTGTTTTATATAAACGTAAAAAAACATCCGATGGAAAGTTGGATGGAAAACATCATCATCAGTACCTAGTTGTGAACCTATGGGGTTCGCAACTAACCCCCAACCCTCCCCCGCGGTGGGGTTTAGGGTCTAAAATTAGCCCTACTCGGACATGAACTGAATTTGACCGGCTCCTAAGTGTAATTTTAAAAATCTTAATGTTTTCATGCGTGGTTATATTAATATGACGATTCCATAAATCATGATAACTTATCGATGACTAAAATCCGCGCCATTTTGATTTTATAAAAACAAAACCTTTAACCACAGCGCGACCTAGAGCCGATAGACAAATCGTGCATTAAAATCTACCAAGCCGTTAGGATGCTTCGAGGGTTTAAAGAAACTCACATAAGTACAAAGATACAAGCTATACGAGTGAAAAACATAACCCTGTCTTAGTTGTCGTGCAGCCGCTAGCCGGCGGGCCAGAATGGTAACACACTATCGGAATCTGAATGATTTTGAAGCAAATTGCTAATCCATTGCTTCATATGTTCGCAAATTTTTTCCACTCGACAACGTAAATTAACGCAATGAATGTTGTTGAACTGTCAAAATGAAACCGATTCCGATTGATAGTGTGTTACTGAACCCTGATTGCGTAACACACTTCCTGTCAAAATTAAAGCCATTGCAACTGAGTAATGCCGGGGCTACACTATACGTCAACGTCAATGCCCATAAACGCTTTAAACATCGCGGTAATTGATCCGTTGTTCAACACGATGAATTGAGTGTGGCCACTCAATTCATCGTGTTGAACGACGACTTGAACGGTCAACGTCAATTCTCATTGAATTCACACCCCTCGTCCATCGGCCACACATCGGCAATGTGAATGCCGTTGCCAAATTATCGTCGTAGGGGTGGCTACACCTACGGTTGTCGCCCTTCAACGCGATGATCGTATAGTGTTTAAGTAATACGCAATTACCCCACCGGAACTGTGTGGATACAACATTCACACACATAGGTACTGTGTGGCCTACGGATCTGCTTTCATTTGTCCGTTATCCGTTATGATAGTACCTAATCCTCGTGATCCTTATCCTAATACCCACTTCGGCTTAATCTTCTTCTCGCCAATTTTGTCGAGCCAGTCGGCGACAGGTCCCACGTTGGAGAAGACGGCTGGCTGGTCGGGCTGGTCGCAGCGTTTGGACGAGAATGACAGCACGCCGATCAACCGGCCGTCCATGACAGCGGGGCCGCCGGCGTCGTGCTGAAAGGAAGGGGGAGAGATGAGTCTACGAATGAATGCTAGGAGGTAGCTTAGGTACTTTAAAATTCCAAAGATATGAGCACCGTGTGTAACAAACTCACTGTCAATTGTGACAGTGAGTTTGTTTACATATGGTTACCTACACATAAAAAAAAACCGGTCAAGAGCGAGTCGGACTCGCGCACCGAGGGTTCCGTACCGATTTCTGAAAAAGTGTGCTATTTAGAGACATCGTTTTATTTTTCCTGTAATCTTTACATAAACTTCTATAACATAGAATAATTTCAGATTTTTATCTTTGCAAACTTCGGAGATAAGGGGGGGAACGGTATTTTTTTTTACATTTTTCGTCAAAAGTCGAAAACTATGCGCCCTAAAAAAAAAGAAAAAAAATGGTTGAGAATATTCAAACAGCGCTCTTTCATATGATACCCCACATGCCCTAGTAGCCTTAGTTTGAATTTTTAAGACCCCCTTTTAGTCCCTATTACAAAAAAAAATATTAATATTTTTACCTTTTCCTTATTTGCAAAATAGTTGGGTAAACGTCATCTAAAACTATTCCAAATTTCAAGTTGATAGGATTAGTAGTTCTTGAGATATCCAGCTGTGACAGACAGACAGACAGACTGAGTCACACCATAAGGGTTCCTTTTTTACGATTTTGGTGCGGAACCCTAAAAAGATTTTGGAGAAAATTAATAATTCATTGCTTCACATTTTTGAAAAATTCTGCTCGACAACGTAAAATAACGCAATGAATATCGTTGTATTGTCAAATTGCTATGCCTAACATCACGGCTGGCTGTATGAAGGGTTAGGCAGAGGTTTATGTACCTATCGTACTCTCGCATTTCGCCAGTTTAGTTGTTTGTTGGTTCGCCATTGTTAGTTTCTTACGCGATTACGGTTTGGTCAGCAGTCAGGACCTTGCCACTAACAGCGGTAATTATACATTTTAGTATATTTGATCTTATCGTTCACCGCCCCGCGCTAAGCTACCGCTGATTAGCGGAAAGGTCCTCTCCGCAATTGCGTAATCAACTAACAATGGCGGGTCGAGCGCTTGCAGAACCCAAAATGCAGTGTAGACCATACCTACAAATGAAGGGTCCACTGCAATAATGATGAATGTCCATTGTCGTTTGTTTTAAGATAACTGGGTTTTAAATTTATAATCGGTGTGAAAAAACTCGGACCGGAAGATAATGAAATGTTGTTTATGAAAGTTAAAGTATATGTATTTATTTATTATTTCTTTGACAGCAAGATGGCGGTCAGTGCGAGGCGCCTGCGACTGGACATTCATCGTTATTGTCGTGAACACCTGTGACGTTAAGCGTTCTAGCCGTGTAGCCAAAATATTAAAAACGTTTTATCTCGGGACTGTCAGCGATATTGCTAAGTTTGTAAACGCGATTTCATAACTACATAGTCAAGTGACCGAATGGCATTACTGAATAAGAAAAAATGTTTTTTGGACATTCATCATTATTGCAGTGGACCCTTCAAATGTTAGAGAAGTCTTAGTTTCAATCAAGTTTTTAACTCACGTTACAAACATTTTTCGGTATCGTTATGAATCCTGCACAGAAGTTTGAACGTGTTACCAAAGATCTGTGAACATAATAAATAAGTAAAGAAATTAGTTACTTCCTAATTAACGTAGGTAGATGTTTCTGTACCTAACCAACTCTATAGCGAATGTTTATACATTCGATACCTATTGATAAGACATTTTTCTTCTTGTCAAGAAACTGGGTTCTTAGCCTAATTCGGAAGGTTGGAACGACTAGCGATACGCGAAACTGATGTTGGGGAATCTTACCTTCCGTAAACCTCTTGACAATCTGCTGTGTCGTACACCGGGAGCGTGACTTTTTGCAGCAGCACCTGTCCTCCTGAGCCGTCGATACCCTGGAACAAACGTTCAACCGTCGCTGCAGCTCCAAATTAAGCAAAGAACCTTCAGGTCCACTCATTCCACCTCACACAACACATCTATTGACAGGTCACTTCACCGAAGTTTTTACGGTGAGATTTCTAGTACAGAAGAGATCGGCAAGTTCCAGGTTTAGGTACAGAATAGATCGGCAAGTTCCAGGTTTAGGTACAGAATATATCGGCAAGTTCCAGGTTTAGGTACCGAATAGATCGACAAGTTCCAGGTTTAGGTACAGAATAGATCGGCAAGTTCCAGGTTTAGGTACAGAATAGATCGGCAAGTTCCAGGTGTAGGTACAGAATAGATCGGCAGGTTCCAGGTTCAGGTACAGAAAAGATCGGCAAGTTCCAGGTTTAGGTATAGAATAGATCGGCACGTTCCAGGTTTAGGTACAGAATAGATCGGCACGTTCCAGGTTTAGGTACAGAATAGATCGCCTAGTTCCAGGTTTAAAAACAACCATCTTACCAGAACAGATCCCCAACCGAGGAACATGATTTGGCTATCAACGGGAACAATTCGATCCCGTGCGAAGTTTATCTTCTCGATCGAAAGGTCCTTCCTTCCGAAGGTCATGTTTTTATGCATCTTCAGCACAGCGTAATTGAACTCCAGGGTTTGTGGCTTGTAGTTGGGGTGGAAGAAGATTTCGGAGACGCGTAACAATTCGCCTCCTGAGCTCGCGTTTGTGGAGCCAACTCTTACTGTGAGCATCTTCACGTACTCTCGGAAGAATCGGTTGTTGTATTGACTGTGGGTGGATAAGGAATTATTTAACTGGTAGTAATACAGCTCTTTATGAAGGAGCTCGATAAAGTATACTACTCACACGTAGGTATGTCTGCCGTCATGCAACATAAGATACGTGAACAGACCACACGGGCTCTCTTTCAAGGAAGCCGGTGTAACTGCAGGCACTTACCAGACTTTCTGCTTTCTCTCTGCGATGGCAACGCATCTGCGATCCCTCTAGTAGGCATTGACCACTCCCCATCACAATGGACTTATAGAGGCATGAGGATCCTCCGATCGGACGGGTGTTGTGTCTGGTGGGCTACTGCCCGACGGTTGATGTCAGGACGTTGTGTATATGCTAGTCGCGCGGTAAACTCTGATTGCGCGATGCAGGATTGCGTGACGTCAATGTGACGCGTAGTTCGTATGTGGCGATGTAGATTCCGCCACAGACTAGTCGGCTTTTTCCATATAAAATCGTTCAAGCAAAAATGTTGACGACTTACAGTTGCAAGCAGTGAGCGGCAGTAAGGACCTTGTCCCTGCCAATGATGACGGCGCCGCACCAGAGCTCGTTATTGACCAGGAGAGCAGCCATGTAAGGGAACTCCTCGATGGTGGCCACCTCGTCCGGGTTGTAGATGCGGCGGTAGCGACGATCCAGAACCAGGCGTTTGGTAGTTGTGGTGGTCGATTTAGTTGCTAGAGGTAGGAGAGTTTTGTTTTATAGCTGCTTAAGGCGAGTAGTGCCACCAACAAGCGCCACCATTGGCAAAAAAAATCATAAGTCTGGAGATATGGAACATTTTGTTTCCTATGTTCACATTTTTAGTCAGATGAGATATATTTTTTTTGTGTGGGTCTGTGCACGGATATCGAGGTCTTTGACAGTCGTTACGGGTCGTAAGAAGCCCGAAAGTCTGACAACCAGCCTTACCAAGGACTATCGTATTATCCGCTTACTTGTGGAGGTCAGATAGGCAGTCGTTCCATGTAAAATACTGGTATTCAACTACAACCGGTTAGACTGGAAGCCGAACCCAACATAGTTGGCACAAGGCTAGGCGAATTGATTTTTGAATTTTATATAATTTTTTAAAATCAAAAAATAGGGGAATGGCGGTCATTTAAGGAAAAAAACTCTGTATTCTTTTTATACAAGGTGCAACTTAAACAACGCACAACCTCTTAAGGGGTCATTGTGATCTTTATTATGAACAACTTTTACTATGGGACCAAACTTGAAATTGCGTAAAACAAATCAGATGTTCTCTACATTTTGACGAATTATGCGAGCATAAATTTAAGAAGAGAGATAAGATAAGATAAGAAGAAGATTTCATCTTTGGTTAATCATAAAACTGAATATTAATATAAAATGTTTGCATGCCGAATGGTGAAATATGGCTGTGCTTTAATGTATCATAAATAATCATAATTCATAACACCTATTATGTATTACCCATATTTGCAAAATATGAAATGTCTATTCTAATCTAGTGTCTCGTGTTGCGAGCTGACTGAGTTTACCTGTCGCTGCCTGCTTATTTACCTTTACGAAGTTCTTTTAGTATTTTGTTGCGTCCTGCCTTGTTACTATGCACCGTTTTCATCAAGTTATTGAAGTGACCGCCATTTCCCAGTGAACGCAATTACCCCTATTTAGCCTAGTAAGACAACTTTAAAAAATTAGAGATCGTAAAAAGAAAAATCAAAAGCCTTACTCATATCAGGTGTAACGATGTTACTGGCTTCATCCATCCCCTGGTGATTAAACTCTATGGGCAGCCCTTCGAACTGCTTCTTCTTCATCACCATGTTGTCGTGTCTGCGATACGGCTTCTTTGCAGGGTCTTTATTCAACATTTCTTGTTATCACATTGCATATAAAAAGATAGCATACTTAGCCGCACGAATCTATGCCTCACGCGCATTCACGCCTCTCTTCCCCAAAACCCTTTCGCCAGTTATGTCTCATGTAATTGGGGGTATCATCAAAGTCCCGATCTCAAACTCAAACTCAAAACATTTATTTCAAACTAGCTGACCCGTCAGACGATTGTCCGGTTAAAATTTCAATTTCGATTTTTCGGCTGTTCCTTTGGGTTTACTAATTTTGTTTTTTCCTAAACCACTCCAGTAATGAGGCGAACAAAACAACAACAAAAAAGAAACTTGAGAGGTGTCAAGGGACACCCGGATGGAACGAAGTTCCTTTCGATTAATTAGTGAAGGAATTGTAACAAAATTTTATTTTTATACTTATCATCATCATCATCATCATCATCATCATCATCATCATCATCACCACATCATCATCATCATCATCATCATCATCATCATCATCATCATCATCATCATCATCATCATCATCATCATCATCATCATCATCATCATCATCATCATCATCATCATCATCATCACCATCATCATCATCATCATCATCATCATCATCACCATCATCACCATCACCATCATCATCATCATCATCATCATCATCATCATCATCATCATCATCATCATCATCATCATCATCATCATCGCGACACCACACTGTTCAATGCGAAATAGAAATGAAAATATCTGGCTTGCTTTCTATAAGAGAGAGAGAGAGAGAGAGAGACAGACAGAGAAACATGCGCACGCCGCACGGCTTACAATAGCTACCTATAGCAAAAAGTGTCGTAACAACTTTTCGTGAGACTTTTTTCCGTCTAGCCCCCTTTCACAACGCGCGATAAGGAACTTCGTTCCAAAAATCATATCGGTCGAGCCATATATTTTTGAGTTTTTGCGAGACTATGTAAGGCAATTGATTTTTATATAATTAAGTATATAGATAAACCATTAAAATTACCAACGAATTAAGAATACAGGCACTTTTGAATTGTCAAGAGGTCGGTCAGTCAGAAAGATGAAGCTAGTTGCCCATTCCAAAGCGTAGAAGGTTCACTTCCTAAGGAGAAGAATGGGCAAGAAACTCCACGGACACTCTTCTATACCAAAATATTGGATATAAGTACATCATTCATGTTGAAAATATACACGTGAGAACAATGTAGAAAGACGTGCACGTTAAAAGCGTCCGTAATAAAAAGTTAAAAGCTAAAAACAATTGAAACAATTAAGTAAATTAAAAAATAAGCCGTGGCAGCTAAGAGACGACCAGTCCCAACTGACGGCGCCCGTTCACGAACATGACGCATGGATCAGCACCATACCAACAGCTCAACAATTGAAGGGAACTTAATGATCCAACACACACGCCACCACCAGCGAGACGTGCGAGTCCCAGGCTGCTAATACCTAAGTAATTTCTGGTGGCAAAAACCCTACAACGCTTTGCTCGACATGGGAATCGAAGCCATGGCAGAGCCTTGATTAGCAGCCGCGGTTGCGTCCACGAGTCCCAGGTAATACGCAATTGAATAAAGAAACTCTCTTTATCGAAATAATATTGGCATAATAAGCCTGTGCGGTTGTTGAACTTACCTTCTTCAGACAAATCAGAGAAGGAATATTCTACGTGTGGCGTGGGCGTCGCGTATGTCAGGGAATTTATCACTAAAAAGAGTATGGTCGCCATTTTTCGAAATGGCCGCCCCGCCATTTTGTTTCTTGATTCTGTTGATCACTAATAAAAATATATAGTAAAAACTTTAGTGCCAAAAAGACTATACAGGGTGACATTGAACACATGCGACAAAATTTAAGGGGGTGTTCTACGCATCAATATGAACAACTTTTACTATGGGACCAAACCTGAAATCGCGAAAAAAAGATCAGCTGTTCAGTACATTTCGACGAGTTTGATGTAGATAAATGTACTGAACAGCTCATTTTTTTTTCGCGATTTCAGGTTTGGTCCCATAGTGAATTGCTGAAGCAACTTTAAAGTGTTTTGAGGTTAGGTCTGTCCCCTAGTGGTAGACAACGAGAATATTTTTTTCGCTGTCCCCCAGTTGTGGTCAAACAAGAGGTGGTTATCGGGAATAATCGAAAGAGATCTGCTATAAAAAGTAATAACTAATAACGTTACCTAGGTAGGTAACGGTACCTACTTACGGTACGGTACTTATAATGAATAAACAACGGATGTTTTAGTAACCTGAGTAGGTAGGTGTGGGTACCTACTAGCGAGTTACACGTTATTACTTCATCAAGCTGAATGTATGACGTATAATGTATGTGTCCTGTATCCTTTCAATGTTTCCGTTTTAGTTTTAATTTCTTACATTTTTACACACGCATTGAAGACAGGACGTTTCGTTATACCTGCCAGCAAATTGTTGTAATCTTTTTTTTAAACATCAATACGTACCATCGACAAACGCTAGGCCTTTCCATTTTTGAGTCAATTTTGCTTGCAACCTGCAATAACTGTACTTAAAGCCCGATTTACATTGGTCAAGTGTTTAGCGAAGTAGATAAGTACAGTGGTGTTTCTTGAATTGCCTATTTTTTGGGCAAGTGACACTCCTCGCGTGCCCGCTCAGTCGCGCGGTACTTGACTCGCCACTTGGCGTAGTGTAAACAGTTAAAAAGTACAGTAACAGGACCAAGCGCGTGTACTGTTTGTTTGTGACATTGTAAACAAAATGTCGGCTAAACAGTGCAGTTTGTCAATGAATATATAAGTCACGAATGTTTATGGAACTGCAAAAGCCGGTTGTATGAAATTAAATCCATAATCGTTTTGGTTTATTTATTTCATATAAACATTTCTTCTTCCATTTGCTCCATAATAGTGCAGAGAATTTTGCTCAAAATTGCACGTATTTGTCGACGTTGCGCGTTGCTCGTCCATCGCGACGGAGAAATTACCACTTGACTCGCTGTAGTGTAAATAGTCACTGTCCAGGCGCTCGCCACTCGCCACTGTACCTGCACTCGCCACTCGCCAACGTAAATCGGGCATATGACAAAGTAGAACAAAAAGAACCATAGGGGCAGGGTTTTTTTTTCAATTAATCAGTGTATACAAAAAACAGCTTTAACGTGTAAAGGCGTTAGTTTTGTCGATAGTACCTCTATACATATCTAAGAAATAATTTAATAAATTATAAAACATACCTAATACCAGTTAGTAGTTATTTGAGGAACCTACACAAATAATGTTTCACTATAAATCCAATTTCCAATTTTGCAAAAAGTTACAATTTCCACATGCAATAAAAAAAAACAAATAAAGGAGCTTATGGAAAATTTTATTACAGTATGTACACGAAAACTATAAAAGAAAAATACTATATCAAAATTAAACGCTAGAGATCGAAGTTTTTACACGAGACAACATTTTATAACAGAACGAGAATTCTTTTTTTTAAAGAAAATAATTTCGTGTCTTTGGTTTAATGCCATCCTTTGCCCCAGCCGTAGCCTCCCCAGGCGCCGAGGGATGAGCCCCATCCGAGGCCTCCATAGCCGACGCTCACTGGGGCTGCGATGACAGGGGTGCGAATGATTGGTGCGGTAACAATTGGGGCGGAAACCACGTGGCGGATGACTGGCGCGGACACCACCACGCGTGGGATCGTCACACCGTGGTTAATGAGGCTGGAGCTAACGGAGTAAGATGGCAGCACGATGGGGGAGGCTGATAAACAAAACAAAAACAGTATTTAAATTCGGAATCTTTGGGACTGTGGACCTCTGTGGGCCGGTCTGGGGTGGTACTGTGAGCTCTTATAGCAGGGCAGAAGTTGAACGTTTCCAGTGAGAGAGAGTGACGGTGGTCGTATATAGCCCCGTCTCTCTCTCTCACCGGAAACGTTCAACTTCTGCACTGCTATAAGAGCTCATAGTAAGGCTCCTGCCTTGTAACTAAGGGCGAAACCACACGAGTCAGTGCTGCTGTCAAAAATATTTCGCTGTTTTGATTAATTCATCATTATTGCTAAATGAAATGATGAAATAGGTAGGTAGGCACTAGAATATATAATTAGAATTGCAAAATTAAAACACTGGAATAGGATTTGTAACAGTTTTAGGTGTATTAAAAGCATTTGGAAGATTTCCAAGTGTTTTTTTAACACCTAAAACTAAATATTCAGTGTCACGTTAGTAGTTATTGCAAGTTATTTGTAAATTATTATTAAATACATATAATAAAATAATAATAACGAAGTCAAAACTGTAACAGAAAAAATTGCTACGAGGTGTGGGATTGAGTCTGATGCCGAAAATATAGTTATTAGAATTTTTATTCCCGATTGCCGCAAAAACTGCTGAACGGATTTGGATGAAATGTAGTATATAGATAGTTTAATAGCCTGGATTAATACATGGGGTACTTTTAATCCCATCAGTACGTTCCCGTGGGATATTTCCGACATTCACGCGGACGAAGCCGCGAGCAAAAGCCAAAAGCTACTAATGAATATTTTACTACAACACAGCGATATTTCATAGGTAATTTCATTTAGTAATGTTGATGGTGGTAGATTCGCTAAAGTATTTCAAAGGAGAGAGTTGTATTGTCGATTTTTATAATTATTATTCTACTAGCGGATTTTACAGACGTTGTCCTGACAAAATTTCAAAAGGATCTTGAGTTCCATTTTTCCCGAATTTTCCGATTTTCCGCACAACTTTTCCAATTTTTCTTTCCCTAATATTTAACCCAATTCGGAGTAAGTATTACGAACATTTTAAAACGAAACATAGCCAAATCGGTACAGCCGTTCAGAAATGGTGCGCTTACCAACGAACAGCATTTCATTTTTAGACCATAGGAACTTTTTTTTTCTATTTTTTAAAACAGCAGTAAACTCCATTCGTGCGTCGGAGCCGACACACACACTTTTTTATATAGAAAATATGTCTATACATATGTGTTTCAGTCGCGAATCATATTTTTATCAACATACAACCTGACAATGATCTGCAAATTGCAAAAACATAAGACGATTTTAATTTCGCGGGCTACCCTGGCGCTTTCACCCCCAGAAATCAAAACAGCGAAATATTTGTCAGCTATTTGAGACATTAATTGCATTATTTCAAAATGAATCCTCTTGTAAGTAATGTCTTTGTTCAAATAGCATTTTCGCCCGATAGAGACCAGCTGGCCTAAAACGGCCATTTTAGCAGAATCATAATAGGATAATATGTAATAAGAATCATATTTGAAATCGTAAAACGGTCACAAACTGACAATTCATAATTTATCTTCGTTCAATTCATAGCACGCAATTCATCTGTTTGACAGTTTTGTATGGAGATTCGTAAAAATGTCCACAAATTATGAATTGCTTTATTAAAGTTTAATGTCAAATACGTCAATCATAATAAATTGCTGGGAATTCAGGAAATGAATCGCTATTAGAGGAATTGGTTTTAGGCCCCCAGACAGCAATCGGTGATAGGCAAAGTCCACAGATAGTATGTAGCTAAGAGGCAGTGTAGTTAGGGTAGTGTGTAGGTAAGGTATAATCTTACTCGTATCTATCAGAGTCATCAAAAGTTAACCCAAGTCAAAACTGCATGTAAACAATGCAAGAATTGCAGATCAATTAATTCACGGATCTGGATTTGTTCGTAGGTAATCTGCTACTATTAAATAGAACCTATTTAAGGTTCTAATAATTCACATATCATACAACTTTCAATTAATCAACTCTATCAAGCAAAGATATGAAATTAAATTGTTTAAACAGCTGTATTACATAATAATTAAGTATCCAAATTCCAAAAGCATCAAATTAATGAATGAATGCAGTTTATAATTTAATTTATGGCAGTATGTAAGTGTAAGGGCAAGCAAACAGAACTTCTGCTTACCTTAACGGAATTTTCTATGCATGGACTTGGATTTAGTGTTCAAATAGTGTCTATAATGAAATGAGGAGTTACCGAGGCCCAGTCCCAGTGGAGGGACAGGGTTGGCGACCACCAAGCCGATCAGGGCGAGAACTAATGCCACCTGCGGAAGAGAACAACACCTTTAAACTTACATTACACAATCATTGCTGGAAAATTCGGAAATTATTATAATTAATATGTATAATATATATAATTGCTTGCTTAATAATATGTATAATTATTTAATTTAATTTTGTTTAAATTAATTATTGTAAATCAAAAACGGTGTCAATTTTTAGGGCTCCGTACCAAAAGGGTAAAACGGGACCCTATTACTCCGCTGTCCGTCCGTCTGTCTGTACGTTTGTCGCCAGGCTGTATCTCATGAACCGTGATAGTTAGACAGTTGAAATTTTCACAGATGATGTATTTCTGTTGCCGCTATAACAATAAATACTAAAAAACAGAATGAAATAAATATTTAACGGGGCTCCCATACAACAAACGTGATTTATTTTGCTCGTTTTTGCTCGATATTGATAACGGCAACAGGTAGACGCTTGAAATGTTCACAGAATATTTAGTTATATATTCACTTTAAAATAAATAATTAAATTAAAATAAAATAAATATTTAAGGGGGGCTTCCATACAACAAAACGTGATTTTTTTTGCCGTTTTTCTAAATAATGGCACGGAACCCATCGTGCGCAAGTCCGACTCGCACTTGGCCGGTTTTTAAAAACTAGCACAGCCGCAATTATGAAACGTCGACATTGTAAAGTTAAAAAAATATGGCAGTATGGAACCCACTTGATTATTTTTGGACAGGCTTTCCCCCTTTCAATACGGTCGATGTCTTTAAAAAGTCCCCAAGAAATAAATAAATCATATTTAGGAGAGCAACATTCTATTTCCAAAATAAAAACCGTTACTTACCGCGCACTTCATGTCTATTTTCAGGTTTTCACTCAAATGTAAACTGAATTATGTTAGATTAGCATTGCCCTTTTATACCGAGTGGTGGTGGTCACGCGCCGCTGGCGATACGAACATCCTTTACGGGATGCTTTGCATCACACATGCATTATACATTAGTTATGAGCTGCCCTTTCGACAGTCTGATTTTACTTTTGAAAGAGTAAAAACTTGTAGCTTAAGACATCAGTGAATATACCGTCAAATGTCCTTTCTTTGGAGAAATTATCTGGGCTTTGAAAAAGGGGGGGAACAATGTCGGATTATTTACGACTAAAACCTCTTGGTGTATTTCTTTTTCTTGCTAGTCTTGTTACCAACATACGAGCTACGATACACGCTACGCGCTACGGTAAATGTCAAGGCTACGCAGTGCTACATGCTACGGTGCAGGCTACGTGCTACGGTACTAGTTATACTACGCGCTACGTGCTACATGCTACGATACACGCTACGCGCTACGGTAAATGTCAAGGCTACACGCTACGCAGTGCTACATGCTACGGTGCAGGCTACGTGCTACGGTACTAGTTATACTACGCGCTACGTGCTACATGTTACGATACACGCTACGCGCTACGGTAAATGTCAAGGCTACACGCTACGCAGTGCTACATGCTACGGTGCAGCTACGTGCTACGGTACTAGTTATACTACGCGCTACGTGCTACATGCTACGATACACGCTACGCGCTACGGTAAATGTCAAGGCTACACGCTACGCAGTGCTACATGCTACGGTGCAGGCTACGTGCTACGGTACTAGTTATACTACGCGCTACGTGCTACATGCTACGATACACGCTACGCGCTACGGTAAATGTCAAGGCTACACGCTACGCAGTGCTACATGCTACGGTGCAGGCTACATGCTACGGTACTAGTTATACTACGCGCTACGTGCTACGTGCTACGATACACGCTACGCGCTACGGTAAATGTCAAGGCTACATGCTACGCAATGCTACACGCAAGGTGGTGTGCTACGCGTTGCACTACGGGTAATTATTGAATTAATTAAATATTTTCTAATTATTTCTGAAGATATAATTTGTAAAGACGGAGAGATATGAAAATGTTATATTATTTATTTTTAATTAATTGGTTTTTTAATGGTAACTAAACCAATAACACTACCCGACCCGGGGTCAAACACAGTAGTTGCAATTGTGTGTGTGTTGTGCTGTGTTCACTAACCAATAAGCTAGTTCAGTTACCAACCTATCTAACTTACTCAAATAGAAGTTTCATAACGCAGCAACAGGATGGAGATAATAGAACAGATTTCTTCTTTAATCTCGTAGGATATGCAGAGATCATAATAATAATATCTACAAAGTTCATGTCGTCGTGGGTTAATTTCATTTCAATATTCTGTCGCCATTCAAAACAATAAAAACAAAACAATTAGAATGCTAATAAGGCGCATATTACATGTTAATCCTGCAGTTTTTGCTGGCAGTACTTAGGTAATCGCAGGAACTAATACATTAACATAGAATTGCAATATTGGATTACATTAATCACTAACGTATTGACTGCATAGTTAGGCTTTGATATGTTTATATCCATCGCAGAGGAAACATCTTCTGCAAATAATACACAACATCTGGATCCGCTGGGTAGCCCGCGAGATTAAATTTTGCAATTTGCAGGTCAGTGTCAGGTTGTATCTTGATCAAAATATGATTCGTGACAATGACCAATATGTATTTACATAATTTTAACCATAAAAATCATCAATATTTATCTCTAAGTTAGATTTCCTCCGGATTGGTCTGATTTCGGAATTCAGACGAATCCGGAGGAAATCTAACTTAGAAAGATGTATTGATGATTTTTATGGTTAAAATTATGTAAATACTAGCTTTTTCCCGCGGCTTCGCCCGCGTGCATGTCGGAAATTATCCCAAGGGAACCTACTACCGGGAATTCCTTCCTTAGTCCTTGTCTACATTATAAAGGGAACCTCTGTGCAAAATTTCAGCTTTCTAGGTCCAAGGGTTTGGGCGGGGCGTTGATGAGTCAGTCAATCAGTCAGTCAGTCAGTCAGTCAGGATTGTCACTGTCGCGAATTATATTTTGATTAAGATACAACCTGACACTGACCTGCAAATTGCAAAAAACGCAAGGAAAATTTGAATTTCGCGGGCTACCCAGCGGATCCACAATCACCCAAGACAATTCAGCCGTAATTCGGGGACGGGAACGCCTCTGCCGTGCCTCTGCTTACTCAGAATGATGTCCTTAGGCGGCGGTTATCACTGATCATCCAGATAGGCTAACAATTTGATTGCGACCCAATAACATTAAAAAGGTAGGCGTTTTATAATGAGACTGCAAAATAAGCAAATTATAAGTGCCAAAGAACTGTCTGACCTAGTTTGTTGTGGCTGAGTTAGAAGTCATTAGAATTGCATCATGGAGTACGTATTTTCACAACCTTCGTGTTACAGCCAGCCTCATATATCACGTCATGTGATAAGTAAGCATAATCGGCCTATAACGTTCCCATTCCCAATGCTAGGACACAGGCCTATCTGTTAGTACTAACTTTGTGTGAACTTAATAATGCCGAACCCGAATAGATTAGGATAAGGCAGGTGAATGATGAGAATAATGATGACGTATGTAGGTTGTTAATAATGATGACGTAGGTAGGTTGTTAATAATGATGACGTAGGTAGGTTGTTAATAATGATGACGTAGGTAGGTTGTTAATAATGATGACGTAGTAGGTTGTTAATAATGATGACGTAGTTGGTTGTTAATAATGATGACGTATGTAGGTTGTTAATAATGATGACGTATGTAGGTTGTTAATAATGATGACGTAGTTGGTTGTTAATAATGATGACGTAGGTAGGTTGTTAATAATGATGACGTAGGTAGGTTGTTAATAATGATGACGTAGGTAGGTTGTTAATAATGATGACGTAGTTGGTTGTTAATAATGATGACGTAGGTAGGTATGTTAATAATGATGACGTAGGTAGGTTGTTAATAATGATGACGTATGTAGGTTGTTAATAATGATGACGTAGTTGGTTGTTAATAATGATGACGTAGGTAGGTTGTTAATAATGATGACGTAGTTGGTTGTTAATAATGACGTAGGTAGGTTGTTAATAATGATGACGTAGGTAGGTTGTTAATAATGATGACGTAGGTAGGTTGTTAATAATGATGACGTAGGTAGGTTGTTAATAATGATGACGTAGGTAGGTTGTTAATAATTAGGTATGTTTAAAAATGCAGACGTGACGTCGTTAGTAGTTTAGCCAGTTCATACAATTCACAATAAAACAAATTCCATCCAAAAATGAAAACATTATTTTATTAATTAAATATACCAGCATAAATAACAACTTAATAGAATCAAAAGACTAAAAAATCGACCAGCATCAGACGTAAACTACACTAAGGCAGGTATCGCACCTACGCCGCGAAACCGCATCTCGCGAGTCAGTGGAATTAAACTACTGCGGTTTCGCTGCTATGGTTTTGCGGCATAGGTGTGATACCGCCCTAACAGAGACCATTACGGGAACTAATGGTGACCAATGGAATCACATGCACATGCAAAATTGAATGGACACAAATAAGCCGAAGAGTTACAACTACGACGCTTTAAAAAAATACTTATTTTTCATTCACAAATGCCATGCCATAGGGGCATGCGCTAAGGTAGCCCGCGAAATTCAAATTTTCTTAAGTTTGTCAGGTTGTATGCTGATTAAAAAAATATTCGCTCCCGTAACTAGTATAGCTTTACAGAATTATAATCATAAAAATCAGCAATACAACTCCATCCGTCTTACTACAAAACAAGGTTCATCTTCAATTCAAACCCTGGCCAAGGGCCCTTTTTTGAATTTCGAACTTTATTCCGAAACATTAAGATGTCAGTTTACAGTTTTGTTACAAAACTGACAACTTAGTACCGGACTAAGTTTTCAGTTTTGTATAAAGAACTGTATTTCTATCACAGCAAGGTTCTTATTACAAAAACTGGCTCGATGGTTTAAACCATGACGGAAGAAAAACCACGTTTTGTAAGTTAGAATAACCCATAAGTTAGAATTGACTTCAAATCTCATAGTTGAAGTCGTGAGAAATTCAAATTTTCAAGTTAGAATTGACCTCAAAGGTCAATTCTAACTTGAAAATTTGAATTTCGCGGGCTACCTTAGCGCATCCCCCTTAAGGGCGAGCGCGTACTGCGGTGCGTTTCCGGTAGTTCTGCCGCACTGGGCGGGGCCTACAGTAACAAAACGCATGACCGCAGTGCGCGCACTTCAAAGACATTCCATACTTCACAGATTATGCGGTAGAAAAACGCACCGCAGTGCGCGCTCGCCCTAACAGTTTGTCTTCTATATTTGCACAATGCACCGTGCAGCGTCTATGTAGGCTTATTCTGTCTTAAAACAATGTCATGGCTTCGCGTCGACCGCCCCATTTCTATGTCGTTATTCCAAGAGTCAAGAGTGTAATGCGCTTCATAAAACAGGTAGAACTCAGGATTAAAACTCGGGTTTTTATTACTGAAAAGAAGAAAACATAGTATTAATTTAAAAAACTGGCCAATAGCGTGTCGGACCACGCAAAATGAAGGGTTCCCTGGTTGGGATGAATTTTATCTCAAGAACAAACTTAACATTGTAGTTGAAAAACATATTCTCCCATACATTCCAACTGCAAATGTAAGTTGGTCGACTATTACTCGTTAACTTGTAAAATCTACTTTGCTCCTCGTCAAATTTAAAGGGTGTGGTATAGACCAACAAACCGAACAACTTTTTCCATGACACCAACATCGTAATCGCGAAAAAATAATCAGCCGTCCCATACATTTGCGTCCAGTAGGTATTGAAGTTTTCTATGGGAAGTTGAACATTTTTTCGCGATTACGATGTTGGTCCCATGGAGAAGGTTGCTCGGTTTGATGTTCCGTATCACACCCTGAAGAGAATGCAAAATGACACGTTGTATTAAACTGACGTGAATTTTTTCACATATCCAAACACAACCATTTAGTTGGCAAGGGGGGGGGGAGCGGACACTTTGATCTAACAAAAATTAGATATTACGCAAACGGATCCCTGAATCGATAAATTGTTTCTACGAACCGCGATAATTTTGAGCGGCCTATCCAACGATACCCCACCACACCATGGGATAGACGAGAAAAAATATCATCCCCACTTTACGTGCAAGGGAGCAAGCTCACAATTTTTTTTCACAATGTTATTTTAAGTACCTACCACTTTGTCGGCGTGATTACTATAGTATAGTTAAAATCTCGCTGCAGACTCGGTCATAAATCATTCGAGTGTTTCGCTCTCTTTCCCACTCACGGGCCCTATGGGCAGGCCACGCCCACACGTAGTCCTGTGCATTACTGCAGTCGATGAGTGATATTGATAGTTTTATATATTTATAAATGGGTGATAGAAATAAATACACATTTTTTTTTAATTTTATTACCAAATTTACTACAAAGCATATTAAATATATAAACAAAAGAACGTATATATATAAACTAAAAATAGGAAATTAAAATTCTTCGTCTAAGTCATCGTCATCATCATCCACATGAATGATGAACTCTTCGCATAAATGTGCTTTTCTTAAGTCTTCATCTTGCAGCAATTCTGCATGTTCCACACATTTTTGCCAATTATTAATGAATGCAGTATGTTTATGTGATAACCTTAATGATTCTGTTATCGATAATGGCCTTGAGCGCGCGCAACTAGCGCACATCCCTACTCCGATATGATTTATGACCAAGTCTGCAGCGAGATTTTAACTATACTATAAGTATGTATACCCGTGCCAAATTACAGCTTTCTAGTAGGTACTAAGAGTATCTGAGCTAAGCCGCGGATAGATGGACAGACAGACAGACACGACGGATATGGCGAAATTATAAGGATTCATTGTTAACTACGGAACCATAAAATCGGATCTTTATAGCTGTAGTGTGAGAATAATAATGATGATTCTGTTGCCTCAGGGTCAGCGCACACCAAGAGCAGAGCATTTTCTGAGACTATTGAAAAATTTAATCTTATGACAATTCCATACATTGCAAAATTAAATAGACGCCAAGCATGCTCGAGCGCAGTCGAGCATCAAGTTTGGACGATTTAATTTTGCAATATATGGAATTGTCATAAGATTAATTTTTCAATAGTCTCAAAAAATGCTCTGCTCTGCTCTGCTCTTGGTGTGCGCTGCCGCTCCTGCGTATGAACACGCCGCCCCTCCCTCATCTACTTTGCTGATGACTACGAGCCTAGACGGACTTGCATGCGGTGTATAAGCCAGGGAGCCAACACTTCAGAATAAGTGATATAACCAAACAGTACAAGTAGCAACGAGGATAAAGGTCAGACAAAATAAACAATATTGAAAAAATAATGGTAGGTATGTTAGTGTTCATCAAGTAAAATAATGGTAGGTATGTTAGTGTTCATAAAGTAAAATAATGGTAGGTATGTTAGTGTTCATAAAGTAAAATAATGGTAGGTATGTTAGTGTTCATCAAGTAAAATAATGGTAGGTATGTTAGTGTTCATCAAGTAAAATAATGGTAGGTATGTTAGTGTTCATCAAGTAAAATAATGGTAGGTATGTTAGTGTTCATCAAGTAAAATAATGGTAGGTATGTTAGTGTTCATCAAGTAAAATAATGGTAGGTATTATGTTAGTGTTCATCAAGTAAAATAATGGTAGGTATGTTAGTGTTCATCAAGTAAAATAATGGTAGGTATGTTAGTGTTCATCAAGTAAAATAATGGTAGGTATGTTAGTGTTCATCAAGTAAAATAATGGTAGGTATTATGTTAGTGTTCATCAAGTAAAATAATGGTAGGTATGTTAGTGTTCATCAAGTAAAATAATGGTAGGTATGTTAGTGTTCATCAAGTAAAATAATGGTAGGTATGTTAGTGTTCATCAAGTAAAATAATGGTAGGTATGTTAGTGTTCATCAAGTAAAATAATGGTAGGTATTATGTTAGTGTTCATCAAGTAAAATAATGGTAGGTATGTTAGTGTTCATCAAGTAAAATAATGGTAGGTATGTTAGTGTTCATCAAGTAAAATAATGGTAGGTATGTTAGTGTTCATCAAGTAAAATAATGGTAGGTATGTTAGTGTTCATCAAGTAAAATAATGGTAGGTATGTTAGTGTTCATCAAGTAAAATAATGGTAGGTATTATGTTAGTGTTCATCAAGTAAAATAATGGTAGGTATGTTAGTGTTCATCAAGTAAAATAATGGTAGGTATGTTAGTGTTCATCAAGTAAAATAATGGTAGGTATGTTAGTGTTCATCAAGTAAAATAATGGTAGGTATGTTAGTGTTCATCAAGTAAAATAATGGTAGGTATTATGTTAGTGTTCATCAAGTAAAATAATGGTAGGTATGTTAGTGTTCATCAAGTAAAATAATGGTAGGTATGTTAGTGTTCATCAAGTAAAATAATGGTAGGTATGTTAGTGTTCATCAAGTAAAATAATGGTAGGTATGTTAGTGTTCATCAAGTAAAATAATGGTAGGTATGTTAGTGTTCATCAAGTAAAATAATGGTAGGTATGTTAGTGTTCATAAAGTAAAATAATGGTAGGTATGTTAGTGTTCATCAAGTAAAATAATGGTAGGTATGTTAGTGTTCATCAAGTAAAATAATGGTAGGTATGTTAGTGTTCATCAAGTAAAATAATGGTAGGTATGTTAGTGTTCATCAAGTAAAATAATGGTAGGTATGTTAGTGTTCATCAAGTAAAATAATGGTAGGTATTATGTTAGTGTTCATCAAGTAAAATAATGGTAGGTATGTTAGTGTTCATCAAGTAAAATAATGGTAGGTATGTTAGTGTTCATCAAGTAAAATAATGGTAGGTATGTTAGTGTTCATCAAGTAAAATAATGGTAGGTATTATGTTAGTGTTCATCAAGTAAAATAATGGTAGGTATGTTAGTGTTCATCAAGTAAAATAATGGTAGGTATTATGTTAGTGTTCATCAAGTAAAATAATGGTAGGTATGTTAGTGTTCATCAAGTAAAATAATGGTAGGTATGTTAGTGTTCATCAAGTAAAATAATGGTAGGTATGTTAGTGTTCATCAAGTAAAATAATGGTAGGTATGTTAGTGTTCATCAAGTAAAATAATGGTAGGTATTATGTTAGTGTTCATCAAGTAAAATAATGGTAGGTATGTTAGTGTTCATCAAGTAAAATAATGGTAGGTATGTTAGTGTTCATCAAGTAAAATAATGGTAGGTATTATGTTAGTGTTCATCAAGTAAAATAATGGTAGGTATGTTAGTGTTCATCAAGTAAAATAATGGTAGGTATGTTAGTGTTCATCAAGTAAAATAATGGTAGGTATGTTAGTGTTCATCAAGTAAAATAATGGTAGGTATTATGTTAGTGTTCATCAAGTAAAATAATGGTAGGTATGTTAGTGTTCATCAAGTAAAATAATGGTAGGTATTATGTTAGTGTTCATCAAGTAAAATAATGGTAGGTATGTTAGTGTTCATCAAGTAAAATAATGGTAGGTATGTTAGTGTTCATCAAGTAAAATAATGGTAGGTATGTTAGTGTTCATCAAGTAAAATAATTGTAGGTATGTTAGTGTTCATCAAGTAAAATAATGGTAGGTATGTCAGTGTTCATCAAGTAAAATAATGGTAGGTATGTTAGTGTTCATCAAGTAAAATTTTAAAACACTATACGTCCTGCCTATGCAAAATCTAATGTAAATTGTTATGTTCCGTACTTACTGGCATCACACGTATTTCATGCTGAAGGAATATGATTCTGTCATAGCTTTATTGTAACTGTTATTAAACTTATGGAATTATGTTTATATTGAAAGATGGATCACTTTGATAATCCTGTGAGGTCTGAAATTCATCGTGTTTGGCATTACAATATGACTACCACACCATAAAAATTAGGTACTTAAGTACTTCAAACCTTTGGACCTAGAAAGCTGAAACTTTGCACAGAGGTTTCTCTTATAACACACAAGGACAAGGACTAAGGAAGGAAGTCCCGGTTGTATGTTCCCGTGGGATAATTTCCGACATCCACGCGAGCGAAGCCGCGGGCAACGGCTAGTTATATACAGGGTATAAGGGACAGCCCTCCGCAGACTGATGGGGTTAATTCAGTATATCATACTAAGATGACCGGTACATTAAATTATTTCAGGAACGTTATGGGAATCCAATGAACCTGATTTGTTTGTGTTTTTGTGCACAAATCGGAGTGTCTGTTACTGGTTTGGAGAGGTAGGTAATAAGTATGCGGTGAGTGCGATGAACTCTGTTCGTCGTTCGTTAGAGTATTTTAACATCCATTGCTGGTTTTTTTTTGTGTTCTTTTTTTTTTGCTGTTTTTTTTACATAAATGGAGTGCTGCAGACATATATTGAAATAAAGAAAATGTAACTGAAAAAACTATTTAAAAAAATGAAATTTTCCGGAAATTTCCGGTGGAATATGATTCAAAGTGAGGAGCTAAATGCAACCTGTTAGTTTGCGGACGGCTGTCCCTTACACCCTGTATATTTATGGGCGTATAAAATACTTTCAAAAATACAGGGTGGAAAGGACATCGATGCGCAAACGGTTACCACGTATTCAGTACATCATTCCGAGCCCCCTCCCCCCCCCTCCCCCCTATATAAAAATTTTTCATCAGTTATTGAAAAAAAAATCTGCTTTCCCATACATTTTGACCGTGTAGGTATTGCACTATTGTAGGAAACTGCAGATTTTTTTTTCAATAACTGATGAAAAATTTTTATATAGGGGGGGAGGGGGGCTCATAATGATGTACTGAATACGTGGTAACCGTTTGCGCGTCGATATCCTTTCCACCCTGTATACTAAGAAGGCACATATTCCTACGCGTAATGACTGCAGTCATTACGTCACGACTCACGACGAAAATGTTACACACACTTTGTTCTTACAGCACCAGTTTGACATGCGCAAAAATAATAGATTTACCTTCCATCGGTCTAAGTCATAATCCCATTTGGAAGACAGTCCATCTATGGGATTGACGCGTAGTTCTAGCATTCTCCGCAGTTGTGCCTTTTGAGCAGCGAGCGATAGACTCGCCGGTAGCGGCTCAAATACTGAAACAAAACAGATTGTCACATATACAACGTGTAACGCTAACTGCGCAAAACCTCTTAAGGGGTCATTGTACTCATCATTATGAACAACTTTTACTATGGGACCAAACCTGAAATCGCGAAAAAAAAATATTCGTCAAATATAGTATAAAGGCGAAAGTTTGCGAGTGTGTGTTGCATGTTTGTGACTTCTTCATGCTCAAACGGCTGGACCGATTTGGATGAAATTTGGTATGTAGATAGCTTATACCCGGGATTAACATATAGGATACTTTTTATACCGGTCTACGTGGGTGGAACCGCGGGGGCAACTAGTTGATGTATAAATTAGGTAGAAAGGTTCGCGCTCCTCGACGTGAACCGCAAAATTGTGTTAACCGACCGTATTTAGTCGTTCTGTGGGACTAGCACGAACGCGCGGAGTAACAATAAGTCGGCGTTCGCACGAGCGTAATAAAATCGCGGCGGGATTTTATCGCGCGCTGGATTTTCAACTCTCTGCTTAGCGCCTGGAGTTGAAAATCCAACATTGTGTTTTTCGTCGCGCTGGGATGCACTCTGTTTTTGTTAGGTTGGATCAAAGAGAAATAGTCATTGGGTTGGATTCTCAACGCTCGGTTCAACAACGAGAGTTGAAAATCCAGTGTGCGAGAAAATCCCACCCCGACTTTATTACGCTCGTGGGAACGGACGGGGTTAACGCATAAATTCGGACGATTTTAAAATTGAAAGCACTCGTTTCGCACATAATATTTACTTAGTTTTAATACTTTACTTATGTGGCTTATACTCGCTGTGCTTGTTGCAATTTAAACGAAAATGCTGTAGGATAGTCAAAAAATCACAAAAATCGTTTGAATATATCGCGCGTTCGTGCCTTTGGTCATACTCATGCATTCGCGCTGGTTGCGAAAACTACGAACCGCCTTTTTAGCGTTCCGTACCAAAATGGTAAAAAAGGAACCCTTATGGTGTGACTCAGTCTGTCAGTCTGTCTGTCTGTCTGTCTGTCTGTCACAGCTGGATATCTCAAGAACTACTAATGCCATCAACTTGAAATTTGGAACAGTTTTAGATGACATTTAACCAACAATTTTGCAAATAAGAAAGAATTAAAAATATTTATATTTTTTTTGTAACAGGGACTGAAAGGGGGTCTTAAAAATTCAAAGGGGGGCTACTAGAGCATGTGGAGTATCATATGAAAGAACGCTGTTTGCACATTCTCAAACATTTTTTTATTTTATTTTAGGCCGCATAGTTTTCGACTTTTGATGAAAAATGTAAAAAAAAAAATACCGCTCCTCCCCCCCTTATCTCCGAAGTTTGCAAAGATCTGCAATTATTCTATGTGATAGAAGTTTATGTAAAGATTACAGGAAAAATAAAACGATGTCTCTAAATAGCACACTTTTTCAGAAATCGGAACGGAACCCTCGGTGCGCGAGTCCGGCTCGCTCTTGACCGGTTTTTTGAAATACAAGGCCGATAATACCAGCGCTGGGGCTCCGTTTTGCATGGGGTCGCGGCATTATGCTGAGCGGTGGCCGTTTTGCGTAGATGTGACACATAATATTTTCCCCCAAATTGTTTTTAAATAATTATTTTATTCTGTTGTAGTTTGCGTCATGTTTACCGCAAATAAACGCTTTTTCTTTCTTATAATGTCAGGGTGTCTGGAGAAGGGTTACGTACCATAATGATGGAGGAATATAAAGATCCAGAAGGTGAAGGAGCAGATGAACAGCCCGGCCCCTACGATCGCCTTCCACTGCCCCGTGGGGTGCTGGAACTCGGCGAAGGTCTGACAGAAGGAGGCCCGGTACAGGGCCTTCTTCTCCTCGCAACAAAGCTTTCGCCAATCACCTTTTTCTTTCTCGCGAAGTGCCTGGAAGTATATGACTATACGTATAATATACAGGGTGACCTGAAATTAGTGGCGGACCCGTTAAGGGGTGATAGTAGGCATCAATTCCAGTCGATATCACTCTTAGACCTACTGTCCTAAAGTTAACCCATTTCAAGATATTCCTACTTAAAGAATTTTACAAAAAAATCCTACTTTAAATCTTTTTAAACGATTTTCGCGTAAGATACCGACATTTACGAAGATATCGCTATTAATAATTCCTTATCTTTGATGCAAAACAAAAAAAAAGTACCAGAAAGACCAATTTTTAGGATTTACAGCTATTTTAAGATTTAAAGTACGGTATTTTTTGTAAAATTCTTTAAGTAGGAATATCCTGAAATGGGTTCGATTCCTGCACGGAACAAATATTTGTACTACCTACAAGTATTTGTTCCGAGTCTGGGTATTTTTCTATCTATAATATGTATGTATTTACAAAAAAAAAATGTATATAAGTAGTTTATCAGCCATCTCGTTACCATAACACAAGCATTAGGTTGCTTAGCTTGGGACTAGATGGCGTTGTGTGAAATGTCCAAAGATATTTATTTATTTATTTTTTTCTAAGAGTGATATCGACTGGAATTGATCCCTACTATCACCCCTTAACGGGTCCGCCACTAATTTCAGGTCAGCCTGTATAATATTGTAATGTGTCTCTTGTTGGTAATACTTAAATCTTAGATTATGAAATGTCCAGATTCCTAGTAGGCTACCGTAAATTGATTCCAAATTTTAGTAACCAACATTGGTGACTAGTTCGATCCCCGCGCCAGACGTCAAGGAACGTTCGCCCCGCAAACGTCACGAGCCGGGTGTTTTAATTTAAAAAAAAATGTCAGTCTGTGCTGTGAAATCGTGCAAAAATTACACTACAAAAAAAGAAAAGCGCACTAACATGTCATTTCATACGTAAGTATTCAATTTCACCGTGTATTTCATAATTAAATTCGAAAACGAAAAAATAAGAATGTGACATTGAATTTGACAAAATAACTGTTAAGTGTTGCCTAGGGCATGAAAAAATTTACCCAAATTTTCAACACCTCACGAAAAAAACGAGGTATGACTAAGGAGTTTCATTAACATGGACGATGATTTTTTTTGTGAGTGTTAGTTTGTTTCTTCAACCGTATGGTTCGGAAGCGCTCCCAATTGGACCCAAACACACGAACCTCCGTCAGCTCATTAATGGAGTCGACATACGACACCCTAAATTGATTATGTAAAATGTATTATGCTACCCATCAAATCTTTTTAACGTGGGTTAATTAAGAGAGTTGCCTAAAAACTCATTTCTTAACTGCATTTAATCTGTCTTTAGCACACAAGTTTATTAATTTACCTCTATAAAATCTAAGTCTGTAAATGCGATAATAGTTTGTTTTAACATATCACGCACATGTGAGTACGATTTAAAATGTGAAAAGTATTATTCAAAATATTATAAATAAACCACAAGAAAATACCTTAATCTTAACTTGTTTCGATGGACTCGAGTAATTAATATGACGAATGTCAGAAATCGATACTTGGAAATTGAAATAAAATTGTTTTATCCTATAAAATGTAATACTTAAACATTGTTTTTTTTAAATAGCAATTTACACTTTTCTATTGCAAGTTTAACCTTTTTAGGATATAAAAACCAAGTCAACTGACAGGACCTATTTATTACCACTGGTACCTCATTTATTGAATTTCACGCTGAGTTGTTTCTATAATTGAATTTAAATTTGGAATGCGCTCGCTCTTCAAAATTATTTTAATTTATTGTACAATTATTTATTGTGGATTTTATTTTTGATAGGTACTTTCTGATAGTTTGCTACAGAATGCCCAGTATACATTTTTAGGTAGGCTTTTAGTGTTTGGGAATTGGATGAAATGGGAGTAAGTCGGACCAAAACGGAGTATCTGTTTTGTGATTTTGGCGGCCTCTCGGGTCCGGTGCCCATGTCTCTTGCCGGAACGACCTTACCGATCTGCTCCGATTTTCGATACCTCGGGTCGCTTGTCCAAGGGGATTACGAAGTAGACCGAGACGTAACGCACAGGATCAACTCAGGATGTATGAAATGGCGACAGGTTACAGGAACAATTTGCGACCCACGGATCCCCTCAAGTTAAAGGAAAAAATTTACAAGTCCGTGATAAGGCCTGTCGCAGTTTATGGATCGGAATGCTGGGCAGTGAAAAAAAAATTGCATGCAGCTGAGATGAGAATGTTGAGATGGATGTGTGGAGTGACGAGAATGGATAAAGTAAGAAATGAGTAGGTATATAAGAGGAAGTTTGAAAGTGGCGCCAGTGACAGAAAAGTTAAAAGGAAATCGTTTGGGTTGGTATGGGCATGTGTTGAGGAGAGACGAAACGCATGTGACTAAAAGAGTGATGAATATATAATTATGTTGATGGATGGAGAGGCAGAGGAAGGCCAAATAAAAGATGGATGGATTGTGTGAGGAATGATATGAAAGAGAAGGGAGTGAATGATAACGTGACCGTTGACAGGGGAGAATGAAAGAAGAAAACGTATTGCGCCGACCCCGAGTAACATGGGATAAGGGCAGGAAGATGATGATGATTAGTGTTTGGGAATTGATGATGATTAGAGATCGGATAACCGGATGCATATACCTTAAGTTAATATTTGGCTAACAAACTGTGGACGCGGCTTCTTAGTATTTTTTTTCTTAATATAAATCCCGGGATTCCAGAAAATGCGGGAATGCACAATTAATCAGATACATGGTATGGAAACAACTTCTTATATTATGTGGTTTTATTAATTTTGATCCGTGGATGGTTGAACATCTTTACACACCGGGTCTTCTCCGTGCCTCGGACGTTAAGCCCCCGGACATGGTTAAGTATATCGGTGGGGTTGTTTTCATGGGTTTCGGGGGTGATAAAGCCGATAGTGACGTTAAAATGTTAATGATGGCGGCTGCAATCATTTTCAAATTTTTCGTTATCGTCAGCTTTCACACCCTAGAAAAGCAGGAAAACGACACCCATGACGAAAAATTTGAAAATTTTCGTAGCCGGATTTTAATTTTGACCAAATTCACACTTTTTTCTTTTATTTTTTAAGTTCCTTTTATATTTAAATTTTCCCACTATTTTAGGGTAATCTCTATGCGCTGGTATTACTCGCGTGTTGCACACATACGCAAATGCGTTATGTAGTACACGGCGCTCACTCACACACGTATAAAAATTGGCTTCACGTTTTATGTTACGTTTTGTACTGAACACGGAATCTGGACATTTCATAATCTAAGACTTAAATAAATACATAGGAACTTAGGCAAAATGTTAATACATTACACAAATGTCTCTGGTGTTCTCCTTGAACCTGATGGCGGGGAACGGGAAGTGGGCGTCATCCTTGTAGTTGGCGCTGCCGTTGTGTCCGAAGCCGACCCAGTCGCGGTTCCCAATCCTACATCTGCCGTGAATACCCCTTACTATTATTAAAAACGACGAATAAGATTTTCCATTTAACGTTAGCAACGACATTTTTGTTCAAACGATTGACAAAATGATATGACAGTTCTTTATTTTTGAAATTTAAATGGTTATATGGCCGTTAAGGTTTGGTTCGAAAAGAGGTTGGAGTTTTGAATCATCATTCGTTTAATTTGAAAAACACGCATGAATCCTTAAGGCTGCTCCTTCCTAAAATACTGCGAAACTAAGTAACTTTGTAACCATCTTTTACAGTAACTATAGCATCTTTCTGATAGGAAAAAATACACAGTAATCTACAATACAAAAGAAGTGATTTCATGTGTCCTGAAATCTATTTTAGTTTGTAGAACTAAGGAAAAAAAAAACCTAAATCCAGGTCTATTTCGGTCTAGTTTTTCGAGTTGTTACCATATTACTCCTACAGTTTTCATTGAAAGTGTTCATAAATTTATACAGTTCTTTACAAACTAATAAGGAATGATTTCTTGTCATTACTTTTTTAGTTTAATCAACAGATTTTTTGTAAATCGATAATTACTTCATATTTTGCAAGCGTTGTGTCATCGCGCTTCTCTTTCTTTTCTATGCAGTCCGACAGTGACCGCGCTTTTTGCGACAGACAAGCCTTAAAAGTCACTTCAGTCCCTGGATAAGCCGTGTTTTAACTTCTCAAGCCCCGGTCACTTCTGATAGTATCTGTCGTTTTTATATTTGAATCATTTCTTTGACGAGAATATCCATAGGTAACAACAAACAAGATTATTTTGGTCATCATCATATTTACAGTTTTTTTTTTAATGGGGTTGGCTACTGTCAAAGTGGCGCTAGCATAGCTTTAACCAAAATTATATTCATTTGTATGAAGTATTTGTTTGTTTAAGATTTTACAAAATGCCTAAGAAATGTGAAGTGCCTTATTGCAAAGAAATAGGACCACACCAATTTCCGATAGCTGTAGAATTAAAAGTAAAAGGTTAAAAAAAGTAATAAAAAAAAGTGGTCTAATTCGGCTTTTTATAGTATTGTATAATTGGCGAAAAGTATTATGAAATGTATATTTCCTACAAACAAAACCATTTCATAAATAAAATAGCTTGATATATAATTTTAAGAGTATACCTTTCAATAAGGTCTGCTTTACTTCCTTGTAAAGAAGCACCTCGTTTTTTTCAGTTCAGCCTCTAGCTCGCTTATTCTTCATGTTGAGTACATGTTTATCTTATCATAAATCCTGGTATTTTGATGAAAAAATTTACAAAACCGAACACACAAATTGAGTAAACAAATGTGACAGGTGAAAGCTATGCTAGCGTCATCTGCAAAAAGTTTTGAGGAGCCAACCCCATTGTCTGAACTATGCACAACAATACGTTTGAATTCATATAAAATGTACCTATTCGAGGAAAAATTAGGAAATGAAATCTCAGAGATTTAAAAATCATTATCATTACATATTATAAAACAAAGTCGCTCCGCTGTCTGTCTGTCCCTATGTATGCTTAGATCTTTAAAACCACGCAACGGAATTTGATGCGGTTTTTTTAATAGATAGAGTGATTCAAGAGGAAGGTTTTTAGGTATAATAAACGCGGGCGAAGCCGCGGGCAAAAGCTAGTAAACAATAAACTGCTTTTGTGTTTCGAAAGAAATTATACGAATATAAAATGAACTGCCATAAAATATTGTAAATACACTAAGAAATAATACCCCAATTTATATATAAATATGTATATAACTCAATTTTGACAAAAATGTTAGTTGTGCCTTTTTTCATTATGACGGCAGTATCGTCATAATGAAAAAAGGCACAACTAACATTTTTGTCAAAATTGAGTTATATACATATTTAGAATCAGAAAAAAAGGCACATCTACTCAATTCTTTATAGAATTTTGACAAAAATGTTAGTTGTGCCTTTTTTCATTATGACGGCAGTATACCACTGTGGTAGTATTTCAAGGTGTGATATAGACCATCGAACCGAACAACTTTTTCCATGGCATCAACATCGTAATCGGAAAAAAATGATCAGCCGTCCCCTTGCCGTCCCATACATTTGCGTCGAATAGGCATTGAAGTTTTCTATGGGAAGTTGAAAATTTTTTCGCGAATACGATGTTGGTCTCATGGAGAAAGTTGTTCGGTTTGATGTTCTGTCTGTACCACACCCTGAAATTAGACGAGGATGCAAAACGTCACGTTGTACCTATACATACAGTGTGTAAGGGACAGCCCTCCGCAAACTAACAGGGTGCATTCAGCTTCTCATTTTGAATCATATTCCACCGGAAATTTTCTCAGGAAAATTTTCATTTTTTAATTTTTTTTTTCAGTTACACTTTCTTTATTTCAATGTAAAATTACATTGTGTGTTCGCAGCACTCCATTTAGGTATGTAAAAAAAACTAAAAAAAAAAACCAGCAATGGATGTTGAAATACTCTAACCAACGACGCGAGTAATCAGCTGTTCACTTTCTGTCTAGCTACAGAGTTCATCGAACTCACCGCATACCTATTACCTACCCCTACCAAACAGTAATAGACGCTCCGATTTGTGCACAGAAACACCAACAAATCAGGTTTATTGGATTCCTTAACGTTCCTGAAAAAATTTAATGTACCGGTCATCTTAGTATGACATACTGAATTCACCCTATCAGTTTGCGGAGGGCTGTCCCTTACAACCTGTATGTAATATGAGTTTTATAACCGATGAATAATTCCGACGCTGTTGGGTCTAGAATCGTATGCTGAATTCATGATAGGATAGTTTGCGCCTCGATGTCCCTGCCACCCTGTACCTTTACCTAAAGGGTGGATTTTTGAGACGGGGCAATAAGGGCAGGTACGCATGGCTATAGATCAAGCTATACATTTTTGAGACGGGGCAATAAGGGCAGGTACGCACGGCTACAGATCAAGCTATACATTTTTGAGACGGGGGCAGGTACGCACGGCTACAGATCAAGCTATACATTTTTGAGACGGGGCAATAAGGGCAGGTACGCACGGCTACAGATCAAGCTATACATTTTTGAGACGGGGCAATAAGGGCAGGTACGCACGGCTACAGATCAAGCTATACATTTCCAGTATAAGCTGATCTCGCATTGTATAAGATTTACAATGAGAGGTCAGTGTAAACTGGATTTGTATAGCTTGATGTGTAGCCGTGCGTACCTTAACCGTTGTAGCTACAGGAAAACGGTCCAATAAGACTGTCTTTAACTTTTTGTAAAAATTTTTCACTAAAATTGATTTGATGCCAACCGATCTTGTTTTTTATAAGGATAAGAAACACGAAAAACTCTAATGTACGACTGAGGTTTCATTTAGAAAAGCCAGAAATCACCAAAAACTTTTCCCGTACATTTCGTAGTATGATGGATGATGCAGGAGGAGTATAAGTTTATACATTTATAACAAGGTATTTTGTTGTAACCCAATAAAAGATGTATGTAAGTATTTTAGATAATATAAAAGACCAGGCTTTAAAAATGTTCTTTATTAGGATGAATTCGGCTTCGGCATCAATTGTACAAAGCCCTTTGGTGAGACCGTACCGTTGTTGTTGATGAAAGATGTAATACATTTTTAAAATTACAAGTGACGTGACGTTTGATTCATGATCATCGTGATAATTAGACTTATTCTATTTCTGTAGCGTCTGATAAAGGTGCTTCTAAGGTAGTACCGGCAGTCTCGGGACTCACAGACTCACTCGTCGTTCACAGTGGAGTAGTCTTGTGAGAGCGTGGGTCAGCGGTCAACATATCAAAAAAATAATGCTCCGTAGTGCTCGGCATCGGCCTAGAAGTCGGCGGAAGAAGAGTCGAAAGCGAAGCATATTTAAATTGTAACGGTAACGTTACCGGTTCCCATGATTTAGGTGTTGTTGTTGTTTCAGCGGTCGTCGATGACTGCGTTACTGGAGTATGGACTCCTTCTACCGGAACAATACTTTTATTCACCAAGGGGTGTTGTATAGCATTAGTGTCTTTAGTGGTCTTAAACATATCATTTACATCTTCTGTAACAAGTCCATAGTCTTCGTAGAGAATGCTCCGTAGTAATTGCATTGGTAAGAACATAGAATGTCTTGTGGTGGGTGTATAAGGAAATAGTGATGTCTGAGCTCTGGTTGTCGTTTGCCTTCTCAATCCAAGCTCATACTGTAAAAGACCGGAAATGAAGGCGAATTTAGATGCGAAGTCAAGTTTTTTTATCAAAATGTTCCAATTTCCGACGTGTTTATACGTAGTGTTCTTCAATCCAAACTGATTTTATTCAATTACCTCCGTGGTTACTTCCGTATACTTTATTAGTGGCTCTACCGGTCCTCTTGTAGTTGTATACGAAAAGTAAGGGTTTTCGCGCGGGGGCGGAGTGGGGTCGAAAATGTAGTTACTATCAGTGTTAAATTGGAGCGTTGTTTTCACTCCAAGCGCGCGTTGGCTCTGTAAAAGAGAGAATACAGGTCAAGGTGGGTTGGTATCAGATGACTGAATCGCAAATTGACCACGTCGCTGTTAGTCCAAATCTCAAAATGTCTAAATCTCAAAATAACTAAGTCGCAATATTGCTACATCGCTTTTAGTCCACATCTAATAATGTCTAAATCTCAAAATACCTAACTCGCAAAATGACTACATCGCAAAAAGTCCAAACACCATGTGTAGGCACCTATACAGGGTTTATATCAGAATGACTGGATATATCATCATTCATCATCATCATCTGCCTAGCCTTTTCCTAACTATGTTGGGGTCGGCTTCCAGTCTAACCGGAATCTGACCTCCAGAACCCAGTTAGCGGGTAATACAGCTCAAGCTCCTCGTGGTTAAATAAACCGATTTTGACGTACATATTCCGTTCCGTCACACATTGAAGCTGCCAGGAGCAGTATCAAAAAATTAATCGGTTGTTGGCTAAACTTTTCTGATAATCATAGCTGTGGTTCAAAAAACGAACGTTCATTGCAAAGTATGATAAGTATAACCAGCCCGTGCTTGTCAAGTTCTACTGCTCAAGAGCCATTAGGTATTGCTTTTGGGATGGCAATACTTTCTAAAATACCTCTGATATGGCAGTCTTCCTTAGGTGGCGGTGATCACTAACCATCAGAAGAGCTGTCAGCATGTTGGCCTGATGGCCATTCAATAGCACTAAAAATTACCTGCTTTATGACGCTGTCAATCCATTTGGAGTAGTATCCGAGTTTTGTGAAGACTGTGGGGGCATCGAGATCTCCGCATAATGGAGCTCCGAAACTGATAACTCCAACTAAAAGGCCGCCGACGACCCCTGGGCCGCCAAGATCTTTCTGAAATTTGAAGTGTCTAATTTCGTACAAACCAATACCAAACTATGTATTTAAAACCTATTGGTGGGTTGCACCAGCTTACTTTAACAATAACAAACATCGCATCTTCAGTTAAAATAGCTGTTAGACCAAAAATGGGTTGCTCCATTTGACAATCTGTTAGCAGACGTCACTGTAACCTAACCACCCACGCTTCGCTGGTTAAAGTTATCTTCCCTGTTCCAAACTTTAACTTTTACGTTTGACATGACGCTGCAACAGCAGGTATTCTATGGTCTATTATGGTCTTTTGGCCTTTTTATGGTGAAAATTTCAACTTCTACCTATTAAGGTTCATGAGATACAGCCTGCTGATAGACGGAAGGACGGACGGACAGCTGAGGCTTAGTAATTGGGTTACGTTTGGCAGCCTTCGGGTACGGAACCCTAAAAAGCGCGGAGTGGCCCGCCTCGCGCCTGTAGTACAGGTGGGTTCATACGAAATGTACGTAAAGGGCCCCAAACATTTACAGGCCGCCGCCGCGACGGCAGATATCAGCAGCCTGTTAGTTAATCGCTGATATCACAGACTCACAGTTCCTTTTAAGGTTTTGGATTGACGACCAATGCCAATCCAATGCGATCACAGAGTGTGAATCCTGTTGCCGGCGCAGGCCTGCGTCGACAGGTATAGGCCGGACATGCTCTGTGATCAGCCGTGATCTCAAGGCCAAATCAAGTAAGGAGGTAGTCGGCCGCCGGCAGTGTTGCCAATTTAGCGACTTTTCTAATTTGGTTATCATTTTAAAAATATACCATAATTCACTACGATGTTATCCTAATTCCTAACCAGTGCAAATAAAAAATAGTACATCGTACCGAACTGCTATTCAGGCCACTGCCGGCAGGCGATATTGAGGTGTGAAACTGCCGTCTGCCGCCTACTAGGGCGTGGACCCAGAGCCGGTATCGACCGTTGCCGGCAGGCAATAATCGCTGTAGTGTGTGGTCTATGCAGACCTTGGACGGCAGGCCGCCTGATAGGACCAGAGACAGCAGGCTAACTGTGTAATGTGTGGGGCCCGATGTAGGAGGACTTTTGCAATGCAGATCTGCGTCAGCCTCAACGTCAGCGTCAGGTAACAACAATAGAAGTAAACAATTAGGTACAAATGACTAACATTACATGCCCCCCCACCTGTCGCCATAAACCCGGCGCAGAAGTGCTTGTTCGTCACATACTCCCTGAAATGAGATTATAATAATCACCAATTAGTAATGACTGAGCTATTAAACATGCGTTGGATTGTGGCAAAAGCTGATTCGCAGACTGAAAGTACGCGGTCGTTAATATGGGAGTCCCATAATGGGACGGATTAAGAAAGTAACTGCCTAAAGTACCTTTATGTATAAACTGTATAGTGAGAGGCATTAGATATGTTTTCGGTAAGAGAAAGGGACAGGGCGAAAAGCAACATTTATCCTATACTATTAAATGAGCAATATTTGTATACAACGTGCCGCTGCAATCACGATATTAACTTGACACGCGTACATGGTTCCGCGTTTTCGTTTTGTAGAGATATTTCGATGAAACTTGCAAAATAGGAATTCACGGTTGGGGAAATCTAGCTAGGCCTCATATTATCTGGGAAAATTCGTTTTCTATATTTTCACCCAAGCAGAGCGCGATCGACCTGGTATTATAGGTAATTGAGATGATTGGCGCATGTAAGATTTAAAACTTACCTGCCGTAGATATTCGCGCATTCATCCACTGGGTATATATCCAGTTTTGCTACCATCATTTTTTCGAACTGATCTATTACATTGTTTCGCTGAAAAAAATAATGGAGGCACACTTTTCAAACGTCGATATCAGTTTCCGCATTTAGGGCCATAAACAACAAAAAGGACACAGGTCCGTTAAGGTGCCTATTACAAAGTTGGTACACTTATGGCACAAAATCGCATAACAATTCTTATTAATTTTCGTCTGATACTGAATCTCTAGTGGTAACCCCCTAAAAATCTATTGGAGGTAAGAAAAGAGTGATCATGGCAATATCCGGAAAGTATACAAAGCTGTGGAATTTTTCAACAGTTGAAGGTTTTACACAAACAATGAATCGTATTCAGCTCACCTTCCTGGAGCCCCATCCGACCACAGTGATAGCATCGACGTTAGTCGGCAAGTTTCCTCTCGCCCTGTCAAACATGATCTTCTTCACCCTCCTATCGCGACGGTTGAATCTGATGTGCCTCAACAGACGGAGAATAACCAGGTTGTTGGCTAAATTCTTAGGGTCGTAGGAAGGGTAGAAGTAACTCTCAAGGACTGGTATCATCTCGCCTCCTTGGCTGAAGTAATCGCTACCGATGCGGACCTGCACAGCCCTGGGGTTCTCTCTGTAGAATCTGTTGTTGTGAAGTCTGGAAAAATATAATACTTACTGAAAGAGGAACTCAGTAATTAAAGTGAAATTAATAACTATCGCGTTTAATCAGGATAATCAAATTAAGAATAGGTATTGCACTCGCGAGACGGTTCGTCGGGATCTCAGACGACGTGCTCTAGCTCTGCATAGCGTTTCTAGACTGGTGGGACAGGGAGACGCACGCTCCTGGCGGCGCGGTTCCCCTCACCCCTCGCGCCTCGCGCCCGCGCAGCGTAGGAAACGTCTGCTCGTCCTTTCATTACGTTGAAGACTCTACTACATTTTTTTGTAGTATCAATAGGTATGCTAAATTCTCTTGTTTTCTGCAATACAAGCCTACAAGCTGAGATTAGTGTAGATGTTATAGTCAAACCTCGAAGCTCCGGCGCTCCTAGGTTTGACTAGTCAATCCTCAGGTCTGACTTGAAGTCCCCGTCAAAGCCCAAACAAATGAAGTTTTTCGGCCTCTGACTAAAGAGTTTTAGTCAAACCTAGGAGAAAGTCAGGCAAACGTCGAAACTCAATTTAATGAAATCGGGGTTTGACCAGTGAAACTAACTAACCTCAAAACACCTAGGTTAGGCTTGGGTTAGGATTTTCGTCAGCACGTCGACGGAGCCCCGCTGCGGGGCCCCCTGTTTCTGTAAAACCGAACCTCGGGGTGGCCCGTGACGTCGACGTTTGACCGAGTCTGCTAGTCGCTTCTAGGATCGACTAGGCAAAGCGCGAAACAGATTATTTTACTTTCGACGTTTGACTGAAAAGTGAGGAACTTCTAAGTTTGACTAAAATATTTTAGTCAAAGGCCGAAATTGGAATTTATTTCGGGGTTTGCCCGAAGGCTTTGGTCAAACCTAGGATAAACCAGTCATTCCGGGAAGAGACTGCATATCGACCTTTGACTATGACATAGACACCACTGAAAACTCTGTTAGAATAAAATATCTTTTAAACTTTACTTCAATGGTTGCGTTATATACCGGATGACTTTTTTTACCGTCTCGAAAAAAATGGGGCGTATTAGGTGAACAGAGTAGAAGCCTATGGCATACCTAGTTTTTTTTTTTTTAATAGCTTAGACAGAAAAAATTATCAAGGTACCAATAAATACTACAAATTCGATGTAAACTTTTCATTTTTGTACCATAAAAACAGAAATTTTGAAAAATAATAATAAATCGTTTAAAAATATCGAAATTCAATCATATGCAGCCTGCATATGATTAGAATTTTAGATTTTTTAGATTTTTATAGAGAAAAAAAAAATAAAGTTGGGTATGCCATAGGCTTCTACTCCGTTCACCTAATATACCCATTTTTTTTCGAGACGGTAAAAAAAGTCATCCAGAATAAGAATAAGTGAGTATTTTTACATGATATTCATATTTCACGCTTATGCGTTTGCGCTTGTTTAAATGAAAAATCAATAAGTTTGGCAAAATTAACGTCACACATTGACTCTTACATTTGCAAGCATGAAGCTGCAGTGATGACCAAGTCACTTGACACGATGGAGCCGGCACATACAAACATTTCCATGAGATGGACGCTGACGACGAAAGGGTAACTCTTGACTCTGCTCCTTTTGCCCTTGAATATCCTCCTGGTATTTGAGTCATTGAAATTATCTAATGCTGGCGGTTCTGAAAACAGATAAAATTAAAATAAAACAATACATATAAAACACGCGTCGATAACAATATTAAATCTTCTTTATCCTTTTGTAAACGAATATTTTCTACTTACCCCAGACGTCAAAATTTAGCTGTGTAGTAACTTCATCAATGGGCGGTATTAACGGAGTCGACTTAGAGAAATCTGTTTCATTTAACTTATCAACTTTTTTTATAAAGTCTTTAATGAATTGCATGAATTCTTTGCTGTCCGCAAATACAGGATCAGACTGACTGATGTCTTCCAAAGAGGTCGCTGTTGCTGCTGTTGTGGATATAGTCGCAGCTTGGTGCACGATTGTATTCTCACGAACAGTGAGCTCACGTGACGTTTTATTTTCTTTTAATTTATCGGACAAGTAAAAAGGATCGTTCAACGTTTTTTCTATTAGCTTGAACAATGCTTTTGAACTGTTATTACCAGTATCAGGTCGGGCAGCTTCTATCATTTTTTCATAAACATCATAATTTTTTTCGGCCATATTATTTAAATCATAATGCATTGTTAACAACAATTTGGTTCTCGTTTTCGCTGGAAAGGTCGGTGCTAAATTCAGATCGTTGAAAAGGCTGTTCATCACATTTTGAACGTCGTTGTCTACTTTTGTGTACAAGTTATCCTTGGATTTTAATAAACTCTCAAGTATTGTCCTATAATTATGTCTAGCTACCACCACAGGAATAAGAAACACAGTGATTGTAGTTAATTTCATTAAAAAAAAATTAAAATAACTTAAATAATTACAAATGCAGATTGACTTGTTATAAAACAAAAAGTTTGAATTAACAGTAATATAACTTTCCAGTAAAATGTGTTTCAATTCGAATATTTTATTGCTTTGCTTGGCAATTTCTTGTGTTCGATTTCTCAATAGTAAGGAAATGAAACAAACGCCATAAACCTTAGTTTAATATATTGAGCAACTACTTTAAACACAAAACATTTTGATACCGTTGTGAAATTTTCCTATATATATTATTTTGAATTTCAATTCTTTGATACAAAAAAGTCTTTCTTCACATGTATTCCATCAAGAATAATATTGTATATATCATTGTTTTAATTGTCCTGGTCCAAGTTCAGAGCCTTGTTGAACTTAGTGAGGAAGACAAAGATTTAGGTAAAACTGAGGCAGTTGTAAGAAAGACTGTCAACAGCATATTCTCCATTCTCAATCTTGAACACGCGAAGCATAATGCGAGGTTTGGGGAGTTCGCAGCAATACACAACTTCTTTGTCACCATCACCTTTCAAGATGACGAAAATCTGAAGAAAATTGCAAGACTAGCCAAAGCTGATAACATCGATAACAACACACAACATTTTATTACACAATTAAATGAAGTATTAAATGAAGATAATAAAAGCTACGAGGCAACTGAGGATGAATTTGTAACTGCACATATAGAAACATTTACAAGAAAGCTTGAATATTTAAAATTTAAGTATGGCTTTGCTAAAAATGATGCTAATGTTGGTATAAATAAACAAGTGTTAAATCATTTGATTTCGGATGATAATTTGCAAAACATTACAAAAGAAGAAATAAATGATACGGATCTTTTGAGTAAAAATGAATTCTGGAGTAAGTATAATTTTGTGATTTGTTACAAAGACCTTATTGGCCTCGTCAAACTCTTTAAAAAGAAAAGATATATCTTCACTTTTTCTTTCCATTTTCTGACCGATTTTGGATTTTCTGATTCATGATTTATTTTGCAGACCCTAGCGCTAGTCGGCGCATTTTCGGGGGACGTAGAGAAAAGATCAAGCGGTTTCCCTTCATGGCGAGCGTCCAGTTCTTCAAGAAGTTCCAATGTGGTGGCTCAATCATCAAATCTGATCTGGTCATCACTTCAGCGTCGTGTTTGCAATTGTAAGAATTCGTATAGTCTGATTTACGAGGAATGCTGCTTTCCATTGCATATCTTTGTCAGTGGTAACGGCCCCGACTTACGAGTTGTACGTCGTGGGTTTGAACCCAGGCAGGCAATATACTTTGTGTAATTTATTTCATCACCGTTGCTCTCAAAACGGTGAAGGAACGCATAGTGAGGAAACCGGCATGTCTTAGAACCAATTCTTCGAAGAGATGTGATTTTTATTAATTTGCACTGGGCACGCGTGGTGGATTACAGTCCTCACTCCTTTTCACAAAGAGGAGGCCTGTGTCCCAGTCCCAGCAGTGGAAACATGAAAGGCTGATTGTGCTTTTGGCTTATTATTGGCTACCTTTAAAAATAAAAAATAAAATCATTTTATTTCGGATAACTAAAGATCCATAAATTGTTAGTAACAAAATTAGAACTTAAAACACTATTGTTAGTAACCTAAGCTAAAGACAATTTAAATACAGACAAAGAGACAGTCAATAACAAGACTGAACCTACACAACAAGAAATGGACACTATGGTATCAGCCTTCTCACAAACTGTCTTATTATTGCAGAGGAAGTGTCTGCCGCCACAGCCTTCAGGATACTATTGCGACTGCCCCTCATTCTGCTCAGAAGTGAGGCCGTCTTTTTGCGGATAATCGCATGAAACCCATGAAATCTGTATGGGTTACCGCGAACATTTCCGAGGCACTGCAATACCGAGGCAGTCGCAACAGCATCCTAAACACATTATTGTATTGGACGCGTAGGACCTTTAACAGCGAGACTGAAATTACAGAAGGATTTTTTATATACATCAGAGCTTGGAACAACCGCTTCTTCAGGGAGAACCCGGCCTTCCTCTCAGTGCAAGTTGGCTGCGATTTATATGAGGGAGGAGGTGAAAACATCCCTATTCTGGAAGTTTACTTCCATCCGCAATATAACCCTAAGAATTTGAGGAACAACCTCGCAGTTATGCGCTTGGTTCGGGCTCTGCGGTTTGGGAAACGTATCTCAAAAATTAAGAAGATTGATTTTGATAGGAATCCTTGGCCGTTAGCTACAAATACTCCCGGCATCACCATCATTGGTTGGGGCGCAAGAACCGTAAGTTTTATCGTGGATTTTTCTCCATTATTCCGGATGTCCACCACTTGTTTGGCCACCACTGGGGGACAACGAAACCACTTTTAATTATTATTCTCGTTATCCAACACTGGGTGACAGACCTAACTTCAAAACACTAAAGTTGCTTCAGCATCGTCTCTGGCGCTGCGGGAAGTGCAAGCCCTTCGTCTTTACGTAACAAAGGATAGGCACCCATGCTCACCTCCGCAGTTTCGGCTTGTTGGTCGCCTCCGGTGACCAGCCTCATCCGCTGCGGCTCGCACGGGTGCCTATGTTTTGTTACAGCAGGCGGGGGTTGCTCTCCCTTTGCGCCTCCGGTTTTATATACAATCTAGGGGTAGCAGCCAGAAGATTACGTAAAGTCGGGGTGCCAGGATTCAGTTTTGGAACAGATTCGACCTATTTTAACCAAGGAGTGGTGGACAGTGGGAATTATTTTTAAAAGTTGTTCGCTGTCCCTCCGTGGTGGCCAAACCAGTGGTGGAAATCGGGAATATACCATTTTTCTAGAGCTGTGTACTAAAGGCTTGCGCAGATTGGGGCGAGCCACGCCACAACGCAACGCATTGAAAAAATCCTCCTCTAACACTTTCGTAAATTTTCCAAGAACGAATGCACACTGCGGGCCGAACCACGCTCTTTTATATTACGGCTTTAATTGGTGTGATAATTTAGTAAGTAAAATAATGCTGTGAAATGCAATGAGGACTACTGTCAGTTGTCCGTAGGTATGTGACCATAGAACTTGCGGGGGTTACTTACCAGGACTCCAGGTGTACTTATAATATTAACATTTCTTGCCCTACTTTTGTTTGTTTTTCAGAGCTCCAATATTATTCCAAACGTTTGGAGCGGTCGCCTTGCTTATGCGGTGCTCGACTTCTATCCATTACAGGAATGTCAAGAAGTTTATTCTAGGCAAGTTAGTTAGTTAATATGTACGTATTATTGAATGATTTGATAAACAAACCGATATCTAACCTAAAAATCTTCTATTGATAATATTTTAAAATAGTAGCGAAGTCTTTTCATTAGGTACTGTACATTGAATATTTTTGAAAAAAGTAATTGCGACGATGTGGGAACGAGTTTGATGCTGAAAACATTGTTTTTAGAATTTTTGTCTGGATGTATGTTCCGGATTGGCGACGGCTGAACGGATTTGAATGAAGTTTAGATTTTTCGTTTCGATCCAAACGGATATTCTGATAATTCTGACATCAACGCGGACGAAGCCGACTTATTTATCATCACTTATACCTATTATAAAACAAAGCCGCTTCCCGCTGTCTGTCCCTATATGTATGCTTAGACCTTTAAACTACTCAACGGATTTTGATGCGGTTTTTTTAATAGATAAAGTGATTCAACAGGAAGGTTTAAATGTATAATAAACGGGCGAAACCGCGGGCAAAAGCTAATTAATAATATTTTATTAAATTATTTTAGTGAGTTCGTCAGCAACAAGAACTTTTGCGCTGGATTCATGTCTAAAGGGGGTGGCGCATGTAACGTAAGTTTAAGGAATTAGTTATTATTAGTAAAAAAATAACCGGTCAAGAGCGAGTCGGACTCGCGCACCGAGGGTTCCGTTCCGATTTCTGAAGTGTGCTATTTTGAGACCTTTTTTTTATTTTTCCTGTAATCTTTACATAAACTTCTATCACATAGAATAATTACAGATTTTTCTCTACTTATGCAAACTTCGGAGGTATTTTTTTTTTTACATTTTTCATTTAAAGTCGAAAAAACGGAAAAAAAATCTGTCCGTCCGCAGCTTAGCTCAGAAAGAAAGAAAGTCAGTCCTAGAAAGCTATAATTTGGCATGGATATACTGTTTATTCATCACGCCGAGAAAGCGGTAAAATAAAATCACGATTTATTTTTTATTTTAGGGTACCTTCTGTACCTACACGTAAGTGGGGATTTTTTTTTTTCTCGTCTACCCCATGGTGTGGCTTGTTGTTGGATGGGTCTTTCAAAAATATTATGGGTTTGTGAAAACAGTTTTTCGATTTAGGGATCCGTTTCTGAATTATTAAGCTTTAAAGTACTAATTTTTGTTACAGTTAATTGTCCCCCCCACCCCTGCCAGCTAAACGGTTAGTTTTGGATGGCTGAAAAAATTCACGGTAGTAGGTAGTAGGTATATACATATAACGAAGTTAAAAGGAAAACTATCACAGCTAAGTAGGCTTTTCAGGTAATAGTCAAACAACAAAAAGCCCTTTCTTAGTCCGCATTATTGTGCAGCTACGGAACCCTATTACTGCGCGTGACCGGACACGCACTTGGCCGGTTTTTATTTATTTTCTTAATATTGATATGTAGATATAGGATATAGTATATAGTATATAGAGGAGCTTGTGGCTAAGTAATAACAGCCGCACGGGTCGATCCGTCAGGTTAAGCTACGCTTGCCGGGGTTGGTCCGTGGATGGGTGACCATCTTTACATACCGAGACTCCTCCGCGCCTCGGAAAGCACGTTAAGCCGTTGGTACCGGCTGTTATTCGTGGATCTTTGACAGTCGTTACGGGTCGTCAGAAACCCGAAAGTCTGACAACCAGTCTTACCAAGGGGTATCGTATTACCCAGTTACTGGGTTGTGGAGGTCAGATAGGCAGTCGCTCCATGTAAAATACTGGTATTCAGCTGCATCTGGTTAGACTGGAAGCCGACCCCAACATAGTTGGGAAAAGGCTAGGCAGATTGAGATTACTACAACAATAATAAAAACATAACCCTCCTTCGGCAGTCGGGTAACCATATTACCTATAACTTATAATTATAACAGATTCTTTTCTAAATATTGTTGTGACAGCGAGACGCCGGTGGGCCGGGGGTGGCGTACGGCAAGCTGTTTGGGGTCGTCAGCTTCGGGGCCCCCAACTGCGGCGCCCCTGACTCGCCCATCGTCTTCACCAAGCTCGGCTTCTACGCTGACTGGATCGACGGCATCATGGACATGGTCAGCATTGAGCCACCTACCTCTAAAGTCTCGCGCAGACTGGGGCGGCCGCACGGCAACACAATTCATTGCAAAAATCCTCCTTCATCACTTTCGTACATTTTATAAGAACCAATGCAAGCTCCAGGCGGCCCGGGCCGCACTTTTTTGTGTGTAAATGCGTTGCGCTGCGGCCCGTTGCAGCTGTAATGTGCGCTTAGCTTAATAAGTACGTACCTATAGGTATCTATGTAATATATAAGTTGTAATTGTATTAACTGAAAACTTGAAAAGCTTCATATACAGGGTGTAAGGGACAGCCCTCCGCAAACTGATAGGGTGAATTCAGTATGTCATACTAAGATGACCGGTACATGAAATTATTTCAGGAAAGTTGTGGGAATCCAATAAATCTGATTTGTTTGTGTTTTTGTGTACAAATCGGAGTGTCTGTTACTGGGTCGGAGAGGTAGGTAATAGGTATGCGGTGAATTCGATGAACTCAGTAGCTAGACAGAAAGTGAACAGCTGATTTCAGGCGTCGTTCGTTAGAGTATTTCTACATCCATTGCTGGTTTTTATTTTTCAGTTTTTTTTTTGCTGTTTTTTTTACATAAATGGAGTGCTGCGAACACAGTGTAATTTTACATTGAAATAAAGAAAATGTAACTGAAAAAAATATTTCAAAAATGGAAATTTTCCTGAAAAAATTGCCGTTGGAATATGATTCAAAATGAGGAGCTGAATGCACCCTGTTAGTTTGCGGAGGGCTGTCCCTTACAACCTGTATAACGTCAAAATGTATATAAGTAGTTTATCAGCCATCACGTTACCAGCGCAAGCATCAGGTTGCTTAGCTTGGGACTAGATGGCGTTGTGTGAAATGTCCAAGGATATTTTATATTTATTTATATTTAAAATGTATGGTACAGTTGTTTGTTTTTTGTAGTAATTATCTCTAGAACAGAGCCGAGTCACAATATTGTACATCAGATATCTTTACTGTGCCCCCGGTCCTCGCGTATCGATCCAATATTCATTAGCGGTGGCGTTTAGGCTAATGTACAGTCTGGCCGGCTGTAGATGAAATCATATTTTATCGAAAATGCACCACTATGCCAAATATGTCGAACATTCGAGGAGTGGCTACTCCTCGAATGTGAACTTAAAGTTTATTTCTACACCCACCCTTAGCCGTACCTAACAGATATGTTGCCGCATAGATTGATTTCTATCAACAATACAGGGTGTAAGGGACAGCTCTCCGCAAACTAACGGGGTGCATTCAGCTCCTCATTTTGAATCATATTCCACCGGAAATTTTCTCAGGAAAATTTTCATTTTTTAAATAATTTTTTCAGTTACATTTTCTTTATTTCAATGTAAAACTACATTGTGTGTTCGCAGCACTCCATTTATTAAAAAAAAAAAAAACTGAAAAAAAGCCAGCAATGGATGTAAAAATACTATAACGAACGACGCGTGAAATCAGCTGTTCACTTTCTGTCTAGCTACTGAGTTTATCGAACTCACCGCATATCTATTACCTACCCCTCCGAACCAGTAATAGACGCTCCGATTTGTGCACAAAAACACAAACAAATCAGGTTTATTGGATTCCCATAACGTTCCTGAAATAATTTCATGTACCGGTCATCTTAGTATGACATACTGAATTCACCCTATCAGTTTGCGGAGGGCTGTCCCTTACACCCTGTATAATTATCATCTTTCAAAACTAAAATACCTGCTAAAATGAGCACTCACATAAAGAGACAAAAATGATAAAAATAAATAATTATCACCTGCAATTTCAGAAAATACCGACCGCTAGACAGCGTACAACGCTGAGAACGACCAGGGAGCCCGTCGATATAAATAGCTTCATATTAAGTACGAAAGCGAGTTTCAAAGTCGCTCCCATATACGCACATCCTGCCACAGCTTTTCCGAGTTTGGACACCTTGAGAATTTCGGATGAAAGTAAACTTTTCAAAGAATTTATAACAACAATGTTTGGTAGTGAAGAAGTAAAAGAATATCTTGATCAATTTGAATCGAATACAGACACTGAAGAAGAAGCAACAACAAGAGACATTTCTAGAGCTGCTGCAGTCATCAAACCGACTACGGGACCAACCACAGAAGCGGATGTTGAGGAAAGTATTTCTGCTGATTACGAGATTTCTCAAGACCAGAAGGGATTGGTTAGAATGGTGACTACAATGGATAACTTTGAGGAGTTTAAAAAAAGTGAAAAAAGTGAATATGAAACCACGACGCCGACAGTAGAGACATCCGCACCAGATCAGAAGATGAACGAAGAGGAACAAGTGGAGCAAAATATTGCCAAACTTATTGATGCTATTGATATACTAGATCTATTGTCATATGAAACCAGTGATATATTTCCCGAACATGAACAACTAATTAAACATAAAGAGCCAAAACATAAGAAGGAAAAAATTCAACCTAAAAAGCAAAAAAGTCAGGAAGAATCAGTATCAGAGAGTGGAGAGGAAATTACTAGTGATGATAATAGTGATGACAATGGTGATGATGATGATGAATACAAAGATGATTTTGACGATCAAACACAAAGTAAAATTGATAAAAAATACTCAACTAACACCAATAAGAAAGTGAAAAAAGAAAAAAAGAAAAACAACTCGTCTAAAGACGTTACGTTCAGACAAGATAGTACGGGTGGTATTTTAAAAATATTTTCTCAGAAGGATCTTTTACGATTGCTAAATGAGGCCGTAGCTGAAGCAGCTCTAAGTGCTAAAAGAAAGCATTATTCACGAGGGCTCTCGATCATCGAGAGGTAAGAATGTTCATGCAAGATTCAGCGAGAGGCGAGACTCGAAAGGCAATTATCGCGCTCATTTGTTTATAAGTCAGGTTTTTATTTTTTCATCGGTTTTATCGGATTTGATTCAGCATTTGACACGATTGCCGGAAACAAAGGCAGCCATCTACATTCTATATTCAAGCGATAAACAACTGGAAACAACAACTCGATTTGATTTTTTGTTGTGTACCTACATAAATTAAATAAATTTTAAATTTAAAACTATTAGTTTTATAATAATTGACATGGACAAAGGACCGTAGTTAGGGGGGGGGGGGGGCATTGTGGAGCAATTAATCTTTAAACACTAAAGCATAGATTGCATTTGAAATATGTGTGCGAGATTTGTTCGCATTGCAGTCTATGGAACGGGGAATCCCCTAGCCTCTAAAATCATAATAGGAACGTTCGTTTGCCCGTCACAGACGTAGCTATAATATATATTAATATACCTACTGTGAATTTCTTAGTGTAATATAAATATATATTATAGCTACGTCTGAGGTCGCTCAAAGTTTACTATGGAAAATGTATCTTATTATGTTTTGCTATGTCTTGCTATAATATAAATATAACTACGTCTGTGATGTTCTCTAAGTTAGATTTCGTGCAGATTCGTCAAACGAACGAAATCTAACGAATCTGCACGAAATCTAACTTAGACAGATGTATTGATGATTTTTATGGTTAAAATTATATAAATACATATGTTTTATTGCCGCGTATCATACTTTGATCAAGATACAACCTGACACGGACCTGCAAATTGCAAAAAACCCAAAAAAAATTGAATTTCGCGGGCTACCACTGCGCATCATCCTAAAAGTGTAATGTCGCAAGGCGTGTTATATTGATTTGTGTGAATAATAATTAGTTATATTACTAGTGAAATAATTGTTTGTTTAATGTTGTCAACTGAAGATTTATTGATTTGCGAGCCAAAATAAGAATAGTACTGTCAAGACGCCATTTTGTTCCACAATACTCGCGTAAGTACTTCATTACCAAAGCGTAAGGTACACCTTGCGCTTTGGTAATGAAGTACGCGGTGTTGTTGCTGACTATACAAAAAAATAAATCAAGAAAAATTATACTCAGTTTAATTATTTTTTGTTTAATTTTTGGTATTGCTAATCAATTTTATGCCTAATTTATACACGAGTAGGATTTGAAAAAAAATCATGTTAAATACAAAACGTTTTTTTATTGTTTCAGTTTTAATCAGAATATAATTCCTCTTTAATGCGTAACACAGTGTCATCGTCGTCGTAGTCAGAATCATCTTCATAGCTTTCGCTGTCACTGCTATCTCCGCCTGTAAAAAGAAAAACCATTATTAATTTAAACTGTAATTGTAATAATTACTTTTTTTTTGTTATATTTGCAGAAAATTATAATATTATAGTTACCTCTATTTATAATGAAACTAAAGTCATCGTCTTCAAACCGCTCAATTTCAGCATAATTTGCTTCAATACTTTTTACGTGATTCACCTCCCGTCTCCAGTCATCAACTGTGATTGAAGTTACAGCCTCTCTTGTCAGACCCTCGATCTCACTTGCTAACTGACTTACATTTTTATCAGCTACTCGCCTTTTGATCAAATCCCATATATACTCAATCGGATTGAGGTCGTAATTGTATGGAGGCAAGCGTAAAACTTCATGACCGTGGCTGGCAAACAAGTTATCTACTACATATTTTTTAGGAGACTTATGTTTTTTTATAAGTTGGTACAACTCGGCCTTTGTAAAATTGTTTTCATATTCAAATTCAACGTTTCGTTCAGATAACCACTCCCGTAATTCTGCTTTCTTTGCGTTCATATTAGGTGGCTTATTATCTTCTAAGCAGCTGTACGGAGCGTTGTCAATTACAACTAGGCAGTTTTTCGGCATGTTTGGTAACAGCTGCTGGGTTAACCATTTCATGAAATTTTCGCTGTTCATTTGGTCGTGGTAATCGCCCGTTTTTGTCTTAGCCTCGAAAATCAGGAAGGCTCCGTCCACGAATCCATTTTCACCTCCGGCATGGACAATGATCCATCGAGGTCCAGCACTCGTATTTTTGAGGACCCCAGTGCTCTCACTAGACTGCCAACACTTGTCAACAGTGTAATGAGAGTGGATCCATGTCTCACCCAAATAGATGACGGGCTTCTTGTCAGCACCCAGTGCATCATTTTGACGTATACGCCGGAGGTATTTTGCACGCCAAGCTTTGATGTTAGGTCTTTGACTTAGCTTTGACCTATTGCTAGCGCCGCACCTCTTGAATTTGTACCCAAGCTGGGTTCTCAATATTCTGTGCAGGGTCGATTTGCTCGCTTGGAAATTCAAATCGTCCCGAGCTTTATCAAAAACTTTATTCATGGTTGGCGTTTCCTTGTGTACCAAGTAAAACGAGTTTATTATATTGTTTAAAGCACGTAGATCAAAGTTATCCATAACCACTGTCTTGCCACGTGGTTTTTTTTTCGGCGAGGTTACTGTGACCTGGGTACTCGAGCCTGCAGCCATAGCAGCGGCTTCGGCGTCTTTCCTTTCACGCCTAATCTTTGAAACTGTGTTCTTATTGACGCCGGTTGACAAAGCGACTCGTTCCGTAGCTTTCACAGAAGACTTTAAAAAATCTACCAACTGGACATAAAGCTCTCTGGATATGGATATGTCACCATCTGGAGTACTTTGTATTCCTCCCAATGTGAAAGATCGCAGAAGTTCATTAGCATAATTTTTTTCATTTTCAAAGTACTTGTTCACATTAAAAACGATTTCTCGTGCTCTACCATGGAGCACCACCCCTCTCTTCGAACTCATATTGAGTTGATACTTTATCGCACAAACTAAACAAATAAGAACAAAACAAAGTCAACAATAATAGCAAAAAAATAACAATGAAGTTCAGTAGGTAACAGAAATAACACACACGCGCGTACCTACAATGCGTTTCAACTAAGAATAGGAATGACCTTGCGCCATATTGTGAAGATTTAGCAAAACAGCACCTCGTTTACCTACACATTTGCAAAATCACTGACATATTTTAACAAAAACAACTTACAAAAATAGAACTAAAATGGATAAGGATAACACTACCATTTCAAGTTTCAGTTGACAGTTCGAGGTCATTTACGTTCCTATTCTTAGTTTAATCGCATTGTATCACGGAAGCGTAGCTAACGGCACACTGGTAGATTCTTAGTTGCGTAGCAAAATGGCGTCATTAGGGTGACCAGTAGCATTTCGTGGAGTTAACTATATAATGGTTAATTTTTTTAATGAAAACAGTTTCCGTATAATTATTAATTTATCCAAAATTTATGGAATTCAAGAAAAAACATTTTATATAAATGACTTTAAATAATAATGAAATCTATGAATAAAAAATATTTTTTTTTCACAGTTTTTTTTGCTGGCAGTCCTAATTTGACAGCTGCTATCGTGTGATGTTGGCAGCAAGCGCGATCCTATTCTTGGCACTTGGCGGCTCGCATAAAGTAGTACCAGCTGACTTTGAAAACGTGCGATGACTTTTTATTTGGTCTGAGTTAAGGGTGTGTTCTACCGATCAATATGAACAACTTTTACAATGTGACCAACTTAGAATTCGCAAAAAAGAATTCGACCTTCTTATACAAAATGGTCCAATCGGGTAGGTTTTGATTTTTTTATTTTGTATTTATACGGGAAGGTCGAATTTTATTTTGCGACTTATATGTTGGTCCCTTAGGTAAAAGTTGTTAATATTGATGGGTAGAACGCCCCCTTAAATTTTAAGGCATGTTTTCAAAGACAGCCTGTATACAATCACGGTATCACCCCCACAATTCTGACACTTAGGTCTTGAAAGTCAAAAATCGATTGACCAGAACTAAAATTTTTACTTCCGCCCAACCTGTAATAACACAGCCCATATATCTAGCGCTCAATCTTGGATAAAAATAAGATTATCTTATTTTAGAGTGATTTAGGCGAGCAAATCATTACACGCAGAATTCCAAACTTCCCCACGGTAATAAATTAAAACATCTTATAAGCCTACGCTTTTAGGTTCATTATTTTTTTTTTTAATTTTTTGACAATTTCCTTTGGCAGCATATTGAATGGAAAACATGGACGTTGCCAAGTTCTGAAGGCTAATTTTTAAATGCTTTTTTTTCTAAATGCTTTAATGAGTCATCTTTTTGTCTCCACTCGATTCGATAATCTGCTATTTGAAGCGAAAAACTGTCCTCCAAACTCTCCTCGAGTCAACTGATGTAATAAAATATTTAATAGGGAATTTTTTGTTCTATTTCTCATGGTGCAGGGCTTCTGGGGAAGCACCCGGGTTAACCGCGAAATTCAAATTTTCTTACGTTTTTTGCAATTTTCAAGTCAGTATTAGGTTGTATGTTGATTAAAGTATGATTCGCGACCGTAACAAACATGTATTTACGGAATTATAATCATTTGAATCAGTAACACAACTCCTTATGTTAGTATAATATTCAAATGTCAAGATTTCATAAAATAGTCATTAGAATGGGGAGGAAAACTAACTTTTTATCACGCTAGGTGGCACGTGATCGACTGTGCTTTTTTCATTGATTTGACATAACGAACGATTGTCAAATTGTATGGATTTGTTTGTAAAACAATGTACAGTCCGACAGTCGTTCAGAGCGTCATCTACAAACAGCTTTGCGTGTGGCTCCCCATTGGTCCTGTTCCACAGATTAATTTTAATCTGTGCCTGTTCCTAAAGAGTTGTGTTGTCCATGGTTGTGTTGATGACTTAATTTGAATTATGTAAATGCTTGTTACAGTCGCGAATCATAGTTTGATCAACATAGGTACAACGTACAACCATAGACTTATAAAAAAAGATGGACTCCGCGCTGCGCATATCGAAAGTGAAGCACAGTAAGTATGCCGGGAACGTTTGTACAAACACGCCTCGCGCACACATTTACATCATAGTATGCCGACCGGCCGCCATTACGTGACACGAGCGACGGCGTCTTTGCAGGTACTCAAATCACGCACACATAGATCGGTAGGGTGCTTCACTTTCGATATGCGTGGCGCGGAGTCCATCTTTTTTTATAAGTCTATGCGTACAACCTAATAATTACTGACTTGCAAATTGCAAAGAAACAAAAGAAAATTTTAATTTCACGGGTTACCCTGGCGCTTCCGCCTAAACAGAATCACAGATTATTATATTAGTAGCAAGCTAAACAGAAAATTACCAATTTTAGAGACAAGATTGAGATGGGCAGTATGAAAAATGATGGTTGTAACCTGCTAAAGCTACTGTACAGACGCCAACACATCAAGCTACTACAATCTGTCAAATTTCTATAATAGATTTTCATCTTTATCGCTAAAGCATTAGGTTCGAGGTTGATTGGGAAAAGACAGATTCGGGTGGCTTGACCTGCTGGCGTCTGTGCCTAATTTTCCTGCAGCCACCTGCAGCAGGCAAAGCAGTGGAAGGATGGAAACCTTTGCCTTGCAGTGGGACAAAATAGGAGAATGGTATTAAAGTTTTTTATTAATTTGAACAAACAGCTAATGGTCATACCATGTTTGAAGTTAAGTTCAAAATGAAATGAGAAAATTTGACAGTTTGTGGTAACTTGACTTAGACTTGACATAGAAATCGTCACTTCGGGTAACATTAGAGTTATTCTACTCTACTTGTGAGACCAAAGTATGTAGTTCACCATTTATTCGGGGTGGCGCCACCATGTAAGTTCTATTATGTAGTTGTATTATGTAATACCTATGCGTAAACCGAAACGTAAAAAATCAATTGTGAAAAATTAAGCCTTTTAGCCGGCAGATGTCGCCTGCGCTAGAGATGAGATATACCTGCCATTCTCCATACCCGGCCTTTAAGGTATGGGTATCACTAAATACCTGGTACAAATACCAGGTATCAAAATACTTCTAAGTATTTGGGTGTGGTAGGATTTCGATAAGTAAACGTATGCGATAAGTATGGTATGCCTCCAATATAATGTAGGTACGACGTTTCAAGTACCTATACGTAATTATGCATTATGAGATATGAAATCTTTCCTTCCTAATTTACCACTAAATATAATATTTACCACTAAATATAGATAAAAACAAACAGGTGTAACGAAATCGCAATCACAACTGACGCAAAAAATCAAAACATTGTCGACCTAAGTACCACTAGACAACGTAAACATTCAAACACGTAATAATATTCCCTAACATAAACAAACTAAGGAACTCTTTCACGTCGTGACAAAAAATGTAATTATGCTATTATGTTCCTTATGCACGTAAAAATAAGTACCCATTTTGTCTAACTAAATTAAATCAACCGAATGTTCATAAAGCACGAATGACGTTTCGGGTCCCTTCGTAAGCTGTCGGGTAGCTTCGGGTTGCTTCGGCGTACCAAACTACCGATAAAACTGGGCGCTACCTTGTGGTAGCGGTTCGTATCGTACTATGCGTCTGACGTCATACCTTCAAGGTATTTACCCAGTATTTCGGTCCGTACCCGGTCTATGTACTGGGAAGCACATACTTGGTATATATACCTCTACCAGTATATACGTCTCATCTCTAGCCTGCGCTCTAAATTTTCAGTCTTGGGTGGTGATAAGATTATTTTCCAAGAGAAACCACATTTTTGAGGTAAAGAAACCTTATTTTACTAAAAAATACTGTGCTTTGTGACCAGTTACTTATTTTGTTTCAAATTGGTGTTGTTAGCTTTTTAGAGTAAGGTAAGTTACGAAAAATAACATACTGAAGTACATAGGTTGTCAAATACGTAAGTGGGTTCTGAATTTGAATATAGTATTACATTTTCGTAATTACATCAAGGCTTCTATTGTTTTTAGTTGTTACTATCACTATAGGAGTACCTAGTTAATCATTTCGTTTCATTATATCGTAGTTATAGTTAAAGCTATGAAATTCATGTTATGTAACTCTTTCCTATTGATCACTGCGGGCATAACCTCTTAGGACAAATGTTTTCAGCACTACTATCCTGTTTCGAAAGAAATGGATGGAACAAAGTGTACGGGAATTTTGCCTAGAATACCTTCTAGTTTTTTTTTTTTTTGATATAAGTACTTAGTTAAAAAAGCACTTGTGTAGTTAACTCTCCTGGCAGTAGGTAATCAATATTTTTTCATACATACCTAGTATCTTAAACCCTTCAATTTATTGACCTTCTTTTTTTAGTTAAATAATGTTGTGGAACATTCTAAGTTTTACTTATTTTAGACCTAGAGCTGTCAAAAGATTTTTTTAAAATGAAAATCATTATTAGCATGATTTTGAAGTATTTATTTACGCTGTAAAAGTCAACACTAATCATTGGTTTGGCATGTTCTTGTGCAGCATAAAGATGTGATAATAAAACCTATATAGTAATCAGCTACCTACTTATTTTAAGCATACTTTATCAATCTGATAATAGTTTTGAAATTCACCTACATACGTCTGTAATCACATACAAGACACAATGTTTATGCAGTGAACAATAATGTTTAAGAGTGATGCATAAAAATGTTCATTCAATCAATCACTCAGCTAAAACACTGAAACAAAAATAATAAACATTCATAAATACCTACTTATTTATGTCGTTTTTTTAATCCCTAACACTTGAAACTTTACATACTTACTAGTTATGGTACTTATGTTAAGGTGATACAAAAAAAGTGAACTGGGCGGGAAAAAGAAAGTGACAGAGTCAATTACTTCCACATGCGAAAAACAGAGAGCGCAACAACGCGCTGGAACCAAAATAAAAGCGCCAAATGAAATAAAAATTCTTTAAAAATAAAATAAGCTATCTATCAAAATTATGTTCAGCCAGAATTTTCAATTACCTAATACGCACATTTTAAATGCAATTCTGCAATGAAATTACTTGGGATTTTATAATTATAGAAAAAAACATAAAAAAGTAGAGGTCTTTTCGGAATTAAATTCTATCGAGGTAATTTAACCCAATCGTGTTTTCCTTCAGTCAAAGTATTAATCAAATAGTCAATAAACATATATCCAAAAATTAAATCCATACATGCTGCAATAGTGAAATAAAAGGATACGAAAAATCCTCCAATTTATTTTGGTAGCGCCTTAATTAGGAACAGGCGGACACAATGATTAGACACTATGATTTCTTATTTCAGCATTTGTTTCTTATTTATTGCCACTTAAAATATTGTATGTTTTTCACATTGTCGGAGCTCGTGGCTAAGTAATTACAGCCGCACGGGTCGATCCATCAGGTTAAGCTACGCTTGCCGGGGTTGGTCAGTGGATGGGTGACCATCTTTACATACCCAGATTCCACCGTGCCAGTCTTATCAAAGGGGTACTGTATTACCCAGTTATTGGGTTGTGGAGGTCAGATAGGCAGTTGCTCCATGTAAAATACTGGTATTCAGCTGCATCCGGTTAGACTGGAAGCCTACCCCGACATAGTTGGGAAAAGTGTAGGCAGATTGATGTTTTAACATTGTGTAATGATGCATGTCCTATTCTATATTCCATGTACCATGCGTACAGATACGACATGTTTTTTTTTTAATGAATAGGGCGTGTCTGTTGTTCAATTTAAACCTTTTTCAATGGTATTAAAGGTCACATAACTTGTGCGGGAGAATTGCTTTAAGAGGAAATGTGGGTGCTCTTTTCTCCATACAAAAAGATGCAAACACTCTCGCCTGTTTTCTTTCTGGTTAATGACCATAAAGCAATGATTTTTTACAGAAATATAAATATCAGCTACTTGTATGCCCCTATGTTTTCCTTTTTGATGATATATTATTTTTATAAGAACTAGAATCCTCAAAAAATGCTCAAAATTGCCTATTCAGACCGCTGTCAACATACGCCTAGTGTACCAATTTGACAACTATTAACAGGCTATTTAGTCGAATCTGCAGTTGTCCTTATTGCATTAATTTGAGGGCGGAGCGCTCGCAGAGCGACAGCAATACCTTCTTAAAATACCTAATTTTCAAAAGTCTGGCCACCCCCATTTCCTCTTAACAACGAGTACCTAATGTCTATGATAATGGGAGTGTCTTTTATCTGTAACATTAAGTTTTCCTTGAGCACAGATAATATAATACTACGTACCTCGAGGTAATAATCAATCCCGTTCACAGTTCCATGTCATATATATTTGCCACGGTGATTGTTTAACTATTGTGTCAGCTTTGTGGACGGTGAAACTGAATACATATCAAAATGAGTCAATGCATAATCTTCAATAACTAATCATTTTCAAGAACTTAGTGAGTAGTTTCTGCAATAAACTAAAAAACACAATCAATACTCTTTAATGTTACGTTTGTATGTATTTGTTTGAACATTAAACATAATTATTTTCCTTGTCATAAAACATGGTTGCATAGGTAAAAACTAGTATGTTTTATCGCCATGTGTTAGTGGATTGGTTGTGGTTGGTGGTCAGTGGTTGGTTGCTGCGCAAATCGTTATGATGTTATTATTCCAAAATGATAAATCAATTATTATTTAAAAATTAATTCATTTACGTACTACCTAATTATTAATCTGTCAACATGGTTTACTTTGAATAATTTTGGTGGAAGGACATCAATTAAAATCAATCAATCTGCCTAGCCTTTACCCAACTATGTTGGGGTCGGCTTCCAGTCCAACCGGATGCAGCTGAATACCAGTATTTTACATGGAGCAACTGCCTATTTGACCTCCACAACCCAGTAAAGTAACTGGGTAATACGATACCCCTTGGTATGACTGGTTTGGTGGACTTTCGGGCTTCTGACGACCCATAACGCCTGTCAAAGATACCGTAATGCCAGCCGGGACCAAGGGCTTAACGTGCTTTCCGAGGCACGGAGGAGTCTCGGTATATAAAGATGGTCACACATCACTGAACAATCCCGGCAAGCGTAGCTTAACCTGATGGATCGACTCATGCGGCTGTAGTTACTTGAGCCACGAGCTCCTCACATATAGTGACTTTATTGGTGATGTTCTTCGGAAAGGTCAGGTGTGCAGTGATTACAATGTGCATGCATGACCAGTTATATGAACATAAACGAGGCAAAAGGAGTATGTAAGGAGCATGCAGGCAGCATTCTGTAGTTTCTGCCATGAGAAGAAAAGTTTATGTATGTATGCATTATGTAACATTGGTTCTTAACGGTTGATATTTCTGGTTCCACAGCAAGATGGCCAACCTCCTTCTGCGCCGTGCGGTGCTTGATGCGATCCGCGTGCCGGTGTGCGCCCGTGCCTCCTCCTCTCTCGGTGAAGTTGCTAAGGTAAGGAACATTAACCAAAGGCCATAAGGCATTAATAAAGGTGGACTGGTAGGACATGCCTCAGGCATTAAGTTTTAGGCTTTGTACAGTATTTTTTTCTTGTGCATAAAGTTTTAATAAATAAATAAAGCCTCTTTATTTCCAAAACTAAATTTTTAACACAACTAAATATTAAATTAATAGTATGTTACTGTGAAAGCCATAGGGGAATTCAATGGGGAAACACAGCCAGATAGTCATACTTAGGTACACTTGCAAGCAATAAAATCTGGGTCACCAACAACATTAACCTTAATATTTTGCACTCTGCTTAGTCAAACAAAAAGTTTAGTATATCTTTGTTATGGGGTGTGTCTGCACTAAACTTTGACAATGTCTAAGTATAAGTACTCCATTTACAATAAGATGTTTAAACAAACCTTTTTTACGGTCCATTCAACCGATTTTGACTTCTATTCCGTAGGCTTAAGGATGGCATTACAGGCAAAAAAGTGGTTACAATACCAACTGCTTATTGCAGCTGCCATTTGTCATGCCACCAACGCAATAGAAGTCAAAATCGGTTGAACGGACTGTAAAAAAGGTTTGTTTAAATATCTTATCTTATTGTAAATGGAGTAAAAGTTCATGTCTAACTCTCTATGACGCAGTTAGCCAATTATTATGGCTAACTGCGTTACACCAACCGTAAGCGGCTGGTTAAATGCTAGTAATTGCTTGAAGTTAGAACTGTCAAAGCTTAGAATTCTTAGCCAAGTAACAGTCACCATTTTCATTACTTAAGAATTCTACCCTCTAGTATGAAATTACTTAGTAGCAAGTAATTACTCAAGTAATTACTTTGATTATAAATACGAGCCTAAAACATACTCAGCCTACACCTGGGGGCTTACTATGAGCTCTTATAGCAGGGCAGAAGTTGAACATTTCCAGTGAGAGAGAGAGAGATGGTGCTATAGGTCGTATATAGCTTCGTCTCTCGCTCTCACTGGAAATGTTCAACTTCTGCCCTGCTATAAGAGCTCATAGTAAGCCCCCAGGTGTAGGCTGAGTATGTTTTAGGCTCGTATTTATAATCAAAGTAATTACTTGAGTAATTACTTGCTACTAAGTAATTTCATACTAGAGGGTAGAATTCTTAAGTAATGAAAATGGTGACTGTTACTTGGCTAAGAATTCTAAGCTTTGACAGTTCTAACTTCAAGCAATTACTAAACTATAGAAAGAAAGTCATTGCTTAAGCAATTACTTTTACTTAAGGCTACTCTTTCGAAAAAAGCTTAAAAACAGCGTGCAGATGAAGCAGTTTTTCGCCGGAACCTACAAAGAAATTACATCTGAAAAAAATTGTTAGTAATCTACATGATATGAATCGTAATTTGGTTTAGCCATAATTTTTCTATCGGTATCACATAATAAGAAAAAAAAACCCCAAATCACCTCCAAATCGTTAAGATGAAACCATTTTACTCCTTCATTTTTTTATCAAAAGAATATAAAAAAAATATCTACTACTTTGCAATACAAACGAAAATGATTTGGTTTTGTTACTTTTTAAAAACATGTATATTTTTTATTATAATAAATTAAAAATGCGTCTAATTTGGGACAGCGCTCCTTGATGGGCGAGTCCTATTACTGGCTGCACGTACGACGCGTTGCGTGAGCTCAGGCCAGAATGCGCAAGCTAACCACTCAAGGTCATTGGCGTATAGTTCGGCCTTAAGTAATTACTTTTACTTGACTATAAATACGACTGTTAGTTAAGTCCTGACCACTTTAGTACAGATGGGCATTACTTTACGAGATATTATGGTTTATGTTGGTAACGCAGTTTCATTGCTCCCGATTGTATTTTTTTTTGTAAAATATTTTTAAATGTTACTCTAGCTGGGAAGTTATTAATGATTGTAATAAGCATATAACAATAATTTCAGATCGGCAACCGCGAGTGGGTCGGTTACGGCTTCAACGGCCAGCCGAACTACATGGACAGGCCCGACTTCCCCATGCCCGCCGTCCGCTTCCGTGGAGAAACACCTGATCTTAAGGTAAACTGTTATAAATATAATAAATAATTGTTTATTTCACAAGTCAAGCCTTTCTACAATAACCTCTTGACTAAAAAACATAAATCGACATTTAATTACTCTTTCACACCTATTTCACCACAATCCAGTTACTGGGTAATATAATACCCCTTCAGTCTGTCTGTCACAGCTGGATATCTCAAGAACTACTAATGCTATCAACTTGAAATTTGGAACAGTTTTAGATGACGTTTACCCAACTATTTTGCAAATAAGTACCTAAGGACTGCGTTAAATTCGTATTTTGACATTTTACTTATTTTTTTTCCTTTTCTTTCTTTTCTATTTTGACATTAATTAATGTATTATGTTCTTAGTGTCAAAATTTATATTTTTTATTTTTTCTCGATTTTGACATTTAATTTATTTATGTTCTTGATTATTTAATTGAATTGAATTATTAATTGAATTGAAATAATGTGAATGACAATGAAAATAATTAATTGAATTGAAATTATATACCTACTTAATTTAATTGAAATTCTATGTAGTGTTAGCCTAGTTATTAGGACACATTTGCACACCATAATGTAATGGTAGAATGTAATTGGGCCACGATAGTCTTAAGTTCTTGATTTATACCTACATTCTAGCAAATAAATTAATTTGAATTTGAATTAATTTGAATTTTAAGAAATAAATAAAATATTTCTATTTTTTTGTAACAGGGACTGAAAGGGGGTCTTAAAAATTCAAAATGGGGCTACTAGGGCATGTGAGGATATCATATGAAAGAGCGCTGTTTGCACATTCTCAAACATTTTTTTTTTGGCCGCATAGTTTTCTACTTTTGATGAAAAATGTAAAAAAACACCGTTCCGCCCTTATCTCCGAAGTTTGCAAAGAGAAAAATCTGAAATTACTCTATGTGATAGAAGTTTATGTAAAGATTACAGGAAAAATAAAACGATGTCTCTAAATAGCACACTTTTTCAGAAATCGGGACGGAACCCTCGGTGCGCGAGTCCGACTCGCGCTTGACCGGTTTTTTTTCTTTTTCACAAGTTTGTTTCGATTTTAAAAACTGAATTTCGGCAAGCCAGCAGCGTGTCTTAGATGTACCACGTCGCTTTAAGATATTGTCGAAGTACACGACTAGAGTACCGACATGTCGGACTAGCATTGTTGTCGAAGAAGTATGTTGTCGAAGTCACATCGTTTCCTAGTACAGTACAATAATGTCGGACTTAACGTATTTCGCACTAACTAAAGTTTTTTCGAAATTAAGACGTGTTATCTTGTATTACGGTTTGCCGATTTTCGATTCTTAAGAGGAAAGGCGGGCGGCCAGACTTTTGAAAATTAGGTATTTTAAGAAGGTATTGCTGTCGCTCTGCGAGCGCTTCGCCCTCGCATTCGTGCGATAAGGACAACTGCAGATCCGACTAAATAGCCTATGGAAAAAGTCACATTTCGAGGTTTGGCTCTCGCCTATTTCCTCCTCCAATATTGGACCAATCTAAAAGATATTTCATAAACTGAATAAGAAGGATATATACTATGCCCCTATGTTTTTCTTTTTTCGTTAATAGTTGTCAAATTGGTACACTAGGCGCATAGATAATACACTATATAAAGTAATAACTAGGCGTCTGTTGACAGCGGTCTGAATAGGCAATTTTGAGCATTTTTGGAGGGTTCTAGTTCTTATAAAAATAATATATCATCAAAAAGGAAAACATAGGGGAATACAAGTAACTGTTATTTATATTTGTTATAAAAAATCATTGCATTATGGTCATTAACCAGAAAGAAAACAGGCGAGAGCGTTTGTATCTTTTTGTATGGAGAAAAGAGCACCCACGTTTCCTCTTAAGAGCGGTTTCGCACTACGTCCGATCCGAATCGAATTCGAACCCGTGAAAATACGGATGTAGAAAACTCGGACTGAATTGGGATATTGCTTACGCACTAGTCCGATACTAGTGAACTAAACTGGATAACTGCCGCTCCCCCGGCCACATCATGCGAGAGCGTTCATAATATAATAATAAATATAATAATATAATATATGTTTATTCATCAAAAAAAAAATTACAGATACAAGTAATACTATGGCTTTTTCGGTCCGTCAATAATCTTCTCCGGAATGGAGATTCACGGATAATGGAATGAAATCGGATGACGGAAGCCGGATCTAGTGCGTAAACTACCGTAGAAATAGTTCTACGACTACTCCGGACCGTATTTTCACGGGTTCGGATCGGATTCTGATCGATGTAGTGCGAAACCGCTCTTAACTCTAGTAATTTTGTTTCCGGCCGGCTCTTAATGAAAATGTTGTGCCACCAGGTCCTCCGTGAGAAGGAAAAGGGCGACTGGCGCAAGCTGACCCTGGAAGAGAAGAAAGCTCTGTACCGCGCCTCCTTCTGCCAGACCTTCGCCGAGTTCCAGGCGCCCACGGGCGAGTGGAAGGGCGTGCTCGGCTGGTCGCTCGCCATGGCGTCGATGGCACTCTGGATCTACATGGCTATGAAGGTCTTTGGTAAGGAACTAGTAGTTTTACGGCTGGTTTAAGGCGCTACCAAAATAAATTGGAGGATTTTTCGTAACCATTTATTTCACTATTGCAGCATGTATGGATTTAATTTTTGGATATAATTATGTTTATTGACTATTTGATTAATACTTTGACTGAAGGAAAACACGATTGAGTTAAATTTTCTTGATAGAATTTAATTCCGAAAAGACCTCTACTTTTTATGTTTTTTTATATAATTCTGAAATCCCAAGTAATTTCATTGCAAAATTGCATTTAAAATGTGCGTATTAAGTCATTGAAAATTCTGGCTGAACATAATTTTGATAGATAGCTTAATTTATTTTTAAACAATTTTTATTTCATTTGGCGCTTTTATTTTGGTTCCAGCGCGTTGTTACGCTTTCTTTTTAGGGTTCCGTACCAAAATGGTAAAAAAGGAACCCTTATGGAACCCTTACTCAGTCTGTCTGTCTGTCTGTCTGTCACAGCTGAATATCTCAAGAACTACTAATGCTATCAACTTGAAATTTGGAATACTTTTAGATGACGTTTACCCAACTATTTTGCAAATAAGAAAGAAGTAAAAATATTTATATTTTTTTTGTAAAAGGGACTGAAAGGGGGTCTTAAAAATTCAAAGTGGGGCTACTAGGGCATGTGAGGTATCATATGAAAGAGCGCTGTTTGCAAATTCTCAAACATTTTAAATTTTTTTTTAGGCCACATAGTTTTCGACTTTTGATGAAAAATGTAAAAAAAAATACCGTTCCCCCCTTATCTCCGAAGTTAGTAAAGATAATAATCTGAAATTATTCTGTAATAGAAGTTTATGTAAAGATGACAGGAAAAATAAAACAATCTCTCTAAATAGCACACTCTCAGAAATCGGAACGGAACCCGCGGTGCGCGAGTCCGTCTCGCTCTTGACCGGTTTTTTTCGCATGTGGAAGTAATTGACTCTGTCACTTTCTTATTCCCGCCCCGTTCACTTTTTTTGTATCACCGTAACTCGCCATGCTGTGCGAAAGCTAACCCTCACGTCGCTGTAGAAACATAAAATATACAACGTGTTGTTTTGCATCGTCATCAAATTTCAGGGTGTGGTATGTACCATCAAACCAAACAACTTTAAAAATCTCATAAATTTGCGTCGAGTATTGAAGTTTTCTATAGGACATAAATTTGCGTCGAGTATTGAAGTTTTCTATAGGACATAAATTTGCGTCGAGTATTGAAGTTTTCTATAGGACATAAATTTGCGTCGAGTATTGAAGTTTTCTATAGGACATAAATTTGCGTCGAGTATTGAAGTTTTCTATAGGACATAAATTTGCGTCGAGTATTGAAGTTTTCTATAGGACATAAATTTGCGTCGAGTATTGAAGTTTTCTATAGGACATAAATTTGCGTCGAGTATTGAAGTTTTCTATAGGACATAAATTTGCGTCGAGTATTGAAGTTTTCTATAGGACATAAATTTGCGTCGAGTATTGAAGTTTTCTATAGGACATAAATTTGCGTCGAGTATTGAAGTTTTCTATAGGACATAAATTTTTAGGCTGTGTTTTCTGTTCATACAAAAACACCAACCAAATTTCTGACTATTCTAGTGAATTTAAAAAAAAAAATCTGTCATGCAAACAAACACAAAAAAAAAGAATTAGCCAAGTAGGTGCAGCCGTTGAAGTGCACTTACATACATTCGCCAATTGATTTTTATTATAAAAGAATAGATTATATCGACGGCGAAGTGCCAATAACACCTAACTACTTACCACACAATAGAAAATAGAAAAATAGACACCTTAAATAGACCCGTTGGTTTAGTTGGCAGGTATGTACCTATTTCCACATTTTAACTTAATGCTGCTGCTGTTACAACTGAAAATACACTAGGAGATTCCACTAAAACAAGCGAATGACGCCTTTAAATTCAAAATAAAAAAAAAGAGAATTTCTCGAAAAATGTCAGCTAAGAGATATTGGTACTTCACCTTCAAGAGATAAATGAATTACCTCACCTATTTATTAACCCCTGGTAAGAGTAGTAAACTTAGTGACCAACAAATGTAAGGTCCCATTAAAATAGATGGACAAACTTTTATAGGGTGTTCTACCCATGAATATGAACAACTTTCACGATGGGACTAACTCTGAAATCACCAAAAAAAAAAAAAAATCAGCCGTCCAGTACATTTATCTACACCAAACTCGTCAAAATGTATGCAGCAGGTGATTTTTTTTTCGCCATTTTAGGTTTGGTCCCATAGTAAAAGTTGTTAATAATGATGAGTACATTGGCCCCTTAAGAGGTTGCTGGTGTTTTACCAATAACCCTGTACAGACGTACGACATTATCACACTAAACAAATTCTTTCCATTCCTCCGCAGTGTACAACCCCATCCCCGAGTCTCTCAGCGAAGAGAACCAGAAGGCGCAGCTGAAGCGCATGCTGGACCTGAAGATGAACCCCATCGACGGCCTCGCCAGCAAGTGGGACTACGAGAACAACCGCTGGAAGTAAACTGGCTTACGGTACGTACACTTCAGCCCACAGCGCCACAGTAACCCGCGAAATCAAAAGCGCCACAGTAACCCGCGAAATCAAAAATTTTCTTACGTTTTTTTGTAATTTGCAGGTGAGTATCAGGTTGTATGTTGATTTAACGCTTTGAAGGACACGATACGGACCTAGCAGTAGTAACAAAAAAAAACTTTGTTGTGTCTCGTTCAGTGTCCTTTAAAACGTTAAATATGATTCACTACCGTAAAAAATGTGTTTATGATTTTGATGCGGTTTTCACTTTAATTTTTAGAGAATTTATTCCGGAAAGTTTATCATGTATAATACATAATACATTAATATTTAACTTATAAGTTATGTTAGGATATATAAATATATCCTTTGTCAAGTCGTAAAAACCGTGCGAGGCAGGGCCGGGTTGCTAGATCATGAATTCGAGATATAGTCGATAAAAATCCTAACTAATATTATAAATGCGAAAGTGAGTTTCTTTGATACGCTTTCACGCTAAAACGGCTGAACGGATTTGGATGAAATTTGGCACATGACCTGGATTAGGACATAGGATACTTTTTTACTCCGGTCGGTAGAACATTCCCGTGGGATAATTTTCAACCTACAGGCGGGTGAAGCCGCGGGCAAAAGCTAGTCAATAATATTAAGAAATTGGCAATATTGATACTGCTGTCAAGTGAGAATGGTGTATTCATAACTATACTCCATTTGCAATAAGATTAGACATTTCAACAAACTTTTTTTACAGTCCGTTCAACCGATTTTGACTTCTATTGCGTAGGCTTAAGGATAACATTAAAGATAAAAAAAGTGGTTATAATACCAACTGTTTACTGCAGCTGCCATTTGTCATGCCACCAACGCAATGGAAGTCAAAATCGGTTGAACGAACTGTAAAAAAGTTTTGTTTGCTCAGCACACGGTGAACATTTTGACCGCGACCCAAGACGTTTAAAATATATAAATCTCTTTGATCGCGAATGACTGTGAGAGAGCTCATCCCGCACATCCCGGCAAGTATCGGCAGCGCGGTCGTGTTGTCCTCCGTGTGCGTTGTCGCATACATTTCCGTACGTTCTATTGTCGCGGACTAATTGTCAATCGTCTGCTCAGCAGAGAGCCCAAAAAATTCCTTCAAAATGTCGAAAAAACTGTAGATCATCATCTTCCTGCCCTTATGCCATCTTACGTGGGGTCGGCGCAACACGTTTTCTCTTTCCATTCTCCCCTGTCAACCGTCACGCTATCATTCACTCCCTTCTCTTTCATATCTCTGTAGGCAATACAAAGACTCTGTAGGCAATACAATGAATTGTCAAAGCGTTGTAATCTGGACATAACGCTCCCCATTTCTAAATACAAAAAGAATTTAACCACCGCAAAATAAAAACTATGTTTCTTCCGCCTGAATATTCAATAAATGTGACTGACATAATTAATTATTTTAAACTAAACGAATGCTCAATTTTGACATGTTAATTTAATTTATTTTATTTCATTTGATTTAACTAATATTCTTCCCTCCAATAAATGTGAAATAATTATCATTAAGTATAATAACCAATTGTATCTAATATTCATGAATGCTTAATCTTGACATGTAATTTTTATTTATTTTTTTCTCAAATTTAATCACTTAATTATCTATTGTTATTTCTGTTTAGACCTCAATGATGTACTATAATACCTCATTGTTAGACCTAGTTATATAGTGTGACTGGTAATTAGTGACCGATACCTAAACACATGATTGTGCTCATGATAACAAACAACTTTTACTATGGGACCAAACCTGAAATCGCGAAAAAAAAATCTGCTGCTCCCTACATTTTGACCGAGTTATGCGAACTTGAATGTATGGGGTAGGTGATTTTTTATTCGCGATTTCAGGTGTGGTCCCATAGTAAAAGTTGTTTGTTATCATGAGCACACTCAAGTGTTTAGGTATCGGTCACTAATTACCAGTCACGGTATATGTGCATGCTGTGGTCTCCTATAATTGAAGGAGCACACTTGAAAGAAACTTTCTAATTATTGTAATTAATATTGTATATGTGTATCCTTTGTTGGAGATCCCCAAATAAATAAATAAATATCATTCCTCACACAATCCATCCACATTTTCTTTGGCCTTCCTCTGCCTCTCCATGCATCAACATGTATATTCATCACTCTTTTAGTCACATGCGTTTCGCCTCTCCTCATCACATGCCCACACTTGATGAAATCGTTTGGCTTGCAAACGATTTTCTTTCAACTTTTCTGTCATTGGCGCCACTTTCAAACACATTTCTTACTTTATCCATTCTCGTCACCCCACACATCCATCTCAACATTCTCATCTGTGCTGCATGCAGTCTTTTTTCATCTGTCTTCTTCACTGCCCAGCATTCCGATCCCGACAGGCCTTATCACAGACTTGTAAAAAACTGTAGATATTATATTCTGATGTTATTTTCTCTGTTTTTAGGTAACAGGAGGGTGCTACGCCTGCAGGACGCTGTTACTCCGGGCCTAGAATAGACAAATGTAATATAAGTGATAATATCTGTGTAAGATAAATAAATTTCAATTCCACACAACAATTGCCTTTTATGCTGTAATGTTCTCACCAATCACTATGAAGTCATAAATAAATTAAAAACGTTACGTATTTAAATTTCAAAGGATTAAAAAATACAGTAATTCTAAAGAACTTTTCATCAGCCGAAGTGACTAAAATATACTATGTCTCAAAGGGACAATTTTTGTTCGACAAGACTCGTTCTAGATTTTCGGTCTATAAACAACCGGTCAAGTGCGTGTCGGGCAATGAATCCCGTAGTTGAAAATAATTTATCCCAAAAACAAACTTAACATTGTAAGTAGTTGAAAAACTAGAAATCATACCATACCTAATCCTACAAATGAACGATTTTCGGACTTTTCCCTTTATTTGTGTTGTGAGATATTAATTTGCATGATACCTCTATGCGTTCTAGAGAAAAAGGGTCTTGACATACTGACAGACAGACAGACGGACAACGGAGTGATCCTATATGGGTTCCGTTTTTAGGGTTTCCGTACCAAAATGCTAAAAAAGGAAACCTTATGGTCCGTCTGTCTGTCTGTCATAGCTGGATATCTCAAGAACTACTAATGCTATCAACTTGAAATTTAGAACAGTTTTAAATGACGTTTACCCAACTTTTTCGCAAATTAGGAAAAAATTAAAATATTTATAATTTTTTTGCAACAGGGGCTGAAAGGGGGTCTTAAAAATTCAAAGTGGAGCTACTAGGGCATGTGGGGTATCATATGAAAGAGCGCTATTTGCTCATTCTCAAACATTTTTTTTCTTTTTCTTAGGACCTATAGTTTTCGACTTTTGATGAAAAATGTAAAAAAAAATACCGTTCCCCCCCTTATCTCCGAAGTTTGCAAAGAGAAAAGTCTGAAATTATTCTATGTGATAGAAGTTTATGTAAAGATTACAGGAAAAATAAAACGATGTCTCTTAATAGCATACTTTTTCAGAAATCGGAACGGAACCCTCGGTGCGCGAGTCCGACTCGCTCTTGACCGGTTTTTTCCTTTTGAGGTACGGAACGCTAAAAAGAAAAAAAAAGTGGTAATGGCCCAAAAAAAAGCAACGTAAAGTATTAGTACCCAGTTACTGGGTTGGAGGTGGAGGTCAAATAGGCAGTCTTTCTGACTTACCGACCCCTTGACAGTTCAAAAGTGTCTGTACTTAATTGGTTTATTTGAAATATATGCGTGAAGGCAGATTACTTAAAATATAGCATAGCAGCGACAGAAAAAGAGTTGAAAACGCAATTAAAACGCCAAAAGATTCACCGGGGATGCTGAACTGAAGCAACATGGCGGCGTCGTCTTAAAAAGAGCCCATCCATAATTATATAAAGAAAAGAAAGAAAAAACGTTTATTTGCGGTAAACATGACGCAAACTACAACAGAGTAAAATAATTATTTAAAAACAATTTGGGGGAAAATATGCGTCACATCTACGCAAAACGGCCACCGCTCAGCATAATGCCGCGACCCCATGCAAAACGGAGCCCCAGCGCTGGTTTTCAGCGATAGCCGGCGTTGACGCAATAACGTCGACCGGTGCAGAATTTAACAAATAATATGCAAATATAAAATAAATAAAGATATGTGTATAAATAAAATAATTAAAAATATGTGTATGAATAAACGTTTCTAAAAGTATCACCTGTCTCTCCAATATTCCATTGCTTATTTTACGGTGCATACTGGATAGGCTGTATAATCCTTATCCATATCCTAAAGGCATGTCTTCGCTACCATTACCGCGCCCCCCGGTCTACTCCTTGATATACAATGGTCTCTGTTGCACCATGTAACATGAGGCAAACAGGGGCTAGTGTGAATCTTTGGGATCATTCGAGTAATCGAGTCTAGATAAACCACGCTGGGAAAATGAAATGCACCGAGCATTTCAATTCATTCATTCATTCATTCATTCATAGGTAGTTTGGTGTGGCTGACACTGGCTTGGCCACCATCAGGGATAGCTAGATCAAAGATTTTATCGTAAACTCTTCAATCTAGCTCTTGAACTATACTTAAAAATTGAACTCATTATATCTTCTAAACTAAGATCCGACTAAATCTGTGTCTTGGCGACTAATTTCGACTAATTAGCGACTAAATCTGGGAGAAAACAGATCTTCGCTAGGTGCCCTAGTTTTTGAGATATAAAGGTGACCAAGCTGGGGAGACTCTCTCCAGATCGGCCACCAATGACCCCTTATAACTTTTGAACCAGTGACCGACAAATTCTGATATTTGGCGACAAATTTCGACTACTAATTAACGACTAAATCTTCGTGTTATCAAAAGTAAAATCCCTGATGGTGGCCAAGCCAGTGTCAGCCACACGGTAGTTTGAGTTAGAGTTTGAATCGCTCCATGTAAAATATTTGTAGGTATTCAGCTGCATCCGGTTAGACTGAAAGCCAACCCGCAGATTGTGCTGACTTTTTGGAACGAGACTTGCGGTAGCTGCTTCCTGAATGCGTTTTTTTTGGACAATGGCATCTCGCAGTAGACCACTAGGGGTCGGGACGGACTTCCTCGGCTTAGGGCGTCGCTGGTGGAGGACAGCAAGGAACAAGAGGCTGGATCAAAAGAGTATATAGCTACAGGCTCAGCTACGACACCAGCTGGCTCGATTTCACCGATCAAGGGAGGGGACATTTAGGTACGGGGGGGTCGTCGACGCGATGGACCTCGGCGGCGAGGTCGGAATGTAAATCTGTGTTTGTGTTTGCGTAGGTACTGTACTAGTAGCGCTACTAAGTACTTTCCTGGAGGAGGGTGATAGGGTCATCGGGTTCAGAGTCCCTCCATGCGACTTTCTATTTCTATTAATATGAGCGAGTATCGCGTTCCTGAGGGAGTCCCCCGGTCACGACACGTTTTTTTTAAAGGAGAAACGCCAAATAAGTTATGAGGGTTCGAACAAAAGAAAACACGTTTCGGAACAAATTTTCTCTATATTTTTTTTATAAAAACAACGTTTCAACATAAACAATGCCGTTCTCCTGAGCATATAGGTACACAAATATCACCACTACTGTGATTCTCAGCTATGGGGATACATCGCGGATAACTACGTGCATCCTTTTATATACCATTTACTATCACTTAGGTGCTTACACACGTCCCAATTTTACACCCAATCTGGTTGGATCTGACATAAATAGGAAGTACATTTTACTTTTTTCACGTCAAGGTGTAATATACCGGTAGGAGCCGGTAGGTCCAACATTTTGGCTACATTTAAATTGGCTTATCCTAGGTCTTCACTAAACCAAACTAAAGGCTGAGTGGAAAACCGACACGAAGTAAGCGCATTTAGAATTTGTCCGTTTAATATTATAAAGTTACTCACAAGTTCTTTGTCTTTAAAAAATATAAATAATATTTTGACAGGTCGCCATTTTGAATTTTATCATTTAACCCCTCAAGTGTCGAATGCACCCCATGTGTGAAAAACCCTTTTTTTGTTCGGTACATAAGCTTATATCACATATATATAAATGCAAAAAAACATCATCCGATGGAAAACCAATCAAATCATTAGTTGTGAACTTATGGAGTTCGCAGCTAACCTCCCCTCCCCCCCCGCGTGTCAAATGCACCCCAAGTGTGCAAAAGGACAAAACTTTACATAATAGGTATATAAGCTTAGATCACATATAAATAAACGTAAAAAAACATCATCCGATGGAAAACATATCATTATCAGTAGTTGTGAACCTATGGGGTTCGAAACTAACCCCCAACCCTCCCCACTCGCGGGTGTTTTGGGTCTAAAATCAGCCAAACTCAGACACTTGAGGGGTTAAGTGTCGCTGTCGTACGACAAAGTTTAACGAACTGTCGTATTCACGGAAATATCGCTCTGGCAAAGTTATTTGTGATTTTATCTGCGTCTTATTTCCAATAAATTTTTAACTGAGGCATACATGGAGTTAATACATACATACATACATACATAATCAGCCTATAATGTGCCCACTGCTGGGACACAGGCCTCCTTTCGGTGAGAGGGAGTGGGCTGTAATCCACCACGTGGGCCCAGTGCGGATTGGATGATGTCACATGTCTATGAATTTTTGGATCTAGCATAACTATGCCGTTTCTCGGATATGCACGATGTTTTCCTTCACCGTTTTGTTTTGGTGATAAAATAACTTACACAAAGTAAAACGCCTGTCCGGGTTCGAACCTAAGACCTATAACTCCTAAGTCGTGGCCGTTACTACTGGGCCACTGTTCATGCTGGAGTTAATAGTTAATACATTAAATGTTAATGTTAATAATATGGTCAGCAATATTTATTGTGATTATAGCTATATTGCTGTTTTACTTTAATTTCAATCTCAAGAGCCTGCCTCATTGGTCTGTTGGTCGAAAGACCGGCTGCTGATTTGCTGTTTATCATTCTGTCTAAACGGTTATTCTATTACATTAATAAATAGCCATAAATTATATTAATTATCATCAATTGGAACTTGTTAGGTACTTTATAATATCAAAACTTAATTAAGATCTTGTTCATTAATTACAAAAATACTGTTGGACAAATAGTAGGAATAACCTACATTTTAACTACTATGTTACCCGCCAAAATGGTTACACAATTAAAATGTAATAAATTCCAATTAATCGTTACAGTAATTATTTAAAAACATATTTATAAATGATTTAAAAACACCTATCACATTCTTAATAATTTAAGTCTCAACATCGATCAAATATTATTTTATTTATTTTTTAACAAATTCATATTTTAAACCTATTTTTTATAAGTTTAAAACAAACAAATAGGATTTAAAACTAATTTTAAGTTTTAAAATAGTGAGAAAGGCGCAGGAGGTGAAGAAATGTTTGAATGCCAGCCCATTACGACATAAGATTAAAAATACGACACAGAATTTGCAAGAAAAATAAATATGTGTGTGTTTGCACAAATATACTTATTTATTTCTGTTTTTATTACTTTTTTTTACATATTTGAATTATGAGTCTGACAAACAAGTAAACTACTGGCATTCAGATATTTTGTGTCAATCATATGCAGTACAAATTGTCATGCTCATTGGCATAGGATGTTGTGGTCCAAGTTATAAGTTACATACAGTTTAATATCCTTGCCGTGAGGTACCTAAAGAGTTTATTCTATGATAAATAGTCCACTACAAACCATTATTGTACTACATATGAAAGCCTAAAGACATAGGTAGAGGTAAACCATTCTAAAAATGAACGCCCCTCCACAGTTTACGCTCACATATAGGTGTATACAACGTGTAACGTTAAATGCGCAAAACCTCTTAAGGGGTCATTGTACTCATCATTATGAACAACTTTTACTATGGGACCAAAACTGAAATCGCAAAAAAAAAAAACAGCTGTTCAGTACCTACATTTACGTTCGCATAATTCGTCAAAATGTGCTGAACAGCTGATTTTTTTTTCGCGATTTCACGATAATCACGTTTTGTGGAGGGCCGTCCATTTTTAGAAAGGTTTATATTTAATAATATTTGGAAAGACATCAAGAAATTGTGCCCAAATTATACAGATACATACATTTTAGACTAAGTGACTAGATTTTACGACTAGAATAGTCAAAACTAAATAATTTCTCATTTAGACTTTAACGTGCCTAAGTACTTTTAAAGCTACTTCTCTGACATTGAAAGCGACATAGAAATATATAGATAGATAAAAGTTGATACATTATACACTAAAATAAGTTATCTTCTCCTTATAGTAATCATAAGAAAATTTTCAGGGATATTTTTCATCCCTCTTATTTAGTTTGTGGACAATTTTGGGCCACAGAAGAGGCAGTTAACGCAATGTCGTATTGTTTAATGGAATGTCGTATTGCATAATCATTTGTCGTATCTAAACTAAATTACAGCTATGTTTTATGTTAGTTGTATTTTACAAGTAGAGATAGTAAAACATTATTTGAAAAGTAAAGGCTCATTGTATTTATCATAATATTCACGATATTTTTCTGTCCAAAATTGTCCACAAACCATATTCACGTAATATTTTATTTAATTAAAATTAATACGATATAATTATATGTTCCTAACACACCAACGACCGTAAACATTTATTGTTTTTTTGTTATTTTTATCTAATTAGCGACGTATTTAGGCTTACACAATATAAATTGTTATTTTGTAACTGCTAACACAGTTATGCACCATTACTGAAATATTTTAGATACGTTTAAAACCATGTTTTAATCATGTTCTATTTTATTGAATGTAGTTATAAACTAATCCACAATTTTGTCTGTCGGTCTCTACATGCATTTTTAATGTACCCAGACAACAGCACATCAGGTTACCAAATGATGATGAAAAATGTTGACGATTAAGTTCAAATTCGAATGAGAAAATTTGACAGTTATTAGTAACTTGACCTGTTTTGCTGTGTATACGTCTAGTCTACCTACCTACTGCATATTTTCCGCGTGACATTGTACAGTAAGGGAAATTAATAGTATGTCAATTTTATTATAGCCATTTCCTACAACTGTCAAAGAATCACAGTTGTGATTTGAATTTAAGGACAATTAAAGTTGGTAAGTAGTCACGACTTTAATTGTCCTTAATTTTTTAAGCAAATGCTTAAAAAATTAAGGACAATTAAAGTCGGTAAGTAGTCAATTTGCTTAAAAATTTAAGGACAGTTAAAGTTGGTAAGTAGTCAATTTGCTTAAAAATTTAAGGACAATTAAAGTCGGTAAGTAGTCAATTTGCTTAAAAATTTAAGGACAATTAAAGTCGGTAAGTAGTCAATTTGCTTAAAAATTCAAGTACAATTAAAGTCGGTAAGTAGTCAATTTGCTTAAAAATTTAAGGATAATTAAAGTGTGTAAGTAGTCAATTTGCTTAAAAATTCAAGGACAATTAAAGTCGGTAAGTAGTCAATTTGCTTAAAAAATTAAGGGCAATTAAAGTCGGTAAGTAGTCAATTTGCTTAAAAATTTAAGGACAGTTAAAGTTGGTAAGTAGTCAATTTGCTTAAAAAATTAAGGATCTTTAAAGTGTGTAAGTAGTCAATTTGCTTAAAAATTTAAGGACAATTAAAGTCGGTAAGTAGTCAATTTGCTTAAAAATTTAAGGACAATTAAAGTCGGTAAGTAGTCAATTTGCTTAAAAATTCAAGGACAATTTAAGTCGGTAAGTAGTCAATTTGCTTAAACATTTAAGGACAATTAAAGTCGGTAAGTAGTCAATTTGCTTAAAAATTTAAGGGCAATTAAAGTCGGTTGTGATGTAGGTATTTCTATATTATATATTCTATGCAATAAGTGGGTATGTACAACATTGCATGTGTGAGCTAGTCTCTCAATAAATCTGTTACGCGATTGACGTGGTTTTACTGCAGCCGATTTCCCGGGGTTCCCAGTGTCCAGAGACTCCTCAGTGGCGACGATTAAGTGATTTCACGCGTGTAAATTGTATGTTGCGACCAGAAAACTCTAAAGGTGCTGCGGAAATATTTTTTTTTTTCGTGTATGAACTGTGCGGTGTGAAGTGGAATAACGGACTTAAAATGGCGGTTGGAAAGATCGGTGCGTTTGACCTAACGAAAGACAATTGGGACACGTATGTGGATCGATTAGATCAATACTTTATTGCCAACAGTGTAAAAAGTGAATTGAAAGTCGCAACTTTAATTACTGTCATTGGTAATAGTGCATATGAGTTAATGGTTAATTTATGCACACCCGTTAAACCATCCACAAAGACTTATACGGAGTTAATAGCGGTAATGAAAGGACACTTAAACCCCAAACCATGTATGCTCGCTGAGAGGTTCAAATTTCGGCAACGGATTCAAAAACCTGGTGAAAATATTGCGACGTACTTCTCGGAGCTCAAAAGACTGAGTAAAGATTGTTGTTTTACGGCGGACAGTTTAAAAGAAAATATGAGAGATCAATTTGTGTGCGGCTTAGTAAACGATGACATTCGGCAGAAGTTGTTTATTGAAGACGACAGCATCAGTATCGACCGGGCGTATAAGTTGGCCTTATCGATGGAGACGGCTGAGACTAACGCGGCAATAGTGGAAGACGGTACGAGAAGAAAAACCGGCGGCAGTGCAGCGGATGCGGAGCCCATACCCGTTCATAAGATCGGGCATGAGGGCGGCGGAGGACGGCGCGGGGCGTTGGGAGGCGGCGGCGGCTATCGGCCGGCCGCGAGGCGAAACACTCGCTCGACGCGTGACTCACGACAATCCGGCGGCGGCGGTCCAAGTACCACAAGCGGAGCGGGTTACAACTTACTTCGAGCGGGCACTAAAAATGAGGAATGCAAAGTCTGTGGAGGCAAACACAATTCGAATACGTGTAAATTCAAACTGTATGTGTGTAGAATTTGTACCCAGGAGGGACATTTGAAGAGGATGTGTCCGAGGTTGACCAAGAATAATTCCTTAAATAACATAAAAGAAGACGGGCATGGCAGCGGCGACAGGTGTGGCGCTAACTCAACGGAGAGCGACAGTGACGAGGTAATAGTACCTATTAATCGCTTATCACTTGGAAAGTGTGCACCTATTATGATTTATGTAAATGTGCACGGTTGTGACTTAAGAATGGAATGTGACACGGGGAGTGCAATCTCGTGCATTAATTACCAATTATATCAGGAAAAGTTTTCCAGTTTAAGTATTAAACCCACTAAGTTGGTTTTAAGATATTACACGGGTGAACTAGTTAGGCCTGTAGGTGTTATTAAACCCGTTGTTAAATATAATGATGCTGAAAAGATATTGGATTTATATGTTATTGACAATGGAAATAGCGTTTTAATAGGTAGACAATGGTTAGCGGAGCTAAATATATCGGTGTCGACTATGCATTATAATAAAGTCAATAATAATCGGAATTTGGATTTTAATTTCTCGGAATTCAGTTCCAGATACTGTGAGGTGTTTGCGGATGGCCTGGGGCGGTTCACGGGAGGACAAGTGAGCATCCGCGTGCGCGAGGGCGCGCGGCCGATTTTCCTGCGCGCGCGCCCGTTGGCGTACGCGCTGCGGGAGCCGGTTGAGCGCGCACTGGAACAGCTGGTGAGCGACGACATCCTCACTCCCGTCCACCACTCAGACTGGGCAACACCAATCGTGCCGGTCGTCAAGAAAGATGGTACCATTAGAGTCTGCGCCGATTTTAAACTAACCTTGAATAAAGTGTTAGAAGTCGACCGTTATCCATTACCTAAGGTAGAAGATCTTTTGTCTCGGTTGCACGGGGGCGAAAGATTTAGTAAAATCGATTTGTCACAGGCGTACGCACAGTTTGAACTGGATGATACTAGGAGATACGCGGTAATAAACACACATAAAGGGCTTTTCATGTATAAACGATTAGTGTATGGGCTGTCGTCGAGCCCAGGAATATTTCAACGATGTTTAGAACAATTGTTTGCAGATATACCTCACGTAGGAGTTTTTTTAGATGATATTATTATAACGGGAAAGGACACAGCCCAACACTTAAGTAGCCTACATAAAGTTTTTGAACGTCTGAAGTCGAGTGGCTTAAAAGTAAAAAAAGAAAAATGTTCATTCTTTGTGGAAACGCTCGAATATTTAGGGTATGTAATCAGTAGGGAAGGTGTTCACACGTGCAAAGATAAAGTGGAAGCAATTGTTAAAACTCCGATACCGAGGAACGTAACGGAGTTGAAAGCATTCATTGGTATGGTCATGTATTATGGTAAATTTATAAAAAATGTAAGTTCGATCCTTACACCATTGTATAATTTGTTGCGTGCCGGGGTGAAGTACGTATGGAGCGATGCTTGTGAGGTAGCCTTTGCTCGGGTTAAGCGGGCACTGAGCACGAGTGAAGTGCTTGTGCATTACAGCCAGGAGCTACCGCTTGTGCTGACGACAGACGCCAGCGCCACGGGAATAGGCGCCGTCATCTCGCACATCACGCCGGAAGGCGAACGCCCAATTGCATACGCGTCACGCACACTTAACTCCGCGGAGAGATCGTATGCTCAAATAGACAGGGAGGCATTAGCGATTATATACGGTGTTAAAAAATTCCATCAGTACTTGTATGGTAGGAAGTTTACTTTAAGAACAGACCACAAACCCCTAACATACATTTTTGGAAATAAAGTAGGAATTCCGGTTATGGCAGCATCCAGGTTGCAAAGGTGGGCAATAATATTAACAGGCTATTCGTATGATATAGAATATGTTGCGTCTGCTAAAAACTGTGCCGACGCATTGTCGCGACTGCCTCAACCAACAGTTAAGGATAAAATCGGGCGTGAATATACCTATTTAAATTTTGCAGAAAGTTTTTTGCCGGTGACGAATGATGATGTACGTCTAGCAACAGCGCGGGATCAGGTGCTTAGTAGAGTGATGGTGAGCGTACAGTCAGGGTGGCCGTCGCATTGCACAGACGAATTGATGAAACCGTACTTTAATAGGCGACACGAATTATATGTGGAACGGGGTTGTATTATGTGGGGCTATAGAATTGTTGTACCACCAACTCTTCGGAACGCAATACTAAAAGAGCTCCATGTTAGCCACATGGGCATAGTTAAGACCAAGTCGATGGCTCGAAGTTTTGTGTGGTGGCCTAATATAGACGCAGACATCGAATCGACATGCCTCTCTTGCGAAACATGTGCGATGGAAGCAGCTGCGCCGCCGCAGGCTGCACCACGTAGTTGGCCGTATTTAGCCCAACCGTGGAGTAGATTACATGTAGACTTTTTAGGCCCATACCAGGGAAAAACGTTTTTCGTAATTATAGATTCCAGTACAAAGTGGATTGAAATTTTTGAAATGAATAAAACAAATGCTTCGGCTGTCATTAAGGTTATGAGGTCATTATTTGCGCGATTCGGTTTGCCTTTGGAAGTTGTATCCGACCAGGGCCCACCATTTACTAGTACGGAGTTAGGAGAATTCTTAAAATTTAACGGTATAAAGCAGTCGTATTCCCCAGTATATCATCCAGCTTCAAACGGGGCAGCAGAAAATGCCGTCAAATTATGTAAGCGAACAATAAAAAAGGCAGTCCGAGAGGCAGTAGACATCGACACAGCCTTACAGACATACCTACTAGCGTATAGAAATAGTATTCAAAGCACTACAGGGGAAAGCCCCGCCATGCTGTTGCAACGTAGGCCGTTGCGTTCTCGGTTAGATCTTTTGCGCGCAGACCGCTCGCGTCAGGACCGGGTGGAAGGGGTGCAGTGTCAGCAGTCGACGAGTTCGGGCACTGAACCATTGCAACACACCGTTGGTGATACGATATGGGCCAGGAACTACGGTAGCAAAGACAAGTGGTTAAAAGGAACAGTAGTAAACCAACAAGGTTCACGTAGGTATGTAGTAAACAGCGATGATGGTCGACTTCTCACACGGCATAGCGATCAAATTAGGCATAGAACTCGACGTTCAAGTATGATGTACCCAGACGTAATGTCTGAGGGACAGGTCAGTGGGGATGTCGTTGAACCGCAACAGCAACAGCTGTCTCCAAGTATATCGGAGCCAAGGGTTCGGGAGGGGACGAGTAGGGGCGAAGTCGGGGGCGACGGCCCAGTAGTGAGTGACGCGGTGGATACAGCAGTCACTAAGACCTCACCAACCCGTAGGGCACCATCGTCACCACCAGTCGGCAGTAAATTATCGCCGACGACCGCGACCGTCCCGGATCCCATGAACCGTCCCATCCGTACTCGCAAGAAACCGGTTAGATATGGATTTGAGTTCGATTAGATGTAAGAATATATTGTTATTATTATTATAGTACATAAGGTAAAAGCTTTGTTATAATTAGGTTAAGTTAGTGTGTTAGTTAATGTAACGTTTAGTTTTATATTCTTCCTGTATTAGTTATATACTAGAAGTTTAAGTGTGGAGGTGTGATGTAGGTATTTCTATATTATATATTCTATGCAATAAGTGGGTATGTACAACATTGCATGTGTGAGCTAGTCTCTCAATAAATCTGTTACGCGATTGACGTGGTTTTACTGCAGCCGATTTCCCGAGGTTCCCAGTGTCCAGAGACTCCTCAGTAGTCAATTTGCTTAAAAATTTAAGAGCAATTAAAGTTGGTAAGTAGTCAATTTGCTTAAAAATTTAAGAACAATTAAAGTTGGTAAGTAGTCAATTTGCTTAAAAATTTAAGGACGATTAAAGTTGGCAAGTAGTCAATTTGCTTAAAAATTTAAGGACAATTTGCTTAAAAATTAATTTCCCTAACTTTACTTATAAGCAGTTTTTTTTAATCTATAAATAATACTGCAAACCCTTCTTTAAGCGGCGCGCCATCGCCATTCGGGTACCTACCTAGTACATACAAGTCGTTGTGGTCAAAACATGGTTTTACCGATTGTTAAACTTCTCTATTAGGTACTCAATATGTTATATAAGTAGGTATGTACACAAATGAATCCGACAAAGATTTTCTAGCTAAAATAGTAACGCCCAAATCTTAATTTTGTATTTTAATCAAAATCATTTTCTTTTAGACACAAACACGCTTTCTAATTTTTATAATTTTCAAATCATGGAAGTAAATTTTTGGCATTTTAATACATTTATCGAATCTTGCCAAGCCACGTTAGTCATTATTTTCAAAATTTTCGTCCACACTTGCATACAAGAATTTCCTCACTACCCGATTAGACTAAACTTCTTTAAATGCACGCCATCTCTTGTCGAATAGCGAAGAGTATTTAAGATTTTATTGCATCACACCAATAAATTATGACTGTTTTGCATTCAGACAAAACAGGTATTATATGTTGGAGAAAACACAACAATGATGTGATGAAGAAGATCCTTATGATTCTGTGAAAATACGAGAATATCCCCCCTAAATCAGTAGGAATATCGAGAATACCTTCTTGTTTCTGGCACCTGAGGGCGTCTGTGAGTACTTTACCGCCAATTTAGCTGTCACCTGTCAAGCGTCATTGCAGTCTTCATCATCAGCAAGCTCCTTGACTCATTGTTGTGTTTTCTCCAACATATAATACCTGTTTTGTCTGAATGCAAAACAGTCATATTATATGTATTCGAAAACACAACAATGATGTGATGAAGACCTGTTTGATATCTGCTGGTGACCAGAAAAAGTAAAACACAAGAATGCAATGTGAAAGCAAATTGTTAAATTAACCCAAGAAAAATAAAACCAATTTTTCTTTGTTGAACTTTCTTATATTGAACTCTTAAGCTCTAATATTGGGAAAACGAATTAAATCAAATTTAACAATTATTCAGTCATCTAAAGTCACTAAATTCCACTGACTTTGTAAGTAAACAAAACAAAAATAAAAACTTATTCCTTTCAATAAACTCAAGAAATTATGCAGTCATATCCACTGCTAAAATACTTATGCATGAATCAACAATTATGTATTAAATTTCTAAGTTAAACAAAGTGATTAACAAACAATAACAGAACAAACAAGCCTGTTTTAAAATCAATGAAAACTTAAAAGTAACTCTTAGTTTTAAAATTGAGATCACACCATGAAATCTTAGGTATCACATTATGTTTTATTAAACAGTTTTAAAGTTATTATAAAGTAAACCTTCTGCAGCATTATCCCTGACAGATCTATTTACTTCCTTGCAGTAATATCTTGAAAATGTTTCTACACATTTCCAATTTCCCCTTTCTAATATCTCCTGTACTGGTCTGTTATCCAGCCATCCCCGAGAAGCTACAGCTGATCTTATACTACCTGGGGAGGCATCAATATTAGCAAGCTTAGAAGCTGACCTCACCCAACCTGCAATCATTGTTTTAGATGCAGGCCTGACCACTCCTGTGATGGAGATGAAAAGAGATTTTGTTTGGCTATCCTGACAGCGTCTGGCTTCCGAGTTCTTAATCAACTCCTTAACGTGCGTTACTGGGCAAATCTTAGGGTCTTGATGCCGTAATAGTAGCCAGCCGGATTGCCTGTGTGAACCTGTGTCAGTTTTCGAGCCAAACTTTGGCCAAAAAGTCACGGTGTCCTCAGACTCTGTAAACCCCTGCTCACTGAGTTCCAAGAGGGTAAGGTCATGTAACCTTCGACCAGAAGCCAGTAAAAGAATCAAAGCAGTCCGTCTGCTTTGGTCAAACAGAGAATATGAACAAGTAGATGACTTTAGCCAGTCAAACAAAATATTTACATCCCATATAGGGAGCTTTGTTGGGTGTGGATTAGAAAAAGAGATAGCCTTTAAAACTTGCTGAATAAAAAAGTTCTTTGATAGATTATCTACTGTTGCTGCGCAATATGTGGAAATAGCTGATTTGTGTAACAGAATTGTACTATATGCAAACTTATTTTGTAAATATAGATTGGCCAAAAACCTAGCTACGTCCTTGCCCTCTGGACACTTACTGTTTACACCATGTGACTTACTCCAGTGCAACCATCTTTTTAATGGGGCACTATAGGTACTCAAGGTAGAGGGACGCCAGCTCTTTTTCAATAACTGCTGCTCGTCCCGACTCCAATCAGTTACTTGATCCTCCCACCCCCAACTTTCCAAGCCTGAAGCCTTAGTTTGTCTACTTGAGGAGGGCTCAACTTCGTGGTCCAGTCTAACAGAACCTCCCTTAGGTTCTCTATCGGCAGAGGGAGGGCTAGCGCACGTGCCTGGAGATCCGGGAACCAGAAGCACTGGGTCCATCGTGGCGCTATCACATAGTATGTCCCTGTTGCCCTGTTTAGATGTGCCAGGACCCTGGGTATCATGCTCGGAGGTGGGAACACCCACGCTGTTTGAAACACCCATCTTTGACTGAAAGCGTCGCAGAAAAGCGCTGAGCCATCTCTTGAGTCTAAAGTCACATACTTTGGGACGACAGCGGTTTCTCTTGTTGCGAAGAGATCGACTTCGGGAACGCCCCATTGTCTGAATATTGCCTCCGTGGCTGGTGGTAACAGATGCCACTCGGGTACTGATCTTCCCCTTGATAGGCAGTCTGCGATGCCGTTCAGGTTCCCTGGTAAGTGGAATGCTGTCATTGTTATGTTGAATCGGAAAGTCAATTCCAATAACCTGGTTGTTAGTCCTAGTAAGTTTAGCGAACGAGTTCCACCCTGATTTCGGATGTATGCTACCAGAGTCCTGTTGTCCGACTGTATTAGAATGTGGGCATTTTGTAACAGTGCACCCTGGGACCTGATGACGGCAAAAACGGCATACATCTCCTTCATATTGGAGTGCCAGGGTTTTTGGTTTGTAGCCCATTTTCCTGAGAGGTATTGACTGTTTAAGTTCGCTCCCCAGCCCGCATCCGCTGCGTCTGTAGTTAGGAAATGAGTTATTTCTCTCTTGTGTAGTGGGGTTGGACTGCCCTCTATCGCATCCAACCACCACCGCAAGTCCTCTCGCACTCTGGGGCACAGTGCTCTCTTCTGGCCTCTCTGAGTAAATCTTCTCAGAAAGAGCTGTGCCTTGCGACAGTAAAGCCGGCCTCGAGGGACCGCCTGGTTGGCGAAATTTAGCTTGCCCAACAAACTTTGCAGCTGTCTTAAAGAGCAGCTGTCCCTGCTTAACATGTTTGTCAGAGAGTTTTTTATACCCAAAACTTTCCGGGTGGGCAAGGCTACTGTCTGGTTCTGAGTGTCCCAGACCAGCCCTAAATATTCCAACTTGTGTGTGGGCTTGGTTACGGACTTCTGGTAATTTACATGCCAACCCAAAGATTCCAAGATGGCCAGCGTTTCCGCAACCTGTGCCATAAGCTTGGATTTGTCCTGACAAGCCAGGATATAGTCGTCTAGGTATACTAATAGGCGTACACCTCGATCCCGGAGGATTTCGGCCACCCAGTTCGAAACTGCTGCAAATGCAAGGGGTGCCGAGGACAGGCCAAATGGTAGTGCTGTTAACTGAAGGATTTCTCCATCGTAAACAACCCGTAAAAACCTTCTGTGAGTCTCCGCGACACTCAGATGGAAATAAGCCTGGTGAAGATCGATCTTCACTAACCAGTCGTTTGGCTGAAGAAAGTCTACTACATCTATCTGTGATATTAGATGAAAATGTTTTGTCGCTACATACATATTTAGAGCTTTGAGGTCGAAAATTGGGCGCAATCCCCCATCCGATTTCTTTATTAGAAACATTTTTGAAAAGAAGCCTGGGTCTAGAGTCATTGGTCTTTCTAAAATATTTTTGCTTTTCAACTCCTCGACCATTTGTGTCATTTCCGGGGTAACTTTTGTGGCTAGGCATTCTAAAAATTTTTTGGTTGGGTATTTCAGAGGAGGTTTTTTCCTGAAAGGCAAGCGGTAACTCGCTATTGACTTTAAAATAAACTGGTTTGCCCCTAATTGAGCCCATTTTTCTGTGAAAAATTTTAGGCATCCCCCTCTGAAATCCCGGTGCGAGTCAATTTTCTTTGGACTTGGAGTTTGACCCCTCCGCATTGGAACGACGTTGACGAAAGGGCCGAGTCTTTCGAACAAAATTATTATGCTTAAACTTCTTATCCGACTTCCTTGTCTTATTTTTATTGTAGCCTTTTCTATTATGGAAAGTATGATCCCCGCGCTCTGAGACCTTCTTCTCTTTTAAATAGGTTGGAGTATTCAACCAGACCTGAGACCCTCCGAGGGACTGTATTATAGGCTGCAAAGCTTCTCTACTAAATAAGTACTCAGAGCTGGGTGGGACATTTCTTAGCGTGTTTCTAAGATTTTCATTAGAAATTTCCTTTAAAATACGTTCACGCCTAACTTCAATGCACTCGGAACGCTTTCCGCATATAATTTGCATGGTAGTTTCAGAGTTCTTATGACATAATGATCCGGGTCCAAAAATAACAGAAATTTTTTCAAACAAAGTATTTGCATTTAAGTCCTGTAGATTAGCACTAGCCCAGTCAACAATAGACTGTAAACCTGTTCTTAACATCTGCCTCTGTTCCAAAACCTTGTTGGATAAGCCAGCTAAAATCAACTCTGTCGAAGCCAGATAGTCTTTACTTTTATTAAAGTGACATAATTCATCATTGATATTAAGGCCCGTAAATCCTGGGGTTGCCAAGCAGCCCTGCAAGACCTGTTTGTACCTAATACCTTTCCATGCATGAGAGTCAAACTGTTGCAACTTATTTAGTTCTAAAAATCTATCCCTATCACTAGCTGGGATAATCTTCTTATCATCAATATCTGTGTTTAAAGAACCCCAATTGAGAGACAGTGACTCGGGCTGAGGAGGCAATGTAATAAACGGTTCCGAAATACTTCCATTGTTATTATTAACAAAATGTTGCGAGCCACTACCTTTACTAGTACTAGGTATCCCATTACCACTATTTCGTGCTTCTGCACTATCATAACAAACGGCATAATGGCTTAGATAATTCGAAATATAAGACATTTGCGACATTAAAGTATCAATACGAGGATCGGTGCGAACCGGTTTTGACCTGTACTTACGGTTTCGCCCCGAGGCACGAGAACGCTTATTGGGCAATGGTGATGCAGTGCCCTCCTCAAACTCCGAGGATGAGGAGGAGCTGCTTTCCGATGCCAAGCTTGTTGACGATAATTGTTCTCCATCCGAAGCAACATTATCGACTTGCTCCCGCTCGTGGTTCTCCTTACCGTTACTTACCGGCTCCATTTATTGGTGAAATACAATGTTGTGTTTCCTAAAATCACTAAAAACACACTCACTAACACTTTTAACACTCATATAACTCGGTTACAATGGTTAAAAGGCACTTTAGAATACTTTTTTTCTTATTAGATAAAAGTTTCGACTTAATTCGAAAGAATCACAAGAATGCAATGTCGCTTGACAGGTGACAGCTAAATTGGCGGTAAAGTACTCACAGACGCCCTCAGGTGCCAGAAACAAGAAGGTATTCTCGATATTCCTACTGATTTAGGGGGGATATTCTCGTATTTTCACAGAATCATAAGGATCTTCTTCATCACATCATTGTTGTGTTTTCGAATACATATAATATAATTATTATTGTAGTAGGCATTTTTTCACTTCAACAAAATGTCTGTAATTTTAATATTGCTGTAGCTAACTATTTCAAGAATATTACCAAAAAAAAAATCATCTGAATGCCTATTACAGATATTCACCAATGCATAATAATCAGTTTCATCTATCTCGACTCAAACAGCACCCAGGAATAAATCAATCGTCTCAAAAATCCGTCACTCAAGAATTGATTAATCACATCGATTTCTCCGTGAAGAGTTAGGGGGAGGCCTGGTCACTCCCCTCATCGTAAGACTAGTCCCTGAAAGGGAACAGGCCTCCAACGCCGCCGGTGTCCCAGTCCGCTACCTCGACTGGTCCGAAGCACTCGTCGAAGAACTGCTCCATCGTCTTGTGGAGGTGAATCGTGGAGCGCTCGAAGCTGTGGCCTTCGTCGGGGTACACCTGGAACATTATGGGGAAGTACATGAGTCCAAGAATCCAATGAGTTGAAAATATGTATATAGGGTGTTAGGTTAAACGAGGGACATAGGTACTTTAACGGAGTGTAGTAGGTACTCATGAAAATGAACAACTTTTAATATGGAACCAACCCAGAAATATGAAAAAAGAAATAAGCTGCAGCTGGCGGAGCAGCAGTTAAACGTTTCCAGTGTTAGAGAGATAGAGACGGAGCTATATACGACCTATAGCACCGTCACTCTCTCAATGGTAACGTTCAACTTCTGGCCTGCTTCAGGAAGGAGCTCATAGTAAGCCCCCTGAACGTCCGCCGGTGATATTCCTAAACAGGAGGGGAGGAGTTAATCTTTTTAGGCAAATTAGCCATCGGTTGTTGCTGCTTCATAATTTCTGTGAAGAACACATAAAAACAACCTCTTGAACACTTGTCAAGTAGACTAAAACTGGAAACTGAAGTTGTATGACTGACTTTCACTAACTAGCACACTATGATAATTCCAGCATATATATAGACTCGAGGAGCTCGGGTAGCTTTAAGAGTCGCGGGTAGTTTTAAGAAGATACCGCGGCCCTGGCATAGGCAACTGAAGGAACACGGGTGGGTTTTAGTCAGTAAAAGTCTGACACGCCCTTCCGCTCCACCCAGAGCGGGAGAAGTTATTTGATGATTTCCCACCCTCAAAAAAAAAACAAAAAAAAAGGAGCTCGTGGCTAAGTAATAACAGCCGTACGGATCGATCCATCAGGTTAAGCTACGCTTACCGGGGGGGGTTGGTCAGTGGATTGGTGACCATCTTTACATACCGAGACTCCTCCGTGCCTGAAAGTATTGTATTACACAGTTACTGGGTTGTGGAGGTCAGATAGGCAGTCGCTCCATGTAAAATATTAGTATTCAGCTGCATCTGGTTAGACTGGAAGCCGACCCCAACATAGTTGGGAAAAGGCTAGGCAGATTGATAGACTCTCAGGATCTCCGGTGGCATGCACCGATACATCTGTTTTTCTATGACTTTTTAGCAGAGTCATTTCAACCGTGCTTAGCAGAAGCCTTTGGTCAGCAGTGGAAGTCTTTCGACTAACGATCATGAAGATGTAGTAAAAGGTCTCTGTTCAGAAGCTTACCTGATGTGTGTACAGCGCAGTATTTATGATGAGTGCCCTCGCTAACGCTAGCGCATGGTGTGGCGGCGCCGTGAGGTCTGCTGCTGCATGTGCCAGGAGAACTCTTCGTGGTGGAAGGTTTCCAGCCTTGCGCCACACGGCGTTGACGCCCAGGGTGCCGGCCCACGTCGAGCCGTAACCGCTGTAGCGCTCTGTCCAGTAGGAATCTGGAAAAATGAGTGAATGTTGATGTTGAATGGTGGTGCTTATGTAGGTGAATTTGGAAGAAAGTCGAGAAGACATAGGGAATCCTAGTGTGGGGTCCAGGGAACTTGTATAAATGTAGCACTTAGGGCCATATATTATAATTTGATCTGATTTATAATCAGGGCCCTAAGACTGAGGTTGTTTGATAAAACAGTTTTAGAAGCATCTGGGGTCAGTACTAGGAACACATCATGTTATGGGTTTTTGATGAGTTTATATAGAAAACTTAAAGTAGTAGCTACGAAAAAAAACCGGTCAAGAGCGAGTCGGACTCGAGCACCGAGGGTTCCGTTGCGATTTTTGAAAAAGTGTGCTATTTAAAACTATTCTAAATTTCAAGTTGATAGCATTAGTAGTTCTTGAGATATCCAGCTGTGACAGACAGACAGACAGACAGACAGACTGAGTGACACCATAAAGGTTCCTTTTTTACCATTTTGGTACGGAACCCTAAAAACGTCTCGCTAGCTCAAGAGTATCACCGGTGAGTGAAAAAATTGGATTGAGGATAAACGTTGTAGATGATTGTTAAAAAATTGAATATCAGTTAAAAAAGCGCTGCCGTATTTTATAACTTTGGCGTAAATAAGAAGTCACCTAATTAGTATTACTTATACAGAGTGTAACAGATTGCTATCCTTATGCACTAAAGATAACAGCTGGTATATAGAATCACTGTACATAGTTTCAACTCAAAATAAAATATCTACTGTAAGAATTGATACCAAATTTTCGGTTTCAATAGGATATTAAATTCAAATCATAACAAACGTGTCACCACACTGCGTAGGTCAATAACTTTCTACGTTACTTGCCAATATCAGGATAGTAGCCTACCGCAGGCGGTGTTCTTTGTCGGCGCGAACTGACGAAATAAAACATGCCGTCCGCCGCCGCCCCGCCCCGACAAAGCGATTGCGCGCGCGCGCACAATAAACCATACCTACCGTGATGTAAAAAATAATGCGTAATAATTGATTTACAGTTTATTAATTAATATCAAGCCAGAAATTGCACGTTAACTTACGTAAAAAGTTTAGGTAGGTTAACCAGTTTCAAGGTCAAAATTCCGAAAGTCAAGATCTGCCTCCTAAGGTCACTGACCTTGAACTCAGGGTCATTGCCTCTAACCGCAGGGTCATTGACCTTGATCTCAACGTTAACATTCTGAAAGTCAAGATCAGCGATTCTTAGGAGCAGTAACAGGTCAATATTCATGGTTGGTGTCCTTGAGGTCAAGGTCAGTGACTTTAGGAGGCAGATCTTGACTTTCAGAATGTTTGTATCGATGTTTTATTATACACCCCATCACTAGAAGCTACTGGACCGTAGGTGCTCAAATGGGAATACCTTGGGTGCTCTAAAAATCGGTGCTCAGAAAATAGGTGCTCAAACTGGAATGCTTCATATTACTCAGTTTTTTAGAATAAAATTTTAATTAAAAAATATTTTGGGGACAGATAAATTCCCATTTGTCCCAACCCGTTGAATTTTTATATTTTCTGTAACATTACTTCCTGTTTTGCGTAAAAAGAGCTTGGAAACTTTCTGAATTTTCGCCATAGTACCTAACAAATTTATTTGGAGATTTCAGGTGTGAAAATTCTGAAAATTTCCCAAATTTTCTTTATGGAAAACAGAAAAATTCAATGGGTTCACTGTTCTGTGTTATCTTTAATTAAGTATAATATTGATCAGGTAAATTTTGATCAACGCCAAAGCACAGGCCAAAGTTAGCAAAATACGGCAGTGCATTTTGCACATTTTTAGTGATATTCAATTTTTTTTTTAACAATCATCTACGAGGTTTATCCTCAAACCGATTTTTGCAATGACTGATGAAACTCTTGAGCTAACCAGACGTTTTTTTTCGTGGCTACTATTTTAAGTTTTCTGTATAAACTTATCCGAAACCCATAACACGATTTCCTATATCCTCGCCTCAAGGGCCTTACTCACTGTGATGGCGCAGATCGGTGAGTGGCGCCACGGCGGCGAGGCAGCGCGTCACGTTGCGCGCGTCGCCGGCCGCCAGCGCCGCGGCCGCGCCTGCGCCGTAGCCGCGCCCCCACACGCCCACGCGCGACCCGTCCACCATCTTCAGGTTGTCGCGGAGGTAGCTGCGGAGGTGGGGTATAGAGATGGTTCAGTCTTAGCGATAGCTGAAATATCTAGCAAACTAATAGAGTCAATATAGTCATCCCTATGTTAATTTGATTCACACCTGGGGCATCAACATAGTGATACAAGCATCTTTTGGCCTGCCTGAATGATAAGGCGGCCAACTTTCCGAAAACTGAATGCGGGACTTAACCTTTCGTGAATGGGGGGGGGGGGTTAGGGATTAGTAGATGTAATTACCAAAAAGTTTTTGGCAAAAACACTTACATAATAAAAACACAAAACTTAGGTAGAAGTCATTTATTTTTAAAACCATATTTGTCACTGGAGTGACACTTTTTAACAAGCTCAGGATTTTTATTGATAATGTCATAAAAATCTTCGCAACTGCCCATATTAAATTTAAGTACAAGCAGAGCTTTTAGTGTTTCCACTTTTAGTGACTACTTTTCGGACGTCCACAGAGCATTCATTAAAGAAAATACTCTTTCGGTAGGTGCGTTCGTCCCTGGTAAGCAAAGCAGATACTGGACAATGAGCAAGCAGTTCTTTATCGGTATTCCAGTTTTTTGAAAATTTTCAAATAATTCCAACCATCGTTTTTCAGTGCTGTACTTGTTCTCCTCCCAGCCCTTACGGATATCACTGTTTACGTAATTAGACACATAATTTACTTCGTCAAACAAGTTATCTTCGTTTAAAGTCGTAGCCAAACTAGGTATCTGCACTAATAACTGCTGATACCTACGTCAGCTGTATGTCATTCCATTTCAGACTATGTTTTAGTTGAATCCAGGTCGACGTTTTGAACTCGTCATATTGATGCATATACTTTTCCAAATACTGGATACAATTGTTATAAAAGTTCCGAAAAGAGAACGAGATTAGCGCGTGCGCGATACGCTTGTCGCTATTATAGGTAATCTGTGTTCCTACGCTGTTGACCGTGCGCGCGTGTGGGTGTTGTGTAGAAGTGTGGTAGAAAAATAGGGATGCGGGACATGCGGGACGCATACAACGTTTTACGGGACTATTTTACTAATAATTTCAAAGCGGGATTTCGTCTAGCATTACGGGACGGTCCCGCAAAATGCGGGACGGTTGGCCGCCTTACTGAATGACATTAATTAGGCCCCCCCCCGTTGTTGGTAAACATTTGTGAAATTGTCACTGTCATCGTGTACTGACAAAACAAGATGGCGGCGTTAGTTCCTATTTTGACCACGCGCCGAAATAAACTTATAGCACATTATAGCGTTGTTTAATACGCGCCACGAAAGATGAGACTTTACCGCGCCTACCACACTCTTTCCACCGCCCCGATGATGCCCGGTTAGAGAGACCTAAAATCGTCTATTGCGCAAGTCATGTGTCAAGTCTCATCTTTAGTGGCATGTATTGTAACACACTCATTGATTAACAAAAAGCAGGTCATTCTTTGACAGATGGTGACTTGACGTGCTGAATGTCGATCGATTTTTTAGCAGTGCAACTAATCTCAACTTGACACGTCAGGAAATGTGCCAAGCATGTGAGTGCAGGCACTCAGACTGCCTTCAAAAAGATTATGTTATGAGATCAAGGTACTTGCTAATTCCATTTTGTTCAATAAATAAATACTTACGATAACACTGCTATCTGATCTTCAACATCCACTGATAGAAGCTTGTGATAAATTTCTGTTCTGAGTTCCTCTCCCTGAAAATATTTAATAATAATATGGACCATTTATTTACAGCGAAATAAACTTATGTCACCGTAAGATTGTGAGAACCGTTAGTTATCTATCGGTGTTATTTCCGATACGTGGATAAATGGGTTACAAAAAAAAAAAAAAAACAATGCCACCATACGCATTTGTTTCATTTCTTTTTTCTTTATTTAATATCTAAATAGCCTCTGTAACTTAATAAGAAGGCCAGTGGTTACCTGTCCACCAGAACCCCTGGCATCTATCTCAGCGACGATGAAGTTCCTCGCCGCCGCCAGGTACCAGCCCCAGCTGGGCTTCCACCGCTCTGTCACCAGCTGCCCTCCAGGTTGAGCAGATCTGTGCAACAATCATTATGATCAACACTTGACCAACGGCATCCACCATTAAGACTAAAAAAAAAAAAAAAGTTTCCCCCTTTCACTCTCATGAAGATGAGTCAGAGACAGTACACTCAAAGTTGTGGACGAGTATGTTTACCTAGGACCAACTGTCCAGTTAGGTTAGGTTAGGTCCAACTTCGAGAAAGAGGGCAATCCTCGAATCCGATTCGGCTGGGCAACGTTCGGGAAGCTTCGCAATATCTTCTCGTCTCACATACCGCAGTGTCTCAAGACGAAAGTTTTTGACCAGTACTTGTTGCCAGTGATGACCTACGGCACTGGAACGTGGTCGCTCACAATGGGCCTTATTGGAAGGCTGAAAGTCACCCAAAGGTCAATAGAGATGGCTATGCTTGGTGTTTCCCTACGTGATCGAATCAGGAATGAAGAGATCTGCAGGAGAACCAAGGTAACCAACATAGCCCGAAGAATTGGCAAACTTAAGTGGCAGTGGGCAGGGCAAATTGCTCGGAGAACCAATGGTCGATAGGGCCGAAAGGTTCTGGAATAGCGGCCACGTACCGGAAGACGTAACGTTGGAAGGCCCCCACAAGGTGGACCGATGACCTTGTAAAGGCCGCAGCAATCCGTTGGATGCGGGAAGCACAGAACCGGTCAAAGTGGCGGTGCTTGGGGTAGGCCTATGTCCAGCAGTGGACGTCTTTCGGTTGCAATGATGATGATGAGAAAGAAAAATTGGAAAAGTTTCTCGAAAATTTTTCAAATTAGTCAAGAACTAAATTTCCTATTTTCTATGGAATTTTCGTATTGGACAGGAGTTGACAGGGCAGCGTCTAGCTAGTCAGCTAGTTCTAAATAAAACACTAAGTTTTAACTCACACGTGCAACACCAGTGGTAGAGGCAGGTCATCCGTTTCTCTGAATCCTGGCGGCAGGAGCAGTCGGACGCGGGCCGCTCTGTAGGCTTGCACCTGGGAAGTTTGTACAACAAATTCTTAACGTAACATCAAATCTATATCCCCCGATATCCATCGCGGGATACAGGTACGCCTACGTTCAGCTGGTTATATTATAGTTTTTTGTAATAGCGAATCCTGACCCTGGGTTGCTAAGTAGGTACTGAGAATTTATTCTTGGCAATTCTTTTTCCTAACTTAGTTAACGAGCTAGGAATCGAAGCAGTAGGTAGTTTGCGACCACCGGGCGAGACGCTTGTACGTATTAATTCGTAATGTAGCCTAGTCTATCCACTTTAAGAAACAGCCATTGGTTTCCTATCCATTCATACAAATGTTTTGTGTACAAGCCGTGTTTAAGTGGCTCGGCGCCCGGCCAGATGTTTACAAACAAACGAGATTTATGACTGTAAAGGGACGTCAGGACAGTCCACGATATCATCAGGATCCATAATCGATTTTACTAGACGTGGGTGATCGGGCGAGGAGAATCAAACGACGTATTTCACACAAAATATAATCAGGATCTTATTACAAAATTATTAGGAACACTGAATCACTAGACACTCCACCAAAAACGTAGCGTGTATTCGCGATGCGAACGGATCGCCTCCTCGATTCCAACCAATTCCAACTGAACTGTCGCGCCGTTCCTTATTTATTTATTTATTTATTTATATATACTTTATTGTACACCACAAAAATACATAACAAAAGAAAACATATACACTACAAAACATACAATGGGCGGCCTTATCGCTTCGCTTATCGTTCCTTCTACCCACACTAGCTCTTGGTGTTGCGTCAGAGCGAATGACAACCGATTACTTCGACAGATGGCGTTTGACAGATCCGGTTGTCATTCACTCATAAATAATCTTCAAATAATCACACGCGACGTCAACTTAGTTTCTTAGAAGGGTCTTAGAGTGTGTATATTTATTTAAATGGTGAGAAACAGAGCTGACAAATAAACTAAACATAGATAAGAAGACAGCCACTTGAACTGTGCATACCTCGACTCGGAAGTCCTTGACCTGCGGCTGCGCGAGCGCCGCGAACTGACGTGCGAGTGGCGCGCCGTCCCACAGCACGGCGCGCCGCGCGCCCCAGTGCGACACTACGAACGTGGCGGGCGGGCCCGGGCCCAGGCACTCCTGCGGACAAACTGCTGGTGAGCTAAGGGAGTCATAGAGGTAGCTTTGCGTGGAGTTCTGCAACACCTGTAGTCTTCCGGCTTTCATTTTTCTATGTCGAGCAAATGATGGGTTCATTTGTAGTACACAAACCAACAGAGAGACATGCAGCTTATTAGAGAATGCCATTTGAAGTTTTCAATCCTACAACTACTGCTCAAATTCTCCTCATCTTCTCCTTAACTTGATAACGACGATGTTTCAAAGGTGGACTTTTTGACATTTATGACATGATGACTGATAATATTGATGAACATACAGACATGTAATTGACTCTATTTATTATTGAAAATTCATGAATGAAGGGGCTGGATGGTTTCATTCCTTTCATTGCGATCCATCCAGATTTCTGAGAACATTCGAAGTCAGAATGTACGTTTGCGTATAATAATATGTACAACAGCAGTACCCAACTGATATGGCTTACCGAGGTACCTGTGCAGAAGATGAATTTTCAAAGCGCGGGAAATGCGATTGACCAATCGGCACGCTCCACGCACCGCGCTTCTTTTTCCTGTACTGCTATTGGTCGGCAGCTGCCGCCATGTTAGCGCGCGCCGCCTGACATGTTATTCAGCCGCCATACTTGCGAGTGAGACGGAACTAAACGCTGCAGATTATGAACGTTATAGTAGTGATTTAAGGTTGATTGTAAGTTTTGAGCATTCTCGTTAATCTTCGGGCCATACTTTCTTTCCTGTGCGAACGAAGATTCACGACGCGCCTTATTAGTTGGGTACCGCAGTACGACCTTAAACAGTTGAGCATGTTTACCTGTACATAATAAGAGTAGTTCTTGCTGAAGAGTATCCGGTTGTAGAGGCACTCTGTGGGCAGCGTGTCGTTCTCATCCGCGACGTGTGGCAGCACCGTCGACGTCGGCCACGCGGGCAGCGCTGACGTTGCGTTCTCGAACTCCTGGAAACGTTTAAATAGTTCGTCATTATCATCAGCCTATAGCAGTTCACTGCTGGACATGGGCCTCTCAAATCCCTCGCCATTTAACTTGATCTTCGGTTACTTTCTTCCAGCTGCTACCTTGGAAAGATCGGCGCTCCAGCTTGTCAGAGGGTATCCTTATGTTTGCTGATTCGCAGTTTCTAAACTAATGAACATGTTATCTCCAACGGTCATCGGTGTAGAATGCATTTTTCTGTTGGTTTCTAGGCCAGGCTATAACTCTGTGAATCCCCTCATCCCTCTCTAGGAAACAGAAGACTTTTACGTAAGTACTACTTTATGCCCCAATTCTAATTCAATGAAAAAATGATTCAATCAATCTGCCTAGCCTTTTCCCAACTATGTTGGGGTCGGCTTCCAGTCGAACTGGATGCAGCTGAATACCAATATTTTACATGGAGCGACTGCCTACCCGACCTTCACAACCCAGTAACTGGGTAATACAATACCCCTTGGTAAGGACTGGCTGTCAGACTTTCGGGCTTCTGACGACCCGTAACGACTGTCAAGGATCCACGAATGACAGCCGGGAGCAACGGCTTAGCGTGCTTTCCGAGGCACGGAGGAGTCTCGTTATGTAAAAATGGTCACCCATCCACTGACCAACCCCGGCAAGTGTAGCTTAATCTGATGTATTAACCTGTGCGGCTGTTATTACTTAGCCACGAGCTCCACTAATGAAAAAAAATAAAAGTAAGTAAATACTGATTTCCTTTCATAAAGCTGGAAATTATGGGAGGAGCTCGTGGCTAAGTAATAACAGCCGCACGGGTCGATCCATCAAGTTAAGCTACGCTTGTTGTGGTTGGTCCGTGGATGACCATCTTTACATAGGGAGACTCCTCCGTGCCTCGGAAAGCACGTTAAGCCGTTGGTCCCGGCTGTCATTCGTGGATCTTTGACAGTCGTTACGGGTCGTCAGAAGACCGAAATTCTGACAACCACTCTTACCAAGGGATATCGTATTACCCAGATACTGGGTTGTGGAGGTCAGATAGGCAGTCGCTCCATGTAAAATACTGGTATTCAGCTGCATCCGGTTAGACTGGAAGCCGACTCCAATATAGTTGGGAAAAGGCTTGGCAGATGATGACAGCTGGGAATTAGATAAACCTGGTTTCTCCAAAGGCGTAACCTGCCACAGCCACTGCAACATTCTGTGCTCCATTCCAGCAACTTGTACTTACCGGGTCATCACTAACAGGTTCGGCAGTAGCATCAGGCGGCAGCAGCACAGTGCCGGGACACGTGAGGCAGACGGCCGGGTCGGGCCAGCTGGCCGGGTCCGTCGGCACCTTCACGCGGTACAGGTGGCGCTCGCCAGCCTTCTCAGGAGCTGTTCCGATCACGTATCTGTGGAGAGGGGAACGTTTATTTTATTATTCACTAGCATTTGCCAGCGGCTTCGCCCGCGTGGATGTCGGAAAAATCCCACGGGAACATACATACTACCAGGAAATCCTTGTCTACATTATAAAGGGAACCTCTGTGCAAAATTTCAGCTTTCTGGTTTAAGGGTTTGGGCTGGGCGTTGATGAGTCAGTCAATCAGTCAGTCAAGACGTCTCTTTTTATTTATATAGATTTAGAACATTGAAGACTTACAGCTAAGAAATATCTGAATAAACAAAAAGATAATGTTGAGTTTGGAATGTGAGCAAACCAGAGTTTTTAGATGTAAAACAAGCTGACGGTGTTTGTAAGTGGTCACCGCCACCTGTGGTCACACAAACAACAGGCCACATAAACAACAAATGCATTGCTATCTTAAAGATATCTGATGATGCTAAGATGTCTGATCTGGTCTTCAAATCGGAATGCAGCACTGCTTGGCGGCAGAAAAGGGAATGGTGGCGGCCCTTCCCAGATTATTCAAAAATAGCTCTATTATATCTACTTGTTTTTGGAATGAAGTTCTTTCATAACTGTCACAAAAAAAAGAAAGAAACAAAAAGAAAAAAAAAAGAAAGAGAGAAAACAAGTGAAAAGAGAAGCACAAAAGAAGAAGACTAAGTGAAGTGGAAAGTGTGAATTTGATAAAAATTAAAATCCAAGATGGCGGCTGCGAAAATTTTATTTTTGTTTTAGGAACTTCGAGGGGTCCCCCAACCGCACCCGTTTTTTTTCTTTTAACACCAATTCCCTCATCATTTACTCCAGTTCTTATTGATTAACATCATCGCTCCACATTTAAAGTATTCCTTTTTAAAACCAGCAAGTCATAGATAATACAAAACATAGAAGAAGACATACATGATCTAATACTCACAAGAACCTCCTCCGTTCATCCCAGCCCATTAGCTGCGTGAGCTCATAGCTGCCCAGCGTGAGCGTGGTCCTGGTGTCCTGCGTGAGGCGCACGGCGTGCCGCCACCAGCCGCCCGCGCCCCCGGGCGGCGTGTCGGCCACGGGCATGGTGGTGTAGATGGTGGCCTTGTGTCCCACCAGCGCCATGCCGCCGCACCAGCCGCAGTCGTCCTCCACGGGCTCGGAGCCCAGCCCTGACCAGCGGGAGCCGTCGGACTCGTCGCGGTATATCTGGATAATGATGGAAAAAAGAAAATGTTTTCATTGTTTCTTTCTTTAGGGTTCTGAAAATGATTGCTGACAGAGTGGACTGTCCGTATATAGTGATTGCTGACAGAGTGGACTGTCCGTATATAATGATTGCTGACAGAGTGGACTGTCCGTATATAATGATTGCTGACAGAGTGGACTGTCCGTATATAATGATTGCTGACAGAGTGGACTGTCCGTATATAATCCACTGCTGTCAGTTACATGTGCCGCCGTTTCGTGTTGTTTACTCACACTTAGTTTTACAACACAATGTTACGCACTCACAAACTTTCGCATTTAGTGTGATACTGTGATTTATCCAAGAATAAAGAAGTTTGAAAGAGTGTTCCAGGAAGGCTAGACTAGCAGACAGCTGAAATGCCCATATTACAGCAAGAATACTTACATCTTGGCAGTTATAATGCACGGCGCTACAGACGCTGATGAGCGACACGTTCTGCGGCCTGTTCAGCAGCAGCACCGCCAGCTGCTTCTCCGAGGTCCAGCCTGTCCATCTTACGTACCAACCTGCCGACATACCGTCAACTCAGTCTCCAAATGTTTTAGGAATTTCTTGTACTGGTTATCAAACTAGCTTTTATTAGCCTGGATATCATCTAGGACCAGAGTCCTTGTCAAGACGAATCAAACGAGCCCAAACTCGATAGGGTTGCGTCGTTTTATTACTGAGTTTCCATGGTCACCTTCAGGCTTCACTATCAGATCAGCTGCATGTTATAATAATATTGCATTGTCATCCGATTTACATATCCACTCACGCGATTTGCGGGGGTGGGCTTTCCCCCGGATTGTCCCCGTACATTTTTTGACGGCGCGCGACGGGGCGCCTGGCCACTTATTCACGGCTTGTACATAAAATATTTCTATGAACTGATATTAAACTATCATGGAATGCATGGAAAATAACAGCTCAATCGGAAACTAGGAAGTAGGTCTTTAACTTGCAAGATTCGATTACAGACAGACAGACAGACACCGGGACAGGTGAAACTAAATAAAAGCTTGTAATATGACAGCCTCACTGTCATCTTCATTATCAAATAATGTGTCTCTATCTTTATTACGACTTTTTACATCAAAATATCGTTCGAATGATGTCCTATCCACGTGCCAATAATTATTTAACTCAGCAATTTGGATGTCGAAATATCAAAGTGAACAATATCCCCATAATCATAATTATCCACATGATAATAGCAGTGGTGGTCCACTGGTAACGGCTGCGACTTACGAGTTGTAGGTCGTGGGTTCGAACCCCGCCTGTCGGGGTTCGCTTTACTTTGTGTAAATAATTTCATCACCGCTGCTCTCAAAACGGTGAAGGATAACATCGTGAGGAAACCGGCATGTCCTAGAACCAAAAATTCGAAGACATGTGACATCTACCAACCCGCACTGGCCCCGCGTGGTGGATTACAGCCCGCTCCCTCTCACAGAGAGGAGGCCTGTGTCCCAGCAGGGGGGGACATTATAGGCTGATTATATCCGGTGAATAAAGATAAGGAGTAAGGATATTATTCTACCACAAAACCGTGTCTTTATGGGTAAGGATAGGGTAGAGATGTCATCAGTGATGGGGTCGCGGGTTGTTCGAAAGAGATACCATGGCCCTGGCACAGGCAACTGAAGAAACACGGATGGGTTTTAGTCAGTAAAAGTTTGACGCCCTCCCGCTCCACCCAGAGGGGGAGAAGTCATTTGACGATTTCCAATCCAAAAAAAAAAATAAGTGTAAGGATAGGGTTTCATCATCAATTTCTAATCCGCCTTCTCAAAGATTAAGTATGTGTCATGGCAATGACAGTGACTCCTACGGTTGAGTAACCGAGATAGAGCTACAAATCATACGTACTGTCATCAACTTGCGAGTTGAACTGTATGGCGTGTGAGAACAGGTACTTGGGCGTCTTCACACTGACCACGTGCACCGTCACCGCCGGGTTGTTGGTGTTCACCTGGAAACATGACATCATTAATTATACAGGTATACTCTAAGTAATTACAGACGCACGGGTCGATCCATCAGGTTAAGCTACGCTTGCCGGAGTTGGTCAGTGGATGGGTGATCATCTTTACATACCGAGACTCCTCCGTGCCCGGAAAGCACGCTAAGCCGTTTGTCCCGGCTGTCATTCGTGGATCTTTGACAGTCGTTACGGGTCGCCAGAAGCCCGAAAGTCTGACAACCAGTCTTACCCAGTTACTGGGTTGTGGAGGTCATACAGGCAATCGCTCCATGTGAAATACTGGTATTCAGCTGCATCCGGTTAGACTGGAAGCCGAGCCCAAAATGGTTGGGAAAAGGCTAGGCAGATTGACTGTCAAAATTACAGAAAGTAGTGTAAACGGTGGCAATCTTTTAAGGGGTCATTGTACTCATCATTATGAACAATTTTTACTATGGGACCAAACCTGAAATCGCAACAAAAAAAAATGTTTGAGAATGTGCAAACAACGTTCTTTCATATGATACACCACATGACCTAGTAATTGATTAACACTTTGATTTTTTAAGACCCCCTTTTAGTCGATGTTGCAAAAAAAATATAAATATTTTTATTTTTTCTTATTTGCATTTATATCCAAACAAGTTGATAGCATTAGGGATTAGTTGTACATCTCGCGTCTCTTTCACTCCACAAGGGTTGAGGAAGTCGTGCAGTATTTGAAGGTGAAGACCGACTGGACTCTGAGGGTCGAAAGGAAGGAGTCGCGCCACAACATCAACTTTACGTCGTTCGTGGTACGAGTTCCAACCCAACATCTACAGACCTTAGAAGAGGACTTTTGGCCGAAAGGTGTCATATTTCGACGTTTCCGAGGACGGTTACGCGACACCACGCAGCGGAACACGGCGCCGACGTTACGTGTATAGTTATAGTTTTTACCCGTGAGAACCTGTAATTGGCTCCATGTTTTATAATCAATTGTTATCTATCTGTTATAGCTGTTGGTTCTCCTTCAATTAAATAAATAAATAAATTAGATTTATTATGTATTAGTTTATTATTGTTTAATATAATTTTATGTATTTTATCTATGGGCCTAGTTGTCTGATAATAAAATGATTTGATTTGATTAATCGTTCTTGAGATATCCAGCTGTGACAGCCAGACAGACAGACAGACTGAGTCGCACCATAAGGGGTCCTTTTCACCATGATTTTGGTACGGACTTTTATTAAAAGAATCTTGAACCTACCTTAGGATACCTCAACGTCCGTATGGTAGGATACGCGGGCGGTTCCTGCAGGTCCAGCCCGTACCACGGATACTTGTGTGACTGCACGAGTGAGGAGTTGTACCTCACGTACATGAGGGTCTGCCCGTCGGGGCTGAACCACAGTGCCTTATCCAGGCGCAGGACTTCTGTCTCGTATAGGAAGTCTGGCACGCCGTTGAAGATTACGCCTGGGATTCCTGGAATTGTGGAATGAAGAGTTGGTGTAATTTTTTAAGGTTGGAGGCTAGTGCAAAAGCGCCAGGGTAGCCCGCGAGATTTAAATTACCCTACCTATTGAATGACTATTTCACGAAATCATAACATTTCAGGATAATTCGAACTTAGAGAGTTGTATTGATGATTCTAATTATTATAATTTTATTCATTTTGATACATACAACCGCAAAAAACGCACGAAGATATGAATTTCGTGGGCTACCTTAGCTCTTCCCCCTTAACAATTAACTGATTATTTATGAGTTAACGTCAACAGCCTTCAATGTCAAAGTATTAGCCGCGAAATTCAAATTTTCTTAAGTTTTTTGCAATTTGAAGGTCAGTGTTAGGTTGTATGTTGATAAAAATACGATACGCGGCTGTAAAAATTAAGTAATTACATAATTATAACCGCGAGAAAGGCTATAGGGTTTTATCATCACGCTACGACTCTTAGGAGTCGAGAAAAATTAAAAAAATGTCAGTAAGAACGCTAACCGAAAACAAAGTAATAGCTCGGGCAGGCGATGCAATGCGATGGGGAGGGTCGGGGGAACAAGAAATTTCACGCGGAAAAAGTCGCGGGCAGAGGCTAGTTTACAGAATAAAGTTAAAGAGTTGTTTTGATTATTCTTATGATTTCATAAGAATAATCAAACAACTCTATAACTCTTTAAACGTCGATTGACACCCAGGTGTTCAGTTAACAATAAAAATCTATTGTGACTGCTAATTGGCGTGCGACGGGTTAAGTAAGCTGAAGCAATTAATATGAAGATTTAAAATAGTGTCCGTGGAGTTTCTTGCCCGTTCTTCTCCATAGGGATCTACTACGCTTTGGAATGGGCAACTAGCTCCATCTTTCTGACTGACCGCACCCAAGACCGACCCCTTGACAATTCAAAAGTGCCTGTAATTGGTTTATTTGAAATAAATGTTTTGAGTTTTGAGTTTGAGTTTGAATAAAAACTTACCATTATTAGTAATCCTGCAGACCAGTGTCTTGAACACCTTGGGCTTGTAGTAGATGTCGTTGTCGTGCACGAAGACCAGCGTGGCCCCTACGGGGGACCACTCGGCGTACTGGATCAGAGGCGCCGAGCGGTCGTCCTCGATCGGGGACACGGGGATCTTGTTCCTGAAAATGTATAGTTTAATAGTTTAGGAGCTGGATGATTAAATTAAAATATATTTTGATAGCACTAATAAGAATAAGAATAATATTTATTACTTATATTTATATTTTTAAATGTTTTTTTAAAATATTTTTTAAGAAATATTTAAAAATGTATTTTAAAAGGAAAAAAGGAGTAATAAACGAAAGAATAATATTTATTACACACACAATATTCATGATGGGTACTTACACAAGAGCAGATGTACAAAACAACAAAACACACAACATACACAGATCATGTAACTCTGTCTCCTAAACTAAGTAGTCCTGTATCTTAGGAGACAGCGCTAGGCTATACAGGGCAGTTTATCATGTGGGTATAGCTGCAGCCAAAGTGTTTAGCGCGAGGGAGGTTAAGTCATACATTTGTGTGCGGGTGTGTAATGTGTTTGACTGTGGGGGGTGTGTTTGAGTGAGTACAAGAATGTGTAAGTGTATAGTATGGGAGTGTGTGTGTATCTCTAAGGGCAAAGCAATCTATGGGTCAGCTACACCAAGAGATCTCTGGATGTCCTGCGCGTACAATATAATAATGCTTTCAGGATGTTGTTGCGACTGCCTCATTTCTGCAGCGCCACGGAAATGTTTGCTGACACCCACAATGATGTTTGCTGTTTGAGTTTGGGAATGTTTGCTGGCTTTCAAGCCATAATTCCCACAAAAACTGAGTCACTGCTGAGCAGAGTGCGAGGTAGTCGCTCTATATCTTGAGAGCTGTGGCGAAGCGCTATACTCCTAATATTATGCATTTTATGCGGAGGTTGCTCAGGTAGGAAACATGTTTTCTTGTCTGGTCATCCTATATATGCATGGAGTGTAGGGCGTGCAAAACCGGTTTTCCGGTTTTGCTAAAAACCGGAAACCGGACAAAATTTAGCGATTTTTGAAAACCAGGGTTGAGAGACAAAACCGGAGTTACCTCCGGTTTTCCCGTTATTGAATTACATATTTACATTTTGATTTAAATGAACTTTTTTCGAACGCACCAAGAAATATTCAATTTTGAGTCATCAAATATCCGAACGCAACCTAACCCACTTACACTCCTCACTCTGCGACCCCAACCGACAAATAGGCCAGCTCTCTGGTCACGTGAAGAGTCGACTAACCGCTTGGAAATGTCCCGAAATACTCAATGAGCAATCGGACCCAAGGCCCAACCCCAAACGGCTCAAATATATAGCTCCATACAAGGCTGTTAAATTTGTGCCGTTTGAGGGTATTCTGCACCTGCAGCAGCCGCCCCAGAATAACCCGCCGTCCTAGTACGATGGGTTATGCTGGGCGGCTTAAGATGGGATGACGCGAGGGCGAGGGGAGGATGGCGTCAACACAGGTTGCATCCCACACCAAAGGCCTCTACCCAACATCCAAGGCATGGTCATTCCGTCTGTCCTCTTACCACCGTCGCATGCCAAGCCATTGGGTTCTATAAAACAGCTGACACCCGAGAAAACAAGAGGGCGACGGATGATGCCATTAATGCTGGCGTGCCTTGCCAAATGACTATACCTGCAGCAAGGAAAGACCATGGCCAAGGCCAGGTGCCCGAGGCGGTCGACTGCTTCACCGCACTGACAGTGATGTGGGGCCTCGCAAGAAGCGTCCAGACGCAGACTTGTAGCGAGCCGGAATGTGGTGTCACCCAGCATAGTGCTTATTTTGGGTGACGGTAGCGCCTGAAGCCACAGGCCCGACTCCCATTCTCCCACAGCCAGCAGGCGGGCACGCTCAGCAGTATTGATGGGTTTTCGGGCTGAACTGTATCCGTTCAAGCCACTTTAAAAAGTATTAATGTGGTCTACTTGGTATTGGTAGGCATAAATGGTTCTTTAAAAAGAGGTATATCATACAATTTGTTTTATTTGCAGATTTTGTGGGTATCTAAGAATATTGTTTTCTTGTTAAAATTCTACTATATAAACAATATAAAATTGTTGCCGAAACCGGGGCTAGCACCGGTTTCCGGTTTTGGGCCCTCAAACCCGGAATTCAAAACCGGTTTTGAAGACCTTCCGGTTTTGCACGCCCTAATGGAGTGTGCATTATTTTAACTAACTATTTTACATCAGTACTACGAATATAAGTTGTTTTGTAATACATAACAAAATATGGATGTCGTCCGAAATAAATGAATTTAATGAATTAATTAAATTAAGTATTAATAATTAATTAAACTGTAGCGGCATCTACATCGCCACACACGAACTACGCATCACAATGACATGACGTCACGCAACCTGCATCGCGCAATCAGAGTTTACCGCGCGACTAACATATACATATACAACGTCCCGACATCAACCGTCGGGCAGTTGCCCACCAGACACAACAACCGTCTGGTCGGAGGATCCTCCCTTTGCTATGGAGGATGAGTGAAATTTGTTCCTCATGGCTCTATCTATCTATGAAGAGAACTCTGAATATTTTTGTCTGGTCAATTATTTTTTTTCCTTAGCTATCTTTGCTCACATCTTTGAGGGTACCTGCCTACTTTAGGTGGTCTATACAACTCTTGTTTTGGCAACTTATCAGAGGATACCTTACAAGGTACAGTCCGAGAGGCTTAAGCTGAGCTTTGCATTTGTGTGAGTAATAACCAAAATGGTACGAGAGCCCATGACCAAAATTTTTGTCTTATCGTTTTATAAAAAATCTTCAATTGTCTTAAGGTTTTACAACGATGCGACATGGTTTTGGTCATGGCATCTCGTACAAAAAGAATAAAAGCCGATTGCCAAAAAGCAGTGTAAACAGGGTTTAAACCAAACAAAGACCGCGTCGCGCTCTATGCCGTACGTCACACCTACACTATCTATGTGCACTTACACAAACGCAAAGCTCATCTTACGCCTCGCGGACTGTAAGAGACTTGTACTATAGTGTACCTATTCCTATTAAAAATATTAACTACTAGCTTCTGCCCGCGACTTCGTCCGCGTGAAATTTCTTGTACACCTCACTTACCAACACCGACGCATCGCATCGCAATGCCTGCCCGCGCTCTTACTTCGCGCTCGGCTCCTAGGGGCCCTAGCGTGATGTTAAATAGCCTATATACTTCCGCATCGCCTGCCCGCGCTGTTACTTCGCGCTCGGCTCCTAAGGGCCCTAGCGTGATGTTAAATAGACTATATCCTTCCGGATCGCCTGCCCGCGCTATTACTTCGCGCTTCGCGCTCGGCTCATAAGGGGCCTAGCGTGATGTTAAATAGTTTATAGCCCTCCTCAAGAAGTGGGTTATAAAATGCAAAAAGATTTTTCCAAATCCGACTGGGGTAGTTCCAGATATAGCGCGTTCAAACAAACTAACAAAAAAACAAAATCTTCCGCTGTATTCCACCGACATTTTGCACAACGCCATCTATGGGTAAATTGATAAAAGGTACGCTCTAAACATGTTTGCTCAAGAGCAACCGGTATGAATTAAAGTTATTTTGCGTTTTAGTGATTTTATATTATCTCCGAAACTGTATGACCAATTGCCATACTGTAAAGGCCAAATCTTATCTCCATGATGTCCTTGTGATCATAAAATAACTTATTTTGATAAAGATTAATGTTTTGTTGTTTAAATAATCATCCAAACGTAAGTATGTCTAAAAAATACTTTTTTAAAACAATAAAAGATGTATAAAAGATAAAATATAAAAGATAGAAATATGGTGTCGCGGACTTTTTTGTAGAATTATTTAAGACAGACCAGACTGCCATACATTATTCTCAATTTTAAACAACCGTTTAGGCAGCGCATGCAAAAAAGTCTGTTTAGAGAGGTATTTCTTTCCGACTTGTTAGACAAAACTTGTGATAGCTCGGCTAATATGCATGATATAAATATAATTTATAGCCTATAGCACTCAGGAATAATGTAGCTTTCTACCAGTGAAAAAATTTTTAGGATTGGATCATTAGTTCCAGAGATTACCCCCTACATACAAACTTACAAACTTACATACAAATTTTACCCATTTATAATATTACTAGCTTTTGCCCGCGGCTTCGCCCGCGTGGATGTCGGAAAATATCCCATGGGAACGTTCATGTGGAAAACATAGGGCATATCCCTAACTTAAGAAATGCTGGGTTTCCCATACAAACTTTCATCCCTTTTATCACCCCTTGTAGGATTATGTTTTAAGACAAAAAGTAGCCCATGTCCTTTCCCAGGATGCTATCTATAGCCTTGCCAAATTTTATCGAAATCCGTGCAGTTTTCTAAATTTTAAAATCAACCCCTGTTTTACCCACTTCGGGGATGATTTTTAAAAAAACGCTGACCCGCATATTTCTTAACTTCTTACCAATAGCATAAATTTGTTATCCCTAACTTAAGAAATACTGGGTTTGCCTTACAAACTTTCATCCCCTATATCACCCCCTGTAGTATTATTTTTGAAAAAAATAGTATCCTATGTCCTTTCCCGGAATGCTATATAAAGCCTTGCCAAATTTTGTCGAAATCCTTGCAGTTTTGTAAATTTTAAAATCAACCCCTATTTTACCCCCTTAGGGGATGATTTTTCAAAAACGCTGAACCGCATATTTCTTTGTTTCCTATCAAAAGCATACATTTTAATTTTCACATCCCTAACTTAATACTGAGTTTCCCATACAAACTGTCATCCTCATCCCCTGTAAGATAATTGTGTTGTGTTTGTCAACCCCTGTAAGATAATTTTTTAAGACCAAAAGTAGCCTGTGTCCTTCCCCAGGATGTTATATAAAGCCTTGCTAAATTTTATCGAAATCCGTGTAGTTTTGTAAATTTTAAAATCAACCCCTATTTTACCCCCTTAGGGGATGATTTTTCAAAAATGCTGAATCGCATATTTCTTAATTTACTACCAATAGCATAAATTTTTTATCCCTAACTTAAGAAATACTGGGTTTCCTTACAAACTTTCATCCCCTATATCACCCCTGTAGTATTGTTTTTGAAAGTATCCTATGTTCTTTCCCAGGATGCTATATAAAGCCTTGCCAAATTTTGTCGAAATCCGTGCAGTTTTGTAAATTTTAAAATCAACCCCGATTTTACCCCCTTAGGGGATGATTTTTCAAAAACGCTGAACCGCATATTTCTTTATTTCCTATCAAAAGCATACATTTTAATTTTCACATCCCTAACTTAAGAAATACTGAGTTTCCCATACAAACTTTCATCCCCTATATCACCCCCTGTAAGATTATTTTTAAGACCAAAAGTAGCCTGTGTCCTTCCCCAGGATGTTATATAAAGCCTTGCCAAATTTTATCGAAATCCGTGCAGTTTTGTAAATTTTAAAATCAACCCCTATTTTACCCCTTAGGGGATGATTTTTCAAAAATGCTGAATCGCATATTTCTTAATTTCCTACCAATAGCATAAATTTTTTATCCCTAACTTAAGAAATACTGGGTTTCCTTACAAACTTTCATCCCCTATATCACCCCCTGTAGTATTGTTTTTGAAAGTATCCTATGTCCTTTCCCAGGATGCTATATAAAGCCTTGCCAAATTTTGTCGAAATCCGTGCACTTTTGTAAATTTTAAAATCAACCCCGATTTTACCCCCTTAGGGGATGATTTTTGAAAAACGCTGAACTGAATATTTCTTTATTTCCTATCAAAAGCATACATTTTAATTTTCACATCCCTTTTTTTTTTTTTTTTTTTTTTTTTTGAGGGTGGGAAATCATCAAATAACTTCTCCCGCTCTGGGTGGAGCGGGAGGGCGTGTCAGACTTTTACTGACTAAAACCCACCCGTGTTCCTTCAGTTGCCTATGCCAGGGCCGATTTTCACATCCCTAACTTAAGAAATACTGAGTTTCCCATACAAACTTTCATCCCCTATATCACCCCCTGTAGGATTATTTTTTAAGACCAAAAGTAGCCTGTGTCCTTCCCCAGGATGCTATATAAAGCCTTGCCAAATTTTGTCGAAATCCATGCAGTTTTGTAAATTTTAAAATCAACCCCTATTTTACCCCCTTAGTTGATGATTTTTCAAAAACGCTGAATCGCATATTTCTTAATTTCCTACCAATAGCATAAATTTGTTATGCCTAACTTAAGAAATACTGGGTTTCCCTTACAAACTTTCATCCCCTATATCACCCCCTGTAGTATTATTTTTGAAAAAAATAGTATCCTATGGCCTTCCTCTGGATGCTTTATAAAGCCTTTCCAAATTTTGTCGAAATCCATGCAGTTTTGTAAATTTTAAAATCAACCCCTATTTTACCCCCTTAGGGGATGATTTTTCAAAAACGCTGAATCGCATATTTCTTTATTTTCTATCAAAAGTATACATTTTAATTTTCACATCCCTAACTTAAGAAATACTGAGTTTCCCATACAAACTTTCATCCCCTATATCACCCCCTGTAGGATTATTTTTGAAAAAAAAAGTAGCCTATGTCCGTCCCCAGGATACCATCTATAGCCTTGCCAAATTTTATCGAAATCCGTTCAGTGGTTTAGGCGTGAAAAGGTAACAGACAGACAGACAGACAGACAGACAGACAGACAGAGTTACTTTCGAATTTATAATATTAGTATGGATTATTATATTATTATTATATATATTAACTATAAAAACTGGTGAAACCTTACGTACTTCTGCGAAGGCCCATAGAGTGATGGTACTGACCTGTTGATGACGTCATACACGTGGTACCGAGCGAGTCGCGCGTGTCTCCAGCCGGGTCTGACGTCAGAGATCAGCAGCACGAACTTCAGGTCGGCTGACACTTTGAAGTCCACCGCGTTCAGTTCTCTCTGGAAACAAGTGTTAGTCATCACAAATGAATCCCACTGGTGCCACTTCAGTGGCTTAAAGAGATCAGAGATAATGTGACATGAATATCGTGCTGTTTAAGTCTGTAATTAATATTTGTTTTTTGATGAAGAAACGAGCATTAAGCTTCATGTTTGTTTATTGCATTTTCGATTTCGAATTGGTATGAAATCGAGGTGTACTCTAAAATTGTTTTTTTTTTCTTTTAACACAAATTATGTTTCTGATGCCGTGAGATCACCCGATGTCCCCAGACATCTTGTCTTAAGACATTTTTCGTTGTTTTCGATGACGCCAAAAGTGTAATTACGAAGTCAGGCAATGAGGCAACGCGAAGCCACGAAGGACTTTTCAGAAGATGGTAAATGAAGGTACTCAAATCTCAAATCTTTATTGGAACATAATAATAATAACAAATTTATTTTGTACGTAAATAGCTGCTATAGTTATAAACTGTGTCGCAGCTATTAACGCCCACCTCCAAGAGGGAGACAACAGCGTTCCAGATTACAAACAAATAAATTAAAATTAAAATAGTATTTAAAATATTAAAAATAGAAAGTAAAAATTAAACAAGGAAAAAATAAAAATAAAAATAGTAGGTACAAAATCATTAGTAATAGTAACAAATTAAAAAGTAAGTGTTGAAAGTTGTGCATGTGGGAGTGTTGTATGTGAGTGTAGTGCATGTCTGAAGGGTGTAAGTATAGAGTGTGCTTGTGGAACTTCTCCACGAGCACACTCTACGCCACGTGTATTTGGTGTGCATGTCTGGAAGAAAGATCTTTAGGGTTTGACAAACATCTCCAATTCTTCGTACGAAAGAGTATGAAGCCATTGATCAATCAGTCTTTTGCAATCCCGGAGAGTGCATGGATAAATAGTAAGAACTTTATTTATTCTGTTATAAACTTATAAAGCACGGGACTGCAAAAAATGAACTGCCGGCGGACAATTTCCAATTTTACACTCGATGTCGGGCAGACTCTGTCAGTTCTACGTTTTTGTCTTCCAAACTCCGGGTCAAAAGACAAGTTTGAGTGCTTCCGCAACACTGTACTTAGCACAAAAGAATGCCTTACTGTAGGTAGCTTCCATAGCGTATACAATTCACTGGTAGGGAAGCGATAGGGTTTGAAGGCCATTACCTTAAGGACAGCCCTCTGCGCCCTCTCCAAACGCAGCAGAAGACACTACTTGGTACTATGCGTGCCAAATAAGAATAGGATCGCGCTTACTGCCAACTTCACACGATAGCTGTCAAATTCGTACTGCCGATAGCTGTCAAATACACGATAGCTGTCAAATTAGTACGCTTTGGTAATGAAGTTCGCGAGTATTGTGGAACAAAATGGCGTCTTGACAGTACTATTCTTATTTGGCAGGAATAGTAAAAGTAGGTACTATTGAAATTGAAAACGTTACATTAGTATAGGCTGTGGTATAGGTAACCGCAGGTTTTACAATCGCAACTGCGTGCATTTTCCAAGTTGCGCTTCATAAAGTGTCAAAATAATTCAATCTACCCTCCCCTTTGATAATAAAAATAAAGTTAAAATAAAATATACGCTCGTCACCCGACAACTCACGAGCCATTAAACTCCACATTGTTTCCCGCGTAAATTAATGGCCGTTTCTGACGGGTTGCCTTTTTGACAGCTACGTAGTGCCGCGAGTGTTCAACGATTTACCTTTTAAATGTTCGCCTTTGAGTGCTTCGTTTTGAGAGGGATTGAGTGTCTTTTGTTTATTTATAATTTCTGAACCTAGTCATTAATTAAGTTATGTATGAATAAATCAAATGGAATTTTCAGGAAACGTTTTTTGACTTTACATACGCCACTACAATACTTCACACACACTCCTACACCCCCACCCACACTACACACTTTGGTATGCTGGCTTAGATGCTGCTAGCACGTCATCCTGTTGTTTCTGATGCATGTAATAAGTGTTGCTATAAATTGTAAATCCGTTATTGGCTGTAAGATTGGTTTTTATCTATACAGGGTTATTTTTAAAACACCAGTAACCTCTTAAAGGGTCATTGTACTCATCATTATGAACAACTATTACTATGGGACCAAACCTGAAATCGCGAAAAATAATCAGCTGTTTAGTACATTTCGACGAGTTTGATGTACTTAGATAAATGTACTGAACAGCTGATTTTTTTTCGCGATTTCAGGTTTGTTCCTTTAGTAAAAGTTGTTAATAATGATGAGTACAATGACCCCTTAAGAGGTTACTGGTGTTTTAAAAATAACCCTGTATAAGTAAAATTGTTAGAGAGCTGTGGATATTATAATAAATAAATAAAAGTGTAGAACTCGTCTAAGTTAAATGCCGCGCCCCACTACCGCAGTAACCGTAGTGTACGTATACAAGTGTATGTAGTGGGGCGCGCCATTTCGGAGTGGATAAATTCTACACTTTTAAAAGTCAAAAATTTGAAAGGGAGAAAAAAGGCCGTAACTAACTTTCCAGAAGCACACCCGTATTTGTAACTCATAATTAAAATTGGGCTTGTTTTCAGCTTTTCAGTTTTTTTTTTAAACTTAAGTCTTTGCCGCAGTCGGGTTTTTTAATTTTTTAAATTACTTTTTTTTTATTTCCAGCTTTTAAATTTACAAATGTCAAAGATTTCGCAGACGTTTTTATTGTACGTGTTTTTTACGATTTGTCACTTCGAGGTACTTTTAACCATATAAGTTGTGTATATTTTTGTAATCACCTTTTAAAACCCTTTATTTTGATACCCCACTCGACAGGTTTTGAGAAAAAAAAAATATTTTAAGACATAATTTGGTGCTAAAAATCCGCCATTTTGTTTTTTTTTATTTTGATATACCCAGTGTCACTCTCACAGTAAATACGAATCTAACGACACCTCTCAAGCTAAAATCCATCGAGCCGTTCAGGCTGCAGAGCGTGCCAAACAATTATACATACATACATACATACATATACATACTCTCGAAAAACATAACCCTCCTTCTGGCGCAGTCGGTTAAAAATACCAGCCTGTTACTGTGGCAGGGCAATACTTCTTCTCATACAGAGAAGGCACGAACATTGATCACCACGTTAGCTCACAAGGGATGAGACGGATTTTCTTAAAACCACAAATAAATAAACACACATGACGTCAAATTATAGACCATGTGCCACCACCTTAAGGTGCTCCTAGTCGGCGGCTCGAATTCGTGGGTGGCGTGGTAACTAAGAATGCTATTTAGTTACTTTATTTATTTATTTAGTTTTATTTATTTAGTATTTATTTATTTAGTTGTGTTTGTATCTTTGTCATTAAATTGTCATTATCATTATACTAATATTTTTTCTGATTGCGTTTTATTTGTGCAGAATAAACAAGTTTTCTTTCTTTTTTTTTAGTATTTATATAAATAGTTTTATGTATTTAGTGTAATAGGCGATGATTTATGACGAAAACGAACGCGTAAAATTCCATGATCAGCCCAAAAGGTCGTTTAGATATTATCACAAAAAAACCTAAATGTATTTATTCAAAATAAAGTTATTTAAATTTTTGAGTAATTTTTTTTCCCTGTACGCCGTAAAAATTTTGCCATTTCCATACTCCGAGAGCTATTTATTTACGCCCAAAGATGCGTTTACATTAGTGTTGAAATATGAAAGTTTCGACGATCATAACTTCCAAACCAATATTTTTTTCTGATTCTGCTTCCATACAAGGCTAGATAATTTATTTATTTACCTCAGACACAGAGATCCATATTTATGTTAGTAGATACTTAGAAAACTATGTTAGTAACCAAAGATAAACACTTAAATAAAAATACTAAAGTAGGGGTCCTGTACTTATATGAAATCAAAATTGTAAAAACTAAATTAAAAATTACTGATGACGAGATAAATTGAAATATTTTTTTGTTTAGAACGTACACCGTCAAACAGACGAGTAATCACCAAACTACGTTTGTATGGAAGAATGAGCGACTAGCGTGCCCTTAAGCTTCAACATCACGATTCACGACTACACATTACGACCCCCTCTCCTACAACACCATTCGACTAACAGTCGAGGCAACAAATCAACTAGTTTGGTATAGCTACTATATCTAGCGTGAACACTGAGCTTGCTATATTTCAACATGGCCGTCTATTGTTGATAAATGTGTCGCACGCGCTAGCTCCTACACTATTTGCAAAGATAGGGTTGCTACGTAGCAAATATTGAAAATGTTTATAGCAATATATACAGGATGTAAAAAGACACATCACAAAGCCGTCAACTATTCATACTGTAATCTATCTAAGTAGCTTTGCGCAAAAATTATTGCATTTTTTTATTCCTAAAAATAAAAGTCGCTTGACTTTTATTTTTAGGTATAAAAAATGCAATTTATTACTACGCGCAATGTAACGCGTACCCAGTTAAGCAAACCGCAAACGGAGTTAAGCCCCGCCCCTTCACTCTACGGTACGCGTAGGTACTTGTCGGAAAAAGTTTAGTAATACTAATACTAATAACACTTGGAATACGTTTTAGTAAAAAAAAAATGCGACTTTGACCTTCAATATCTCCAGAACCAGTGGATTCCCAGGTATGCTCTAGTGGAAAAAAACGATCCAAATAATGGGTAGATTATGTGGCTTTCGGCTTCGACAAGTGACTTTTTACACCCGTTATAATGTTTTTTTTATTTTTATGGGCAGTACTGTTCGCTAGATAGATCTAGTACTATTGGCACAAGAAGCTTTATAGCATAATCAGCCTATAACGTTCCCACTGTTGGGACACAGGCCTCCTCTCGGTGAGAAGCAGGGGCAGTATTCCAACACGCGGGCTGAATTCGGGTTGGTAGATGTCACATTATGTCCTCGAATTTTTGGTTCTAGGACATGCCGGTTTCCTCACGATGTTTTCCTTTTATGAGAGCAGTGGTGATGAAATAATTTACACAAAGTAAAGTGTTTGACTGAAAGAAAGAGAGAAGGAAAGAAAAAACTTTTATTTGCGGTAAACATGACGGGGTTCGAAGCTACGGCCTTTGTACATACATATCCTTGTTAAAGTTTATACTCGCCACAGTTAGACGTTTTAGTGCGGCGAGGAACTTCTTTTTCTTGTCTTTTTATTTCTTATACTTATTATTAAGGCTACTCTTTCGAAAAAAGCTTAAAAACAGCGTGCAGATGAAGCAGTTTTTCGCCGGAACCTACAGAGAAATTACATCTGAAAAAAATTGTTAGTAATGATATGAATCGTAATTTGGTTTAGCCATAATTTTTCTATCGGTATCACATAATAAGAAAAAAAAAAACCCCAAATCACCTCCAAATCGTTAAGATGAAACCATTTTACTCCTTCATTTTTTATCAATAGAATATAAAAAAATATCTACTACTTTGCAATACAAACGAAAATGATTTGGTTTTGTTACTTTTTAAAAACATGTATATTTTTTATTATAATAAATTAAAAATGCGTCTAATTTGGGACAGCGCTCCTTGATGGGCGAGTCCTATTACTGGCTGGACGTACGACGCGTTGCGTGAGCTCAGGCCAGAATGCGCAAGCTAACCACGGCCTTAATAGTGTATTAATTAAGTAGGTACAATAATATAGAGTATAAGTCCATTTTTCCATTGCCAAAAGACGCGCATTGACATGTATTTGTGGATACCAGCCCGTATAAATTATTAAGTCCATTTATAATTTCAATCAGACATATTGCCGCTGTATTTCATCTGTATTCCATCGAAGTTTATTGAAGTGAGCCCACAAACAAGCCGAGTACATTTAACCGCTACGTTTTAAATCGTCACCATTTACTTTAATAACGTTAATTATTACTGTGGCTTACACATGAACGGACAGTATTCAGGCTTTTTGTGTTCATTAATGATTATTAAGTTTTCAGAAGAGATTTATTTATTTGTACAAAAGGCACAGTACCTGCAGGTTAGTGTGGAGATGCATGCTTTAGAAAAACATTGTTACAAAATAAATGGTAAAACGGGACCCTATTACTAAGACTGCGCTGTCCGTCCGTCTGTACGTCTGTCACCAGGCTGTATCTCATGTACCGTGATAGTTAGACAGTTGAAATTTTCTTGGATGATGTATTTCTGTCGCCGCTATAACAACTAATACTAAAAAAACAGAATAGATTTTTTTGCTCGTGAATATTTCAAGCGTCTACCTGTTGCCACTATAGACGCTTGAAATATTCACAGAATACTTAGTTATATATTCACTTTAAAAATAAATAATTAAATTAAAATAAAGCAAATATTTGCATACAACAAACGTGATTTTTTTGCCGTTTTTATACGTACGGAACGGAACGGTACGGTACGGAACACTTCGTGCGCGAGTCCGACTCGCACTTGCCCGGTTTTTAATAAAGATATCTTCACCGAACACAAACACGTAGTTCAATGGCCGCCATATTGAATAAAGCCGACAGTTTGGTGCCAAAATATCGGAGCAACGCTGGGACATGTGCTGTAGTTCCGCACACGGAATACATAATGAAATGAACGGATATTAAAACGGAATGGAAAAACAGGTGCGAGACACGGATTTTCATTAAAAATGGTTAGGAAGTACAAACGTCATGTTATTATGTGGCGTTGTACCCACTGCAGAGGAAGGGTTTTGATGTGAAACGTCTACTGACGCGCCTTGAGGTAAGGTCGACTCGTATGCCGTGACGGCAAACGGCATCATAGATTAGTAAACGGCATGACGCTCTCTTATGCCGTCATGTTTCAAATCTGCCGAGCGCCCCGAGACGGCCACATTTTTTTAGGGTTCCGTACCTCAAAAGGAAAAAATGGAACCCTTATAGGATCACTTGTTTGTCCGTCTGTCTGTCTGTCAGTCTGTCAAGATGCTTTTTCTCAGGAACGCGTGGAGGTATCAACTTGAAATTAATATCAAATACGTAAGTCTGTGGTCTCTTGAAGTCCTAAAAAACTCAAGTTTCTAAGTCAATGCAATAAAAACATACGGCCATTTAAGCGACATATTTTGATACTCGCAAGTAAATCAAAACCTAAAAGGGTACTTCCTGTTGTTCTAGAATCATGAAATTTGGCAAGAAGCAAGGTCGTACAACACAAATAAAGGAAAAAGTCCGAAAATTGTTAATTTGTAATTCTATCACATAAAAAAATGTTTAAGTCCGTCAGTCTGTCAAGACTCTTTTTCTCAAGGACGCGTGGGGATATCAAGTTGAAATTAATATTAAATAGGTAAGTCTATGATCCCTTAGAGTACTAAAAAAATCAAGCTTCTAAGTCAACGCAATAAAAAAATACGATCATTTTGCGACACATTTTGATACTCGCAACTTTCGCAAGTAAATCAAAACCTTTTAGAATAATGAAATTTGGCAAGAAGCAAGGTCTCTCAGCACAAGTAAAGGAAAAAGTCCGAAAATTGTGAATTTGTAATTTTATGACATATTTTTTTTTGGAATCCAATGTTAAGTTTGTTTTTGGGATAAATTCTTTTCAACTACGGAACCCTTCATTGTGCGTGGTCCGACACGCACTTGGCCGGTTTTTTAGATATTGGCCTTCGTGAATCTCGTTAGAAAAGGTACTTACGTGCACATGATAAGTTCCAGTTTTCTAAACAGTTATAGTTTAGGTACAGGCGGTCGATTCTGTAACAATCTCACCGTGAAAACTTAGGTGACGTGAGTTTGTTTTTGCTAGGAATTGACACTGTTGACAGCTCACTCCACGCTCACTTCACCTAAGTTTTCACGGTGAGATGGTTACAGAATCGCACTGCAGTTGTTTTATCTCACGAAAGCGGGTGAGCCTTACGTGTAGATGTAATGCGTATAGACACGCGCTCTTGTGTGCGGTACCTGCAGGTAGCGCTCCCGAGCTTACGCATACTAATGCGTATATACACGCGCTCTTGTGTGTGTACCTGCAGGTAGCGCGCTCCCGAGCTTACGCACACTAATGCGTATATACACGCGCTCTTGTGTGTGTACCTGCAGGTAGCGCGCTCCCGAGCTTACGCACACTAATGCGTATATACACGCGCTCTTGTGTGTGTACCTGCAGGTAGCGCGCTCCCGAGCTTACGCACACTAATGCGTATATACACGCGCTCTTGTGTGTGTACCTGCAGGTAGCGCTCCCGAGCTTACGCACACTAATGCGTATATACACGCGCTCTTGTGTGTGTACCTGCAGGTAGCGCGCTCCCGAGCTTACGCACACAAAGACAATGTGCATGTAACATTTACACATACAAGTAAGGCTCGCCCGCTTTCGTGAGATAAAACAACTATACTTTGACTTGACGTTTGACGTTCCCAATCAACAAAATACACAGCCACGCGAGCGAAGGCGCGGCCACAGGTAGCAAACTAATAAATCCTATTCTATGATAACTAGTGCTTATCTAACAAAATACAGAAAGCTGATAAAATCTCTCAATACATACAAATATGAAAATGTAGTAGAATATTTGCGTATTCCACTAAAAACGATTACGTAAAATGTTTTCTATGAAAGCAGCCGGTATTTCATATCGTAAAAGCCTGTAATATTAATAGTACTTGGAAAGTTGGAATAGGATTTATCAAATTAAATACCTGAGACTAGTTGACTGATTTGGATTTAAACAGTTTTTTTTTTATCTGTTTATGGTTCACTACAAGTACTATGTGTGCCAAATAAGAATAGGATTGCGCTTGGTGCCAACTTCACACGATAGTTGTCAAATTAGTAGGTACTGCCGATAGTTGTCAAATACACGACAGCTGTCAAATTAGTACTGCCGATAGCTGTCAAATACACCATAGCTGTCAAATTAGTACTGCCGATAGCTGTCAAATTAGTACTGCCGATAGCTGTCAAATTAGTACTGCCGATAGCTGTCAAATTAGTACTGCCGATAGCTGTCAAATTAGTACTGCCGATAGCTGTCAAATACACGACAGCTGTCAAATTAGTACTGCCGATAGCTGTCAAATACATCATAGCTGTCAAATTAGTACTGCCGATAGCTGTCAAATACACCATAGCTGTCAAATTAGTACTGCCGATAGCTGTCAAATACACCATAGCTGTCAAATTAGTACTGCCGATAGCTGTCAAATACACCATAGCTGTCAAATTAGTACTGCCGATAGCTGTCAAATTAGTACGCATTGGTAATGAAGTTCGCGAGTATTGCGGAACAAAATGGCGTCTTGACAGTACTATTCTTATTTGGCACGCATAGTATTTTGATTAAACACGGATTTAAGACCACGACGACGAGACGGAGATATTGAGTATTGAGTATTTCGTAAAAGTTCATTGGTGCGTACCGCTGAGGAGGGAACTCTTTGCCGGAGTATGTTTTCCACTAGCGATGACCGTGGGATAAACCACACCCCACACCATGAGATGTCGGTTAAAAATCATTCATGAATTATTGTTTCTGTAACACCCTTATAGTTTTTATGGGTTCATGAATTATTTTCAAAAAAAGGAGCAGGTTCTCAATTCGGTTGTATTTTTTTATGTTTGTTACTATAATACTCCGTCATGTAAAACCGATTTGGAAAATTATTATTTTAATCGAAAGCTTAGGATATTCGAATTTGTGTGGGGTAGGTACCATCAGTAAAAACGAAAAAAAAAGTCGACTTCCACAGAAACACTGCAAGATGAAAAATAACTTTGATTTCGGTGGCAAAAAACGAAAGTACAAAACCAGAGACACCGACTTCCGAAATTCAAGTAATTTTTCACTTTGTAGTGTTTTTTTTGACAGTCGGTTGTTTTTCTTTTGTCTAAGTAGAAGTTTATAAAATTTACTGTAGGTAGGTTAATTATTTTCTATACAAACACATTATCGGCTCCCGAAATAAAATATTACAATACAATAAAATATTCGATCAATAAATCCTCAAAGAGCTTCCTGCTCTCAACGAAAGTACTTAAGCCGTTCAGTACGCTTACACCGAGAACCAATACATCCAATACAATACAATAAAGCAAAGAATACAATACTACACACTTTTCGTTCACGAACAATACTGCAATGCTATTCTGTAATCATCTCACCGTGAAAACTTAAGTGAAGTGAGCGTGGAGTGAGCTGTCAGTGTCATTTCACCTATAGCTAGGGATGGACCAAGCACATTGTTACAGTCATAATCGAGATTTTAATAACATTTTTATGTTATTCTAGTGATCATTTTATATTATTTCAAAGCTAGTATTTAAGTGTCTAAACAATACTATTTAGGGGTTTTTAAATAAAATTGCAAAACAGAAATTGAGTTTTGTCTGAATTTATATTTGACTATTTTATTTTAAAACCTCCTAAATAGTTATGTTTAGACACCCTCTAGCTTACAAATAATATAAAATGATTATGTTATGATTGTAAATGTAATTTGGTCAATCCCTAGCATCCGTGGGATGACACTGACAGCTCACTCCACGCGAGTTTTCACGGTGAGATTTTTACAGAATCGACCAGCTGATAAATCTGTATCAAGTGTTTTATGTTGGTGCGTGTGATCGATTTTGAGTTTTGGGCGCGTGTTACTCCGTAGCAAATGCTAAAGCTTGGGCGTGGGTTACACCGTAGCAAATGCTAAAGTTTGGGCGTCGGTTACACCGTAGCAAATGCTAAAGTTTGGGCGTGTGTTACTCCGTAGCAAATGCTAAAGTTTGGGCGTGGGTTACTCCATAGCAAATGCTAAAGTTTGGGCGTGAGTTACACCGTAGCAAATGCTAAAGTTTGGGCGTGAGTTACTCCATAGCAAATGCTAAAGTTTGGGCGTGAGTTACGCCGTAGCAAATGCTAAAGTTTGGGCGTGAGTTACTCCGTAGCAAATGCTAAAGTTTGGGCGTGAGTTACTCCATAGCAAATGCTAAAGTTTGAGCGTGAGTTACACCGTAGCAAATGCTAAAGTTTGGGCATGAGTTACACCGTAGCAAATGCTAAAGTTTGAGCGTAAGTTACTCTGTAGCAAATACTAAAGTTTGAGCGTGAGTTACACCGTAGCAAATGCCAAAGTTTGGGCGTGAGTTACTCCGTAGCAAATGCTAAAGTTTGAGCGTGAGTTACACCGTAGCAAATGCTAAAGTTTGGGCGTGAGTTACTCCGTAGCAAATGCTAAAGTTTGAGCATGAGTTACAACAATACAATAGTACAAGAATACAATACTACACACTTTTCGTTCACGAACAATAGTGATAAATCTGTATCAAGGGTTTTATGTTGGTGCGTGTGATCGATTTTGAGTTTGGGCGTGAGTTAATCCGTAGCAAATGCTAAAGTTTGGGCGTGAGTTACACAGTAGCAAGTTTTGAAGTTTGGACATATTTTTTTAGTACGTTGTTTCGTTTGTAAGTAAGTTGATGTAGATTATTGAGCTAATTATAATATATAATGATCTTTCAGCTTTCCTCTGCGTCTGTTCATACTTCCATTTTCGTTTCGCTTAGTACGCGGTGTGAATCGAAGTATGAAAAGACGCGGAAAAAAACTAAACGAACGTATTCGTAGCTTCGTTTCGCTTCGTTCCCTGTGTGGCCTGCGCTTAAACAATTACTTCTGTTCATAGTTGAAATAATAATATAAGCAGTTTGTTGAACAATGTGTTCACTAATTTAAGCGTGTTTCAAATATGTTAATACTAAACTCATCAATCATTTTCACGGTCTCATGTTTAAACAATATTCAATCTACTTATTTGTTAGATTGAAATGCAAAATAGCTTCATAAACTGTAGCTCTGTGGGTTTTAAACCCATGCAGCGTATATAACCAGAATAAGAACCAACGAGGTATCTATTTGGGCCATCGGATACTGAAAACCCTCCTTAGCCTCCTTAGACACGAAAATAAAAGCATTCATGCGTCAGACATATCGATTATCTTCATAATTTATTTTTACTTTTTAACGAGCCATAATTGTCCCACTGCTGGGCGAGGCCTGCCTACTCTCTCTCCACCTCTCTCTGTCCAGAGCTGCCAAGGACCAATCTTTATTAAAGGAGTCCAGCTCATCCCGCCATCTCCGTCTGGGCCTGCCGCGATGCCGTTTGGTATCAAGCGGGACCCACTGATGGGTCGTAAGTTTGGCCCATTGATCGTCTGACATGCGGCAGATGTGTCCAGCACAATTCCATTTAAGCGTGGCAGCTTTCCGAGTGACGTCAGTTATTTTGGTGATGAAACGGATTGTTGTATTCTTAACCCGGTCCACAAGTTTGATACTCAGAGTACCTACTCTGTTCCATAGCTCTCTGGCAAACTCCGAGCGTGGACTTCAGCTGAAGTGCCAAATAACATGTTTGAGAACCATACGTGAGGATGGGAAGAATACACATGTGGATGAATGAAGAATACACATGTGGATGAATGAAGAATACACATGTCGATGAATGAAGAATACACATGTCGATGCATGAAGAATACACATGTGGATGAATGAAGAATACACATGTCGGCGAATGAAGAATACACATGTCGATGAATGAAGAATACACATGTCGATGAATGAAGAATACACATGTGGATGAATGAAGAATACACATGTCGATGAATGAAGAATACACATGTCGATGAATGAAGAATACACATGTCGATGAATGAAGAATACACATGTCGATGAATGAAGAATACACATGTCGATGAACGAAGAATACACATGTCGATGAATGAAAACTACACATGTCGATGAATGAAGAGTACACATATAAATGAATGAAGAATACACATGTGGATGAATGAAGAATACATATATGTCGATGAATGAAGAATACACATGTCGATGAATGAAGAATACACATGTCGATGAATGAAGAATACACATGTCGATGAATGAAGAATACACATGTCGATGAACGAAGAATACACATGTCGATGAATGAAAACTACACATGTCGATGAATGAAGAATACACATATAAATGAATGAAGAATACACATGTGGATGAATGAAGAATACACATGTCGATGAATGAAGAATACACATGTCGATGAATGAAGAATACACATGTCGATGAATGAAGAATACACATGTCGATGAACGAAGAATACACATGTCGATGAATGAAAACTACACATGTCGATGAATGAAGAATACACATATAAATGAATGAAGAATACACATGTGGATGAATGAAGAATACATATATGTCGATGAATGATGATGATCTTCATTTATTTTCTGAATTTTTTTAGAGTTCTCACGTAATCACGTTACACTTAGGTGTAACAAACGCCCCAGCAGATGAGATATACAAAATATATTGCTTTCGTAAAGAATAAGAACAGATCCGATCGCACGCAGATTACAGCCTCTGTGTTCAACCGTACATACTTTGACAAATAATATAATATGTATATGGGAGAAACGTATTAACTTCATCCGATATCTTTGTGAAATATATGTGGCTGTTTATTCTGTGGATAAAGAATAGGGCCATTTTTCAGCGACTTAGTTCAAGTAAGAATGTTTTATGTATGGCTTGAGAACTAAACGCATTTATTTCTTTCTGGGCTTATCGAGACCATCGAAGAATAAGAATAAGAATAATTTATTTGCTGAAAATATAGGTTTTACCAGATGTAAAAATTGGTGGTTTAAGTACATTCCATATTTTGCCTGTTTAGGGCATGCAAATTAGTTCTTAATAATAGGTGCAACTATGTACTTAATAATATAAATTGCAATACACACACTCCAAAATAAAAATTTAACATGCATGTTTTACTGTCAAATATTATTCCGTAGGTATCTACACGGCTGTAAATATGGCACATACAGTCTTAGAGAAACTGCAGCTTTGTAGAGCGTCATCTTTGTCACTCATATCTCTTTCTCAAAAACCACAATCAATCAATCATACCTTATTCTTTCTTTTTTTTTTTCTTTCTTTATTAGGGTTCCGTACCAAAATGGTAAAAAAGGAACCCTTATGGTGTGACTCAGTCTGTCTGTCTGTCACACCTGAATATCTCAAGAACTACTAATGCTATCAACTTGAAATTTGGAACAGTTTTATATGACGTTTACCCAACGTTTTTTCAAATAAGAAAGGAATAAAAATATTTATATTTTTTTTTGTAACAGGTGCTGAAAGGGGGTCTTAAAAAATCAAAGTGTTGCTACTAGGGCATGTGGGGTATCATATGAAAGAGCGCTGTTTGCACATTCTTAAACATTTTTTTTTAAGCCGCATAGTTTTCGACTTTTGATGAAAAATGTAAAAAATAATACCGTCCCACCCCCTTATCTCAGAAGTTTGCAAAGGTAAAAATCTGAAATTATTGTATGTGATAGATTATTATGTAAACATTACAGGAAAAATAAAACGATGTCTCTGAATAGCACACTTTTTCAGAAATCGGAACGGAACCCTCGGTGCGCGAATCCGACTCGCTCTTGACCGGTTTTTTTTTCTTTGCTCTGTGTGTCAAAATTATTTAAGCCGGTAATACTTACCTGTAAAGCCCCAGTTATACGATGCAAGTTTCTTGAAATTGAGACAACAAATGACTGGTTTCAGGTTTAAATTGCAAAAAAGTATAATATAAAGAATATAAATAGTAAAAGTTGGTCATATTCATGGGTAGAACACCACGTGAAAATTTGTTCACCTATTTTAATGGGACCTTTATTTTATTTTAATTGTATATGTGTAATCATGGTAAATGGTACTTCAAAAAAATAGGCAAGTTCCGTAGAACTCAAACTCAAACTCAAAGCATTTATTTCAATTAAACCAATTACAGGCACTTTTGAATTGTCAAAGAGTCGGTCAGTAGGTAAGTCAGAAAGTTGAAGCTAGTTGCCCATTCCAAAACGTAGATCTATGGAGAAGAACGGGCAAGAAACTCCACGGACACTCTTTTAAATCAAAATATAGTTACAAAATATTGGTTACATCATTCATGTTGAAATTATACATGTGAGAACGATGAACGTTAAAAGCGTCCGTATTAAAAAAATAAAAAAAAAACAATTCAAAATTAAAATTAAAATAAGCCGTGGCAGCTAAGGTATGACCGGCCTCCACCAACAGCGCCCGTTGACGAACCTAGATAGACGATGATTCCCGAAGCGCAGAATTTTATTATATAGGATATTCGTAGGTAACTATACCTAAATGTTATCTGAGAACGTCACGTACCCTTACGCCCGGTTTCTCGACGGCTATTCAAATCTAAAATCAACTAACAAACTGGTTAAATTAACAGACCAGTCAAATCAAATTGGGTTGCTGAATCGGCGATTACAACAAAATTAATTAACCAACGATCAATGTCAACTGATTAAAGAAAATAGATTATGTGCATGGCAACATCGTATTCTTCATTCATTTTGACAAATAATTCGTTCAATTGAATGTCAAGTTGACACTGTTGACCAAGGCGCCATTTTATTGAAAATTTGAATGTTTGTTTTTTTTTTTCTTTTCCTTATAATATCTCGAAAACGGTGCGTCCTATCGCAAAAATAATGAAAATTTGGCCCCCCTTTATAAAACCCTTAAACCCCAAAGCCTCAACACGTAGGTATCAAAAAAAAAAATGTACCGCAGTTAAAGTACCTACCTATACAATTTTTATTATTTGGTTTTAGATTTTTAGGAGGAGCTCGTGGCTAAGTAATAACAGCCGCACGAGTCGATCTATCAGGTTAAGCTACGCTTGCCGGGGTTGGTGAGTGGATGGGTGACCATCTTTACATACCGAGACTCCTCCGTGCCTCCGTGCAGAAGTTGTTTTATTATTATAACTAGAAAATATCCAAAGAAAACAGAAAATCACAGGGAACGCAAAGATAATCGCCCAAACTCGACAGATTAGCTAACAAAACATTTGACAGTGGCTTGACATGACATTCGAGCTTAATCGTTTGTTCAGAAACCCAAATTCTGAATTAACAAGAGATTTTTGTACTAATTTGATTGATGTGTCAAGTGATCAAAGATTCAAATCAAAGTACTTAATCAACGTTCGTGCAACTCATTTTCGACTTAACAAGAGATTTTACACATGGTTAGTTAATTTTAGATTTGAATAGCCGTCGAGAAACCGGGCGTTAGTATCGTAGCAGTCTCATTTCCTCCGACAGCCGGTGAGTAGTGGCACGATCGTACGTGTTTCTTATCTGCACGCTATTTCTGCATCGCGAGGTATGCTGTCTGCGAGGTTATGAGGCTATTTACACGAAGCATGTAACTACACCACCACACCGCTGACTACCTACAGGATTCTCTCCTTCTCCCCATAATACATCCAAAGGTTGTCTGTAAAAGATCGCTTTTAGCGATAAGACCGCCCATTGTGTCACCCTATGTAAAATTTCAACATTTATATCTGTAATTTTTATGTTGTGCATAATAAAGAGTATTCTATCTATCTATCTATCTATCTATCATGTGGATAGAGGTGTTTGTAAGTACCTGACCTATGAAGTTACCTATATTTGTCTCCAGATTCAAAATGCAAGAAGTATTTTTATACTGTTAGATGACCAACAAACAGGCCTACCCTACCGGATGGTAAATAATTACCGCCACTTTAGATATCTGCAACACTTTGTAGTGGTGTCGCCACCCCAGAGAGAATGCTGAAATATCTCATCATCATCATTTCAGCCGAAAGAAGTCCGCTGCTGGATATAGGCTTCCCCGAAGCCGCCCAGATCGACCGATGACTCCTGAGCCTGTTATAAAAGGGGGTTCCATACTCTTTAAACCGGAATACAGCAACGCTGCTGGTGGCAGTGATGGTACTTCCCCGACGAGCACCTTCACCAGGATTTTTGAAATGAAAACTTCTTTATGCGCGTTGAGCGATTTTTGGTAGGGGGAAATCTTACGAGTTCGCGTCACGGCGACATGCTATGTATAGTTTTATGTTTAAGTTTTCACTTCTGTGAACATTCCCCATGACTGTGAATTTTTTTAACTGCATCTTTTCAATAAATAAAGGAGCTCGTAGCTAAGTAATAACAGCCGCACGGATCAATTCATCAGGTTATGCTACGCTTGCCGGGGTTGGTCCGTGGATGGATCTTTACATACTGAGACTCCTCCGTGCCTCGGAAAGCACGTTAAACCGTTGGTCCCGGCTGTCATTCTTGGATCTATGACAGTCGTTACGGGTCTTCAGAAGCCCGAAAGTCTGACAACCAGTATCAGTATAGTATATAGGGGTATCGAGTACTTACCGAGTTACTGGGTTATGGAGGCAGTCGCTCCATGTAAAATACTGGTATTCAGCTGCATCCGGTTAGACTGGAAGCCGACCTCAACATAGTTGGAAAAAGGCTAGGCAGATTGATTGATCTTTTTAATAAATATTTCAAACTGTCTAACCCGACAGACGTTTCCTCGCTCGTGTTTTCCTTTCCCTAAAAATCTTATTTGAGACCGTTTTCCAGCCGTTTTCTATATGATTACGATTATGTTTCTTTTTAGGGTTCCGTACCCAAAGGGTAAAACGGGACCCTATTATTAAGACTCCGCTGTCCGTCCGTCTGTCAGTCCGTCTGTCACCAGCCTGTATCTCATGAACCGTGATAGTTAGACAGTTGAAATTTTCACAGATGATGTATTTCTGTTGCCGCTATAACAAAAAATACTAAAAAACAGAATAAAATAAATATTTAAGGGGGCTCCCATACAACAAACGTGATTTTTTTTGCCGTTTTATAGATAATGGTACGGAACCCTTCGTGCGCGAGTCTGACTCGCACATGGCCAGTTTTTCTATGCTATTTTTACTGTTTACATTAACGGTAATATAATATTGTTTGCAGTAACCGCGCGTATACAGTGCCCTACTTACTTGTTTCATTTCCAAATGTGAACACGCCTTTATAAAGGTACTTAAGAATATGTGACGTTATCGTGCGATCGTATTTACTGATAACAGCTACTCTTTGAACGCAACTGAAAGGAAATGAGAGCGAAGTGAACATTTTCTTCAATATGTCCGACGTGATGCCACAAGTTTTCGTACCTAAAGGTGAAATTACTTCGTTGCTTGGTGTAATTTGGGAGGCCCCTTATCTCCGAAGTTTGCAAAGATAAAAATCTGAAATTATTCTATGTGACAGAAGTTTATGTAAAGATTACAAGAAAAATAAAACGATGTCTCTTAATAGCACACTTTTTCAGAAATCGGAACGGAACCCTCGGTGCGCGAGTCCGACTCGCTCTTGACCGGTTTTTTACAGTAACAATAGCACCTTTTTTGATAGAAAAAAATACACAGCAATCTACAACACATAAGAAGTAATTTCATCTGTCCTGAAATCTAATCTAATTTTAGTTTGTAGAACTAAGGAAAAAAAGAACTAAACCCAGGTCTATTTCTGTCTATTTTTGTAGTTTTTACCATATTACTCCTACAGTTTTCATTAAAAGTGTTCATAAAATTATACAGTTCTTTGCAAAATAATAAGGAATGATTTCATGTCATTATTTTTTTAGTCCAATCAATAGATTTTTTGTAAATCGATAATTATTTCATATTTTGCAAGCGTTGTGTCATCGCGTTTCTCTTTCTTTTCTATGCAGTCCGTCAGGGACCGCGCTTTTTACGGCGGACAAGCCTTAACCGTGGGTTACTGTGGAGCGGTGGCTGGCTATACCTATGTTACGTGACACATGATGAATGATTTTTTATGTGAAAAATATTTTGAATGACTATTACATATAATTCTGACCTATTTATTTTGACTTCTTTATATATTTTTCTAAGGATAATTGAAGTGTGGTTATATTAATATTTAAATAATTTCATTAGCTGTATAATTTTAATAACTAATTAAAAAAAAAAAACATATACTTACTTACAATACTTAAATATTTGTATGCCATTGTTTATGGCAAGCATGACGTCCTCTCTATAATATTTTTTTAACAACTTGTATGCTGACTTTTTTGATTGTGTGTTTACTCATGTTTGAACAAATAAAAAATATCTTATCTTATCTTATCACATCACGCCTCGTTTCCCAGAAGCGTTAGCCTTTTTTTTTTTTTTTTTTTTGAGGGTAGGAAATCATCAAATAACTTCTCCCGCTCTGGGTGGAGCGGAAGGGCGTGTCAGACTTTTACTGACTAAAACCCACCCGTGTTCCTTCAGTTACCTATGCCAGGGCCGCGGTAACCTCTTCAGACAACCCGCGACCCCAGGGTGTACCCACAGAAGGTACACACATATTTCACCAGGTATCTTTAAGGCCCATGGAATAGGGAGCGACCCTAATACCATCAGCCGGCCACAACCCCAGACTTCGGTCTGCTACTGAGAAATTCCAAATTTAAAAAAAAATTGTAATTTAAAAATGTTACATGTGCCTAAAATGATCAATTATTACTACTTACGAAGGTAGAATTGTTCATGAGGAGTCTGGTGGTGAAGTTCTTGACGTTGAACAGCGTGAGGCCTCCCCAGCGGTCTCGGAACACCAACTCCTCATCTGGAACAATAGAAGCAATAGTTTAAAAGAGGATCTTTTGTCACAATCGCATGTGAGAGATGTCATCATGTTCCAGATAACAGTAGAAGAATAGATACTTCTCTTGAGATGTTGGTCTCAGTAATAAAAAATCGGGCAATGCAAGCTGGCTTTGTGCCCCCACCAACACTGTTATAATATCACAAAAAAATTGAAAAAAAAAAATTGAATAAAAAAATGTCTAAATAAAAAATATATTATATTATTTATATATTTTTTTTCTATTTATTAATTAATTATTTTTTAACTGATTGTCATTTTTTAAGTAATAACAGCCGCACGGGTCGATCTATCAGGTTAAGCTACGCTTGCCGGGGTTGGTCAGTGGATGAGTGACTATCTTTACATACCGAGACTCCTCCGTGCCTCGGAAAGCACGTTAAGCCGTTGGTCCCGGCTGTCATTCGTGGATCTTTGACAGTCGTTACGGGTCGTCAGAATCCCTCAGAAGTCTGACAACCAGTCTTACCAAGTGGTATCGTATTACCCAGTTACTGGGTTGTGGAGGTCAGATAGGCAGTCCTTCCATGTAAAATTCTGGTATTCAGCTGCATGCGCTTAGACTGGAAGCCAACCCCGACATAGTTGGTAAAAGGCTAGGCAGATTGATTGATTGTCTTTTTTTTTTAAATTTGGTCACATTAAATTACCTAGCGAAACTTAGCAGACGTGAAGTTCACTGGAGAGAGATCAGGCGCCGGCCAACGGCTTAACATGCCTATAATGTTCCCACTGCTGGGACACAGGCCTCCTCTCGGTGAGAGGGAGTAGGCTGTAATCCACCACGCGGGCCCAGTGCGCGTTGGTAGATCAAACTCAAACTCAAAGCATTACCAATTACAGGCACTTTTGAATTGTCAAAGAGTCGGTCAGTATAGGTAAGTCAGAAAGTTGAAGCTAGTTGCCCATTCCAAAACGTAGATCTATGGAGAAGAACGGGCAAGAAACTCCAGGGACACTCTTTTAAATCAAAATATGGTTACAAAATATTGGTTACATCATTCATGTTGAAATTATACATGTGAGAGTTTAAATTAAAATAAGCCGTGGCAGCTAAGGTATGACCAGCCTCCACCAACAGCGGCGTTCACGAACCTGACGCATGGATTCGTTAAATGATCCAACACACATGTCACGTCTTCGAATTTTTGGTTGTAGGACATGTCGGTTTCCTCACGATGTTTTCCTTCACCATTTTGGAGCAGTGGTGATGAAAGTATTGGTGGGTTTGAACCCACGACCTCGCAAGTCGGGGCCGTTACCACTGGACCACCACTGCTTTACAAAAAAATAAAAACCGGCCAAGTGCGTGTTAGACTACGCACAATGAAGGGTCCCGTAGATGGGATGAAAAAAAAAAATTTTTTCTTATTTGCCCCCTAAAAGTGACCCCCATATTCAAAATTCATTTATTTAGTCGTACGTGTTTGGGTCACAGAAATCCATATGTGTACCAAATTTCAACTTAATCGGTCCATTAGATTCGGAGCAAATTGGCTGTGACAGACGGACAGACGGACAGACGGACAGACAGACACACGAGTGATCCTATATGGGTTCCGTTTTTTCCTTTTGAGGTACGGAACCCTAAAAAGGTGTCGCTTACAATAAATTATTTGCAGCTCTTCTTAGGATTCTATTGAATGTATTATACGGCCCTAGATACAAATATTTGAATAATTTAACAGTCAGAAGATAAGTAAAATCGGTACGTATGTAACCTAAACTTTATATTTAAGCTTCCACCAACCTTACAAAAAGCGATTTGCACAGCGGCGTGGAAACAACGAGGGTTTTATTACAAAGAATATGGGAGAAGGGTTCCTTACAACTGAAATCGACGACGGTAGAATGTTCACGGCTCGACTTACACTGGTTTTGATAACATTATTAGGTACCAGCTTTTGCCCGCGGCTTCGCCCGCGTGGATGTCGAAAATATCCCGCGGGAACCTACTACCGGGAATTCCTTTCTTATTCCTTGTCTACATTATAAAGGGAACCTCTCTGCAAAATTTCAGCTTTCTAGGTCCAAGGGTTTGGGCTGGGCGTTGATGAGTCAGTCAAGTAGTCAGTCAGTCGGGACTTCTCTTTTTATTTATATAGATTTCCAGCATAGCTTGATGCGTTACGAATAGGGATCAAGTTACGCTGGATCTTTGTTTTGAAAGTTTTTATTATAGCGACGTTTAATCCTAGTGAGTGATTGCTTGTTAAAATCATTTCATAAAACTGACAAGCTGAAAAAAATAACAATACTTAATAAAAAAAAAATATGTATATATTGCATTGCATGGACATGACACGATAGACAACGTCATGCTGTTTGCCGTCATGGCGTACGATCTTACCCCAAGGCGCGACAATGAGCGTTTTTCCACTGGCCGATGCCGGCGCCGGCAAGTGGAAAAATGTGCCATAAAATTTTATACATTTTTGCTTCCCCTTCTGCCGGCCCGATATCGGTGCCGCCAAAATGCCGGCGACATCCCGGCCAGTGGAAAGCGTCCATTAGATGTCTCACATCAAAAAGGTTATTTCATATCAAAAGGAATAAAAATCGAAGTAAATCTTTCTGATTTGCAGCCGGCATTCGTAAGGTAAATAAACTTCAAATCGCGAAAGACACAAATCATCCATTAGATAAAAAAAAACAAACGTTTTCGTCAGTCACAGTCATTATACGACCGGCCGCGATACTTTGTATGATATTATAAAACAATAGGTGAGTTCTCAAAATGTCTGCTTTCTGCCGACCTTTACCAGAACCGTGTTTACTAAGTAGAGGTTCAATTTTGGTGGGTGTACCAAAACAAGGCCGTAATATAAAGTAGTTTGTTTGCACCGGACCGTTACCTCAATCAATCACTGGAGGGGTAGGTACACAGGACGGCTTTTACCCCCAGACGCTGACATACGGGTGGTAAGTTCGGAAAACAAAGTAGTTTTTTTATTGGTATAAATGTTCGTAATTTTTCGTGGCTAGTCACGAACAGGGCACAAGAGATAGATAGACAAAATACTCTTACACTCGTATTTATAGTCAAGTAAAAGTAATTACTTAAGTCAAAGTAATTGCTCAAATAATGATTTTCTTTCTATAGTTTAGTAATTGCTTGAAGTTAGAACTGTCAAAGCTTAGAATTCTAGCCAAGTAATAGTCACCATTTTCTTTACTTAAGAATTCTACCCTCAAGTATGAAAATACTTAGTAGCAAGTAATTACTCAAGTAATTACTTTGATTATAAATACGAGCCTTAGTCTATTTAAAGACAGTATTTAGACACAATACTCTCTTTATTGCTCGGGGCTAACTAATAACAGCCGTACGGGTCGATCCATCAGGTTAAGCTATGCTTACCGTGGTAGGTCAGTGGATGAGTGACCATCTTTACATACCGAGACTTCTCCGTGCCTCGGAAAGCACTTTATGCGTTTAGTCCCGGCTGTCATTCGAGGATCTTTGACAGTCGTTACGGGTCGTCAGAAGAATTATTTGTATAATGGATTAATGATTAATAATTATTTGATATATTATGGTAACAAAAAAACTACCTACCTATTTATATTTGTACGCCGACGAAGCAAAACATGACTGATAAAATTTTATTTAACATCTTGTGTTGGGGATTGCTGCCGGTTTAGCCGCAACACAGTATCCTCGATTGTAGATTATGTAAAAGTATTTTGTCAGTAACGCCAAAACCACCGATATTCGTTCAAAAGGTATTTAATTGAATCGCACTTAGGTATATCTACGTTTCACAATCACGCGCGACGTACGTTAAGCTGTGTTGTCAAGTTACGACTGAAAACTAGGTTATTACAAACTTAGGTATAAGTAAAAATGCTGTGCGAGCGATATTAGCTCGTGCCTCTTGTATGCCATGTGTGCATACTCTATACTAATGTTTTGGACAAATACATAATCTTTATCTACATATATCTTTATCTACACCCATGCTATAAATCCTCTATAAAAGTTTCTGAAACAGTTAGCTTATTGCCAACATTAAAACAGCCAGTGTCATAGTAACCATAACAGCATCCAAACGGGTGTTATAATGTTGTATTGAATTTCATAATGCAACTCGTTTTCAAAAAAAGAACATTGTAATGCACGCGCGTTTTACTACAACAGCGCCGTAATTTAAAAAAAGAACTTATTCGAATTCACGTCGTACTATGACGCCGGCCGCCATGTTCGATACGAGTATTAGTATTGCAAAAAACTGTTCCAGAACCTTTTATAGAGGATTCATAACATGGATGTAGATAAAGTCTTGTATGCAACTGTACATAATTAGGTATTAAAACACTCATGTGATACTATTATCACCCATGTTCGAGTTTATACCCCTTATTATACGTCAGTTGCATAAATAACTATTATAACACATTTGCTCGTAAAGGGTCTCTTATTTCACCAATTTCAGTATCGTAATGTATGTCATTACGTACTTGTGCGTTATCGTAAAGTAAAACGCACGAGTTTCTTTTTAATAAGGTAACACGTACTGTTTATCATGATGCACCGTCTAAAACGAACGGTACTTTTTTAAATCTTAGCAAAGAGGTTTTATGTCAGAAAAGTGGTCAACATTTTATGAATAAAATTAACTTTGGTATAAAATAAAATTAAAGAATTAAATGATAAACATTTAATTCTTAAATTAATTAAATTAAATAATTAATTTTGACAAAAATTACAACCATTTATCTGTAACAAAAACAAAAAAAATATTAATTTACTTTAATAATACTGGCTGTTTTTGTGCCTTGGCCTTAAAAAAAAAGCGCTGATGCGTGCGCATCGCTAATTTGTGAACAAGTAAAAACTGTTTCGCGCGTTTTTTCTTTTCGCTGTATTGTTTTTATTTGAAAATGTCGTCAAGTAATTATGAATTTATTCATTCGACACCGCCAGAAGTCTCAGAGGCAGCAAAAAAGCCTAATCTAAGCTTCTTGCCCGAAAAATCGACCAATAGATACTTACAAGCGTATCAAAATTTCATCTTGTGGAAAACAAGCAAAGATGCAAATTCATTTTCAGAAAGTGTGTTTTTAAAGATTTATTCGTTTAAGAAAGTCCGAGTTTTATTTATTTCCTCGCAAATGTGTTATAAAACGTCGTATGACATACGTGCGCTTTGATAATTACAGCCTCTGCTATCTTGTAGCCCTCGCCTACGGCTCGGGCTAGCAATATCGCCTCGGCTGTAATTTTCAACTTACCGCTCTTATATAATAATGTACTATTAGGTTATTAACAGAAAGCGTTTTAATTATAACCAAGTAAACTTAATACGTCTCCTCGACGTAGCATCTTGGTCAATCAGAGCGTCCGTGTGTATTTCTTTTAGCTATAAAGCGAGGAAGTGGTCGCACAGGACCGCTAACTGTGATTTAAACCTGGCAATGTAATTGCACGGTTGCTAATTACTAGATACACTTCGTACTTTATGTAATGGTCTCGCAGTGTTTTAAGAAACTATAGTATCTGGGCTTGTAACAATAATTAGCAGTGCAGAATACGGATCTTTTGGCAATCGAATGACGTTGACAAGTCGGTAAACACTGAAATATGTATAATGAAAAAATATCTATCCAAGAGCGCGTCGGACTGCGCTAAAAATAATTTAACTCAAAAATAAACTTAAAATTGTAGTTGAAAAACATGTTCTCCCTTCATACGTCACGGTCAGTTTGTAATCGCAAAAAAAAAAAAAAAGTAATGTCTAATACGAAAATGACATGACGACGAATATGTAAACACTATCTCATGCACTACTTACACACACACCCCACCACATTTACACACACTGCACCTACTAAAGCCAAAAAAACTTTGCGGGATGATATTTCTGATTTAGTTGAATGCTTGTAATATTATAATACTAAAGAAAACATTAATAATAGTGCACCAATGATAAAGGAAATATACGCTACATTCATACTGAGCGGCGTTCAGATATCGTTGCGTTGTTATTACAAATGTACTTACATATTATAGGTGTATATAGTAGTTTTCAACTACGACTGCGATAGATAATAACTACGGAACGTATGATACATGGCATTTTAGATATTATTGTCATGCCACGGACACGCTTTGTTTCGCTCGCTGCTATTAGCCGACTAAATCAAATTACAACAATTATCTGAATTTGTCTGCAATATGCGCGCGCTAGTGCGATATCTACCTCTTTATTTATGTCGTGTACGTAATAAGGTCAATTCTTTGCCAAACAATCTTTTACAAGAGGTATGTCTGTATAATACTGCTGTGGTATAATACCTATTATACAGCTTTTCAAAAAGTATAATGGCGGTATAGAAATGCTGAATGTCATAGTAATGTTATGACTCGGCCATCTGTCAGATGGCGCGTCTCGTCAGGGTTGCCACGGAGATTAAACAAGAATACACGATAAACTCTCTTTACACCTGAATCGATTCAGGTACCCACCGTGCCCCGTCAGTACTTGGGTAGTCACGCTATTTGGAGTAATTTCACGAGCTATATTATGTGATTTGGCAATGTCGGGAAATAATAGTTTGGTGATGCTGGCTCTGGCACTCTCTTTAAATCTTCGGTTCCATTCATCAATCGACTCCTTCCGGACCTGTCGCTTGATGAATGAAACCGGGCATAGGTCTTATACAGGTTTTGTCTTGAGGTTTAAAGCGGCGGTTAGGTTAGGTTAGGTTACATCATGGTTCCCGCATTGTCGAGGCGGGGGGCACAGTAGCCGTGGCTTGGTCACCCACGGTGAAGCGAACAGGAACCCGAGGAGGGGGCTGCTCGTCAGGGCTTTTGCCGATAAGCCGACGACGTAGCGACCTAAATGACATGATTGCCTACAGTAAGTAACAAATCTGAACAAATATCATGTTCACAAAAGCCACTAATAGAGAGTTGACCTTTTGATCGAAGGAGTTGACAGTGGAATTGTAGATTTTTAATGTCAAATAATGATTGATTATGTCAAGGAAGAATGTACATACTTAACATAAAAATTCGTGTCGAATCACGCACAATGAAGGGTTCCGTAGTTGAAAAGAATTTATCCCAAAAACAAACTACATTGGATCCCACAAAAAATTTTTTATGGCATAAAATTACAAATTAACAATTTTAGGACTTTTTCCTTTACTCGTGCTGGGAGACCTTGCTTCTTGCCAAATTTTATTATTCTAGGTCAACGGGAAGTACCCTATAGGTTTTGATTTACTTGCGACAGTTGCGAGTATCAAAATGTGTCGCAGAATGGCCGTATTTTTTATTGCGTTGACTTAGAAGCTTGATTTTATTACAACTCTAAGGAACTATAGACCTACGTATTTGACATTAATTTCAACTTGATATCTCGACGCGTCCCTGAGAAAAAGGGCCTTGACAGACTGACAGACTTGAATTTTTTTTCTATATGATAGAATTACAAATTAACAATTTTCGGACTTTTTCCCTTATTTGTGCTGTTAGACCTTGCTTTTTGCCAAATTTCATGATTCTAGGATAACGGGAAGTACCCTATAGGTTTTGATTTACTTGCGATTGTCAAAATATGTCGCATAAATGGCCGTATGTTTTTATGGCGGTGATTTAGAAGCTTGAGTTTTTTAGGACTCCAAGAGACTATAGAATTACGTATTTAATATTAATTTGAACTTGATACCTCCACGCATTCCTGAGAAAAAGGGTCTTGACAGACTGACAGACATACAGACAGACAGACAGACGGACAACGAAGTGAAGGGTGAAGGGTTCCGTTTTTTCCTTTTGAGGTACGGAACCCTAAAAAGTTGAAAGGTAGGTCCTTGTAGGTACTGTCTTAGGTTTGCGTGACTACATTTTAACCACAGTGTCTCATCATCTCTGCTCTGACGTCATCAGACATGATTGATATTCGGATGATAAGGGTAGAGTTGTTATAGTTTGGATAGGTAAAACTCAATTATATCGTCGTGAGTTACTTACGAGAATACATACCTCATGGTATAAACTGAGTTATATTTATAACTTGGCTAGAATAGTGAAAAACCATGATGGTGTACCTAACAATACATGGCTAGGAAAGGTAACGAGGTGGTCTACAGGAGCCTTGCATACCATATGAATAAATCTAAGATCCGGGAAGTGTACTCCTCGAAGTGGTAGACAAAGAGTCTAGTAACACAGATTTCACTATGTGTAAATCCTTTATATAAATAGCGGATTATATTATTATAATACTAGCTTTTGCCAGCGGCTTCGCTTGGATGTTTGAAAATATCCCACGGGAACATACTACCGGGAATTCCTTCCTTAATCCTTGTCTACATTATAAAGGGAACCTCTGTGCAAAATTTCAGCTTTCTAGGTCCAAGGGTTTGAGCTGGGCGTTGATGAGTCAGTCGGTCAGTCAGTCAGGACTTCTCTTTTTATTTATATTAGATTAGATAAACCAGCCAATTTTCTAATAGAAAGCTCAATATCTGTTTGTTTTGGGATGGAATACGGACAGTCGAGTGTGGAAATCGGCTGTCATGGTACGGGCATGATTGTGATGAGGAGGAAGGAGGAAAATGCCGTGGGGAAAGAAACGATGGATTGACTGTGTGAAAGATGACATGGCTAGGAAGGGGATGACTAGAACTACCGAGATGACGGCTTATAGAGAAGTATGGACAAAAAGACATGTTGCGCCAACCCCAAATAAATTAGTGTTAAAATCGGTCCGTGCCAGCCCTGCAATAACATCACGTAATACAGTTGGCAACACTTGCGACGTTTAGCGCGGCGAATCATTTTAAAAGCTTTCCGCTTTTGTCTCTGACTCCGCCATCCCCGCCGCTACGTAATGAACATTTTGGTTGAAGCATTTTATTTCAAAACCAGCGACCCGCTTTAGCTTCACATGGTTTTTATGACCTGACAAAACATCGGGATTTCGTTATTAGATGTATGTAAGTTTATGTATTACACACATAAACCTTCTGGATTAAATGATCTAAATTAACTCTGGTAAAACTGCTTCAAAATCCGTTGCGTAGTTTAAAAGAAAAACGCAGTCGCATAAGACAGACATGAAAAGTGACTTTAGTTTGTAATATCTTGTATCAAAATTTTAATACAACTGGGGTACCCATTGATGCAACCCACTGTACACATATAGATAGATATATACAGGGTGACTTGTAATTTGACGTATTCCTTCCAGACGTGATAGTATGACCCATTTGCAACAATTAAACACTGCATAAAGCCTAGGCAAAAATTCATGGAATTCGAGAAAATTCAATATTTATTTATTTATTTTTATTCATTAAAACATACATTTGTTTTAACAGGTAATACCCAAGTTAACAAAAGTAGTCATAAAATTATTGCTAATCATCCAATCCCAAGTAACGGGGCTGGGTAGAAGCACAAGTTACGCAGTGGACAACATACTAAGTGTCACCCTCTGGAATTCCGCCAAAGAGCAAGAAAATATGTCCAAACGCCGAGAGACACTATTGAGTATTCTTACTGCACGAATCACCGGTGCAAACTTTAATAAGTTTGTATGGGAAGCCGTATGTATGTATGTATTTTTAAAAATTTCCCAGTGTTCGTCACTAAAAATCAATTTTCTCTAAACTCTCAAATTGAATGGCCTTCATTGTTAATCCATTAACATTTTATTATTGTTCTTTATTGTTACGTGTACATAATACTTTAACGAACATTTCGATATAACAAAATTTTCTAAAACATCAGAGTTAAAGTTAAAGGAAGAAGTTTACTAACCATTTTCAAAAATAATTTATGTGCATGAACTTTAATACCAGTTATCTCAAAACTTTAGTACTCAATACTCAATATTCAATATATTTATTGCTTCCACATGTGAAATTAGGTGGTAGGTTTACAAAAAATATGACCATTGTGGACCCTGTGTGTGTTATGACCATTGTGTTTGTGTGTAGTATGACATCAAACGTAACAAATACGGGGAAGACATCTTCAAAAGTTTATAATAGTTATTTAAGCAACTGACGTATAATAAGGGGTATTAAAACACTCATGTGATACTATTATCACAAGAGGCGAAGCCGAGTGTTTTAATACCTAATTATGTACAGTTGCATACAAGACTTTATCTACATCCATGTTATGAATCCTCTATAAAGGGTTCTGAAACAGTTTTTTGCAATACTAACACTCGTATCGAACATGGCGGCCGGCGTCATAGTATACGACGTGAATTTGAATAAGTTTTTTTTTTTAATTACGGCGCTGTTGTAGTGAAACGCGCGTGCATTACAATGTTCTTTTTTTGAAAACGAGTTGCATTATGAAATTCAGTACAACATTAAAACACCCGTTTGGATGCTATTATGGTAGTAACCATGGTTACTATGACACTGGCTGTTTTAATGTTGGCAATAAGCTAACTGTTTCAAAAACTTTTATAGAGGATTTATAGCATGGGTGTAGATAAACATATTTAGTGGTGCTGACGAAAAGGTCGATAATGCTGGCAAAGGTCGAATTTGCAAATGGTTAAAATAATAACAAAAAACTTGGGATATTCGAAATAATGAATTGGTTTATGCCATCTCACTACTTCTTTAATCTCCCTGCAATCCATAAGAATAAGAATAATTTATTTGCTAAAAATGCAGATTTTACCAGATGTAAGTAAAAATTGGTCAAAAGCACAGTCCATATTTTGCCTGTTTAGGGCAAGCAAATTAGTTCTTCATAACAGGTACCTACGTAGGTACTTATTTATTTTTAGTTGGACATCACACGTTAGACACCATCGTTTGATTCGGCCCTTTCTTGGTAGGTATGTGTATCTTCAGATTGGCCTTTTAATGATTCATTCATCTCTTATCTGCCAGGCCTTATTTTTAATTTTATATTTTGATTTGTTTTTAAGTATTTTTTGTTATTTTTTTACATTGTTCTCACATGTAGAAGCAACAAAAATAGTGTACCCATGTATTACTTGTCTTGATTTAAGAGTGTCCGTAGAGTTTCTTGCCCGTTCTTCTCCATTGAAATCTACGTTTTGGAATGGGCAACTAGCTTCAACTTTCTGACTTACCTACTGAACGACTCTTTGACAATTCAAAAGTGCCTGTAATTGGTTCAATTGAAATAAATGCTTTGAGTTTGAGTTTGAATGGTATGGCTTTACATCCTTATCTTTCCAATTAAATGTTTCTATCTTCGGTACCTATGGCTATACTTTATCTGTCAGTCAATCACAGAATTTCAGCGATTTATACGAGACTGCCAATCAATAACAACCTTTATGTTATACCTACAATTGCTCACACTACCCTTCGGAAAACCTTCATATTTTAGCACCTTCCCTTAAGGCGGTGAGAGCCGTAAAAACGTCGTTTTGTTTAGTGTTTTATTCGTAGATAACACGGATTTAAATTTTGAAAAAAATATATTACTTAGTTCAGACTTCCATCTACAAATTTCGGCCGTCCGATACACGATTACTTGCACTTTACTGCATCCAATTAAATCGCAAAGACAAGTCTAAATTATGATCTATATCTTATTTCATTTGATTTATATTAGGCTTTGAACAATAAAACTTATGCCACAATAAAGGTCGTAAAAAATGTAATTTATAACGGCTATCATAATTTGAAATATCAAAATATTTATATCACTAATTCCAATGTCAAGTGTTTTGCGCTCGCTCCGTGTCGTTTAGTCCCGAGCGGAACGTGATGGAGGTCGGACGTGTGCCAATTTTTCGAACCCGCCACCCCCGCTAACTTGTGTCACCGGCTGCGACCGGCACAAATTAACATGTGTTGAAAACAGTTGAATTTGAACGCTATGCCTATGTAAATAAAGACGTCACGCGCGCAAAAGCTTTATTGGTATTTATTTTTATCACGGCCTATGTTTACCAATCGCATCAAGTGTGTAAAACAGTTGAATTTGAACCCTACACTAGAGCTTATAAAGCCGCCTGACGCGCAAATTTTTGGTTCACTATTTTCAAATCTCAAATAGGTAGGTGCCACAGAATAAAGTTAGTACGGGTGGTTTTATAATGAATATCGGATAGGAAATGAGATTTCTTCATAACATCACGCCTGAACTCTTTCAAAGGGTTGGGCAGGGATGTTCAGAAAATAAGTAGGCCCTCAAATGTATTTTTCTGTATACCTACATAAATAAGATTTTTTTTTTAAATTAAGTTTTTTTTCTAATTAGGTATCTTCTTATTTTTTTTTGTATTTCAAGGTCAAAATGAAAATCCAAGATGGCGGCTGCAAAAATTTCCAATTTTTCGTCATGAGTGTCGTTTTCGTGATATTTTAGGTCGCTGAAAACGATAGTGGGGTCAAAATGAAAATCCAAGATGGCGGCTGCGAAAATTTCCAAATTTTTCGTCATGGGTGTTATTTTCGTGATATTTTAGGTCGCTGAAAACGATAGTGGGGTCAAAATGAAAATCCAAGATGGCGGCTGCGAAAATTTTCAAATTTTTCGACATGGGTGTCATTTTCGTGATATTTGAGGTCGCTGAAACCGATAGTGGGGTCAAAATGAAAATCCAAGATGGCGGCTGCGAAAATTTCCTAATTTTTCGTCATGGGTGTCATTTTCGTGATATTTTAGGTCGCTGAAAACGATAGCGGGGTCAAAATGAAAATCCAAGATGGCGGCTGTGAAAATTTCCAAATTTTTCGTCATGGGTGTCATTTTCGTGATATTTAAGGTCGCTGAAAACGATAGCGGGGTCAAAATGAAAATCCAAGATGGCGGCTGCGAAAATTTCCTAACTTTTCGTCATGGGTGTCATTTTCGTGTTATTTTAGGTCGCTGAAAACGATAGTGGGGTCAAAATGAAAATCCAAGATGGCGGCTGCAAAAATTATCAAATTTTTCGACACAGGTGTCATTTTCGTGATATTTGAGGTCGCTGAAACCGATAGTGGGGTCAAAATGAAAATCTAAGATGGCGGCTGCGAAAATTTCCAAATTTTTCGTCATGGGTGTCATTTTCGTGATATTTTAGGTCGCTGAAAACGATAGCGGGGTCAAAATGAAAATCCAAGATGGCGGCTGTAAAAATTTCCAAATTTTTCCTCATGGGTGTCATTGTCGTGATATTTAAGGTCGCTGCAAACGATAGCGGGGTCAAAATGAAAATCCAAGATGGCGGCTGCGAAAATTTCCTAACTTTTCGTCATGGGTGTCATTTTCGTGATATTTTAGGTCGCTGAAAACGATAGTGGGGTCAAAATGAAAATCCAAGATGGCGGCTGCGAAAATTTCCTAATTTTTCGTCATGGGTGTCGTTTTCGTGATATTTTAGGTCGCTGAAAACGATAGCGGGGTCAAAATGAAAATCCAAGATGGCGGCTGTGAAAATTTCCAAATTTTTCGTCATGGGTGTCATTTTCGTGATATTTAAGGTCGCTGAAAACGATAGCGGGGTCAAAATGAAAATCCAAGATGGCGGCTGTGAAAATTTCCAAATTTTTCGTCATGGGTGTCATTTTCGTGATATTTAAGGTCGCTGAAAACGATAGCGGGGTCAAAATGAAAATCCAAGATGGCGGCTGCGAAAATTTCCTAACTTTTCGTCATGGGTGTCATTTTCGTGTTATTTTAGGTCGCTGAAAACGATAGTGGGGTCAAAATGAAAATCCAAGATGGCGGCTGCAAAAATTATCAAATTTTTCGACACAGGTGTCATTTTCGTGATATTTGAGGTCGCTGAAACCGATAGTGGGGTCAAAATGAAAATCTAAGATGGCGGCTGCGAAAATTTCCAAATTTTTCGTCATGGGTGTCATTTTCGTGATATTTTAGGTCGCTGAAAACGATAGCGGGGTCAAAATGAAAATCCAAGATGGCGGCTGTAAAAATTTCCAAATTTTTCCTCATGGGTGTCATTGTCGTGATATTTAAGGTCGCTGCAAACGATAGCGGGGTCAAAATGAAAATCCAAGATGGCGGCTGCGAAAATTTCCTAATTTTTCGTCATGGGTGTCATTTTCGTGATATTTTAGGTCGCTGAAAACGATAATGGGGTCAAAATGAAAATCCAAGATGGCGGCTGCGAAAATTTCCTAATTTTTCGTCATGGGTGTCATTTTCGTGATATTTTAGGTCGCTGAAAACGATAGTGAGGTCAAAATGAAAATCCAAGATGGCGGCTGCGAATATCCTAATTTTTCGTCATGGGTGTCATTTTCGTGATATTTTAGGTCGCTGAAAACGATAGTGGGGTCAAAATGAAAATCCAAGATGGCGGCTGCGAAAATTATCAAATTTTTCGACACAGGTGTCATTTTCGTGATATTTGAGGTCGCTGAAACCGATAGTGGGGTCAAAATGAAAATCCAAGATGGCGGCTGCGAAAATTTCCTAATTTTTCGTCATGGGTGTCATTTTCGTGATATTTTAGGTCGCTGAAAACGATAGTGGGGTCAAAATGAAAATCCAAGATGGCGGCTGTGAAAATTTCCAAATTTTTCGTCATGGGTGTCATTTTCGTGATATTTTAGGTCGCTGAAAACGATTGTGGGGTCAAAATGAAAATCCAAGATGGCGGCTGCGAAAATTTCCTAACTTTTCGTCATGGGTGTCATTTTCGTGTTATTTTAGGTCGCTGAAAACGATAGTGGGGTCAAAATGAAAATCCAAGATGGCGGCTGCGAAAATTATCAAATTTTTCGACACAGGTGTCATTTTCGTGGTATTTGAGGTCACTGAAACCGATAGTGGGGTCAAAATGAAAATCCAAGATGGCGGCTGCGAAAATTTCCTAATTTTTCGTCATGGGTGTCATTTTCGTGATATTTTAGGTCGCTGAAAACGATAGCGGGGTCAAAATGAAAATCCAAGATGGCGGCTGTGAAAATTTCCAAATTTTTCGTCATGGGTGTCATTTTCGTGATATTTAAGGTCGCTGAAAACGATAGCGGGGTCAAAATGAAAATCCAAGATGGCGGCTGCGAAAATTTCCTAATTTTTCGTCATGGGTGTCATTTTCGTGATATTTTAGGTCGCTGAAAACGATAATGGGGTCAAAATGAAAATCCAAGATGGCGGCTTCGAAAATTTCCTAATTTTTCGTCATGGGTGTCATTTTCGTGATATTTTAGGTCGCTGAAAACGATAGTGAGGTCAAAATGAAAATCCAAGATGGCGGCTGCGAATATCCTAATTTTTCGTCATGGGTGTCATTTTCGTGATATTTTAGGTCGCTGAAAACGATAGTGGGGTCAAAATGAAAATCCAAGATGGCGGCTGCGAATATCCTAATTTTTCGTCATGGGTGTCATTTTCGTGATATTTGAGGTCGCTGAAACCGATAGTGGGGTCAAAATGAAAATCCAAGATGGCGGCTGCGAAAATTTCCTAATTTTTCGTCATGGGTGTCATTTTCGTGATATTTTAGGTCGCTGAAAACGATAGCGGGGTCAAAATGAAAATCCAAGATGGCGGCTGTAAAAATTTCCAAATTTTTCCTCATGGGTGTCATTGTCGTGATATTTAAGGTCGCTGCAAACGATAGCGGGGTCAAAATGAAAATCCAAGATGGCGGCTGCGAAAATTTCCTAACTTTTCGTCATGGGTGTCATTTTCGTGATATTTTAGGTCGCTGAAAACGATAGTGGGGTCAAAATGAAAATCCAAGATGGCGGCTGCGAAAATTCCCTAACTGTTCGTCATGGGTGTCATTTTCGTGATATTTTAGATCGCTGAAAACGATAGCGGGGTCAAAATGAAAATCCAAGATAGCGGCTACGAAAATTTCCTAACTTTTCATCATGGGTGTCATTTTCGTGATATTTTAGATCGCTGAAAACGATAGTCATTCATTTTGACCCCACTATCGTTTGCAGCGACCTCAAATATCACGAAAATGACACCCATGTCGAAAAATTTGAAAATTTTCGCAGCCGCCATCTTGGATTTTCATTTTGACCCCACTATCGTTTTCAGCGACCTCAAATATCACGAAAATGACACCCATGACGAAAAATTACGAAATTTTCGCAGCCGCCATCTTGGATTTTCATTTTGACCCCACTATCGCTTTCAGTGACCTAAAATATCACGAAAATGACAGCCATGACGAAAAATTAGGAAATTTTCGCAGCCGCCATCTTGGATTCTCATTTTGACCCCACTATCGTTTTCAGCGACCTCAAATATCACGAAAATGATACCCATGACCGAAAATTAGGAAATTTTCGCAGCCGCCATCTTGGATTTTCATATTGGCCCCACTATCGTTTTCAGCGACCTCAAATATCACGAAAATGACACCCATGTTGAAAAATTTAAAAATTTTCGCAGCCGCCATCTTGGATTTTCATTTTGACCCCACTATCGTTTTCAGCGACCTCAAATATCACGAAAATGACACCCATGACGAAAAATTAGAAAATTTTCGCAGCCGCCATCTTGGATTTTCATTTTGACCCCATTATCGTTTTCAGCGACCTCAAATATCACGAAATTGACGCCCATGTCGAAAAATTCGAAAATTTTTGCAGCCGCCATCTTGGATTTTCATTTTGACCGTAATCACATCCTCTCAAGAAAAAAAAAACTAGAGCGTAAGAAGTTATGCCCCTCCGTTTTTTTTTTTGTGTTGACATAACGAATAAAATAAAAAAAGAACTTTCCAAATCGGCTTCTAAATGACGGAGTACTGCAGTAACAAACATAAAAAAAAAAAAAAAATACAACTGAATTGATATTCTCCTCCGTTTTTGAAGTTGTTTAAAAATAACACATCATTGTTAATTGTTACGTTTAAAAATTAGCTGGACATCACTCACAATGCAGTCATTGGTGTCGTGGGGAATACTAGTTTCTGTCATTCCCGACGACACCACCAGTGGTGTCGTGGGGAATGAACGGTCATTTCGTGGTATTTAAGTTCGCTGAAAACGATAAAGGTCTCAAGCTAATTTCGACCTTATTGACATTTTACAAACCCTTTGTTTTTTTGGTCCAGAATACTCGGTAAATGATCTGGAAGCTGAATTTAACAAAAAAACATGAATGTCAATAAGGTCTAAATTCGCTTGACACCTCAGAAAGTGTCTAGATTATTATGCACAACATTTTTAGGGTGTCAAGCTAATTTCGACCTTATTGATATTTTACAAACCCTTTGTTTTTTTTGGCCCAAGATACTTGGTAAATGATCTGGAAGCTGAATTTAACAAAAAAACATGAATGTTAATAAGGTCTAAATTCGCTTGACACCTCAGAAAGTGTCTAGATTATTATGCACATCATTTCTAGGGTGTCAAGCTAATTTCGACCTTATAGACATTTTACAAACCATTTGTTTTTTTGGTCCAAGATACTTGGTAAATGGTCTGGAAGCTAAATTTAACAAAAAAACATGAATGTCAATAAGGTCTAAATTGTTATGTAACACATCATTGTTATGTAGCTGGACATCACTAACAGCACAATACAGTCGGTGGTGTCGTATGGCGTGGGGAATAGTAGTTTCTGTCATTCCCCACGACAGCGACACCACTGAAAACGATACCACTGGTGTGGTATCGTGGGGAATGACAGAAACTACTATTCCCCACGCCATGCGACACCTTCGTAAAGTAAAATGGTGCGCGGCGCGTAGTTTTGAATCGTACGGGTAAAGGTCTTCGTGTCAGTCAGATTTTAAATCCACCTTATTCACGAAAATAAATATGTATAAGTAGTTATTTTTATTTATTTTAACTGTTCAAGTTTACAATGCATACCTAATCTGTCTAAAACTTTAAAAAATACTTACTAGAAAAATAAAACAAAATAAACTTGTATACTAATCAGTTCAAGTTTATCTACTGCATTGCTCTATTCTGTGACGCAACATAGTACCTACTCGAGTTCATGAACTCATGAGCGGTGCGCTTGGCGCGCGTTTCCCGCGCATCGTAATTTATTACGTATCGCTACTCCTTGCGGGGGCTGCGGTAAGCATTTAATACCTACGGCGCTTGCTTGCACCCCGCCTTAAGTACGTGAGTGGTATACTAGCGTATGTAATTCGTTACGGCCTGAGGCCCACAGTAAAATGCCTTTTGTTAGCGTTCCCTTGAACGCTAACAAAAGGCATTTTTAGGGTTCTTTTTAGGGTTCCGTACCAAAATGGTAAAAAAAGGAACCCTTATGGTGTGACTAAGTCTGACTGTCTGTCTGTCTGTCTGTCACAGCTGGATATCTCAAGAACTACTAATGCTATCAACTTGAAATTTGGAACAGTTTTAGATGACGTTTACCCAACTATTTTGCAAATAAGAAAGAAATAAAAATATTTATATTTTTTTGCAACAGGGACTGAAACGGGGTCTTAAAAATTCAAAGTGGGGCTACTAGGACATGTGGGGTATCATATGAAAGAACGCTGTTTTCACACTCTCAAACATTTTTTTCTTTTTTTTAGGCCGCATAGTTTTCGACTTTTGATGAAAAATTAAAAAAAAAATACCGTTCCCCCCCTTATCTCCAAAGTTTGCAAAGAGAAAAATCTGAAATTATTCTATGTGATGGAAGTTTATGTAAAGATTACAGGAAAAATAAAACGATGTCTCTAAATAGCACACTTTTTCAGAAATCGGAACGGAACCCTCGGTCCGCGAGTCCGACTCGCTCTTGACCGGTTTTTTTTTTGAAGAGTTTTCCTTCGATGCTGTTTTGTTTGGTAAGGGTCATGAATGTAATGTATGGGGATTTGAATGTGGGGTAGGTAATTTTTGGGTTCCTTAGTTGGCTTGGATGGCTTTAAGTAGGTGTTGTATACGTCCAGAGAATGGGAAGTAGCGCCCTGATATCCACTTACAGGAACATTTTGGGTTTAAAAATATGTCCTGGGATTTATGCTACGACGTAGCTACGCAATGACGTCACGGCTACGTTTGCTACGCTTTCGTAGCAGAGTATTTATCGTTGCGTTTGATATGTGATTAGGTAGTAATATAAAGACTATCACTCTCACTGTGTATATCAATGGGTACATGTATGTACAGTGGGCTGCATCATTTAATACAACTAGGGTACCCAATTGATGCAGCTCACTGTACACACGGCTACACATCAATTTATAAATTTCCAGGTTACACTGATCTCTCACTGTAAGGAAATCCTACACAATGCGAGATTAGCTTATACTGGAAATTGTAGCTTGATCTGTAGCCGTGCGTACTAGTTAGTTGTTTCTTCCAATACCAAAGAAATGAGGGGGAGGGAGTCAATTACTGCACGCATCCTTAATTTTGTTTTCTAGAACCATTGTTCTATTCTTATTGAGTATTATAAATAACAGTAGGTAGATATTAACAGTTGCAAAGGTAATTTTAAAAAATCCACAAATTTGATCTAAAGGCGTCTAGTTCAACAGACACACAAAAAAAAATCAATTAACACCAAATATAGTGAAGCCTAGGTACTACATACATATTAGCTGACTAAAATTAAACCATTACATTACATTAAGCATTACAGCTAAAACTAGTTTCCTGGAAAACTGAACTTTTTAAAAACTATTATCTGGTAACCGGGACGCGGAAAATTCGGGTGAAATTTCTGGAAAGTGTCAAAAAACAAACAGTGTGTGTTAAAGTAATGTGAGAAAATACTGTAAAGAATTTTCAGGAACAATATGAATTTAACAAACTCAAACTCAAAGCATTTATTTCAATATAAAAGAAATTATAGGCACTTTTGAATGGTTAAGGAGTCGGTCAGTCAAAAAGATGAAGCTTTTCACCAAAGCGTAGTAAGGTCCTATGGAGAAGACCGGGCAAGAAACTCTACGGATACTCTTTTAAATTAAAAATTACTAAAATATTCCTTCAAATCAAATCAAATCAAATCAAATTATTTATTTGCATAAATCCTTACATCAATTTGTTGAATTTATAATTAAATGTGAGAACGATGTAAATAAAAAAAGACGTACACGTTAAAATCGTCCAGAGTAGCAAACATGCATTAATCAACAGTTTCTGAAAGTAAAGATAGATAGATAGATATATCATTTATTTTAGTGCACACAAAAGACATAGCACAACACAAAAATAAAGTAAAATCCCATGTTAATTTTCGTGATTGGCTGTTGTTGTTTTTCTCAACCAATCACAAGTTGTTTGCTTTAAATGGATTTTTAAAATACCTACATTTGCTACATCGTCGCTCGGCATCCTAACCGCGATTATGACATTTTTGGCGAAAATCAGAGGGGCAATTCTCGTATTTTTAACAACGTTCGCAATATCATCTCAAGACTCAATCTGTCAAAAATTGTATAGCGTTTACCTGGGTAGTTCTTCGAGGTCCCTCAAAACGCGGTCACACGGTCTTAATTCCTAAACTATTAAATATTCAGTCTTAGGACCAAATACAGATTACTCTTTGTTTATTTATGTGTACAATTTCAACAATAAACATCTAAAATTATTTATAATATTTATTTTAAAAAATATCTAGTGTCCAAAACGGGAGCAAAATCGGTGTTCTCCGCGCGTCACACTCTGTTCGCGCTCACGGCAAACTTTGATAACTTTTGTATTCTATTCATAAGCATATAATGTAATACATCAAATTGATCGTATTTAATTAGGCATCATAATGATCAAAGAATATTAATTGTATCTCTTTACAATAGTTAATAGGCATTATGTCTCTGTCACACGATTTTCCTACTTTCGCGAGGGCGCAACAAAACTGCATCTATCTTCCAAGAGGGGCAACTTGTCGCTACACTTTTTAGTTGCGCGGACGCTCAGTACTGTCCCGGCATCAGTGGGGGAGACAAATACATTCATTGCTTATAAACAAAAAAAATATGAGATAAGTTAACCTTTGAATATTTTCAAGTAGCCTTGGTCAAGAAACTTTCATGCACAAATTTTGAAGGATAATGTTTACAATTTTCCAACTCATTTTCAATGAAGGAATAAGATAGATCTTCGAGATTATTCCCAAGCACTTTGTTCGTTAATTTACCTGTAACTTTAATAGTAATTCTCAAAAATGTGACATTTTCGTAACTATCGTGGCACAACTTTCGTGGTTATTTGTCCACGAAAGTCATCTAGCGCACCATGAAAGTTTTTTATCTCCATTAAATAATGACTTCAGATGTTTTGTGACGCCGCTGATGCATTTACTCGATTGTCGCGAATCTCAAAATAAAGGTGTTATGTATTTGTATAAGTATTTCTGCGTGTACGAGTATGTGCTTCAATTTTTTTCTTGTTCTCGTAGTATGTGTTTCTGTTTGTATGTTTTCTCGTAGCCAAATTAACAGCTTACTTCACCTCAACCTGTGCTGTTTAGCCAATGGGCTAATTGACAGTAAGAAAATACCTTATGAATTTTATTATGTAGAGTGCTTGTCAGACAAAAGTATAAAAAAAACCCGTTGTTAAGGCCCTCCAGAAGCTGTTTGATTCCGTCATACTCGAGGGTAAAACGCTGCAGGCATGGTACAGAGCTGTGGTGGTATTATTCTTTAAGAAGGCGATAATGTTCTTCTTAAGAATTACAGACCCGTCTCACTTCTGAGCCATGTCTACAAGCTGCTTTCGAGAGTCATCACGATCTGTCTCGCACGCAGGTTTGATGACTTCCAGCCTCCCGAACAAGCCGGATTCCGTAAAGGCTATAGCACCGTAGACTACATACGTATACGCTGCGCCATGTTATACAGAATACTGAAGCCTCCGATTCGATTAAGGCATGGACTGTACTGCAGTCTCGACTATCGGTATATTGAGGTGCTGAAGTGCCTGTACGAAAACGCCACTATGTCAGTCCGACTCCAGGAACGGACTTCGAAACCTATCCTTCTGCAGCAAGGAGGAGACAGAGAGAGGTTATCTCTCCGAAACTGTTCACCGCTGCATTGGGGGATAGTCTTCAAGGTTCTGGACTGGAAAGGGCTAGGCATCAACATCAATGGCGAGTACGTCACTCACCTTCGGTTTGCTGACGATATAGTAGTCATAGCTGAGACTATGGAGGAGCTCAGTACACTGCTCGATGACCTCAGTAGAGCTTCCGAAAGAGGTCTTAAAATGAACATGGATAAGACAAATGGCATCTCAAATGCCCATGGAGCACCCACTCTCATGAAGATTGGAGACACTACACTGTAGGTTGTGGACGAGTATCTAGGACAAACTGTCCAGTTAGGAAGGTCCAACTTGAAGAAAGAGGTCAATCGTTGAATCCGACTCGGCTGGGCAGCATTCAGGAAGCTTCGCAATATCTTCTCGTCTCACATACCGTAGTATCTCAAGACGAAAGTCTTCGACCAGTACGTGTTGCCAGTAAAGACCTGCGGCACTGAAACGTAGTCGCTCACAATGGGCCTTATGAGAAGGCTAAAAGTCACCCAAAGGGCAATGGAGAGGGCTATGCTTGGAATTTTCCTATGTGATCAAATCAGAAATGAAGAGAGCCGCAGTAGAACGAAGGTAACCGACATAGCCCGAAACATTGCTAAACTTAAGTGGCAGTAGGCAGGGCACATTGCTCGAAGAACAGATGGCCGATGGGGCCAAAATGTTCTGGAGTGGCGGCCGCGTACTGGAAGACGTAACGTTGGAAGGCTTCCCACAAGGTGGACAGATGACCTTGTAAAGGCTGCAGGAATCTGCTGGATTCGGGAAGCACAGAACCGGTCGAAATGGCGGTGCTTAGGGGAGACCTATGTCCAGCACTGGACGTCTTTCGGCTGAAATGATGATGATGATAATGATGTAAATTTTATAGTTTAATTACTGGACCAAAGCTAAATTAGCAACCAAAGTTACTAATAAGTAATAATAAGCTGATCTCAAAACACTATGTTGATCTCAAATACAAGTTGATTCATAAATAATAAGTATTTCATTTTATAAACTTCAATCCACAGGAAATTTATGAAAAAATAAGGTTTTTAAACTGTGTTTTGCTTATAGAAAATAAGTTTGTAACTTTTGTGGCGTCTTTCGTAACTTTCGTGGGAACCGAAATTTCAAAATAGAATATCTCTGTAGTTTATGCACCGATTTACATATAATCAAAATTGCACTTATTATTTATAAAGCATCTTAAATGTGTGTCCATTTATTTGAAGATTACTCTAAAAAAAAAATTCGCCACGAAAGCTACGCGGAGAATACTTTTTGAAGAACTACCAACCTACATTTTTGACGTTTGATTGACGCTGGCATGAGATTGTGAACGTTTTTAGGTACGAGAATTGCCCCTCTGATTTTTGTTTTGTTTCATTCTAATTCTACCCTTCAAATACGTGATGGCCGAAAGTTCAATCATCCAAAACCGCGAACGAACTTTTCCGCCACCAAATCCGCGAATATGCGTAAGTTCCATAATGCCGCCATACCCATCGCATCGCATCGCTATCGCATTCCTATCGTATCGTATTTAAATTCATGTACATTGTGTGTTGTGCTGTGTCTTTTGTGTGCACCGAATAAATGTTTTATCTATCTATCTATCTCACTATCACAAGCGCAATACGAGCCATGCAACATAGTTTTTTTGTAAAATTTGATGAATGTTGCATTCGCGGTAAGTGTCGGATGCCGAAGGACGATTATATAAATAAATAAAAATAAAATAAAATAATGTTTATTTATCTCCACAAATTACATTTTTATATTTCTTAAAATACTAGACATATTTCGGCCTTATTCCTAAACGAGGTTTTTCTTCTCCCATGGTTTAAACCATCGAACCAACTTTTTTAATAAGAACCTAGCTTTGATAGAAACACAGTTCTTCATACAAAACTGACAACTTAGTCCAGTACTAAGTTGTCAGTTTTGTAAAACTGACATCTTAATGTGTCGGAATAAAGTTAAAAATTCAAAAAAGGATCCATGGTTTAAACCTGGGTTTGAAGATGAACTTTGTTTTGTAATAAGACGGATTAAGTTGTCAGTTGATATGAAACCCATGATTGGTAAGCTCCTCAAAGGGATAAGGAGAGCTGTATGTATGAGCTTGTATACAATTCGCCAGTTTTAATACAAATCCCATGTATATATAGAAGTCGAACCTATCGTACAAATTAAGCTTTGTTAAAGGAAAATCCCATGCAATGACAGAATTTCAATTTATAGTTATAATAATACCTACCTAACTATTAACTAGTAAATCGATTTAATAATTACTAGTGTTACACAAATGAACAACTTCAAAGGCAGCTATCAGAAACAGAATACTGAGCACCCTATTACACGGTTAACTACCCGGATATGGCGCCCGAACGGGTATGTACGAGCAAATGAAAAGGCTTATTCACATTGCTTTTGTTATACACTAGCGACACGCCCTTGCTTCGCACGGTTTTTACGACTTTAAACTCAAACTCAAACTCAAAGCATTTATTTCAAATAAACCAATTACAGGCACTTTTGAATTGTCAAAGGGTCGGTCTTGGGTCGGTCAGTCAGAAAAATGAAGCTAGTTGCCCATTCCAAAGCGGAGATCCTGGAGAAGAACGGGCAAGAAACTCCACGGACACTCTTTTAAATCAAATATTTTACATAATATTGGTTACATCGTTCATATTGAAAATATAGATGTGAGAACAATGTAGAAATACAATCGAGATTTCTTTATCATCTGTGAGTTGACTATTAAGTTTCTTCTAGAATAAATTCTCTAAATGATGGTGAAAATCACATCAAAATCTATTGTGTAGTTTAGGAAAACTAAGAACACACACAGAAATACACGAAATGCGACTTCATTTTATATGTACTAGCTTTTGCTCGCGGCTTCGCCCGCGTAGTGTCGGAAAATATCCCACGGGAACATACTACCGGGAAATCCTTCATTATTCCTTGTCTACATTATAAAGGGAACCTCTGTGCAAAATTTCAGCTTTCTATGTCTAAGGGTTTGGGCTGGGCGTTGATGAGTCAGTCAGTCAGTCAGTCGTCAGGACTTCTCTTTTTATTTATATAGATCAACAAGATAATATAAGCCTTCATATATATAAAGGTCACGCATCCACAAATTGACCGCAGTAGGTGCGACTTAACCTCTCTAATCAATCCCATACAGCTTGCTAAAGCTAGTTTTCTATCTAAACAAGCCCTAATACCCATCTATCCATATAACTCACCGGGTGGGCGTGACTTATCCGGAGTGAAATCCGGTTAAGGACACTCTAACTGGGCCGAGATTTTAAAATTTCATCCGGATGTGGGTAGTAATAATTAAAGTGGTTTGTAAGAGTAATGGGCTCAGATTTATTGTGTTTTAAGCAGTTTGGAAGGTATTAAAATGGGCTTTCTTTTCCAAGGCGTGTTTTTAGAGTGTAACAAACTATTGTGTAAAAACTATTTGTATTCGTGGCTCCAATAAAGAAAAAAGAAAGAAAAACGTTTATTTGGACACAGTTCGTGAAACACAAAAATACAAAAGAAAAACAATGTGAAAATGATATTTTAACAAAATAGTGTGTGGCTCACGGCTGCGCCAAAAAGGTCCATTTCAGCATTAACCCCTCAAGTGTCGAATTCACCCCATGTGTGCATAAGGAAAAACCTTTAAATAGTGGTATATAAGCTTATATCACATATATATAAACGTAAAAAAACGTCATCCGATGGAAAACCAATCATCATCAGTAGTTGTGCACCTATGGAGTTCGCAACTAACCCCCTCCCCCCCCCCGCGTGTCCAATGCACTCCATGGGTGCATAAGGACAAAACTTTACATAGTAGGTATATAAGCTTATATCACATATATATAAACGTAAAAAAACATCATCCGATGGAAAACATATCCTTATCAGCAGTTGTGAACCTATGGGGTTCGCAACTATCCCCCAACCACCCCCCACCGCTGGGGTTTGGGTCTAAAAATAGCCCAAATTCAGACACGTGAGGGGTTAATGCCAGACAGGTGCTGCCTGACGCTGGTTTTCTAATGAACCTATAGGGACAAGTGACGGGGAGTACAAACAGTTTCAACATACATAATATATGTATAATTTATAGATAATTTATACACTTATAAATAAATAAACTACTTAGTACCTACTTAATCAAAATATAATTACAAAGAAGAAAACATAAAATAATAATAATTTTGTACCTACTTGATCTAAATAGGATACAAACTCCATCTACAACTTTAGTAATTTTTCAGCAAAATAATTATCCCAGTACCTTCTTCTATCAATACAGCTATTTTACTATGCCAAATTTTACCAAAATTGCTGAAGTAACCTCTCCGTAAAATAATAAATAGACAGATTTATTTTCGGATTTGAATAGACACCGCGCTGTTGCTACGGCGTAGCTGACGGGATGACGTCTTGGCTACGCTTACTACGTGCGTAGCTAGCGTACTACGCTCTCGTAGCAACAGTTTTCTCCATAACATCTATGCAAAGAAATATTTTCTCCGAGGCTGTTTAATTTAAATAATTTATCAATTATGGAAGGAAGGTATGATGATTAAAAAGGGTTACCTTAATAAGCTGCTCTATTTTATAACTCTATACCACAATGTCTGCACTTTAAGGGGCCTTGAACTGGGAGCTTTTTTTCGCGATTTTATCCGGGTAAGTTAGAAGACAGCGCTATCTAACGTTAAAAAAACCGGCCAAGTGCGTGTCGAACCACGCACAATGAAGGGTTCCACCGTAGTTGAAAAGAATTTATCTCAAAAACAAACTTAACATTGTAATCCCAAAAAAAATTTTTTTACGTGATTACTTAAATTACAAATTATAAATTTTCGGACTTTGCCCTTTACTTCTGCTATGAGACCTTGCTTCTTGCTAAATTTCATTATTCTAGGTCAACGGGAAGTACCCCATAGGTTTGATTTTCTTGCGAGTATCAAAATATGTCGCATAAACGGCCCTATTTTTTTTATTGTGTTGACTTAGAACCTTGATTTTTTTAGAACTCTAAGGGACCAATAACTTACGTACTTATTTGATATTAATTTCAATTTGATACCTCCACGCGTTCCTGAGAAAAAGCGTCTTGACAGACAGACAGACGGACAACGAAGTGAACCTATAAGGGATCCGTTTTTTCCTTTTGAGGTACGGAACCCTAAAAAAGAGAGATAGTTTTTGTAGTTTAAAAATTAAAAATTCCTGAAGCGGTTTCAAAGATTTTGTCACATAAAAGCGCTTGACTTGAACGAATAATAGTTATTTATGCCACTGACGTATAATAAGGGGTATTAAAACACGAAGCCGAGTGTGATAATAGTATCACATGAGTGTTTTAATACCTAATTATGTACAGTTGCATACAAGACTTTATCCATGTTATCAATCCTCTATAAAAGGTTCTGAAACAGTTTTTTGCAATACTAATACTCGTATCGAACATGGCGGCCGGCGTCATAGTATACGACGTGAATTCGAATAAGTTCTTTTTTTTAAATTACGGCGCTGTTGTAGTGAAACGCGCGTGCATTACAATGTACTTTTTATGAAAACGAGTTGCATTATGAAATTCACTACAACATTAAAACACCCGTTTGGATGCTATTATGGTTACCATGGTAACTATGACACTGGCTGTTTTAATGTTGGCAATAAGCTAACTGTTTCAGAAACTTTTATAGAGGATTTATAGCATGGGTGTAGATAAAATTGTTTAGAACATTGAGAAATAGAACTTGCCGACTAGATAACTATATATCTAAAAAAAACCCTTTTAAAAATACCAAATCTAAAAGACAACAAGCTCAAATGATCACAACATCCTAGTCTAATCCACACCTCCATTTACTAATGAGCCGCCATTTTGTTTGCAGCACAATATGGCGGCTTATCCGGCCGCGCCGGAAGTGGCTCGCTCACACCGGACGTCAATTTGTCCTATGCATCACGACCGGAATACTTTATGAGCCTTTACAAATGGAGATTGGTATTTTAGAGTTTTTTTAGGATGTAATAAAATGTATTTCATCATAATATGTCAGTGGAAAAGATTAATCAAAGATTAAACTTTTTTTTTAAACGTCGCGCGCCGGGAAACATGTAGGTACCTGTTTACCTCGTAAAAAAGGAATATCGCGATAAGACCCGTTCTCGACATTGTTTTAATCAAAGATGTTGGCAAATAGTTCAGGATTGAGGGGAATGCGCTAAGGTAGCCGGGAAATTCAAATTTTCTTAGGTTTTTTGCAATTTCCAGGTCAGTGTCAGGTTGTATATTGATTAAAATATGATTCACGGCCGTAACTAATATGGCTTTACAGAATTAGATAATTAGAATCAGCAATACAACTCCATAAGTTAGAATTGACCTCAAATCTCATGGTTTCATGAAATTGTCATTCAATAGGGTAATATGAACTTAGAGAGAAAATGTTTATGATTATAATTCTATAAATAAATATTTGTAAAGGCCGCGAATCTATATAAATAAATATGAATATTTATAATAATAATGAATATTTAGATCAACATACAACTTAATACTGACTAGTAAATTACAAGAAACGGAAGACATTTTGAATTTTGCGGGCTACCCTTAAAGCCAATGATATATTATAATAAAGGAAATATACGCTATGTTCTTACTGAGCGGCGTCCAGATATTGTTACGTTGTTATTATAAATGTACTTACATAAACTACGACTGCGATAGATAATACGAAACGTATGATACAGAAAGAGATAGCTTGGCATTTTAGATATAATAATTATTGTCACGTCACGGACACGCTTTGTTTCGCTCGCTGCTATTAGCCGACTAAATCAAATTACAACAATTGTCTGAATTTGTCTGCAAAAATTTGCACGCGCTAGATTAGAGCAGTTTTCAGCAGCATCTACTTAGGCTGGAAGCCAATCTCATCATGTCTGGGAAAAGGCAGATGATGACGATAATAGGGTCGCCTCTACTTCATGAGGTCCAACAAAACTGGCGAAATGTGAGAACTATAAAAATACCTTCCCTTTCAGAGAATAAAGGCGTGTTGGTGTAAATAGTAATAAAAAATCACTGTGAACGTCAGAATAATATATGTATCTGATATTGTATCTAACAATAATGAACCTACAGAAATCCGTCTTTGTAAAAACCTTATAAAATGCACACAATACCTAATTATTTTACTAAACATTAAAAACCATTAATTAAATACAAAAAGAACGTCCCACTAATTCTTTTAATTCCACAGTTAAAAGACTTCTAAAAGTCTTTGAAAGCTGTTTGTCTACCGGTAATCACAGACAGCTAATTATGTACCTTTGAGAGCAAAAATAAAAGTCGATCGCTTTTTTTACGGCTTACTGCTCAGATTTATCTTTTATCTTTTTCAGCAGAGTTTTTGTTCAAAAGGGTAATTGCAGTGTTCGGAGATAAAAAATTGCTACTGTTTTATTATTGTACTTGCCTACTTCAATCTGCCTAGCCTTTTCCCAACTATGTTGGGGTCGGCTTCCAGTCTAACCGGATGCAGCTGAATACCAGTATTTTACATGGAGCGACTGCCTGTCTGACCTCCACAACCCAGTAACTGGGTAATACGATACCCCTTGGTAAGACTGGTTGTCAGACTTTCGGGCTTCTGACGACCCGTAACGACTGTCAAAGATCCACGAATGACAGCCGGGACCAACGGCTTAACGTGCTTTCCGAGGCACGGAGGAGTCTCGGTGTGTAAAGATGGTCACCCATCCACTGACCAACCCCGGCAAGCGTAGCTTAACCTGATGGATCGTCCCGTGCGGCAGTTATTACTTAGCCACGAGCTCCTCCTGTACTTGCCTACTTGTAGGAAATAAAGTCAGGGAAATTAATAGTTTGGCTAGTTGACCACCATGTCCACCATATATATATATACGGATATAGATCCGTATAGATATTCTTTGACAGTTGTGGGAAATGGCTTTAATACGGTAAATTGCCAATTATTACTAGATAGTTCTGGGAGCACTAGACCTCGCGAGCATAAAATTTTGTGCAACAATTAATATACAACTAAAGATAATTAAAACGGGATATTTACCATGTTTTTTTTTTCATCATGTCTTCACCAAATTATTCAATAGGAGAGAGGTCAAGAGACCAGCTTATAGTAACTAACTTTCAAATAAAAAAAAAACCATAGAAATCGGTTCTCATAAGGCAGAGATACATCCAGTAGCCTTTTTATTGCCCCTTTTTGGAGGAAGTACCCCTCCAGTCACAAAATTCCCGAAGACAAAAAAATCTATAAGGTCGTAAAATCTGTATACCAAGTTTCGTCCAGATCGGTTGTAAAATTTATTTATTTATCTACTTACATTTACCATTACAGGATATAACCCAATGCGGTAAATGCGCTTATCCTAACTAATCTAACTTAACATCTATAAGTAATAATTATAAATAATGCATTCCTTGTGAATTCACTCAGAGAACAACAGAATAAGTCCGTCTCACTCGCTATGAGGTTGAGCGTGCGCAGCGCACGCGTCAGGGGCGCCTCCCTTACAAGGTTGGTCCGAGCGCGTGGTTCCACTAGTAGAGGCGGCTGCCGTCGCCGCCACACATACCTGTCCGGAACGCACAGACTCACCTGCCCTAAAATAACTGCATTATGCACCTTCCCTCTCAGTAGTTTAAATATATATGAGGTGAGTGCAAGATCCCTCCTAACCCTTAGCTCATTGTATCCTACCATACCTAAAACAAATAATACAACCTGTAGAGGAGTAGCGACAAACTGACAGACGAAAGAAAAGTTTGCCAGACCTGAAGCAGAGACGCTTCGCTTCAATATTTTTTTTTTTGTAGCAACCCGTTTTTCCCACTGCTGGTAACTTTCCACTGTTCTTGGTGTGTTGTCTTTAAGACTTGTCCTCCCAAAATACGGCGAAACTAACTTTGTGTCCATCTTTTATAGTAACTATAGCATATTTTTGATAGAAAAAAAAAAATACACAGTAATCTACAATACATAAGAAGTGATTTCATTTGTCCTGAAATGTATTTTAGTTTGGAGAACTAAGGAAAAAAAAACTAAATCCAGGTCTATTTCTGTCTATTTTTTCGAGTTTTTACCATATTACTCCTACAGTTTTCATTCAGAGTGTTCATAAATTTATACAGTTCTTTACAAAATAATAAGGAATGATTTCATGTGATTACTTTTTTAGTCCAATCAATAGATTTTTTGTAAATCGGTTATTACTTCATATTTTGCAAGCGTCGTATCATCGCGCTTCTCTTTCTTTTCTATGCAGTACGACAGTGACCGCGCTTTTTACGGCGCATAGACGCTTCTAAGTCACACTTCAGCGTTTCCATGGCGTCGCTCGGCGAGATTTAGATAGATAGATATATAGATTAGTTTAAACAATAAATTAGCTAATTGAATACATTATCAACTATTTACGACATTATCTATCATATTCCATCAGTTCGTATCATGATCTGAATGCGAAGTACATAATCAAACACATATCTATTGTAAACAGACTATATTATGTGAGGCTTCGTACGCTTCACTAACGCAAATACTAGCTCATTGAGTGAGCATGTTAAAAACGTACGGGGACGCGGTTTGAACTGGTACATATTGATGAGTTTTAAATATCTTTAGCGTGGTTTATTGTATGATAACTGAGACTCATAAAGTCGCATCCGAGAGTCTTGATGTTTTGTAGATATTTCATATTTGAGGCGTGAAATTGTAAGTTCATGTAGAAATTTTTCTCAATTTTTTAAAATGAATTTGCCTGAATTTACTATTACTCTTGAAACCAAACAGCAAAACATTTTTTTTTAAATATTTATTAAACAGCCCCTTATGTATGTAGTTTTCTTTTTTTTTTTGAGTATGGGAAATTATCAAATGACTTCTCCCGCTCTGGGCGGAGCAGGAGGGCGTGTCAGACTTAGAACAGAGGATTGAAATTAAGAAATAAACAACTGGAAATTTTGAGTACAAATTCACACGAGCAAACGAGTTAAATACGATTAATTTAAACAGGTCTACAACCCAATCAGTTTTTGATAAAGACAAAACAAATAATCCTGTCTTACTCTCATAATCTCATCATCATTTTCCTGCCCTTATCCCAACTTATTTGGTGTCGGCGCAACATGTATCTTTTTCTTCCATACTTCTCTATTAGTCGTCATCTCGGAAGTCACTCCCTTGGTCATATCATCTTTCACACAGTCCATTGTGTTCATTGGTCTTCCCCTGCTCGTGTACCACATTCATACTCAAAACTTTCCTGACGACATTTTCCTCATCCCATACAACCGATACCACACAAATTTTCCATGCTTAACAGTCCGATCTACTTCGCCATCGCTTTGCACAAGTGAACCGATATACCGAAAGACGGAACAGACCGGGAGAAGCACGCCATCAAGCGCTATGGCTCCAGAACTGGAGAGACCACCGAAATCGCAGAACATAATATATTCGGTTTTGGTTCTGCTGATTTTCAAACCAACATTCTATAGCTTTTGTTGCCATTTCTCCAATCTGCTCTGGATCATAAGTCCATCTTCACCGACAAGAACGAAGTCTTCGACAAATATAATGCACCAGGGTATGAATGTCCGACGTCAGAGCGTCCATAATCAACAGAAAGAGGTAAGGACTTAAAGCCGACGCTTGGTGCAAGCCTTCAGCCACATTGAACTCGTCGGTGTTACCAACAGCCGTCATAACCTAACATTTCAAAATTACAAACATTATGGGCCCGCTATTTCACCCCGTCCGTACATTTCCACTCCTCTAGCAAAAGTCATTAAAATGATTACGCTGAGCTGGCATTGCGAGCTATTGAATTGATTCAATTAATGAACACTAAGTTTGAGAATACGCCAGCTGCAGAAGATTATCTCTGAGTCAAACTTTGTAACCACTTTTTATGAATAAAGTGTGCTCTTTAGGATCAGTAAAGTGGCCGGAGTTTCTTGATGAGGGTTGAGTAAAAAAGTGGTGTATAGCTTTTGTTTTTTACGTTTTCTTTCCATTCAGAAGAAAGTTTTGTCGTCCAACTTTTTTAAAACTGGTCAATTGTGGGAGGCAGACTTGCGCACTATATCACCAAAACTATTACTTTACCTTCTTTTTATTATTTCCCATGATATAATATAGAGACGATAGTAAAACGTATTCTGTGAAAACTGTCTCTACCATTACCGCTAAAGAGTTATAGCCCCGTGGACGCATAATATACACATATACTATACACATACACACTACACACACTACACATACACACTACATACACTACACATATCCTCACACACACACTATTCATATGCTATGTTAGTGCTACTAACATAGTCTTGAGCCCTAATTTATTAACACAAGTTTTGTTTATATTAAAATATGTATGTTTAGGTTAAGGTATTTATCAATGGGGCTGTGTCGCCTGAAATAAATGATTTATCACATCACATCACACTAATATTATAAATCCGAAAGTTAGTGAGTGTATGTGTGTGTGGGTGTGTTTGCATGTTTGTTACATCTTCACGCTCAAACGGCTCGACCGATTTGGATGATATTTAATATGAAGATCCTGGAATACATAGGCTACTTTTTATCCCGGGGGGCGCAGCTAGTTGTTTATATACAGGCACGGCTTCATATTAGTAATAGCGATGGCAACCATTTGGTCACGGCATAGTCAGTCAGTGTAGTATAGTAGTCCTCGTTAGCTAAATATATACAACCCCATGAAACCGCTTCACGAACAATAATACCTACTACAAGTAAAAAATCCCCTTCCACTAAGAAAAAAAAAAGTTTATTTCAATTACAAAGTGCTTTGACATAAATGTGTTGGAGATCTCCTTTTAAGCAAGAGTTGCTTGTGTTAGAAGACTCCGCTCTTCCACTAGGATTAGCTATAATTGCAATTGAAAAACAATAATTATGGCAAACTGAAAAATGAAATAAAAACAAAAACTCTAAATAAATAAACGTTATACAAAGAAAAAGGTAACAAATGCGCGTGTATGTGTGGTGTGAACAAGTAAGTGTGAGTGTATGAGAGTGTGTGGATGTATAGTGGTTGAATTAAAATTCAAAAATCAATTATAGATATAAATTAAATGTCAGTGTAAGTATTAAGATTAGTTTAAATTATGTTTAAGTTAAGCTAAGGTTTAGAACTCAATTAACTTAGAAAAGTACTTCCAATGCTACTAGTACTAAGGCAGTGTGTTTATGGTAATAGTTCCATAGCAGGGATATTGCTAGGAGGCGGATTAAGCGCATTGTGGGCGTAATTGCACAGCGCCATGTTTATAGAACAGCGTCATCTGGGAGCACAAGCATGAACTACTTAGGCATTGTAATTTTGTGTGTAGTTGTAGTATAATTGGTTTTATTAGAATCATTAGATTGAAACCCAATATCACGTCATAAAACGTCATAGTTTATTCAAACTTAAAACTCAAACTCAAAGCATTTATTTCAAATAAACCAATTACAGGCGCTTTTGAATTGTCAAGAGATTGGTCAGTCAGAAAGATGAAGCTAGTTGCCCATTCCAAAGCGTAGTAGATCTCAATGGAGAAAAACGGGAAAGAAACTCCACGGACACTCTTTTAAATCAAAATATTGATACTAAATATTGGTTATATCATTCATGTTGAAAATATACATGTGAGAACAATGTAGAAAGACGTGCACGTTAAAAGCGTCTGTAATAAAAAGATAAAAACTAAAAACAACTAAATTATAAATAAGCCGTGGCAGCTAAGAGACGACTATTTTTGCTTTAACACCAATACGACAGTTAGATAGTCCCAACCTTCCCGAAATTTTAATTTAAGATAAACCTACTACGGCCACACCTACTCTCATCCACTTTTCAATTTCAACGTTATTTATCAACTTAAAACTTTATGACTTTCGTTTTCTTTCTATTTTTTTCTTCTTTTTATTTTTTTTTTAAACTTTTTTAATAAAATTTTGTCGTTCTGTAAATATACTCGTAGCTCAAATAATGGGTTTCGGGTTTTGTCAAGTAATATCTATTAAATGAATCTCAACAACTCATAACCATAAAGTTTCAAGGAGTTGGGTCTGCCGCAGGGTGCGAGCAATATCTTCCTTGTAACGGTCGACCGTAAAGTTCACTGATTGTACCTTCAGATGAGGATCAGTTAGACTCGTTAAAGAGGGTCTGACTTAGAATTTTCAATTTTAAATAACATCCGTTTTCACTGAGTTATCTGTTGGCGGTTTTACCCTTCGAATATATTCACACCTACCTGTTATTCGTGGTAAGGGGAGAAATAAATGTACCAGCCATTGATTAATACAGATAGGTAGAATCCAGGTAATTGCACAGTCGCCAATTTTAAAGTCAATGTTGAAAAATCTATGTGGATGCAATTTCTTCGTCATCATCGGCCTAGTCTTGTCCCAGTGAAGATCAATATGTTTCATTATATTTAGAATTCCAAATTTAAATTAATTTTATAATATAGCCATGATATTTAAAAAAAAAAATCTGTTGTTCATTTGTTTTCCCGCCGTTCGATTTTTCTTTGATATCGATGTTTCTGTAACCATGCAGAAATCGAAATAGTGCGCTATTTTCGAATACGAGCTCCGTCGTGGCACCAACGCAGCACAGACAGCACGCAATATTAACGTGAACGCACGGTGCGTTTTTGGTTTGATCGCTTTCGTTAAATATTGATCTCAATAATGAGCTCCGGGGAAAATTTTCAACAACGAGAAACTGAAAAACGCCTTTAAAGAATTCATCGATTCCCGTCGCCAGGATTTCCACTGCAGATGCATCAACGAACTTTCATTAAAATGGTGAAAATTGTTTGAATTTATCTATGTAAAACGGCAATTTCATAGGTAAAGATCTAATATTAATGTTCACTTACCTACATTAATTTGTATGGAATAATTATTGTCAATAAGAAGTAAGTATTTGCTTCAGTTTCAGTACAAATTTAACACTTTGAGCGGAGCGACGTTATAATACGTAAAATTTGATAAACGCTATTTGACACAACGTTTAATCACGTCAGCAAAAAATATGTCTTTCTTTAAAGAACGTGTATAAACGGCTGCGGCCTATACCAATTCCTTCAAGCTACGTCATCGCGCCGTATCACTTTAAATTTTCGGACTGCTAGCGCCACTCCACGTTAGTTTTGTTGTACACTTTTTAAGGCTACTCACACACATACATTATAATTACGCGTAAATTCGCAACGTCGACGTGTAGTAACGGTTGTGTCACATTTCATATTATCTTTGCTTGTATGAAAAACCAGAACGTCACTAATCGTCATATATTTTGTATGAGAAAATAGTGTGCCGTGCAACAAACATTTGAATACCCAGATGGTCAGCTGAAAGTGTTAAGTTTACATTAACGCGACCGAATATGTATAACTCGCACTAAAGCCTGTTGTACCTACTCTTATTTAATACCATTCTATTAAAACTGAACAAGGACATTTTAAAAGCCAACAACCAAAAGTCAGGACAACAAAAAAATAATCGCGAAAAAACCATCTTGTCTTGCCAATAAACAAGATGGCCGCATGTCAGGTACCGTGTCATTCGTCATGTTCCTTTGCGGACATTGATAATAGACATCTAGATCGAGCCACCGCGTCGCCGGTCATGAGACAGCAATACAGTACTTTTTCTAGGTTATGTGGTATGAGAAAGGAAGTTTAACGTAAGAAATGTTCCATATTTTGGACAGAAACCAAAAAAGTTAAACTATTCGACACAAGATAAATTTTGTAACAGTGAAAGCACTTTGTTTGCCTTTTTTTTTTTTTTTTTTTGAGGGTGGGAAATCATCAAATAACTTCTCCCGCTCTGGGTGGAGCGGAAGGGCGTGTCAGACTTTTACTGACTAAAACCCACCCGTGTTCCTTCAGTTGCCTATGCCAGGGCCGCGGTAACCCCTTCAGACAACCCGCGACCCCAGTGGCGTCGGCCCTATTGGACCCCGTCACTTGCTGACATCTCTTTGAGGCGCGCGTGGAACACAACGCGCCGTCGACTCGGGCCTGGTCCTTACCGGACGGCGAGCTACCCGCTGCTCACCGTCCGCAGGCCCGCGCCTACGGTGGCCGGAAATCGCCCCGCGATTCCCGCCGCCTAGGGCGTCTCCTGCGGCGACTGAGGGCGTGAGGCTGCCTCTCCCTCACGCGTTCCCTTCGCGAGCATCACTGCTTCGCAGAAGGAGGTGACGGCCTCCCATGCACTCTCGCTCCGCACCATGGCCTGGACCAGGCTCGGACGCGAGAGATCGCCGCCGCCGATCGCCTCCGTGAGAACACGGCGGTGCTCTGCCCAAGCCGGGCAGACCTCCACTGTATGCTCCACCGTGTCCTCCGGGCGATCCACACAATGGTAACACCCGGGCGTTTCCTCCCGCCTTATGCGAAACAGGAACCTCCCGAAACAACCGTGTCCGGTGAGGACCTGCGTCAGGCGGAAGGTGAGGACGCCGTGGCGCCTCTCTAACCACTCCTCAAAGAGGGGACTTATCGCCGCAATTGTGGCGTGCCCAGGCACTTTGTTTGCCTAACATTCAAAAGTTCGCCAAGCAAAAATACGGCACGCCGTAAGAGACAGAAGATACGATGTTCGATGTCTCAATTTTCATACTAATTTCATATATATATCTCACTTCCACACTTTACACTGTAATCATGGCAACGTCTAGAGGTTCACTATCATTGTTTGTGGACGACGATGTTCATCGATTTGTTCCGATGGGTCTACTGATTGATGTGCCATGTCTGTAGGCTGTGTAATTGGTGTGGCGCCTTTAATCAATCACGTAACGGAATTAAGGGAAAAGTTTGAGTTGCCAACTCGATGTTAATTGAATTTGAATGAGGAAAAACAATGTTGAATAAAACGTTTTGGTTTTGGAAACCAGCTTCTGTTTTTTAACCAAATGCTCTATAGAGATCAGAGACGAGAGTTAGTAGAGAATACAGTGTTATTATTGATTCAACTATGTTGGGGTCGGCTTCCAGTCTAACCAGATGCAGCTAGCTGAATACCGGTATTTTACATGGAGCGACTGCCTTTCTGACCTCCAGAACCCAGTTACTGGATAATACGATAGCGATACCCCTTGGTAAGACTGGTTGTCAGACTTTCGGGCTTTTGACGACCCGTAACGACTGTCAAAGATCCACGAATAACAGCCGGGACCAACGGCTTAACGTGCTTTCCGAGGCACGGAGGAATCTCGGTATGTAAAGATGGTCACCCGTCCAGTGACCAACCCCGGCAAGCGTAGGTTAACCTGACGGATCGACCCGTGCGGCTGTTATTACTTAGCCACGAGCTCCTCAGTGTTATTATTGATCACACTAATATAATATTATAAAGGCGTAAGTTTGTGACTGTTTGTGTGTGTGTTTGTATGTTTTTTACCTCTTCATGCTCAAACGGCTGGACCGATTTGAGTGAAATTTGGTATGTAGATAGCTTATACCCTGGATTAACATATAGGCTACTTTTTATCCCAGTCTACGTGGGTGAAACCGCGGGGTGCAGCTAGTTCTATACAGGGTGTAAGGGACAGCCCTCCGCAAACTGATAGGGTGAATTCAGTATGTCATACTAAGATGACCGGTACATGAAATTTTTTGAGGAACATTCAATCTGCCTAGCCTTTTCCCAACTATGTTGGGGTCGGCTTCCAGTCTAACCGGATGCAGCTGAATACCAGTATTTTACATGGAGCGACTGCCTATCTGACCTCCACAACCCAGTAACTGGGTAATACGATACCCCTTGGTAAGACTGGTTGTCAGACTTTCGGGCTTCTGACGACCCGTAACGACTGTCAAAGATCCACGAATAACAGCCGGGACCAACGGCTTAACGTGCTTTCCGAGGCACGGAGGTATCTCGATATGTAATTTATTATTGCTATTTTATAAAATTGAATTGTAAGGAAATTAATCCTATGAGCGTTTTGGATGGTATGTCTGTTAGCTCGTAAGACCAATTGAAATAAATAAATAAATAAATAAATAAAGATGGTCACCCATCCACTGACCAACCCCGGCAAGCGTAGCTTAACCTGACGGATCGACCCGTGCGGCTGTTATTACTTAGCCACGAGCTCCTCTTCCTTTTTGAGGAACATTATAGGAATCCAATAAACCTGATTTGTTTGTGTTTTTGTGCACAAATCGGAGCGTCTATTACTGGTTGGGAGGGGTAGGTAATAGGTATGCGGTGAGTTCGATGAACTCTGTAGCTAGACAGAAAGTGAACAGCTGATTTCACGCGTCGTTGATTAGAGTATTTCAACATCCATTGCTGGTTTTTTTTTTTGCTGTTTTTTTTGCAGTTTTTTTTGCAAACACACAATGCAATTTTACATTGAAATAATGAAAATGTAACTGAAAAAAAATTTGAAAAAATGAAAATTTTCCTGAGAAAATTTCCGGTGGAATATGATTCAAAATGAGGAACTGAATGCACCCTGTTAGTTTGCGGAGGGCTGTCCCTTACACCCTGTATAAATATAACTTGTTTTCTTTCAAATATTTATATGCCAGTCCATGATGAGACATGTAGATCCTTCCTATTAGACTATTACCTATTGTACCCTGTTTTAATACAAATAAAAATATTCTATTCTTTTCCAGTAAGCCAGCCCTAGTTTTAATACAAATAAAAATATTCTATTCTTTTTCAGTAAGTCAGCCCTAGTTTTAATACAAATAAAAATATTCTATTCTTTTCCAGTAAGCCAGCCCTAGTTTTAATACAAAAAAAAAAACTTGAGAGGTGTCAAGGGACACCCGGATGGAACGAAGTTCCTTTCGATTAATTAGTGAAGGAATTGTAATAAAATTTTATTTTTATAATTATCATCATCATCATCATCATCATCATCATCATCATCATCATCATCATCATCATCATCATCATAATCATCATCATCATCATCATCATCGCGACACCACACTGTTCAATGCGAAATAGAAATGAAAATATGTGGCTTGCTTTCTATAAGAGACAGACAGACAGAGAAACATGCGCACGCCGCACGGCTTACAATAGCTACCTATAGCAAAAAGTGTCGTGACAACTTTTCGTGAGAATTTTTTCCGTCTAGCTCCCTTTCACAACGCGCGATAAGGAACTTCGTTCCAATAAAAATATTCTATTCTTTTCCAGTAAGCCAGCCCTAGTTTTATTCATCATCACTGAAAAACATTGTGATAAACTGGCATGTCCTAGAACAAAAAAACCGGTCAACAGCGAAAAAGTGTGCTATTTAGAGACATCGTTTTATTTTTCCTGTAATCTTTATAAACTTCTATCACATAGAATAATTTCAGATTTTTCTCTATGCCAACTTTGGAAACAAGGGTATTTTTTTTTGAGAATGAAAAACAACACACTTTCATATGATACCTTAAATTCCCTAAAACTTCCAATTTTTAAGATCCCCTTTCAGTCCCTATTGCAAAAAAAAAACATATTTTTATTTCTTTCTTATTTGCAAAATAGTTGGGCAAACGTCATCTAAAACTGTTCCTTTCAAGTAGAATATCATTAGTAGTTCTTGAGATATCCAGCTGTGACACACGGAAAGACAGACATACAGACTGAGTCACCATTTTGGTATGGAACCATAAAACAATAGAAGACAATGAATGTGTGACAAACACCAACCAGAAAGAGGGTCTGTGACAAAGAAGAGGTAACATTATGGCGGATTATGCTATATTTATGATTATGCAGTCTTACTTTACATACACAAACACGAAATCTCAAATCACCACACCGTATCGCGCGCTCTCACTTATGTAAATCACTTTACATATCCCTAACAAACGCTTTACCTAAAAACTCCAACCGGAATTTCATTAAGGCCCTGTTTCACCACCAATAAGTTCCTTTTGACTTACTTGGCAGATAATTTCATACAAATTCTGTTCCATTTTTGAATTTATTCGGTAAGTACCTGGCTATTCGAACATCGTGAAATAGGCCCTTAAAGTATTAAAAAACCGGCCAAGTGCGTGTCGGACCACGCACAATGAAGGGTTTCGTAGTTAAAAATAATTTATCTGAAAAACAAACTTAACATTGTAAATTTGTAATCCCAAAAAAAATTTTTTTTACGTCATAAAATTACAAATTAACAATTTTCGGACTTTTCCCTTTACTTGTGCCATGAGACCTTGCTTCTTGCCAAATTTAATTATTTTAGGTCAACGGGAAGTACCCTATATAGGTTTTGATTTACTTGCGAGTATCAAAATATGTCGCATAAACGGCAGTAATTTTTTATTGCGTTGACTTAGAAGCTTCATTTTTTTAGAACTTCAAGGGACTATAGATTTACGTATTTGATATCAATTTGAACATAATACCTCCACGCGTTCCTGAGAAAAAGGGTCTTGACAGACAGACAGACGACGGACAACGAAGTGATCCTATAAGGGTTCCGTTTTTTTCCTTTTGAGGTACGGAACCTTAAAACCAAAAAAGAAAAACTGTCTATTTCCATCCATATAATCCTTTTTCAAATCAGATCCAAAAAGTACTCGACTCCCGTCAATAAAGAGTCAACCTCATCATTGCTGGCACTACGTCACCGGTGTCAAACCGTCGTAGTAATCCCAGCAATGTATTTCAAACCAGGCGAAGTTCCCACGTGGCTGACAGCCCGACCTAATTGCTCAGTGGCCAGTATTTCGTCCTATTTTTTCTGTATGCTGTGCGTTACTTCAAAGGCTGTACGTATTTATAACAAGGTTGGATGTGACAAGAAGTTTGGTTATGATTAGAATGTGCTAGGAAGCTGAAATGTATATGTACGTATACAGGGTGTTATAATGGTTGTTTTCTTCTTAAAGGGTCATTGTACTCATCATTATGAACAACCTTTACTATGGGACCAAACCAGAAATTCTGAAAAAGTGTGCTATTTAGGGACATCGTTTTATTTTTCCTGTAATCTTTACATAAACTTCTATCACATAGAATAATTTCAGATTTTTCTCTTTGCAAACTTCGGAGATAAGGGGGGGGGAACGGTATTTTTTTTACATTTTTCATCAGAAGGCCTAAAAAAAAGAAAAAAAATTTTTGCGAATGTGCAAACAGCGTTCTGTCATATGATAACCCACATGCTCTAGTAGCCCCACTTTTATTTTCTAAACCCCCTTTCAGTCCCTGTTGCAAAAAAAAATGTAAATATTTTAATGTCTTTCTTATTTGCAAAATAGTTGGGTCAACGTCATCTAAAACTATTCTAAATTTCAAGTTGATAGCATTAGTAGTTCTTGAGAAATACAGCTGTGACAGACAGACAGACTGAGTGACACCATAAACTTTTTTACCATTTTGGTACGGAACCCTAAAAATCAGCTGTTCAGTGCATTTATCTACATCATAGGTACTCGTCAAAATGTAGCGAGCAGTGATTTTTTTTCGCGATTTTAGGTTTGGACCCATAGTAAAAGTTGTTCACAATGAAGAGTACAATGGCCCTTTAAGAGGAAAACAACCAATAACGTTTATGGTTGTATATAATAGTAAAATGTTTTTATGAAATGAAATGCGTCTCGGAAGACCAACAAAGGAACTTCATAATTCTACAGTTTTTAATTGAAATCAGAAAAGAAAATATCGTCAAATAAAATTGTGTGATACTCTTCCAGAAGAGATTTATGTTTGTAGATTTCATAATCGTCATCAAATCAGCCCACAATCCTTGTTTGCAAAAGCCTACCAAATTATTGCTACAAGCGTTTGTGCCAATTATTCCCACACTTTTTAAGCTACATTATTTTTGTTCAATGTCAAGTACCACACACTAAGATATAAACGAAGACTGCAAAGAATGGGTTTGAAAATAAAAGCCAGCTCGATGCGGGCTAAAAGCATTATCTTAAACGGATTGCAGGCTGCATTGCACACTCTTATATCTAAGCAGACGAGCGTTTAAACGCTGCGGTTGTTACTGCCTTTACTTGGGGTCATAATCACCCCTTTTCATCTGTCATCCGTCGCGCTATCATTCACTTTCTTTTCATTCATATCATTCCTCTCACATCTATGACTTTTCTTTGGTTTCCTTTCCCAGACTTGTAATGGATTGTGTTGTTCTACCAAATGAAAGTGATTGTCATTCCGAGTGTGTCAGGAGGTTGGTCCTCTCAGCCGTTAATAACTGGGTAGTTTTTGTTCACTGATCTATCTCAAGAAAATAATAACAGAAAAGATAAAAAGGGCAGTGCATAAGACGAAACCTAATTACTATAACTCTAAAAGTATTGGTACTGTAGGTATGTACTTACGAGAATAGTCCATGCTGTGGAGAAAATGAGGTAAATTATACAGGGTGTAAGTGTAAACAGTGGCAATATTTTAAGGGGTCATTGTACTCATCATTATGAACAACTTTTAATATGGGACCAAACCTGATATCGCGAAAAAAAATCAGCTGTTCAGTTCATTTACGTTTGCCAAATTCGTCAAAAAATAAATGTAGGGAACAGATGATTTTTTTTTCGCGATTTCAAGTTGGTCCCATAGTAAAAGTTGTTCATAATGATGACTACAATTACCCCTTAAAAGATTGCCACTGTTTACACTTACACCCTGTAGAGGGTGTAAGGGACAGCCCTCCGCAGACTGATGGAGTGAATTCAGTATATCATACTAAGATGATCGGCACATGAAATTATTTCAGGAACGTTATGAGAATCCAATAAACCTGATTTGTTTTCCTCACACGCAATGTATCGTTGCCGTGGCAAAAGGCATGTAGCGAACGGCAGCGCAGCGACCCTTTCTCGCCATTTCACGCGTCGTTTGTTAGAGTATTTCAACATACTTTGCGGATTTTTTTATTTTAGCTGTTTTATTTACATAAATGGAGTGCTGCATACAGATAATGTATTTTTGTATTTAAATAAAGGAACAGTAACTGAACAAAACCGGCCAAGTGCGAGTCGGACTCGCGCACGAAGGGTTCCGTACCATTATCTATAAAAACGGCAAAAAAATCACTTTTGTTGTATCGGAACCCCGTTAAATATTTATTTTATTCTGTACTTTAGTATTTGTTCTTATAGCGGCAACAGAAATACATCATCTGTGAAAATTTCAACTGTCTAACTATCACGGTTCATGAGATACAGCCTTGTGGCGGAGTATTAGTAATAGGGTCCCGTTTTACCCTTTGGGTACGGAACCCTAAAAACGATTAAAAAAATTAAAAATTTCCTGAGAAAATTTCCGGTGGAATATGATTTAAAATAAGGAGCTGGATGCACCCTATTAGTTTGCTGAGGGCTGTCCTTTACACCCTGTAGATATAGGTATATGTAGATACACAGAATACTCTTTAATAAGAAGTTTAAATATATTGTAAAATGTAAATCAACTCGCTCGTCTGTGTCTGCTCATCCCATTAACACTAACTAGATTGCCCCGTGCTCATATGAGCCGCGATATGAGAGGGAACCCTCTAGGATTGTGTTCAAATTATATTACCTCTTCAATGTTACAGTAGGTACAACTTATGTTTACTTCAATATTTAATGTAATGCTGTCACCACGGCAAAAAGTTGAGTTTTTTGAGTCTGCCCATTTTTTACCGACTTCGAAAAGTAGGAGGTCCTTAATTTGTAACTTATTTAACTTTGTTGATATTGATCATGGTCTTCGAAACGATTTTTTTAGTAGCAAAACATATTTTTTAAATCTCATTAATAAAAAACTTTTTTACAAAAACAAAAACCGACTTCCAAAAAAAACACTACAAAGTGAAAAATAACTTTAATTTCGGAAGTCGGTGTCTTTGGATCTGTATTTTAGTTTTTTGCCACCGACTTCCGAAATTAAAGTTATTTTTCACTTTGTAGTGTTTTTTTTGGAAGTCGGTTTTTGTTTTTGTAAAAAAGTTTTTATTTTTCACTTTTTAGTGGTTCAGTTTGTAATTTATCTAAGTTACAATAACCCAATGTCAGCTGCTCATCACGTTTTACAAAATGTTGCTTTTCCCGATGCAGGGCCGTTAATTGTTGAGGAGTTCTCCTAGTAAGAACCAGGAGAAATGGAGCTCATGGTGAAGTCACCATTACCATTATTTTGACGAGCATAAACCATATTAAAGTAATCGAATCGCAACCTGTTATATAGGTACTTAGATATAATTGAGTATTTCCGATGGCCCTCTGTGGTCTTCATCATCAGTTCCAGCTCACCGAATGGTACTTTCCGAGAGCAAATGCATGAGTTACTATAAAAAATACCGAAATCGATATAGATGTGCCCATAAAATTTGAGGGTTTCCCTCGATTTCCATGGGATCCCATCATCAGATCCTGACTTGATGATCATGGGACCACTTGGAACGTATACCCTTTCGAACAAAAAAAGAAAAATCCAAATCGGTCTAGCCATTTTCGAGTAATCGGGGAACATACATAAAAAAAAAAATAAAAAAAAAAAAAAAAAGATTCCGACGAATTGAGAACCTCCTCCTTTTGGAAGTCGGTTAAAAATGAGGAACATGGAGCATTGATGATCGTGAAATTATCATATTTGCTCACTGCGTGTTGGTATACAGACTTTTTTAAATCTAAAAACCGACTTTGGTTGCAAAAGGTATCGTCGACCTCGTATTTTCTTTATCATCCTAATGTTCAATGATACTTCCAAGTCATAAAACCACAAGGTCTACTATAGTATAGTTAAAATCTCGCTGCAGACTCGGTCATAAATCATAATCGGAGTAGGGATATGCGCTAGTTGCGCGCGCTCAAGGCCATCATCGATAACAGAATCATTAAGGTTATCACGTAAACATACTGCATTCATTAAGTATGCAGGGTATGTCTCCTTTGCTACCCGCTAGTTGCGCCGTGCTATTAAGTATATATAAATCACTACAAAAATAAATTAGATCATTCCTATTTTGGATTACAAGAGTGACACAATGGCTTTTCAAAGTAACGTTTTACCTGTTGGCGACAACATTGCTGTTCAAGCGCGTATTGTAATCAACAATGTTTTAACTTTTCTGACAAATATAAAAGAAGATCCTGAAACTTTGAAGACTATTAATTTATTTCTATCACCCATTTATAAATATATAAAACTATCGATATCACTCATCGACTGCAGTAATGCACAGGACTACGTGTGGGCGTGGCCTGCCCATAAGGCCCGTGAGTGGGAAAGAGAGCGAAACACTCGAATGATTTATGACCGAGTCTGCAGCGAGATTTTAACTATACTATAGTCTACATCATAGTTTATTTATTTATTTAAGAATTACCAACGAGATACATTACAATTATCTTCTACAGTAATAAACATGCGTAATAAATACGTTATCCTGTAATGCGTACTCAATTACCTACAGGTAACCACAGCTTACACATTATCGAGTACACATGCTCTGAATACATAAAAATAGAAAATATACATGTTATTAATATGATTTACAAAGGTACTAATAAAAAATAAATAAAAATTGCATCCATACAATACAATAGTTTCAACCATAATTTAGTTTTTATTTATTGAGAACTAGCTTTTGCCCGTGGCTTTGCCCGCGTGGATGTCCGAAAATATCCCACGGGAACGTCCTACCGGGAAATCTATATTTTTATAAGACTTTTTAATGTTATAAAGGAAACATCTGTGCAAAATTTCAGCTTTCTAGGTTCAAGGGTTTGGGCTGGGCGTTGATGAGTCAGTCAGTCAGTCAGGACTTCTCTTTTTATCCCCGACGCAAAAAGAGGGGTGTTCTAAGTTTTTATTTATATAGATTTTTGTCAAAAGTGAAGGAGCAATTACGAGGTAAACTATACCATAGTAGCAGCGACTTCTAAAATCCGCTACAACAACAAAAAATCTTGCTTCTGAAACGAGAACAATAAAAATCTCATCCTACATTTTCAGGAGCAGCTCAAAAATCGTAGCGGATGCTGAAATAAACTAGTTTGGAGATCTGTGGCCAACCATGCGGCTAATACGATCTCGTACGAACTGAGCTTGCATATCATTTACGAGACGATATGCACCTCGTATTTAGTAGCGGGGATTTATTTTATTTGATGTAATACTTGTTGGTATATTCCTTTTTTTTGTACTTCTCGAAGGTTGTGGTTTTCTGAACTAGTTTTAATTTTTACGGTTCCGTACCTCAAAAGTAAAAAACGGAACCCTTATAGGATCACTTCGTTGTCTGTCTGTCTGTATGCCTGACAATACCCTATCAAGTTGAAAATAATATCAAATACGTAACTCTATGGTCCCTTTGAGCTCTAAAAAAATCAAGCTTCTAAGTCAACGCAGTAAAAAATCGCAAGTAAATCAAAACCTATGGGGTACTTACCGTTGACTTAAGAAGATATCATGAATTTTGGCAATAAGCAAGGTCTCACGGAACAAGTAAAGGAGAAAGTCCAAAAATCGTTCATTTGTAATTTTATCGCATAAAAAAATAGTATTTTGAGATTTCTAGGTTTCCAACGTTAAGTTTGTTTTTAGGATAAATTATTTTCAAATAAGGAACACTTCATAGTGCGTGGTCCGACACGCACTTGGCCGGTTTTTAATAATGGGTCTTCTTGTATGTTGTTCTAACATTAAAAAACTGCTGAAACAATTAAAATGTTTGACAATGAGCTTGAAATTTTAGTACAGAATAGGTTGTCCTTTTCAAAAAAACTTTTAATTCAGACGAATCTTTGGGCACTGGTAGTAAATATCCAAGGAGCACGTGGCTACGTAATAACAGCCGTGAAGAGCGATCCATCAGGTTAAGCTACGTTTGCCGGGGTTGTCCGTGGATGGGTGATCATCTTTACATACCAAGACTCCTCCGTGCCTCGGAAAGCACGTTAAGCCGTTGGTACAGGCTGTCATTCGTGGATCTTTGACAGTCGTTACGGGTCATCAGAAGGCCGAAAGTCTGACAACCAGTCTTGCCAAGGGGTATCGTATTACCCAGTAACTGGGTTGTGGAGGTCAGATAGGCAGTCGCTCAATGTAAAATACTGGCATTTAGCTCCATCCGCTTAAACTGAAAGCCGACCCTATATAGTTGGGAAAAGGCTAGGCAGATTGAGTACTATTCGAAATAACCCCAAGCCCCTTAGAATTTCGACTTCAGTATCATAAAGGATAAACGCAAAATGAAGCGACCGCATTACTTGGATTTTGTGAAATTCCCAAAATTTCACAAAATTCAAGTAATGCGGTCGCATGATTTCAGGAATGTGATTCCTCGTGGCATGTCATCTTGGAATGCCTCTCAAGCCTCTAACGATAACCTCTCGCTTATTCGAGAAGGAACCCTCATGTTTAGGATAAATTAAATGTTCCGAATGTCTTGAGAATGGATCAATAGCATTAGGCAGATTACAGAGTATAAAAAACTGGTCCAGAGCGAGTCGGACTCGCGCACTGAGGGTTCCGTTCCGATTTCTGAAAAAGTGTGCTATTTAGAGACATCGTTTTATTTTTCCTGTAATCTTTACATAAACTTCTATCACACAGAATAATTTCAGATTTTTCCCTTTGCAAACTTCGGAGAAAAGGGGGGGGGGGGGGGAACGGTATTTTTTTACATTTTTCATCAAAAGTCGAAAACTATGCGGCCTAAAAAAAAAAATTATAAGCAGTTTTTTCATGTTATAAGCAGGAATTTTGTACCGACCTTTTTTGTTTCAATTTTAATTTTCAGTGTTTATCAGTGGAAAGTCTGAGGAAGGTTCTTATGAAGACAAAAATTGGAAAAATTGCCGGGAAAATAGTAAAATGTGGATGTGGAAAACTGAAAGTGCATTTTTATGGGAATTTTGTATGAATTATTGAAATTTGGACAAAACAACGTCTGTCGGGTTAAAATCAAAATATTGTTCCAGACTCCAGACTAATGTAGAACACCAATTACTTTGCCCGACCCGATAACAGAACCAGGACTTTGTCCACATTACCTTTGAGTGACGGCTGCAATGCAAAGACGGGTAGGGCACATAAAAGATGGACGTGACCTACACGATAACATTGCAGCTTCTATTCTACCATTTTGAGGCATCTTGTGGAGAGGATGGCCAGGTGAGAAACATTGAACAAATAAACAAACACACACACATTGAACAAATATTTGTACAACCTACAAGTATTTGTTCCGAGTCTGGGTGTTTTTCTATCTATAATATGTATGTATTTACAAAAAAAAAATGTATATAAGTAGTTTATCAGCCATCTCGTTACCATAACACAAGCATTAGGTTGCTTAGCTTGGGACTAGATGGCGTTGTGTGAAATGTCCAAGGATATTTATTTATTTTTATTTATTGTACCTTACTTGGTCATCTTCTGTGCAGGATGCTTCAAACTCAAAATTTTAACATTATCATTACCTACCGTTATATTACTTACTAACACTAGCTATAAGGTATTACTAACACTAAGGATCGTTGTTGTCCGCATTAATAAATTTAGATTTTTTTACCCGACTCAATCAATATCTGCCTAGCCTTTTCCCAACTATGTTGGGGTCGGCTTCCAGTCTAACCGGATGCAGCTGAATACCAGTATTTTACATGGAGCGACTGCCTATCTGACCTCCACAACCCAGTAACTGGGTAATGCGATACCCCTTGGTGAGACTGGTTGTCAGACTTTCGGGCTTCTGACGACCCGTAACGACTGTCAAAGATCCACGAATGACAGCCGGGACCAACGGCTTCACGTACTTTCCGACGCACGGAGAAGTCTCGGTATGTAAAGATGGTCACCCACACACTGACCAACCCCGGCAAGCGTAGCTTAACCTGATGGATCGACCCGTGCGGCTGTTATTACTTAGCCACGAGCTCCTCCCCTCCTCCATTTTTTTACCCGACTGCCTCGGAATAAATAGGTAGGTGCCTCGGGGTCGCGGGTTGTTTGAAGAAGATACCGCGGCCCTGGCATAGGCAACTGAAGGAACACGGGTGGGTTTTAGTCTTTAAAAGTCTGACACGCCCTTCCGCTCCACCTAGAGCGGGAGAAGTTATTTGATGATTTCCCACCCTCAAAAAAAAAAAAAAAAAGGTGGACGTTAAAATATTAAACACACACATAACACCACGCCTGTAATGCCCAAAGGGTTCGGCAGAGGTGTCCCCACATTTCGCCAGTGTAACAGCGGGCGAGCCTAGTGCCATCAACGAGCACTAATCCAGCCTCCGGGCTGCTGCTGAGCCGCTACTGAGAAATGCCTGATGGAAAAACCCAATAACCCTTTGCGCGACCTGGGAATTGAAGGATCGAACACAGGGCCTCATGCTCAGCAGAAGCGCTGGTGGGGTTTCTACGTCAGGTCGTCGTCGTGTTAGCGTCGTTGGATGGAATCAGACACCAGGCTCCTTGTGATAACGTGTAATATCGGTTTTGACAGTTTATAGTCTTTTTCACAATAATAAAATAGGTACAGTGTAGCAGTGGCGATAATTTGCGTGCGATCGATGATGGCGTGTCACACTGACAGTGAAAATCCGCAGGGCGGCGCTAGGGTCGCGCTGATGTGCTTGCTGTCCCCGCACGCCGCCTTCGTCCCGTCGATTGGTAGGTATTATTTGTTGCCAGTAGATGGTTCTGTGGTCTTCAACAAGCGCAAAACTCAGACTCAAAGCATTTATTTCAAATAAACCAATTACAGGCACTTTTGAATTGTCAAGGGGTCGGTCTTGGGTCGGCCACTTAGAAAGATGAAGCTAGTCGCCCATTCTAAAGCGTAGTAGATCCCTATGGAGAAGAACGGGCAAGAAACTCCACGGACACTCTTTTAAATCAAAATATTTTTACAAAATATTGGTTACATCGTTCATGTTGAAAATATATATGTGAGAACAATGTAGAAAGACGTGCACGTTAAAAGATAAAAACTAAAAACAACTAAATTAAAAATAAGCCGTGGCAGCTAAGAGACGACCAGTCCCAACTGACGGCGCCCGTTCACGAACATGACGCATGGATCAGCACCAATTAGCTCAACCATTTTGAAGGGAACTTAATGATCCAACACACACGCCACCACCAGCGAGACATTTGAGTGAGCATGACATACTCTCAACCGCCAGGGCACATTCAAGTCAGTGAATGACGTACCCAGTAAATGGTAGCTTTATAGTAGTGCTCACACATGTGCTATGCAATTATACAATACTAAGAGATTGAATTTAAACAATGCAAAAAAGTTTTCTCTCCTCTTACGGCCGGTTTCTCGACGGCTATTCAAATCTAAAATTAACTAACCATTTGTAAAATCTCTTGTTAAGTCGAAAACGAGTTGCACGAACGTTGATTAAGTACTTTGATTTGAATCTTTGATCACTTAACACACCAATCAAATTAGTACAAAAATCTCTTGTTAATTCAGAATTTGGGTTTCTGAACAAACGATTAAGCTCGAGTGTCATGTCAAGCCACTGTCAAATGTTGTGTTAGCTAATATGTCGAGCTTGGGCGATTATCTTTGCGTTCCCTGTGATTTTCTGTTTTCTTTCGATATTTTCTAGTTATAATTAATAAAACAACTTCTGCTACCCATAACGGACTTTTATATTATTATTTCCTATAAAAACAAACAAACGTATGTAAAGATGGTCACCCATCCACTGACCAACCCCGGCAAGCGTAGCTTAACCTGATAGATCGACGCGTGCGGCTGTTATTACTTAGCCACGAGCTCCTAAATATCTAAAACTACAAAAAATTCTATAGGTACCTACCTAGGTACTACGGTAAGTACATGTTTTGTTATTGGTATATTTTATATTTTGGTACCTACGTGTTGAGGTTTAGGGGTTTAAGGTTTTTATAAAGGGGGGCCAAATTTTCATTATTTTTGCGATAGGACACACCGTTTTCGAGATATAAGGAAAAGAAAAAAAAACAAACATTCAAATTTTCAATAAAATGCCGCCTTGGTCAACAGTGTCAACTTGACATTCAATTGAACGAATTATTTGTCAAAATGAATGAAGAATACGATGTTGCCATACACATAACCTATTTTCTTTAATCGTTGACATTGATCCTTGATTAATTAATTTTGTCGTAATCGCCAATTCAGCAACCCAATTTGATTTGACTGTTCTGTTAATTTAACCGCTTTGTTAGTTGATTTTAGATTTGAATAGCCGTCGAGAAACCGGGCGTTAATCTTCAGCAGCTACAACAATATTTTCGAATGCTAATCAATTAGTTTAAGCGTCCTTGTGGAGCAGGACCAGTATTTAGCCAAGCATTTTTGTCAGCGATGTAATCTCCCAACTTATAATATGCCTGGCTGCATAGTGTGCGTTTTATACATGATTTAAATTTCGTTTCATTCAGCTGGAGTATGTGCGGAGGTATTTTATTATAACATTTTAAACAATACCCCATGAAGGATGAGTCTACTTTAGCAAGTCTGAAACCTGGTTGAACTAAATGGTCCCTATTTCTAGTCCTATAGTTGTATCTTTCACCTCTTTTATGTACCGAAAAGATTTAGATTTTTTCTTACGTACATGATGTGCGCTTGCGAATAACTAGATCAACGAGGTAGAACACAGAGAATAAATTATGTATTTAAATTATTTATGCTGTGACAAAGTCCCAAGCTTCCAATCCAATCAATTTCCAGAACTCCTTTACTTCTAAAACCTATTACAATTTCACTAGTCGCTGCGGCAAGCCACCCAACCATTTTGAGGAAATTTTCAGTTAAACTGTAAGACAATTGTTTTAGATATTACGCTGTCTTGGAAAGGTGCCAAGCAGAGGTAAACAGCTGACGAGCCAACTTTAGACCAACTTTGACCATAAATTGTGGAATGCAGTTCGAAATGCTGTTTATTTCAGAATTTACGTTTTCGCCTTTTTAGTCTGAATTGTTTAAGTAGGTTTAAATAAGAAATCTATTTGATTTTGGTATCGTTTATGGACTTTTTCGGCAAATATGTATAACTGTAATGTATTATTATGGTTTGTAGTCACACTGTGAAGTTTCAAAGCTAAATCTGTTCAATTGAAAACAAAAGGCAAAAATGTTTGCTTGTCCGTTTGTCTGTCTGTCTGTCAGTCTGTCAAGATCCTTTTTCTCAGGAACGCGTAGAGGTATCTAATTGAAATTAATATAAAAAAAAATCTGGAGTTTGTTTTTGGGATAAATTATTTTCAACAACGGAACTCTTTACTTGGCCGGTTTTTTAGCTTTATCTAAAATCTTTCGCTAAAATAAGACTTATATAAAGTCAAAATAATACTTATAAGAAAATGAGAAAGTTTCATTAGCAATACTTAGATATTATGTCGTATAATGTACTTACTTATGTTATAATTTTTAACATTTTAACGGTTTCTTTCTCATATAAGCACTAATAGTTATTTATGCAACTGACGTACAATAAGGGTTATTAAAACACGAATGTGGGTTTTTTTGTGATAATAGTATCACATGAGTGTTTTATTACCTAATTATGTACAGTTGCATACAAGACTTTATCCATGTTGTCAATCCTCTATAAAAGGTTCTGAAACAGTTTTTTCCAATACTCCAATCCAATACTCCAATACTCGTATCGAACATGGCGGCCGGCATACGACGTGAATTCGAATAAGTTCTTTTTTTAAATTACGGCGCTGTTGTAGTGAAACGCGCGTGCATTACAATGTTCTTTTTTTGAAAACGAGTTGCATTATGAAATTCAGTACAACATTAAAACACCCGTTTGGATATTATTATGGTTACCATGGTTACTATGACTGGCTGTTTTAATGTTGGCAATAAGCTAACTGTTTCAGAAACTTTTATAGAGGATTTATAGCATGGGTGTAGATAAAATTTTAAATAGCCCACTGACAAACAAATTACAGACTACTAAAGACTATGAAAAGAATGAAATGCCGTAGAAAATGCACAGCTGCACTGAGAAAGGAACTCAATCTCTGAGTGAATATAAGTTTATACGCGAAAGTTATGTCCTTCTTTGCCATTAAAGCATTTCAAAACTTGAACCGTTTAGCAAAGCTATGAAAGCTTACATCAGTAATTGAAAAACAAAACTTAAATATTCAATTAAGTCAATGCACTTCAGTTAAGTTAAAGCTCTCCGTATGCTACCATAGTCTGGCAAGCGAACGCAAAAATATTTTTCAACTGAAAAATATTCTTCAATGAATAATATTTTTTTAATAATATTTTCAATATTCTATTATACAACGTGTCGTTTTGCAAACTCATCTTTAAGGTTGTGGTATAGACCATTAAACCGAACAACTTTTTCTATGGCACCAACATCGTAATTGCGAAAAAATAATCAGCCCCCCATACATTTGCGTCGAGTAGGTATTGAAGTTTACTATGGAACAGTTCAAAATTTTTTCGCGATTCGATCAGATTAAGCTACGCTTGCCGGGGTTGGTCCGTGGATGGGTGGCCACCTTTACATACCGAGAGACTCCTCCGTGCCTCGGAAAGCACGTTAAGCCGTTGGTCCCGGCTGGTCGTGGATCTTTTACAGTCGTTATGGATCGTCAAAAGGCCGAAAGTCTGACAACCAGTCTTACCAGTATTACCTTTTCACTGGGTTATGGACTTGTGGAGGTCAGATAGGCAGCCGCTCCATGTAAAATACTGGTATTCAGCTGCATCCAGTTAGACTGGAAGCCGACCCCAACATAGTTGGGAAAAGGCTAGGCAGATTGATCGACTGTACCATAGCACTTAAAAAGGTGACTTTCCACAATGTCAGGCGCCAAAAACTCAATAAATCCTTGAAGGCACAAACTCTTTGGCGCTTGCGAACTTATCGAATTGCCTCATCAATACAAAGTTTTTGAATCCAATTACCAAGTTTGAAGCGGGTCCAACGACCAGTGTATTTGGACCCCCGAAATAGCTTCAATTAGGGCTGCCTGGTTTTCAAGATACCTAGTAACTGGGTTGTGGAAGTCAGACAGGCAGTCGCTCCATATAAAATACTGGTAGTCAGCTGCAACCGGTTAGACTGGAAGCTGACTCCAGCATGGTTGGTGGAAGACTAGTCAGGTAATGAGAGCTGCCAGGCTATGTAAGACGCGTTTGGTTTCAGGCAAACAGGTAGGTGGCACTAATCTGAAAGCAATAGCCGATTCCCAGCCACCGTAGGCGCGGGCTTGCGGACGGCGAGTAGTGGGTAGCTCGCCGTCCGGTAAGGACCAGGCCCGGGTCCACGGCGCGTTGTGTTCCACGCGCGCCTCAAAGAGATGTCAGCAGAGATGGGGTCCGTTAGGGCCGATACCGCCAGGGTCGCGGGTTGTTCGAAAGAGATACCGTGGCCCTGGCACAGGCAATTGAAGGAACACGGGTGGGTTTTAGTCAGTAAAAGTCTGACACGCCCTTTCGCTCCGCCCAGAGCGGGAGAAGTCATTTGATGATTTCCCATCTACAAAAAAACAAAGAAAAAAAAAAGTGGTCACCAGCGCCTGTGAGAGGCATAGCAAGTGAGTTGTATCTGTCACATAATGGTATGAACTTTGTTAGTTTATAATCTAACTCGTGAGATTGTAACCTGTCGATAAATTCGTCGCTAATCTAAGTGACGTAACTGATTCGAAGCACATTTTACAGGGCAAGCTATTTTTCTTTTTTATTTTGTAAACTGTAGATATATCCGTCTCGATTTTTGCATTATCACGGGGACCGTAAAGCATAGGTACAGCAATGCTATTCTGCACTATTCTGTAATCATCTCACCGTGAAAACTTATGTGAAGTGAGCGGTGAGTGAGGTGTCAGTGTCATTCCACCTGATGGGATGGACCAAGCTCATTTTTACAGTCATAATCGAGATTATAATAATATTTTTTACGCTATTCTAGTGATCATTTTATATTATTTCAAAGCTAGTATTTATGTGTCTAAACATTACTATTTAAGGGGTTTTAAAATAAAATTGCAAAACAGAAATTCAGTCACAAACTCAATTTGGTTTTTTATTTATTTTTTTGCAAGACTAGTCCGTATGTACTTATACCACAGTCTAAAAATCATACAGTCGTCCAACGAAGACGTCTAGACAGGGCAATCGTGCGGGGTGTGAGGGGCGAGACGCGGGTAAGCCGATCCCGAACTGCGAACAAAACGATGTTAGTAGTTCGGGATATGTTATTCAGGGCTAACGCGTGTTTATTTTTTATTTGTTTATTTAAATAAATATATTGTAAAAAAATGTAAAGGTTATCGCACAGGGCATCCATCTGTTTGGAAATCCTACTTATATTAGAATTGTGAAAGTGTTTGTTTGTATGTTCCGTGTCAAGATGGTGGACTTTTTTATTATTTACTAAGGGTGAATTTCGAGATGGTGGACGTAATTTTTTCTAATTTGATATGGGTGTCAATTTTGAGTTTAATTGGGGTGCTTGTTACGAAAAAGCCATCCTTTTTAAAATCCAAGATGGCGGACGTCATTTTTTTATAATTTGATATGGGTGTTAATTTTGAGTATAATTGTGCTTGTTACGAAAAAGGCATCCTTTTTGAAATCCAAGATGGCGGATGTCATTTTTTTATAATTTGATATGGGTGTCCATTTTGAGTATAATTGGGGTGCTTGTTACGAAAAAGGCATCCTTTTTGAAATCCAAGATGGCGGATGTAATTTATTTACAATTTGATATGGGTGTTAATTTTGAGTATAATTGGGGTGCTTGTTACGAAAAAGGCATCCTTTTTGAAATCCAAGATGGCGGATGTCATTTTTTTATAATTTGATATGGGTGTCAATTTTGAGTATAATTGGAGTGCTTGTTACGAAAAAGCCATTCTTTTTGGAATCCAAGATGGCGGACGACGTAATTTTTTTATAATTTGATTTGGGTGTCAATTTTGAGTGGGGTGCTTGTTACGAAAAAGGCATCCTTTTTGGAATCCAAGATGGCGGACGACGTAATTTTTTTATAATTTTATATGGGTGTCAATTTTGAGTATAATTGGGGTGCTTGTTACGAAAAAGCCATCCTTTTTGAAAATAACGCTCATGACAAAAAACTTGAAAATTTTCGCAGTCGCCATGTTGGATTTTCATTTTGACTTCACTATCGGCTTTACCGTCCTCTAAAACCATGGAAACGATACCCATGACGAAAAATTTTTAAATTTTCGCAGCCGCCATCTTGAATTTTGATTTTAACCTCGTTATCGTTATCAGCGATATCAAAAACCATGAGAATGACATCTATGTCGAAAAAAAAACTAAAAAGAAAAATAGTAAAATTATTAGAAAAAAAAAAACTTAAGAAATAAGCAGGCACTCAAATGTCGTTAATGGTAATAATAATGTTGATCTCAAATAAACAAAGTAATTAATTAATATCGATTACAAACTTGGGAGTTGGGACAACCCTTGCTGTTGCGACAATGTCTAGACGTTGTCGGCATTTACCACGACATCAAAGGCGTCGTCCTACTGTATGTTTTTATACTGTGCTTATACTGAGATGCGAGCGCGTCACGCTCGAACAATAAATAAAACACAACTTTCTATTTGACCATTTTATTTTAAAACACCCTAAATAGTAATGCACCCTACTAGCTTACAAATAATATAAAATGATTATGTTACAAAATTAGCATAAAAATATAATTTAAATCTCGATTACGATTGTAAATGTAATTTCGTCAATCCCTAGCATCCGTGGGATGACACTGACAGTTCACTCCACGCAAGTTTTCATGATGAGATTTTTACAGAATCGACGTACAGATACGCCGATTAGACAGATCGATTCGACTTGGAAAATGAATCAAATTACTATAGTTAGGTCGGCTATCGACTTAGTCCAAAATGATGATGAAAGATACGTCAGTTAGTTAAATTAGCGACGAATTGTGACCGTACCATACTGCTCACAATATTATAACGTATAAATTTTCGATAGTTTATAATCTATCCATGTCAAACCAATGATATATTACCTTTAGATGCGTTACCCGGGCTCAAAAATGGGAAATTAAATGAAGGGTAATTGCCCGGCGTGATATCAGTCACGCACGCGCGCCAGTGAACATGCAGCAGCTAGTGACGTAACTAAATAAGTATATTCATCTCTTTCTTACAACAGGTATCGGCATGCGTCTTTCCTTTTCTTTGTGGCCAGTATATACTGGTATGTTGGTACATCATGGCTTACGCTGTTTTTGAAAGCACTGATGTTCGTGTATGACGCGTGTATAATACGTCATTGTTGCAAACCATCCAAGTCAGTTCAAAAGTTTACCCTCATCGTATGGGTTTTTGATTAACTGCTTAGAAAAACCCTATCGAAAACCCTTTCAATGGCTAACCGAAATGGTTCCCGACTTGAAAAGCTTACGACAAATACGTTTAAATGACATTTAAGCTGTTTTCCTTCCTGAAAAACAGCATAAAAATTCCCAATTGTAACAGTACTTTAGATTACTATTTGAGCTATAGAGGCATGAGGAACAGGGTGTAAAGTTCACTCATCCTCCATAGAAAAAGGAGAATCCTCCGACCAGACGGGTGTTGTGTCTGGTGGGTTCACCCGACGGTTGATCGCGACGCTGTATTTAAGCTAGTCGCGCGGTAAACTCTGATTGCGCGATGCAGGATTTTGCGTGACGTCAGTGTGATGCGTAGTTCGCATGTGGCGATGTAGAATGCCGCCACAGAACTTCTACTGACAAAATTAATTCATGATTCCTTAACTGTATCTAAGACCTTCTTATTATCTGTGGCCGTGCAGCCCTGCCTCCAGCAGCCGTCTCGTTCCACCGCAGACTGAACGGCCGCAGGTCCTCCTACACTGGCGCTGACGTCACGGTTTTGTTCGAGTTCTACACAGTCATTAGACTATTGTGTCTTATGACCATGACGCGGTGTTTCGTGACTAAAGTTACGCCTTGTAATTAAAAACACGCTGGTCATGCATTCTGTGTGAAGTTTGGGACAAGGGACCCTTTTTTGTGTTTTTAGGGGTCCGTACCTCAAAAGGAAAAAACGGAGAGAGCGTCATCTGTCATTCATTGATAGCTGTGTGATACACTCTCTGTACAATGTCATCTCTGTCACTCATAGCTGTGTGAAAGTTTCTCTGTAGAGCGTCATCTCTGAAACTCATACCTCTGTGACAGTTTCTCTGTAGACCATCATCTCTGTTTTTCATAGCTGTATGACAGACTCTCTGTAGAGCGTCATCTCTGTCACTCACAGCTGTATGGCATTCTCTCTGTAGAGCATCATATCTGTCACTCACAGCTGTATGGCATTCTCTCTGTAGAGCATCATCTCTGTCACTCATAGCTGCGTGACAGAGTCTCTTTCTAAAGCTCAGAGTCATGTAACTCTCGGGTGCTGTTAATATTATATTGTTGGGAATCAGACGTATTGAAGAAACCAATCCGTATATAAGGGAGCGCTGTTCCACAGCGCGTCCCTTTCCGCTCGAGACCATCGGACCATCAACACGTCGTTGTAGCGACCGACATTTATTTTCTGCCTAGATTTCGTGTGTCATTTATTTTTGTTAATTGCTTGATTTACTTAATTAATTAAATTGATGTTGTAGCTGTAATATTTTTGCTTTTTAAAAATAACTTGCCATCTAGTTTTCAAGATCAGAAGTGGGATTCGATCCAATTTCTGTTTTTGTTGATTAGCTGTTCGTTAATAAAACATTAAAAAAAAAAAAAAAAAAAAATGTCGGATCGCTGTCGAAGTCGTCGCCATAGCCGTGAGCCAGGTCGGCGACATAGCAGACATCGGGATCGCACGCAGACCCCTGAGCGTGATCTACAGCGGGAACTCCAGGTCATGCGAGCGCGTTTGAAGACATTAGAAAATCAAGCATCGTTTGCACAGCCGAAACGCTCGCGCAAACAGAGGGTATCTCTACATAAGACGCCGCGGTCGGAGTCGTTCGAGCGTGGCGCGTCGCCGCCGCCTGCCCGGCGCCAGACAACCCCGACATCACGGCGCCACGCTGAGCGCGTGGTATCGCCGTTGCTAGGGCGATCTGCGCGGGCGCCGCGGTCACGTACGCCACCCCTGCCGTCTGCACCACCTAGCGTGCTCCGTGCCGGTCATACGGCAGAATCGTTGTTGGAACACACCGGTGCAGATAGTGACATCACCGCAACGGACCGCATAGTGGACGCCATTCGTTCCATCAATAATCGAGTGAGATCTGACCAACATTTTTTTATTTCTAGTTTTGATCCTAGTTTGAATAATATTAGTGATTGGTGTAACGAAGTTGATCGGGCGAAACTTTTAAATAATTGGAGCGATCATGAATGCCTTTCGCGAATAGGTAACTGTTTAAAAGGTGATGCTCATACGTGGTTACGCGAGTGGTTTACGAGCGATCGTACGTGGAGTAATTTCAAAAAGGAATTTGCGCCTTTGTGTCCGAAAACGCCAGACATTGCTAATATTTTATACGATGTAATGAACACAAATTCGGATAATTACTCTACGTACGCGGATTACGCCCGACGCTCGTTGCTTCGATTACGCATAGTGCGCGGACTCAGTGAGGAGCTTATTTCTGCGATTGTTGTCCGTGGTATAGTAGACGCACAAATTAGAGCATCAGCTACTAATGCTAAGTTGTCACCTAACGACATAGTTGAATTTTTGTCAATTTATGTAAAGCCATCTACTTCTAAGACACAAAGTTCACGTACTACCTCACAAAATAATTCTGTTAAAAGTAATCAGGAGGGTAATATAATCAGAAAGCGTAGGCTTGAGGAGGGCAAGTGTTTTTCGTGTGGCGTGGCCGGACATAAACAGGCTGCTTGCAATAAGAAACCTAAGCTCGATTCAAGTGAGAGTTTGAACACCAGTAGTTCAAATAATTCCGTCGTTCGTTCGTTAAAATCGGAACCTTGTTCTTTTTGCAAGAAACCTGGCCACAAAGTAGATAACTGTTTCGCAAAACAAAAATCTGTGTCGCGCAACTAAAATAACGTTAATTTTTGTCTAGAAAATAAGATTATCCGCAATAACGATGTTGTAGTAGCCGTTATTCAGGGTATACCGGTGGATGTGTTAATCGATAGTGGGTCAACCATATCGCTTATATCGTCGTCACTGCTGAAACATTTTGGCACAAACCAGCATTTCGTGTATTACGAGGATTTGGAAGTCACAAAATTGAAAGCACTTAATTTGTCACTTTACCTATTGAGTTCGACGGTTTAACACTTGAAGTAGATTTATTTGTCGTGGCACCCGCGTTTACGAGTACGCCAATTATTGTGGGAACCGACGTGCTCAATAGGGAGGGTGTTCGGTACATTCGCACGCACAATTTGCAATCACTTACTAGAAAGGTAGCCAGTGCGGAAGATATTGTGATGACTGATCAGTACAATCAGCCAATACCAATTAACACGCCTCTTGTAGGTGATCAGTTACAATGATTGCTCAATATGATAAGTTTTCTGCATATTTCATATCTGGTACCGCGACATCGACTGTCAATTCAGGGTGTATGACGATTAGGCTGAGCAACAATACTCCCGTCAATTATCGACCTTATCGAATGTCTTATGCAGAAACACTTCGTGTTCGTGAAATAATTAAAGATTTGATTGCCAAAGGTGTTATTCGCAAATCAGAATCTGGTTTTTCTGTTAATTTGAAAAAATGTTCCTTTTTAACGACTGAGATTGAGTATTTAGGACGTAAAATTAGCCAAGGTCAGGTACGACCGAGCCCCAGCAAGATAAAGGCCCTAATTGATTCCCCCGAACAAAAACGTGAGACAGGTCCGTCAGTTTCTGGGCTTAGCCAGCTACTTTCGTAGGTATATACCGAGTTTCGCTCAGAGAGCTGCTTGTATCGCTGCCCTTACTAAGAAAGGTGTAGAATTTAACTGGGTTAAAAGTATGGGTTGTGATACACACTTTATAACGCCTGAGATGCACCAATCTAATGGGCAAGTCGAGTGTTATTGTCGAACGGTTTTAAATATGATTCGTGTCGAAACTACCGACAAAACGCCTGGCCGACTGTTATTTGGAAAATTCAGTTGGTACTGAATATCACCAAGCACAAAACTACGCAATACTCCTCAATCTGCTGGCGGGTATTGAAGCAGCAACTCCGCTTATAAGAAGTTTGGTACGTGATGTAGCGCTGGAGGGTTCCAGTCCTAATAGGGAGACCCTACGTGAAATAAGTAGACAGAGAGCAGTGGAATGACTTAGGCAGAATCAGCACCAGCAAGATGGTTACGTCAATCAAGGGAGGAAGCCTTCCCGAGCTTTTGAACTAAACGGTTTGGTTTTTGTACGAAAGCAGGCTCAATCGACCGGAAAGTTGGACTCCTGTATGCGTGGCCCCTATCGCATCGTGAAGACGCTGCCACAAGGGTGCTGCGAGCTTCAACTCCTGGCCGGCTCTTATGGAAAGTACACGCAGGCGGCTGCGGAGTATATGATTCCTTGGCGTGGAGAGTGGACTCCTGAAGTATGTGCTGCTTACTTTGATGGTGAGTGCTTTATGCCTCTCTTATATATGAAGTTTCATATGTGTTTGTGTTGTATTGTGATTTGTTGGGATAAGCTTCACGTAGTGCCTCTTTCCTAACCAAATCAAGTTATGAGTACGCCTCACGGCTAGCCTCTAACTTCAGCCTTATATGTGTTTTTGTTGTGTTGGGATAAGCTTCACGTAGTGCCTCTTTCCTGACCAAATTGAGTTATGAGTACGCCTCACGGCTAGCCTCTAACTGCAGCCTTATATGTGTTTATGTTGTGTTGGGATAAGCTTCACGTAGTGCCTCTTTCCTGACCAAATTGAGTTATGAGTACGCCTCACGGCTAGCCTCTAACTTCAGCCTTATATGTGTTTTTGTTGTTGGGATAAGCTTCACGTAGTGCCTCTTTCCTGACCAAATTGAGTTATGAGTACGCCTCACGGCTAGCCTCTAACTGCAGCCTTATATGTGTTTATGTTGTGTTGGGATAAGCTTCACGTAGTGCCTCTTTCCTGACCACATCGAGTTACGAGTACGCCTCACGGCTAGCCTCTGACTCCGCTAAGTTATGCCTGTGCATTGGGCTTTTTCTTAGCTGAATATCAAGATGCGTCTTGATATATGATTTGCCCGCTAATTATCGAGACAAGCTTCACGTCGTGCCTCTATCTCGATAGCTTAGTGTGTGCTAGACATGTGCGTAGCGTTGTGCCTAGAGCACATATTTTTAATGTCCTGTGCAGATGCAGACCATGAACATGAGGAGTCTACACTTTTTACTGCCGAGTTAGTCTCGTCAGCCGACCAGTCTGTCTCCCAGCCACAACCTAGTACCTCCGGGACCCACACCGAGGCGTCGCAGCTCCAGGTCGAGCCTGAGCCGCTGCAGCTTCAGGTCGAGCCTGAGCCGCTGCAGCTTCAGGTCGAGCCTGAGCCACAGCAGCTTCACGTCGAGCCGGAGCTACTGCAGCTTCAGGTTGAGCCTGAGCCACTGCAGCTTCACGTCGAGCCTGAGCCACTACAGCTTCAGCTCGAGCCTGAGCCACAGCAGCTTCACGTCGAGCCTGAGCCACTACAGATTCAGGTCGAGCCTGAGCCACTGCAGCTTCACGTCGAGCCTGAGCCACTGCAGCTTCACGTCGAGCCTCAGCCGCTGCAGCTTCACGTCGAGCCTCAGCCGCTGCAGCTTCACGTCGAGCCTGAGCCACTACAGCTTCAGGTCGAGCCTGAGCCACTGCAGCTTCACGTCGAGCCGGAGCTTCTGCAGCTTCAGGTTGAGCCTGAGCCACTGCAGCTTCCCGTCGAGCCTGAGCCACTGCAGCTTCACGACGAGCCTGAGGGGCCTCCAACGGGCGCAGAGCTCTCCATGCCTGTGCTGGAGACCGACAACCAGAGCTGAAGACATCATGAAGGAGCCCGGGACGGCCTCCTGTCAGGAGAGGCCGTGTTGGGAATCAGACGTATTGAAGAAACCAATCCGTATATAAGGGAGCGCTGTTCCACAGCGCGTCCCTTTCCGCTCGAGACCATCGGACCATCAACACGTCGTTGTAGCGACCGACATTTATTTTCTGCCTAGATTTCGTGTGTCATTTATTTTTGTTAATTGCTTGATTTACTTAATTAATTAAATTGATGTTGTAGCTGTAATATTTTTGCTTTTTAAAAATAACTTGCCATCTAGTTTTCAAGAATATAATATTAAAACGATGACGTCACTTAGCACTCGGTGTGGAGCTAAAGTTATTGTGCACCGGTCGTTTTAAGTCCCTGTATAATTAATGTGACGCAAATTAAATATGGCTCCGACAGAAGCTTTCAGATCGCGGGGAATACAAGAGTTTACTTCTGAAAGGGTTTCAGTTTATTATTTATGGGAATTGGAAAATAATGGTGTTTGAATATTCTGAAAGGTGAAAAAATCCGTGAAAATAATGACAATAAAATCCTTTATATAATTATGTTGTGAATGGTATTAATTGATTTAGCAAAAATAGTATCTAAAATTTTCTTGTGTTTTTTGCAATTTGCAGGAAACCTAACTTGAGAGATGTATTGATGATTCCTATGGTTATAACCTGATGGATTTGGAGCGAAAATAAAAAATACACAAATTAACACTATACTAGTACTAAAGTAAATGACTAACTAAATATACAAATAAATACAAAAACAAAAGGACACTTAGGCGTCGAAGTACTCGTCCGCATCGATGTCATCCGGAAACGTGCCCAGAAGACTGGCAGCATTGCCACGTTGAATGGCAATGCTAATTCGTTGGCCAAAGAACAAGCCAGCCCTCTGGTCACGTGATGTCTCGACCAGTCGCAGAGAAATTTCCTTAAAAAAAAAAATGGGCCAGAAAATTAGACCAGATTCCGTGATTATAGTTGATTTAATATTCCAATAGCACAGATACATAGGTTCACGTGAATCTTTCACGGGAATCTTCCTCTCTGCTAATGGCTATCGAGCAATGACATTAAACATCTAGACGTTGCCATAATTACAGTGTGAAGCGTGAAAGTGAGACACATATGTACGAAATTAGTAGGAAAATTGAGACAAAGCATCGTATCTTCTGTCTCTTACGGCGTGCCGTATTTTTGCTTGGCGAACTCACATCACACATCACATGAGGGAGCAGTGCAAATGCCACCTAAATAACCAATAACAACTCTGTAACCACTGTCTCACAATAAAGATATTTGACTTTGACTTTGAACTTTCAAATGTTAGCCAAACAAAGTGCTTTCACTATTAGGTACAAAATTTATCTTGCGTCGATTAATTTAATTTTGTTGGACAGTTTTTGCATTGTGCAAATGTATTGACATGGGTTTCAGTCCAAAATATGGAAGATTTCTTACGTTAAACCTCATTTCTAATACCACATAACCTAGAAAAAGTATTATATTGCTGTCTCATGACCGGCCACGCGGTAGCTCGATCTAGATGTGTATTATCTAAGCTATCGAGCCATTAGCAGAGAGGAAGATTCCCAAACTTCAAACTCAAATGACAAACGCAAATCAGAAATTTCTTAAGCCGGGTCCACCCCCCCACATGTGTTTTTTTTTCACCTCATCAGTCTGCTCAATTTTTTTTTGGGATTACAATTTTAAGTTTGTTTTTGGGATAAATTCTTTTCAACTGCGGAACCCTTCATTTGGCGTAGTCTAACACGCACTTGGCCTGGATCATACCTGCGGCTACGAAGATATTGAATGTTTAACGTTTTCTTTACAAAAACAACTTTTATCTTAACTGTCAATACCTCCACGAGCCCAGGACCATTGCATGCACCACTAAGGGAAATGCTTTGCTATACGTTGCAGCCACGTATCTGCCGTAAAATTAATGGCCCATAAGCGCCTTTACGACTCAAGGACACTCTTATTTATATTTCAATAGTAAACTGTCCTCAACACAGATTGTGCCTCACATTACGCGCATGAACTAGGCCCCCTAGCCCCCTAGCCCCCTAGCCCCCGTATTTTGTTGATCGCTCGCGGCGTTTGTCCAATTTTCCGAGTCAGCGACGCGGTCTCGCCTTCAATGTTTTTTCAATAAAGCAAAAGTTTGTACTACTATGAAATTCACGGCTTGTTTTCGGATTGAAAGCTGATAGCATAAGGTTCAAAAGGAACTATGTATTTGAAAGGATGCGATATTTCGCGGTGTCCGGTCTCTGAGGTGGTCTCAACCGGAGTTTACGCATTCAATAGTGCTATTGGCCTGATACTCGTATTTTGACACTAACATTCCTCACAAAACTGTGTTTATCAGTTGTTTAGGCTAAACCATGGACCTATTATACAAACTGGACTGAGCTCTCATACCAAAAACACGAGTAGAGAGAGATATGTCACATGAGGCAGTTATCTCCTTCTAATAGGGTGACCAAACATTCTTATGACAAACAGGAAAATTCGTTTATACAGAGATAATTTGCGTCCGGTTGACCATAAGTGATTTCAAATTATTGTTTGTATTACAAACATATTGTAATTAAATAATATAAAGAAATAGACCTTTTTCGAAAGCTCCTTTATGAAACTGAACATTATTGTGTTCTGTGTCGGTGTTGAATCGTGTACCTACCCATGTTTTGAGGCAAGAAGGAAGGACTACAATATTGGTGGGATTCGTCTTGTGGCGAATCATCAAATTTGATCACGTAGGTATACGTGGCTTATGATGAAGTAGGCATGTAGAATCTCGTTCTGGGACCATGGTACTTTCTTGCTCTTTTTTCGTTTACTCTACAGAGCTGGTTTGGGTAAGTATGTAATTAAAGCAAAGGGAACTAAAATGATTCTGGAATTACATCCAACCATATTTGTTGAATTTCTTCTTTGGATGGAAAGCTGTAAACTACTTAAAAATAATGCTATTTCAATCATGCGATACATAAGTACAAATTGTATTTATTATACGCCTAATATTAATAGTTTTAATCAGAAATACACTACTTATAGCTTTTGTAGACAGAAGACGCTAAGTCTTCTGTCTACAAAACGTCTAGAGCATGGTTACACTACTTATACTCAAAATTGTTATTATTTAGTACCTAACAATTTTAAGTCTTTTATCGAGATTTATTTAAATCTTTGTTATTCCTTACAAGTTCCTTACCTGTGAAATTAAATGCCACAACCAGCATAACATTCACTTTTACATTTCTTGATGCAACACTTTCTCACCATTTTCGCTATATAAATTGAAAAAAAACCGCCATGAAACCATTGATGTCAGATTTCAGTGTTACCAGAGTAATTATATGATAGCTACCAAACATTAATCAAAATTATATTATTTTGATTATTTTACTCATGGAGCTTACTTATAAAATTATTGACTATGATATACAGATTGTAAACCTATAAATAAAATTATTTAAAACTAATCTAAATGCTAAAAAAAAATATACGTAACTTATTTTACCTACTTGTAGTTGGTAAAATTTTCTACCATCTTTATCATTTTGATCTGTTGGCAATTGAGCAAAAGGGACACACTCCACAACTCGGGGCCTCTCTCTCGGCTCGTTTTGCCTCAGCTAAGATATCCTATCAAAAGTAAACCTAAACTGCAGTCATTAAGGTTAATTTTTGTATGATACGATTTTTGGAGAGCTCAGTCCTGTTTATATAGTATATTAGGTCCATGGGCTAAACAACTGTTTAACATGACATTTATGTATGAAGTTTGACGTAAGACTGACAAGACACGCTCTCTCGCTCACACGGGACCAAACGTTCAAGAATTTTAAATGAAAAGATGCTTTTTTGAAAAATGTAATCTAATATGGAACTAGTAGGTACCTATATAATATTAATTTAATAGGTCATTATTAACAATTTTTTTTTTATTGTGGCATTTATTTAACTCATCTCAAAAACAGATCACAATAGAAATATGTTTTTAAAAGTAGGAACATTTAATTAATATTATTTTACTAGTTCGCTAATTGATTAAATTTTTCAAAAAACCATCTTTTCATTAAACAATTATTTTAAATATTTGGTCCCGTATGAGCGAGAGAGGTGATAAAATGCGACACCTCTTTTAAATCTTTTGTAGTAAGACATTGGGTTTTTGTACTTTCAGATATTTACATCATGATTTTTTGTTAAGGCTCTCCCTAATAACTTACAAATAACTGGCGAAAAACCTCTGCTTTCCCCTTTGAGGAATACAGGTGTTGTGATAGGAATTAACTGGGCAAGAAAAATCACAGCTATCTTAGATTACTTATTCTCAGAATTGTAAAATAATGTTCCTGAACGAATTCCACATTTCTAGCCTTAATAACGAAAAAAAAACCGGTCAAGAGCGAGTCGGACTCGCGCACCGAGGGTTCCGTTCCGATTTTTGAAAAAGTGTGCTATTTATAAACATCGTTTTATTTTTCCTGTAATCTTTACATAAACTTCTAGCACATAGAATAATTTCAGATTTTTCTCTTTGCAAACTTTGGAGATAAGGGGGGGGGGGGGGGGGGGTAACGGATTTTTTTTACATTTTTCATCAGAAGTCGAAAGCTATGCGGCCTAAAAAAAAGAAAAAAAAGTTTGAGAATGTGCAAACAGCGCTCTTTCATATGATATCCCACATGGCCTAGTAGCCCCACTTTGAATTTTTAAGACGCCCTTTCAGTCCTTGATGCAAAAAAAACATAAATATTTTAATTTATTTCTTATTTGCAAAATAGTTGGGTAAACATCATCTAAAACTATTCTAAATTTCAAGTTGATAGAATTAGTAGTTCTTGAGATATCCAGCTGTGACCGACAGACAGACACAGACTGAGTGACACCATAAGGGTTCCTTTTTTACCATTTTGGTTCGGAACCTTAAAAAAACAAAAGCAATAAAAAAATTGCAAGAAAACATTTTTTATTTTTGAAAAAGATTCGTGAACAGCTTTAAATAGCAACCGAGGAGCTTCTGAAAAGCTGTAAATAGCAACTTTGTAGAAGCAACTGTGTTGATTGTTTACTAAAATATTCAAAGATAAAGTTCACTATTTTCAGCCGAATGCAGCATAAGAAAGAAGAGGCAGACTATGTTAGTGAGTTTTTCCATCAGACATTTCTCAGTGACTGCCTCGTTGCCTGAGTACGATGTTCTGGGCCAGTTAGGAAAAGTGTTATCTGGATTAGCGCTCGGTTGATGGCAATAGGTTCGCCCCCTATTATAAGGGACTAAGGGCCTATACTACCTCAAATGGCTTAGCATGATCCTCTGTTATGTCGAAAGTGTTATGCATTAATTTTGAAATAAATATATGGTAAAGTTGAGGATTAATTAATACATCGTGTTTTCGTCTAACATAGTACATAACTATTATGTTAGACGAAAACACGATTCCATAAAATTTTCTCTATAGAAAACAAAACCCAAAGTTACCTTCAAACAGAACAATAAACCGCTGGTATTCAAAAAGTACTTCAAATTAGATCGTGAAACTTTGCATACTAACTGAACTAACTATAAAGCAGGTCTTATGTTTTTTTTTTTCTTCAAAATACCATTATTGTCGCCGTAAAAACAATTACTTAAACTATCGGCGCCCAGCACCGCACTCAGTCTCGCTCTCACTTAGTCTGCGAGAAGTATCGCGCGAGCGAGATAAAAACCTGAGGTAGTATAGGCTCTTAAACGTAACTGGCGAAATGTAGGTGTGCTATAGGTACACCTCTGCCAAATCCTTCGAGGAAACGAGGCGTGATGTTATAGTTTATGTGATGTTCTTCAAAGAAAGGAAAAAGTTTCTTAGAAGTAACAAAAAAACTTTTTTACAAAAACAAAACCGACTTCCAAAAAAACACTACAAAGTGAAAAATAACTTTAATTTCGGAAGTCGGTGTCTTTGGATCTGTATTGTAGATTTTTGCCCCCGACTTCCGAAATTAAAGTTATTTTTCACTTTGTAGTGTTTTTTTGGAAGTCGGTTTTGTTTTTGTAAAAAAGTTTTTATTTTTCACTTTTTAGTGGGTCAGTTTGTAATTTATCTAAGTTACAATAACCCAATGTCAACTGCTCATCACGTTTTTACAAAATATTGCTTTTCCGGATGCAGGGACGTTAATTGTTGAGGAGTTCTCCTAGTAAGAACCAGGAGAACTGGAGCTCATGGTGACTTCACCATCACCATTATGCATTTTGACGAGCATAAACCATATTAAAGTAATTGAATCGCAACCTGTGATATACTTAGATATAATTGAGTATTTCCGATGACCATCTGTGGTCTTCATCATCAGTTCCAGTTCACCAAATGGTACTTTTCGAGAGCAAATGCACGAGTTACTATAAAAAATACCGAAATCGATATAAGTGTGCCGATAAAATTTGAGGGTTTCCCTCGATTTCCATGGGATCCCATCATCAGATCCTGACTTGATGATCATGGGACCACTTGGGAAGTATACCCTTTCGAACAAAAAAAAGAAAAATCCAAATCGGTCCAGCCATTTTCGAGTAATCGGGGAACATACCTACATAAAAAAAAAAAAAAAAAAAAAGGTTCCGACGAATTGAGAACCTCCTCCTTTTTGAAGTCGGTTAAAAAAGGACTCCAACAGAAGTGAAAACTTAAACGTAAAACTATGCATAGCATGTCGCGGTGTCGCGGTGTCACGGTGACGCGAACGCGTCAGATTTCCCCCTACCGAAAATAAAGAAGTTTCCACTTCAAAAATTAATAACTAAGTACTACGGGGACTGGCTTCAAGAGGTAGGTTGGTGGATGTCACAAAAATGCCTTTGAGGTTTCCTGATGATGTTTTCCTTCACCATTTTGAGTGCATTGGTGATGAAGCCACTCGTTAATACTACTACACTATATTGAATACTGCTGAATACTTTATTTACTTTTTTATTTTTATCGCAAGAAGTTATACTTAGTTGTTTTATCTCACGAAAGCGGGCGAGCCTTACTTGTATGTGTAAATGTTACATGCACATTGTCTCTGTGTGCGTAAGCTCGGGAGCGCGCTACCTGCAGTACGCACACAAGAGCGCGATTACATCTACAAGTAAGGCTCAACCGCTTTCGTGAGAAAAAACAACTGTACACGTGCTTTACTTGTGGTAACCAAATGTACAAACAGCATCAGCACACACACACTCTTCCGACTTCGCCATTGTCTCGGACGGTACCGAGAGCTCCTGCGCTTACACACACATTCACATCGTGTTTGTACATTTGGTAAACACAAGTAAAGTGCGTGTCACTTCGTGAGATAAAAACACTGTAAGGCAATGAATCATTCAAAACCATTAGAAATACACACACACACACACACACACACACACACAAACACACACACACACACACACACACACACACACACACACGCACACACGAACAACACACACCTTCCTACACTCCCTCACACTTCCCTTCACTCACACTCCTCACTCCCCTTCACTTCACTTCACTTTCCTTCTACACGAAGAGAAAACTTCGTTATTTTTATGTCGGTTAAAAAGAGACGGTAAAATACAATAAAAATGTCTGTTCTACAGTAAGTGCAGCTTAAAATGTTGTACAGAACATAAATGTCATGTTACATGTTAGGGTACGAGCAATATAAATTATATGTTAGCTTGAATAACTTACAATGTTGCTTGAATAACATATAACTTGAAGAGGACTTTTATTTGTGCTCTCTTTCGGGGACTCTAATGTCGACACGAGCGGTATGAGAATGGCTCACGTTGAGGTGAAGCAACTCACAGTTGTTACTTATGGGGACTACAGGACCTAAACGCAGCTAAACGCAAGTTTTATAATGCCTAAAAGTATATGATCTACTGCAGTAAACAAATAAAAAAAAAACCGGTCAAGAGCGAGTCGGACTCGCGCACCGAGGGTTCCGTTCCGATTTCTGAAAAAGTGTGCTATTTAGAGACATCGTTTTATTTTTCCTGTAATCTTTACATAAACTTCTATCACATAGAATAATTTCAGATTTTTCTCTTAGCAAACTTCGGAGATAGGGGGGGGGGGAGGAACGGTATTTTTTTAACATTTTTCATCAAAAGTCGAAAACTATGGAGCCTAAAAAAAATGTTTGAGAATGTGCAAACAGCGCTCTTTCATATGATACCCCACGTGCCCTAGTAGCTCTACTTTGAATTTTTATGACCCCCTTTCAGTCCCTGTTGCAAAAAAAGTATAAATATTTTTATTTCTTTCTTATTTGCAAAATAGTTGAGTAAACATCATCTAAAACTGTTCCAAATTTCAAATTGATAGCATTAGTAGTTCTCGAGATATCCAGCTGTGACAGACAGACAGACTTAGTCACACCATAAGGGTTCCTTTTTTACCATTTTGGTACGGAACCCTAATATATGATATTCTTCAGGATATAAGCTAGTTAGATAGTGTGTTGAAAACATAATACTATTGATTTGATACGATAGAAAAAAATCACGAAGATACCTCTAAAAAAATATTTTGACAATTATATATTAATATTATAGATTAAAAAAAAAAAAAAAAAAAAGTTAATTAAAAACCATACAAATAAACATGCAATCATTCTCATTTTTTGTCAAATTATTCTGCAAGCAACATACTAAAATAATAGTATTTTAATTTTTTAGTCCAATCAATAGATTTGTAAATAAGTAATTGCTTCATATTTTGCAAGAAATTACCAGCTTTGTATCATGCCGCTTCACTTTCTTTTCTATGCAGTCCGACAGGGACCACGCTTTAGGTCCTGTAGTCCCCTTATATCTTTAAGATAATTCTACCACTCTTCGGAACCCTCCTACTCAGTACCCATCAAAGGTAGACCGCCGACCAGGTGGAGGTCACGGGGTGCGGGAAGCTCAGAGGAACGGTCTCTGTGGCGATGCTTTGGGAACGCCTATGTACAGCAAAAGACAGCAGAAGTCATTTTTAACCGACGAATAAAAAGGCGGACGTCTTCAAGTCCACACGTATATTATTTGTTTTTTTTGCATGCATAAATTTTTACAGGAAAGTCCGATTTGAAAAAAAAAATGTTTTATACGAGAGGGAAGGTACACAATGCGGATATATTGCGAAGGGTAGAACTAGTCGTGCCAGACGGGTTTCGTCGTCGTCAGCCGCGGTTGCTGGCGGTACCGCGCTCGCGAACTACTCGTAACTTGCTTCGTGAGGCGCCGCTGACGAGCCCGCTCCGCACTCTCAACCTCATTGCTGATGACGTCGACATATTCTGTTGCACTTTGGGTGAATTTGAGAGAATAGCGACCCATAGAATTTGTTATGGTTCAAGCAGTGGAACTATTTAATTTGTATGTGTGCTACAATATCGCATTGGGTCTAGCCTGTAAGGATATTTGTATGTTTGGAGTAAATAAATAAATAAATAAATGAAAATATTAGCTAGTCAGCGAGGTTGATAGTGGAGTTCGCTGGACATGGGTACAGTCAGCTTCACGATGTGGGTATCCCTGTTGGAAGCACAGGTGGCGGTGTTTCCAAGGGGGTACCCATATCATGAAGCTGACTGTACAATCAATCGCACGTCAGTCAACACTAGAACTATGCAATTCAACCTTACTGCTACGTATTAAAGGTGCTTTCAATGTAAATACATTAATTTTAGTATTCTTTCTTTCTTTAAGGTGATTGCGCTGTGTAGCCCGCGAAATTTGTTTTTTTTTGGGTTTTTTGCAATTTGCAGGTCCGTGTCAGGTTGTATCTTGATCAAAGATTAGATTCCGTGCAGAGTCGTCAAACGAACGAAATCTAACGACTCTGCACGAAACTTAGAGAGATGTATTGATGATTTTTATGGTTAAAATTATATAAATACATACCTATGTTTTATTGCCGCTTATCATACTTTGATCAAGATACAACCTGACACGGTCCTGCAAATTGAAAAAAAACCCAAAAAAAAAATGAATTTCGCGGGCCACCACTGCGCATCATCCTTAATGTCAATTTATTAACATGGATGTGCGATTGACTGTACGTCTTAACACATATGAATCGTAAAAGCGGAAAAAAACGTATCAGGTATTAAAAAAAACTATAATCTCACGCCATAATCCCATGTGTGTAGGCAGATACTAGAGCCCGCCTGCTAACCCTAACATAAAAATTATAATATCAATTTGCAACTTGTTGTTTGTACTATGATGCACCTCCTATCAAAAATGGAACAAGCATTGATCACCAGAATGACCATGCCTACACAGCAAAACATTAACAAAGTTTCCTTCACCAGTTATATAAATAGTTACATGTTATCCCTACTAGATGGCGCCACAGCTAGCCATAGTACCGTCCTCCGTTTTAGCATGAAAAATAAATCAGTCTGGTCTAGACGAGACAGTACAACCACCGCAACTAGGCACCGAGACCGACTGGCTTGAGGAAAGTAATAAATGTCAATACAATGTTGTATAAGGCTTGGAAGTGGAACATACGTGACGGAGACGGTACGTTTCGGTACCTACCGAAAACCGTTTTGTCTTTAGGAAAAAAAGACAACAGAACATCGTGTCTCCATTCCCTTATGAGGAAATGCGGGTACCTTTTTCTCCATACAATCGCTCTCGCCTGTTTTCTTTCTGGTTAATGACCATAAAGCAATGATTTTTTACAGAAATATAAATATTAGCTACTTGTATGGCCTTATGTTTTCCTTTTTGATGATACATTATTTTTATAAGAACTAGAACCCTCAAAAAATGCTCAAAATTGCCTATTCAGACCGCTGTCAACAGAGGCCTAGTGTACAAATTGGCAACTATTAACAAAAAAAGAAAAACATAGGGGCATAGTATATATCCTTCTTATTCAGTTTATAAAATATCTTTTAAATTGGTCCAATATTGGTGGAGGAAATAGGCGAGAGCCAAACCTCGAAATGTGACTTTTTACATCGGCTATTCAGTCGGATCTGCCAGTTGTCCTTATCGCACGAATTTGAGGGCGGAGCGGTCGCATAGCGACAGCAATAGATTCTTCAAATACCTAATTTTCAAAAGTCTGACCGCCCGCATTTCCTCCTACACGATGCCGGAGCTGGCAAAACCAACCAGAAACGCGGCCCTTTAATGCAGTAGGTCGAATCTACGATTTAAATCTATCTATCTATCTATATAAATAAAAAGAAAAGTCCTGACTGATTGACTGACTCATCACCGCCCAGCCCAAACCCTTGGACCTAGAAAGCTGAAATTTTGCACAGAGTTTCCCTTTATAATGTAGACAAGGAACAGGGAAGGATTTCCCGGTAGAATGTTCCAGTGGGATATTTTCCGAAATCTACGCGGGTGAAGCTGCGGGCAAAAGCTAGTCTTTTTATAAAGGCATGCATTTATGACAAGCAAAGAAAAGGAAGTAAAATCAGATTTTGGAAGAGGCGTAATGCGCGGCTTTTTAACAATAGGTGCAACAGCTTACAATGTAGGTAAGGCTCTAAGGCTCCAACAATATCTCTCTGTACAACAGGTTGTTCAAAGTTATTGTTAGAAAGTCGCAGGTTTTGTATTAATATAATATTACTTTGTTAGTAAAAGTAAACTTTGTGTCAGGTTTTGGAAAAAAGAGACTTTTCACATTATAGACAAAAGAACTGTAGTATACTTGATCTCGTAATTGCTTTACCACTCGAAGATTTAATGTCACTTGGACGTCATTATTATTATTATTTATTTTATTTTATTTATTTATTTATAAATTACAAGTTCCTTACATATGTGTAACAAAGCACACAATTAGACCTCTGGGGTCTGTCCTAGCATGCCATGGCCTGAGACTGATCAACGCGCTGTTAACAGCTGTTTAAGAGCACTACATCAACTCGACCACAACCCAGCTAGTTAAGAGGAAACGTGGGTGCTCTTTTCTCCTTACAAAAAGATACAAACGCTCTCGCCTGTTTTCTTTCTGGTTAATGACCATAAAGCAATGATTTTTTACAGAAATATAAATAACAGTTACTTGTATGCCCCTATGTTTTCCTTTTTGATGATATATTATTTTTATAAGAACTAGAACCCTCCAAAAATGCTCAAAATTGCCTATTCAGACCGCTGTCAACAGACGCCTAGTGTATCAATTTGACAACTATCAACGAAAAAAAAAACATAGGGGCATAGTATATATCCTTCTTATTCAGTTTATGAAATATCTTTTAAATTGGTCCAATATTGGAGGAGGAAATAGGCGAGAGCCAAACCTCGAAATGTGACTTTTTACATAGGCTATTTAGTCGGATCTGCAGTTGTCCTTATCGCACGAATTCGAGGGCGGAGCGCTCGCAGAGCGACAGCAATCCCTTCTTAAAATACCTAATTTTCAAAAGTGTAGCCAACCGCCTTTCCTCTTAAGTTATAACCGCTGACATGGGACACGGGAACTTTTTATCCCAAACAAAAAAAGGTGGTACCGTGTGCAGGGTTACCTGAGTCCCAAGCTAAAATTTGCGCGGGAAGTTGGATATTTGACTCTGTGGCTTCGGTATTAAGCCGAATACACACAGGGCATGTTATTCGACTATTTGGGTATGAAATTCCCCACATTTCGATATATGACAACCCCAAAAACATTTATCGTCTATGATTAACAAAAATATTTTTTCACTGTCAGTTGTTTACGTTAGTGCGGCGGCGTGCGTGCGTGAGTCATTCAAGTGTTTTTATTGTATTTTAGTGATTTCTTCTTGAAAACCGGATAAAAAACTGTTTGTGAGTGTTAACAATATTATAGGCATAAAGGATTACTGCAGGATTGAAGTGGGTAAGTGCTCCAAGTACTTTATTTTAAATAAATAAATATAATAAATCTCGATTGTTTACGACGCGGCCGGCGACCACCCACCGCGCGGCGATGACGTAATCGGCCCAACCAGTTCAAGTGACTTTTTTCTAAGTGACGCGCGAGTCAGCGGCTATTCCAGTCGATGCAATGTTCTTTCAGCTTACGCTTTACGTTTTTAGTATTCATGGAGCCTGTAACGTCTACAGGTATTTGGTTTAATAAATTGGGTATTAAGAAGGATGCGGTACGCCTGCCATAAAAGTTATTTTTGCGTGGCACTTGAAAAGATTTTGATTTGGCTTGTCGTGTATTCACGTCATACTTAACTGGAATCTGAATATCACTGTTATCAAAATAATTATGTTATGTATGTGTATGTAATAAAACGTCATATGTGACAGTCATAGTTTCAATCTTTGTGGAGTTTAAATTAACTGGAATCATCAAGTCGAGGTCCACTTTACGTTCCGGAAGGTATGGAGAGTCTACCACTCTTCGGAACCCTCCTACTCAGTACCCATCAAAGGTAGACCGCCGACCAGGTGGAGGTCACGGGGTGCGGGAAGCTCAGAGGAACGGTCTCTGTGGCGATGCTTTGGGAACGCCTATGTACAGCAAAAGATAGCAGAAGTCATTTTTAACCGACGAATAAAAAGGCGGACGTCTTCAAGTCCACACATATATTTGTTATTTTTTGCATGCATAAATTTTTACAGGAAAGTCCGATTTGAAAAAAAAAATGTTTTATACGAGAGGGTAGGTATACCTCAAAGTTGGTCCCACATAAAATTTATTGACATTGCTTGTTTTTGAGTTAGCTTCAATAATAGGGACGTATTTTTTCCCCACTTTTTATGTGGATGGTGTTCTAATAAGTTCTTTTGCTGGTAGTGGTATTAGATTTTGTGTAGGATGGTAGGTACCACAGCTAAAAACTAAATAAAAGCTTGTATAAAAGTGAAAATAAAAACTTTTTTACAAAAAAAATACAAGCGACAATAAAATACTTACAAAAATAATTTTGGAAGTCTGTGGAAAAAACGAAAATAAATTTAACCAGACACCGACTTCCGAAATTAAAGTTATTTTTCACTTTGTAGTGTTGTTTTTGGAAGTTGGTTGTATTTTTTTTGTAAAAAGTGTTTTTACACTTTTCTTACTAATTCCACTTTTACTTTGCACATGGAGTGATAATTGACAAAGATAATGCGAATTGCTTGCTGTCAGGTATTGTAAGTCAATCACCCTTTTAACTCAAACTTAGATTTGATCTTCATGAGTTATTATTGGCCTAAAACCTTCAAACCTTGCTGCTACACACAAATGTTGGTTTTCGGCTTTTCTTCATATTTCTTTCATGAAATCTTTTTGAAAATGGTAGAACCGGCTTATCACTGCCTTTAGGGATGCAACCTGTCTATTTTCAACAGAGACTTTGAAAGAAAACGAGCACTTCATCTTCTTTGAATTAGTTATGTGAAAGTGAGCAGTTTCATCTATACCCTATGTTTAACTTTGTGACACTTTTGAGTGGTAAAAACCTAATGCATTTTTTCCAACTTTTTAACTAATTCGATGAAAAGACTAATAGCGCGTATCGCTTTGTTAGATAAACAAAAAAAACTGAATTTTAGTTGATCTGTCAAAACCGTAGCTATTTTCATTACTGCCCCCTGGCTCGAATAAATGTCGTTTAAAGAACTGATTGCAAAAAAAAATTGAATTTTATTTCAGTTTTTTTAATTCATCAACATTTATTTTGCGCTAAGTTGTTTCTCTTACCATATTACTTTGCAATGTTTTAAACGTGACAATACAAACCATTTAGACACAATTTTGTTTACGAGCCAGGTGCCATGTTAATGTTGATGCGCCACGGTAGCCCGCGAAATTCAAAATTTCTTACGTTTTTTACAATTTGTAGGTCAGTGTGAGCTTGTATGTTGATTAAAATATGATTCGCGGCCGTAGCTGATATGGCTTTACAGAATTATAATCATTAGAATCAGCAATACAGCTCCATAAGTTAGCATTTACCTCAAACCTCATGATTTCATGAAATCGCTGATTCTAATGATTATAATTCTGTAAAGCCATATTAGCTACGGCCGCGAATCATATTTTAATCAACATACAAGCTCACACTGACCTTCAAATTGCAAAAAACGTAAGAAATTTTGAATTTCGCGGGCTACCCTGGCGCTTTCGCCTTAATGCGCACGGGTTGTAGTAGTGTGCACGATCAGGCTCTGGCTACACTGATGCGACTCCGCGCGGTATGCGGGGTTCTATGAAATCATTCGGGTTAGCTTGATGCACGTGAATAAACATCACAGTAACGTGACTAAAGCTTTGTAACCGTAAAGACACTTTGAAACTTACGCCGTCTGTCAGACACAGGGTTGAATCTTAAGGCTGCTCCTTCCTAAAATACGGCGAAACTAAGTAACTTTGTAACCATCTTTTACAGTAACTATAGCATCTTTCTGATAGGAAAAAATACACAGTAATCTACAATATATGTATAAGAAGTGATTTCATGTGTCCCGAAATCTATTTATAGTTTGTAGAACTAAGGAAAAAAAACCTAAATCCAGGTCTATTTTGGTCTATTTTTCGAGTTGTTACCATATTACTCCTACAGTTTTCATTAAAAGTGTTTATAAATTTATAAAGTTCTTTACAAACTAATAAGGAATGATTTCTTGTCATTACTTTTTAGTTTAATCAACAGATTTTTTGTAAATCGATAATTACTTCATATTTTGCAAGCGTTGTGTCATCGCGCTTCTCTTTCTTTTCTATGCTGTCCGACAGTGACCGCGATTTTTGCGACGGACAAGCCTTAAAGGCGGAGACTGATTTGTAACACGCAGTACGCCGGATCCTCCACGCGACTGTCGGCTTTTTCGTGAATTCCTTTGAAACGTTCGCACGGACGCGACGTTAACATATCGCGCCAGGATTTTATCGCGCACTGGATTTTTAACTCTAGGTGTTGAGTTACTAAAATTGTTTATTTTAAAACGATTTATTTTAAAATTATAAAAAAAATATATTTGAGACCCTCATAGTAAGCCCTTTCATTTGACATGTCACACGGTACAGTTTGCAAAACTTTTTTTCTTAATCTTCTTATTTGCCCCCTAAATGTGACCCCCATACTTATTCAAAATACATTTATTAACTTTAGCCGTACGTGTTTGGGTCACACAAATCTATAAGTGTACCAAATTTCAATTAGATTCGGAGCAAATTGGCTGTGACGGACAGACAGACAGACACACGAGTGATTCTATAAGAGTATCGTTTGTTCCTTTTGAGGTACGAAACCCTAAAAATGGACGCGCTTTAGTCAAGTGCTCGAAGCGAACGTTCGCCACATTTAGTGTATCGCCGTTTTGTAACAAGAATGGAGCACGCTTGAGCCTTGTGCTCGAAGTGAGCGTTCGCCGCGTCTTGTGCATCACCGTTTTGTAACCAAGCTCGCCTTAAATGATACATTACAAACAAACGTTACAAGTCAGTTTCCGCCTTTAGAACTGTAATAGTTAAAACCCGTTGAAATACTTGTAACTACAGCCGTTAACAGGGAAAATAATAAAGAGAAAGAAACTATGATAGTTTTGGTGGTATGGAATCCTTAGTGTGTGAGCCTGATTGGCTCTTTACCTTTTTTAGGGTCCCGTACCTTAAAAAGAAAAAAACGGAACCCATAAAGGATCACATCGTTGTCCGTCTTTCTGTCAAGATCCTTTTTCTCAGGCAAAGGTTTACGGTCCCTTGTAGCTCTAAAAAAAATATCAAGTTTCTAAGTCTACGCAATAAAAAATACGGCCATTTTTGCGACATGTTTTGACTTTTGACACTCGCAATAAATAAAAACCTATAGGGTACTTCCCGTTGATCTAGAATCATGAAATTTGGCAAGAAGCAAGGTCTCACAGCACAATTAAAGGAAAAGGTACGAAAATCGTTAGTAGTTTTATCAATTTTTTTTGTTTTTATAAATTTACATTTGCAGTTGGAGAATTGACCATGACGTGCTACGGTGTATGGGAGAACATGTTTTTTGACTACAATGTTAAGTTTGTTTTGGGATAAATCTATCCCAACTACGGAACCCTCATTATGCGTGGTCCGACACGCACTTGACCGGTTTTTATTAACCTTCCACTGAATTAAACTGCCTTTTTTAAATCCCAGATCCAGGATCGTCGAACATCGCTTATTACAACATATATTTTCATAAAAAGGGTAAAAATAAACGGTTCCCTAAGGGGTTGAAACACGTTAATATTTACGTCTATTTCAGCCCGTTTCAACCCGCATAACGTGGCTGGGGGGTGATTTGTTTATTTACTGAAATTTTATTTTTATTGTATCTCATATTTCTGTGAAATGGATAAGGTCGAAAAACAGTTGAATATATAAAAAGATATTACTTTAAAAATATCATAGGTTAAAGTTACCCGCTAAATTATTTAAATATGCTAATATCAAAGAATTTACAGAATAGTATTCACATTGTAAGAAAACCGGTCACGGAACCCTCGGTGCGTGAGTCCGACTCGCTGTCGGACTCACGCACCGAGGGTTCCGTTCCGATTTCTGAAAAAGTGTGCTATTTAGAGACATCGTTTTATTTTTCCTGTAATCTTTACATAAACTTCTATCACATAGAATTATTTCTGATTTTTCTCTTTGCAAACTTCGGAGATAAGGGGGGGGAACGGTATGTTTTTTTACATTTTTCATCAAAAGTCGAATACACTATGCGGCCTAAAAAAAAATAAAAAAAAGTTTGAGAATGTGCAAACAGCGCTCTTTCATATGATAACCCACATGGCCTAGTAGTCCCACTTTGAATTTTTAGGTCCCCCTTTCAGTCCCTGTTGCAAAAAAAAGATAAATATTTTTATATCTTTGTTATTTGCAAAATAGTTGGGTAAACGTCATCTAAAACTATTCCAAATTTCAAGTTGATAGCATTAGTAGTTCTTGAGATATCCAGCTGTGACAAAATGACAGACTGACAGACAGACTGAGTCTCACCATAAGGGTTCCTTTTTTATCATTTTGGTACGGAACCCTAAAAACAATGTGTAAGAATTAAAACGTAAAGAATTCTAACGGCTTTTCAATCGAACCCGTAGCCATTTTATTTCCCGCAATTCTGTCTAAAACCAACATTCCTTTGGCTTTGAATTCACTAACTACGACAGCAAAAGAACAGAAAGTCGAAATAACAAAGAAAGAAAAACCTCATTATCTTTCTTATCAAATAGTGCTCTACATTCGAGCACAAAAGGCGAAGTTAGGCGCAATGGGGCCTATTTCGAGCACTCCATTCGAGTCGGCTCGAGCCATCTCATACACTTCTTTGTGTCGGAAATTGTGCCGAAAAGCGACATCTGTCTGCAAAATGTCCAATTAAAATAGCTCTTTTGTTCTAGTGTGAGAATTAAATAGTTTTCTGAAAGGAAGAGAGGTAGGATGGGATATTGATATTGTAACTATAATTGTGAGAAAAATTTGTACCTGTTTGATCCACTCTCATGCTTTAAATAATGACTGTTCAAAATGATAATGACACAAGGAATGTTTCAGAATGAAGATAATACACACCAACTGTCATTTTGATAAGAACTATAACCAATTGTAATAAAGTTTAATTTTCTTAGTGGTTGAGAATCATTTTGAACAGTCTGTTCGTCCCGATATTTTTGACGCTGATTGTACATACCTAATACCTACTCATGTTACCACAAACAAATATTGGAATATTGAAAATAAATAGGTGGATACAGTATTGTAACGTGTGTAATAAATAAATCAATAAAATAAAATAGCCTTTATTGCTGTTTCTTTCTTACTTACATGCCAATTTACTAAAACTTTTTTACAAAAACAAAAACCGACTTCCAAAAAAAACACTACGAAGTGAAAAATAACTTTAAGTTCGGAAGTCGGTGTCTTTGGATCTGTATTTTAGTTTTTTGCCACCGACTTCGGAAATTAAAGTTATTTTTCACTTTGTAGTGTTTTTTTTGGAAGTCGGTTTTTGTTTTTGTAAAAAAGTTTTTATTTTTCACTTTTTAGTGGTTCAATTTGTAATTTATCTAAGTTACAATAACCCAATGTCAACTGCTCATCACGTTTTACAAAATGTTGCTTTTCCCAATGCAGGGACGTTAATTGTTGAAGAGTTCTCCTAGTAAGAACCAGGAGAACTGGAGCTCATGGTGAAGTCACCATTACCATTATGCATTTTGACGAGCATAAACCATATTAAAGTAATCGAATCGCAACGTGTGATATAATTAGATATAATTGAGTATTTCCGATGCCCATCTGTGGTCTTCATCATCAGTTCCAGTTCACCGAATGGTACTTTCCGAGAGCAGATGCACGAGTTACTATAAAAAATACCGAAATCGATATAGGTGTGCCCATAAAATTTGAGAGTTTCCCTCGATTTCCATGGGATCCCATCATCAGATCCTGACTTGATGATCATGGGACCACTTGGGAAGTATACCCTTTCGAACAAAAAAAGAAAAATCCAAATCGGGCCAGCCATTTTCGAGTAATCGGGGAACATACATAAAAAAAAAATAAAAAAAAAAGGTTCCGACGAATTGAGAACCTCCTCCTTTTGGAAGTCGGTTAAAAAACTAAATTCATTTTGTAATCATTTCTGCCTTGAATGATCGGCAACTGGATTGTTGTGTGGAACAGCTTGTCTTTCGACAAAGGCCTCCTCTAAAGATTTCCACGTATTCCTGTCTCTTGCTAAACGGGTCCATACCGGACCAGCTATTTTCTTGAGGTCATCTTCCCATCTTTTGATTTGTCTGCCTCTATTTCTTTTGCTACCTCTTGGATACCATTCTGTTACTAACTTAGTCCATTTCTCTTTACTTTCTCTTAACATATGTCCCGTCCAACGCCATTTAAGCTGTCTGTGACGTGTGTACCTCAGACTAAATAAAATAACGCTGTCAACAGTGACGTGAGGTCGATTTGGTAAACATGGGTAAACATTTGTGCACTTACTGAGGTGTAGTTTAGTTGTAGTTCGTTGTAAATGTGTGCGTGTGAGCGTCTATGCACAGAGCGAGGTGTAGTTTTGCGCATGCTTCACTGTATTGTTCGCAGCGCTGTCTTGATTTTGTATTTGGTCTGTGTACACGTTAAGTTTTTGTAATGGTTCGGTTGTCATGAAGATTTGTTAGAAGTTTTTGTACGGGGAAATTAGTAACAGATTACGTATTACCACAGATTAATACAGATAAATAAAATAAATATCCTTGGACATTTCACACAACGCCATCTAGTCCCAAGCTAAGTAACCTAATGCAAGCATTAGGTTGCTTAGCTTGGGACTAGATGGCGTTATGGTAACGAGATGGCTGATAAACTACTTATATACATTTTTTTTTGTAAATACATACATATTATAGATAGAAAACATCCGACATGATGTAGATGGGACACTCCGCAGTTTAGGTATGAAGCTACAAGTACGCGGCGAGCCCCGTCCGCGGGGCTAATTCTGTAGGTCAGAAGGTATAAGAGTTAGGTACGCGATAGAAAAAGAGGCAACTTGTAGTTGAATATAACTGTAGGTAATAAGTGTTGTGCGACCTGAATCGCACTTTATTGTGTCGTAGCAAGAGTCGCTTTATATTTAAATGATTTTGTGGAGTGTCCCATCTGTATTAATCTGTGGTATTACCATAATCTCAGATAGATCTACATTTAACTAAAGTTATTTATTGAGACAGGCCACACAACTTTTCCCCTTATAAACATTAAACATTCGTCGCGCGAAAGAAATCTACCAGCAAATGCAAGCCAAAAATGTAATAAACAAGAAACAATACGTAAAATAAATAGCCCTCACAATTATCTAATTTCGGGATCCGTACGGTATTTCAATATGAATGTTGTTCAAACATTGTTGCGTGTGCCAATGTACGTGACCTGTGGCGAAATATGGATCTTAATCGAAATGTACGGTATTGCTGCGATGAGCCTTTGTAAGTGGCGCCACTCTGAAGTGTCAAAGTAAGCTGGTTTTCTTATATTATATTTTAGGTTGTTTCTGTCTACCCGTCACACCGTTCACAACAGAGTGTTATTAAAAAATAGCAGAGATACTGTTGCTACACCAGTCGGAAAATGCAAATAATGATAATGTTTTAACTGTTTGTGAAAACAAAGCGATAGAAAAATTAAATCCTCCATCGGTTCACAACCACAAAACTAAGATCATTCGAATTATACTGCAAGATTTTCAAAATAAAATCGTTTCGGTATTTTTCGATACATATTTAAAGTTTTTTCGTTATAATTCATTGATATATTAAAGGAAGATATGTTACGCGCTAACATCGCAATCACTCAACCTGGACTCGGCGCACGACTACACGCACCGAAACTCACACATCTGTGATCACAGTCGCAAACCTACAGTTACCGATAGATAAGGACAGACATAAGTGCCGGCGCTGTCGTGCAAGCGAAATCGCGTTAGTCACCGAATGTTTACGATTATGAATGACATTGCATTGTCTATCTCTCTCTCACAAACATGGCGAAGCAAACATTAAATATTATTATAATTTTCAACAAATTTAACATTTTGGACAACAAAACGAGTACGAAAACGAGTGAAAAGTAATCCCATGGAACTTGTTTTTGGTTTTTGAACTATTTGTGCACATTTTGAAAACACATGAAGGCATTAGTGCTGCTTATTTTGACTGTTACGGTAATTTTACTAAACGTTCTACACAAACGTCAGTTCCATTGTGACTAAGGTCAATTGTGTGCGTTAAAACAATTTATGCGGTCCACGTCGAGGAGCGCGAACCTTATCTTCCAAATTTATATATCAATGATAAAATCCTACTAATATTTCCAAAATCTATCTTGCACTGATAATGAGGAGAGGGAACGCTTGAAACAAACTCCGCGGTGACAAATTAACCAATATCAAATCTTTCAATTTACAGAAACCAATGTACCGCCGCCGGACCTCACAGATTTTGCTCGCATTGTTTCAAGAGTATTCGGTTCTTATAAATTTCAATCCAAAAATATGTGAAAGAACAAAAATCCAAGTCATGTTACACAGTAAATGGAAGATTCAATCTAGTAAAAGATACGTTGCATACGTTTTTTCATGCTTACTTTTGTAAATATAACATCAAAAGTCACACACACACGCCATTATCACCTTAACCCGTCGCACGCCAGACACAATCGGTTTTTTATTGTTATCTGCAAACCGGTGTCAATCGACGTTTAAAGAGTCGAGAGTGGTTCATTTATATCTATGTACAATGTTCATGCTAACATCAACTGAAATTTATTACGTTAGCTCTCCATTGCCTCTTACCTCCGTGGTTCGAGTATATTGTACAAACAACGTCTTGTGTGGTCTCGAGAATGTTACTCTCCCGTCAATATTGGTTCTAGATGAAAAAGGGGCCCACATTTTTCCTTTACTATAGGACTAACCCTCGACAGAGAATTTGCTGTTCTATACACACTGTCGAGTTATGTACGGAACAGCTGACTTTTTACTGATAGATAGACAGACAGACATCGCGGCATCGGAGCAACACAATATTGGTATGAAACACCTAGCTCGAAGAATATCTGAAAAAAAAAAAAATGTTATGTTTTGGCGTGAGTTCCCCAAAGTGTTGTAAACCGTGTCGGGCCTGCATACAATTTTCAGATGAATAAGACTTCTCAGACGAAGCCCAGAATATTTGGGGCGGTGTAATGGAGAGCGGTGACGCTATGAATTTGTTATGACGTGACCCTTTACGTGACCATGACTTGTTCAATTTCGGGAGGGGCTTGTGGCTAAGTAATAACAGCCGCACGGGTCGATCGATCAGGTTAAGCTACGCTTGTACGGTTGCTCCGTGGATGGGTGACCGTCTTTATACACCAAGATAACTCCGTGCCTTGTGCACGTTAAGCCGTTGGTCCCGACTGTCATTCGTACGTCGACGTAAAAAAATCGCGGCGGGATTTTATCGCACACTGGATTTTCAACTCTCGGTGTTGAGCCGAGCTTCGAGAATCCAACCTAACAAAAACAGAGTGCATCCCAGCGCGACGAAAAACACACTGTTGGATTTTCAACTCCCGGCGCTAAGCAGAGCGTTGAAAATGCAGTGCTCGAAAAACAATCGGCTAACAGTATGCCTAGCTGCAGCTAAATGTCCCGAGCAACCGTGGAGCTTCTTGCCGGCTCTTCTCCATAGGAAACGACCAATTGGAACCATGCACCTAGCTTCTGACGTTTCATAAGTGCCAGTGTAGGTTTATGTGAAATAAAATATTTGGAATTTTTCTGATTATGAATTTGTTTTTTATTTTGGAACAAAAGCAAGGAAAAATCTTCATTTCCCTCAGTTTTCTCAAAAATATAGTTTTTAAGACAAAGTTGTTTCAATATTATCACGCTAAACATTTCTTGAACATCGTATTTCATACCTAATGACGTCATAAATGGTGAGATAACGCCTTTTTATGACTACCCACATTAATTTATGTCCCAAGTTTTATTAAAATGCATTTGATCTGTACTGAAATGCGAACATAAAATATATTCTCATTAACGAATAAAATATTAATAAATTTTAAAAAGTAGACGTAAATTACTGTGTACAGAATAAATGTAGGTATTTTTATATTTACAGTTACAGATAAATAAATACAAATATTTATTCTGTTTTCTTAAGTTTTGCGTAGGAGTTCTCATCAATTTATTAGTTTATCATCAAAATCTACTATCACATCTCAACTAATATTGTAAATGTAAAAGTTTGTACAGCCATTTCACAAAATTTTAACCAAATTTTAATATCGTACACGATGTGTGCACTCGGACATCGGGAGGCGGGAAAAAATGGCACAGGTCCTACTTCGATGGGCGCTCGCTCGCTCGCTGTAATAATCGGTGTCCGCTTATGCAACGTAATTTATTCTAATTTAGAGTTGGCTCTTAATAACGCAGAAAAGCTGAACAGATTTGGAACAAATCTGGGACATAGATAGACTATGCCCTGTTTTGTCAGAGTGCATGTAGTCGTTCACTAATAAAGTTATTTCATTTGACTTCTATAGGATTCTAGTTAGACCGCAGGCAACAGCCGACTCCTAATGTATTGCAATATCTACCTAATTTATTGTGACAGTGTCCTATTCAATGCGATTCAAATAAAAATAGGAACGTCAATGAACTCTATCTGTCAAAATTGTTGATTGAAAATTACGGTTTGCAAAGAAAACTTATTTGCGTATCAATAACGTTTTTTTTTTTTGTTTAACAGAGTCTTATTTAATGAAAGTGAAAAAGACATCAAAAAAATTATTTTTAGTTAGTTTTTTTAAAAATATACTACTTTCTTTCATATTTTCATTGTTGGCAACAATTTTTTTTCAAATTCTTCGTTCATGATTCGTAAATAAATGTTATTTAAAAAATATCTTGTTTTGCTCACCTACCCAATTTATTCGATTTGACAGCTATGACGTCACAACATGGCGCTAAGTCGATTCTATTTTTATTTGAAACGCATTGTATTTAAAATCCTAATTATTCTATTCCAATAAGATTAAAATCTTACCTGTAAGCCAAGTCCCATTGAAAGGCTTATAATGGTCTCCCAACACATCGTGCAGCGTCGGTCTCCTACCCCTGACCCTGCCGCCGTCACCGGCCGGCGTCAGCAGCGCGATGCTGAAGACGATCAGGCCCAGGACTGCTGCGATCACCAGCAGGGCGATCAGGATACCTCGCCAGTTTCGCTGCGTTGGCGTCGCTGCTGCTAACTCCTGGAAAAAAAGAGGTGGTCATTAAGGTGATACGAGACGAGACTGTCTTAAGGGGGCTGCGCAGTGCCGCTGGGGTCGCGGGTTGTCTGAAGGGGTTACCGCGGCCCTGGCATAGGCCACTGAAGGAACACGGGTGGGTTTTAGTCAGTAAAAGTCTGACACGCCCTTCCGCTCCACCCAGAGCGGGAGAAGTTATTTGATGATTTCCCACCCTCAAAAAAAAAAAGAAAAAAAAAAAAAAAAAAAAAAGGGGGCTGCGCAGTGGTAGCCCGCGAAATTTAATCTTTTTTGGGTTTTTTGCAATTTGGACCATAAAAATCATCAATACATATTAGATAATTAGATTTGCCGTGGTTTGATCTGATTTCGGAAATCACACCAAACCACGGGAAATCTAACTTAGAGAGATGTATTGATGTTTTTATGGTTAAAATAATTATGTAAATACATATGTTTAATTGTCGCGTATCATATTTTAATAAAGATACAACCTGCTGGTCGATTCTGTAAACATCTCACCGTGAAAACTTGCGTGGAGCGAGCTGTCAGTGTCAATCCACCTGATGCTAGGATGGACCAAGCACATTTTTACAGTCATAATCGAGATTTTAATAATATTTTTTAATGCTATTCTAGTGATCATTTTATATTATTTCAAAGCTAGTATTTAAGTGTCTAAACATTACTATTTAGGGGTTTTTTTTTCTAAAATTGCAAAACAGAAATTGAGTTTTGTCTGAATTTCTATTTGACTATTTTATTTCAAAACCCTCTAAATAGTAATGTTTAGACACTTAAATACTAGCTTTGAAATAATATAAAATGATAACTAGGATAGCTTAAAAAATATTATTAAAATCTCGATTATGACTGTAAAAATGTGCTTGGTCCATCCCTAGCATCAGGTGGAATGTCACTGACAGCTCACTCCACGCACACTTCACTTAAGTTTTCACGGTGAGATGATATTACAAAATAGCATTGCTGACATGCATCTGCACATTGCATAAAACGCAAGAAAATATGAATTTCGCGCTACCACAGCGCATCCTCCATAACATTTTTAGGGTTCCGTACCAAAATGGTAAAAAAGGAACCCTTATGGTGTGACTCAGTCTGTCTGTCTGTCTGTCTGTCACAGCTTCATATCTCAGGAACTACTAATGCTATCAACTTGAAATTTGGAATAGTTTTAGATGACGTTTACCCAACTATTTTGCAAATAAGAAGTAAATAAAAATATTTATAATTTTTTTGCAACAGGGACTGAAAGGTGGTCTTAAAAATTTAAAGTGGGGCTACTAGGGCATGTGGGGTATCATATGAAAGAGCGCTGTTTGCACATTCTCAAACTATTTTTGACTTTTGTTGAAAAATGTAAAAAAAAAATACCGTTGCCCCCCCCTTATCTCCGAAGTTTGCAACGAGAAAAATCTGAAATTATTTAAAGTTTATGTAAAGATTACAGGAAAAATAAAACGATGTCTCTAAATAGCACACTTTTTCAGAAATCGGAACGGAACCCTCGGTGCGCGAGTCCGACTCGCTCTTGCCGGTTTTTTTAAATGTTTTGTAGTTTTGACGTGACAAGGTCTCGCTTAATGCTCAAGAGACACGCGGCTTGCGACAGTAACTGCGGAGCCCTGCCACACGCTGGAGGACTGACCGGATTTAGGTACTTCCGATATAGTCGGGACATTAGGCAACCGAGCCATTTTATTATTTATTTATTTATTCACTTCGGACAACAATAGTCCATTTTATTAGTAAAATACCTCAAAACAATAAAGTGGGCGACTGAGGCAGGATGTGCGTTATACGTCTCTAGCACATCTCGCGCGGCTTCGCCCGCATGGATGTTGGGAAATATCCCACGGGAACGTACTACCGGGAATTCCTTCCTTATTCCTTGTCTACATTATAAAGGGAACCTCTGTGCAAAATTTCAGCTTTCTAGGTCCAAGGGTTTGCGCTGGGCGTTGATGAGTCAGTCAATCAGTCAGTCAGTCAGGACTTCTCTTTTTATTTATATACAACGTGTAACGTTAAATGCGCAAAACCTCTTAAGGGGTCATTGTACTCATCATTATGAACAACTTTTATTATGGGACCAAACCTGAAATCGCGAAAAAAAAACAGGGGTTCAGTACATTTTGACGAATTATGCGAACATAAATGTACTGAACAGCTGATTTTTTTTTCGCGATTTCAGGTTTGGTCCCATAGTAAAAGTTGTTCATAATGATGAGTACAATGACCCCTTAAGAGGTTTTGCGCATTTAGCGTTACACGTTGTATATATCGACGCAAAAAAGCGGAAACGTAGTAACCCACAAAATGGAAAATGTTCACCAGAGCCGAAAAACTTTTGAGATTTCAGAAAAAAATTCATATCTCCTTTATTATTAAACCTACAAGTGCCATTCTTTTAACGTAAATTTATTTTGTGATCCTTTATCAAGACGAACACTTAAAGTCTACTAGAAGTTACGTTTGATCTATATTTCTGTGGGTTACAGCAATTGCACTTTTTTTTTTGTTACGATAAAACGCTGTAAATGAAATGGATAAATGTATGGGCCAATCCAAATCAAGTGTTTTCCTTTAAAGCCAAATTGCTGTAACTACTTACCACAATGTATTTCTTTTGCCTTATTTTGACTTAAATGCAATATAATCCACGTAAACAGATGTACTGAAATGCCTTTACTGTTAGAAGTTAGAATGGATGGTAAAATTAAAACGATGTAAGTATAGAATGACATTTATCTAATGACTTTTTAAAATGTTTAAAACAAAAATCACTACAGAGTCATGTCGTTGTCTTATTGGAAATATAAATGAGATCAAAAATAAAACATAACAAAACTCTAAAAAGTGCCTTCGTAGCTTAATTTAGCCTAAATATAAAATAAAATCAACTTAAACAAAACAATAATTACTTCTAAACTTGCAAATTAAAGTTAAGTTTCAGGTTTATACGATTCCACATTTTGTATGTAAGTTCTTTTTCAGGTTCAACCATACTACAGTTACCTAAATTTTTAGTATTTAAGTTCTGTTTCAGGTTCATACATAATAACAGCTACCCACAAATTAAAAATGACAAAATCTATATAAGGTCCCATTAAAATAGATGGACAAATTTTCACAGGGTGTTCTACCCATAAATATGAACAACTTTCAATATAGAACTAACTCTGAAAAATCAGCTGTTCAGTACATTTATCTACACCAAACTTATCAAAATGTAGTGAGCAGCAGATTTTTTTTTCACGATTTCAGGTTTGGTCCCATAGTAAAAGTTGTTAATATTCATTCATCCTGTGAAAAATTGTCCATCTATTTTAATGGGACCTTGTATACCTTTGATCACAACACAAATTATTATTCAACATGCTCAATTATTCAATTCCCCTTTTCATCATTATCTTGAATATCAGTCACATCTTCTTCGTCTGTATCTACTAAAGAATCCTTTGCTTTGTTATTAATTTTTAAATTCTTGTATTCTTTAGCGAATCTTGAAGGAATAATATTTCTGTCAACGAGATTTTTTAAATCTTTGTATTTGTTGGCAGATATACCTAACTGTGTGGGATATAAATTTTTCTTAAAGCCAACCATACCTTCTAACGGAAGTAAAGGAATTTTTGTAGCTTCAGCGTCAGGCAACATTGAGTTTTTAATGTATATCACATCCGGTTCTAATTTCTTGAAAGTGGCAATATTTAGTTTTGATATTGCAAGTTCCTTTTTTTTTAATGTTTCGTTAACAACATCATCAAATCCAATAAAATCTTTACCCGTTAATACTTCAACTTTATATGGCTCTGGATGTTGACGTGCAACTTCCATTATAGTTGGCCATTGCGACTGCGCCCATATTGTAGATTTTCTTATTTTGGTCTCTAAGTGGCATTTAAGTATGGCCAGGAATCAAATAGTTGACTTGAATGGTCTTTATGTTATTGCACTGAGATAGGGCATATCGGATCATGCTAAGGACGGATTTATTTTTATTTTGGCCGTAGCAGGAATCACAGTAGAGCAGTAATGTTTTTACTGAACCACATGAGTCTAAGTTTTTGATGTATTTGTATAAGCACGTACAAATTTCGTTAGTGCCACGATGTGCATATGCCTCTGTCCATACGTTACAGTATCCTTTCCTAGTAGTACTTTCATATATCGTAAAATTATACACATCGAATTTACGACTGTAGTACAGCATCATTGAATCTCCGGAGTGTTCAACACTTTTTGCATATCGAAACTTGCACATATACTTGCACTCTTATCTTTACCGTGTACAGTTTGATGATATTTGAACCTTTTGTATGACTCGTCTTTTTCTTTTACATGTCTTTCTATTTTTGCTTTTGCTTCTTCAGTGTCCTCTTCATTGTTAATTCTACAACATAAAGAACACTTATCTTTCTTAGGAACGTGAAATCCAATATTATGTGACCCTGTCCAGTCTTTTCTTCTTTGGTGACTGTTAAGGTTCCAAAAATATGAGAATAAACTTTGACGTCTTTCCTCAGATATAATGCCACACTCATTTCCACACTTTTCCTAAGCATGGATTAGGTTTTATTGATTTACCTTCAACTAAATCTCCTTTAGCATTGGTATAAGTTTCTCCCATTTGCCTCTTTTCCTTATTTTCTTTCCGAATTGTAGTTTTGCTTATTTTTTTCTCAGCGGAAATATTATAATGATCATCGTTAGTTTCAGTGTTTCTTTTAATTTCAACGTCTTTCTTTATCTTTTTCTTTTCTTGTTTTTTTTTTAACTTTTCGTTTTTTATCTGTAAGTGATACATTAACGTAATATTTAACTATTATTTAGTTTTTATTTAAACGGATTTCTACGTGTCAATAGAGTTGTGTTAAAATTATTAAAAATAATACTTTAATTTCTGTTATTAAATAGAAGATAATACAAACCCTTTTTTTCATCATTCAATAAGTCCGAGCTTTCTTCAGTATAATATTCCTCGCTAGAAGCTTCAGAAGGGAATGCCTCATCTAATAAGAGTTGGTCAAGATCCTCATCTGACATGTAATCGAGGTAGGATTTATCGTAATGTTCACAGCTGGGTAAATTTACAGCGATCGTATTATCTTCAGGTGTAACTACTATTTCATCTTCATCAATGATATTGTGTTGTATCACAATTTTTTCATATTTGTTACTATCACCTTGACCTCTATTCTTCATTGTGGGCTCATCATGTAGCTCGGGATGTATTGTAATTTCCAAAGATTGTTCTAAAATATTTTTTTTTTCTTAAAGTTGGCATCATAGGAACCACAATTTCTCTTAGTCTAATCAACTACCGAGGTAGTTGATTAGACTAAGAGAAATTGTGGTTTTATCCAATTTATTTATTTCAAAGACATTCATAATCTAATTTTAATTATAATAACTAAATTTCTACTTACGTTTCGAAACGACACCAGTCACACGGAGAAATTAGATCACAGCAAACACAACACACTCTGTCGACTGTCGCGTAGTGACTGAGCGACGTGGTAAGTCGCCAGCCATAGTGGCGCGAACGCTTGTTAAAATGGCGGTAAGTCTACATTATCAGCATTCAACGACTGTATTACAAAGGGCATAAATGTGCAAAATCCTAGAATGTAGACGTTTTAAATTGGCGTAATTGATAGCTGTCTATATTACTATGCTCGTGTGAACTGTAGTAAACCAGACTAGTAACAATTTCTCATCTATTATATTGTAGTAAACGCGGTGCGTTACTATTTTCTTATATGCAAAAACGCTGTAACCCACACTGCTTAAAATTTCAACAGCGCTGTAACTACCGGAATCAAAAATTTTCAAAATGATGAATTGGTGTAAATGCTAAATGATTAAAAATGCAATTTTTTATGCTATTTACAGCAACTGTTTAGGTGTTCCCTTAAAAAATAGGGTTGATTTTAAACGCTGTACAAAATTTTCTATTGGTACTACGGGAGTCGGACCAATCGACGCAGAATTTTTTTCTGATTCCGAATCTGCAATAAAAAAATTTGACTTGGGTGCGGGTTACTACGTTTCCGCTTTTTTGCGTCGATATGTTACCGGCAATCTGTATAATACAGGTATTCTATACAATACCTAGGCAATGTATAGAATACCTGGGGCGTCCAGGCAATGTATGAAATATTATGAATATTAATGTCCGTTACATACTTTGCCTAGGTAATGTATACAAATCCCAGGGATTGTATAGAGTACCTGCTGGTCCACCGGCAATGTGTAAAGTAAATACATTATGGTCTGTATTTTTCAAAGTTAGGTGCTATTTGTCTCCGACCAGCGGTTTTAGTTAGGAAGAGCTCGTGGCTAAGTTATAACAGCCGCACGGGTCGATCCATCAGATTAAGCTACGCTTACCGCGGTTGGTCCGTGGATGGGTGACCATCTTTACATACCGAGACTCCTCCGTGCCTCGGAAAGCACGCTAAGCCGTTGGTCCCGGCTGTCATTTGTACATCTTTGACAGTCGTTACGGGTCGTCAGAAGCCCGAAAGTCAGACCACCAGTCTTACCAAGGGGTATCGTATTGCCCAGTTATTGGGTTGTGGAGTTCAGATAGGCAGTTGCTTCATGTAAAATACTGGTATTCAGCTGCATCCGGTTGGACTGGAAGCCGACCCCATCGTATAGTTGGGAAAAGGCTAAGCAGCTTGAAATAGGTGCAAAAACTGCCACAGAACCGAGTTAGCCAACCCCGACTCTACGTGGTACTTGTTTGGCCTATCTCAAGAGTGTTTTTTAGAGCCGGAGGTGCGCAGGGAGAGCAGCCTCCGCCCGCGGCAATAAAGCGAGCATAGGTGCTTGCGCCTTATTACTAGTTATTACGCAAGGGTGAAGAGGCTGCACTTCCCGTAGCGCCGGAGAAGATGCGATTCTCAACTTGCTAGCGGCAGGCTAGGCACCTGCAACAAATACAATGCCAATGGCAATGTCTGTACAACAGCTTGGTTTATTCGGTGTAGATAATAAAGTTCGTCATCTGTTTTTTTTAAGACGTATATCTGCCTAGCCTTTTCCCAACTATGTGGGGGTTGGCTTCCAGTCTAACCGCATGCAGCTGAATACTAGTATTTTACATGGAGCGACTGCCTAACTGACCTCCATAACCCAGTAACTGGGTAATACGATACTCCTTGGTAAGACTGGTTGTCAGACTAAAAGGGCTGCTGACGACCCGTAACGACTGTCAAAGATCCACGAATGACAGTCAGGACTAACGGCTTAACGTGCTTTCCGAGGCATGGAAGAGTCTCGGTATGTAAAGCTGGTCCCCCATCCACGGACCAACCGCGGCAAGCGTAGCTTAACCTGTTGGATCGACTCGTGCGCCTGTTATTATTTAGCCACGAGCTCCTCTAGAAGACTACAGCTAGTATATTGCGAGCACATAGTATATTACACACATTGCCAGCTGCGCATTCGGTACTGTATAGAATGCCTAGGCAAAGTATAAAATCAATAATATTTCATACATTACCGTTTCAGGTATTCTATACATTGCCTAGGTATTGTATAGAATACCGGATTATACAGATTGCCGGTAACATAATTATAGATAGACTAGCTTTTGCCCGCGGCTTCGCCCGCGTGGAAGTCGGAAAATGTCCCATGGGAACGTACATGTGGAAAACATAGGGCCGTCCGATATAACTGTGCAAACTCAAATCGCTACGATATATCGTTACCGTGTATAGTAGGCATAAAGCTACCAGTCGGCATGATTTTTTCCGACATCTTCAACAGTCGTCGTCATATTTCAGCCAATTTACACAAAACCATAATGAATTACACCGAATCACTCCGTTCATTGGAGAAAACCGTATGAAAATCCGTTCGGTACTTTTTGACATTATCGCATTCAAACAGACACACTTACGCGGCGGGGGGACTTTGTTAATTACTTAAAATTTATTATGCCAGTCACGCTCTAATAACAAATAACTTTTGTCCGAGTGTCCACTCGTTCAAATAATTTCCTCGTAAAAACTTCGAATGAAATAAAGACTAAATGTTACCTCAAGATTCGAACTATGACTACATTTCCAATCCCTTAAATCTCTTAAAAAGAGGTAGTTACACAAACATTTGTCAACCCCTATTGTACCCCCTCAAAAACGCTGTACCACATATTTCTTTATTTCCTACCAAAAGCATAAATTTGAATTTTCATATCCCTACCTTAAGAAATGCTGGGTTTCCCATCTTTCATCCCTTATATCACCCCTTGTAGTATTGTTTTTGAAAGTTTCCTGTGTCCTTTCCCAAGATGCTATATAAAGCCTTGCCAAATTTTGTCGAAATCAGTGCAGTTTTGTAAATTTTAAAATCAACCCCTATTTTACCCCCTTAGGGGATGATTTTTCAAAAACGCTGAACCGCATATTTCTTTGTTTCCTATCAAAAGCATACATTTTAATTTTCACATCCCTAACTTAAGAAATACTGAGTTTCCATACAAACTTTCATCCCCTATATCACCCCCTGTAGGATTATTTTTAAGACAAAAAGTAGTTCATGTCCTTCCCCAGGATGCTATATAAAGCTTTGCCAAATTTTATCGACGTCCGTGCAGTTTTGTAAATTTTAAAATCAACCCCTATTTTACCCCCTTAGGGTATAATATTTCAAAAACGCTGAACCGCATATTTCTTAATTTCCTACCAATAGCATGAATTTGTTATCCCTAACTTTAGAAATACTGGGTTTCCCTTACAAACTTTCATCCCCTATATCACCGCCTGTAGTATTGTTTTTGAAAGTATCCTATTTCCTTTCCCAGGATGCTATAAAAAGCCTTGCCAAATTTTGTTGAAATCCGTGCAGTTTTGTAAATTTTAAAATCAACCCCTATTTTACCCCCTTAGTGGATGATTTTTCAAAAACGCTGAACCGCATATTTCTTTATTTCCTATCAAAAGCATACATTTTAATTTTCACATCCCTAACTTAAGACATACTGATTTTCTCATACAAACTTTCATCCCCTATATCACCCCCTGTAGGATTATTTTTTAAGACAAAAAGTAGGCCATGTCCTTCCCCAAGATGCTATATAAAGCCTTGCCAAATTTTATCGAAATCCGTGCAGTTTTGTAAATTTTAAAATCAACCCCTATTTTAACCCCTTAGGGGATGATTTTTCAAAAACGCTGAACCGCATATTTCTTTATTTCCTACCAAAAGCATACATTTTAATTTTCACATCCCTAACTGAAGAAATACTGAGTTTCCCATACAAACTTTCATCCCCTATATCACCCCCTGTAGTAATATTTTTGAAAAAATAGTATGCTATGTCATTCCCCAGGATGCTATATACAGCCTTGCCAAATTTTGTCGAAATCCGTGCAGTTTTGTAAATTTTAAAATCAACCCCTATTTTACTATATTTTACCCCCTTAGGGGATGATTTTTCAAAAACGCTGAACGGCATATTTCTTAATTTCCTATCAAAAGCTTACATTTTAATTTTCACATCCCTAACTTAAGACATACTGATTTTCCCATACAAACTTTCATCCCCTATATCACCCCCTGTAAGATTATTTTTGAAAAAAAAAGTAGCCTATGTCCGTCCCCAGGATACCATCTATAGCCTTGCCAAATTTTATCGAAATCCATTCAGTGGTTTAGGCGTGAAAAGGTAACAGACAGACAGACAGACAGACAGACAGACAGACAGACAGACAGACAGACAGACAGACAGACAGACAGACAGAGTTACTTTCGAATTTATAATATTAGTATGTTTCCTATCAAAAGCTTACATTTTAATTTTCACATCCCTAACTTAAGACATACTGATTTTCCCATACAAACTTTCATCCCCTATATCACCCCCTGTAAGATTATTTTTGAAAAAAAAAGTAGCCTATGTCCGTCCCCAGGATACCATCTATAGCCTTGCCAAATTTTATCGAAATCCGTTCAGTGGTTTAGGCGTGAAAAGGTAACAGACAGACAGACAGACAGACAGACAGACAGACAGACAGAGTTACTTTCGAATTTATAATATTAGTATGTTTCCTATCAAAAGCTTACATTTTAATTTTCACATCCCTAACTTAAGACATACTGATTTTCCCATACAAACTTTCATCCCCTATATCACCCCCCGTAAGATTATTTTTGAAAAAAAAAGTAGCCTATGTCCGTCCCCAGGATACCATCTATAGCCTTGCCAAATTTTATCGAAATCCGTTCAGTGGTTTAGGCGTGAAAAGGTAACAGACAGACAGACAGACAGACAGACAGACAGACAGACAGACAGACAGACAGACAGAGTTACTTTCGAATTTATAATATTAGTATGGATAACTGTTATAAGCAACGACCGCTGGTACCGTAGTTATTTATCGTGGCAAGATGTCGAAACCCATCACGTTTAACAGACACGATGAGATATATTAGTTTACACAAAAAAACTGTTTTCTTTTCTGTGCGTAATAGTACATTATGATATAAGTGCGGTAAGTTGAAAATTACAACCGAGGCGATATTGCTAGCCCGAGCCGTAGGCGAGGGCTACAAGAAAGCAGAGGCTGTAATTATCAAAGCGCACGTATATCATACGACGTTTTATAACATATTTGCGAGGAAATAAATAAAACTAGGACTTTCTTAAACGAATAAATCTTTAAAAAAACTTTTTAACAAAAAAAAAAACCGACTTCCAAAAAGCACTACAAAGTGAAAAATAACTTTGATTTCGGAAGTCGGTGTCTTTCGTTTTTTTATTAACTTTCTTTTTTTTTGCCACCGACTTCCGAAATCAAAGTTATTTTTCACTTTGTAGTGCTTTTTGGAAGTCGGTTTTTTTTTTTGTTAAAAAGTTTTTATTTCTCGCTTTTTAGTGGGTCTGTTTATAATTTGTATAAGTTACAATAGTCTAATGTCAATTGCTCATCACATGTTACAATATATTGCTTTTCCCGATGCTGGGACGTTAAGTGTTGAGGAGTTCTGCTGGTAAGAACCAGGAGAACTCCTCAACAACCACTCACCACACGCATTGTGCGACGAGCGGAAATTGCTTAGCAACCATATTAAAGTAATCGAATCGCAACCCGTGAAATATTTATCATTGAGTAGTTCCGGTAGCCATCTGTGGTCTTCATCATCAGTTCCACTTCACCAAGTGGTGCTTTCCGAGAGTAAATGCACGAGCTACTATAAAAAATACCCAAATCGCTATAGGTGTGCCTATAATATTTGAAGAGTTCCTTCGATTTCTCCAGGATCCCATCATCAGAACTGGATTTTGACAAAAATGGGACCATTTGGGAAGTATACCCTTTCCAACAAAAAAATAATTTTTCAAATCGGTGGGCAAGCGACGGAGTTATGCGCGAACAAACATAAAAAAAAAAAAAAAAAAAAAAAAAAATACAAACATCCGAATTGAGAACCTCCTCCTTTTTTAGAAGTCGGTTAAAAACACACTTTCTGAAAATGAATTTGGATCTTTGCTTGTTTTCCATAAGATGAAATTTTGATACGCTTGTAAGTATAAATATCGGTCGATTTTTCAGGCAAGAGGCTTAGAGTAGCCTTTTTCGCTGCCTCTGAGACTTCTGGCGGTGTCGAATTAATAAATTCATCATTACTTGACGACATTTTCAAATAAAAACAATACAGCGAAAAGAAAAAGCGCGTGGAATAATTTTTACTTGTTCACAAATTAGCGATGCGCGCGCATCAGCGTTTTTTTTTTAAAGGAGAGGCACAAAAACAACCAGTATTACTAATAAAGTAAATTAATATTTTTTTGTTTGTTGTTGTTGCAATTTATTGTCAAAATGAATTAAATTAAAGAATTAATTCTTTAATTTAATTAATGTTTATTTTTTATATTTTATCTCCCAAAGTTAATTTTATTCATAAAATGTTGACCACTTTTCTGACATAAAAACTCTTTGCTGAGATTTAAAAAGTACCGTTCGTTTTAAACGGAGCATCTTGATAAACCTTACGTTTTACCTTATTAAAAAGAAACCCGTGCGTTTTACATTACAATTACGCACAAGTACGTAATAACATACATTACGATATTGAAATTCGTGAAATAAGAGACCCTTTACGAGCAAATGTGTTATAAAAACACTTACGAGCATGGAACACGCGATCCGCAACGCAGATCTGCGAGCCACTATAGTCTGTTCCAAAAGTGTCTGATGAAAGTGTAAACAAAACCTACATAGGTAATCACTGCTGGGACACATGCCTTCTCGCTGTGAGAGGGAGTGGGCTGTAATCCACCACGCGGGCCCAGTGCGGGTTAGTAGATGTCACATGTCTTCGAATTTTTGGTTCTAGGACATGCCGGTTTCCTCACGATGTTTTCCTTCACCGTTTTGAGAGCAGCGGTGATGAAATTATTTACACAAAGTAAAGCGTCTGTTTGGTTCCAGCCCACTACTGCAACTTGTAAGTCGGAGCCCTTACCACCACTGCTCTAAAACTGCTCTAAAACAAATCACTCACTCAAGGGAATTAGTCACACATTCACCTGTATTTAGCAGTTTTCAATTTTATCTCTCACCACATTTTTCAACAATTATTATTTCAGTATCATTATTGAATTGTATTTGAAAAATCATCTACGAAAATTAAGGTTATAAAATAAACCTCAACTGTCAAATGAAAAGGTGATTCAAAATTAGAATTTCGGGTACAGTCCGCGAGGTCTAAGCTGAGCTTTGCATTTGTGTGAGTGCATATAGATAGTTTAAGTGTGATGTCCGGCATAGAGCGCGACGCGTTCTTTGTTTGGCTTAAAACCGGTTTATACTGCTTTTTGGCAATCGGCTTTTTTATTTTAGTACGAGAGGCCATGACCAAAACCATGTCGCATCGTTGTAAAACGTAAAACGATAAGACGATTGAGGAATTTTGTCATGGGCTCTTGTACGATTTTGGTGATCACTCACACAAATGGAAAGCTCAGCTTACGCCTCGCGGACTGTATATTATTCAAACAATCAAATCAAAGCACTCAATTTGTAAGTGGAACTACAAATTAACATCCGCAGATAGGTTTTTTCAATGCACAGTAACTAAAATATTAATTTAATATGACTAAATGGAAAAAAGAGTAAAAGAACATACTTTTTAAATTTAAATAATATTAAATTAGGTATCGCTAATATCATCATTGTTGTCTGTCTGCAGTTACAAGAAAATTTTACAAACAAAAAGGTATTCTTAAAAAAAATTTGCAACCTATGGATTAGTGGACAGGGATACAAGTGAAAGAAAAATAATTACCTTACTAATTATTGTAACTTCAATAATTTGATATTTGATATATTTTATTTATTTTTTTTATTTTTGATATAAATTACCGTTTATTATCAGTAATTTTTTCAGTTTAAGTTGAAAGCTTAAATTCAAGAAAGATTTTTTTTTATTTCGCAAATGCGTTCCGTTTTTAGCAGGACCGGTTTATTATTAAGTTGCATTGAACATTAGTTCTGACACAAAAATTAATATATGTATTTCTTGCACGTCTTTCCTTGTTAAGAGTTTATTGTAGGTAAATATTTTTAAAACTATACCACATTGTCGGCACTATAGGTCTTTTGTAAGGAACCAATTCTTTCATAAATAATATTGTTTTTTTTTTTTTGATAAAGCCTTGTGCAAATCAGCAGACCGAAGGCAATTCTCGCGCAAATCGAATTCGATTTTGTCGTTCGGCTCGTACTTTTCCCTCGTATTAGCTATTCTCGCCATATCGATTCTAACATTTCTCGCATTAAAGCCACGCGACATGCCTTAGTTTACATGCGACATGAAGATATGAGATAACTTCATTGCGACTGGTGGCGCGGTCGTACCAACGTCAATGTTGTGTCATTCATGATTGTGTCAATTGCGGAAGAAAATAATAAATATCTTTTAACAAAATGTGTTACGAGTTCATAAACATTTAAAATACGCTGCGATTGCCACAACAAGGAAAACCACACGAAGAAAGCTTCAAGCCTCCGCTAAAGTTGACAACTATGCACTATTTGTGCGCCGTCGATTGATCACACAGACACATCTGAGATACAAAAGCGGAAGGCGCCGGCTTCTAAAACCAGTCAAATGGATGAGGACGGCTTTGCTCTGGTTGAGGGCAAGAATGGTTGATCGCGTCGCTACCACAACAAATGCGGCATCACTCTTGTAAGCGAGGATTTTTGAATTGCAGTGCTCACCATCCTCCTGCATATTTCCTAGTTGGACCCCACAGACATCGAGGGAGAAGGAGCTAACGCCAAATCAGTACCGATGGAAGGACGTTGCTACATCCTCGAGGTTCCGCGCTGCAAAAAGCCGCCGCTCCCGCCAGGCAAAATTCTGGGCTAAGGACCACCATTGTATGTAGATGTTACAGGGAAGCAGAACAAACCCGAGTGTGGTGTGATAATAATTATGTTTTTGTGGTTTACTAGTTTATGAATGTATGCTAGTCTGTGATGTACGTATGTAAAGGGTCTTTTGTAACCTGAATTATGATATACCTACCTATTACGACAGGGCCATCAACATGATACATAATTTCAAAAGCATTTCAAACAATAAAGATTTCAAATATATGTTTTATTTTTCTTCACTAAGAAACTTATAGCTAATAAAAATACTGGACCTAAACACTACAATATAAGAATCACTAGTTTACATGATTAGTCGGCGTCATGTGTGGTGCGCTGTTCAGTGGCCAGCTTAACGGTACTTTTCCACCAGATGCTACGTTGCTATGGATTCGTTTGATATCCACCAATCATATTCATTGGTCCACATAGCATAGCACTGGTGGAAACAGGTTCAACAGGTAGCTATTACAATCTTCTTCACTTCAGCGGCGCAACTTCATGGCATATCTTACTCGCTCCGCTACACGTCTTAGCATTAGTAAATAAATAAATAATAAGTAAATAAAATCATTTATTTTCAGGTAAATTACACCCATTGCCAGACATCTCAAATAAATCAAATAAAAATAAAAATAAATCAAATAAAATTAAAAACAGATCAAATTAAATTAAAATAAACCAAAATAACAAAACAACGGAAAACGGAAATTAGTGGAAACTGTCACATAGTTTCGTAGCTTAGCTTTCACATACTCGCAGCATAGCTGCATAGCACATCTTCGACAGACGTTCGTCCAGCACTTTCACCACAAACAAAATATTGAAATTCGTGTTGTGAGGAGCCTCCTACCACTTGACCCTCAAGGAAAAAAATTGTTTTCGCAATTACAATCTTTTCAGTCTTTGTAGAGTTATGTATCTGGAACACGTAGATACAGCTGCACCGTTGGAACGGCAGGACGCAGCAGCCATTCTGAGAACAGTCTGAGAACCGGTGATTCGGTTCGGACTTTACGACAATCACGCTTCATTTTCTCCATCATGATAAGACTTGATGTAATTTCGGTAGTCATCAGTTTACTTATTAAATATTATCATTGGCAGTAATTCTGTTTTTATTTATATTAAATCACTTTATACAAAACTATATAAGTAGAATAACCAATGTAAACAAACAATAAAATTATGACTTAAGACTTTAATTTGACGTCTTATATATCGTTGACATTGACAAATTCAGCCATGCATTCCGTTATAAGTTTATAAAAAATACTAAGGAGAACTTATTTTATTGTGAATATTAAATAAAAAATGGAGTTAATGATGAATGATGACAAAAATGCTGCTCAAAACATGTTTTTGACTTTAAAATCATTTATAAAGATGGTTAAAAGTACATTAACGATTGCGTATAAAAATTTGCATCGTTATGTGGAATGGATTGCTTCGCGCGACGTATAATGGCAACATTTTTGTCCTTCCACTCGATGTACGAACGACGTGTAGTGAGAATACCAAAATCGTGATAATGTCACCATTTTATAAGCGATGAAGCAGTCCATTCCACTTATTGATGCTACTCAAAGACTACTATGCTACTTTTTAAACGCAATCGTTATTGTACTTTTGACCACCTTAAAAATGTTTTTTTAAGTCTAAAACATGTTTTGAGCTGCATTTTATGCGTAGTATGTCATAAACATTATCAATATCATCATCGTTATTGATTTCGTAACTCCATTTTCATTTTATTATTCATATTAAAATAAGTTCTCTTCTCCTTAGTACCTATTTGCTATAACGGAATGCATGGCTGTTTTGTCAATGTCAACGATATTTGCCACGTCAAAAACATACTTATATTATAAAAAATCGAAAGAAACCCTGTCTGTCTGTTACCTTTTCATGCCTGAACCACTGAACATATATTTCGTTAAAATTTAGCAAGGCGCTAGATGGTCATTGAATGGTCTTAAGGAAGGGCATAGGCTACATGATAGGATATAAAGAATTATGTGGTTCAGTGTTTTTGAAAAATCAGCCCTTATGAGGGTAAAAAAGGGGTTGATTTTAAAACAAATATTTAAATTTTTGTGTAGGTAGGTACCTCTTTTTAAGAGATCTAGGGGATCGGAAATATAGTCATTGTAGTCATAGTTCGTATCTTGAGGGGTTTTCTTTTGTTTTAATACTTGGGTCAATATAAACAAAAATTTATTTTTTTTCAATTTTGGTGGCGAAATTTTTTCTTTAGTTTTCGTGAAAAATAAGGACCTGGTATAAGGATAGAAAGTCCAAGCTAGAAGGATCTTCAAGAGGTCTGAGAATGTCTCGATAACTTTTTGAGATATTTTAGTTCAAAGACTAGCGTCGCCACCAAAATTTAAAATCGCCCACCAGACGATCAATGGAAAAAGGCCACTAAAGTCACCAAAATTGGAACCATCGAGATCAATGGAAAAACGCCACCAAAACCACCAAAATTGAAACCAGGCAAAAAAAAAATCTTTAAAAATATGGGTTTTAAGTTACAATTAAATTAATACCACTGATTTATGCGTAACCTAAATCACTACCTCTAACGTGTAGCTTTAAACACTTTAAAATCACAGCAAATCGATCCACCGAAAATTTAACAATTCTTGTCCCACGTGCCACCCAAGATGATACATACGTTTTTGGCGGGAAATCACAGCACTAACCACACGCTTGTTACGCGCAAGTACCGGCGCTCGACTGAGAGATGCGAAATAATAAAACGCGATTGACCATCATTCATTCATCATCATCATTCATCATCATCCTATCATTTAACACCTCGATTCTCAACGTGGACACACGTGAGCCACACTGGCCACACTTGAACGGTCAACGTCAATGCACATTGAATTCAAACCACTCGTCAATCGGCAATGTGAATGCCGTTGTCAAAATATCGCGTAGTGGTGGCTACACCTACCGTTATCGCCCTTCAACGCGATAATCAACGGCGATGTCCGTATAGTGCAGCCCTGGCATCACAACTTATTGGTTACTAGCATTTCCCGCGGCCTCGCCGCATGGATGTCGGTAATTATTCCTCGGGAACAAAAATCCGTCCTTATTCCTTGTCTACATTATAAAGGAATCCTCTGTGCAAAATTTCAGCTTTATAGGTCCAAGGGTTTGGGCTGGGCATTGATGAGTTAGTCAGTCAGTCAGGACTTTTCTTTTTATATATTGAGATAGCTTCTGCCCGCGACTTCCTCTGCGTAAAATGTCTTGTTCCCCCGACCTACCCCGTCGCATCGCAAAGCCTGCCCTCGCTATTACTTCGTTTTCGCTTAGCGTTGTTTCTGACTGTTTTCTTTTTGCTCGGCGCTTAAGAGTTCTAGAGTGATGTTAAATATGCCTATAGCCCTTAAGAATAGGGCTATCAAATTCAAAAATAACTATTAAAGTCCGAGACTCTCCCCCTCCCCTATCGTCCCCCTCACCGCCCCTCTCACCCCCCTTTCACCAACCTCATCCTCCCCATCACCCCCTCACCATCTCCCTTTCCCGATAACCTCCCCACACCTCCAGACACCCTTCACCACTTTCCCTCTCCCTACCCTCACCAACTCCTCCCCTCCCCCCTCACTACACCCTCCTATCCCTCTCCCCGTCTCTCCCTTCCTCCATCATCCCCCCTCTCTCCTTCCTCACCACCCCTCCCCACCCTCACCCACTCACCTTCCCCTTTCCCTCCTCACCACACCCTCCCCTTCCGCCTTTCCCTCCTTACCACCGCTCCCCTTCCCTCTCCCCCACTAGCCTTCCCTCTGGGGGAAAAACTATTCATAACAAACTTTATTACTTGCATCCGCAAGTATTTCTGCCAAGTTTCAAGTTAATTAACCGACTGAATAAGATTTTCCATGTAAATTATATTACCTGTTTTCACACCCACAGGGGTGGAATTTTAAAAAATCGTTTGGATATTTCCGTAGCTTGACTGAAAGATTACTGAAGACACCAATTTTCGAGTTAATAAAACCTACCCTGTAAAATTGACTACCCCTTTTCACCCCTTTAGGAGTAGATTTTCGAAAAACCATGATACATGTTATTCTTCATTTTTGGTCTCAAGTTTATATACCTACTGAGTTTTGAGTTAATCGGACCGCGCGTTAAAATTCCTCCATACAAACTTTGACACCCCCGAATCCCTCCTTAGGGGGTAGTTTAGGAAAACTAAAAATGGCAAACTTTATAATTTACATAGATGAATATTCATGCCAAGTTTTAAGCCTATTAACTCAAGGAATAAGATTTTTCTTACAAACTTTGGACCCCCGTTTCACCCCCTTAGAGGGTGAATTTTGAAAAATCCTTTTTTAGTGCACGCCTAGACCTTATAAGGAACCTACGTGTCAAATTTGGAATCTCTAGACCTAGCGGTTTGGACTGTGCGTTGATATGTCAGTCAATTTCTTCTTTTTAACCGACTTTTCAAAAAAAAAAGAGGAGGTTATCAATTCGTCGCGTATATTTATATATACATATATTTTTTATGTTTGTACACCGATTTCTCCGTTAATTGTGGACCGATTTTGAAAATTATTTTCTTATTTGATAGGGTATGCTCTCGAGGTGGTCCCTTTTATAGGCACACCTATAGTGATTTGGGTATTTTTTATAGTAACTTGTGCATTTGCTCTTGAAAAGCACCATTTGGTGAAGTGGAACTGGTGATGAATACCACATAATATGGCCACGGGAACTACTCAATAACAATTATTTCACGGGTTGCGATTCGATTACCAATAGCTCGTCCGTTACAATACATGTGGTGAAATGAAGCTGATGGTGACTTCACCGTCAGCTCCAGTTCTCCTGGTTCTTACTAGGAGAACTCCTCAACAATTAACGTCCCAGCATCGGGAAAAGCAATATTTTGTAAAAGATGATGAGCAGTTGACATTAGGCTATTGTAACTTAGATAAATTACAAACTGACCCACTAAAAAGTCAAAAATAAAAACTTTTTAACAAAAAAAAAAACAACTGACTTCCAAAAAAAACACTATTTATATATTTAGATTACGAGAGCGTGACCGGCATAATTTTAACTAAACAAAGTCCCCCGGCGCGACTGTATGTCTATCTGAACGCGATAAACTCAAAAACTTCCGAACCGATTTTGATACGGCTATCACCAATGGACGGTTTGATTCATGAGGAAGGTTGGTACTTTTAATCCCCGTTTTACGTTCCCTTCGGATATTTTCCAACATCCACGTGGGCGAAGCCACGGGCAAAAGCTAGTTAAATTCGTAATTGTGATGTAAGTCATGAAGACTTTGGACAAGCGCTGTGAGGCGGCGGGCACGAAACCATGCAGCGGCGAGGAGCGATGGCCGAGCGGGGCGATGGGCCTGCCGCCTGAGTGCTCAGTGCGACGCGACGCGCGACGCCGCCACGGTGGATCGAAACTGCTAATTATGAAGGATATTGGTTTTTTTTACAAAGTCCATTAAAAAAATACCTATCGAAAATAAAAAAACTAATAGTTAATAACAAAACAGCACTAATATATTACTAGTGCGCGTGCATGCAAAAGGACATGGCTAAGCCACTGCCCTAAGCATGTATAGAAATTTCGCACTAGGTTATAACATTCAAATTATATTCATTCAAGAATTATAACGGTTTTATTATTCTCCTAGTTCGTTCGTTGCGCTTTCACAGTATTTTGGATGTTTACTATTGACCCTCGCTTGTTAAACAGCCTTATTGTATTTGCTCATCTACCTATTCACCTACCGCTACTCTACACGGATTTACCTTGCCTATCGATTCATCATGAGATGCATAAACTGTGGTGTACCCACGCAAAGACCGCGGAGGCATTTCACCTCTTCTTCTTCTCTCTTCTTTACCTGGTGTTCTGTTTACTATGTGTGTGTACATATTATATATGAAAGCGAAAGTACAAGTAATCCCTTAGAGGACATACTTGCATATTACTGCAGCTGTATTGTGGAGAACAGAACTGTTGGCTACTGCTGTGACGTCATTCATGACAGTAATCTGGTATTTGGGGTGACCAGACCACGTTGTCTGCTCCGGCTTCAGTTTTAGATCATGTACTTGTGAGACTAACAGAATAATCTCCATCTAACGCATATCGCTTTTGCTCCATAGTAAATAATAGTGTAGGTAGCTACATTTTAAATGAATAAATATCATTGTTGTTAGTTTATTTCAAGGTTTTGTTTCTCCTTGTTTATATTCTATAGATACTGATATTCAGCTGCATTCAGTTAGGCTGATAGCCGACCCCAACATAGTTGGGAAAAGGCTAGGCAGATGATGTCTCCTTGTCAAATCAATGCAAAGCATCAATACGTAAAATATGTATGCGTGTCTGAAAGCCATAGGGTAGGTACGTATGTGTAATACGATAACATTTGGTTAATATTGACTGGTTGTCACCAGTAACTGGTATTACCCAGTAACTGGGTTGTGGAGGTCAGATATGCAGTCGCTCCATGTAAAATATTGGTATTCAGATGCATCCGGTTGCATCCGTATCTATGCATAGGGTGGTTTATATAACAAAATATTTGTTTTTTACCTTTTTGTTGAAGCTTGTAAACAAACGCCTAGCTAAAGTACATAGCAAAATCTTTTACTTTTACAAGTTTGTTTACCTATTGATGTAGGAGTTTCTACGATTTCATTTTCAGGATTATAGCGATATAAAGAGTTCATATAACTATTTTAATAAGAAATACTAGAATTCAGCTATTCAGCTTTACATATTACTAGGTACAATTTTAATACACTGCTGGGGCAGTCGCCCATACTTCCATTTAGCCATGTTTTGAAAACATCGCTTGCCTAAAAAATGTAAAGGTCGTGAGTTCGAACCCCGCTGTGTACAGATTATTTTTTGAACTTTTCAAAATTTGTTTATGAAGAATCTAAACAGTACTTAATCGATATAATTGCGGTTTCTTCTGCGTCTGGTGTTCTTTTTTATTGAATTTTACTGTTCTTTTTCATATGTTTTGTTAAATTCTTAAATAAACAGGGCATTTTTTTAAGCAGTGCGCAAATTTTCACAGGGTGTTCTACCCATGAATATGAACAACTTTCACTATGCGACTAACTCTGAAATCGCGAAAAAAAAATCAGCTGCTCAGTACATTTTATCTACACGAAATTCGTCAAAATGTAGGGAGCAACTGATTTTTTTTCGCGATTTCAGGATTGGTCCCATGGTAAAAGTTGTTCATATTAATGAGTAGAACACCATGTGAAAATTTGCGCACTGCTTAAAAAAATATCCTGTATATAGATAAAGCTTGAAGTGAAAACTCGTCACAATTAGTGGATAGTTGACCACTTTGGGGCGGAGAGGCTTGAAGCTTTTGACGTTAGTACGCCGGTCGACATGAAGTTTCGACTGGTCCCGACCACTCTTTGCATGTCGCATGTAAACTAAGGCAAATCGCGTGGCTTTCATGCGAAAAATGCTCGAATCGACGTGCAAGAATAGCTCAACGAGGGAAAAGTACGAATCGAAAGATATTAGCTGCCTTCGTCAATTGACGTCATGTTGACCCATTGAGATATATAAACCTATGGAGATGGCATATTCTACTATAGGAATAATAGTTATACAAATATCTATCATATCGACACACAAATGTCAAAAATCGTTTTGTCTCTTTTTGACTCAGCAAGAGCTGCATATGAATGAAAAGAGAGACATCTAAATGTTTGTCAAGGTCTAAAGGCAGCACATAAGTTACGTCCAAATCATGTGTATGCGTGATCGGTTGCCATGTTGATTGCCGATTGTTGTGGTAGATGATTGGTAGATCTGCTGTCAAACGGTTGCTTGCTCTCTTGCACTCGCAGTAACAACCCTACGAAAGGCGGCCATGTTATGTACCCGATTTTTGTAGGTGTGCACGCTAATTTTGTAGGTATGGCACGTCCATAGGTTTATAAGTCCGTGTGTCGGTGTCGACCTAACGTCATACGTCATTCATTACCTATTGTGTCAACCAATGACATTATGTCAATTGAAGTGTCTGTCGTAAGAACCAAGAAAATATTTTATTTATTTAAAACACCAGAAATGAGTGAAGAATTTTTAGTTGAGTTCATGCAAGACATAGTAGAAGACGCTGCAATTGCCGCTACCGAGCCACCATCGTCAACGACGTACTGACATTCTAGAGACTGTGGACCATTTGAGCTAAGCGAGGCGGCATTCGAAAAGCATTTCAGATTACTTAAATAAAAATCTAGCAGAAATGCTTAAGCAATGGTAGAACCAGTGATAGTAGAATGCAGGCCAATATAAGTCTGTGAATGCAGAACACATTATATGCGTTAAAACAAAAGTTAATATAAAATATGGTTGTATGGTAAACCTACTACTAACATTATCTCTTTTTCATGACTTTTAAATTTGTCCTCGATCTTTATTTTATTCTTGTTACATGGAGTGACGGCCCGTCTGTCCTCCACAACCCAGTTACATAGTAACACGGTACCTTTTGGTAAGACTGGTTGTCAGAATAGTGAGTCCGCTAGGAGGTGTACAAGTAGGTACATACTACATACTTCTATACTTATTGTGACCGATTTACATTTTCACCACGATAAAATAGTAATTTACTGTAGCGTAGCGACCTCTGTCGTTGGGTGGCGGAAAGGAGAATCCCCTTTAATATAGAGCGCCCTGTACTCGTACCAATCAAAAACCAAAACCTAGCCTATTTTGGAGGAGAATTCAATGCTCTTCCTTTATTGCGAAGTATGATCCGATTGATTACAATGTATCCGAGAATTTGTATTTTCTTATATAGAAAAAGTGCCGTGTGTGCCGCGACTTGTAGCGCGACTGTTTCCTCGTCTTCGTCGTCGGCTTAAGGTAGTTACTTCAAAAATGAAAAACGTTGATATTATTAGCTAAAACGTTTAATCATATTTAATTACGTGTACACATTATGATATTATTGTATATGTCGTATCATATAAACCGGTCCTGTGCTTCTCGCATACAGTGAATTCCTGCGACTTCCACCAGGTTATCGGTCCACCATGTGAGATGCAGTGGACTTCTTTAGCTGAATGATTATGATGATTATTATTTTAAAGAAAACGCAGTCGTTTGTTAAAACATAATCTCTAGATAGTCGAGACGCATTCATTCAAGCCTTGGAACACGTTAACACGTAGAATCGTCGGTCCTCATGCAGAAAACATCATATTTCATGTCCAGGGATTTTCAAATATTCGTATCGAATACACCATGATCTAAAAAAATAAACGATTGTATGCACTTCACGTCACCAGTCTGTCACGTCACCACAGAAACGTAAAAAGGAAACAGCACAGACATGACAATATTCTAGAGAAAATGAGTTGCTGTGGGTACCAAACTCTTTTCGTAATAAAAATGCATAAAATGTATTTCAAAAATAATAAATATTGAAATAATGATACAACAAGTACTTTTTTTCATGATGTCAGAAACCCAGAAGATTTTTCATAATATAAACTTAAATCTGATTTAAAATATAGTAGTAATTTTATGAACTAGATTTGGTTGAGACTCGCACCCCAATGGCATTCTCCTTTAACCAAAAAATAGTTGTTGTCCGCGTTTTCACTCGCATCCTATATTTTACTAATTTCATTTCAGGTGATAGTGGTTGGTGTCTAACACCGGTTCTTCAGACAGAGGAAGGAACAGCTGCATTTAGATACAGTGAAGCCTTAAAAAAGCACGAGCAACGATAGAACGTTGCAATGGTGTTCTGAAAGGGAGGTTTCGGTGTTTACTGAAAGACAGAGTCCTTCATTACAAACTCAACAAAGCTACGCAAATAATAAACGAGTGTTGTGTGCTGCGCAATATTGTGTGGCTAACAACTACCATGATGCAATTGAACCAGTGGCAGACGATGAACAATCAGGCATTGCGAACGAGCCCAGCCGAATAATAAATAATTATTTCAATTTAAAACATTTTACAAATAAAAGTTATTGTTTATTATTGAAGCTAACTCAAAAACTACCAAAACTAAACTTAATAAAAGTTTGGTTTGGGTAGTTTTTGAGTTAGCTAGGACCTCGGTCTACAATATTGATGTAGGTAGGAGGCTAGGAGCTCGTGGCTAAGTAATAACAGCCGCACGGGTCGATCCATCAGGTTAACCTACGCTTGCCGGGGTTGGTCAGTGGATCGGTGACCATCGTTACATACCGAGACTCCTCCGTGCCTCGGAAAGCACGTTATGCCCCCGTGACGTTATGGTCCCGGCCGTTATTCGTGGATCTTTGACAGTCGTTACGGGTCGTCAGAAGCCCGAAAGTCTGACCACCAGTCCACCAGTCTGAAGTCTGATGAGTTAACCAGTGTTACCAAGGGGTGTGTGTTTTACCCCGTTACTGGGTTGTGGAGGTCAGATAGGCAGTCGCTCCATGTAAAATACTGGTACTCAGCTGCATCCGGTTAGACTGGAAGCCGACCCCAACATAGTTGGGAAAAGGCTAGGCAGATTGATTTATGAATACAATCAGCTTATTGATTGATTGATCTAAAATATTGATGAAAATATCAATGAAACAAAAAGAAAATACATCCATCAACCGACTTCAAAAAAGGTGGAGTTCGTCTGTACGAACTCCACCTTTTTTGAAGTCGGTTAAAAACTCAGTTTACCAATTAAATAAAAATAAAATATCCTTGGACATTTCACACAACGCCATCTAGTCCCAAGCTAAGCAACCTAATGCTTGTGTTATGGTAACGAGATGGCTGATAAACTACTTATATACATTTTTTTTTTTTTTGTAAATACATACATATTATAGATAGAAAAACACCCAGACTCGAAACAAATACTTGTAGGTCGTACAAATATTTGTTCCGTGCGGGAATCGAACCCGCGACATGCTGCGCAGCAGTCAATCGCTCAACCACTGCGCCAACCGTGTCGTCAATTCGACATGACAACTTCGACATGAACTTAGTCTTTCCATAGGCATCGAAACTTATTGTGTGAGCTGAATTGACGCGCAGAATAAGCGACTCGCGACTTCGTTTATGTTTATTTATAAAGCTGCTAATCTTTTTACACCCATTATAAAATAAACATTGTTGCAATTTGCTATGTTCGTAGGTAAACATAGTCTTAACATTCGTAGTAACCCTTGTTCTATCATTGTTATGAGCATTTCTGCTAGATTTTTATTTTATCTGAAATGCTTTTTAGGAATGCTGCCTCTCTCAGCTCGAATGGGTCCACAGTAGGCATCTAGAATGTCAGTACGTCGTCGACGTGGTGGATCCGCGGCGGCAATCGCAGATGTTTTGCATGCATAAAATTAAATATTTTTTGTTTTATACTATTATTAGTATTCTATGTGTGTAAACTGTACGTAAACTAGTAAATAAAATAAATGGTTTGAATTTAAGTAAGTTGTAACTTTCTTTCCATCATTTAAGTATTATGTACTTTATTCGAAAAAAATAGTTGGTAGACAAGCAAATTTTGCCAGATGTGTACAAGTCTCATGTAATAGGGAGCCTATAGCCATCAACCGGGCACAAATCCTTTACTCCGGGCTGCTACTGAGAAATTAAAAACACAATAACACTACCCCACCTGGGAATTGAAACCAAAACTAGTGTATAGTCTATGACCAAAACCACTTAGCAGTCAAGAATTTGACGTCGTAAATATCGTTGAAATTGACAAATCAGCATCAGCCATGCGTTCCGTTGTAGCAAATACTAAGGAGAACTTATTTTAAAACATTTAAAAAATGGAGTTACATGAAATCATTAATGATGGTGATATTGATAAATGTTTATGAATTATACGTATAAAATGCTGCTCAAGACATGTTTTTGACTTAAAAATTATACTTGTAGGTGGTCAAAAGTACATTAACGATTGCGTTTAAAAAGTAGCATCGTTACGTAGAATGGGTTGCTTCGCACGACGAATAATGGCAACATTTTTTCCTTCGATTTGTGGTGTACGAACGACGTAGTGAGAATACAAATGTCACCATTTTATATGCGACTATAAGAGACGAGCGGCAATGACGAATGTCACTCGAACGAGTGTAAACGCGAGAATTGGCTTCAGTATTAGCGACTAATTGACATGCCGGGAGTGCCTCCAACCGTAACGTAACGTGCTGAGGTTTCCCGTCAAGCGTCACTCTAAACTGACCAATTAGCAGCGCGCGCCGCGTGAGCATCCTATGCGGTGACGTCGCACGGTGTACTGGGATTGGTTCGTTAAGAGGAAACGCGGGTGCTCTTTTCTCCATACAAACGCTCTCGCCTGTTTTCTTTCTGGTTAATTATCATAAAGCAATGATTTTTCACAGAAATATAAATACTAGCTACTTGTATGCCCCTATAGAATAGAATAGAATAGAAATCGTTTATTTCGACCAACAAAGGATCATAGTCTTAAAACTAAAACAAAAGAAATAAAATAAAGCACACACAACGACATTACAAATCTCGATTGCTCAGTATGTGAACCATACAGCAATGGTTCAGGTACTGGCAATCGAACCTCTGCGCGAATGCCCTCAGGATGCCGTTGGAGCTGGCCCGAACCCTGCGCACCAGAGATGTGCATCGTTTTCGCATAGTAGAATAAAAACAGTCTACTTGCGACCCGGCGAACATCCCTGATGCGCTGCAGAATCGGGGCAGCCCCACAAGCACCCTGAATGCATTATTATATTGCACACGCAAGGCGTTGTACTGTCCGCGCGTGTATGAGACCCACAGGCTACTCGTGTAAAAAGATGTACAATATGCTCTGAACAATGTTATTTTTACTTCAGTGGTACAACGAGCAAACCTGCGGGCCATCATATTCGCCCTTACAGACAACGCCCTGCGTTCTCTCTCTATGTCAGCATCGTCCTTCAGATCAGAGGACATCATATGTCCAAGATATTTAAAATGTTCCACCCTCTTCAGTGGTGTTCCGCATAGTTTTATGGCAGGTATCGTTGCCGGACATTTTCCTCTGGCCTGAAAGACCATGCATTCACTTTTTTGGACATTATAAATCAAGCCATGGCTGTGAGCGTAGTTTTCACAGATCCCCAACAGTTTGGAAAGCCCACATACAGAAGCACTCAGCAGCACCATGTCATCCGCATAACTGATATTATTGAGACATACATCATCAATATGGCAGCTGACATGGGTGCTGCTGAGTTCCTCTATCAGCGCGTTGACGTACAGGTTGAAAAGTTTAGGTGAAGCTAGGCCCCCCTGCCTCACCCCACATTCCAACCTGTACGGCTCGGAACATGCACTCGACCATCGCACGACATTGACCTGGTTATGATACCAAAATTTAAAGATCCTGCTGAGTTCTGTTGGCAAGGATATATCTTTCAGTTTCTGCCACAGGATATCGTAATTGACCAGGTCAAATGCCCTCGATAAGTCGAGAAAACAAGCATAAATGGGCGTTCGTCTTTCTGTGTAGTACTTGATAGTCTGCTTCACACATAAGATGGCTGTCTCTGTGGAGAGTCTCGGCCTGAAACCGAACTGGTTATCACTAATGTTCAGGTATTCATCCAGTTGATTGCTAAGCAAACTATCAAGCACTTTCGCTACCGTAGTGGCAAGTGAAATCGGCCTGTAATTGGATTTATCAGAAATATCACCCGTCTTATTCTTCACAATTGGCACCACCACAGTTTTCATTAGTTGGAGGTAAGTACGAATGTCCTATACATAGGGTATAGAACATCGCGAGCACTCTAGACAGGTGAGGACCTGCGTGTTTGAAGTGTTCGATGCTGATGCCGTCATGGCCAGGAGACTTCCCACGCGACATAGCCTTAATAGCTTCTTTAACATCTTTAGCTGTAATTATAGCTCCAATCTCCTGACCATGCGATTCAACATCGTTCACCAACCGTGATGGTCCCAATGGTGATTTTATAGTGAAGTGATCCTTAAACATTTCAGCTATACAACTGTGATCATTGATACCGTTAACGCTCACTGGGAGGCCAGGCTTGCCATTGAACTTCTTGGTGGACTTCCAGAAGTATTTAAAATTATGTTTCGAATGATGCGATGCCAAAATGTCCATTTTTATTTGCTCCCTATGACTCTGACACCATTTTAAGCGAGACTTAAAAATATTTCGACTAACTTGCATTTCCTCAAAAACACGTCCCGACTTTGGTTTTCCACACCATACCCACAGCTGAAATTTACACCTAGCCTCCCTATGAGAATCACTAACATGTCTGTTCCATCCAACTACAGGCTTCTTAATGTTACGCCGCGTTGTGATAGCAAAGCTGTCAGTGGCAGCCTTGCTTAAAACAAAAATTAACTCGTCATAAAGTTCGTCAATGTGTTTTCTGTGATCTACATTACTACAAGTATAGTCACTACAGTCGCGAAACACACTAGGAAAATCAATCAATCTCAATCTTTCATGACAGATCTCACTATACAATAAAATTTGGTCTGGGTTTCGCTCACCCCATAGTTACCCCACCCTATGTTTTCCTTTTTGATGATACATTATTTTTATAAGAACTAGAACACTCAAAAAATGCTCAAAATTGCCTATTTAGAACGCTGTCAACATAGGCCTAGTGTACAAATTTGACAACTTTTAATGAAAAAAGAAAAACATAGGGGCATAGTATATATCCTTCTTATTCAGTTTATGAAATATCTTTTAAATTGGTCCAATATTGGAGGAGAAAATAGGCGAGAGCCAAACCTCGAAATGTGACTTTTTGCATAGGCTATTTAGTCGGATTTGCAGTTGTCCTTATCGCACGACTTTGAGGGCGGAGCGCTCGCAGAGCGACAGCAATAGTTTCTTCAAATACCTAATTTTCAAAAGTCTGGTCACCCACATTTCCTCTTAATATTGATGTACCTATGCTGCGTGTCTTGCCGTATGTGTCAATGATGTTGATGGTTAGACACAGTTATAATGCAAGGTAGTCAACAAGTACCCCTGTAGTACTTGTCTACTCTGAAATGACGCGCCCGTTCACGGTTATTTCATTTCTGATTATGCATCACTGTCAAACTCACATTGATCTTAATTGTCATTGCAATAAGGTTGGTGTTGTAGCTATTAACAAAGAAGAGCTCGTGGCTAAGTAATAACAGCCGCACGGGTCGATCCATCAGGTTAAGTTACGCTTGCCGGGGTTGGTCAGTGGATCTTTACATACCGAGACTCCTCCGTGCCTCGGACAGCACGTTAAGCCGTTGGTCCCGGCTGCCATTCGTGGATATTTGACAGTCGTTATGGGTCGTCAGAAGCCGAAAGTCTGACAACCAGTGTTATCAAGGCGTAGTACCAGTTACTGGGTTGTGGAGGTCAGAAGGCAGTCGCTCCATGTAAAATATTGGTATTCAGATGCATTTGGTTAGACTGGAAGCCGACCCCAACATATTTGGGAAAAGGCTAGGCAGATTGATAGTCGTTGCAATAAGGTTAGTGTTGCAGCATTAACAAGTCTGTCAAAATCACCAGCATCTTTTAATTTGTAATAAACAATTATGTTATTTGGTGTCCTTTACATCAAAAATTCTACCCAAAATTATCTATCGTTTTGCATCACCGATGAAAATATCACCATATCATCTATCAACGTTTCATTGAAATATCAACGGAAAAGTACACAAATAAATACATATAGGTAATTACTAATTACAGTCGACCATATATTATGTATGAAGTACCATTCGTATTATATGATGAAACCTGAAAAGGGAGCTGAGGGCTCCCATACAATATAAAACGTTCTATTCATAAAGCCGCGGATTTGAAATGAGGTTTCTGAACGGATCGCGAGTCCATTGAACGAAGTTTTTATTTGAATGAACTGCTTTGAATGAGAACGGCTTCAATACATTTGAATTGGGCGTTCACTGCCGAGATATAAAAGATCTTCATGTCATTGTACGAATAGAATTTGCCTATAGTACCTAACATTAGTAATAATTTGGGGTCATCTTGCTTTGCTTCCTACTAGATGCTGCGGGAGCACTGACCTCTAATATACATGTACAGTCCGCGAGGTTGAAGCTGAGCATTTGTGTTAGTGGACATAGATAGTGTAGGTGTGACGTCCGGCATCGAGCGCGATTCGTTCTTTGCTTGGTTTAAAACCGGTTTATACTGCTTTTTGGCATCGGTTTTTGTTCTTTTAGTACGAGAGGCCATGACCAAAACCATGTCGCATCGTTGTTACACGTAAAACGAAAAGACAAACATTTTGGTGATCACTCACACAAATGCAAAGCTCAGCTTAGACCTCGCGGACTGTATATTATTTTTTTATTTCACTATCAATTACATTCATTTTTAACCGACTTCCAAAAGGAGGAGGTTCTCAATTCGTCGGAACCTTTTTTTTTTTTTTTAATTTTTTTTTTATGTATGTTCCCCGATTACTCGAAAATGGCTGGACCGATTTGGATTTTTCTTTTTTTGTTCGAAAGGGTATACTTCCCAAGTGGTCCCATGATCATCTAGTCAGGATCTGATGATGGGATCAGCTTAGGCCTCGCGAACCTAAATATACTATAAGAAATGACAGTTGTAGCAATATGTCACCTATATGAATGTCAATTCGGATGTTTACTTAGTTACATCGGGCATAGGACAGGGTACTAACCTCGGCCCCCTATTTTTTCTTATAGTAGTCAATGACCTTCCAACATGCGTAGAGCACTCCACCGTTCTGATGTTTGCAGATGATGTCAAAGTTGCTCTCCCAATAACTAGCCGTACTGACACAGTCACACTCCAGCATGATATCGACAACATTCACACTTGGAGCACTATTAATAATCTCAGTCTAAATATCAGTAAATGCTCAGTCATGTCCTACACTAAAATCAAAGAACCCATACAGAACACCTACACATTAAACAATGAGGCTCTGAAACGTGTTTCCACCGTATGTGATCTTGGCACGTACTTTGATCCACACATCACTTTCAATCAACACATAATACAGATTTGCAATAAAGCCCGAAAAAATCTTGGATTTGTCCTGCGACAAGCAAAAGTATTTAACAATAGGCAGTCCATTACTATACTGTACAACTCTTTTATCCGTAGTCTGCTAGAAACGAATGGTGTTATTTGGAACCCTCATGAAAAAGCTTACACTCTACTTATTGAACAAGTACAGAAGTCGTTTGTTCGCTATCTATATTTAAAGCTATATGGATATTACCCATATATGTACCCAACACCATTCGTGCTAGGAATGGTTACTTATCAAAGTTTAGAGGTTAGGAGAAATCTTACGCTTGTGAAATATTTTATCCGCCTTATTCGTGGTTCCCTATTCAATTCTTCATTGCTAGAATACGTCTCCATCAACGTTCCTTTACCTATCAGACATATGCTTCGCCCTCGCCAGCGTCCTCTATTTTCAGTTCCTCCAGCTGGTTCCGTAACTCTAAAAACCAGTCCCTTATACTTAGCCCTTACCCTTATCAATCATATATTACAGTATGATGAGTCGCTCGATGCCTTTGCAAGTACCGAACTGAGGTTCCTGCAAACTGCTAATGCTTACCTGGAGTCTATTGCCACTCCTAGTACTATCTCTGCGTCGTAGATATTACTTATGTTTTTCTTATGTGTATTAATTTTGTGGTGTGTTTCATCTTGTTTTAAATGTATGTTATAATATTGTTTTAGCTTATATCTGTACCTATATATGACCTATAACTTGTATGTGTAGTATTTTACTGTAAGTGTAAGTTGGTCAGTTAAATAAATAAATAAATAAATAAAGTTGATTTTTGTGCCGATTCAAAGCGCCCCCGCTCGAGCGTCTCAGGATCTAAAATTGACACATTGTTGCAAATGGCTGACGTGTTGTTTTGGTACGTCTCTGATGTTCTAGGTCTAAATCGTGAAATAAGATTTGTTTTGTGAAATTTGGGTTTACTACGTGATATTTAGAACATTTTTATCATGAGAGTATGCGCATTTTGTAAAATTCGCTATCTTAAAGGCAGCGGAATAACCTTCCAGAAGTAAGTGAATTTCAATGTCCCATTTCTAATATTAGTTACATGGACGCTCACGTTGCTATCAGCGCCAAAATGGCGAAAATCAAATGTCTTCATTTTGACATCGATGTTATGAAGTCCAGCGTACTTGTATATTAGAGGTCAGTGTGCGAGAGTGACAAGGTACTATTGTCAACGAAACCTTCTGTTTTTAGCAATAAAATAAAATACTGTGGTTTTGTACCAAAACAACGGAACCTTATTACTTTCTAAGCCTACGCCATCTGTCTGTCAGTTTGTCTATCACAGAGCAGTTTCATTTTAAACGCACAAACCCAATAACGGTGGTTTTAACCGCACGCACATCAGTGGTAAAACTTACACTACGAAAGTCGTACTTATTACTACCACATAAAGGCGCTGTGAATGTCAAATTGTTATCACTTAACCCCTCAAGTGTCGAATGCACCCCATGTGTGCATAAGAAAAACCCTTTTTTTGTGCGGTACATAAGCTTATATCACATATATATAAATGTAAAAAAACATCATCCGATGGAAAACCAATCAAATCATTAGTTGTGAACTTATGGAGTTCGCAGCTAACCTCCCCTCCCCCCCCGCGTGTCAAATGCACCCCAAGTGTGCAAAAGGACAAAACTTTACATAATAGGTATATAAGCTTAGATCACGTATATATAAACGTAAAAAAACATCATCCGATGGAAAACATATCATTATCAGTAGTTGTGAACCTATGGGGTTCGCAACTAACCCCCAACCCTCCCCACTCGCTGGGGTTTTGGGTCTAAAATCAGCAAAACTGAGACACTTGAGGGGATAAGTGATAACAATTTGACATTCACAGCGCCTTTATGTGGTAGTAATAAGTACGACTTTCGTAGTGTAAGTTTTACCACTGATGTGCACTGTACCTGCGCGTAAAAAAACAATATATATTCGAAAGCACAAATTAAAAACAAAATGGGTTTAAATTACTCATTCACCAATGCCATTATCAATCAACTTACGGAACTGAACGACATCAAAATGAATCTGAATGAATCAATCATTCATTTGGCGCGGTAATAAAACCGCTCAATTATCGTCATTGTCGATTTAACAATCTTTATCAATTCATTAATCAATTTGTGTCGCTCTTTTAATTTTTGAAGCAAGGATTTAATTACTAAATGGATTACCCGATTACTTATTATTCGAAACACCTTTGTTGATATGAGCAACATTAGAATAATTGTAAAGTTGACTCATAAATTACGTTATCACTTTTGGCAACAATTCCCAGTAAATATAAACTTCACCAAGGTTGAAACTATATCATTTATTTAAAAAAACCGGTCAAGAGCTAGTCGGACTCGGGCACCGAGGGTTCCTTACCATCATTTATATGTAACTTTTGTAGATGATTTCTGAAAAACTGTGCTATTTAGAGACATCGTTTTATTTTTCCTGTAATCTATACACAAACTTCTATCACATAGAATAATTTCAGATTTTTTCTATGCAAACTTCGAAGATAAGGGGGCGGAAGGGTATTTTTTTTTACATTTTTCATCAAAAGTCGAAAACTATGCGGCCTAAAAAAAAAAAGAAAAAAAAAATGTTTGAGAATGTACAAACAGCGCTCTTTCATATGATATGCATGCCCTAGTAACCCCACTTACATTTTTTAAGACCCACTTTCAGTCCCTGTTGCAAAAAAAACATATAAGTACCTATAGGTATATTTGTTTCTTTCTTATTTGTAAAATTGTTGGGCAAATGTCATCTAAAACTGTTCCAAATTTCAGGTTGATAGCATTAGTAGTTCTTAAGATATCCAGCTGTGACAGACAGGCAGACAGACTGAGTCTCACCATAAGGGTTCCTTTTTACCATTTTGGCACGGAACCCTAAAAAGTGTGCATCTTCAAAAGCCCAAAAACGAATTATCTAGAGGTTCGTTAATTTAAAAAAATGTACATAACTAGGATGGTCAATACTTTTTAGAGGATCAGTTAAATATTTCTCCTGAATAAAATTACTAAATATGACTTAAGTATCTCGCTCTTAACCGGCGCTAGGGTGCGACCACGAGAAATTGGCATCGTTTATACCCGTCAAGTACAGAAGCCTACAGCCATGTCTCGCGGTCGATGTAAAAACTCATGCTTTAGTACAAGTTTATAGCGTGTGTGGCAACTGTACTCTCGTTAATTTATGACGGGGAGTTAACTTTACAGTTAGCAGCCTAATTACACAATCAATAAAGAAAGAAAAGAAAGAAAGAAAAATACATTTATTTAGCACAGACACACAAAGGAGGCACACAAAACAATAACAACACTTTAAAATAGCAACAATAAAAAGTAAATAAATAAAAAAATCAACATTTGCGATAACAAAAACAATAAAATTTCTATTCAGGAATGTGTGCCTCACGGCTGTGCCAAAAAGGCCCAGTTCAGCAAAAATGCCAGACAACAAGTGCCTGACGCTGGTTTTTAACTGGACCAAAGTGTGAGGCAACGTGTGATGCATACATACATACTTTAAAATAAATAAAAATAAATAAAAAACAAGTTTGTGTCAGATAAACGTACGTAAATAGTGTGATTTTGTGTCAGAACAAAAAACCAGCTTAAACGATGCCAGACTTCCACGCGACAACACATAAACTCAATCTATGCAATCAATCGATTACATTTTAGACATTTTAACTCATGACGGAGGGATGAGGCAATTGTGTGTGTTGCCTGCCATGAACTAAGTTATTATAGGATACTTTTTCCTCTGCATTTTTAATGTAATTTAATTATGTAACGTAATTTAAATAAATAAATATAAATAAATATCCTTGGACATTTGACACAACGCCATCTAGTCCCAAGCTAAGCAACCTAATGCTTGTGTTATGGTAACGAGATGGCTGATAAACTACTTATATACATTTTTTTTTTTTTTGTAAATACATACATATTATAGATAGAAAAACACCCAGACTCGGAACAAATACTTGTAGGTCGTACAAATATTTGTTCCGTGCGGGAATCGAACCCGCGACATGCTGCGCAGCAGTCAATCGCTCAACCACTGCGCCAACCGTGTCGTCAATAAAAAATAACTATAAAAAAGCTATAAGAAGGGGTTTTAGGAAATTCGACCTTATAAAGGAGTCAAAAGGGGGAGTTTGTTTGTGTGAAAAATCTTTTTCCTTGAGTTAATAAACTTGTCACTTGTCATGAATCTTAGTAAATTATAAAGTTCGTATTTTTTTGTTTTTCTAAACTACCCCTTTGGGGGGATTAGGGGGTGTCAAAGTTTCTATGGAAGAATATTACCGCGCGGTCCGATTAACTCAAAACTCAGAAAATAAAGAATAGCGTGTATTATGATTTTTAAAATCTACCCCTAACGGGGTCGTACTAAAGCGCGAAATCCACACTGACGAAGTCGCACGAGAAGTCTAGTATATCATAATTTTAAAATGACATGCAAAACAGTGTTTATAACTATGTAAAAATATAATAATAACTAGCTAAGCTAAAATAACTTAACCTTAACCTTCATGCTGGTTGTTTACTATAACATGTTACAGTAGGTACGACACAATTTAGATGTAGCATAGATTTCAAAATTCGCATTCATTTGTGAACCGTAAATGTGTTTTTTTCTGAAATAAAAAAAAAAGAATAATAATAATTTTACGAATGTATTTGGTTATGACTTTACAAGTTATTCAATCAATCTGCCTAGCCTTTTCCCAACTATATTGAGGTCAGCTTCCTGTCTAACCAGATGCAGCTGAATACCAGTATTTTACATGGAGCGACTGCCTATCTGACCTCCACAACCCAGTAACTGGGTAATACCGTACCTTGTTAGGACTGATTGTCAGACTTTCGGGCTTCTGACGACTCGTAGCGACTGTCAAAGATCCACGAATGACAGCCGGGACCAAAGGCTTAACGTGCTTTCCGAAGCACGGAGGAGTCTCTGTGTGTAAAGATGGTCACCAATCCACGGACAACCCCGGCAAGCGTAGCTTAACCTGATGGATCGACCCGTGCGGCTGATATTACTTAGCCACGAGCTACTCCCTGTATAGTCTTAAAAAGAAGAACTATGGTACAGTACGTACATTACCTTCTCAACTATGTGATGTGAACACAGAGTTTGAACAAAAGGTAGCGTGTCCAAACTTTATCAATATGTTCACTAAAAGCGGAGCCGTGACACGCTGTCACGTCCTGATTGGCAGCACAACACGTTAGATACAAGCTCTTGATAAAATTTCTTGGGAAAATAAGGACACTTACGTAAAAAGAAATATAAAAAAAATACATGATCTTTTTCTTGGGCTATGACATTCCGGCAATTAATTAGTCTCCCAATAGAGGAAATATTTTCGTCATGCCTTTTTTAATTAATGTACTATCAAATACTTCAACTTATAGCTTTAACTGACTATAGCAATAGACAGAATAAATAACAGAATATAAAAACTATCTATATAGATAAAAATGAATGGCCAAATGTGTTGCGCTAAGTGCAAATCTCGAGAACGGCTGAAAAAATTCGGCAATGTTTTCTCAAATATTCGTTGAAGTCTAGCTAGGTTCTTATGAAGAGAAAAATTGGATAAGTGGCCGGGAAAATTGGTAAATTCAGGAAAACTGAAAATGCATTTTCTATGGGAATTTTGTATGAATTATTGAGGACAAGGCAACGTCTGTCGGGTCAACTAGTCTACATAAATAAAAAAAATGAATGTCCAAATTTTTTGCTAAGCGCTATAACTCAAGAACGGCTGAACTAATCCGGCAATTTTTTTTTTTCATATATTTTTTGGGGTCGGAGGAAGGTCCTAAGAAGAGAAATTTGGGAAAACTGCATGAAAACACGTGAAAAACACATTTTTCTTTTTTTCCCATAGAAAATGTTCTAGCTAGGAACAGTCATTCTAGATATGGAAATCTCATGTAATATAAACTAATTGAATGCATCCGTAGATTAGACACTCTCTTTTTACGATATACAGTTTGACTTTGACTGTAAGGGTGCGTTTCCACTGACGCGGAGCTGGGCGGAGCGGAGCGGAGACGTGCAGGAATCGTCCAATTACAGACGAGACAAGAGACGCGATGAGGATTTCAACCATTATGATTGGTCGATTCCTGCACGTCTCCGCTCCGCTCCGCCCAGCTCCGCGTCAGTGGACACGCGGCCTTAAATTTGGACAAAACAACGTATGTCGGGTCAGCTAACAAAGTAAGCTAGTACTATGTAAAGCCGAAAAGCACTTGTATAGTATGAGTCAATTTACATGATGTAAACCTTCAATGTTGCTTAGTTTGTTACATTTGAACCCTACTATGACATCCTGCAAGGGGAGCTCGTGGCTAAGTAATAACAGCCGCACGGGTCGATCCGTCAGGTTAAGCTACGCTTGCCGGGGTTGGTCAGTGGATGGGTGACCATCTTTACATATCGAGATTCCTCTGTGCCTCGGAAAGCACGTTAAGCCGTTGGTCCTGGCTGTTATTCGTGGATCTTTGACAGTCGTTACGGGTCGTCAGAAGCCCGAAAGTCTGACAACCAGTCTTACCAAGGGGTATCGTATTACCCAGTTACTGGGTTGTGGAGGTCAGACAGGCAGTCGCTCCATGTAAAATACTGGTATTCAGCTGCATCCGGTTAGACTGGAAGCCGACCCCAACATAGTTGGGAAAAGGCTAGGCAGATTGATTTTTATGACATCCTGCAAGGACATTGAGTTACGAAAACTCATCAAATCGAAAACCGCTATATCGTATGACGTTATCGCGAAGGTCGCCTTTTCGAAAAATTTTGCGAGCAGTACGCCAGTTCGTAAGTCATGGTATCGAAGTCCGATGTTGAGTTAATTTGTCTTTCTTTTTTTTTTCCAAACCAAATCAAAAGACCATGCTCTCTGTGTCTCGTCTCATTGGGGTCGTGAGTTCGATTCCCAGACAAATTAACTCAACATCGGATTTCGATACCACGAGTTTCGAACTGGCGTACTGCTCGCAAAATTTTTCGAAATGGCGACCTTCGCAAAAACGTCATTCGAACCTACATATCACTCCCACAAGAAGGAACCTTTGAGAAACCTCAACCCGTTACCTAAACTGTATGTGGCATAATAACCGAAACAGTTACCGAAACTCATCTTGGTAATATAAATACGGTGAGGGATGAGGGCACCTATTATTAGACGCCTCGCTTCAGGTCCTCCCCGTGGCCGCGATCAATAGCTGCGTGGTATTAAAATAAATACTGCTTGAGACAGAACAGGCTAATCGTACATAGACACAGTGTAATTTGAAAGCATTGTAAAAGGCAATTTTTCAAAGAGTAACCGTGGAGTTTGTTGCCGGCCCTTCTCCTTGAGCGACGGGATCTTATAAGAGCTGTGGCCACATTTAGCTGCTGTCTTGAAAATGATGACAGCGGCAAAGATTTAAATCGTTAGATTCGCCCTACCGCGTCAAAAGATAGCCGCATTTCTGTTTCGTTTTAACACCTCTGACACGCAATGACGCAGAAATTTCACTTGATTATCATAGAAACAATGTTTAATAATGTGTGAGCTCACTCTTCTTAGTCTATCTGCCTAGCCTTTTCCCAACTATCTTGGGGTCAGCTTCCAGTCTAACCGGATGCAGCTGAATACCAGTATTTTACATGGAGCGACTGCCTATCTGACCTCCACAACCCAGTTACTGGGTAATACGATACCCCTTGGTAAGACTGGGTGTCAGACTTTCAGGCTTCTAACGACCCGTAACGACTGTCAAAGATCCACGAATAACAGCCGGGACCAACGGCTTAACGTGCTTTCCGAGGCACGGAGGAATCTCGATATGTAAAGATGGTCACCCATCCACTGACCAACACCGGCAAGCGTAGCTTAACTTGACGGATCGACCCGTGCGGCTGTTAGTACTTAGCCACGAGCTCCTCCACTCTTCTTAGTATGAACACTTTTTCTTGTGACTAAGTACGGTGAGGGCAAATCTAGCGATGTAAATCTTTGGGGGGCGGGGTTTGACTTAATGTCGAATACTGATGAAAATTATACACTTTATGATATCTGTTTTTATGAACAGAGGGGCAATTCTCGTACCTAAAAACGTTCACAATCTCATGCCAGCGTCAGTCAAAATGTCAAAAATGAAGGTAAACGCTATACAATTTCTGTCAGATTGAGTCTTGAGATGATATTGCGAACGTTGTTAAAAATACGAGAATTGCCCCTCAGATTTTGAACATCCGTGTCTGAACCAGATACTTAAAAAATATCTGTGTTTCAGACATCAGCGCTCTCCTCCTGTTGTAGGCGACATTTAGCAAATAACTTTGGTTGACCTCTAGACACATCTATGAACACAACATTTGGTCAAAGAATAAGAACAAAAAAATAATAATTGAAAATAGACACGACAAAATGTAGGAGAATAATCTTAAATAAGTTGTGTAGTGATGGCCTCCGATGGGTAGAGTGTAAATGAGTGGATTTGTGTATTAATAAAAATGTGGGTGGGTGTGTTCTCTGCCTGACCCTGACCCAGATGTTATAGGTTCATATGGATACAGTAAAATCAGTATATTATCGAACTAAAATGACCCCGTTACCTTCACAATGGATGTCAGGTCACAATATCACAAAGACCCATTATGAGCTGAAAATATGAGACCTTTCAGGTGAAAGGAACCTGTTTCAATAATATGTTAGATGCTTGCTTTTTTCGGTGAGGTTAATAATAATATTTTTGGAACGAAGCTTGCAGTTGGAGTTGACTAGTAGAAATCGTCATCTAGTAAAAATTTGAACATCGAGTGAATTTGGTCAAAATGAAAATCCAAAATGGCGGCTGCGAAAATGTTCAAATATTCTAACTTTTGGTGTCGTTTTCATGGTTTTCGAGGGTGTTAAAGCCGATAGTGAAGTCAAAATGAAAATCCAAGATGGCAACTGCGAAAATTTTTAAATTTTTCGTTATGGTGTCGTTTTAATGGTTTTCGAGGGTGTTAAAGTTAAAGCCGATAGTGACGTTAAAATGTAAATCCAAGATGCGAAACATAAATTTAAGCAAAACATGTTTTGTCTCATATATTCTATACCATGTTTTACGTAAATATTATTATTTTCTGGTTACACAATTTTGTGGACACACAGTCCAGACTATAGATGTAGGAGGCGACATTGGCAGATATTGTCTTTAGAACCGACCACAGGAATTAACTTTGATTAATTCAAAACTTTTTTTATTTGAAATCTTATTATTTTTCTTTCGAATACTGAGCTCTTGGTTACCGTGTTTGTTGTGTGTTTTAATTGTGCCAAATAAAATTGTTATTTAGGTATGTGAGTATATACACATATTATTTGTGAGGGCTAGTTCCCACCGGATGTTCTTGTACATCAATTAAACAGTGTGCTAATGGCAGTCCGTGGCTTCACTCTCCGTATCGTACGTAGAGTGTGGCGACGTGTCTACACACAGTCGGAAGTAATTGGTTGCAAAACCAATCCAATTTGCTTTTTTCTGGAGTTTTGTCAACTTTCAACCACAATATTCACGACTAGAACTCTTTTCGAAACGATTTTTCTTTATTTCTAACAAGAACACGAATTAGGTAAGTTTAAAAAACTCCAACCCGACTACGGAAAAACCATTTTGCAGCTAAAATCCGCCATTTAGATTTTTAAATTATTTTAGTTTAGCCAGTGACACTCGCACAATAAAGACGAATCTAACGACATATCATTCATCAAAATCGGTTGAGCCGTTGAGTAGTTATGAAGGGACATACATGCAAACTAGGTCAAACACACATATTGTCACTCCTACCTAAATGTCAGTCTCCCGCAATGTGCTGTATAACGGCCGGGTAGGTGTAAGACGGCGTTCCCCCCCATGCCCCATTGGGTCTAAATTAGTGTAGCAATATACGCGTCAGCTGGTTGCTCCCACGAGTATTCACGACTTTTTCCTTATGAGTTGAAGGAGGCATGCAATATTCCAACGAGAATTGTGCTACTGTTAATTTGAAGCTGAGTTTCGGCTTTCGGGCCAGTCGAAAAGGAAGAGGTTTAATATAACATCACGCCTTCAGTCCCCGAAGGAGTAGGCAGGTGTTTAATAGGTACGTTTAAGTTTCATGTATTTGCTAAAAGCTTCTGTATATATCTATCTGTCTATACAGGGTGATTTTTTAATGACCAGCCAAATTTTCACAGGGTGTTGTACCCATGAATATGAACAACTTTCACTATGGGACCAACTTTGAAATCGCAAAAAAAATATCAGCTGTTTCATACATTTTGATCGAGTAGGTATTGAACTTTTGTAGGAAACCGCTGGTTTTTTTCGTGATTTCAAAGTTGGTCCCATAGTAAAAGTTGTTCACATTCATTTATTTATTTATTTATTTAAATAACATGGGAGATTCATGGGTAGAACACCCTGTGAAAATTTGGCTGGTCATTAAAAAATCACCCTGTATAAATAAAAAGATAAGTCCTGATTGACTAACTCATCAACGCCCAGCCCAAACCCTTGGATCTAGAAAGCTGAAATTTTGCACAGAGGTTCCCTTTATAATTTAGACAATTAACACGGAAGGAATTCGCGGTAGTAGGTTCCCGTGGGATATTTCCCGACATAAACGCGAGCGAAGCCGCTGGCAAAAGCTATTATATCATAAGTATAGGTAACAATAATTGCCTTGGACTTACGCAGTCGCCAAGTTATCAAAATATAGGTAGGTACTTAAAGCAAAATTAGAAAATAAATAGAATGAAAACGAAACAAAATAAGCGGGACACAAATCCTGATTTCGAGCTGCTACTGAGGTCTGACGGAAAAACACTTTTTTGCTCGGCTCCTAAGGGTCTTAGCGTGATGTTAAATAGCTTATAGTCTTCCTCAAGAATTGAGCTATCAAGTGCAAAAAGAATTTTTCAAATCCGCCTGGCAGTTCTAGAGATTAGCGCGTTCAAACATGCTAAAAAACAAACTCTTCAGCTTTATTATTAGTGTAGATATACAGGGTGTTTCTTTTAAGGTGTCAAGCCAGTGCGAGCTGATAGCACAGTACCGTACCTATCGATTTAACATCCATATATATTGTACGATTTTTTGTAGTTTTCGAGTTATAATTTTTTTTCGATATTTTTCCTGATTTAACGAGATGATTGCTTTAAAAAATTATATCTTTTTTTTTGGGTCAACTTTGAACAATAATGTACTAGGGCATTATTTGCTGAAATCGGTCGTTGAAAGTGGTGTATCTGAAATCTTGTGATTTTCATATTGTATCATTTATTATCTTTGCATATTTTTGTCAATCCTGATATTTACTATTCCTCTACGTATAAGCAGAGCTCAGTTGATAATAAAAACATAAATTTTATACCTACTATAGAACTATCCATAAACCCTACTATTGATACGAAATGAGTGATCCAAAATAACTCGATAACTACAAAAAATCGTAGAACATACATGGGGGTTAAATCGATAGGTATGGTACTCTGCTATCAGCTCGCAATGGCTTGACAACTTAAAACAAACACCCTGTATACAGGGTTATTGGTAAAACACCAGCAACCTCTTAAGGGATCATTGTACTCATCATTATGAACAACTTTTACTATGGAACCAAACCTGAAATCTCGAAAAAAAAATCAGCTGTTCAGTACATTTATCTAAATCAAACTCGTCAAAATGTATGGAGAAGCCGATTTTTTTTCGCGATTTTAGGTTTGGTTACAATAAAAGTTGTTCATAATGATGAGTACAATGACCTCTTAAGAGGTTGCTGGTGTTTTACCAATAACCCTGTATATAGAAATGACAGCTAATTACCGTCAGTTTCCTAAAGTGAATTACTTAATTATAATAACACTCAGGTACGTTACGGAGTTTGAACCCTAAAAACAAAAGACAATTCAGATGATTCTTCAGAAATAGAATCCAACCACACAACTTCAGAACATTGAAATAAAAAGACAAATAATTGATGAGAGAAATTCTGTCTAAGCTGCACAAATGGCTGCAGACTTCAAGCTTATGAACGCCGGTAATAATGAACGGAATTCATATTAAAAGTTTGTAAGTTACTTACAAAGTACTTGCTACTTAAATGCAAAATGGCGTAGTGAGTAGTGCCTAAGTAGCTCCCTGTACAACTACTATAGTCCAGAACTTACTAGTAAGTAGGTACCGTATTTTTAGAGTTCCGTAACAAAATGGTGCGACTCTGTCTGTCTGTCTGTCACAGCTGGATATCTCAAGAACTACTAATGCTATCAACTTGAAATTTGGAACAGTTTTAGATGACAGTTGCCCAACTATTTTGCAAAAAAGAAAGAAATCATTTTTTTTTTGTAACAGCACTAAAAGGGGTCTTAAAAATAGAGACCTGCACCCTAATTGCATATCACATTATATCAATCGGAGTTTGAATCATTTTGAAACAAATTGCTAGTCCATTGCTTCATATGTTCGAAAGGTTTGTTTGCTCGGCAACTTAAATAACGCAATGAATGTTGTTGAACTGTCAAATTGAATCCGATTCCGATTGATAGTGTGGTACGCAATTAGAGTGCTGTTCGCAACACACACGTTCGTTGTGTGTTATTACGATGTGAAGGGTATAGGATTTATTTACTGATTATGCTAATCTTTTCGGACAAAGCTCTTCGTATAATTAGGATAGAACTTCCCTTACAGGTAAGTTCGTTTAATAATTAAATATAAGTACAAATTACATGTCATCATCACTGTCCTGCCCTTATCCTAATTTATTTGGTGTCGACGCACATTGTCTTCACATCCATCGTTCATCGTTTCTTTGGTCTTCCCCTACTCTTATAGCACTCCACGATGATACTCAAAACATTTCGCACGACATTTTCCTGATTCCTCACGTAGATACCATGACAACCGATTTCCACTTTCAGATTTCCTCTTATTATACTTATTTCTTGCAAATAACTGGGGGCCTAAAACGGCCACATTAAGCAATTCCTCTAAAAGTGATTAATTTCCTGAATTCCCAGTAATTTATTATGATTATGCTATTTGACATTTTAGGGTGAAGATAGACGAGCGTAATTTTTTGAGAGAAATTCCGCAACCGAAATTACGCGACTCACAGTCGCGTAATTTCGGTTGCGGAATTTCTGAATAAGTAAGGACCGAAATTACGCGACACATAACTCAAAAAATTCAATAAAGCAATTCATAATTTTAGGGACCATTTTACGAATCTCCATAAAAAAACTGTCAAACAGATGAATTGCGTGCTATGAAATAAATTATGAATTGTCAGTTTGTGACCGTTTTACGATTTCAATTAAGATTCATGAATCATATTTGAAATCACGAATACCATTAACCTATTAAGATTCTGCCAAGGTGGTCGTTTTACCCCCCCCCGGGCATACAAGACTTAATTATATTTTTACTAATGTAATGCTATTAATTTACGTAATTAAGTAGGTGTAGCAAGAATAATAAAAATGAAAGTGTACATCCTAACAAATATTAGAAATGCGAAAGTGAGTTTGTTTGATTGTTTGTAACACCTTCACGCTAAAACCTCTGAACGAATTTGGATGAAAGAACATCGGACAAATTTCTATAGAAGCTGGACCTGAGTTTTATTTTCAGTGTACAGAAGCAAATTATAGTGAGATTTGATTGTTTTATGTAGTAAACACCATCCCTTTCGAAAATAATATCTAAATAGCCAAGATATTTAAATAATGCAAAAAATACTTTTGAGGTTATCGGTGTCCGGAAATCAAAAGCACAGAATAATCGTCACAAGCGGTACCTAGTTATCAGTCTGTAAAACAATGCCAAGGTCAAACAACAGAAGGAAATCCAAAACAGTACAGTACGTATCACAATATTCACACTAACAACAACAACACAACAATGCGAGATCGCCGGGTGCAAAGACTACACACTACAGTATATTAGTGTCAAATTGACACCCGTTGTAATTGACAGTATTGACACTGTCAATCCATGGCGCGCGTCGATGACATATTATGACGTTCCGTTGTACACAATTGAACAAAATGCTGATACTTACTATGAACCCACATAATTATTTTTATGACAAGAATCCAATACATAATAAAAACAGCACTAGTTGGTTTGATACACAAGTATATAGAATTGAATTACATCTAATAACTATTCAGAAAAACGTGAATAATTATAATCTTTGAGTACTAAATCATTTCTTAAGCAAAATGAATCGTCAAAGGTGCGTTCTGAACATGTTATTCTAAATAATTTGCAAATTATGCTATTAAAAAAAATGTGTTTGTGCTTTTTTTTCTGGCGACTTAAATATCTATTTCTTATGTTTTTTAAGACCTTAAAAAATACTAGATTTGTTCATATATATGGCATATCTGTACACCACCGCCCCGTAGTCAGGTACGATTTGGCCGTCCTTCTTTGGCACACGGGTTTGGAAAAGGAAATAGGCTACTTTTTATCGACATACCACGCGGGCGAAGCCGCTAGTAATCTATACAGGGTGTAAGTGTAAACAGTGGCAATCTTTTAAGGGGTCATTGTACTCATCATTATGAACAACTTTTAGTATGGGACCAAACCTGAAATCGCGAAAAAAAAATCAGCTCTTCAGTACATTTATGTTCGCATAATTCGTCATAATATAGGGAACAACTGATTTTTTTTCCGCGATTATAATGTGAGTAGTACGAGGCCACGAGAAATATAAAAAGCTGCTGATGAAAAACACATCACATACCTACACCATATTGTTTAAGTTTATGAATAATAAATATTTGCTCAAAACATACTCTCTATCATCGTATACATGAATTGTATATCTATACTTACTTAATACTAATCTATATGTACTATAAAGAATTAAACTGAAGAATTTGACGACACGGTTGGCGCAGTGGTTGAGCGATTGACTGCTGCGCAGCATGTCGCGGGTTCGATTCCCGCACGGAACAAATATTTGTACGACCTACAAGTATTTGTTCCGAGTCTGGGTGTTTTTCTATCTATAATATGTATGTATTTACAAAAAAAAAAAATGTATATAAGTAGTTTATCAGCCATCTCGTTACCATAACACAAGCATTAGGTTGCTTAGCTTGGGACTAGATGGCGTTGTGTGAAATGTCCAAGGATATTTATATTTATTTATTTAATTTGTTTGTTTGTTTGAACGCGCTATTAACTACCAGTCGGATTTGGAAAAATATTTTTGTAAGTATTTGATAGCCCAATTCTTGTTGAAGGTAATTTAAAGGTTATTTACCATCACGATGTCGGAAATTATCCTACGGGAACCGTACACTTTTCTGGGATGAAAAGTAACCTATGTGCTATTTCAGACTACAATCTATGTCTGTGCCAAATTTCATCTAGATCCGTTCAGCTGTTCTGGCGTGAATGAGTAACAAACATCCATCCCATCCAAACTTTCGCATTTATAATAGTACCTGGTAAGATTTCTTACTTTATCCATTCTCGTCACTCCACTGAATATCGAATATCTGAATGTGACCGTAAAGCTAAAAAGCTGTAAAGATAAGTACTTATTCTTAGCTGTAAAGGGTCTCGCCGACAGGTGCGACGAGACTCTGGTGGAACAATTTCTATAAAAACTTCACGGAAATTATTTTACTGGAGTCTCGTCACGCCTATCTGCGGGAGCCTTAAGGTGCTCCTAGTCGGCGGCGGCGGGCGGCTCGAACTCGCGGGTGGCGTGGCTAATATGAATGCTAGTTAGTTACTTTATTTATTTATTTTGGTTTATTTATTTAGTATGTATTTATTTATTTAGTATTTAGTGAAATAGACGATGATTTGTAAAGAAAACGAGCGCATAAAATTTCATGAACAGACCTTTGGCCGTTTAGATATTATGAAAAACTTCTGGATGTATTCATTTAAAGTAAAGTTATTTGAATTTTTCAATAAATTATATATGCCTGTACGGTAACAATTTTGCCATTTTCATACTCCGAGAGCTATTTAGTTAGGTACGCCCAAAAATGCATTAAAATTAGTGTTGAATTATGGATGTTTCGACGCTCATAACTTCCTAACTAACCAATATTTTTTTCCGATTCTGCTTCCATACAGGCTTAGATAATGACGAGAAAAATTTAAGTAAATTTTAGTTTTGAACGTACACCGTCAAACAGACGAGTAATCACCAAACTACGTTTGTATGGAAGAATGAGCGACTAGCGTGCCCTTAAGACTTCACATCGACAGATATCTCACCGAACATTATTTGTATTTAGGTAAACAGTAAAACTATCCGAATCTATTCCCGAACACATAAACTAGCAATGTTTTGTTTATGTAGCGTAGACTTCAAACGACTGTATTGTTTCTTTAGTAGCCGAACATTTAACTACAGTATTAAATACGAAATGTAAATGTTGGACACTGCTCTATTGTTTTTCACATAGTCATTGTTTAACTCTAGAGTGTTTTTAATAAATGAAATAATTATTTGTCCACGAAAAACTTTTCACAACAACGTCAAAACAGACCAAACGAATAAAATAAAAAACCGGACAAGTGCGTGTCGGATCGGACCACGCACAATGAAGGGTTCCTTAGTTGAAAATTGTAATCCCAACAATTTTTTTTTTATAAGTGATAAAATTACAAATTAACAATTTTCAGACTTTTCTACTTGTGCTGTGAGACCTTGCTTCTTACCAAATTTCGTGATTCTGGGACAACAGGAAGTACCCTATAGGTTTTGATTTACTTGCGAGTATCAAAATAAGTCGTATAAATGGGCGTATTTTTTATTGCGTAGACTTTGAAGCTTGATTTTTTAGAACTATAAGGACTATTAGATCTACGTGTTTGATAATAATAATATTTGATACTAATTTCAACTTGATACCTACACGCGTTCCTGAGAAAAAGGGTCTTGACAGACTGACAGACAGGCAGACGGACAACGAAGTGATTCTATAAGGGTTTCGTTTTTTTCCTTTTGAGGTACGAAACCGTAAAAGTAAAATAATACATTGTCGTGTCGAAATGAAGAATGCTAAAACATAAATAAATATAAAATAAATATAAGCAGTACCTTTGTACTCCTAATTATAAGTATCATGTATATCTATCTATTTTTCTGTGTGTACATAAATTGTAAAATAAATAAATAAATAAATAAATATCCTTGGACATTTCACACAACGCCATCTAGTCCCAAGCTAAGCAACCTAATGCTTGTGTTATGGTAACGAGATGGCTGATAAACTACTTACATACATTTTTTTTTTGTAAATACATACATATTATAGATAAAAAAACACCCACAATTGAATAGTAGCTATAGTTTAACATACATGTTCAGTAGCTAGCCCACAAGGTTGGTCTTCAGTATTGAGGCAGCGTCACGCACCCACCATCCCTTTCTGGTAGCGTGGGGAGGTCAGCAGCTGCGGGTACAGACTGGTCATCTACAGACATATTCTGTCTTCTGTCGCTAATTTACTGTACACTTTCATTATTTATGAAAGCTAAACAGACTAAGGAAAAACTCGAAAGTCCTTCTAATAGAAGGACTCCCAGTTTTTCTATTTTTTTTAAGGATTTCCCCTCGGCGAAAATGACGTGAACTTTCATACAAACTTTCACCCCAAAGATAAAGATAAAGATAATTTTATTTGTTACAACATGCGTATACATGCAAATTATGCATGCAGGATGTCACAATATTAATATTTCGTACGTACATGTTTCACCCGTAAGGCGTACAAATTTATAACATTTACAAGAAATAAAAATAAAAAATTAAATCACATAATAGTCTGTAAACAACAATAATAAGTAAAATAAATTAGTCATAAAATGTCACAAAATTTAATGATAACTAAGATAGAATAATAAATGTCAAATAGTGAATGAATAGTGAATGTCAAATTTTCAAAAATCTCTCATTGGTGCTCATTTCATCGTGCGATAGAGCAAGATCACAGAGCCGCCAGACTTTACTCATTTTCTGATTAACAAAATGTATGGAATAGAGGAGTGTCAGTATGTACTTTGAACGTACTGTTATACCCTAAATCTGTAAGGGTTAATGCCAGATCAGCGCCTCATCAGCGCTGCCAACTACTATCTACTTGAAGGCTGGAGACGCCATCTTAAAAGTCCTCAGTTGACACTCAACCTTCTTAGCAGACGGGTCTGCCCATGGGTCTCACGCGTTATCCTAAATATTAGTGTCCTAAATTACGTATTATCTGTAACTTTATTATCCTAAAATATACTTATCGTCTTAAATAAAATAATTCTTTTTTTTAAAAAGACGAATCGGTGGAGACCTATAACAAATTGGTGGCAGCGGTGGGATACGAAAATCCCCAGTGTCCTTGAAACTCGCCAGTGAGTGTACCAGTTGATATCCAAAAGTGTACCAGTTGATATCCAAGTGTGTGAAAGTGAACCTACCAGTTAATATCCAAGTGTAGTGAACGTCCTCCAGGTCAGCTATCCTGAGCACCGCGGCACTTAGCCGCTGTTCCAGTCATTGCGGCACGTAGCCGCCGTTCCTGTCATCACGGCGCGTAGCCGTTGTTCCTGTCATCCCAATCCCACATCTGAAGCCGAGGTCAATATCAAATAATTGACCAGTTATAATTACTCAAGAACCCGACGACTCAGATCCCGGCCGCAGAGACGCGGCTTATCGCAGCGGAATGTTCCTGTTCGCCATAACATCCGTCGCCCACGCACTCCTAGTACTGTGAGTCTTTGGTCATTGTTTATCAAGGCTGAGATATTATTTAATACTCTATACAAGGTTATTTATCTGCGATTCATTAACTGAATTAATCTGTAAGTTTCATTGTAAAACCTTATGCTATCCGTGGCCCGTTTTCTGTCATTTAAGGTTAAACAATATAATTATGCCAATAGGTCCCAAATCAGAAGAAAGTAAATTAAAACTTGTCATCCCAATTTTAGAGCAATCCCAAAGTGATACTGACAAATCACCACCTATCAGATCTCCTAGTCCCAGGGTCACAAGGGCTACTACTGCACGTAGCGCAATGGCCGAACTGGACTTAAACACTCTGTTTAAATTCGTCAAAACATTTGACGGCAGCCGGGAAACTGTCAATTCGTTCATTATAAATTGTAATAACGCGTATGACCTTGCATCAGAATCACAAAGACCAATCCTTTTTAAATACATTCTCAGCCAGTTGGGTGGAAAAGCGGAAATTGCCTGCTCCATAAAAGAGTTCACGTCATGGGAACAGTTAAAAGAATTTTTAAAAGCACAATTTAGTGAGCGAAAACATTATGCTCACCTTCTTACTGATCTTCAGGAGAGCAAGCAAAGCCCGCAGGATAATGTCAGCCAATTTTCGCTTCGCGTGGAGACCTGCCTCTCACAATTGTTAACTGAAATATCCTTATCTAATAATAAGGCAAAGGAATTGCCCGGTCGTACTGCAGCTATGGAGGACTTAGCCCTCCATCATTTTATTATGGGGTTACATCCCCGTATATCAACCATTGTGAGGTGTAGATCTCCCAAAACATTAAATGAAGCTATTAACTTAGCGATTTCGGAAGAACGCATCCAACAAAGCCTATATAAGCGTCCACAGGTTGAACAAAGGTTCGTGAATAATAACAAACCAAAACCAGGTCCTTCAAAACCAAATTTTACTACACAATCCACTACGTCAAATCCAAATAAAATCGACACATTGTTTTGCCGGTATTGTAAAACTGCTGGTCACGAAATTAAAGATTGTAAAAAACGCGAATTCTATAATAACAAATATCAATTCAAACCGAATAATAATACTCGGAATAATAATAATAAAATTAGCCATGTCCGCGAAACATCCGACGACGAACCCACGGATGATTTCTCCTATGTCCACGGCTCCAACGATTTAAACGAAATGGAGTCTCGCGAGGGTGCCGCACGGGACGAAGCATAACTATCGGCACCCAACAACAAAAGCTAACACATAGGACTAACCGACAGGGTAACCAGCCCCAAACTGACAGTCCTAATCCTTATTGTAATCCAAACAAGGTCAATCAACAGGGTAACCAGCCCCAAACTGACGACCTTAACCTCCATTCATTAAGGACTAACCAACAGTGTAACCAGCCCCAAACTGACAGTCCTAATCTTTATCCTCATCCGAACAAGGTCAACCGACAGGGTAACCAGCCCCGAACTGACGACCTTAACCTTCATTCATCAAGGACTAACCAACAGGGTAACCAGCCCCAAACTGACAGTCCTAATCCTAATCCTCATTCAAGGAAGGTCAATCGACAGGGTAATCAGCCCCGAATCCACAGTCACGGAACTAAAAATCCAGGAGTCTCGCCAGTATCCAACGAGACCAATACTAAGATATACGAAGTAAATCTAGACACATCCAAGAGGTTTCTACCACATGTACTTCTAAACTCACAAGTTTCAGATATGCCTTTATCCTTATTAGTCGATTCAGGTTCCGTCATTAGCCTATTAAAACAATCCAGTATCAAAGAAGATCAACGACTGGTGAAAGAACCAATCAAACTTAAGGGCATTGACCCCGGTGACGAGCCGACCCCAACCGAAGGTCATTTCCAATTAAAATTAAAATTAAATGATAAGAAAGTCACACCATTTAAGTTTCATGTCATTAAGGACATTAGTTTGCCCTATGATGGTATTATCGGATCAGATTTCTTGACCTTTTTCGGCTGTAAAATCGATTATACAACTGACACCCTTAAAATGGGAGAATCCGAAGTTAAGCTATACTTCTATGATCCATTTTATATTATCCCGCCACGTACTGAAACTGTTATTGAGTGTTCAGTACAGGATACCGATCTAAAGGAAGGTATCATTATGGATCAACACTTATCAAAATGTGTCCTAATATCTAATTGTATCGTAAAGGTCAAGGATAATTATCGTGTTAATTTAACGATAGCCAATACCTCAGGGTCATACATAAAAATTGATCCTAACTTAAAACTCGCAATTAAGCCCTTACATGCTGCCCTTCAGGTCAGTATGAACATTCAAGAGACGTCCAATCGTACTATGCAAGTCTTAAATTCACTACGAACTGATCATTTAAATCAAGAAGAGTCTGAAGCCCTTTCAGAACTTTGTTCTCAATATTCCGATATTTTTTATTTACCAGATGATCAGTTAACACACACTCAATACTCAATACTCAATATCTTTAATGCTTTACCATAATGTGTACTTAGGTGGTATAGTATATAATTTAGATCATTATGGACCCTGTAGGGCACAGCAAAAGGGTAGGAGAGAGGAAGCCTTGTTTTAGGAGATCATGAATAACTATTATTGCTATATTATTCAATTTAATTTATTATTAAGTACTCGTATTTCTAAGTATTTTAATTGCATTATTATTTTTGTTATATTATTTTATTATTATATTAGATTATTTATTACTATCATTTATTGTTATATTAATAATTACCATATCATACCATTTTTATTTTAAACATATCTGTAAATTGCGCGACTATCACTAATTTTTGTTATCAATTATTATTATTCTTATGTTATTTTTTATTATATTAGTAATTTCCCTAACATATACTTTAAACATTTCTCTTATTATTTATGTTTATCATTTAAATATTCATCTAAGGAATAATAGCATTTTTTTATTAATAAGTTTTTAAGTTTTGTTACAAATATATTGAACTTTTCTTCTTTCTTTATTATGTCTGGTAATTTATTGTATATCTTTATAGACATTACGTAGGGACTTGTGGAATGCATTTTTAGCCTGGATGTTGGTATGTTTAGCCTCGATCGGTGCCTAAGTGTGTACTGTGATTGGATGTCTTCGCGTTTTGTGTAGAACTCTTGATGCTTACGGACAAATTTACATATTTCTAGGATATAAATACTGGGGAGGGTTAGAATATTATGTTTTAGAAAATAGGGTTTGCAGCTGTTAGTTTGATCAATATTTACCATGATTCTAACTAGTTTCTTTTGTAGGGTAAAGAGTGTCAGTGCATCTGTACTATTTCCCCAGAGGGTTACACCGTAGCTAAGCCATGCATTGGCATACGCATAATATGTGGTGAGGGCGGTTTGTAGATCGGTGGTCTTTTTAATTTCTCGAAGAGCGTATGAGAATTTTGAGATTTTTGAACGGGTTTTTTGTATTTGTGTTTTCCAGTTGATATGCTTATCTATTGTAAGTCCAAGTAGTGTAAAGTCATCAACAGTTTCCAATTTTGAGCCGTTAAAGGTGAAATTTAAGTGTAGAGGAGCTTTTTGATAAGGGTGGAAAACCATTAGTTTAGTTTTAGCATGATTAATTTCTAAATTATGTGAAGTCATCCAGTTACAAGTTTTTGTGAGTGTGGAACTGAGTTTTTCTTCTATGTTTGTGTTGTTTTGACAGGAGACTAATAAAGATATGTCATCTGCGAATAAAACACATGGCCCCTCTATGGTTTCTGGTAAGTCGTTGATGTAAACAAGAAATAATAGGCCACCTATAACACTTCCCTGGGGAATGGAAGCGTTAGTTATTTTGCTTTTAGATCGGATTTTTTCTATTTCTCTACTATTGTGATTAAAGTATTCAATTTCAACTACTTGTTCTCTATTTTTTAAATATGACGTAAGCCATTCATGGGCTTTTCCGCGGATTCCTATTCCATACAGTTTATTTAGGAGTATTTTAAATTGTACTTTATCGTATGCTTTGGTCATGTCCAGTAAAATCCCTACAGCGTATTTCTTATTATTTATAATATTTAGGGCTTCTTGGATGTATTTATAAACAGCTAATGTGGTGGAACGGTTTTTTCGGAAACCGTTTTGACAATCGCTCAATATGTTAACACACTACAGCCCTCGAGCATCAAATCAAAACAAGTACCGATATCCCTATTCATACAAAGTCGTATCGATTTCCGGAATGTCATAAGAAGGAAGTCGATACTCAAATCGGAAAAATGCTTAGTCAAAATATTATAGAGCCATCATCCTCACCCTGGAGCTCGCCGATTTGGATAGTTCCCAAAAAGGCAGACTCTCAAGGTCAAAGAAAATGGAGAGTAGTAATTGATTATAGGAAATTAAACGACGTCACAATCGGTGAAACATATCCTATACCACAAATATCCGAGATCCTTGATCAATTAGGAAGTAGTAAATATTTCACGACCTTGGACCTCACATCCGGTTTCCATCAGATTCTTATCTCTCCTAATGACGCACCCAAAACCGCATTTTCTGTACCTCAAGGTCATTTCCAATTTACACGAATGCCGTTCGGGTTAAAAAATGCACCATCCACCTTTCAGAAACTAATGAATAATTGCCTTACTGGCTTACAAGGTACAAGATGTTTTGTCTATTTGGATGATATCGTAATCTATTCATACGACCTAAACTCACACGTTGATAATTTGAAAGCCGTATTTGACAGACTCCGTAAATTCAATTTGAAGTTACAGCCAGAAAAGTGTGAATTTCTTCGCAAAGAAGTCGCTTACTTAGGGCACATTATTAACGAAAACGGTGTCCAACCAAATCCAGAAAAAGTTCGCGTGGTAACAGAGTATCCAGTCCCTCAATCTCCGAAAGATATAAAATCTTTCTTAGGTTTAGTATCCTATTATAGAAGGTTTATACCCGACTTTGCCAAGTTGGCTAAACCTTTAACCTCATTGCTAAAGAAGGAGGTTACCTTCGAGTGGCAGAATGAGCAACAACTTGCTTTTGAATCCTTAAAATCCAAGCTCATTTCCGCCCCAATCCTCGCCTATCCAGACTTCACACAACCTTTCCTTCTAACCTGTGACGCCTCAAATTACGCGATATCTGCAATCTTATCCCAGGGCCCAGTAGGACTAGACCGTCCTATTGCATATGCATCCCGCACGCTTAATAAAGCAGAGTGCAATTATAGCGTTACGGAAAAAGAATGCCTCGCCATTATCTTCGGCACCAAAACATTCAGACCGTATCTCTACGGACATCGATTTAAAATCCTTACAGACCATAAACCATTACAATGGCTGTTCAACTGTAAAGACCCTGGATCCAGACTTGTCCGCTGGCGCTTAAAATTAGAGGAATTTGAATACGATATTCAGTATAAAAAAGGAAAGGTTAATGCTAACGCTGACGCTCTATCCCGTTTTCCGGTGAATCCTGTCCAACAAACGGATCCAGTAACCCCTAACCCTCTTGGTGAAGAAGAATCCACCCAAGAGCTAGATAGAGACCTAATGGATTTACTGATAGACCCACCTTCGTTCAATCCTGATGCAGATATACAACCTTCTCCGAATCTTCTCGATCCAAACGAAGACCTCTTGCCGTTACCCGATATAAACTTACCTTCTAACGTCCCAGACACCCTCAGAGAAGAAATCGAGAATGAAATAAATCCATTACCTGATGGTGTATTGGACGAATCAGCAGCTTCCGATCCTCAACTTGGTCATAGTCCCAGACCGTCCACAAGTGCGAGTCCAAATGTCCATGTCGACGATTATCCAACGTTCCTGAAATCCATGGCTAATAAGGACAAATTATTTAACACTGAAATTGTAGAACACAATGAAAGCCTTTTAAAATGTCCTGCAAAAGTAATTCTAGTTCCCACGTCTATTGATTTGGACGAATCTAATCCGTATATCCAAGATATATTGACTGACCTCGAAATTAGCACTAGAATACATAACTCTGAGAAAGAACTTTTCTCATCCTTGAAAATAGAAATTAATAATAAGGTATATTACCTGTTGTTTACCAAAGTTCATCACTTTGACGAAGTCTCCTATCCGGAAATTTTCGAAACCCTGAAAAGAATAAGAAATGAATTATTAATATTTGGGAATGTTATTGAAATTGGCATATCAGATTTCAAAAATCCGTTTGAAAAGCACTCATTCATTAAAGTTTATAATATCCTTACTTACCTTTTCCATGGCACACAAATCAAGGTTAATATATATCACAACAACATCATATATCCTGCTCCAATCGAAATTAAAAAGATCCTGCATGACAACCATGACATCCCCATAGCAGGTCACTTAGGCTCATCACGAATGTACAATAGAATAAAACAAACGTATTATTGGAAAGGTATGCGTAGTGATATAGAATCCTACGTGAAACAATGCAAGTCATGCCAAGAAAATAAGGCACTTAGGAAAATCAATCGCGCTCCGATGCAAATTACTAGCACTTCGACTGAACCGTGTCAAAGAATAGCTCTGGACATCGTAGGTCCACTCCCCGAAGCAGGTCCTGCAAAATTGAAATTCATATTAACAATCCAAGATGATCTTACCAAGTTTTCTTCCGCATATCCCATTCGTAGTACTACAGCAGAAGAAACAAGTGAATGTTTGCTACACTATATATCTATATTTGGCATCCCCAAAATGATTCTCAACGACCAGGGTACCAACTTTACGTCAGATCTCTTTAAGAAAACCTGTGAATTCCTTAAAATAAAAAATCTGTGGTCTTCACCCTATCACCCACAAACCCAAGGCGCCCTGGAACGAAGTCATTCTACTCTTAAGGAGTACCTCAAGTCTTATATTAACGAAGAACAATCGAATTGGCCTCGTTATGTTTATACGGCCATGCTCGCTTATAATACTGCCGTTCATTCCACAACTCACTTTACACATTATGAACTGATGTTCGGTAGTAAACCATTCATACCTAATTCTATTTATGATGAACCCCCAGGAGCCACTTATCCCGAGTATGTCCGTATGCTACAGAACCGATTAAAATATTCACGAGAAAAAGCATTAGACTTCATGAGGAAATCCAAGGAATCCTCAAAGTCTTATTATGATAACCGTACTCGCTCAGTTAGATATAAAGTCGGTCAGTTCGTGTATCTCAAAAATCATTTGAGACTACGCAAAGCTCTCTCCCCTCTCTGGAAAGGTCCTTATAAAATAGTAAAAGTTAATAGTAATAATACACTTACCTTGCTTATTAATCGGCGTCATGTCACCCATCACTTTGATGAGGTGAAGCCAGCTGATGTTGGAAGTAACGTGTAGCGTCTTAAGTAGTTGTAGGTTTAAGCTTAAGTTTTAATACATTAGGTAGGTATAGTTACTAAATAAGTACCTACTCATATATTCAATTAACGTAGCTATTAATTTGCAGAACTCCAAGCCAGGCTCGAAGCCAACAGGACTACTATGTCCAGCAGATAAAATCAAGTCCTGGCCTCTATTTCGATTACCTCGGCACGCTGAAAATCAGCAGTGGACAGTTGAACGTCTTGATGCCCCTAGACATCTCACACATCGGTCCACATATTGAAAACATAAACTCCGCTCTAAACACTACTAAATATCTATGTGAAAGGATTGGTCTGATTGAAAATAGTTGTAATAACATAATAGAACCCTTAAATGCCCGCTACAGTGATATGTATAAAGAATTTTTATCTATTTCACATTTGTTAGAAAAACGGTCAAAACGTGCTTGGGTAGGAGGTCTAGGTACTGTGATTAAACAAATATTTGGTAATCTGGATGAAAACGATGGCCTCAGGTTTAATGACGCAATAAATGTACTACAAAATAATGAGAAAAAGTTAGTTTCATTAATGAAGGAGAATATTTTATTAACTACATCGACAATTTCATCATTTAATAACTCTATTAATAAAATTAAAGTTAATGAAATTAACTTAAACGAAGCTATCGACAAACTCTCGACCAATTTAATAAACGTAACTAACCAAACAAATGAATTATTACTGCGATTAAAAATTGTTCATATACTTAATAATCTAGAAGTGTCAATCTTAACAATGTCATTCCAACTTGAAGACATAACAAACGCGGTCTTATTTAGTAATCAAAATGTTCTTCACCCATCGATGATTACGTCACAACAATTGTTCCGGGAGCTTGCCGATAACTATCAATACTTGCCTAATGACTTAATGCTACCTGTTAATTTAGATTTAAGTTCTATTCATTTAATCTTGAATGTATCTAGAGTAATTAGTTATTATGCTAGTAATAAGATATTTTTCGTGTTACAAATACCTTTAGTATCTATCAAAGAATATGTATTATTTCATAACATTGCTCTGCCTACTCCTCACAATTTAAGTATGCCTAATACCTTTAGTTTAATTTTACCCAGTTCCAAATACATTGCAATGACCAAAGACAAAACTCAGTACAGCACTTTAAATGATTTGGAAAATTGCAAGATTATCACTGCAGGAAAATACGTGTGCGATTTAACAACTGTCTACGCGTCAGACATCAGACATATCTGTGAAAGTGAATATATGTCAAAAGTGATCAGTGAAACCCCAAAATATTGTGAAACTAAATTTATTTATGGTAACTTAGATATGTGGAAACCCATAGAAAATAATAAATGGATTTACATACAGTCAGTGTCTAATAGAGTTTCAATAGAATGCAGAAATTCAAAATTATTAGATATTAATATTTTAGGTACCGGAATACTTACAATCCCTAAAAACTGCATAGGTTACTGTAAGGGTACCACTTTGATCCCAAAATATACCGCATTAAATATATCTACACCCATTGCCTTTCCTGACTTTAACTTATTAAATGACACTTGCTGTAATGTAATGAGACTGAATCAATCAATAAATAACGTATCCCCTATTAAACTACTAAATACTGATCTAGATGATCTGAAGTTTAATAAACATATCTTTCTAAAACAATTAAGTAATCTAGATAACGTCCTTGACAGTCAACCACACATCTTAAAATATGGGATGCATTATTCTATTATCACTATATTAATTACCGTTCTTATAGTGTCTTATGTATGTTTTAAAGTTTATAAACGTATACGACCCGGCAGCAGAACCCCAATTAAAGTATCTTTCTCATCAAAACCGGAATCGATCTGTAAAATTAATACAGAAAATAGTAATTCTGATAATGAGGAAACCTCCCTTCCAACTATTAGAACTAGAGTTTAAAATAATTGATTACTTTGATTTTACACCAAATAATTACATAACTTCGTAGCAACCCCGAAGTTATTTCTTAAGGGGGGAGGTGTTATACCCTAAATCTGTAAGGGTTAATGCCAGATCAGCGCCTCATCAGCGCTGCCAACTACTATCTACTTGAAGGCTGGAGACGCCATCTTAAAAGTCCTCAGTTGACACTCAACCTTCTTAGCAGACGGGTCTGCCCATGGGTCTCACGCGTTATCCTAAATATTAGTGTCCTAAATTACGTATTATCTGTAACTTTATTATCCTAAAATATACTTATCGTCTTAAATAAAATAATTCTTTTTTTTAAAAAGACGAATCGGTGGAGACCTATAACAGTACGCATACCTGCTAGCTTGGGCCGACGGACAATTTTTAACCGACTTCAAAAAGGAGGAGGTTCTCAATTCGTCGGAACCTTTTTTTTTATGTATGTTCCCCGATTACTCGAAAATGGCTAGACCGATTTAGATTTTTATTTTTTTGTTCGAAAGGGTATACTTCCCAAGTGGTCCCATGATCATCAAGTCAGGATCTGATGATGGGATCCCATGGAAATCGAGGGAAACCCTCAAATTTTATGGGCACACTTATATCGATTTCGGTATTTTTTATAGTAACTCGTGCATTTGCTCTCGGAAAGTACCATTTCGTGAACTGGAACTGATGATGAAGACCACAGGTGGCTATCGGAAATACTCAATTATAAGTATATCACAGGTTGCGATTCGATTACTTTAACATGGTTTATGCTCGTCAAAATGCATAATGGTGATGGTGAAGTCACCATGAGCTCCAGTTCTCTTGGTTCTTACTAGGAGAACTCCTCAACAATTAACGTCCCTGCATCGGGAAAAGCAATATTTTGTAAAACGTGATGAGCAGTTGACATTGGGTTATTGTAACTTAGATAAATTACAAACTGACCCACTAAAAAGTGAAAAATAAAAACTTTTTTACAAAAAACAAAACCGACTTCCAAAAAAACACTAGAAAGTGAAAAATTACTTTAATTTCGGATGTCGGGGGCAAAAACCTAAAAAACAGATACAAAGACACCGACTTCCGAAATTAAAGTTATTTTTCACTTTCTAGTGTTTTTTTGGAAGTCGGTTTTGTTTTTTGTAAAAAAGTTTTTTCATGTATCAGGTACTAAAGTTACGTAAAAATATTACTCATTTTGCTTAAAGTCTGACAGCTGATTTTTATGTAGGTACAGTTGAGGTCGGTTTTACAGAATATTGTTAATAATTAATAATCAATACTGTCAGACACTTCTCGCGGCGGTTTTTTCCGCCACACGCTTTAGCTCGCAAAAAATGACGGACATCTTACTTATAGTTTGAGTCTTAATTTTTATACAATGATACTCGGAGAAAATTTTCAATAATATTTGTTCAAACCTATAAGACTAGGTAAATTACTATTTAATGAAATCTTGACACTTGAGGATTATACTCTAACTTAAAGAGTTGTATTATTGATCCTAATAATTATAATTCTGTAAATACTGTGTTGTCTGTGAGTGTGAATTTCAGATTTTTACTATGTACTTAAATGTGATTTGAAAAATTATGCCACATCTACAAATAAAAAAAAACAAAAAACATCATACATACAATCAATCAATCCACCGAGCCTTTTCCCAACTATGTTGGGGTCGGCTTCCAGTCTAACCGGATGCAGCTGAATACCAGTATTTTACATGGAGCGACTGCCTGTCTGACCTCCACAACCCAGTTACTGGGTAATATGATACCCCTTGGTAAGACTGGTTGTCAGACTTTCGGGCATTTGACGACCCGTAATATCTGATCCACGAATGACAGCCGGGACCAACGGCTTAACGTGCTTTCTGAGGCACGGAGGAGTCTCGGTATATAAAGATGGTCACCCATCCACGGACCAACCCCGGCAAGCGTAGCTTAACCTGATGGATAGACCCGTGTGGCTGTTATTACTTAGCCACGAACTTACATTACATACATACCTACATAATAATACTCAATTCAAGAATCGTTCCAACAAAAACAATTCCCGCACCGACTTCCCCGCCAACTCGCTAACCTAAGTTCTGCGCCCCGAGGCGGGCAATCATAAATTTCCCAGACTTCAGCAAGGGTAATAAATCTTCCAAATGTCATTTTAAGCGCGAACCCAGTCTGATTTAGTGCTCCGTTCGCAGACCGTCTCGATAGACGCTAATGTGCGAACGAACTACTTTTTTGTACCTACTTATAAAATTGCTTGTTCGGGAAGTTCTCGAAAGAATGAAAACCGTCGTGACTTGAGTCTAACTTTTCAATTTTGTATTAAGAACTTTACCTTACTCGGAATAAAGTTCAAAACATGTAGAGACGCCAGCACATCAAGCCAATCGAAACTGTCAAATTTTCCCAATCAACCTTGAACCTAATGCTTTGGCGATAAAGATGAAAATCTATCAAAGAAAGACATATTGTAGTAGCTTGATGTGCTGGCGTCTGTACATGCTATTTTGAAATCCTAATACTAACTAATATTATGAATGCGAAAGTGAGTTTGTCTATTTTGTTTGTAACGTTTTCACGCTAAAATGGCTGAACGGATTTGCATGATATTTGGCGCGGGTAGACCATGAACTAGAATAGGACATAGGCTATCGGGGTCGAAAGCGATACCGTTGCCCTGGCACAGGCAACTGAAGGAACACGGGTGGGTTTTGGTTAGTAAAAGTCTGACACGCCCTTCCGTTCCACCCAGAGCGGGAGAAGTTATTTGATGATTTCCTATCCACAAAAAAAAACCGGTCAAGAGCGAGTCGGACTCGCGCACCGAGGGTTCCGTTCCGATTCCTGAAAAAGTGTGCTACTTAGAGACATCGTTTTATTTTTCCTGTAATCTTTACATAAATTTCTATCACATAGAATAATTTCAGATTTTTCTCTTTGCAAACTTCGGAGATAAGGGGGGAACGGTATTTTTTTTTACATTTTTCATCAAAAGTCGAAAACTATGCGGCCTAAAAAAAATAAAAAATAGTTTGAGAATATGCAAACAGCGCTCTTTCATATGATACTCCACATGACCTAGTAGCCCCACTTTAAATTTTTAAGACCCCCTTTCAGTCCCTGTTGCAAAAAAAATATAAATATTTTTATTTCTTTCTTATTTGTAAAATAGTTGGGTAAACGTCATATAAAACTATTCTAAATTTCAAGTTGATAGCATTAGTAGTTCTTGAGATATCCAGCTGTGACAGACAGACAGACAGACAGACTGAGTCACACCATAAGGGTTCCTTTTTTACCATTTTGGTACAGAACCCTAAAAATCAGTCCTTTTTGGGCAGTCGTGTAAAGACAAAAAAAAAAACTTATTTTTTATACCGGTTGTACGTTCCCGTGGGGTAATTTTCTACCTCCTCGCGGGCAAGCCACAGGCAAAAGCTAGTTCAAAATAAATTAACTAAATGTTAGAACTCATTTTGTAATAATAGGATGGAATTTTGTGTATTGTCGGTATAGTGAAGTTTTTCAGTAAAAAGAATATTTACCGGGCTTTAGAAAGAGACACACAGGTATGAATGAGAGAGACGACACTCTACAAAGCTGAACATTAAAAAAACCGGCCAAGTGCGTGTCGGATCACGCACAATGAAGGGTTCCGTAGTTGAAAAGAATTTATCCAAAAAACAAACTTAACATTAAAATCCCAAAAATATTTTTTTTACGTGATCAAATTATAAATTACCAATTTTCGGACTTTTTCCTTTACTTATGCTGTGAGACCTTGCTGCTTGCCAAATTTCATTATTCTAGGTCAACGGGAAGTACCCTATAGATTTTGATTTACTTGCGAGATCAAACTATCAAAGCATGTCGCTTAAATGGCCGTATTTTTTTTTTCATTGACATAGAAGCTTGATTTTTTTAGACCCCCATGAGACCATAGACCTACGTATTTGGTATTAATTTCAACTTGATCACGTTCTTGAGCAAAAGGGTCTTGACAGACTTGAAAATATTTTTTTATGTGATAGAATGACAAATTATCAATGTTCGGACTTTTTCCTTTATTTGTGCTGTAAGACCTTGCTTCTTGCCAAATTTCATGATTCTAGGACAGCGGGAAATACCGGTTTTGATTTACTTGCGAGAATCAAAAATTATGTCGCATAAATGGCTGTATCTTTTTATTGCGTTGACTTAGAAGCTTGAGTTTTTTAGGACTCCAAGGGACCGTAAACTTACGTATTTGATATTAATTTCAAATTGATACCTCCACGCGTTCCTGAGAAAAAGGGTCTTGACAGACTGACAGACAGACAGACAGACAGACAGACGGACAACAAAGTGATCCTATACGGGTTCCGTTTTTTCCTTTTGAGGTACGGAACCCTAAAAATATATAAAAGTCGGGTGATGTCGTGCCAACTGACAAGCCGTGTTAAAGAACTTCGTTCCAAAAACTCGATGTGCCATTTACAGCAGTCTTTATTCATAACCCTTTACATTCTCATAATACCATATAATATATAGTCTAAACGTACCAGTCCAGTAATAGTACATTATGATATAAGTGCGGTAAGTTGAAAATTACAGCCGAGGCGATATTGCTAGCCCGAGCCGTAGGCGCGGGCTACAAGAAAGCAGAGGCTGTAATTATCAAAGCGCACGTATGTCATACGACGTTTTATAACACATTTGCGAGGAAATAAATAAAACTCGGACTTTCTTAAACGAATAAATCTTTAATCACTTGTTAAAGCAGTTAGAAAAATTTGAACAATTTGTGAAATTGATTATTACGTTGCCAGTTGTTGTCAAGTTATTATTATTAGTTACAATTTCACCAGTCTCTCTCTCACTCTCTTGAGTGAAAGTAGGAGAAACGAGACCACAGAGTTCTGCAGTCGGTGGCGGCGACGGAGGCGGCTGCGGCGGCGGCGACGAGGGTGGAATGTACGCGTGTGTGCTCGTTGATGGTCGAGAGTCAACACTTGGCTCCAAATTTATATTCCTTGTAATGCGGGAGCTAATTTCTTCTTTATTTCTCATCGAGTCATCTATGTAGCCCTCGGCTACACTGTTCGACCGCCACCCTCCGTGGCGTTTTAGTGTCAATAAGTTCGCACCTGAATCGGCGAGCAATGTAGCCGAGGACCTTCTAAAACTGTGCCCTGTGTATTGATGTGGATCATCCAAATTTAAGAAAGTGGCAATTTGTTTCGGCATTGCTCCAAATTTATTTATGCCAATGGGTTGGCTAGTGCATTTTCCATTTTGGTAATTTTGAAAAAATCTGTTAGACATCGCTTTTGTTGAACGAAGCGCTTCGTATTTCTTCACTATGTCGTGAAAAGGCCCCTGTATTGTGAACGACCTTGGAATTTTATTTTTTGTGTTTTTGACCTGGACAAGAAGAACCCGCCCATGGTTCTCGACATCATTAGTTGTGATGTTTGCCAACTCTTGACGTCTACATGCGCCATTTATGCCGAATATTAAAACAACCTGAAAAGAGATAAAAACAGCGTACAAAACAACTATATTGTAAAGAAATACGAAAGTGAAAGAAGTTAATAACAATAATTTAGTTTCAACTGACCTTTGTTGCCAAATATCGGCAATCTGGAGCTTCTTTTAGGAACTTCTTGACATTGTCAGCCGAAAATACTTTCGACTTTTTACTCACATGGCCACTTGAGCGTCTTTTTAGAAATGCCAGCAAGTTGGAATATGACTTGATATCAATACCATGTTTTGTTTTCACAGTGCTTTTTAGCATTGAATAGTAGCACCACAATGAGCTTGACTTATATTTTTGTGAAAGTTCCATGAAATAGGCTAAAAACACGCTTTCTGAAAATGAATTTGCATCTTTGCTTGTTTTCCATAATATGAAATTTTGATACGCTTGTAAGTATCTATCGGTCGATTTTTCGGGCAATAGGCTTAGAGTAGCCTTTTTCGCGGCCTCTGAGACATCTGGCGGTGTCTAATTAATAAATTCATCATTACTTGACGACATTTTCAAATAAAAACAATACAGCGAAAAGAAAAAGCGCGCGGAATAATTTTTATTTGTTCACAAATTAGCGATGCGCGGGCATAAGTGATTTTTTTTTAAGGCAACGGTACAAATACAGCCAGTATTACTAGTAAAGTAAATTAATATTTTTTTGTTTCTGTTACAGATGTAATTTACTGTCAAAATGAATTAAATTAAAGAATTAAATGTTTATTTTTTATATTTTATCTCCCAAAGTTAATTTTATTCATAAAATATTGACCACTTTTCTGACATAAAAACTTTTTGATTTGCTTTCTTTGCTTTTTTTTTCTTAATATTTAAAAAAGTACCGTTGGTTTTAGACGGAGCATGATAAACCGTACGTGTTACCTTATTAGAAAGAAACTCGTGCGTTTTACTTTACGATTACGCACAAGTACGTAATGACATACATTACGTTATTGAAATTGGTGAAATGAGAGGCCCTTTACGAGCAAATGTGTTATAAAATATAATACCTATTTGTGGATTTTCATTACGAATGACTGTCAAAGCATTACTTGGAATCACATTTAGCATGAATCTGAAGCTAAAATTCTATGAAAACCGCAAAATGTACAATAGCAGAATATTCGGACTTTTAATCTACGTAGTCGACAATTCCCAGTAAATTGAAACTTTACTAAGGCTGAAACATCTAACTGTTACATGGATAATTATGTTTGTTTACTTTTTGCTAACTTTGGTTTTTTTATTTAAATGGGTAACTACCTGTTGCATGAGTCTAGATAAAGTAGTATATGAAACTGCACATCTGGGTATTAAAACACTCTAGCGATACTATTAAAACACTCTAGCGATACTATTAAAACACTCTAGCGATACTATTAAAACACTCTAGCGATACTATTAAAACACTCTAGCGATACTATTAAAACACTCTAGCGATACTATTAAAACACTCTAGCGATACTATTAAAACACTCTAGCGATACTATTAAAACACTCTAGCGATACTATTAAAACACTCTAGCGATACTATTAAAACACTCTAGCGGTACTATTAAAACACTCTAGCGATACTATTAAAACACTCTAGCGGTACTATTAAAACACTCTAGCGATACTATTAAAACACTCTAGCGATACTATTAAAACACTCTAGCGATACTATTAAAACACTCTAGCGATACTATTAAAACACTCTAGCGATACTATTAAAACACTCTAGCGATACTATTAAAACACTCTAGCGATACTATTAAAACACTCTAGCGATACTATTAAAACACTCTAGCGATACTATTAAAACACTCTAGCGATACTATTAAAACACTCTAGCGATACTATTAAAACACTCTAGCGATACTATTAAAACACTCTAGCGATACTATTAAAACACTCTAGCGATACTATTAAAACACTCTAGCGATACTATTAAAACACTCTAGCGATACTATTAAAACACTCTAGCGATACTATTAAAACGCTCTAGCGATACTATTAAAACACTCTAGCGATACTATTAAAACACTCTAGCGATACTATTAAAACACTCTAGCGATACTATTAAAACACTCTAGCGATACTATTAAAACACTCTAGCGATACTATTAAAACACTCTAGCGATACTATTAAAACCTCGCCTCACTCGTGTTGTTGTTGTTTGTTGTCACCCCTCATTAGCAACAGTTTCATAAACTAATATTATCTACTCTCATATTGTAAACTTCGAATGATAATAAACTTCAAAACGAGTTTATATTGACATACTTTACAAACACAATACCAAAATTTAAAAATAGAATCATAAAATACACTTTTTCTCTAACAAAATAATGTTTTTTTTTTTTTACTAATACAAATACTAATAAATCTAAGAAGTTAATATCACCTAGGAGTTTCCACCAATTATTTATTTTTAGGGTTCCGTACCTCAAAAGGAAAAACGGAACCCTTATAGGATCACTTGTTTGTCCGTCTGTCTGTCAGTCTGTCAAGACCCTTTTTCTCAGGAACGCGTGAAGGTATCAAGTTGAAATTAATATCACGTACGCAGGTCTGTGGCTCCTTGGAGTCCTAAAAATCTCGAGCTTCTAAGTCAATGCATTAAAAACATACGGCCATTTATGCAACATATTTTGATACCCGCAAGTAAATCAAAACCTATAGGATACTTCCCGTTGTTATAGAATCATGAAATTTGGCATGAAGCAAGGTCATAGAACACAAATAAAGGAAAAAGTCCGAAAATTGTTAATTTGTAATTCTATCATATAAAAAAAATGTCCAAGTCTGTCAGTCTGTCAAGACCCTTTGTCTCAAGGACGCGTGGAGATATCAAGTTGAAAATATTATATAGGTAAGTCTATGGTCTCTTACAGTTCTAAAAAAATCAAGCTTCTAAGTCAACGCAATAAAAAAATACGGCCATTTTGCGACACATTTTGATACTCGCAACAGTCGTAAGTAAATCAAAACCTCTAAGGTACTTCCCGTTGACCTAAAATAATGAAATTTGGCAAGAAGCAAGGTCTCCCAGCACAAGTAAAGGAAAAAGTTCGAAAATTGTGAATTTGTAATATAAGACATATTTTTTTTATGTGGTATCCAATGTTAAATTTGTTTTTGGGATTAATTCCTTTCAACTACGGAACCGTTCATTGTGGGTGGTCCGACACGCACTTGGCCGTAATGGAACTTATATTCCATGTGGGGCGCGCATTGGTATTTTACTTAGTAGGTTATGTATGAGAGAAGATAGTATATGAAACTGCACATAACTATGCGTAGGTATTATGCAACAGTTTCATAAACTACTATTTATGGCGTGTAACTGTCATTCTACCATAAGGTGATAGAACATACTGCCATTGTTCCCCAAATGCTTCCAAATGTATTTTTAGATACCGCCAGACTTAGGGATTGTGTCAAACGTGTCCGAAACCACTCAAATGGAATAATCAATAGGGAATACTGAGCTTTGGTGGCGCTTATTTCTGTACCTTTCATTTAAATATTGAATATGAATTTAATGTTGCAGTAGTGGAATAGTAATACGAGTATTTTTGTAGTTTCTTATGGCATTTTAGGTACAATCCGGGCAATTCATTGTTAAGCCGTCAATTTACCCTGTTATAGCCATTTCATACAAATGTCAAAGAATGACAGTTGTAATTTGAATATACGGACCATTTGAGTTGGTAGTCAAATTGCGTAACTGTTAATTTCCCTGACTTTACATAGGTTCCAGGAAAAGGATTTATGTAAGACGTGGGTGTATGACCAGCGCGCGTAGCATGATGAGGATCGTAACAGGTGGGTGTTCATGGGAAGAAGGATTCTTGGCAGTCAGATTTGAAAAATACGTAAAAATGTTAGTCGTGAAATATTTATAATGATGGCAAGCATCCCTTGCCATCATTATAAATATTTCAATTCAATACGGCAAAAATTGAAAATTTCAAGAGCCCTTTTATGCAAGACGTAAACTCGTCCCTAAAATGGGACATTCGACAATGATAAAGCAACAATGGTAGATATTATACTCGGAACGGTACATACATTAAATTCCTGGCAACGTCGCGTTGGCTGCCGAAGGGTTATAATGTATCCAATTTAAGACTTATCGCGCGAAAAGTGTTTCTGGTTCATGAAGGGTCGAGGAGGGTTGAGGCCATAGATATAAGAAAGAAGATGTGCCCAGTATGTTAAAATGTATCGGAGCCCTGTGTCTCCACTTTGTCCCTTTCACTTTCATGATTTTAAATACAAATACGGTGAAATACTTGTACTTACATATGGAAAGTGATTCCATGATTTACATAGTTTTTGTTTTGGCTTTTACAAGAAAGCACTGAACAACATGGCATTCTTATAAATTGTCACGGTCACAGTCGTAAGCGCACTAGTTCGCGGAGGCGGAAATTGTACTATGAACGGCTCATACTGAGCATGTCGCGCGGACACCGCGGACGCCCGCTTGCCACTTCTCCTGTTTTATATATGTCTATGGTTGAGGCACTCGATTCTCGTAAGCCCTTAGTAGGTATTTATATAATCTCCTTTTCATGACGGATTCCTGATAATTTTGCGTAGGTATAAGTGTGTTTGTTTGAAACACAAAAACACGAAGAAACGGCCAGTGTCATAGGTAGATAGTTTGAAAATGGCGTATATAATTTCGGCAGATGCTCATAGCTAAGTAATAACAGCCGCCCGGGTCGATCCATCAGGTTAAGCTACGCTTGCCGGGGTTGGTCCGTAGATGGGTGCCCATCTTTACATACCGAGACTCCTCTGTGCCTCGGAAAGCACGTAAAGCCGTTGGTCCCGGCTGTCATTCGTGGATCTTTAACAGTCGTTACGGGTCGCCAGAAGCCCGAAAGTCTGACAACCAGTCTTACCAAGCAAGGGTATTACCCAGTTACTGGGTTGTGGAGGTCAGATAGGCAGTAGCTCCATGTAAAATACTGGTATTCAGCTGAATCCGGTTAGACTCGAAGCCGACCCAACATAGTTGGGAAAAGACTAGGCAGATTGGATAGTGTTGCTACACGTAGAAGTAATGCGACAAGAAACTTTAGGGGATATCGACATTAATTATAGTCTCTACAAAAAAACCATAGATAACTAGCGGCCCCGACAGACGTTGTCCTGTCTGAACGATCCAAGAACCCGACTTCAGCGCCACCTACCGGGTCTAATTGTGTTTTCAAACCATCCCGGAACCCATTCAAATATACACACAAAATTTCATCTAAATCGTTCCAGACGTTTAGGAGGACTTAGGTGACAAACACAGGTACAGAAGAATTATATAACGCAACACGTCACATTAGGATGTCGCGAAACGAGTGATGCGTGACTCGAACTCATAAAATTTCCCCCTACCAAAAATCGCTCAACGCACCTAAAGAAGTTTTACTTAAAAAAAAAACCGGTCAAGAGCGAGTCGGACTAGCGCACCGAAGGTTCCGTTCCGATTTCTAAAAAAATGTGCTATTTAGAGACATCGTTTTATTTTTCCTGTAATCTTTAAATAAACTTCTATCACATGGAATAATTTCAGATTTTTCTCTTTGCAAACTTCGGAGATAAGGGGGGGGGGAACGGTATTTTTTTTACATTTTTCATGAAAAGTCGAAAACTATACAGACTAAAAAAAAAATAAAAAAATGTTTGAGAATGTGCAAACAGTGCTCTTTCATATGATACCCCATTATGCCCTAGTAGCCCCACTTTGAATTTTTAAGACCCCTTTTCAGTCCCTGTTGCAAAAAAAATATAAATATTTTTATTTCTTTCTTGTTTGCAAAATAGTTGGGTAAGCGTAATCTAAAACTGTTCTAAATTTCAAGTTGATAGCATTAGTGGTTCTTGAGATATCCAGCTGTGATAGACAGACAGACAGACCGAGTGTCACCATAAGGGTTCCTTTTTTACCATTTTGGTACGGAACCCTAAAAATTATTTGTTATATGGGTAAAAGCTAAAAGCCTAGGTCCAAATTGATCTAGAAACCGGTGTGTAGGTAGGTACATATTTATGTATGTGTAGTAGGTACAGCTATGAGGTACAGCGAGCCGAGGGTTGGCTGTCAGGCACAAATTGTAAGTAATGATGCTACTGGAGTGCCAAATCTGTGACTTATTTGGACTTGCTGTGTGATTTACGCACTGATGTGATTGGTATTACGTAGTTATTAGTGACTCACAATTTAATGTGTTTTTAGTAGGTACTTAAATTAAAAAAAAAACTCAATCTCAAAATCTCAAAACTTTTATTTCAATATATCCAACAAAAAAAAAAAAAAACTTTTTAACAAAAAAAAAACCGACTTTTCACTTTGTAGTGATTTTTGGAAGTCGGTTTTTTTTTTGTTAAAAAGTTTTTATTTCTCGCTTTTTAGTGGGTCTGTTTATAATTTGTATAAGTTACAATAGTCTAATGTCAAGTGCTCATCACATGTTACAAAATATTGCTTTTCCCGATGCTGGGACGTTAATTGTTGAGGAGTTCTGCTGGTAAAACCCAGGAGAACTCCTCAACAACCACTCACCACACGCATTGTGTGACGAGCGGAAATTGCTTAGCAACCATATTAAAGTAATTGAATCGCAACCCGTGAAATATTTATCATGGAGTAGTTCCGGTAGCCATCTGTGGTCTTCATCATCAGTTCCACTTCACCAAGTGGTGCTTTCCGAGAGCAAATGCACGAGCTACTATAAAAAATACCCACATCGCTATAGGTGTGCCTATAATATTTGAAGAGTTCCTTCGATTTCTCCAGGATCCCATCATCAGAACTGGATTTTGACAAAAATGGGACCATTTGGGAAGTATACCCTTTCCAACAAAAAAATATTTTTTGAAATCAAAACAAACAAAAAAAATACAAACATCCGAATTGAGAACCTCCTCCTTTTTTAGAAGTCGGTTAAAAAAAAAAACAAACTAATTTCAACATTTATATCTGTAATTTTTATGGTGTGCATAATAAAGAGTATTCTATGTATCTATCTATCTAATCCATTTATAGGCACTTTTGACTGTCATGGAGTCGGTCAGTTAGACAGAATTATTATTTTACTTTTGACATAAGCACGCCTATGAAGTACCGTATTTACCATCTATATTTCATGGAAGGTAAAATATATGGTTGGAAAGTTGGAAAGATTATAGTTGCCCATTCTTCATTTCGATGATTCATAATCTAGGATATTTCCCGACATCCACGCGGGCGAAGCCGCCTTCAAGCCGCGAAGCGGGTAAAAGCTAGCCCTGACTATTATTATTAATGCGAAAGTAAGTTTGTTTGTTCGGTACGCTTTCACGCTAACGGCAGAACGGATTTAAATGAAATTTGGCACATGGGTACCTTAGACCATAACCTAGGTTAGAACATAGAATTTACTTTTTATCCCGATATTCCCACGGGATCGAGACTTATGCGGGTAAACTCGCGGGGCGCAGCTAGTAATTTTTTAAATTATTTAGTCACCATTATTGTCCCACTGTTGGGCAAAAACCTTCCTACTCTAACTCTAGCTGTGTTGTCCTTCGCAGTAATTAACACAACATTTTAAATCCAGGTAATGTTCAAGTCTCGAATTAATAGGTTACTTCTTGGCAAGCGAGCTCCATCGTCGACCGCATGACAGCTGCGCCATTAGTCATGGAATGGTGCGGTAGTGATGGTGGAATTGTTTTTACGTTTGGTGTGGGTAGTTTTAAGTACTACTAACAAAATGGACATCATGGTCTGAAATAAAGTATTAAATAAATAAAAATAGCTTACCGTCAGGTGATTAACCGTCAGCCTATCTATAAAGCAAAATCGCTTGTCGTGTCTGTCTGTGTGACCGCTTAAATCTTCTAAAGTCATTATCATCATCTAAAATCATTTATCTACACCCATGCTATAAATCGTCTATAAAGTTTTTGAAACAGTTAGCTTATTGCCAACATTAAAACAGCCGTTGTCATAGTAAAGTATTATATCATCCAAACGGGTGTTTTAATGTTGTACTGAATTTCATAATGCACATTCGTATTTTAATACCCCTTATTATACGTCAGTTGCATAAATAACTATTAGGATACTTAATCCGGAAGGTTTATGTATATAACGTGTCGTTTTGCATCATCAAATTTCAGGGTGTGGTACAGAACCAAATCAATCAATCTGCCTAGCCTTTTCCCACTTATCTTGGGATCGGCTTCCAGTCTAACCGGATTACCGGATGCAACTGAATACCAGTATTTTACGTGGAGCGATTACCTATCTCACCTCCACAACCCAGTAACTGGGTAATACAATACCCCTTGGTAAGACTGGTTGTCAGACTTTCGGGCTTCTGACGACCTGTAACGACTGTCAAAGATCCACGAATGACAGCCGGGACCAACGGCTTAACGTGCGTTCCGAGGCACGGAGGAGTCTTGGTATGTAAAGATGGTCACTCATCCTTACATAACGAGACTCCTCCGCACATTCAACTGAATAACATTCTCCATGGGACCAACATCGTAATCGCGAATAAATTTTCAACTATCCCATAGAAAACTTCAATGCCTACTGGACGCAAATGTATGGGCAGGCTGATTATTTTTTCGCGATTACGATGTTGGTGCCATGGAGAAAGTTGTTCGGTTTGATGGTCTATACCACATCCTTAAATTTTACGAGGATGCAAAACGATACGTTGAATTATAAATTAATATTTAATAGAAACATCGAGTTTGTCATGTCGGCATTGCACCCGTGCGGAGAAGAGACGAGTTTGTCATGTCGGCATTGCACCCGTGCGGAGAAGAGACGAGTTTGTCATGTCGGCATTGCACCCGTGCGGAGAAGAGACGAGTTTGTCATGTCGGCATTGCACCCGTGCGAAGAAGAGACGAGTTTGTCATGTCGGCATTGCACCCGTGCGAAGAAGAGACGAGTTTGTCATGTCGGCATTGCACCCGTGCGGAGAAGAGACGAGTTTGTCATGTCGGCATTGCACCCGTGCGAAGAAGAGACGAGTTTGTCATGTCAGCATTGCACCCGTGCAGAGAAGAGACGAGTTTGTCATGTCGGCATTGCACCCGTGCGGAGAAGAAACGAGTTTGTCATGTCGGCATTGCACCCGTGCGGAGAAGAGACGAGTTTGTCATGTCGGCATTGCACCCGTGCGGAGAAGAGACGAGTTTGTCATGTCGGCATTGCACCCGTGCGGAGAAGAGACGAGTTTGTCATGTCGGCATTGCACCCGTGCGAAGAAGAGACGAGATTTTCACTAGACAGACAAAGACTTGACTTCAACTTTGTCGCTAACTAGCTAGCGACAAAGTTACTCGAATTGAGCTGATATTTTATGATACTTGAAAAATGTTTTCATGAATAACTCGTAAAAATGCATTTTTTTAAAGATATTTCAGCACAAAACGACTTTCGGCGCGTTGAGTGATTTTTGGTAGGGGGAAATCTTACGGGTTCACGTCACCGCGTCACCGCGACACCTCGACATGCTGTGCATAGTTTTGACGTTTAAGTTTTCACTTCTGACGGCATTCCCCATGACTAACAATTTTTTTTTTTACAAAAATCGAGTTACTTGATTTCAAGTTTGAGCAGCCGTGTTCCTAATTAAAATTAATTTGTTTATTTCCATATACAACAATGATAGTACAGAAGAAACTTAAACGCTATGTATAAGGGCCCTCGCTCACGGCGACTTTTTGTAGCGATGCTGTCGCGCGTCCGCATCGATACAGTCGCGAAGCGTTCGCTAGCTGTGTGCCCTCGCCAACGGGGCCAGATTCAGTCGCGATCAAACGCGACACTGGACCGCTTCTGTCGCGATGCAAACGCGATTCAGTAACGGCACAAAAATACCTGCGATCGCTACAGTTGCAAGATGGACTCCGTTGAGGCAACATTCGTCACGTTGTCTTTGGTGCTACTTTTACGTAAGCAGCCGAAGCGTAGGCAACGAAAGCTCGGTTCTCCACTCACGCGCCACCCTCCCTCTGCTCTCTCCACGATGTCGTCCGACACGGTCGCGCGTTTGCATCGATACAGTCGCGATACTGTAGCGCGTTAATAGCGCGTTGGCATCGCTTCTGTAGCGCGTTGCAAATGCGACTAACGCGCGTTAGTAGCGATGCAGTCGCGCATTTCATAAACGCGCGACAGAATCGCTACAAAAAGTCGCCGTGGGCGAGGGCCCAAACACGCTAAATGTTATGTTGTTACAATGTTCTTCTACAATACTTTCACACATCGGTACACAAAAATGTCCTTTTCTAATTAGCATGCCTAATCAATCTGCCTAGACTTTTCCCAACTATGTTGGGGTCAGCTTCCAGTCTAACCGGATGCAGCTGAATACCAGTATTTTACATGGTGCGACTGCCTATCAGACCTCCACAACCCAGTAACTGGGTAATACGATACCCCTTGGTAAGACTGGCAGTAAGACTTTCGGGCTTCTGACGACCCGTAACGACTGTCAAAGATCCACGAATGACAGCCGGGATCAACGGCTTAACGTGCTTTCCGAGGCACGGAAGAGTCTCGGTATATAAAGATGGTCACCCATCCACTGACCAACCCCGGCAAGCGTAGTTTAACGTGATGGATCGACCAGTGCGGCTGTTATTACTTAGCCACGAGCTTCTCCATTAGCATGGCTAATGTGAATAATAAAATTTCTTCGTACACAGATGCTGGAACTGTCAATATAAAATTTTAAAAATTAAAGTAGGTACAGTGACTTCCATCCGCAGTTAACATTTTGTTTTTAAGAGCGCCTTTATGTTGTAGCGGCAAGGACGGTTTTCATAGCACCAATTTGTGATTGACGGTACCTACCTACACACAAAATAGTTGAAAGTAATAAATCAAGCTTAATACGAGTTTTTGTGAAATAAATTCTAGTGATAATAGTTACGTGTGTGTGAACTGACAATTTATTTGATAATGAATTGGCGCCAAGCTCGTTACAGATTTTTTAAAACCAATAAATTTTACGGTTGTGCAAATACCTACATTAATTATTTATTTTTATCTTATGACGTTCATTTTTATCTGCTCTAAAAAAAATAATAGGTACTTACCTACTTGTAGAAAATTTATTTAAAAGTATATAAGGTCAACTTTTAGTAACTGCAAATATTTAAACAGAACATCTAACTATACGCTAGAAATAGGGGTTATGGACATCCCGCCCACGCAAAAACTGGGCCGCGGGCCAGATGTCCCCTTTTTAAAATGTGTATGGGTAGATTCGCCTGGACCAGTTTAGTAGAACGGGCCAGATGACTAACGTTACGTACGTTCAATGCGTTCAGTGGAAATTAATCCTAAGTAATAATACAAATAAATAAAACAAAATAACAAATTGTCAATAAATAAAACTCACCAATTATTTTTTTTTAACTTGGCGTGTTTAAAAGTCAAAATTCACTATCAGATTTACACTTATTTGCTTACACAATTTACTAGTTATTTACAAATGGTTTTTGGTGTTTTTCTTGGAAACTAGCGTATAGAAATTTATGATTTTTTCAAGAAATGTTTATCTTAAGTTATTGAATCTATCCTTAAAATATTTGTAATTACTAATAGTTGACATTACCAACAAAAAAAAAATAATAATGAAATAATGAAATAAATGTTAACTAACAAAGGATACCTCACTGTTATCGTGCAACGACTGCTGTTTCTCCAAAACAGTGTAACTTACCTGAAAAAAGAAAAACCAATTGTTCATATAACACTCTTAATTTAACACATCTGCTCCATATATTTTTCAATTCAAACATATTTTTTTTTCGCAATTTCAGGCTTGGTAAGTCAAAAAAATAAAAAGTTGTTTAAAATGTTGAGTAAAATTACGGATTATCGGTTATTTCAATAATTAACTAGAAAGTACTCGAATTAATTAAAATCTCACCTGTATACTGTACCTATTATACTTAATTGAAAAGTAAAACTAAATTGAGAACTGGACATTTTGACTATGAACGATTTTATCGTTGACTGATGAAGTATTCTCTGCACTCAAAATCAAAATGCGCCAGCCGACTGGTAATGTCCCAATACCTGTATGATGGTACCTCTCGGTACATAAGCTCCTATAAATACGGCGGTAGTGCCAGCACTAAAGAGTGTTTACAGGTGTATACATTACACTTGTGCATAATTCAGGTAGGTACTAGATTTACTTACAGGTTACAATTTTACCGACTTTGGTCCGGACTTGCCTGTTTCAGAGTCCTGCAGTGCTATTCTGTAAATATCTCACCGTGAAAACTTAGGTGAAGTGATCTTAAAGTGAGCTGTCAGTAGTGTCAATCCCTAGCATCGGGTGGAATGACGGCTCACTTCACGCTCCCTTCCCTTAAGTTATCACGGTGAGATGTTTACAGAATAGCATTGCTGATTTTTTGGAAATGCCTGCGAAAAGCATGTATTTCTCTACAAACTTATAAGTAATAGACGTATTTTTTTTTGTTTCTAGAACAAGAGACTTCGTTGTAGGTAATGCTTGCATTTTTATGTTTTTATTTAAATTCCGTAGGCAAAAGTGTGTACTTCGTACACCCATATTTTGTCAAAATACCATGAAATAGAGCGACCCAATTACCATTTTCGGACACTAATCCGGATTCCGAGCTACTACTGAGAATTTTTTAATAAAAAACTTTTTTATAAAAACAAAAACCGACTTCCAAAAAAAAACACTACAAAGTGAAAAATAACTTTAATTTCGGAAGTCGGTGTCTTTGGATCTGTATTTTAGTTTTTTGCCACCGACTTCCGAAATTAAAGTTATTTTTCACTTTGTAGTGTTTTTTTTTGGAAGTCGGTTTTTGTTTTTGTAAAAAAGTTTTTATTTTTCACTTTTTAGTGGTTCAGTTTGTAATTTATCTAAGTTACAATAACCCAATGTCAGCTGCTCATCACGTTTTACAAAATATTGCTTTTCCCGATGCAGGGACGTTAATTTTTGAGGAGTTCTCCTAGTAAGAACCAGGAGAAATGGAGCTCATGGTGAAGTCACCATTACCATTATTTTGACGAGCATAAACCATATTAAAGTAATCGAATCGCAACCTGTTATATACTTAGATATAATTGAGTATTTCCGATGGCCGTCTGTGGTCTTCATCATCAGTTCAAGCTCACCGAATGGTACTTTCCGAGAGCAAATGCACGAGTTACTATAAAAAATACCGAAATCGATATAGGTGTGCCCATAAAATTTGAGGGTTTCCCTCGATTTCCATGGGATCCCATCATCAGATCCTGACTTGATGATCATGGGACCATTTGGGACGTATACCCTTTCGAACAAAAAAAGAAAAATCCAAATCGGTCCAGCCATTTTCGAGTAATCGGGGAACATATATAAAAAAAAAAAAAAATAAAAAAAAAAAAAAAAAGGTTCCGACGAATTGAGAACCTCCTCCTTTTGGAAGTCGGTTAAAAACCTTAAAATAATTATGTAAAGAAAATACTTTCATGTGCAGAAAATATTCCAACGATGACATCTGCATACATTCCCACACAGTAATTTATTTTAATACTTACTTTAAAAACAAGTGATTGTAAGTGACTCCTATTATAAGTTCAAGTATGCACATATTATTACAAGTTACTCCCCTGAAAACGTTCAGCGGTGAGTCGCACTTTTACAAAGAACTTCAGAACTTTTCAAACAAGGTATGCATGTACTAAATTTGTCAACTTCAGAACTATTCTTGAAGTTAATAATATACTTATTTTTGAATTAATGTTCTTGTCAGCAGACAGTTATCAATGCTGGTTCCTTCTCTCTATGAGAAGAGGACTTTGAGAACTATGTTGGGGTCGGCTTCCAGTCTAACCGGATGCAGCTGAATACCATTATTTTACATAAAGCGACTGCCTATATCTGACCCACACAACCCAGTAACTGGGTAATACGATACCCCTTGGTAAGACTGGTTGTCAAATTTTCGGGCTACTGACGACCCGTAACGACTGTCAAAGATCCACGAATGACAGCCGGACCAACGGCTTAACGTGCTTTCCGAGGCACGGAGGAGTCTCGGTATGTAAAGATGGTCACCCATCCACGGACCAACCCGGCAAGCGTAGGTTAACCTGATGGATAAACCCGTACGGCTGTTATTATTTAACCACGAGCTCCTGGAATCTATGCACCTATAAAATCATTGTTAGAGACAACAAGAAGGTATAAAACCTCTTTTTATATTTCGTTATTTTTGTTCTTAATTTTAAATATTTTACATCGTCTTTTGTTTTTCTTCTCTTCTATAATGTGACATCTTATGTATGCACAAACCTAAATAAATATTTTATAATATTTCATATTTTGTTTGCTTATGTCTAACAAAATTGGTGCCGAAACCAGTTAAATATAGTAAAGTGATAGCTATTGATGTGCGCGAGTAATTTTCCAGTGCCTAATTAATATTAGTGTAAAAACATTGTGCGTCCGATTGTCGCGATCATATTTTGTTCATACAAAATCGTGAGGGATTGGAGCCAAGGAATATCGGCATAATAAGCACAGCTAAGTACAATACTTACTTTAACTTGCTATAAATATCAATGTCAACAGAAAGCGACATATATATTTATCAGATCGCTCCTCCACGTCTGCTACTAAAATAATGGCAGAAAATCTTATTAAGAAGCTCCGTATTGAACGCGGATTGCGAAAGGCGGCCATAGCACGTCTAGAAAAATACTTCCAAGCTCATACTATTGAGCATCTTGACTATGAAGACCTCGCCTTTCGCCAAGAACAGTTGCGAAAATCTTACGAGCAATACCAGGCAGTAGAAATGGAGCTTTTGTTACAGGATGAAGAGTCTGACTCGGACGAAATTGACGATCGGTTCACACAGCTTTCGATCCTGATTGAAAGACTCAAAAAACAATTAATTAAACCTACACAGGAGTCTCACTCTCAGGGCTCACCTGATAACTACAGAACAACGCATTTACCGAGTATTGATATCCAAACGTTCGATGGAAAGGATATTGCTTGTTACAAGCCATTTATGGACCTCTTCACGGCGATAATACACAGAGATGCAAGGCTATCTGATGTTCAAAAGCTTTTTTATTTAAAGAAATATATTAAGGGAGAACCACTTACACTGATAGACAACTTGCCGCTGATCAACGAATCCTACGAGTCCGCTGTCAAGATCTTAGAGACACGCTACAACAATCCAATGCTGCTCGTCAACAATCACATAACGTCGATACTCGATTTGCCGGCAATTCACAGAGGTACGGCACAACACCTACGAGACTTGGTGGCGCAGGTCCGGCAGCAGATCTCTGCACTTAAGAATATGAAGGAGCCAGTCGACTACTGGGATTCAATCTTAGTTTGTATAATATCCCGCAAGCTTGATCCATTGACCGTCAGGCTATTTCACGCGGACAGGGACATGGGAAGTATGCCTACAATAAACGAATTATTGATATTTTTAGATAAGAGAGCAATGTCCCTAGAGGTAAGCCCATCATTTGTAAATAGTAAGATCAAGGCTGTTAACTTCTCTAAGATTTCAGAAACTTCAAAGTGTAAATTGTGTGGTCAATCTCACAAATTATTTAAATGTCCTAAATTCATTGTAATGTCCATACATGAACGTTTAGAATACGTAAAAGCGAATAACTTTTGTAAAATATGTTTATGTTCCCATGCGAGCAAGTGCCGTTTTCATTTTAAATGTACAATATGTGCCTCCAAATTTCATAACACTTTAATACACCGTGATGAGCACAGGTCTGCGCCGAGTGATGCTCAGATACATCAAAACCAAGAGCAGATATCGCAACCCGAGGTGAGCTTACATTCATCAAAACAATCAAGCACTAATGTGCTCTTACCCACTGTAAAGGTTTTAGTTTCCGACTCACAGAAAAATAAATACATAGTGCGTGCATTGTTAGACTGTGGCAGTCAAACATCTTTTTGTACAAAGACTTTAGTTAATAAGCTGGGCATCCCAACATATACGCAGCAACATAATGTTGTAGCATTGGGGGGTCAGCCAATACATAAAATTGACAAAGCTGTCAATTTAACATTGCATTCTATGACAGAAAACTATAATATTTCTGTCACTTGTTCTGTAGTAGATAAGGTCACAGGGAAGTTGCCACAAAGGTCAATAAACTTATCAAGGTTCAATATACCTAAACATGTGACACTTGCTGATCCTGAATTCTATATTCCAGGTGAAATAACACTGCTATTAGCTGCAGACATTTTCTTTCAAGTGATAAAGGATGGCAAAATTGAAGGAAGTCCAGAGGATCCGATATTGCTCAATACCCGGTTTGGATACGTCATTTCAGGTGACTTCTTTCCATCTTTTACCTGTAACTCGGTTGCTATGCATGCAGTTGTAGAACACACTCCTGGCCTTGAGTCTCTGCTCAGTAAGTTTTGTGAGACTGAAAAGGTCCCAGAGCTATACTCTGAAAAACTACCGGAGCTAGAATATTGTGAAAAAATATTTCACGAATCAGTTACTTTAAATAATAATCGTTTTGAAGTTAAACTACCTCTAAAAATAGATGAAAAACAAATTAATACTTCAGAATCAGTATTGAGCGCAGTCAGCAGGCTGTTTGATCCTCTGGGTTTCGCTGGCCTTCTGGTAGTTAGAGCCAAGTTGTTACTGCAACAAATCTGGCTATGTAACCTAGGCTGGGATCAGCCACTTCCTGTTGAATTAGCAAAAGCATGGCAACAATTTCATGTAGAGATTTCTACTATGGCTAATATTAAGGTTAATCGTTATTTGCAATTGTTTGAATTTGATGAAACTGAGCTAATTGGATATTGTGATGCATCGGTGACTGCTTATGGCTGTTGTATATATGTAAAGGTAAAAGTAGACGGTAAATATCACATATACTTATTATGTTCAAAATCGCGTATCGCTCCCTTACATTCAAAGCTAACTATGCCGAAGCTAAAATTAAATGGCGCATTATTGGTAGCTAAACTTGTACATAAAATTTCCAATTTACTTCATAATATAAAAACTATTAATTTATTTTGTGATTCTAAGATAGTATTATGTTGGTTAAGTTCTTCTAATAGCATTAAGTTACCTGCTTATATGGGTAATCGAGTGAATGAAATATCTATGTTCACAAATAATATGTTATGGCTGTACACACCTGGATCAAGTAATCCAGCGGATATCTTATCCAGAGGCTGTGATCCTCTTAGCTTATGTGAAAATAAGATGTGGTGGCACGGGCCAGATTATTTACAAAATGGTAATAATTATAACTTTTACTTATCTGAAATAGAGTCTCCTTTGATTAATACAGAAACACCAGAGATTTCTGACATGTATATAAATGTTACTCAACATTCGATTCTCCCAGATAAGCATATTAATTTGTTACCAATATTCACGAAATTCTCAAGTTTCAATAAATGTGTATTTGTTATGTCTTACATTCTAAGGTTTATAAATAAATGTAAAAAGTTACCTGTAAATACTGGAAGCTTCTCTGCTCAAGAAATCAGAGATGCCATTCAAACTTTAATAAGAGGTGTTCAACTTCAATACTTTTCAGATGAGTTAAAATGCATTGAGAATAATAAGGAAATTAAATCAACTTTAAAATCCTTAAATCCTTTCATTGATAAAAATAATACGTTAAGAGTAGGTGGACGCTTAGCAAATGCAGATCATCTGCCCTTCGCAAAGAAGTTTCCAGCCATTCTTCCAAAGAAATGCTATCTTACTCAATTAATAATAAGAAATGAGCATTTGAATTTGTTACACGGAGGCTTGAAGCTTGTTATGAGTAGTTTATCTCAAAAATATTACATTATTAACTCGGTTCGGGAAATAAAAAGTGTTTTAAATAAATGTTTAGTATGTCACATATATAAGGCTGAAACATCTTCTCAGCTGATGGGATCTTTGCCTAAGGACAGAATCTCGCCTTCTAGGGCTTTTGAAAAGGTCGGAGTTGACTACTGTGGACCATTTGACGTGAAGCAATCTACTTTACGCCGAAGCATTATATCCAAAGGGTATGTGGCCGTGTTTGTTTGCTTTTCCACCAAGGCTATACACATCGAAGTAGTCACTGACATGACCACTGAAACCTTTCTGGCGGCTTTAAAGCGATTCATAGCTCGCCGTGGACTCCCATCAGATATATACTGTGATAATGCCACTAATTTTAAAGGAGCTAAAAATACATTGAACAAGCTTTATAAGCTACACAATAGTAATACCTTTCAAGATGTGATTCATAGTTGGACCCATTTTTGCAAACAAGAACCAACCCACAGTTTGAGTGAAATTGAGTTTAGTACATAGATGGCGCTCAAATCACGCATTCTAGCTTCTCTAAAAAAATGGTTCCTTTTCACCGACTAACAACAGAGATACAACACTGTCACTTGCGGAACCAACCCACTTTGGCCACCTTTTAATAAACTGTAAAGAACTATACGGCATGGTCCCCTAAACACTTATTAAAACTAATTGTTAAACAGACCCATGATCCTTGGTACCTTTTCAACTTAAGCATTTTAATTATGCAAACCAGAACCAATGTTCGTTGGTTCCATCTAGCATAAAAAGTTATAATATTTTTATAACTAAATAGAACCAAGAGAGTTTGGTTCTTGTTTGCATAATGCAAATTATGTTAGTCTTGAAGGAACCATGTAGCATAGTTCTTAATGGTGTTAAAATTCAGCATTATTTAATCAAAAATAAAAGAACCATTCTAATCGCGGGTATCGTTAATACAGATAATAATAAAAAATAACAAAATGTGATTTTACTTTTGTAGTATTTTTTTTTCACGTTTAATTTCTAAAAATGAAAGTAATTACTTATAAAATATACTTTTTAATCATTTTCAATACAATATTACAGAACAATGGAAGCAAGAACCCTTAAAACTAAACATCAGTATTATCATCATCGCCTTCTACCTCAAAATCGATAGGCCCGGTAAAGCCATCGATATCGTCTTCTATGTCTGAACTTGTCAAGGTTTTGTAGAAATCTTTTGCGTCGTTTGGTATTAGATGCAGAATACTTTTTATATCTGATAGCTTAGCCTCAGATATGGCTTTGCCTGTAGGCCAAAGTAAGTCCATATCACTTTTGGTTATCACGGTCCTGCTTCTGATATTTTTCTTTATACTAACTTCCTTCAACTCATCGTCCAGATTGTTTCTCATAAAAATAGAGTACATTTCTTCTTTTTTAAGCACTATTTCTTTGGTATCCAGCCAACTTATTTTAGATCCATCTACTGCCTTTTTTCTGTTTGTGATTTTTGTCTCTAAATTGCGTGACGACAAAAAGTCTTCTTTGGTAAGCCTGTCTACAATCATTGGTTTAATTTTTCTACAGTTTTTCATGATCTCTATGTAATCATCTGGGGTGTACAATCGTTGCTGGTGTTTAAGAGAGCACTCTATCCGGCCAAAATCCGTGTCATTTGGTAAAAAACTGTGGCCAGATTCTAAAAATCGATGATGTATTTCTTTTAGAGTGGGATGATCATTCAATAATGCTTTCAACATTAGGGTCAGTTTAATATTTCTATTTTGACCCCCACATGAGTCACTCCAGAGGAATAAACTCTCAACACCATCTTTTAATCTTTCTGTGATATGTTTTATTAAACACGAACCGACTTTCTGCGACCCTCTGCCTGCCTCCCCTTCCACCCACACATTACAATGTGCTTGGTCATTACTGCCTGTATGGATACCCAGATTATATACCCATAGCTGTCTTTTATAAAAAACTATATTTGTGGGTATCCTCGGAAGAGGCAACGTTTTTTGAAGATCAAAAGTAATAGTTTCTATAGTTGGGTCATCTTTTGCCAGTTTCATATCTTTTTTGAGTTCTTGTTGCAAAAATTTAGCTTTGTCGATATGCTTTTTGTGGTCTTCTTCGATTTTCCTTTTTTAAAATATCAGATATAAAAAGTATTCTGCATCTAATACCAAACGACGCAAAAGATTTCTACAAAACCTTGACAAGTTCAGACATAGAAGACGATATTGATGGCTTTACCGGGCCTATCGATTTTGAGGTAGAAGGCGATGATGATAATACTGATGTTTAGTTTTAAGGGTTCTTGCTTCCATTGTTCTGTAATATTGTATTGAAAATGATTAAAAAGTATATTTTATAAGTAATTACTTTTATTTTTAGAAATATCACAACAATTGAATCTTACGTCCATTTTGCAAGTAGGAACTAAGCAACAAAATATGTTTTTGCTAGAAAGAACCAACCGGGTTTTTAACGATTTACTTTATACCATAACTTCATAAAATGTATAAATCTGATATTCCTAGATAGCCTACAGTATGCCACATATGGTCAACAAGTAATCATTCATTAATATACTAAGTATGCATTTTGCACACTTTGTTTACAAAAGTTTCATTTTCTCGAAAGTAATCTGCTGTGGGTTGGTTCTTGTTTGCAAAAATGGGTCCAGTTATGCTTCCGTAAAAGGTATTCAATTTCATTTTATTCCCGCTTATAGTCCAAATCATGGTGGCCTATGGGAAGCTGCAGTCAAATCTGCTAAGTACCATCTTAAAAGAATAGTTGGCTCAAAAGTATTTACATATGAGCAATTCAACACAATCATGGCAGAGATAGAGAGTATATTAAATTCTCGCCCCCTTACCCCTCTTTCGCAAGATCATAATGATTTTTCTTTTCTGACTCCAGGTCATTTTTTGATTGGTAGTTCTTTGACATCCTATCCTCACCCAGATATCACAGAGGTGCCTTCCAATCGACTTCGTTTCTGGCGATCTTGTGAACAAGCACGGCAACACTTTTGGAAGGCGTGGTCAAATGACTATTTATCGTTATTGAATAATAGAAATAAGTGGCAAAAAGAGCTACCAAATCTTAAGGAAAATATGGTCGTGTTGCTTAAAAATCCAAACACTCCACCTCTTCACTGGCCTTTGGGCAGAATAACAAAAATATTTCCAGCTTCCGATAACAAGGTTCGAGTTGTTGAAATTAGAACAGCGGACAGTAAAATACATTTGCGGGCTGTTTCTAAATTAATAATATTACCTATGGATACTTAATAATTTTAGCATAATAATGTTCATTCATTGCTTTTGTCACTAATTGACAGTTTTATTTCATTTTTTGGCCTGGCAATATTGTTAGAGACAACAAGAAGGTATAAAACCTCTTTTTATATTTCGTTATTTTTGTTCTTAATTTTAAATATTTTACATCGTCTTTTGTTTTTCTTCTCTTCTATAATGTGACATCTTATGTATGCACAAACCTAAATAAATATTTTATAATATTTCATATTTTGTTTGCTTATGTCTAACAATCATAAATTTTATTGGTTTTTTTCTTCTTAAAGGGTCATTGTACTCATCATTATGAACAACTTTTAGTATGGGACCAAACCTGAAATCGCGAAAAAAAAATCAGCTGTTCAGTACATTTTGACGAATTTGTTAGAGATAAGTAAATATACTGAACCCTCTGCGCTTTACGCGAGGTCTACTCTTCGCAGACCTACTAGTTATAACTGTACTACTAAGTATACTGCCTAAGCTCCAATATCAATAATATCCTCATAGAAATGTTGAATATAATACCCTGGATATACCTACCACACTGCCAAAATATTAATATTAACACAAAACCCAGGAAAATGCCATAAAAACCTTTGCTTATCCCAGACAAAGCATCCTCATTGTCTCCGTAAGGAATCTGCCGTATTTGTCCACGACATAGCATTACGACACGCATATGATGTATGACACCATAAGACACGTCATAACGATGACGTAATAACCGTGACGTAATATTGCGAGATAATCCGGTGTGATAAATACACCACATAACTTTGGCGTCTTATTAATGTTAAAGATAAACCTACGTATAACATCTACTGAATTATTAGTTAATAGCTACATAGGCACGTGACTAAGTAATATCAGCCGCACAGGTCGATCGTTCCGAGGTCAGCCCGTGGATGGGTGACCACCTATTACAGACCGAGATCCCTCCTTGCGTCAGAAGTGATATGTAAAAATCGAACTGGGCGGGAATAATTTTGACGACACGGTTGGCGCAGTGGTTGAGCGATTGACTGCTGCGCAGCATGTCGTGGGTTCGATTCCCGCACGGAACAAATATTTGTACGACCTACAAGTATTTGTTCCGAGTCTGGGTGTTTTTCTATCTATAATATGTATGTATTTACAAAAAAAAAATGTATATAAGTAGTTTATCAGCCATCTCGTTACCATAACACAAGCATTAGGTTGCTTAGCTTGGAGCTAGATGGCGTTGTGTGAAATGTCCAAGGATATTTATTTTATTTATTTATTTATAAGAAAGTGACAGAGTCAATTACTTCCACACGGGAAAAAAAGAGAGCGCAACAATGCGCTGGAACCAAAATAAAAGCGCCAAATCTAATAAAAATAGTTTAAAAATAGATTAAGCTATCTATCAAAAATATTTTCAGCTAGAGTTTTCAATTCAGTACGTAATACGCACAGTTTGAATGCAATTTTGCAATGAAATTTAGAATTACAGATATAAAAAACTTTTTTACAAAAAACAAAACCGACTTCCTAAAAACACTACAAAGTGAAAAATAACTTTAATTTCGGAAGTCGGTGTCTTTGGATCTGTATTTTAGGTTTTTGCCCCCGACTTCCGAAATTAAAGTTATTTTTCACTTTGTAGTGTTTTTAGGAAGTCGGTTTTGTTTTTTGTAAAAAACTTTTTATTTTTTACTTTTTAGTGGGTCAGTTTGTAATTTATCTAAGTTACAATAACCCAATGTGAACTGCTCATCACGTTTTACAAAATATTGCTTTTCCCGATGCAGGGACGTTAATTGTTGAGGAGTTCTCCTAGTAAGAACCAGGAGAACTGGAGCTCATGGTGAAGTCACCATCACCATTATGGATTTTGACGATCATAAACCATATTAAAGTAATCGAATCGCAACCTGTGATATACTTAGATATAATTGAGTATTTCCGATGGCCATCTGTGGTCTTCATCATCAGTTCCAGTTCACCAAATGGTCCTTTCCGAGAGCAAATGCACGAGTTACTGTAAAAATACCGAAATCGATATAAGTGTGCCCATAAAATTTGAGGGTTTCCCTCGATTTCCATGGGATCCCCTCATCAGATCCTGACTAGATGATTATGGGATCATTTGGGAAGTATATTCTTTCGAACAAAAAAAGAAAAATCAAAATCGGTCCAGCCATCCTCGAGTAATCAGGGAACAAACATAAAAAAAAAAAAAAAATAAAAAAAAAAAAAAGGTTCTGTCGAATTGAGAACCTCCTCCTTTTTGAAGTCGGTTAAAAAAGTAGAGGTATTTTCAGAGTTAAATTCTATCGAGGTTAACCCAATTGTGTTTTCCTTCAGTCCGAGTATTAATCAAATAGTCATCAAACATAATATATATCCAAAAATTAAATTCATACATGCTGCATTAGTGAAATAAATGCTTACGAAAAATTCCGCAATTTATTTTAGTATCGCCTTAAGCCGTTGGTCCCGGCTGTCATTCGTGGATCTTTGACAGTCGTTACGGGTCGTCAGAAGCCCGAAAGTCTGACAACCAGTCTTACCAAGGGGTATGTATTGTCCAGTAGGTAAGTTGTGGCGGTAATTACCCAGCTGTGGTTGTGTCTTGTAGTGTTGTCCACAGTGAGCAGTTTTTCATAGGTAACGAAAATATTGACAATGTAGAAATAGATTTTTTTTATTGGTGTTTTAGCTTGAGTATTTTTAGGGTTCCGTACCAAAATGGTAAAAAGGAACCCTTATGGTGTGACTCACTCTGTCTGTCTGTCTGTCTGTCACAGCTGGATATCTCAAGAACTACTAATGCTATCAACTTTAAATTTGGAACCGTTTTAGATGACGCTTACCCAACTATTTTGTAAATGAGAAAGAAGTAAAAATATTTATATTTTTTTTGTAACAGGGACTGAATGAGGGTCTTAAAAAATCAAAGTGGGGCTACTAGGGCATGTGGGATATCATATGAAAGAGCGCTACTTGCACATTCTCAAACATTTTTTCATTTTTTTTAGGCTGCATAGTTTACGACTTTTGACGAATAATGTAAAAAAAAATACCGAAGTTTGCAAAGATAAAAACCTGAAATTATTTTTTGTGATAGAAGTTTATGTAAAGATTACAGGAAAAATAAAACGATGTCTCCAAATAGCACACTTTTTCAGAAATCGGAACGGAACCCTCGGTGCGTGAGTCCGACTCGCTCTTGACCGGTTTTTATTGGTGTATTAGCTTGAGTATTTTATTTTTGTTTTCATTAAAAGTCCGAGTTATTATATACAAATGATGTAACAGTCAGGAGGTGTCGTGGTGGGAGACAAACGAAGTTCCTTTCGCTGAATATTATGTAGGTACCTACTAGCATTTGCCAGCGGCTTCACCCGCGGGGACCACAGGAACGTCCTACCGAAAATTCCTTGTTCCTTGTCTAAATTATAAACGGAACTTCAGTGCTAAATTTCAGCGTTCTAGATCCAAGGGTCTAAGCTGGGCGTTGATGAGTCAGTCAGTCAATCAGGACTTCTCTTTTTATTTATATAGGACTATTAGACATTAGATAGGTAACAAAAACAAAAACTTTTGATAGTTGAAACTGACTTCTTCGGGCATAACGCTTTTTCGTTACGTGACGATTTCTACCAGTTTACTCCTCCGCGGTAAAGAACTTCGTTCCAAAAAGTTACGGTCTATAAAACAACATAGGTACTCATAAAAAAACCGACCAAGTGCGTGTCGGACCACGCACAATGAAGGGTTCCGTAGTTGAAAAGAATTTATCTCAAAAACAAACTTAACATTGCAATCCCAAAAAAAATTTTTCACGTCATAAAATTACAAATTAACAATATTCGGACTTTTCCCTTTACTTGTGCTGTGAGACCTTGCTTCTTGCCAAATTTCATTATTCTAGGTCAACGGGAAGTACCCTATAGGTTTTGATTTACTTGCGAGTATCAAAATATGTCGCATAATGGCCGTATTTTTTTATTGCGTTGACTTAGAAGCTTGATTTCTTTAGACCTCTAAGGGACCATTAACTTACGTATTTGATATTAATTTCAATTTGATACCTCAACGAGTTGCTGAGAAAAAGGGTCTTGACAGACTGACATACTTGAAAATATTTTTTATGTGATTAAATGACAAATTAACAATTTTCGGACTTTTCCCTTTACTTGTGCTATGAGACCTTACTTTTTGCAAAATTTCATGTTTCTACGACAACGGGAACTACCCTATAGGTTTTGATTTACTTGCGAGTATCAAAATATGTCACATAAATGGCCGTATTTTTTTATTGCATTGACTTAGAAGGTTGATTTTTTAGGACTCCAAGGGACCATTGATCTACGTATTTGATATTAATTTTATTTTGATACCTCTACGCATTCCTGAGAAAAAGGGTCTTGACAGACTGAAAGTCAGACAGATAGACAGACAGACAGACGGACAACGAAGTGATCCTACAAGGGTTCCGTTTTTTCCTTTTGAGTTACGGAACCCTAAAAACGACAAACAAGCTGAGCAAATCTCAATTCATTACACAGTATCCTCCTAAAATCAACAACATAAAATCCACTTTACATTCAAATCAACTCGCCAATCTCAAAATCTGTGAAAAGAGAACAATATAAAACTACTTGAACAGAAGAGCCACTTCAAGCAACGCTGTAATGAGCTCGAACTGGCATGCCTACGTGTAGGTATAGGTGGTGGCTTCAACAATCGCTGAATCAATGAAAATAATTGTCGTCGTGTCGAATGTTTTAATTTTTTGACGCTTTTTTATGTCACACAATATGAGTACGCGTCTACTCGGCTGGTGATAAGACACAAACCGTCTTATCATAAAACAAGGTTTGTCTACAGACCTAGTTTTCAACAGCTGAGCCATTTTTGAATTTCTAACTTTATTCTGACTACGGTAAAGTTCTTAATACAAAACTGACAACTTAGCACCGGTTAGTTTTGTGTATTTTAATCGCAGCTACGTCCTGAAAACCGGCTCGATAGTTTTTGAGCCATTCTCAAGGAAAAAACCTGTTTTGTAATGAAAACGATGATTTTCGGATCCTGTCTACTAAGAACGTTGACCTTGTAATTGCTTTACCACGTTAGACAGCAATTACCAGTAAATTGAAACTTCACTACATATTTATACCAGTTATTTTACCTGTCATACTGCATTAATATCAAAATCACAGTGATCTTTATTCTTGTTACAACAAGGTTCTTGTTAGGTTATTGCTGTCATAGGTAAAATAACTGTGAAAGTACTGTAAGGTTGAAACTATTTGTCACATAGTATTGGAAGCAAAATAGACCTTGTCATTATGACGTGTAAGTGGTAAAGTAATAACGAGGTTTTTTACATCGTGACGGTATTAACCTTTTCCCTATTTTACATCGTGACTGTATTAACCCTCTCCCTATTTACATCGTGACTGTATTATCCTTTCCCTATTTTACAACAGTGACTCTAATAACCTTCTCCTTGTTTTACATCGTCACTGTGTTAAGGCTTATCCGTCGCAAAAAGCGCGGTCACTGTCGGACTGCATAGCTGCTGAAGAAAGAGAAGCGCGATGACACAACGCTTGCAAAATATGAAGTAATTATCGATTTACAAAAAATCTGTTGATTAAACTAAAAAAGTAATGACAAGAAATCATTCCTTATAAGTTCGTAAAAAATTGTATAAATTTATGAACACTTTTAATGAAAACTGTAGTAGTAATATGGTAACAACTCGAAAAAATAGACTGAAATTGACCTGGATTTAGGATTCTTTTTCCTTAGTTCTACAAGCTAAAATAGATTTCAGGACACATGAAATTACTTCTTATGTATTGTAGATTACTGTGTATTTTTTCCTATCAGAAAGAAGCAATAGTTACTGTAAAAGATGGTTACAAAATAACTTAATTTCGCCGTATTTTAGGAAGGAGCAGCCTTAATCTTCTCCCTATTTTAAATCGTGACTGTATTAACCTTCTCCCTATTTTCATACATTGCGTGTCGCCGAGATCGTATACAATAAAGTCATTATTTTAAAATGTTTGCGTTTTTTTTTCTGTGTCACAAAATAACTAGTAGGTAACAACATTGTATAATTATCTCGTTAGGTTTCGCAGTTAACTTTAAGGCGGTGAGAGCCGTAAAAACGTCGTTTTGTTTAGTGTTTTATTCGTAGATAACACGGATTTAAATTTTGAAAAAAATATATTACTTAGTTCAGACTTCCATCTACAAATTTCGGCCGTCCGATACACGATTACTTGCACTTTACTGCATCCAATTAAATCGCAAAGACAAGTCTAAATTATGATCTATATCTTATTTCATTTGATTTATATTAGGCTTTGAACAATAAAACTTATGCCATAATAAAGGTCGTAAAAAATGTAATTTTTATCGGCTATCATAATTTGAAATATCAAAATATTTATATCACTAATTCCAATGTCAAGTGTTTTGCGCTCGCTCCGTGTCGTTTAGTCCCGAGCGGAACGTGATGGAGGTCGGACGTGTGCCAATTTTTCGAACCCGCCACCCCCGCTAACTTCTGTCACCGGCTGCGACCGGCACAAATTAACATGTGTTGAAAACAGTTGAATTTGAACGCTATGCCTATGTAAATAAAGACGTCACGCGCGCAAAAGCTTTATTGGTATTTATTTTTATCACGGCCTATGTTTACCAATCGCATCAAGTGTGTAAAACAGTTGAATTTGAACCCTACACTGGAGCTTATAAAGCCGCCTGACGCGCAAATTTTTGGTTCACTATTTTCAAATCTCAAATAGGTAGGTGCCACAGAATAAAGTTAGTACGGGTGGTTTTATAATGAATATCGGATAGGAAATGAGATTTCTTCATAACATCACGCCTGAATTCTTTCAAAGGGTTGGGCAGGGATGTTCAGAAAATAAGTAGGCCCTCAAATGTATTTTTCTGTATACCTACATAAATAAGATTTTTTTTTTAAATTAAGTTTTTTTTCTAATTAGGTATCTTCTTATTTTTTTTTGTATTTCAAGGTCAAAATGAAAATCCAAGATGGCGGCTGCAAAAATTTCCAATTTTTCGTCATGGGTGTCGTTTTCGTGATATTTTAGGTCGCTGAAAACGATAGTGGGGTCAAAATGAAAATCCAAGATGGCGGCTGCGAAAATTTCCAAATTTTTCGTCATGGGTGTCATTTTCGTGATATTTTAGGTCGCTGAAAACGATAGTGGGGTCAAAATCAAAATCCAAGATGGCGGCTGCAAAAATTTCCTAATTTTTCGTCATGGGTGTCGTTTTCGTGATATTTTAGGTCGCTGAAAACGATAGTGGGGTCAAAATGAAAATCCAAGATGGCGGCTGCGAAAATTTCCTAATTTTTCGTCATGGGTGTCATTTTCGTGATATTTTAGGTCGCTGAAAACGATAGTGGGGTCAAAATGAAAATCCAAGATGGCGGCTGCGAAAATTTTCAAATTTTTCGACATGGGTGTCATTTTCGTGATATTTGAGGTCGCTGAAACCGATAGTGGGGTCAAAATGAAAATCCAAGATGGCGGCTGCGAAAATTTCCTAATTTTTCGTCATGGGTGTCATTTTCGTGATATTTTAGGTCGCTGAAAACGATAGCGGGGTCAAAATGAAAATCCAAGATGGCGGCTGTGAAAATTTCCAAATTTTTCGTCATGGGTGTCATTTTCGTGATATTTAAGGTCGCTGAAAACGATAGCGGGGTCAAAATGAAAATCCAAGATGGCGGCTGCGAAAATTTCCTAACTTTTCGTCATGGGTGTCATTTTCGTGTTATTTTAGGTCGCTGAAACGATAGTGGGGTCAAAATGAAAATCCAAGATGGCGGCTGCGAAAATTATCAAATTTTTCGACACAGGTGTCATTTTCGTGATATTTGAGGTCGCTGAAACCGATGGTGGGGTCAAAATGAAAATCCAAGATGGCGGCTGTGAAAATTTCCAAATTTTTCGTCATGGGTGTCATTTTCGTGATATTTAAGGTCGCTGAAAACGATAGCGGGGTCAAAATGAAAATCCAAGATGGCGGCTGCGAAAATTTCCTAACTTTTCGTCATGGGTGTCATTTTCGTGTTATTTTAGGTCGCTGAAAACGATAGTGGGGTCAAACTGAAAATCCAAGATGGCGGCTGCGAAAATTTCCTAACTTTTCGTCATGGGTGTCATTTTCGTGATATTTTAGGTCGCTGAAAACGATAGTGGGGTCAAAATGAAAATCCAAGATGGCGGCTGCGAAAATTATCAAATTTTTCGACACAGGTGTCATTTTCGTGATATTTGAGGTCGCTGAAACCGATAGTGGGGTCAAAATGAAAATCCAAGATGGCGGCTGCGAAAATTTCCTAATTTTTCGTCATGGGTGTCATTTTCGTGATATTTTAGGTCGCTGAAAACGATAGCGGGGTCAAAATGAAAATCCAAGATGGCGGCTGTGAAAATTTCCAAATTTTTCGTCATGGGTGTCATTTTCGTGATATTTTAGGTCGCAGAAAACGATTGTGGGGTCAAATGAAAATCCAAGATGGCGGCTGCGAAAATTTCCTAATTTTTCGTCATGGGTGTCATTTTCGTGATATTTTAGGTCGCTGAAAACGATAGCGGGGTCAAAATGAAAATCCAAGATGGCGGCTGTGAAAATTTCCAAATTTTTCGTCATGGGTGTCATTTTCGTGATATTTAAGGTCGCTGAAAACGATAGCGGGGTCAAAATGAAAATCCAAGATGGCGGCTGCGAAAATTTCCTAACTTTTCGTCATGGGTGTCATTTTCGTGTTATTTTAGGTCGCTGAAACGATAGTGGGGTCAAAATGAAAATCCAAGATGGCGGCTGCGAAAATTATCAAATTTTTCGACACAGGTGTCATTTTCGTGATATTTGAGGTCGCTGAAACCGATAGTGGGGTCAAAATGAAAATCCAAGATGGCGGCTGTGAAAATTTCCAAATTTTTCGTCATGGGTGTCATTTTCGTGATATTTAAGGTCGCTGAAAACGATAGCGGGGTCAAAATGAAAATCCAAGATGGCGGCTGCGAAAATTTCCTAACTTTTCGTCATGGGTGTCATTTTCGTGTTATTTTAGGTCGCTGAAAACGATAGTGGGGTCAAACTGAAAATCCAAGATGGCGGCTGCGAAAATTTCCTAACTTTTCGTCATGGGTGTCATTTTCGTGATATTTTAGGTCGCTGAAAACGATAGTGGGGTCAAAATGAAAATCCAAGATGGCGGCTGCGAAAATTATCAAATTTTTCGACACAGGTGTCATTTTCGTGATATTTGAGGTCGCTGAAACCGATAGTGGGGTCAAAATGAAAATCCAAGATGGCGGCTGCGAAAATTTCCTAATTTTTCGTCATGGGTGTCATTTTCGTGATATTTTAGGTCGCTGAAAACGATAGAGGGGTCAAAATGAAAATCCAAGATGGCGGCTGTGAAAATTTCCAAATTTTTCGTCATGGGTGTCATTTTCGTGATATTTTAGGTCGCAGAAAACGATTGTGGGGTCAAATGAAAATCCAAGATGGCGGCTGCGAAAATTTCCTAATTTTTCGTCATGGGTGTCATTTTCGTGATATTTTAGGTCGCTGAAAACGATAGTGGGGTCAAAATGAAAATCCAAGATGGCGGCTGCGAAAATTCCCTAACTGTTCGTCATGGGTGTCATTTTCGTGATATTTTAAGATAGGATAAGATAAGATAATTTATTTGCATAAAACATTGTATAAATAGGTGTTATTACAGTTTAAGAGATCATACATGTTTTGCTTAGGTCGCTGAAAACGATAGCGGGGTCAAAATGAAAATCCAAGATAGCGGCTACGAAAATTTCCTAACTTTTCATCATGGGTGTCATTTTCGTGATATTTTAGATCGCTGAAAACGATAGTCATTCATTTTGACCCCACTATCGTTTGCAGCGACCTCAAATATCACGAAAATGACACCCATGTTGAAAAATTTAAAAATTTTCGCAGCCGCCATCTTGGATTTTCATTTTGACCCCACTATCGTTTTCAGCGACCTCAAATATCACGAAAATGACACCCATGACGAAAAATTAGAAAATTTTCGCAGCCGCCATCTTGGATTTTCATTTTGACTCCATTATCGTTTTCAGCGACCTCAAATATCATGAAAATGACACCCATGTTGAAAAATTTAAAAATTTTCGCAGCCGCCATCTTGGATTTTCATTTTGACCCCACTATCGTTTTCAGCGACCTCAAATATCACGAAAATGACACCCATGACGAAAAATTAGAAAATTTTCGCAGCCGCCATCTTGGATTTTCATTTTGACCCCATTATCGTTTTCAGCGACCTCAAATATCACGAAATTGACGCCCATGTCGAAAAATTCGAAAATTTTTGCAGCCGCCATCTTGGATTTTCATTTTGACCGTAATCACATCCTCTTAAGAAAAAAAAAACTAGAGCGTAAGAAGTTATGCCCCTCCGTTTTTTTTTTTGTGTTGACATAACGAATAAAATAAAAAAAGAACTTTCCAAATCGGCTTCTAAATGACGGAGTACTGCAGTAACAAACATAAAAAAAAAAAAATACAACTGAATTGATATTCTCCTCCGTTTTTGAAGTCGTTTAAAAATAACACATCATTGTTACGTTTAAAAATTAGCTGGACATCACTCACAATGCAGTCATTGGTGTCGTGGGGAATACTAGTTTCTGTCATTCCCGACGACACCACCAGTGGTGTCGTGGGGAATGAACGGTCATTTCGTGGTATTTAAGTTCGCTGAAAACGATAAAGGTCTCAAGCTAATTTCGACCTTATTGACATTTTACAAACCCTTTGTTTTTTTGGTCCAGAATACTCGGTAAATGATCTGGAAGCTGAATTTAACAAAAAAACATGAATGTCAATAAGGTCTAAATTCGCTTGACACCTCAGAAAGTGTCTAGATTATTATGCACATCATTTTTAGGGTGTCAAGCTAATTTCGACCTTATTGATATTTTACAAACCCTTTGTTTTTTTGGCCCAAGATACTTGGTAAATGATCTGGAAGCTGAATTTAACAAAAAAACATGAATGTCAATAAGGTCTAAATTCGCTTGACACCTCAGAAAGTGTCTAGATTATTATGCACATCATTTCTAGGGTGTCAAGCTAATTTCGACCTTATCGACATTTTACAAACCATTGGTTTTTTTTGTCCAAGATACTTGGTAAATGGTCTGGAAGCTAAATTTAACAAAAAAACATGAATGTCAATAAGGTCTAAATTGTTATGTAACACATCATTGTTATGTAGCTGGACATCACTAACAGCACAATACAGTCGGTGGTGTCGCATGGCGTGGGGAATAGTAGTTTCTGTCATTCCCCACGACAGCGACACCACTGAAAACGATACCACTGGTGTGGTATCGTGGGGAATGACAGAAACTACTATTCCCCACGCCATGCGACACCTTCGTAAAGTAAAATGGTGCGCGGCGCGTAGTTTTGAATCGTACGGGTAAAGGTCTTCGTGTCAGTCAGATTTTAAATCCACCTTATTCACGAAAATAAATATGTATAAGTAGTTATTTTTATTTATTTTAACTGTTCAAGTTTACAATGCATACCTAATCTGTCTAAAACTTTAAAAAATACTTACTAGAAAAATAAAACAAAATAAACTTGTATACTAATCAGTTCAAGTTTATCTACTGCATTGCTCTATTCTGTGACGCAACATAGTACCTACTCGAGTTCATGAACTCATGAGCGGTGCGCTTGGCGCGCGTTTCCCGCGCATCGTAATTTATTACGTATCGCTACTCCTTGCGGGGGCTGCGGTAAGCATTTAATACCTACGGCGCTTGCTTTCACCCCGCCTTAATAGCTGGGACGAGAGTTGTGTTAGTTATACTCGTAGTTAATTTTAATGGGAGGTGATTTTTCATACGTTAAAAAAATGGTCTGTAGTTATTTTTTTGTGTCGGTACTTATTTTTTTTTGTGGCAGTCAATGTTTTTCTATTATAATAATAATATAGCGCAGTTAATTTTTTGGTTAATCGAAAGCCTACTGTTTTCATATTCTAAGAGGTTCGGTGTACACAAATTGAAAGTATAGCTGTCCTTTTTTGGCTAGGCATGTTCGTAAGAGACAGCAATAACATAATTTAGCTTAGTCGGTAGCTACAGCAAAACCCGCGCCAACATTTTATTCGAAAGGATTTTAACTAAATCGGATTATTCCAATTATTATGTTACACAAACAAACACTCTTGGTTTTTTTTGCTTTAATTTCTTTGATCCAATTACGGGAACACAGCAGCGAAGTGGTCATTAATAAAGCTATCACTTATTACGTTTGTTTGTAGGGATTATCCTTTTTCCGAGTTTTTTCCGCAAAGCCCCTGTGTGTTTAGCCTTTTAGCTGTACAAATGGGATTTTTAAGCGGCTGTATCAAGCGATTTAGCGATTGAAATTAATGATAGTATTTTATGGGTCCTACTGGGTCATCTGCACAATTATTATGATTAAGTTGTAGTCGACTGTTTGTATTTTTGCCACTTCTCTTTGTATTTGGTTTACTGAAGTCGACGTTCGCACGGACGTAAAAATTTCGCGGCAATTTTTTTCTCGCACTGGGTTTTCAACGCTCTACTTAGCGCCAAGAGTTGAAAATCCAATAGTGTTTTCGACGCACTAGAATGCACTCTATTGTTGTTAGGTTGGATCCTCAATGATCGGCTCAACACCGAGAGTATTATTGCAAAGTATTATTGTTTTATCCACATAAACCTTCCGGAGTAAATTTTCTAAATGATGTTGAAAACTGGATCAAATTCCATTGCGTAGTTTAGAAGAAAAAAACCGGTAAAGAGCGAGTCGGACTCGCGCACCGAGGGTTCCGTCCCGATTTCTGAAAAAGCGTGCTATTTTGAGACATCGTTTTATTTTTCCTGTAATCTTTACATAAACTTCTATCACATAGAATAATTTCAGATTTTTATCTTTGCAAACTTCGGAGTTAAGGGGAGGGGAACGGTCTTTTTTTTTACATTTTTCATCAAAAGTCGAAAACTATAAGGCCTAAAAAATAAAAATAAATGTTTGAGAATGTGCAAACAGCGTCCTTTTATATGATACCCCACATGCCCTAGTAGCCCCACCTTCAATTTTGAAGACCCCCTTTCAGTCCCTGTTACAAAAAAAAATATAAATATGTTTACTTCTTTCTTACTTGCAAAATTGTTGGGTAAACATCATCTAAAATTGTTCCAAATTTCAAGTTGATAGCATTAGTAGTTCTTGAGATATCCAGCTGTGACAGACAGACAGACTGAGTCACACCATAAGGGTTCCCTTTTTACCATTTTGGTACGGAACCCTAAAACCGAACCTGCTTGCTATAGTATACGTACGTATAGATTTATATATTATGTACGTACAGATGTAGACTATGTACTAATATTAGTTACCAACTGATCCGCGGTTAAGTATTAATCTGCGGTTCAACTTAGTTCTAGCTCACATCGTTATGGAAACCAAAGTTTAATGATAACAATGCGCACGCGTAGCCATCGAACCGCACACTGACCGTGACAAAATATTAACAGAAGAATCACTCAGAATAATGAGGATTTGCTTTGATTATAATTGTTCTATGGAATGGCCCCTGTGTACTGTAGAGGTTTTGCTGTGTACAAGCCATAGTATGGATAACTGGCTGACATTCCGATCATTCAAACATCGAATACTCTTATAAAAAAGTGATGGTCGCTTTTTTATAAGGATTGACAGTTAGCTGGTAGCTAGGGCTCCGCGTAGGACCTAGGGAGTGTATTATAATTTGATTCCGATTTAATATAGCGGGCTTCAGCCCCATTTCTTCAGTATATTACTGTCTTTTATTATAAAGTAGTTAGCCTCCCGCTGTGAGGTTCGAGCCCTCACAGTACCTTGTGTTGAAAATTGTCTTAAAAGACGTTTTTTCCCTTGCCTTCATACATTGCAACCATATTCAAAACCATGTTTGCATTTTCACTTACCTAAGCAAATATCAACTTTTTGCTAATAAATTAAGACTGTGGTCGCCTATTTTCGCGCTCGGATTTTAAACATCTGACGCTCGACGCCGCGTAGCGAGTGCGCGTGTGTGCGTTTTTCCTCATGTACGGCACACAGTTGCGATGCTGCGACGACTAAACGATCTTGATCTGTAGCTATGGCGTACCTATATTTTTTTGAAGTAAAAGCTAGAGGTTTACGGAGAAAATAAAAAGACTGTCCACAAAACATTATTAGTGTATTTTAATTAAATTTATACAAATATGGATGAAGAAAATAATATTATGTAGGTACTTATAAAAACTAAACTCATTTTACTTATTTGCTTAAGTATTTGTATACTTATAAGTAATTGAAGTTATATAAAAGTATTTGTATTTGACGACACGGTTGGCGCAGTGGCTGAGCAATTGACTGCTGCGCAGCATGTTGTGGGTTCGATTCCCGCACGGAACAAATATTTGTACGACCTACAAGTATTTGTTTCCGAGTCTGGGTGTTTTTCTATCTATAATATGTATGTATTTACAAAAAAAAATGTATATAAGAAGTTTATCAGCCATCTCGTTACCATAGGTTGCTTAGCTTGGGACTAGATGGCGTTGTGTGAAATGTCCAAGGATGTTTATTTATTATTTATTTTATTTATTTGTCTAAGGGGATTGATCGAATTTTCCTTGGATCTATAATTTCTGGGAGAACACAATCAGAATAAAATTTTGTTAACAGCGGAGCCATCTTTTGTCCAAAATCATCGTTTTTTTGTGTAAAACAGTTCAATTTAAGCCCAATTTCAATATAGATAAAGACGCCACGCGCTAGCTATAATTATTTATTTTTCTTGCGGCATTATAGGTTTAGCAACCGCATCAAGTTCATAAAACAGTTGAATTTGAACCAACAATAATACATAAATACATAAAGCCGCCTCATGCGCAAATGTTTGGTTTACTGTTTTCAAATTTCAAATAGGTAGGTCACCCCGCTGCCACAGAATAAATAATAGTACTGCTGCGTTCGTGTGGGGTTGGTTTTATAATGTTTATTAGCCTAGGCAGGTATTGTACGTGCCCAGTCGACCTAATGACTATACAGTCGACCACACGTCGCACGTCAGTGGTAAGTGATAAGGATTTGTATAGGTATCGTTTTCATAGTTTTCGATTTCGACTATAGCCAATAGTGAAGTCAAAATTAAAATCCAAGATGGCGGCTGCGAAAATTTTAAAATTTTTCGTCATGGATGTCGTTTTCATAGTTCTCGAGGATGAAGCCGATAGTGAAGTCAATCATCCTAGAAGGGATGATTGACTGCACTATGCGGCCCAAGAGAGCAATGCAATGGTGGCCCAATGGTAACGATCCCGACATACGAGTAGGTCATGGTTTCGAACTCAGGCAGGCACTTTGTGTAAATAATTTCATCACCACTACTCTCAAATCAGTGAAGGAAAATATCGTGAGGAAACCGCCTAGAACCAAAAATTCGAAGACATGTGACATCTATCAACCCGCACTGGGTCCTCGTGGTGTATTACGGCCCACTCCCTCTCACCGAGAGGAGCCCTGTGTCCCAGCAGTGGGAATATTATAGGCTGATTATGATTGAGACCCATTATGTTGTGAGCGAGCACGTTTCAGTGCCAGAGGTCATCACTGATGTGAGACGAGAAGATATATTACGCTCAACACCGCCGCGCGCGGCCCTTGTCCGATCAGAGCGCGGCTAGCCGCGCGTGGCAGCCGCGCTCAAATGCCGCTCTATATTTGGACACACCTTTATATAGTGCCTTTATCTATGCCTCACTCGTTTCGTATCGTTTAGTGCGGTCGCGATTTGAGTATATTTCCCACAGTTTTATTGATGTTTTCCTCGACCAATGTTTTCTTTCTGCGGACTTCTGATCTTGCTTCTTGTACGAACCTTGCTACCACACCGGACACGGTACGGAGAACCCCGCATAAACGTTGGACTTGAACTTGTTATTTTGTATATTACGACCAGCCTACTGATTTCATATTGGCACCATGGATCGTTGTGTAAATTGTGGCAAAGTGACTAGAGTCTGTAGTTTACGTGGTCGTCGAGCTGAAGAACTTCAAAAATCAGCTGTTAAGTACCTATATGTAGATCGTTATGTAACCTCACTTTTATTACATCTCTTTTAACTCGGAACTCAGACCGCGAAAATCCGCAAAATGTTCAGTGATGGTTTGATAATATAGTAGCTATAAATTGACACCAATTTCATCTTTTTACAACCCAGGCCCAGGCCCAAGTTTATATGACATGGTTTCCGTCTCCTTTGTCACGGATCCACAATAGAGATTGTGGCAGTAGAGATTTCAAATAAAAATCTGATATAAATTTTTTCTCCATATTCATCCTCCAAAATTCTTGTAGCCATCTTGGATTTACATTTTGACTACACTATCGACGTTAGCGCCCACAAGAACCATGAAAACGATACCCATGATGAAAAATTTGAAAATGTTCGCAGCCGCCATCTTGGATTTACATTTTAACGTCACTATCGGCTTTAGCATCCTCGAGAACAATGGGAACGATCCCCATGACGAAAAATTTAAAAATTTTCGCAGCCACCATCTTGGATTTACATTTTGACCAAATTATATTGTATTATTGATATTGTAATTACAATATCAATATTACAAGTAATACAACATAATTCAAGAATTGTAACATAATTCTCCTAAAGTAAGTGTGCCTACCACTTTAGCTTCTTAAAATATTACTTAAATGAAAGGATTAAAAATATTTAGTCGCACTACAATTGACTATATATCACGCGAGGCGCATGCGCGGCGGCGGGAGGTCAACCGACATAGGTCCTGCGTCGAAGAGCGCCAGAGCGCGACTGACTTAGGCCGTTCGATGCACCCGATTTTATACTCACTTTAAAAAATTATTTTCGTAAATGATTGAAGACAGATATGTTTTATTTTTTACACATATATAGTACAATCTTTCTTCTTACGTATAAAATGATTTGTGTTGCCAAATGACTTTTAGATTCTGAGAAATGACGTGTTTTTTTGTAGTCGATTTCTCGATTTTTGATTATCTTAGACGTGATTAAAATACAAGTTAATGAATAAAAAATCAAACTTTTCTCAATGCATTTTAAATTTCAGGATATGCCTCTTCGAATGAATACCACTTTACCTTCTTAATTAGTAGTAATAATTGGTGTAAGATTAGTTCAAAGTTGAGCCTTCGCGCGTCATCTGGAAATCGCGCCTTCGAAATCGACTGTTTTCGTAGTCAATAATTCAATTTGAACAAGTTTTTTTTAATAGACTTTAAATAAAAATATATGATAATTACGATGATTGAAGTCAAAAGAAGCTAAAAATATAAATTATGTGACCAAAATCACTTCAAAATCTCCCAAGTTCTCGATTTACGAATGAAAAATGCAACAACGCTCTTAAGTTGATTTCAAAATTACTAGTAATACTGAAAAAGTTATTAAAAAGTTTGTAGTTTTAGCGCAAACTGAACTTATTAATAAAGTATTTTTTCCAAAAATGCATTTTGTTTACATTTTTCGAAATTAAATTGCGAACACAGTATTGATCGTCACTTATATAAATATGACGACGCTCTACAAAGATATGCTTTTTCTAGAAGTGCCTGCTCAACGGCCAAGTACTGCAGTGCGATTCTGTAACCATCTCACCGTGAAAACTTAGGTGAAGTGAGCGTGGAGTGAGCTGTCAATAGTGTCAATTCCTAGCAAAAACAAAATCTCTTCACCTAAGTTTTCACGGTGAGATTTTTACAGAATCGACCGGCAGTTCTAAATACCCATTTTATTCTGTAATCCTTCTTATCCTTCTGCATTACTAATCTTTGGTGGTTATACTTTAGCCTAGATTTCCCTGGGGCGTGGTCTGATCAGACCGCTTTGAACTACATCCGGAGATCCTGACGCAAGGGAACTATGTTTAATTGGTCTGCCGTCGGTCTTGGATTATCTGGGTTTGCATTGGACTATAATATTTTAAAGATATTTTTTTTTAGGAGATTAACCTTCAATTATTTTTACTGTCTATACCTTCTTTATACCTACCTTATAATGCTAAAGAAAGGATTTTTCGATGATTGTCTCGTTGGTGTAGTGCTTGCAAGCGCAAGAGAGTATAGATTAGTCATTTTTTTATTTATTTTATTATTCTATGTTATTAAAAGGGGTTTTTATCCACACGGATATGACAACCCCATCGTACCTTATTAAAAATTAATTAACTATCATTGAAATAACTACATACTATGTGCGAAACAGTCTTGGGTTCTATCATAAAAAAATAAAATAAAAAATAAAATTCATTTAATTCAGACCCATAAATTAAAAAATTAAAAAATAATTAAAAATATTTAAATTAAATTAAATTTACACAAACACACCCTCACACACAATAAAATTTACACATTCAATAAAATTAAAATTAAAAAATTCAATAAAAATAAAATTAAAAAATTCAATAAAATTAAAACTAAAACATTCAATAAAATTAAAATTACATTAAAATCCTGGTGGACGCCATCATGCGCGTGCGAGCCCTCACGACGGGGGATGCAGTGGCCCGGGGTGGGGTCGTCTTGGCGGTGTCCCTAGACATCGCCAACGCCTTTAATACCCTGCCCTGGAGTTGCATCAGGGAGGCATTCCGGTATCACCGGATGCCGACCTACCTCTGTCGAGTGGTCGAGGCCTATCTGACGGACAGGGCCGTCGACTTCCCCGGTCATCAGGGAGAGTGGAACCAGCGAGAGATGTCGTGCGGTGTCCCACAAGGGTCGGTCTTGGGGCCGCATTTGTGGGACATCGGTTACGACTGGGTGCTGCGCGCTGACCTCCCTAGCGGCGTCAGCGTAGTATGTTACGCTGACGACACGCTGGTCCTGGCGCAAGGGAGGTCGCACCAGGCGGCGGCTGACTTAGCGACACGCGGGGTTGCGATAGTCGTGGAGAGGATCCGGCAGTTGGGACTCGAGGTGGCCTTGCACAAGTCCGAGGCCATGTGTTTTCATGGTCCTCGGAATGCGCCACCGTCGGGTTCCGAAATAACGGTGGGAGGGGTTCACATCGGAGTCGGGTCGACGATGAAGTACCTGGGACTCGTCCTCGACAGCCGGTGGAACTTCGTGGAGCATTTCCGACGTTTGGCTCCCAGACTGGCACGGGCTGGGGCTGCCTTGAGGCGGCTCCTGCCCAATCTGGGGGGTCCAAACGCCTCCTGCCGGAGGCTCTACGCGGGGGTCGTGCGGTCCATGGCCCTTTACGGAGCACCGGTGTGGGCGCGTTCCCTAAGGCTGGGACCAGCCGGCAGGTTGAACGCGTCCCAGAGGGTCATGGCCATCCGGCTGGTCCGGGGATACCGCACGGTCTCCCGGGAGGCGGCGAGCCTCCTTGCCGGATTGCCGCCGTGGGATCTGGAGGCAAAGGTCCTCGCGCACGTGTGGGAGTGGCGCGAGGAGGCGAAGCGCCGGGGCGTAACTCCGCTGCCGCGAGAAATCACGGTACAGCGGACAGAGCTCCGGCGGGATCTCATGGCGGCATGGAGAGCGCGACTGTCGCAACCCAGCGCTGCGCACGCCACAATTGCGGCGATAAGTCCCCTCTTTGAGGAGTGGTTAGAGAGGCGCCACGGCGTCCTCACCTTCCGCCTGACGCAGGTCCTCACCGGACACGGTTGTTTCGGGAGGTTCCTGTTTCGCATAAGGCGGGAGGAAACGCCCGGGTGTTACCATTGTGCGGATCGCCCGGAGGATACGGTGGAGCATACAGTGGAGGTCTGCCCGGCTTGGGCAGAGCACCGCCGTGTTCTCACGGAGGCGATCGGCGGCGGCGATCTCTCGCGTCCGAGCCTGGTCCAGGCCATGGTGCGGAGCGAGAGTGGATGGGAGGCCGTCACCTCCTTCTGCGAAGCAGTGATGCTCGCGAAGGAGGAGGCGGAACGCGTGAGGGAGAGGCAGCCTCACGCCCTCAGTCGCCGCAGGAGACGCCCTGGGCGGCGGGAATCGCGGGGCGATTTCCGGCCACCGTAGGCGCGGGCCTGCGGACGGTGAGCAGCGGGTAGCTCGCCGTCCGGTAAGGACCAGGCCCGAGTCGACGGCGCGTTGTGTTCCACGCGCGCCTCAAAGAGATGTCAGCAAGTGACGGGGTCCAATAGGGCCGACGTCGCTGGGGTCGCGGATTGTCCGAAGGGGTTACCGCGGCCCTGGCATAGGCAACTGAAGGAACACGGGTAGGTTTTAGTCAGTAAAAGTCTGACACGCCCTTCCGCTCCACCCAGAGCGGGAGAAGTTATTTGATGATTTCCCACCCTCAAAAAAAAAAAAAAAAAGGGTACCATCTGCTCTTGATATCCCGACCAGTCGTACTCACCGCTTCTCCACATTTACTACGCGTACGGCCAAAGTGTGGAACTCTCTGCCAGCGTCTGACAGAGAGCTCCACACTTTGGTTCCCTTCCACATAATTATAACCCGTCTGCCTTCAAAGCAAGAGTGAACAGGCGTCTTCTGGGCACGCTCGTTCCATCATAAACCTTATTATAGAGGTCAATAGCAGGCCCAGACAGCAATTAAAAAAAACCGGCCAAGTGCGTGTCAGACCACGCACAATGAAGGGTTCCGTAGATGAAAATACTTTATCCCAAAACAAACTTAACATTGTAATCCAAAAAAAAAAAAAATTGTGATAAAAATTACAAATTTTACCATTTTCGAACTGTTTCCTTTAATTGTGCTGTGAGACCCTATATAGGTTTTGATTCACTTGCGACTATCAAATATGTCGCATAAATGGCCGTATTTCTGTATTGCGTTGACTTAGAAACTTGATTTTTTTTAGAACTCCAAGGGACCACAGACCTACGTATTTATTATTAATTTCAACTTGATACCTCCACGCGTTCCTGAAAAAAAGGGTCTTGACAGACTGACAGACAGACGTCCAATCAAGTGATCCTATAAGGGTTCCGTTTTTTCCTTTTGAGGTACGGAACCCTAAAAATAGCAATTTTTCAGTAGCAGTCCGGGGCTTGGTGTTTGTTTTCGGTTGGTGGCGAAAGGCTTGCGTGGGTTTAGAGACCAAACGAGTGAATTTCCAGTCTATCCCTATTCTACCAAATTCTCTTTGTGTCAAACAGAGATGGAGCATTCTTCCTTTGTTTTGTAACAATGCTTTGTTTCAAAAGTATCCGTAGAGTTTCTTGCCCCTTCTTCTTCATATAAGAACCTACTACGCTTTGAAATGGGCAACTAGCTTCATCTTTCTGACTGACCGACCCCTTTACAACTCAAAAGTGCCTGTAATTGGTAAAATTGAAATAAATAATTTGAGCATTACTTGTTCTATTAAATCACAATTATAACAAAAATTGGAAAAGAATGCTTTTACTTGTCTTGCTGTGGTTCTGTGTTAATTTGGTCCAAATCGAATTTTTCATGGGACTGACATTTCAATGAAGTCGAGGTGTATAGAATAGTTTAGATAAAATATTACATCCATTAAAAATGAGCTAACATAAATAAATAATAAAAATGTAGAGCTAGGCAAAGCTCCAGAATGATGAACGGTACGCGTTCATAATTTATAATTGTAATCCCTGGACTCTGAAAGCTTTCTATTTGAATCTATCGTCCAATCTCGTATCCATTAATATGATTGGCTATTTTGAACAGCCAATCACTACAGCAGATTTAGGTAACTACAGTCAGGGAATCAGATCGTTGAACAAATTGCCTATCAACTTTAATCGTCCGTTTATTCATATCACAATTGCCATTATTTTTTCAGTCGTATGAAATGGCTACAATACGGTGAATACATAGTACGTCATGAGTTCTAGTAACTTTCTAATGCTACTGTCATGTATATGCAAAATCCTCTACATAATAATTTCTACTATTCTCTGCATTTAAGTTTCATGCATGTCGTATTACACCGAAGTTTCGAGAATACTGCAACGTTCATAAACGATAGTAATATAAGAAATAATCTGACAAACAAGTTTGAAATATACTAATGTAAAGGAATATAATGGTACAGAATTACCACAATACCAACTGACTTGGAAATTGCAAAAAACGTAAGAAAATTTGAATTTCGCGGGCTACCCTGACGCTTTCCCCTTAAAGAATATTGCTTTGCATACCGTGTTAAGAGTACAGGTAGGGCCGGGATAAAAAAGTCGCATGGAACATTTTTCAAAAAGCCACGATCCTCCAACAATATTTTCTACAGAGTTTTCTTAGTAAAATCTGTGGTTAAATAGTGCTGACAACCGTAATAACGCAAGTCTCACAAACAAGTATTACACTTACGTAGCATGATAATTTTCATTCTGTTCTTATATTCTCATGATGTAAACATTATTATACATGTATGTCTTCACACTGGGCAACTTTTTGCAGTTATACAGTTGCGATGAAGTGGCTGTGAATCTCGTGCAGTCATCCTTACTAAAAGTATCCCACTATATTATTAAGTTAAGGCCAAAGCAATTTAATTGCCAGTAACGGAACGAAGAAAGAAAGGATAAGAAGAAAATTCTAGATGTTTGTTACCCAAGCACGCCTAAACAGATACCATACCATCTCCAGGATTAACAAGGAGAAAAACTAAATAAAATTTGTTAACAAATATTTCCTCTAGCATGCAAGAGAAACTGGGCTGGGAATCTTTCTAATACTAGAAGTTCTGCGGAACAGTAGCTAGACCTCGATATAGATCTTCACACAATTTTTTATGAGACCGACTTAAAGCAACTACCTTTCAACTAAAAAAAGACCATCGAAATCGGATCTCATAAGGCGGAGATATTCAGTAGCCCCCTTTTTGTCCCTTTGTGGAGGAAGTAGCCTTTCAATCAAAAATCCCTGACGCCAAAAAAAATCTATAAAGTCGTAAAACCTGTATACCAAGTTTCGTCCAGATCGGTTGTAAAATACAACCTGTATAAGGAGTAGGTAGCAACAGACTGACAGACGGAAGCAACTTTTGCCAGACTTGCAGCAGAGACGCTTCACTCGCTACGCTCGGTCAATTATTTTCAGCGGAGAAGAAAATATTAATATTAGTCAGGTTCACTCCTGGCTTAACCCAAATATTAAAAAGTTCGATGCTCCACATAACACCGCTTACAACATTAAAGTTAGGCATAATATTGTCAACTAGTTCAAACAACCAACTCTGCTGACCGGCTTATTTTAAAAACATGCTAGTCGAGTAGCTCGCGTCAAAAGAAGAAGAATAACTTTGACAGCTATAAACCGAAGTTTTATTATATCCCAGTGCCAGAAATAGCTTCAAATACCAACAAAGTCACGATATGTGGCACGAGTACCTATTTGCCCATATTGTGTGCTAAGTTTATTGTACACTTTGCCATCCAAGTGTTCAAATGTTTGAAGCTAGCTTTAACTTCGGCAGTCCTATTATGCGCACGGTTAAAGTGTGGTCTGTAACTCTCTGCCAGCGTCTGTGCTCCCTTGCACCTATAACCCGTCAGTCTTCAAAACAAGAGTGAAAAGTCATCTTCTGGGCAGGCTCGTTCCAACGTAGACCTCATCGCTTTCCATAAGACTCACCTTGGGTCAAGATCGGGCCCATCTATACTTATCTATTCTTAATATGAAATAAAGTGGCTTTTCGTATGGCCGCGTTGTTTCTTCTAAACTACACAACGGATTTTGATGTGGTTTTCATTATCATTTAGAGATTTTAGAGAGTTTATTCCGGATGGTTTAAATGCATAATACATTAATATTTAACTTAGATATATTAAAGAAACCTTCATGTTTTTTCATGTCATAAAAACTGTGCGAAGCGGGGGGGGGGGGGACTGACGGACTTAGGTAGTAGTCCCTAAGTCCGTCCGTCCATCCGTCTTGGAAGTTTGACCTTCAATATCTCCGAAACTAGAAGGTTCCCAGGTATAGTCTGGTAAAGAAGCTGTCAAGAGTGAGTCGGCCTCGCGCACCGAGGGTTCCGTTCCGATTTCTGAAAAAGTGTGCTATTTAGAGACATCGTTTTATTTTTTCTGTAATCTTTACATAAACTTCTATCACATATAATAATTTCAGATTTTTCTCTTTGCAAACTTCGGAGATAAGGGGGGGGGGGCGGTATTTTTTTTACATTTTTCATCAAAAGTCGAAAACTATGTGACCTAAAAAAAATAAAAAAATGTTTGATAATGTGCAAACAGCGTTCTTTCATATGATACCCCACATGTCCTAGTAGCCCCACTTTTATTTTTCAAGACGACCCCCCTTTCAGTCCCTGTTGCTGACGTTAACATGAACAAACAAATACTAACTTCAACAAACATACGTACACGCTACAAGTACCTATCACACAAAAAAGTAAAAGCTTAGAGTGGATCAAAACATAGAAACAACAAAAACAATAAAAACAAAAAAAAAAACAAAAAAACAAACATAATAAAAACATACGAGTACTCATCCACATCCTCATAACTTCTGTCTCTTTTTAGTTTTATGTGCCAGTAAAAGACAACAATACTTTCAAACAAAATTGGTGTTATTTATACGATCAATTTTGCGTGTTCTGTTTATTATACAAGCACCCGACTGCACCGCGGTACAATTCTGGTTTATGGGCGACACAATTGTTTGAAAGTGGGTAGTTGAGATTTTATCGCGTTGTTGAACATAGCTTAGAATATAGGTACAAAAAGTGTACTCCGTACAACGAACGAAAACAGACACACACGTAATTTTATTGACAGGTGTAAAAAGACGCTTAGCGAAGCCTCGATTACCGTTTTTAGGTAAAAAGGAGGAAGGATCTTTTTATTTTTCCTGTAATCTTTACATAATCTTCTATCACATGGAATAATTTCAGATTTTTCTCTATGCAAACTTCGGAGATAAGGCCCCCCCCCCTTATCTCCGAATCTCCTTATCTTATATGAAAAATGTAAAAAAAATACCGTTCCCCGAACGGTATTTTTTTTACACTTTTCATCAAAAGTCGAAAACTATGCAACCTAAAAAAATTAAAAAAATGTTTGAGCATGTGTAAACAGCGTTCTTTCATATGACACTTCACATGCCCTAGAAACGAAAATAGGGCTACCTATTTCGAAATTTTAAGACCCAGTTGCAAAAAAAATACATAAATTTTATTTCTTTCTTATAAAATAGTTGGGTAAACGTCATCTAAAACAGTTACAAATTTTAGTTGATGGCATTAGTAGTTTTGAGATATCCAGCTGTGACAGACAGACAGACATAAAGACTGAGTCGCACCATAAGGGTTCATTTTTACCATTTTGGTACGGAACCCTAAAAACATACAACATATATAACAAAAGTCGAACATATAACATCCTCCTTTTTGGAAGTTGGTTAAAAATGAAAGTCGTTTCCCGGCAATTATTATTGTTGCGCAATGTTACTAAGTTTGTTGTACAGAAAGAAAAAAAGGAAAAAAAAAAAACATTTATTTAGCACAGACTAAAAGGCACACAAAACAGGATGTTTTTACAGCCTGTAGACACATTCGTATCTTGAACGAACGCCAGTCATGAGTGCACGTGCACTCACTTTACGTAGACGTGTGTATATGTGTGTGTAAGCAGTCGCTCGTTGTATGGAGCCGACCTTCTGTATCTATCTGCTCTGTGGTTGAGATTTTATCGCGCGGTTGAATCGCTCCAGTGTATGTTTCTGTGCAAGAGTAGTTGAAGTTTTAGAGGATTTTGCGATGAGTGTTACTGTCTGGTTGTGCAATCGAATAATGTTATTTGACGAATTATTGTTTGGCTTTGAGGAGCTCGTGGCTAAGTAATAACAGCCGCACGGTTCGATCCGTCAGGTTAAGCTACGCTTGCCGGGGTTGGTCAGTGGATGGGTGACCATCTTTAGATACCGAGATTCCTCCGTGCCTCGGAAAGCATTTCAGCAGGAAGACGTCCACTGATGGACATATGCCTCCAATCACCGCCATTTCGACCGGTTCTGTGCTTCCCCCATCCAGCGGATTCCTGCGGGCTTCACAAGGTCATCGGCCTACCAAAGAGGAGAGTACCTTCATATTTTCCCTTCAAGGATATCCTCTCATGTCATGCTCACCACATCTACTAACCATCCCATGGCGGTAGGTAATTATGACGTTAAAGTGAGCCGAGAAATTGGGTCCGTTAAGTTTTGCACCCAGTTTTGATTGCCCCAATTCGTTTTGTGCCGATAGTTTAGATAATTGCTTTTTACGGTGAAAATAAAGGTAGTTAATTTGAAAAAAATAAAAAAAACCGGTCAAGAGCGAGTTGGACTCGCGCACCGAGGGTTCCGTTCCGATTTCTGAAAAAGTGTGCTATTTAGAGACATCGTTTTATTTTTCCTGTAATTTTTACATAAACTTCTATCACATACAATAATATCAGATTTTTCTCTTTGCAAACTTCGGTGATAAGGGGGGGGGGGGACGGTATTTTTTTTTAAATTTTTCATCAGAAGTCGAAAACTATGCGGCCTAAAAAAAAGAAAAAAAAATGTTTGAGAATGTGCAAACAGCGTTCTTTCATATGATACCCCACATGTCCTAGTAGCCCCACTTTTATTTTTCAAGACGACCCCCCTTTCAGTCCCTGTTGCAAAAAAAACATAAATATTTTAATTTCTTTCTTATTTGCAAAATAGTTGGGTAAACGTCATCTAAAACTATTCTAAATTTCAAGTTGATAGCATTAGTAGTTCTTGAGATATCCAGCTGTGACAGACAGACTGAGTGACACCATAAGGGTTCCTTTTTTACCATTTTGGTACGGAACCCTAAAAATCATAAAACCTTATTTATGGTTAGTTTAGTTAGTATGCAAAGTTTCATGTTCTAATTTGAAGTAATTTTTGAACACCAGCGTTTTATTGTTCGGTTTGGAGGTAATTCGTAATCTAGCCTAGTCTATCCACTTTAAGAGACAGTAATTGGTTTCACATCCATTCATACAAATGTTTTGTGTACAAGCTGTGTATAAGTGCTAGGCAACCCGTCGCGCGCCGACAAAAAAGTCTCGAACATTCGTGATGACGTAACGCGGGGGGGCCGGTCGCGTTAGTGGTTAGTAACACTGTCCATTGCGAAATAAATAAAATACTACATGTTGCTGCCACCAGCAGTGGTCATCTCTACTTACGTCACGATGTCGTCGCAACAAAAAGTCGCCACATGCATAGCAAACTTTATAAAAATTATGTAAGTGTAAAATGAACTGCGCGCGCCGCTTGAAAGTGGCATGCCTCAGGGAAATATATGCTGCGACTATGACAGGACTGTCGCATGAAGTTATCAACTTGATAAGTATGAGAACAATGCCTAAGTGAAGTTAGGTACAGTTTTCTCATTCGATTTTAAACTAAACCATCAACATTTTAAGGCTTAAAATCATTTGGAGTTTGACAGTTTGATGATGATGATGTGCTGTTGTCTGTACATATATACATTTATAAATAAATAAATAAATATCCTTGGACATTTCACACAACGCCATCTAGTCCCAAGCTAAGCAACCTGATGCTTGTGTTATGGTAACGAGATGGCTGATAAACTACTTGTATACATTTTTTTTTTTTGAAAAATACATACATATTATAGATAGAAAAACACCCAGACTCGGAACAAATACTTGTAGGTCGTACAAATATTTGTTCCGTGCGGGAATCGAACTCGCGACATGCTGCGCAGCAGTCAATCGCTCAACCACTGCGCCAACCGTGTCGTCAAACATTTACATTTATACAACAATATACAGAGTTTTGTTCGTTGAAATGTCATAACGGCTTTACGTCTCTAAGATAACAAAATAAAAAATTCAAATTAATTTTATCTGTCGGTAACGTGTAACGTTAACGGGACATAAAACTTTTTATTTATTTGTACTAGCGGTCTCGGGTTCGATTCCCGGAGCTATAAAATCGGCAATCAAAGTCGCTTTGAACACCTGTGCCTACGTTTACGTTAACTCGTTATACCGCTTTTTTAAAGATTATCTTAGGTATTGTTTATACGAATACAACGTGTCGTTTTGCATCCTTGTCTTTCAGGGTGTGATACAGAACATCAAACCGAACAACATTCTCCATGGGACCAACATCGTAATCGCGAAAAAATTTTCAACTATCCCATAGAAAACTTCAATACCTACTCAACGCAAATGTATGGGAAGGCTGATTATTTTTTCGCGATTACGATGTTGGTGCCATGGAAAAAGTTCTGTGATGGTCTAAGATACCACACCCTTAAACGTCATGGCCCATTTAGTGTGAAAAATATACCTACGGCGTACATAAATGAAATATGGCGGGAATCAAAGACAAATGATTATACTTTTCAATGGTAAGTGGCGAATTACTGTGGCTGTTGGGGATCATGAAAGAATAATAATAAAAAAATGTAATCTATCTAGTATGAAAACTTAAAATAAATAATAAAATAAATAAAATAAGTTTATTTCATATAGCATATTTGGCTTACAATGCTGGTCGAGGAGTCTCCATTTAGGCATATAAAATGCCTGTAGTTGAAGGCTCCGCTCTTCAAACTTAACTTATAACTTGTTGTTTTAGGGAGGAGAAAATAAAATACTTTAACATAAATAGTCGGGGGCGAAGACCTAATTTTGTAAATCTAATAGAAGTATCTAAAAAAAAGTGCGCAGCCTAGTTGACTGTTGACATACGTCTCGCTAAAAGTCAACGACAAGGCTGCGCGTCATTTGTTTCGAAGCTTCTAGAACCTTCTAGAAGCTTCGACTCGACCTTATTGGACGAGCGGATTGTGGCGGGAGCGGTTAGAAAAGGGTTCGCGTTATAATACATATTAAAAAAAATGTTTATACAGCTTCATCAATATCTAAATTGCATTGTCCAAGAAAGCCGCAGGTGTATTGTATATTATATTGGATAATGTAAAAAACACGCTGTATATTATTTTCAATTTTTTTTGGTCACAATGACATGCCATGTTCAAGATACTTTTAGGCAAGCGTGTGCGTCGTCCGTCGTCGACCGCATCTTGGCTTACCATTAGGTGAAGTGGTCCAACCAGAGCCCTAACAATAAAATAGATTGCACCACATCTATAAAGACTATATCAATCTATATAATCTAGTAGTTCTGTGAAGGACCTCATGAGCACAAACTTTTTTACAACAATTAATATACCACAAAAGTTATTTAAAACGGGATATTTACCATGTTTTTTTTTCGTCAGTAAAAAGGTAGTAAGTACCTTTTAAATAAAAAAAGAACCATTGATATCGGATCTCATAAGGCGGAGATATCCAGTAGCCCCCTTTTTTGGAGAAAGTACCCCTCCAATCAAAAATGCCCGACGACAAACAATTCTATAAAGCCGTAAAACCAGTGTACTAAGTTTCAACCAGATCGGTTGTAATATACGACCTGTAGAGGAGTATCAACAAACAGACAGACGAAAGAAAATTTTGCCAGACTTGAAGCAGAGACGCTTCACTCGCTACGCTCGGTCGGTCAATAAAAATGAATGGCTAAAGAATGTTGCTAAGTGCAAAACTCGAGAACGGCTGGACCAATACGGCTAATTTTTTTCTCTTCCAAATAGTCGTTGGTGTCTAGGAAGGTTCTTATGAAGAGAAAAATTGGTAAAATTGCGTGGAAAAACGTAAAAACCACATTTTTCTTTTTCTCATACAAACTGTTCCTAGCTGTCAATTCTAGGGATGGCAATTAATCTTATATGTAAGTAAAACTGCAATACTTGAATGCATCCATAGACGAACACTTTCTCTTTCTACAATAAACAGTTTGACAGTTTTTGGACAGGACAATGTCGGTCGGATCAGCTGAAGAAAAAAAAAACAATAAATACATTTAGTGCCAAACATTTATTAAAAAAAACATTCCGACCCTGTCAACTTCAAACAATGGACAGAAATAGAACGTTATTTTAAATTCGTTGAGCGATAAACTTATTCAGTGATTTGTGGTGTACGTAGGCCTTAGTATGTAACATTAAACCTCCACTATTGTACTTTAACTTACCCATATACCAGTGAAGCCCCAGATATGTTTCAAATAACAATACTTACACAAGATTATCGCTACAGATTATAGTTCACAAACTGTTTGGTCCTAACTGTTTATTCTTGTATAATAGAACGATGTTTATGTTAATGCCAGGTATAATAATTATAGGCGGTAACAATAGGAAGCCTGATAGAAGGTAGTGCAACCATTTCAAAGTTTGAAAAGTCCTGACAGAAAAACCGGACATTTGCAATAAGTACATTACAGACACACACACACACATACACAGTACAGTACGACAACGCTCAAAGATTCCTTCGGTTTATTATTATTATATTTATTTATTCAGATAACAAAGATCCATCATATCATTTATCATCGGAAAAACGAAATATAGCGAACAAAATGTGACTATCGACCAATATAAATTGATTTATATTCCCACCTAAATTATTGTAGATTGACGCACTAATTCCGTCGCGTCACTCATCACGCCACTCATTGGACTAGTCACATTTAATTCGGCAAAGTTCGGTTTTTCCGAAAATAAACGATGGAACCTTTGAACGTTGTCGTACAAGTACATTTTACTTATAATCTTTCTTTTCAGTATTCATATTTTCTATATTTTAAATAAAACTTTCTCTAAGTTTAAAAGTTCGGACAAATGGCCGAATGGTAACCCTAGTTAGGAGTGTTGGGACCAACTGTTTGTGCCCTTGTAAGTTACTTGGAATGTCGTGAAATGGTACTTAGGGCTTAATAGAAGGTACTTACTTTTCTTTGTCCACAAAAATGACGGGAAAAAATTGTTTGTAAGTAGAACAAAATTTCTGTTAAATTGAATAAGTAATTTTAATTAAAATGAGTACTTAAATCATTGTTTCTTTATAGGTAATGGAATCAATAGTATCTCTAAAACAAATTGTGTAAAATATTTTAACGGTTGAGGTATGTACAGACGCCAGCACATCAAGCTAGTAAAATCTGTCAAATTTCTTTAATAGATTTTCATCTTTATCGCTAAAGCATTAGGTTCAAGGTTGATTGGGAAAATTTGACAGTTTCGGGTGACTTGACCTGCTGGCGTCTGTACACATGAAAAGATTTTACTATGAGAAATATATTGTAAATAAATTACTTACATATATTCTGAAATATTAAAAAGAAAATCAGCGATTTCTTATATTTTTTGATATTATTTTCAATGGAACAGCCGATTCACTTTTCGATATTTCTAGGAACGTCCCAGAGTAGGTAAATGTTGTTGATATTATTTTGTGAGTAGGTACTAGAACTCTTAATACATAACATAACGCCTGTTTTTCAATGGTCAGGCAGAGGCGTACGTATAGTAAGTTGACCCATATTTTGCCACTTATGGCTAAGTCCCATGTAATATGGAGCGAGCCAGAATCAGGGCTTTTCTGATGCAGAAACCCAATAACCATTTGCCTGACCTGGGACTCGAAACCAGAACCTCATGTTCAGCAGCAGTGCATGCTATCACTAAACCAACGAGGCTGTCAGTTTTAATACATTAAGTGCAGCGGTGAACAGTTTCGGAAAGATAACGTCTCCCTGTCTCAACCCTCGCTGCAGAAGGATAGGTTTCGAGGTTTGGTCCTGGAATAGGACTGACATAGTGGCGTTTTCGTACAGACACTTCAGCACCTCAATGTACCGATAGTTGATCTAGCACCGATGAAAAGACTGCAGTACAGCCCATGTCTTGATCGAATCGAAAGCTTTTTCGTAGTTCACAAACGTAAAAAAATGCTAAAATTGGTAAGCAAAACGATTCCTTTTTGTTTATAAGAACCGAGCAAAACAGAACGGGTAGGTACTGTATTGCGAAAACATTTTCTCACTAAGTAGGTCAAATCGCTAGATCTCTAGAATAAGATCCTTGGGTTGTATCCTACGTCTTTACATTTTAGTTAGAAATCCTTGGTAAGGTGTAAGACGAGAATTGCGGATTTAACTCCGGGAATTGGAAACTTCGTCCGGACACGCCTTTATCCGGAATATCGATGCCTTAAATCGGAATTTACGGGCTTAGCTCCGAGAATCTTAACTCTGAAGAGCAGATAATTTGGTTTGTGGCGTAGATTCGTTTTTCCTACTATTTAAATACATTACATACTTTAAAAAATATGTTTTCTGAGTGTTTTAATAGGAATTTATCTATTCAATAGTGCTTTTGATTTGACATCTTCACACTGCGTTTAAAAATACAGAGATTAACTTAAAATAGAAAACTTTGTCGAATTAATCGCTTTTGAGAATATTTTTGAGGACGTCTGGATAGAGTGGTTTGAATAATTGACAGGCTTTATTGAAGGTTTTACTGCGTATCGGCAAACGTAGTGTGGGACACTTCTCAGCTAGGTGGACGACATGGCGAGTATAGCTGCTAACCGCCAATGCCACCATTGAAGCCGTTTTTGGCGTTAACTGCTATAGCTTTGTACCTAAGAGGTTTAGTGTTGATTTTTATGATACAAACAATTCCACAACATCTGACTAAACTCTCTCTGTCTTTGTCTGTGTTTTTTCTGTGTGGACATAAATAGTAAAATAAATAAATAAAAATGTGTGCTATAGGAAATTTCAAAATTTTATATCCATATCTCCTGACTTATTATTTTTTTTCTCAATGGTGGCGCTGTTAGCATTTAGCATCTAAGTATTTACTCGTGATTGTGATTTGATCGTGGGATGCCTCTCAGCTAGATGGACCGTCGTCCTTAAGAAGGTGGCTGGGAACGGATTGGATGCGGAAGGCGCAGGACAGGGTGTTGTGGCGCAGCTTGAGAGAGGTCTATGTCCAGCAATAGACTGCGATAGCCTGAGTTGTTTGATTGAAGGTTGTATGGCAAATGAAACATTGCGATACCTGTGGTGTTGTAAATGACCACAAACGGCGGTGACCTACTAATACAGTCCCTTATAGTACTTGAATCTCACGAAGCGAAGCGCGCTTTGCTTGTGATTATTTAGTATTCAACACGTTGCGAATGTGTGTGTAAGCGCAAGAGCTCTCGGTACCGTCCGAGATGCGGACGAAGTCGGAAGTATTTGTGTGTGTGTGCTGACGCTACTCGTCTTCACGCACACATTCACAGCGTGTTTGTACACTTGGTTACCTTAAGTAAAGCTCGTGCTGCGAGCGATATAAATACTGTATTATCACTATCAGGTTGAAGAGCTCGTGGCTAAGTAATAACAGCCGCACGGGTTGATCCGTCAGGTTAAGCTACGCTTGCCGGGGTTGTCCGTAGATGGGCGACCATCTTTACACACCGAGACTCCTCCGTGCCTTGGAAAGCACGTTAAGCCGTTGGTCCCGGCTGTCATTCGTGGATCTTTGACAGTCGTTACGTGTCGTCAGAAGCCCGAAAGTCTGACAACCATTCTTCACCAAGGGGTATCTGTTACCCAGTTATTGGGTTGTGGAGGTCAGATAGGCAGTCGCTCCATGTAAAGTACTGCAGTGCGATTCTGTAACCATCTCACCGTGAAAACTTAGGTGAAGTGAGCGTGGAGTGAGCTGTAAATAGTGTTAATTTCTAGCAAAAACAAACTCACTTCACCTAAGTTTTCACGGTGAGATTTTTACAGAATCGACCGGCAGGTATTCAGCTGCATCCGGTTAGACTGGAAGCCGACCCCAATATTTTGGGAAAAGGCTCTAGGCAGATTGATTTATCATTATCAGGTAGGATGTCGTCGTGGGCTAGTTAAGTTTGTCATTCAATCACATAAAATAAACCAGTGCATATTGATCGACCTACATTCCCGATTTAAAAGATCTCTCGAAAAGCACTAGATGACCTATAAAATTCAGAAACAGACGATAGTTTTATAGCAGCGACAAGAAGCATTCATATTCTGTCCAGATTACTGGATATATTTCCATCGCCGAAACAAAAGGACGGAAATAAAGAAATTAATGTTATTAATATTCATGCGAATTTACCAGAAGACAGATATAGACGTAGAAGACCCACTCCAAATGAGATAGAGGCATTACTTAATTTTTCAATGCCAGAGGAAATATCATAACTGGAACTGGTTTATAAACCGGATTCAGTTGTGCTGATTCCGCTGACTATTAGTATTTTAAAGCGTCGTAAAGTAAATAAATGATAACTTTACATGAGACTGAATTGAATTTTTTAAACATTTTGTCATATAAATCGCGAAGGCTTTCCGGTTTAGCACTGATATATGATTACCGGATAAATTAACCGGAGTCAAAATTGTAACATAGACAATTAAAACTATGCATTATAAAAAGATAAGTTTATTAATCCTATAACTCTTGGGTTTTCCGATCCTAAACCTCTCTAATGGCAAGATTTACGAATTGTACAGTGGGCTGCATCAATTGGGTACCCCAGTTGTATTAAAATTTTAACATGAAGTTACCGTAACAAATGAATTTAAAACTTACACTCGTATTTATAGTCAAGTAAAGTAAAAGTAATTGCTCAAGCAATGATTTTCTTTCTATAGTTTAGTAATTGCTTGAAGTTAGAACTGTCAAAGCTTAGAATTCTTAGCCAAGTAATAGTCACCATTTTCTTTACTTAAGAATTCTACCCTCAAGTATGAAATTACTTACTCAAGTAATTACTTTGATTATAAATACGAGGTAACGCTAAAACGCTTAGTAGCATTCGTTTATACGAATATAAACATTATTTCTTTGCAAATAAAGTTATATTCATGTTGTTAGGTATATTCAAATGAAACGCTAAGAGATTGATATGAGAGACCCATGTAATAAACTCCATCAATATTGTGCTATGATTTATTTCTTGTCTGTACTTTTGTCCTGCTTAAATGTGTTAGTACGTAAGTAAGTGACCGTGATCGAGTGACCGAGTGTTCAACCTTCTGTCCTCGTCTGTAGCATGACTTCAGGTTGCAGTACAAAGGGATAGTAGATTGGGCTCCAAAACGAACGATATTGTGAAGCTTCAACAGAGCGCATTGAGTGATCCTGCTTATCATTCAGTGCAGGGCGAGGAGGTACATGGAAGGTATTTACTTAGACATTATTTAGTAACTAGCTGTGAATGAAAATCTTTATGTAGGTACTTATGGATTTTTTTTTGTCTTTATGCATTTTGTTCATTCCTTTGTTATTATGTTACACTATTATCAGTTTATTGTCTATCTATATGACAGAATTTCTTCCAGCCAGTATAGTGTGTTTAATATTGAGCCGATTTCTCTTGACTTATGTATGCGCCATGTAAGCTTGCGGTCAAGGTGCATGCAGATACTTCACAGAGTCATTATAATATGTGGAATTCATGATCGCCTAATCTCACAGGTGGACATATACCCTGTCTTGCACTTGCTTTTATTCGCCACTTCATTAGCCATTTGTTTACGTCGTCGTCTAGACTACTCTGAAGTATTTTAGACGCATCTTCAGGGTCTTTGTGGCCAAAACGGGCTGTGTCATCTGCGTAAGTTGCTGTCGTAATATCCGGAGTATGTGGCAGATCTGAGGGGCAATTCTCGTAATTTTAAGAACGTTCGCATTCTAATCTCCAGTCGCAATCTGTCAAAAAAACCTCTAATTTTCCTACATTTTTGACATTGATTGTCGCTGAGATGACACTGCGACTTGAATTTGAACGTTTTTTAAGTATGAGAATTGGCCTTCTGCTCATCAAAGATAAGGATGATAAGGATTCACAAAACAATTGCACAGACACACATTGCGTACAGCGCCCCCTGTTAACGTCATTCGAGCGTCAAATGATCCGAGTAGCACTGTATCATTGCGGTTTGCGGCGCATAAATGCATAAATAAATGTCCTAAAAATAAATAATAATAATATTTTTTTTTGTTTGTTTAAGAAATATTTAAAAATGTAACTAAATAACATATGGAATGAATAAACGAGATAATAATAAAATAAAATAAATAAATGTGTGTTTGTGAGGGGGTGTGGGTGTAATGTAATGTATGATGTGTGTGTTGTGTAATGTGTGTTATGTGTAATGTAATAATGATGTGTGTAATAGTTATTTATGCAACTGACGTATAATAAGGGGTCTTAAAACACGAATGTGGGTTGGCGAGGCCGAGTGTGATAATAATATCACATGAGTGTTTTAATACCTAATTATGTACAGTTGCATACAAGACTTTATCTACACCCATGTTATCAATTCTCTATAAAAGGTTCTGAAACAGTTTTTTGTAATACTAATACTCGTATCGAACATGGTGGCCGGCGTCATAGTATACGACGTGAATTCGAATAAGTTCTTTTTTAAATTACGGCGCTGTTGTAGTGAAACGCGCGTGCATTACAATGTTCTTTTTTTTGAAAACGAGTTGCATTATGAAATTCAGTATAACATTAAAACACCCGTTTGGATGTTCTTATGGTTACCATGTTTACTATGACACTGGCTGTTTTAATGTTGGCAATAAGCTAAATGGCTCAGAAACTTTTATAGAGAATTTATAGCATGGGTGTAGATAAATGTAATTAATGTGTAGGTGCATTAATGTCCGCGATGCTACATAACATACATAACATCATGCCTTTATTCCCCGAAGGTTTAGGCAGAGGAGTCTGGATCTCTGTCCGGTTGCTGGCAATAGTCTCGCCGACTGCCGCAATGTGAGTGTACTCATCAATCATTAAAACAAGTTAAATTTAAAATTTGAAAAACCACCGACACTTCATCTTCATTTTCTTTTTGCTACTCCACAATCAGACCCTGATTGCCATCTATCTATAACCTATTCATTGACGCCATTCCAACGAGCCCAAACACGATACCTCTGCTGTAATTTGGCGAGGTAGTTCGGTATCCTGCAAAATCCAGGTGATGCTGCATCAGACAAGGTGACTGTGTTATTCTAATATCATTGAAGTAATAGATGATGATGATCTTCACATCCATTCATCAACTAGAAAAGAGCTGATAATCTTCAAACGGCTGAATTGATTTTCTTGAATCATAGCTAAGAACACTCTCGACCAAGTCACTTTTGAAACAAAATAAAAAAGAAACGTTATCGATTCAGTCGTTTGGGAGCTACGATGCCACAGATACACATGTTAAACTTATAACATCCATCTGTTTCACAAAAGCATATAGTTATTATGGCGCCCGCCACCACCTACATCAATCTTCGAACAATGTACTCCAAGTCGATGTTCTTGCTATTGTCTCCGCTTCATTACATCGCAGACATTGACGAGATAATAATTACTATTTTGTGGCCTTAATAGTATTGTCTTGTCGGGCAAGGTCAAGGCTTCAAAAAAAAACCCGTCAAAAGCGAGTCGGACTCGCGCACCGCCCCCCTTATCTTCGAAGTTTGCATAGAGAAATATCTGAAATTATTCTATGTGACAGCAGTTTATGTAAAGATTACAGGAAAAATAAAACGATGTCTCTAAATAGAACACTTTTTCAGAAATCGGAACGGAACCCTCAGTGTGCGAGTCCGACTCGCTCATGTATAACGTAAGTCTCGAAACCGTAAGAATATCGGGATGAAAAGTATCTTATGTGTTAATTAAGGTTATAATATATCTGTGTGCCAAATTTCATCAAAATCCGATAAGTAGTTTTTGCGTGAAAGAGTAAGAAACATTCATCCATCCTCCTTAAGGGAGGGGAAATTAGGTGTGACGATCTTGTAGATTTTTTGCTGCAAAACGAAAAAATTTTCATCAACAACTAAGCCCGCCTTACTAAGTAAGTACTACTGAGACAATTCAGTCCCCAAATTGTACTAATGATACATCAATTTTATTGGCCTTTGAACTGTCGTCTTCTCTTTGAAGATAAATGCGATGATAATCTGTTAATGAAGGTCTAATGGAGTGAAGATAAGGCCCCTCGCTCACGCCGACTTTTTGTAGCGATGCTGTCGCGCGTTTACGAAATGCGCGACTGCATCGCTACTAACGCGCGTTAGTCGCATTTGCAACGCGCTACAGAAGCGATGCCAACGCGCTACTAACGCTCTACAGTATCGCGACTGTATCGATGCAAACGCGCGACCGTGTCGGACGACATCTGGGAGAGAACAGAGGGAGGGTGACGCGTGAGTGGAGAACCGAGCTTTTGTTGCCTACGCTTCGGCTGCTTACGTAAAAGCAGCACCAAAGACAACGTGACGAATGTTGCCTCAACGAAGTCCATCTTGCAACTGTAGCGATCGCAGGTATTTTTGTGCAGTTACTGAATCGCGTTTGCATCGCGACAGAAGCGCGCCAGTAACGCGACTGAATCTGGGCCCATGGGCGAGGGCACACAGCTAGTGACCGCTTCGCGACTGTATCGATGCGGACGCGCGACAGCATCGCTACAAAAAGTCGCCGTGGGCGAGGGCCCTAAGATGAGGCCTTCACTTAGGTCGGTAGCTTTTGTTTCCTCTGGCATGATCAATAGTAATGGGCAAAATAAAGAGTGTTTTTGTTGTCAGATTTAATTTATATAACGCAAAAGTGAATGGATTATCTAATTAGTAGTATTATTTGTTCAAGCCAACTCGCTATGCGCACGCACACACACATAAACCACCGCCGGCGACGCACACACACTACCGAGTCGCCGCGCCCCGCGCGACAGCGCCAGTCTGCGTGTGGCCACAGCCAGAGCCACCGCACCTCACTATTCTAAAAAGCGTTTCTATGCCTGTAAAGCTAGTACCTACTGTACCTATTCAATTCATGTTACAAAATTAAACAAGTTATATAGCAGCAAGAAAAGTTTTTATTGAGTTCAACACTACACTACCTGAAACATTATTTGTTAGGGCTGGTGCACATCTGGCGAGCCGTAGCGCAGCGTATTCTTCACTGCCAAACAAATATCGACCTAAATAGCATTCTCTTAATAACACACTTTTTCAGAAATCGGAACGGAACCCTCTGTGCGCGAGTCCGACTCGCTCTTGGACTATCGACTAGCTAACATCGATTGATCGCAATAGGTTAGTTGACAGTTTTTAGGAAACCGATTTAAAATGTTCCTTGTGGTCTATTTTTTTTACAACATGAATATTTTATCAAAATAACAACACTAATTATTATAAGTAAGTAGTGTTTATTAGTAATTAACATTACTAATTTTTCATTTCTATAACCAATTCAATTTTCATTAGTCAAAATGGGGCACACAGTAATGGCCTCATGATTTCATGAAATCGCTAGATTTGAGGTAAATGCTAACTTATGGAGTTGTATTGCAGATTCTAATGATTATAATTCTGTAAAGCCATATTAGCTACGGCCGCGAATCATATTTTAATCAACATACAAGCTCACACTGACCGACAAATTGCAAAAAACGTAAGAAATTTTGAATTTCGCGCTTAAGGTTGATGCGCCAGGGTAGCCACCCTGGCGCATCAACCTTAAACAGATAGAGTCGTCAAATCTGTGACAGATTGTCTGCTGTCAAACAAGTAAAAACAAATAAATGGGTGTTTCCACCCTCTGCTTTTGGATTTCCCTTAGGATGTTCGATAACGATTCAAATAATCGATTATTTATTTGTAAGTTTTAATAATTATGAATCCAAAAAAAATATTTAATAGCTAGTAGATATCATCGATTATTAATGTCGAATCAAATCGATTTATTGCGATTTCAAAATGACGGAACGGACACTCAATAGCTCGTTTTTGAAAACGAATCTGACGTTTTCGTTTTGATATTTCTTAAAATCGTATATTTTTTCTGAGTATTCAATAAATTAATTCTATTTACATTTTCTAAAATATCCCCTAATTTTTAGGGGAAAATATCCTGAAGCGGAAACTCTGAAACAATGCTATTTTGTCAAAGTTACAGGACTGGAAAGTGAGACGTGTCGCGCTCTGATTGGCGTTCAATGTCACGTGACCAATGGCTATATTTTTACGTAATTACTTCTCTAAAATCATTTACAAAACTAAGTTTTTTTTAGATTTTGACTTTTAGGTGACACCCATTCTACTATATTATATAATAAAATACATAAGGTATTTTTCTTACTGAAAACTAGCCTATTGCACCTTCAAACTAAAATTGGTTCAACTTATAAAGAAGTGCTTCCATATACGCGTTTTGAATACAGACATAAATATCAGGGACATGTATTTACAAAGTCCGTCACGTGCCGCACCCTCAAAGGGTTAGTCAGAGGTACCTACTCACTGGTAGAATTATAAGAACGTTACCTGCAGAGACCGTCCCTGCAGGTAACGTTATCAAAAAGACTTGGCATTAAAAATTCAGACTTAAAAGTGATGAAAATCCTGTTGACGTAGATAAAAAACTCCTATTTAAAGAGGACAACCTTTCACATGTGATTTTTTTATTTATTTGACGCGTTATGTACATAATATTTTTATCTGGTTTATCCTGGTTATATTTCCAAATTTTCAGTAGGATATTCGCCTGACATTTTACCCGACAAAACATAAAACAATGACATTATCTGCTGGTGTTTTAAACAGTGGCCTCATGTGTCATTTGTTTTACATGTAGGTAGGCCTCAGCCTGGCGATGCCATTTTAAATTAAATTATTGCTATAATGATCATTTACAGCCACACTTTCATATTCAAATTAGGCGGTTACATATTTTGCGAGCGGAAAGCGACTGTTGATATAATTGATTTACTTACTTACAAAAATCAATCTTTAGTCGATTCTGCAATAATCGATATATCGTAGGTACTTATTATATAAATACTACCCACCATTATTATTAAGTTACTTCATGTTTGAGCCTTGATAAAGACGGACGTATAACCTTCCTAGTGACTTATAATTGGCTAATAATAATCTATACATTTTAAAAAGCCAGTAACTCGTTTTATTGAAGTGTTAGAACCTAAATTTCCAACAGGTTATGGAATCAGGTTACGTTTTTACTGCAATATAAGTGGTTAAAATTTAAATAAAAAATACAGGCATTGTTAAGTGAAATGGACGTATAAAAAAATCCAAAAAGTGTTATCGTCGAGTAGGTGACGTCATACTCATAAAACATTTAACAATTTTTGATGATTTGATCATCGAATTGTTAGCCACCACGCCGCCGCCAAACCACGTCACGCGAGGTAGCACATTTGTTGCTCAACCTACCCCCATCTAATGATGGCGTGATAATTGCGATTGCAAATTTAACAGATGATAAGTTAATGCTAGCAGTCGTTAAACCAAGGCTTTTAGATCATGAAGTCAAGTTTAAAAATGAGTCCAGTGATACCAGTGTCAAAAGTTTTTCAATTTGAGCGGAAAATGGACAGGAATTTCGAAAAACAAAATTCGATAATTCTCAAAATAATAAAGGGCAAAATAATAAATAATAAATAGCTTCAACTAGGAAGTTAACAAGCAGAAGAATAAGTCTCAGTTCATGAAGTGTTATCACTGTGGCCGCAAGAAGCATGTGAAATGCAACTGCTTCTACTTCAAAAGAGCAGCAGCAACAGCAGCAGAAAATATGGAGAGGACAAGGACGGTCCAGGCAGTTGAGATCAGTGAACCATCCACGTCGAACTATTTTTCTGGCTTTGCTTTTATGATGACAGACTATCAAGCGGATCATGATGGAAGCAAAGTTACTTTCCTGTTGGATTCTGGAGCATCGGACCATATTATAAACAGGGAAGATCTTTTCATTAGTCACACCGTCTTGAAAACGCCATTAAAATTTCTATTGCTTAAAATGGTGAATTTATTTCAGGGAACGATGTATGTGACCAGCAACATGGGCGTTCAAGAAGTTTTGGAGAACGTGTTCTTCTATGCTGCGGTACCACCGGTGCGGTGCGGTGCGGTGCGGTTCTTAACGAAAATGCAACGTGCTGGGTTGACAGTCATTTTCGACCAGCAAGGAGCACAATACGTAAGGTTAATAAAACTATCATGCAAGGTATGTTGAAAAATAATTTAATTGCTGTAGACTTAATGGCATCTGTAAATAAGTGTCAATCTATTTCTCAAGTATGCAGTAATAAAAATATGTACAAACTATGGCTTTGGTCATAATAAGAACGAAATTAATTCATCGAAATTAAAAAAAAAAAAAAAAAAAAAAATGGTTGATGACACCAGCCAAATCGAAACTGTTATTAGAGCCTGGATGATAAATTGTGTGAGGCCCACGGAGGTGAGGCCTGTATAAATAGGAAACAAAAGCGATTTCCGTTCATATCAGGTCAAAAATAAAAGTCATGTTAAACAGCTATTATTTATTGTGCACTCAGATATTTGTGGACTAATGTTACTGTTTATACCTATCCCCAACTAAAAGCTACCTTGTAATTTTTGTTGATGAGTATACGCAATACTTTGTTACGTACCTATAAAAATCTGACATGTTTGCTGTTTTTAAAGATTTCGTGGCTAAAAGCGAGGCTAAGTTTAATTTAAAATTAGTCAAATTGTACTGCGATCATGGTGGCAAACATTTATCGACTGAAATGAAAGGTTATTTATTGTGTAGAGAGAGCGATATCAAAAAAAAAAAAAAATTATCATATCATTTAATAGTTCCGAGAACACCACAGTTGAATGGCGTTTCTGAATGTATGGTCAGAACCATTACTTACTGAAAAAGTTCGTTTCATGATAAGCGGTGCTAAATTAGACAAAGTGTTTTGTGGCGATACGCAGTATCAACTGTTGTTTATTTGATTAATTTGACCCCAATTAAAACTTTGAAAGTTTTCAAAAACACCATTCGAAATGTGGCATGATACAAAACTTCAAATTAAAAAAAAAAAAAATTAAAAAAAATTGAAGGTTCAACTATTTACGTTCAAAAATAAAAGCAGTAAGACCAAGTTTGATCAAAAATCATGGAAAGGGATACTTGTGGGTTATGAACCAAACGCTGTAAAGTTTGGAACCCAGAGTGCGAAAAATTACATAGTAGTCAGGGATATTATTGTTGATGAGACTGGATTTTTTAAATCCAGGTCAAGCCTCAAGTCTGAAGGGAATATTAAAAATTCTCACGGCAAAACTGATGATGTAATATCCAAATCAGTGCCGGTCAAGTCTCATAACTCTGACAGTTCTAAATCAGATACGTCTATGGACTAAATCTGTTGAGCACGAGTGTAAAATTCGCAAATTAAACCATGATAATTGAATTGAATCGTAGCACATAGTTGATAATATTCTTTCTGATAACCCGTCTTCACCAAAAGAAAACACAAATAAAATCCTGACGTTAAAAAAAAAAAATAAATAAAAATAAAACAACAAGCCAAAAATCGTCCGCGTATTTCCTATAATGAAGACGATGATGATGATTGCCATTTTGTGTGCTCAGTCTATTCTATGTAAAATAACAAATTCATTATAAGAAATCAAAACAGATCTCAGTGAGAAAGTGCAATTAGGGACGAACTAAATTCTCTAAATAATACTTGGGCTTTAGTACCAAGAGCATTGTCAATTTCTTGTAAATGGATATTTCCTATAAAACATGATGAATTTGGAAAACCTTTAAGATAAAAAAAAAAACACTACTTGTTGCAAGGGGTTTCAGTCAAGAATACCTCACGGACTATAATAAAACTTTGGCACCAGTAGCATGAGTAGCGATAGCAGTTTCAGATGTATCTTGCTTTTGTGAATCAATTTAATTTGCTAGTTCATCTTAGGGATGTCAAAACTGCCTTCTTAAATGACGAATTAAAGGAAGATATTTATATGAAAGTCCCTGAGGGTATCTCTGGTCCAGATAATTATGTGTGTAAATTAAATAAAGCACTTTACTGGCTGAAACAGGCAGCTAGGTGTTGGTTTGAAGTCTTTGAGAGATCACTTAAAGAAAAAGGTTTTCAAAATTCTTCATTCAAATATTTGCTAGACAATGGAGATATATATACCTAAGCATATAATTATGTCATTTTATTTAAAGGTGTTTTAACATAATAGTATGTGCTGATATTGAAACAATTAATAATTTTAAAAGGTATTTAATGAGTAAATTCAAAATGACTTTTTTAGACAGATTTAAAAAAAAAAAATGTTTCTTGGTATAAAAATTACAAGCATGTAATGAAATAACATTAGATCAAAGTGCATACACAAAAACAGTATTAAATAAATTTAATATGCACTATTGTAAACCTATCATAATCTATGAGGATAACAATGGCTGTATACGCATTGCAAATAATCCAACCAATCACAAAACATAGATATAAAGTATCATCTAGCTAAGGAGCAGATTAAAAAAAAAATGTAATAAAATAAAATTACATTCCAACAGTTCAGCAGTTGGCAGATGTTCTGACCTGGCTATCACTTTTCAAGAGATGAGAAGTAAAATGGGCTTAGAATAAGATACTGATTTAATGTTTTGTGATTCTACATAATAATATGATATATGATTAATTTAATTATTACTAAGAATAATTTAATGAAATGGTTTGATTAAGGTTTTCTGGGTTTTCCTTAATCCTTGGCAGCAAATGTTGGACCATGAGATGTATTTCCCAGCAAACACTAGGAAGTGAATATGTTCCGGTCATTTAGGTATTACTTTGATTTATTTTGTTTGTATAATTAGGTAGATCAATTTTTGAGGGGGCGTGTTGATATAATTGATTTACTTACTTACAAAAATCAATCTTTAGTCGATTCTGCAATAATCGATATATCGTAGGTACTTATTATATAAATACTACCCACCATTATTATTAAGTTACTTCATGTTTGAGCCTTGATAAAGACGGACGTATAACCTTCCTAGTGACTTATAATTGGCTAATAATAATCTATACATTTTAAAAAGCCAGTAACTCGTTTTATTGAAGTGTTAGAACCTAAATTTCCAACAGCGACATTATATTGGCTGTGATAACGGTATATTTTTTTGAAAAATATTAATGTGGGAACTGTGAAAAAATGTAGTAAGTATTATATCTATGATTATTATTATGTTATCAGTATAACAATTCTCTCACAGGCTCGCCATCACAGCCATGACCCAGCCCAGCCAATCTATTCTATAAACATCTCTTCACAACACATGTTTTCATAATGAGATTTTTTATAGAATAGCACCTGCGTCTTCCCGCCATTCGAGGTGACTGACAGTTGACATTAGTGACGGCTACCTGACTACTTGTGTGTAAGACAGTGTTTTAATATCTAATACACTACACTAAGAAAGAGAAAAAATATGAAAAAGCCATAGGTTATGTACGGGCAGCAACAGAAGTCGGTTAACACTGCTTCTTTTTGACATCATCTAAATTACCACAAAGTTATACGATTTTTAGCATTACCTACATTTATTAGTTAAAAGAGTTAATTTTATTTAAAATTTACATCTGTTCCGATTTTAATGAAGTATTTCTCAATAATTAGGATTTAGAAAACACAAGTGTTAATCGATTTTTGTTGCTAACTGTACCTACTACAGCTTCCTGAAATGATTTTCCTTGTAACGTCTTGTAATCTTGCGCTATAAACTTTCCTACGCTACGGGTTAGTATATAATGAGGTATTTGTGCCAATCATTTTGTTATAAAACTACGAAGAATTTTATTTCAAGATTAATGACATCAAAATTAATTTGACCAAACCACAACAGCCAATGAAATCAAATTCTCAAAGTATTTGTCATAATAAAGAAAAACATTTTCAGTTCGCTACTGAAACTTTTCGAAGACAGGAAATACAAAAGCCGTGGAGCTATCGAGCGGTGTGGTATCTATCGGAACTGAAAGTAAACGCAGTAAATCTTGCTCGGATCGTAAACTCCTACAACTCAGAATAAACAGTTAGTACAGAAGGTCGACTCCAAACAAAGGAGCATGCGACAACCGAAATCATACGCACACAGACACGATTTACGTTCGCGACCGGCATTTGACCGAGGTTGTCGTACGTATGAACATTCTGTTCTAAAAGTTTTTGATGAAAATCTAAACACAACGCGTGGCACGAAAGATGAGACTTGACGAGCGCAGTACCGCGCCTCCCGCGCTCTTTCCGCCGCCCCGATGACGCCCGGTCTCTTCCCGTCTCAGACCTCATACCGCTAAAGAGACCTATAAATCAGAATTATCAGAATCAGAGAATTATAATCTACTGCGCAAGTCAAACTACGTGGTGTGTCAAGTCTCATCTTTCGTGGCATGCGTTGTATGTACCTGTGGATGCCAATTTGTAGTGCCTCTTACAAATTGAGTGCATTGATTTGATTATTTGAATACTTTTAATCCAAAATTATACTTTTAAATCACCTTACAGATGTTTTGCATTAGACCATTGACCGTTATTTTATATTCTCAATTTCCAATCACAATTTAAAAATATTTTCAATTTATTATATAATTATTTTACATTTAAATACAATATTCAAGTCAATACTATTTACTCTAGGTACTAAAGTAAATGTCTAAATAACTATACAAATAAATACATGTTAAAAATGATGTTAAAACAAAAATTGTTGAAAAAGTTGTGAGATAAAAACTAAAAAACCTTCTTAGTGGTATTACAAGTTTCATTTAGAATTTAACTTGAATTGGATTGTTTACACTATCATCAGCTACTTTTGGAACCGGAATTACGCGTGCGCGTGCGCCTGTTTACGGTCGTTGTATGTAGCTAACCTTCTGTATTATTCTGTGCCCATGAGATACTGTTCCTATAAACCAACACTACTACTATTCGTAGAATTTATTGGTGACTTTCTCAAGGTTCCATCTTTTCTTTTGTTATTCATTTTGATTAATAGTGTGAGTTGTTGGTGAATGATAGAGAATGTTGTGTTATGTATGAAAAATACTTAGTAACTGCCTAGGTCTTTACTCGCGTCAATTTTAAATTACTTTAGGTACAGGTAAAAGTTGTTTTTTTAAGTGAAAACTTCTTTAGGGCATTGAGCGATTTTTGATTGGGGGAAATCTTACTTACCGCGTCACCTCGACACCGCGACATGCTATGCATAGTTTAAGTTTTCACTTCTGTCCATGACTGCCAATTCTTTTTGTGTCAGAGGTAATTTTCTTGTAACTATGTGATACCATATAGCTACAAGAACATCCATAGCTAGCTTGGCTAAAAGTGTCCTTAGATTCACCTTGTAACGTGTTTTAGGGTTCCGTACCAAAATGGTAAAAAAGGAACCCTTATGGTGTCACTCAGTCTGTCTGTCTGTCTGTCTGTCTGTCTGTCACAGCTGAATATCTCAAGAACTACTAATGCTATCAACTTGAAATTTAGAATAGTTTTAGATGACGTTTACCCAACTATTTTGCAAATAAGAAAAAAATTAAAATATTTATATTTTTTTTGCAACAGGTACTGAAAGGGGGTCTTAAAAAATCAAAGTGGGGCTACTAGGGCATGTGGGGTATCGTATGAAAGAACGCTGTTTGCATATTCTCAAACAATTTTTTTCTTTTTTTTGAGTCGCATAGTTTTGACTTCTGATGAAAAATGTAAAAAAAATACCGTCCCCCCCCCCCCCCCTTATCTCCGATGTTTGCAAAGAGGAAAATCTGAAATTATTCTATGTGATAAGGAAAAATAAAACGATGTCTCTAAATAGCACACTTTTTCAGAAATCGGAACGGAACCCTCGGTGCGCGAGTCCAACTCGCTCTTGACCGGTTTTATTTTATTTATTTTATCATTTATGTACACACAAGAAAATAGATATACAGATACGCCAAAAAGTATTGAATACAAAGATACTGCTTATTTCTTAAGAAATTTCTTCCAGCAGACCTGCGAACGGAGAAATGTGAAAGAAATGTAGACAATAGTGTGTGAGAACAAAAAAGAGAAGAATATGATTTGTGACGTCTTAAACATATACATAACAGTACATGACATATTTATAGTAAATAATAATTTTAGTTGCAAATGCGGCTGTTAATTTTCAATACAGGTTGAATTCAGAAATCAGGCAGGGCAGGTAGGTACTGAAGACCTATCATATTGATCCATACCATACCAACCATACCAATAGAAAGACGTCTGAGCTGGCTTGGTCTGTGTGTGTTTACCTATTCTTTTTTATCCTATACAGGGTGTAAGGGACAGCCTTCCGCAAACTCACAGGGTGCATTCAGCTCCTCATTTTGAATCATATTCCACCGGAAATTTTCTCAGGAAAATTTTAATTTTTTCAATTTTTTTTTCAGTTACATTTTCATTATTTCAATGTAAAATTGCATTATGTGTTCGCAGCACTCCATTTATGTAAAAAAAACTGCAAAAAAAAACAGCAAAAAAAAAACCAGCAATGGATGTTGAAATACTCTAACCAACGACGCGTGAAATCAGCTGTTCACTTTCTGTCTAGCTACAGAGTTCATCGAACTCACCGCATAGCTATTACCTACCCCTCCCAACCAGTAATAGACGCTTCGATTTGTGCACAAAAACACAAATAAATCAGATTTATTGGATTCCCGTAACGTTTCTGAAAAAATTTCATGTACCGGTCATCTTAGAATGACATACTGAATTCACCCTATCAGGTTGCGGAGGGCTGTCCCTTACACCCTGTATATTATAATACGGTGGTCGGCAATGTGTCCAGCCTCGCAATAGTCTCGCATCTTATTACGAGGAACTGAATACCGTCACCAGCAAAGTTTATTCAAGGTGAGTCTACACTTTATTTTTTATTTCAATATCCAAAAATAATAAAAAAGCTATGTTACGGAACAAGTTCTGGAAAACTTCTCGCTAAGTCTTCTCAAAAACAGTGGCTGTTCTGTATTTTCTTCGAAAACTAGTCAGACAGTTGTTTTAAAATTCTACGAAGTGGGAAAGTTCATAGTACTCGCCCGTGTTGCTGTCCTTTGAGATTTAGCTATCAGAATAAGGTACGGAGAATGAAACAATGGAACGTCTCCTGGAAAATTGATATTTTTACTTGGTTTATCTACATTAAAAATTAAACAAATACAACACATTTTTTAAGTTTTCATAAAAATGGTGCTCCCATACATTGGGGTACAGATAACCTTTTAATTAATGCTTCTCATTTTACAACAGAACACAATTTATGAGCATACAGTAAATACGATAAAATAATACGATATACAGTTTTAAAATTTGATCTTTCTTAATTTCGTTTTTACACGACGCAGGCGGAGCGTTTGCATTGATTTAGCTTCATCTACGTAGTGTCTATGCAGTGTCTATGCGGTGTGTACGAGGCATCTACACGTTGTCTACGCGGCGTTTTTGCGGACCTCAAGCTTAACTACGAGCCCCGAAGTCTACCGCGCCTTATCCCGATACTAAATCTGTACCCAATATAAATGCGTATCGATCGCTTTGATTGGTGCTCGTATTAGCCAATCACGAGCCAGTAATAATTCTACTAAACGACTCGCTGCTCGGATAAAAATAATGAGATTTTGCCTCTTTGGGGCTTTCGGTACGTTAGTACTATTATTTATTCTGTGCTTTCGGTGATAAATAAGTTAAAATGATTATAAATGGCTCTTTAAGTGAAATGTACGACCGACTGAAAATGGTCTGAGGTCGATAAAATGTTGCAAATAAAGGATAGGATTTCTATTTATAATAAGGTAAGTACCTACTGGGTGATGCCCGTGATTTTGCTCAGATAGCTTTTCTTAGTAGGTACTCTTATGCCTAGGGGGTAGAAAGAATAGAATAGAACATAAATAAGAATAGGCCTTTATTTGCTTCGAATGTAGGTAAGTACATAAAAATAAGTTGTTAAATTATATAATAGGATCCATGTATATTCTGCCTTAATATAGCATGCAAATGTGATACAAAGTCGTGACAAAGAGATTACAAAAAAATATAATTTAAGAAATCCTGCACAAAATAATAAAATTTATCTACAAGTAATTGTGTAAAATGGAAAATAAGTAGGTACTAAGAAAAGAATTTACCTCTGAGCAAGGAATATTATCTTTATCTTCAGAGTTAAGACTGTACATTGTTTGTTATTTAATGCCACTTTTATTATGTAAGATATTTCACTCGCGACAACTCTTTTCAAACCATCTTCTGCAACAATTTGTTAATTTCACAGAAATTGTGCATTTTTCTTAGACATGTATTTGTTCGAACCTCAAATAATTCCTATTTTGATTTTCTAAGAACATTAATTATACTTACGTTAAAATAAATGTGCCTCTCTTAGTGAACCTCTAAAAATTCACATTTTGGTGTCCTAAACTAATAGTGATCGCGTCCTTCATCAGTTACTGTGTGAAGAAGGACAAACGAACAAACACTCTTTCGCATCCCACATTTTTGTATATTTTATAAATTAAAGTCACTTTTCGTGTCTGTCTGTGTGACCACGTTATTCAATTTTATAAACTACGCAACGGATTTTGATGCGATTTTCACTGGTTTTAACCATAATTTATAGAATTTATCCCGGAAAGTGTTCGTAATTTTTTTTTTGTTAATTGTCCCACAGCTGGGCAAAGCCCACCCTACTCTCTCTCTCTGTCCACCTCTCTCTGTCCAGAGCTGCCAAGGACCAATCTTGATCAAAGGAGTCCAGCTCATCCCGCCATCTCCGTCTGGGCCTGCCGCGATGTCGTTTGCCATTAAACGGGGCCCACTGGGTCGTAAGTTTGGCCCATTGATCGTCTGATATACGGCAGATGTGTCCAGCACAATTCCATTTAAGCGTGGCAGCTTTCCGAGTGACGTCAGTTATTTTGGTGATGGAACGGATTGTTGTAATCTTAAGCCGGTCCACAAGTTTGATACTCAGAATACTCCGTTCATACATTAATAATTATAGTATATAAATTATATAATATAATAAAGAAATCTCATTGTATTATCAAGTCGCAAAACCCGTGCGAAGCAGGGGCGGGTCTCTAGTTTATTATATTTACACTACGACTATCAGTACTCACGTGCGGCGTTTCCCGAGAGACTCGTGATTGTCTTGCAACGCCACTCAATTAATTAAACTTGGGTCAACTTCCAACAGACGAATGTTATTTTGAACATTATATTAGAACGTGATCCCAACATAGAATAGAACACACTGCTGCATGGATCTTTTGGCGCTCGAATGACGTTACCAGAGGGCGCTGTTGGTGAACATTTGTGTAATATTGTTTTGTGAAATGTATTGAAAAACAACATGGCGGCGCTAGTTCTGATTTTGCCCGCGCGCCAAAAGCTCCTTGTACAGCTACGAAGAGTTTGGGGTACAGTTATTTAGAAGGGGTTATGGCGGTATTTGACAACCAGTCTTACCAATGGATGTCGTGTTACACAGTATTTGTTATTTATTATTATATACTTTATCTACCCATGCTATAAATGCTCTATAAAAGTTTCTGAAACAGTTAGCTTATTGCCAACATTAAAACAGCCAGTGTCATAGTAACCATGGTAACCATAATAGCATCCAAACGGGTGTTTTAATGTTGTACTGAATTTCATAATGCAACTCGTTTTCAAAAAAAGAACATTGTAATGCACGCGCGTTTCACTACAACAGCGCCGTAATTTAAAAAAAGAACTTATTCGAATTCACGTCGTATACTATGACGCCGGCCGCCATGTTCGATACGAGTACGTACGTTATTGCCAAAAACTGTTTCAGAACCTTTTATAGAGGATTGATAACATGGATGTAGATAAAGTCTTGTATGCAACTGTACATAATTAGGTATTAAAACACTCATGTGATACTATTTTTCACACTCGGCTTCGCCTCGTGTGATAAACCCACATAAATAATAATAATAATAACCCCACCGCAGTACCTATCTCTACGTTGACGTCGTGGTGGGGCTTGCGTGCTCCGAATTGTAGGTCTGTGCCTGTAGAGTTACTCTGCCGGAACAGGTCTAGGATGAGGAGCCAGACCAAGAGGGATACAGAAACCCGCAGGGCAGCATGTGGCGAGCTGTTGGGCAGTAGCGACCCCACGGACCCTATCTCCCGGGAGAAGTCTTGTTCCTCACCTCTCGCTTGCCTTTATTGGCCGGCTGGAGTGAACAATGACGGGAACAGAGCTCCCACCTCATTCTTGCCTTTATTGGCTGGCTTGAGTGGAGATTCGCAAGAGCAAACGTGCTCGGAGGAAGGAAGTATTCCAGTAAGTGTTTGTAGGGATCTTGACCATCTTCCGGGCTCTGGGATTGTTCTGAGAACCGTGGAATACCTCTCCTCTCCCCACAAGCACCTCAGGACATGTTGCTCCCTTGCCGCTACGACACTATGTGCTAGCGACCGTTTTCGGGGGCCCATTATTGAGTGTGCAAGTCACCCCCTGCCATTTTTTTTTCCGTGTATAATAAAACATTGATCAGGCAGGGGCCATAGTCCTTTCATAGTTCTAGGTAACCAGTCCACAGCCACCCAAACCCATAGCCCAATATGTTTTGTTTCCATGTTCTGCAATAGTCCTGCACCAACCGGGGGTTGTCCTTGGGTGCACTTGCATAGTGTATATAGGGATAATCGTCGGTTGGTGCCTCCTCATAATTTAAAATTGTCTAAGGGGCCTCTGCGAGTTGGCTTCGGCCCCTACATACATAACATATGAAGCAATGGATCAGCAATTTGCTTCAAAATGATTTAGATTCCTTGGGTATATAACAAACTAGCTTTTGCCCGCGGCTTCACCCGCGCGGATGTCGGAAAATATCCCACAGGAATGTCCAGGAACACCTCACTGTCACAGGAAAATCCTTCCTTATTTCTTGCCTACATTATGAAGGAAACCTCTGTGCCAAATTTCAGCTTTCTAGGTTCAAGAGTTAGGGCTGGGCGTTGATGAGTCAGTCAGTCAGTCAGTTAGGACTTCTCTTTTTATTTTTATAGATAGATATTGTGCATAAAAACGCCCTTTCGAATTTATTATTAAGTTAACTTTATGCTTTGTGACGCCAACGTGCAAAGAAATAGCTATTTCAGTTAAGAACTACTAAGTCCGACTTACTATTTATAGAAGTTGCATCGATATATTCTCGTGAGAACTTACAAGTGCAGAACATAAACATAGCCTGTGACTTTGATCACCTTTTTTTTTTTTTTTTTTTTTTTTTTTTTTTTTTTTTTTTTTTGAGGGTGGGAAATCATCAAATAACTTCTCCCGCTCTGGGTGGAGCGGGAGGGCGTGTCAGACTTTTACTGACTAAAACCCACCCGTGTTCCTTCAGTTGCCTATGCCAGGGCCGCGGTAACCCTTTCAGACAACCCGCGACCCCAGCGGCGTCGGCCCTATTGGGCCCCGTCACTTGCTGACATCTCTTTGAGGCGCGCGTGGAACACGACGCGCCGTCGACTCGGGCCTGGTCCTTACCGGACGGCGAGCTACCCGCTGCTCACCGTCCGCAGGCCCGCGCCTACGGTGGCCGGAAATCGCCCCGCGATTCCCGCCGCCCAGGGCGTCTCCTGCGGCGACTGAGGGCGTGAGGCTGCCTCTCCCTCACGCGTTCCGCCTCCTCCTTCGCGAGCATCACTGCTTCGCAGAAGGAGGTGACGGCCTCCCATGCACTCTCGCTCCGCACCATGGCCTGGACCAGGCTCGGACGCGAGAGATCGCCGCCGCCGATCGCCTCCGTGAGAACACGGCGGTGCTCTGCCCAAGCCGGGCAGACCTCCACTGTATGCTCCACCGTGTCCTCCGGGCGATCTACACAATGGAAACACCCGGGCGTTTCCTCCCGCCTTATGCGAAACAGGAACCTCCCGAAACAACCGTGTCCGGTGAGGACCTGCGTCAGGCGGAAGGTGAGGACGCCGTGGCGCCTCTCTAACCACTCCTCAAAGAGGGGACTTATCGCCGCTATTGTGGCGTGCCCAGCGCTGGGTTGCGACAGTCGCGCTCTCCATGCCGCCATGAGATCCCGCCGGAGCTCTGTCCGCTGTACCGTGATTTCTCGCGGCAGCGGAGTTACGCCCCGGCGCTTCGCCTCCTCGCGCCACTCCCACACGTGCGCGAGGACCTTTGCCTCCAGATCCCACGGCGGCAATCCGGCAAGGAGGCTCGCCGCCTCCCGGGAGACCGTGCGGTATCCCCGGACTAGCCGGATGGCCATGACCCTCTGGGACGCGTTCAACCTGCCGGCTGGTCCCAGCCTTAGGGAACGCGCCCACACCGGTGCTCCGTAAAGGGCCATGGACCGCACGACCCCCGCGTAGAGCCTCCGGCAGGAGGCGTTTGGACCCCCCAGATTGGGCAGGAGCCGCCTCAAGGCAGCCCCAGCCCGTGCCAGTCTGGGAGCCAAACGTCGGAAGTGCTCCACGAAGTTCCACCGGCTGTCGAGGACGAGTCCCAGGTACTTCATCGTCGACCCGACTCCGATGTGAACCCCTCCCACCGTTATTTCGGAACCCGACGGTGGCGCATTCCGAGGACCATGAAAACACATGGCCTCGGACTTGTGCAAGGCCACCTCGAGTCCCAACTGCCGGATCCTCTCCACGACTATCGCAACCCCGCGTGTCGCTAGTTCAGCCGCCGCCTGGTGCGACCTCCCCTGCGCCAGGACCAGCGTGTCGTCAGCGTAACATACTACGCTGACGCCGCTAGGGAGGTCGGCGCGCAGCACCCAGTCGTAACCGATGTCCCACAGATGCGGCCCCAAGACCGATCCCTGTGGGACACCGCACGACATCTCTCGCCGGTTCCACTCTCCCTGATGACCGGGGTAGATGACGGCCCTGTCCGTCAGATAGGCCTCGACCACTCGACAGAGGTAGGTCGGCATCCGGTGATACCGCAATGCCTCCCTGATGCAACTCCAGGGCAGGGTATTAAAGGCGTTGGCGATGTCTAGGGACACCGCCAAGACGACCCCACCCCGGGCCACTGCATCCCCCGTCGTGAGGGCTCGCACGCGCATGATGGCGTCCACCGTAGAGCGCCCCTTGCGGAAACCAAACTGGGTCTCCACCAAATCCGGCCCCTCCTGCACCAGCCACCCGACGAGGCGGTCTGCAATTACTCTTTCAAAGAGCTTGCCCACCTCGTCGAGCAGCACGATGGGCCGGTAAGCGGACGGAGAGTCCGCAGGGCGCCCCGGCTTCTTAATGAGGACCAGTTTCCCCGTCTTCCAGCGAAGTGGGAACTGGCCCCTCTCCAAGCATGCGCTTAGGAGCCCCCCTAGTCGAGGCCCGAGAGCCCCAAAGGCCAGAACCCAGGCTCTTCCAGGTAAGCCGTCGGGTCCTGGGGCGGTATTTTTGGCACTGAGCCTACGTACCGCCGCTCTCAACTCTACCTCGGTCACTTCCGGAGCATCAACGTCGTCGTCGGTGTCGTGGTCCGCAGCGGGCACCGCATGAGGCGGAGCCATAGGCGGGGGAGTATGTTCCCCTCGCGAAGGGAACAGAGCGCTCACCACGTCCTCCACGAGCTCGGGCCGGAGACTCTGCGTCAGCGGGGGCGCCCATGGGCGGAGTTTCTCCCGCACCAACTTGTAGGGGCGCCCCCATGGGTCTCTGTTCAGAGTCTCCAGCGACTCCTCGCGGCCCAGATCCCTGGACCGCAAGATCTCCGCTCGGAGGGCGGTCTTCGCCGCTCTGTACCCCTCGTACAGCTCCGCCTGAATGGCTTCCGTATCCGGAGGGCGGATACGGAGCCTGCGGTGCCTGGTGTACAGGCGTCGCGCGGCGACGCACGCCTCGCGCAGAGCCGTCAGCTCCGGCGACCACCAATACACCTGGCGAAAGGCGCGACTGGGCTGGACCCGGGGCATTGCCACGTCGCACACTTCGGACATGGCCTCCCGGAACCACTCCGCCTCGTCGTTGATGTCGGCAGGCCTGTCCGGTGGTGACACCCAGGCCTGACGATCGAGGCTTCCAGGAGGAGCTCCCGGTCCAGCTTCTTCAGCGCCCACCGCGGACCACTCGGGGCCTGTCGGACCGGCGCGCTCGAGGTATGGGCGGAGACGTCAAACCGGATGTACCGGTGATCGGAATAGGTCTCCACCCCCTCCATGACGCGCCAGTCAACCACGTGCGGCAACAGAGCGGGGCTGGCGAACGAGATGTCCACCACCGACTCGCCCCGCATCCGCACACACGTGGGGACAGAACCCCGGTTTAGGACGACCAGGCCTGTCTCCAGAGCCCAGTCCTCCACCATCCTGCCCCGTGTGTCCGTACACCGGGAACCCCAAGCCACATTCTTGGCGTTGAAGTCCCCGAGGGCAAGCACGGGAAGGGAACGAAACCCGACGACGACGTTTTTCAACTCCGCAAGGGAGTTGTGGAACTCGGCGAGAGTTCGGTTCGGGGAGAAGTATGTCCCCACCACGACAATCCCCCCGAACCGTGCTGCGACGCAACCCTGTCCCTTCTTGACGGCTTCAAGGGACAGGGTACCGGCGGCGGCCGACGAAATGAGGGTCACTGAGCCGCTCAGGTCCTCCACCCAGTAATCACTGGGCGGGACAAAGTACGGCTCAGCGACCACGGCGATGTTAATCGACCACTGCGCCATGCTCTGGATCAACAGATCCTGAGCGGCGGCGCAGTGGTTGATGTTCGCCTGGAGGAGGCGCAATGGGGCCACTACTGGCATTCCATTGCAGCCCCCTCCTGAGCCCCCTGTGAGGGCTCCGCCGCAGTGGGTACGGCGGTGACGGCAGTGGGGGCGGCAGCGACGGCGCCTGTGGCGACGGCTGCGGCGGTGACGGCGGTAGAGGGGGCGGAGGGCTTGCCCTTGCCCCGGGCTTTCGCGGGTGGACCACAGCCCTTGCTTCCAGCCCGGTGATCGGCCGGCTTGCCAGCTGCCGCACATAGGTAGCAGTGCGGCGTGGCATTGCACGAGCCGGCCTTGTGACCGGGCTGACCACAGCGGAAGCAGTTACTGCTGCGGTCCACCTCCGAGGTGCATTTCGCTCCCACGTGGTTGCCCACTTGGCAACGGAAGCACCTCAGAGGTCTGGGTTCCAGCAGTTTTACCCGCGTGGAATCCCAGCCCACCTGGAATCTCGGGCCCTCCCCAACGATTTTGTTGGCCGCCGATACGGGGCAGCTCACCGTAACGGCTCGCAACCCCGTGGAGTCTGGACGGATGGTGCCTACCCTCACCTGCTCGATAGCGCACCCCCCAGTCTTGACCACGGCGGCCACAACTTCCCCCTCTGTCACAGAGTCGTCCAGACCCAGGATGCGCATGTCAGCGCACTTGGCGGGTCTGGACACTCGGGCTTCGTCCGCATTTAAGGACGCCCTAAGCCTTTCGGCCAGAGCGTCAGCGGTCGGGCCACTAGCCGCACCGGGGATCTCGAGCATACGAGCCCCAGTCGCCGTGACCCTTACTCGCATGCCCTTTGTGACACCGATCTCCTCCAAATTCACCGCCGCCCGCGCCTTGGTGAGCACGTCGCGGTAGGACACGCCCTTCTTCTCCGCTTCCGGCTGTAGTGTGATCACTACAGCTGCGGACTTTGGGGCGCGCAACCTCGCCGCGACGCTTCTCTCCTTGCGCCGACGCCGCCTCTCCTTCCGCTTGGCCGCCCTTGCCGCCTTGCCCTCCTTCTTCTTCTCCCCGGCTACCTGCCATTCGGCGTCAGCCGGAGGAGATTTAGAAGGCGGGGGCGGCCGCGTCGTCGTCGCCGCCACAGCCGGGGCCTTCTCAGGCGCCTTGGCAGGCGCCTTCGCAGGCGCCTTTGCAGGAGCGGCCCCGCCCTTCGCCTGCCCCGCCAACCCAGGTTTGGGCGTGGCGGCTGTGGCGGCGGCGTACGATGCCGCCTTTGGCTGGCCCGAGGCCTGCCGGCTCGCCGCCAGCGGGGGCCGGAGGACAATGCCCTCCAGGACAGAGAACCGGCTGTTGAACGCAGCCAGTTCCTTCCGCACCAGGGTCAGTAACTTCTCCTCTGCAGGCCCAAGCCCGCTCTGCCCCTGCTGCGCCCCCTCCTGCGGCGCCTTCTGAGGGCCGGCATCGCGGAGCCTGGCCAGGTCCGCTCGGAGCTCCTCGTTCTCCTTTCGGAGAAGCTCCATGGCGGCTGTCAAGCGGGCGACCTCCGCCCGCATTTCTGACATGCCGTCCGACGGAGGCCCTTGAAGCAGGGCCTCCGCTGCCGCCATAATGGAGGCCTTGGCTGCAGGTATGGCCTTGTCCTTAGAAGATTGCTTCTTCTTCAAGGCCACATCCTTCACTGCAGCAGCCACGACCTCCGCGAACCTGGCCCGCTCCGCCTTGGAGCCACCAGGGGCGTCCGACTCATCGCCAGACGCCTCCAGAGTGCTCCCCTCGGCCGAGCCGACGGAGTCATCCTCCTCCATTGCCCGGCTCTTGCTCTTCGACTTTTTGTGACTCCAGCCTAGAACTTTGCGAGCTTTTTTGGCCGAGCCCTTTCCGCCATCTGAGGAAGACGACCCCTGGCCATCCCCCGGTTTTTCCTCCACGTTCCGCTTCAGGAAAGCATTCCTGCCAGCGGAACCCACCACTACGCCCTCCGGGCTCTTGAAAGAGCCCTTCGCAGCCTTCGCCCCCGATGCGGCGTCGGACTCCGACCCCGCATCACTCCTCGCCTTCTCCTCGTCTCGTCTTGGGTTTTTTTTATAAGAATCTTCCATATTGTTCCCACGAGTATATATCTTTGTGTACTTGCTCAAAATCTTCAGTGGTTCGCACTAGCGACTAATTTAGCTACCCATTAATCAAGCTACCAACCTCCCTCACGGTGCGCCGCCGCTTGGAGGTTTGGGGTAATTTTTTATAGAGGTTTTCTTCCTCGCGGTCCGGGCGGTTAAGCCAAGACCCTCGACCCCCGTCAAAAGTCAGAGACATGACCTTGAACGATCTTCGGGGCTACGAGACTAACGGCGGCAGAAGGAAATGACGAAATGGAAATGATGATGGGAATGATGATGGTGGATGATGGGATGGGAATGATGATGTGGTGAATGATGAATGGTGTATGGTGGCGGGGATGATGATGATTGATGGTGGATGATGGGATGGGAATGATGATGTGGTGAATGATGAATGGTGTATGGTGGCGGGGATGATGATGATTGATGGTGGATGAATGGCTTCCTTCTGCCTGCCCGGCGGCAGGGTTAGTGCACACCGAGCCCGTTCTTACTCCGCCGCTGTGCGTCTCTGCTTAGAGCAGAGGGACACACGTTGGAGCGTTCCTCCGACAGGATATTGGCATACGGGCAACGAAACCCCTTAGGCACTTGTGCCTAAGGGGAACCATTGCCCGCACCCCAGGGTGCACCGTCCCGAAGACTGGCCTTCCCCACGGACGTATCCGAAGGGAATTCCAGCCCACGGGCACTCGGGGAGGTTTCCTGTCTCCGCACCCCGACTTTGATCACCTGACTCGAGACCTTCAACATTGCTAGAACTGTTTATGTACTTATGTAGGAGAAGAAGAATAATATTAATAAAACAACACAATTTGATGATCAATAGAACTCATTGCGCTTTTAATTAATTTGTGCTACGTTTAATCGTTTATTAAGTACTGTTTAAAATTATGTGCATCATTTCATCAAGTGCTGCGTTGGTGCCACGACGGAACTAGTATTCGAAAATAGCGCACTATTTCGATTTTTCCATGGATAAAAAACCTAGGATATCAAAAAAAAATCGAACGGCGGGAAAACAAATGAACAAATATTTTTTTTTAAACATTATGCTATATTATACAATTAAATTGAATTTGGAATTCTAAATACACAAAATAAAAATATATAAATATATATATAAATTCTAAATATGAAAGATATGAAAAATCGGCATTTCATAGGTAGAGACCTATTATTCTATACAACAATAATTATATTGGATAATGATCACGAACCCAGAAAAGTGTCTATCCGTCTTATTACAAAAAAATGCTTAAGTACTGGTTTAAACCAAGACTAAAAGGTCTAGGATTGTTACGGTATTAATGCTAGTACCAGGACCAAAATATGTTCCGATTACAAAACGAAGACTATCGGAGGATCAGTTAGTACCATGGTTAGTACCAATGAAGGTCCATGCTGGTCCATGCTTTTAAAATATCCACAGATAAGAAACAAAAATGGCATTCTTTCATTCGTTCCTACAGTATTTATTTGAAGCAACGTTCCGTTTCTCTAAATATTGATATAATAGTATCACTTGAAATGTTTAAATAATAATTTATCAATACAAAAATAGGTCAAAAATTGTTCTTTGTCTATGTTACAGTATATTGAACAAGCACAATTCGTACTTTTGACGCGCTTTTTATAAACAAGTTGTCATATTTTTTAACACCTCTAGCGTGAAGTGGAGCGACATATATACGGCGAGCGACGCATGTAATTTGAGAGTTGAGAGTCTTGAGAGCCTTGAGACGAATGATTTTGTTGCGTCCTATATAATAATAAATACCTGGATGAACTACTTATTTTCACTAATTGTTTTTAATATTACTGTTACTGCTATGTGGTTTGCTCGTGAGTTGTTGTGTCTGGTTAAATTGTGAACTACTAATCGTAAAAAATGGAAAACAACAAAAGAAAAAACGGGTTGAAAACTGGATTTCTGAAGAAAAAGTTAGTAAAACATGGATTTTAAATTATTATTAGGTAAATAATAACCATCTTATTTCGACTACCTAACGCGATGTTCTTATATTCTTATTATTATATTAGTACCGCAGTTAGTCCAATAGATAAACTAGGGGTCTCTGTGGTTTAACTTTAGTACCATAGATAGTTCATGAACTAGTGATAAACTTCATTTTATAATAACGTTTTATTTAGTCATGGTTTAAACCTACTAATAATCCCAGTACTATATTTAAATCGCGTTTTGTAATAAGACGGTATGAGTTAATAGATGGTGCAACTGTATATAATGGTTATAAGTAGTATATACCCGGACGAACTCCATTACAAATAGCCACGATCATTAATATCTAATAATTAATCGGTTCTTTTGTTTAAAACAGGAGGGCTAAAACGGCCACTTTGGCAGAATCATAATAGGATAATAATAGGTATTATGAATCATATTTGAAATCGTAAAACGGTCACAAACTGACAATCATAATTTATCTGCGTACAATTCATAGCACGCAATTCATCTGTTTGACAGTTTTGTATGGAGATTCGTAAAATGGTTCACAAATTATGAATTGCTTTATTGAAGCTTAATGTCAAATAAGTCAAATAGCACAATCATAATAAATTGCTGGGAATTCACGAAATGAATCGCTTTTTGAGGGTTTGCTTAATGTGGCCGTTTTAGGCCCCCAGGTCATTTTATTCAGTCGAAGCATTTGGAAACGTCCTCTAAAAAGTCTCAATGACAAAGCATTTGTTTCAATTGGACCCTTCATAGGTAATTTGGGAACTCAAGAGTTGTAAGGAATTGCTCTCTGAAGTTTAATCTGCTAAATTATGGAGTTGTGATATTATTGGCTAATTTACGGGAGCTTTGTTTCAACCAATGACGGTAATTGATAAGAAATTAATTGTAGGCTTATCATACTAAGGGATTTCAACGAGTACTTCTAATTTTCTTTGTAACTTGAATTTACAGATTTGTATAATTGACCTCGTAATTACTTTACCACCTGAACGAATGGTTGAATGTCACTTGTACGTCACAAAATGACAAGGTCTATGTATCAATGTGAATAAGATAGTTTCAACCTTAGTGAAGTTTACTAGGAATTGTTATCTAAATTGGTAAGCTATTATGAGGTAGAATATACGTTCATTTTACAGATACATCATCTTTCTATTGTGTCGTATTTATAGTTATACTAGCGGACCCGACAGACGTCCTGTCTGAACGATCCTAGAACCTGACTACAGCGCCACCTACCGGGTCCAATTGTGTTTTCAAACCATCCAGGAATCTATTGAAATTTATACACAAAATTTCATCTAAATCGATCCAGCTGTTTAGGAGGAGTTAGGTGACAAACACACGTACAGAAGAAATTTACGGGGTGTTAGTGTAAACACCGTTATCCTCTTAAGGGGTCATTGTACTCATCATTATGAACAACTTTTACTATGGGACTAAACCTGAAATCGCGAAAAAAAAATCAGCTGTTCAATACATTTATGAAAGAAAGAAAAGAAAAGAAAAGAAATCTTTCTTCTTCTTTCTTTCTAATACATTTATGTTCGCATAATTCGTCAAAATGTACTGAAAAGTTGTTCATAATGATGAGTACAATGACCCCTTAAGAGGATAACGGTGTTTACACTAACACCCTGTATATTAAGAATACAGGTTGAAATTTTTTTTTTCGCTATTTCAGGTTTGGTCCCATAGTAAAAGTTGTTCATAATGATGAGTACAATGACCCTTTCAGAGGAAAACAACCATTAAAATTTCACCTTGTATATATTTTCATATTTAGTCTCGTTCGTCATTTCTAAAGTTTTCTAATGAAAATCTCTGAGTTGCTAAGCAAAAAAAAAAACCTAACACAAATGTACAAATAAAAAAAAAACAGCAAGGTGACTTAAAGCGACATTCAACCAATCCAATCGTTCTTTTTATCACCACCTCACCTTTTATAACAGTCAGACGTAAACACAACTAGATACATGCGTGTCTTCACATAATGTCGCAGTTTTTTAAGACATTTCTGTATATTTCTAACATTTTTTTTTTTTTTTTTTTTTTTTTGTTTATTTTTCAAAGAATAGTTTACACATTAGTTTTTAGCTTAAACATACCACGGAAACCATCGCGGGTTTAATGGCGGTATGGCCAGACACGGCAACTCGGTGCCACTACATATTAATATTTTTACGACAAAAATTACGTAGGTATAGGTATACTTGGCGTCAGGTAAAAAGAACGCTGGGCGAGAGTGGGAGGGGGGACGTGTGTCTGCGCATGGGAAACAGTCGCGCGAGAAAGAGACCACCTGAGTCTCGCCAGCGCTCCCCCTACGTGACGCACCTTGTATTACATAGATATTTATTCCTATACAGATACAGATAGATATACAGAACTAAGAGTGTTCTATATATCCATCTGCATGCATACCACAAAAATACAGATACCCATACTTAATGTTGAAATTTTACATAGGGTGACGCAATGGGCGGTCTTATCGCCAAAAAAGCGATCTAGATCGCACTACAATCTAGAAAGTATCTTTTTAACACCTTTGAGCAGTTCTTCGCATTTATTACATTGCAGATTTCCATAGGTAAATCATTCATATAGGATGGTAGCATGCATTCCCACGTCCGCGCTCCATAAACATTATTAGATTTGGGTACGATAAATGTAGGTAAATAGGTCAAACAACGCAACGACTTTAGTCTTTCGTATTTACGGATACTACTTAAATTATGGTAATTCTCACTTATAACACGTAAACGTACCTTATCAAAGACATTTACAATTTGGCAGTGCTTAAATAAACCCGCGTCATTATCTTGGAATTCATGTTTTATTCTTGTGGGTACAATCGTTTTTAAAATGCGTAACTGCAACTTATAAATGTCCTCGACGTAAGTCTTATAGGTACGCCCGTAACTACTTAGGCCGTAATTAATTACGGAGTCTGCCAGCGCCAAATACAACATTCTAAGTGTTCTATACGGTAGTTTATACTTAAGTATCGATAATTTTGCTAATATAGACCTAAGCTTATTACATACATGATCAATATGCGGCCGCCAGTGGAAATTACTATCTATTATCACACCAAGATACATATGTTGCGTCACCAACTCTAATTTCTGGCAACTACACACTGTGACCGGTCGGTGGAGACACAGATGCTCATGGGCAACGACAAACGGCGCACAAGACGTCGTCAGGTAAGGCGAGTGTATATGCAGTAGTTTGGTTTTTTTTGCATTAATTACAAGACCAACATCGTGAGCCCACTTACATAATAGGTCGAAGTTACTCTGCATCACTCTCTGTGCCTCACGTATGTCTTTGTGTGCAGCAACCAAACATGTGTCGTCGGCAAATTGGTACACGGAGCCTTCCGTAAAAATGTTACACATGTCGTTCACGTACAGTAAGTATTCGGTCGGCCCAATAATTGAACCTTGTGCCGTGCCTTTATCGGTTGGAAACATGCTACTTAGTGCACCTGCCACCTTAACCGACGTGAAGCGGTTTCCGTGGTAGTTCTTAAACCATTCTAGGAACGGACCCCGTATACCATTTTGCTGAAGTTTGTTAAATAGTGTATTATATTCTAAACAATCAAAAGCCTTGCTAAAATCAATCAGGACAACAAGTACGTGCTCACGATTGTTCAGGTACCCGTTGACCTCATTACCAAACTTTGATAATAGTTGTGAGGTATTTTTGTTTTTTTGAAAACCGTACTGTTTCTCATTAATGACAACATTTGATATCAAAAACTTGTTAATTTCACGTCCGATATACCTCTCAATTATCTTATCAATACATGATAAAATAGTTATAGGCCTGTAGTTGTTAACATCTGTGTACGAGCCATTCTTATGGATAGGTCTCACTATTCCAACCTTGAGTTGATCAGGGTACGAGGACGTGGCAATGCATGTGTTAATTAGATGCGTTATAACGGGGGTAATTTCCTTATATATGTATTTTAAGTCTTTAACTCGGATACCGTCAAAGCCTGGGCATTTCTTCTCATTTAAGTGTTTTATAATAGAGGATACAATATCCTCATTGGCCTTCTGTAATCTCATAGATAAGTTACGATTATTGATATAGGACTTAGCATCTAGAATAGGTGTTTTACACTGTAATTTGCATGTATTGTTAACATTATCTCTGAATTCAGAAGCAAACTTATTAGATACAATGTTGGGCAATAGTTTAAAATGTTTCATAATTATGTCATCTATTGATTTATTGATTTTTCCACATATGTTATTAATAGTTTGCCAAATTTTTTTAGTATTATGAAAATTTGATTTTACCTCCTTAAAAACATAGTTATTCTTTACATTATTAATATGCTTATTTGTTTTATTCCTGTATTTATTGTATAATAGCCTATTAGCCAGATTGCTTTGATCTTTAAGCCAGATATCTAATAGTTGATCTCTTTTTACACACATTTTTTCTATTCTGCTACTTTTCCATTTACACATTTGTCTTTTACCCAGCTTAATTTTTACATTATACTTACATTTATCATATACATAAGAAAACTTTTCTAATATAAAACATAAAATATCTTTAGGGTTGTCGTAATCTAAGGCCAAACTCCAGTTAATATTATTCAATTCTCTTTGCAACTTACTACTATCTAATTTGCTAACGATGTTATATAGACTAGCTTTGTTTACATATGTATTGTCGACTAGCGCGCAACCAATTATGAAGTGGTCGGCTAACGCATTCTTTATAACAGCTGTTTGTACGACGCGGCAGTCGACACAACGTATAAATATATGATCTATACATGATTTTGTTATGCACTCACCTCGCTTATCTATTCGAGTAAACTGGTTTATTCCGGAATCAAGACCCAATTCACAGAGGGTGTTTAAATAAAGTTTATTTAATAATGTTTTTTGTTTCAAATCGATATTCATGTCGCCTATCAGAACGAGATTATTTATTGGTGAAAATCTATTAATTTGACTACGCAACTCCTCTATGAACATGGTCTTATTCGTATCTGGTGGTCTATACACGGCACACAAACCAACTGTTGAACCATAGTTCGTTTTTAGCTCGCCGGTTATACACTCGAAGTTACGTGTCCGCGAAGGTAGTCTGGTGAAGCAAATGCTCTTGTGCACGTATACGATGACTCCGCCTCCCTTCCTAGAATCACGCAACTGAGTATTCATGTCGTAATCCACAAGATCGAATAGTGATTTCGTCCGATCAGATATGTTTGCCTCGGTGATGATGACCAGATGAATAGTTTGAGGGCAGTTCGTGATAATGTATTCGAGTTGAGAGAAATTCTTCAGCATTGATCTGATATTTACGTGAAGGATAGTTATTGAGTTGTATGTATGTGGTAATTCATCTGTGTATTCATTCCAATGTTTATATGTATTTTCAATTATGTAATCATATGTATCTTCCATTTTTGGTGTTATTTAGATTTGATAGGGGGAAACTAATTAATGTTAATATAATGTGAAGGGGCTTCATGTGTCCTGATTATTTTTAAATTCAGAGACGAGCTTCTGTATATCCTTCTCGGATCGAATATTGTAGGTTTTGCCCTTTTCGTACCTTTTTACTAATATTTGTCCGTTCTTACACCATACGAATTTGCATATATTTGTTATTTTCAGAGCAGTCTTCGTTGCCCAAAGTAGGTAGGCCGTTGTGGGTGATAAACTTTCCCTGAGGTATATTTTGTTATCCGCATTACAACCTAGGTCTTTCCCAGTAATATTTTGAGTCCTAGCGACTTGCAGCCATGGATCCCGACAGCCGTCCCTAAGGGTCACAATGATTACGGGGGGGATTTTTTCTGTTTTGGCTTCAGGTCGGTTACTTTTTTTTCTGTGTATGTTGATGACGTCATCGGATTTTAAATTTAATTTATTACATAGGTTTTTCATGACACTGTCTACGTCTTCTGTTTCAGCTACCCCACAAATATCAATGTTGTTGGCTAATTGGCTTTGTTCAATTGCGTTAAGTTTTTGTTCCACTACATCATTTTTAAGTTCAAGGTTTTTATATTTGTTTTTCAGCTCGATATTCTGGTTTTCGACTAATTTTAGTTTGCTTTCATACCCATTTATCTTTTGTTCATACTCATCAATTTTGTCTGAGTAGAATTGTAGGGTACTTTGCAACTCTTCTTTTATTATGTCGCGTACCTCTCGCCGTATATCGCTGAGAATGCGTTGGGTTATGTTGGTATCCATAAGGTTCTCCGTATCAGTGTTTTCTTCGTCTTCAACGTCAGGCAGGATACAGGATAGACGTTTGGGTTTGGCGTTACCCACACATGAACGACATCTCCAATCCACGGCGTCCGTTGAATATAAAACATTTAGTTGATCTGCTGTTATTGACGCACATGATGCATGAATCCACTTATTGCACTTGGAACACTGTATACCCGGACTTTTTTTCGTCACCAGTTTTCCGCACTTAACACATTTCACCATGTTGATGAATAGGTCGGTGCCTAGGTGGATAATCCGTAAATAAAGTTCAAGTTATCGCGCGCGCAGGTTTTTAAGCGGTATGCGTCTTAATGGTATCGCACCGAGTGCGCGACTGATTTTTTGTTGCTGTTTTCACAGCAACTCTATGTGGCTGGCACCGAGGAACACCGTCGACCGCAGATTTATGGTGTGACGTCATAGGTTCAACATATTTTATAAGACACAACCAACCAGAAGAACCAGCAGGTCAATACTGGTGACTTACAACTAAGATGACATTAATAAAAGCAGACGAGGAGAAAATGACAAACAATACAGGATATTTTTTTAAGCAGTGCGCAAATTTTCACAGGATGTTCTACGCGTGATTATGAACAACTTTTACTATGGAACCAAACCTGAAATGGTGAAAAAAAAATCAGCAGTTTGGTGTAGATAAATGTACTGAACAGCTGATTTTTTTTTCGCGATTTCAGAGTTAGTCTCATGATGAAAGTTGTTCATATTCTGTGAAAATTTGCGCACCGCTTAAAAAAATATCCTGTATATAGAAAAATGTGGTGGAGATTAGAGTTATGCCCGACTTGTCACTGTGCCGCTTGGACACCAAAAGAACTACATACAAGAAGTCCCGACTCGTCATCAATAACAACAATTTTTATTTTTTATTTCATATTGGTACTAAAGTACCCGTCACGAGAAGCTATAAATTATGTAAACAAACATCTTTTACTAAGTAAACATTTTATACTGCGAGATAATAATACATTGACCATATTCAATCGACATGAAATATAGACGGGTTATATGAAAGTAACAACCTATTTAATTTAGTCGGATCATATTTTAACGACGCAAAGCGCTATCGTTTGTGTTTCTTGGTACCGGAACGCGTCCGTCGCAGGGATTGTAAACTATCGGGACGCCATTTTGAAATAAACGCGTCATTCGAGTATCGAATGCGTACGAGTTACATGTCACTGATTCTGACACAGAAATGGAAACATCTGAATCTGACGAATAATTATTCTTAAATAATATATGTTAATTAATATTTGTTACTTAATAATTTATTAAATCTTAAACAAATTCATTTTTTTTATTGGTCCAAATGTTGTGAACTCCTGAACACTTGTTTACAAAATTTATAACTTCTCATGACGGGTACTTTAGCTGACCCGATAGACGTTGCCCTGTCCAAATTTCATGTGTGAGAAAATGAATTTTCTTCCAATTTTTTTTTTGTGAATTTTTCCTATGTTTTAATAGTTATTCTGCTATTGGGGGCGGAGAAAAATCCAACAAATCAAACATCGTATAAATCGATCCAGCCGTTCTTGAGTTATAAATGGTGTAAATAACCCGACTTTGTTTTTTAAGCAAGTTATAGATTCCCAATTAGTCTTCATTAAATTTAAAAAAAAAACCGTATTGAGAAACTCCTCTTTTTTTTGAAGTCGGTTAAAAATTAATGACAACAAAATGTTCTGCAAGATAAGAGAACCTGATCTTACACTTTGAGGACTAACTGGAGTTATTTGTCTTTGCTTTGAATATCGACGCTTTCAGTGTAACTTATCAAGTGAGGTAGGTTTTATTTTTTATCAGATAACGAACGACACGATAAGAAACATAATAAGTAACACGTGTTTGTTCTCAAAGGGTTAGGCAGGTAATTAATTTTATTATTGTCCACTTTCTTTAAAAAAAAACCGGCCAAGTGTGTGTCGGACTACGCACAATGAAGGGTTCCGTAGTTGGGATGAAATTATCCCCAGAAGTTGAAAAACGATCTACCATACATTCCAAGAGTAAAATGTAAGTGTGTACTCACAATATTGAGAGATTTGCCATGTTATTTTAAGACCACAAACTTCTTATAGGTTTTCCTGTAATCTACAGGTATAGAACTATTTTCTGTATTTTTTTTTTCAAAACTTTAGGCTTAGTAGTTTCGGAAATAAAGGTAAATGGTAAATTTTCGTCTATTTTCTTAAAAAACTTTAAAAGGACTTATTTTAAAATTATAAAAAAAAAATATATTTGAGACCCTCATAGTAAGTCCTTTCATTTGATATGTCACACGGTATAGTTTGTTTTTTTTTTATTTTTCTTAATTGCCCCCTAAAAGTGACCCCATATTCAAAATTAATTTATTTACTTTAGCCGTACGTGTTTGTGTCACAGAAATCCATATGTGTACCAAATTTCAACTTAATCGGTCCATAACATTCGGAGCAAATTGGCTGTGACAGACGGACAGACAGACAGACGAGTGATCCTATAAGGGTTCCGTTTTTTCCTTTTGAGGGTTTGAACCATAAAAAACCGGCCAAGTGCATGTCGGACCACGCACAATGAAGGGTTCTGTAGTTGAAAATAATTTATCCCAAGAACAAATGTAAAAAAAAAAATTGTGAGATAAAATTACAAATTAACGATTTTAGAACTTTTTCCTTTACTTGTGCTATGAGACCTTACTTCTTGCCAAATTTTATGATTCTAGGTCAAGGGGAAGTACTCTATAGGTTTTGGTTTACTTGCGAGTATCACAATATGTCGCATAATAAATGGCAGTATTTTTTTACTGCGTCGACTTAGAAGCTTGATTTTTTTAGAGCTCCAAGGTGCCATAGACCTACGTATTTGATATTAATTTTAACTTGATACATCCACTCGTACCTGAGAAAAAGGGTCTTGACAGACTGATAGACAGACAGATGGCCAACGAAGTGAACGAATCCTACAAGAATTTTTTTTTTTTTTTTTTCCGTTCCTTTTGAGTACGGAAACCTAAAAAAAAGCTATTGTCACTATTAAATAAATCATGGATTAACACCTAGGTAGCACGAAGTTTGAATGGAGTTTTGATATTTTATTTGCGAATGGTAAAAAATTGAACTTCTGAACATTTCTACTTAGTCCGAGGGATTGTGGCTTACATTTATATGTGTGGGCTGTTTATCTAGGAGGCTTTCGGTTTGAAGGGAGGATTATGATAGGATGGCTGTCCTCTGATTGTTTAGGCCTGCTGTTGGGAAGTGGCGTGACTTTGTGTGCGAAGGATGATGTTGGACATGAGTTCTATTGCTTCATCTGTATAGCCTTATACAATAATTTATAATTTCTCTTTTGTTTTTCTTTTTGTTTTTGCATTATTTTTTGTAATTTTAGAGCCGCCTTAGTACCTACTTGTTAGCTTTTAAATGTTCATATTTATAGGGAGGATCGCTGCTGTCTGAGATACACATATTAAATTATCTAGATCAGACACAGATGTCTTGTAAAACTTATTAGATAAAGCTTAAATGATTTTGGTATTGTAATAAAATGAATGTAATTGATAGTGAAATAAAAAAATAATGTACAGTCCGCGAGGTCTAAGCTGAGCTTTGCATTTGTGTGAGTGATCACCAAAATGGTACGAGAGCCCATGACCAAAATGTTTGTCTTATCGTTTTACGTAAGACAAAATCTTCAATCGTTTTATCGTATTACGTTTTACAACGATGCGACATGGTTTTGGTCATGGCCTCTCGTACTAAAAGAATAAAAGCCGATTGCCAAAAAGCAGTATAAACCGGTTAGAACGCGTCGCGCTCCGAACGCCGCACGTCACACCTACACTATCTATGTGCACTCACACAAATGCAAAGCTCGCAGCTTAGACCTCGCGGACTGTACAGGTGACCGCACGTCGCTTCATTGGTTTTGAATTTGAACTGGTCTAGCGTAGTACGGTTTTTCAATAGCATAATAGTCCAGCTTATATTGGTTTTGTTACTATTGACGTGCGACCTACTGTACTCTCCGACGATCGACCGACCGACGATTAATATATCACCTTCATTTCTTAGGTAAAAAGAGAATGTCATTCTTAGGGTTCCGTACCTAAATGGTAATAAAAAGGAACCCTTATGGTGCGAGTCACTCTGTCTGTCCGTCTGTCACAGCGGGATATCTCAAGAACTACTAATGCTATCAACTTGAAATTTGGAACAGTTTCAGATGATGTTTGCCCAACTATTTTGCAAATAAGAAAGAAATAAAAATATAGTGTTTTTTTTAGCAACAGGGACTGAAAGGGGGTCTTAAAAATTCGAAGTTGGGCTACTAGGGTATGTGGGGTATCATATTAAAGAGCGCTGTATTCACAGCATATTCACATTTTTAGACGCAAAAAAAAATACCTAACTAAAAATTACTCATCCCACGGTAACACTACATTTTTTTGATATAAGAAATAGCCTACGTGTTAATCCAGGGTGTCAGCTACTTCCACACCAAATTTCATCAAAAGCGGTCGACCCGTTTAAGTTTGAAAGAGTAGCAAATATATTTGAATTCCTTGCTCATTCCACGGGAACACTACATTTTTTCCGCATCAAAAGTAGCCTATGTGTTAATCCAGGTTATAAGCAACCTACATACCAAATTTCATCCAAATCTGTTCAGCCGTTCGAGCGTGAAGAAGTAACAAACACACACACACTCACAAACTTTCGCCTTTATAATAGTATATAATGTGATGTGATAAGGGTACCTAGGTTATAGATATACCTATAATAATAATCCTTTTTCCCATCAAGCACGTGTAGGATGAGGCAACTATTCGCAACCTTCAACTATTTTCAACAAAGCTGTATTAATTTATATTACGTAAACTATAATGTAAACCATTTGTACCGCTAACTTTTAAATTAACTTGTAAACTTTTGGGTGGGTTTCGAAACTGATATGGTATCGATATTATATTATTGTTCAAATAATGTTTGCGTGGGCTATTGTTTTGTTGTCCGCACACACAGACTTCCAATACGGTTAATGAACAATAATTCATGTGTCTAGCCTTTTCCCAACTATGTTGGGGTCGGCTTCCAGTCTAACCGGATGCAGCTGAATACCAGTATTTTACATGGAACGACTGCCAACCTTACCTCCACTACGATACCCCTTGATAAGACTGGTTGTCAGACTTTCGGGCTTCTGACGACCCGTAACGACTGTCAAAGATCCACGAATGACAGCCGGGACCAACGGCTTAACGTGCTTTCCGAGGCACGGAGGAGTCTCGGTATATAAAGATGGTCACTCATCCACGGACCAACCCCAGCACGCTTAGCTTAACTTGATGGATCGACCCGTGCGGCTGTTGTTACTTAGCCACGAGCTCCTAGTTAGTAACAAATACTTTCAAAGTGAGCTGTTGTGGTCCATTCCAATATAAAGTTTTTGCAACTATCACGCATTCAAAGTTGGGTATCATCTCGGTTTGTCTTGGTTTTTGTAAGAAACTCAAACGAACTCAATTACAAACACACTAACATTTAATTTTGCAAAAACGTTTTCTCAGTAATGAGCAGTGGTGGCCCAGTGGTAACCTCCCCGACTTAAGAGTTGTAGGTCGTAGGTTCGAACCCCGGCAGGCGCTTTACTTTGTGTAAATTATTTCATCACCACTGCTCTCAAAACGGTGAAGGAAAACATCGTGAGGAAACCGGCATGTCCTAGAACCAAAAATTCGAAGACATGTGACATCTGACATCACTGGTCCCACTCCCTCTCACCGACAGGAGGCCTGTGTCCCAGCAGTGGGAACATTATAGGCTGATTGTGTATGTATGTATGTTATGTTATCTCAGTAACAATAAAACAAATACGCAACCAAATAAAACAAATGATGAAAACACTGTTTAATTTTAAATAACGAAGTCAGTTTATTCTTTTTTTTTCAACCATAATGATGTGAACCGACTAACCTCATTAAATGAAGTAAACTTTACTAATATAGCTACATTGTATCGAAACCCAAGTTCAGTTTAGTTTTAACAAAACTGAGTCCGTTCTCTTCAGAACAAAGTTAAAAACAAGTTTCAGAAACATGTTTTGTTCCACATTTAGTCGATATCGGCTAACAATGCTGCTACCGAAAGTTGCTAAACATTGGAGGAACATGTATTTTGTTGTTGAAGTTTATTCAAATATAATTTTCTATGAATTAAAGAAAGGTTTATTGTGAAAAATATTCATTATTTGTAAATTAATACAAATAATTAGTATGTAACTGAATTTATAATATTTTGATTCATGAAAACATCACAGCAGCTGTATATTTTGTTTAGTCTTATTGCTGATTTACACAGTGCGAGCTGCTGACTAGACAGTAGACAGCTGCTCGCACTGAGTACTCGCATGTCAGTTGGCTTGCAATGGCTGTTTACACAGTGCGACTGCAGCTACTCGGTAGGCTGACTTGCACGTTAGCTCACACGAAAACAAAAAAAAAATGTTGAAGTTACTTGGCTGCAAGTGCGAGTAACTCGTATGATACGTCCACACAGTCAAGTTGGTGCACTGCAGCTACTCAGTAGGCCGACTCGCACGCTAGCTCGTACTGTGTATAGTAACTCGTATGATACGTCCACACAGTACAAGCTGGTGCCCTGCAGCTACTCAGTAGGCCGACTCGCACGCTAGCTCGTACTGTGTATAGTAACTCGTATGATACGTCCACACAGTACAAGCTGGTGCCCTGCAGCTACTCAGTAGGCCGACTCGCACGCTAGCTCGTACTGTGTATAGTATTGATACGTCCACACAGTACAAGCTGGTGCCCTGCAGCTACTCAGTAGGCCGACTCGCACGCTAGCTCGTACTGTGTATAGTAACTCGTATGATACGTCCACACAGTACAAGCTGGTGCCCTGCAGCTACTCAGTAGGCCGACTCGCACGCTAGCTCGTACTGTGTATAGTAACTCGTATGATACGTCCACACAGTACAAGCTGGTGCCCTGCAGCTACTCAGTAGGCCGACTCGCACGCTAGCTCGTACTGTGTATAGTAACTCGTATGATACGTCCACACAGTACAAGCTGGTGCCCTGCAGCTACTCAGTAGGCCGACTCGCACGCTAGCTCGTACTGTGTATAGTAACTCGTATGATACGTCCACACAGTACAAGCTGGTGCCCTGCAGCTACTCAGTAGGCCGACTCGCACGCTAGCTCGTACTGTGTATAGTAACTCGTATGATACGTCCACACAGTACAAGCTGGTGCCCTGCAGCTACTCAGTAGGCCGACTCGCACGCTAGCTCGTACTGTGTATAGTAACTCGTATGATACGTCCACACAGTACAAGCTGGTGCCCTGCAGCTACTCAGTAGGCCGACTCGCACGCTAGCTCGTACTGTGTATAGTAACTCGTATGATACGTCCACACAGTACAAGCTGGTGCCCTGCAGCTACTCAGTAGGCCGACTCGCACGCTAGCTCGTACTGTGTATAGTAACTCGTATGATACGTCCACACAGTACAAGCTGGTGCCCTGCAGCTACTCAGTAGGCCGACTCGCACGCTAGCTCGTACTGTGTATAGTAACTCGTATGATACGTCCACACAGTACAAGCTGGTGCCCTGCAGCTACTCAGTAGGCCGACTCGCACGCTAGCTCGTACTGTGTATAGTAACTCGTATGATACGTCCACACAGTACAAGCTGGTGCCCTGCAGCTACTCAGTAGGCCGACTCGCACGCTAGCTCGTACTGTGTATAGTAACTCGTATGATACGTCCACACAGTACAAGCTGGTGCCCTGCAGCTACTCAGTAGGCCGACTCGCACGCTAGCTCGTACTGTGTATAGTAACTCGTATGATACGTCCACACAGTACAAGCTGGTGCCCTGCAGCTACTCAGTAGGCCGACTCGCACGCTAGCTCGTACTGTGTATAGTAACTCGTATGATACGTCCACACAGTACAAGCTGGTGCCCTGCAGCTACTCAGTAGGCCGACTCGCACGCTAGCTCGTACTGTGTATAGTAACTCGTATGATACGTCCACACAGTACAAGCTGGTGCCCTGCAGCTACTCAGTAGGCCGACTCGCACGCTAGCTCGTACTGTGTATAGTAACTCGTATGATACGTCCACACAGTACAAGCTGGTGCCCTGCAGCTACTCAGTAGGCCGACTCGCACGCTAGCTCGTACTGTGTATAGTAACTCGTATGATACGTCCACACAGTACAAGCTGGTGCCCTGCAGCTACTCAGTAGGCCGACTCGCACGCTAGCTCGTACTGTGTATAGTAACTCGTATGATACGTCCACACAGTACAAGCTGGTGCCCTGCAGCTACTCAGTAGGCCGACTCGCACGCTAGCTCGTACTGTGTATAGTAACTCGTATGATACGTCCACACAGTACAAGCTGGTGCCCTGCAGCTACTCAGTAGGCCGACTCGCACGCTAGCTCGTACTGTGTATAGTAACTCGTATGATACGTCCACACAGTACAAGCTGGTGCCCTGCAGCTACTCAGTAGGCCGACTCGCACGCTAGCTCGTACTGTGTATAGTATTGATACGTCCACACAGTACAAGCTGGTGCCCTGCAGCTACTCAGTAGGCCGACTCGCACGCTAGCTCGTACTGTGTATAGTAACTCGTATGATACGTCCACACAGTACAAGCTGGTGCCCTGCAGCTACTCAGTAGGCCGACTCGCACGCTAGCTCGTACTGTGTATAGTAACTCGTATGATACGTCCACACAGTACAAGCTGGTGCCCTGCAGCTACTCAGTAGGCCGACTCGCACGCTAGCTCGTACTGTGTATAGTAACTCGTATGATACGTCCACACAGTACAAGCTGGTGCCCTGCAGCTACTCAGTAGGCCGACTCGCACGCTAGCTCGTACTGTGTATAGTAACTCGTATGATACGTCCACACAGTACAAGCTGGTGCCCTGCAGCTACTCAGTAGGCCGACTCGCACGCTAGCTCGTACTGTGTATAGTAACTCGTATGATACGTCCACACAGTACAAGCTGGTGCCCTGCAGCTACTCAGTAGGCCGACTCGCACGCTAGCTCGTACTGTGTATAGTAACTCGTATGATACGTCCACACAGTACAAGCTGGTGCCCTGCAGCTACTCAGTAGGCCGACTCGCACGCTAGCTCGTACTGTGTATAGTAACTCGTATGATACGTCCACACAGTACAAGCTGGTGCCCTGCAGCTACTCAGTAGGCCGACTCGCACGCTAGCTCGTACTGTGTATAGTAACTCGTATGATACGTCCACACAGTACAAGCTGGTGCCCTGCAGCTACTCAGTAGGCCGACTCGCACGCTAGCTCGTACTGTGTATAGTAACTCGTATGATACGTCCACACAGTACAAGCTGGTGCCCTGCAGCTACTCAGTAGGCCGACTCGCACGCTAGCTCGTACTGTGTATAGTAACTCGTATGATACGTCCACACAGTACAAGCTGGTGCCCTGCAGCTACTCAGTAGGCCGACTCGCACGCTAGCTCGTACTGTGTATAGTAACTCGTATGATACGTCCACACAGTACAAGCTGGTGCCCTGCAGCTACTCAGTAGGCCGACTCGCACGCTAGCTCGTACTGTGTATAGTAACTCGTATGATACGTCCACACAGTACAAGCTGGTGCCCTGCAGCTACTCAGTAGGCCGACTCGCACGCTAGCTCGTACTGTGTATAGTAACTCGTATGATACGTCCACACAGTACAAGCTGGTGCCCTGCAGCTACTCAGTAGGCCGACTCGCACGCTAGCTCGTACTGTGTATAGTAACTCGTATGATACGTCCACACAGTACAAGCTGGTGCCCTGCAGCTACTCAGTAGGCCGACTCGCACGCTAGCTCGTACTGTGTATAGTAACTCGTATGATACGTCCACACAGTACAAGCTGGTGCCCTGCAGCTACTCAGTAGGCCGACTCGCACGCTAGCTCGTACTGTGTATAGTAACTCGTATGATACGTCCACACAGTACAAGCTGGTGCCCTGCAGCTACTCAGTAGGCCGACTCGCACGCTAGCTCGTACTGTGTATAGTAACTCGTATGATACGTCCACACAGTACAAGCTGGTGCCCTGCAGCTACTCAGTAGGCCGACTCGCACGCTAGCTCGTACTGTGTATAGTAACTCGTATGATACGTCCACACAGTACAAGCTGGTGCCCTGCAGCTACTCAGTAGGCCGACTCGCACGCTAGCTCGTACTGTGTATAGTATTGATACGTCCACACAGTACAAGCTGGTGCCCTGCAGCTACTCAGTAGGCCGACTCGCACGCTAGCTCGTACTGTGTATAGTATTGATACGTCCACACAGTACAAGCTGGTGCCCTGCAGCTACTCAGTAGGCCGACTCGCACGCTAGCTCGTACTGTGTATAGTAACTCGTATGATACGTCCACACAGTACAAGCTGGTGCCCTGCAGCTACTCAGTAGGCCGACTCGCACGCTAGCTCGTACTGTGTATAGTAACTCGTATGATACGTCCACACAGTACAAGCTGGTGCCCTGCAGCTACTCAGTAGGCCGACTCGCACGCTAGCTCGTACTGTGTATAGTAACTCGTATGATACGTCCACACAGTACAAGCTGGTGCCCTGCAGCTACTCAGTAGGCCGACTCGCACGCTAGCTCGTACTGTGTATAGTAACTCGTATGATACGTCCACACAGTACAAGCTGGTGCCCTGCAGCTACTCAGTAGGCCGACTCGCACGCTAGCTCGTACTGTGTATAGTAACTCGTATGATACGTCCACACAGTACAAGCTGGTGCCCTGCAGCTACTCAGTAGGCCGACTCGCACGCTAGCTCGTACTGTGTATAGTAACTCGTATGATACGTCCACACAGTACAAGCTGGTGCCCTGCAGCTACTCAGTAGGCCGACTCGCACGCTAGCTCGTACTGTGTATAGTAACTCGTATGATACGTCCACACAGTACAAGCTGGTGCCCTGCAGCTACTCAGTAGGCCGACTCGCACGCTAGCTCGTACTGTGTATAGTAACTCGTATGATACGTCCACACAGTACAAGCTGGTGCCCTGCAGCTACTCAGTAGGCCGACTCGCACGCTAGCTCGTACTGTGTATAGTAACTCGTATGATACGTCCACACAGTACAAGCTGGTGCCCTGCAGCTACTCAGTAGGCCGACTCGCACGCTAGCTCGTACTGTGTATAGTAACTCGTATGATACGTCCACACAGTACAAGCTGGTGCCCTGCAGCTACTCAGTAGGCCGACTCGCACGCTAGCTCGTACTGTGTATAGTAACTCGTATGATACGTCCACACAGTACAAGCTGGTGCCCTGCAGCTACTCAGTAGGCCGACTCGCACGCTAGCTCGTACTGTGTATAGTAACTCGTATGATACGTCCACACAGTACAAGCTGGTGCCCTGCAGCTACTCAGTAGGCCGACTCGCACGCTAGCTCGTACTGTGTATAGTAACTCGTATGATACGTCCACACAGTACAAGCTGGTGCCCTGCAGCTACTCAGTAGGCCGACTCGCACGCTAGCTCGTACTGTGTATAGTAACTCGTATGATACGTCCACACAGTACAAGCTGGTGCCCTGCAGCTACTCAGTAGGCCGACTCGCACGCTAGCTCGTACTGTGTATAGTAACTCGTATGATACGTCCACACAGTACAAGCTGGTGCCCTGCAGCTACTCAGTAGGCCGACTCGCACGCTAGCTCGTACTGTGTATAGTAACTCGTATGATACGTCCACACAGTACAAGCTGGTGCCCTGCAGCTACTCAGTAGGCCGACTCGCACGCTAGCTCGTACTGTGTATAGTAACTCGTATGATACGTCCACACAGTACAAGCTGGTGCCCTGCAGCTACTCAGTAGGCCGACTCGCACGCTAGCTCGTACTGTGTATTGTAACTCGTATGATACGTCCACACAGTACAAGCTGGTGCCCTGCAGCTACTCAGTAGGCCGACTCGCACGCTAGCTCGTACTGTGTATAGTAACTCGTATGATACGTCCACACAGTACAAGCTGGTGCCCTGCAGCTACTCAGTAGGCCGACTCGCACGCTAGCTCGTACTGTGTATAGTAACTCGTATGATACGTCCACACAGTACAAGCTGGTGCCCTGCAGCTACTCAGTAGGCCGACTCGCACGCTAGCTCGTACTGTGTATAGTATTGGAAATAATAATTTGTTACTTAAAATCACGTGAATGTCGAGGCGATCCAACTCCTTGACATCACTGAATTAGTGCGAAGACTAAAAAGGGTAAAACCTTTTGAGTTAGTTTAGTGCAGTGTGAGTGAACCTAAACTGTAGTGACAGTGCTGACTAAAGAACACGTGAATTGAGTGTCTCCCCATTAACTTAAAGTGAATAAGAAAGACGTTATTGGACGATTTCTTAATTTTATAGTTACTTAGCAGTTTAAGTTATATTTAAATTACTTATTAGCGAATAGTCTAGATTGTAATATAAATAAAGTTTCACTACCCGTGGTACTTTATATAAGGAAAAAAAAAAAAAAAAAAAAAAAAAACTTAAAAACAAAATTAATTTAATTGTCAAAATAGTCGATGATATTATATTTAAATGATAAATTATAAATGATTTATTGTCTGTAAGTAGGTTTGTACAAACACTTTTACAACCATATTTTTAAAAACTAGATGAGATCGGCGTTTCCTATCTGACTACTCTGAGAAGAAAGGCCGAAAAAAACTCAGAGGTCAGTCAGTCTCTTGTAAAGTTCAGACATAATCTTGGTCAGATCATGTATTTACCTTGGATTGTTTAATTAAACTACTACACACACTCCTCTCACCTCTGCTTACCCTACGGAGAATACATAGGTACTTCCACTAAAATGAAATGAAACATGAAAATTGAATGATGAAAAATGATACAAGTAATTGTATCATTTCAAAAGCCTTACATAGAAAATTAAATCCCTTTAAAGATTACGAAGGAAAAGCCATCCTCTGTAATACATAATCCTCGTCCAATAAAAACAAATAAAACCTCTATGAAATGAAAGCCCAAGTAAAAATAACATATTATAAAAACCCGGGCGTCTCAGGGCACAGTCTTTGTAAAGAAAATACTCTAGATATACGGGCTCGGCTTGCGAGAGGAATCTCATTATTATTGCTCCTATGAAGCGGAAGACTTTTGTTCAAAGAGACGAAAAAAACTTGAGATTGTGACAGTAATGGTTTTTGCAATTTTATTTAGTAACAATAATTTTAATTTTAATCACTTTAAATGTCCTTTGAGGCAGTAAAGCAATCAAACTGTGGGTACCGGCTGTGTCGGACACAGACAGCTGGATGGTGCGGTAGCTCGCAATCAATTTGAGGGGCTGTGCTGAGAAGTTATTGGAATAACGTTTTGTGTCTGAAATGGGTGGCTATAGGTTATCTACATCTGCCAAACCTTTTCCCAAACATGTTGCGGTCGGCTTTCAGTCTTTTCGGGCGCAGCTGAGTAACAGGATTTTATGTGGAGCGACTACCTATCTGACGTCCACACGATACGTCTTGGCAAGACTGGTTGTCAAATTTTGCCACTTCTGACCAGCCGTAACGACTGTCAAAGATGTGCTGACAAGTTATCCATCTACAGGGTTACTTGCAATTCGACGTATTCCTTGCTTCCGTCATAGTAGGGTTAAAATGCAACAAATTAAGCCACCAAATGTTCTACCGAAAATTCAGTATATTTTTGTAATTTTTGTCTAAGAAAAATATAAATTACGAAAAATTTAATGTTTAATCAGTGATCTTTGCCAAAGTTTTAGGCATTTTTCAACTTTTAATTTTAAACAAAGATCTGCTATGGCATCAGCTAATCCTGACAACAAAACACAAAACAATAATACATATATAATAATACATATAATACATAATAAATGCTAATAACGCCTAAGATGGTATGGACACGTTAAAAGGCGTAATGAAGATCATGTGGTACAAATTGCACTAAACCTGCCGGAACAAAAGAGAGGCAGAGGCCGCCCGCCATTGACCTGGTGGTCAAATATAAAAAGAGACCTCAGGAAAGCCCAATTGCCTGAACCGACAACCCAAGATAGAATCACTTGGCGCAGGAAAGTGAGGAGACCCGACCCCAAATTTGGGGTCTTCCGGACCGACGGAAGAAGAAGAAGACATAATAAATGCTAATACATAATAATGCTAATACATATTATAGTTACTTGTCCTGACTGACTGATTCATCAACGCAGAGCCTAAACCTCTGAGCTACACACTTGAAAATTTTGCAGACGGCTTCTAATGTAGGGGAGTACCCCCTACATTGGAAGCCGTCTGCAAAATTTTATTAAGAAGGTGATGAATTGACAATGTCTGTCATTTTTTGTTCACCGACAGCGGCGCCATCACTGGACCATATATCCTTGAGTGACAGTCCTATAATGTGAGTGTCACACAGGCATGAGTGACTGTGTCGACGCTTTACGTCATCATCATCTTCCTGCCCTTAACCCATCTTACGCGGGGTCAGCGCAACACGTTTTCACTTTCCATTCTTCCCTGTCAACCGTCACGATATACGAAATTCACTCCCATGAACGAATTAACCACTGGACCCGTCATAAAATACAAATGTATGAAAACTCGTTCATTACATTACATTTGACTTGTGATAAATAACAATAAATGTAATAAAATAATGTACTTACAAGTGAAAAGATATAGTGCTGCTTCCGCCGCTATAGTTTTTATACCATTTAACTGAACATTTAGTCATTTTTGGGAAATGTTTTGTTGACAAGTAAGTGCTAAGGCTAGAATTTCCTGGTTACTGACAAGACCGATAAAGGTACGTCCGCTTATATGTCGGGTCCAGTGGCTAATTCGTTCATATTCACTGCCTTCTCTTTCAAATCATTCCTCACATAATACATCCATCTTTTCTTTGGCCTTCCTCTGACTCTCCTTCTATCAATAATCCGACGCTCTACAAAAAACCAATTCAATTGGCAACACTCGATGTGATCGCAATAGGTTCGAATGTGGGACACACCACTTATAAACCTCTGCTTATACCTTCGGGGTATACAGGGTGTAAGGGACAGCCCTCCGCAAACTAACAGGGTGCATTCAGCTCCTCATTTTGAATCATATTCTACCGGAAATTTTCTCAGGAAAATTTTCATTTTTTCAATTTTTTTTTAGTTACATTTTCATTATTTCAATGTAAAATTGCATTGTGTGTTCGCAGCATTCCATTTATGTAAAAAAAACTGCAAAAAAAAAACAGAAGAAAAAAAACCAGCAATGGATGTTGAAATACTCTAACCAACGACGCGAGTAATCAGCTGTTCACTTTCTGTCTAGCTACAGAGTTCATCAAACTCACCGAATACCTATTACCTACCCCTCCCAACCAGTAATAGACGTTCCGATTTGTGCACAAAAACACAAACAAATCAGGTTTATTGGATTCCCTTAACGTTCCTGAAAAAATTTCATGTACCAGTCATCTTAGTAAGACATACTGAATTCACCCTATCAGTTTGCGGAGGGCTGTCCCTTACACCCTGTATAAATAAAAAAAATAAAAAAAAACTTTTTATTTCAGACTCAAACAGAATCCATAGAATGTTAGTACAGTAAAACTTATGAAACTAGTGTTAGTAGAAAAACAATTAAAAAATAAAATTACATACTCATGATCTCCTAATGTGGGTATGAACCCAGGGCTGGACGTTACGCGTATCCAGCCTATCCGCAATAACAGCCAGGATGGTGGTGCTGGCGCGCAACCTACCGAGCGCCGCGGCGCGCGGCGGCGGCGCATCGCTTGCGGAGCACGGTGTGGAACCCGTCAACGTGTGCGTCCGCGAACATGCCCGACGCACTGCACCAGCGCGGCAGCCCCAACAGCGCCCTGAACGCATTGTATTGGACGCGCAGAGCGCTGAATGATCTTTGCGTATACTGAGCCCACAGACAGAACGTGTATAGTGACGTGCAATGCGCTCTGAACAGTGTTATTTTCACTTGAGCATTACAACGTTTAAACCGTGCGTATATAAGCGTGATATTACGTTATGTAGCTCGATGTAATATCGTACTGTACTACATAATATCATCACCCGTAAAACTCTCCCGAAATGGTTCCTACGTGTTACTTGTGTTAATGAGACAAAGTTTAAACACTATACAATGTAACTCAGAATAATGTTCTCAAACTGAAGGATGTGTTACAGACCATTAAACTGAGCACATTTTCCCGGGAAGCAATATCGTAACCGTAAAAACAAACACTCGTCCCATACATTTGGTCATGTAGGTATTGAAATTTTGTAAGAGACGACTGTTTTTTAGGGTTCCGTAGGGTTGTCTGAAGGGGTTACCGCGGCCCTGGCAAAGGCAACTGAAGGAACACGGGTGGGTTTTAGTCAGTAAAAGTCTGACACGCCCTTCCGCTCCACCCAGAGCGGGAGAAGTTATTTGATGATTTCTCACCCTCAAAAAAAAAAAAAAAAAAAAAAAGGGTAAAAAAGGAACCCTTATGGTGTGACTCAGTCTGTCTGTCTGTCTGTCTCTCTGTCTGTCTGTCTGTCTCTCTGTCTGTCTGTCTGACTGTCTGTCACATCTGGATATCTCAAGAACTACTAATGCTATCAACTTGAAATTTGGAACAGTTTTAGATGACGTTTACCCAACTATTTTGCAAATAAGAAAGAAGTAAAAATATATATATGTTTTTTTTTGTAATAGGGACTGAAAAGGGGATTTAAAAATTCAAAGTGAGGCTACTAGGGCATGTGGGGTGTCATATGAAAGAACGCTGTTTGCACATTCTCAAACTTTTTTTATTTTTTTTTAGTCCGCATAGTTTTCGACTTTTGATAGAAAATGTAAAAAAAATACCGTTCACCCCCCCCCCCCTTATCTCCGAAGTTTACATAGAGAACAATCTGAAATTATTCTATGTGATAGAAGTTTATGTAAAGATTACAGGAAAAATAAAACGATGTCTCTAAATAGCAACCTTTTTCATAAATCGGAACGGAACCCTCGGTGCGTGAGTCCAACTCGCTCTTGACTGGTTTTTTTTACGACTACTATGTTGCTCCCCGGGAAAAAGTTGTTCAGTGTGATGGTTTGTACCACATCCTTAAGTTTGAGCACATTATTCTGGGATACACTGTATACCAGGCCTTCAAATACCCCGTTAACACTTTAGTCCACTTGTTGTGTTTACTGTTTGCATTCATCGTTTACACCTAAAACAAGTATAATTCTTAAGAGGAAATGGGGGCGAAAAATTAGGTATTTTAAGAAGGTATTGCTGTCGCTCTGCGAGCGCTCCACCCTCGACTTCGTGCGATAAGGACAACTGCAGATTCGACTAAATAGCCTGTGTAAAAAGTCACATTTCGAGGTTTGGCTCTCGCCTATTTCCTCCTCCAATATTGGACCAATTTAAAAGATATTTCATAAACTGAATAAGAAGGATATACAGGGTGTAAGGGACAGCCCTCCGCAAACTGATAGGGTGAATTCAGTATGTCATACTAAGATGACCGGTACATGAATTTTTTTCAGGAACTTTAAGGGACTCCAATAAACCTGATTTGTTTGTGTTTTTGTGCACAAATCGGAGCGTCTATTACTGGTTGGGAGGGGTAGGTAATAGGTATGCGGTGAGTTCGATGAACTCTGTAGCTAGACAGAAAGTGAACAGCTGATTTCACGCGTCGTTGGTTAGAGTATTTCAACTTCCATTGCTGGTTTTTTTTTGCTGTTTTTTTTGCAGTTTTTTTACATAAATGGAGTGCTGCGAACACACAATGCAATTTTATATTGAAATAATGAAAATGTAACTGAAAAAAAATTGAAAAAATGAAAATTTTCCTGAGAAAATTTCCGGTGGAATATGATTCAGAATGAGGAGCTGAATGCACCCTGTTAGTTTGCGGAGGGCTGTCCCTTACACCCTGTATACTATGCCCCTATGTTTTTCTTTTTTCGTTAATAGTTGTCAAATTGGTACACTAGGCGTCTGTTGACAGCGGTCTGAATAGGCAATTTTGAGCATTTTTTGAGGGTTCTAGTTCTTATAAAAATAATATATCATCAAAAAGGAAAACATAGGGGCATACAAGTAGCTGATATTTATATTTCTGTAAAAAATCATTGCTTTATGGTCATTAACCAGAAAGAAAACAGGCGAGAGCGTTTGTATCTGTTTGTATGGAGAAAAGAGCACCCACGTTTCCTCTTAATTCGTTGGCATCCGCTAGTTTGTTCAACGAAAGAATCCATGCATTTGATCAATCAATCTGCCTAGCCTTTTCCCAACTATGTTGGGGTCGGCTTCCAGTCTAACCGAATGCAGCTGAATACCAGATTTTACATGCAGTGACTGCCTATCTGACCTCCACAACCCAGTAACTGGGTAATACGATAACCCTTGGTAAGACTGGTTGTCAGACTTTCGGTCTTCTGACGACCCGTAACGACTGTCAAAGATCCACGAATGACAGCCGGGATCAACGGCTTAACGTGCTCTCCGAGGCACGGAGGAGTCTCGGTATGTAAAGATGGTCACCCATCCATGGACCGACCCTGGCAAGCGTAGCTTAACGTGATGGATCGACCCGTGCAGCTGTTATTACTTAGCCACGAGCTCCTCCATGCATTTGATACTTATGTAAATACCCTTTCTGTTAAACGGTTCTGGGCCCGATAGTAACAATTGCAATCGCATACATAACTACTTTGTACTGAAACTGTATCTAGCTTACAGTGTTAAAACAGTCCCTGGTTCAGTGGGCCTGGCACCAGCGTGCGGAGAACGTAAATTCGGACGATTTTAAAATTAAAAATACTGGTTTCGCACATCCCGTCCTTCGTAGATCTTCGACAGTCGTTACGAGTCAGCAGAAGCCCGAAAGTCTGACAATCGGTCTTACCAAGGGGTATCGTATTACCCAGTTACGGGGGGGTCTACTCCCGAAGCACGAAGTTAGTAGTTTCGGCCTTCGTTACGGGCGTTTCCTACTCCGTATCACCAACGGACGGGTGATTGGTTCGGGGCCTGAACGAAGTATGAATGACATCACGCAGGGCCGGATTTAGGGGAGGGCAACCGGGGCGAAAGCCCCGGGGCCTCCACAAGCAGGGGGCCTCCACAATAGAGACTTCGGAAAAAAAAAAATCTTTCAAATTTCAACTAGTAAACCTAGTAAACATCTTTTCGTTTGATATTTTTTTTTCGCTTTTACCTTTACCTACAGCCTAAAGTACTTTATACATACATGATTATTTGATTATATTAATCTTAAATATTAACAGAAATCATTGATCTATATTTGTTCACTCCAATCAGGCAATCAGTGAAATGTTAAAATCTCAAATGGCCCTGATAAGCACTTCCAATTTACTACCCATCTTGAGGGAGTACCCCAATGGCTCAATGGCTCAGTGGGGTGGTACTTGCCCGCAACCTCGGAGGTTGGGTATTCGATTCCGTGTCCCATTTTAAAAAAAATATATATATATATATATACGTATAAATTAATTGCAGCATGTGAACAATTGGTGTTCTTCAATTCTTAAACAAAAACAAATCAATTATTATTGACTAATTGGTAATTTTTTTTCATATTTTTTTATGCAGCAAGGTATGCAGTTTGATAGGCAAATAATTATTATTGTGACACAATTAAATGCCATCAATTATTCACGAACTTTACTGCATGCAAATGCAAGAAATCGCAAAAAATCATAGTCGATCAATAATAATTTATTTGTATAATTATTGAAGAATATCGATTTCGATTGTCATAAATTTAATTTCAGATAATTCTTGTTTCCGATTATATTTATATGTGTTTGTTAAATACTAAGAGAATCTACTTGGTTTCACAATAAATTATTTATTGAAAAACTCGACTGAAAAAAATTGTTCATTTTATTTGGAAAATAATTTAGGGCAAGGGGGCCTCCACTCCTTTGTTGCCCCGAGGCCTCTGGACCCCTAAATCCGGCCCTGACATCACGATTTGACAGTAATTGTAATAACTTTTAGTGTCTAAACACACTATGCCGAAGTTACGCGACCGAAGTTCCGCGGCTGATGTTACGTTCCGTCGTGTTCGGCTGATATGACACACCATAAGCGCCGAACTTACGCGGCGGAAATTCAGTTGCGGAACTTCAGTGTTTTGAACCCACCCCCCCGTCCCCCCCGTCACCGCCCCGGATCTTCTTCGGCAATCGAACCGAACTTCGGTCGCGTATAATGTGTGCTTTAAAGAATACGTTGCCGCCGAATTGCCGCTGAACTTACGCCCGACCGAAGTTCTGCTGTACGCTAGAAAGCAACGTAATTTCGGCATAGTGTGTCGTCAGTAATTCAAATAGCATTGCAGGCGTAATCATGCCGAACTTCGGTCGCGTAACTTCGGCATAGTGTGTTTAGACACTTACACTAAACTTGTTTTGATGGATCGTTATGTCAGATGGACGGACGGACGGAGTTGTTTGACAACCAGTCTTACCAAAAGGTATCGTATTACCCAGTAATTGTGTAGTGGAGGTCAGACAGGCAGTCGCTCCATGTAAAATACTGGTATTCAGCTGCATGCGTTTAGACTGGAAGCCGACCCCAACATAGTTGGTATAAGGCTAGGCAGATTGATTGGGTGTACTCATTGTGACTATCGCATTTTAAGGCCCAGGTTCCAAGATTGGTTTAGCCGGTGTGTAAGTGAAATGGCGTTATGGCTGTCTAGTTTGACGCACGAGATAGAAGATTCTCACGCGCACCGGAATTATGTCGTAAATTTAATAAAAAGTAATCCATCACTGGATGCAGTTTGGAATTTGACATTTCATGGTATATTTTTAATTATAATTATAATTGTTAATGAAGGGATAAACTGCTTTTAAAGATTAGTAGGAGGTATGTTTAAAGATTTTTTTGGTGCATTAAAATATGTATAATTATGTTTTGGCTTCCATCACTGTATGCGAAAAAGACTTGAAAATATCATATTTTTTTTACATGTCAAAATTATTTACGGTTTATGAGATACACTGCTTCAAAAAACCACCTTTTTGATCGTTTTTAGGAAATCTGGGCCTTAAGGCACGGCATTAGCTCAATATTCACAGAAATTGGTTCCTTGTATTGTCGAGTATGACGTAACGCAATGAAACTATCCGACGCAAAAAATACTGTGGACAGAGAAGGGTTCGAAGAAAAATTTTGACCGTATAGAATAGTAAAATATTTTGGTATATTTTAGTTTAAGACTTCGACTAGTCATATTTTTCTCTTCTTGTTCTCACACACTATTGTCTACATTTCTTTTCATTTCTCCTTTCGCAGGTCTGCTGGAAGAAATTTCTATAGAAATAAGCAGTACCTTTGTACTCCTAATTATAAGTATCATGTATATCTATCTATTTTTCTGTGTGTACATAAATTGTAAAATAAATAAATAAAAAATAGTTTGATATTGCCAGTAAAAATTTGGAAGTTGCTCTGTATTTTCCGCGATAACGACATTCTTTTTTTTAAGAATTTAATATAATTACCATTTTTTTAAACTATAATCGGACAAAATAATTAATTTATTGTGTATACTCTGAATAATCTAAAGAAAGCCCGGAAAATAAATGCACATTCGCAGCGTAGTCACATCTCGGCAACACAATATTATTTTCAATTTTCAACCTTATTTCAAGCCAGCTATCGGTTGTGTCATGTGTGTCGTTTAAAATCGTAGTCAGTCCACGCCTTAAACCAAAATGCTAAATAATAGTTCTGTTGTATTTTCGATTCATAAATCGTTCGAGTTTACGTTACGTGTACCCCGGGCGTTTCTCTTGACGCACGTCGCGTAGCTCGTAATCACGGAGTAAAGTAAACGTAACGTAAATTCAAACGATTTCTTAATCAAAAACCAGTCAAGAGCGAGTCGGACTCGCGCACCGAGGGTTCCGTTCCGATTTCTGAAAAAGTGTGCTATTTAGAGACATCGTTTTATTTTTCCTGTAATCTTTACATAAACTTCTATCACATAGAATAATTTCAGATTTTTCTCTTTGCAAACTTCGGAGATAAGGGGGGGAACGGTATATTTTTTTACATTTTTCATCAAAAGTCGCAAACTATGCGGCCTAAAAAAAAGAAAAAAAATGTTTAAGAATGTGCAAACAGCGCTCTTTTATATGATACCCCACATGCCCTAGTAGCCCCACTTTAATTTTTGAAGACCCGCTTTCAGTCCCAGTTGCAAAAAAAAATTCAATATTTTTATTTCTTTCTTATTTGCAAAATAGTTGGGTAAACGTCATCTAACACTGTTCCAAATTTCAAGTTGATAGCATTAGTAGTTCTTGAGATATCTAGCTGTGACAGACAGACAGACAGACAGACGGACAGACAGACCGACAGACAGACTGAGTCACACCATAAGGGTTCCTTTTTTACTATTTTGGTACGGAACCATAAAAATACTCGGGCCGTGAACGGGGCTTTACGTCGCGCGTTCGTGCAAGGGCATCAGTTTAAACTCAGTCCCGGTATAGCACGTTCATAAATATTGGCAGGTTGCTACCGATCGCCTGCGGGTTTAAAGTAACGAACAGTTAACTTTACAATCCCTAGCCAATGGGATGAGTGTAAAACTGTACCTGTATTTACTTTTTTGTGTTCTTTTAGAGGTTACTGAGCTCTGACGAAGTAATAGGGTATCCTCACGACTGAAACGGTGATTACTGGGGGTTAAAGACGTGGGGTTAAAGAGGGTAGTTTTATACGTTTGTCCTTTTTGTTTTATAATATGGTGTAGAACTTTACAATAAAGTGTTTAATAAATAAATAGGGATGCCATCTGCCGTAAGTGTTGTGATTTTAAGAATAAATACCCTGTTCTGTAAAAGTGAAATATTATGTTCCTCCGACCCACCGCGTCTTGACTTCGTTTTTGCTTAGCGTTCTTTCTGACTTTTTTTAGGGTTCTGTACCAAAATGGTAAAAAGGAACCCTTATGGTGTGACTCAGTCTGTCTGTTCTGTCTGTCACAGCTGGAACTACTAATGCTATCAACTTGAAATTTGGAACAGTTTTAGATGACGTTTGCCCAACTAGGTATTTTGCAAATAAGAAAGAAAATAAGAACAAAAATTCATATGTTTTTTTTGCAACAGGGACTGAAAGGGGGTCCTAAAAATTCGTGGGGCTACTAGGGCATGTGGGGTATTGTATGAAAGAGCGCTGTTTGCACATTCTCAAATATGATTTTTCTTTTTTTAGGCCGCACAGTTTTCGACTTTTGATGAAAAATGTTTAAAAAAATACCCCCACTTATCTCCGAAGTTTGCACAGATAAAAATCTGAAATTATTTTAAGTGATAGAAGTTTATGTATAAATTACAGGAAAATTAAAACGATGTCTCTAAATTGCACAGTGTTTCAGTAATCATCAACAAAAATTACATAGAGGCAAAATTGCCTCTGGGCAAAACATAGAGGATCTACTTATCCGTAACATCTCGCAAACTATTGTAATTTGACCTATGTTTACAAATAAAGCATTCTGATTCTGATTCCGATTCATAATATAAATAATGGTACGGAACCCTCGGTGCGCGGGTCCGACTGGCTCTTGACCGGTTTTATTATGTTTATCCTTTTTGTTTTATATGGTGTACAAATATACAATAATAGAACAATACATCTGCCATAAGTGTTGTGATTTTTAAAAAAATAGCTAACTTGTACCTACTGTAAAAGCGTATTCAAAGCTATTTATGACATCAAGTGCTGATTTTACAATTTACTGCAGCACTCATAATATGTCTAGCTTCTGCCCGCGACTTCGTTCGCGTGAAATTTTATGTTCAGTCCTCCGACCCACCGCGGCACATCGCATCGGCTGCCCGCATCTTGACTTCGTTTTCGCTTAGCATTCATTCTGACTTTTGTTTCTTTTTGCACGGCGCCTAAGTCTTCTACCGTGATGATAAATAAGCCTTTAGATAGCTTTCCTCAAGAATTGGGATATCAATTGCAAAAATATTTTTTCAAATCTGACTGGTAATTCTAGAGATTAGGGCATTCAAACACACAAACAAATAAGTAAGACTGGTTGTCAGACTTTCGGGCTTCTGACGACCCGTAACGACTGTCAAAGATCCACGAATGACAGCCGGGACCAACGGCTTAACGTGCTTTCCGAAGCACGGAGGATGTATGTAAAGATGGTCACCCATCCACGGACCAACCCCGGCAAGCGTAGCTTAACCTGTTGGATCGACCCGTGCGGCTGTTATTACTTAGCCACGAGCTCTTCGTCTCCTCACGACATCTGTGATAAGCAAGGCACATAATTGTCAAATTGCTCGTAACTAGGTGTTCAACAATTTATGTCAGGAAGTACACTACTTCAGGCATTCGTGTTTTCTCAAGTTTTTCCCAGGAACAAGTCGTTTTTCCATTAGCAAACAGTACATTAATAGTTCCTCCATCAATAATGTTGCATGTTGTAGGTCAAACGACTGAACATTACCGTAGAAAAACCACCTTCATTTGCTTTCGAATAATACAATTTCTTTCTGACATATGCCTCGCTAACACCATTTTAATCTAGTGACATACAGTGTATGAAAAAAAAAATAGCTGTTCCCTATATTTTGATTGCGTAGGTACGTAGGAAACAGCAGATTTTTGAAGTGAAAACTTCTTTCGGTGCATTGAGCGGTTTTTGGTAGGGGGAAATCTTATGGTTTCGGGTCACCGCATCACCGCGACACCTCGACACTGCGACATGCTATGCATTTTCACTTCTGTCGGCAGTCCTTATAATTGCCAATTTTTTTTTAATACATGGGAAAAGTTGGTAATATCAATTAATAAATAAAAACCGGTCAAGAGCGAGTCGGACTCGCGCACCGAGGGTTCCGTACCGATTTCTGAAAAAGTGTGCTATTCAGAGCCATCGTTTAATTTTTCCTGTAATCTTTACATAAACTTCTATCACATAGAATAATTTCAGATTTTTGTCTCTGCAAACTCAAACTTCAGAGATAAGGTGGGGGGGGGGAACGGTATTTTTTATTAAATTTTTCATCAAAAGTCGAAAACTATGCGGCCTAAAAAAAAAAATAGTTTAAGGATGTGCAGTGCAAGCAACGCTCTTTCATATGATACCCCACATGCCCTAGTAGTCTTACTTTGAATTTTTAAGACCAAGGGGGTCTTAAAAATTCAAAGTCAGTCCCTGTTACAAAAAAAAAAAAAATTTTTTTACTTCTTTATTATTTGCAAAACAGTTGGGTTAACGTCATCTAAAACTGTTCCAAATTTCAAGTTGATAGCATTAGTAGTTCTTGAGATATCCAGCTGTGACAGACAGACAGACAGACTGAGTCACATCATAAGGGTTCCTTTTTTACCATTTTGGTACGGAACCCTAAATATTACACTGGCTTAAAGTACCTATGTATGTCCCTCGTATACCCTAACATTCTGTACCTATAGCTTAAAAATGCCCTTAAAGATAGTGTAGGAACACACAGACTCACTTTTTAACCGACTTCCAAAAAGGAGGCGGTTCTTAACTCGACTGTTTTATTTTTTTATTCCGAACTTTATGAATTAATTTTGATGGTTATTTTTTTGTTTGGTAGGTCATATTTCAAAAGTGATCTTATATAAATTGTATTAACTTTGCTTGGGTAGTTTTTGAGTTAGCTTCGATAATACGTATTTAATCCACTTTGTGTATCTTGATGATGTTAGTAGTTCCTACCTGTCACTGTGTATAGATAGCAAGTAGGTAGTGATATACGAATTAGTGTGAGGTATATTAAAAAGTAAAAAAAAAAACCTTTTTTACAAACAAAAAAAACCGACTTCCAAAAAAAAATACTACAAATTGAAAAATAACTTTAATTGCAGAAGTCCGTGGCAAAAAACTAAAATACAGATCCAAAGAAACCGACTTCCGAAATTAAAGTTATTTTCACTTTGTAGTGTTTTTTTGGAAGTCGGTTGTTTTTTTTTTTTGTAAAAAACCTTTTTTTTTGTTTCTATAATATCAGTGTAGGCAGATTTTAGAAAGCAAACGGGCAGCACAGTCAAACCCGGTTGAAACAGAAATATTTCGCAGAAACCCTGCCCCTTGCCACGTAAGTACCAACCGGTCCACTAAAATGTCGCTTTACAGAATCTTACCAGCCGATTCCCAGCCAAATGTACTATGAAAACCTTCGAATTTTAATACGACCTGACGCGAATATCCTTTGGTAATGCAATAAACTTGCCTTACTAAATTGTAAGGCGGGGCCCGACGGCCGGGCTTGTCTCCTACGTTGTGAAAAGGGCCTAATTTAATCAGTTAAGCCGTCCATTACGGTATTGCAGGACCTGGGTTGTAGTGTAGAGAGAAACGGGGTTCAATGGGGTTTAAATAGTCGAGTTTATTTCAAAAGTTTCGGGGTGAAATGGAAGTATTTGGATCGCGATTTATTTTAATAGATAGAGGTTCTATTTTAGGGTTGGGATGGTGGCACGAGTTGGGTTTAAATTATGATATTATGGCCGCATTTGGTGTTTAGGAAAACCGTTACTAAAATACTTGTTTTGGTAGATAGAGTAGTTAATTTGTTTGTCAATTGGTTGATAACATTAGGGCCTATTTCCCGATGTCCGAATAGGCACTAAAACTTACCGCATAAATTCAAAAATGGAACAGAATTTGTATGAAGTTAATAGGAACTTAATCGTAGATGGTGAAACAGGCCCATATGTGCCCATATGCTTAAATAACTACACATATTAAAAAGCAAGCTATTTTACTTGTAAGTAGCACGCTCATTTACAGCATGCTCTACATGTAAAAAAGATTTAGTCGATCCATCAGATATTAAAAAATATTAGACACGTATTTTTTACTTTATCTATATAAATAAAAAGAGAAGTCCTGACTGACTGACTGACTGATTGACTGACTCATCAACGCCCAGCTCAAACCCTTGGACCTAGAAAGCTGAAATTTTGCACAGAGGTTCCCTTTATAATGTAGACAAGGAATAAGGAAGGAATTCTCGGTAGTATGTTCCCGTGGGATATTTTCCGACATCCACGCGGGCGAAACCGCGGCCAAAAGCTAGTGTCACATAAACAGAAATGTTTCCATCTAAAAGTTGAAGTGTCATTCTGTCAATAGTTTCATCCTCATAGCTAAATCTTAACAGATCTTTTATACGTATGTACGTTCCCGTGGGATATTTCCCGAAATACACGCGGGCGAAGCCACGGGCAAAAGCTAGTATTTAATAAAAACTGACTTAGATAAAAGGCATTAAAGTTGAGGACTGGGGGCTCGCTACGTCACAACTATAACAAACTACGTATAAAATCTAGCAAGGAGTGACGTCATGCCACATTTTAACTCAATGTATCGCCGTAATCTTTTCATTACGTAAAAAAGGCAAAAATACGTGTCCAATATTTTAAAAAATCTACATGACGGACAAAAACAAATAGTCATCAACCTTATATTGTGTGCTGCTATAAGTAGCATCTGGTCGAAATTAGCATGCTTTAATTAACATAAATGTGTATTACATCTTTTAAATCAAGCGACACAATAGCGTATTACAAACATTTTTGAAAAGTGTCTCAATTAGATTCTATAGTGCTAATAAGCCACAAAAAAACACAAAAGTTTTATTCAATCGATATGTGCCATAAAAAATGCATTTAAATTTTACATTTTCAAATTTCGCGCGAAAACGCTGGACGCAGTGGACGCCATATTATTGTTCTGTGGTTAGGACGTCAATTATTTATGCAAAAAAACACTTTTTACACGCTGATCAGTTGACAGTTGACATTGACACTTTTTAATTTACACATCGTCGTTATGACGAAATAACATGGCCATGGCGGCTACTTTCATGAAGTTAGAAAACAGATTAAAAAACTGCAAACTTTGAATTGAATTTTAAAATTTATAGTGTTATTTTATGAACTAAAACTAACATTTTCCGACTGCTTTTTGCCTAAGCTATCTAAATAATATATTTTTAGATTTTTTCTCATCTACTAAAATACAGTATTATAAGGAATAGTATATACTTACTGCTTATTTGTACTGCTAAGGTATGAAAATAAAACCCAATCTACAAAGGATATTCAATTAAATACGATGAAGTGAAAATTACTTAACTGAAGCATTTAAGACCCCTGTTAAAGGTGAAAACAACCTAATCTATATGCAGATAAAGTCTAATTTTCAAGAACAACAGAATAAATTGTTTGGTACCCTAAGTTCTCATGGCATTTACAGATGTCTGCAAAGTGGAGATAATGTTGTTCTGAATTATTACGTTGCAGTCACAAGGTATCTGTAATGTATTCTTACTCTTTCACTTAATAGGAAATTAGGAATGCTATAAAACCTTGAGGCTTAATATTCTTTAGATCTAGAAATAATGATTCTATTTTGATCTTTCACTTATGATTAAGAATGACATGCCTAGCCTTTTCCCAACTATGTTGGGGTCGGCTTCCAGTCTAACTGGATGCAGCTGAATACCAGTATTTTACATGGAGCGACTGCCTATCTGACCTCCACAACCCAGTTACTGTGGGTAATACGATACCCCTTGGCCCTTTGTATAAAACTGGTTGTCAGACTTTCGGGCCTCTGACGACCCGTAACGACTGCCCTCAAGTGTCTGAGTTTGGCTAATTTTAGACCCAAAACCCCAGCGAGTGGGGAGGGTTGGGGGTTAATTGCGAACCCCATAGGTTCACAACTATTGATGATGATATGTTTTCCATCGGATGATGTTTTTTTACGTTTATATATATGTGATCTAAGCTTATTTTTTTTTTTTTTTTTTTTATTTATCCTTGGACATTTCACACAACGCCATCTAGTCCCAAGCTAAGCAACCTAATGCTTGTGTTATGGTAACGAGATGGCTGATAAACTACTTATATACATTTTTTTTCTGTAAATACATATATATTATAGATAGAAAAACACCCAGACTCGGAACAAATACTTGTAGGTCGTACAAATATTGGTTCCGTGCGGGAATCGAACCCGCGACATGCTGCGCAGCAGTCAATCGCTCAACCACTGCGCCAACCGTGTCGTCAACCGTTATATACCTATTATGTAAAGTTTTGTCCTTTTGCACACTTTGGGTGCATTTCACACGCGGGGGGGGGGGGGGGGAAGGAGGGGTTAGCTACGAACTCCATAGGTTCACAACTACTGATGATGATTGGTTTTCCATCGGAAGATGTTTTTTTACATTTATATGTGATATAAACTTATATACCTAACAAAAAAAGGTTTTTTCTTATGCACACATGGGGTGCATTCGACACTTGAGGGGTTAAAGATCTTTCCGAGACACGGAGGGGTCTCGATATGTAAAAATGGTCACCCCTCCACAGACAAACCACGGCAAGCGTAGCTTAACCTGATGGATGGACCCGTGCGGCTGTTATTACTTAGCTACGAGATGCTCGATGAATGTAATAATAATGTATACTGCGTTAATATACGTTTTATAAAACTTCAGCATTGTAAAGCATCTTATATTCTTCTTTCTATACCGGATGACTTATTTACTGTCTCGAAAAATATTGGGTATATTAGGTGATCGGAGTTGAAGCCTATGGCATAGGTACCTAACTTTAAAAAAAAAAAAAAAAAATTAAAAATTCAAATCATATGCAGGCTGCATATGATTTGAATTTCGATATTATTAAACGGTGTATTATTTTTTTTCAAAATTTCTGTTTTTCTGTTATAAAAATGAAAATTTTACATCGAATTTGTTTATTTCTATTGGTACTTAGATAATTTTTTCTGTCTAAGCTATTAAAAAAAAAAACTAGGTATGCCATAGGCTTCTACTCTGTTCACCTAATATACACAATTTCTTTCGAGACGGTAAAAAAAGTCATCCGGTATAAATAAACATACATAGACTGCTAAAACCATAACCCTTCCTTTTGGCTTTCCCGTAGTCGGGTAAAAAGAGAAGTCCTGCCTGACTGACTGATTGACGGACTCATCAACGCCCAGCCCAAACCCTTGGACCTAGAAAGCTGAAATTTTGCACAGATGTTCCCTTGATAATGTAGAGAAGGAATAAGGAAGGAATTCCCGGTAGCAGGTTCCCTTGGGATATTTTGCAAAGAGGTTCCCTTTATAATGTAGACAAGGAATAAGGAAGGAATTCCCGGTAGTACGTTCCCGTGGGATATTTTCCGACATCCACGCGGGCGAAACCGCGGGCAAAAGCTAGTGTCACATAAACAGAAATGTTTCCATCAAAAAGTTGAAGTCTCATTCTGTCAATAGTTTCATCTTCATAGCTAAATCTTAACAGATCTTTTATCAGACAGAATTCACCTGCTTCAGAATACGGGGTTCGTGCTTAGAAACAGTACCGAAACGACAAAGCAACTGAATGCCCCGGTACAGCTGGCAGTGGCAGTTTTACGACAGAGGCACAAAATCCAGTACTTTGTTTCACTGAACCAACGAACAAAATCTTTGTTTATCCAGTAACTCGCCAAACCAACCCCGACATAACAGAAAAACAAAAGAAAAAACGCTCCTAAGTGTATTATTCCTCAATTCCCGGTATATGGAAATTGGGACAAAGTAAACCTTCATGCAAAGTAATATTTTGTTACTTGTGTTGTTTTGCCACGCAGCGGCGGGTTGCCAAAATGTGGCTTTTGTTAACGTCAGTCAAGCGTCCGTATTCTGCAATATATTAGAGGAGGGTAGAATGCGCTTTGTTGTACGTTAGATGGATGGGCGATACTATTAGTTGAGACTACGTTTAGAACGGGATTTTGGAAAAAAGAAACGAAAATATACATTTTGCTTCTTTTTTTTTTATTGAGCATACTGTGTTTTTATCAAACGAGCCCAAACTCGGTAGGGTTGCGCCGTTTATCAAACGAGCCCAAACTCGGTAGGGTTGCGCCGTTTATCAAACGACCCCAAACTCGGTAGGGTTGCGCCGTTTATCAAACGAGCCCAAACTCGGTAGGGTTGCGCCGTTTATCAAACGAGCCCAAACTCGGTAGGGTTGCGCCGTTTATCAAACGAGCCCAAACTCGGTAGGGTTGCGCCGTTTATCAAACGAGCCCAAACTCGGTAGGGTTGCGCCGTTTATCAAACGAGCCTAAACTCGGTAGGGTTGCGCCGTTTATCAAACGAGCCCAAACTCGGTAGGGTTGCGCCGTTTATCAAACGAGCCCAAACTCGGTAGGGTTGCGCCGTTTATCAAACGAGCCCAAACTCGGTAGGGTTGCGCCGTTTATCAAACGAGCCCAAACTCGGTAGGGTTGCGCCGTTTATCAAACGAGCCCAAACTCGGTAGGGTTGCGCCGTTTATCAAACGAGCCCAAACTCGGTAGGGTTGCGCCGTTTATCAAACGAGCCCAAACTCGGTAGGGTTGCGCCGTTTATCAAACGAGCCCAAACTCGGTAGGGTTGCGCCGTTTATCAAACGAGCCCAAACTCGGTAGGGTTGCGCCGTTTATCAAACGAGCCCAAACTCGGTAGGGTTGCGCCGTTTATCAAATGAGCCCAAACTCGGTAGGGTTGCGCCGTTTATCAAACGAGCCCAAACTCGGTAGGGTTGCGCCGTTTATCAAACGAGCCCAAACTCGGTGGGGTTGCGCCGTTTATCAAACGAGCCCAAACTCGGTAGGGTTGCGCCGTTTATCAAACGAGCCCAAACTCGGTAGGGTTGCGCCGTTTATCAAACGAGCCCAAACTCGGTAGGGTTGCGCCGTTTATCAAACGAGCCCAAACTCGGTAGGGTTGGGCCATTTCATTACTGATTTCCTGTGGACACCTTCATCAGCTCTGCTCGATAGTAACAAAATATAGCATTGTCACCGATTTTACATACGTACGCCAAATTTCAGCTCAAACAAACACCGGGAAGTGGATCAAAAACTTGCAAATGAAAAGGACAATATACGAACATTGCCAGTTAGATACTAAAAGCTTGTAAAAAATTGCAAAACTCTTCAACTTTCTGGCAATATCCATCAAAAAAATCAAGCCAGAAAGGATACATAACTTTCTTTAAGCACACTCTGCCACTGACACATAATATTCATACTTTTTCTCCTAAAAGAAATCGAAGGCGAAGAGCACTTACGATTCACTTCGTCAGCAATACCCCGAGGCGCGGGCACGAAGGCCCGCCGCGTCCTAATATCGGAAAAAGTCCTTGATTTAGGTAAGAACTTAGATCCCGATGCTCCAATCAGATGGAACTTTACGGAGATCCAGGCCATTAAACTCTTAGTTAAAAGAGGTCATTGTAAGTGCGGGATTATAAGTAATAGCGGGTGGAAAACGGTGTATTTTATTTTTAACTAGCTGACCCGGCGAACTTCGTACCGCCTAACAGTCAATGAATGTCGTGTTACCTTTTAGCTGAACTAATTTAGGCTTTGATGAACGTAATACAATGATACAAAATAAAAATACAGATAGATATAAAAAAGTATTTTATTATGATAAATAATACGTGTCAGCAAAAAATGGCTGAATTAAACGATTAACTCTTTTCATTCCCACTTCCCGTTCCCCTTCTCTCCCTCACCACCCCGACCCTCCCTCTCCCCCTCACCAACCCCTTTCCTCCCCCTCACACCTCACCAGGTCTTCCTCCTCTCCTCACCAACTCCTGCCCCTTTCTCCTCCTTCCAGCATCCTCCCCTCTCCCTCCTCACCATACCTCCCCTTCCTCTCCCCTTCATTCACTCTCTAATTACAACCTCCCCTCGCCCGTTGAGGAACTTCTATTCAAATCTGCTTAATACACCTTTCAACCTTTTTATTTCTTTAAAAAAAATACAGACAAAAGTTTAGTCACCCTTTTTAAATAGTTTACACAAAATACATTTCTGAACGCATGCATAAATGTCAATCACAGTATTTGACAGGATGACAGGAGGAAAACAAATGTTTGACAGGTACGAAACAAAGGAACATAATTAAATGGAAAATGATTCATTTTCATAATTATGTATTCATTAAGTTTTCATTGTTTTTAAAATGTATTTTGCTATTCAGGGCGGAGACAAATCCAACGAAACAAAAACCATGAAAATTGATCCAGCCGATCTCGAGTTATAAGTGTTGTAACAAACCCGTCTTTGTTTTATATATAGATAGATTTCAATTTTGATCGTTGGGAGAAATGTGTTGGATGTATCTGTTTGTGTGATTTTGTATTCTATACGGTTAATTTCTTCGGCGCGTTTACAACTGTTGTATAGTTGTGTTAGAATCGTTTTCAGATTCAGCCCAAGTCTTAATGGGCAGTTTAACAGTACCAGCGTATTAGAGTGCCAAATTGGGAACAGTTACGCCTTTTAGATAAAAACTTTGTAGATGAGGAAATATACGATGATAAAATATACAATTACAATTTTTTTAAATAAAATAATAGACGTTATTATCAAACGACTAAAAAATTTCAAAATATTTTATGTCACATAAACCACCATAATTTTATATAACCGCCATGGGCACTTTTGAAACGTCAGAAGCTAGGTGCACGGTTCCAATTGGTCGTTTTCTGAGCTGGCAAGAAACTCTCGGTTAGTCTTTTAAAAATGATTATGTTTTCAATATCTTCATATTACCTACAGTATTAATTGGTATGAGAGGATCTGACAGTGTAGGTCTATCAGTATAGCATTTATCCATATCTAAAGCATAGGAGACTATATGACAAATACTTTAAAGAAAAGCCTTCAGACTTCGTCAACTCAAACACAAGAAGATGCGGGCAGCAAAATAAGTCAGTAATAGTTGAATACGAAATTCTGGAATTAGTGTCAAAGTTAGACGAACTTTAAGCCTCAGAGGTCGCGTCAGACAATTTAAGTTTCTTAGCACACAACTTTTGTCACATAATAAATGGTAGATGAGTCGGGACGAGCTGTGATTACTGCAAGGTGAACATAGATAGAATACACAAGTCTGTAGTAACAAAGCCAGCATTTTTTTTTATTATTTTTATTATGTGCCTGATGTGTACCACTGCCGGGCAAGGGCCTGAAGCATGTTGTCATGATTCAATGTTGTACTTCTACATTAAGGCGCAGATTTCCTGAAAACGATCAAAAAGGTGGTTTCTTAAAGCTGCGTATCTCATAAACCGTAAATAATTTTGCCATGTAAAAAAAATATGATATTTTCAAGTCCTTTTCGCATACAGTGATGGAAGCCAAAACATAATTAAACATACTTTAATGCACCAAAAAAATCTATAAACATACCTCCTAATAATCTTTAAAAGCTGTTTATCCCTTCATTAGCAATTATAATTATAATTAAAAATATACCATGAAATGTCAAATTCCAAACTGCATCCAGTGATGGATTACTTTTTATTAAATAGTTAATTTCTAATTTTATATGATTTTATTTGCACTTTTACGACATAATTCCGGTGCGCGTGAGAATCTTCTATCTCGTGCGTCAAACTAGACAGCCATAAAGCCATTTCACTTACACACCGAGCTAAACCAAGCTTGGAACCAGGGCCTTAACTAATATGCAGTAACATAATGACGTATGAATTTGGGTCATTAGCTGACAGTATAAATACTTTGTAATGCTTTAGACATTTGGCTTTGCTATGGAGACTACCGAAATATAAACTTATTCAACACTACACGCTGAGTTTCTGTTGTCTTCGAGAGCTCCTTCATCGACCTATTACAGGCCTCCATCTTTCTATTTTTTTCTCTGTCTTTTGCAATTTGAACTCAATCCTTTAAAATATAAGCTGGCCTCTTATTTTATTGATAAACTAGCTGTGCCCCGCGACTTCATTCGGTTGGAAGTCGTAAAATACAAAATATACTAAATAATATAACAGCCACATTTTAATAAAACTCCCTCGTCCCCCGACCCACAGGGTTGTATCGCAAATATTATTTCGTAATCGCTTTACGTTCGTTCAGACTTTTTTTTCTTTTTGCGCGGCTCCTAAGGGTCGTAGCGTGATGTTAAATAGCCTATAACATCCTCGAGAATTGGGCTACTAAATGCAAAAATATTTTTTTCAAATCTGACATTTTGTTCACAATGTCATGGGTTTTTTTTTTGCGCGTAACCCTAATTATTTTTCAAAATAAAAGTAGCCTAAGCTACTCCTTATAACATCAGCTACCTGTTAGTGAAAGTGTCGTCAAAATTGGTCCAGCCGTTTTGGAGATTAACCGGAACAAACAGACAGACAAAAAATTTTTTTTTTTGTTAGAGTACCGTATATACTTTCTTAAACATTTAATAAAAAGCTGTTATTTTTGACATTACAAACAACATTTTTTTTTATATTTTCTTTAATTTTATTTATTTGTTAAGATAAATGTGTCAGTGTTACCACTGACGTGCAGCCTACTGTACACCATTATAAATTACAATTGAATTTTTGAGAGTGTCACAATGGGCGGTCTTTTCGCTCAAACCGATCCTTTACAGATAATCTACTATACGTATTGTTACGTATTTGAATTTAAAAGTATTCTATCTTTTAGCTACTTCCAATTACTTCTATGAAATGATCAAAAGCTTAACCTGAATCTGTTGTTAGACTCCTTTTTCTTCCAATAACTTTCTTTAGACTTATTTAATTCGAAAGAACTACTGACCTAGGTTTTTCCTCACAACTGGACAACCGTACGTCGCTTGTTGCCGCGTCACCAGTCCTGACTCTATGAGACCAAAACTACAAACGTAGTTTACAGAGACATTTTTATTTTAGTTGTAGTATCTTATGACGTAAGTATCCACGCGAACGAAGTCTGTTTAATATTTATCTGCCTCGAAGAAAGATTATCTTGGGTATGTAATTCTTAATGTAAGTCTAAGAATTTATCTATATGGTCCATTGTTTCTAGATACAGAAGACAAATTACGCTTTCATTCGTCAGAAACTTTCACATATAAAGAGCGATCATTTATCACGTACACTCCCTACTTAACTACTTTGGTTCTGATAAAATTATCAATAGGGGATTAACTACACTTATTCAGCTGAATTCAGCTTTTGTCCGTAGAAAAAAAAAACAGTTACGTATGTCATGTGCAACATTAGTTTTTGTTTACACTAAACCCGAAAAGGGGTCATTGTACTCATCATTTTAAACAAATTTTTCTATGGTACCAACCTTGAAATCGCAAAAAAAAAAATCAGCTGTTCAGTACATTTTGACGAGTTTGATGTAGAGAAATGTACTGAACAGCTGATTTTTTTTTCGCGATTTCAAAGAAACCCATAGAAAAAATTGTTCAAAATGATGAGTACAATACAATACTACTATACTATAGAGAAGTCTTGACTGACTGACTGACTAACTGACTGACTCATCAACGCCCAGCCCAAACCCTTGGCTCTAGAAAGCTGAAATTTTGCACAGAGGTTCCCTTTATAATGTAGACAAGGAATAAGGAAGGAATTTCCGGTAGTATGTTCCCGTGGGATATTTTCCTACATCTACGCGGGCAAAGCCGCTGGCAAAAGCTGGTTACATACAAAACTATTTTTTTTCTGTGGGCAAACACTGAATTTAGCTGAATTAAGCTAAGTAAGCATAATTAGTCGCTAAATATTACAACCAATTTTAAAAGCTATCCATCCATCAATTTCAAAGGCTTTTGTTTGGGCAATTTGTCACTAAAGCCAAATATTGTTAAAAATAAACCAAACTACATTTTTACCTTTCCGAAATTATCCCCATTTCCTTTTATATCTATAAGTTTTCTCGGAAGCACGTTACCGGAGCGGGACCCACACAATCATCCCTTCTTATTGACCTGTTTAAATATTGAGCACTTACCTCAGCGTTGACCGTCGGCGGCATTACAATTTTCTTCTGCGGCGGCGATCTTAGCACCACATTTTCGTCCCTTATTATAATCTGTGGTTCCATAGCTAGCAGTTTTTTCTTGCATTCTTGCATTTGGAGACATTCCTTCTCTTTTCTTGATAGCACTGATTCCGAGGATGCGTGTTTTGAGGAGCACAGTGATGTGTTTTTGCTTGATAGTTTTAAACTGTCTATTGATGCCGTCATTTTAGTAGTTTCTTTGCCGTTTGATGACGCCATCTAGGATTATTTTTGCACTTTTATGAATTTAGGTGTAATTAGTTTGTAGGTATTTCTTTAGTTTTTATGGTATTTTTTTAAAGATTTTCTTGCTTTCACTTTTTTGTTTTAGATAAGTTTTAGAATCATGAAGAATTATTGTGGTAATTAAAATTAGTATTATTTTATTAGCTTTTATTTTTTTAAAAACTTTTATTTAACAACACATAGGAATACTCTGAACTTTTCGTTTAAACACGGTTTGAAATTGTACTGAAATTAAAAAAGAGTTTTGTAGTACCTACTAATATTCATAGACTTCCCAATTTTAGGACATCCACTAGGTAATTTACCAAGACCTTAAAAATTACTCCGTTTACCAAAAATAATAAATTCAGACTACCATTAAAATAATAATTTTAAATGGAGCTATTTAACAAATTTTGCGGAACAAATTTACCGACCCGACCGTTCCAACAATCGTTTTTATTTTAAGATTTAATTTAGGACCCATTTTTGTACCTTTTGGCAGAGGGCTCGGGGGAATTAGGGTAATGACTTGTACTACGGGAATGGGGGTAACATCGTCAGTGGGGTAATTACCGTAGTTTGTGATACACGTTTGAGGTTGGCTCAGGGGAACTGCAGCCTCGGTTACTGATTGTCCTTTGTCGTCGTATAGACGAAGTTGAAATTTAGTTATGTCTCGAACATAACATAGTTATCTGGCATCTATCAGACTACAGGCTACCAGTGTGCAGGCGGCTTTATTTTTATTACACACACAGTCAATAAATAGAATAAACAAGTACCATTATAAACCAATTCTGATTGTTGTTTCCCGATTTTTTTTCTCCGAGAAACACCTGGGTAGGTAGGTACTTTTAATTTCAGGAAATCAAAAGGTGAATATTTATAGATTTCGAGTAATGCGAAATTAAGTGCTTTTATAGTTTTACGTCATTTAAAACCTTTCATGTAACTCTATTATTTCTGAATACATTAAAAATGCAGTACTTCCGAGCAATATTCCCTTTGGGTGCTTTCCGGGTAATTTTCTATTGTACTTAGTAGTTTATTCCTGGTGAATGAAACAAAATAGCTAGATGCATGAAAGGGGTTCTAATTCCTAGAGCAAGCCCGTAGCTGGAGATTCCTAGAAATTACTTTACAAGCTTGGAGATAATCGACGAAATTTGCGTTCTACCAGGGTTTTGACGAGTTCTTAAACGTAGTGTATTCGATAGTGTTATTAGTTCAATATCTTGAAGAAGTCGCGTTTCTGAGCAATTAGTTATGGAGGAACTTGGATTGAACTTTTTTAAATAAATGTTATAAATGGATATTGATAAGTCACCACCTCAGATTACCTAATACATAAGTACCCTATGTTCGCAATCTAATACATAAGTATCCTACGTTCGCAATCTAATACATAAGTACCCTACGTTCGCAATCTAATACATAAGTACCCTACGTTCGCAATCTAATACATAAGTACCCTACGTTCGCAATCGAATACATAAGTACCCTACGTTCGCAATCTAATATCTAATTTCCAAACATGTAAACAAAAATGACACGTTTTGGAAAAATAATTTACTGTCCACACATAAAGTTCAGTTCCCATTACAACATAAAAATAATCGGGTTCCGTACCTCAAAAGGAAAAAACGGAACCCATATAGGATCACTCGTGTGTCTGTCTGTCTGTCCGTCTGTCACAGCCAATTTGCTCCGAATCTAATGGACCGATTAAGTTGAAATTTGGTACACATATGGATTTCTGTGACCCAAACACGTACGGCTAAAGTAAATAAATGAATTTTGAATATGGGGGTCACTTTTTAGGGCAATTAATAAAAAAAGTTTTGCAAACTGTACCTTGTGATATATCAAATGAAAAGGATTATATGTATTTTATAATTTTAAAATAAATCGTTTTAAAGTTATTTACGAAAATAGACGAAAATTGACCATTCCACCCCCTCTTATCTCCGAAACTACTGGGCTTAAAATTTTGAAAAAATACAGAAAATGTTCTATACCTGTAGACTACAGAAAAACCTATAAGAAGTTTGTGGTCTTAAAGTAACATGGTAAATCTCTCAATATTGTGAGTACAAACTTACATTTACTGTTGGAATGTATGGAAGAACATGTTTTTCAACTATAATGTTTGTTTTTGGGATAATTTCATCCCAACTACGGAACCCTTCATTGTGCGTAATCCGACACGCACTTGGCCGATTTTTAAGAATATATATTGTTCTGTGTTTAGATAGAAATACCTAACATCAAATTGGAAACAAGGATTTTAATATGTATAGTACGTATAGTCACCCACTGCATGCGTACGCGATCATCTATCCTAACACTAAACTCGCGAGTTGTTTATACTCAGATTTTTAATTGTTTGATATAAAGTGATGTTGAGCAGATATTAATTTGATATTGAAGATATTTTTGTCCCATTTTAGAGGTTAATGTTAAACAGATTTTTCTCACGATCGCTCATCTATATTTGGAAGCCCATACTTAAAAATGGAGAATTAAAGGTATTCAATAGGAAACTTTTAAGTTGCCTTGAGAGTTTGAGTAGATAGTGCTTTTTATATCTAGAGTCATAGTATTCAAAATATTTCTGTGTGTCTGCTTTAATAACCTAGTTAGCTAAATTAATAATAACTTTTAAAACCGCTAAACAGCGCTAAATAAACCAAATCACGGAACTAAATAATTCAATCCGTCATTTGCAACAATAAAACAAAAGCCAGAGTAAAATGTACAGTGAGTCGCTGTCACAGTTAAAATATTTGCAGCGTTAAAAAAAATAAACCTTTCACGCAGCGGGATTCGGTGCACAGTTTGATATCGTCGGAAAAAACGTGGAATTTATTTCCCATTTGCTGTGTTTTTCCACTGTGGCGCGTTACGTCATTCGAAAAGAAAATTTTCTAGTCTTTCCAACCGACGGATTTTAATTAAAATTGGATAAAACTTTAAAGAAGAATTTGGCTGTTTTTTAGAGGATGGGTTTCAACATTGATGATATTTTCTTGCCGAAGCAAGAAAATATCATCAATGTTGAAAATCAATGTTAAAACGATACCGAAGTATCGTTTTAAAAAATTCCAAAAAGGTGTCTTTAACGTGGAAGGCATATTTCTATAAAAAGTAACAATAACTTATCAGTCGCGATTACATTGCATCTTAAACCCTACACTCCTTGTAATGGAGTTCAGATTTACACACATAAGTATATACGTATAGACAAGTGTATTATTTACAAAAAAAGTCGTTGTCGAGACGAATCAAACGAGCCCAAACTCGATAGGGTCTGTAGCCAACTTTCGGCTCCGTCATCAGATCAACTCAATGGTACCAAAATATTGCATTGTCACCGATTTTACACACGTAAGCCAAATTTCAGCCCAATCGAACATAGGGAAGTGGGTCAAATTTAACTTGTAAATTTTTAAAAAGACAATATACATACGTACATTGAAAGCTTGTAAAAAGAGAACCTACTCACAATGTATAAGTTCCTTTCAAGATATCAGCAAAAGGTCTGAATAAGCAATACATCTTGAAGAATGATCGCCAAGAAAGATTACTATTCACCCAAAGAACTAGTGGACTTATAAAAATGTAGTAACATCCCTTTGTGACGTTGACAAGGGGATGAAAGGGGGACTCTTGTACCCCACGTCAGGTGCCCATCATATACGTACGCAAAGTGAGTCAATTGCAAGGAAAGGGTATTGTGGGCACCTCAGGAGCGGGTTGACTAATCATGCTAAAAATAGGCTAGCCTATTTTAGTCGAGTGAAATGTTTTTGAAGAGTTTCTGTCGATATCAGCGTCAGAATCGTTGTTTTGGCCGTAAAACGATGTGACATGATTTTGATCATGGCTTCTCGTACTAAAATAACATAACCTTCCTTTTTGCTTCGCCGTAGTCGGTTAAAAGAAGCGAAGTTAAAGCAGTATAAACCGGTTTTAAACCAAGCAAAGGGCGCATCGCGCTCTAGGCCGGAAGTCACACCTACACTATCTATGTGCACTCACACAAATGCAAAGCTCAGCTTAGGACTCGCGGACTCGGGAACTTCGCTGAAACGTGTTAGATTTTATCGTATCGTGTGCTACAATGGATTAGCTCTTTTAATTATTTAACGCCGTCACGTCGGGAAATCAGCAATTTCTTTGAAAAAATGAAGGCAATCTATTTTCTAAGTGAGTCCCATCGAGACCTATCAATATTCATAGCGGTTTCTTTTGGGTTTTTACTTTTGTAATACTTATAAGAGGATGTGTTTTGCCAACTGGAACATTAAAGTTGATTTGATTGGTAGAATTTTTAGGTATTTGTTGTTCTGTATTAAACGCAAGGAACCAGGAAGTATGGCAGAAAAAAGGGGGGTGCCTATACCCAACAATGGGTGTTGCAGGCTGAGAAGATGTTGCTCTTGACTTTTTTTTGGATGGGTACCCACCTTACAGTTATTTTCCATACACAACAAATGTTTATACTTACACATATCTAGTGTACCTTATTGTTCCGGCTCTGGTTGTGTGGGTATTCAAAAAAAAAAATAATATTTTTTTTTTTTTCTTTATAATCTTTATTTAAGATTACATGTGAAAATTGCAATGTGTTTTAAGTACACGGATATTATAATTACTAACAGTATCTTCACATTGAACGTAGGCGTTCGTTTCGACACATACGCGGCGTAACCATGACGCGTGACGTCAACCTTCACCTCATGCGAAAATGGGTGCCTTCACCCTATCTTTAGTGATCCTACAGTAACCATAAAATTATGCAATTGTAGTGTCATAAGCCCCCAGTTCCAGTACAATGACGTCATGTCAACCCACGTATGCAATAGGAGGCTGCCAAGATTTGTCGCCAAATTACACTACAGTCCGCGAGGCTTAAGCTGAGCTTTGCATTTTTTTTTTTTTGTTTATTTTTCAAAGAATAGTTTACACATTAGTTTTTAGCTTAGGTATAGGCATAGACTTATAAAAAAAGATGGACTCCGCGCTGCGCATATCGAAAGTGAAGCACAGTAAGTATGCCGGGACCGTTTGTACAAACACGCCTCGCGCACACATTTACATCATAGTATGCCGACCGGCTGCCATTACGTGACACGAGCGACGGCGTCTTTGCAGGTACTCAAATCACGCACACATAGAACGGTACGGTGCTTCACTTTCGATATGCGTGGCGCGGAGTCCATCTTTTTTTATAAGTCTATGGGTATAGGTATACTTGGCGTCAGGTCAGGCGTCAACATTTGTGTGAGATAGTGATAGTGCACATAGATAGTGTAGGTGTGACGTCGGGCATTGAGCGCGATTTGTCCTTTGCTATGACCAAAACCATGTCGCATCGTACTCAATACTCAATATATGTATTTATTTGCATTCCACAATGTTAGCATAGGTGGTAGGTACATTATAAATTATACATCATTTTATATACATCATTGTGGACCCTGTCGGGCCCAGCAAAAATAGGATATAGGAAGAGGGTTATCATATTATTATTTGAAAAAGTAAAATATAAAAGTTTTTCTACTAGGTACTCACTTCAACTTTTATTTCATTATTAGTTTTGGTATTTATTCATTTTTAATTAAGTATTAATTTAATTTATCATTAAAATATTCATTAATATTATAATAACATTTATGGATTAGATATTGTTTTAGTTTATTTATAAATATATTAAATTTTTGTTCATCTTTAACTGCTTCGGGTAATTGTAAAACGGGTAATTGTAATTGTAAAACGATAACACGATTGAAGATTTTGTCTTACGTAAAACGATAAGACAAACATTTTGGTCATGCGCTCTCGTACCATTTTGGTGATCACTCACGCAAATGTAAAGCTCAGCTAACGCCTCGCGGACTGAACCTGCCTACATTTTGTTTAAGCGTTACCTATTTGGATCAGATATATTTTGTACGTTTTAAGCAATAGAAACTATCTCGCAATTCTTACGAAAAGTTTACTTTATTACAGTATTTGATTTACTGTGACTTTTAACAAGCTACCAAAGGTTTTTAACAAAAATACCGTCGCTGGGTTTTACAGCAAAGAAGTACCACCAATCGGCTGTTTCAAATATCGTAACATCAGGACTGTATTTCTCGCACGGTCGGGCAGAGGTGTATAAAATACAGGGTGTAAGTGTAAACAGTGGCAATCTTTTAAGGGGTCATTGTACTCATCATTATGAACAACTTTTACTATAGGGCCATACCTGACATCGCGAAAAAAAAATGAGACGTTCCCTACATTTTGACGAATTACCACACTAATATTATAAAGGCGAAAGTTTGTGAGTGTGTGTGTATGTTTGTTGCTTCTTCACGCTCAAACGGCTGGACCGATTTGTATGAAATTTGGTATGTAGATAGCTTATGCCCTGGATTAACACATAGGCTACTTTTTATCCCGGTCTACGCGGGTGAAACCGCGGGGCGCAGCTAGTCGAACATAAATGTACTGAACAGCTGATTTTTTTTCGCGATTTCAGGTTTGGTTTCATAGTAAAAGTTGTTCATAATGATGAGTACAATGACCCCTTATAATATTGCCACTGTTTACACTTATACCCTGTATACACCTGCACATTTTGCCAGTTTTAACTCCCATGTAATCTCAATCCCTACTATTAAGAAAATGTCTAATGGAAAAAAACCCAATAACTCATTGCCGACCTATATTGCACACCTACATCTAAATTGAGACAACTCAAAAATCGTTAATTTTGAGTTATGTTTGAAAAACAGTGATTATCGATAAAAATGATTGAATTTTAGCTTCGGTTTGTATACAGTGACAATTTACAAGCTATTTATTATATAGAATCAAATTAAATTGTGTAACTTCCCTAACAAAAAATGCAGATATAACTACGTTTTTATCGTCTCCTGAAAAATGACCTTTTTTGAGTTCTCTCAGGTGTGCGATATATTGAACCCAGGCAGGACCTAAGTAAAAAGCAAACTATCTTACTAACAGACTATCTTATTCTATTCTAGCAGAGAGTAGAACTTTTTCATAACCCTACCATTTTACTAAAGGAAATCTCTTGGAAACTGTCCGATAAGATAGCGGAAATTTTCCAAGCAATATTTCGGAAGGGCCACGTATAAAAGTGGTATCGGTAAACAATAAGACGGGTTGTTAGTTCGGCGTCACTGATAACAATCAGTCAACCCGTTTATTTCACTAGTGCTATAATATAACTCTTGTGTGGGAAAGTACGCAGCTGCGTTTCTTTTATACGCAACTACTTACGAGTAGCATTTGCCCGTGACTTTCTTGACATATTGTTCAAAATAATTCCGTTGGTTTTTATAAATGAACAGATTTGTACTTTTCAGCATTCAATGTACCGAAATTCAAGCCGGTATCGTTAATTTTGTGGAAAATGGCAACGGAAGATCGTTTTTACAATATAAACAATCCATAATTTTCAAAAAAAAAAAAAAAAAACACTATCTTTCAACAGATAACTACTATCATTTGAAAAAAGAAACTGTCTATATTTATGTCGTAGTTAATATTAGTTATATTTGATTTGGTTTAGTAATGTCACAAAATGAACCGAAAAACAGCATAATTTTGTCCGATTTGCAAACACCCCTTTTTTTTTTTTTTTTTTTTTTTTTTTGAGGGTGGGAAATCATCAAATAACTTCTCCCGCTCTGGGTGGAGCGGAAGGGCGTGTCAGACTTTTACTGACTAAAACCCACCCGTGTTCCTTCAGTTGCCTATGCCAGGGCCGCGGTAACCCCTTCGGACAACCCGCGACCCCAGCGGCGTCGGCCCTATTGGACCCCGTCACTTGCTGACATCTCTTTGAGGCGCGCGTGGAACACAACGCGCCGTCGACTCGGGCCTGGGTGCCTACTCTCTAAGCACGAAGCCCGTAGTTTCGGCCTTCGTTACGGGCGTTTCTTACTCCGTATCACCTACGGATGGATGATTGGTTCGGGGCCCGAACGAAGTATGAATGACAACATGATTTGCCAGTTGTCCCTACTCCCGATGTGTTGTTGCCCGTCCGAAAAATTAAACTTTTATACTTGTTTTAATGGATCGTAATGTCAGACGGACGGATAAACGGACGGATGGAAAGACGGACGGACTTAGGGAGTAGGCCCCCTGGTCCTTACCGGACGGCGAGCTACCCGCTGCTCACCGTCCGCAGGCCCGCGCCTACGGTGGCCGGAAATCGCCATGCGATTCCCGCCGCCCAGGGCGTCTCCTGCGGTTGCAAACACCCCTTAAGTACGGTTCTGAAATTATTTATTCAACCAACCAGAATGAAGTAGAGCTAATTACACTGATGAGAATTGGCTGAGATACGAGTAGAATGATGTATCGGATAGCAAAAAATTTTTACAAGTACTTTCCAACTTTTCAGAGATTTTTTTGACATTCATAGTTAATATTATAAACTAGTTGACCCGGCAGACGTTGCCCTGTCCAAATTTAACTGTCAAACTGTATATCGTAGAAAGAGAAAGTGTCAAATCTTAGTGTCAAACCTGCGGATGCATCAAGTAGTTTATAATTATTACATCAGATTGCCATCTCTGCAACGCAATGCAAGCTATCACGCTAAAACGGCTGAATGGGTTTGAATGAAATTTGGCACATGGCTAGACTATGGCCTGGAAAAGGATATAGGCTACTTTTCATCCTGCATTGCAGACAAAGTCGCGGCCATCAGCTAGTTTTAATGTAAGTATGAATAGGAGATTAAAGCCCATTCAGCAACGATGATCTAAATTCCTTTAGAATAATAAACATAATTTTAAATGTCACTCTGTCTTCATTAATTTAACACAATTGACAGACTTACAATGATGTTCTAATTACGATTACGTTAATTGAATTTTGTGAGTTGTCGTTCTAGTGGGCATTAGAAACATAACTTTGTGAACACGTCAGCACGTCTACTCTTCAAAAAGTATACAGAATTCAGGAGGTAATTTTCAAAAGTGGTCAAATCCATAGTAATCAATACTTACCATCCAAAGCGTCACAGCGGCGTACATCATGAGGATAATCCAAATTTCACTTTTCACAATTTGGCATAAAAATGGATTTGACTGCTATTGAAAATTACCTCCTGAATTATGAAATAAGATAAAACAAAACTTTTTTTTCTGGAAGTTGGTTAAAAATACATAAAGACTGTTTGACTTACAAACAGTCTTTATGTATTTTTAACCAAGGCAAAAAAAAAACAGCTAGGCAAAAAGAAAAACAAATAACTATCTAACGAAAAAAGTAGTGACTTTCAAATGTTTTATTTTTCTTATCTATGTCTATAAAAATCGATGTGTGTGTATGTATGTTCCCTATAGACTCCAAAACGATTGGAGCGATTGATAAAATTTTGAGGCAATCTTTAGATTAGCCCTGTGCTGATGAATGAACCGTCTGATCCAATTTCCTAATTATCTAGTTTTAGATGGCTCATTGTAATAAAAGGACTAAGGACAACATTAAATCGCATTAAATTTACCTTAAAGAAAGGCAAGACAAAGTACATTACATTTTGTCGAAAAAGAAGCGAACTTCTTTGCAGCGAAAAATATTTTTAATTAAACACAAGGCTATTAATCTTACGCTAGATTAAAAATCTGTTTAGTCAAGGCTTTAGACAAATTACATTTTGGGATGAAAACAAAGGCTGACATCTGTCTCCTGAAAATACATTAGTGTCAGCTTTGACTGAAAAGTTTTATGTACTACCTACTATATTTTTGGTTTAAATCAAAAATTGTTTTAGTAAAATCTCTACATGAATTTCAGTTTAGATGTTTTTGGATAAAAATTTCGCGAGATTTCGTTCTAATATTATTTTTAGTAAAAAATGTTCAGCTAGATAAGTTTTATCTTTGTGATGAGACCTCTGCCAAAGTACGACGAGAATGGATCGTTTGTAATGCAAATCCTACGAGAATGTATTCATACAAAATTGTTAACTACGTGTCGTTACAATGTTTTAATTCTGGTCATAAGATACGACACAGTTTGACATTTTGGTCCTTAAGAACGAACAAATGTTTCGGCGGAAAAAAAATATCTGTATTTTTTTTCTCTTTACTAATAATTTATTAAACCAGAACTTGATATCGGTTATCAAAATATAATTAAATTAGATAAATTTAGGCGTTTCATTCTTTTTAAGACGGCATAAATTTCATTTATTACGTCAATAATCCTATTATTGCTCAGACATTGTTTTAACCAAATTATTCTTACACTTCAACACCTAAACTACACACACTACACATACACTACAGTTCACAAAAACCAGCACAGTGTATTGTTTATGATATTTTTGTTTTACGAGAGCGAGAGTATCGCGTCGGGACGCGGCTTGCCTAGCCCGCGCCTGGCGCCTAACTGCCGCCCGCCCAGCTAGGCGAGCCGCCCTACGAAGCAAATAACTAAAGGTCCTTTCTCCCAACGACCTTTTTGTCTGATCCTTGACTTATTTTCTACTTTGACATCAATAATAATGGCAAAATCTTATTAATATGTCTGTTAATATTCGGTTGTGTTTGCGAAGACGTTGGATTAGAGTAAGTCACGGTTAGACAGAGTACCCTCATTGTTTAAAGGAATGGCTTCATTAAGTTTTTGGGGAAATAATTGAAACGTCATGGAACTGCTCGGAAGAGATATTTGTTGTTTACCGGTAGTAACAAAAAGGTTTTATTCTAATGTTTTAAAGCAGATCTCTTTCATTCTATTGAGTACTTGCCTTTTGTTTTTCTGACATATTTTTGTGATATAATTTATGTTTTCGTTCGTTGAACCCTTTGTCTCTCTTCCCTATATATATTTTTCTTGAATAAATTGTTTTCTACTAAACTGGATGACTTTTTTTACTGTCTCGAAAAAAATTGGTTATATTAGGTGAACGGAGTAGAAGCACACTTAACTTTTTTTTTTAAATTAAAAATATCTAAAATTCAAATCATATGCACCCTGCATATGATTTGAATTTCGATATTTTTAAACGATTTTTTTTTCAAAATTTCTATTTTTATGGTACAAAAATGAAAAGTTTACATGTCATCCGGTATATGTAGGTACACTATATTAAAATATTTTAAGCATGTTATCGTGAAAATTATTATTGTCTGAATGGATCTTCTGCTTTAAGTTAGATTTGCAGTGTTTCGATCTGATTTCAACAAATCAAAAACAATCTGATTTGAAACACGGAATATCTAACATAGAGAGAGATTAATAATTTTTATAACTATAATCATGTAAATACATATTTTTTACCGTCGCAAATCATATTTTCATCAAGAGACAACCTAACACTAACATGCAAATTGCAAAAAACGCAAGAAAATTTTAATTTCGCGGGCTAGTATTGCGCATTCACGTTAACAAAATATCGCCTTGTTTTACGAGAAATCTATGTCCAACCTTGAAGCGAATATGTAAAAGACATTCATCTTCTTAACAACCGGCACGTAAATCTTTATAGTTATAAATCTGTAAGGAGAAGTATAACGTTTATTATATCCTACATAATGTCTTTTACTCGTTAGTTTTGTTTGCTTCTTATGTAAAGCTTTGCCTGAGACTGTACCCACAATTTTAGGGGGAAAGATTCCCCTCAATATCATAGAGTTCGGTTGAGTTGTTGACAAAGACAAACAAATATATTCCATTCATTTGTTTGTTTACCAAAGATGTGTTTTACTTAAAAGATTGTAGCATCATACTTACCCTCATCATCTGCCTAGCCTTTTCCCAACTATGTTGGGGTCGGCTTCCAGTCTAACCGGATGCAGCTGAATACCAGTATTTTAAATGAAGGGATCTCCGCAACCCAGTTACTGGGTAATACGATACCCCTTGGTAAGACTGATTGTCAGACTTTCGGGCTTCTGAAGACCCGTAACGACTGTCAAAGGTCCACGAATGACAGCTGGGACCAACGGTTTAACATACTTTCCGTGGCACGGAGGAGTCTCGGTAGGTATGTAAAGATGGTCACCACGGACCAACCGTGGCAAGCGTAGCTTAACCTGATCGATCGACCCGTGCGGCTGTGTAAAGAACATCGGCCAAATTTCTATAGAAGCTGGACCTGAGTTTTATTTTCAGTGTACAGAAGCAAATTATAGTGAGATTTGATTGTTTTATGTAGTAAACACCATCCCTTTCGAAAATAATATCTAAATAGCCAAGATATTTCAATAATGCAAAAAATACTTTTGAGGTTATCGGTGTCCGGAAATCAAAAGCACAGAATAATCGTCACAAGCGGTACCTAGTTATCAGTCTGTAAAACAATGCCAAGGTCAAACAACAGAAGGAAATCCAAAACAGTACAGTACGTATCACAATATTCACACTAACAACAACACAACAACAATGCGAGATCGCCGGGTGCAAAGACTACACACTACAGTATATTAGTGTCAAATTACCCACATAATTATTTTTATGACAAGAATCCAATACATAATAAAAACAGCACTAGTTGGTTTGATACACAAGTATATAGAATTGAATTACATCTAATAACTATTCAGAAAAACGTGAATAATTATAATCTTTGAGTACTAAGTCATTTCTTAAGCAAAATGAATCGTCAAAGGTGCGTTCTGAACATGTTATTCTAAATAATTTGCAAATTATGCTATTAAAAAAAAGTGTGTTTGTGCTTTTTTTTCTGGCGACTTAAATATCTATTTCTTATGTTTTTTAAGACCTTAAAAAATACTAGATTTTTCCATATATATGGCATATCTGTACACCACCGCCTCATAGTCAGGTACGATTTGGCCGTCCTTCTTTCACTATCACTTTCAACGTATTACAAAGCATTATAACTTTAATTACTCAAGATTTTATTTTAATTGAAGTTTATGCTAATGAATATCAAAACTCTTTTTATCGTCAAAGCAAACATCACGGTCGAGCGAGCATCTAAAATTATTTTTTGAAAGCAGATAAAATTGTTTTCCTTTTTTTGCCTGTCGTTATTCATTTCAGTTTTTGCCTGGATCAAAAAGTCGAGAAATATATTTTAAGATTTCTTTACAATCATCGTTCAAAGGTCTACATAAATCACAAGGGAACAGTAAAATGTTACGGGCACAGACATAGTCAGTGATTAAAAACAAAAAAAAAAATATAAAAATTTAAGTATCACCGACACAAAATAAAACTTTAAAAAGTAAAAAAAAAAATCTCGCTTGGTGTTTGCGACTTAGCGACTTCATAAAAAGTACTTACCTTTATTAAATATTTTGATGATGAGCGTCGCCGCGTCGGGGGACTGTTATCAATCTTTTTTTTATTTGTATTTTGGTTTTATTTTAGTTACTTAGCGGTCCCCCAATGCGGCGAAGCTCATCATCAAAACATTAATAGATACTTTTAAGTTAAAAGGCCAAGAGAGATTTTTTTTTACTTTTTAATTTTTTTTTTTTGTATCAGGGTTATTTTTTTTTTGTCATTGTTTTTAAATAACTCGCAGACACTAATTCTAATAGATAAGTACTTAAAATACATTTTCTTAAATATTATTAAAGATTTTGGTAGTTCAACAACGCATGTTTTGAGTTTCAATCTAAATTTATTTATTATTCGGACTTCTTTTCTTTTCTTTAATATTTTGTTTGTTAATTAATGTTACCTTTTCTTTGAAATTTCGTTTGTGTACCTACGTGATGAAGTAACAGTACACCACCAAATCAATCTGATCTGTAAAAGTTAATAAGACCCTTTATTTGTCAAGTAGGAAATGAGCTGATGATTATGAAACGCCTGAACAGATCTACATAAATTATAGCTAAGAACCATTTCGATTACGTCAGCATTCAAACAAAAAAAAAAAAAATACCGCACCAAAATCGGGCCATTTCTATAGGAGCTACGATGCCACAGAAAGACACACACAAAGACATGTCAAACTTATAACACCGCTCTTTTTGCGTCGGGGTTTAAGAACAGACTAAAAACATTAAGTTCAAAAGATAAATCAAAAATGTTATTAAAGTCTTGTTTGCCATCTGTCCCATTTTTCTGACAGCATGTGTAATTTCTAGTAGTTACCTACTATTTAATATTCCTATTGTAGGTCATTTTTTGATATAAATAAAAGACAGTGAACTTATATTAAACTGCACAGTTAGGTAAGTCTGTAGACTTTTTATTAAGAAAATATAAAACTTAAAAATATTATTTCTACTTCTATTCTTAACTTTCTCTATTCTGAACACGTTTTTAATAAGAAGAATGTGTTAGTAACACATTTTTATCCCCAAACTGACGTTCGCTATTTTCTTCGTAAGTTTAACAAACCCACGAAGAAAATATCAGTTTGTTTTTGAGAAAAGTTAATAAAACTGTACCTACGTATATTCAAAATAAGGACAGTCAAGTTTTAACTTATTAAAATACCTAAATTGGTGAGGATAAGTGCCAGAGAATGGTGATGACCTAAATTGGTTCACAAGACGTAGGTAATAAGATGCAGTTTCACGTTTAACTGAATCATCCCCTTACATTGTTCCGATATCCACAAATCAACAACTGGGTCAGTAATATCAAAATTGTATGATTTGGCCCGTACTATGACGTGAAATAAAATCATGGGTCCATCATGGTTCCAGAGAGAGATAGAAATGGAGCTATATACGACATATAGCACCATCTTTTTTTCTCAACGAAATCATGATGGATTTTTTCACGTCATAGTACGACCCCTGACAAACTGACAGACGTTCAAAATTCTGAATACCCGAAACCAATGACATTAAACCTCTAGACGTTGCCATGATTACAGTGTGAAGTGTGGAAGTGAGACACCTAAATACGAAATGAGTAGGAAAATTGAGACAAAGCAACGTATCTTTTGTCTCTTACGGCGTGCCGTATTTTTGCTGGGCGAACTTTTGAATGTTAGCCAAACAAAGTACTTTCACTGTTACAAAATTTATCTTGCGTCGATTAATTTAACTTTTTTGGACAGTTTTTGCATTGTCCGAATGTATTGACATAGGTTTCAGTCCAAAATTATGGAAGATTTCTTACGTTAAACTTCATTTCTCATACCACATAACCTAGAAAAAGTATTATATTGCTGTCTCATGACCGGCCACGCGGTGGCTCGATCTAGATGTATATTATCTAAGCCCGAAACAAATGAAATAGATTTGACAACCGTATCTGTGCACACTCGTATAACATTCGTGGTTAGAAAGTTTTATTATAAAACCTCGACCTCTATCTCTAAGGACCAAATACTTTTAGTACGAACGCTCTTATGCTGTTCACCACATTAGAGTCAGCATTCAGTGCAAGAAGTCAGCACTTAGGACAACGAACATAACTCAGCGAGTCATTTGTCTATGTCTTGAAACAGCTGATGTGAGATGTGCACGCTGTGGTAAACGTGGGGAAGATAGAACCAAAATATGGCTGAGTTTTTGGAAATGATAAGATTCTTTAAACACATAAAAACCTTGCTGGTTCATAGGTACTTGTGATTGGCCATAATTATGTTAATAACTTTGTGACTATTTTGTCTGATTAGCTGTAAGTTTTCCAAAAATAATAAAATAAAATAAATAAATAAAATTGTCGTTGCTTACAGGCTGGTGGTTCGGCTCATGAGATGTCATTACAGTAGCACTCAACTAATATGGCTTATCGATGTACCTGCGCAGAAGATGAATTTTCAAAACGCGGGAAATGCTATTGACCAATCGGCACGCTCCACGCTTTTTCCTGTACCGCTATTGGTCGCAGCTGCCGCCACTTTAGCGCGCGCCGCTTGACAGCCGCCATACTTGCGAGTGAGATGGAACTAACAGCTGCAGTGTATTATGAACCTTATAGTAGTGATCTAAGGTTGATTATAAGTTTTAAGCAATCTCGTTAATCTTCGGGGCCATACTTTCTTTTCTGCGCGCACGAAGATTCACGACGCGCCTTATTAGTTGAGTACTACTGTACCGCTCTATCTACCAAAGGATACTTGTAATTCCCAGGTTTTTTTTATTCTTTGTTGTAATTAGCTATGCCTTTTTTTTTTTTAGTGTGGGAAATCATCAAATAACTTCTCCCGCTCTGGGCGGAGCGGAAGGGCGTGTCAGACTTTTACTGACTAAAACCCACCCGTGTTCCTTCAGTTGCCTGTGCCAGGGCCGCGGTATCTTCTTAAAACTACCCGCGACTAATTAGCTATGCCTTACGTTATCATCATTCTTACAGCCCTTATTCTAATTTATTAGGGGTCAGCGCAGCATGTCGTTTTCTTCCATACTTTAGTTGTCATCTCGGCAGTCACTCCGTTTCGAGCCATATCATCAATAGTGTGTAGTCACCGGCATCCGACCCGTTAAGGCTAAGCAATATAATCAATTTTATAAACAAATCTATCGTAATAAGGCATTTTGTCCCGACTGTTTTGAATTTGAATTTTTCTTATTACTGAGTACGGGTTTTCACACTTATTACGTTTCAAGTATTTTTTCAATGTTTTACTGGAAGTTTTTGATAAACTTTTTAGTGTCAACTTATTGCCTACTTTTGTAGCTGTCGAACGAAACCACTTTTAAGCCTGCAGGACCTTTTTTTACTGAGTACTGGTGGGTTAATTTATTTTGCAATATCTACATCGGTAGATATTGCAAAATAAATTACTCAGTAAAAAAAAATGGCCGCCATAAAACAGTAGGGCTAAAATGCCTTATTATGGTGGATTTATCGATCAAATCGATCACAAATGCTTCGGCTTGACGAGTCAGACACATTGTATAACCCTTATTATCATTAGAAACTTTAAAAGAGATTTAAACTTTTAAAGATTATCTCGATGATGTTATTTAATTTTAATTGTTCCCCTGATAAGTAAAATGTGTATATTTCTTAATTTTTATTATTTAATTCTAACTGAATTTATAATTTATGTCTCGTTATTTTAATTGTTGCCTTGACATGTAAAAATATTCGTTAATTCTAAAGTGCTGCATATTTAAATTGTTATTATTTTAATTTTCTATTTGATTGTGCTGTTAAAATGTTGCCTACTTTAAAATTATTGTATGCCATTATGGCGGGTCATAGCTGTGTACAATTTCGGAAACATGTAACAACTTATTGCTTACCTATGTACCACAATAAAGAATACTTGTATTTGTATTTGTATTTAAACTTTAAAACTAAAATACAAAAAGATATAAAAAAAATCAGTCTCATTTCTGGTCCTGACATCCAAATGACGTTATGTAAAGTACAAACAAAACAACTGAAACTGCACTACGCGCTGTTTAAAATTCCCAACCAAATACCGAGTACACAAAATAGCAAATAAAATACAAACAAACGAACTACCAAGCTAAACACCGCGGTGAAATTAATCGAATTTTATACAAACATTCATTACCGATTCCCAATGGACTCCCGTATGTCCAACGTATATACAGAGAATCGGTGACAAACATACAAACAGCGTAGTTAGCGATTTAATCAGATAGCAGTGTTTGAACATGCTGAGCGAATCGTTTGTGGGTTCGTTTTCTGTTTATTTCTAACTTTGGATGTTCAAAAGGGGTTGTTGTACATATATTTGCTCATAGATGAATAGTATCAATTCAATTCGATTTAAATTTTTAATTCGGAAATCATCCATATTGTATTAGTTAAGTAGTATGAGAACTTACAAACTATGTTAGTAGTAAAATCAAAGTCAAAGTTAAAATTAAACTTAAAATCAATATCAAAATCACAATCAAAATAAATTTAAATCAAATCAAAATGAAATTAACATCAAATCAATTAAAATCAAAGTTAAATTAAAATTAAATCAAAAATCAAAATTAAAATCAAAACCAAATTAAATTAAGTATCATAGTAGTTAATGATGAACGAAAATGGAGGCGACAGACAAGCACGTCAATCAATCGCCTATGCCAGGGCCGCGGTATCTTCTTAAAACAACCCGCGACCCCAGCGGCGTCGGCCCTATTGGACACCATCACTTGCTGACAGTTTTGGTTTACTTGCGAGTATCACAAAAATCAATCTGCCTAGCCTTTTCCCAACTATGTTGGGGTCGGCTTCCAGTCTAACCGGATGCAGCTGAATACCAGTATTTTACATGGAGCGACTGCCTATCTGACCTCCACAACCGTTACTGGGTAATACGATACGCCTTGGTAAGACTGGTTGTCAGACTTTCGGGCTTCTGACGACCCGTAACGACTGTCAAAGATCCACGAATAACAGCCGGACCAACGGCTTAACGTGCTTTCCGAGGCACGGAGGAATCTCGGTATGTAAAGATGGTCACCCATCCACTGACCAACCCCGGCAAGCGTAGCTTAACCTGACGGATCGACCCGTGCGGCTGTTATCACTTAGCCACGAGCTCCTCAAGCACGTACTGGCCGTATATATTGAGTTGTAGAAATAATTCCGCTTTGTATAGCGTCGTCTTTGTCACTCTTATCTGGGTCACAGTCTCTTTCGTAGTATATCTATGCCATACGTCATATACCTACCTATTCATAGCTCCAGCCCGGAAAATGATGTCAGTACCTACCATCAAATTTTCCTTAACTACTGACCAAAGTAACCCGCTCCCAGGGAAATCTACAATGAGGGGCGCAGTTCGGTTCGAAATATAGCACACCGCTGCTCCACTTTTGCATCAGAATTACCAGAAGTCAATCTGTCCAGCCTTTTCCCAATTACTTATGTTGGGCCGGCTTTCAGTGTAACTAGACGCAGCTAGATACCAGTATTATACATGGAGCGACTGACTATCTGACCTCTACAACAAAGTTACTGGGTAATACGATACCCCTTGGAAAAACTAGTGGTCAGACTTTTAATTACTTAGATACTTATTCAATACTCAATACTCAATTATTTATTTGCATTCCACAATGTGTATAAGATGGTAATTTAAAAATATAACATAAATAAATAAATAAATATAAATAAATATCCTTGGACATTTCACACAACGCCATCTAGTCCCAAGCTAAGCAACCTAATGCTTGTGTTATGGTAACGAGATGGCTGATAAACTACTTTTATACAATTTTTTTATTTTTTTTTTGGTAAATACATACATACCTATTATAGATAGAAAAACACCCAGACTCGGAACAAATATTATTTTATTTAAATAAATAAATAAATAAATAAATACTTGTAGGTCGTACAAATATTTGTTCCGTGCGGGAATCGAACCCGCGACATGCTGCTGCGCAGTAATTTAATCGCAAATATGTGATCATTATGGACCCTGTCGGGCACAGCAACAATATCAGGAGAGAGGAAGCTTTGAAACTTAAATCTAATATTACTTAAATCTAACTTAAATCTGATATTATTGTTTACTGGACTTATTTAATAATTATAATAATATATTCATTTAATCGGGTACCAAGTCTCAATAAATAATAATCAAAATACATAAAATTCATTCATCATTAAAATAAAACATTAAAATTAGAAGTAGTCACAATACAATAAATTAAAATTGAATTGTTCATTAATATTAAATCTGACTAGATGATCACTAACACTGGAACAAAATCATTATCGTCGGATATGTTGATAACTTATATATTTTTATCATTTAAATATTCATTAATAATATAATAGCATTTTTTTTATTAAAAATTGTTTTGATTTTTTTATAAATATATTAATTTTGTCTTCTTTCTTTATTAATTCAGGTAGTGTGGTATATATTTTTATTGACATTACATAGGGACTTGTAGAATGTATTTTTAGCTGTATTATCGATTTAGTGGTAAAAGGTAAGAATAGTGAGTTTCACTGAAATATGACTAGGCTTACATCACTTTCAAATTAACCCTATACAGGGTGTCCCGTAATTAATGGATAATATCTTAAGGGGTCATTGTACTCACCATTATGAACAACTTTTACTATGGGACCGAACCCAAAATCGCGAAAAAAAAATCAGCTGCTCCCTACATTTTGACGAGTTATGCGAACATAAATGTAGGGAGCAGCTGATTTTTTTTTCGCAATTTTGGGTTCGGTGCCATAGTAAAAGTTGTTCATAATGGTGAGTACAATGACCCCTTAAGAGATTATCCATTAATTACGGGACACCCTGTATAAGTATAATCAAGGATAATATTATATAACCAAATTAATTACATAACACAGATCAAACGTATCGGGTGTCAAGCCGAATGTATTTAATGATCTGTCATCAAACACTGACAGATGTCAGTGGCGGGAAATTAATGATATCTGTCGTCAATAGATAGACTACCATGTGATAGACCGGGTTAATAGTGAGATACGCTACGACTAACTCATCACTGCTTGTCGTCTCGGTGTTTAGATGGCTCATCCAGTTTTAGGAAATTCTATGAAATCAGGTACCTGGTTTTTACGATAGCCTGCGTTTTTAGGGTTCTGTACATCAAAAGGAAAAAACGGAAGCCTTATAAGATCACTCGTGTGTCTGTCTGTCTGCTCAATTTGCTCCGAATCTAAATTAAGTTGAAATTTGGTACACATTATGAACTTCTGTGATCCATACACGGACGGGTAAAGTAAATTAAATAATTTTGAATATGGGGGTCACTTTCTTGGGCAGATAAGAAAGTTTTAGAAACGGTTCCTACCGTGTGACATATCAAATGTAAGGATTTACTATGAGGGTCTCAATTTTTTTTTTTTAATAATTTTAAAATAAATACTTTCTTACTTTTAAAGTTATTTAAGAAACCAGACGAAAATTTACCATTATCTCGGTTCGCTCGGTCAATAACTGTTCCCGTACAGGATAACTTGTTAAAAATAAATGTATAAACTTCTAAAGGCATACAATTCTACTTCTGAATCCATTTAGTAATGGAAGTTTCAGCTCTTTCCACATACAAGGGCATGATCATTAAAAAAATTGTCCGCGCCCCGTCGAGCCCCTACATTTAGGGTATAACTATGTATTATTATTATGTAGGCGAGTAGTTGTAATATAATAAGTGGAACGGCTTGCCTTTGGGTGACTACAGTAAGCTGCAAGTCACTGGTAACTAAACCAGTATAAGCTGGTCCCTTATTCTACTGAAACTCCGTACTACGTTAGGCTAGCTCAAAGTGAATCTGTTAACTGACGAGCGGTCGACCTACCATTATAAAAGAAGATTGGAGAAATGTTAACATGCGATTCGCTCTTTTCCGCAAATTGTTAAATACTGCGATACGACTGCTTCTTTGGTTGTGGTCGCAATTGCAACTGCTGGGTTCTAGGTTCAATCCCAAGGTCAATGAAAGTGTTTTTGAATTTTTCTACCAGAATATTCCAGTTTTCGTAAGGTTTGACCAGGCTTGGGGTCATAAATTGGGGTCATAACCTGGTCAAAACATTATCTTAAGGTAGGTAAGTGCCTATTAAGCAGTTTGGATCAAGTTTTGTAAATCTATCTAAAAAATGTGCACAGCCTAGTTGACGGTTGACATACGTCTCTCACAAAAGTCATTTGTTTGGAAGCTTCTAGAACCTTCTAGAAGCTTCGACTTGACCTTATTGGCTGAGCGGATTGTGGCTGGAGCGGTTAGAAAAGGATTCGCCTTTTCGCGTTATAAAGGCATATTGAAAGTAGGAGTAGATTCGTACTACCGATTATTACATATATTAGTGTATATTTACTAATAATATAATTAAGTACAAAGAAGACAGCTTTAAAATCAATAAGGTAGGTATTATTTTTCAAACAAATCGCGGTCGTCCAAACAGTGATTCCGTCAAAATGTCCCGGTTACCATAGTTACCAAAAACCTGACAGTCACCACCTGCAGCCACTCTGAATGAGAAATTTGAAATTCAAACGAGGCGCCAGAGTGTAATGAAAATAGTTTTACCAACTAATTAACATTTTAACGCTGAAAATGTACCAGAAAAAGTTGAACTAAGTATATGCGGTTTTATTATATTTCAAGCAGAGTGGAGCTGTCAGTGAGTTTTGGTCCGAAATAGACAGCTTGGTCATCTAATGCTTGGTTTCAGAGGTTTTTAAACGGAGTTTATCCATTCGATAGAGATTATTTGATTCGTTTGATATCGTGTTTCTGAATACTTCGTAATGGAAAAAGTCGAGGGAATTATTATCGTGGTTTTGTTTGAGGACATCAAAAATCGAGCGTAAGGAAGGAATTCGCTTATATATTGTCGAATCAATACTATTGAGAGTTTAAACTCCGTTTAAGAATTCCTCAGAAACCTTGGCATAAATCCGTCACTTTTTAGAACTTTTGAACAGCTTTGACTTGTGAGGAAATATTTTGTTAAGTACTATATTTTCAACGTCCAACTCGTGCTGGCAAGATAATATCTGGTTTAGGTATTTACATTTTAATTAGCTAAGTAGTAAAGTAGATACAAGAATCTTTTAGTTAGGGTCTTGTTAGTAAACATTTTTGTGAAATGGGGAAGGCAACTTTACTATCAAACTGTTGTAGTTCCCAACACTAGCTAATAATACAAGGCGTGAGGTGGCTTTATTTTATTTTTGCGAAAATGACGCGTTGTTGTGTTCTTAAATACTCCGAAATTGGAGCCCACCATCACAGAACAGATAAACCTCTTTATCTGTTCTAGAAAAATTAGAAGATTGTGGATTAAAGCTATTCGTAAAGATTTTTTTAAAAATTAACAGACTTCGAAACGTTTTGAAGACAGTGATTACGAGGAAATATTTAAGGTTTTAAATTCCGACACTTTCCATGTCAATTACTTACTTGATTAAAAATATTAAAATAACCGAAAATAACGAAATAGTGAAATAAAACCAAAGTCAGGAATGACCGAAATGTCAAATTTATTATAGGTCTTAAGGTCCTTACGCACTAGAGGTTGGCCGCCTAGGCGGTTCGTTTGAGCGGTCCGACCGCTTAACGCGGTTTCTTCGCGGTTGGCCGCCATAGCGGTCAGCCGCGACGAAACCGCGTTAAAAGGTTGCACCGCCATAAGGCGCGTAGCCCGCAGTGGCCCATAAACAAAATGGACGCCGTCGAAATAGCTTGTGTTATTTATTTCTACTCCCGAAAAAAAACGAAAGAAAAATAAAAAAAAATACTGGATTCATCCTTTACTAGAAACACGCAACGAATTTGGCCAGTTCGTAAGTCTTCAAGTCAATTCTTCCCATTGTTTCCGTTTTAAATCTCTATTCTTATATACTGCTCCTCCCAAATAGCTTCTCGTTATTGAATTTCAACAATGAATTTCTCTGTGTCGAAGTTCATGGCTGCGCAACTCAAAACTCGTGCATACTTCACCGCCGGCGGCTCGTCGCAAACTGACCGCCAGTGCGTATCAAGATAGCGGCTAGCGGCGAAGCGGGCCGCGGCCCCCCATTCAACCGCCGCGGCTGAAATTTCGTGGCGGTTTAGTGCGTACAATCATAAGCGGTTTGCATATTAAACTGGAAAAGCGGCTAGCCGCGCGGTTAGCCGCCCTCGCGGTTAACCGCTAGTGCGTAAGAGGTAAGAGCGCGCCATCTACAATTAGCTTTGCCCGACCTTCCCCAAGTTCACAAATTGTAAAAAGATGGCGGCTTTGGAACTAAAGCCGCCATCTTTTTCGCCGATTTCACAAGAACCTTGTACCAAAAAAACTTGTATGAAAAACTATCGTTTACGGACTGACGTTTGGACACTTAACTTGCTAAATTGAACTTAGTGGATGCGCAGATAGTACGACGTAGATAGTGCAAAATTTCTAGGCTTGATTATTGATAGGCAACTCAACTGGAAGGAACACATTGAAGCGCTTTGTAAGAAAGTTAGTAGTTCATCCTATGCCCTGTACAAACTTGCTCCAACAGTTAACACAGATGCACTACTCACAGCGTATCATGGTCTTGTGGCATCAGTATTGAGATATGGTATTGTGTTTTGGGGTAATTCCACAAACAGAGAAGCCGCTTTTAACCCCTCAAGTGTCTGAGTTTGGCTGATTTTAGACCCAAAACCCCAGCGAGTGGGGAGAGTTGGGGGTTAGTTGCGAACCCCATAGGTTCACAACTACTGATAATGATATGTTTTCCATCGGATGATGTTTTTTTACGTTTATATATACGTGATCTAAGCTTATATACCTATTATGTAAAGTTTTGTCCTTTTGCATACTTGGGGTGCATTTGACACGCGGGGGGGGAGGGGGGGTTAGCTGCGAACTCCATAAGTTCACAACTAATGATTTGATTGGTTTTCCATCGGATTATGTTTTTTTACATTTATATATATGTGATATAAGCTTATGTACCGAACAAAAAAAGGGTTTTTCTTATGCACACATGGGGTGCATTCGACACTTGAGGGGTTAAAGCGCAAAAAAGGTCCATAAGAGCCATGTTTGGACTACAAGTAACGGACAGTTGTGAACCATACTTCAAAAGATACAAAATTCTGACACTACCGGCTTTGTATATTTATTAAACTGCCTTATTTGTTAAGCTGAATGCACACTTGTTTCCCCACCTATCAGACACTGTTAAACGTAACAGGCGGAATGATATGTTACGCGGACGGAGGGCTAAAACAGCCTTAATGTGGAAAAGCATATTCTGCATAGCCCCTCAAGTATATAACAAAATACCTAAATCTATCAAAGAGTTAAATTTAAATGGATTTAAAAAGAAACTCAAAGAGTTCTTATGTAATAAATGTTATTATAATTTAAACGACTACCTAAATGATACTTTGATATCCTAATTGAATTCTAATCTTTTAAACTTTGACATCTTGCTCTTTGATATTAAATATGACATATAAATACTTTGACATCCATTTGACATTATATAAATACTTTGACATCCTAAATAAAATGTGTGTTTTATGTGTTTATGACATTATTTCTAACTGGCATACCTCAAATTTTAATTTTAATGTCTAATATGCAATCAATAATGTTAATATAATCAAATAAATTAATAATAATAAATAAATAATATATTATGTCCTGTAATAAATGTATGTACCTACCTAATATTTGCACGCCACACTTGGCAGAATGTGACGATACCTGTGACTAACCTTAAGACCATTTAATGTACCATGTTCTGACAAATAAATAAATGATTATGATTATGATTATGATTATGCGCAAAAGTAGCCCGCGAAATTCAAATTTTCTTACGTCTTTTTGCAATTTGCAGCTCAGTGTCTGGGTGTATGTATGATGTGCGACAGTAACGAATAATAATTTATGCATTTATATAATTATATTCATTAGAATCGTCTACGTCCCTCAAGTTAGCAAATTGGTCTCTATAGGCACGATTTCGTGAAAAAGTAATTCAATATGTTAATTTGAACTTAGGAGATGTATTCATGATTATAAAAATTATAATTCTGTAAAAACATTATTTGTTACAGTCGCGAATTATATTTTGATCAAAATACAACCTGACATGCAAATTGCAAAAATAATAATTGTAAGACAATACGAATTTCGCGGGCTACCTTTGCGCGTCCACCTATAGGAACAGGGTATAAAGTTCACTCATCCGCCATAGAAAAGGGAGGATCCTCCGACTAGACGGGTGTCGTGTCTGGTGGGTAACTGCCCGATGGTTGATGTCGGGACGTTGTATATATGTAGTCGCGCGGTAAACTCTAATTGCGCGATGCAGGATTTTGCATGACGTCAGTGTGATGCGTAGTTCGCATGTGGCGATGTAGATGCCGCCACACACCTTAACTAATACAAATGTTATTCTACCAATAATCTCGTTGTTATTAAATAAACTTTTACCATAAGGTCCGGTACAGCAAGTTATTATTCATGACTGGTCACTTACCTGAAAAGAGAAAACTTATTTAGTGTTAAGATCATAATCAAAGTGCAGTAGTATTTTGCATAAATTGAAAACTTGAAGGGCACCATAGTCACCAAAAAAACGATTAACACTTCGATTCAGTTAAAAAATAATGAAATAGGTATTGTAGCATAGTATTTTTTTATTCTAGGTACATCGTATTCACAAATGGTTATCTAGATAATTTATTTTAAATAAAATTACTCTTTTAAAAAAAATACAGCATATTATGCTGTATTTTTTTTTTAAAAGAGTAATTTTTTAATATCTTTCTCATTCTTCTCCATATGATAATACCTTTTGAAAGGGGCAACAAGATTAAATTCTTCTGTCATTCAATAGTACATTTTATCTAATTGAAATAAACGATTTGACTTAAAAAAGTTAAGTTCTAGAACGTATCCTAGAACAAGTCTACTAAGTATATATTTTTTTAAAATATTATATCATCTAGGGCCAGAGTCCTTGTCAAAACAAATCAAACGAGCCCAACCTCGATACGGTTGCGTCGTTTTATTACGGAGTTCCTGTGGACACCTTCCGGCTCCATCATCAGATCAGCTCGATGATACGAAAATATAGCATTGTCACCGATTTTACATACGTATGCCAAATTTCAGATCAATCGAACACCGGGAAGTGGGTCAAATTTAACTTGGAAATTTTGAACATTGCAAGTTAAATATATGTGTAAGCTTGTAAAAATAGTAGTAAAGCCAGTCTCCAGTAACGTTGTAACGGATATGGTCCGTTTATAGCTTTTACGTGTGCATACTGCGAACATCCATTCCCAAACCTGACAAGGCCACACAGATTTATCTCCCGGCCCAAACCTACGACCCTGAGCCCCGAACCAGGTCAGCGCACCCCTGCACCATTTGGCTGCATCAGATAGTAAAGGTGCGCTTACACGAGCTGCTTATATTGCTCAAGGCTGGGTAATATTGCTCATACATGACGTCACGACAACGTTTTGTAATCTGTATGAACATGTAGCAATTGAGGAGCTCGTGGCTAAGTAATAACACCCGCACGGGTCGATCCATCAGGTTAAGCTATGCTTGTCGGGGTTGGTCAGTGTATGGGTGACCATCTTTACATACCGAGACTCCTCCGTGCCTCGGAAAGCACGTTAAGCGGTTGGTCCCGGCTGTCATTCGTGGATCGTGGACTGGAAGTCGACCCCAACATAGTTGGGTAAAGGCTGGGCAGATTGTTTGAACAGTTAGGTACTAAGTACGGGAGGTAAGCCTTTCAAAAACTACCAGGTACTTTACAAAATAAAAGAACATTGTGAATTTGAACTGTTGCCGAGCAATAATTGCTTCCAAAATTGCCCGTGCAAGCTTAGCTTAAAGGTCAGCGCACACCAAGAGCAGAGCAGAGCAGAGCCTTTTCGGAGACTATTAAAAAATTAATCTTATGACAATTCCATACATTGCAAAATGAAATACACGCCAAGCATGCTCGAGCGCAGTCGAGCATCAAGTTTGGACGATTTAATTTTGCAATTTATGGAATTGTCAAATAGTCTCAGAAAATGCTCTGCCCTGCTCTGCTCTTGCTGTGCGCTGACCCTAAGACGTAGGCAGGCATTACCGTATGAGATTAAAGCTCGGACGTCGTGGCGGGCTGCCAGGCCATTCGAGTGTGAGTAGCGATTTCCTTGACGTACCTCGAGTACTGCCTGCTGTGGACAGCTGTTTACTGAAGGGATATTATTATGTTAATGTGTCGTGGTTTATGGGTAACCATTTTGTAGATTCAAAGAAAGAACAAAAGCAACGGTTAATTTAAGAAATATCGTCGCTAATCTAAGTGACGTAACTGATTCGAAGAAAATTTTATAGGGCAAGCTATTTTTCTTTTTTTTTTGTAAACTGTAGGTACACCGGTCTCGATTTTTGCATTATCATGGGGACCGTAAGGCTAGGTATAGACACGCCGATTAGACAGATCGATTCGACTTGGAAAATGTATCGTGGATCATTGTTTTTTTATTTATTTTATCCTTTTCTCAGTTTTAGTCATAGTCTGACAGTTTGAGTAATTTATGCGGCCTACCCGAATGTCTTTTCTTTGGTATTGTTCGTCGAATCGTTAAGCTCCTTAAGTTTTGAGTTGAGCTGCACGATTACTGACAAATGCGTGCACTGACTGGACAGGTCCACTCAATCTGTGTGGTTCTTTCCTCAAAAGACCATTTCAGACTGCAATCTACATGGTCTTCACATGATCTGACCAAGATTAGGTCTGGACATTAAAAGAGACTGTGACCTCTGAGTTTGTTTCGGCGTTTCTTCTCAGAGTAATCAGATAGGAAACGTCGAACTTTAAAAAAAAATATGTTTGACGTGTAAAAGTGTTTGTACAAACCTACTTATAGAAAATAAATCATTTATCATTTATCAAATTACTATAGTTAAGTCGGCTATCGGCTTAGTCCAAATATCAGATACGTCAGTTAGTTAGATCAGCGGCGACATGTGTGTATGGTGATGTGTTTTTGATAAGTGTGTATGATGAATTGGCAAACTTAAGTGGCAGGGGCAGGGCATATTGCTCGCAGAACAGATGGCCGATGGCAATGAAAGGTTCTGGAGTGGCGGCCGCGTACCAGGTGGACCGATGACCTTGTAAAGGCCGCAGGAATCCGCTGGATGCAGGATGCACAGAACCGGTCGTAGTGGCGGTGCTTGGGGGAGGCCTATGTCCAAAAGACTTCCGGTGTAGTCTTTCGGCTGAAATGATGATGAATGATGATGATGATGGTGTTCAGAACTATTTGATTTAAGGTGGTTGCGTAGTTGTAGCCCGCGAAGATCAAATTCTCTTGTGTTTTTTGCAATTTACAGGTCTGCGTCAGGTTGTATCTTCATCAAAATATGATTCGCAACTGTAAGAAATATTTATAAATAGGTTATTTTATTTTTATTTATTATTATTCTTTTCTTTTCTTAGAGGGGCTGGTGGCTAAGTAATAACAGCCGCACGGGTCGATCGATCAGATTAAGCTACGCTTGCCGCGGTTGGTCCGTGGATGGGTGACCATCTTTACATACCAAGACTTCTCTGTGCCTCGGAAAGCACGTTAAGCCGTTGTTCCCAGCTGTCATTCGTGGATCTTTGACAGTCGTTACGGGTCATCAGAAACCCGAAAATCTGAGAACTGTTAAATACACACTACTGTTATTTGACCTATGTTTAATCACCAAATAAAGCATTCATTCATTCATTCATACATACATATGTAACGTCCCATAGCATTGACTATAAGATGCGAACACGATGCTAATTTTAAACAAAAGACGCTGTGATTAGAGGCAGAAAACGCCAAGGAGAGAAAAAAAACCGGTCAAGAGCGAGTCGGACTCGCGCACCGAGGGTTCCGTTCCAATTTCTGAAAAAGTGTGCTATTTAGAGACATCGTTTTATTTTTCCTGTAATCACATAGAATTATTTCAGATTTTTCTCTTTGCAAACTTCGGAGATAAGGGGGGAACGGTATTTTTTTTTTTATTTTTCATCAGAAGTCGAAAACTATGCGGCCTAAAAAAAAGAAAAAAGGTGACTGAGAATGTGCAAACAGCATTCTTTCATATGATACCCCACATGTCCTAGTAGCCCCACATTGATTTTTTAAGACCCCCTTTCATTCCCTGTTTTGCAAAAAAAATATAAATATTTTAATTTCTTTCTTATTTGCAAAATAGTTGGGTAAACGTCATCTAAAAGTATTCTAAATTTCAAGTTGATAGAATTAGTAGTTCTTGAGATATCCAGCTGGGACAGACAGACAGACAGACAGACTGAGTGACACCATAACGGTTCCTTTTTTACCATTTTGGTACGGAACCCTAATTACCAGTGATACTTACACAAAATTTCCATAAGAAAACACACCTTAATTTCAGTATCTCGTCATGAATATTCCAACTCCCAGAAGATTAATCAATTGTAATTAAGCGCTCTTAATTTTTTCCGAAACGAAGGAATTTCTCAAAGGCCTCTTCTTGATACAAAAACTGTATAGCGAAATGATTTTCAGGACATTTATGCCTGTGTTAATATATATTACTTTATATTTTAAGCGAGGCTACTGGCTAAGCCATGCTAATGCACATTGACTGACGCGGATTTATCGTGTGCGTTAAGCCCGCGGATACATGTACTTACGTTGAACAGGAAAGCGTTTTTTTTTATTTTGTTTAAGTTTTTATGGTGGTTTCAAAATGTGGTGGAAAAACTATGAAAATGTCGTTTCATAGTTTTTTACACTATTTTGAAGTCAAATTCCGTGATTTTATCAACCATTTTAACAACAACAAAGTTTTTATAGCAAACATAGGTACGAAAACTTGACGTGGCAAGCTCCCCCCACAAAATAAAGAAAAGTTTCAATTAAACCTCATCTTCTTCACAAAACTTGGGAAATACAGCGACAATATTTGCACATCTAGACGGAAAATACGGAAATGTCAATACAATTACTAGCAGCCATTGACTTATATATTTATATCGATGCTAGCAGCACAGACGAAACCAGGACATTGTAGTCTTTAACTCGGTTCCCAAAGTTTTCTCATTTCGAGTCGAACTATTTCGTCGGTGCAGAAGCCATTTTCCCAACTTCACCAAGATTTTATTTACCGTAGAATTTTAAAGTTTTCATCGAAAGTTCATCTATAAATCATGATTTGGCTGAAGTTTTGTGTTCGAGTAAGATTAATGGTGAAATATTGCTTCCTTGGTTACCTGCGAGTTAAATGGGGTTACAGATCCGTATAGTTAAGCGAACTGTCGAAAGTTATCGTAAAGGGTTCGTATTACACTACCCACATTTTATGTTATGATAACGACTTCGACTTACAATTCGGTCGATTTGATCGTGGGTTCAAATCCAGACAGGCACTTTGTGTAAATAATCATCGAAACGGTGAAGGAAAATATAATGAGGAAATCAGCATGTCCTAGAAAAATATTCAAAGTCATGTGACATCTACCAACCCGCACTCGGCCCGCGTGCATGGTGGATTATAGCCCACTCCCTCTCACAGATAGTAGGCCTGTGTCCCAGCAGTGGGAACATTATAGGCTGATTATGCATGTTTGAACTGCTCTGGGCAGTAAGTCCCGCTAGCCGCTACGGTCTGACCGATTGAGCTATTCTCAAAAAGTTTGTAGGTACCGAACTACCGATACGGAGAATGTTTCTTTTACATATATTCTTTGTGCATAATTATAGGTAAGCGGTCGATTTTCAAACGTAATTAAGAAGCAGTAGAGGTCATTCATTGCAAAAGGGTCTATGAATAGGTACCACAGACTACCAAACCTCAAACATGAAAACCGTAAACCATAAACTTTTTGTCACCTACACACGTAATCATTGCATACCTGAAAAACGCGCCCAACTAAAAAAAAACCGGTCAAGAGCGAGTCGGACTCGCGCACCGAGGGTTCCGTTCCGATTTCTGTAAAAGTGTGCTACTTAGAGACATCGTTTTATTTTTCCTGTAATCTTTACATAAACTTCTATCACATAGAATAATTTCAGATTTTTCTCTTTGCAAACTTCGGAGATAAGGGGGGGGGGGGGGGAACGGTATTTTTTTACACTTTTCATCAAAAGTCGAAAACTATGCGGCCTAAAAAAAATAAAAAACAGTTTGAAAATGTGCAAACAGCGCGATACCCCACATGCCCTAGTAGCCCCACTTTAAATTTTTAAGACCCCTTTTCAGTCCCTGCTGCAAAAAAAAATATAAATATTTTTATTTCTTTCTTATTTGCAAAATAGTTGGGTAAATGTCATCTAAAACTGTTCTAAATTTCAAGTTGATAGCATCAGTAGCGCTCTTTCATATGATACCCCACATGACCTAGTAGCTCCACTTTGAATTTTTGAGACCCCCTTTCACCCCATGTTGCAAAAAAAATGCATATATTTTTATTTCTTTCTTATTTGCAAAATAGTTGGGTAAACGTCATCTAAAACTGTTCCAAATTTCAAGTTGATAACACTAGTAGTTCTTGATATATCCAGCTGTGACAGACAGACAGACAGACAGACTGAGTCACACCATTAGGGTTCCTTTTTTACCATTTTGGTACGGAACCCTAAAAAGTTTGCAGTCGGGGGACCGCTGTCAGAACCGAAGTTCCTTAAACGCAATACTCGCACGCTCATGCACTCGTATACCTATAATAGAAAGAGACAAATAGACACACAGAGAGAGAGACAGAGATAGAAAGAGACCATTTCCTTACGCGACGATTTCTACCAGTCAACTCATACCGCAAAAACTTCGTTCCCAAAAACCATAGTCTTGAGTACCTACTTTAAAAACACCTAAGTATTACTCATTCCTTTCCAATACAAAATGTCTGTAATTTTAAACCCATAACTTTTATCGCCGAGGCTCTGGAGTCAGGTGTAACTAATGCGTTCTTCAACATTTGCAAAAATGCTCCAAGATTCGAGGCGAGCCGTGATAGATTGCCTTTAAGGGAATAAGCATGGAAGGGGATAATGCGATATGTATTCAGATCAAATGTTATTTGTTTGCGTAGCTTTTTGGCTCGAAAGGTAAGTAAAATCGTTGTGGAGTTTTACTGTCTGTGTTATACACAAATATTGACGGTAGGTTATGTTTTTGAAGTAGTTAGCACTTCAAATAATAAGGCTCTACTGAGATGACGACTAATTAAAGCAAAATATAAGTATGGAAGAAGAAGTCATACTGCAATGACTACAAATAAATTGGGATAATCTAGGTTCTGGAATGGTGACTGCGTACCGAAAGACGTAGCGTTGGAAGGTCTCCCGCGAGGTGGACCGATGACCTTGTGAAAGCCGGAAGAATCCGCTGGATGCGAGAAGCACGCTACCGGTCAAAGTCGCCGTGCTTATTTAATGATTCTAGGTCAACGGGAAGTATCCTGTAGGTTTTGATTTACTTGCATACCTCTACGCGATCCTGAGAAAAAGGGTCTTGACAGACTGACATACTTGAAAATATTGTGATAAAATTACAAATTAAGACCTTGCTTCTTGCCAAATTTCATGATTCTAGGTCAACGGGAAGTACCTTATAGGTTTTAATTTACTTGCGAGTATCAAAATATATCGCATCGTATTTTTTTATTGCGTTGATTTTTTTAGACCTCCAAGGAACCATAGACCTACGTACTTGATATTAATTTCGCGTTCCTGAGAAAAAGGGTCTTGACAGACAGACAGACGGACAACGAAGTGATCCTATAAGGGTTCCGTTTTTTCCTTTTGAGGTACGGAACCCTAAAAATCTGCTGTTTCATAGAAAAGTGCAGTGTACTTACGCGCTCAAAATGTATGGAACAGCAATTTTTTTTATAACCTACTATAAATTTCAACGCAGGAGCTGAATCCATAGTGACAAGTTGCGCTCAATGTCCCTGCCCTGTATAAACAGGTAAACACCACACTGAGCCCATTGTACTACGAAATTGACTATTGTAATATTGGAACCTATGCCATGACACCTACTTCAAAGATCCACATGAGTAACGCTCAATGTACGGCCTATCACATAAGTTGCAGACTGCGCGGTGATAACCGTAAAGGACAATTCACACAAGTGCTTTACACTTTATAATTGGTGCATGAAACAAGTTTTTAGAAAAAACAGCATCAAATAAAAAAAATTAAAAAACACGACAGGGGCTACCAAAAAACGAACTAAATAAGCAAAAAAAATATATATACATATACCGTCTCGAAAAAAATCGGGTATATTAGGTGAACAGAGTAGAAGCCTATGGCATACCTAGTTTTTTTTTTTAATACCTTAGACAGAAAAAATATCTAAGTACCAATAAATACTACACAAATTCGATGTAAACTTATCATTTTTGTACCATAAAAACAGAAAATTTGAAAAAAATTACAAATCGTTTCAAAATATCGAAATTCAAATCATATGCAACCTGCCAAGATTTGAATTTTTGATTTTTTCGATTTTTTTTTTAAAAAAAAAAAAAGTTAGTTATGCCATAGGCTCTCCGTTCACCTAATATTTTTTTCAATTCACTATTTTTTTTGGAGACGGTAAAAAAAGTCATCCGGTATAGACTGTCACTCGGGATGATATAAGGATTCTAACGATACCCCATACATCCAAATCTGTTCAAGCATTTAAGAGTTGTAGTGGAATAAAAAAACTCACATACATACATACACATGAACCCTAAAAACATTAAACTCCTTTTTGGGCAGTCGTGTAACTTACTTCCAAAAAAAAAAAACACTACAAAATGAAAAATAACTTTATTTTCGGAAGTCGGTGTCTTTAGTTTTGTACTTTTTTTTTACCACCGACTTCCGAAATTAAACTTTCACTTTTCACTTTGTAGTGTTTTTTTTTTGCAAGTCGGTTGATTTTTTTTGTGTAAAAAAGTTTTTTATTAGATTGTGACGTTCCTGAACTTTCTTTGCGGGCATCGTACCGCATGCGGCCAAAAGAAAAATCTCGCTCTAACTTTACCCCATTTCAATAAATAACTGCTTATCTCAGTACCCACAAGGGACTTAACACACTACATCAATAAACACATAGTCTGTTTATACACACTTAATCCATTTATAAGTTCGTTGTTCGTGTGTACTGCCCCTAAGGGATTTCTGTCCTTACAAGGATTAGATTAGGGATTTAATTAGGCGGAATAATGTGACAAGTCTCTATCGCGGGAACCTTTTTGTTCGGATTGAGATTAACGAAATTAATTACAAAGAAATTAAGGGTATTTTTGTGGGGAAATTACTTAGTCGAAATTGGTGATATATTTGGACTTTGCGGTCTGGATTAGGATCGTGATGTTAATGTCGTATTAGAATGAAAACGTACGTACATTGTTTTATGATCATCTAATCCACCTATATAGCTAATATGCCACAACAACACGCCTGGATTTCTCAAAGGTGTAGGCAAAAGTGGATAGGACACCATGTAACCACTAACGCGACCGACCCCCCGCGTGACGTCATCACGATTGTTCGACACTTTTTGTCGGCGCGCGACGGGGATGCCTATTAGTCCAGTAAAAATAGATCGATTTGTATGGAGTAGATTGCAATAAATGCTCTTTGGGTGATAATTCAGAATTAAATATATAAATAGCTGAAATACATAAATTGACAGTAATCCCCGATTTTTTTTTTATATATATTGAGTTATTAGCAATTATAGCAATAACATTAAATTTAAGTGGGAACAAAAAATGGACCACTGGTGATTTTGTACATGACTGCTCCTTTTTAAAAGTTTTAATTATGGAAATAATAATCCCCGGTCAAAATCAACATATTAAGTACCATATTGACTATTTTATATAAAATAAATGATAACTTCGAAACAGTACTTGCCTAGAGAGTGAAATTTTGAAATTAAATAACGTAAATTACTATAGTTTATCTGTTTCGATCCATTTTAATAGTAATAAAACCGGCCAAGCGCGTGTGGGCCACGCAAAATGAAGGTCTCCGTAATTGAAAAGAATGTATCCAAAAACAAACTTAACATTTGTAGCTGAAAAACAAGAAATCCCAAAAAAAAATGTTTATGCGATAAAATGACAAAATAACGGTTTTCGGACTTTTTCCTTTACTTGTGCTGTGAGACCTTGCTTCTTGCTAAATTTCATGATTCTAGGTCAACGGTAAGTAACGGTTTTGATTTACTTGCGAGTATCAAAATATGTTGCATAAATGGCCGTATTTTTTTATTGCGTAGACTTAGAAGCTTGATTTTTTTAGAGCTCCAAAGGATCATAGACGACTTACGTATTTGATATTCATTTTAACTTGATACCTCCACGCGTTCCTGATAAAAAAGGTCTTGACAGACAGTCAGACAGACAGACGGACAACGAAGTGATACTATAAGGGTTCCGTTTTTCCTTTTGAAGTACGGAACCCTAAAAAAGTACGTCATTTAAAAGGAATTACGACGACTGTTCTGGGTTTCACTACTGAGTTAGATAAGTTTGTCAATCTTAAAAATTCTGAAAAGGATCTTGGATTTATAAACTAACTTGTATTTGATCGTAGTTTAACAATTCGGTTTAATAATCGATTACTAATCACAGTAATCACATCACACTAATATTATAAAGGCGAAAGTTTGTAAGTGTGTGTGTTTGTATGTTTGTTACTTCTTCACGCTCAAACGGCTGGACCGATTTGGATGTTTGGTAAGTAGATAGCTTATATCCCGGATTAACACATAGGCTACTTTTATCCCGGTCTACGCGCAGGGCGCAGCTAGTTTACTTTAATTGAAAATGAACCGGTTTATTTTCGCACAGCACACCACTATAATATAACACAATGTGATCATAAACAATCTATTATTTTTCATTTAAAAATATAAACTCATAGTCATTAGTCATTACGTATAAGATTATTTATTGCTAATAAAATTAATTTTGGTGGACGATGTAGTGATATATTAGGTTAAAACCTTTGACATACTTACACGTGACATGTGTTACTTTTGTATTCAGTGACTGTTTGGGTACTTTTCCATTCAGTGAGTGTTTGGGTACTGTACAGTATGTTTAATCCAAACAGACTACAATAATAATTTAGACTTACAGGAACATACATTCGTCATTCACTAAACACCCAAAAGTCGGGCAAAATCAAAATCGTTTTTACTGGTAACACTGATGGCATAAACAATGTTTGATAAATTTTTGGATAATCTGAACAAAATTCAGCAAAGTTACTTGTGAAATGTATTACCACTTGCCTTAGTAATCTTTTCAGACCGTGACATACAAATTTTAATCACACATTTCACTATTTTGATATTTTTATCGCTAAGCAATTGCTCACTTGACGTCAAGCTGACAACTGAACTCGGATATGCCTGTGGACATATACGATATAGTAACGCTTCGGCGCCGTACACTACTGATCTAGTACTATTAACATCATTGTGTTTAGTAGAAAAAGATATTGATGTTTTTAGATAATTAGACGACTACTGGGTCACTGTCGACTTCACCCGCGTTTACCTTATATGATTCGAACCAGAAGGCGGTAGTTGATAGAAAAAATGCGCTTATCTTGGATTTAAAGCGCATTTATTATATCCCATAGGTATAACTGTGTACTGAGTTTATTAAAATCCTAACAATAGAATAATTTCAGATTTTTCTCTTTGCTGACGTAACAACAACAACGTCAGTTTCGTGTAGTCGGACAATCCTGGCTTTTCGTTCCGGTACAGTTTCGTGCAATTGTCGCGCGAGTGGGTAGATTGCAGAGTAGGCATGGTATTATACCTTTCGCATTTTTGATTTGTGTACTACTGTTTTCGGCAATTTGTATGTAAAAGCACTGGTACATTATCCGAGAAATGAAATAAATTGTCTTTCCGAAGCTCACTAAAACATAGAATTTTAAAACCTTTACTGCCAACGGTCACAGAATCACCATCTAAGGACTTTCCGCATATTACGCAAGACATAATAAATAAGTACCAAAATCCGGGCGCATCGTAAACAATCTCATTGCGCAATGAGAAGAAAATTTTCAGTAATTATTTGAGCAGTTAAACAATAACTCCATCTTTTTCACATCCGATAACTTCGTCCCTCTCGCACACCGACGCGGGGGATGCAAGGCGCTCGGTCAAGGTTGGCATTTTATATTGTGTAGGTAATTTAGGTTTTATGCATTTTGCGAAGAATCCTTATCACTTAATCAGGGGATTATGACACTTACATATGAAGAATGAAAATGTTAATGCACAGCCTAAAAAATATTTCAAGTGTCTTTTATGTACAATATACAAAACATGATAAAACACTTTTTAACTATGTTCCTGAGAAGTCACCAAGGTGAAAACTGAACATAGGTTCGAGGCTAACGTTTGGAATGTATAAACAGAAAAATCCCCGAAAGTGCGATTTTTTAATTCTCATTTATCACACCATGAAAGAAAAAATCTCGTAATGTTAAGAATTTTGTACCCAAACCGAGGGATTACTTATTTACTATAATTTTAGGCTGGCTGTAGACGATAATCTTACTTTTCACCTAAAGTGTGTTTTTTGTTTAACGTTAAACAGTAAAAACACAACTTTAGGTATTTCTGAGGTTCCTCCGACCATATGAACACAAAATTGCCACGAATGCATACGTAAATAACTATACTATTATTTCAAAACCAATTTACTAAAGTGTCTTTAATGCAATCTCAAACACTATTTTTACTGGACTATATAGCCACTTATGCACGGCTTGTACGCAAAATATTTCTATGAAAGGACAAGAAACTGATGACTGTTTCATAAAGTGTATAGACTAGGCTAGATTACGAATTTTGTTTTAGAACAATTAGATGACTTTTTTTTTCAATAAATGACTAGTCAAAAGAGCATCATCATCATCATCATCATCATCATCATCATCATCATCATCATCATCATCCACAGCATGACTTCACCCACTGCTGGGCATAGGCCTCTCTTTTCTTGTGCCAATCCCCACGATGCTGTGCCAGCCTCATCCAGGTTCTACCGGCGATGGCGACACTTCGTCTTCCAGTCCTTGGACGCCACTCTGTCACAGCCTTACTGCACCTGTCATCACTGCGCCTTGCCAAGTGTCCTGCCCAACTCCATTTGAGCCATAATACGCTTTCCGATATCGAAGACCTTTGTACGTCTTCGGATCTCGACGTTTGGGACTCGGTCTATTAGCCTGATGCCAAGCATGGAACGTTCCATGGCTCTCGGTGCAACTCTTAGCATGCACACAACCTCCTGCGTGAGTGTCCACGTCGCAGAACCGTACGTCATGGTGGGCCGAACACACTGGTTATAGAAGCGAGACTTTAGACATAATGGAATTTTAGCTGATCTCAGAATGTCATACAGTTTTGTAAAAGCGGCCCACACAAGCCGTATTCTTCTCGTTGTCTCTGTTTGTTGTGCTCTTTGACAAAAGAAATACAAAAGAGCATTAACAAATTAATGCATTTGGCAAAATAGTTGGTGATCGCAGATTACTGTAATTATTAAATGGGTAAAAAGACTGTGCTGCCAATACCATAATGAATATAATGGTATAACGCGAAGAACCGCTACCGCCATAATCCGCTCGGCCATTAAGGTCGAGTCGAAGCTTCTAGAAAGTTCTAGAAGCTTCCAAACAAATGACACGCAATCTTGTCGTTGACTTTTGTGAGAGACGTATGTCAACCGTCAACTAGGCTGTGCACATTTATAGACAGATTTACAAAACTTGATCTTCACCCCGAACTCAAACTGTTTAATAGGCTCTTACCTACTAAGATAATGTGTTTATGTTAAAATGGTTTTTACCAACGAAAAAAAGGAGGTGGTTCTAAGTCGACGTGTATTTATTTGCCAGCTATACCAAGCCAAATGAAGGCGTGGGCCATTTTTGCATGCCTTTTCATTAAAACTGGCAACTACATTAAACTTCCCGCATCAAGGATCCTAATAATCATACTCAACCTTCAAACATCCAGCCGTGACTTTCTGAAGGCGAAGGTTTTACTCCGGGGACAATTGGGTCAAGGAGTCTTTCACTGGCGTATTCCCTCGGGCCATATGAAAGCTTGTGTTTAAACTATGATAGGGGTTCGTTTGTGATATCCTATTGTGAGCGAATGCAGGGTAAGTAAGTGTTCAAAATTAAATTATGACATGACTGAAGAAGTAACTTCAATTAATGATACACTAGCTTTTGCCCACGGCTTCGCCCGCACATGTATTATACATATAAACCTTTCTCTTGAATCACTCTATCTATTAAAAAAACCGCATCAAAGTCCGTTGCGTAGTTTTAAAGATCTAAGCATACATAGGGACAGACAGACAGCGGGAAGCGACTTTGTTTTATACTATGTAGTGATGAAGATCTTTCGGCGCTTGAATGACTGACAGTGTGGAGGGATGGGGTGGGCATTGGGGGTTGTGGGTGGTTATGGAAATTGTATTGCAAAAGAGAATGCTCAATTGTCTATGCTATTTGCAGGTCAGTGACAGGTTGTATGTAGATCAAAATTATGATTCGCGACTGTAACAAATTCGTATTGAAATAATTATAACCGTAACAATTATCAATACATCTCTCTAAGGTAGATTTGCTCCAAAACGTAATGATTTCCGAAATAAAACTTGGAGAGAATAAAGTTAACTTAGAGAGATGTATTGATGATTCATAAGGTTATAATTATTTAAATACATAAGTACCTAGTTGTTATAGTCGCGATCGCGATACATATTTTGAACAAGATACAACCTGACACTGACCTGCAAATTGCAAAAAACGTAAGAAAAGTTGAATTTCACGCGCTAACTCTGCGAATCTACCCCAAGAACAACAACTACCTTTTGAAAACAAATGAAAGAATCTTGAAAGAACTAAGTATCAAAGGACTCGGTCAACAAAGCGCGATTGAAAAAGCCGATAAATTCTTTAGTAGCTTGTGCTTTAAGGGCCTATACTACCTCAAACGGCTTAGCATGATCCTCCGATATGTCGAAACTATTGCAGCATTAATTTTAAAATAAATATATGGTAAAGTTGAGGATTGATGTCAAGTACTATGTTAGACGAAAACACGATTCCATAAAATTTTCTCGATAGAAAAAAAATCCAAAGTTACCTCTAAACCGAACAATAAACCGCTGGTATTCAAAAAGTACTTCAAATTAGGTCATGAAACTTTGCATACTAACTGAACTAACTATAAAGCAGGTCTTATGTTTTTTATTTTTTTTAAATTGCCATTATTTTCACCGTAAAAAGCAATTACCTAAACTATCGGCGCCCAGCACCGCACTCAGTCTCGCTCTCACTTAGTGTGCGCGCAGAATCGCGCGAGCGAGATAAAAACCTGAGGTAGTACAGGCTCTTAAGTAAAAAACTTTTTACATAAAATCAACCGACTTCCAAAAAACACTACAATGTGAAAAATTACTTTAATTTCGGAAGTCGGTATCTGGATCTGTATTTTAGTATTTTGCCACCTACTTCCAAAATTAAAGTTATTTTTCACTTGGTAGTGTTTTTTTGGAAGTAGGTTGTTTTTTTGTAAAAAAAAAATATTTTTCACTTTTTAGTGGGTCAGTTTGTAATTTCAAAATTCAAATTCAAATTAAAAAAATATATATATATTTCGAGCAAAGACTCATACGGGGTGAAATTGAATAGATGCGACAAAATTTAAGGGGGTGTTCTACGCATCAATATGAACAACTTTTACTATGGGACCAAACCTGAAATCGCGAAAAGAAAATCAGCTGTTCAGTACATTTTGACGAATTATGCGAACATTAAATGTACTGACCAGCTGATTTTTTTTTCGCGATTTCAGGTTTGGTCCCATAGTAAAAGTTGTTCATATTGATGCGTAGAACACCCCCTTAAATTTTGTCGCATCTATTCAATTTCACCCTTTATAGGGTTAGTAAAAGTGTTAGTAAACAACACGAAACGATGGCACATGTAACTGACAGCAGTGCGTTATATACGGACAGTCCACTCTGTCAGCAATCATTATATACGGACAGTCCACTCTGTCAGCAATCATTATATACGGACAGTCCACTCTGTCAGCAATCATTATATACGGACAGTCCACTCTGTCAGCAATCATTATATACGGACAGTCCAGTCTGTCAGCAATCATTATATACGGACAGTCCAGTCTGTCAGCAATCATTATATACGGACAGTCCAGTCTGTCAGCAATCATTATATACGGACAGTCCACTCTGTCAGCAATCATTATATACGGATAGTCCAGTCTGTCAGCAATCATTACATACGGACAGTCCACTCTGTCAGCAATCATAATATACGGACAGTCCACTCTGTCAGCAATCATAATATACGGACAGTCCACTCTGTCAGCAATCATTATATACGGACAGTCCAGTCTGTCAGCAATCATTATATACGGACAGTCCACTCTGTCAGCAATCATTATATACGGACAGTCCAGTCTGTCAGCAATCATTATATACGGACAGTCCACTCTGTCAGCAATCATAATATACGGACAGTCCACTCTGTCAGCAATCATTATATACGGACAGTCCACTCTGTCAGCAATCATAATATACGGACAGTCCACTCTGTCAGCAATCATTATATACGGACAGTCCAGTCTGTCAGCAATCATTATATACGGACAGTCCACTCTGTCAGCAATCATTATATACGGACAGTCCACTCTGTCAGCAATCATAATATACGGACAGTCCACTCTGTCAGCAATCATTATATACGGACAGTCCAGTCTGTCAGCAATCATTATATACGGACAGTCCACTCTGTCAGCAATCATTTTCAGAACCCTGTCAGGGCTAGCCATGACTCGAGCTACCATCGATGCTGCGCGCTTGCGCATTTATCTAAGTTACAATAGCTTAATTTCAACTGCTCATCACTTTACAAAATATTACTTTTCCCCATGCAGGGACGTTAATTGTTGAGGAGTTTTTCTAGTAAGAACCAGGAGAACTGGAGCTGTTATTGAAGTCACCATCAGCTCCACTTCACCACAATGAATTGTGACAAGCTTAAATTGCTTAGTAATCGAATCGCAACCCGTGAAATACTTATTATTGAGTGGTTCCGATGGCCAGCTGTGATCTTCATCATCAGTTCCACTTCACCAAAAGTTGCTTTCCGAAAGCAAATGCACGAGTTACTCTACTTTTATGTAGTAGTACTAGCACTCTCTCAAATCTACTACCAAGTACCTCTCCTGTGCTCCTTGTACCAAATGTTGTGCTTTTTGTTGTTTATGTCTGAAATTATTAATACTTTCACCCAACTTTAAGATACCAACAACAAAAAAAACAGCCAAGTGCGTGTTGGAAAACGCCGAGTGAAGAGTTCCGTAGTCGGTATTGTCTACGACACATTCACTCAAGTCTTCATTCAATTTAACTTTAATTCTTATATTCATTTCCTGCTTTCATTCCTACACTCGTTCAAAAAAAAACATCTTGCAAACTCTGTGCGTTACGTACTTGAAAGTTATTAAAAATTCTAAGGACGAACGTAAACAAATTTGCCTATCAAAAAATCTTTGTAAAATTTATTATAAACAGGATGCGTAATAAGCATACTCTATAAATATTGATTTTGTCGACACCAAAAATAAGTTTTTATTTCTCGAAAAAACTATGACAAGCAAAGTTTTTCCTGCGGAACCGAAAATAACCGAAAATATCCCAATTCACAAACTGTTAGCGAAAAGTCACTTAGAAACATCTTCATCTTTTTTTAATTATGGGATCCTACGATACCCTCACACGTTTAAATACCTACCTACATTGAATTTAAATTATTTATTATTTTCATCCCTCAGTTAGTACGTGTATGGGGAGTGCCCTAATTATTTTCGTAATAATTTAATTACTAAACAATCAATGGCTTAGCGGTACTCAGAAACCACGTTTTCAATTTTCATCGATTTACTATCAATAATTTCGGAGTAAAATGGCTGTGTGATATCCGGACATAAGGACGTGTCGAAATTATAAGGGTGCCGTTTTTCCATGTGGCTAAGGAATCCTAAAAACGTTAACAAGTTCCAGACTTCTTAAGGAAAAGGAATGGAAACCTTCAACAGTTCAACAGTTGAAAGGTTTTCTTTTTACTAAAGTAGGTACGGTCAGCAAAAGAAGTCGGTGCAATTTTTGACATTATCTAAATTAAGACAAAATGATACGATAACCTGCTTTTTAGCATTTCATTTACTAGACACCTAAGAGTTAATAATTTTCTTTAAAATGTACATGTGATCCGATTTCAATGAAGTATTAATTTCTCAATAATTAAGATTTAGAAAACACAAGTGTTAATCGACTTCTTTTGCTGACTGTACCTACCTACAATTTTCTTTGAATTTTACTTTGAGCTTGTTATGAAATTGTTTTAAGTTAATGTGTTTCAGATCTGCCGGTTCGAGTAAAAATACAAAAGTACCTAGTAAAAGATAATTAAATTGTACGCTAGTGTTCAAGCATTGTGTTGTATTTGTATCGGGATCTGTTTTACCTTCTTTAATAATGTCTTCCGATATGCCTCAGGTGTACGTACTATAATACTACTACTAAGTACTACTTTGTTTTAACTAATAATGTAATTACCTTTTAATTAAATGAAAATGTACCTACGTCTACTGGGAAGTCAGCATTGCTACCACCATGCAGATTGAAATTGTACCATGAACTATTTACGAAGTGTTATTCGAAGCGATTCAAAAGAAAATCTATGGTTTACATTAAATAATAGTATTTATTTCACTCTGTTTCGATTTTCAGGATATACTCTAATAATAATCTACGAAACCCCTGAAAGCTCAGTCCCGTATTAGAATTTCTAACAATCAGCGCCACCTATCATAATTCTAAGCCAAACATGATACTACACACTTCGCCACCTAGCGGGTTTTTCCGAAACCACGTTGTTTGCGCTGCCGCTGGCAGTGTGAGCGTCTGAATTCTTATTTTCCCGGTAGAGGTCCGGACGCATAAGAATGTTTTCAGCAAACTACCGCTAGGTGGCGCGAAACCACAAAAATCAACTTTAGTTTTTACATTCATCGCTAGATGGCAGTACGTTCCGTGTTTATATTGCAGAACTTGTGTCAACAGTTTCAGAGGTACACAATAGCAAAAACTGGGTACTTTCCGGAATTATTGGCCGATAGTTTTTTGAATAGCTATAGGTAAAGGTATCTATAGCTATTTAAAAAACTATTTGTCTACGATCCTATTTGAGACACCTAATTTGATTAGATAGGTAGGTACCATAGACTTATAAAAAAAGATGGACTCCGCGCCACGCATATCGAAAGTGAAGCACCCTACCGATCTATGTGTGCGTGATTTGAGTACCTGCAAAGACGCCGTCGCTCGTGTCACGTAATGGCGGCCGGTCGGCATACTATGATGTAAATGTGTGCGCGAGGCGTGTTTGTACAAACGGACCCGGCATACTTACTGTGCTTCACTTTCGATATGCGCAGCGCGGAGTCCATCTTTTTTTATAAGTCTATGGTAGGTACCTATATTTTACTGGCGATCAAAGCAGAATAAAATGTAGGCAATATAAAAATGAGTTATAAAACAAAACCCAACGTTTCCATTACAATAAAATAAAATGCTTCAGTTGACCAGATGGCTGCAATAAATAAAAGAACAAAGCAGATTTTATGTAAGGAACAAAAAAAACTTGACATAAAAACACTGTTGAAGTAATTACTTACTCGAATAACTTCTTCGTATAATTATACGACTTGACTCTCCTTTAAGTGACCATTTTTAAAATGACACTAAGCTGACGTTCGACCGGACGTAAAAATATCGCGGGGGGATTTTATCGCGCAGTGGATTTTCAACTCTCGGTGTTGAGCCGAGCTTTGAGAATCCAACTTAGCAACAACAGAGTGAATCCCAGCGCGTCGAAAAACACACTGGTGGATTTTCAACTCTCGACGCTAAGCAGAGCGTTGAAAATGCAGTGCGCGATAAAATCCCGCCGCGATTTTATTACGCTCGTGGAAACGGGTGTTAAGCCGACGTTCGACCGGACGTAAAAATATCGCGCCGGGATTTTATCGCGCAGTGGATTTTCAACTCTTGGTGTTGAGCCGAGCTTTGAGAATCCAACTTATCAACAACAGAGTGAATCCCAGCGCGTCGAAAAAACACACTGTTGGATTTTCAACTCTCAACGCTAAGCAGAGCGTTAAAAATCCAGTGCGCGAAAAAAAGTCGCCGCGATATTTTTACGTCCGGTCGAACGTCGGCTTAACACCCGTTTGAACGAGCGTAAAAAAATCGCGGCGGGATTTTATCGCGCACTGCATTTTCAACGCTCTGCTTATCAAATCGATATTTTTACGTCCTTGCGAACGTCGGCTAACCTAACCATAATATCTACCAGACAATCTATGGATTTTCAGGAATCAATATGTAATTATATAGTTGCTAACCAGCAGACAGGTGTCACCCACCCATCATGCTGTTAAGAGTCTTTTTACGTCAACTGGAGAGACGACTCTGAGAAAAGGTCACTGCCTCATACTAAAACATTGGTCGTCTGTCCAACCACAGCGTAACAAACAGTCGCTTATTACTTTGATGCAATTCTCTAGTCTAAGTGAAGTTTTTCTAGACTGTGGCTTGTGTTGGCTCGTTATACGGAGGTAGAAGTTGCAATGAAAGTACAAATTAGGTTTATGTAGTTCTGTGTAGTTTTAGATCAGATTCCGGGCTGGTTGAGTGGTTTACGGACCAGCAGAAACTCATTGTTGACTTTAAATAAACAATAGCTTTGTTTACTGAAAGATCGTATCAATTAAAACGTTTTTTCAAGTTGCTGGCGGGTTCGGCAATGGTACAGTACAGGATAAGCATTAAAAAAACCGGTCAAGAGCGAGTCGGACTTGCGCACCGAGGGTTCCGTTCCGATTTCTGAAAAAGTGTGCTATTTAGAGACATCGTTTTATTTTTCCTGTAATCTTTACATGAACTTCTATCACATAGAATATTTTCAGATTTGTCTCTTTGCAAACTTCGGAGATAAGGGGGGGTGGGGGGGGACGGTATTTTTTTTACATTTTTCATCCAAAGTCGAACACTGTGCGGCCTAAAAAAAATAAAAATATGTTTGAGAATGTGCAAACAGCGTTCTTTCATATGATACACCACATGACCTAGTAGCTCCACTTTGAATTTTTAAGACCCCCTTTTACCCCATGTTGCAAAAAAAATACATATTATATTTTTATTTCTTTCTTATTTGCAAAATAGTTGGGTAAACGTCATCTAAAACTATTCTAAATTTCAAGTTAAATTTCAACTACTAATGCTATCATTAGTAGTTCTTGAGATATCCAGCTGTGACAGACAGACAGACAGACAGACAGACAGACTGAGTCACACCATAAGGGTACACATTTTGGTACGGAACCCTAATAGTAGGAATAAGCTGAGTCTAGAATAAAATCGTTGTCAATGACACAAATCCGTGCCAGCCATTTCTCTATTCCAACATTTTTATCAATCAATAAAAATCTGCCTGATACCCTTTTCCCAACTATGTTGGGGTCGACTTCCAGCCTAACCGGATGTAGCTGAATACCCGTATTTTACATGGAGCGACTGCCTATTTGACAACACAACTCAGAAAGTAAGTAATACGATACCCTTTGGTAAGACTGGTTGTCAGACTTTCGGGTTTCTGACGACCCGTAATGAATGTCAAAGATGCACGAATGACAGCCGGGACCAGCATTTTCCGAGGCACAGAGAAGTCTCGGTATGTAAAAGGGCATTTTCGTCAAAATGTCTACCAACCCACTTATGGGATGTCCCGTACATACAAGTTGCAAATAATTAACATTTTTATAACATAGAAGTGTCGAGTAATTATTAAATAGTTCCAAAAGACTAGTTTTCTTTTTTACTTAAATTGCAAACTGAAATTTAAAAAAAAAGTAACAAATTGAAATCCTGAAATGTGTCATCTTACGTCTTGCAGTACTGTCCTTATTATTTGGTAACGGTCATGACCAAAACGTATCTAAGTTACTATTTATTTACATATATTATTTGAAATAAGCTCCATATAATAAAAATAAAAACATACCTAGCAAAATTCGTAAAATTTATCATTCGACTAAATCAAGAATTTGCTAAAATATACAAAACAATATTAGTAAGCTGTTTTCAAAGTAGGTAGCAGTTTAAAAAAAAATGTCCAAAAATGGTCATTGGTCACCCATCCACGGAACAACCGTGGCAAGCGTCGACCCGTGCGGCTGTTATTACTTAGCCACGAGCTCCTCTTTTATATACTTGAAATCCTTTGTTAAATTCTGCTGACTAAAATCTAGCGTTTATTGTCGTAGTCCAGTGCTCTGCACAAAGTGAATAAAATTATTTTAGCTGCATGCGAGCAGTAGGTACTTGAGTCGTGTCTGCCGCGCTGATAAGATAGCCGTCACCGTCACCCTGTATAAAATACTCGGTTAAACTCAGTGTCGCAGTTATTGTGGGGACATTCAACCAGAGGGTTGATGTTTAGAAAATTAACGAAGGAAGAAAATGTATTTTAAACTAGATAAAATAAGTTTAGTCAGCTTTATCGTCGGCATTTGTTTTTGCTTGTTTGAACGTGGATACTTACTTATTTTTTGCATTTTCTTCTTATGGTTACCGTAAAGATTGAAGATTTCGTTTTGATCAGGAGACAAACAGTTTCAAATAAAATAATGAGGAAGGTCGGGCAAAGCTCTCAAAGCGTCTCTTAAGGCCTATAATAAATTTGACCCATCGTTCATTCATGAGTTCGGTTTTATTTCACTATTTCATTATTTTCGGTTATTTTAATATTTTTAATCAAGTAAATTAATCATGGAAAGTGTCGGAATTTAAAACCTTAAATATTTCCTCGTAATCACTGTCTTCAAAATGTTTCGAACTCTGTTTAATTTTTTTTTAGTCTTTACAAATAGCTCTAATTCATAGACTTATAAAAAAGATGGACTCCGCGCCACGCATATCGAAAGTGAAGCACAGTAAGTATCGGACCGTTTGTACAAACACGCCTCACGCACACATTTACATCATAGTATGCCGACCGGCCGCCATTACGTGACACGAGCTACAGCGTCTTTGCAGCAGAGCTAACATGGCAAGCACGAGAACACGAGATATCACGATTTGTCGAAATTTGTCGTCGATTCTGACGTTATTATAATCCCTAACATGACCGTTCAGCTCGAGTAAATTCGAAAAAGGCACTTTGACACTTCTCTATCTCGAGACGAGAGACCGATGTAGCAAGTTATTAAAAACAAATCATTTATATCATAGCAACATCGGCTTGAGGTTCCGTTTTATTTCATTCATTTTTCATTTTTTTGCATGGAATTGGTATGTACTATAATGATTTTACGTGCACCTCTTTTAATACCTATTTGTTTAGTTTTTCATAAATGTTTTTCATTGGTGCCGAATTTAAATACAAAATGACGGAAATGAAAATTAGTGGCAAATAATATACATACCTACTCACTTGATAACTTAACATAATCAGCCTATAATGTAGGTACTGCTCTAGGCATGCCGGTTTCCTCCCGCGTTTTTCCTTCACCGTTTTGAGAGCAGTGGTGATGATATAATTTACACAAAGTAAAGCGCCTGTCGGGGTTCGAACCTATGACCTACAACTCGTAAGTCAGGGCCGTTACCACTGGGCCTCCACTGCTACCTACACTACACTCACTTGAAAATCACCACAAATGACAATGAAGTAGAGATTTTAGTAATTATGTTGCGAAGGTTTGTTATTGCACTGTCATAACTCCCTCGATTTTGTTAAACACCATAATTGGCAAAGTGACTGGTTATTACCTACTGAAAGGGATGCTCATCTACGTTATAGTGTACCCCTCCGTCACAGTTTCTCTCGCGGCTGCCGAAAAGAACATCATTCTAATATAAATATAGTTTAAAACTAAGTATTTTCATTAATAATCATCATCATATCATTCTCCTGCCCTTAACCCAAAAAAACTTGGGGTTGGCACAACAATTTTCATTAGTAATATTAGGTCTTTACCTATGAAATTGCCGTTCTGCAGTACTGGCCATTTCAAATCAAAATAATTTTTCTTTGGCTAAGAATTCTAATTTCAAATTAATTTTATTTTAAAAACATGGATTTTTTTTTTCCAAAAGTAGTCATTTGTTTATTGATTAGTGTTACATTTTCATCGCATTTCAATCTTTTTCGTCATCATGGATACGTTAAAAATTCGAGTAATTATGGAATATGAGTACCGTCGTGGCAGCAACGCGGCACAAGCGGCACGCAACATCAACGACGTTTACGGAGCTAACACTACAAACCAACGCACCACCTGTTATTGGTTTGCTCGCTTCCGTTCTGGAAATTTCGACCTGAAAAATGAACCTCGCGGTCGTCCGAAGACTTTGGTCGACAATTACGAATTAAAGGCGATTGTGGAAGCTGATGATACACAATCTACGGCTGAATTAGCAGCAGCTTTCGACGTTAGCGTCAAAACAATATTGGTCCATTTGCGTCTAATTGGCAAGGTAAAAAAGCTTGACAAATGGGTGCCCCACGAACTCAATGATCGCCAGCGCGAAGTACGCGTCGAGACGTGCCTTGCACTGCTCAACAGACACACAAATGAAGGAATTTTGAAACGCATTGTTACCTGCGATGAAAAATGGATTCTGTTTGATAACCGCAAGCGCTCAGCAAGTTGGTTGGATCCTGGTTCAGCACCTAAACAATGCACTAAACGAAAACTTACCCCTAGAAAAGTGATGGTCACTGTTTGGTGGTCTAGCGCCGGTGTGATTCATCACAGCTTCTTACCAAATGGGGTGAGCATTACTGCAGATGTGTACTGTGAAGAACTGAACACAATGATGGAGAAGCTGGCACATCTCCAACCAGCATTGGTCAATCGCTCTTCTCCGCTGCTCCTGCACGACAACGCGCGACCTCATACTGCACAGCAGACGGTCTCCAAGTTGCAAGAACTGGGGTTGGAAGCTCTCCGTCATCCGCCCTACTCACCAGACCTTGCGCCTACAGACTACTACTTTTTCCAGAATTTGGATAACTTCTTGGCGGGAAAAAAATTCAATACCCGAGAGGCAGTACCAAATGCCTTTGAAGAATTTGTTGCCTCCCGACCAGCTGATTTCTTTAAGAAGGGCATCAATAAACTGCCACTGCGTTGGCAAAGATGGATTGATTGCATGGGTGATTACTTCGATTAATACAAATAAAAAATACATGAAAAAAATTAGTTTAAATTTTTTCATACAAAACGGCAATTTCATAGGTAAAGACCTTATAATCACACTATATATAATACTATAAAGGCGAAAGTTTGTGAGTGCGTGTGTGCGTGTATTTGTATGTTGTTAGTAGGCACACACATAGGCTAGGTACTTTTTATCCCGGTCTACGCGGGTGCAACCGCGGGGCGCAGCTAGTGTAAAATAAAATTATGACTAAAGTACGTGAAATTATGAGACTTTAGTTCATTTTAGTTTTTTTTTTTGTATCATAATTTTGTCTACTCGTCTCGTCGTCAAAATCGAGGACGACTAAACGAGAGACGAATCGGGGATTTTCTCGTGTTTATTGTCAAAATTCTGTCAAAAGTCGAGTTATCTGAGGTGCCATGTTAGGGTTTATCTTTCTCGACAACAAGTTTGACAGGACATTGTATGGCAGCGCTGTCAGAAAACGAGAAAAGCTTTGAACTGTCATAAAATTACTCGCGCGAGAGCGAGTAATTGTCGCGTGTGTTCATGTTAGGCCTGCAGGAACTCAAATCACGCACACTTATATCGGTACGGTGCTTCACTTTCAGTATGCGCGGCGCGGAGTCCATCTTTTTTTAAAAGTCTATGCTCTAATTTTAGGGTCTCTCAGGAAATTGTGTATTTAGGAACACAAAACCACGTCATGTCTTGTATTAATATCTTGTGTTGGGAACTAGCTACGACAGCGCCATTTTGACAGTTGCGTTCTCCATTGGCACATAAGGACGGTTTAGTAGGCATTGATACGTACAGTGGGCTGCTGCTTCAAGAGATCCAACCCGACTGGCTGTCACAAGATGTAGAAGCACACTATTCCAGAACAACTGTTATAATATGTCTGTCAAAATATATAACCAAATACCTAAACAGATCAGAGAGCTACCATTAAATTATTTTAAGATAAAACTTAAGAAATGGCTCTGTATTAATGTGTTCTACACTTTAAGTGAATTTTTAAATTATAAGCTAAGCATAAAATAATTAAGCTAACTTAACTAGGTATATTTAAATTCATCAATTTATGATCTCACTATTCTCATTTTTAATTTTTAAATATGTTCTTGTTCACATGATCTCAGTAGGCTAGTAATAAGTGTTTTTGTTTATATTTTTAAGATGTTTTTTGCATGCTGAAATAAGTAAGCAAAATATGTGGAACTAATTTTATATTTAAGACCTTTTATGGACAATATTTTATGCAAAATAAAGATATTCTATTCTATTCTATCATCAATTGGGTACTCCAGTTGTATTAAAATTTTAATACAACCCCAATTGATGCAGCACACTGTACGTACATACGAGTACTTACCAACGTTAGTATAACAAATTTTATAACCAATATAAGAAAGAATTATTCAGCAAGAAACGAAATTATAATGTTCTAATATAGGTACAGGCTATATCGAGTTATAGGTACAGTCAGCAACAAAAATCAATTAACACTTGTGTTTTCTAAATCTTAATTATTGAGAAAAATACTTCATTAAAATCGGAACAGATGTAAATTTTAAAGAAAATTAACTCTTATCTAATAAATGAAATGCTAAAAAGCAGGTCATCGTATCATTTTGTGTTAATTTAGATGATGTCGTACAAAACACCCGGTTTTCTAGTAAAAATACGTCCACATGGACACCAAGTTTTGCTTACTCAACGATTTCCACGTAAACACGAAGCAAAAGGATCCCAAACCGAGTGTCAATTTGCAAAGACTGGCTGTCACGTCGTCGCCACGTGTGGATTCATTATAAAAGGATTATGTTTTTGGAAACTGGGTGGAAACTTTCGGTACCGGTTTTGTGAGCTGTAAGTACGTTTGGATACCGAAAGTGTAGGTACTGTGATCTCGTGTAGTTGGAATGTTTCAGCTTTGTAACTCCGTGGTAAGTTTTTAAATGTTATACATAAAAGATGCAACGTTACATTACGCCGGCCGGTGTATAAGTGGCTAGGCGCCCCGTCGTGCACCGACAAAAAGTGTCAAGGACAATTCTAATGACATCAGGGGGGAGCGGTTGCGTTAGTGGATAAGGTAAAACAAATCAAAAAAGTTCAACATGATACATTTAAAACTGCTCTTGAGTTAATTAAGTTTCAACAATTAAGAAGTCTGTCGCATTTTGTCGCTTCTCTCGCTCGCAAGGGACCAAATTGATGATATGAAATGAAAAGATGCCTTTCTGGAAAATGTAATCAATTAAAGAACTAGTAAATTATGTTAATTTAATAGATAACTATTAAAAACACATTTTTATTGTGGCATTTATTTAACTCATCTCAAAAACAGATAATACTTTTTGAACCGAGTTTATTAGATAGCACAATAAAAATGTGTTTTAATAATTAGTTACTTACCTACCTATTAAATCAACATTATTTACTAGTCCTTTAATTGATGACATTTTTCAAAAAAGCATCTTTTCATTTAGTTATCTTAAAAATTTGGTGCCGTGTCAGCGAGAGATAAACAAATGCGACAGACCTATTATGGAATTCTGTTGTAGCATAAATTGTTACGAAGCAGGTGTCAGATCCTGCAATCCTTTAGCTAACATCCCACGGTTACCAAGCAGTGATTTTCACATTATCAAATGGAATGGCAACAGCCACAGGTTCAATAAATCATGGTCTGCGATCATCAATCCGGTTGTCTATTGAGCGGCTAGGAGAGGTGATTGCTCATAAATATAGTGTGGATGACTGATGTGCGGATATGTAGGCAGACTGGATCATTCAGTCGTAAACATGATTGGCTATACTGGCTACGTCATCAACATCATTCTTTATAAGTCGTTCATTGTACGGGTATTTGTCTTGAATAGCAGTGGTTGATTTATTTACGGGTGTATGAAAAGTGTCTCAATTAGATTCTATAGTGCTAATGAGCCACTAAAAAAAAAAAAAAAATTTACTCAATCGATAAGTGCCATAAAAATGCATTTAAATTTTACATTTTCAAATTTCGCGCGAAAACGCTGGACGAAGTGGACGCCATATTGCTCTGTGGTTATATGATGTCAATTGGTTATGCAAACGAGATGCAAACAAACACTTTTTACACGCTGATCAGTTGACAGTTGACATTGACACTTTTTAATTTACACATCGGTATGACGTAATAACATGGCGGCTACTTTCATGAAGTTAGAAAACAGATAAAAAAAACTGAAAACTTTGAATTGAATTTTATTTATATTGTTATTTTATGAACTAAAACTAACATTTTCCGACTGCTTTTTGCCTAAGCTATCTAAATAATACATTTTTAGATTTTTTCTCTTATACAGTAAAATACCGTATTGTCGTTCGGTTTTGAAAAAAACTGAAGGCATGTAGAGAGCCTTTTGAATTTTGCAATAAGCTGATAAACCCGAAAAAAAAATTATGTTAATATTTTTGGTCCTGTGCAAAAATACGAGTCGTAAAGATAGGTTAAGATTTACCATTAATATAAGATTATACCAATACAATGCAAAATCGTCTCCTCGAAAGAGAAAACCTTATTCCCAGAACATTTTGTTCTAATTTGTAACCTATTCTAGTCAAAAATAAATGTTTTTCTATCCAACTATTCCAAATCCCATTTTTCGGTTCAATAGCTTCAAAGTCATCCGATGCCCATTTTAAAAACATCACGGCTATATTAACGAAACTAGGGCGAGCCAATCTGTTTGCTATGCAAATGACACTCACTATTTAGAGTACAGTCAACCAATCGTTTATATTAACACTTTGACATTAACAGCGCCTTTATTTAGAAACAACTAGTAGTTTTTGCAGTTTACTAGCGGCCCACCACTGCTTGTCAGATTTCTGTGCTGTACCACAGATTAACACAGATGGGACACTCCGCAGTTTAGGTACGAAGCTACAAGTACGCGGCGGGCCCCGTCCGCGGGGCTAATTCAGTAGGTCAGAAGGTATAAGAGTTACGCGATAGAAAGAGAGGCAACTTGTAGTTGAATATAACTGTAGGTAATAAACGTTGTGCGACCTGAATTGCACTTTATTGTGTCGTAGCAAGAGTCCCTTTTTACTTAAATGATTTTGCGGAGTGTTTGAGAGCCATCAGTATTAATCTGTGGCTGTACTTAAGTTTTGTTTTTGTTATTAATGCTTTATACTACACAAACGCGGAACTTACATTCTTATTATAACTGGCCGAGCGAGTCTCTGCTTCAAGTCTGCCAATATTTGCTTTCGTCTGTCAGTTTGTTGCTAAGGGGGCTACTGGATATCTCCGCCTTATGAGATCCGATTTCGATGGTTCTTTTTTAGGGTTCCGTACCAAAATGGTAAAAAAGGAACCCTTATGGTGTGACTCAGTCTGTCTGTCTGTCTGTCACAGCTGGATATCTCAAGAACTACTAATGCTATCAACTTGAAATTTGGAATAGTTTTATATGACGTTTACCCAACTATTTTGCAAGTAAGAAAGAATTAAAAATATTTATATTTTTTTTGTAACAGGGACTGAAAGGGGGTCTTGAAAAGATAAGCCCCCCCCCCCTATCTCCGAAGTTTGAAAAGATAAAAATCTGAAATTATTCTATGTGATTGAAGTTTATGTAAAGATTACAGGAAAAATAAAACGGTGTCTCTAAATAGCACACTTTTTCAGAAATCGGAACGGAACCCTCGGTGCGCGAGTCTGACTCGCTCTTGACCGGTTTTTATTTATTTGAAAGGTTACCTTTATAGGTTCCATTTTTATGAGACCAACTTATAGTAACTACTGTAGTTACTATAAATTCGTCTCATGAAAATGTGGTAAAGATCGCTCGCGATGTGCTCGCGAGGTCTACTGTTCGCAGAAATAGAATAGAATACTCTTTATTATGCATACTATTAAAATTACAGATATCAATGTTGAACTACCTACTAATAATTATAGAAGTATTACCTTGGCGTGAGGTTGACTGTACCTACGTACTTATTGTAGTTTGTATGCAGTGTCACGATCTTTTGTCTTACGGGAGCTGGTAATTCCGAGACGTACTTCTTGACAAAAGAAAAGATTTTGCGGAAATCTTTTTCAGCGTTATCTTCGTGGGTTTTGGAATTGAATTGGATTTTATTTAGATACAATCAGTGCTTAGTGCTGATTATCGTTTTATTAGTATGTATATGATAGATAGGATAATTTTAAAATGCAGAAAAACCCATTTAAGTAGCTACCTACACCACTGCGAGTATCTTTAGAAATTATTAAGGTACACTTTTGTACTAACTTTTCTATCCTTGGCTCTTTTCTTTTTTTTTCTTGAAAATGACTGAAAAAACTGCTTTCGACACAAGTGGACCACATTTAAATGTTAAATGTTTCGTATTCAAATATTTATTTTATTTTATTTAAAAATGTAAAAAAAAAAAACTAAATATCTATTGTGGCGTAAAGAGGGAAGATTCGAATCAAACTTACCGGTCGCTGCCGTCCCGCCGCTTCGCACACCGATGGGCTTATAAGGCGCGTTCGATAGTTCTGAATCCTGCATCAACTCCACTACACATATTTTTCCACAGGCGCTGGTTCAGGGTATATCTGGTATCTTGCGGGGATTGTAGCACGTTTTCACCGAAGGACCTTATTTTTGTAGAAAAGTATGTATCGCGCGTGGCGTGTATGCGCGGACAACCGTATGGTACGTAGTACAGTGAAAAAACACGCAGGAGCGCGCCGCTAGTGTGCTCATCCGCAACCAATCAGAAGGCTCCACGAATGGGCGATGAGCAAACACCGGAAGCTTATTCAAATCAACACCCTCGGCAATTACACAAAAAAGCCTGATTACCAGTTGTGGGGTGAAGAAAACACTATTCTAAAATCTCTAAGAATTAATTCAGTAGGTACGTAATACCAACTGCAAAGAGAACGGTACGTAACATGCCGCTCGCCTTAAAAGAATGAATTTCTTTTAACTTTAAATTAAAAGACAAAAAAACTTTTTTACAAAAACAAAAACCGACTTCCAAAAAAAAACACTACAAAGTGAAAAATAACTTTAATTTCGGAAGTCGGTGTCTTTGCATCTGTATTTTAGTTTTTAGCCACCGACTTCCGAAATTAAAGTTATTTTTCACTTTGTAGTGTTTTTTTTTGGAAGTCGGTTTTTGTTTTTGTAAAAAAGTTTTTATTTTTCACTTTTTAGTGGTTCAGTTTGTAATTTATCTAAGTTACAATAACCCAATGTCAGCTGCTCATCACGTTTTACAAAATGTTGCTTTTCCCGATGCAGGGCCGTTAATTGTTGAGGAGTTCTCCTAGTAAGAACCAGGAGAAATGGAGCTCATGGTGAAGTCACCATTACCATTATTTTGACGAGCATAAACCATATTAAAGTAATTGAATCGCAACCTGTTATATACTTAGATATAATTGAGTATTTCCGATGGCCCTCTGTGGTCTTCATCATCAGTTCCAGCTCACCGAATGGTACTTTCCGAGAGCAAATGCACGAGTTACTATAAAAAATACCGAAATCGATATAGGTGTGCCCATAAAATTTGAGGGTTTCCCTCGATTTCCATGGGATCCCATCATCAGATCCTGACTTGATGATCATGGGACCACTTGGGACGTATACCCTTTCGAACAAAAAAAGAAAAATCCAAATCGGTCTAGCCATTTTCGAGTAATCGGGGAACATACATAAAAAAAAAAAATAAAAAAAAAAAAAAAAAAAATTAAAAAAAAAAAAAAAGGTTCCGACGAATTGAGAACCTCCTCCTTTTGGAAGTCGGTTAAAAAAAGAATGTAACATTCGAAAAAAAAAAGAATGAAAAATGCTACGAAAGCATGAAGCCTTAAATTTTTTAAACTAAAGTTATTCTAACTTAAGATTACTTAACTAAGATTCGCAACAATATTAACTAAACTTACAGAATGATTATTCTAAGGGCAAAGGACATATTTTGACTACTGAGCGTTTCACGAAAGTTTTGCCCATCTGTAAAGTTACGACACGAGTAATATTATCGGAACCTGGGTGGAGAGTATGGACACGAGCCAGTCTCCATTGTAATGGTGGCAAATTATCATCTCGTACAATGACAATAATACCTTCACGGAGTTGTGAGCCGCGATCTCGAAACCACTTGTTACGTTGTTGAATTTCGTGTAAATATTCACGACTCCAACGTTTCCAAAAGTGTTGCACACATTGTTGTATTCTACGCCATCTAGTGAGTCGATTTGAAATATTATCGGTTAATGAAATGTCTGGTAAGGACGTCAACGGACCTCCTATTAAAAAATGAGCTGGTGTCAAAGGTAACGGATCTAATGGGTCAGCACTTAATACACAAAGTGGACGTGAATTAAGTACCGCTTCAATTTGACAAAGAAGGGTATGCATCTCATCATAAGTTTGAGTTTGCGTACCGAGGACTCGATGTAAATGATGTTTAAAACTTTTAACACCGGATTCAAAAAGACCACCAAAATGAGAGGCGTAAGGAGGCTGAAAATGCCAAGTAATGCCTTGTTCTAAAATTTTACTATTAAGAGTGGCTTGAACAGAATCATTACGTAAAAAAATATACAAGTCTTGTAGATAATTATTACAACCAACAAAGTTCCTTCCACAATCAGAGTAAATGTCGGTGCATAAACCTCTACGGGACGTGAAGCGTCGCAATGTTGCCAAAAATGCATCAGTTGACAACTCGGATACGAGTTCGAGGTGTATGGCCTTGACAGACATACACACAAAAACAGATACATAACATTTAATAATTTTCGCATTTCGAACTTTATTTGCTCGAACGTAAAACGGACCCGCGAAATCAACAGATGTTTTAAGAAATGGCCGCTCGGGGCGCACTCTGACGGCCGGTAACGGACCCAGGCATGGCTGCGGATTCACGGGGCGCGCACGAAAACAACGAACACAGCGATGTATGCGTGTACGTATAGCGTCACGACTAGACATTATCCAATATTTTTGGAATAAAATGTATTGCACGGATTGCGGACCAGCATGTAGATGCGTGATATGTGCATGGTCAATGATTATATCTGTAAGATGATGTTTCTTAGGCAAAATCAATTGATGTTTGGAAACAAACGGTAAAAGTGATTTATGAATTCGCCCACCTACCCGAAGATTATTTTTGTTATCCATGAACGGGTTGAGTCGACGTAATTTAATTGATGGATACTTTCCATGTGAAATATTATTAATGTCTTCGGAAAAACAAGAATGTTGAACTAAATGGATAAGTCGATTTAAACAAAAATTAAACTCGGATACAGTTATGTATTTTGGATAGGAATTTTGAACTTTCTTACATTTATTATAGAATCGAAATAACAGTGCTGTTATCCTAACAAGTTTACCTAGAGTAGAAAATCTAGTAATATACTCGACCACATCAGGTAGTGCTGAGGTGGAAGAGTTTGACACCATAGACATAGGTAGATTGCGTTTGTCTTCTGACTTCTAGTATTTTCTTGGGACTTGGCCAAGAACTAGAATCACGCGCGAGCTACCAGGGCCCATGGAGCCACATCTCATTTTGGACAAAACTTGTAGGAAGCATTCCTCGAGAAGGTGCGTCAGCTGGATTGTCAGCTGACGGGACATGTCTCCAAGTTTTGGCCGGAAGCCTGGATAAGATTTCACTAGTGCGATTAGAAACGAATGTTTTCCACTCGTGTGGTGGAGAACGAAGCCACGCTAACACGATGGATGAATCAGTCCACGCACAAACATGTTCACAGTTTAAGTGGTTATCATACACACTTCTCACTTTATCAATCAACTTTGATAACAAAACAGCAGCGCACAACTCTAGGCGCGGAATAGTAAGAACCGGTTTTATAGGTGCTACACGCGTTTTAGCGAGAAGAAGAAATGTTTTAACGTTATCATTATTATCGGATATACGGGCGTAAACACACGCGGCATAAGCCCGCTCGGAAGCGTCGGAAAACCCGTGAATTTGAATTGCATTCACGTTTGCAAAAACGAAACGTGGAATTTGAAACTTTGATAATAATGGTAACTCGTTAAGAAAACTAGACCAAGCGTTTATAATATCTAAAGGAGGTGACTCATCCCAGTCGACCGCTGAAATCCATAACAACTGAATGAGATGTTTCGCATAAATAGTTACAGGAGATAACCATCCCATAGGGTCATAAATTTTCGCTATTTGTGATAGTATGGATCGCTTTGTAATTTTATCATTAGTTGACTGAACGCTAAAAATGAAAGTATCAGATTCAGGATTCCACTGAAGTCCTAAAACCTTTATTTGTTTGTCATTCTCCATCAGAGCGAAAGAAACGTTATCAGACCGCTCGCCCTGAACGACTGACGTTTGTAAAGCAGCGAGTAACGCTGGCGAATTGCTCTGCCACTTACGTAGCTCGAAACCAGCTTACGAACAAATACCTACTAACTCACGTTGTAAAACCAGGGCCTGCTTTACGTCGCCTGCTCCGGTGACGATGTCATCAACAAAAACCTGGTTCTGGAGAACCTTAGAACCTAACGAGAAGTTAGCAGCTTCATCATGAGCCAACTGTTGAATAGTACGAAGGGCTAAGTATGGTGATGAGCTGACACCAAAGGTGACGGTGCGCAATCGATAATCACGCAACGGTTCAGTGGGTGATTTACGCCACACAATGCGTTGAAAATCCCAATCGGATTGTTGTAATTTTATGTTTCTGTACATCTGCTTTATGTCGGCAGTGACAGCAATAGCATGGATACGAAAACCCAATAAAACGTCTACTATATCCTGGTGCAGCTTCGGACCAGTCAGTAGAACATCATTAAGTGATATTCCATTCGAAGTTTTACAACCCGCGTCAAAGACGACACGAGTACGAGTGGTCTCACTGGACTCTTTGACCACGCAGTGGTGCGGAATGTAATAGCTGTTAGCTAACGAAACAGGTAAATCAACGGGCTCCATGTGACCGAGTTCCAAGTACTCCTGGAGGCACGCATGATAGTCTACCTTAAGTTGAGGATTGTGTTCCAACCTATACTCTAATTTCTTAAACCTGGAGACCGCCGTATCTCGTGATGCGCCGAGGGTGGGTGCATCAGGTTTGAAAGGGAGTGGAACAACATATCGCCCAGTTTCATCACGAGTATGTGAATTTACGAATATAGATTCACACAACGCTTCGTCGAGACTTAGAATTCTTTTTTCCGGAAGAGATTCCAATTCCCAGAACCGTCTCAGGTTGATGTCGTCATCGTAGGATGAGCTTAAACTACTGAGACAAACTTGAAGTGAAGTAGATGTATTTTGGTTGTATGAAACATCACCCGTCAATAAATAACCAAAGATACTGTTCATAGCCATCGGTGAACCGGGTGGACCCGTGATCACGTGACCTAATAAAACTTGGGATAGTATATCCGCACCTAAAAGCATTTCCACTGATTGTGGAAGATAAAACTTAGGATCAGCTAAAGTTAAGTTTTGTATGTGTGGCCATCCCTTAAAAGGCAATGTCACACATGGCATACGTGAAATAAGATTAGATAAAATTAATGCGTTAACTGAAATTGAAGGTTGATCCCCGTGTGTAGGAGTGATATGACAAGATACTACACCCTTTGGGTAAACAGCTCCGACCTCGGTCCCTCCAACACCGAACACCGGAACGTTCGCTTGGCTGCGATGTAACCCTAACCGCTGAACACAAGACTCGGTAATAAAAGTCGCCTGACTGCCTGTATCAATAATACATCGAACTGTGTGTTTTTGTGGGCCAACATGCACATTGATGAGTGCCGTACATAGGAGCACCGTACTCGCGCTAACCGACGGAGCAATAGAACGCGAATCGTTCTTGCGATCGTTCACCGCCGCAGTCATCGCAGCGTGCGAGGTACTGGGAACCGCTGTCTCTGTCGTTTCGTTCACAGAAAGTGAGACCGCATTATCACTACTACCACTAATAACTGATAAACTGTTAGACTTTTCGAAATGAATTAATGAATGATGTCGTTTATGACATGAGCGACAAACAAAGTTAGATTTGCATTGTTTTAAATCATGACCGACATGTAAACAATTGAAACAAACGTTCTTGTTTTGAATAAAAGAATACCTATCACGGGGAGAATAAATTAAGGAATTTCGAACATTTTGCCAACGTATGTTGAGCATCACAACATAAACAATTATTTTTTAAATTATTTTGTTTGGTAGACTGTAAGTCTGTTGTATTCGAACTCGATGAAGCGACATTGGCTGCGAGCGCGCGTCGCGAGCCTTCGTTACCGCGCAATGTGCGGGGAGTACCTACCTTTTCAAGATTATTTTTATTTTGTGGGTGAGAAGAGAATTCGCTTGCAGCTAACTCGCGTTCTAAGAAAGTTATCAATGTACTTATGTCAGGTACATCCGATGGCCTCGATAGTGATAATTCGAAACGTTTTCGAACACTAGACGGAATCTTACGTAGTAAAATCGTCACTATTATGAAACTCCACTGATCTATCGGAAATTGCATAGCCTGCAATGCCTTGATGTTTTCTTGATAAACATTGAGTAAGTTTCTTAGACTTTGAGTCATTTTCTCGGTACTAGGTTCAATGTCTAATATTTTTTCGAGATGTTTCGTGGCGATAGCCCGTTTATTATCATACCGAGACACTAAAATATCCCACGCAACACTATACTTTTCGTCTGTAATTGGTATCGATTTAATAAGATTATAGGGTTCATCTTTTAATGACAGTAACAGGTAACGAAACTTCTCTGTCTCCGTGTAGGTATTTTTGTCATGTACTAATGAACGAAACAAATCGTGAAATGGGGGCCAATCCGTGGTTTCCCCTGAGAAGGTAGGCATTGGAAGAATAGGTAATCTACTTGCACAACTATTACTCGTATGAGTAGATGGAACATGTACCACTGAGTTATTATTAAATGACGTACTAGAGGACATTCTTCGTTTACGCTCATTATCCTCTTCCTTAAGTTTATCTAAGTGAACACTAATTGCGAAATAACAGTCATTAAAATTGTTACGAATCTTCAGTTGTTCGTCTTTGTCGAAAGTATTGGATTTTATTAAGAATTTTTCTATTTTTGCCTGAAGTTTGAAGAACTTTCTTTGTTGCAAAGTTAATTCTTTTGAGCGTGACCTAAACTGTTGTTCGTCTGAATCTATGAACTCTAAAATACGGTTGAGATCATCGATAATGATCTCACGTTCAAAAATGTCTTGTTGAATAAGTTCCGCCATTTTGGACGCGTAACGCCGCAAATGGACTTTGAACTAAGAACACTAGGAAACTAGGAAAATAACCCCACAACAAGTACCTAGATATAAATCCAGGCTCGAAGAGATCAAACAATTATGTGGCGTAAAGAGGGAAGATTCGAATCAAACTTACCGGTCGCTGCCGTCCCGCCGCTTCGCACACCGATGGGCTTATAAGGCGCGTTCGATAGTTCTGAATCCTGCATCAACTCCACTACACATATTTTTCCACAGGCGCTGGTTCAGGGTATATCTGGTATCTTGCGGGGATTGTAGCACGTTTTCACCGAAGGACCTTATTTTTGTAGAAAAGTATGTATCGCGCGTGGCGTGTATGCGCGGACAACCGTATGGTACGTAGTACAGTGAAAAAACACGCAGGAGCGCGGCGCTAGTGTGCTCATCCGCAACCAATCAGAAGGCTCCACGAATGGGCGATGAGCAAACACCGGAAGCTTATTCAAATCAACACCCTCGGCAATTACACAAAAAAGCCTGATTACCAGTTGTGGGGTGAAGAAAACACTATTCTAAAATCTCTAAGAATTAATTCAGTAGGTACGTAATACCAACTGCAAAGAGAACGGTACGTAACATCTATCGTTTTATATTTCGTGGACACTCCTAACTGCTCAAAAGCCCTGTGTTTAGCTCATACTAAAGTATTTCATACCGAGGGAGCCCTTAGGGCAAACCATTTGACAAATGACCTCGTTGCCTTACTCCTTAAAAGCCCTACCAAAATGAACTGTTGAGGCTCTTAAAAGGTAGTTAAGTCGTATAATACTGGACTGGTTAAAATATATTATGTTGGGTCAGATAAGACAGCCTTTTGTTTTATGGTAAATGCTTTTTAGGGTTCCGTACCAAAATCGTAAAAAAGGAACCCTTATGGTGTGACTCAGTCTGTCTGTCTGTCTGTCTGTCTGTCTGTCTGTCACAGCTGGATATCTCAAGAACTACTAATGCCATCAACTTGAAATTTGGAACAGTTTTAGATGACGTTTACCCAACTATTTTGCAAATAAGAAAGAAATAAAAATATTTATATTTTTTTGCAACAGTGCAACAGGGACTGAAAGGGGGTCTTAAAAATTCAAAGTGGGGCTACTAGGGCATGTGGGGTATCATATGAAAGAGCGCTGTTTGCACATTCTCAACCATTTTTTTTTTCTTTTTTTAGGCCACAGTTTTCGACTTTTGATGAAAAATGTAAAAAAAAATACCGTCCCCCCCCCCTTATCTCCGAAGTTTGCAAAGCGTTAAATCTGAAATTATTCTATGTGATAGAAGTTTATGTAAAGATTACAGGAAAAATAAAACGATGTCTCTTAATAGCACGGTTTTTCAGAAATCATCAACATTAATTACATATAAATGATGGTACGGAACCCTCGGTGCGCGAGTCCGACTCGCTCTTGACCGGTTTTATTTTTTGTAGAGAAAATGATTTTTGTCTCCCCGGCAAGTACCTACTCATTTGTTTTATGAGGTAAAGTGGTGCTGCAGCAAATAAATACTCAGACAGGGATCGTGTTTTGTTTTAGGTACAGACATCCTGTGACGTCACAAACGTTTGTCCACCACCACCGTCAACGGGACGTCAACGAGAACGATATGACGGCGCCGAAGTAGCGATCATACATATACTCTGGCAGCGTATGTTCATAACACGTCCGTCACACGAACGCCGAGATTCCAACACCCGATTTTCGAGTAGTTCGGCGCTACCGCTAGAATTCAGCTCGAGATACTGCGATGGGCCGAATGTGACGGAAACACAAAACACGTTTGATCTTGTCCACACACTGTCATCGCAACGGCGCGCGGCGCCATTCACCCGGCTTTTGTCTATCATAACATACGTGGTGGTGCTTGGGGCAGGCCTATGTTCAGTAGTGGATGTCTTTTAGCTGAAATGATAATGATGATGATGATTATAACATAGTGTTTCACCGAGTTCGGTAGCGATGGACAAACGATCGACGTCACCGGGACGTCAAGTTCGGCTCGAATAATCTGGTTTTAATCGACGTCACGTTGACGGTGGCGGTGGAAGAACAGTGTTATTTATGCATTAAACTAATAATTGCCGCCGTTTTCTGTCAGACTTTTCCCATATCTATTTTTTACTTTTCAAGTATAAACTAACATGTCACAATAACTTTCTCGACGAACTGATTTGGCACGCAACCCCTCTAGTCTCTATAACCTTTTTAGGGTTCCGTATCAAAATGGTAAAAAAGGAACCCTTCTGGTGTCACTCAGTCTGTCTGTCTATCTGTCTGTCACAGCTGGATATCTCAAGAACTACTAATGCTATCAACTTGAAAAGTTTTAGATGACGTTTAACGAACTATTTTGCAAATAAGAAAGAAATAAAAATATTTATATTTTTTTTTTGCAACAGGGACTGAAAGGGGGTCTTAAAAATTCAAATTGAGGCTCCTAGGGCATGTGGGGTATCATATTAAATAACGTTGTTTGCACATTCTCAAACATTTTTTTAAGCCGCATAGTATTTGACTTTTGATGAAAAATGTAAAAAAAATACCATTAATCCCCTTATCTCCGAAGTTTGCAAAGGGAAAAATCTGAAATTATTCTATGTGATTAAAGTTTATGTAAAAATTACAGAAAAAATAAAACGATGTCTCTAAATAGCACACTTTTTCAGAAATCCGACGCACTCTTGACCGGTTTCTTTCTTCATCTATACAAGTCGTACATTAGCCATTTTGACATTGGTGAATTCATGCAGAATATTGTTAGGCTCAGAAAAATGCTGCTCCTGTTAAAAATGTATTTATGCTATTTCTATCTGTCTGCATATACGACACTAGCCAAACATTGTGCTTAATAGCATTGAGCATAGTATCATTCGTCATAAAAAACCAAACAAACAAAATCAAGCGTCCATATTTTCGCGCCAACACAGTTTCATTATGGCTGACATATTTTTTGGCGCCAAACGTCAGCCAATGAGCGATGGAGCTCGGACTCTTGTCACCATTATTTATTATCCATTACACACGGACGTTTGTCCTTCGTTAGACAGAATTTTAATGAAAAATGGATCGCGGAAGTGAAATTTATTGCTCTGGAATTTTTTGAGGTTATCTATGATGGTAGAAGTATGATCTATGACTACACTTGTAATTATTCATCTTCTTTTCATTGCCCACTGGGCAAATTTTTTAAATTGGTGCGTTTTCACTTATTCGGAGCTGGGCGGAGCGTAGCGACGATTATTTCCACTGAAGCGGAGCGGAGTTGAGATTTCGAGCCCTGTGATTGGTCGGACTGCCCTGCTCGACTCCGTTCTGTCCGGCTGGAGACCTTGTGTTCATATACTATATTTGAAAGTCCGCTCAGCTCCGCTCCGCTCCGCTTACACCGTTTCCAATGACGCAGAATGGATATTTCGAGCACTGCGATTGATTAATTCACGGTCCGCTCCTCTCCACTTTGGCCAGGGGCCTACTCCCTAAGCACGAAGCTCGTAGTTTCGGACTTCGTTACGGACGTTTCCTACTCCGTATCACCTACGGATGTATGATTGGTTCGGGCCCCGAACGAAGTATGAATTACAACATGATTTTCCAGTTGTCCCTACTGCCGATGTGTTTTTGCGCGTACGAAAAATTTAACTTTTACACTTGTTTTGATGGATCGTAATGTCAGGCGGACGGATGAACGGACGGACGGAAAGACGGACGAACTTAGGGAGTAGGCCCCCAGGTCCGCGTCAGTGGAACCGCACCCTAAGACAACAACCACCCCAGTATTTCACTGTATGAAAACTGGGCGCGGGCCCGCAAACATTGTCCACCCGGAAAATTTAATTACACCATTTAACACCGTATCGCTCCGCATACCCATCCCCGTATGCTCCGCATGCTCGTATTCGTACCGCTGGGGTCGCGGGTAGTGCCGCTGGGGTCGCGGGTAGTTTGAAGAAGATACCGCGGCCCTGGCATAGGCAACTGAAGGAACACGGGTGGGTTTTAGTCAGTAAAAGTCTGACACGCCCTTCCGCTCCACCCAGAGCGGGAGCAGTAATTTGATGATTTCCCACCCTCAAAAAAAAAAAAATCGTTTAGGGTAAAGAAAATATTACTATAACCAACCAGCAGGTGCCGTAAAAGACAACTAATCTAGATTAGCCTAATTTGTTGACACAGCAAGTTTGAATATATTAAAATACTAGCTGGCCCGACAGACGTTGTCCTGTCCCAATTTCAATAATTCAAAATTCCCATAGAAAATCCACTTTCAGTTTTCCCGAATTTTCCAATTTTCCCGGCAACTTTTCCAATTTTTCTCTTCATGAGAACCTTCTCCTGACAATAATAAACACAACGAAAAAAGAATTATCGAAATTGTTCTATCCGTTTACGCGTGATGCGGTGACCAAGGAAAATAGGGATTCATTTGGACAATTTTCTATGTGATAAAAAGTTTTCTTGTCAGGAGGCAGTACAAAATGCTTTCACAGAGTTTGCCGAATCTAGATTTCGAGAGTTCTATCGCAAAGGCATAAATGACCTTCCTATTAGATGGCAGCAATGTATAGATATTAATCATAATTATTTTGATTAAATAAATATGTTAATTTAAAAAAAAACTAATTTAAATTTTCAGTAGAAATCGGCAATTTCATACTTTAACCACTACTACTAGTAAGGTCTCATTTAGTAGTTTATGATAAGCAACATGTCGTTTGAAAATTGCCTCCATGAGTGGTGATAGTTTTAATTTCTAGCGTACCTACCCATTGGCCAGTCATCTCCGGTACAACCTCACCGACTGGTCTGGATAATATTTTTACAACGAGATTGAGCCATCTATCTATATAATTAAAAAGAGAAGTCCTGACTGACTGATTGACTGACTCATCAACGCCCAGCTCAAACCCTTGGACCTAGAAAGCTGAAATTTTGCACAGAGGTTCCCTTTATAATGTAGACAAGGAATAAGGAAGGAATTCCCGGTAGCAGGTTCCCTTGGGATATTTCCCGACATCCACGCGGGCGAAGCCGCGGGCAAAAGCTAGTATGCCATATTTTTAATTCAAAAGTAAACACAAAGTTTTAACACAATGTGATAGGTAGCATGTCTATCTCCAATGAATACAGACACCTATTTACTTTATGTAGGCACCGTCATGCATACTGTTATTCTTACATTTTCATGTTGCTTCAGTAAAATGCAACCTTCCATATTCTCTAGCAAACAGTGCAGCTTTAGGTGCAATGCAGACGACAGACTTTCTGTGCGATCGAGTCTGTGGCGCACAAAATGTATTAATAACTAGCTTTTTTAGCACCCTCACTCACTAACTCACTCATTAATACTCTCACACATACACACACTCACTCTCACTCACACTACCACTCCATACTGCACCTCACCTACCAACACACACAGTTTGCATGCCTTTTTACTTTTTATTTTATTTCTTTTGCAAGTTTACGATATAGATTTAGATTTTTTGTTTTTTATTTTTAAATACCAGTTAGCTATACTTACTGTTACTTGCTATAGTATTTTTGTAGCATTTGTGTGTTATAGATAGCATTTTATAGTTAAGTCTGGAACATTTGTGTCGTTGATTTTAAGTTTTACAGCTATCATCGTTTCCATTGTTGTTAAGTACAGAGATTCTATTTCACGAAGTCCGTTCGGTTTTGATTGTAGTAGTGACGCAGTGACGTATCCCGACAAGCGCGCTTGTGTGTGTAACCGATCGACACTGAGCGCTCTCGAGGTTACGCACACAAAAACAATGTGCATGTGCACGCTTGACAGCATTCATAGCCAAACGGACTTCGTGACATAGAACATCTATATCTCAATTTGTTTTTGTTCCAAATAAAAACCTTTTTACTTTTTTCCCGCGGCTTCTATTAACTCAAGGAATAAAATTTTTCATACAAACTTTGGACCCCTGTTTCACCCATTTAGGGGCTGAATTTTGAAAAATCCTTTCTTAGTGCTCCCCTAGACCTCATAAGGAACCTAGGTGCCAAATTTGGAACCTCTAGACCCGTCGGTTTGGGCTGTGCGTTGATATGTCAGTCAGTCAGTCAGCTTCTTCTTTTATTTAATGAGATAATTAATATTTCAGGCGTCGTCTGCATTATATGAATATTATACAAACGCCAGCATACAAATATAAGACCACGTGTCGTTTTGTATCCTCGTCAAATTTCAGGGTGTGGCACAGAACATCAAATGGAACAACTTTCTCCATGGGACCAACATCGTATTCGCAAAAAAATTTTAACTGTCCCATAGAAAACTTCAATACCTACTTGACGCAAATGTATGGGACGGCTGATTATTTTTTCGCGATTACGATGTTGGTGCCATGGAAAAAGTTGTTCGGTTTGATGGTCTATACCAAACCCTTAAAGACGAAGATGCAAAACGACACGTTGTATAATGCATATGGCGCCTGAGATATTATTTATTATTAATACATTTTGTGCGCCACAGACTCGATCGCACAAAAAACCTGTCGTCTGCGCTGCACCTTACTCATATGAAAAAAAAAACCGGTCAAGAGCGAGTTGGACTCGCGCACCGAGGCTTCCGTTCCGATTTCTGAAAAAGTGTGCTATTAATTAGAGACATAGTTTTATTTTTCCTATAATCTTTACATAAATTTTTGCCACATTTTCTCTATGCAAACTTCGGAGATAAGGAACGATATTTTTTTTTTCATCAAAACTAGAAAATTAAAAAAAAAGATAGGCAGTCGCTCCATGAAAAATACTGGTATTCAGCTACATCCGGTTAGACTGGAAGCCGACCCCAACATAGTTGGGAAAAGGCTAGGCTAATGATTATTTCAGCCAAACTTTTCAAACACGTACTCGTATGTAAGGGAGTGATACGTAGGTTCGAATGACGTTTTTGCGAAGGTCGCCATTTCGAAAAATTTTGTGAGTGGTACGCCAGTTCGAAAACTCAATAAATCGAAAACCGCTATATCGAATGACGTTATCGCGAAGGTCGCCATTTCGAAAAATTTTGCGAGTGGTACGCCAGTTCGAAAACTCAATAAATCGAAAACCGCTATATCGAATGACGTTATCGCGAAGGTCGCCATTTCGAAAAATTTTGCGAGTGGTACGCCAGTTCGAAAACTCAATAAATCGAAAACCGCTATATCGAATGACGTTATCGCGAAGGTCGCCATTTCGAAAAATTTTGCGAGTGGTACGCCAGTTCGAAAACTCAATAAATCGAAAACCGCTATATCGAATGACGTTATCGCGAAGGTCGCCATTTCGAAAAATTTTGCGAGTGGTACGCCAGTTCGAAAACTCAATAAATCGAAAACCGCTATATCGAATGACGTTATCGCGAAGGTCGCCATTTCGAAAAATTTTGCGAGTGGTACGCCAGTTCGAAAACTCAATAAATCGAAAACCGCTATATCGAATGACGTTATCGCGAAGGTCGCCATTTCGAAAAATTTTGCGAGTGGTACGCCAGTTCGAAAACTCAATAAATCGAAAACCGCTATATCGAATGACGTTATCGCGAAGGTCGCCATTTCGAAAAATTTTGCGAGTGGTACGCCAGTTCGAAAACTCAATAAATCGAAAACCGCTATATCGAATGACGTTATCGCGAAGGTCGCCATTTCGAAAAATTTTGTGAGTGGTACGCCAGTTCGAAAACTCAATAAATCGAAAACCGCTATATCGAATGACGTTATCGCGAAGGTCGCCATTTCGTCGGGAGGCGGCGAGCCTCCTTGCCGGATTGCCGCCATGGGATCTGGAGGCAAAGGTCCTCGCGCACGTGTGGGAGTGGCGCGAGGAGGCGAAATGCCGGGGCGTAACTCAGCTGCCGCGAGAAATCACGGTACAGTGGACAGAGCTCCGGCGGGATCTCATGACGACATGGAGAGCGTGACTGTCGCAACCCAGCGCTAGGCACGCCACAATTGCGGCGATAAGTCCCCTCTTTGAGGAGTGGTAAGAGCGGTGCCACGGCGTCCTCACCTTCCGCCTGACGCAGGTCCTCACCGGACATGGCTGTTTCGGGAGGTTGCTGTTTCGCATAAGGCGGGAGGAAACGCCCAGGTGTCACCATTGTGTGGATCGCCCGGAGGACACGGTGGAGCATACAGTGAAGGTCTGCCCGGCTTGGGCAGAGCACCGCCGTGTTCTCACGGAGGCGATCGGCGGCGGCGATCTCTCGCGTCCGAGCCTGGTCCAGACCATGGTGCGGAGAGAGAGTGCATGGGAGGCCGTCACCTCCTTCTGCGAAGCAGTGATGCTCGCGAAGGAGGAGGCGGAACGCGTGAGGGAGAGGCAGCCTCACGCCCTCAGTCGCCGCAAGAGACGCCCTGGGCGGCGGGAATCGCGAGGCGATTTCCGGCCACCGTAGGCGCGGGCCTGCGGACGCTGAGTAGCGGGTAGCTCGCCGTCCGGTAAGGACCAGGCCCGCGTCGACGGCGCGTTGTGTTCCACGCGCGCCTCAAAGAGATGTCAGCAAGTGATGGGGTCCAATAGGGCCGACGCCGCTGGGGTCGCGGGTTGTTTGAAGAAGATACCGCGGCCCTGGCATAGGCAACTGAAGGAACACGGGTGGGTTTTAGTCAGTAAAAGTCTGACACGCCCTTCCGCTCCACCCAGAGCGGGAGAAGTTACACTGGTCTACAAAATGTTACTTTTTGTGTGCCTTTCAATTGAATACTTTATTTTTATATTGCTTTAAGGTTACTGAATAGAAAAACAAGAATATGTTTTTTTAATTAGCTCTTATTTTACCAGTGGTACCCACGATTTGTCTTGGTTTTTAATTTTAATTCCAAAATAATGGAAGTAAGCAGTTTCTAAACGTTGTGTTATTGAGCATCTTTGGTTAGTAAGGGTCACCTTACCACAAATGTAGCAAAAATTGTCTGCACTATTAACACATTTACGCGACATAACGAAAACTGTAGATTTTTCACTAAAAATGTAAAAAAACGGTAACAATTTCACGTTTTACTGTTGAACAAAACACAGTCAGCGTTAAACGCAACAAACAAATGTGAAATAATAAAAAATTTCCGCGGGTAATCACTAAATATTTTGAGTTATCATCATTAATGTGATATATCTGTCGCGCTACCCGCTATTATATTTATATGGCATAAATGCACAATAAGAGCTAACTATGAATTTTAACTTGTATATTTATGTTTAGCGAGTGGAATACAATCAATATAGTATATTTTCATGTAAAAGGCAATTTTGATGTAGACCAGTGTTATTTGATGATTTCCCACCCTCAAAAAAAAAAAGGAGTGCCACAGGGCAGTGTCATGGATCCTACCCTGTTTTTAATATATATTAATGACCAGAGGGGCAATTCTCGTATTTTTAACAACGTTCGCAATATCATCTCAAGACTCAATCTGACAGAAATTGTATAGCGTTTACCTTCATTTTTGACATTTTGATTGACGCTGGCATGAGATTGTGAACGTTTTTAGGTACGAGAATTACCCCTCTGTGCAATTTATAACATTTGCAGATGACACAGTTTTATTGTTCAGCTCCAATACGTGAAAAGATGTAACCGAAGCAGCAAATGAAGGTTTTGCTTTAGTTACCTCATGGCTGGACAATCATTTGTTGACACTGAATCTTGACAAAACTAAATTTATAAAATTTACAATTAACGCCAAAACTCAACCTTCTCCTAACTCAATAATTATACAAGCTCACAACTGCAATAATTCAAGTACATGTCAATGTAACCAAATCTCCAGAACTAATTCCATTCGATATCTCGGTGTGGTAGTAGACCAAAACTTAAACTGGAAAGAACACGTCATGAAAGTCAGTAATCGCGTAAGAAAGTTAATTTATATTTTTAAAACTATTAGAAATGTATGTGACATTAAGCTACTATTAAAAATCTACTTAGCGCTATGTCAGTCTATACTGACATACGGATTGAATGTCTGGGGAGGAACTTCAAAGACCACCATGTTGTTTGTAGAAAGAGCCCAGCGCATGGTACTCAAAGTTATTTCTCGCAAAAGGTACACTTATCCAACACACCTACTCGTACTTTATTCAGAACTGGGAGTCCTCACGGTACGAAAATTATTCATTAAGCTGGAGATCATGGCACAACATAAAGTAAAACAGCACTATGCAAATAGGCGACGATTAGATATAGTTTACAACATACCCAAATATAGAACATCTTTTGCACACAAATTTCACAATTATCTTGGTCCTAGCCTCTACAACAAAGTAAGCAAATATCTAAAATTAAGGAATCTTGAGAGCCATACATGCCAAAAAACTTTGGATAACTATTTGAAAACACTAGACTACAACAACGCTGAAAATCTAATGATAAATTTGTTTAAATAAGGCACATAAATAATAAAGCATACATAACTTTACAAATACAGACACATACATAACACATATATACCTATACCTATACCCAAACACAAAACAACACAGACTTCCAATCTGTAATTTAATTAATATAGCATTACTAGTATTTATTCAATCTATTAAAAAACTATGTTACCTGTAACTAGAACTTGTGGGAATCTGTTGTCTTTAGGGTTGAGGAAGACTATCCGCTCGTGATACAGTTTAATACTAGTACGAGGGGATAGGGCGAATCAGTCTAAAGACAACCAAACAGTAAGACCACTTCACACTCTCCAACTGTAGATCTGCATGAATATCAAAATAGCTATTTCTGTTTATTATTAAGTTACTGTATGGTTGTCTCATTAATGCAATAAAGATGATTATGATTATGATTATGACTTATTTTAATTTAATTATTAATTTTAAGTGAATATATAACTAAATATACTGTGAATATTTCAAGCGTCTACCTGCAATGTTGCCGTTATCAATATCGAGCAAAAAAAACACGGCAACAGAAATACATCATCTGTGAAAATTGCAAGTGGCACGGTCACTGTTCATGAGATACAGCCTGGTGACAGACGGACAGACGGACAGACGGACGGACAGCGGAGTCTTAGTAATAGGGTCGCGTTTTACACTGTGGGTACGGAACCCTAAAAATTAGTTTATTTTTATGTTTGTCCACATTAAAGGAACTACTAGTATTTTTGATGACCCGTTCAAACTAAGTTGTACGTCAAAAATGTAACGAATAAGGATCGAACTCACGACCATTCGCTCGCCAGTGCGCAATAAACTCAACACATGCATACCTAATTTATAGCTTTAAGGCTTGTCCGCCGTAAAAAGCGCGGTCACTGTCGGACTGCATAGAAAAGAAAGAGAAGCGCGATGACACAACGCTTGCAAAATATGAAGTAACTAGCTTTTGCCCGCGGCTTCGCCCGCGTGGAAGTCGGAAAATATCCCATGGGAACGTACATGTGGAAAACATAGGGCCGTCCGATATAACTGTGCAAACTCAAATCGCTACGATATATCGTTACCGTGTATAGTAGGCATAAATCTACCAGTCGGCATGATTTTTTCCGACATCTTCAACAGTCGTCGTCATATTTCAGCCAATTTACACAAAACCATAATGAATTACACCGAATCACTCCGTTCATTGGAGAAAACCGTATGAAAATCCGTTCGGTACTTTTTGACATTATCGCATTCAAACAGACACACTTACGCGGCGGGGGGACTTTGTTAATTACTTAAAATTTATTATGCCAGTCACGCTCTAATAACAAATAACTTTTGTCCGAGTGTCCACTCGTTCAAATAATTTGCTCGTAAAAACTTCGAATGAAATAAAGACTAAATGTTACCTCAAGATTCGAACTATGACTACATTTCCAATCCCTTAAATCTCTTAAAAAGAGGTAGTTACACAAACATTTGTCAACCCCTATTGTACCCCCTTAAAAACGCTGTACCACATATTTCTTTATTTCCTACCAAAAGCATAAATTTGAATTTTCATATCCCTACCTTAAGAAATACTGGATTTCCCATCTTTCATCCCTTATATCACCCCTTGTAGTATTGTTTTTGAAAGTTTCCTGTGTCCTTTCCCAAGATGCTATATAAAGCCTTGCCAAATTTTGTCGAAATCCGTGCAGTATTGTAAATTTTAAAATCAACCCCTATTTTACCCCCTTAGGGGATGATTTTTCAAAAACGCTGAACCGCATATTTCTTTGTTTCCTATCAAAAGCATATATTTTAATTTTCACATCCCTAACTTAAGAAATACTGAGTTTCCATACAAACTTTCATCCCCTATATCACCCCCTGTAGGATTATTTTTAAGACAAAAAGTAGTTCATGTCCTTCCCCAGGATGCTATATAAAGCCTTGCCAAATTTTATCGACGTCCGTGCAGTTTTGTAAATTTTTAAATCAACCCCTATTTTACCCCCTTAGGGTATAATATTTTAAAAACGCTGAACCGCATATTTCTTAATTTCCTACCAATAGCATGAATTTGTTATCCCTAACTTTAGAAATACTGGGTTTCCCTTACAAACTTTCATCCCCTATATCACACCCTGTAGTATTGTTTTTGAAAGTATCCTATTTCCTTTCCCAGGATGCTATATAAAGCCTTGCCAAATTTTGTTGAAATCCGTGCAGTTTTGTAAATTTTAAAATCAACCCCTATTTTACCCCCTTAGTGGATGATTTTTCAAAAACGCTGAACCGCATATTTCTTTATTTCCTATCAAAAGCATACATTTTAATTTTCACATCCCTAACTTAAGACATACTGATTTTCTCATACAAACTTTCATCCCCTATATCACCCCCTGTAGGATTATTTTTTAAGACAAAAAGTAGGCCATGTCCTTCCCCAAGATGCTATATAAAGCCTTGCCAAATTTTATCGAAATCCGTGCAGTTTTGTAAATTTTAAAATCAACCCCTATTTTAACCCCTTAGGGGATGATTTTTCAAAAACGCTGAACCGCATATTTCTTTATTTCCTACCAAAAGCATACATTTTAATTTTCACATCCCTAACTGAAGAAATACTGAGTTTCCCATACAAACCTTCATCCCCTATATCACCCCCTGTAGTAATATTTTTGAAAAAAATAGTATGCTATGTCATTCCCCAGGATGCTATATACAGCCTTGCCAAATTTTGTCGAAATCCGTGCAGTTTTGTAAATTTTAAAATCAACCCCTATTTTACCCCCAAAAACGCTGAACCGCATATTTCTTAATTTCCTACCAATAGCATGAATTTGTTATCCCTAACTTTAGAAATACTGGGTTTCCCTTACAAACTTTCATCCCCTATATCACACCCTGTAGTATTGTTTTTGAAAGTATCCTATTTCCTTTCCCAGGATGCTATATAAAGCCTTGCCAAATTTTGTTGAAATCCGTGCAGTTTTGTAAATTTTAAAATCAACCCCTATTTTACCCCCTTAGTGGATGATTTTTCAAAAACGCTGAACCGCATATTTCTTTATTTCCTATCAAAAGCATACATTTTAATTTTCACATCCCTAACTTAAGACATACTGATTTTCTCATACAAACTTTCATCCCCTATATCACCCCCTGTAGGATTATTTTTTAAGACAAAAAGTAGGCCATGTCCTTCCCCAAGATGCTATATAAAGCCTTGCCAAATTTTATCGAAATCCGTGCAGTTTTGTAAATTTTAAAATCAACCCCTATTTTAACCCCTTAGGGGATGATTTTTCAAAAACGCTGAACCGCATATTTCTTTATTTCCTACCAAAAGCATACATTTTAATTTTCACATCCCTAACTGAAGAAATACTGAGTTTCCCATACAAACCTTCATCCCCTATATCACCCCCTGTAGTAATATTTTTGAAAAAAATAGTATGCTATGTCATTCCCCAGGATGCTATATACAGCCTTGCCAAATTTTGTCGAAATCCGTGCAGTTTTGTAAATTTTAAAATCAACCCCTATTTTACCCCCAAAAACGCTGAACCGCATATTTCTTAATTTCCTATCAAAAGCTTACATTTTAATTTTCACATCCCTAACTTAAGACATACTGATTTTCCCATACAAACTTTCATCCCCTATATCACCCCCTGTAAGATTATTTTTGAAAAAAAAAGTAGCCTATGTCCGTCCCCAGAATACCATCTATAGCCTTGCCAAATTTTATCGAAATCCGTTCAGTGGTTTAGGCGTGAAAAGGTAACAGACAGACAGACAGACAGACAGACAGACAGACAGACAGAGTTACTTTCGAATTTATAATATTAGTATGGATTATCGATTTACAAAAAATCTGGGGATCGGACTAAAAAAGTAATCAAATGAAATCATTCCTTATTATTTTGTAAAGAATTGTATAAATTTATGAACACTTTTAATGAAAACTGTAGGAGTAATATGGTAAAAACTCGAAAAAATAGACAGAAATAGACCTGGGTTTAGCCTTTTTTTTCTTTAGTTCTGCAAACTAAAATAGATTTCAGGACACGTGAAATCACTTCTTATGTATTCTAGATTATTGTGTATTTTTTTCTATCAAAAAGGTGCTATAGTTACTGTAAAAATGGAAACAAAGTTACTTATTTTCGCCGTATTTTAGGGAGGACAAGCCTTAAGAAGTGCAGAAGCTTCATGACCCCTTTCTCGTAGATTCAAGCAATAAAGTTTTATACTCAAGTTAGCATAATATTAACACTATTGCTCTGGCAATTTCGTTTATGAATAATTATAAGAGCTTTTGTGTTATACTTCTTAATTAGATTTATGAATAACACGCTGGACATGTATGCTAGTACTGTGTGCTAGCATTAACAACCAGAACTAAGTCACTTCGAAATCTTTTTCCACTATTTTATTATAATATTCCATAGTCTAAATCTTAACGAAGAAATGGTTCAATATACAGGGTGTCCGGTAAAGAATGGATAACCTTGGAATAGCATATTACAGACATGATGGTCGTTCTTAAAAAAATACAAAAAAAAAATATAAAAAAAAAAAATATTAAAAAAAAAATTTTTTTTTGTAGACTCTAAAAAATCATAATGTACGCACGACAACAGATCAAATTTTCAGATGGTATAAGCTGATCTCGCATTGTATAGGATTTCCTTAAAATGAGAGGTCAGTCTAAACTAGAAATGTATAGCTTGATGTGTAGCCGTGTGTACCTACTAGTGGGGATATTTTTTTTTTGCATTTTTTTAAGAACAGCCATCATGTCTGTAATATGCTATTCCAAGGTTATCCATTCTTTACCGGACAACCTGTATAACAAGAAAATTCTTATTTTAGGTAAGTTAACGAAGAAACAAAACACAATGGATTTTCGAAAGTTACAAATTATCTAGACATGAAACAAATGAAAGATGTTTACTTTCACACAATAATAAATAGTAAAATTATGTTTATTTATGTCCATAAATTACATTAATAAAATTACTAGACATATTAAGTTGAAAGATTGAGGAGCTCGTGGCTAAGTAATAACAGCAGCACGGTTCGATCCATCAGTGATCATCAGACCATCTTTACCTATCGAGACTCCTCCGTGCCTCGGAAAGCACGTTAAGTCGTTGGTCCCGGCTGTCATTCATGAATCTTTGACAGTCGTTACGGGTCGTCAGAAGCCCGAAGGTCTGACAACCAGTCTTACCAAGGGGTATCGTATTACCCAGTTACTGGGTTGTGGAGGTCAGATAGGCAGTCGCTCCATGTAAAATACTGGTATTCAGCTGCATCCGGTTAGACTGGAAGCCGACCCCAACATAGTTGGGAAAAGGCTAGGCAGATTGAGGCAAATTGATTAAGTTGAAAGATCAGCACTCTAATTGCGTAACACATTATGAATCGGTGTTTGAATAATTTTGAAACAAATTGCTAATCCATTGCTTCATAATGTTCGAAAAATTTGTCTGCTCGGCAACGTAAATAACGCAATTAATGTTGCTGAACTGTCAAAATGAAACCAACTCCGATTGATAATGTGTTACGCAATTAGGTTGTGGAATCTAAACTAAGCCTACTATATTTTACAACTGCAGGACCCGCCATTATCTCACAGTAAAGGTTGTCAGAGCAGTGGTGGCCCAGTGATAACGGCCCTGACTTACGATTTGTAGGTCGTGAGTTCGAACCCGGACAGGCGCTTTGCTTTGTGTAAATATTATCATCCACCACCACTGCTCTCAAAACGGTGAAGGAAAACATCGTGAGGAAACCGGCATGTCCAGAACCAAAAATTCGAACACATGTGACATCCACCAACCCGCACTGGGCCTGCGTGGTGGATTACGGCCCACTCTCGCTCGAAAAGAGGAGGCCTGTGTCCCAGCGGTGGGAACATTATAGGCTGTGTGGTGGACTGTATTAGGTTGGAGTAATAAAAGACTTCTTGCTGCTGTCTTCTAGTTTATTCTTCTTGTAGAGCTGTAGGCCGACTGACTGACTTTGGTTTTTTTTTTTTTATTTTTTTTTTTTTTTATTGAATGGCTTCTCGCAGTTGACCACGGGGGGTCGAGACTGTTTAACCGGACTTTCCTGTGGCTGCTTTAAGCGAGAGCTTAAAGCCTCCGGCCAGGCTTAAAACTAAGACTTACAACTAGGGGTTTTGAGCGACTCTGCACGTCGCTGCGGTAAGGGTAGGGAGGTCAGCCAGAGGGTTCAGGCTGGGTCGTGACGCGATAACATCCAAGGTACTACTAGGTACGAGAATGATCGGTGGGCAAGGGGAGTTTAGTGGCGGGTTAGAGGCTACAGGCTCGGCTGCGCTACCGGCTGGCGCAGCCTCGCCGGGTAGAGGGCAAGGGGGTGGTTGGCAATTACGTTTCCGACCTCGACGGCGAGGTCGGAACGTAGATCTTAATTTGCGTTTGCGGAGTGTACTGGTGGCCTTATTACTCTCCTGTAGGAGGGTTATAGGGTCATCAGGTTCGGAGAGAACATGTTTAGGACGGCGGGTCCTACTAATTCGGGAGGGAACATAGTTGGCGGATTCGACAACCAAAGGGTTGCGATGTTTCGCGGCGGTTTCAAAGAAACGCACGGAATTGCGTTTCAGGAATTGTCGGATCGTTGGGATTTTGAGGTCAAGGTGGAGGTTTTCGTTCCGAACGAACCAGGGGGCACCCGTTATCTTTCGGAGAAAACGGTTTTGCAGTGTCTGCATTCTATGTATGTGATGGGGCTTGGCGTGAGCAAATACCGAGCCCGCATAGGTCATGATGGGCCGAATGACGGCTGTATAAATGCGCAACTTGCACTTAAGTGACAATTTGCTACGTGCATTCAGGACGGAATGGAGTCTACCGAGGGCAAAAGCGGCCCGTGAACGAGCGAGCTTTATGTGCTCGGAGAAGCTTAAGTGCTCATCGAGCGTGACACCGAGATATTTGGCTCGCTTCTCCCAAGGGATCGGCCTGTCAAACATCGTGATTGGTCGGGGTAAAGGACGTGTGTGGTACGGTTTCAGAAAGAGAACCGCTTGACTTTTATCTGGGTTGACTTCGATTCTCCACCTACGAAACCACCGGGCGAGGTTATCGACTGAGGTTTGCAGAGTACGAGATATCGCGTCTGGGCTTTTTCCCGTGTAGTAGATGGCCGTATCGTCTGCGAACAGAGCCAACTGAGCCTTTCTACTTTTCGGGATATCGCTGGTAAATAGAGTAAAGATAAGGGGTGAAATTACAGAGCCCTGTGGTACGCCTGCGCGGATAGGGTGGGGAGAAGATAGCGCTCCCTCGATACGGTATCGAAAGGTGCGGTTTGACAAAAAGTCGCGTAAAATGAGCACGAGACGGTCTGGCACTCCGAGTTTGTAAAGCTTATAAATTAAGCCGTTGTGCCAGACTTTGTCAAAAGCTTTCGCTATATCGAAAAATACCGCTCCCGTCATCGAACCGCGCTGAAAGCCAGCGCCTATGTGTTCGATGATGCGGTGGACCTGATGTACACAAGAATGCTGGGTACGGAACCCGAACTGTTCGTTAGGTATGAGGCCCTTTGTCTCGGCATAGTCTCTGAGGCGCTTATAAATAAGTCTCTCATAGACTTTGCCGAGGACACTGAGCAGGCTAATGGGGCGGTAGCTAGAGGGCTCGCTCTTGGGCTTACCGGGCTTATTTATACCGATAACGGTGGCCTGTTTCCAGGCTTGCGGAAATATGTTATTGCTCAAGGCACCATTGAAGATGATGGTCAAGAGCATTATCAAACGGGCAGGGAACAGTTGGACCACCCTATTGGTGATACCATCTGAGCCAGGGGCTTTGCGGGGTCTCAGACCCTTGATTATCTCATGCACCTCATCCGGAGTGACGGGGGGCAGGGGATAATCAGGGTCTTCGACGGGAGGAAGGGAGGCTCTACGTTCGACTTCCGCGTCGACCTCAGAGAGGTGAGCTTGGTCAACCGGTAGAGAGCTGGGTGTGCATTGCGCCTCGAGGCTGTCGGCAAGGCATTCCGCCTTGTCGACATCCTCGAAGGCAATGGTTTTGTCAGGGCGGACTAAGGGTGGCATAGAAGCTATCCCCGGGGATCTAAGACGGGACTGACTTTGGTTTTACAAGTAAGGCTTTTTATATGCCCCAGTGGCGTTAGTTCTATCCCTACTATTTCCCACGCTTTGGGTGGTCTAACAAAGTACTGGCTACGCTATTTAAAACTATTGTAAGCACATAAAAACAAACTTTCTTAGAATTATTACAAAAGGCTAAAGAAATGCATATCAATAGACACCGACAACAAATAATTCGTTTCCTAAAACTAAGAAAGATATTTTGTGCGGATTACAATTTACGCAGAACTGTTACCTATTCAACAAAAGGTCTCGACAATAATGAGTTCCTTTAACAGTGCCGCTAGTAAACATTTTAGAATATAAAACAATGCATTTTACTGCGAAAACGCCCGGCGATAAGCAAAACAAAACATTTCGGGCGCCGTGGGAATCTCTAGCATCTGTTGGACTTAAAGCTGCATGCTAATTTTCCACAAACTAAAAATACCACATGCCTAAAGACTATGATATTACCACGCTAACTAATGAAGCAGCTATCCTGCACAACTTTCATAGTCTTTTAATTTATACTATGCTCGGCGTCCGTAACAGCTCTCCCCCCGGCGCAGCTCGCGTAGCCTCCTCGATCTTCAATACGACGACGAGCTTGCTCACGGGGCGTCGGAAGACGCCGGCTCTGGTGCGCACCTCGACGACCCTGATGCCGCCGTCCGGTCCACGATGCGTGCGCTCGACGACTCCCATCGGCCAGGTGTTCCGGGGCAGCGTGTTGTCGACCACGAGGACCACGTCGCCAGCTTGCATTGGACGCACATCGTTCTGCGGCTCGCCGCGAGGTACCAGAGTGGGTAGGTACTCGCGCAGCCAGCGTCGCCAGAAGTGGTCAGCGAGTGCTTGACTAACTCGCCATGTTCTTCTGTCAGCCTCGTCGCAGGGTCCCGTCGTTGGCAGCCCTTCCGATGACCCCAACAGGAAGTGGTTGGGGGTAAGGGCCTCTGGATCGCTGGGGTTCACGCTAACGTGGGTCAGTGGTCTTGCGTTGATGGAGAACTCGGCTTCGGTGAGTAGAGTTCTCAAGACTTCTTCTGCTGGCGCCTTCTCTCGCAGAGTGATGCTGAGAGCAGTCTTCACGGAGCGCACCATTCGCTCCCACGCGCCACCTTGGTTGGGCGCGCCAGGAGGTATGAAGCGCCACTCCATTCGATGCAGTAGCCCCTCGTCTCGCAGGGCAGGCATCCACTCGGCGTAGGCGTTGCGTAGCTCTTGGTCAGCTCCGCGGAAGTTGGTTGCGTTGTCGGAGTACATCACTCGGGGCCACCCTCTGCGTGCGGCCATACGTCTCAGCGCCATGATTGCTGAGTCAGTGGAGAGTGATGCGACGAGCTCGATGTGCACGGCGCGGGAGGTGAGGCACGTGAAGAGTGCGCCCCACCTCTTTTCTCGGCGTCGCCCGACCTTGACCATCATTGGTCCGAAGTAGTCCACCCCGCAATTAGTGAACGGGCGGTGGAAGGGGTCAAGGCGGGCGTGTGGCAGGTCTCCCGTAGCTGGCGTTTGCGGCGTTGCTCGCCGTCTCTTGCAGAAAGCGCAGTTCTTCTCGACAGCGCGTACTGTGGGCCGTAAGTGGATGACCCAGTACCGCTGTCGCAGGTCGTTCGTCACGCGCTCTCTGTTGGCGTGACCCGCAGCGCAGTGCTCCCGCAGTACAAGGAGCTTGGTCAGCTGATGACGGCCATCCAGGATGATTGGTCGCTTCGTCTCGGTCGGCGCGGAAGAGGCCTCGATCCGGCCCCGCACCTTCAGGACATCGTCTTCCAGTACTGGATCCAGCCGGTACAGCCGGCTCGCTTTTGTCAGCGGGCGTGCAGACCGGATCCGCTTCAGTTCCTCGCCGAAACTGTCTTCTTGCGCCTGTCGTATCAGCTCGGCCTCGGCGCGCTGGATGTGGCGATGTTCCATCGCTGTTGCTCGTCGACGGCAGATGTCGGTGAAGGCGATTGCTCGAGCGGTGGCCCTCACCAAGACTTCATACTTCGAGAAACGGGCGGGGTTCGGTAGCCAGCTGTCTCGTTCTGTCTTCTCGCTGATGTGGAGGACCTCTTCGTCCTCTTGCTCGGACGTCGTTGTTCTAGGCCATTGCTCCTCTGGTAGGAACAGGAAGTCGGGCCCCTGGAACCAGCGATCCGTTGCACTGATGGGTGTGTCGACGAGTCGCGTGGCGTCGTCGGCTACGTTGCTTGCGGTGGGTAGCCAACGCCACTCTTCTTTCTGGGTTAGCTCGGCGATTTCCCCTAGTCGGTGCGCGACGAATGGCGTGTAGCGTCGCATGTCATGGTGAATCCAATGTACCACGGTGGATGAGTCGGTCCAGTAGGTCGTCTGGCTGATGTTGATTCGATGCTCCTTCTTCACAGTGTCGGCGAGTCTTGCTCCGATGACCGCAGCTTGCAGTTCCAGGCGTGGTATGGTCTGCGCTCGTCGAGGCGCCACCTTAGCTTTGGCGGCGACCAACACGACGTTCAGGCTCCCGTCGACATTCTTCACTCTCCAGTAGGCCACGGTCGCGTAGGCTTGCTCACTGGCGTCGCACAGGATGTGTAAGTCGATGCGCTCGTACTTCTGTGTCACGTAGCATCTTGGTAGTCGAAGCTGGGCGAGCTCGGGAAGACGCGCGAGCCATGATGCAAAGAGTTCGTTCTCTTCTTCCGGAATCTGCTCATCCCACGTCGTCTGGAGGCGCCACAAGTTCTGCAGTATGATCTTCGATCGTATGGTGTAGTGGCTCAGCAGTCCTAGTGGGTCGTAGATGGACATCACGGCGCTGAGGGCTTCACGTTTGGTCGGCGCGCGAGTTCTTGTCCTTACTTCAGCTGGAACTCGGCTCATCGACGTGTTGAATCCCAGCTCATCTCGTTCTGCGTTCCAGAATAGTCCCAAGATCTTGCTCTCGGGCTGATCTCCCCCCAGTGTTGTGGGAGCGGTGGCGTGCAGTTCTGGTGGCACGTCGCGTAGTACCGACTTGTCGCTGGAGCTCCATCCTCGTAGCGTGAATCCCGCATGCGCGTGTACTGCTCTCGTTTCTTCGACCGCCTTCTAAGCTTCCTTCGTGTCTTCGTAGCTGGCTACCAGGTCGTCCATGTAGTGACTCTTCTTGATGGCTTCCAGCGCTCGTGGATACTCCTGCCCGTGTACATCCGCGTTATGGTTGCGGACATAGTGGGCCATGTACGGGGAGCTCGCTGCGCCGAAGATCATGCTGGCCATCTTGTACTTCTTTGGAGGCTCTACTCGTTCGTCGCCTCGCCACAGGAACTGCTGCGCTGGTTGATCTTGATGTCTTATTCGGATCCTCAGGAACATTTCTTGCACGTCCGCTGTGATCGCCACTGTCTTCTCTCGGAATCTGAATAAGATCCCTGGCAGTGATAATAGTAGATCGGGCCCCTCCAGCAGCTCGTCGTTCAGGCACACGCCGTTGCTTTTAGCCGCTGCGTCGAATACCAGCCTATGCTTGCCGGGTTTGTTCGGGTTCTGCACGGCGAAGTGTGGCAGGTACCAGCAGATGGCGCTCGCTTCTTCCGATCCATCGCACGGCGTTGCGTACCCCTTATCCAAGAGGTTGTTGATCTGCTTCGTGTATTCAGCTGCAAACTCAGGATCGGCGTCCATCTTTTGTTCTATCTTCTTTAGTCGGCGGAGCGCCTGCCCGTAGCTTGGTGGCATGATGACGTCATCTCGTCGCCACGGCAGTCCAACTTCGTACCCGGTGTCGATCTTCTTGGTCGTTTTCCTGACGATGTCGATAGCTCGCTGATCGGTTTCCTTGACTCGCGGCTTCCCCTGGATGCCGAGTGCGTCGATCTTGAAGTGGGCTTCGACTAAGTCGTGGAGTTCTTGCTCGCTTGTCCTCGGCGTTCGTTCAGGCTCGAAGACGTGCAGCACGTTTCGCTCTTGATAGATGGTCTTGCGTGGCGCGGTTCCGTGCACCACCCATCCTAGTTGTGTTCTTGATGCGGCCGGTTGATCAGGGCCGCCGACTCGTAGCTCGCGGGACACGATGCATTCCCAGTGGTCTGTCCCCATCAGGATTCCAGGACGGGCCACATCGTAGCACACCTCTTCTGGTGTCAGGTCCCTCAGATGCTCGTAGTCCAGTAGGGTGTCAGGAACGGATTGACGATGGAGGCGGAGATTCTTCATAGTCCTCGCTCTGACCTTGTAGTTCTCGTCGCTCTTCAATCCTCTGACTTGAATATCCACCAGCTGACTCTTTATCTCTTGCTGTGACATGTTGACCCCGTTCAGGTGGAGAGGTTGCGCTGGTCCCTCCGCTCCGATGCTCGCTGCTAGTTCTTCATCGATGAGGGTGATTGTAGCTCCTTCATCCAGTAGAGCATACGTCTTCACCTCCCCCCGTGGTCCGGCTATGACGACAGGGCACATCTTCAGCAAGACTGCTCTTGGTCCGGCAGCTGGTCGGGTTGCTAGGGACAGGACCGCTTCCTCCTTGGGTGCATCTGTCTTCTTTTCTTCAGTCTTTGCTTCTCGTACTTGATGAAGAGTCGCATGATGCGGGCGGCGACACTCGTCCACGCCGCACGCCTTTGCTTTGCAGTGTGTGCGCCTGTGTTGCTTCTGGGCGCATTTGAAGCATATCTTCTTCTCCTTTACCAAGCTCCATCGCTCGTCCACAGTAAGTGCCTTGTACTTCGGGCACTGTGTCAGGACGGGAGCTTGCTCGCATTTGGGGCACTTGACCTTTTCTTCTGCGCTCTCGACCGTAGTGAAGACGCTCGCTTTCTTCTTGAGTGTCACGATGGGTCGAGTATCCTTCTTCTGGCTTGTGCTACTCGTAGACGGGGTGTATGTATACCGCAGTGCTCTGTCCGCTTCTCTCATCAGGAAACGGGATAAAATGACGATCTCCGGGTCAGTCATTCCTTCGTGGTCGTAGGCGTAGTCGCACCAGCGGGATCGAAGATGCGGGCTGAGCTTGTCCAATACTTCTCGCGTCATCAGGGGGTTGAACAGGTAGCCTCTTCGGTCGATTGTCTTCAGCACGCAGATGATGTTCTGCAACTTGATGGCGAAGCTGTTGAGTTCGGCTGCTGATGATCCAGGTTTCGGAAGTTTCTTGAGGTCTTCTAGTGCTCGGTCGATGATGACTTCAGGTCTTCCAAAGCATTGCTCGAGGGTCTTCATGATGACGTCCGGATCTGTAGCTGTATGCAGAAGGGCGGCCACGGCGTCTCTTGCTTCCCCTTTGAGGCAGCTCCTTAGCCTCTGGATGTTTTCCGCTGCTGACACTTGGTACATCTCGGTCGTATCTCGAACTGCTGCTTTGAATGGCAACCATTCGTTGGCTGCTCCGGAGAAGGTCGGCAGGTCAGTGTGTCGAGGCCTGGGTCTGGCCATCTTCTCCAATGTGGCGGCCAAGTGCTCGATGCTGTTCTTCCTTGTTGGAGTTGGCGATCTTCCTCGCGGTGCTTCGAAGCGTATTTGCTTTGGCTCTTCCCTGGCTTCCCTGGTTCCTTCTTCTTCCCGAGAGTTGAGGGGGTTCGTCCTCAACCAGTTGTCCACTTTCTGATGTGGTTCTTCACGGGGAGGAGTGGCTTCTTCGTGCATGCTGCCTTCATCGTTGATCGCGGATACTTCGGCTGCTAGTCTCTTTTTGACTAGGTCGGCCTCCAACTCCAACTCCTTTCTTCGGATCGTCGCTAGCTTCTCTGCTGCCTCCAGTTCCGCCATCCGTAGTCGTGTTGTCACGCTGGTTGTTGACCTGACGGATCTAGTCGGTGATGGCTTTCGTTGCTCCGCAGTAGCCCGAAGTCCGGATGGTCCCGCTGTACTGGCGTCCGCTGATTTCCAAAATGGTGATGCCGGCGGGTCCAGTGAGATTCTTCTCAATCGTTCTTGCTCTATTCGTTCAGCTTCTCTGCGGCGCGCCTCCTGTTCTTGGCTGTGACGCTGCTGCTCCTCGATTTCTGCTAATTCCCCTTGGCTTCTGGTGACCACCATCTTGAAGTTTTTTCGACTCGGCCCTCTTCTTTCTTGACCCGGCCCTCGTTTTCTTTACGCGTCCCTCTTCTTTCTTGACCCGGCCCTCGTTTTCTTCACGCGGCCCTCTTCTATCGCGGCCCCTCTTCAACGTGGCCCCTCATCAACGTGGACCCTCTTCAACGCGGCCCCTCTTCAACGTGGCCCCTCTTCAACGCGGCCCCTCTTCAACGCAGCCCCTCTTCAACGTAGCCCTTCTTCAATGCAGCCCCTCTTCGACCCAGCGACGATCGAGTACGTCGGGTCGGTATGGCGGCGCGTCGTAGGTACGTCGATTCTTCGGGACCGGTTGTTCGATCGGTCGGTCGATGCAGTCGGTCTCGTAGATTCTTGCTCTTGCCGCAGATTTCTTCGTTTTTCTGCCGCTTGGTTGGCGCTGGTTCTTCGTTCTTCAGAATTATCCGCTGCTCGATGGACCAGACTGTGGTGGACTGTATTAGGTTGGAGTAATAAAAGACTTCTTGCTGCTGTCTTCTAGTTTATTCTTCTTGTAGAGCTGTAGGCCGACTGACTGACTTTGGTTTTACAAGTAAGGCTTTTTATATGCCCCAGTGGCGTTAGTTCTATCCCTACTATTTCCCACGCTTTGGGTGGTCTAACAAAGTACTGGCTACGCTATTTAAAACTATTGTAAGCACATAAAAACAAACTTTCTTAGAATTATTACAAAAGGCTAAAGAAATGCATATCAATAGACACCGACAACAAATAATTCGTTTCCTAAAACTAAGAAAGATATTTTGTGCGGATTACAATTTACGCAGAACTGTTACCTATTCAACAAAAGGTCTCGACAATAATGAGTTCCTTTAACAGTGCCGCTAGTAAACATTTTAGAATATAAAACAATGCATTTTACTGCGAAAACGCCCGGCGATAAGCAAAACAAAACATTTCGGGCGCCGTGGGAATCTCTAGCATCTGTTGGACTTAAAGCTGCATGCTAATTTTCCACAAACTAAAAATACCACATGCCTAAAGACTATGATATTACCACGCTAACTAATGAAGCAGCTATCCTGCACAACTTTCATAGTCTTTTAATTTATACTATGCTCGGCGTCCGTAACAGGCTGATTATGTAAGGGTTGTCAACGTGGTACAATTGCGAATGCAGCAGAAAAGACAAACAAGCTATTATTTTAGAAATCTGTAAATGAATATTATTGGCTGAGGATCTAGCCTAATGGCCTGCTGTAGGAGCAGCCTATGCCCAGCAATGGACCGCTATATTTATGAGCTGACAGACGAGCCGCCACTTTTTCGCACTGGATTTTACAACTTGACCAAAACATCGAGATCTCTTTTTTTATGTAAGTTTAATATACCTACGGAATAAACTATTTAAAATCTGGTGACAACCGCATCAAAAAGTACAACCGACTTTAATTTATAATGTGTTTATGCTGATATTAGTACCTACATGTGGTTCAATATCTATTTCTTTGATCAGTATAGGTAGGTCGCCTACGTTTTTTCCTATTTGCTTGTCTAAAATCAAAGGATTTTACTTCGATAAAGTAAACACATACCGGGAACCCGTCCTAACTGGTTGGAACTCGATTTAACTTTTTCGATTAAGGCCTCTTACGCACGAACATTCATCTTATTGGTAATGCCGTCAAATATCAGTGGCAGTGGGTCTGTGTGGAGCCTTATTTAAAAGTTTTCAATAATTTTTGTGGAGTTGGGAAGTCGTACAATGGGGAACTGATCCCGACAGGAAATAATTTAGGCTGTCTTACAGCCCTGCTCACCGTCTTCATACTAGTCAGGGTTCCGTACTAAGCAAAATGGTAAAAAGGAACAGGAGTCGCACCATAAGGGTGCGACTCAGAGTATCTGTCTGTCTGTCACAGCTGGATATCTAAAGAACTAATAGTGCTATCAACTTGAAAATTGGAATAGTCTTAGATGACGTTTGCCCAACTATTTTCCAAATAAGAAAGAAATAAAAATAATTGTTCCTCTCTTATCTCCGAAGTTTCATAGAGAAAAATCTGAAATTATTCTATAAAAAATAGAAGTTTATGTAAAGATTAAAATGAAAACGACGTCTCTAAATAGCACACTTTTTCAGAAATTGGATCGGAACCCTCGGTGCTCCAGCCCTACTCGCTTTTGTCCGGTTTTTTTTAATGAGGTCTGTTAGCACTATCTGCTAGTGCTGTCTAACTAATCTGACCACTCAAGGGTAGGTAATCAGGTACCTGTCATTGAGTGGTCAGATTAGTATCGGTATTGGTGACAAGAACAAAGGAAACATTAAGATGGTCGCCATTACAATTAAAACAAATATATGTTTATAATGTATATAAAAAACCCCGTTCAAACTGCCTTTGAAATAACGTAAATATCATTCTGTAGGCAATACAGTGCACACACAATGTTCGTGTTACGAAAACGGCATATTTTTACGATAAAAAAATACGAGTACAAGCTGTAAATCTTTTCTCTTTTTTCCTGGATTTACAACTATGTATTTGCTTATTTTTAGTAGAACTTTTATTTATTTATTTCGATAGTACTCTATAAGTTACTAATATTACTTATTTTTGCACCCGTGATTATACAAAACTGCTCCTAAGGCTTTAAATTTTTTTTTAGACTTGAAAATAAACCTGAATTCATGCCTTACTTGTTCCCATGCGGTTTGCAGAAGTATGTACAAAAACGTTGTAAGAAAGAAACTAATATTTTTCTTATACTTACACTTTATTCTGGAAGTGTTACATGAACAATATGACAAGACTTTTGCCTTAAAAGGCGAATAAATATCCGTTCTGTTCACTCTCGTCCTCTCTCCCAGATTTGGCGACATTCCAAACATTGTCGACGCGCGGCATCTTCACTTCGTTATTCTGTTAAGTACCTAAGTAACTTTACATAAGTATTAAGTTTCGAGCAAGTTCTCTAAATCCATTCTTGTTTAAAAATCACCTGTTTTTAGTAGACGCTATGACAGAGCAAAGGTCTTTAAAATTAAACTAATGAAGATACAGGGCGGGGTAAAAGATACTTTCAATCAAAGTTATTTTTCACTTTGCAGTGATTTTTGGAAGTCGGTTTTTTTTTTTTGTTAAAAAGTTTTTATTTCTCGCTTTTTAGTGGGTCTGTTTATAATTTGTATAAGTTAAAATAGTCTAATGTCAATTGCTCATAACATGTTACAAAATATTGCTTTTCCCGATGCTGGAACGTTAATTGTTGAGGAGTTCTGCTGGTAAGAACCAGGAGAACTCCTCAACAACCACTCACCACGCGCATTGTGTGACGAGCGGAAATTGCTTAGCAACCATATTAAAGTAATCGAATCGCAACCCATGAAATATTTATCATTGAGTAGTTCCGGTAGCCATCTGTGGTCTTCATCATCAGTTCCACTTCACCAAGTGGTGCTTTCCGAGAGCAAATGCACGAGCTACTATAAAAAATACCCAAATCGCTATAGGTGTGCCTATAATATTTGAAGAGTTCCTTCAATTTCTCTAGGATCCCATCATCAGAACTGGATTTTGACAAAAATGGGACCATTTGGGAAGTATACCCTTTCCAACAAAAAAATAATTTATCAAATCGGTTGGCAAGCGACGGAGTTATGCGCGAACAAACATAAAAAAAAAAAAATACAAACATCCGAATTGAGAACCTCCTCCTTTTTTAGAAGTCGGTTTAAAAAAAAGCGTTTTATATATAAATGCTGTTTATCAGTATGTAAGTCACAATGGAATGCCATTTGTTACATAAAGTTTTGAAAATTATATCAGCAAGATGGCGGCCATCAGCAGCGATGCACTGATGAAGGCGATGTCTGAAATTGTCAACAGTTATTTCAAAACCTGAACATTTATTTCAATTACACCTTGTAGCAATAGGCTGTATCCCGGACGAAGTCGTTGGCAAGAACCTAAAAAGTTCGACAATGAACCTGAAAATAAACTTCTTAATTCGCTAATAAAAGAAATACTGTCATTCAGCCGCATCTGGTTACACTGAAGCTGACCCAGAACAGAATTAGAACAATAAGTTACGTCGAGGCTTTTTAGGCTTCACTGGAGTTGTAAAAGTCCAAAGCTGGTAAAGAGGCTCTGAAAAAGTTTAATAAGTGTTTCGTTTTCATATGTTGGGCCTTCTTTTTGGAAATAATAATGATAGTACAGTAGTAGGATATTATTGGGCATTCTATCCCACCGAGAGTGACGAGGCACTCCGCTCCGCTCCGCTCCGCTCCGCTCCGCTCACCGCTTCTCGCACCTGTATGCTTTGTCATCAATCAGGAATGAAAATGAAACAGATACAATTATGATCATAAAATAGTATTTATTTATTTATTTACTACAAATAGGTACTTAAAAGAAAACTTAGGTATCACGTTTATGCGCCACAGCATTTAATTTTAAAGTCCAAAGTTTTGGATATGAATAATAATTTAGTATTTTTACGAAATGCCGTATCGCGTAAACGGACTTAAAACTAATTAAGTACTAAATAAGATTTTATGTTATTTGTTACAAGTACCTAATAAGATAATAATAACTATTTAGGACACCAAGAAAATACATGTTTTACACATAGACTTATTAAAAAAGATGGACTCCGCGCCACGCATATCGAAAGTGAAGCACAGTAAGTATGCCGGACCGATTGTACAAACACGCCTCGCGCTCACATTTACATCATAGTATGCCGACCGGCCGCCATTACGTGACACGAGCGACGACGTCTTTGTACAATCGGTCCGGCATACTTACGGTGCTTCACTTTCGATATGCGTGGAGCGGAGTCCATCTTTTTTTATAAGTCTATGGTTTTACAATAACATTACACAAAATAAAAGTAATGCATTACATAAATATAGTTGCATTACCCCAGGCTAAAGTAGATACATTATCAAACGATAGCAACCGTTTATCGTCGTTGCTTGAAAGTGCAATTTTATTTACATCCTGAGTGAATATTTCATGTTTTATTGACCTAAACAATACATTTTTTTTGCGAATAACATTGCAATTATTGTACAAAACATTTTTATAATCTAACATATTAAAATTTTTGGTTATACATTTTTTTGTACCTTTTGCCTTTTTAATAGTTTTGTTTAACGTTTTAATACAGTAAAGCTTTGAGCGCAGTCCTACGAATTCTTTGATAATGTTACCACCCATTTCATCCTTAAACAGTCCTGGAACCTTCTTATTAATAATTGGTAAGTTATAGTCATTGTTGCAGTCATAATTACTGGTATCAAAATATTTTAGAAAATGCAGCTTGAAGTCTTTATAAACGTCATTGCTCTGTACATCATATACTAGACTATCTGTGTCAGTATAGCACAATTCAATTCGGTTACCATAAAAAGGTTTTATGATAGAATAGTGAAAGTCATACATGTGAGTCTTAGATAATTCTAATACTGCAAACCCTATGTATATTGGTTTATTAAGTATAATACGCATAGGTTTCATTTGGATTGCCACTAGATCATCAGAAAATACAGAGGCGCTATGAAAATATGGGCTGGCTATCAATTTTTCTGCACAAGTAGTCTTTTTTGTTTTATTGCTCGAGTCACACCACTTGTTTACTAACTTAACGTCTATTCGATGTTCATTATTTTCCAGTGTCTTTCCAAAAATACTATTGTTCAATAATTTGAAAAAGTCTTGTTCAAACGTTGACTCTGCTTTTTGGCGTAACTGAGTGTTAATATCAATATATTGCTTCAAAAAACAACTTTGCTTAAATGTAATAGCGCGATGGATCCTTCTCAATACTAAACCGTGCTGTAAACATTTTTTTAAATGTATGTAATGAATAACATAGTGATATTTATCGTACAAATTTGGTATTAGCTTTTTATTCTTACCACCAGGTGGCAAGCATTTTTCTGGACAAAAGGGAAAGTCATTGTGTTCCATGTGTAAATTCTCCGGATATATTAAATCAACTTCAAGAATGTATCCGTTTTCTGCAGTATCACTAATATCTGCTAAGTTCAATTGTAAAAAATCAATTTCTTGTCTATTCATAAATCTAAAATCGGAATAGGGTAGGGATTGACACATGCTATAACCATATAAATTGTTACAATCTAAATAAATGATAAATGAATTTGGACGAGTTGGATCGTAAGTATCTAAATATTTATGATTGGCTTTGACATGTCTTTTGGAACACATACAAACACCTCCTCGAATACCTTTTTGTATCATTCTAAAAATTTCAACATCACTAATCAATTCTAATTGAACTCCTGTTTTTAGAAGCATTGCATCAAAAGACAGACTTGGTGCTGTAAGATAGAACGCGGGATCGAGATTGTAATGTAGTTTACAAGTTTTTCGAAAATTCTCAAATACATCTGTTAGCAACAGAACATCTGTTTTCAGATATAAATCTGTGTACATACCCATGTTTTGAATATTAAACACTGACCAAACAGACCGAGCGTGTTCATAGTCTTCGTCGGTAATTGTCTCATTAGTTAAGGAGTTAAAAAAATATTTTTTAGAGGGTAAACACGTATCTTCATAACGTTCCCATTGAGACATATAGTCATATGGATACACTCCTTTACGAGTGAGTAGGTTAAATTGTTTTTTATTAGGAAAATAAGATTTCAATTGTTTAAAGTCTTGGTTTTTCATTGTACTAGCCAACTTTTCTAAGCTAGTTCCTAAAAACTTGAAAGAGTCTACAAACCGAACCTGGATGCTTTCCCCAGTAGAAATCGGAATGAACTTAGTGAATGAAATATAGTTTTCTTTTGTTTTAGGTATCACTTTAATAGATCCAGGAGCTTCACCTAATTCTTTTATGAAAAGGTGGCAATCGTAACCGGACAAATTATGAAAAAATACTGGTAAAAATGTTGGTATTTTGTATTGTAAGTTACAGTAACTATGAGCTGCGCCACGATATTTACCAGTCAAGTGACAATGATCGCGAACCCTGTCGCCGAACAAGAAGTGTTCACAAATATGACATGTTATCGCGTTTTCAAAGTCGCGAGCATTATCATTTGAGTAAATCATAGGAACACTATTTTGTAAAACATCGTAAATTTTTTGTGCATCTTTATAGATAGACTTTACAAAATTTGATACACAATCCGAACCGCGATAAGAAACGTAACGATTGTGGCATTCATCTAGCGTACACGTTATATGATAAGCGTAAGCTACAGGCACATGTCGCTGTCGTGTTACAGTACTCGCCTTAGTGGGGTCAGGGTCACAAGATTCATACCGTTCTAGCATTGTTTCAAAATCTGCGTATATAACAAATGGTACGAATTGCTTTCTATTATAATTTTTAAACTGTATGAAAGAACCCTTTGGAGGTAGTTCAGTGGCAACACCTCCACAACTATGTGAACTAAAATCATCACATGAATTAAAAAACATTAAACAAACGTCACAAAAGTACAGTTTACTGTGGTGTTTTGTTATTTGATTCTTAACAAGTCGCGACAAGTCTTTAATGAGACAGTAATGTGACAAATCATCTCTTTCTAAATAAAGTAAATGAATCACCTTTCCGTTCAAGGTTTTTGGTTTGTAAAGCGGTCCTATGATGGTATTATTTTTTAAACCATAAATGTAAATGCCAATTTCGGGGTTATTCACTTCGAACCGCGCAATATCTGAGAAATTCACTGGAAATGACATGCCCTTTACATTTAACACGCTACGAAAATCAGGGTAAGAAGATACTCTTTCAGGATGAGTCTTAGCTGGATATAAAGCAGCTACAACAGACCATAAAAAACAAAAGTCATCATTATTGCGGATATTAACACATGCTTTTTTAGATTTTATTGCAGAAGGCAATTCGATAAAGCCTGAACCACGCAAAGGTTGATATTTGTTAACATTGACTTCCAAATGAGAACTGCTCAAGAACGTCCATCCACTATCTCGGTCCTGAAATTCTTCTAACTTTTTTTTAAAAGTATTTTTGACTTGAGACAATAATGAATCAAATTCATAATTCTGATGCAGAGTTACGTTTTTTGTGGCAAATGATTTCATCTCCTGAGAATCATTTTTAAACATTAAAAACAAAGCAAAATATTCGAAATTAACTTTTATACAAGTATGTTCTTTAAGAGACATGTCAATTAACGTTTTAATTCTGTCCCAAATATTATTAAGAAATGGTTCTAGAGAACAATTCTCAGACGGATCGACAATTCTGTAAGAAGCTATACGATTACGAAACGCAGAATGTATTATTTCAACACCTTCGCAAAAATGTGAAATAGTTTTGTTTTTATGATTAGTACTACGTAAGTGACCTGTCCAGTGACTGCGCTCAACAGATGTATTACAAACAGTACAGAAAGGCATTTTAGATTAAAATAGTTCTAGACTTAATATTAAATGTTGTAATATAATATTATTACGATAATGATGTACGAATCTAATATCAAAATCTAATATGTACTTGGTGCCCCAACAACTTAAATATTTATTTTATGTTTATATTATCACTATAGAAGACGGGCTCAGAATTATCGAATAATTCATGACTCCGTCTCATAAAAACTTGTAACCCGTCCCACTGCGGGGTGTTGCGGTTTAGCTGCACTTTTAAGGCCACCGAGGCCTTTTTCCATCGATCCTCTCTGGGGGTGGAGGCAACTTCGGCCTTGTTGTAAACCTTTACCTCCACATAGAAGTCTCCAGTTACGTCCACCGTTCGCCGCACTTTACCGTTTGCGACACGGCTGATGAGGCTGGACCCGAAGTCTCCAGTTGAGGTTGACGACGGAATGTAGTCCTCCAAACCAAAGAGGTCCGAGGCCGAGCTGCGTTTTTTACTGTAAACAATTTAACATTTTCTTTATAATAATTTACACTACACATTACATTACATTTGTTTTATAATTGGCGAACCCTATAAGGTTAGAAAGCATGATGTTACGTATACTGTTTTAAAAACAATACTGTAAACATTCCTGCAAGGAATATAATCGAAATTGATTTCAGCGCTCTCTTCGTTACAGCTCCAAATCTCACTAACGTATATCTGCGTATAACATTTGCATTGACATAACATACACAACAACCACCTGAAGATATAAGCAGTAACACAAAATTACCTTGATTTCGATCCTGATGGCGGGGGCGTGGTGCTTTCGGAAGCTTTGCGCTTCGACACCTTCTTCTTTGGTTGTCCCTTCGCAACCTCGGCTACAGCTGCAGACTGTGTCTGGAATTCTGAGTCGGAGTCGGACCTGAAATGGAACACATAAAGATTAATTTTGTAACTAACAACTGTGACTTAATTAAGACTACCAATACACCAGCCGGCAGGCAGAAACCAGGTCCGTAGCTGGGTAGCGCTAAATTCAGTAAACTTTGTGGTACTTACTTACATTTTATAAAGTTGAAGGCTGTTTCGTAATTATATGACGAAGGTAACCGGTGTTTATCACTGGAAGATACTGGAGCGAATGTAATATTGTGATCAAAATTGTTCGATTTTATTCATAAAAAATATCATTTCAGCAATATTTATCCCATTACAAAATTATACCTTATATACATGTCCCCACAGTTGTATGACTAATTTACGTTACTTACGTCTAATTAAATTGTAGTGATTGAATATCGCTTCTGTCAAATTGCAATTTTATCGTGAGAAATGAAATATAAACCAGCTTTTTACCCTCGCCGACAAAGGTGAAGCCGATACCGTTGCATACTTACAATTAATACAATAGGTATTTTAATAAAGTATGTATGTTTGTTTGTTTAATTAACCTTCATATAAAATTCTGAATGACACCACACTCATGAAATTAATAAAATCGCATTTTTGAGAGTCAGAAATCAGGATGTACCTAAAGATGCGAAATCCTTACAAAATTTGTTGTATGCTGAGCAATCCGCATGAGCAAACTCGCGTTAAAAACTTAGTTAATTTTATGTTGCAGTTAAACTCAAAGCTAGTGTAAAATCATCAAACTACTAAAACTAACAAGCTTTTAAAGATGCGAAATCCTTACAAAATTTGTTGTATGCTGAGCAATCCGCATGAGCAAACTCGCGTTAAAAACTTAGTTAATTTTATGTTGCAGTTAAACTCAAAGCTAGTGTAAAATCATCAAACTACTAAAACTAACAAGCTTTTATAAATCATTTCATTCAGAGAATGTTGGTTTCTAATTTCAGCAATAGGATCACCTTTTCAAAGAATTAAAGAATTCCTAGACTATATTATATACCAGCTAATTAAAAAAAAAAAAAAAAAAAAAAAAAAAAAAAAAGCTTATGTCAAGGAAAGAATCACTCATTTATAATAAGTTAGCGAAATTGCTAACATTCTTATTTAAGAAACACCCCAGTTTGACGAAAATGATTAGGTATAGGAAGTTTGCGCAAACTCGAATTTTAATTACGGACTACAACATGTATAGCGATCGTCTTACAATACAATAAGTTCGACTAAGCAAATTAATGCATGATGCATTGTTGCTGACTTTGACATTGTAAATGAGTATGTATACACACACGACGGCTGCCTGATACGTTTATCGTCAGGCGGTTTACAAAGAGTATGGTACAATATAGTTGACCACGGGACGGCGCATAAACCGTATCGAAGGCGATTGTATCAGTGTGAAATCATCTATAATCAAGCGCAACGCAAAGTAACAGCAGAGCAAGTTAGTGAGCAACCAGTAGGTGTTTGTTAACGTGTTAGTGTTAGCTGTATGAATTAATTAAATTAACATTTGGATATCCTTGGGGCCCAATCTGGGTCACAGAAATAGAATGTGCGTGTGCCTGTTATAGGTGTATGCTGTTTTTGCTCTGTGAAGAGACATGAGACAATCTGTCCCAAATGTTAGTTTAATGTTTACGGTATCCTAAAGTTCAGATGCCCTTGGTGCCCAATCTGGGTCATAGAAATAGAATGTGTGTGTGCCTGTAGGTGCATGCTATTTCTTGCTTTGTGAAGAGACATGAGACAATCTGTCCTGAACTTTAGCTTACTATGTTCGTATAGTTCGATTAGTAAACGAAGTATGTGTGAAACTTGTTGCTATAAAACTGTTCAACTAAAGTAGTGGTTATGTGAGAAACTTGTTGTTATAAGTGTCAGCTGTATGAGTTAATTAAATTAAAATATGGATGTCCTTGGTGCCCAATCTGGGGTCATAGAAATAGAATGTGTGTGTGCCTATAGGTGCATGCTATTTCTTGCTCTGTGAAGAGACATGAGACAATCTGTCCCAAATTTTAGTTTAATGTTTACGGTATCCTAAAGTTCAGATGTTCTTGGTGCCCAATCTGGGTCATAGAAATGGAATGTGTGTGTGCCTGTAGGTGCATGCTATTTCTTGCTTTGTGAAGAAACATGAGACAATCTGTCCTGAACTTTAGCTTATTATATTCGTATAGTTCGATTAGTAAACGAAGTACCTATGTGTGAAACTTGTTGTTATAAAACTGTTCAACTAAAGTAGTGGTTACGTGAAAAACTTGTTGTTATAAAACTATACCAATAAAGTAGTTTTTTAGTGCTCAATCCGAGAATCTGCGGTCGTTGATCGAGGTAAGTCATCGGTAATAATAATTTTAATATGCTTTTCTGTTTTATCGCCAGGAATAGGCGCCGTTCTAGTATTTTACTTCCTTACGATGCGATGTAGGAATTCATATTTCACCTTCCAATCGGTGGAATAGGCGCTGAACCAATATTTTACTGCACTATGTAAGATTTTATTTATACGAGATTCAAAATGCGGAGTAGCGCCCAAACCACACTGAAAAATATTTCTGTTTCATCGCGAGGAATACGCGTCGAACCACATATTATTGGTCATTCTATCTCACCGAGAGTGACGAGGCGAACGGAGTGAGCGGAGCGGAGCGGAGCGGAGCGGAGCGGAGTGCCTCGTCACTCTCGGTGGGATAGAATGCCCAATAATATCCTACTTACAGTCCGTGAGGTTTAAGCTGAGCTTTGCATTTGTGTGAGTGCACATCTCAGTGGTGCACATAGATAGTGTAGGTGTGACGTCCTAGATTCGCCCTTTCCTTGGTTTAAAACCGGTTTATACTGCTTTTTGGCAATCGACTTTTGTTCTTTTCGTACGAGACGCCATGGCGAAAACCATGTCGCATCGTTGTAAAACGTAAAACGATTTTGTCTTACGTAAAACGATGAGACAAACATTTTGGTCATGGGCTCTCGTACCTTTTTTGTGATCACTCACACAAATGCAAAGCTCAGCTTAGGCCCCGCGGAATATACTGTATTAAATAACGGATTTTTATTAAGGCCCAGGTTCCAAGATTGGTTTAGCTCGGTGTGTAAGTGAAATGGCGTTATGGCTGTCTAGTTTGACGCACGAGATAGAAGATTCTCACGCGCACCGGAATTATGTCGTAAAAATGCAAATAAAATCGTATAAAATTAGAAATTAACTATTTATTAAAAAGTAATCCATCACTGGATGCAGTTTGGAATTTGACATTTCATGGTATATTTTTAATTATAATTATAATTGCTAATGAAGGGATAAACTGCTTTTAAAGATTATTAGGAGGTATGTTTAAAGATTTTTTTGGTGCATTAAAATATGTATAATTATGTTTTGGCTTCCATCACTGTATGCGAAAAGGACTTGAAAATATCATATTTTTTTTACATGTCAAAATTATTTACGGTTTATGAGATACACAGCTTAAAAAAACCACCTTTTTGATCGTTTTCAGGAAATCTGGGCCTTAATAAAGTGAGAACCTTTGAACTCTTATAATCAACTCGAGCAGCCCCTTCACCACGGAACATAAGAGTCTTAACCTTCCCTGAGTAGGTAGATGAGGGGCGGTCGTCACTCAAACAAAATGTTGCTTCATCATGTTAAACCAATGTTGATAGGTATTACAAAAAAACATCAACAATTTTGTTTTACTGGCGATTTGTGTTTGTACTATAGATAGGTACATTGCTATCTTCGGGTAATGTTATTAATTAGTTAATTAACAATATTTTTATATTTGAAAACTAGCTTTTTCCAGTGGCTTCAACCGCGTGGATGTCGGAAAATATCCCACGGGAACGTGCTACCGGGAATTCCTTCCTTATTCCTTGTCTACATTATAAAGGGAACCTCTATGCAAAAATTCAGCTTTCTAGGTCCAAGGGTTTGGGCTGGGCGTTGATGAGTCAGTCAATCAGTCAGTCAGGATTTCTCTTTTTATTTATATATATAGATAGATAGATGAAATCATAGTTGCTGTGGCTACTAGGAGTACTAGGCTTTCAGGGCTGTAGGTCGTGTGTTCGATGTCTGGATACCTAAAAGACAATATTGGACATTTTTATTTTTGGGCATTTTTTGTATTGGACATTTTTATTTTTGGACATTTTTTGTATTGGACATTTTTTGTATTGGACATTTTTATTTTTGGACATTTTTTGTATTGGACATTTTTATTTTTGGACATTTTTCGTATTGGACGTTTTTATCTTTGGACATTTTTCGTGTTAGGCATTTTTATTTTTGGACATTTTTCGTATTGGACATTTATAATTTATGACATTATTATAGAACCCGAATTTTCTTGTTTTTTTTTTGTTCTAAATCACAACGTTTTATTTTGACAATTTTACCACTAAATGAAGGTATTATATCTACTCATGCAGCCACTTAATTAAATTAAAAAAATATCTACCAAAATCTATTTCTCATCCCAAAATCCTAATTCCATTCGACCATTAATTAAAATTATTATCAGCTATCCTATATCTACCACTCTCTGCCGCACTGCGGTACGCTTGATAATATTTACACTGTTAATTCACACCGTCGTTGTTCGCATGTCGCTGTAGTTTGTAAGTTACACTACTGAATATGTATACAAGGCACTGTATTGCCCACATACTGCCCGTGTATTGCCCGTGTATTGCCCGAGTTTTGCTCGTGTATTGCCTGAGTATCGCCCGTGTATTGCCCACGTATTTGCCTACGTTTTGTTAGACCTGTTTTAAAGCTGATTGGTCTGGATTGGATCAATATGAACAGATTCATGCTAGAATTTGTGCTGGTAAACTATGTTAGGAGGTATTGTAATTTATGGTTGGATTTGAAAGGGATTAGAAATGACTTAGGTAATAATTAAATTAATAAGCGTACAAATTCGTGGTAGTGGTATGTAAAGTTCTCTCGAATCAAAATCTCCATAATAAAGTGAATTCGAACAAACTTTTGTACCTAGTATTTTCTAGTCCTTTTCTGGGAATAATTTTTAACACATTTCAGAATAAAAACTGCCAGACGTTAATTTTATTCCACAGATGAAAAACATCTGACTTTGGTAAAATCAGCCCTAAGTGGTTTAGCCGTGAAAACGTTACAAACAGACAGGAGACATTTTGTACATTTAAAATTGATTTGTCTACTAAAACTATCTATATAAATAAAAAGAGAAGTCCTGACTGACTGATTGACTGACTCATCAACCCCCAGCCAAACCTTTGGACCTAGAAAGCTGAGGTTTCCTTTACATTGTGGACAAGGAATAAGGAAAGAAGAAGCTATTTCACAAAACTGTGAGTTTATAAGTTTAACGTGCGTATCGTAGCTCCCAAACAACTGAACCGATTTAGATTTCTGTTTTTGTTCTGCTTGAAAAGTGCCTAGGTCGAGAGTGTTCTAAGCAATAATTCGAGAAAATCTATTCAGCCGTTTGAAGATTATCAGCTCTTTTGTAGTTGATGAATGGATGTGAGCATCTTCCACAGGTCTGATCGAGTCGAAATTTGGTAATCTGTTACTTCAATGATATTAGAGTAACACAGTAACCTTGAACTGATGCTGCAACATCACCTGGAATCAGCAGGATACCCAACTACCTCGCCAGCTTACAGCAGAGGTATCGTGTGTGGGCTCGTTGGAAGTGTCTCAATGAATAGGTTATAAATAGATGGAGGAAATCTGTCTGATGATGGAGTAGCAAAAAGAAATGACGGTAAATAAATGTGGCAGCGGTTTTTTAAATTTTAAATTTAACTTTAAACTTGTAGAAGGACTAGTTGCGAAGCTTTGCTTCGTGCCCAAAACATTGTTGAGTAATTCATGCTCATTCTGTTAGCTTCAGTATTTTCATTATTTGCTGTATAAAGTGAAAGATGAACGCATTGTGCTTTTTGGATGTGCATTATTTTTGTCATTTTTAGGGTTCCGTACCAAAATGGTAAAAAAGGAACCCTTATGGTGTGACTCAGTCTGTCTGTCTGTCTGTCTGTCTGTCTGTTACAGCTGAATATCTCAAGAACTACTGATGCTATCAACTTGAAATTTGGAATAGTTTTAGATGACGTTTACCCAACTATTTTACAAATAAGAAAGAAATAAAAAAAAATATATTTTTTTTGCAGCAGGGACTGAAAGGGGGTCTTAAAAATTTAAAGTGGGGCTACTAGGGCATGTGGGGTATCATATGAAAGAACGCTGTTTGCACATTTTCAAACTGTTTTTTATTTATTTTTTAGGCCGCATAGTTTTCGACTTTTGATGAAAAGTGTAAAAAAAATACCGTTCCCCCCCCTTTTCTCCGAAGTTTGCAAAGAGAAAAATCTGAAATTATTATATGTGATAGAAGTTTATGTAAATATTACAGGAAAAATAAAACGATGTCTCTAAGTAGCACACTTTTTCAGAAATCGGAACGGAACCTCGGTGCGCGAGTCCGACTCGCTCTTGACCGGTTTTATTTTTAAGTCATTAGTGCTATTCTTTATATATCTTACTGTGAATACATAAGTGAAGTGATCTTAAAGTGAACTGCAGTGCTATTCACAGACCAATTAGCTTGTGCTATTCTGTAAATATCTCACTTAGGTGAAGTCAGCTTAAAGTGAGCTGTCAATAGTGACTATCACTAGCATCTGATGACAATTCATTTTAGCTCACTTCACCCAAGTTTACACGGTGAGATTTTTACAGCTGGTAACTGGTAAAGATTTTTATATTTTCAATGATGGTTCAAGTGCGAAATTGCGTTAATAACCTCGAAAGGCGAAAGTTTGTGTGTGTATATTTTTTACTTCTTCACGCTCAAACGGCTGGACCGAGTTGGATGAAATTTGGTATGTAGATAGCTATACCCTGGATTAACACATAGGTTACTTTTTATCCCGGTATACGCGGGTGAAACCGCGGCGTGCTGCTAATAACATTTAACATTAAGCTTGTAATGCCCAAAGGGCTAAGCAGAGGTGTGGCCTTTTAGCAACAATGAAAGGCCTAGCCTAATAATAATAATACTCAATACTCAATATCTTTATTGCTTAACCATAATGTGTACTAAATTGCGAGAGAAACTGCTCTTTTCATACAGGAAGAAATAATATAATTCCGTTTGTTTATTGTGTGTTGGCGAAATGTTTTTTTTTTTAATAACTTTCTATTTTTACTTCATAACGATTTTTTTTTTCACCAAAAGTCGGGAAAAGGAAGCTCAATATTTTTTAAATTATGAAGAACTAGTTGTGCCCCGCGATTTCAATCGCGTTGAAGTCGTAAGATACACAATATAATTGAATAACAGCCACCTTTTTTTTGTTATGTGTACCGTATACACTTTCATATGCATTTAGTAAAAAGCTGTTATTTTGACATTACAAACAGACACTTCAATTTTATTTATTTGTATAGATGTATAGATACATTATTTATAATTTTCTGTTTACAGTGACTAAAGACAACAGAGACTATAACGTTTAAGTATAAGCCCAATAGGGATGATGACTAAAAATTTATTTTTTGTCCGTCATAGAGATTATTAAAAAATATTGGACACGTATTTTTTCTTTTTTTACATAATCAAAAAAATACGGCGATACATTGAGTTAAAATATGGCATGACGTCACGCGTAGCTAAGTTTTATACGTACAAGTGACGTAGCGAGCCCCCACTCCCGAACTTCAATGTGTGATAGCTAAGTATTTTTTTATTAATATGATAAAGCAAAAAATACGTGTCTAATATTTTTTTATTATCTGACTGACGGACTAAATAGAATTTCTTTTTTTTTACCCAGGCATCATACCTATTGTCTCTGCCTAAACTCAAAGCAATTAGTCGCCAGTCTGCAGCAGACCTGTAGGGAACAAACTTTGTTCCACTGTGTAGCAGTGACCGCTATGCGACGTTCCAGTTAGTTCCTTGTGGTGTAATCCTTAAAACGCCCCGGAGACTTACGGGAGATTACTACCTTGTTGTCTTTAGAAGTTTATTTTCAAATAAAAAAAATCAACCTGCTTTTCCCAACTATGTTGGGGTCGGCTTCCAGTCTAACCGGATGCAGCTGAATACCAGTATTTTACATGGAGCGACTGCCTGTCTGACCTCCACAACCCAGTAACTGGGTAATACGATACCCCTTGGTAAGACGGTTGTCAGACTTTCGGGCTTCTGACGGCCCGTAACAACTGTCAAAGATCCACGAATGACAGCCGGGACCAACCGCTTAACGTGCTTTCCGAGGCACGGAGGAGTCTCGGTATGTAAAGATGGTCACCCATCCAGTGACCAACCCCGGCAAGGGCAGCTTAACCTGATGGATCGACCCATGCGGCTGTTATTACTTAGCCACGAGCTCCAAATAACTGAACGCTTATTAAAAGTTAATCAGATTTAAACTGTAACGGATGGGATTCAAACTGAGACTCATACCAATTTTGAACGGCAACTAACTTGTCCGTATCGTGCAACAATATTGTACGTATTGTTTAGACGGTGCCAGATATTTGCCCTTCAATTTTGTGGTATTCCACAGGCAATAAAATGGCGCCGTGTAAATGGAGCATTACTCGTTGACATTCCAGTAGCAAGACAAATTATAAATTGATTTTCTTTAGTAGTGTTTGTAAGATTAAGGCTTTGCACCCCAGCTATCAGCTCAGCCTACCGCAGTCCACTGCTGGCCTCTCCCAGTCTGCGCCACAACACCCTGTCCTCCGCCTTCCGCATCTAGTCTGTCCCAGCCACTTTCTTCAGGTCGTCGGTCCATCTAGCTGGGGGGCGTCCTACACTACGCTTACCGATACGCGGTCTCCACTCCAAAACCCGTCGGCTCCACCGGCCATCGGTCCTTCGACAAACATGGCCAGCCCACTGCCACTTCAGTTTGCTTATTCTGCTAGCTATGTCGGTTACTCCGGCTCCCCCCACCTATGCAGTTTCAATACTCAATTCTTTATTGCATTCCATATGTAGTATATAGATAGTGTTATAAAGTAATACATCAATATGGACCCTGTCGGGCACAGCAACATTAGGAGAGAGGAAGAGGGCAAGTAATAGTAGTAATTAATTGGGTGTATTATTATTGGATGTAGTTTATGACGTATCTTCCTGTGGTATTATCGGTACGCGATGTGTCATCTTTACCCCAAATACCACACTCGCTGAGATCCGCATAGTTATAAGTGAACGATATAAAAACGAGAATTTATTACGAATTAAATAAACTGACGACTGAAGGAAACTGTCCAGTGATACGAGGCTTGATTTTACAGGGTCGTGGGGCTTTCGGGACCGGGACCGCGGTCCCAGATTCCACCTTGATTATTTTAGAGTAGTATTTTGGGACCACAAGAAAAAAGAATTTAAAGTACAGTTAACAAAATTCGTGTTCCAAGCAGGATAATAATAATAATAACCATGGCCGTATCTCTACATTGACGTCGTGGTGGGGCTTGCGCGCTCAAAACTGTAGGTCTGTGCCGGTAGAGTTTACTTTGCCTGAACAGGTCTAGGGTGAGGAGCCAGACCAAGAGGGATACATGAACCCGCAGGGCAGCATGTGGCGAGCTGTTGGGCAGTAGCGACCCCACGGACCCTATCTCCTGGGAGAAGTCTTGTTTTTCACCTCTGGCTTGCCTTTATTGGCCAGCTGGAGTGAACAATGACGAGGAGCAGTGCTCCCACCTCTTTCTTGCCTTTATTGACTGGCTTCAGTGGGGATTCGCAAGAGCAAAAGTGCTAGGAGGAAGGAAGTATTCGAGTAAGATGCTGGTAGGGATCTTGACCGTACTTCCGGGATTGTCCTGATAGCCGTGGAATGCCTCTCCACTCCTCAAGCACCTCAGACCATGTTGCCTCCTTGTCGCTACGTCACTATGTGCTAGCGACCGTTTCCGGAGGCCCATTATTGAGTGTGCAAGTCACCCCCTGCCAATTTATCTGTGTATATTATATAACACTAGCTTTTGCCCGCGGCTTCGCTCGCGTTATTTTTTAAGACAAAAAGTAGCCTATGTCCTTCCCCAGTATGCTATATATAAAGCCTTGCCAAATTTTATAGAAATCCGTGCAGTTTTGTAAATTTTAAAATCAACCCCTATTTTATCACCTTAGGGGATGATTTTTCAAAAACGCTGAACTGCATATTTCTTTATTTCCTATCAAAAGCATACATAATCAACCCCTATTTTATCACCTTAGGGGATGATTTTTCAAAAACGCTGAACTGCATATTTCTTTATTTCCTATCAAAAGCATACATTTTAATTTTCACATCCCTAACTTAAGAAATACTGAGTTTCCCATACAAACTATCATCCCCTATATCACCCCCTGTACGATTATTTTTGAAAAAAAAAGTAGCCTGTCCGTCCCCAGGATACCATCTATAGCATTGCCAAATTTTATCGAAATCCGTTCAGTGGTTTAGGCGTGAAAAGGTAACAGACAGACAGACAGAGTTACTTTCGAATTTATAATATTAGTATGGATTGGTCAGGCAGGGGATATAGTTCTACCATAGTTCAAGGTACCCAATCCACTCTACAGTGGATTGGGTACCTTGAACTATGTATGCTAGAAACAAAATATATTGGGCTATGGGTTTGGGTGGCTATCCACCCAAACCCATAGCACAATATATTTTGTTTCCATGTTCTGCAATAGTTCTGCACCAAGCGAGGGTTGTCCTTGGGTGCAATTGCATAGTGTATACAGGGATAATCGTCGGCTGGTGCCTTTTCGTCATTTAAAATTGTCTAAGAGGCCTCTGCGAGTTGGCTTCGGCCCCTCGTACGCCTTCCAAAGGTCCGGGACCCCAAGGTCCCTAGATATGTCAAAGACAAAATATAATAATAATAATAATTCCTTTATTGTCAGGCAACGAAGGCCCATAGGATAAGTAGGCAGGTAGGTGGTAGGTAGGATAAGTATGCTCTCGAAATATTAGAATCTACAGTACCTAAGCGTTTGCCATCGGGTAGATTCGAAGTTGGTCTATTGTGGCGTAACGACATTCCAAAAGTACCTACTTACCTGACGACTGATTTACGTGAGCTACCCTCATGGGCTGTCAAGATTTTTAGGTTTACAAAAACGTATGGCACGTAACGCCAATTTTAAAAAGACTGTCTGCGTTTTCATAAATAATATGTAGGAAAAAGGATATGCTGAAGAGTGCCTTTCGTTTTGTAAAAATAGTTATTTGATGATGATGATGATGATGATAACACAAAATATAAAAAATAAAAAACAGAACTGCCATGTAATAATTGATGATTTTTTTTTTCATATTTGAAAATGGAGCGATACTGCCGTCATATTGATTTTTTCAAAACAAATTATAGTCAGTGTCACTCGGTATGATGTAAGGATTCTAACCATACCCCATACATTCAAATTCAGCCACTGAAAAGTTATAGTGGAATAAAGAAAATCACAAACATACACGAACGCTGAAAACATTACACTACTTTTTGGTAGTCGTGTAAAAGTAGTTTTATTTGTATAACTTCTAAATTTTTGGGTTGACCGTACTTTCCCAAGACATAACTTTGTTTATTTTATTTGTGGTTCCAAAATACTACTCAAAAATAATAACGGTGGAATCTTGGACCGCGGTCCCGGTCCCAAAAGCCCCACGACCCATTTTACATAAATTAGAAGCACTGTATATTTTCAACGAGCATGTCTTTCGACAAGCTACATCCCAAAGTTTCAGTTCAATTTAAATAGTAATTAACGCTTTGAAGGACATTATACGAAAAACAAACCGGTCAAGTCCGAGTCGGACTCGCGCACAGAGGGTTCCGTTCCGATTTCGGAAAAAGTGTGCTAGTTAGAGACATCGTTTTATTTTTCCTGTAATCTTTACATAACTTCTATGGCATAGAATAATTTAATTATTTTCTCTATGCAAACTTCGGAGATAATCGAGTAATTTTTTTACATTTTTCATCCAGAGTCGAAAACTAAAAAAAAGAAACAAATGTTTGAGAATGTGCAAGCAGCGCTCTTCAAATGATACCTCACAAGGGTATGTGAGTAGCCCCACTTCGAATAAAAAAAAAAACATTATTTCTTTCTTATTTGAAAATATTTGGGCAAATGTCATCTAAAACTGTTAAAAATTTTGTAGTTCTTGAGATATCCAGCTGTGACTGACAGATAGACAGACGCACCACAAGGGTTTTTTTACAATTTTGGTACGGAACCCTAAAAATAATACTTCTATTGTGTCTCGTTCGTGTCCTTCAAAGCAATCTGCCCAGCCTTTTCCTAACTATGTTGGGGTCGGCTTCCAGTCTAACCAGATGCAGCTGAATATATAACAATAAATACAAAAATAACCATAAACCTTCACTGCCGACTCCCCTACATTAAAAAGCTAAGCATAAATAAAAACAAGTTGATTCCCTGGGAAGCGACAAGCACACCGCTTTATAAGGAGGTCTATAAAACGGAACGGCGGCACGGGACCGGCTCGTAAATGTTCCGGAGACGGGACCACAGACGTGACCACAGACTAGAAAGACGCAGAAGGTCAAAGACATAAAAACAAGAATCTTCAAATTGGACTACTCTGTAAAAGTTATGCGTGGTCATACATGAAAAAAATATAATTATTTATACTTACATCTCGACTTGAGTACCTCCTCCTTTTTTTCGTCGGTTAAAAATGATTTCAAAGTAATTACGGCTACTATCATTTAACTTCTTGTAAGTTAAGGCCGAACTATCCTCCAATGACCTTGAGTGGTTAGCTTGCGCATTCTGTGCTGAGCTCACGCAACGCGTCGTACGTCCAGCCAGTAATAGGACTCGCCAACAAGGAGCGCTGTCCCAAATTAGACGCATTTTTAATTTATTATAATAAAAAATATACATGTTTTTAAAAAGTAACAAAACCAAATCATTTTCGTTTGTATTGCAAAGTAGTAGATATGTTTTTTTATATTCTTTTGATAAAAAATAAAGGAGTAAAATGGTTTCATCTTATCGATTTGGAGGTGATTTGGGGTTTTTTTTCTTATTATGTGATATCGATAGAAAAATTATGGCTAAACCAAATTACGATTCATATCATGTAGATTACTAACAATTTTTTTCAGATGTAATTTCTCTGTAGGTTCCGGCGAAAAACTGCTTCATCTGCACGCTGTTTTTGAGCTTTTTTTCGAAAGAGTAGCCTTAAATGATAGTAGCCGTAATTAACATGATTGGCAGACAAATTTTTGGTGACCCCTGCCATTTGATACCATGGGCATAAAATGATGCCAATTTAATAAGTATCACGCGCTCGGGCCATTATTAATTTGAAACTTAAACTATCCATCTTACACCAGTCAAAGAGTCATTATAGTATATTTAAATTCTCGCTGCAGACTCGGTCATAAATCATTCGAGTGTTTCGCTCTCTTTCCCACTCACGGGCCTTATGGGCAGGCCACGCCTACACGTAGTCCTGTGCATTACTGCAGTCGATGAGTGATATCGATAGTTTTATATATTTATAAATGGCTGATAGAAATAAATACACATTTTTTTTTTATTTTATTACCCAATTTACTACAAAGCATATTAAATGTATAAAAAAAGAACGTATATATAAAACTAAAAATAGAAAATTAAAATTCTTCGTCTGGGTCATCGTCATCATCTGTTATCGATAATGGCCTTGAGCGCGCGCAACTAGCGCACATCCCTACTCCGATTATGATTTATGAGCAAGTCTGCAGCGAGATTTTAACTATACTATAGTCAAAGAATAATATGGTGCTGGACCCAAAACATTCGGGCTTCTGTAACTACTCTTTGGTGCAACACCACTTCCAGCCCGCATTGCGGGATTGTTTTTACACGCGCCACATTTTCCTGTGGTCGGGACATGTGTTGTGGCCTCCGTGGGACATACGTGGGACATTCGCGGCCCAAATATTAGTGTTATGCTAACCACGCAACAATTTTATTTATGAATTGTTTGTGAGGTTGACAACATGTGTTGTCAGGGAGTGAAACTGGCGGCATACGGGTCAAGTATCTCGGGTAAAGGAGAGTTGTTGGGTAAATATCGCTATCAGCAATAAGACCGCCATTATACGAGTACCCACCCATATAATTAGCAAAACTGTAAAAAAGATGTGTACAAATTTTTGGCTTACAATATAGCATATCTTATCTAAATATTTATCTATTATATAAATCGAGGTCGTAAGATGTGTATCTTACTACTAATATACTAAAATAACAGCCACATTTTAATAAAACTCCCTCGTCCCCCGTTGCATCTATTACTTCTTGCCCGCGCTATTACTTCGTTTTCGCTTAGTGTTCTCTCAGACTTTTTTTATTTTTGCTCGACTCCTAAAAGTCGTAGAGTAATGCTCGAGAATTGAGCTACCATTTGCAAAAAGAATTTTTCAAATCCAACTTTTTGTTCACATTTTCATGGGTTTTATTTTGTTGCGCGGAACCCTAATTCTTTTTCCGAAATAAAAGTAGCTTACGTTACTCCTTATAACATCCGCTACCTATCAGTGAAAGTCCTGTCAAAATCGGTCTAGCCATATCGGAGATTAGCCGGAACAAACAGATAGACAGACATAAATGTTAAAAACTGTTTTTTTTGTTAAGAGTAAGTACCATAATTATATACGTTCACATTCATTTAGTAAAAAGCTGTTATTTTTACATTACAAACAGACACTTCAATTTTATCTTTTTGCAAGTATGTATGTATAGATGTTTAAACAAGCAATATCATCAGCGTCAAGTTTAACCGGGCAGGCCTATATTATTAGGAGCGACTATTGTATGTGGAGTACCTAGTCTTTAAGATACAACGCGTCTAATAAGTGTAGTAACTATCCCCGAATTGTAGAGAGAGAACCCGGTTCTATAACCTTTTTGTCATAAAATATTATGAAAACATTGTAAGTTAAAAAAAAGAAGCATTTTTTTCCTGAAAGCGTTAGCAACACAAACATCTGTTCACTCGAGTGACTGTCACAGGACAAAGTATCTTTTTGCTTCTAAACGACAGTTGTGAACGGTTGCGTTATTGGCACAAACAAGAACTAGTGTTGATCGCCTCCCGGGACAAACTCCGAAGTTTACTTGTAAGCCTTTTAGACGACCTAAATGTTGCCTAGACAAAATGCCTAGTTTTGGGGTTTGAAGGTTCCATTCCCAGAGCGCATTTTTGGTTTTATTTTATTGGCAATACTGTTGGCAAAACAGTCATTCGTGTAAAGACGTTTATGCGGCAGAATTTGAAAATGCCAAATAAAGGTTTTAGAATTAAACACAAAAACATAATATTGATTTTCTTTTTGTTAAGAAAATAACGTACACAGTCGAGATGAAGAAGGTTTGAAAATGATTTTAGAACAAAATTATAATAAAATGTAACTTGTAAGCACTACGAGTATTATGATTATTCCTTTGAATTTCTGCTATAATATTTTGTCACAACTTGTAAATAAATCTGATAGCTTCTGATTAGTGATCACTTTTTTTTCTATAATATTTAGTATAAATTCATCACCATTTTAAATTAAAGTTATACCTCCGGGCGGCCATTTTAAACACTGACCCTCATTTGTGATATTCTACTGTTTTCATAACGAAATTAGGGACGTACAACATTTTGTATAAAATTGGCGACAGATGTAAGCAGATGTCGAATTAAATTAATACCGGACTTTCATTTTAAAATAATGTTTCTGTTAAATACACAGGAACTGGGAACACTTTATGAAAAATCTCTTATACCGGAACATATAACGGACTGTGGTCATTTTTGTATGTAAATGCTCAATCGTAGATCTGTGCACGTTCCTCACATTATCACACAAAGATAATGTCTGGATATTTACAGAGACTGTGACCTCTGAGCTAGCTGGTTACTATGGTTCTTCTCAGAGCAGTTTGATAGATATAACACAGACCTCATGAAGTTTCAAAATATTATTTGACACGTAATAGTGGCAACAGGCTGGGCAGAAAGGGGCATTATGGTTGGACATAAGAGATTATCCAATCTTCGTTTTGCCGACAATATTGTCTTTTTTTCGTCTTCATTCTTAAAGTCCAGACATAATCTTGGTCAGATCATGTGAAGACCATGTAGATTGCTGTCTGAAATGGTCTTTTGAGGAAAGAACCACACAGATTGAGTGGACCTGTCCAGTCAGTGCACGCATTTGTCAGATACTAGAAGATCTTAGCACGGCAAGCGTAGAGGTTGGACTTCAAATGAATATGTCAAAGACCAAGTTGATGACGAACAGCGTGCATCGCAGGATCACCGTGGCGGGTGGGGAGGTTGGATATGTCGATGAGTACTTCTATCTTGGTCTCTTTCCAGGCAAGACAAAACAAAGAAGTTGCAAGACTCACCGAGAATGCCTGGAAGAGCTATTGGGCCATGAAAGATCTAATGAAGGGCGATCTTCCTCTATCCCTCAAGAGAAGACTTATCGATATATTTTATATTCCTCCCATCCTCACGTATGGTGCTCAAACATGGTCTTTGACAATTCAGCTGAAGTCCACGCTCGGAGTTTGCCAGAGAGCTATGGAACAGAGTAGGTACTCTGAGTATCAAACTTGTGGACCGGGTTAAGAATACAACAATCCGTTCCATCACCAAAATAACTGACGTCACTCGGAAAGCTGCCACGCTTAAATGGAATTGAGCTGGACACATCTGCCGCATGTCAGACGATCAATGGGCCAAACTTACGACCCAGTGGGCCCCGCTTAATGGCAAACGACATCGCGGCAGGCCCAGACGGAGATGGCGGGATGACCTGGACTCCTTTGATAAAGATTGGTCCTTGGCAGCTCTGGACAGAGAGAGGGGGACAGAGAGTAGGATGGGCTTTGCCCAGCTGTGGGACTATTATAGCTGGTAAAAAATGTAAAAGTATTGAAACCAATTCACAAAAATACAAATAATTTATCGTTGAACACGTACCTAACTAAAACCATCGAGAGAAAAAAAATTGTCAGTCATACGTACTGTCGGTAGAAGTGAAAACTTAAACGTAAAACTATGCATATCATGTGGAGGTGTCGCGGTGACGCGGTGACGCGAGCCCGTAAGATTCGCGTCCCAACCCACCCTCTACCAAAAATCGTTCAACGCGCCTAAAGAAGTTTTCACTTCAAAAACCTAATCACCAAGTTTGACAATCGGATTGGTGATCACAGAATGTAGTCAATATCACTACTTTACAAATATAATACAAGTGTAATATACAAAATCGGTTATTAAGGCAGCTCCTTCCTAAAATACGGCGAAACTAAGTAACTTTGTAACCATCTTTTACAGTAACTATAGCATCTTTCTGATAGGAAAAAATACACAGTAATCTACAATATATAAGAAGTGATTTCATGTGTCCTGAAATCTATTTTCGTTTGTAGAACTAAGGAAAAAAAATCCTAAATCCAGGTCTATTTAGGTCTATTTTTTCGAGTTGTTACCATATTATTACTCCTACAGTTTTCATTAAAAGTATTCATAAATTTATACAGTTCTCTACAAACTAATAAAGAATGATTTCTTGTCATTACTTTTTTAGTTTAATTAACAGATTTTTTGTAAATCAATAATTACTTCATATTTTGCTAGCGTTGTGTCATCGCGCTTCTCTTTCTTTTCTATGCAGTCCGACAGTGACCGGGCTTTTTGCGACGGACAAGCCTTAACCGTTAGCCATGTTGAACCTCAATACGCAACGCAAAAACCAAAAACCACTTAATATCTGCGCCAGTCAAGTTCCTCGCCTCTGTTTCTACCTCATCAAGGCTTCGAAATCAACACAATAATAATAATTAAACTGAATATACTTACGCCACTACTTTGTATTCAGTACTCGTAAATACTAGATTCTGATTGGTCAGGTACACTCATTGTCTCTATGCTCTCTACGTGGCACATTAAATTAAATCGTTCTCTTTGGACCTGAATCTGATTTCAGCGATAGTTTAATGTTAATTTGGTTCAATGAAATATTTTTGGCTATGTTTGCAGTGGCAAGGTTCATAATATATCAATTTACATAAGAGAAAGTAGAATTTTAACTTTTATGATTACGCCTGTGTCATCTACGGCGTAGCTCTTTCTGTGCTACGGCGTAGCCCGTTCTGTGCTACGACGTAGCGCATTTTGCACTACGCGGCTACGGCGTAGATTGTTCTTTGCAAAGCATAGATCAATCTGTGTTAGGGCATAGATTTTTCTATTGTATGACGTATAATACAGTTTGTTAAGGCATAAGCTGTGCAATGATTATAATTATACATCATTAACCCCAACAACGAATATTTTGAGAACATTTTTCTTATACTGAATCAGAATCAGAATCAGAATCAAATATTTATTTGTAAAACATAGGTATATAGGTGTTAGGTTAACATATTTGGTCGCTACGTTTTGCCGTGAAGGCGTACAAATATAAAGTAAAAAATGTAATTAAAACTAAAATACTTAAAAACTACTTAAATCAAACAAAAAAAATATTAAAAATTATCATTTATAAAATCTGGAACAGTACAATAACATTTTTCAATTAGTAGCGAGGAGAGAGCTTTCTTAAACTTTGCTATGGGCATATTTTTTAAATTATCTGGTATTTTATTGTAAATTTTCGAAGCCATTCCAAAAAAACTCTTTTTCATCAACGAGGTTCTGCATTTTATATCGCATAATTGAGATCGCATTGGAGTCTTTTTTACATCGGATAATTTTTGAAAAAGGTGTGTATTAGTTTTAACAAACAAAACAGTCTCGTAGATGTACATAGCTGCCATAGTAAGTAATTTTAAAGATTTAAAATAGGGTGCACAAGTTTCGGTAGTTTTTAAGCCACACATGGATCGAATACATCGTTTTTGCGCTTTAAAAACAGTCTCTCTTTCAGTAGATTGCCCCCAAAAAATAATACCAAACCTCACTGAGGTGAGGTTTGTACAGACTTCAGTTTATAATTTCCTCCAGTCCGAATGTTTGCCATACACTGCTGGCCTTTAATTAGAGAACTAATGAAACAGTGTTCGCGATGTGATTAGATCATTACCTAATTACATCGCTAACGTTTTCTAATTAATGGCAAGTGGCATATCATTATGGCAGGGCACTGTAATATCATTATACCAGCTTTAGCCCACGGCTTCGCCCGCATGGATGTCGGAAAATATCCCACGGGAACATACTACCGGGAAATCCTTCCTTATTTCTTGTCTACATTATAAAGGGAACCTTTGTGCAAAATTTCAGCTTTCTAGGTCCAAGGGTTTGGGCTGGGCGTTGATGAGTCAGTCAGTCAGACAGGACTTCTCTTTTTATCTATATAGATTAAAGTAAAAAATTAAGTACATAAATGTATGCATGTTTGAACTATCGACCACAAAATAAAATAAACAGTGGAACAAGTTAATCAGTAATCAACCAATTGTGTATTTATCTTGATTCGATTAGTTGAATAGAAACAGCTGCAAATAGTTGTCCCGTTTATTTGATTTATGAATTTTATTTATTATGTCTAGTGTAGACAGTACAATAGATTGTTAAATTAATTAATTAATAAAATAACACCCAATTTTTTTCTATTAAATGAGCAATATTTGTATATGGGTTATTGGTCACCACCAACCTCTTAAGGGGTCACTGTACTCATCATTATGAACAACTTTTAATATGGGAACCAACCTTGCGAAAAAAAATCAGCTGCTCCCTACATTTTGACGAGTTTGATGTAGATCAGTACATATAAGTACTGAGACGAAGAAGAGAATTTTCGTCTAATAGGTTGTAATATTACATTATAATTATAAAATACTAGCTGTTGCTCGCGGCTTCGTCTGCGATTCAGGATAAAAAGTAGACAATGTCCTTTTCTAGGTTATGGTCTACTCATGTGCCAAATTTCATACAAATCTGTTCAGCCGTTTTAGCGTGAAAACGTAACAAAGAAACAAACTGATTTTCGCATTCATAATATTAGTTGAGATTGAGAGGTATTTGTGAGTTTGAATGTAGGGGAAATTTTCGGAACTACTGGTCCGATTCCGAAAATTCTTTCGAAATCGGATAAAGGAAGGATATATTTTATGTTAAAACAAGAAATTTCGCGCGGATGAAGTCGCGGGCTGAAGCCATCCTAACATAAATGCGAAGTGAGTTTGTTTGTTTGTTACGCTTTCACGTTAAAACGGTTGAATAGAATAGAATAGAATATTTATTCAGTATTAATAATTGGTAAAATATTTACATAAAATCTTAGAAATAATTTACAATGGTAATATAATGTTATGTGCCTGTACTAGGATAAACCTGTATCACAGGCGGCATGAGCTTATACTATGTGGTAATTGTAGGACAGTTTCTTAACCATGTTTATCATTAGAAGTCTTGAAAAGGACAACATTTAATTAATTCATAATTTTATACCTAGTTTACTTAATACTATTTACCTTAAAATTAAAATAACAAAAATTATAGGTACTTATACAATTTCTTATTTAATTTGGGACAAATAGTTATTTGCACTTTTATATCCTAGCTTAAGACATAATTATTATATGATTTTGCGTCAGCAGAATTGTAAAGTGGGTTAAAGTCAATGTTACACAAAATTAAAACTTGTTCGAGGCTATATGTATAGGTATATTAAATTTTTGCTGCGGGGACTAATGTGCGTAGACATCAACAAAAACGAAATGAATGAATGGATTTGGATGAAATTTAGCACACACGTAGAGCATGACCTGGATTAGGACAGGATGCTTTTTGTCTCGATAGTACGTTCCCGATATGCTCGCGGGCGACGCCGCTGGCAAAGGCTAGTTAGTACTAAAACTAAACGATTTCTGTAACTTTATAATAATGACAATACTTAAAACAGTCCCTCGTAATAAAAAAAACATGGCCATCGTACTTACGAGTACCGTTTGAGCTTCGTAAATTAATGCTGTCGTGAATAATTATAATACTAAGTAATAACTTAGACCCTGGCTCTAAACTGGGCTCACTAAAGTGGCCGTAAAGATTCCCGAGGTCTGCCGTGTGATTCTGACATAGAATGGTGGACGGGGTGATAAATGTATGTATGTCTTGGGTCAAATAAATTTATTTTCTTTCTATCGTGAAATTTTTCAACCTTATTACGTTAGTAATAAGGTCGAAAAGTGGTTCATCACAAAGTTTCATGATAGTACTTAAGTAATAACTGTTTGCTCTTTTAATTAGTAATTATAGTTACGTTGTCGCAAAATACATATTGAAAATTGAAAAGGGTTGGTTAATTTCAGAAAATTAAGCTTCAAATCATTGTAAATCATCATGGAAGAACCTAAAAACTTTCTAAATGAAACTTATTAGTTTCATATCAATATCTGCTTGCCTTTTTCCAACTACGTTAGGTTAGGGTCAGCTTCCAATCTTACTGAATAAAACTGAATACCAGTATTAGTCACAATTAGTCACATAATAATGGGAGCGTAGTTTTAATACGTGTAGCATGACCTAATCTCGAATTCTACTTTAAGAATAATGAATTAAAAAATTGACATAATTAGGTATATATAATCTCTCGAGGGGTTCATGGCTAAGTAATAACAGCCGCACGGGTTGATCGATCAAGCACGCTATGCTTGCTTTATATGCCGAGACCCCTCCGTGCCTCGGAAAGCACGTTAAGCTGTTGGTCCCGGCTGTCATTCTTAGATCTTTGACAGTCGTTACGGGTCGTCAGAAGCCCGAAAGTCTGACAATCAGTCTTACCAAGGTGTATCGTGTTACCCAGTCACTGGGTTGTGGAGGTCAGATAGGCAGTCGCTCCATGTAAAATACTGGTATTCAGCTGTATCCGGTTAGACTGGAAGCCGACCCCAACATAAAAAAAAAATAAAAATGTTTATTTCAAAACTTACAACATGTTACTTATTCTCTATGGAATTTCCATTTAAGTAAAAAATTTACTTGTGTTAGGAAAATTCCGCCCTTCCACTAGTTGCAGTGCAAGCTATTGAGTAGACATCGCTCTAATAATAGAATATGGTTATAGTTAAAAGTTAGACAAATAAAAAATAAACAGAAGAAGAAAAACAAAGTAAAAATCAGATATTCATAGACGCGCTGATGGGTTTGAGTGTGTGAGAGGGTGGGTGTGAGGGTGTGTGTGTATGTGGGGGTGAATGTACGTGTGTTTAACAACATAGGAAAAGATGATTGATGTAGGTATAATCTCTTACTTCACAAAGTGATATTTTTGTTTTTCTTTCGTTTCTACTGTGGTCATTCTGCGCGCCTGGAACACATTATAACTAATAAAAAACAGTTTCAATCAACAACTGTGGTTTTACTTGCTTTTACCAGCGGCTTCGCCCGCGTGGATATCGGTAATTATCCCACGAGAACCGTATATTTTTCCGGAATAAAAAGTAGCCTATGTGCTTATTCAGACTATAATCTATATCTGCGCTAAATTTCATCTAGATCCATTCAGCGGTTCTGGCGTGATTGAGTAACAAACATCTAAACATACATAAGCTTTCACATTATAATATTAGTAGGATTTAAAGAAAAGTTTCATAAGACAGTCCTATTCATTTCCTAAAACGTGGTATCCCTACTCTCGCAATATTCGAGCTTCGCAGATTAGTAGCGCCATGAGTTATGCTACTAGGTATTACAGCGGCTTCTCCTGGATCAGTGCTAGTACCTGCTGTTAGAACGGTACCTAATATAGGTACCTACGTACAAGTACTAGAGGAGCTAATGGACGATTCATTTAATTTATTGATCGTTATTTGGAATGAGGACTTTGCTACTAAAATAGAGGAACATTTAAAGAGTGACGATACTCAAATAAGTTGGCCACACCATAATAAGTAATTTATGGTACGTCTTTGTCGGAAAAAAGAGACAAGAAAATTATTATTAAAAATAAAAAAAATTAAATTCATTTATTACAGACCATTAAATGTCCATAATTTTGTAAAACATTATCTTAACACTATGTTAGTAAAGAGGAACTCAATTAATGTGAAACATTAAAATTTAATAAAATTAGGTTAAGAATCAGCACTTTTTGAACGACAAAATTACATAAGACAGTGTCCACAAAACGCCCGCCCTTCACCACTTCCTAGTGCTTTAGCTGGGAAGAAGAAGTAGCGGAACAAACTCCCCAGCAGCACAGCTGTCTGTTCAGTTAGAAGAACTAGATTCTATACAATAGTATGCAAAATAATTTACATTACGTAACACAAAACATTAAATTATTTGTCAAATAAAATTAACAATTTTAGGAACTCATAAAACCTGTCAGTAGGTAAGCTAATTCTGGAGAAAGAACATAACATAAACATTGTCTTGATTGTCTTGTTGGTCACAGCGACCAACTATGTAGTCGTTGATATAATACATAGTTATGCCTTTGAACAAAGGTTGGATTTTACTTTAATTAGCTTTAAACGCAAAGGCAAATCTACCACCACATCTTTCTGGTATAAGCTTAGGAGTATATTTGTATATAAATGCTCAGTTTTCGAAACTAATTAATTTTTTATTTTAATTTTTCAACAAAATAATCGGGCAATAATCCACTGAAACATACCTTACTTGCTGATAGAAATACATCTTCCTCTAGACAGCTTTAAACCGATTTTCTCCAGACTTTTAACCATTTCCCTACAATTATTTAAAGTCCATTCCTTCGGAAACGTTCGGAAGCGACAAAACTTTGAGTCTTCAAGGAAACGAGCGAAAAGGGAACATTAGGAAGCGCTCCCAACTGTAAACGGATTTAACTTCAATTCGTTTAGATTCTGTAAGAACAATGCCATTTTTGAGGGACAGATGTTGACAACATTTTAAAGTAAAATCACAATGATTATCTGTTACGCCATTGCTGATAAAAAAAACCAGTCAAGATCGAGTCTGACTCGCGCAGGGGTGGTTCCGTACCATCATTTATATGTAATTTTTAGGGTTCCGTACCTCAAAAAGAAAAAGCGGCTCTTTCATAATGATACCATGTAGCCCCACTTCGATTTTTTAAGACACACTTTCAGTCCCTGTTGCAAAAAAATCATGTATATTTTTAATTCTTTCTTATTTGCAAAATAGTTGGGCAAACGTCATCTAAAACTGTTTCAAATTCCAGGTTGCAGCATTATTAGTTCTTGAGATATCCAACTGTGATAAACAGACAGACAGACAGACTAAGTCACAACATAATGGTTCCTATTTACCATTTTGGTACCAAGTTTTGGTCCAACTAAATTTAATTCACTGTCGTGCCTTCGACATGACGAAGCAGATAGTACAGCCACGTTTTGTAAGTAATTTTATTTAGCAAAAAAAAAAAACCGTCCAGTCTTCCCCGATCACGTTAACCGCAGCTAAATATCAAAGTTACATCGTAACCTCTAAACTAAACCCCATCTGGTTTTAATATTGAAATTATTTTATGTATTTGCTAACAGGTAATGCCTATAAATTTGCCCGCGTGTATGTCGGAAATTATCCCACGGGAACCGTACATTTTTCCTGGATAAAAAGTAGCCTATGTGCTATTCCAGACTATAATCTATCTCTGTGCCAAATTTCATCCAGATCCGTTCAGCCGTTCTGGCGTGATTGAGTAAGAAACATCCATCCATCCAAACTTTCACATTTATTATATACTAGCTGCGCCGTGCTGTTTCACCCGCGTAGATTGGCATAAAATGTAGCCTATGTGTTAATCAATGGTATAAGCTATCTAAATACCAAATTTCATCCAAATCGGTCCAGCCGTTTGAGCGTGAAGAAGCAACAAACATACAAACACACACACATACAAACACACTCACAAACTTTCGCCTTTATAAATTAGTGTGATAGTGTGAAATTAGTAGTATTACACAACTAACTATATATTTACAGTAGGTACTTTAATGACTAACTAACTAATTATATAAATAAAAACAAAAACAATAAAACAGCTGACACCCCTAACAAGAAGACTCATAAGGCCTGTTTCACCACCTACGATAAAGTTCCTATTAACTTACTTGGCAGATAATTTCATACAAATTCTGTTCCATTTTTTAATTTATTCGGTGAGTAGTGGCTATTCGGACATCGTGAAATAGGCCCTTATTGCACGAGGTGTCTAATACCGCGGCGCAGAATTAGACCGACCCAGCTGAATATCACTGTTACAACTTAACTCCACAAGACAACATGCGCTGTCTAATATAGCGCGGTTTGCGCAGAATTATGCTGACACTAACAAATGTATTCCTTAAGAGCTGCGCTGCAGAGTTCCATCGTAGGATGCGTCATCATAATTTTACCATTAAACGCAAATGCTGGTGTGAATTTCTGTGCTTCAAGATTGGTGAATATTGCTTACGAGAAATTACCTGAATTTACATTGTCTCTTGTGCAGTTTAACGTTTATTTTTACTAAACTAGCGACCCGCCCCGACTTCGCCCGGTTTTTACGACTTGGAAAAACATCGCAATTGCAAGGAATTTCGGTACCTAGTATAAATTTATTAGTCTTCTGGCCCTAAAAGTACGCTGTTGAATTTTTAACTCTCGGTGCTGAGCCGAGCGTTGAAAATCCATTTTTTTTTGTTAGCCTACATTGTGTCCCGCTGCTGGGCAAAGACTTCCCCTTTTTCCTTCCAAACCTGCCTGTCTTGTGCGATCTCTGGCCATGTTGGCCCTGCAAACCTGCCTGTCTTGTGCGATCTCTGGCCATGTTGGCCCTGCAAACCTGCCTGTCTTGTGCGATCTCTGGCCATGTTGGCCCTGCAAACCTGCCTGTCTTGTGCGATCTCTGGCCATGTTGACCCTGCAAACATTATCAGATCGTTACACCACCTTCGCCGTGGCCTGCCTCGACGGCGATGTCCTCCCTCAGGCTTCCAGTGAGTGACGATCTTTGCATCTCTCCGGGTGCATTCGTGCGACGTATCTGGCCCACTCCCACTTCAGCCTGGCTGTTTTTTCTCCAACATCTGCTTCTTGAGTTATAGAGCGCAGGGTGGTGTTTCTAACTCGGTCTGTACGCTTGACGCCTATTATGCTGCACTCCATTGCCCATTGGCAAATCTTGAGTTTGGACTTTTGTTGTTCAGTAAGTGACCAACTTTGTGCACCATACACATATCAGGATACACATATCGATGCACGTCGATGAAAATCCAATAGGGCACTTTTATTTAGACATTAATTTAGGTGTTGCCTAATGTTAGTGAAAATGGGCATTAATAACACTTACCTTTCTCTTACAAATTGCGAGCAATTCCTTGAGGACATTTCCTACGTACGTGCCTTCTAGCCATCGTGTTGTATTAAGCTGGTAACTCACTGGAGTGCACAAGCTCAAACATATTGCGAAATCCCGGGATTTTCTTTTTGAATCCCGGAATTACACACAGATACGCCAAGCTGATTGGATTTTTTGTCTTTGAATTTAAATCCCAGGATTAAGTTGGTCCGAAGAATGAGCTTTAAAATACCGTCTTGATGTCAATGCATCAAGCAGTAGACAAAATAACATTTAAGTCTTTTTTACCCGACTGCGCAAAAGTAAAAAAAAAAACCGGCGAAGTGCGTGTCGGACTACGCACAATGAAGAGTTCCGTAGTTGGAAAAACGAAATTATCCCAAGAACAAATATAATAATAATAGTAAATGTAAGTTTTTACTCACACTATTGAGAGATTTACCATGTTATTTTAAGACCATAAACTTCTTATAGGTTTTCCTGTAATCTAACAGGTATAGAACTATTTTCCGTATTTTTTTTTCAAAATTTTAGGCTCACTAGTTTCGGATATAAGGGGTCAATTGCTGTCTATTTTCTTAAATAACTTTATAAGTATTTATTTTAAAACTATAAAAAAAACATATTTCAGACCCTCACCCTTTCATTAAATTGATGTCACACGGTACACTGTGCAAAATTTATTTATTTTTTAATTTTTTTATTTGCCCCTAAAAGTGTGCCCCATTTACTTACGTAAATAAATGAATTTTTATATTAAATAAACACAAAATTGATTTATTTTTTTATTTGCCCCCTAAAAGTGTGCCCCATTTACTTACGTAAATAAATGAATTTTTATATTAAATAAACATTTTTCTTCTTCCTTTTTTTTCATTATTTCTAAATGTTTGCATCAAAATTAGGAACAAACAGTATTTTTTTAATTTTCGTGACGATAACAATTACAACTTGGTACAGAACAACTTCTCACGTAAGGTCGCAGCTTATAGTATTTGGTTGCTCTCAGGAGATCTTTATAACTCAATAAAACTAACAGCTTTCCTACTTCGCTTCGGTTTTATTGTCAAATCACAATAATGTCTACAATGTTGTAGCCGATTGGATAAGTATCGAAGTTTTCTACTACTCTGTAATGTTTTAAATTGTGTCTGCATCATAGTGACATACTTTTAACTTTTTGATTTAACTTCTGTCAATGTCATTTGATTTGATTTGTTTTTTAAAGTCGGAGAATTTTAACTTCCTACCTTTTTGAATTCGAATGTTTGTTAGGTAGGTATTTTAATAGTGTTGATATAATGTTTTGAAGTGACTACACAATCTTCATTAGACAAATGACTTTATGTTTCTTATAAATTAAAATTCAAAGCAATTTCCAAATGGATTCAAGTTAATTTGAATTACAAAAAAGAAACCAATGTTATCTATACAAGGTGTAACATAAGTAACGCACAACCTCTTAAGGGGTCATTGTTCTCATAATTATGAACAACTTTTACTATGGACCAAACCTGAAATCGCGAAAAAGAATCAACTGTTCACTACATTTATCAACATCGCGAGCTATTTCAGGTTTGGTCCCATAGTGAAAGTTGTTTTTATTAATGAGTGCAATGACCCTTAAGAGGTTGTGCGTTATTTATGTTACACCTTGTATAAATAAAAAGAGAAGTCCTGACTGACTGACTCATCAACGCCCAGCCCAAACCCTTGAACCTAAAAAGCTGAAATTTTGGTTACAGAGGTTCCCTTTCTATTGTAGACCAGGAATAAGGAAGGATTTCCCGGTAGCACGTTCCCGTGGGATATTTTCCAACATCCACGCGGGCGAAGCCGCGGGCAAAAGCCAGTAACAAATAAAATCTTCCAATACCAATATTATTTAGTGAAATATCCATTCCATACTGTAATATGACTTATAAGAAGGAATATATATGAAATGAATCGGAATACTCGACTGTCGTGGAATTTCCATTTTTCCAATATTAGCGGGAACGCGCTGTAGGGGGGGGGAGGGACGTGGTTAAATAAATCGTTATTGCTGTGTGAAACGTGCCTTACAATTGAAATGCTTATTGATAGCAATAAGCACTTCCATATTATTATGCATATTGAACGTGAACGAGGCAAAACGAGTATGTAAGGATCGTAGCTGGTGGCGTTGTTTCTGCCTACCCCCGTGAGAAGCTAAGAGTCGTCATCTCGGCGTTGTTTCTGCCTACCCCCGTGAGAAGCTAAGAGTCGTCATCTCGGCGTTGTTTCTGCCTACCCCCGTGAGAAGCTAAGAGTCGTCATCTCGGCGTTGTTTCTGCCTACCCCCGTGAGAAGCTAAGAGTCGTCATCTCGGCGTTGTTTCTGCGTACCCCCGTGAGAAGCTAAGAGTCATCATCTCGGCGTTGTTTCTGCCTACCCCCGTGAGAAGCTAAGAGTCGTCATCTCGGCGTTGTTTCTGCCTACCCCCGTGAGAAGCTAAGAGTCGTCATCTCGGCGTTGTTTCTGCCTACCCCCGTGAGAAGCTAAGAGTCGTCATCTCGGCGTTGTTTCTGCCTACCCCCGTGAGAAGCTAAGAGTCGTCATCTCGGCGTTTTTTCTGCCTACCCCCGTGAGAAGCTAAGAGTCGTCATCTCGGCGTTGTTTCTGCCTACCCCCGTGAGAAGCTAAGAGTCGTCATCTCGGCGTTGTTTCTGCCTACCCCCGTGAGAAGCTAAGAGTCGTCATCTCGGCGTTGTTTCTGCCTACCCCCGTGAGAAGCTAAGAGTCGTCATCTCGGCGTTGTTTCTGCCTACCCCCGTGAGAAGCTAAGAGTCGTCATCTCGGCAGTCACCCCCTTTCTAGCCATGTCATCTTTCACACAGTCCATCCATCGTTTCTTTGGTCTTCCCCTACTCTTATAGCCATCGACATTCATACTCAAAACAATTTTTTATTCAAATTAATTGGCTCCAATTAATCTTTTTCATACTTTTGACATTTTTACTTTAAATTTATTCCGGTATTTTACTTTACAGCAAAAAATCGTAGTTCAATTCTTAAAATATGCTTGCGCTTTCGGGAACTTCGCGCGTTTGCATTAGAATATTCATAGCTAAGACGCAACAGGAGCAACGTCTGTCGGGTTGGCTAGTTTGTGGATAAAAATGTTTTGTTCTTGTGCACTTCACAGAAAACCATCAGGAGTACCTTTGAAAATAATTAGAAATAACCTCATCCCATCCTTAATCTGCAAAAACAAAGGCTGATTCATACCAGGACCGCATACATACAGCAATTAGTCACAAAAAAGCAAATATAAAATATATCTTTAAAATACTATTATTTCCTCCGCGATTCCAATAAAGAATTTCCGATGCAGTTTCCCGTCTTGTCTGCAATAAGATCGGTAGCGGCATAGTTGATTCTGTTGTTGGGCTCAGGCGCAAAACGTCTCTTTCGCGAAACTCCAAACATAGCTTATATGTTGTAAAACTTGTAAACATTTAATAAGAAATTGGAAAAAAACAACATTTTTTTTTTATACTTGGCTAAATTTTTTTCTAAGTTATGTGACATTTTGCGAAAGAGATATTCTGCGAAAGAGGCATTGTGAGAAAGTGATCTTTTGAGAAGGAGCCATTCTGCGAAAGCAACATTATGCGAAAGAGCCGTTTTGCGGCTGAGCCGTCCAATGTTGTAAACAATGTGAATATCATAATAATATCAGCATATACAGGGTGACTTTGAAAACATGCGACAAAATTTAAGGGGGTGTTCTACGCATCAATATGAACAACTTTTACTAAGGGACCAACATCGAATTCGCAAAAAAAAAATTACCTTCCCATATTATAGTTAAAGGTATTGGACCCTTTTGTAAAAGAAGGTCGGATTTTTTTTTGCTAATTCGAAATTGTTCACATAGTAAAAGTTGTTCATATTGATGCGTAGAACACCCCCTTAAATTTTGTCGCATGTTTTCAAAGTCACCCTGTATATTTTTAGCTCTGTAGGGCAAAGGAACAGAGTAATTTAATAACCTATGCCTACCTGGATATGTAAATGAGTAATTAGGTTGTGGTACCTAGTTGCCGTGTCAGACATACCACTGTTAACCCGCGATGGTTTGTGTCGGTACATTTTAGTTAAACCAATACTAACTTACCATATTTGTCACAGTATCACGCTAATATTATAAAGGCGAAGGCGAAGGCGTTTGTGAGTGTGTGTGTGTTTGTATGTTTATTACTTCTTTACGCTCAAACGGCTGGACTGATTTGGATGAAATTTTGTATGTAAAGAAAGAAAGAAAGAAAAAGTATTTATTGGGACTCGCACTGAACTAAAACTAAAACACAAAATATTTCTAAGTTGAAAATAAAAGAAGAGGAACAAAATTATATAAAAAATAAAATAAAATTAAGTGAATAAAAACGAAAAGTCCTGTACGAGGCCAAAAGGTCCCTATCTCAGCATGATGCTGCGGCACTTAACATAAGTGTCGCAGTGCTGGTATTCTGATAGGGCCCGCTGTGATGTCACGGGCAGATGTACAAAAAAAATCTTAGAGCATTTATAGGTTAAATGCTCTAAGACAAAAATACATAAATAATTATCAATAGTTACAAATAGATAAATGTAAAGCGCTACAAGAAAAATAATAAATATAAAAAAAATATAAAACAACTGAGTTCAGTATGTAGATAGCTTATACTCTGGATTAACACACAGTCTACTTTTTATCCCAGTGTACGCGGGTGAGACCGCGGGGCCAGCTAGTTACATATAAAACGCTGCAATAACTGCAACTGTACCACTAATGTCCGGGTTCTGAGGTTTTTCAACGGAGTTTCTCCATTCGATAGTGATTATTGGTTCGATATCGTATTTCTGAACACTTCGTTGAGGACGAATTTAGTTGAAAAGTTTAGCGAATTAGTATCAAAGGTCCTCAAAAACCGATGACATTCGCTTAAATACATATTTTTGACGAATCAATAGCTATTTAGAGTTTACAATAATAGTTCAGAAACCTTACATTACTGGCTTTTCTCACGCTATAGCCATCAAAAGAACATTTAAACAAACCTTTTTTACAGTGCGTTCAACCGATTTTGAGTTCTATTGCGTTGATGGTATGACACATGGCAGCTGCAGTAAACAATTGGTATTGTAACCACCAAAATCGGTTGAACGGACTATAAAAAAACCGGCCAAGTGCGTGTCGGACCACGCACAATAAAGGGTTCCGTAGTTGAAAAGAATTTATCCAAAAACAAATTTAACATTGTTACCGAAAAAAAAAATTTATGTGATAATACTACAAACTAATAATTTTTGGACTTTTTCCTTTACTTGTGCTGTAAGAACTTGCTTCTTGCCAAATTTCATAATTCTATGTCAACGGGAAGTACCCTGTAGGTTTTGATTTATTTGCGAGTATCAAAATATGTCGTATATATGGCCGTATTTTTTATCGCGATGACTTAGAAGCTCCATTTTTTTAGAGCTGCAAGGGACTATAGATTTACATATTTGTTATTTATTTCAACTTGATACCTCTTCGCGTTTCTGAGAAAAAGCGTCTTACAGGCTGACAGACTTGAAAATATTTTTTTGTGTGAAAAAATTACAAATTAACAATTTTCGGACTCCCTTTACTTTTGCTGTAAGACCTTGCTTCTTGCTAAATTTCACGATTCTAGGACAACGGGAAGTACCCTATAGGGAAGCTTGATTTTTTTAGAGCTCCAAGGGACCACAGACTATTTGATATTAATTTCAACTTGATACCTCCACGCGTTCTTGAGAAAAAGGGTCTTGACAGACTGACAGACAGACGGACAACGAAGTGATCCTATAAAGGTGAGCGTCCACTGATCCGCACCGGCCGCACGGCACGCAACGGATTTTGGTTTGCTTTGTATGAATTCCTATTAGCAGTGCGTCCACTACCGGTACCGCCCGCATTTTCATTTCTTCATACAATCAAAATCCGTGCCGTGCGTGCGGCGCGGCCGGCGCGGACCAGTGGACGCTCAGCTTAAGGGTTCCGTTTTTTCCTATTGAGGTATGGAACCCTAAAAAGGTTTTTTTAAATGTCTTATCTTATTGTAAATGGAGTATAGTTGGAGAGCCTATCCATTGCTTTTAACCGAGCAGACCCGCTGCTTTTGTAAGTATTCCAATAGAACAAACCTTATACACTTTCTGATATCCGAGGAACAAAGCCAGGACCTCCCACTCAGCCTGCAATCACGCTCCAGCCTACTAGTCCAACTTGTCAGTGATAAGGTGAGGTGTGGGCTAGCAACCTGTTGCCACAAACGGAAATGTTGCCAATTTGAAACCACACTTTGTTGTATCAGTGTAGAACGCTACATTATTTATTTATTTATTTATTTTATTTTATTTCTATTAGGAAAACTTACAGCTAAAAGATACAGTGAATAAAATTTTAAACAAAATAAGGCCAATTACAAGTTTCCACATGTAGTAAATCTTAAGAAACAGAAAATTTATGATGTACCATTTAAACAAAAACATTTAAACAAAAAAAAAAATATTAAAAATAAAATTACTGTTTACGCTCGAAGAAGCTATTAGATATTTTTTTTTTCAATTTAGCAACACCAGTATAGAAAATGTAAATATCAGCTTCCTGGGACCCAATTCCGGGCTCGAGCTAGATATCACGACCATGGAGATAAAACTCTGTTTCAAATCTCCGCATCAATGTCCGGTTCAAATGTCGATACTGTCGAAAAACCGTATTCTGCTTGACCATGGAGAAAGATTTACAACGGAGAAAATAATCTCGACTAAAAGACGTTCCAGTTTTATCGATTCACTTTGATCATAATCGATTATGCTACGTTTTTCTTTTTCTAGTATTAATGCCATGTTTAATTTATTAAATCCAAGCAAACACATTATAAAAGATATGTAATTTTAGTATATTGTGTTTCTTTATCTGTGTTTTTTTTTATAATTACTTACTGAAAATAGTAATTGCAAAGTAGCGTGATCAGAAACGCGTTTCGCATGATCTGTGTCCTTTTTCTGACGTAGGTAGGTTTTAATTTTCATATTAAATATGACTACTTTTAATCGCGATTAAAAAGGTGTGGAATAAAACTAGTTGTCATGAACTAAAATTCACACCAACACCTTGACTTCAAGTGCAAAAACAGTAGTGTATTTTTTTTTCTTTTGCTTATATCTCGAAAACGGTGTGTCCTATCGCAAAAATAATGAAAATTTGGCCCCCCTTTATGAAGCCCATAAACCCCTAAGCCTCTACATGTAGGTACCAAAAAAAAATACGAATATAAACCTACGAATGTAAATTTTGACAGATGTTCAAACGGAGATTTCATATCTCCATACCTTAGGACCAGCCGTGATATCTCGCTGGTTTGCGATCGAAAAATTTATGAATGGAGATCGTTAGAATAGCATTTTTTCGTTTTCGACGGAGATAAGCAGTTTCTCGACTGTTATTTCAACCATGGAGATAATTTCCATGCCGCCGGAATTGGCCTCCTGGCAGGTTGCGTTGTACACACGACTCGCTCTCACCATGTACGGGTTCCGTCTGTATCTAGTGGCCACCACTGGGGTGTGCAATAACTGAGGTCTACGTAGATATAGGTCTTATGTAGATATTTGCTAAACCCTCGGTTTCACGTGATAGTAAGCTTCATGATGCAGTAACTGATGTTGCACGCTTATCTAGAAGTCAATCAATCTGCCTAGCCTTCATGATGCAGTAACTGATGTTGCACGCTTATCTAGAAGTCTATCAATCTGCCTAGCCTTTTCCCAACTATGTTGGGGTCGGCTTTCAGTCTAACCGGATGCAGCTGAATACCTGTATTTTACATGGAACGACTGCCTATCTGACCTCCACAACATAGGAACTGGGTAACACGATACCCCTTAGTAAGACTGGTTGTCAGATTTTCGGGCTTCTGATGACCCGTAACGATTGTCAAAGATCCACGAATGACAGCCGGAACCAACGGCTTAACGTACTTTCCGAGGCACGGAGGAGTGTCGGTCACCCATTCACTGACCAACCCCGGCAAGCGAGGCTTAACCTGATAGATCGACCCGTGCGGCTATTATTACTTAGCCACAAGCTCCTCGCATGCTTATAGAAGTAATTAATCTATTCACTTTTGACTTTGAAGACTCCCAGGTTATAGGTATCCGGAAAATACTTCCAAAACATTTTCAATGCGAAAAGGGGTTTTTTGTTGCTACATTTTTTACAAGGAAAATGCGGTCTTAAAGTAGTCAGACATAATATAAAACTATACGCCCAAGTTAGCAGTAAAATTAAAGTTTTTAATGTTCCTCATGAAAGTAGAAAAGTTTTTGAAAGGGGAAGGAAAAGAAACATAATTTAAAAACTACGCAATTTAATTTAGTGTACGTTTAAATATTAGAAAACTTTAACTAAGTAGAGTTATTTACTTTAAGGTACCTAGTATATTTGCCTAGGTATAGAGCTGTATATCTGTTACTAGTTTTGGAATTTTTGCTTTTCATAAGAACATGAAAAAGCACATGTGAATCATCATTTGTTTAGTCGGTTCCTAGCTATGTTGGGATCGGTCTAACCGTATGGAGCTGAATACCAGTATTTCACATCAAGATACTTCGTAAACCTAGTTACTAGGTAACTACAGACCTACGCACATTTTAATAAAAGCTGATAATTTTAAAACAATCTCTGACTGACATATCCACATTTTCGTACTTGTGTGTGTGAAAAATTTTGTTCCCGTCTTCTTTAGCCTCTCTTACATTTTTATTCGAACTTTAGTTTATTTTTTCTTAGTCTGTTCTTTACGATTATGCGATATTGTACCGCATAAAAGAATCATAAATTATTGAGTACCGGGAAAATAGTGAACATTTTACAATTTTGTGAAAAATATGGGCTTCCATAGCTTCCATATTAATAATCTCGCCTGAACAAGCTTCGCTCTCATAAATATTGAGACTTTTATTATTAAACAATACTAGCTCCTACCCGCGACTTTGTTCGCACATTTTAACATAAAACATATCCTTTGGCACTCGGCAATAGCGTAGCTTACTATCTGTAAAATAATGTTTGTAATCGGAAAAAAGTATTTCCCGAGATTACTTCTTTATAATATTAGTTTAGATTACAGATATATTTTCCTCATATACTATTGTATGTACGGTCACCGTCAAAAATATCGGTACGAACACACTGTTCAAAATAGTCTCAACAACTAAGAAACTTAAACTTTAATATCTCAATTGGATAAAGTTCTTGTCAGAATGACAATTGTCGTGTACTGCAGTGCGATTCTGTAACCATCTCACCGTGAAAAATTAGGTGAAGTGAGCGTGGAGTAAGCTGTCAATAGTGCCAATTCCTAGCAAAAACAAACTCACTTCACCTAAGTTTTCACGGTGAGATTTTTACAGAATCGACCGGCTGTGTTCATTCTGAATCATTCCTTATGTCATTGAGTTAATACTTCATTTTCATAGGTTTAAATCATTTTGAACAGTATGTTCGTCCCGATATTATAGACGCTGACTGTACTATCGAACGTGTATACGTACTTTGACCAATAAGCTTGCATGGACAATCGAATATCTATGCATATCCAAGCTTATTAGTCAAAGTGAAAAAACGTCATAATTATGTACACATAGGTACCTAATTATTAGCTGCTTAGATAATTATTAGCTGCTTAGATAATTATTAGGATCACAAATACAATTATGATGATTGCTGGCCAGAATAAGTATTTCCTCAGGCGAGCTTTTTTATTACAGTTTTTAAATACTAATAAGGTACACACTTACTTTCATGAGCATGTTTATTATTTTACACGTCATAGAAATTCACCATTAAAGGGTCTGTTCAAGTTCAAAACCGTCGGTTAACCCTGTGGCGGCATCTACATCGCCACATACGAACTACGCGTCACACTGACGTCACGCAACCTGCATCACGCAATCAGAGTTTACCGCGCGACTAGCATATATAAAACGTCCCGACATCAACCGTCGGGCAGTTGCCCACCAGACACGACACCCGTCTGAGGATCCCCCCTTTTCTATGGAGGATGAGTGAACTTTACACTCTGTTCCTCATGCCTCTGTAACCCCATAACAAATACTTACCTAATAAAAACGTTACAAGTAATAAACAAGTACATTGATACATATTTAATGGAATCCCCTTCACATTGTGACATTGATATCTGTGGTCACAGCTGCGCCATCTTGTAATACGCAGTGCTATCGTGAACACATGGGACGCTTACTCCGCGCCTGCTCACAATAGCTATATTAATTCATTTCCTCATATGTATGTTTATTGACTCAGGTATGTTTGTAATTTCTAACCACTCACGCGATAATTCATTTGAGCTCCTCATTGCTGAACATTATCAAGATATTTAACCCTTTTTATACCTCTAATTTCACATAAGAACTGACCAACAGTAAAAAAATTATCTCCGACACTTTTTTTATGTAATTTGTCGGAAATGAAAGAATAGATACCCCTTATCTACAAAAGAGTTCAATAGTAATACCTACACAGTAATATTTTGTCTATCAATACCACACTTCACTGTGTAGGACATTCTTTTATTACTACTGGTTCCCTAAGGGTGAGTTTCCACTGACGCGGAGCTGCTTGGACCGGAGCTGCATAAAGTCATGTTCCGATCAGTTAAATTCAATCTCTTGGAGAGATCATACGTCATGTTGTCGGTACAAAATAAAAAAAAACCGGTCAAGAGCGAGTCGGACTCGCGCACCGATGGTTCCGTACCGATTTCTGAAAAAGTGTGCGATTTAGAGACATCGTTTTATGTTTCCTGTAATCTTTACATAAATCACATGCAAACTTCGGAGATTATGCGGGGGCAACGGTATTCTTTTTACATTTTTCATCAAAAGTCGAAAATTATGCGGCTTAAAAAAAATTAAAAAAGTTTGAGAATGTGCCAACAGCGTTTTTTCATTATGATAACCCACGTGCCCTAGTAGGTCTACTTCGAATTTTTCATTATGATAACCCACGTGCCCTAGTAGGTCTACTTCGAATTTTTCATTATGATAACCCACGTGCCCTAGTAGGTCTACTTCGAATTTTTCATTATGATAACCCACGTGCCCTAGTAGGTCTACTTCGAATTATTAAGACCCGCTTTCAGTCCCTGTTAAAAAAATATATATTTTGATTTCTTTCTTATTTGCAAAATAGTTCGGCAAACGTCATCTAAAACTGTTCCTTTCAAGTTGATAACTGTAGTATTGGTAGAAATGAGACACGTACAGCCAGTTCAACAGTTTATTGTGGACTGCTCGTCCGACACGACACGCACACATGCGTGTGCGCGGCCATTGATACACTACAATAACATTAGTAGTTCTTGAGATATCCAGCTGTGACAGACAGACAGCAGACTGTGTCACACCGTAAGGGTTCCTTTTTATCATTTTGGTACGGAACCCTAAAAAGCAATGTCGATGACGTGTGAAGCTTATGACAATATCGTACCTAAACTAAAATGCAGCGCGCGAGTCCTGTCCTAACAAATCACAAGTCAAGTCGCGGAGTGGAGACGTCGAGCACTGTGATTGGTCAACTCACGGTCCGCTCCGCCCAGCTCCTCGTCAGTACGCACCCTAAGGCATACAACTTGTCAGATGTCGCGGTGAGTCAGCACCGGATATTAATGTTACGGTGTATCGGCGGGTAGGTACGAATTTCTGCAGAGGAGAAAAAAAATTTAAAAAAATATATATATTTTCATGTGAACGAGGTTGCATTGATTTGATCAAAAGTCGAAAACTGTGCGGTCTAAAAAAAAATAAAAAAATGTTTAAGAATGTGAAAATAGCGTTCTTTCATATGATACCCCACATGCCCTAGTAGCCCCACTTTGAATTTTTAAGACCCCCTTTCAGTATCTGTTACAAAAAAAATATAAATATTTTTATTTCTTTCTTATTTGCAAAATAGTTGGGTAAACGTCATACAAAACTGTTCCTTTCAAGTTGATAACATTAGTAGTTCTTCGATTCGGAAAAAGTCGACGAATTGATAAAAAAAAAGTACCTTTATGCAAAATGTCGTTTTATTTTTCAATCCTAATAATAATTAGTGAGTTAGTATTGTTAGTAAAGTGCACCACCAGTTCCATGACCCACCAGCCGCCACTGGTTGTGTCATCGCGGTTCTCTTTCTTTTGTATGCAGTCCGACAGTGACTGCGCTTTTTACGGCGGAGAAGCCTTAAACAAACCTTTTTTTCAGTCCGTTCAACCGATTTTGACTTCTATACCGGGATGCCATTAAATGCAATAAAGTGGTTACAATGTTTACTGTAGCTACCATTTGTCATGCCACTAACGCAGTAGAAGTCAAAATCGGTTGAACGAACTGTAAAAAAAGGTTTGTTTGAATGTCTTAAAATGGAGTATAAGTATTTGGTTTCTATCCTAGAATGTGCGCGGTATCTAGAAGTTTACAAGATTTTACGATAGCACAGTATCACAAAGTGCAAGCTGCATTTATCTCCTAACAATCCTTTATTCACTTCTCAACTCAGAAATGATAAAGCGAGCCAGCCCACCTGCAAAGTGAGGCAAGTATTAAAATATACAATCTAAGTACCACTTAAAATGATTTGTGAACGAGTTGAAGTTGTGTTTAATGAAATTCAGTTTTCCGACTTGGCACAACTTTGCCAGCTAAACTTCAGCGGCTGTAAGAGGAACTTGTGTTTCGTAATAATACCGGGTTTCTGTTAATCTAGTTACACGGAGATCGTGGTAGGTATAAAGCCTGTTTTTAGGGTTCTGTACCAAAATGGTAAAAAAATGGTACTCGTCGAGCTGCTGCTGCACCCACGGCCCGAGCTGTCACATTGCTGAACTCTTTGCTCACCCAGCACATAAGTCTGGATATCTTCCATGACAAGCCGTACCAAGTTTGTAAATATATATATTTGTTTCTATGTAAGTTAGTATAAGTTTTTTTGTTGTATTTTTTCCCTTACTAGAATATAAGTGATTTGGTCGTAAGCACTGTATACTTATGTTTTGAATGAATAATAATAAATAATAAAAGGAACCCTTATCAGTCAGACTCAGTCTGTCTGTCTGTCTGTCACAGCTGGATATCTCAAGAAGTACTAATGCTATCAACTTGAAATTTGGAACAGTTTTAGATGACGTTTACCCAACTATTCTGCAAATAAGAAAGAAATAAAAATATTTATAGTTTTTTTGCAACTGGAACTGAAAGGGGGTCTTAAAAATTCAAAGTGGGGCTACTAGGGCATGTGGGGTATCATATGAAAAGGCGCTGTTTGCACATTCTCAAACATTTTTTTTCTTTTTTTTAGCCCGCATAGTTTTCGACTTTTGATGAAAAATGTAAAAAAAGATACCGTTCCCCCCTTATCTCCGAAGTTTGCAAAGCGAAAAATCTCAAATTATTCTATGTGATAGAAGTTTATGTAAAGATTACAGGAAAAATAAAACGATGTCTCTAAATAGCACAGTTTCTCAGAAATCATCAACAAAAATTACATATAAATGATGGTACGGAACCCTCGGTGCGCGAGTCCGACTCGCTCTTGACCGGTTTTTTTTAAGGTGATTCTGGTAGAAAAATTACCATATTGCTTTGTTTAACTATAGTCGTAATGTATTACAATAATTATCATCCGATTTTGTACGGGACCTTTTTTTTGTGGATGGGAAATCATCAAATGACTTCTCCCGCTCTGAGCGGAGCGGAAGGGCGTGTCAGACTTTGTGTTCCTTCAGTTGGACACGATATCTCTTTCGAACAACCCGCGACCGCGGCGGCCTTATATGGGACCTAAAGTCTGTTCTAAAAATATCTGATTAAAATGTAAACAAATGGATAAAAAAACCTATTTAGTATTATTTGGTTTTTGGTTTGGTATTATTTGGGTTTCCCTAGTTTAGATAAGAGGAGATAATCTACAATACTTAGTAGAAACTGTTACAATTAAAATGTACTATTTTTAAGTTGTGGTGGAAAATAAATAAATTTTTATCTTTTTTTTTAACCGACTTCTAAAAAAGGAGGAGGTTCTCAATTCGGATGTTTGTATTTTTTTTTTTTTTATGTTTGTTCGCGCATAACTCCGTGGCTTGCCAACCGATTTGAAAAAGTATTTTTTTGTTAGAAAGAGTATACTTTTCAAATGGTCCCATTTTTGTCAAAATCCAGTTCTGATGATGGGATCCTGGAGAAATCGAAGGAACTCTTCAAATATTATAGGCACACCTATAGCGATTTGGGTATTTTTTATAGTAGCTCGTGCATTTGCTCTCGGAAAGCACCACTTGGTGAAATGGAACTGATGATGAAGACCACAGATGGCTACCGGAACTACTCCATGATAAATATTTCACGGGTTGCGATTCAATTACTTTAATATGGTTGTTAAGCAATTCCCGCTCGTCACACAATGCGTGTGGTGAGTGGTTGTTGAGGAGTTCTCCTGGTTCTTACCAGCAGAACTCCTCAACAATTAACGTCCCAGCATCGGGAAAAGCAATATTTTGTAACATGTGATGAGCAATTGACATTAGACTATTGTAACTTATACAAATTATAAACAGGCCCACTAAAAAGTGAGAAATAAAAACTTTTTAACAAAAAAAAAAAAACCGACTTCCAAAAATCACTACAAAGTGAAAAATAACTTTAATTTCGGAAGTCGGTGGCAAAAAACTAAAATACAGATCCAAGACACCGACTTCCGAAATTAAAGTTATTTTTCACTTTGTAGTGATTTTTGGAAGTCGGTTTTTTTATCTTATCTTATTATCTTGACTTGCTGAAGATCTGCTTAAATCTGTCAGTTTGTCAACTGCACATGATTTTTCCACCCTCCAACACTTAATTATTTTACCTACATTCAATTTTATGCGTCCATAGTAGGCGCTCTAGTTATTTTCTTTCTTCTTATTTAACAAGCCGTGACGTAATTAATACGTGTGTACAATATTATAGTAGAATTATAACTCACAAATGAAAGTTACCTCGGGAACTCAATCAGCAGGATAAACAACAAATATCAACGCGTTACATTTGTACCGATATCCATATCACCACCACAAAATAAATAGATACAGTAGGTCGGCTCCGTACAACACGAGTGAAAACGCACGCACACATAGACACGCTTCACGTAGAGCGAGTGCAGGCGAAATCGTTGTACGTGAAGCGTGTGGCGCTCGTCTCGTTAATCACTTTATTCTTATATTGAAAATTTTATTTTTTACTTTTTATTTATTTCTAGAGTCCAATTTACCAAATAAAATTTAATCTATAGTTATTATATATAAAAACTTTTAAATTATTGTGTTGTCATCGGGCCCTGATAAGTGTGCAAAAGTTCGAATTAATCTGACTATTTATAGTGGGTAAAATTCGAGTTCAAAGGTTCCGTTAGGTATACAGAAACATACAAACATAAATAAAAAAAATACAGGTGAAGCTAATAAAACCGTTTTAAAAATGGATGCAGAAATTGGAGCAGGGGTGGCCCATTGGTAACGGCCGCGACTTACGAGTTGTAGGTTCAAACCCTTATAGGCCATTTAATTTCAACATTGTAGTCCAGAAGTAATTATTTAATCCCCACTGCTCTCAAAACGATGAAGGAAAACATCGTGAGGAAACCAGCATGTCCTAGAACCGAAAAATTAAAAAAAAAAAATGTGACATCCACCAACCCGCATTGGGCCCGCGAAGTGGATTACGGCCCACTCCCTCTCACCGAGAGCTTGCCTGTTTTCGCTTGTTGTACAGAGCCGACCTTCTGTACCTATTATTCTGTGCCGATATCACCGCTCTGGGGAATACGGATATCGATACCGACTACAGTTGTCAAGATATTGTGAATAATGGGATACTATTTACGTAAATTATATCCCGATACGATACTGGTTCTGGTTCTGATTGTAGTTTGAATATTGTTTTACTTGGTTGAATGTTGTGAAGTCCTGCTTTAGATGTTGAATTTATCAATACAGGGTGTTTGGCAGAACGTTGAACATACGAAAATGGTGAATAGGTGGGATCATCTGCTACTTACTCAGCCCTAATTTATTTAGTCCTGGAGGCCAATTCCGGTGGCATGGAAATTCTCTCCATGGTCGAAATATCAGTCGAGAAACTGCTTATCTCCGTTGAAAACGAAAAAATGCTATTCTAACGATCTCCATTCATAAATTTTTCGATCGCAAACCAGCGAGATATCACGGCTGGTCCTAAGGTATGGAGATATGAAATCTCCGTTGGAACATCTGTCAAAATTTACATTCGTAGGTTTATATTCGTTTTTTTTTTGGTACCTACATGTAGAGGCTTCGGGGTTTATGGGTTTCATAGAGGGGGCCAAATTTTCATTATTTTTGCGATAGGACACACCGTTTTCGAGATATAAGCAAAAGAAAAAAAAAATACAGTACTGTTTTTGCACTTGAAGTCAAGGTGTTATGTTGGTGTGAATTTTAGTTCATGACTACTAATTTTATTCCACTCCTTTATCGCGATTAAAAATAGTTTTATTTAGTTTGAAAATTAAAACCTACCTACGTCAGAAAAAGGACACAAATCACAGAGCACTATATAATACTACACAAATCATGCGAAATGCGTTTCGGATCAAACTACTTTGCAATTACTATTTTCAGTACCTAAGTAGGTAATTGTAAAAAAAAACCCAGTTATAGAAACACAATATACTAAAATTATCTTTTATAATGTGTTTGCTTGGATTTAATAAATTAAACATACGTTATTAATACTAAAAAAAGAAAAACGTAGCATAATCGATTATAATCAAAGTGAATCGATAAAAATGGAACGTCTTTTAGACGAGATTATTTTCTCCGTTGTAAATCTTTCTCCATGGTCTACCAGAATACGGTTTTTTGATAGTATCGAGATTTGAACCGGACATTAATGCGGAGATTTGAAACAGAGATTGATCTCCATGGTCGTGATATCTAGCTCGAGCCCGGAATTGGGTCCCTGGTCCCATGGCCCCATTTTTTAGGGTTCCGTACCTCAAAAGGAAAAAACGGAACCCTTATAGGATCACTTCGTTGTCCGTCTGTCTGTCTGTCTGTCTGTCTGTCTGTCCGTCTGTCTGTCTGTCAAGACCCTTTTTCTCAGGAACGCGTGGAGGTATCAAGTTGAAATTAATATCAAATACGTAAGTCTATGGTCCCTTAGATTTCTAAAAAAAAACTTGAGAGGTGTCAAGGGACACCCGGATGGAACGAAGTTCCTTTCGATTAATTAGTGAAGGAATTGTAATAAAATTTTATTTTTATACTCATCATCATCATCATCATCATCATCATCATCATCATCATCATCATCATCATCATCATCATCACCATCACCATCATCACCATCACCATCGTCATCATCATCATCATCATCATCATCATCATCATCATCATCATCATCATCATCATCATCACCATCACCATCATCACCATCGTCATCATCATCATCATCATCATCATCATCATCATCATCATCATCATCATCATCATCATCATAATCATCATCATCATCATCATCATCATAATCATCATCATCATCACCATCATCATCATCATCATCATCATCATCATCATCATCATCATCATCGCGACACCACACTGTTCAATGCGAAATAGAAATGAAAATATCTGGCTTGCTTTCTATAAGAGAGAGAGAGACAGACAGAGAAACATGCGCACGCCGCACGGCTTACAATACATACATACATAGCTTACTATAGCAAAAAGTGTCGTGACAACTTTTCATTCCCATTTTTTCCGTCTAGCCCCCTTTCACAACGCGCGATAAGGAACTTCGTTCCAAAAAACCGGCCAAGTGCGTGACGGACCACGCACAATGAAGGGTTCCGTAGTTAAAAAAGAATTTATGCCAAAGAAATACTTAACATTGAGTTGAAAAACATGTTCTCCCATACATTGATATACGTCACGGACAATTCTCCAACTGCATATTTAAGTTTGTATTCGGAAAAAACTATTCTTATACATAACATCACGCCTTGTTTCCTCGAAGGGTTGGGCAGAGGTGTACCTGTAGTACACCCACATTTTGCCAGAAAAAGAAAACTAAAAACTATTAACTATCATAATATGTCGCATAAATGGCCGTATTTTTTTATTGCGTTGACTTAGAAGCTTGATTTTTTTTAGAAATCTAAGGGATCATAGACTTACGTATTTGATATTAGTTTCAACTTGATAACACCACGCGTTCCTGAGAAAAAAGGCCTTGACAGATGACATACTTAAAAATATATTGATATACTTAAAAGTATATCAATGTATGGCGGAACATGTTTTTCAACTCAATGTTAAGTTTCTCATTGGGATAAATTCTTTTCAACTACGGAACCCTTCATTGTGCGTGGTCCGACACGCACTTGGCTGTTTTTTTGCTTTCTTCTAGTTTCACCACTTTCTTTAACTTTAAAGTGTAAAAACAGGCAATATCTTGTTTTTTTTTAAATTTATAATGATGGCAGATTCTTATAAAATGTTTGCTTTATTCAGATGTTAGCTAGAAAAAAAGTTATAAGTCCTCAAACTTACAGAAAGATGTAAAAAATACTTATATCTTAATTTCAACTTGCATTAAAAAAAAAACATCCGGGGGGCCAGGACCAAATAAATTAGGGCTGAGGAAGTAGCAGATGACCCCACCTATCCACCATTTTCTCACCACGTATAATTAATTGTAACTACTACCTACTCTAAGGGATCATTTTTCATCTCAGGAATAAATATGACAGTTTGACAGTAAAAGTTATCTATTGAAAAACACTACACCCTAAACCTAATTTGAGATTGAAAGACTGCCCGCGAGTTTTTTGAGTTCGTATTCACGACTCGAGAAACACTCAAGTTTTGGGTAACATCTTTACCAAATAAGAATTTAAATAGGTTTAATAATATTCACAGCGTCCAAGTTGAAAGTTTTAAAGCCGAGATTAAACTTTTTTATGCAGCCATAATCTGTAGCAAACTCCGTCTTTGAAGATGATGGCAAGCCACTTATCTTAGTGGCCAATACTTGCCAAGCAGATTATAGATGCTGCATCTTATGCACTACTATTTTATAACTTTACTAGTAACTCGCCTCTGCTTCACACGGTTTTGACAACTTGACAAAATAGCGAGATTTCTTTATTATAATAAAATAGACATCTGAAAAAATACTGATATCAGACATACATGTTTTCCCAATTTCGCAGAAAACTTAAAATTTCTTCTAGCGACTAGTGAAGATCTAAGAGGTCTCGCTGACACCTGGACTCTGAGAACAAGAGAGTGGATCTGCAGCAGCGCAACTGCTTATTCGCTTAACTATATTCATGGGCTAAGGGCCCTGACTGCATTTCGATTATAGTGAACTGTAATACTAGATTAGTTTGGACCCCCGGCCCATACTCGTAAGTCAATCAATCTGCCTAGCATTTACCCAACTATGTTGGGGTCGGCTTCCAGTCTAACCGGATGCAGCTGAATACCAGTATTTTACATGGAGCGACTGCCTATCTGACCTCCACAACCCAGTTACTGGGTAATACGATACCCCTTGGTAAGACTGGTTGTCAGACTTTCGGGCTTCTGACGACCCGTAACGACTGTCAAAGATCCAGGAATAACAGCCGGGACCAACGGCTTAACGTGCTTTCCGATGCACGGTGGTATCTCGGTATGTAAAGATGGTCACCCATCCACTGACCAACCCCGGCAAGCATAGCTTAACCTGACGGATCGACCCGTGCCGCTGTTATTACTTAGCCACGAACTTCTCGTAAGTATGTATATCAAAATGTCTTCACCCTTTTCCCAAGTATGTTGGGGTCGGCTGTCAGACTAACCAGATGCAGCTGAATACCAGTAGTTTACATGGAGCGACTGCCTATCTGACCTTCACAACCCAGTTAATGGTTCTATGACTGGTTGTCAGACTTTCGGGCTTCTGGCGATCCGTAACGACTATCAACACCCACAAATGACAGCTGGAAACGACGGCTTAACGTGCTTTCCCAAGCACGGAGTAGTTTTAGTATGTAAAAATGGTCACCCATCCAGGGACCGACCGCAGTTAGCGTAGCTTAACCGGATCGATCATCCCGTCCGGCTGTTACTACTAAGCCACGAGGCACCTCACTGGACTAACATTATTATTTTGCAAAAATGTCGAAGCAGCTTTCTAGATAAGAATCTATCGGATATTTGCACGTAGCCACGTCTTGAATCCTTAAGAGGAAACGTGGGTGCTCTTTTCTCCATATAAAAAGATACAAACGCTCTCGCCTGTTTTCTTTTTGGTTAATGATCATAAAGCAATGATTTTTTACAGAAATATAAATATCAGTTAATTGTATGCCCCTATGTTTTCCTTTTTGATGATATATTATTTTTATAGGAACTAGAACCCTCCAAAAATGCTCAAAATTGCCTATTCAGACCGCTGTCAACAGACGCCTAGTGTAGCAATTTGACAACTATTAACAAAAAAAGAAAAACATAGGGGCATAGTATATATCCTTCTTATTCAGTTTATGAAATATCTTTTAAATTGGTCCAATATTGGAGGAGGAAATAGGCGAGAGCCAAACCTCGAAATGTGACTTTTTACATAGGCTATTTAGTCGGATCTGCAATTGTCCTTATCGCACGAATTCGAGGGCGGAGCGCTCGCAGAGCGACAGCAATACCTTCTTAAAATACCTAACTGGCCACCCGCCTTTCCTCTTAAGAGGAAAATCCTGGATATAAAAATATCCTAAGAACAAAGTGGGTAAAATATTTGCCAATTTAATGATAGCCTTGGGAGCAATAGAAATATAATAGAATCACTTCGCCATATTTTGATATGGGTTGATATAGTCTGTGAAGTAGTGAAAGGGATTTGGGAAAATTGGCAAAAATGATTTAGTGATGGGCGTAGAAATAGTTTGGAGCTTCATATTGTTGAACAGAAGCCACGTGGAACAAATGATTGGTTTAGTTAGTTTAGATCATATTCCAAAAGTACCTGCGTTATAATAGACTAGCATTTGCCCGCGGCTTCGCCCGCGTTTATATCGGAAAATATCCCACGGAAATGTACTACCGTAATTTTCTTCCTTATTCCTTGTCTACATTATAAAGAGAAACTCTGTGCAAAATTTCAGCTTTCTAGGTCCAAGGGTTAGGGCTGGGCGTTGATAAGTCAGTCAGTCAGGACTTCTCTTTTTATTTATGTAGAAGATAGTAAAGCAGATTAGCAATGTTCTTATTACTTGGTCCTTGACCATCAAGAAAGGAAACCCCTTTTGTCATCTGCTGATGTTGTTTTTCTTTGATATTGTCAAGTAATAAGGAAATGTCTTATTAGGGCCTGTTTCACCACCTGCAATGAAGTTCCTATTAACTTACTTGCCAGATTATCTATCTATTTAAATAAAAAGAGAAGTCCTGACAGACTGACTGACTCATCAACGCCCAGCCCACAGAGGTTCCCTTTATAATGTAGACAAGGAATAAGGAAGGATTTCCCTGTAGCACGTTCCCGTGGTATGTTTTCCGACATCCACGCAGGCGAAGCCGCGCGGGAAGTACAAGTGTCCATTTTTGAATTTATTCGGTAGGTAGTGGCTATTCGGACATCGTGAAATAGGACCTTAATGACACCTTTTAAGTGTCACTTAAAAAATAATTCTGTACATTGACAAGTTTTGATTCTGAATACTCACACCAATCATCGTCACCTCAGCTTAACCCTTGTTACATTTGAAGGTTTTAAGATAACGGAAGTATTCTCAGCCACATCTACCATAGATAAACAACAGTCTGTAATCCCACCATCTACCGACTTCGCGGTCATTAGTATTTCTTTCTCCGCTGAATTTCCTGCAAGTTTCTACACAAAAACAACTAGCAAGTTATCTGTGCAACTTCTTTCTAACTTGACTTTACTCTGGAAGACTGCAAATTAATTTATCGAAACGCTGGTACTATGAGAATGTTGATGAATAGGAAGTTGATTTATTTGAAAAGCACGTTAAGCCGTTGGTCCCGGCTGTCATTCCTGTATCTTTGACAGTCGGGTCGGGTCGTCAGAAGCCTGAAAGTCTGACAACCAGTCTTAGCAAGGGGTATCGTATATTACCTACACAGTAACTTAGTCGTGGAGGTCAGATAGGCATGCGCTCCATGTCAAATACTGGTATTACACACACACACACACACACACAGACACAGACGTTCACTCCGTCTCAATTATGCATAGCGTTGTTATTATACCTTATGGGGCCCTATTGGACCCTATCATTAGCTGACATCTCTTTGAGGCGCGCGTGGAACACAACGTGCCGTCGACTCGGGCCTGGTCCTTACCAGACGGCGAGCTACCCGCTACTCACCGTCCGCAGGCCCGCGCCTACGGTGGCCGGAAATAGCCCCGCGATTCCCGCCGCCCAGGGCGTCTCCTGCGGCGACTGAGGGCGTGAGGCTGCCTCTCCCTCACGCGTTCCGCCTCCTCCTTCGCGGGCATCACTGCTTTGCAGAAGGAGGTGACGGCCTCCCATGCACTCTCGCTCCGCACCATGGCCTGGACCAGGCTCGGACGCGAGAGATCGCCGCCGCCGATCGCCTCCGTGAGAACACGGCGGTGCTCTGCCCAAGCCGGGCAGACCTCCACTGTATGCTCCACCGTGTCCTCCGGGCGATCCACACAATGGTGACACCCGGGCATTTCCTCCCGCCTTATGCGAAACAGGAACCTCCCGAAACAACCGTGTCCGCTCTAACCACTCCTCAAAGAGGCGACTTATCGCCGCAATTGTGGCGTGCCCAGCGCTGGGTTGCGACAGTCGCGCTCTCCATGTCGCCATGAGATCCCGCCGGAGCTCTGTCCGCTGTACCGTGATTTCTCGCGGCAGCGGACTTACGCCCCGGCGTTTCGCCTCCTCGCGCCACTCCCACACTTGCGCGAGGACCGTTGTTATTATACCTAATGGCGATTTTTTTCTTTTTATGCTTTGGTTGACATGGACGAATTTGTATTTGGCTTTTTGATAAATAAAGATTATGATTATGATTCAGCTAAATCCGGTTAGACTGGAAGCCGCCCCCATCTTAATGGGAAAAAGCTAGGCAGATTAATTTTTGTTTGTGTGTTTTTTTTTGTTTTTTGTATCATATTATTTGGATTGATTATTTGTGAAGAAAAAGACCGGAAAGTCTTGATAACAAATGTATATATATAACTATAACTTTTTAGTCTCAGATTTCAACTGCAGTAAAAAAATCCTACTAAACCAATCCTTGTGGTTTGGTGACATGTTTATTTTAGCTCAATAAAACCAGGTTATTTTACGACTGCGTTGGATTTGGAACTCAATAAAAAAGAGGTTTTACGTCCTAAAATTTCGAGGTGGAAATAAATACAAAAGAAAGTAAGTCTAAGTAAGTATTGGGTATTGTCGAGTTTTTTATATGTTTGTCCAGTCCGTGGTACAACGAAAGAATACAAATATGGGTCTATATTTGAGGGTCAACAATAAAATGTGTTCTTTATATTATTCTTTTGTTTTTATTAAAATTAAAATATACAGACAGGATTGGTCCACACTTTAGGTCAGAAAGAGAGGAATGGAAAGGAGAAAGGGAGGCCTGTGCCCTGCTGTGGTACTACCAAAGGCTAAAAAAAATTATTGTTCGAACTAATTTATATTTGAACAGAATTTATCTAAAGTAACCGTCATGAGAAGCTATAAATTTTGTAAACAAGTGTTCAGGAGTTCACAACATTTGGACCAACAAACAAAAATGAATTTGTTTAAGATTTAATAAATTATTAAGTAACAAATATTAATTAACCTATATTATTTAAGAACAATTATTCGTCAGATTCAGATGTTTCCATTTCTGTGTCATTGTTGTGTATCACGTACGCATTCGAAACTCGAATGACGCGTTTATTTCAAAATGGCGTCCCGATAGTTTACAATCCCTGCGACGGACGCGTTCCGGTACCAAGAAACACAAACGATAGCGCTTTGCGTCGTTAAAATATGATCCGACTAAATTAAATAGGTTGTTACTTTCATATAACCCGTCTATTTTCATGTCGATTGAATATGGTCAATTTATATTATCTCGCAGTATAAAATGTTTACTTAGTAAAAGATGTTTGTTTACATAATTTATAGCTTCTCGTGACGGGTACTTTAGACGGTTCTAGGTATTTATTTTCTAGGTATTTTTGTTGTTTGTGAAATAAGAGAATACTTTCTACACAGGAGTGTTTGTTCTATGTGTATATTCACGCAAATTGTACGTACCTAAGTCAATAGGTAATGTGAACTGTATTCTAGGAACAGAAATGTTTGCATATTCAATAATATTAGGTGGGCGAGTAACTACCGCGAAATCCTTGGCAGTATTTGGAATCAATTTTGTCTTTTAGTAGAAGTTTAAAAAATAAAATAAACTGCCTGTTCATTTTCTAAAGAGTTTTGCAGTTTTATAATCTGTTTGTTTAAGGGTCAGTACCAGAAAAACATGTTATGCGTTTTTGATAAATCCACATATAGAAAACCTTTAGTAGTAGCCACGAATAAAAAAAAACCGGGCAAGAGCGAGTTGGACTCGCGCACCGAGGGTTCCGTTCCGATTTCTGAAAAAGTGTGCTATTTAGAGACATCGTTTTATTTTTCCTGTAATTTTTACATAAACTTCTATCACATAGAATATTTTCAGATTTTTCTCTTTGCAAACTTCGGAGATAAGGGGGGGGGAACGGTATTTTTTTTTACATTTTTCATCAAATGTCGAACACTGTGCGGCCTAAAAAAAAAATATGTTTGAGAATGTGCAAACAGCGTTCTTTCATATGATACCCCACATGACCTAGTAGCTCAACTTTGAATTTTTAAGACCCTTTTTCACCCCATGTTGCAAAAAAAATACATATATTTTTATTTCTTTCTTATTTGCAAAATAGTTGGGTAAACGTCATCTAAAACTGTTCCAAATTTCAAGTTGATAGCACTAGTAGTTCTTGAGATATCCAGCTGTGACAGACAGACAGACAGACTGAGTCACACCATAAGGGTTCCTTTTTTACCATTTTGGTACGGAACCCTAAAAAGCATCTGGCTATGTCAAGAGTTTCACTGATCAGTGAAAAAATCGAATTGAGGATACACCTTGAAGATGATTGTTAAAAAACAGAAAAAAAAACACTAAAAATGTGCAAAAACCACTGACGTATTTTAATAACTTTGGCGTTGGTCAAAATCACCTAATTAATAAATATTATACTTAAACGAACGAAATCGAATCGAAAACGAACTTCGTTTCCAACTGCTTCACAATCCCTTCCCTATTATAAGCGAAAACACACTAAAATTAAAAATGCTTTAGACATCGAAACCAAAATCTCTTAACAAAACCTAAAATTCACAACCTATTTATCACACAGTTTCATCCCAAAAACTATCAAAAGCAAATCACGTTCAGAAAATTCATATAACCCCGTCACCCACTATTTTAGGCCCAAAATCCTAATTGAAGACCTCAGAATTCCATTCAGGGTCGTAATCCCAAAATCCGAATCCCATTTTCACTGTGCCTATCACCAAAGTTGTACCAGGCGTCCATAACTCTCAGCAACTTGGGAATATTTGGAACATTTTACTTTAGGCTTTCGAACGGTATTCCAATCACCCGGTCCAACAGTTTCGGCTTAATTTGCTTTAAACTTGGGTGTAGTAGTGGTTTTGATTAACACATGGTACACTGGGAGCTAGGTAAGAAAGTTAATTTAAGGCGCAGAATTCCTGAAAACAATCAAAAAGGTGGTTAGCTGTGTATCTCATAAACCGTAAATAATTTTGACATGTAAAAAAAATATGATATTTTCAAGTCCTTTTCGCATTTTCATACAGTGATGGAAGCCAAAACATAATTAAACATACTTTAATGCACCAAAAAAATCTTTAAACATACCTCCTACTAATCTTTAAAAGCTGTTTATACCTTCATTAGCAATTATAATTATAATTAAAAATATACCATGAAATGTCAAATTCTAAACTGCATCCAGTGATGGATTACTTTTTAATAAATAGTTCATTTCTAATTTTATACGATTTTATTTGAACTTTTACGACATAATTCCGGTGCGCGTGAGAATCTTCTATCTCGTGCGTCAAACTAGACAGCCAAAGCCATTTCACTTACACACCGAGCTAAACCAAGCTTGGAACCTGGGCCTTAACGTAAAGAGGGTTGTATAAAGAGCGTTTAATATTTACAGTGTAGTTTTTATCCGATAGTAGCGAGAGTTAGAGCCTGTTTCACCACCTACGACTAAGTTCGTATTAACTTGCTTGGCAAATAAATTCTTAAAGAGAGGGTACATGTGATCGTGCATGTTGTCAAAACATAAGCTCCGTATTTAAATTGTTAAAAAATACAACAATCATTACTAAGTGTTAAAAACTACTCAGTTAGTGAAAGTAAACAACAATAAACGTGTGGCGATGTTATTGAGTGATAATTGTGGAAAATAGTGAAGATATAATCGATATACTATAAGACGGTATAGTACTGTGAAAAGTGGACTACAGTTTAAATACTCATCTCAAGTGCATGTGTTAACACATTAACTATTTAAATGCTATTATCCAACGCCGAAAACCACTAAAAAGTGTGTGTGAACATAAAAAGGAAAAAAAACGGAGAATTTTTTTAACAGTCAACGGGTAAGTCGATAAAAACAAAGAAATGACCTTTGGACCCGCTCCACACATTTAACTACTTATCTCGAACCAAAGTAACAACTGGTTAACAAATTCAACTTCATTGGCAAAGTCCGCTTGGTCTAGCGGTCGTACTGCAGGCTATGTAAACTCTGTACACGAGTGGTCGTGAGTTCAAACCGCGCCAACGACAAGTCTTTTTCCAGTTTGATTTGTGAACATTATTATTTGGAACAATGAATTTTTTCGAAAATATCACGCTGCGTAGAAATAGAACCAAGTCACTAACAGAGAATACAATCGACGAATCTAGTACGATTAACTCGACGCTAGGTGGCAGCACAAGTAGTCTGCCTAACATATCCGACGATGAATGTGACGAAATTCAAGATCTAAAATGTAAAATAGAAAAACTTAACCTTGAGTTATTATCCGCACATGAAGAGATAGACCAGTTGTCAATTGAGAATAATGACCTAAAATCAACAGTAACTGACATCTCTAAAAAATATGAGCTCTTAAAAAAAGCCACTAAAAATTTAACAACAGACATACGAGCAGGTTCACCAAACCCAAAATTCACAAAGCTTAAGTTATCAACTCCACAAAATAAGCCAACACAACAACTAAAACAGAAAGGGCCAGTCGAAGACAAAAACCTGATACCATCTTCACATTTGAGTAATGTTGCTCCAAAAAAACCAATAGGCGTATCTCGACCAAAACATAAAAATAGACTCGCTATAATGAGTAGTAGGTGTACTAAAGGTACACTGCCGTTAATCGAAGAGGTTTTCTACAATCAATTTGACTACTGTCATTATTTGCTACATAACGCTACCACAGAAGACTTGTTACGCACCGTCGAAGACAATTTAAAAGACTTTACAATGCAAGACTACTGTCTGATCTTCATTGGAGAAAATGATTTAAAAAATAGCGAGTATCTAGATATCCTCGAAAACTTGAAAAAGTCGTTGGAAAACATTACACACACAAATATTGTTATATGCGCGCCGACTTATATAAGAGGTGCACTAATTCATAATTATAAAGTAGAGTTATTTAACAACCTCCTCAGTTTGGATATAAAAAACAACAAATATGCATACTTTTTCGACAGTAATTACAACCTGACCCTTGACATGTTTTCCCACAATACAGGGAAAATTAACAAATACGGATGGAGGGACATCTTTATCCAGATTAGATCCAACATATTTACTGACTATGATCAATATTATGCTAAAGTTAGCGACGACAAACACATAAACAATACCCTAGAAATACCTCAAATACCAGATACAAATATGACATCTAAGCAACTACACATTAACTTCAATGATACAGATATAACCACCAATAATATGGATCTTTTTCGTGCACAATAATATACGAATCCTACATCAGAATATTGCCGGACTTTTGAACAAAGCAGATTTACTTACAATTCATCTACAAGAACTAACGTTATGTCGAAGAAATATAGATATAATATGCATAACCGAACATTTTATTATGCATAGTCAGGAACACCTATTAAAAATACCAAATTATAAGCTTGCCGCTTGTTATGCAAGACGAGAAAAGAAACGGGGAGGCGCCTGCATTCTGGTAAACAAGTCTCTTCAATGCACAGAACTTGTAAATGCAACAAGATATTCAATAACAGGTGTAATCGAATGTTGTGCTACTGAACTGGTAGAACAAAAATTGATAATTATATGTGTATACAGACCACCTAAGTCAAATAATTTAAATATGTTTTATGATAACTTAGAAATAATTTTAAAATCATTATGTACCAACCCTAAGAAAAAAATTGTTATTTGCGGGGACTTTAATATAGACAGGTTAAAGAGAAATAACATTAGTTTAGACTTTGAATATTTTCTGTTGGGATTTAACCTCAGGCTAGAACTTGATCAACCAACTCGGCTATCTAGTAACAGCTGTTTGGATAATTTTGCTCATAATTCTAAGAATAAATGTAAATGTGAAGTGATAGACTTTGCCTTGTCTGATCACTGTGCACAAATATTTGAGATTAAAGTAAACAAAACCTATAGACTAAACTCATGGCATGTAAAAAAACGGGACCTATCATTGGAAAACTTAACAAAATTCAATAGCTATCTACAATGCCTTTCATTTACTGAAATGTATGAGACAGAAAATGTTAATGAGGCGTATAACATATTTATGCAGCAGTTTGGTTTGTTATATAAACTATGTTTTCCTTTTAAGTCTGTTATAATAAAACCAAATAAAAAAATTAAGTGGATCTCTAAGGGAATACGATTTTGTAGTAGGAAGCAGCGTCACCTTCTATGGGAGCACAGACTTAGGCCAACAAATGAAAACAAACATGAATTTAAAAATTACTCCCGGCGATTTAGGAAAATTGTAAAATTATCTCAAAAAGCTCAAAATAACTATTTTATTAAGAATTCACTCAATAAATCAAAGGCGTCCTGGCAAGTTATCAACAATAAATCATGTACTTACGAACCCATATCTCAGATAAAAATAAATAATACAATTATTAATAATCCCAAGGACATTGCAGACGCATTCAATAACTACTTCATTAATCAGATTAAAAACTCACCTAAAGCATCACTCGAACCAAGTGGTTTACAAGAAAGCGCTAATACAATGTTCATGAGACCAGTTGTACCTCAAGACGTACTCAGGGTAATAAAAACGTTGAAAAATAAAAATAGCGTAGGATATGATGAAGTAGCAACGAAAGTTATAAAGTTTGTATCAAATAACATAATCGTACATATTAGCCATATTATTAACTTAGCCATCAGCACTGGTGTATTTCCTAACGGCTTAAAGACAGTCATAGTCAAACCGCTTCACAAAAAGAACTCCAGGCAGGATATAGCTAACTATAGACCGATTGCTTTAATTCCTGTGTTTTCCAAAGTGGTAGAAAAGATTTTATATGAGTCAATCAACAACTTTCTGACAAAATACAACATTCTATGTAATGAACAAGCAGGCTTCAGAAAAAATAAAAATATTAATACAGCAATATATGATTTTTTACACGAAGTAATGATAAGTGTAGATAATAAAACACCTATCTGTGCTATTTTTACAGACATGTCAAAAGCTTTTGACTGTGTCAATCATGATATTTTATTGAACAAGCTTAATAGCTACGGTCTAAGGGGAAACGTGCTGAATCTCTTGAAATCCTACCTCAGTAACCGCACGCAATATACGGAGATATCCAGAATTTGTCTTAAGTCAAAATGTGAACAAAAATATCAATCTGATGGTAAAATTGTTAAATTCGGTGTACCGCAAGGTAGTGTATTGGGTCCCCCGCTGTTTTTGCTTTATATAAATGATCTGCCCCGTCATATACCAAACCCAATGGTTCTATTTGCCGATGACAGCACAGCACTGATAAAGTGTACAAATATTAATAATTATGAACAGGACATCAATCTTAACCTTAGAAAAATTATTGATTGGCTTGATAAAAACAACTTGGTAATAAACTTACCAAAGACTAATGTGATGCATTTTCACCAACGTACAATTCCACCGAACGTTAATGTACAGTACAATGGACAAGTGATCAATCAAACAAAGGTCGCGAAATTTTTAGGGATTCATATAGACGATCAATTAACTTGGAAACCGCAAGCAGAAGAGGTGTGCAAAAAGTTAAGCACTGCAGCTTATGTTCTTTTTAACCTGGCAAAAAAAGTTGACATAAAGACTTCTTTAGTAGCATATCATGGTTTGGTCGCATCGGTCTTGAGATTTGGAATCATCTTTTGGGGTAACTGCAGTCTAAGAGATAACATATTTAAAGCCCAAAAACGTTGTGTTAGAGCTATGTGTAGTCTTAAACCTAGAGATAGTTGTGTACCTCTGTTCAAGTCCTTGAAAATTCTTACTTTTCCGTCATTATATATTTTGGAAATGGCACTTTTTGTAAAAAGAAATGAAAAATTGTTTGCTAAGGTCTCGGACACCAAGAAATGTCCCGTGCGAAGTCAATACAAAAACCTCTTAACTATCGGTGTCTATAAAACAGCACTACTTAGGAAAAGTGTTTTCTGCATGGCTCCAATGATATTTAATAAACTACCGGACAGCATAAAAAGTGACTCCTTTCAGCAATTTAAAAATAAACTTAAAGTTTTTTTGATACAGAAATGTTATTATTCGTTATGTGAATTTTTGAATGACCCTATGTGTGACACCTAGACAGTTTATAATTATTGACATTATTTGATATATTTTTGTGCATAATCTGGACTTGATAAAATAATTTATTTGTATCTTAATCATTTTTATTATTATTTTTGTTTTTTTATTTAATCTTTTTTTTCGTTATTTTATATTTTTTACTAATTCTATTGACATTATTTGTTAAATTTTGCATGCCAAAACTCAGGCAGAATGTACCCGGCTCACTATATTTTTATAACAACCTTATTGTACAATACCTACATTCTATGCGAATAAATGATTTGATTTGATTTGATTAAAAATTCTGTTCCATTCTTGAATTTAGTCGGTGAGTAGTGCTTATTCGGACGTCGTGAAATAGGCCCTTAGCCTAGAATTTACTCCGAATTCGTCTGCGGGTATTTTGACCTTGATAATTTTTTACTACAAATATCCAGGATGAAAGGTAGCCTATATCACTATCCACGTCCCAGCCAACTTATCTGTCTTTCATAACGATTGGTTCAGTGGTTTAGGCGAGAAAAGATAACAATTTCGCATCTAACCCGTCACATGTAGCAATGTATAACCATAAGAACACCATAGGTTCAGGTCAATGTGTGTTCGAATGCCAACCGAACCGAAATATTAGTCGTTACGGATCGTCAGAAGTCCAAAAGTCTGACAGCCAGTCTTGCCAAGGTGTATCGTAGTACCCAGATACTGGGTTGTGATTGTAAAATACTGGTATTCAGCTGCATACGGTTAGACTGGAAGCCGACCCCAACATAGTTGAAAAGGCTAGGCCGATTGATTAAGTTTCTATGGAGAAGAACGGGTAAGAAACTCCATGGAAACTCTTGATTAAATTACAACACACACTTATGGTAGTTTAATCAAGAGTGTCCATGGCGTTTGGAGTTTGAATAGTGTTATCAGCTGAGGATTAGGCCATCCCTTATTGTATCTAGAAAAAACCGGTCAAGAGCGAGTCGGATTCGCGCACCGAGGGTTCGGTACCATCATTTATATGTAATTTTTGTTGATGATTTCTGAAAAACTGTGCTATTTAAAGACATCATTTTATTTTTCCTGTAATCTTTACATAAACTTCTATCACATAGAATAATTTCAGATTTTTCGCTTTGCAAACTTCGGATATAACGGGGGGGGGGGGGGGGGGAACGGTATTTTTTTTACATTTTTCATCAAAAGTCGAAAACTATGCGGGCTAAAAAAAAGAAAAGATATGTTTGAGAATGTGCAAACAGCGCTCTTTCATATGATACCCCACATGCCCTAGTAGCCCCACTTTGAATTTTTAAGACCCCCTTTCAGTCCCCATTTCTTTCTTATTTGCAAAATAGTTGGGTAAACGTCATCTAAAACTATTCTAAATTTCAAGTTGATAGCATTAGTAGTTTTCGAGATATCCAGCTGTGACAGACAGACAGACTGAGTCACACCATAATGGTTCCTTTTTTACCATTTCGGTACGGAACCCTAAAAAGAGTCTGAATTCAAAGTCTTTCAGTCTTCGATTGATTCTGCTACTAACAATATTCCGATCTTATTCGACAACAATATCTTCTAGTTCCTTTCAGCAAAAATCCTTTACACTCAAGCGAACATGTCTCGGTACATTCTTATTCGAAACTCGCAAGAATTTGAATATGTATCTCAATACTGTATGCGCCGTACCCATACATGTAGGTTATTATAAATGGCAAGCGGCCAGCTTTGTCGTGAAAAATGGCGTCCAAACTAGAGATACTTTTTAAAATATTGTGAAACTTACTTCACGTGGATTTCTTAAACAATTCATTATTCATATTTTGATGAGATCAGAGTAGAAGTAAAGTAATGACACACTCTTGTCCTTTATTGTAAAGCTTCAAATCAAATGTTATAATAGGTCTTTACCTATGAAATTGCCGTTTTGTATGAAAAAATTTAAACGAATTTTTTTCATGTATTTTTTATTTGTATTAATCGAAGTAATCACCCATGCAATCAATGCATCTTTGCCAACGCAGTGGCAGTTTATTGATGCCCTTCTTAAAGAAATCAGCTGGTCGGGAGGCAACAAATTCTTCAAAGGCATTTTGTACTGCCTCTCGGGTATTGATTTTTTTTCCCGCCAAAAAGTTATCCAAATTCTGGAAAAAAGTCTGTAAGGTCTGGTGAGTAGGGCGGATGACGGAGAGCTTCCAACCCCAGTTCTTGCAACTTGGAGACCGTCTGCTGTGCAGTATGAGGTCGCGCGTTGTCGTGCAGGAGCAGCGGAGACGAGCGATTGACCAATGCTGGTTGGAGATGTGCCAGCTTCTCCATCATTGTGTTCAGTTCTTCACAGTACACATCTGCAGTAATGCTCACCCCGTTTGGTAAGAAGCTGTGATGAATCACACCGGCGCTAGACCACCAAACAGTGACCATCACTTTTCTAGGGGTAAGTTTTCGTTTAGGGCATTGTTTAGGTGCTGAACCAAGATCCAACCAACTTGCTGAGCGCTTGCGGTTATCAAACAGAATCCATTTTCCATCGCAGGTACAATGCGGTTCAAAATTCCTTCATTTGTGTGTCTGTTGAGCAGTGCAAGGCACGTCTCGACGCGTACTTCGCGCTGGCGATCATTGAGTTCGTGGGACACCCATTTGTCAAGCTTTTTTACCTTGCCAATTTGACGCAAATGGACCAATATTATTGTGACGCTAACGTCGAAAGCTGCTGCTAATTCAGCCGTAGATTGTGTATCATCAGCTTCCACAATCGCCTTTAATTCGTAATTGTCGACCAAAGTCTTCGGACGACCGCGAGGTTCATTTTTCAGGTCGAAATTTCCAGAACGGATGCGAGCAAACCAATAACAGGTGGTGCGTTGGTTTGTAGTGTTAGCTCCGTAAACGTCGTTGATGTTGCGTGCCGCTTGTGCCGCGTTGCCGCCACGACGGTACTCATATTCCATAATTACTCGAATTTTTAACGTATCCATGATGACGAAAAAGATCGAAATGCGATGAAAATGTAACACTAATCAATAAACAAATGACTACTTTTGGAAAAAAAAATCCATGTTTTTAAAATAAAATTAATTTGAAATTAGAATTCTTAGCCAAACAATAATTATTTTGATTTCAAATGGCCAGTACTGCAGCGGCAATTTCATAGGTAAAGACCTAATATATAGATAGTAATAAAATTACATCGTTATTTTTGATTAAATAAATAATTATTAATATTTCGTTTATATTATTTTGATTACGTTTATTTTTCTTTTCCTTATAAAATACATTTTTAAATATTTCTCAAAAAATATATTAAAAAAAAAATAAAAATATAAAAAATAGTGGTCCGCCGGTGTCGGGAGCATTTACTTAATTACTATTATTATTTAAATTAAATATATTTTTAAGTTCCATAAACTAACATCAATCTAGACGGTCCAATATTTTATTGATAAATTGGAAAGTAGTATAGTTCCCACTTTCAAAATGCAATCTTCAAATAACACGTTCGAATCCATCTGAAACTCACGCCATTCCGCCATTTAGGCCGCAGTAACGTGTGGTGCATGTCCACTGTGTCCTGACACTTGGACATAGTGGACACGGCTCACCGGAGCGAAGCTTCGTGTACTGTCCACTACACCACACTTATTGACACTGTTAATTGGACGCCTCGGACGGAGTGTATTTGTTTGCAAGTGTATGGTTTAGAAATGCTGATAGATAGCTCTGATTCAAAATAATGTCTAGCTAACTGTAGGGTAGAAATGTGTTTTGTTCCTGCTTCTCCTGTTTGGATAAAATTTAGCACACAGACAGTTTATAACCTGGATTAACACATAGGGTACTTTTAATCCAGATAGCACTTTCCCGTGGGATATTTCCCGACATTCACGCGGGCGAAGCCGAGGGCAAAAGCTAGTATTATCTACAAATAAATGTCTTATTGTATTTTATTTAATAAAGTTGAACAAGTGTGTTTAGTGTTTTAAGGTTTTATGAATACCTAAATCGATACTTCGATACTTCTACAGGGTGGCCGGAACATTGACGTCCAAAAATAAAATTTCGGTCCCTCGTATCGTGGGGTATTCGAATCACCCCCATGTATGTTCCGCGACTTTTCATAGTTTTCGAGTTATGAATTTTTTTCTGAATGTTTGAAAATTTTCGACCTGACCAACCTAAAAAAATTCTAAAAAAAAAAGTAGAGGGTTTTATCGAGTTTCTTTTTTTGCAACTGAATTTTCATAAGTAGTACTTTTATGCATAAAATAATCAGCTTCGTAACTGTGATGAAAGTTATGAAAATGTTGATCTAAAGTGAAAAATTTACGTTCGGTAAATTATGACTCAAATTTTCAACTTTAAATTAAAAATCTTAACAGGTGACTTCATAATTCCTAAGTAGGCTTCAAGAATGCGCCAGACTCTCAGCTTTCATAATCATAAAAAAATGAAGTACTTAATAGTGCAAGTTTTACATAAAAATAAAACTTGTATTATTAAGCAGAGACGATGCACAGCATCTGTGAGAGGGCGTTGTATACTTCCCGTTAGACGTCAGCCAATCACAGCTCTCGTGACGTCATATCCTCGACCAATCAGCGCCGAGTTCCGGTAGTCACGTGGTCCCAGGTGGCGTGTTCGCTAATGGCGGACCTTTGCCTCATAGAAGTCTCTCACCAGGAGACCTCAAAGGATGCTGTGCATCGTCTCTGCTTAATAATACAAGTTTTATTTTTATGTAAAACTTGCACTATTATTCGGCATGTGACGATGCACAGCATCTGTGAGAGACGTGTTTATAACTCCTGGTGACCACGACGACGCTATGTGAAATATGATAATATTTACTGAATAAAAATCATTATACAAATCAGGATAATATGTACCTCCAGCTATACCATCCAAAGTACCTAAAAATATTAATATCTTACTTACCTCCTTTAATATAGGATAAAATATTATTCTGGAAATAAGAATAATAAAATTAACAACAATCAAGAGGCTATCGATTTTAACTTATACCGAGAGGAATACCTTCTATTGGAAAATTTTCGTACCAGTGCAAAGAAAGTACTGCTGAACGCATACTTCCAGGAGATGAAAAGATACAATTACCTATCACAGTTCATGATGCACTTGTATGTTTTGGTCTTCCTAATTCCAAGCTTGGCATACGTACGACTTACTGAACGAGTTCCAAACGTCGAGATCCAAAGACTTACGAAGGTTTTCGATATCGGAAAACAAGTTATGGAACTCAAATGGAGTTGGCAAGGCGCAGTCAGTACAGTGATGACAGGTGGAGTAAGACAGTAACCGAGTTGCGCCCAAGGACTGGAAGACGGAAGTTTGGTCGTCCGGTGGCAAGATGGGCGGACGACATTGTTACCATTGTGGGTAGAACTTGGATGAGTCTGGCACAAGATGGCGTGCGGATTGGCACAAGATTAAAAGTCTCTATTCAACAGTGGATGAAGTCAGGCTGTGGCTGATGATGATGAATTCAAAAACTTTCCTTAATTAAATAACCGAACGAAATATGTTTTCGTTAGCCATGACAAGATAGTTTCCAGCCTGATTGCCTGTACCCATCGTCTTTGATCCAAATACTGGGTAGAAAATTATGTGCTTACCCTGATCGAAGTAGTTATTTCCGAGACTCTGAGTAAAATAAAGTCATGGAATCAACGTGACTCTTTGAACAAAGTAATGTAGGAGGATTCGTCTGCATCCAGGTAATCAGTTCACTCGGGCCTATTTGGACTTCTCTGCTCTTGGAAGGAGATAGCTTTTTAAGAATATCTTGTACTAGAAGTCTGAATTCAAATTTATGTTACAGAATTGTCGTCCAAAGGTTAGAACTAAATATTTATGCAACAATATTGTATTACAAGTTAATCTCTAATGAATAGGAACGCCAAAAAATCGTGTCCAACTAATATTAACGGGACAATTAAAGTCCAAATCATGATCTCTACACCATTTGACCTACCGGGACCATTATACGAGGTCTGAGCAGGGACCTTTCAGCTTCTGAATCTTCCAACCAGAGCTCCATGTTTCGAACTCCTGAACTACTAGAACTCTAGCTAGAGCTAGCATGGCGATTCTCAAGGGTCTGCAAAGTGCTCGACGTCGAAGATCCGATAACCAATAGGCTCTCCTTCACATTGATCCATTATAAAGAAACGCCTTGAGATGAATTCAGATGGTGAACAACTCGAGGGATGCGGCTCGGTGCCGGAAACATCGACGCCATTTGAAATAGCCACTGACGTAGCAAAATTAGACTGATGAGTCTGAACAATCTTTGGTAACATACTCCCTCACCACCCTGGTGGTAAAGAGGTCTACCTGTGCAACTCCTGCAAAAATATTCCTTATAGCTGGTCTTAGTAGGTGCCTCTCTGGCGCCCATTTCTCGCGGTACCTGTCTGCGATGTCATTAAATCTCCCTGGAATATAAAAATAAAATAAATATATTTCGCGTGTTCTCTTCGAGACAACGATGTCTAGAAGACTCAAGAGCTGGTAAGTAATGTGGAGTAAGGTCGCCAATCATGTTCCACATTCTTTTCGAACGTAGGAAACAAATATGCAGTTGTCCGATTGCAGGCACACAGCGACCGCTTAGGCGAGATCGGAAATGTTGGCTGCTATTATTATAGAAAAAACTTCCTTTCGATTACAGGGCCAGCGCCGCTGGTCTAATTTTCACTTTCCTGAAACCAAAAAATCGTCTAACTGTGCTCCCCACCCGTAATCTGCAGCATCCGTGGTCATGAAATGGTAAATCAACTCCGGGTGCAAGCTGCTCCGGATCCGGCTTTTCTAAAGTTGTGACCCACCATTTAGATTACTCGCGACCGAGAAAGAATAATTATGTTGGAGACAATGGAGACGACTATTGGAATGACCAAGTTGGAAAGACAATAAATCAGTGATTTGAATCATTGGTGGCTTGGAGGTAAAATGGCAGATGCTTTCCCGTAATCATCCCGAGAAGGGCCTACGGAGCCCGCAACATCTGCCACTGTCTCCGATTCGCTCGGAAACAGCCTCCATAGAACCGGTGTAGCTGCGAGTCATGAAGTTTTCGTTGGTGTTCCAAATGAAACCAAGGAATTCTATTGCATGAGAAGGATCGGTGACAGATTTCTTGTACTCTACTGTCCACTCTAGAACGTATAAAGAAAAATCCATCTGAGAGCGTGGAAGACTTCTCGTTTGGCCTGCCCTGATTTCTTTTCGTCGTAGATGTTGGACCACACAGTTGATCAACGCTGCGAAATCCTTGTGCGCATGATAGACCGAACGGCAGGCAGGTCATCTTATCTGCTGTTCTACATGGATCACCATCTCTGGCGATTGTACGGTCTCGAGCAGAGCAGGGTTCGTACTGATACGATGAATCAGTGGTGGTTTGGAGGTAAATGGCAGACGCATTCTCGTGATCATTCCGAGAAGAGCCTACGGAGCCCAATCCGTACTGCCACTGTCTCCGATACGCTCGGAGACAGCCTCCGTAAAACCGGTGTGGCTGTTATTTCGCCTCACCCACGAGTCATTTGTCATAATATTTCTTGACAAAAATAGCACGCTCTTTTAAAGTGACTCGAAATGCTCCATTTTGAATGTAATTATGCAGTTAATTCTCATTAAATAAGCAATTAGAACTCAGAGAGATCTTACGCAGACCATCCCGAAGGTTCACATTAGCAATTTCATCCAGGATGCGCTCCTAGCAATTTATAATGTATTCAGCTCGCTTTCCGCAACCAAGCTGTAGGATTTCCTGACTAATTTTGTGGAATTTTGATGAGGTAAAAATAATTCCCAAATTTTATCGAAAGTCAAACAATTAGAACTCCGAGCGATCTTACGCAGACCATAAGATATTATTAACAATTTCGCTAAGTATGCAGTTGATTCTCATTAATTAAGCAATTAGAACTCGGAGAGATCTTACGCAGACCAACCCGAAGGTTCATATTAGCAATTTCAACCAGGATGCGCTACCAGCAATTTACAATGTCTTCAGCTCGTTTTCAGCAAACTAGCTGCATGATTTAGGAATGATTCCAAAATTTTATCAAATTCTCATTAAATAAGCAATTAAAACTCAGAGAGATCTTACGCAGACCATCCCAAAGGTTCATACTAGCAATTTCACCCAGGATGCGCTCCCAGCAATTTACAATGTCTTCAGCTCGTTTTCAGCAAACTAGCTGCATGATTTTCTCACTTATTTCGTGGAAGTTTTACGAGGGTATATATAAATGATGCCAAAATTTTATGGAAAAAACTAAAGGCAGAATCAGCAAAAGCTGTCCAATCAATTAACTTCTGTAAGTTTTGTTTGAGTAAATGTAGTAATTATGGCATTATTACATTTATCTGCTGTTCTAGGGCTGATCAATCTCTCGGAATTCGCCGCATACTCGTTACCCACAACAAACTGTCGAAGTTCATCGTAATTATCGAACTCGACAAAGCCAGGTGCAACGTTATGAATCTTAAACGCGTCCGCGTAGCGCACATCCTTCCATGACGAATCAACGAACTTTTGTAACGCTTCACTTGATTTGGAGTAGAGCACCTTGGAGTCTTTAAGAAACGTACAAAGGCGCTTAAATTTAAACGCGCAAAACCACTGTTATTGGTAGCCGCCGCTGGGGGGCGGTACAAATTAAAGTCATATCATGGTATGGTATGGTGGTATGGTGGGTGGTATCATGGTAGTCGGTATCATGGAGCCAAGTCCAAGAACCAGTTCAGTCATTATGTGCTGCTGTATAGGGTTATTCGGAGTCGAACCGGATGCACCCACACATTAAAAAGCTAGTATGTACACTCACAGCCACTTGATAAACAAGATTTAAAATGTCTGAAGACTCACCTGCCTTTCCGCCGTTTTACCTCAGTATCCAAAGAATCAGATTGCGAAGAGCTCGAATCGCGAACGGCTCGATATAGACATCAAGTCGTCGCCTGCTGCACTTCTTCATCCGAATCCGAATCACAATTATTTACAATTGCACTATTTATTTGTTTTCACTCTGAATATTAATTAAGTATTAATTTTATATCACTTTGAACTATAATAAGATTCAAATTCAAAATATTAATAAAAAGTAGCTGCAAACTCTAAACTAGATGTTACTAACTCGGGAAGTAACGACGCTATGAGGCAAAGGTCCGCCATTAGCGAACACGCCACCTGGGACCACGTGACTACCGGAACTCGGCGCTGATTGGTCGAGGATATGACGTCACGAGAGCTGTGATTGGCTGACGTCTAACGGGAAGTATACAACGCCCTCTCACAGATGCTGTGCATCGTCACATGCCGAATAATAGGGCTACTTTGTTTAAAATCGGCCTTCAAAGACAGCGAGGTGGAAAAATTCTTAAAATTACCCATCTGAGTAATTATTTTTTTTTGGCTATTTTCTCGTTCCTAAGGTTAATTAATGATAAGAATACTGAAAACTAACCAACAAATAGTTTCAGAGTTGGGTAAGAAAAGTTTTACGTAAAAAGTGGTTTTGAATAAAACACAGATGATAATGTGAAAAAAGTACTTAATTTATTTTTAACATTTACAAAAGGTTTTCAAAGTGGCCACCACCAGCAGCAATACACATTCTACACCTACGTAAGAAATTGTCTGGCAATCGTCTAAAAGCGTCTCTGTTCTCTCTCACAACACGTTCAGCTTCTGCAATCAACTGCCTCAGCTCTTGTTCACTTGAACAGTCTCGGGCGTATGCTATTTCCTTGTAATAGCCCCAAATAAAGAAATCGATGGGGTTGAGATCAGGTGAGCGTGGAGGCCACCTAATTGGTCCGCTGCGTCCGATCCATCTGTTGGGGTATGTTTCATCTAAGTAATTTCGGACCTGGGTTGCATAGTGACACGGGGCGCCGTCATTTTGCAACACCATGGTTCGTCTGAGTTCGAGATTCACATCTGCCAGCAACAATGGAAGTTCATTTTCCAAAAAGTTTTTGTATGTTTCTCCATCAAGTCTGGACGGCAGTTCAAACGGACCAATTAGTTCGCCATTGAGGATACCAGACCACAAGTTAACGCTGAAGCGATGTTGAAATGTCGAAGCTCTCACTTCGAGTGGATTGTTATTGCAGGTAAAAGAGTTGCACCCTCGTTTACAACCCATAGTCCACGAGAACGGATCGCGTAAAATTCATTAAACTAACATTTAAAAAAATCTCCGTGTTTAAATCTTAGCTTTCCTGCAGTCATTTTTGGTTAGCAAACTAAATAACCTTAGGAGCGAGAAAATGGAAAAAAAAATATTAATCAGATAGCTAATTTTAAGAATTTTCCACCTCGCAGTCTTTGAAGGCCGATTAAGGCCAAAGTTAGCCCCATTAAGTCCTACGTTTTTTAATGATTATGAAAGCTGAGAGTCTGGCGCATTCTTGAAGCCTACTTGAGAACCATGAAGTCACCTGTTTAGATTTTTAATTTGAAGTTGAAAATTTAAGTCATAATTTACCGAACGTAAATTTTTCACTTTAGATCAACATTTTCATAACTTTCATCACAGTTACGAAGCTGATTATTTTATGCATAAAAGTACTACTTATGAAAATTCAGTTGCAAAAAAAGAAACTCGATAAAACCCTCTACTTTTTTTTTTAAATTTTTTTAGGTTGGTCAGGTCGAAAATTTTCAAACATTCAGAAAAAAATTCATAACTCGAAAACTATGAAAAGTCGCGGAACATACATGGGGGTGATTCGAATACCCCACGATACGAGGGACCGAAATTTTATTTTTGGACGTCAATGTTCCGGCCACCCTGTAACATAGCATAGCATTACAAATTAAAGTTGCTTTTTGTCTGTGTGACCGCATGAACTATGCAGCGGAGTTTGATCCGGTTTTCACCGAATTATTATTTCGAGAATCGGAAGGTTAAATGTGTGAAAGAAAAAGTCGGTAGGTGTCGCAAGACACCCGGTTGGTTTCAAGCACGAATCAAGGTCCGAAATGAAGTTTTTTTTTTCGTTACGTGGAGATTTCTTCCAAAAAACTCCTACCGTAAGCCGCGTAGAAGAACGCGTAGAAGAGATTTGGCACACAGGTAGGCTATGACCTGGCTTAAGACATCGAATACTTTTTATCCTGGAAGCACGTTCCCATGAGATAATTTGTGACTTTATCGTGAGCGAAGCCGCGGGCAAAGGCTAGTACCGAACAAATAAATGACTGTAATGGCTGACTGAAAGCCACCATTTCATGAATTGTGACTGACAGTCCATTATCTGTTTCGTCGTGTGCATTGACTGGTCTGTTCTAGTTCTTTATGCGAGATATTTTGGGTCAACGAGAGTAGGTCGCTGAGCTTGGACTTTGAACTTGCAGTTTTTAGGGTTCCGTACCAAAATGGTAAAAGGAACGCTTATGGTGCGACTCAGTCTGTCTGTCTGTCACAGCAGGATATCTCAAGAACTACTAATGCTATCAACTTGAAATTTGGAACAGTTTTAGAAGACGTTTATCGAACTATTTTGCAAATAAGAAAGAAATAAAAATATATGTTTTTTTTTGTAACAGGGACTGAAAGGGTGTCTTAAAAATTCAAAGTGGGGCTTCTAGGGCATTAAGGCCGAACTATACGCCAATGACCTTGAGTGGTTAGCTTGCGCATTCTGTGCTGAGCTCACGCAACGCGTCGTACGTCCAGCCAGTAATAGGACTCGCCCATCAAGGAGCGCTGTCCCAAATTAGACGCATTTTTAATTTATTATAATAAAAAATATACATGTTTTTAAAAAGTAACAAAACCAAATCATTTTCGTTTGTATTGCAAAGTAGTAAATATTTTTTTTATATTCTTTTGATAAAAAATGAAGGAGTAAAATGGTTTCATCTTAACGATTTGGAGGTGATTTGGGTTTTTTTTTTCTTATTATGTGATACCGATAGAAAAATTATGGCTTAACCAAATTACGATTCATATCATGTAGATTACTAACAATTTTTTTCAGATGTAATTTCTCTGTAGGTTCCGGCGAAAAACTGCTTCATCTGCACGCTGTTTTTAAGCTTTTTTCGAAAGAGTAGCCTTAAACGAACTTCAGAGCCGTTGATTTTCATTATGATCGTGTGCGGCCTAACCCAATCTGATGAACAAATTCGTTTAGAAGTTTAGAAGTCACTTCAATGCTTCACAACTCACCGACTAAGTATAAACCTGCATTAACAGCCGCAAGTCCAGCCACAACCCATTGTTCGTCCACAATTAGAATATATATTCGGAACTCACCAACGACGTGACAACTAGGCCTCGTCCGGATGCCTGACTTTGATCTCCAAGACAAGAGCTGTCGACTGAAAGCTCTCAGGTTCTCACTGACGTTTTGAAATACCCTCGAGTTGATGTACTTGAGATATTTTGTGGATTTTGCTACAGAGTGGTCTTGAGTGAAGAATGACCTTGGTTGAGGTCGTGTCATTGAATTTTATTCTGAATAAAAAGGTAAAAAAGTTGTTTCAAAAAATATTCTTGATAGGAACACAGTCATGGTCATGTTTTCTACATTGCATTTTATAATTTTAGATACTTACGTTTCCAAGACTTCTGCACGTCCCCTAGAATTTTTTTGCGTCTAAAATTATCATAACAGCCTTCAAACCTACCCCAAGAAATATAAGTAGGTACTCGTATCAAGTAGCTCTACAACTTGCGCTTTGGTAAGTAAAACATTTTGACAATCCATGTCTACAAAAGCCTAACCAGCTTTATAACAAAGCAAGGTTCATCTTTAGACCATCCAGGTTTAAACCACCGCCTCCGCCGGGGTCGCTAGTTGTCCGCCGGGAGATACCGTGGCTCTGGCACAGGCAACTGAAGTAACACGGGTGGGTTTTTTCAGTAAAAGTCTGACACCGCTCCGCCCAGAGCGGGAGAAGTCATTTGATGATTTCCCATCCAGACAAAAAGAAAATGTTTAAACCACCCAACCAGTTCTAAATTTCGAACTTTATTTCGTTAAATTTAAATTTCTAAATACTACTACTGGCTCGAAGGTTTGGTTTTGGTCTATAATAAGAACTGTTTTGTGATGACACTTGTCTTGTTTTACGCACAAACGAAGGCCACATCTGTTGTCCCAAAAATCTGGCATTGTTTCACTAAAACCCGATTGGCTTTATGCCACGAGAAGTGACACGGGGTACAAGGTTCTTATATATTCTAGATTATGACATAATAGTTCCAGATCGGAAGCCATTTGTTCTGTCTGGATTTTTATCATAAATATGGTAATTTATAGCTAGACAACATCAGTGCTGTAAGGTCAGCAAAGCGTTGTAATTCTTGTGATTAATGCTTATGCCTTCTCACAACATAAGTAGGCTGGTATTATAAAGTAACTCCTTGATGTTACGATAAAACTATTCAGTTCGATAGATATATCGAACTGAATAGTTTTGTTATAGATATATCGAACTGAATAGTTTTGTCCTAACCATTCATAAATTAGAGGAAGATATGTTACGCGCTAACATCGCAATCACTCAACTTGGACTCGGCGCACGACTACATACACCGAAACTCACATTATCTGTGATCATAGTCGCAAAGTTACAGTTACCGATACACAAGAAGTCGGCGCTGTCGTGCAAGCAAAATCTCGTTAGCCGCCGAATGTTTCCGATTATGAATGACATTGCATGTCTATCTCGCTCTCACAAACATGGCGAAGCAAACATTAAACATTATTATAATTTTCAACAAATTAACATTTTCGGCTGTACTTACGAGTGAAAAGTAATTCAGTGGAACTTTTTTTAGGTTTTTGAACTATTTGCGCAGATTTTGAAAACACAGGAAGGCATTATTGCTGCTCATTTAGAACGCGTTATTTAAAACGTCAATTGTTAGCACAACGTTATGTGGTCCACGTCGAGGAGCGCGAACCATATCTTCCTAAATAATACATCAATGATCTTGACCCTTCGCCACTGTTAGACACTTCTATTATGATTTGGTAGAGGACTCTCTTGAAGGGACAATCATTACCACGCTTGATGCACGTTGCCAATATTGATTGCACGTTTTCTTCAGCGTCAGTGTTCTTTTAGATTACGTGTGGAAGTGGTCTTAGTGAAAGATTTACTTATAATTGTAAGGAACTAACATTATCTAAACAGTGTGAAACTTCATTACTAATTGGAAGACCTTAGCTTCATTCCATGCTGAGTTCCTAGCAAAGTGAATTCGAACGATTTTAGAATCAAAATGCAATTGTCTTGCAGCATTAATTTTGAAATAAATATAAATGGTAAGGTTGAGGATTAATGTTAAGTACTATGTTTGACAAAAACGGTAACTCCATAAAATGTTCTCGGTAGAAAAAAAATCCAAAGTGACCTCCAAACAGAACAATAAACCGCTGTTATTAAAAAAAAATCCAAAGTTACCTCCAACCAGAACAATAAAACGCTTAAAAAAATGCTTCAAATTAGATCATGAAACTTTGCATACTAACTTTTTTTTTTTTTTTTGTGTATGGGAAATCATCAAATGACTTCTCCCGCTCTGGGTGGAGCGGAAGGGCGTGTCAGACTTTTACTGACTAAAACCCACCCGTGTCCTTCAGTTGCCTGTGAAAGGGCCACGGTATCTTTTTCAAACAACCCGGGACCCCAGCGGCATCGGCCCTATCGGACCCCATCTTTTGCTGACATCTCTTTGAGGCGCGCGTGGAACACAACGCGCCGTCAACCCGGGCCTGGTCCTTACCGGACGGCGAGCTACCCACTACTCACCGTCCGCAACCCCCCCCCCCCCCCCCCCCCAGTGGTCGGGAATCTACTAACTAAACTAAGTATAAAGCAGGTCTTATTTTTTTTTTTAATAACCATTATATGCACTGTAAAAAGCAATTACCTAAACTATCGGCGCCCAGCACCACATTCAGTCCGCAAGCAGTATCGTGCGGCGAGCGAGGTAAAAACTTGAGGTAGTATGGGCTCGTTGTAATGATCCTAACGAGAACAAATAGAAACAAAAAAAAATACGAAAACCTAAAAAAAAACAAAAATACAAAAACAAAAACTACAAATAACAAATACAAAAAGGTACAAAGATTAAAAGCTCAAAGTCAAGGTTTAAGGTACAATTGATTAACCTACGATGAACTAGAGAGCAATTTAATATTTTCTAGAACACTTCATTGTTTCAAGGAGCTTTAACAGCTCCTGCACACGTCTCCTCTAATCCTTCGTTGGAAATATAACCGTAAAACTGCAGAAATTCATTTTTATCAATCTGGATCCAATTTGTGGAGACACTCCGCCTTTCCCGTGTAGCAGTTACAGTCGTAGTAGTAAAGTACCGTGACAAGTGTGAGGGATTATTATCTTTCAAGGAACATTTAGTATGAGGTATTTTAAAAATGCTTTGGTCTTGTAGAATGTAGAGGGAATTTAAACTGGAGAAGGAAGCTGTGTTGTTGTGTTTTGTTGTTGTTGTTGTTGTTGTGTGTTGTTATTTATTTTTGAGGGTTGTTGTATTCTGATGCTTTTTGTTGTTGTTGTTTTATTTATTTATTTATTCACAATTACGTAACTAACAATATCTTATCAGCTATAATACCAATACAATGTTGCTACCGAACATACAATTAAAAAACAACCAAAAACACAATAAAAAATCAAAAATACAATTAAATTCAATTAAAAAACAATTAAAATACAGTTAAAAAACAATTAAAAATACAATTGAATAAAATTAATTTCAATTAAAAAATACAATTAAAAATAATTAGAAATACAATAAAAAAAGGTCAATTAAAATCACTTTAAATATTTTCAATACACTTCAGTGCTACTCCTGCGAACTTCATCAGGCTGGAGTGAAACATGTCTACCTCATTTGAAATATCATTTAACAGTTTTATGGCGCGTGACATGGGGGCAAACCTGTTCAGGTTAGTCCTAGAGGGAGGCTCCAGTAGCGTTGTTGTTGGATTGTTATTGAGCAACGATGGATGGATTGTGAAAGATGACATGGCTGGAAACGGGTTGACTACTGAGATGACGACTAATAGAGAAATAGATTGGGATAAGGGCGGGGGAATGATGATGAGGGAAGTAGTTTCATGCGTTTTGGATGGGCTACAGACAAAAACCGCTTGAAGAGGCAGGTCAGCTTCTTTAAATTAAATTTATGGATAGGGTAGCAACTTCTTCAAATTACTAGTGTATTCATTGATAAAAAATAAATAAAATAAAAACAAATGGGTGGGTGGTGAAATAAATGGTTTATTTATTTATTATTTTTTTGGTAAAATGACACGATCATGACCAAACTGTTATCTTTGGCCAGGTTTTTCAAATTATCTGAAAAGTAACAATTATGATGACTAAAGATACTATTAATTTTACCTCTTACATCATATTCAAACCATAACAGTCAACAGAAACTTCACCCAAGTTGCCAGACGAAGTTAAAGCAGGTTCGCTGCCTATCTGGTCCAACTCCCACCGGCTTGGTACACACTAAGTAGCGTCAGCGAGTTTACAAGTCAGCGACAAGGCGGCTTACGACTGAATCCTGCTTATTAGTTATGAACACTTTGCTCAACAGATTTCTGCCAAGTTTTAATGTAATATGAGAGGAACACGCTCCGTTTTGCGAAAATTACTGGCTTAATATCAGCCGGTAACTGTATTTTACACGCTATTATTTAGTTTCACCTGCCGCACGGGTCCATCCATCAGGTTAAGCTACTCTTGCCGCGGTTGGTGTCTAGATGGGTGACCATCTTTACATGAAACCACGTCAAACCGTAGGTCCCGGCTGTCATTCGTGGATCTTTGACAGTCGCTACGGGTCGTCACAAGCCCGAAAGTCTGACAACGTCTTATCTAAGGGTATCGTATTACCCTGTAACTGGTTTGTGGAGGTCAGATAGGCAGTCGCTCCATGTAAGATACTGGTATTCAGCTGCATCCGGTTAGACTGCAAGCTGACCCCAACATAGTTAATGATATATTAGCATAGTTTATTATCTATGCTAATATACAGCGTGTTGTAAGTAGTTGCATGCCATAGCTTAGGGTTAGGTTCAGTATCGATAAAGGAACCCAGGAAATAAAAAAAAAAATTAAAAAAAAACAAAACATTATTGCAAGATCAACCTAATTCAGTACCTAATAGCAATCGTTTAGTATTAAAATTATTTTATTTGTTTAAATGCTTTAATTACATACTTTGGTACCTACTATCGAACCCGTTGTCATTTTGTCCTTGACTTCTCGCGTCAGAATACTAAAATAATTTTAATTCTAAACGGTTGCTATTTTAAGTTAGTAGTTACTTAATTAGGTTGATCTTGTAATTTTTTTTATTTTTTTTTAATTTTTCCTAGGTTCCTTTATCGATAATGAACCTACTCCTAAGCTATGGCACGCGACTACTTTAACACCCTGTATACTTCTTCTCAAATAAAGAAGGAGTATACATTGAGTGATTGAAGATAGTAGTCCCTGTAAGTATGGTGCATTTTGAAGACCCGCACAAAGAAGGTAGAGGTGTACTGATGTAAGGCAATGCAGTCTGTTTGTTGTCCAAAGCACATAGAAATCTGGAAAAACAGTTTTATTCTAAGCCAGTTTTCCAACGCAAAACTTTAATTTACTTTTCATAATTCCACTTACTTTCACAAAATGAGTCGCTTTTCCTTTCCATTTGCATTCAACTAACTAAAATATGAACACAACAAATCTGCATACATTATTATGAATTCAGCCAAGTTTATCTCGTCGCCATATTTAATTTCCGTTATAGTGACGTCATTTCAACACTACGGGAAGTGCCCTCAGTATACTTTTTATTATGTCCAATGAGTTAACAGTTCGACGCATTTTCATTCAATAGGGGTAAATGTAAGCATCATGGAATTAATTGGCGCAGTCGGGTAAAAAGATCGTGGATCCATCAGGTTCCAGTGTGAGAAAGAGACGGAGCTATACGACCAACTGTAAAAATAAGGTAAAAAAAACAAAAAAAACGAAAACAATGTTATATTTGAAACTAGGTGGCTATGCTATGCACAATACATTGAAGCCCTGATCTCTAAAGTAGGGATATCCCTGTATCTTAGAGATCAGTGTCCCTCCGCAGCAAAGTCACAAGCCATTATATGTAACTCATTGGTACAAAGTATTTCTTTACATATTTGAATAAAGAGGAAAAAAAAAACGATAATAGAAACCCTTATTCTCATTTACAATTTTGTGCAAGTGTGGGGTGAGTGTATATGTATGTGTGGGAAAGAGTACCTTTTAACTTTAACATTTATGTAGCAACAGAAAAGCTTGCAACTGTATCCAAATAACTAGGGTAACCAAAAAAAAAAATTCTTATGCATACATACTAATACTCTTCGAAGATTGAATTGATTGACATGAAGAATTTTAATCGTCGGTGACTTTTGGATGGGAGGGCTACTTCCTCTAAAAAGGGGCAAAGAGGGGTCTGGCTCCGCCTTATGAGATCCGATTTGGACAGTTATTTTGTTATTTGAAAGGTACTTTAAGTTGGTCTCATAAAAATTTGGTGAAGATGAGGATCTTTGGCGTGATGGTGAAATTGGGCCACCAACAGAAGTCAGACAGAATTGCGAAGGTATATCTTCTCTTCTGTTGAGAAGTAGATAGATTCAAGATACAGAGAAGGAACGAACACTGATGATCGAATGCGCTGTTTTACTAATTCTAAAACCACAGTATATATACCTACCGCAGATAAGGAAGTATGAATGAAAATATTTTTCTTAAATTTTTATTATCTTTTGGCTGTGGAAACGATTAAGTATAATATTATTTTTCTCATTATAATAATTATTATTGTTTCATAGTAACAATGAAAGCCAGAAAGTAATTTTTACTTGAATCTTTACGTAATACGTTCCTTATTATACGATATACGCTACGATATACGTGAACTTTTACGAACGTGAATTATAAAAAACTTTTTTAAACCCGAAGAAATCACGACATTTCACTAGCTAGAAGTTCGATTTAACGATAATCCGTAAAAACGTAAACGTACAAACATGTTTAAAAAAAACGACGAAGTGCGTGTCGGACCACGCACAATGAATGGTTCCGTAGTTTAAAAGAATTTATCCCAAAAACAAACTTATAATTGTAATCCCAAAAAAAAATTTATGTGATAAAATTACAAATTAACCATTTTTGGACTTTTTCCTTTAATTTTATTGTGCTATGAGACCTTCTTGCCAAATTTCACAATTTTAGGTCAACGGGAAGTACCCTATAGGTTTTGATTTACTTGCGAGTATCAAAATATGTCGTATAAATGGCCGTATTTTTTTATTGCGTTGACTTAGGTCCGTATTACAGAACGTCACTCAATACTCAAGCATTACTTAAAACTAGATTCAAGCCATTTGATTGGTTAAAAACTAGATTTAAACAAAGATCAGTGCTTGAGTTTCTTTCTGTAATACGGACCTTAGAAGCATGTTTTTTTAGAACTCCAAGGGACCGTACTTAATAGGTAATAGGAGCTGGTATCCGCAACTCCACGACAATGCGCTTATTTTGCGTATGCTGATGGACCGTACTTACGTATTTGATATTAATTTCAACTTGATACCTGCACGCGTTCCTGTGAAAAAGGGTCTTGACAGATAGACAGACAGACGGACAACGAAGTGATCCTATAAGAGTTCCGTTCTTTTTCCTTTTGAGGTACGGAACCCTAAATAGATGATTAACATTGGAGAAAACGGAGACTGTACTCGTACACACATTCTATAAAGTAAATTAAAGACTTACGAATTACTGCAGCCAACTTGTTCATTGACTTACCTGTAAGAGAAAAAAAAAATGTTTTATTTTATAATTTACATGTCTCATACATAAGTGTTACAAAGCACACAATTAGATCTCAGGGGTCTGTCTCAGCATGCCACCCTCAAAAAAAAAAAGAAAAAAAAAAAAAAAAAAAAAACAAAGGTGTGCCTACTCAGCATGCCATGGCCTGAGGCTGATCAACGCGCTGTTGACAGCTGTCAGCATCACATCATCAACTCGACTACAACTCTAGTTGAGTTGGTCAATGGTTATAATCGAGTCGATGCAATGTTCTTTCAGCTTATTAACCGACTTCCAAAAGGAGGAGGTTCTCAATTCGTCGGACCCTTTTTTTTTTTTTTTTTTTTTTCTTTTTTTTTTATGTATGTTCCCCGATTACTCAAAAATGGCTGAACCGATTTGGATTTTTCTTTTTTTGTCCGAAAGGGTATACTTCCCAAGTGGTCCCATGATCATCAAGTCAGGATCTAACGATGGGATCCCATGGAAATCGAGGGAAACCCTCAAATTTTATGGGCACACCTATATCGATTTCGGTTTTTTTTATAGTAACTCGTGCATTTGCTCTCGGAAAGTACCATTCGGTGAACTGGAACTGATGATGAAGACCACAGAGGGCCATCGGAAATACTCAATTATATCTAAGTATATCACAGGTTGCGATTCGATTACTTTAATATGGTTTATGCTCGTCAAAATGCATAATGATAATGGTGACTTCACCATGAGCTCCAGTTCTCCTGGTTCTTTCTAGGAGAACTCCTCAACAATTAACGTCCCTGCATCGGGAAAAGCAATATTTTGTAAAACGTGATGAGCAGTTGACATTGGGTTATTGTAACTTAGATAAATTACAAACTGAACCACTAAAAAGTGAAAAATAAAAACTTTTTTACAATAAAAAAAACCGACTTCCAAAAAAAAACACTACAAAGTGAAAAATAACTTTAATTTCGGAAGTCGGTGGCAAAAAACTAAAATACAGATCCAAAGACACCGACTTCCGAAATTAAAGTTATTTTTCACTTTGTAGTGTTTTTTTTTGGAAGTCGGTTTTTTTTATTGTAAAAAAGTTTTTATTACGCTTTACGTTTTTACTATTCATTGAGTCTCTAATGTCTACAGGTATTTGGTTTAGTAAATTGGGTACTAGGAAAGATGCGGCACGCATGCCATAAAAGTTATTTTTGCGTGGCACTTCGAATGATTTTGATTTGGCTTGTCGTGTATTCACGTCATAATTATTATAAATATTATTAGTACATTTTATTATTTTACTCAATTCAACAGAAGAGGAGGTTCTCAATATTACAGTCTTAATATTCTTGAAAGAAGGTCCCGATGTTATCCAATTGTTTCCCTCATTTTCCCGTCGACTACGATTCTGCGCTACTTCTTGACAATACTTTTTTGATTACATTTTTATCAGAAGGCAGCTATCAGGTGGTCCCAAAAACTGTTAATTTCATTTAATTTCATTTATTTATTCAATAACAATTTTTTTTTTTTGTTATTGTGTAATCTGACAAATCACTTGTTGTTGGTTGTATAGTGGTATGTTAATTATACGTATGATTCGCGACCGTATCTAATATGTATTTACAGTATTATAATCATTACAATCAGTAATACAACTCGATAAGTTAGTTTATTACTTAAATGTAATAAATGTAGTAAAAAATGTAACACAATGTTGAAATAAATTCACCTGATGTTGTGTTACATTTCATGTTGCATTGCACAAATTAGGACGGCTAATTTGTGTTACATTTTATGTTACGTTTCACCAAATCTGTACCCGGCATTACGGTCGCGAATTTCATTCAGATCAACATTTAACTTGATACTGACCTGACTGAAAATTCGAATTTCGCGAAATTCATTTTTTTTTGCCTTAAAACCTACTTTGATATAATTAATACACTGACTGACCAACGACCACATAATTCTCATTACAATTCAATTAACTTTGCATCGGATCAGTAAACAAATTAATTGTATACAATTGAAATAAAACAGAAATTACAATTGTTTTGCGATTTATTGAGTGTACCTGTCATTGAATTCCCTGCAGTGGCTCCAATATCAACAAACGTGTTTTAATTGATAGCGACATGGTTCGTTAATTTGGTGATGTATCCGTTTAAATATCTGGGGTTTTAATTAAATAGTTTTATTCTTATTTATTTAATTATCCAGTAAGCCGACGTAGCAAGGTCGTAAAAAAATCGCGGCGATTTTTTTTCGCGCACTGCATTCTCAACTCTCTGCTTAGCGCCGGGAGTTGAAAATCCAACAGTGTGTTTTTCGTCGCGCTGGGATGCACTCTGTTTTTGTTAGGTTGGATTCTCGAAGCTCGGCTCAACAACAAGAGTTGAAAATCCAGCGATTTTTTTACGTCCGTGCGAACGTCGGCTAACAGTCAATATAAATCGTGTAAGCACTTCATTTCCGCGACAAACATACCTACATCAAAAGAAATCACATGGAACTTATTATTTTAGTCGATATTTTTATCTCAGAACCTATTTTGAGCCATAATCATCATCTGCCTAGCCTTTTCCCAACTATGTTGGGGTCGGCTTCCAGTCTAACCGGATGTAGCTTAATATCCGTATTTTACATGGAGCGACTGCCTATCTGACCTCCACAACCCAGTAACTGGTTAATACGATACTTTCATAACACTGGTTGTCAGACTGTCGGCTTTCTGACGACCTGTGACGACTGTCAAAGATCCACGAATGACAGCCGGGACCAACGGCTTAACGTGCTTTGCTAGGCACGGAGGGGTCTCGGTATTTAAAGATAGTCAACCATCCACAGGCCGACCGGAGCAAGCGTAGCTTAACCTAATCGATTGACCCGTGCAGCTGTTATTACTAGTCACGAGCCCCTCTTTTGGGCCATAATATCTGCTTATAACTGACTCAAATTAAGATCTCTACTCCTACAAAAACAAAATGAAGTCCTTGAGCATAAACCAGATTTTAAATCCACATAAATTTCAATTTAACCCTCTCTCCGCCCACGCCAACCGTTTTCAAATAAATAAAAGGCTGAACACCCCTCCGGCGCTGTTTTTGGTCAAAAATATTCCAAATGAAACTCCACAACTAGTAAGAGAACACTTTTATATTGCAACACTTTAATTATAGGGCAAAGCTAGACAGAGCTATACAAATTATACAGCTGTCTCGCTCGTTCGCACCAGCTCTGGCCTTTAATCAGAGCTTTCTTGTGATTAAAATGTAATTCCCTTTGAGATAGCGCTCTCAAAATGTGTGCTGTGCTGTAGTGGACCGTCTTTTGCTACTGTTTGAATAGGAATACTATGTAGCGAAAATTGGAGGTTTGGGACGGTTAGAATAGAATATAATATAGAATATAATAGAATATAATCAATCTGCCTAGCCTTTTCCCAACTATTTTTGGGGTCGGCTTCCAGTCTAACCGGATGCGGCTGAATACCAGTATATTACATGGAGCGACTGCCTATCTGACCTCCACAACCCAGTAACTGGGTAATATGATACCCCTTGGTAAGACTGGTTGTCAGACTTTCGGGCATCAGGTGACCCGTAACGACTGTCAAAGATCCACGAATAACTGCCGGGACCAACGGCTTAACGTGCTTTCCGAGGCACGGAGGAATCTCGGTTTGTAAAGATAGTCACCCATCCATGGACCAACCCCGGCAAGTGTAGCTTAACCTGACAGATCGAACCGTGCGGCTGTTATTACTTAGCCACGAGCTCCTCCGAATATAATAGAATAAAATATATATGTATAGAATATAATAGAATAGAATATAATATAGTTCTTTATTTGCACAGGAAGTAGGTACAAGTCACAGATGTTAAGTTTAAAATTTATCCTTATACTGAAAGGCATGCAAATAGTTTAAGCTTATTAAGGCTCAATTATTATAATTAAATTATGAACACAATCAATCAAATCAATAAATAAAAATAAATAAATAAATATCCTTGGACAATTCACACTACGCCATCTAGTCCCAAGCTAAGCAACCCAATGCTTGTGTTATGGTAACGAGATGGCTGATAAACTACTTATATACATTTTTTTTTTGTAAATACATACATATTATAGATAGAAAAACCCCCGACTCGGAATAATTACTTGTAGGTCGTACAAATATTTGTTCCGTGCGGGATCGAACCCGCGACATGCTGCGCAGCAGTCAAACACTCAACCACTGCGCCAACCGTATCGTCAATACAAGTTTACCATGTCAAGATCAAATTCAGTAAATATTTTGAAATAGGCAATGCAATACATGTCAAGTTAAGTTTAATACAATGGGATTATAAATTCGTCAAGATCGTAGTCAATACAGTTAAATTAAAATATAAATGATTTATTACAAATCATGATTTAGTCAAAATTATAATATTATAATGATTATTTAAGTAAATAAATAAATAAATAAATATCCTTGGACGAACACACAACGCCATCTAGTCCCAAGCTAAGCAACCTAATGCTTGTGTTATGGTAACTAGATGGCTGATAAACTACTTATATACATTTTTTTTTTGTAAATACATACATATTATAGATAGAAAACACCCAGACCCGGAACAAATACTTGTAGGTCGTACAAATATTTGTTCCATGCGGGAATCTAACCCACGACATGCTGCGCAGCAGTCAATCGCTCAACCACTGCGCCAACCGTGTCGTCATAAGTAGTTTAATTTAATTTATTGGCTGTTGTGGTGGTGGTGGCTGCTGCGGTGGTGGCGGCTGCTGCGGTGGTGGCGGCTGCTGCGGTGGTGGTGGCTGCTGCGGTGGTGGCGGCTGCTGCGGTGGTGGCGGCTGCTGCGGTGGACACTGCTGCCCTTGCATCACGATCTACACCTGCTGTACGAAGATTTGCTAGTGGCACCGAGATGCGCCGCTTCACGCAGACAAGCCGGAGTCTTCGTGGTGTCTTCGTCGGAGATGGCGCACAAGATTCCTCCGATGTTTGTCTTCGAAGTATGCACTACCGTGCCGTTTTGTGGAAATAAACTACTACTATTTAGCTCGGTACGCTCGCTCGCTCAATAAGACGGAAAATCTCTCAAAATTGTGTGTACAAACTTACATTTGCAGTTGGAATGTACGGGAGAACATATTTTTCAACCACAATGTTAAGTTGGTTCTTGGAATATATTCATCCCAACTACGGAATCCTTGTTTGTGTGTGGTCCGACACGCACTTGGCCTATTTTTTATTTTTATATAAAGTCACTTGTCTGGTCTTTCACTAATATTATAAAGAGAGACAAAATATTCTTTTGTATGTTTGTTTTTAATGGACAGACTCAAAAATACTTTCGATATAAAAAAATATTTCACCTATAAAAAGCTACATTATCAGCGAGTAACATGGGCTGTATTTTATCGACTTCCACCTGAACGAAGTAGTGGGCAGAAGGTAGTCTTAGATAAAATAAAAACCGGTCAAGAGCGAGTCGGACTCGCGCACCGAGGGTTCCGTTCCAATTTCTGAAAAAGTGTGCTATTTAGAGACATCGTTTTATTTTTCCTGTAATCTTTACATAAACTTCTGTCGCATAGAATAATTTCAGATTTTTCTTTTTGCAAACTTCTGAGATAAGGGGAGGCGAACGGTATTTTTTTTTACATTTTTTATCAAAAGTCGAAAACAATGCGGCCTAAAAAAAATGTTTGAGAATGTGCAAACAGCGTTCTTTCATATGACACCCCACATGCCCTAGTAGCTCCACTTTGAATTTTAAGAGCCACTTTCAGTCCCTGTTGAAAAAAAATACATATATTTTTATTTTATTTTTATTTGCAAAATAGTTGGGTAAACGTCATCGAAAACTGTTACAAACAAGTTGATAGCATTAGTAGTTCTTGAGATCAGCTGTGACAGACAGACAGACAGATTGAGTCACACCATAAGGGTTCCTTTTTTACCATTTTGGTACGGAACCCTAATAAAAACTAATCATTTAAAACAAACATCTCGCATGAAGCCATTCCTAAGAGTATATTTCCAATCACGACATCAAATAAAAAGTAATTGAAATCAGTTCAAACTGTGAGTCGTATAGAATCCGTTCTAACTGGAATTGATGTAGATATATGATACACAGTGTATTAGGAGAAATAGATCTTTTGATTAAAAATAGGTTAAATGTAAAAATGAACGTTAAAAATTGGAAAAAATAAAATTTACTGTTTTAACATAAACACAAGGTGCCTATTAAACAGTTTTGGGTTCTGGGCGAAGATGAAGTTTTGTAAATCTAATCTAAAAATGTGCACTGCCCAGTTGACGGTTGACATAATTACGTCTCTCTCGAGTCAACGACAAGACTGCGCGTTAATTGTTTTAATGGAAGCTTCTAGAACCTTCTAGTAGCTTCGACTCGACCTTATTGGCCGAGCGGATTGTGGCGGGGGCGGTTAGAAAAAAGATTCGCGATATACTGTGGGTTATTTTATAGAATTCTTTCATAATTTTACTGCTCCTATATTGTCAGACAGTCGCTCCATCTAAAATATTGGTATTTAGTTGTATCCGGTCAGACCAGAAGACGGCCCCAACGGGAAAAGGCTAGGCAGATAATGTTGATTTTTGCTACTATCTTGGGTTGGTCTGATTATATAGCGTATATTTTTTAAGGTGCTAAAAAATTTACTTTAACAACTTTAAGGAGTGGTTTAGACCAACTTTGAAAACGCGAAAAAAATATCAGTGAAAAAGGAATTAATGTTCGCATAACTCGTCAAAATGTAGGGAACAGCTGATTCTTTTTTCGCGATTTCAAAGTTGGTGTCATAGTAAAAGTTATTCAGTTTGTTGGTCTATAGCACTCCTTAAAGTTTTTAAAATTATTTTTTTAACACCGTTTAAAACAAAAAATTAAAACTTTCCTTTTCCTGTTTGTTAATTTTGGCTGAGTAGGAATTGAAGACTTTAATAGTAGGAATTTATTTTACGATGCTCGAATAGCCACTACTTACCGAATAAATTCAAAAATGGAACAGATTTTGTATGAAATTATCTGCCAAGTAAGTTAATAAGAACTTAATCGTAGGTGGTAAGGGTAATAAAGCTGTATTATTTCAAAATTCAAAGTTTAAATAAGCACCACCCACACTCCATACTTTTATACCGTTATTTTACAGCAACCCACTGAAACCTGAAGATATTTCCTCAAGTACGCACTTGCAACTTCGCGAGCATAAAACTAGGTTCCCTATTGTTGCAAGAGAACAATGTTTTTTTTTTCCTTTGTTCTACCACTTTATTATCCTGGCAACACATAAGAGTGGGCAGCTTTCTCAGGTATAAAAGTAAAATGTTAACTTTATTTTTCTTTTAGAGGAGCTCTTGATCTCAATAACTTTTTTTTCTGAAGGCAAAGGTTATTCAATGAAATTATAGTTTTTCGAAGTGAAAACTTCTTTCTGAGTAATGAACGAAACTGAACCGAACCGCTCGGGTCTATGACGCTGAATCGGGTATATTCGGATCCAGCCGGTCGGTGTCGCCGAATCGCGTATACTCGGCTCCAGTCGCTCGGTAATTTTACCATGAAACTAGAGTGCCTTTCATCAAATAGTTCCTATTCCGTAATGTTGGCTCCACTGTTGTAGGGCGAACACGATAGGCTAACGTTGCCTAAGCGTGGACCTAATAGGTCCATGTGTTAATTTAACAGTGGAGCCAACATTACGGCATAGGAACTGTTTGATGAAACGCACTCTAGCAGTTTTGAATGGCAAAATTCAGACAGACAAACCGTTTATTTCAAAAAGTCCATTCACTTTTAAATATACTTTTTGACTTTGATCAGTAGGAAGAACTCATTCACTTTATATCAATGGATTATCATCTATCACCCACAACACAAATACTCTAAAACAGCCAGCACAGTAAGCCAGCGTTATTACTGGTACGTCTGATGCCTTTGTTCTGCAGTAGAGGAACAAAGATAGTCTTCACATCGGCAAATAAAACGTAGGACCTATTAAAAACAGCGAAAAGGGATTTGATAAGAAGAACTGTAGCAAATTGGATGCGAAACACGTAAAAACGGGTCCCCAATTCCTCATCCAATTTGTTCAGCAATTATCTGAACAGCAGTCCTTATGGATAGAGCCATTGTCCCAACGTTTCGATCAGAATGAATATCTTAGTACCTTTCTAGATTGGATGAAGACATTGGGAATCAGGGATTTGCAGGTTTCTTTACCCGAACTATAGAAGTTTTATTGTGATTGAGTATCAGAGGCCCAAGGACAAACGTGCGACTTAAGTTACATCAATTCGGATGATTCTTGAATCGAAAATATAACTATTCTATAGCATATAAATTTTTTCTCAGGAACGCGTGGAGGTATCAAGTTGAAATTAATATCAAATACGTAGGTCTATAGTTTCTTGAAGTCCTTAAAATCTCAAGCTTCTAAATCAATCCAATAAAAACATACGGCCATTTATGCCATTTATTTAACAAATACGTAAATCTATGGTCCTTTAGAGTTCTAAAAAAAATCAAGCTTCTAAGTTAACGCAATAAAAAAATACGGCCACATATTTTTATGCGACATATTTTGATACTCGCAAGTAAATCAAAACCTATACTGTACTGTACTTCCCGTTGTCCTAGAATTATGAAATTTGGCAAGAAGCAAGGTCTCACAGCACAATTATAGGAAAAAGTCCGAAAATTGTTAGTTTGTAATTATATCACATAGAAAAAAATTGTTGGGATTACAACGTTAAGTTTGTTTTTGGGATAAATTCTTTTTAACCACGGAACCCTTCATTGCGTATGGTCCGACAGGCACTTGGCCGGTTTCTTTTTAATATACATAGATAAGAAAAAGTCTTAAAACTTAGTCAATATTATGTGCAGAACGAGCATTTTACAAGCTTTTATTTAGTTCCACCTGTCCCGGTGTCTGTCTGTCTGTAATCTAATCTTGCAAATTAAATTTGACCAACTTCCCGTTTTCCGATTGAGCTGGAATTTTACATGCATATGTATGTAAATCTGATGACAATGCAATATTATTATGACATGGAGCTGGAGCCGAAATGGGAACTCAGTAATAAAACGACGCAACCCTATCGAGTTTGACTCTGGTCCTAGATAATATCCCGACTAATAAAAGGTTGTTTAAAAAAATATGTATAATGTACTAACTTAAATTTTAAACACGTTCAAATTTACATTAAGTGTAGGTACTCCGCGCGTTCCTTCTAAGCCCACAGAGTGGCATATTGTAATTATATTTTAAAGGAAAGATACGCTACGTTCATAATGAGCGGCGTTCGGATATTGTTGCGTTGTTATTACAAATGTACTTACATACCATAGGTGTATAGTAGTTTTCAACTACGACTGCGATAGATAATGCGGAACGTATGATACAGAAAGAGATAGCTTGGCATTTTAAATAAATTGTCACGACACGGACACGCTTTGTTTCGCTCGCTGCTGTTAGCCGACTAAATGCAATTACAACAATTGTCTGCATTTGTCTGCAACAATTTCTGCGCACTAGTGCCATATCTACCTCTTTATTTATATCATTGTATATTGTTCCATCGATCTTAATGGTTAATGTCGACCGAAATTGACAGCCAATCTAGTTTTTACACCTTTCTATTTAATTGTTAACAACATTGACTATCTAGTTTCCAATAATTACACTAGAGAAGCCATGTTAAAAAGATTAACCCGTCGGTAAGGATAATCTAGGCTGTCTGAACATACTTATAGATTATCGCTGTTTTGTATAGGCTCCTATAATGTACACCCATCACAACATAGACAGAAAGAAAGCCGGCTTGCAGAGTAGTGAACTGGTCTAAATCGTCACGTAACGAAAAAGCGTTATGCCCGAAATTCAAAATATTTTATACAACAAGAAAATGCCCAGATCTTAACGTAACGTACAAACACAGGTCCAATAACACGTAATATTCATTACCACTACCGTACTAAATTTGTGTTAAATATCGCCGAGTAATAATCTTAAAACTTATTAACCCCTCAAGTGTCTGAGTTTGGCTAATTTTAGACCCAAAACCCCAGCGAGTGGGGAGGGTTGGGGGTTAGTTGCGAACCCCATAGGTTCACAACTACTGATGATGATATGTTTTCCATCGGATGATGTTTTTTTACGTTTATATATATGTGATCTAAGCTTATATACCTATTATGTAAAGTTTTGTCCTTTTGCACACTTGGGGTGCATTTGACACGCTGGGGGGGAGGGGGGATATAAGCTTAGATACCTAACAAAAAAGGGTTTTTCTTATGCACACATGGGGTGCATTCGACACTTGAGGGGCTAAGGCGCGTTGAGCGATTTTTCGTGGGGGGAAATCTTACGGGTTCACATCACCGTGTCACCACGACATGCTATGCATAGTTTTATGTACAAGTTTTCTCTTCTGTCGGTGGTCCTCACAAACGCCATTTTTTAGGGTTCCGTACCAAAATGGTAAAAAAGGAACCCTTATGGTGTGACTCAGTCTGTCTGTCTGTCACAGCTGGATATCTCAAGAACCACTAATGCTATCAACTTGAAATTTGGAAAAGTTTTAGATAACGTTTACCCAACTATTTTTCAAATAAGAAAGAAATAAAAATATTTATATTTTTTTTGGCAACAGGGACTGAAAGGGGGTCTCAAAAATTAAAAGTAGGGGTACTAGGGCATGTGGGGTATCATATGAAAGAGCGCTGTTTGCACATTCTCAAACATTTTATTTCTTTTTTTTAGGCCGCATAGTTTTCGACTTTTGATGAAAAATGTAAAAAAAAATACCGTTCCCCCCTTATCTCCGAAGTTCGCAAAGATAAAAATCTGAAATTATTCTATGTGATAGAAGTTTATGTAAAGATAATAGGAAAAATAAAACGATGTCTCTAAATAGCACACTTTTTCAGAAATCGGAACGGAACCCTCGGTGCGCGAGTCCGACTCGCTCTTGACCGGTTTTTTTTATGTCAGCCTACTCTGTCCCACGGCTAAGCAAAGGCCGCCCCAATTTTTCCGAATTTTTAATACATTAAATATCAGATGCGCCAAATTTCAAATTTCGCCAAATTTCATTTCGCCAATTTCAAAGTAGCCAAAAGTATTCGACAAATCTAAAATTGTAAAAACAAAAAGATAAATTAGCATAATCAGCCTATAATGTTCCCACTGCTGGGACACAGGCCTCCTTTCGGTGAGAGGGAGTGGGTTGTTATCTACCACGCGGGCCCAGTGCGGGTTGCTAGATACCACGTCTTCAATTTTTTTTGTTCTAGGACATGCCGGTTTCCTCACGATGTTTTCCTTCACCGTTTTGAGAGAAAGCTTAAATTTTGGCATGATATTTTTTTTTCATTCAGGACGCGTGAATTTATTTATGTATTTTCTTTCATCAGTGTCTTTAAAGGAATATTAATGATTCCAAAAACGTTATCTTTTGCATTCACGCATAATTAACTGAGCAGCCTTAATGATCTTAACAAAATTAAGTTCACACACATGATGTATGACTCTCATACATTATCTTAATTCATGTCATCCATTGAAGCTTGACGGGGCTAGGATCGGCACTTTGTACGCCTAAGGTATTTACCGTAACGTGGGTAATGAAGTACGAAAATTTGCGACAGGTAAGTAGGTATATACTTAAGTTATTTATGTAAAAGAAAATGTAGCGTTAATAACGATTAGATACCTACTAACTTACCTATTTGCGCATCATGTTATTTATGTAAGACAATTTCCAAAAAAAAAAAATATGTTATTTGGATTTTAATGGGAGTGATTTACATTCTTCCTGAAGCTAATTTGAAACTTTATTTCTTTTAATAGCATTTATTAATGTTTGTAGCCAGTATGCACGATAATTAATAATAAAAAAAATAATAATAAATATCCTTGGACATTTCACACAACGCCATCTAGTCCCAAGCTAAGCAACCTAATGCTTGTGTTATGGTAACGAGATGGCTGATAAACTACTTATATACATTTTTTTTTTGTAAATACATAAATATTATAGATAGAAAAACACCCAGACTCGAAACAAATACTTGTAGGTCGTACAAATATTTGTTCCGTGCGGGAATCGAACCCGCGACATGCTGCGCAGCAGTCAATCGCTCAACCACTGCGCCAACCGTGTCAAATATAATAATTACAACAAGAGAAACTAAATCTTTTTTTGCGTTCCTCTAAAGTCCATTCCATGAGTGTATATTAACTGTTAACTCGTACTCACATTTATAAGGGCCCCCACACATTTACAGACCGCCGGTGGACTGTGTAATGTGTGGGGCCCTTAAGAATGAACGCACATAATAATATAATGAAGTTTATAAATATTATATCCTCCAAATAGCCTTAGACCGAAACTAATACCTCTGTGGCTTAAGAAGATATCCCTTAACAAAGAGACAGCCTAACTGTCCTTATGAAAGACTGCCGGCTGCCGCACTCAGCCGTAGGATAAGATATGGATCATAATCTGTTTCATCATGAACCAGTTTATTAAGGCATTGAGTGATGGATGAGATTCGAGGAAGAACTTTAGAATATAACACTGCTTTGTTGTCTGAAGATAATATAGTAGCTGTGCGAACAGTGGACTATTTCCAGAATTTTTCCAGACTTGAAGCAGAGACGTTTCGCTCGCTCGGTCAGTTAACAGAGTTTACAGAGTTTTCACAGTTATACACACATTTCACATATATGAAGACATAAGGCACATCAGGGGGCCTAAAACGGCCACATTAAGCAATTCCTCTAAAAACGATTCATTTCCTGAATCCCCAGCAATTTATTATGGTAGTGATATTTGACATTAAACTTCATTATAACAATTCATAATTTTGTGGACCATATTACGAATCTCCATACAAAACTGTCAAACAGATGAATTGCGTGCTATGAATTGTACGCAGATAAATTATGAATTGTCAGTTTGTGACCGTTTTACGATTTCAAATATGATTCATAAATACCTACTATCAGTTCTCAATTATTTATTGCGTTCCATAATGTTTCAACAGTTGGTAAGCTTAAAAATAATGTCACAATTATTATTAATTGGACACAGAACAGAAGAGACATAGAAGGAGAGAGGAGGAAGAACGCTTATTATTTATTTATTGTAATTGTATTTTTAGTTCTTATGTAGTATTATTTAGATATTGAAGTATTTATAATAATTGTTTTATTTGTTTAATAATGGATGTATTATATAAATATAGTATTAAATGTAAATTTTCAATTTAAAAATTGTAAATTATAATTTATCATCTAAATATTCTTTTTTAATATAATAGCTTTTGTTAAATAAAAATAGTTTCAACTTATTAATAAAACTGTTATCTTTATTTATATTTTTAATGTGTTCTGGTAACTTATTATATATTTTTATAGACATGACAAGGGCACTGGAGGAGTGCATTTTTAGTCGTGAAGTGGGTATGTTTAGTCTGTTTTTAAATCTTAAGTGTAAATCTAGTTTGTATATCTTCTCGTTTAGTATAGAAATCCGTGTATTTACGAAATAATCCTATTATGATTCTGCCAAATGTTAGCTTGTATCTGGTAACCCTACTTATTTAATCGACTAATACTTGTCTGTCACTCAATTGATTATTCGTTCATCATAATATTCACTGTCATTCTCTATAGAAGACATCTGACAGCCGGCCTTCTGGTCCGAGACGCCGAGCAGTGAACACGTCTAAAGTATTAGCGTAACAAATTGATGCAATTTAAATCTTAGCGAGTAAGTATAGGACTTATTATTTTGGTGATATTTGAGTGTTTAATATAATATTATTATTATTATTTATCAATCAGACAACTTGATCCACATTAAAAAAAAAAAAAAAAAACAACAAAAATACTTACAAGACTAGATGTTAGTAAACAATTTAACTTATTTGCTATGTTAGTACTTAAATTCTACTACAGACAAGGTGGTTTTTATAAGATGACTCATTATGGGGCTTTCGTCAGGCCCATCAGCAATCGCTTTCAGGAGGCTGTTGCCACTGTCCCGCAATCTTGCCAGAAGAGATGCATTCTTTTTGCGTACTACAGCTGAGAAGCTATCTACTCTGGCTCGAGCAAACATTGCAGATGCATTGCAGATGCAGATATTGTGGAAAAGGAATTAAATATGTTTGTATTTAAATAACGAGTTTAGTTTACTATTGCGAACCCTTTTATTTCTGAGCTGTAGCTTACACAAAGTGGCCGTTTTAGCCCTCCAGATCATCTTTCTTCTGATCATTAATTAATTTAGCAGGGTCCTCAAGCTACGTTTGCTATTTCGAAACGGTCAACTTGTTTGTTCCAACAAACAGATGGCCAATTCTCGTACCTAAAAACGTTCACAATCTCATGCCAGAGTCAATCAAATGTCAAAAATGTAGGTAAACGCTATACAATTTTTGACAGATTGAGACTGAGATGAGATTGCGAACGTTGTTAAAAATACGAGAATTGCCCCTCTGATGTCGGATAGTACGTGATTGACATAACAATTTATCGATGACTGATTGTGCCTCGCAGGACGGCTCGTGGCTATAACATTCGCTGTTTGCTGCATTTTTCCGATACGGGAAGTAGGTATCTTATGTCTATCGCGTTTTCTTGCGAATATACCATGAAATGAAATTATGTTTTTCTTATGTAAGTAAATCTATAAGACACTTCTAGACGTCATGACTTCACGTTTCCATTGACTGATACTGGCCTGAGCAAAGCAGCGGGCACGGTGTCTAACTAAAATATAATTACATGGAGCTCGTGGCTAAGTATAAACAGCCGCACGGGTCGATCCATAACGTTAACTTACGCTTGCCGGGGTTAGTCCGTGGATGGGTGACCATCTTTACAACCGAGAGTCCTCAGTGACTCGGAAAGCAAGTTAAGTTTGGTCCCGGCTGTCATTCGTGGATCTTTGACAGTCGTTACGTGTCGTCCGAAGCCCGAAAGTCTAACAACCAGTCTTACCAAGGGGTATCGCATTACCCAGTTAATTGGTTGTGGAGGTCAGGTAGGCAGTCGCTCGATGTACAATACTGCTATTCAGCTGCATCCGGTTGGACTGGAAGCCGACCCGAACATATTTGGGAAAAGGTCTATCAAGGCATCTATCTATCTATCTATCAAGGCATCTATCTATCTATCTATCATGCGTAGTGAGGCAAGATATTTTTAAAAGGTCTATCAAGGCATCTATCTATCTATCTATCATGCGTAGTGAGGCAAGATATTTTTCTGACAATTATCTGATTCAGGATTGGCCGTGATTTACTGACGAAGACAGAAAAATAAAATACATTTTCTGTCACATTCGTTCGAATGGCGCGCAGTTAAAAAAAACAAACTTAGTAAAAAAAGTTTTTCATTCCTCATACTCGGAAAGTAGTGTTTGTTTGATCCGAGTAGCGGGTCGAAGACGCTGCTCCCCACCCTTGGTCGGGAAAGACTCATAGTAATTGCTTCCCTCTCTAGGGCGGGAATGAATTTTAAAAATAGAATTAAATTTGGTTATGTAGTCGGGCCGCGGTCTTGTGAGTGTACAAACAGCCAGTGTGAATAAAAAAAAATAACTAGTAATACGGGACGGCCTGCGGCGGTGACGCGGTGTGTTCCATCTTTAAAATTTAAAAAAGAGTATAATTTGGCGGGATACTATTACTAACTCTGTAAGCTGTACCTACTTCGTTCAAATAAATAGGCACACGTGTATTTTTATTAATAAATATTTTAGAAAACTGCTATTTTTTACTTTCCTTATATTCGAAATGAAAAGTAGAGTGTTTAACACGGGTGAAAGTCACCAATTCCTACTCGGACTATAGCCGTCTAAATACCTCGTATAGGAATTGATTCCCTTCCACCCTTGTATAACAATCTACTATTGTTTATGTGACAGACACCAATAAATGTGTAAAACTTCACAACTTTGACTTTCCCGAAGGTTGTGGGGCACTGAACTTACATTTATTTCATTCTAGAGATGAAATGTCAGACTGCTGACAGATCACACTGGAGAGCAATGAGATTTGCATGAGTCAGAGTAGATTATTATTTTCTGAGAGATTTTGCTTAGATATATAGTGCAGCTGCAGTAAACTGGAAGTGCGGGATCAATAAACTTTGAATATAGATGTTTTTTTAATTAAAAAGTTTCTGTTGAGTTGCACCTCAAATCACTAAAATGCATTCAACACTAAACTTCATAGTCTCTTTCAAACAATTCACAGAAATGGCACCCAAGGGACGGGAAAAATATCGTCGGTGACTCTTGTTAAAAAATCCGCTTGAAACTTAGCTCGAGTAGAGCCGACCCGAACATGATTCAACAAGAGTAGACGCCGAACGAAGTTTACCGATCGGTGCAAGCCGAATTGCTACATGTCGGCTTTTTGTTCCACAAATATGTCGAATCGAATGTGCCAACCGAACAAATGGCTAGTGACCCTAATTTGGACATTATTGATGATAAATGGATAATGATTGTTACTAAACCCGTAATGGCGGATTGGCGAGCCGACCAGACGTTGATTGATAGCGGTATCGTGTTCCGATATTGTAACGTTATACATACAGCTAAAAACTATATTTTGTAGTTATTGATACGACAAAATTTGTCGATATGATGATTATGCTATGCCATGTAATTTTTTGTTTAACGTACCTATTTGGCAAATAATCGCAAAATACGTTAAACTTAGCTGGTACTCGCGAATAAGGTTTTGGAAATTAATAGGTAAGTATAAGTGTGTAATTATAATGTGTAAGTGTACCTAATAGGGATGCTGACTAAATTTTTTTTTTTCGTCATAGAGATTATTAAAAAATATTGGACACGTATTTTTTCTTTTTTTACGTAATCAAAAAATTACGGCGATACATTGAGTTAAAATATGGCATGACGTCACGCGTAGCTAGGTTTTATACGTACAAGTGACGTAGCGAGCCCCCACTCCCCAACTTTAATGCGTGATAGCTAAGTATTTTTGTATTAATAAAGCAAAAAATACGTGTCTAATATTTTTTTATTATCTGACTGACGGACTGAATAGAATTTCTTTTTTTTTACCCAGGCATCATCCCTATTCTCTGTAAGTGATTGTAAATCTTTTGAGAAAATAAATGTCTAAAACCGTAAACCGTAAGTATGTCTATGATACTTTTATGTTACCTATAGCAACACATTACAACAGAACCAAAGTAATATTTTATTTTGAGCAGTCTTTTGATATCATGTTTTTAATATTGATGAGATTGGAAACGTATTTCATTCGGTTTCAAACCCGTGTGACTAACGATTGAATCGAAGATGTTCGTTTTTAGGGTTCCGTACCAAAATGGTAAAAAAGGAACCCTTATAGTGTGACTCAGTCTGTCTGTCACAGCTGGATATCTCGAGAACTACTAATGCTATCAACTTGAAATTTGGAACAGTTTTAGATGACGTTTACCCAACTATTTTACAAATAAGAAAAAAGTAAGAATAGAATAGAATAGAATATAATAGGTCTTTATTTGCTTCGAATGTAGGTACATAAAAATAAGTTGTTAAATTATATAATAGGATCCATGTACATTCTGCCTTAATATAGCATGCAAATGTGATACAAAGTAGTGACAAAGATATTACAAAAAATTATCATTTAAGAAATCCTGCACAGAATAATTACATTTATCTACTAGTAATTCTGTAAAACGTTTTTTAAATTTTTGCAACGGTAACTTTTTAATTTCGTCAGGTATTTTATTAAAGTAAAAATATTTATATTTTTTTTTTTGTAACAGGGACTGAAAAATTCAAAGTGGGGCTACTAGGGCATATGGGGTATCATTTGAAAGAGCGCTGTTTGCACATTCTCAATTTTTTTTTTAATTTTTTTTTAAGCCACATAGTTTTGGTGTTTTGAAGAAAAATGTAAAAAAAAATACCGTTCCCCCCCTTATCTCCGAAGTTTGCAAAGATGAAAATCTGAAATTATTCTATGTGATAGAAGTTTATGTAAAGATTACAGGAAAAATAAAACAATGTCTCTAAATAGCAAACTTTTCACACACACGCACACTTTCAGAAATCGGAACGGAACCCTCGGTGCGCGAGTCCGACTCGCTCTTGACCGGTTTTTTTTTTTGCCGAGTGCTAAAGTTTACATGACCTTTATTGTCTCTGAGTTAACAAAAAATACATGACCTTTATTTTGTGGATGGGAAATCATCAAAATTAAATGACTTCTCCCGCTCCAGACGGAGCGGGAGGGTGTGTCAGACTTTTACTGAATAAAACCCACCCGTGTTCCTTCAGTTGCCTGTGCCAGGGCCACGGTATCGCTTTCGAGAAACCCGCGACCCTGGCGGCAAAAAAATAAAAAGAATATGACCACAAATATTCCTCTGTAACACAAAAAGGCGTGATTTGCGTAATCAGTTTATTTAGTTTCAGTATTCAGTGTGCAAAGACTCCTACGCAGCAACACGTATTATGTGGCTGACTCAGCATTGCAGGAATATGTTAATGTGACGCTTCGAGGAATTGACGCGGCTCCGTAGGTTTAGGAGATCACAATTGTTTGAGTAAATACTAGAGTTTGAGATACCTAGTAAATATGGGGGGATTGGGAGGAAACGACACTATAGCTGAGGATATACAGATTCGAGTTACTTGTTCGTTATACGTGAGGTCCGATTTACCCTTTGCCAACTGAATAGTAGTCCTGTAGTCCAATCAACAAATGACCAAAAAGGGGGTGTAGAGTGGTAAAAGTTCCCACTTTTGAGTTTTTCGTTAATATCTTTAAAACGGTGCGTCGTAGAAAAAAAATATTTTCCATGTAATGAAAGCTCATAAATTTTTTAACAACTTTTATCTTGTATACTTGTTCGAATTCCTACCCATTTTCGAAGTACACGTTCCGCATAAAAGTGAAAATTGTCGAAAAAACGACTTTCATCAAAACGGGGACTTTTAGTATGTTTACTCCCTAAGCACCCTGAACAACTTTCTGAAGAAATCGCTTACGTCCCACCTCACGCACTCTATAACACCATTGTTGAGTGGACTACTGTTCTTCCTTTAAACTTGTGCCCTTACCGAGTAGTCGCTTAGTATTTAAGTTTTATACCCTGGCTGGAGGCCTTAATTTATTGAGGAAGGAAAGTCCGATTAAGCCGACAACCCTCCTTGGTTCACCTGCGAGATGTCATTTACAAAAATAAACAACATATCGCTCACATGTAGTACTCTCAACCACACATCAAACTACGAAAATCACTAATACCACCACGGAATAGGGCCGTAACGCTACGACAAATAGGGCCGTAACGCTACGACAAATAGGGTCGTAACGCTACGACAAAAAGCTGTCGCCGCTCCTTAAAATTATAATAAAAACCAATTTGTAATGTAGAACAAAACATTAACGTTAAAAATAAGTGTAGACAAATAGATAGCAAGAAACAGCAAACCTAATCAAAATGTATGAAAGTATTTGTAGCAGCAACATTTAATATTTTCTCTAGCAACTTTTTGTTTGTAAACTTCACCGTCGGGGTTTCAGAACGAAGCCTTAGAACTTGTATATTTCTTAGGTGGGGTTAACTTTCTGGTATTCAAGCATTATCTAGAAGTCTAGAAATATTATATAAAATGTTAGAATTGGAAAATTATAAGAAGTTAAGTGTTCTGTTTCTCAACAGGTTCCGGTTATTTTAGGTTTTTCTGAAAGATAATGTCATTCTTTTCTGAGAGTGTTAGTGATGTGTGTGAGTTCTATTTCTTGATGATAAACAAGTGTAATCTATATAAATAAAAATAGAAGTCCTGACTGACTGACTCACTGACTAATCAACGCCCAGCCCAAACGCTTGGACCTAGAAAGCTGAAATTTTGCACAGAGGTTTCCTTTATAATCTAGATAAGGAATAAGACAGGATTTTTGTTCCCGTGGGATATCTTCTGACATACTTCCGGCAAACCCGCGCGGGAAGTGCTAGTAATAATACAAAAAAAAAATGAAATAATTGTTTATTAGTCTGGATATTATAGAACCAGAGTCCTTGTCAACACGAATCAAACGAGGCCAAACTCGATAGGGCTGCGTCGTTTTATTACTGAGTTCCCATGGCCACCTTCCGACTCCATCATCAGATCAACTCAAAGGTACCAAAATATTGCATTGTCAACGATTTTAGACACGTATGACAAATTTCAGCTCAATTGAACGCCGGGAAGTGGGACAAATTTAACTTGCGAAATTTGAAAAGGACAACTCACTTAGGAACCATAGACTTATAAAACAAGATGGACTCCGCGCCACGCATATCGAAAGTGAAGCACCGTACTGATCTATGTGTGCGTGATTTGAGTACCTGCAAAGACGCCGTCGCTCGTGTCACGTAATGGCAGCCGGTCGGCATACTATGATGTAAATGTGTGCGTGATGCGTGTTTGTACAAACGGTCCGGCATACTTACTGTGCTTCACTTTCGATATGCGTGGCGCGGAGTCCATCTTTTTTTATAAGCCTATGTTAGGAACATTGCTTGTTAAATAAAAGCTTGTAAAAATAGCCCGCTTACTTTGGACACGGCGAGTATTGTATGGTAAGTAGGTAACATACGTGTTAAGATGAACACCAAGAAGTATATTCATCAGTGTCCTCCAGGATACTAATAATTAGTTACCTCCTCAGATGTCTGAGTAGGGCTTCGTTGGAGTAGGGCTAATTTTAGACCCAAAACCCCAGCGGGTGGCGGGAGTTGGGGGTTAGTTGCGAATCCCATAGGTTCACAACTACGGATGAGGATATGTTTTCCATCGGATGATGTTTTTTTACGTTTATACAGGGTTATTGGTAAAACACCAGCAACCTCTTAAGGGGTCATTGTACTCATCATTATGAACAACTTTTACTATGGGACTAATCCTGAAATCGCGAAAAAAATCAGCTGCTGCATACATTTTGACGAGTTTGATGTAGTTAAATGTACTGAACAGCTGATTTTTTTTTCGCAATTTCAGGTTTGGTCCCATAATAAAAGTTGTTCATAATGATGAGTACAATGACCCCTTAAGAGGTTGCTGGTGTTTTATCAATAACCCTGTATATATGTGATGATATAAGCTTATATACCTACTATGTAAAGGTTTCATGTCTGCACACATGGGGTGCATTCGACACTTGAGGGGTTACTGAGATCATTTACATATTTATCTGTCTAACATGGTTTGTATTGGTAAAACTTTACTTTAATGTAATTTTCCAGTTGACTATTCATTGTAACAAGAATAATATTAATGTGTCTAAGACGAAAAAAGTGGCCAAGTGCGTGTCGGACCACGCACAATATGATAGGTTCCATAGTTGGGATGAACTTATCCCAAGAACAAACTTAACATTGTAGCTGAAATACATGTTCTACATTCCAACTGTAAATGGAAATATGTACTCACAATATTGAGAGATTTACCATGTTATTTTAAGTCCACAAACGTCTTATAGATTTTTCCGTAATCTACAGGTATAGACCTATTTTCTGTATTTTTTTCACAATTTTAGGCTCAGTAGTTTCGGAGATAAAGGGGAATGGTAAAGAACAATGGCAGCCGCCCATACATTGTTTTAGCTGAGATTAAATGCTTGCGTCTTTAAATGAAAAATATCTTGTATAACTCAGCCTCACCTTCTGAATTACTTTGTGCAAGAATTTTTGTTCGAGAAGGCCGAGAATAATAGATATTCAGTGTTGAACTTTTGTGTTATGTCTATGGTAACTTAAGGGTCCCCGAGACGATCAAAAATGCACTTGACAAGTCTTCGTGATTGAAGGGAAAATCTCGGAGTCCTTAAACATGCACAGGGGACACAGGGAAATATCACAGTCCATAAGGAGTCCAGGTCGAGTAAAAATGAAAGAAAACAGGAAAAAAAATAACGAAAGCAAAACACAAAACAGAGCGCAAGCGTCAGTGATTGAGTATGATCAACTGTCAACAGCAACCAATCAATAACCAAACTATATTTTTTTTAGATTTGGGATACTTACTAGTCTTTTTGCTGTTCATTAAATAAAAAGTAATTAATTTATTGTGACACCACAGTGTTTTTACCTCTCTGCAAGGAACACTTACACTTAGAAATAAACTGTATTGTAATTCACGTATTCCGTTTGATTATAATAACAAAATAAAACTGATTACAATTCAAAAATGCTGCACTTAATGTCACTTGGCAGAATAAATATAAAATGGCAACACTAAACGGTAATGAAAAGACCAAATAACTTTTCATTTAAAGTATTTTTTTTATCCGGCCTGAACTAGTTACTGTGATAATTTGAAAAAATTTAGAAAAAAAATGGATCTTCCTTCATAAATATATGTCACTTTTAGACGCTCAAATTTATGTCAGCTAAAATTTCGCCATTGTTCTTTTCGTCTATTTTCTTAAATAACTTTAAAACGATTTATTTTAAAATTATAAAAAAAATATATTTGGGACCCATAGTAAGCCCTTTCATTTGATCATTTGATATGTCACACGGTACAGTTTACAATTTTTTTTAAAATTTTCTTATTGTGCCCTAAAAGTGACCCCCATATTCCAAATATATTTTTTTTATTTTAGCTGTACGTGTTGGGGTCACAGAAATCCATATTTGTACCAAATTTCAACTTAATCGGTCCATTAGATTCGTGCGGTTAGTCCCGCTATGCTCTAGTCCCGCTATGCTCGACTCGTAAAATACCTACTAAAAAGTTTCGCTATGCACGAAATCACATTCGCGGGCAGTGATGAAGAAAACTGTTAGTGTGTTCGTTAAATTTTGTGGGTCCAGTATTGACTTACAGCTCTATTCATAAACATTTCGCTCTGAAATTCATCTGTCATTGATTGTCAGAACGAGACAAAACAAATTTTAACTTACAGACGCTTAAACTTATACGAATAGCGCTATAAAAAATTTTACTTGAATTCAAACACTTTTCTTTCCAACAGTACCTTCCATTGTTTACGTAGAATTGAAGAATTTCGCGCATAGCGAAACTTTTTAGTAGGTATTTTACGAGTCGAGCATAGCGGGACTAGAGCATAGCGGGACTAACCGGATTCGTGACAGACGGACAGACAGACAGATACACGACTGATCCTATAAGGGTTCCGTTAATTCCTTTTGAGGTACAGCACCCTAAAAATATGTAAATATCTATTAGTAAATAAATCACACATGACATGAAGACAAAGGAAACTGTAGGTAATTCACACAAAAACCTAAGTATTCAGCTGTATTTGACATCCCAAAAAAAATTTTCCTTAAAAATATTCTTCATCAGCAATTTGTTCTTTATTCAAACATTTATGTCGAGACATTTACATCTGTATCGCCGATATTTAAAGCCAATGGCCTCAGCAGGCCACTAAATAACAAACGGGCCTCAACTTTGAGCCCGCTGTCACCGTCTGGCTCGTTAGGCCTCGTTACATCCATCTGCTCACATAATGTAGTGGATGGATAAACAGTAGGATAGGTGTATCCTATACTATAAATTAATGAGTAATATTTGTACATTATTTTTAGGGTTCCGTACCAAAATGGTAAAAAAGGAACCCCTATGGTGCGACTCAGTCTGTCTGTCTGTCACAGCTGGATATCTCAGTAACTACTGATGCTATCAACTTGAAATTTGGAATAGTTTTAGATGAGGTTTATTCAACTATTTTGCAAATAGGAAACAAATAAAAATATTTTTAAAAAAATATAAATATTTTTCAAAGGGGTCTTAAAAATTTAAAGTGGGGCTACTAGGGTATGTGGGGTATCATATGAAAGAGCGCTGTTTGCACATTCTCAAACTATTTTTAATTTTTTTTTTGGCCGCATAGTTTTCGACTTTTGATGAAAAATGTAAAAAAAAATACCGTAAAATACCCCCCTTATCTCCGAAGTTTGCAAAGAGAAAAATCTGAAATTATTCTATGTGATAGAAGTTTATGTAAAGATTACAGGAAAAATAAAACGATGTATCTAAGTAGCACACTTTTTCAGAAATCGGAACGGAACCCTCGGTGCGCGAGTCCGACTCGCCCTTGACCGGTTTTTTTTTAATCATGTTCTCGAAAACGCGACTCTAACGATTTCGATGAAAGTTGCAATACAGGGGTTTACGACGGCGAAAAATCGATCTAGCTAGGTCTCATTTCTGGGAAAATTTGTTTTCTCTATTTTTACTCGAGCAGAGCTCGGCCAACCAGGTACTATACATTTAAATGGGTGAATCAACCGAGACCGTTTCGCGTTGGAAGTTAAAAAAACCGGTCAAGAGCGAGTCGGACTCGCGCACCGAGGGTTCCGTTCCGATTTCTGAAAAGTGTGCTATTTAGAGACATTGTTTTATTTTTCCTCTAATCTTTACATAAACTTCTATCACAAGGAATCATTTCAGATGTTTAAAAATTTTTGGAAATGTGCAAACAGCGCTCTTTCATATGATACCCCACATGCCCTAGTAGCCCCACTTTGAATTTTTGAGACCCCTTTCAGTACCTGTTGCAAAAAAATAAATACATAGTTTTATTTCTTTCTTATTTCCAAAATAGTTAGGCAAAATATTAATATAGCATTAGAGTTCTTGAGATATCCAGCTGTGGCAGACGGACAGACAGACTGAGTCGCACTTTATGGATTTCTTTTTAACATTTTGGTACGGAACCCTAAAAAAAACAAACTCTTCAGCTTTTTTTATTAGTATAGATAGATTGATAGAGATAGACAATATAGATACATAGATAGACATATAATTATATGGAAATCTATGTGAACCAGATCTGGTGCCAAACGCTGACTTTAAAACAAAAGCACCTCAAACTGAGATTATATCTAAACTTGATCTACTGCTAATGTGGAGCTACCCTGGCACCTCGCCAGTTCACACATTAGCATATTTACCCACTTATGGGCAAAGTCTTATCTTCGGGCAAATTATGTTAAGTACTGCTACTGGGGACACAATTATTGCCCACTTATCGCTTCAAAGGGAACCACTGACTGGATATTGGGGTTTGTTGTCAACGACAACATGTTTTCTCTTGTGGTTTTCTAGCTTAGTATACAGGGCAAACAGTGTAAACAGTGGCAATATTTTAAGGGGTCATTGTACTCATCATTATGAACAACTTTTACAATGGGACTAAACCTGAAATTGCGAATAAAAACCGGCTGTTCCCTACATTTTGACGAATTATGCGAACATAAGTGTACTGAACAGCTGATTTTTTTTTGCGATTTCAGGTTTGGTCCCATAGTAAAAGTTATTCATAATGATGAGTACAATGACCCCTTAAAATATTGCCACTGTTTTCACTTACCTACACCCTGTAGATTCTATTTCTAACCGATTACAAAAAAGGAGAAGGTTATGCATCAAAAGAGTTTTGTTGGTAGTTTTGTACTAATTGGTAATTTTAAAGCATTTTATTTCAACGATATTGCTTTTCAGAAATGGTATTGCGTTGGTATTAAAGAAAGTATTTTTCTTTTAAATTATATTCAAACAAAAATTGGTAGTAGAAGGTAAATTATGTATCCATTGGAGGTGATAATGTATGAGTTTTTATGCATACATTATCGCCTGTTTTAGTGTTTTTTGAGAGCACTTATTACATTAATTTTTTTAAACGTGGTTTTCATTCGATGCGGAAAATTAAATTGAAAATGCAAATATTTTTTGCGACAATTGCGTTTAAAAAGAACCTAGAGATGAAATGAATTGAAAAGTAATTTTAAGAACTTTTATCGAAAAATATGACAATATCTCTGACGTCTTCGCTTTGCACCTGCTTTTTGATTTCGCCACACAACTACTTGATCATTATAATGACCCTCTCAATCATATGGTCCGTCGGACAATTAATTGCTTAGTTTGAAAAAATAAGGTGTTAAGAGACTTTCGTGGTAAATATTACAGAGACACTAAACTTCTCAAAGTGCTCTTAGAGATGAATCCGTCTGGATACTTCGCCTAATAGTTTAGTCACAGTTAAGTCTTTTGTCATTGTTTTACTCCGTCCTAGATTTGGGTCTGAAACAAGCTCAAATTGCTCTCAGACTGCTAGAACAGGCAACAAAGCCCGCTGTGCTCGAAATTCGTCGGATCTACGAAAACAATGGAAGGTACTATTGGAAAGAAAAGAAAAGTGTAATAAATTAAATTAGGTTTAAATTACGCTATAGTGGACCTACATGCAGTGTGTAGCAAAATTTAGTTTGATTGATGAAAGAAAATTGAATGAGTCAATCATATGATTGATTAATTCAATCATGGCGTCATGATTGAATTAACTTGGTGGCCCAGTGTTAACGGCATTGACTTACGAGTTGTAGGTCGTGGTTTCTAACCCAGGCAAACGCTTTACTTTGTGTTAATAATTTCATCACCACTGCTCTCAAAACATCGTGAAAAAACCAGCATGTCCTATAACCAAAAAAATCGAAGACATATGACATCTACCAACCCGCACTGGGCCCGCGTGGTGGATTACGGCCAAACCTCTCGAAGAGAGCAAGCCCTTGTCCCAGCAGTGGGATCATAATAGGCTGATGATTGATTAGTTTTTATCTTATTGAATCAATAATTACAAAATTTTCCATCACTACCTACTTTAATAATTGAACCTACCGAAAAAATCAAGCTATAAACTGATACAAATTAAGAGTATTAGTATTAAAATGAGAACCAAAAAATGCGGATGTTCACAAGAGATGGATTAAAAAAGAAAACAAAAAATTGGAACTAGTTATCAAATAGGAACTGAATACTTTCCGTCGATAATTATGTTGAAGTCAGCTTAATCTTAATTTATATAAAAAGAAAAGACCTGATTGACTGACTCATCAACGCCCAGCCCAAACCCTTACCCTCTTACTAATAAACACAGAATAAAGTTATTCCAAGTTTAAACCTATGAAAATGTAGGTATGGTTATTCCTTTGTTATTCCTGATATAACTTTATTTCGTGTTTTATTAGAAGAGGGTAAGTCTTTAGACTTAGTGTCTAAACACACTATGCCGAAGTTACGCGACGGAAGTTCCGCGGCTGATGTTACGTTCCGACGTGTTCGGCTGATATGACACACCATAAGCGCCGAACTTACGCGGCGGAAATTCAGTTGCGGAACGTCAGTGTCTTGAACCCCGCCCCCACCCCTCCCGTCCCCCGCCGCGGATCTTCTTCGGTAATTGAACCGAACTTCGGTCGCGTATAATGTGTGCTCTACAGAATACGTTGCCGCCGAATTGCCGCTGAACTTACGCCCGACCGAAGTTCGGCTGTACGCTAAAACGCAACGTAATTTCGGCATAGTGTGTCGTCAGTAATTCAAATAGCATTGCAGGCGTAATCATGCCGAACTTCGGTCGCGTAACTTCGGCATAGTGTGTTTAGACACTTAGAAAGCTGAAATTTTGCACAGAGGTTCCCGTTAGTACAAGGAATATGGAAGGATTTCCCGTTAGTACGTTCCTGTAGGATATTTTTCGACATCCACGCGGGCGAAACCGCGAGCGAACGCTAGTATAAAGCGATTTGAAGCCATGTTAGTACAATTTACGTGAATGGACAGTAGTGTTAGTCAAAATATTGTCATTTTTCAAAGCAAATTGTTGATAATTATGTCTTCCGAGGTATTGCGTATAAAACCTGGGAAAAATTGAAGATAACGTCAGTCAGTACAAGACAGTGGTCGCTTGGAGAATATGAGGTGCTTACTCGGTAAGTGTTAAACCAGTAGTTCTGCGAACAGAAGACCCTGAGCACAACCTTTTTTGCAACAATTAATAAAAGTACCATAGTTATTTCAAACGGAATATTTACGGGGTACCGTACCTCAAAAAGAAAAACACAGAACCCTTATTGGATCACTTCTGGTCAGTCTGTAGTCCCTTTTTCTCAGGAACGCGTGAAGGTATAAAGTTGAAAATAATATCAAATACGTAGGTCTATGGTCTCGTGAAGCTCTAAAAAAATGAAGCTTCTAAGTAAACGCAGTAAAAAAATGCGACATATTTGGATACTCGCAAGTAAATCAAAACCTATAGGGTACTTCCCGTTGACCTAGAATCATGAAATTTGGTAAGAAGCAAAGTCTCGCAGCACAAAAGAAAAAAATTAATTTTATCGCATAAAAATATTTTTTTGGATTTCTAGTTTTTCAACTACAATGTTAAGACTGTTTTTGGGATACATTCTTTTCAACTACGGAACCCTTCATTGTGCGTGCTCCGACACGCACTTAGCCAGATTTTTTTTTTGAAGCTACCGCGCTTAGCCAAAAAAATCATGGCAAGTGGCAAGACGATAGTTAATCAATAAACAAACGACCCCTAACCAACTACTATCTGTTAAATACGAATCTCTACTTTACATCTTAACAAAACTCAGCCAACAAAATGTTCGACGAGACCTAACCATTTGACGAGTGACAACGACACCGCGATCTAGCGGTGCACAGTAGCGCCATCTAGTGACCTTATTGTAAAACTAACATTAATATTGGTTTTAAAGCCTCATTTTAGAAAATTCTGACAATTATTTGCTGAATTCTCTAGTTTTGTGATGAGAAGGTGGTCCCAGGTGTTCCATCAATCTTCTTCAAACTACCCGCGACCCCAGCGGCGTCGGCCCTATTGGACCCGCGGCCCTGGCATAGGCAACTGAAGGAACACGGGTGGGTTTTAGTCAGTAAAAGTCTGACACGCCCTTCCGCTCCACCTAGAGCGGGAGAAGTTATTTGATGATTTCCCACCCTCAAAAAAAAAAAAGAGGTGTTCCATCAATCCTTACTTAGTAGGTTTAAAGGGTTGATTCCACTGTTAAAACACTGGTGGTTACCATCTCAGTACACGTTGTGGAATGCAAATAAATGATTGAGTATTGAAAAATGTAAAAGTGAGCAATTTACTGCATTTTGAGGACCTATTCTGTTCATCACGCCGAAGATCCTCATCAAATCTTTACCAAATGTTTATGAGACCAACTTAAAGTTGCTACCTTTCGAATTAAAAAGGAACATCGAAATCAAAAATCCCAACATCGAAATCGGATCCAATAGGGCTCTAATGGATCCGATTTCGATGTTGGGAGTTTTGATTGGAGGGGTACTTCCTCTAATCAAAAATCCCCGACGACTAAAAAATTCAAAAAAATCATAAAACCTGTATAACAAGTTTCGTCCAGATCGGTTGTAAAACCTGTAGAAGAGTAGCGACAAACTGACAGACGAAAGAATTTTTTTCTAGACTTGAAGCAGAGCCGCTTCACTCGCTACGCTCAATGATTTCAGTGCTTGCGGCATTGGGTGTGGTGACGCACGTGTCGCCGGTCACTGCGCAGACAGCGGCATGCGACTGTCCGGAAGAGTATGCTCCGGTGTGTGGCCGAAACTCCAGGACCTATCCTAATGACTGCACGTGAGTTTTGAGGTACAGTGCGCCTTGAGGTTTATTTATACCGCACTTAGGTGAGTTGTGAAATCTATCAATACCTAAGTGAAGGGTTCCGTAGTTGAAAAGAATTTATCTTAAAAACAAACCGAACATTGTAATCTCACAAAAAAAAAAAAATTATGTGATAAAATTACAAGTTCATAATTTTTGAACTTTTTCTTTGCTTGTGCAGGGAGACCTTGCTTCTTGCCAAATTTCATGAGTCTAGGTCAACGGGAAGTACCCTATAGGTTTTGATTTACTTGCGAGTATCAAAACATGTCGCATAAATGGCCGTATTTTTTTAATGCGTTGACTTAGAAGCTTGATTTTTTTAAATAAGAGACTTACGTATCTGGGGGCACGGTAGTGCCCCCGCTAAGACGAGCCAAGCGAAGCGCAAGGGCACTACCTACCTTTTCTCGAAGCACTTCGTCGTATTTTTGAACCTTCTTAACTTGGGTTTGGATTATACCAGATAAACAAAATTTTCGGGATATGATGTCAGTGGTTGACTTATTAAACCTATAAAGTTTCAATTGCATAGCTCATACTTTAGATTTTATTGATATCTAAAATACCCCGATTTCGTCACTCACTCACTGATGATCATAAAAATTCTTAGGGTACCATCACATGGGCGCAAGGTGAAAAATGTATTCACTGTTCATTACTTTTCTGTTATACAATAGTTCTTGTAGTAACGAAACGGCCAAGCCTCATATTTTGACTAAGGTGTAGAGTTTGTGAAGTTAGGGCTTGGAGAGTTAGGGCGTGTAGAGTTAGAAGCTTGGTTCTACATGAGATCTGATAGCTTTTTGTTAGTGCAAGCTATATGTGGTCTCGTCTTGGCAACATTTTACATGAAAATGTTTTTGGTGGGATTTAATATTAATTTCAACTTGATACCTCCACGCGTTCCTGCGAAAAAGGGTTTTGACAGACTGACAGACAGACGGACAACGAAGTGATCCTATAACGGTTCCGATTTATCCTTTTGAGGTACGGAACCCTAAAAAGTGCTGACTCACTAACTCAGTACTTACTCACTGACTGATTAATCAACGCACATATACAAAGATTCCTTTTATCATGTAGACAAGATAAGGAATATAGTGTGAGACTTTCACACACTTAGTCTTAACCAGCCTCTATTTAATTTTGTTTGCAGTTTGGCCTGTAGCAAGATAATGAAAGCCTACGATGGAGAATGCGTCAGAAAAGGTGCCTTCTTTAGACGAGAACCAGAGCCATTATAACGATCACACTTCACCACAGTCACACACTGTTAAAAATGGGAAGAAGATGTTGCGCAAGAAGATACGAGTACTAAGCAAAACGTTTCTGCATGGCCTCACCTTCTATAAAATGGGAAGAAGATGTTGCGCAAGAAGATACGAGTACTAAGCAAAACGTTTCTGCATGGCCTCACCTTCTATAAAATGGGAAGAAGATGTTGCGCAAGAAGATACGAGTACTAAGCAAAACGTTTCTGCATGGCCTCACCTTCTATAAAATGGGAAGAAGATGTTGCGCAAGAAGATACGAGTACTAAGCAAAACGTTTCTGCATGGCCTCACCTTCTATAAAATGGGAAGAAGATGTTGCGCAAGAAGATACGAGTACTAAGCAAAACGTTTCTGCATGGCCTCACCTTCTATAAAATGGGAAGAAGATGTTGCGCAAGAAGATACGAGTACTAAGCAAAACGTTTCTGCATGGCCTCACCTTCTATAAAATGGGAAGAAGATGTTGCGCAAGAAGATACGAGTACTAAGCAAAACGTTTCTGCATGGCCTCACCTTCTATAAAATGGGAAGAAGATGTTGCGCAAGAAGATACGAGTACTAAGCAAAACGTTTCTGCATGGCCTCACCTTCTATAAAATGGGAAGAAGATGTTGCGCAAGAAGATACGAGTACTAAGCAAAACGTTTCTGCATGGCCTCACCTTCTATAAAATGGGAAGAAGATGTTGCGCAAGAAGATACGAGTACTAAGCAAAACGTTTCTGCATGGCCTCACCTTCTATAAAATGGGAAGAAGATGTTGCGCAAGAAGATACGAGTACTAAGCAAAACGTTTCTGCATGGCCTCACCTTCTATAAAATGGGAAGAAGATGTTGCGCAAGAAGATACGAGTACTAAGCAAAACGTTTCTGCATGGCCTCACCTTCTATAAAATGGGAAGAAGATGTTGCGCAAGAAGATACGAGTACTAAGCAAAACGTTTCTGCATGGCCTCACCTTCTATAAAATGCGACGTTGCTACCGTCTCTCTCTCTCTGTCTTGTCTCTTTATCTGTAAGTGAACTTATATGAGAACAACAAAAAAAAAAAAACAAAATAAAAAAAGTCGAACAAAATAACCTCCTCCTTTTTGGATGTCGTTTAAAATGAAGAAATTTTCACTAGGTATCTGATTTCTTCGTATTATTTTTAAATACGGAGGAATCTCGGTATGTAAAGATGGTCACCCATCCACTGACCAACCCCGACAAGCGTAGCTTAAAGGGTCGACCCGTGCGGCTGTTATTACTTAGTCACGAGCTCTTAAGTAAATAAACGTGCTATATGATGTGTATTACAGTTTAAAGGTGAACGTCCACTGGTCCGCGCCGGCCGCACCGCACGCACGGCACGCAACGGATTTCGGTTTGCTATCTATGAATTTATATAGCACTGCGTCCACTATCGCTACCGGCCGCACCGAACGCTAATATATGAGCAAAAAAGGCGATGCGTGCCGGTGACGTCATAACGAATGCCGGTGACGTCACCGGCACGGAACGCATTTTTGAACTCATCGCATCTGTCAGTGTCATCCTACTGATTCTAGAATTCTCTGTCTACGGATTCTAGGGATTGACGAAGCATAACATTTACAATGTTTTTTTATCTAGACTAGTCCTTATATGCATAAAGACTAGTCTATACAACATTAGTTTTTGTTTATACTAAACCGAAAAGGGGTCATTCTACTCATCATTTTGAACAATTTTTTCTACGGGACCAACCTTGAAATCGTGAAAAAAAATCTGCTGTTCAGTACATTTATCTACATCAAACTCGTCATAGTCAGCTGTTCAGTACATTTTGACGAGTTTGATGTAGATAAATGTACTGAACAGCAGATTTTTTTTTCAATGACGAGTACAATGACCCCTTTTCGGGTTTAGTATAAACAAAAACTAATGTTGTATAAACAAATTAAAAACAAAATTGAGTTTCTGGTTTCTGACTGCATTTCTGTTGTGCTTTATTATCAAAATGAAAAAATAATAATAATGTTTAGACTCGTGCTCACAGACATGAGCGGCATGCGTCAACGGCAGAGGCAACTGCCATAGACTATACACTAATATCTGGAATAGATATGCAACTCTACGAATTTGAATGTAAGTTGTAAATTACGTGAAAAATAGATGGCACTGATACCAACCAGACAATTAATTCTATTATCCGCTAGATGGCAGTATACTTAATTGCAAATGGATATAGGTACTAGGTAGGTGCCATGTATTTATTTGTATTTAGGTAGGAATTTATTTTAAATAAAAGAACAATTCCCTTAATAATATTTACTTCTTTTTATTTTTGTAAACACTACGTTTATGTGTACATACATTAAAATTGCGTTCTGCTTTGACTTTTATTTTATCCCCCAGATAAAATTCTGTTCACACCTGTGCACCAACTATGAATGATTCTTGTAATAGCCCGATTAACAATAAAATCTAGCTTATTATTTTTATGCAACGTGCAAGTTAGAAGTCACAAATTGATTTAACCACAATTTTTCAATATTTTCTTTATTTTTTTTTTCACATCCAAAATAGCGTTTTTCTGCATGTTTTTAGTCTGCATGTAACCAACAATATCCAAATCGAGTACACAACCGGAGGTTGAGAAAGCGGGGTCAATCAATAGGAAAGTATCACGAAGTCCAGGGACGGAAGCAGCCTATGGGTCAATCGGTGGACAAAGTATCACGAAGTCCAGGGTTGAAAACAGAGTTAACAGTAAAGCCAGGTCTCACAAAATCCAACAATCAATGCAAATCTCTCGAGAAATCCGAAAATAGTTATAAGCAGTAACGAACGAACGACAGCACGGAAACTTCAAAAAACTTTGAAATTTGAATTGTGTCAAGTGCCAATCTATCATCTTGTTATTGCAAGTTATTATTAAGAGGAGCTCGTGGCTAAGTAATAACAGCCGCACGGGTCGATCCGTCAGGTTAAGCTACGCTTGCCGGGGTTGGTCAGTGGATGGGTGACCATCTTTACATACCGAGATTCCTCCGTGCCTCGGAAAGCACGTTAAGCCGTTGGTCCCGGCTGTTATTCGTGGATCTTTGACAGTCGTTACGGGTCGTCAGAAGCCCGAAAGTCTGACAACCAGTCTTACCAAGGGGTATCGTATTACCCAGTAACTGGGTTGTGGAGGTCAGATAGGCAGTCGCTCCATGTAAAATACTGGTATTCAGCTGCATCCGGTTAGGCTGGAAGCCGAACCCAAAATAGTTGGGAAAAGGCTAGGCAGATTGATTGATTGATTTTTATTATTAAAAGCTCCAACTATCAAGCAATAGTATACTTTTTAGTTTCAAAACGTGAACTATGGATGTCGCCACCTTCCATACATTTAATATTTACTGTCAGATGTATGATGGTTTCACCCCCCTGGCAACTGCAGTCATCTTCTGCGAACAAGCAACTGATAATCTTCGTCAATCTCCATGACAACGCGCGACGTCTACTGCCAACAACAAAATCAGAATAAGTAAAAATGGTGGACGCATGACACCGGCAAATCCCTTCAATCCGTTGCGTGCCGTGCGTGCGGTGCGGCCGGCGCGGACCAGTGGACGCTTAGCTTTAGAGTACTTCATGTAGTTTTTTAGGGTTCCGTACCAAAATGGTAAAAAAGGAACCCTTATGGTGTGACTCAGTCTGTCTGTCTGTCTGTCTGTCACAGCTGGATATCTCAAGAACTACTTATGCTATCAACTTGAAATTTGAAACAATTTTAGATGACGTTTACCCAACTATCTTGCAAATAAGAAAGAAATCAAATCAAATCAAATCATTTATTCGCATAGAATGTAGGTATTGTACAATAAAGTTGTTTTAAAAAATATAGTGAGCCGGTACATTCTGCCCGAGTTTTGGCATGCAAAATTTAACAAATAATGTCAATAGAATTAAGCATTAGTAAAAAATATAAAATAATTAAAAAAGATTAAATAAAAAAAAATAAAATAATAAGTAATCAAAATGATAACATTTCTGTATCAAAAAAACCTTAAGTTTATTTTTAAATTGCTGAAGGGTATCACTTTATAAGCCGTCCGGTAGTTTATGAAATATTATTGGACCCATGCAGAAAACACTTTTCCTAAGTAGTGCTGTTTTATAGACACCGATAGTTAAGAGGTTTTTGTATTGACTTCGCACGGGACCTTTCTTGGTGTCCGAGACCTTAGCAAATAATTTTTCATTTCTTTTTACAAAACGTGCCATTTCCAAAATATATAATGACGGAAAAAAAAGAATTTTCAAGGAATTTTAAATTTAAAAAAAAAAAGAAGTAAAAATTTTTTTTTTTTTTTTTTGTAACAGGTACTGAAAGGGGGTCTTAAAAATTCAAAGTGGGGCTACTAGGGCATGTGGGATATCATATGAAAGAACGCTGTTTGCACATTCTCAAACATTTTTTTATTTTTTTTTGGCCGCATAGTTTTTGACTTTTGATGAAAAATGTAAAAAAAATACCGTCCCCCTCCCCCTATCTCCGAAGTTTGCAAAGATAAAAATCTGGAATTATTCTATGTGATAGAAGTTGATGTAAAGATTACAGGAAAAATCAGACGATGTCTCTAAATAGCACACTTTTTCAGAAATCGGAACGGAACCCTCAGTGCGCGAGTCCGACTCGCTCTTGACCGGTTTTTTTTTTTAAATCTTGAAGTGAATGTCGTTACTTGTCCCATGTTACTTGTCCCTTGTTACTTGACCCATGTTACTTGTCCCATGTTACTTGTCCAGTGTTACTTGTCCCATGTTACTTGTCCCTTGTTACTTGACCCATGTTACTTGTCCCATGTTACTTGTCCCATGTATGAACACGGCGTTGCCTCATCATATTGGTAGCGCACTGTCAACTCTTGACAAAGACACCAGCATAACTGATCTACCTAAATACGTTTGCGCTATACGTAATGATAAATAATAAATAATAAATAAATATCCTTGGACATTTCACACAACGAATTTCATTTTTCAATGATATTTGGAACTCAGTGAAACGTAGAGAATCGTGCGCACGCGCGTGCTCTCACAGTATTATAAATATGATCTATCTTTTCAATGTTTAACCATTGTAGTTGTTAGCGGTTAAAATCTTATATGTTGTACGGGTAAGGTACATTTAAATGATATACTGATATAGGAGTTCGACTTGTGTATTGATATCACACAGAAAAACACCCAAAACTGATGACTCATCAACACGCGGCGAATGAGTCCTTTATTGCTAGCCCAACCGATGCTACGCGACTACTGCTTGCTAACTCAAACACATGCATTTTATTCATTCGCTGCGCGTTGATGTCAGCACAAAACCAATACTACTGATATGTACGGGTTTACTCGTAGTCTCGTACACATGTTTTTGTTGGTCAGAAATATTGAACTTACCATCAGTACACCGAGCGAAAAGACACGTCAAAAACACATTATAGAGGCGAGACGGGTGTCATGTCTAATACTAGTCGCGCGGTAAACTCTGATAGCGCGATGCAGGATTTTACGTGACGTCAGTGTGATGCGTATTTCGCATGTGGCGATGTAGATGCCGCCACACACACAATCATACGAATTTACCGAAAAATGTTTCAAATACATGGGGTGCGGGCGGCCCTCGCGTCGCCGCCTAGTCTTCAAGTCATAACTTCTGTTGATATTTTGTACATTTTTAATGAAATTGGCGAAATGTAGTACTAACATCATCATGTTCCTGCCCTTGTCCCATGTTACTTGTCCCGTGTTACTTGACCCATGTTACTTGTCCCATGTTACTTATCCAGTGTTACTTGACCCATGTTACTTGTCCCATGTTACTTGTCCCATGTTACTTGTCCCTTGTTACTTGACCCATGTTACTTGTCCCATGTTACTTGTCCCTTGTTACTTGACCCATGTTACTTGACCCATGTTACTTGGGGTCGGCGCAACACGTTTTCTTCTCCCATTCTCTTCTCTAACTTTGGTGCTAACATCGTGAATCGTTTTTACAATAATGAATTTCTGACATTATTTTTGAAGTGAGTATCTATGTGCCCCTTTCGGATCAGACAGGTTTTATTTAAACATTGTATAATCTAATAACCTAATTAAAAAACTGGTCAAGAGCGAGTCGGAATCGCGCACCGAGGGTTCCGTTCCGATTTCTGAAAAAGTGTGCTATTTAGAGACATTGTTTTATTTTTCCTGTAATCTATACACAACTTCTATCTAATCTAATCTAACTTCTATCACATAGGATACTTTCAGATTTTTTTATGTACAAACTTCGGAGATAATTGGGGGAACAGTATTTTTAGGGTTCCGTACCTCAAAAGGAAAAAACGGAACCCTTATAGGATCACTCGTGTGTCTGTATGTCTGTCTGTCTGTCTGTCCGTCTGTCAAAGCCAATTTGCTCCGAATATAATGGACCGATTAAGTTCAAAGGGGTTTGGGTAATTATGTATGGACCAGTGGCATGTTTTTTTTTTTTGAGCGGCCACTTAGTTTATTGTTGCTAACGTATAGTGGTATATATAATAATAATTACTCATAAATGAACTTTGCCCTAAGTAATATCGGAACTGAAATATATGATATCGAATTAGGTATAATTTCAACATCTTCTCGTCTAAATAAAGACGTAACCCCGTATATGTATTGTGAACAAATACAGCACGTATGGCACAATACATACATTAATAAACTTACGCATGTCATTGGATTAGATGTATGGCATTATTAAACAAGAAACAATAATACAAATCACTATTTTTACACAAACCTTAATTAGCTAAATAGATTTAAAACGACTTCTCAGGTGTTTTATGGTTCTTCTTCCATCAAAATCAATCAATCAAACTGCCTAGCCTTTTCCCAACTATGTTGGGGTCGGCTTCCAGTCCATGTAAAATACTGGTGTTCCAGCTGAACACCAGTATTTTACATGGAGCGACTGCCTATCTAACCTCCACAACCCAGTGATTACCTTGGTAAGACTGGTTGTCAGACTTTCGGGCTTCTGATGACCCATAACGACTGTCAAAGATCCACGAATGACAGTCGGGACCAACGGATTAACGTGCTTTCCGAGCCAGGGAGGAGTCTCGGTATGTAAAGATGGTCAACCATCCACGGACCAACGCCGGCAAGCGGAGCTTAACCTGATGGATCGACCCGTGCGGCTGTTATTACTTAGCCACGAGCTCCTTATGGTTCTTCTTCTATATCATGTCTAATTATTAAGTCGAGAAACTGCGCTGGAGGAGACAGATTTTCTTGATATCTCCCTCACCCTAAATACCATACGATGGCCATAATGTTGGAACAACAACCTAGTGTGCGTTTCCCTACAATACACGAACAATAGTGTCCTACTAGGGCATCCCTGGTACCCTCGTTGTATCAAAATATACACATAGTATTTTCTGCTAGATACATGACGGGACTGTATCCTTCCCCTCAGCAGCCATGGGTCATGATAATCGGGATTCCGTCTTATAAACTCATTATATAGGGTTCCTTATATATTTCTATTAAATACGTTCCGTTTTTGATATACCGTTGACCGTTTCTACGACCCAGCGACAAATTGTAACTTTCCTAGACTCATTAGCCTGCTGTACACTTGGCTGGTATTCTGATTCATCTTTTGCGGCTGGCATATGTGTCCGGTACCCATAGGACTCCACTGTTTCTATGCAGTCTCTGAAGCCTCTGTCCAAGATCAGCACATCGTCTGTGTGGAAGAACCAATGAAACGGATCAGTTTGTTTGTTCATAGTCTCCGACAGAATGGTTGCATCAGACTTAGTTGCTTCGTATAATCCATATATATCAATTATATGACCATCGGCATCGGGGCGAACTAGCAGAAATGGTTTCATTAGTTGACGGAATTTATGAAGGTTATAAGATTTTCTTTGAAAATAATAGTTGCTGCTTTTTTGCAAGTAAACGTATTATTGTAGTATAATTATGGCTCTACGATCACATAAAGGGGCATCTGGATTTCCAAATAGACCATTTGGAATGGATAAACATCGGCATTATAATCTCTTCACGGGTCATGTGGTTAAAGCCCAAGTGCTGTGGCACGAATTCTTCGATTAAATCTGGTCAAACCAGTCGCATCATCTTTTCAAACGTCTTTCTGGTCATATTAAATATCTTAGACAGTTTTTCATTTGAGTCCCCAGTGTGAAGTTTAGCAAGGACTGTCGCAAGGGCTGCTCTTGGCTTTTCTGTACCGCTGTGTGAGACTTGGTGTTCTGTGAAGGATTTGTTCAAATTGTTCTTTTGAAAATCCTATGTAATAGTGAAATACGCCATTATTTATTAATGATAGTTTAGATAGCTTTTTAGTTTAGTTTATACTATAGAGAAATAGAAGTAAAACTACAATGTAATGAATGAAATAGACACAATTTATAGCAAATGGCAATTTGATTTTATAGATTTTTTACTTTAAATATCTCGGCTGCGATGAACGTGGGAAAGTAACGTTCATAGAAAAAAATAAACCTCTTAATGTGTCTTTTCAAAGATAAACTCTTCATTAGTGGCCGCGTATTTAAAAAATCATGCCACTTTGACCCAAACACCTTTGTTACACATATTATGGATTCCTGTGACCCAAACACGTAAGGCTAAAGTAAATAAATGAATTTTAAATATGGGGGTCACTTTTAGGGGGCAAATAAGAAAATTTAAAAAAAGTTTGCAAACTGTACCGCGTGACATATCAAATGAAAGGGCTTACTATGAGGGTCTCAAATATATATATTTTTTATAGTTTTAAAATAAATAGTTTTAAATTTTTTTATGAAAATAGACGAAAATGGTCAATTTTCGTCTATTCTCCGAAACTAATGAGCCTAAAATTTTGAAAAAAATACAGAAAATTGGTCTATACCTGTAAATTACAGGTATAGACCTATAAAAAGTTTGAGGTTTTAAAATAACATAGTAAATCTCTCAATATTGTGAGTACAAACTTACATTGACTGTCGGAATGTATGGGAGAACATGTTTTTCAACTATAATGTGAAGTTTGTTCTTGGGATAATTTCATACCAACTACGGAAACTTTCATTGTGCGTGGTCCGACACGCACTTGGCCGGTTTTTTTTACATTTTTCATCAAAAGTCGAAAACTATGCGGCCTAAAACTATGCGGCCTAAAACTATGCGGCCTAAAACTATGCGGCCTAAAACTATGCGGCCTAGAATGTTTGAGAATGTGCAAGCAGCGCTCTTTCATAATAATATGTTACCCCACATGCCCTAGTAGTGGGGCACTTTGAATTTTTAAGACACCCTTTCAGTCCTTGTTGCAAAAACATATTATATTTTTATTTCTTTGACGTTTACCCCAATTATTTGCAAAATAATTGGGGTAAACGTCATATAAAACTGTTCCAAATTTCAAGTCGATAGCATTAATAGCTCCTGAGATATCCAGCTGTGACAGACAGACAGACAGAGACAGACAGACAGACCGACAGACTGAGTCGCACCATAAGGGTTCCTTTTTACCATTTTGGTACGGAACCCTAAAAACGTGAGACAATGTAGGTACATAAATTATTGAGTGCAACAAACCTGTTATCTGTCTTCATTGCTGTGTATAAAGGGATCTTTAAACTAACACAGTCACTAGTCGTGAAATTGTGAAAGAAAACATGAAACTAACTTTGAGTGAGTCATTTTTATATATTTTTCACTAATAAACATTTTTCACTAATAAACATTTTTCACTAATAAACATTTTTGGCCCACTGCTGGGCAAAGCCCTCTCTACTCTCTGTCCACCTCTCTCTGTCCAGAGCGCCCAAGGACCAATCTTTGTTCAAGGAGTCCAGCTCATCTCGCCTTCTCCGTTTGGGCCTGCCGCGATGTCTTTTGCCCATAAGCGGGGCCGTAGGTACAGTGGGCTGCATCAAGTGGGTACCCCAGTTGTATTAAAATTTTGATACAACTGGGGTACCCAATTGATGCAGCCCACTGTACTTACAACTTTTATTATTGCTTCAACTTATAGTAGGGATGTCTCAAGCAATAAAATTGCACCGTGTAAATCAGGCATTACTTCGTAGGGTATTCTTCGAATTAAGTTTAACAGCACTATCGTGGATAAACTTTGGTTAAACCCTTCGTATCTTCCTCACCAGTATTCACCCTGCTCCTGGTTCTGATGGGAGCCACGATGAGCAGCTCTCAGTGCTTCTGTGCCTCCGTGATGAACCCCGTGTGTGGCAAGGATGGGAGAACATACCTAAGCCCGTGCCGGTAATTGCTATACTTAGATATTATTTCCTTATTCATAATATAATAGGTCGGGGAAAAAGTTTTTTCGTATTTTATAGGTATAAAGTTGTAATAAAATCTCTTTGGCTCTACTGTTTGTATCTGGCTGGTTTTGATACCATTAAATAGATGACATTTTAGAAAAGAAAAATAAAAAGTAAAAACGATTTTCCACCATTTTTCAATTGTTTTTCTGCCCGCCAAAATGAGTGCATCTAACGAACAAATTCGATACATTTTGAAGTCTTATTACAAAAAAGGGAAAATGCAACACAAACCACGAAAAAAAATTGTGACGTTTATGGACTTAACGCGTTGTCAGTAAGAGTAGCACAAAGTTGGTTCAAGCGTTTTCAGTCCGGAAATTTTGATGTCAAAGATCCAGCTCGCTCTAGTCGCCTCTGGTTGCCCTGTTACGGATATGGCCGATGCTATTTTTGGAAAAGTGGAGCAAGATTGGCATATTAGTAGTTACGACATAGTTGAAGAGTTAGGGGTTCACCACAAAACAGTTTTGACCCATTTGGCAAATGACACATAACTAAATAATAAACTATAAAAAAAAAGTCGGGTTTGTTCGAACACTTATAACTCGAGAACGGCTGGACCGATTTTCATGGTTTTTGATTTGATGTATTGGTCTCCGTCCCGAATAGCAGAATTACTAATAAAAACAAAAAAAAATTGAAGAAAATTAATTTTCTCATACATGAGGGCAGGGCAACGTCTTTTTGTTTTTTCTTTTGGCTTCGCATGGTTGGTGCATTTAGCATATTTCATTCTATTTAGAATTCCAAATTCAAATTAATTTTATAATCAGTTGTTCATTTGTTTTCCCGCCGTTCGATTTATTGAAATTTTGACACGACAACGCAACGTCTGGCAGGTCGGCTATGTAGTATTCTATATAAATAAAAATCAATTGCCGAATGTATGAGTACCTACGCTAATATTTGGCTATATATTTTTTTTGTTGTATTTGTAATTGTCAGGACAAGGTTTGTATGAAAGAAACTTCTACACAGTTTATTATTACAGAGTCAATTTACTAACACTTTTGATTTGATACAAGTAACAACCCACTATCCCAATTTATTTGGGGTCAGCGCAACATGATCCTTTCTTCCATACTTATCTAACTAATAGTCGTCATCTCGGTAGTCACTCCCTTTCTAGCTATGTCATCTTTCACACAATCCATCCATCGTTTCTTTGGTCTTCCCCTACTCTTATAGCCATCGAAATACATACTTACTCAAAACAATTTTTTTTTTCAAATTTTTTATTTTACTTTAAATTTATACCGGTATTTTACTTTTCAGCAAAAAATCGTAGATCAATTCTTAAAATATAAATTAAGTTTTCCTACACAATTCAAAATGTTATCAGCTTGCGCCTTCGGGAACTTCGCGCGTTTACATTAGAATATTCATAGCTAAGACAGGACAACGTCTGTCGGGTCAGCTAGTTTGTATATAAAATACGAAGGAACTTTTTCCTCGACCTAATATAATTATGTCACTGTAAGATTGTGAGAGCTGTTATTTTGTAATCTAATTTAATTTGTAGGTGATCCTAATTTTGGTTATTTTTTAGTATATTTGTTTTTTTTTTTTATATACTTAATGGCAATGTGTAATGTTGTATATTGTTCCGTGTCGATAAGACGTCGTCATGCTACGCGAACAGGTGTCCCACGACACCTCCCCACTTTTTTATTATTTAAATTCATCCAGCTCCCAGTATAGTTGTTGAAATTCGCCAAGGCGTTCTTATATTAATTAATATTAATTCAACTTTTTTTTTCAGAGCTCATTTAAGTCATCACAGGCAGTGTTAGAAACATTTGAACGTTCAAAAAATGTGTTGAATAAAATTATATTTGTTTAACTTTTTTTATTTTGACATCTTCATGGTTATCATAATTATATGTATTATAATAAACCTGTTGTATCCTGTTATGTAACTTCACTCGGGTAATAAATTAACACACAAATTAATTATGGATGGAGCGGAAGGGCGTGTCATACTTTTACTGACTAAAACCCACCCTGTTCCTTCAGTTGCCTATGGCAGGTCCACGGTATCTCTTTCGAACAACCCGCGACCCCAGAAGATGGGATTGGTGGGTGTCAAAGTTTGTATGGAGGAATTTTAACACGCGGTCCGATTCACTCAAAACTCAGTTTTTGTACTTGAGACCAAAAATGAAGACTAACTAACGTGTATCAGGGTTTTCCAGAAGTCTACCCCTAAGGAGTGAAAAGGGGGTAGTAAATTTTACAGCGGAGGATTTTATTAGGGATTGATTAACTCAGTGTGAAAAGTCCTGACTGACTGCAATCGACGCCCAGCCCAAACCCTTGCACCTATAAAGCTGAAATTTTGCACAGAAGTCCCCTTTATAATGTAGACAAGAAATAAGGAAGGGTTTTTATTTCCGTGGGATAATTTCCGACATCCACGCGGGCGAAGCCACGGGCAAAAGCTAGTTTAACTGTTATTCTTCACGCCGACGTGACTTATCATTGTTGTTGCAATAAACAGCTATGTGACTGATATCTTTGTTTACAACAGGTGAACGCGCCGATTGTCCGACGTATACACGGACTAATGGAATAAGTCCGTGTGTACTTCGTCACTTTTTAAAAAAATAGGTGTAGTTATCTTTAAGTACGTGACAAGAAAAAAATCCTATTCAACAAAGAATTCTGAATCGAATTAAGAAAAAAGTGAATTTCGTAAAAAGTGCAGTTGACTCTTTGCACTTTGCTGCCGTCGTCGTGTGTTATTATCAAATAGGTTTCATAACAAAGACTTCTAACTATTAACAAGTTAAAAAAAAATGTCTTAAATTAAGGGTCATTTATAGTTAACTAGCAGCGCCCCGCGGTTTCACCCGCATAGACCGGGATAAAAAGTAACGGGGGAAGTACCCTGCACAGAGGACTGTCCTCTGTGCAGGGCTTGCATGCGAGGCTGAAGAAACCGTTGCGCACGTGCTCTTTGAATGCACAGGCGTCATCGCGTCACCCAGATTAGAACAGAAACCCTCGGAACACCCGGATCTTTCACAGATTCAGACAGTTCTTAGCAGACCAGGAGACTTGACCAACTTCTGGAGGGAGGTGGGCTGGTTGGAGTAACCCCCGATGGCCGCCATGGCCCACACACAATGGTCCACATGAAGGACTAAGTGCGGAAACCAAATCCTCTAACATAGACCGTAGAACTAGTTATATTTTGTACCGACCATTTTGTTTCAATTTTAATTTGTAGTGTTTATCAGTGGAAACTTGTAAATGTCCTTCAGTTTCATATTGTTTAAAGACATTGTCTACTTTAAGCTGTAAGTTACTCGAAAAAAATGAAATAATAGTTATTTATGCAACTGACGTATAATAAGGGGTATTAAAACACGAATGTGGGTTGTATCACATGACTGTTTTAATACATAATTATGTACAGTTGCATACAAGACTTTATCTACATCCAAGTTATGAATCCTCTATAAAAGGTTCTGAAACAGTTTTTTGCAATACTAATACTCGTATCGAACATGGCGGCCGGCGTCATAGTATACGACGTGAATTCGAATAAGTTCTTTTTTTAAATTACGGCGCTGTTGTAGTGAAACGCGCGTGCATTACAATGTTCTTTTTTTGAAAACGAGTTGCATTATGAAATTCAGTACAACATTAAAACACCCGTTTGGATGCTATTATGGTTACCATGGTTACTATAACACTGGCTGTTTTAATGTTGGCAATAAGCTAACTGTTTCAGAAACTTTTATAGAGAATTTATAGCATGGTTGTAGATAAAATAAAATGAAGAGTAACTAAACAGAGAATTGAACCAGGTTAGTTCAACTGTCTGTTAATTGCTACTGATACTGCATCGACATCTACACCAAATGATATGACTGACTTGAGGACCACTGTGAGGGTAGAAATGGCTCTGTTCGAGAATGGCGGTTCACTACAACAAGGCCGTTATCTTCTCATCATCTCATCATCTGCAGAATGCGCGGAAGCTGCAACGGAATTCTGAAGACTGTAGCTGACAGGATCTCTTCTCCGTTATGGAGATCCTTTGCTAAGAGTGTCATATGAAGGTGTTTTAATTTTATTTTATTTTTATCTTATTGGATGGATAATTTTATGAATGAATTTAATAATTTTGATGTAATTTTAATTTAATAATTTTGATGTAATTTTAATTTTATTGAATGTTTTAATTTTAATTTTATTGAATGTGTAAATTTTATTGTGTGTGTGGGGGGGTGTGTGTGTGTGTGAACTGTGGGTGTGTGTGTGAATTTAATTTTAATCTTTTTAATTCTGAATTTATTTTTGTATATTTATGGATCTCAGTTATCCGAATTAAATGAATTTTATTTATTTTATTTTATTTTTTTATAGGCACTAAACCATTTCACCTACCCGTGTGGAGTGGGAGCGTATATTATTTTCTTCGGCTGGTATAATAAATGTAACAGACTGAGCTCGTCTAAGGTTGAATTTGACCAAACTTCTTTACCTAGTATAAAGTCTAAACCTTCGAATAGCTTCGAATAAATTTAGAATTTTTGAAATTTTCTCCATACAAAAACTGTCAGTCGTCAATTTTATTTCACGGATATAAGATATGCGTCTTTGGTCAAATTAACCCATAGAGCGATAAAACGTTGGATGGACAGTTTTTTTTTCAATACACTTACTCGAAAACTGGTTAATATCGCACTACGATTAGGTTCACAATGCAATGTATGTCGCACGAGTGCGATTTTTCATTTTCCCACCCGTGTGCTGGAATAAAAACTGCCACAGATAACTTATACCTATACTTAGTCCAAATTGGTTCAATGCCTCTATTCACAACTCTCTATTCGGAAGTGAATGTTTTTTTAATCTCGGCAAAGAGATATGCGTCTATAAGGCGTTAATATTTTTTGAATATTGAAATAATGTTTCTCTATAGAATATTATCAAAAACCATGATTATTACAATAAAAAAACGTTTATGAACAAATTAACATTTATTTATGTTTAAACTCGAAAATATTTGAATTTTCTATTTTTCATATTAGGCTGTTTATCGGCTTTATACCTTTGCTTCTCTTTCAACCTGGCGTAAGCAAAGCGCGGAAAAAAAAATTAAATCATAGTTTCCTATTAATTCAGGACAAAAATATTTTCCGTTGTTTTATTTTATTTCTTCAAAAGTGTATTGAAAAACGTCGTTTGATACACGTGGACATTTGTTATTGCAGTTCTCGGCTCAAAAACAAAACTCGCCTACGGCTCGGATGTTTTAATTCCACCTCGAATGCAATAACAAACCTTCTCCACTTGTATCAAAATGTACTATTTACGTTTATATTAACTTAGTAAAAATAAGTAAATGTTGTTATGCTGCATACTTAATTTGTTATTTTTGTTATTATTTTAAATATATAATAATAGCACATGAGTTTTTGATTACAGTAAATTGTTCGTTATCTGTTGAAGATTAAGAATATCGGTAAAAAAATACTCGTGTGCAAGTATTTTATCATGTTAATAGCGTAGGTACCATTCTTAAATTGCCAAGTACGTGTGTAAGTACCTATTCCTAGTGGGATCTGAGATTTGTTTATTTTTATGTTTAAAATATGTTATTTATCTCCTCAGATGTCCGCCTTGAACTAATTTTAGACCCAAGACCCCAGCGGAGAATGGGGGGGGGAGTGTTAGTGGCGAACCCCATAGGTTCACAACTACTGATCATGATTTGTTTTAGTAATCGATATTATAGATAGAGATTACGTACTATTTAGTAAAAAAAAAAACTCATCAAAAAACCGTGTGTTGTCGTTCAAATGAACACTGCATTGGTAGCATTTTAAGATCTACATACCCGTGTGCGTTTTGGGACGCCACTGTCGCCTACTGAACACGGAAAAGTAAATAGGCCGGTTCTCGATGCCCTAGCGCCAACTGAACGTGACTTATCGTGTCTGCTTTGTATAAAAGACACTCGAACACAAGTTATTAATTAGTCGTGACCAAATTGTGATTTCACAAGGACAACATGAAACTTACTTTGGGTAAGCCCTTTAAAAATATTTTATTATAAAAATAAAAATAAGCCTTTGTTATGTGGCAACATTTTCAACTTTTTGGCACTTTTCCAGTTGAAATCAAAGGATGTTTCTTTTATTCCCTATGTTTTGGAGTTTGTTGCGCCACTTCTTGCCAGCGAAAACACTAGGAAGTGGTGAAGGGCGAGCGTTTTGGGGGACTGTCTTATGTCATTCTGACGTTCAAAAAGTGATGATTCTCAGCCTACTTTGAATAAATGGCTTTAAATTATGATTTTACGATGTTTTGTATGACACAAGAAGTGATCATAATAACTATTCATTTCATTCTCGTCAATTCTAAGATATTTTCATGAAATTGCACTACCGAAGTAACGGGAGTGATATGTAAGTTCGAATGACGTTTTTGCGAAGGTCGCCATTTCGAAAAATTTTACGAGCAGTGCGACAGTTCGGAAGTCAATGGTATCGAAGTCCCATGTTGAGTTAATTTGTCTTTCTTTTTTTTTCCCAAACAAATTAACTCAACATCGGATATCGATACCATGAGTTCCAAACTGGCGTACTGCTCGCAATTTTTTTCGAAATAGCGACCTTCGCGATAACGATATTCGATATAGCTGTTTTCGATTTAATGAGTTTTCGAACTGGCGTACTGCTCGCAAAATTTTTCGAAATGGCGTCCTTCGCAAAAACGTCATTCGAACCTACATATCACTCCCCGAAGTACCTAACACAATAACTAGACACCGGATTATACGCAACTTAAAATGCTCGAAATGTCAAACAAAATCATCAAAAAGTGCCCAAATATGCAACATTAAAATAATATTATTACGGGATATTTACCATGTTTACTGTTTTAACTCAAATATAATAACAGTAAATATGGTAAATATCCCGTTTGTGTTTATAATAATGTTAGTGACCATGACAGTTTAAATAACTTATATCAAAATAATAATAAATACTAAAAAATATTGTTTATTTTGTGTTTGATGAGAGTAGGGATCCCGTAGCCTTTGCTCGTTTGTGGGACAGTGAAATAGGGTTTTTTTTTTTAAGTTTCCGTACGTCTGAATAAAAAAAAAATGTATCAACATCGGCAATCGTCCGTCGTAGAACCAAAATTCGAAGACATGTGACATCTACCAACCCGCACTGGGCTCGCGTGGTGGATTACGGCCTTATGCGTGATGACGGCCCACTCCCTCTCACAGAGAGGAGGTCTATATCCTGGCAGTAGGAACATTATAGGCGGATTATTTTTATGCTAACCGCTCTAATATGCACGATCGGTAGATTTTAGATAGGTATAATACGCAATTACCTGAAAATATAGTCAAAATATGCATATGCCAACGCACACATAATATGTATTCACATAAAATCCTGTCTCTAGTCATAACACACATAATTATGTTTGTTTCCAGTATTCACCCTATTCCTGGTGGTGCTGGGCTCCATGATGACCAGCGCTGGGAGAGACTGCTTTTGTCCCTTAAACTACGACCCCGTGTGTGCCACGAATGGAGTCACCTACGGCAACTCCTGCCAGTAAGTTTTATCATCATCTGCGTAGCTTTTTCCCAGCTATGTTGTAGTCAGCTTTCGGTCTAACCGGATATAGCTGAATACTAGTATTATACACGGAGCAACTGCCGGTCTGACCTCCATAACCCATTTACTGGGTAACACGATACACCTTGGCAAGACTGGTTGTCGGGTCGTCGTCAATCCGGTTTTTGCCAGAACCAAATGCTTAACGTGCTTTCCGAGGCATGGAGGAGTGTCAGTTTGTAATGGATGGAAACCAATCCCCGGACCAACCTCGGCAAGCGTTGCTTCACCTGTGTGTGTAAAATTAATTATATTTATACTAGCGGACCCGACAAACGTTGTCCTGTCTGAACGATCCTAGAACCCGACTTCAGCGCCATCTACCGGGTCCAATTGTGTTTTAAAACCACCCAGAAATCCACACACACAAAATTTCATCTAAATCGGTCCAGCCGTTCAGGAGGAGTTAGGTGACAAACAAACGTACAGAAGCCCCAACATAAATCAACTAAGGATCTCTGTATATTTTGGCAGCTGTTCTAACGTAGTAGAGGGAAGTTTTGTGGCTGTTATTTTCGTATATATTGTGGTGTGTTACGACTTCCACGCGAACGAAGTCGCGGGCAGAAGCTAGTTTAAAAACAAGTGTCACATTAGTCACATCACTCTAGTATTCTCCGAAGATGACGTCAGAGTGACATGCATAAAATATAGTAAACTCACATTTTACCAGTGGGGCTAAAACGGCCACTTTGGCAGAATCATAATAGGATAATATTATGAATAATATTTGAAATCGTAAAACGGTCACATACTGACAATTCATAATATATTGTCAGTTTGTGACCGTTTTACGATTTAAAATATTATTCATAATATTATCCTATTATGATTCTGCCAAAGTGGCCGTTTTAGCCCCCCAGGTATTTTTTATTTATTTATTTATTTATAGTTAATTAAAACGGTACAACACCAATTACATTAATTAACGTAGAAACATACTTTACTTAAAAACTAACATGGTACAGTAGACTCCCTTGCATACTTTCTCTCACAGAACACCAGACATATACGCATAATTTTACTCCATTCATCCGCAAAAATATCACATTCAGGGTTGGCAGTCAGAAGGGCGTTGAGCATCTTCAAAGTACGACACACGGGGGATTCAGCTCTGGCGACAGTTGTGGCCGAAGGTTGCGCAAACAGATTGTGCCGGCGGCTCGGACGGTGCCCGATGTATTTGTCGGGCACAAATAGTCGACAGAAAAGGCCATGGAGCTCTGGGCGGTCTATACGTCCCCGTAAGGTTTTACAGGCTACCGCGAGCTGATCAAGGCCTCTTCTCACCTCCAACGAGTTAAAACCCAACATCCCTAAAAGATAGTTTGAAGGGTACATATAGGGAAAGAAATGATATAACCTTTGGAATAGGCATCTTAGAAAGGTTTTCTGCACCTTTTCAAGCATCAGAGTTTGGGTCGCGGTATAGGGGTGCCAAACACAGGCACTAGACTCGAGTTTGCTTCGAACCAGAGTGGTGTACAACAGCCTAATAACATTTGGGTTGTGAAAGTCACGAGCATTTCGCAAAACAAACCCCAGGCGCCTGAAAGATTCCTTTGCAAGGGTAGAAACATGATCTTTAAAAGTAAGACAGCGGTCGAAAGTCACTCCTAAGTCCTTTATGTTGGTGACACGAGTAATTACTTCACCACCCAAACTATATTCATAATGAATTGGTCGCAACCCTCTACCGTACGTCATGACGTAGCACTTGCTAGTATTGAAAAATAACTTGTTCACAGTGCTCCACTCAAAGACGGCGTCAATATCTTTTTGTAGGAGTTTGCAATCTTCGCATGTTCTGATGTGTGCGACAAGCTTTAGGTCGTCGGCATATAGAAGGCACTTGGCAAATTTAACATTTGCTATGAGATCATTGATCATGATCAAGAACAGAGGCGGCCCTAACACTGACCCCTGACTCACGCCCGAGCGTGTGTTAAAAGGCTTGGACTCGAAGCAACCATGCAAAAGGTATATCATAATTACCGTGCAACCGGGCATCCCAGGTCGCTACTGTGAATTCCCAAATGGAAAACCCAATATCACTGTGCATAAACTGGGGATTGAACTTAGTACACCACGCTCAGCAGTCACAGCGATCTATGACGCTATCATGTAACTTCTTATGTTCATGGTTAGTTTGGCTACAGATTGGTTTTTTGAGACGGGACAGTAAGGACACGTAGGTACCTTCAGAGCGGTACTACCTCAGGTTTTTCTCGCTCACGCGATACTGCTCGCACAGACTGAGTGAGAGCGAGAGACTGAGTGCGGTGCTGGGCGCCGATAGTTTAGGTAGTTGCTTTTTACGGTGGAAGTAATGGTAATTTGAAAAAAATAAAAAACATAAGACCTGCTTTATAGTTAGTTCTGGGGGGCTAAAACGGCCACTTTGGCTGAATCATAATAGCTGGCTTGGCTGATTCTGCCAAAGTGGCGTTTTAGTTAGTATGCAAAGTATCATGATCTAATTTTAAGTATTTTTTGAATACCAGCGGTTTATTGTTCGGTTTGAAGGTAACTTTGGTTTTTTTTCTATAGAGAAATTTTTATGGAATCGTGTTTTTGTCTAACATAGTACCTAAAATTAATAATCAACTTTACCATATATTTATTTCAAAATTAATGCTGCAGTATTTTCGTCATAACGGAGGATTTAAGGTAGCTACCTACAGGAAAGATTTTTCATTAAAAATGCAATTCATAATGTGTTCATAAGCAGTGTAGAGTCATCTCTGATATTCAAACGCAGATACCAATATTTAGTAAACACTAGTACACTAGTTTTAAATATGTTTTCCTTTTTGTTGTTTTTTCGATAAAGTGTAAATGAAAATAAATTGTATTGTTCTCTTTATTTTCAGGATGAGATGTGCCGGAGCTACGTTGGCGCACAAAGGACCATGTGGCTGTCAGCGATACTAACATAGCATGGTACAAAGACTTGCTAACCATGATATCTTGCATTTGCCTCAACTCTCAACGTTTTGTCTGAATCTCCTAATATTACCAAAAAAATGTTTGGAATAAAATTATTGGCATAACTTATTTGTGTGTTTTTTATTTACCTACATAATAGTACATTACTGCCGCGGCCTGCAAAAGGTTACCTAGTTTGAATTTCCGCGCATTATTTGAGAAAAGTACTTTGTAAGCCTTGGCCGCTGCCAGGTATTAATTGAGGAACTTGAAAACGCACACATACGTGAGTCCGACCAAATGCGACCGTGAGTGCGGCCAAGGCTAGTATAGTACTTTTCTCAAATAACATTATTTGAGAAAAGTACTATAATAGCCGTGGCCGCAGAAATTATTAGAACTAGGTAAATTAATAATTAAAAATTCCTGAATCAGTGACGAAACCTATAATTTTTCACGCGCATCTCTATTTGCAAGCCTTATCGAAATTTAAATAAAATCTTTAGTAATTTACCTCCTTGTTTGCCATCAAATGCCAGTGTCGAAAATGCCTGCCAAGTGCGTGTCGAACCACGCACAATAAAGGGTTCCGTAGTTAAAAAGAATTTACTTATCCCAAAAACAAACATAAAATTGTAATCCAACAAAAAAATATATGATAAAATTACAAATTAACAATTTTTGGACTTTTTCCTTTACTTGTGCTGTAAGACCTTGCTTTTGCCAAATTTCATAATTCTAGGTCAACGGGAAGTACCTACCCTATATAGACCGAGAGGTAAAAATAAATAAATAAATAAATAAATCTAACCGTATCCACGATCGTTATGAAAAATCCTCTGACCTCTTAGTCTAATAGGTTTTGATTTAATTGCGAGTATCAAAATATGTCGCTAAGTTACCGTATTTTTTTATTGCGTTGACTTAGAAGCTTGAATTTTTAAAACTCGAAGAGACCACAGACCTACGTATTTGATATTAATTGATACCTCCACGCGTCAGACAGATAGACAGACAGACAACAAAGTGATCCTATAAGGGTTCCGTTTTTTTCTTTTGAGGTACGGAACCCTAAAAAATGTTTGAGAATGTGCAAACGGCGTTCTATTTTTTATGACCACGCATAACTTTTTACAGAGTCGTCCGATTTAAAATAGTTTTGTTTTATTCCAGAGGGTTTTATTCCGAAGGTCTCCAAAAATAATTTTTGCTTGCGTAGTTTTTCAGTTAGCTTCAATAATACGTATTTTTTCACCACTTTTAAATGTATGACGTTCTAGTTTATTTTGCAGGTAGTGGTATTAGAATTTGTGTTGGGTAGGTATCACAACTAAAAAGTGAAAGTTTCGGAAGTCAGTGGCAAAAAGTAAAGTAGTTTTTGGAAGTCGGTTGTATTTTTTTTGTAAAAAAGTTATAAAAGACAATCGAACACAACTTTTTTTTTTTTTGACATCCACGCAGAAGGAGCCGCGGGCAAAATTTAGATGGTGCATATTGAAAGTTTTTGATAATAATGCCCGCATTGAACGTGTTAATAATCTTTATTGCATTCAATTATCAATTTACAAATAAATTGCAACGCATCCGATTCCAATTTCCTCGAATTAAAGACCAACATACACAATATATTGGCGCCAAATGTTGGCGCGTCACTTGACCAACATTGGTGTCAACTGAAATTGTGGCTGCTTTGTATAAAAGACACTCGAACACAAGTTATTCATTAGTCGTGAGCAAATTGAGATTTCGCAAGGACAACATGAAACTTACTTTGGGTAAGCCCTTTAACAATATTTTATTTTAATACGAAAATATGCCTTTTTTTTTGTCATTATGTGGCAACATTTTCAACGTTTTCGCACTTTTCCAGTTAAAATCGAAGGATATATATGTTTCTTGTATTCCCTATAATTTGGAGTTTGTTGCGCCACTTCTTGCCAGCGAAAACACTAGGAAGTGGTGCAGGGCGAGCACTTTGGAGGACTGTCTTATGTCATTTTGACGTTCAAGAAAGCCTATTTTGAATAAATGCCTACTTTGAATAAATGACTTTAAATTTTGATTTTATGAAGGTTTGTATGACACAAGAAGTGATCATAATAACTATGTATTATTGGCATGTCAACTGTAAGATATTGCACTACCGAACTAACATCATAATTGGCTGATTATGTTTATGCTAACCGCTCAAATATGCACGATCAGTAGATTTTAGGTATAATAAGCAATTACCTAAAAATAATTATAGCCGAAATATGCAAATGCGTACGCACACTATAGACCGGATTTTATGCGAATACATACATAGGTATATTATTCGCATAAAATCCGGGCTCTAGTCATAACACCCATATCTTTGTTTCCAGTATTCACCCTATTCCTGGTGCTGATGGGCACCATGATGACCAGCGCTGAGAAACCCTGCAACTGTATCTTGGTCTACGACCCCGTGTGTGGCAAAGATGGAGTCACCTACGGCAACTCCTGCCAGTAAGTTGTATCATCATCTGCCTAGCTTTTTCCTAGATATGTTGGAGTCAGCTTCTCATCTAACTGGTTGTATGTGGTGGATAATTATTTGTATGTTTATTTTTAGCCAAATTTAATTATCTCGTCATCATAACGTAGAAATTAAGATAGAAAAAGTATTTAATGAGACTCGCACGGGAAGAACGCAAACTAAATACGTAATCCCGGTTTCCAGCACGAGCGGAGCGGGGACTCCGTTTAAGGCCGCGTTTCCACTGACGCGGAGCTGGGCGGAGCGGAGACGTGCAGGAATCGTCCAATTACAGACGAGACAAGAGACGCGATGAGGATTTCAACCATTATGATTGGTCGATTCCTGCACGTCTCCTCTCCGCTCCGCCCAGCTCCGCGTCAGTGGAAACGCACCCTTACTCGCAAAAGTAAAGTGCATACTTCTATTTCCACCAACAAATAGTCCATTAGTATGCAGTTTACTCTTGCGAGTTAAACGGTAGCTCCGCTCGCGGTGGAAACCAGCCAGTGAGTATGGTGCAAACATAGAAGAATACTAAAAATAAAAAATCGGTCAAGAGCGACTCGGACTCGCGCACCGAGGGTTCCATTCCGATTTCTGAAAAGTGTGATAATTAGAGCCATCGTTAAATTTTTCCTGTAATCTTTACATAAACTTTAAGTTTTAAATATTTTTCCTTTTTTTTTTGTTTATATTATACGATAAAGTGTTATAAAAATAAATAAGACGCGTATGTATTAATTGTATTGTTCTCTTTATTTTCAGGATGATCTGTGCCGGAGCTAAGTTGGCGTACAAAGGACCATGTGGCAGTTATGGATATTAACATAACATGGTACAAAGACTTGATAACCACGATATCTTGTGTGTGTCTCAACACTATCTCTCACTGTCTGAATCTCCTAATATTACTAAAAAAATGTTTGGAATAAAATTATTGGCTTAATTGATTTGTTTTTATTTACCTACATAATAGTACATTACTGCCGCGGCCTACAAAAGGTTACCTAGTTTGAATTTCCGCGCATTGTTTGAGAAAAGTACTATACAAGCCTTGCCCGCAGCCAGGCATTATTGGATGAACCATTCGTGAGTCCGACCAAATGCGACCGTTAGTGCGGCCAAGGCTAGTACTTTTCTCAAATATGTGCAGATATAAAAACTAGTTAAATTAATAATAATTATAAATTCCAGACTATTAGGTACCAATAATTTTCACGCGCCAATAATGTTCATTTGTTTCGATTTTACTTTAAAAGCTCTATTTGCAAGCGTTACCGAAATAAAATCTTTAATAAGTTACCTACTTGGTTGCCATGAAATGCCAGTGTCGAAGAAAAAGTTCGTTCCATTTTTAAATTACACGACAGATATGAGTTTTCATACTCTCGAGGTGCTCCTATTGTCACTAATTCAGAATCTGATTAGGGGATCCTATTGAAATCGAGGGAAATCCTCAAATTTTATAGGCACATAGCGAACTGGGTATTTTTTTATAGTAACTCGTACATTTGCTCTCGGAAAGCACCATTTAGTGCAGTAGAACTGATGATGAAGACCACAGAAGGCCAGTGGAACTCTCAATAATAAGCAGTTATTTCACGGGTTGCGATTCGATTACTCTAATATGGTTGCTAAGTAATTTATGCTTGTCACAATGGTGAAATGGAACTGATGTTGAGTTCACGATCAGCTCCAGTTCTCCTGTTCTTATTAGGAGAACTCCGCAACAATTAACGTTCCTGCATCGGGAAAAGCAATATTTTGTAAAAGATGATGAGCAGTTGACTGTTGTCAGTTGGCTATTGTAACTTATATAAATTAACATCTGACCTGTGGCGGTATCTACATCGCCACATACAAACTACGCATCACAGCATCACATGACATGAAGTCACGCAATCCTGCATCGCGCAATTAGAGTTTACCACGCGACTAGCATATATACAACGTCCCGACATCAACCGTCGGGCAGTAGCCCACCAGATACAACACCGTCTGGTCGGAGGATCCTCCCTCTTCTATGGAGGATGAGTGAACTTTACACCCTGTTCCTCATGCTTCTATAGACCCACTAAAAAGTCAAAAACTTTTTACAAAAAAAATTAGCAGACCAAAAAAAAAACACTTGCCATGCCTACCACGTCTGCGGCAGGCATGGTAACCTCTGTCGACAACGTGGCAAACGAAGAGCGACACAAGTACTATTTATTATTATTATAATAGGTCCGGGAAAAAGTTTTTTCGTATTATAGAATGTATGAACTTGTAATAAAATCTCTTTGGCTATACTATTTGTATCTGGCTGGTTTTGGTATCATTGAAAGTTTAAATTTTAAAGAACATAATTCCAAATTCAAATTAGGAAAATGTGTGATTTTCATTTGTTTTTCGTACTGTCAAGATGAGTGAATCTAATGAAGAAATTCGATACATTTTAAATTTTACTATAAAAAAGGTAAAAATGCAACGCAAGCCGCGAAAAAAATTTGTGATGTTTATGGACCTAGTGCAGTGTCTGTGAGAGTAGCACAAATTTGGTTTAAGCGTTTTCAATCCGGAAATTTTGATGTCAAAGATGCACGTCGCTCTGGTCGCCCTATTACGGATAAAATGGATGCCATTTTTGAAAAAGTGGAACAAAATCGGCATATCACTATTTACGACGTAGCTGAAGAACTGGGAATTGACCACAAAACAGTTTTGACCCATTTGGCAAATGACACATAACTAAATAATAAAGTATGAAAAAAAAATGTTTTGAATTTGTATATAAAATACGAAGGAACTTTTTCCCCGACCTAATATATCCAGAGATTTGAAGCCATGTTAGTATAATTTAGGTGAACGGACAAGTAATGTTAGTCAAAATATTGTCATTTCTCAGAGCTAATTGTTGATAATTATCGGAAGGCAATGCGTATAAAACCTGGGAACAATTGGAGATGACATCAGTCAGTACAAGGCAGTGGTCGGTTGGAAAACATGAGGTGCTTACTCGGTAAGTGATAGCTAATAAGTTTCCAAGTGTTATCGTGCTACCAGTAACTGGTGTGGTCAGGATAAGCTCCAAAAATACTGGTATTCAGTGGCATCCGATAAGAATGGAAGGCGACCCCAACATAGTTGGTAAAAGGACAGTTAGCCGACGTTTTCAACGCTCTGCTTAGCGCCGAGAGTTGAAAATCCAACAGTGTGTTTTTTCGACGCGCTGGGGGGCACACTGTAGTTGTTAGGTTGGATTTTCGAACTCTCAGTGCGCGATAAAATCCCGCCGCGATCAATGCCGCGATATTTTTACGTCTGTGCGAACGTCGGCTTAGATGATGATTGACTCTCTTGTCGGTCTGGTGCTCGCAAAAGCGACTGCTTTGCATAAGAGCCTGGGTTCAATATCCAGATCAGGCAAGGTGTTATATTGGGTTTTCTCAATGTCATTTATTTAATCGAACCTCATGTAATTCCCATTTTGCTTTCCAAAAAATATTATTCACTTTAATATAATGAATGTGTCTCTTTTTGTGAACCCCAAATATTTCATATTTTGGGGTTATTTAAAAAATACTAAATAGCCCAGTAACTGCGACTAACTTGAATGTAAAATTAAAAATGCTTGAGCTAGTTGGTACTGAACCATGCGTCATGTTCGTGAACGGGCGCCGTCAGTTGGGACTGGTCGTCTCTTAGCTGCCACGGCTTATTTTTGGTTAAGTTTTTATCTTTTTATTACGGACGCTTTTAACGTGCACGTCTTTCTACAATGTTCTCGCGTGTATATTTTCAACATGAACGATGTAACCAATATTTTGTAAAAATATTTTGATTTAAAAGAGTGTAGTCCGTGGAGTTTCTTGCCCGTTCTTCACCATAGCAACTAGCTTCATCTTTCTGACTGACCGACCCCTTGACAATTCAAAAGTGTCTGTAATTGGTTTATTTGAGATAAATGCTTAGAGTTTGAGTTTTGACTTTGTAGCGATAACCGGTCGCTGCCGCGAACGCTGATGCTTCGTTTCACGACAGCCCACGACTATGCAATACACGTTTATTTAGCTTGGCTTTATATGATTGACTAGCTTTTGCCCGCGGCTTCGCCCGCGTGGATGTCGGAAAATATCCCAAGGGAACCTGCTCCCGGGAATTCCTTCCTTATTCCTTGTCTACATTATAAAGGGAACCTCTGTACAAAATTTCAGCTTTCTAGGTCCAAAGGTTTGGGCTGGGCGTTGATGAGTCAGTCAGTCAGTCAGTCAGTCAGGACTTCTCTTTTTATTTATATTATAGAAGATAGATCACGTAAGCGGGATCGTTCAGTGCGACACACGGCCACGCTGCGCACGGATGCGTGGCGTCAGTACATTTATATAGAAGATAGATCACGTAAGCGGGATCGTTCAGTGCGACACACGGCCACGCTGCGCACGGATGCGTGGCGTCAGTACATTTATATAGAAGATAGATCACGTAAGCGGGATCGTTCAGTGCGACACACGGCCACGCTGCGCACGGATGCGTGGCGTCAGTACATTTATATAGAAGATAGATCACGTAAGCGGGATCGTTCAGTGCGACACACGGCCACGCTGCGCACGGATGCGTGGCGTCAGTACATTTATATAGAAGATAGATCACGTAAGCGGGATCGTTCAGTGCGACACACGGCCACGCTGCGCACGGATGCGTGGCGTCAGTACATTTATATAGAAGATAGATCACGTAAGCGGGATCGTTCAGTGCGACACACGGCCACGCTGCGCACGGATGCGTGGCGTCAGTACATTTATATAGAAGATAGATCACGTAAGCGGGATCGTTCAGTGCGACACACGGCCACGCTGCGCACGGATGCGTGGCGTCAGTACATTTATGTTCGCATAATTCGTCAAAATGTAGGGAACAGCTGATTTTTTTTTCGCGATTTCAGGTTTTGGTCCCACAGTAAAAGTTGTTCATAATGATGAGTACAATGACCCCTTAAAATATTGCCACTGTTTACGCTTACACCCTGTATTATTAATTAGTATTTAAAACTGAAATGGTTATGTTCACTATAACTAAAGTTATTTAAAACTTGTTTCACGTTTTAAACAACTTTAGTGGTACTTATATTAATTGTTGGATAATAGTTTGTGCTCGCGAGGTCTACTGTTCGCAGTACTACTAATGAATGGTCGTTTTCAAAAGTAAAACAAAAATATCTGAAAACTGTAATGTTTTCAGTACTAGTGGCACTGGGTGTGGTGATGACGTACGTGTCGGCCACTGCGCAGAGGTTGGAGAAACAGTATTGCGACTGTCCGGACGTGCTGGACCCGGTGTGTGGCCGCAACTACAGGACCTATCCTAACGAATGCACGTGAGTGTCTGGGTACAGTCCGCCCTTTTTTTTTTTTTTTTTTTTTTGAGGGTGGGAAATCATCAAATAACTTCTCCCGCTCTGGGTGGAGCAGAAGGGCGTGTCAGACTTTTACTGACTAAAACCCACCCGTGTTCCTTCAGTTGCCTATGCCAGGGCCGCGGTAACCCCTTCGGACAACCCGCGACCCCAGCGACGTCGGCCCTATTGGACCCCGTCACTTGCTGACATCTCTTTGAGGCGCGCGTGGATTCAACGCGCCGTTGACTCGGGCCTGGTCCTTACCGGACGGCGAGCTACCCGCTGCTCACCGTCCGCAGGCCCGCGCCTACGGTGGCCGGACATCGCCCCGCGATTCCCGCCGCCCAGGGCGTCTCCTGCGGCGACTGAGGGCGTGAGGCTGCCTCTCCCTCACGCGTTCCACCTCCTCCTTCGCGAGCATCACGTCCGCCCTGAGGGCACTTGGTTGAGTGATGAAACCTGACTATAGGTAACATGGGTACAAATAAAAAACTCACCTACTCAGTACTTACTAATTGACTAACTTATAAACGCATAGATTCCTTTTATGATGTAGACATGATAGGGAATAATAATAATTACAGTCTTGTAGACTATTTTCCTCGACTGTGACTTTTAATAATTATTTAGCAAAGACTACCACACCATCATTTTGTCTGTGGTTTATTGTGGTAGGGTGCTTACATAAAGAAAGGTTTCTCGGTAGGGGCGGGTCGGTATAGATCGGTGCAGGTATTCATTTCTATGTTATGTTATGCGCTCACTTGAAAATAAACAGATTTAAACTTGTGGGTTAGAAAGCGACAAGTTTAGTTTGGTAGTTGGGGCGATGCAGGAGCTGGTGGCGGTACCGGGGCTGGTGTTGCTGGAGCGGCGGGAATCGCGGGGCGATTTCCGGCCACCGTAGGCGCGGGCCTGCGGACGGTGAGCAGCGGGTAGCTCGCCGTCCGGTAAGGACCAGGGGGCCTACTCCCTAAGCACGAAGCCCGTAGTTTCGGCCTTCGTTACGGGCGTTTCTTACTCCGTATCACTTACGGATTCATGATTGGTTCGGGGCCCGAACAAAGTATGAATGACAACATTATTTGCCAGTTGTCCCTACTCCCGGTGTCTTTTTGCCCGTCCGAAAAATTTAACTTTTACACTTGTTTTGATGGATCGTAATGTCAGACGGACGGATGAACGGACGGACGGAAAGACGGACGGGGTTAGGGAGTAAGCCCCCAGGCCCGAGTCGACGGCGCCTTGTGTTCCACGCGCGCCTCAAAGAGATGTCAGCAAGTGACGGGGTCCAATAGGGCCGACGCCGCTGGGGTCGCGGGTTGTCTGAAGAGGTTACCGCGGCCCTGGCATAGGCAACTGAAGGAACACGGGTGGGTTTTAGTCAGTAAAAGTCTGACACGCCCTTCCGCTCCACCCAGAGCGGGAGAAGTTATTTGATGATTTCCCACCCTCAAAAAAAAAAAAAACCTTCCATTTTTCTCCTTATAACAATATTTTATGCAGTCAGTCCATTATTTTGACTTATTATAACTATAATGTTTATTTGTATACGCTAATACACTAGGTCCCTGTTTATGCAAGCGATAATTTATTTTATTGATATTATGCATTGATGAGCACGTCCGTATGCGTTGAATGCAAAATAATTAATTAAAGAATATAGGGTGACTATCACACACTTAGTCTTACCTGACTGTATTTGTTTGCAGTTTGGCCTGTAGCAAGACATTGAAAGCCTACGATGGAGAATGCGTCAGAACAGCTGCCTTCCTCAGACGATTAAAAAATAAATGAAAATCTTTATTTCATACAAAAACCTTCTTTCTTGCTTAAAAACTAGGTCGCATGAATTTCAATGAATAAAGGTCATACAGATATAGAAAAGCCTGACTCCCAAACTAGGAGATACTGTGACTTAGGAGTCAGTGTTCTGCTGTCAATTAGATACCAAAAACCTTTTGTAAAAAAGTGTGGTTATATCGTATGCATGGCAAAAAACAGGTTTGAAAGTACAAAGAAATTATTTCAAAAGATAGTCTGATTTTTAATTTTACGGAATTCTGACCTTCAGTAGTCAATAATAAAACGGTTCTACTGAAAACGGAATGCCAAGCGAAATTAAAACAAAATCTTTCTTGAATTTCGGGTTTCAGTTAGAAAAACTAAAACTTTAAAATTGACTGATCATTTTAAAACGGTAATCATATTTTTTATTATCAAATTATTAAAGTAACAACAATTGGTAAGGTAATTATTTTTCTTTCACAGGAATCTGTCCACTAATCCTTATGTTAAAAGCCTTTTTTAGTAATACCTTTTTGTTTGTAAAATCTTCGCTTCTTGTAACTACAGGCAGACAACGATGATGATATTAGTGAAAATGATACCTAAATAAATATTTAAATTTAAAAATATGTTTTTTTATTACTTTTTTCTCTCATTTATACATATAAAATTATTATTTTAGTTAGTGTGCATTCAGCACAGAAAAAACACTATTTGCATTGTCCTAGTTTACTTGATCTCATTCTCTTTCATAGTTTTCATATTTTTTTGTTATTTTATACCATTCCTTCAGGCATTCTCCTCTCTAATTTTGGTACTGACATCGTGAATCGTAAATAGCAATAACTTTATATTTTAATACTATAATATTACTTAATATTATTTATAGATTTTTACAATGAATGAATTTCTGACTGAAGTACCTATCTACTCTTTCGGATCAGACGGGGATTTTTTTTAAACATTGTATAATCTATAACCTATTTAAAAAGCAAATTAATTAATTCCGTCGCAATTGATAGTAATTTACGTAAATTATTGAGTGCAAAAGACCTGTTATCTATCTTCATTGCTATGTATAAAATACTCTCTAAGCGTCAAATTGTCACTAGTCGTGAAATTGTGAGTTTACAAAGAAAACATGAAACTAGCTTTGAGTGAGTAATTTTTACATTATTTTTATCAGGCATTAGTTCGTAGTCTATTCTTTGAATAAAGTTTAACAGCACAATCGTGGATAAACTTTGGTTAAACCATTCATATCTTCCTCCCCAGTATTCACCCTGTTCCTGGTTTTGATGGGAGCCACGATGAGCAGCGCTGCAAACTGCCGCTGTAGCAGGAAGAAGGAGCCCGTGTGTGGCACAAATGGGATAACGTACTATAACTGGTGCCTGTAAGTGTTACCTATATTACTCTAAACCCTTGCCTGTAAGTGTTACCTTTATCACTCTAACCCGTGCCGGTAATTGTTACTTATATTACTCTAACCCGTGCCTGTAAGTGTTACCTATATTACTCTAACCCGTGCCTGTAAGTTTTACCATATTACTCTAACCCGTGCCTGTAAGTGTTACCTATATTACTCTAACCCGTGCCTGTAAGTGTTACCATATTACTCTAACCCGTGCCTGTAATTTGTTACCTATATTACTCTAACCGGTGCCTGTAAGTGTTACCTATATTACTCTAACCCGTGCCTGTTAGTGTTACCATATTACTCTAACACGTGCCTGTAAGTGTTACCTATATTACTCTAACCCGTGCCTGTAAGTGTTACCATATTACTCTAACACGTGCCTGTAAGTGTTACCTATATTACTCTAACCCGTGCCTGTAAGTGTTACCTATATTACTCTAACCCGTGCCTGTAAGTGTTACCTATATTACTCTAATCCGTGCCTGGAAGTGTTACCTATATTATTTCCTTATTCATGGTATTTAATATTTCGCAGCCAACTAGCTTAATTAGCCGTTTAGTTAACAGCCTATTTTTGCTCGTGACTGTACCTAAAACATTTTGGTTTCTAGCTCTCAGTGAAAACTTTTAGGGCCTATTTCACGATGCCCGAATATCCACACTACTCACCGAATAAATTCAAAAATTGAACAGAATGGGGCAGGGCCTGTTTCACCATCTACGATTAAGTTCCTATTAACTTACTTGGAAAATAATTGAATGCAAAATCTGTACCATTTTTGAATTTATTCAGTAAGTAGTAGCTACTCAGAGGGGCAATTCTCGTACCTAAAAACGTTCACAATCTCATGCCAGCGTCAATCAAATGTCAAAAATGTAGGTAACAAACGCTATACAATTTGTGACAGATTGAGACTGAGATGAGAATGCGAACGTTGTTAAAAATACGAGAATTGCCCCTCAGATGTCGTGAAATAGGCTCTTAGTGTTGTTATGTTGCATGTTTACAACATGAGTGAGATAAATTGCCTGGCGATTCAGGCCTACTATGAGACTAGCATCTCGGCGCATGGACATTCTCGCTTCTCAACGGTTGACAAACTACTCTTGTCACAAATCTTTAGGCCGCGTTTCCACTGACGAGGAGCTGGGCGGAGCGGAGCGGAGACGTGCAGGAATCTTCCAATTACAGACGAGACAAGAGACGCGATGAGGATTTCAACCATTATGATTGGTCGATTCCTGCACGTCTCCGCTCCGCTCCGCCCAGCTCCGCGTCAGTGGAAACGCACCCTTACTGTGGTGCCGATTCTGTTGTGCACAAACTAAACTTAATTTAGGCTATTGCTAACTTTTTCTCTCTAATGAAACAAGAAAGAGACGGACGTAAATTAGAGCTGTCAAATTAAGTTTAACTCATATTTCCGTACAAAAGACGACACGTGAAAACGTGTCGACTAAAAACACGGTGAAGCGCAAGGCGTACACTAGTTTGACATAATATCTAACTTAGTTCATATCTATAGCCGTCCTTTTCTCGCGCTGCCTGTTAGTAAAAGATAGCGAGTCTATAGTTTTAGTTTATCTGTTGAACAAGAGAATCGGCATCATTGTCATTCGACTCTTCTCAGATGTGCTGATCGCGTTCATCTTCATTGGTGACACTCGCCTAGTCGTTCTTATATGTATTACATAGACAGTTTTATTTGTTTTCAGAGCTCGATGTGATGGCGAGCCCTTACAACATTACGGGCGGTGTTCGAAATATATTTGAACGTTCAAAAATGTGATGAATAAAATTGTATTCTTATGTATTTTAAAATATTCATGCTTATCATAAATGTCTTATTAATATAACTATGTGTTAAAATCCGTTTTTCTAGCGTGGTTATAATGGTAACTTCCGTTTTCTGGGTAGTTGCCGTAAACCAATAATTTCCTAAACTAAAACACAAAAAAAAAAAAAATACATAATACATGTTTTTTTAGAATAAGTTAGATTATAAGATTAAAGATAAGTCCTCATATCTACCTACTATCTTTATTTTGCTGTGCCCGACAGGGTCCACGATTGTTATTTGTAAGCTAATGTTTACCATCTAATCATAATAATATACATTGTGGAATGCAATAAAGTCATCATCTTCCCGCCCCTGTCCAATGTCACGTGGAGTCGGTGCAACACGTTTTCTTCTTCCATTCTCCCCTGTCAACCGTCACGCTATCATTCACTCCCTTCTCTTTCATATAACTCCTCACGCAATCCATCCATATTTTCTTTGGCCTCCCATACATTGATATATGTTACGGTCAATTCTCCAACTGCAAATTTAAGTTTGTAATCCCAAAAAAATTTTTTTTTAGTGATAAAATTACTATTTTCGGACGTTTTCCTTTACTTGTACTGTGAGATCTTGCATCTTCCCAAATTTTATGATTCTAGGTCAATGGTAAGTAGGTACCCCTATAAGTTTTGGTCTATTTGTGAGTATCAAAATAAGTCGCTTACATGGCCGTATTTTTTTATTGCGTTGACTTAGAAGCTTGATTTTTTTTGAGCTCCAAGGGCTTACGTATTTGATATTAGTTTCAACTTCATACCTCTACGCGTTCCTGAGAAAAAGGGTCTTGAAAGACTGACAGACAGACAAATGGACAACGAAGTAATCCTATAAGGGTTCCGTTTTTAGGGTTCCATACCTCAAAAGGAAAAAAAGGAACCCTTATAGGATCACTTGTCTGTCCGTCTGTCTGTCTGTCTGTCTGTCAGTCTGTCAAGACCCTTTTTCTCAGGAACGCGTGGAGGTATCTGCGTAGGTCTGTGGTCTCTTGAAGTCCTAAAAAACTGAAGCTTCCAAGTCAATGCAATAAAAACATACGGTCATTTATGCGACATATTTTGATACTCGTAAGTAAATCAAAACCTATAGGGTACTTCCCGTTGGTCTAGAATCATGAAATTTGGCATGAAGGAAGGTTGTACAACACAAATAAAGGAAAAAGTCCGAAAATTGTTAATTTGTAATTCTATCACATAAATAAAATGTTCAAGTCTGTCAGTCTGTCAAAACCCTTTTTCTCAAGGACGCGTGGAGATATCAAGTTGAAATTTACATTAAATAGGTAAGTCTATGGTCACTTAGAGTTCTAAAAAAATTAAGCTTCTAAGTCAACGAAATAAAAAAATACGGCCATTTTGCGACACATTTTGATACTTGCAACTGTCGCAAGTAAATCAAAACCTATAGGGTACTTCCCGTTGACCTAGAATAATGAAATTTGGCAAGAAGCAAGGTCTCCCAGCACAAGTAAAGGAAAAAGTCCGAAAATTGTGAATTTGTAATTTTATGACTAAAAAAATTTTTTTTGGGATCCAATGTTAAGTTTGTTTTTGGGATAAATTCTTTTCAACTACGGGAACCTTCATTGTGCGTGGTCCGACACGCACTTGGCTGGTTTTATTTTCCTTTTTTAGAGTTCCGTAGTACCTACCTCAAAAGGAAAAACGGAACCCTTGTAGGATCACTTCGTTATCCGTCTGTCTGTCAGTCTGCCAAGACTCTTTTTGTCAGGTACGCTATGTTCACTACACTATCCATTCACTCATCATTCATTTTGTTTTGTTAATTTTTTCAATAAGAAAATAAGTAAAGTCTGGCGGCCCTGGGATCTTGGACTATATATTTATATTCCTACTTTTAGGTACTAACCTACTGTTACATTTTCAGTTCGAGCTGCAGTTGTGTCGAAAAGTCCAGTCACGCGACAATTGCACGAAAACTAAGTCATCCATTGTTCTAAAACAAAATTCGTATGATAGTCTAGTCTATCCACTTTAAGAAACAGTCATCAGTTTCTTGTCCTTTCATAGAAATTGTGACGTTTAATAAACAAGTTATGCGGATGTGACGTTCAATAAACAAGTTATGCGTGCTGTGGTAGGGGTTGCGCAGTGGGCGGATTGTGGAGTGGTGCGCCACACTCAGTCTGGTCCGAGCGGCCGTTATGACAACACGCCTAACGCAGTGATATTGCAAACAGTGTTTTATTGTGATACCTAAACCTAACCAAAACCAAGACACCACAAGTGGCGACGAGGATTAAGGTATGTCGTGCATAAAATTTAAAATTAAAACAACCTAATGGTTGCGAGATATGTTGGCAAGTTAACGAATGAGGTTTCATGTAGTTTAAGTTTCCCCTGAATAATTTGTGGTAAAACATAGCATATATTCATGAAACTACCAATACCTAAGAGTGTACCTAGTGCTCTTAAGAAAATACACATGAAATGACAGTAAATAATCGTGAAAACCGTGAATGTCATTTTGAGCATCATCATCATCGTCAAATCAAATCAAATCGTCAATCATTCGTGAGTGGCATTTAATTTTCTTTGTTTATTTACTGTGAATATCTAGTCACGAATAAAAAAAAAATGTTTACTTACCTACCTACATTTCACTTTAAACATCTAAAAAAAAAACAAAATAATAATGACCTCATTTGTTGATATGTGCCAACTAAACTATAACGAAATTGCCAAAAAGGCAAATGAGTCGTGGAAAGTGCGAAACTGATAGATTATGTGGTTAATCGGTATCAAAACATTACACGTAATTTGGAAAGGTAAACTATTAAATGAATAGTGGGTACCTAAACTGATAGATTATTTGGTTAATCGATATCATAACATTACGAAGTAATTTGAAAAGGTAAACTATCAAATGAATAGTGGGTACCTTTAAGCTAAATAAGCTTAAATAAATCCAATGGGTACCTTACCTGGATACCTGGTACCTTAGTGGATAAAAAACGAACTAGCTAAGTTGTTAGTGCTAGAAAAAACATATTGGTATGAATTAAATAGTGAACTGCTAAAATCAGTAAATAAAAACAAAACTATTATAAGCAATGTCAAACAACAAACAAAAGACAATAGTAGCAGATAGCCCAAAGTAATCTTGAAAACATTTCTTACATTTTCACAATTTGCAATGTGAAAATATCAAGTGAGTTACCTATTTAATCACGCTATACCTGTGGTCGACAAACCACGGACATTGGTAGATAATCATATATACATTTTTGCAAATATAGACTACAAAATCCAAATACGTTATTAATCCCCAAGAACGAGATTTGAACAGAAATTGGGTCAGCGTTAGTGAAAATAAAAACCAATTAGGTTTTATCAAAATAATTTTCTCGAAATTTAAACATTATCATAACACCTTTTAGTGTTACAAGAAACTTATAATTTGAATATAATTTTTAAAGTTTCATATTTATAATAAACACTTTAAAGATTGCAAAGTAAAATATTTCGAAATATATTCGATATTTTGAAAATAACAATATTTGTTTGGTCTACTTTCCAAGCAATATTATTTCATTGATCTTATAAGATTAATTATCAGTTAAATACATATATACATAATAAGATTAATATCAGTTTTCACTATAGTTACGCTGTAATAATAATACTATAAATTTGTTGTTCTGTTTGAAATGGAACAGTTGTTTTTGAATGTCTTTCGTTGCATTTTAAATGAGTTATTGTTAATGTGGTAATTCAGTTAAGTCTGAATGGTACCAGATAAATAGGAAAACATGTAAGTAGCTATACATGTAAGTAGCACAATTAATTTATGCAAAAATACAAGTTACTAAATTACTGAAACAAAACAAAAAGAATGTACTCTGGCTATGAAAACTAGTAACATATATTGAATAATATAAAACCAATTTCAACATTTCTTCCTTACTAAACATAGACCTTACTGAAGTTTCTATATTGAAAATTGAAACATAATAATAATAGTTATAAAGTGGGTAGCTCAAAATAAAATGAAAAAATATGCAAAACTAAATAAAATCATAAAAAGATGCAATAAGGAATAAAAAAAAAACGCGGTTCAAATATAATGAAAAAACTTGTTTTGCTACTAAATAAATCCAATAACTACCAAATTAAATGAGAAGACAGTAAGAACATCTATGAGATTGACACTCAACGCTTACTCTGAAATTCAGGTAGAAGAGTCAATGCAGTCACTTTATACTAGGTATGTGAGGTCTGGAAAAAAACTAATTCAGAAGCATATCCTTGCTGCAAATGAGTTAGTGGACATGTGCAAATCTAATGCAGACAAGTGGACTCACCAACTCTCAGCAGCTCTCATTGTTCTTTGCTAAGGAAATCCAAACTTGCCACTCTCCAAACTGAGGCAACGGAGAACCCGTCCCAGTTAGGAAGTGTTTGGGTCTGTATCCCCAATCAGGATACACCAGGCATTGAACAAGGTCCATTGCAAGTAGCTCAGTTAAAAACTAGTTCTCTTCCTTGTAAGTAGTAAAGTTTTACTGCTCCATTATGTTTTCTGATAGTTTTGGAAAAGGGGTTATGGAAATTACTTTGCAACAAACTGAGTCATTCTTCTCAAAATTATTGTATGCCACAGGCTTCCTACAAATACATAGTTTCATCAGTTTTGAATACATTTATGACCCTAATGCCATTATTACTCTAATAGTTTTTAAATGACAAAAGGTGATATCAAAACAAAAAAGAAGTAATGAAAGAATAAACTGTTTGGACACAGAACGTGAACACAAGGTCAAGTCATTTTAGTGACACGAACCATTGCAGTTAAATTGCATGAAAATAATATTGTGTGTGCTGGTTCACTAATCCTAATCAAAAGTTGTATTCAATCAAAAACTCGTAAAGACAGTTGAATTATCTGTTGAACATACCTGTGAACTTTCTTGTGTTGTGCTAGTTAAGCACGTCATAATATACCATGTGCGTTGACAGACCCCCAAATTATTAAATATTGGTACAGCTAATAATATATATATAGGTCAGCAATTAATGTTTTGGCAAAACTTGAAACTGAATGTTTTGGCAAAACTTGAAACTGTAAATAAAGAAGTAATTATGTGTGGTGACATCAATATTTAAAAAAAAAAAAACGCTAAGCCGTTGGTCCCGGCTGTAATTCGTGAAACTTTGACAGTCGTTACGGGTCGTCAGAAGCCCGAAAGTCTGACAACCAGTCTAACCAAAGGGTATTGTATTACCCAGTAACTGAAGGTGAGATAGCAGTCGCTTCATGTAAAATACTGGTGTTTGACTTCATCCAGTTGGACTGGAAGTCGACCCCAACATGGTTGGGAGAAGGCTAGGCAGATGGTATTACTTTGTTTAAATACTTCAAATTGACCATGTTTTAACTTACCAATATAAAAAGTGCAGATACAATCAGACCACATCTGTTTATTTAAATAAAATTAAAAGCACTTTAATTTGTAAAGTAAGTGATCAAAATCTTGCAATGAATATTTTGAGTATTTTGTTTAATTAATTCTTTCGAGTTCAATAAAACTAAAAAAAAAAACTATCAAGTTATATTTAGTGCCTGGGCAACTAATGCTTGGTTCTTACAAACAAAACAGAATCGTTTTGCTTACCAGTGGTAGCATTTTTATTGCCAAACTGGGAATTTATGTAAATAGATTCGTAAGCTAATTTATTGCCAAACTGGGAATTTATGTAAATAGATTCGTAAGCTAATTTTACCTGTGATCAGGGCTGGGCAAAATATAATATGCTTTGCTTCGATTGAAATACAAAATATTTTGACTCTGTTTATTTAAAATACATTCAGAGCCTTATAACTGTCGTAAGTGCCCTAATGTAAGAACGATTTCAACTTCCACACTTGAATGTGCTAATAATGCTTATATAATTTTGGAATACTTATGGTACAAGTGATAGGTAGTTATAGAGCCCTATAACTCAAATTTATACAAGCATACAAATAGACAAAATTCATAACTATTTCAATAGAAAATTGAACAATTCAGTCGGTACACGTAGTGTTGCCAACTCTAAACATTAACATATATACTGCTTCTAGTGCAGATGCTAGTGTATGTATAAGGCAGCATATTTTTCGTTTTCATTAATAAGATCACTAAATGTATTTAAGTAAAAATGTATTTTGAAGTCATAAGTGTTTGAAATACTAGTTATAAAACAATTCAGCGTCAGGTATTTGAAATATTAATTACAAATTACGTTTGTAATAGTAGTTTCAAAACAAATAGGTAGTTGTATTTCAAATAACAAGAAATTCAGGTACTACCCAAACCTGCCTATGATAGCTACTTCCTCGAGTATGTCTCAAAGAATTTGGGTTTGAGTCGCCTGACTCCTTATCTAAAGTTAAGCCAAGGAAAAAATAATTGAAATTAGATGTGTGTTTAAAATATAATACTTAGAGGACATAGGATTCAAAGAGTCAAAGAACTCGGGACTTAAAAGACTCAAAGGAGTCGTGACTTTTGACTAATAGTCCCCAAGTCTTGTAAATCTATTTTGGCCTAGAAATAAAGACTAAAGGATTTATGTCTTTCACAACACTAGCAGTATGACTAGCAAAAAATTTCAAATTACTTGAAAGTAAAATAACAAAGCTAGCTAATTTGAAATCTGAAATTTGAAATCTTTGCTAGACTAGCAAAACTGTCAAATTACTTGAAAGTAAAGTAAAATAGCAATATTATGATCAAAGAAAACAACAAAAAATTATTAAAGGAAATGTATTAACTTAACAATTTAATGATCAATCTCATTAAAAAAAAAAGAGTTGGTGATGAAGAACAGGATGATATTACAGAACAGACGTCACGTAGAAACATTATTCAATTAAAGAAATTAGAAAGTAAATGGACGGTCCATAAATCAGAAACTGGTGATTCCAGTAATGAATTTGATTCACAAACTAACTATTTACATATATTATACCGTAATTATTGTTTATTATGATTATGTCTTTGTGTAAGGTATATTATATTGCTAATGTGTTGAAATTGTATAATGCAATATTCAAGTTCTATTGTTGCTATTATTCTGAGTAATGGTCCAAGAGATAGAACTGTTTTGAAGTTAACGATAAGTTATGGCAATGTAAGAAATGTGTTGATAGAATTCTTTAATACTGTTTCCATGAAGTTTCTTGTACTTATTCTCCAGGAAGACGTAGATTTGTGAACGAACGACTAGCTTTCTGATTAATTACAGGCAAGATTAATTGAAATATTGTCAGCCATTTATTTTATAAGCAAATGATTTTATTATTGTTTTTTTTACATTTTGTAAAGAAGAGATGTGACGTTTAATAAACAAGTTATGCGGATGTGACGTTCAATAAACAAGTTATGCGTGCTGTGGTAGGGGTTGCGCAGTGGGCGGATTGTGGAGTGGTGCGCCACACTCAGTCTGGTCCGAGCGGCCGTTATGACAACACGCCTAACGCAGTGATATTGCAAACAGTGTTTTATTGTGATACCTAAACCTAACCAAAACCAAGACACCACAGAAATATTTTGTATACCAGCCGTGTATAAGTGGCTATAGGCACCCGTCGCGCGCCGACAAAATGTCTCGAAGAATCGTGATGACGTCACGCGGGGGTCCGGTCGCGTTGGTGGATAGAATGTGCGCACCGCTTGCAATGTTAGGAAAATACAAATGAAGGCTTACGGTACATAGCTTCTGGATGTTTAGCTCCTAAGCTTAGCTTTAGGTGTTAAGGCATTTTTCCTCTTGGTTGGTGTACTTACCTGTAAAGAAAAAAGAAAAAATATTAGTACAATGTAATTATAACAATTTTTCAAGCATATACGTATTTATAAATAGCTAGCTGACCCGACAGACGTTGTCCTGTCTTAGCTATGAATATTGTAATGTAAACGCGCGAAGTTATAATAGTCGTTAAGTTTTCTGAAATTTTCCAATTTTCTGCGAAATTTTCTTAATTTTTTCTTTCTTTCTTTCTTTCTCCTGACAATAATAAACACAACAAAAAAAGAATTAGCGAAATTGTTCCATCCGTTCACGCGTGATGCGATGACCAAGGGAAATAGGGATTCATTTTTATATATACAGATAATAAAGACTTTATTTATTGGTAACTAAGACTAATTACAATATAAAATATTTTAAATGAAAATATAATTAGAGCACTTCGGTGTCTTCGTTAATCAGCGCGTCCTTTGACGCATAGGCCTCCCCAGGCTCCTCCATTTGTCACGGTCTTGTGCGTCTACATAATTTATTTATTTATTTATTTATTTAAAACTCTTACACTATCATTACAGGTTATAAACGTTATAATAAATACGTATTTAAATAATGAAAATAATATCAGCCTGAAATAGTCACGATGCACCGCTAAGGCCTTTTTAACCGACTTTTCAAAAAAAAGAAGGAGGTTATCAATTCGTAGCGTATATATATTTTTTTTTATGTATGTACACCGATTTCTCCGTTAATTGTGGACCGATTTTGAAAATTCTTTTTTTCATTTGATAGGGTATACTCTCGAGGTGGTCCCATTGTCACCAAGTCAGAATCTGATGAGGGAATCCCATGGAAATCGAGGGAAACCCTCAAATTTTATAGGCACACCTATAGTGATTTGGATATTTTTTATAGTAGCTTGTGCATTTGCTCTCGAAAAGCACCATTTGGTGAAGTGGAACTGATGATCAAGACCACGTATGGCCATCGGAACTAGGTACTCAATAATATGTTTTTCACGGGTTGCACCAATTTATGCTCGTCCGTAACAATACCTAATATGGTGAAGTGGAGCTGATGGTGACTTCACCATCAGTTCTCCTGGTTCTTACTAGGAGAACTACTCAACAATTAACGTCCCAGGATCGGGAAAAGCAATATTTTGTAAAAGATGATGAGCAGTTGACATTAGGCTATTGTAACTTAGATAAATTACAAACTCACTCACTAAAAAGTTAAAAATAAAAAAAAAAATACAAAAAAAAACAACCGATTTAAAAAAAAAAAAAACTGGAAAGTGAAAAATAACTTTAATTTCGGAAGTCGGTGGCAAAAAACTAAAATACAGATCCAATGGCACCGACTTCCAAAATTAAAGTTATTTTTCACTTTGCAGTTTTTTTTTTTGGAAATTTTTTTTCATAGGTACGAGGGTTGATCACCATGCCTGGTCACCATGTACTTATAATGACGATTTAGATTAAATCTCAAATACTTATATCTATATATTTAAAACAAAGTCGGGTTATTTACACTCAAGAACGGCTGGACCGATTTTTACGATGTTTGTTTTGTTGGATTTCTCTCCACCCCGAATAGCAGAATAACTAAAATTCACAAAAAAAATATTTGAAGAAAATTTATTTCCTCAGTGAAAGTTGGACCGGTTCCGCATAGAAACATTAACCGCACTTCAAGTGTTTTGTTTACATCATTATCATAACATTCAATTCTTTACAAGGTTTGGATGTCTGCGTTAACTGGTTAACTCCTTATGTAAGGATTTCAAAGCATGAGTTAACCGAATTATGAGAATATAAGGAGAGCCATTTTTTTAAGGTCACCCAACATGTAACTTTGGTCAGGGCAACGTCTACGTCTACGCACGTATATTCCTGCAATATACTCATATTATAATCGAAAAATTTAAACAATGACTTTAGATGACGTGACATTAGAGTCAGGTCGTGAAATTTGTACAGCATTTAATAAATACTTTCACAGTGTTTTCGTTAGCCCGTCCACGCACTCTGCAGCAGCTACGAGTACTTCTAATGAACTGACCGGCTCAGCTAATGTCCTATCTAACCTCTATATCACCAAGGACACCGTACTTAAAGCCTTGCGCACGTTAGATACAACAAAAGGACCCGGTAACGACGGTTTACCTCCTATCTTCTTGCACAGTTGTGCTGATAGTTTAGCACATCCCATAGCTTTATTATTTCAAAAGTCTTTAGCCGAGTGCGTCTGTCCCTCCCTTTGGAAAACAGCTCATATAGTGCCAGTGTATAAGAAGGGGCCTAGGATGGATATAAAGAACTATCGTCCAATATCTATTCTTAATACACTTAGCAAAGTTTTAGAAAGAATTATCTATAATAATATATATCCTATCATCTCAAACGGTATAGGCCAGAGCCAACACGGTTTCGTTAGGCGACGGTCCACAGCATCTAACTTGGCCACGTTTTGTGACTATGTTTTGCGTAATATGGAAGCCGGTGGACAGGTTGACGTGGTCTACACGGATTTCGAAAAAACATTCGATCGTGTGGATCATGTGATCTTGTTGGCAAAGCTGCAAAAGCTTGGGATCCATAGAGATTTACTGAGATGGGTTAAGTCATACTTGTCGAACCGATCGCAAGCTGTGGTTATGGGAGGCTTTAAATCTGACTTCGTAAACATCCCCTCAGGTGTTCCCCAGGGATCTTTATTGGGTCCTCTTTTTTACTGCGCATATCTTTGTGATATTCAGTCATGTTTCAAATCCGCAAAACATCTTATGTACGCTGATGACATGAAAATATACATGTGTGTAAAATCCGGATCTGATTGTGTACTGATACAGCGTGATCTTGATGCATTATTCGAGTATTATCAGCAAAATAATATTACTGTCAATGTTTCGAAATGTCAATGCATTACCTTTAGTCGTTCTAAATACCCATCTAAGTATCCTTATGGATTTAATAATAATGCGATCGAAAGGGTTGATGTTGTCACGGATCTTGGTATACGGTTGGATTCCAAATTGCTCTTTGACCAACATATTGATATTATCACCAATAGAGCCTCTCGTAACCTTGGTTTTGTAATGCGTACTTGTAAGCCCTTTAGTAATTGTCATAGTCTAAAGATAATATACTTTGCGTATGTGCGTAGTATTTTGGAGTACTGTAGCCCAATCTGGTCACCTCAATACGATGTATACACTAAAAGAATAGAAAGTTTACAGAAAAAGTTTGTAAAATTCCTAAACTACAAATCCCGGAAACGTCATGATTCCTATGCACGAGACTGCAAACACTATGATATGCTTCCCCTTGTAGATAGGCGTAAGATGTTGGATATGCTTTTTCTCTTTGATATCCTGCGAGGTCGCTTGGACAGCAGTGATTTGCTATCATGTATTAATTTCTGTACCCCGAAAACACGTACCAGACACACAAAATTACTCAGTATCCCTGGCTGCCGTACGAAATACGGGAGAAATGCTGTTCTGACCCGACTGCCTCGCATCTATTCTGAAAGCTTTGAAAGTGTCGATATATTTCATTCATCCAAACAATCATTCCGGAATCAAGTCAAGCAGATATTGTTTAGTAATCAAATTGTGCCATAACTCATTCTTATATAATTTTTAACTCATTCTTTATGGTTTTTAATTTTAATAAAATTATTTTTAATAAACGCTAGGTATATTCATGTATTTCAACATAGCACGTTCCATTTGCTGTGTGGAAAATTACTTAGTATTTCGTTTTTTCTTTTTCCTTTTGTTAATTAATATAGTCATAGTATTTGGTACACACTTTTAACTTTAATTTAATGTGAGTAATATGTCAACAATCGCATTTTACCTATTATTGATGGCTATACTTGTTTAAGTTTTTTCTTTTGTTTCTCTCGCTACTTTCTAGTTAACCTAGCTTTATCAATGCCGTGAAACTCTATTATTGGCTTAAGTGATAATTGTCATCATCTCGCTGTCACTGAGCAGTGTATGCAGACTGTAAGATGATGATAAGGTGTTGTAACATTGACGCAACTGTATTGAGCTGTTTCATTGATAGTGGGGTGAACATTCATAACGCATGTAAGTTAATTATAAGCTGTTGAGTTTCCTAATAAAATAAAATAAAAATAAAGAATGTAAAATGATTCTTCTATGTTTGAGCGTTTACCCGCGATCATCATTATCTGCCTAGCCTTTCCCAACAATGTTGGGGTTGCCTTCCAGTCTAACCCGATGCAGCTGAATACCAGTATTTTACATTAATTTTGCGACTGGTTTGCTGACCTCCACAACTCCAGTTAGGTACTGGGTAAAACGATACCCCTTGGGAAGACTGGTTGTAAGCTTTTCGGGTTTCTGACGACCATAACGACTCACCTGGAAAACACAGGCAGATATAATTACAAACATAAAAAATATTATGAGAAATGGAATGTTGGAATTTTTCAGAGTAAAATAATGCGTAAAACAAACCTTTGTGTTGTTGAAATACCTCTTTAGTTAAACCTTTTTATTTCAGCGTGTGAGGTATTTCAAATGTGAAACATATATGGCGGGTCACGATTTATTATATAACTTTTAATTTTACTAGATGCGCCCCGCGGTTTCACCCGCGTAGACCGGTATGTTGTAAGTTGGTTGACTATTAGGTACTCGTAAACTTGAAAAGCCTACTTAGCTGTGATATTTTTCCTTTTAACTTTGTTATATATACTACTACCGTGAATATATTTACCCATCCAAAACTAACCGTTTAGCTGGCAGGAGGACACTTGACTCTAACAAAAATTAGCACTTTAAAGCTTAATAATATTTCAGAAACAGATATCACTGCTATCTTCACGCTGCTGTTTTCACGCGCGAGTGTGGATGCGATCGCGTTCACGGGGTTCATCGCGCCCCGCGAACCCTTTGACGCGAGCGCAAATACTGACACTGAACGGGGAACGAGGCGTGAACAGGCGCTAATACCGTGAACGGTCGCGAAAACCATCCACACTCGCGGTTCGCGGCTTTCACGGGTGTTCACGGCGCGAATGTGGAGCTCGCATTACAGATTATTGGCCAGACATAATTTACAAGTAATCTAAACTTTCACGGGTGTTCACGGCGCGAATGTGGAGCTCGCATTACAGATTATTGGCTAGACATCATTTACAAGTAATCTAAACTTTCACGGGTGTTCACGGCGCGAATGTGGAGCTCGCATTACAGATTATTGGCCAGACATCATTTACAAGTAATCTAAACTTTCACGGGTGTTCACGGCGCGAATGTGGAGCTCGCATTACAGATTATTGGCCAGACATCATTTACAAGTAATCTAAAGTCATTTCCTACGAAATGTATGGGATTTTATTTTTGTGATTTGTTACTTTTCTTTCCTACTAAAACCTCGGTTGTTTCTATATAGTTTTTTGATCGTTATAAGAAACAGGATCGATTGGGATCAAATTAGTCTTTGTGAAAATTTACAAATCTTGCTGTTTTTCTAAATGTGTAAATGCAGATCAAAATGTCTCAAAAGTAAAGGACAGTCTTATAAGACCCGTTTTCCAGTAGCTACAACGGTTAAAGTACCTGCCCTTACTGCCCCATCTCAAACATCCAACCTGATTATGTCAAAATTGACTACTTAGCTCCATAAAGATAATCTCTTAAAAGGTTAAACCCGTAATTATCTCCAATATTCTAACCGTTTGCCTCCTCTTTTTACAATTTGCGGTGTATATGATAGAAGAATACAAACTTATAGCAATATTGCTCATCCCCTATAGCATATAATGTGATCATTTATAGCCTACAAAAGCCTGTTAGACTTGGAATATTTATGAAAAAATTTTGTCTGAACCTATTTCTTTGAAAAACTCACAAATAAATTGCATTTGGTATACATTTTGCAAAATTGCTGCATTAGATGCACTTAATAAAGATTGAGGAAATATTATCATTATTTGCGCAGTTCGTACGTAATTATAATAATTCTCAGACAACTCCTCGAGGATTCCTTTGCAGTTTTCCTGTCTGGTAAAACCTGAGACCAGAACTCGTCATCACCACATATTTACAACCTACCACGCTTGACTGATCTATTTCGTCACGCGTATTTCGCCCAATCAGAGCCCATTATATTGTTCCAGATGAAAGCATTGCCCAATGAGATGTGAAAACAGTGTGTGTGTGCGTTTGACACGTTGACATGTTTGTTTAGTTCATTGACTCGAGGTTTGAGAAATATTGGACAATTGGTTCATGAATTAATAGTAGACTAGTTTTTGCCAGCGGCTCCGGCCGCGTGGTTATCGGAAAAAAATCCCACCGGAACGTAATTCCTTGTCTACATTATAAAGGGAACCTCTGTGCAAAATTTCAGCTTTCTAGGTCCAAGGGTTTGGGCTGGGCGTTGATGAGTCAGTCAATCAGTCAGTCAGTCAGGACTTCTCTTTTTATTTATATAGATAGATAGATCACACTAGGACTCTTAGGAGCCGAGCAAAAATAAATAACTTCAAAAAGAACTCTAAACGAAAACGAAGTAATAGCGCGGGCAGGCGATGCGATGCAATGCGTGTTGGGGGAACAACAAATTTACGGACGAACGAACGAAGTTGCGGACAAAAGCTAGTATTAACTACAGGGTGTAAGTGTAAACAGTGGCAATCCTTTAAGGGGTCATTGTACTCATCATTATGAACAACTTTTACTATGGGACCACAAAAAATCAGCTGTTCCCTACATTTTGACGAATTACGCAAACATAAATGTACTGAACGGCTGATTTTTTTTTCGCGATTTCAGGTTTGGTCCCATAGTAAAAGTCGTTCATAATCATGAGTACAATGACCCCTTTAAAGATTGCCTCTATTTACACTTACACCCTGTATAAATTCCAGGTTCTCTAGGTTTACCTTCAGCGATGTCAATAATGTTCAAGATAAACTCAGAACGTTACGTAACAATTAAAAAAGTCACACTTGTGCTTGTCCGGATTTGAACCCCGCATGAGAGGCGAGGCCTAACTCGCGCTATACCTACATAACAGACATGCATATAAATATGTAGATATGTTTGATAAGGTTCCGAACATTATACCATACTGAAGCAGTTCAAACTAATTAGTCGTGCACATATTAGCATACAGATGTTTCATGGTAATTAGTCATGGAAATAACGCTACATCGTCAAACTGACTGGCTCATAAATTATAAGGATAAGGAGCCTGCTGGGTTGGTTGATACTGATGCCGGTTCTGTTGTTCACTAACTTAAGGCGCAGATTTCCCGAAAACGATCAAAAAGGTGGATTTTTTAAGCTGTGTATCTCATAAACCGTAAATAATTTTGACATGTAAAAAAATATGATATTTTCAAGTCCTTTTCGCATACAGTGATGGAAGCCAAAACATAATTAAACATACTTTAATGCACCAAAAAAATCTTTAACACGTTAGCTGCGGCACCAATTTTTGCAAACTTTCCGTTCCTGCGGTACGAGGTATTATCGGCCTGCACCGTTACCAGACGTTAGGGCGACACGTGGTCTATTAGACCCCACCTCCTTTAACAGACTAAAATTTTCTGGCGCGAAATCAAAGATAAATGAAAAATTTTGGTCCTTATCGATATAGACAGTGAATTGATGAACCCTAATCTACCGTCGCCTCGGGATCTGATAGCTAGTTTAGGAATTATTGGCAAAACAAAATATGGGATCTTATACACCTCGTAACGCACTGAAATAGGGTAAATTTTCGCTAAGACTAGTGATGGGAAAAATAATACTGACGCAACAACGTTTATCTATTTTTGTGTAAAAATCTTAATGCGGTTCACAGAATAGAAAAAAAAGAAAACGAGAAGTAGAAAAGAAACTATCCTATGTATTCTGCCTCGGGCTTTAAAAATACACTTATTAGAACTTGAATTAACATAAAAAAATCAGTAACAATAATAATAATAATAATAATGACATCTGTCGGGCATGCCACCGTCCGGGGGAATCAATACGTCACATTATTTCTGGCTGTTCTCGTCTGGCTAACGGAGACTACTTGCATAGGCACAACCTTGTAGCCAGGATTATCCATCAGCAACTTGCTCTGAAATACAGTCTTGTTGAATCAGAAGTGCCATACTATAGGTATGTGCCCGACCCAGTTCTCGAAAATGGCAATATCACGTTGTATTGGGATCGGTCTATCATCACTGACAGGACTATTGTTGCCAATAAACCTGACATAGTGGTGATAGATCGATTAGAGCGTCGCACGATGATTGTTGATATAGCGGTACCGCATGACGAGAACCTCGTGAAAGCCGAAAAAGATAAGCAAATTAAGTATCTTGACCTGGCTCGCGAGGTTGTCGACATGTGGGATGTGGATACAGCAATCATTGTGTCGATAGTCGTGTCGGCCAATGGCATAATAGCCAAGAGCCTCGATCAACACCTGAGGAGGCTCTCGTTAGGCGGCTGGATCAAGGGCTTGATCCAGAAAGCGGTACTTCTGGACACGGCGCGTATCGTTAGGAGGGTCCTCTCTCAGCAGCCCTGACCGCCGGTAGCTTGGACCCTGTTCCCGATACCGGTGGGCTACTATTTTTTATATTTTTAAATGTTTTTTTTATTTTTGTTTTTATAAAAATATTTAAAAATGTAAATGATATGTTGTATATAAATGAAATAAAGATAATAATAATAATCAGTAATAATATACTTTTTTATAAAAAATCGCAATACATACAGTTTTGGTTCTGTTTCTGTATTTTTTAAAATTAACTTCTTCCGACATCGTTTAGACATGTTCGGCGATGTAAAAGGACGTGCTCTCCAATCGACGTGATGCACAACACTAGTCGCGGGAAGCTCGCGTTGGGTGCGGTACGAGGTCCGGGGGGATATGGGACGTTTTAGCCTCGTTCCGCACTGCATTAAAATTATATTAATTCAGTGCGGTACGAGGCCTAAGACATCCGGTACCAAGGTAGGTATACCACCGAGTCCGGGACCAGTAGCGCGTCTCAAATATACATTTATCTCTTTTATATACTGGACCAAACCAAAGCTATGCCCTTCGCACGACAGAGATATTCACGTTTTTCCTTGCCGCACCACAAGGAAGTTGCATGAGCGGTGATTTAGGCCTCGTTTCGCACTTAACGTGTTAAACATACATCCTACTAATCTTTAGAAGCTGTTTATCCCTTCATTAGCAATTATAATTATAATTAAAAATATACCATGAAATGTCAAATTCCAAACTGCATCCAGTGATGGATTACTTTTTATCAAATAGTTAATTTCTAATTTTATACGATTTTATTTGCACTTTTACGACATGATTCCGGTGCGCGTGAGAATCTTCTATCTCGTGCGTCAAACTAGACAGCCATAACGCCATTTCACTTACACACCGAGCTAAACCGCGCTTGGAACAAGGGCCTTAATGTAATTTAGGTTAATTTCATCTTTTTCTCTCTAGTAAAAGAAGAGTTGAGGCGGATAATGAATAACAGCTGTCAATTTTAGTTAATCTATTCTCTTACAAATACAGAGTACTTAATTGAAAAAAAACTGGTCAAGAGCGAGTAGCACTCGCGCACCGAGGATTCCGTTCCGATTTCTGAAAAGTATGGTTCCTGTAATCTTTACATAAACTTCTATCACATAGAACAGTTTCAGAATTACCTACTCTAGACAACTTTGGAGATAAAAGAGGGGGAGGGAAACGGATTTTTTTTTACATTTCTCATCAAAAGTCGAAAACTATGCGGCCTTAAAAAAAAAATTAAAAAATGTTTGAGAATGTGCAAACAGCGCTTTTTCATATGATGTCCCACAAGCCCTAGTGGCCCCACTTTGAATTTTTAAGACCCCCTTTCAGTCACTGTTGCAAAAAAAAAAACAAAAAAAATATTTCTTTCTTATTTGCAAAATAGTTGGGCAAACGTCTTCTTAAAATTTTCCAAATTTAAAGTCGATAGCATTAGTCGTTCTTGAGATATCCAGCTGTGCCAGACGGACAGACAGACAGACTGAGTGACACCATAAGGGTTCCTTTTTACCATTTTGGTACGGAACCCTAAAAATTACCAGACACCTACACAGCAATAACTTTGTATCGTGATCCTGAACAACGATTGTTCTCAGACTAGTGGCATAACGGAGCCTAATGAAGTGAAAACTTCGTAAGGCGCGTTGAGCAATTCTCGGTAGAGGGAAATCTTACGTGTTCGCGTCACCGCGACACCTCGACACCGCGACATGTTATGCATAGTTTTACGTTTAAGTTTTTACTTCATTCGGCTGTCCCCATGACTGGTAATTTATTTGTTCTGTGGGGAAAGCCTCATGGATACTTTTCTTCTGGAGTGACGGAAGCTGATGTCGGTTTCCTACCGACTAAAACTCCATGGTTCCTTCCATTGCCATGGGTCGGGGGCCCGGGAGATAAACGTACATTTAAACCCGAGTATTGGGAACCGGTACCAGACGTAGTACCTGTACTATTGGTATTTCTAATCAGTATCTGTACCAAAACCGGTACCAAACAAATATTTCCGGTTAGAGTGAGAAACGGATATAATAAGTAAAAAGGATAGTTAAAAAGGCATTAGATAAATAACTTCAAGGTTTCCAATCGTATCAGGTTCCTCGTACAAATATGAAATTTGTTGTAGGTACCTGAATTTGGTACCGATACGTGGATGCGGTACTCCACCCGCCTGGAACCGGTACCCAGGTATAGAAACTGCTAAGTACCGATACAGAACCTGTACTTTTGGTACCGGTTCCAAACCCTGCCTGCAGGCGCTTATGCTTTTCATTCCTCGACTGTACATTTATTTACCTGTATAACTGACTGTTCTGTTGCCTGTACATACGCCTACGCAACAGCACTGCACCTCCACGACACGTGTGACGTCACTCCGTCAGATTACATCTGCATTATGTTCTCCTGAATTTAACAGCTGTGGGGAGACATGACCGCAGGGGACATGTTGCATAGAGAAATGGAAGTCCATTTTACTTTATAATAATAAGTTTCATAACAAAGTCTTCAAAGTCAAGAATGATTAATCTATACTAATACTAATATTATAAAGCTGATGCAGTTTGTTTGTTTGTTTGTTTGTGAGATAGCCCATTTATCGAGGAACGCATAACATCACGCTGTGACTAATAGGAGCGGAGCATCAATGAAAAATATTGCCAAAACGTGAAAAATGTATTCCTTTTGAGCGCACGCAACGGAAGCTTCCGTTCCTGCGCCGCTCGCGATAGCATAGGTACGTCTATCTTTTGAGCGCACGCAACGGAAGCTTCCGTTCCTGCGCCGCTCGCGATAGCATAGGTACGTCTATCTTTTGAGCGCACGCAACGGAAGCTTCCGTTCCTGCGCCGCTCGCGATAGCATAGGTACGTCTATCTTTTGAGCGCACGCAACGGAAGCTTCCGTTCCTGCGCCGCTCGCGATAGCATAGGTACGTCTATCTTTTGAGCGCACGCAACGGAAGCTTCCGTTCCTGCGCCGCTCGCGATAGCATAGGCACGTCTATCTTTTGAGCGCACGCAACGGAAGCTTCCGTTCCTGCGCCGCTCGCGATAGCATAGGTACGTCTATCTTTTAAGGTTCAAATCAAATCAATTTATTCGCTGAAAGTGTAGATCGGTCTTAAAATATGATAATATTTAAATTTTAATCATTTTTGAGATGTCGTTTCTCATTGCTGCGGCCAAACCCAGTACATGATAAAATTGATGATGAACAAATAAAATTAACAAACAACAGTAAAGATTTATATAAGACATTTGTACCTGGAGAAAAAGTAATGGTTAGGGATTTAAGAAAAAATAAAAAGAATTGGTCTTTAGGCAAAGTTATGGAGATTGTAGTACCGGGTGTGACCTACATGGTAGAAGTAGATGGACTTCAATGGAAACGACATGTCAACCAACTGCTGCAATGTGGGCAGAATTTAGAATAAGAAAAAAAAAAAAATTTTTTTTTTTTTTTCTTTTATTGTTATTATTTTATGTGGGGGGAGAGTGTTGGGATTGAAAATAATAAGGCAACACTGTCTTTCTATGTTGCTAGTTAGTCTCATGGGCGTAACCGGGGGGGGGGCAGGGGAGGGCAGCTGCCCCCCCCTGGATCTTGTATGCCTAAGTAATGTTGTCGAAAAAGAAGAAGAAGAAGTTATTTTAGAGCCACGTCACGTTGTCGTCGTCGTTGTCGTGTACTTACTTTACAATTAAGTACAATATGAAGCATTAATTTTAGAAAAAACCACGCTGCGCGGCCATAAACCTGCCTTTATTCGTCTATGAATTAAGCGACTGCATGCTAAGGGCACCCCCTGTGGGGTACGTACTTCGGCTTAGGGCTTCACTGGGGGGAGTACAGCAAGGAGGAACAGGCTGGATAATTATTATGTGCTTGCTACAGGCTCAGCTACGCCACCAGCTGGCACTCCTTCACCGGTCAAGGGTCGGGGGAATTACGTGGCGGTCGTCATCGCAAGGGACCTCGGCGGCGAGGTCGGAATGAATTTTTGTGTTTGTAAACTGTACTGGTGGCCCTATTTTTCTCCTGGAAGAGGGATTAGGGGTCCATCGGGGTCGGTGAGAACATGCCTTGGACGGCGGATTTTACTGATTTTTGAGGGGATATAACTATCGGATACGACCAGAGGGGTGCGATGTTTCGCGGGGTATCGAAGAAACGCTTGGAATTGCGTTTCAAGAATTGATTGATAGTTGAGATTTTAAGGTCTAGTTGGAGGATTTCATTCCGAACGATCCAAGGGGATCCCGTAGCCGTTCGGAGGAAACGATTTTGTATGGTCTGCATCATATGGATGTTTCGGGACTTTGCGGTTGGAAATACTGAACCCGCGTAGGTCATGATTGGGAGAATGTACACGCTGTATAGATGCGCAACTTGCACTTAAGTGACAATTTGCTACGTGCATTCGGAACGAGACTTCATTATGTGCTTAGAGGTCTCATCAAGGTCACACCTGGATATTTGATTTTTTTGGATTGGATCGCTTCTCAGAAGGGATCGGCTTGCTAAACATGGTGATTGGTCGGTGGGGGGAGATCGATTGAGACGCGGTTTCAAAAAGAGAACCGCTTGACTTTTGTCGGGATTGACTTCGATTCTCCACTTTCGAAACCACGCGCCGAGTTTATCAACTGCGGTTTGGAGAGTGCGAGCGACAGCGCTCCTTCGATATGATAGCGAAAAGTGCGGAAAGACAAAAGTTTCGTAAGATGAGCACGAGAAGGTCTGGCACACCGAGTTTGTAAAGCTTATTATAATAAACCGTTTTTCTAGACTTTGTCAAACGCTTTCGCTTTATCGAAGAAAACAGCACCCGTCATCGAACCACGTTAGAAACCAACGCTTATGTGGTGGACTTGGTACGCAAGAGTGTTGGGTTCGACAGCCAAACTGCTCGTTAGGAATTAGGCCTCGGCATAATCTTTGAGGCGTTTATAAATAAGTCTCTCAAAGATTTTACCGAGGACAGCAGACTGATGAGGCGAAAAAAAAAACATGTGGGGGACCCGGCTTAAGAAATTTCTGGTTTGCCCCCCCCCCCTGGGCCAAAAGCTGGGTACGCCCATGTCTGTGGTCGTGGTAAATAAAGACTGCAATTAATTAATTTGTGTGTTTAATATTACCCGAGTGAAATTAAATAACAGGATACAACAGTTGTGTCCGTACATAGTGTTTTTAACCGACTTTTTAAAACAAAAGAGGAGGTTATCAATTCGTCGCGTATATATTTTTTTATGTATGTACATCGATTTCTCCGTCAATTGAAGACCGATTTTAAAAATTATTGTTTTATTTAATAGGGTATGCTCTCGAGGTGGTCTCATTGTCACCAAATCAGAATCTGATAAGAGGATCCCATGGAAATCGAGGGAAAACCCTCAAATTTTGTAGACACACTTATAAATAACTCAGTTACTCGCGATCACCCACCAAGTAAGCACGCACTTGCTCGTTCGCTAACCGCTACTCACGCGCACTTCGCACAGTCGCTACGCGAGTACCTTCGCACCTCGCTCGACCGCTCAGGGGTTCTAAACATTTTTCTCATCATTGCACTTTAACGTCAACTATGATGAAGTGTGCCATCTGCAATTCTGACTTTAATGATGGCGTTCAGTGTGCCTCATGCAAGCGGCACCTCGATTTTGGCTGTGCTAGCATCACGGAGGGAGGGTGGAGGAAACTAGGAGTTGACAGAAGGGCTGCATGGAAGTGTCCTCAGTGCCGAATTTCCTCTCCGTCACCGACCCCATCCCCGTCTCCATTGCCAACACCCGAACCTGCGTCTCTGGAAACGATCCTGAATGAGATTCGTGAGCTTAAACTTCAACTGGCTGGCCTGCCGACGCTGTCTAATAATGTCAAATATATAAAAGAGGAACTCAAAGAACTCAAGGTCAGTTGTGAATTCGAGGGTAAACGGCTGGATGATTTCTCTGTCAAACTTGCAGGCATTGAGACTAGGGTTGCTGGTCTTGAGCATCTTCAGGAATCTGTTCGCACTCTTCAGTCTGATATTGATTTGATTAAGTCTGAGCTGTCCGCTAGCGACCAGAGATCAAGGCTGAACAATGTGGAAATTAAGGGCGTACCACTGCTGTTGTACCTTTTATGTATTATGTATGTATACAATATTGTTTTTTTTTTTCTATCGTGCTTGTTAGTGATCCTAAGATTTCTACTAATTTTTCTGTTTTTACCCGTGAGAACCTGTAATTGGCTCCATGTTTTTTAATCAATTGTTATCTATCTGTTATAGCTGTTGGTTCTCCTTCAATTAAATAAATAAATAAATAAATAAATAAATAAAAGGACGAAAATCTATTCGATATCATAGATAAGATTAGCCAAAAGGTTAATTTTACATTTCCTAAAACCCAGATCAATTACATATCCAGGATCCCATTGTTCAACACAAAAGACAAGTCAATTGTGGTCAGCTTTTTGAACAGATATGTTAAGGAGGACTTTGTCGCGGCTGCTCGTTCTTTCAGGACATTATCCGCCCAGGACCTTGGTTTCATGGGCCAAATGAACCGGGTTTATGTGAATGATCACCTCAACTCTGACTCCAAAAAGTTGCTGAACAAAACCCGCACAATAGCGAAAGAGAAAGATTATAAGCATGTATGGGTCAAACACGGAAAGATTCATGTCCGCAGGCAGGAAGGTTCGGCTGTTTTTGTAATATCTAAAGAGAAAGATTTAAACAAGATAAATTAGAGTGGTGCATCCTTCGGTTACCATTATTTTGTCAAAATATTTTAAAACATATGTCTAGAAGTAAATTCATTTTTATTAATTACGTACTTTTAACTGCAAGTTTTTCTCACTTAATTTTGTATAAAAGGTTTAGCATCTCTGACGTGCTCGAAGCTTCGTCACCTCGCTATTGTATTCGCAAATGGGCCTTTTGTTTCTCTTATCGCGCTGTCCTATTCATTAGAAAATCCCAATCTATGCTTATCTCGCTCGCACTCATTACTACATCTAATTACTGCCTGCTTCTTCGCACAGTCACCTGTGATAATGCTGAGTTTTTTGTGCCGTTTAATAATTGTTTATTCTTAATTACCCTACTTACTATTTTATTATTTGCTTTTATTTTGTTAAATTACAATAACTATGAGTATTTATTATTTGCCAACACTGACACAGTCATTAGAATGGCTAGTCTTTTATCGCTTTTTTACTTAAGTGGTTGTTATTATCGTGCTAATAACTTAGTTGTTACATCTTGTGTAAATTATCAATGGCTTTGAACGATAGTAAAAAACTGCATGTATATTATCAGAATGTTCGTGGGCTCCGTACCAAGACTGAATCCTTTTTTCGCCAACTGTGCCTATGTTCATACGATGTTATTGTTCTAACGGAAACTTGGTTAGTTGACGGCATTTCAAACTCGGAGTTATTTGGTGATCAGTTTATTGTGTGGCGTCGCGACCGTGATTACTGTCTCACAGGTCAATCGCGTGGAGGTGGTGTGTTGATAGCTGTCCGTAAGTGCATTTCTACTGTTTCCCAACCATTATTTCACTCCTCGGCTGAGGACTTGTGGGTAACTTTGAGTGTACGTCAACCCAACACGAGAAATTACCTCAAATTGAATCTTTGTGTCATCTATTTATGTAAACAAAACCTGGGTTATTCTTTTTCTGACCAATTATCAAATTATCTCCATAGTTTAAACAGTATAGTGCTTAATAATCCTACCGATAATTACTTAATTATTGGTGACTTTAACCTGAGTGGAATTTTGTGGCAATTAAGTGATAGGGATAACACTTTACTACCGGAGAATGTTTGTACTAGCGATGATTACATGCTAACAGATGAACTCCGTGTTTTAGGGTTCAATCAATATAATGGAATATTAAATGAGTATGGTAAAATTCTTGATTTAGTTTTATGTAATGAAATTGTTTCAGTGTGTGAATGTTTGGTACCTTTATCACCCGTTGACAAATATCATCCGGCCCTCTGCATCGACGTGGACTTTGCTGAGTACACCTATTTAACTCCCGCTCCTTTTACTCGTTACCTTTACGGTAAAGCTGACTTTGCGGTCATTAACAGGGAAATAGCAGCTATTGACTGGACGAAAGTATTTTTCAAAATGTCACTTAATGATGCCATAAACTACTTTTATGCTACTATAGCGGATATTCAAAATAAGTTTGTTCCTGCTAAGAAAGTCTTTCACAGCTCATACCCTATTTGGTACTCCCCGGCACTTAAACGATTGATTAAAGAGAAGGCTAAATATCTGCGTAAATTTAAGACGTATGGCAGACTTTCAGACGAGGCGACCTTTAAACATTTACGTGAGCGGGTTAATAAACTGGAGGCGGTTTGTTACACCAACTATCTAGCTGATACAGAAGCCTCCATCGAAAGGAATCCTAAACGATTTTGGAGCTTTGTTAAGCAGCGATCTAAATCTAATGCAATACCCAGTTTCCTTAAGTATGGTGATGTGACAATTTCTTCTCCTGAGTCTATTTGTAATGCATTTTCTTCCCACTTTCATTCTACTTTTCTTGATCCTACCAATGATTTGCCTGCTAATTATCGTTCTCCCTTAATTGACATAAATTCCAATACACCCTCAGATATTCATTCAATTGAGATTGACACAAATGTTGTAGCTGATCTAATTAGTAAAATTGACCCATTTAAATCTGCTGGTCCGGACCACTTATCACCTAGATTGCTGATTGGGTGTGCTAAAACCATTGCCTTACCAGTGTCTCTATTATTTAAAAAATCGCTCTCTTCTTGTTCTGTTCCCCAAATCTGGAAATCTGCTTTTATAACTCCTGTGCATAAAAAAGGGCACAAAAATGAAATAGCAAACTACAGGCCTATTTCCAAACTGTGCATACTAGCAAAAGTATTTGAGAGAGTGGTTTATAACCAGGTTTACGCAGCGCTCAGTCAGTCTTTTAGCCCTTCTCAGCACGGATTTCTTAGGGGCCGTTCAACTGTGTCTAACCTGGCTTTGCTCAATGACTTTCTAACGGACAAAATGGACAGTGGGGCACAAGTGGATGTCGTTTACACGGATTATAGTAAGGCTTTTGATAGAATTGATCACAATATTCTAAAAACCAAGCTTTTTATCAATGGTATCAGAGGAGATCTACTTCGTTGGTTTACTTCATACCTAGAAAACAGGTCTCAAGCTGTCGTTATCAGTAACTACATGTCGAGCTGGGTTTCGGCTCCTAGTGGTGTTCCTCAGGGTTCCTTGATGGGTCCGTTACTTTTTATAATTTATGTGAGCGACATCGACTCGTGTTTTCACAACTCAAATTTACTTTGTTTTGCCGATGATATGAAGATATTTTCTGCAATATCATCAGATGATGACATGAATGCTCTCCAATCTGACCTGGTCCGATTGGATGATTATTGCTTGGTCAACAGACTAGATTTAAACCCTGTTAAGTGTTCAGTAATCACCTTTAGCAGAAAACGTGTCCCTCTCCCTACAACCTACAAACTTAAAGGGCAGCTATTACAGAGATCTGACGGTGTACGTGACCTTGGAGTTTTTCATGATTCCAAACTTTTATTTAACGTGCACATTGAGCAAATAGTGGCCAAAGCCTCGAAGTCTCTGGGTTTTGTTATGAGACTCGCAGGGTGTTTCAAGAAGGCCAAAACCCTTAAGATTCTTTATTGCTCTTTTTTCAGAAGTCATCTCGAATATGCATCACAAATTTGGAACCCGTGTTATGGCAAATATATTGATCGTATCGAGAATATACAGAAAAAATTTGTTCGTTTTCTTTGTTTCCGGCTACGTATACCATACCATTCTGATAATTACATTAATCTTTGCAGGAAATTTCACCTTCAGCCACTACTTAATCGTCGTCGTCTGGCAGATTGCACTTTTCTCTTAAAAGTTTTATCTAATGAGATTGATTGTCCTGATCTCCTGCATAAGTTGCGTTTCAATGTCCCCCAGAGATCAGTTAGATTTAATCCGCCTATCTCCATTCCCTTTACCTCTTCCAATTACAGGCAAAACTCATATATGGTGCGAGCGAGTAAGGATTTTAATGTTATTTGTAAAGAGTTCTCATTTGACCCATTTGTCACCAAAACCTATACTGTACGCACTCGGATGAACGCCGACTTCTTTAAAAGTGCATAGTGCTGTTGTACCTTTTATGTATTATGTATGTATACAATATTGTTTTTTTTTTTTTTTCTATCGTGCTTGTTAGTGATCCTAAGATTTCTACTAATTTTTCTGTTTTTACCCGTGAGAACCTGTAATTGGCTCCATGTTTTTTAATCAATTGTTATCTATCTGTTATAGCTGTTGGTTCTCCTTCAATTAAATAAATAAATAAATAAATAAATAAAGATTTGGGTATTATTTATAGTAACTTGTGCATTTGCTCTCGAAAAGCATCATTTTTTGAAGTGGAACTGATGATGAAGACCACATATGGCCATCGGAACTACTCAATAATATGTTTTTCACGGGTTGCGATTCGATTACCAATTTATGCTCGTCCGTCACAATGCATGGTGAAGTGGTGCTGATGGTGAAATCACCATCAGTTCCTGCTGCCACCAGCATCAGTCCTCCTGGTTCTTACTAGCAGAACTCCTCAACAATTAACGTCCCTGAATCGGGAAAAGCAATATTTATTAAAAGACAATGAGCATTTGACATTAAGCTATTGTAACTTAGATAAATTACAAAGTGACCAACAAAAAATAAAAAACTTAAAAAAAAAAAAAAAATACAACCGACTTCCAAAAAAAAAAAACTGCAAAGTGAAAAATAACTTTCATTTCGGAAGTTGGTGGCAAAACACTAAAATACAGATCCAAAGTCACCGACTTCCGAAATTAAAGTAGGATATTTTCCGACATCCACGCGGGCGAATCCGCGGGCAAAAGCTAGTATGGTGCATATTTCATGTTTTTGAAAATAATGCCTGAATTGAACGTGTTTATAATCTTTATTGCATTCAAATAATAATTTACAGTTAAATTGCATCATAATTGATTCCAATTTCCTCGACTGAAAGACACATACAAAGATTATACTCAAAATATTGGCGCCAATGTTGGCGCGTCACTTTAGCAACATTGGTGCCAACTGAACGTGACTTATCGTGGCTACTTTGTATAAAAGACACTCCAACACAAGTTATTCATCAGTCGTGATCAAAAAAATAAGCCCTTTAAAAATATTTTATTATAAAATGAAAATAAATAAAATCTTGCCTTTGGGCAACATTTTCAACTTTTTACACGACTGCCAAAAAGCAGTGTAATGTTTTCAGGGTTCATGTATGTTTGTGAGTTTCTTTATTTCATCTTATCTTTTGAATGCGTAGACAGATTTCTATGTGTGGGGTATCGTTAGTAGTTTCGTTGATAAGGGGGGGGGGGGGGGGGTAAATTTTTGTCTCTTTTCTTAAATAACTTTGAAACAATTTATTTGCAAATTACAAAAAAAAAATATGTGTATTTGAGACCCTCACAGTAAACCCTTCATTTGATATGTCACACTGTACAGTTTACAAAACTTTTTTTTTATTATGTGTACCTTTCTACTAAATCGATACATTAGATTCGGAGCAAATTGGCTGTGACAGACGGACAGACAGACACACGAGTGATCATAAAACAAAAATAACATATAAATGATGGTACGGAACCCTCGGTGCACGAGTCCAACTCGCTCTTGACCGGTTTTTTTTATATGTCACATGGTACAGTTTGCGAAACTTTTTTAAAAATTTTATTATTTGCCCCCTAAAAGTGAGCCGTACCTGCTTGGGTCACAGAAATCCATATGTGTAGGGTCATGTGTTCAACAATGAAACACTAAAAATTCAAAGTCTCATACACCTTTTGTTTTTACAGATAGAAGTCTAATTTTTTGCAGGCAAATAGGTAATTTTATTGGGTATCGGATAGCATTTATAGTTTTTTAAATTTATGTGAAATTAATCAGCAAAAAATTAAAAACTAAAAAATTAGAAATGTTTCACTGTGTCCACAGTGGTGTACACAATGAAACTCCACTTATCCACTTATTCAACAATGAAACATAATAATTATTAATAGTGTCTGTTTCATATTTTGTGTAATATTTAGGAAGTAGGTATATGACAAAAATGCTGAGTTCATTCAAAAAGATTTTATTCTAAATCTTAATAAGCGTAGTATAAATGTAGGACATTGCACTCTTGTGCAGCTTCTCTCCTCAAGATCTTTCCTTGTCAGTGCATTTGAATAGCTCAAAGCATATTTTCCGTACGCGCCATCCTAAAAAAAAACTTCTTGTCACAAAAGTTATCAATTTCTATGGAAAATACATGAATCATGAAATATAGTACACAACGAAAGTGTTTCATTGTGTAACTGTTTCACTGTTGACTACCTAAGGTTTATTTTAATAACTTCAAAGAAAAATCCACTAAATTGTAACATTTTAACTTATGATATATTCCACGTTAATCTACGAAATATGTTTAATGCTAGGTAATCATGAAAAATATGAAATTTTCTACCATTATTTAATGAAAAATCTATAAAGATTGCTGAAAATAGTTGCATTTTTGTCGAAAAAATTTAAAATGCTCCGCAGACAGTCTTCCCCTACTCGGCGCCGCTGCAAACTGGGGTAGGGTGGGGGGTCCTCGAGAGTGTCCTTAAGCGATATAATGCACGATCTGGCAATGCAGCATTTTAGAAATATCACTAAGTTTTACTGTGTACCACTGTTTCATTGTTGGACATCTGACCCTACCTACCACATTTTAACTTAATAAGTTCATTAGATTCGGAGCAAATTGGCTGTGACAGACGGACAGACAGACAGACACACGAGTGATCCTATAAGGGTTCTGTTTTTCCTTTTAAGGTACGGAACCCTAAAAAGACTAATTAGTTTGAAATGCTTCAAACTAATTAGTCAGGTATAAGTAGTTCTGGGAACAGTAGACCTCGCGAGCACATCCTTTTTTTGCAAAACTTTAAAATTACAAACTTTAATTTGCAGTTGGAGAATTGACCGTGACGTTTATCAATAGTATATATAGCCATTTATGCGACATATTTTGATACTCGCAAGTAAATCAAAACCTATGGTACTTCCCTTTGACCTACAATAATGAAATTTGGCAAGAAGCAAGGTCTTACAGCACAGTAATGGAAAAAGTCCGAAAATTGTTAATTTATAATTTTATCACATAAAAAAATATTTTCAAGTATGTCATCTGTCAAGGCTCTTTTTCTCAGGAACGCGGGGAGGTATCAAGTTGAAATTAATACCAAATACGTAAGTCTATAGTACCATAAAGCTTTAAAAAAATCAAGCTTCTAAATCAACGCAATAAGAAATACGGCTATTTATGTGACATATTTTGATACTCTCAAGTAAATCAAAACTTACAGGGTACTTCCCGTTGACCTAGAATTATGAAATTTGGTAAGAAGCAAGGTCTCACAGCACAAGCAAAGGAAAAAGTCCGAAAATTGATTATTAAAATTTGTAGTTTTATCACACAAAAAAAATAGTTTTTAAATAGTTTTTTTCTTGCCAAAATGTGGATGTATAGCTACACCTCTGCCCAACCCTTCGGGCAAACAAGGCGTGATGTTACGTTTAAGAATAGCTTTTTGCGAATGCAAACTTAAATATGCAGTTGGAGAATTGTCCGTGACCTATATCAATGTATGGGAGAACATGTTTTTCAACTACAATGTTAAATTTGTTTTTGGCATAAATTCTTTTCAACTACGGAACCCTTCATTGTGCGTGGTCCGACACGCACTTGGCTGGTTTTTTTCTAGGGTCTATTTATTTTCACTTAAGCCTCGATTCATATTTTCCTATGTATGTAAATCTAAACAGAACTTGGCTGTCTCCTCTACCACCGGGCACGCTACTCAGATAACCCGTGAACCAAGAAATGCATGGTGTATTTTTCGCTACGCGATAGCCTGTGCCCCGTGGCGCGCCCCGCTGACCCCGCTGGCCTCTACGGAGATAATTACATTGTATTGGCTACAGTTACGGGGTCACTGCTGAGCAAGCGTTGATTGGTGACGTCAGACATGTGGCCCGGTTCTATTGGTTTTACGAATCTACTTAAGACGCGGACTGACTACGATTATAAACGGCAGACAACCGCGTAATCTATTGTCATCATTAGCGGGCTTGAAATAAGGTTGAAAATTGAAAATAATATTTGTGTTGCCGAGATGTGACTAAGCTGCGAATGCGCATTTACTTTCCCGGGTTTTTTGGATTATTCAGAATATACACAATAAATTAAATAATTGTCTGGTTAAAGTTTAAAAAAAAATGCTAATTCTATTATTAAATTCTAAAAAAGAATGTCGTTATCGCTGAAAATACAGAGATGTTCGACGCCAAAGTTGATTTTTGTGGAGCAACTTCCAAAATTTTTATTGGGAATATCAAACTATTTTTTACTATTATATTCGGTTAAAATTTTCTTTAAACCCTTCTCTGTCCACTGTATGTTTTGCGTCGGATAGTTTCATTGCGTCACTCGACAATCCAAAAAACAATTTTTGGGAATATTGAGCTTACACCGCGCCTTAATAAACGTATCACTAGTCAGTTTCCCTTAGTCGTCAGTTTATTTAATTCACCAGTTTTGTTGATTAGTCGACTTCAAAAAATATACTACAAAGTGAAAAATAACTTTAATTTCGAAAGTCGGTGGCAAAAAACTGAAATACAAATCCAATGACACCGACTTGCGAAATTAAAGTTATTTTTCACTTTGTAGCGTGTTTTTTAGGAGTCGTTTGTTTTTTAGGGTTCCGTACCAAAATGGTAAAAAAGGAAACCTTATGGTGTCACTCAGTCTGTATGTCTGTCGCATAGTTTTCGACTTTTGATGAAAAATTAAAAAAAAAATACCGTTCCCACCGCATATCTCCGAAGTTTGCAAAGAGAAAAACCTGAAATTATTCTATGTGATAGAAGTTTATTATGTAAAAATTACAGGAAAAATAAAACGATGTCTCTAAATTGCACACTTTTTCAGAAATCGGAACGGAACCCTCGGTGCGCGAGTCCGACTCGCTCTTGACCGGTTTTTTTTGAGAGAAAAATGAAACTCAACTTCATTTTACATGATACCCAGTCACATTCACCATACACACCTTACACGCACACACCTCACACACACACACACACACACCCCCCCACACACTTCACTCACACTCACCCACCCTTTTTACAAAACGCATTGTTATTTTAAACTCTTTTATCATTATTTCTCTATTTTATTTTTAATTATTTTGTTCTCATAAATATTTTGTAAATCTACTTGTCAATGCATGCCATAACTGTAATTTATTTTTTTGTCTATCTCGCTTCTACATCATATTCCCTGTAAATTGAGAGGTCTGTCTCTTGTGATACAGGAACTCCTAGTACAAGAGTCAGAGCTACACAGATGTTTGTGACTTCGAAGTGTAATAAAGATTTTATTATTTATTTATTTTATTTTATTTTGTGAAAGCAGATAAAAATGTAATCGTTTTAGCTAACACATTTATAACATCGGATGAAACGAAAATCTGCGGGGTTACTGGTTTCCAAGTGTAGTTTGAGAATCAGAATAATTTATGTATTTGTTAGAACGTAGTTTTTAAAGTAAGTTAGTTGTAGTTTGACACAAAGTTTCGAAAAGAATAAAGGATCATTTCTAAAAGACAAATATAAATTATTGTAACCAAACATTCCTTTCTTCCTTTTCTTTAGTTTTTTGGAACGAAGTTCCTTATCGCGCGTTGTGAAAGGGGGCTAGACGGAAAAAATGGGAACGAAAAGTTGTCACGACACTTTTTGCTATAGTAAGCTATGTATGTATGTATTGTAAGCCGTGCGGCGTGCGCATGTTTCTCTGTCTGTCTCTCTCTCTCTCTCTCTTATAGAAAGCAAGCCAGATATTTTCATTTCTATTTCGTATTGAACAGTGTGGTGTCGCGATGATGATGATGATGATGATGATGATGGTGATGATGATGATGATGATGATGATGGTGGTGATGATGATGATGGTGGTGGTGGTGATGATGATGATGATGGTGGTGGTGGTGGTGGTGATGGTGATGATGATGATGATGATGATGGTGATGATGATGATGATGATGAGTATAAAAATAAAATTTTATTACAATTCCTTCACTAATTAATCGAAAGGAACTTTGTTCCATCCGGGTGTCCCTTGACACCTCTCAAGTTTTTTTTTTGTCTATGGGTCATTGTAGCCTGAAAATTGATGTCTTTTTTAGGGTTCCGTACCAAAATGGTAAAAAAGGAACCCTTATGGTGTGACTCAGTCTGTCTGTCTGTCACAGCTGGATATCTCAAGAACTACTAATGCTATCAACTTGAAATTTAGAATTGTTTTAGATGACGTTTACCCAACTATTTTGCAAATAAGAAAGAAATAAAAATATTTATATTTTTTTTGCAACAGGGACTGAAAGGGGGTCTTGAAAATTCAAAGTGGGGCTACTAGGGCATGTGGGGTATCACATGAAAGAACGCTGCTTATACATTCTTAAACTATTTTTTTTTTTTTTTTAGCCCGCATAGTTTTCGACTTTTGAGGAAAAATAAAAAAAAAATACCGTTCCCACCGCATATCTCCGAAGTTTGCAAAGAGAAAAACCTGAAATTATTCTATGTGATAGAAGTTTATTATGTAAAAATTACAGGAAAAATAAAACGATGTCTCTAAATAGCACACTTTTTCAGAAATCGGAACGGAACCCTCGGTGCGCGAGTCCGACTCGCTCTTGACCGGTTTTTTTAAATCACCCCCGTTATTTCCGACGGGCGAGGCAAAGGTATACATATAGTGCACCAACATCTCACCAGTTATATTGAAGTCACAAGTAGGCGACGAGCCTGTTGCCATCAGTCGGGCACAAATTAAGTCCGTTACTGAGAAACCCTGATGGAAAAACCGAATAACACTATGTCCGAACTTGGAATCGAACCCAGAACTTCGTGCTCAGTAGTAGCCCTTGTCACCACGAGGCAGGCAGTCAATAAAAAAAAACCGGCTAAGTGCGTGTCGGACTACGCACATTGAAGGGTTCCGTAGTTGAAAAGAATTTATCCCAAAAACAAACTTAACATTGGATCCCAAAAAAATTTTTTTCATGTCAAAAAGTTACAAATTCACAATTTTCGGACTTTTTCCTTTACTTGTGCTGGGAGACCTTGCTTCTTTCCAAATTTCAATATTCTAGGTCAACGGGAAGTACCCTTATAGGTTTTGATTTTCTTCGACAGTTGCGAGTATCAAAATGTGTCGCAAAATTTTTTTATTGCATTGACTTAGAAGCTTGAGTTTTTAGGACTTCAAGAGACCATAGACTTACGTATTTGGTATTAATTTCAGTTGGATACCTTCACGCGTTCCTGAGAAAAACGGTCTTGACAGACTGACAGACAGACAGACAGACAGACAGACGGACAAACAAGTGATCCTATAAGGGTTCCGTTTTTTCCTTTTGAGGTACGGAACCCTCAAAATAAAGAAACATATCAGTTATCATGAACACGAATTAAGTTTAAAAAAAAACTGTAGCCCAACTACGGAAAAGACATTTTGGCGCCAAAAAACCGCCATTGTGATTTTTTTATCTATTATAAAAAAAAAAATAAAAAACAAAAAAAAAAAAAAAAAAAAAATAAATAAAATTAATTCTAATAAAATTCTATTCTATTCTATTCTATATCCAATGACACTAGCGCATTACAGACGAGTTTATCGACATAATATCATTCATCAAAATCGTTTGAGCTGTTGAGTAGTTATGAGGGGACATAGGAACGGACATACATACATACAGGTCAAAACACATAACCCTCCACCGCAGTCAGGTAAAAAAGGGTATTATTTAACCCAGCAACTGGGTTGCGGAGGCAGATCAGTTAGGTAGTCACTCCAGATAAAATACTGGTATAAAATCAAAATCAAAAGTCCTTTATTCAAATTAGGCTAAGAATCAGCACTTTTTGAACGTCGAAATTACAGTAAGACAGTCCCCACAAAACGCCCGCCCTTCACCACTTCCTAGTGCTTTAGCTGGGAAGAAGAAGTAGCGGAACAAACTCCCCAGCAGCACAGCTGTCTGTTCAGTTAGAAGAACTAGATTCTATACAATAGTTCCTATGCAAAATAATTTACTCAACACAATACATTAAATTATATTTTTGTCAAATAAAATAAACAATTTTAGTACTTAACTCATGTAACCTGTCATTATGTAAGCTGATCCTGGAGAAAGAACATAACATAAACATTGTCTTGAGTTAATCACAGCGACCAACTATTCTTATCGTTTAAGTAATCGTTGATAGAATAGTATGCCTTTGAACAAAGATTGGATTTAACTTTAATTTTAAACGCATTAAAAGGCAAATCTAGCAAAGAAGAAGGTAGCTTGTTATAAAAAGCTATACCAAGACCAACAAATGAGTTATGAACTGAAATGTATTCAGCTGCATCCGGTTAGACTGGAAGCTGATCGCAACATAGGAAAAGGCAAATGTTGAAATACCAGCTGAGGGGATGACTGCTATCAATAGCCCCGCGAACCATCCATACCTAGGTGCTATTATTACTATCAATGAGAATGTTTGTCTGTTGCCTTTCACGCCTTAAAGGCTGAACGGATTTCGATGAAATTGACCTGGGTGCTTACTATGAGCTCTTATAGCAGGGCTGGGACCCAATTCCGGCGGCATGGAAATTGTCTCCATGGTCGAAATATCAGTCGAGAAACTGCTTATCTCCGTCGAAAACGAAAAAATGCTATTCTAGCGATCTCCATTCATACATTTTTCGATCGCAAACCAGCGAGATATCACGGCTGGTCCTAAGGTATGGAGATATGAAATCTCCGTTGGAACATCTGTCAAAATTTACATTCGTAGGTTTATATTCGTATTTTTTTGGTACCTACATGTAGAGGCTTCGGGGTTTATGGGTTTCATAAAGGGGGGCCAAATTTTCATTATTTTTGCGATAGGACACACCGTTTTCGAGATATAAGCAAAAGAAAAAATTGGAAAAAATTGTTATGTTGGTGTGAATTTTAGTTCATGACAACTAATTTTATTCCACACCTATATCACGATTAAAAATAGTTTTATTTAGTTTGAAAATTAAAACCTACCTACGTCAGAAAAAGGACACAAATCACAGAGCACTATATAATACTACACAAATCATGCGAAATGCGTTTCGGATCACGCTACTTTGCAATTACTATTTTCAGTACCTAAGTAGGTAATTATAAAAAAAAAACACAGTTATAGAAACACAATATACTAAAATTATCTTTTATAATGTGTTTGCTTGGATTTAATAAATTAAACATTACGTTATTAATACTAAAAAAAGAAAAACGTAGCATAATCGATTATAATCAAAGTGAATCGATAAAAATGGAACGTCTTTTAGACGAGATTATTTTCTCCGTTGTAAATCTTTCTCCATGGTCTACCAGAATACGGTTTTTTGATAGTATCGAGATTTGAACCGGACATTGATGCGGAGATTTGAAACAGAGATTGATCTCCATGGTCGTGATATCTAGCTCGAGCCCGGAATTGGGTCCCAGGAGGCCAATTCCGGTTATCTCCATGGTCGAAATATCAGTCGAGAAACTGCTTATCTCCGTCGGAAACGAAAAAATGCTATTCTAACGATCTCCATTCATAAATTTTTCGATCGCAAACCAGCGAGATATCACGGCTGGTCCTAAGGTATGGAGATATGAAATCTCCGTTGGAACATCTGTCAAAATTTACATTCGTAGGTTTATATTCGTATTTTTTTTGGTACCTACATGTAGAGGCTTAGGGGTTTATGGGTTTCATAAAGGGGGGCCAAATTTTCATTATTTTTGCGATAGGACACACCGTTTTCGAGATATAAGCAAAAGAAAAAAAATACAGTACTGTTTTTGCACTTGAAGTCAAGGTGTTGGTGTGAATTTTAGTTCATGACAACTAATTTTATTCCACACCTTTTTAATCGCGATTAAAAGTAGTCATATTTAATATGAAAATTAAAACCTACCTACGTCAAAAAAAGGACACAAATCATGCGAAACGCGTTTCTGATCACGCTACTTTGCAATTACTATTTTCAGTAAGTAATTATAAAAAAAAACACAAATAAAGAAACACAATATAATAAAATTGTCTTTTATAATGTGTTTGCTTGGATTTAATAAATTAAACATGTAAGTAATACTAAAAAAAGAAAAACGTAGCATAATCGATTATAATCAAAGTGAATCGATAAAAATGGAACGTCTTTTAGACGATATTATTTTCTCCGTTGTAAATGTTTCTCCATGGTCAACCAGAATACGGTTTTTTGATAGTATCGAGATTTGAACCGGACATTGATGCGGAGATTTGAAACAGAGTTTTGTCTCCATGGTCGTGATATCTAGCTCGAGCCCGGAATTGAGTTCCAGAAGTTGAATGTTTCCAGTGAGAGAGAGAGACGGAGCTACATACGACCTATACCACCGTCTCTCTCTATCACTGGAAATGTTCAACTTCTGCTCTGCTACAAGAGCTCATAGTAAACCCCCTGGGCACAGAATAAATAATAGTATTAACGCCCTGATTTATTCCGTTCTAATACCAAAAAACCGGTCAAGAGCGAGTCGGATTTCTGAAAAAGTGTGCTATTTAGAGACATCGTTTTATTTTTCCTGTAATCCTTACATAAACTTCTATCACATAGAATAATTTCAGATTTTTTTCTTTGCAAACTTCGGAGATAAGGGGGGGGAACTGTATTTTTTTTACATTTTTCATCAAAAGTCGAACACTGTACGGCCTAAAAAAAAATAAAAATATGTTTGAGAATTTGCAAACAGCGCTCTTTCATATGATACCCCACATGACCTAGTAGCTCCACTTTGAATTTTTAAGACCCCCTTTCACCTATGTTGCAAAAAAAATACATATATTTTTATTTCTTTCTTATTTGCAAAATAGTTGGGTAAATGTCATCTAAAACTGTTCCAAATTTCAAGTTGATAGCACTAGTAGTTCTTGAGATATCCAGCTGTTACAGACAGACAGACAGACAGACAGACTGAGTCTCACCATAAGGGTTCTTTTTTTTACCATTTTGGTACGGAACCCTAAAAACGAATACCACTGGTATTTGTTTGAACTTGTATTTATTTTCTATTCCGAACGGATACCACTTACAACAACGCTATAGTCGAGCTCATAATTGCGTTGCCACTTTTGACAACAATTCCCCGTAAATTTAAACTATATTAAAGTTGAAACTATCTACTGTCTCATAGACAAATCAGATAGACAGATCTTATCTTATCTTGATCTTATTCGATCATTTTGGTACGTGCATATGACTGGCAAAACAACATCGAACTAGACTATACTGGGGGCTAAACCGGCCACTTTGGCAGAATCATAATAGGATAATAGGTATTATGAATCATATTTGAAATCGTAAGGGTCACGAACTGACAACTCATAATTTATCTGCGTACAATTATTCATAGCACGCATTTCATCTGTTTCACAGTTTTGTATGGAGATTCGTAAAATAGTCCACAAATTATGAATTGTTTTACTGAAGTTTAATGTCAAATACGTCAAATAGCACAATCACAATAAGTTGCTGGGAATTCAGGAAATGAATTGTTTTCAGAGGATTTTTTTCAGGCCCCCTGCATCGCTGTCGACTGGTGGATGCCCAAAAGACTGGCAGCATCGCCACGACGGATGTTTGTTCTTTTTCCAAAGTATAAGCCAGCTTTTTGCTGAACCCTAACGCCCCGAGGGTTAAACATTTTGTATGACTCATAAATTTCCACCTTATTTCCTCAAAAACTAATGAACCAATTTTGATAATTAATAATAATAAATAATAATATCCTTGGACATTTCACACAACGCCATCTAGTCCCAAGCTAAGCAACCTAATGCTTGTATTATGGTAACGAGATGGCTGATAAACTACTTATATACATTTTTTTTTTTGTAAATACATACATATTATAGATAGAAAAACACCCAGACTCGGAACAAATACTTGTAGGTCGTACAAATATTTGTTCCGTGCGGGAATCGAACCCGCGACATGCTGCGCAGCAGTCAATCGCTCAACCACTGCGCCAACCGTGTCGTCAAATTCATTCACTGTCGTGATCTACATACTTTCAGGAAGGTTTTAGTATATAAATAATACATCATGTAATTATTCTTACGTACGAAGTTATACGCATAAATGTACTACATCTCCGGCATGTCTATGCGGATTTTAATGAATCTTCTTTTCGTTCGTCTTGGCCATTATTATGTAATTATATAGTCAACTAAAAATGGAAAAATAAATCTACATTCAAAAAAATAAAAACCGACTTCCGTAAAAAAAAAACTTAACAGCTTCTGAAATCGGTGTCTACAAGTCTTCAATGCACTTACTATTTTAAAGTAAGTTTAAATATGCCTCTCCGACTGCATGAGATAATAAGATTGTTTGGAGACAGAAAAAGGTCATTTTGTTTCCATCTTTTATAAAGTTTACTTTTTTCGAAGTCGGGATTTTAGATTTTTTAAATTTACTTTTTAGATGAATTTATTCATTTTAATAATCTTTATTGGACAATAATTATTATCCAATTAACAATTCACAAATAAATTGCAATGTATCCGATTCCAATTATTTCCTTGATTGCAAGACCAACATATATAAACATTGGCGAGTCACTTGGTCAACATACTTGACTAACATTGGCCCCAACTAAACGTGACTTTTAGATATAAAAGTCCACTCAAACACAAGTTATTAATCAGTCGTGATCAAATTGTGATTTCGGAATTTCGCTAAAGGACAACATGAAACTTACGTTGGGTAAGCCCTTTAAAAATATTGCGACTTAAGGCTGCAGTCTTGCAAAATTCACTCGCGGCGAATTATTTGCGCAACTTTGTGTTTTTTTTTAAACAAAAGTAATGAAATAACATGAAACATTATTATTGCACGTAAATAACCTTAATATAAGTAATAGCTGGTTATTTTTTTTAAGTTCATCTGGGTGGATTATGTTAGGTAAATCAAGCGTTAAATACAGGTCTTTTGAGATTATTATTATTGTTAGAGTAAGGTGATTTAGGTGCAATTCTTTTTTAATACATGCTTTTTTGAACTATTGACATTAAATTAACCAACTTTTACATGCATACGATGCTTTGTTATTATGAAACAAACCGTTTATTAAGAGATAAAAACAGAGAATTTCGATGACATTGTGACATTATCTGAATTAAGAAAATGAAAGATATTTAGAAAAAAGTAATCAGCGCATTTTGAAGACAAGAATATGGGAACAATTATGCGCTGAACAGATTTTCTAAATAAAATTTTTATTGCCCAATGCAAGTGCACAAACATAACTCGAATCGTTGTTGGCGCGAAAGAGCTGTATTTAACACTTGATTTACCTAACATAATCCACCCAGATGAACTTAAAAAAAATTACCAGCTAATACTTAATCCAAATCGACTCTAATCCAACTTGAAAGGGCGCAGAGAGCAATATTAAAAGTATCATCTTTTCGACCGTACCGCTACCCCACAACTGACTTATACCGGGAAAGTGGGGTTCTCACCGTTCGCCAACTGTTCATACTTCAGACCACCATGAAGCAACATGCACTTCTTCCCTATAGTCTCACACCTATGCAAGGCAAAAGGCGCTACGACCCCGTCGACCGGTCCGTTGGTAGACTTGCAACTTGTTTCTCCGAACGATTCTTTTGTTTTCTGGGAGGCTACCTCTATAACAAAATAAACAAAGTTCACAACATCTTTCCACTCACAAAACACCTGTGTAAGAAGAAAATTAATGGATGGCTTATGAGTCTGGACTATGACGCAACTGAAAGTCTACTTACCATCCCAAAATAGTTATCGCTTTCGTCTAGGTTGTCTCTGCCACAAGCACATACTACTATGGCATTCAGCAAACACGCACACCCACACCAACTTTTACATCACTCACACTCACACTGTCACACACTCACACTCCCACTGTCACACACTCACACTCCCATTCAATCCACACAAACACTCCTTCTTAAAAGTAGAATAGAAATTATTGTCTAGTTTTAGTTTACGTGAAACCATACTTTGTACCTGGGGTGGAGACCTGGTGGCCTGAAATACAGGCTTCGGCTTAGCTTAGGCACCAGTCTCCCACAATACTGTTCTTTAAGCCAATGACTGGACAATATTGATTTTTTGTTATTATTTTGTAAGGACATTGTGGTGAGAAAAAATAAATAAATATTATATAAATAAATACTTATATTATGGTTATTCACGTACTATAATAATATTATTTTCATGTTATTTCATTACTTTTGTTTAAAAAAAATACAAAGTTGCGCAAATAATTCGCCGCTAGTGAATTTTGCAAGACTGCAGCCTTAACAAGAACAAGTTTTTATTTATTTTCATTTTAAAATTAAAATAAATTAAATCTTGTTCTAGATAATTTTTTAACTTTTTTGACACTTTTCCTCATGTCATTTTCCGTTCAAAAAGTGCTGATTCTCAGCCTACTTTGAATAAATTACTTTTTCTTTCAACTGTGTAAGTAATGTTATCACTACAAAACCGATCACAAAGGACGTATTTATTGCTTAGAACCAAAACAGTGCAGAAGTGTTATATGAAATTTAATTAATGCACTGTTTTTCGTTAATGCACTGTTTTTTATTTTTTATTTAATTATAAATTTACCACAGAGGTTTAATGTCTCCCATTAAGTTTATGTAAAATGTATGCAGATCAAAAAGATAGGTAGGTACTGGCTGAAAATAAAAATGGGCTGAATAAAACCGACTTTGTGAAAAAAAAAAACAAATGCCGCGCATTTTGTATCATTGTAAAACTATGATAAGTACCTCATATTTATCAAGAAAAGTTGAAATAGACAGCGATAGCGATATGAATTCAACTCCAGGAAGTATAAAAACATCTGCAAATAAAATTGTAAATAACGTTTTGCCGCAAAAGTTGCGGGATAAATATTTAAAAGCTTATGAAAATTTTATTAAGTGGAGAAACGAAAGACGTGTAGGTAAAATCACTGTCCGAAAGTGTGTGTTTTAACGTATTTCAGTGAGATGTCCGAAAAATGAGACCATCTTCATTGTGGTCTATATATTCACAACGTGGTTAAAAAAGAATACTGATTGACTGATTCCACGACTACAAATGTTAAGGGCCTTACTCCCGTTTAGTACCGTAATACGGTCACTTTATAAAGCCTACTTCTCATTAACGGCTTGTTTAGAAGATTTGAAAAAAATATATGTTTGATATAGATTCATAAACAACATTTGAGCTACAGGATTTTTTCATATGGCTGATACTTTTGCCTTAAAAAAATATATACCAAAACGCTATTTTTTGGCTAATATCCCTACTCCTCCTAAACGGCGTTGGTGTTTGGAAATATTTTTACACTAAAAAATTGATGGTTAGAAGTGCTACAAAGTGTCTACAGCTTTTGTAAATCAATCAACATTTGCAAAGAAAATGTTCCCATTTTGAGATACAGGCTCAGAGGAGCTCTGCGCGGGCGCGGGCGGCAGTCTTGCTTTGGCATTGAGACGGGAGGGTTGTGTCGCTCGCTACTCCGCACCGGCTATCGTTCGACATGCTCATACGTATGTGTTAGGGCATAATATTTACGAACTTATTGTAGTAGTGTGCGTTTATAGATTAGCTCGCTGCAGAGGTCCCAATTCGATTGCGGGCGTGGGCGCTTTATTGTTGACTATTTTTGATGTGCATTTATAAATAGTTTTTTTACATTGTAACAATTCTAGAGAGGAGCTCGTGGCTAAGTAATGACAGCCGCACGGGTCGATCCGTCAGGTTAAGCTACGCTTGCCGGGGTTGGTCAGTGGATGGGTGACCATCTTTACATACCGAGATTCCCCCGTGCCTCGGAAAGCACGTTAAGCCGTTGGTCCCGGCTGTTATTCGTGGATTTTTGACAGTCGTTACGAGTCGTCAGAAGCCCGAAAGTCTGACAACCAGTCTTACCAAGGGGTATCGTATTACGCAGTAACTGGGTTGTGGAGGTCAGATAGCAGTCGCTCCATGTAAAATACTGATATTCAGCTGCATCCGGTTAGACTGGAAGTCGACCCCAACATAGTTGGGAAAAGGCTAGGCAGATTGATTTTTTACATTGTAGCAATTTTAAAATATAAACAAAAAAAATATTTCAGTAGTAAATATGAAATACTAGCACTCCCTGCGCGGCTTTGACCGCGTGGATGTCAGAAAATATTCCACGGGAACAAAAATCCTTTTTTTTTTTTTTTGTGACCTACATGTTCAGTCATAGGGGTTTATGGGTTTCATAAAGGGGGGCAAAATTTTTATTATTTTTGCGATAGGATACACCGTTTTCGAGATATAAGCAAAAAAAGAAAAAAATATACAGTACTGTTTTTAATCGCTATTAAAAAGATTTGGAATAAAATTAGTTACTTAGTTTAGAACTAAAATTCAAACCAACACCCAACCAACACCTTGACTTCAAGTGCAAAAACAACTTTTTTTTTTTGGAACGAAGTTCCATAACGGCCGGTACGAGCTTGGCGGATGGCCGAATAATATAGGCGAAAAAAAAAATATTTTGAAGAAAAAAAAAATGTTGTTTTGTTTTTAATTATTTTTATTTATCATTAATAACAAATAGTAATAAAAAACAACAAACAACTACAACAACATGCAACAACATGCAACAACAAACAACACACTACCATTATTAGTTATTTAATTAATTTTATATCATTTCTATATTTCTACATTTTCTAAATTGATAACTGATTGTTCAATTTAATTAATTTGTGTATTGCCATATCTGAGTTCTATTTCTGATGTTTCCAAGGCCAATCCTACAGATATATAAAATGAAATAAAGGCAATAATAATAATGACATGGCATGGGTGTCATTTTCATGGTTTTTGAGTCCAAGATGGCGGATGCAAAAATTTTCAAATTTTTCGTCATGGGTGTCATTTTCATGGTTTTGAGGTCATTGAAAACGATAATGGGGTCAAAATGAAAATCCAAGATGGCGGCTGCAAAAATTCTCAAATTTTTCGTCATGGGTGTCATTTCCATGGTATTTGAGGTCACTGAAAATGATAATGAGGTCAAAATGAAAATCCAAGATGGCGGCTGAGAAAATTTTTAAATTTTTCGTCATGGGTGTCGTTTCCGTGGTTTTTGGGGGCGCTGAAAATGATAATGGAGTCAAAATGAAAATCTAAGATGGCAGCCGCAAACTTTTTCGTCATGCATATCGTTTTCATGGTTTTCAAAAATTTGAAAATTTTGCGGCCGCCATCTTGAGTTTTCATTAAAAGGTGGTAAAACAAGACCTTGTAGTTAGGTACTAAATAATTTTACAAAGTACACATAAACACAACCATTACTTGGCAGATAATTTCATACAAATTCTGTTCCATTTTTGAATTAATCGGTGAGTAGTGGCTATCCGGACATCGTGAAATAGGCCCTAACACCGGCGCCACAGGTTGCCACCAACACTCGTACCAACGTTAGTCGGTTAATTTCGTGAGGCGTCCACACGTTGGCTATCGTACCAGTCCTGTCCCGTCAGAGGCAATGTGAAGATGTCCGATACACCAGCGTTGTCAGGGAGTATTTATGTAAAAAAAATATTACTAAAAATATAGGGTCACTGCGCCTCTTACTTTACTTTTATTACTCAAATTGGTGAAAATATCACTCTTTCTGTAAAACATTAATTTGTATGTAAGTACTACAGTTTGTGCAAATATAATTTTATTTTTTTTTCAAAAAAAAAAGTTACACATCACTTCTAAAGTTTTGATGAACCGATCATGGTAAAATTTGAAAAAAAAGTTAGATAGATTATTATACAAAACGGTTGCACACGGCTACATATCAAGCAGTACATTTCCAGTATAAGCTGACCTCTCATTGTACGGAAATAATGCAAGATCAGCTTATACTGGAAATGTATAGATAGCTTGATATATAGCCGTGTGTACAATGGGCTTTATCAATTAGGTACCCCAGTTGTATTAAAATTTTAATACCCAATTGACGCAGCCCACTGTACATCCTAATGGCTAGTGCTAATTCAAGTAGCTCTATTCTAATTTTACTATAACCACATACCTACATGCTAAAAATAATGTCCTGTTAAAACTTAAAGTAGTTGCGTAACAAATATCAGCCCTGCATTCCCTTCTGGAATCGTAGGCAAAAATGCCGCCCTACGTGCGCATCTCTGCGACCCTGCATATTCTTTGACATTCGTTTTAGTGTAGCGCGCCACCGCGCTCGCTTTACGTATGAACAGGGGTGGTGGTTAAGCTCCGCCCAGATGCGCAAGGTCATCGAGGCATCTATACACCTTAAGGTCAAGAAACAATTGTTTAGACTACTTAATAATATCTATGCAATGAGACGTTTAAAGATAGAATCCAATGTATTTTCACTATTATACGCTAAGTTATTTATAAGTACGCTTATAGTGGCCTAATTATAACCTCAAAATTCACAAGTGTTGGATTTCTTAGCCGACGTTCGCAAAAAAAAACAATTTTGTTGGTTTTCTTTTAATTGATTATTTATGGATGTGATAACAAAGAGGATATTGGGGTGAATATGGATGTGATAGCAAAGAAGATATGGATATGATACCAAAGAAGACATCAATGTGGTTAGGAATTTGATATGAAGGAGGTATTGATACTCATATCAATGATTGTATTGTAGATAGAAAATCAATATGAATAAACTTTTACATTGTTTTCATTATTCACAATTTCTGTTGTGGTATTTGTATTGAAGTTGTTGTTTTATGTTCTAGTTGATTTTTCTTGTATGTCGCGGTAGTCCTAACATCCGTTATTAGCTGGATGACATAATACACAAATAGCTGGGGTGTTTCATTTAGGGTATTTGAGGTCACGTACATTTTCATACTTATGTAAATTGAAGCAAACAATATTTTTTTATGGCGTTAGACACTATTTCGATAGGTACCTACACATTTTTTACTGATTATTGGTACCTAATTGGATATTTTTATAAGTTTATTACTTTTGTGTGGCTCCAAATCTAGCAATAAAATGTCGTAGGGTTATTTTTAAGCGACGAAAAAGAAGGAGGAGAAGAATCTCCTCCAACAAAAAACAACAAAAAATATGAACTTGAGAACAAGTTCATATTTTTTGTTGTTTTTGTTTTACGCATAACTTTAACTTAACTTTGTTAAATGGTAAATATGAGTGACGTATACAAAAAGTGTAAAACATGGCTAACAACCTATACAGGTGCTCTCCCCCCCGCTGCAGGTGCTCGATACTAAGTCCCTCATGACCTGGTGACTTACCTCTTTTCATATTTTTAATAATGTCACTCACATCCTTACTTGAAAATCCAATAGGCTTTTGTACTGGGCAGCAATCAGTATCAGACACCGCCAGCAAGGAAGATTTTACCTGAAAATGATCCTTAAATGAATTTGCAATCATTTTAGCATCACTGATGCCATCAACGCACACGGGCAGACTAGCCTTACCATTTAACTGCTTAGTGCCCTTCCAGAACTTATTAAATTTCATGTTGTGAGGCAAGTATATCCATTTTTATCTGTTCCTGGTTGTTCTGACAGTACTTTAGGCGTGACTTGAAAACTCGTCTACTTTCACACATTTTATCATACAAAGATCCACTAACTGGTTTACCACCTAAGACATACAATTGATGGTCCAGTCTAGCCTGCCCGTGGGCGTCTCTGACATGCTTGTTCCCACCATGGACACACTTGACATTAGTCGGCTTCGTAGGCAGGAGACTGCGACTGTTTGCCGAAGCCTGACTTAATATATTAACAATGTTGTTATATAAGTTGTCAATTACAGATCTATGTTGTATGTTTTGACACATACTATCAGCACACTCATGAAGTTCAATAGGAAACATAATTTCTCTGAAGTTGTTATTACAAATCTCGTGATATTTCTGAATTTCATCTAATTCTCTTACCTCCCTTAAAATATTATTACGTAGATAATTGTGAACTTCTACTTTAGCTTTAATTACTTCTAAATTACAAGTCACCTGTAAAGGGAAATGATCTGACCAATATACATAATTGAGAACCATAATATTTACCACAGACTGCCATGCTGACCTGGTTACCACGCAGTGGTCCAGCCCTCGCTTACACCCATAAACTTGGTTACCATGCAGTGGTCCAGCCCTCGCTTACACCCATAAACTTGGTTACCACGCAGTGGTCCAGCCCTCGCTTACACCCATAAACTTGGTTACCACGCAGTGGTCCAGCCCTCGCTTACACCCATAAACTTGGTTACCACGCAGTGGTCCAGCCCTCGCTTACACCCATAAACTTGGTTACCACGCAGTGGTCCAGCCCTCGCTTACACCCATAAACTTGGTTACCACGCAGTGGTCCAGCCCTCGCTTACACCCATAAACTTGGTTACCACGCAGTGGTCCAGCCCTCGCTTACACCCATAAACTTGGTTACCACGCAGTGGTCCAGCCCTCGCTTACACCCATAAACTTGGTTACCACGCAGTGGTCCAGCCCTCGCTTACACCCATAAACTTCACTTTGAAAAGTATAAGTTTCGGATGACATACCTAATTTGACTAGATCGGCACATATCCAGCCATTTTCCTCACAAAAAAACCGGCCAAGTGCGAGACGGACTCGCACACAAAGGGTTCCGTACCATATTATATGTATATTACGTGTGTATATCGCAAAGATGACAAGGCTATTTTTTGCGGTTGCAGAAAATCGCCCATATTTAAACAAAATACCTTATGAATCGCCGTTTTTAGTATTTGTTGATTAAATACAGTTTATGGTACATTATATAATAGAGCTCGTACAGAAATGGTATGAAACTGACAACTTTGAGGGGTAGTTTTGAAAAACTAATAATGACAAACTTTATTACTTACATAAGCAAGTATTTGTGCTAAGTTTCAAGTTCATGAACCAAATTAATAAGATTTTTCATATAAATGTATCCCTGTTTTCGCGCCCACACCCACAGGGGTAGAATTTCAAAAATCGTCTGGGATGTTTCCATAACTTGGCTTAAACATTATTTACACCAATTTTCGAGTTAATCAATCCCCAATAAAATCCTTCGCTGTAAAATTTACTACCCCTTTTCACCCCACACGTTAGTTAGTCTTCATTTTTGGTCTCAAGTACAAAAACTGAGTTTTGAGTAAATCGGACCGCGTGTTAAAATTCCTCCATACAAACTTTGACACCCACCAATCCCGTCTTCTGGGGTCGCGGGTTGTTCGAAAGAGTTACCGTGGCCCTGGCCCCTGCCATAGGCAACTGAAGGAACACAGGTGGGTTTTAGTCAGTAAAAGTATGACACGCCCTTCCGCTCCACCCAGAGGGGGAGAAGTCATTTGATGATTTCCCATCCATAAAAAAGGGGGTAGTTTAGGAAAACTAAAAATTATTAATTTTATAATTAACTTAGATGAATATTCGTGCTAAGTTTCAAGTCTAATAACTCAAGAGATAAGATTTTTCATACAAACTTTCATCCCCTATTTTATTCCCTTAGGGATGGAATTTCCAAAAATTCTTCCTTAATGGATGTTTACACTATATAAGGTATATATGTGCAAAATTTCATGTCTCTAGGTCCAGTGGTTATTGGACTGTGCGTTAATTATTATCAGTCAATGAGTCAGTCAGGACTTTGGATTTTAAATATATAGATTTACAAGACCATAAACTTCTGATAGGTTTTCCTGTAATCTATAGGTAAAGAACTATTTTCTGTATTTTTTTCAAAATTTTAGGCTTAGTAGTTTCGGAGATAAGGGGGGGGGAATGGTCAATTTTCGTCTATCTTCTTAAATATCTTCAAAACAATTTATTTTAAAATTATAAAAAAAATATATTTGAGACTCTCACAGTAAGACCTTTCATTTGATATGTCACACGGTACAGTTTGCAAAACTTTTTTTTTAATTGTACTTATTTTCCCCCCAAAATGGACCCCCATATTCAAAATTCATTTAATTACGTTACATGTCCGTGTTTGGGTTACCAAAATACATATGTGTACCAAGTTTCAACTTAATCGGTTCATTAGATTCGGAGAAAATTGGCTGTGACAGACGGACAGACAGACAGACAGACACACGAGTGATCCTATAAGGGTTCCGTTTTTTCCTTTTGAGGTACGGAACCCTAAAAATCAAGAAGTTCACTACAAAATGGAGCATTAGGATGTGCATTGAAATCCCCTAATATAAATACTACGTACTTCGATACTATTGTCTTGTATAATTGCATTCAACTCACCCAAACACTGAGTAAATTCCGGCAAGTTCACAGTTTGGTCAGGCGGTATATACACGCATATAACTAACAAGTTCACAGTTTGGTCAGGCGGTATATACACGCACATAACTAACAAGTTCACAGTTTGGTCAGGCGGTATATACACGCACATAACTAACAAGTTCACAGTTTGGTCAGGCGGTATATACACGCACATAACTAACAAGTTCACAGTTTGGTCAGGCGGTATATACACGCACATAACTAACAAGTTCACAGTTTGGTCAGGCGGTATATACACGCACATAACTAACATTTCACGACCAGCACCAGTCATTACTTTAATTGCAACAATACGCTCACATTTGCACTTCACTACCGTAACATTGCGAAAGGCACTTTTCCTCCACAGTATCGCAACACCACCGTGAGGTCTGCCTCGCAACACTCCAGCAGTTAAGTCCACCGCCGACTTCCCTGTAAAGCCGAAGTTGTCGTCAATATCACCCAATACTTGTATATCGTACAGTAGCAGCCAAGTTTCTTGGAGGGCTATCACATCCGCCGTTTTACATAAAGTTCTCACATATTCCATGCTTCTTTTAATATTTTTGCAGTTATCACTTACTAATGTACTATCCATTTCATTATATGTTGTCATCTTTATCGGTATTACATTACGTTTCTGTATCATTTTTAGGGTTCCGTACCAAAATGGTAAAAAAGGAACCCTTATATGGTGTGACTCAGTCTGTCTGTCTGTCTGTCTGTCACAGCTGGATATCTCAAGAACTACTAATGCTATCAACTTGAAATTTGGAACAGTTTTAGATGACGTTTACCCAACTATTTTGCAAATAAGAAAGAAGTAAAAATATTTATGTTTTTTTTTTGTAACAGGGACTGAAAGGGGGTCTTAAAAATTCAAAGTGAGGCTACCAGGGCGGGCATGTGGGGTATCATATGAAAGAACGCTGCTTGCACATTCTTAAACTATTTTTTTTTATGCCGCATAGTTTTTGACTTTTGATGAAAAATGTAAAAAAAATACCGTTCCCCCCCCCTTATCTCCGAAGTTTGCAAAGATAAAAATCTGAAATTATTCTATGTGATAGAAGTTTATGTAATGATTACAGGAAAAATAAAACGATGTCTCTAAATAGCACACTTTTTCAGAAATCGGAACGGAACCCTCGGTGCGCGAGTCCGACTCGCTCTTGACCGGTTTTTGTACTTTCAACCGCTCAAATATGCACGATCAGTAGATTATAAGTATAATACGCAATTACCTGAACACAATATGGGAATGCATATTTTGTATATGCATTCGCATAACATTCGGTCTTATGTTTGTTTCAGTATTCACCTTATTCCTGGTGCTGCTGGGTTCCATGATGACCAGCGCTTGGGGAGCAAACTGCATCTGTCCCTTACTCTTCGACCCCGTGTGTGGCGAGGATGGAGTCACCTACCCTAACTCTTGCATGTAAGTTGTATCATTATCTGCCTAGCCTTTTCCCAACTATTTTGGGTTCAGTTTCTAGCAGTCTAACCGGATGCAGCTAAAAACTAGTATTTAACATGGAGCGGCAGCTTGTCTGACCTCCACAACCCAGTAACTAGGTAACACGATACCCCTTGGTTGTAAGATAATCGGGCTTCTACCGGGACCTACTGCTTAACGTTCTTAATAGGTAATAAGGGCTGGTATCCGCAACTCCACGTCAATGCGCGTATTTTGCGTATCTTAACGAGCTTTCCGAGGCATGGAGGCGAGTCGGTATGTAGATGGTCACCGATCCACGGACCTTGGCGAGCATTGCTTAACATATAAAGTCGACCGTGAAAATACAGAGAAAAACTATTTATTGGAACTCGCATAGGAAGAACACAAACTAAATAGTTTAGGTGCAAACATAGAAGAATAAAATCAAAAGTATATTTTAAAAAAACCGGCCAAGTGCGTGTCGGTACACGCATAGTGAAGGGTTCCGTAGTTAAAAAGAATTTAGCCCAAAAACAATCTTGACATTGTAATCCCAAAAAAAAAAAAATATCTAATAAAATCACAAATTAACAATTTTCAGACTTTTTCCTTTAATCGTGCTGTGAGACCTTGCATTTTGCCAAATTGCATTATTATAGGTCAACAGGAAGTATCCCATAGTTTTTGATTTCCTTGCGAGTGTCAAAATATGTCACATAAATGGCCGTATGTTTTTATTGCGTTGACTTAGAAGCTTGATTTTTTTAGAACTTCAAAGAACCATAGACTTACATATTTAATATTAATTTTTATTTTATAACTCCATGACGTGTTCTTGAGAAAAAGGATCTTGACAACAGACAGACAGGCAAACAGACAGACAGACGGACAACGAAGTGATCCTATAAGGGTTTCGTTTTTTTCCTTTTGAGGTACGGAACCCTAAAAACCGGCCAAGTGTGTGTCGGACCACGCACAATGAAGTCTAAAGGTTCCGTTTTTTCCTATTGAGGTACGGAACCTTAAAAACAGAAAATAAAGTTCTGTATTAGACCAAAAGGCCTCAGCACGATCGCGATGTCTCGTCTGTGACGCTTGCATTCAGACGCTGTCAGAGTTACATGCACAAACTATAGTACACCCACATTTTGCCAGATGTGTGAGAAGTACCGTGTAACCGGGCATCCCAGGTTGCTACTGAGAATTCCCTAATGCTGGGGCTACATTAACGGGCTACGGCGAACATTCGCGTTATGGCGATAAGTGTAGCCGGGTAGATCGTAGCATCGCGTAGTAATCGTGCGATGACGAACGCTTATCGGGGCACTGTCGGTAAACTGGCGCGCATCAAAAGGTTTTGTCGCGACAATATTCGCTTGCGTGGCTACATCTGCGTCACTTCAGTGCCACAGAATATTAATACTGTTCAGTGCAGTCACAGAGTACATTATACTATAAGTGCAGTCCAGACTATGAAGCGGGGCGGACGTGCGTGAGATTGTTTTGTACATTATGGACTGGAGCAACGAAAAAGTGTTGGAGTTTATTCAATTTTATGAAACGGAGAGTATTATATGGAATCCTAGTAATCCCGACCACAAAAATAAACATTTAGTATATGATGAGTGGGTCAGAATTCAAAATAAGTTCAGTTGCCCTACCAGGGTAGAAGAAATTCACTGACATACATTACTACTTCCTCCATTTTCAACTGCCTACGTCGGCCGCACAACACAGGCGTCGAACACCACCCGGCGCCATGTGCGCTCCAACGCGACATTGATCTAATGTAGCCAAGAATATCGCGTAAACGATGTTTTTAGCGCGCCAACGCTACACAAATCTTCTCCCGCTAATGTAGCCACAGCATTATGGATAAGCCCATTAACTCCACGCTCGGCAGTCGCGCCGGTCACGGGATCAGTAACGCTAACATGTATACATAATATTTTGAAGCGACTTCAAAAAAGGAGGGGGTGTAAAATGTTCGTCTGTATGTACGGACAACAGCACATCAACTTATACCAAACTCCGATGATTCTAAACATTAAATGTGGCTGGTTAAGTTCAAAATCGAATCGAAAACAGATTTTTTTTAAATGTATTATTTATTTATTAAAACTTTATGCACAAGTAAAAAAAGAAGAAGTAGGAAGTCTGTTGTTTTTTTTTTTTATAAAAAAGTAGTTTTCCTAAGTTTTCTACAGGCTGGATTTTTGAGAGGAGGCAGTTAGGATAGTTATCTGTTGTAGCTACCGGAAAGATTTTTCATAATCTGAGAATGCAGTCATCTCTGTAAAGTCGATTTCATCCTAGAATTTCTAACAATAATAAAACGCTTATATAAAGTATATCGTTCTCTTTATTTTCAGGATGGACTGTGAAGGAGTTGAGTTGGCGCACCAAGGACACTGCTAATGCAACAAATCTTAACATACCGAAGTACTAAGATTTGATAACCATGATATCTTGCATTTGTCTCCACGTTTTGTCTGAGTCTACTAATTTTATCAAAAAAATGTTTGGAATAAAATTATTACCATAATTGATTTGTGTGTTATTTTATTTATCTACATACATGTAGTTAATGGCGAAAGCTGTTTTGATGCAACCAGATCATAAACTTTTGTACAAATTCAGAAATGCTGGCACATTGGCATTTACTATTATTTAAATATATATCTAAAGTATACGTGCAAAGTGCAGTGTGCAACAATTCAATATTGCGGGTAACTGTGGGCTTTTTGGCACGTTTTTTCTTGTCTGTCTGTCTGTCTGTCTGTCGTTCCGGGAGGGATATTGCAACTCTAAAGAGAAGGGAAACACTCCATAGTGTCCTGGCCCCAGGTGTTAAATATCAATCTAGCCTTATTTGTAAGAGGATATAATAACAAGGTCTCACTGAAAATTTGGTGAAATTTGGCTTTCACTAATCAAGTCATATGAAGTACTAGCTTTTGCACGCATCTCCGCCCGCGTTTATATAGATAACAACCTTCCCCTTGAATCACTGTATCTATTAAAAAAAAACCGCATTAAAATCCGTTGCGTAGTTTTAAAGATCTAAGCATACATAGGGACAGACAGACAGCGGAAAGCGACTTTGTTTTATACTATGTAGTGATAGTGATAGTAAAAGTGAAGTTATATTATAACATTGTAGTTTTTTGATGTTATTTGCGAAATATTTTTGAATAGCTTCGGTTGTGCAAATGCAAGTAGAGAGCCTCCATGTGTGACGTGTTGTGTGTGTGTGTTATGTATTTAGTTATTTTTGAATAGCTTCGGTTGTGTAATGGTAAATGCAAGTAGAGAGCCTTTATGTGTGACGTGTTGTGTGTGTGTGTTATGTATTTAGTTATTTTTGAATAGCTTCGGTTGTGTAATGGTAAATGCAAGTAGAGAGCCTCCATGTGTGACGTGTTGTGTGTGTGTGTGTGTTATGTATTTAGTTATTTTTGAATAGCTTCGGTTGTGTAATGGTAAATGCAAGTAGAGAGCCTCCATGTGTGACGTGTTGTGTGTGTGTGTTATGTATTTAGTTATTTTTGAATAGCTTCGGTTGTGTAATGGTAAATGCAAGTAGAGAGCCTCCATGTGTGACGTGTTGTGTGTGTGTGTTATGTATTTAGTTATTTTTGAATAGCTTCGGTTGTGTAATGGTAAATGCAAGTATAGAGCCTCCATGTGTGACGTGTTGTGTGTGTGTGTTATGTATTTAGTTATTTTTGAATAGCTTCGGTTGTGTAATGGTAAATGCAAGTAGAGAGCCTCCATGTGTGACGTGTTGTGTGTGTGTGTGTGTTATGTATTTAGTTATTTTTGAATGGCTTCGGTTGTGTAATGGTAAATGCAAGTAGAGAGCCTCCATGTGTGACGTGTTGTGTGTGTGTGTGTTATGTATTTAGTTATTTTTGAATAGCTTCGGTTGTGTAATGGTAAATGCAAGTAGAGAGCCTCCATGTGTGACGTGTTGTGTGTGTGTGTTATGTATTTAGTTATTTTTGAATAGTTTCGGTTGTGTAATGGTAAATGCAAGTAGAGAGCCTCCATGTGTGACGTGTTGTGTGTGTGTGTGTTATGTATTTAGTTATTTTTGAATAGCTTCGGTTGTGTAATGGTAAATGCAAGTAGAGAGCCTCCATGTGTGACGTGTTGTGTGTGTGTGTGTGTTATGTATTTAGTTATTTTTGAATAGCTTCGGTTGTGTAATGGTAAATGCAAGTAGAGAGCCTCCATGTGTGACGTGTTGTGTGTGTGTGTTATGTATTTAGTTATTTTTGAATAGCTTCGGTTGTGTAATGGTAAATGCAAGTAGAGAGCCTCCATGTGTGACGTGTTGTGTGTGTGTGTGTGTTATGTATTTAGTTATTTTTGAATAGCTTCGGTTGTGTAATGGTAAATGCAAGTAGAGAGCCTCCATGTGTGACGTGTTGTGTGTGTGTGTTATGTATTTAGTTATTTTTCACTTACAAAGTGAAAAATAACTTTACTGTTGTTTTTCGATATAAACTCCATTATTTCACGATAAATACAAAGCCATTAAAAAAATAATCTAATTACCATTTAGGAATTAAAAATAACTCTAAAGTGCAGTAGTCGTTATTATGCCATTATTTTTCTAATGGTCCGTTGGTTATATTTCTAATGGAGTTTAATTACAAAAGTATAAATGGAGTTTTAACGTGACTGCTTTGTATTTAGGACACTGGAACACAAGTTATTCATTAGTCGTGATCAAATTGTGATTTCGCAAGGACAACATGAAAATTACTTTGGGTAAGCCCTTTAAAAATATTTTACTTTAAAAAATTAAAAATAAATAAAATCTTGTCCTTCTCATGTAGCAATATTTTTAACTTTGTTGGAACTTTTCCAGCAGAATTCGAAGGATATTTCTGTTATTTCCTCCTTTTTGGAGATTGTTGCGCTACTTGTTCCCGGCTAAAACACTAGAAAGTGGTGAAGTGTGGGCGTTTTTGGGGACTGCCTTATGTCATTTTGTTAAAAAAGACGGAAAAACACATAGTCACTAAAATAATAACTCTTCTAAAGTATGAACGCGCGTTACACAGTGTGCCAGACATCTTCTAGCGCAAGCCGCGTTAAAGCTGACTTTTTAACCATCTTTTACAGTAACTATAGCATCTTTCTGACAGGAATACACAGTAATCTACAATACATAAGAAGTGATTTCATGTTCTAAAATCTATTTTAGTTTGTAGAACTAAGGGAAAAAAACCTAAACTCAGGTCTATTTCTGTCTATTTTTTCAAGTTGTTACCATATTACTCCTACAGTTTTCATTAAAAGTGTTCATAAATTAATACAGTTCTTTACAAACTAATAAGGAATGATTTCTTGTCATTACTTTTTTTAGTTTAATTAACAGATTTTTTGTAAATCGATAATTACTTCATATTTTGCAAGCGTTGTGTCATCGCGCTTCTCTTTCTTTTCTATGCAGTCCGACAGTGACCGCGCTTTTTTCCGCCGGACAAGCCTTAAAGAACTTCGTTCCAAAAAATAATTTAAGTATAAAAAAATCATCAAAATAAAATAAATTACGAAACTCACTGCATTTCCAACGAGTTAACACTTGATTCTTGTAAACTTACTGCTCCAACTACCCAGTGGTAAAATTGTGACTTTAATCATTTAAAATAATTATTTAATTTGTATTATTATAATGCCTATGTAATAGGCGTTAAAGTATGAAATTGCCGTTTTATTGTACTAGGTACTTCGAATTGACATAGAACCTTCATGGTTTGAGATTTTTGAGTGAAACTTTTTTCACATGGTAGGTACCATGTGAAAAAAGTTTCACTCAAAAATCTCATAATGAAGTTCTTCTTTTAAAAAATGTGCAACATTCGATTATCGACTTTCAGTTGTTTTTTTTATTCAGCTTAGACAAGAAAGATGGATACTTCGAAAATTTGAGTTATTTTTGAATACGGTTCGGACGCGGAACTAACGCGGCGGAAACAGCTCGCAATATCAATGTTGCGTTTGGAGAGGGTACTGCTAATGAACGCACCGTGCGATTTTGGTTTAAACGCTTTCGTGATGGAAACTTTGATATAAATAAAATAAAATAAAAATAAATAAATATACTTGGACATTTCACACAACGCCATCTAGTCCCAAGCTAAGCAACCTAATGCTTGTGTTATGGTAACGAGATGGCTGATAAACTACTTATATACATTTTTTTTGTAAATACATACATATTATAGATAGAAAACCACCCAGACTCGGAACAAATACTTGTAGGTCGTACAAATATTTGTTGTTGAAGAACAAACCACGTGGATGACCGCCCACACAGGTGAATACACAATGAATTGAAAGAGATGGTGGAAACTCTACAGGAACTGCAATTAGAAACCATGCATCACCCTCCGTATTCGCCAGACCTTGCTCCAACGGACTACCATTTTTTTCGTGATTTGGACAATTTTACGTGATGAAAAGTTTTCTTCTCAGGAGGCAGTACAAAATGCTTTCACACAGTTTGTCGAATCTAGATCACGAGAGTTCTATCGGAAAGGCATAAATGGCAGCAATGTATAGATAATAATGGTAATTATTTTGATAAAATAAATATGTTAAATTAAAAAAAAACGAATTACAATTTTTCAGTACAAATCGACAATTTCATACTTTAAATCCTAATATTACATTACGTTTCTGTATATTTTTTTTGTACTTCCAACGGCTCAAATATGCACGATCAGTAGATTATATAACACGCAATTACCTGAACACAATATGAGAATGCATATTTTGTATGAGTCCGCTATATGCATTCGCATAACATTCGGTCTTATGTTTGTTTCAGTATTGACCTTATTCCTGGTGCTGCTGGGTTCCATGATGACCAGCGCTGAGGCAAACTGCAACAGCTGTCCCTGTAATTGGGACCCCGTGTGTGGTAAGGATGGACTCACCTACACTAACTCTTGCATGTAAGTTGTATCATCATCTGCCGAGCCTTTTCCCAACTATGTTGAGGTCAGCTTCTAGCAGTCTAACCGGATGCAGCTGAAAACTAGTATTTTACATGGAGCGATAGCTTGTCTGACCTCCACAACCCCGTTACTGGGTAACACGTCCCCTTGGTTGTCAGACAATCGGGCTTCTACCGGGACTTACTGCTTTAACGTGCTTTCCGAGGCATGGAGGCGTGTCGGTATGTAATAGATGGTCACCGATCCAAGGACCAACCTTGGCGAGCATTGCTCAACATATACAGTCGACCGTGAAAAAACAGAGAAAAACTATTTGTTGGAACTCGCACAAGAAGAACACAAACTAAATAGTTTATTGCAAACATAGAAGAATAAAATCAAAAGTATATTACACGCACAATGAAGTCTAGGCCTCATTTACGGAGACGCGGGGCGTCGTGCGGCGCGTTGTGCGGCGCGGCCCGCACTAAATTCAAACATAGGGCGTTCTATGAGAGCGTTTACGGAGAAGCGTTTATGATTTCTTACACTTGACGACCCGCAGCCCGCCCCGCGCACCGCGCCACGCGACGCCCCGCGTCTCCGTAAATGAGCACTAAGGGTTCCGTTTTTACCCGACTGCGCCAGAAGGAGGGTTATGTTTTTCGAGAGCATGTATGTATGTATGTATAAAGGGTTTTAAAAGGTGATTACAAAAATATACACAACTTATATGGTTAAAAGTACCTCGAAGTGACAAATCGTAAAAATAAATATTTAGTAAAATTAAATATTAAATATGATGAATATTGCCTCAATTTTTTAGTGAAGGTTGGACAACGAAGTGGGGCGCGGCGTGTAGGAAAGAGACGAGAGTTAAAGAACGATGAAATCAAAAAATCTTTCCTGCCTTTTTTGGTCTATAATTATGTTCGACGTTCGCACATCAGGTTATACCAAACTGTCAAATTTCTCCAAATGATTTTAAACTTTAAAACGTTGCTAGTTAACTTCAAAATCGAATGAAAAAATTTGACAATTTGTAGTATCTTGACCTGCTGCTGCTATGTTCTTTGATATTTTCGTCAATATTGTGGATTGATCCAGATCATTCTTTTTCATTTGGTAGAGGAAGCTTGCGTGGTGGTCCCATATACATTTCATTATCTTTGCTTGGGTAGTTTTTGAGTTAGCTTCTATCGAAGCTTATATACATATTTAATTCTCGTTGTGTATCTTGAGGATGTTCTAATACTTCCTGTCACTGTTGTTTCCATAACAAGTAGTGGTATAGTTGCTGCGAGGTAGGGTACCATAACTAAAAAGTGGAAAATAAAAAACTTTTTTCCGAAAGAAAACAACCGACTTCCAAAAAAATACTACAAAGTGAAAAATAACTTTAATTTCGGAAATCAGTGGAAAAAAAAACTAAAATACAGATACCTACAAAGACACCGACTTCCGAAATCACAGTTTTTTTTTAAATTTATTAATTATTTATTAAAACTTTATGCATAAGTAAAAAAAGAAGAAGTAGGAAGTCAGTTTTTTAGGGTTCCGTACCAAAATGGTAAAAAAGGAACCCTTATGGTGTTACTCAGTTTGTCTGTCTGTCTGTCTGTCTGTCTGTCACAGCTGGATATCTCAAGAACTACTAATGCTATCAACTTGAAATTTAGAATAGTTTTAGATGACGTTCACCCAACTATTTTGCAAATAAGAATGAAATAAAAATAATTATATTTTTTTTGCAACTGGCACTGAAAGGGGGTCTTAAAAATTTAAAGTGGGGCTACTATAGCATGTGGGGTATCATATGAAAGAACGCTGTTTGCACATTCTCAAACTATTTTTATTTTTTTTTAGGCCGCATAGTTTTCGACTTTTGATGTAAAATGTAAAAAAAAATACCGTTCCCCCCCTTATCTCCGAAGTTTGCAAAGCGAAAAATCTGAAATTATTCTATGTGATAGAAGTTTATGTGAAGATTACAGGAAAAATAAAACGATGTCTCTAAGTAGCACACTTTTTCAGAAACGGAACGGAACCCTCGGTGCGCGAGTCCGACTCGCTCTTGACCGGTTTTTTTTTTCTAAAAAAGTAGTTTTCTTAAGTTTTCTACAGGGTGGATTTTTGAGACGGGGCAGTTAGGATAGTTATCCGTTGTTGCTACAGGAAAGGATGTTCATGATCTAAGAATGCAGTTCGTATGTTGCTCGTAAGGAGCGAGACGTTATAATATCTGCTATTCAAACGGATGTGGCGGATGTGGCGGCATCTACATCGCCACATATGAACTACGCATCAATGACATGACGTCACGCAATCCTGCATCGCGCAATTAGAGTTTACCATATACAACGTCCCGACATCAACCGTCGGGCAGTAGCCCACCAGACACAACACCCGTCTGGTCGGAGGATCCTCCCTTTTCAATGGAGAATGAGTGAACTTTACACCCTGTTCCTCATGCCTCCAAACTGGTGACCCCGAGCATGAACGTCAGCGCAGCCTTCGTGCAACTCCTTCAGCGTGACGTCATCAGCATCACATCCACAACTTCAACGGGTATCCTGACCACTAGCATGCAGCGGACGCGCATTCCTGGTCATCACCTTCAGCCTCAACCTCAACCCAGCGCTGTACACTCCGACTCACTGGAGCATAACGCAGCGCCACCCCGACTCACTGGGGTATCACCGCAGACAGTTCCAACTCAACGTGAACTATGCGCCACTCGGTTCCGACTCACTGGAACCACAACTCGCAAGATACACGACTCAGCAGCCCACTATCGACCTCCGGTCTCCGGAGGGGAGTGATGTGGCGGCATCTACATCGCCACATATGAACTACGCATCAATGACATGACGTCACTCAATCCTGCATCGCGCAATTAGAGTTTACCACGCGATTAGCATATATAAAACGTTCCGACATCAAACGTCGGGCAGTAGCCCACCAGACACAAACACCCGTCTGGTCGGAGGATCCTCCCTTTCCAATGGAGGATGAGTGAACTTTACACCCTGTTCCTCATGCCTCTAAGCGGATATTAACAATGTTTAGTAAATAGTAGGTAATAAGTAAAGTCGATTTCGTCCTAGAATTTCTAACAATACAAATCATATATCATTCCGTCGTTCGCGCTGATAGTGACTAGCCGTGTTGTACAATTATTAAATATTCCGAGAAACTAAGCAAAGTAAATTCTACCTTAACTTTAAGTAATAACGTAGAAAGTCCGCTGTTACTTTTACCACGCATCACACATCAGTCGGTTGCCGTGTGAAGGAGATAGAACGCCGTGTATAGTATATGCAAAAAACTAAGATGCCTCGAACAACTACAGATAATATAACATTGTCTTCATCTCAACCGGATCTACCAAGTTATTCAGAACAAGACCGTGATTGCAGTTCGTCAAGAAAAAGAAAGCTACATGGTGACGCAGAAGATCTTCATAACTTACGATCTGAGATCGTAGCAATGTTAAGCGATTTGCAAAAATCGCAAAACGACAAGTTATCTTCATTGTCTGACATGATCAAAGACCTAAAACAACAGAATCAAGAAATTCTAAAACAAAACTCTAGTATGAAAAATGCACTCGAAAATACAACACTATTGTATAACGAGCTAAAAGGGAAATATGAAAACATAGTGCTCGAAAATATTGAAACTAAAAATAAAATTATCGGACTTGAAAATAAAATAGAAGATGTCTTGAGGAAACAACTTGAAACTTCGTTGGAAATAACAAATATACCGTTTAGTGAAAATGAAGACCTCAACCTTATGGTTAGCGATATTCACAAATCGCTTGATGTATCAATTTCACGAGAACAAATCGGCTATATATATAGAAAACGATCAAGTCAAAATAAACCGATTGTGGTTGAATACAAGATGTCGCAACTCCGGACCAATGTTATAAAGGCTCTCCGTACCTACAACAACAATCACAAAGATGACAAATATAACACCAAGCTGATCAAGTTACCGGGTGAGAAACAACCAGTTTACATTTCAGAATCGCTAACTCCTACCACACGACATATCTTGTATCATGCTAAACAAGCTCAAAAGAAAAATTGTTTCAAGTATTGTTGGATTTCCTACGGTAAAGTCTTTATAAAAAAAGATGATGGATTGCCAAGGATACACATTAAAGCTCTGGAACAAATTCAAGACTACAGAGGCGATTCTGATTCTAATATGTCTACCCACAATTTGAGCAAGTGACTATTTTTCAATACTTTTAAAATATCTTTTTATGTCTTATTTTGTCATAGTGTATGCATGATTTCAAATTTGTCTATATTTTCAATTTTTTTTTTCTATTACTTAATCCTGCCAGCCATACACACAATACACAAATACAAAAATAATATACATAAACACCAACTATACATTCTCAAATATTCCCGACGCCTAATAAAATTCTGTGTTCCGATAGATTTGGCGAGTTATTTCGTTGTCAATAGCTTATTACCAACAACATGCAGTAAAGACTATGGTTGACTTTCAAGTAATTTCCTCGGACATTGATGAACAAATCAATGTCGGCAACGCATTGGTCGCCGAATTTCCGGAACACTGCAAATCAGCTCTTCATATGACTCATCTAGATATTACTACGTGTATTTTAACGCAGAACATTAGAAGCTTGCATAAAAATGGTGATGGACTTCTGGTTCTTCTTAAGCAGCTGGATATTGCCTATGATCTAATTATATTGACGGAGTGCTGGCTTTCGGATGCTACTGTCATACCGTCGATTGATAATTACGTCTCTTATTCTACAAAAAAATATTTAAATAAAAATAGCGGCATCGTCATTTATGTTAATAACAGTATAAACTGCTCTATAACAGAACCAAATTACTGTGTGGAAGCAAACTGTTTAATTATCACTATCGGTAGCGATTTAGCCGTTGTTGCGATTTATAGACCACCTTCTTTTAAGAATTTGGATTCATTTCTGGGATCTTTGGATGAAGTGCTAACAGGGCTAAAAAAATATAAAAGTATTGTGTTGATGGGGGATATTAATATAAATATCAAAGATAGCCTGGATGGACAATCTGTGGAATATAGTAATTTATTGGCTTCACATGGTCTCTTAGCATCACACACCTTTCCTACTAGAGAAGCAAACTGTCTTGATCACTGTTTTATAAAAACAAAATTCAAAACTAAAACTATCGTTTGTAACAGTACATTGACGGACCATAATTGTGTAATGACTGCAATACCTCGCAAGGCAGTGGTTACAAAGAAAACTGTTAAAAGATTGTACACAAAATGTGACTACGATGCTGCTGTTGCGGATTTGGAGCAGCTTGATTGGAAAGATATGCTATATCTGATTGATCCAAATGAGATGACTGATCAATTCCTTAATATCTTAAGGGACACCCTGAAACGACATACGTATACCTATAAATTATCCACACGTAAAACAAATATCAAACCCTGGATAACACCAGGTTTGTGTCGTTGTATGAGAAACCGTGATAAGCTGCACCAAAAACTTAGATTGGATCCAAGTAATGAGGTGTTGAAAATTACATATAAACGTTATCGCAACACCTGTAATAATTTATTGAAAACTTTAAAAAATAATCATTTTAAAACCGAATTAGATAATAATAAAAATAGTATAAAAAATCAGTGGGGCATAATAAAAGATATGTGCAACTTGGACAAAACAGATAAGTCAGCGGCGGACCTTTTAAGTAAAGAACATGACAGTCAGAGCTCGCTGAATCACATAAATGACTATTTTGCTAAAGTTGGTGCAGATTTGGCCAATAATATATTATCTAGAACTAAAACAAATGAAGAGCATCTTAGTAGAAATTTGAATCTAAATAATATCAATCCACCCCTGCATTCGTTTATGCTCTTCCCAACAGATGAGAGTGAAGTCAAACGCATTATCTCAAATCTTAAAAATACAGGGTCGTCGGGATGGGACGGGATAACCACAAAGTTTTTAAAAAAAGCGGTGAACGCTATTGTCAAACCAATTACTAGTATTTGTAACATCTGTTTTACCAAAGGGACCTTTCCGCTGGCTCTAAAAAAGTCTGTCACTGTTCCAATTTTTAAGTCTGGGGACAGAGACATCGTGTCGAATTATAGACCAATTTCCTTACTGCCTAGTTTATCGAAAATCTTAGAAAAACTGATCAACTGCAGACTAAAGACATATCTAGAGGCAAAGGGATTTTTCTCATGCAACCAATTTGGATTCCGGGAAGGCAGATCTGCCAGTGATGCGCTACGTAAGTTAACTTCCTTTATTGTTGATGGGTTGGATTGTGGAGATAGAGTCCTGGGTATATTTTTGGATCTCGCTAAAGCGTTCGACACGGTGTCCGTCCCTATTCTCCTCGCTAAGCTGGAATACATGGGAATTCGAGGTATACCCCTGGCTTTGTTTAGGGATTATTTAAGTAACCGCAAACAGAGTGTCAAGATTAATGATATCTGTAGCCAAGAGGTCGATATGGTATACGGAGTCCCACAGGGAAGCGTGCTGGGCCCAACGCTCTTTTTGATCTTCATTAATGATCTATGTGACCTTTTTCTGGACAAGGGTCAAATTGTCACATTTGCTGATGACACGGTTTTATTATTTAGAGCAAAAACATGGGTGGAAATAAATAACATAGCAAATCAAGGAATGCGCTCAGTGGCAACATGGCTTGATAACAATTTGCTAACCTTGAATGCCCAAAAAACCATGTACATCTCCTTCAGCACGTCAGTTAAAACTCAGCCTCAAGCAAACATCATGGATATTAAAGTACATAAATGTCACAACGTACTAACATGTAATTGTTATGGTATTATCAATACGACCTCCATTAAATATCTTGGTGTTGTGGTTGATCAGTATCTTAAATGGAAAGAACAAGCCAAAAAACTAAGTGCCCGAATACGAAAACTAATATACATCTTTAAAATGCTCAGAAATTCTTGTTCAATGCAATTACGCACTACTGTGTATTACTCACTTTGTCAGTCTATTATAGGCTATTGTCTCACTGTCTGGGGTGGTACATCAAAAACAACCTTGTTGGTGGTAGAAAGAGCTCAACGTGCTCTACTTAAGGTAATGTGTTTTAAAAAATACAGGTATCCTACTGATCTCTTATATAAAGAAAGTAATGTACTTTCTTTACGTAAACTATTCATTCGGCTTTTAATTATTGCACAACACAAATTGAAACCTGACTTCGGGATTAGGCGAAGGTTGGATATAGTTTATAATACTCCCAAATGTAAGACTAGGTTTGCCCAGACCTTTCCAAAGTATCTTGGACCCAGCATATATAATAAAATAAGCAAAAAACAAAAAATAAGAGATCTAAGCTGTCGCGAATGTAAAAAGTCTGTTGATGAATTTCTTAAAGAACTAGATTACTATGAAGTGGAAAATATTTTGAGATGATATAATTTCACACACCCATACACGCACACTTACACCCTCACACGAACAAACACACCCTCACACGCACAAACACACCCCCACACATATGCACAACACACATTTTGTACAAGAAAACACAAAATATTGGTGGCATGTTATAGATATATAAAAAAAAAAAAAAAAAAAAAAAAGTTTATTTTAAATTATTTACTTTTTTACATACTTTTAGTAACTTACACATATTTTTTTCAGTTTTTTTTGGTTTATATAAATTAACAACAAAAACAGTACAAATAATTGTAAACAAACTTAACATCTAAATATTTTACCTATACTATGTGAACTTACGCTTACTACCTACAAAGTAAAGATTCAAGTAAACGACAATTTGAATGTTTGATACAATTTACCCTCAGTTTTGCTTTGTACTATTTGAAAAGTAAGATAATCTAATTATTCTCTCTCAAATCGGCTTATTATATTATTGTAAACAGAGAACGAGGAAAACTGTCCCACCGTAATACAGTTTATAACTAGTACGGGGGACAGGGTGAATCAGTTTTGTAACAACCTGACTTTGTTATTGGAGCTTGAAATGGTTAGTTATCTAAACTTTTAGATTTATAGAAAATAGGTACATAATATTAGTGTAGAATTTGTTGTAAGGTTGTTGTTTTGGAAAAATAAAGATTATGATATAAAGTGTATCGTTCTCTTTATTTTCAGGATGAAGTGCCACGATGTTGAGTTGGAGCATGAAAGAAGCTGTTCGAGTCTTAACACATCGGAGTACTAAGATTTGATAACCATATCTTACATTTGTCTCCACGTTTTGTCTGAATCTACTAATTTCATCAAAAAAATGTTTGGAATAAAATTATTGCCATAATTGATTTGTGGGTTATTTTATTTATATACAAACATGTAGGTAGCTAATGGCGAAAGCTGTTTTGATGCAAATAGATAATAAATGTTGTACAAAGTAAGAAATGCTGGCGCATTAGCAAAACTATTCTAAAGATATTATATTCTAACTAAAGAATAGTGCAAAGTGCAGTGTGCAACAATTCAATATTGTAGATTACTGTGGGCTTTTTACTACGTTTTTTATATGTCACTTTCTTATCTGTCGTTCCGGAGGATATTGCAACTTAAAAGAGGAGGGAAACACTCCATAGTTTCCTGGGCCCAGGTGTTAACTCAATCAAGCTAGCCTTATTTGTAAGAGCATATAATAACAAGGCCTCACTGAAAATTTGGTGAAATTTGGCTATCCAGGAATCGAGTCTTAGGGTGCTTACATAAAGAAACAGGTTTCCCGGTAGCGTACATAGAAAAGCTAATTCCCTTAAGCTAATGACCTTAAGTGATTAATCTAGACAATGGACTCGACAGATGTTGTCCTCAGGGTGTTACCACACCGATCGATCGATGGTCGATCGATGCCATCAATCATGGATCATGCCCATTGTCTAGATTAATCACATAATATGGTCACTAATAAGGGATTAAATAAAATTCCATTATAAAATGGTGGATTAGCAGGGAAACTGACTGTTTTCACTGTGTTTTTTTGTGTCAGTAGCCCCTTTTGACAATAGGCTGAGTGTCAAACCCAGACCGCAAGGTCACGTCATTACTGACGTGAGTTCTTGGGCACGTAGGCTGTCAAAAACGTCATTCCAGACGTCATGTTTCACGTGACGATGTCACAAATTTATCGTCATTTATGTCGTCATCACATGACGTCATTTTAACATGCCTGTAGACGTCTACTGGTCGTCATATTTCACGTCATATGACGACATGGTTTACGTCAAGTTTTTAGAAAGTTATTGTCATTATTGACGCAAGTTTAATGTCTGTGGACGTTAATTTAGACATCATAGGAAGTTCGGATAGCACGTCATATTGCACCTCGCATGACGTCAGTAATGACATCATGTTTCACGTGAATTTATCGTCATTATTGACGTCATTTTGACACGTTCGTGGACGTCAATAAATAGGTCATAGAAAGAAATCTTCGGATCGTCATTTTTCACGTCGCATGACGTAAGTATTGACGTAATTATTTACCAATTGAGATGACGTCTGCAGACGTCATCAGTAGATGTCACGCAACGTTGTTAGTGCATGTGGCATGACGTCATTGGGTAATGTTTATCGACGTCATTGGCAAGACGTCTATGGACGTCATGATATTTCCATGACGTCTGCATACGTCATCTGGACGTCATGTTATACCACTTCCCGATGACGTCTACGTACATCATCGGGACGTCATTTGGAAGTCTTCCCAAAGACTGCGCCCTGGGTGTACTGCCTTCTTGATCATGGTATCCCCTATGCCAGGTATGAATTTCTTACAAAAATTCGCTAGGGTCGTTCAACGGCGGAGAATCTTAACACCGCGTTTCAGAATAGTGACGTCATTGTACAGCGACATCTAGTTTAAAGATTGGAACTAAATCGCGTGGTATGAAGGTACTCGTGTACTTGACCGTGTAGGTACGTACCTTTTTCAACCGTACGGAATTTTCAACGTGATTTGCAACTTCCCTTATAGGCTTATGTTGACATACGGGAACTTTCAACGTGATTTACGACGTCACTTATAGGCTTATGTTGACATGCGGGAACTTTCAACGTGATTCGTGACGTCACTTAAAAGCTTATCACGACATACGGGAACTTTCAACGTAATTTGCAACGTCACTTATAGGCTTATGGCGACATAAGGGAACTTTCAACATGATTTGTGACGTCGCTTAAAGGCATATGTAGACATACGGGAACTTTAAACGTGATTTGTGACGTCAAATATAGGTCTATATCAACATACGGGAGCTTTCAGCGTAATTTACGACGTCATTTAAAAGCTTATGTCGACATACGCAAACTTTCATCGTGATTTGCGACATCACTTATAGGCTTATGTCGACATACGGAAACTTTGAACGTGATTTGTGACGACATTTATAGGCTTATGTCGACATAGGGGAACCTTCAGCGTGATTAACGACGTCACTTATAGGCTTATGTCGACATACGGGACCTTTCAACGTGATTTGGGACGTCACTTAAAAGCTTATGGGAACTTTCAACGTGATTTGCGACGTTACTTTAAGACAACTGACGAAACAAGAAATTGGACAACGTCATTTTCATCGTTTTTTTTTTAAACTAATGTCGTCATACGGAAACTTTGGAAGTGATTTGCGACGTTGCTTTAAAGCTAATGTCGACATAGAAGATAAATTAACGTCATTATTGACGTCATTTATTTCTAAAAGATGTAAAATTGTAAAAAAATTACCAAAAAATCACGTCATAAAGTACGTCTTTTGGCAGGAAATGTTGACTGGGATACCACCTGTATCCCAGTCAACATTTTCTGCCAAGAGACGTACTTATAGGTCGTTACATACCATAAATACTCGGATTAAGATGAAATAATAATAAAAAATCAGCCAAGTGCGTGTCGGGCCACGCGCAGTAATAGGGTTCCGTAGTTCACGCCGCCGCCCGTCGTTATTCGAGCGTAAATATTATTAATTTAGAAATCATTATTAATAAGAATGTTATGATTTTATTTTTGTATATGTTTACATGGTTCATAAACTTATATTTACTACCTGTTTTACACAACTAACAACGTTACATTAGTAATTTTTAATGGAATTTGTACGAATTTTTTACTGTTCAAAGTACATTTTACAAAGACATCTCGAAGACTAGACTCGTAAACTTGTAAAGCCTACTTAGCTGTGATAGTTTTCCTTTTAAAATCGTTATATATGTTACCGGCAATCTGTATAATACAGGTATTCTATACAATACCTAGGCAATATACAGAATACCTGGGGCGTCCAGGCAATGTATGAAATATTATGAATATTAATGTCCGTTACATACTTTGCCTAGGTAATGTATACAATTCCCAGGGATTGTATAGAGTACCTGCTGGTGCACTGGCAATGTGTAAAGTAGATAGATTTTGGCCTGTATTTGTCAATGTTTTGACCAGCCGTTTTGGTTAGGATAGAATAGGTGCAAAAACTGTCACAGAACCGAGTTAGCCAACCCCAACTCCACGTGGTACTTGTTTGCCTTATCTCCATAGATATCCGTGCTTATCTCAATCAAGACTGTTTTTTAGAGCCGGAGGTGCGTAGGGAGAGCTGGATCCGTCCGCGGCAATAAGGCGAGCATAGGTGCTAGCGGCAGGCTATAGGCACCTGCAATAATACAATGTCTTTACAACAGTTTGTTTTGTTCGGAGTTGATAAAGTTCGTCATCTGTTTTTTGTAAGGGATTAAATGTAATGACTACCAAAAAAATTAAATGTTCACCAAAATGGATAAATGCTCACCAAATCTGCGTCGACCTGCTGACAAAAACCCTAACCCTAAACGGTCGACGTCAGGAGCACCCCGAGGTTTGGTTGGTTAGGTTCCTTTAAACCCTGCAGATATAAATAGGAGCCCCGCAAAGCAGGGCTCCGTCGATCTGCTGTCAGTTTTCTAAAGTTATAATTCCTCTATAAAATGGTTTTAATTTTGGTGAGCATTTATATCCATTCTGGCAGGTATTTCGAATTCTTTGGTAGTAAAATAGGTACTGTTCTGGTAGGCGTTTAAACACAAGCCTTTTTGTAAGACTACAGCTAGTATATTGCGAGCACATAGTATATTACACACATTGCTGGCTGCGCATTCGGTACTGTATAGAATACCTAGGCAAAGTATAAAATAAATAATATTTCATACATTACCTTAACGTTTTAGGTATTCTATACATTGCCTAGGTATTATATAGAATACCGGATTATACAGATTGCCGGTAACATATATACTACTACCGTGAATTTTTTCACCCAGCCAAAATTAACCGTTTAGCTGGCAGGGGGGGGGGACACTTGACTCTAACAAAAATTAGCACATTAAAACTTAATATTTCAGAAACGGAACCCTAAATCGAAAAACTGTTTTCACAAACCCGCAATATTTTTTAAAGACCCATCCAACAACACCCAACACCATTGGGTAGATGAGAAAAAAAACATACCCGCTTTACGTGTACAGGTGCCCTAAAAAATTTTTTTTTTCATGATTTAATATTACCACTTTGTAATCCATGTCATATCCAAAATCAAATCCATGCCAAATTATAGCTTTCTAGTTTCTAGTACTAAGAGATAGATAGATAGATAGATAGATAGATAGAATACTCTTTATTAAGAGTCTCTGAGCTAAGCTGCGGACGGACAGACAGAAAGACAGACAGACAGATGGACGGACATAGCGAAACTTTATGGGTTCCCTGTTGACTACGGAACCTTAAAAATACGTTTCATTTGTTTTACACATAAAGTCCATCGAGTGCGAGGGGCGTGCGATATGTCAAAAAATAGTAAAAAATAAGGACAAAAATCATACCAGAGGATGTAAGGGGCAGTCTTACGAGATTTTTTTGTTTCCGTCCATACTTTTTTATATAAAAAAAAATATTTTCGCGTCAGAATCACCTGACGTGCAAAATTTTGATAATGTTGGGTTTTTTTTAACTGGTTTGCATTGGTTTCCACCAGCGAAACGACAAAAAAAATTGTAAGTGGTCTATGTCTATGAAACTCGATTTTCGTCCCACTGTGCGTCGGCGCAGGTGACCAAAGTTGCTAGGTGTGTATATCGGCAATAGTCTGTCAGCCTTACAAAAACGTGTTAATGTAACACGACGCGCAGCGGCAATATTATATTACATTACCGGTGTTTCTATAAGGAAAAACGTCTTCCTGCATACTGATTATTAAATAATTAAAAGACTAAAAGAATATTGAAGAGTTTTCTGTCTGGATAATGATGATTTTTACCCGACTACGGCGAAGCAAAAAGGAGTGTTATGATTTTGACCGGTATGTATGTATGTATGTTCATCTGTTCCCTCATAGCTTCTAAACTACTTATCATAATTTGACAAATAAAGTGTCGTTAGAAGCGTCTTGACTGTCCGCTGGTTATAGGCTATGTGACGTCACATTAAATTGAGAATGGCGCCCTCTAGAGGATATAAAGTCATGAACTAAAAAAAAATGTTTTTAATTATGTCGTGTGGGGTATCAAATGAAAGGGCTTAATTAGCACATTTCAAATATATATATATATTGTTAGCTATTGCTCACGGCTTTGCTTGCATGCACCCGATAATTGGGAATAATTTCTAAAATCAAGCCTCAGATGTAAGCCAACCATATTTTCTCTGCAAACCTACCCAAAATACACATTATGTAATAATTATTCTTCTTTAAAGATGTAAAGTGGCTCTGTAAATACTTTATCACGAAATTATAACCCCAAAATAATTTAAATAACAAGTAAGTTTAAAAACTAAAACCCAACTACTGAAAAATCACGCTTTAAAAAGTATGAAACAAGAAAATATTCTCATCTAAAATTAGAAAACGACAAATTAAATCCGGAGTCACACGTCATGTTATTAAATATGAATGAAACAGATTACGTGTGACTCCGGATTTTTAATTTGTCTTTAAACTTACTTTTTTTATTAAAAGACTGATGTTAGCAGAATATTTATTTAGTGGAGAAATAAAACTACAAACAATTTCTAGTATTTTCGTTCAAGGTATTGCCTTTGCTCCATCTTTTCCCGGGGAGTTAGCAATTTTGCATCGGCCAGAGTGTGCTAACTTTACACCTGCTTGTTTTAACCTGCGGACAAATACATTTTGCAAAGGTATAGTTACATCAAACTTCTTCATTAATGTACTTTACACCTACGCCTAGCTCTTCGTCCTGTTATTTCATAAAATAACTAGTGACCAGCCCCTGTTTCCGACGGTTTTATCGACTTGACAAAGCATTGAGATTTCTTTATAATATCATATTAGTTTAATATTTATTATACAAATAAACCTCTAAGGTTAAATTGTTGTAATGATGGTGAAAACCGCATCAAGATCCTTTACGTAGTTTAGAAGAAAGACGCTCACACAGACAGACACAAATAGCGTCTTTTATTTCAAATGTGTACAGTCAGACCCAAAAAGATGTCTACACGGTTTACACGGATAAGGAAACATTTTATTAGTAACAACTTTTGCTTCATAACATTATATCTACCGTATACAAAACAAGCCGCTGGGGTCGCGGGTTGTTTGAAGAAGATACCGCGGCCCTGGCATAGGCAACTGAAGGAACACGGGTGGGTTTTAGTCAGTAAAAGTCTGACACGCCCTTCCGCTCCACCCAGAGCGGGAGAAGTTATTTGATGATTTCCCACCCTCAAAAAAAAAAAAAAAAAAACACAATGTGCGTGTAATGTGTGTTTCGTTGTGTACTAAAGTACACAATTTATTTTATCAAAACATTTATAAAACCCGACCAAACTAATATCCACAGTAAGAATTCCCTATCAAGGTAAATAATACTGACAACTTCATACGACTTATATCGAATGAGACGTCTTTAAATTCATTCAATAGAAGAACAATAATTTTATTTTTTTCCTTTTCATTTCATGAATGACGTCACTGACGTGTCTTTTGTTTTAGAAATTGAAATACAGTTTTAGGTAAATAAATAATGTTCAGGTCGACTGTTGCGGAGGCTTCTTAAGATGTAGTCACCGGATATTTGCGTGTAATAACATTCCATGGTTTGATTTCGTGAATTACGTTACAATATTACACCAGCTAAGTTTACCTATTTTTTAGTTTTTTAATTTTTTTCTGATTAATTACACCATAAATTAAAAAAACTATAAATGCCATCCGATACCCAATAAAATTGCCTATATACCTGTAACAAATTAGACTTCTATCTGTAAAAACAAATGGTATAATATGAGACTTTGAATTTTTAGTGTTTCATTATTGACATAATTATGACCTACTTAATCCAAATGATTTGACATTAATTTGTATTTTTGTAGTATTTTATTTTTCTAATTGTTAATATCTTTAAATTCGTGTCTATTACATAATAATAAGATTTGCATGGCCATATGACGGTAGAACAAGGAGTACTTTTATTGTAAAAAATCTACAAACGTGTCAATTACCCATGTTTGCAAAACCAATAAATGATTTGATTTGATTCCATATGTTAAGTTTAAAAACTTAGCACATGTGTGAGTACTATGTACCTACTCTAAAGCTACCATTTACTGGGTACGTCTTTATTTGACTTGGATGTGCCCTGGCGGCTGAGAGTGTGTCATGCTCACTCTAATGCCTCGCTGATGGTGGCGCGTGTGTTGGATCATTTAACGAATCCATACGTCAGGTTCGTCAACGGGCGCTGTTGGTGGAGGCTGGTCATACCTTAGCTGCCACGGCTTATTTTAATTTTAATTTTGAATTGTTTTTTTTATTTTTTTATTACGGACGCTTTTAACGTTCATAGTTCTCACATGTATAATTTCAACATGAATGATGTAACCAATATTTTGTAACCATATTTTGATTTAAAAGAGTGTCCCTGGAGTTTCTTGCCCGTTCTTCTCCATAGATCTACGTTTTGGAATGGGCAACTAGCTTCAACTTTCTGACTTACCTACTGACCGACTCTTTGACAATTCAAAAGTGCCTGTAATTGGTTTAATTGAAATAAATGCTTTGAGTTTGAGTTTGAGTCAGATAAAGCTAGTATTTGTTCAACTCATAGTAATGTTAACAATACTTACATACAAGGGTTAGCGTATGTTTTCCCGTCCAAACCGCAGACCGGGTTAATTTCATTGGAATAACATGGCTTGCCGTGGACCTCCACGAGGACTCCAACCAGTAGTATTGTCAGTACTGGAACATGTCAAGCAATATACGACTACTTCTTGCGTTTCTGAGAAAAAGGGTCTTGACAGACAAAAAGTACGGTCTGACAACGAAGTGTTTCTATAACGGTTCCGTTTTTGCGGTACGGAACCCTAAGTAAATTAAGTGTTTTAATAATAATAGTTTATTTACGAAATGCTAGCTTCATGATGACGTCAGTTTGTTCTTGTTTTTTTTTATTGTTATTTCCTTATACAACGTGTAATGCTAAATGCGCAAAACCTCTTAAGGGGTCATTGTACTCATCATTATGAACAACTTTTACTATGGGACCAAACCTGAAATCGCGAAAAAAAAATCAGCTGTTCAGTACATTTATGTTCGCATATTTCGTCAAAATGTACTGAACAGCTGATTTTTTTTTCGCGATTTCAGGTTTGGCCCCATAGTAAAAGTTGTTCATAATGATGAGTACAATGACCCGTTAAGAGGTTTTGCGCATTTAGCATTACACGTTGTATAAGTATAAGTGCTCTAGGAAATGTCTTATATACCATCTTACCGACCGACCGACCTTGCAACTAGGGTTTTCCTATGATCAACTTGATAATAACGCAATCAACGCACTCTATATGATTCTATAGATTTTTATAAATATTTACAGATGGGACACTCCTCAAAATCATTTAAATAAAAAGCGTCTCTTGCTGCGACACAATAAAGTGCAATTCAGGTCGCACAACGCAACGCTTATGACCTACAGTTGTATACAAGTTGCCTGTCTATCTATTGCGTAACTTATACCTTCTGACCTATTGAAGCTACAGAAGAACTTAGCCCCGCGGACGGGGCCCGCCGCGTACTTGTAGCTTCATACCTAAACTGCGGATTGTCCCATCTGTATTAATCTGTGTCAATGGTGTAGTGGCAAGTGTAACTGCTGAGCGTAACTGATGAGCACATCGGACAAACCGGTCCTGGATTTTTCCATTTAGGAAACTTACTGTGTTGGAATCTGGATTCGTGTCCAAAAAATGGAAGAGGACTCGCCCCCTATTGCATTGGAACTTAACTAAACAGACATAACTGACGGAATGTGGGGGTATTCTACACCAGCCTTCGGGGAGGAATGTTATATTTATAATTACACCTATCAATTTACTTGCAACTAATTTATTTAGATCAGAGAACGTGTGTGTTTTTAGGGTTCCGTACCAAAATGGTAAAAAGGAACCCTTATGGTGCGACTCAGTCTGTCTGTCTGTCTGTCTGTCACAGCTGGATATCTCAAGAACTACTAATGCTATCAACCTGAAATTTAGAACAGTTGTAGATGACGTTTGTTACCCAACTATTTTGCAAATAAGAAAGAAATAAAAATATTTATGTTTTGTTTGCAACAGGGACCGAAAGGGGGTCTTAAAAATTCAAAGTGGGGCTAATAGAGCATGTGCGGTATCATATGAAAGAGCGCTGTTTGCACATTCTCAAACATTGTTTTTTAGGCCGCCTAGTTTTCGACTTTTGATGAGACTCCCCCCCCCTCTATCTCCGAAGATTGCCACAACAAAAATCTGAAATTATTCTATGTGATAGAAGTTTATGTAAAGATTACAGGAAAAATAAAACGATGTTTCTAAATAGCACACTTTCAGAAATCGGAATAGAACCCTCGGTGCGCGAGTCCGACTCGGTCTTGACCGGTTTTTTTACTTAGTAGAATGCCAAGGCATATATTGTTTTCTTAAAGAGTATTTCGTACGTGTTCAGAAACACTAATTTAGGTACCGATGTCGAGTTTATAAACATAAATTCACATCTGTATTCCCAACAGGCAGTGTTGGCCCAAAGTTAATATGATTAACGATTAAAAATTAATGATTAAAAATCATAATCAAAAAATTTGATTAAGTTTCATTAATCATAATCAAATTTAAAATGATTAAGATTATTAATCATAATCTTTAATCGTGAATTTGATTATTTGATTAACTATTCACTACTTATTTATTTATTGGAAGAGCAACACCAAGAGCTTACACAATACATAAATATGCTACTTTAAAAGCAGTAATAAATGAACCAAAATGGAATTCTGTATAATAAAACAATTAATTCAAAATGTAAACATTTCTTATTCCAATTTTATTACCTATTTACTGCGTAAACACCGGGGAGGGGGTGGGGCTGAGGTACTTCGCGTTAGCTTAGCTTCTCTTTCTCTCACTCTCTCGTCTTTTATAGCACTAAACTACTATTAGTTACGTTTTAACACTATCTGGGTGACACACGCTCGCTCGCACTCGGTAGGCGATAATTTTTTCAGATTTTGCAACATTTTGTGATATTGTCACGCCCCGAAATCATAAAGTCATATCTCCGCGAGAAGCAACAGTAGCGGCAATTAGTTAAAACGCATTACTAGGAGAAACGTCTAGAATCAGAATCCACAGAAAGTTCTTAAATACTCATCAACAAGACAACAAGTACCTACATACTGCTATTATTATTGAAAGGGACTCGCAAGGGAAAATGTGCCTTCTGTTCAACGCAATAAGGTCGACAGTCGAATGGGGTCGATGATCGAATGACTCATTTCTTTTGTGGAAGCGGATTCACTATTCCAGAGTCTTCCTGGTTCTAGATTGTTCCTGGCGCGGGGTATAAAAGGAGTGCCCATACGCGGTTTGAGGCAGTTCTATTTCGAACGCGATCAAGTGCGATAAGCGAAAAGTGATACTCGAGAACTTCTACGACTTTTTGCGATTGTTTACTGGATTCTGCGTTAAATTAGTGATTGGAAACTGTTGTATCGGTATATCTGTCATTGTTTGTGGCGAATAAAGTCTTCTACGTGTAAAGTGGCATTTTAATTACCCACGGTCGTAACAATATTGTTTCACTCAGTGATTAACTTAAAAACAAACATGAATTGTGATTATGACTCTAATAGTAGTGGTGTTTCAAATGATCCGTCGGTGTCGTCAAACAATTCCGGGAATTCAACAGTGGTATTGCAATCGGAATCGGATCTTTCTTCTTCTGCTTTATTTGACGGTACCTATTATAAACTTCTACTAGACAAATGCACAGACAAGAACACAGTAGCAGTTTGTATGAAGTGTTCGGACCAGCAGAGTAAAGAAGTTAAGGGCTATGGTAAAACGACATCTAACTTTTTGGGACATTTAAAACGGAAACATGGCGCTGACACAGAAAAGGAATGTAAAAAATATATGAAAGACAATAAGCAAAAGAAAAATAAACATAATACAGTTCTGACTTCAAGGCAAACTCCAGAAACACCTGTAACTCATGAAACTTTTGATCGTAACTTAGTAAATTATTTCGTTAACTCAATGATTGCTTTTCGAGCCGTGGAAGACCCTTACTTCATTAAGATGATGGAGGATTTACATGTGACAAATAGTGGAATCAAGATACCCGGGCGAATTTCTCTCAGAAAAAAAGTAGCTAAACAATCATTCGATCAGATTTGCGAAATAAAACAAAACCTAGCTGCAGTGAAATATTTGTGCACCACCGCTGACATATGGTCAGGGAAAAAAAGAAGTTTTTTAGGTGTTACAGTGCACTGGATTGATAATAACTATAAAAGGCGTTCTGCAGCTCTAGCTTGTCGCCGGTTTAAAGGGGCACACACCTTTGACCGCATAAAAGATTTGCTTCTAGAAATATATTCAGATTTTGAGATTGACCCCACTAAAATAGTATGCTCTGTTACTGACAATGGGTCAAATTTTGTGAAAGCGTTCAAGATTTTCGGAGTAAATACGAAATCCTTAATCGAATATGATGAAGATAATGAATCTTCAAGTCCAAGTAGCAGCGAGAACGAGTCGTCAAGTGAAGAAGAACTCGAAGTGACTGAAAGAGAGTTCGGCATAAGACAGGAACACGAACATGATGATCTTCTGTTAGGAGAAAATATAGTATACGACCATTCACAAAACAGTTTGTTACCATTTCACTTGAGATGTAATGCGCACACTTTGAATCTGATTGCTAGTAAGGACGTCCAAGCTTTGTTGACTGATAAATCGACATGTCTTGGAAAAATGCATTCCACAATAATGGAAAAATGTAACGATTTATGGAGTGCTGCTGCTCGCCCAAAATCAGCTGAGGTGATACATAACATTCTTGGACATACGTTAACACGACCTGGCATAACTAGATGGAATAGTTACTATGACGCTTTGAAAAATGTATTGAATATCAGAAATAGTTACTCTCAATTAGCTAGAGCACTTGGTATAAAAAATCCATACGAGACTCTGAATTTCAATATATTGAGGAATACTGCCAATGCGCTGCTCCAGTTGCAACCGCTTTGGACATATTGCAGGGCGATGACTCATTTTATGGAATATTATTACCTTGTCTACATGCACTAAAAAAAAAATTACAGAAGATCACGACGACTCCAAATCTAAAATTCTGTGAACCACTTGCTGCAAAATATCTACAAAGCGTAGAGAAAAGATTTGAAGAGTTTTACACTCTTTCGAGTGAAACTAGTAAATATGCAGCCGTTGCAGCTCTGTGTTACCCAAGATTTAAAAAAAAGTGGCTAGTATGTCTAACTGCCGCTGATCAAAAGAAGTGTATAAACATTTTTAAATCAGTCGTAAGGAAGGAAATATCAGAAATCCCAGAGCTTTTAACAGTCAACAATGCAGCCAATAACACACGCCACCAAGAAGACGAGTTTTTTGATTTTAATTCCGACTCTGGCAGCGAAGCGGAATCAGTTGATGCTAAAAAGAGAGCGGATATGATCATTTCAAATTTTTTTGCCGAGGGAAGCCAAGAACGAGAGCTTCTACAAAGTTATCCTGTTATAGGCAAAGTGTTTATTAAGAACAATACACCAATGCCGTCCTCTGGCTCGGTAGAGAGAATGTTTTCTTTTGCAACCATGCTAAATAAACCTAGGTCACACAAATTATCTGATGACTTATTTGAAAAAAAAGTAGTTATGAAATGTAACTTAAACATCAAGAAATCAGAAATGTAAAGCTCGGAGGTTAGTTGATTGAAAATATTCTTCAAAATTAGAATTCAGTGTATTTGAACGTTAGAAATTATTTTTTTGTTCTTTGAATAATTAATAAAAATATTTTAAGTAATGTGTGTCATTATTTTCCATCATTTCTTTTATATAGAATTAATAACATTGATGTATGTATTAGTTTATAATCAAGTTAATCAATTAATGATTAGTGATTAATGATTAACGTCAATAATCATGATTAAGATTACTTTTTTAATCATGATTATTCTAATCATGATTAATGTAATCTGATTAAAATTAATCAAATTAATTAATTGATTAAAAAATTAATTGATTAATGCCAACACTGCCAACAGGGCGGCAGTGTTAGTGCCCTTTCACATTAGGACGTTAGCAGCGCGACAGTAGCGCGGCAGAAGCGCATTCCTTCACATTATAAGAACAGCCGCGCGTTAGCAGCGCCGCTGCCGCGCCGCAGTTAAGTTCAGTGTGGCGCACTTCATTTCTAAAATGGATTCCGACGGTGAAACATTGTTGCCGTTGGAGGAGTTACAACTCGAAACCTTTTCGCCGACTATTTTGTATCACCCGAAGGAGAAGTACCGTGGCAGAATAACATGATATAAATAGGTACCTACCTAAATAAAATAATAAAACCTACCTGCTGCATTTTTTTCGGACCCACTTTTATTTTCGAAATCAGGAATAAACAATGCGCATAATTCTTGACAGTTATTCTTTTTTAGGGTCCTGTTGTTGTAATTCTTGCTTCTTGAGTCCCACAAAACAGGACGCATTTGAATTTCAATAATAAATCGTTCGCTATCAAACTCGCTCATTGTTTAGTCTATACGTACGTTTGCAACACTGGCTCATCGCCGACTGAGCGCACGCGGCGGTAGCGCGCGACCGGCGCGCTTCTGTTTAAACTATGAAATTTTGACAGCGCGACAGGCGCGCGTCAGCCGCGCGACTGTCGCGCTGCTAAAGTCGCCTATATGTGAAAGCGGCCTTATGTATGCTATTTTATTTCTTACTTACTACAAATACTTTGCAGCTTGATCATGCCATATTTTAGGAGCTTTTGGACGCGGGCACGGGAATAATGGCCATGCCACGGCGCGTAGGCACGCGGCACACTTGGCGGGAGAAGTGCTTTTTCTGAAATCTACACTGTACGTACAAACTCTGTTAGCTCTATGCATTCCAGGCAATGAGTCCCTCACTTGCTACTACAATTTATTTTTCTATTTAATGGTCGAAAATTAAAACACTCTATCGGTCTTATTACAAAAATAATAATAGTAATATTAGTTGAGAAGATCTAAGCGGTCACACAGACAGACACGAAAGGCGACTTTGTCTTATTTATTTATTTATTAAATCTTTATGCACAAGTAAAAAAAATACCGTACAAAGGCGGACTTAATGCCGGAGGCATTTTCTACCAGTCAACCTTAGGGTGATGCAGAGAGAAAACATGGCAGGTGCAACATAAAGGATAGATAACACGAAAATAACTATAAAATACAAGAATAAATACATACATATTATATACCTACATACATACATATATATAAATGGAATAAACTTTGTAAGGAGAAATAACGATCGGTAGAGGAGAAATAACGATCAGTAGAGGAGAAAATGAACCAGCAAATTAGCGCTGTGATGTTTCTGCCAACTTCTTACGTATATACTCACGTGCCTTCACTTTAAAAGACAACTGATTGGTTGCCATCCTGATGTTCAGAGGGAGCACGTTCCAAAGAAAGACCGCCTGTACAAAGAAAGAAGAGTGAATGAAACCAGAGCGGTGAGAAGGACATCGTAAAAGACGATTATTGGTGGAGCGAAGGTTTTTATTATGGGCAGAGCATAAGTATTGAATATGGGAAGTCAGGTAAGAAGGAGAAGTGGGTTTGTTAAGAATAGAAAACAACATAGACAGAGCCCTCAGCTTTCTGCGCTGACGAATAGGTAACCATTTTAAAAGCAAACGGTATGCGGATACATGGTCATACTTACGAAGATTGAAAACGAATCGAATGCAATTATTGAGAAGGCGGTCAAGTTTATTGAGGAGATCTGCATTCAGGTCGTAGTAACACACATCACCATAGTCAATAATGGGAAAGATTAGGGACTGTACAAGCATTGCCTTTATGTGTGATGGGAGAAGGTTTTTCAACCGATAGAGTGACCGCAGCGTTCGGGTGACTTTTTTACTAACAGTAGCGACCTGCTTTCGCCAGTCAAGACGAGTGTCGACATGCAGACCAAGATCCTTAACATCGGAGCCAAACGGAATGATGGAGTTGTCAAAGATTACAGGTGGCACAGTTAAACCATTCAGCTTTCTTATACTGTAGGGACTCCCTATTATAATAGCCTGACACTTAGTAGGGTTAACCGCCACTCCAAATCGGTCAGACCAGTCCTTAACCACACCCAAATCCCGGTTTAGCTCCTCAATCGCATCGGAAATGTTATCAACACTCGCCTGGCTGTAAAGCTGCAAATCGTCGGCATAAAGATGATACGCAGTCCGAAGCACGGTAGTAATGAGATTAATAAAAATGGAGAACAAAAGAGGAGATAATATACCGCCTTGAGGGACGCCAGCTGCAAGATCACACCAACTCGACGAAGAGTCCCCAGCATGAACGGACTGCTGACGCCCTCGAAGATAAGAGGAAAACCATTCCAATACCTCCGGAGAGACCATAAGATAGGAAAGGATGGATAAAAGGACTTCGTGACTGACGGTATTAAAAGCATTGGAGAAGTCAATTAGCACTAAGACTGTAACTTTAGTGTCTTCCATACCCCGCCTTATATCGTCAGTCACTTTAAGGAGAGCTGAAACGGTACTGTGCCCGGGCCTGAAACCGGATTGAAAGGGACTAATGAGGGAGTTGTGGTGAACAAAGTGGGAGAATTGTTTATGAACACAGGCCTCGAGCACTTTAGACAGAAAGGGAAGGATGGAAATTGGGCGAAAGTGACTGGGAAGAGAAGAGTTGGGTATCTTAGGTAGGGGCCGAACAAGGGCTTTTCGCCATAGGGAGGGGAAAACACCGGTGTAAAGGGAGAAGTTTATGATGTGGGAGATTGCAGGAAGGAGTTGGTCAAGAGCCGTTACGATCATATGGCGGCTGATATTATCGCAGCCAATGGCTTTGGATTTAATGGAAAGGATAATCTTTCTGATCTCGCCTGGGTCGACTGGGGTGAAGACAAAGGGGTTAATATTGGGACGCGTTAGACCAGCAAGGTAGTCGAGGGTTTGACATTGGGTTAGACTATCTAGAGTGGGAACAGTGGAGAAATGGAGATTTAGATCGTCCAAGCCAATTGTGTTAGGAAGGTCTAAATGTCGCGATTTGCCGATGCCTAGAGTTCCAAGGAACTTCCAAATATCGGCAGGAGAAGACGAAGTGATATTATTTAAGATGTGGCGGCGTTTAGCGTTGCGTATCATCTGATTACACCGATTCCTAGCAGCCTTAAAGAATGACCAATTTTCATCCGAGCGATCCCTTTTAAATTTCCGAAACGCGCGGTCCCTCCGTCGCATTGCCATCCGAACTCCTCTGTTCATCCAAGGTGCAGGCGGACGCTTCAACTTGATTTTCTTGATAGGAGCATGTTTGTCATAAAGCCTGATTACAACATTGTTGAAGAAACTAACTTTTTCGTCAACCGAAACGGCAGCTTCCAGGGGTGACCAGTCAATATTGGATGCATCTTGTTGAAGCCTCTCGGTATTCATACGTGCAAAGGCACGCCTGTACTGGAACTTGGGTTTAGGTTTAGGGGGTTTAAGGACATAGGATAGGAAAATAAGGTCATGATGTTAAAAGCCAGGAGCAGTATGTTGACCATGTGAGGAAACTAGGGAAGGATTAGACGTGAGGATCAGGTCAAGCCAAGTATCATCACCGACTACATTATGATGAGTGGGTTGGAGAGGCAAAACATGCAGACTGGCTGACTCGATTAGATGCAGGAGTTTGCGGGACCGAGGGGAGTTGTGGGAAAGGAGGTTGGTATTAAAATCCCCCATAACAATGTGATGTGCATACTGCGAACCCAGAGATTCAAGTACCGATTCGAATTCAGTGAAGTAATCAATGGAAGGGGGGCAATAGACGACACCAAGAACGGTTTTAGCTCCTTTGACACAAACCTCGAGGAAAAGAAACTCTGCGGATTCATTGGAAGAGGAAGAAGCTAGAATTTTAAAAGGGAAATCATCACGCAGGTATATGGCTACACCACCCCCCCTCCTACCGATCCGGTCATTCCGAAGAAGTACGAAACCGGGGAGAGAGTAAGTGGTTGAAAGCAGATTAGGTTTGAGCCAAGTCTCTGAAATCAGGACGGCGTGAACATTGTTGTTAGTAAACGTGACGTGCAGTTCGTTATAGTGACTAGGAATACTCTGAGCATTGATGTGGCATACGTTAAAAAGCCGGCCAGTATCTTGACTGAAATCTTGACGTAAAAGATCACCTAAAGTGTCTGTAACAGAAATAAAACTTTCGTCGCCGGAAGTGGCACTAGATTCATTGGCAGAATAAAAAGATTCGTTATCAGATGTCATAAAAATAATGTAGCAATATTATAAATAAATAAAATAGATCTATAAAATATAATAAATAAGTAATGTGAGGAAGACTACACGAATAACTGGTACGACGTTTGCATCTCTGCACCACCCGCCAGCTCACAACATCATCTAACTTAACCTAATTGTGTGATTAAAAGCACTTCTTAAAACAACAGAAAACTATCATGCTAAATAAAATAGTACCTAACAATAACAAGTTAAAAATTAAAAACAATAAAACTCGCACAAATATTACGGAGGATAATTTAAATAAATCGTAAACGTATCCGATTATGAATACGCCACGCCAACCTTCGAATCTTATTGTCATATATAATCTGTGGACATTGTTGACATATTGACATATTTTGCATCTACACACAATACAATAAAATTATCATTGAAATTGAAACACGACTGAACAGTTTTCTATAACAATAACTTGTTGAGGGTAATTATTCTTTAAAGCGTGGTAACTAAATTCGCAAGGGATTATGAGGCAATTACGTAAAACATAACATAAAGACGGACTACTCAGAACATAAACAAGGAAATTATAACACGTTAAGTAACTCCCCATTATCAACATTAGCAAACTTTAAGTATAGATACCATTATTGACCCGCTCTGTTTTGCAGGCTATCTCCTGTGCCTTGGGCCTTCGGATCTTGGGCCTTTGGAAACTTCGCAAGCAGTGGACTGAGCTCGTCCATTGAAGATACTTTATGCCTACTTCCATCAAAGGCCTTCAGAACAATAACACCGTCCTGCGTCCCACAAGACCGCATTCCGAAGTGAAGACGCGCCTTCCCAAAGATGGATTGCCGGACCCTGGTCAGGAACTCCTTGACGGAGATGGATGTTCCCTTCAAGCGTGTCTTAGCTTTCCAGACCAATGATTTATCATCGTACCTGGAAAACCTCACCAGTAAGGGCCTGTGATGATCCTTGCTTGCTGCGCCAAGTCTGTGACACATCTTTATGGACGATGCAGAGAAGTTCTTGAGAGCCAGCTTATTGATGATAATATCCAGAATGACTGCAGTGCAGTCTTCACTATCGGCTTCAGCAACACCTTGAAAAATAACTGCTTTCCGCCTATGCCTGTTCTCCAGTGCGTCAACCTGCTTAGCACACTCACTAATCTGAGTCCGGAGCAAGCCAAGCATGCCGAACATAAGCTCCCTGAAGGTCCGGAACTCCTCGGCTACTCTAGCCACGGTATCTTTGGCAGGCCCAGCGCACTGAATTTGAGCTTCCAGTGCTTCCATCTTCCGTGTGAAGCTCTCTTCCAGGCTCTTCTGTGCAGATAATATCTCAACAACAAGATGGGACATAGTGATCCAAGAGTGAATAGTGCAAGTGAAGTGACTTGTAGATGATGAGCTGGCAGGTGGTGTAATTTTAATATTTAAGTCACATATATGTGACACAAACGTGAGTACCCGTGTAACAGAGGATAAACACTGATAATTGATAAATTTTTGGCAAATAACTGTATAATTCAATTTTAAATATAAATTCAAAATCAAAGATACGTCTGTCGTTTATTTACACCTACCCGCGAAGTTCTTATAACTCCCCTCTCCTCTTGTCAAAGGGCGCAAACTAGTATCGTGAATTTTCATGAAAACCTTCAACAAACAAATGTTGGCCCGTCACTCGGCCAACAACACCGGCGCGTCACTTGACCAACACTGGCGCCAACTGAACGTGATTTAAGCTTTGGCCACACCTGAGCCACTAAAGCGTCTGCGGCGGACGCTGCCCGTGTTACCTTATGGCGACTTGCACACCTGCGAGATCACGACGCGGGAACACCGCGTTTGCAAAGCGGGACGCAGTCGAACGCGTCTTGTGGTCAGACGTGTGTAGAACTTATCCACTTTAAGCGAGAAAAAAAAGCTTAAAGCGAGAATTTTATGAATATGGACTATCATTTGTACCATTTATTACGTTAATATCGCTTATCAATGTCAACAGTTTAGGTGTTAAACTAAGCTATTAGACGTGCGGCTTCAGTGACTATTCGCAAAAAGGTGTGCACGTAAAAGTTTCGGGTAGTAACGCTCCGGGGCCGCATCCGCGGTCCGCTGCTTGACGCGCAGGTCTGGCCGCAGCATTACGTGGCTGATGATTTGTATAAAAGACACTCGAACACAAGTTATTCATTAGTCGTGAGCAAATTGTGATTTCGCAAGGACAACATGAAACTTACTTTAGGTAAGCCCTTTAACAATATTTTAATTTAAAATTAAAATAAATAAAATCTTGTTCTTGTTATGTAGCAATATTTTTGACTTTTTTGGCACTCTTCTTTATGTCATTTTGACGTCCAAAAAGTGCTGATTTTCAGCTTACTTTGGATAAATTACTTTTAAATTTGATTTTTGACCCCCCCCCAGGAAGTTTAACGTGTATCTGTGTATCTCTCTTTGGCATCATAGCTCCAAAACGACTGAACCGATTTAGATTTTTTTTAATAATAAAAAAAAAAAATACAAAGGTATATCAAAGTAAAATAAATTACGTAAATTGCTGCATTTTCAAACGAGATTTATCACATTTTTGTTTTTGAAAACTTACTGTTCCAATTACCCAGTGGTAAAGCTGTGACTTCAATCATTGATACTCGCAAGTAAATCAAAACTTATAGGGTAGGTACTTTTCGTTGACCTAGACATAGAATTAAAGTCTAATTACTCTAAGGACCTAGAATAATGCAATTTTGCAAGAAGCAAGGTCTCACAGCATAAGTAAAGGAAAAAGTCCGAAAATTGGTAATTTGTTATTTGATCACATAAAAAAAGTATTTTTGGAATTTTAATGTTAAGTTTGTTTTTGGTATAAATTCTTTTCAATACGGAACCCTTCATTGTGCGTGATTCGACACGCACTTGGCTGGTTTTTGTATTTTTAACAGCTCAAATATGCAAGATCAGTAGATTACAAGTACTGTTGTACTTATAATCCACAGCCACATGGCGCCGGTCATTTATAATAAATTACCGAGGAGTTGGAAAGAATTAAACTTGACATTATTTAAAAAATAACTTCGAAATTTTTTAGCTGACAAAGCGTATTATAGTGTGCCGGAATTTTTAATGGAGAAAGAAATGTCTTAATTACTTTCTCTTTTTATGATTAGAAATGATGAAATATGACATTTAATTTTTTATTTAATTTAATTTTTATTTAATTCCAATACGAAATAGTTGACTGCAGAACAATTGTGTATTTGAATTGTAATTTGATTGACATTATTTCTCTTTATTATTATTGTGTATTAGAATCTTGTACTTTTGCATGCCATCATCTGGTTAAATATGGTTTTTGCTACTTATATTTTTATGTCACCATCTTTTGTACCTACCCATGTTTGCAAAATAAAATATCTTATCTTATCTTATATTAACACGAAATTACCTGAACATACACAGAGTGGCGCACATCGACACGCAACCTGTTACCATGGATCCAGCACCTATACCATTCTGGACCCCACTGCGTTGGGGCGTTCAACGCAGGAAAAGTATCACCGCAGTGGGGCGTTGAAATTTTTCGTCAGTTATTAAAAAAAAATACAGCAATTTTTTTTAAAATAATCGTTGAAAAAATTCGACGCTGGGGGGGGGCGAATCATACTGAATCCATGGTAAGTGCTTGCGCGTCAATATCCCTGCCACGTTGTATATCGCCAAAATATGCATTCACATAAAATCTGGTGTCTATTATAGTCATAATACACGTCATATCTTTATTTCCAGTATTCACCCTATTCTTGGTGCTGCTGGGCTCCATGATGAGCAGCGCTCGGACAGGCTGCATCTGCCCCGCAGTCGTTGACCCCGTGTGTGGCAAGAATGGAGTCACCTACAACAATTCTTGCCAGTAAGTTGTATCATCATCTGCCTAGCCAGTTTCCAACTATGTTGGGGTCAGCTTCCAGTCTAACCGGATGCAACTGAAAACTAGTATTTTAAGAGCGACTGCTTGTCTGACTTCCATAGCTCATGAATAAGACTGGATGTCAGACAATCGGGACCAACTGCTTAACGTGCTTTCCGAGGCATAGAGGAGTGTCGGTATGTCATGGATGGTCACCGATCCACGGACCGACCTCGGCAAGCGTTGGTTCCGGTTGCTTCAAGGTTCCAACTGAGATTCGTGGATCTTTGACAATCGTTACCGGTCGTCAGAAGCCCGACAATCAGTCTTACCAAGGGGTATCGTACTACCCAGTTACTGGGTTGTGGAGGTCAGACAGGTAGTCGCTCCATGTAAAATACTGGTATTCAGCTGCATTCGGTTAGACTGGAAGCCAACCCCAGCATAGTTGGGAAACGGATAGACAGATTGTTGTTCTTCGATATTTTCGTCAATATTGTAGACTGCTAGAAAATTATTTTTCATTTTGAAGAGAAAGCTTGCGTGGTGGTCCAAGATAAATTTTAATTAATTTGCTTGGGTAGTTTTTGAGTTACCTAGCATCGATAACACGTATTTAATCCACTTTGTTTATCTGGATGATGTTGTAATACTTCCTGTCACTGTTATTGACATAACAAGTAGTGGTAGATTAGTAGATTTCACCCCAGAATTTCTAACAATAAATCGCATAATGAAGTGTATCGTTCTCAATGAAACTTTTTAAACTTTCACGATTTTTTTTTTCTTCGGCAACAGGAATATCGCGATAAGACCCGTTCTCGGTATTGCTTTATTATCGTTCTCTTGATTTTCAGGATGAGCTGTCGCGGAGTTGAGTTGGCGCACAAAGGAAAATGTGGTGAAGGCAACAAATCTTAACACAACGAAGTACAAAGATTTGATAACCACGAAATCTTGCATTTATTGTCTCCATGTTTTGTCTGAATCTGCTAATTATAACAAAACAAAAATTTGGAATAAAATGTTGCCATATCTGATTTCTGTATTTTTTTATTTACCAATAAACCTGTAGTCAATGGCGAAAGCTGTTTTGATGCAACCAGATAAGAAACTTTTGTACAAAGTAAGAAATTCTGTCACATTCACGAAACATTTTACGAAGCAAATTCATTTCTAATATACATAGATAAAGTATAGTGCAAAGTGCAGTGTGCAACAGTTCAATATTGTAGATTATGTGGGCTTTTTACAACGTTTTTATTAAGTCACTTTCTAGTTTGTCTGTCTGTTGTTCCGGGTGGGATCTTGCAACTCAAATTTCGAGCACTTCCCGTTTATATATCCGGCTAAAACATTCAGAGTAGCTTACAACTCGATGACAATGGGTTCTAAGACCACCATGACATATTTGCTGCACCCAGGATTGGCTCCAGACCAGGGAACTCCTCAACGGTCAACAGTGCAGACACGATTTTTTGTCGGGAGAACATGTTTTCCAACTACAATGTTACAAGTTTGATCTTGGGATAAATTACAAACAATAAGACAGTTCTAGTATTTTTGTTCAAGATATATGACCTTTGCTCGAACTTTTCCCAGGGAGTTAGCATTTTTGAATGAGCCGGTGTTCTAACCTGTATACAAGAAAATTACAATAGATAGGCATAAAGTGACTGCAGACTTCTTCATTGATGTACTTTACACCTACGCCTAGCTCTTCGTCATATTATTTCTTTCAAAACATTAGCATTTCCGTCTTTATGTAGTTATATTGGAAAATATGTAAATCAATGGGGAGCCACACGCAAAGCTGTTTCTAGATGGCGCTCTGAACGACTGTACATTGTTTTACAAACAAATCCATACAATTTGACAATCGTTCGTTATGTCAAATCAATGAAAAAAGGACAGTCGATCATGTGTCACCTAGCGTGATAAAAAGTTAGTTTTCCTCCCCATTGTGTCAAGTGAAAAGTAAAACCGCACTATTGCATAAAAGTTTTTTTGGTTTTGCGCCACGCATTTATAATAAAGTACCTAATATTGATATCTGTATGGATAATTATAGATTAAGGCATTCTTTTATGTATAGATTTTTTATATTCTTAGGACCATTTCTTTACAATAAAGTAAACGCAATTTTGTCTATGTCTGCATTAAACACGGTACATTGCAAAAATGTAATTAAAACTTGGTTACAAAAATTGTCTTAAGACGACACAGAAAAGTTACTGCTTGTTTTAAGTTAAATATTATTTTTAATTCAATGTTTTCATTTCATTAGTCTGTTATGTTATTCATTATTTATGTATTATCATCAATCTTAGGAAATATTTATGTAAACTAATATGCACTTATGATACCTGAGATACAGGTTTATCCTAGTTCAGGTTAATCCCATTATTATATACCTACCATTTTAGTTTGAGCCTTAATATTGTAAATATGCATTATTTAAATGAATAAACAAATAAATAAATAAATTACTTATAGTATTACTATGATTGTATACAAATTTAAAAGGGAAAACGAAATAATAATTTGAAAATTTATTAATTACACAGTTGACGACTTCCTTAATGATGAAACATTGACTGATTGGCATTCATTGATTGATTTGCAGGTACATTCCTCTGGTAAACATTAGGTGACCATAAGATATCTATTACATTGTTTATCAGGATACACCCGTCATTCAGACTGTCAGGACTGCGGCTAACTTTATTATTATAATTGTTCTTGTTTCATGGAGGTACATTGAATTTCTGCAGCAATACACCTGTCATTCTTACCCACACTAGTATTTGACATTTTTGTATTAATATGACATGTACTTAATTTAAACGAATTGACATTAATTTGTTTTTTGTAATGTTTTATTTTCCTAATATATACCTATCTATAGTAATACTAGCGGCCCCGACAGACGTTGTCCTGTCTGAACGATCCTAGAACCCGACTGCAGCGCCACCTACCGGGTCCAATTGTGTTTTATGTCAGTATCAGTACTAGCGGCCCCGACAGACGTTGTCCTGTCTGAACGATCCTAGAACCCGACTGCAGCGCCACCTACCGGGTCCAATTGTGTTTTATGTCAGTATCAGTACTAGCGGCCCCGACAGACGTTGTCCTGTCTGAACGATCCTAGAACCCGACTGCAGCGCCACCTACCGGGTCCAAATGTGTTTTATGTCAGTATCAGTACTAGCGGCCCCGACAGACGTTGTCCTGTCTGAACGATCCTAGAACCCGACTGCAGCGCCACCTACCGGGTCCAATTGTGTTTTATGTCAGTATCAGTACTAGCGGACCCGACAGACGTTGTCCTGTCTGAACGATCCTAGAACCCGACTGCAGCGCCACCTACCGGGTCCAAATGTGTTTTATGTCAGTATCAGTACTAGCGGACCCGACAGACGTTGTCCTGTCTGAACGATCCTAGAACCCGACTGCAGCGCCACCTACCGGGTCCAATTGTGTTTTATGTCAGTATCAGTACTAGCGGACCCGACAGACGTTGTCCTGTCTGAACGATCCTAGAACCCGACTGCAGCGCCACCTACCGGGTCCAATTGTGTTTTATGTCAGTATCAGTACTAGCGGGCCCGACAGACGTTGTCCTGTCTGAACGATCCTAGAACCCGACTGCAGCGCCACCTACCGGGTCCAATTGTGTTTTATGTCAGTATCAGTACTAGCGGACCCGACAGACGTTGTCCTGTCTGAACGATCCTAGAACCCGACTGCAGCGCCACCTACCGGGTCCAAATGTGTTTTATGTCAGTATCAGTACTAGCGGACCCGACAGACGTTGTCCTGTCTGAACGATCCTAGAACCCGACTGCAGCGCCACCTACCGGGTCCAAATGTGTTTTATGTCAGTATCAGTACTAGCGGACCCGACAGACGTTGTCCTGTCTGAACGATCCTAGAACCCGACTGCAGCGCCACCTACCGGGTCCAAATGTGTTTTATGTCAGTATCAGTACTAGCGGACCCGACAGACGTTGTCCTGTCTGAACGATCCTAGAACCCGACTGCAGCGCCACCTACCGGGTCCAAATGTGTTTTATGTCAGTATCAGTACTAGCGGACCCGACAGACGTTGTCCTGTCTGAACGATCCTAGAACCCGACTGCAGCGCCACCTACCGGGTCCAAATGTGTTTTATGTCAGTATCAGTACTAGCGGACCCGACAGACGTTGTCCTGTCTGAACGATCCTAGAACCCGACTGCAGCGCCACCTACCGGGTCCAAATGTGTTTTATGTCAGTATCAGTACTAGCGGCCCCGACAGACGTTGTCCTGTCTGAACGATCCTAGAACCCGACTGCAGCGCCACCTACCGGGTCCAAATGTGTTTTATGTCAGTATCAGTACTAGCGGACCCGACAGACGTTGTCCTGTCTGAACGATCCTAGAACCCGACTGCAGCGCCACCTACCGGGTCCAAATGTGTTTTATGTCAGTATCAGTACTAGCGGACCCGACAGACGTTGTCCTGTCTGAACGATCCTAGAACCCGACTGCAGCGCCACCTACCGGGTCCAATTGTGTTTTATGTCAGTATCAGTACTAGCGGCCCCGACAGACGTTGTCCTGTCTGAACGATCCTAGAACCCGACTGCAGCGCCACCTACCGGGTCCAAATGTGTTTTATGTCAGTATCAGTACTAGCGGGCCCGACAGACGTTGTCCTGTCTGAACGATCCTAGAACCCGACTGCAGCGCCACCTACCGGGTCCAATTGTGTTTTATGTCAGTATCAGTACTAGCGGCCCCGACAGACGTTGTCCTGTCTGAACGATCCTAGAACCCGACTGCAGCGCCACCTACCGGGTCCAAATGTGTTTTCAAACCATCCAGGAACCCATTCAAATATACACACAAAATTTCATCTAATTCAGTCCAGCCGTTGTTATACCGCGCTTTATAAGTTTTTTTTTAGTATTTTATGTCCTTGTCCTGGTTCTAAGCTACCTCCCCACCAATTTTCAGCCAAATCGGTACAACCGTTCTTGAGTTATAAATAGTGTAACTAACACGACTTTCTTTTATACAGGGTTATTTGTAAAACACCAGCAACCTCTTAAGGGGTCATTGTACTCATCATTATGAACAACTTTTACTATGGGACCAAACCTAAATTCGCGAAAAAAAAATCAGTTGTTCAGTACATTTATCTACATCAAACTCGTCGAAATGTAGGGAACAGCTGATTTTTTTTCGCGATTTCAGGATTGGTCCAATACAATAGTAAAAGTTGTTCATAATGATGAGTACAATGACCCCTTAAGAGGTTGCTGGTGTTTTACCAATAACCCTGTATATAGGTATAGATTATAAAGCTGAAGAGTTTGTTTGTTTTGTTGAACGCGTTAATCTCAGGAACTACTGCGGCTATATAACATCACGCTATGACCAATAAGAGCGGAGCATCAATGAAAATATTGCAAAAACGGGGAAAATTTATTCCTTTTGAGTTTCTGTTGCGTGCGCTGCGTAAACAGTAAAAGTTACGCAACAATCATGTTTGACGGTATTGTTCCTCTTAAAAAGTTCTAAAAAAAGTCCGCGATAGCATAAGTGTATCTTTTAAGGTTGGCTCACTATAACTTTTTTAATGGTAATCAAATTTGTTATAAAATAATTCTGTTCGGTGCAATAGTTGCAACCGAACAGCTCAGCACTGTTGCCTGCACGCATTTCCATAAATGCCTGTATCGCAGCGATCACCAGTCAGTACGTATTCGGAAACCAACCGCGGAACTCAAACCATAATACCAATCAAACCATCTTAGAATTTAGCTTAGATTTACCATTTAATGTTATAACCAATAATAATCAATATAGTCTTTAAACCATAACCATTTCGTATCATTAAACCAAACAACAAACCAACTTAGAACTTAGTGCCAAACCACGCAGGCGCTAAATTCTACAAATGCATTATTTGTGAAGGGGTTTTCATAAACGTGGTACTCTAATCCTTATCCAAATAAATACGTTATTCATCACAAGTATTTAATTTTGAACAAAGTTGCCTGTACATCCTTCTAGAACATCGAGCTAGAACCCTTAGAAGCCGAGCAAAAATAATAAAGCCAGAAAAAACGCTAAGCAAAGACGAAGTGATAGCAATGCGACGGGCGGGGTGAGGGAGGAGAGGGGTGTTGAGGAGGGAGAGTGGAAGATAATGGAGAGAAGGGGAGAGGGATAGGAGGGTGTAGTGATGGTGGAGGATGTAGAAAGCGGGGAGAGGTGAGAGTAGAGGGAAAGGGAAAGTGGTGAAAAGGTGAGAGGAGGAGGGGGAGGTTAGCGGAAAAGGGATGTGGTGAGGGGGTGAGGGGTACAGGGGGATGGGGAGGGTCAGGGGGCTGAGACGGGGCGGTGAGTGGGGAGAGAGGGGTGGGTAGGGGAGAGGGTTAGGGGGAGATGAGCAGGGGTTAGGAGAGGGGATGGGTGAGGGGGATGGGTGCCTTTGCACCTTAAAGTTGCTTTTTGTATAGCACTGATTCGTTGAAGACCCCCAACAGAAATGACCAAAGAATACAAAAATTCCAACTTTCTATTTTACTCGGAACGGCACAAAAAATAGGATTTTTTTACTCCAGTCGTGCTTGGAAGCTGACAAACAACGCGACAATCTCTGGAACTACCAGTCCCACTTCAACAATTATTTTTGCATTTGATAGCTTAATTCTTAAAGAAGGCATATTTAACATCTCTCTAGGTAGGAGTCTTAGGTGCCGAGCAAAAAAAAAAACTCCACAGCAGCCTACGACTGTGCTACGCAAATGTACTTCATTTCGGTTTGTATCAAAGTGTAGAGGGGCTCGTGGCTAAGTAATAACAGCCGCACGGGTCGATCCATCAGGTTAAGCTACGAACAGGTAAAACATGGTGGTTCAGGTTAAACATGTATAAGAACTTAATGTACACAGTTATGCAATAAATATATCTTTATCTTTACGCTTGCCGGGGTTGGTCCGTGAATGGGTGACCATCTTTACATACCGAGACATTTCCGTACCTCGGAAAGCACGTTAAGCCGTTGGTCCCGGCTGTTAGTCGTGGATGTTTGCCAGTCGTTACGGATCGTCAGGAGGCCGAAAGTCTGACAACCACTCTTACCAAGGGGTATCGTATTACCTACCCAGTTACTGGGTTGTGGAGGGCAGATAGGCAGTCATTCCATGTAAAAGACTGACATTAGCGTAGCTTAACATATTACAGGTCAAAGTAACGAAACTGCGCAGACAGTATGCATCGATTGTATGTATAGACACGATAAAAACAAAAAAAAAACTGATTTTAAAGTACCTAATTAAATTGCATGCCCTGAATTTTTTTTTTTTTTTTAAAAGACAGGTATAACCAGAAAATGCTCTATTTAGGTAGTACCTAAGCTAAAATTATAAACATTTCTTAAATAAGGAAATGCTATCTTAGCATAACAAAATGTTGGGCCAATCACTGTCCAACATTTGTCCAACCTCGAGTCAACGAACTAAACAAACATGTCAACTTGTCAAACGCACACACACACTGTTTTCACATCTCATTGGTCATTGCTTTCATCTGGAACAATATAATTGGCTCTGATTGGGCGAAATACGCGTGACGTAATAGATCAGTTGAGCGTAGTAACTACGCTCAACTGATCTATTTCGTCACGCGTCAACAGAAAGCGACCATCGACGAAAAACACGTTTTGAGATATAGCCGTTTTAAGGTATTTTCGTTGCAATTTTTTATACAATAAAAAAATATTGAAAAGTCATATTTGTAGCAAAGTATACAACAAAGGCTACAAAATAAGCTATTTAAATCTACCAAAATTCTTTGTTTTGTGCATGAATTATCGAGTTAAACTTGTAGTTGCGTTCTGCTTTATCAAACAATTAAACAAAAAACCGGTCAAGAGCGAGTCGCACTCGCGCACCGAGGGTTCCGTTCCGATTTATGAAAAAGTGTGCTATTTAGAGACATCGTTTTATTTTTCCTGTAATCTTTACATAAACTTCTATCACTTAGAATAATTTCAGATTTTTCTCTTTGCAAACTTCGGAGATAAGGGGGGGGGGGGAAAGTATTTTTTTTTACATTTTTCATCAAAAGTCGAAAACTATGCGGTCTAAAAAAAAAGAAAAAAAATTTTTGAGAATGTGCAAACAGCGTTCTTTCATACGATGCCCCACATGCCCTAGTAGCCCCACTTTGAAATTTTAAGACCCCCTTTCAGTCCCTGTTGCAAAAAAAATATAAATATTTTTATTTCTTTCTTGTTTGCAAAATATTTGGGTAAACGTCATCTAAAACTGTTGTCCAGCTGTGACAGACAGACAGACTGAGTCACACCATAAGGGTTCCTTTTTTACCATTTTGGTACGGAACCCTAAAAATGGGTGATAATGGTACATGGTCTCATTTGACAATTTAATATCTTGAGTACAGATGTGGTTTGAAAAAATCGTGTCTTTGGAATAATGTAAAGCAAAGTAAATCATATGCCATGGCCATTCTAACTCATTTTCGTAAAAATCGGGGTTGGTCGCTTTCTGCTTAACTACGATCAGTTGAACGTGGTGGTTTGTAGGTTGTAAACATGTGGCGATGACGAATTCTGGTCTTAGATTTTATCTGTCAGACAAGGAAAATGCAAAGGAATCTCCGAGGAGTTGTCTGAGAATAATTACTTATGTGTTGTTTTTTCCTCAGTCCGGTTTTATTACTGTGTAATAATAATATTATTTCCTCTAAGTAAATTTATTATGGGCAGATAATGGTGCGATCCGTACGATCATGCAAAATGAAGACCAAACACAATTTAGTTGTGAGTTTTTCAAAGAGCCAAGATCTTTAAACGTCACTTAACACGTACCTACATAGGATGTGCGCTGTCACTGTCAAACTACAAATGCAAGATAGAGATTGGAACATGGCTAATTCTATCTATCTGCTATCTATCTGCCTAGCCTTTTCCCAACTATGTTGGGGTCGGCTTCCAGTCTAACCGGATGCAGCTGAATACCAGTATTTTACGTGGAGCGACTGCCTATCTGACCTCCACAACCCAGTTACTGGGTAATACGATACCCCTTGTTAAGACTGGTTGTCAGACTTTCGGGCTTCTGACGACCCGTAACGGCTGTCAAAGATCCACGAATGACAGCCGGGACCAACGGCTTAACGTGCTTTCCGAGGCACGGAGGAATCTCGCTATGTAAAGATGGTCACCCATCCACTGACCAACCCCGGCAAGCGTAGCTTAACCTGACGGATCGACCCGTGCAGCTGTTATTACTTAGCCACGAGCTCCTCGAACATGGCTATATATATTTGGTGCTTAGAACATGGCTAATTATAAGCACCAAATATATATAAAAAAAAAAAATAAAAAAAATAAAAAAACCAAATAAATTTTCTAAATGGTGTAAAAACCGCATCAAAATCCGTTGCGCAGTTTCGAAGAACAACGAACGCAATCACACAGACAGCACGAAAACAGGATTTAATTGTAAGCTCTACAGACTTGTGTAGAGCTTATCTGCTCTAAACAAATTTTATGAATAGTGGCCTAGTGTGAATTTGTACCATTTATTATTTTAATAGCACTTTACAATGGCAACTGTTAAATATCACACAATTCCGTGCTTAAAATAACCGGCTTTGCACAAAAAAGTGCACGAAAGACGAAAACAAAGAGCCTCCGGTCCTTTCGTCCGCGACTTTTTATTGTTGTACAACAATTTAGGTGTTAAACTAAGATATAGACGTGCGGCTTCAGTGACTATTCGCTAAAAACTGGTCAAGAGCGAGTCGGACTCGCGCCCCGAAGGTTTCGTTCCGATTTCTGAAAAAGTATGCTATTTAGATACATCGTTTTATTTTTCCTGTAATCTTTACATAAACTTCTATCACATAGAATAATTTCAGATTTTCCTCTTTTCAAACTTTGGAGATAAGGGGGGGACGGTATTTTTTTTTACATTTTTCATAAAAAGTTGAAAACTATGCGGCCTAGAAAAAAGAAAAAAAAAAGTTTGAGAATGTGCAAACAGCGCTCTTTCATAATTATGATACCCCACATGCCCTAGTAGCTCCACTTTGAATTTTTAAGACCACTTTCAGTCCTTGTTTCAAAAAAAATATAAATATTTTTATTTCTTTCTTATTTGCAAAATAGTTGGGTAAACGTCATCTAAAACTGTTCCAAATTTCAAGTTGATGATTAGTTGCATTAGTAGTTCTTGAGATATCCATCTGTGACAGACAGACAGACTGAGTCACACCATAAGGGTTCCTTTTTTACCATTTTGGTACGGAACCCTATAAATGAGGTTCGCTTTTCGCGCGCAGGTGTGCACGTAAAAGTTTCGCGTTGTGGACGCTCCGGGGTCGCATCCGCGTGTCGCTACGTGACGCGCAGGTCTGGCCGCAGCATTATCGTGGCTGATGATTTGTATAAAAGACACTCGAACACTAGTTATTCTCGAACAGTAGTATTTGTAATGCCACAGATACTTTGTGGGTAGACAAGTAATGTGGTAACGCGGGGCGCTCACACGCGGACTGAATTAAGTTGTTTTTTTTTTTTTTAATATTTATTATTTGTGTTTGTAACGTTTTACATTTTATCTATTTGTATCTATTTATAATTATTTATGTATTTTAGTATATCTGCCCGTGACATCACAGCGGGCCCTATCAGAATACCGCGCTGCGACACTCATGTTAAGTGCCGCAGCATTATGCTGAGATAGGGACCTTTTGGCCTCGTACAGGACTTTTTTTGTTTTTTATTTACTTTTTTTTAATTTTTTTTTATATATTTTGTTTGTTTTCAACTTTTATTTTGTGTTTTAGTTTTAGTTTTGTGCGAGTCACAATAAATACTTTTTCTTTCTTTCTTTCTTATTCATTAGTCGTGAGCTAATTGTGATTTTGCAAGAACAACATGAAACTTACTTTGGGTAAGCCCTATTATCAATAGTTTACTTTAAAATGAAAATAAATAAAATCTTGTTCTTGTTATGTAGCAATATTTTTAACTTTTTTGGCACTCTATGTCATTTTGACGTCCAAAAAGTGCTGATTCTCAGCTTACTTTGGATACGACGGAAGTTTAACGTGTATCTCTCTCTCGTGTGTGTCTCTCTTTGGCATCGTAGCTCCAAAACGACTGAACCGAGTCTGGACCCCACTGCGTTGGGGCGTTCAAATTTCAACGCAGTGGGACGTTGAAATTTTTCCTCAGTTATTAAAAAAAAACAGCTGTTTCCTACAAAAGAGCAACGCCAAACAACCGACGGCCAAAATTTATGGAACAGCAATTTTTTTTTAAATAACCTATGAAAAATTTCATCGCTGGGGGGCGATCCATGCACCGAATCCATGGGAACGGGTTGCACGTCGATATCCCTGCATATCACCAAAATATGCATTCGCATAAATTTTTTTCTCTAATTATAATACACCTCATATCTTTGTTTTCAGTATTCACCCTATTTCTGGTGCTGATGGGCTCCATGATGACCAGCGCTGGGAGAGGCTGCGTCTGTCCCCCAGTCGCCGAACCCGTGTGTGGCGACAACGGAGTCACCTACAACAACGCTTGCTTGTAAGTTATATCATCATCTGCCTAGCCCGTTCTCAACTATATTGGGGTCAGCTTCCAGTCTAACCGGATGAGGCTGAAAACTAGTAAAAATACTAGGTCGATTTTGAGCTTAATTTTAACAAGGTTCAAAATCGAATGAAAAAATTTTGCAATTTGTATTAACCTGACCTGTTGCTGTGTGTGCGTTACTTTGTATGTATGTACATTTTTATTTCAAATGTATATTCTTCGATAATTTCGTCAATATTGTGGACTGATCTAGAAAATTATTTTTCATTTGGTAGAGGAAGCCTGCGTGGTGGTCCCACATACATTTTATTAACTTTGCTTGGGTAGTTTTTGAGTTAGCTTCGATAATACGTATTTAATCTACTTTGTGTATGTTGATGATGTTGTAATACTTCCTGTCACTGTTGTTTACACAACAAGTAGTGGTAGAGTTGGTGTGAGGTAGCCGGTAGGTACCATAAATAAGAAATTTTTTATCAAAAGAAAACAAGACTTCCAAAAAAACACTAAAAAGTGAAAAATAACTTTAATTTCGGAAGTCAGTGGAAAAAAACTAAAATACAGATCTTTGGATTTGTATTTTAGACCGCCTCCCGAAATTACAGTTATTTTTTTGTGTTCTTTTTCTGAAGCCCATTGTTTTTTTTTTTTTTTGTAAAAAAGTTTTTTCTTAAGTTTTCTAAAGGGTGGATTTTTGAGACGGGGCAGTTAGGATAGTAGCTTATCCGTTGTAGCTACAGGAAAGATTGTTCATCATCTGAGAATGCAGTTCGTTTTGTGTATATATGGAGCGAGGAGCCATCCCTGATATTCAAACTCGGATACTACTAATCTATACTAATATTATAAAGAGGAAAGATTTTTTTGTTTGTTTGTGTGTTTGTTTGTTTGTTTGTTTATTTGTGCCGTAGGCTTCGAAACTACTGGACCGATTTTAATCATTTTTTCACCAAAAGAAAGTGAAATTATCAGGAAGTAACATAGGCTATAATTTATTTTCGAAAATGTTAGAGATCCTTAAGAAAATTGCAATAATGTAATGCAAAGTAGCAAAATTTCGCCTATAAAATTCTAAAACTAAGTAATAGCGTGGGCGATGCGACGGGGTGGACCGTGAAACTGGTGAACAAGAAATTTCACGCGGATGATGTCGCGGGCAGAAGCTAGTGTTTAATAAATATTAAGTAAGATACTAAGTAAAGTCGATTTCACCCTATAATTTCTAAAATAAAACGCATATGAAGTGTATCGTTCTCTTTATTTTCAGGATGAGCTGCGCAGGAGTTGACTTGGGGCACAAAGGACGCTGTTAAAGCAAAAAATCTTAACACAACTTAGTACTAAGATTTGTTAACCACCATAATTATCTTGCATTTGTCTCTACGTTTTGTCTGAATCTGCTAATTTACGCAAAACAATTTTTGGAATTAAATTTATTGCCATAGTTGATTTCTGTGTTTTTTATTTACCTATGATTGTATTATGTAGCTAATGGCGAAATCTGTTTTGATGCAACCAGATATGAAACTTTTGTACAAAGTAAGAAATGCTGGCGCATTAGCGAAACTATTCATTTCTAAAGATAAATAGAAAACTATTAATTTATATACCTAGATAAAGTATAGTACAAAGTGCAGTGTGCAACAATTCAATATTGTAGGTTGCTGTGGGTGTTTTTACCACGTTTTTATTAAATCACTTTCTTGTCTGTCTGTCGTTCCGGGAGGGATCTTGTAACTCAAATTTCGAGCACTTCCCGATTAGCTATCCGGCTGAAACTTTCAGGGTAGCTCACAACTCAATGACAATGCGTTCTAAGGCCACCATGACATATCTGCTGCACCCGGGATTGCCCCCTGACGAGGGAACTCCTCAAAGTTGATTGAATAGCTCAAGCTTGGGTTTGAGCTATTCAATCAACTTTGTAATATATATAATTCCAAAACTCATTATAATAAATAAAATGACAAACCTATGTTAAAAAATTAATGTACATTGTTAAAAAATTAAAATTATTGTAAATGTGAGCACTATGTGGATCATTTTTTTTTCTTTTTTAGTTATATTGATGGTCTGATATTTTTGAGTACTTTATGCGACCTACCCAAACGTCCTTTCTTTGGTATTGTTCGTCGAGTTATTGAGCTCCTGAAATCCTGAGTTGAGCTACACGATTGTTGACAAATGCTTGCACTGACTGGACAGGTCCACTCAAATTTTTATGGTTCTTTCCTCAAAAGACCATTTCAGACTGGATCTACATGGTCCTCACATGATCTGACCAAGATTATGTCTGGACTTTAAAAGAGACTTTGACCCCTGAGTTTGTTTCGCCATTTCTTCTCAGGGTAGTCAGATAGGAAATGTCGACTTCATCTAGCTTATTTAAAAAAAAAAAAATTATGACGTGTAAAAGTGATTTCGATATCCTATTTACAGAATAAACAATTTCATTTCATTTCATTTCATTTCATTTCATTTCATTTCATTTCATTTCATTTCATTTCAACGGTCAGCAGTACAGACACAAAATTTTATGTACGCATTCATAATCATAATCATTTATTTATAATAAGTGTTGGTCTTAAAATCAGTGGTTGAATTCCTAATACAAAGTCAGACATTTGACATGTAAAACATTACAATATGGGTTATATTGAATGCTAGATTATAATATTTATTTCCAATGGCATGCTTTAAATGCTACTTTCTATTATTCATTAATTTTACAAAACATTCACAATAAAATAATCAATATTTTATTATTATATAAAATCAATCAGATATCGTCTTACTAAATTAAAACATATTATTTAACATTATTTAACGTTTTTCTAGCAGCCATAATTTTAACTGTATAAAAAAAGAATTATTAGTTATGTCTTTAAATTTCTTTGGTAGTTTGTTACAAATAAGTCCACACATATTATGGTAATTCTTGTTATACATAGAAGTCCTTGGTGCCCTCGGCAGAACCATTCTATCTCTTACCGCCCGCTATCAACCATGCACGATGTACGCATCCCACGTCATAACGTCACCGCTCAGTAAAGAAAGAAAGATAAAAACGAAACCCAAGAGATTGGCGGCAACTGTTCCCTCGTAACTTCTAAACTACTAATCATAATTTGACACATGAGGTATCGTAGAAGCGTGGCTAAGTGACGTCACATGTAATAAATTTTCATAAAGTCAGGAACTAAAAAAATATTTTTGTAATGATACCATACAAACCTACCCAAAATATAGGTATGCATTTTGACTCGTAGCCGAATCCAACATAGTTGGGAAAAGGCTAGGCAAATGATTATAGTGATTAACGACAAATAACTATGTGTTTGCAAATAAAATTAAAAATTACATTGGCTCACACGTCACGTCACGGGCGATAGACGGAGTCACACGTCATTACTAAATAGCATGGAAGTACTATTATAAACTGGAACAACCACTGTGTTTCAAATTGTAACTGAAAACAATCTTTATGCCTCAGACATAAAGTTTCTTTTGCATTACCAATTGATGTATGTAATTTTCGGTCTTGAAAGGGACTCACTTTTTGGGAGTGTGTCCCTCTCGCACATATGGCCACTTTCATTAATCTACTGAATTGGTAGTATTCTTGCAGTATTCACAGTCGTATTTGTACATTTAAAATTCGGAAATCGTCTACCCACAACTACCAATGTAAACAAAACACAAATCATTATTACTCTGCTTTTAATGTCTATTTTATTATATTTTTTAAAACGTTAAAAACGTTGATATTTATGACTTCCGATTTTTTAATTTGTTTAATATTCTGACAGCAGTAATTATTGAATTTTGCGTGCGGGGAACACTAAATTCCTATGATGAACAACATGGCGGTTTGTTTACGTTTGACAACAATAAAAGTGTGAATTAAACGTTTTCATAACTGTTTCTTCATAATTTCGTGACAAAATGGTGAGTATTTGTGTTGTAAGCGAGAATATTATTCAGGTTGTGGAATATCTTTCCATATGTAGGTTTCATTGGGTAGTTTTTAGAAATGTGACAAGAATGTGACCATGTATTTTTATTTTGTGAGATACAGTTTTTCAAGTAACTGCTACTTACCTGTTCTAGGAAACGATATTGATGCCAAAAATACTTGTTTTAGAATTTTTGTGTTGAATGCGCTGGTTCCACGTACTTAAGTACTATATTTTTTGTTGCAGTTAGTTCCAGAAAGTACAAAAGATACTGTTTTGAGTCAAAAGAAAATGAAAGCACCTTCCAGACAGCCTTCAACTGCCAGGGATATTGCACATGCAAACTATATATGCAAAGTTTATTGAACCATGTTTAACACATTTAATAAATACTGAATTTCTCTGTATGCTTGTTTTATTTCTAAAAAGCTGTGAATGATATAAGTAATCTCAGATATCAGAACAAACCAGATGGTGTAAATAATAAATTGAGGCAACTAAAACTACACAGTGCGCAGTATGGAAATAAGATCTCCATCTGGTTTTTTCTATAAAGTAAGTCCACAAACCACCAAACCACAACATCACCGCCACCACTACCTACAAACGGGTATATTCTTTCCATCTGTAATTTTAAAACTTTAAATGACCTATCTTTCCGTGTTTCTGTATGTATTTCCTATTTAGATACCTGGTGAATGAAAATTCAAAACATTTTTTTCTATTCTTTCATAATTGTAAATAGATTCAGTTAATATAACGTAAACTAAATATAGCTACTCCAGCCTGTCCTACTTTTATATGTAAATGTATGGTCACCCTGTTAGAAAAAGACACACTCCCAAAAAGTCTTTCTCTTTCTAGACCGAATTTTCGGCAGTAGTCAGCATTCCAGTTTGTAATAGTACTTCCATGCTAAATAGTCTTTCGCACAGATAACATTTGACTCCGGTTATTTGAACTTAAGGCGAAAGCGCCAGGGTAGCCCGCGAAATTCAAAATTTCTTACGTTTTTTGCAATTTGTAGGTCAGTGTGAGCTTGTATGGTGATTAAAATATGATTCGCGGCCGTAGCTAATATGGCTTTACAGAATTATAATCATAAGGATCAGCAATACAACTCCATAAGTTAGCATTTACCTCAAATTTAGCGATTTCATGAAATCATGAGGTTTGAGGTAAATGCTAACTTATGGAGTTGTATTGTTGATTCTAATGATTATAATTCTGTAAAGCCATATTAGCTACGGCCGCGAATGATATTTTAATCAACATACAAGCTCACACTGAACTACAAATTGCAAAAAACGTAAGAAATTTTGAATTTCGCGGGCTACCCTGGCGCATCAACCTTAAACTCAAATTCGAAAACCGTTACTTGCAATTACTTCTAAACAAATGTTGTGAATGTGCTGAGTGAAATCTGCCCAGCCTTTTCTAAACTAATTCAGGCTGAATACTAATATTTTACATGGAGCAACTGCTTAGCCGACCCAGTTATTGGGTAGCATGATACCCCTTGTTATGACTGGTTGTCAGGGTTTTGGGCTTTTGACTACGCGTAACGACTGTCAAAGATCAATATTTTACAAACATCCAATAAATTAAAATAATCTTTTCCTAAAAACATATCACTCTCTATTGTTACTGCACAGATCGATAGTGTTCTTGATAGAAATCAAATACACGTTACGACTAAAATCAAAAGAAATTGCATTTTGTTTACAGTTTTCCTTAAGATATAAGAAAAGATATGTAGATAATTGTAAGGATACATAACGCTGGTTTTGACAAACTAACCTAAAGCCGGCACACCGCGAGGCATTCGCCATGAATTGTTCGCCACACACGCTTCAGGCCGAAGCACCTTGCATTCATCCGAACGGCGCATGCTCAGAGTGAACCCGCAATCAACCACGCACGATGTACGCATCCCACGTGATGACGTAAAAAAAAAGAAAGAAATAAAGTTAAAAACTAAAACCGAACTACGACAAAAACGCCAATTAAAAACGTATGTCGATTTAAAAAAAATATTAACTACAAATTAATTAAGTTTTTATGTGTAAAATAAGGACCGACGATCTTAAGAAGGTGGAAATAAAATGAAATGAAATTGTTTATACTGTAAATAGGATATCGGAATCACTTTTAAACGTCATGTTAAAAAAAAATGTCACATGTCTTTTCAACAACGACGAAGGAGAACGTAGAAATTCGATGGCAAGTGAGTGAGAGAACACTCATTCACAGTCTCGTTGCCGGCCCTTTGATGTCCGCCGAAAAACGGCCAATTCTCGCCAGGCATCGGCCAATTCTCGCCAGGGATCGCCAGGCAAGGCAAGCGACAACGTCAACGACAAGGGAAGCGACCTGTTTACACATTCGTGTTGCTCATTTTATTTCCCATTTCCTTGCAAGTTGCCGTGGAAATGAGCTGAATGTAAACGGAGTTTAAAGCGAAGGTATCGAGTTACACCGTTGCAGTATCAACGTGGACCACCAGCTCAGTTCTTCAGCTTCTTCGTGTCGGTGGCACTACTGTATTTCAGATCTTGTTAGCCCAAAAGTTCGCCAGTTCCACGGCGTCGTCAGTAGCAGCGCAGATGTTACTTCGGCTGCATGTTTTGGGGCTCAGAGGGCAGAATATGAGGTGGAGCATAGTTTGTGACACAGCTCCACATCCACATTCTATTCCCGTTCCGTCGAGGTAGCCCCACTTTACCAGGTTGGAGTTACATCTTCCTACTTGTCCGGAGACGATTCAGGGCCTTTAGATATAGCTTAGTTGAAGGGATTAACAGAAATACTAGCAGTGTAACTGTGAAGTAATTAATTAATAGTGCCGGGTTTCCAAGGCCCGTCGAGGCCCATCGAGGCACGTGCCAAGCATTCCGATTGGAAGGGCGAAGAGAGGCTACCACAGGCCGACTGTTCCCATGGCTTAACCGCCTGGTCTGCTGCGGTCTGACCTGTGAGAACGCGGGCCGTGGGATCGTGGCATTAGACGGATATTAATCAGTAAGTGATATTGGAGGCCCATTGTTATTAATTATTGTTTAGGTACCATTATCGGGTTACCTCAGGAAATTGGTAGTTGTGAGCCTTTTTCCTATTTGTTAGAAAATAGCATTATTAAAAAAAAATCTTAACAGGAATTATTATAGTACAGTACGTAACGTGAATTCACTGATACATACACGGAGAGGTTAGCTGCGCCGTTCATTTGTTTACCAGCCAGTCAGACGTGTGCAGCGTGGCCGTGGGTAAAGCTCCATTTACACGGAGCAAGTTTATTGCCTGTGGCATACCATAAAATTGAAGGGCAAATATCTGGCACCGTCTAACCAACACGTACAATATTGTTGCACGATACGGGCAACTTTAAAAACTGGTATAAGCATGTCCAATAAAATCGCACAGCACATACAATAATTGCTCGTACAATAAAATCGCATTCAATTCTGGCATGATCTGACATTTGTGCTGTCATTGAAATATGAGTGCGATAATCGTTGGGTGTGGTAATCGTTGCTGCTATTCTGAGGCGAGAAATCAAATCAAGAACAACTTGAAAAATGCAATGCAATAATCGCCTGTCAATTTTATTGCCTGGTGTAAGTCGCATGCGATTTTATTGAATGGAAAAACTTGCATTCAATTATTGTACATGCCATTTTATGGAATCGCATGCGTGTAAACACTTCATGCAATTCTTGAATGTCAAAAAACTTGAACGTGCTTTATGGCATGCAATTATTGCTCTTGAACGTTCCAGAAACTTGCACCGTATAAACGGCGCTTAAGGGTGCGTTTCCCCTGACAGGGAGCTGGGCGGAATGGAGAGGAGCAGACCGTGAATTGACCAATCTCAGTGCTCGACATCTCCACTCCGTTTCAGCGGAAACAACGTGATTGGTCAAATGGACAGCCTCCAGTCTACACTTTCATAAAAAGCCAAGCTGAATACTGTGTGTAGTTTAGCCGTGGGCTCTGTGGTGGAGTGACGCCTTTACAATTACAATGTACCGTCTTTGTCCAGTACTGGACAAGCATAATACATAGCAAGAGATAAATGGGAACGTTCCTATCCTAATCACTTGCCATTACCACTGGCTGGCGTTTGACAAATGTCCGCACAGTAATTAACAGCGCAGTGATAACAAATTATAGTCATTATCAGATGTCAGTTCTATCAAGCAGTGTACGATAGTTGGAATATACGGGAGGATAGGTGGAACGGAGCTGAGCGGAGGAAAATTCAGGTGGATGACGGCAAATTGCGGCAATTAAGCGTCGGTGGATCTTGTATTGCTGAGTTACGGTTTAAACATACGGGGTGAGAGTTGGAGCGGGCCGGAAACGATTATGTTTAAATTAGTGGAATTTAGGAAGAAAAGCATGACCCTACAACTAAGACTTTAGAAAAACGTGTGCAGTCGGCGACCCCCTTCAAGTACGAAAGATTATTCTCACGTAGGATGTAAAAAACAAAAACCAAATTTTCGCAGCCGCCATTTTGGAATAACATCTTCGAAAACCATGAAAACGACACCAATCGCTGAAAACGCTTTTTAGTTACGTGATGATTTCTACCAGTTCATTCCTATCGTTGACTGTTACGAGTAGGTACCAATCAACACAATTCTAAAAGTCTTACGACTTACAAGCTTGATACAAAAGAGTTGGTTACACACACACAATTTATTTTTCCAAGCGCAGCGTTAAGTTTTAAACTGAATTGTATAGCAATTAGCAGATACCTGATAGGTAGGTTGAAGATAAAGCACAGCCAATTAATCTCATTAGACTATAACTGGTTTAGTTTTAAACACTAAGAACCATACAGAAAATCTATCGTGAAGGTCATTGTGCCATGTTATGATGCAATAATCATAACCATCAAATCTGAATACGCTTCTCGAGACAAAGCCTAGTCTCTATAGACCTATTGTCTATGGCCTAAAGCTAGACTAGACTATTGTCATTGCCTCAATGCCCAATTAATCATAACTGATCAAATAAGGGTAATCAGGTAGTTGGCCATTGGCCAAGAGCTGGTCATTGTATGTCTTAATATGGAAACATAGGCATATACGTTATCACCGTGAACACTGTTGAACACGGCCGTTTGCAGATAATTTGATGTCTTGGCAGGGTAGATTATGATCAAAGGATACACAGCTACCTATATAAATAAAAAAAGAAAAGTCCTGACTGACTGACTGACTCATCAACGCCCAGCCCAAACCCGTGGACTTAGAAAGCTGAAATTTTGTACAGAGGTTCCCTTTATATTGTAGACAAGGAATAAGGAATGATTTCCTGGTAGGAAGTTCCCGTGGGATATTTTCCGACGCCCACATGGTTCGCCCACAGGCAAAAGCAACCCTATAAAGTTAATATTTATGCAGCCGCCTATGTTTTAGATAGCATCGTAGACTCCAGCGCTGTAGGCCAGGGGAGAAGCATGGGCACCGTACACACCAGCGTTGTAGGCGAGGGGAGCGGGGTTCCGCAAAACAGTCCATAAATAACTAGTTGCGTAGATACTGATACCACAGTCTACTTTTACTATCTCCTAACAGCAGGTAAATGCGAGAGTTTTCCCAAAGGCATGATGCGGGAATTGCGGGGAAAAGAGGCGGAACTTATGTCCCAAACTGCAGTATGATAGAATAATTTTGATAATTATTATGTTATTTTGAATAATTGGAACAAAATATTGTTCAGTATTGTCTAGTTCATAATGCAGCCTAGTAATTAAATATCCTACACTGAACATGTTAGGTTAGCAATTCACCGCTGAACGCTTCTGCCGCAATTCCTGCCTCGTATGTTTCCATCAGGTCGTTAGAGGTACAGACAAAGTACTATCACGTGGATGCAGACCGAGGCGATCCGTCTTGGGCTTTTGAACTGCGGGCTGCGTAATCAATTGAGTCGCTGCGTTTAATTGTGCAATCTGTGGCGGTATGTATAATAATGCGGGCTGTATAGATTGGTAATTAAACTGTTTTGCATATTTACGTTTAAATCAGGAACGTGTAGGATTAACATAATAAAACATAAGTGCAATTTATCCTGTTGGAATATACCTAGTTCATTTTTTGCCTCGTGGGAAACCCTGACAGGACACGATTTAAATATTAAAGTGACTTGGCAATGGGCCATGTATTTGGACAAAGAATATTATTGATGCTAGAGGGTCACTTTGCCCTACCTGGGTTTTGAACCTAAGATCCCTAAAAAAATGTTATTGACATTATAAATTTAAAATGCAGTTTTATGAGAGCGCAAAATAGAACAGAGTGGAAAGAAATGGAGGAGGCATTTGTCAAAGTACGGACATACAGACCGGCGAGTCGTTAGATTAGTACTCAAACTACTGTAAAAAATCTGTGTCTGAATAAAGGCTTACATTATTATTATTTCTTTGACATTTCTAGGGATCCTGGGGTCTCTGACGTTTATAAGGTGTACGAGTAGCCGAAGACAACTCGCAGAGGCCCCTTAGACATTATGAATTAAATGAGGCACCAAGCGACGGTTATCCTTACATAATATTTTCAAACTCAAACTCAAACTCAAAGCCTTTATTTCAAATAAACCAATTACAGGCACTTTTGAATTGTCAAGGGGTCGGTCAGTCAGAAAAATGAAGCTAGTTGCCCATTCCAAAGCGTAGATCCTGGAGAAGAACGGGCAAGAAACTCCACGGACACTCTTTTAAATCAAATATTTTACATAATATTGGTTACATCGTTCATATTGAAAATAAAGATGTGAGAACAATGTAGAAAGGCGTATTATGCACTATGCAAGTGCACTCAAGGACAACTCGCGTGAAATGCAGTTTATTACCCGTCTCTCCAATATTCCATTGCTTATTTTACGGTGCACACTGGATAGGCTGAATAATCCTTATCCATATCCTAAGGGCATGTCTTCCCTACCATTACCGCGGCCCCCGGTCTACTCACAGATATGCAATGGTCTCTGTTGCACCATGTAACATGAGGCAACAGGGGCTAGTGTGAATCTTTGGGTTTGCTCGAATTATCGAGAGTGGTCAGACCACGCTGGGGTCGGTGCATTTCATTTGTTCATTCATTCATTGACTGAACTTAATGCAGACCATACCTTCACATAAAACATAACAACCCAGTTTCCATAAAAAAAACAAACATGAAATACAAGAAACCACCAAAACAACGAGGTGATTTCAAAAGTTTATCATATAAGAACATCATCAGGTAATCGATAAAGGTCAATCAATCTGCCTGCTTTTTCCCAACTATGTTGAGGTCGGTTTCCAGTCTAACCGGATGCAGCTGAATACCAGTATTTTACATGGAGCGACTGCTTATCTGACCACCACAACTCAGTAACTGGGTAATACAGGTGTAATAATAATCCCCTTGGTGTGCTGGCTGTCAGACTTTCGGGCTTCTGGCAACCCGTAACGACTGTCAAAGATCCACGAATGACAGCCGGGACCAACGGCTTAACGTGCTTTACGAGGCACGGAGGAGTATCGGTATGTAAAGATGATCACCCAGCCATGGACCAACTGTGGCATGCGTAGCTTAACCTAATGGATCGACCCGTACGGTTGTTATTACTTAGCCACGTGCTCCACGATCAATAAATATTAGGTCTTTACCTATGAAAAAAAGAGGAGCTCGTGGCTAAGTAATAACAGCCGCACGGGTCGATCCATGAGGTTAAGCTACGCTTGCCGGGGTTGGTCAGTGGATGGGTGACCATCTTTACATACCGAGACTCCTCCGTGCCTCGGAAAGCACGTTAAGCCGTTGGTCCCGGCTGTCATTCGTGGATCTTTGACAGTCGTTACGGGTCGTCAGAAGCCCGAAAGTCTGACAACCAGTCTTACCAAGGGGTATCGTATTACCCAGTTACTGGGTTGTGGAGGTCAGACAGGCAGTCGCTCCATGTAAAATACTGGTATTCAGCTGCATCCGGTTAGACTGGAAGCCGACCCCAACATAGTTGGGAAAAGGCTAGGCAGATTGATACCTATGAAATTGCCGTTCTGCAGTACTGGCCATTTCAAATCAAAATAATTTTTGTTTGGCTAAGAATTCTAATTTTAAATTAATTTTATTTTAAAAACATGGATTTTTTTTTCCAAAAGTACTCGTAGTCATTTGTTTATTGATTAGTGTTACATTTTCATCGCATTTCAATCTTTTTCGTCATCATGGATACGTTAAAAATTCGAGTAATTATGGAATATGAGTACCGTCGTGGTAGCAACGCGGCACAAGCGGCACGCAACATCAACGACGTTTACGGAGCTAACACTACAAACCAACGCACCACCTGTTATTGGTTTGCTCGCTTCCGTTCTGGAAATTTCGACCTGAAAAATGAACCTCGCGGTCGTCCGAAGACTTTGGTCGACAATTACGAATTAAAGGCGATTGTGGAAGCTGATGATACACAATCTACGGCTGAATTAGCAGCAGCTTTCGACGTTAGCGTCAAAACAATATTGGTCCATTTGCGTCAAATTGGCAAGGTAAAAAAGCTTGACAAATGGGTGCCCCACGAACTCAATGATCGCCAGCGCGAAGTACGCGTCGAGACGTGCCTTGCACTGCTCAACAGACACACAAATGAAGGAATTTTGAACCGCATTGTTACCTGCGATGAAAAATGGATTCTGTTTGATAACCGCAAGCGCTCAGCAAGTTGGTTGGATCCTGGTTCAGCACCTAAACAATGCCCTAAACGAAAACTTACCCCTAGAAAAGTGATGGTCACTGTTTGGTGGTCTAGCGCCGGTGTGATTCATCACAGCTTCTTACCAAACGGGGTGAGCATTACTGCAGATGTGTACTGTGAAGAACTGAACACAATGATGGAGAAGCTGGCACATCTCCAACCAGCATTGGTCAATCGCTCGTCTCCGCTGCTCCTGCATGACAACGCGCGACCTCATACTGCACAGCAGACGGTCTCCAAGTTGCAAGAACTGGGGTTGGAAGCTCTCCGTCATCCGCCCTACTCACCAAACCTTGCGCCTACAGACTACTACCTTTTCCAGAATTTGGATAACTTCTTGGCGGGAAAAAGTCTGGGTGTTTTTCTATCTATAATATGTATGTATTTACAAAAAAAAAAAATGTATATAAGTAGTTTATCAGCCATCTCGTTACCATAACACAAGCATAAGGTTGCTTAGCTTGGGACTAGATGGCGTTGTGTGAAATGTCCAAGGATATTTATTTATTTATTTATTTATTTTAAAAAATTCAATACCCGAGAGGCAGTACAAAATGCCTTTGAAGAATTTGTTGCCTCCCGACCAGCTGTTTTCTTTAAGAAGGTCATCAATAAACTGCCACTGCGTTGGCAAAGATGCATTGATTGCATGGGTGATTACTTCGATTAATACAAATAAAAAATACATGAAAAAAATTCGTTTAAATTTTTTCATACAAAACTGCAATTTCATAGGTAAAGACCTATTATAATTATGTATAAAAATAAAATAAAACAGCTAAATATCCCATGAAATATAAAGGTAACTAATAACTGATGCTATACCTCCGCGGGGTAACGTGTAGGTAACTATAGAGGGGTAATGGTGCGTTATCGAGGTAATGGTGAAACTTGATAGTTTCGTGTTACGTTACAAAGGTGAGCTTATAATATTTTGAAATATAACTTTGAGCATACATTATTCTGGGCCTGGATTTTATTTCTACATGGAATTACCGATTTTTTCTTTACCCTGTAGAAAAAAAAATCTTGTTTATTTACGTTAACCCCAGAGGCACACGACATCGCTATTGTAACAAAACTTATCTATTTGAGGGTAGATTTATATTAATATCAAATCAAATCAAAATCATTTATTTGCATAAAATGTGGTGGTACAAAAGATGTTACATAATTAAGAATCAAACGAACTTACCTAGTGAAGTTTGATTCCAATTATGCGAGGGTCTCAACCGAAGACGATTACAAATTTACTTGCAGCAGTACATGATAATGTGCCGTCTTTATCACACTTTTAGATACACATAAAAAAAAATAAAAAGTAAGGAAACAAAACTATGACGTAGTGTCCTGTCTCGCTCCCACTCCCGGGACACGGCGCGGTGCTGTGGCTCCCGCGCTTTATTCATTAATTTTAGAGAAAGCTTCTAGCTGTTTACATATTTTTGTCTTTTCTTTTTTGTCTGTAGGGGTTCTCGTAGGGTTGGGTGGGATTGTAATCGTCTTCGGTTGAGACCCTCGCATAATTGGAATCAAACTTCACTAGGTAAGTTCGTTTGATTCTTAATTATACTTCGGGTCTCAACCGAAGACGATTACAAATTTACTTGCAGATGTTTAGAGTAAGTATCATCACAAAAAAGGGAAAGCAAACATTTCAATAGATATTGTGATTCCTTTTACTAATCATTCAGGTTATCACAATAATTAAATATCTAAATATTCTTCTACTGATTAATCAGATTTCAATTGCTTGCTACATCCAGTGACATTTATCCTATTTTTTACAAAAACAGTAATTTCGATAGATTTACATGATTATACTTAACTTTAGTTTCTGCTTCTGGAGTCTGGATTTATGTCCAGTTGAAAGGTAATAAAAAGGCTCATGCCCTATTACATGATAAAATGTGAGTGTACTATAGGTACGCCTCTGCCAAGCCCTTCGGGGAGACCCAGGCGTGCTGTTATGATAATATGTTGTGTCTCAGTACAGGTAATTAAAGATCATTCAATATGAATAACTTCTCTGATTTATTATTTTAAGAAGACATTAGAAGTATTATTTTAGTGGTATTACTCCAACCTGTGGCCTTCCGTACCACTTGCAGGTTTACACCCAGTCTATGGGTGGCTGACGTGGAGATGTGATGAGTACTGTGGGCTCCAAATATCAATATGTCAATGCCGCTATCTTCTAAAACTTTTTTACTCAGTAAGCTAGTGTTTGCGAAAATAGGTAAGTACCTATGAGGTGTGGGTGTGGTGGGTTTTATGAGGTCTTCGAAGGCTAATGAACAGGTGGTCGTTTAATTGATTGTGACGTAAGGATGCAGTTTTATCAATACTTATAAGCTTGAACAGCGGTAGCTGGAAATATGCATCAATTTTTGCGAATAAAGGGTAGATTCTGATTAGTGGTTGGAAGGTTCCAGGTCTCGAGGTTTTAAATAAGTCATATATTTTAATTACAATCATATTATCATTGTACTCATATTTTTTAATTTAATTAAATAGTGTCTACATCTTTTGCGCAGAAGCTATTGCTAATAGAGAAATAGTGACAAACATTCAAGTGTTACACCTATCCGTCTACGTATACTAACTGGTTATAATGCCGACCGGAGGAAAACCATAGAAGGAAAGGTCTTTCTAGTTGAAGGTGAAAGCATCTACATTTCAGAATGGGGTTCGAGTTTTCATGAGGCGTATCTTGGACATTGATAGTTTTGTGAGCTAGCAAATAGGTCAAAATTGGGTACATCCAATTTATTTGTGATTTCCAAGAATGCATACTCAGCTAGCTCCCATTATGTATCCATATTAATTTTACGTGATTCCCAATAAGCAATAATATTATCCAAAGATTTAACATACCAAACAAATATATGAATTTTCCTAAGTTCAAAGAAGTCCAAATATTCCAGGCTATTTCAATTAATTGGATGTGTTGTATACCCCTGTTCGATCCATGTAGCTGATCGTCGTTATGTTATCAATTCTCAACCGTAGCTATATTGCAATTTCGAAGAAGAAGAATAATGGTTCCTGTGTGAACCTTTATTACCGCAAGCTGTGAGTAATTGATGCATCGCTATATATTTCTACACAATAATCATTATTACGAGTACAAAATCTGAGTTTTTAATATTATTTATCCATCAATGAAAGTCTTGTTACAATGAATTTGACAGTGTCATTATCCTGTTATAGTCGTTACAGTTACCCAGAGCTAGAAATTTTCCCTTTCAAATAATTTTGTATAATTCATCCGTAACCGATGGCAAGGCATGTAGACGTCAGTAGGCCTATGAATACAGCAAAGTACCTGATTAAATACTTATTTAAATTTAAAAATTCTATAATTTTGTCTAAAATATACGATGTTTTTTCTCTTCAGGAAGATAAATAGTGATATCTCCTAGCCTAACCTTTTTCCAACATGTTGGGGTAGGCTTCCAGTCTAACCGGATGCAGCTGAATATCAGTATTTTACAAGGAACGACCTGCTATCTGAGTTACTGGTTAATATTATACCCCTTGGTAAGACTGGTTGTCAGACTTTTGGGCTTCCAACTACCTACCCATAACGACTGTCAACCATCCGCGAATGACAGCCGATACCAACGGCTCAACGCGCCCTCCGAGGCACGAAGAGGTCTCGGTATATCGGATGGTCACCCATCCACGAACCAATCGCATGAAGCACAGCTGAATCTTTGATCGACCCGTGCCGCTGTTATTATTTAGCCAGCACGAGTTCCTTTCTACGGTATTGAAAATAAATCCTAAAAAATCACATTTTGGCGTTACTTGAATTCTATTACAAAACCTAAATATTGTAAAAGATTCTGTGTCATGTTAATATTGTAGAACATCACACACGTTCATCATAATGATTGTCCAATTTATAGAAAATCATCTAAGAAATTCGTAACTGAAATCAAACCTCTACCTTGTAGATACTGTAGAATAGATTTTAACAGTTTGGTAAACACAAATGGGTACATAGAACAAAGGTGAGATGTGATCTCAATTCAAAACATAATTTCTTCCTTTCATGAGTACCTTATAGGTACTTATTAAAAAGTAGGCGTCTTTTAAATCTAAAGTTGCCATGAAATTATTTTTATCTAATAACCATAATGCTGTTCTGTTGAGGTCTCTATGGTTCCAAATAAAGCGATGTATGCCGTTAGCTTTTGGTAATGTAAATAATATGGGTGACATAAATTGTCCCTCGCCGGGCTCACAGGTTGTTGTAACTTTGATTTTAATAATCCTGTGATACAATTATCTATAGTAAAATCTTGCATTTCGACATCGATTTACGGAAATATCGGGGAGTAATAGGTTCAACGGTATACCTACTACGTATAGTCTCGTATCCAAGATAATAGGTAATATAGGATCACTGGTAATACGACAGCAACTATGAAAAAAGTATTTTACTCTACAAGCGAGTGCTACCTTGGCTAATGATGTCAGCGTCCCCTGGTCCTATGGCACGCCGAGGTGGTCGTCGTCTGGCGGTACGAGTCTGGGTGGTGATCCCGCGGTGCTGCTGCTGGCCTCCGTGGGTCGGGGTTCCAACGCGGCTGGCCGGCTGCTGCTCGCGGAACCCCCCTCGCGTTTAAAGCCTCTCTTGGGTATTGTGTTGTTGGAGGCTTATACGGAGCACGCTGAGTAGTCTTCGTCTCCAGACCAGATTTAGAAATCGCTTTTGCTGATTTCAGATGTTCAGAAAGGTTGGAACCGAATAAGTATTGATCGATCTTTGTGCTCTTCACAATTTCTCGAGTCTCCTTATTCAAATTGTTAGTTACGGCGTATCGCCTCGACTGTGACACTGTAATTACAGTCACATGGTAGTCGTCCAGTGTCACTTAATGGTTTTAGAATTTCCTGTGCTTGTGGGAGCGTGTCTTTACAAGCGAACAAAGCCCGAATAAGGACTATACCTCTTCAGTTTTCACTGCCTCAGTGGCCACCAAAGTTATCGCTTCCTCGCAGCAGGCGGTACAATCGGTTTCGAGAGTGCTAGTGCGTCCTGTACATACATAATATGATTCCCTGAAATTGACTTGCTGTAAATGAGCATCGTCGTAGGAATTGAGTGTCTACGAACCTCAACGCGATTTACGCGGAGCAAGACAGTTAAGATCTCAACATGATTCACATGGAGGTTAGATAAATCTGTGTTACCTCAACACGATATACGTGGAGACAGGAGTAAAAGTTATATATGATTCCCTCAAATTGACTTCCTTGCTCGGGATTTCTTCACCTGTAAATGAGCATCGTCGTAGGAATTTAATGTCTACGAACCTCAACGCGATTTACGCGGAGCAAGACAATTAGGATCTCAACATGATTTACATGGAGTTTAGATAAATCTGTGTTACCTCAACACGATATACGTGGAGACAGGAGTAAAAGTTATATATGATTTCCTCAAATGGACTTCCTTGCTCGGGATTTCTTCACCTGTAAATGAGCATCGTCGTAGGAATTTAATGTCTACGAACCTCAACGCGATTTACGCGGAGCAAGACAATTAGGATCTCAACATGATTCACATGGAGGTTAGATAAATCTGTGTTACCTCAACACGATATACGTGGAGACAGGAGTAAAAATTATATATGATTCCCTCAAATTCACTTCCTTGCTCGGGATTTCTTCACCTGTAAATGAGCATCGTCGTCGTAGGAATTTAATGTCTACGAAGCTCAACGCGATTTACGCGGAGCAAGACATTTAGGATGTCAACATGATTCACATGGAGGTTAGATAAATCTGTGTTACCTCAACACGATATACGTGGAGACGGGTTTATATTAATTACCATTTCATTATAATCATAATAATAACACAATAATAATAATAGCGTCATAATAATTCTGCAAGGCTACCGACGACTGATCTTGGTTTCCATTCCCAGGTCGGGCATTTTCTTTTTCCATCGGGAATCTGAGTAGGTACCTATACTACACAGTTCTGCCTGCCCCTTTAGGGAATACAGGCCTAATAATAACATCATAATAAATTATACCTTTTCCCATAAGTTATTAAATGAGGGTACACCGACAAGATTCATTATAAAAATGCGTTGAAGGAAAGTAGAACTAAGCAGTAACACCAGTAACACTAATGATTAATAATATATAACTAGGCAAATAAATACCTTGTTCGTCCAGACATCCAACATCATTTTGCTCCTTCATAGCCATATACTTTCAAAATAAGAACGTTCCGAAGATGACGAATTAGTTCATCCGTATCTTTGCAGTGTACGCCCGAGTTTTTGAACCTTCTTCCGCAAACTACGATAGTAATCATCACTACCTATCCTTACATCGCGAACACTTTCGTTTTTTCATTTTAAACTTTAATGTTCCTATAACAAACTAAAAAAAAATAAAATAAACTGTGTATAAGATAATGATTTTAAGCAGTGTGACTCCGACAACACAAAAACACGTAATGAATAAAGCGCGGGAGCCACAGCACCGCGCCGTGTCCCGGGAGTGGGAGCGAGACAGGACACTACGTCATAGTTTTGTTTCCTTACTTTTTATTTTTTTTTATGTGTATCTAAAAGTGTGATTAAGACGGCACATTATCATGTACTGCTGCAAGTAAATTTGTAATCGTCTTCGGTTGAGACCCGAAGTATAATAAAAGGTGCAAAGACACATTCCGCCGCAGTTTTGGCATGCAAATATTTAATGGATGTTAATGTTAGTTAACATACAATAAAATTATAGAAAAATAAATAACAGTTGTTCGGTAATAAATTCGAGTTATAACGTTATAATTCTATGAACGAAAATAATAATTTATTGAAGTCAATAGGTACCAATCCGAATTAAAATTACATACTACATATTTATAAATAGTAAGGTATGTAGCTAGCGACAAGGTAAATACCAAAGTAACTTAAAAATAAATAACTAAAAGTGACTTCAAATAACTAAGTGACTACAATGCATTCCTGAAGTGGTAGGACTGACATGTTTTTTTGTTGAGAAATTCGCCGATTGAATAAAAACTATGCGATATCAACCATTTTTTCAAAACCACGCAGAATTTTTTGTAAGGTAGTTCTGTTATCCAGTTAGGTAGTGAGTTATATATAAGTGGCGCCATATACACACAACTGCGCCTGAATAGTTCTATCCTGGGTACAGGGATTTTCAATAAATACTGTGTGACCTTTCGTTTGTTAAAATTGTTTTTCACTTCAAAGAGTTTAGAGTTAATTTTAACAAATTTTGCGACTTCGTAAATGTAAATACAAGGAACGGTAAGAAGCTTGTGTGATTTAAACACTGGTCTACATGATTCAGACCAGTCCATGTTAAAGATTGCACGAATACATTTTTTTTTGAGCTATTAGTATTCTAGAGATTTCCGAAGAATTTCCCCAAACAATGATACCATACCGAATAACGGAACAGATATAGGCGTGATACACCATCATCGCAGTTGGTTTGGATGTCTCATCTTTAACTTTTCTTAAAGCATAAACAAATCTATTTATTTTCATGCATATTTCGTCAATATGTTCTTTCCAAGTGAAGTGTTCATCGAGTGTTATTCCCAGAAATTTAGTTGTATGTACTTGTTCGACTAATTGGTTCCTATGAGATATTCTAAGTTGTAATAATAACATTATAGTGTACAGTCCATGGATAATTCTTGTTATAGTCGAGTTACGTTTGTGTCATTTTGAAAGCCTTAAAAGTCAGTGTCAGTTATCAAATCATTTGAATTTGACATTAAAGTGAATTGTCAGTTTAGTGACTTGTCGACATGATTCAGTCTTGAGCGAGGCCATAGACTACTATTGTATATACTGCGATAGACTGGCAACTTAGGCTTTTCTTAGGCAACGCCATCTAGTTACGCGGACATACACCATTCAATGTCACGTGGTACGTTACCATAGCTACATAAATAATATTGTACCAAGTAGAATTAGCTTTACCGAGTTGTCTAATGGAGAATGGTTGAAAATTCTACAAACTGGATTTTAAATTTTTAGGTTTAGTTTTACTACAACAGAATTTTCAACCATTCTACATTATTCAACTCGGTAACGCTAATTCGACACTGAACTTGTTGTTTCGAGGATAATAAAATAAATACCAATTTTGCATGTTTATATTTATTATGTAAAACAAAACATTACACTCAAACTCAAACCAGCAATACATTGTGTAGATAGAAAAAGAACATCATATTTACCGTCATCTTTGATGACTTGGCAGCCAGGTAGGCAATAGGTACACAACATTGTTTCGAGACATGGTTATTCAAGTATTAACACAAAACACTTGGTCAGTGGGTCGTCGGGGCGGAGTTGAACACTTAAATAATACGGTCCAAACTCCTATTTACGGTGGGCCCACAGAGCACTTGGAGGGCCTAAGCATTTAAATCACCGAGGAGCACGGGGGGCTCAAGTCGTGGTGATTTAGAAAGTAGACATTCGATGGGAACGTTTATCTTCCAAGATTTTTACTAAATACGGAGCAACGAACTAAACTTGACGTAAATTACACTGAAAATTGGCAAGCAAACGAAATATTTACAAAAATATTCGCAACGCAACCGCAGAATTTTTTTGCAATGAAATGTCAACATCAGCCTGTCACCCTGTGGCTGTATAGTCATTTCATATTTATAAATTCTACTAATAGTTTCTTTTTTGATCAATAAGAGCAAAACATTAATACAATACTATGATCGGAGACCTTTCACAAATGCAAAAAAAAAAATACGAAAAATAATAACTAACTCAAAAATATCAAAATCAAAGATTATACGCGTACACTTCTACTTTATTGTACTAAAAATTGCTTCATGGATGTACGCTGGCAACACTGTTCATTTTTAATTTATGTTCTCGTAGATAGACGGCGCTGAATAGGAAGAAATTAAAATGTATAGCATTTGCCACCCTGTGAGCGAGGCACCGGTGTAAGGTTAGTAAAATATTGTGAAACGATTGTACTGAATTGTGGTGAATAATTTATAATAAATATTGTTATTGCGTTGATTTATTTGTTGTTTAAATTTCTATGATTCCCTTCTGAGATACGTTTACACTATAGTTGAAAATTTTAAATTAAAAATCTTTGCTGTTGTCTACCACAATGACACGCTATTAGCGTTGGCATTATGCTACAATACAATGCAATACAATAAACGATACAATCACATCGTACGATGTAATCAATAGTATAGTTTAGCTATTCAGCTAAACTATTGATTACAGCGTACAGAGTTGGAGCAACTGCCCGAGATGCACCAAACCTAAACAGATCCTTAATGATCTTTAGTTTTTGAAGTATAACAGTCAAAATAATAATACATTTTAATTATGTAGGTACACTCAATACCTTTTAAATTAAATCAATTTCTATTGGCAGACGAAATAATCGCAAAAAAAATTATATCCAATTGGAAAAATCCGTCACTTAAATCCTACTGGTGCCCCAATGATCTTCCGAAAGACTAGGTATGTATTGTATTTATCCGAAAATGAACATTTAAAACCTGCATGTAGACTGTTGTACTATTACATTTCAGTGTGCGCTAACCTTTAGGTATCACTATAGTGTTATATAGTTCGACTGCAGATGTTTACCTGTTTATTACCATGCAATGTTACCTACCTACCTACCTACTTAAATTATTCTTTCACGATATTTCCTGTCACCTTGAATATACAGGGTGTTTGGCGCATGGACCGACACAATTTTTTGGGGGATTGGGGGGGTCATTTGCTAGGTTTCACCTAAAGACCTCCATGTCCTAAGTGTGACGGTAATAGTTTTTTTTTTTTTTTGTTCTTTCTTTGAATTACCCAAAATCTCGCCTTTGAATCGATATATTTTTTTTGTTTATGGTTGTAAAAGAACAAAATAATTTTTATTATAGTCTACAATGTATTCTTATTCGAAATAAATTAAAAAAATATAGTAAACGTAATAAGTCTTTTCTTAAAACACTCCATAACTGACTCTCTAACTAGTATTTTGACTACATTTGAATTGTTTTTCGTAGCGTGTGTTGTCCTTAGAAAGGGTACAAGCTAAAGAACTTTTTGAGATAAAAATAAGGTCAAAATGGCTTTATTTAAAAAAAAAAATGAATTTAAGAGTAGTAACTTTTCATACATTTAAACATTTTTAAGACTTTGGTGGCGAAAAAGTTGCATTCTTCCTGCCTACCGGATAGGATTAAAGATGATTTAACGTTGAAAGGATTTCAAATAGAAAATGCAATTAACAAGTTAAGCTGGAGAACAAAAGAACCGCTGAACATGTTTATATTATCGTTCAAGAATGACGAAGATATCAGTAAAATATACGGCATTACACATATTCTAGGGTGTAAAGTTGAAATAAACCCGCTTAAAACGTCAAAAATAATACCCCAGTGTAAGAGATGCCAGGCTTATGGTCATACCCAAAAGTATTGCTCCAAAGAACCAAGGTGTGTTAAATGTACAGGTAAACACCTCACAGCTGATTGCAGCAAACCTGCGCAAGAAAAACCTAAGTGTGTCCACTGTGGCTTACCTCACCCAGCCAACTACAGAGGGTGTTTAGTTGCCAAGGAGATGCAAATGATTAAGAACAAAAACTCAAAAAATAATCCACCTAACAACCCTGCCGTTAAGCAAATTGTTAGAAATACCGAGAAGCAGGCAACAAAACAAAGTGCACCGTTTGCACAGTCAACCGCGAGAAATGCACATACTTCTAAAAGTGTCTCTTATGCACAAGCAGTAACACCAAGCACAAAACCATCAAGTCTTGAGGACAAGCTCAACCAGATCTTGAAGTGCATATCCTCATTTGACAAGAGACTAGAGAAATTAGAATCAAGCACCATACAAATCAGTCATGAATAACACACTAAAAATAATGGCGTGGAATTCCAACGGACTGCTGCAACACCAACATGAGTTGCAAGTAGTCCTAGACACAGAAAATATTGATGTGTGTTTGATCTCTGAAACGCACTTCACTAAACACTCTTTTGTAAAGTTTAGAGGCTATAAGGTTTATCACTCGCTGCACCCTAACAACACGGCGCGAGGAGGTAGCGCGGTTATTATTAGAGAAAATATCTGTCACTATGAACAGTGTAAATACGAGGAGCAAGACACGCAAGCTGTGGCGATATCAATTAAAACAAATAAATTTAATGTTACATTAGCGGCCGTATACTGTCCCCCAAGACACAAGATAAACAAAGAACAATATGTAAACTTCTTCAGACTCCTTGGACAGACATTTATATTAGGCGGTGACTTTAACGCTAAGAACACTCATTGGGGATCGAGATTAACTTCAACTAAGGGAAGACAGCTTCTAAGCGCAGTGAAAGACATGCACTGTGAGGTCATAAGTACTGGAAAACCTACTTACTGGCCAACTGACCACCAGAAACTACCAGACCTTATCGACTTTTTCATAGTCAAAAATATATCGACCAACTATCTGAGTGTGGAAGAGGGCTACCACATGAACTCCGATCACTCTCCGATAATACTACAATTAAGTCACAAAATATTACTAAAAGAAAACCACCTGACGTTAGTTAACAAGTTTACAGATTGGGAAAGTTTTAGCTTAGACCTACAAAATATTATTGACCTAAAAACTTCATTAAAAAGCAAAGATCAGCTCGATTCTGAAGTAAACAAGTTTAGCACCAATATCCAACAATGTGCATGGAACAACACTCCACAGCTTATAAAAAAATTTAAAGGAAATACCTACCCAAAGGAAATAATAGACCTATTATATGAAAAAAGGATTCAAAGAAAAAAGTGGCAGCAAACTAGTTTTCCGCAAGATAAAACTCTTTTGAATAACCTTACGAAAAGGCTGAAAAGAAAGATATAAACCTTTCAAGATGAGGCTTTAGATACTAACCTACGTCAGTTAACTAGCGACTATACAACGCAATACTCTCTTTGGAAAGCGACAAAGTCACTCAAAAGGCCAATTGTACCAATTCCTCCTATAAGGGATGAAAACGGAAAGTGGGCCATAAGCAATGAACAGAAAGCTCTAAGATTTGCATGTCATTTAGAAGAAACCTTTCAGCCAAATGACGGGTCTGCAGACAACCTACAGTTTGCTAATAACCTGCAAGATCAAAGAATTAAGCTTGTGACCCCGAAAGAAGTTGCTAAGGAAATTCAAATTATTAGTCTAAAGAAATCCCCAGGGTATGACCTTATTACGGGAGAAATCCTAAAACAGCTCCCGCGTAAAGCCATAATTAAGCTTACTAGGCTCATAAATGCTGCATTCGTGCTAAAACATGTTCCTGAGCCATGGAAAGTTGCTGAAGTGATAATGATTGCAAAGCCCGGTAAACCACCTCACGAAGCATCATCATATAGGCCCATTTCCCTGTTGCCTATACTTTCAAAGCTATTTGAAAAATTGCTTTTAAAACGCCTAAAACCAATGATAAACGAGAAAAACCTGATCCCTGACCATCAGTTTGGTTTCAGAGAGAAACACTCAACAATAGACCAAGTACATAGAATTACCAACATCATTGAGAGAACGCTTGAAGATAAAAAAGTCTGCTCCACTGTGTTTCTAGATGTAGCACAAGCTTTTGATAGAGTTTGGCATAAGGGTTTGATATACAAGCTAAGATTAATGTTGCCCAATGATTTTGCCGATATCTTGCAATCATACATTACAGATAGAATGTTTCGAGTAAGGCACGAGGATGCCTTTTCCGAGTTAAAAATTATTAAAGCTGGCGTGCCTCAAGGTAGTGTGCTGGGGCCAGTCTTCTACCTGTTGTACACGTATGATATACCAGAGCTGGAAAATAATACTATTGCAACCTTTGCGGATGACACTGCCATTATGGCTACAGGGTCATGCCATACGGAAGTAATTGAAAAGGTACAAATCGCTGTAAATAAAGTTCATGACTGGGCACAAAAATGGAGAATCAAGTTGAATGAATCGAAGTCACTCCACATTGATTTCACCAACAGGAATTGTGATTACCACCCAATCTTCATAAATGGTCAACAAGTGCCATACGTAAATACAGCCAAATATCTTGGCATAACGCTTGATGCGAAACTGCGCTGGAAAGCGCACGTTAAAAAGAAAAGACAGGAACTAGACATGCGTTTTAAAAGCATGTATTGGTTGATTGGACGGAATTCCTGCCTATCGATACACAATAAAATTTTATTATATAAGCATATTCTTATGCCAATATGGACATATGGCATCCAACTGTGGGGCTGTACTAAACCGACCAACATCAAAATTATTCAAACATTCCAGAATAAGGTACTCAGGAGTATTGTTGATGCGCCCTGGTATATAAGAAATGACGACCTCCATCGTGACCTAAAAATGGAACCCGTCACCAACATAATCAAAAAATTTGCTGAGGCCCATGAACACCGTCTCCACCAACATGTGAACATCGAGGCAATTCAGCTGTTAGACCAGACAAATATAGTGCGAAGACTAAAACGAACAAAACCTTTTGAGTTAGTGTAGTGTAAAAAGTGTAGAAATAATAGTGACAATGACACTCATATAACACATGAACAAAGTGTTTATAATATTATATCAGACTCTAAGAAAGTGGAACGGACTTGTGTAAAGTACAACTAACACTATTCTAAGTTTTAAAATAATTATCACGTAAAAAATTAAGTTAGATTAAAATTGCTTATTAGTCTTGTAGGCTAGATTGTAATTAATTATTAAGAACCTGGTTATTTTTAATAAAGGATAAAAAAAAAAAAAAATACATCAAATAATAATTTATTTAGAATAAAAATACATTGCAGACTATTATAAAATTTATTTTGTTCTATTGCAACCATAAACAAAAAAAATATATCGATTCAGGCGAGATTTTGGGTAATTCAAAGAAAGCACAAAAAAAAACATATCTCAATTACCGTCACACTTAGGACATGGAGGTCTTTAGGTGAAACCTAGCAAATGACCCCCCCAATCCCCCAAAAAATTGTGTCGGTCCATGCGCCAAACACCCTGTATAGTGCATGCAAAAATAAACACGACTGTAGGTACTTTTACTATAATAGTTGCAGATAACATGCAAAAAATGGGTGTATTATAGAGAATGGGTGTAGTAATTTTTGCCAAGGTCCTGGGATCCATTACAAGGGTGGTAGAAAATACCTAGAAGTTGTTATAAATTAAATACCTGGAAGGAAATGTTTTTTGCACATTACTAGTATTCCTGCTTAACCTTCAAACTCAGATAGAAAGTGTTTGACTGACAGATTTCCTTCTATTGACGGATATGACGGCGCCATAGTAGGTGTACTGTCGCTACTTCGGCGCCGTCATCTGTTTTCTCGTTGACGTCACGTTCCCAGTGAGGTGGATAAACAACCTTACGATATTGTCATTACCAAAATTTAGCAATTTTGAAAAATTAATCATAATAGTAACTTTTTGACAGCTATAGGCGACGTTGCCAACTTTCTGATTACAGTCGGGCCATCGAGATAATATGGTATTGACAATAGTCTGTTGATCCTTAAATATAGTTATTAGAATTAATTGTACAATTAATTCTAGTAACTATATTTAAGGATCAAATTCGCAAAACACATATTCGTCAGTATGAAAATGACATGGTTGTGTCTCTAAAGGATAATAGATGATAATTTGTTGTATCTTCATACAATCCTGCTCATCTACTTGGAGAATACAGTTCTCGTGATAGACATTTGAACCTGGCATTTTTTTACCTATAAGCCCTATTTCTCGGTTACCTAACATTTACGTACGCAAGCAATGAGACGTGTCTGATGTAGGTAGGTATGTAAAACTTTAGGGTGTTAAAATGCCGCATGTCTTGAATTCGAGACCCCTAATTTGTTACTGCTTTTTAGGGTCCACCCATTTTTTTTTAGGAATGAACAAAACACGTGCCGTTTTACGACAAATGATCCGGTTGAGCGGATTTTATTTCGTAGCGTAGCCTTTAAAACAATAGAATAAAAAGGCCTTACTTTTTTAAACAAGCCTACTGATTTTAAATAAATTTTAATGTATTTGGTCTTATCAAATGATAATCCAAATGAACCAGATCTGTGTGTTCTGAAGAAAGCAAGCAAGTTGTTGATAGGAAGTTGTAAAATAAGGATAACTTTTGCTATCGTACAAAAAAAAACCATACATGATTTATTATGTATGCCTTCACTATCTTATCTTAACTTACCCTCATAAATTTCTTCAAAAACCTAACATATTCATGTATCCATAAACGGAACCTCTTAAAACGCCTACCAATAAAGTAACAAGAATATAAAAACCGCCAACTTGCCGCGACATTTGCTTCAGTATACGACTTCAACCTAACACAAATCTTGTGTACAGTGTATCTTCCCTAGATTTCCATTTGGTAAACAAACACGGTACGATAATCACTGGTTTTTACAAAGATATAAGAAAGAAGGAGATGTGCCCAGATGTTAAAATGTATCAGAACCCTGTGTCTCCACTTTTTCCCTTTGTCACTTTCATGATTTTAAAGACAAATACGGTAAAATACTTGTAGGTACTTACATATGGAAAGTGATTCCATGATTTACATGGCTTCGGTTTTTACAAGAAACCACTGAACAACACGGCATTCTTATAAATTGTCACGGTCACAGTCGAAAGCGCACTAGTTCGCGGAGACGGAATTTGTACTAAGAACGGCTCATACTGAGCATGTCGCACGGACACAGATTTGCCCGCTTGCCACTTCTCCTGTTTTTTTTATATTTCTATGGGTTTTTGCATCGACAACCACACTTGAAGATGGAAAAGTCTTAAGAGTGAATTCCACAAATAAAACTTTTTTACAAAAAAAAACCGACTTCCAAAAAAAACACTACAAAGTGAAAAATAACTTTAATTTCGGAAGTCGGTGTCTTTGGATCTGTATTTTAGTTTTTTGCCACCGACTTCCGAAATTAAAGTTATTTTTCACTTTGTAGTGTTTTTTTTGGAAGTCGGTTTTTTTTGTAAAAAAGTTTTTATTTTTCACTTTTTAGTGGTTCAGTTTGTAATTTATCTAAGTTACAATAACCCAATGTCAACTGCTCATCACGTTTTTACAAAATATTGCTTTTCCCGATGCAGGGACGTTCATTGTTGAGGAGTTCTCCTAGTAAGAACCAGGAGAACTGGAGCTCATGGTGAAGTCACCATTACCATTATGCATTTTGACGAGCATAAACCATATTAAAGTAATCGACTCGCAACCTGTCATATACTTAGATATAATTGATTATTTCCGATGGCCCTCTGTGGTCTTCATCATCAGTTCCAGTTCACCAAATGGTACTTTCCGAGAGCAAATGCACGAGTTACTATAAAAAATACCGAAGTCGATACAGGTGTGCCCATAAAATTTGAGGGTTTCCCTCGATTTCCATGGGATCCCATCGTCAGATCCTGACTTGATGATCATGAGACCACTTGGGAAGTATACCCTTCCGAACAAAAAAAGAAAAATCCAAATCGGTCCAGCCATTTTCGAGTAATCGGGGAACATACATAAAAAAAAAATAAAAAAAAAAAGGTTCCGACGAATTGAGAACTTCTTCCTTTTGGAAGTCGGTTAAAAATAGAACGTGATCAGCACATTTAAACCGCATTCAAGATTTGTCAGATTTATCATTGTTCACTGTTGTGGAATATTGACACAGACAGCTGTTACGGTTCAGTTGTGCAGATCGCGTTCAGTTTTATTGGTGAAATTCGCCCTTCATCGTTATGCTGTATACATAATTCCCTGCTAATAATGTTCCCACTGCTGGGACACAGGCCTCCTCTCTGAGAGAGTGGGCTGTAATCCACCACACGGGCCCAGTGCGGGTTGGTAGGTGTCACATGTCTTCGAATTTTTGGCTCTAGGACATGCCGGTTTCCTCACGATGTTTTCCTTCATCGTTTTAAGAGTAGTGGTGATGAAATGAGTAGTTTTTGCTGGTGGGTGATTTTAATTTCGGTAACGACGTCGAGTGGTGTAATGGGGACATAGTTGCCAATGGTGAGTTAATCCCGCAAAATATTTCTTCTCAGCATGTGATTCATTTCTTCGATACAATACAAACGTTCAACATGTCACAGTATAATGGTGAGCGGAACATGAACTGTAGATTGCTTGATCTTGTATTCTGTAATGATACTGTGACTGTATCGGGATGTACGGACCCCCTTGCTTTGCCTATTATTTTACACCACAAGCCTTTAATTATTGAGACAAAATTTATTGAAATTCAAAAACTTGTCGACAAACCTAAGCAACATTATATCTTCTCGAAGGGCAATTATGATGCTATTAAATCTGAACTGGATCTAATTAACTGGCCTCAGTTGTTACAGTCAACGAGCTTGGATGATGCCGTCACAATTTTTTATAGTAAACTGTATGAGCTGAGGGATAGACACATTCCTTTAAAATCGGTAAAACAGTCCTCTTATCCTCCTTGGTATACCCCGGCACTAATTAAAATTATTAGAGAAAAACATAAGTATCATAAGAAATATAAACGATACAGTAACTTATCTGATTATCACTCATTTTCATTACTGCGTACCAGAGTTTTTGAACTGGAAAAAACATGTTATGATAATTATATGACAAACATTGAGGCTTCTATTGTAAAAAATCCTAAATTTTTCTGGACGTTCGTAAAGAGTAAGCGGAGGGATGGTTCGTTTCCTAATGAGATGTTCTACCGTGAGACCTCTGTGAATACAGGACAGGATATTAGCAATCTCTTTGCTACCTATTTCCAGTCCACCTTTTCAGAACCTGAATCTACGGCTGATGATGATCGTGCTTCTAGTGAACAATGTAGTAATACTGCAATGTCTGTCAGCACAGTTGACATAAACGACTCACGTATATTGAAACTGCTGAAATCTTTAGACCTGAGTAAATCAGGTGGACCAGACTTAATACCTCCTACGTTTATAGTTGCTTGTGCTGATAGTCTTGTGGAACCCATTTCTATCCTATTCAAGCGCTCTCTTTCCGAGGGTAAAGTTCCGAAGATTTGGAAGTCTGCTTTCGTTACTCCCGTCTTTAAAAAGGGCGACAAGGCTAATATTGAAAACTATCGCCCCATATCAAAAATTTGCCTTTTTTCTAAAATTCTTGAACGTATCGTTTATACCGATGTCTACGCGGCTTTCAAGTCAATTCTTGGTGAGGAACAGCACGGTTTTGTTAGGAACCGCTCGACCACGTCTAACTTACTTCTGTCACAAGAGTTTATCACAAATGGCATGGCACAGCGACAAGTTGACGTAATTTATACCGATTATAGTAAGTGTTTCGACCGAATTGATCATTGCATGCTGCTGAAGAAGCTGTTTCTCGCCGGAATACATGGTGACCTGTACCGGTGGTTCTCCTCCTATATAGAGAACAGAACACAGGCAGTCGTGCTTCAGGGCTACACCTCTGGTTGGAGTTCTGTCCCTTCAGGCGTACCTCAAGGCTCCATTTTGGGTCCTCTGTTATTTATACTGTTCATTGCGGATATCAAACAATGCTTTCGTCATTCATATATTTTACTGTATGCGGATGATATGAAGATTCATAAAGTTGTGCGTGACATGTCTGATGCATGTCAGTTGCAAGACGACCTGCATAGGTTTGAAACATATTGCATCCGTAACAAACTCCAATTAAATGTCTCTAAATGCTACCTCCTAACATTCTCACGTTGTAATTCTTTGATCAATTTTAGTTACACCATGAACGATCAGCTCATTAGCAGGTTAAATAGCATTAGAGATTTAGGAGTAATCATAGACAGCAAGCTTCTATTTGATCAACATGTAAATAGCATAGTTGCAAAGGCATCCAAAGCTCTAGGATTTATACTACGCACTACAGCCTGTTTCCGATCTCTTAAACCGGTTACTATTTTGTATTGTTCTTTCGTGCGCAGCCATTTAGAATACGCGTCTCAGGTTTGGAACCCGCAGTATGCGACTTATAAGTCCCGTATTGAGGGCATCCAAAGAAAATTTCTACGCTATCTGGATTATAGGGCTCAGCAATACTCAGTTGACTATGAACACCGCTGCAAACGGTACCACTTCCTTCCTCTGGAGATGAGACGCTATATCGGGGACATGAGTCTACTTTTGGGTATCGCGAATGGCCACATTGACTGTCCTGAACTCGTGGCTAATTTGTCATTACGTACGAATCTGATGGGATTACGTCAACGGCCAATGTTAAATGTACCTTTCGCGTTGACTAATTATAGGCGAAATGTTTTTTCAATTAGAAGTGCTCTTAGTTTCAATAAACTTCCTAGGGACCTTAATGTCGACTTGTTTTGCACCAGTGTGGCGACCTTAAGACGGCTGTTGGCACAGTCTTTTTTCAATGATAATTAACTTTATCTATTATTATCTTATATAATTATAATAACTTGTATGTATTTTCTTTTTATCGACTTTTTCCATGGCTATATGTGGAGGCTTGTTATTAGCTATTTTTTAAATATTACATTATTCTTACTATTGGTTTGTTAGTCTGTAAGCCTTCTTTAAAATAAATAAAATAAATAAATAAATAAATAAAATAAATAATTTACACAAAGTAAAGCGCCTGTCTGGACCTGGCTCGTAAGTCGCGGAAGTTACTACTGGGCCACCACTGCTCTTCCATGTTATGCTGTATGAATTACACAAAAAATGCTTAGAAATACCAAAATCAAAATCTCAGTCCACCATTCTTGTTTACGAAATGAGACACGTAAAAAAACACGCTTTACAAACATATGGCCATGTGTCACCTCAGTTTATACACCATCCACTAGGCAGAAGGCAGATCATTAATATTCTCATATGGGGTCGTATATTTGAGTAACAAAATAATGCAAATACTCTGATTTATTGTGGGGAAGGCACGCGATATTGGTGTAGAATAGATGGGAACAGAAGATCCAGTTTGAATACATGAAAAGTATAAACAGATGAATTGAGAAACTCTGACTATGTGAACTCGGTTAAATAAGACTAAAACGTGGTAGAATAGACGTTGGAAACAATAATTAAAAAAAAAAAATTGAAAATGAAATGATGATGATGATGATGATGATGAATGAATGTTGTTACATAAAGTTAGTTCGAAAAGTTATAAGTACAAATCCAAACGTTTCTTTACACAAAATTTCTATTATCAATCTGCCTAGCCTTTTCCCAACTTTGTTGGGGTCGGCTTCCAGTCTAACCGGATGCAGCTGAATACCAGTATTTTACATGGAGCGACTGCCTATCTGACCTCCACAACCCAGTTACTGGGTAATACGATACCCCTTGGTAAGACTGGTTGTCAGACTTTCGGGCTTCTGACGACCCGTAACGACTGTCAAAGATCCACGAATAACAGCCGGGACCAACGGCTTAACGTGCTCTCCGAGGCACGGAGGAATCTCGCTATGTAAAGATGGTCACCCATCCACTGACCAACCCCAGCAAGCGTAGCTTAACCTCCACAAAATTTCTATTAATATACCAATAAAGTTATGATCATTATAAAAATATTTTATGTAGGTATCATGGTCGTTTAGTAACATCTTTGTTAAATAAATGAACGGCTTGCCAGCACACAGATAAGCCCTGAGAGGTTTTCGTGTGTGGCTAAAACCAAAATTGTATTGGCTTAAGTGTTTACGAAATAATCACTACATAGTATAAAACAAAGTCGCTTCCCTGTCTGTCTGTCCCTATGTATGCTTAGATCTTTAAAACTACGCAACGTATTTTGATGCGGTTTTTTTTAATAGATAGAGTGATTCAAGAGGAACGTTTATATGTACAATACATGCGCGGGCGAAGCCGCGCGCAAAAGCTAGTAAATAATAAATGTTCCGCATACCCCCTCTATACATGTGTGATTTTATGTGATACTTTGCCACAAATGTTTAATCATTTGAACTACATTACATAGTTCCTTATTCTGTGATATTACATATTCGTATGCGTTATATAGTGATGGGCGTCGCGTGTCCAACATAGCTGAATTAAAAATTATCTAGCAATTTATCTGTGAATTTTGAATATACTTAATGCTATTATAGTGATTTCGTTTATTTTTTTATCGACTTATCACGGGCGATGCGGATCGTTTTATTGTGGGAAGTGAAAGTTAAATTGAACTAAAAAAATTAATATACAAAAAAAAGCTCAAATAAATAAATAAATTTAAAGAGCTCAAAATGACTGTGTTACAGTTTCGCTATTAATTTATCACCCAACTAGTATTTGAATTTAATCTTTTAAAACACAACTACCTCAATTTCCTATTAATGTTTAAATTAATCAAGAAAGCTCCCCATTTACAAAATTCTGAAAACAACTTTACCGTCAAATCACATATAAACTGTCACCTTGATCTAAAACTAAAAGAATAAAACTGAAAGTATCACTTATCCAAACAGCACACGTCCTGAAAATCTAAGAAAATAACCGGTTTTCAGCGCTGGAATACTTGAAATGCAGACCAATGTATGGGAGCTACATGACTGAAATTTTGCAGTTTAAATTGCTATAGATAGCTTCCGGGAATAATTCGAGAAATTATTGCTGTACCCTGATCATGTTCGGAATACTAGGATATTGCGTGACGAGAGCAATTTACAGTGCGCTGTTCTCTGAAGCCATGCAATTCGGTTTTTGACCGGGATGGAAATCAGAAGATTTTAAAGTGCGGTTTTATTCGTATACGTGTTGCGGGATTGTTCGATTAATTTTGGTCTTCAACAGTGCCACCATTTTTTAAATCACGTAGTGAGGGTATTATTCGAAAGTGATTTATTATGAAAATTGTTGACTGTACTTTATTCTCATCCTCATATTTTATTAGGAAAAATATTATTAAATTGGTCCAAATACTCTTTTATCACATAACTAACAAGGCTAAACACCAAAAACTTAAAATATCTGAATCATATTTATTCAAACCCCACGAGCCGTAACTTTTGGCCACAAAAACCGCCAGCATCTGATACAACGACAAGCACTCACACTCCCACACATTTTCATTTCGTCGTCTCTTTGTCAATCCGGCTCGTAGCGAGCATTCCCTTTGACTGCCAGCCAATTCGTGCCCACCAACCCACTCAGATAACATCCCAGAATGCACTACATTAGTATTTCACCCGCACTAATTCCAATCTAAATTTAGTGTTAGCTATCTCGGTATTTGCATTAGTAACCGGTAATTAGTTTTAGTGGCACTTCCTTTGTCACATCCCTAGTGTCGTAATTTGGCGCGTTTGGCATATGTCAGCCATATTTGTTTACGAGTTTAAGAAATGCTAGGCTGTAGTGTTATTGCTATTTTATATGATAGCGTTTATTCGTTTGTAGACTAAAGTAAAAGGCTGAATAATATATCGTTTTTGGTAGGTCTAGATACTGTTGGGTGAAAGTAAAGTTTAAATGTGAAGAATCTGCATGTTTTGCACGAAGATATCGTTTGAAGAATTATCGACCTATTGGAGGAGTCGTAATTTGAAAATCTGGCGTAATTATAATAACAATTGTACCTAACTGCAATTTTGGTCAAGACATGTATTTCTCACATTAAGCGCTGACATTCCACACAGGTGACTGGTTCACATAATTGCCTCAAAGCACCCCAATTATACGAACAGACATTATGTTAGCCCCTAGAGGCAAAGATCCTTTATTATGAGACAACATGGCACAGCCAGAATGCAACGTGTATTTAGAAACTTTGGCTTCTCAAAGCGCACATTCGTAAATAGGAACACTGAAATGGCGACCAAGGGCTATAGTTTGAGCTATAATTACCAGGCAATCATAAGTCGCTAGCTGTCATTTTAAACAAAAGCTCACAACTGGCAGCTGACAGTAAAAAATTACAGCTCCCATTAAGTCCCTTGCACATTGACAGTATTGGCACTTTTGCACATTCATTCGATTTATTGTAGGTATTTGAGTTGTACTTTAGGATTTCACTGAAAAGATTCAAGAACCGTGAATACTTGTCTCTTGATCTTGTATGAATAATCTAACAAATACTATAATAAACATACAACAAAGTATTCTCTCCTAAAATATTTTTATTTTATGTAAAACATTTTAAAGCTCTGGCACATCTTCAAAAGCTGAACGCTGCTACTGGTTTGAAAGAAAATAAAAACAAAAAACAGAAAATTTTGGAACTTTTCAAAGCCAGTCCGTATTGTTTTTAAGAGGAGGCTTTCAGTTAAAAAAGTAGAATGGATCGCTCGTTAGTGACTTGTCACTCGTATCCGTCACTTTGGCCTTGAGATCCGGAGGTTTTAGGATAATTTGCCGATAAAAAGGAAGTCGTTACAAAGCCTTAAAGGGATGCTCACTATACCTTTGTTTTATGTAGGTATACTTATTTAAAATTTTAATAAAAGTGGTAGGTATTATTTTAGAGAGTAACCTATTAGTCTGCAAGTAGGTGGGTACTCTAAGGACCCGAACCTCACGGGGAGTAAGCTACGCTATAAATTAAACAGGTAGAGAGGTAAGCCAGGGATATTAATAAATAACAGAACTTTTCCAACCATCACTTTGGAACGTGGCCGCGTGGAGTACTATTGTCACTTATTTTTAAATCCTTGTTTGTCTATGGCAGTCGCATAAGGTTCAAAGCCTCTACAGTACCGACAATAACGTGTTATATTTTGAGTTATAACGTTTCTAAACTAAACGAAAAAACTTTTGTACTTTTACTTATCTGTACCTAAGTTTGCTTTGTTTATTTGTTGTGCTGACGTAAATAGTTCACCATCTGCTTAGCCTTTCCAAACTGTGTAAAAAAAAACAAGAAAAAAACGGTACAACAAAATTATTTACCGAACAGCTCATGAATTATTTATTATTATTATTTACTTTACGTTTATTATACAAAAACGAACAAAAATAACCCTGTAGAGTGGAAAGATGAAAAGCGACAGCTAAAGTAATGTTAAGTCGTTCATTGGGATTAGTTCTCAACGATTAATAATTGTGTCTAACGAGAATTGAATTAAGACTGGTCGACAATTTACAAGCTTTCCTCTAATTACAGCTGGCAATCCTACGATAGTATGAAAACTCACTTACCCTCATTAATTTTCATTAAGTTTCCATTATTAAAATAACTTACGCAATAAAGCACCGTCGAATTCCCAATACTTCCTATTCTTGATTACTTGTAATCACCAATAACCACCTCACAAATATGCCAATGACAGAAATATAATTTCGAATATTTTATATTCGCAATTAAGGATAGTGCATCTTCCTTTGGAAAGTTCGATAAGATTCGTTATAAGTTCAGTTCAGGCGAATGCTAAATAAATTAGTTTCGAGAAACTTCTGGATCTTTACTTGAAAGGCAAGTTTTAGGTTATGATATACACCGTCTTCTACTATACGAGAATTGGTATTAAATTGAATAATGTAGTACTTCAATCTTTTTCTCAAACGCAGTCTGAAGGTACTGCACCTGATTGTGAGTTCTTAATAATTTATTACAATCTGACTAATAAGCAATTTAACTGTAACTTATTATTTTACGTGATAGATTACGTTATAAATATTGGCACTTTTACAGAATTCCGTAGCACTTTCATAGAATCTGATAATTAATAAATGTGTTATGTGTACAGCACAGCATTTTTATTGGATTGTGAACAATGACATAATATTTCTATAACTTTGCACCACGATAATCAGACACATAAAAAACATATTTTAATAAATATTACTTAAAATAGGTACCTCTGTAGTTACATTGTATATTTTTGTGATTGGTTAACGATTTTGTCTTGTTCATTTAGATGGTTTTAAACATCTCTGTAAATTCTGAATTGCAATAGGTTAAAATCTTCTGAAAAAATTCTAAAATAGCCTTAAAATACAAAAAAAAAGACTGACCTGTTCATGCTTGTGATCCTTCTTCATGGAGCCGCCATGGCCGCCGCCCGTGCTTTGTACCGTATTCATCTCTAACACAATGACATAACAACACTACTGATAAACCAACTAATTTCAAAATGGACAGTTTTCACTACTTTAGGCACTGTTTAAGTCATTTCGTTCACAGCACAATTTTTTTTAAATTTTTATTAATACCTTTTTTATAATACGGAATGCTATGCTATAAATAAGATTTTTGTATTATTTTTCGGAGATTTTATTGAAATAATAAAGCTCCATTTACACGGTGCAAGTTTCTGGAATGTTCACATGCCCTAAATCACGTTAAATTTTTTTGCCGTTCAAGAATTGCATGCAAGTGTTTACACGAGTGCGATTCCTTAAAATGGCATACAAAATAATTGAATGCAAGTTTTGCCATTCAATAAAATCACATGTGACTTAATTGTACGTGTTGTTTAGACGGTGCCAGTTAATTTCCTTTGAATTGTATGGTTATGCCACAGGTAATAAACCCGTACCGTGTAAATTGAGCTTTAGAGGCAGAGAAAAGATAAGGAAAATAATAACGCGTCTGCAATCGGATAAACTTGGATGAGGAAAGAGAATCTGGTAATGAAAGAAATAATGTTAATATGGGGTTCGGTAATGATAATAATTTTTAGGTAAATTATATTTTAACAATAACAATATTTTAACAATAAAAATTAAAGCGAAGTTACGTAGGTGACATAATAATTATGTTTGGTCGAAATTGAACTTTGTAAACTGTAAGCGCGCGGACAGTTCTTCTACCCGCTATTATTTTTAAATATCGCAATCAATGCCGATGTCGACGATTCTGCCAATGTCTAAAAGTGAGTTGTAATCGTAGGTTAGTCTATGTAATAAGAGAAAAAAAAACCAACCAAGTGCGTGTCCGACTACGCACAATGAAGGGTTCCGTAGTTGAACAGAATTTATCCCAAAAACAAACTTAACATTGTAATCCCAAAAAAAAAAACAATTTTTATGTGATAAAATTACAAGTTAACAATTTTCTCCTGGAAAAGGGTCTTGACAGACTGACAGACAGGCAGACGGACAACGAAGTGATCCTATAAGGGTTCCGTTTTTCCTTTTGTGGTACGGAACCCTGAAAACAAACAAGTCTGTGAAAAAAAATCTTCTAGTCTCATACCGTCTTATTACAAAACAAGATTCATCTTTAAACCCAGGTTTAAGCCATGGACCCTTTTTTGAATTTCGAACTTTATTCCGACACATTAAGATGTCAGTTTTACAAAACTGACAACTTAGTACCGGACTAAGTTGTCTGTTTTGTATAAAGAACTGTATTTCTAAGACAGTTAGGTTCTTATTACAAAAACTGGGTCGATGGTTTAAACCATGACAGAAGTAAAACCTCGTTTTGTAATAAGGCCGAATAAGTTTTGAACACTATTCATAAATTCTTGACACTAGGGTTAACACCAGCACGTTTAGTAGATACTTATTATAGAGTGGCTATACAAATAGCAATTTCAAAAAAGAAAACATTTCTGCACGAGCAAAAACTTGTTCCCAAATTCCATCGACTTAAAAATCAAGGCCTAATTTCTAAGCCCACCAGCTACATAGCCCAAAAAATAGCCTCATCAGTATGCAAACTAGAAAGAAACCATACACTCTTTCCGACTGACCCAATTCTGTGTCTCAATAGAAATATAAACGACGGCGGGGGGGTGGGCGGGAGACACCCCTCCCGGTTTGAGGCCTCATCCGTAAGATTTGCATAAACCAATTTGCGGCCAGTCACGCGAGCTCCTAATGTCAGCAGACGGGGAAGCACAACATGGCGACAGTTGCGACACTGTTGCGCTACTTTGCGCTACTGTTGCGTTACTTTGCGCTACTGTTGCGCTACTTTGCGCTATTGTTGCGCTACTTTAATTACTTACTTACTTTTATTACTTACTTTTTTTTTTATTTACTTTAATTTTATTTTCAATGTATGCATGCCAATATGGTAGATTGTACGGGGATCACAATTTTCTAAACAGCTTTATTTTACTTTACCTATTTTCGATGCAAATAAATTATTATGATTATGATTTTTTTTTTTTTTTGTTTAGGTTCCTTTAGGTGGTTTTTTTGGACGAGCGTCTGATAGTTTTGAGAGTGGATTAGAATAGATGAGGAATTGAGTTGTATAGTTTTGTCTGATTTTATGTAGCAAAGTCATTGCCCAAGTTGCTAGAAGAATTAAAGAAGACAGTTAGCTCGAAGTACATGACGATGGTGTCACCAAGGCAAGGCTTACAGAGGAGTGCATAGCCACAGAAAAACATGAAATAAAAGTCGTCATCTGTCTCTTAAAAGTAATCTGGATCGAAAGACCAAAATATTTCACCCTAAACACAAGTTAAATCTGGCTTTGGGTTCCAGAGTTCATCGAAAACACTCTTTTTTAGAGTTCCGTACCAAAAAGGTAAAAAAGGTAAAGATTACAGGAAAAATAAAACAATGTCTCTAAATAGCACATTTTTCAGGAATCGGAACGGAACCCTCGGTGCGCGAGTCCGACTCGCTCTTGACCGGTTTTTCCATTGTTGTAACGCTGCATAGTACAACTGAAGTTAATTTTTTTTTTTTTTATATATAGCATGGACCTAGCAACACATCGAAAAAAAAAACGATTCCAATAATTTCCCAAATATACACACGAGCTTAACACTGAAAACTGTTTCAAGTAATCCATTTAACGAATTCCTGTAACATTCTAACCAGTCGTCGTAGCATTAAAATAAATTCAACTGAAATCGGCAACCAGTCCGGTTCCTTATAAAGTAGTGTAGTCGCGCTGGCTACGACACGAGGTAAATGCGACAAAATAAAGTAGTTTTATTATACCTGCTACGAGGTTGCTACGGCGTAGCTAGCGTAGCTGGCGTCTACGCGATGCTTGCTACGCGTTCACTGATTTTATGACACTGTTTGATATCCCCTAAATAATTGTATCACAGAGTCAAGTTGCAGCCGTAATAATAAGATTGAATTTTATAAAAAAAAATATGACAAAATAAGAATACTGCGCATAAAACATTGAATTACAAGAAAATATATCAATCTTATTACATTTATAACATTTGCTATTTTATATTTTGGACTTTCTAACCTCATGCATCCTTCATCATTACTTAGATTAGTGCAAGAATCAGAAAATAATTTATTGATCCAGCGAGCGAAGTTAGCGAAACTAGCGAAATTAGCTTTCCTCTGTCAGTTTGTCTGTACTCCTATAAAGGTCGCATTTTACAACCGATCTAGACGAATCTTGGTATACGAATTTTACGACTTTGCAGATTGTTATGTCGTCGGGGATTTTTGATTGGAGGGGTACTTCCTCCAAAAAGGGACAAAAAAGGGGCTACTGGATATCTCCACCTTGAGAGATCCGATTTCAATGGTCTTTTTTTATTTGAACGTTAATAACTTTAAGTTGGTCTCATAAAAATTTGGTGAAGATTTGATAAGGATCTTCGGCGTGATGAGCAGAATAGCTCCTCCAAATGCAGCAAATGGCTCACTTTTAGATTTCTACCAGTGGAATTGGCCCTTTAACTAGGTAGGGATTGACGGTGCACCTGGGACCACCTTCTCATCACAATACTATAGAATTCTCTAATATATATCAGAATTCTCTAATATGAAGCTTTAAAAACAATGTTAATATTAGTGCTCGTAAGGTCTACAGTTCGCAGAACTACTGAAATGAAAAAACCATAGATATTCGTGGAAAAAACGAAAACAAAACGTAAACGTTTTTTTTTTACTGGTCTAAATAAGGTGGTATACAAAACACACTTAATGTCTGAAAACTTCAATTTGTATGTACCTACGTCTTGTAGCACTTAAAATTCTCAATGTGAGAACATTATCGGTCATTAATGCCACAACATACACAATCTTAACCTAACATATTCAATTGATAGATCTTCATATTGTAATCTATAAAATAGACCCTCATTAAATATCAGTACACCGAGAACCTGTCCTCTAATCTCTATCCAATATCTAGCCTTCGATATCACCCGGACCGCAAGTCGCTTCAAATAAATTAAGCAACATCATAACCCTATTGACACTTCATCACAATAATCTCTCCCTTAGAGCCTCCTATTACGAGGCTCTTCGGAGATGAATAAGGCTCATAGCAAATGTAATAGAGCTCCTGAATATACCATAATGTTGTGAGATGAACACTGAATATCGAAGAAGATTTTGTGTGGTACGTCTGATGAAGAGGAGTTTTGAGTGGGTTTTTCCTGTGTGGTAGATTATTTTGATGACAATATTCTGTTTATTAAGTAGTCGTTTGGCTACTTTTTGCGTTCAAGAGAATATAAGAAAGTAGAAATAACGTATTATCGATAAAAAATAAAACATAAATATCTTTAATGAAACAGTAGTGTCCAATTGTATAAATAAATAATTAATATCCTTGCACATTTCACACAACGCCATCTAGTCCCAAGCTAAGCAACCTAATGCTTGTTTTATCGTAGCGAGATGGCTGATAAACTACTTATATAATTTATTTTTTTTGTAAATACATACATAATAAAGATAGAAAAACACCCAGACCACGAACAAATATTTGTTCCGTGCGGAAATCGAAACCGCGACATGCTGCGCAGCAGTCAATCGCTCAACCACTGCGCCAACCGTGACGTCACATCACAAAGATTAACGTTAGTAAAGAAATAAAAAGAAAGCTCAACAAAATGTGCCATTGACATTAATTTGTCTACTTCTCTGAGGCGTGAAGAAAAAAGCGAGCCTAGATATAGAGGAACGCATATGATGTGTAATATCTGGCATCTCACCTTGGTAAAAGTACTTTCTAGTTCCATACCAAGTTTCTATCCGTCACTCAATACTTTTAGAAAAATATTTTCTCTTCCTGTTCACACTTCCGTGCCTTTTCACGAAATCACTCCCAGAGATTGCAGGAAAGTGAGAGGAAAGATGTTACACATCAAAAATAGCAACATAAAACCACTTCTAAGATTTTCAAAACTACAAGAAGTTTATAGGATTTTGAAACTATAATGCCAAAGATACTTTATGAATACTAACATGAACCAAGAGTCAACCGACGCGACGAGATCTCAGAAGTTGAGACAGCCCACATTCTTGTACAACTATGAAAGGTATATAACTTAATTTTGAACATTACCTAAAAGTCTTACAACGTCGGTGTTTTGTTAGTTTTTCTGTCGAGTAAATATTTTGAGAAAGACAAGGTTTTGGCCTACATTCTTAGGTAAAAGACAACTTTGCCCTGAAGTTTTAGAAAAAGGTTTGTAGTCTCTGACTGATGGTTGGTTAGCCCACGGCTTACAAGAAACAAATCTACCTAGCCTTTTCCCAACTACACTGGACAGCAAATAAACCGGGCCACCCGCTACCTTGGAACTCTGATTCGATTTTCTCAAAAAGTATAAAATTAACAACTATCAATTTATACCTACAGAAAGTGCGTTCCATGATTATTAAAATGACTATAAATTTATTCTAAAGTACCGTCAACTCACATTGTAATCAAGCAACAAACACAATGCTAACGATTTGCTCTGTTTTGGCTAGAGTTCACGATTAGCGTTAATTTTTTCTACAGTGAGGGTAGTCGGATATTTCTTATCATTTCTTTAGTTTTTGTCCATCGTTTGCTCAGACGCGTGTATTTTTGCTACTTTTTTCGGTCAATAATGGATACGACACCTCAGGAAGCAGCTCAAGCTGTAGCACTACTTCAAGCAGGCGTTGCGCAACGTGAGGTCGCTCGGAGACTTCGAATCAGCAGATCTTCGGTGCAACGAGTTTACAGACGATACTTAGAGACTGGAGCATTCGATCGCCGTTCAGGTACGGGCAGACCTAGGGCTACATCAGCGGCAGATGATCGTTATATCCAACTTACTGTTCTCCGAAATCGCCGCCTCAACGCAGTTCAAGTCCAACAAAGTCTGCGTGATATACGCCAAGTGGTCATAAATTCAGATACCGTCAGAAGGAGACTTGCAGAACGGAACCTGACTCCAAAAAGAGCTGCAACAGGCCCAGCATTAACGGTAACCCACCGTCGAGCACGACTTGAATTTGCTCGAGAGCATAGAGATTGGACGTTAGAGCAGTGGGGTAATGTACTCTTCACTGATGAGACCAGGGTGAGTCTACATGGAAGTGATCGACGTCAGAGAGTGTAACGTCGTCCTGGAGAACGTTATTCTCAGTGTTGCATCGAGGAAACTGTTGCTTATGGAGGAGGATCTGTAATTGTCTGGGGCGGTATCTCGTTAACTGCACATACAGCGTTAAATTTCATCGAACCTACGGGCCGTACACGTGGATTGACTTCTCATCGCTATATTACTGAAATACTCGCAGACCATGTGGTTCCGTACGCAGGATATATCGGGCAAGATATGCAGTTGATGCATGATAATGCACGGCCTCATGTTGCTCAAGTGGAGACCCAGTATCTACGCGATGTTGGCATTTGTTCAATGGACTGGCCAGCTCGAAGCCCGGACTTGAATCCGATAGAACACTTATGGGATGAGCTGAAACGTCGGGTTCGAGCCCGGGTACCTGCTCCAACAGGGCTTCCAGAGCTGCGAATCGCAATTGAAGAGGAGTGGAATGTAATTCCTCAAGATTTCATCGTCAGGCTCGTGAAGTCGATGAATACGAGGATGCTGGCAGTTATCCGAGCAAGGGGAGGGAATACTGAATACTAACCAAAACTTTCTTTTTAATTTTTTCTTTGTTTCTGGCTTTAATTTTTTTTTTCAGTTTATGATTACTAACGATTAACATGACTGGAAAACGACTCTTTTTTTGTAAAATCCTTAATAAACACTTAAAAAATTGATTAATCCCAATGAGTTTCCTTTCATTTCAATAATCATGGAACGCACTTTTTGTAGGTATAACTTAAACAGTTGTAAGTTATATACTTTTTGAGAAAATCGAATCAGAGTTCCAAGGTAGCGGGTGGCCCGGTTTATTTGCTGTCCAGTGTATGTTGGCGTCAGCTTCCAGTCTACCCGGATGCCGTTGAATACCAGTATTTTACATGGAGCGACTGCCTATCTGACCTCCGCAATCCAGTAACTGGGTATTACGATACTCCTTGGTAAGACTGCTTGTCAGGCTTTCGGGATTCTGACGACCCGTAACGACTGTCAAAGATCCACGAATGACAGCCGGTACCAACGGCTTAACGTGCTTTCAGGCACGGAGGAGTCTCGGTATGTAAAGATGGCTACCCGTCCATGGAGCAACCCCAGCAAGCGTAGCCTAACCTGATGGATTGACTCGTGCGGCTGTTATTACTTAGCCACGAGCTCCTCCACGGCTTACAACAGACATGAGATCGAATTAGTATTAATAAGCCTTCAAATTATGTACCCAGTGCCCTGTATCTTTTTGGAAAATGTGACAAGTTTCAGTTACGAGAGCAAAAAGTATTGTCAGATTATCATAATAATTACTATCATTTGCTTTGTCATGGTTTTATCAAATCCAAGAAGCTCCAATTTCATATAAGAAATTAATAATTGCAAAAACAACATGCATAGACCCCAGCCCAAAAATATTCAAACAAAGTAACCTCTACCTCTCGTCTACTTGCAGTTTGCTGACGTGACGTTTAAAACCAATTTAAAAAGGTAGACTTTAAACGGAGCCTGGAGGATTTAAAGCTAAGTACTGCGAGGCTGAGGCGCATCGCAGCGGAGTCGGGTGGAGAAGCTAATGGGGATGGACGGGAGTTTAAATAGAGGTGAGAAGTGTGTTTGTAAGGAGATTGAAGAGTAATATATAGGGTGACTGGTAATTAGTGACCGATACTTAAACACATGACTATACTCATGATAACAAACAACTTTTACTATGGGACCAAACCTGAAATCGCGAAAAAAATATCAGCTGCTCCCTACAATACATTTTGTCGAGTTAAGCGAACATGAATGTATGGGGAAGCTGATTTTTTTTCGCGATTTCGGGTTTGGTCCCATAGTAAAAGTTGTTTGTTTTAGTGAGTATAGTCATGTGTTTAAGTTTCGGTCACTAATTACCAGTCACCCTATATATCTATATAAATAAAAAGAGAAGTCCTGACTGACTGACTCATCAATGCTCAGCCAAAACCCTTGAACCAAGAAACCTGAAATTTTGCACAGAAGTTCCCTTTATAATATAGACAAGGAATATTGAAAGATTTCCCGGTAATACGTTCCCATGGGATATTTTCCACATCCACGTGGGCGATGCCGCGGGCAAAAACTATTCCGAGGCACGGAGGAGTCTCGATATGTAAAGATGGTCACCCATCCACGGACCAACCCCGGCCAACGTAGCTTAACCTGATGGAACGACCCATGCGGCTGTTATTACTTAGCCACGAGCTCCCAGGCTACCACTGTTAAACATTGCATAGACTACTTATAATATTTCTATCACCGCCAATCACATAAAACTTACAGCTGAAATTCTGAAACCAGTATCAAAATTTCATACCGCGCAGTATTATCCAGCTATGACGACGTAATGGCACTATAGCGGTATTATACAGGTATGACACTTTATCGCTGACGGTATCCATCACTGTGTCGTAAAGACAGCTTGAAAAATTGTGTCAGAAGTAGAAGAGTAATGTGTGTTTGGGAGATAGAATTATTAGCAACTAATGTTGATGGCAGATTGATTGATTTTCTGAATTGTTGCAATACTCGTTTTTGCCCGCCGCTTAGCCCGCACAGAGGTCAGAAACCTCCAAAATTCTAAGCCACAAAATATTAAATTCAATGTATAAGAGATTCATAATATTCATCCCACAACCCAAAGGAATCCCGATCCAATCTAAAAGGTGACAAAAAGCCTCCCATGTTTCTTTACCACAGAGCGTTCAAAATATAGACAGGCATGGATATTTTCATTACATAGTCCTGTATCCTCCAGTAGGGGTCACACCAATTACTGTTGTCATCACCCACAGAAAGACATCGGGATGCTTCTTAAAATTCCTCATTGGAAAAAAAAATACTACAAAAAAAGATAGTAAAGGCGCTGCTCCACAGCGGCCCACGGCTGTGCTACGCAAGTGTACTTCACTTCGGTTTGTATGACAGTGTAGAGGAGCTCGTGGCTAAGTAATACCAGCCGCATGGGTCGATCCACCAGGTTAAGCTACGCTCCCCGGGGTTGATCCGTGAACGGGTGACCATCTCTACATACCAACACTCCTCCGTGCCTCGGAAAGCACGTTAAGCCGTTGGTCCGGCTGTCATTCGTGGATCTTTGACAGTCATTACGGGTCATCAGAAGCCCGCGAAAGTAAGACAACCAGTCCTATCAGGGGGTATCGTATTACCCAGTTACTGGGTTGTGGAGGTCAGATGGCAGTCGCTCTACGTAAAATACTGGTATTCAGCTATATCTGCTAGACTGGAAACCGACCCCGACTGTGAAAGATCCACGAATGACAGCCGGGACCAACGGCTTAACGTGCTTGCCGAGGCACGGAGGAGTCTCGGTATGTAAAGATGGTCACCCATTCACGGATCAACCCCGGAAAGCGTAGCTTAACCTGATGGATCGACCCGTGCGGCTGTTATTACTTAGCCACGAGCTCCTCTCAAGTTTGTATTAGCAAAAAACTTTTCTTATACATAACATCACGCCTTGTTTCCCCGAAGGGTTGGGCAGAGGTGTACCTATAGTACACCCATATTTTGTCAGAAAAAAATTTAAAAACTATTTTTTTATGGGACAAAACTACAAATAATAAATTTTCGGACTTTTTCCTTTACTTGTGCTGTGAGACCTTGCTTCTTGCCAAATTGCCTATAGGTTCTGATTTACTTGCGAGTATCAAAATATGTCGCATAAATGGCCGTATTTTTATTACGTTGATTTAGAAGCTTGATTTTTTTTAACTCTAAGGGACCATAGACTTACGTATTTATATTAATTTCAACTTGATACCTCCACGCATTCCTGACTAAAAGGTTATTGACAGACTGACAGATAGACAGACAGACGGACAACGAAGTGATCCTATAAGGGTAATTTTTTTCATTTTGAGGTACGGAACCCTAAAAACAATTTTTTATTATTCTGGATATAATTTAAGGACCATAATCCTTGCCAAGAGGAATCAAACGAGCCCAAACTCGATAGGGTTGCGTCGTTTTATTACTGAGCTCCTGTAGGACACCTTCCGGCTCCATCATCAGATCAGCTCGATGATACCAAAATATAGCATTGTCATCTATTTTACATATGTGTACCAAATTTCAGCTCAATTGAACACCGGGAAGTGGGTCAAATTTAACTTGCAAAATTAGAAGGCAGCTTACATACCAACATTGCAAGTTAAATAAAACCTTGTAAAAACAAACTGAAAGCAATCAACCCTTCTATTCTTTATAACTCTCTGTGTTAACCCAAAATCGTCCCTCTAAACCATATCGTTACCCTTTACCCTTACCCCATTACCCTGTAAAGACGTGCTTCAGGGAAATAAGGAAATAATAGCTCATGGCATCCTTCAGGGGATTCCTTCTACGAATATAAAGTAGGTTGCGTCCTGTTTCGTCATATTTGCGGGCCAATATTGGATTTTTAAAAGATTCCTTTTATTTACTGGGTAGAAGTGAGGCCTGCTTGAGGGAGATAAAGTATTGTACAGAAATCATAAGCGTTCTTGTTCACCGAATTTATTCGGTCCTATTTATGTTTATTACATTAATATTTAACTGCGAAATAGCACAGAAATCTCGATATTTTGTCAAATATCGCCACATCAGAAGATCCAAGACAATCAAGAGCGCGTCGGTAGTAACTTTATGTATAAACAAAATATTAAAAGTCTAGATGACCCCAAAATTAAGAAAAACCAAGATTTAAATCGGTAGATGTGCCCTAAACGTACTTAGATCACGCGATAAAGAGTGTGCAAACTGGGAGGAATGAGCTCACACATCCCGCAACGATAGATACTTGGATACTATATTCAGTATGAGTGAGAAAGACTGACTCGGGATAGTATATCTTTTGAAGCCGTCGGGCAAATCTAACGATTTAAATCTTTGCTTTTATGTCATAAATCCATAGCAGTCAGAATAAAAATTAACTTCCTCTGAAACCCATCTCTTTCGACTTACATCTTGAATACAGCACAGTTTTCTCTCCGCCAAAAACTCCCTCAGGACTTAGGGATAAAATATAGTATTCAAAGTGAAGCACAACTAGATTTGGTATGAGGTATACAAGCGAATAAGACGTTTTACTCTGAAAGAGTTTTCTCAAAAGTAAGCATACTTTTTTAGGTTTTGTGCCAAAACTGGCAAATCTGATGAAATCTTTTTGTCTGATCGACCATTGACACACTAGGTGATTTGCTTTAAAACTTTATTATTAAGTACATATAGCTGTATTCTTAAAGTAAACGCATAGGTAACATAACCCTACTAGTCCGCGCCGAAAGAATCGACCGCGGCGAACGAAATGAAGTTCCTAGTAATTTTCCCGGCGATTCGTTCGATTTGGCTCTGATAGCTGTTCGTTTACCTCTAAGGCTACTTTCAGGGGTTCGAAGTCACACTAACCCTACGGTCAGGCCTTGTTCACACAGCGATGATCAGTACGACATTTTTATAAATAATTTGGGATCACGTGATGGTTATTACTGTATTTGTTTTGTGTGATCCCAACTTTTTATGGTAAAATATTGCACTAATCATCGTCGTGTGTACGGGGCCTTAAGGTGTTCGTCTGGCAAGTAACAAATCATGAGTACGATTCCTAATAGTTGCACTGTTAACGTGATCCAATTTCTTGTACGGGCATGAACAACAAACAATAACACTTTCTTCGGTTAAGTTAGACGAAGAAGTTAACAATATAAGAAAAAACCGGTCAAGAGCGAGTCGGACTCGCGCACCGAGGGTTCCGTTCCGATTTCTGAAAAAGTGTGCTATTTAAAGACATCGTTTTATTTTTCCTGTAATCTTTACATAAACTTCTATCACATAGAATAATTTCAGGTTTTTCTCTTTGCAAACTTCGGAGATAAGGGGGGGGACGGTATTTTTTTTTAACATTTTTAATCAAAAGTCGAAAACTATGCGGCCTAAAAAAAATATGTTTGAGAATGTGCAAACAGCGCTCTTTCATAATGATACCCCACATGTCCTAGTAGCCGTACTTTTATTTTTAAAGCGGGGGTTCAGTCATTGTTGCAAAAAAAATATAAATATTTTTATTTCTTTCTTATTTGCAAAATAGTTGGGTAAACTTCATCTAAAACTGTTCACAAGTTGATAGCATTCATAGTTCTTGAGATATCCAGCTATGACAGACAGACAGACAGACTGAGTGACACCATAAGGGTTCCTTTTTTACCATTTTGGTACGGAACCCTAAAAATACATACATACATAAATTCACGCCTTCTCCCCACGGAGGTAGGCAGACACTACAGCACGCCGCCTGCTACGATCCTTCTCCCCACGGGGGTAGGCAGACACTACAGCACGCCGCCTGCTACGATCCTTACATACGCCTTTCGCCTCGTTTCCGTTCATACATCTGGTAGGGTCAGGAAGGGTTCCGTAGTTGGGATGAAATTATCCCAAGAACAAACTTAATGTTCTCCCATACATTCCAACAGTAAAAGTAAATTTGTACTCACAATATTGACAGATTTACCATGTTATTTTAAGTCCACAAACTTATAAAGTTTCCTGTAATCTACAGGTATAGAACTATTTTCTGTATTTTTTTCAAAATTTTAGGCTCAGTAGTTTCGGAGATAAGGGGGGGGTGTTCTTGTTTAACTTTAAAACGATTTATTTAAAAAAATAATAATATTTGAGACCCTCATAGTAAGTCCTTTAATTTAATATGTCACACGGTACCGTTTGCCAAACTTTTGTTTTTAATTTTCTTATTTGCCCCTCTAAAAGTGTCCCCATGTCAAAATTCATTCATTTACTTTAGCCGTACGTATATGGGTCACAGAAATCCATGTGTACCAAATTTCAACTTAATCTGTTCATTAGATTCGGAGCACATTTGGCTGTGACAGACGGACAGACAGACAGACACACGCGTGATCCTAAAAGGGTTCCGTTTTTTCCTTTTGAGGTACGGAACCCTAAAAAGTCAAACAGTCAAGTTTCATAATCCTGAAAACGACACTATTTTGACCTCTCTTTATAGCTTGCGGTCACTGGGTCAAAATATACCCGACCGTGGACCGTAGGTAATTTAGGTTATCTCATAAAAGAACATCTACAAATATATGTGTCCAACACTATAGGGTTACCAAAACGCTTAATTGAGTTGTGGACTCAGTCTACAAAATAAAAGTTAATTAGGAAAGAGGTAACCAAAAGGATGAATACTTGTACCAGAGTAATTTCACAAATCGACTTAGTTTTTTAATACGTAAAATTGTAATTTGATTAAATCTATGTTACTTTCCTTAGAGTTTACTGTTCAACAAAATTCCATAGAATCTCATAATGCGGGACGCACTGCATTAACAGTAGGTTTTTCGATGTCATATCATAACAGTACGGGCATCACCGTAAAAGTTTAAACTCTTCTGAACGCGCAATACAGTCAAATTTCGTATGAAGGAACAAAGAAACCCGTTTTTACTGTCGTATCACATCATTCTCTCTTATCTATAGAAACATTTGAACGCACATTGAAAATATAAAGTTAAAGGTGCTGGTGGTCCTTTTCTAGGGAGTTCTCACACACTACGGTTATGCCCGTGGTTGGTCTGTGAAAGATTCTACGGCTATGAAAGTACTGTGTTCGTATACACAGCCTGTAAACAAAACATTTGTATGAATAGATATGAAACCAATTACTGTTTCTTAAAGTGAATAGACTAGGCTAGATTACGAATTTTGTTTTAGAACAATAGATTACATAGTTTTTTCAATAAAAAAATAAAAAACAATTTACAGTTTCGTACAATTGTCGCGTGAGTGGTTATATTATTCTTTAGTATTGCTATAGAAGCATGAGGAACGGGGTGTAAAGTTCACTCATCCTCAATAGCAAAGAGAGGATCCTCCAAACGTCGAGGGTGTCACGTCATGTATGGTGGGAAACTGCCCGACAATTGATGTCGGGACGTTGTGTATACGCTAGTCGTGCGGTAAACTCTGATAGCGCGATGCAGGATTTTGCGTGACGTCAATGTGATGCGTAGTTCGCATGTGGCTATAGTATGTAGATGCCGCCACATTGCTATATGGCGGTACGGATATAGCAGTGATCGTAACTTGTATGAGCAATTTTATTGTCGTATCGCATAATTTGAAAAAGTCAGTACTATCCCGCAACGTGTTAAGATTATGATCTAAATACCACCTTCCTCATACTATTCTTCCTTACTGCTTTAATGAACAAAAGCCTAAATAAATAACTTTTCATTCATTATCTTCCGACCGCTTCCTCGGGATCGGGTGAGTCATTGTTCTCACTAATTAACGGTTTGGCCAGTATGTAATTAAAACTCTATGGTTACACTGACAAAATAAAAGACTGCGTTCATCTTTTGTTCTGATACCGGATCAGAACTGCCTGGCTCGGCTTGTGGCCGCAAGAGCTAAACAAAACACACAAACAAAAACATGAAACATAAAACAAAAAAAAACACATGCTAAACAAAACATGCTAAACATGAGGTCCTGGGTCCGAATCCCAGGTCGGGAAAAGTTTTATTGGGATTTTACTTTAGGAGTTTCTTAGTAGTAGCTACTAAAATAGAAACATACATTCGGAACATTTGTCTGCAGGGGTTAGCCGACGTTCGCACGGACGTAAAAATGTCGCGGCGATTTTTTTCGCGCACTGGATTTACAACGCTCTGGTTAGCGCGAAGAGTTGAAAATCCAGTGCGCGATAAAATCCCGTCGGCTTAGTGTTTAATTAGTTGTTGCGATTCAAGCAACGAAATACAGTGCCGAAACTTTTGGACGGTCAACAAATGTATCAGAAGTTTAATCAAAATAGCTGCGGCGGTTAGCGGTTTTAAATTTGTTACCAACATGGTTGAAATCAAGATTTCCAAAAATTTTATTTTATTAGGGTTCCGTACCAAAATGCTAAAAAAGGAACCCTTATGGTGTGACTCAATCTGTCTGTCTGTCTGTCTGTCACAGCTGGATATCTCAAGAACTACTAATGCTATCAACTTGAAATTTAGAACAGTTTTAGATGACATTGACCCAACTATTTTGCAAATAAGAAAGAAATTAAAATATTTATATTTTTTTTTCAACAGGGACTGAAAGGGGGTCTTAAAAAATCAAAGTGGGGCTACTAGGGTATGTGGGGTATCATAGGAAAGAGCGCTGTTTGCACATTCTCAAACATTTTTTTTCTTTTTTTTAGGCCGCATAGTTTTCGACTTCTGATGAAAAATGTAAAAAAAATACCGTTCCCCCCCCTTATCTCCCAAGTTTGCAAAGAGAAAAATGTGAAATTATTCAATGTGATAGAAGTTTATGTAAAAATTACAGGAAAAATAAAACGATGTCGCTAAATACCACAGTTTTTCAGAAATCAGCAACAAAAATTACATATAAATGATGGTAGGTACGGAACCCTCGGTGCGCGAGTCCGACTCGCTCTTGACCGGTTTTTTTTAAATAATGCTACATATCTTCTGCCTACACCTCCATACATCACCAGCTTAACGACAGAAAAATAAAATTACAATATCCTTCTAGCACTCGAGCATAAAGCAAGCTTGGAACAATAGTGTCTTATATTACAAAAGGACACCGGACACCGCTGTAGCGGCGTAGTTAGGTCCCCGGGGGGTGCCGGGGGTCTAGAATAAAATATTACAACGATCTGACGTACCGTGGTGGATGGAGGGAAGGTATAATGAAGCTGTGGCCGAAAAAGATGGTGTATTTTGTTAGTAGTTTGCACCTTCTTTTGTCTTTCAAACTGAGTTTATAGTGTCTTGTGTCAATATTGCAGAAAACTTAAAAGAAAAACGTTGTAAAATACGGTTCTGGTTTACTTTTTTTTAAACGTAAATGATAAGTTAAGAACTTAAAATCAAGAATATTGAAAATCACTACATAGTATAAAACAAAGTCGCTTCCCGCTGTCTGTCTGTCCCTATGTATGCTTAGATCTTTAAAACTACGCAACGGATTTTGGTGTGGTTTTTTTAATGGATACAGTGATTCAAGAGGAAGGTTTGTAATATAAACCTTCCTCTTGATTATGTATAATACATGCGCGGGCGAAGCCGCGGGCAAAAGCTTAAGGTGGTAAGGGGTAAGGGGGGGTGGTTTTTTTTTTATGGGGACAAGAAAATTTCACGCGGACGAAAGTCGCAGGCAGGAGCTAATTCACAATAAACCCGTCAGCGTATGGAAAGGTTCGTATCGACACGCCACGTAATGAGAACATACGTCAAGCTGTCATCGTTCATAACTGAACACAGCAACAACAGTTATAGAACAGCTCGTTCAGTGCTCCAGATCATTCGTAATGTGAATGAAGTTGTGTTAGTCCATATCTCGTACAATAGGACCATGACCTAAGTTCAGGAGGAAATAGTCTATCAATGTTGTTTGAAAGTGGGGTTGATGATTAATGTCTTAGCTTGTTGGTAGGTATGACTTTAAAATTAAAGTAATCGTGAGGAAACCAGCATGTCTTAGAACCAAAAATTCGAAGTCATATGACATCTAGCAACCCGCACTGGGATCGCGTGGTGGCCCGCTTCCTCTTACAGAGAGGAGGCCTGTGTCCCAGCAGTGGGAACATTATAGGCTGATTATGAACACTTACATAGTACGTGTTCTAATACAGTAAGATAAAGTGTGATTTCCCAAAAATTTTAATTACATAGATGCAAAATAAAATTCAAAAGTTTTCAGTCGCTGAACCAGTATTATAAAAATATTTCTTCGACAGTGCTTTTATTTGCAATATAATCCGGTCTATCTATAAAGATCTTGTTGTAGGTATTTAAAAAAAGCCATTAAATAAGCTGATCTCTTGATCAGTAATCCGTAAAGCCGGTCACCTCTGAAGCGGAAAGATTGCTCTATCTTTAATAAGATTCCAATCGTGATGAACGACACCAAATTATCGCGAGCATCGAGCTCTGAACTGAGACCTAAATAGTATTGGTTCTTTGGTACAGTCAACAGCACGTACGTACATAATTATGGTAACAATTTGACATTGACAGCGCTAATGTACAATGTATATGGTCGTAGAATTAGACAATTTGTAAATTTTTAACTTTTTAATTTTAAGTCTTGTAATTTTTTATTTCTTTATTATTACTGTGTTTCATTTTTGCAATCATTATACGTTTTATTTGTGCAAAATACACTATTTATCTTTCTTTTCTTTCCAATATGTCGTAGCGTAATTCGTGCCGTTTGGTTGACTGTATGAATTGAGAGATAATTGATTGGATGTTTTGTGGGTTATCTTCTCGTACAAATGGTTTATTTATAGTAACAAAGACTTGTTTTTGTTTATTTGGCTTATTTTGTGAAGATTGTCTTCCATCTGGGATTTTGTATATCTGTCGTAAGGATATTATTGTAATAAATATAAATATAAATATAAAATTAATAAAATGTCTAAGCTTCAGCTGTTTCCTACTACGATAGTATTTTTCATGACAATCTTTGCAAATAAATAATTGACTTTATTTGCTGTTCTAAAGACATTTAAAACACGAGAAAGTTTAGAACAAACTCTTTTTAGGGTTCCCAGGAACCCTTATAGTTTTGCTATGTCCGTCCGTCTGTCCGTCCACACTAGAAAGCTATAATTTGGCATGGATATACCTACATATTCATCATGCCGACAAAGTGGTAAAATAAAATCATGAAAAAAAAAATTTTTTAGGGTACCTTCAGTACCTACACGTAAAGTGGGGATGTTTTTTTTTCTCGTCTACCCCATAGTGTGGGTGTTGTTGGAAAAATATTGCGGGTTTGTGAAAATAATTTTTCGATGTAGGAATCCGTTACTGAAATATTAAGCTTTAAAATGCTAATTTTTGTTAGAGTCAAGTGTAAACCCCCCGGCCGCTAAACGGTTAGTTTTGGATGGGTGAAAAAATTCACGGTAGTAGTATATATATCGCAGGCAATTTGTATGATTTCGCGTTTTACAAACGGCGTCGTCCGTTTAAAAACGCTCGCTGTTTTAAAATATGCCGAAGGCAAAATGTAAATTACCTAGTCAATTTATAATATGCCACATCATTTGATATACAATTCAATCTCCGTTTACAAAATGCCGCGGCAAATTGAAATATTTAGTAATTTTTCTTACCACGCGTGGCGCTGCTAATCAAAACAAGAAAAATGGCGTCGAGTAGTGGTTTTGTGACACAGAAAAACATTGAAAATAGTGCAAATTCTACGTGTTCAAAGGACTTTTCACAAAAAAAGTATTGTTTTAAAGACATTTATTATAGGGAATTAAGTAAAAAAGCCGTGGACAAATGATAAAGTTTTTGAGGTTATCCGGCACGTAAAAAACGCTAAGGTGTCCATGGAATCTGGTGGTCGGAGGAACAACGTTATTATTCAATTGTGAAAATTTGACAGATTGGGTTAGCTTGATGCTGGCCTCTGTACACCTACCTATCCGGGCTCCACTGTACTATCACACCCGCGCGTCCGAAACTTCACATTGGTGAATCATTTGGGTTAGGTTAGAATAGTGACCATTACCTCTATTGCTGGTGAATCATTTGGGTTAGGTTAGGTTAGGTTAGAACAGTGACCTTTAACGCGCGACGGCGAGCGAGCGAAGCGAGCGGTGCCGCGGCAGCGGCCGCCGAGCGCCATATCCCCTCCATATTATTCATAAAAGTTGCATTATTGTTACGTACGTCATCAGTTTAAATTAGATTAGTGTTGTTTTTGTTACTTAATTAATTTAATTACTTTAGGAGTGCCGGTATTTTAAGTTAGTCCTATTTGAATAGGTACCTACCTGATTTCTGAAATAAAGTCTGATTTGTCCAACCCGTGTTTTATGATGGTCACCCCACTATAACAATCAATGTCGAAATTTTAACAATTGAACAATTCGCCAATTTGCCTTCGGCATATTTTAAAACAGCGAGCGTTTTTAAACGGACGACGCCGTTTGTAAAATGCGGAATCATACAAATTGCCTGCGACATATATAACGAAGTTAAAAGGAAAACTCTCACAGCTAAGTAGGCTTTTCAAGTTTACGAGTAATAGTCAAATATTCATGAAACAACAAAAAGCCCTCTTCTTAGTCCGCATTATTGTGCAACTGCAGAACCCTATTACTGCGCGTGGCCACACATTGTGTAGTTTCTTTATTTCCCACCTAATTTTCTAATAATTAGTCAAAGTAGTCAACTAACATAACAAATGGCATCGCCAGACTATTTTTGGAGCGCCCATAATTAGTTTCCCTTGAGAATGAGAGGTTTAATTAATCACATACGAGTATGTTTCGGGGTCGTTTCGGGCTGGTAAAGTAATAACTTTGATTTGCAATTATTAAAAGGCACTGATGAAAATATTTTGGTCCTTAGGGAAACGTGGTATCGATTGATACAGAATGTTAAGTTATTGGTAAAATACTTTTTCACGATCATGTCTTAGATTGGTAATATTGTAGATTTTGTAGTCCAAATATTTCATAAATAATAATTTAATACTATAAATAAGGGTGGCGTACAACTATAGTATAAGCACGAACGTAAAAAAAATCGCGGCGGGGTTTTATCGTGCACTGGATTTTCAACTCTCGGTGTTGAGCCGAGCTTTGAGAATCCAACCTAACAACAACAGAGTGCATCCCAGCGCGACGAAAAACACACTGTTGGATTTTCAACTCCCGGCGCTAAGCAGAGCGTTGAAAATGCAGTGCGCGAAAAAAATCGCCGCGATTTTTTTACGCCCGTGGGAACGTCGGCTAAGTGTGTTGTTACCTATTACCTAACGACCCTGCCTACATTCATATGCACATCGAGGGTATTTTTTCGCAGAACAAAAGTAATCGCGTCGAACCCAGTTTTTATCGAACTCCGTAATTTTTATAATTAATCTAATTATAATTATGCATTTTTTAAAGAAGTGGTGAGAGACATTTTACCCCTTTAAATTTATTGACCTTATTGTTGCTTTTGATGACTACCAGTCTTACCAAGGGGTATCGTGTTACCCAGTTACTGGGTTGTGGAAGTCATATAGGCAGTGGCTCCTTAGAAAATACTGGTATTCAGCTGCATCCAGTTAGACTGGACGCCGACCCCATCATAGTTGGGAAAAGGCTAGGCAGATGATGATGAATATATGGCTTCTCGTTACGTACAAAAAGACCAACCTATGGGCACTAAGTGTTCTGTTTTATAAACAAATTCATGCATCATAATAGCACTAGGCGTTTTTCTCACCTTGGGGTAAAAATCAATCCGCCTAGCCTTTTCCCAATTATGTTGGGGTTGGCTTCCAGTCTAACTGGATGCAGCTGAATACTAGTATTTTACATGGAGCGACTGCCTGTCTGACCTCCTCAACCCAGTTACTGGGTAATACTATACCCCTTGGAAGACTTTCGGGCTTCTGACGACCCGTAACGACTGTCAAAGATCCACGAATGACAGCCGGGACCAACGGCTTAACGTGCTTTCATAGGCACGGAGGAATCTCGGTATGTAAAGATGGTCACCCATCCACTGACCAACCCCGGCAAGCGTAGCTTAATCTGATACGGATCGACCCGTGCAGCTGTTGTTACTTAGCCACGAGCTCCTTCTCCTTGGGGTAATAGGGTCATAATCATAACAGTGTACTTAATAGGAGATTGGTTATCACAGTATAATTCTATGACGTAATCATATGTGAAATAATCCTTCTGTCTTCAGTAGTATGACATTTTAAGGTTTAAGAGTAACTTGTCTTATGAAATGTTAAGTCAACAAATAGAAGAAAGAATAGAAGAGAATAAAATAAGAAGAAATAGAAGAAATAAGAAAATAATAATATAAATAGAAATAAGAATAGAAGGTTAGAAGAAGAAAATAAACGAAAATAGAATGAATAAAAAGATAGAAGAAGAATAATAATAGAAGGAAGAAGAATAGAAAAAAGAAGAAATAGAAGGTTTTTGTGACATAATCATCTTCTCAGAAATTATCCGCTTGAAATAAAAGCTGGTTGAAAATAATGAGGCGTAGGATGTAAAACAACTCTTCTGTGAAAAAATACCTAAAAGTATACTGCTTTGTTTACTATAAACATCTATCGATTTTCCCCTGAAAAGTTTATAAATAAGAAAATGTTCTGTAATTCTCTCCCGTCTTCTATTTTAATATTCCACAAGTTTGTATCAAAATAAATTGTGCTAGTCAATAATTCTTTGTAATTAATGCAATATCATTAGTTATTGTGCTGAAAGTGTTTCATTTATTTATTGTAAATGTGAGTGGGTGGTGTTTTATTTTATTTCTTTGTAAGCATTTTAAACGTTTATTTTTTAGAAAGATAGAAACATTTAGATGTCTTATTATTTTTTTAGAATTGGCAGTATTTTACATAAAAGTTAATTATAACGATATCTTTCGGAATGGGCAGCTTATGTACATTATAATAGGTCGGGGAAAAAGTTTTTTCGTATTATAGTATGTATGAACTTGTAATAAAATCTCTTTGGCTATACTATTTGTATCTGGCTGGTTTTGGTATCATTGAAAGTTTAAATTTTAAAGAACATAATTCCAAATTCAAATTAGGAAAATGTGTGATTTTTATTTGTTTTTCGTACTGTCAAGATGAGTGAATCTAATGAAGAAATTCGATACATTTTAAAATTTTACTACAAAAAAGATAAAAATGCAACGCAAGCCACGAAAAAAATTTGCGAAGTTTATGGACCTAGTGCAGTGTCTGTGAGAGTAGCACAAATTTGGTTTAAGCGTTTTCAATCCGGAAATTTTGATGTCAAAGATGCACGTCGCTCTGGTCGCCCTATTACGGAGAAAATGAATGCCATTTTTGAAAAAGTGGAGCAAAATCGGCATATCAGTAGTTACGACGTAGCTGAAGAACTGGGAATTGATCACAAAACAGTTAATAACAGTTTTGACCCATTTGGCAAATGACACATAACTAAAATAATAATAAACTATGAAAAAAAAAATGTCTTGAATTTGTATATAAAATACGAAGGAACTTTTTCCCCGACCTAATATATTCATGATAGAAATCTTGATTCCAAATACCACGTCAAAAATGGTCCTTAAGTTATTTCGCTGTGTATGAAAAGGTATTGCTCATTGTAGTTATAGGTTTATGAGAGAATTTTGTTTGTTTGCCGGTATACAAAATAATCAGCATCTACCAGTACCAAGGTTTTTCTTGTGACGTTTTCTTCAACCTGCCTTGCATATGTTGCTGTTATTTCTTTCATTACCAGACTAATTTTATAACAAAAAATTCAAATATATAAATCCGAGCTCAGTTAAAAGTTGTTGGTCAGAAAAGCTTTTGATGTATAAAAGCATCTCACAACTGAAACCATTTAATTGATTTTATAAGCTTTTTATAAAACTCAAATATGTCTCGTCTTAAGAAAGTGCTTCATGAAAAATATTAAACAGCGAACTAAAATTAAAATCTCACAAAAGCTCTTGTTATGTTAGTGCCCTAACACAACAGTCCGAGAACCTCTCACAATGATTCCCGAAGATAAGAAAATACCTTATGTTATTGTAATAGCCTTCACTGATATTCTTCACGTAACACAAAGAGTTTTCGATGTTACCACAACACACTATGTTGTTAGGCCACTGTTATTTTATAACACAAAACACTGTTATTTTACAACGATAACATTTATTCCGAAAAACGTTATTTATTTACGATTAAAATGTGAAAACATTTAAAATTGGAGCTTGATTTACTTTTAATATTAAACAACGACTTATTTTTAAAATTACAAAAATCGAATTACAAACACTAGATCACTTATTTTTAAGATAAAACACGAATTACGATAAGACAAAGGGAGAGAGGAAATTGAAACTCTATTTACTTTAAGGAAAGGTTTAAAATCGAGTGTTAGATACAATCCACCTGTAGATTTAGTTGTTATAATAATTGATATTTTTTTAATTATGCATTTTTGTTAAGTCTTAGTTTAAGATGATGGTATTGATAGACGAACATGAGTTTTTAAAGGGTGGGATAGGTTAGTTAGAGGGAAGATGTGGCCGGGTGCGTCCGGCGCGAGCCCCGGCGGGTTGTGTACTGAAGGTTTGCCCGGCAACGGCGAACTGCGGAGGATTGTATGCGGATCCGTGGCTGCCGCCGGATCCGGCCCGTTGCGGTACGAGCGTCCTTCTTTGACGGATGCGTACATAATTATTGTGTACTTTCTCCAGTCAGTATCGGGCGGGGAGATAAGCTAGTAGGTCGCAATGTAGGTATCTTTGAGGATGTTCATATTGTTACGTTGGTCTATAATCCATCGGTTTAGGTAATTAAATAAGGTAAATAAAAAAAAAACCACGTACGTTAAACAACGAATTATAAAGTTGCTAAACTGCATGACAACTGAAGTGACAGGTATTACGTTTAATCGGTTAACCAGACATGTGGTTTTTTTGTTTACATTTATTTAATAACCTAAACCGATGGACTATTGAGTAGCTATTGTTGTATTGGTTAATAAGTTCTAAGTATTTTTTAGCAGAAACAATGTTAGTTCCTAGTTATCTTGATTATGTATCCTGTTAACCTTTCCTAAGTTTATGTATAGTTACACTAAGTAAGTGGCTCTACACCAAACACAAGTAGGTACATAAGTGTTCGTTTCAGTCTTTCATTTTCAGACTAATATTTACCTAAGTGTATTGGGATCAGTTTTCAGTATAAATTTGACGACACGTTTGGCGCAGTGGTTGAGCGATTGACTGCTGCGCAGCATGTCGCGGGTTCGATTCCCGCACGGAACAAATATTTGTACGACCTACAAGTATTTGTTCCGAGTCTGGGTGTTTTTCTATAATATGTATGTATTTACAAAAAAAAAATGTATATAAGTAGTTTATCAGCCATCTCGTTACCATAACACAAGCATTAAATTGCTTAGCTTGGGACTAGATGGCGTTGTGTGAAATGTCCAAGGATATTTATTTATTTATTTAAATTGGCAAGAGTTTTGCCTGAAACTTACTTTTAAAGAGATAGTGTTTTTGTTGTTTCAAGCAGCGTCTCTAAAGGTAGCTAATATCTATCTATATAAATAAAAAGAGAAGTCCTGACTGACTGACTGACTGACTGACTGACTCATCAACGCCCAGCCCAAACCTTTAGACCTAGAAAGCTGAGATTTTGCACAGAGGTTCCCTTTATGATGTGGACAAGGAATAAGGAAGGAATTCCAGGCAGTACGTTCCCGTGGTATATTTTCCGACATCCACGTGGGTGAAGACGCGGGCAAAAGCTAGTAACTTATAAATCCTTCGGTCCGCCTTTGTAACTTTTTTAGTGCGAAAAGTTTAAATAAATAAATAATCCCTCTTATAAGCTTAATTTATTCATAGGGACCAATTTCATATGAGTTTTTAAAGTAATAAAATTCTCACTAAGATAGTATCTACGTATCACATTTGCTAAACCGAGAATTTATTAGACAAGATAACTGTAAAATATCGCGCCCAATTTACTTTAATGGCTCTAAAATGTAGATGTATGATGTTTTAAAAATAGCACCCAATTTGAGTTGAAAATTAGTTTCATAGATAATTTTCAAAGATAATCGAAAAGCTATTTTTCTTTTGTGGTAACACTTGAACTTTATAGAAGAAGATTATCTAAGAGTCATCAACTAAATGTCCATTGACTCTAAAATTCCAAAAAAAAATGTTTTGGACTAACATCACTAAACTTAATCTTTTCGACTTGTCTTATTTTCCACGTTCAGACATTACATTCTTACTAAAATAGTGTCAGCTCGAGAAACTTACCATAAAAGTCTATATAATTTTACTTATTTAAAAAGTATACAAGAACACACATTAAAAACTTGTAGTAGGCAGTCTACAAATACACAGGCCTTACATTATAATATAATAACCGCTAGTATTCATTATGGACACATTCACATAAAATAATAATATGCAATGAGTTGCCATTGTAATTATTAATGCTTTTCATTCTAATCGATGAGCTAAATCAGCTTTTCAGATGAAGAAATAACTTATAATCTTGTACACTTTAATTACGTTTTCTTACTTGTTTCACGAGCAGACAGGAGCCTCAAACGAGCAGAAAGGGTATTTAATTTAAATCCTTACCTGAAACAAAAGCAAAACACAATATCATTAATTTTGAAATAACACTCCTTACCAAAATAACACAAATTCTTCATTCAAACGTTTATTCTATTTTCAATTTGTTTATTCTTTATTCAATTATTTGTTTAATCCATTTTTCAATTGTTTATTCAATTTGAAAATTTTAAGAAACAAAATAAAAGTAACTTCTTTTCTTTTTATATCAGGGACATAGGACACTTGACCCCGAACACCGAAGCAACGACCGTATCGAAAGAATCCTTTACTGAAATACTCTTAACCCAACGAACCGTCTCTTCGGATTATTGTGTTACCAAACTCAAGTATTTCTGTATTTTGTAGAATATTCTGGGTAACTGGGTCCTGTGGGAAATCGAATCGCTTTCAATGTATCAGCTAAATTGACCGAATTTGACATTATGTAAACAAGCTATGATGTATTTCGGAAACTACATAAAATTTTGGCTGCCTATGATAAGGTTTCTTTTGTCTCTCTCTATCGCAGAGACTAGCATGGACAAAACATACAGAAATATTTTTTGGGGTTCTACGAGTATATTCCACAACACTAGACCAAAGTAAAACTCGTTATTTTTGAGTGAAGTATCTTTTGTCAACTGTAAATACACCGTAGACATCATCGCTTTTGTCAACTGTAAATACACCGTAGACATCGCTTTTGTCAACTGTAAATACACCGTACAAATCATCGCTTTTGTCAACTGTAAATACACCGTAGACATCATCGCTTTTGTCAACTATAAATACACCGTAGAAATCATCGCTTTTGTCAACTGTAAATACACCGTAGACATCATCGCTTTTGTCAACTGTAAATAAACCGTAGACATCATCGCTTTTGTCAACTGTAAATACACCGTAGACATCATGACTTGACATAATGACTTTTCATCAGGTGAGACCGAGATCAACCAGCGTACCCATGAATTAATAAACCGGACAAGTGCATGTCGGTACCACGCAAAATGAAGGGTTCCGTAGTTGGGACTTGGGATGCATTTATCCCAAGAACAAACTTAACATAGTAGTTGAGAAACATGTTCGCCCGCACATCGATATACGAGTACGTCGCAGACAAACATACAGACAAACAGACAGACGGACAGCGAAGTGATCCTATAAGCGTTCCGTTTTTTCCTTTTGAGGTACGGGACCCCAAAAACATAACTGTAAAACTCAACTATTTGATTAAATCACTGCTACTTACTATTTTCTTATAATTTCTCACTTCTAAAAATAATTGGCTGGGAAACGCAAGTCCTTCCTCAAACGGTACGAGTTATGGATGGCCGACATGAATGACAACAGATTATCCGTCAGTGTGGCGACCTTTGACCTCACTGTGTCAACATTTGGCTTCCCACTTTGCAGGTCAAGGGTGCGCAAAATATAACAGGCTAGTTGCCCCCGACTTCGTTCGCGTGAAATTTCTTGTCCTCCCGACCCACCCACAATTACTTCGTTTTCGGTTAGCGTTCTTTCTGACTTTTTTTTTTCTTTTTGCTCTGCTCCTAAACATCCTAGCGTGATGTTAAATAGCGTACAGTCTTCCTTGAAAATTGGGCTATCAAATGCAAGAATATTTTTTCAAATCCGTCTGGTAATTCTAGAGATTAGCACGTTCAAACAAATAAAAAACTCTTCAGCTTAATTATTCGTGTATAGATTTTATTTTGCATTGCTTCCTTCTTAATAGCCTCCACGTGTACCATAGAGCTCGGCATCGCGCGCTAGCTGCGTTTAAAGATGCCTGTACTAATCTTTGTGACGCCGAAAATGGTGAGCGGACAACTTTTCTGACGGACCTGACCACTTCACCACGTAATAATAAAGCTTTAATGCCTTGAATTAATTACTTATCGGTATATAAATACATGCCCATCCGTGCGTAATTGCCGAGCGCTCAAACTGATGCGTAACTTAGACTGACTGAGATTTTGAAGCGCGTCATTTCAGACGTTTTCTATGAACATTAACTACTGTATCATTTTTAAACTGTGGCCTCGCTTTTGTGACGCGGAGTGGGAATCGTCAGTTTCTATACATCATTTGTGTCGTAGTGCGAGGAAGCAGTCACCATAGATATAAGAAAGAAGTATTTATATGGCGGTGGCATGCTTGGTTTGTATGGAAAGTGTTGACAATGCCGCTTCTGGCAGCTGCATCTCCGTGCTCTGCGAACAGTCCCCCTCGCTATCATCTTGCTAATATTTTGACATAGTTTGAGCTTACACGAGGGACGATGTGCAATCATCACTAAAATACACTTGACCTAAACGTCAAAATAACTTCGAGCTTAAACGAGGGAGGATGTGCAATCATCACTAAAATACACTTGAACTAAACTTCAAAATAACTTCGAGCTTAAACGAGGGAGGATGTGCAATCATCACTAAAATACACTTGAACTAAACGTCAAAATAACTTCGAGCTTAAACGAGGGAGGATGTGCAATCATCACTAAAATACACTTGAACTAAACTTCAAAATAAGTTCGAGCTTAAACGAGGGAGGATGTGCAATCATCACTAAAATACACTTGAACTAAACTTCAAAATAACTTATGTCTCTTTCCAGTTTTGCTTGTCCACAGCAATACAGAGAGCTAGGTAGTGGTACAACTTCTTTAGACTTACGTAGATATGCACGAGGGTGTGGGCTCAAAACCGGGCAAGGACGAGTACAATGTGACTTTTTCAATTCATTTATGTATTTTCTGAGTTTATCTTGGACATTACTGACACCGGTGACGGAAGACATCGCGAGGAAACCTGACTTATAGTATCGTTAATGTAAGTATAGTATAGCTGTATGTATGTCTGTAATAAATAAATAAAAAATAATAAAGTCTGAAATCGCGAAAAAAAAAATCTGCTGTTCCATACATTTCTGTTCACTTATATCGACAAAATGTATGGAACAGCTGATTTTTTTCGCGATATCAAGGTTAATCATATAGAAAAAAAACCGGCCAAGTGCGTGTCGGACCACGCACAATGAAGGGTTCCGTAGATGAAAAGAATTTATCCCAACGACAAACTTAACATTGAGCTGAAAAACATGTTCTGCCATACACTGATATACGTCACGGACAATTCTCCAACCGCATATTTAAGTTTGTATTCGCAAAAAGTTATTCTTAAACATAAGATCACGCCTTGTTTCCTCGAAGAATTGGGCAGAGGTGTACCTATAATGCACCCACATTTTGCCAGAAAAGGAAAACTAAAAACTATTTTTTTTATGTGATAAAACTACAAGTAATCAATTTTCAGACTTTTTCCTTTACTTGTGCTGTGAGAACTTGCTTCTTGCCAAATTTTATTATTCTAGGTCAACGGGAAGTATACCCTATAGGTTTTGATTTACTTGCGAGCATCAAAATATGTCACATAAATGGCCGTATTTTTTTATTGCGTTGACTTAGAAGCTTGACTTTTTTAGGACTCCAAGGGACTATAGACTTACGTATTTGATATTAATTTCAAATTGATACCTCTACGCGTTCCTGAGAAAAAGGGTCTTGACAGACAGAGGGACAGACAGACAGACAGACAGACAGGCAGACAGACAGACAGACAGACGGACAACGAAGTGATCCTATAAGGGTTCCGTTTTTTCCTTTTGAGGTACGGAACCCTAAAAATTATCAAAATGATGAGTAAACAGACCCCTTTTTGGGTATAATGTAAACAAAAAGTAATGTTGTATATTAATAAAAAAATCCTTAGGTAGATTATACACAGTTGGGGAGTGGGGTCTCGCTACTCACAATTATAACAAAGTACGTAGGTATAAAATCTAGCAAGGAGTGACGTCATACCACATTTCAACTCTGTGTATCGCCGTAATCTTTTGATTACGTAAAAAAAACGGGTCCAATATTTTTAATAAAAAAAAAATTGTCATCATCCCTTTTCACCTTCATAATATAAACAGCTGTAGCAATTGGCAGAAGTTACCTTAAAATCAGAAGAGCTACATTTATACCAGTTCAGAAACAAACTCAACCAAAAATACCCAATTTGTAGACTGTCAAAAAGCTAATAATTTTCCTGTTACTGCTAACCCACCATTAGGAAAACCATAATATAACTCACATTACCTCGTTCTGTACGCAAGCAGGTAAATTGAAAAACTTAGTCGCCAAGTAAATCTGCTACTTACTGCTGAGGGGTAAAAATAAATGGATCATCATTCGCAGGCATTTGTAAACTAAGTATACCTCTGTATAGATAAATGTAGGTAAAGCTTTTACGAAGCTCTGTTGTATCATTTCGCTAAGCATTTCGAGAGAGTGGCCAGAGAGTATGCGGGTAAAGTAAATAGCGGTTTTTGAGAGCGTTTATTTGTGAGAACCATTTTCGTTTGAAAAATGAAAATGAAAAAACCGGTCAAGAGCGAGTCGGACTCGCGCACCGAGGGTTCCGTTCCGATTTCTGAAAAAGTGTGCTATTTAGAGACATCGTTTTATTTTTCCTGTAATCTTTACATAAATTTCTATCACATAGAATAATTTCAGATTTTTATCTTTGCAAACTTCGGAGATAAGGGGGGGAACTGTATTTTTTTTACATTTTTCATCAAAAGTCGAAAACTATGCGGCTTAAAAAAAATAAAAAATAGTTTAAGAATGTGCAAACAGCGTTCTTTCATACGATATCCCGCATGCCCTAGTAGCCTCACTTTGAATTTTTAAGACCCCCTTTCAGTCCCTGTTACAAAAAAAACATAAATATTTTTACTTCTTTCTTATTTGCAAAATAGTTGGGTAAAAGTCATCTAAAACTGTTCCAAATTTCAAGTTGATAGCATTTTTAGCTCTTGAGATATCCAGCTGTGACAGACAGACAGACAGACAAACCGACAGACAGAGAGACAGACTGAGTCACACCATAAGGGTTCCTTTTTTACCATTTTGGTACGGAACCCTAAAAAAAGCGTTTATTTTGTGGCTGTGAATGGTGGTCGAGTGTTTGATGTTAGCGGTACGGTTGATAGATTTAATTCTCGGAGTGAACTACTATTTGTTTTGGTCTTAATAATTATTTTTAAAGATTTTAATCTGTAAATACATAAAATCTTGAAAATCATACAGTCCCCTCCGTGTATTTTTTTATGGATGATAAAAAACTGGCCAAGTACATGTCAGATCACGCACAAGGGTTCTGTAGTGGGATAAATTTATTCCAAGAACAATCTTAACATTGTAGTTGAAATAAATGTTCTCCCATACATTTCAACTGCAAATGTAAGTTTGTACGCACAATATTGAGAGATTTACCCTGTTATTTTAAGACCATAGACCATATTATAGGTTTTCCAGCAATGTATGTACACGTTCAGATCTATTTTCAGAATTTTTAAAAAACTTTTTTACAAAAACAAAAACCGACTTCCAAAAAAAAACACTACAAAGTGAAAAATAACTTTAATTTCGGAAGTCGGTGTCTTTGGATCTGTATTTTAGTTTTTTGCCACCGACTTCCGAAATTAAAGTTATTTTTCACTTTGTAGTGTTTTTTTTTTGGAAGTCGGTTTTTTATTGTAAAAAAGTTTTTATTTTTTACTTTTTAGTGGTTCAGTTTGTAATTTATCTAAGTTACAATAACCCAATGTCAACTGCTCATCACGTTTTACAAAATGTTGCTTTTCCCGATGCAGGGACGTTAATTGTTGAGGAGTTCTCCTAGTAAGAACCAGGAGAAATGGAGCTCATGGTGAAGTCACCATTACTATTATTTTGACGAGCATAAACCATATTAAAGTAATCGAATCGCAACCTGTTATATACTTAGATATAATTGAGTATTTCCGATGGCCCTCTGTGGTCTTCATCATCAGTTCCAGTTCACCGAATGGTACTTTCCGAGAGTAAATGCACGAGTTACTATAAAAAATACCGAAATCGATATAGGTGTGCCCATAAAATTTGAGGGTTTCCCTCGATTTCCATGGGATCCCATCATCAGATCCTGATTTGATGATCATGGGACCACTTGGGAAGTATACCCTTTCGAACAAAAAAAGAAAAATCCAAATCGGTCTAGCCATTTTCGAGTAATCGGGGAACATACATAAAAAAAAAAAAAAAAAAAAAACCTCCTTTTGGAAGTCGGTTAAAAATAGGCTCTTTAGCTTCGGAGATAAGCTGGTAATGGTAAATGTTCATATATTTTCCTAAGCAACTTTAAAACTAAATATTTATTTTAAAATTATAAAAAATATATATTCTGAGACTCTCACATTTTTCTTTTATTTGGTACGTCACTCGGTAAAGTTTGCGAAACTTAAAAAAAAAATCTTTTTTGTCTCCCAAAAGTGACCGCCATATTCAAAATTCATTCATTTACGTTACACGTCCATATGTTCATGTTTGAGCCACAGAAATTCATATGTGTACCATTTTCAACTTAATCGGTACGGAGCAAATTGGTTGTGTCAGACGGATAGACAGAGAGACACACGAGTGATCCTAAGGGTTCCGTTTTTTCATTCAGACCTATGGAACCCTAAAAACCAATTATTTAAACCGAATGAAACGCTACTGAACTTTCTTTAATGCATATTACATGATTTCTATTTTATTTTATTTTTCTGTAATGTCTTATTGCTCTTCGTTCTCAATCATAATCAACTAGAAATAAAACCTAAAACACCTATACCTTAAGCACACTTTGGCGAAACCCGTAACGAACCAAGCAATATGCCCAGAATTACAATCTCGTTAGAACTTTCTTTTGTTTCATATTCTTTTGTAAAGAATTCCCTGATTGTCAAAGAACTATCGCCTATCTACGCTCCCTGCAGAAACAAAGATTGGAGGTGCTTTCGAATTCTAGTCATCCTCGTGGCCAACTTTAGCTAAAGCAAAGTAGGACCACCAGGTTTTTAGTTTTACTTCAGCATTTACAGTAGGTTTATATATGGAATCTTAACACTTTTCCTGACAAGATAACTTAAGATTACGCCGGAATTCTCCAAAGTGATAGGCAGAGATGTGTCATCAATCTTTTGCCAGTTTTAATAACACCTTAATTCTTCAAGGAGGAATCGCCAGCCTGTATAAGTCTCTGGTAATAATAACATAAGTAATATCATGCCTGTTTCTCCGTTGGGTTATGTACAAAACAATAGATGGTCATCATAATTCTCCTGCCCTTATCCCAATCTATTTGCGGTCGGCGCAACATGTTCTTTTTTTCGATACTTCTCTATTAGTCGTCATCTCGGTAGTCACCCCCTTTCTAGCCATGTCATCTTTCACACAGTCCATCCATCGTTTCTTTGGTCTTCCCCTACTCTTATAGCCATCGACATTCATACTCAAATCTTTCCTCACGAAAAGTTATATAAAGTTACATAAATAAAACAATAGATGGACGTTGGACATATTATTATGCAAGCTATCGCTATTTTCATGGGCCGACTCGTAAAGGTCACGGCCTCACGATGGTGTCTGCACAAATATCAGTGGTGGAAACCCTGGTATTTAGCTCCCACCGGTCACTGAGCCACTACTGAGCACAAATAAATATAAGTGCTAGTTTTATAGAAATATAAATCATTTATTTACTTATAATGTAGGTATGCAGATAAGATGATTTTTTTAAATAAATAGTCTTGACATTTGTTTTTACCTTACGGTATGCAAAATTCTTGAATTTTAGAACTTATAAAAATAATAGCATAGAATTAAAAAATACAATAATAAATTATATTTATATAATAAAAATAATTGGTAAGTAAGGTAATCTGATCATAAAAGAATCTTGTATTATATTGTTTAACATAAATTTATAATGAATTAACATAAATTAGGTATCAAAACTATTATTATTATTATTATGTATTAATAGCTTAACAATAACAGGAAACATTCAACTGTAATAACAAATCAATTACAATTTACCTACAAACAGCAACATTTCTAATTATGTTATCGACAGCGTCTTATTAATTGGAAAAGGCTTCATGACGTCACGTCCGCCACCTGACACCGATTAGTAAACGAGCGTTTAGTAAAAGGCGTTTCGTGAGTTGATCGAGCGCCAGCCTCAAAGAGTCCACAACTAGATGTCGAGTCCACACATGGTGTAAATAAAGACTAGTTTTAACGCATGCGCCCATAAACTGCATTCAATAGCCCAAAGGGATTCTTTGTTATGGTAAACTAAACCAAAACTATTGGTATATTACTTGTGTTGTTGATAATGTGGCGCCACATACGAACTACTCGTCACAATAACGTCACGCAATCCTGCATCGCGCAATCCGAGTTTTCCGCGCGACTAGCATTGTGTAGGTATACAACGTCCCGACATCAATCGTCGGGCAGTAGCCCACCAGACACGACACCCGTCTGGTCGGAGGATCCTCCCTTTTCTATGGAGGATGAGTGAACTTTACACCCTGTTCCTCATGCCTCTAAAATAATAGGTACATTTATTTTTGAATATTAGCTTTCTAGCTTTGCTGTAATCAAGTAAAAATACACACAATCAAATTCAAAGAGTAAGAAACCCAATACCCGACACAACAGTCAATCAATCTGCCTAGCCTTTTCCCAACTATGTTGGGGTCGGCTTCCAGTCTAACCGGATGCAGCTGAATACCAGTATTTTACATGGAGCGACTGCCTATCTGACCTCCACAACCCAGTAACTGGGTAATGCGATACCCTTTGGTAAGACTGGTTGTCAGACTTTCGGGCTTCTGACGACCCGTAACGACTGTCAAAGATCCACGAATGACAGCCGGGACCAACGGCTTAACGTGCTTTCCGAGGCACGGAGAAGTCTCGGTATGTAAAGATAGGTCACCCATCCACGGACCAACCCCGGCAAGCGTAGCTTAACCTGATGGATCGACCCGTGCGGCTGTTATTACTTAGCCACGAGCTCCTCTACCCGACACAACAGTAAGAAGGGAAAATCATGAATACAAAGAAGCCCCCATTGAAAATTATGAATATATTCACGACATTCGCGTCCCGGTGATAATGACTGCGTTTAATATTGAAAAGGTATTAAAGCAAGTATCGAGGACGACTGCTGAGAGCCGAGCGGACTGGAGCTCAACGCCTCAACCACTTCGTATTCATAAATCTGCACTTAGGAATGAACACAGTCAATGTTGTGTAAGCTGAAGCATAAGTTTCCTGAGAAAGCAGTTCCGTCATTTAAGCGAGTGCAAAATGTTGCAAGTTTGAAAAAAAAAAGTTTATTAGGAACAATTTTAGGTACTAAACATAACAAAAGACATGAAGTTAGCTGCAAAAGTAAAATACTGTGGCGCAGCTAACAACGCCCAACACAAAATACAAGGAAGACATTTTTGTTCCAGACTTTCACATCTCTATTGAAGTCTTAATAAATTAATAATTACAAAAGAAAAATTCATTCTATGTTTTTAACTACCTAGTTATGTAGAGTGGAAGTGAGGTTGAGAGTGTTTGTGTGTGTGTGTAATAATTTTGGGAGTTTGAGCATACGGTTTCAAACACTGGGTAAAAGCGCAGATTTTTCAGATAAGACAACAGTAATTCTGTTGCAATTACAAATAATGTATGACAGCAGCGCTTTCTTTCACAATATTTTTTTTAAAGAATTTTTAAGAGTATTTTTGTTCTTCCAAAAGTAGAATATAAATGATTAGAACTGTTCGATAGCAAGTCATGGTAAGGTATCTTTTTAGAATAAGGTATCATATAGATAGAAAAATTTAGAGGTACCTATACTTACCTACTACTCTAAAAAAATTCAAAAACTTCTAAAAAAGAACAGGAAATAAACTTCATTCTTCTTCTTTATGTTAATGTGATATTATTCATTAGTGTTTATTATTAATAAGTATAATTTAATCCCAACAAAACTTCATTATATTCACTGCTGTGCAAATAATTACTATGTCTAAAGGAGTACAAAGATGGTATTTTGTTTATTTACACAGGATGGAATACACCCTCATCGAGTGCGATGACGTTACAAGCGTGACGTCAACGCACTTTAAAATGAGCAAATAAAAGCATCGACTCTCATCACCTGCCTAGGCTCTTCCCAACTCTTCCCAACAATTTTAATACTAATAGTTATTTTAATTTGACTTCTGATTCGGATTTTAATTAATTTTGATTTTAATATTAATTGTGACTTTAATTTCGATCTTAATTATGATTTTAATAATAATTTTGGTTTTAATTTGACTTTTGATTCGGATTTTAATTAATTTTGATTTTAATTGTACTTGTGATTTTAATCTGATTTTTAATTTCGAGTTTAATTTTTGATTGTAATTCTGATTTTAATTAATTAGACTTTTAATTCGGATTGACCTATTAATATTAATTTTAGTTAAGTACTCAAATATTTATCTTTAATTATAATTCAGTGCTTGTGGCACATCTTATTAGTTTATGGGGCATGTGGTGCTAACCTGTAATTAATTGTACCTTAGATATTATATAATTACTTTAAATGTTATCAGTGTAAACAATTGTTGGTTGGCCAATAAAGGAAAATAAAAATAAATAAAAAAACTATGTTGCGGTCAGCTTCCAGTCAACCGGATGCAGCTGAATACCAGTATTAAATGTGGAGAAAGAAAGCAAAAGTATTTATTGTAACTCGCACAGAAAGATCACCAACTAAACTAGCTACAACCATAAAAATTTAATAAAAAAAAACTAAATAAACAAAGAAACGGCGAATACTGGGAAACGATACCCTTTGGTAAGACTGGTTGTCAGACTTTCGGGCTTATAGCGACCCGAAAATAAAAAATAAAAAAAATCAACGACACTATACATCAATTAGAACAGTAAACTAAAAACACAACCTGTTTCAACTGCGTTAACGTATGACGTAATCAATTAGACGTCAACAAAGAATCATGTTGGATGGAATTGGAAAACCCACAGTGGAAAACCACAAACAGCGGGGCGAGCACGGGCGTACCCAAGACGTTTGTGACAAGACATGATAAATTATGTCATGTATTACAATTTGTCTTAAATGCTAGCACGGGTCAACCATGTGACATAATCTAGAGGCGCGACATGGCTTTCTTGTAGCTAAATTCATAGTGTGACATAGTAAATTAAAGAAATTAAAATGTTTAACACTATCTGAATATGCGGCAAAATAAAATCTTTTTTTTTCTTTTCTATTGCTTATAACTCGAAAACGGTGTGTCCTATCGCAAAAATAATGAAAATTTGGCCCCCCTTTATGAAACCCATAAACCCCTTACTCTTAACATGTAGGTACCAAAAAAAAAATTGTTGTATTTAAGTACCTATGTATTTACTTAAATTATTTATTTATTTTGATTTTTTTTGTTGGTTTCGACGCGCATTATTTACATGTCTAAAGATGTATTTTTAAAAATTAAAAAAAAACCGTTTAAAAATATAAAAAATAGTAATTTATTTATTTACTTATTACAATTTTTTTTGGTTGTCACGCGCAATTCTTCGCACAAATAAACCACCACCAAACAATGCAAAAAAATAATTTATTCCCATTTGGTGCAGCAGGAAATCTTATCACCGCCTCCGAACGAACGTGATACAATTTTTCTTAGTCACCGTCAAAATGTGACATTTGTGATATAATTGGTGCGCCCATATTAGCAAATAAGACATAATGAGTCCCAACTAAACGTCAAGAAGTTATGTCACATTCAAGAAATTATCTCACGCCGCCGTGTTAGCATTTAAGACAAAACAGTTTTATCGCCCAAACTACGATAAAATGTGTGACTCAAGCCATGTCACAGTAGGCCGTGCTCGCCGGGCTGCAGTGAAAATATTGTTAGTTTAGAAGCGCTTTGTGAAAAGAAACAAAAGAGCAACTACTATAATGGCTGACGTTCAAACTTTTCTTTTCAATGTATAAAGCCATTAGCCTATTGCTTTTAGAAATTTCTCACTTCCAAAAAGTATACAAATAAAGAGTTACAAACTTACAAACTCCTCCATCTGGTTTCATTTCTGATGACATCATAACTCCAAAATGGTGTTACGTCACGACAGCAATGGCGTCATAGTGCTCACGGCGCTTCACTTCTCTTGTCCATTAGCCGCCTGCAAATGGGTCGCGAGTTTTTTGGCGTTGCGACGACCGACGTGTCATCAATCGCAGTGGCGTAACGTATGTTTGTTTACTTTTTTTTTTGGGATGTGTGAAACAAGCAGCAAATGGGATTGCTTTCAACTATGTATGGAAAAAAATGCAATGTAAAATTTTTTGTAAAAACTATCAGGGCAATATTGGTCAGTGGGATCGCAGTTTATTGATAATGGTCAACTTAGGTCATCTCTAACAATACCCAGAAGTACGGAAAGAGATAGATTATTATTTGCTGAGGAAAAGTAGAGAATATTGCTATAGTTTCAAAACACCATGAAGTTTGAGTCCCCTTTGCCCATTTGTGAACATTGATAGATACACTTCTGATATTAAAGCAAAGCGTTCTTCAGACAGCGGTTTTATAAGCAGACAATCCAATTTATTTTATTTCCTTTCCAAACCGATTTTATTTGTAGACTTACCTACTATCATGATATTCTTTACTTTCTAGATCAAGCTAAAAAGATCCTCTACTTTTTCGTTTTCGAACATGTTTTCTTCGCCCACTAATTCACTGCCCCCTATTTGCAAAAACATTAGACCTCACCTACGCAATTTTCTCCGAAACACCTCTTTGTATAAGATAAAATTATACTATACACACAGTCAACTCTTTCCATCCTGTTGGCCAATTTGTTGCAGAACAAGTTAGCTGCGATGTCCCTCACAAAGTTGATAAGTAGTAGTAGGAACTTCGATAATTCGTTTATTAGTATCTATAGATATAAGTTCAGATGTTTTGATTATAACTATACTAGCTACGGTCGATCGATCAGGTTAAGTTATGCTTGCTGGGGTTGCTCCGTGGATGGATGACCATCTTTCCATGCCAAGACCCTCAGTGCCTCGGAAAGCACGTTAAGCCGTTGGTCCCGGCTGTTTTTCGTGGATCTTTGACAGTCGTTACGGGTCGTCAGAAGCCCGAAAATCTGACAACCAGTCTTATCAAGGGGTATCGGAATACCCTGTAACTGGATTGTGGAGGTGAGATAGGCAACCGCTTTATGTAAAATACTGGTACTCAGCTGTGGTTAGACTGGAAGCCGACCCCAACATAGTTGGGAAAAGGCCAGGCAGACGACTAGCTACGCCAAAATAGCGCTCTTTTTAAACAAAACTCTTTTTATCATTGGAGCTATGCAGGCGCACTAACTAAACATGGAGACTTATTTTCGCACTAATAACCATCATCACCACTGGCCATGCGACGTTCACAAGAATACCTACCTACCCCTTTTACCCTCAAGGATCACAAGGATTGGTCAAACATCGAATTTATAATCTTTGTCAAGCAATCTAGTTTTCATTCTCCAAACACAGACGGGAACGAAAAGCGTCATAAACGGAGAACGAAAAACCGTCTGATGCAAAATGGAAAGGAAAAAATTCCGTCCCACCATTGCAATGCCTTTGCGCTTCACCGAGTGCAATACATTGTAACAGCCAAAAGTAACGTACGTTTAAAAGGGGAAAGTCCTACTTTTAAACCGACGAAAAAAAAAGGAGGGGTTTCTCAAGTCAACAGTCATGTAAACAACAGTCCCAGAATTGAATGCACATCCACTTAAGTGGTAATTGTACTCAACATTATTAACAACTTTTACTATGGAAATCGCGAAAAAAAAATCAGCTGTTCCTTACATTAATAATTATCACATTATAACTCGTCAAAATGTACGTAACTTACGTCGTAATGTATGTATATAAGGTGTGTACCTACGTGTTTTTGTGTATTCTACACAAAAACGTACGACCATCTTAATCTCAATATATATTTATTCTTCTGTACGTGTGTTTGTCACCTAACTCCTCCTAAACGGGTGTACAGATTTAGATGAAATTTTGTGTTTATATTTCAATGGGTCCCTGGATGGTTTGAAAACACAATTGGACCCAGTAGGTGGCGCTGCAGTGGTGTTCTAGAATCGTTCAGACAGGACAACGTCTGTCGGGTTCGCTAGTACTGATACTGACATAAAACACATTTGGACCCGGTAGGTGGCGCTGCAGTCGGGTTCTAGGATCGTTCAGACAGGACAACGTCTGTCGGGGCCGCTAGTACTGATACTGACATAAAACACAATTGGACCCGGTAGGTGGCGCTGCAGTCGGGTTCTAGGATCGTTCAGACAGGACAACGTCTGTCGGGGCCGCTAGTACTGATACTGACATAAAACACATTTGGACCCGGTAGGTGGCGCTGCAGTCGGGTTCTAGGATCGTTCAGACAGGACAACGTCTGTCGGGGCCGCTAGTACTGATACTGACATAAAACACAATTGGACCCGGTAGGTGGCGCTGCAGTCGGGTTCTAGGATCGTTCAGACAGGACAACGTCTGTCGGGGCCGCTAGTACTGATACTGACATAAAACACAATTGGACCCGGTAGGTGGCGCTGCAGTCGGGTTCTAGGATCGTTCAGACAGGACAACGTCTGTCGGGTCCGCTAGTACTGATACTGACATAAAACACAATTGGACCCGGTAGGTGGCGCTGCAGTCGGGTTCTAGGATCGTTCAGACAGGACAACGTCTGTCCGGTCCGCTAGTACTGATACTGACATAAAACACAATTGGACCCGGTAGGTGGCGCTGCAGTCGGGTTCTAGGATCGTTCAGACAGGACAACGTCTGTCGGGGCCGCTAGTACTGATACTGACATAAAACACAATTGGACCCGGTAGGTGGCGCTGCAGTCGGGTTCTAGGATCGTTCAGACAGGACAACGTCTGTCGGGACCGCTAGTATTAAGTATATAAAAATGTCCTTATTGATTTTGACATGTAAAATAATAACAACGTTCATGAGTTGTATTATGACTTAATTTCGTACATTCGGCAAAGATGCATAATATATAATTTGTAAAACTATGCATAGCATGTGCGGTGTCGGTGACGTGAACCTGTAAAATTACCCCTACCAAAAATCGTTTTAAAAAGACTTAAAATCACTCAATGCGACTTTACAGAAGTTTTCACTTCAAAAATAACATTGTCATCAAATGTGCCACTGAGCCATCAATTTACTTTGGAAAGGAAACCACACCTAGCATCGATCAATTACACAATCAGTAAATAAATTTTGTCAATTTATAGGAAATTTGAAAACCATGCCTTTTAGCCTTAGGGACTCAATCAATCAATCTGTAAAAAAATGTAGTAACATCACAGTGATTAATTAAACCGTGAAAATGTTTGGAAGCCCTTTTATATTTTTAAAGTATTTTTTCCCGTAGAAACACGTTTTTGATTCTGAAAAGAATCCACACGAGTATATTATATGATCAAATTGGTTAGCACTTTGTGGGTTTTCTATCACAAAATTCAATATATCGTTTTCTTTTGTATGAATTGAAGACATGAGTGGATGAAGGTGATATGTCGCATTTTTAGATTTTCGCTGTTCTATGCATGGATGATGGTATTATGTACATACAAACAATTTTAAACCTCACAACAACCACGTTTGTGGCTATTTTAGAAATTCACTACTCGATGAAGGTGTCATGTACACTATTATTTTTAATCAATATTGGAAGAATGTGGAATTGAATTCAGTTCTTTCATTTCTCCCCTATTTTAAAAATACTAAACGGTTTGCGCCGCCAGACACCATATTGAATAAAAATACATTATAGGCGTTTTGAAATATCCTAAAATGTGTATACGAAACTTTGAACTCAATTTTCTCGAAATTAGAATTTTGCGACATACTATTAATATACTGTATTTTTAGAGGCTTTCATTCCTTATCAACTGATTGCAAAAAATCGTGAGTTAGGCACAAACAATGTTTTTTATTTGTTCACTTTTAACGAGTCGAATGCCGTAATTACAGACACAATTAAAAAGCCATTGTGTCTCGCGTGGATACGAAGCGTTAAACCATGATAGTCATAGTTGTTTTAGACACATTATCCAACTCCTTCACCAACTTACAGCAGAGATATCGTGATTGGGTTCATTGAAATTTTCTCAATGCATAACCTATGCATTGAGAAAATTTCAATGACCCCAATCACCCATAGATATTAGGGTAAATTAGTAACTAACACTCTACTGTGGCAAAAATACCTAGGTACAGCTGTGGTACAGCGTGTCGATCGTAGCATATCTATAAAGTAAATAATAATAATAATATAATAATATAAAATGTTTATTTTCTCTACACAAGTTATGTACTTAATGCTAAAATTTTACAATAGTGGATGGACAAGGAGCTAACTTTGTGGGAGACTGGTGCCTGAAGTAGGTTTATATAAAAACCTGTATTACAGGTCACCAGGGCCCTCCCGCGGCTAGATGCCTGTGATTTGGGTCATCATAAATAACAATGCAGTATAGTACTTAAATAAGGCTGGATTGAGAAAGAAACAAACAAAAATAAGTGATCAAACGAACTTACCTGTTGTGAAGTTCGATCATTATTATACGAAGGGCTTCGTTCGAAGATATACTATTTACAATGCAGCTTCCTCACGCCAGTCGACAACCAAACGCATATTTAGAGCTGAAAGCAAAAACTAATCGCACAAGTGTAACTATTCCCGAACTATACGTCATCTGTCATTATTTTAGAGTAGGAAAGAATCTCAATTTTCTGGGGTAGGGTAGGGAGGGTTCCCTATATCTTCGAACGAAGCCCTTCGTATAATAATGATCGAACTTCACAACAGGTAAGTTCGTTTGATCACTTATTATACTTAGGCTTCGTTCTCGATATACTATTTACAATGCAGATGTTAAGAGTTTATTAGGAAAATTGGGATTCCAAAAATGGAATTATAAATAAATAGTAGTAAGTATAATACGAAATTAAGATCTTTTATTTTTTAGATACAAATGACATAATAAAATGGCAATAATAGATAACCAGTCTCATTCATCTTAATATTGGACTTATTGTCCAATTTCTAAATAAGTTTTAATCAAATTACAATAGGTACTTAATAGATAAACAATCAAATTATTCATAATAATCAAGTATCTTGTTCAGCATTAAGCACAGCATGAGCAAATTCGTTTGAATTATTGACAATTGGCCTATTATAAAATCTAGCGAAAGTCGAAGAGCTATTTGTCCAGCCTGCTGTTTGCCTTATAACATCTAATGACACTCCCTTAGCGTTAGCAGTGGATGTCGAGGCATGTCTAGTACTATGTCCTGAAAAAATACTAATATCTATGCCGCAAACAGATAGAGTAGTTTTTATCCATCTACTGATGGTAGAGGGAGAAACTGGTTTGTGGGGCTTGTTCAATGAAAGTATTAAGTGAGTACTATTTCCCCAAATGCTCTGAGTATAATTAATGTAATCACGTAATGTACTAGCTGGACAGATTTCAAACTTTTCAAAGAAAGGTAAAAAGAGGTTCGGTTGGCTGCGACCGGGACCAGATGTTTTAATAGTATCTGTAATTGAAATGTGTACACCTGCATGATTTATTGTGATGTTAGGTATTTTAATAAGAGACAAAGTCTGTGCTCTTTGGGCTGTGCTTAGTGCTAGTAACATTACCAATTTTTTGGACAATTTTTCAAAATTTAAAGAATTATTTGGAGTCCAAGTTTTTAAAACATTTAAGACCTTACCTGGGTCCCAAGTAGTTTGATACTTGGCCCCAGGTGGTTTGATTTTATAGAAACCTTTAAGTAGCCTCTTGATGCGGTCATCACCACCAATTTTTGTGCCTATTATTACAGCAAGAGCTGACTTGTGTGAGTTTAAAGACCCATATGAGGCCCCTAAGTTGAATTGCTCGGTTAAAAAATACATAATAATTGGTATAGACGGTAAAAGCATCTATATTCGATGCATCTGGGTCTGGTTTCCAGGAAATGTAAAATTCACATTTTGCATTACTTCTTGAGGCAAAAAGATCAATATCAGGTTGGCCAAATTGAGTCACAATGTACTGGAATGTGGAGGTATTCAGTTCCCACTCTATGTCAGGATTAACTCTACGTGATTCTTCATCTGCTTCTTTGTTATCCCTTGATTTTATGTAAGAAGCAAATAGCCAAATTTGTCTATCTTCACACCATTGCCATATGCTTCTGGCTAAGTGATTTAAATGTGGGTACTGAGTACCTCCCATTCGGTTAATATATGATATGGCAGTCTTATTATCAACACGCAACAATATATGTATACGTTGTTTATTTTTAAGAAACATTTTTAAGGCTAAAAATATAGCCAGTAGTTCAAGATAATTTATGTGATATAATTTTTCAGTCTCTTTCCAGAACCCATGAACTCTATTATTATTACAAACGCCCCCCCACCCACTTCTTGATGCATCTGTAAATATTTCCAAATTATATTTTGAGTATGCAATACTTTTGTGTAAACTATTGATATTATCAGCCCACCACCGTAGGTCTACTTTAATATCTGGGTGAATGATAATCTTTGTATCATAATTGCCTTTGCTTTTTAATAAACCTTGATATTTATGGTGTTCTAATAGTTTTGTGTAAAGCCAGCCATATGTACTTGCTGGGCAAGCAGCAGTCAATGTTCCTATTAACTGAGCAAGGTCTCTTATACTACAACTCTGTTTTTTCAAATATTTTTCAATGGATTTTTTAATAGATAATTTTTTGTCATTGGGTAATGATAGTGTCATTGTTTTTGTGTCAAATACAAAACCTAAAAATTGACAGGACTGTGATGGTTTAATTATGCTTTTTTCATAATTAATAACAAATCCAAGACATTTTAAAATATCAATTGTTTCATTAACATTTTTCAAACATGTTTTATAATCAGAACCAATGCACAAGAGATCATCTAGGTATTGTACTGATTTGTGACCTTTAGATCTTAAATATGTAACCATCACCCTCATAATCTTAGAGAATACATAAGGTGCAGAACACAGGCCATATGGGAGTGCATTAAATTCATATAATTGATCATACTGAAACCGTAAATACTTCCTGTGAGCTGGATTAATATTTACCAATAAATAGGACTCTTTTAAATCAATTTTTTGCCATAAACTCTCCTGGAGAAATTAACGCTACTGCAGTTCTGTGATCTTCCATTTTAAAATGGCATGTTTTAACAAATTTGTTAAGAGGCTTAAGGTTTAGAATAAATCTTTTGCTACCATTTGGTTTTGGAATCAAAAACACTCTAGATATAAATTGTTCTTTACATGGTGTACAAGGAGAAATTGCACCTAATGCCAGTAAGTTGTTAATGGCTGCATGCATATCAGGATCATTTAAAATGTCATTTTGTAATGACTGTTGAGATTGTGACTGATAAGGTGTGTCAGTAAAAGGTATTGAGTATCCATTGACATGATTCAATATTGAAACATCGTCACAGATCCTTTGCCAACAAGGTAAGAAATGAGCTAATCTTCCAGCATGACTAACCTCTAGTGCCGAGCACGGGTCTTGTCCTGTGGTGGTGGGGCTTTGGGTTTTCTCACAGCCTGCTGTGGCTGGTACTGGTTGTATTGTTGTGCTGGTTGATATTTCCTTGCTTGATATGAGGACTGTGGTTTTTTGTGTCCTGGCCTCAGATTTGTCCTCTGTTGGTTGTAACGAGGTGGACCACTCAAGTTTCCCTGACGGGTTGTGGTAAAAGTGGTTAGCTTTTTTATAGATTGGCCTGTTCTTTGGCAAGCTTGTAAGGCTTTTATCTTTTCAGATAAGTTATTACCATAAAGGTAATTATCTCTTTCTACTTCTTTGACAATATCTAAGAATTTTTTGTCTAGGACAGGGAAAATAAGGTTTTTTCGAGATTTTGTCTGTGTGAAGTGTAAGTCTGTTAGAATCCTTCCAGCGTCGCTGAGCTGGGAGATCAGTTTTAGTCTATCAATATTGTTGTTGTTGATTAACATTGATAATGCTTCACCTAATATGGTGAGTCCCATTCCTAACTGGTTTTGTTCTGATTCTGATCTTTTTATCACGGTTAATTATTGTTGTAAATGGATCTACATTTTGTTTTTGACAAAACGCCCACCAGATTTTATAGGTGACATTGTATTGTTTCAAGGTATTATTTGAAAATGAACTTAACATAACCTCCATTGCTGATGGGGGGATGGCTCGTCTTAGCCATGCCTTCCTGATAATATCCCGACCATTAGAGTAAGGTGGAGATGTAGAGGGTGATTCTCTCAGGCTTGTGACGGCCAATATGGCATAACCATAATGCCTGTCGCTTTATCATTCTTGATTTTTTGTAAACATCTTAATATTAGACTAAATGGGGCAAAGGCGTAAAAAAAAAAAAAATAGTTCGTCCAAGGTACGGTATTAACTGAAGCAATGATTTCTGGATTGAGCATAGGGGCTGTAAGCAGACAGCAGTTTTCTGGTACATTTTTCTCCAGTTTCAGCTTATTTTCCCTTGGAAGTCCGTTCTTCAAAATGGTCTCCCAAATACGGGCTAAGTCCTTGTTTATTGCTGGGCCATACTTGGGTTTTTCTGGCATCAAATCCCCTAATGCTTGCAGCACTTTCGGGGATAGAGTAGGCTCAGTGTCTACCTCAGGTGCAGGGTCAGGCTCTGGTAGAGCATCAGTTACAGTCATGGCTGTATTTGTGATATCCGGGTTTACTTCTATTATAACCGGTGGTTCGACACAATCATCTAGTAATTCGATGTCTTGTGGTTCATCATTTTTGCGGTCTGCAAAAAATAGAATTGACCCTGTTTATGTACCATAATATAATTACGTACCCACGCGTAGCCTCTCGGACTACACCATTAGGTAAAAAACTCGTGCGTTTATCTCGTAAACGCCCCGAATTATTTGTTCGCGTCAATGCATCTCGTACATTACCCGCGTGGTACAATAAGCAACGTATTATTTACGCCATGTGAAACACGTTCTACTGTATAAAACGTTTAAAACAATAGTTTTACCTGGTGAAGACAAAATGGACGACTCTGAGTCGGTGTGGTACAGGCGTCGTTTAATTTTTCTTTCTATTCTTCGGATTTTTTGAAGATAATATTCTTTTCCATGTTTTCGCTTCGGCATGATACCTAATGCTAACTTTAAACACACTTTATGTACTTTAAACACTAATAATCTTTGGGAATCACTTTGTGCCTCGGCCTCTGGTTGCCGCGCAAACGTAAAGAAATGACAGATGACGTATAGTTCGGGAATAGTTACACTTGTGCGATTAGTTTTTGCTTTCAGCTCTAAATATGCGTTTGGTTGTCGACTGGCGTGAGGAAGCTGCATTGTAAATAGTATATCGAGAACGAAGCCTAAGTATAATAAAAGATATAAATACAAAAAGTCATGGAAATACCAGAGTGTGTGTGAGTACCGAGAGAAAGTGTATATAAGCGATTTGAGAGTGTATGTGAGATGTTGATTGAGTGAGTGTGGTGAGGGTATGGTTGATGGTATGCAAAAGCAAAAGCAGCTGAGGGTATGAATAGTATATAGATAAAAAATTAAGACAGTCTATCTGAGAGGTATCAACAAATTCTCAGTTCTCTGATAGTCCAAAGTTTTCAAATATGAAGTGACAGAAATTTTACATTTGTGTTTTGTTTGCGGATATATATTAAGGATTTTATTTAAGTTATTATACAGATACGATCCGAGAAAGAAGAAGAAATTACGCGAGTGTGCAGAACTGACAGGTTGTGTTAGGCATACTCTGCCTTTCCGGCGCTTATCCCTATACAGATTCGGATCGTATTGCAACAAGGAGTGTTCTTTAAGCAACGTACGCAATATGAAAGTTTGTCTAACAGTTAGTAAATCCCAGTCTTTAAAAAGGTCTACTGTTGGGAATAGGAAGGGGAGACCGGCGCCAACCTTGACAATGGCACGTTGAGCCCTCTCAACTTCAATAAGGTGGGTCTTTGCGGCACCTCCCCAAGATGTAATGCAGTACTCTATCAAAGACTGGCATAAAGCATCGTAAACCATCTTGATAATCCGCCGTTCCGCTGCGTGTCTAAGGGTTTTAAAGATGTAAATTAACTCACAGAGTCGGGTTGCAAGGACTTTTAAATGCGGTTTGAAGTTCAGGAATTGGTCTATAATGATGCCAAGGTATTTTATATCATCCACTCTTTAGAGAACGGGACAGGAGCAAAAGGAGGTGACGTCAGGAACACAAGAATGACAGTTAATGCTAAGATATGACTGAGGAAGTTGATTGGATCTATGGGCAAAAGTGACATATTTAGTTTTATTAACATTTAGGGCAAGAATATTCGATCGGAGCCATTCGCAAACTCGGTTAAAACCCTTTTGGGCAGTGTCATAGACCTGCTCCCAGCTTTGTCCACTAAAAAAATAAATAGGTATATAAAATTTAAAAAGCACGAAATAAAAGTTAAATAAAATTAATAAAAAAAACCCTCGACACAAACAATATCCTTTAAAATGTAGTAAAATAAAATGTATTGGCCCTTTAAGTTTAATACAAGTTGTTGGTAATATTAGGTCTTTACCTATGAAATTGCCGTTCTGCAGTACTGGCCATTTCAAATCAAAATAATTTTTGTTTGGCTAAGAATTCTAATGTCAAATTAATTTTATTTTAAAAACATGGATTTTTTTTTCCAAAAGTAGTCATTTGTTTATTGATTAGTGTTACATTTTCATCGCATTTCAATCTTTTTCGTCATCATGGATACGTTAAAAATTCGAGTAATTATGGAATATGAGTACCGTCGTGGCAGCAACGCGGCACAAGCGGCACGCAACATCAACGACGTTTACGGAGCTAACACTACAAACCAACGCACCACCTGTTATTGGTTTGCTCGCTTCCGTTCTGGAAATTTTGACCTGAAAAATGAACCTCGCGGTCGTCCGAAGACTTTGGTCGACAATTACGAATTAAAGGCGATTGTGGAAGCTGATGATACACAATCTACGGCTGAATTAGCAGCAGCTTTCGACGTTAGCGTCAAAACAATATTGGTCCATTTGCGTCAAATTGGCAAGGTAAAAAAGCTTGACAAATGGGTGCCCCACGAACTCAATGATCGCCAGCGCGAAGTACGCGTCGAGACGTGCCTTGCACTGCTCAACAGACACACAAATGAAGGAATTTTGAACCGCATTGTTACCTGCGATGAAAAATGGATTCTGTTTGATAACCGCAAGCGCTCAGCAAGTTGGTTGGATCCTGGTTCAGCACCTAAACAATGCCCTAAACGAAAACTTACCCCTAGAAAAGTGATGGTCACTGTTTGGTGGTCTAGCGCCGGTGTGATTCATCACAGCTTCTTACCAAACGGGGTGAGCATTACTGCAGATGTGTACTGTGAAGAACTGAACACAATGATGGAGAAGCTGGCACATCTCCAACCAGCATTGGTCAATCGCTCGTCTCCGCTGCTCCTGCACGATAACGCGCGACCTCATACTGCACAGCAGACGGTCTCCAAGTTGCAAGAACTGGGGTTGGAAGCTCTCCGTCATCCGCCCTACTCACCAGACCTTGCGCCTACAGACTACTACTTTTTCCAGAATTTGGATAACTTCTTGGCGGGAAAAAAATTCAATACCCGAGAGGCAGTACAAAATGCCTTTAAGAATTTGTTGCCTCCCGACCAGCTGATTTCTTTAAGAAGGGCATCAATAAACTGCCACTGCGTTGGCAAAGATGCATTGATTGCATGGGTGATTACTTCGATTAATACAAATAAAAAATACATGAAAAAAATTCGTTTAAATTTTTTCATACAAAACGGCAATTTCATAGGTAAAGACCTATTATTTTGATCCAAGCGTCGTCGCGTCAGGGGGACCGCTCTAACTACAATTTTCCGATTTTTCAGAGTAATAAATAGTAATAGTAAATCGGCGTTCCCACGAGCGTAATAAAATCGCGGCGGGATTTTATCGCGCACTGGATTTTCAACTCTCGTTGTTGAGCTGAGCGTTGAGAATCCAACCTAAAAAAACAGAGTGCATCCCAGCGCGACGAAAAACACACTGTTGGATTTTGAACTCCCGGCGCTAAGCAGAGAGTTGAAAATCCAGTGCGCGATAAAATCCCGCCGCGATTGTATTACGCTCGTGGAAACGCCGACTTATAGTGGTAATAGTAATACTTCTTTATTTCTCCTCACAATGACAAGCTTATTCCAGGTTTCACATATTATTTGTATTAATAAATGCACTATCGTTAACTCAAAAATACTGCACTATTATTTTATAATTTCAACGCTGCAGTAAAACAAAGGAGAGAGCGCACGTGATCCCATTCCCAACGGTACAATATAATTGGCTCCTCCGCGAATGAAATAAACACGAATAACTCTAGAGCGGCAAATAATGTAAAATAACATTAACATTGTAAACTCCAGCTTATTGCCTCACAAGGTAATTTGTTACGCAAAACAGACAGTGCTCATAATGTTACATATTCATTGCTATTGTAAAGAAATATGACAAGTTTGTGTGGTAAGCCAGCTGAAGGTTCTGTACCCAGTAGAAAAGATTTTTCTTTGTGAGTTTCAGAAGTAGCCAGGCTATTAATTTATAAAACACTTCTGTTTTTCTATAAATAAATATCGTAAAATATCCCGAATTAGAAAGGAATTTTCAATTTTCACAGAGAAAACCGTTTCAAAACAGTCATGTATATAATCCCTATGACAGTAAAAAAGGCTAAAGGCACGATCCTGTGCACACACTAACAATAAGTGTTTATTTTATAATATCGCCTTCTTTCTTCGCCCGCGCATGTATTATACATACACCACTATTTTTTAATTAGTACAAATACTTAAAGGGCTTATTAGAGAAGGTCTTGTTATTATCTATGTAAAGTCTCAATAAATAATATTCATAAACAGCAAAGTTATTGGCGTTTGTTGATATCCCAAAATGTCACTCAATGTATGGAAATATTGTACAGGCTATTCATGGTTGTATTTATTTTCTCGCTCTCACATTCGCGTGCTCTCGCTCGTACTTGCCCCGCCTCCAACAGCTATTATCGTATCATAATCATGAATTTACCAATTATGACAAATTTTCGTGGACAATTTTGGTATTTCGTTTTTTTACTTTTGACTACACAAATATGATCAGTAACGGGTACGGATAGAGCCCCATTTTTTTTGTACTAATTAAAAAATAGTGTTGTATAAATCTTCCTCTTGAATCACTCTATCTATCAAAAAAAAAACCGCACAAATTCCGTTGCGTATTATCTAAAAATACATAGGGACATACAATGGGAAGCGTCTTTGTTTTATGTTATGTAATGTTGAGTAATATTTGTGAAAGTTACGTTAGTTTGCGGGGGACTTTGTTTAATAATATTTATGAGCTTGTTTGTTTATTTGTGTGTTATTGGATTTGGATGAAATTTGAGTCATGCGTAGACCATGACCTAGGTTAGGACATAGGATACTTTTTATCACGGTAGTACGTATCCGTGAGAGAATTTCCGACCTAAATACGGTCGAAACCGCGACCAAAAGCTAGTTCTTACTAAAGACCTTCTTAATAGACGAAAAGACATAAAATTATAATTTAACGATTCCATAATTCATACGAAACCCTAATACCCAGTTTGAAATTCTCATAAAATATGGCGCACGACACAATGTAAGACTCACAGGTTAAGTACGCACTTGTAATAACAATTCCTTACAATTTATGAACGAATAAATTCTGTTAAAAAGTATTTAAATTGGTATCTCTGGAATTATACCCCTGTGAACTGTGTGAGGGGGAGGACAGGTGTTTATTGAACATGTGCCTATTATTTTAAATCAGTAGAATTTAATTCGGTTTATTTTACGTGCGTAGTTTCAGAAGAAGAATGCTAATACTATATAGTTCTTAGAGTATTATCAAGAATACATTGATAATATGGCTATAAATATAAAAAATTATAAAAGTAAGATCAAGATTGAAAAATCCATTTGAGGATTATTTTATTTGTCTATTTTTTTTTAAATTAACTTAAATATGTCCTGTCTGCAGATTTTTATCTTATTTAATTAGTAACATTTTGTACCTTTTATAAAGAAAATTAGGTACTACAGGTACCTTGAAACGGTAATAAAACAAAGATAACGCTCTAAAAAGACAATAAAAAAAAACGATACAAAAGTTAAACGAATTAAACAAATAAATTACTCGAGCACGATGTTGTTTTCTGTAATGTTCGCCATGCGCTCCCAGCTATGCGACGGAGACAAATTGTGTAAAGGGACTTTTTCAAATATTTTATCTAGAATATTTTGTTTTATTTGGTTTTATCGTCATTTCATTATGAGATAAAAATTACATTCATTTTCGTTTGCCTAAAGCCTAGGCCGCACACATCGCGTTAACCCGAAGATTCGCGTAATTCGTATGTAGCCAAGTATTCGCGTATACTTCGGAGCTTCGTGCGTAGTCGCAAGGACTTCGCTCCGCTGTCGGCAAACTCTCGCAGATCAAAGCGTTTTATCGCGATGAACTTCGCTTGCGCGGCCACACTTCAGCAGTGTTGCCGTTAGCGTACATTTTACACATTTGACGTACTTTTTAAGCCTCCCATGTGTAATGTGTAATGGGGTTCAGTTTACGTACCTTTTCAACTTAACATCCAAAATTGAAACCGCCGCCAAAACGAGAAAACAATATAGATCTTCGGTCCTAGGTACCGTTGGCCCATGTAGTCACAGACCTATGTACTTAGAGTAATAATTCTATGCCTATGTACGTAATGTAGGAAGTAGCTCTGTCTCGCTTCATCCGAGAGTAGGCAATGAACATTGTATCGTGTATCTGACCGGCCGGGCGCGGAACGTTCACCAAGCGGCCAAGTGACCACAGACACAGACACATACGATACAGAACACACTACTCCTACTCTGTGACTACTCTACTCACAGGGCGCGCTTGTTTGCAAAGAGGATAGTTTTGATAGGTACGGTACATTTTGTTTTGTATTTTTAAGGTGATTGCGCTGTGTAGCCTGCGAAATGATTTTTTTTTTGATTTTTTGCAATTTGCAGGTCCGTGTCATGTTGTATCTTGATCAAAATAAGATACGCGGCAATAAAACATATGTATTCACGTAATCTATACTTATAATAAATCTGTAGAGAGGTCAATTCTGTACATGATATATATTTTCAAAATAACTATCAGGGGGTAATTAGTGATCGATACTGATGCCAAAAATGCAATCAGTAAAATTTTTGTCTGTCTGTCTGTCTGTCTGTCTGTCCGTCTGTCTGTCTGTCTGTATGTTCCTTATAGAAACAAAAACTATTCGACGGATTTTAACGAAACTTGGTACAATTATTCTTCATACTCCTGGGGAGGTTATAGTATACTTTTCATCACGCTACAATCAATAGGAGCAGAGCAGTGAAGGGAAATGTTGGGAAAACGGGAGAAGTTGCTCCATTTTTTAAGCTTCCGTCGCGTGTGCAGCCTTAATGGTTAAAGCTACATAGACATCATTTATGACGGAAATGTTCTACATAAAATTATCTAAAAAATATCCCACAACAGCATATGTCTATCTTTTATGGTTGACTCACAATAACACGTGTAACTCCCGATAGCTTAGCAGTCCAATACATTAACTTAATAACATACAAGGAGTTACACGCTGACGGAGTCGCGGGCACAGCTATTAATAATAATATTCTGTGGTTCCTTATTGCGATATTTTTCAACAGTATTGTGGATTGACATATTATATTTCCCTACTAAAATACGAAAGTTAATCTGTCTGTTACATCAAAACCACTGAACCGTGAGGAAGGACATATGGTACTTTTTTACGAAAAACGACGGAAACGCGGACGAAGTCGCGGGCAAAAGCTAGTTTTAACCATAAAAGTCATCAATACATCTCTCTAAGTTAGATTTCGTGCAGATTCGTCAAACGAACGAAATCTAACGAATCTGCACGAAATTTAACTTAGAGAGATGTACTGATGATTTTTATAGGTAAACTTATATAAATACATAAGTTTTATTGTTTGATCAAGATACAACCTGACACGGACCTGCAAATTGCGAAAAACCCAAAAATAAACGAATTTCGCGGGCTACACAGCGCAATCACCTTAAAGCGAAAGCGCTAGGATAGCCCGCGAAATTCAAAATTTCTTACGTTTTTTGCAATTTGCAGGTCAGTGTCAGGTTGTATGTTGATTAAAATATGATTCGCGGCCGTATGGTTTTACAGAATTATAATCTTTAGAATCAGCAATACAACTCCATAAGTTAGAATTGACCTCAAATCTAGCGATTTCATGAAATCATGAGGTTTGAGGTAAATTCTAACTTATGGAGTTGTATTACTGATTCTAATGATTATAATTCTGTAAAACCATATTAGTTACGCCCGCGAATCATATTTTAATCAACATACAACCTGACACTGACCTGCAAATTGCAAAAAACGTAATCAAATTTGAATTTCGCGGGCTACCATAACGCATCCTCCGAAAGAATTCAATGAGTCATTCAATCATATAACTCGGGAATGTTTTTATATAATATTAGCTGACCCGCCAGACTTTATCCTGTCAAAATTACGATTTAATTTTTTTCCTATTTTTTTCTTCTTTTTAACGGTATGAAATATACTTTACGACTATTCTCATAACTACCAAATATGCATAAAAAAAACATAAAAAAATCGGTCGAGCCGTTTCGGAGGAGTGCGACCACAAACACAGTGACACGAGATTTTTATAATATTAGTTAAGTAAGTAAGTTTTCTCACACCTAGAATCCAAAAAATAGAACTTCTGCTGGCGAGCAGGCAGTGTCTCCCTGTCTCGCAATGAATATTGCGAAAGGGCGAGAGAAGCAGTAGTGAGTGATTTTAGTAAAACCATTGCTTATGTACCTTTTTAACCCAAAATGTACGTTTTCAGAGCTGGATATGTACCTTTTGGGAACTCAGTTGCGGCAACACTGCACTTCAGTCGGCCCCCACCCTTCGTGCGTAGTGGACGTGTTAAGTTAAACTACAGTGCATAATATAGCTGAAGCCGTAACATTGATTGGAGTAATGAATGAATAGTTATCATCCACTTCCTCCTTTTGCTTGCTTTTAATTTGTTTTTTACATTACATAAATTTAAAAAATAATTATTTGCTGCCATAAAATACAGAGCAACCGCGGCGTCCATTTTGTTTTTTGCGTTTGTACATCGCTCGTACATCACGATAAACTTGACAACACGCACTATGTGGCCGCGCAGCTTCGCTGTAGACCGAAGACGAAGTTTATCGCCCGAATGTCATCGCGATGTGTGCGGCCTAGGCATAATGCTAATAAATACGATGACAAGTAAAGGTCATCGCACACATACTAAGCACCGGATCGGCAATACCTCATAACCTCACCTCATCGGCTCGACTTGAGGCGATCCCGTACAGTGCTATAATATCGTCGCTAACCTAAGTGACGTAACTGATTCGAAGAAAATTGTACAGGGCAAGCTATTTTTCTTTTTTGTTTGTAAACTGTAGATAAATAGGTCTTGATTTTTGCATTATCATGGGGACCGTAAGGCACAGGTACAGATACGGCGATTCGACAGATCGATTCGACTTGGAAAATGTGTCAAATTACTATAGTTAGGTCGGCTATCGGCTCAGTGCAAAATTTCTGATACGTCAGTTAGTTAAATTAGCAACGATATGTGTGCGTTAACCGACGAAAAACCTGAAGGAAATTGGTAACTATAGATCGAACACTATAAGGGCGGATTTCAATTTCAAGTTAAATTCGCCTAAATAGATAGATTGATAGGTAGATTACATGAAATTAACATAACAAGTACCAGTCAACAGAAATCTGCTCGGGTGAAAATAGAGAAAACGTTTTTTTTTTTTAAATTTTCCCAGATAAGAGACTTTAGATCATCCCTATATTAGGGGTTTACGGGGGCGAAAAATTGCACTGACATTCTCAGGGTTAAAAAGTTAGGAAATGACCTTGCCCACGTCCCTAATCGATTTGATCCATACTTCCAGGGACACCCTGAATCATCTTGAGATATAATATTTTATCGCTCGTCATACTTTTTGTACGAGACTGTTCACACTGTGCTATAATATATATTACATCTCATTCATAGATACCTCAAGATGTAATAGGTGTATATTATATCCCATAGTGAAAAGCCGGCTTTACACCCTATTTCCGTCGGGGGATAAAAAACAAATGAATTTTTAATCAATCAATCAATCAATCATTTATTTGCTAAAATCTAATAGACTTAAAAAAATTAATATGTACAAGTATAATACAAAAAGGAGGATTTTTCGATGCCCCATGATTTCCCATCATAGGGCATCGAAAAATTCATCCGCATCACTGTCGAAAGGAAAGGTGCCCAAAAGGCTGGCAGCATTGCCACGTTGTATGGAATGCTAATTCTTTGTCCAAAAAATAGACCAGCCCTTTGGTCACGTGTAGAGTCGACCAACCGTTTGGCGATGTCCCGAAAAACCAAAAGGGCACTCGGACCCCATGGCCCTAGTGTTTCAACCCCAAACGGCTCGAACATATAAGTCCCAATAAGATTGGAGTATTTGCGCCGTTTGAGGTTTTCCGCACCTGCAGCAGCTGCCCCAGCACAGCCTACCGTGCTAGGAAGATGGGATGGCGCAAGGGTGTCGACACACGTTGCATCCCACACCAAAGGCCTACCTAACTTCCTACTTCATTTATTTTGTAAAACATAGGTATGATTGCAGATAGTGTATAAAAATAAGTGCGCTATGTTTTGCCAATATATGGCGTACAAAATTAACACAAATAAGTATTACAATAAGGTGGCATGTCAATAGTACATTTAAAAAATAATAATTCAATTCAAAATATGTCAAAAACCGATCATTACAATTTAAAAAAAAAACACATTCATAATAAAGCAATAACTAAAATCATAAGCGTTTAATTAGCAAGTCGGAATCGTCATACCTCTGTTTATCAGCAGTAAACTCAGTAATTGAATATGAAAGTACATTCTCTAACTAACTCTTTCACTAGAAGCTCATTACGTTTTTAATATTTCAAACGAAACATATTCTGATACAAATAATGTTGTTATTTCGTTAAGTAAACTCAGTAATTGAATATGAAAGTACATTCTCTAACTAACTCTTTCACTAGAAGCTCATTACGTTTTTAATATTTCAAACGAAACATATTCTGATACAAATAATGTTGTTATTTCGTTACGTGGGCGTCGTTGCGTTGCCGCGAGCAATGCGACGCGACGTGTACTAATGAAACTTTCTATGTTTCATTCCTCCTTACAGATGTATTTTTTTATTAAAAAGTATAATTACATAAACCACGATTCTATCAAGAATTAAAATATTCTGATATTTGGCTGCTACTGAGGAATACGTAACAGAAAGACATTACCCTCCTTCTGCTGGACTCGGGTACAAACTGTTGGGCACGCCACAATTGCGGCGATAAGTCCCCTCTTTGAGGAGTGGTTAGAGCGGCGCCACGGCGTCCTCACCTTCCGCCTGACGCAGGTCCTCACCGGACACGGTTGTTTCGGGAGGTTCCTGTTTCGCATAAGGCGGTAGGCAACTGAAGGAACACGGGTGGGTTTTAGTCAGTAAAAGTCTGACACGCCCTTCCGCTCCACCCAGAGCGGGAGAAGTTATTTGATGATTTCCCACCCTCAAAAAAAAAAAAAAAAAAAAAAAAGGGTACAAACTGTCAAAATTACCTGACTTTGATAATCATGTAATCTTGGTAATCCTTTGGCAGCCGAGACTCCAACAACCTGCAGGGAGGTATTTGTCGGAGGTAGTATTTCTTATAACATAAGTACTTGATGGCGACGACAAGAGAACGTTTTGAAGCATTTTGTGATTATGTAAATAAAGTCAAATATGTTGATGTACTTTTAAGTGTAAGCAATTTGTATTAAAAAAAAATACCGTTCCCTCTTATCTCCGAAGTTTGAAAAAAAAAATCTTAAATTATTGTATGTGATAGAAGTTTAAGTAAAGATTACAGTAAAAATTAAACGGTGTCTATAAATAGCATATTTTTTCTGAAATTATTAACAAAAATACATAATTATATAAGATTGTACGGCACCCTCAGTGCGCGAGTCCGACTCGCTCTTGACCGGTTTTTATTACTATAGATTAAGTCAATTTTGTTATACAGGGTGTAAGGGACAGCCCTCCGCAAACTGATAGGGTGAATTCAGTATGTCATACTAAGATGACCGGTACATGAATTTTTTTCAGGAACGTTATGGGAATCCAATAAACCTGATTTGTTTGTGTTTTTGTGCACAAATCGGAGCGTCTATTACTGGTTGGGAGGGGTAGGTAATAGGTATGCGGTGACTTCGATGAACTCTGTAGCTAGACAGAAAGTGAACAGCTGATTTCACGCGTCGTTGGTAAGAGTATTTCAACATCCATTGCTGGTTTTTTTTTTGTTTTTTTTTTACATAAATGGAGTGCTGCGAACAAACAATGCAATTTTACATTGAAATAATGAAAATGTAACTGAAAAAAAATTTGAAAAAATGAAAATTTTCCTGAGAAAATTTCCGGCGAAAATTTACATTTATTTTTTTTAGTTATAAACTCTACTGTAAGCTGATAATTAATCATTGATTAAACAAAGTTAACACCCCAAAATACTCCCTTAATTAAGTAAAACATATAGCTTACGATCGCTCACCCACACACACACAGACAAATGGAAAGCGCCGCGAGCAGGTTGCAACCTGTCGGGACCAATTTCCAACTTGTCCAAAGTATCCAAGACTCACTTTCACGCTATTGACCGAAAACTCTTAAATATTTAGTTTAAATATTACGAACACCCGCTACTTATACCATGCTAATCTAAATATAAAAGAAAGTCGTGTAGTTACACTATTTATAACTCAAGAACGGCTGGACCGATTTGGCTGAAAATTGGTGGGGAGGTAGCTTAGAACCAGGAGACGGACATAGAATACTTTAAAAAAAAAACGGAAACGTGGTATAACAACGGCTGGTCCGATTTAGATGAAATTTTGTGTGTAGGTATATTTGAATGGGTTCCTGGATGGTTTGAAAACACAATTGGACCCGGTAGGTGGCGCTGCAGTCGGGCTCTAGGATCGTTCTGACAGGACAACGTCTGTCGGGTCCGCTAGTACTGATACTGACATAAAACACAATTGGACCCAGTAGGTGGCGCTGCAGTCGGGTTCTAGGATTGTTCAGACAGGACAACGTCTGTCGGGTCCGCTAGTACTGATACTGACATAAAACACAATTGGGCCCGGTAGGTGGCGCTGCGGTCGGGTTCTAGGATCGTTCAGACAGGACAACGTCTGTCGGGTTCGCTAGTACTGATACTGACATAAAACACATTTGGACCCGGTAGGTGGCGCTGCAGTCGGGTTCTAGGATCGTTCAGACAGGACAACGTCTGTCGGGTCCGCTAGTACTGATACTGACTAGGACATAATTATCCTCCGACCGTTGTCAGACTGTGTCAATTTAATGACCAGCAATGCTGTTTTCACATTACCATAATAATAATGTAGGTATCAATTTAATGATCAGTTTTGTTGTATTTACAACTGCTATATTGTCAATTTGATGACCAGGACTTCGCCTGCAGCTTAATCCGAACGTTGTCAAACTGTGTCAATTTAATGACCAGCAATGCTGCTTTGACATTACCATAATAATAATGGAGGTATCAATTTAATGATCAGTTTTATTGTATTTACAACTGCTATATTGTCAATTTGATGACCAGGACTTCGCCTGCAGTTTACGTGGAAGTAAATGGCCTCCAGTGTAACCGGATGCAGCATATGGAGCGAATGCCTATCTGACCTCCACAACCCAGTTACTGGGTAATAATGCAATACTTCTTGGTAACCGACTCCCTGCTGCTCCTCATCAGACCCGTACATATCTCCCAGCAACCTGCATGTCCTCGCATCATAGGCTTGAGCATTCTCCCGGCACCCGGCACCATCACTCCTATTCTTTGTTCTTCTATGTTCTTACTGTTTATCTTCAATATTGCACCTTCTATTTTCTTTGCTCTTCATTATAATTATGTTACCATTCAATGGTAAAAAGTAAAAAACACTGGCCATGGGTCGCCATGGGTGACGTGGGTATTAAATAAAGAGAACTGTTTGGTTCTACAATCGATGTAATAATGCTAATTAATATTTGCGCAGTTACAGTTATATAGGATTAGGCGAGCTGCACACTACAACTGGTTGTCAGACCTTTCGGCCTCTGACGCCCCGCAAGGACCGTCAAAGACTCACGAACGACAGCCGGGACCAACGGCCCAACGCGCCTTCCGAGGCGCGGAAGAATCTCGGTACGCAAAGGTGGTAACCAATCCACGTATCAACCCCGGCAAGCGCAGCTGAACCTGATCGATCGACCTGCATACGGCTGTTATTACTAGCTTACCCATTTATTTAGGCTCCACTGGTTATTATTAGAGTTCGAGTCACCAACCAATCATTAATTGTGTTTGAAGTTGGTATTTCAAACTAATTAGGTATTTACTAAGAAACACCTCTGCCTATACTTTGAATAATATTAAGTATGATGTTTGAATTTTTACAAACAAACATATAGAGTTAAGACACTACTCGCACATCATATCTGACTACGCAATCGTGATCCACACCTCACTTTAAAATTAAAGTAGGTCATAAAATACACGAACTTATTTAGGTAATAGCCAGCACTAACAATTATCTACTATTGAAACAATTTAAAACCTTAATTGTGAAATCTTATTTAGGCGTAAAAGAGTATACTTTTTTAACCTTTATTGTAAATTAAATAAGTATGTAACACAGTTCAACATTTGCACTCAAATGTAAACATATCTACAAGAATATTAGCCGTTTAAACTAATTTACACATTTTATGCGATAAACATTTGCCTACCAGCAGGTAGGACACTAAATGGCGGATTGTGTTTGTACTAAGCCAAATATTATCACACGTGTGAGAATTCATTTAGTGCGTATTCGTAAATAAAATTGATAATTCATAAAAAATTACCAGTGCAGCGGCGTTCGACGCCATGCCGAAGTAACGAGTCATTCATGGCACATCTTCGCGTAAACAAATTTAACATTCAGTTATCACCACTGTTGCACCGTTACAACTAACGTATTTATCTTTCAATAGGTAAGCAATTTCATGAAGCTAAGGAATTAAAATGTGTTGCGGCATAATAGTATCATTGTAATATACCTAGTAAAGTTTTTTTTTTCTTTTAAATTTTTTATCTCGCCACACTCACATTTACCTCCTTTTTTTTTTTTTTTTTTTTTTAATAGATCACTTTACTTACAGTTTGTTTTATCCTCGTCGCCAAATGTAGTAGCTAGTATAGCTACTCAATACTTTACTGGTGTTTGGCTCGCCTACACACACAGCACCCGTGCTTGCGGGCCGGCGGCTGGACTTGGAATGCCTCCCCACCCGCCTGCACCTCGCACCTTGTGACGTATGCGCTCGAGACAAACTATAAGTATATCTACATATACTACACTGATACTGACATAAAACACAATTGGACCCGGTAGGTGGCGCTGCGGTCGGGTTCTAGGATCGTTCAGACAGGACAACGTCTGTCGGGTCCGCTAGTACTGATACTGACATAAAACACAATTGGACCCAGTAGGTGGCGCTGCAGTCGGGTTCTAGGATCGTTCAGACAGGACAACGTCTGTCGGGGCCGCTAGTACTGATACTGACATAAAACACAATTGGACCCAGTAGGTGGCGCTGCAGTCGGGTTCTAGGATCGTTCAGACAGGACAACGTCTGTCGGGTCCGCTAGTACTGATACTGACATAAAACACAATTGGACCCGGTAGGTGGCGCTGCAGTCGGGTTCTAGGATCGTTCAGACAGGACAACGTCTGTCGGGTCCGCTAGTTCTGATACTGACATAAAACACAATTGGACCCGGTAGGTGGCGCTGCAGTCGGGTTCTAGGATCGTTCAGACAGGACAACGTCTGTCGGGTCCGCTAGTACTGATACTGACATAAAACACAATTGGACCCGGTAGGTGGCGCTGCAGTCGGGTTCTAGGATCGTTCAGACAGGACAACGTCTGTCGGGGCCGCTAGTACTGATACTGACATAAAACACAATTGGACCCGGTAGGTGGCGCTGCAGTCGGGTTCTAGGATCGTTCAGACAGGACAACGTCTGTCGGGGCCGCTAGTACTGATACTGACATAAAACACAATTGGACCCGGTAGGTGGCGCTGCAGTCGGGTTCTAGGATCGTTCAGACAGGACAACGTCTGTCGGGGCCGCTAGTACTGATACTGACATAAAACACAATTGGACCCGGTAGGTGGCGCTGCAGTCGGGTTCTAGGATCGTTCAGACAGGACAACGTCTGTCGGGTTCGATAGTTTAGAATAAAAGAGGAGTTTTGATAAAATCCATAAATACTCTCTCGTCTTTATAAAATTAAAACGTCAGAAAAATTCCTTTCTTACTAGAGCCCCTTTGAGCTCAAAGAAGCCCCTGCAAATGCTGTTAGTGATACTTGTCAGGAAAGAGATAGGAACAGAACAGATCAAACGGGTTGCTGCTTTGAGCGTACAGGCTCTCTGCCGACCGCCTTTGTTTAGAGGTAAAAATATGATCCATAGCTGAGGTACAGGTGATTTGAGAACTGTGTGGTCAGCTGTTGGTAACGGTTGTCAAACGAATGTCTCTGACAGCAAAGGTAGTGGAGTCAAAAGGCACAATGTTCCAACTGTAACGTACGAGTAACATCGCCTCTTTGCGAGAAAAACTTAACATTTCAGAAAGGTGTTTCTTATTATTATTCGATAATAGAATCTTCTTGTGTATTTTTTAAAAGTTTAATAGATAACTCATTTAACGTGAAAACATTAATTTAATAGTCAAATTTTTTTTAAAGTTTACGTATCGCTTTCCGCAAAATCGTCGCTTCGTCGCTTCTATCACTATCGCTTCCTGAATTTTTCGAGATAGCACGTTTTTCTCGCAAAGATGCGACATTGTAATAGTGTTGCCCAGTGGTTTCACAGCGGTGATTAGTGAACTTGAAATGTAAATAAAATTGAAGTGTCTATTTGTAATGTCACAATAACAGCTTTTTACTAAATGCTTATGAAAGTATATCCGGTGCTTATAACAAAAAAAAAAACAGTATTTAAAATTTTTGTTTGTCTGTCTGTTCCAGCTAATCTCCGAAACGGCTGGATGGATTTTCACTGGCAGATAAGATAATTTTCAAAGTAGCTACTTTTATTTTATAAAAAGAATTAGTGTTCCACGCAAAAAAATTAAAAGTCGTGAAATTGACAAATTCCGATTCAAATAGGGGAGTGTTGACATCCACGCGGGCGAAGCCGCGGGCAACAGCTAATCTTAATTAAAATCTGCATCTGTTCAGATTTAAATCAATGTAAATTCATTGGATTTTAAAAAAGTACATAAGAATACATTTCAGTTGTAGTTTTAGTACACTAATTCGTCAACCCGAATTCCTAAGTAGGTCTATCTGGGTTTATAAATTATAAATATTTTTACGGTTATATACCGGCCCTACCTTGGCCCTACCGGCCTTATTTTACATTAATTATCTTACATTCGATATCTTCTTCTCATTTCAATCCCGATTTAAAAGCTATGAATATTAAACTTGAGAATTTCATCACAGAAAACAGAATCTCTTAAAAACTTGAAATCGTAAATCTAACCTGTCTCTTTCACACATTTTCATTTGAATGAAACAGCAATTTCATTTGAAGGGGATCAGATCTTTTATAAATTTTTTTCTTCATGTATCTACACCAACCTGCGTAAAATAATGTTAGTCGTTTATAAAGAAATTCAGTAATTAATGTTAATGTGTGTAAAAATTATGATGAGGAGCTCGTGGCTAAGTAATAACAGCAGCACGAGTCGATCCATCAGGTTAAGCTACGCTTGCCGGGGTTGGTCCGTGGATGGGTGCCCATCTTTACATACCGAGACTCCTCCGTGCCTCGGAAAGCACGTTAAGCAGTTGGTCCCGGCTGTCATTAGTGGATCTTTACAGTCGTTACGGGTCGTCATAGGCCCGAAAGTCTGACAACCAAACTTACCAAGCGGGTTTTATCCGGTTACTGGGTTGTGGAGGTCAGATAGGCAGTCGCTCCATGTAAAATACTGGCATTCGACCCCAACATAATTGGGAAAAGTCTAAGGCAGATTGATTGTATTTTGTATGTAAAAATTATGCTGGTGCTAACACATTACCCCAGCTTTATACAAGGACAACAATTTAACTATAATTCATTAAATCAATCTGTAATCTTAAAGTGCCTCCACGGGGAAAGTAAGAGCTTATGGAGAAATGTTTCCATTTTTTCTAGTTTTAATGATCATCAAGATATTGATAAATGATTAATCGTTCGTCAATAAATATTTAGACTATCCTAACAACGTGACATACTTGTCAAAAATTTTATATACAGGGTGGCCGGAACATTGACGTCCAAAAATAAAATTTCGGTCCCTCGTATCGTGGGGTATTCGAATCACCCCCATGTATGTTCCGCGACTTTTCATAGTTTTCGAGTTATGAATTTTTTTCTGAATGTTTGAAAATTTTCGACCTGACCAACCTAAAAAAATTCTAAAAAAAAAGTAGAGGGTTTTATCGAGTTTCTTTTTTTGCAACTGAATTTTCATAAGTAGTACTTTTATGCATAAAATAATCAGCTTCGTAACTGTGATGAAAGTTATGAAAATGTTGATCTAAAGTGAAAAATTTACGTTCGGTAAATTATGACTCAAATTTTCAACTTTAAATTAAAAATCTTAACAGGTGACTTCATAATTCCTAAGTAGGCTTCAAGAATGCGCCAGACTCTCAGCTTTCATAATCATAAAAAAAATGAAGTACTTAATAGGGCTACTTTGTTTAAAATCGGCCTTCAAAGACAGCGAGGTGGAAAAATTCTTAAAATTACCCATCTGAGTAATTATTTTTTTTTTGCTATTTTCTCGTTCCTAAGGTTAATTAATGATAAGAATACTGAAAACTAACCAACAAATAGTTTCAGAGTTGGGTAAGAAAAGTTTTACATAAAAAGTGGTTTTGAATAAAACACAGATGATAATGTGAAAAAAGTACTTAATTTATTTTTAACATTTACAAAAGGTTTTCAAAGTGGCCACCACCAGCAGCAATACACATTCTACACCTACGTAAGAAATTGTCTGGCAATCGTCTAAAAGCGTCTCTGTTCTCTCTCACAACACGTTCAGCTTCTGCAATCAACTGCCTCAGCTCTTGTTCACTTGAACAGTCTCGGGCGTATGCTATTTCCTTGTAATAGCCCCAAATAAAGAAATCGATGGGGTTGAGATCAGGTGAGCGTGGAGGCCACCTAATTGGTCCGCTGCGTCCGATCCATCTGTTGGGGTATGTTTCATCTAAGTAATTTCGGACCTGGGTTGCATAGTGACACGGGCGCCGTCATTTTGCAACACCATGGTTCGTCTGAGTTCGAGATTCACATCTGCCAGCAACAATGGAAGTTCATTTTCCAAAAAGTTTTTGTGTTTCTCCATCAAGTCTGGACGGCAGTTCAAACGGACCAATTAGTTCGCCATTGAGGATACCAGACCACAAGTTACCGCTGAAGCGATGTTGAAATGTCGAAGCTCTCACTTCGAGTGGATTTTCATTCGCCCACGTGTGGTAATTATGAATATTGAATATAATGTGGTTAGTTTTCAGTATTCTTATCATTAATTAACCTTAGGAACGAGAAAATAGCCAAAAAAAAATAATTACTCAGATGGGTAATTTTAAGAATTTTTCCACCTCGCTGTCTTTGAAAGCCGATTTTAAACAAAGTAGCCCTATTAAGTACTTCATTTTTTTATGATTATGAAAGCTGAGAGTCTGGCGCATTCTTGAAGCCTACTTAGGAATTATGAAGTCACCTGTTAAGATTTTTAATTTAAAGTTGAAAATTTGAGTCATAATTTACCGAACGTAAATTTTTCACTTTAGATCAACATTTTCATAACTTTCATCACAGTTACGAAGCTGATTATTTTATGCATAAAAGTACTACTTATGAAAATTCAGTTGCAAAAAAAGAAACTCGATAAAACCCTCTACTTTTTTTTTTAGAATTTTTTTAGGTTGGTCAGGTCGAAAATTTTCAAACATTCAGAATAAAATTCATAACTCGAAAACTATGAAAAGTCGCGGAACATACATGGGGGTGATTCGAATACCCCACGATACGAGGGACCGAAATTTTATTTTTGGACGTCAATGTTCCGGCCACCCCGTATATGTCACATTTTTACGATCGGTTTTAATGCTTTATTAAACAGCAGAGCACTTATCTTTTTGTTTATATACAATAGTACCTACTAAAGTAAATGACTAACTAACTATACAAATGCCAACCCTTTTCCCAGCTATGTTGGGACTGGATGCAGTTGAATACCAGCATTTTACATGGAGTGACTGCTTATAGATCTGACTTCTACAACCCAGTTACTGGGCAATACGATACCCCTTGGTAAGACTGGTTGTCAGACTTTCGGGCTTCTAACGACCCGTAACGACTGTCAAAGATCCACGAATGACAGCCGGGACCAACAGCTTAACGTGCTTTCCGAGGCACGGAGGAGTCTCGCTATGTCAAGATGGTCAACCATCCACTGACCAACCCCAGCAAGCCTAGCTTAACCTGATGGATCGACCCGTGCGGCTTTTATTACTTAGCCACGAGCTCCTCCAAAATACTACCGTACCAAAATACTAATTAACCTCTCCAATTCCTTCCGCCTCGCCAGTTCAGCAAATTACCGAAAATGATAGCGTGTACCAGGAATGAACAACAACAGTCGTTCTGACTGAGAGGGAGACTAACATGGAGTATTTACGGAAACAAATTAGATGTGTTTGTTTATGTACATAGATGTTTTCATATGTGTGTTTTTGTATGCTAAAAGTTGCTGATGGAAAGTCGTTATGGCTTCTTAAACCTGGGTTTTTGTAAGAAAGTGGTGTCGTCAGGTCGTCACAATTATAGCGGACGCAAAATGACGGTTGTCCAAATATAGAGCGTGTATTGCACTTGTTTAAAACATTATCAAAATAATTTGAAAAACATTGTTAAAAAATGTTTGTCAAATTAGTTTCTTAATGATTTAAACAAGTGCGACAATAAAGGAAAAGAAATTAAACAAGATTTTTTCTCTGTATATTATCTAGGACCAGAGTCCTTGTCAAGAGGAATCGAACGAGCCGAAATTTCTTGTCTTGTTTTCTTGTCGTCTTTAAACGTAATGTGCTACTGAAATTACATTTGACATTTCAGTACCTACATACTCGTACACGTACGATCTGTTACTGAAAAGAATTTTCATCAAGAAATTTAATATAATTAATAAAATTAATTTTATTTCTTTCAACTCTACGTCCGGCGGCTGTTTGAAAACTCAACAATCTTAAACTTACAAAAGAAACTTAATGTTGGCGAAAAAAATAATTAGTTTTCTTAGGATGGGACGGGTTATTGCTAAGAGTGAATTTAACTATGTAAGTATGTGTTAAATGGGAAAATAATTAAGTGAGTAAATTCTTAAAATCAATAATTAAATCTGACAAGTGGATGCAAACAAATTATAAATTACTATAAGAGTGAAAGAAGACCAACGCGCACGAAGGGTTCCGTACCATATTATATGTTTAACAATCGCAAAGATAACTTTTTACTTATTTTATAATGATACTGTGAATAAATATTATTACAAGGTTATTTTTTTGCAGTTGCAGAAAATCAGCCATGTTTAAACAAAATACCTTATGAATCGCCGTTTTCAGTATTGTTGATTAAATACAGTATTCATGGTACTTACATGGAATAAAGAAGTTTCAAATTCCTAATTTGTTGAATTGTTGCGCTAGAGCTCGTACAAAAATTGTCTAAAATTTACAACTTTTACGGCCCCCTATTTCTTAATTTTAAAAGATAAAAAAAAAAATGTTTGTACTCTACTCAATGAGTTCTAGACGATGACACCCCACATAACACATAATCAGCCTATAATGTTCCCACTGCTGGGACACAGGCCTCCTCTCGGTGAGAGGGAGTGGGCCGTAATCCACCACGCGGGCCAAGTGCGGTTTGGTAGATGTCACATGTCTTCGAATTTTTGGTTCTAGGACATGCCGGTTTCCTCACGATGTTTTCCTTCACCGTTTTGAGAGCAGCGGTGATGAAATAATGGCATGACACCCCACATGCTAAATTTAAAATTTTTATTTTTTTTTCAAAATGAAAAGTTTATTGTATAGGGACCGACCCCTTAAATTTTTAACTTTGCTTTATTTTTATTATTTGTTTTTAAAGCCGTAATAGACAGCGGAGGCTTAGTAAGTTTGTAGGTACTGGGCTGTACGTGTGGTTGTCTGATTTCATGGATTTTAGTTTTCTTGCGCGGAACCGTAATTATTTTTCTAAAATGAAAATAGCCTAAGTTACTCCTTAAAACATCAGCTATATGTCGTCAAAATCGGTGAAAATTCGTTTGGCAAGTTTCCTAACTTGACTCAAAGTACCATTTTTTTAATCGGACTGCGCTTTAAAATTCTTCTATACAAACTTTAACATCCCTAAACCTCATTTGAGGCGTAGTTTTGAAAAACTAATCATGACAAACATTATTACTTACTTATGCAAGTATTTGTGCTAAGTTTCAAGTTCATTAACCAAATTAATAAGATTTTTCATATAAACTCTATCTCTGTTTTCACGAACACAGATACCTACCTAAAGAATTTCAAAAAACGTCTGGTATGTTTCCATAACTTGACTCAAACATTATTTACACCAATGTTAGAGTTAATCAAGCCCCCAATAAAATCCTCCGCTATAAAATTAACTTTTCACCCCTTAGGGTTAGATTTTTGGAAAACCCTAAGACACGTTAGTCTTAATTTTTGGTCCCAAGTATAAAAACTGAGTTTTGAGTTAATCGGACCGCGTGTTAAAGTTCCTCCATACAAACTTTGACACCCCCAATCCCTCCTTAGGGGGTAGTTTAGGAAAACTAAAAATGATAAACTTTATAATTTACTTAGATGAATATTCGTGCTAAGTTTCAAGTCTATTAACTCAGGGGATAGGATTTTTCATACAAACTTTCATCCCCTGTTTTACCCCCTTAGGGATGGAATTTCCAAAAATCCTTCCTTAGTGGATGTTTACACTATATAAGGTATTTATGTGCAAAATTTCAAGTCTCTAGGTCCATTGGTTTGGGCTGTGCGTTGGTATATTAGTCAGTGACTCAGTCAGGACTTTGATTTTTTTATATATATAGATTTACCATGTTATTTTAAGACCACAGACTTCTTATAGGTTTTCCTGTAATCTACAGGTATAGAACTAATTTCTATATTTTTTTCAAAATTTTAGGCTCAGTAGTTTCGGAGATAAGGGGGGGGGGGGGAATGGTCAATTTTCGTCTATTTTCTTAAATAACTTTAAAACAATAAATTTTAAAATTATTAAAAAAATATATTTGAGACCCTCATAGTAAGCCCTTTCATTTGATATGTCATTCAATACAGTTTACAAAACTTTTTTTTTTAATTTTCTTATTTTCCCCCTAAAAGTGACTCTCATATTCAAAATTCATATATTTACTTTAGCTGTACGTGTTTGGGTCACAGAAATCCATATGTGTACCAAATTTTAACTTAATCAGTCCATTAGATTCGGAGCAAATTGGCTGTGACAGACGGACAGACGGACAGACAGACAGACACACGAGTGATCCTATAAGGGTTCCGTTTTTTCCTTTTGAGGTACGGAACCCTAAAAAACGATAAATGTACTGTGAGAAAGAGAAACAGAGTGACTAACGAGATGACTAATAGAGAAGTATGGAAGAAAGATACATGTTGCGCCGACCACAAACAGATTTGGATAAGGGCAGGAGAATGATGATGAAATGGATGCAAATCATTTGTCTCCCACTAGCATTTCTTTGCAAAAAACTTGTTTGTTCACACCCTAGTTGTAAACAAATAACATTGTATAAATCTCTTAAACAGAACGGCAACGTTGCATGCGATTGTTAACCTAATTGGTTGGTGTCAGTTTTTAATAAACTAATGCATCGTTGCCATTCCGCACACAGACTTACAACAATGTTTCCTTGTGTGGTCGAAATATTCTGATGGGAGTTTCTTTTGTTTTATTTTCGTGGACTACGAAATTGGAGTTTCAAACAGACAGACTGACCAGGGGAAATACACAATGCATTTAGGTACTTGTTTTGTAACTGGTGAAATGTGAGTGTACTGTAGGTACCTCTGCCCACCGCTTCGGGAAGCAAGGCGTGATGTTTGTTTTGTATAAGCAGTATTATTTGCATTTAGCTACTATGCCAAGCGATTTGTCTCGTTATTTAAAAAGGAAAACGAGTCGTACTCGAGTCGTTTAGGACAATGGCTAAAACTTACAAACTATTATTATTAATTATATTTGAATGTTTTATTAATTAGGCATTTAATTTTATTTATTAAGAGAATAATAGGTATTCACCAACAAACTGTGGGTTATGGCCGGTAGTTTTTACCTAAATCCCTCGTAAATAAACAGCCTTTCCCGTGACATGATTTCCCAACCGCAAGAAAGATCCATAGGCGTAATCATAAAAAAACCGCCCAAGTGCGTGTCAAACCACGCACAGTGAAGGGTTCCGTAGTTGAATAGAATTTATGCCAAAAACAATCTAAACATTGTAATCTCAAAAAAATATATTTTTACGTGATAAAATTACAAATTAACAATTTTTGGACTTTTCCTTTACTCGTGCTGTGAGACCTTGCTTCTTGCCAAATTTTATGATTCTAGGTCAACAGGAAGTACCCTATTGGTTATTATTTCCTTGCGAGTATCAAAATATGTCGCATAAATGGCCGTATTTTTTTATTGCGTTGACTTGGAAGCTTGATTTTTTAGAACTCTAAGGGACCAGACGTATTTGATATTAATTTATACCTCCACGCATTCCTAAGAAAAAGGGTCTTGACAGACAGACAACGAAGTGATCCTATAAGGGTTTCGTTTTTGTTTTTTGAGGTACAGAACCCTAAAAACGGCAGTTTTCACTTGCGTTCTTATCTAAAGGGGAAAACAAAGAATAATGAGGTGCAATAAGTGACAAATTGTGGGAAGAGAGGCATGGAACAGATGGGAACCAGAAAAGCCACTTTATACAAGGATACATAAATACCTATTATACAATATGGGACCAAAAAAGTTAGCAGTAAAAATAAAATAACCATAATATTCATTATATTTTATTCCATATTAATTATAAGGCTAATGAAAAAAAGACTGGGCTGAACTGACTTACGAACCAGTACAAACCTGAATAAATAGATAATTTGTAATTATGAGGTTATCAAAATGTTACGAATTAATATCTTTATTACTTGCCACAGCGCTCTTGGGTCATAGGCCACTATCCATAAACCTTGCTAAGTGTTCTGTACCAAGATTAAAATGAATTCCATGGCTTGCTTTTTGAGGTAATTGATTAGCTTGAAAGCAGACCTTCTGAAAACTTGTTTATATTGTAGAAAGGTACCTACCAGCGTATCGTACCCTATAGAATAGGGCCATTACGGCGGTCGCAGGCGATTGATTCCCCTCATTCTATTCAAGTACAAAAAAGATAAGCTCTCGCATTTTTTCCTTACCCCGTGATTTGGAGGAAAAATAAACAGAATGAAGGGTGGGTTGACTATTCCAGTTTACATATATTGCCACTAGGTAGTGGTTTTCATACCTGGATCCTACCATCGAGACTTTTTCTAGTGCCATTCTCAGACTAATTGTGGAAGGAAAAACATTAGTTATAGTGTAGCATAATACAAGTTCGGGAAGTAGGTGGTTTTCGACGAGTGTATAAGTCGACACAAGTGTATAAGTCGACACGAGTGTATAAGTCGACACGAGTGTATAAGTCGACACGAGTGTATAAGTCGACACAAGTGTATAAGTCGACACGAGTGTATAAGTCGACACGAGTGTATAAGTCGACACGAGTGTATAAGTCGACACGAGTGTATAAGTCGACACGATGTATAAGTCGACACGAGTCGGAAATCATCTTACGCACGTGTAAAAAGTTTTTTTTTTTAAATATACCTACGTTCAGCCAAACGTATTTAACCCCTCAAGTGTCTGAGTTTGGCTGATTTTAGACCCAAAACCCCAGCGAGTGGGGAGGGTTGGGGGTTAGTTGCGAACCCCATAGGTTCACAACTACTGATAATGATATGTTTTCCATCGGATGATGTTTTTTTACGTTTATATATACGTGATCTAAGCTTATATACCTATTATGTAAAGTTTTGTCCTTTTGCACACTTGGGGTGCATTTGACACGCGGGGGGGGAGGGGAGGTTAGCTGCAAACTCCATAAGTTCACAACTAATGATTTGATTGGTTTTCCATCGGATGATGTTTTTTTACATTTATATATATGTGATATAAGCTTATGTACCGAACAAAAAAAGGGTTTTTCTTATGCACACATGGGGTGCATTCGACACTTGAGGGGTTAATGATAATAATATCAAAATCAAAATCGAGAGTAATTAATAACGCGTTTAATGAAGTATTACTTTTATTGTATCTTTTATATCACTACATAGTATAAAACAAAGTCGCTTCCCGCTGTCTGTCTGTCCCTATGTACGCTTAGATCTTTAAAACTACGCAACGGATTTTGATGCGGTTTTTTTTACTAGATAGAGTGATTCAAGAGGAAGGTTTAAAAGTATAATAAACGCGGGTGAAGCCGTGGGCAAAAGCTAGTGAATGATAATCTGTACTTGACTAATTTGTAAAACTTTTCTCAAATAATGAAAACTCTACGCGGAGTTAAAAATTAAAAAAAAAACTGAAAAGTAAAAAGTGGCACTTTCCGCACAATTTGGCTGCTTGGAAAACGATATTTTCGAGCATAATTATAATATTGTAAAATATTTTTTAAGCGACTTATTTCTGCTACTTTCAGTAGGAAAAAGAATGAAAGCTTCCTTTGAATACAAGTTAAGTGTACAAAGAAGAGGCATTCTTATCTGTGCTTATTCAAAATCTTTTTTCCTCTACGTATCTCTTTATAGTGTTCATCTTTTGACAGGACACTTTGAAAAAGAAGAAAATTTTAACATCTCAAACCCACAGCAAAATCTTGATTAAGCTGAAGTAAATCTTATTAAACTTAAATAAAGGAAAATGTTCTAATAGCCTTTTGTTTTTGCATAGCCCGCGGCGTATTTGCCTGACAAGAGAATTTGTGCTGTTTTAATCATAACATTCTTGCTTCAGTATTTTTGGAACAACGTTCCTTATCGCACGTTATGCTCCCCGACACTTGGCGAACGGACCGAAAAAGTGTAACATTTTGACTGTCACGATAGTTTCGCTATACCTAGTATGTGTTTGTGTGCTTACAAAAGTATGTTACTAACATTAAGGCCCTGCAGTGCGATTCTGTAACCATCTCACAGTGAAAACTTAGGTGAAGTGAGCGTGGAGTGAGCTGTCAATAGTGACAATTCCTAGCAAAAACAAAGTCACTTCACCTAAGTTTTCACGGTGAGATTTTTACAGAATCGACCGGCAGGTTCCAAGCGTGGTTTAGCTCGCTGTGTAAGTGAAATGGCTTTATGGCTGTCTAGTTTGACGCACGAGATAGAAGATTCTCACGCGCACCGGAATTATGTCGTAAAAGTGCAAATAAAATCGTATAAAATTAGAAATTAATTATTTAATAAAAAAAAAAACCATCACTGGATGCAGTTTGGAATTTGACATTTCATGGTATATATTTAATTATAATTATAATTGCTAATGAAGGGATAAACAGCTTTTAAAGATTATTAGGAGGTATATTTAAAGATTTTTGTGGTGCATTAACACGTTAAGTGCGAAACGAGGCCTAAATCACCCCTCATGCAACTTCCTTGTGGTGCGGCAAGGAAAAACGTGAACATCTCTGTCGTGCGAAGGGCATAGCTTTGGTTTGGTCCAGTATAGAAAAGAGATAAATGTATATTTGAGACGCGCTACTGGTCCCGGACTCGGTGGTATACCTACCTTGGTACAGGATGTCTTAGGCCTCGAACCGCACTGAATTAATATAATTTTAATGCAGTGCGGAACGAGGCTAAAACGTCCCGTATCCTCCCGGACCTCGTACCGCACCCAACGCGAGCTTCCCGCGACTAGTGTTGTGCATCACGTCGATTGGAGAGCACGTCCTTTTACATCGCCGAACATGTCTAAACGTTGTCGGAAGAAGTTAATTTTAAAAAATACAGAAACAGAACCAAAACTGTATGTATTGCGATTTTTTATAAAAAAAAGTATATTGTTACTGAGTTTTTTTATGTTAATTCAAGTTCTAATAGGTGTATTTTTAAAGCCCGAGGCAGAATACATAGGATATTTTCTTTTCTACTTCTGGTTTTCTTTTTTTTCTATTCTGTGAACTGCATTAAGCTTTTCTCACAAAAATAGATAAACGTCGTTGCGTCAATATTATTTTTCACATCACTAATCTTAGCGAAAATTTACCCTATTTCAGTGCGTTACGAGGTGTATAAGATCCCATATTTTGTTTTGCCAATAATTCCTAAACTAGCTATCAGATCCCGGGGCGACGGTAGATTAGAATTCATCAATTCACTGTCTATATCGATAAGGACCAAAATTTTTCATTTATCGTTGATTTCGCGCCAGAAAATGGATTTTAGTCTTTTAAAGGAGGTGGGGTCTAATAGACCTTGTGTCGCCCTAACGTCTGGTCACTGTGTGGGCCGATAACACCTCGTGCCGCAGGAACGGAAAGTTTGCAAAAATTGGTGCCGCAGCTAACGTGTTAAAACCCGAGGCAGAATACACAGGATAGTTTCTTTTCTACTTCTGGTTTTCTTTTTTTTATATTCTGTGAACCGCATTAAGATTTTCACACAAAAATAGATAAACGTCGTTGCGTCAATATTATTTTTCCCATCACTAATTTTAGCGAAAATGTACCCTATTTCAGTGCGTTACGAGGTGTATAAGATCCCATATTTTGTTTTGCCAATAATTCCTAAACCAGCTATCAGATCCCGGGGCGACGGTAGATTAGGGTTCATCAATTCACTGTCTATATCGATAAGGACCAAAATTTTTCATTTATCTTTGATTTCGCGCCAGAAAATGGATTTTAGTCTGTTAAAGGAGGTGGGGTCTAATAGACCGCGTGTCGCCCTAACGTTTGGTCACGGTGCGGGCCGATGATGCCTCGTGCCGCAGGAACGGAAAGTTTGCAAAAATTGGTGCCGCAGCTAACGTGTTAAAGTATGTTTAATTATGTTTTGGCTTCCATCACTGTATGCGAAAAGGACTTGAAAATATCATATTTTTTTTACATGTCAAAATTATTTACGGTTTATGAGATACACAGCTTTAAAAAACCACCTTTTTGATCGTTTTCAGGAAATCTGCGCCTTAAATCTGACGCCAAGAGGAGCCAAGCGAAGCGCAAGGGCACTAGTTACCTACCTGTTCTCAAAGCGCTTCGTCGTTTTTTTGAACCCTCATAACTTGTGTTTGGATAACCAGATATACAAAATTCTCGGGATATGATGTCAATAGTAGACCTATTAAACATATACCGTCTTATTACAAGACAAGGTTCATCTTCAAACCCAGGTTTAAACCATGAACCCTTTTTGAATTTTGACTTTATTCCGACACTAGTTACACTAGTGACACTAGTTTAGTACCGGACTAAAAAATAAAAAATAAATAAATATCCTTGGACATTTCACACAACGCCATCTAGTCCCAAGCTAAGCAACCTAATGCTTGTGTTATGGTAACGAGATGGCTGATAAACTACTTATATACATTTTTTTTGTAAATACATACATATTATAGATAGAAAAACACCCAGACTCGAAACAAATACTTGTAGGTCGTACAAATATTTGTTCCGTGCGGGAATCGAACCCGCGACATGCTGCGCAGCAGTCAATCGCTCAACCACTGCGCCAACCGTGTCGTCAACTAAGTTGTCAGTTTTGTATAAAGAACTGTATTTCTATCACAGCTCGGTTCTTATTACAAAAACTGCCTCGATGGTTTAAAGCATGACCGAAGAAAAACCTCGTTTTGTTATAATACCGATAAAGTTTCAATTGCATAGCTCGTAAACTTTAGATTTTATTGATATCTAAAAAACTGCGATTTCGTCACTGACTCACTGATGATCATCAAAATTCTTAGGCTACTTCCTGAAGTCTTAAAAAGATGAAATTCGTCACTGACTCACTGATGATCATCAAAATTTTTAAACTACTTCCTGAAGTCTTAAAAAGATGAAATTCGTCACTGACTCACTGATGATCATCAAAATTCTTAGGCTACTTCCTGAAGTCTTAAAAAGATGAAATTCGTCACTGACTCACTGATGATCATCAAAATTCTTAGGCTACTTCCTGAAGTCTTAAAAAGATGAAATTCGTCACTGACTCACTGATGATCATCAAAATTCTTAGGCTACTTCCTGAAGTCTTAAAAAGATGAAATTCGTCACTGACTCACTGATGATCATCAAAATTCTTAGGCTGCTTCCTCAGGTTTAAGAACAACTTTATTTCTCATAAGAATTGCATACATAATTCACTTACTGAGAAACAATGTCTAAAACTAAGATTATTAATTAGAGCGCACAGATGCTTAATATAAAATAACAAAAACAAAATAGCAAAGAAAAAATAAAAAAATGTGGGTAAACAGATAAGTACTTAACTCAAACTCGATCGTCAACCAAACACAACATGGATGTAAGAATTAGATTTTTACTAGATGCGGCATTGATGGCGTTATTAGCGTGTTTGTTATTAGAAGATTATTTTATTTTTAGTTTATTGTTTTAGTTAGATATTTTGGGTACATACATGTTAAAACATTTTGAGTATTGGATTTTGTTTGTTTTTGTTTAATTTAAATAATTAGTAGTATTTTTGATTTAGAGATTTAGAGTTAATCTTTTATAATGTGTGTATTTTATTTATATTAATATATATATATATATATTCCATGTTTTTTTTTCCTTATTTGTATGTATTAATTGTGTGAGTTTTTAGTAGCTTTTTGAACCTGGCATAACTTTGTTCTTTTTTTATTACTGATGGTAACTTATTATAAATGGTAACACCCTCAAACTCTAAATTTCTTCTTCCATAGTTAGTTCTAGGAGGCCGGGTCACTAAGTAACTAGCACGTCTTAAGTTAATCTTTCTTGTTTGTTGTTTTGTTACAAATCTTATATTGGAATGGATTTCCTTATTTAATATTTTACGTATTAGAATACATGTGTAGTATATGTACGTTTGTTTTATATTCATTATTTTTGTTTCCTCGTATATCTTTTCAGTTGGTGTCCGAAATTTATAGTTAAATAAAATTTTAATTAATCTATTCTGAGCTCGTTGAATTGGGTCTATATTAGTCTTCGCTGCAGTACCCCAGATTTCAATAAGGTAGTCGATATGAGGCTTAACCAGAGAATTATAGATAAGATATCGCACTTTTCGAGGGAGACAATTTGTTATATTGCGTAGTGCCCCTATGAGTGGACTTAGTTTAAGTTTAATTTTTTCTAGGTGTGGCTTCCAAGTTAGGTTACTATCTAAGATAAGTCCGAGATATTTTTCTTTACATTTTCGTTCAAGTAGTTGGCCATCTATTTTAAGTTCGAAATTATCATTTATTTTTTTATTTTTTGCTGCAAACATTACATAATTTGTTTTTGTAATATTAATAGTTAAAAGATTTGACTGAAACCACTCATTTAACAGATTAAGATCATTTTGAGCGTCGGCTATTATAGCTTCGACTGAGTGTCCAAAGTAAAAGAGACTCGTGTCGTCTGCATAGAGGGAGATGTCTCCTTTGAGACCCAATTCGCTAATACTGTTAATATAAATAAGGAACATGAGAGGGCCCAATATTGATCCTTGGGGGACGCCAAAATTCAGGACACGGGGATTGCTTTCATATTTACCTATTTTTACTATTTGTTTACGGTTCTCCATATATGATTTAAAAATTTCAAGTGCTTTGCCTTTAACACCGGTGAGTTCTAGTTTTTGTAATAATTTGTCATGACTGATGGTGTCAAAGGCTTTTTTAAGATCAATAAATATACCTAACGCAACTTGTTTTTGATCAATTTTATTTTTAATTTTGGTTACGAGGTCAATTGTAGCAGCGAGAGTATTTGATTGAGCTCTAAATCCATACTGTTTACGGTAAAAGAAACCTTTTGAATTAAGGAATGACTCTAATCGGTTATAAAGAATCTTCTCAAAAACTTTAGAAATCACCGGGAGAACTGATATAGGGCGATAATTGCACGGGTCAAATTTACTTCCGGATTTGTGAATCGGTACAACTTTTGCAACTTTTAACTCATTGGGAAAAATACCTCGTGCCATATGATAGTTAATGCAGATTGTTAGTTCTGTGGCAATAATGTCTTTTACGCATTTAATTGATTTTGTACTAATACCATCAATGCCAGATGCAGTATTACAGTCCAAATTTTGAATTATAGTAATAACTTCCTTCGTAGTTACTGGTTTCAGAAACTGCAATTCTGTTTTATCCGTTAATCTACACTCTTCTGAAATTTGACTTACTTTTGATTTTTCAGAAATCATATTTGCTAGGGTTGAGCCAATAGTCGAAAAATATGAGTTAAAACTTTCGCATATTTCTTTTTGGTCCGTGATAGTACCAGCTGCCGTTTCAAGTTTGTCCAGTCCAGTTCTGTCATGCAGTTTGTTTTTCGACAAATCGTTTATAAGTTGCCACATTTTTCGTGGTTTACTTGAATTTTCTTCAAACCTCTTTAGGTAATAATCACTTTTCGCTTTACTTATGCTGTGTGATACTCTGGCTTTTATATGTTCATACTCTGCTTTTAATTCCGTGTCCACCGCATTTGTTTTATATTTTTGCCATAGTATGTTCTTGTTATTTATCTCTTGTAATAGTTCTTTTTTAATCCAGTCTTGCCGCGGAGGATTCAGAAATTTAAATTTTGTGGTTCTGCACTTATTTAAACAGGATTGTAATTTGCCTGCCAATTTGTCATACTCTACGTCTTCATAATTTTTAGGATATTCATCCAGGCATCGATAAAGTTTATTGAAGTCTACTGCGTTGTATTTCTGTTTTATGATAGGTGGCGGTTGGTATTGCTTTATCTCTAAAAGTATTTGTTTGTGGTCAGACATCGAAGATTCCATAGTGACAAAATGAAAATTATTTTCACTTAAGTTACAAGAAACATGGTCTATCATTGTCTTGGATGAGGTTGTTTCACGGGTACAGTGTTTTGGACTTATTTTGTTCAGGATTTTGTAGTGTGACGAATTTCATCTTTTTAAGACTTCCTGAAGTCTTAAAAAGATGAAATTCGTCACTGACTCACTGATGATCATCAAAATTCTTAGGCTACTTCCTGAAGTCTTAAAAAGATGAAATTCGTCACTGACTCACTGATGATCATCAAAATTCTTAGGCTACTTCCTGAAGTCTTAAAAAGATGAAATTTTGTATGTAAGCTAGTATTAGTAGGTACACAAACAACAAAAAAAAAAATAAATCTTGGAACTTTTACTGCGAGGTCTACTATTCGCAGAACTATTAGTTTTATAATACCCAAAACAGTGGCTTATGACCTTTGTAACCCAATTATAACGCTTGAAGAATTACAAATTAATGAAAATTGTTAACTTCGACAGGCATTCTTCCAATAGCATCGGACAGGGGTTGGCAAAGTTTTGCTAATTTTCATCAGTACGGGTGGTTACACGTTGATATAGGATTATGGAATGAGTTTTGAAAGGACACTTATTTTGTTTAATTTTTGTTATTATTTGGCTTATTAGCCGTACTACATTATTTAAACTAAGCAAACAGAAGTTGTTTATTTATTTTTAAGGTACAAATAAAATATTGAAACTTTTTCTATATTATGTTTTCCCAGCTATTTATTGTATCTGTGTATTTATTATCTTATTTTGATCAATATATCAGAAGTACGAAATCTCAACATACATTTTAGAAGTAGTAGGTATCTTGTGTTTCCCTTTACGCAGTGAAACACAACTTTCATGCAAATGTGAACCTATTTCATAAAAAAACCGACCAAGTGTATGTTGGACCACGCACAATGAAGAGTTCCGTAGTTCAAAAGAATTTATCCCAAAAACAAACTTCATATTGTACTCCCAAAAAAAAAAAAAAATTGTGATAAAATTACTAATTAACAATTTTCGGACTTTTTCGAATAATTGTGCAGCGAGACCTTGCTTTTTGCCAAATTTCATTATGTTAGGTCATCGGGAGTACCCTATAGGTTTGCGAATATCAAAATATGTCGCATAAATGTCCGAATTTTTTTATTGCGTTGAGTTAGAAGGTTGATTTTTTTAGAGCTCCAAGGGACCATAGACTTACTTATTTGATATTAATTTAAATTTGATACCTCTACACGTTCCCGATTAAAAGGGTCTTGACAGACTGACAGAGTTGAAAATATTTTTTAATTGATAGAATTACAAATTTACAATTTTACCGGACTTTTTCCTTATTTTTGCTGTGAGACCTTGCTTTTTGCCAAATTTCATGATTCTAGGTCAACGGTAAGTAACCCATAGGTTTTGATTTACTTGCGAGTATCAAAATATGTCGCATAAGTGGCTGTATTTTCTTATTGCGTTGACGTTGAAGGTTGTTTTTTTAGAACTCCTAGAGACCATAGACCTACGAATTTGATATTAACATCAACTTGATACCTTCACGCGTTCCTGAGAAATTACGGTCTACACAGACTGACAGACAGACAAACGGATATCGAAGTGATCCTATAAGGGTTCCATTTTTCCTTTTGAGGTACGGAACCCTAAAAACATGGCACTCCTCAAAAAAATATGTCAAACGAAAATATTATTTCGGCATCGAAAAATGCTTCAAAAAACCAAAAAACATTGCGGCATTACCTTACGTACCGATACAGATAATGTCACCTTGTTCTTCTTTCCATAACAAACGTGCTTGTATATCCCCTTTACATTAACCGACACACACACACATACACACCACATCATTGACACCACATCATTGTTTGACGACACGGTTGGCGCAGTGGTTGAGCGATTGACTGCTGCGCAGCATGTCGCGGGTTCGATTCCCGCACGGAACAAATATTTGTAAGACCTACAAGTATTTGTTCCGAGTCTGGGTGTTTTTCTATCTATAATATGTATGTATTTACAAAAAAAAATGTATATAAGTAGTTTATCAGCCATCTCGTTACCATAACACAAGCATTAGGTTGCTTAGCTTGGGACTAGATGGCGTTGTGTGAAATGTCCAAGGATATCATGCCACGCACACAAAGACAAGTACAGACATACAAACATATCTTAATGTTTCCTTATCACTTTTGTACCTGTTTTACTTCTTCTATAACTAATGTGAAACATAAACACTTTTATGTGTTTTCTTGACACACAATTTATGGCTTGTGATTGGGTTAACGTGCAGTTTTACACAAAGTAAGAAAGAAGAAAAGTCCTAACAGCATCGCCCTAGTGCTTGAAAGAAATTTGTTTTTAATGTATGTCTGTAGAACCAGTATTTTTCTACAGTTTTAAAATCTCATTTTCCCAAAAAGTGGTCGGAAACAGTATTTTTCTACAGTTTTAAAAAGTCATTTTCCCAAAAAGTGGTCGGAAACAGTATTTTTCTACAGTTTTAAAAACTCATTTTCCTAAAAAGTGGTCGGAAACAGTATTTTTCTACAGTTTTAAAAACTCATTTTCCTAAAAGTGGTCGGAAACAGTATTTTTCTACAGTTTTAAAAAGTCATTTTCCCTAAAAGTGGTTGGAAACAGTATTTTTTTACACGCACATCCGACACGCACTTTTTTTACATTTGGGTCGAGTAGGGAAGCTTTGTATGGGACAGCTGATAATTTATTATCGATTTGGATGTTGGTCCCATGGAAAAAGTTGTTCAGTTTGATGGTCTGATACACCGTGTAGCAATATATATAAACATATTTTAAATTATAGTCGCTTTTAGTGGCAGCTGGTGTCGCGTTGTTCTTCCGAACTTTGCAACAGTTTTTGATACCTTCCATTATAAATTTTTTAAACGCTCGCTGGTGCAAACCATCATTTACAAAATTTATTCCGGAAGGTATAATTACATTTCCCTCGCTGATGGCTAGTCGAATTCTATATTGTATGGCCAAAATTCAGTCTGGAGGACTATCTGTTCATATAATTTACATAATGTGACACCTCAAAAGTATCTGGCAGTGAATTAAAACGCACTCTTGCTTCATTCAGTTTATAACATGAGATTTCTTATTTCTATGAGATGATTCTTCTGAACTTATCTGTTTAGTAGATGTTATTATCACTAATACGTAACGATAATGACCGCAGTAGGCGGAGTAATGTGTAAACACTAATTAAATTCGACAAATGGTTTCCGATTGCTGATCGGAGTACAATTTGTGAAGGTGGAGTTTATCAAAGTAATAAATATCATCATTCCCATATTATTTTGGGTTATTTACTGATAAAGTAGTGATAATATTCTCTAAATAATACAATACTAAGGTTAGTTAGTTATTAAAAACTATTATATACATTAAAATCAAAATGTTTTGCATCCCATAGAAAACATTTTGGGTCGCGGTAATAAATACCAGTTTCCTTAATTCTCATAATAGAAAATACAAATATTTTTGAGTTTAGAACAGAAAAAATAGTTATAACGACACGTCAAATAAGCCGGTCCTAACTGTTCCTGGCGCAAAGGTGCCACAACGCTTGCAGCATTGCCACGCTGGATGGCAATAGCTAACCTCTGCACCAAGAACGAGCCGGAGCGGGAGTCACCCGTTTTTTCACGGAGTTTGTGCCCTATCTCATAATTAAATTTAACTAGCTAAATATTTCAATAAGTACAAGCAACTCATTAAAATAAAGCAAGCATAAAAACAAAGCTATATTTAACTCTTCCCAACAATGACAAGTTAGCGTTAGAAACTAAAAGCGTCAAGTCTTCGCGCAGTTCCGGTGGGTGACGGAAATACGTCATTACCGCTGAGCCACAATGGCGGCTGTCTTGCTCCCCGCAGCCGCGGTGTTTGCAGTCATTATGTCGCACCTCCGCGCTCCGGGGTGTAGCTCATGCGTAGATAACTAGGTAGGAATGTGGGGTTGTCATTTGTGAAGGGAAATAACGGACAATTTAATTTTGTGTCTTAAAATTTAGTCAATCTGCCTAGCCTTTTCCCAACTATGTTGGGATCAGCTTCCAGTCTAACCGGATGCAGCTGAATACCAGTATTTTACATGGTGCGACTACCTATCTGACTTCCACAACCCAGTTACTGGGTAATACGATACTCCTTGGTAAGACTGGTTATCAGACTTTCGGGCTTCTGACAACCCGTAACGACTGTCAAAGATCCACGAATAACAGCCGGGACTAACAGCTCAACGTGCTTTCCGAGGCACGGAGGAGTCTCGGTATGTAAAGATGGTCACTCATCCACTGACCAACCCCGGCAAGCGTAGCTTAACCTGACGGATCGACCCGTGCGGCTGTTACGTTATGGGAGGCATGGAATATTGTTAGCAAAAAATATTTCCGGAATATGTTTGCCAACGAATATAAAAGCACCGCCATTTTTTCGGGAAATTAAGTTGACAGAAATTAATGACATGTCCAGGTAAAAATCCAAGCGGAATTTTCGTGACACGTTTTTTGAAATAACAACCTTATTCTGTGTGACAGACAGATACATTAAAATACGACATTGGTAAAGTAATTCTTAAAATAAAATATTATGGAATAATAATAATTATTCTCAGATCGGTACTGTAATAATATGTACCATCGATAAGAGAAAAGCCATGTTAGAGGACACAGTCAGGAACATTCATTGTTACTGCGTTGTCGAGTTCAGATAGGCAGTCGCTCCATGTAAAATACTGGTATACAGCTGCATTCGGTTAGACTGGAAGCCGATCCCAACCTAGTTGGGAAAAGGCTAGGCAGATTCGTTGACAATAGAAAAATAATGTCGTCTCATATCGGCCGTAAATCTGCTCAGAAAAGAAAAAAACTCCAATTGAAGAAAGCTTGCATTAAAAGGAATCCATTGAGTCTAAATAGCGTTTTCTCAAGTTCCTAACTACATATGTTGGGGACATTATGTAGTTGGGAACTCGGGAAAACGCTAGGCACATTTGACTTCGAACGACCCAGATTTTAAACCCTAAGGCCGTTTGTCCACCGCCACATTAACGGGATGTCAACAAGAACGCAATGTCGGCGCCGAAGTAACGATGCATACATTTACTATGGCCGCGTATCCACCGTACGCCCGTCACCGGGACGTCACGTACGATTCAAATAATCTCGTTTCTCGTTGACATCCCGTTGACGTCGCTCTACAAAAGCCGAACTTTTTCTAAAATTATCTATGTGTGCTCATTTAACGGATCTGTACTGGCAAGCTTTTTTTATTTTTTTCGACTAGGTAGGTAATTCTACAAAAAAATGTAGCGTATTAGGTAAAATAAACAGGACGGTAATACCCCATCACGGCACAATTCTCGTACAAATTGCGTCATACTTTTTGCGTCAGCTTGTAACGATCTCGTCAATCACTTGCTATCTCGCAGACGGCTTTAGGCTGCTACCATCACGCAAGTAAACACAGAAGATTCGCATCTAACAGCCTCAACAGCTCAACGGATGGACTTTGTCGACCGAGCGAGCGAGGCGTCTCTGCTTCAAGTCTGGCAAAATTTGCTTTCGTCTGTCAGTTTGTCTGTACTCCTCTACAGGTCGTATTTTACAACCGATCTGGACGAAACTTGGTACCTATACAGGTTTTATGATTTTTTTTGCCGTCGGGGATTTTTCATTGGAGAGGTACTTCCTCCAAAAAACCGGCCAAGAGCGTGTCAGATCACGTACAATGAACGGATTCCGTAGTTGGGATGAATTAATTTATCCCAAGAACAAACTTAACATTGTAGTTGAAAAACATGTTCTCCCATACATTCCAACTGTAAATGTAAGTTTGTACTCATAATATTGAGAGATTTACTATGGATTTACCATGTTATTTTAAGACCACAGACTTCTTATAGGTTTTCCTGTAATTTACAGGTAAAGAACTATTTTCTGTATTTTATACAAAATTTTAGGCTCAGGGCTCAGTAGTTTCGGAGATTAAGGGGGGGAATGGTCAATTTTCGTCTATTTTCTTAAATAACTTTAAAGCAATTTAAATTTAAAAAATATATATTTTTGATCCTCATAGTAAGCCCCTTCATTTGATATGTCATACGGTATAGTTTGAAAGACTTTGAATGAAAATTTGTTTGCATTCGAAGGCTACACAACGACCCATTATATTGATAAAAGAGGATAAAAGTTCCAAAAATACAAAATATTGTTTAATTTCTATGGAGTTTGACAGCTCGTTTGTAACAAACACTTAGCGCCATCTACGCGGAACTAATTTGACAGTTTTCTTCCCCATTGTTACAAAAAAATTTGTGCTCGCGAGGACTACTGAACGTTATTTATTGTTTAGATTTTTTTTAATGTGCAGATGAGCTTTTGCAAGACCGATAATACATTTATTGATCCTCATACACACTTGAAAAAAATAGACCGTTTGACCTTCTGACCCGTCGTCTGTCTGGTGTCGCTATCAGCCTCGTCCCGCGGTAGACGTGATCGAATGAGTCACATTGCCGGTAATAGGCTGTTGCACGATTTAAGGGTTTAATACGAACGTGCAGGAGTACGACAATACCGTGAGACGTGACTTGTTCTTTTAAGAGACTGTGAAAGAACAAACAAACAACCGACTTCCAAAAAAACACTACAAAGTGAAAAATAACTTTAATACCCAAATCGCTATAGGTGTGCCTTTAAAATTTGAGAGTTTCCCATGTTTTTCATGGGATCCCCTCATCAGATTCTGTCTTGGTGGCGATGGGACCACCTCGAGAGATACCCTTTCAAATAAAAAAATAATTTTGCAATTCCGTCTTTAAATGACCGAGATATGGCCCGAAAATAAAAAAAATATAAACATCCGAATTGATAACCTCCTTTTATTGTCGATGTCTACCAGTTTTCTTCTTCTTTTCTCCAGTTTTTTACTGCTGAAGGTGAAAATCACAGCATTAAAAATGAAAATTAAAGAAAAAACAAAAACCCGACTGCGTAAAAAGTGAACTTTAAAAGTGAACTTTAAAAAATATGGAAACAAGATGACCTATTTTGCCTCCAGACAATCTCATGCAGTCGCAGGCAATATGTCGTTATTGTTAAACTTGAAAAATAATTTGATTTTTTTTTCGATTTGTTGAGTGAATTCATCTAAAGAGATAAAAAAAACACGCCTTTTCTAAGCCAAACGGTTTGACAACTCTCCTTAGAAGAAAAAAAACCGGTCAAGAGCGAGACGGACTCGCGCACCGAGGGTTCCGTTCCGATTTCTGAAAAAGTGTGCAATTTAGAGACATCGTATTATTTTTCCTGTAATCTTTACATAAACTTCTATTACATAGAATAATTTCAGATTTTTATCTTTGTAAACTTCGGAGATAAGGGGGGGGGGGGGGGGGGAATGGTATTTTTTTTTACATTTTTCATCAAAAGTCGAAAACTATGCGGCCTAAAAAAAAATTAAAAAATGTTTGAGAATGTGCAAACAGCGCTATTTCATATGATACCCCACATGAACTAATAGCTCCACTTTGAATTTTTAAGACACCCTTTCAGTCCCTTTTACAAAAAAAATATAAATATTTTTACTTATTTCTTATTTGCAAAATAGTTGAGTAAACGTCATCTAAAACTATTCCAAATTTCAAGTTGATAGCATTAGTAGTTCTTGAGATATCCCGCTGTGACAGACAGACAGACAGACAGACTGAGTCACACCATAAGGGTTTTTTTTTACCATTTTGGTACGGAACCCTAACAAGCGTAGAGTGTTATTCTACTCTACACACAAGCCGCGGCGCCGCTCGTGTGTCTAATGTTTACCTCGGCGCAGCGCGCAGTGGGGCGTGCATACTGATACCAAGTCTGTGTTGCTGGCTTTAGAATACCATAATGCTTCTGTTTCGGTCGCTCATGTGAATTTGTTGGAAGTACGAGAGCTTCGTGAACATTATATTACAATTTTTAAGGTAATACTTAGGCTTGTGGTATGTAAATTTCAAAAGAGTAACTGCTAATGCTCGAACGTCAGTGCGAGAGCTGACAACGCCATACTGTCAATCTGTAACCCAATGGGGTTACATAATAATGCTAATAAAAAGTATACCTACAGTGATTTTTTTCTTCAAGCCTTCATTTTTTAGATTCTGAACTATTATGTCTTAAAGAAAAACGCTGAAAGGAACAATGCGCTAAATTGTATAGAAAACTAGCTTTTTCCCGCGGCTTTACTCGCGTGGAAGTTTCAAGTTTATTAACTTACTAGCTTTTGCCCGCGGCTTCGCCCGCGTGGATGTCGGATAATATACCACGGGAACGTACTACTGGGATTAAAAGTACCCTAAGTGTTAATCCAGGTAAACAATGTCTTCTCACACTGCTTATATAGTACCCGAGGAGCGGCGCACGGATTTATATATGATTTCTGGAGGATAATAAATCTTAAAACCTAACAATAGTAACGGAATTTATAACCGAACGGAAAATTACCAACTTGCATGCCTTTGAAGGCAACTTTAAAGCGAAAGTATAAATCCTCTTTATTCCATAACCCGTGGGAATTAAAAAATAAGACTAAATGTTACTTCAAGATACGAACTATGACTACATTTCCAATCCCTTAAATCTCTTAAAAAATAAAATATTAAGTACACAAAATTTTAAATATTATTCGTGAATTTTAAATCAACCCCTAGTTTACCCTATAGGGGATGATTTTTTCATAAATCTAAACCATAAATTTGAATTTTCATATCCCCAACTTAAGAAATGCTGGGTTTCTCATACAACTTTCACCCCCGTAGGATATTTTTTAAGACAAAAAGTAGGCTATGTCCTTCCCCAGGTTGCCATCTATAGTCTTGCCAAATTTTATCGATACCCGTGCAGTTTTGTGAATTTTAAAATCATCCCCTATTTTAGGAGATGATTTTTCAAATCGCTGGACCACACATTTCTTTATTTCCTACCAAAAGCATAAATTAGTATTTTCATATTCCTAACTTGAAGAAATGCTGGGTTGCCCATACAAACTTTCATCCCCTATATCACCCCCCGTAGGATATTTTTTTAAGACAAAAAGTAAGCTATGTCCTTCCCCAGGATGCCATCTATAGCCTTGCCAAATTTTATCCAAATCCGTTCAGTGGTTTAGGCGTGAAAAGGTAACAGACAGACAGACAGACAGAGTTACTTTCGAATTTATAATATTATAGTATATAGTATGGATGGAATAAGATTTTTCAAACAAACTTTGGACCCCTGTTTCACCCCTATAGGGGAAGAATTTTGAAAAATCCATTCTTAGTGCACCCATAGACCTCATAAGGAACCTACGTGCCAAATTTGGAATCTCTAGACCAAGCAGTTTGGGCTGTGCGCTGATACATCAGTCAATTATCATGCCTTTTATGTATAGATATATATAGATAGATTAAAATGATATGAAGTTAAACGTTAGTTGGAACTTAACAGACTAGTAATAAAAATACATCTACAATAAGTACATCTAGTTTCTACAGTACTATTATATTGAAAGATCTAGCATAAGTACGTACACATGCATTCCTACGCGGTTTTAAGGTTGATGCGCCAGGGTAGCCCGCGAAATTCAAAATTTCTTGCGTTTTTTGCAATTTGTAGGTCAGTGGGAGCTTGTATGTTGATTAAAATATGATTCACGGCCGTAGCTAATATGGCTTTACAGAATTATAATCATTAGAATCAGCAATACAACTCCATAAGTTAGCATTTACCTCAAACCTCATGATTTTATGAAATCGCTAGATTTGAGGTAAATGCTAACTTATGGAGTTGTATTGCTGATTCTAATGATTATAATTCTGTAAAGCCATATTAGCTACGGCCGCGAATCATATTTTAATCAACATACAAGCTCCCACTGACCTACAAATTGTAAAAAACGCAAGAAATTTTGAATTTCGCGGGCTACCCTGGCGCTTTCGCCTTAAGGACAATTACTTACTACAATCAACTCCACAACTAAAGCTAGACGACGTTTTCAAGTTATTTGCACATTCTAATTTCAGCTTCTACATTCTCTTCAACACGATATATTAAACTTTTTAACAGTCCCTGACTTGAAGCGCTTTACAGCTGAATGTTACAGCGTTACAGCCCATTCCTTTATTTTACGCCCTTCATAACAGGAGATAACGCTGAGTTTAGCTCTCCGCTGAGTTACGGCACTTGCTAACATTTAAATTATACGTATTACAACAGAGGTGAATTATTCAGGATTTTTTTGTGAATAATGTGCCTTATTCAGCACAAACACGAGGTACGGTACATTTTTTAGGCACGTTTATATGTAAATATTTTATTTTTGATGTGTCTCTTGTTGTCGATGAATACTATTTTTTTTTTTTATTTAATGGGTAGGTAAGTCTGATATTGAGGGGTATTGTGTTACCCAGTAATTGGGTCATGGAGGTCAAATATGCAGTCGCTCCATGTAAAATACTGGTATTCAGCTGCAACCAGTTAGACTGGAAGCCGACCCCAACATACTTGGGAAAAGGCTCAGCTAATGATTGCCAGTCAGCCACCCATCGTCATCATCAAAGCAGGCAGCAGGCAAGCGGGTGGTTCACCTGATGGGAAGAGAACACCGCCGCCAATAGACATTTGCAGCACCAGAGACGTCGCAGGACCTACTATTCCAGAGAAAAGGCTATAGATAATGTCGCAAGAGCATGTAACTACACCAGCATTATTATACACTTCAAACCGTAGGTTTATTAGATAACTCAATGATGGGACACTCCGTAGTTTAAGGCTACTCTTTCGAAAAAAGCTTAAAAACAGCGTGCAGATGAAGCAGTTTTTCGCCGGAACCTACAGAGAAATTACATCTGAAAAAAATTGTTAGTAATCTACATGATATGAATCGTAATTTGGTTTAGCCATAATTTTTTTATCGGTATCACATAATAAGAAAAAAAACCCCAAATCACCTCCAAATCGTTAAGATGAAACCATTTTACTCCTTCATTTTTTATCAAAAGAATATAAAAAAAATATCTACTACTTTGCAATACAAACGAAAATGATTTGGCTTTGTTACCTTTTAAAAACATGTATATTTTTTATTATAATAAATTAAAAATGCGTCTAATTTGGGACAGCGCTCCTTGATGGGCGAGTCCTATTACTGGCTGGACGTACGACGCGTTGCGTGAGCTCAGGCCAGAATGCGCAAGATAACCACTCAAGGTCATTGGCGTATAGTTCGGCCTTAAGTATGAAGCTACAAGTACGCGGCGGGCTCATCTCACTGGGTCAATTCAGTGTGGGCTGCCGCGCACCGGCCGGCTCGCACGTTAGTTCGATACTCACTCACGCGCCGCGTCGTAAGAGAAGACAACCCTAACGAGTCAGAAGGTATAAGAGTTACGCGATAGAAAGAGAGGCAACTTGTAGGTGAATATAACTGAGGGTACCAAGCGTTCTGCGACCTGAATTGCACTTTATTGTGTCGTATATAGCAAGAGTCGCTTTTTATTTAAATGATTTTGCGGAGTGTCCCATCTGTATTAATCTGTGGTTTAGCTGAAGTTTGAAAACCATCATTTTAAAGAAAAACAAATGAAAGTGCTTGCCTATGTACATATTCAGTAAACAGTAGTCATTTATTTCGAGACAGCTGTTATTTTTTACACAATGACATAGTATGTGCGCCTTGTGTTGCTCATTACAAGGCTCTGCTAATGTAATGTATTGCAACTTAGTTCAAGGCTTCAAGGGCAGAACGCGACACGGAAAAGACATAAATTATGTAAATATTTATTTCAAACCGTATGTTTAGTATTAGAACAAGTCATATTTTTATAAATAACCGCCAAATTAACATTACTAACTTAGGTGCAACTTCCTGAAATACTGCCAACTACGTATCTGCTATCTGGTAGCAGAAATTAACCGTAAAAATATCTTCTATAAAAGGCTAAATATTTTAAAACTTGACGTAAGTATACTGCATAGTAGTAAAAATAATCCGTGCAAATGTCTTTTTTCTTTTACAATTTAATAAAGACTTGACATTTACTGAAACTTTGTCAAAGCCTTTATAATGGCGGCTGATGAGACCGAAATTAAACGTTGTTTTAATAAGAAATGGCTTAAGACACGCCTCCGGCGGCAGCGGCTGAGTTGTGTCGCTCAAACTGTTTCATTATCACCCCGTGATGAACACGTCGTGAGGCCATGAAGTTAGGTAACGTGAGAATATTTGATTATGATCTATAAATAAGTACCATATTCATTACAGAGTTTGATAGAATTATCGTTTCTTAACACGCTTACGGTTTACGTTTCGTAAAATAAAGTTTGTGATTTTAGCGGAGCAACTAAGTTGCTGTTACCATTATGATGCCTTTATAGACTACTAAACGATAAGATTGAGTTATGCTAAACTAAGTAAGTACTAGCTACTGAAAAATATAAATTATCTGCTCTGCATGTTTTTAATTTTTTTTTTTTTTTGAAGGAAAGTATTTTTTTTTGCAAACATGTCCTAGCTATTTGCCACGCTACTTTGTAGGTACTTTTATTAGAAAGTAATTCCAAAATTCACACACATACATCACATTTCTCAATCGCCTTATGGAGCACAAACCTTCACCGAAAAATACTCTACCAAGCAAAAAAGTTAAACCAACGCCATCTATCGCCTGCACACAACATTTCATCCGCCTTCACTACCGAACGTGACGTTGCCGACGGCAACGACGTTAGTCAATTACTGGCTCTCCCGCCCGTTTAGGAGCCCCAACTGAATTATACGGTGGAATCAAATTACCGGCGATTTCATTTAGAACGTACTAACTCTGTCGCCTTGAGATACGGTGATCCAAGGAGACCAGTATTAATTTATGCGATGAAATTCTGTTCTAAGGTAAGGGAAATAAACGAGACTTTTTGGTAATTCAGTAATTGTGTTTTATGGAAATGGCTTAATTGCTTATGTAGACTATGTACTTCGTTATTGGGTGTTAGATACTGACTTTAGGATCTGATCTACGTTGTTATCGTATGGAACTCAAACAGAAATAAAAAACAAAAGGCCCAAAATTACAAAAAAAAATCTTATTAATTTACCTAACATCAGCATAAGCCAGCTTAAAATATAAAACTAACAATTTTCATACAAAACACGTTCACGTTCATAGTAAATAAATAAATAAACGTTCATAGTAGGTACCTATGTATTATTTCTATGTATAAGTTGCTCCACTGTTTACTGCTGAAATATTTTAATAAGATGTATGAACAAACAAGAAATAAGTTCAGGTAATTAGTTAATGTTCGCACATAGGTACAAGTACCAAAACGTTACGAATAAGTGTAAATAAATACATAAGGTCATTAATTTAGTTTTGGACAATTTACTACTTATTCCGTTGAATCGTATTAGTATTCGAAATTTACAGTACAGTGCCATCTGTACACAGTTCTGCTAACTAAAAGTTCCCTTGATGAAAGTAGCTAGCTGTTGATTTCGCCATTAGCCACTAGATGGCGCTGAATACACACAACTGAAGACCTTCGTTCCAAACAATACCTTTCACAAAATTATATTAATAATTAAACTTACCAAATTTTTTTGATACAAATTTAAATTATTTTACTGCAAAAAACAAAATAAAATTTATAACTTTTAGTCAAGCTACTGGCCAATAGATGGCGTTAAGAAACAAAGTGACAACCTGAAAGTTTTAGACATTTTCATGGTATTTTTTAAGATTACTTTCAAACAGTAGGAATTTTTGGTCTGCGTACCAAAAGGAACTTCACTAGTCACAAAGAAACAGGGTCAAACATTTGCAAATGCCATTAAATTACTTTAATGTTCAAGTGCTTCAATATTTTCCCAAGAATATCATAGAAAAGCCACACAATTCGCCTACAACTGTATCACATTCAACTCCCAAAGCTACTAAGAACAGTTCCAACACAAATCCAATAAGACCCTTTCCAATAGGGCCCAAAGCTAGAAGACTAGTAGAAAAGGCCAATAGAAAATTAAGTAAGTAAATCGAATACATTCCTAGGATCCAAGTGTATTTGTACTAAATCCCTTTACCCGTTCAGTGCGATACGGTGTGGGTTGATTTCCCATGGGGATAGAGAGACGGAATGCTGCTAGATCCTTCATGATTTATATAGAAGGTTTCGTGTTTATACTGGAAGGTTTTGGTTTGGCAGATGTTTAGAATGAGTGATTTTGTTTTTAGTATTTGAGGTTGGGGTGTGCAAGATTGTTGGAAAGGATAAGTACCGATTGGGTTTCAACCTAATGTTTGCACTTTTGAATTTCGTCATGGTAATGTGCTAGTAAAATGACGTGTTGCCGGTTACGATTCCGCGTACGGAATAAATACTTATTTAGTTTGATCTAGAATTATTTTTGTGTAACATTCGTGACCGCTTGCAAATACTGAACAAGTTTAGCGTTAAACGAATAAGATGAGTTTGAAATGACAGAGGCAGAATAATTTTGTATCTCTTCTACAACTTTTTTTCTGCTTTTTTCGGAAAACAGCCAAACCAAATTTTTTTTTTCTCGTAAATACCATCTGCATCGATGTTTATTTTAATGGTTGATTTATTAATATCTGATTATGAACAGTTTGGTGAAATTGACCCTTAACATACATTTTTATGAAACTGAACCACTAAACGTCAATCTGGCAATATTTTTGAAGATCTCCCTACCGCCCTTCTGTCTCACTCACTCACTTTTCTTTGATATAGAGATTTTTAAGCAACATTTTTCACTTTTTCGTACAGTTTTTACCAAACATTTTCTTTCATACAAACCTTGTCCTGACGTTTACAAATATAACAAAAAAGAATTAGCCAAATAGGTGCAACCGTTCTGAAGTGTTACTGTCTACATATAAAAAAAAAATGTAAATGTATGTACTTAATGTAAATGGTGGACATAACTAAGATCTTTAGCTGTTAGCAGCCAAATGTCCAGAAAAACTGTTGCCCACCAAATAACATTACGCGTAATTTCCCGTTCAACCATTACCCCAAATAAAAATAATCATGCTGTCTACCCTACTGAAGTGGCTGGACATCCTGCGGGTCGTAATTCGATTCCCTGTTTAGGTATTTCCTCAGCGGTATCTGGCCTGATTGATGACCCGGGGCCGACGTTACGACAGCCTTATTATCGCCATAAGTTCCCAATTTCGGATAGTAGCCAATGTTATTTGTGATGAGTATAGCCTTGGTTTATGTGTGAGGACATTACGTGTTACATTTTTTTTACGGCAATTAATGGTAGTTCAATCAGACGGTGATTGTCGGGTTGGCGGGAAATGAGAATGGCTGAGGATTTAAGGCTTGTCCGCCGTAAAAAGCGCGGTCACTTTCGGACTGCATAGAAAAGAAAAAGAAGCGCGATGACACAATGCTTGCAAAATATGAAGTAATTACCGATTTACAAAAAATCTAGGGATTGGACTAAAAAAGTCATCACATGAAATCATTCCTTATTATTTTGTAAAGAACTGCATAAATTTATGAATACTTTTAATGAAAACTGTAGGAGTAATATGGTAAAAACTCGAAAAAATAGACAGAAAAAGAAACTAAAGAAAAAAAAAGGCTAAATCCAGGTGGTTTAGCCTTTTTTTTTCTATATTTCTACAAACTAAAATAGATTTCAGGACACATGAAATAACTTCTTATGTATTTTAGATTATTGTGTATTTTTTCTATCAAAAAGATGCTAAGAATAAAAAATGGAAACAAAGTTAATTTTAGGGAGGACAAACCTTAAGGTTGTTTTAATGTATTGTTACTTCTTCACGCTCAAGCGGCTGGACCGATATGGATGAAATTTGGTATGTATAGCTTATACCCCGGATTAGCACATAGGTACCTAGGCTACTTTTTACCGCGGGGCGCAGCTAGTTAATAATAATTCAGCCTTTGTTGTTCCATTTCAGGGCCACAATTAAACTTTGACTATTTCGTGGCACGCTGGTTCGTAGTTAACGTGCACAAAACAACTTTAACTATAGAACCTCATATTATTAGCATTCATCTACATAATAAAGCAAACGTTCTCGTTTTTTAATGTTTCTTTTAATTAACACACTACCATCCAATAATTTGACTAAATTAAAAAAAACTTTTTTACAAATAGACAATCGCCTTCCAAATATAATAGGTAAGTACCAAATAAAAAGTGAAAAATAACTTTAATTTTGGAAGTTGGTGTATTTGGATCTGTATTTTAGTTATTTAATTATTTTTCACTATAATAGTGTTTCTTTTGGAAGTCAGTTGTTTTTTTTTTTTTTAATAGTTTGTTTTTCTTTTTTTAGTGGATCACTTTGTAATTTCTAAGTCAACTGTCAACTGCTCATCACCTTTTAAAAAGTATTGCATAGCCCGATGCAGGGACGTTAATTTGTTGTCGACGAGTTCTCCTAGTAAGGACCAGAAGAACTGGAGGTGATGGTGAAGTCAACATCAGCTCCACTTCGCCGCATGCATTGTGACGAGCTTAGATCGCTTAGCAATCATATTAAAGTAATCGTATCTCAACTCGTGAAATACCTACATATTATTGATTAGTTCCGATGATCATCTTTTACCTACTTCACCAAATGGTGTTTTCCGAGAGCAATTAATGCACGAATTACTGTAAAAATAGCCAGTGTATGCCTATACAATTTGAGAGTTTTCCTCGATTTCGATGGGATCCCTTCATCATTTTGACTTGGTAACAATGGGACCACCTCAAGAGCATACCCTTTCTAACAAAAAAATCATTCATCCAAAGTTCTCCCAGTACATAAGACTGGTCCAAAAAGTGACATTAAAAATTACAGGCCAATAGCTGTCTTATCTATATTCGGCAAAGTATTCGAATCTGTGCTGTATAAAAAAATATTTAATAAACTGCAGCGGTGGTTCGCGGATGAGCAGCACGGATTCCTTCCAAATCGCTCAACCACGTCTAATCTGCTTAACATTACTACACTCTTAGCCAAAAACATTAATGACAAAAGGCAGATCGATGTAGCCTATTTTGATTTCCAGAAGGCCTTTGACCGGGTTGACTGCGACATACTTCTGGGTAAAATGGCATTGGCAGGTTTCTCTGTGTCATCGCTAAAATTCTTCGCGAACTATCTACACGACCGCAAGCAATTTGTAACATACAAAAATGCTAATTCGGAGCGCTATTCGGTCTCTTCTGGCGTAGGGCAGGGCACCAACATCGGTCCCCTTCTTTTTCTAATAGTGGTTAACGATCTTCCCACATTATGTAAAACACTCCACAGTCTTAATGTATGCTGATGATGTCAAAGTTGCTCTTCCAGTGGCTAACTCCAGTGATACTCCCAAACTTCAAAGCGACATTGACAACATTCACACTTGGAGCACTTTACACAACCTCAACCTAAACATTGGTAAATGCGCGGTCATGCCATATTCTAAAGCTACACAACCTATACACAACGTGTACACAATGAACAATGAGCCCCTGAAGCGTGTATTAACTGTACGCGATCTGGGTCTTTGATCCACACCTTACATTTAACCAGCACATAATACAGACCTGTAATAAACTATAATAAACTGTAATAAACTTGGGTTTTGTCTTGCGTCAGGCCAAAACTTTTACTAATCGTCAAGCTATAACCATACTTTACACCACCATACTTTTTTTTTTTTTGTTTTTAACTCCTTCATCCGTAGTTTGCTAGAGACTAACAGTGCAATCTGGAACCGCCATGAAAAATTGTACACACTGGTCATCGAAAAAGTTCAGAAGTCTTTTCTCCGCTACCTTTACTTAAAACTTTATGGGTATTACCCAACACCATTTGTGCTGGGTATGGTGGGGTACCAAAGTCTAGAAGTAAGGAGAAATATTAGTCTGGTAAAATATTTCATCCGCTTAATTCGCGGTACCCACTTCAATTCCTCCTTGCTGCAATACATCTCCTTTAACATCCCACTACCCATTAGGCACACACTTCGCCCTCGCCAACGTCCTCTATTCTCAATACCTTAATCCAGTACCCTATCCCTTAAGACCAGTCCATTGTACCTAGCCCTAACCCATATTAACAACATTTTGCTATATAATGTATCCTCTGATGTCTTCGCGAGTACTGAACTGAGATTCCTGAACACTGCTACTCGATACTTTGAGTCCATTGCTACTCCCAGTACAATCTCCTTGGAGTAAATGATTTTAGATTGTATCATATTAATAAATTTTTTTTTATTCCAATTTTATCCTAATTATACTATATTTACTAATTTTATCTAATTGTCTACTTTTGTCTAATTGTATCTAATTTTATCAATTTTTTTACAAGTTTTAATCTAATTTTGTTCAATTTTATTTTATTTCATCAAATTTTGTCTAGTTTTATGTAATAATGTTAATGTATGTTGTAATGTATGTTGTTATGTTAATGTTTTATGACTTAATCTAATTTTATGATTGTATGTGTATTAACACCTATTGACCAATAAATTGTATGTGTGGTGAAAGCTGTTAGTATAAGTTGGTTATTATTAAATAAATAAATAATAAATTTTCAAAATCAGTCCAAAATTGGTGGAGTAATCGCGTAACAAACATACAAAGACATACGGTCGAATTGAGAACCGCCTCCTTTTTTGAAGTCGGTTAAAAATAATTGAAGACTCACATCAAAAGCCCCAATATTTTACAAAATAAACTTGTTAAAGCTTTTTATTACTGAAACAAGTATCGAAGCTCCAAGACTTTGGAAGTTCGTCTTTTTTAGTTAAGTGATTATTATACAAAGGTTCTTTGTAAAAATTCAGAGTTACTAGAACGAGCACAAATTAAAATTTAACTACAGTCAGAGACATGTCTGTAAGGTAAATACTTTTTTATTATTTTGGACATAACCTTGTTTTCAAGTCTTTCTTCATTAGTTGTCATGGTGAATTGTTTATCATCCTGTGCCTATACCGTTAGTAACCAAGCGTTAAGGTACTTGCAACAGACGAGTACGTAGGTAAGTTTCCGCATAAAACAAGAATGATTGACATTTATGTGATTACTCACAGCAACCATTATATGATGTGATAAAAGCTTGAGGGCTCATAAAATTATTGAATATCGATAAACCACCGCAGGCGATAAGTTCTGAACAACGAACACACTTCAATGTGATGTGTTTTACATTATATTTAACATTACTTCTATGTACAAACACTATCGCCAAAGCTGATTATAAGAAAAATGAACTTGTCGAAGCAAATAACCTCACAGTCTACGATATCTCCAACAGATTACTAACGCTAGCCGACATTAATTATGACAAAGACAGGATCAAAGAACTCAAAGAAAAACTTGAAAAAATCAACCAGTATGTAATCGACCACAATTTATTTGCAGAAGTCCTAAATAATGTGACAACGGAAACCAGACTGAATGAAACCAATTTTTATGAAGCACTCAATGAAAATGATCATTTTAGATACTTGACAACGAATGGAACGAAGAATTTGTATCTAAAGTTGAAGGAAAAGATGACACGTGATGATATTATGAAGATTGTAGCTGAGAAAGGGAAAAGGAAGAAGTTGGTGAAATCAGCTCGAAGGATGATGGAACATGGTGCTCCTAAGCACGAGGATGATGAGAAGATGAATAACGTCGTTGATAAAATATTAGCAGAAGCGCCCAACGATCCTCACAAACTGAAAGCTAAAGAAAGTGTGTATTGGGGTACGTTGAAAGATAAATATTAAATTTCAAGTTTATTTTTCCGCCGATTCACCAATAAGGAGTGTTCTTCTTCTGTCGTATCAGCATGAAGTATATAAGAACAGTTCCTGCTGTGGTAATAACAGCCAGTCATTATTACGGCAGCGGGTTGACTGTACGTTGTCGCAGTACGTTCACGTACACAACTATAAGTACGTCATCGCTATTGATATGAGTATTTTACTGCTTTACGAAACGCTAACGTGTCGATGGTATGGGCGATGAATTTATTGGTTCAATAACGCAAATAGGAGTATTTCTACAAAGCTGTAGTCAAGCGAAATAAAAATCGCTGAAGGTCTGAAGCTAACGTGGATTAAGCGACATTCTGTGATGTCATTTCAACTTGTATTCAGACAAAATGTCATCCTAACTTTGTACTAATTCATTCCAACCAATCAATCTGCCTAGCCTTTTGCCAGCTATGTTGGGGTCAGTTTCCAGTCTAACTGAATGAAGCTGTATCTTACATGGAGCGACTGCCTAACGGACCTCCACAGCCTAGTTACTGGGTAATACGATACCTCTTGGTAAGACTGGTTGTCAGACTTTCGGGCTTCTAACGACCCGTAACAACTGTCAAAGATCCACGAATGACAGCCGGGACCAACGGTTTAACGAGGGAGGGGTATGAGTATGTAATGGATGGTCACCCATCGACGAGCCAACCGTGGCAAGCGTAGTTTAAACTTCGATCGACCCACGTGGCTGTCATCATTTAGCCACTACCCCTTATTCGTTCCAATATGACATCTTTTAATTGTCACCCTCTTTTCCACGTTTACTCTCTAGATATGCCATATAAATCACAGCACAACAGAATTCTAGTAATTTAGAGCCATTCTTCCCCAGATCCTCAAAATGAACTGGAAGAGATGAAGACCTACCAAGACAGCAAGAAGAGTGGGCGCCGCATCTTCAAGGGCGAGCGTACGACCATTCAGTACTACCCCTTCATGGCATCCGTCCACCTGATGGGAAGGTTCTGGTGCGGGGCGGTACTGGTGGGGGGAGATCTGTGCATTACTTCTGCTTCTTGTTTACAGCTGTAAGTATTCGGTGGAGGAAACTAACGCCAGACGGATTCCCAAGAGACCCACGAACAACAGATAATTGACTGTGTCCAGTAAGACCGAGGCCTGACATTTATTTATTTATTTATTTCAATTTTATTTATGTCAAGTCTCAGTCTTGAATGTCTTGATGTAGTCGAGGCTTGAGCCATAGGAAGACCGAAGAGAGGATGTATAGATTTTGTAAGGGGTGATATGAATGAAAAGGTAGCGAAAGGGTGACAAGGGTGGGAAAGTAATTCATTTTGCGCCGACCTCAATTAGAAAGAAAGAAAAGAAGAAAGAAAGAAAATAGATTTATTTAGCACAGACTAAAAGGCACACACCATAATAGGTATAACAATAGGTACCTACTTAATAAAAAATAAAAAATAAAAAAAAAATAAAACAAAATAACAGAGCGATGAGTGTGTGCCCGACGGCTGCGCCAAAAGGCCCAGTTCAGCAAAAATGCCAGACAATTACTAGACGTGCCTGACGCTGGTTGTCAACTTGACCGAAGTGTGAGGTAACGGATGTAAATCAGTTTTAATAAATAAATAAATATACTGCAACGTGTGTAATAAAGTTTTTGTCAGATGATAATAAATAATATCGTGTACGTACATAATATAGTAGTGTGATTTTGAGTAAAAATTTAACAGGTCTCACATACGCAAATGGGACCAAGCGATTAGCATGTGACCAAAATAATAATTGACATCCAACAATCTTTCACAAATATTTCGCATTGTCAGTTTAAATAAAGCCCAGCGCAGACAGAAGGTGTATATGGTGTACTTCGTTTATGTTATTACTTATGTCAATAAGCGAATTTTATGTCTTTCTATATAAGAAGTCATGGCTTGATAGGTTACATATTGAATAGAAATTGCTGTATTCCCCATGCCGTGGACTTAACTTTATTATTTCCCAGGATGCATAACAACCGCTTCTTCCGTGAGAATCCTCGAGTACTGCAAGTGAGGGTAGGAAGCAACCACAGCAGGATTGGAGGCGAGATGATAGACGTACTTGAGGTGAGAGACAAGCTAGCGGCGGCAGACTTACGTCCTAAATAAATCCTGATCCAAAACTCAAACATTTATTAAAACTTTAACTATTTACAAAAACTTTTGAAATATCAAGGAGTCGGCCAGGTTGTCAGAAAGTTGAAGTTAGTTGCCCGTTCCAAAACTTAGATCTCTATGGAGAGGAACGGACAATAATATAAAATAAATAAATATCCTTGGACATTTCACACAACGCCATCTAGTCCCAAGCTAAGCAACCTAATGCTTGTGTTATGGTAACGAGATGGCTGATAAACTACTTATATAATTTTTGTTTTTTTTTTGTAAATGCATACATATTATAGATAGAAAAACACCCAGACTCGGGACAAATACTTGTAGGTCGTACAAATATTTGTTCCATGCGGGAATCGAACTCGCGACATGCTGCGCAGCAGTCAATCGCTCAACCACTGCGCCAACCGTGTCGTCACAATAAACTCCACGGACACTTATAATTCAGTTGCTAAAGAATCTTGGTTATCGTTGATAATAATTGCAATTAGTAGAGGCTACGTATTACAATTTACCAACTTCGCACGGTTTTAGAACTTGATTAAATATGGAGATTATTTGATTATGTATAATCATGTTAAATATCTATCTATCTACATAAATAAAAAGAGAAGTTCTGACTGACTGACTCATCACCTCCCAGCCCAAACTTTTGAACCTAGAAAGTTGAAATTTTGCACAGAAGATTCCTTTATAATGTAGACAAGGAGTAAGAAAGGATTTCCCGATAGTACGTTCCCGTGGGATTTTTTCCGACAATCACTAGTTTTCTGAATGATGCTGAAATCCGTAACCGTGAAAAAAACAGACACAGACAGACACGAAAAGTGACTTTATTTTATACGTACAGGATGAATTACCAAAAGTGATTATCCCTTTTTCTCAGGTCTACTTCCACCCCGGTTACAACCCTCGGACCCTGAAGAGTAACCTGGCGGTGATCCGCCTCCGCCGGCACCTGTTCTTTAGACCCAGTTCGTTTATAAAGTACATCGCCATCGACTACATGGGGCACGCGCTACCAGCCACCGCCGAGGTGTTGCTGCTGGGGTGGGGAGTCACCAAGGTATTGTTGTAGCTGTAACAGTCACTGTGACCTCGCCATCGACTACATGGCGCACGCGCTGCCGGCCAGCGCCGAGGTGTTGCTGCTGGGGTGAGGAGTCACCAAGGTATTGTTGTAGCTGTAACAGTCACTGTGACCTCGCCATCGGCTACATGGGGCACGCGCTGCCGGCCAGCGCCGAGGTGTTGCTGCTGGGGTGAGGAGTCACCAAGGTATTGTTGTAGCTGTAACAGTCACTGTGACCTCGCCATCGGCTACATGGCGCACGCGCTGCCGGCCAGCGCCGAGGTGTTGCTGCTGGGGTGAGGAGTCACCAAGGTATTGTTGTAGCTGTAACAGTCACTGTGACCTCGCCATCGACTACATGGCGCACGCGCTGCCGGCCAGCGCCGAGGTGTTGCTGCTGGGGTGAGGAGTCACCAAGGTATTGTTGTAGCTGTAACAGTCACTGTGACCTCGCCATCGACTACATGGGGCACGCGCTGCCGGCCAGCGCCGAGGTGTTGCTGCTGGGGTGAGGAGTCACCAAGGTATTGTTGTAGCTGTAACAGTCACTGTGACCTCGCCATCGGCTACATGGGGCACGCGCTGCCGGCCAGCGCCGAGGTGTTGCTGCTGGGGTGAGGAGTCACCAAGGTATTGTTGTAGCTGTAACAGTCACTGTGACCTCGCCATCGGCTACATGGGGCACGCGCTGCCGGCCAGCGCCGAGGTGTTGCTGCTGGGGTGAGGAGTCACCAAGGTATTGTTGTAGCTGTAACAGTCACTGTGACCTCGCCATCGGCTACATGGGGCACGCGCTGCCGGCCAGCGCCGAGGTGTTGCTGCTGGGGTGAGGAGTCACCAAGGTATTGTTGTAGCTGTAACAGTCACTGTGACCTCGCCATCGGCTACATGGGGCACGCGCTGCCGGCCAGCGCCGAGGTGTTGCTGCTGGGGTGAGGAGTCACCAAGGTATTGTTGTAGCTGTAACAGTCACTGTGACCTCGCCATCGGCTACATGGGGCACGCGCTGCCGGCCAGCGCCGAGGTGTTGCTGCTGGGGTGAGGAGTCACCAAGGTATTGTTGTAGCTGTAACAGTCACTGTGACCTCGCCATCGGCTACATGGGGCACGCGCTGCCGGCCAGCGCCGAGGTGTTGCTGCTGGGGTGAGGAGTCACCAAGGTATTGTTGTAGCTGTAACAGTCACTGTGACCTCGCCATCGACTACATGGGGCACGCGCTGCCGGCCAGCGCCGAGGTGTTGCTGCTGGGGTGAGGAGTCACCAAGGTATTGTTGTAGCTGTAACAGTCACTGTGACCTCGCCATCGGCTACATGGGGCACGCGCTGCCGGCCAGCGCCGAGGTGTTGCTGCTGGGGTGAGGAGTCACCAAGGTATTGTTGTAGCTGTAACAGTCACTGTGACCTCGCCATCGACTACATGGGGCACGCGCTGCCGGCCAGCGCCGAGGTGTTGCTGCTGGGGTGAGGAGTCACCAAGGTATTGTTGTAGCTGTAACAGTCACTGTGACCTCGCCATCGGCTACATGGGGCACGCGCTGCCGGCCAGCGCCGAGGTGTTGCTGCTGGGGTGAGGAGTCACCAAGGTATTGTTGTAGCTGTAACAGTCACTGTGACCTCGCCATCGGCTACATGGGGCACGCGCTGCCGGCCAGCGCCGAGGTGTTGCTGCTGGGGTGGGGAGTCACCAAGGTATTGTTGTAGCTGTAACAGTCACTGTGACCTCGCCATCGGCTACATGGGGCACGCGCTGCCGGCCAGCGCCGAGGTGTTGCTGCTGGGGTGAGGAGTCACCAAGGTATTGTTGTAGCTGTAACAGTCACTGTGACCTCGCCATCGGCTACATGGGGCACGCGCTACCAGCCACCGCCGAGGTGTTGCTGCTGGGGTGGGGAGTCACCAAGGTATTGTTGTAGCTGTAACAGTCACTGTGACCTCGCCATCGGCTACATGGGGCACGCGCTGCCGGCCAGCGCCGAGGTGTTGCTGCTGGGGTGAGGAGTCACCAAGGTATTGTTGTAGCTGTAACAGTCACTGTGACCTCGCCATCGACTACATGGGGCACGCGCTGCCGGCCAGCGCCGAGGTGTTGCTGCTGGGGTGAGGAGTCACCAAGGTATTGTTGTAGCTGTAACAGTCACTGTGACCTCGCCATCGGCAGTAAATACAGTAAATACTAATACCATAAACCTATTTCCACACTTGAAACGTTTAATAAAAGCAGCCATTTTGACAAAATAATAGCTGAAGAGACCATCAAACAGATATTTGTGACGTTATATACAAAAATGATGATAAAATAAGCAGTAAACTTGTCGTTACGGTGGCTAATAATTGAGATTTTTGCGGCAAGAATGTGGGTTAATGGTAACCGGCAGGGGAGTAGGCGACTTGTTGCTGCCTTCAGTATTACTAAAGAGTTTTTAAAAATAAATTTGTGAAGCCTGTTGATTACCTACTTGTTCAATAATCCATTTTAATGGACTTGAATTAAATGATTTGACTGTGACGAAAGAAGTCGCTAAAGATTGTTTGTGCATGACGTGCTTTTTAGCGAAACTATGAAATGTTTGTTTATTATTTGCTTGCATTTCAGCAAATTGCTAATATTTTACATGTAGTAGATACTGTAGAGGTTTTATTATATACAAGCCAAAGTATGGATAACTGGCTGACATTCGAACATTCAAACATCGAATATTCTTATAAAAAGTGATGGTCGCTTTTTATAAGGATTGACAGATAGCGGATAGCTAGGGCTCCGCGTAGGACCTAGGGAGTGAACTATAATTTTACTTCATTTGGCACACTTTAATGTTAACTTATCTGACACTTAACATAGTGTTAGATTTTCGCGTTTCGTTTGTCCAGAGCTAAGCCTGTATATATAAATACGAAACCCCGAATTGTCGCCGTTTTCCCGGAGTTAGGTAGGGTGTTTATTTTTAGGTTTAGGTAGGTATTGTCTGTATGATCGAATGTCTTGGTCTGAATAAAAGTTTTATTTGGAAGTTGACTACGTTAATCCTTTTATTCAAGGGTGGGCGTAGCTCATGTAGAGGTTTTATTATATACAAGCCAAAGTATGGGGTAGCCTAAGTCAGGGTAGCGTTCTTGGACCACCGCTTTTCTTGATATATATAAATGACCTCCCAAAATCCACAGGACAAGAAATGGTACTCTTTGCAGACGATAGCACGGCCATTATAGAATGTAATAATCCAAGCAATTATCAAAATGACATTAATAATTCTCTATATAAAATAATAAATTGGCTAAATGATAATAATCTTATAATTAATTTAAATAAAACAAAAGTTATGCATTTTCGACAACGGCTTGAGAAACCACTTGTTAAAGTTGCTTATGGTAACTCCGAAATAGAAGAAGCTAGTACTGCGAAGTTTTTAGGTATAACAATAGACGATAGACTGACTTGGAAACCTCATTTGGAGGAAATTTGCAAGCGATTAAGTAAATCAGCATATTTGCTATCTCAACTGTCGAAGAAAGTAAATGCTGAAACACTGTTAACAGCCTATCATGGACTAGTCGCCTCAGTTCTGCGATATGGTGTTATTTTCTGGGGACATTCAACAAATAGAGAACTTGTTTTCAAGATGCAGAAAAGATGTTTACGTGCAATGTGTGGTTTAAAAAGAACAGATAGTTGCATTCCATATTTTAAAAACTTAAAAATATTACCTCTACCGGCTTTATACATCCTAGAGACTGCATTATTTGTAAAAACAAATCCACATCTATTCAAAAAACTATGTGCAGTAAAGAAAACACCGATGCGTGCTCAATATGCTAATGAATTATGCCTTGTGAAATGTTAAACTTCTCTAATGAAGAAAAGCTTCTTTGGTGTTGCTCCACAAGTATATAATAAAATACCCGATGAAATAAAATGTATGCCATTGCAGAAGTTTAAAAAAACACTTAACGGGTTACTGCTTGAAAGATGTTACTATAGTCTAGACGAGTTTCTTAGTGACGAATCTCTATAATTATATAATGCTGACATTTTAAATACTTATTACATTATTACATTTATTTTTAAAATTAATTGACTTTTAAATTTTTATATATATTTTTTTTTTTTTTTTTTTTTTGACATGAACTGAAATTGACTATAAAATTGTTATCATAAAATTTAATTCGCATTCATGCGTTTATACAATTACGTACTCAAATAATAATTATATTGTAATTTTATCGTTGTAATTTAATAGTACCCATGCAGTCATGTAATTGTTTTCTATCATTTGTATGTCAATATTGGCAAAGCATAGCGCACTAATTAATTTTTTAAGATCTTTTTATGTATTACCTACCTATGTTTAACAAATAAATTATTCTTATTCTTATTCTTATTCTTATTCTTATGGATAACTGGCTGACATTCGAACATTCAAACATCGAATATTCTTATAAAAAGTGATGGTCGCTTTTTATAAGGATTGACAGATAGCGGATAGCTAGGGCTCCGCGTAGGACCTAGGGAGTGAACTATAATTTTATTTCTATTTTAATATAGCGGGCTTCAGCCCCATTTCTTCTTAAACTACTGTCTTTTATTATAAAGTAGTTAGCCTCCCGCTGTGAGGTTCGAGCCCTCACAGTACCTCGTCGGCATTATAACGGTGTCCATGTGTTTGAAAAAAGATAAATTAAATTATAAAATTAAATAAAAAATTAAATTATTATCATAATTATGTACAGTCAAGGAAGAGATTACTTAGCAAATTGACTATATTGTCTGTTCAATGTTCATTAGTCAAATAAATTAAAGTAACACGGCAGTTAGTGTGTCTATCTGGTAAACAGTACATCAATTTGACTGTACTATGTCCAGTATTATGTTATCGCTTTATATTTATAGTTAAAGTTATTTATTTTATTTTAGACGACTCAGAAATTATCGTACGAGCCGATATTCTTGCAGCGGAAGATCTTACCGGTGTATCCGAACATGTTCTGCAAAGAAGTGTATGGCGAGTAAGTACCAAAATCTATATCTTAATATATAAAACAAAGTCGGGTTTGTTCGAACACTTATAACTCGAGAACGGCTTAACGGATTTTCATGGTTTTTGATTTGTTGTATTTTTCTTCGTCCCGAATAGCAGAATAACTATTAAAATATATTAAAAGTCACAAAAAAATATGAAGAAAATTCATTTTCACAAAACATTTGAACAGGGCTGTAATGAAAGATTCCCGATCTTTCATTCTATTAGAATTCCAAATTCAAATTAATTTTATAATCAGTTGTTTTCCCGCCGTTCGAACACCGTCTGGCGGGTCAGCTATGTAGTATTGTAAAATAAAAATCAATTGCCACTTCAGAACGGATGCAGGACAAGGTTGAAATGGTATGAAAGAAACTTCTAAACAGTTTATTGTTACAGAGTTAATTTACTAACACTACTGTACTAAATATGTGGAGATTTGATACAAATACAAACGCACTATCCCAATTTATTTGGGGTCGGCGCAACATGTCCCTTTCTTCCATACTTCTCTATTAGTCGTCATCTCGGTAGTCACTCCCTTTCTAGCCATGCCATCTTTCATACAGTCCATCCATCGTTTCTTTGGTCTTCCCCTACTGCTTAAGCCATCGACATTCATACTCAAAACAATTTTCTTTTTCCAAATTTGTTAGCTCCTATTAATCTTTTTCATATTTTAGACTCTTTTACTTTAACTTTATTCCGGTATTTTACTTTTCAGCAAAAAATCGTAGTTAAATTCTTAAAATATAAATTAAGTTTTCTTACACAATTCAAAATGTTCTCAGCTTGCGCCTTCGGGAAGTTCGCGCGTTTACATTGGAATATTCATAGCTAAGACAGGACAAAGTCTGTAGGGTCAGCTAGTAGGTATATAAAAGAAACTCGTGTTAGTTACACTAATTATAACTCAAGAACGGCTGAACCGACTTGGCTGAAAATTGGTGGGGAGATAGCTTATAACCAGGAGATGGACATAGGATAAAAAACTTAAAAAAAAAAACGGTATAACAACGGCTGGACTGGTTTAGATGAAATTTTGTGTGTATATTTGAATGGGTTTCTGGATGGTTTGAAAACACAATTGGACCCGGTAGGTGGCGCTGCAGTCGGGTTCTAGGATCGTTCAGACAGGACAACGTCTGTCGGGGCCGCTAGTACTGATACTGACATAAAACACAATTGGAGCCGGTAGGTGGCGCTGCAGTCGGGTTCTAGGATCGTTCAGACAGGACAACGTCTGTCGGGGCCGCTAGTACTGATACTGACATAAAACACAATTGGACCCGGTAGGTGGCGCTGCAGTCGGGTTCTAGGATCGTTCAGACAGGACAACGTCTGTCGGGGCCGCTAGTACTGATACTGACATAAAACACAATTGGACCCGGTAGGTGGCGCTGCAGTCGGGTTCTAGGATCGTTCAGACAGGACAACGTCTGTCGGGTTCGCTAGTACTGATACTGACATAAAACACAATTGGACCCGGTAGGTGGCGCTGCAGTCGGGTTCTAGGATCGTTCAGACAGGACAACGTCTGTCGGGGCCGCTAGTACTGATACTGACATAAAACACAATTGGAGCCGGTAGGTGGCGCTGCAGTCGGGTTCTAGGATCGTTCAGACAGGACAACGTCTGTCGGGTTCGCTAGTACTAATACTGACATAAAACACAATTGGACCCGGTAGGTGGCGCTGCAGTCGGGTTCTAGGATCGTTCAGACAGGACAACGTCTGTCGGGTTCGCTAGTACTGATACTGACATAAAACACATTTGGACCTGGTAGGTGGCGCTGCAGTCGGGTTCTAGGATCATTCAGACAGGACAACGTCTGTCGGGGCCGCTAGTACTGATACTGACATAAAACACAATTGGACCCGGTAGGTGGCGCTGCAGTCGGGTTCTAGGATCGTTCAGACAGGACAACGTCTGTCGGGGCCGCTAGTACTGATACTGACATAAAACACAATTGGACCCGGTAGGTGGCGCTGCAGTCGGGTTGTAGGATCGTTCAGACAGGACAACGTCTGTCGGGGCTGCTAGTACTGATACTGACATAAAACACAATTGGACCCGGTAGGTGGCGCTGCAGTCGGGTTCTAGGATCGTTCAGACAGGACAACGTCTGTCGTGTCCGCTAGTACTGATACTGACATAAAACACAATTGGACCCGGTAGGTGGCGCTGCAGTCGGGTTCTAGGATCGTTCAGACAGGACAACGTCTGTCGGGTCCGCTAGTACTGATACTGACATAAAACACAATTGGACCCGGTAGGTGGCGCTGCAGTCGGGTTCTAGGATCGTTCAGACAGGACAACGTCTGTCGGGGCCGCTAGTACTGATACTGACATAAAACACATTTGGACCCGGTAGGTGGCGCTGCAGTCGGGTTCTAGGATCGTTCAGACAGGACAACGTCTGTCGGGGCCGCTAGTACTGATACTGACATAAAACACAATTGGACCCGGTAGGTGGCGCTGCAGTCGGGTTCTAGGATCGTTCAGACAGGACAACGTCTGTCGGGGCCGCTAGTACTGATACTGACATAAAACACAATTGGACCCGGTAGGTGGCGCTGCAGTCGGGTTCTAGGATCGTTCAGACAGGACAACGTCTGTTGGGTCCGCTAGTACTGATACTGACATAAAACACAATTGGACCCGGTAGGTGGCGCTGCAGTCGGGTTCTAGGATCGTTCAGACAGGACAACGTCTGTCGGGGCCGCTAGTACTGATACTGACATAAAACACAATTGGACCCGGTAGGTGGCGCTGCAGTCGGGTTCTAGGATCGTTCAGACAGGACAACGTCTGTCGGGGCCGCTAGTACCTACTGATACTGACATAAAACACAATTGGACCCGGTAGGTGGCGCTGCAGTCGGGTTCTAGGATCGTTCAGACAGGACAACGTCTGTCGGGTCCGCTAGTACTGATACTGACATAAAACACAATTGGACCCGGTAGGTGGCGCTGCAGTCGGGTTCTAGGATCGTTCAGAGAGGACAACGTCTGTCGGGGCCGCTAGTACTGATACTGACATAAAACACAATTGGACCCGGTAGGTGGCGCTGCAGTCGGGTTCTAGGATCGTTCAGACAGGACAACGTCTGTCGGGGCCGCTAGTACTGATACTGACATAAAACACATTTGGACCCGGTAGGTGGCGCTGCAGTCGGGTTCTAGGATCGTTCAGACAGGACAACGTCTGTCGGGGCCGCTAGTACTGATACTGACATAAAACACAATTGGACCCGGTAGGTGGCGCTGCAGTCGGGTTCTAGGATCGTTCAGACAGGACAACGTCTGTCGGGGCCGCTAGTACTGATACTGACATAAAACACAATTGGACCCGGTAGGTGGCGCTGCAGTCGGGTTCTAGGATCGTTCAGACAGGACAACGTCTGCCGGGTCCGCTAGTACTGATACTGACATAAAACACAATTGGACCCGGTAGGTGGCGCTGCAGTCGGGTTCTAGGATCGTTCAGACAGGACAACGTCTGTCGGGGCCGCTAGTACTTTATAAAGTAAAAGGCTCTTGAAAAAGAAATAGATGCAACCTCAAAACCGAATGTTTTCAATAAACGCTAATAGAAAAACTTGTGGAAACCTGAGCCCTTTAGCCAGCAGCGGGGCATTATAGGTTGAGCAATGAAAACCTGTACAAGTGTCTACTCAAGGATACGTCTCTGTCATCGATACAACGACTAATAGACTAATTTATGACTAATATTAGAAATGTCAATACTTCCCTATTTGAATCGGATTTTGACCATAATTTCATGAGTTTTTTCTTTGGGCGGATCCCTAATTCTTTTTCTAAAATAAAAGTAACTAAAGTTCCTCCTTATAATATCAGCTATCTGCCCGTGAAAGTCCTGTCAAAATCGGTCTAACCGTTTTGGAGATTAGCCGGAACAAACAGGCACACAAAAATTTTAAAAATAGTTTTTTATTCTATGTACCGTTAATACTTGCATAATTATGCATTTAGTAAACAGATTATATTTTGACATTACAAACAGATAATTCAATTTTATTTGTTCGTACAATTAATGTAATTTCAAAGAAGGCATAGTAAAATGAGATCTATCCATTAGTGTAATCCTAAAACTAATAGAAAGCCACCCTTAGTAAAAGAGGATGCAAATAATTTTGATATTTTTTGTTCACGGAAATTTTAAATGAATTTATAACACAAAAACAAATAAGTACAATGTTTATAGGATATCGAACATTAATATTGTGCTTGTAGATGTAGTTTATTACTCTTAGGTCCTATTTCACGATGTCCTAATAGCCACGACTTACCGTATAAATTTAAAAATGGACTAGAATTTGTATGAAATTATCTGCCAAGTAAGATAATATGAACTTAATCATAGGTGATGAAACAGGGCCTTAATTAATGAGTTAAGTCACTGTCTGTCACTGCGGACACACGGTGACCGCAAACAATAGATTTTCTATTGTATCAGAGGGCTTAGTGCGAGTTTTTATACTTACTCGATCACGTTAACGTAAACTTCAATTTGTACTGAAACTGAATAAGTGCCGCCTGGTGACTATAATGGGAAACACAATTACTCCATACAAATTGACGTACGTCAACGTTAACGTAAACGCGACCGAGTAAGTATAAAAACTCGCACTAAGGCCACTGTTGTCTGGCAGTGAACGTGTATAACCTCTGAATAGCTTTTGCTGCGAGTAGCGCCTTAATAGAAACGTGTTTGTTGCAGGAAGTTTGTGGCAGAAACCATGTTTTGTGCCGGCACTCTCACGACCGGAGAGGGGGCGTGTGATGTAAGTACTGATACATCAAATACATAATCATCATCATCATAATCATCAAAATCATCATAATCATAATCATCATCATAATACATAAGCATCACCTTTGTACGTATTTTTCTGTTCCTTTATGTTTGTCTGTTTATTTGTGTGTACCTACATAAATTGTTAAATAAATAAATAAATAAAATAAATAAATAATCATATAGTACTTTTTATGTCCTTACTAGCTTCAATTTCAAATACATAACCATACGTTTGCTAAAGTGCAGTCGAATGAAACACCTGTATGGCAGTCAGTCCTACAAATAGCTCACTTGCAGAGAACTTGATTGATTAGAAAACTGACTAGCAAGTTTATCAACTTATAGTGCAGCAAGCATATCTGACCCGGTAGCTTCAATTGAAACTACAGAAATCACTCTCCACCAACCAATAAAAAAACCAATATATCAATCAAACGTCTATCAATCAATATCTCTCTCTCTCTCCTTTCTCTAAAAAAAAAAACAACCGATTCAAAAAAACACTACGAAGCGAAAAATAACTTTAATTAAAGAAGTCGGTGTCTTTGGATCCATATTTTAGTCTTTTGCCACCGACTTCCGAAATTAAAGTAATTTTTCGCTTTGTAGTGTTTTTTTTGGAAACGGTTGTTTTTTTTTTCACCACATCTAAAATCATAATTTTCATTCATTGTCAGTTGTAATAAATAATTGTTACATGGCAAACAGACGTAATGCGTCAATGTGCTCGACAATTAATTTCCTTGACTGTTCGTTGACTAATTATAACCATTGTGTCTCAAAGCACGATGCGGGTGGTCCAGCGATCCTCTCGGGCCGGCTGGTCGGCATCATCTCCTTCGGGCCGTCTACCTGCGGGTTCACGAACGCACCCACTGTGTTCACGAAAATTGGCTTCTTCGCTGATTGGATAGAAACTGTCAACGAGAGTGTAAGTATTGAACTAGTTCTATAGGGAAATCTCGGATATACAGGCTGTATATTTTTTTGCGCAGAACCATTTTTTTTTTTTCTAAAATAAAAGTACCCTAAGGTACTCCTTATAATATCAGCTAAACAGACAGACAGACATACAAAAAAAATATTTTTTTCACTTCAATTTTATTTATTGTATTTAATTTGCAAAAAAACACTGTTCCTGTTCTTCTAGTTTCTTATTGAATAAATTCCTCTTCGATCCACAGATGGCAGCCGACTACTTGGGCGCAGCGCGAACCACGACAACCAAGAAGTCTAAACTCAGAGAGTACCTGGCGACGTACAAGGTGGGGCAAGCAGCCCTGGAGCACACCACACTCATTGAGCCACAAACGAATTTCCCGGAAGCTCTTAATGAAATTGCTGAAGATGAGGAGATAGTTCCTTTTACCACTACAGAAGCGCCCACTACAACGACTGAGCCTGAAATTGAGGCTGAGACTGAAACTGAGCCTGAGCCTGAGCCTGAGACGAGGTTGCGTTCACGAAGTGCACGTGACCATGATGCTCACTATCCCTCAGAGCCGCCAGCCTCTGTGGCGAGGCTCAAAGGAGGTCGCTATTCAGATGACGAAAACTGGAGCGTGGATTTAAGTTAATAAATGCGTAGAAATTTTGATTTCGGTTTTGTTGAGCAGTTTTTAGTCATTCATAACACTAACTTTACGAATATTTATATCATCGATTCGAAAATAAAATTAGTGGGCGCAGTTCGAGTCCGCGCCAGCTTGGTTTTCGTGATTGCTTTACTATGTACTACGATTGCCGATACTGCCGTAGCCATTGTATTCGCTCGACACTGGACTTAGTAGGCTCATTGTATTCCTTATAAAGTAAGCTTTCACCGATTGTGATATTTATCAGTTCTGAACAGATTTACGCCCGATATGAAACGACATCTTGAACTTTTTTCTATTTGCAACAGATTTTCTTTCGGTTTCTGATGCTTCCGTAGCTATTGTATTTGCTCGGCACTAGACTATTTAGGCTCACTGCATTATTTTTAATGCAAACTATTTTCGATTGGAGTTTTTTTCATTTCTGTGCAGATTTACGGCCGATATGAGACGACTGTTGACATTATTTTTCTATTTTCAACGTCATATTAATTATTAACCCTATTTTGGCCAATATTTCTGTTGTTTCTCTTTAGGGCCTGGTAATGCTTTGTCAACTGTTGACAAAAACACCAGAATAACAGATTTAGCTAAACACGTTTTTCGCTATAAGAATTGATACTTCGACAAATTAAGAAAAAGTAGAGGGTCGCGCGCATGCGCAGTGTCACGTCATCGCAAATTATATCCGGCCTTAAAATTGTTATAAGGGTCTATTTTTCAGATGCCCAACCATTACTGAACCATTTGGAAAACAAGCCCTATTTTACAAGCTTTTATTTAGTGTCACCTGTCCCGGTGTCTGTCTGTCTGTCTGTCTGTAATATAATCTAGACCTACTTCCTGGTTTCCGATTGAGCTGAAATTTGACATGCATAATAGTTCAATCGGATGACAATGCAATATTATTATAACATGGAGCTGATCTGATGGTGGAGCCGGAAGGTGACCATGGGAACTCAGTAATAAAACGATGCAACCACATCGAGTTTGGACTCGTTTGATTCGTCTTATAAAGGAACGGTCCTAGGTGATATCCAGGCTATAAAGCTTGTTAAAAAAAAAACACTTGTTATGTTTAAAAAGCTGTTGATACCACAGACATGTCTCTTAGTGCGCAAATCCGAATCGCACTTGGCCGGTTTCACGTCAAAACCTGTCCCACACTTCAAACATAGTACGCACGTATCCTACAGTACCACATACAGGATGGTCACGTACCGACTTTTTACAGCACCCATAAATACAGCGTGGATGTTTCAGGCAGTTACAATTAAGTGCTGGAGCTCCCAGCAGATGGCGCTCAGTGCAGGCAGGCCTTTTACAGCGGTTTATGGTGCGTTGCGCGTAAAGTAGGTATGGGCTTTTTGTGTGCTCGGATTTGTAGTCTATTTTAACCGACTTCTAAAAAGGAGGAGGTTCTCAATTCGGATGTTTGTATTTTTTTTTTTTATGTTTGTTCGCGCATAACTCCGTCGCTTACCAACCGATTTGAAAAAATATTTTTTTGTTGGAAAGGGTATACTTTCCAAATGGTCCCATTTTTGTCAAAATCCAGTTCTGATGTTGGGATCCTGGAGAAATCGAAGAAACTCTTCAAATATTATAGGCACACCTATAGCGATTTGGGTAATGCGTGCGGTGAGTGGTTCCCAGCATCCCACCATCCCAGCATCCCACCCACGACCCACGCCCCAGCATCCCACCCCCAGCATCGGGAAAAGCAATATTTTGTAACATGTGATGAGCAATTGACATTAGACTATTGTAACTTATACAAATTATAAACAGACCCACTAAAAAGCGAGAAATAAAAACTTTTTAACAAAAAACAAAAAACCGACTACCAAAAATCACTACAAAGTGAAAAATAACTTTGATTTCGGAAGTCGGTGGCAAAAAAAAAAGAAAGTAAGTAAAAAACAAAAGACACCGACTTCCGAAATCAAAGTTATTTTTCACTTTGTAGTGATTTTTGGAAGTCGGTTTTTTGTTTTTTGTTAAAAAGTTTTTTTAGGGTTCCGTACCTCAAAAAGAAAAAAGGAACCCTTAGATCACTTCGTTGTCCGTCTGTATGTCTTTTTGTCTCTCTGCTTGTCTGTCAGTCTGTTAAGACCCTTTTTCTCAGGAACGCGTGGAGATATGAAGTCTGGGTGTTTTTCTATCTATAATATGTATGTATTTACAAAAAAAAAATGTATATAAGTAGTTTATCAGCCATCTCGTTACCATAACACAAGCATTAAGTTGCTTAGCTTGGGACTAGATGGCGTTGTGTGAAATGTCCAAGGATATTATTAAGTTGAAATTAATATCAAACACATAGATCTAAGTCGACGCAATAAAAAAATACGGCCATTTATGTGACATATTTTGATACTCGCAAGTAAATCAAAACCTATAGGGTAGTTCCCGTTGTCGTAGAAACATGAAGTTTGGCAAAAAGCAAGGTCTCATACCTCAAGTAAAGGGAAAAGTCCGAAAATTATTAATTTATAATTTTATCACGTAAAAAAAAATTAAGTACTTTATATTTCAATGTCCTTTTTGTCAGGAACGCGTGGAGGTATCAAGTTGAAATTAATATCAAATACGTAAGTCTATGGTCCCTAAGAGTTCTAAAAAAATCATGCTTATAGATCAACACAATAAAAAAAAGCCGATAGCCGACCTAACTATAGTAATTTGATACATTTTCCAAGTCGAATCGATCTGCCTAATCGACGTACCTATGCCTTACGGTCTCTATGATAATGCAAAAATCGAGACCGATTTATCTACAGTTTACAAAAAAAAATTAAAAATTGCCCTGTAAAATTTTCTTCGAATCAGTTACGTCACTTAGTTAGTTTAGCGACGATTTGTGCCCACTGCCCCCGGCACAGTCGTACGAGGGAACACCGGGAACACGAGTCTGACAGACCTTCTCCCACACCAGGGCGAAGGACATTCATGAGGATTTCCACACAAAAAAAAAAGAAAAGGCTTCCAGTCTAACCTACTTGCCTTTCTGACCTCTACAACCCAGGTACAGGGTAACACGATACCCCTTGGTAAGACTGGTTGTCAGATGATGGTTTATGTGATAAGGAATGCAAATTATTTCGAATTACTTTTTAAACTTAGCTTTATGTGAAGTAGGTAATATTGAAAGTGTAACCTTTCGCCCACATTGCTGCTAATAATACTCAGAAGTTTGCTCTAAGACGAAATTGTTTCTTTCTATACATTTATTTTTAACTTGGTAAATGTCTGTAGTCCTAAAAATGAGATGGAAATTTTTCCACCCCTCACGTGTCTGAGTTTGGGCTATTTTTAGACCCAAAACCCCAGCGGTGGGGTTGGGGGTTAGTTGCGAACCCTATAGGTTCACAACTACTGATAGGGATATGTTTTCCATCGAATGATGTTTTTTTACGTTTATATATATGCGCTATAAGCTTATATACCACTATTTAAAGGTTTTTCCTTATACACACATGGGATGCATTCGACACTTGAGGGGTTAATGAAACATTTTCCAGAGCTACTCTGTTTTGTTTTAATGTTAAACGGGAATATCACGCCTGTATTGCATAAAAAGGTAAGACGAGCTCGACCTTCCCCTTCTCCTTCCTCACTTTTCCTTATCTACCTTTACTAATTTAATTTATTTAATTATTAATAATTAATAAATATTTTTAATAATTTTTAATTTAGTTTTTACAATTTGATGTTAGATAAGTACAGGACCCCTAGTTACTTCAATTTGTCATAGTACTATCTTTGCTTACTAACATAGTTTTCTAAGTATACCTACTAACATAAATATGGATCTCTGTGTCTGAACTAAATAAATAAATAAAAATTAGAAATGTTTGTTTTACTTAGGAAGAGACTGGACCCCACGACACAGGGAATCCTAGTGTGTGGTCCAGAGAATTTGTTAAAATCTAACACCTAAGGACACTGATTACCTGATATTATTATCTGTTACTAGATTTTTTTTAAACTTATTGTACCGTGTTTTTCTGAACGGAATAAAGTTTTTTTTTTTACCTTTTCATGCAGTACAGTACACGTAGGTACAGCATCATTTCACCAGTTATTATTAAGACTCATGTTATAGGGGGCGATTCTACTGTCATTATTCAGGCAAAAATCGGCTCCAGCCTCCTGCTACCACTTTTCCCGAGCTAGGATCGAACCCCCATTCAAGTTTTCAAAAGTGTAACTTGAACAACACAATAAACTTTAAGAACAAACGTTTGTACTATACTTAACACTTTGCAGCAAGTAGAGACAAATGCCGTCTCTAAATCCTCGTCTAATATACCGCGGCCCAGACGTATGGCAGCCATTACCAGTGCGCTGCCGCTCTATGGGACTATTTGTTACAACCGTGGGCGCCAGAGGTTCATATGACATTTTTTTTTATAGTTATTGGAGAATGATTGCTTTGGGTTGATGCCATTGACCAGAAGGGAGTTTTAATAAATCCAAATTAATAAGGCTTGTTAAGTTAATAAAATGTTGGATGAGCAACTTACTCCAGTTGCTCATCCAATATTTTTTTTTATTCTCATCAGCACCCGCGTGAGATTTTATTCCTAAATCTCTTTTATCTCACTCAGCAAAAACCAACACACTGTAAATCAACCTAAAAAACTAAATGTAGCAAAAAAACTTATGCCTTCACACGAGATTAAACCTCAAAGTGCGAAAAAACAAGAACTCTCGGTGTGGCCGTGTCAAAGAAACCGTTTATTTTTCTTTTGCAGCGTGATTGGCAATCGCGCCGTGTTTCAAACACTCTCGGTTGCCGTTATGTCAAGAGATGTGTCACGGTTGTGTCTTTGATAAATGCAAAACCTGTGACATATTGCCAATTTTAACAGTTGCGTGTTTTTTTTTTTCAATAAGTGGAATGCCTTTAATACAATGTAAATATAAAATAATGTAAACAACAATGTAATACAATGTGTCACGGTTGTGTCTTTGATAAATGCAAAACCTGTGACATATTGCCAATTTTAACAGTTGCGAGTTTTTTTTTTCAATAAGTGGAATGCCTTTAATACAATGTAAATATAAAATAATGTAAACAACAATGTAATACAATGTGTCACGGTTGTGTCTTTGATAAATGCAAAACCTGTGACATATTGCCAATTTTAACAGTTGCGTGTTTTTTTTTTTTCAATAAGTGGAATGCCTTTAATACAATGTAAATATAAAATAATGTAAACAACAATGTAATACAATGTGTCACGGTTGTGTCTTTGATAAATGCAAAACCTGTGACATATTGCCAATTTTAACAGTTGCGAGTTTTTTTTTTTCAATAAGTGGAATGCCTTTAATACAATGTAAATATAAAATAATGTAAACAACAATGTAATACAATGTATATATATGTGTATATTTAAAATTGTATACGAGATGTAAACTCACTAAGAGAGCACACTAATGAAAGTGCAGGTATTGAATATTACACTTATCATGTTTTACATATGTATGCCCCTTGTCATCTGTACCTATCTAAAAAAAATCGGTCAGGTGCGTATCGGACCACGCACAGTGAAGGATTCCGTAGTTGAAAAGAATTTATCCCAAAAACAAAGTAAAAAAAAAAAAACTTGAGAGGTGTCAAGGGACACCCGGATGGAACGAAGTTCCTTTCGATTAATTAGTGAAGGAATTGTAACAAAATTTTATTTTTATACTTATCATCATCATCATCATCACCATCATCACATCATCATCATCATCATCACCATCATCATCATCATCATCAGCATCATCATCACCATCATCATCATCATCATCATCACCATCATCATCATCATCATCATCATCATCATCATCATCATCATCACCACCATCATCATCATCATCATCATCATCATCATCATCGTCATCATCATCATCATCGCACTGTTCAATGCGAAATAGAAATGAAAATATCTGGCTTGCTTTCTATAAGAGAGAGAGAGAGAGAGACAGACAGACAGAGAAACATGCGCACGCCGCACGGCTTACAATAGCTACCTATAGCAAAAAGTGTCGTGACAACTTTTCGTGAGACTTTTTTCCGTCTAGCCCCCTTTCACAACGCGCGATAAGGAACTTCGTTCCAAAAAAAAACCAAACATTAGAAAATTTGTTTATGTCTTAAAACTACAAAATCACAATTTTCAGACTTTTTCCTTTACTTGTGCTGGGAGACCTTGCTTCTTGCCAAATTTCATTATTCTAAGTCAACGGGAAGTACCCTATAGGTTTTGATTTACTTGCGACAGTTGCGAATATCAAAATGTATAGCAAAATGGCCGTATCTTTTTATTGCGTTGACTTAGAAGCTTGAGTTTTTTAGAACTTGAAGAAATCATAGACTTACGTATTTGATATTAATTTCAACTTGATACCTCTACGCGTTCCTGAAAAAAAGGGTCTTGACGATTGACAACTTTGAAAATATTTTTTTATGTGATAGAATTGTAAATTAACATTTTTCGGACTTTTTCCTTTACTTGTGTTGTAAGACCTTGCTTCTTGCCGAATTTCATGATTCTAGGACGACGGGAAATACCCTATAGGTTTTGATTTACTTGCGAGTATCAAAAAATGTCGCATAAATGGCCGTATTTTTTTATTCCGTTGACTTAGAAGTTTGATCTTTTTAGAACTCCAAGGGACCATAGACTTACGGTATTTGATATTAATTTCAAGTTGATACCTTCACGCGTTTCTGAGAAAAACGGTCTTGACAGACTGACAGACAGACAGACAGACAGACGGACAAACAAGTGATCCTATAAGGGTTCCGTTTTTTTCCTTTTGAGGTACGGAACCCTAATAAAGGTTCATTATTTTATCTGTTCTGTCCATTTATCATCAACAACAAAAGAAATAACCACCATTAATTCCAAGCTGTAACTTTATGCTCAATCTTTCAGATAGTCGATCATCAAAGGTTTTCCTACCTTCTCATGTACCTCTTTATGAACCAATTCGCGTGTCCGAGGAACCTTTATGTATCATTTTGAGGATTATTTATGGTCCTACCTCTCCCACTACCCGTACAGTAATAAGATCGTGCAGGTCAGCAATGGCTGCCGAAGGAACATGGTAATGCCCGATAAAGACGTGACTGCCAAACGTAATGAAGTTGTCTAGGTAGGCAACTTTCGATTCGCTATAGATAAACAAAACACAGCTGACCCAGCTGTATTTTATTTATCTATAGCGGATCGAAGGCAGAATAAAATATAAAAGTGTTACCGTGACTCTTTTTCGGTCACGAATTAGAAGTAATAAAAAATCGTTGCTTCTACTTAAAATTTCTACTCAAAATTAAAATACTCGTGCTAAGAGAGCGTGAAGCGACAAAAAGGTTCTGGACACTTTTATATCATTTCAAAAATATTAAAATAGACCTTTTATAGACTTTAACCAATCGAACCAGAATTTTAAAAAAATCCTTGTTATTATTGATCCTTATTTTTAGGGTTCCGTACCAAAATGGTAAAAAGGAACCCTTATGGTGTGACTCAGTCTGTCTGTCTGTCACAGCTGGATATCTCAAGAACTACTAATGCTATCAACTTGAAATTTGGAACAGTTTTAGATGACGTTTACCCAACTATTTTTCAAATAAGAAAATATAAAAATATTTATATTTAACAACATTACATTTATATGTAACAGGGACTGACTAGGGCATGTGGGGTATCATATGAAAGAACGCTGCTTGCACATTCTTAAACATTTTTTTTTCTTTTTTTTTTGGGCCGCATAGTTTTCGACTTTTGATGGAAAATACCGTTCCCCCCCCCCTATCTCCAAAGTTTGCAAAGGAAAAAATGTGAAACATTTTTTTTTAGGTTGATAGTTTAGATTCGACTTTTAATGAAAAATGTAAAAAAAAATACCGTTCCCCCCCTTATCTCCGAAGTTTGCTGTAGTGTATGTAGATATCACTATATCGCAATACGAGCCGATGACAGTATTGTGACGTTGCCTCAGGCGCACGTCGCTCGGTTATAAATACCGGTCCGAGAGGTGGGGCGATCAGTCGTGGTCGGACTGTCCGCCTGAGCGGTGGTGCGTTTGTGAGTCAACTATTAGTGTTGTGATATTTGCATATTTTACATTTGCAAAGATGAAAATCTGAAATTATTCTATGTGATAGAAGTTTATGTAAAGATTACAGGAAAAATAAAACGATGTCTCTAAATAGCACACTTTTTCAGAAATCGAAACGGAACCCTCGGTGCACGAGTCCGACTCGCTCTTGACCGGTTTTTTAAATATTAATAACTAGCTGCTGCCCGCGACTTCGTCCGCGTGAAATTTTGTATTCCCTCGACCCACCCCGTCGCATCGCATTGCCTGCCCGCGTCATTATTTCGTTTTCAGTTAGCGTCATTTCTGCCTTTTTTCCTTTAGCTCGGCACGTAAAGGTACTAAGATTTGGGCTATGAATGCAAAAAAAATTTTCAAAGTCTGTTAGTTCCAGAGATTAGCACGTTCGTTCACCGTATCTCCTTCCCGCTAACATCTCCCTGCCCCTCTCGCCCACTCTCACACACTCTTCACAACTTCTACTTCCCCCTCCCTCCCTTACCACGCCGTCCCCTCCCTCTCCCCCACCTCTCCTCACCAACCCCTCCCCTCCCCTCACCCCTCACCAACCCTTACTCTCCTCACCAACCCCTGCCCCTATCCCCCTTCACTTTCCCTCCTCACCAGCCCCCCTCCCTCTCCCCCTCTTTCAAGTTAATCAAGCCCGCAGTAAAACCTCCCCTGAAAAATTGACTACCTCTTTTCACCCCCTTATGGGTAGATTTTCGAAAAACCCACGTTATTCTTCATTTTTGGCTCTTGAAGTATAAAAATACTGAGTTAATCGCGACGCGACTTCGAACGGAACGTGTATGGCATTTTTATACTCGTGATAACTTCGAAATTAAATGTCCGATTCGAATGAATTAAAAAGCATTTTACTGCTACATGAATACGCTTGATGATAAAACTATTTGTTTGAATAAGAATTAATACTACGATACGATTGTAGCCAACTACTATGATAGTTAGATATATTGCCTTTTGAACTTTTTGAAGGTAATAATGAGTACATTGTTTTTATGTATCATCAATAGTTTTCTCAGCGCACGCCTTATAATGAATTTTATAGGCAAAATTTTGCTACTTTGGGTTACATTATTGCAATTTTCTTAAGGATATCTAGTTTTGTCAAAATAAATTATAGCCTACGTTACTTCCTAATAATTTAGCTTTCTATTGGTGAAAGAATGGTTAAAATCGGTCCAGTAGTTTCGGAGCCTATTCGGTACAAACAAACAAACAAATAAAAAAAAATCCTCTTTATAATATTGGAATAGATATTGCGCAGGGTTTTTACTACCTAATAAATATTTAAAACGAATGAGCTTACACAGCTATTTTATCTCTGATAGCAGCAACCCAATAGCAACCTTATTGTAATAAAAATAAAAATCACTGTGATGTTGACAATGATGCAACATCAGTGGTAACAAACTGTGAAAGGACCGCTGTATAAGGCCTTTAAGCCTTCGCAACTCGAGTTCCGATGGTAACAAAAACTGCGCTCTAAATCAAATCACACGGCTAAATATTATTTTTTACAGAAAAAAGTCACCTACGAACCCTCGTAAAGTGCTTTAAAAAATGCCACTGTGCAAAGCTCTTCGTTCATAAAACCGTCAGCACATTCGTCACCATATAACTGACGGTGGCAGGTGCATTAGGGTGCGTTTCCACTGACGCGGAGCTGGGCGGAGCGGACCATGAATTGACCAATCACAGTGCTCGAAATCTCCACTCCGCGTCAGTGGAAACAGTGGATCATAATGGTTGAAATCATCATCGCGTCTCTTGTCTCGTCTGTGATTGGACGATTCCTGCACGTCTCCACTCCGCTCCGCCCAGCTCCGTGTCAGTGGAAACGCACCCTAAGGGGAGCGGAGCGAAGCTGAGTGGACTTTCAAATAAAACATTATGAACACACGGCCCCAAGCCGGACAGAACGGAGTCAAGCACAGGAGGGCAGCGAAGCGGAGGGTAGCGCGGCGGTGCGGCGCGGTGGCGGTGGGTAGTTTTGTCAGGACAGGAAGACTCGCGGGCTGCGATAACTTACGATATTGTCATAAGCGTCATCGACATTGTTTTTTTTTACCGACAATATGAGTATGATCTCTCCAAGAGATTGAGTTTGCCTGATCGGAACACGGCTCAATGCAGGTCCAGTCCGCTCAGCTCCGCTCCACCCAGCTCCGCGTCAGTGTACACGCATCCTTATTGTTAAGTGCACTGTTTCTGAGACGCGATTGGTTGAATTCTCGAGCGAGCCGTCTGTCACACCGTAGCGTAACTCATGAATATTTGATGCATGAAGGCTTTTGTGAAAGCATGCGGGTTATAGTGAAGTTTGAAACAATGAGTTTAGAACAATAGGGTTATATCGTAGAGTTTCATGCATGAACATTGCAAACTATTTAGAAACTGTTTAATAGCACAAGTATTTTAATGGTTCTCTATACACGACGCAACCAATCACAAACTAGTTGGTTAAGGCGTTAGTAACTCGCGTCAAGTACGGACGACCATTGAAATACTAGTGCTGTGACACGAACATGTTACTTTTTTTTTTTTTTTTGGTTGTTTTTTTTTCTTTTTTTTTTTGTTTGCCTGTGCCAAACGTTCAACTGCCTTGGTTTACGGCATACTTACATAGAAGAAAACTTTTGATTTTCCCATAAGAAAATATTAATATTTTTTTCATTCTTTGCATACTTTTCAAATGCAAAGTTCCACTCACTCTCTTCGCGCCGGTGTCAGACTCCAACCCCACTTCTCAGTGACAAATATGAGTTCATAAATTCGTGTAGCGATGTGCGGCGCGGCCATTAGTTGCCACTCAACCCTGTAATTGCTACCGCTCCTGTGGGCACGAGGCATGTGCTCGCGTGCGCAGCCTTCATTGTAGGCAATTTAGTGCGAGGTAATTTAGTGTTAACTACTTTTTAGATGTACCTAAGTAGGTACTTTTGGAGCTCTTGGAGCTCGTGGCTAAGTAATAACAGCCGCACGGGTCGATCCGTCAGGTTAAGCTACGCTTGCCGGGGTTGGTCAGTGGATGGGTGACCATCTTTACATATCGAGATTCCTCCGTGCCTCGGAAAGCACGTTAAGCCGTTGGTCCCGGCTGTTATTCGTGGATCTTTGACAGTCGTTACGGGTCGTCAGAAGCCCGAAAGTCTGAGAACCAGTCTTACCAAGGGGTATCGTATTACCCAGTTACTGGGTTGTGGAGGTCAGATAGGCAGTCGCTCCATATAAAATACTGGTATTCAGCTGCATCCGGTTAGACTGGAAGCCGACCCCAACATAGTTGGGAAAAGGCTAGGCAGATTGACCTAAGTAGGTACTTTGTGTTATCAGGTACGTAGTAGTTCTGACATAATGTCGTCGTTTATAAATAATAATTACTAACTATATTGTTTATAAACTTAATAAACGTTTTTTTTCGTTCTCAGTTTATTAAAATCACTATTATATTTAATTACCCCGTGGCTGTCAGTGTCTTACCACAAAAAATAATTGAATATAGTACATTATTATTTACGGAAACGAAAAATAATTCTAGCGTAATAATTTTGCTTTTAATGGAAATGAATAAAATTTTGCCCGTTTATAAATAAACAACAACAGTAAAAACCACTAAATTACTCTGACTTAAGGACCGAAACCAATTTATTATCTCATGAAAACTCTAACAAAACCACAGGACCTAGGACTAAAATTACTCACAAAATATATAAAAATTATTACAAACTAGCTGTTGCCCACGGCATCGCCTGCTTGAATGTCAATACTTCTCTATTTGAATCGAATTTTGTTCACAATTTCGTGCGTTTTATTTTTTTTGCGCGAACCCTAATTCTTTTTTTTAAATAAAAGTAGCCTAAGGTATAATACTCCTTATAACATCAGATATCTGCCCGTGAAAGTCTGTCAAAATCAATACAGCCTTTTCGGAGATTAGCTGGAACATTCAGGCTGACAGATTTTTTAGTTATAATTATGTACCGTATATACTTTCATTTGCATTTAGTAAAAAGCTGTCATTTTGGCATTACAAACAAATCAATCTGCCTAGCCTATTCCCAACTGTGTTGGGGTCGGCTTCCAGCCTAACCGGATGCAGCTGAATACCAGTATTTTACATGGTGCGACTGCCTATCTGACCTCCACAACACATTAATACGGATACTGGGTAATACGAATTTGGCATTACTTGACAAACAGACACTTAAATTTTATTTGTATAGATGAATAGATTTCGACATCAAATAAATCACTATTATCAAACAGAATTAAAACAAAACAAATCTCCATCATTTTTATCTGACATCCACAGTTTGAAACCGCTTCACATCGGTTGTCAGCGGCGCACGGCGGTGCGCGGCGGTTAGAACCGGATCCAAGCGGACACCACCGGTTATGACTGACTGCGCGGACAATAAAAATGGTGGATTTATGTAACACTCGTAAAACAAGAGTGGTTTTAAAATTTTAAATGAAACGGGAGAGGTTTAGTGTCCAGTACTGATTTATTTATGTTCGTAGCTTGTGGAATTGTTGTCTCTAAATAGGTTTGTGGAGTTTTTATTTATTTTATTTATTTATTTAAAACACACATACAACTATCATCACTGGCTTACCTAATACAATAATGTAGTTATAATAGCTTTATAAAGATTTAAAAAAGACAATTATTTATTATTAGTAGCGACCTACATATCACGTTAGTATTTATTATTGGTAGTATTATATTATAATATATAATGTTTTTATGACTTTACAAAACATAAGGTTTGTATATTTTAAATAAGTTAACTATTAATGTGTTATACATATAAACTTTCTGGAATAAATTCTCTAAATGATCTAAATGATAGTGAAAACCGCATCAAAAAAGTTTGAAGCTTTGTAGGGTAAAAGAGAATGCCAGATCCCGCCCCACCCTTACATTAATTTACGGGAAATGTAAATTAATCAAAATTATCGCATGAAAATAAGACCCTTTGATAATTAACTGTTATTCTGTTAAACTTGCGGATAAAAAGTTAGAGAAAAAGGAATTTAAAAACCCGAGGCCTACTTCCTGTGTTTATGTTGAACATCTGCGTTACTTAGTATGCATACACGCGAAACAAAACGAGTTATTTAATAAAAAAAATAATGACATCTATTAATGTAATATGTAATTAATATGTATTTGGTTTAAGTACACACAGTTAATGAAAATAATGTTTGTTAATACCTACGTAATAATATTATGAATGTACATTCTAATAAATCTTTCGCATTTGAGCATTAGGTATAGCAGGTCATTAGGTGTAACGAAACGTCAATGACGCGCTAATAGCAATGTCAAAAAGTCATTCATTGACATTCGCTCTGTTCTGCTTGCATTGTTGTTTGTTTTTTTGCGCTCCCTACTCCCTACTATAACCCCCTAATCTCTCCATTTATTACTGTTATATTCACGACGATTTTTGCTTTTGTACACGGACTCGATCTCGCCTACTCGCCGACTTTGTGCTACTTGTCACAGATTCTGATAATTTCTTCCGACTTGTTTAACGATGTTACGATGTTGATACCTAAAATAGTCTAGTTTATGTTTTGGGGGTTATGTGTGGATGGTAATATAATTATGAACTTGTTTATCTGAACCATATACTAATAAGTGTTTCTTACCTTACAGCTTCCACCGAAAGCTGTAATCTCTTTTATAAGTTGTTTTATTTTATTACTAATCAACAGTCAGGACAGTTTTTATCCCGTCCTAAGTCAAAAGTATTACTAAGGTTGATATCGGTGTTATGTCATTCCTTCCTTTCATAGCCAAATATCCTAGGATAGCATTGTAACAATACACAGCACTTAATTAATTATTTCTACAATTATAACTGCAGTTAATCTAAACTTAAGGTACCGAACCTAAATGCAATAATTGTCCTTATATTTGAACAGAAACCGCAAGTTCTAAAGGCATTAAAACATAGTTTTAGCTATCACTAATAAAGCAGCAATAGAATGCTACATTCGGCATGCTTGTAAACCAACTTTTATTTGATGGGTCAAAGCACTAAGAGCTTCTGGCATTGTCCTTTACCTAAAGTGCCCGACTGCGCGACGCAAAGCTGGTGGCTAAGTAATAACAGCCACACGGGTCGATCCGTCAGGTTAAGCTACGCTTGCCGGGCTTGGTCAGTGGATGGGTGACCATCTTTACATAACGAGATTCCTCCGTGCCTCGGAAAGCACGTTAAGCCGTTGGTCCCGGCTGTTATTCATGAATCTTTGACAGTCGTTACGGGTCGTCAGAAACCCGAAAGTCTGACAACCAGTCTTACCAAGGGGTATCGTATTACCCAGTAACTGGGTTGTGGAGGTCAGATAGGCAGTCGCTCCATGTAAAATACTGGTATTCAGCTGCATCCGGTTAGACTGGAAGCCGACCCCAACATAGATGGAAAAAGGCTAGGCAGATTGATAGGCTGATAAACACATTACCCTCCTATGCGTCGCGCAGTCGGGTAATAAGTAAAGTACGCTGGAGATAAAGCTAGATAGTTAATATGGCTTTAATGTAGGTACCTACCTATAAATAAATAAACAATATATTATTATTATCTAAAAATCAATAAGTCGCAGACTCACAGTATTATCAATTAAAATTGAAGCTAAACTACGAGTTACTAGCTACGTGTAAGATGGGTCTCACAACACCCAAATTGAATGATACACAAGGAACTTAACGATATTGAATTTAATAATGTAATTGGCAAACATCCAGTATTAGCACGGTTAAACTAGTATCAACCGCTTAGATCCGGCGCGAAGGGGTTTCAGGCGGTGTTATCTAAAATATTATATTTTGTAAGGAGCTAATACTTGGTTTTGACCTGAGATATTAATAGAGTTAAACTTTTTAAACTTTTTTAACAACATCGAGAACGAGATACCGAGATATTCTTTTTTACGAGGTAAACAGGTACCTACTTGTTTCCCGATGTTACGACCGACTGGCAGCGATCGTGGTCACGGGAGGGCTGATGACAGCTCAATATACATATAAATTAATAGGTTTGTTTGTGTACCTAGCCGTTTCTACATAGAATCAGTGTAAGGTTCAAAAAAAGTAATCGAGTATTTCTATACTTACTGCAAATAAAACTCCCTTATACCTAAATATGGCGTAAATGAGGTGACTTAAGCCCTTGAAAAAATGTTTCGTTCGACGACTGTCAAAACGCGTAATCACTGGACCAAATTGCTACCAAGGCATCTTAAGGTATCTGATCTTATCTTATAACGCCGCTTTTTAGGGCGGCCATTAGTCTTTTTTTTAAATATCTTTTTCCAGTAGGTACGTTACAAAAGTGCTCATGTGAATTAAGCTTAGCACTAAACCGTAAATCTTAATGTCAAATGAGAAAACGTATTTCTGTCGTATCATCCTCTCACGTATCAAACTGATCCCACAGAAACAGAACAGTGCAGAAGGTCGACTCCGCACAACGAGTGAAAACAGGCGGCGGAATCCCTGAAACGATCAATTGAAATTGTTGATTTTTACGTGATGGATACAAATTGATGTGCAAATTGATTGTACAAGCGATATAAAGTATTATTACTTAAAATAGAAATTGATGGGCTAAGTTTCTGTGCTCGTGCTCTAATAAATGTGTAATTATGTGGGATCTTCTTTCAATGTAGTCTACCTTAGTTTCCACGCTTTACTACCTATTAAACCGTAGCCCCACAATCGTTTCGGGGACCCATAAAACAAATGCCGGACGCAAGCGCGCTTGCACCAGCTGCTCGCGAACCGTGTCTATGTGTGCGTGCGTGTTCGCTCGTCGTTTGGAGTCGACCATAGAAATATAAAAAACCGGCCAAGTGCGTGTCGGACCACGCACAATGAAGGGTTCCGTAGTTAGGATGAATTTATCTCAAGAGCAAACTTAACATTGTAGTTGAAATACATGTTCTCCCATACATTCCAACTGTAAATGTAAATTTGTACTCACAATATTGAGAGATTTACCATGTTATTTTGAGACCACAGAGTTCTTATAGGTTTTCCTGTAATCTACAGGCAAAGAACTATTTTCTGTATTTTTTTTCAAAATTTTAGGCTCAGTAGTTTCGGAGATAACGCGGGGGAATGGTCAATTTTAGGGGGCTATTTTCTTAAATAACTTAAAAACGATTTATTTTAAAATTATACAAAAGATATATTTGAGACCCTCATAGTAAGCCCTTTCATTTGACATGTCACACAAAAACACATGTTTTTTTATTTTCTTATTTGCCCCCTAAAAGTGACCCCCATATTCAAAATTTATTTATTTAGGTACTTTAGCCGTGCGTGTTTGGGTCACAAAAATCCATATGTGTACCAAATTTTAACTTAATCGATTCATTAGATTCGGAGCAAATTGGCTGTGAGAGACGGACAGATAGACAGACAGACACACGAGTGATCCTTTAAGGGTTCCGTTTTTTTCCTTTTGAGGTACGGAACCCTAAAAACAGGAGAAGTGGCAAGCGGGCGAAAATCTGTCCGCGCGACATGCTCAGTATGAGCCGTTCATAATACAAATTCCGTCTCCGCGAGCTAGTGCGCCTTCGACTGTGACCGTGACAGTTTAAAAGAATGCCGTGTTGTTCAGTAGTTTCTTGTAAAAACCGAAGCCATGTAAATCATGGAATCAGTTTCCATATGTAAGTACAAGTATTTTACAGTATTTGTCTTTAAAATCATGAAAGTGACAAAGGGAAAAAGTGGAGACACAGGGCTCCGATACATTTTAACATACTGGGCACACCTTCTTTCTTATATCTATGGAGCCGACTTTCTGCGCTGTTCAGTGGGAGCAGCCGGTCGATTCTGTAAAAATCTCACCGTGAAAACTTAGGTGAAGTGAGTTTGTTTTTGCTAGGAATTGACACTATTGACAGCTCACTCCACGCTCACTTCACCTAAGTTTTCACCGTGAGATGGTTACAGAATCGCACTGCTGTAACCATCTCTCCGTGAAAACTTAGGTGAAGTGAGCTGTCAATAGTGTCAATTCCTAGCAAAAACAAACTCACTTCACCTAAGTTTTCACGGTGAGATTTTTACAGAATCGACCGGCAGTTTACTACGTGAGAGGATGAAACGTTTTACTTTCAAAACAATTGACATTTATTATGTACCTACCCTCGCTTCGCAACAGATGAAATGCGTTGTCTTACTCAACATTTCCAGTAGGTGACCTTAGTTTTAGGCTATACACCAAAATTGTTTTGGATTTATGGTTGTTTTGTTAAATTGTTTGAATTGCTAAATTATTAGCATAGCCTCTCAGATGGATGGCATGTTGAAACGAAAAGCGTCAGGGCTCTCCGAGAAATAGATTTTTAGAGAGATTGATTAGAGCAGAGTTGGGAACTGTATGGTATAAAAATGCCACGTATTCCTAAATACACACAAAGGTAACCAAAATAATTAAGAAATACAACTCCCATTAAAATGTGAGAATCTATGAAGACGAAGAATCCGTGTTCTGAATCGTTGTTATGCACCTTGAAGGTAAACACAGCGTAATCAAATAGGTGTGATACTTATACAATATTATTTTTTGTTTACACTAAACCTCTTAAGGGGTCATTGTACTCATTATTTTGAACAACTTTTAATATGGGACCAAACCTGAAATAGCGAAAAAAAACTGTTCAGTACATTTATCTATATCAAACTCGTTAAAATGTACTGAACAGCTGATTTTTTTTTCGCTATTTCAGATTTGGTCCCATAGTAAAAGTGGTTCAAAATGATGAGTACAATGACCCCTTAAGAGGTTTAGTGTAAACAAAAACTAATGTTGTATACTCAAGCTGACAAACCATTTTTCCAAAAACACCAATAAATTTTTGTTGGCTTATATAATTTCCATGACGTTTCTTTTGTTAATGAAAACTCCATTGTTTTAAATACAATCAACTGGACGTCCATGATAACAATTTTACGTTGATAACGCCTTTATTCCTTAGCAGTAAGGCTGGTCTGCGTTGTTCAAGTATAACCACTGACGCGCGCTTGACCGTAGCCACTTACTTGACTATACAACATTCAGGGCTGTTACATAAATGATGCGGCTGCGGGGCACTCGTGGGGTACTTACCTGAAATGAGAAAAGTTTACGTCATTTACAAGTAATGAGTTATGTAGGGCTCTGCTTACCGCTCTGTGGGTGAGCTTAGTTAAGGCAGGCAGAAAATGAGTTGAGAGGGAAATGATGGAAAACAGATAGTACCAAGTAGTACGTAAGTAATTAGCTGTATGAAGTGTTTTCGGGACATTTATTAAGAGAAACGTGGGTGCTCTTTTCTCAATACAAAAACTTTTTAACAAAAAAAAAAACCGACTTCCAAAAATCACTACAAAGTGAAAAATAACTAACTAGGATTCGCCCTCCTAAGCGTAAGCCGCGTTATATTTTCCTTAGGAACTATAAGGGCATAGACCTGGAGGCATTGCTGCGTGATGCTGGTAGCATCGACTGGACTGACGTTTTGGAGAGCTCTTGTATCAACGATATGGTTCACAATTTCAACAGCACAATACTCAGCCTATACGATCGTCATGCCCCTATCCGTCGAGTCAAAGTGAAATACGTTCCGGCTCCTTGGCTTACACCTGCTATTAAGGACGCGATGGCGAGTAGGGACAGATCCAAAAGGAGGTTAAAACGTTGTCCTTCCGAGCGCAACCTGATTGCGTACAAGGTGTTGCGTAATCGCTGCAGTCGTATGTGTAGAGATGCAAAGAGACGCTACTTCCATAATTCTCTCGACAACCGTAACTCTGCTGAAGTCTGGAAGTTTCTGAAAACTGTCGGTATTGGTAAATCTCCTGTTGTTGCCAGTAATGATACTGACGTGTGTGCTCTTAACAAACATTTCTCACTTCCCCCTGTTTCTTTGGATCCGCACGTCAAATCAGCTACTTTATTTAAACTTTCCTGTTTGCCAGTGCCGCAGTGTTCTTCTTTCGAATTTAGTCCTGTGAGTGAAAATGATGTCAAAAAATCTATTTCTGCTATCTCTTCGTCTGCAGTTGGTAATGATAATCTTTGCTCTAGAATGATTTCTCCTATTCTCCCCACATTACTTCCCATCTTGACCCACATTTTCAATTTCTCTTTGTTTTCTTGTACTTTTCCTGAGGCTTGGAAACAAGCTCATATTATCCCTTTGCCCAAAATTTCCAGCCCTGTCTCACCATCTGATTTCCGACCCATTTCTATTCTCCCTTATCTCTCTAAAGTTCTTGAGCACATTGTACACCAGCAACTTTCTGCCTTTTTAGCTGCGAATGGCCTTCTTAGTGCTTTTCAATCTGGTTTTCGGCCTGGTCATAGCACAGTCACAGCTCTTTTGAAGGTTACTGATGACATCCGCAGGGCTATGGACCACAAATCTCTTACCCTACTTGTACTTTTGGACTTTAGTAGTGCCTTTAACTCTGTTGATTTCGACATTCTTGTAGGAATCCTTAAATCTCTCAATTTCTCTTCTAGCACTATTAGTTGGTTCGATTCCTATCTCAAAGGCCGGTCGCAGCGGGTTCGTCTTGACGAGACTTCTTCTGACTGGTGTTTTCTTACTGAGGGGGTGCCTCAGGGTGGCGTTCTCTCTCCTCTTCTCTTTTCCATTTTCATTAACTGTGTCACCAGGGTTATCTCTTCCTACTTCCATCTCTATGCCGACGATCTGCAGCTTTACAACCATTTCTTGAGGGAAGATGCGGAAGCTGCCGTGTGTGCCATGAACAGAGACCTGGATTTGATTAGCGAGTGGTCGCGGTCCTTTGGACTGCAAATCAACCCTAGGAAATCCCAGGCTATAATTATTGGCGGCAGGTATATGCGAAATAGGCTCGACGTTGCGTCGCTGTCTCCTCTCTGTCTGAATGGAGTTCAGATTGAATACGCAAATACTGTTAAAAACCTGGGGGTGACCATGGACTCCTACTTATCGTGGACGGCCCATGTTGCTCAAGTCAGTCGTAAAGTACACTACACGTTCCATTCCTTGAAATGCCTCCAGAGCTTCTTGCCCTTGAACACCAAAATCTCCCTTGCTCAAACTCTCATTCAGCCCATTATTGACTACGCTGATGCCTGTTATCTGGATGCCACTGAGGAGCTTTTGAATAAACTTGAGCGTTTGCAAAATATTTGTATTCGTTTTGTTTTTAACCTTAAAAAGTATGATCACGTTTCTAACTTTCGCAGAATACTCAAGTGGCTCCCTATTCGACTTCGCAGGAACTCTCGGATATTATGTTTGCTATTTAACATCCTTCATAATCCTTTAACACCTTCCTATCTGCGGGAACGCTTTTCCTACGCCCGTCCTTTTGATGTGCCTTGCAGGTCGCATCTTAGAAACCTCCTTAAATCTCCTCCCCATTCCACCGACTTCTACTCCTACTCCTTCACTGTGCACGCGGTTCGGTTGTGGAATTCACTTCCGCCAGACATTAGGGACTGCCAAACTATTGCAGTATTTAAAAGAAGAGTGAAAGAACACTATCTTTCCACTTCGTCATAGTTATTAGTTATTTTAGTGATATTTATTTTAGAAGTATGTATGTATTTAAGTATATATTATATGTTTTATTTTGGATTTTATGTATTTAATTTTCTCTTCTACTCTTACACACTTTGTCTACATCTCTTTTTATCCTCTGTCCCACCGCAGGTATGCTGGAAGAGATTTCTTTTGAAATAAGCATCACCTTTGTACGTATTTTTCTGTTCCTTTATGTTTGTCTGTTTATTTGTGTGTACCTACATAAATTGTTAAATAAATAAATAAATAAATAAATAACTTTGATTTCGGAAGTCGGTGTCTTTCGTTTTTTATTTACTTTCTTTTTTTTTGCCACCGACTTCCGAAATCAAAGTTATTTTTCACTTTGTAGTGATTTTTGGAAGTCGGTTTTTTTTTTGTTAAAAAGTTTTTATTTCTCGCTTTTTAGTGGGTCTGTTTATAATTTGTATAAGTTACAATAGTCTGATCTCAATTGGTCATCACATGTGACAAAGTATTGCTTTTCCCGATGCTGGGACGTTAATTGTTGAGGAGTTCCGCTGGTAAGAACCAGGAGAACTCCTCAACAACCACTCACCGCACGCATTGTGTGACGAGCGGAAATTGCTTAGCAACCATATTAAAGTAATCGAATCGCAACCCGTGAAATATTTATTATTGAGTAGTTCCGGTAGCCATCTGTGGTCTTCATCATCAGTTCCATTTCACCAAGTGGTGCTTTCCGAGAGCAAATGCACGAGCTACTATAAAAAAAGTGAAAAATAAAAACTTTTTTACAAAAACAAAAACCGACTTCCAAAAAAAACACTACAAAGTGAAAAATAACTTTAATTTCGGAAGTCGGTGTCTTTGGATCTTTAGTTTAGTTTTTTGCCACCGACTTCCGAAATTAAAGTTATTTTTCACTTTGTAGTGTTTTTTTTGGAAGTCGGTTTTTGTTTTTGTAAAAAAGTTTTTATTTTTCACTTTTTAGTGGTTCAGTTTGTAATTTATCTAAGTTACAATAACCCAATGTCAACTGCTCATCACGTTTTACAAAATGTTGCTTTTCCCGATGCAGGGATGTTAATTGTTGAGGAGTTCTCCTAGTAAGAACCAGGAGAAATGGAGCTCATGGTGAAGTCACCATTACCATTATTTTGACGAGCATAAACCATAATAAAGTAATCGAATCGCAACCTAACCTGTTATATACTTAGATATAATTGAGTATTTCCGATGGCCCTCTGTGGTCTTCATCATCAGTTCCAGTTCACCGAATGGTACTTTCCGAGAGCAAATGCACGAGTTAATATAAAAAATACCGAAATCGATATAGGTGTGCCCATAAAATTTGAGGGTTTCCCTCGATTTCCATGGGATCCCATCATCAGATCCTGACTTGATGATCATGGGACCATTTGGGACGTATACCCTTTCGAACAAAAAAAGAAAAATCCAAATCGGTCTAGCCATTTTCGAGTAATCGGGGAACATACATAAAAAAAAAAAAAAAAAAAAAAAAAAAAAAAAAAAAAAGGTTCCGACGAATTGAGAACCTCCTCCTTTTGGAAGTCGGTTAAAAAATACCCAAATCGCTATAGGTGTGCCTATAATATTTGAAGAGTTCCTTCGATTTCTCCAAGATCCCATCATCAGAACTGGATTTTGACAAAAATGGGACCATTTGGGAAGTATACCCTTTCCAACAAAAAAAAAAAATTTCAAATCGGTTGGCAAGCGACGGAGTTATGCGCGAACAAACATTAAAAAAAAAAAAAAAAAAATACAAACATCCGAATTGAGAACCTCCTCCTTTTTTAGAAGTCGGTTAAAAAGATACAAACGCTCTCGCCTGTTTTCTTTCTGGGTGATGACCATAAAGCAATGATTTTTTACAGAAATATAAATAACAGCTACTTGTATGCCCCTATGTTTTCCTTTTTGATGATATAATATTTTTATAAGAACTAGAACCCTCCAAAAATGCTCAAAATTGCCTATTCAGACCGATGTCAACAGACGCCTAGTGTACCAATTTAACAACTATTAACGAAAAAAGAAAAATATAGGGGCATAGTATATATCCTTCTTATTCAGTTTATGAAATATATATTAAATTGGTTCAATATTGGAGGAGGAAGTAGGCGAGAGCCAAACCTCGAAATGTGACTTTTTACACAGGCTATTTAGTCGAATCTGCAGTTGTCCTTATCGCACGAATTCGAGGGTGGAGCGCTCGCAGAGCGACAGCAATACCTTCTTAAAATACCTAACTTTTTGCCCCCATTTCCTCTTAAGTGCCTTTATCGTGTTTCTGCTGTTTTACTGACACATTTACAGATGAATCAATCTGCCTAGCCTTTTCCCAACTATGTTGGGGTCGGCTTCCAGTCTAACCGGATGCAGCTTAATACCAGTATTTTACATGGAGCGACTATGAGCCTATCTGACCTCCACAACCCAGTAACTGGGTAATACCGGTACTGGGTAATAGTTGGTGGGCAAGATCGGGCTTCGTGTACCGAGTGCATTTCTTAGGAGACCACGTCTTCTCTATGTGCCTCAGGTTAGAACTGTATACAGGCAGAACTCGTACGTGATAAGAGCTTGTCGTACTTTTAATGTGGTGTGTCAGGATGTCGAGTTAGATTTATTTAATAGTAGCATTAAGGAAGTAAGGAAAAGTTTGAATAATTGTTTTTTCGATATATAACCATTTTTTTTTGTTTTTAACTTTTTTTATTGTATTCTTTGAGCGTGAGACTTAAGTTATCTCTCACGTCGCTGTTTTCTCGTATTTGTTAATGTTACTCACTGTAATCGTTGGTGGAAGCTTGTAATTGGCCATCTTTTACACATTGTACTATATATATGGAAATATATTAGCTGTAAGCTTTCCTAAAATTAATAAAATAAAATAAATAAATAAAATACTAGGTATACCCTTTGGTAAGACTGGTTGTCAGACTTTCGGGCTTCTGACGACCCGTAACGACTGTCAAAGATCCACGAATGACAGCCGGGACCAACGGCTTAACGTGCTTTCCGAGGCACGGAAGAGTCTCGGTATGCAAAGATCCCATAGACCCATCCACGCACCAACCCCGGCAAGCGTAGCTTAACCTGATGGATCGACCCGTGCGGCTGTTATTACTTAGCCACGAGCCCCTCTTACAGACGACAGATGCGAGTTTCAAATTCTTATAACACTATAATTCGTACAAATATCCATTTTTTACCACTAGCTTATAAATGGGTATGATATTATATCACACCTTACAGAAATATGACCTTTTGATGAACATACCTCTTCGGAGACGACTGGGGTTAATAAAATTAGAATAACTACATTAATTTAAATTATATATAACTAGCGGACCCGACAGACGTTGTCCTGTCTGAAAGATCCAGGAACCCATTCCAATATACACACAAAATTTCATCTAAATCGGTCAAGCCGTTGAAATACCACGTTTCATCCGTTTTTTTTTTAAAGTATGTATCCTCTGTCCGTCTCCTGGTTCTAAGCTACCTCCCCACCAATTTTCAACCAAATCGGTTCAGCCGTGCTTGAGTTATAAAAAAAACTTGAGAGGTGTCAAGGGACACCCGGATGGAAAGAAGTTCCTTTCGATTAATTAGTGAAGGAATTGTAACAAAATTTTATTTTTACACTTATCATCATCATCATCATCATCATCATCATCATCATCATCATCATCATCATCATCATCATCATCATCATCATCATCATCATCATCACCATCATCATCATCATCATCATCATCATCATCACCATCATCACCATCATCACCATCATCATCATCACCATCATCATCACCATCACCATCATCATCATCACCATCATCATCATCATCATCATCACCATCATCATCATCATCATCATCATCATCATCATCATCGCGACACCACACTGTTCAATGCGAAATAGAAATGAAAATATCTGGCTTGCTTTCTATAAGAGAGAGAGAGAGAGAGAGAGACAGACAGAGAAACATGCGCACGCCGCACGGCTTACAATAGCTACCTATAGCAAAAAGTGTCGTGACAACTTTTCGTGAGACTTTTTTCCGTCTAGCCCCCTTTCACAACGCGCGATAAGGAACTTCGTTCCAATAGTGTAACTAACACGACTTTCTTTTAAATAATTAGATTTTGTATCCACATTATTTACCTATGTAGCAACTCTAACATGGGTACACAGTATACGCGTTTATAACTCAACATTTACTCAAAGCATCTCTAAAATAATCTATAAATAATTTATTGAAGAGTAGTTTCAATAAAAAAAAAATTATTTGTTTGCTATAAAATAGAACTCAATGTAATGGACGCATAGTAAACTATGAAACGAGTGATGTTGATGCGGGGGATGGGGGGGTGGGGATCGCACTCAGTACGCGGGGGAATTGGGGCGAATGACACTATATCGGCTTAATAATAATGCCCTTTCTTAAAGGTGATATTAGTATTGCATTGCACTCGATCGCTTTGAATGGGTTTTTAACTAATAACAATATTATTACTCTACTTCGTACCGGTCAGCGCGTACAAAATGATTTTAAACGTATAACCGGCTTGCCGGACATCAAATACCAGTAACTCCGTGTAAAATACCGGCTGCATCCAATTATATCTACTGAAACCTGCAAGCAACCCGACTTTAAACCTAACTCAATGTGGCACCGGTAGTATTTAAACCTAACTCAATGTGGCACCGGTAGTATTTAAACCTAACTCAATGTGGCACCGGTAGTATTTAAACCTAACTCAATGTGGCACCGGTAGTATTTAAACCTAACTCAATGTGGCACCGGTAGGCACTATTTATACAGAAGTATGGATCGGCTTTCAATTGGCACCAATAGACAAAAGTCACAATTGGTATACTTACATCATTGTAAGACAGAGGGAAATAGATTAGAACATACGTGTATGTCACTAAATTAAACCTAAAATTCAACATAATTGAATGTAATTCGGAACCACTTCCAGCTCACATTCACTTAAACACTCTCATCTTAAAGCGCGACATTTCTTGTGTCCCCAGTGTCGGAGTGTCACCACGGAATAGATAGATACAGAAGGTCGGCTCCATGCAACAAGTGAAAACGCACGTACACATAGTTCCCGTACAGCGAGTGCAAGCGCACTCGCGGCCGGCATTTGTTTGAGATCGGCAAACGTACACAAATATAAGAGTCCTTGCGCATGTCTTAGCTCGTTGCATAGAGCTGATCTTCTGTACCCGACTACTCTGTGATGTCGCTGTGTCAGTGTGGGCGCTCTCAAGTGTGGGCGTTACTTTACACTGTCTGTCGCTGTGTGGAAATGCTTGTGCAAGTGCTTCAGTTAGAGGAAATGTGTAGAGAATAACTTACGAGAGGGTTTGTGGCATGAAGGATAGGGGTGAGTTTAAAATAAAATTTGGAGGTTTTGTTCGCCGATGAGGCAAAATATGACTGATATAATTTTATTGTAACATCTTGCATGTCATGTGTGTACCTATACTCATGATTTGGACAAATAAATAATATTTATCTTTATCATTATCTTTGGTATTGGTGCCGATTCTGTTGTGCACAAACTAAACATAATTTAGGCGATTGCTAACTTTTTCTTTCTAATAAAACAAGAAAGAGACGGACGTAAAATTAGAGCTGTTAAAAGTTGAACTAATATTTCCATACTGATTTAGACGACACGTAAAAACATGTCGACTAAAAACACGGTGAAGCGCAAGGCGTAAACTAGTTTGACATCTCTAACTTAGTTCATAGCTATAGCCGTCCTTTTAGTAAAAACACGGTGAAGCGCAAGGCGTACACTAGTTTGACATCTCTAACTTAGTTCATAGCTATAGCCGTCCTTTTAGTAAAAACACGGTGAAGCGCAAGGCGTACACTAGTTTGACATCTCTAACTTAGTTCATAGCTATAGCCGTCCTTTTAGTAAAAACACGGTGAAGCGCAAGGCGTACACTAGTTTGACATCTCTAACTTAGTTCATAGCTATAGCCGTCCTTTTAGTAAAAACACGGTGAAGCGCAAGGCGTACACTAGTTTGACATCTCTAACTTAGTTCATAGCTATAGCCGTCCTTTTAGTAAAAACACGGTGAAGCGCAAGGCGTAAACTAGTTTGACATCTCTAACTTAGTTCATAGCTATAGCCGTCCTTTTAGTAAAAACACGGTGAAGCGCAAGGCGTACACTAGTTTGACATCTCTAACTTAGTTCATAGCTATAGCCGTCCTTTTAGTAAAAACACGGTGAAGCGCAAGGCGTAAACTAGTTTGACATCTCTAACTTCATAGCTATAGCCGTCCTTTTCTCGCGCTGCCTGTTAGTAAAAGATAGCGATTCTCTAATTTTGGTTTAGTTATTGAACAAGAGAATCGGCACCATTGTGTCGTGGTTAAAAATCCTTCGTCCTATCTGCTACAGAGTGTAGTTGAAATTATTGATATAATCTTTCAGTAGTTTTGCACTGACATCAAACATAGATTGGCTAAGAGGCCTTCTGCCCTTGGAAGAAGAACTCTAGAGAATATTGTAAAGCATCTCGTGTGACTTTTTGGAACGCGAAGTTCCTTATCGCACGTTGTAATCTTGATTGAGGGCTAAACTGAGAAAGTGAAACATTTTGACCGACACGACGCTTCTGTACGTACGGTACGGTGTAGCCCTCATTTGCCAAGCATGCAATAGCGAAAAAAACTTCATCCCAACGGAACATCTTTCGACTGTTTTATTTGACCGGCTTTGTTTGTTTGCTTGACAACAGAAATGTCTATAATTGAAGACCCTCTTATAAATACCCTACTCCTAAACAAAACAGATGCCACACAGGTCCGCCTTAACGTCTCTTCGTATTTACCTCTCTCATGAATAAGTTACTAACCGTAACACAATTACAAGTACGCGCGACGCTCTGTAAGCGAGTTACCAGCAGAAGTCCGTAAGTAAATTATTGGAGCAACCACGTTATGACGTCAACTGCATGCAATTTTGACTTCGAATTTACATGTTTGAAGTCGATGTATGAATTGAGTTTTGAATGGTCGGTTGTCCATGGATGTTTCCTTTTCTATTAGCGTGAGTTAATAGGTAATGTGCTCCTATGAAAACCATACAATTATGACTTTTCATAAAACAACAACAATGGCCCGATGTTCAAAAGACTCAAGATATTTGTGTGTGACCCGATAAACCAGCTATCAAGTCATTAATATAGAGTATGATAGCGCTTAAACAGTAAACTGTGGTTGCAATTAGTGGTAATTTCATAGAAAAGTAGCATCGTTTGCAGTAACCCGACATGTGCATAGAGTGCTTATCCTTACTTTTTCCTTAGTGTGAGGATTTCTACCAGTAAACTCCTAAGCCAAGCCGCGCGCGTTAAGGAATTTCGTTCCAAAAGTGACACCTTAAAAAAAGCGTTTAGACGACACACATACAGTGCTTGTATGCCAGAGACAAGAAACTTGCACCGTCTATATTATTATGGGACCCCAGGCAATCCCGTTTTTCAGTCAGCTCCCGTACCAAATTGCTGACTGGGTTATATATTAGTCTTTACCTATGAAATTGCCGGTCTGCAGTACTGGCCATTTCAAATCAAAATAATTTTTGTTTGGCTAAGAATTCTAATTTCAAATTAATTTTATTTTAAAAACATGGATTTTTTTCCAAAAGTAGTCATTTGTTTATTGATTAGTGTTACATTTTCATCGCATTTCAATCTTTTTCGTCATCATGGATACGTTAAAAATTCGAGTAATTATGGAATATGAGTACCGTCGTGGCAGCAACGCGGCACAAGCGGCACGCAACATCAACGACGTTTACGGAGCTAACACTACAAACCAACGCACCACCTGTTATTGGTTTGCTCGCTTCCGTTCTGGAAATTTCGACCTGAAAAATGAACCTCGCGGTCGTCCGAAGACTTTGGTCGACAATTACGAATTAAAGGCGATTGTGGAAGCTGATGATACACAATCTACGGCTGAATTAGCAGCAGCTTTCGACGTTAGCGTCAAAACAATATTGGTCCATTTGCGTCAAATTGGCAAGGTAAAAAAGCTTGACAAATGGGTGCCCCACGAACTCAATGATCGCCAGCGCGAAGTACGCGTCGAGACGTGCCTTGCACTGCTCAACAGACACACAAATGAAGGAATTTTGAACCGCATTGTTACCTGCGATGAAAAATGGATTCTGTTTGATAACCGCAAGCGCTCAGCAAGTTGGTTGGATCCTGGTTCAGAACCTAAACAATGCCCTAAACGAAAACTTACCCCTAGAAAAGTGATGGTCACTGTTTGGTGGTCTAGCGCCGGTGTGATTCATCACAGCTTCTTACCAAACGGGGTGAGCATTACTGCAGATGTGTACTGTGAAGAACTGAACACAATGATGGAGAAGCTGGCACATCTCCAACCAGCATTGGTCAATCGCTCGTCTCCGCTGCTCCTGCACGACAACGCGCGACCTCATACTGCACAGCAGACGGTCTCCAAGTTGCAAGAACTGGGGTTGGAAGCTCTCCGTCATCCGCCCTACTCACCAGACCTTGCGCCTACAGACTACTACTTTTTCCAGAATTTGGCTAACTTCTTGGCGGGAAAAAAATTCAATACCCGAGAGGCAGTACAAAATGGCCTTTGAAGAATTTGTTGCCTTCCGACCAGATGATTTCTTTAAGAAGGGCATCAATAAACTGCCACTGCGTTGGCAAAGATGCATTGATTGCATGGGTGATTACTTCGATTAATACAAATAAAAAATACATGAAAAAAATTCGTTTAAATTTTTTCATACAAAACGGCAATTTCATAGGTAAAGGACCTATTATTATAAAGCCGAAAGTTTGTGAGTGTATGTGTGTGTGGGGGTGTGTTTGTATGTTTGTTACATCTTCACGCTCAAACGTCTCGACCGATTTGGATGATATTTAATATGAAGATAGCATACATCCTGGAACACATAAGACTACTTTTTATCCCGGGGGCGCAGCTACTTGTTTATATACTGGCACGGCTTCATATTAGTAATAGCGATGGCAACTACACATGATTGTGCTCATGATAACAAACAACTTTTAGTTACTATGGGACCAAACCTGAAATCGCGAAAAAAATATCAGCTTCTCCCTACATTTTTACGAGTTATGCGAACATGAATGTATGGGGCAGCTGATTTTATTTTCGCTATTTCAGGTTAGGTCCCATAATAAAAGTTGTTTGTTATCATGAGTCTAATCATGTATTTAAGTATCGGTCACTAATTACCAGTCACCCTATATACGACATTAGTAGGAAAATTGAGACAAAGCATCGTATCTTCTATCCCTTACGGCGTGCCGTATTTTTGCTTGGCGAACTTTAGAATGTTAGCCAAACAAAGGGCTTTCCCTGTTACAAAATTTATATTGCGTCGATTTATTTAACTTTTTTGGACAGCTTTTGCATTGTGCGAATGTATTGACATGGGTTTCAGTCCAAAATATGGAAGATTTCTTACGATAAACTTCATTTCACATAACCTAGAAAAAGTACTATATTGCCATCTCATGACCGGCCACGCGGTGGCTCGATATAGATGTATATTATCCAAGATATAAACAATCACTTTATACACGCTGATCAGTTGACAGTTGACATTGACACTTTTTAATTTACAGAGCGGTATGACGTAATAACATACTTTCATGGTGTTAGAAAACAGATTAGAGAAACTGAAAACTTTGAATTAAAGTTTAAAATCGATATTGTTATTTTATGAACTAAAACTAACATTTTCCGACTACTTTTTGCCTAAGCTATCTAAATAATATGTTTTTAGATTTTTTCTCAATATAGAGTAAAATACCATATTTTACCGTATTAGGTGTATCTGTTTAATATCACAGCACCGCCTTTACTGCGGGCTTTTGAATGATAGACGATTTCGTGAGTCGTTATCGTGACGTAAGTGCTATCGTAAACTCTACCGTTCTTTGTCTGTTTGGCACATATACACATTTTATGTGGGACTTTACAGAGACGGGATTTTACGGTACGTTTTTTAATTATATTGCTTAATTTTCACGGATGTTTTAATGCTTGAAACCAACTATTAAAAAAGTGTGTGTGTATCAGCTCAGACGCACGACTGGAGTTTCTTCCTGTTTTTTGTGCCGTTTCAACTTTCTATTGTTGGACGAAAACAAAGGACTATAATATGGACAGGGTTTCTTCAATGAATCAGTGCTATACAAAAAGCAACTTTAAGGTGTATAGGCGTTCGTTTAATTTTACGTTGCAAGGAAAAACGTAACAAAGCTTTTGAGTTAACGTTTGTATTTCAGTCCTCATAAAATTTCCATACCGGGGGCCTTAAATTAAAACCGATTCTCAAGGAGTAAACTCTAAAATAAACCTTACAACAAGTTTTCCGTTCCAACTTTTAGTAGAACTCTTCGCGAAGACTGTAAAGCGGCTTACTCTCACTGTTTACTGTCGCTTGGGCGAATGACACTTATGAAACTAAACGCGCAGCCAACCAGCTAAGCTCCAGCACAACTAAACCGCGCTCGAGAGCTGTCGGTGTGATCACTGCTGTGGAATATTGATACTGACAGCTCTTGAGCTGCTCATCGCATTTATTTTCATTTGTGAAAGTCGATATCCGTGGTGAAAGTCATATTTATAGTATAGTTAAAATCTAAACATTCAACAACAACAACTCTAATAAAAACACCATCTGACTACAGAATTATATACGTAGGACTAACTTATCATAATTATATGGATTACCTATGAAACTAAACTTTTTTTTTCTTTTTTTTTTATTGCTATAAAATATTAACCTACAATATAAAATAAGACATAACACAGAATATTAATATTTAAATATAACTTACAAAATTCAACAAAACTCTTGCAAATTCACTCAGATTGCACGAAAATATATCAACTCTGTCATGCACTTCGTTTAGTACCCGTATTGTGCGGGTGAGCGGTGTTTTTGACAGCAGGTTGGTTATGGCAGCAGGCACGGCCAGCAGTGGCGGCCGCCGCCGCCTCCACACGTACCGGTCCGGCACGCACAGCTTCAGGTGACGCAGCACACCCGGGTTATGAGCTACTCCACGCAGGAGCTTTAGCGCATACGCCGCCAGTGTAAAGTCTCGGCGCACTCTGAGTTCATTGTACCCCACCATACCTAGTACAAACAGTGTAGGATACATCAGCGGGTAAAATGGGTAAACCCCATAAAGTTTAAAATACAAGTGTCTTGTAAATTTATTCTGAACTCGCTCCAGCATGACATTGTATTTCGCTTCATGAGGAGCCCAAATCACCGCACTGTGTTCCAAATGACTCCTTACCAAAGCGTCATACAGCACCCTGAGCGTAGTAACGTTAGTGAATCCCTGCGACTGTCTCAGCACGAAACCCAGGTTTCTGTACGCCTTCTTGCAAATCTTAACTATATGATCCCGGAAAGTTAGATCCGGGGTTAGCAGTACTCCTAGATCTCGTACCTGAGACACTCGCTTCATCGGCTCTTTCTCTACTTTGTATTCGTAGGCTAAGGCAGTCCTCGCGCGCGTAAATGTCATCATTGAGCATTTCGATGTGTTGAAATAGAGTTTATTTTTATGGCTCCACTCTACAACTCTATCTATGTCTTCCTGTAATCTCTCACAGTCCGACTCACCCTTGACCTCGAGCAGCAATTTGAGGTCATCTGCAAACAGTAAACATAAACTATGTTTGACTACGTCTGGCAAGTCATTTATCATCAAAATAAATTCGAGAGGACCCAAATTGCTGCCCTGGCTCACGCCCGACCTGGTGTAGTATGGCTCGGATTCGAACCCGTTGTAGTCAACGTACTGCTGTCGGTCTTTCAAGTAGCTGGTGAAGAACTGTAGTACATGCGGAGTGCAGCCAATTTTAGCCAGCTTCATTAGCAGGACATTATTATCGACGGTATCAAACGCCTTTTTAAAATCAAAATATGCCGCGTCTACCTGCACACCAGCATCGACGGCCGGCACAACCGTCGCCATGAAGTTAAGCAGATTAGTGGCAGTGCTGCGCGCCGGCCGGAACCCGTGTTGCGCGTCTGATAGCTGTGCGCTCACTTGTGCCTGCACGCAGCGTTGGATGGCAGACTCAAACACTTTTGCCGGCGTCGACAACACTGCCACCGGTCTGTAGCCACTGACTTCCGGACCTGACTTACCCTTGGGAACCGGAATCACTCGCGTGATTTTCCACCTAGGCGGAAACGTTGCTTGTTTTAAACAAGTATTAAAGATATGATGCAGGGGCTCAGCCAGCACCCTGTCACAGTCTCGGAATAGGAAAGCTGGAATGCCGTCGGGGCCAGATGAGCGCTTTGGTTTGAGCGTTATAAATGGGTCTCTTACACCGACACTGAAATAATTTCGATCAAATTATTCTACAGAATTTAAAATATCATCAAAGTTGGTTGTGTTATGGTCGTGCATCACACAATGAACAGAATAGTTGACATTTAGAACTTGAACGTGGTAATGATCTCCATTCTTTCCCTCCATTTTAGGACTTGGAAAGACTCGGTTGCCATTCTTTGGATCGCTTTATGCAATAAGATTGCACACTAGTTTTTAGGTTTCCGCCAAAATGGTAACAAGGAACCGTTACGGTGTGACTCAGTCTGTCTGTCACAGCTGGATATCTCAAGAACTACTAATGCTATCAACTTGAAATTGGGAACAGTTTTAGATGACGTTTACCCAACTATTTTGCAAATAAGAAAGAATTAAACATATATACGTTTTTTTTGCAACAGGCACTGAAAGGAGGTCTTAAAAATTCAAAGTGGGGCTACTAAGGCATATGGAGTATCATATAAAAGAGCGCTGTTTACACATTCTTAAACATTTTTTTTTTAGGCCGCATAGTTTTCGACTTTTGATGAAAAATGTAAAAAAAATACCGTTCCCCCCTTATCTCCGAAGTTTGCATAGAGAAAAATCTGAAATTATTATATGTGATAGAAGTCTATGTAAAGATTATAGGAAAAATAAAACGATGTCTCTAAATAGCACACTTTTTCAGAAATCGGAACGGAACCTTCGGTGTGCGACTCCGAATCGCTTTTGACCGGTTTTTTTTTTCATAATCATAATCATAATCATAATCCATTTATTTGCCTGAAATATGGTGGGTACATAAGATGTTAAATTAAATGATAAGATGATATGATGTTTTTTAATGATATTGTCCTTTTTGTTTTATATTTTGTATCAATTATGCAGAGCTCTCACAGCATTGCTTTCATTTCTAAATAAATAAGCACAAGGGCTCGAAAGGGCACAGGTTCATTATAGGTATCTGCATTTTACATCACATCATCTATTTTGTGTACTCTCAGGGGAAATGCGGGCAGCTGAATGAGGGATAATAACCATTAGGTATTATTATTCTATGGCAACACATTCTTGATTGTAAGGTCTATATACCTTTCAGAGAGTCAAGATGATATTATACGATTTAGAATCTTAACATAGATTAAATTTTAAATCGAATATATTTTAGTAGGTAATGAAGGCCCTGATTAGCCTTTCTAGCTAATATTGCAATCTGCACTGCATACTAAACAGTTCTACGATACAAGAAATGGACGACCTCAAGTTCTGCAGTAACCAACCTAGAAAAATAAATACCCTTTATCTACACCCATGCTATAAATCCCCTATAAAAGTTTCTGAAACAGTTAGCTTATTGCCAACATTAAAACAGCCAGTGTCATAGTAACCATGGTAACCATAATAGCATCCGAACGGGTGTTTTAATGTTGTACTGAATTTCATAATGCAACTCGTTTTCAAAAGAACATTGTAATGCACGCGCGTTTCACTACAACAGCGCCGTAATTTAAAAAAAGAACTTATTCGAATTCACGTCGTATACTATGACGCCGGCCGCCATGTTCGATACGAGTATTAGTATTGCAAAAAACTGTTTCAGAACCTTTTATAGAGGATTGATAACATGGATGTAGATAAAGTCTTGTATGCAACTGTACATAATTAGGTATTAAAACACTCATGTGATACTATTATCACACGAGGCGAAGCCGAGTGTGATAAACCCACATTCGTGTTTTAATACCCCTTATTATACGTCAGTTGCATAAATAACTATTAAGCCCCAGGCATTCAGATACAAATTGTAAATAAAACACCCACAATTCCGTCAGAGTCACAAAGTGTGTCTCTGTGACCTTGGGCTGAGCCAACAGCGCCTAAGTAAATATTGCGAGGCAGCCCTACCACAGATTAATACAGATGGGACACTCCGCAAAATCATTTAAATAAAAAGCGACTCTTGCCACGACACAATAAAGTGCTATTCAGGTCGCACAACGTTTATTACCTACAGCTATATTTACCTACAAGTGGCCTCTCTTTCTATCGCGTAACTCTTATCGTCTGACTCGTTAGCCGACGTTCGCACGGACGTAAAAATATCGCGGCGAGATTTTATCGCGCACTGCATTTTCAACTCTCGGTGTTGAGCCGAGCTTCGAGAATCCAACCTAACAACAACAGAGTGCATCCCAGCGCGTCGAAAAAACACACTGTTTAATTTTCACCTCTCGGCTCTAAGCAGAGCGTTGAAAATCAGGTGCGCGAAAAAAAATTGCAGCGATATTATTACGTCCGTGCGAACGTCGGCTTAGGGTTGTCTTTTTTTACGACGCGGCGCGTGAGTGAGTATCGAACTAACGTGCTCCCCGGCCGGTGCGCGGCAGCCCACACTGAATTGACCCAGTGAGATGAGCCCGCCGCGTACTTGTAGCTTCATACCTTAACTGCAGAGTGTCCTATCTGTATTAATCTATGGCCGCGCTAAGGAAGCGCACACAGAGACAGACGCGCGGTTTGCGAACACAAATAAATCGCTCGCTACTTTGTTATGTGGCTTGTTTGTTGAAGTCTGTCGCATTTGTGGCTGTAGTGCGCTTCGTTCTGTGCTGAGGACGCTTTTGGTTATGTCTGTTTACTTTTAATTTGGTCTTTGGTAGATTCAAGACTGTTTATTTGTCAAAACACGAGTAATAGAGCATGCATTTGTCGTGCATTTGTCGTTTGTGTTTTCGGGGTCACCACTTGTTGTGCGTGTTATGTGTAGGGTCCAGATAAATGATAGGTAATTTAGAGTACTGAATATGATTAATTATCACTACATAGTATAAAACAAAGTCGCTTCCCGCTGTCTGTCTGTCCCTATGTATGCTTAGATCTTTAAAACTACGCAACGAATTTTGATGCAGTTTTTTTTAATAGATAAAAGCTAGTTTAATATAAGTTCACAATAACTTGGTTACAAATTATTACCGCAAAATATGACGTGGCAAGGCGAAGGTGTGTAAGCGACTGGCGAGCCCGGCGCTGGCGTTCCTTAATCATATCAAAAATGCAATTCAGCAAATCACGTCGCTAGGGTCGCTACAGTACAATACTTGGTTAAGTCATGTTTGGGCTTTGTGGTATACAAATATTTAAATGTCAATGGAATTATTATCGTAACTAACAAAATGTCTTACAATAGAAAATACGAGTATTATAATATTACAGAATTATAAAACTAATCATATAAATACATCCATTATTGTGCGTTTGAATAAACTACTAAAATAGAACTGAATGAAAAAATAAAATTTACTTATTTATTTATTTAATGCTTACTTAAGTTTAATATCGATTTTAAAGACTGTAGCGTTGTTTAGTTGTAACGTTAATGAGCCAAACGTCGCGTCGGTCAATCCTTTAGTGTTAGGTTACCTGAGATTTCTATTCCTATTTTTAGTGGAAAATACACCGAATGGACAAGTTTTCGCGATTTATTCATATCGTTAATACATAGCAACACAGCATTGGATGACGTTCAACGGCTACACTAACTCAAGGGCTATTAACTGGTGAGGCCGAGCAACTTGTACTGTTCAGTACATTTATGTTCGCATAATTCGTCAAAATGTAGGGAACAGCTGATTTTTTTTCGCGATTTCAGGTTTGTCCCGATAATAAAAGTTGTTCATATTCATGGGTAGAACACCCTGTGAAAGTTTGTCCATCTATTTAATAGGACCTTATTATATTCATACGACTTAGACTTACACTTAGACTTAGGTCCGTATTACAGAACGCCACTCAATACTCAAGCATTACTTAAAACTAGATTGAAGCCATTTGATTGGTTGAAACTAGTTTTAAACTACATTTAAAAAAAGATCAGTGCTTGAGTTTCCTTCTGTAATACGGACCTTAGACTTTACTTTCGTAAGTATATAAATATAATAATAGACACGATTTATTAGCTTTCTTAGCATTTATCTATGGTAGGTAATGCGCCATTAACATTGTTATAGCAACATGCAGGTCAGAATGTCAAGGTCGTCAGTTTTGTTAGCCACCTAAAATAGGACTAGAAGGTTCTGTGAGAATTCTGTTTCAGGTTACATAATGTTGTGTTTATAATACGAGGATGTTTTGCGTTTTTAAAACAAAGATCCTCATCTCAAATCAAAATCTGATCTAAATCTCTCATGACGAGGCATGAGAGATTTTCATTATGTAGGTAGTTAGTGGAATTTTAACCAGAGTTTATTATGTAGAAAACTTGTAGGTTAGTTGGTAAACAATTTACCAATCCACAAGTTTTTACAAAATTACTGTAATTTTCTAAAAACTAACCTAAAATCAAGAGATTTTACTTAAATTGGCATCCATAAATAGTTATACACTAGGTAAACAAACTACAAATCAAAATTGCTACGTATAATCAGAGTACACAATATAATTACTCCACGGAACCGCATCAAAGACTCACAAATTCTCTGATGAACTCAATTAAAGCGTCGAATTCGCAGTAAATTCAATTAATTTTTTATTTGCCCGCGGCTTAGGAGAGATCATAATATTATTGCGAACGTTTCCAATAGTATTTTTAGGCGCAAATGGTTAGTAATATTTTTATAAAAAGCTGATTGATTTTTTTGTTACTCAGCTGGATACTAAATTTAATTTTAAATAAGTAGGTACGTTTTCCAAACATGGTGAAAATATTCTGACAAAAGTTTAACAAAATTCTGCTGAGTACTAAAAGCTTTGATAGGATACTTAACGTTAGTAGTTAGTACCTCCTTTTCTCGTAAAACATTAGTACCTACAATGTTTATACTTTCTTTTCAACATTAATGAGCGAAAAAACTTTTAGTTTATTCAAACCATTCCACCATTATCACAAAGTGCATAAAAATATCTCCCAACAAGCTTTATGTGTAAAGGTCAAATTTCAGAATATTTACAGCACAATTCTCAAGTTTGCTCAAAGTACAGCCTGAGGCAAACACTTCATCGTAAGTCAAATAATAATGTAATCCGAATAGCTGAAGAAACTGTTACTGTTTATGAACAACATCATCATGTTCATCTCCCTGTCCTTGTCCCACGTTACGTGTGGTCGGCGCAGCACGTTTTCTTCTTCCATGAATGTTCCATGCTCCCCTGTCAACCGTCACGCTGTCATTCACTCCTTTTTTAACCAACTTCAAAGAAAAGAGGAGGTTCTCAATTCGTCGTGTATATTTTTTTTTATGTATGTACACCGTTTTCTCCATAAATTGTGGTCCAATTTTGAAAATTCTTTTATTATTTGAAAGGGCATGCTCTTGAAGTGGTTCCACTGTCACCAAGTCAGAATCTGAAGAGGAGATTCCTTGGAAATCGAGGGAAACTCTCAAATTTTATAGGCACACCTACAGGGATTTGGGTATTTTTTATAGTAATTTGTGCATTTGCTCTCAGAAAGCAACTGAAGACCACATATGGCCATCAGAATTACTCAATAATAAGTATTTCACGGGTTGCGATTCGAATAGTAAGCAATTTATGCTCGTCACAATGCAAGATCAAATCGTGAAATTCTTAGGTATAAAATTCCGATGGCCATCTGTGGTCTTCATCATCAGTTCCACTTCACCAAATTGTGCTTACCGAGAGCAAATGCACAAGTTACTATACAAAATACCCTAATCGCTATAGGTGTGCCCATAAAATTTGAGGGTTTCCCTCAATTTCAATGGGATCACCTAGAAAGCATACCCTTCCCAACAAAAAAAGAATTTTCTAATCGGTCCACAATTGACGGAGAAATCGCGTAATAAACATACAAAAAAAAAACACCTTTTTGAAAGTTGCTTAAAAATATAGGGAAATCTGGACTTAATTGTCTCCTAACTTAATTGTCTCCTAACTTACTTTATCCCTAGATTTGAAAGGGTCCGTTCGTAGCCCCGGGGCTGTAATAGCAATGTGTCCTTTCTCGCACTTTATCAACGCTGACAACCCCAGTACCTACATTCAAGAAATTATTGTATTAGTTTCTACTAGTAAATAATTGTAAAATACAATTAATTAATTTTGGTATTTAGCTAAAATAGAAATTCTTAAGTTAAACTCAAAACGAAGTTTGACTAAAGGAAAATAATAGCACAACGGGCACAAATTGTATACAAGTTATTGTATAATGCCTGCTCGAGCTCAGTGATTTAATTCGAGTTATCGACTGCTGGGATTGTTCTCATAGCTTTGTACGACACTAGCTTACCCGCGGCTTCGCCCGCGTTGATGTCGGATAATATCACACGGGAACGTACTACCGGGAATTCCTTCCTTATTCCTTGTCTACATTAGAAAGGGAATGTCTGTGCAAAATTTCAGCTTTCTAGGTTTGAGCTGGGCGTTGATGAGTCAGTCAATCAATCAGTCAGTCAGCCAGGACTTCTCTTTTTATTTATAAAGATTAATTAATTAAAGGACATCAGAATTGATCATCTACTACATGAACTATGAATATCAGTTAGTTATAACAAGCATATTGTCATCTGACTGCAGTCTAAATTTGCACCCGGTTGATGGCAATAGACTGGCCCTACTGACCCTACCACACGGGACTTACTCGTATGTGGGCGCACGATGGAACAAGCTGCACAGGGCGAATTTTTCAAGTGGACGTGGATAGTCAAATCCGAAACTATGAGGAATAGCGAAAAATACTCAACGGAGTCTCGGGATCGATTTTGATGAAAACTAAAACTGCGTTGATTTTGAAAAAAAAAACACTGTATTACACCATTCGATAGTGTCGTTAATAAGGATCGAAGTGTGGGAAATAATGACATACGGCAAACTAAAGGAAAGAGCTCAATTTTAACAGAATACTTTTTAGGGTTCCGTACCAAAATGGTAAAAAAGGAACCCCTATGGTGTGACTCAGTCTGTCTGTCTGTCTGTTACAGCTGGATATCTCAAGAACTACTAATGCTATCAACTTGAAATTTAGAATAGTTTTAGATGACGTTGACCCAACTATTTTGCAAATAAGAATGAAATAAAAATAATTATATTTTTTTTTGCAACTGGCACTGAAAGGGGGTCTTAAAAATTTAAAGTGGGGCTACTATGACATGTGGGGTATCATATGAAAGGACGCTGTTTGCACATTCTCAAACTATTTTTTATTTTTTTTTAGGTCACATAGTTTTCGACTTTTGATGTAAAATGTAAAAAAAATACCGTTTCCCCCCCCCCCCCCCTTTATCTCCGAAGTTTGCAAAGAGAAAAATCTGAAATTATTCTATGTGATAGAAGTTTATGTAAAGATTACAGGAAAAATAAAACGATGTCTCTAAATAGCACACTTTTTCAGAAATCGGAACGGAACCCTCGGTGCGCGAGTCTGACTCGCTCTTGACCGGTTTTTTTTATTTTTCTTATGTCACCTACCTATTAAACCTTAACTGATTAATAGTTCAAAATGATGGCCATTGTTTTCAATACATCTGGATTCGACGTCTCAAGGCTTGTACTGCATTCAGCATTGCAATATTCCTCATACTTTTGAATTTGGCCATCCATGCCCACTAGAAAAATTATTCCACTGCCAATATAATTATATTTTTTGTATTGGCGTATTAAGGTACCTAACTCGTGGCTAAGTAGGTAGCTCGTGGCTAAGTAATAACAGCCGCACGGGTCGATCCGTCAGGTTATGCTACGCTTGCTGGGGATGGTCAGTGGATGGGTGACCATCTTTACATACCGAGACTCCTCCGTGCCTCAGAAAGCACGTTAAGCCGGATTAACATTGGATCTTTGACAGTCGGTACGGGTCGTCACAAGCCCGAAAGTCTGACAACCAGTCTTACCAAGGGGTATCGTATTACCCAGTTACTGGGTTGTGGAGGTCAGATAGGCATTTGCTCCATGTAAAATACTGGTATTTAGCTGCATACGGTTCGACTGGAAGCCGACCCCAACATAGTTGGGAAAAGGCTAGGCAGATTGGCAGATTGATTGGCATAGGTAATTAAGAGAGTAACGTAAAATCATTGACAAACAACATTCTTTAAAAGTAGTTGCAAGTTAGCTGCTTTTACCGAATAGCTAGTTCGACTTACAGCTTCTGTATACAATATATCATTAGTATAGGTAGCCTTTTTTTTTTTTTTTTGAGGGTGGGAAATCATCAAATAACTTCTCCCGCTCTGGGTGGAGCGGAAGGGCGTGTCAGACTTTTACTGACTAAAACCCACCCGTGTTCCTTCAGTTGCCTATGCCAGGGCCGCGGTATCTTCTTAAAACTACCCGCGACCCCAGTCGGCGCTATTGGACCCCATCATTTGCTGACATCTCTTTGAGGCGCGCGTAGAACACAACGCGCCGTCGACCCGGGCCTGCCGGTCGATTCTGTAAAAATCTCACCGTGAAAACTCAGGTGAAGTGAGTTTATTTTTGCTAGGAATTGACACTATTGACAGCTCACTCCACGCTCACTTCACCTAAGTCTTCACGGTGAGATGGTTACAGAATCGGACTGCTGGTCCTTACCGGACAGCGAGCTACCCGCTACTCACCGTCCGCAGGCCCGCGCCTACGGTGGCCGGAAATCGCCCCGCGATTCCCGCCGCCCAGGGCGTCTGCTGCGGCGACTGAGGGCGTGAGGCTGCCTCTCCCTCACGCGTTCCGCCTCCTCCTTCGCGAGCATCACTGTTTCGCAGATGGAGGTGACGGCCTCCCATGCACTCTCGCTCCGCACCATGGTGGACTCACACAATGGCCAATTACAGGATAACCAGCGTTCTCAAGACATGGGTGGTTTTCCCACGAAATATCCCACTGCCCTGATAAATAACTATTTATTTACTGAGTAAAGTAACAGCTAGGACGGAGGCTTTCAATAACTTGATACTTTATTTATTATTAACGCTCGGACGGATTCAAGGCTCACCGTGCAAGTCAAAAGCGTCTGACTATAGGAACGACATACTTGTAGTCATTGTCCATTTGTTACAGTTTTAGTCCACTTATCTTTTTGCATAAAACCGGTCAAGAGCGACTCGGACTCGCGCACCGAGGGTTCCGTACTTATATGTAATTTTTGTTCCGTATTTATTCCGTATTTATATGTAATTTTTGTTGATGATTTCTGAAAAAATGTGCTATTTAGAGACATTGATTTATTTTTCCTGTAATCTACACATAAACTTCTATCGCATAGAATAATTACAGACTTTTATCTCTGCAAACTTCGGAGATAAGGGGGGGGGGACGGTATTTTTTCCAATTTTTCATCACAAGTCGAAAACTAAGCGGCCTAAAAAAAGAAAAAAAAATTTTAGAGTATGCAAACAGCGCTCTTTCATATGATACCCTACATGTCCTAGTAGCTACACTTCGAATTTTTAAGACCCAATCCCTGTTGCAAAAAAAAGACATATACATCTTTATTTCTTTCTTTTGCAAAGTAGTTGACCAAATTCAAGTTGATAGCAGTTCTTGAGATATCCAGCTGTGACATACAGACAGACAGACAGACAGAGTCACACCATAAGGGTTCCTTTTCACGATTTTGGTACGGAACCCTAAAAACACAAATACTTGCCTTTGCAGATAAGAACCAATCCAATATTCCAAAGAAAAGCTAAAAAACACAAATGAAGCGTATTTCATTCCGTAACACAAGTTGTTTTGATCTAAGCTCATAACTTGTGCCCCAGCTGGTAACAGATTACCAAGTGCGGGCTATTTCTCAGCAGATGGTCATTGCCTGCGCAAATTGAGAGCTAGCCGGCTTGTAATCTTAGCCAGACGTACCGTATATATGTACAACTAACATTATACTTAGTCCTACATACATATGCATAAATATACCTATAGGGTGACTGGTAATTAGTGACCGATACCTAAACACATGATTGTGCTCATGATAACAAACAACCTTTACTATGGGACTAAACCTGAAATCGCGAAAAAAAAATCACCCCCCATACATTCATGTTCGCATAACTCGTCAAAATGTAGGGAGCAGCTGATTTTTTTTTCGCGATTTCAGGTTTGGTCCCATAGTACCTAAAAGTTGTTTGTTATCATGAGCACAATCATGTGTTTAAATATCGGTCACTAATTACCAGTCACCCTATATACTCGTACGGTCAACCGCACCAACATAGTAATCGTTTGACTTTGACGAGTAGTTTTTATTACGTAGCAGCAAGGGTAGTTTTTGTACCACACTTCTGTGAAACTCTATGAAAATGGTTCCATAGATAGCGTTATTGCCACCTGTAGCCATTTTCATAGAGTTACGTGGAAACCAGTCGTGTCGCTGCGGTCTGTCATTGCGATTGGGCGGAGTTGCCGCTGCGGTTTGCGGTTGCGGCCGCCTTCGGAAGTACCATAAATGTTACTGTTGACGTGCGGCTGACCGTACTACGAACGTAATACATAGGCATACATACGTACAAACTATGTCATGTTAGTATGCTGGCTAGATTGTGTCGGACACTATGAAAATGAGTGCCTTTATTTATAGTTTGCAAGCTACGAGGAATATTACACTAAATTGTAGTCGTGTCACGGCTTGCTGAGCCTGCAATTGTGACTTTACCGAGTGAGACGTGGTTCTGGAATAAATGATAGTTATTTTTTGTTGCAACCAAAATAGTTTATGCACCAAAATGCAGAACTATAAAGACAGGCCGCCCTTTGTATAAACATAGTAGTGTTAAATGAATTTTTTTGTTACGTATTTTCTGGAGTAAAATAAAGTATAATAAAATTAAAAGAAAAAAAAAACTATTTAAAAACAAATTTTTATTATGTACTTGTTAATAATAATAACTAAAAAGTTAAATATAATTTAAACCTGATAAGAAAAATACTATTTCGGTACCCACATTGCAACCTTTAACGATAATTAACCTTCTTCGTCTACGTCATAACTCATAATAATCCCTTATCGTACATACCTAATTATACAACGTGTAAGTCTGCCTGTCCACCGGAGCGGAGCGAGGCTGCGGAGCGGAGCGAGGCTGCGGAGCGGAGAAACGGAGAAATATTAACCAATAGTAGCGCGAGCGGACGGCGGAGTGGAGCGGACTTAAGATTCTATTGGTTAATATTTCTCCGTTTCTCCGCTCCGCAGCCTCACTCCGCTCCGGTGGACAGGCAGCCTAACGTTGAATGCGCAAAACCTCTTAAAGGGTCATTGTACTCATTATTATGAACAACTTTTAGTATGGGACCAAACCTGAAATGGCAAAAAAAAAACAGCTGTTCAGTACATTTTGACGAATTATGTGAACAGAAATGTACTGAACAGCTGATTTTATTTTCGCGATTTCAGTTTTGGTCCCATAGTAAAAGTTGTTCATAATGATGAGTACAATGACTCCTTAAGAGGTTTTACGCATTTAACGTTACACGTTGTATATTTTTAATAAACCCTATAACTTTACAACTTGTATTAAATCTTTGCGTTTTTATCACAGACCCGATTTTTTTATAAATAAAAGCGTGTTACATATTGATGGAACAGTTAGCATATTACACCTTCATTATTTTTCTTTTGCAATCGAAATTGCAAATGCTAGCAAATCCCACTTTCAAAAGAATTGCCTCAGCCAATCCTACCCCTGCAACGGAACCAACATCTAACTCCCAAGGGCTCCTCTGATCTCGAACAAAACTGACAATGTATCGGATTTCGTTTCTACGGATAGTGGAGGCTTGACGCATACATTACTGCTTAAGTTCCCTGGCAACGAGCCAGGCTGCGATTGGCTGTTCAACTATAAAATGGTCGGTTAGCTACGTGGATGGTCGGATGTAGTCGCGATTGAAGTGTTGTAGTAAGTGATGTTGGCAAGCGTACCTACACGTTGGTGAATGCGCACTAGATCTACCGACTTCAAAAAAAGAGGTTCTGTATTCAACCCGTATGTATGTATGTTTGTTGTCCTCGATTTTCTCAAAAACTAATTAACCAATTTTGATGACTCTTTCACCAAGTAATACTTTCAGAAAGGTTTTATTATATAATACATTAGGTAATTATTCTTATTTACGAAGTTTACCCCCGGCAGTGGGACTCAAGTACGCACGGCTACAGATCAAGCTATACATTTCCAGTATAAGCTGATCTCACATTGTATAGGATTTCCTTACAGTGAGAGGTTAGTATAAACTGGAAATGTATAGCTTGATGTGTAGCCGTGTGTACACCATTAAAAAAAAAATGCATGAATTTACTGGCATCTCTGGCATTTCTGAGCGGATTTTGATGATTTTTCTTTTCTTTCATCTTGGGCTTATGTAATTGTATAGGTAGTCAACTAAAAATGGAAAAATAAAACTTAAAAAAAAGTAAAAACCGACTTCAAAAACCTAAAATGAATAAAATAACTTTCATAAAATTCAAGAAATTTCAATTCAATTCAATTCTTCAATGCACGTCTATAGCTTGGCACCGACTTCAGAAACTGTTAAGTTTTTTTAAGAAAGTTATTTTATTCGTTTTAGGTTTTTGAAGTCGGTTTTTTGAACAACAGGAAGCAGGATCAATTCCCGCTTGGATAAAAAACCTGTATTTGCATGGCTTCCAGATATATCTGTTTATAATAGGTGCATAAGCAATATTGCTCTTGTACGCTAGTGTCATATCAATAATGTTATCAAAGAAAAGTTATTATAATCAACAATATATTGAAGTAATCAATTCGTTAACCACGAGTGTTGAATTCAAATAGTCCATTGAATCCTGTTCCTTGTAACAGGAACGGTTACATAATAATAATGTCAGATTGTAGATTTATTAGGGTCACTTCATAAATAGTGTTTGTACTACATAGCTTCGTGGTTCCGGAATAACTTAACTATAAAATCTTAACTAATATTATAAATGCGAAAGTGGGTTTGTTTCTTAGTTTGTTACGCTTTCACGCTAAAACGGCTGAATGGATTTGGATGAAATTTGGCACATAAGTAGACCGTGACCTGGATTAGGACATAATACTTTTATCTCGGTAATACGTTCCGGTGGGATATTTTCCGACATTTACGTGGGTGAAGATGTGGGCAAAATCTAGTATAGCTTAAACCTCGAACGTAACTATTTATAGCCTACGCAATTAATAATAGCAAGAGGTTTCAACTATATTGTAGAAGTAACCCTACGTTTCTGATATCCTTGCTTGTATTAATGATACGTGATAAATACATAAATGATTTTATTTCTGTAAGTAAGTTTGTACAAACACTTTTACGCGTCAATCATATTTTTTTTAAAACTCTGTCCTCCTATCTGACTACTCTGAGAAGAAATGCCGAAACAAACTCAGAGGTCACAGTCTCTTTTAAAGTCAGACATAATCTTGGTCAGCTCATGTGTAGACCATGTAGATGTTGCCAAAGTGTCAACCAATCTTAGATTTACTGAAAAACCATTACTAGAAGCACGGTAAAGATATATCTTTATACTGTGCTAAAAGAGTTTATCAGAAATATACTTACCAAAGTTGAACTTCATATCCCACAAAACAATCTCATTCAAGAACAAAGTTCTTTCCAAGTTTGTTACAAAACTTGATGAACGATCTTCAAATGAATTGATCGTTTCCAAGTAATTAATGTAATTATTCAGAATATTGATGAAGGATTCGTCACTTGACGCGTCAGCTAACTTCTCTTTAACGACTTTTGAACGTGTTTCAGCATAGTCAACCGCTAGTCAGTCGGGGCACTTGAACTACGAAAACGACCCTTACTACTACGGAATAAAAGCTAATGTCAAATTGTGTCATGCGGTACTGTACTGATACGCTTTCCGTAACACGCTGTATGGTTTTAGGGTTCCATCCCAAAATGGCAAAAAGGAACCCATATGGTGTGACTCAGTCTGTCTGTCTGTCTGTCACAGCTGGATATCTCAAGAACTGCTAATGCTATCAACTTGAAATTTGGAACAGTTTTAGCTGACGTTAGCTCAACTATTTTGCAAAATAAGAAAGAAACAAAAATCTATTTTTTTTTTGCAACAGGGACTGAAAGGGGGTCTTAAAAATTCGAAGTGGGGCTACTAGGGCATGTGGGGTATCATATGAAAGAACACTGTTCTTTTTTTGTAGGCAGCTTTTTTTTCGACTTTTGGTGAAAAATGTAAAAAAAATAACGTTCCCCCCTTATTTCCGAAGTTTGCATAGAGAAAAATCTGATATTATTCTATGAGATAGAAGTTTATGTACACAGGAAAAATAAAACAATGTCTCTAAATAGCACACTTTTTCAGAAATCGGAACGGAACTCTTGGTGCACGAGTCGGACTCGCTCTTGACCGGTTTTTTTTTACTGTCGTGAATCATTTCTATACATATACAGTTACTGTACTTTAAAATTTATCTCCATATCATGAGGAAATACTATATAAACGCTTTCCTAAAAATTGTAACACAGAAAACTACAAACTCCTAAGTCGGCGGTCGCACGAGCGTAATAAAGTCGCGGCGGGATTTTATCGCGGACTGGATTTGTAACTCTCTGCTTAGCGCCGGGAGTTGAAAATCCAACCGTGTTATTTTCGTCGCGCTGGGATGCACTCTGTTTTTGTTAGGTTGGATTCTCAACGCTCGGCTCAACAACGAGAGTTGAAAATCCAGTGCGCGATAAAACCCCGCCGCGATTTTATTACGCTCGTGTGAACGCCGACCAACTCCCATAAACATTGAACCCACAAACATCCACAAAGTCATCTTATCATCTGCGGCACAGCTGATGCATCTTCTCCCTCGTCAGAGCAGGACAGATGTAATAACACTAACTTTACTTATTCACCTACAACTGGTACCTAAAGGTGCGGTTATACGAGCCTCACTTAGTGGGGAGCGGAGCGATAAGCGGGTCGTTAAAGCCGTAAAGGGCCAGAGGGTCTTCACTTCGGAGCGATTCTATTTGTACAATCACTACAGTTTCAAAGTGACACTGACATGATCACGTGACATTTCGATAGCTTATGTCATCCCATACGTTTTTAGGATTTTTGGCTTTTCTACTAGTGTCTTCGCTAATCGAATGTTACTTTGGCCCTCCTGCTCTCGTGTCGCGAGAGTGACAGAGTCAGAAACCAGTGGTAACGTGGCTACCGGGCTGGTTCCCCGGTGTGTTCTACGTAATTATTTATTTAAAAGCTCACTTAGTCACTTTTTCACTTATTGCTCAACTACAACTTTACTTAACAGAAAGCTTCATTATGGTTTCATAGATTTCACAGTTGCTTCCTATTTCTCATTCAAATAATTTATTATTGTAAAATACATCGTTACTTGTATCAGTTTGCCCGTCTGTTTAGTGTGCTTGCAACTCAAAAACTAACTTATTAATCAGAAAGCCAATTCCCGTAACATAAAACTTTCAAAATGTAGTCGCAATCACATTATGTCAGCGACTATCAATGTAGGTAAACGCTACAAAGTTTTTGACATAGTAAAATAATACTGAGATTATATTGCAAACGTTCTTAAAAACGGGAATTATCTCTCTAACAGCTAATTGTGTATATCTGTAGGCACAGTTTGTTCTTTCAAAGATTCGGCCTGTTTATAAATGCAGCCTTACATTCTACCGTAATCAAACTCACTTATAGCCGCGCTGCGGCGAGACAGACTAGCCCAACACACCTAACCGCCATCCTTCTTCGTTTGTCTTATCGTTTAGAGGCGCGGCAAGGCTCGGTGTTCAGCTGTTCGCTAAACAATGAGGTTGCTGATAAGAATAGTTTTGTATCGATTTTATTGGCATTTGTTTGCTAATGTGGTTTTGCATGACAAAGCGGTAATGTGAGGTTTTCTTTCACTATAAGCATTTAAAGATTACGTTATCCACTAAGGCTGCGTTTCCACCAGAAATGAGCGAGGATGCGTAGCGAGGGATGTGTGTAAAACTAACGAATAACGTCGCTTCATTTTGATAGCTTGAGCTAAGCTGGTGCTCTTATTGGTTAGTTTTACGCACATCCCTCGCTACGCATCCTCGCTCATTTTTGGTGAAAACGCAGCCTTAAGCGGATCGCAGACCAAAAACTAAGCTAAATTAGTTTAGCTTAGCTCACATAGCTGTCGTACTTTTTCCTACTTGTGTGCAGACCGCAAACTATAAACAGGTAGGTATATGAAAAATTACCCCAACTATAAGGGCTAAGTTAAACTAACTAAGTTTAGCTCTTGGTCTGCACCCGCTTACACCTGGTTGCCCTTTTGTATGTAGGAAGTATCATGGAAGGCGCATGAGCACATGAGCATTTTACTTACGTGAATTTTCAGATCCAAAAGGATTTATATTAATGGTCTTTTACTGCACCATCGGATAAGTTTGGGTAAACTCCTGTTATACATTCAGATGCAAATATTTTCATATTCTACAATCATTTATTCCACAGATTCCATTCCACTTTCTGGAAGATACTGTCTAACCCAACACTGTAAACAGGTCCTATCTTTATTTTTAATCAAGGTCAAAGTTAAAGCAAATATTTTTATTTTTTTAGTTCCACTTGTCCCGGTGTCTGTCTGTAATCGAATCTTGCAAGTTAAATCTGACCCACTTCCTGGTTTCCGATCGAGCTGAAATGTTACATGCATAATTATGTAAATCGGATGACAATGCAATGTTATTATGACTTGGAGCTGATATGACGATGGAGCCGGAAGGTGCCCATGGGAACTCAGTATAATTGACTACTCAGTATAATTTGACAAAAATATAATTTAATGTATTGTGTTGCGTAAATTATTTTGCATAGGTACTATTGTATAGAATCTAGTTCTTCTAACTGAACAGACAGCTGTGCTGCTGGGGAGTTTGTTCCGCTACTTCTTCTTCCCAGCTAAAGCACTAGGAAGTGGTGAAGGGCGGGCGTTTTGTGGGGACTGTCTTACTGTAATTTTGACGTTCAAAAAGTGCTGATTCTCAGCCTAATTTGAATAAAGGACTTTTGATTTTGATTTTGAGTAATAAAACGACGCAACCCTGTCGAATTTGGGCTCGTCTCTGGTCCTAGATGATATCCAGACTAATAAAATTTGTTTTAACTATTTTTTTAAATAATACACTTGTTTCAATTACACCAATCACAAGGCAACACCAATATTTTGTAACCATATTTTGATTTAAAAGCTTCAACTTTCTGACTAACCTACTGACCGACTCTAACAATTCAAATGTGCCTGTAATTGGTTTAATTGAAATAAATGCTTTGAGTTTGAGATTGAAGCACTTTTGAACTGTCAAGGAGTCGGTCAGTCAGAAAGGTAGAGTTACTTTCCATAAATATTTGCCCTCACTTATGATCCTCCAAGGTCATATTATGTTATCAAATATCAGCGAATACAACATCCTTTCTTGTGCCATCATGTCCAGCACGTGACTATTGACAGTAACCCGAGAGACACGAGTCAACAACCCTGTCGGCTTTGTGATGAGTAAGCTGGTGGCTGAGATATAACCCTATTAGTATTCGTGACGATGTGGAGAGGGTGAAGCCTCGATGTCGACAAAATGTGGGGTCACGCCCGTCAGTAATCGACACTTTGTTTAACCTTTATTTGAGTTTGTAAATATGATATTGCTTGTAGTTCTGGTAGCTTACTATTAGCTCTTATAGCAGGACAGAAGTTGAACGTTTCCAGTGAGAGAGAGAGACGGAGCTATATACGACCTCTCTCACTGGAAACGTTCAACTCCTGCCCTGCTATAAGAGCTAATAGTAAGCCCCCTGTTTAGTTAAATAATTGGTTTACCTATGAAATTGCCGATTTTTGATACCGGCTAGTGTGAAGATCAGTTTTTTTTATTCTATTTAGAATTCCAAATTCAAATTCATTTTATAATATAGCATGATGTTTAAAAAAAAATCAGTTCTTCATTTGTTTTCCCGCCGTTCGATTTCTCTTTGATATCGATGTTTCTATAACCATGGAAAAATTGAAATAGCGCGCTATTTTCGAATACGAGTTCCGTCGTGGCACCAACGCAGCACAGACAGCACGCAATATTAACGACGTGTATGGACAAGGCACCGCAAGTGAACGCACGGTGCGCTTTTGGTTTGATCGCTTCCATTCTGGAAATTTTGATCTCAACAATGAGCCCCGGGGAAAAATTTCAAATTCAACGAGGCGACAAAAAACGCCTTTAAAGAATTCATCGATTCTCATGCCCAGGATTATTATAGCAGAGGCATCAACGAACTTCCATTAAAAAGGCAAACGTGCATTTTTCTTAAAAAAAAAAATCTGTATAAAACGGCACAGGTTAAAATATATTGGAAAATAAACACAGGTTTACAGGTAACTGTGGTGCTGCCGATCTCTTCAATAAAAACCTCTGTAGTGAAACCATCCCTAGCATCAGGTGGACTGACAGCTGACTTCACGTCAGTGATCACGGTGAAGTTTTACAGAATAAATTGGCTGGGTTATCAAATATTCCACTAAACTAACACCAGAAAAACTTTCCGAATATATGTATTCAAATATTGCACCAACAGCATTCTCAGTGTGTTCACAGATCAGTGGGATTCCCCGATGTTACGGAGGTGGACGCAGCTCCACGATGAATTTTAATTTAAACTAGCCGCGCCCCGCGGCTTTACCCGCGTAGACCGGGATAAAAAGGCTGTCAGCTACCTCCATACATAATTCTATCAAAATTGGTCCAGCCGTTTGAGCGTGAAGAAGTAACAAACATACAAACATATACAAACACAAACTTTCGCCTTTATAGATTTATGGTGTGATTGTACATATTATGTTAATCTGTGTCTGTACCTACATTAGGTAAGTACTAAACTAATGGAGTCTGATTGAATATAAAAGTATTCTATTATTTTCTATTGGTCTACTTTATGGCAGGTTATTATCAACTTTAATTGTTTAAGTTATAAATCTAACGCTCAACCTGGTTATACTAAAAGCTACTAATCAATTTTATTCTTCCGTTTAACCAAGAATATATCGACAGATCACTCACACATAGATATATCATTAGCTCGTGCAGTAGGTATTTCGTAAAGGCTTAAAATAAGGCTTCGCAGTGATCCACCAGAGATCAATATTCTAATCCTCGACACATCCAATTAATTTTTAGCAAACCCGGATTAGATTCGGATTATTTTGGTGTCAATAGGTTGCCGCGACGTTCGGCAAACGTTTTGTTTTAATCAAAATAGACGTTATTAAACGCTTGCAAAAATTATTAAGGAATGTTTTGATCCACTTTTAATTTTAAAAAACCGGTCAAACGCGCGTACGAAGGATTCCGTACCATTATCTATAAAAACGGCAAAAAAACACGTTTGTTGTACGGGAGCTAGTCCCCTTAAATATTTAATATGTTCTGTTTTTAGGGTTCCGTACCTCAAAAGGAAAAAACGGAACCCTTATAGGATCACTTTGTTGTCCGTCTGTCAGTCTGTCACGACCCTTTTTCTCAGGAAATCGTGGAGGTATCAAGTTGAAATTAATATCAAATACGTAGATCTATGGTCCCTTGGAGTCCTAAAAAAATCAACCTTCTAAGTCAACGCAAAAAAAAATACGGCTATTTATGTGACATATTTTGATACTCGCAAGTAAATCAAAACCTATGGAGTACCTACTTCCCGTTGACCTAGAAACATGAAATTTTGCAAAAAGCAAGGTCTCACAGCTCCAGTAAAGGGAAAAGTCCGAAAATTGTTAATGTGTTATTTTATCACGTAAAATTTTTTTTTTTTTCGATTATAATGTTAAGTTTGTTTTTGAGATAAATTCTTTTCAACTACGGAACCCTTCATTGTGCGTGGTCGGACACGCACTTGGCCGGTTTTTTAGTATTTGTTGTTATAGCGGCAACAGAAATACATCATCTGATGTATTTCTGTTTCTGAGTCTTAGTACACTTCTTAGTACACACAGTCTAGTCTTAGTAATAGGGTCCCGTTTTAGCCTTTGGGTACGGAACCCTAAAAATTAAGTAAGTACAAATGTGAAATGTTTTATGTTAAATACGGAAAAGAAGCTATCATATTTTGGTCTTTATTCTTTAAAACGTAAGCTTTGAGCTATAATTTTATTTGGATCATTTTCGTACTTAGGTGGTAGTATAAAACCACTCCGTCAAATTAAATAAAAACGATGCTGCTAAACCCATGTTCCAGCCACTATTACGTTGTCCCACACGACATTGATAAATGTTAACAATCACTACGGCAGGCGCTCTCAACCTTTTTCATGCATTCTTAACGCACAAGATGCTACTTTGTGGCAACCCTTATTCCGGGCCAGGGGAGGGACGTTGACAAATGTTGACAATCCCTGGCGTTGACGACTCCGCTCTTTTCCGTCCAAAGCTATTTATCGAGGGCCCACAAATCGATCGCTGAAATAAATAACCTTTATTGGATGAAAAAATTGGGGCCAATAAAATTTAGGGTAACTACCCTCGTTTTTGATAGAAAAAATATAGGTCGCCTAGGAAAAGAAGAAATATAGAGGTGCTAGGAACATTATGTTAGGAATACGGACCGAGTTTGTGACTGATTGTCGCAAATGGAATTGAAAGAAAATCGTAAATCGTGTAGATAAGATTTTATAGCCTTGTCGCCGACTATGCCCTCGTAGCGCTACGTTGCTACGGCGTAGCGGCAGCGTAGCATTTTCGTAGCAGTACTAACTTTTACTCTTTATTTTATCTACGTTGACAAACAGCCGGTGATAAAGTTGGCAAACGGTTGTATTTCAGGTTCTATAGTTGACTGATTGAGATGAAACATGTTGTACATTCAAAGAGCAAAAATAAATAGGCAAAGAAGTTAAAACAAAATGCCGTGTTTTCTCCTTTAAGACTAAATTACTGCAAAAATTAGTTTACGGTATAAAATCAGATCCTAGAGCCAACAGACCTTACTTACTTTCTGATTAACAAAATGTATGGGATAGAGTAGTGTCAGTATGTACTTTTTATGTACGCATACCTGCCAGCTTGGGCCGACGGGTAATTTTCAGCTGAGTGAGTAATATTTTTACGTAATTTAGTACGTAATACCTGAAAATTTGCCGGTGGCCTAAGCAAGCCTAAATACGTACGTTCAAAGTACTATCGGAAGCCATTACGCCTCACCCTTTTCAAAACTTTTTCGGTTGCACGTTGAAATCGTAGTTTGCAACGCCCTTTTTTTGTTTGACCAATGAATGACAGATGAGCCTTTTTTTTTCAAAGTTTTTGTTTGACCAATGAACGATAAATGTCGCTTATGAAGGATGACCCTAAAATAAACAATGTCCGTTTTCTTAAACGTTTCGTGAAAAAAATGGGTCTTACCGTTTTTATACGATGTGCGCCGAAGCGCTATTGGTGGACGAAAACAATGCAGGCCACTAGCCACTGGCTCGTGCATACGAAAAGCACCCTTATGGGGGTGACGGACAAAAGTCGTTGACTGTACATACTAACACTACTCTATCCCATACATTTTGTTCATCAGAAAATAAGTAAGGACTGGTGGCCCTGGGGTCTTGCTCTTTATCTATCGCCATACTTAATAACAATTTAACCCAAAATACATAATCATTAGAAATACAAGCTTATATTTACAAAGGTACACAGAGAGCATAAACATGGTCTGTCCCGGGACATGTTGGATCGGATTATGACGTCACGTGTCAGATATCTGAGCAGCTGTCGGACGCCAATCCCATATTTGTTCAGTTCGATGTGGAGTCAGACTGAATATTGTGTGCGGTTTACTGGTCTAACAGAATTATTGATGATTTTGAATTTTTATGTTTTGCTGCGGAATAAAAGTGTTATTGTGTTAAATACATTGTGTTATTATGTTAAACCAGCTTTTTCCAGCGGCTATGTCCGCTATGCCCGCGTTTATGTCGGAAAATATCCCACAGTAACGTACTACCGGGAATTCCTTCCTTATTCCTTGTCTACATTATAAAGGGAACCTCTGTGAAAAATTTCAGCTTTCTAGGTTCAAGGGTTTGGGCTGGGCGTTGATGAGTCAGTCAGTCAGTCAATCAGTAAAGGACATCTCTTTTTATTTATATAAATAAGAAATTCATTGCTTTTTATATTGGAGATGATAAGAATAACATTTTTATCATTTCATAATAAACCATTCATAATCTCACCGCAAAGTGCACAATTTAAGGGCATCAACTTAGAACCAAAAAGCCCTAAAAATACACGTATTTACCGTTATATAAGACCGTAACAATTAGAAACAAAGGTACTTACTTATTATATCGAAAATTGTTCAATACAATAACTTTAAAGTGTTGAACCAACACACAATCTATTTTTAAAACTCGTAGACACAGCTGTTTATTTATTTATTTTATTTATTTCATAAGAAATTTTAGATTGTGTGGAATATAAAACACGATTATATAACTTTGTTCACAAACAATTTGTGAAGAATTGCCCTACATTGGTTAAATATCGCAGAACAGCCCGACAGAAGGCGATTATCATTTTAGATGGTATTATCCTTTGTCTGAGTTGCATTAAATGGGCTTATAGCGACTCGACGGTAAATACTTCTAAATGTAGGTAATATCGGAGGAGGAAAATTCCTGGTAAAATATAGGCATGATCGATTTTTTTTTTTTTATATAATCTTCAAAAAAGCTTCTATAAAGTATGCATTTACTTTGCATATGACAATGTCGACCATTACGGAATTAATGAATAACAAAAAATATCGGGGCATTACTTTTTCATTACGATTTCGTGATTCCGGTATTTCATTACAAAAATCAAACGTTTCAAATTTTAAATTGCTTACTTCTTTTTAATGTATTATGTATTACGATTTAAATACGTTACCATACATGGACCGAAAACAAAATCCTCCAAACGGGTATCAAGCAAAAAAAAAATCGCCAATTTATCATCTTCTAGGGCCAATTATGTTATCACCAGTCAATTTGCCGAGCGTGGAGATTATGTTCAAATTACCTCACAGCCAATCACTGCATCCTCCTGCATCCGGTCCTGGGGGTAGTAATACTCCCTAAGTCCGTCCGTTTGTTCGTCCGTCAGTCCGTCCGTGTGACAAAATGATCCATCAAAACAAGTGTAAAAGTTAAATTTTTCGGACGGGCAAAAACACATCGGGAGTAGGGACAGCTGTCAAATCGTGTTGTCATTAGTACTTCGTTCGGGCCCCGAACCAATCATCCATCCATTGGTGATACGGAGTACAAAACGGCCGTAACGGAGGCCGAAACTACGGACTTCGTGCTGCACTGCACTTTCCGTATCCGAACGAAATAGTCCTACAGTCGAAACCGCCATAAATAAATCAAAAACAAGTTCGAAAAACTATTCACAGTCTCAAGAAAACTTAACTCAGAAAAACACAATAATCCAATCATTGCTAGAATATCTTCCACAAAGTATTGTTCAGAGGAGATCGCCCGGCGGCTGCAGCGCGGTACAAGTACAGCGAGAACTTTGGTGTTGGGAGCGACCGCTTTTAATCCTGTCTACGAAACAATTTGTGTTTTTATTTTATTTTAACCGAAAATGGTTACTACTTATTGTTACTTACCTACTGTAGTTCTCGAGAAAAAAATACTTTCTAATCAGACTCGTTTTTGACACAGTGTTTTTGTACTTATTCTTAAATTTTAACTATTAACGTTCCTTATTGACATGTTCCATAAGTACTATATCATGTTGCTATAAACTATGTCCACGTTTTAAAACTGCTTGTCAAAGTGAATTCTTTCACCGCTGCCGCCTCGACATTTCTACATGGAATGCAGTACCTAGCTTAAACTTTTAACAGAATGTCGCTATCAACTTCCTTAGTATACAATTTCTAAGGAAGTTAACTTGACCACAATCTATTTAAAACAACGATCTTAAGGGTAAGTAGGCAACCTTTAAAACACTGTTTAGGAATCAGCTACGCGAACTATTTTCCAATTAAGACCAATTATCCAGTTTGTCGAAAGCTTTCTATTGAGCGTCACATTACAATAACACTCCGTAGATCCAATGTTTATCCGCAATATAAACACACATAACTATTTCCACAATCGCCGCTATGCTAATGGTCCCAGACGTGTGCTGTCTCGCTCACAATCGGAGATCTACTCCGCAGTGTGTCAGACTCAGATAATACGTGACAAGTCTGAGGCAAAGCGAACTTTATCGGTATTTAAAAGCAGTTGTGGAGGAAAGTGTGATGTGTTGGATTATTTTATTCACTAGTAGTTCTGCGGAACAGTAGACCTCGCTAGCACAAACTTTTTTGTAACACTAAATTTATTTAAAAAGGGATATTTATTATGTTTTTTTTTACATCAGATCTTCACCTACGAGACCAATTTAAAGTAACATACCTTTCAAATAAAAAAAGAACACAAAATCGTTTCTCATAAGGCGGAGATGTCCAGTAGCCCCTTTTTTGCCCCTTTTTGGAGGAAGTAGCCCTCCAATCAAAAATCCTCGACGCCAAAAAAATCTCGTAAAAAAAAGTCGTAAAAGATGTTTACCAAGTTTCGTCCAGATCGGTTGTAAAATACGACCTGTAGAGGAGTACAGACAAACTGACAGACGAAAGCTAATTTTACCAGAGTTGAAGCAGAGACTTCACTTCACTCGCTACGCTCGCTCGGTTAATCAGTGCAAAATGATACAAAACTGTTTGATGTACCTAGTTAGTTTTTCTCGGGCATTTTCAATAGTCCTAATCTTTGGAACCGTACACCTACATAAATTATATTGCATTTTTCAAATGAACGGATAATAAATGAACACCAGTAACTCTTTAAACGTCGATTAACACCCAGGTGTGCAGATAACAATAAAAAATCTATTGTGTCCGCTAATTGGCGTGCGACAACTTAATAAAAGGTGTTCTATCCACTACGTTATAAATCTTGCACTGAATAACCTGTTGACCTAATTAATTATTTGAATGCCCTTATAACCAGGTAGTGATGGCACTGTTACTGGCAGGCGGTGGCCGTGAACCGTTGGGCTGTACAGACGAATGCTGTTCATTATATGACGTATAGCTACAACGGTTTAAAACTACAAACAGTGCCAGCCCTAGCAATGCATTCTTGAATTAATTACCTATTGAGCGTGAGTCCCGCCCTGGAGACTTCCTCACGTATCGCCGGAGGACATTCTCATGACAGTGTGTTAAATGTGCTTAGAACAGACGTGATGGCTCGTTTAGCTATTGGTAAGTAAATGGACTGTATGGTCGCAGGTTATGTTCCAGCACGAAGTGAATGACTCATAAAAAGAAATCCCTAAGTTAACGTTGATATATTAAGAAGCTAATGTGGTTTTATGTGAGACATAACACCTTTTTAATACCGGTATTACGTATGTTAGCAAGAAATTACCTACACAGTCGTTAATGAAGACCAAAAAAGACTGGAATGTATGAAAGACTGTTAGAAAGGATTCGCCCCCTTTCTAACAGTCTTTCATACATTCCAGGCTGATGGAGTTGTATGGACGAAGACAACGTGCTACGCCGATCACAGACAAATTGGGATCATTGGGATCAAGGCAAACAAACCGGACAAATGCGTATCAGACCACGCACAACGAAGGGTTCCGTAGTTGAAAAGAATTTATCCAAAAAAAAAAAACTTAAAATTGTAGTTGAAAAACATGTTCTCCCATACATTGGACATACGTGACGGTCAAATCTTCAACAGCAAATTTAAATTTGTAATCCGGAAAAAAAAACCGGACAAGTGCGTGTCGAATCACGCACAATGAAGGGTTCCGTATTGAAAAGAATTTATACCAAAAACAAACTTAACATTAAAATTCCAAAAATATTTTTTTTATGTGATCAAATTACAAATTACCAATTTTCGGACTTTTTCCTTTACTTTTGCTGTGAGACCTTGCTTCTTCCAAAATTTCATTATTCTAGGTCAACGGGAAGTACCCTATAGGTTTCGATTTACTTGCGAGTATCAAACGATGTCGCTTAAATGGCCGTATTTTTTTATTGCATTGACATAGAAGCCTGATTTTATTAGATCTCCAAGAAACTATAGACATACATATTTGATATTAATTTCAACTTGATACCTTCACGCGTTCCTGAGAAAAAGGGTCTGAGAGACTGACAGACTTGAATATATTTTTTTATGTGATAGAATGACAAATTAACAATTTTCGGACTTTGTCCTTTATTTGTGCTGTAAGACCTAGCTTCTTACCAAATTTCATGATTCTAGGACAACGGGAAGTACCCTGTAGGTTTTGATTTACCTGAGAGTACCAAAATATGTCGCATAAATGGCCGTATCTTTTTATTGCGTTGACTTAGAAGCTTGAGTTTTTTAGGACTCCAAGGGACCATAGACTTACGGGTCTTGACTGACTGACAGACAGACAGACAGACGGACAACAAAGTGATCCTATAAGGGTTCCGTTTTTTCCTTTTGAGGTACGGGACCCTAAAAATGTGATCAAATTACAAATTAACAATTTTCGCACTTTTTCCTTTACTTGTGCTATGATGAGACCTTGATTCTTACCAAATTTCGTGATTCTAGGTCAACGGTAAGTACTGTTTTGATTTACTTGCGAGTATCAAAATATGTCGTATATATGACCGTATTTTGTTATTGCGTTGACTTAGAAGCTTTTTATGGAGTTCGAAGAGACTATAGACGTATTTGATATTAATTTCAACTTGATACCACTACGTATTCCTGAGAAAAAGGGTCTTGACAGACTGACTGATAAACAGATAGACGCACAGCGAAGTGATCCTATAAGGGTTCCATTTTTTCCTTTTGAAGTACGGAACCCTAAAAAGATCTTTCGTTACGTTGTCTCAAGTATTATAATAAACCAGAGCCCTAGTCTCTTAAGGCCCTGGTTCCAAGCGTGGTTTAGCTCGGTGTGTAAGTGAAACGGCTTTATGGCAACCTCGTTTGACGCGCGAGATAGAAGATTCTCACGCGCACCGGAATTATGTCGTAAAAGTGCAAATAAAATCGTATAAAATTAGAAATTAACTATTTAATAAAAAGTAATCCATCACTGGATGCAGTTTGGAATTTGACATTTCATGGTATATTTTTAATTATAATTATAATTGCTAATGAAGGGATAAACAGCTTTTAAAGATTATTATGTTATGTTCTTTCTCCAGGATCAGCTTACATAATGACAGGTTACATGAGTTAAGTACTAAAATTGTTTATTTTATTTGACAAAAATATAATTTAATGTATTGTGTTGCGTAAATTATTTTGCATAGGTACTATTGTATAGAATCTAGTTCTTCTAACTGAACAGACAGCTGTGCTGCTGGGGAGTTTGTTCCGCTACTTCTTCTTCCCAGCTAAAGCACTAGGAAGTGGTGAAGGGCGGGCGTTTTGTGGGGACTGTCTTACTGTAATTTTGACGTTCAAAAAGTGCTGATTCTCAGCCTAATTTGAATAAAGGACTTTTGATTTTGATTTTGATTTTATTAGGAGGTATGTTTAAAGATTTTTTTGGTGCATTAAAGTATGTTTAATTATGTTTTGGCTTCCATCACTGTATGCGAAAAGGACTTCATATTTTTTTTACATGTCAAAATTATTTACGGTTTATGAGATACACTGCTTTAAAAAACCACCTTTTTGATCGTTTTCAGGAAATCTGCGCCTTAAGGATAGCAGTATTCCGGACAGAGGCAACCCTAACTCTCGAATTAATTATTGAGTCCCACTTAGAGTTCGTTGGGGCGTCGCGCGTCGCATTGAACTTTGACAATGGGCGCCATATCTGTAACTACGTCTAGAACTGTTACGTGTTCAGCTAGTGCTATCTACACTGTCTCGGATGAGACGAACTTTCACTTGGCATGACGTGAATGATAAAAATTATGATTGTTATATAGGGTGGCCCGTCTCTTTTCTCGGGTTTTCCTAGAACACCCCATGTTTGTTCAGCGATTATTTGAGACAACTTAGCTGGAAAGGAGGTTTTTTTATATTTGTACTAGTGTGCGGGATATCTTGGCTACAGCATCAGACCAAGATTTCCACAATCTTGCATAGTTATATAGCATACATGGATCTTTCAAATTTTAGGTCACACATAGGTTTGAAAGTAAAGTAAATACGACTACCCATTACCTACGCGTCTACGATCCCTACCGCAACCAACAAAAGAGCGGATAACTTTGAAATGGCTGGACTGATTTTGATAAAACATGTCTAAGAACCATCGCTAGAAAACCTGCTTTTGTAAATAAAATGAACTGCATCCAAATCGGTTCACCCATTTAAGAGATACGGTGGCATATACAGACACACACGCACCCTTACACACACACACACATAGCGGTCAAACTTATAACACCACTCTTTTTGCGTCGGGGATTAATTAATAAAAACTAGATGAGGTCGGCGTTTCCTATCTGACTACTCTGAGAAGAAAGGTCGAAACAAACTCAGAGGTCACAGTCTCTTTTAACGACCAGACATAATAAGTGTCAGATCATGTGAAGACCACGTAGATTGGTGTGTGAAATGGTCTTTTGAGGAAAGAACCACACAGATTGAGCGGACCTGTCCAGTCAGATGCCCAGTAGAAGAAGCTTACGCGGTGATTCCATATACCTACATTTTATTAACTTTGCTTGTGTAGTTTTTTTTTTTTTTTTGTTGGCCCCGCACCATACTTGTTACAGCCTCTAAGAAAGTACAACATATGCAAAGACTAGCCTGCACGGCGACTACGGGCTGCATGAGGACCACTCCGACTGCAGCAGTTGAAGCCATGCTGGGTTTACCACCGCTCCACCTGTTCATACAGCAGGAAGCAACGATGGCGCGGTACGTCTGGGCAGGGGTAAGAGTAACACACCACACACCGCGCTGCTTAAACAAGGAGTTCAACATTACGAAAGCTGTAAATGACCGGGTACCCAAACAATTTATCTTCGATAAAAAAATACAAGATCCAGCTTCACGAGGATCACCGTTGCGAGGGGTTATGCCCCGCAGAGCTGCTCATCTTCACGGATGGATCCAAAACAGGTAGTGGCACAGGAGCTGGAATCTTCTCGGAGGACTTCAACATACACACAGCTACACCGTAATACCAGCCCCTATTACCTTTTACCTATTGGGTAGTTTTTGAGTTAGCTTCGATAATACGTATTTAATACACTTGGTGTATCTTGATGATGTGTAATACTTCCTGTCACTGTTGTTTACATAGCAAATAAGAGGTGAATAATTAGTGTGGTACTTAATGATTGGTGTGGTACTTAATAATTGGTGTGGTACTTAATAAATCAATATCAATATTAGCGGCGAGTCTTCAATAGACATGGCATGTTATACCGGATGACTTTTTTTACCGTCTCGAAAAACAATTGGGTATATTAGGTGAACGGAGTAGAAGGCTATGGCAATGGAAATGTCTTAAAAATAGGTAGCTTGGCTTCCGAACTAGGTTTATACCTGTGACTTGGGAGAAAGAAAAGCCCTCTGTTCTTAGTTATACAAAAATAATTTGTGTATTTTTGAATACAAAGTGTAATTGAACTAACTGTACTCATCATTATGAACTAATTTTACAATGGAACCAACCGTGACTACGAAAAGAAAATCTGCCGTTTCCTATATTTTGTCGAGTTACTTACGAGAACATAAAGTCACCGAAAGAATGCATGAATTCGCAAGTATAACTGCATACCATTTATGTTACAATTTATAAAATAAGTATAAAGCTAACCTAAGTACCACCTATCGCTTTGGGATATTCCTGTAACGATAGAAGTGTAGTGTTAAGTAAATAAATAAATAAATAAATGGCATACCTAACTTTAAAAAAAAAATCTAAAATTCTAATCATATGCAAGCTGCATATGATTTGAATTTCGATATTTTTAAACGATTTATAATTTTTTTTCAAAACTTCTGTTTTTATGGTACAAAAATGAAAAGTTTACATCGAATTTGTAGTATTTATTGGTACTTTGATATTTTTTTCTGTCTAAGCAATTAAAAAAAAAAACTAGGTATGCCATAGGCTTCTACTCTGTTCACCTAATATACCCCATTTTTTTAGAGACGGTAAAAAAAGGCATCCGGTATATAGCTAGTAATACTTACTTAGCTGTTTTTTTTTAAATTTTATTTTGTATCCCTTTTAAATTGTTTATTTTTACAGCAAAAACTAGACCACTACAAATGGTCACTTTATTTGTCTCAGAAAAAAAAAACCAAATGTGCAATGAGTACATTTTTTTTAATGAAAAGTCTACTTTAAATAGTCTTGGACTATTACGTCACTATCACTAGTCACTATCTCAAAAACAACATTCCATCGTATATTAAACTCAGAGCGAATTATTTAAACATTAAACTAAAGCTTTATTATTACTGCTTGCTCAGCTCCAAAATTAGGACATCGCTATTAATGTGAGCATATTTAAGGTGCTAAGCTTAGCTTAAATTGTAGGTAAGCGTTAATATGTGCACGTTAGAGATTTATGCTCTTAAGCTAGCATATTATACCAGTGTTCTAGCGTTTAGATGGTATAAAGCGCCGTTTACACGGTGCAAGTTTCTGGAACGTTCAAGAGCAATAATTGCATGCCATAAAGCACGTTCAAGTATTTTGACATTTAAGAATTGCATGAAGTGTTTACACGCGTGCGATTCCATAAAATGGCATGTACAATAATTTAATGTGTGGCGGCATCTACATCGCCACATATGAACTACGCATCAATGACATGACGTCACGCAATCCTGCATCGCGCAATTAGAGTTTACCACGTGACTAGCATATATACAACGACCCGACATCAACCGTCGGGCAGTAGCCCACCAGACACAACACCCATCTGGTCGGAGGATCCTCCCTTTTCAATGGAGGATGAGTGAACTTTAAACCCTGTTCCTCATGCCTCTAAATTGGTGACCCCGAGCATGAACGTCAGCGCAGCCTTCGTGCAACTACATCAGCGTGACGTCATCAGCATCACTTCCTCAAGCTTTCGAGCGGCGAGTCACACAGCCAGCCAGAACCCACGGCTTCAACGGGTATCCTGACCACAGCATGCAGCGGACGCGCATTCCTGGTCATCACCTTCAGCCTCAACCTCAACCCAGCGCTGTACACTCCGACTCACTGGAGCATAACGCAGCGCCACCCCGACTCACTGGGGTATCACCGCAGACAGTTCCGACTCACTGGAACCACAACTGGCACTGGCAAGCATCGCAAGATACACGACTCAGCCCACTATCGACCTCCGGTCTCCGGAGGGGAGTGATGTGGCGGCATCTACATCGCCACATATGAACTACGCATCAATGACATGACGTCACGCAATCCTGCATCGCGCAATTAGAGTTTACCACGCGATTAGCATATATACAACGACCCGACATCAACCGTCGGGCAGTAGCCCACCAGACACAACACCCATCTGGTCGGAAGATCCTCCCTTTTCAATGGAGGATGAGTGAACTTCAAACCCTGTTCCTCATGCCTCTAAAAATGCAAGTTTTTCCATTCAATAAAATCGCATGCGACTTACACGAGGCAATCAAATTGACAGGCTATTATTACATGCAAGTTTTGCCTAGAAATGATATTTCATTTAATTTTATTGAACGTCTTCTCAAGATATTTTCCAAGTTGCTCTTGATTTGATTTCTTGCCTCAAAATAGCAACAACGATTACCACACCCTCACTTACCACATCAATGACAGCACAAATGTCAGATCATGCCAGAATTGAATGCGATTTTATTGTACGAGCAATTATTGTATGTGCTGTGCGATTTTATTGAACATGATTAAACCAGTTTTGAAAGTTGCCCGTATCGTGCAACAATATTGTACGTGTTGTTTAGACGGTGCCAGATATTTTCCCTTCAGTTTTATGGTATGCCACAGGCAATAAACTTGCGTCGTGTAAATGGAGCTTTAGTCTTAAATACTGCGAGAGTGTTTTGTTTATCCGTAGTATACTGTTGGGAGAGAAGGTTGTCAATTTTATAGTGATAGAGGTACTTATAGAATCAAAATAGAAACAATTAAACTGATACGAAAATAACAACCTGACAGACAGAAAACAACCGCTTTTTAGTCCACTTAACAAAGGAGTTGTAGAGTGCGTGAGCTGGGACGTGAGCGATTTCTTCAGAAAGTTGTTCAGGGTGCTTAGGGAGTAATTATACTAAAAGTCCCCGCGTCTAGGAGGTGCGCCGGAGTAAGGGGGGGGGGGGGGGCATAAAAGTTCCCACTTTTGAGTTTTTCGCTAATGTGTTGGGTGGACAGTTAATATTATAAATGTGAAAGTTTGTGAAGATGTTTGTTATTCAATCACGCAAAAACGCCTGAACGGATTTGTATGAAATTTAGCACAGAGACAGTTTATAAATACTTTTATCCCGATAGTAGGTTCCCGTGGTATAATTTCCGATATCCACGCGGGCGATATAAACATAGATAAAAGGCTGAACGGATTTGGATGAAATTTGGTAGTTAGATAGATTAGACCTGGATTAACATATAGGCTACTTTTTATCTCGAAGTAACGCGAACGAAGTAGCAGGCAACAGCTAGTGTTTGATAAAAGTAGGTAGTTATTACGAAATTTTCACTTACGAACGTATAGTTTGAAAATGGGTAGTAATTCGAAAAAGTAGAAAAGATAAAAGTTGTTAAAAATTTCATGAACTTTCATTACATCGAAGATATTTTTTCTCTACGACGCACCGTTTTGGAGATATTAGTGAAAAACTCAAAAGTGGGAACTTTTATGCCCCTCTCCATTCCGGCGCACCCCCTAGACGCGGGGACTTTTAGTATGTTTACTCCCTAAGCACCCTGAACAACTTTCTGAAGAAATCGCTTACGTCCCAGCTCACGCACTCTATAACTACTTTTGGCTAATTCGTTGAGTGGACTATATTGAACTCAATCAAAGTGGTCTAAAATGTATTTACTAAAAAAAAACTCTTTAACAGACGGATGAAAAAGTGATATTGTAAAGGGTAACTTTCCCGTTTAGGGCGGAACCTCGAAATAGGTACTCTTTTTTACATGACAAAAAAACTGTCCGTTTATGTTTATGACGCACAGTAGCGTGCAGTATAAACGCAGTGAATTTTTGTCAAAATAAATGCGACTGGTTGGTAGTTTCAGGAAACACCAGCCTTTTTTTAAGACAATGCAAACGGTTCATAGACACATACAATTTACTTACAGTCATGACTACACCTTTTTTTTTTTTTTTTTGAGGGTGGGAAATCATCAAATAACTTCTCCCGCTCTGGGTGTAGCGGAAGGGCGTGTCAGACTTTTACTGACTAAAACCCACCCGTGTTCCTTCAGTTGCCTATGCCAGGGCCGCGGTATCTTCTTCAAACTACCCGCGACCCCAGCGGCGTCGGCCCTATTGGACCCCATCATTTGCTGACATCTCTTTGAGGCGTACGTGGAACACAACGCGCTGTCGACTCGGGCCTGGTCCTTCCCGGACGGCGAGCTACCCGCTACTCACCGTCCGCAGGCCCGCGCCTACGGTGGCCGGAAATCGCCTCGCGATTCTCGCGTCTCCTGCGGCGACTGAGGGCGTGAGGCTGCCTCTCCCTCACGCGTTCCGCCTCCTCCTTCGCAAGCATCACTGCTTCGCAGAAGGAGGTGACGGCCTCCCATGCACTCTCGCTCCGCACCATGGCCTGGACCAGGCTCGGACGCGAGAGATCGCCGCCGCGTCATGACTATACCTTAAGTTTTGAGTTGAGCTGCACGATTACTGACAAATGCGTGCACTGACTGGACAGGTCCACTCAATCTGTGTGGGTCTTTCATCAAAAGACCATTTCAGACTGCAATCTACATGGTCTTCACATGATCTGACCAAGATTATGTCTGGACTTTAAAAGAGACTGTGACCTCTGAGTTTGTTTCGGCGTTTCTTCTCAGAGTAGTCAGATAGGAAACGTCGACCTCATCTAGTTTTAAAAAACATTATTGACGTGTAAAAGTGTTTGTACAAACCTACTTACAGAAATAAATCATTTATCATTTATATAACCCACTTCCATAACGAACTATTAACTTCCAAATCACAGTACAGTCAAACGTTAATTTAGTACATATTTACGTTGATAGGTGAATAGTGGGCAATATTATTATAACTATGCAATGAGCGTGGCTGGCGGGAAGCCAATTGTGTTGCTCAGCATAGGTATGTAGGTGCAGAAGGTCGGCTTCATACCATGACCGAAACCAGGCGCACGCACGATATTCGGGGTGACTTGTAATGCGACGTATTCCTTCCAGGACGTGATAGTGTGACCCATTTGCAACAACAGCACTCCATAAAGCCTAGGCGAAAATTCATTGGATTTGAGAAAACCCAATTTTTATGTATTTTTGAAAATTTCCCAGAATTTGTCATTAACTATCACTTTTCTCTAAACTCTCAAATTGCCTTTATTACTATTCCATTGGGTACATAATACTTTAAGAAACATTTCGATGTTACCAAATTTTCTAAAACATCAAACAGTTAATAGTTTAAAAAGTGGGTTTTCTCTAATTCCAGGATTTTTTGACTACCTATGCTTTATGAGGTGCTTAATTGTTGTAAATGGGTCACACTATCACGTGCTGGAAGGAATACGTCAAATTACAAGTCACCCTGTATATGTCGCAGTGTACTGTATAAGCCGTGATACAGTTATATCAAAGCGGTTCATAACTACCTTACTATGAATATAACTATGATACGAGCAGAGCATGATCTAGTAATTTTATTAATAAATTTAATTACTATTAAGGAACTGCGGACAAATAGGTTACGTTAGAATTGTGAGTTCGTGAACAACAACGCGCGAGCCGTGCGCTACGTTCAAATTGGTCGCAGTAACAAAATTCGGGCCCTCTGATAGTTATGAACCGCTTTCATATAGGTAATGTATTACGGTAGATAGGCCCTAGGGACATAACTTTATCACGGCTACAACCATCTTACTGCGACATATTTAAAAACGGGTACGTACGGCGAACTCAAACAAATGTATTTTGGCTCGCTGTAGGTGTCAGCGTGCGCATTTGTCCCTAAAGGTTCATTAGAAAAGCAGCGTCAGGCAGCATCTGTCTGGCATTAAGGCGGAACTATACGCCAATGACCTTGAGTGGTTAGCTTGCGCGTTCTGTGCTGAGCTCACGCAACGCGTCGTACGTCCAGCCAGTAATAGGACTCGCCCATCAAGGAGCGCTGTCCCAAATTAGACGCATTATTAATTTATTATACATAAAACAAAAGGCATTTTAATAAAACACGTATACTAAAAGATAAATAATTAAATTACCTTTAAAATGGTGAAGGTTTCATAAAAATACGCTTGACAGTTTTTGCGTGATTCTCAATTTTTTATCTGCGTTAGACATAAATTTACAAATTAATTACACTATTTAAAATAAACATAATCTAAAATATTCACATATTAAGTTATTAAGAAAATGCTCAAATTTAACATATATTTTTTCCAAATCATTAACACTACTCGTTTAGACGTGATCTTCAGTTTAAAATCATCAAAAGTCAGATATCGTCGCCTTAATGCTGAAATAGACCTTTTTGCCACACACTATTGTTGTTATATTATATTATTTTCAAATTGTTTTTTTCTTTTGTATTTTTGTGTTTCACGAACTGTGTCCAAATAAACGTTTTTCTTTCTTTCTTTCTTTTTTCTTTCATTTGTTCGTTGTATGGAGCAAACCTTCTGTACCTATCTATTTAGTGGTGGCGGTTGGTAACCGATGCTCGGCGGCAGCTGCGGGCTATTGGGCACGGACGATAGATGATTGATAGGAGAATATTGATGGATAGACTTATTGAGATGTCGTATGAGAAGTGTCCTCGAAAAGTATACCTAGTACACTGTAAACACAGCACACAAAGATTGGTGGGACATTGGTAGACCATTGGTGCAGTAAGCACGGCAGCTTACGCCCGGTTACTGAACGTTCAATCTGATAATGTTCATATTTTACTACCGCTGTCTGACACTGAGCGGCAAAAAGCGGAAGAAAAATGACACTGTCACTTAAAAAAGTAACTACTGTACGAATATCATAGGCGTTCTCATAGATGTATAAATAAACGTCATCTAAAACTGTTCTAAATTTCAAGTTGATAGCATTAGTAGTTCTTAAGATATTCAGCTGTGACAGACAGACAGACAGACTGAGTCACACCATAAGGGTTCCATTTTTACCATTTTGGTACGGAACCCTAAAAAGGAGGACTCCGCGCCACGCCTAATGAAAGTGAAGCACCATACCGATCTATGTGTGCGTGATTTGAGTACCTGCAAAGACGCCGTCGCTCGTGTCACGTAATGGCGGCCGGTCGGCATACTATGATGTAAATGTGTGCGTGAGGCGTGTTTGTACAAACGGTCCTATAATATAAAACTTACTGTGCTTCACTTTCGATATGCGTGGAGCGAAGTCCTCCTTTTTAGGGTTCCGTACCAAAATGGTAAAAAAAGGAACCCTTATGGTGTGACTCAGTCTGTCTGTCTGTCTGTCACAGCTGAATATCTCAAGAACTACTAATGCTATCTATCAACTTGAAATTTAGAACAGTTTTAGATGACTATTTGATTATTTATTATTTACATTAATGACATGCCTAGAGAAACACATCATCCCATGGTATTGTTTGCTGATGATAGCACGGTCGTTTTAGTGGTAAGAGTGATGAGACGACACTTGAGGGAGAAATAAACTACTGTCTCCAAGTGTTAATAGAATGGATGGCCGCGAATAATTTAAAAATAAACATTGACAAAACTAAAATAATGACGTTTGAGCAAAGGACAAATCATAAAAAACCAGACATAAAATATGGAGACAACACAATCTCAGAAACGACAACTACAAAATTTTTAGGCCTTGATCTGGATAGAGATATGTCGTGGAAAACTCATACTGACAGTGTATGTAAACGCCTGAGTCAACATTCATACGCTTTACGTAATCTCGCAAAGGAGGTAAATTCAAAAGTTTTGGTTACGGCGTATCATGCATATGTTACGTCTGCATTACGATACGGGATCATATATTGGGGTAACTCCACCAACATGGAAACGGTATTCAGAGCGCAAAAAAGGTGTGTTAGGGCGATATGCGGTATTCAAAGCACGGAAAGCTGCAAACCGTTCTTTTTGAATTTCCGTATATTAACAGTACCCTGCCTATACATATGTGAGGTGGCCGTATTTGTTAAAACAAACTTCCACCTATTTGAAAAACTACACAGTTCTCGACATAAAAATAAAATAAGCAGTAGGCAACACAAAAAAGCAGTATTTCGTAAAAATTTCCTGGGAATGGCACCTCATATTTATAATAAATTACCTAATTCTTTGTTAAGTGTTAAAGATATCGATGTATTTAAGAAGCAACTAAATAATCTACTGATAAGTAAGACATACTATACAATTGATGAATACCTGTCTGATAAAAATTGTGTGTATAATAATAATAATACATAGAACGATGGTGGATACTTGAGTCCGATTTATTTTATAAAAATTATTGTTGACTGTATTAGACATTACTTATTTATTATGACATTATGATACTCTGACATTGCTTACCTACTTATTAATTTGAATTTATGACAGCGCATAACTTATTGATTTGAATCTATGACATTAGAGAGAGAGTATTAATAATGCTTTTATGAATTTTTGGTATTAATTGTAATTTAGCTCATGGTATAATTTTTAATGATATTTAATTTTGCATGCCTGTATTGGTGCAACACAGTGGACTGCGCATTCACTTTTGATCTTGAAATGTATGATTATGTACTGTGTTGAGCATTAAAAGTTTGAATTTGAATTTGAATTTGACGTTTACCCAACTATTTTGCAAATAAGATAGAAATAAAAAATGTTATTTTTTTTTTACAACAGGGATTGAAAGGTGGTCTTAAAAATTCAAAGTGGGGCTACTAGGGCACGTGGGGTATCATATGAAAGAACGCTGTTTGCACATTCTCAAACATTTTTTTATTTATTTTTAAGCCGCATAGTTTTCGACTTTTGATGAAAAATGTAAAAAAAATACCGCCCCCCTTATCTCCGAAGTTTGTAAAGAGAAAAATCTGAAATTATTCTATGTGATAGAAACTTATGTAAAGATTACAGAAAAAATAAAACGATGTCTGTAAATAGCACTTTTTCAGAAATCGGAACGGAACCCTCGGTGCGCGAGTCCGACTCGCTCTTGCCCGGTTTTTTTATAAGTCTATGGGGTCGGTTTAGCAGAAAAATGATAGTTACAGCTCACAGACTGAGATCTGAGGGGCAATTCCCGTAATTTTAACAACGTTCGCAATATCATCTCAAGACTCAATCTGTGAAAAATTGTACTAAACGCTATACAATTTTTGACAGATTGAGTCTTGAGATGATATTGCGAACGTTGTTAAAATTACGGCAATTGCCCCTCCGGACACATGCCGCTCAGTAATTGATTCACCTAATTGTGAGGTACGTGGCACACTGGAAGATGTTGTACATGTAAAGAAAATATATTTTCTTTATTTTAAATAAAGGTTGCGCTACTAGCGCCATTGTCTTGACAGACCGCAATGTCGTCAGCCCTTAGTTAATCTGTGGTCGAACTAGATCCATGGTGAAAACAGTAAACTTGGTTGTTAGAAATTGATACTGTAATTAATAGCATTAAATGTCGTTTCTTTTATTACAGGTAAGGTTTATATAGCTAAGTGAACGTTATATTTTGTAATTATTGTAAAACAAACATGAAAATAACAAACATAAAACTTTTATTACAGAGAAACTCAATTGTGTTTTGATTGACGGTGTCACCTCATCTAACTACTGAAAATACCCTTATATACATTTATTGACGGAGTGTGTCAGATTTCAGTCTGCAAGAGAAGATTTACTTATAGAGCTTGAGGTAGATATGTGCGATGTTTGCATGTTCCATTATATTTTGTCGTCACCTAACTCCGGAGCTGCTTACAGTTTAATTAAGTTTGTGTTGCTACGTTTTACATCATAAGTTCCGATGGGAGTGGCATGTACAATTGTATAAAAGTCCCTAATAATAAATAAAGAGGAAAAAAAAAGTCTATGGGGAAGAATCCCCATAGACTTTTTTTTCCTAAAATAGAATTTTGATTTGAAATAGAATATTTGAGAATTAGATTAGGCACAGCTGTGGACAAGTCAGACAGTAGCCCCAAACGTAATCTTCCCTAAACGTAACCTTCAGCAGCTAAATATGTGTAAAATATGCAGCACATGCGTTACCGAACAGGTGCTTAGTATTCCGTGGATAACGAAGTAATTCTCGCTAAATATGCTTAAATGTAAGCGGTTCTTGAAACGTACCCACCTTCGTAAACATTACGTTAACAGACTGTGTGCACTATAGACGGCGGAGCAATGTGTAAATTAATAACAACTGTATATAATTAAGTATTAAGTGTGGTGAGTTTTTTTTTGTAATTTTCATGTTAATTACTGTACCCTTCGTGATTTTTTTGCCGGGCTTATTATTGGAGCTTAGTGAACATTCTTATTTTGACTATTAATAACTTTTTAGATGGTTCTATATATAGGTATATTGCCAAAATGTTGATTGGAAAGAAAACTAAACCAACCCAATAAATAAACTCTAACTTTTCTTAATTTAAAAACTTGACATAAAATTCACGGTCGGAAAATCACTTTGATCTCTCATCCTTGATGAATATGATAAAAAAAAACTCTTAACAGAAGTTATAAACACATAATTTGCACACTTAGCCAATAAAAAGAACTCAAAGTTGATATTAAAGCAAAAAGCTCACAAAAGAATTTTCTCAAAGTTTTCCGAGCGACTTGCAAAAGGGATGGAGGATCAAATTAACATAGTTTTTCAAACACAACACAAACATAACCAGAGAAACTTGACCTCTTTAATTTCACCTTTAAAACAGAACGCAAATTATTCAAAACACGAATCTTTTGATGTTCCAAAGAATTTCACGTTTACTTACTGTGAAAAAATGATAATATCAGACTCAAAGTCGGCAAACGAATTCAAATTGTATTTGGCTCTTTCTATTTTTGGCAAAACCAGTAGGGGTAAATGAGAGGGCTGTATTACTGTCCGGTTCTGGAAGCTTAGTGGTTTTAATCAACTCTGCAAAGGGTGACTGGTTAGTTACGGAGATATGTCGCCTTTGATTTGTAGTCTTTGGAGATATCTATGTTTATTGGGAATTTTTCTCGCAGCCGCTAATGAAATACGGTTCCGATTTTGATTTCCACGTAAAGGTCCGTGTGAGAAGCGGAAAATCGTAATCGGAACCGTCCGCATGGAAGTCAGAGAACAACATAAGTTATCAAGAGTCAGATTAGGTAAAGTTTTTTTTGGCTGCGTTTCTGAATATACGAGTAAATACCTATAAACAGGGATTCTACAAAATATAGTACTTTTCAAAGAGAGTAGACCGATTTGTCTGCTCATAAAACACCCAATAATAACTTCAGTTTATCCGTGATCACGGTGCTTGCAACAGTGCCGACATGTCGGGAACTCGAACATAACAGTAAACATGGTAAATATCCCGTTTGTGTTAATATAATGTTTATTTTTCAGTTAATTCTAACAGATATCCGAAAGCAATTCAGAAGATGAAGTGTACCTAGACAAACTTAAATCTTTTTTATTGTACAATATACCTCAAATACTTTCCAAACAATTGCATTTCTCACTCAACTTGTACTAGAAGTTGTATTCGACTTGGCAACTATAAATATTGGTTCAAAAGCTTCGCCAACACTTTATGAGCGGCACTTGAAGATATACGGAAGGAAGCCGAAAGGAGTTTTGAAGAATTTCTTTTAAAAATGTGTTTCCAGCAAAATGTTGTACAGAACGGATTATTTTTGGGATGATAATGCGAGATTAATAAGGGGGATGCGCTAAGGTAGCCCGCGAATTTCAAATTTTCTTGCGTTTTTTGCAAGTCAGTGTCTCGTTGTATCGTGATTAAAATATGATTCGCGACAATGAGAAATATGTATTTACATTATTTTGATTATAAAAATCATGAATACATCTCTTTAAGTAAGATTTCCTCTGGCAACAAATGAAATCAGTCTGTAAGGGCTCCCACACATAAACACGATACGACGTCGCGTCGTACAACGATGCGGTGTCGTTTCACGATACGACGTCGCGTCGTGGAAATCTACGATGAGCATCGTAAAAAAACACATCGTAACGTAATGTGCCACGCACGATACACGGCACGATGCCGTCGATACAGTGAGGTGGTGTTTTAGTTCATTCCGAAAAATGGACCGCACTAGACGCATTCTGCTTCTGCTGTTAATAAGAAGACTAAGAAAGAAAAGACAGATACTCAGAAGATATTGGATCCACCCATTTCTTTCAAACATGAATAACGGGAGTCACTTTATAAAGAAGTACAATGCCTTAAAAATAGACCACAACAAGTTCTTTGATTACTTTAGAATGAGTGTATCAAGTTTCGAAGAGTTACTACATCGGATAACTCCACATATAGCAGGAAATATGCGCAGGATTGCATCGTGAATTTGTAACGTCACGACGTCGTAGCGTGCATCGACACGTTACGACGTCGTGTCGTAGAGAATCCACGACGCGACGTCGTATCGTGAAACGACGCCGCATCGTTGTACGACGCGACGTCGTATCGTGTTTATGTGTGGGAGCCCTTACAACACATGCACAAGATACGACGTCGCATCGTGCCACATCGTGCCACATCGTGCCACATCGTGCCACGATGTGATGTCGTGTCGTGCAAATCTACGACGTGCGTCGTAAAAATTAACGTCACGACGACGTTGCATCGTGGTACAATCAATGCACGACAGCTATTATTAAGCATTTTTGTTTCATGAAAAGTAATGCCTATAAATGCTAAACGAGGCGAAGATAAACTCTAACACGAAGACTTCATTAAGTACTGAATAAAGACACCCCTTTGAACGTTTCAATTAAGAGTTTTAATTATTTTTTATTAAACTAGGGTTGTGCCGTTGCATAATTATAAGTCGGTTTATTTTTCTTTTTTATGTAAGTTATCTTGACAGAGTTCTTTGGCCGTGGATTGCAGTAAAGTGATTTAATTGTTTGATTAAAAGTAATTTTATAAAAATTAATTGACCTCAAAAATAAATGTAGCTCGTATGAATAAGCCAGGACGTCACATAATAATACTAACACCTACAAGTATTAGTCCACTACCTTGAAAGTACTGAAGTGATTTTGATAAAACTTGCACTGTTCCCTAAGTTGAAGTAAAGGTAAGCCAATAAAAAAAGGTCACAATCCTATTAATAGTTTCGAGGAAATGCGTGGACAAACATATACAAACATTTTGTATAAGTATTTGTTTGGAAACTATAGTAGACTATATGTGAATTTATTACAGTACCAATAATTTTACATACATACGTGTTGAATAGATAACCTCCTTTTTTGTAGTCGGTTAAAAAGGAGACTGACAAACAGTCTGCATGTTACCATCACTATTTTCGTGATATACCTAGCTTTATTACTAAACTAAACATTTCCTTTACATTATTTGAGCAGAAAAATTATAATGTCAGTGAATTAACCCGATTGAAAGGTAAACAAATAAATCAAAGCCCCAATCCTTCCTCGTTATATGAATAGTCGATAAATCACTGTCTCAAGTCGATCGACTAAGAATGAATATTCTCGACTAATTAGCAGCCGCGCGCATCACTACGAAGAGTTGAGACAATTTTATTGGATTTCACAGCGAGGTATCGTAACTCAGAGTTTACCATAGACGCACAAGGTCATAGAAGTGACATGAAAGGATTTTTTTAAAATTGTTTTTGCGTCGCATCTAGTACAAATAAATGTATTTTCGTTGTTTCTTTCGAGACAGTAACAAAATTCCAACTTCTACGTCTTGTTCCTTCGACAAATGCAGCCAAAACAATTCTCGAAAAAACTGTGTCAAAATTCGACGACGATGAAAACGACGGATAAATAAAAATAATGTTACACCGACTTCAGAAAAAGGAAGCATTGTATTCAACTTGTACGCCTTTTTCTTTAAAATTACTTCATTCATTAATTTAGTATTTCCAACAAAACCCTTACATAACTTTAGCTCATGCCCTTGTAAGCTCTGACACAAGGGACGACGTGACAGCCACACTTTGACACAAACAAATGCCACTTCTACGTCATTAAGATATCTGTGTACTAAGAAGAATATCCCTTTGTTTGTCTTCGCGGCGAGTTTTAAAGATAATGTTATTTTTGCTGAATCGCTGAGATTGTATCGTCCTTTGTGGTCGTTTGTTTAATTTCCGCGAACAATGAACAAACTTTGTGGTTAGGGTTAAAGTTTTGCTGTTTATTTCATGTAGGGGCATTATTTTTACAGCATTTTAAGATAAGGAGTATATGAGCAGTAAGCAGTACTAGTGTAGTGCTCAAACTGCGTATGAGCTTCCTCTGAGCACTTACTTTATGCGACCCGACCCGTAAGTCAGGGCCGTTATCACTAGGCGACTCAAACTCAAACTCAAACTCAAAGCATTTATTTCAATTAAACCAATTACAGGCACTTTTGAATTGTCAAAGAGTCGGTCAGTAGGTAAGTCAGAAAGTTGAAGCTAGTTGCCCATTCCAAAAAATAGATCTATGGAGAAGAACGGGCAAGAAACTCCACGGACACTCTTTTAAATCAAAATATAGTAGTATATAGTATATAGACTACTGCTGTACACGGCGATAAGGTTGATTATTGCTTGTTAGCACTCTGAATAAAACTTTGTGTGGACTGTTTGACGGTTTATTTCTCACTAGCTAATGTAAGGTAATGTGGACTGTAAAGACATGCATAGGTACATATGAATAGCTATGTATAGGTACATATGAATAGCTATGTATAGTACATATGAATAACTATGTATAGGTACATACGAATAGCTATGTATAGTACATATGAATAACTATGTATAGGTACATATGAATAGCTATGTATAGGTACATACGAATAGCTATGTATAGTACATATGAATAACTATGTATAGGTACATACGAATAGCTATGTATAGTACATATGAATAACTATGTATAGGTACATATGAATAGCTATGTATAGTACATATGAATAACTATGTATAGGTACATATGAATAGCTATGTATAGGTACATACGAATAGCTATGTATAGTACATATGAATAACTATGTATAGGTACATATGAATAGCTATGTATAGGTACATACGAATAGCTATGTATAGTACATATGAATAACTATGTATAGGTACATACGAATAGCTATGTATAGTACATATGAATAACTATGTATAGGTACATATGAATAGCTATGTATAGGTACATATGAATAACTATGTATAGGTACATACGAATAGCTATGTATAGTACATATGAATAACTATGTATAGGTACATATGAATAGCTATGTATAGGTACATACGAATAGCTATGTATAGTACATATGAATAACTATGTATAGGTACATATGAATAGCTATGTATAGGTACATATGAATAGCTATGTATAGGTACATATGAATAGCTATGTATAGGTACATATGAATAGCTATGTATAGGTACATATGAATAACTATGTATAGGTACATACGAATAGCTATGTATAGTACATATGAATAACTATGTATAGGTACATATGAATAGCTATGTATAGGTACATATGAATAGCTATGTATAGGTACATATGAATAGCTATGTATAGGTACATATGAATAGCTATGTATAGGTACATATGAATAACTATGTATAGGTACATACGAATAGCTATGTATAGTACATATGAATAGCTATGTATAGGTACATACGAATAGCTATGTATAGTACATATGAATAGCTATGTATAGGTACATACGAATAGCTATGTATAGGTACATATGAATAACTATGTATAGGTACATACGAATAGCTATGTATAGTACATATGAATAACTATGTATAGGTACATATGAATAACTATGTATAGGTACATACGAATAGCTATGTATAGTACATATGAATAGCTATGTATAGGTACATATGAATAGCTATGTATAGGTACATATGAATAGCTATGTATAGGTACATATGAATAGCTATGTATAGGTACATATGAATAGCTATGTATAGGTACATATGAATGTGGGATAAGCTAAATATTTCTTCAATAAAACTGCCGATTCTTCTTTAATTTCTGTATTTTAATTTTCAACGTCTTTATCGTCTTACAAGTTTTTTCTTCAGTCCTTCATTAACGTTCTACTTATTCTACATTTTAATCATTCAATCACTATCTCTTTCACTCCTTGACTATTTCGTACATTCATCTCTGTCAGTCATTCATGCTTCACATCTGTCATTCATCATTACGTCTCATTTCACTATCCTTTCATAACATTCCGTTCCTACAGCTCGGCCATTCTGATATCTGACTGTCCCCAGTCAGATCTAAACTGAAAGTACATCTTAAATTCTTATCTAAAATCTAAACCAAACTATTAACTTAAAGTAAACAATTTTAAAACACCTTTTCTACACATACTTTTAACATTATCCACGTAGACACTTAACACCTTAAACAATAAATTTGCATAAACAAAATATCATAACACCTGAATACAATGACATAACATGACATCCTACTGAAATATTAGGTCAAGAACAAACCCCAATGGTGTCCCCTTACCTAACAGATGACAATCAAGACCTACTCACCTAACTCAACAGTATTTCCAAACACTGGCCATGGCTTCATATTATCTGCAGAGGAAGAAGTCACTCGAGAACCATCGGCCATGTGATCCATCTTCTCAACATCATATCGATCATTTCTTTTTACTTTAGTGACTCTGTATGGTCCTAGATACTTCGGCTTGAGCTTCAATCCAGTACCAAATTGTGTACGTTTTATGTCTACAATATCTCCTACTTCATATTTTCGACTTTCTTTTCTTTTCCTATTATACGTCTTACGATTTTCGTCTTGAATTTTTCTAATTTGTTCTTTCGCCTTCACCTTTAAGTCTTCTCTATTCTGCAAAAAATTACTTCTATGCTCTTGCTGAAGCATATCATAAAGTTCAATATCTTCTTTAGTTTTCATCTTCGTACCCAACATAAGTTCGAAGGGAGTGGTATCGATGCTTCTTTGGTATGTGCTATTCAATGCTTTTTGCACCCGGCTGACCTGCTTGTACCACTGAGATGGCTCTTCAATACACAGCTTTGCTAGAACCGCTATAATTGTTCTGTGAATGCGCTCCACTTGACCATTCCCTCTGGGCACACCTGTTGTTATGGTTATATGTTGAATATTCTCCTTCTCACAATACTCCTTAAAATCATTGCTGGTAAATGCACTACCACGATCTGAAATCAAACGTATAGGATTTCCAAAAGTTTGCTGATGAATCTTTAACTTGTCTATAGTCTCTCTACTGGTAGTCCCTTTCACTGGAAACAACCACGTAAACTTTGTAAATCCATCTACAATAGTTAAAATATAATTATACATCTTTCTCGTCTCTGAAAGAGGTCCAATATGATCACAATGCATAGTATGCAAAGGAATGCTTTCTTTGTCAATGCAATTTAAAAATCCCTCCTGTTTACCTTCTTTTTTGGTCGCTAGCAGACATGGTATGCACGACAATAGTAGGTAGGATATTATTGGGCATTCTAGCCCCCGGTTCCGCGGCTCTCTCCGTTCGCCTCGTCACTCTCCGTGGGCTAGAATGCCCACTAATATAAATGAAATCCTAATGTGGTTTAGCGCCTATTCCACCGATCGGAAGGTGAAATATGAAATCCTGCATCATATGGAGGTAAAATAATGGAACGGCGCCTACTCCACTTCGGCCTATTCGTCGCGATGAAACAGAAACATTTGTCACTGTGGTTTGGGCGCTACTCCACTTTTTGAATCACTTTTGGTTGCGAATGGAACGAAAGTGGTTTAGAAATAGCTAATAACATAAATGATGGATCTACAAACTTTGCGGTTTAAGCCCTATTCCACTTTTAAAATCTTATTTGGTTGCATTAGGTCGATCCCTGCGAATCTACCGTTTACCGTTATGTAACTAAAAGTTAAACTCTTTTAGCTGTTGGTCTGAAAGTTTAATAAAGTGAACTATTTGTTTATAGTGACTAATGAATACCGATGTTTTACCTCGATCAACTACAGCAGATTCTCGGATTGAGCACTAAGCCACTACTTTGGTTGTCAAGTTTTATAACAAGAAGTTTCACACACAGTTTGTTAACTAATCGAACTATATGAAAATAGTAAGCTAAAATTCAGGACAGATTGCCTCATGTCTCTTCATAAAGCAAGAATAAGCATACACCTACAGGCATACACACATTCTATTTCTATGACCCCAGATTGGGGTACCAAGGATATCTGAACTTTAGGATACCGTAAACATTAAACTAAAATATGGGACAGTTTGTCTCACGTCTCTCCACGAAAGTAAGAAATAGCGCACAGGCATCCACGCACGCACATTCTATTTTAGTGACCAGATTGGCTCGAGGACATCCAAATTTTAATTTAAAATTAAATTCAAACAGACGATACAACCTTACCCGTACATACAAATAATGTATTGAGTAGTTCTCTCACATTCTGCTGTCGGAGCATACTGCTGGCTTCGCATACTTATACACTTGCCGTTTCCCGTCTAAACTGCCGTATAGCCAATGTCAAAACGGTGTTGCGCCGTTCAACGGTTCGCCGCTGCACTGTACTCATTCGTGAACCGCCTGACGATAAACGTATCAGGCAGCCGTTGTGTGTGTATACATTATCATTTACAATGTCGAAGTCAGCAACATTGCATCATGCATTAATTTGCTTAGTCGAACTTTATTGTATTGTAAGACGATCGCTGTACATGTTGTAGTCCGTAATTAAAATTCGAGTTTGCGCGAACTTCCTATACCTAATGATTTTCGTCAAACTGGGGGTGTTTCTTAAATAAGAATATTACCAATTCCGCTAGCTTATTATAAATGAGTGATTCTTTCCTTATTTTTTTTTTTTTTTTTTTTTTTTTTTTTTTTTTTTTTTTTTTTTGTAATTAGCTGGTTATAGTCTAGGAAATCTTTGAAAAGCCCATCCCATTCCCATTGCTGAATTTAGAAACCGACATCCTTTGCATGAAAGGATTTATTAAAGTTTGTTAGTTTTAGTAGTATGACGATTTTACACTCGCTTTGAGTTTAACTGCAACATAAAATTAACTAAGTTTTTAACGCGAGTTTGCTCACGTTGATTGTTCTGCATACAACAAACTTTGTAAGGATTTTACATACTTATGTATATCCTGATTTCTGGCTCTCAAAAATGCCATTTTATTATTTTCATGAGTGTGATGTCATTCAAAATTTTATATCAAGGTTAATTAAACAAACATACATACTTTATAATAATACCTATTGTAACAGCATGGTATCGGCTTCACCTTTGTCGGCGAGGTAAGAAGCTAGTTTTGTATTTCATTTCTCACGAAAATTGCAATTTGACAGAAAGGTTTTCAATCACTACGGATTAATTAGACGTAAGTATCATAAATTACTCATACAACCGTGAATATTGTAGTTAAGGTTTAATTTTGTTATGAGGTAAATATTGCTGAAATGGTATTTTTTATGTATAAAACCAACGAATTTTAATCATAAAATTACATTCGCTCCAGTATCTTCCAGTGATCTACATCATCCTACAACTATAAAATGTGAGTAAGTACTACCTACTAAGTTTAACATAGTTGTCAGCTACGGACCTGGTTCTTGCCTGCCGGCTGGTCTAACTATCATCAAACTAATTTGATAATGTGATTAATCGCTAGTCAGCTACGGACCTGGTTCTTGCCTGCCGGCTGGTCTAACTATCATCAAATTAATTTGATAATGTGATTAATCGCTAGTCAGCTACGGACCTGGTTCTTGCCTGCTGGCTGACGTAACTATCCCCATCATACCATCCATGCCATCTTCTAGTAATCTATATTCCATTAACATTCTCCTCTCCATAATTATTGAGGTTGGTTACAGTTAAAAAAATAATCTTAGTGTGTTCTATTTAAGGTCTGACACGGAATCAGAATACCAATCACAAAGGCCTACTGCTGCAGTAGCCAAGGTGACGAAAAAACAGCCTAAGAAAAATGTGGTGAAGCGCCAAGCACCTGAAAGCGCCGACTACTCATCAGACTCTAAGTCAAGGTAATTTATATTGCTGCTTCTATGTTTAGGTGTTTATGGTAATTTAAAATGATATACGCACTGGTACATGATGGTTAGTGAATTTAGAACTGTAAATCAATTTCCGATCATATTCAATGCAGGAATGATGACAGTTACATGAAATTATTATATCCCAATATGTATTACGCTATTAATTCCCCATAGAATTCAACAGAGGTGTATAATACTCCTTAATTTCGTTATTTAAGAAATAAATGCAAATTTTATAAATAAAATGTGTAATTGTTTACAGTAAAAGAGGCATCTTGAGCACGGACCTCTTTGGTTTGGAGGACGATCAAAAGACGAAGACCTCAAGCGGGGACTTCGGTTCATCGCTCATCACCCGTGTTGCCAACGGCAAAGTACGGCGAGCGGCAGACCTTACAGGAGAGTTCTACGTGGAAATCAAGGTATTTTCGAAAGACGAAGTTGTCTCTACCCCCATGGAAGAACGATGGAAGAAAGCCCAGGTCGCGTTAAAAGTACAACTAGATCGCAACACTCCCCAGTGGGACGGGCTGCAAAGGTTTATGAGACGAACTCACGAATTATTTGACAATTCCGAGCCTGTCTTTTATAGGGATAGTGTGAATTTAAAATAAGTTGGCTTTAAATTGCTGGGGACACCAAATTAATTGTATTGATTATTGCAGAATCTACTAGTATTGTTAATCTAATCCTAATTAAGCGTACAAAATTAGTTGACGTAATTATAATCTAAAATGCCTTTCTGTACCGTTTGTAACACATCAGTTGAGCGCAGTCACTGGATAGGTCATTTACGTAGTACTAATCATAAAAACAAAAACATTTCGCATTTTTGTGAAGGTGTTGAAATAATACATTCTGCATTTCGTAATCGTATAGCTTCTTATAGAATTACCGATCCGTCTGAGAATTGTTCTCTGGAACCATTTCTTAATAATAATTTGGACAGAATTAAAACTTTAATTGACATGTCTCTTAAAGAACATACTTGTATAAAAGTTAATTTCGAATATTTTGCTTTGTTTTTAATGTTTAAAAATGATTCTCAGGAGATGAAATCATTTGCCACAAAAAACGTAACTCTACATCAGAATTATGAATTTGATTCACTATTGTCTCAAGTCAAAAATACTTTTAAAAAAAAGATAGAAGAATTTCAGGATCGAGACAGTGGATGGACGTTCTTGAGCAGTTCTCATTTGGAAGTCAATGTTAACAAATATCAACCTTTGCGTGGTTCAGGCTTTATCGAATTGCCTTCTGCAATAAAATCTAAAAAAGCATGTGTTAATATCCGCAATAATGATGACTATTGTTTTTTATGGTCTGTTGTAGCTGCTTTATATCCAGCTAAGACTCATTCTGAAAGAGTATCTTCTTACCCTGATTTTCGTAACGTGTTAAATGTAAAGGGCATGTCATTTCCAGTGAATTTCTCAGATATTGCGCGGTTCGAAGTGAATAACCCCGAAATTTGCATTTACATTTATGGTTTAAAAAACAATACTATCATAGGACCGCTTTACAAACCAAAAGCTTTGAACGGAAAGGTGATTCATTTACTTTATTTAGAAAGAAATGATTTGTCACATTACTGTCTCATTAAAGACCTGTCGCGACTTGTTAAGAATCAAATAACAAAACACCACAGTAAACTGTACTTTTGTGACGTTTGTTTAATGTTTTTTAATTCATGTGATAATCTTAATTCACATAGTTGTGGAGGTGTCGCCACTGAACTACCTCCAAAGGGTTCTTTCATACAGTTTAAAAATTATAATAGAAAGCAATTCGTACCATTTGTTATATACGCAGATTTTGAAACAATGCTAGAACGGTATGAATCTTGTGACCCTGACCCCACTAAGGCGAGTACTGTAACACGACAGCGACATGTGCCTGTAGCTTACGCTTATCATATAACGTGTACGCTAGATGAATGCCACAATCGTTACTTTTCTTATCGCGGTTCGGATTGTGTATCAAATTTTGTAAAGTCTATCTATAAAGATGCACAAAAAATTTACGATATTTTACAAAATAGTGTTCCTATGATTTATTCAAATGATAATGCTCGTGACTTTGAAAACGCGATAACATGTCATATTTGTGAACACTTCTTGTTCGGCGACAGGGTTCGCGATCATTGTCACTTGACTGGTAAATATCGTGGCGCAGCTCATAGTTACTGTAACTTACAATACAAAATACCAACATTTTTGCCAGTATTTTTTCATAATTTGTCCGGTTACGATTGCCACCTTTTCATAAAAGAATTAGGTGAAGCTCCTGGATCTATTAAAGTGATACCTAAAACAAAAGAAAACTATATTTCATTCACTAAGTTTATTCCGATTTCTGCTGGGGAAAGCATTCAGGTTCGGTTTGTAGACTCTTTCAAGTTTTTAGGAACTAGCTTAGAAAAGTTGGCTAGTACAATGAAAAACCAAGACTTTAAGCAATTGAAATCTCATTTTCCTAATAAAAAACAATTTAACCTACTCACTCGTAAAGGAGTGTATCCATATGACTATATGTCTCAATGGGAACGTTATGAAGATACGTGTTTACCCTCTAAAAAATATTTTTTCAACTCCTTAACTAATGAGACAATTACCGACGAAGACTATGAGCACGCTCGGTCTGTTTGGTCAGTGTTTAATATTCAAAACATGGGTATGTACACAGATTTATATCTCAAAACAGATGTTCTGTTGCTAACAGATGTATTTGAAAATTTTCGAAAAACTTGTAAACTGCATTACAATCTCGATCCCGCGTTCTATCTTACAGCACCAAGTCTATCTTTTGATGCAATGCTTTTAAAAACAGGAGTTCAATTAGAATTGATTAGTGATGTTGAAATTTTTAGAATGATACAAAAAGGTATTCGAGGAGGAGTTTGTATGTGTTCCAAAAGACATGTCAAAGCCAATCATAAATATTTAGATACTTACGATCCAACTCGTCCAAATTCATTTATCATTTATTTAGATTGTAACAATTTATATGGTTATAGCATGTGTCAATCCCTACCTTATTCTGATTTTAGATTTATGAATAGACAAGAAATTGATTTTTTACAATTGAACTTAGCAGATATCAGTGATACTGCAGAAAACGGATACATTCTTGAAGTTGATTTAATATATCCGGAGAATTTACACATGGAACACAATGACTTTCCCTTTTGTCCAGAAAAATGCTTGCCACCTGGTGGTAAGAATAAAAAGTTAATACCAAATTTGTACGATAAATATCACTATGTTATTCATTACATACATTTAAAAAAATGTTTACAGCACGGTTTAGTATTGAGAAGGATCCATCGCGCTATTACATTTAAGCAAAGTTGTTTTTTAAAGCAATATATTGATATTAACACTCAGTTACGGCAAAAAGCAGAGTCAACGTTTGAACAAGACTTTTTCAAATTATTGAACAATAGTATTTTTGGAAAGACGCTGGAAAATAATGAACATCGAATAGACGTTAAGTTAGTAAACAAGTGGTGTGACTCGACCAATAAAACAAAAAAGACTACTTGTGCTGAAAAATTGATAGCCAGCCCATATTTTCATAGCGCCTCTGTATTTTCTGATGATCTAGTGGCAATCCAAATGAAACCTGTGCGTATTATACTTAATAAACCAATATACATAGGGTTTGCAGTATTAGAATTATCTAAGACTCACATGTATGACTTTCACTACTCTATCATAAAACCTTTTTATGGTAACCGAATTGAATTGTGCTATACTGACACAGATAGTCTAGTATATGATGTACAGAGCAATGACGTTTATAAAGACTTCAAGCTCCATTTTCTAAAATATTTTGATACCAGTAATTATGACTGTAACAATGACTATAACTTACCAATTATTAATAAGAAGGTTCCAGGACTGTTTAAGGATGAAATGGGTGGTAATATTATCAAAGAATTCGTAGGACTGCGCTCAAAGCTTTATTGTATTAGAACGTTAAACAAAACTATTAAAAAGGCAAAAGGTACAAAAAAATGTATAACCAAAAATTTTAATATGTTAGATTATAAAAATGTTTTGTACAATAATTGCAATGTTATTCGCAAAAAAAATGTATTGTTTAGGTCAATAAAACATGAAATATTCACTCAGGACGTAAATAAAATTGCACTTTCAAGCAATGATGACAAACGGTTGCTATCATTTGATAAAGTATCTACTTTAGCTTGGGGTAATGCAAATATATTTATGTAATGCATTACCATAATTTTAAGTGTATATTCTATTTGAAATATGATTAGACATAAATTAATTTAAACTTTTTACAGTCTGTTCAACCGATTTTGACTTCTATTCAGTAGACATAAGGATGGTATTAAAAGCTAAAAACGTGGTTACCGTTCACTGCAGCTGTAATTTTTCACGCAACCAACGCAATACAAGTCAAAATCGCTTGAACGAACTGTAAAAAATGTATGTACCTACTAAACATGTACTTAAATAAATATAATATTTTAGTTCATAAATCTGTTTCATTTCCACTCCCGCTGACAAAGCGCATTGCGATGACTGGTTTGTGTAATACAATACCGTTCGCACACTTGTCGCTTCATGTTGCCCATCAGGTTGAACGTGATAAAACATGAAATTGATTACAGTGCAATGTTAGGAGTTTGCATTTCTTATTAATATAACTACTTGATCATACATCACAAGGCAGTTAGCCGGAGCAGTCATATCACGTTGAATAAAAACGAAACGAATTGTAAGTATTGTACAAGTACCCATGTATTTATAACATTATTGCATCATGTTGATTATGTAATTATAATTAATTATTATTTCATTTGTTTCAGATCATTGATAATGTGTGATTCTCCAGATATTATCGACTTCTCACAATACGCTCAAGGTTTTCCGACTCCGAGTTTAAGCTGGCATATCCCAGATTTGCCAGAACAACAAACACCTGCTAATATGGAACCTAGAAGACGAGACTACGGACCCGCCAACAAGAGACCTAGAGCCAGAAGGGAGTGTCTAAAACAGAAGTCATCTCTGCCTACATGTGAATCATACGTTATAAACAATGAGAAGAAAAAAGGTTTACGACTGATCCAGGTACAAGTGTTGGATATCAGTGAACAGCAAGAACCTGCAAGTGACAATCAGGGTGTGGTAATGTTAAGTGCGCAGTATGTAGTGACTGAATTGGTGGACCATGTAATGGAGGAAACGCAATCGTTAATTAACAAAATATCGAGAAAACTTTGTGAGGACAGTTGTTATTATTAACATGTGTCATTATTTTGTAAGTACCTACTTCATAAGATAATGTGTAAGATTTGTAGTAATATTATTAGGTATGTAACATTTATTTGCTTTCTTATTCTTTAGTGTTTATACATATTAGGTTTTTATGTTGAGTAAGTTTTGAATGTATAAATTATTAAAATATCAAATATGTAAGTTTTACTGTAGTTAACTTAGCAGGTAGGTAAGTAGGTAAGTTAAAAAAAATAATAATAATAATTGCTTTGTATAATCTAGTTGGTACAGCAAAAGTTTTGACATTTATTTGCTTTCTTATTCTTTAGTGTTTATTCATCTTAGGTTTTAAATGTATAAATTATTAAAATATCAAATATTTAAGTTTTATCGTAATTAACTTTTGTATGTAGATACTATTAATTTCTTTTATACAATCGGAATAATGTTCATACATCACAAGTTTGTAAGTTAAGAATATAGGTAGGTATACACAAAGCGAACATTAAATAAACTATGTAGTGGCAGTTGTTATTATTAATGGGTAGGTAGTTATAATTAGTTTCTAATAATTGTAAATAATATGAAAAAGTAAATAAAATTATATTCTTTTATAATTTAAATTATGTTTTATTTTGTATTAGGTACTTATTTATACTCGAACTCTAAATTAGCTCTAGTCTAATGATATATAATATAGTGTTTATTTGCTAACAGTTTTTTTATTACAATAAATCGTTTTAAATCATGATGTAGGTATTTCAAATTTTGTAAGTAATATCATTTTGCTGCAGCTAATTTAAAGTTTGATGATTAAGTTACCCTGAAAACATTTAAATAAAACAACCATAAGTAAATTAATTAATCATTTTTATTAACTGCATAGGTATGACAAAATAAATTAAAATAGATTAAATACAGACATATTATTATCAACATACCATTTTCTAATACACACCGCATTATTTAATGCACAATTCATTTTATGGTTCACACAGTTAAAATCACTTTTATTTCTACAGAACTTTTTCTTTAATGTTGCAAAATTAGGACATCCCTTCTCACCTATGTCGATCACTTCACAGTTTGCACACATGTCTTTAATCCACTTTATTTTTTCCAAACCCTTTGTAATAATTTTTTTATTTTTTAAATACGGTACGATGACGTGTTGGAACTCTCTGTAGTCTATATAGCCCTCACTCCAGAAAATTCCACGATTTCTTTCCAACCATCGCACTTGCTTCTTTTCTTCTTGAGTTAAATAATAAAACGAATGCGGTGGTTTAACCAAGAACGTCTGTGTGTGCTCATTACTTACTATGGCCACTTCCTTGACGATAAAATTATTGTCTAAATCTTTGAATCCTTGGAGTTCGACAATGATGAGGTCCGCGTTCATGATATCTTCTTCACAATGTTACTTAATGGTTTGTATTCAACAATGCAATCGTTCAGAATGAGACAGTATGCTGAAGTTTGATCTGGTATCTCTGAATCACTCTCAATTTCTACCCTCACATCCACAACAGGTCCAGTCTTTAGATTATCAGCTTGTCTAGAGCAATCGACTACAAACAGCGGTGCTAAATCCCTAAATTGTTTCTCGCTTAGTATGGGCTCCGAGCGACGTCCGTAATACGACTGTTGAAATCTGGTGTATTGCTCGTATAATAAAGCGATTCTGTTATTAGCAAAACTCACATTTAAGTTTTCATAAGGAAAATAGGTTGAATTGAGATACACTCTAACGTCTCGAATATAACAGTGATCGAATTGAGACATGTCAGAACTTGCATTGTTTTTTCTATTTGTCTGTAGACCAATAATAATGTATCTTGGTTTTTCTATTTGAGATGAAGTTTTGATAGACCAGGTATGTTTTGTAGTTTTAGGCAAGGCTGGATATTCGTACAGATCCCAATTTCTGTATATCATTTGAAGTGGGCGATCTTTCTCTAATACTTTTAACAAACCAATTTTTTCTTTGTCTGATACTTTAACATGCGGTACGCGCCATATGATTTTGTTGATCTGAACATCATCCACTACTTCGCCAGTATTAAGTTTTACAGCGTTCAAATTAGTGTTACTTCGTAATAATATCAGTTCATGTCTACTATTTATCACAACTTTTTTAAAATCTTCTGCAAAACCGAGGAGGTTACGAAGTGGTATAGAGACAGAAAATCTTCCTCCATGGATATTTTTTATGCCATCAATATTCCAACCCCAGGCATTAGACATTTTTGATTCACTTTCGGTCATTGAAATTAGTGATTTTATGGTTGTTGTTATACCTGCATTTTTTATTTTATCAATCTCCACTCCATTTAGCTCATACCTAATGTCTTGGAACAAGTAGAGTAGAGCATTGTTCGTGAAATTGACACTAGTAGCTGGGTCCTTCGAATCTTTTTTGGTAACGATAACAGTTCCTTCCAGATATAGGGTGCTAGCTGATGGTAATATGTACAAGTCCTGTTGATTGATAGGTATGCGGATTTCATCGTTCCTGTTGAAACTCGTTATATAGGGCTTGTAGGAATGAAATTCGATTCCTTCTATAGTATTATCGTAATTCGGAGCGGATAAAACGTCTAAGATATTCATTTTAACAATCCGATCGCTCTAAGGAATGCTTTATTGTCTTTAGTTAATTTTATTTTCTTCTTAGAGGCAGGTCTTATTTGATAAGTAGCTCGAACAGAACTGATATTCTTTACTTGTTGAGACACATTTTTATTGAAATCAATCATTTTTTTCTTCTGAGATGCAGATATACCTGCACTTCTTCACCACGTAAATTAATTAATCTGTTGTTTATATCTATCAGCCTGATGTGTATGCAGCTTATGTTTTTTTGATTGATTGGAAAGTATATTGCGTTCTTAGGAATTTCTATGATCCTGTATCCAGGTGGTACATTAAGTGCAAATTCGTGAATAATATGACTTGGTTCACCGTTTACATATGAACCGCTTACAATATCACATTCAATCCTGACTACGGTCGTAGGTAGAATGTTGACTGGAGACTGTGACACATGCCATTTATTTGCTTTCAAGATTTGTTTGTTAAATCCTAATAGTATTCATATTATTCATATTCATATCTTTATTTGCATTCCATAATGTTTGAAAAGGTGTTACAAAGGCTTAAAGCTACGGTACAATTACGGACCCTGTAGGGCACAGCAAAAGAGTAAAAAATTAAAAATTAAAATTAAAATAAGAAACAAAAATAAAATTAAAATAAGAAACAAAAATAAAATTAAAATAAAATAACATTAAATCAGGAAACAAAATAACAATAATCAATTTTTAAAATATGTCATTAACATTAATTAAGTATATTATAATATTAATTTTATCAAGATCAGTCTATTAAATTATATCCATTAACAAAACTATTTGGTCAATTCAACGTAATCATATAATAATATTTATCTCTATTTACTAACTTGTATGGTGTTTGTTTCTGTTTAATAAATTTTTTTGTCCTCTAAGTATTCGCTTATTGTGTAATATGCTTTTTTAATTAATATTTGCTTCAGCTTATTTATAAATGTCGTATCGTTGGTTTCGTCTTTTAATGCATCAGGAAGTTTATTATATAATTTTATGGACATTACGTAAGGGCTATTGGAATGTAGTTTCATGCGCGAAGAGGGTAACATCAACATATTTTTATATCTGACAGATCGGTCAGTATGTTTATCGCCGCGGGTCGTGAAAAAATTTATGTTGTTCCTAACAAATTTGCATATTTCCAGGATATAGATAGATGGTAAGGTGAGGATTTTATGTTTTATAAAAAAGGGTTTACAGCTATCAGTTTGTTCGATGTTGACTATGATCCTGGTTAATTTCTTCTGTAGAATGAAAAGCGTAGGCGCGTCTGTGCTATTTCCCCACATTATAATGCCATAGCTGAGCCATGCATGAGCGTAGGCGTAGTACGTAGTAAGTGCAGTTTGCAAGTCTGTAGTTTTTTTGACTTCTCGAAGTGCGTAAGTAAATTTTGAGAGTTTTGATCGTACTTTGTTTATATGGGGCTTCCATGAAATATGTGTGTCAATTGTGAGTCCTAAAAGCGTAAAGTCATTAACTACTTCAATTTTTGTGCCATTTGTTGTGAAGTTAACAGGTAATGGGGGTTTTTGGTGAGGGTAGAAAGTCATTAGTTTGGTTTTTTTATAATTTATCTCAAGATTATGCTCATTCATCCATTTTGTTGTTTTATTCAATATTGTGTTTAACTGTTTATTAATATTACTATTTGTTTGGCATGTGGTAAGTATAGATATATCATCTGCGAATAGCACACATGGTTCTTTCATAATTTTTGGAAGATCATTGATGTAGATGATGAATAGGAGACATCCAATAACACTGCCCTGGGGAATTGATGCATTTATAATCTTCTTTTCGGACCTTATTTGAATTATTTGTTTTTGGTCGTGGTTAAAATATTCTATTTGCACATATTGCTCTCTATCTTTTAAGTAGGACGCAAACCACTTATGTGTAGTTCCACGAATTCCTATTCCATATAGTTTGTCTAATAAAATTTTAAACTGTACTTTGTCGTATGCCTTGGTCATGTCTAAAAGTATGCCCACCGCATATTTTTTATCATTTATAATATTAATAACTTCTTGCATATATTTATAGACAGCTATGGTTGTTGACCGATGTTTACGAAACCCGTTTTGAGCTTCGTCAAAGATTTTATATTTTTCACAGAAACTGTACACACGGTCACACATAGCCTTTTCGAAAATTTTTGAAGCAGTCGGTAGAAGAGCTACGGGCCGGTAATTATTGGGGTCAGCTTTTGAGTTTTTCTTAAATAATGGCTTTATAATAGCTTTTTTAAGTTGATCAGGAAAAGTACCCTCTTCAAAGGACTGATTTATCAAAACGCAAAAGGGTACAGCAAGTTCATCTGCACACTGTCTAATCAGAGAGGGGGGTAGTTCATCGATTCCGTGACTTTTTTTATTTTTTAGATTTTGTATGATTCTATGCGTTTCTCGACAATCTAAAGGTCTAAGAAATAGGGTATTTTCAGAAGGATTTAGTACTGGCTGACCTTTGGCCTCACGGCCGGTCTCTTCACCGATTGATGCAAAAAAATTATTGAACTTGTTTACTATTTGTTTTGGATCTGAAACTAAAGTATTATTAATTTGTAATTGTATGTTATATTTATCTGTAAGTGTTTTTTTGTTAGTCCGTTCGTTCACTATATTCCACATAGCTTTGACTTTGTTTTGAGACATTTTAATTTTTTTAATGTAATGCTGTTTTTTAGATGTTATCACCGACTGCTTTAGTATTTTTTCGTATTTTCTATAGTGTTTTTTGATAATTGGATTGTCAGACTTAATACTCAAAATTTTTAATAATCTTTTGTTTGTGCATGAGATCTTTATTCCTTTAGATAACCAATATTTTTTATAACGTGTTTTTAATTTAGTTTTCATTTTTGGTATAGTTTTATTTAGTATATTAGTTAATAAATCGTTAAAAACATTATAATTTTGATTAACGTCGTTAGTTTCTATAATGATATCTCTCCAATTAACTGACTTTAATGCAGATTTGAAACTTTCAGTGTTATTTTTGTTGTACAGTCGTTTTTCAGTATACCAAGTGGTTGGCTTCGGTCGTTGCGGTATTTTAAATTTTATAATTGTACCACAATGATCTGAAAAACCCAGTTCTTCTACAGATGTATATAAATCTATTTTTTTATAGTTTGTAAATATTAGGTCAAGGCACGTTGACGCTGTTTGTGTTATGCGCGTGGGCTGTTTTATGTGCTGTGTGTATTTGTATTCGGACATAAGGTCTAAGAAAGCGTTAACTTTGGAGTTATTTTTAAGAATATCAATATTAAAGTCACCACCTATGACTGTGTTTAGTTTCGAGTATTTATTATTTATGTATGCAAGTATTTGATTGAGTTGGTTATAAAATAGATTTTCTTCCCTTCTGTTCCAGTACATTGTCACTAATAGCAAATTTTCGTTAGGCATTTCAATCGCACAAACTTCTAAAATATATTCAAGTGACATCTCAGTTATGTCACATCTTTCTATGTAGTCTTTGTGTTCTTCTATTAGGATGCAAACTCCGCCACCTCCACGGTTTTCTCGACAGTAGGATGCTGCGACTCTATAGCCGCTAAAGTCAATCACGCTTAATTTATCTTTCGAGAGCCATGTTTCAGTAATACATATAGCCTGATATGTCTGGTTTTCGCTGACAAATGCTTCCATTAAGTGTTGCTTATTATATAGACTTTGGATATTTTGAAATAAAATATTAAAATGTTGCTCTTTGTTTTCGAAAACGTCCTGCAGAATGTGAATATTATTATTAAAGAAAAAACTGTGAGCTTTGTTTATTTTTGTCACTAGTTACGTAAGGGAATAACTCCAAGTCAATTTTGATCCTATTCATTATATTTTTAAATATGAATTGTATTCCAGCTTTATTTAATCTACCTGATTTATATGAAAACATGTCAAACTCAAATGTTAGGTCATAATTTGTATCAAAAAAGTATGCGTATTTATGATATTGGACGTCCATATAAAGTAGGTTATTGAACATCTCAACCTTATAGTTATATATAGGCGCTCCTCGTATATAGGTAGGAGTGCATATTATTACATTTGTGTGGGTTATCTGTAGCAAGCTTTCGTTAATGACTTTTATTACATCAATAAAGTTATTGCTATATTTAATGTCAGTGTCTCCTAATAAAATTATACAATAATCATTTAAACTGAAGTCTCTCAATTTTGATTTTATGTCAGTTAATAGTTGCTGTATTTTAGAGTTTGGTAATGAATAACTACAGAAATTAAATTCTTTAGAAAAATTTTCTTCAATAGCTTGTAGTATGCCTCTTTGTGCGCTATTACTCATTACACACAGTTTTCTTTGTTTGTCTTCGTTGTGCACGCTCGTTGTTGTAGTATTTTCCTCTGGTGTTGAATTTTTCAATGGCAGCGTAAATCTTGTATCATTGTGCGTCATATCCAATTTTGGCATCTGTGCGCACGTATTATCTCCAGTTGGTGACTTATGATCTTGCTGCACCGTCTTTCCAGAATTGTCCATCAACGTTTTGCATGTTATTTCCTTGATAGGTAGTTGATTGCCTTTCGTAAGTAGTGTGATCTCTTGATTAGCATCTGCAAGTTTATGCTGAAGTTCTGCTATTTGCTGTTGTAGGTGAGATGTGTCATATTTGCAATAAGGACTGCTGGGTGCCTCCACTGAAGTTGGTGACGAAGGTAGCGTGAATATGCTTTGAGACATCATGGAAATTCTCTTCTTCTTTTTAGTACTGTTGGCAGATTTGACTTCTACTATTGGAGAACTACACAGTGATTTTAACATGGTGTTTTCTGCCATTAGTTTATTTATTTGCTTATGGAGATCGTTGTTTTCTAGGATCGTGTTCTCCAGTTCGTGTTGCGTACTATTTAAATCCTGCGTTAATTGCGAGATTGTGTCTTTCATTTCTGTAATTGTAATTGTGTCTGTTATTGTGTGATCTACACTCCTAGATAATTGAACAGGTGAAGAATACGATTCATCCGACGTGTCGTAGTCGCTAAGTATATGCGAATCTAACCTCTGGGGAGTATTTTCGGGGGTTGAAGATTCTTTAGTAACATTTTTTGTAATCTTTTTCCTTTTTTGTGTTAGCGATTGTGTTTTTGATGTTATTTGTTTTCGCCTTATCGTGACGTTGGATTCTTCACTGTTAGATTGTTTTTTACTTTGAATGCATGTCCTACATCTCCATTTCTTTTTAGACTCCTGATCCATCATACGGTATACTTGTTCAGGATACCCTACGCAGTTCAACTCATATCTTTGGTTACACACAGAACATAATGCAGTATTTTTAATGTTAACAGATTTTTTACATGCATAGCAAGTTACCACTGCTGCCATCTTACGGTCGTTAATAGAAGTTTTAGAACTCGATTTGGGTTTCGCTTCGATTTGTATATCGACCTCGGCTCTTGTCGCACGCTATTATTACGAACTTGTTATTTAAGTTGTTCGTTATTATACTATCTCGCTAAATGTAGTAGCTCTATATCAAAAACAGTACACATTCATTGTTTACGTTTTTTAAGACCGTTTTTGGCACTTAATTTGTCGCTATTTTTCACGTTTTAATATCTACTTAGAGGTACGGAGAGAGTTTATAAGTAAATCTGCATGTAACGGAACGTCGTCTCAAAATGCTGGTATTCAATACAGTAAAGTAATATTTCTGAACGAAGATTCTTATGTCAAGTCGCAGTCAACTTTGTGTGATTGGTCAATGAGAGTCAATGGGTTGGTCTATGTCGTTTAAATACACCGTTAATGAGTCATCTGTTCTTTGTTTACGGTAAATATAAAAATATCAACTCAACGACTGTTTCTTGTTAATAATTGTTGTTACTATGACCCAGTATTCCGTTCGTAGACTTATTGTATGAATAGTTTACAGCCAAACCTGTTTTTATGGTGAATTAGACACTTGCACTGTTATCACCTAATTCATTACGTATTTGCAGTTTCAAGGTTTGATAACACTGTCACTGAAGTTATAACTTATTCAGAGTGTATTACTGTACTTTTAGGCCACATAAATTGAGATAGTATATTATTTATAAATTAAATCACGCAGATCGATGTTTGACGTCTAAGTGACGTTTCCGACCCTAGTCTTCTAAAAGAGTCTTCTTTGATAAAATTAATGTCTTTTGTACAGAATATTGTAGTTTTTAAAGTATTATTATTGCACCGTAGTTTGATCGCTGCATCTTTTATTTCGGATTTTAAATAATCGCTGATATCTTGCAATTCATAAGTGCCTTCCGGTATTTCAATAACTTCATTAAAACCATAATAGAACTTACTATTACTTTTATCAATGTTTGGAATAGAATTAAAAGTTGAAAAGTGCAATAAAGCACACTCATACTCTCCATCTAGTTGCAACGTATTAGGATAGTATGTAGTTAACACTGACGAGTCTCCAGTTATAGACAAAGTGAGCGACATCTTGCAAATGATTGAAATTAAAGAAAATCATATATTTTATAATACATTTTTATTCCAAAAAGTTGACAAATAATTTAAACATAAATGACCACAATTGAGTGCGTTAAATTTTTGATATCTTGTGTAGTTATAAAACACATTACAATTTTTGAAATATTGCATCAATTCCATTGGAGGTTTTAAATTTCCATAGCTATCAAAGTATTCACAGTGATTGTAAACTTTAGCATAAGCTACCCAATGCGTTCCTTCGTTCTTAGAATCGTCTAAGTTAACGATACCACATTCAATACATTTCGCCTTCCGAGGTAGTTGATCCTTCATGTAGACCCCACGAAAATATGGGATGTCTCTTGAATACTTTCGGATGTCTATATTAGTTAGAGGGCGATTGGGTAGCAAATTATTCAGTTTTTTGAAGATGTTATAAACAATCCTTTACCACTTTTATATGGCTTAATGTATAAACCCTTGCCCAACACTAAAGCCTCCATAGCTTTATTATGTCGTTCTGTTTCTTGCAAATTTTGTTTGCTTGCTTTGTAATCATTGACGGTTTTTGCAATGCCAGCTGCACCACCAGCTAAAGTTCCTAAAGCCGATAAACCAGCGAAAATTGGAATTAAAGGTAGAATTCCTCCAGTCTTTGGTAGGGGTATTACTCGGGGTACTCGGATTCGATGATGAGTGTTTGAAAATAACTTTTTTGCGGTTAAATAAGCTGCTTTTATTAAAGTCTTATTATCTTTGCGTTTGAGTTTCTTAATTTTTGATTTTATTTTTGAAACTAAGGTTTTAAATGTTTTGATGCCTAATCCAGACTTTAGTTTCGCTTTCATAACTTTGTTCACTAACCAAGAGCTTAGTTTTTCACCTTTCCCGGCATCTTTTGATTTAAGTCTTTGTTTAGCCATGTTAAGTAGTTGTAAATCGGCTTTGTGACGATTTGCTAAGTCTGTATGGTTTGTATACGCAATGTCGTGTTGCTTGCAAGCTTCGTCTAGCTTATTTACACCTGGGTCACCTCGCGCTAAGCGTTTGTGAAGTTTGGTTCCTGGTCCGCAATAATTGTATCCTGGCAAATGAACTTCGAATGGTAGATTATTAATTATGCTGTTAACTAGTCCACCTCCTTGCATAATTCAAATTATAATGATAGCATTTCAAATGAAAAATGGTTATATAATATCTTAGTCCATTATTGCAGTTTTTTCAATCCAACTGTTTTCTGCACTGTTTAGACCTAACCATTTGACATACAATTTATTTCCTTTCTTTTTCAAAACCTTTTCTATCAAATAAACATCAGGATAGTTAGATCTTTGCAGTTCTTGTTCGTAAAAAGCTCCTAATACGATTTGTTTTCGTTGATCTTCTATGTGATATGTTACTGGTATAGTTTTATTTACTTTTTTTATAATAAATAATTCAGTTGACCAATTAGGAGTGTAACCTTTCTCAAAACTATGTTTGTATTTACTTATACGAACACAATCACCAACTTTGAATTTAGGCTTCCACTGTACTAAATCATGTTTTTTTATTTTTTTTATATTTTCTTTGATTACTTGTTCATTACATTTATTCACATCAACCGGTTTAAATTGAATAGTACGATGTTTTGTGTTGTTATATCTCTTCAATGTATCTTTCAATGGTAGACCTAACCACTTATAGTTTCCAATGAGACTAAAATGTTTATATAATTTATTTTTTACCGTTCTAATAAGTCTCTCTACAATTGACGCTTTTTTAGTAGAAAACGTCGAGTAATGGTTAATGTTGTGCTTTTTCATAAGTGTTTGAAAAGTGATGTTATAAAATTCTGTCCCCATATCAGTTTGTAAGTTAACAGGATTATTACGACTACTAAGCAGTATATGTTTGAATGCACGAGTAACATCAAATTTATTTTTCGATTTTAACGGTTCAGCCCAGGCATATTTTGAGAAGCATTCAATCACAACTAAGATGAAACTGTAACCTTTGTTATACTTTTTCAGGTTTTGCATATCCATCAAATCTGCTTGCCATAAGTCGTGGATTCCTTTCAGAATAACAGAACGTCGAAAGAAATTTCTTCGTGCAGCTTTGTGTATTTCATTTACAATTTGCTGTTTTACCATTACGGGGTTTTTTGAGGTAATTTATGTAACTCTGCTTTGGTATAAAACTTATCTTGCAAATGAGTTAAAACCTCAGGTATCTTATCTTTTAAAGTAGCTTGAACTGTCGCCTTTGCATCTTTTATGATTTGAGAACGCAATGCACCAATCAGATTATTACGTTCTTTAATCGTATTAGCATTCAATCGATCTACATAATCCTTGCTCACAGCCAGATTATTAAATTCTTTTAACGTGTTAGCATTCAATAGATCTACATAATCCTTGTTCACAACCTGATTATTTAATTCTTTTAACGTGTTAGCAATCAATCGATCTACATAATCCTTGTTCACAGCATCGTCTGCTTCTACTGGAGATCTAATTCCTCTCAGTCTTGATGTTTTTAAATCAAAATCTCCATTTTCTGATTTTAACAATGCATTCTCATTTAACTCAAATATTTCTGATAAACGCAGTCTTTTGTGAATGTAGTGTCCGAATTTGTCTACGTTCATGTTTAAGGTGTATTGTATTGAGAGGCTGATAGTAAAATAAACACATTTTTTATTTTTTATTTATTTATAACTTTACTTTCACGCAATTCTTCAATGATAGATATAATTTCATTATCTAATCCTGTGTTGCCAGCATCTCTAGATGCAATTAATAATTTCAACCTTTCCACTAATTCATTAGGATCATCCCAGTACACTAAATCAACGTTTTTTCTCCACTTTTTTAGTAACGGTAGACCCTTTCCCTGAACTGCATTCTTCAATTTAAAAAGAGGTTTAATAACTTGCAAATATTTTTGACCTTTATTACTTTTTATTGGCTTACTTGGCTCATAGTCTCGACGATGTGCATTTGTATCAATTAGCATCGACTTATAATTTTGCATATCACTATCTGTAACCAAACTTAAGTCTACATCTTTCTTAAGCAATAACTGTTTTAAACCAGGTGTATTTCGGTATTTACATCCAGCCACGGTGATGTATTGATCGTTGATCGTTATGAAAGCAGAACCTAACATCAGTTTCCCGCGCTCTGCTCTAACCCCAAATGGAATATCTACCAACGCTTCTGAAGATAATGACCAGGATGACGTATCACAATCTTGATTCCTGTCAACTACTGATTCATAAGAAGAGGCACTGCTGATATCGGATTCATATTTGTCTTCATCACTATTATTATCGTTACTTTCTGCGCTACCGGTTCCTTCTTTCTGCACAGATTCGTTAATAAACGGAACATCAGCAAAATCATCACTAGCACGCAGTAGAGGAGTTTGCTTACTAGCATTAGCAATTAGATTTAGAGGTTCTGTTACAGGTTTGAAAACAGACTCCAGTGCTTGTTTATTGTTAATCTCAGCATCTCTCATTTTTCGTACTTTTATCTTTACAGCTTTTGCCGCATCAACAATTTGTCGTTTCAAGGATTTTTCCATATTGGTAAAATAGGTTGTAATGATTGTGGTTGTGTGTTATTGATGTAGTGTCGTAAGTTGAATAATAATGTCAAGCAGGTAACAGCCTTTTATATGTATTCGTGTTCTTAGTCAAAGACTACAAACGTGTCAAATTTACTTCTGTAACATCCTTTGTTTTTGGAACAATCTTTATTAATTACAACATAATTGAAAGGTATACTCCATATTTTAGAACACATTTCACGAAATTCAATCCATGTCATGTCAGTGTTGACGTGTTCTTCATAAACATGTCTCATATTTCTTTCATCTTGCTTAAACAGTACGATTAGATTTGCGTTGTCTCTTATTAACTGCTTAGGGATTTTACTATACGTCTGATTTAGATAAAAACAATCGATGAACTTGTGTCTCCCCATAGCAAAATAATCACGCATACTACTTTGATTTTCACAAGCAACATCATCAAATACAATTACTGAATTCGGTTTTGCGGTCTGAACACTCAGTACTTGCTCATTTTCATGATATTTCTGAAATGAAATGCCTGGTACTCGTTGCAAGACTTTTTCTAAAAAAACGTACTTGGGTTGTTGCAAGGTTTTCGAATAAACATAAACATTTTGAAATCTTAAGCCATTCTCGTGTATAAGAAGACCAATTAATAAATTAGTTTTTCCACAATTTGACGGTCCACAAATGATGCATCGTACCGATTTAGGTAATAATTCTCCATGACGTAAACCAGTCTCCTGAGAATGAACACAAAGCTTATTTACGTGTAACGATTGTGGTTGTTTTACAAATTTCATGACGACTGCTTGAACGGTTATATTAATAATGAGTTAATTATTGTATTACGTTGACATTTATAACTCATTGTCGCTAACTCGAGCAAATGTACGAACAACCTTACCATGGTTGTCCTTCAATATAAGATAGTGAGTGTTTTCTAAATTAGATTTAACCGAATCTTGTATCTGTCGGTGGAACAAATCTTCTGTTTGGGCTGTATAGCTGTTCTGGTGTTTTGAAGAACCGTTATCTGTATTTTTCTGACCAATTTGCAAATCTTGAATAAATATAACTTCGCCACTAGAATTCTTGATAATAAGTTTATTACAAATATCTTCTAAATCAGATTTCACTGAGTCATGCATTGTAGTTAACTTAGTTATGACAGGTGTATTTAGTTTCGTGATAATTCAACCTTCTCACTACAGTAGTAAAGATCGAATGTAGCGTTAAATTACTGCGATCAATTATTTATAACACCTTCCCTGCTAATAATAATGAGTCAATTAATGTGTTACATGCAAACCACACTGAAAAATATTTCTGCATCATCGCGAGGAATAGGCGCCGAAATGGAGTAGGCGCCGTTCCAGTATTATACTTCCTTACGATGTAGGAATTCATATTTCACCTTCCGATCGGTGGAATAGGCGCTAAACCAGTATTTTACTGTACTATGTAAGATTTCATTTATACAAGATTCAAAATGCGGAGTAGCGCCCAAACCACACTGAAAAATATTTCTGTTTCATCGTGTGGAATACGCGCCGAACCAGTATTTTACTGCATTATGTAGGATTTCATGCTCAGTCCCTTTCATTTATATTATTGGAGCACGCAACTCCACGAGCGAAGCGAATGTGGATTAGCGTGCCCAATAATATCCTACTGACAATAAAAACTCTTCAATCTTCTTGTTAATATTTTTAATGTAATATTCTTGTTCTAAAAGTTGTATCATTTTTCTTTTTCCAAAATGACCCTTCTGGTGTATTCTTCTTAGTATCTCAAATTCCAAGTTTCTTGGTATAACCAACTTTCTTCCAAGTCCTTTGTACAATAAACCATTGCTGTAGGTATAGTCTTCATATGGCTGATGTTTTACAATCTCTATAATCGCCTTTATACCTTCATCCAAAATCTGTGCTTGCTTGACTTGATCATGTAGGCTTACCTCAACAGCTCCAACAAATGGATTTCTGCTCAAAGCGTCTGCATGTTGCATTTTGCCTCCTGGTCGATGTTCAATCACATAATCGTACTCTTCAAGCAACAATACCCATCTGGCTACTCTAGTTGTTAGGTCCTTCTTATTCAATGTCTTCTGAAAAGCTTGACAGTCTGTAACAATTTTAAAGTGTTTTCCATACAAGTAATGCCTAAACTTCTTTACTCCTTCAATAATAGCCAAAGCTTCCAACTCATAGCTACTATACTTCTTCTCAGCATCACTGGTCTTCCTACTGTAGTAGTGTACAGGATGTAACTCACCTGCATGGTCACGCTGAAGTAGGATAGCACTGTATGCTATTGCAGAGGCATCGGTATGCAATTCAGTTAATAACTGAGGATCATAAATTCTTAACACTGGGCTACTAGCTAAAGCACTTTTCAGTATGTTAAATGAACTTCTCTGAACTTCTTCAAACACAAAATTAACATCCTTCTTCAATAAATCAGTTAATGGTTTAGCTATAATTGCAAAATCTTTAATATACTTCCTAAAATATGAAGTTAATCCCACGAAACTATGAAGTTGTTTTAAAGTCTTAGGTTCAGGGTACCTGGTAACCGCATCTGTTTTTTCCTGAGAGGGTTGAATTTTTCCATCTTCTATAATGTGTCCTAAGTACTCTATTCTTCGACATAGTAATTGCGCCTTTTTCCAATTAATCTCCAGGCCATATTCTGATGCGACAGCTAACACTTCTTTTAACCGCTGCAATGCCTGACATTCATCAATTGCAGGTATCAATAAATCATCGATGAAAATAACCAATATTCCTTTTGCTATAAGTTCCTGAAACCCCATAGTTACAAATCTCATAAAATACTTTGGGCAAACCGACAAACCAAACGGAGCCCTCAAAAACTCATACTGTCCACTGTGTGTAACAAAGGCAGTGTATTTTATACTTTCTTTACTTACTCTCAAATGAAAAAAAACACTTTTTAAATCTAGCACACTAAAAACTCGAGCACCTTTAAGTTTATCAATCAAATCGTCAATAATAGGCAGAGGAAATTCATCTTTAATCATCTTTTTGTTTATAGGCCTATAGTCCACACATACTCTAGTACTACCATCTTTTTTCTTTACTAACACCAAAGGAGAGGAATATTCTGAAAAACTTACACGAATAATCCCATCTTTAAGCCACTCTGCTACTTGCTTTTCAACAATCTGTTGTTCCGCTAAAGATATACGTCTTGGTCGCTGAGTCACTGGTATGTCATCCTTGAGCACAATGCGCAACTCTATCGGCGCCTCCTTTACCTGTACAGGTTTATAATTGTTCACACAGTCGATAACTCCTTGTTGCACCTGCTTATCTTGAACAGAACCTAAAACAAACTCATTCTGACTAACCACACACACAAGCCTTGATAACCAACTGTTTACGTTTGGAGCAATCAATATTGACCCCCTCGACATAATTGTAAAAACATCTTTAAGAAATTCTTGACCCAATATAACACTACACGGCATAGCATACCTAGGCACAACATGAAATGTAATATCGTTATATTCGTGTCCATCTAACAGTACACAAGCAGTAAACTTTTTCGTAGACACTATAGTATTGCCACCTAATCCCACAAGATTCATGACAGTATTTACAGACTTAGGAGCCCCAAGACGAACATAAAGTTCGGTACACGCCAAATTTATCTCACTACCAGAGTCAATTAACGCATTTACTTCGCACTTATTCACAAAAATCGTTTTGCAGGCATTTTCGAATCTAATCTGTGCCGGTGTTTTCTCTTCGACGTAAACATCAGTGAAGTTAGCGTCAGTTCCTATTGGCATCGCCATCTTGTCGCCGTCACTGATATTGGTACTTCTGTCAATGTCAGTTTTGCCAACCGCAGCATCGTGAATTATCGGAGTGAAGTCGGTCACACACATCGTTCGTTTATCTTCGTGAGAGTTCGGTTTTCCGCCTCGTCGTTCCCGTTCTCGGTCATGGGTCTTTTCATTCGTAGACCGAATGCATTGTGTAGAAATATGTCCAAACTCGTTGCACTTGAAACACTTCAAACCTTTTTCTTTATTTGGACACTGGGATGACTGATGATCTTTTTCACCACAGCTGTAACACCTTTTGATTCCCTTTTCATGACTTTCAGGCTTCTTGTGTCGACTATGATCACTGATATCCAACCTCATCTTCTCCTTGATCGTTTCATAAATCATTAATTTATTCTTCAGGTCTGAGTACGTCGTAACTCCGTACAGCAACATTTTGTTAATTTCCGAGTCGATTATGCCGTCGATAATGTACTTGATGGCAACATAATCAGGCAACTTGCCGCGTTTTCCCATCTCCTTCATGACTAACATGTAGTCTAGACACCTTTCGTCCTTTTTTTTCTTTCTGGCGGCCATCATCTCGTGGATGGTTTTGCTATCCACCAAATCTGGAAACTCCTCAAATAATCCAGCTTTTAAATCCTCCCAGCTTTTAAAAGGTTTTTCTGATCTGAGCCACAGCGCAGCAGTTCCAACCAAAGCCCTTCTGGCTACGATCAGAGTTTGTAGGGGCGACCACTGAAAAATCTCGGCATTATCGTCAATGTCCTGAGCCCATTTGGCTACCGACAACGTCTTGTCTTGCCCACTGAAATTTGGGACAATGCTCTCATGGAAAACAGCTTGATCACGGGTAAACCCTTGCCCAACCGATGTGAATCCGTCATGTTCGTCTTCGTCGTCGTTGGCTTGGCGGGGCTTTCTCGGTTTTCTCGGCGTTTTTCCCATAGTTCGCCTTTTCCTTGTCTTTTGTAACTATTGTTACCGTCTTCTGTCAGCTGAAATCAGCTCGTCTTCTTCTCGCAATGGCGTCTTTTGAGCTCAACGCGTGGCGAGAATGCCGTCTTTTTCTTCTTGCTTCTTTAGGTCCGAAAACTTTAAATATTTAGCTATCCCGGACGAGCCCCCAAAAAGTTGTGGGATAAGCTAAATATTTCTTCAATAAAACTGCCGATTCTTCTTTAATTTCTGTATTTTAATTTTCAACGTCTTTATCGTCTTACAAGTTTTTTCTTCAGTCCTTCATTAACGTTCTACTTATTCTACATTTTAATCATTCAATCACTATCTCTTTCACTCCTTGACTATTTCGTACATTCATCTCTGTCAGTCATTCATGCTTCACATCTGTCATTCATCATTACGTCTCATTTCACTATCCTTTCATAACATTCCGTTCCTACATGAATAGCTATGTATAGGCTACTAACTAACATTCGCTGTTGCGCTTGGACAACTGCTCTCTGCAGTATCGTTTTAACAACTCAAACATTATGGCGCCTCTTCACAATCGGCAATCATAGACGATTACCTAAAAAACTAAACCACTGAAGGGATTTGTATAATATTTGGCATGGAGATAAGTGGTACCCTAGGGAAGGACATGGGCTACTTTTTGTCTCAAAAATAATTCTAAATGGGGTTATAAAGAGGATAAAAGTTTATGATCGCCGATTAAAAGAGGCACCGTTATTAGCTCCGAACATCCGTTATCTGAAAAAAACATGCAGAATCACAAAGATCTACCTTCATATACTTACTAATTTTTATATATAACATTAACATGTCCCAGTTCTAAGTGGAGCTCAAGTATTTAGCATACAAACTCCTGTCACGTGACTTTCACAACTGTAGTGCTAAAACTTCACAAGTAGCTCGCAGCGAGTTCGCCGTGAGGATATCAGCGAGGCTGGCGCTTTTAGAGGCGGTGTGAGAAAGTAGGCAGGTGTTGTATGTGTAAGTACATTATGTAGTAAAAGAGACTTGGAAGTTTCTTTAGAAGTTGTGTCATCTGACTTATGTACCGGAACTTATGTACATTATGTTCTCAAAAAATTATTTCAGATAACCTTACCTACATGATTGTAAGGGTAGTTAACATATTAGATCGGGGAAAAAGTTCCTTCGTATTTTATATACAAATTCAAGACATTTTTTTTTTTCATAGTTTATTATTTAGTTATTGTCATTTGTCAAATGGGTCAAAACTGTTTTGTGGTCAATTCCCAGTTCTTCAGCTACGTCGTAACTACTGATATATGACGATTTTGCTCCACTTTTTCAAAAATGGCATCCATTTTATCCGTAATAGGGCGACCAGAGCGACGTGCATCTTTGACATCAATATTTCCGGATTGAAAACGCTTAAACCAAATTTGTGCTACTCTCACAGACACTGCACTAGGTCCATAAACATTGCAATTTTTTTTCGCGGCTTGCGTTGCATTTTTACCTTTTTTGTAGTAAAATTTAAAATGTATCGAATTTCTTCATTAGATTCACTCATCTTGACAGTACGAAAAACAAATAAAAATCACACATTTTCCTAATTTGAATTTGGAATTATGTTCTTTAAAATTTAAACTTTCAATGATACCAAAACCAGCCAGATACATATAGTATAGCCAAAGAGATTTTATTACAAGTTCATACATACTATAATACGAAAAAACTTTTTCCCCGACCTATTATTTCTGGACCACGATGAAGTCACTTTAAAAAAAGCATTGGCTACTTGTTAAACTTGCTGTTCTAAAGTTCCTTTTCTACTGTTTACCCTGTAAGTACCTATACAATCAATAAAATCAATCTGCCTAGCCTTTTCCCAACTATGTTGGGGTCGGCTTCCAGTCCAACCGGATGCAGCTGAATACCAATATTTTACATGGAGCGACTGCCTATCTGACCTCCACAACCCAGTAACTGGGTAATACGATACCCCTTGGTAAGACTGGTTGTCAGACTTTCGGGCTTCTGACGACCCGCAACGACTGTCAAAGATCCACGAATGACAGCCGGGACCAACGGCTTAAAGTGCTTTCCGAGGCACGGAGGAGTCTCGGTATTTATAGATGGTCACCCACCCAGGGTCCAACCCCGGCAAGCGTAGCTTAACATGATGGATCGATCCGTGCGGCTGTTATTACTTAGCCACGAGCTCCTCCGTAAGTATATATTGTGTAAAAAAACCCTGTCCGATCTGAAAATAAGGATTTTTTTTCTGGAAATGACCAGCACTTCACGACAGCCTTATGTATCGAACTGAGTTGTTTACATACTGAACAGTAACTACTCGCTATGTGTGTAGTGCCTACGTCGACCCACACGTACCTCTACTGGCCCCATTCACCAACATAACCACGTATAAAGGAACAACGTAGTCCTCACAAGCTTTTAACTTCATTCACCCTTTCATAAACTTATTTACACACCTTTATTCCTTTATTTACATAAAAAAAGGATTATCCGAGCGACACTCAACGTCCACGTACACAAGTAATCCTCGGCCTTCATCCAATAAACCTAGATATTGGCTCGCACTACGCCCCTACGCCCGGCACCTTTTAGTACAACACTACCGATAAATATCTACACCTACGTATACTGAGAGAGAATATCGATAGGAAGGTGTGGACACTGTCACAGATTAATACAGATGGGACACTCCGCAAAACCATTTAAATAAAAAGCGACTCTCGCTACGACACAATAAAGTGCAATTCAGGTCGCACAACGCTTATTACCTACAGTTATATTCAACTACAAGTTGCCTCTCTTTCTATCGCGTAACTCTTAGTTTTTCTGACCTACTGAATTAGCCCCGCGGACGGGGCCCGCCGCGTACTTGTAGCTCCGTACCTAAACTGCGGAGTGTCCCATCTGTATTAATCTGTGACACTGGACTTATGTCTTACTGTAATACGACAAAATTGGTTGGCTGTTTGTGTTAAGTTTGGCCTTGCAGTGTAGAGTATTATAAATTGAATTTACTTGAGTTGTTTTTAAATCGGTTTTATTAGAAGAAATATTTTTAATCGACTTTCCAATTTAAAGCACATTATTGGGAGTCTGTCCAATGGAACTGAATTGACTTGGATACCAGTAGAAGTGATCATGTTTCTAATTTACTTAGGTGAGCTCATCCAGAGTAAGACATAATTTTGGACAATAATTCAGTGCAAATCATTTCCTGTATGTTCGAGTGTGCAAATGTGCTGAGAAAGAAGATGGATGGCTACAATTGCAGGATGTATGAGGAAGAAATGTAATGTACCTATAATATCCTATAACAATACGTTTTAGCTAATCCCTGAATAAGGTAAGCAATCAGCTTTCCTGTTAACTTTGCAATCGTTAAATAGTTTTGTAGTTTTAACACCGAAGTCATTGAAACAGAAGGACAGAGACAGTTTTGAGCATCTAATTTTAAACATTTGTTTGAAAGCTTTGCGAGATGAGATGGCATAGAGTCCATGAATACATGGTTTTCAAACAACTTGGTCTGCTGTGACTTATCGAGTCTGTAAACCAACTTGAAGAAATAAAATAAGAAACTACTAAACTTCTAAGTACTACTAATTAATTCATTGAATTAATTTTATGTGTTTGTGATGTGTATTATGGGACTTGGTGCCAATAAATAAATTAATTTTAATCTATTTTGGAATCTCTTGTCTAGCATAATATTTACCTTTCGTATGACGTCATTGCAGAAACCACTAAAAAGCCATTGTATCTCGCGTAGATGTGCGTTCAGGCCTACGAAGGGTTTATTAGCTGTTTTTCTATCTATAATATGTATGTATTTACAAAAAAAAAAATGTATATAAGTAGTTTATCAGCCATCTCGTTACCATAACACAAGCATTAGGGTGCTTAGCTTGGGACTAGATGCTGGCGTTGTGTGAAATGTACAAAGATATTTATTTATTAGCAGTTGTTACATTAAACAGCGAACCACATCAGCTAACATGAGTTTTGACAGCAGATTCCATGATCCATGATCCCGGTTTATTCAATCAGGCATTCAGGCACCATGTGTTAACCTTCTAAACCCTCCTATTTAGTGGCAGCATGTGGCTTTGGCTAGTTCTGTAAGAGCTGGCCGCGTCAGGACTAACTTTGTACAAAGTCTGCTCAGCAGCGGATAGTTTCGCTTTAATACTGCCTGTGGAATTGTGCCGCTTAGACTGTCAGGGGCAGGACTGTGCCTAGGAATTTGGTTAGCGGAATATATACATTCATTTGGCTAGGTTTAGTTCAATTTAAAGTAGATGTGTTCATGTTCTACAGTCAGTGAACGGGGATGTATCCACTATAGGTTTTTGGAACGAAGTTCCTTATCGTGGCTTGCGGCAGGAGTTGACTGGTAGAAATCGTCACTTAAGGAAAAAAATAAATAAATAAATTTTCCATGCGACTCTCAAAGACAGAGAGAGGGAAGTGTGAATTCAATCATATAGTAGAAGTTTTTAGAAACTCTCATACATATAAATAGTTAATTTTTCACTTTGTAGTGTTTTTTTTGGAAGTCCATTGTTTTTATTTGGATTTTTTTTTTTTCACTTTTCAGTGGGTCAGTTTGTAATTTATCTAAGTTACTATAGGTAGCCTAACGTCAACTCATCACCTTTTACAAAATATTGCTTTTCCCGATGCCATTTTGTGGCATTAAAATACACAATTTCAAATTAAAGTGTTTATAAGAATAGTGTGAAAGAAGTGTTTATTTTAACTTATGATACAAATACAAACCTAGTCATACTTTAAAAAAATCACATAGTAGATGGGGCAGCGTAGACGAGGATTTACTACCTCACTAAAGTTTAAGTATAACTAACATAGTCCTTTTACTGTACTAAAAACTCGTTCATAAAAAGCAAAATGACACGACGCATGAGCGAAGTTAGGAAATGTTCATAAAACTCGCGTGTGGGGCTCCATTACTTAGCTTTAGGTACTTGTAAGTTTCCTGCGAGGATAGTAACGCACAACTTTTCTTTTAGCTTTCTGTTAGGAACAGTATCAAGAAAAGCCTGTACTTACGTCTTTATGTTAGCCTGGTACGAACCGAATGTTCCAAAAATTGACTGAGTAAGTTGCATAAAAAAATCGGCCAAGGGCGTGTCGGACCACGCACAATGAAAAGTTCCGTAGTTGGGATGAATTTATCCCAGGAACAAACTTAATATTGCAGTTGAAAAACATGTTCTCCCATACATTCCAACTGTAAATGTAAGTTTGTACTCACAATATTGAGAGATTTACCATGTTATTTTAACACCACCGACTTCTTATAGGTTTAACTGTTATCTACAGGGAAATAACTATTTTCTGTATTTTTTTTTCAAAATTTAGGCTAAAATTTTGTAACCGAAAAAAAAGTAATAGCACATTTTGTCGGCCTCAGGCTTGCCAATGAAATAAACCACACTTTTTAAGTCAGTTTTCCCGGCCTTATCACATACTTATTTTTTTCTAACTGTACAAAGAAATACAAACCTACCAACAATCCTACATTGTATTCCTAGGGATGGACTTTAAAAGTCCATCCGTATAGTGCGCAGTAATCGTTATCGGAGCGCTCGGATCGCGCTGTTACATCGTTGGCGATTTAGCGCGAAAGCCGTTGATGGCTGTGTGGCCATTAGAACAGCGGCGGCGGAAGCGAGTTCGCCGATTTCAGACAGATTTTTGTCTGATAGGCTGAGTGGCCTTGGATAACCACGAATCTAAAGAAAAGACTTTTAAGAAGACTAAAGAGGTGACCTATGTACGGTCAGTAACAGAAGTCTGTTAAGAGCGTTGTTGCATTTTTCATACGTAAATCGAGAACTTGGGAGATTTTGAAGTGATTTTGGTCACATAATTTATTTTTTTAGCTTCTTTTGACTTCAATCATCGTAATTATCATATATTTTTATTTAAAGTCTATTAAAAAAAACTTGTTCAAATTGAATTATTGACTACGAAAACAGTCGATTTCGAAGGCGCGATTTCCAGATGACGCGCGAAGGCTCAACTTTGAACTAATCTTACACCAATTATTACTACTAATTAAGAAGGTAAAGTGGTATTCATTCGAAGAGGCATATCCTGAAATTTAAAATGCATTGAGAAAAGTTTGATTTTTAATTCATTAACTTGTATTTTAATCACGTCTAAGATAATCAAAAATCGAGAAATCGACTACAAAAAAACACGTCATTTCTCAGAATCTAAAAGTCATTTGGCAACACAAATAATTTTATACGTAAGAAGAAAGATTGTACTATATATGTGTAAAAAATAAAACATATCTGTCTTCAATCATTTACGAAAATAATTTTTTAAAGTGAGTATAAAATCGGGTGCATCGAACGGCCTAAGTCAGTCGCGCTCTGGCGCTCTTCGACGCAGGACCTATGTCGGTTGACCTCCCGCCGCCGCGCATGCGCCTCGCGTGTTATATAGTCAATTGTAGTGCGACTAAATATTTTTAATCCTTTCATTTAAGTAATATTTTAAGAAGCTAATGTGGTAGGCACACTTACTTTAGGAGAATTATGTTACAATTCTTGAATTATGTTGTATTACTTGTAATATTGATATTGTAATTACAATATCAATAATACAATATAATTTGGTCAAAATGTAAATCCAAGATGGTGGCTGCGAAAATTTTTAAATTTTTCGTCATGGGGATCGTTCCCATTGTTCTCGAGGATGCTAAAGCCGATAGTGACGTTAAAATGTAAATCCAAGATGGCGGCAGCGAACATTTTCAAATTTTTCATCATGGGTATCGTTTTCATGGTTCTTGTGGGTGCTAACGTCGATAGTGTAGTCAAAATGTAAATCCAAGATGGCTACAAGAATTTTGGAGGATGAATATGGAGAAAAAATTTATATCAGATTTTTATTTGAAATCTCTACTGCCACAATCTCTATTGTGGATCCGTGACAAAGGAGACGGAAACCATGTCATATAAACTTGGGCCTGGGCCTGGGTTGTAAAAAGATGAAATTGGTGTCAATTTATAGCTACTATATTATCAAACCATCACTGAACATTTTGCGGATTTTCGCGGTCTGAGTTCCGAGTTAAAAGAGATGTAATAAAAGTGAGGTTACATAACGATCTACATATAGGTACTTAACAGCTGATTTTTGAAGTTCTTCAGCTCGACGACCACGTAAACTACAGCCTCTAGTCACTTTGCCACAATTTACACAACGATCCATGGTGCCAATATGAAATCAGTAGGCTGGTCGTAATATACAAAATAACAAGTTCAAGTCCAACGTTTATGCGGGGTTCTCCGTACCGTGTCCGGTGTGGTAGCAAGGTTCGTACAAGAAGCAAGATCAGAAGTCCGCAGAAAGAAAACATTGGTCGAGGAAAACATCAATAAAACTGTGGGAAATATACTCAAATCGCGACCGCACTAAACGATACGAAACGAGTGAGGCATAGATAAAGGCACTATATAAAGGTGTGTCCAAATATAGAGCGGCATTTGAGCGCGGCTGCCACGCGCGGCTAGCCGCGCTCTGATCGGACAAGGGCCGCGCGCGGCGGTGTTGAGCGTAATATATCTTCTCGTCTCACATCAGTGATGACCTCTGGCACTGAAACGTGCTCGCTCACAACATAATGGGTCTCAATCATAATCAGCCTATAATATTCCCACTGCTGGGACACAGGGCTCCTCTCGGTGAGAGGGAGTGGGCCGTAATACACCACGAGGACCCAGTGCGGGTTGGTAGATGTCACATGTCTTCGAATTTTTGGTTCTAGGCGGTTTCCTCACGATATTTTCCTTCACTGATTTGAGAGTAGTGGTGATGAAATTATTTACACAAAGTGCCTGCCTGAGTTCGAAACCATGACCTACTCGTATGTCGGGATCGTTACCATTGGGCCACCATTGCATTGCTCTCTTGGCCCGCATAGTGCAGTCAATCATCCCTTCTAGGATGATTGACTTCACTATCGGCTTCATCCTCGAGAACTATGAAAACGACATCCATGACGAAAAATTTTAAAATTTTCGCAGCCGCCATCTTGGATTTTAATTTTGACTTCACTATTGGCTATAGTCGAAATCGAAAACTATGAAAACGATACCTATACAAATCCTTATCACTTACCACTGACGTGCGACGTGTGGTCAACTGTATAGTCATTAGGTCGACTGGGCACGTACAATACCTGCCTAGACTAATAAACATTATAAAACCAACCCCACACGAACGCAGCAGTACTATTATTTATTCTGTGGCAGCGGGGTGACCTACCTATTTGAAATTTGAAAACAGTAAACCAAACATTTGCGCATGAGGCGGCTTTATGTATTTATGTATTATTGTTGGTTCAAATTCAACTGTTTTATGAACTTGATGCGGTTGCTAAACCTATAATGCCGCAAGAAAAATAAATAATTATAGCTAGCGCGTGGCGTCTTTATCTATATTGAAATTGGGCTTAAATTGAACTGTTTTACACAAAAAAACGATGATTTTGGACAAAAGATGGCTCCGCTGTTAACAAAATTTTATTCTGATTGTGTTCTCCCAGAAATTATAGATCCAAGGAAAAGTCGATCAATCCCCTTAGACAAATAAATAAAATAAATAATAAATAAACATCCTTGGACATTTCACACAACGCCATCTAGTCCCAAGCTAAGCAACCTAATGCTTGTGTTATGGTAACGAGATGGCTGATAAACTTCTTATATACATTTTTTTTTGTAAATACATACATATTATAAATAGAAAAACACCCAGACTCGGAAACAAATACTTGTAGGTCGTACAAATATTTGTTCCGTGCGGGAATCGAACCCACAACATGCTGCGCAGCAGTCAATTGCTCAGCCACTGCGCCAACCGTGTCGTCAAATACAAACACTTTTATAAAACTTCAATTACTTATAAGTATACAAATACTTAAGCAAATAAGTAAAATGAGTTTAGTTTTTATAAGTACCTACATAATATTATTTTCTTCATCCATATTTGTATAAATTTAATTAAAATACACTAATAATGTTTTGTGGACAGTCTTTTTATTTTCTCCGTAAACCTCTAGCTTTTACTTCAAAAAAATATAGGTACGCCATAGCTACAGATCAAGATCGTTTAGTCGTCGCAGCATCGCAACTGTGTGCCGTACATGAGGAAAAACGCACACACGCGCACTCGCTACGCGGCGTCGAGCGTCAGATGTTTAAAATCCGAGCGCGAAAATAGGCGACCACAGTCTTAACACTGCTACTTTTTAACATCATATAAATTAACACAAAATGATACGATAACCTGCTTTTTAGCATTTCGTTATTAGATAAGAGTTAATTTTCTTTAAAATTTACATCTGTTCCGATGTTAATGAAGTATTTTTCACGATAATTAAGATTTAAAAAACTCAAGTGATAATCGAATTTTTTTGCTAACTGTACCATTAACGAGACACGAATTCAAATTCCGGCCTGAGAATTCCCAATCGTAAAATCCAGTGACACTTTACCTGACTTGGCATCGAACCCAGGACTGCTCAGCAATCAGGGTTTTCATGAAAATTCACGCCACCAGCTGGCGCTACTTTAACAAGAGCTCTTCCATGTCGACACTTCGTTCATCATTCGTTTCATCCGTTCGTTCATTATTCATTCATAACTAAAGAAAATATAGGGTGTAAGGGACAGCCCTCCGCAGACTGATGGGGTGAATTCACTATATCATCAAGATGACCGGTACATGAAATTATTTCAGGAGCGTTATGGGAATCAAATAAACCTGATTTATTTGTGTTTTTGTGCACAAATCGGAGCGTCTTCTGCTGGTTGGGAGGAGTAGGTAATAGGTATGCGGTGAGTTCGATGAACTCTGTAGCTAGACAGAAAGTGAACAGCTGATTTCACGCGTCGTCGCGCGTCGTTAGAGTATTTCAACATCCATTGCAGGTTTTTTTTTTTTGCTGTTTTATTTACATAAATGGAGTGTTGCGTACAGATAATGTAATTTTACAATGAAATAAAGGAATTTTAACCGAAAAAACGATTAAAAAAAAATTTATCCTTGAGAAATTTCCAGTGGTATATGATTCAAAATGAGGAGCTGAATGCACCCTGTTATATTGCGGAGGGCTGTCCCTTACACCCTGTATAGCCGCTTTGACAGTTTTGACAGGTGCTCGGACCTGACCTCTCAGTGCTGCCATCTAGTGACTGTCAGAAAACCCTCATTGCATGATAAGGACTTTGGTGCGTAACTTACTTACGTCGCGGCATCGTCGTAAATTTAATGTCGTATGATTTATTCTAAACAAAATTGTACGTCTTTCAATTACCAGGATACCTTTTCAGTGATTCCCTGGCCCCACACGGACTAGGTGTGAATGTGGACTCACCCCGCACCATCCTTAACACTACCTGTACAGCCAACGTGGCGCACTGTTTAATGGCCGTGTACACAGTGTCCGCTGTCCGCTGTCCTTTTCACTACAATTACTTCATCTGTTTACCTTTTATAGACGTAGTTTTATTTATTCTTTCTACTTTACTGCTTTAAAATCCTGAAGTAGAGAAAAGGTAATAAAACATTAGACATACAACCGGCTTCTGCTTGATCAACACAAAAATAAAACATTAGACATACAACCGGCTTCTGCTTGATCAACACAAAAATAAAACATTAGACTTACAACCGGCTTCTGCTTGATCAACACAAAAATAAAACATTAGACTTACAACCGGCTTCTGCTTGATCAACACAAAAATAAAACATTAGACTTACAACCGGCTTCTGCTTGATCAACACAAAAATCTCAAAAAGTCAAAGTCTAGTCAATTCGATTAAATCTAACAGGTACAAAAGACATGAAAAAAGTGAAAAATAAAAACTTTTTTACAAAAAAAAAAACAACCGACTTCCAAAATTAGTTATTTTTCACTTTGTAAGTGAAAAATACCTTTAATTTTGGAAGTCGGTGTCTTTGGACCTGTATTTTAGTTTTTTGCCACCGATTTCCAAAATTAACGTTATTTTTCACTTTGTACTTTTTTTTTTTGGAAGTCGGTTGTTTTTTTTTGTAAAAAAGTTTTTATTTTTCACTTTTTAGTGGGTCAGTTTATTATTTATCTAAGTTAAAATAGCCCATTGTCAACTGCTCATCACGTTTTACAAATTATTGCTTTTCCCGATGCAGGGACGTTAATTGTTGAGGAGTTCTCCTATTAAGAACCAGGAGAACTGGAGCTCCATGGTGAAGTCATCATCACCATTAAGTATGCATTTTGATTAGCATAAATTACAAGCAACCTTATTAAAGTAATCGAATCGCAACCCGTGAAATACTTAGGTATAATTGAGTAGTTCTGATGGCCATCTGTGGTCTTCATCATCAGTTCCACTTCACAAAATAGTGCTTTCTGACAGCAAATGCACGAGTTACTATTAAAAACATCCGAATTTATAACCAGAATTGTTTCAGAAGTCTGTTAAAAATAGAATTGAATCATCATGTATTGTGATTGGTTGATCGAAATAACAATAGACAATCAAATCAATTGATGCGAGATTTGTCAATCACTAATTTCAAAAGGCTTTATGAATCCGATTAGTATTATTGTCATCCCTGAAGTATACGTATAGTACTTGGCTGGAATGCAAATATGACAGCATATTCCGCTTTGTAAATGTATGACAATCACTTTCTATACGAGTAGCTCCAAGTGCCATGTTAGCGGGCTCAGCCATCACGATCACTTTATTCTCGTGACGTCAGCTGATTCTCAATGAAAGTGAACCACAGTGAGAGGTTCAAAAGTCTGGCTCAAGAACCTCTGAGTGACTGGCGACCTACTTCTGGTAATCGCCCCCCGACGAGATAAAGTCATCCGTTTCTATTTACCGACTGTACTGAAACAAGAGGTTTTGTGTAATTTATTGTCAACAGTAAACACTCAATGCTCAATATAATGAGAACTTTGGTGGTAGGTTTGATCAATGTAAAGAATAAGTAAAAAAAAAGAAGTTTATTGCATATTAAAAAAACCATACATGTAAAGGACCTCACAAGTAAAAGAAGTAGAAAGAGGAAGAAGAAGAGGAAGAGGAGGAAGGGAGTAGTGTACTTTATTTGAAAGGCAATTAGGCAAAGATGTGACCTACATTTCGCTAGTTATGTTCAGTCGCTTGTAAAAAGGAGCACTAATCCAAACTCCAGGCTATTAATAAACAAACCAACACTTTACTAAGACAATCAAAGCCAAGTCCTCATTGCTAGCAGGGCACTCCCGACCACTGACCAACGAGAAAGTCGATTTAATTTTTGTTTAATAACGAAAAGTTTCATATAAGTAGCTCCCTCTCGAACAAAACAGTAATTCACGTATAAAGAATTCGTAAAAGAAAAGGTTAGACAGAATATTCATGGAGATTGTTCTATCATTGCAGAGAGAAACAACATCAAATCATGATAAAGTACGAGGCATCTCATTTGTACTGAACTTTAAAGTCTTAGTACAAATAGCTATATAGTGAATACGACGGATAGTCTTCTTAGTACATGTTGACCCCACGCTATGCAGAGCGCGGCTAGCGGACGCAGAAAGCGTCGTAGATGGAGCCAAATTCTTATTCTCTTATATCGGTACAAACTAAAATAATAGCGCATGTAGTGGTAAATATGTAAGCTAATCAGCAGGCATAAAAGCGAAAATAACTACCCATGAGGGTCAGCCCCAAATAGGTGGGCAACCACGCGCCCGGCTCCCCCGCGCCACTTCCTTCACACGGCTTCTATGCAAAATATTTCTATGATCTGATAGTAAACTAATGACTGTTTCTTAAATTGGATAGACTAAGATTTGATAACTCTAAATGACTTAGTTTTTTAATGATCTAAAACCAAATATGTAATCTTGTTTTCTTCCAAATTATTACCCACGCCACACCCACGCCTTCCCGGACGTATCGCGATGTGCTTTCTGTGTAGCGAAGCCTTACACTAGATGTGGACCGCCCGCGCTATCGAGGCAATTATCTCAATCGACAGTTTTCCTCTGAAGTCTGGAAGGGAAACAACTGACTTTCGCTGCGACCACTGATTATTACTGCCTCGGGATTTTCAATTGAATATGATAAAGAAAAATATTTTTGTTTTTATTTTTAAAAAACCGGTCAAGTGTATGACCCACGATAAAGGGTTCCCTAGTTGGGATGAATGTATCCCAAAAACAAACTTAACATAAAAAAAAAAATATGTTCTACCACACATCAATACGATACGTTCATGGCCAATTCTCCAACTGCAAATAATGTAATTTGTAATCGCAAAAAAATATTTTTGTTTATGTTATTTATGATAAAACTATAAATTAACGATTTCGGACTTATTCTTTTACTTGTGCTGTGAGACCTTGCTTCTTGCCAAATTTCATGATTATAGGTCAACGGGAAGTACCATACACTTATAAATAAAGATGACAAACTGCGCTATGACATGCGAGAGGGCGCAGAGGGTGTTACCAACTAATTATAGCCAGCCAACTCTCATTACGTTTCCGATTTGTGTGAAGATTTGGAAGATTACCTATCCACTGGTGCGTTGAGGCATCTTTAGTTATCAAGGCCGCGTTTTATGCCCATGTTCAGGCGACTAGAGTGGTCCAAATGTCACTTTCAATTTAAGACGTGTTTGTACCTTATTTATATTAGAACATTTCTAAATATTATTCAAGATGATTGGTGTATTAAAAATAATTGATGATTGAATGATGATCATGATTTAATAATGATTGAATAATTATTGTTTAATCGATTGATTAATAAAAAATGAATGAATGTACTATATGAACGTTCGAGCGACCATGGGATATTCAGTTACAATAAGTTCGTTCTATTAAATTCTGATATTGACGGATCTTAGTTCGTTTTTGACAGCGCGTCGCTACCAACTTATCTGACTGAATAGTTACATTGACATGAACTATTTTCGTAAAACTCCTGCTAACTCGACTAAATAAACTCAAACTCAAAGCATTTATTTCAATTAAACCAATTACAGGCACTTTTGAATTGTCAAAGAGTCGGTCAGTAGGTAAGTCAGAAAGTTGAAGCTAGTTGCCCATTCCAAAACGTAGATCTATGGAGAAGAACGGGCAAGAAACTCCACGGACACTCTTTTAAATCAAAATATGGTTACAAAATATTGGTTACATCATTCATGTTGAAATTATACATGTGAGAACGATGAACGTTAAAAGCGTCCGTATTAAAAAAATAATAAAAAAAACAATTCAAAATTAAAATTAAAATAAGCCGTGGCAGCTAAGGTATGACCAGCCTCCACCAACAGCGCCCGTTCACGAACCTGACGTATGGATTCGTTAAATGATCCAACACACGCGCCACCATCAGCGAGGCATTACATGCCACACACACACACTCTCAGCCGCCAGGGCACGTCCAAGTCGGGGCAGGATGGTGGAGGACTGGGCTCTGGAGACAGGCCTGGTCGTCCTAAACCGGGGTTCTGTCCCCACGTGTGTGCGGATGCGGGGCGAGTCGGTGGTGGACATCTCGTTCGCCAGCCCCGCTCTGTTGCCGCACGTGGTTGACTGACGCGTCATGGAGGGGGTGGAGACCTATTCCGATCACCGGTACATCCGGTTTGATGTCTCCGCCCATACCTCGAGCGCGCCGGTCCGACAGGCCCCGAGTGGTCCGCGGTGGGCGCTGAAGAAGCTGGACCGGGAGCTCCTCCTGGAAGCCTCGATCGTGCAGGCCTGGGTGTCACCACCGGACAGGCCTGCCGACATCAACGACGAGGCGGAGTGGTTCCGGGAGGCCATGTCCGAAGTGTGCGACGTGGCAATGCCCCGGGTCCAGCCCAGTCGCGCCTTTCGCCAGGTGTATTGGTGGTCGCCGGAGCTGACGGCTCTGCGCGAGGCGTGCGTCGCCGCGCGACGCCTGTACACCAGGCACCGCAGGCTCCGTATCCGCCCTCCGGATACGGAAGCCATTCAGGCGGAGCTGTACGAGGGGTACAGAGCGGCGAAGACCGCCCTCCGAGCGGAGATCTTGCGGTCCAGGGATCTGGGCCGCGAGGAGTCGCTGGAGACTCTGAACAGAGACCCATGGGGGCGCCCCTATAAGATGGTGCGGGAGAAACTCCGCCCATGGGCGCCCCCGCTGACGCAGAGTCTCCGGCCCGAGCTCGTGGAGGACGTGGTGAGCGCTCTGTTCCCTTCGCGAGGGGAACATACTCCCCCGCCTATGGCTCCGCCTCATGCGGTGCCCGCTGCGGACCACGACACCAACGACGACGATGATGCTCCGGAAGTGACCGAGGTAGAGTTGAGAGCGGCGGTACGTAGGCTCAGTGCCAAAAATACCGCCCCAGGACCCGACGGCTTACCTGGAAGAGCCTGGGTTCTGGCCTTTGGGGCTCTCGGGCCTCGACTAGGGGGGATCCTAAGCGCATGCTTGGAGAGGGGCCAGTTCCCACTTCGCTGGAAGACGGGGAAACTGGTCCTCATTAAGAAGCCGGGGCGCCCTGCGGACTCTCCGTCCGCTTACTGGCCCATCGTGCTGCTCGACGAGGTGGGCAAGCTCTTTGAAAGAGTTATTGCAGACCGCCTCGTCGGGTGGCTGGTGCAGGAGGGGCCGGATTTGGCGGAGAGCCAGTTTGGTTTCCGCAAGGGGCGCTCTACGGTGGACGCCATCATGCGCGTGCGAGCCCTCACGACGGGGGATGCAGTGGCCCGGGGTGGGGTCGTCTTGGCGGTGTCCCTAGACATCGCCAACGCCTTTAATACCCTGCCCTGGAGTTGCATCAGGGAGGCATTCCGGTATCACCGGATGCCGACCTACCTCTGTCAAGTGGTCGAGGCCTATCTGACGGACAGGGCCGTCATCTACCCCGGTCATCAGGGAGAGTGGAACCGGCGAGAGATGTCGTGCGGTGTCCCACAGGGATCGGTCTTGGGGCCGCATTTGTGGGACATCGGTTACGACTGGGTGCCGCGCGCCGACCTCCCTAGCGGCTTCAGCGTAGTATGTTACGCTGACGACACGCTGGTCCTGGCGCAAGGGAGGTCGCACCAGGCGGCGGCTGACTTAGCGACACGCGGGGTTGCGATAGTCGTGGAGAGGATCCGGCAGTTGGGACTCGAGGTGGCCTTGCACAAGTCCGAGGCCATGTGTTTTCATGGTCCTCGGAATGCGCCACCGTTGGGTTCCGAAATAACGGTGGGAGGGGTTCACATCGGAGTCGGGTCGACGATGAAGTACCTGGGACTCGTCCTCGACAGCCGGTGGAACTTCGTGGAGCACTTCCGACGTTTGGCTCCCAGACTGGCACGGGCTGGGGCTGCCTTGAGGCGGCTCCTGTCCAATCTGGGGGGTCCAAACGCCTCCTGCCGGAGGCTCTACGCGGGGGTCGTGCGGTCCATGGCCCTTTACGGAGCACCGGTGTGGGCGCGTTCCCTAAGGCTGGGACCAGGTTGAACGCGTCCCAGAGGGTCATGGCCATCCGGCTAGTCCGGGGATACCGCACGGTCTCCCGGGAGGCGGCGAGCCTCCTTGCCGGACTGCCGCCGTGGGATCTGGAGGCAAAGGTCCTCGCGCACGTGTGGGAGTGGCGCGAGGAGGCGAAGCGCCGGGGCGTAACTCCGCTGCCGCGAGAAATCACGGTACAGCGGATAGAGCTCCGTCGGGATCTCATGGCGGCATGGAGAGCGCGACTGTCGCAGCCCAGCGCTGGGCACGCCACAATTGCGGCGATAAGTCCCCTCTTTGAGGAGTGGTTAGAGAGGCGCCACGGCGTCCTCACCTTCCGCCTGACGCAGGTCCTCACCGGACACGGTTGTTTCGGGAGGTTCCTGTTTCGCATAAGGCGGGAGGAAACGCCCGGGTGTTATCATTGTGTGGATCGCCCGGAGGACACGGTGGAGCATACAGTGGAGGTCTGCCCGGCTTGGGCAGAGCACCGCCGTGTTCTCACGGAGGCGATCGGCGGCGGCGATCTCTCGCGTCCGAGCCTGGTCCAGGCCATGGTGCGGAGCGAGAGTGCATGGGAGGCCGTCACCTCCTTCTGCGAAGCAGTGATGCTCGCGAAGGAGGAGGCGGAACGCGTGAGGGAGAGGCAGCCTCACGCCCTCAGTCGCCGCAGGAGACGCCCTGGGCGGCGGGAATCGCGGGGCGATTTCCGGCCACCGTAGGCGCGGGCCTGCGGACGGTGAGCAGCGGGTAGCTCGCCGTCCGGTAAGGACCTGCCGGTCGATTCTGTAAAAATCTCACCGTGAAAACTTAGGTGAAGTGAGTTTGTTTTTGCTAGGAATTGACACTATTGACAGCTCTCTCCACGCTCACTTCACCTAAGTTTTCACGGTGAGATGGTTACAGAATCGCACTGCAGGCCCGAGTCGACGGCGCGTTGTGTTCCACGCGCGCCTCAAAGAGATGTCAGCAAGTGACGGGGTCCAATAGGGCCGACGCCGCTGGGGTCGCGGATTGTCCGAAGGGGTTACCGCGGCCCTGGCATAGGCAACTGAAAGAACACGGGTGGGTTTTAGTCAGTAAAAGTCTGACACGCCCTTCCGCTCCACCCAGAGCGGGAGAAGTTATTTGATGATTTCCCACCCTCAAAAAAAAAAAAAAAAAAAAAAAAAAAAAAAAGGCACATCCAAGTCAAATAAAGACGTACCCAGTAAATGGTAGCTTTAGAGTAGGTACATAGTACTATAATAATTTCTATGAAGTTTATTTCTGCTCTGCTCTGTAGTATATATGAATGAATTGAATAGTTTATAAAAGTTTAAAGCCTGTTTTTTATGTTGTTACAATAAAGTAACAGTGAACATAGAATTTAAAACAAAAACGTAAAACACTGAAAGCAATATTCATAAGAACATTACAATAATAAAAATTGTCCTAGTGAACTCGTAGTAGAGGTCATGTCGTCTCGCTCCCTTCAGAGCACAGTTCATAAGAAGTTACTGGTTGTCACAGCGGTTACAGCCAGACCATTATGCTTCATAATGACTGACGGAAATAAAATAACTGTTCCGAATAAGCGGAAGTAATATGTAAACCCAACTATGTTCTGTTCATTCCACAACGATTGGTGTGAGAATATCAATCTGCCTAGCCTTTTCCCAACTATGTCTAACCGGATGCAGCTGAATACCAGTACTTTACATGGAGCGACTGCCTATCTGACCTCCACAACCCAGTTACTGGGTAATACGATACCCCTTGGTAAGACTGGTTGTCAGACTTTCGGGTTTCTGACGACCCGTAACGACTGTCAAAGATTCACGAATAACAGCCGAGACCAATGGCTTAACGTGCTTTCCGAGGCACGGGGGAATCTCGTTATGTAAAGATGGTCACCCATCCACTGACCAACCCCGGCAAGCGTAGCTCAACCTGACGGATCGACCCGTGCGGCTGTTATTACTTAGCCACGAGCTCCTCTTGGATTGGTGTGAGAATGCTTAATTTAAAAATGTTTATTCATTTTATTTCCGCAAAAATATGGTCTACCGATAGCTACTGTCTGCTCTATCTCAAGAAAGTGTAAACCAACCCTGTTCAGGTTAAATTCTTGCGCAATCACTCACTAAGTATCCTACAAGCAAGTCGCCCGGCGCCGCTGCTCCGCACGGTGTGTACGCTTTATATCACCATCACCATCATCCTCCTGCCCTCATCCCAATTTACTTGTGGTCGGCGCCACGTGACTTTTTCTTCCATACTTCTCTATTAATCGTCAACTCGGTAGTCAGGTTCCTTTCTAGCCATGTCATCTTTGACACAGTCCATCCATCGTTTCTTTGGTCTTCCCCTAGCCATCCACGAAGGCGATTTTTACGATTTGATATAACATGAAACTTTATTGTATTAAAGCGTGTATGATTTTGTATTAAGTACACACCACTTCACACCAGCCTTTAGCCAGAAATGATGGTGATAACCGTATCAAAACCAAATGTGTAGATTTAAAAAAATTAGCGCCAAGCGGTCACACAGAGAGACACGAAAAGCGACTTCATTTTTATACAATTTAGCATAACCAGCCTATAATGTTCCCACTGCTGGGACACAGGCCTAATCTCGGTGAGAGGGAGTGGGCTGTAATCCACCACGCGGGCCCATTGCGGGTTGGTAGATGTCACACGTTTTCGTATATTTGGTTCTAGGGAGCCGGTTTCCTCACGATGTTTTCCTTTACCGTTTTGAGAGCAGTGGTGATGAAATTATTTACACAAAGTAAAGCGCCTGCCGGGGTTTGAACTTTGAACCCACGACCTATAACTCGTTAACTTCAACTTTCTGACTAACTGACCGACTCTTTGATAATTCAAAAGTGCCTGCAATAGGGATGATGACTAAAAATTTATTTTTTGTCCGTCATAGAGATAATTAAAAAATATTGGACACGTATTTTTTCTTTTTTTACGTAATCAAAAAATTACCGCGATACATTGAGTTAAAATATGGCATGACGTCACGCGTAGCTAGGTTTTATACGTACAAATGACGTAGCGAGCCCCCACTCCCCAACTTCAATGCGTGATAGCTAAGTATTTTTTTATTAATATGATAAAGCAAAAAATACGTGTCTAATATTTTTTTATTATCTGACTGACGGACTAAATAGAATTTCTTTTTTTTTACCTAGGCATCATCCCTATTAATTTAATTAAAATAAATACTTAGAGTTTGAGTTAAGTAGTCGGGGCCGTTACCACTGCTCTCATTTTATACAATTTACTGAAAGTTATTTGACTTCCAGAATCTGTCTAGATTAAAACACATTAAAACACAAAAAAAAAAATGACTACCAGAGTACCTCAAGTGTAAAGCTATGAGATCAAAACTGTCTACTTGAAGCCTAAGCTAGATTCATGTCGGAGTTCTCTAGCTAACGTAAATAGCTTTATTTTGAACGAGGCGCTTGATAATGTCAAATGTGAAGTAGTAGGCCCTGCGTCAGTAGTACCAATAATACTAGTATGAGCTGGACAGCTCAAGGTACGAGTGTTACCACGGACGTGCGGTCTTCTGTACTACTTACTAAATACATCATAATTCTGTGCAAAAACTCACCACAGCAGCACTTCGCGAGTAAGGACTTACCTGCAATCAATAAAACAAGGAACCATTATACAATACTACACATTGTTACATACGTACACAACGTTAGCACGTGTGTACAGCCAGCATGCAAACCACCACTCGATATCTACAACATATGTATAAATTTTAAACACGATTAAATGTAAAGGCAATACGATGTCTTTATCTGAAGACGTCTTATTATCTCCTAGGCCTGTATGCGGGCGAGGAGATGTAAGTGAATGAAGGTAAACAAAATTCTGTTTAATCACAACTTCACAAGCTCTGATCACATAAGAGAATGCATTAACCCCTCAAGTGTCGAATGCACCCCATGACCATTTGACAAAAATATAATTTAATGTATTGTGTTGCGTAAATTATTTTGCATAGGTACTATTGTATAGAATCTAGTTCTTCTAACTGAACAGACAGCTGTGCTGCTGGGGAGTTTGTTCCGCTACTTCTTCTTCCCAGCTAAAGCACTAGGAAGTGGTGAAGGGCGGGCGTTTTGTGGGGACTGTCTTACTGTAATTTTGACGTTCAAAAAGTGCTGATTCTCAGCCTAATTTGAATAAAGGACTTTTGATTTTGATTTGATTTTTTGATTTTCATGTGTGCATAAGAAAAACCCTTTTCTTGTTAGGTATATAAGCTTATATCACATATATATAAATTTAAAAAACGTCATCCGATGGAAAACCAATCATCATCATTAGTTGTGAACCTATGGAGTTCGTAGCTAACCCCCCCCCTTCCCTCCCCGCGTGTGAAATGCACCCAAAGTGTGCAAAAGGACAAAACTTTACATAATAGGTATATAAGCTTAGATCACATATATATAAATGTAAAAAAAAACTTGAGAGGTGTCAAGGGACACCCGGATGGAACGAAGTTCCTTTCGATTAATTAGTGAAGGAATTGTAACAAAAATTTATTTTTATACTTATCATCATCATCATCATCATCATCATCATCATCATCATCATCATCATCATCATCATCATCATCATCATCATCATCATCATCACCATCATCATCATCATCATCATCATCGTCACCATCATCATCATCATCATCACCATCATCATCATCATCACCATCATCATCATCATCATCGTCACCATCATCATCATCATCATCACCATCATCATCATCATCATCATCATCATCATCATCATCGTCACCATCATCATCATCATCATCATCATCATCACCATCATCATCATCATCATCATCATCATCATCATCATCATCATCATCATCATCATCATCATCGCGACACCACACTGTTCAATGCGAAATAGAAATGAAAATATCTGGCTTGCTTTCTATAAGAGAGAGAGAGAGAGAGAGAGAGAGACAGACAGAGAAACATGCGCACGCTGCACGGCTTACAATAGCTACCTATAGCAAAAAGTGTCGTGACAACTTTTCGTGAGACTTTTTTCCGTCTAGCCCCCTTTCACAACGCGCGATAAGGAACTTCGTTCCAAAAACATCATCCGATGGAAAACATATCATCATCAGTAGTTGTGAACCTACGGGGTTCGCAACTAACCCGCAACCCTCCCCACTCGCTGGGGTTTTGGGTCTAAAATTAGCCAAACTCAGACACTCGAGGGGTAAACGACGTTCCAGCGAGTTCGTACGGCTCGAGCGCAAATCAATCAACTCCCTGCACCGCATGGGTAGTCACAATGATCACCAATATCACAGGCACAATATGTAAATCAATGTCGGCTTTTAGATCGATTTCCTCGATCTTCATTTGTTTTCCATAAACCTACGCTCACATTTTTAGGGTTCCGTACCAAAATGGTAAAAAAGGAACCCTTATGGTGTGAGTGTGACTCAGTCTGTCTGTCTGTCTGTCACAGCTGGATATTTCGAGAACTACTAATGCTATCAACTTGAAATTTAGAATAGTTTTAGATGACGTTTACCCAACTATTTTGCAAATAAGAAAGAAATGGGGACTGAAAGGGGGTTTCAAAAATTCAAAGTGGGGCTACTAGGGCATGTGGGTATCATATGAAAGAGCGCTGTTTTGCACATTCTCAAACATATTTTTTCTTTTTTTTAGCCCGCATAGTTTTCGACTTTTGATGAAAAATGTAAAAAAAATACCGTTCCCCCTTATCTCCGAAGTTTGCAAAACGAAAAATCTGAAATTATTCTATGTGATAGAAGTTTATGTAAAGATTACAGGAAAAATAAAATGATGTCTTTAAATAGCACAGTTTTTCAGAAATCATCAACAAAAATTACATATAAATGATGGTACGGAACCCTCGGTGCGCGAGTCCGACTCGCTCTTGACCGGTTTTTTTTCAGATGACGTAGATTTTTTTTGTTTAAAAAAATCAACACTAAACCTCCTAGGTTCGAAGTTATAGCAGTAAACGCTAAAAACCGCCGTTTTTGACCAAATTTCAAAATGTTCCATATTATCTCCTGACTTATTTTTTTCTCAATGGTGGCAGTTAGCGGCTAAACTCGCCTTAAGCAGACAGCTGATTCGTTCCTTTAGCCGCGCCGTCAAATGTGTGGATTGTTGTACTTGAAGCTGTTGCTATTTTGCATCACTATAGCGACATACAGGTATTTACATGACAGGTATTTAGACAATTTGTAATATGCGGAAGATCTGGAGTCTAACCAAGCCTAGGCCTGTATTAATGCTAATAGACATATCTCTATAGAAATTCTCAGACGACGCGACGGTTCTAAAGTCGCTCTGTCCGCTACAACGCTCGTAGAAGAGACAAAACAAGACAGCACTACATTGATTTGAAACCGACTTATGTTAAAAAGTTTTGCTGTAGGTGTAAACTCCAACTACTTCTTAATGTATTTAAATTTGACGGCACGGTTGGCGCAGTGGTTGAGCGATTGACTGCTGCGCAGCATGTCGCGAGTTCGATTCCCGCACGGAACAAATATTTGTACGACCTACAAGTATTTGTTCCGAGTCTGGGTGTTTTTCTATCTATAATATGTATGTATTTACAAAAAAAAAAAAATGTATATAAGTAGTTTATCAGCCATCTCGTTACCATAACACAAGCATTAGGTTGCTTAGCTTGGGACTAGATGGCGTTGTGTGAAATGTACAAGGATATTTATTTTATTTTTTTAAATAACTTATAATAAAACAATTGTCTAAACCAACTAAACCGCTTGCCTCTAAAGTGTGTGATTATGAAACGGTACTAGCTCAAACTACTACTCTAGCTCTAGCATACTAACTATAGCTCCGTATTTTGAACAATATTATTCTGCAAAGTCATTAAAAGCTGGTTTGTTGTTCAACCTCATATTCTGGCTTTATTGTCTAGCTAAAATTTTATTGTACATTGTACACATTTGCTGTGTTTTTACATTTTAATTGCTTGCATTTTTACGGTTCCGTACCTCAAAAAGAAAAAAACAGGCCAAGTGTGTGTCGGACTCGCACACGAAGGGTACCGTACCATATCATACAAGATTTAAACAAGGTTATTTTTTGCAGTAGCAGAAGATCGACCATATCTAAACAAAATACCTTATGAATCAGCGTTTTTAGTACGAGTATTTTTACATTAGATACAGTATATGATACATGATATACAAAAGTTTTAAATTCCTAACTTGTTTAATTGTTGCAATAGAGCTCGTACTAAAATGGTCTAAAATTGACAACTTTTACGGCCCCCCAGCTATTTCTTCATTTTAGAAGTTAAAAAAATAAAAAAACATATTTGTTCTCTATTCAATGACACCCCACATGCTAGGGTAATATTTTTTTTTTCAAAATGTAAATTTATTGTATGGGGACCGCCTTTAAAAAATTTTAACTTTATTTTATTTTTATTAATTGTTGTAATAGCCATAATAGAAATACACAATCTGTGAAATTTCAACTGTCTACCTATTACGGTTCATGAGATATAGCTCTGTGACAGACAGAAGGACGGAAGGACAGCGGAGGCTTAGTAATAGGGTTCCGTTTGAGTTAGCAAGAAGCAAGGTCTCACAGTACAAGTAAAGGAAAAGGTCCGACAATTGTTAATTTATAATTTTATTACATAAATATATTTTAAAGTCTGTCAGTTTGTCAAGACCCTTTTTCTCAGGAACGCGTGGAAGTATTAACTAGAAATTAATATAAAATACGTAGGTCTATGGTCCCTCAGACCACATGAGATGGTTTTGAGACAAAATAGAGGTCATCTTGTTTCCATCTTTTTAAAGTTCTTTTTTTACGCAGTCAGGTTATTTGTTTTTTTTTTCATTTACCTTTTTTTTCACTCTCGCAATAAAGACGAATCTAACGACATATCATTCATCAAAATCGGTTCAGCCCTTTAGGCTACAGGAGGTCACAATAGCACGGACATGCGCGCTAAAAATATTACCCTCTTTCTGGGTCAGTCGGGTAAAAAACCGTTAAGTAATCCCTTTTTCCTTTAGAATAATCTCTGCAATATTTCACATAGCTATCTGTCTGCAATCTCCCATTACCGCCACTTACAAAACTCTTTACGATTCCTATCTGAAACGGGTTCCTATCTCGAGGCTCGGGTCTTGAAACCGTGCCGGATATGAGGTCGCCTGCCGGGAATACGGCGGCAGTCACGGTTAGCCGCCGTGGCGGAGGAGGATGTCTCATTTGCTGTTTGTGTGTAGGTATGTAATAGATGTGTGTATTGTTTTCTATATGAAGTGTATGAAGAAAGGATTATGAATACGTTTCCGATTTCTGTCGTCTTGTAAAATAGATTTTTCCTTGCAACCTTTCGTATACGAGACACAATGGCTTTTTATTTGTTTCTGTAAAACAAATAAAAAGCCATTGTGTCTCGCCGATATACAGGCTGTTTCTTTAGCCAGTGCGAACTGATAGCAGAGTATTGTAGAGGTTTTGTTGTATTCAAGCCTGGCTGACATTCCGATCATTCAAACATCGAATATGCTTATAAAAAAGTGATGCTCGCTTTTTTATAAGGATTGAGTTATAGTTTGTGGCTAGGGCTCCGCGTAGTGTGTGAATTATAATTTTATTCTGATTTAATATGGCAGGCTTCAGCCCCATTTCCTGAGTGCCTCTCTATTCATTTAGAGTTACGAAACCCGCTGTGAGGACCTGAGAGTACCGGGTCTTCACGGTACCCTAGCTATCGATTTAACCCCCATGTATGTTCTACGATTTTTTGTAGTTTTTGAGTTATAATTTTTTTCGCTTTAAAAAATATATCTTTTTTTGGATCAACTTTGAACAAGAATGTACTAAATATTGCATTATTTGCTGAAACCGGTCGTTGCAAGTGGTGTATCTGTAATCTTGTGATTTTCATATTTTATAATGTATCGATGTATTTTGTAATGTATCTTTGCATATTTTTGTCAATCCTGATATTTACTGTTCCTCTACGTTTAAGCAGAGCTCAGTTGATAATAAAAACATAAATTTTACCCTTAACCACTACCATTGATATGAAATGAGGGATCCAAAATAACTCGAAAACTACAAAAAGTCGTAGAACCATGAGTATTAAATCGATAGGTATGTACATCCATGAGTATTACTCTGTTATCAGCTCGCACTGGGTTGACACCTTAAAAGAAACATCCTGTATACAGTACGCCGATACGGTCAGACAACCTTATGCCGGATACGAACTATGGCTGGGTGACCGAGAAAACCCATAAAAAAACCCATTGCTTATAGCCTCTTTTTACCCGACTGCACAGCTAAGACAGGGTTATGTTTTCACGCGTATTTCTTTTGTGTACGGTTAATTGTATTCTCGTATCTACTTCTCAGTTTGTTTTACCTGTTCTTATGTGAAAATTCTCACAAGAATCCCTCAATTTTTCAGATGATCTGGAAAAGGTTGGCTGGATGAAGAGGCATTTGGGTTCCAGTATTGCCCGTGGAAGTGGCTGGTGTATAGTCTGGCGTCTACGTCACTTGCTCACCTATTGTACGATCCGAAGGAAAAAAGCATCTATCTAACGCCCTTATACAAGTGGATTGACACCTAAGGTAACCGTAGCTTATTATCATTTAACACGTCCACGGACAATACGTCGAGAGACGTTAATTATGACCTTCATAATATGGCACTACGGCTGTAGGCGGCGATTTAAAATACACCAAAAGTAGAATTCCGTCCACGGCCGACTATTTCCCATAGAATTTATAGAAAGGATATGACTCTGTGCCGTTTTAGGCTATAATACGGTCTGTATTATAGCCTAAAACGGCACAGAGTCATATCCTAGTGCGCACACACACAGCAAACACTCCTGCGCGTGCACACAAGTTACCTCTGTCACACAAAAATTGAAAGAACACGTCCGCCTACAGGTGATTACGTCTGTGACCGTTACAACACATACTTTTAAAACCGAGTAATGTGGCAATCCGTCCCCAGACGTGATGCCACTTTGTATGGAAAGTTTGTGTGCCATATCAAAAATTATTGAGGGTGGTTTTGTTCAGCCTTGTTATTGACTGTCTCTTTGTCTGTATTTAAATTGTCTTTAGCTTAAGTTACTAACAATAGTGTTTTAAGTTCTAATTTTGTTACTAACAATTAATGGATCTTTAGTTATCCGAAATAAAATGATTTTATTTTATTTATGTATTTATTTGTATCCGTGAACGTGTAATAAACAACTATATTTCTTTAGTACGTTGTGGCAAACTATAAAAAAAAGTAAAAGTTATTTATTTTAGAACTAAAATTACAACAACTGAGTCACAGTTAACAACGCCAGACAATGTCTGAAACATTGTCCGGCGTCAACTTAACTATGGGTACAGTTTCGCTAACTTTGTTATATTAAAAATCGTAAACGTGCAAAAAAATAAAAGACATGCAAACTGTGTATGTTGGTGAATGAGGTGCAGTGTGAGTGGTAGTGTGAGTGAGGGTGTGTGTGAGTGTGTCACTTTGCCATTAAGCTTATTAACATCAACCTCTTATGGTGTTTATTTTGAAAGACGCGACAGGATCAATCAAAATACGTGAAGCGGACAAAAGATATCAAGCTGCATCCTCCGTAGAACTCAAAAGCATTCATTTGATTGCCAGATCCTAAGCATCTTTCAGTTGTACAATAAAGATGTAATACATATATCGCACAATCAGTTAGTGACACTTCGCCCAGGGGCCGTTAAATTGAAATGTATCTTGAAGCTACTTTCCTTCATAAATATAGCGTGGGACGATTGTTATAGCCTGTGTCGTCGCTACTGAAGCACTTCACTTAATTACACCGTTATCTCTTTACGTCCTAAGAGGCTAAGGTCGTTTGTACACCGCCACCGTCAACGGGACGTCAATGAGAAACGAGATTATTCGAACCGAACGTGACGCCCAACGGAGGTGTACATTTGACACGCGGCCATAGTCATGTACCGTCATCTCGTTCTCGTCCCGTTGACGGTGCTGGTGGACAACCGACCCAAGGTTGTGGACTGAGTGGTAGCGGGCGGCGGCGAGCTGCAGCGACTGTACCTAGTACTTGCCCAAAGAACACAAAATACATAATTATTAAGAAAGAAAGAAGAATCAGCCGGCAGTATCATCACATCGGTAATGTAAAGAAAGAAGAATCAGCCGGCAGTATCATCACATCGGTAATGTAAAGAAAGAAGAATCAGCCGGCAGTATCATCACATCGGTAATGTAAAGAAAGAAGAATCAGCCGGCAGTATCATCACATCGGTAATGTAAAGAAAGAAGAATCAGCCGGCAGTATCATCACGTCGGTAATGTAAAGAAAGAAGAATCAGCCGGCAGTATCATCACATCGGTAATGTAAAGAAAGAAGAATCAGCCGGCAGTATCATCACATCGGTAATGTAAAGAAAGAAGAATCAGCCGGCAGTATCATCACATCGGTAATGTAAAGAAAGAAGAATCAGCCGGCAGTATCATCACATCGGTAATGTAAAGAAAGAAGAATCAGCCGGCAGTATCATCACGTCGGTAATGTAAAGAAAGAAGAATCAGCCGGCAGTATCATCACATCGGTAATGTAAAGAAAGAAGAATCAGCCGGCAGTATCATCACATCGGTAATGTAAAGAAAGAAGAATCAGCCGGCAGTATCATCACATCGGTAATGTAAAGAAAGAAGAATCAGCCGGCAGTATCATCACATCGGTAATGTAAAGAAAGAAGAATCAGCCGGCAGTATCATCACATCGGTAATGTAAAGAAAGAAGAATCAGCCGGCAGTATCATCACAACGGTAATGTATTCCCATTGTTTGTCTTATTTGTATCAGCATATTCGTTTATTTAGGTGTATTTATTTATTTATATATAAACAAATATAATTACGTACAAATATTGTTATATTTATGGTTTTGACAGGTATATATTTATATCAACACGAGCTTTTGCCAGCGGCTTCGCCTGCGTGGATGTTGGAAATTATCCCACGGGAACCGTACATTTTTCCGTAATAAAAAGTAGCCTATGTGCTATTCCAGACTATAATCTATCTCTGTGCCATATTTTATCCAGAACTGTTCAGCCGTTCTGGCGTGATTGAGTAACATCCATCCATCCATCCATCCATCCAAACTTTCGCATTTATAATAATAGTAAGATAAATATTTATTCCTCAATTCTCACTGTAGCACCTAGCACTGTTAGTCTCTGCATCAACCAGAGGTTGACTATGGTAAGTGAGAAAATGCCTATGGCATTAAGTCCGCCTCTGTACATTTGTGTGCTTATAGTATTAAATAAATAAATATTATCATGCCATGCCTAACCGACCTCAAAAAAGGAGGAAGTTCTCAATTCGGTTGTATTTTTTTTATCAGAATATTGTAATATCGGTGCCATGTTGCCTGCACATTAATATTATAGGTGTTGGTAGCAGGAAACTGCCTTAACTTTATAGTATCGAATGTGACGACGGCTGAGTGTGGAACATTACTTTCCTGTAACGTCACGTGGCCGCGTAGGTTCACATTTTATGTTCCAGCCCTGGCTGTGGGAATAACAATTGTTTTGATTCGGTACTCGTGAGCACTCGAAGTCAAGTAACAAATTATATTAATTATACAAATTATATTAATAATACCGCCTACGGGCTGGAGTGACACCTGAGAGGTGTCACTCCAGCCCGTAGGCGGTATGCTACAGTATAAGGTTATTGAACCACAAGTAAATGTTTCCTTTTCATATTTCCAGTTTCCGATGCGACACAAAATAAATTATTACTACAAACGCCATTAAACACAGCAAAACACATTTCAACCATAAATCTAATCGGTTAAGACCAGATAAACCCACATAGAACCAGTCTAAACCGGAACGAACCGGTTTTTTTTTTAAATTATCGCCGGCGAGCTAACTGCGTTACGGTAACGAGTGGCAAATGGAAATAAATTGCCGCCACACTCGAACGGTTTTTACAAATTGTCGCCGAAGGACGCTTTACACCCGCCGAGTTTACCGTCGTGTCGTGTGAGGGAGGCGAGGCGGCTTACTCACGTTTGTTTACATAAGTGGAGGTAACATATTACTGTTCGTTAGTGGTGGCTTTGTATTATTGGTTGGCGCTTTAGCAGGAAAAGGCATGCAATTTAGTATGGTTGAAATGGAAGATTCATGTGTATTTCTTTACTTTACTTTTAGTCTCTCATAAGGTGATAAGATAACTGGTGTGACTAAACCTTCCTTGGTGTAATGTTGTACACTAGCACAGCGCTGTTTATCCCTCATGGGGACAAAAACATAATTTATGATTTTGGTTTGAAAAATCACATATTATGTACTTGGTGTTAATGAAGTAAAATAAAAACAGCAATTGAAAGCGTATAAAAACAAAAGGTAGTAATTATGAAAGTCATCCATTCAAATTAATCCCAGCGGTCACATAATTTGTATGAATAATAGCTCGCGCGGGTTGATATCCATGGAGCTAACAATTAATCTAATACTACTTACACCGCTAGTTAGAGAATTTGATTATTTTGACAGGTTATAATTTAATACCTATGTAACATAATTATTTGATTGATATTTAATACATTTGTGAAATACTTAACAAGAAATAGTTATCAATTCCTTAATCAGGTAACCGGAGTCTTCATGGGATGGAGTTACCTTACTCTATGACCACCATCTCGTCTGCCAAATGGTATTCTAACAATTTCCATTCACAAAAAAAAACCATGTACATGGTACCTACTTAATACTTAATCTCATGCTGAAATTAGGGATTTCCTAACGGAATAAATAAATAAATATCCTTGGACATTTCACACAACGCCATCTAGTCCCAAGCTAAGCAACCTAATGCTTGTGTTATGGCAACGAGATGGCTGTTTTGTAAAAAAAAATGTATATAAGTAGTTTATCAGCCATCTCGTAATAACTCAATTGCACACTGAAAAACATAGAATAAAATTGCCCATTAATTTTATTGTTAATTATAAAATTGCTCACTGAGGCACACAGCGGCCTCATCCGCAGGAATGGAAATAAATTCCTTTTCTGTGTGATGTGGGGCTTTGTTATCACGCATTTATGATATAGGTACATTAGAGGATAATAAAACTGTTAGGTAATCACTGTATCAATAGATCTACTCATCTATCTATACAAATAAAAAGAGAAGTCCTGACTGACTGACTCTCATCAACGCCCAGCCCAAACCCTTGGACCTAGAAAGCTGAAATTTTGCACAGAGGTTCCCTTTATAATGTAGACAAGGAATAAGGAAGGAATTCCCGGTAGCACGTTCCCGTGGGATATTTACCGGCATCCACGCGGGCGAAGCCGCGGGCAAAAGCTAGTTTAAAATAATTACGTAGGATTTCCATTTCTTAGTGTTGCTACTTTCGTGTCGAGATAAATTTGATAATGCTATGTGATAAAAGCTTATGTTAAAGTTTTGCCAGCTGTTCCCTGCAAGCTGTTCCTGTTCCCTGCAAGCTGAAGAATTTGATGTATTCTTTGTCATGAAATATGACAACAATTTTCTCCTTTTTAAAACAAATAAACTTGAACTTTATAAGTGCTACTTATAAACCATGACCTTTACTCTCAATTTAAAGGAGAGTGTTGCGCCTCAAATAAAACGTAATTGACAAAATTATACATGATCCAAAGAAAAAAGAAAGTGCTGAGTGTTTCTTTTAAATTACGTTTTTATTACTTGTCAAGGGAATCAAAAGTGGAGTAGGCGTGTCGGTGGGAAGTGAATATTGTACAGTCCGATGTTAAAAGATATTTAGAATTTAGAATTCAGTGCTATTATGAGTCTCTCCACTCCATACAAATATATTCCTCGTTTTTCTTCCTGAATAATGCCTTTAGAGCAATAATTTTTTTTTTTTCATAAAATCTGCTGTAGACACGTCCCTATCATTTCCTTTTTTTTTCAGGAAATAATGAGTAAGGAAATTTGACCCTCCAAAAATAACAAAAAATGCTCCATTTTTACCGCTGTAATTACAACGCGCCACGACTATCAGACAAATTCGAAAGTTTTTAACATTAAATAAAATGACAGGAACCTAGACATAAGTACTCTTTCTTAAAATTTTTACGTAAAAATTAATTGAATCCGCTCAATTTTCGAGGAGAAAAAAGGGAATACGAAACATCGAACTTTTTGTGATAAAACGGTCTGAGCTGCAGCTGTCCCTATCGCACTCCCTTATCACTGTTCGGGGCAGCGCGACGGCAATAGTTTCTTCAAGTAAGCAGCTATTTTTCAAATTCCTCGCAGACCCTGTCTCTCAAAGGCTCTCATTTTTGTGCCTGTCTGACGGACAGCCAGGGTGGCATTGCTTCTCCTTTTCTCTTCTCACTAAACATCAGAATTATGTTTCCAATACGTTTTTTCCGCCTTCCAAGCAGACGACGTTGCCAACTGTGCCCGTTAAGGTTGATGCGCCAGGTTACCCCGCGAAATTCAAAATTTCTTACGTTTTTTGCAATTTGTAGGTCAGTGTGACCTTGTATGTTGATTAAAATATGATTCGCGGTGGTAGCTAATATGGCTTTACAGAATTATAATCATTAGAATCAGTAATACAACTCCATAAGTTAGCATTTATCTCAAATCTAGCGATTTCAATGAAATCATGAGGTTTGAGATAAATGCTAACTTATGGAGTTGTATTGCTGATTCTAATGATTATAATTCTGTAAAGCCATATTAGCTACGGCCGCGAATCATATTTTAATCAACATACAAGCTCACACTGACCTACAAATTGGTAAAAACGTAAGAAATTTTGAATTTCGCGGGCTACCCTGGCGCTTTCGCCTTAAGTATTAATATTTGATCAACGCGCGCAGGAAAGCTTGCTGATTGGCTACTTCTTTTGCAGCTAATAAGAAGGGTTCCAATTTCGAATTTCTTGCACCCGATCTGGGACCCAATTAGGTCTAAACGTCCTGAGGGACAAGCGAGGCACAGTAAGTGTAGGCGACTGTTGTATAGATACTTACAAATTAGACTGAATGCAGTATGTTGGGTAAGTTTATTGCCTACATAATGAGGGTTGTTTTTATTGAAGTTGATTAAGCGGTTGACTGTTTATTTCTTTGAAATATCTACTATATGTTAGAGTGTAGAATAAGGTAGCTTTTCGCATCTGAGTGACGTGTGACCGCTGAGTTACTATCTATATAAATAAAAAGAGAAGTCCTGACTGACTGACTCATCAATGCACAGCCCAAACCCTGGGACCCAGAAAGCTGAAATTTTGCTGAGAGGTTTCCTTTATAATTTGGACAAGGAATAAGGAAGGAATTCCCGGTAGTATGTTTCCTTGGGATATTTTTCGACATCCACGCGGGCGAAGCCGCGGGCAAAACCTAGTTTACAACTGCCTATGGAGCGACTGCCTATCTGACCTTCACAACCAAGTTATGGGTAATACAATACCCCTTGGTAAGATTTGCTGTCAGACTTACGGGCTTTTGACGACCCGTAACGACTGTCAAAGATCCACAAGTGACAGCCGGGTTTGCACAAAAAAACGAGACCAAGCAAAAATGTTTATGCAAAATATCCCAAGTTAGACTCAGTTCTGAATATCAAGTTGAAATGCGATTAGTCAGAAAATTCTCAGTATCAGTCCGGAGTTTGTCAATAGGCTTAGCCCCAACTTCGTGCGCCTTAATACCGTCACCGGTGACGTGTGAGTACATCACATTATACACGTTGTCTCTTCTGGGAACACACAGCTTGACATGACTTGTTTGGAATTAAATTACTCAGGCTTCTGATAATACATCTTATATGCGGGTTGTCTGTAGTCGTTAGACAAACACCAATATTATACTAGTAGTTCTGCGAATAGTAGACCTCGCGAGTACTAACTTTTTACATTAATTAATATACCACGAAAGTTATTTAAATATATAAAACGGAATATTTACCATGTTTTATTTTTCATCAGATTTTCACCAAATTTTTTATGAGACCAATATTTAAAGTTACTTTCCTTTGAAATTAAACAAAAATATTGAAATCGGATCTCCTAAGGCGGAGATATCCAATAGCTCCCTTTCTGCCCCTTTTTGGATAAAACCTGTATACCAAGTTTCGTCCAAATCGGTTGTGAAATACGACCTGGGCCCTAATTCACTACGACCACTTTTCTTTTATTTTCTTTTACTCTCTGTCCCCCTCTCTCTGTCCAGAGCTGCCAAGGACCAATCTTTATCAAAGGAGTCCAGCTCATCCCGCCATCTCCGTCTGGGCCTGCCGCGATGTCGTTTGCCATCAAGCGGGGCCCACTGGGTCGTAAGTTTGGCCCATTGATCGTCTGACATGCGGCAGATGTGTCCAGCACAATTCCATTTAAGCGTGGCAGCTTTCCGAGTGACGTCAGTTATTTTGGTGACCATATGACCACTTAACAATTCCTTATTTCGAAATAACGTCACTTCCTTGAGCTAATCACGACTCCTGCTAATAACGTATTCTCTTTGACACAATGAACGAAACCGCCTTTATACAGGGTGTAAGTATAAACACCGTTATCCTTTTAAGGGGTCATTGTACTCATAATTATGAACAACTTTTACTATAGGATCAAACATGGAATCGCGAAAAAAAAAATAGGTGTTCCCTACATTTTGACGAGTTATGTGTACGGAACAGCAGATTTTTTTTCGCGATTTAATTTTTGGACTGAAACGAAAACTTACTCTGTGTCTATTCACTAGCAGGTTTAACAAAAAGTCTTCCTTCAAAAACAACATTTTAGTGAAATAAAGAAAAAAAAAATTAAGAAATAAAAACATTTTTTTTTTAGAACACGCTCAGGAATAACAATTGTATTTTTTAAAGCTTTTATTAGTCCGGATATCATCTAAGACCAGAGTTCTTGTCAAGACAAATCAAAAAAGCCCAATCTCGATAGCGTTGCGTCATTTTATTACTGAGTTCCTATGGGCACCTTCCTGCTCCATCATCAAATCAACTCAATGATAACAAAATATTGCATTGTCACCGATTTTACACACGTATACCAAATTTCAGCTCAACCGAACACCGGGAAGTGGGTCAAATTTAACTTGAAAATTTTGAAGACAACTGTACGGAACCGTACATTACTTTAGCGACTTACGCGCCGTGCATTCTGCACTCGCAGCATTTGTACATAAATATTGTGTAAAAATATATTTCATTAAATCAGTGTTTTACGAACATTCAAAGCGGTCGGTTTTATTTCATCATCTCAATAGAATCGCCCCGTTATCATATCGCTAAGTGTAGGGATCCCCTACATTTGTTTTGGTCCTTCGAACATTACAGGACCTCGTCGCGGTACTTTGCCCCAGCGCGCGTGCTGGTCAGAGGCACGGTTCGGACTCAAGGTTCTGTGATCAAACCAGTGTGGACTCATACAAACACACTTCATCCTTGACTTGAGCAAATACAGCTCAGGTCAACGCACGGTCGTGGTAAGCATATCACGCCGTGACATCAACGTCATCAGGCTCTGTGGAGCTCATCATCGGGCGGCGCGAGGGTTCAGCGTCCGCTATCAACCTCTTCGGGAGCAACATCAGGTGCAGACAGCTACGTGGATCATCATTACCAAGTAAGACTGTTCCTTTACCTACATCATGGAAGCTCTTTTTGCCCGTCAATCGGAAATCATCACCAATTTCACTACAATCACGGTGAACTTCAATAAGGACTCGGATTCTCGCAAAAATGCCGAATACTTGAGGAAACGGTTAGAGACGTTAGACAACCTCTGGGGAGAGTTCGAGCTAAATCACCAAAAAATATCTGAGCATGGAAATGTGGCGGCTGAGTATTTCCTTGACAACACATATCAAAAGGGTAAAGACTGTTATCAATCAACTCGTAATCTTATATCGACTTACGGCAAATCATCAAAATCTACTCAACCAGATGGACAGTTAGACGAATTGTTATCATTGCAACGCACTAATTTTAGGGCTTTTAATCGGCTAATCAAGGGCATCAAAGTTGATCAAATAACAGATAAATGGGAACTAGAAGATGAGCTCAAAAACGTTCAAGCTAGGTGGACAATTATTGATTCTCAACATTTGCAAATCGATCATATACTTGCTGGTGGAGATATATCATACGACGAGGAGTTCAATCATCATGAATTGGCCTACAAAACTATCAAACGTGAGTTAAATAGGAAAATCTCATCAACGACTCACTTAGAAAAATCAACTCCGCACATCGAAATACCATCGTTCAGCGGGAACTACACACAGTGGCCAACCTTTCATGACTTGTACACGGAGACAATTCATAACAATAACTCTATCACTAAATCTCAGAAGATGCAGCACTTAAAGGGAAAGCTTAAGGGTGAAGCAGAACGCCTCATCTATCATCTCCATATTTCATCAGAGAATTATGATACTGCGTGGGATATCTTATTACATCGTTACAACAATTCTCAAGTTCTTTTTACGAATCAAATCGAAATGTTCCTCAATCAACCAAACATTCAGAAGCAATCATCATTTGAAATCAAAAGGTTGTATGATACCTCAACCGAATGTATTCACGCAATTCATAATCTCGGCGTTGATACAAATACGTGGGATCCGTTGTTGGTTCATTTATTGTGCAAAAAACTGGATCCAGAAACTTATGCTGACTACAAGGAAGCACGTAGGACACCTCGTGATTTACCAAGGTTGGACGAGTTAATGGAATTCCTCGAGAGTAAGTTTACCGCTCTTGAACCCATTCATAAAAACGATAAGGAACCCTCACTATCAAGCAAACGGAACCCAAATCAATCAAAGAACACAAATAACTTTAATAAGCAAAATAATTATAAAGGTAACATTAACAAAAATTATCATATTACTCAAACTTCAAAATGCTCTGTATGCAAATCAAATCACGCTCGCAATTTGTTTTCGTGCAAAAAATTCGTGAATATGACGACACCCGACGTGCAATTGAAGACGGTGACGAACTCAAATATTTGTCGAAATTGCCTATTCAGCCACGATGGAAGTCAATGCACTTCGACAAAACGTTGCAAAACCTGTCAAGGTGATCATCATACAATACTCCATGAAGCGTGTGTCCTATCATCAAAATCAGATTCTCAAGTATCATCATCAACTGCTTCGTCATCAAAATCATCAAACAAGCAACCTAATGTTAATCATGTCGCTGGAGATGACGAAGAGTTATTGTTGACCACGCTATCGATCAATGTCAGGTGCTCTGATGGCAGCTATGTGACCCTTAGGGCACTCTTAGACCAGGGATCACAAATATCATTAATCTTGGAAAACGCTGTACAGCGGTTAGGGTTGCAGCGGCGAAGATACAACGCATTAGTATCAGGAATAGGTGCCGGTGCTAGGCAAAGCAAAGGACGGGTATCAATCGACTGTCAATCTATCTACGGTGACTATAATTTCACTACAGAAGCTCTGGTTCTGTCAAAGGTCGCTAACTGCTTGCCTGCTATACCATTCAAAAAACAATCATGGTCTCATATCCAGCATCTTCAATTAGCAGACCCAGAATACAACGTGTCGAAGCCAATTGATATTCTCTTGGATGTGAGTATCTATTCTCAAATCATCATGGATGGTCTCATCAAAGGACCAGCGCAGGCTCCGATTGCGCAACAGACGACACTCGGATGGATCCTGTCTGGCAACATTCGCACATTTAATTGTCATATCGTAACGAATGACTTATCAGATCTATCAAAATATTGGGAGATAGAGGAAGTTGAAACATCATTATCATCTCTTACCAGTGAAGAGCAGTATTGTGAAGAGTTTTATCAGCAAGCTACTCGTCGTTTGGACACTGGTAGATATGAGGTTGGCATACCCATGAAACCCGAATATGAAAATCAGCTTGGATCATCTAAATCAAAGGCTATTGCACAATTTAAACAGTTAGAAAGAAAAATGTGCAATAACGAATCGTTTTCAGAAAATTATAAATCATTTATGTCTGAATATCAACAACTGGGTCACATGTGTATTGCCAATAATGTCGACGAATCAAAACGTGCCTTCTACCTACCACATCACGGCGTAATGAAATTAGATTCAACAACAACCAAACTTAGAGTTGTTTTTAATGCGTCGGCAAAATCTACATCAGGCAAAAGCCTAAATGATACCATGTGTTGCGGACCGAATCTTCAAAAGGACCTCATGACACTCATCTTAAACTGGAGAACCTATAGTTATGTTATCACGGCGGACATAGAAAAAATGTTTCGGCAAATCTTTATCAGACAATCAGATCGTCATCTCCAATCAATCATTTGGCGGCAATCATCTCAGGAGCTACTCAATGAATATCATCTTACTACCGTGACGTACGGTACTAAGGCCGCTCCATACTTAGCTATGAGAATGTTAGCGCGGGGAGCAATAAAAAGCGGACTGTATTAAAATAAGGCTGGTATATTGCCGTCTAATATTACAAAATATAAATTCCCGGACAAACAATAATAAATCGAGTTGAAGAGAGGAGTGTCGTCTGTCGCGGTGGAGTCCGTAGACGCGAGTGGTCATCGGGCCGAGCTGTGTGGCCGCCGCGCCGCGCCTCAGCTTGCCGATGACGCAATGATCACGCTGCCTGCGCGTGTAGACCGCATGCAGAGCTTTGTTGGGTTCGATTCCCAACAAGAACGCTCAAACAGCTGGCCATAGACAATGCGGACAAGTATCCACTAGCTGCGTCAGCATTAAATCAATCATTCTATATGGATGATTTGTTTAGTGGAGCAAATACCATTCATGACGCCAGGGAGCTCCAGCATCAACTCATTCAGATGCTGAAGGGTGCTGGTATGAACCTCCGAAAATGGTCCAGTAACGTACCGGACCTACTGGTAGATCTATCACCTGACCAACTCAATAATCCATTAGACTTCAAGTGTTCGGAAACAAGAAAAACACTTGGATTGAGATGGAACCAATCAACGGATAGCTTCAGCTTTCAAAATCAATTACAACATCATGATAAACGCGTCACAAAGAGACAACTACTTTCGGAAATTTCAAAGCTATTTGACCCCTTAGGCTGGCTGTCACCATTATCAATCAGAGCAAAACTGCTTTTTCAAAATGCGTGGTCATCACATTTATCGTGGGACGAAGAAGTTTCACAATCGGTTCAAGATGATTGGATTCAGCTTAAGAATGATTTCAATATCATAGATCAATTTATCATACCACGTTATCTTGGAAACACAAACCAATCATATCAAATCCATGGATTTTGTGACGCTTCCGACAAAGCATACGCATGTGTTGTATATGTAGTAACTAAAGACACTAAGGGCGAGTACACATCAACGATCGCTGTAGCAAAAACAAAGTTAGCACCTTTGGCAAAAAAGGTATCATTGCCACGACTTGAGTTATGTGGTGCGCTACTGCTATCTCAACTTATCAAGAAGGTCATGGAATCTTTATCAAATCAGGATGTCGAGATTTATGCCTGGACAGACTCCATGATAGTTTTAGGATGGATCAAAGGTGACGTGAAGAAGTGGAAGCAGTTCGTAGCTAACAGAGTTATCAAAATCATTAGCATCATTCCATCATCATGTTGGCATCATGTGAGGTCAGAAGAGAATGCTGCAGATTGTGCTACTCGGGGTCTGACGTCACAGAAGTTATCATGCCATCCGTTGTGGTGGCAGGGTCCGAAATGGATAACCAATTTCGAACACACTACCCTTCCTATCACCTCATATCAATCACCAGATCTGGAGACCAAGAAGCTTAGTGTAAACACGGCCTTATATCAAAATCATATTTCATTCATACACGAGTTATTACAGAATTACCGTTCATTAACTCGCATTGTAAAAATTGTCGCTTGGATATCGCGTTTCATTACGCAATCACGAGGCAAACACACATCAAGAACAGATGTATTGACGTCATCAGAGATGGCCAATGCATTGAATATCATTATTAAAGATGATCAATTACAGCAATTTCATGAAGATATTTCATTCATCAATCAAAAGGGGCACGTGCACCCTAGAAGCAAAATATCATGTCTTAATCCTTTCATAGATGAGCACGGTATCCTTAGAGTGGGTGGACGACTCAAAAACGCATGCATCAGCGAATCATCAAAGCACCCTATCATATTATCAAGTCATAGTCGTCTCACCGATTTAATCATTGATCAGGCTCACATTACCACATTACATGGAGGCACACGACTGACACTTTCATACATCAGAGACAGATATTGGATAATCAGTGGAATTCGTACTGTCAAGAGAAAGTTGAGATCATGCGTTAAGTGTCAGCGCTTCAGTCAAACAAAATATCAACAAATCATGGCCGATCTTCCACAGCCACGAGTCACCCCATCACGACCCTTCTCTCACACCGGTGTCGATTTTACCGGACACGTCGAGTTGAAGGCCAATAAGGGACGTGGAATCAAAACAGTCAAGCGGTATATTGCAGTATTTGTCTGTTTGTCTACCAAGGCTGTTCATCTGGAACTAGTTTCCGATCTGAGTACTCCAGCATTTTTAGCAGCCTTTCGTAGGTTTTCAGCCCGACGTGGAACGCCAAGTCACGTATACAGTGACAATGGCACGAATTTCGTAGGTGCCAATCGTATCATTAAGAAGGAGTACCAAGAGATTATAGCCACCATCAATACCGATTTCTTCAATAACATCAATGACATGAACATAGAGTGGCACTTCAATGCTCCTGCGTGGCCAAGTGCAGGCGGTCTTTGGGAAGCTGCGGTGAAAAGCCTCAAATATCACCTAAAGCGTATCATTGGCGATCAGAAACTCACTTACGAGGAGTTTACTACGCTACTACATCAAATCGAGGCATGTCTGAACTCAAGGCCTCTCTGTCAGTTGACAGAGAGCTCTGACGACGACGTTCTTACACCAGGACACTTCTTGGTCGGTGGCCCTCTTCTATCTAGACCACAGACGGATCCAGATCACATGAATCAATCAACAAGGTGGCAACTCATTCAATCAATGAATAAACAGCTCTGGAAAAGATGGTCAAGCGAATATCTTCAACAACTGCAGGCTAGATCAAAATGGCGTAAGCCAAACAGAAACTTCGAAATCGATGACGTCGTTCTTATCAAGGATGAAAACTTGCCACCGGGCAAGTGGGCGTTAGGACGTATCCAAGAGGTTCATCCTGGAAAGGATGGCTATGTAAGGGTAGTCAGTTTAAAAACGAAGAATCATATCATTCAACGCCCTGTCACCAGACTAGTGTTGCTGCCAGTAAAGGACACAACACAGGATCAAAATTACAGTGCAGACGAGCGAAGCAAGAGAAAGCGACTTCCTCAGAATAACGTATCATTAAAAAGCCTGTTCACTAGTTTCTTATTACTATTGTTTATGTTATTATCATCTACTTCAGCGCAAAATATACCAAATCAGGAATCGTATAATGTGACATCATTAGAAGAGAATCAAGCTATTTACTTCGATAGAATATCCAATCTACAGTACATCAAGGACGAATGGCGTCTAGTTGTCTACTACAACATGACGACCTATTGGAAAGGCTTATCCGATATCAAAGGTTACGTCAACCATATCAAGTCATTATGCAACACCCATGCAAGTAAACAATATCAGAGTATCATTCTTCAGTTAGAGCACGAGATTAGCGAAATTGAACACTATGATATGTTACTTAAATATCAAAGTCCGAAGAGGCTAAAAAGAGGCCTAGTAAACGGGTTGGGTTATATTGCTAATTCATTATTCGGTGTACTGGACGAAAGGTTTGCCGAAAAATACAAGAGTGACATCGAGCAGATCAGTCATAATGAAGAACATCTTCAAAAACTTATCAAAAATCAGACAAGTATTTTAGAATCTGAATTTAATATCATACGTCGTAATGAAAACATCATGAATCAACAATTTTCCTTCATCAAGCAACGCCTTCAAAATCTATCGACTGAGGTGAATAAAATACGTTTGGATAATGAAGATGACCTTTATGTCACATCATCATCACTAGCAGCATCAATAATTCTATCAAATATTCGTTGGATTCAGCAAACGTTGATTGGCACGGTTACAGGGGGCCGATTCTACTAATTTGCAACGTTACAAGTTCAATTGTGTTTTAGCAACAGTTCTATTTCGATCGCCGTTCGATAGTTACGTATAAAGTCATTCTACTATTTCTTAAGCAAAGTTGAAACCGAATCGCAACTGAATCGTAACGGGAACGTAACAGCGCTTAACCTGTGTTACCAACCAGCCAAATAGTATGTTTTAATAATACCACAGAAAAAAAAGTTGAATCTAAAAATGTTACTAAATACGAATAAGTGTCACAAAAAGTGTTTCTTAATACAAAATCGTAACTAGACCATACATAAGCTTTTTTCTTGTATATTTAATTGTTACACATACAACAATTCAACTTTTTAAATAATAAAAACTCAGAAGAACGTTTCGTTTTAAGGCCCTTGCTGGCCGAAGCTGTGAAACGAAACGTTTCGTATGTCAAAGACTAAGTTAATGTAAACAAACAGCGGGAATCAAAAACTTACTTTTATTTTTTATTGTGTGCGAGTTCATCAAAAGGTTGATTTACGGGGAGTTTCGTTCTAAATATTACGGATAATTTATTAATTAAATATAACATCTCACGATATACCGATAACAAGGTAAGTTTACAACTTTCAAGTTGATGAATTATCTATTCTTTAAAAATACCAATATGACAATACCTAATAACAATAATTTTCTATCCATTTCAGTTTTGGAATGATTATAAATGTAGGGTGCAGACCAAACTAGCCCAAATAAACAGAGACTAAGGGTACTGGGGGTGAGCCTAGCAGGGCACCACAGTTAAGCACTCTAGAGGAAAGAGTTGCTGCCCTTTTAGGAAGGGTCGGCCCACTTACTGGAGTGCGGCAAGATCCAGATATTGAAACTGAGGTGATTATATATTTATCAATCATGTAATAATTATACCTACTTATTCCAAAAATTCAATTGTGTGTCTTAGCCATGCTTTTTTTTCTTTTACAAAGAGCTTGTTAATGCTGAAGAGATGGAAGTGGAAAAGGATGTGGAACGGCCAGCAACTCACCCATTTTGTGAGTAATAGGCATTAAACCTTTATAAGTAGGTATTGGTATTTTATTAGCCATTTATTTATTAACAATTTATTCATTATTTGTTTCAGAGATTTATCTATGATCCCAGAGAGTACTGAAGCACCCGCAAATAGGTCACCAGCCACACAAGACTCAGCCGAACAGTGACTCTTGAATCTCAGCCGACAGACAGTTCACGTCATGTGGAAGGAAATAATCAGCCAGCTGACCAAGGCTCTCTACATTACCACAAACAGGTTCTCATTATTAAATTACTTTATCATATTTTCTATTAGAAGATCATTACTTGACTGGCTTGTTGGTGTAGTGGTTGCAAGCGCTACTGCTGTGCATGCAGTCTTGGGTTCGATTCCCAGGTCTGGCAAAGTGTTAAATATTGGGTTTTTCTATGTGGAATTTCTCAGTAGCAGCCCGGTACAACACCTCTGCCCAACCCTTCGGGAAACAAAGCTAATCATTTTAAAACGTGTTTCAATAAAAAGCAGTATTATGGACAAGTTTGAGACAGTCGTAAATGCTTTTTTATTTCTTAAATCTAGTAAGTAATTATAAAAATACAAACTAAATTAAAAAAAATTAAAGTCAAAAAGTATTTCAGTGATCCACTTCACACTAGGTACATACCAAATTTCAAAGCTCGATAAATACCACAAAAGGGCCCAAGGCTTATCAAGTGTAATGCACTTGAAATCCCTTGGCTCACTAAGAACCAACATGAAGATACTTGAAGTGGTGTGCAAGGTGCGTGCTCTCACGCCGCACGCATTCCAAAACAAAAAACCGGTCAAGAGCGAGTCGGACTCGCGCACCGAGAGTTCCGTTCCGATTTCTGAAAAATTGTGGTATTTAGAGACATCGTTTTATTTTTCCTGTAATCTTTACATAAACTTCTATCACATAGTAGAATAATTTCAGATTTTTCTCTTTGCAAACTTCGGAGATAAGGGGGGGGGGGGGGGGGGAAACGGTTTTTTTTTTTACATTTTCCATCAAAAGTCGAAAACTATGCGGCCTAAAAAAAAGAAAAAAATTGTTGAGAATGTGCAAACAGCGCTCTTTCAATATGATAGCCCACATGTTTTAGTAGCCCCACTTTGAATTTTTAAGACCCCCTTTCAGTCCGTGTTGCAAAAAATATAAATATTTTTATTCCTTTCTTATTTGCAAAATAGTTGGGTAAACGTCATTATTTATTTATTTTATTTATTTATTTAACTTTAATTAGCACGGTTAAAAACCAATTACAATAATTAAAGACACATATAGATACACAGAAAACAAAATTTGTAAAAATAAAAAACAATCAAAAAATTTGCAATAGTACCTTTCACGAATCCCTCTCACAGTACTTCTGACATGCCAATAATATCTTCGTCCATTCATCCGCAAACAGATCGTTTGTTGGATTAGAATCCAAGAGATCATTAAGTGCGGCCAGAGTGCGAGGTACTGGGGACTGAGCACGCGCAACAGTGCGACATGGGGGCACAGCAAACAGCCTGTGTTTTCTGCCGCGGCAGTAATTGTCTGGGACGAAGAGGCGAGCCAGGACAGCATGCAGATCAGGCTAAAACTGTTCCAAATTTCAAGTTGATAGCATTAGTAGTTCTTGAGATATCCAGCTGTGACAGACAGACAGACAGACTGAGTCACACCATAAGGGTTCCTTTTTACCATATTGGTACGGAACCCTAAAAACAAACAAGAAATAGAGAGTTATTTTTCTGATGATTATAATTTACATCTTCTGGTTTTTGTTAATAACTATAACTAAATACTTTTATAGGTAACACGGCAGCTCTTGATGAAGCAAGGGCAACCATAGCCCGCATTGAAGAGAGGCGTACGCGTAACTGAGGAAATGGTGGCTACTGCAGCATTAAAATATGTCCAATACTATGACTAACTTCTCTACTGCTATGACCGGCATCTCTAATGCTTGCTATGACTGGCATGGCAGAAAGTCTGCGCACGAGTAACTGATTGGTTGTATAGTTTAAAAATTATGTAATTATTTTTCCACACACAAACATCACGCCTGTATTCCCCGAATGGTTGGGCAGAGGTGTACCTGTTAATTAAATAGTACACCCGCATTTCGCCAGTTATGTTTAACTCCCAGGTAATAGGGGGCGAGCCTATTGCCATTACTAAGGTACCAAAACTGAAATCGCGATAACAAAATCAGCTGTTCCTTACACTTATGTTCGCAAAAACTCGTCAAAATGTAGAGAACAGCTGTTTTTTTTTTTCGCGATTGCTGTTTTGGTCCCATAGTAAAAGTTGATCATAACAAAAAGTACAATTAATCCTTAAAAGAGGTTGTGCTTAGATATTAACTATAATAAGTAAATGTTGTTTTTGTTTCAGACTGATTGTTAATGAAAATTTGACTGTGAAGATAAAATAGATCAACCAAATTTCAGATTATCTGTTTACTTATTAGGTTTGTAATGAGGCTGACTTTAATAAAAATAAATAACGCTATCATAGGTACCTAAATTACGTTTTATTTATTTAAACCCAAAATAAAAGCATTAATTTCAATAAAATCATGCTGAATGTTTGAATGTTACTCAGGGAAGTTGCATTTTCCAAAGTGTAGATTCCTATGGACTACAGAGAAGAAAGGGCAAGAGATGACAGAGATGATGAGTAAGAATAATCCTATCAAGAATAACCTGTTCAGGTTAAATTCTGACTCAGTCACTAGTAAAAAAGGAATTAGTAATGGGTACAGTGTTCTGTATATAAAAGGTTTCAACTTTTATTATCTCCTGATCCATTTGTTAACATTTTCATCAGATGCCTACCTAGACCTACTTTTGGAATAGACCTATACTAGAAAGGTTTAGGTAGATAAATAAAGGTAGGTAAACAATCTTGATGTGACTTTTTACACAAACACATATTAGGTAAACAAATGATTTAGTAATCATTATTGTTGTATTTCCATTGGTTTTTAGTTGCATTTTATTTTTAAACTGAGGTTTTAAAATAAAAAAGATAAACATATTTAAATAAGTTACCTACATAACCTTTCTAGTACTAGTAGCTACTCACAATTACAAAATTTTATACAGCTAAAAATTTACAAAACTGATAAGTAAGTAATGAGTAACGAATGACACTTATTTAAATTTCTAACATAAATTCTATTTATTTATTGCCTTGAAGCCCACAAGCGTTGCACCAAAGCTGCTTGGTAATTACGCCCTTGCTCTAAAAGGTAATTCGGACGTCGCCCTGACCCACGATTTTCAGAAATTAATCTGGCTGCATCATCTTTTTCCTCACGCTCCTGTTCTATAATTTCTGGTCCTCACTGTCCAGCTCCAGTCTAAAACAATAATGGAGTCAATATTATAGAACACATAATCACATTGTAACACAGTACATTAAAACGATAGTAACTAGGTATTTACCTACCTTTGTTTCCGTATCAATACCGTCAGAGCGAAGATTGACGGGCTTGCGAGGACTTCAATCAAAGCTCTTACGAGGTCTTCAGAGTGGAGAGTCGGTAGACTGACGATGCGTAAGGTCAAAAGGATTATTGCTTATATCTATTCTTGAAGATACATTTCTTGCTTACTATTCCAACGTCAACCTCATGGCAGGACAAGTCAAGTTCAACGAAATCCATATAAAACATCATTATTTTTAAGGAAAAAACGAAAGCAATCCTAGATCGATTCGGAAAAAGTTACACTTTACCAACTTATGTTCGACCACTAATTTTGACAGATGAATCGCTAAAGTTCAGCTTTGGTTCGATTCAAACTAGTGTCAAAGTAATAGTAGAATGAGATGATACGTCACGCTCACGTTCGATTTTGTTAGCAGAATAGATTTTGACATTGTTTCGGTCGATCGTTGGCGTCAACTGAAACGTAACCGCAATTGGATCGGTGTTGATTAGTAGAATGAGAAAACGCTTATAAGCCGTGATTTAGCTGCGATTCTATTGCGATTTTTGAACAATTTTGTTAGTAGAATCGGCCCCCAGATATTTCACACGGGCGCATTGACACTCATTTGTTGTCACCGGAACAGTTATCGTATCAGCTGAGCATCATCACTAGCCAACTTAATGGTAAACTTACGTTACCAGTGGATTTTAAAAATATCAAGGACTTGTATCGTTTACTTAAAGTGTCAGCTAGAGTCTTCTCAAACTACTTAATCATCGAAATCAAGGTTCCACTCCTAAGCAATGAATTGTTTGAGTTAAACAAAATCATATCTATTTCGCAAAAGAGAGGACTACAGTATTATCATCTCATTCCATCGGTACCATTCATAGCGTACAATCTACGCAAGGATACAGCATTTCTTCTATCAGAAGCAGACCTACAATCATGTACTCATGTTCCCAACGATATCTTGTTATGCTCATTAAACATGCCCATTTACGATCTAAACATAAAGCAGTCTATCTGTGAAATCAAAATCTTTAATCAAAAACAACTATGCCACTCCGTAAAATCGTCATGTGAAGAGCAATGGATCAAATTGCACAGGCCAAACACCTGGTTGTATACATGTTGCTCGGAATGCCAAGTGCGCATAATTTGCGCCAACGGAGTCACAATGGTCAACCTCGTCGGCAACGCGATTATTACCCTAGGTCAAGGTTGCACATTGAAAGGGGATACCTTTAGTATTTATGCTCATAATAATTTCATCAATCATTTAAATATTCATCATCACATCGAAGTCCCAGAGGTGTCTGTGCTAAACGACGACACGGTTGGCGCAGTGGTTGAGCAATTGACTGCTGCGCAGCATGTCGCGGGTTCGATTCCCGCACGGAACAAATATTTGTACGACCTACAAGTATTTGTTCCGAGTCTGGGTGTTTTCTATCTATAATATGTAGGTATGTATTTACAAAAAAAAAATGTATATAAGTAGTTTATCAGCCATCTCGTTACCATAACACAAGCATTAGGTTGCTTAGCTTGGGACTAGATGGCGTTGTGTGAAATGTCCAAGGATATTTATTTATTTATTTATTTTTAAACAAAATCATGAAAACGTCTGCACCAGAGAACTTCAGCGTGACCGAAGATCATCATATCATTTGGAATCAATTAAGGGCTCAGATTGACGAGGTTAAGGAACAGTCGTCTACAGATCTGAGCATTCACGACATTCATCACTATACTGTGTTGTACATCAGCATAGCTTTGGTTATCATCTTGGGTGGAGTCGTCGTGTGTTTCATCAGAAAACATCGAATTACGGACAGAGTACCAGCGTCGCCGGCCCCCCAGGGCCAGGAGGCTGTCTGGGTGGGGCCAGTGACGGCCGCGCCGGCGGACACAGTGCCGGTGGCATCACGTTTAGCGGAATCAGTGCAAAAGTGTAGTGAAGTGTTTACGATTAGTGGTGTAGATAGGGCTACCTCGCCAACGTTTCTGCGTTCAGTACACTTACAAGACTGCGATAATTAAGGACATGTGTATCTTAGAATAGTCATTTAAATTAATGTTTTATCGCATTTGTATCATTATCAGTCTATTATCATTTTCTTATTTAATCATATCAACTTATTGTAACTTCAATTATCTGCCATGTATCAATCATTTCAGTTGCCCTATTTGGGCCGGCAGGATGTACGGAACCGTACATTACTTTAGCGACTTACGCGCCGTGCATTCTGCACTCGCAGCATTTGTACATAAATATTGTGTAAAAATATATTTCATTAAATCAGTGTTTTACGAACATTCAAAGCGGTCGGTTTTATTTCATCATCTCAATAGAATCGCCCCGTTATCATATCGCTAAGTGTAGGGATCCCCTACAACAACTGACATACGAACATTGCAAGTTAAATATAAGCTTGTAAAAAGGAACATTTGAAACTAACGAAAGTAGAGCTTCCCCGTAACAAGTCGCCCTATAAGAAACGCAGTTGATTTATTCTTATTTATTTTCAGCCAATCAGCGTGGGATCTAATCCTACTGAGCCATCTAATTGGCTGGCCCGACGAGTGCTGCGCAGCACGTCGTAATAAGATTGTTGCTAGCCGCGACTCCTGCTGAAGTAATTCCGTTGTTGTGTACGTATATTAGGTTTAATTTATGCGATGCAATACCTACATGATTTCGTCAAATAATTTTTCAATACTCTTCCTCGAAAACTGGATCTTATCGCACTACGATTAGGTTCACAATGCAATGTATTTCACACGCGTGCGATTTTCATTTTCCAACACATGTGCGTGAGTAAAAATTGCCATAGATAACTTATACATATATACTTAGTCCAAATTCGTTCAATGCCTCTAATCACAACTGTCTATTCGGACGTGAATGTTTTTTTTTAATCTCGGCAAAGAGATAATATGCGTCTTTGCAGCGTTAATATTTTTTGAATATTTAAATAATGTTTATAAAAACAACCTCGCCTACGGCTCGAGTGTTAATTCCGCCTCGAATGCAATAACAAACATTCTCCACTTGTATCAAAATGTACTATATGTTACAATGTTCTGTATCTTAAGTAGGCACTTAGGTAGGTTTAAACAAACAACAAATAACACGAGGGGTGTTGCTGCGTCCCGTCGGTCCATCCAATGCCTTCATTTACCACTAACTAGCTTTTGCCCGCGGGAAAATATCCCACGGGAACGTGCTACCGGGAATTCCTTCCTTATTCCTTGTCTACATTATAAAGGGAACCTCTGTGCAAAATTTCAGCTTTCTAGGTCCAAGGGTTTGCGCTGAGTGTTGATGAGTCAGTCAGTCAGGACTTCTCTTTTTATTTATACAGATAGATTTAAATTGCAAAGGTTCTGCAGAGTCTTTACTTAAAGAAAACGTTTCAGTTTGTGATTCTGAGTTTAAATTCCAATATGTTACCTGTAGAGACATAATTAAAACCTTTCACACGTTAAATATTAAAAAGACTGCTGATCTATGGGGTAATTCTGTGGACGTTGCTAAATCAATTATAAACATTGTAGCACCTACTTTAGCAGTTATTTTTAACAATTGTATTGACCGTGGTGAGTTTCCTGATCTTATGAAATATAGTAAAATAATACCGTTGTTTAAATCGGGTAGTACATCTGACCCTACTAATTATAGACCTATTTCAGTGCTACCTACTTTTAGTAAAATTTTTGAAAAAGTTATTTTAGATCAACTGCAAAGATTTTTTAATAAACATAAATTATTACATAACAAACAGTTTGGTTTTACAAGGGGTCGTTCGACTACTGATGCCGGTGTTGAACTTTTAGGTCATGTTTATAATGCATGGGAGGATAAATGCGATGTTTTGGGCATTTTTTGTGATTTGTCCAAGGCATTCGACTGCGTTCTTCATGAAACATTAATCAGGAAACTGCATCACTACGGAATCCGGAACGCCTCTCTGGATCTTCTCACTTCTTACTTAAGTGATAGGATTCAAAGAGTTGATGTTAACGGGAAAAGATCACCCGGATCCGTAGTAACAATGGGGGTCCCCCAAGGCTCAATTCTTGGCCCTTTTTTGTTTCTTATTTATATTAATGACTTGCCTTACCTCATAAAGGATAATCATGATATAGTGTTGTTTGCAGATGACACTTCACTTTTATTTAAACTCAAACGTCAGCAGCTGGTTACTGACAATGTAAATAGCGCCCTCGCAAAAGTAGTTAACTGGTTTAATGTTAATAACCTACTTCTTAACGAGAAAAAAACTAAGTGTATTAAGTTCACTATACCTCATGTAAGACAAGTAAAAACTAGTGTTCTCATAAAGGGTGAAGAGTTGATTCCCGAAGATACCACAGTGTTCTTGGGCATAACTTTGGATGCCAAACTTCAATGGGGCCCCCATATAGATAAATTGTCGAAAAAGCTTAGCGCTGCAGCATACGCCGTTAGGAAAATTCGTGATTTAACTTGCTTAGAGACAGCCCGTTTAGTTTACTTTAGTTATTTTCATAGTGTGATGTCGTACGGTATTCTGTTGTGGGGAAATGCCGCCGATATTCAGACAATTTTTGTTTTACAAAAAAGGGCTATTCGTTCAATTTACAAATTAAGTCCCAGACACTCCCTCAGAGATAAATTTAAAGAAATTAATATAATGACTGTGCCTTCTCAGTATATCTATGAAAATCTTTTGTATGCTCATAAAAATATCAATTTGTTTAAAAAATACAGTGACGTCCATAATGTGAATACTAGAAACAAACACAAATTTGTTGTTCCTACAACCAGGCTGAAGAAAATAAGTGGTTCGTTTAGTTGCCAATGTATACGTTTTTATAATAAACTACCTAGCCACATTCAAGAACTAAGCCTTAATAAATTCAAAAATTGTATAAAGCGGAAACTTTGTCAGAAAGCCTTTTATACTGTCAAAGACTATATTGAGGACAAAAAGGCTTGGGTTTGAGCTGCTCCAATAAATTTACACTATTAATGTTGATTTAAATACCTTTTTACATATTCTATACAATGACATGAATATTTTGTTTGTTATACTATTTTTAATTATTGTGAATGTGAAGACTACGTGGATCATTGTTTTTTATTTATTTTATCCTTTTCTCAGTTTTAGTTATAGTCTGACAGTTTGAGTAATTTATGCGGCCTACCCAAATGTCTTTTCTTTGGTATTGTTCGTCGAATCGTTAAGCTCCTTAAGTTTTGAGTTGAGCTGCACGATTACTGACAAATGCGTGCACTGACTGGACAGGTCCACTCAATCTGTGTGGTTCTTTCATCAAAAGACCATTTCTGACTGCAATCTACATGGTCTTCACATGATCTGACCAAGATTATGTCTGGACTTTAAAAGAGACTGTGACCTCTGAGTTTGTTTCGGCGTTTCTTCTCAGAGTAGTCAGATAGGAAACGTCGAACTCATCTAGTTTAAAAAAAATATGTTTGACGTGTAAAAGTGTTTGTACAAACCTACTTACAGAAAATAAATCATTTATCATTTATCATTTATTATGGTACCCACAATGACTGAAATATGGTCGACGGTGTAGCGGTGGTCCATTTGATGAAATGAAATGAAATGAAATGAAATGAAATGAAAATGAAATGAAATTAAATGAAATTGTTTATTCTGTAAATAGGATATCGAAATCACTTTTACACGTCATATTTTTTCAAATGGAAATTGCACATCCAATTCTTACAATAAACTTTGCTATATTTTTTATTTAAATTGCCCAATTTCAAAATACTACTCGGGGCACCTACTCACTATGTAGGGTGGGTAGTGATCCCCCTGTGGTCACATCAGTCGGTATTACGATTCCAACTTTATTGAATAACTGAGATGCATTGTATGCCCGTAATTCCACGAATATCTGCACAGCCTCAGTCGACACAATCGACCTAATGGCAGATTAGTGCAATAAGGTCTTGAAAAGCAAGTTTATCTAGGCCACATCTTCATAGTAATGTTGAAAAGTATTGCTTAAATCTCGCAAACAAAGACCTCTTTCATCTCGTAAGCGTCTATTCTTTATGAAAATATTCTGAATATATTCAGCGGCGTGTAAACGTTCGTTTCATCTTGTATGTCATTATTTGCTCGTACTTTTACAACATTCATGTGCTCTCGTTCCACGCGCTTATCATTCAGAACATAGCACTTATTAGTTATAAAATGTTCTGGAAATAAAATTAAAACAACTTGGAATATTATTAATTCAGAAACGGGAAGAACGACAGTTCGGAATCGTGACTTCCATCTAAAAGTCAATGATGTAGATATTAAGGCAGACGTGGAGGTGGCTACTGAGTTTGAAAATTTCTTCACTAATATTCCCATTTTAACAACCAAAGCTCTGTCATCGTCGTCCTCCACTTCTGCTTACTCAATACTAAAAGAATGTGTACCAGAATGTGATAAACACTTTAAATTCGCAATTGTTACTGCTAAAGACGTTATAGATTCTTTTAAAGATCTCGAGGTAAAAAAAACTGCTGACCTTTGGGGGTTATCAGTACATACCATGTCTTCAATAATTGATATTATTGCACCCTTTTTATCAATTGTTTTTAACTCTTGTATTGCATCTGGTGTATTTCCTGATCTGATGAAACTTAGCAAAGTGATTCCACTGTTCAAATCTGGCAGCCCGACTGATCCCACTAATTTTCGGCCTATTTCGATATTACCTACATTGAGCAAAATCTTTGAAAAAATAATTTTAAAACAAATGTTAGGACATTTCAATACACATAATTTACTTCATCTGAAACAGTTTGGTTTTACAAAGGGTCGTTCAACTACAGACGCGGGCGTGGAATTACTGAAGAGCATATTCGAGGCCTGGGAGGAGTCGCAGGATGCTCTTGGCATTTTCTGTGACTTGTCCAAGGCCTTCGATTGCGTAAATCATGATACACTCATCAGGAAGCTGTACCACTATGGTATAAGGGACAGGGCTCTCGACCTTCTGACTTCTTATCTTAACAACAGAATTCAAAGGGTAGATGTTAATGGCAAGAGATCTGCAGGATCTGCGGTCACTATGGGCGTTCCACAGGGTTCAATTCTGGGTCCTTTCTTGTTTCTTATTTATATAAATGACTTACCTTATCACATAAGGGACAATCACAAGATTGTATTATTCGCAGATGACACTTCCCTCATTTTTAAAATCAAACGTCAGTTAGTCAACTTTGAACAAGTTAACGATGCACTCTCTAGGGTTGTCCATTGGTTTAATGTAAATAATCTTCTCCTGAATGAAAAAAAGACTAAACTAATCAAATTTTCAACGCCAAATGTCAGGCAGCTAACTACCAATGTTCAACTTAATGGAATAGAGTTGGACCCTGTTGAGTCGACGGTTTTTCTTGGAATAACCATTGACGGTAAATTGCAATGGGGCCCACACATAGAAAAATTGTCAGGAAGGCTTAGTTCGGCCGCCTATGCTGTTAAAAAAATTCGACAGATAACTGATGTGGATACAGCCAGAATTGTTTATTTTAGTTATTTTCATAGCCTTATGTCTTATGGGATTCTTCTCTGGGGAACCTGTGCGGGCATTAATACTATCTTTGTTTTACAGAAAAGGGCTGTTCGAGCCATTTACAATCTAGGTCCAAGGGATTCCCTTCGAGAGAAGTTCAAGGAAATAAATATTCTGACTGTAGCCTCTCAATATATATTTGAAAATCTATTGTATGTACACAAAAATATATCCAATTTTAAGAAGATGTCCGATATTCATAGTTTAAATACTAGGAATAAACACAATCTTGCTATACATCGCACTCGTCTCCACAGAGTAGGCAACTCGTTCATGGGTCAATGTATATGCTTTTACAACAAACTTCCCATTGACATTCGAAACTTGCCCATTAAACGATTTAAAACCTGCATTAAAACCAAACTTTGTAAAAAGGGCTACTATAAAATTTCTGATTATTTAGAAGACAAAAAAGCTTGGGTTTGAGCTATTCAATCAACTTTGTAATATATATAATACCAAAACTCATTATAATAAATAAAATGACAAACCTTTGTTAAAAAATTAATGTAAATTGTTAAAAAATTAAAATTATTGTAAATGTGAGCACTATGTGGATCATTTTTTTTTCTTTTTTAGTTTTATTGATGGTCTGATATTTTTGAGTACTTTATGCGACCTACCCAAACGTCCTTTCTTTGGTATTGTTCGTCGAGTTATTGAGCTCCTGAAATCCTGAGTTGAGCTACACGATTGTTGACAAATGCTTGCACTGACTGGACAGGTCCACTCAAATTTTTATGGTTCTTTCCTCAAAAGACCATTTCAGACTGGATCTACATGGTCCTCACATGATCTGACCAAGATTATGTCTGGACTTTAAAAGAGACTTTGACCCCTGAGTTTGTTTCGCCATTTCTTCTCAGGGTAGTCAGATAGGAAATGTCGACTTCATCTAGCTTATTTAAAAAAAAAAAAAAATTATGACGTGTAAAAGTGATTTCGATATCCTATTTACAGAATAAACAATTTCATTTCATTTCATTTCATTTCATTTCATTTCATTTCATTTCATTTCATTATAAACGTTGTTGGAATAATTGTAGAATATTTTATGTTGCCACTGGGAGTAGGGTGATGTGGGGTAGACTCTTTACATTATACAAGCCTAATTATATGGGATATCTGAAACATATACACCACTAATTATATGGGATATCTGAAACATATACACCACTAATTATATGGGATATCTGAAACATTATACAAGCCTAATTATATGGGATATCTGAAACATATACACCACTAATTATATGGGATATCTGAAACATATACACCACTAATTATATGGGATATCTGAAACATTATACAAGCCTAATTATATGGGATATCTGAAACATATACACCACTAATTATATGGGATATCTGAAACATATACACCACTAATTATATGGGATATCTGAACCATATACACCACTAATTATATGGGATATCTGAAACATATACACCACTAATTATATGGGATATCTGAAACATATACACCACTAATTTTTAATTAGTACAAATACTTAAAGGGCTTATTATAGAAGGTTTTGTTATTATATGTAAAGTCTCAATAAATAATATTCATAAACAGCAAAGTTATTAGCGTTTGTTTCAATCCCAAAATGTCACTCAATTTATGGAAATACTAAATATTGTACAGGCTATTCGTAGTAGTATTCATTAAACTTCAGTGATTCGGCCGAGAGATTACACTATGATTAACTTTTAGTAGCACGGACATGTGCTGCCATCTTACACTATTTTAGAGCAACAATTCAAAAACTATTTTATGTGCCCTAATGTGGGTAGGTATCTCATACACGTTTTGTGTGGTTGCCATCGCGCACGTCATTTTCTAATCGTAAATTAGTTAATTGAGTTTTTTGGACTTTTTAGTGGTATTTCATAATATATATCAGTGGTATTTTTTTATAATATGTATATCATGGGAAAACCAAAACGCTACGTCGAGGAGGAGTATTTAGATCGGAAAATCTGAAAATTGGAGAAAAAGATGTCTCGTGTTCGTCGTAAGCAACGGGAAAGGAGTTACCACATAGTTCGGATTTCAAACAGAATCAATATTCTGTAGAGATCAGTACCAAGAGGAGGCTCCGCAAAACGAAGGTCGGTAACATTTTAAATTTCGAATAATGAAAACCTCGCTGGCCGGCAGGCGGCGCCCGCGCCGCGCCCTGCGCCACCAGCACTTCTCGGCCTTGACCTACTTCATAATAACAATTATTCGTTGCTACAAGTCCCCTCTTGTTCAGTAGTCAGTAGCGCCCTAAGCCTAGGTTCGACTCCCACTATGGGACGCCCTTGGATGTGCTACTTAAATAATTTTTTTGTAAGGCGAGAGGCCCTTCTGGCCCCGCCGACGCCCGGTTAAGCAAAAAAGGTTCCCAGAACCAATTGCGAGAACGCCCTTATCAAAAAAAAAAAAAAAAAATGTTTGAATTATCTACTTATTTTTATATATTTGGTGCCTATGGAGTTTAGTCTGTAAGGCTAATACCCACCTATAATGTACTTCAGTACAACCTGTAAGGATGAACGCTGTATAATTAGGTAGCATCAAAATTTTTAGAACATAGTCCGGCAGATTATGTCATGAATTCGTACTTACATTTCTATTATAGACTGATGTACAATTTTACTCTAGAGTACAAACCGTGAGTTTGTATCAAGAAACTGTGACTGTGCGTAAGATTCTAGAACATAGTCCGGGAGATTATGTCATGAATTTATACTTACTGTTAATGACTGATATTCAATTCTAGAGTACAAACCTTGAGTTTGTATCAAGAAATTGTGACTGTGCGTAAGATTCTAGAACATAGTCCGGGAGATTATGTCATGAATTTATACTTACTGTTAATGACTGATGTTCCATTCTAGAGTACAAACCGTGAGTTTGTATCACGAATTTATGAAAAACTGTCAGTCTATTGTTTTCAAGAGCCCCACATGAAGTTACCATTATATCTAATTCAACTCCACCTCCAAAGCCCATGAACCGATGTCCGCGCCGATAGACTACCCGAGGCTACTTCCACACCCACTTCCGCAGATGTACCGCCTCTAGAACATGCGTCTACGGGAAGTATCCAAGAGTTAGAACTATAGTTAGGTAGTTATTTTGTATTTAATTGGAGAAAAGCCGCAGGTGCACTTATATTCTGGTTAGTGGTATAAAAAAAAAAAAGAACCGTCAATTTAAAATTAGCTCAGGCTCCAACACTTAATCCTGAAATCAGAGAAGCGACTAATGAATGTGCCTATGAAGGCACCTTGCAGAGCGACAACATATTGGCTGACAAACAGAAGGTATTATCTTAAATGGCAGACATTAAAATCCCTTAGTGCCAGCAAACTTTTATGTCACACACATCACAGTGAGACACAAACAAAGAGAAAGTTTTTGCTATCCTGCCTTAACAAAGAAATTAAGCCTAAAGTAAAGAACCACTTACTATTCGATAATGATCTCCAAGATAATTTAAAACCTATGAAAGCCATTATAAGAGCAGGCACTGAGTTAAAACCTACAGCTGCCAAGCCGCAATTGCCATCCAAAAACATTCAACCAAAGGAAAAATGTCGAGGGCTTTAAACTGGAGGGGCCACCGCCGCAGTCGCAGCTTCGCCGCATGCCGCCGACACAGACCGCAACGGTTGTGGGCGCAAGCAACTACCTACGCGCCGTGCGACGGATCGCCGTGTTCCGCGGCAACACAACCAGACTTCACGTTGTCGCTAGCCGAAGCGGACAATACCAACACACAGGCGGGTAAATTAAAGACGTTCATAATAATTGGTCGCAAATCACAAATAATCTGAAATGTTAACTTTCGTTAACGGTTCGCAAATTCCGATTTCGAACAATATATAATGGATGGCTGGGATAGCCATCCATTATCCATATAATAATCCTAAGTCTGATGCAGATGAACTGCTCATGATTAAAGAAATTAATAATCTACTTAGTACGAGTATTGGTGCCATAAATCATATTATGTGAACCATGTGATGATCAATTCTTATCAAATATTTTCCGTGTTATGTAAAGTAATGAGACTCATTTTAGATCTTAGTTACATGTATTCTAAGTTCTATTAACCTTAAAAGGATGCATCTTTTGCTATCAATGTTCACATATATTCTAGAATGTTTCTGCGATTTTGTTGGTTGGAGAAGCTGTACGAATTTAAAGTTTTACCTTAAAGCACCTTACTTACGTGTTTACAAAAATTATGCGTCTCGTAATGCAAATTCTGCATAATCAAGGCTTATTACACTACTGCCCAAAAAAAAGAGTGTAATGTTTTCAGGGTTCATTGTCCGTCATTTATTTAAATGATCTGTGGTTATTCGGAAACACTTAGGGTTATAAACATAATTTTGAAATTATACGAAAATCTCTTCAATCATTAGGTTTTACAGTAAACCTAAAGAAGAGTGTTAGTACCTATAACTAACCGAACTGCAACATTTTTTGTTTTGTTTTAAATTCCGAAAATCTTACGATTCGCATTCGAGTAGAAAAGAAACGTACAATCAAGGATGAACTTTTACATTTCTCTAACTTAAAAATTGCTCATTTGATAGGCTTGTTGACATCAATTTGCCCAGAAACGCAATACGGCTGGCTATACACAAATCATTTCGAAAGTACTAGTTATCTTAGTTTAAAACAAAAAGATAGAGACCTACAATCAATACGTTGATGCACCTGTTTGTTTACGCGAAGACTTTGCCTGGTGGCTTAGTAACATTGACAATTGCGCCAGCCCTATACGATCCAGCGATTATAGGCTGGAAATATACTCAGATGCGTCTCGAACTGGTTGGGGTGTCAGATGCTCAGGCCAGGCGGCCAGCTGACAATGATCTAGCAAGGAACTAAACTAAGGGATTAACTCAGCATATTCATTATTTAGAACTGACGGCAGCATTCTTTGGGTTGAATATCTTCGCCAATATTATCGTAACTGTAAAATATTTTTACGAATTGACAATTCCACTGCAATTTTGTATTTAAATAGGGTGATTTCCCCATTACATTCTATACCTAAGTCGTGACATTTGGCAGTGGTGCGAAGAGCGACGTTAAAAAGTAAGACAGACAGTCTTACTTTCTATAATATTCTAGGGATAACTATATCGCTGACGCGGAAAGCTGCCGCATACATGATGTTACGAGGGAGCTCGCTGACAATACTTTTCAAGTTAGATTCAATCGGCCTAAAATTGATTTGTTTGCGAGTCGATTAAATAAGAAATGTTCCAAATTGGTTATAGGCTATTTAACATGACGCTACGACCCTTAGGAGCCGAGCAAAAAGAAAAATGTCTAAAAGAACGCTGAGCGAAGCGCGCTGAACGAAGTGATAGTGCGGGCGGGCGATGCAACGAAGTGATAGTGCGGGCGGGCGATGCAACGCGGCGGGTGGGGGACGAGGGAGTTTTGTTAAAATGTGGCTGTTGTTTTAGTATATTGTGTATCTTACGACTTCCACGCAAACAAAATCGCGGGGCACAGCTAGTTATCAACAAGAGTGAAGCCTGTCAAGGCAAATTCAATAAATGCAGACATGGAATTTTCTTCCTCGTTCATTCATATTCTTCCTCGTCTTCTTTTATCTTTACCTTTTTAAAATACAAAGCAAGTCTCACAAAAGGCAAAAAAGTAAAACAAACAATTATAGATCACAGCTCTATCAGATGAGATTCAGAAAAAGATTGCTTTCAATTCCATTCAAAGGAACGATGAATGGGACCGAACGACTGAACGAATAATGGAATTCATTCGCGAGCTGATTGACTCGCTCGCGATAACTTTTGGAATAAAACCGACTTTCGGTCGGTCATAAATTTTCTCCGATTAGATTTAACCGACAGTGCGGAAGTTAGTACGTATGTTGAATGACAACTTTGCAAATGCTCGACCCAGTTAAGAGTTTGGCTTACAATTTAATTGAGTTAACCTTTGTGCTTATGATTGTGTGTATGAGTTTATTTCACAAATATGGAGGCCGTAAAAATGTACTTAGAGTTTTGCAAAGTGGATATAACGGAGTTATCTTTGAACGTAACATTATTATTGTGTATTCTCTATAATATTGTGGTGAGAAAATAAACATTTATCTTATCTTATCTTATTAACCTAATTATTTCTTAGCCAACCTAGTAATTATTCAAATAGCTAACTTTATCCAATCACACTGTGTTACCGCATCCCGTCACCCAAGTTCGCCGAAGTATCCTACAAGTTCTCTTGAAAATTTGAAACTAAGAGAACCAAGAGTGGCGTTTCCATAAACAACTTTTTCTACATTTACGAGTATGTCCTGAGTATCCTCTATGATTGCTAGAAGCACCTCATTCGGATCATGTCATCCCCACTCACAGGAATAGTTTCGTTCGGCAAAGCATTGTATTGCATTGCATTGCCTCGCTTCAGCACTCGTATTCATGTCATACCCACTACTCTTCAAGCGATCAAATACTTCACTATCACCGACAACTGAATCCCAACTTTAATTCGTAGAAGGGAAGGTGTATATTGGTATGACAGAGGTTTATTTAGACGGGAAACATTGATTGCTTGGCGATTAAAAAGTGGAATCGGTCGTTTTATGCACGAGTCCGTGCGTTGTTGTGATGAACGTTTAGAAGCACGTATTGATTGTGGAGTGGAATGGACCCAAATTGATGATTGGTTTTCAGTTTTAAATATTTTGTAGACAAGCTTTTGGAAAAGCGACAACAACTTCAATATTTTCGCTTTCCCGACTACTTTTCCAGCGTCCATTTTGTCAATATTCAATCAGTTGATTTGAACAAAAGAAGTAATGTTGAGGTTTTTATAAGATCACGATAGATGCTTTTATCTGCCAATGATGAAACTCTTGGGTTCACCGCACTACAAAGGACTGCTTAAAAGGCTGTTCACTTGTGGCGATACTTTAGTTCGTCCGGCGCAGTCTGAGAGATAAGTCCTACCAATCTTGCTGACTGCTAAAATGAGATGAAACATTTTTTTCTAAATTATAGTTAAGCACATTTTACTAGAGCTGTTATAGATAGATACAGATCTCTTTATTGAATATCACACAAAAGAAAATAAGTTACAGAACGGCTTAAAATCGTTTACATTTCAGTGATATTTTATAGAACAAGTGTATAATTTTTTTTATAACACATTTGCTCGTAAAGGGTCTCTTATTTCACCAATTTCAATATCGTAACGTATGTCATTACGTACTTGTGCGTTATTGTAATGTAAAAGGCACGAGTTTCTTTTTAACAGGTAAAACGTAAGGTTTATCAAGATGCTCCGTCTAAAACGAACGGTACTTTTTTAAATATTAGCAAAGAGTTTTTATGTCAGAAAAGTGGTCAAGATTTTATGAATAAAATTAACTTTTGGAGATAAAATATAAAAAATAGACATTTAATTCTTTAATTTATTTAATTTTGACAAAAACAAAAAATATTTGTAATACTGGCTGTTTTCGTGCCTTTGCCTTAAAAAAAAAGCGCTGATGCGTTCGCATCGCTAATTTGTGAACAAGTAAAAATTATTCCGCGCGCTTTTTCTTTTCGCTGTATTATTTTTATTTGAAAATGTCGTCAAGTATTGATGAATTTATTAATTCGACACCACCAGAAGTCTCAGAGGCAGCGGAAAAGGCTACTCTAAGCCTCTTGCCCGAAAAATCGACCGATACATGAAAACAAGCAAAGATGCAAATTCATTTTCAAAAAGTGTGTTTTTAAAGATTTATTCGTTTAAGAAAGTCCGAGTTTTATTTATTTCCTCGCAAATATGTTATAAAACGTCGTATGACATACGTGCGCTTTGATAATTACAGCCTCTGCTTTCTTGTAGCACTCGCCTACGGCTCGGGCTAGCAATATCGCCTCTTCTGTAATTTTCAACTTACCGCACTTATATCATAATGTACTATAACAAACAACAACAACGTTTTTTTTTAATCTGGATTTAATCTATGACAAGAATCCTTGTCAACACGAATCAAACGAGCTCAAACTCGATAGGGTTGCGTCGATTTATTACTGAGTTCCTGTGGCCACCTTCCGGCTCCATCATCAGATCAGCTCGATGGTACCAAAATATTGCGTTGTCACTAATTTTACATACGTATGCAAAATTTCAGCTCAATCAAACATCGGAAAGGCAAATTTTGAAAAGGACAATTACTTACATACGAACATTGGAAGTTAAATAAAAGCTTGTAAAAACCAACAAATCTTAAAGTCCCGCCCTGCACTATGCCAGGTTTATTATAAGGCAAGTAATGAGGGTCAGAAAGGCTGCTTGCTAAGCCTAATAGGGTTTATAATCCTTTGTAGGGTATGTATAACCGTTCTCATACATATCTACTAAAAAATATAAATGCTCATAGTTTTAGGTAAAAGCAAACATTGAATGAGTTTTTAAAACTACAGACAGGCAAAACTACAGACAGGCAAAACTACAGACAGGCAAAACTACAGACAGGCAAAACTACAGACAGGCAAAACTACAGACAGGCAAAAATGGGACTACCGTAAGTATAAACTAGCTGTTCGCGCTCGGCGTCGCCCGGGTGAATTTCATGTATCTATCTCCAATGGTTTAGGCTGTGTGTTGTCTGTTTTCATACAAAATGCTATTATTGCTGTGCCCACAGGGTCCATAATGATCACATATTTTTAAGTTACCATCTTGTACACAGTTTGGAATGCAAATAAATGATTGAGTATTGAGTAAAAATAGGTACCACATAAATTTCCGACTATTAAGGTGAATTTTCCAAAAAAAATCTGTCATACAAACCTTGTCCTGACAGTTACAAATACATCAAAATGCTGCATCCGTTCTGATGTGATGCGCATACATACATTCGGGAATTGATTTTTATTTATATAGATGCGAAAATGAGTTTGTTTGTTACGCTTTCACGCTAAAACGGCTGAACGGATTTAAATGAAATTTGACACACGGGTAGACTATGACCTGCATTAGAACATAGGGTACTGTTTGTCCGGTAAGTGGTGTGTGGTCCACGGGGGCGAAGGCGCTGCCGCTGGCAACACCTAGTAACATAACGAAAAGTCATCGACTTGGCTTGGTGGGGTACAAGTTAGGTAAATGATTAAACTGCCTACAATACCTGCACCAATATTCAAGCTAACCGTATCGGTGCAGTCCGCGAGGTTGAAGCTGAGCTTTGCATTTGTGTGAGTGCACTTAGATAGTGCAGGTGTGACGTCCGGCATAGAGCGCGACGCGTTCTTTATTTGGTTTAAAACCGGTTTATACTGCTTTTTGGCAATCGGCTTTTATCGGCCATGACCATGTCGCATCGTTGTAAAACGTAAAACGATAAGACAATTTTTTTTTGTCATGGGCTCTCGTATCACTCACACAAATGCAAAGCTCATCTTAGGCCTCAATACTTTTGTTATAAATAAAACCTGTTATTTTTAATGCAGCACCGTGTATTAATTCTGACTTACCTGCCCCACGTCAAATATGACACAGCAAACAAAGAGGCATACATTTAACCCCTGTTCCCACCCCCCTTTAATAAAAACCGGTCAAGAGCGAGTCAGACTCGCGCACCGAGGGTTCCGTTCCGATTTCTGAAAAAGTGTGCAATTTAGAGACATCGTTTTATTTTTCCTGTAATCTTTACATAAACTTCTATCACATAGAATAATTTCAGATTTTTATTTTTACAAACTTCGGAGATAAGGGGGGGGCAACGGTATTTTTTTTTAAATTTTTCATCAAAAGTCGAACACTGTGTGGCCTAAAAAAAAATAAAAATATGTTTGAGAATGTGCAAACAGCGCTCTTTCATATGATACCCCACATGACCTAGTAGCCCCACTTTGAATTTTTAAGACTAATTTTTCAGCCCATGTTGCAAAAAAAATACATATATTTTTATTTCTTTCTTATTTGCAAAATAGTTGGGTAAATATTATCTAAAACTGTTCCAAATTTCAAGTTGATAACATTAGTAGTTCTTGAGATATCCAGCTGTGACAGACAGACAGACAGACTGAGTCACACCATAAGGGTTCCTTTTTTACCATTTTGGTACGGAACCCTAAAAACGACTACATTCCCTCTCTCTCAGCGTGCAGTAATGAAGTTACCGTTTAGCAGGAATATCCATTTACCAGTAATCTACGCCAGTAACGCGTAATAGTCACTGGCGCGAGTAAATTGACTCGCCGGTCGTCAACCCGTAGGTATGTCCAGGATTGAAAGCTATTTACTTGTAGGTATTTAGAGCATGAGTATATTGGTATGGAAATGGCATTTTTAGTAGGTACTTCACCAATTGTATTACAATAACCAAAGCTATTAGTCAATTATTCCTGTATCGTATTGGCACGAGCGTTAGGACAATATAGAGCAGACAGCATGATGATAGCGGAGTTGACCAGCAAGGCGGGCGGGGAAAGTAGATACTATTGTATCTGATCTCACTTCGCTTATACAGGGTGTAAAAAAAGACATACTGTACATCTAACTTAGTAGTTTTGCGCGAAAATTGTTGCTATAAAAAATAGCTATTTTTTTATTGCGCGCAATGTAACGCGAATTCAGGCAAACGGAGTTAAGGCTTCCTGGAAGAAACGGAGTTAAGGCAGATTTCCTGAAAACGATCAAAAATGTGGTTTTTTAAAGCTGTGTATCTCATAAACCGTAAATAATTTTGACATGTAAAAAAATATGATATTTTCAAGTCCTTTTCGCATACAGTGATGGAAGCCAAAACATAATTAAACATACTTTATAACACATTCGCTCGTAAAGGGCCTCTTATTTCACCAATTTCAATATCGTAATGTATGTCATTACGTACTTGTGCGTAATCGTAAAGTAAAACGCACGAGTTTCTTTCTAATACACGTACGGTTTATCATGATGCTCCGTCTAAAACCAACGGTACTTTTTTAAATCTTAAGAAAAAAAAAAAGCAAAGAAAGCAAAGCAAACAGTTTTTATGTCAGAAAAGTGGTCAACATTTTATGAATAAAATTAACTTTGGGATAAAATAAAATTAAAGAATTAAATGTTAAACATTAAACATTCTTTGATTTAATTAATTTTGGCAATAAATTACAACCATTTATCTGTAACAAAAACAAAAAAATATTAATTTACTTTAATAATACTGGCTGTTTTTGTGCCTTTGCCTTTAAAAAAAAGCGCTGATGCGTGCGCATCGCTAATTTGTGAACAAGTAAAAATTATTCCGCGCGCTTTTCCTTTTCGCTGTATTGTTTTTATTTGAAAATGTCGTCAAGTAAGTATGAATTTATTCATTCGACACCGCCAGAAGTCTCAGAGGCAGCGAAAAAGGCTACTCTAAGCCTCTTGCCTGAAAAATCGACCGATAGATACTTACAAGCGGATCAAAATTTCATCGTATGGAAAACAAGCAAAGACGCAAATTCATTTTCAGAAAGTGTGTTTTTAAAGATTTATTCGTTTAAGAAAGTCCGAGTTTTATTTATTTCCTCGCAAATATGTTATAAAACGTCGTATGACATACGTGCGCTTTGATAATTACAGCCTCTAATCGCCTCGGCTGTAATTTTCAACTTACCGCACTTATATCATAATGTACTATTAATGCACCAAAAAAATCTTTAAACATACCTCCTAATAATCTTTAAAAGCTGTTTATCCCTTCATTAGCAATTATAATTATATTTCGTCGCTTCATTCTTCAGATATTTTTAACCACGTAGTACCCTTCCCTTGCGCTAGCAACTACGCACGTCTATTTAGATTATTATTATTATTATTTTTTTTTTTATAAGTTGGTAACACTGTGCTCCACCTCGCCGTGTTGGTCAGTTGTAGCCGTCATTCCTTTTTCGTGCGCAGCAACGAACGGACGTCTTCAACACTCAATAAGTAGTAGGTTAAAATTGTATTTAGGTATCAAGTATGCCGAAGCGAAACGCGGAAGAGAAGATTGAGCATTACAGGAATAAAATACGGAAGTTAGAAAAGAAGGCTCATCGTCGTCGAATAAGAAGTTTTTCGTCATCGGATTCGGAACAAAATCCAAGTAAGTACAATTTTTCATCGTTGGTGTTTTAAAAGTGATAATAAAACGTTAAAATATTACTACTGTGAAGAAAAAACGCCGGGAGGTTGCCCGAGATGGTAACACGATGGCAAAATACCTACCAGTTACTTTACTAAGTAACCCAATAATACCGGGAGGTTGTCCGCGATGGCAACACGAAGGTTAATTATACCGGGAGGTTATCCGAGATGATAACACGATGGATTTAAATAGAACAAACATGGTTTCTATGAACTAGAATCACGTGTAATACTGTTCTTAGGAATTTTTTTCCGTGTAAAGTTATGACTACCCTCATAACTTATAAAAATTGTTACCAGGTCCAAGGGAAACGGGGGACCCCGAGACTGTGGACACCGTGGCAGACTCCGAGCCAGACATATCACCACCGGAACCACCACCGAACGACCTGATTACTGCCCCAGAAGTTGCGATCAATCCACCCTGCGTGGACATCGAAACAACGAATCCCGCTGATCCAGATTTGGATCCAAATATTTTGACGGCATTAGGTGAAATCACAGACGAGACACCGGAGTTTGGCGAGAAAATTCATGAAAATCTCGCAAAAATATGGCTACCTTTGCTAAAAAAGGGTATGACAAAAGAAAATAGGGAGGTACTTTTGAGGAATTACCTCATACCCGAAAACTGTCCGTTACTTCAAGCGCCAACGCTTAACCTTGAGGTTTCTGCGGCCATACCAGAATCTGGTAGATTTCGGGACAAGAAATTGACCACTAGCCAACAACAACTGGGACTGGGCATTACTGCTGTCAATAGAGGTTTACACTTGCTGGTAAATAATGAAAGCAGAGTAGATGCAATTAAATTCATAAGTGACGGATGCCGAATCTTATCTGACTTGCATCACCAAAATACTGAAGCTAGAGTCAGATTTATACTTCCTGGGTTAGACAAGTCATTTTTACAATTTCTCGATCGTTCCGAACGTGACAACACACTGTTTGGTAACGACCTTTCGGAAAAAATTAAAGCCTCAAAGGCTATTGTAAAACAAGGGGAACAAATCAAGAAGACTTTGCCCGCATTAAAGCCTTCTAGTTCCAGCTCAAGAGCACAACCAGCAGCTAACCGGTCCAGCTACCAGGGAAACTGGTCGGGACCTTCTCGCTTCCAGCCAAACAGGGGAGGGGGGCGAGGGGGTCAGAAACGCACAAACTACCGAGCTCCCCCTGCATCCAGCCAGTCGAAGACCAACTACAAGCAACGTGCTCAAACACGACGCCAGTGACTCAGGTACATGCAGGCCGAATCAAATTTTATTATGATTGCTGGGCAAAAATCACTGATAATATGACAGTTCTTAGATGGATTAGTCATGGTGTAGATATCCCTTTATCAGAGGGAGTACTACAACCCCATAATATAACCAAAACATTTTGGTCTAAACAAGAGAAATGTGATATGGCGATCGCCATTAACAAGCTCATAGACCTAGGTGCGGTTAACGTTTGTGAACCCGTAAAAGACCAGTTTATATCTCGCATATTTTTATCACCTAAGCCAAACGGTGAAAAAAGATTCATCTTAAATCTAAAATCATTTAATCAGTTTGTCAAAAAATCCCACTTCAAAATGGAAGATCATAGGACTGCCTCTAAACTTATTCCAAAAAATGGTTACCTTGCAACGATAGATCTTAAAGAAGCCTATCTTTTAGTTCCAATTAAAAAATCATTTCGAAAATACCTGCGTTTTCAATTCGAAAATGATATATCCGAAACTTTAACGTATGAATTTAACGCCATGCCCTACGGTCTTTCCATTGCTCCTAGAGTGTTTACAAAAATTATGAAGGAGGTCATGACCTACCTTAGATACAAGGGACATAAATCAGTCATATATTTAGATGACATCTTATGTATTGGAAAAACATACACTGAGTGTCTCAGTAATGTTAATGAAACTTTACGGTTGTTAGCTTGTCTCGGTTTTGTGATAAATTATAAAAAGAGCTCATTAATACCCCAACAAGTGTGCAAATTTTTAGGTTTCATCTATAATACGACAAACCTTTCGGTTTCCTTACCCATTGAAAAACGTCGTAATATCGCGCAGCTTGTTAAAAAGTTTATTGGTCTACCTCCCTGTACCATAAGAGAATTCGCTCAGTTAATAGGCGTTCTCACAGCAGCCTGTCCTGCCGTCAAATACGGGTGGTTATATACCAAAACACTAGAGCGTCAAAAATACCTTTTATTGAATAGATTTCATAACGATTATAGTTCTAAAATAAACCTAGAACGATACATACTCAATGATTTAAATTGGTGGTCAAAAAATATATTTACATGTGCAAACTTTGTCGACACCCCTAATTTCGAATTGGAAATATTTTCCGATGCTTCGAAAACGGGTTGGGGAGCATTTTGTGATAGTAATCGCGCTCATGGATCATGGAAGGAAACCGAAAGAGAATATCACATAAATTACCTAGAGTTATTGGCTTGTTTCTTAGCACTAAAAATCTTCGCGAAGGAACGATCAAGTTGTTCCATATTGTTACGAGTTGATAATAACACAGCTTTGAGTTATATTAATAGAATGGGAGGAGTACAATATCCTCACTTAAACGATCTTGCTTATCAAATTTGGCAATGGTGCGAGAAGCGGAACATATGGATATTTGCATCCTATATTAATACCAAACAAAACATCGAAGCTGATATCGAATCAAGAAAAGTTAACCCCGATATAGAATGGAGCTTATCAGATCAAGCATTTAAAACTGTCATTTGTAAACTAGGTCAACCTGTAATTGATTTGTTCGCTTCTCGCATTAATGCAAAATGTCATTTATACGCATCCTGGTTTCCTGACCCAGACGCGTCTTTTGTCGATGCATTTACAATTAATTGGAAAAATCGTTTTTTCTACGCTTTTCCCCCTTTCTCGTTGATACTTAAAAGTGTGTATAAGATAATAAACGATGAGGCGTGTGGTATACTCGTATTTCCATGGTGGCCATCACAGCCATGGTTCCCTATCGTTTCAGAATTAATCTCCTCAGAAATAATATTTTTTGAACCCAGTAAAAACTTGCTTCTATCCTCCTCCAGGGATCACCACCACCCGCTGCACAGTCATCTTACACTGGCTGCAGCGATACTCTCCGGGAAGCCTTCCTCCGACGTAACATCCCCGTAGAAGCAATAGATCTCATGTTAGCATCGCTTTCTGATAATACCAAAAAACAATATAGCGTCTCATACAAACTCTGGTGGCAGTTCTGTAATATTAATAAAATTGATACTTTTGAGAGCACGGTAGCAAAGGTCATCTCTTTTTTGACAACAGAATTTAATAAAGGTGCCTCGTATGGATCACTGAATTCCCACAGATCCGCGCTCTCGTTACTATTGGGCAATAACGTTGGTTCTGATGAATGCATCAAACGGAACAACCGTTTGATGCATTCATCAGAACCAACGTACGAACAAAAGGAGCCTATAAACTTAAACCTAGCAGGCCAAAATATACACACACCTGGGATCCCCAATTAGTACTTAATCTCGTTTCTAAATGGTACCCGAACCGTGATTTAGACCTAAGTAAATTGACAAAAAAAATAGTTATTTTACTGGCTTTATGTACGGCACAGCGAGTCCAAACTCTTTCCCTAATAAAACTAGAGAATATAAACATCTCGACAAATGGAGTAAAAATAGTGATAACAGACACTATCAAGACTTCAGCTCCGGGAAGAGAACAACCTGTACTTTTTCTGCCCTACTTTGTAGAAAATAAAAATATTTGCCCTGCTACCGTACTAACAGATTACATATTTATTACAAAAAATCTTAGAGCTAAAAATATAAATAACTTAATAGTCACCATTAAAAAACCTAATAAGGCGGCCACAGCTCAAACCATAAGCCGATGGATAAAATTGGTGTTATCAGAAAGCGGTGTCAATACATCAATATTCAGTGCACACAGTACACGACACGCCTCAACTTCTTCTGCAAGCTCGGCAGGTGTGTGCATTGACACAATACGTAGAACTGCGGGATGGACCAGTCGTTCTCAAACGTTTGCCAAGTTTTATAAACTTAATATAATTAATGAAGCCGAATTTGCAGAATCAGTATGCCTATGATTGTAACTAGTTGTAAGGATTATAAATCAAACACATATTATTATCATAATATAGAAGAATAATCTTTATTTTTTTCAATATGTACCTATTTAAAAAGTAATTAAATAATCATTTCAAAAATCCTTGTAATTTATTTAAATGAACCTGCAAATCTCATTATCTCTTAACATCTACGTGGTTAAAAATATCTGAAGAATGAAGCGACGAAATATAATATATGATCAAACGAACTTCCAAGTGAAGTTCGATCATTATTATATGAGTCGCTTCATTCGAAGATATAGTTTCCCAACCCGCCCTAAAAAACCCTGAAAGAGATTTGCAAAAATCATAACTTTAATCATCTCTAAAATAATGACGGCTACAACTGACCAACACGGCGAGGTGGAGCACAGTGTTACCAACTTATAAAAAAAAAAAAAAATAATAATAATCTAAATAGACGTGCGTAGTTGCTAGCGCAAGGGAAGGGTACTACGTGGTTAAAAATATCTTCGAATGAAGCGACTCATATAATAATGATCGAACTTCACTTGGAAGTTCGTTTGATCATATATTATAATTAAAAATATACCATGAAATGTCAAATTCCAAACTGCATCCAGTGATGGATTACTTTTTATTAAATAGTTAATTTCTAATTTTATACGATTTTATTTGCACTTTTACGACATAGTTCCGGTGCGCGTGAGAATCTTCTATTTCGTGCGTCAAACTAGACAGCCATAACGCCATTTCACTTACACAGCGAGCTAAACCAAGCTTCGAACCAGGGCCTTAAGCCCCGCCCCTTCGCTCTACGGTACGCTTAGTACTTGTCGGAAAAAGTTTAGTATAACACTCGTTTCAGTAAAAAAGTAAAAAAAAAATGCGACTTCGACCTTCAATATCTCCAGAACCAGTGGATTCCCAGGTATGGTCTAGTGGAAAAAACGATACAAGTAATGGGTAGATTATGTGGCTTTCGGCTTCGACAAGTGTCTTTTTACACTTGGTATGTTTGATTAAACAATTAAAAAGATAGATCGCGCGATATAAAAAAAATGTTTAATTACCTACTTGTGCGTATGTGGGGATTTTTGACTACACATCTAGTGTTTATGATCCGTCAGGTTAAGATACGCTTTCCGAGGTTGGTCTGTGGATTTGTGACCATCTTTACCTATCGAGACTCCTCCGTGCCTCGGAAAGCACGTTAACCCGTTGGTCCCGGCTGTTTTTCGTGGATCTTTGACAGTCGTTACGGGTCGTCAGAAGTCCGAAAGTCTGACAACCAGTCTTACCAAGGGGTACCGTGACTGGGTTGTGGAGGTCAGATAGGCAGTCGAGCCATGAAAAATACTGGTATTCAGCTGCATCCGGTTAGACTGGAAGCCGACCCCAACATCATTGGGAAAAGGCTAGGCAGATTGATTGATCTAGTGTTTATGCTTGGATTTGTAAAAAATATTTGTTTTACAATGAATCCACGATACAACATGAATATATGGTGTAGGCCACGTTTAATAGTATGGACTATGGTACCTAATTCAATACAAATATGGTGGTGGTGGTGGTGTGGTGTGGGTCTTGTGACTGTTATATTTATTATGTTTGATGTTTCATAAGCTCTAAAATACAGGATAAAATTTTAATGGTTATTTCCTCTTAAAGCGTCATTGTACTCATCATTATGAACAACTTTTACTATAGACCATATCTGAAATCTCCATAATAAAAGTTGTTCATAATGACCCTTTTTAAGAGGAAAACAACCATTAAAATTGTATCCTGTATTTTAGAGCTTATGAAACATCAAACATAATATAACAGTCACAAGACCCACACCCAACAATAAAAACTGCTACAAACAAAGTCAACTGCCTCACAAAACATACGTACAGTTAATTACACGTCCATGGTACAGACCTTTATTTCGTAGCAGTAAGGGCTATTTTGGTAGTTCAAACAAGTGTTAGTACTGACGCGTGCCTGACCGTACACTCGATAAAACCACATGTAATGGTACTGCGGGCGGCGGGCGCGCCGCTGGCGCCGGTAATTGATTGATGATACCCTGCTAGCTGTGCGCTACTCTATCATATTAGATTATGTACTTTGGTGACTAGTTTTGCGAAGGTTTCTTGTGGGTAAAGGCTATTTTTGTTGGAGGTCAAATGGGTTAAATGCGCGTGGAAGGAAGTGTATTTTTTGCATTTTTGACTTTCTTAACTTTAAAAGTCTGTTTTTACTAAAACTAAACTTTTAATTAGTCTTATGTGGCTTGGACATCGACGCATGACCTGATACCGTGGATTCAGTACATATCATATGATACTGAAACTTTTCGTCGGTTATTTAAAAAAAAATCTGCTGTTTTCTATAAAAGTGAAATCCTACGCGGTCAAAATGTATGGAACAGCTATTTTTTTTTTACATTTTAACTCGTAGCTAAGTAATAACAGCCGCACGGGTCGATCCGTCAGGTTAAGCTACGCTTGCCGGGGTTGGTCAGTGGATGGGTGACCATCTTTACATATCGAGATTCCTCCGTGCCTCGGAAAGCACGTTAAGCCGTTGGTCCCGGCTGTTATTCGTGGATCTTTGACAGTCGTTACGGGTCGTCAGAAGCCCGAAAGTCTGACAACCAGTCTTACCAAGGGGTATCGTATTACCCAGTTACTGGGTTGTGGAGGTCAGATAGGCAGTCGCTCCATGTAAAATACTGGTATTCAGCTGCATCCGGTTAGACTGGAAGCCGACCCCAACATAGTTGGGAAAAGGCTAGGCAGATTGATTGAAACTTCGATTGACACCCATATGGGCAGATAACAATAAAGAATCGATTGTGTCTGCTAATTGGCGTGCGACGGTTAATAACCTACGTAAAATTTCAACGGCCAGGCCAGCAGCAGACCAGGATCTTATAGGTACTGAATCCATGGTAACAGGTTGCGCGTCGATATGCCTGCCAGCCTTTATGTAGAGGATCAATCCGCCTAGCCTTTTCCCAACTATGTTTGGGTCGGCTTCCAGTCTAACCGAATGCAGCTGAATACTAGTATTTTACATGGAGCGACTGCCTATCTGACCTACACAACTCAATTACTGGGTAATACAATACCCCTTGGTAAGACTGGTTGTCAGACTTTCGGGCTTCTGACGACCCGTAACGACTGTCAAAGATCCACGTATGACAGCCGAGACCAACGGCTTAACGTGGTTTCCGAGGCACGGAGGAGTCTCGGTATGTAAAGATGGTCCCATCTAGGGACCAACCCCAGTAAGCGTAGCTTAACCTGATGAATCGACCCGTGCGGCTGATCTTCATCAGCCACGAGCTCCTCCTTTACTTATCATGGAATATGTATGTATAATACGGCAGTTCAATAGTTCGGGCATGATGATGATGTTAACAAACAGACAAATCACGCGGTTTTGGAAAATCCTGATCAACTCTCTAATCAGTAACCTGCTATCAAACTGTTGTCATTGGTTGAAATAGTAACAACCAATGAAATCACTTCACAGAATAAGAATTAGATTGAATACAGTAATTAGACTTTCAGTTAGAGTGTTGGTAACACAGACGAACTTCCTCTTTCGCGCTGTTATCCACGCTATATTAACCCAGTGGTTAACATAGCGTGGATAACAGCGCGTATACGGGAACCAGGACCACCAGTGTGCGTTGAGGCATCATTAGCTGTCAAGGCCGCGTTTCATGCCCATGTTCAGGCGACTAGAGTGGCCCAAATGTTACTTTAAATTTAAGACGTGTTTGTACCTTGTTTACTTTAGAACACTTCTAAATATTATACGAGATGATGGTGTATTAGAAATAATTGATGATTGAATAATGATCATGATTGAATAATGATTATTTGATCGATTGATTAATAAAAAACCGGTCAAGAGCGTGTCGGACCACGCACAATGAAGGGTTCCGTCGTAGTTAAAAATAATTTATCACAAAAACAAACTTAACATTGGATCCCAAAATAATTTTTTTCATATCAAAAAACTACAAATTCACAATTTTCGGACTTTTTCCTTTACTTGTGCTGAGAGACCTTGCTTCTTGCCAAATTTCATTATTTTAGGTCAACGGGAATTACCCTACAGGTTTTCATTGACTTGCGACAGTTACGAGTATCAAAATGTGTCGCAAAATGGCCGTATTTTTTTATTGCGTTGACTTAGACGCTTGATTTTTTTAGAACTCTAAGGGACAATAGACTTGCGTAATAAGTATTCATTTCAACTCGATATCTCCACGCGTCCTTGAGAAAAAGGGTCTTGACAGACTGACAGAATTGAACATTTTTTTTATGTGATAGAATTACAAATTAACAATTTTCGGACTTTTTCCTTTATTTGTGTTATATGAACTTACTTCTTACCAAATTTCATGATTCTAGAACAACGGGCAGTACCCGTATATATAGTATAGGTTTTGATTTACATGATGCAAGTATCAAAATATGTCACATAAATGGCCGTATGTTTTTATTGCATTGACTTAGAAGCTTGAGTTTTTTAGGACTTCAAGAGACCACAGACCTACGTATTTGATATTAATTTCAACTTGAGACCTCCACGCGTTCCTTAGAAAAACGGTCTTGACAGACTGACAGACAGACAGATGGACAAACAAGTGATCCTATAAGGGTTCCGTTTTTACTTTTGAGGTACGGAACCCTAAAAATGGCGTCTGGCGTGCCTACTATATGGTACTACATGGACGTTCGAGTGGCTATACATAGTTGATTCACACTACCTCTAGTTCTGAAGCTTCGTGTCCACATTTCATTGCAATAAATAGTTCTACATATATCGAGGCTTCCGCTCGCATTGCAGATAACGTCAAACTGTAGAACTACCCTCACTGTGTGCAAACTGTATTCTATACAGACAGACAGATGCAGTAATCCGTACTATCTATCTATATATAAAAGGCATGATGATTGACTGATGTATCAACGCACAGCCCAAACCGCTGGCTCTAGAGATTCCAAATTTGGCACGTAGGTTCCTTATGAGGTCTATGGGTGCACTAAGAAAGGATTTTTCAAATTGCACCCCCTACAGGGGTGAAACGGGGGTCCGAAGTTTGAAAAGAAAAATCTTATTCCTTGAGTCTAAGACTTGAAACTTCCACGCGGGCGAAGCCGCGGGAAAAAGCAAGTAATATTATAAATGCGAAAATCATTATGTTTGTCTGTCTGTAAACCTAACCTGGAATTAGCAGGATACCCAACTACCTCGCCTACTTACAGCAGAGGTATCGTGTTTGGGCTCGTTGGAATGGTCTCAATGGTTATAGATAGATGGTCTGAGGGTCAGATAGTGGAGTACCAAAAAAATGAGGATATTTTTTTTGTCGGGGTCTTTTTAGGGTAACGTACCTCAAAAGGAAAAAACGGAACCCTTATAGGATCACTTCGTTGTCCGTCCGTCTGTCTGTCTGTCTGTCTGTCTGTCTGTCCGTCTGTCTGTCAAGACCCTTTTTCCCAGGAACGAGTGGAGGTATCAAGTTGAAATTAATATCAAATACGTAAGTCTATGGCCGCTTGGAGTTGTAAAAAAATCAAGCATCTAAGTCTACACAATAAAAAAATACGGCCATTCATGCGACATATTTTGATACTCGCAAGTAAATTCAAAACCTATAGGGTACTTCCCGTTGACCTAGAATCATGAAATTTGGCAAGAAGCAAGGTCTCACAGCACAAGTAATGGAAAAAATCCGAAAATAAATTAATGTAGTTTTATCACATAAAAAAATCGTTTTTAGTTTTTTTTTCTGGCAAAATGTGGGTGTATACCTACTGTATAGGTACACCTCTGCCCAACCCTTCGAGGAAACAAGGCGTGATGTTTTGTTTAAGAATAGTTGTTTCCGAATACAAATTTAAATATGCAGTTGGAGAATTGTTCGTGACGTATATCAATGTATGGGAGAACATGTTTTTCAACTCAATGTTAAGTTTGTCTTTGGGATAAATTCTTTTCAACTACGGAACCCTCATTATGCGTGGTCTGACACGCACTTGGCCGTTTTTTTTTAATTTTAAACTAACTTGTTTCTGAGCTACAGTCGGGCGAAGCCGCGGGCATTATCAATGTTCTATACAGATTGAACCATATCGTCGCTGTACCCCGCGAATTGTAGATCTAACGCTCCTCACACATCGCGGGTGCGCTGACTGGAGTTTGATCGTATCGGACCAGTTTATGCGATGTTTCTACTGTGTTTCGAAGATAGTGTGTCTGAATTTTGTAGTACTTTGGATTTCAGCTTTATGCTGGCGATTTAAAACAAGCTCTACATACTTGCATAATCATACAAAGTGGCATTATATAAAAAGAGGCAATCTTTAAGGGGTCATTGTACTCATCATTATGAACAACTTTTACTGTAGAACCAAACCTGAATTCGCGAAAAAAATCAACTGTTCAGTACATTTATGATCGCATAATTAGTCAAAATTTAGGGAACAGATCATGATTTTTTTTTGACTCCTTGATGAGTACAATGACCCCATTGACACAAGATTGCCACTGCCTACACTCACAGCCTGTATAACGCAACTACTGCTGGTCTGATCGTATGTTGCAGTTAGTTATAACTTGTGAACCGCTTATCCGATTTAAGTGTGTGTTTTAGAGTTTTTAGTATTCTACTGCTAGTTCTTAATAGTACTATGTTCACAAAATGAATAAATGAATTTGAATGTATACTAAGAGCAATAGAGTGGATTCGTCAGCACAACAAGTCTAAATACCAAAAAATTACGCATCTTAAGGCGAATGCTCTACGGTCTAAACAAAAGTAAAATTGAATATCTTCCCCTTAAGCTTAAGCAGAGCTCTAAGTTAAACGATGTGCTAAGCTATGCTACCCTACTTATGTACAGACAGCGGCAGTTATCTGCAGCGAACGCTCCGGTACACTCAGCTGCCGAACGCGAGTGCATTCTCATCATTGCGGCACGGCTGGTCACTGGAGTGGGCCAAATACGTTAGCAAATCTATATAAATAAAAAGAGAAGTCCTGACTGACTGACTCATCAACGCCCAGCCCAAACCCTTGAACCTAGAAAACTGAAATTTTGCACAGAGGTTCCCTTTATAATGTAGACAAGGAATAAAGACGGATTTCCCGGTAGCACGTTCCCGTGGGATCTTTTCCGACATCCACGCGGGCGAAGCCGTGCGGGAAGTGCTAGTTAAAAATATAAACTAGGGTCATTACTTCACCACTTAGGGCTTAAGTACTTAGAATATAATACATTTAAATTAATGTGAACTTTGTGTTGGAGCGACCGACATACTGCGATCGAATTCCAAGCGTTCTGAGTCTCACCTATTAGAAATAATTGACTTATCTCATACTAGCTTTTGCCCTCGGCTTCGCCCGCGTGGATGTCGGAAAATATCCCACGGGAACGTACGCACGGCTGCAGATCAAGCTATACATTTCCAGTATAAGCTGATCTCGCATTGTGTAGGATTTCCTTACAATGAGAGGTCAGTGTAAACTGGAAAGATACATTTCCAGTTATCCTAGCTTGATGTGTAGCCGGGTGTACTACCGGGATAAAAAGTACCCTAAATGTTAATCCAAGTAAGCCGACGACGTTCGCACGGACGTAAAAATATCGCGGCGGGATGTTATCGCGCACTGGATTTTCAACTCTTGGTTTTGAAGCGAGCTTCGAGAATCCAACCTAATACTTACAGAGTGCATCCCATCACGACGAAAAAATACACTGTTTGATTTTTACTCTCGGTTAAGCAGAGCGTTGAAAATGCAGTGCGCGAAAAAAAATCGCTGCGAGATTTTTACGCCCGTGCGAACGTCGGCTAGACGATATCTTCTCGCACTGCTTATATGTATAGTACTCGAGGAGCGGCGCGCAGATTAATTTAAGATCGTTGGACAAACAATAGTAAACGGAAAATTACCAACTTGCATGCCTTTGAAAGCAACTGTAAAGCGAAAGTATATATCCTTTTTATTCCCTATCCCGTGGGAATTAAAAAAATATTAAGACTAAGCCCACGTTCAATCCCGCCGCGATTTTTTTACGTCCGGGGGAACGTCGTCGGCTAAATGTTACTTCAAGATACGAACTACCCAATCCCTTAAATCTCTTAAAAAGAGGTACTTACACAAACATTTTAATAGTGTTTGTGAATTTTAAAATCAACCCCTAGTTTACCCCCTTAGGGGATGTTTTTTTCATAAATCAAAACCATAAATTTGAATTTTCATATCCCTAACTTAAGAAATGCTGGAATTCTCATAAAACTTTCACCCCCTGTAGGATTATTTTTTAAGAAAAAAAATACGTTATGTCCTTCCCCACGATGCCGTCTATAGTCTTGCCAAATTTTAGCGATACCAGTGCAGTTTCGTGCACTTTCGAATTTATAATATTAGTATGGATAATTGTTATTTTCCTCGCTAGAGAGCTGCGATAGACGCGTGCGATCGCGGCCTTCGATGCGCTATTTGTGTACCCCCCGCCCGCTATGTCCCCGCAATTTTAAATCTGTACTATCTTCGAAAATATTCATTTAAATTAATGCTGTATTGCTTAAAATCGCTTCGTAAATAAGCCATTATTTCTACTTACTTGTACTTTAGCTATATTATTATGTGTAACGTTTGGTTGAATTCTCTCTAAATATGACTGAGTGATTTATTACTTTACCTACTTACTGAAAATCATATTTGTGATAAAATATTTGTTTCTGTTATTATACGAGGCTTTCACTGAATTAATTACCAACCTAACTAAAGCATACTTCCCATAGGTAGGTAGGTATAGGTATCCACTGTAAATAGCTCTGAGTTATATTTCCACGAATCCCCACCTGCCTACAATATCTTTTGTTTACGAATGGCTATAATAATTAATAATAAGGTGTTATGTTATAGTTAAGTTAAATTAAGGTGTTTGTTAGTTTATTGTAAATTTATATAATAGGTAGTATATTAATTATATATATGTAGACTTAACTATCGTATTAGGGCAACCTGTAATGATAGGTTTAAGGTGTTATAAATAAATAAATAAATAAAATAAATAAATAAATAATATTTTCATCAGTAAGGTAGATACTGGGTACGGTTAAGGAAATTAATTGTTAAGCAAACTGACTAGGTAGCAACTTACAAAGTCCTTAAATTCAAATCACAATTGACATTCTTGGACAGTTGTATGAATTGGCAATAACACGGTAAATTGAATTAGAGTGTCAAGTTGCTTAACAATTACTTTCCCTGACTGTACGTTGGTGGTACCTATACATAAATGATCCGTTGATTTACACAAATGACGTACGTTTCTTCAATCCTCTGTGACGTCAGTGCTCACCCGAGCTGCTATTAGGAAGTCTGTGTAAATAATAGGTCTTTATCTATGAAATTGCCGTTTTGTATGAAAAAATTTAAACGAATTTTTTTCATGTATTTTTTATTTGTATTAATCGAAGTAATCACCCATGCAATCAATGCATCTTTGCCAACGTAGTGGCAGTTTATTGATGCCCTTCTTAAAGAAATCAGCTGGTCGGGAGGCAACAAATTCTTCACAGGCATTTTGTACTGCCTCTCGGGTATTGAATTTTTTTCCCGCCAAGAAGTTATCCAAATTCTGGAAAAAGTAGTAGTCTGTAGGCGCAAGGTCTGGTGAGTAGGGCGGATGACGGAGAGCTTCCAACCCCAGTTCTTGCGACTTGGAGACCGTCTGCTGTGCAGTATGAGGTCGCGCGTTGTCGTGCAGGAGCAGCGGAGACGAGCGATTGACCAATGCTGGTTGGAGATGTGCCAGCTTCTCCATCATTGTGTTCAGTTCTTCACAGTACACATCTGCAGTAATGCTCACCCCGTTTGGTAAGAAGCTGTGATGAATCACACTGGCGCTAGACCACCAAACAGTGACCATCACTTTTCTAGGGGTAAGTTTTCGTTTAGGGCATTGTTTAGGTGCTGAACCAGGATCCAACCAACTTGCTGAGCGCTTGCGGTTATCAAACAGAATCCATTTTTCATCGCAGGTAACAATGCGGTTCAAAATTCCTTCATTTGTGTGTCTGTTGAGCAGTGCAAGGCACGTCTCATCATTGAGTTCGTGGGGCATCCATTTGTCAAGCTTTTTTACCTTGCCAATTTGACGCAAATGGACCAATATTGTTTTGACGCTAACGTCGAAAGCTGCTGCTAATTCAGCCGTAGATTGTGTATCATCAGCTTCCACAATCGCCTTTAATTCGTAATTGTCGACCAAAGTCTTCGGACGACCGCGAGGTTCATTTTTCAGGTCGAAATTTCCAGAACGGAAGCGAGCAAACCAATAACAGGTGGTGCGTTGGTTTGTAGTGTTAGCTCCGTAAACGTCGTTGATGTTGCGTGCCGCTTGTGCCGCGTTGCTGCCACGACGGTACTCATATTCCATAATTACTCGAATTTTTAACGTATCCATGATGACGAAAAAGATTGAAATGCGATGAAAATGTAACACTAATCAATAAACAAATGACTACTTTTGGAAAAAAAATCCATGTTTTTAAAATAAAATTAATTTGAAATTAGAATTCTTAGCCAAACAAAAATTATTTTGATTTGAAATGGCCAGTACTGCTTAAACTGGGTAAAGACCTAATACATATTGTACGAGTAGATCGATGTTTGTGCTCATCAATAAATGCTGTATTTCACATCTCCACGCTTTTGTGGCAGATACAAATACAGTACAGTGTATGAAACAGTGTTAAGGCTTATCCGTCGCAAAAAGCGCGGTCACTGTCGGACTGCATAGAAAAGAAAGAGAAGCGCGATGACACAGCGCTTGCAAAATTTGAAGTAATTATCGATTTACAAAAAATCTGTTGATTAAACTAAAAAAGTAATGACAAGAAATCATTCCTTATTAGCTTGTAAATAACTGTATAAATTTATGAACACTTTTAATGAAAACTGTAGGAGTAATATGGTAACAACTCGAAAAAATACACCGAAATAGACCTGGATTTAGGTTTTTTTTCCTTAGTTCTACAAACTAAAATAGATTTCAGGACACATGAAATCACTTCTTATGTATTGTAGATTGCTGTGTATTTTTTCCTATCAGAAAGATGCTATAGTTACTGTAAAAGATGGTTACAAAGTTACTTAGTTTCGCCGTATTTTAGGAAGGAGCAACTTTAAGCTGTTGATTATGTGCACTCAAAAAGTAACAAATTATATTGTAGTCAGATTTTACAGTCATTTTCCCTGGCATAGTGACAAAGCCTCGTAGACCAGGTCTAGCTATAGACACACGACCCCCTGTCATTTAACAACGCTGACTTATTGTCGAAGTCAGCGTTGAGAGCCAAGCAAACAATAACACCGGCTCAGATGCTCAAACACACAATACTTGGCGACAAGAGGCAGAGGAGGTGATTTTTTCTCGGAACGAGTTCCCGTACAGAATAAAGCTACTGACGGACGTGCTCATTACTAGCACGAAAGCATGCTTTTATTGAGCAAGTGCTCATTAGTAGCATGTGTGACTAGTAATGAGCATGCTTATTTCTAGTATGTTTTCGAGTAAGCGTGCTTATAGGCATGCTTTTTATGAGCACGTGTGTCAGTACCTTTAATGAAAGAACAATTATAGCCACCGACTGACTATCCTTTGTTTTTAACGCTGGACGTAAACTAAAAGTTTAACGTGTGTATCTGTATGTCTGAGGCATCGTATCTCCCAAACTACTGAACCGATTTAGATTTTTTATGTTTTATTTGAAAGGTAACTTGAACGGCTGAATAAATTATCAGCTCTTTTCTAGTTGATGAATGGATGTGAGCATCTTCTACAGGTCTGATCGAGTCGAGATTTGGTATTCTGTTAGTGGTATATTAGAATTTGCAGGATACCCAATGGTCTCAATAAATAGGTTATAGATAGATAGCAAAGGGTCTGATGATTTTTAGTAGTTTTATCGTTTTGTATGGGATTTTTTTGTAGATATTCCATACATATTTCAAAATTCTATGGACGCTTTGAACTAAACCTATTTAACCCCTCAAGTGTCGAATGCACCCCATGTGTTCATAAGAAAAACCGTTACGCTTATATCGCATATATATAAACGTAAAAACCGTTACGCTTATATCGCATATATATAAACGTAAAAACCGTTACGCTTATATCGCATATATATAAACGTAAAAACCGTTACGCTTATATCGCATATAAACGTAAAAAAACATCATCAGTAGTTGTGCACCTATGGAGTTCGCAACTAACCCCCCCCCCCCCCCCGCGTGTCCAATGCACTCCATGTATGCATAAGGACAAAACTTTACATAGTAGGTATATAAGTTTATATCACATATATATAAACATAAAAAAACATCAATTAATCTGCCTAGCCTTTTCCGAACTATGTCGGGGTCGGCTTCCAGTCTAACCGGATGCAGCTGAATACCAGTATTTTACATGGAGCGACTGCCTATCTGACCTCCACAATCCAGTTACTGTGGGTAATACGATACCCCTTGGTAAGACTGGGTGTCAGACTTTCGGGCTTCTGACGACCCGTAACGACTGTCACAGATCCACGAATAACAGCCGGGACCAACGGCTTAACGTGCTTTCCGAGGCACGGAGGAATCTCGATATGTAAAGGTGGTCACCCATCCACTGATCAACCCCGGCAAGCGTAGCTTAACCTGACGGATTAACCCGTGCGGCTGTTATTACTTAGCCACGAGCTCCTCACTCCTCTTTAGAAACGTAAAAAAACATCATCCGATGGAAAATATCCTCATCAATAGTTGTGAACCTGTAGGGTTCGCAACTAATCCCCAACCCCCCACCCCCACCGCTGGGGTTTTGGGTCTAAAAATAGCCCAAACTCAGAGATGTGAGGGGGAGTTATTATTGAATATTTTTCATTCTATTTGCTTATGTAGTTCAATCAACGAGCTCGAAAAAAATGCCATCGCGCATTTTATGAAAAACTTGCTTCGAAATTTTGGCTTTATATAAATAGATAAGAAAAAATTGCTAAAAGCGAGCCTTGCGATCTATACTAATAACTATTTTCTATCACTCAATAAGTCGAAGTTGTAGAAATTTCTCAGAATAAGAACGCAACGTTGGCCATTTAACGCAAAAATCGCGGTCGAAATGTAATAGGCCTCTTCAGTTGGGTCTGACGTATCTATCTACTTTGTTATATACCTAATATGATCCACAAAAACATGGCGCATGTCTTTCATTAGATCTGAACCAAGCTCGCGTTGTGTTTGCAAAACAAATACACTCCAAATTCCGGGTTATTATGTACGAGTATTTATTGTACAAATATTACATTATGAGTTATTGTTTTTATATTCGGGATTGCTGAACATTTGTTGATTCGGTGCGGCGTGAATAGTATTTGTTTTGGTCTGGATTCGATAAATTGACTTACTTATGTACAATGACTTACCTATGGGTAGATTATTGAATGCCGTTAATCATGTCTACGTGGTTTGCATATTATTGCAGTATATTTACTCTCGTATGTTTTCCCGAATAATATTATGTTTGATTCTTAGCTAAGTTTATACATCAGCTTATCTACCACACAAGAAATTCAAAATATTTTCTGGTCTATTTCAGATGCCCGTCTGCCATCATTTGCAAAAATGTAATAATTACACCAAGAATCTACTCAGTGATTGGACGAATTTATTCACACAACAAACACAATCCACTAATCCGTTTTAAGATTTAAAAACAAAACGAATTATTACGAAAATTACATTTCAAAACTCAGTAAACACATTACACAAATTAAATTACCCATACATTAGCAGCAATGTACAGACAAAAAGATTTAAACGTAGTTTCTTCGCCAATCTGCGAGTTAAGCGCTGCAAGCGAGGTGGAAAATGTGAAGTAAATGAACCGCGGGAATCTCAGTCAGCACGAGCTGAGATATTTGATGTTCTGCTCCGTTCTGCTGCCAACGAGCAGCTGACGGAGCTTTAACTTTTAATAGCAAGGTTTTGGCTTGAACAACCATTGTTCAGACAAAGGTGGGCTCAGGTATGCATAGTACATGCCCTATTAGTAAATATTATATCTTTGAAGGGTTCTTGCTTATTACATGCTTAAAAACAGCTTAGCTGTTGTTGTTCTGTTGTAAGCAGCTGCAAGATAAGAGACACGATAAAAGTGTAATCATTTATAATGAACATGTTCACAGTACTTAAGGTCAGTCAGACGCCAGAGAATCGCTATTGGTCTGCATGGGTGACATTGATACAGATTCTCTAGTTCAATAACTAAACTAAAATTAGATACTTATACTAGCTTTATCTATATAAATAAAAAGAGAAGTCCTGACTGACTGCAGACTGACTGACTGATTGACTGACTCATCAACGCCCAGCCCAAACCCTTGGACCTAGAAGCTGAAATTTTGTACAGAGGTTTCCTTTATAATGTAAACAAGGAAGAAGGAAGGAATTCCCGGTAGTATGTTCCCGTGGGATATTTTCCGACATCCACGCGGGCGAAGTCGCGGGCAATTAGTAATAGATAGACTAATAATTAGATAGACTATATTTTACTAACAGGCAGCGCGAGATAAGGACAGCTGTAGCTATGAACTTAGAGATGTCAAACAAAAGACAGCTCTAATTTACGTCCGTCTCTTTCTTGTTTTATTAGAGAGAACAAGTTAGCAATAGCCTAAATTAAGTTTAGTTTGTGCACAACATAATCGGCACCATTATTTTATTTGATTTATTAATTAAAAACAAAGTTGTACATAATGGCCCACCATTAAACCTCGGGGCACAGGTTGCTTAGACTGCCTCGTTGGTCTACGTAGTGGTCGCAAAGTGCTACTACTGACCAAGAGCTCCTGATGGGTTCCATTCCCAGGTCAAAGTGTTATTGGTCTGGGTGTTTTTCTATCTATGTTATGTATGTATTTACAAAAAAAAAAAAAATATCTAAGTAGTTTATCAGCCATCTCGTTACTATAACACAAGCATTAGGTTGCTTAGCTTGGGACTAGATGGCGTTGTGTGAAATGTCCAAGGATATTTATTTATTGGATTTTTCCATTTGGAATTTCTCAGTAGCAGCCCGTAGTTTATTCTTAAACAGTAACCTGTACCTGTAGTCTACCTGCAGTTTGCTGACGTGAGTTTTAAACCAATTTAAAAAGGTAGACTTTAAACGGAGCCTGGAGGATTTAAAGCTAAGTACTGCGAGGCTGAGGCGCATCGCAGCGGAGTCGGGTAGAGAAGCTAATGGGGATGGACAGGAGTTTATTAGTGCCCGGTTGATGGCAATAGGCAAGCCCCCTGTTACATGGGGCTTAAACATAGGCTGGTGAAATGTGGGGGTACTAATGAGGTACATCTCTGCTGAACTCTTCAAGGATTATATGCGTGATAAATAAAGAAAGATTAGGAAAACTTAATAAGATTGCTCCTTAAATTAATGTTACGGCTGCCTGTCGCCGTAATTTTACGAAGAAAATTAATAAATAATGTAGGTTTTAATTATAATATAAGAGCTAAGTGCTTAGAGTAATTTTGTGTGCTACAGGTGCTGATAAAGTAGGACCTTGGTGAATATTTAGTGATAAGAGTGCTGCTTAATATCGGGATACTTTTTACAGTTGTTTGATAATTTCTTATTATAACTTACCTAACAACATTTTTAAAAGAATTAACCTGACTTCAGGACTCTTTTTTTTTCTTCACTATAATAATTAATATAGCTATTTAGTTTGCCAAAGTTACCTTGGAACGATTCAAATCGATGTGGAAGAGTATTTTGATGCCTAAGTAATTTTTGTTCAAACCTTATTTTATCGTTTTTGTAACGATATTTAAAAATATCGATATTCAGTCATACCAATTTGCATAAAAACACGCATATTTAAATAACACACGAATGTAGTCCTCCCAAACTCGTATCCATTATCGATAATATTCATTCTGCATTTATTACGCTTCGCTATCGCACGGAGTACCTACTGACGGCTACCTGCTGATGGCTGCATGATAAAGTAATGGCGCCGCGATCGTTCATTGTCATGATAAACAGTTCCACCCATAGATATAAGAAAGAAGGAGATGTGCCCAGTATGTTAAAATGTATCGGAACCCTGTGTCTCCACTTTTTCCCTTTGTCACTTTCATGATTATAAAGACAAATACGGTAAAATACTTGTACTTATATATGGAAAGTGATTCCATGATTTACATGGCTTCGGTTTTTACAAGAAACCACTGAACAACACGGCATTCTTATAAATTGTCACGGTCACAGTCGAAAGCGCACTAGTTCGCGGAGACGGAATTCGTACTATGAACGGCTCATACTGAGCATGTCGCGCGGACACGTTTTCGCCCGCTTGCTACTTCTCCTGTTTTTTATATTTCTATGGTTCCACCATTCTGCGCGACAGTCGCCAATGTGCGGAATGTGCAGATACGCCCGTTTGCGCTAGCTATGTGAGGTCTATTGTTGCCGGTACAGTCAGGCTGCTGTTGATTTTTGTGTTTGGAAATATTACATTTTGACACAAGTGGAGAACGTTTGTTACTGCATTCGAGGCGGAATTAACACCCGAGCCGTAGGCGAGGTTGTTTTTGAGCCGAGAACTGCAATAACAAATGTCCACGAGTATCAAACGACGTTTTTAAATACACTTTTGAACAAATATTGTTATGTATCAGTTTTTATAAATCTAAATCACGAGTTTAGCTTAATAAAACATCCGAAACATTTTCTATTCATAACATTTTTCGTACGCATAAAATAAGTGTAATGCCCTCGGGGGAAAACTGAACAAGCGTTTAATTCTATATCTTTCATCTCCGTTGTTCAGGCTTCACGAACTTTCTAATGATCAAGACGAGTACAATTAATTTATAATTGAGAGGTCATTATTACGGAGAGATGATGAAAGATTTCTATAAAAAAAAAATACCTACACTATATTTACAGCGACACAATTATTTACTTTAGCACACATTTTGTTACTCTGAAAATATGTAGTTTGAGAGGGTGGAGTTCAAACTCACGACCTTTCGCTGTTCAATGTATCGAGCTTTATTTTGTATGTTTAGGGTTCCGTACCTCAAAAGGAAAAACGGAACCCTTATATTATCACTTCGTTGTCCGTCTATCTGTCTGTACGTATATCTGCCTGCCTGTCTGCCTGTCTGATCCTTTTTCTCAGGAACGCGGTGAGGTATCAAGTTGAAATTACTATCAAATATATAAGTCTACAGTCCCTTGGAAGTCTAAATAATTCAAGCTTCTACGTTGACGTAATAAAAAACTACGGACATTTATGCGACATACTTTGATACTCCCGTATACATCAAAACTTATAGGGTACTCCCCGTTTACCAGAATCATGAAATTTGGCAGGAAGCAAGGTCTTACAGCACTAGTAAAGGAAAAGAATTTATTTGTAGATTTAACACCTATAAAAAAATGGCGATTACAAACTCACATTTTCAGTTGGAAAATTGACCGTGATGTATAAGATGTATGGGAGAACATGTTTTTCAACTACAATTTTATGTTTGTTTTTGGGATAAATTCATACCAACTACGGAAACCTTCATTGTGCGTAGTCCGACACGCACTTTGCTGGTTTTTTGTTAGGGGGCCTTAACAACAGTTTCTTTTCACTGTATGATATTTGAAAACTTTCATTATTTTACTATTGCAAGTAAGTAATAGTATTTTTCACAAGGCCTATTTACGATATTTATGGATATTAGGAAATATTCTAAGAAAACTGTAACAAAGGTTTTTTAAAACGATTTTTTTCTATTTTATCACCATAATAAATAAACGAAATTCCCTTATTTTCCTCAACACAAAGATTACCAACTCATCCGTTTATCTCCCGAGGATAACAGTATTCGGCATAAATCGGCTAAATCCGTATGCATTCGGAAGTCGATCGCTGTGACTGCTATTAACTCCGATTTATTTATTGAGAGCTTTATGTGGATACGAACTAGGGATGGATTTCCATAAATTGGCTTTAGAACAAAACATTTGAAAATCAAGAGGGATATTATTAATGTGTAAAATCTTTCCTCTCGCTTTCTCGCAATCTGTGGGAGTGATTTCGTGAAAAAGGGGTAAAAGTTTGTGACGGGAAGTGAAAATATTTTACTAAAAGTTTTGGGTGACGGATTGAAATGTTGCCGTACCTTCAAATATTGCTTATTTGGTATGGAACTAGAAATTAATTTTACCAAGATGAAATGTCTGCGACTACTGTTAAGGCTCGCTCTTTTTAGGGTTCCGTACCAAAATGGTAAAAAAGGAACCCTTATGGTGTGACTCAGTCTGTCTGTCTGTCTGTCTGTCTGTCTGTCACAGCTGAATATCTCAGGAACTACTGATGCTATCAACTTGAAATTTAGAATAGTTTTAGATGACGTTTACCCAACTATTTTGCAAATAAGAAATATATAAAAATATTCGTATTTTTTTTGCAACAGGGACTGAAAGGGTGTCTTAAAAATTTAAAGTGGGGCTACTAGGGCATGTGGGGTATCATATGAAAGAGCGCTGTTTGCACATTCTCAAACTATTTTTAATTTTTTTTTAGCCCGCATAGTTTTCGACTTTTGATGGAAAATGTAAAAAAAAATACCGTTCTCCCCGCCTTATCTCCGAAGTTTGCAAAGAGAAAAATCTGAAATTATTCTATGTGATAGAAATTTATGTAAAGATTACAGGAAAAATAAAACGATGTATCTAAGTAGCACACTTTTTCAGAAATCGGAACGGAACCCTCGGTGCGCGAGTCCGATTCGCTCTTGACCGGTTTTTTTTTTTGTCAAGCCATGCAATAACAGAAGCGAATTTTAGTTTAGAAATAGGATAGTAGGTATTTCTTATATAATACGAGTATCATCAATTTATTTTCTGACCTGTATCACCCAAATTGCTGAATACTAAACTGTGACGTTTTCAGCACACTAGTCATATAATTTTACTACCAACATTACTTGCTACGAGCGTACTACGCTGCTACGGCGTAGCATCTCGTAGCACATCACAAGCAATAATTTCCTTTACAACATTTCTAGCTAATAATTTTGTTTTACTACAGTCATAGTGATCGACCTACTTAAATATTAGTAAATAGTTATAACATTGAATACATACATTTCTGACGTACTGATCAAATGTCCTCACCGCGGTCCTCCCCAGCAGCAGCGCATCCATCTCACTCTCCGGCACAGGCACCACGGCCACCGTGGGCGCGGGACCACCCTTCATCGGCACATTCATTTTGTACCTTATATCCTTTGTACTAAGACCCAAAATCCTTCAATACGGAACACTATTTACAGGAACGAAAGTTTATTTACAGGAACTTCTATTTTCTGTTTTGAACACATGACCTTTCTAGGTAACCTACTGAAGGTCACGATTGCTTCATGGTAAATACAACATTATGTCTACAACACAGAGTACACTTTCCAATGTTATCACAATAAAACGGCACCACTCGTTCAGAATAATGTACATCAAATTAATTTATTCTCATTTCAGCGTCCGTGTCTTATTTAATTAAAACACATTTTATTTTTCACTTCAAAAATAATTCCAACTGCAAACAATTGTATTGCTTTCTTCGATTAAACTGAGTGTTTAAAAATACAATTGCTTTTATCCTTAATTGCAATCTATTTTTCAAAAATTATAATTATAAATTGACATTCTTTGTTCTTTTGTTTTTATATGTTGAAATGATATGATTCGAATTTTTTATTGTCTTTTTTATTTGTATAAAATTATAAATGTATAGTTTTAATTGTTTTTTTGTTCTTATTTCAGTTTAAACACTTCACTTTGTTGTTTTTTCACTTGCACACAATTATTTCTTACACGGTCTCGGAGTGATATCTTTCGTTATAACTTATATCTTTCCCGTTGATCCCGTGCGTTCAGTCTTCACTATTACCTTTGTTGATTTATTATTTATTGGTTCGAGGATTGGAATGAAAATAAAATTCGTTTTTGGACCGCTGTTACTGATGGTATATCTGTAACATTATAATTATATTGTGGTATTGTTTGATTTTCATACAGAATCTGGATACTATTATTGTGGTACTTGTGGCTTTATTAACATATTAAAAAGTCCTTGTATAAATAAATTGTGTACGTGGATTCCTTTTATTCATGAAACTAAGTAGAACGTTCAAATAAATAGTAAATAGTACGCATCGTTGCCAATTTTAACGCATGATGTTATAATGCATCCTGTCACTGTTGTTTACATTACAATACGGATTTATGGTGTAGGTACCATAGCTAAAAAATTAAAAATTAAAAAACTTTTTACAAAAAAAAAAAAAACGACTTCCAAAAAAAAAAACACTACAAAGAGAAAACTAACTCAAATTTCGGAAGTCGGTGACCAAAAACTAAAATACAGATTCAAAGACACCGACTACCGAAATTAAAGTAATTTTTCGCTTTGTAGTATTTTTTTTGGAAGAAGTAAATGAACTGAAAACAATTGACGTAAAATCGTGTTGAATTGTTGAAAATGGTGATAACCATTTTCAACAATTCAACACGATTTTACGTAACTTCTGACACATAGAACTTGGAATATGAATTTATATGTGTCATAATAATAGGATAAGCCATTAATGACATTACTGGGGCTTCATTATAATTGGTTTAGACGATTGTTAGCTTAATCCAGTGCCAGACCTTATCAGTGTTTGTCTAGCCAGATTTACATGCTTTGACTTATTATTTACTAGCTACGGCCTGCGGTTTCACCCGCGTAGACCGGAATAAAAAGTAGCTTATATGTTAATCCAAGCTATAAGCTATTTACATACCAAATTTCATACAAATCGGTTCCGCCGTTTGAGCGTGAAGAAGTTACGCATACACACCTTTGTTATATTCTGCATATTTACTAAAAATGCACAAAAAAGTCGGGAGGTGTCGTGTGACACCCGGTGTCGAGGGACACCCGGTTGGAACAAACTTCCTTTCCAAACTTTCTTTCTTTTATATGTATTAATACAGAGCCATCTAATACACTTCTCTTTAATAATTCTAAAGTATGGTCTCAAGTTTCAAGTGACACTTGAAACTGACTGTTTCGGGCATAACGCTTTCTCGTTACGTGACTATTTCTACCAGTTCCTCCTACTGCAAGTCACATTATACAACTTTGTTCCAAAAAATCAAGCACACACCTATTCAGCTTTGTACAGTCGGCAAATGTATTGTTAACTCAGATTAACATACTACTTCGTTAAATTGTCATGTTAAGCCAAAAGTCTGATAAAGAATGATTTACAGTAAAGTTGTGATTGTTTTGTTGTGGCAGAGGGCAGCACATTGCTCGCAGAACAGGGTGGCCGACGGGGCCGACAGGTTCTGGAGTGGCGGAGTGGAGGTTGGAAGTCCTCTCACAATGTGGATGTGGGAAGCACAGAACCGGTCGAAGAGCGGTGCTTGGGTAGGCCTATGTGGACGTCTTTCGGCTGAAATGATGATGATGAATTCGTGGTTTGAATAGTAGTCAGTTTGCTACACTAGAGCTCGGCACTAAGTAATAACAGCCGCACGTCTCGATCCATCAGGTTAAGCTACGCTTGCCAGGGTTGGTCAATGGATGGTTGGCCATCTTTACATACCGAGACTCCTCCGTGCCTTGGAAAGCACTCTCAGCCGTTGGTCCCGGCTGTCATTCGTGGATCTTTGACAATTGTTACGGGTCGTCAGAAGCCCGGAAGTGTGACAACCAGTCTTACCAAGGGGTATCGTATTACCGGTTGGTTGTGGAGGTCAGACAGGCAGTCTCTCCGTGTAAAATACTGGCATTCAGCTGAATCCGGTTAGACTAGGAAGCCGACCGACTCCAAAATAGTTGGGAAAAGGCTAGGCAGATTGAGTCAGTTTGCTACACAACAGTGCGTTTGCCTGACTACGCCTACATTAAATAGCCACTTTAAGTAAAGAGCCACTTTAAGTAACTGTTTTTTCTTTACTTTTGTGCTATTTGCAACTTCCTATTTACCTACATAACTCCAGTACATTTTTGTTGCAACCACATTATTAAACACAAGACTGCTCTCAGCGTATCTGTACGCCTCATTAAGAGACTCCTAACTACCGCAGTACACTCAGGAACCTTAGCAAACGAGTGCGCTATCATTACCATACTAATCTGCAAAATTAAACTTCTGAAGTTGATACGGCTTCTGAATGTAATGGTTTTAGTACTGCAGTACTTACTTGTAGAGCGGCGTCGTCTTTACCGCTTGACCACGGGATATTCGCTGCAGCGAAAATTCACGCTGTGCGAACGGCGAAGCGTCTTGCGACTAAAACAAAAGTATAGAAAGGTACCAGCCATGCCACGCGTAGCGGCGACTGGCGGCGCGACTGGCGAAATTTGCCGAGCGAATCGCACGAGCGACTGTCGGCGCTGCGGGCGGCAGGAACAAATGTATGGATCAGTACGGCGCATGCCATGCACGGTGTCGCGCGGTAGACGCGGCGAATAGTGCAGGAACCAAAATAGTTTAGTAGTACTAGCCGCGAATTTTTCTGCAGCAATTAAAATCCTATCTGCATTCACCGTTTTCTTCAGTTCTGGTTGTTTATTCATAAGAATACAATCAAAGGTTTCGACTCTCATTCAGGTATAATTTTAAAAAAAATCTGGTTATAGTCTTTATTTGCCGTACTTCTTGTGGAATTCTCCATCTATAACTATACCCCTTCTTATTCAAATCATGTAATCCACAATCTCTTCTAAATATTATGTCTTGAACCAAAAAACGACTACTTTCCAAGCAATATCGAGATAATTTTGATAAAGACATTTCGCTCTCGGTGTATCTGGACGCTATTGCCCGTGGCCTGCAAACTGTACCGCATAGATTGTCGCCCCGCCGCCCGCCAGACGCACCGCCGTTCGCGTCGCCCGTTCCCGTGGCCAGGCCGTGACACCCACATTTCGGCAATTCTCATGTCTGCTTTAAGTAATAGGAATCCTATTAACAATGTAACGTAATATAGTACGAGTAGGCGTGTAGTAGGCGTGTAGTAGGCGTGTGGCATCGGAGTGGATCTCCAAAGTACCTGTGGCGGCATCTACATCGCCACATACGAACTACGCATCTCAATGACATGACGTCACGTGATTTGAACACGCAACCTTCTGATCACGTCGTGGCCACCAGTTTAGAGGTATAGTTGGTATAGGTGGTGTGTAGGCAGAGTTGTAAATAAAAGTCAATCTGCTTTATGTACTCACGGTTTACTGAGTAGTAGGTACACACACAACACAACACAGAATATAGTCAGAAGGAGAACAGAGGGGCAATTCTCGTATTTTTAACAACGTTCGCAATATCATCTCAAGACTCAATCTGACAGAAATTGTATAGCGTTTACCTTCATTTTTGACATTTTGACTGACGCTGGCATGAGATTGTGAACGTTTTTAGGTACGAGAATTGCCCCTCAGGTAGAACAGTCACAAATTATGATAATCACACACGAAACACAAAGATAAAAGTTATTTTAGATTATTATACACAGTAGGTAGCAAGGTGTCACAAAATAGTCACGCGCGGCCGAGCGTCGCAAAAGCTAGTTTCGACTAAAGGTCGTGGCAAGGTTGATGCACGCTCGCTACGATCTCCCGCCTCGCGCCCGGCGGCTACGTCACGATGACGTAGGTCGGCCGGTGCGCGAGTCCAGTACAACACGTTACCGGTGCGGTGGCCCGTCATCAACGAATCGTATGTTATTAATATAAATAAATGTAAATAAATATTTTGTTAGTTTGTATGTAAGTGAGTGTGTTGTGTAAGTACAATATAAATAAATAAATGGTAAAGTAGGTATGTACCCTACACCACCCCCTCCAGAGACCGTCAAGGGCGATAAAAGTTTGCGAATTTGACACGACGACCGGATCGAGTTGTATACTCTTTTACATCACCAGATGGTGTGTCTTCCTTCGAGTCAGCTTTGTCGGCCAATATGTAGGCTGGCTTCAGGCGGTCTATTGAGACCGTGACCTCTTTACCCTTGAATAAAATTTTATAAACTTTATCACTCCTGTGCAGAACTTTGTGAGGACCTATGTAGGCTGGTTGTAGCGAGCCTCGTAATGCGTCTTCACGAAGAAACACGTGATCAGTGGTCTGCAGATCCTTAAAAACAAAAATGCTCGTCTTATTGTGACGGGATGCTGGAGTTGGTTGCAATTTTTGTGCAAAATTGCGGATGCGCGCAGTAAATTCCGTGATGTCAGTCGTTCCGTCATCACTGGGAGTAAAAAATTCTCCTGGGAGTCTTAGCTGCTCGCCGTATACTAGTTCGGCGGAAGACGCTTGGACATCCTTTTTGAATGCGCTCCTTATGCCAAGCAATACCCATGGCAAGGACTCTGTCCATTTGTCATTGGCATGACACATGATGGACGCCTTTAATTGCCTGTGGAAACGCTCCACCATGCCGTTGCATGCCGGGTGGTATGCCGTTGTCCGCTTGTGCTGGAAACCAACAATTTTTGATAGTTGTTCGAACAGAGCCGACTCAAACTGACGGCCTCTGTCCGTAACAATGATAGTAGGACAGCCAAACCGGGCAATCCATCCGGACAACAATGCTTTAGCTACTGTCTCGGCAGTAATGTCGACAGTAGGTACGACCTCTGGCCACCTGGTAAATCGGTCGACTGCCGTCAGACAATATCTGAAGCCTTGTGAAATTGGTAGTGGGCCTACAAGGTCGATGTGGATCGTGGTGAACCTGGCCCGTGGGAGATGAAACGTCCCTAAAGGTGCTGAAACGTGACGGCTTACTTTAGCCCGCTGACATGCGAGGCAAGCTCGTGCCCACTCCCTGCAGTCCTTCCTGATGCCTGGCCAAACAAAGCGCTCTGCGATTAACTTGGCAGTCGCTGAGACACCTGGGTGACTGAGGGAATGCAAGCTGTCAAAGACTTGTTTCCGCAGCATTTTGGGTACAAATGGCCTGGGGGACGCTGTACTGACGTCGCAGTACACAGTTGAACGCTCCCCAGGGACTTGCACCTTCTCCAGCACTAGCGAAGATCCTTCCTGAAGAAGTTTCTTCAGTTCTGGATCTGACGCCTGCGATTCCGCGAGGATGTCAAGATTGACTGGAGCTTGTAGCTCCTCCACGCGTGATAAGGGGTCGGCCACGACATTGTCTTTGCCGGAGATGTGCCGTATGTCGGTAGTAAATTGGGCGATTAAATCGAGGTATCGGAATTGCCGAGGCGAACAGTTTCTCTTCCTCTCATGGAATGCGAAACTGATCGGCTTATGGTCCGTATACACGACGAAGTGTCTAGCCTCCAGCATATGGCGAAAGTATTTGATGGCCTCGTAAATGGCCAGCAGTTCCCTGTCATAGGGACCATCTGTCATATATACTTTGCTTGCGTGGGGCTGAGCTTCCTGGAAAAGAATGCTAATGGCTGCCATCCGTCGTCGCTGAACTGCTGTAACACAGCGCCGATTGCGGTATCCGACGCATCGGTAACCAATGCTAGTTTGGCATTGCAATCGGGATGAGCCAATAATGCAGCATTAGCCAGGCTTTCCTTGCAGTCCTGGAATGCCTGCAAAGTATTCTCCGCAAGACATATAGGATGCGAGCCCTTTACGTTACCGATCAAGAGGTTGTGAAGTGGCGCCTGGATTTGAGCTGCGTGGGGCAAGAAACGCCTGTAAAAATTAATCATGCCCAAAAATCGGCGCAACTGACGAACGTCTTTAGGCTGAGGGAACTTCTTGATGGCGTCGACCTTAGTGTCAAGTGGTTTGGTGCCCTTTTCGGAGATATGGTAACCTAAGAAAGTTACTTCCGAGACACCGAAAACACACTTTGACGTATTTATCAACATGCCAAAGTCCTTCATCCTGCTGAAAATGATACGAAGGTGGTCCTCGTGCTCTGCTTCTGTCCTGGAGAAGATCAAGAAGTCATCCAAATAACAGTAGCAGAAGTCCAGCCCTCTGGTCATCTCGTCGACAAAACGTTGAAATGTCTGGCTTGCGTTGCGCAGACCAAACGTCATGTACGGGAATTCGTACAGGCCGAACGGTGTGGTGATCGCTGTCTTCGGAATATCATCCGGGCTGACTGGTATTTGATTATAGGCTTTCACGAGGTCAATAGTGCTGAAAACACGACAGCCTGAAATGCTGTGAGCAAAATCGTGTATGTGCCTAATCGGGTACATGTCAGGAACGGTTCTCGCGTTGAGCCTACGGTAATCTCCGCAAGGTCGCCAACCGTTGTCCTTTTTCGGGGCGAGATGGAGTGGAGATGCCCAAGGACTCTCCGACGGTCTGGCGGTTCCGTTGGCCAACATCAGCTGGAACTCCTGCTGAGCAATTTTTAGTTTGTCCGGAGCTAATCGCCGAAATGACGAAGATACTGGAGGGCCTGGGGTCGTGCGGATATGGTGTACAGTGTTATGTGGTGTAGTGCGTAGTGTTCCGGCGGGTCGGGTGATATCGGGAAAGTCTTCTAAAATTTTGTGATACCTTGAATCCCCAGAAGTAACCTTTACAGAATATAAAGAAGAATCTGAGTGATTCGAGGCTAAGGCAAAAACATTGGTGCTACTATCTATTAGCCGTTGATTTCTACAGTCAACGGTCAAAGAGTAAAAACACAAAAAATCTACTCCGATAATCGGTTTAGTAACCTCAGCTACCACAAAACGCCACTTAAAGTCTCTACGAAGTCCTAGATTTAAATTGAGATCGAGGAAACCATACGTTGGAATGGGCGTCCCATTCGCGGCTACGAGCTGGTAGTTCGTAGGTGCACGACGATCGTTGAGCAGACGACGAGGGTAGACACAGAGGTCGCTTCCAGTATCGACCAGAAACTGCGTCTTCGTGCTTCGGTCTGCGACGAATAGGCGACCAGTAGAAGTGGGGCAATCGTCTGTCGCCATTACTGCCTGCCCGCGGCGTTTCCCTTCTTATAGTCGCAGGGTTTGATGCAACGTTTAGCCTTCTCACCGTGCGTGGCGTGGTACCAGCACTCTGGGTGCTTCCTGTAGCTGGAGTTGGAGCGGGTGGAAGATCGTTGACGTGAGTTGCGTCTCGTGTTCCGATTGCGGCTGTGCGAGCGATTGCGCGATCGACTGTCGCGCAGTTGTACCGTCAGGTCTTTCATCGCACGCTTGAGTTCCGCGATTTCGGCTGCCATCTCACTCACGGTGGGTCCTGCTGCTGAAGTTGAAGCAACGTGGCTTGTTGGTGCGACGATATCTTGCACGCGGTCTGCCAGCTCAGCCAATGCCTCCAAGGTGCTGTGTGGTTGCGATGCCAGGACGGGCTGGATACTGTTGGGGAGTCGACTACTCCAAATAGTGCGCACGAAATCCTCGGGCACATTTGGTCCAGCTAACCCCTGCAGATGGCGAAGAAACTGCGAGGGCTTCCGGTCTCCCAGCTCCTCATGCATCAACAGCTGCTTCACCTTCTTCTCCTGGGAGGCGGAGAGGCGCTTCACCAATTCGGTCTTCAACTTCTCGTACCGGTTCGTGGTTGGAGGGGACATGATAACGTCCTTCACCTCCTTCGAAAATTGGGGGTCGAGGTGACCGACCACATAATTAAATTTGGTGACGTCATTCGTCACCCCTGCGTTCTCGAATTGCGCTTCAATTTGTGCGAACCAGATGTCCGGCTCTTCTGGCCAAAATGGTGGCAACTTTAGTGACACACGATAAATGTCGTGTGCAGTGGAAACGCACTTTGCCGCATGGCGTGATCTCTGCGTGACATGTGCTGCCGGTTGTGACGACGCGGTATGCTCGGACTCACTATCACTCATCCTTATAATTATAGTGTTCGACTCGGGGTCACCAGTATAGTTGGTATAGGTGGTGTGTAGGCAGAGTTGTAAATAAAAGTCAATCTGCTTTATGTACTCACGGTTTACTGAGTAGTAGGTACACACACAACACAACACAGAATATAGTCAGAAGGAGAACAGAGGGGCAATTCTCGTATTTTTAACAACGTTCGCAATATCATCTCAAGACTCAATCTGACAGAAATTGTATAGCGTTTACCTTCATTTTTGACATTTTGACTGACGCTGGCATGAGATTGTGAACGTTTTTAGGTACGAGAATTGCCCCTCAGGTAGAACAGTCACAAATTATGATAATCACACACGAAACACAAAGATAAAAGTTATTTTAGATTATTATACACAGTAGGTAGCAAGGTGTCACAAAATAGTCACGCGCGGCCGAGCGTCGCAAAAGCTAGTTTCGACTAAAGGTCGTGGCAAGGTTGATGCACGCTCGCTACGATCTCCCGCCTCGCGCCCGGCGGCTACGTCACGATGACGTAGGTCGGCCGGTGCGCGAGTCCAGTACAACACGTTACCGGTGCGGTGGCCCGTCATCAACGAATCGTATGTTATTAATATAAATAAATGTAAATAAATATTTTGTTAGTTTGTATGTAAGTGAGTGTGTTGTGTAAGTACAATATAAATAAATAAATGGTAAAGTAGGTATGTACCCTACACCACCCCCTCCAGAGACCGTCAAGGGCGATAAAAGTTTGCGAATTTGACACGACGACCGGATCGAGTTGTATACTCTTTTACATCACCAGATGGTGTGTCTTCCTTCGAGTCAGCTTTGTCGGCCAATATGTAGGCTGGCTTCAGGCGGTCTATTGAGACCGTGACCTCTTTACCCTTGAATAAAATTTTATAAACTTTATCACTCCTGTGCAGAACTTTGTGAGGACCTATGTAGGCTGGTTGTAGCGAGCCTCGTAATGCGTCTTCACGAAGAAACACGTGATCAGTGGTCTGCAGATCCTTAAAAACAAAAATGCTCGTCTTATTGTGACGGGATGCTGGAGTTGGTTGCAATTTTTGTGCAAAATTGCGGATGCGCGCAGTAAATTCCGTGATGTCAGTCGTTCCGTCATCACTGGGAGTAAAAAATTCTCCTGGGAGTCTTAGCTGCTCGCCGTATACTAGTTCGGCGGAAGACGCTTGGACATCCTTTTTGAATGCGCTCCTTATGCCAAGCAATACCCATGGCAAGGACTCTGTCCATTTGTCATTGGCATGACACATGATGGACGCCTTTAATTGCCTGTGGAAACGCTCCACCATGCCGTTGCATGCCGGGTGGTATGCCGTTGTCCGCTTGTGCTGGAAACCAACAATTTTTGATAGTTGTTCGAACAGAGCCGACTCAAACTGACGGCCTCTGTCCGTAACAATGATAGTAGGACAGCCAAACCGGGCAATCCATCCGGACAACAATGCTTTAGCTACTGTCTCGGCAGTAATGTCGACAGTAGGTACGACCTCTGGCCACCTGGTAAATCGGTCGACTGCCGTCAGACAATATCTGAAGCCTTGTGAAATTGGTAGTGGGCCTACAAGGTCGATGTGGATCGTGGTGAACCTGGCCCGTGGGAGATGAAACGTCCCTAAAGGTGCTGAAACGTGACGGCTTACTTTAGCCCGCTGACATGCGAGGCAAGCTCGTGCCCACTCCCTGCAGTCCTTCCTGATGCCTGGCCAAACAAAGCGCTCTGCGATTAACTTGGCAGTCGCTGAGACACCTGGGTGACTGAGGGAATGCAAGCTGTCAAAGACTTGTTTCCGCAGCATTTTGGGTACAAATGGCCTGGGGGACGCTGTACTGACGTCGCAGTACACAGTTGAACGCTCCCCAGGGACTTGCACCTTCTCCAGCACTAGCGAAGATCCTTCCTGAAGAAGTTTCTTCAGTTCTGGATCTGACGCCTGCGATTCCGCGAGGATGTCAAGATTGACTGGAGCTTGTAGCTCCTCCACGCGTGATAAGGGGTCGGCCACGACATTGTCTTTGCCGGAGATGTGCCGTATGTCGGTAGTAAATTGGGCGATTAAATCGAGGTATCGGAATTGCCGAGGCGAACAGTTTCTCTTCCTCTCATGGAATGCGAAACTGATCGGCTTATGGTCCGTATACACGACGAAGTGTCTAGCCTCCAGCATATGGCGAAAGTATTTGATGGCCTCGTAAATGGCCAGCAGTTCCCTGTCATAGGGACCATCTGTCATATATACTTTGCTTGCGTGGGGCTGAGCTTCCTGGAAAAGAATGCTAATGGCTGCCATCCGTCGTCGCTGAACTGCTGTAACACAGCGCCGATTGCGGTATCCGACGCATCGGTAACCAATGCTAGTTTGGCATTGCAATCGGGATGAGCCAATAATGCAGCATTAGCCAGGCTTTCCTTGCAGTCCTGGAATGCCTGCAAAGTATTCTCCGCAAGACATATAGGATGCGAGCCCTTTACGTTACCGATCAAGAGGTTGTGAAGTGGCGCCTGGATTTGAGCTGCGTGGGGCAAGAAACGCCTGTAAAAATTAATCATGCCCAAAAATCGGCGCAACTGACGAACGTCTTTAGGCTGAGGGAACTTCTTGATGGCGTCGACCTTAGTGTCAAGTGGTTTGGTGCCCTTTTCGGAGATATGGTAACCTAAGAAAGTTACTTCCGAGACACCGAAAACACACTTTGACGTATTTATCAACATGCCAAAGTCCTTCATCCTGCTGAAAATGATACGAAGGTGGTCCTCGTGCTCTGCTTCTGTCCTGGAGAAGATCAAGAAGTCATCCAAATAACAGTAGCAGAAGTCCAGCCCTCTGGTCATCTCGTCGACAAAACGTTGAAATGTCTGGCTTGCGTTGCGCAGACCAAACGTCATGTACGGGAATTCGTACAGGCCGAACGGTGTGGTGATCGCTGTCTTCGGAATATCATCCGGGCTGACTGGTATTTGATTATAGGCTTTCACGAGGTCAATAGTGCTGAAAACACGACAGCCTGAAATGCTGTGAGCAAAATCGTGTATGTGCCTAATCGGGTACATGTCAGGAACGGTTCTCGCGTTGAGCCTACGGTAATCTCCGCAAGGTCGCCAACCGTTGTCCTTTTTCGGGGCGAGATGGAGTGGAGATGCCCAAGGACTCTCCGACGGTCTGGCGGTTCCGTTGGCCAACATCAGCTGGAACTCCTGCTGAGCAATTTTTAGTTTGTCCGGAGCTAATCGCCGAAATGACGAAGATACTGGAGGGCCTGGGGTCGTGCGGATATGGTGTACAGTGTTATGTGGTGTAGTGCGTAGTGTTCCGGCGGGTCGGGTGATATCGGGAAAGTCTTCTAAAATTTTGTGATACCTTGAATCCCCAGAAGTAACCTTTACAGAATATAAAGAAGAATCTGAGTGATTCGAGGCTAAGGCAAAAACATTGGTGCTACTATCTATTAGCCGTTGATTTCTACAGTCAACGGTCAAAGAGTAAAAACACAAAAAATCTACTCCGATAATCGGTTTAGTAACCTCAGCTACCACAAAACGCCACTTAAAGTCTCTACGAAGTCCTAGATTTAAATTGAGATCGAGGAAACCATACGTTGGAATGGGCGTCCCATTCGCGGCTACGAGCTGGTAGTTCGTAGGTGCACGACGATCGTTGAGCAGACGACGAGGGTAGACACAGAGGTCGCTTCCAGTATCGACCAGAAACTGCGTCTTCGTGCTTCGGTCTGCGACGAATAGGCGACCAGTAGAAGTGGGGCAATCGTCTGTCGCCATTACTGCCTGCCCGCGGCGTTTCCCTTCTTATAGTCGCAGGGTTTGATGCAACGTTTAGCCTTCTCACCGTGCGTGGCGTGGTACCAGCACTCTGGGTGCTTCCTGTAGCTGGAGTTGGAGCGGGTGGAAGATCGTTGACGTGAGTTGCGTCTCGTGTTCCGATTGCGGCTGTGCGAGCGATTGCGCGATCGACTGTCGCGCAGTTGTACCGTCAGGTCTTTCATCGCACGCTTGAGTTCCGCGATTTCGGCTGCCATCTCACTCACGGTGGGTCCTGCTGCTGAAGTTGAAGCAACGTGGCTTGTTGGTGCGACGATATCTTGCACGCGGTCTGCCAGCTCAGCCAATGCCTCCAAGGTGCTGTGTGGTTGCGATGCCAGGACGGGCTGGATACTGTTGGGGAGTCGACTACTCCAAATAGTGCGCACGAAATCCTCGGGCACATTTGGTCCAGCTAACCCCTGCAGATGGCGAAGAAACTGCGAGGGCTTCCGGTCTCCCAGCTCCTCATGCATCAACAGCTGCTTCACCTTCTTCTCCTGGGAGGCGGAGAGGCGCTTCACCAATTCGGTCTTCAACTTCTCGTACCGGTTCGTGGTTGGAGGGGACATGATAACGTCCTTCACCTCCTTCGAAAATTGGGGGTCGAGGTGACCGACCACATAATTAAATTTGGTGACGTCATTCGTCACCCCTGCGTTCTCGAATTGCGCTTCAATTTGTGCGAACCAGATGTCCGGCTCTTCTGGCCAAAATGGTGGCAACTTTAGTGACACACGATAAATGTCGTGTGCAGTGGAAACGCACTTTGCCGCATGGCGTGATCTCTGCGTGACATGTGCTGCCGGTTGTGACGACGCGGTATGCTCGGACTCACTATCACTCATCCTTATAATTATAGTGTTCGACTCGGGGTCACCAGTATAGTTGGTATAGGTGGTGTGTAGGCAGAGTTGTAAATAAAAGTCAATCTGCTTTATGTACTCACGGTTTACTGAGTAGTAGGTACACACACAACACAACACAGAATATAGTCAGAAGGAGAACAGAGGGGCAATTCTCGTATTTTTAACAACGTTCGCAATATCATCTCAAGACTCAATCTGACAGAAATTGTATAGCGTTTACCTTCATTTTTGACATTTTGACTGACGCTGGCATGAGATTGTGAACGTTTTTAGGTACGAGAATTGCCCCTCAGGTAGAACAGTCACAAATTATGATAATCACACACGAAACACAAAGATAAAAGTTATTTTAGATTATTATACACAGTAGGTAGCAAGGTGTCACAAAATAGTCACGCGCGGCCGAGCGTCGCAAAAGCTAGTTTCGACTAAAGGTCGTGGCAAGGTTGATGCACGCTCGCTACGATCTCCCGCCTCGCGCCCGGCGGCTACGTCACGATGACGTAGGTCGGCCGGTGCGCGAGTCCAGTACAACACGTTACCGGTGCGGTGGCCCGTCATCAACGAATCGTATGTTATTAATATAAATAAATGTAAATAAATATTTTGTTAGTTTGTATGTAAGTGAGTGTGTTGTGTAAGTACAATATAAATAAATAAATGGTAAAGTAGGTATGTACCCTACACCACCCCCTCCAGAGACCGTCAAGGGCGATAAAAGTTTGCGAATTTGACACGACGACCGGATCGAGTTGTATACTCTTTTACATCACCAGATGGTGTGTCTTCCTTCGAGTCAGCTTTGTCGGCCAATATGTAGGCTGGCTTCAGGCGGTCTATTGAGACCGTGACCTCTTTACCCTTGAATAAAATTTTATAAACTTTATCACTCCTGTGCAGAACTTTGTGAGGACCTATGTAGGCTGGTTGTAGCGAGCCTCGTAATGCGTCTTCACGAAGAAACACGTGATCAGTGGTCTGCAGATCCTTAAAAACAAAAATGCTCGTCTTATTGTGACGGGATGCTGGAGTTGGTTGCAATTTTTGTGCAAAATTGCGGATGCGCGCAGTAAATTCCGTGATGTCAGTCGTTCCGTCATCACTGGGAGTAAAAAATTCTCCTGGGAGTCTTAGCTGCTCGCCGTATACTAGTTCGGCGGAAGACGCTTGGACATCCTTTTTGAATGCGCTCCTTATGCCAAGCAATACCCATGGCAAGGACTCTGTCCATTTGTCATTGGCATGACACATGATGGACGCCTTTAATTGCCTGTGGAAACGCTCCACCATGCCGTTGCATGCCGGGTGGTATGCCGTTGTCCGCTTGTGCTGGAAACCAACAATTTTTGATAGTTGTTCGAACAGAGCCGACTCAAACTGACGGCCTCTGTCCGTAACAATGATAGTAGGACAGCCAAACCGGGCAATCCATCCGGACAACAATGCTTTAGCTACTGTCTCGGCAGTAATGTCGACAGTAGGTACGACCTCTGGCCACCTGGTAAATCGGTCGACTGCCGTCAGACAATATCTGAAGCCTTGTGAAATTGGTAGTGGGCCTACAAGGTCGATGTGGATCGTGGTGAACCTGGCCCGTGGGAGATGAAACGTCCCTAAAGGTGCTGAAACGTGACGGCTTACTTTAGCCCGCTGACATGCGAGGCAAGCTCGTGCCCACTCCCTGCAGTCCTTCCTGATGCCTGGCCAAACAAAGCGCTCTGCGATTAACTTGGCAGTCGCTGAGACACCTGGGTGACTGAGGGAATGCAAGCTGTCAAAGACTTGTTTCCGCAGCATTTTGGGTACAAATGGCCTGGGGGACGCTGTACTGACGTCGCAGTACACAGTTGAACGCTCCCCAGGGACTTGCACCTTCTCCAGCACTAGCGAAGATCCTTCCTGAAGAAGTTTCTTCAGTTCTGGATCTGACGCCTGCGATTCCGCGAGGATGTCAAGATTGACTGGAGCTTGTAGCTCCTCCACGCGTGATAAGGGGTCGGCCACGACATTGTCTTTGCCGGAGATGTGCCGTATGTCGGTAGTAAATTGGGCGATTAAATCGAGGTATCGGAATTGCCGAGGCGAACAGTTTCTCTTCCTCTCATGGAATGCGAAACTGATCGGCTTATGGTCCGTATACACGACGAAGTGTCTAGCCTCCAGCATATGGCGAAAGTATTTGATGGCCTCGTAAATGGCCAGCAGTTCCCTGTCATAGGGACCATCTGTCATATATACTTTGCTTGCGTGGGGCTGAGCTTCCTGGAAAAGAATGCTAATGGCTGCCATCCGTCGTCGCTGAACTGCTGTAACACAGCGCCGATTGCGGTATCCGACGCATCGGTAACCAATGCTAGTTTGGCATTGCAATCGGGATGAGCCAATAATGCAGCATTAGCCAGGCTTTCCTTGCAGTCCTGGAATGCCTGCAAAGTATTCTCCGCAAGACATATAGGATGCGAGCCCTTTACGTTACCGATCAAGAGGTTGTGAAGTGGCGCCTGGATTTGAGCTGCGTGGGGCAAGAAACGCCTGTAAAAATTAATCATGCCCAAAAATCGGCGCAACTGACGAACGTCTTTAGGCTGAGGGAACTTCTTGATGGCGTCGACCTTAGTGTCAAGTGGTTTGGTGCCCTTTTCGGAGATATGGTAACCTAAGAAAGTTACTTCCGAGACACCGAAAACACACTTTGACGTATTTATCAACATGCCAAAGTCCTTCATCCTGCTGAAAATGATACGAAGGTGGTCCTCGTGCTCTGCTTCTGTCCTGGAGAAGATCAAGAAGTCATCCAAATAACAGTAGCAGAAGTCCAGCCCTCTGGTCATCTCGTCGACAAAACGTTGAAATGTCTGGCTTGCGTTGCGCAGACCAAACGTCATGTACGGGAATTCGTACAGGCCGAACGGTGTGGTGATCGCTGTCTTCGGAATATCATCCGGGCTGACTGGTATTTGATTATAGGCTTTCACGAGGTCAATAGTGCTGAAAACACGACAGCCTGAAATGCTGTGAGCAAAATCGTGTATGTGCCTAATCGGGTACATGTCAGGAACGGTTCTCGCGTTGAGCCTACGGTAATCTCCGCAAGGTCGCCAACCGTTGTCCTTTTTCGGGGCGAGATGGAGTGGAGATGCCCAAGGACTCTCCGACGGTCTGGCGGTTCCGTTGGCCAACATCAGCTGGAACTCCTGCTGAGCAATTTTTAGTTTGTCCGGAGCTAATCGCCGAAATGACGAAGATACTGGAGGGCCTGGGGTCGTGCGGATATGGTGTACAGTGTTATGTGGTGTAGTGCGTAGTGTTCCGGCGGGTCGGGTGATATCGGGAAAGTCTTCTAAAATTTTGTGATACCTTGAATCCCCAGAAGTAACCTTTACAGAATATAAAGAAGAATCTGAGTGATTCGAGGCTAAGGCAAAAACATTGGTGCTACTATCTATTAGCCGTTGATTTCTACAGTCAACGGTCAAAGAGTAAAAACACAAAAAATCTACTCCGATAATCGGTTTAGTAACCTCAGCTACCACAAAACGCCACTTAAAGTCTCTACGAAGTCCTAGATTTAAATTGAGATCGAGGAAACCATACGTTGGAATGGGCGTCCCATTCGCGGCTACGAGCTGGTAGTTCGTAGGTGCACGACGATCGTTGAGCAGACGACGAGGGTAGACACAGAGGTCGCTTCCAGTATCGACCAGAAACTGCGTCTTCGTGCTTCGGTCTGCGACGAATAGGCGACCAGTAGAAGTGGGGCAATCGTCTGTCGCCATTACTGCCTGCCCGCGGCGTTTCCCTTCTTATAGTCGCAGGGTTTGATGCAACGTTTAGCCTTCTCACCGTGCGTGGCGTGGTACCAGCACTCTGGGTGCTTCCTGTAGCTGGAGTTGGAGCGGGTGGAAGATCGTTGACGTGAGTTGCGTCTCGTGTTCCGATTGCGGCTGTGCGAGCGATTGCGCGATCGACTGTCGCGCAGTTGTACCGTCAGGTCTTTCATCGCACGCTTGAGTTCCGCGATTTCGGCTGCCATCTCACTCACGGTGGGTCCTGCTGCTGAAGTTGAAGCAACGTGGCTTGTTGGTGCGACGATATCTTGCACGCGGTCTGCCAGCTCAGCCAATGCCTCCAAGGTGCTGTGTGGTTGCGATGCCAGGACGGGCTGGATACTGTTGGGGAGTCGACTACTCCAAATAGTGCGCACGAAATCCTCGGGCACATTTGGTCCAGCTAACCCCTGCAGATGGCGAAGAAACTGCGAGGGCTTCCGGTCTCCCAGCTCCTCATGCATCAACAGCTGCTTCACCTTCTTCTCCTGGGAGGCGGAGAGGCGCTTCACCAATTCGGTCTTCAACTTCTCGTACCGGTTCGTGGTTGGAGGGGACATGATAACGTCCTTCACCTCCTTCGAAAATTGGGGGTCGAGGTGACCGACCACATAATTAAATTTGGTGACGTCATTCGTCACCCCTGCGTTCTCGAATTGCGCTTCAATTTGTGCGAACCAGATGTCCGGCTCTTCTGGCCAAAATGGTGGCAACTTTAGTGACACACGATAAATGTCGTGTGCAGTGGAAACGCACTTTGCCGCATGGCGTGATCTCTGCGTGACATGTGCTGCCGGTTGTGACGACGCGGTATGCTCGGACTCACTATCACTCATCCTTATAATTATAGTGTTCGACTCGGGGTCACCAGTATAGTTGGTATAGGTGGTGTGTAGGCAGAGTTGTAAATAAAAGTCAATCTGCTTTATGTACTCACGGTTTACTGAGTAGTAGGTACACACACAACACAACACAGAATATAGTCAGAAGGAGAACAGGTAGAACAGTCACAAATTATGATAATCACACGTGAAACACAAAGATAAAAGTTATTTTAGATTATTATACACAGTAGGTAGCAAGGTGTCACAAAATAGTCACGCGCGGCCGAGCGTCGCAAAAGCTAGTTTCGACTAAAGGTCGCGGCAAGGTTGATGCACGCTCGCTACGTCGTCACGATGACGTAGGTCGGCCGGTGCGCGAGTCCAGTACAACACGTTACCGGTGCGGTGGCCCGTCATCAACGAATCGTATGTTATTAATATAAATAAATGTAAATAAATATTTTGTTAGTTTGTATGTAAGTGAGTGTGTTGTGTAAGTATAATATAAATAAATAAATGGTAAAGTAGGTATGTACCCTACAGAGGCATGAGGAACAGGGTGTAAAGTTCACTTATCCTCGATTGAAAAGGGAGGATCCTCCGAACAGACGGGTGTTGTCTGGTGGGCTACTGCCCGACGGGAGATATCGGGACGTTGTATATATGCTAGTCGCGTAGTAAACTCTAATTGCGCGATGCAGGATTGCGTGACGTCATGTCATTGAGATGCGTAGTTCGTATGTGGCGATGTAGATGCCGCCACATACCTATTGAAGATCGATGTACAAGATGTAACATAAATAACGCACGACCTCTTAAGGGGTCATTGTACTCATCATTATGAACAACTTTTACTATGGGACCAAACCTGAAATCGCGAAAAAAAATCAGCTGTTCAGTACATTTATCTACATCAAACTCGTCAAAATGTAGGGAGCAGCTGATTTTTTATTCGCGATTTCAGATTTGTTCCCATAGTAAAAGTTGTTCATAATGGTGAGTACCATGACTCCTTAAGAGGTTGTGCGTTATTTATGTTACACCTTGTATATCTGTTACCTAATTAGTCTCACAACGATTCAGGGGTGGGCTGAGTCTTTGACATACTTGTGATTCTAATCAATCTGCCTAACCTTTTCCCAACTAGGTTGGGGTCGGCTTCCAGTCTAACCGGATGCAGCTGAATACCAGTATTTTACATGGAGCGACTGCCTATCTGACCTCCACAACCCAGTGACGGGGTAATATGATACCCCTTGGTAAGACTGGTTGTCAGACTTTCAGGCTTCTGACGACCCGTAACGACTGGGCACTTTCCGAGGCACGGAGGAATCTCGGTATGTAAAGAAGGTCACCCATTTACTGACCAACCCCGACAAGCATAGCTTAACCTGACGGATCGACCCGTGGGCTGTTATTACTTAGCCACGAGCTCCTCATTCTAATATTGTAATGAAATTAAATACTAGTATCCGCCAACCTTCACTGGGCCCGCGTGGTGGATTACAGCCCGCTCCCTCTCACAGAGAGGAGGCCTGTGTCCCAGCAGTGGGAACATTATAGGCTGATTATGCTAAAATATTGGTATCTTCCTTTTCAGCATCCTGACATCACCCCTGGGAGCTGTGCAAGATTAGTGACAGTTTATATTAAGGGGGATGCTCATACAACTCCCTAAGTTCCAAATGGTGATAAATGTGAGTATTTGATGAAAACATAACGTTTCGTATCGGTTATAGGTAACTTAGACTCTTACACTCGTATTTATAGTCAAGTAAAAGTAATTACTTCAGTAAACGTCATTGCTCAAGTAATGATTTTCATTCTACAGTTTAGTAATTGCTTGAAGTTAGAATTGTCAAAGCTTAGAATTCTTAGCCAAGCAATAGTCACCATTTTCTTTACTTAAGAATTCTACTCTCAAGTAAGAAATTACTTAGTAGCAAGTAATTACTTTGATTATAAATACGAGACTGAGAGAGTTGTACTTACTTGTTTACGATGATGATTGATTCTGTAAGTACAGGGTGTAAGGGACAGCCCTCCGCAAACTGATAAGGTGAATTCAGTACGTCATACTAAGATGACCGGTACATGAAATTTTTCAGGAACGTTAAGGGAATCCAATAAACCTGATTTGTTTGTGTTTTTGTGCACAAATCGGAGCGTCTATTACTGGTTGGGAGGGGCAGGTAATAGGTATGCGGTGAGTTCGATGAACTCTGTAGCTAGACAGAAAGTGAACAGCTGATTACACGCGTCGTTGGTTAGAGTATTTCAACATCCATTGCTGGTTTTTTTTTGCTATTTTTTTTTGCAATTTTTTTTTACATAAATGGAGTGCTGCGAACACACAATGCAATTTTACGTTGAAAAAATTAAAATGTAACTGAATTTTTTTTTGAAAAAATTAAAATTTTCCTGAGAAAATTTCCTTTGGAATATGATTCAAAATGAGGAGCTGAATGCACCCTGTTAGTTTGCGTAGGGCTGTCCCTTACACCCTGAATATGCTCTAATTGTTAGTGTTCCGTACCTCAAAAGGAAAAAGCTGAAACCTTATAGGATCACATCGTTGTCCGTTTGTCTGTCTATCTGTCAGTCTGTCAAGACGCTCTTTCGCAGGAACGCTTGGAGGTATCAAGTTGATGATCTGTAGTCTCTTGGAGCTCTAAAAAAAATCAAGTTTCTAAGTCAGGCAATCAAAAATATAGCAATGCAATGAAGTCGCGGGCAGAAGCTAGATATATACGTACAGTATGATAATAACATCACGACTATGTTCCGCGAAGGTTTAAGTACAAGAACACTCACGTTTCACCAGAAGTGATTTATATTGATATAATCATATCCTTGGACATTTCACACAACGCCATCTAGTCCCAAGCTAAGCAACCTAATGCTTGTGATATGGTAACGAGATGGCTGATAAACTACTTATATACATTTTTTTTTGTAAATACATACATATTATAGATAGAAAAACACCAAGATTCGGAACAAATACTTGTAGGTCGTACAAATATTTGTTCCTTGCGGGAATCGAACCCGCGACATGCTGCGCAGCAGTCAATCGCTCAACCACTGCGCCAACCGTGTTGTCATATTTGTGAAACTGATTTCGTTCCCAAATGGGTGTTTCTCGCTATTCATACAGTTTGCAATAAGGCTCTACGTCGGCGCCATCAAACGCAAATTAGTTCTTTGCCTTGATTGAGTTTTAATACTTACCTTGCGTGATTACCATTTATACTGCTGGTGGTATTATTGTACCGTTAGCTGGAATATATGAATTTGTTACCTTTATTAAAATTTATTCGTATTATGACTACCTTATGTTTGTGTATCTGTCTGTAACAGCGGCTGCCGAACACAATGACATCCTACTTAGGTATCTACATGCTTTAATTTTTGAATATATGCCTGCTTAGCCTTTTCCCAACTATGCTGGGGTCGGCTTCTAGTCTAACCAGATATAGCTGAGTACCAGTATTTTACATGGAACGACTGCCTATCTAACTCAAAAAATATAAGTATGATTACCATTAAAGAAAACCGCCAACCTCAAAATTGTGGCGACAGAGCCGACAGGTAATGAAAAATGAGGTGAATAGCGTTCTCCTGTTTAAGAAATGGCAAACAAATGTTATCACTAAAATAGCTGTAAAGTATGGTGATATAAAGCAGATATCAGATGATTCAGTTTTTGGTAATTTTCGTATTTCATTCAACATCTTTCACTCAAAGTCCGACTTTCGGGCACAGCTAAATATGAAGTAAGTAGGAGAGATGAAGAGTGCTTTAATGATACAACAACAAACAAAGGTTGTAGACCATCAGATGGGTTCTTGTCGATGTCTAGATCTTTCGTGCATCATAGATGTTGTCAAAATAATAATAAAGAAAATTATTAAATCTAAAACTACTCAATATATTCCTAAGGAGAGAAAATTGATTTGGAATACTTAGAAAATACATTGTTTATTTTGATAAGCGCGGCTTCAGTCAGCCCCCGACCACCTGTTGACTACACCATGTTGACTACACCATGTTGACTACACCATGTTGACTACACCATGTTGACTACACCATGTTGACCTACTTTCCTCACCACTATAAACGAACGCCGCCGGTATATAACGTAACAAACATGACCTTCTCCAGAGTCTTGTGAACTCTTGTCAAAGTAAATGCTTCAACATACAATTGCCGCCGGTGTCGCGGGTTCTTCGAAAGAGCTACCGTGGCCCTGGCACAGGCAACTGAAGGAACACGGGTGGGTTTTAGTCAGTAAAAGTCTGACACGCCCTTCCGCTCCACCAAGAGCTGGAGAAGTCATTTGATAATTTCCAAGGGAAATTAATTGTTAAGCAAACTAAGTACCAACTTCATAAATTGTAATGGCTATAACCCGGCAAACATGGAGTGTCAATTTGCATAGCACCTAACTTCCCTGGGTTTTCACTATCTATGTTGAAGCCGTCTCCTTGCAATGGCCTGTACAACCATTGATTAGCCCGCTCACTCACAGCTCCGTTTGTTCTCACTAGTTCGATTCATTAGTTCAATCGTCGAACTTTGTTCCTCAATTGTTCGACCGTCGAATTCAAATCGATCAAACTCACTACGTTGAATTCGTTTCATAGATATACAGGGTTTAAAGAAATTGCATTATTATACATTGCAGTACATTTTGGTGATCTCAAACTAATACAAACCCAAGTTTTGTAACGACAATGTTTACAGATTATTTGATGTTTTTTTATATGAAAGGGGCTTAAAATGCATGATTTACAAAACTAACTCAAGTAATGTATTTTTTTTCCTCAAATTTCAACAAAATAAATTATTATTTAATCCACGTTCCCTTTAAAAGTCAACAAATTATCACCCTCTGCCCTGTTCACATCCCATCCACCGCGGCGCGGTATAAATCTCCATTGAGCAGCGAGGTGGCTTCTGACCTAGCGCAGACCGCTATACATCATTGTATGCTGGGGGGAAGTGTCGGAGCTGTGCGTTACTGAAGATGGATGGCGGAATCTGAACGAGGTGTATTATTATATTGTGCCTTGATAGAAGCAGCAAAGCTTAATTATTCGTAAGAGTAGAAGTCGTATTCAATCTGCCTAGCCTTTTCCCAACTATGTTGGGGTCGGCTTCCAGTCTAACCGGATGCAGCTGAATACCAGTATTTTACATTTAGCGACTGCCTATCTGACCTCCACAACCCAGTAACTGGGTAATACGATATCCCTTGTTAAGACTGGTTGTCAGGCTTTCGGGCTTCTGACGACCCGTAACGACTGTCAAAGATCCACGAATGACAGCCGGGACCAACGGTTTATCGTACTTTCCGAAAGACGGAGGAGTGTAAAGATGATCACCCATCCACGGACCAACCCCGACAAGCGTATCTTAACCTGATGGAAGTCGTAGTATTTGCCTGAAATGTATGCGACAAACTGGCCAAGTGCGTGTCGGACGACGCTCAATAATGGGTTCCACACAATTATAGTTCACAAGTTGGGTTGAATTTATGCCAATAACAAACTTAATAATGTAGTTGAAAAATATGTTCTCCCATACATTCCAACTGCAAATGTAATTTTGTACTCACAATATTGGGAGATTTGCTATGTTCTTTTAAGACCATAGACTTCTTAAAGGTTTGACTGTAATCTAGAAGTAAGTATATATCTATTTTCTATATTTTTTTTCAAAATTTTATGTACCCCCCCTTTTTGCACCTTTTTGGAAGAAGTACGGGGGTACTTCTTCCAAAAAGGTGCAAAAAGGGGGGTTTTTTTTTGTATTTGTGGATTTTTGATTGGAGGGGTCCAATCAAAAATCCACAAATACAAAAAAAATCTATAAAGTCGTAAAACCTGTATCCCAAGTCTCGTCCAGATCGGTTGTAAAATACGACCTGTAGAGGAGTAGCGACAAACTGACAGAGCTAGAGGAAATCCAATTTTGGCAGAATTGAAGCAGAAAACACCATAGATCAGGTAGAATCTAGAACGATAACAGCCAAGAAACTAACCAATTACTAACAATAACTATCTTGTTTCTTTGCTTTTGCATTTTTAATTTCCTGCGCAAGTTCAAAGTAGATTGAGTAGAGATTAGCACAGGATATTACCTGTTTCTTTCCGACCATGATTTGTTTGAGTTCATCATCACTTGGTAAAAGGACGGATTATTGCAGTAAGAGCCTATTTCACGATGTCCGACTCACTGAATAAATTCAAAAATGGATCAGAATGTGTATGAAAGTATCTGCCTAGTAAGATAATAGGAACTTAATCGTAGGTGGCGAAACAGTCCCTAAGCGTCACAAATTATTACAATTTTATTGATGAACTGAAAACATTTGCTTTTTGTCATTTTTAAATATTGAACTAGTGACTGATGTTAATGAAAGGCTGATCTTATCAAATAATAACATACATTAGCAGCATGTTTACTGACACCGTCACTAGGTGCTCAGTGTGTGTGTGTGTGTGTGTGTGTGTGTGTGTGTGTGGGGAATTGACAGCTTGTTTATAGCGAGGTAAACACGACTGAATGCTTCCAATACTATACTGATAGTTAGAGGTAGTCGGCTTTGCATAATGGGGAACTATACTGGGTGATTTTTTAATGACCAGCCAAATTTTCACAGGGTGTTCTACCCATGAATATGAACAACTTTTACTATGGGACCAAACCTGAAATCGCGAAAAAAAAATCAGCTGTTCAGTACATTTATCTACATCAAACTCGACGAAATGTACTGAACAGCTGATTTTTTTTTTCGCGATTTCATGTTTGGTCCCATAGTAAAAGTTGTTCATATTCATGGGTAAAACACCCTGTGAAAATTTGGCTGGTCATTAAAAAATCACCCAGTATATACATACAAGTGGTCGGTTTTACCATAATATATAGGGCACAATACTAAATATATTGTCACCATTAAAAGAAAAAAGAAAGAGAAAGTTTTTGTTAGAATTCGAACAGAAAGTGGAGGATTTTTGGAAAGTGGAAAAAGAGTGTAAAGCATCCAAAATCTTATCTCTAGAAACAACCAATTTAATCATTGCTCACTCATTATTGAAATAGCAAGATATTTGCCATAGAGACATACAACTCTACGAAATATAATGTGTCTATAAATTATAACAAACTGCCCAAAACTGTCTAAATGTGGAAGCTTGTCATTAGCAATTTTTCCGACCTACGAAATATTGTAAATTTTAGCTATTAGTCTGTAAGCTTTCTGTAAAATAAAATAAATAAAACGCCGTTACTAAGTACTTTTATACAGGTATTCAAAAACTATCCGCACAGACCTATACCTACAAAATGATTCCCCTTAACGTGATAAGATCGAATCTATCCCCCTCCTCCCCCCCCCGCACACATCCACAGAAGTGACAGTGACATGTTAGGAAGGTTCATTCATGCAGATAGAACGTATCTGTACGTATGTTCTCTTATTTATCACTTTCTTTGTAAACGCACGCCGCGGTGGGCACTCGCGCCGCTGTAGGACAGGTAAGTGCAGAAGGCTCACTAATTTAGTCCACAGTACAATGCGTGCCACGAAAGATGAGACTTAACGCACCACGTAGTTTTATTTGCGCAGTAGATTATAATTCTCAGATTCTGATTATTCTGATTTATAGGTCTCTTTAGCGGTATGAGGTCTGAGAGGGGAAGGGAACGGGCGTCATCGGGGCGGTGGAAAGAGCGCGGGAGGCGCGGTACTGCGCTCGTCAAGTCTCATCTTTCGTGGCACGCATTGTACGATTTTTAGAGTGCAGTTTTATTGTAGCTGTATTGTAATTTTGAAATTGGTACCGTAAAATAACAATATAAAAACAGGCAGTCATGGGAACTGCCGACAGAAGTGAAAACTTAAAAGTATGCCTAGCTAGATACGAATATAGTTGTAAACATTAGCATGTCGCATGTCGGTGACGCAAACCCCTAAGATTTCCCCTACCAAAAACTTAAAAGTATGCCTAGCTAGATACGAATATAGTTGTAAACATTAGCATGTCGCATGTCGGTGACGCGAACCCCTAAGATTTCCCCTACCAAAAACTTAAAAGTATGCCTAGCTAGATACGAATATAGTTGTAAACATTAGCATGTCGCATGTCGGTGACGCGAACCCCTAAGATTTCCCCTACCAAAAACTTAAAAGTATGCCTAGCTAGATACGAATATAGTTGTAAACATTAGCATGTCGCATGTCGGTGACGCGAACCCCTAAGATTTCCCCTACCAAAAACTTAAAAGTATGCCTAGCTAGATACGAATATAGTTGTAAACATTAGCATGTCGCATGTCGGTGACGCGAACCCCTAAGATTTCCCCTACCAAAAACATAAAAGTATGCCTAGCTAGATACGAATATAGTTGTTAACATTAGCATGTCGCATGTCGGTGACGCGAACCCCTAAGATTTCCCCTACCAAAAACTTAAAAGTATGCCTAGCTAGATACGAATATAGTTGTAAACATTAGCATGTCGCATGTCGGTGACGCGAACCCCTAAGATGTCCCCTACCAAAAACTTAAAAGTATGCCTAGCTAGATACGAATATAGTTGTAAACATTAGCATGTCGCATGTCGGTGACGCGAACCCCTAAGATTTCCCCTACCAAAAACTTAAAAGTATGCCTAGCTAGATACGAATATAGTTGTAAACATTAGCATGTCGCATGTCGGTGACGCGAACCCCTAAGATTTCCCCTACCAAAAACTTAAAAGTATGCCTAGCTAGATACGAATATAGTTGTAAACATTAGCATGTCGCATGTCGGTGACACGAACCCCTAAGATTTCCCCTACCAAAAACATAAAAGTATGCCTAGCTAGATACGAATATAGTTGTAAACATTAGCATGTCGCATGTCGGTGACGCGAACCCCTAAGATTTCCCCTACCAAAAACTAAAAGCAGGAAAGAGCCCAGGACCTGACGGAGTGACAAACGAAATGATAAAAGCTGCGAAAGAGAAACTAATAAAACCACTCACTAAGCTCTTTAACCGTATTTTAATAACAAAAGAACTACCAGAAACATGGACATGCTCTGAAATAGTTCTACTGTACAAAAAAGGAGACCCCAAACTGATTTCTAATTACAGACCCATCAGTCTTATATCCTGCCTGTATAAAGTATTTGCATCGACCCTACTAAGACGCATAACAACAATTATTGACGAGAACCAGCCTTTGGAGCAAGCGGGATTCATGAAAAATTTCTCTACCAATGACCACATACATACACTGAAAGTAATAATCGAACGGTATATGGAATATGACCTCCCCTTATACGTTGCTTTTATAGATTACTCGAAAGCTTTCGATTCAATTTCACATGAATCTATATGGCAGGCTTTAACACAGCAAGGATTAGACCACGACTACATAGAACTTATCAAAGCGATCTACTTAAGAAGCACAACAAGAGTAGGCCTAGACTCAAGAGGACCAACATTTCAAGTCGAGAGGGGGGTAAAACAAGGCGATCCACTTTCCCCAAAGCTTTTCATCGCAGTCCTAGAATCCATTTTCCGAGACCTCGATTGGAGTGATATGGGAATAAAAATCAATGGCAAGTACCTCTCTCATCTCAGATTTGCGGACGACATAGTACTGCTGTCGGAAGACTCACATAAACTGAACCATATGATAGAGTCTCTTAGTCAGCACAACGAGACCGTTGGCCTACAAATCAACTGGGACAAAACGAAAATTATGACTAATCGTGCAGAAATACCTATATCCATACAGTCTAAACCTGTAGAGTATGTCGCAGAGTACGTTTACCTGGGACATCTAATTTCGATAAAATCCTGTACCGAGAAAGAAATCGATCGCAGAGTGAAGAATACGTGGAACAAATACTGGTCTATGAAGGAAATTTTCAAAGGTCCCATACCCACAAAATTGAAAACGAAAGCGATGAACATCTGCCTAACGCCGGTCCTTACCTACGCATGCCAGACCTGGTCTCTTAAAAAGTCACTCTTAAATAAAATAAGGAGTTGTCAAAGGGGAATAGAACGAAGTTACATGAACATCAAATTGAAAGATAAAGTCAAAAGTTCACTGATAAGGAAAAGAACAAAGGCAAGAGATGCGGTCAAACAGGTCCTGACACTAAAATGGAAATGGTCAGGCCATATTCAGAGAGCTAAGGACGAAAGATGGTCACAAATAATTACAAATTGGTATCCAATATATAAAAAAAGAAGGAAGGGTAGACCATTTAAAAGATGGAGTGACGACATTGCACAAATAGCCGGCAACTTATGGCCAAGACTGGCAAAGGATAGAGCCACCTGGAACGGTTTGGAGGAGGCTTTTACCGCAATAGGCGGCCCTTACACCTAACAATACTAACCTTAATTAAGTACAAAACTAACATTACTAACAGATAAATAAATAAGTACACAACAAGAAATAGTAGATAAGAACAACTGTAAGGGATATAAAAATAAAGCTAATAATAAAATAATGTCGGTGACGCGAACCCCTAAGATTTCCCCTACCAAAAACATAAAAGTATGCCTAGCTAGATACGAATATAGTTGTAAACATTAGCATGTCGCATGTCGGTGACGCGAACCCCTAAGATTTCCCCTACCAAAAACCGCTCAACGCGCCTAAAGAAGTTTTCATTTTAAAAATGTCCATTTCAAACCTGAAAGGCCACTCCCCAGTCTGAAGATAATAAACTATTCAAATGAAACTTACCTATATGAAACTTCGCGCGAATAAGCGACCATTTATCACCATTTGTTTGAAAAACCGGAATGTCTTTGTCGGCTCGACGAGGCATAATAAACGTGAGGGTCGCGTGTTCATGCGACGATCACTTGTTAGGTCACGCCGGAGTTTATTACAAGCTTTTATTTAGTTTCACCTGTCCCCGTGTCTGATGATGGAGCCGGAAGGTGTCCTACAGGAGCTCAGTAATAAAACGACGCAACCCTATCGAATTTGGGCTCGTTTGATTCGTCTTGACAAGGACTCTGGTCCTAGATGATATCCAGACCACAAGACTAATAAAAGCTTATTTTTAGGGTTCTGTACATCAAAAGGAAAAAACGGAACCCTTATAGGACACTTCGTTGTCCGTCTGTCTGTCTGTTTATTTTAAGGAATATGTTAAATAATACACTTAATTAGGGTTCCGTACTAAAATAGTAAAAAAGGAACCCTTATGGTGAGACTCAGTCTGTCTGTCTATCTGTCTGTCACAGCTGGATATCTCAAGAACTATTAATGCTATCAAATTGAAATTTGGAATAGTTTGAGATGACGTTTACCCAACTATTTCGCAAATAAGAAAGATATAAAAATATTTATAATTTTTTTGCAACAGGGACTGAAAGGGGGTCTTAAAAATTCAAAGTGGGGCTACTAGGGATGTAGGTTTTACATGAAAGAGCGCGGTTAAATCAGTTAAAGTCAATTTTACATTATAATGAGCTAACATTTGTCTATAAGACGGATAGTAAATGGCTGAAAGAGGCACTGACACGGCCATCATGCTTTAGTGGAAAGCGAGGCTAGCCTAGGAACCACATACAGATGAAACCGACGGGATTAAAAAACGTCGCGAATTCGATGTAACTTCAATACTTCTTCTTTTCTTGAATACAGGTAATTGTATATATACAATCACATCACACAAATATTATAAAGGCGAAAGTTTGTGAGTGTGTGAGGGTGTGTGTGTATGTTTGTTACTTCTTCACGCTCAAACGGCTGGACTAATCTGGATGAAATTTGGTATGTAGATAGCTTATAGTTACCCTGGATTAACACATAGGCTACTTTTTATCCCGGTCTACGCCGGTGAAAATGCGGGGCGCAGCTAGTATGTATATATTATCTTCTCGGTCAATTCACTCGTCTCATTCAATCCGCAGACCATAAAACTTCCCATAAAACTGTCACTCGCTAATGGAAATGAGGGCTTGTGTAAACGATGAGACGATAGGTTTTTTACTGCCTACTTAGTGTTCATTCAGTCGGGGACGGTATGACGCATGCGTACTGACTGTACACACTGTGTGTGGCAGTAAATGTAGCGAAATTGATTGCTTCCCCCCACGGGGGTAGGCAGACACTACAGCACGCCGCCTGCTACGATCCTTACATACGCCTTTCGCCTCGTTTACGTTCACACATCTGTCACACACGCACGCCGGCTGCTAGTACTACGCACCTGACCTTTCTGAAGAATATCACCAATAAGGTCCTATATGATGGGGGGTTATGTCTTGCTAGGGCGTCCCCTACCACTCACATCTGCCTTGTAAATACCTTTTGTTAGTCGCCTTTCATTCATCCTCTCAGCCGAACCAAACCCACTAAGCTTATTCTTTCCAATTTTTGTCACTACATCTTCTTTTAAACCACACCGTTACCTTATCACATCATTCTTCAGCCTATCATTATAATTTATTTATAAAATTGCACAATTTATTTACTGTCAGAATTAATGTTTTTAAGGGACAGACAAAATACATATTATATACATAGCTACGTGTATAAAAACGACTCCTTACTAATTGTAGAGCAATAATGAATAGAACCAGAGAACACTGAAATTAATCAAAGAATAGTCTCCACGTCGCGGTCGTTATTCTGATTTCGAAGCTTTGTACACGATTTAGACTGTTAGTCTTGAATTAATCTGTTGCAAAAAAGCACTTTGAATCAAAATGATTTTACTTCATTCAAAGTTGGACAAATTTTTACTTTATTATTGGTCCCGAACAAAACTGCAGCTTATAACACCATCATCTATAATTAATTGAAATAGTATATCTTTATAATATTAAGTATTGATCTACTGCAGTCATTAATCGTACCTTTAAACATTCAACAACCTACATTCAAATGTCTATTTAGATAGATACAATGTATCAATATCTACAATCAAATTTAAACCTACTCAAATATGAGCTAGAAGTTGCTACTTCTAACTACCTAACAGACTTCCCGTTGGATTCATTCGATATGACCTTGCTGAAGGTCGCGGGCTGAACTTGTTTGAACAGGGGGATTATTCGCTTGTTCAGGCAGAGCCGATGCGTTGTTGATAATCGGATTAAGTACTGGAATTTCATAAACAAACACCTGGTTTCCGAATTGGGAATTTTAAGTTGAGATCTTGTCAAAATCACTAGGTATACTTGATAACATCATCATCTTCCTGCCCTTATCGCATGTTACGTGTGGTCGGCGCATCACGTTTTCTTCTTCCATTCTCCTCTGTCAACCGTCACGCTCTCATTCACTACCTTCTCTTTCATATCATTCCTCACACAGTCCATCCATCTTTTATTTGGCCTTCCTCTGCCTCTCCATCCATCAACATGTATATTCATCACTCCTTTAGTCACATGCGTTTCGTCTCTCCTCATCACATGCCCATACCAAGCCAAACGATTTCCTTTCAACTTTTCTGTCACTGGCGCCACTTTCAAACTTCCTCTTATATACTCATTTCTTACTTTATCCATTCTCGTCACTCCACACATCCATCTCATATACTTGATAACATAATAAACCATTTTTAATTTAAGGTGAAACTCAAAAGAAATTTTTAATTTCGCGTTACATTGAAGGAATCAGAAAATTTCTCGCCGACTGGTCGAGACTCCACGTGACCCGAGGGCTGTCTCGTTTTTTCCCCAAAGAATTAGCAGACATCGCTGCGGACGAGTACTTCGAGGTCCTTTTGTTTTTTTAACCGACTTCAAAAAAGGAGGAGGTTCTATGTTCGACTGTATATCTTTTTTAGGGTTCCGTACCAAAATGGTAAAAAAGGAACCCTTATGGTGTCACTCAGTCTGTCTGTCTGTCTGTCACAGCTGGATATCTCAAGAACTACTAATGCTATCAACTTGAAATTTAGAATAGTTTTAGATGACGTTGACCCAACTATTTTGCAAATAAGAAAGAAATTAAAATATTTATATTTTTTTGCAACAGAGACTGAAAGGGGGTCTTAAATAATCAAAGTGAGGCTACTAGGACATGTGAGGTATCATATGAAAGAACGCTGTTTGCACATTCTCAAACACTTTTTTTTCTTTTTTTTAGGCCGCATAGTTTTCGCCTTCTGATGAAAAATGTAAAAAAAAAATACCGTTCCCCCCCCCTCCTAATCCCCGAAGTTTGCAAAGAGAAAAATCTGAAATTATTCTATGTGATAGAAGTTTATGTAAAGATTACAGGAAAAATAAAACGATCTCTCTATATAGCACAATTTTTCAGAAATCGGAACGGAACCCTCGGTGCGCGAGTCCGACTCGCTCTTGACCGGTTTTTATTTTTAATGTATGATCACCGATTTCTACGTCAATTGTGGACCCATTTTCAAAATACTTTTTTCATGTATTTATTTGTATAGTTAGTCATTTACTTTAGTATACCTAGTGTAAATAGTTTTAACTTTTATATTGTGTTTAATTATATTAGAAAATAAAGTTTATAATTACAAGTGAAATAATCACCTCATTACGTAGGTAATGCTAGAGTTGACTTCGACTAGTTCTCAACCTCACACGGACGTGAGGTTTTTGTTTTCAGTAAATATTCAAGTTAGACCAGCTAGTAAACATAACGTTGCCGCGTTGCAAGGTACGTGAGGGGGACGGGGCCGGCGCGTTCTCTCTCTGATTCAATTTTCAGTTCGTGGAACATAGTATTCAAATAATTTTATTTTTCAACTTTTAATGAATGTTCTCGGAATTTGAAATTGTTTAATAATAATGAATGATAAACTGCTGTAGGTATGTTTCCAGTCACAAAAAAAGCTAAATTCAATTTTCATTAAGTATATAAATAAACTCCATCAGGCATGCATTTCATTTATAATGTAAAACATTTTTTTTCGCATAATAATTTCACCAGACATTTATTTCATTTCATTTGTACACTTTCAAAACTTGAAAGTGTATACTATCATCACTTTTTACCTATCACCTTACAGCTGTGCTTCTACCAATCCTTGCTGGGAATACAAACAAGACATTTATACCTACCTGCTCTTACATTTACATAGGTCTATGTATGAACTCGTAAACGTATCGGTCAGCGGTGCCCACATTACTGCCCCACGGTCGGCACACAATACTTCAGCACACAACGGCACAGCACACAACAGCACAGCACTTTATAGGACGTTAAACATACGTTACGGCACATAAATGGTCTAGACTGGGGGCTTGTAGGGAGGGGTCTGAGCAGGAGGGATGATGGGCTTTCTATTAATACTGCCTTTTATTAGCGAACATACTGTCCGTAAAATATTATTGTAGTAAGTAGTAAAACGACTAGTACGTAGTGTATTGGATGAGTATTGGGTTCTGCACGGGGCTCATCGAATATTATGTACTTACCTACTGAGATTTGCTTCTGTTCTTGTACTACAGAGGCTTATACAAGTTTTTGATGCTTGTAGATAACTGTCACAATTAAGAGGTTTACCTTATGTAGCCAATAAAAAAAAAGTTTAGGTGATTGCGCAGAGTAACCCACGAAATTCAAATTGTCTTCCGTATTTGCAATTTGTAGATCAGTATCAGGTTGCACGTTGATAAAAATATGAAATCAGGTATAACAAATATGTATTTACATAATTTTAACCATAACAATCATCGATACATCTTTCTAAGTTAGATTTGTTCCAAAATGTCATGATTTTCGAAATCAAACTTAAATCAAACAAAACTAACTTAGAGAAGGTTAAAATTATGTAAATACATATTTGTTACTGTCGCTAATCATATTTTGAACAAGATACAACCTGACACTGCCCTGCAAATTGCAAAAAACTTAGAAAATTTGAATTTCGCGAGCTACCTCAGCGCATCCCCCTTAATAAGTCGTAATAAGACTCAGGCCTAAAGCGAGTCATACAAGCTAGGTTATAGGACGGTAACAACGGTGCATGTAAACGCGTCTGCGTTTATAAAACATCCGATTTTCATAATTCAGGATAAGTGTTCAGTTTTCTCCCGTACACCTTCATGTTTGTATGTTCAGTTAAAATTTCAGGAATAGCGTTACTCCCAACGATCTCATTCGACTATTACATTAGCAAACACCTACCATTCAGCTCACAAAATCAACAAGACTTTAAACCCCGTCCATAGTCGTGAAAGAAATTTAAAATAGTCCCAACGTAGGCATTACATGCGTCGAGCGAATTACACGGTCGGACGGCCGGCTGTCCGGCTGTCCGGCTCGACCTTACTTCATAAATATGAAAAACGTTCGCAAACTTGTCGACAGTTTTACTACAGGGTTTTGTGAAGTTATCAATAGCTATATCGACGACACGGTTGGCGCAGTGGTTGAGCGATTGACTGCTGCGTAGCATGTCGCGGGTTCGATTCCCGCAAAGAACAAATATTTGTACGACCTACAAGTATTTGTTCCGAGTCTGGGTGTTTTTCTATCTATAATATGTATGTATTTACAAAAAAAAAAAAAAAATGTATATAAGTAGTTTATCAGCCATCTCGTTACCATAACACAAGCATTAGGTTGCTTAGCTTGGGACTAGATGGCGTTGTGTGAAATGTCCAAGGATATTTATTTTTTTATTTTATTTATATACCGGATGACATTTTTTACCGTCTCGAAAAAAATTGGGCATATTAGGTGATCGAAGTAGAAGCCTGTAGTAGCATACGGCATACCCAACAAAAAAATCAAAAATTCAAATCATATGTAGGCTGCATATGATTTGAATTTCGATATTTTTAAACGATGTATTATTTTTTTTTCAAAATTTCTGTTTTTCTGGTACAAAAATGAAAAGTTTACATCGAATTTGTTCTATTTATTGGTATTTTGATATTTTTTTCTGTCTGTGCTATTAAAAAAGAAAAAAACTAGGTGTGCCATAGACTTCTACTCTATTCACCTAATATACCCATTTTTTTTGGAGACGGTAAAAATGTCATCCGGTATATGTTTTTGAGTGAGAGCGTTTTGGATACGTTGTCCAAAATTATATGAATGGGAATAGCTTCGATGTTTGTTACAAATAATGATGAGAACACGGATGATTGGATTTCAATACGCACATACTACGACTAGACGTGAAATTAAGGAAGCTAAATAATATTACACGAGTGATATTAAAAAAACCGGCCAAGTGCATGTCGGACCACGCACAGTGAAGGGTTCCGTAGTTTAAAAGAATTTATCCCAAAAACAAACTTAACATTGGATATCAAAAAAAAAAAAATATGTCTTTAAATTACAAATCCACAATTTTCGGACTTTTTCGTTTACTTGTCCTGAGAGACCTTGCTTCTTGCCAAATTTCATTATTCTAGGTCAACGGGAAGTACAATATTGGTTTTGATTTACTTGCGACAGTTGCGAGTATCAAAATGTGTCGCAAAATGGCCGAATTTTTTTATTGCGTTGACTTAGAAGCTTGAGTTTTTTATAACTTCAAGAGACCATAGACCTACGTATTTGATATTAATTTCAAGATGATACCTCTACGCGTTCCTGAGAAAAAGGGTCTTGACAGACTGACAACTTAGAAAATATTTTTTTTATATGATAGAATTATAAATTAACAATTTTCGGACTTTTTCCTTTACTTGTGTTGTAAGACCTTGCTTCTTGCCAAATTTCATGATTCTAGGACGACGGGAAGTACCCTATAGGTTTTGATTTACTTGCGAGTATCAAAAAATGTCGCATAAATGGGCGTATTTTTTTATTGCGTTGACTTAGAAGTTTGATCTTTTTACAACTCCAAAGGACCATATACCTACGTATTTGATATTAATTTCAGCTTGATACCTTCACGCGTTCCTGAAAAAAACGGTCTTGACAGACTGACAGACAGACAGACGGACAAACAAGTGATCCTATAAGGGTTCCGTTTTTTCCTTTTGAGGTACGAAACCCTAAAAACGGCCAAGTGCGTGTCGGACTTCGCACATTCAGGGTAAAATATTGGTATTTGTTAGTAAAATATACTTAATAATAACCATTATCATCTTTCAAACTTATAGGTCAATGGGAAGTTAAAAAATTCTTCGGAACAAAATTTTGTAAAAAAAGCTGACTTTGGTGGCTTCTCATTCTTTTTTTTTTCCAATAATTTTTGAATAAGAAAATACAGTATTTATCTACACAACGAGCTAAAACCATAACGTATTAACTGTATAGGAGCCCCACTTAAAAACATTTAAAAATATTTTGTGACATTGGGTCAACAAGATGCTTATACTGTGAAAATTTGAAAACTAGCTCCATCCGTTTGGCTGCACAACCTGTGTGACAGACACGGACACGTGAGTGACAGCAATAGGGCTCCCTTGGGACCCTTCGGGTACGGAACCCTAAAAAGAGTGGTTACAACAGCAGTCAGTGTTAAAAGTTTCATGATACCTTACCTACGTACCCAGAAAGACTATACCTATACCTTCTCTATTACTATTTAAATTTCTCCTTCTATACCTTTGAAAGCAATCACTTTATATTCCACGAACTGTTAACTAATTGTAGAAAGGTATTCCAGGTACCTTTTAATTATGCAGACTAGCTTAGACTCCACAAATAGAGTAAGCCTGACTAAGGGCTGGCGGTTTTTGATCTGCACAAAAACATAGGACTACAAACCCACAGTTTGAGATTTAATCCTACCCTACTCTGACCCTATAAGTTAGTCTACCGTAAAACCAGCCAAATGAGGGTAGGTACGCTAATAACGGTAATTATGTAGGATTCATTGCTCGTCACACAGGAGTCTAGGTATCACAGGGTTTGATGAAGGCCTGAGGGGCAATTCCCGTATTTTTAACAACGTTCAAATATTGTATAGCGTTTACCAACATTCTTGACATTTGATTGTCGCTAGCATGAGATTGCGACTTGAATATGAACGTTTTTAGGTACGAGAATTGCCTTCGGGACGGTGATAGGACTTCCGTATTTTGAAGTTGATGAAGCTGGCTAAACGTATGGCTACCTTTTATTTATAGGAAAATAAATTTCTTGCTGTTCCTATTATTTCCCGAAAGACTAAGCAGAGGTGTACCTGTACCCAGATTTTGCCAGTTAATAATTAACCATTTAGAAAGTTCTAATGGCTACGGCTAGTCAACCTTTGTACCGTAGTGCGAGAAGGTTAAATACTTAAATAAATAATAATTCATGCGCTCTCTGTCGCACAGCACGCGACGTCTGATCGCTGTATCCTAAGTGTTCAATAGTTTTAGTTCAACAACAATAGATATGTAGCTTTTTGTTTTCTTCACGCTCTGTTTCAGCGCCACTGGATAGATTCCGGTTAACTCAGATATCTCGCTGATTATATTTCTCGTTCCATTTTTCATTAAATTATGTAGTAGACAGTTGCTATCCGGCGAAGCAGGCGCGGTATATTTTTTTCTAAATCCCTGTTTTTGCGATTAATTTTTTTTTTACAGACATGATTACCAATAAATCAAAATTTAAAAAAAACCAGCCATGTGCGAGTCGGACTCACACACGAAGGGTTCCGTACCATATAAAACTTCCTTCCTTCCTTAAACTTTCTTCCTTTGCAAAACAAGCCACGCCCCGCGCGAATTATAATTATTATTTACTTAGGCACCTATTACAGATTTATTATTAGAAAATGGTTCACGGTTTATGCATAAGGTTTATGTTTATGAAATATTTTATTTTTTTTATTTTTGTATTTCAGTTGATTGAATGAAAGGTAAATTGCGGTTTACGATTTATGACGTATTAAAAAAAAACTACTTACTAGATCTCGAACAAACCAATTTTCGGTGGAAATTTACATGGTAATAATGTACAACATATTTTTTTTTTTTTTATCATTCTCTTATTTTAGAAGTTACAGGGGGGTGGGACACATTTTACCACTTTGGAAGTGTCTCTCGCGCAAACTATTCAGTTTAGAAAAAAACCGGTCAAGAGCGAGTCGGACTCGCGTACCGAGGGTTCCGTTCCGATTCCTGAAAAAGTGTGCTATTTAGAGACATCGTTTTATTTTTCCTGTAATCTTTACATAAACTTCTATCACATAGAATAATTTCAGATTTTTATCGTTGCAAACTTTGGAGATAAGGGGGGGGGGGGGGGGGGTATTGTTTTGTACATTTTTCATCAAAAGTCGAAAATTATGCGGTCTAAAAAAAATAAAAAAATGTTTGAAAATGTGCAAGTAGCGTTCTTTCATATGATACCCGACATGCCCTAGTAGCCCCATTTTGAATTTTTAAGAGCCCGTTTCAGTCCCTGTTACAAAAAAAAAATATAAATATTTTTACTTCTTTCTTATTTGAAAAATCGTTGGGTAAACGTCATCTAAAACTGTTCTAAATTTCAAGTTGATAGCATCAGTAGTTCTTGAGATATCCAGCTGTGACAGACAGACAGACTGAGTCACACCATAAGGGTTCCTTTTTTACCATTTTGGTACGGAACCCTAAAAATGATATAAGAAACCTCAGTATCATTTTTGAAGACCTATCCATAAATATCCCACACGTATGGGTTTGATGAAAAAACATTGTAGTAACAGCCGGTCTCAAGGATGACGCTGATATCGAGAGGGAGCGGAGGGCTTTGGCTGTAAGAGGTAACATGATAGCTCGCAGGTTTGCGCGCTGTTCAGGGTCGGTCAAGCAGACCCTTTTCAGGGCTTATTGTACCTCTCTGTACGCGTGCAGCCTGTGGGTGAATCACACTCAAAAAGCATATGAAGCCCTCCGCGTCCAATATAATAACGCTTTCAGAGCGCTGATGGGGCTGCCGCGACACTGTAGTGCCTCGGGTATGTTCGCCGTCGCTAGCGTCGACTGCTTTTATGCAACGATGCGTAAGCGGAGCGCGTCCCTGGTGCGCAGGGTTCGCGGCAGCTCCAACAGCGTTCTGATGATGATAGCCGACAGGCTGGACTGTCCGTACATCAGGCGCTGCAGTGACTTGCACGTCCCCTCCAGTCGTCGGCTATCAACATGAATTTATGTCTTGTGTAGTTATTGTTTTGTATTGGAATGTCTAATGTATTGTGTGTGTTTTATGTATTTATATGGCGAATTATGTGTGTATTAATGAGTCCTTGTTACTTGAATAAATGAATAATAATAATAATAATAATAAAAACAAAACGCGATCAATTACGAGTACCAATATGTTTCACTCAAAATCTATTGATGACTAGCTGACCCAACACACGTTGTCCTGTCCCAAACTCAATAATTCAAAATTCCCAAAGAAAATCCATTTTCAGTTTTCCCGAATTTTCTAATTTTCGCGGCAACTTTTCCAATTTTTCTCTATATAAGAACCTTCTCCTGACAATAATAATCACAACAAAAGAATAATTAGCGAAATTGTTCCATCCGTTCACGCGTGATGCGATGACCAAGGGAAATAGAGATTCATTTTTATTTATACAAATGATAAGTAAAGTTGTTCATATTCATGGGCAAAAAACACACACACTGTGAAATTTGGATGGTGATAAAAAATTACCCATTTATTATGGTCTTTCAAAACTTCTTAAGAGACGTAGTAAGAAAAGTATGCGTTATCGTAAGTACCTATAGAATTTCATAATCTGCCTAGCCCTTTCCCATCTAATATTGGGCTCAGTACATAAATCCCATGTCTACGTAAAATACTCCGCTCATGGAGTAGAGAATTCTCCATGACTCCGCCCAAATGGTCTGAAACAAGAGGCACTTGAAAGCAAAAGTTACTTCATCGGTAACTCGGTGCCCTTTCACTAGCAGTTAGCCAAATAATTAGTTCAAACGATACTTTGTTCTAAAGACGAGCCAACAACTCAAGAGAACAAGTTCATTCTCAGAATGAAGCGGACTTGCTCATGTTCAAGTTACTTTAGAACCACTTATTTCAAAGAAATTATTGTTTAATCTTATTCAATGACTCTGTTTCAGAGAGGCTTTTACTGTTTCTATTAGCGATTCCTTAGAGTAACTGATCGTACCTAATCAGTTTCATCTACATAAGGGCCTGAATAAAGCACTGCATAGGACCTGAATGAAGGATCAGAGTAAATTGGACATTACCAAAAGCCATTGGTATTATACAACGATTCTTTAAAGTATAATCACTTGTATTTTTTGGATCAAAATGATACTCTACTCAATAGAAACAATTCACGGGTAAAGTTAGGGATTTCTGTTTGTATCAACTAACAGATCAGTTTTCAAACATCTTACCGACAACTACCTTGTTGCCACATCAGCTCTATAAAGAAATTCGTCAAACTCAAACTCAAAGCTATTTATTTCAATTAAACCAATTACAGGCAATTTTGAATTATCATTTCAGAACGTTATATCGACAAACCGAGATCGAAAAGAAATTGTAACCTTTGAGTGGTCTACAAGACTGTACAAACACTCATCCGTTGCCATGGCAACGCTCTCGCGTGGGAGACAACAGCTGACTGTCATCCCAAAGTTACCGAAGTCAGCTGATCGATGGACGGCGAATGATTGATAACATGATGTGCTCCACTCACTGGGGACAGATCAGTGATTGATTCAGAGTACTTGATTTGATTTTATGTGGTATAAAGTCACCATTATTCCTATACGACACTTTTCAACCTTATTACTTTAGCAATAAGGTCGAAAAGTGGTTTACCGCAAATGTCCGCAAATGTATGCCTGACTAACGGTCGAACCCAATAACCTATCTGTCACCAGTTTTGGCATACTTGAGATAGAAAAACCTATCTATCTATAGTTTTAACGTCCCAATAATCTAAGACAGCTAAAACAATGGAACACGAATGATCGAAAGGAACGTAAGGACAGATAGAATTATATTGTCCATCATCAGTAGCGATCTGTCTTTTACTGACAGTAGGTAATTGGGTTCGGCCGTCATTCACCAAGGAGTTTTTTTACTATATCAATCTGCCTGGCCTTTTCCCAACTATGTTGGGGTCGGCTTCCAGTCTAACCGGATGCAGCTGAATACCAGTATTTTACATGGAGCGACTGCCTATCTGACCTCCACAACCCAGTAACTGGGCAATACGATACTCCTTGGCAAGACTGGTTGTCAGACTTTCGGGCTTCTGACGACCCGTAACGACTGTCAAAGATCCACGAATGACAGCCGGGACCAACGGCTTAACGTGCTTTCCGAGGCCCACCCATCCACTTACCAACCCCGGCAAGCGTAGTTCGACCTGGATCGACCCGTGCGGCTGTTATTACTTAGCCACGAGCTCCTAGGAGTTTTTTTGAGTGCAATAATGGACCTCTACAGGCGTTTTGTTACTGTAGAGGTCCATTCTTGCACGTTTTCATGTCATTGTTCATAATAAAATTAACTTTAATAATTTAATAGAATCCGTGATCACAGAATAATCTTGCCATTAGCCTAGAGAAGGAAAGGACAACGTCCAAAACGTTTTGTTTTCATGTAATAGAAATGAGCTCATGTCACAATAGCAATGAGTTCCTGCGGTTCTAACTTGTGACCTGACTTCTCAATCCATGGCCAGTGGGCCTAAAACGAACTTGAAGAGTGGAAAATGGAAGTCGGTTATTTTTTTTTGTAAAAAAGTTTTTTTATTATAGAAAAGTTTTCAACAAAAAATTCGTTCCAATTTACGTTACCGGGCGCTCTGGATTTAATATCTCACTGTCTAAAGACCTGCAATATTCTCACAAATACTCATATTAAACTTTGTATGTACGTCTGTCTCTCAATCTCGGGGCAACAGCTGCGGAATATACGTGGCATATAACCTGAATTAGCACATAGAGTAGTTTTCATCGCGATGCGCGGGAAACTGAAGTTTTCGCGGGCAGAGCCGCGGGTATGGCTTATTTAGAAGTTATGTGAAAGTCGTGCTAGAGAAAGCTAGTTTACAAACAATTAATTATGAAGAAAACTGATGGAAAGTTCGGATAATATCATAAGTTCAACAAAGTGAATTCTTACTTTAACATAATGGAAGACATGGTAAGAAAATGTTACCCTTGATGTTTTGAATTTACTTATCTTTAAAAGTTGAATTATTAGATTTTATTGATATTTTTATTTTGTCATTATTATTTTTCAAAGGCAGTACACACGGCTACACATCAAGCTATACATTTCCAGTATAAGCTGATCTCGAATTGTATAGGATTTCCGTACAGTGAGAGGTCAGCTTTTACCGGAAATGTATAGCTTGATGTGTAGCTGTATGTACAAACATAATACATCAATATTGTTTCCTCACAACATGAGGAAGCAATAATGAAATCGCATCATGAGGAACTTTACGATCAACAAGTTTACATCGTGTGATCTTCTACCTAAGTCTTCTATTGATAATTTCATACTTATCCAGTTATCTCTTCGTATGAACGAAGTCCAATGCATTTTTATGCAAGAGAAAATTACGCGAATTGAGTAATATATATGTGTGTTTTGTGTTTCGCCTTCAACCCTGTATCCGTTCACATTCACAATTATTTACAAATGTAAACAAAACTCCGGTAAACAAAGCCACAGGAACCACGTTGTTTGAAATTGTTACGTTTTTTGTAAAATCGCACAGTTTTTAAAGTTTATTCCGTTGATTGACCGCGCTCGTGGGATTCTACTCAAAAAGATTTAATTTGTTTATTTTAACAATCCAACTTTCTACGAATTGTTTTTGCGATCCAACGAAATGTAAACTGATTTTGATAAATTTTACACGAAATGCTGATTGAGTTTTGTTCAGTATACAAAGAAAACACAGACGTTGAGACTGCTCGTAGTTTCTCTTTTCGCGCAATTTCCAGACGCTGCGTTGTCTCGCGCTTTTGAATGAAATTCCATCATGCAAAACACTGTGTTCATTTTAGCGTAACTAAATTATACTGAAAGCATTTTTCCCACTAAAAACTGTCCGATGTTACCAATATATATTTTCTCTCACTTTCAGAAAATACTCACAAAAAAATCAAACAATACCACAATAAGACACTTCACTACACTAGCTAATCTACAGGGTGTATAAATATAAATACTAAAGTGGTATGTATAAAAATATCGGTTAAACTTTGGAGCGGAGCGGGCGGTGGGCGGAGCGAGCGGAGCGCTCTCGCCGCGCGTCAGACGACCACTGCCGCCCCGCCGCGCCGGGAGCAGAGCAAGCTCACCTTATCAGTGAGGTGTCCTCAGCAGGAGTAGTTAGCGGAGTGTGCTGTGGGGACTTAGATGAGGTAAGGGAGAATGTGTATGTTGTGGTAATAGCACCTACGAGGTTTTAAGTTAGTAACAGGGGTGGGGATAGTGTTGTCTATTAGGGTTCCGTACCAAAGTGGTAAAAAGGAACCCTCATGGTGCGACTCAGTCTGTCTGTCTGTCTGTCACTTCTGGACATCTCAAGAACTACTAATGCTATCAACTTGAAATTTGGAACAGTTTTAGATTACGTTTACCTACCCAACTATTTTTCAAATAAGAAAGAAATAAAAACATTTATAATTTTTTTTGCAACAGGGACTGAAAGGGGGTCTTAAAAATTCAAAGTGGGGCTACTAGGGCATGTGGAGGTATCATTCGACTCTTTCCGCTACAAAGGGCGTAAAGACCATTTTGGGCCAAATTCACTTTTTGATGCAGTCTTACTTAGTTGACTGATAGATAGAAGACTGCATCAAAAAGTGAATTTGGCCAAAATGGTCTTTACACCTTTTGTAGCGGAAAGAGTCGATATGAAATAACGCTGTTTGCACATTCTGAAATATTTTTTTAGGCCGCATAGTTTTCGACTTTTGATGAAAAATTTAAAAAAAAAATACCGTCTTTCCCTCTAATCTCCGAAGTTTGCATAGGGAAAAATGTAAAATTATTCTATGTGACAGAAGTTTGTGTAAAGATACCAGGTAAAATAAAACGATGTCTCTAAATAGCACACTTTTTCATAAATTGGAACGGAACCCTCGGTGCACGAGTCCGATTTGCTCTTGACCGGTTTTAAGGCTATCATCATATTCCTGAAATAGGATCAGATTTTTGAAACGTTTGAAGTTAACATTTTTTGGAAGGTGAAAGTTCTGACAGTAGCTTTAGCTTTCGCAAGTTCAGCGTTTTTTTTTTTTTTTTTTTTTTTTTTTTATTTATTTTTCAAAAACAATTTCTTTACTTACTTAATACATAATACATAACACCTTGTCTAAAAACCTTTAAAGGTTTATGTGACAAGGTGGCCGTTGACTGGCCACGTAGTGGACTACGCTACAGTTGCTATGAGATAGTAACTAAGAAACATTTCAATAATCACTTCCCTCTTTCCAGATAACGAACCACAAATAAAATACTTACAAAGTTTTCCTGACAACCTTCTACAACGTAAACCCCTGCTATTCCTGCTAACACTTCAACAGGACATCACAACAGCGACCTAGATATAATTCCCACTAATGATATGACCTAATGCCTGGAAAGTGGAGCATCCTCGATATTACCGGGAATCTGCTCTGTGCGCGGGAGGGGGAGGGGGGCAAATACCTGAGATATTATTCATCGCTGCGACGAACCTTCAACCCGAGGCTGCTCGATGTGACACGTCCCAGGACGATGCTGTACCAGTGGGCTAGGGCCAGCCCGATCGCGCGAACTAAACGTAAGTACCGTAAATTTAAACGATTTTTAAAATGGAAATACCTACTTGATTCGTACTCAATCACACTAATATTGTAAAGGCGAAAGTTTGTGACTGTGTGTGTGTGTGTGTGTGTGTTTGTTACTTCTTCACACTCCAACGGCTGGACCGTTTTGGATGAAATTTGATATGTAGATAGCTTATACCCTGGATTAACACATAGGCCACTTTTTATCCCGGTCTACGCCGGTGAAACCGCGGGGCGCAGCTAGTTTTAGAATAAAATAAAACCTATTCAATACTTTTACCTTTTTTACTTTTATCTTTTAATTTTCATTGGTCTAAAAAAGCTGCAAAATTGTGTAAATATTTATCCTCTCTAGCACTGGTAGCGCGTAGACGGTGGCGCCACCTCCCAATTTTAGTATTCTTGCGTAGAAAAGAAACTCCAAAATTATCAAAAGGCCAAAGAGTTTTTAATACTGTATTTAAAAAACTTTTGTCTTTTGTTAAATCTCGATTAGTTTTTCCAGGTGCCATCTATTGATGTGAATACTAAATATCGACTGTCACCCGACCCGGAGGGATATTACTGTAACTCAATTATCATCACGCTTGCTACTCAAATTGGTGACCACAGAGTGTTTTATTACCACCAGTGCCCAACTTTTGGATGTAAAAACTAAGCTTTGTTAACAAAATATGTGCCCAACTGGGAAGTACCTACATCAAATATACCGTTTCAATCAAAAAAATGACAGTCATGGGGACTGCCGACAGAAGTGAAAACTTAATCGTAAAACTATGCACAGCATGTCGAGGTGTCGCGGTGACGCGGTGACGTGAACCCGTAAGATATCCCCCTACCTACCAAAAATCGCAATTATTTTGGACAAACAGCTTTTGCCAGCGCCTAGGCCGAGGTCGCGAACCGATCCATTCAGAATGCAATCCCAGTGCATCTCGCCCAATTATGACCGTAACGCGGTCTGAGGGCAGAGGTACTATTAGGTCAACATGCATACAATGCATTGTGGTCTCGTGTATGCTAATCTTATCGCTCTGGCTGTAGAGGTCATCTATTGTTCTGCAGGATGTCCGGCTGAGCCAATGAATGGACTGAAGACATGTTTACTATGTTTAGCGGTCATGATACCTACGGCTTACTGAATTTGAAACAATGTTTATACAGGGTGTATCAGAAAGATGAAGTCTTTATAGACTTCATCGCATCTTCATCTTCTTCGCATTCTATACAGACCACCTACATGAACAAGTATCTCTATGGGACCAACGTTGGGTCGAGTATATATTGAAGCTTTGTAAGGTCAGTACCACACTCTTAAAATTTAATCAAATCTTTCAGATACAGCCCCTAAACACCATAAATGGGTAAACAACCCATCACCAGTGCGAAACGCATTCTGGACATCAATGACGGAACACTGTGACTCTCGGTTTGGTGATGGCTCGTCTGACACCCATTATACTGCAGAGATGTGGTGGCATACCTCTGTTCCTCTAACTGAATATTAACGGTTATTTTAGCCTTTTCCCTTTATCAAAACGATGTTTAATGGTTAAAATAAAACTACGATAAACTATCCGATCGTTATTGGTACCTACCCATACAAGTATACACCCAACGATTCGTTAATTCTTTATCAACTATGAATAAAAGCCATCTTAGTGGTTCTTTAATTATTAAAGGGAGAAGTTAAAACGTTTAGATCTACGTTATCTCACTTCAACCAAGTCATTATTCAAATAAATGAATCGGAAACATTTTATCTTTTAAATTAATGGTTCGTCGCTACATTCAGACAGTTCATTGTGGACTGGGAAACGGTTTAACTTCAGACTCTTTACTTCTATGTAAGGTGACTTACAGACTGAGTATGTATAGCCTCGCAGAAGCTCGCCAAAATCGCGGGAAATAAGGACATAAATAGTTATCGTAATTTACAGTTACTACATTACTATGAAACACATACATTCGATTTGCCACGTCGAGAGCACGCGTAGTGATTCATGCCCATTTCATCACTGTAGGGAAACAATGTGACTAAAATAAAATGGCATCATCATTTAGTGTACTTTCTCATTGTGTAATGTCGTACGGTATTCCGCCGACATTCAGACTATCTTTGTTTTGCAGAAAAGAGCTGTTCGATCAAATAAATTAAGACCGAAACACTCTCTCAAAGAGAATTTTAATAATAATAATGTAATGACTGTGCCTTCTCAGTATAATTTACGAAAATCTTTTATACGCCCACAAAAATATAAAATTGATGAAACAAGTTAAAAGTTAAATTTAAAAAAAACTCCCGACACTTAACTACCCTCATCTATTTTTGCTACTCCATCATCAGACACTGATTGTCTGCATCTATCTGTAACCTATTCATTGAGACCATTCCAACGAGCCCAAACACGATACCTCTGCGGTAAGCTGGCGAGGTAGTTGTGTATCCTGCTAATTCCAGGTGATGCAGCATCAGGTCAAGGTCACTATGTTATTCTAATAACACTGAAGTAACAGAATACCAAATTTCGACTCGATCAGACCTGTGGAAGATGCTCACATCCATTACCTAATTAACTACAAAAGAGCTGATAATCTTCAAACGGCTGAATAGGTTTTCTTGAATAATAGCTCTCGATTACTCACGATCAAGTGAACTTTTCTAACAAAACGTATAAAATCTAAATCGGTTCGGTCGTTTAGGAGTGACGATGCCACAGGCAGATACACAGATACACACTTTAAACTTATAACACCCGTTTTTTTCCGTCGGGGGATAAAAAAGGCTTGGGATTGGGTATGCAACTCAATGAAGTATAGACAGTGGATTCCACACGATTCGACCTTCATTTGCTTCGCTCTCAAACGATTTCCGTTCGCTACATCCACACTGAACACCATCGTCCTAACACACGTGCTCTCGAAAGAGCCTCAAACTCATATCTTCCAGTTTATTGGCATGTGTAAAGCCCTTGTGATGTCACCAGCGAGCCCCGAGGGGCTCGTTCTATGTTATTGGGTTAGATTCAGAAATAAAGCGCTTTCACTCAAACACAGGCTTACTGTTTTGTGTAAAGCTTTAGTATTTTGTGACGTTAATGTGTTACCTAAGCCAATGAAGGTAGCCGTGTGAGCCAAACTATTGTATTCTGGCTTTTAATAATTATAATTCAACTAGATTTTCACATTCATAGACACTCAGACCAGGACCCATTTGTAAGCAAACTAACTTTTCGTGGAATTGAACCCGCGACGTGTAACGCTGAAGCTTGTTGCTGAACCGCTTCGCCAGCAGCTTCTCAGCTGTACTGACCCTCATAGGTAGGTCAGTCTCACTTTTAACCTTTTCTATATTTATTGTTATTATTACTTTATTGTACACCACATAGAACAAAATAGACAAACACATTGTTTCTTTTCTCATCTTGTCCTGAAAGTTTAATGTCAATTTGTTAAATAAGCATCTTAATTCTAATGCCTACTCGCTTTTGCCCGCAGAAAATATCCCTCGGGAACGTACCTACTATCGGGATTAAAAGTAGCCTATGTGTTAATTAATTCAGTAATACATTATTTTCATTATAACTTTAATGGTTTATGCGGCTCACGTAAGTGAAGCTCCCAGTCGGCATAATTTTTTCCGACATCTTGAACATCGTCAAATTTCAGCCAATTTACACAAATCCTTAATTAAATAAACACCTTTCTTATGAATCACTTCGTCTATAAGTGCATACCGTATGAAAATTCGTAAGTTTTTGAGTTAATCACGTTCAGACAGACAGACGCAGTGGCGGGGGACTTTGCTTTATAATGTAGTGATAATTGCACAATTTGTATTTAAACGTCTAAGCAAACTCGAACGTTTAAACTCTGTAGATTCATAACCATTTCGCTACACGTAGGTGTCTATAACAAGGCAAGTTTATTAGGTCGCGCTGACCTCGTGTCTCGGGTGCAAGGATCACGCTTATTGGTCGGTTCATCTTGTTCAAGCTTTAACCTTATTACCTGCTGCCTTGAGTAACCGCCTGATAACAGAGATAATGAACATGCTTTTTTACGAAGTGATGCTTATCTACTCAAGTAGACTTTGATCTTGAGCAGGCCTAGTGTACTTGTTGTAGTTGTAGGAGTCACGTAAGATATCTGAATTCATGATTCATCCATTCAAATCTGTTGTCAAAATGACTGCAAATATATAACATCACAAATATATGTGGTCATTCGAGGAAGCCATATACAGCAGTACAAATATATGTGATCATTTGAGGAAGGCATATACAGCAGCACAAATATATGTGATCATTTGAGGAAGGCATATACAGCAGCACAAATATATGTGATCATTTGAGGAAGGCATATACAGCAGCACAAATATATGTGATCATTTGAGGAAGGCATATACAGCAGCACAAATATATGTGATCATTTGAGGAAGGCATATACAGCAGCACAAATATATGTGATCATTTGAAGAAGGCATATACAGCAGCACAGATACATGTGATAATTTGAGGAAGGCATATACAGCAGCATAAAAATTATATGTGATCATTTGAGGAAGGCATATACAGCAGCACAAATATATGTGATCATTTGAAGAAGGCATATACAGCTGCACAGATACATGTGATAATTTGAGGAAGGCATATACAGCAGCATAAAAATTATATGTGATCATTTGGGGAAGGCATATACAGCAGCATAAATATTATATGTGATCATTTGAGGAAGGCATATACAGCAGCACAAATATATGTGATCATTTAAGGAAGGCATATACAGCAGCACAAATATATGTGATCATTTGAGGAAGGCATGCACAGCAGCACAGATACATGTGATCATTTGAGGAAGGCATATACAGCAGCACAAATACATATGATCATTTGAGGAAGGCATATACAGCAGCACAAATACATGTGATCATTTGAAGAAGGCATATACAGCAGCACAGATACATGTGATAATTTGAGGAAGGCATATACAGCAGCATAAAAATTATATGTGATCATTTGAGGAAGGCATATACAGCAGCATAAATATATGTGATCATTTGAGGAAGGCATATACAGCAACACAAAATGACGTCGAGGAACACCAAAACTATTGGTCGAGACAAGCGATGCCCAAATATAGGATGCATGCGGCATCGGTTTCAAAAAGATATGTCACCTCTTAGAATGCAATTATATCGGACGTGGTGGAGCTCGTGGCTAAGTAATAACAGCCGCACGGGTCGAACCATGAGGTTAAGCTACGCTTGCCGGGGTTGGTCAGTGGATGGGTGACCATCTTTGCATACCGAGACTCCTCCGTGCCTCGGAAAGCACGTTAAGCCGTTGGTCCCGGCTGTCATTCGTGGATCTTTGAGAGTCGTTACGGGTCGTCAGAAGCCCCAAAGTCTGACAACCAGTCTGACCAAGGGGTATCGTATTACCCAGTTACTGGGTTGTGGAGGTCAGACAGGCAGTCGCTGCATGTAAAATACTGGTATTCAGCTGCATCCGGTTAGACTGGAAGCCGACCCCAACATAGTTGGGAAAAGTCTAGGCAGATTGCAGATTGATTTATGTCTTGCCTACTCAGTTAAATTCAGAAGAATCTGAGACCTCGTTATGATAAAAAACCGGCCAAGTGCGTGTCGGACCACAATAAAGGGTTCCGTAGTTGAAAAGAATTTATCCCAAACTTAACATTGGATCCCAAAAAAAAAAAAAATTATATGATAAAATTACAAATTAACAATTTTCGGACTTTTTCCTTTACTTGCACTGTAAGACCTTGCTTTTTGGCAAATTTCAGTATTATAGCTCAACGGGTAGTACCCTATAGGTTTTGATTTACTTGCGACACTTGCGAGTATCAAAATGTGTCGCAAAATGGCCGTATTTTTTATTGCGTTGATTTAGAAGCTTGATTCTTTTAGAACTCTAAGGGACCGTACACCTACGTATTTGATATTAATTTCAACTTGATATCTCCAGGCATCCCTGAGAAAAAGGGTCTTGAGAGACTGACAGACTCGATTTTTTTTTCTATTTGATAGAAATACAAATTAACAATTTTCAGACTTTTTCCTTTATTTGTGCTGTAAGACCTTGCTTCTTGCCAAATTTTATGATTCTAGGACAATGGTAAGTACCCTATAGGTTTTGATTTACTTGCGAGTATCAAAATATGTCGCATAAATGGCCGTATTTTTTTTATTGGCGTTGACTTAGGAGCTTGAGTTTTTTAGGACTCTAAGAGACCATACACTTACGTATTTGATATTAATTTCAACTTAATATCTCCACGCGTTCCTGAGAAAAAGGGTCTTGACAGACTGACAGACAGACAGACAGACGGAAAATGAAGTGATCCTATAAGGGTTCCGTTTTTTCCTTTTGAGGTACGGAACCCTAAAAGTATGTGACATCACTTTGTCAGAATAAATAGCAGTTGCATGTTATGCTAATTGACGAAGCTCTAGAGTACAAGTACATTGGTGCAGTTTCTGCAACATCATTGATCAGTCTTGTATTGTCAACCTCATAATTGCTTTACCACTTTTGACAAAAACTGTCAGATGACTCATAAAGCAGAAATAGACCTTGACGTTTTCTAACGTGCGTGTGACATTCAACGTTAGGTTAGTTTAGGTTCCGTCTTACGAGTTAAAGCAATTACGAGGTCGGCTATACAACAGAGCATCAGTATAATTAACTTTGTTGTACTGTGGTAGTACGTACGTGGTGACGCACGATGCCGCAGCGTGGACACTGACAGTCGGGCTGGTCCACGATGCCGCAGCGTGGACACTGACAGTCGGGCTGGTCCACGATGCCGCAGCGTGGACACTGACAGTCGGGCTGGTCCACGATGCCGCAGCGTGGACACTGACAGTCGGGCTGGTCCACGATGCCGCAGCGTGGACACTGACAGTCGGGCTGGTCCACAAATTCAAGATCGCTCAGCGCGCTATGGAGTGGGTTATACTTGACAAAATCAGGAAAGAAGTTATCCGGAAAAGAACCGGAGTAACTGACATAGCTTGCCGAGTAAGCAAACTGAAGTGGCAGTGGGCTGGCCGTGTTAGTCGAAGGACCGATGGCCGGTGGAGCAGACGGGTCCTGGAGTGGAGACCATAGGCTGAGTTGATTGATTGATACTGTGCTAGTAGCAATGACAGCCCGTTCGTCTACTACGCTACTGAAAAGAAACGTGTCACAAATTCAAATAGTGTACACGACGCAACTAATCAGAAACTAGTGTTAGTAAGTAGCGTCATGTAGGACCACTTTACAATACCAGTGCTGTGGCATTCTGGTTACTCGTTGGTAATTAGAGGCGGATCGTGGGCGATGGAGCTTATAATTACTTTTTGAACAATCTAGTAGTAGGTATGACTGGCAACCAGAAGCCTGATACTGTTAAATAAATCGTAAAAATTTGTCAATCTGGCAACGTTCGAGAGGCGGTATCTTTCAGTAATTGAGTTACTAGGGTCGGATGCTAACGCCGCGGGCGAAATACTCATATTTTATTCACTTATCTTCGAGCAATGGAGTCAAATGACGATGATGGCAGTAATTTTATGTTTTTGATTGCCTGTTTAATATTTTAAATTAGAGGATACTCCAGAAATTGAAAAGATCGGTGCGTGATACGCCCTGAAACTGTTTGTTTACAACGCGATTTTTTGTGCGTTTGAACCAGGAGTTTTGATTGTATGTGGTAAATTACGAGATGAATATTAAGGCTGCTCCTTCCTAAAATCGGCGAAACTAAGTAACTTTGTAACCATCTTTTACAGTGACTATAGCATCTTTCTGATAGAAAAAAATACACAGTAATCTACAAATAGTGATTTCATGTGTCCTGAAATCTATTTTAGTTTTTATTTTATTTTATTTTATTTATTAGGGACAAAAACAGTTACATGCTGCAAAATACAAGGAAATACTTAAACTAAGATTTAACAAACATGTAACCCACACCATTGTCCACATTTTAACTAAAGGTTAAAAGTGATGAAAGAGAAAAAAAAAGAAACCGGTCAAGTGCGTGTCGGACTACGCATAATGAAGGGTTCCGTAGTTGGGATGAATTATCCCAAGAACAAACTTAACATTATAGTTGAAAAACGTGTTCTCCCATACATTCCAACAGTACCTGTAAGTTGGCACCCACAATATTGGGAGATTTACCACGTTATTTTAAGACCACAAACTTCTTATAGGTTTTCCTGTAATCTACAGGTATAGAACTATTTTCTGTTTTTTTTTTCAACATTTTAGGGTTAGTAGTTTCGGAAGTAAGGGGGGGGGGAATGCCCAATTTGCGGCTATTTTCTTAAATAACTTTAAAACTATTTATTTTAAAATTATAAAAAAATATACAATTTGAGCCCCCTTTCATTTGATACGTCACACGGTACAGTTTGAAAAACTTTTTTTTATTTTTTTTTTATTTGCCACCTAAAAGTGACCCCCATATTCAAAATTAATTTACTTTCTTTAACCGTAGTCCGGTCAATTTAGACCAAAAAATGAGAGTGAAGTTACATAAAGTCCCAACGAGCTGAATTGCAGTGAAATTGTTCAAAATATAATTATAAACAATGTCTAGAAGTTCCCCATCATTCCCCTGTAAGGAAAAAATTTTATTCAAGGTCAAAGGTAAAAAAAAATGAGTTGTTAATAAACAAACTAAGTTTTATGTAGAAACTCTGTATTTAGGTTAATTTACAATAGGTATTGGTAAGTATTCGTTGCACATTTATTTCACGATAGATAGATGTTAGTTGCGCGGTCGACGTTTGCGGAGTGTCGCGCGGGTCGGCGCATGGCGTGGGCTGCGCGAGCGTTGGCGCCCCTCTCCCTCCGTTTCGTCTGGCTCGCCCTAGTGCGGGGCGCGTACATCCTCCCGGGCCTTGAAAGGGTGGCTTTCAATGATTAGCATTATTAGCATTGGCAACATCCTTTGCATCATTTGTGGCCGGTAATATGCACATTTTATTGATGGCCCTCCTTAGCGTGCCTTTTGAGGTCAAAACGTCGGCAACTCTGCTGATTCCGTCTTTCCCAGGATATAAATGGGTGATGCGGCCAAGTTTCCATTGTAGTGGGGGAAGATTTTCTTCTTTGAGGATCACTAGATCGCCCACACGAAGCTCATATTGCCTCGTTTTCCACTTGGTGCGTTCCTGAAGTTCGGCAACAAACTCCCGGCGCCATCTCTCCCAGAATTGTTGTCTCAGCTGCTCAATGTACTGGTATCTGTTGGGGTGCTTGCAGGTGATAGGCAACGATGGTACCGAGGTTAGAGGTCGCCCTATTAGAAAGTGCCCTGGGGTTAGAGGACAGGGATCGGTTGGGTCGGATGAGAGGGGAGTAAGGGGACGAGAATTTAAAATCGCTTCGATTTGAGCAAATAGCGTCGCGAGCTCCTCGAATGTCAGGGAAGCATTACCCGCTACACGCTTAAAATGGTGCTTTGCTGATTTAACGCCCGCCTCCCATATACCTCCAAAGTGAGGTGAATATGCTGGGCTGAACACGAACTTAATGCCTTCATTATTGGCGTAATTAATAGCAGACTCACGACTGGACCTGAGTATTCTGCTTATTTCATTGTTCGCGCCCCTGAAATTGGTACCATTATCGCAATATATAACGTTAGGTTTACCTCTCCTAGAGACGAACCTTCGCAGAGACAAAATGAAAGCATCAGTGCTCATATCGCTGACTAACTCTAAATGAATCGCTTTGGACGAGAGGCATACAAACAAACATAGGTAGCATTTTGATATACGATTGCCTTTACCCTTACGGCTAGAGATCATAAACGGACCAGCAAAATCAACACCACACGAGTAGAAAGGAAACATTGAATAGCTTCTTTCGGCAGGTAAGTTTCCCATTAAAGGTTGTAGAGTCTTCCCATGTAGGCGAGTACAAACTATACACTGCTTTGTCGTGCTACGTGCTAAGTGCCTGCCACCTATAGGCCAAAATCGTTCTCTTATTGAGGCTAAAAGATGTTGAGGACCAGCGTGAAATAGGCGTTCATGTTCATATCTTAATAATAATTTAGTTAAATGATGCTTGGCATCTAAAATAATGGGGTGTTTTTTATCATAGGCGAAATCAGAGTTTTGAATTCGACCCCCAACTCTTAATATGCCATCTAAATCGATAAAGGGATTTAGCGGCAATAATTTAGACTTACGATTAAGAGTTTTATTATTTCTAATCAATTTTATTTCCTCTGCATAGCTTTCTAACTGACTTAACTTAACTAATATTAGCAAAGAATCATCTAATTCCTTAATATCTAATGGGCCATTAATTTTAGCATTTTTATTTTTACAGTAATTTAGGAAACGTTGTACATAGGCATATATTCTTTTTAATCTATTTAAATTAGAATGTTTCTCAAACTGAATTATTTTATTTGTAACAACAACATGACATTCAATGTTCTGCGAGTGCTTAACTTCAGGTAAGATATTAGGGATTTGTGTGTGTGTTTGTGTAGGCCAACAAGATGGGTCATTAGCAAGGAACGAAGGCCCTTCCCACCAAAGGAGACAGGACTGCAAGTGCTTAGGAGTCACTCCTCTAGACGCAATATCTGCAGGGTTTTGATCTGTTGGAACATGACAGAAGGTGAATCCAATTGCAAGTTGATTGATTTCATTCACTCGGTTACACACAAATATTTTAAGATCCCTGGGTGGCGTGTTCACCCACCCTAGCACAACCTTTGAATCAGTCCATATGAATTTATTATTGATCTTAAAATTTAATGACTCTAATACCTTTGAACATAAACGTGCACCTAACAAGAAGCCACATAACTCCAATCGAGGTATAGTGGTTGGGTTCATTGGTGCAACTCGTGCCTTAGCACACAACAACCTGACTGTAACTTTCTGATTGTGATCAACAGAACGCAGGTAAATACAAGCTGCATAGGCTTGTTGAGAGGCATCCACAAAACAATGTAATTCTATATTACTGGGTGTATCACACAGAACTCGCCTTGTAATACGAATATTAATTAAATTTGAAAATTCCTTTAATAGGTTAGCCCAGTTTTTACAAAACTCAGCTGGCACTGGATCATCCCAGTCTAGCTTAGAGGACCACAATTTTTGAAGTAAAATCTTAGCTACTATAGTGCAGGGACACAATAATCCTAAGGGATCGAAAACCTTAGAAGTAGTAGAAATGATTGATCTTTTAGTAATATGAGTAGAAGGCTCTAGGTCTGTAGAGAATTGCAGCGTATCAGCCTTGGGACACCAATTGAGACCTAATACACTGGATTCTTTGTTGAAATCAATAGGTTTTGAAGACTCACATTCATCATCAAATAATTGAGGGCAATTTGTGCGAAATTTCCTTAGGGGTAAGCAAGCAGAATTTAGTGTGCTTACAACTTCATGATAAATGTGTTTTAGCCCTTCTACAGTTTCTGAACCTGTATTTAAGTCGTCTGCATAAAAATCGTTTCGAATTACACACGCAATAGATTCATCCTTACACTCCTTTGCCAATTGTAATAGGCATCGAGTACTTAAGAACGGTGCCGAGGCAGTACCATAAGTAACTGTATTTAGTTGTAAAACATCTATCGATTGTGACTTATCATCACGCCACAAAATAAGCTGCAGATGGCGCTGCTGTTGCCCGACTTCAATTTGCCGGTACATTTTCTCTATGTCGGCTGTGAGAATGAATTTATGCCTGCGAAATCGCAATAAAATAGAGATTAAATCACTTTGCACTACTGGACCAATCATTTGAATTTGATTAAGTGATTTGCCAGAGCTAGTTTTAGAAGAGGCATTGAATACTACGCGGAGCTTTGTGGTTTCGCTTTTTTCACGGATTACTGCGTGATGGGGCATGTAGTATCCAAATTCTGGTCTAGTAATTTTAATTAAATGACCTAACTTTGCATACTCATCTATAAATGCCTTGTAGTTGGACTTTAAATCAGGATATTTTATAAATTTTCTTTCTAAACTCTCAAAACATTTTTTAGCTACATAGTAAGAGTCCCCAAGAGCCTTTTCAGGCGACTCTTTCATGGGCATTAACACAGAAAATCTGCCATTTGTTAAGCGAGATACATTTTGTACAAAATGATCCTCACAGAGTTGCTCTTCGATGGAATATGTTTTTGTAGCAGGTAAGTCATCAATTTTCCAAAATTTTTCTAACGAGTCCTTTATCTCCTGAGTGAAATTACAATAAACCCTTGAAGCGGACTGACTACCTTGTATGGGGCCACTTATGAGCCATCCGAGCATCGACTCCTGTAGAACCGGTTTATTACTGCCCAACTTAATTAAATTAGAACCAACTATATCCCAATACACATCTGCTCCTAAGAGGATGTCAACCTCAGCGGGGGAAAAATAGTTAGGATCGGCTAGAGTGATATTTTGAGGTAATTTTATATGCTCGGTATTAATTATAGAATTTGGTAATATTCCTGTTATCCTAGGTACTACTAGACACTTAACATTAAATTCGAAAGGCATACATCTAGATTTAATTTTAATATAACAACTTTCAGTAATATTACATGTAGTGTTATTGATCCCACAAACATTCACTGAGCTACCGGGGTTACTATCTAGCCCTATCTTCCCTTTTAATTTGTCTGTAATAAATGATGATTGACTACCTGTGTCCAGCAGTGCACGGGCTGTGTAATTCTTATTATTTAATACAATTTGGACTAGCGCCGTACATAACAAAACTTGGTCATTGGATGCCACAGACAGTGACACAGGTAAAGAGGAAGACGTAGAGGGTTGTTCAGTTTCAGTAGAGGATGTAGGGTTGCTTTTCGTTATATGTATTAATGTATTGTGTTTCTTTTTGCATTGGCGACAGACAGCTCTCAGCTGACATTGAAAAGCATTGTGACCACTATGCAAGCAATTTTTACATAACTTTAACTTATTTACTTCATGTAGTCGCTCGTCTACATTCATATTTTTAAATTTTAGACATTCGTGCAAATGATGATTTTCATTGCATAAAACACAATTCTTGTTTTCTTTTTTATCAACGGATACAATTAAACTTTTGGATTGTGTGGTTACCCTAGGTTTATAATCTACCTGCTTGTCAGAACGACTATTATTATTAAAATAGGCAGTCTCTAGTATGTCAGCTCGACTGCGCAGGAAAGAATAGAATTCACTGAGTGAAGGTAAATCTGTAAGATTGCACTTGTATTCTTCCCATTTTCTACTCGTATGAATGTCTAGTTTTGCTGAGACCATAAAAATTACAAGAACATCCCACATGTTAGTAGGCTGGCCAAGAGTGTCAAGAGCCCACAAATGTTTTGACAGATGGTCAACGATAAACCGCAATGATTTGTAGGACTCCCTTTGAATCGACTCTATGTTAAATAATGCCTTTAAGTGGTTATTTATTAATAGGTTTTTATTATCAAATCTCTGACATAAGAGATCCCATGCAACCTTATAATTTTTTGAACTAAATTCTATCGATTTAATAACAACAGCTGCACTTCCTTCAAGCGCAGACCGTAGATAGTGGAATTTATTAATTGGTGCAATACTTTCATTGCCATCAATCACTGACTGAAATGTGTCTTTAAATTCTAACCAGTTTAGGTAATTCCCATCAAACGTAGGAAGTTTGATTGTGGGTAATTTTATGCCATTAAATGAATGGCAGCTATTGAATGCATGGTCACTATTTTCTATCTCAGCCTTTTTTTGGGGAGAATTTTGTAAAATATCTTGGCTCTTAGCAATTAAACTAATAAACTGGTCTTCTAAACTACCTCTTTCTTTAATTTGCTCTGTACTATCAGAATGCAATAAATCTATTTTGTTTTGAATGTCCTCAAACTCTTCCATAAGCGATTGAATTTTATTTAATTTTAATTCTAATTCTTTATAATGAATAGAAGATATTTCTTTTAAATCAATTAAATTATTTAAATAATCCGAAAATCTTGTTACCCGTCCCTTAATAGTACCGCGCTGTTTGACTAACTTAGTTAATTCTGCTTTGAGCTCTGGTTCAGACATTTTTATAGATATGTATGGTCACCAATAACACAGGCGAACAAACAATGAAACAATAAGATGTGCACTCAAACCCGTTTGAAGAGCAGAGAAGCTCAGGTCCAGTCGCTCGCGCTGGTGCAATAGCACGACGCGATGCTCAGGGCAGCTCGCGCCGAGCAGACAGCTTAGGCCAGCAGCGCGCACGTAGCGGCGCACGCGACGGAACCGGGCGGGCGGCGGCGATGCCGAGACCGATGCGCTCCACTTCACGGAGGTTTGCTGGAATAGTCGGCATGTGGTATTGAAATAACAGTCTTCACAACGCTGTCTTTGTGGTACAGGTACAAGGGATAGGTTATATAGGCACTCTATGTGCTGAATTAGTGAAAATAATACGAGTTAGGTAGGCTAGCCAATTGTTATAGATGGGATTGGCTATAACAGAATTCTGTACCTAACAGAATCAGTAAAATGCGTGCATAAAGCGTGGGCGCGTGCTCTTATTTTATAGATTGATTAGGTAATTAAATCCAACGCTGAGACGCACGTGCACGTGTTTATTGTGCCTAAACACCATTGGAAGCTAGCATACGACAATAAACCCAACACTCGAGTAGCAAGTCGGCCATTACACACAATGCGAGAACAAGGATCGAGAGAATTGGTTAGAGATAGGTATGAAAAGGTTAGGAACAGGGCTACTCTCCTGGTTGGACTAGACCTGCGGTTCACGATGTCCCCACAGGCTCCCGAAGCAGCAGCAACGAATCCTTTTCTTCACTCGACCGGTGGCTCGCTGGGTAGGTATTGGTGAATAGCGGTTGCCACGTGTGAGTTGTGTGACGCCCGCAAACTCGACGCGTCTTTCTTGATTGAATATTATTTGTTCGTCACGGTCGCCACTTTTTGTTAATAAACAAACTAAGTTTTATGTAGAAACTCTGTATTTAGGTTAATTTACAATAGGTATTGGTAAGTATTCGTTGCACATTTATTTCACGATAGATAGATGTTAGTTGCGCGGTCGACGTTTGCGGAGTGTCGCGCGGGTCGGCGCATGGCGTGGGCTGCGCGAGCGTTGGCGCCCCTCTCCCTCCGTTTCGTCTGGCTCGCCCTAGTGCGGGGCGCGTACATGAGTTTTTCGCGATTTTCAGCAAAACGGTAAGTTTTATCATAAAAGTACCTCAGACAAAAATTGTAGATCATAAAATTATCTATAAAAAATGTATCAATACTTTTTTTCTTACGAGCCACCGTTACTGAGATATAACGATTCAAAAAGTTATAAAAGTTGTTATCGTCATAATATGCACACGTTTTCACGCCACCTATGAGGTAGTGTACTTAGCGCATTTTTTTAACGTTGTTTCCCCAGTAGGCCTACTCCACGGGTCAGTTGTCCTCCTCCTCCATCCTGTTTAATGTAAAACTATTGCATAATAACGGAACTTTGTGGGTATATTTTTGTATATGAAATTGGTGGATATATTTTTGTATATGAAAAAGTCTATAAGATCCGGTATTTTCTGGTGGTCAGTGGGCCAGTATGTTGGTTTGCCTGTGCTCATAACTTCACAATGTGTATCTTTGACTGCATTTAAGAGCTGCCTTCCCTTTGTTGTAGTAAGTCTTGATCCCCAGTGCGTATGCTTGGCATTAAAATCTCCGCCTAGGATGAATCTCTGGCCCAGAAGTTCAAAGAATTGTAAATATCGCTCTTTTTTTATCATGTGCCTTGGAGGACAGTATACGGCTGCTATGGAAACGTGACAAAATTTGGTTTTAACAGATACTGCCACGGCTTGAATATCTGGTTCTTCAATTTTACTCTGCTCGTAATGATTGATGTTTTCTTTGATTATAACCGCGCTACCTCCTCTGGCCGAGTTGTCAGGGTGGAGCGAATTATATACCTTGTATCCTCTAAAGTTGACGAAAGATTGTTTAGTGAAGTGCGTTTCTGAGATCAAACACACGTCTATATTTTCTATGTCTAGGACTGCCTGTAACTCATTCTGATGTTTGAGGAGCCCATTGGAGTTCCACGCCATTATTTTTAGTGTGTTACTCATTTTTAATTATTAAAAACAGCGGTTTTGGTGCTGGATTCTAACTTCTCTAATCTTTTGTCAAATGTAGTAATACACTTCAAGATCTGATTAATTTTATCTTCCAGAGTCGAAGATTGTGTGCCTTGTTTTGCAGCTTGTGCATAGGAACTACTTTGGGTTGTTTTCACCGGTATTGCAGTTGCCTGGACACTTTCTTTTCGTGCCTGTTTATCAGGATTTCTCATGGAAGCAGACTGTTGGGCAGTTGGCACATCAAGTTTCTTTTTGATATTTTTATTTTTCATCAATTGCATTTCTTTGGCTACTTCACACCCTCTGTAGTTGGCTGGGTGGGGTAAGCCGCAGTGGACGCATTTTGGTTTCTCTTGCGGAGATTTGGTACAGTTTGCTGTAAGATGTTTGCCAGTACATTTTACACACCTTGGCTCTTTACTGCAGTATTTATGAGTATGCCCATACGCCTGGCATCTTTTGCATTGAGGAATGAGTTTGGGATTTTTGAGAGGGTGTATTTCAATTTTACACCCTAAAATGTGCTTTATGCCATAAATTTTGTTGACATCTTCGTTATTATTAAATGATAAGACGAACATATTGAGTGGTTCTTTAGTCTTCCAGCTCAACTTGTTATCCACTTTTTCTATTTTCAGTCCTTGCGATGTTAAGTCATCTTTAATTCGATCTGGCTGGCAAGAAGAATGTAATTTTTTCACTACAACTCTTATTGGTCTAGCTTGTTTGTTCTCGTATGAATGCCAAAGATATTCTTTTTCTGACAAAAGCCTAGCAATCGCTCTATAAGAATCCTCAGTTTTAGCGTTGACCTTCACACAATCTCCATTCATCATTTTTGCGATGAATGATTCAGTTGGTTGAGATAGAGTTAACAAGTCATAGAACACTTGGTAGTTCTTGACTCCGTCTATTATGATTGGCGGTGGTGGAGGCACTTTTTTAACTAATGTATTTTCTTTCTCACATTTTTTTTGATGTTGGGCGCTAGTTCCGGGTTGTGCCGGTGGAGAGAGGGAGATGTTTAGCTTCCTTTTCTTCCTACTTTTAGCCCTAATCCACTCAGTTTCTTTAGCGAGTTCTTCTTCGTCTGTGCAATACTCGACATTTTCTTTATCAGACTGAGCAAATTGTATGTTGCTCTTAGCTTCCAACTCCATAGGATCATTATTTTCTTGTCTCTTGGACGTGTAATGTTCTTTTTGGCGTAGAAGTTGTCGCTGGAGGCCTTCTATTTGAACCTTCATATCATTAACAACCAATTTTTCTCTCTCTGATTTTTCTTGGGTGTACCTGTCATACAACAGCTTTTCCAAATCAGTTTTTATTTTTAATTTTGTTGATGACATTGTAAGGCAAGTAGAAACTTCACCTTCACAATTATTTAATTTCACTATTTACACTATAATTAATAACTGGGTCATCGCGGCGACCTTGATAAACCGATTCCGCAACGCATCGACGACGGTGTTATTATGATGCGCCAGCGAATTACTCTAAACTAGAGCACGCGGGCGCGAATGATACACGTCTGTTCTCGATAGAAGCCAAACACGGAACACAGGGGAATGATGGGGAACTTCTAGACATTGTTTATAATTATGTTTTGAACAATTTCACAGAAATTCAGCTTGTTGGGACTTTATGTAACTTCGAATGTCTAAATTGACCGGACTACGTACGTGTTTGGGTCACACAAAGTCATATGTGTACCAAATTTCAACTTAATCAGTCCATTAAATTCGGAGCAAAATGGCTGTGACATACGGACAGACAGACAGACACACGAGTGATCCTATAAGGGTTCCGTTTTTTCCTTTTGTGGTACGGAACCCTAAAAAGACAAAATAATAGCTGCTAAGTATTACAATAATGCTGTGTTGCTAAGATTAGCTTGACATAACTTAAATCACCTCGCCAGATAAAACATCAAGAGCCATTTTCTTAAACGATTGCTTAGATTGAGAAAATATATCCAGTTTCATAAAATACGTGTGTTAAGTATCAACAAGGCGACGAAGAGGCGCTCGTTCTCCAGCGCTGGTCCTGCATATGTCTGTATGGAACAGTTGAGGGAGGCGTGCCCCCCTTCGAATAACACTTCTAGGTACCTTGAGACACAATTTGTTTGTTAGGTCCATACAATCAAATTGGTTGTTACATATGCCGTGTAGCATCATGACATCAAGAAACAGCCGCCTGGTTCGCAGATCCTGAACGCCATACCGTTTCAATAGCTGCACGTAAGGTACCTTTGAATGGAAGCACTTATAGTTCATGGACCGTAAGAACTTCTTCTGTACCATTTCTATTCTAGTGCCATACTTGTTGTAGAAAGGGTTCCAAATCGGAACGGCGTACTCTAACTGGGATCGCACCAAAGTCTTATAAAGTAGTAAGAACGTAGAGGGCCGCACAAAATCACGCGTTGATCTCATGATGAAACCATACATCTGATTTACTATATTGTCAACGTGTATATCGAAGTGCAAACTGGCATCCAGTCTAACACCAAAATCACGAACTAAACTAACTTTATCCAAATAAGAGTTATTAATTGAATAATTAAAATCATCAGCTGAGCTGTCATCAGTCCTCCCGTGACCATGATCGCTGCAAGGCGGTCGAAACGTCGGGAAACAAGTAGGTACCTGTTTACCTCGTTAAAAAGAATATCGCGATAAGACCCGTTTTCGATAGTGTTTTATAATGTGTACAAATCGCGAAAGTTTAAAAAGTTTAATTAAAATCAATTTTATTTCTATTCTTGGTAAATGAGATGGCATGGCATTTGAGTAGACTGAGAAAGAGCTTATTATTACAGTATGAATCTATCTAGGTCCTATTGAAGAAGTAGACAGTCTTGTGTATTCTTATATGATCTGTAGATTTTTATGTCGTCAGCGTACATTAAAAATTTAGAGTTGTTAAAACATTGCATTGCATAGCACATGTGTGAGTACTATGTACCTACTCTAAAGCAACCATTTACTGGGTACGTCTTTATTTGACTTGGATGTGCCCTGGCGGCTGAGAGTGTGTCATGCTCACTCTAATGCCTCGCTGATGGTGGCGCGTGTGTTGGATCATTTAACGAATCCATACGTCAGGTTCGTGAACGGGCGCTGTTGGTGGAGGCTGGTCATACCTTAGCTGCCACGGCTTATTTTAATTTTGAATTGTTTTTTTTATTTTTTTATTACGGACGCTTTTAACGTTCATCGTTCTCACATGTATAATTTCAACATGAATGATGTAACCAATATTTTGTAACCATATTTTGATTTAAAAGAGTGTCCGTGGAGTTTCTTGCCCGTTCTTGTCCATAGGTCTACGTTTTGGAATGGGCAACTAGCTTCAACTTTCTGACTTACCTACTGACCGACTCTTTGACAATTCAAAAGTGCCTGTAATTGGTTTAATAAAATTGAAATAAATGCTTTGAGTTTGAGTTTGAGTTTTGAGAATTGTTTAATGTCATTAATAAATATAATGAAAAGGAGAGGGCCCAAAATGGATCCCTGTGGTACGCCAGATGTAACAACTATAGGATCAGACTCGTAACCGTTAACAACAATTTTTTGGGTCCTATTATAAATATAAGAAACAAACCATCTAAGCGAATTACAACAATCCGTTGAAAGCTATTTTTTCTAAAAGCAGTGCATGATCCACCTTATCTAATGCCTCCTGAAAGTCCTTGTACACAGCGTCCACTTGCACTTTTTGATCCAGTTTTTCAAATAAATAGTTAGCAAATACTAACAGATTGGTTGTTGTTGAACGACGTTTGACGAAACTGTGTTGCTCGGGTAAAATAAGCTGATGGATGTGGGGGATACAAGGCGCCATGCACAAGACTCTCAAAAACCTTCGACAAAGTAGAGAGGATAGAGATGGGCCGATAATTCTCTACAGACCAACACAAAGCATTTGTAGCACAAAAAAAAATGCATAAGAGCAATGTGTGTCATGCAACCCGATCAATCATGTCAACCAATATTTAAAAACCTTGGTTTGTTACCTCTACCCTCACTTTACATTTATGAAACATGTATGTTCGTATCAAACAACAAAGATTTATTTAGAACTGCAAATGATGTGTATCCAAGAAATCGTAGAGATCCATTCGGACTCGTATTAAATGACATTCCTAGATCTACAAAATATAATAAGAACTGTTTAGCAATGTGTGTACGTATTTATAATAATATACCAAGTAATTTAAAAACGCTGACGTCTAGAGCATTTAGGCACAAATTATATAAATGGCTAAATACACAAAAATTTTATTCTATTAAAGAATTCTTAGACACTAAACTAACAATAGCTTAGTATTATGTGATACAACACAAACTGATAATTTTGCATGCTATATCTTTAGCAAAACATGTAAGCACTAATTTTAATGTACCTAACACCTTTACTACCATGTTTAATGCGAATAAAATGAATTTGAATTTGAATTTGTTCTTGGCACCAGTTTTATAAATAGGAGTTATAAACGCACGTTTCCAAATTGCGGGGAAAAACACCCTCACGCAAACATTTACTAAAAATTATGTACAACGCAGTATACAAGGTATACTGCATTAGTTTGTAGAACTAAGGAAAAAAAAACCTAAATCCAGGTCTATTTCGGTCTATTTTTTCGAGTTGTTACCATATTACTCCTACAGTTTTCATTAAAAGTGTTCATAAATTTACAGAATTATGATTTTCAGATTTTTTGTAAATCAATAATTACTTCATATTTTGCAAGCGTTGTGTCATCGCGCTTCTCTTTCTTTTCTATGCAGTCCGACAGTGACCGCGCTTTTTGCGACGGACAAGCCTTAAAGGGTTGTGCTGAATGAATGGAACCTCTGAACCGGAACTCCAGAAGCGGAACATGCTTCAACCGACCCTCCAACGTATTCAAACAATATAATATTATAGTATCACTAGCAAACCTATAGAAGTGTTAACAAGTAACCCCGGTAAGCTCACGACAGTATATCGTCTCGTCGACCTCCGGCCAGTCCTTGTGACCTCGTTGAACCGCAGTCCCCAGTGACCTTATTGAGCCGGCCATCGTGCACGGGTGACGATACACTTATCAATTTGCTGTATCCCTCGATGACAGTGTCGAATAAGATAGGTGACGTTAATTACCGGATTAGCTCTAAACCATCGTTCTCCTGCCCTTCTCCCAATTTATTTGGGGTCGACGCAACATGTTCTCTTCTTCTTCCATACTTCTCTAGTCACCCCCTTTCTAGGCACACATTAGGTGCAAACAAAGTGGCTTGATTTGGGCTTTTTATGGGCTGTTGTCAACTTCATATCATTCATTTTATTTCATTTCATCTATTCATGAACAATGTTATATTGTGTCTGAATGTGTTACAAAAAAAAGTTAAACACACAGTTAATACAGGGAGTCCCCGGAAGTATGGATCAAATCGAATAGGGGCGTGGGCAAGGTCATTTCCAAACTTTTTATCCTGTGAATGTCGGTGTAAATTCGAATTATCAACCGAGTTTTCAGAATGCCAATCAAGAAACTCACGAATTCAGATTCTAAGTTTAGAATGAGGTCTTACAGAATCACACGCCTGTACACAGAGCGAAAAGACGTCAAAAAAATTACTTACACGAATTTACAGAACATACAACACATCAAGATGTAGGTATTTTAGTTTAGGAAACTATTTGTCCAACTTAAAGTTTTGTAGTTGTAAACAGGGACAACTAGAGGGTGTTGTAGAACTTGAGGGGGGAGGAAGACGGTTGCGGTCACAGCGAGGACACTAACTTACGACCCGATAGATAGGGAACAATCTTGATAACGTACCTATCCAGAGTACCTATACTATATGCTAGGATAAATCAATAATACCAGTCCACAGATAATTTATACGATATGTGTACCAGCCTATTATTGCCCCCGTCACTTCAGGGCAGAGCCCTCTTCTCATAATACAGACACGGCGATGTTAGGATCAATCAATCTGCCTAGCCTTTTCCTAACTATGTTGGGGTCGGCTTCAAGTCTAACCGGATGCAGCTGAATACTTACCAGTATTTTACATGGAGCGACTGCCTATGGCGATGTTATGATACACTTCTTCAATTATTCCATGCCGCGCTGCCATGGAATATCAGTCACACTGTTGACAAAATGTTCAAACAGCAAATATTAATAATGCTAAAAATTATGCCACCGGCGACGGGCGACGCGACGGCTCAGCAATAAAGAGATTATTTGGTCCAAAGATAAAGGGCTTCTAAAGCCTTAAAGATCTACATCTTGCAATGAGGTCAAGAGTTTTAGGAAGAGGTTCAGACGACAAGGATTTGTTTAAGGAGAAAATAAATAGCTAAGTATATTTTCTTCTTCGCTGACTGAAAGTTAAGCCATAAATATTTTAATTTATTTCATTTTATTTTACAAACGCTGTTTAATTTTTAATTTCAAATTGAATTTATTCTTGACTTAAATTTTAAATTTTTACTCAATTAATATGGCCTGCGTCTCCACTTTCTCCCTAGATTCCTCTATTATCATGTTTACTGGCAACGCCATCTATGAACAATTGAACACACTTCTAATCCGAGCATCTGGCTGGAAACAAGGGTTGAAGAAAATTTACAGACAGTAGCGACATGCAGCGGCGAGTAGCGAAACTATGGTACTGCAAAAGTTCCTTTCAGAACTCAAAAGATGGTGTTGTTTCTAAATTGGTATAAGTTAGCTTTTAAATAAAAAAACCGGTCAAGTGCATGTCGGAGCACGCACAATGAAGGGTTCCGTAGTTCAAAAGAATTTATCCCAAAAACAAATTGTTACCGTGTTAAAATTACAAATTAACAACTCTTGGACTTTATCCTTTAATTGTGCTGTGAGACCTTGCTTCTTGCCAAATTTCATGATTTTAGGTCAAGGCGTAGTACTCTATAGATTTTATTTACTTATATAGTTTTTATTTACTTGCGAGTATCAAAATATGGCGCATAAATGGCCTTATTTTTTTATGGCGTTGACTTACAAGCTTGATTTTTTTAGAACTCTAAAGGACCATAGACCTACGTATTTGATATTAATTTCAACTTGATACCTCTATGCGTTCCTGGGAAAAAGCGTCTTGACGTACTGACTGACATACTTGAAAATATTTTTTGATGTGGTAAAATTATAAATTAACAACTTTCGGACTTTTCCCATTACTTATGCTGTAAGACCTTGCTTCTTGCCAAATTTCATGATTCTAGGTCAACGGGAAGTACCCTATAGGTTTTGATTTACTTGCGAGTATCAAAAAATGTCGCATAAATGGCCGTATTTTTTTATTGCGTTGACTTAGAAGCTTGATTTTTTTAGAGCTCCAAGGGACCATAGCCCTACGTATTTGATATTAATTTCAACTTGATACCTCCACGAGTTCCTGAGAAAAAGGGTCTTGACATACAGACAGACGGACAACGAAGTGATCCTTTATGGGTTCCGTTTTTTCCTTTTGAGGTACGGAACCCTAAAAATAGTCACTAATGAAAATTAAACGAGCAGGCTATAGTTTAGAAACAAATGATCGTCTTCTGTAATACCTTCAGTCTGTCAAGACTCGTTTTCTCAGGAACGCGTGGAGGTATCAAGTTGAAATTAATATCAAAAAGTAGGTAGAGCTCTAAGGGACCATAACCTTGGAGGTTTGAAAATTCAAACTTCTAAGTCAACGCAATAAAAATACAGATACACATACACACACATATGATATATTACACATATGTGACATATTTTAACTCTCGAAAATAAATCAAAACCTACAGAGTACCTATTAAACTTCCCGTTGACATTTTTTATTATTATAATCAGCCTTATCACAGCTGGTACACAGGCCTCTCCTAAGTGAGAGGGAGTGGGTCACAATCCACCACGCGAGCCCAGTGAGGGTTGGTAGATGCCACAAGTCTTCGAATTTTTGGTTTTACGACATACCGGTTTCCTCGCGATGTTTTCCTTCACCGTTTTGAGAGCAGCGGTGATGAAATTTTTTACACAAAGTAAAGCGCCTGCCGGTGTCGAACCCACGACCTGCCCCTGGGCCACCAATGCTCTAACATTTGGCGAGAAGCAAGGTCTCACAGCACAAGGAAAGGAAAAAGTCTGAAAATCGTATGGAAGAACATGTATTTTAACTACAAAATTTAGTTTGATTTTGGGATAAATTCATCCCAACTACGGAACTCTTCATTTTGCGTGGTCCAACACGCACTTGGCCGGTTTTTTATGTTGCGAGCCTTAACCTGGGTCAAATAAATGTATTTTCTTTCTTTCCAATGGAAGTGTAGCTAAAATCAGCTGTTCAGTACATTTATCTACATCAAACTCGTCGAAATGTACTGAACAGCTGATTTTTTTTTCGCGATTTCAGGTTTGGTCCCATAGTAAAAGTTGTTCATATTGATGCGTAGAACACCCCCTTAAATTTTGTCGCATGTGTTCAATGTCACCCTGTATATATATATATTATCTATATATCTATAAATAAATAAAAAGAGAAGTCCTGACTGACTGACTGACTGACTGACTCATCAACGCCCAGCCCAAACCCATGGACATAGAAAGCTGAAATTTTGCACAGAGGTTCCCTTTATAATGTAGACAAGGAATAAGGAAGTAATTCTCAGTAGTACGTTCCCGTGGGATATTTTTCGACATCAACGCGGGCGAAGCCGCTGGCAAAAGCTAGTTATATATATTATAATTGCTGTTCAATTTGCTTAACAGTTATTTTGTATGGCTTCATTTCCCTGTTTTTTTTTTGTAAACTGAAGCATTAATAATAAACTTTTTTTATTTTTTTTTATTTTATATATTCATTTGCTACGACCGAGGATCGAACCTACAACCAGTGTGCGCAGACAGGGCAACACTCGGTATATCGCCTACAGGGTCATTTTCACATCATCCCTTACATTATCATTATACGCAACCCCTGTCATAACTCGAGTCAAGTTGTTTGCCCTAAGACGGGGCGGGGCGGGGCGGTGCGGGGCGGGGCGGGCTCAAATTTCAAACTGTGCTTCATTTTAATCTGCGCCTTTGTTTCTGACTCGACAAGATATTGTTACTTATCGCCGAGTGACAGCCGTGTTATCAGTCTGTTGTGAGCTTAGCAACTTTATATCTTTTGAATGTTCGATACTTTTGTGAGAGTCGGGAAGATTTGAAATCGTAGTACTTAGGTACCTATAACTTTTCTTGCTCTAAAATGTTCATTTTAAACGGTGAGATTTTATTCGAAGACAAAGATACAGTCAGCGACAAAACTCGCTGACTGATCTGAATATCGAGTTTATTTAATTTAATCTAATCTATAATCATATAAAATTATATACAAAAGCAAAAGGAAAGTACTCGTCCGCATCGTTGACATTCATCCGGAGACATGCCCAGAAGACTGGCAGCATTAATGGCATGTCGAATTATTTCATTATTATACTCGTAAGTTCACAGTATGATAAATAACTTATAAACTAAGAACCACAAAACCGTAGTAATGGTTTGACTGTGGGGCCTGGCGAGTCTTTAAAGCACTTTATTTGTAAATAATATATTTTTGAATGGCAATGCTAATTCTTTGACCAACGAACGAGCCAGCTCTGGTCACGTGAAGTCTCGACCAGTCAGCGAGAAATTTACTAGTAGACGCGCACTCGGGCGCCATGACCCGAGCGATTCGACCCCAACGGTAATTTAATTTAAATTCTACTAGCCTTGAAAGTATTCGTTACTCAGTTTATAGAAAATCCCTGAAATTATTCTTTTTTGTTTTAATTATACGTGGGTGACTAATAATTTCTATGATATTGTTTTTCTCAAACATGCTTGGAAATTCGAAAATTATTTTGATAACCTTCTTTGAGATAAATCGCAAATGTTGTACTGGTCAAATACAACGCGAGCAGCGGCCCGCCCGGCAATGTTAGTATGAAAACCCGTTTACCGACCCATCGTGCTGCTAGACGAGGTGGGCAAGTTCTTTGAAAGAGTTATTGCAGACCACCTCGTCGGGTGGCTGGTGCAGGAGGGGCCGGATTTGGCGGAGAGCCAGTTTGGTTTCCGCAGGGGGCGCTCTACGGTGGACGCCATCATGCGCGTGCGAGCCCTCACGACGGGGGATGCGGTGGCCCGGGGTGGGGTTGTCTTGGCGGTGTCCCTAGACATCGCCATGCCTTCAATACCCTGCCCTGGAGTTGCATCAGGGAGGCACTCCGGTATCACCGGATGCCGACCTACCTCTGTCGAGTGGTCGAGGCCTATCTGACGGACAGGGCCGTCATCTACCCCGGTCATCAAGGAGAGTGGAACCGGCGAGAGATGTCGTGCGGTGTCCCACAGGGATCGGTCCTGGGGCCGCATTTGTGGGACATCGGTTACGACTGGGTGCTGCGCGCCGACCTCCCTAGCGGCGTCAGCGTGGTATGTTACGCTGACGACACGCTGGTCCTGGCGCAGGGGAGGTCGCACCAGGCGGCGGCCGAATTACTGACACGCGGGGTTGCGATAGTCGTGGAGAGGATCCGGCAGTTGGGACTCAAGGTGGCCCTGCACAAGTCCGAGGCCATGTGTTTTCATGGTCCTCGGAATGCGCCGCCGTCGGGTTCCCAAATAACGGTAGGAGGGGTTCACACCGGAGTTGGGTCGACGATGAAGTACCTGGGACTCGTCCTCGACAGCCGGTGGAACTTCGTGGAGCATTTCCGACGTTTGGCTCCCAGACTGGAGCGGGCTGGGGCTGCTTTGAGGCGGCTCCTGCCTAATCTGGGGGGTCCAAAACGCCTCCTGCCGGAGGCTCTACGCGGGGGTCGTGCGGTCCATGGCCCTTTACGAGGCACCGGTGTGGGCGCGTTCCCTAAGGCTGCGGCCAGCCCAACGGTTGAACGCGTCCCAGAGGGTCATGGCCATCCGGCTAGTCCGGGGATACCGCACGGTCTCCCGGGAGGCGGCGAGCCTCCTTGCCGGATTGCCGCCTTGGGATCTGGAGGCAAAGGTCCTCGCGCACGTGTGGGAGTGGCGCGAGGAGGTGAAACGCCGGGGCGTAACTCCGCTGCCGCGAGAAATCACGGTACAGCGGACAGAGCTCCGGCGGGATCTCATGGCGACATAGAGAGCGCGACTGTCGCAACCCAGCGCTGGGCACGCCACAATTGCGGCGATAAGTCCCCTCTTTGAGGAGTGGTTAGAGCGGCGCCACGGCGTCCTCACCTTCCGCCTGACGCAGGTCCTCACCGGACACGGCTGTTTCGGGCGGTTCCTGTTTCGCATAAGGCGGGAGGAACCGCCCGGGTGTCACCATTGTGTGGATCGCCCGGAGGACACGGTGGAGCATACAGTGGAGGTCTGTCCGGTTTGGGCAGAGCACCGCCGTGTTCTCACGGAGGCGATCGGCGGCGGCGATCTCTCGCGTCCGAGCCTGGTCCAGGCCATGGTGCGGAGCGAGAGTGCATGGGAGGCCGTCACCTCCTACTGCGAAGCAGTAATGTTCGCGAAGGAGGAGGCGGAACGCGTGAGGGAGAGGCAGCCTCACGCCCTCAGTCGCCGCAATTGTGTTCCACGCGCGCCTCAAAGAGATGTCAGCAAGTGATGGGGTCCAATAGGGCCGACGCCGCTGGGGTCACGGGTAGTTTAAAGAAGATACCGCGGCCCTGGCATAGGCAACTGAAGGAACACGGGTGGGTTTTAGTCAGTAAAAGTCTGACACGCCCTGCCGCTCCACCCAGAGCGGGAGAAGTTATTTGATGATTTCCCAACCTCAAAAAAAAAAAAAAAAAAAAAGTATGAAAACCCGTATCTATCGTGTTTAGCGGCAGAATAAATTCCTATGAAAACTCTTATCTGTCTTGTAATTTAAAGTGGAACAACACATGGCAACCAAGGAGGTAACTTACCATAGATTTTATTAAATTTCGATTTGGCTTGCGAATAGAGCTGTTTGAAGTAAAAAAGAATCAAATGAACATATTGGTGCGTGAAAAATTATCGTTGTTCGTCATTGTTTCTAGAATTTATAATTAATTTACTTAGTTTGAATATCCGCGCTTTATTTCAAAATAGTACCGTACTAGCTTTGGCCGTTACCAGGCTATGATGGCCTCACTTACGTGTGCCGCGGCTGTTCGTCCATTAATGCCTCCTTTTCAGGCCCCTGGTAGTAATGTACTACCTATTTAATGACCTTGATAGAATCTCCTTTTGATGAAAAAGTAGCGGGTTCACTGACCGCTCCACGACAAACAAACACAGACGTATACAACACATACACATACACGTACATTTTGATACAAGTGGAGAACGTTTATTATTGCATTCGAGGCGGAATTAAAACACCCGAGCCGTAGGCGAGGTTGTTTTTGAGCCGAGAACTGCAATAACAAATGTCCACGAGTATCAAACGACGTTTTTCAATACACTTTTGAAGAAATAAAATAAAATAACGGAAAATATTATTGTCATGAATTAATAGGAAACTATTAACTATTTAACTATGATTTAAATTTTCTTTTTTTTCCGCGCTTTGCTTTCGCCAGTTTGAAAGAGAAGCAAAGGTATAATAAAGCCGTTAAACAGCCTAATAATATGAAAAATAGAAAATTCAAATATTTTTGAGTTTAGAACATAAATAAATGTTAATTTGTTCATAAACGTTTTTTTTTTTCATTGTAATAATCATCGTTTTTGATAATATTCTATAAAGAAACATTATTTAAATATTTAAAAAATATTAACGTCTTAAAGACGCATCTCTATGCCGAGATGAAAAAAAACATTCACCTCCGAATAGAGAGTTGTGAATAGAGGCATTGAACCAATTTGGACTAAATATAAGTTATCTGTGGCAATTTTTATTCCCTCACACGGGTGGGAAAATGAAAAATCGCACGCGTGCGACATACATTGCATTGTGAACCTAATCGTAGTGCGATATGAACCAGTTTTCGAGGAAGTGTATTGAAAATATATTTATTTAATCTTCTAACATACAAATAAATAAAATTAAAATGTATGTTTGTAATGCCAAAATAACAGCTTTTTACTAAAAAGAATGTTCAAAATTAAGTTTTATTCTTGAGTATAATTAGGTTAAAAATATAATATCCTAAACTAACTAAACCTATTAAAAAACTAAAATATGGCGTCGAAAAATTCCTCCGCATCGCTGTCGACTTGTAAAGTACCTGTAGGGGAGGTAAGGTAAGGTAGGTACCCAAGAGACTGGCGGCATTGCCACATTTTATGGCAATGCTAATCCTCTGGCCAAGGTAAAAGCCAAATTTTACTAAATGCATAATAAAGTATTACGGTACACATAACAAAAAAACAGGCTTTAAAATTTTTGTCTGTCTGTCTGTTTGTTCCAACTAAGCTCCGAAAAGGCTGGATCGATTTTGACAGGACTTCCGTTGGCAGGTAGCTGATATTATAAGGAGTAACTTAGGTCACTTTTATTTTGGAAAAGTATTAAGAGTTCCGCGCAAAAAAAATAAATCCCAAGAAATTGTGAACAAAAAGTCAGAATTGAAAAATTATTTATGCATTTGGTTGCCCAATTCTCGAGGATGGTTATAAGTTATTTAACATCACGCTACTACTCTTAGGAGCCGAGTAAAAAGAAAAAAAGTCTGAAAGAACGCTAAGCGGAAACGAAGTAATAGCGCAGGCGGGGCATGCAACGCGGCAGGTGGGGGACGAGGGCGTTTTATTAAAATGTGGCTGTTATTTTAGTATATTGTGTATCTTACGACTTTCACGCGAACAAAGTCGCGGGACACAGCTAGTATTATTATAACCGCTATAACTTTTATATGGCGGTCCAAGTAAAAGGCTAACTTAAGTCCACGGGGATCTACGGTTAAGGAAACTTAAAAGGTATCGGTTGATATATCGTACAAGTTATAAGAGATAAGACCACAATAATTTCCTTACTTTTTTTAAGGAAAGCCTTTTTATAGTAATTATTATGACATCTGACCACCTACCATCATTATATTTCTGTCATGCTGTCTTTGTGGTTTTACTCTGCAATTCCGACCATCTCAGTTTCAATCAGTAAAAAATCCGAAACTTAAATCCTCCACAACTGCCAACAAATTCCACCCGTGTGACTTCAGCAGAGGTTTGTACAAGGCAAGGTTGACAAAGCCTGGCTCCCCGGGCGCCGCGCGCCGCCGCCCGCCGCGCCGCCGCCGCCGCTCCGAGCCGCAATCGTTGATGCCTCGTGCCGCGCGCGGATTTCATTACTTTACAACATAAAATAAAACTTTACTGCCGTTTTTTTTTGTCATCGAAAATATTTGATGTCGCTTTTATCGGCGGTCGAGTAAAGTTGCGTAAAGTAAAGTAAAATAGCGGCTTGAAGTTATTACCGCGGGTCAGTGACCGGCTGCTGACGGTTTCCGGACCTTCTTAATGCTGGAGGCAGTTCATCTGCTTGAAGTTATTACCGCGGTTCAGTGACCTGCTGCTGACGGTTTCCGGACCTTCTTAATGCTGGAGGCAGTTCATCTGCTTGAAGTTATTACCGCGGTTCAGTGACCTGCTGCTGACGGTTTCCGGACCTTCTTAATGCTGGAGGCAGTTCATCTGCTTGAAGTTATTACCGCGGTTCAGTGACGTGCTGCTGACGGTTTCCGGACCTTCTTAATGCTGGAGGCAGTTCATCTGCTTGAAGTTATTACCGCGGTTCAGTGACCTGCTGCTGACGGTTTCCGGACCTTCTTAATGCTGGAGGCAGTTCATCTGCTTGAAGTTATTACCGCGGTTCAGTGACCTGCTGCTGACGGTTTCCGGACCTTCTTAATGCTGGAGGCAGTTCATCTGCTTGAAGTTATTACCGCGGTTCAGTGACCTGCTGCTGACGGTTTCCGGACCTTCTTAATGCTGGAGGCAGTTCATCTGCGGGTGGTCTTTTTATGTCTTTTGGCGTTTCTTTTTTGTTGAATTATTATGGAATTAAAATGTAACTCTGAGCTTTGGTATTTGTAGATTTTTGTGGACATATACCATCTTATTACAAAACAAGGTTCATCTTCAAACCCAGGTTTAAACCATGGAACCTTTTTTGAATTTCGAACTTTATTCCGACACATTCAGTTATCAGTTTTTACAAAACTGACAACTTAGTACCAGACTAAGTTGTCAGTTTTGTATAAAGAACTGTATTTCTATCACAGTTAGGTTCTTACTACAAAAACTGGCTCGATGGTTTAAACCAAGACAGAAGAAAACCCTCGTTTTGTAATAAGGCCGTTATCTTAGAATAACGTAAACAAAACACAATAAATAAAAGACAAGTTAACATAATGCATTGCAAGATCATTTCCATCCTTATGCACTTCCCCAACATCCACTGTAAAATGAATTACGAGGCGGTTTTTCATTTTTCAATTATTTTTAATCGTACGCACGTAATTAAAAACCCAGAAATAACCCTCCATCATTTTATATTTTTACTTCGTTTTATTTAAAATCGGTACAGCGAATACTCGATACAAGTAATTATTTGAACAATCGAACGGTTTAATGAAATAACAGAATTAATGAATTTGCGCTTCGATGTACACGCTCAATTTGCGCTTCGATGTACACGCTCAATTTGCGCTTCGATGTACACGCTCAATTTGCGCTTCGATGTACACGCTCAATTTGCGCTTCGATGTAAGCGCTTGTTATATTTGATGATTATTTTTATAATTTGTAGCACTATATTTTTAATTGTTGAAATTGATTTAAATCATAGAATCACTGTAAAACCACCTTTAGATAATTAATTTTCATATTATTTGTTGGATAATGACATCTGTCACATTTAGGAAGCTTGAGACTAATCTAAAAGTATCTAATTTGACTAGTTATTGTGTTTATAAAATATACCACTCGTAACTTGTAAAAATCGTTTAAATGCTGTAAATAATTACGTAATATTTAATAGTACCAGCAATATATTTTAGAATTTATATTGCTATTTCAATATAATAAGTTGTTTCAAAAAAAAGGTTCTCCACTTGTATCAAAATGTACTATTGTGTATGGAGTAGATACAACTAAAACGTGAAAATGAAAATCTTTTTTACGAAAAAAAACAACAGAGTTAAAAAAATCACTACAAAGTGAAACATAACTGTAATTTTGGAAATCGTTGGTATGAACGAAAATACAAACCAAAGGCACCGAGTTTTTTGTGTTTTTGTGTAAGCTTTTCCTCAAATATTGTAAGTGGTTTCGTGTTTGCGACTTGACAATATTTCTCGACCAGCATGTGAATTATCGTAATGCTGTCGTGAAGATGTTGATCGAAAGAAATTGATTGTCTGTCGTAGCTTCATTTACTTACTTGTACCAATCATTTTGTATTCGCTCAACGAGAGGAGAGGCTTACAAGCAAACAGAATTGTTTTTTTAGTAATACATACATACATACACTCTCGTCTCTCCGTATCGTGTCTATCCGTATGTGTGCCTGTAACCTCTAACAGAGTGTTTTTCCTTTATTTCATAGATCATCTTTTTGTAATTATATCTTAGGAAACACGAACGGAGAAGGTGGCGTCTCAAATATAAACGTGATTTGAGTGGAGACTGACACCTTATAGAGCGAAGTTCTAGCAAGTTGTTGTATAAAGTTCAAGAGTTTTTTTGGAACGAAGTTCTTCTTGCGGTAGGCGTTGACCGGAAGAAATCGTCACGTGAGAATGAAGCGTTATACCCCTCCATGCGGCTGTCTCTCTCTCTGTCTCTTTCAATAGATAGAGTCAGAGAGAGGTGGTCCCCCGACTACACACTTTTTTTTAGTCATGTGGCGGCATCTACATCGCCACATATGAACTACGCATCAATGACATGACGTCACGCAAACCTGCATCGCGCAATTAGAGTTTACCACGCGATTAGCATATATACAACGTCCCGACATCAACCGTCGGGCAGAAGCCCACCAGACACAACACCCGTCTGGTCAGAGGATCCTCCCTTTTCAATAGAGGATGAGTGAATTTTACACCCTGTTCACCATGCCTCTAAACTGGTGACCCCTGAGCATGAACGTCAGCGCAGCTTTCGTGCAACTCCTTCAGCGTGACGTCATCAGCATCACTTCCTCAAGCTTTCGAGCGGCGAGTCACACAGCCAGCCAGCATCCACGGCTTCAACGGGTATCCTGACCACCAGCATGCAGCGGACGCGCATTCCTGGTCATCACCTTCAGCCTCAACCCAGCGCTGTACACTCCGACTCACTGGAGCATAACGCAGCGCCACCCCGACTCACTGGGGTATCACCGCAGACAGTTCCGACTCACCGTGAACTATGCGGCACCCGGTTCCGACTCACTGGAACCACAACTGGCACTGGCAAGCATCGCAAGATACACGACTCAGCCCACTATCGACCTCCGGTCTCCGGAGGGGAGTGATGTGGCGGCATCTACATCGCCACATATGAACTACGCATCAATGACATGACGTCACGCAAACCTGCATCGCGTAATTAGAGTTTACCACGCGATTAGCATATATACAACGTCCCGACATGAACCGTCGGGCAGTAGCCCACCAGACACAACACCCGTCTGGTCGGAGGATCCTTCCTTATCAATGGAGGATGAGTGAACTTTACACCCTGTTCCTCATACCTCTAAAGTCACATTTAATGCTCCTACAAAGTTCGAGCTCGTGATTTTGTCGTATTACAAAATATTCATTTTGTAATACGACAAAATCACGAGCTCGAGCTGTGTACCACAATATTATAACTTTGAAAATCTTCTAAAACCATAATCAACTCAATCCAATTATTCCCATTAACCTAGAATCTGAAACTTCTCGAGCAGACAATTAATTTGGAGCAACTAATAATCTTTTACTACCTCCCCTTAAACTCGATTATCTGAGGAATGTGAGAAAGTATGTCCGGGCTTCCGAAGTCGCCGCGAAGTTTGAAGGTGAGCAATACTATAAATTGATAATTTTATTGTATTAAAGTCTGTGGAGAAAAACTGCTAAAATAAGAATAGGAAAAAGTTTGGTTTGCATTAGAGTAAGGATTTTGAAATTTTAAATATACTTGTTATGCGGTGTTGAACAATTTACTGTAAGTACCTGTCGTTTTTACAAAAACAGGGCACATGACTAATTGTTTTGAATTTAAATCTTAATACTAACTAGTCTTCACAGCACTTTTTAATATTTTTTCAAAAAAGTAATAATTACCAAGTTTTAATTTATGATGCAATCAATTTTGTTGTTGCATAATCAGCCTATAATGTTCCCACTGCTGCGACACAGGCCAACAGTGGGAACATTATAGGCTGATTATGCAACAACAAAAGTGATTCTGATCTGTGATGATCTTCTCGGTGAGAAGGAGTGGGCTGTAATCCACCACGCGGGCCCAGTGCGGGTTGGTAGATCTCACATGTCTTTAAATTTCGGTTCTAGGATATGCCGGTTTCGTCAACCCAAAGCGCCTGCCTGGGTTCGTACCTACGACCTACAACTTGTCCTAAAGTCGCGGCCGTTACGACTGAGCCACCGCTGCTCTTTAAATATATATTTACATTGCATACATTAGGACGGCTCAATTGTGTTACTTTTCATTCATAGCTTATCAGTTCTTATCACGTTCTAAAAATAAGGTTATAGTATTAATGTCAGAATGATTTTATTCTTACCTCGGCAGTGTATCGGTTGCCCCCCTTGCCCCCCTTGCCGTGCTCGGGGGAGTGGCGCAGCGCCTTCGTGTCGATCTGCACGTTCGTCTGCATCCTGCGCCGGCGCACTGTCGCCCACGCTTACCTATTACCGAACGCGCACTATTACCCACGAGTACTATTACCCAGACATATAACTACACGTAGGCACTAGTACAAAAGTAAACTTCTGTCATATTACATTTTATTTTGACTGCTTAGTTTATGATTTAACTGTACACTGTAAAATATTACGCATCACTTCTTCAATTTCACGGTCTTTTATTGTCACACAAAAGAGTACACATCAAACTGTCTGTGTTCATATTATTACCACATCTACCGCAGCTTAACCCACTATGTAACTTTACGAGATGTGTTCAAAGGTGCATTTCCACCGGCCATAGCTTTTTACAGCACTCTTTTACGACACTTATACGATTTCATTTGCAACTTAACTGCGCACTTTCACACGCTCTATCGTATTTCAACGCGGTTTCAATTTATATGGAAGTGTTTTATATATTAAATGCGGCGTTCATGGACCTGAAACAAACAAAGTTTACTGTTACTCATGATGATACATACATTGACAGAATTATGGTTATGATAACGCAGCTAAAAACATCCATACTAATATTATAAATTCGAAAGTAACTCTGTCTGTCTGTCTATCTGTCTGTCTGTCTGTCTGTCTGTCTGTCTGTCTGTCTGTCTGTCTGTCTGTCTGTTACGTTTTCACGCCTAAACCACTGAACGGATTTCGATAAAATTTGGCAAGGCTATAGATGGTATCTTGAAGACGGACATAGGCTACTTTTTTTTCAAAAATAATCCTACGGGGGGTGATATAGGGGATGAAAGTTTCTATGGGAAACTCAGTATTTCTTAAGTTAGGGATATGAAAATTAAAATGTATGCTTTTGATTGGAAATAAAGAGATATGCGGTTCAGCGTTTTTGAAAAATCATCCCATAAGGGGGTAAAATAGGGGTTGATTTTAAAATTTACAAAACTGCACGGATTTCGACAAAATTTGGCAAGGCTTTATATAGCATCCTGGGAAAGAACATAGGATACTTTCAAAAACAATACTACAGGTTGTGATATAGGGGATGAAAGTTTGTAAGGGAAACCCAGTATTTCTTAAGTGAGGGATAACAAATTTATGCCTATTGGTAGGAACTTAAGAAATATGCGGTTCAGCGTTTTTGAAAAATCATCCCATAAGGGGGTAAAATAGGGGTTGATTTTAAAATTTACAAAACTGCACGGATTTCGACAAAATTTGGCAAGGCTTTATATAACATCCTGGGGAAGGACATAGGCTGCTTTTTGTCTTAAAAAATAATCCTACAGGGGGTGATATAGGTGATGAAAGTTTCTATGGGAAACTCAGTATTTCTTAAGTTAGGGATGTGAAAATTAAAATGCATTCTTTTGATAGGAAATAAAGAAATATGCGGTCCAGCGTTTGTGAAAAATCATTCCCTAGGGGGGTAAACTAGGGGTTTATTTTAAAATTTACAAAACTGCACGGATTTCGACAAAATTTGACAAGGCTTTATATAGCATCCTGGGAAAGAACATAGGATACTTTCAAAAACAATACTACAGGTTGTGATATAGGGGATGAAAGTTTGTAAGGGAAACCCAGTATTTCTTAAGTGATGGATAACAAATTTATGCCTATTGGTAGGAACTTAAGAAATATGCGGTTCAGCGTTTTTGAAAAATCATCCCCTAAGGGGGTAAAATAGGGGTTGATTTTAAAATTTACAAAATTGCACGGATTTCGATAAAACATGGCAAGGCTATAGATAGCATCCTGGGAAAGGACCTGGGCTACTTTTTGTCTTAAAACATAATCCTACAAGGGGTGATATAAGGGATGAAAGTTTGTATGGGAAACCCAGCATTTCTTAAGTAAGGGATATGAAAATTCAAATTTATGCTTTTGGTAGGAAATAAAGAGACATGCGGTTCAGCGTTTTTGAAAAATCATCCCTGGGGTTGACAAATATTTGTATACCTATACCTACCTACCTCTTTCTAAGAGATTTAAGGGATTGGAAATGTAGTCATAGTTCGCATCTTGAGGTAACATTTAGTCTTTATTTCATTCGACGTTTTTACGAGGAAATTATTTGAACGAGTGGACACTCGGACAAAAGTTATTTGTTATTAGAGCGTGACTGGCATCATAAATTTTAAGTAATTAACAAAGTCCCCCCCCCCGCGTAAGTTTGTCTGTTTGAATGAGATAATGTCAAAAAGTACCGAACGGATTTTCATACGGTTTTCTCCAATGAACGGAGTGATTCAATGTAATTAATTATTTTTTGGTTTAAATTGGCTGAAATATGACGACGACTGTTGAAGATGTCGGAAAAAATCATGCCGACTGGTAGCTTTATGCCTACTATACACGGTAACGATATATCGTAGCGATTTGAGTTTGCACAGTAATGTCGGACGGCCCTATGTTTTCCACATAAACGTTCCCATGGGATATTTTCCGTCATCCACGCGGGCGAAGCCGCGGGCAAAAGCTAGTATTTTATAAACGTAAGTAGAATTATTATTTAAAACATTTATTATGGCCCGTCAGGTACAAGTGATTTTATAATAAAACTGAATATTTTCAGAACTGAAAATACGCTTTTATTTTCCGACATCATTATAATCAGCTTTATAATTATAGGCTACGTCACCACGTAGCTACTGCTTGCTACGCCGTAGCTACTGCTTGCTACGTCGTAGCCAATATTGCAGCTGCAGCTACGGCGTAGCATCCGCACCAACATGTTGCAAAGCAAATATTTAACAAATCCAACGTAATTCGTACACATTTTTGGTTCTTATTAAGTGAACAGTGTAAGTGAAGTACACTATATCAAAGTAATAATATGTATTTTCTTTCGAATAGTTGAGAACACAAATAAAAGCAGTGGGTCTTCTGGAACTACATATATTGTTATCCAAACCGTACTAATGCGAAACTACAAGTGCAAGTGTGTTTACTTGTGTTAAAAACAGTCATCAAGTTATACAAATAAACATGATAATAAAAAATCGGCCAAATGCGTGTCGGACCACGCACAATAAAGGGTTCCGTAGTTGAAAATAATTTATCCAAAAAACAAATTTTTACCCAAATAAAAAAAAAAATTTATGTGATAAAACTACAAATTAATAATTTCAGACTTTCTCCTTTACTTGTGCTGTGAGACCTTGCTTCTTGCCAATTCTAGGTTAACGGGGTACTTCCCCGTAGGTTTTGATTTATTTGCGAGTATCAAAAGATGTCGTATTTATGGCCGTATTTTTTTATCGCGATGACTTAGAAGCTTGATTTTTTTAGAGCTGCAAGTGAATAGGGACTTACATATTTGTTATTTATTTCAACTTGATACCTCCTCCCGTTTCTGAGAAAAAGGGTCTTACAGGCTGACAGACTTGAAAATATTATTTTGTGTGAAAAAATTACAAATTAACAATTTTCGGACTTTTCCCTTTACTTGTGCTGTAAGACCTTGCTTCTTGCTAAATTTCATGATTCTAGGACAGCGGGAAGTACCCTATAGTTTTTGATTTACTTGCGAGTATCAAAATATGGCGCTTAAATGGTCGTATTTTTTTATTGCGTTGACTTAGAAGCTTGATTTTTTCAGAGCTCCAAGGAACCACAGACTGTATTTGATATTAATTTCAACTTGATACCTCCACGCGTTCCTGAGAAAAAGGGTCTTAATAGACTGACAGACAGACGGACAGCGAAGTGATCCTATAAGGGTTCCGTTTTTTCCTTTTGAGGTACGGAAGCCTAAAAACTGACGTGTTTTTATCTCGGCACAGAGTTTCCCTTATCGTAACTAGATGGCGTTCGGATCGAGTTAGATCTCGCTATGGTTTCGTTTACACTCAAACGATATAACTGGCGGCATCGTGCGGTAAACTGATGTTTTTTGTTTAATAAAAGGAATTTTTGCTGGTTGTTTCACATTTATTATGTGTAAATGGCCATTATTACACCATATCGTAGTTATTTTTGCATTATTTGCTATAATATGGCAAATAAATGAAAATAAATTGTTTATCGGCTCAAACGATATCATAAGATATATAACGATACGATACTATAAGGGTAGGGGAAGACCAAAGAAACGATGGATGGACTGTGTGAAAGATGACGTGGCTAGAAAGGGGGTGACTACCGAAATGACGACTAATAGAGAAGTATGGAAGAAAAGGACATGTTGCGCCGACCCCAAATAAATTGGGATAAGGCCAGGAGAATGATGATTGGCTCAAACGGGTTGTATCGGTGCAATCAATTGTTAGTGAACCTAATAAAATAAGTAAATAAACTTTACAATACACAATGCAATAAGTAATGACTTAGATTGCATATTTATGATTACACCACATATCATGCGACAAAATCTTGTCTTTATGAAGAGCCACAACCTCAATATTCCTGAGTACAACTTTACTCATACACAGTTTAATTTTGTTGTTGTTCAAACTTGAAAATAATGCTGTTTCTAGAACAAAGATATCGTGTCACAGTTCGCTTGGTGTTAACGATGTTGTTTGCGCCGTGTTACTGGTTGTTTCACAAACGCATCTGACGCCCAATCTTCTGCGCAACTTGCAACATTACATTTAGTCGCTCCACTGAAAATATTAACTACTTCTACTATTTGATATTACACGCAGGTTCAGTATACAGGGTGTTAAAATAGTTGCGTGCCATAGTTTAGGGGTAGGTTCAGTATCGATAAAGGAACCCAGGAAATAAAAAAAAAAACATAAAAAAAATATTGCATGATCAACATAATTCAGTACCTACTAACTTAAAATAGCAATCGTTTAGAATTACAATTATTTTATTTGTTTAAATGCTTTAATTACATACTTACCTACTGTCGAACGCGTTGTTATTTGGTCCTTGACTTCTCGCGTCCGAATACTAAAATAATTTTAATTCTAAACGATTGCTGTTTTAAGTTAGTTAAATAAGGTTGATCTTACAATAATATTTTTATGTTTTTATTTTGAATTTTTTATTTTTTGGATTTTTTTTTTGTTTTCCTGGGGTCCTTTATTGATACTGAACCTACCCCTACGCTATGGCACGCAACTACTGTAACACCCTGTATAGTGTGCACTACAGGAGGCTGTTTTATACAAGTTGGTGACTATATAATTAATGATTGCTCTAAAGATGTCTACACATCAAACCCGGCTCCGCGGCTTAGTACAGCGGGTCAGCCGGTGGCTTCGAAACGTTGCAAGTTGGACCATTTTTGTTTAAATAGATCCCGGCGGCGGCGCTAAAGCCCCGGTGGCTAAGCCGGGTTGGGCTTTGGTGTGCCACCTTAAGCATCAAACTGATCTCGACATATATTAGTAGTACATTAAACACTAATAAGAGTAAGTCTTGTTGTACTAATGTACTAATGTACTAATGGCCGAAACCGTTAATACGTATTGGAGCTTCGTAGTCATAAATGTTTACAGCTTTGTTGTTAATAAAACTAGTTGTAGTCGTCCAACAAGTGCACCAAGAAGCGATCAGTTTTATATGTAACTATTATTGGATTACTAGCTTTGACTAGAATAATAATATTATTATTTACAGGGAAATGCTCAATTTCAACGTCAACAAACAAAAATATCGACTGATGACGTAAACACCTCATTAGTTATGGACGGCCCCTGAGTGACGTCATAGTACAACGGACAACGTTTTATTTTTATTTACAAAATAAACACGACGGCTGAGAAGCAGGAAATTCACGTTTTTAGGTGAAAATCATCATCCAGAGATAATATAAATATAAAAAGAGAAGTATTGACTGACTGACTGACTCATCAACGCCCAGCCCAAAAATTATGCACAGAGGTTCCCTTTATAATGTAGACAAGGAATAAGGAAGGATTTTTGCTGTCGTGGGATATTATCCGACGCCCACGCGAGCGAAGCCGTGGGAGACGTGCTTGTCCAGCGATAATTATCGGGAACATGATTCCAAATAAAATAAATCTTTTTTGTTGTGTTGGTAAGAGCTATACTACAATAACATGTGCCCTGGTGAGCAGAACTAGCCAGTTGCCAAGATTGATAGCGGCTCCCAGTGTGCGCTAGCCGTATACGGTAAACCAGTAAAGGTTTGCGCTTCGGTAATCGTCGTGTTTCCAGATTAATTAGCACGAACGTCGCGCTCCAGAGTTACCCTCCTCAGAGGCTTGCTTGCTTCTAGGTTTTGTACGACCGCACTTTGTAATAGTGCAACTGTCATTGCACGTTTGCACGAATCTTTCCGTCGGGTTACACTCCGCTCTCAGATCGTTATGTCACTCAAAAGCTTTAAAAAGATTTTTGGAATTGCATAGTGTTGAGGATGCGGGATTCAGGCGATGTAGGCGGGGGTGAATGTGTTCCCTTGACGAAGAAGTGAAATCATAACGACTTGGTACGGTATAAAAGTACTTGTATTTTCATACACAATTACACAGTACACAATTATTTATAGTCACAGAATCAGAGATACAATAACAATCTAGACTTACGCACTATATTAACACTAACAAAACAAACTTAACAACTTGACTGGACTTAACTATTTGAAAGCGCGGCGCGATAGTGATCAACAAGTAACGGGCGTAAATCGTAGAGATGTTGATTCACTGGATGACTGCTGGATACTACTTAACTACAGCAAGTGACGGCCCTTTTATTGTTAGGCTAGCGTGAGAACCCTGCAACAGTTCCCATCCCACACATTTGTCTGTTTTGGTAAAATCCCGTAAACAGTTGCAGGGAATAACCCCGGAGAGATTTTTAAAGAAAAATGAGATAAATATTTGTGTGAACCGAACCAGAGTTATTCCCGAGAACAATAGAACAATAGACAACAAAATACGTACGGATACTGTAAAATGGTTTTCCCATCAAAACATGGGTCGGGTTTATCCCCAAACCATATTTTTTTTCTTACTGTGTATTTTGTACTTTTTAATACCTAACATGGGAATAATATTAGTTAAGTTTGCATCTAGATTATACTTATAGCTATATACGTCTACCTAATATAACTATTCCTAAAAGTAAGGCTCACATTACTGTGCTTCGCCTACATTCCACCCCCTGTAAAAGGGTTCAGCCGTATTACAATCTTGGTCTGTGGGAAGCACAATAATCTTTGCTACGGGCCGACGCAGGACCCCATTTGTAGTCTTAATATCTACTACACGGATGATTCCGTCATCACCGTGGTACACTGCCTGAACTATCCCCTTTGTCCACGCACTTCGCTCTTTATTATTATCCACTATCACTACTACATCACTGACACTCACATTTGGCACATTATTTGTCCACTTTTCGCGACGTTGCAGCGTCGGGAGATATTCCCGCAGCCAGCGCCGCCAGAACATGTCGGCGAGAGCGTTCACACGTCGCCACTGCCTGCGGGAGTCGATGTCCTCAATGTCACTTGGTGCAAACGGCGTACTCCCGGACGCAGTGCCCAGGAGTAGATGATTCGGTGTCAGGACCACAGGTTGGTTGTGGTCGTCGTACACGTAGCTCAGCGGTCGGCTGTTCACAATCAGCTCGGCCTCTGTAAGGAGGGTGTAAAGAACCTCCTCACGAGGGGCCCGCTCCTTGAGTGTGCTTCGAAGCGCGTTCTTCACTGATCTCACCAGGCGTTCCCAGCTGCCACCCATGTGTGGGGCTGCTGGGGGGTTGAAGTGCCACGCTATGCCTCGATTTGTGGCCTCGTCCCTTAACTGCCCGTGGTTGAGGTCTCTCAGAGCTGCTCGTAGTTCGGTGTTAGCTCCAATGAAGTTTGTACCTTGGTCGGAGTACAAATGTGCTGGTTGCCCACGGCGCGCTATAAGGCGCCGTAAGGCTAGTATGGCTGAATCGGCGCTCAGCGTTGCGGCTAATTCCAGGTGAACGGCACGCGTAGAGAGGCAGGTGAATAAGACTCCCCACCTCTTTTCGCGGCGCCGCCCAATTGCCACTTCCATCGGGCCGAAGTAGTCAACTCCTACTCGCACAAAGGCTCTTCTTGTGTTTTCCAGCCTTGCGAGTGGAAGGTCGCCCATCTTGGGTGGGGCGGGTTTGGCTCTGCTGATGCGGCAGAGTTGGCAATTTGCGACCACTGTCTTCACGGCTGTCCTGATCTTTGTGATCCAGTATTTCTCTCGTAGGTTATTGACGACGGTTTCATGGTTTGCATGTAAAGCCATCGCGTGGTAGTGTGCGATTAGCTTTCTAGTTAGTGGGTGACGTCCGTCCAAGATTATAGGATGCCTTTCACTGAATGTGAGCACTTCACAGGCACTCAGACGCCCTCTCACTCGTAGCAACCCATCGTCGGTAATCATTGGGTCTAAGGCTTTTATGCTGCTGTTGTTTGGTATAGGCAGCCCCTTCAGAATGGCGGCCCGTTCGTTGTGGAAGCTGTCTTCTTGGCACAACTTTATTAAACAGTTGTGCGCTACTTCTAAGTCGTGTGAGCGTAGCTCCGTCGTTACCCGACGTTTGCGACATCGGCCGATGAAAATGAGTGCGCGTGCCATAGCGCGCTGTATGCGCGTCCATGATGAGTATCGCTCGTATTTCAGGAGTGGCGCCGCAGGTGCTGCTGTAGCGTGGACCCGCTGGATGCGCTCGAGGTCTGCCTCTGCCACCTCAGACTCGTGACACGCCGGCCACCGCTCCTGTGAATCACGTAGAAACGAGGGGCCCGAGAGCCATTCTGCATGGTTATTGGGCCAATATAATTTGGTCGCTTTGTCAGCTGGATTGTCCTCCGAGGGGACCCAGCGCCAGTTGCCTCTGTCTGACAGCCTATCTATTTCTGCTAGCCTATGCGAGACGAACCTTTGAAACTCTTGTGCATCCGAGTTTATCCATTTTAAGACAGTTTTGCTGTCAGTCCAATAAAATGTTTCACTAATTTGAAATCCTAGCTCTTTTTTGGCAGTGTCTGCTAATCGGCAGGCTAACACTGCTGCTTGCAACTCTAGTCTAGGGATAGAGATAACTTTTTGTGGTGTTACTCGCGCTTTTCCTAGCAGCATGACAATCTCCCTATTTCCTTCGGAGTTATAGCCTACTAGATAAACGACCGCGGCGTAAGCTAGTTCGCTAGCATCCCCGAACACATGTAATTCTAAGTTCTCGAGGTTTAAGCCATACCACCGTGGTATCCTAATTTCGTTTAAACGATGTAAATTATGAAGCCAATTAAACCATACTTTGGCATCTTTCTCCTGTAAAGGCTCATCCCACTGGATTCCCGATTTCCATATTCTTTGCATCAAAATACGCGACTGGATGACACATGGATAAAGAAAACCCAGCGGGTCAAAAATTGACATTATCATGCTTAAAAATTGTCGCTTAGTAGGCACTAGACTACCATCTATTATCTCTGGCGGCAATCGTTTAAATGAAAGATCAAAACCTAATTCATCATCCTTGGGTGACCATATTAAACCCAATGTCCTCTCTACCGAGCCTACTCCCTTTTCGAGCGCTACTCTTTCAGGCATGTCTATCTTTAGTTTTTCCCTAAGCTCTGATGAGTTTGCGACCCACCCCCGTATTACAAATCCCCCGGAGGAGTGTATTCTGGTTACTTCCTCAATCAGTCTGTTAGCCTGCTCTACGGACCATGTGCTATCTAAATAGTCGTCCATATAGTGCTTGGCCCTTATGGCTTCAACAGCTTCGGGAAATACATCAATCCATTCACTGGCATTTTTATTCAGTATATAGATTGCCGTGGTTGGTGATGAGACTGCACCAAATATCATAGAATTCATTGCATACGTATCTGGTTCTCTACGATGATCCGCGCCTCTCCATAAAAATAATTGTGCGCCTTGATCTTCTGCCCTAATCCTTATTCGCAAAAACATATCAGCGATATCCCCTGAGAATGCTATTGGACCTATTCTGAACTTTAATAAAATGGCGAGCAATGAATTTAACATGTCAGGTCCGGTCAGCAGGTTGTCGTTCAGACATGTACCGTGAGACGTAGCGGCCGCGTCAAACACTAAGCGAAGCTTCTCTGGTTTGTTTGGATTTACTACACCGAAGTGCGGTAAATACCAAACCGGAGAGCTATGTACCTCGCCCTCTACTTTGCGCGCATATCCTTCGCTTAATAACCTATTTATTTGTTTTGTGTACGATTCGGCGAAACTAGCATCTTTGTGCATACGTCTCTCGATACCGTACAACCTCTGCCGGGCCTGATTATAATTGTGTAATGTCATGCTTCCACAATAAGCCTACTTCCCACTGTGACCTATCAGAAGTACGGTGACTAGTGCTATCTAACACGTATAAAGCTCTTGTGACACTTACCCTTAGCAGGGGGTTGTCAGCAGGTAGGGAAGAGGGAGTTCTTAAATAATAAGATGAACTAGGTAGGCACTTATTATTTATTTGCCAAACTTCCGTGGCCGCATCAAATCTTGACTTTCAGAGGTAGATTAGGGAAGGAACACTGGCCTGAACCGTCTCCAGATCGACGATGGTCCCGATCCAGCCTCTGCCCGCAACTGACGGCCCAGTTCCAGATCCTGGTCTAAGTAGTCGTGACTTCAGTTCAGTGTAGGTACGTGTTCTGCAGCCGAGGATCTCCTTCAAATGTCCTCTTCTACGCAAGAACCACGACGTGGCGAGAAATCGTAGGGGTAGTTAAAAATCCCTAGAGGGATTTTACGAAGTATTTATGAGTATTTAATAAAACAATTAGTTAGGTGTTGTCGGAGCGAGTGACACAGCCGTCACCTCACAACGCTCACAGCTGACTCGTCATCGTCCTTACCGATATCAACCGACTCGCTGCTCCTCGACGACGCTCGGAAATCATCGTTTTAGAGATGCGCGAGCGCTAGAACGAAAACCCTAGGTTCCGTATCATTTAATTTTAATTTAGTATTTAAGTGTTAGATTTATTTTTTAGATATTATACTAGTTATAGTTTATTACATATATAGTACTAGTTTATTTTTTAAGTTTTGTGTAATAATTATTATAGTTTAAAGTGTACATAGATTTGATATTACTAAAGATTGATAAACTTAACTATTTTCAATTGTAACTCGCAAGGCGCAACGTTACACTCTTTCAACATCCTTATGCTTGCGGGTGTTTTGCGAAATGCCTATGGCTTCTAACTCGAACTGTGATTTTACTAGATCATGCAAATCAGGAAGGGAGACTGTCGTGCAATTCACCGTTTCGTTACTACTGGCGTTATCGAATGGTCCGTGTATGACCCAACCTAGCTTAGTGAGTGAGGCAACTGGCTTACCAGATCGTCCATGGCGGACATCCTGACTGACGAGCAGCTCCCAGTTATCTTGACCGAGTAACAGCAGCGGCTTAGCTCCCCTCATTTCCACGCAACCCAAGTCGCTGAGGTGAGCGTTGTCATTTATCACTGAGGCGGACACTGTTTGCGTTGGTAAGTTTATGTTCACCATTGTACGGCACTTAATTTTGTGACACTGTCCATTAGGGCCTTTCACATGCACTTGTACCACTCGCGAGGTTAGGTCCGTCACTCCGTAGCCACCCGCGGTTTTTAACGAGAGAGGTATACGCGGTCCCTCTAGGTTAGTGGCGAGCGAACTGTCTATGAGCGATACGGTCGCACCATCGTCTAATAACGCGTAGCACTGTTTGTCGTCACCGTTTTCATAATTTAATGACACTGGTATTATTTTCAGTAGTGCTGTAGCTCGCCATTCCCCGATGTTTGTAACACTTTCAGTTTTATCTTCTTTCTGCGGCTTATCCGCGTGTAACAACATGTGATGTCCGTAACCGCACTTTTCACATCTATTTGCGCGGCAAAACCTCTTGGGATGCTTCTTGACAAGGCATTTGAAACACGTGTTCTTTCCTTTAATCGTGTCCCAACGCTGTTGCACACTTAGCTTCTTAAACTGGTCACAATCTTCAATGGCGTGTTCCCGTTGGCATATTACGCATTCCTTCGGTGCGAGGTATTCGTCACTCTGCGTATTCACTCGTTGAGCCAACGGTGGCCTGCTGTTGATAAGACGTGCGGTATTCACTGGTCGGGTTTGACCGGTGACATGCTTTTGCTGCTTCACAGGGGGTTTCGATGGACCAGGCTCATCCATGGCTGCCTGTACATAATATGATGCCGAACGTGTCAGATGTATCAGGAAATGAGATAATATCTCTAAGTTCGGTGACACTCTTAAGTCCACCCCTTGTGCGTTATCTAAGCCCATCGCAAAGTCACCATACTGCGCACGTTGTAAAGGTGTCAGCTTGCTCAGCAGCTCGCTCACTAATTGTGGGTTATTTATGTAACCTTCAGCATGAATGTTCTTTAATAATGACACACAGTTTCTTACTGTTGATGCGAATTTCCTCAGCTCCCGGCAACTTTCCGTCACTCTGGGTAATTCTCGTACTTTTTTCAATGCATATTGTAGCACTACGGTCGGGTGACCGTACTCTTCCTCGAGCGCACGCATTATTTCCGTGGGGTCTGTTGACGTTCGCAATAAATCCTCCACTGATATCTTTGCTTCGCCATGCAGTGAGGTCTTGAGTCGTGCTAGATTTTCGTGCGCCTTGAAACAGTACAATTCTGTTGTATCCCAGTACATATTTCGATACGAAATCCATTCGGCTGGGTCTCCATTAAAATGCGGCAATTCATAAGCCTGCCTTGGTACCGGTCGCGGGCGTGTCATGCTTGCGATTGCTTCTGCCAGTTTGTCTATCTTCCTGTCTCTGTCACCTGATGATTCTCGCCGTCTTTCTCTTTCACCCACTCCGTCATATCTCTGCCGCCGTGTATCCGACTCGAGTGTTGATACTCGAGGTACACTTGCGGCCGGAGTGGTAAAGACGGGATAGTTATCGGGCAGACGGAATCTCACTCCTTCTGTCGACGCTGGCGTATACATTTGCGCAGTCGGTACCGTTAGGTTAAGTACCGGGACTGCTGCATGCGACACATTAATTTCTAGAGGCACGGTCGATGCACGGTACGTATTTGATTCACGATTCACTGTACTTACATTTTGATCGTGTATCACAGATGTTTCAGGGGGCGCAGCCACTTCAACAGGTGCGCGGGATACAGACGGCGCACATAATACTGCGTCCGTTTGAGTCACTTGGGGCGTTGTTTTTATCCATTCTTCAACGCGCTGTGCCGTATCCACATCTGAGTTAGAGTCATCACTCTGAGCAGCAGCTTCTATCTCAGCGATCTCAGCTTCCATTCTTTTCTTCACAAGATTCTGCCTTATCTGTGCCAACTCGCACTCAGCTTCGTACTCAATCCTTTTTCGTAAGAAATCGACGCTCTTGCGACTATTCTTAGATGAGACTCTGCTGCTTTGCGTTGATCCATGGCGCCTTCTTGCGACTGTCTTTCCTCTCTGCGGTCCCTCTGACGTACTTCCACTGTAGTCAATCACTTGACCACTCGTCAGTGGGATGTTAGGAGCAGACGTCGATGCCATAGTCGGAGCGATAGACGGTGATCCTGGTGCTTTTTCAGACGGCAAGCCTGAGTCCGAGATGACGTCATCCTTTCGACGCGCACTTATTTCCTCACCCAGTTTTCTAAGTTTGCTGCGCGTAATCATTGCACTCTTCTGACTCATGGTGTCTTTGGTTCACTTCTTCTGTTGAACCTGATGCGGCACGAAGGACCAGATTGTTGAGGATGCGGGATTCAGGCGATGTAGGCGGGGGTGAATGTGTTCCCTTGACGAAGAAGTGAAATCATAACGACTTGGTACGGTATAAAAGTACTTGTATTTTCATACACAATTACACAGTACACAATTATTTATAGTCACAGAATCAGAGATACAATAACAATCTAGACTTACGCACTATATTAACACTAACAAAACAAACTTAACAACTTGACTGGACTTAACTATTTGAAAGCGCGGCGCGATAGTGATCAACAAGTAACGGGCGTAAATCGTAGAGATGTTGATTCACTGGATGACTGCTGGATACTACTTAACTACAGCAAGTGACGGCCCTTTTATTGTTAGGCTAGCGTGAGAACCCTGCAACAGTTCCCATCCCACACATTTGTCTGTTTTGGTAAAATCCCGTAAACAGTTGCAGGGAATAACCCCGGAGAGATTTTTAAAGAAAAATGAGATAAATATTTGTGTGAACCGAACCAGAGTTATTCCCGAGAACAATAGAACAATAGACAACAAAATACGTACGGATACTGTAAAATGGTTTTCCCATCAAAACATGGGTCGGGTTTATCCCCAAACCATATTTTTTTTCTTACTGTGTATTTTGTACTTTTTAATACCTAACATGGGAATAATATTAGTTAAGTTTGCATCTAGATTATACTTATAGCTATATACTTCTACCTAATATAACTATTCCTAAAAGTAAGGCTCACATTACTGTGCTTCGCCTACACATAGAGTTATCAATCTATAATTTTGTAAAGAAGATACTTAGACGATGATTCCCGAAGCGCATTCCTTTCTTTGGAAACTTGTTCAACCGTGAACAAGCAACAGCATCACAGGCGACATACATTCGTTCCCGCGGCGGCGACACCGGCCCACCGTCAGCGCTAAGGACCCACTGACATCTTCGCTTCATCGGCTCAATACACAGACAACACACAACACACAGATAAATATGTATCAAACAGTAGAACTCGCGAGCACAAACATTTTTGCAACAGTCTAACACTAATATAGATTTATTTATTTATTATTTATTTATTTATTTATTTAAAACTCTTACACTATCATTACAGGTTATAAACCTAATGCGACAGCTAAGACTACTTGTAATAATTATTATTTATTTAAAATAACCTTACATTACTAACAATTACACACTAGTACATTAATACAAAATTACTGATAACTAAAAGGATACCTTATACAAAATTAACTTAAATATGTTTAACAGTCAAAAATTAAAAAGTAAACAATAAAAGAAACATTAAACACAAAATGAACAATAAACCTAAAATTACACTAATTAATGCTTTCGTAACATATTATATTTAATGTTACCTTTGCAAGTTCACTAAAGCAACACGAAAAAATGTCCAACCTATTCTGAACTCCGTTAACAGTACGAATTGCTCGCGTGAGAGGTGCTTTAGCCAGCAGGTTAGTTCTGGCAGTTGGCACAGCCAGCAGTGGCGGGCGCCGCCGCCTCCACACGTAGCGGTCTGGAACAGAGAACCGCAAGCACTGAAGTACTCCTGGGTTGTGTTCCTTGCCCCGGAGTAATTTTATTAAATAGATGACAAGAGTGAACTGCCGTCGCACCCTCAATTCATTGTACCCGACCATGCCCAGTACAAACAGGGTGGGGTACATCAGCGGGTACAATGGATAAACTCCGTACAGTCTGCAGTACAAGTGACGCGTGAACTTGTTTTGTACGCGCTCCAGCATGACAGAGTACTTGGCTTCATGTGGAGCCCATATGACAGCACCATACTCCAAGTGACTCCTGACTAAAGCGTCATATAATACCTTAATAGTCGTAATATTAGTGAACCCCTGCGATTGCCTGAGTACAAAGCCAAGGTTCCTGTACGCTTTCTTACATATCTTAATGATATGCTCGATATATAGATTTTAAAGCCTCGTTTTAGAGAATTCTGATAGGTTTGTGATGAGAAGGTGGTCCCAGGTGCTCCATCAATCCTACCTGACCTGACCTAGTAGTTAAAGGGCCGATTCCTGGTAGAAATCTAAAAGTGAGCAATTTATTTCATTTTGAGGAGCTATTCTGCTCATCACGCAGAAGATTTTCACCATTTTATTATGAGACTAACTTAAAGTTACTACCTTTCAAATAGGTTTGACGGAACTTTATTGTGAATAAAAAAAAGAACCATCGAAATCGGTCTCATAAGGTGGAGATATCCAGTAGCCCTCTTTTTGCCCCTTTTTAGAGGAAGTACCTCTCCAATTAAAAATCCCAGACGATGAAAAAAATTATATAAAGTCGTAAAACTTGTATACCAAGTTTCGTCCAGATCGGTTGTAAAATACGACTTGTAGAGGAGTAGCGACAAACTGACAGATGAAAGCTAATTTTGCCAGACGACTTGACTTTTTGCTCGCTTCGTTCGCTCGGTGACTTTCACGGTGAAACGACGGAACGGATTTGAATGAATTTTATCACATGGATAGACCATAAGCTGGATTAGGACATAGCAGGATACTTTAATCCCGGTAGTACGCTCCCGTGGGATAATTTCCGACCGCCGCGAGCCAAGCCAAAGAAAAGCTAGTAAAAATAAAATAAAATCTTTATAAAATTGAAAAGCTTTCAGCATAAGGGTACTAAGGCCTTATTACCTCACTTGACCAATATTCGTAACAGCTAGTATGCGTGCGAGTGCCAGTACGTGATTGTGTATTCCGTCGAGAAGGCAAACGCTTAGTGGAAATTATGCCAGACGTTGCTAGTAGGTAGGGTGACCAGGAAGTAAGAAAACAAGATTCCTCCCCAATTGATTTAGAAACTAACCGTTAAAAGTGCCCGTGTGAACTAATTTGCCACAGTAACCGCAGTGTTTGAGTGGTGGCTTCGGTGCTACAAGACGTAGGGCTCAATTCACAAATGGATCAAATATTCGTATATCTACAGATAGTTATTCCGATTCTGTGTGTATTGTTTGTGTCTATAAACACAGCATGTACATATGATACAGGAGATATGATACAGGAGAAAATTTTATGACTGTTCAATCCGTCTAAAAGGTTTGATATTAATTAAATAACAAATTGCGCCATAAAAGTACAGGTCAAATGTTTTCATGATAATTGCTCGCTCCGTAGTACATAATGTAATAATTACAGATTGTTATATACTTGAGGTCAGTAATTGCTACATTTTGCGTAAATTACCAACTTTAATTGCAATTATGATGTTGAAGGTTGGTACTTTAATCACATAATACAGCATAAATTTGTTATCCCTAACTTAAGAAATACTGGGTTTCCCTTACAAACTTCCATCCCCTATATCACCCCCTGTAGTATTGTTTTTGAAAGTATCCTATGTTCTTTCTCAGGATGCTATATAAAACCTTGCCAAATTTTGTCGAAATCCGTGCAGTTTTGTAAATTTTAAAATCAACCCCTATTTTACCCCCTTAGGGGATGATTTTTCAAAAACGTTGAACCGCATATTTCTTTATTTCCTATCAAAAGCATACATTTTAATTTTCACATCCCTAACTTAAGAAATACTGAGTTTCCCATACAAACTTTTATCCACTATATCACCCCCTGAAGGATTATTTTTTAAGACCAAAAGTAGCCTGTCCTTCCCCAGGATGCTATATAAAGCCTTGCCAAATTTGATCGAAATCCGTACAGTTTTGTAAATTTTAAAATCAACCCCTGTTTTACCCCCTTAGGCGATGATTTTTCAAAAATGCTGAACCGCATATTTCTTAATTTCCTACCAATAGCATAAATTTGTTATCCCTAACTTAAGAAATACTGGGTTTCCCTTACAAACTTTCATCCCCTATATCACCCCCTGTAGTATTGTTTTTGAAAGTATCCTATGTTCTTTCTCAGGATGCTATATAAAGCCTTGCCAAATTTTGTCGAAATCCGTGCAGTTTTGTAAATTTTAAAATCAACCCCTATTTTACCCCCTTAGGGGATGATTTTTCAAAAACGTTGAACCGCATATTTCTTTATTTCCTATCAAAAGCATACATTTTAATTTTCACATCCCTAACTTAAGAAATACTGAGTTTCCCATACAAACTTTCATCCTCTATATCACCCCCTGAAGGATTATTTTTTAATACCAAGCCTGTGTCCTTCCCCAGGATGCTATATAAAGCCTTGCCAAATTTTATCGAAATCCGTGCAGTTTTGTAAATTTTAAAATCAACCCCTATTTTACCCCCTTAGGGGATGATTTTTCAAAAATGCTGAACCGCATATTTCTTAATTTCCTACCAATAGCATAAATTTGTTATCCCTAACTTAAGAAATACTGGGTTTCCCTTACAAACTTCCATCCCCTATATCACCCCCTGTAGTATTGTTTTTGAAAGTATCCTATGTTCTTTCTCAGGATGCTATATAAAGCCTTGCCAAATTTTGTCGAAATCCGTGCAGTTTTGTAAATTTTAAAATCAACCCCTATTTTACCCCCTTAGGGGATGATTTTTCAAAAACGTTGAACCGCATATTTCTTTATTTCCTATCAAAAGCATACATTTTAATTTTCACATCCCTAACTTAAGAAATACTGAGTTTCCCATACAAACTTTCATCCTCTATATCACCCCCTGAAGGATTATTTTTTAATACCAAGCCTGTGTCCTTCCCCAGGATGCTATATAAAGCCTTGCCAAATTTTATCGAAATCCGTGCAGTTTTGTAAATTTTAAAATCAACCCCTATTTTACCCCCTTAGGGGATGATTTTTCAAAAATGCTGAACCGCATATTTCTTAATTTCCTACCAATAGCATAAATTTGTTATCCCTAACTTAAGAAATACTGGGTTTCCCTTACAAACTTTCATCCCCTATATCACCCCCTGTAGTATTATTTTTGAAAAAAATAGTATCCTATGGCCTTCCCCAGGATGCTATATAAAGCCTTGCCAAATAACGTCGAAATCCATGCAGTTTTGTAAATTTTAAAATCAACCCCTATTTTACCCCCTTAGGGGATGATTTTTCAAAAACGCTGAACCGCATATTTCTTTATTTCCTATCAAAAGCATATATTTTAATTTTCACATCCCTAACTTAAGAAATACCGAGTTTCCCATACAAACTTTCATCCCCTATATCACCCCCTGTGGGATTATTTTTGAAAAAAAAAGTAGCCTTTGTCCGTCCCCAGGATACCATCTATAGCCTTGCCAAATTTTATCGAAATCCGTTCAGTGGTTTAGGCGTGAAAAGGTAACAGACAGACAGACAGACAGACAGACAGACAGACAGACAGACAGACAGACAGACAGACAGACAGAGTTACTTTCGAATTTATAATATTAGTATGGATTATTGTTGATTATTTCTGAAAAACTGTGCTATTTAGAGACTATTTAGAAAAACAAAAAAGTAATTTATTTAAATACAGATGATTATAAACCCAAACCACTAGTCTTTTATTTAATGTAATGTTGCTTATAATGTGTGTCATTACTTCTAAGAATTAATAAGTACTTATATTAAATTCTATGGGAGACCAATAGGAATAAAAAGTATCATCTGTCCCCCTATCAACAATAGGGGGACAGATAGCAATGAATAAAGTTCGAACTGTCCCCTTGTTGCTAACAGGGGGACAGATCGAACTTTTTTCCGATCTGTCCCCCCCGGGGGGGACAAATCAGGGGGACAGATCGGAATAATTCGGTTTTAGTCAGTAAAAGTCTGACACGACCTCCCGCTCCGCCCAGAACGGGAGAAGTTATTTGATGATTTCTCATCCAAAAAAAAAGACTATAGACTGTCTATCGGCTGATTTTTAGGGTTCCGTACCTCAAAAAGAAAAAACGGAACCCTTATAGGATCACTCGTGTGTCTGTCTGTCTGTCTGTCCGTCTGTCACAGCCAATTTGCTCCGAATCTAATGAACCGATTAAGTTGAAACTTGGTACACATATGTATTTTGGTAACCCAAACACGGACATGTAACGTAAATAAATGAATTTTGAATATAGTGGTGGGATTTTGGGGGAAAATAAGTACAATTAAAAAAAAAGTTTTGCAAACTCTACCGTGTGACATATCAAATGAAAGGTCTTACTGTGAGCGTCTCAAATATATTTTTTTTATAATTTTAAAATAAATAGTTTTGAAGTTATTTAAGAAAATAGACGAAAATTGACCATTCCCCCCCCCCTTATCTCCGAAACTAATGAGCATAAAATTTTGAAAAAAATACAGAAAATAGTTCTTTACCTATAGATTACAGGAAAACCTATCAGAAGTTTGTGGTCTTGTAAATCTATATATAAAAAATTCAAAGTCCTGACTGACTCATTGACTGATTATAATCAACGCACAGTCCAAACCACTGGACCTAGAGACATGAAATTTTCCACATAGATACGTTATATAGTGTAAACATCCATTAAGGAAGCATTTTTTAAAATTCCACCCCTAAGGGAATAAAATAGGGGATGAAAGTTTGTATGAAAAATCTTATTTCTTGAGTTATTAGACTTGAAACTTAGCACGAATATTCATCTAAGTTAATTATAAAATTATTCATTTTTAGTTTTCCTAAACTACCCACTTTTTTGTGGAAGGGAAATCATCAAATGACTTCTCCCGCTCTGGGTGGAGCGGAAGGGCGTGTCATACTTTTACTGACTAAAACCCACCCGTGTTTCTTCAGTTGCTTAAGGCCCCACGGTATCTCTTTCGAACAACCCGCGACCCCAGAAGACGGGATTGGTGGGTGTCAAAGTTTGTATGGAGGAATTTTAACACGCTGTCCGATTTACTCAAAACGCAGTTTTTGTACTAGAGACTAACTAACGAGTATCAGGGTTTTCCAAAAATCTACCCCTAAGGGGTGAAAAGGGGTAGCAAATTTTACAGCGGAGGATTTTATTGGGGATTGGTTAACTCGAAAATTGGTGTAAATAATGTTTGACCCAAGTTATGGAAACATCCCAGACGATTTTTGAAATTCTACCCCTGTGGGGGTAAAAACGGGGATACAGTTTAGATGAAAAATCTTATTGTTTTGGTTAATGAACTTGAAACTTAGCACAAATACTTCCATAAGTAAGTAATAAAGTTTGTCATTATTAGTTTTTCAAAACTACCCCTCAAAGGGGGTTTAGGGATGTTAAAGTTGGTATGGAAGAATTTTAAAGCGCAGTCCGATTAACTTGAAACTCAGTATTTATACTTTTGATGAAAAATAAACAATAATAAGAAAATTAAAACCCATGAAATCAGACATCCACGCGGGCGAAGCCGCGGGCAGTCTAGCTAGTGTCTCAATATTGTGCGTACAAACTTACTAAGCCTCCGTTGTCCGTCCGTCCGTCCGTCTGTCACAGGGCTGTATCTCATGAACCTTAATAGGTAGAGAGTTGAAATTTTCACAGATCGTGTATTTCCATTACGACTATAACAACAAATAATAAAAATAAAGTAAAGTTAAAGTTAAAAGGGGCGGTCCCCATACAAAAAAGCTTTCATTATGAAAAAAAAATATAACCTGTGTGTGGGGTGTTATTGTGTAGAACTCGTCGAGTAGAGTACAAAGATATTTTTTTTCTTCTTCTAAAATGAAGAAATAGGGGGCCGTAAAAGTTATTAATTTTATACCATTTTTGTACGAGCTCAAGCTCGAGCTCGAGTTTTTGTTCGGGTGATATAATGTACCTTATACTGTACTTAATCAAGAAATACTAAAAACGGCGATTCGTAAGGTATTTTGTTTAAATATGGGCGATTTTCTGCAAAAAATAACGTTGTAATTCACAGTATCATTACGAAATACAAAGTTATCTTTGCGATTGTTAAACATATGATATGGTACGGAACCCTTTGTGTGCGAGTCCGTCTCGCACTTGGCCGGTTTTTTTTGGTCGGGTTCGGCTACTAGCGCGCACTTTGGACCAGCTAAACGCCCGGGCTGGTGGCGAGTGCGCATACCAGACCACTCAGTCGCCTGGACTGCTCTCGAAGACTCGATCGATTTGTTAGTTGGTCCGCTTACCAACTTTTGAAGAGAGCGGTCGCATAATTAAAGTTACTATAAAAATCTCCAGACTTTTTTTATTGCTGTTATACAAAGGAGGAGAAGGCAGAGCTCGGAGCGAAATAAACTGAAATTGAGACCGTGTCCAAATAATTAACTGTCGAAATTCAGTATGACACTCCCGACAGCCAATCAAATACAAATATAAATAGTTTATTTTCTTTAACATGGTTTGTACTACATAGCTAGTGACAGAAGTGTCCTTTTAAGCAAATAAATGGCTGTATTAGGACACTCCGCTCTTCCGTAACTTAAATTTACGTAATGTACATTCACATACAAAATTAAGCTAATGTTTACTATTTATATAATAAAGTAAAGTAAAGTAAATTAAATTAATAAAAACAAAGAAACAATCGGCAAGCGCTCTTTCATAATGATACCCCACATGCCCTAGTAGCCCCACTTTGATTTCTTATGACCCCCTTTCACATGACACAAAAAATATATATTTCTTTCTTATTTGCAAAATACTTGGGCAAACGTAAACTAAAACTGTTCCAAATTATTTCAAGTTGATAGCATTAGTAGTTCTTGAGATATCCAGCTGTGACAGACAGACTGAGTCGCACCATAAGGGTTCCTTTTTACCATTTTCGTACGGAACCCTAAAAATAACCCTTAAGATGACGAACATATTTTGGTTGTGACTGTACTTCTCTTCTTCTTCTGTACTCTCAGGACTTTTTTAATACCAATATTTACAAGAACAATGTAAGCGCATCTGGTTTTTCGAAGGCCGATAGTAAGCTGACAGAATTAGCGAAGCTAATCTAACTATTAGACAACAGATTAAATTGAATAAAAGTTTAAAAACCAGGGGTGTAGAGGGAATATTTTTTAAATTAAACCTCCAATAACAAATAATTTAAAAGTACATAATGTACGAAATAATCCCTACCCTGGTAATATAATCCTTTAATTACCTCTCCCTTTTCGCAGGCGGTCCGTCCGCAGCCTCTGATTGGTCTAATAAATCTCGTTACATCAGAAGCGCTCCGACTCCACACAGCCATGAAATAGAGTTTTAAACATACGAATATCTAATAACACTTCGCAAACTTTAATACTGGGACGGATTTAGAATTGATATTTGCATGGACAACCCGAGTCGAATCTCGTGGCTGCCACGATGCGTCTACGGCGTAGCAAGTCGAATCTCGTGGCTGCTACGATGCGTCTACGGCGTAGCAAGTCAAATCTCGTAGCTGCTACGATGCGTCGACGGCGTAGCAAGTCGAATCTCGTAGCTGCTACGATGCGTCTACGGCGTAGCAAAAATCTGTGTCAGGAAAATAAAATGGCTGCCAGTATTCCACAAGCATGATGACACGGACAGCTCGTGAACGTAGTCTAGATACATGATTGTGCTGATCGCGTTCAGTTTCATTGGTAAAATTCTAACTTACATAATATCTTAACTGCTAGAGCTACCACGAAGGTCCGATGTCAAAAAACGTCCCTGTCTGTGAATCGGACCCCAGTGGTCCTATCGGCTCCCAACGTTATTTTGACTGTTTTTGTATAAATAAACTGTATCTTTACTGCTCTCAATAACACAAAGTGTAGGAAAAAAACCAAGGATGGCAAGTCAAGCCATGTCCATGTCAAGCCTCTAAAACAAACCAACAACGATATCACCCAGAAATAAGCGAGCGAAAGCGAGACCACCCAGAAATACTCTCACACAAAAAGCTCACAAAAAACAAAAAAAAAACAAAATGGCCGTCACAGTTGTAAAATATTTATTTAAGAAAACTACGAACCAATAAGGAAGTTTTCGTTATCGTTTTCGTTCTCCTCCTAAAGAATCTTGCACATTAATTTACAGTGAAAATGAAAAACACATTAAACCGAATCCACATCCCACCCTAGTACGTCGTAAACAAATCCCAGTCGCACATGGTACATTAACATTGAGTCCCGCGATACTATCAACAGTATCAACACCGCCCCGGGATTGTCGGGCTCCAGGCGGCGAGTCGTGAACACTGCTTCCTGACGTCACTTATTGCGGCACCGGGATCAACATGTACCGTGTGTATGAAACGAGGCTGTTAGCCTGAGCCACGACCAAGGATGGAAGCCCGTATGTAAATGAAAACATAAAGTGTATCTTTAGTTTGGTGTTTGTTGTGCGCCTGTCCTTATCAAGGGTGAGTGTTACAATACACCCTCCATACAATAGTTTCAGTTAAAATTGCTTGATAATTTGAGGGAATGTAGTTTTACTTTACAGAAATCAAATATTTGGTTTGTTGTTCGTTGCAACACTGACGTAAACACAACAATAATTATTTCCAGCGCTCACTCGGGGATCAAATAAATCTTTATTGCATTACTTGTGATCTTTTCAGCAGTGATTAGCCTAGTGGTGTGTGACCGTCAGACTGCCAAGTGTAGTGTCTCGAGTTCGGACCCAAGGCACGCACCTCTGACTTTAAGATTCAAGTGCGTTTTGTATAACACTTGCTTCAGAAACGGTGAATGAAAAATATCGCGAGGAAACCCGTGAGAAAATGCCTGACAGATATTTCTCGACGGCATGTGAAGCCGCGTCAGAGGCCCATGGGTGTGGCATTAACACCCTGACACAGGTGAGTCACTACCCACACGAAAAAGAAAGAATTTAAAAACTTTCCTTTCTCTTTGCAATGTATTAGGTACAGAAATAAATGCTGTGCCCTTCGGCTCAGCCTCACAAGTGTTACCTGTCAGTAACTCGTCCCTGTGAGTTACAGCGAGCAGGCTCCCGGAAGGTGCGGCCGTTAGCGCGATAAGCCGCGGCTTTGTACAACGAACCGGCTTCCTGCGGCTCGAGGGTCACGTGTAGTAAGCTGTTGACATTATATTATGATACTCGAGATAATAAAAACATTCATTGTTATAATATTTGCTTCCGGGAAGGAATTTTTATTTTAAGCCTTGCCGCGGGTACTGATTCAACAAACCGTTTGCGAGACGTGGTTATAAAAGCATTCACCCGTTCGTTTATTTATTTACTATTGACCGGTGGCCCTGCTTCGCACGGATTCTAGGACAAAACATCGAGATTTCGGAAAAAAAATTCTAAATAAAAAATAGTGAAAACTGCATTAAAATCCACTATTTATTTTAAAAGATCTAAGCGATCACACACTACAGACACGAAAAGTGAATTTGTTATTTTATTCTATGCACAGGTTATTTAGGCTTTTTTAGGTTATTCTATAATATTGTGGTGAGAAAATAAAAAACCTATCTTATCTTAGAACACATTGTCTTATGTTTTATACGAAACCCCAATGTATCAGTATTATAATAATCTTATGACATTGCTTTTGAGCACATACATTGTAGTTAAAATATTCAAATAACTAATTAATCAGAACAATCGTAATTTCAATAGTCACAAACGTGAATTTGTCCAGTGGGTCTTCTCTAATGAATGAGACACAATTATTTTTATTTTATTACATTACTCCCTCCATTATACGAACAGATAGAGATTTCCAACAAAAGTATACATATATGTGTACTATATATGAAGGTATATCATGATTCCTGTTGGACTAATCCTGGCTTTTGTTAATTAGTTTTGTATTAATCCGTCCGAGTCACACGACACACATCACACATTAGCTGCCTAATCCGACTCTACTACAACATTGTGTTGTTCAGTACGTTCAACTAATTCGGAACAAAACTAATGCATACATTACACAGCGGTTACACAGCTATCGCTCCTAAGAGAGCTATTTATAGCAATAAGGAAAACTCAGCGTTTTGTTCATGAGGCCGCTATTTATACACAAGTGGGAGTTGTAGGACTTCGGACCTTATGTATTGTAGAATGTATACAAGTGCAAGTGTTGCTAGATAAAATAGATTCTGGAGTACTAATAAAACAAGAGCATTGGTTAGAGATATAAATAACGTTCTTATTCTAAATACGGTACTTTTATGTCCTGGAGAAGGCCTAAAATTAAACTATTAAGAAGACTACTAGTTTGATATTAGGCTTTTTCATCACACATCCAGTCACTGCAATTAATCACTGGTCAAAGACTTTTTAACACTTAACTATTCTTAATATTTATCTATGTTTTATGAAATTGTTGGTAAAGTAAAGACCCTCTCCGTGCCTCGGAAAGCAAAGTCGGAAGCCTGAAAGTCTGACAGTGACAACCAGTCTTACCAAGGAGTATCGTATTACCTAGCAACTGGGTTGTGGTCAGATGGGCAGTCGCTCCATGTTAAATACTGGTATTCAGCTGCATCAGGTTAGGCTGGAAGCCGACCCCAACATAGTTGGGAAAAAGCTAGGCAGATGATGATATAGTATGGTATGGGTTTGGTAAAGTAAAGATATCAAAAGCGACACTTCGTTAGTTTATTCCAGCTATGTGAACAGCACACGCCAACTACTTACGTAAGCTCACATTGGTTTGTAATAGTTCAAGTAAAGCCAGAGGACGCAGCTACTATAGGTTGGCGCGTGTAATTAACTCAATGTATGGGTTTACAGCTTACACCGACTAATTATACAGATAATATTCTGATTTAACAATAAACCAACGTACGATATCCGGACAAGCAATATGCAGTAAATTAACGAAACGGTATTTACATAAATTTCCTACAGCTCTGTGTTGTGAGATCGAATGATAAACCAATCATTATTAAAACTCGTTATTTTCTGATAATCTCGCACAAGTTAAGCTAGTCTTTAAAACCCTTATTAATCGTGGAATAATGTTACAGTCAGTAAAACCTTCAGATTTTCCTTTCGATCGGTACAGTAAAATTACAGGTTTTTTTCACATTTAACGGGTTCGATTCTCGGTTCAGACAGGTGATTATGTAACATTCTTTACACGCAGTTCGTATTGTTTTTAAAATAAAAAAAATGAAGTCTTCATTCAGTAAATTTTTCTATCTACAATAATAATCTTGGCTTGGTTTAGCCTAACTCTACGAAGGAACTAATTTTTATAAGTTTTGTTAATTCAAGTTTGCATAAGAATGTTAAACTTTTCATTCAATGTTTATGTAAGTTAGAGAATGTCTTCCACTGCGGTTACTCGTCACCGTAAAGTGAACACCGCGACACCCGCGGGGGACGGGAGATGGAATCATTTCGGTGGATGTCAACTGTTACTGGTGAGGACCCACAGACAGTTTGTGGTGTGACGACCAGTGTGCGCGGAGAAACCTACAGTAAGTTTCTGAAGATGTTTTAACTTGCCTGAAGTTTGTGGCTCACACTATCTCAGCAATCACTATCAATGCACGTATTGATCACTATTTTGCATTTTACCTGTACATACCAATATTTTGTGTGTACTTTTTTACGACCGGTTTTGAAACAGCTCGATTTGGTCATTATTCTAATATAATGTTTACGTTATTGTAAACATTATTTCTATTTTTGCATTTTAGCTGTATCTACCAATATTTTTTAATAGAAACAGTAGCTATTTTACGAAGCATTCCCATTTGAGCACCTATTTTCTGAGCACCGATTTTTAGAGCACCCAAGGTATTCCCATTTGAGCACCTACGGTCCAGTAGCTTCTAGTGATGGGGTGTTTATTAAAACATATCGATACAAACATTCTGAAAGTCAAGATCTGCCTCCTAAAGTCACTGACCTTGACCTCAAGGACACCAACCATGAATATTGACCTGTTACTGCTCCTAAGAATCGTTGATCTTGACTTTCGGAATGTTAACGTTGAGATCAAGGTCAATGACCCTGCGGTTAAAGTTAATGACCCTGAGTTCAAGGTCAGTGACCTTAGGAGGCAGATCATGATTTTCGGAATTTTGACCTAAAGGTCAAGGTCAGCCTTAGGAGACCTTAGGAGAATTGCAGAATTTGACTTCCGGAATTTGACCTCGAGGTTAAGGTCAATGACCCTGAAGGCAAGGTCAATGACCCTGACCTCAGGGTCAGGGTAATTGACCTTAGGAGAATTGTAGAATTTGAGTTTCGGAATTTTGACCTTGAGGACCAGGTCAAAATTCGTAAGGTCAAAATCTGTGATGCTCCTAAAGTGACTGATTTGGACCTCAGGGTCATTGGCCTTGCCTTCAGTGTCATTGACCTTGACCTCGAAGTCAAATTCCGGAAGTCAAATTCTGCAATTCTCCTAAGGTCTCCTAAGGCTGACCTTGACCTCAAGGTCAAAATTCCGAAAATCATGATCTGCCTTCTAAGGTCACTGACCTTGAACTCAGGGTCATTAACTTTAACCGCAGGGTCATTGGCCTTGATCTCAATGTTAACATTCCGAAAGTCAAGATCAACGATTCTTAGGAGCAGTAACAGGTCAATATTCATGGTTGGTGTCCTTGAGGTCAAGGTCAGTGACTTTAGGAGGCAGATCTTGACTTTCAGAATGTTTGTATCGATATGTTTTAATAAACACCCCATCACTAGAAGCTACTGGACCGTAGGTGCTCAAATGGGAATACCTTGGGTGCTCTAAAAATGGGTGCTCAGAAAATCGGTGCTCAAATGGGAATGCTTCTATTTTACGACCGGTTTTGCTCGATTTGGTAATTATCCTAACATTATGTTTACGTTACTGTAAACATTATATCTATTTGTTGTTAAGTTATGTATGTACCTCTGTTTATCTTTACGAATATTATACGTGTGATAACAGTAAACAATAATAAAACATTTAGTGAATCGCTTTAGCACCCCATCGGCAGCCAGGATCGTTTCTGTTTATGCCGCCATGTTTGTATGGTAATGTCAACACACAGAATATAAAATACATTGTTTGATTTATTTGATAACCTTGACGCGACAGTTAGTAGTGAGCTGAGAGAGGGATACAAATAGATCCGGCCATGACATCGTCAATATTTGACGAAACTTTTTTAAGTAATCCTGCGCCTTGCTTTGACCTTGCTACTAATCTTACTAACTGCCACAGATATCCGGAGATACGCCTTCACTCTATATTGATTCAAGTTCAAGTGTCGCCACTTCACATAAAAACAAAAGAAATAGATACGGCACACATGATCAGTTTTTCGACGCACACTTATAAATTGCACATAGGTATGCTCAAAAGGGGCGGGCACTAGAAAGTCCTTACCTTACCTTTCCTTACCTTTACTCCCCTTTGCTAACCGCCATAGCGCGTATATTATGGTCATTTGTGACCGCGTGGAGACGACATGTGCCACGCCTCCATGCCATGTCCCTCGATATCCGTGCTAACTGCTTTTGTGATCTTTTTACCATGGCATTATCATAATTATAACTTTTAAAAATCCAAGCTTCCTCTAAAATGTACCTCCAACACATTGCATTCAGCAACGGTGATTGAATATCTCAAGACAGTGGTATTATAAACGATGTCATTTTTGATCTTATCATCTTTTGATTTATTTTTTAAATCGAGAAATTGACCTTCACATTGACTTATCTGTGCCAGCAGCGCGGGCCTCACTTCAGCTGTCACTTCAGGTACGGCTACATTCTGCTTTAGCGGTGACCAAAACCAACACGTAGCAAGATCAAAGCACTTCAAATAGGTTTGGGAATTGATCGCGACTTGTACAAACTTAGGGTAGAGATAACTTAGAGCAAGTTGTTAGAAAGTGTTTGATGTCGGGCTCCGTAGTGTGTAACTGTGTTGTGCGCTGAGTTTTTATAACGGAAAGTTCGTCTAGTATAAGTAAGTTAGTTTAGGAATGTGATTGCTGTGATCCACAGCCCAAGCCCGTAGTTTCGGCCTTCGTTACGGGCGTTTCTTACTCCGTATCACCTAAGGATGGATGATGTGACATTACAGATTTTAAGTGTAGGTACTTTCTGAAACCACCACTGACGTACTGAAAGAGAATGTCGTGTGAAAATGGTGGGGGGGGGGTAGGTCTTTGTGTTACGGGATAGCTTAAAAACTGAATGAATATCTATTTGAAGTATGGTTCAGTAGCCTTGAGTCTGAAGGAAGTGTATAAAAGCATACCTTAGTATAACTCTCTGCAGTACACAAACAAAATCAAATATGACAGCACCTACGTATAATGATTTAAAAATTGGCACCCTCCCAAAACATCGACAGTCCTATAGACAGAAATACAAATACCTCTCAAAACAAATCGCAGCAAATTGTTTGTGAAATTTGCGTGTCTGTCTGTCTGTCGGCTTAAGACTCTCTTCCTTGAGATATTAACGAGGGATTTGAAACGAAGTAAAAAATACATTAAGGAGAGAAGGAAGCTTTAAGTATCAATAGCTTTGTGTTTAGAATTACTTTGTTGGTATGAGTCATAACCCCAGCGCGCAGCGGGAGGGACAGAGGGGAAGGGCGTGCGAGTTACACTTTGTATTCGTACTACGTATTACGAGGCAAGATGCTTACGTAATTAACATTATATATATATATGGCCTTTATTTATTTGTTAATTATAATAAACATAACAAACATACACAATTAACTTTTCAAACAACACATGAAGCAAATGAATGATTAACAATAAAAAAAATAAAAACCGGTCAAGAGCGAGCCGGACTCGCGCACCGAGGGTTCCGTTCCCATTTCTGAAAAAGTGTGCTATTTAGAGACATCGTTTTATTTGTCCTGTAATCTTTACATAAACTTCAATCACATAGAATAATTTCAGATTTTTATCTTTGCAAACTTCGGAGATAAGGGGGGGGGAACGGTATTTTTTTTACATTTTTCATCAAAAGTCGAAAACTATGCGGCCTAAAAAAAAATTAAAAATAGTTTAAGAATGTGGAAGCAGCGTTCTTTCATATGATACCCCACATGCCCTAGTAACCTCACTTTGAATTTTTAAGACCCCCTTTCAGTCCCTGTTACAAAAAAAATATAAATATTTTGAATTCTTTCTTATTTGCAAAATAGTTAGGTAAAATAGTTAGGTCATCTAAAACTGTTCCAAATTTCAAGTTGATAGCATTAGTAGTTCTTGAGATATCCAGCTGTGACAGAGAGACAGACAGACAGACAGACAGACTGAGTCAAACCATAAGGGTTCCTTTTTTACCATTTTGGTACGGAACCCTAAAACATAAAATACCTTTTCAGTAAGTCGGCTTTTCCACGAGCGTAATAAAATCCCGCCGCGATTTTATTACGCTCGTGGGTACGCCGACGAACAGAATATAATTGATTCACTAATTACATTAATTAATTCAAGTACATCACCATTTATTATCATGCACTTTAAAACTTTTAAGATAACATACCTAGTTACCGTACGTTTCCGCACGTAAAGTCTGAATGCTAGCACCAATTTGTCGAAATAAATGTTCCTAACGCGATATTCTTTGATTTGAGTTTTAATACAGAATGTTCAGTTCTAGCATTCGGAAGAACCTACCTATAACTTTAAAAACTTTTTATACAGCTTAAAAAAACAAATGAATGTGGGCCAAAAGCAATGGCTCTCGTGGCTAAGTAATAACAGCCGCAGCTCGATCGGCACACTTGTCGAGGTCGGTCCGTGGATGGGTGAACATATCCATAACATAATTATCGAGACCCCTCAGTATCTTGGAAAGCACGATAAGCCGTTGGTCCCGGCTGTCATTCATATGTGTGTCATTCATCTTGCCCGAAAGTCTGACAACACAGTCTTACCAACGGTTATCGTGTTACCCAGTAACTGGGTCGTGGAGGTCAGACAGCCAGTCGCTTCATTTATAATACTGGTATTCAGCTGCATCCAGTTACACTGAAAGCTGACCCAGACTTAGTTGGGAAAAAGCTTACGGCAGACTGATTGATGAAAACAAAATTAATGTATAATCGGGCTTTGTGATTATACAGGGTGTAAGGGACAGCCCTCCGCAAACTAACAGGGTGCATTCAGCTCCTCAACTTGAATCATATTCATTTTTTTCATTTTTTAATATTTTTTTCAGTTACATTTTCTTTATTTCAATGTAAAATTACATTGTGTGTTCGCGGCACTCCATTTATGTAAAAAAAACTGCAAAAAACAAAAAAAAACAGCAATGGATGTAGAAATACTCTAACGAACGACGGGTGAAATCAGCTGTTCACTTTCTGTCTAGCTACAGAGTTCATCAAACTCACCGCATACCTATTACCTACCCCTCCCAACCAGTAACAGACGTTCCGATTTGTGCACAAAAACACAAACAAATCAGGTTTATTGGATTCCCATAACGTTCCTGAAAAAAATTCATGTACCGGTCATCTTAGTATGACATACTGAATTCACCCTATCAGTTTGCGGAGGGCTGCCCCTTACACCCTGTATGTATTGCATTTATCTGTTTCTCCCGTACTCACTTACAAACATTGGCTATAATAGGTACTATTGTGGCGGCATCTACATCGCCACATAAGAACTAAGCATCAATGACATGACGTCACGCAAAACCTGCATCGCGCAATTAGAGTTTACCACGCGATTAGCATATATACAACGTCCCGACATAAACCGTCGGGCAGTACCCCACCAGACACAACACCCGTCTGGTCGGAGGATCCTCCCTTTTCAATGGAGAATGAGTGAACTTTACACCCTGTTCCTCATGCCTCTAAACTATTATTACTGCTCATAATAATAATATGTTCTGCTTCCAATTACACTAGCTTAGCTTGCTTCCAATAAGCAGCATCCACAAAAAAGCTCCGCGACAGGGGTTCACAACTTACGGGCCACACTATGTTACTAACAGTAATTTATTATTCCCTATGAAACTATTAGATTCTCCCGAACTGCCGCAGGGCTCGCCCGGGAAACATTATTAAAGGACATGTATTATGTATGGAAACCTTGTTATTGGGACTCATTTGTAAGTACGGAATATATTAATGTTATGTTCGGAACTCCGCCTTCCAGAAGTTTTAGTTTAAGAAAAGTAACCTATTATGCTAAAGGCCGACTTTATCATTACTGTGCCTGTTATAATGTCATTGTTTATATACAGAATTACTGTTTTGTTTAAGTTTATAAGCTGGCCTTCCATGCATCAGGCCTCTTTATACTTAAAAATCCAATAATATTATTGAAAACTTTGCATTGTACCTATGTAGTGTAGCATCCTGATCGGTGTCTGATAAACGGCTATAAACTTACTCCAATAAACAGAACTGTAAATCAAAATGAACCCTACTACTTCTGTATAATCCTGAAAAAAAAAACAAGCGCAAAATGAGCAAGGAAAGTTGTAACACAAATGATGTCGTTCAGTTGCTGTTCCCCTGTCGAGCGGCTCACGGCGACGCGCCGGGGTCGGCGACCTCGTGATTAGTACCACAGCGGCTGATGGAGGCGTCAGCTGTCACTGCGGCCGCGGGGACCACACGTTACGACATTGTTTTGTAATCATTGAGTTTGTCGTTCATTTTGAAATACGGATTTAATCATTGGAAAACTCTAGGACCCTATATTACGATTCCGTTGAGACAGGTATAGTTGAGTAAGATAAGCTGCAGAGAATTTCGTAGCAATAACCCTTTACTTCTACAGCCTTTTTGAATAATAGTATGCACATTATAAGTCAAATTACTAAACTGTACTCCAAATTGTTCTTTCTGGTTATTAATAGCTGTACAATATTATTAATTGAATATTCAAAGTTCAAAGTAAACGTTAAAACTTTCTTGTTAAGCGTTTAAATTACTCCTTTGATGAAGTTCAGTTAAATATTAAAGTTAGGAAAGTGTGTTGATCAAAGACAAAGCAACTAATGAGAATGGTTCGCTTGTTACTAAGAACGTGATTGTATGCGCGGGAGTGGCAGCAGATAAGTGATATTGGTTTACCAAGGATGCTGGGTGATTGATCGGACATGTTACGTTATATTGTGTTTTAAGTGTAATATGGACGTGCAAGTGACTGTGAATGGCAGGTTGTGTTACCTAATACAATATTTGAATTTTGAAAAAGCGGACGGATATGTAAAGGATTGTAAAAAAATATCCAAAAACTTTTTTACAAAAACAAAAACCGACTTCCAAAAAAAACACTACAAAGTGAAAAATAACTTTAATTTCGGAAGTCGGTGTCTTTGGATCTGTATTTTAGTTTTTTGCCACCGACTTCCGAAATTAAAGTTATTTTTCACTTTGTAGTGTTTTTTTTGGAAGTCGGTTTTTGTTTTTGTAAAAAAGTTTTTATTTTTCACTTTTTAGTGGTTCAGTTTGTAATTTATCTAAGTTACTATAACTTAATATCAACTGCTCATCACGTTTTACAAAATGTTGCTTTTCCCGATGCAGGGACGTTAATTGTTGAGGAGTTCTCCTAGTAAAAACCAGGAGAAATGGAGCTCATGGTGAAGTCACCATTACCATTATTTTGACGAGCATAAACCATATTAAAGTAATCGAATCGCAACCTGTTATATACTTAGATATAATTGAGTATTTCCGATGGCCCTCTGTGGTCTTCATCATCAGCTCCAGTTCACCGAATGGTACTTTCCGAGAGCAAATGCACGAGCTACTATAAAAAATACCGAAATCGATATAGGTGTGCCCATAAAATTTGAGGGTTTCCCTCGATTTCCATGGGATCCCATCATCAGATCCTGACTTGATGATCATGGGACCACTTGGGACGTATACCCTTTCGAACAAAAAAAGAAAAATCCAAATCGGTTCAGCCATTTTCGAGTAATCGGGGAACATACATAAAAAAAAAAATAAAAAGAATAAAAAAAAAAAGGTTCCGACGAATTGAGAACCTCCTCCTTTTGGAAGTCGGTTAAAAAGACAGTTTTGTTTTGTGAAAATGGAAAATCATGGAAATGAGAAAAACAAGAAGTTGTTATTTATTTTACCTGTTTATTGTACAACAAGTTATTACAATTGATGTGTATTGGAACATAATACATTTTTTATATATTATCTGTATACGAGTGGCAACACTCTCTTCCGCTCTACGCCTACTGTACCCATGTTGTGTGCGACTACGAATTAAACAGTTTAATTATATTTTGTGGTATTTATTTTTATTGGACACCCATATCCATGTGCCTGAGGGCCAGAGCACCACAAGGCACGAAGACACCTCAACAATTAAAGGCTATATTCGCTTTTTAAGATATTTTTAGACAAAAACTAATTGATTGAGAATTACCTGACTAATCTGAGTTACCCATTGGTTAAATCAACATAATATTATGTTATTATGTTGGTATGTTTTTTCATCAATCGACATAATATTATGTTGATTGATGAAAAAAATTCTTGGTGAAAAACCGTTGTTAAACATAAATATTATTTATGTTTAACAAACGGTTGTTCACCAAGAATTTTAACAATTTCAAGTATCCTTTAGGTACATATATACATGGTAGCCAAAAACCAGTCACATACTTAAATCTCATAAGTAGCTATTTCTCATAAACGACGCAGAAATGTAAACAAAGAAGGAACACGTACTTTGTTTACATATAATATTATATGAAATGTAAATAGAGGGACAGCGGCAGTCTCGGAGTGCGGCGGAGGGCGGCAGGTAGTGTGCTGACGTAGAATGGGGCGCACGCGCAGGGATCAAGGAAGTATTTGTATAAGCTTCTATGAGATCAAAATAGAAAACAATGCACAACAACAACAATAACAAGCTGATAATATAACTCTTAAACATTTGAAGGGTACAGGGAAAGAAGATCTCAATAAAGTAGGTGCAATGGGTAGCCTGCACGGCGACATTCTGCCTGATTCTGATACAAACCCATGAGCTTCTTCATAAGACGTACCTAACCAAACATCAGTCGGTTAAAGTTAGTGCAATCACGAAGACGCGCCCACTCTGCTTCCTAACCGCTTCAGTGCAAGTGTGCACCATTCCGCTAGTGTTTAGTTTTGTCGACACACACTAATTTCCGGTAATTAACTGTAGGTAATTAGTGCGCACACTTGTACAATGTTCCATACCTGTACTGTAAGCGATTATGAAGAAGAGTGGGGCGTGTCTTCAATAACTGACAACGTCAACTGAATACAACAACAGTAAATCTCGATGTGATCCACGAGGCGCGGCAAGCAACAGAGGGGCAATTCTCGTACCTAAAAACGTTCACAATCTCATGCCAGCGTCAATCAAAATGTCAAAAATGAAGGTAAACGCTATACAATTTCTGTCAGATTGAGTCTTGAGATGATATTGCGAACGTTGTTAAAAATACGAGAATTGCCCCTCAGGTCGCACGAACTGTCATTAATATGTTTTATACTAGCTTATGCCCGCGGCGTCGCCCGCGTGTAGATTGGGAATTATCCCACGGGAACGTACGACCGGGATAAAAAAGTATTCTATGTCCTTGTCCAGGTCATGGTCTACCAGTGTGCTAAATTTTACCGTTCCGTTCAGCCGTTTTAGCGTGAAAGCGTAAAGCCGTGTACGCGCGAGCGTTAAAGTGTTACCGAGCGAAAGTGTTACCGAACCTGTGCAGGTTAACATCTAACGCAATCACTCAATGAAAGTGTTACCGAACCTGTGCAGGTTAACATCTAACACAATCACTCAATGAAAGTGTTACCGAACCTGTGCAGGTTAACATCTAACGCAATCACTCAATGAAAGTGTTACCGAACCTGTACAGGTTAACATCTAATGCAATCACTCAGTGAAAGTGTTACCGAACCTGTGCAGGTTAACATCTAACGCAATCACTCAATTAAAGTGTTACCGACCCTGTGCAGGTTAGAAATCTAACCAACGAACCATTAGAAAAATAACGGCAAAATAACGACTACTGCACTTTAGAGTTATTTTTTTAATGTAAATGGTAAATAGATTAAGCATCATTTTATCTGTGCTTGTCCGCCCAGCACTGATGGGCCAAACTTTATTCATATCCTTTAGGTTATAACTTCAATTTTTGGTTTAAAATAAGAATTTCGGGTAAGTATTCAAGTAAACAAATCAAAGCCAAGTGGCTCTACTAACTGGCATCCACAGATATGTTTTCTGATCCAATTGACATTTTCGGAGACTTGGAAACAGATTGTTTATTTAGGTTAGCCAACAATTGTTTACAATAAACACTTTAAGCACACTAACATAACGAGGTGGATTTAATGCCATAGACATTTTCTAGCAGTCAACCTTTGCGTGATACGGAGACAAACAGTACTAGGTGCTACAGCGAGAATTGAGGAATCAATATTTATTTAACTATACTTAACTAAACTATATAATGTATACTCATTTATATAGATATTAGTCTGTAGAGCAGGCGGCGCCGCTTCCAATATTAATGAACTTGCGCAACTAAATAAAGTTGAACGCAGACACGACTCCTGAGACCTGTGACGCAGCAACAACTAAGATAGTGCTGTTGTTGGCGACTGATTCAGGAACTGGTTACTGTGACTGTGTGCTGTGCGCTTCCGCAGCACGATGCTTGATCTCTTCCGTTCATTTCCAAGACTAATAATTATAATACCGGGTGTAAATTCGCGTTACATTGCGCATAATAAAAAACCGGTCAAGAGCGAGTCGGACTCGCGCACCCAGGGTTCCGTTCCGATTTCTGAAAAAGTGTGCTATTTAGAAACATCATTTTATTTTTCCTGTAATCTTTACATAAACTTCTATCACATAGAATAATTTCAGATATTTCTCTTTGCAAACTTCGGAGATAAGGGGGGGGGACGGTATTTTTTTTACATTTTTCATCAGAAGTTGAAAACTATACGGCCTAAAAAAAGAAAAAAAATGTTTGAGAATGTGCAAACAGCGTTCTTTCATATGATACCCCTCATGCCCTAGTAGCCCCGCTTTGATTTTTTAAGACCCCCTTTCAGTCCCTGTTGCAAAAAAAAATATAAATATTTTAATTTTTTTCTTATTTGCAAAATAGTTGGGTAAACGTCATCTAAAACTGTTCTAAATTTAAAGTTGATAGCATTAGTAGTTCTTGAGATATCCAGCTGTGACAGACAGACAGACAGACAGACTGAGTCACACCATAAGGGTTCCTTTTTTACCATTTTGGGTACGGAACCCTAAAAAATAGCTTTTTTACACCTAAAAATAAAAGTCCCAGCAATAATTTTTGCGCAAAGCTACTTAGATGTACAGTATGCGTTGTTGACGGCTTTGTGATGTGTCTTTTTACATCCTGTATGTATTATGTACTTTTATTACGGGCTGAGCTTCTTCAACTGCAGAAATATTTCAATGAGTTCTCTTTGTTTTGAATACACTTTTTAAAACATTAATTCATTTCGAAGTGCACTGGTGTTAACATAAAGCCTCTCAAATGCGTCCCACATTGTACAACTTACATAGTCAATCTTTTCAACTAAGTATTTCACGAGTGTCCAGATCGGCGGGCGTCGGCCATCGCCGCAGACGAAAAGTATAATTTATTACTTTCAATTTATCGTGTTCTCACTTGCGGAACATCCTCTTACCACCCCCCCGTATCCGGCTTCACCCTCTGACACCCCGGGAACCAACAGCTGTGGTTATTATAAGTATCGTGGAGATAATAAGCTGAATGGTAAATATTAGGAATCAACAGAACTGTGCCGTGTAATACAATGCTTGATCTGTTTACAACAGATGGCAGATATTGGAATATTCGGCTAATCAAACTCAAACTCAACTCAAACTCAAACTTAAAGCATTTATTTCAAATAAACCAATTACAGGCCCTTTTGAATTGTCAAAGGGTCGGTCTTGGGTCGGTCAGTCAGAAAAATGAAGCTAGTTGCCCATTCCAAAGCGTAGATCCTGGAGAAGAACGGGCAAGAAACTCCACGGACACTCTTTTAAATCAAATATTTTACATAATATTGGTTACATCGTTCATATTGAAAATGTAGATGTGAGAACAATGTAGAAAGACGTGCACGTTAATATCGAATGTTAATGAAACCGCGAATAATGTGCGCCATTTTGTGATCGTGTCGCTGTGGATGCTGTTGTGGCAGGTTTTGTAGTGAATGTGATTTAGTTTTCATTTAATTAATGTGATTAGCTAAACATGAGTACACTATTGGAACCAAGCTCTATAACGGGCTTGTGCTAGGAGTGTGACGTCATGGGGAAGCGTTCTGGCGTCAGTGTCAAGTGTCACAAGTTATTGTATTTATCTACAGCCATGCCATAAATCCCCCATAAAAGTCTCTGAAACAGTTAGCTTATTGCCAACATTAAAACAGCCAGTGTCATAGTAACCATGGTAACCATAATAGCATCCAAACGGGTGCTTTAATGTTGTACTGAATTTCATAATGCAACTCGTTTTCAAAAAAAGAACATTGTAATGCACGCGCGTTTCACTACAACAGCGCCGTAATTAAAAAAAAGAACTTATTCAAATTCACGTCGTATACTATGACGCCGGCCGCCATGTTCGATACCGAGTATTAGTATTGCAAAAAACTGTTTCAGAACCCTTTATAGAGGATTGATAACATGGATGTAGATAAAGTCTTGTATGCAACTGTACATAATTAGGTATTAAAACACTCATGTGATACTATTATCTCACTCAGCTTCACCTCGTGTGATAAACCCACATTCGTGTTTTAATACCCCTTGTTATACGTCAGTTGCATAAATAACTATTAGTGCACTACCTGTAGCTACTTCCACATAATTATATACTCTGTGGTACCTCGTGCTGCAGATTGACGCACAACATCATGTTAGCGTGTTCTCGTCGATTCCCACGACTAAACAATGGCATTACCCGCTTAGATATAAATGTTGCTTAAAGTTAAATTAATAATGACTAATGTCTACTAAACCATCATTAAATTTTTTGAAGATAAGGTTTTTTAGGGTTCCGTACCTCAAAAGGAAAAAAACGGAACCCTTATAGGATCACTCGTGTGTCTGTCTGTCTGTCTGTCCGTCTGTCATTTATAATTTTAAAATAAATTGTTTTAAAGTTATTTAAGAAAACGACGAAAATTGGCCATCATTCCCCCCTTATCTCCGAAACTACTGAACCTAAAATTAAAAAAAAAAAATACAGAAAATAGTTCTATACCTACGTGTAGATTACAGGAAAAGTTATAAGAAGTTTTTGGTCTTAAATAACATGCTAAATCTCTCAGTATTGTGAGTACAAACTTAAATTTACTGTTGGAATGTATGGGAGAACATGTTTTTCAACTATAATTTCATGTTTGTTCTTGGGATAATTTAATCCCAACTACGGAACCCTTCATTGTGCGTAGTCCGACACGCACTTGGCCGGTTTTTTTTAAGCTTGTCTTTCACAATCATAGTAAACTTGCAAATTAAATGTACGGGCAATTGAAGTTGACATCAATTCGCTCAACAGCACGTTTCCCTGACGCATACGTACAGCGTGACGAATCAAATTAAACACGTCGCGAGTACTGGCGGCTCGCGAGCAAAGAGCGTGTCGCTGCATATTAATACTAACCACCACTGAGAGACAACGAGGACTGTCCGTGTGCTCGAGGAGCGAGGACGTACAAGTTGTTTCATGTAACCTATACGATGTATGCCTTAATGACGTGTGACTGGTTACACGACTACAGAGGGGCAATTCCCGTAATTTTAACAACGTTCGCAATATCATCTCAAGACTCAATCTGTCAAAAATTGTATTAAACGCTATACAATTTTTGACAGATTGAGTCTTGAGATGATATTGCGAACGCTGTTAAAATTACGGGAATTGCCCCTCAGATGTTGTTTTGTTAAGATGCCTTTTCAGTTGGCGTTTTTTTAACATTATGAACACTACTTTTTGATTATTTCGATACTTTTTTAATACGAGTCAATAGCGCCCACCTAGTAACGTTAGATGGCACCCTTATTTTATCAAAAATGATTAACTTTTATTTCATACACACTAAAAAAACATTAATATTATAAATAATTTACATTACGTTAAATTTAATTATTTGTTACATAAAATAAACAATTTTAACTACATCTACTGACATTACGCAAAATGGTTTTACATAATCAGCAATTACCCATTATTATTACCCACCCACGTTGTCCTGTCCAAACAATTAATTCATACAAAACAGGACGTTCACTTTTTCCCGAATTTTCCAATTTTCCCGGCAATTTTTAATTATTTTCTTTCCGTAAGGACCTGATTCGGACTATTACGGACACTTTAAAACAAAATTTGCCAAATCGGTCCAGCCGTTCTCAGGTGAAGCGCTTCCCAAGGAACATCATCTCATTTTTATTATACAGGGTGTAAGTGTACACAGTGGCAATCTTTTAGGGGAACTTTTACTATGAGACTTATTCCTTCTACATCCTACATTTTATAGGTAACCTCTGTGCAAAATTTCAGCTTTCTAAGTTCAAGGGTTTGGGCTGGGCGTTGATGAGTCAGTCAGTCAGTCATATAAATACGTGAATTGTGGTGTACCTCTGAGTACCGATACCTACTCCCTCTAAATCATACAACATACGTTTAAGCGCTCCGCGGTCCTCACTCCAGAGCTGTGCATTCATTGAGCCGTGACAATCATTGGAAGCTGGTCACGGGCGGTCGACCTCGTTATTGTTTTACCACCCTAACTTAATCCAGCTTTAATACTATATATATTTTTGACGTGTTAAACTGTATTTTTAAATTTTAACCAGCAAACAAAAGGAAAAGAGGTAGACCGAAAGAAAAGTGGGTTGATGAAATAATAATAAAAGCCGGTGAAAATTGGATCACAAAAGCAAAGAACAGATAGACGTGGAGCAAAATGGAGGAAGCCTTCACCCGTTGAGGGGTCCACAACGAATGTAAATTAATTAAGCAAACTTATTTGAAAATTGTATTTATATGAAAAAAAAAGAAAAAAAAAACCAACAAAAAAAAATCTAGAAAAAAAAAAGAAAATCTAGAAATTTATATGAATTATTTAGCAATTATTTATTAGATGATTGTAACCTAATGATCATGGATATGAATTGTAATATTTTGTTATTTTATGCATGCACTTATTATGTAATAGTAATCCTTTGATATATTTGTTTTTATAAGTCATTCATATGGAAATAAAGAGGCTATATTATTATTATATAAACTGTATTTTTGGACAATTTACAGCTATCATAGTAAAGTATGGTTGAATGTCACTTGCACGTTATAAACAACAATGTGTAGTAGTATATTTGACAGAGAGACATTGTTAACTTCAGAGAAGTTTAAATTTACTGGAAATTGTTGTCTAAAGTGGTAACGAAATCACGAGCTCAACTGTACGTACCTAGCTGTGGGCGTACATAGCATAGCGGGCCTAATGTGCGGCCGCCTGCTGGCTCCCGTAGCGCGCATTGCTATTGTTGACACGAATTGATGGGTGTCCGAGTGAACGAATCATTTGGTATCGATTCTGATGCAGGGATGATGGATTTTATTGTGTCGAGCTTTTATGCTACTATCCACAAATTACTATGTACATATTATAATTTATACAATCATTTATTTTTTACACATCTACAAGCCGACTAAGAAGAGTTTTGAGCTAAAGACTTTCGAATGCGTAAACCTCAATAAAAGAACGAGATATCTTCAACACTACACTATGTATCACGTAATCGTTTATACGACTCCTAGACCGAGACTCGAGAATTATTGACAGACAAACCAACAAACTTTATAATAGTTGTGAAGCAAGTCAATATCCATAAATGATGTTAAACGTCAGAGGGCCCGAGGTTACCGTGGCGACGGGCGACGCCCCAAGGCGCGAGGCACAAGACGGCGCTCGACCCAAAGCGAGGCGGCGAGGTGGCGGCGGCGAGGCGGGCGGCGAGGCGCGACGCGAGCCGGCTACCTGTTGCCGCACCTGATTAACTCGCGACGATTCAGCTGCCGGAAAAATCTCACCGTGAAAACTGGTGAAATGAGTTTGAGTGAGTGCTCATTCCTGAAGCTAAGGTTGACACTATTAAGGTGAGTGTAGTCGTCGAGCCGCAGTCCCATGCAGTCGTCGCCATCGCACGGATCCGCTAGCGAATATGTAAAGTTGCGTTTTGTAAATATTAATTATTATTTTAAAATAAAACATGCACAGTTGTAAGATAAGTGATTTAGCAATATTATCGTCGCTAAGCCGTGAAAATTGTAACTTGTAGTTTAGAAGCAGGTAGCGAATTTAAAGTTGTAAGTAGTGTTTTAGTAGGTACCTACTGTAGCCTGTAATTACGAAAAAGGTTACTGTTTGCCTTTTTGAAATTGTTATTTAATACGCCATTTTAGATACTAAAACCCAAGTCTTAAAGATCTTAACCCGCCGTAACGCTATACGTCAAAAACCACGAAAAGTGATCATTATTTACATTTCGAGGTTACCACATGGTTTCGCTATTTGCCATATCATAAAGCTTTGCTCAGTTACCATACGTTTGACGACACAGTTGGCACAGTGGTTGAGCGATTGACTGCTGCGCAGCGTGTCGCGGGTTCGATTCCCGCACGGAACAAATATTTGTACGACCTACAAGTATTTGTTCCGAGTTTGGGTGTTTTTCTATCTATAATATGTATGTATTTACAAAAAAAAAAATCTATATAAGTAGTTTATCAGCCATCTCGTTACCATAACACAAGCATTAGGTTGCTTAGCTTGGGACTAGATGGCGTTGTGTGAAATGTCCAAGGATATTTATTATTATTATTTATTATACGTAACAGTAAGACCATGGAAAGTGGCCATACACATAGATTTAAGACCAGATGAATTTAATTATTGTGGCTTAAAATTTTCAAATGCTGAGATTGAAGTATACATATCAAAGTTCCATATATATTTTTCTGGAATTTTCTGGTTGCTCATTTATTTATTTAAGGATTACCAACGAGATACATTACAAAAAAAGCAATAAAAGCATTAAGCTCTCAAAACCGACCATTTCACGACTGCACTCGCCTTAACTGCTCACTTCTGCTAAGTTTTCGGTGAGTTTCTACAGAATAGCTCGTCTGATGTAACATTTACTTAGGTAAGTACTTTTATTTTTTGTAAAAATGTACTAAATAATTATGTTTACTTGCGGTAAGTTTAGATTTGTGGATAGCTTGGGGGTTCTAATGCTAAAAAACCAGCCAAGTGCGTGTCGGACCACGCACAATGAAGGGTTCCGTAGTTGAAACGCATTTATCCCAAAAACAAAAACCATTGGTATCGAAAAAAAACATTTTTCTATGTGATAAAACTACAAATTAATAATTTTCGGACTTTTTCCTTTACTTGTGCTGTGACTCTGTGAGACCTTGCTTCTAGGTCAACGGGAAGTACCCTGTAGCTTTTGATTTATTTGCGAGTGTCAAAATATGTCATATATTGGCCGTATTTTTTTATTGCGTTAACTTAGGAACTTGATTTTTTTTAAACTCCAAGGGACCGTAGACTTACGTATTTGATATTAATTTCAACTTGATACCTCCACGCGTTCCTGAGAAAAAGGGTCTTACAAGCTGACAAACTTCAAAATATTTTTTGTGTGATAAAATTACAAATGAACAATTTTCGGAATTGTTCCTTACTTGTGCTGTAAGACCTTGCTTCTTGCCAAATTTCATGATTCTGGGACAGCGGGAAGTACCCTATAGGTTTTGATTTACTTGCGAGTATCAAAATATGGCGCATAAATGGCCGTATTTTTTTATTGCGTTGACTTAGAAGCTTGATTTTTTTAGAGCTCCAAGGGACTGTAGATTTACGTATTTGATATTAATTTCAACTTGATACCACCACGCGTTCCTGAGAAAAAGGGTCTTGACAGACTGACAGACAGACAGACGGACAACGAAGTGATCCTATAAGGGTTCCGTTTTTTCTTTTTCACGTACGGAACCCTAAAAATACAGTGAAATAGTGGAACTGTCTTCTTGAGTCACACAAAAAGAAGTAGGTACTGGTTTTTAATTAAAAATCACAAGCTCACAAGTTAGAAGAAGTTTCATGCTAGTTATGTATTTTCGTACTTACCTAATTAGATTTTATCAGTTCAATAATATAATCTAACGGGCATTGTTATTACCGTATTGGAATCAAATGCCAAAGTCACCTTTAAAAACCTAGTCTTGGCCAAAACGGACAATCACGGGGTAAATAAATAAATGAATCACACATTGACTGGGTTGTGGAGGTCATATAGGCAGTCGCTTCAAATAAAATAATATACCTACCGGTTAGACTGGAAGCCAAACCCAGTATAGTTGGGAAAAGGCAAGGCACATGATGATGTTGATAAGAATGACACTTTACTGCCCCAATATCCCTAAACTTGTCAAGTTGCATCACGTGGTACTTTATTTCCCACTTCTCCAAAACTCAAAGGACCATTTTCAAAAGAAACAATGCAACAGACTCGTAATCAACGCCTCAACGAGGACCAGAACAAACACTGCTCCTGCGCGTTCCTTTTCCTCTGAATAATGAAGCACTATTCTTTTTCTCTTCACACGACAACGTACAATCAGCCTCACGGACATGCCAATATTTAGAAGCTCCTTTTTCCAGTAAGGGTGGGTTTCGTAGTTCGAGCGATAATGACGTGCGGTTGACCTTACAATCCGAGACAGAGAGAGTTGTCTGCGTCATACCTACATACATACAATACATACAGTTGTCTATAAATCTGTGTTCAGAGCAAATAGTCGCAATGAGCGGAGGTTTGTGGTCGCAGGACGACTCGCTCGCAACTAAATGAGGTTGCTTCACGAAGGTTCTTTTATTTGACGGAAATCGGAGCTTGAAGTACAAGCTGTGATTGTGTTTCTACACGTGCCGAAGTAACGATGGGTCTTCACAGTTTTCAACAAAATATTAAAATAGAAGAGAAAAAGAGAAGAAGAGAGAAAAGAACAATATGAAGACATTGTATCTCATTGTGTGCGGAGGCCTCGTGCTGCTGCACACGCATGCTGCCAACAATATGAACATATTGTGGGGTATCATATAAAAAAAGCACTGTTTGCACAATCTCAAACATTTTTTAAACCGCAAAGTTTTCGAAACTTTCAAAAATATTTTGAAGAAAAAATTTAAAAAAAAATCTGTCCATTTATCTCCGAAGTTTGCATAGAGAAAAATGTGAAATTATTCTATGTGATAGAAGTTTTTGTAAAGAATACTGGAAAAATAAAACGATGTCTCTAAATAGCACACTTTTTCAAAAATCGGAACGGAACCCTCGGCGTGCGAGTCCAACTCACTCTTGACCGGTTTTTTTTTACTGTGTTGTTTAACTAAACCATAATGATCACAAAACATGTTTTAAGACATTTATTTATTTATTAAAACTGTATGCTTAACTAAAAAAAATACTGTACAAAGACGGACTTAATGCCGGAGCCATTTTCTACCAGTCAACCTTAGGGTGATGCAGAGAGAAAACATGGCAGGTGCAACATAAGGGATAGATAACTGGAAACAGAATAAATACTAATAAATACATACATAAATAGATACATTATAAACAAAATAAAGTTTGTCAGGAGAAATAACGAAAGGCAGAGGAGAAAAAGAATCCAACAAATCAGCGCTGCGATGATTTTGCCAACTTTTCACGAATACAGTGTGAGTCTTCATAAAGTGCACAAACTTACGGATGTGGTGCAGACCATAAAACTGAACAACTTTTTCCCGGGGACCAACATCGTAATCGTGAAAACAAAACAGTCGTCCCTTACTAAATTTCAATGCCTACTGGACCAAATGTATGGGACGACTGTTTTTTTTTTTACGATTACGATGTTGGTCCCCGGGAAAAAGTTGTTCAGTTTGATGGTCTGCACCACATCCTTAAGTTTGTGCACTATATGAAGACTCACACTGTATGTTCACGTGCCTTCACTTTGAAAAATAACGGACTGGTTGCCATCCTGATGGCAATGATTTAGTTCGTACCACTGACTGAGGTAAAATTAGATATCTGTCGTGGTTGTAGCCGTGATCATAGTTATATCCCTAGGAATATAGCTATCTACCGTAGTATAGTTATATGAAAGCAGTTCATAACTGTTCTATGATATTAGGAATAATAATTAATTTTTATTATATACAGTTTTCATAATTATAACTATAAATTATTACGGTAGACAGCTTGATCCCTAGGGATGTAACTCTAGCACGGCTCCAACCATCTTTCTGCGACATAATTATAAACCCAATCGCACTCACTGGTATGAAGGCACTGGCGCTCTGGCTTTTCAAACCCTTTACAATCACATGAATTCCTGTGTGGTCCTTGTACCCTTGTAGGCACATTGGTACCCCGCACAGAGGGTTCTTCCTTTTCGCTCGCCAATCCCATTCATTCACTCTTTTTGTGATTTATAGAGGTGACATACATGGAATAATAAAATTATACTTAGGTAATAGCAGAGTCCCGAATTTTTTTTTCGGGTGAATACGAGAATTGCCCAAACTGGATATTTCTACCAAAAATCGCCGAAAACCGAAAACGAAATTTGGTCTGACGCTAGGTACTTAAGTAACAGTGTCATGGATAAACGAATAAAATACTTAATATGAAAATATCTTTGAATTTTATTTCAGTAAAATAAAATAAAACTCCATTAAGAAACCATGGAACAGAAAACATTCTCGTGCTTCAACAAAGGAGAAACTCGACCTCCATCATTTATTAGCAGCACAAAATAATTCCTTTTGAGGAAAATGTTAGTGAGAAAGAAAAATATTTCATAAAATGGTGCTCAACAGAACGATCTGATGATATCCAACCGTCTTGCAAGTTTGCAACCGGACACTTCCGGACTAATATCAAGCATACAATAAAAAAACAAGCTTGTTTAGACCGCTATTGTACCCATAGAATTAAGTAGCAATACATAATAGTTATTTATGCAACTGACGTATAATAAGGGGTATTAAAACACGAATGTGGGTTTATCACACGAGGCGAAGCCGAGTGTGATAATAGTATCACATGAGTGTTTTAATACCTAATTATGTACAGTTGCATACGAGACTTTATCTACATCCATGTTATGAATCCTCTTTAAAAGGTTCTGAAACAGTTTTTTGCAATACTAATACTCGTATCGAACATCGCGACCGGCGTCATAATATACAACGTGCATTCGAATAAGTTCTTTTATACCATTACCCCTCTAAAAAGCTTATTTTATTCACTGAAAACAGTGAATAAAAAGCACTTTTACTCACTGTTTTGATGTTTGAAAATGGAACACACCAATGTATTCGACCACAGATTTAGAGTACCTAGGCTAGATACGGCATGTTATTAGATAGTATGTAAACCGAACGTGTCATCTTTTTTTTACCTACGATAACTTCACCCCAGCCATTTAGTGATGTCCTCAACGTAAACAGAATTCTTTCAATCGCTAAGCATCACTGAGCTAACAGACTTTTTTTAGTACGAACAGTCGAACATGCAGGGCACGCTTGGTCGTGGCTTGCCGTATCTAGTGTAAGTGTAATCTTTGTATTCAACCTATATCGATGTGTTCTAAATTCAATTTGATTGGTCGACATTTTCGACAAGGAGTTTAGCATTAGAATAAAAACTGTTTTGTGTTCTTTGCTGTCCTTAGTAAATTGGCGCTATTTTGAATACTGTAAGTTGTACGAACACAAAGTTTAGTGTTACTTTAATCTTTAATTTTGTGATTGTTTAGTGTTGTTCTAATCGATTCAAAATGCATTCTAGTGATGAAGATGTGTTAACACCTGAGTTTATGAAAGAGAGGGCGGCCGATATAGTGGAAAACTTGCTACCTAAAAAATCACGGCTAGTTTACATCAAAGCCAATTTAACTTTCCTTTTTCTACATTATATGTCTATTTTCACTTAAATCTTTCTTTTTCTCGTAGTCATGGTATAAAGTATAGTATGCAACTCTTGAATAAAACGGATTTATATCGAGGGCCATGAATCACTCGCGTCGCTCAGGATTCTAACACTTGAATCACTCGCTACGCTCGTGATTCAATCATCATGAATCACTCCCTACGGTCGTGATTCAATCTCTAGAATCCTTCACTAGCTCGTGATTCATCTATGGCCCTCGCTTTAAATCCGTCCTTTATTCACTAATTGCATAATATACTATTTTTAAATTACGGCGCTGTTGTAGTGAAACGCGCGTGCATTACAATGATCTTTTTTCGAAAACGAGTTGCATTATGAAATTCAGTACAACATTAAAACACCCGTTTGGATGTTATTATGGTTACCATGGTTACTATGACACTGGCTGTTTTAATGTTGGCAATAAGCTAACTGTTTCAGTTTTATAGAGGATTTATAGCATGGGTGTAGATAAAGTAGTATATCTAATCCATCTATCAACTTTTTATTGAATTCCGATTTAAATAATGACAATTCAAATACAACAAGGCAGAATGTAAACTGCTTTAAATAATTATATGCATACGTAATACCTAGTTATTATTAATTAAGTGTTTAGTCTTTAAGACGGTTGCTAGGACCAGCGCGCGGAGCCGCGGGCGGCGATATAACGAGCCTTTGAAACAATAACAATAAATAACAAATAAATAGCGCTAAAAGCTTTCCATTAGAGAGGGGCAATGCCCTTGATAATATCCGCCGTATCCGAAACAAAAAACATTTGAATTGTAATGTTGCTGTAGCTGCTTCTAAACAGTTAAGCTTATTGAAGCAAATACATGTTGGCAATAGGTAAGTCGAATAAATATTATTACAAAGAAAGACAAATCGTTTTCCCTTTTTTTACAAATTCAGATAATTTTTAGGGTTCCGTACCTCAAAAGGAAAAAACGGAACCCTTATAGGATCACTTGTTTGTCCATCTGTCTGTCTGTCTGTCTGTCAAGACCGTTTTTCTCAGGAACGCGTGGAGGTATCAAGTTGAAATTAATATCAAATACGTAAGTTTGTGGTTTCTTGAATTCCTAAAAAACTCAAGCTTCTAAGTCAATGCAATAAAAACATACGGCCATTTATGCGACATATTTTGATACTCGCAAGTAAATCAAAACCTATAGGGTACTTCCCGTTGACCTAGAATCATGAAATTTGGTAGGAATTAAGGTAAAAGGAAAGAATTGTTAATTTGTAATTCTATCACATAAAAAAAATGTTCAAGTCTGTCAGTCGGTCAAGACCCTTTTTCTCAAGGACAGGTGGAAATATCAAGTTGAAATTAATATATAATACGTAAGTCTATTGTCCCTTAGAGTTCTCAAAAAATCAAGCGTCTAAGTCAACGCAATAAAAAAAGGATGGTATTTAAAAGTACTTCAATTTATTCCTATTTCATTTACCTAATTTTGCCTGTGTTCCACCAAATATACTGAATGTGCACCAAAATATGTTCATTAAAATATGTCATAACGAGCATCTATTGGATATGGCGCTCGGCGGCCGCTGCCGTGGCACCGCTCGCTTCGCTCGATCGCCGTCGCGCGTTAAGGGTCACTGTTCTAACCTAACCTAACCTAACCCAAATGATTCTAACCCAAATGATTCACCAATGTGAAGTTTCGGACGCGCGGGTGTTTTGTGTAACATTCAGGAATATTTGGTGCACGATCAGTATTTTGATGTACGGATAATATTTTTGGTGAACACAAAAATATTATCCATAAAAAAATACGGCCATTTTGCGACACATTTTAACACTCGCAACTGTCGCAAGTTAATCAAAACCTATAGGGTACTTCCCGTTGACCTACAATGATGAAATTTGGCAAGATGCAAGGTCTCTCAGCACAAGTAAAGGAAAAAGTCCAAAAATTGTGAATTTGTAATTTTTTGACATAAAAAAATTTTTTTTGGGATCCAATGTTAAGTTTGTTTTTTAACCGACTTCAAAAAGGAGGAGGTTCTCAATTCGTCGGAACCTTTTTTTAACAACAATTAAACAATTAACGTCCCTGCATCAGGAAAAGCAATATTTTGTAAAACGTGATGAGCAGTTGACATTGGGTTATTGTAACTTAGATAAATTACAAACTGACCCACTAAAAAGTGAAAAATAAAACTTTTTTACAAAAAACAAAACCGACTTCAAAAAAAACACTACAAAGTGAAAAATAACTTTAATTTCGGAAGTCGGTGTCTTTGGATCTGTATTTTAGGTATTTGCCCCCGACTTCCGAAATTAAAGTTATTTTTCACTTTGTAGTGTTTTTTTTGAAGTCGGTTTTGTTTTTTGTAAAAAAGTTTTATTTTTCACTTTTTAGTGGGCCAGTTTGTAATTTATCTAAGTTACAATAACCCAATGTCAACTGCTCATCACGTTTTACAAAATATCGTGTAGTCGGATATGATTCAGATTCAAGATCACTAGATCTTGAATCTGAATCATATCCGACTCTATCCGATAAATGAGTGTTCGACTTCACATCACTATGGTTAGATCCGCCTCTCGCACTGAGCACGTCTAGCACTACGTATTTTATTTTTCTTCCTAACCCCGACGCACGGAGCTACCATTTAAAAAAATCCTTGAAAAGAGGATTCTCCTGCAGGTATTTGTAGAGGATTCTCCTGCAGGTATTTGTAGAGGATTCTCCTGCAGGTATTTGTAGAGGATTCTCCTGCAGGTATTTGTAGAGGATTCTGCTGCAGGTATTTGTAGAGGATTCTCCTGCAGGTATTTGTAGAGGATTCTCCTGCAGGTATTTGTAGAGGATTCTCCTGCAGGTATTTGTAGAGGATTCTCCTGCAGGTATTTGTAGAGGATTCTCCTGCAGGTATTTGTAGAGGATTCTCCTGCAGGTATTTGTAGAGGATTCTGCTGCAGGTGTTTGTAGAGGATTCTCCTGCAGGTATTTGTAGAGGATTCTCCTGCAGGTATTTGTAGAGGATTCTGCTGCAGGTATTTGTAGAGGATTCTGCTGCAGGTATTTGTAGAGGATTCTCCTGCAGGTATTTGTAGAGGATTCTCCTGCAGGTATTTGTAGAGGATTCTCCTGCAGGTATTTGTAGAGGATTCTCCTGCAGGTATTTGTAGAGGATTCTCCTGCAGGTATTTGTAGAGGATTCTCCTGCAGGTATTTGTAGAGGATTCTGCTGCAGGTATTTGTAGAGGATTCTCCTGCAGGTATTTGTAGAGGATTCTCCTGCAGGTATTTGTAGAGGATTCTGCTGCAGGTATTTGTAGAGGATTCTCCTGCAGGTATTTGTAGTTTCTGCTCCACTTTAACTCAACAGACTTTCACTAGACGCATAATTAAATGTTTGTTATTAAAATTATAAGAATATCATGCTAATTATCATCTGCATAGTTTTTTTTCTCAAATGTACGTTGAGGTTGGCTTCCAGTCTGACGGTGCAGATGAATACAAGTATTTGTCATGGAGCGACTGCCTATCTCATACCTGACCTGCAAGACCTGGCAGCTAGTAAAAACTCAAACTATATAATTACTTAAATTAAACCATTTACGGGTACTTTTGAATTGTCAAAAGAGTCGCTCAGTCAGACAGATGAAGCGCATTCCAATGAGTAAGCATTCATGCAAAAGTTATCACATAGATCACAAAAGTTATCACATAGATCACAAAAGTTATCACATAGATCACAAAAGTTATCACATAGATCACAAAAGTTATCACATAGATCACAAAAGTTATCACATAGATCACAAAAGTTATCACATAGATCACAAAAGTTATCACATAGACCACAAAAGTTATCACATAGATCACAAAAGTTATCACATAGATCACAAAAGTTATCACATAGATCACAAAAGTTATCACATAGATCACAAAAGTTATCACATAGATCACAAAAGTTATCACATAGATCACAAAAGTTATCACATAGATCACAATTATTATGACTTCGTTTTTTTTGTTAGATATTTATAAATAAATTTTTAACGAGCACACGGTTGAGAACTGATAACGATTGTATGAAACTCAGTAAAGTTCTAATGAGTTCACAAAATGTCTTAAAAAGAAAAACTTCAACAACCTACACTCGACTGCAGCACGCACTGACAGAAGGACCGCTTTGTTACAAGTTTCACAGCTAAGAAGGCTGTTTGAAAAGTTGTCGTTTGTCTGCAAAGTAAAGTATATTTCTGTGAAATTAAAAACGTAGTTAATGTTGCTTTTAACCGCAACAGTAGCTACTAAACAGTACTTCAAACCGCAACAGATAAGTATTCGTGAAGCTGGCACACACAGCTAACTGCTCACACAAAACACGTAACACCACGCAGCTGTACCCGTACTGCGCCACATTTGGCCAGTGATGGGTAAGTCGCGAGGCGAGCCTGCTGCCATCAACTGGGCACAGATCCAGACTCCAAGCTGCTACTAAGAAGTTCTCTGTGAATTCATTTATTTATTTGCACGGAGTACACCACAGAACAGATAAAGAAGTCCTCTTTATCTGTTCTGTGGTGTACACACAGTTGCAGGCTATGACTAGGCATGGCCCTGTTGGGCGCAGCCAGTATTATTACATTTAACTTATAGCTAGGTTTTACTTAAAGTTAAAGTAGATATACGATACCTTTTTTTTTTTTTCTAAGGATGGGTAATCATCAAATAACTTCTCCCGCTCTGGGTGGAGCGGAAGGGCGTGTCAGACTTTTACTGACTAAAACCCACCCGTGTTCCTTCAGTTGCCTATGCCAGGGCCACGGTATCTTTTTTAAAATACCCGCGACCCCAGCGGCATCGGCCCTATTGGACCCTCTTTTGCTGACATCTCTTTGAGGTGCGCGTGGAACACAACGCGCCGTCGACCCGGGCCTGGTCCTTACCGCACGGCAACCCCCTAACCACCGTCCGCAGGCCCGCGCCTACGGTGGCCGGACATCGCCCCGCGATTCCCGCCGCCCAGGGCGTCTCCTGCGGCGACTGAGGGCGTGAGGCTGCCTCTCCCTCACGCATTCCGCCTCCTCCTTCGCGAGCATTACTGCTTCGCAATGATACCTTAGATTATGGTAGATATTACTTCAACTATTTACAGTGTAAACAATTGGTATGGTTGGCCAATAAAGGAAAAATAAAATAATATATTGCATACAGTACTAGATAATGTGAGGGGTTCGTGGCTAAGATGAGGAGCTCGAGACTAAGTAATAACAGCCGCAATGGTCGATCCATCAGGTTAAGCTACGTTTGCCGGGGTTGGTCAGTGGATGGGTGACTATCTTTACATACCGAGACTCCTTCGTGCCTCGGAAAGCACGTTAAGCTGTTATTCGTGGATCTTTGACAGTCGTAACGGGTCGTCAGAAGCCCGAAAGTCTGACAACCAGTCTGACCAAGAGTTACTGGGTTGTGGAGGACAGTAAGCAGTCGCTCCATTTAAAATACTGGTATTCAGCTGCATCCGATTAGACTGGAAGCCAACCCCAACATAGTTGGGAAAAGGCCAGGCAGATTGATTGACAGTACTAGATAGATGTTGGGAATCGAACCCAACAAGGCACTCTGCATGCGGTCTACACGCGCAGGCAGCGTGATCATCGCGTCATCGGCAAGCTGAGGCGCAATGTTAGCGCGGGGAGCAATAAAAAGCGGACTGTATCAAAAATAAGGCTGGTATATTGCCGTCTACGATCACAGATATAACTTCCCGGACAAAGAATTAATAATGAAGATCTTATAGCGAGGAGTGTCGTCCGTCACGGTGGAGTCCGTGAACGCGAGTGGTCATCGGGCCGAGCCGTGTCGCCGCCGCGCCGCGCCTCAGCTTGCCGATGACGCGATGATCACGCTGCCTGCGCGTGTAGACCGCATGCAGAGTGCCTTGTTGGGTTCGATTCCCAACAATAGATAATATCCCAACATCCATTATCTTTAAAGGTACTTGTTCTCTTACCTACTTACTCAGTTGTTACTAATAACATAAATTAATGACTTGGATACTTACTTCATAAAACTTAGGATGTTAAAACATTTCTAGGTAGCAAAGTCAAAGCAGCTATTACTGAGCAGTTCTCAATAAAACAAAAAGAGATGAAAATACACTTAGACACGCACGCATAAACACGCTTCGCGTACTGCGAGTGCAAACGCACACATAGACACACTTCACGTACAGCGAGTGCAATGCAAGCACATACATAGATATGTGCTTGCATTGCACATATCTTGTTGTGAATGTAAAGACTACGTGGATCATTGTTTTTTATTTATTTTATCCTTTTCTCAGTTTTAGTTATAGTCTGACAGATTGAGTAATTTATGCGGCCTACCCGCCGCCCCGCCTTTCTTTGGTATTGTTCGTCGAATCGTTAAGCTCCTTAAGTTTTGAGTTGAGCTGCACGATTACTGACAAATGCGTGCACTGACTGGACAGGTCCACTCAATCTGTGTGGTTCTTTCATCAAAAGACCATTTCAGACTGCAATCTACATGGTCTTCACATGATCTGACCAAGATTATGTCTGGACTTTAAAAGAGACTGTGACCTCTGAGTTTGTTTCGGCGTTTCTTCTCAGAGTAGTCAGATAGAAAACGTCGAACTCATCTAGTTTAAAAAAAAATATGTTTGACGTGTAAAAGTGTTTGTACAAACCTACTTACAGAAAATAAATCATTTATCATTTATGCTTCGCGTACAGCGAGTGCAAACGCACACATAGACACACTTCACGTACAGCGAGTGCAATGCAAGCGATACATAGATATGCATTGCGTACAGCAAGTGCAAGCGCACACATAGACAAACTTCACGTACAGCGAGTGCAATGCAAGCGATACATAGATATGCATCGCGTACAGTAGGTGCAAACGCACACATAGACACACTTCACGTACAGCGAGTGCAATGCAAGCGATACATAGATATGCATTGCGTACAGCAAGTGCAAACGCACACATAGACACACTTCACGTATAGCGAGTGAAATACAAGCAAAAACATAGATATGCTTCGCGTACAGCGAGTGCAAGCGCACACATAGACACACTTCACGTACAGCGAGTGCAATGCAAGCGATACATAGATATGCATCGCGTACAGCAAGTGCAAACGCACACATAGACACACTTCACGTATAGCGAGTGCAATGCAAGCAAAAACATAGATATGCTTCGCGTACAGCGAGTGCAAGCGCACACATAGACACACTTCACGTACAGCGAGTGCAATGCAAGCGATACATAGATATGCATCGCGTACAGCAAGTGCAAACGCACACATAGACACACTTCACGTATAGCGAGTGCAATGCAAGCAAAAACATAGATATGCTTCGCGTACAGCGAGTGCAAGCGCACACATAGACACACTTCACGTACAGCGAGTGCAATGCAAGCGATACATAGATATGCATCGCGTACAGCAAGTGCAAACGCACACATAGACACACTTCACGTATAGCGAGTGCAATGCAAGCAAAAACATAGATATGCTTCGCGTACAGCGAGTGCAAGCGCACCCATAGACACACTTCACGTACAGCGAGTGCAATGCAAGCGATACATAGATATGCATCGCGTACAGCAAGTGCAAACGCACAGTCGCACACATAGACACACTTCACGTATAGCGAGTGCAATGCAAGCAAAAACATAGATATGCTTCGCGTACAGCGAGTGCAAGCGCACACATAGACACACTTCACGTACAGCGAGTGCAATGCAAGCGATACATAGATATGCATCGCGTACAGCAAGTGCAAACGCACAGTCGCACACATAGACACACTTCACGTATAGCGAGTGCAATGCAAGCGCATACATAGATATGCTTCGCGTACAGCGAGTACAAGCGCATTTGTTTGAGGTCTCCGTACGTACGTACGCGTCTCAGTGTGTGTGCGCCGGCTTCCGCTCGTTGTCTGGAGCCGACCTTCTGCACCGATCCGTTTTGTGACGTCGCTCTACCCGTTAGTTAACGCAGTTCGCTAATTACTAAAAGAGAAGCCATCTTTTAATTAGTCCCTAGTTTACCAGCACCGTCTGTGTGAACACTTCTGCAGATACAAGTAACGTGAAGCTAGTGCCTCATGCTGCGGAGCTTTTTGCAGGCTTCATTAAGAGATAGATTATGTCATGTGCTTTACATAACATAGTATAATCAATCAGCCTATAACGTTCCCACTGCTGGGACACAGGCCTCCTCTCGGTGAGAGGGAGTGGGCCGTAATCCACCACGCGGGTCCATTGTGGGTGTCAGATGTCACACGTCTTCGAATGTTTTGGTTCCAGGACACGCCGGTTTTCCTCATCACTATGTTTTCTTTCACCGTTTTGAAGTGGTGATGAAATAATTTACACAAACTAAAGCGTCTGTCAGGGTTCAAACCTACGACCTACAGCTCATAAGTCGCGGCCGTTACCACTGTGCCACCACTGCTCCCTGGGCCAATGTCAAATTCAAATTCATTTATTTGCCTTTTTATTAATTTGTCAACGTCGAAATCATTGACGAAGGTCATTGTGCGGAAAGCTAAAATATAATACGAAATACTTGAAGTGTTTCATTAGTGCGGAACTTGTTTCTTAAATCTATGGTCCGGAACGAACAAACCATGCTTGCACGGCTTTTACTCTTCATTAAACGTTATTTCTGCCAAAAACCTTATTTCTTTTAGTAAGTTAAACGACGTCGTCTGTACGCCTCACATATGATTTACATTCCAATCCATTACGCCATGAGTGGCCTCGTGGCCGACTCTCGCATAAAACTGGCGGTCAATGTATTACGCACGTTTGCCTTTACACGCGTCGTATATTTTGAGATATATTACATTAGCTGATTAATATCGGGATCCTTTTTTTTTTTTTTTTTTTTTTTTTTGAGGGTGGGAAATCATCAAATAACTTCTCCCGCTCTGGGTGGAGCGGAAGGGCGTGTCAGACTTTTACTGACTAAAACCCACCCGTGTTCCTTCAGTTGCCTATGCCAGGGCCGCGGTAACCCCTTCGGACAATCCGCGACCCCAGCGGCGTCGGCCCTATTGGACCCCGTCACTTGCTGACATCTCTTTGAGGCGCGCGTGGAACACAACGCGCCGTCGACTCGGGCCTGGTCCTTACCGGACGGCGAGCTACCCGCTGCTCACCGTCCGCAGGCCCGCGCCTACGGTGGCCGGAAATCGCCCCGCGATTCCCGCCGCCCAGGGCGTCTCCTGCGGCGACTGAGGGCGTGAGGCTGCCTCTCCCTCACGCGTTCCGCCTCCTCCTTCGCGAGCATCACTGCTTCGCAGAAGGAGGTGACGGCCTCCCATGCACTCTCGCTCCGCACCATGGCCTGGACCAGGCTCGGACGCGAGAGATCGCCGCCGCCGATCGCCTCCGTGAGAACACGGCGGTGCTCTGCCCAAGCCGGGCAGACCTCCACTGTATGCTCCACCGTGTCCTCCGGGCGATCCACACAATGATAACACCCGGGCGTTTCCTCCCGCCTTATGCGAAACAGGTACCTCCCGAAACAACCATGTCCGGTGAGGACCTGCGTCAGGCGGAAGGTGAGGACGCCGTGGCGCCTCTCTAACCACTCCTCAAAGAGGGGACTTATCGCCGCAATTGTGGCGTGCCCAGCGCTGGGTTGCGACAGTCGCGCTCTCCATGCCGCCATGAGATCCCGCCGGAGCTCTGTCCGCTGTACCGTGATTTCTCGCGGCAGCGGAGTTACGCCCCGGCGCTTCGCCTCCTCGCGCCACTCCCACACGTGCGCGAGGACCTTTGCCTCCAGATCCCACGGCGGCAATCCGGCAAGGAGGCTCGCCGCCTCCCGGGAGACCGTGCGGTATCCCCGGACTAGCCGGATGGCCATGACCCTCTGGGACGCGTTCAACCTGCCGGCTGGTCCCAGCCTTAGGGAACGCGCCCACACCGGTGCTCCGTAAAGGGCCATGGACCGCACGACCCCCGCGTAGAGCCTCCGGCAGGAGGCGTTTGGACCCCCCAGATTGGGCAGGAGCCGCCTCAAGGCAGCCCCAGCCCGTGCCAGTCTGGGAGCCAAACGTCGGAAGTGCTCCACGAAGTTCCACCGGCTGTCGAGGACGAGTCCCAGGTACTTCATCGTCGACCCGACTCCGATGTGAACCCCTCCCACCGTTATTTCGGAACCCGACGGTGGCGCATTCCGAGGACCATGAAAACACATGGCCTCAGACTTGTGCAAGGCCACCTCGAGTCCCAACTGCCGGATCCTCTCCACGACTATCGCAACCCCGCGTGTCGCTAGTTCAGCCGCCGCCTGGTGCGACCTCCCCTGCGCCAGGACCAGCGTGTCGTCAGCGTAACATACTACGCTGACGCCGCTAGGGAGGTCGGCGCGCAGCACCCAGTCGTAACCGATGTCCCACAGATGCGGCCCCAAGACCGATCCCTGTGGGACACCGCACGACATCTCTCGCCGGTTCCACTCTCCCTGATGACCGGGGTAGATGACGGCCCTGTCCGTCAGATAGGCCTCGACCACCCGACAGAGGTAGGTCGGCATCCGGTGATACCGCAATGCCTCCCTGATGCAACTCCAGGGCAGGGTATTAAAGGCGTTGGCGATGTCTAGGGACACCGCCAAGACGACCCCACCCCGGGCCACTGCATCCCCCGTCGTGAGGGCTCGCACGCGCATGATGGCGTCCACCGTAGAGCGCCCCTTGCGGAAACCAAACTGGCTCTCCGCCAAATCCGGCCCCTCCTGCACCAGCCACCCGACGAGGCGGTCTGCAATTACTCTTTCAAAGAGCTTGCCCACCTCGTCGAGCAGCACGATGGGCCGGTAAGCGGACGGAGAGTCCGCAGGGCGCCCCGGCTTCTTAATGAGGACCAGTTTCCCCGTCTTCCAGCGAAGTGGGAACTGGCCCCTCTCCAAGCATGCGCTTAGGAGCCCCCCTAGTCGAGGCCCGAGAGCCCCAAAGGCCAGAACCCAGGCTCTTCCAGGTAAGCCGTCGGGTCCTGGGGCGGTATTTTTGGCACTGAGCCTACGTACCGCCGCTCTCAACTCTACCTCGGTCACTTCCGGAGCATCAACGTCGTCGTCGGTGTCGTGGTCCGCAGCGGGCACCGCATGAGGCGGAGCCATAGGCGGGGGAGTATGTTCCCCTCGCGAAGGGAACAGAGCGCTCACCACGTCCTCCACGAGCTCGGGCCGGAGACTCTGCGTCAGCGGGGGCGCCCATGGGCGGAGTTTCTCCCGCACCATCTTGTAGGGGCGCCCCCATGGGTCTCTGTTCAGAGTCTCCAGCGACTCCTCGCGGCCCAGATCCCTGGACCGCAAGATCTCCGCTCGGAGGGCGGTCTTCGCCGCTCTGTACCCCTCGTACAGCTCCGCCTGAATGGCTTCCGTATCCGGAGGGCGGATACGGAGCCTGCGGTGCCTGGTGTACAGGCGTCGCGCGGCGACGCACGCCTCGCGCAGAGCCGTCAGCTCCGGCGACCACCAATACACCTGGCGAAAGGCGCGACTGGACTGGACCCGGGGCATTGCCACGTCGCACACCTCGGACATGGCCTCCCGGAACCACTCCGCCTCGTCGTTGATGTCGGCAGGCCTGTCCGGTGGTGACACCCAGGCCTGCACGATCGAGGCTTCCAGGAGGAGCTCCCGGTCCAGCTTCTTCAGCGCCCACCGCGGACCACTCGGGGCCTGTCGTACCGGCGCGCTCGAGGTATGGGCGGAGACATCAAACCGGATGTACCGGTGATCGGAATAGGTCTCCACCCCCTCCATGACGCGCCAGTCAACCACGTGCGGCAGCAGAGCGGGGCTGGCGAACGAGATGTCCACCACCGACTCGCCCCGCATCCGCACACACGTGGGGACAGAACCCCGGTTTAGGACGACCAGGCCTGTCTCCAGAGCCCAGTCCTCCACCATCCTGCCCCGTGTGTCCGTATACCGGGAACCCCAAGCCACATTCTTGGCGTTGAAGTCCCCGAGGACAAGCACGGGAAGGGAACGAAACCCGACGACGACGGTTTTCAACTCCGCAAGGGAGTTGTGGAACTCGGCGAGAGTTCGGTTCGGGGAGAAGTATGTCCCCACCACGACAATCCCCCCGAACCGTGCTGCGACGCAACCCTGTCCCTTCTTGACGGCTTCAAGGGACAGGGTACCGGCGGCGGCCGACGAAATGAGGGTCACTGAGCCGCTCAGGTCCTCCACCCAGTAATCACTGGGCGGGACAAAGTACGGCTCAGCGACCACGGCGATGTTAATCGACCACTGCGCCATGCTCTGGAGCAACAGATCCTGAGCGGCGGCGCAGTGGTTGATGTTCGCCTGGAGGAGGCGTAATGGGGCCACTACTGGCATTCCATTTCAGCCCCCTCCTGAGCCCCCTGTGAGGGCTCCGCCGCAGTGGGTACGGCGGCGACGGCAGTGGGGGCGGCAGCGACGGCGGCGCCTGTGGCGACGGCTGCGGCGGTGACGGCGGTAGAGGGGGCGGAGGGCTTGCCCTTGCCCCGGGCTTTCGTGGGTGGACCACAGCCCTTGCTTCCAGCCCGGTGATCGGCCGGCTTGCCAGCTGCCGCACACAGGTAGCAGTGCGGCGTGGCATTGCACGAGCCGGCCTTGTGACCGGGCTGACCACAGCGGAAGCAATTACTGCTGCGGTCCACCTCCGAGGTGCATTTGGCTCCCACGTGGTTGCCCACTTGGCAACGGAAGCACCTCAGAGGTCTGGGTTCCAGCAGTTTTACCCGCGTGGAATCCCAGCCCACCTGGAGTCTCGGGCCCTCCCCAACGATTTTGTTGGCCGCCGATACGGGGCAGCTCACCGTAACGGCTCGCAACCCCGTGGAGTCTGGACGGATGGTGCCTACCTTCACCTGCTCGAAGGCGCACCCCCCAGTCTTGACCACGGCGGCCACAACTTCCCCCTCCGTCACGGAGTCGTCCAGACCCAGGATGCGCATGTCAGCGCACTTGGCGGGTCTGGACACTCGGGCTTCGTCCGCATTTAAGGACGCCCTAAGCCTTTCGGCCAGAGCGTCAGCGGTCGGGCCACTGGCCGCACCGGGGATCTCGAGCATACGAGCCCCAGTCGCCGTGACCCTAATACGCATGCCCTTAGTGACCCCGATCTCCTCCAGGTTCACCGCCGCCCGCGCCTTGGTGAGCACGTCGCGGTAGGACACGCCCTTCTTCTCCGCTTCCGGCTGTAGTGTGATCACTACAGCTGCGGACTTTGGGGCGCGCAACCTCGCCGCGACGCTTCGCTCCTTGCGCCGTCGCCGCCTCTCCTTCCGCTTGGCCGCCCTTGCCGCCTTGCCCTCCTTCTTCTTCTCCCCGGCTACCTGCCATTCGGCGTCAGCCGGAGGAGATTTAGAAGGCGGGGGCGGCCGCGTCGTCGTCGCCGCCACAGCCGGGGCCTTCTCAGGCGCCTTAGCAGGCGCCTTCGCAGGCGCCTTCGCAGGCGCCTTTGCAGGAGCGGCCCCGTCCTTCGCCTGCCCCGCTGACCCAGGTTTGGGCGTGGCAGCCGTGGCGGCGTACGATGCCGCCTTTGGCTGGCCCGAGGCCTGCCGGCTCGCCGCCAGCGGGGGCCGGAGGACAATGCCCTCCAGGACAGAGAACCGGCTGTTAAACGCAGCCAGTTCCTTCCGCACCAGGGTCAGAAGTCTGTCCTCTGCGGGCCCAAGCCCGCTCTGCCCCTGCTGCGCCCCCTCCTGCGGCACCTTTTGAGGGCCGGCTTCGCGGAGCCTGGCCAGGTCCGCTCGGAGCTCCTCATTCTCCTTTCGGAGAAGCTCCATGGCGGCTGTCAAGCGGGCGACCTCCGCCCGCATTTCGGACATACCGTCCGACGGAGGCCCTTGAAGCAGAGCCTCCGCTGCCGCCATAATGGAGGCCTTGGCTACGGGTATGGCCTTGTCTTTAGAAGACTGCTTCTTCTTCAAAGCCACACCCTTTACTGCCGCGGCCACGACCTCCTCGAACCTGGCCCGCTCCGAGTTGGAGCCACCAGTGGCGTCCGACTCATCGCCAGACGCCTCGATGGCGCTCCCCTCGGCCGACGCAACTGAGCCGTCCACCAGTACGGTGTTTGCTCGGCCCTTGCTCTTTTTCCGGGTCCACCCTAGGCCCCGGCGAGCATACTTAGGGGCCGAGCCCTTTCCGCCATCCGACGAAGACCCCTGGGCATCCCCCGGATTCGACTCCACATTCCGCTTCAGGAAGGCACTCCTACCAGCGGCTGCCACCAATACGCACTGCGGGCTCTTAAAAGAGCCCTTCGCGCCCTTCGCTCCCGATGCGGCGTCAGACTCCGACCCCGCATCACTCCTCTCCTTCTCCTCTTCTCGTCTTAGGGTGTTTTTCAAAAAATTTTCCATTGTTGAATATCGGGATCCTGCAACCTAAATAAACTTTAGTATGGTATCAATGGTCGCAATGAGGGTTACTTGATATGATTCAATTAAGGGCCGACGGTTAGTTTGGTCCTTAGGGACGTCCGGGAAAAGGTTCTACTAATATAACCTGTTTATATCTACACACATGGATACAATATGTTCTTTCATGAGAATATTACTAGGTACGTTTTCTATTTTATCTATTAAATGACCAACAAATAACATTTATTTTGCTTAGCACGTACGTTGCAAGCTTCAATAATTTCAATTTCAGGTCACAATCATATTCTATCTCTGTCAATCATTTGAAGTTGACAGAGACATCATGATGTTTTAAATACCTTTGGTGCAAAATGTATAGTGGTTTGTGGTGCAAAAGGGTCCATAGTGTTTTATGACGTTGTCTTTACACATTATTGCGTTACAACAAATGGCTAACATTAATGTCCCCGTAACATTTAGTACCAGGCGCACAGCATATGACAGGAGGTACGGTCGTAGCCAGTGGCTCGAGAGAAACTTTACACTTTACAGTACAATAACAGTCGTGGTGCGTACTTTATTTTACACCAGTGCACTATGCTTCTATGCGGCCCGCGTTGTGAAGGTCTTTACTCGGTACATAAAGTTTTAAAGCGTGAAATCCACTGTCTCCTTGACTACAATAGACTTTATTATTTGAAAGGAAAAGTGCCGAGATGCTCTCTATCACTGGAAACTATGTTTGAAAGCGTTCTTAGTTACAAATTAAAGCGCATGTGACCGAGGGATTTTGCTTTCTTCTCAATAACTCGATCTAAAACATTTTTCTTGCAGTACATACTTACTACACTTATTATGAGAAACTACCTATTTCATAATAAATAAGCTTTTTATAACTCAAACTCAAAGCATTTATTTCAAATAAACCAATTACAGGCACTTTTGAATTGTCAAAGGGTCGGTCTTGGGTCGGTCAGTCAGAAAAATGAAGCTAGATTGCCCATTCCAAAACGTAGATCCTATGGAGAAGAACGGGCAAGAAACTCCACGGACACTCTTTTAAAATCAAATATTTTACAAAATATTGGTTACATCGTTCATATTGAAAATATACATGTGAGAACAATGTAGAAAGACGTGCACGTTAAAAGCGTCCGTAATAAAAAAAAAGATAAAAACTAAAAACAACTAAATTAAAAAATAAAAATAAGCCGCGGCAGCTAAGAGACGACCAGTCCCAACTGACGGCGCCCGTTCACGAACATGACGCATGGATCAGCACCAATTAGCTCAACCATTTTGAAGGGAACTTAATGATCCAACACACACGCCACCACCAGCGAGACATTTGAGTGAGCATGACATACTCTCAACCGCCAGGGCACATTCAAGTCAGTGAAAGACGAACCCAGTAAAAGATAGCTTTATATTAGCTACATAGTGCTCACACATGTGCTATAACACTACGTTTGTACCATAAAATATCTATCAATACTTCAGGAGAAAATAACATTTTGAATCTTGTGCAAGTGGTAGGTATTTTAAACTCGTGACTGTACTTTGAATAAACCCATGTCCTACCGAATCGGCTCCCATCCCGTCGCCAGCTAACTTTGGAAGTAGACGCAGCTTTATAGCTTGTTTTATGACTTAGTTCTGATCCCATAGCCGGAGAATTTGGGAGAAAACTTGCGGTTTAGCTGAGTTCAGTCTCAAAACATGTCCATTTGAAACCGTCGTATGCAGAAACTTCACTGAAAATTTAAAAGACAACGCACTAACAACTTTTGTCTGTGAATAGAGTGCAGCTACATCATACAATAACATTCTTGTGACAGCGCGGGGCCGGAGATGAAGCGCTTTATTGTTTTTAGGGTTCCGTACCAAAATGGTAAAAAAAGAACCCATAAGGTGCGACTCAGTCTGTCGGTCTATCTGTCACAGCTAGATATCTCAAGAACTACTAATGCTATCAACTTGAAACTTGGAACAGTTTTAAATGACGTTTACCCAAGTATTTTGCAAATAAGAAAAAAGAAAAATATTTATATTTTTTTTGCAACAGGGACTGAAAGGTGTTCTTAAAAATTCAAAGTGGGGCTACTAGGGCATGTGGGGTATCATATAAAAGAGCGCTGTTTGCACATTCTTAAACATTTCTTTTATTTTTTTAGGCTGCATAGTTTTCGACTTTTGATGAAAAATGTAAAAAAAATACCGTTCCCCCCCTTATCTCCGAAGTTTGCAAAGAGAAAAATCTGAAATTATTCTATGTGATAGAAGTTTATGTAAACATTATAAGAAGAATAAAACGATGTCTCTAACTAGTACACTTTTTCAGAAATCGGAACGGAACCTTCGGTGCGCGAGTCCGACTCGCTCTTGACTGGTTTTTTTAACTAATTTTCGTGAACGCGCGACTCTTAGAGAACTCGGGTAAGAACAGACAGACAAACTCAAATAATTCACTTGTTAGAGGGCTAACAGGCTCTGAATATATGAGATAGCGTGTAACAGTGCATACATGACTGAACTACAAGTTGAGCGCGCCGCACCGCTTGTATCTCACGCTGTCTATTTGTAACAGTGCATACATGACTGAACTACAAGTTGAGCGCGCCGCCGCTTGTATCTCACGCTGTCTATTTGTAACAGTGCATACATGACTGAACTACAAGTTGAGCGCGCCGCACCGCTTGTATCTCACGCTGTCTATTTGTAACAGTGCATACATGACTGAACTACAAGTTGAGCGCGCCGCCGCTTGTATCTCACGCTGTCTATTTGTAACAGTGCATACATGACTGAACTACAAGTTGAGCGCGCCGCACCGCTTGTATCTCACGCTGTCTATTTGTAACAGTGCATACATGACTGAACTACAAGTTGAGCGCGCCGCACCGCTTGTATCTCACGCTGTCTATTTGCTGTTCTCAACTTGTGCTATTAGTTACATAACTCACTACACCATAACATACAGTACCTACAGCTATAATGTTATGTGTGCTAATTATCAAGCACTGAGTTCTTAAATCAATTAATTAAACATTGATTGAACATTAAACAGTGTTCATTGGAACCAGCCCGACAGGCTGTTTCGCGTATTTTACAGTTTAAAGTTGTTCTGTTAACTGCCGATAACTCCACAACTCCGAGTTTCAAACTAAATAGCAGTTTCTACAACAAACCTTAATTAATTATTATCAGTCTGTAAGTTTATCACTAAACGGCCATAACCGTCATAACAATACAACTTCTACTGCGTCTTGTTTGGTGTCCTTGAAGACGTTAACCCTTTCTCATTCAATTTGACGATACAGACCTACGCATTTTCCGAAAACATAATATAGGTAATTCCATTTTTTTCTGAAACCAAAACCTACATAACAGTTTTCTCAGCTTTCTTCAAAACACATTTAGAACACCTAGATACCCGAGCGACATTTGCATATTATATTTCTTACGACAAAATGTTTCGTTTCGCTCGCATTCGCACTAGTGATAACATTTCACAAACGATTTCCTGCAGATATGGTTACCATACAGAGTGTTCCTGCGGTGCTGACACGTTTAGTAATGACGAGGCGAGGCGAGGTGAGGCGAGGCGAGGCGCGGCGCGGGCGGTACAAAGCGCTGCCACTAAAATGTGGATGGGAACAGAAGGTAAACAGAATAGAATTCTAGATAACACAAGGCATACTTAAAAGATACTTACCCATAAATAATTTCCAATATTAAAACAATTACCATGGAATATAATTTTATTTATCGTTTAGAATATTATGGAAATAAAGGGAACATAATTTGTTGTTTTTAGGGTTCCGTACCTCAAAAGGAAAAAACGGAACCCTTATAGGATCACTCGTGTGTCTGTCTGTCTGTCTGTCCGTCTGTCACAGCCAATTTGCTCCGAATCTAATAGACCGATTAAGTTAAAATTTGGTACACATATGGATTTCTGTGACCCAAACACGTACAGCTAAAATAAATATATGAATTTTGAATATGAGAGTCACTTTTAGGGGGAAAATAAGAAAATTTAAAAAAAAAGTTTTGTAAACTGTACCGTGTGACATATCAAATGAAAGGACTTACTATGAGGGTCTCAAATATATTTTTTTTATAATTTTAAAATAAATTGTTTTAAAGTTATTTAAGAAAGTAGACGAAAATTGACCATTCCCCCCCCCTTATCTCCGAAACTACTGAGCCTAAAATTTTGAAAAAAACGTAGAAAATAGTTCTATACCTGTAGATTACAGGAAAACCTATAAGAAGTCTGTGGTCTTAAAATAACATGGTAAATCTATATATATAAAAAAATCAAAGTCCTGACTGAGTCACTGACTAATATATCAACGTACAGCCCAAACCAATGGACCTAGAGACTTGAAATTTTGCACATAGATACCTTATATAGTGTAAACATCTACTAAGGAAGGATTTTTAGAAATTCCATCCCTAAGGGGGTAAAATAGGGGATGAAGTTTTGTATGAAAAATCCTATCCCTTGAGTTAATAGACTTCAAACTTAGCACGAATATTCATCTAAGTAAATTATAAAGTTTATCATTTTGAGTTTTCCTAAACTACCCCCTAAAGAGGGATTGGGGGTGTCAAAGTTTGTATGGAGGAATTTTAACACGCGGTCCGATTGACTCAAAACTCAGTTTTTATACTTGAGACCAAAAATGAAGACTAACGTATCAGGGTTTTCCAAAAATCTACCCCTAAGGGGTGAAAAGTTAATTTTATAGCGGAGGATTTTATTGGGGGCTTGATTAACTCTAAAAATGGTGTAAATAATGTTTGAGTCAAGTTATGGAAACATACCAGACGATTTTTGAAATTCTTGATCTGTGTTCGTGAAAACAGAGATACAGTTTATTATGAAAAATCTTATTAATTTGGTTAATGAACTTAAACTTAGCACAAATACTTGCATAAGTAAGTAATAATGTTTGTCATTATTAGTTTTTCAAAACTACGCCTCAAATGAGGTTAGGGATGTTAAAGTTTGTATAGAAGAATTTTAAAGCGCAGTCCGATTAAAAAAATGGTACTTTGAGTCAAGTTAGGAAACTTGCCAAACGAATTTTCACCGATTTTGACGGCATATAGCTGATGTTTTAAGGAGTAACTAAGGCTATTTTTATTTTAGAAAAATAATTAGGGTTCCACGCAAAAAAAATAAAATCCATGAAATCAGACAACCACGTACAGTCCAGTACAAACTTACTAAGCCTCCGCTGTCTATTACGGCTATAACAACAAATAATAAAAATAAAGCAAAGTTAAAAATTTAAGGGGTCGGTCCCCATACAATAAACTTTTCATTTTGAAAAAAAAAAAATAATCTAGCATGTCATGTCATCGTCTAGAACTCATTGAGTAGAGTACAAACATATTTTCTTTAATCTTCTAAAATTAGAAATACGGGGCCGCAAACGTTGTAAATTTTGGACCATTTTTGTACGAGCCCTAGCGCAACAATTCAACAAATTAGGAATTTGAAACTTCTTTATACCATGTAGGTACCATAAATACTGTATTTAAGCAACAATACTGAAAACGGCGATTCATAAGGTATTTTGTTTAAACATGGGTGATTTTCTGCAACTGCAAAAATAACCTTGTAATTCACAGTATCATTATAAAATAAGTAAAAAGTTATCTTTGCGATTGTTAAACATATAATATGGTACGGAACCCTTCGTGCGCGAGTCCGACTCGCACTTGACCGGTTTTATTTGTGTATTATGAGTGTGGTTGCGCGAACAATTTCACGCTAAATAATCAGATACGTTAGGTTTAATATAAAAGTTTTCTACCATAATTTCAAAAATTGTAAACTTATGCACAAGTTTATCTGTATTTTTTGGGAAATAAAGATAATTTAATAATATTTCTATATGATTTTTCACAAATAAAATGAAAGTAACTTTTGCAACTTTTTATAGCTATTGACTCCGCTATAGAGAACTGTAGATGGGTAGTTCTTCGAGGTCCCTCAAAACGCGGTCACACGGTCTTAATTCCGAACCTATTAAATATTCAGACTTAGGACCAAATACAGATTACTCTTTGTTTATTTATGTGTACAATTTCAACAATAAACATCTAAAATTATTTATAATATTTATTTTAAAAAATATCTAGTGTCCAAAACGGGAGCAAAATCGGTGTTCTTCGCGCGTCACACTCTGTTCGCGCTCACGGTAAACTTTGATAACTTTTGTGTTCTATTCATAAGCATATAATGTAATACATCAAATTGATCGTATTTAATTAGGCATCATAATGATCAAAGAATATTAATTGTATCTCTTAATGTACAATAGTTAATAGGCATTATGTCTCTGTCACACGATTTTCGTACTTTCGCGAGGGCGCAACAAAACTGCACCTATCTTCCAAGAGGGGCAACTTGTCGCTACACTTTTTAGTTGCGCGGACGCTCAGCAGTGTCCCAGCATCATTGGGGGAGGCAAATACATTAATTGCTTATAAACAAAAAAAATATGAGATAAGTTAACCTTTGAATATTTTCAAGTAGCCTTGGTCAAGAAACTTTCATGCGCAAATTTTGAAGGATAATGTTTACAATTTTCCAAATCATTTTGAATGAAGGAATAAGATAGATCTTCGAGATTATTCCCAAGTACTTTGTTCGTTAATTTACCTGTAACTTTAATAGTAATTCTAAAAAATGTGAAATTTTCGTAACTATCGTGGTTATTTGTTCACGAAAGTCAGCTAGCGCACCATGAAAGTTTTATATCTCCATTAAATAATGACTTCAGATGTTTTGTGACGCCGCTGATGCATTTACTCGACTGTCGCGAATCTCATAATAAAGGTGTTATGTATTTGTATAAGTATTTATGCGTGTACGAGTATGTGCTTCAATTTTTTTCTTGTAACGACTCGTAGTATGTGTTTCTGTTTGTATGTTTTCTCGTATCCAAATTAACAGCTTACTTCACCTCAACCTGTGCTGTTTAGCCAATGGGCTAATTGACAGTAAGAAAATACCTTCTGAATTTTATTATGTAGAGTGCTTGTCAGACAAAAGTATAAAAAACCCGTTCTTAAGGCCCTCCAGAAGCTGTTTGATTCCGTCATACTCGAGGGCAAAACGCCGCAGGTATGGTACAGAGGTGTGGTGGTATTATTCTTTAAGAAGGGCGATAATGTTCTTCTTAAGAATTACAGACCCGTCTCACTTCTGAGCCATGTCTACAAGCTGCTTTCAAGAGTCATCACGATCTGTCTCGCACGCAGGTTTGATGACTTCTAGCCTCCCGAACAAGCCGGATTCCGTAAAGCACCGTAGACTACATACGTATACGCTGCAACATTTTATACAGAAGACTGAAGCCTCCGATTCGATTAAGGCATGGGCTGCACCGCAGTCTCGACTATCGGTATATTGAGGTGCTGAAGTGCCTGTACGAAAACGCCACTATGTCAGTCCGACTCCAGGAACGGACCTCAAAACCTATCCTTCTGCAGCGAGGGGGAGACAGAGAGAGGTTATCTCTCCGAAACTGTTCACCGCTGCACTGGAAGATGTCTTCAAGGTTCTGGACTGGAAAGGGCTAGGCATCAATGGTGAGTACGTCACTCACCTTCGGTTTGCAGACGATATAGTATGGAGGAGCTCAGTACACTTCTCGATGACCTCAGCAGAGCTTCCGAAAGAGTCGGTCTTAAAATGAAAATGGATAAGACAAATGGCATCTCAAATGCCCATGTAGCACCCACTCTCATGAAGATCGGAGACACTACACTGTAGGTTGTGGACGAGTATCTAGGACAAACTGTCCAGTTAGGAAGGTCCAACTTGAAGCAAGAGGTCAATCGTTGAATCCGACTCGGCTGGGCAGCGTTCAGGAAGCTTCGCAATATCTTCTCGTCTCACATACCGTAGTATCTCAAGACGAAAGTCTTCGACCAGTACGTGTTGCCGGTACAGACCTACGGCACTGAAACGTAGTCACTCACAATGGGCCTTATGAGAAGGGTAAAAGTCACCCAAAGGGCAATGGAGGGGGCTATGCTTGAAGTTTTCCTATGTGATCAAATCAGAAATGAAGAGAGCCGCAGTAGAACGAAGGTAACCGACAGAGCCCGAAGAATTGCTAAACTTAAGTGGCAGTAGGCAGGCATTGCTCGAAGAACAGATGGCCGATGGGGCCAAAATGTTCTGGAGTGGCGGCCGCGTACTGCAAGTCGTAACGTTGGAAGGCTTCCCACAAGGTGGACAGATGATCTTGTAAAGGCCGCAGAAATCTGCTGGATTCGGGAAGCGCAGAACCGGTCGAAATGGCGGTGCTTAGGGGAGGCCTATGTCCAGCAGTGGACGTCTTTCGGCTGAAATGATGATGATGATAGTGATGTAAATTTTACAGTTTAATTACTGGACCAAAGCTAAATTAGCAACCAAAGTTACTAATAACTAATAATAAGCTGATCTCAAAACACTATGTTGATCTCAAATACAAGTTGATTCATAAATAATAAGTATTTCATTTTATAAACTTCAATCCACAGGAAATTTATGCAAAAATAAGGATTTAAAACTGTATTTTGCTTATAGAAAATACGTTTGTAACTTTTGTGGCGTCTTTCGTAACTTTCGTGGGAACCGAAATTTCAAAATAGAATATCTCTGTAGTTTATGCACCGATTTACATATAATCAAAATTGCACTTATTATTTTTAGAGCATCTTAGATGTGTGTCCATTTATTTAAAGATTACTCTAAAAAAAAAATTCGCCACGAAAGCTACGCGGAGAATACTTTTTGAAGAACTACTCAGATAGTGAACCTTCTAGAAGTAATGCGTTGAGTGCTTGCTGCACAAAGAGTGTACAGCAAGATTGTGGCGAAGCGCTTAGTGTTCTAATCTGAATAAACGTTCCTACCTCCGCAGCCGCACTGCTCACACTCACGAACAAGTAACGTGACGTGACGTAACGTGTGGGAGTGAGACAGGCGGGCATAACACACGACGAGCGGAATTATTATTACGAAAACTACAAGAAATCATACATACATGGGGGTCAAATAGATAGGTATGGTAATCTGCTATCAGCTCGCACTGGCTTGACACCTTAAAAGAATCATCCTGTATACAATACGATAAAATATAATACAACGGATTTATTTAACTCAAACTTCAAGTAACGACACTAAGGGTGGGTTGCACCGAGCACAACTAAGGGTGGGTTGCACCGAGCACAACTAAGGGTGGGTTGCACCGAGCACAACTAAGGGTGGGTTGCACCGAGCACAACTAAGGGTGGGTTGCACCGAGCACAACTAAGGGTGGGTTGCACCGAGCACAACTAAGGGTGGGTTGCACCGAGGGCTAGGTTATAGTTTCCGTCAAAGTTAAAATGACCATACAATGACTACCTGCTGTTGCACCGTCATGTCAAATGTAATAGTTAATGTTCGGAGCAGGGACATGACATTCGGCGCGTCTGACAGAAGTATAGAATATATTTATTGTTCAACAAGGACTAGATTACATGGCAAGGTAGGTTATGTATAAAGCACAAGTATGGTTACTTGATCTAGTTGTTGGGTGCCGAACTGTGCTCCTAGATAGGTTACAGTATAACCTGTGTCTAACACAAACAGTTCCGATCCCCGTGAAGTGACAGATGTTGAACAATAACTTTAACTAGCGAAGTGTGGGCGTTTAAGGTTACAGTTAAAGTTATGACGTCAGCTAACATATCGTCAAATGGAACAACCCATTTTTTGTCTAACAGAAACTTTAACAAACATGGGTTGCACAATCTTCATTCAACAATAACAAACATCGAACTGAAGATGCGATGAATGTTATTGTTAAAGTAAGGTGGAGCAACCCACCCTGAAAGCGGTCGTTGACCCCCCAATGGAACATCAAATCTTTTTTGCTTAATATTCTGTTGTGTTTGTTTACCGATTCCCGTCACGTCTGCAGTTTTGCTAGCTAATTTAATTTGATCCTGTTCATTGTGTCGGTTGTTTGACAATCATTTGGAGCATTCATTTAGTTCCCTGTAACACAGATTATTACAGATGGGACACTCCGCAGTTTAGGTATGAAGCTACAAGTACGCGGCGGGCCCCGTCCTCGGGGCTAATTCAGTAGGTCAGAAGGTATAAGAGTTACGCGATAGAAAGAGAGGCAACTTGTAGTTGAATATAACTGTAGGTAATAAGCGTTGTGCGACCTGAATTACACTTTATTGTGTCGTTGCAAGAGTCGCTTTTTATTTAAATGATTTTGCGGAGTGTCCAATCTGTATTAATCTCTGCCTGTACCTAGATTGGAATATGGTTCTATCCTTTATTTATTTATTTATATTTCTTTAGGCTTTATCCATACTTTTACAAAATTAATTACTAAAAAAAATTTTTTTTGTTTGTTTGTAGTGTCCATCTGTTATCCTGGTACCTAGCTATATGGCCTGCCCACTTCCACTTCAGTGTCACGGCTTGTGGTTCTATCCTTACTAGATGTTAAAGTTAGAACAACAAATAAAACTTTCATGTCCCATATCGCACTCCATTTTCCACCTTGTCGCAAGAATTCACTTTTGTTTACATTCTGAGGATAAACATCCAATAAGTATGTTAATACGGAGGCGGCTCGCCTCAGCAGCGTGTCGGTGGGATGTCTGCGGGGATTTCCCGCGGGGATTGTAACACGACTCCACTAGTTTGTGTCTGTTTATTATACAATATAACAAAGTAGACTCGTCTATTGATTCCTAGATGTTCGTTGATCTTTCGCTCAGTAGTAGACCGTCTCGTTGATGTTTCGCTCAATAGGAGACCGTCTCGTTGATGTTTCGCTCAGTAGCAGAGCGTCTCGTTAATGTTTCGCTCAATAGTAGACCGTCTCGTTGATGTTTCGCATAGTAAAAGACCGCTTCGTTAATGTTTCGCTCAAAAGTAGACCACCTCGTTGATGTTCGTTGATGTTTCGCTCAACAGTAGACCGTCACGTGGACGTTTATCTTAATAGTAGACCGTCACGTTCATGTTTCGCTCAATAGTAGACCGTCTCGTTGATGTTTCGCTCAATAGTAGACCGTCTAGTTGATGTTTCGCTCAATAGTAGACCGTCTCGCTGACGTTTAGCTTAATAGTAGACCGCTTCGTTAATGTTTCGCTCAAAAGTAGACCGCCTCGTTGATGTTTCGCTCAATAGTAGACCGGCTCCTTGATGTTTCGCTCAATAAAAGACCGCTTCGTTAATGTTTCGCTCAAAAGTAGACCGCCTCGTTGATGTTTCGCTCAATAGTAGACCGCATAGTTGGTCTACTGGTTGCAAGGGCTACTGCTGAACATGAGGTCCTGGGTGCCATTCCCAGTTCGGGCATTGTTCATTAGTTTAACCATCAGGGACCCTGGGATGTGTCAATTTTCTAAGTGATTTATTCAAACGTCGATGCATTTAATATGAGCTATGATTTATAACGAAAACAAATTAACATGAGAAGACCTAAAAAACATACTAATTAGTCAGAAGCAAACATTGAATAAAATATCAAATAAACTAATATCGCAGTAAGCTTGCCTGAGCTAATTTTCAATCTAAAGACAAAAGTAAGTGAAAGGACAGTCATGCGTTATATTACAAGTCATAGCAGACGGTACCACGAGTACCTACGAGTACATAGTCCGCCGCAGTCTTAATTAAACTGCCAGCTCAGAACTGAGTCGCCAATATTGAACTTACCTAACACATAAACGTTATACTTTTATTTCATACAAAAGTTTCTAAATGAAATCACAACGTAAGTTGGACTGGTTATACGTATCTGACGATATTGAAACATTGAAAAAAATGTATTTGATGGAATCTTTCCGAAGTGTCTAAGATAAAACTTTCTTACAACAAAGAGAAGAAAAACAAACAGTTAAATCAGAAGATGACGTCATCTGAACATGGAGTGGACGCCGGCTACGCGGGGCTACGAGAACCTCGTAGCCACGTAGCGCCGCTACGACGCCACCTACGCGCTACAAAATAAATCCCGCCATCATAACATTTTGTACGTCTCTTATCAATACGCTATTGATATCATTTGCTCGACACTATTTGCATGTAAATTAAACAGTAATTCAAATAAATAAGTGCCGTATATCACAGCAATAAGGTTCACAATACAGCGGTCGCCACGCTAAAAAGCTATAATAAGGAATGATGGAATTCTAGAGCGATCCCAAAGAGGTACATTCTAATTGTGCGAAAAAGTGTGCTGCGTATGCTATGGTGTGAGTGGTAACGTCATCAGATCATCAAGGTGCCACACACGGTGTATGTATGTGTGTGTGTGACATAATTGGGCGCAAGGCGCACAGCGAGGCTCTCCCGCGCTCCAGAGTACTCTCAACTGTACCGCACACGTTTGACGATGCACCCTTGACAACATATTGAAGAGTAACGTTTCGTCTGCAGAGTAAAGCGCACGTACCAGTAAAAAGTAAAAACAGCAACATATCTTAAGCCACTATGTTTGTCAAAGTTGCTACTTGTTGATAAAGCGAGCGAAGCGAGTGGAAGGTTTCAGCTTGAAGTCTGTCAGTAGCTTGCTACTGCTCTACAGGTCGTATTTTACAAACGATCTGGATACTGGTTTTATGAATTTCTTGTGTTTTTTTTTTGGGGAAGTTTGGGGGTCCTCCAAAAAGGAGCAAAAAGGGGGCATATCTGGATAATAATAATATCCTTGGACATTTCACACAATGGATAAAATATAAATAATAATTCCTTCCGAGATCCGATTTCGATGGTTCCGTACCCAAAGGGTCCAAACGGAGCTCTATTGCTGTCACTCGTGTCCGTCGTCTGTCACAAGACCGCCAAACGGTTGGAGCTTCAAATTTTCACATTATAAGCATTTTCTGAACTCAAAGCAACGACTCAAAGCCATACAAATTATCAAAAAATATTTTTTAATGTTTTTGGGGGGGGGGGGTGGCGGGGCTCCCATACAGCTAAATGGGGCGCGAAATACAAAATTAGTGTTTAACAGATAGGTAGTAGTTGGTTAGTTGTGGGTTCGTTTATTTCTGTTTAATTATCGTCTTGCCACTTACTTGCCGTGAAGAAACCTGTCCGTGGCAATGGCAGTGACGGGGCGCTGTCACAGACGCCAATCATTGTGTCATTACGGGACAACAACCGTGAATACTGGCTAGCTGCTTCTAAAACAAAAAACATGAGTGAAGAAGACGTAGGCAGTGGAAGTAATGAAAAGGTGTATATACGAGAGTCATTGACCCCAACAACAGCATTTCTGCTGTGGAAAGCTAAAACAATGTTAAAAAATCAACAACTGTGCAAATTTGTGTGGTGCAAAAATGGGAGCGTGCTGGTACGTAAACAAGAGAACGAAAAAAAAGTCTATACAGTTCGTTCGACCGCTGATATAGACAAAATTGCAAACGAACTACAAAAAGCTGCAGGTAATGCAGGTAAGACTGTTCCTTAAAACTCACAGTATTATCTAATGAGTAAATTTTTTTTTCAATATTATTAACACCATGACATAACCTTTCACCTGTTTATGGATAACAGTGATTCTTCGATAATTGAGACGGAACATATGTCATGGCACGATTTTACAAAAGATATTCCCACAGAAAATAATGAGTTATTATTATTGCACACAAATATAGGATCAATGGTGAAAAACCACTCCCACCTTGAATATTTAGTATCCACTAGCCCAGTTATAATACATTTAGTTGTTATTACGGAAGCAAACCTGAAAGACTCAACAAAAAATCTATTTCATCTGAAGGATTACTCAATGTACACGGAGCTACGTAAATATCGTAAAGGAGGAGGCATAATTGTCTATGCGCATAAAACTATAACATTTCTGGAATCGGACGTACCCACCTATAACTTCGAGAGCATAATTGGCGAGGTTGAAACGCAGAATGGCCACAAAACAACATTATGTGCGGTGTACAAGCCCCCTTGTATAAATAAGTGTAAAGGACAATGAACATTTTGGTACCACCCCTCAATAACAATAATATATATATCATTGGATAGGTAATTTTTAATAGAACAATATTTACTATGACGGCATTTTTGAATTCGTTGTCCGTTCGGAGTTACAGCCGTAGATAGTTATTTAATGTTATTTTACACATTCATGTTATTTTAGTTATAATAACATCAAAGAAGCATTGCACTAGGCCCGTAAAAATACTCCACCGCGGATGAGTCACCGATGGTCTCAACCCTCCCCGCCCCATGAGAGTCCCCTCTAATGGGGTGGGGTAAAAAATAGACGTGTGAGGCGTGATTCAGGCGCGCGCGCAGGTAGTCATTCACTGGCTTTGTGCGCGCGATCAAGTTACGTTTTACTAACTACACTGCTTTTTATCAACTTTTTGACCTGGCTATCTTCTCGGACTTTTGTTTTCTTCGTGGATTTGGCGATTATTGTGCTCTATTTGAACGTTTACCGGCTATCTCAAGGGAACTGAACTGCTTAACGATTGGATTGTTGAAAATGGAACGACCGCGCAATTGTATGATGTGTCGACGAGGGCTTTACCGCGGTAGATACCAAGAACATATTTTAACTGAGAACCTTCCAAGAGCGCGGCCAGAGTTTGCAGCTTACATACAACAACACGCAGTATTAGAGGTTAGTACTCAGATAGTTTATCACTTTTTTTAAGTACTATCAACGATTTTTGTGCTGCACCCCCATAAGGTCGCTTTTCGCCTGCACGGCCAGGGGCAGGCGGGTCCTGATTGATGATGATGATTGATGGCATTGTTTTTATTCCTTTTCGCAATAACAAAGTCTGACTTCGCCGAAAGTGACTTCTAAAAATGACGTGTAGCACTAGCAACATTTACATTCATAGTTTTATTTTTATTTTACACTAGCTGTTCCCCGAGGTTTCTTTTTTCATCGCATTTTTTCCATCCCCGTGGGATCATCATCCCAGGTAGCTTTCTATTGGCGAAAGAATTTTTAAAATCAATCTAGTAATTAAATAAAAGAAAGATTTGTTTCTTTGTTATTGATAAACTGAAACGACTGAATTGTATACTACTTTTTTTGTTTACAAGATGATTACACATTGAAATATTGGACGGATTAATCGCGTTTTTAGATTTTTCAGTTTATATTTATCGAGGTCCCGAGGCCCGCGGTTAATCCTATAAAATAGATTTATTTCAATCGCATAAACAAAAGAAAGTGTGTAGCAATTGTTAAAAGTATTAAACCAAATACAAGGAACAACTGCAAAACATTTGAGATAATCCAAGGTAATAAAATAATATACCTTACCTAAATATATTTGATTATTTTTTCGCCAACGTATGGCCTATTGTGTTAAGCTGTCCTATTGTTATCGAATTTCCAGGCGTTCCAACTAAATAACAATCGGTCACTACCCGCGATTAATCTTTTAAAATAGATGTTTAAAATAGATTTATTTCAATGTGTAATCATTGCGTAAACAAAAGAAAGTACTATAAATCCAGTAGTTTCAGAGTTTATCACTATAAAACCAAAAAATCTTTCCTCTTACTTATAGAACTATAGAATCATAGATTAATTACCTTATGATGACGTGTACTTGACACAATAAAGTAGATAGTACCTATTATATTCATCTATTAAGGCTCATTTATTAGACAACAAGAATATGATGAACATGATGTATGTACTTATGTTGTCTATATGTGATGTACAATCGCGTTACTTCAAGGTGATACACTTTTAAAACAAAATGCTTTGAACGACTCTACGCTGCATAATTGCGCGTATGTGCCTGTGACCCCGTCCACAATTCATTTGTGTCAATTAGGGAAGTTTGAAAGAGCAAGAAATATAACCGATGTTTATTCAGTTGTCATTTGTGTGAGTAAAGGGCGTGTGTAGCAACTGTTAAAAGTATTAAACCAAATACAAGGAACAACTGCAAAACATTTGAGATAATCCAAGGTAATAAAATAATATACCTTACCTAAAAATATTTGGTTATTTTTTCGCCAACGTATGGCTCATTGTGTTAATCCGTCCTATTGTTTTCGAATTTCCAGGCATTCCAACTAAATAACAATGGGACTTAGATAATGAACTTATTTTTATTGCAGCTGCAAAAGTTGCGGCAGTTAAACAAAAAGCTCTGACAACATTTGTATGAACTGCGCCAAGTATTGGTGCAGATAATATAACTTTGTGTTTTTTCACTTTCCAATAGCACTGCACAAGTAAAAAGTTCCTATCACGCCGATTAAACACAAAAATGACAATATAAACATTTTGTGTATATATACACATTACCTACTCACATACTAAGATGAAGTTATATAAAGAAATACAAAAAATGTGAGGCGCTCAAAACAGCACAAAATATATTTTCTTGGAAACACTACGCGCGCGCACTGATTCTCACGCAGAAATAGAAATGAACTCTAATAGCTTACCGCTTATCCTTTCAACTAACTCGCATCTCTGTTTTACGTAAAAACCAGTTTTCAAGGGGCGGGGCGCGGTCTGCGTTGCGTTCGAGGTCTGCGTACGGACGCCACGCCGCCCGCGACGGCCAATCGATTTTACCCTTATGGGTGGGTGGTCGACCGGAAAGTAACGCCACTGTACACACGGTGCCTTCAGATATATATCCAGGCTGATTCGTCGTTTTGTACGCATAATATTACGTCTTGTTGTTGTTGACAAACAAGTTGATAGAATTATATATCCATATAGTGACTTGCGTTCACCTAAACATTTAGGCCCTGACTGTCAAGCTTCGAAATAGTAATTATTTTACTTTGTATTTCCAGGTGGCATTTGACGGGACACGACGTGTATGCCACAGATGTTGGCAGCGAATTGAAAGTAACACCAGACCACCTACAATACAAGAACCTAATGTTGTGGACGTGCCACCAGTGCAGGCACAAAATACAGAAGAATTTAATGTTCCCGATTACACTAGAGCGCCTAACACCCCGAGACATTGCATATTTAACTATTGTGTTAATGAGACCCGTCATCGAATACCAGACAGCATCAAAGCCCATATCTTTTGTGATTATAAGCTGTACATTCCGCCTGGTGCACGAGTATGCAGAGAGCACCTAGCTTCAAACAATTGGAACGATCTCCCACAATTCTGCAACGTAACTCATAGTTTTACTCCAGCCCTGTTTAGTGACGTTTGTGATATTCTAAGAGGTACTATCCAACGTGGAACGAGATTAGATTTTAATATGCAAGGTGCATTGACTGACGATGAATTAAACTTTTGGGTAGGAATGAACAATGAGCAGTTTAATACAATTTTGGAACAAACGCCTTCGCTGACTCAGATAAGCAGAAATCCAAGGACGACGTTAGGGATATACCTAACTAAACTTCGAACTGGAGAACCTAATCAAAGACTAGCGACGTTATTTAATATGTCAAGAGTACACCTTGAGCGGCATTTATCTAAGGCACGCGAGTGCCTTACGAACGAATATATCGGACTCCATTTAGGATTCGATCACATCGATCGAAACAATATATTACAAAGAAACTTAACAATCCCGAGACGTCTTTTTGGAAATGAAGAAAACACTAAAATAATTATGATATGTGATGGTACTTATATTTATATCCTTAAAAGTTCAAACTTTTTATTTCAGCGGCAATCTTATAGCCTACATAAATATCAAAATCTTTTAAAACCATTTTTATTGGTAAGCACCGATGGCTATATAATAGATGTAAAAGGACCGTACGCAGCCACAAAAACTGACGCAAACATAATGCGAGATATAATGAGGGATGAAACAAACCCAATTCACTGGTTTTTGGAACCAAACGATGCATTTATTCTGGATCGAGGATTCAGGGACAGTTTAGAAGACATAGAAGCCTGGGGTTATGAGTATTATGTACCACCAACCAAAGACCGCGGGGAGACACAACTTACAACCGAGCAAGCCAATGAAGCACGAGCGGTGACGATATGCCGATGGGTAGTGGAAGTAGTAAACGGCAGATTTAAGCGTGATTTTAAACTTTTACGCCAGAAATACTTCAATAAATCGCTGCCACACATGTTTAAGGATTTTAAAATCGCTGCTGCCATTTTAAACCACTTCCACGTACCTATCGAAGATAATGCACTTGCAGAAGATTTTTTGACTCAAATAAGAGCAAAAAGGCACTTGTCGAATATCTTATATGATTATGTAGAAAGGACGCGATTAAATACCCGAAGGGCTCATTTTCAACGATTGGAAGCAAATGAACAAGAAAACTTCCCGAGGCTGACCGAAGAACAAATAATTATCCTTGCGTTAGGTACATACCAGTTAAAACTGGCTAGGTCTTATTGCGCTGAACATATGCAAAACGGTTTATATTTAATAGAAGTTTACAGAGAGAGCAATCTTCGCGACTTACACATTAATGGAAGCGATGAAGATGCGTGGCTTTTACGTGGCCGTATCCAATCTCGGCACGTGCGAGCCAGGACATACTATTGTTATGTTATAATAAATAATAATATTGAAAACAATAATATAAAACATTATTACTGTACATGTTTGACAGGTCGACGTACCATGGGCACTTGCGCGCATATTTTGTCGATTATTTGGTATTTAGGGTATGCAAGACATGTGGGATTTACTGCTCCAGCTTCATTTTTAAATGATGTAATCATAGATGAGCCTTAAAACATTTAATTATTACTGATATTAAAGTAGGTACAACATTTGAAAACTCAGTAATAAATAACTACGTAATGTTTTTGTTTACAATAAATGGCTTAGCAAATGAGAACTGTGTTTTCTTTATAGTTTTCGTGTTTTTTGATTATTAAATGAAATAATAAATCGTCTACAAATAGCAGAATGAACGATCTATAGCTCCGAACCGACAATGAATTGAAAAAACTCGCCATAGTAAAAGTAGTTCCAATAGAAAAGACCTCTCCAAAAATATATAATTTATCGCTATTGGGGGGTGGTACCAGACTCCATACAAAAATGGGCATTGTCCTTTGTGTGTGAACTGGCGCAGGTATTAACTAACTTGCAAGGAAAGTCTAATTGTATACTAGTTGGAGACACTAACATAAATATTAAAGACACTAATCCAGTTACAAATAAATATTTGAACAATTTATGTGAGTTGGGGTTCGAGTGTGGTATTAAAAACTTTACTAGAATAGCTAAGAGTTCCAAAGGCATATCTAGAACATGTATTGATCATATATTTATCCGTGACGATTGTAAACCAATTCTAGTGTGTAACAGACAATTGTATATTAGATCAGCAGTTGTTCAATATGCGCTGGCGGATCACTTTATAACCGGTTTGGCAATAACTAGTGTCCGGGCTGCGAGTCAATACCAAACAATTAGTAAATTGAATGAAACTAAATTAAAAGAAGAACTGTTAGGTATTGACTGGTCACCCGTCTATACTTTGACTGATCCCAACGAAATCTTCAATCACATAAGTCTTAGGTTCGAGTCTGTTTATAAAAAGTGTCGGGAAAATGTTAAAATTAAGGTGAACAAAAGAAGTCAATGTAAATGGATAAGTGACAAATTAAATTATATGTCTAACAAGAAGAAAGAATTACTAGAAATTTGGAAAAAAGATGTAAACAACAAAAAAAATAGGCAGATTTATAATAGGTATAGAAATAAAACAAATAAATTAATGAATAAAGCTAAAAATAATTGTATTAAAAAAGAAATAATTAACAACTTTAAAAATTCAAAAAAAATATGGTCTATTATCAACAGGCTTACTGGCAGAATGATGAAAGCAGTGGACGATATTTTAATAAAATCATTTAGACTTAACCCTAAATTATTAGCCAACAAATTTGCGTGTGATTTTGAGTCAAATGTGAAAAAAGTTATATGTAATTGTGAGGAGCCATTGCTTGATAGAGAGTCGTATATAAATGAACCAAATGTCACTATAAATATCAACAAAGTAAAAGAAGAAACCTTACACAAAATATTAAAATCAATTGATGACCGAAAAAGCCCGGGTATTGACCAAATACGAGCAAGAGACATAAAATATATATCCAGCGAAATAACGCCTGTTCTCACTCACTTGGTAAATGCCTGTCTATCTAGCCGTACTTATCCAGATAAACTTAAAATAGGTATTGTACGACCTATACATAAAAAAGGCAAATACACAGATACTAACAATTACAGACCTATTACTTTACTTTCTTGTATTGACAAAATAATAGAAAAATACCTTGGTAAATCAATAAACGACTTTCTCTCAAAAAATGATATCATTCACAAAAAACAATTTGGCTTCCAAAAACATAAAAGTACTTCACAATTGCTGTCACTTTTCACTGATGAAATTTGTAATTACCTGGATGAAAAAAAACATGTTCTGGTTGTGATGGTTGATTTTAGCAAAGCATTTGATGTGCTTGATTACAAAACTCTTTTTGAAAAAATGCAGCAGAATGGTATTCAGGGCCCACTCCTGGAATGGTTCCAAAACTATCATTCAAACAGATACAACTTAGTAAATATAGCGGGGCAACAAAGCAACAAAATACCAACCTTATACGGAACAGCACAAGGTTCAATTTTAGGCCCTACAGAATACCTAATTTACGTAAATGATATGTGTAAGATATTCCGGAATGGCTCTGTGTACCAGTTTGCTGATGATACATGTTTAATTGTAGCACACCAAAATCTTGAAATTGCAGAACACCTGATACAAGAAGAATTTAACACTCTATGTAAGTGGGCACATGATGTTGGATTATCACTTAACTATCAGAAAACTAAACTATTACATATTCACTCACCATACATTCAAGTAAATAGTATACCGAAAGTCGTGGCCCACGAACATGAGTGCATGCACCAGTGCCCACCAATGTGCAATTGTAATCAACTTGAAGTAGTAAAGGAACACTTTTATCTAGGTCTTAAAATTGATAACAAATTTAATTGGGGCCCACATGTTGAATATGTTTGTAACAAACTCAGGTCAATATTGGCAAAACTAAGCATATTGAGGCATAAATTACCATACAGAACCAAAAGACTAATATATTTAGCATTGGCAGATTCAATTATTGGATATGGTCTATCTAGCTATGGCAGAACATATAAAACATACTTACAAAAAATATATGACATACAAATTAGGATGTTAAAAATTATAGTCCCATATAAAATAAAGCTTAAATTTAAAGACAACTATCATCAGTTATTTGAATATTGTAAAATAATAAATGTATTTGATAAAGTAAAACTAGCTGTAATATCACAATATGCTAACGAAATTGATAACTTAAGTAAAAAGATAAGACCCAACAACTTAAGATGTTTAGAATACCTACCATTATATAATCTGCCGAAATGTAACAATGAATATGGAAGAAGGACCTGGAGGTACCTGTTACCTAACTTGTTGAATAAACTCCCTAAGCAATTAACTAATAAATTAAAATCAAAAACAACTTTGCAAATAAAACAACTAATAAAATATTACCTTAAAGTGGATCAATACAAAGTTCCTCCAGATCTTTCACAAATAAATAAATAATTTAATTTTAAAAACAAAATATATTAATGTAAACAAGCGAGACGCCTCACTCGCACATAATCTTTCATTATTAAGATTAAGCGATGTGTGATCAAAACAAAATTAAGTATGTTTCTGTGAAATAAAAAGTTTTAAATTTTAAAAAAATTTTTTTTTTTTTTTTAATTTGCCATGTTTTTTTTTGAAAAAAAAATTAAAAGTGCGGTAGCTTCACAAAAAATAAAAAACATGGGTAAATATCCCACTCGCGAGCTCTAGTGTCCGCAGAAACATACTAGTTTATCGGAATGTCTCTTTTATGTATCATCAGAACAAGAGTTAAACTTGTTGGAATAATGTCCAGCTTCTCGCGCCCTCTGACACTGCATCAGATCTTATCACTTCAATGACTGGAAGCAGCGCTTAATTCCTAACAATCTTGTTGAAGGAATCCTGAGCTTTAAATTATGCTAAATACAAATTATACAAGCGTTAATATGCACGCTGTCTTCTGAATTTAAAAAATACACCTAATGTCGCCAAGCCTAAGGTGTATTTTTACGTGACATCGGTATTTCCCAGCATTACAACCACTCAGAAGGTTCAAGCTCCTTCACAAGACTGATTCGCTCTACATACAAACTTCAACTTGCCTGCTTGGACTGCGTTCATCATTTCTAGTTTGAATTTAATCGAATTTGCTTCGAATGAGTATCAATTTGGTACATATTTGTTTCCATTGAGTGGTAATTTGACACTAATTCGATTCCATTCAGAATCAGAAATCGAAAATGTCAAACACCTCCGATTCTGGTATGTTTGCAGTTCATGTAATAAAATCTACTTTTTGAAATTCAAGCGAGAATCGATATATGTGGAGAATTATTATACTTACTGAAGTACCTAAGCATCTAAGCAGCACTTAATATAATTTTCTCAAACATGCATGGAAATGTTGTCATTATTTTCGAATAAAGAACACGCGAAGTCGTCGATCGAATTTACGGTCAAAGAAAATCAAATCCATTGCAGGAGCGTTTTTTGAATTTGGAACATTACAGCGCTCCAGCAATGTCAACATTGCTGGAGCGCTCCAGCAATGTTGTATGAAACGGCGTGCTGGGTTAAATACTCTTTCATTGGATCTCTTTTATCATTCTTGGCATACCAATGGCAGTCTCTTTGCTTAGTATAAATTGCGTTCACGTGGCTGTATAGATAGCCACAAATGCCTTTCGGCACAGATGTTAGATAGAAAATTGGCGGCAAAGCTGAAAATTCATCTTGATTTGAAAATTTATATTTAAGTATTATGTATGTAAATAACAAATTTACATTCATAATAAATATAAAGTGAAATGAAGATTGATTGTAGGTACTCCACAGATTTAAGATCAGAAGCCAAATTGGCAATGGAAAACCTGCTTCCAGCGAAGTCAAAAGAAAAATACATGAAACTAGGTAAGTATTTGATAATTTTATGATTTGGAAAAACGAGAAAAAAGTGAACATTTTCTCTGAAACAGTATTTTTGTCGTATTTTAATGAGATTGCTAAAACTAAAAACCCATCTACATTATGGACAATTTATTCCATGCTGAAATGTACAGTTCATATTAAAAACGGCACTAACTTGAAAAATTATGGAAACTTAACTACCTACTTTTATTTCCCTGCATTCTTTTGAGAAAAGCACTATATATGCCTCGGCGGAAATAGCAATTGCCTGTCTCGTATTAGTGAAGTCCTCGCCTACGGCTCGGCCTTCAAACTCATACTCGACCTGCAATTGCCTATTTCACGGCCTTTGCAATAATGTACTATTGCCAAATACTTATGTGACCTTCTAGAACAGCATTGTATGTGCTACGAGTACATTGCTGCTTCCGCTACATCTTAAGAGCAAATCATCAGGAATTATAGTCTTTCTGCAGTCTCTAATTGTATGAAAAAACAGAAAGTTGCGAAGTGTGTCTGATTAAACCATCAGCTCGGTAACTTTATGTAAATCTACCAATCCGCCCCCTCCTCCCCCCCCCCCGGTCGTCCCGCTAGCAGTCGTCACGTCGAGCAGTAATTGAGTTTCGTCACAAAGAAGTCGCGCCTACATTCATGAGCGCGCACTCATGAATAACATTACTATCGTGTTTTACAAGAAAAAGGGAGACGGAAAAGATAAACATTTGTTTGGAAACAAAACTCTACATCTACCTAGGAACTTTCCAAGTTATAGGCGATCGATTTTTGCTGTGGATACTATTTCTTCAAACGTTATGCCACTTGTTGATTTATTTGATTTAATTATTTACAAAAATCAATCTTTAGTCGATTTTATAATAATCGATATATCGTAGGTACCTACTTATTACATAAATACTACCCACCATTAGTAGTACTTCACTTCTCGTTAGCGCCTTAAGAATGACGGACGTATAAACTTCCTAGTGACTTTTAATTGGCTAATAATAATCTATACATTTTAAAAAGCCCATAACTCGTTTTATTAAAGTGTTAGAACCTAGATTTCCTACAGGTTATGGGACCAGGTTACGTTTTTACTGCAATATAAGTGGTTAAAATTTAAATAAAAAATATGGGCATTGTCAAGTGAAATGGACGTGATAAAAGAGCTCAAACATTACAGCAGCAGCAGAAAATACGGAGAGGACAAGGACGGTTCAGGCAGTTGGAATCAGTGAACCATCCACGTCGAGCTATTTTTCTGGCTTTGCTGTTATGATGGCAGACTATCAAGCGGATCATGATGGAAGATACTTTCCTGTTGGTTTCTGGAACATCGGACCATATTATAAACAGGGAAGATCTTTTCATTAGTCACACCGTCTTGCAAACGCCATTAAAATTTCTATTGCTTAAAATGGTGAATTTATTTCAGGGAACGATGTATGTGACCAGCAACATGGGCGTTCAAGAAGTTTTGAAGGACGTGCTCTTCTGTGCTGCGGTACCACCTGTTGTTCTTAACGAAAATGCAAGGAGCAGGGTTGACAGTCATTGTCGACGAGCGAGGAGCCCAAATACGTAAGGTTAATAAAACTATCATGCAAGGTATGTTAAAAAATAATTTAATTGCTGTAGACTTAATGGCATCTGTAAATAAGTGTCAATGTGTTTCTCAAGTGTGCAGTATGTACAAATTATGGCTTTGGTCATAATTAGTAAAAATTAATTCATCGAAATTTAAAAAAATAATAATAAAATTGTTGATGACACCAGCCAAATTGAAACTGTTATGCGAGCCTGGATGATAAATTGTGTGAGGCCCACGGAGGTGAGGCCTGTATAAATTGGAAACAAAGTCGATTTCCGTTCATATCAGGTCAAAAGTAATAGTCATGTTAAACAACTATTATTTATTGTGCACTCAGATATTTGTGGACTATTGTTACTGTTTATACCCCCAACTAACGACAAATTAAAAAAAACTACTTTGTACTTTTTGTTGATGAGTATACACACTAGGTACTTTGTTACGTACTGTTTAACCCACCTATAAATCAGACGTGTTTGCTGTTTTTTGATTCGTGGCTAAAAGCGAGGCTAAGTTTAATTTAAAATTAGTCAACTTATGCTGCGATAATGGTGGCGAATATCTATCGACTGAAATGAAAGGTTATTGTGTAGAGAGAGGGATATCATAACATTTAAAAATTCCGAGAATACCACAGTTGAATGGCGTTTCTGAACGTATGGTCGGAACCATTACATAATGGAAAAGCTCGTTTAGGCAGTGCTAAATTAGACAAAGTGTTTTGGGGCGATAGGTAGTACCAACTGCTGTTTATTTGATTATTTTGACCCCAATTAAAACTTTGAAAGTTTTCAAAAACACCATTCGAAATGTGACATGATACAAAACCTCAAATTAAAAAAAAAATTTGAAGGTTGGTTCAACTGCTTACGTTCATAATAAAAGCAGTAAGACCAAGTTTGATGAAAAATCATGGAAAGGGATACTTGTGGGTTATGAACCAAACGCTATAAAGTTTGGAACCCAGAGTGCGAAAAATTACATAGTAGTCAGGGATGTTATTGTTGATGAGACTGGTTTTCTTCAATCCAGGCCAGACCTCAAGTCTGAAGGGAATATTAAAAAATTCTCACGGCAAAGCTGATGATGTAATATAAGTCAGTGCCGGTCAAGTCTCATAACTCTGACAGTTCTATATCAGATACGTCTATGGTCTAAATCTGATTAGCACGAGTGTCCTAGTAAAGTTTGCTAATTAAACCATGATAATATAAAATTGAATCGGAGCAAATAAATGATATACTTTTTGATACCCCATCTTCACCAAAAGAAAACACAAATAAAATCCTGACGTTAGATGATGCAATAGGTTCAAAAGTCGTTTAGTGAAGACGATGATGATGATCGCAATTTTGTGTGCTCAGTCTATTCTATGTAAAATACCAAATTCATTAGAAGAGATCAAAACAGATCTCAGTGGGAAAGTGCAGTAGGGACGAACTAAATTCTCTAAAACTAAATAATACTTAGACTTTAATACCAACACCTGAAAATAAAAACATTGTCAATTTATTGTAAATGGATGTTTTCTGTAAAACATGATGAATTTAGAAAACCTTTAAGATAAAAAAAAAACAACTTGTGCAAGGGGTTTCGGTCAAGAATACCTCACGGCCTATAATGAAACTTTCGCACCAGTATTAGCATGAATAGCTAGTTTTAGATGTATCTTACTTTTGCGAATCAATTTAGTTTGCTAGTTCGTCTTAAGGATGTCAAAACTGCCTTCCTAAATGACGAATTAAAGGAAGATATTATATGAAAGGCCCTGAGGGTATCTTAGATAATTATGTGTTAAATTAAATAAACTTTACGGGCTGAAAAATGCAGGCAGCTAAATGTTGGTTTGAAGTTTTCGATCTGTACGGTGCAACCGCACAATCAGCAATTTCATTAGTTTACGCCACACATTTCATATTACTTCAGTTCACATTCGGACCGCGTCATAGCAACACGTCATTCATCAATAGTTTAAGGTCGTGGACTCAATACAAGTTTAAAGTGAAATTACATAGTTTCATTCGATATCCTAAAATCAGTCAAAGGCGTACGGTGAAAACCGTACATCTTTAGTGGTCCTTCGAGCATTGCTACCAGTGACTATAAAACCTACAGACTAACAAGTGTCTCAGGATCAACAAGGATCCATAAACTATCAAGTGCTGAGTGCAGTGATTACAGACTACAGACTAACAAGTGTCTCAGGGAGTGTTGTGTCGTCAGGAGCTGAGGCTAGCAGGTGTCTCAGGGAGCATTTCATCATCAAGAGCTGAGACTAGCAGGTGCCTCAGGGGATCACCAAGGATCCGTAAGCAGTCATCCAGAACATTCAAGTAAGATCTTTCCATTTATTTCTTACTACGATAAGTCCTCGTCATGGAGGACATACATGCAAATCAGGACGAACTTTACACAGCCATCCAAAAGTTAGCTACAAATATCAAAAAGGACTCAGCGGATCGTAAGACTGCTGACTATTTCAAGCGACGTTTAGAAAACTTAAATCAGTATTGGTTCGATTACCAGTACAATCACGACCGTCTTCTTACGGGAGAAAGCAAGTCTCATCCGTATTTTAGTGGCCATGCATACGAACGAACAGAAGAGCTATACAACTCGACCAAGGCATTCATCAATCAACAATATCAAGTTTTGTTGATGAAGATGAAGGAAGCTCAACAGGGAGCTCAACAGGGAGGTTCTTCTCAGGAGGTACAAGGCCCTGCACGGTCTGAGCAAGAAGATCCGGTGGAACGTCAATCACCGCCTGTCGAGGTATGCTCCAGAGGTTCATCTAGTAAGCTTGATGAACAATTGAAGAAGCAAGCAAGCAATTTCAGGGCGCTGCAGCGCACTGTGGCAGGGATAAATTTGGATTTTATGTCCGAAAAGTGGGAGTTGAAAGATGCCTTACGTACACTACAGTCTCGATGGTCTATCATAGATACCTTACATTGGGAATTAGACAGCGAATTGGAGGGTACGAATCAAGAATATGAGGTGTCTTATACGAAGCAAGAATCAATTTACAATGAAATAAAAAATGCAATCAACAGAAAACTAGGGTCCGTAGTTCACAAGGAGAATTGGACACCAAAAATTGACATCCCATTCTTCAATGGCAATTATAAAAATTGGGTGTCTTTTAAGGACTTGTTTGTTGAAGCTATCCACAGTAACGTCTCCTTATCAAACGCCCACAAGATGCAGTTTCTTAAAAGCAAGGTCCAGGGAGAAGCTGAACGTTTGATACACCATTTACAAATCAGTTCGGACAACTACACTGTTTGCTGGGAGATATTGAACAACAGGTACAACAACACATGGTTGATTTTTACAACACACATAGATCTCGTACTAAATCTTCCAGTAGTTCAACAAGCAAACGTCCCTGAGATCAAGAAAATTCACGACACTACACTAGAGTGTTTAAACTCAATAAAGAACCTAGGCGTTAATATAGACAGCTGGGATCCATTTATCGTGCGTATTTTATTGCTAAAATTAGATGCAGACACGCATAATCATTATTTGGAATCACTGAAGCAACCCAGAGAACTGCCAAAATTGTCGGAGTTTCTAAGCTTCTTAGAGAGCAGATTCACCGCATTGGAATCTTCGCGCAAGAAAAACGAAATTTCCAAACCATCAACAAGCAAGCAAAATAAAACACCATCGTCAAATTTCAAGAATAAATATTCAGCAAGTAAGACTTCGGTAAATAATATCAAATTAACTTGTCCGTTGTGTAAAGAGCCACACGGAATATACTATTGCAGTAAGTTTTTAAATATGACACCAAGTGCAAAACGACAAGCTATAACACGATTGCATTTGTGCAAAAATTGTCTTTATTCACATGGGGATAACGAATGTACGTCAGAAAGACGCTGCCGCGAATGTCGTGGCAAACATAATACACTTTTACATGAAGCGTTCAACAATAAGCCATCATGTAACCCTATTACGGAGAATGACACACCAGCAGTCCTTGCAACTAGAATGCAAAATCAAGAATCGCAACAAAATCACGTTTCGCAACAAGGCAACAACGTGATCGAAACATTATTAGCCACTGCAATGATCAAAGTTCAAGCAAGTGACGGATCATACCACAAAATGCGTGCGCTAATAGATCAAGGCTCTCAAGCCTCCCTTATCTCAGCCAGAGCGGCACAACAGCTAGCTTTATCAAGAAAGTATTGCAGGGCCGTCATCTGCGGGATAGGAGACAGGGCGAGCAGTAGCAAGGGCGTTACGAACATAACATGTTGTTCGCATTTTGATGATTTTACATTTAAAACAGATGTGGTAATTATGGACACGCTGATTAATCAATTACCTAGATGTACATTTACCAAGCCAACATGGGCACACCTGGCCGGCAAGCAACTAGCCGACCCAGAATACAATATCAGCCGTCCTATCGACATCTTGTTGGGAGCCGATGTGTATACCCATATCATTTTAGAAGGCATTATCAGGGCTGACCTATCATTACCGGTCGCGCAACAGACACGACTGGGATGGATCTTATGCGGCAATTTCAAGACTTTTCATTGTAACGTAGTCCTGAATCAAGTGGACGAAGTACAAAGATTTTGGGAGATCGAAGACATCACAGAATCATCCAATTTATCCGCAGAAGATCAACAATGCATGGAGTATTACAAGAAAACTACAACAAGACATGAAAATGGCATGTATGAAGTTAGATTGCCTTTTCAAGAAAACTTTGAGAAACAGATGGGATTGTCTAAAAATAAAGCTATGGCGCAATTTCAACAGTTGGAAAGGAAATTTCACAATAATGAAGAAGTAGCAAAACAATATAAATTATTTATTCAAGAATATAAAACTTTAGGACATATGATACCAGCGTCCGGTAACACGCAACCGGATTATTATTTACCGCATCATTGTGTTTTGCGAAATGATTCCACTACGACAGCACTTCGCGTAGTTTTCAACGCTTCTGCAAAAACATCAACTGGAATTAGCTTGAATGACGTCATGCTAAAAGGTCCAAATCTACAGCAAGATCTCCAATCTTTACTATTACGGTGGAGAAAATATCGCGTAGCTTTTACGGCAGATATTGAAAAAATGTTTCGTTTTATTTGGTTAAATGCACAGGATCAAAGATTTAAATAAATAAATAAAAAATAAATAAATAAATAAATTTCAAAAAATCATTTGGAGAGATACCATGGACATGCGTCATCAGGTATACCAGCTACGCACTGTTACATACGGCACCAAGGCCGCACCATTTTTAGCTATGATGACTTTAAAAAAATTGGCTGAAGATGAGAGACACAATTTCGACAGTGGTACAATCAAGGCATTAGAGCAATCATTCTACATGGATGATGTTCTCCACGGCTCGCATTCTGTCGAGTTAGCAGTAAAACTAAAGCAAGATTTAATCAAGTTATTAAAATCAGGGGGTTTCAATTTAAGAAAGTGGTCTTCCAACGCATCAGCCTTACAAGACGATACAATCAGGGCGAGTAACAAGCAAGAAAATTTCGATTTCAAGGAAATGGAGACATCAAAAACCTTGGGATTACGTTGGAATTCCAAAGCAGACTTATTTATATTTCAATCAAAAATTGAACCATCTAACAAATCACCAACTAAGAGATCCATGTTGTCAGACATATCAAAGTTGTTTGACCCTCTGGGTTGGCTGTCACCGATATCAACCAAGCTAAAACTGCTATTTCAGCAAGTTTGGATGTCAAGTATTCAATGGGATGACAAGTTACCCGATCAAACTAGCAAGGAATGGCTAAACATTAAAGGTGACATGCACAAAATCAATCAATTCAAGGTGGAGCGTTGGTTGGGTACAGGAGAAAACAACACGCTGGAATTACATGGATTCTGCGATTCTTCTAATAAAGCCTACGCGTGCGTTGTTTATTGCAAGACTGAAAACAACGGCAAAGCAAAGATCTCATTAGTAGCAGGAAAGGCGCGATTAGCTCCAGTAAACAAATCAATATCATTACCAAGATTAGAGCTTAGCGGTGCTCTACTACTGGCAAAATTAATGTCTAAAATTCAAAAATGTCTTAGCAGTCATAATATCAAGATATATAGTTGGACGGATTCAATGGTAGTCCTAGCTTGGTTACAAGGAGAGTCAGGACGATGGAAGCCTTTTGTCGCCAACAGGGTGCGACAAATATCAAGCATCATACCTACAAACAGCTGGCGTTACGTCAAGTCAGCTGAAAATCCAGCGGACTGCGCAAGCCGCGGATTGGGTGTTGATCAACTGAAAAACCATTCGCTGTGGTGGGAAGGACCGTCGTGGCTGCGGAACTGCGACCCTGACCAAGAAACTGAGGAAGCAGTGTTTACCACAGACGAAGAAGCAAGAAAAGCGGCCATGCATATTAATCACATAGCACAGCAAAAAAGCGATAACATTCTGGGTGAATTATTAACAAGATATAGATCACTCGCTAAACTAACAAGAGTTTTAGCATGGATATTAAGATATATCAAGCAAGCGAGATACAAGAAAAACCGCATACAAACTTATTTTACATTACAAGAATTAGTAAATGCTAAGCATAAAATAATTTTATATGTACAGCAGAGAGATTTTGCCCAGGAAGTACGTAACTTACAAGAAAATAAGCCGCTATCAGCGAAAAGCAAGTTATTGCAATTAAATCCATTCCTTGACAACGAGGGACTTCTCAGAGTCAGAGGAAGACTAAGCAAGGCCAGCATTAATCAAGATATGATGTATCCGATTATCATACCTCACGAAGGACACTTAACAAACTTAATTATAGATCAAGCACATTCACTTACCTTCCATGGAGGGGCACGGGTGACATCAGCATTCATTCGGAAGAATTACTGGATCATAGGCGGTAATCGAGCGGTCAAAAAGCGTATACGTACCTGCGTTACCTGTCGTAAACACAATCCAAGCAAGATGACACAGTTGATGGGTGATTTACCTACGCCGAGATGTAACGTTGCAAAGCCTTTTGAACATACAGGCGTAGATTTTACCGGACACGTGTTCATAAAGGCCAACAAGGGCCGTGGTATTAAGACCACAAAGGGATACGTGGCGGTATTTGTCTGTATGGTGACCAAGCTTGTTCATATAGAGCTGGTCTCAGACCTCACATCATCAGCATTCATAGCTGCGTTGCGAAGAATGGCTGCAAGAAAGGGCTCGCCGAAGCATTTGTACAGCGACAACGGTACAAACTTTGTCGGCGCCAATAAAATTTTGCAAGAAGAATTTGAGCAGATACAAGAAACATTCGATCAAGATTTCATCAAGGAAATTACTAGCATGGAGATCGAATGGCATTTTAATGCACCCTCATGGCCTACAGCAGGAGGGCTGTGGGAGGCCGCGGTTAAAAGTTTAAAACATCATTTAAGAAGAGTAGTTGGAGATCAAAAGCTCACCTTTGAAGAGTTCAGCACAGTTCTAGCCCAATTAGAAGCAGTACTTAACTCGAGGCCACTGTGTTCTCTGACTGAAGATCCCAACGACTTGGATTTCCTCTCTCCGTCAAACTTTATCAATTTAAACCAAGACATGACTATATTAGAAACAGAAACAGATATGCGGACGAGATGGCATTTAACTCAAAAAATAGTACAAGATATTTGGAAACGTTGGCATACAGAATATCTCACTCAGCTGTCAGCAAGAAGCAAGTGGAGACATTCTCAACCAGACATTCAACTAAATGACATTGTTACAATTAACGATGCAAACTTACCTCCTGGGAAGTGGGCAGTTGGCCGCGTCGTCCAGCTGCATCCCGGTGCCGATGGCCACATCAGAGTGGTCACGTTGAAAACAAAAAATGGGCTTATCAAGAGACCTATTCTCAAGCTTTCTATTCTCCCTGTGAATGACAGAATCGACAAACAAGAGTCACGTTCCAAGGAAGTGAAAGATGGAAAGCCATATCAAAACAAAAAAGTAAACTACAGCTTCTCATCGCTGGTAATGTTACTTTTGTCGTTCATGAGCATTTTGACCACATCTCACTGTTCATACAATGTTACACAATTAAAAGACAATCAAGGTCTTTATTTTGACAAAATTGCGAACATGCAATTAATCAGAGACGAATGGAAGATAGTCACATACTATGACATGAATTCATTTTGGCAAGGTACAGAAGCATGCAGTAAATACCTCAGCTACTTGGATAAGTTATGTAACAAGTTTAAAGAATCGTCACATTGTGACGTCATACAAGTTCAATTGCAGCAAGAATTCTCAGAACTCGAGTACTATAACCACCTGTTGCTGAGTCAGCATTCCAGCACGCGCCGCGCACGAGACCTGCGCCGACGCAAGCGAGGCCTTATCAACGGTGTAGGGTATCTAGCAAACGGCTTATTCGGTGTACTTGATGAGAGATTCGCCGAGCAATATAAACAAGATATTCAGTCAATACATGACAATGAAAATCATTTGCTTTCGCTCTTGAAACAACAAACAACGGTCATTGAAGCAGAATATAACGTTTTGAAAAGGAACGGGCAAGCAATTAATAAGCAACACAAGATGCTTAATTCACTATCAATCAGGTTAGATAAGATGGAAAACATTTTATTGAACGAATCAGAGAGAAATCGAGTCATGAATGATTTCAGTACGGGAGCAATTGCTACGAACAATGTTTTAAGACAATTAAAAACAATCCAAACAAGTTTATTAGACACCATAACAGATGTTTATCACGGAAGACTCAATTTTCATTTATTGTCACCAGAACAATTGAAGGACACTCTGAATACAATATCGAATCATCTTTCAAAGGATCTTACGTTGCCGATAAATAACTTACAAATTAACTTAAGAAACATTTATCATTTATTGACAGTCAAAGCAAGAATGACTGAAGAATATTTAATCTTCGAATTAAAATTGCCATTGGTGTCTAGAGACACATTTTCAATCATGAAAATTATTCCAATACCTCAACTTGTAGGTAACTCAAGCATGGCTACTTTAACTCCAATTGCTGAACATGTTGCAATCAATTTGAAGAAGGACTCGTATTTACCAATGTCTATATCCGACGTCCAGACATGTCTACGTGACAATGCCGATACTTATCTATGTCAGACAGAGAAGCCGATTTATCATCTAAAGAATGATGAAAAATTATGTGAACTAGATCCTGATTCCAGCAAATGCAAGATCAGCATTACGACTTGTTCGAATCAATGGACAGCTCTTAACAAAATAAACAATTATGCATTTTTCTGCTGTAGTCAGTGTCCAATAAGAGTACTATGCGACGATAATGTGTCGCCGGGGCAGTTAGTAAAAGCTGGCATATTGGGAGTCGAACACGATTGTCTAATTAAAACCGAAAGTTTTACGGTTTACACACGCAATGAAGGTTTTAGCACTTTGAACATAAAACCATCTTTCAAGCTGCCTGAGATAGAACCAATCAATCATATCATAGACGTAGGCATCCCAACTCCACTGATACAAAACTATACTCTCCTCTCGAGCAACAATGAGCTTGACGAAATCAAGGAACAACTCCGCATTCTCAAAGCAAGTGAGAATTTGCCACATCAAGTTTCTTATCACGATATCCATCACTACACAGCAATTTATGTGGTGATCGGAGTAGTGTTGGTGGTTGAAGCAGTCTTCATGGTACGACGGCTGCGTAACAGGCGAACCGCATCTCTCGCGGTGGCAAGGGCCGCATTGGCTAGTCTACAAACCGCGCAACATGTGACACCTGCACGAGCAGAGGCTGGGGCCTCTATCTCATCGTCCACAGTTCAATATAGTGTTAGTGCGCGTAATCAGTGTGAGATTCCGTGTGTATCCGATTGCAGTGAAATTCCAAAAGTGCATAAGTTAGACAAGTGTACAGTGCCTATGTCTCGTAAAACGGAGTTCAAGTAGAGACTCTAAACATAGAATAAGGGCCAAATGGAATCACCTTGTCAATCATCTAGTATAAGGACCAATTGGCATCACCTTGTTACTCATCTTTTCATGTTCATCTCATATTCATCTTCCCGCTCGGGAGCATGTACGGTGCAACCGCACAATCAGCAATTTCATTAGTTTACGCCACACATTTCATATTACTTCAGTTCACATTCGGACCGCGTCATAGCAACACGTCATTCATCAATAGTTTAAGGTCGTGGACTCAATACAAGTTTAAAGTGAAATTACATAGTTTCATTCGATATCCTAAAATCAGTCAAAGGCGTACGGTGAAAACCGTACACGATCTATCTCATAAAGAAATAGGTTTTCAAAATTCTTCATTCAAATATTTGCTAGACAATGGAGATATACATACCTATGCATATAATTATGTCATTTTATTTAAAGGTGTTTTAATCTAATAGTATGTGCTGATATTGAAACAATTAATAATTTTAAAAGGTATTTAATGAGTAAAATCAAAATGACTTTTTAGACAGATTAAAAAAAAAAAAAAAAAAAGTTTCTAGGTATAAAAATTACAAGCATGTAGTGAAATAGCATTAAATCAAAGTGCATAAATATAAACGGTATTAAATAAATTTAATATGCACGATTGTAAACCTGTCAATACACCAATGGAAAATAAACTTAATTATGACGCATTAAACTCTGAAGAAAAATATATAATGATACATGTTGAAACGTTATAGAACGTTTAATGTATGTCATGTTATGCACTCGTCCAGATTTAATTACTTACAAGCGTTAATATACTGAGAAGGTATACGAACAAAAATAGTAAAGAACTCTGGCAGTGTCTAAAGAGAGTGCTTCGGTACTTGAAAGGTACTGTTAATTTAAAATTAAGTTATAGGTAAAAGATGTGCCTACACTAACATTATATGTGGCTACGTAGATTCAGATTGGGGTGGCAGTGATTCAAATGACAGGAAAAGTACAACTGGGTATTTCAAGCTGCAAGCAAACCTGGAGTACAAAGAAACAAATGTCAGTTGCTGCCTCTTCAACTGAGGCAGATTGTATGGCATTGTATGAAACTGTCATGGGAGGCTTTAGGGCTTAAATCACTAGCAGTTAGTATTAAGATAGATATAATTAAATCTATCATATTCTATGAGGATAAAAATAGCTGCATAAGCATTGCAAATAATCCAACCCATCACAAACGTACAATACACATAGAAATAAAGTATCATTTTTCTAAGGAACAGATTGAGAAAAATGTAATAAAATAAAATTACATTCCAAAAGTTCAGCAGTTGGCAGATGTTCTGACCAAGGCATTAACCGCTATCACTTTTCAAGCGATGAGAAGTAAAATGGGCTTCGAATAAGATACTCATTGAATGTTTAGTGATTCTACATAATAATATGATTTATGATTAATTTAATTATTATTAAGAATAATTTAATGAAGTGGTTTGATTAAGGTTTTCTGGGTTTTCCTTAATCCTTGGCAGCAAATGTTGGACCATGATGTATTCCCAGCAAACACTAGGAAGTGAATATGTTCCGGTCAATTAGGTATTACCTACTTTGATTTAAGTTTTTTTTTGTATAATTGGTAGATTAATTTTTGAGGGGGCGTGTTGATTTATTTGATTTAATTATTTACAAAAATCAATCTTTAGTCGATTTTATAATAATCGATATATCGTAGGTACCTACTTATTACATAAATACTACCCACCATTAGTAGTACTTCACTTCTCGTTAGCGCCTTAAGAATGACGGACGTATAAACTTCCTAGTGACTTTTAATTGGCTAATAATAATCTATACATTTTAAAAAGCCCATAACTCGTTTTATTAAAGTGTTAGAACCTAGATTTCCTACACCACTATTACGAGACTCGACTTATTAATTTGCCTTCACAAACAATAATCGTGGATTACATTCTGTACAATGAAAATACTCTTGTTAACGTGTGGGAATAGAATCCGCTATTCGTAAGCTGAAAGCCAATCACTCCAACATAAAAATATTAAGACGCAGACAAGTGCCAACGGCCTTGAGTGGTTAGCTTGCGTGTTCTGTGCTGAGCTCACGCAACGCATCGTACTTCCACCCAGTAATAGGACTCGCCCATCAAGGAGCGGTGTCCCAAATAAGAAAGGTATTATATTAAAACATATATACCAAAAGGTACATAGTCAAATTATCTTTAAAATGGTAAAAGTTTCATAAAAAATTTTATTTGATAGTTTTTGCGTGATTCTCAGTTTTTTATCCGCGTTAAACATAACCTTAAAAATTAGTTATACACTATGTAATATAAACATAATCTAAAATATCCATAAATTAAGTTATTAAGAAAATGCTCCAATTTAACCTATATTTTTTCCAAATCATTAACACTACTCGTTTAGATGATCTTTAGTTTAAAATCATTAAAAGTCAGATAGCGTCGCCTTAACACTACTCGTTTAGACGTGATCTTCAGTTTAAAATTATTAAAAGTCGCTTAACGTCGCCTTAAGTAAAACATTACAATACATTCACCTAATATATAACATGAATTTGCAGTTTCCTTAGTTTCATTCCGAGTTTAATCCTACAGATCAAGGAATATTTTCAATGGCGGAATTCTGCCGCCATATTCGGGGCACAGTTTTGAAGCCAACCAGGATTAGCGGTAATCTCGATAGATTACGCAGGTATGCGAACGCCTCACGTGCGTAGTCGTCGCTAAGTGAGATAAGCTCTTCTCACATAGTTGAGACGTATCGGCTGAATACACAAACATGATCGATTGTGTTGAGTTAGTACTAGTATACAGGTGGAGCCGACAATACGACAACAAACTAAACTGCGTATATCTAAAGCCGTCCCCAGGCCGCGCACGAACACGCAATCAAATATATCCGATAGTTTAGTGACTGTCGCCAATCGAAGATCGGCAAAACCCACAGTCGGCCCAGCAAACTATGTACTTAGTTTGTTTGAAAAAAACACTTATTTCATTTCTATGGCAGGATTCATTTGATAGTTCTAAAATACCCTTTAGGCACGATTGGTCCAATTCGCGATTGGTCCAATTCACCTTTATGCGTTTGCGTTAGTATTGCCCGTGTTCCGTTATTGTCGTCTCCACATTGTGTATGTACTCACGTGACCTGTCCTCGTGTGTGTGTCGTGAGTCCTGCATTTACTTTAGCATATAATTATGTGTTAAAATCTGTGATACCTGGATCTCTCTAGGTTTACATAATTATATAAGCCTAGAATAGACCTAGAAAGATCTAGGTGTAACAGATTTTTAATGTATAATAATCTAATCTTTCTTATTACTCGTATGAAAATAAATATAATACAAGCTGCAATAAGTTATCATTAGTCATTAGTCATTAGTCATTTATTCATGAACAAATAAACTGTATCTGAATTTACACATAAAGTTACTAATTATCTGTTATAATAAATAACGATATCATTGTAAAACCGAAAGTCAACATAAATCTCTTATGAAATACAAACAAACTTGTGTTCTACGCAGAGTCGTACACTCGTAGTCATTGGATCCCCGCCGCGAAGCCGCGATGGCGGCCACTTTGGTGTTAAATTCAGTAATTATTTATTATCTGTCGCCCATTCATTACAATAATTAGTGAGAGGTGTTTCATTAACAAAGGCTTACTCACCGTTCCTGCGGACGCTCCGGTTGCAGACGACGGGATTGCGTCGGATCGTTACATTGCGCGCACAGTCTGAGTCTGATGGCTCACTTTTGTCACTGTTCAACGCTTCGTGAGTACGAGAACGTCGCTGGTGTTTGCTGCTTTTAATCTGTAACAAAAAAAAAATGATGTTACTTGATAGCATCATCCAACTTTATACACACAATATTATGTTACTTTATAGCATCATCCAACATTATACACACAATATTATGTTACTTTATAGCATCATCCAACATTATACGCACAATATTATGTTACTTTATAGCATCATCGAACATTATATACACAATATTATGTTACTTTATAGCATCATCGAACATTATACACACAATATTATGTTACTTTATAGCATCATCGAACATTATACACACAATATTATGTTACTTGATAGCAACTTCTAACATTATACACACAATATTATGTTACTTGATAGCATCATCCAACATTATACACAAAACATTACTCTGCAGATGTTTGTAGTCAAGACACGCATTTTCGTAGTTGTCACAAGCTCAACACAACATTTGAACTGCTCAGTTTTTCCATGAGCAGTGAGTGTGTGCTGGTAAACATTCATGATCTTCCAGTCTCTACTGGAAATATGATATCCTTGACCGACATTCACCAGAATATACGGAACATTTAGTATTGCTATTATGTATGGCCACCGCCGCCCCATGCCCCTGCACGGTGTACACAGGGTCCATTACCGAGCCGGACGCGGCCGCGCGGCGCCGACGATCTCCCCGGATACAACATCACGAGCATGCCTCTCGCTGTACAGCATCACACATGCCCACGTCTCATACTCGTACAACGTTGTCTCTGTGACTCATTGAATACCTCTGCGTCTGTCTGACTAAAACATGTTGATCCATTTTTAACCGACGAATAAAAAGAAGGAGTTTCTCAACTATTCAAAAATACTTTATGTATGTTCCGCGATTTTTTGTAATTTTCGAGTAATTTTTAGGGTTACTTACCTCAAAAAGAAAAAACGGAACCATTACAGGATCACTTAGTTGTCTGTCAGTTTGTCAAGACCCTTTTTCTCAATAACGCGTGGAGGTATCAAGTTAAAATACGTAAGGCGCTCTAAAAAGATCAAGATCAAGCCATATTTTAACAATACGGCTATTTATACGACAGATTTTGATATTCGTAAGTAAATCAAAAAATGTATGTGGGTACTTACCGTTGACTTAGAATCATGTTTGGCAAGAAGTAAGGTCTCACAGCACAAGTAAAGGAAATAGTCTGAAAATTGTTAATTTGTAATTTTGTTACAAAAACATTTTTTTTGGGATTACAAACTTAAATTTGTAGTTCGAAAATTGACCGTGATGTATATCAATGTATGGGAGAACATGTTTTTCAAACAGTTTTAGACGACGTTTGCCCAACTATTTTCCAATTATGAAAGAAATGAAAATATTTATATTTTTTATTGCACTATAGGGACTGAAATGGGGTCTTAAAAATGTGAAGTGGGGCTACTATGGCATGTGTATGGTATTATATGAAAGAACGCTGTTTGCACATTGTCAAACATTTTTTTTTTTCTTTTTTTTAGGCCGCATAGTTTTCGACTTTTGATGAAAAATGTAAAAAAATATAGTTTCCCCTCCCTTATTATCTCCGAAGTTTGCCTATAGAAAAGTCTGAAATTATTCTATGTGATAGAAGTTTAACCAATATAACAACCACAGTTCCAATTTGCTCTTGACCGGTTTTTTTTGTGACATGACTACTTTCATGTTACAAAAGAAAAACTGTGTTACCGTGTATTTTATGTGCATTACAAGTTAACGGGAAGTCATAGTAGATTCGTAATATCCCCTAGAACATTCGTTGGTTTTGAAGTAAAAAATTTTTTAGGCACATTGAGCGATTTCTGGTGGGGGGAAATCTAAACGCGGTGTCACCGTGACACCGCGACACCTCCCTTCTGTCGGCAGTCATGACTGCCCAAATTGCTAATTTAAACTAAAAACTTGTCTATAAGATCAAATCCTGACTCGTCGCCACTTCAAATCCTGCACACTGAACAGATTACACCCCCGACACGGCTGGTGACCTCTTGGTGCCTCTGTGTGAAGTGGCGCGACGTGACTAATTCAAATTCAAATTCAAATTCAAATATTTTATTTCGGATAAAATCCATATGATGTTAGTAGCAATATAACTTAGCCTAATGTTAGTAGGTATTAAATTAAATTACAATAATAATAGGACCCTTGAACTCCACACCTATCCAAATAAACCAGTGTACCGCTGAACGAATAGTTCAACGGTACACCAGCCTACACGGACAAGTGTGTCTGCACTCTTACCCATCTTTGTAAGAGGGGAGAGTCCCACCGGTCTGAAAACACATTCAGGATGCCATTGGAGGAGGAGCGCAAGCGCACCACCATGGACGCACAACGCTTCCGCATGATGGCGGCGAACCCGTCGATGCATGCGTCCGCGAACATTCCTGACGCGCTACATCGCCACGGCAACCCCAAAAGCACCCTGAATGCGTTATTGTACTGTACGCGCAGGTCGCTGTATGCCCGCTGGGTGTACTTGGTCCACAGGCTGCACGTGTAAAACGACTGGCAGAAGGCCTTAAAAAGCGTTATCTTAACAGAATCAGTACAGCGTGCAAACCTGCGGGCCAGCATGTTGCAACGGACAGCCAGCGACCTGCGCTCCCTGTCTATGTCTACATTGTCTTTCAAATCAACAGTGACCCAATGACCCAAATACTTAAACTTCGATACCCGACATAAAGGAGAACCAGAGAGTGAGAGTTCTGGCAGCTGTTTGTAGGTTAAAGTACCCGATTTAAAAACCAACCATTCACTCTTATTGGTATTGTATTTGAGCCCGTGAGCCACTGCATAATTTTCACAAATTTTAAGAAGCCTTCTCATAGCACCGATAGATGGGCTCAGTAGCACCATATCATCAGCGTAGCTGATGTTGTTCACGCAAACACCGTCCACGTGACAACCAATTTTAGTGCTACTGAGCCTACCTATCAGTTTGTTTATGTATAGGTTAAAAAGACGTGGGGAGCTCAGACCCCCCTGCCTGACCCCACAATCCAACCCATACATGTCAGAATATGTGCCTGCCCACTTAACTGCATTCCTTTGACTACTGTACCAATGTCTAAACAGTGATATCACATCAGCCGGGACAGTAGTGTCGTGAGAGAGCTTATGCCAGAGCAGGTCATAATTGACCAGGTCGAAAGCCCTTGATAAATCCAAAAAACATGCCATTACAGGAGTCTTTCGGTCTGTATAATATTGGACAGTCTGCTTAAGGCATAAAATTGCACTATCCGTTGATAAGTTTGGTCTAAAACCAAACTGACCATCCTCGAGAGCAATATGTGTAGCTAGAATTTTATCAAGCAGACCGTCCAAAAGCTTAGCACAGACAGTAGCAAGCGATATCGGCCTGTAGTTGGAGATATCGGAGGCGTCACCAGTCTTATTTTTTATTACTGGTACAACGATCGTATTCGTAAGATCTCCAGGTAAGTAACTATGACTTAGACATAGGTTAAAAAACATAGCAAGTACTCGTGGTAAGTGTACCCCAGCGTAAATAAGATGTTCGACGCTGAGGCCGTCGTGACCGGGCGACTTTCCCCTCACCATGTTCTGTATACTTCTCGCGACTTCTTTAGCGGAGAACCTGACAGGGCGAGCCCCGGTCACGGCTGCCCCCGCGCCGCTATTTGACGGCTCGCTATAGCCACACAAACGCGAGCTTACATTAAAATGTTTTTGAAAAGCATTAGCTATTTCAGTTGGGTCGCTCACGCCCCCGACGCTCACCGGTACCCCCGACCTATGTTTTAACTTATCCGTTAATTTCCAAAACTTATTAAATTGTTTACTTTTATGACAACATGCTAGCATATCCATTTTAATTTTTTCTTGATTGTCTTGACAAAACTTTAATTTACTTTTAAAAAGATTTCGCGATGTACACATATTTTCATAAATAAATCCAGAAGTAGGTTTGTTGTATAACAGCCACATTTGATAACACAGTCGGGCATCGCGGTGAGCCTCGCGAACGTGTTTATTCCACCCCACTACATAGTTTCCTTTATGACGCATTTTAACAGAACCCGCATGAGTGAGTTCGGCTCCTTTTTTCAAAATACAAATTAATTGATCATACAACCTATCTATAACCACATGATGCTCAGTTTTGTGACACATATTATCAGCACATTTACAAAATTCTTGAGGAAAATCAATTTGTTTTAAGTTGCTATTACAGTAATCAAAATACCTATTTATCTGTTCTGAATCCCTCTCACCCCACACAACATTGTTACAAGGAATATTCGATCCAATAATTTTCGGTTTAATTAGATTAATGTTACACTCTATTAATAACGGAATATGGTCCGACACATAAACGCCGTACAAAATAGACACATTATGCACCAAATGTCTGGCGGCCTCAGTGACCACACAGTGATCTAGCCAGCGGAGGGCACCGTTGGCAGAGCTAGTAAAAGTATGCGAGTCTTGCGGCAAAAGTTCTGTATCCATACAAGACCATGATTGATCAGTACAGGTTAAAAGTAACTCACGTGAGAACCGTGTCCCTGGGTGCGCGTTAAAGTCTCCCAACACAAAAACCGACTCCACTTCACTACTCTCAATCACTGAGATAATCTCACTTAGACAACTCGTAAACTCAGTAAGATTTTCGGCACAATCAGTGGGCATGTACACGCTAAATATTAGCAAAGAGCGCTCGCCCTGCACTATTTTGATACACACGATTCGATCACTAGCACAATTTATAACCGATACCGACGCAAATAACGACGACCGCCACAGCAGCGCCACACCTCCGTACGGTCTTCCAACCAGAACACCGGCCGAGATATCCACGGCTGATTTCCCAGTGTACGCGAAGTCTCCATCAATGGTCGCTAGGAAGGGCACGTCGTGGGGCAGCAGCCAGGTCTCCTGTAACGCTATCACGTCGGCTCGTGCACATAATTGACGAACGCACTCAGCCGATCTAGTTATACTTTTACAGTTGAATGTACATAGTTTAACGTTCGACATACAATCCATTATTTGTTTGTTCTATTTTCAACACTGTGCTGCTTATTTACTTTTATTGTATTATTCTTAAAGTAAATAAACTGTCTAAACCTTATACCCTCAGGCCATATCTTGTCATCTAAAAATATATTTAGTTTGTATTTTGAGACTAACAATTTAAATGCATTATACGGTCTTTCAGATTTCATACTGATTTTCTGAAGCTGTACTACTTCTTGCGTCTTATATTGTATATAATCACAAACATCTTTTTCAGTAGTCTCTTTGTCAACATTAGTAATAAAAAGCGGAATCTTTGAATCAGCAGCCCTAAATTTAAAGTTCGCATTCGGGCTTGCGGTTCCCGTCTTTCCCTCGAACCGATTCTTTGACTTCTTATTTTGAACCAAAGTCCAACTATCTTCAGAATGATTTTTAGGCCATTCACCTTGCTTTAATACCTCCACCATTGTTTTATTACTCTGCATTGATTGTATTAGATTAGTATTCGGGTCATCCGTGTTTTCTAAGACTGTTGAGTTAATCGGCGCAGACGCAGACTCATCGATAGCCACCGGTAGCACCTGAGCATGTGAGTGAACGAGAGAGCGATACTTCGGTCCGCCATCGTCACTTATTTGCTGCGTTTGCGAATATGAGTCACAATCGACCAGCTGTGAATGTTGTGAAGGTAGGTGCGGCGACAAACCAATCGGTCCACTGTCAAAGTTATACCCTCCACCTCTAATTTTATTTACATTAGAGTGAAATATCGGATTTAGTAACTGATTAGCAGATGATTGTAAGATATTATTTTCTTTCAAGGCCACTTCTAGGTCGTTCTTAGTGACAAACTTATCTTTAATATCATTTAATTCCGCACGCAAAATTAACAGGTCCTTTAGTAATTTCGTGACGTCTACATGATCGAAACACACAGGGGGCAGCTTATGTAGCTCGTAGGCTACAAAAACCGGCAATTGATCAGGGTCTACAGTTTTGAAAACCGCTATTATGTCTTCCAAATCCTTTTGTTTTTTGTCTTTACGCCTCGACTTCAACCGTTTACCAATCTTTGCCGTGCTGCATAACAATTTCTTTGCCTCGTCAATTTCATCCTCGGAAAAAGCCGACACACATATTCTTATGAGACTTTCACTGTCCATCACATCATGTTTATTGCGAATAAACGCAAGAACTTCCGAAATAACCACATTACAGTTCGCACACTTAATCGTATCGACGGACATTATCGCGCAATCACACGTCCACGACCACTCGCATAGAACGCTCGCGCGACACTTCCTAATTACTCACTTGCTAATTAGACACGTTCCCCGCGAGGTCTGTCGCGATCAAAGAGCTTAATGTGGCTGCGGGTGGCGACCTCAGGACCAGCTGCTTCCCACACGGACAGCCATACGTGCGCCTCGCTTGACCCGCGTCACCAGGGTTGGCTCTGCAGGAAAGTTTTATAAGAATGTGGCTGTTATTTGTAAGTATGTACATTGTGGTGTGTTACGACTTCCACGCGAACGAAGACGCGCAGGAGCTAGTGTATAGGCTGTAGCTGCGTGATCGTTGCCGCGACCTGTTGATTGTGTTGACATCGCGCGGTTCAACGTTCTTAAAGCTGAGCGTCCACTGGTCCGCACCGGCCGCACGGCACGCAACGGATTTTGTTTTGGTTGTATGAAGAAATGAAAATGCGGGTGGTACCGGTAGTGGACGCAGTGCTATAGGAATTTTTATGTTTGTTTTATTTAGATTCCAGCTACGTTTACAAAACGAGATGGTGCTATATTAATTTCATACGCGTTTGTTGAACAGATTCGAAGTTTACAATGAGGTCTTACAGAATCACACGGCAGGACTTCATTTTCTCTATTAGGTACTTATTTTCAATTATTCAATCCCGTTAAACTTTTCCATCCTGTTGTTAAGGAGATCCTGTAAGGTTGTTTTAGATGGCCTTGTCATTTTAATTTTGCAGATTGTGGTAATTCATCGTGACGGTGAAACATTATTATGAAAATGTTATATTAATTAATATTCCCACAAAGGATTGCCTCGCGATCAATAGAAATGATTAAAATCCTATTTGTTGCAATGAAACTATCACCTAGTACCGCAATCAATTAATTTGTTCGTATGAATGTGAGCATTTGAATGTCAGGCCTTCAATTTGTGTCCAATTTGGATTTGTTTCCAATAAAGGCGTCAGAAAGCCGCGCTTGCGGGACGAACGGGCCAGGGCAGGGTAGGGCGGGGGTAGAGGGAGGGGGGGGGAGGCACGGGACATATATTGATGTGCTCAACTATGAGGAAATGCGATATAAACCCGCTTCGATTAACTTTACTCGCATGGTAAACGTAGTTTGACACCAATTTAATAGTAGCATGGATTTAACTTGCTGCCCTTGTGCCCACGGCTTCGCTTACCTAACTGTTTATTATGTTAGCAATAGATAGAAGTTATGATGTCATAGTATATTCGTAATATCCTACAACATGAGGTGATTTTTTTTAATTTAAAATAAAACTTTTTGATGAGAACTCAATGAGAACTCGATCAGCCGGTTGAAGAACAAAGTACCTACTGTATGTATCGCCGCTCGTGTTTTAGCGTCCCTCAACAGTTTCATAAACTACTTTTTAGGGTTCCGTACCAAAATGATAAAAAAGGAACCCTTATGATGTCACTCAGTCTATCTGTCTGTCTGTCACAGCTGGATATCTCAAGAACTACTGATGCTATCAACTTGAAATTTGGAACAGTTTTAGATGACGTTTACCCAACAATTTTTCAAATAAGAGAGAAATAAAAATATTTATATTTTTTTTGCATCAGTGACTGAAAGGGCGTCTTAAAAATTAAAAGTTGGGCTACTACTAGAGCATGTGGGGTATTATATGAAAGAGCGCTGTTTGCACATTCTCAAACATTTTTTTTCTTTTTTTTAGGTTTTCGAATTTTGATGAAAAATGTAAAAAAAATACCGCCCCCCCACCCTATCTCCGAAGTTTGCAAAGAGAAAAATCTGAAATTATTCTATGTCATAGAAGTTTATGTAAAGATTACAGGAAAAATAAAACGATGTCTCTAAATAGCACACTTTTTCAGAAATCGGAACGGAACCCTCGGTGCGCGTGTCCGACTCGCTCTTGACCGGTTTTTTATATTAGTTTACAAATTTTGAAGAGGCACGGGTTCTGTCTGATCAGTCAGAAGATTTCAAGTGATGTGAACATGACAAAGTGGTGTCTATCGCAGCAAGTTTATGAAGTTCAAGAGTTGCGATTACTTCGTGCGGGAGGGAGGCGAGAGGGAGCTGGCACGAGGACCCTTTGAGCAATAACATTATGGTTTGAGCTGCGGATTCATTTGAGTATATTTAAGTGGAAACTAATGTAACATACATTATGATGAATTAATTTGATAATTATGTATTAATGTGAGAAAGAAAAGTACAACTCCTTTGTTCTCAAAGATTAAATATTAATAACTTACATTAAGACAAGCTCGTGCTCAATTGAATGCGTTACCAGTTATCACGCTTGATGTATGTTAGCTTTTGATCTTTTCTTCGAAACAACACCATGTTAACTGTAACTTGCTAATGTTGTTAAAAGTACCTATGTATAACTATGTATGTATTTGCTTCTTAAGGGCTACCTAGTACTAAAGTTTGTAAAAATAATGGTCAGTAATGTCAAAAAAAAAACATTCATCAAATGTACTATTTCAAAACCATTGCTATTTGATGACGATATAATAAAAAACTTTGGTATGCCACTAGGTACAGCCAACATTTCTCTCTCGCACACGAAAGGTAATCAAATCAACTGACGAGCGATGTTCTCCTGCTGTGAAATTGAACACGCACCGTACATACATACATACGTAGGTATATATACGTGTGTGTGAACGGCAAAGGCTGCCGATATACACTGGATTGATTGATATGACTGGTCTAGTGAATTCAATGATAGGTACATACATACCTACAGCTAGCGTGTACATGGCTACATAGAGTTGAGCTGCTTAGTGAAATAATTACCAATATACAATGTACTGTATTTTAATACAATAGTATTGTTTGTATCCTTTGATCAGTCGAATTATATCGGTGACGTGTTAATTTCAATGATCTTTTACAATTTGAAAGTAGAGCAATTTGCTCCAAATCTAATGGATCGATTAAGTTGAAATTTGGTAGGTTACATTTAAAAATTTCTGTGACGCAAACACGGACGTGTAAAGTAAGTAAATTAATTTTCAATATGGGGTCACTTTTGGGGGGCAAATAAGATAAAATAAAACCACGGATTTTGATGCAGTTTTTTTAATATACAGGGTGAAATTGAATAGATGCGACAAAATTTAAGGGGGTGTTCTACGCATCAATATGAACAACTTTTACTATGGGACCAAACCTGAAATCGCGAAAAAAAATCAGCTGTTCAGTACATTTTGACGAATTATGCGAACATTAAATGTACTGAACAGCTGATTTTTTTTTCGCGATTTCAGGTTTGGTCCAATAGTAAAAGTTGTTCATATTGATGCGTAGAACACCCCCTTAAATTTTGTCGCATCTATTCAATTTCACCCTGTATAGAGTGATTCAAGAGGAAAGTTTATATGTATAATACATGCATAATATAGTAGAGAAACACTGATAATCTTAGAGGTTTCTAATGTGATGTCGTAAATAAACACATTTTTTTGCGCTTACGTTGCAAACGCTGGCTGAACCCTACGAGATAGATCAAAATAATGTACTACAATATTGTACACCTTAAAAAGGTCTGCAAAAAAGTCCGCAATGGTATCTCTTAGGGATAACCCACAATAACCATTTTTTATCCTTTACTTTTTACGAGAAATAATGGCTTATTTACGAAGCGATTTTAAGCAATACAGCATTAATCCTTATCCAATTAAGTACCTTAAATACATTATGCATTTATTATAGATAAATATGACCCTTTACAGCACGTAATTTAAATGAATGTTTTCGAAGATATTACAGATTTAAAATGCAGGGACATAGCGGGCGGCGGTACATAAATAGCGCGTCGAAGGCCGCGCTTCGCCCTATAGCACTTTATGATCAGCCGGTCGATTCTGTAAACATCTCACCGTGAATACTTAGGCGAAGTGAGTTTCTTTTTGCTAGGAATTGACACTATTGACAGCTCACTCCACGCTCACTTCACCTAAGTTTTCACGGTGAGATGGTTACAGAATCGAACTGCAGTAGCAATCGCACGCGTTTATCGGATACTCTCTAGCGAGGAAAACAACAATTATCCATACTAATATTATAAATTCGAAAGTAACTCTGTCTGTCTGTCTGTAACCTTTTCACGCCTAAAACACCGAACAGATCTTGATAAAATTTGGCAAGGCTTTAGGGTGGTATCCTGGGGAAGGACTTAGGCTACTTTTTGTCTCAAGAATAATCCTACGGGGTGATATATGGGATGAAAGTTTGTAAGGGAAACCCAGCATTTCTTAAGTTAGGCCTATGAAAATTAAAATTTATGCTTTTGGTAGGAAATAAAGAAATGTGTGGTGCAGCGTTTTTGAAAAATCTTCCCCTAAGGGCGTAAAATAGCGGTTATTTTAAAATTCACAAAACTGCACGGATATCGATAAAATTTTGGCAAGGCTACAGATGGCATCCTGGGGAATGGCATATCCTACTTTTTGTCTTAAAAAAATATCCTACAGAGGGTGATTATAGGGGATGAAAGTTTGTATGGGAAACCCAGCATTTCTTTAGTTAAGAATATGAAAATACTTTATGCTGTTAGTAGAAAATAAAGAAGTGTGTGGTCCAACGATTTTGAAAAATCATCCCCTAAGGCGGTAAAGAAGGAGATGATTTTAAAATTCACAAAATTGCACGGATATCGCTAAAATTTGGCAAGACTGTAGATGGCATCCTGGGGAAAGACATAACCTATTTTTTGTTTTAAAAAATAATCCTACAGGGCGTGAAAGTTTTATGAGAACACAGCATTTCTTAAGTTAGGGATATGAAAATTCAAATTTATGGGTTTGATTTATGAAAAAATCAACCCCTAAGTGGGTAAACTAGGGGTTGATTTTAAAATTCACAAACACTATTAAAATTTTTGTGTAAGTACCTCTTTTTAAGAGATTTAAGGGATTTGGTAGTTCGTATCTTCAAGTAACATTTAGTCTTAATATTTTTTAATTCCCACGGGAAAGGGAATAAAGAGGATTTATATTTTCGCTTTAAAGTTGCTTTCAAAGGCATGCAAGTTGGTAATTTTCCGTTTACTATTGTTTGGTTTTAAGATTTATTAGCCTCCAGCAATCATATATCACTCTGCGCGCCGTTCCTCAAGTGCGAGAAGATATTGTCAAGCCGTCGTTCGCACGGGCGTAAAAATGTCGCGGCGATTTTTTTTCGCGCACTGTATTTTCAACGGTCTGCTTAGCGCTGAGAGTTAAAAATCCAACAGTGTGTTTTTTCGTCCCGCTGGGATGCACTCTGTTGTTGTTAGGTTGGATTCTCGAAGCTCGGCTCAAAACTGAGAGAAAATCCCGCCGCGATATTTTTACGTCCGTACGAACGTCGGCTTACTTGGATTAACACTTAGGGTACTTTTAATCCCGGTAGTACATTTCCGTGGGATATTTTCCGACATCCACGCGGGCGAAGCCGCGGGCAAAAGCTAGTTTAATATAAATGGCTTAAAAGTTATTTAAGAAAATAAATGAAAATTGACCATTCCTTCTTAACTCCGAAACTACTGAACCTGCCTTCTTTTATCAGATTTTATTATTCTAAAAATTTAAACATAATGTTAACAACATTACAGCGAAAAATTGTGTATTCACAAGTTGCTCTCCGCGTGTCACCCAAAACTCTTTTATATCATCAGCGTCATGTTCTGACGTCCCATACGTACTTCGTATTATCCGTTAGATGGAATCAGAATGCACTAAGTATTCAATTTGCCGGAACACAATCACAGTAACAGTACTGAAGCCTACGAGCAAGTAGATGAGCGCGCTGGCTCAGTTGGTCCACTTGCTGTCGGACTGGTCTAGATCCTGATCTAGGTTGAACCACGTTGAACTGGATTGGGTTTAGTGTGAAACTTGCGACGTAGAATGTATTGTTTAATAGTTTAATGCTGTTATAAAAAGTACTTTGACAATTTATTTTTACAAAGTATTTTAAGTATGTTTTAGTTAAGTACTCTTTTAAGGGTTCCGTACCTCAAAAGGAAAAAATGGAACCCTTATGGGATCACTTCGTTGTCCGTCTGTCTGTCTGTCAGTCTGTCAAGCCTCTTTTTCTCAGGACCGCGTAGAGGTATCAAGTTGAAATTAATGTAAAATACGTAGGTCTATGGTCCCTTGAAGTTTAAAAAAAATGAAGCTTCTAAGTCAACGCAATAAAAAATACGGCCATTTATGCGACATTTTGATACTCGCAAGTAAATCAAAACCTATAGGATACTTCCTGTTGTCCTAGAATCATGAGAGGCAAGAAGCAAGGTCTCGCAGCATAAGTAAAGGAAAAAGTCCGAAAAATGTTAATAAGTATGTCATTAATAACGGGTGATTCATTTAGAGGTACTTTTTTCATAATTAAAAGAAAAGTGAAAACACAAATTTTATCTGATTATCTTTATTATCATACAAAAGAACCGTTCATGACATGTATTTTTTAAAGATTATTTCTTTAAAATGTTGGCGATAACTGCGGCTAACATGGTCCGTTCTGAAGTTCCAATTGCGAGAACAATTCGGTGCACAGTTAATTTTTCGCTTCGGACCGTTGAATTGGCAGACTAGATCGTGTGATATCTCACCTCTAGACAATTCCTTTGGGGCTATGTAAAGTCCAAAGTCTGCATGGATAACTCGGGTACGATTGAGGAATAGGAAGCCAACATTAATCGCGATATTCGCCAAATACCACTCGAAATGCTCGGACGCGTCTAGAAAATTGGAACTTCAGAACGGACCATGTTAGCCGCAGTTATCGCCAACATTTTAAAGAAATAATCTTTAAAAAATACATGTCATGAATGGTTCTTTTGTATGATAATAAAGATAATCAGATAAAATTTGTGTTTTCACTTTTCTTTTAATTATGAAAAAAGTACCTCTAAATGAATCACCCGTTATTATACATAATTTTTTTTTTTTGGTATAATAATGTTAAGTATATTTTTGGTCTAAATTCTTTTCAACTACGGAATCCTTCATTGTGCGTGGTCCGACACGCCTTGCCTGTTTTTTTTTTTTTTAATTTACTTTGAAACAATTTGTAAGAAAAATCTCCATATACTGACTGTCTTATTAATATTATTTGCGCTGACAGTATTTTCTAGCTTTGAGTTTCTAGATGAACCCAGTTTTGATCTGCACTTCGATAATAGTTTCTGTGAGAACACTCGATTGCCAATCTCACTTTGCTTGGAGTCTGAGACACTTCGGAAGCAGTCTTCTAAATGCGTTAAGATTCAATATTAAGATCACTTTAACCATGATTTTGTTTGACATATGTTGCTTGCATTACTCACCCCATGAGTAGGTATTACTTACTGGCATAGTAAAATGTTCACAGTAATATATTTTTATCATGATGTCAAAATCCAGGCTTTTGAAGATTTCCGAAAGCACTTTTTGAAATCATGAAAAAGATATTTGACTAAAGAGCACATCACCTGTACATAAAATATACATACATTTTATCATGCGTTCTTGTACTGCCCACTAGTCAAGAATTTCCAATAAAATAACGTAAAAACATTTTCTTTCGAATATAAAACCTAACATATTGAATTGAACCGCGTTTAAGAATTTCTCTGGATATTTAACATGCCAGCTTTATGAGTGTCCCCCGCAAGGGAAGCCTCTCGCATCAAATCGTTTAGCAGCCTCTCCCAGCGAAGTGGCTCATAAATCTAGTATTAGTACGTATGCTACTGGCGCAGGGCTCCGGCGACTTATTTCCTCCAGTTTTATGTTTTTTCTCCAATGTATAGCAGACGATACCCTGAAGGTTTACGATCGCAGCCTTCTATAGCGGTCTTATCCTATGCCTTCAGTATAAAATTAAGAAAATTTGATTGTGTCCTGTATATCTGTTCAAATGTAACATATGTTCTGTGTCAAATAAATATATTATTATTATTTTCGAGTGTTTTTTTTTTCTCAGCTTTTAGGCTGGTTTTAGCTACATTTACGGGCCAAAGCCAAGTAAATGCAGCGTGTGGTGAATTTTATGATGTGAGTGTACTTTCGTCTAACTGCATAAATTTCCTAACGATTCTGCATGTGTTTAGGATGGCTGCTTTCTGCAGATTGATGTAAAGGGATTCTTCTAGATCTATTAATTTCAAGCTACGGAGGAGATGGTTGGGAATAACACCTGTCGTGGAAAGAACTACAGGAACAACGTAAACTTTATCTTGTCTCCAAATTCTTGCGACTTCCTCTTTAAGGTCAGCATACTTGCTTATTTTTTCAGCGATTGTTTTTTGTATGTTGTGTGTGTTGGGAACCGCAATGTCTATGAGGTAAGTGGTTTTTCTTATTTTATCCTGTAGGGTGATATCTGGTCTATTATAGTGGATGGTCCTATCTGTAAGTACGGCGCGATCGTAGTATAGCTTATGTGTGTCATTTTCTAGAATGGTTTGTGGTGTGTACTTATAGTAGGGAGTGTTTGTACTCTGTATAAGACTGTATTTTAGTGCTAGTTTTTGGTGAATAATGTTTGCAACCTGGTTGTGTCTGTGAGTGTAATCTGTCTGTGTGAGGGTTGTGCATGCTCCGGTTATGTGTTGTATGGTTTCTGATTGAATGTGGCATCTGCGGCATTTATCGTTTGTTATGGTAGGGTCTTTAATTATAAATTTCCTGTAGTTTTTGGTGTTGATAATTTGATCTTGGATAGCTATGATAAAACCTTCTGTTTCAGGGAACAGGTTTCCTATTTTAAGCCACTTATTAGACGCTACTATATTAATATGGGATTGTTCTAAATCATGAGGGTGTCTACCATGAAGGACTTTCTTCTTCCAGTTTTCAATTTTTTGGCTTTGTGGGTCAGGGTTATTTGTACCTTGTATATTTTGTTCGTTTAAGTTAAGTGGGGTGTAGTGAGAAATAGCTTTGTGTATATTACTAGAGCGAGATTTTGAATAGAAGAAAGTTTTTAGCACACTGATTTGTTTCTGCCAAAGGTGATGGATGTCTATTAGGCCTCTCCCTCCATTCTGTCTTTTGATGGTGAGTCGTTCGATTGCAGATTTTGGGTGCAGGTTGTTGTGTTTTGTGAGTATTGTGCGCGTGGTTCTCTGTAACTGTTCAATGTCAGTTTTTGACCATTTTATTACTCCGAATGAGTAGGTCAATATTGGTATGGCAAAGGTATTCAAGGCTTTAATAAGATGCTTTCCTGATAGTTGTGTTTTGCAAACTGCGTTAATTCTCCTTCGATATTCTATATTTAGTGTCTGTTTAATTGCTGTGTGGTCGAGTCCCTTAAGTTGTTTGTATCCTAAATATTTGTATAAATGTGTTGGTTCCATTGCTGCAATTGTGTCGGTGTCGTTAACTGTGTAGCTGCCAGGTTTGATTTTACCTCTTATGATATGTAATGTCTTGCACTTGTCTAACCCAAATTTCGTATTTATATCTTGGCTAAGTTCTGTGGTGACTTCTATAAGCGTTTTCATTTCTTTTTCAGTTTTTGCATATAACTTAATATCATCCATATAGATGAGGTGTGAGATAACTGTTTCTTCAGTATTATGTTTAAGGTTGTACCCGGCCTGACTGCGGTGCAACAAGTGAGACAAGGGGTTAAGGGCGAGGCAAAACCAAAGAGGGCTCAAGGAATCTCCCTGATAGATACCCTTCCTAATAGATATCTGTCGTGTTATAAGAGAAGAGTGGCGGTTATTTAACTGTAGTGTTGTTTTCCAGTGTGACATTATGGTACGCAGAAAATCTATTATTTTTGGATTAATTTTGTAAATTTCTAAAATTTGTATCAACCAGGAGTGTGGTATACTATCGAATGCTTTTTGATAATCTATATAGGTACAATGAAGGTTTCTATTTTTTGAGGTGGCATGTTTATGAATAGTGGAGTCTATAATTAACTGTTCTTTGCATCCCATGTGGCCCCGTCTGCAACCCTTCTGTTCCTCAGCTATTATATTGTGATGTTCAATGTGTGAGTTGATTTTTGTTGTGATTGCTGATGTTAATATTTTGTAAATAGTAGGTAGACATCCCAGCCAGCACAAACCTTCTGAGTAAGTTTTGTTTAACAGCAGTCATAGAAAGTAATTGCTGAATAAGACTACTGTAATTAGCTGATTTGGCGCTTACTCAGACGTTATTCAAGCAATTTGGGCACAAATTATACTGCTAATAGCTGTGTAATAGCAACGTAACAGATGAATAAGTTTTGAATAATTGTACGACAAGCTGAGTATCTTCTGCATAAAAGCATTTTGTTCTTTTGTACAAGTATTACAACTCTGTTACCCAGATGATGAATGAATGGTGAGTGAACTATGGTTAAGTCCCTCAAACCTCAGATATTCAGAGGATACACAGCGTTTAGCTTATTTCAGTATATATTATCAAGAAGTTAATCAAATTAAATTGAAATTGACAAATCCCAACACCCGCGGTATGCGTTTGTTGGTGAACTGCGACATTGAAATATAATATGGCCAAATTATATTGCCTATCGTCAGTAAATTTTACCCTTATTTATGCTTAGAGAAGGAATTTGTTGGTGCGCATGCAACTTTACTGTGTATTTATATATACATTTCGTATAAAATTTTCACGCGCTACCTGATAAGCCGGGTTTTGGAGAAATAAACAACATTTCGTCTAATGGTTTGTTTTTACGTGTGAAATATTTTTTATGTTTTATGCAGTTTATGGGTTCAAAAATAACCTTGTAATACTTTTATAAGAATATTATACCGATTTCGTTATTAAAATTGAGAATTTGAGTATAAAATTCCATAAAATTGTAATAGGTTATGTTATTCGATATGGCGACGCTCATTCTGAATAAAATCTGATTGCACAGCGGCTTATCATCTTATGTCTGCTTAACAGACCTTACGTGTCCACTTATTCAGTTGTTCTCTGGTTAAAAGAGGTCTGCACTCAACATATTTTCTATAACGTTTCTATAATCACACACATTCGTACGGTAAATCAAACAATTAGGATTCAGTCTTATAGTAATGAAAACCCACACTATAGTTATATTACCTATTTGTTCTTTTTAGCTCTTATCAAATTCAGATAATTATTTAATAATCAATATAAAAAAGCTTTTTAACAAAAATACTTATCGATGAAGTCGTTAGGTATTTTTGTTCTATAATCTAATAATATAAATAATATCTGATGAGTTTTAGTATCTACCAAACACAGCTCTTCATTCCAGTTTTTGGCTTACAATCGTTTAGGAACAATTTGGCAATGTAAAATCTAAGAAGTATTGAAGTATCATACTATTAATCATTATGTTATCAATTCGTAAAGTTAACATTAATAAACATTAGTCTTGACTACTGTTGGCGACGACAACACGAAGAACTACCTAATTAACTGATTGTAAACGTATAATTAAGTTTGATTGAAATACCTAAATAAATAACAATAAAAGTAGTCATAGATATAAGTACCTACTGAAGCATAGGATTAGTTTAATTACCTACCCTATACACCTTACATACTTTAGTACATAACATATACACACATACATATCTTAGTAAACTTGATGGAAGAATGTCTACTTTTCGTTATTACCCAGCAAACTTCTGCATAAAAATCTGTTACTATTGTTGTTACCACACTTAGCTGCACATGACGGTAATTTCGTACTTAAAGTGGCATAAAGTAGTTATAACAGCTATCTTAATTTCTTTTAAGTTACTATATGCTTCATAACAGAAACAGCGCCTATTTTATACAGTAGCTGAATAACTATGAAAATGTGGTGTTTAATAGAACTAAAAGAGAACAGAATATAAATTATCCAGTATCATGCTTGCTAAAGGAATTTTATACCAATGTTATACAAAAGGTTACACGAACTCTTGAGTAACAGGTCTTTTTATGATGATTATTCAGTTTTAAGAAATAAAATCGGCAAATTACAAAACTTACTCAGCTAATAGCATTATTATAGCAAAAATAATAATTAATACAGAACTTCGTAATACACACAGCTTCTATACATATGTAATAAAGCTTAACCTTGCATAAGGTTACATTGTTGGCCAGTTATATGACTTGTGTGCTGCCTGGGATGTGATTGGTCTATATTGGGAAGGTTGTGCTGTGTATGTTGTTTTAGGTAGCATGTATGTTATTCCAGTTGCAATGAATTCGGGTATGTTCTGTTGTCCTAATATAATAGCTGTCAAATTTTTTGCTATAGACTTGTGTAGTATCGTTAGTTTTTTGTACCAAAAATTTTGTATTTTGTCTATACCCGGTGACTTCCAGTTATGTAATCTAGCTGTTATATTTGTAATATCAGTCTCTGTTATCTCTTTAAATTCCATCTCATCTATAGTACTCCATTTGGTTTCTTCTTCTGTAATCCAGGTTGCTTTGTCATTGTGTTGCACTTGTTCTTCCCATATGCTAGACCAGAATGTTTCTAGGTGTTCTTTTGATGGTGTGTCTGTGTTGTTTTCTATTGTTGTGTCAGCGTGTGTTTTTTGTATATTTCTGTAGAATACTTTTTCATTCGTTGCAAATGTTGCATTATCATTTTTACGCTGTTCTGCCTTCATATATCTCCTAAGCCTATGAACTTTAAGAGCTAGTTTCTGTTTTAATGTATCCAAATACTCCTCAGGTTTTCTATTATTATTTTCGTGTCTAGTGTGATTCGAATAATTTTTGAAAATTGTTTCAACTCTCCTAACTACTTTATTTGTTCTGATGCCGTTGATATAATGTGTGAGTCTACCACAGTCCGCTCTTAATTTTTCAATGTCTTTTTCTAGTCTCTGTTGCCATGCCGGTTTGACATTACGACTTGTTCTTGTGGTTCCTGTGTGATCCGTGATTTTAAAGTTAAGTTCTTCAGATATAACTACCGCTGTGCAATAAATAAGTAAATGTATGTCTATAAGTTGTGTGTCATCAGATATAAATTGTGTGAGTATATTTTCATTAAATAAATTAACTAAACGAAATAGGTTAACGGTGTATTTAAGTTTAGGTAGTTTTGGTCGGACTGCTGGATCCATACCAGAGTATTGTAATAGTGTTGTTCTAAATTTATCATTTATTTCTTGAATATACGTATCTGTGGTTAGGTTAGTGTTTGTGTTTGTGTGGATATGTGTGTTGTTTGCGTGTAAGCTTGCGATTGGTTGTATGTTACAGATTGACTATTCGGATGTAAATGAGTGAGCGATTGTGGTTGTTCTTGCAGAATATTTTCGTTTGTGTTTTGTGTTAGTATGATAGTGTTAGTGTCTGCATAGTTTTCTGATTCTTCTCTTAATTGTGTGCGTATTTCTTCTTTTAACTGATCTAATTCGACTTGCGACAAGAGTTTATTCCTAACTATATTTCGTCGTTGATCTGAAATTCGTTGTTCTGAAACGGAAATCTCAGGGTATTGACGTGAAAAACGTTCATGCAGTTGTTGTCTGTAGGTAGTCATGTCGGTCTCTAATTTAGTGATGTGTAGATAAGTTCGCATGATGAATAGGTTAACTTCTTTGCTCCATCTCATGCGAACTCTTGCTTTCCCAGCCTTGGTGGACGCGGGTAAGAAGGTAGATACCTCCCGCGCAACATTCAAGGCCAGAGTGGGTGAAACTGTATTAACACTAGTTATGGGGGGTGACGAAGGTATGGGTGAAGATGGTATGGATGGTGAAGATGTTCCTGAAGGTGCGTACGAAACTGTACTTGTACTATATGGTTCTACAGGGGTGTCTGTCCTGTTTGTCAGTCTATCACCATCGTCAATGACTTCGGCTGTAGCAACTTTGTCGGTGGGAGCCCGCCTGTTCAACTCCTCACCGCTGACGGTTCGCATGCTGAGACACCCAGCGTCAGCTCCAGGTGTGCCCCGGCGATCGCCCCCGGGCAGCGGTCCTATACATTTTCTTTTCGAACGAGTCTCCATTTTGAGTGGGTTTCCAGAGCCACGTTAGCCACGCCAGTAATTTCTCATTCGTGTGTCCGCCCCCCACGTGATTCGATGGTCAATCAGGACGTGTGGTTGTTTAGGGGGCTTATTATTATTATTATTATTTGTATGTGTCTTGACAATTCTCGAGACCCTGGAGTCCCGGACCTTTAGAAGGCGTACGAGGGGCCAAAGCCAACTCGCAGAGGCCCGTTAGACGCTTTCAATGAAATGAGGCACCAACCGACGATTATCCCTGTACGCACTATGCAAGTGCACCCAAGGACAACCCGCGGTTGGTGCAGGACTATTGCAGTATATGGAAATAAAGAGATTGGACTATGGATTTGAGTGCCTAAAGTGGACTGGTTGCCTAGAACTATGAAAGGACTATGGCCCCTGCTGGATCAATGTTTTGTAATACACGGATAAAATGGCAGGGGGTGACTTGCACACACAATAATGGGCCCCCGAAAAGGTCGCTAGCACATAGTGTCGTAGCGGCAAGGGGGCAACATGTCCTGAGGTGCTTGTGAGGAGTGGAGAGGTATCCCACGGTTCTCAGAACAATCCCAGAGCCCGGAAGATGGTCAAGATCCCTACAAACACTTACTGGAATACTTCCCTCCTCCGAGCACATTTGCTCTTGCGAATCTCCACTCAAACCGGCCAATAAAGGCAAGAAAGAGGTGGGAGCTCCGTTCCTCGTCAGTGTTCACTCCAGCCGGCCAATAAAGGCAAGCGAGAGGTGAGGAACAAGACTTCTCCCGGGAGATAGGGTCCGTGGGGTCGCTACTGCCCAACAGCTCGCCACATGCTGCCCTGCGGGTTTCTGTATCTCTCTTGGTCTGGCTCCTCATCCTAGACCTGTTCCGGCAGTGAACTCTACCGGCACAGACCTAAAATTCCGAGCGCGCAAGCCCCACCACGACGTCAACGTAGAGATACTGCGGTGGGGTATTATTATTATTATTATTTATTTTATTTTATATGTTTACATATCTCGGGACCCGGGGGTCCCGGACCTTTGGAAGGCATACGAGGGGCCGAAGCCAACTCGCAGAGGCCCCTTAAACAATTTTAAATGACGAGGCGGCACCAGCCGACGATTACCCCTGTATGCACTATGCAAGTGCACCCAAGGACAACCCGGCCCGGCTGGTGCAGGACTATTGCAGAACATGGAAACAAAACATATTGGGCTATGGGTTTGGGTGGCTATAGTGGATCGGGTACCTTAAACTATGGAAGAACTATGTCCCCTGCCTTACCAATGTTATATAATATACACAGTTAAAATGGCAGGGGGTGACTTGCACACTCAATAATGGGCCCCCGGAAACGGTCGCTAGCACATAGTGTCGTAGCGGCAAGGGGGCAACATGTCTTGAGGCGCTTGTGAGGAGTGGAGAGGTATCCCACGGCTATCAGGACAATCCCGGAAGTACGGTCAAGATCCCTACCAGCATCTTACTGGGATACTTCCTTCCTCCGAGCACGTTTGCTCTTGCGAATCTCCACTCAAACCGGCCAATAAAGGCAAGAAAGAGGTGGGAGCTCTGTTCCTCGTCAGTGTTCACTCCAGCCGGCCAATAAAGGCAAGCGAGAGGTGAGGAACAAGACTTCTCCCGGGAGATAGGGTCCGTGGGGTCGCTACTGCCCAACAGCTCGCCACATGCTGCCCTGCGGGTTTCTGTATCTCTCTTGGTCTGGCTCCTCATCCTAGACCTGTTCCGGCAAAGTAAACTCTACAGGCACAGACCCAGAATTAGGAGCGCGCAAGCCCCACCACGACATCAACGTAAGATACTGCGGTGGGGTTATTATTATTATTATTATCAACAATAGACACTCTCGTTTGGTTATTCTTGTCTAGTTTACAGCTCCCTAGAGTTGCTGACATAGATTGAGCAACGCTTTTTAAAACAAAAGCATTTCGTTCCTACAGTGTAACATTAGCCAACAGTAGTATGGATAGGTAATAAGGAACGAGTCTTATTTCGGCACACAAAGTAACCTAACCTGGTTCCCGATGTCGGTAAAAGAGATTATCTGTGAGTAGTTTGATCAACCGCAGCGCAAGTTTTTTGTAAATTGTGTGAAATATGACGATGACTGTTGAAGATGTTAGAAAAAATGATGCCGACTGGGAGCGTTACTGGCGTGCGCGTTACGGTAGTATGTACGTTACTGGCGTGCGCGTTACGGTAGTATGTACGTTACTGGCGTGCGCGTTACGGTAGTATGTACGTTTTTTTTATTAAAACTAGTTTTGTGAAATTAATTTCACCATGCATGCAATTAATGTTTTAAATTTAAAACTCGCAACGCTTTTTCGTTACGTGACGATTGCTATCAGTCAACTCCTGCCCCTAGCCGCGGTCGCAAGCAAGAACTTCGTTCCAATAACATCGTTCGAGTTTACAGCACAAAGGTTCCATCGCTTGTCTTCGGAAAAACCGAAATATACCTACCGAACAAAATAGGACTACTGGGGGCTAAACCGGCCGCTCTGGCAGAATCATAATAGGATAATAGGTATTATGAATCATATTTGAAATCGTAAAATGGTCACAAACTGACAACTCATAATTTATCTGTGTACAATTCATAGCACGCAATTCATCTGTTTGACAGTTTTGTATCGAGATTCGTAAAAGGGTCCACAAATTATAAATTGCTTTATTGACGTTTAATGTCATATAGCACAATCATAATAAATTGCTGGGAATTCAGGAAATGAATCGTTTTTAGAGGAATTGCTTAATGTGCCCGTTTTAGGTCCCCTGATCGACTGTGTGAAATAGATTTATATTCCCACATAAATTAGATAGATTGGCGCACTAATTCCGTCACTCCCTTATTGGAGCAGACACATTTTATTCACCTTTGAACGTTGACGTACTGTACGTTACTGTAATACGTCGATGAAGGAGCTCTCGAAGACAACAGAAACTCAGCGTGTAGTGTTGAATAAGTTTATATTTCGGTAGTCTCCATAGCAAAGCCAAATGCCTAAAGCATTACAACGTATTTATACTGTCCGCTAATGACGCATATTTATACGTCATTATGTTATTACACAATAGTAAATGTAGAAGTACAACATTGAATCATGACAACATGCTTCATTACAACGCCCAAGAGCTTTTTTTTTTTTTTTTGAGGGTGGGAAATCATCAAATAACTTCTCCCGCTCTGGGTGGAGCGGAAGGGCGTGTCAGACTTTTACTGACTAAAACCCACCCGTGTTCCTTCAGTTGCCTATGCCAGGGCCGCGGTATCTTCTTCAAACTACCCGCGACCCCAGCGGCAACGCCCAAGAGCTGTAAGCACAGTCCGGTGCGGGTCAGATTTACTTGTAGTGCAGCAATGGCCGCGGTGCTGCGGTGGAACGCAGTGTGACTTGTCGCGGTAAGTCGTGCTGATTGCGTGCCCGCACCGCGCCGCAAGCGAGAGGGCACGCAATGGTCTAGTTCAATATAGATAGGAACTGCGGAATGATTACTAAAAAGTTTGTCTCTATAACGACAGAAGACTATTTACAAATTGTTCACACCTGCTCATTTAAATTCTAATGGAAATTGTAGAAACAATCTAACTTTATTTTTACACTAGCTTTTACCAGCGGCTCCCCCCGCGTTGATGTTGATGAAAAGGGAACCTCTGTGCAAAATTTCAGCTTTCTAGGTCCAAGGGTTTGGGCTGGGCGTTGATGAGTCAGTCAGCCAGGACTTCTCTTTTTATTTATATATATATAGATAAATAAAGAGTGTGCCTGGATCACAACCTTAGAATTGAACCTAGGACGTCACGATCTCCAGCCAAACTAATGAGGGCCTTAGTATTCCACACCAGCAGTACAACGTCGCACTGAACTCAAATACAAGCGTATCTACATACATTTGTATGTATATGTAACTAGTAAACTGATCCTGGGCTAGGTTGGGAATAAGCAGCCTCGCTCGTAGCGACACGCGGAGCATGCGGGGCGTGCTGACGTCAGCGTGACGACAGCCCACTGCACTGTCCGCGCACGCCGAGTATTAATAAGACAAGCTTTAAATGGGAAGCTAAATTATAAAACCACATCGGTGCGAGTTCCCAACACACTCAAGTATTTATACTTGCTTATAAGCATTTTTAACCGACTTCCACTTGGAGAAGTGGAACTGATGATGAAGACCAAAGATGGCTACCGGAACTACTCAATGATAAATATTTCACGGGTTGCGATTCGATTACTTTAATATGGTTGAAAAGCAATTTCCGCTCGTCACACAATGCGTGTGGTGAGTGGTTGTTGAGGAGTTCTCCTGGTTCTTACCAGCAGAACTCCTCAACAATTAACGTCCCAGCATCGGGAAAAGCAATATTTTGTAACATGTGATGAGCAATTGACATTAGACTATTGTAACTTATACAAATTATAAACAGACCCACTAAAAAGCGAGAAATAAAAACTTTTTAACAAAAAAAAAACCGACTTCCAAAAATCACTACAAAGTGAAAAATAACTTTGATTTCGGAAGTCGGTGGCAAAAAAAAAAAGAAAGTAAATAAAAAACGAAAGACACCGACTTCCGAAATCAAAGTTATTTTTCACTTTGTAGTGATTTTTGGAAGTCGGTTTTTTTTTTGTTAAAAAGTTTTTTTGCATAACGTACTTTATTCTGTATAATATCAGAATGTTAACGTTACGGACGTACGGATAGTATTTGACGTTAACATTCTGATTAGGTAAATATCAAAAGGCTTGACAATGTACAACAGAAGAGTATGTAATTTACATTCCCATAACCAGCACGACCGATACACCCGGGAAAATAAATAAATAAATAAATAAATAAATAATAAGTTTATTGTACAAAGAGAAACACATAGAACACATACACTAAACATGATAGTACAAGTGACAGTCAGACAGGTTGAACAGCTGGCTCCTGAACTAAGTAAAAAGATACTTGTATCTCAGGAGCCAAAGTTCCTCATAACATTGAAAAGTACAACTAAATACAATCAAGCTCAGTAGTTACTATAATGCTTTACATTTGTGAACATCGAACACATTTTATGCAAATATTATATAGATTTAAATAGAGAGAAACCGAAAAAAAAAATACATTTAAATTACAGAAGACATTCCAACGATGACCCCATGAATACCTTACTCAGATAATCATGAGGCGACCGCCAGAATATCCTCTGTATCGTCGTAAGACAAATTCTGCAACCAATTAGTCAGCTTTGCTTTCAGCGCAAACTTGGTCAACGTGTAAATATCAATTAACCGATGTACCTTATTATAAAGACGAGCACTTAGAACTGGGAAATGGCGGCTAGCAAATGCAGAACGACATTGGACGGAATCACAGACTGGACGACCTCGACGTCTTAGAAGGATGTTTGAGTCTAAAGGTAGGATGGAATGACGGCGTAAGACTACACGCAAAATGAAGAGTTGTCGCACAGTGAGGACTTGGGATTCAGAGTACAGCAGGGCGGTTGGATAATCTCTACGCTTAAAATGCATAACCTTTAGAATCACCCTTTGAGCACGTTCTATTTGAATTAGAAGATTTTTATAAGTGCCTCCCCAAACTGTAATGCAATAAGTGATAATTGATGCACATAGACTCTGGTAGACCAAAGACAAGGTTGCAGGGTCAGCTGAATGTCTTATTAAATATGAATATGAGCTTTCTTGTGCGTGAACATAATGCCTCGATGTGGGTGCGCCAGGTTAGTTTTTCATCAATGTACACTCCTAGGTATTTGATACTTGAAACTATGGGGAGTGTAAGACAACTGCAGCTGATATCATGCTCTGCACAGGAATGGGCTTTTACTAAACTAGACTCGGAAGGTAAAGGAATAGAATTTGGCAAGGAAAAACGTAAGAGTTTGGTCTTCTCAATATTGAGAGTCAAGAGATTAGCTGAAAGCCACTCCATCACAAGGCGGAGAGAGTGTTCCGTTCTTTGTTTGGCCTTCTCCCAGTCAACATCGTATACAATAAGCGCTGTGTCGTCAGCGTAGGTGAATATATCACAGTTGGGGATAGACATTTTGCACAAATCATTAATGTATATCAGGAACAAGGTAGGTCCTAATATACTACCTTGTGGTACCCCAAAACAGATACATTCATCTTCGCTGACAAATGAATTGACTTCTACACGCTGAGTTCTTCCAGATAAGTAATCTGTGAACATTTTCAACGCAAGGCCACGTATTCCAATTTTTTCCATCTTCAAAAGCAAAGTGGGGACAGAAACCGAGTCAAATGCTTTACATAAATCAAGAAAAACACCATAGCATTTTTGCTTTTTATCTAGATTAGAAACAACACTGTGAACAAGATCTTGGACAGCGTCTTCAGTGGAGATCCCCTGTCTAAATCCGTACTGATTATTGGCAATTATTTTAAATTTAGAAAGATATGAAGGATTTATTTAATATTTTTTCAAGGATTTTAGACAAGGAACTCAAAACAGAAATCGGCCTATAATTAGACACAATGCTTCTGTCCCCACTCTTATAAATTGGATGGACTATGGCTTTCTTAAACACTCTAGGAAAAATACCAGTATCAATTGCACGATTACATATGTGTGTTATGGGTGAGCTGAGTATAGAGCTGGAATCTTTAAGTATTTTTACAGGGATATTATCGTGGCCAGTGGCACAATCCGCTCGTAAACTACAAATTATCCCATACACCTGTGATGCGTCAACTGGCATAATAACGAGGGAATTGGGAGGAGTCGGCTGCGTTGAATTATTTAAGGGGGGATTACTGGGAGGCTTAATGTTTGAGGCTAGGTTTTCGCCCACACTCACAAAGAAGTTATTTATATGGTTGATAGACGATTTTACGTCAGTAGAGCCCAGGATAAGATCATCGGGTGACTGGGTCTGAAAACTGGAGTTGGTAATGGCTTTGACTGCTTTCCAAGTAGCTTTGATGTTATTTTTAGCCTTTATCAATTCGTTCCTGTCGTGTGTATGCTTCAGTTTCTTCAATAGATTATTCAAAAAGTTTCGGTAACGCGTGTAGGTAGTTTTTAATATATCGTTATCGGGTGACGAGGTCGATTTTTGGTGAAGGTTATCGCGGTTTTGGATGCAACGGACAAGACCCGCTGTCATCCATGGTTTGAGAACTCGGGTTTTGTTAGATACTTTAACAGTTTGTGAATGTTTAGAGGAAATTTGTGTAATTATATCAACGAGCAAATCAGCCGCCCGGTTCGGATCGGATTCATTTAACACAGGGCTGAAGTCAGTGCTGTCTAGTTTGCTTTTGATGGCTAAATAGTTCAAACGGTAAGTGAAGGTGTTTGGAGTTTTTACAGTGTTTTTGTTATTTTTAAGACACAAGATGATGGGAAGATGGTCAGTTATGTAGGTTTCGAGTATAATTACACTAGCAGTATTTTTAGTTTTTAATAAAATATGGTCTAGGCAATTTCCTGATCTAGTGGGGTGCACATGAGCCGGAAGTAATCCAAGCGAGGCACTGAGGGTGAGGTAGGGATGCGAGTGACGGTCATGATTATTCGGTTTGATATCGATGTTCATGTCCCCGACTAATGTTAAGTTTTTGAACCGTTTTAAAGAACGAACTAAGGTGTCTAGACTGTTGTAGAAATTTTCGAGATCTGAGAAAGATGGGGAGCGATAAACACAAATTATAGCCGTATTGCCCATATAACATACCAAACAATTGGCATCTTGAAAGGAAGGTTCGACGATAGAGCATTGAATGGTGCTCTTTGTGTAAATCACAATACCGTCATTTTGGGTAGGATTATTTTGACTGGCATGACACGAATAACCTTGGATAGTCGGAAGTAACCCGGTAACTTTTAACCAACACTCCGTGAGAACAATGACATCATAGTCTATTTTAGTCGTAGTTAGCATCGTAATGAATTGATTAAAGTTTTTATTAATGCTTCTGATATTTATGTGGATTAATTTGAGATATAAGTGAGGGTATCTAACAAAACCCGAAGAACGTTCTGGAGAGCATATATGAGAATTAGCTATAGTTATGTTATCAATGTCTGTATTTATGTTATTTATATTAGCCATTAGTAGAGGTAAACTAGCAAGTGAAAGACAGGGACAAGCAACAAGCAATGCAACGGTTGAGAAGTGGTAGGTGTGTCGTGCAACATTTGCATACGTAAAATTGAGAAAATTATGTAGTATGTGCTAGTAGCGACATTATGTGTTACAGCTATATTTTTAAAACAATGAAGTAAACGATTAAAAATGTACATAAAACTTAAGAATAAAATAAAGTTGATTAAAAATAAAAATAAAAAGGCTACACACCAAGAATAGAGCAGCACATGCATAATATGTACTGTAGCATAGAATAAAACTAATAGTGAAAATAGTCATTCCTTATTTTTTTTTAAAGCAGATAAGCAGTTTTCAGAGGTTATTTGGATGGGTTTGTCATCTGGCCGAATTTTCATGAGAATTTTTCCATTTACACTCCAGCAAGACAGTTTATGAGTCTTAGCATATTGACGACATTCATAAAATAGTTTCCTCATAGATGGAGTGAGATGTTCAGCAGCATAAATGGGTGACTTATCTCCTGGCAGCCCAATAGTTTGAGTGTTTAGCTTATCATTTAGCGATCGCGCTTTGTTGAACTGCCTAATATTGGACAAAAATTCATTTCTACGGGAGACCGTCGTAAACTCTGCCACAATGGAACGCAATGTACCCGGTTTACCAGGTAGACGGTAGATATCCCGGAGACTCGACTTGTTAATGTCAAGGTCTACAGCTTTCCCGACACCCGACACGATCGCAATGAGGTCGTCTGGTTTTTCATTTTCTTTCGATGGAACGTTGCGGAGTTCAATAGTGGCTGGACGGAATTGTAGGTTAAGTTCCTGTATTTGTTTTTGTAGATGACTGATGGATTTTTCTTTTTCGGTGTCCTGAGTTTCCAGCTCTGAAAGTTTACTTTTCATATCCTCGTAATCCTTGTTCATATAGATCATGCTGTTCTCTAGTTCTTGGGTTGTTTTTTGTATTTCCGAGCATTGGAGCTTTAGTTCGGACACATCCTTGGCAAGAGATGACAACATAGCATCCTGTTCAGTTTTCCAGTTGGTCAAGCGAAGGTCGTGGTCATTTTTCCAGTTGTTCAACATTTCCATAAGCTCGACTTTAAGGTCATTACAAATGCAAGACGACGGCTTTTCAGGGCTATCCGGAGTGTATTCAACACGTTGTTGATGACGCTTACTTCGAGAGGTAATGTTATCAGTCTCATTCGCCTTAAGTTTCAGTTCCGTTTGCGAGTTGACTTGTTTCGCAGTTTGCTTAGAGGTTGACGGGGCAGTGTGGGGAGTAGACATTGGATAGTTATTAGGGTAACAATAAAAAGAGATTGCAAGCAAGTGAGCAATTTGCAGCTACCGGCAAAAACTTAGCAAATGTATCGAAGCGACGTTGTGCCACTCGTTGCAGTGAGTAAAGTCGCAGGCGTCAGACAACTGGAGCGTAGCACTATGGATGACGTCAACCGATCGCCGGACCGCGCGACGCACACACTGATTTCGCTGCTTGATGACTAATTCTCGTGGCGCGGTGGGCGAGCGCTCGATCCGGGCGCTTAGCGTCGCGAGTTCAAAACCAGCCCGGGCAGGACAAATCACAGGTACACGAAGTTTGTCACAACACACCGATGTCTATTTGTTTCTCTCTAGGACGGCCCAGTGGGAGGGACCTCTCCGTTAAAGCACACTAGGGGCGACAAGGAATCACAATTTGGTGCCGTTATCCAATCACAAATTAGCACATAGTAATACCGATACTCGAGGAGCAAAGATTCTTAACACACGTCCACAGCGTACCGAGTCGCGCGAGGAACTCATAAAAAGAAAGAAAAGACCAGCGCCCGTCACTTAAGGCGCGGACTGACTACGATTTTAAACGGCACACAACCGCGTATTGTCACCACTAGCTGGCTTGAAATAAGGTTGAAAACAAAAAATAATATTAGTGTTTCCGAGATGTGACTACGCTGCGAATGTGCATTTATTTTCCGGGTTTTCTTTAGATTATTCAGAATATACACTGTAACGTTGCGCCTTGCGAGTTACAATTGAAATAGTTAAGTCTATCAATCTTTAGTAATATCAAATCTATGTACACTTTAAACTATAATAATTATTACACAAAACTTAAAAAATAAACTAGTACTATATATGTAATAAACTATAACTAGTATAATATCTAAAAAATAAATCTAACACTTAAATACTAAATTAAAATTAAATGATACGGAACCTAGGGTTTTCGTTCTAGCGCTCGCGCATCTCTAAAACGATGATTTCCGAGCGCCGTCGAGGAGCAGTGAGTCGGTTGAAATCGGTAAGGACGATGACTAGTCAGCTGTGAGCGTTTTGAGGTGACGGCTGTGTCACTCGCTCCGACAACATCTAACTAATCTTTGATTAAATACTCATAAATACTTCGTGAAATCCCTCTAGGGTAAGTTTTCATGTATTTTTTTAAGAAGTGCTTATGTAAGGTGTTTCTAGAATTTCCTAAACTAGCTTTCTGCCCTATATCTTCCTCTCTGGGACACTGTGACCTTTGGACCTTCAAACATGGTTCCGACAGCTTGCTCATGCCTTCATTTTGTCTGGATTTCCAGGATTTTTAACTACCCCTACGACTTCTCGCCACGTCGTGGTTCTTGCGTAGGAGAGGACATTTGAAGGAGATCCTCGGCTGCAGAACACGTGCCTACACTGAACTGAAGTCACGAATACTTAGACCAGGATCTGGAACTGGGCCGTCAGTTGCGGGCAAAGGCTGGATCGGGACCATCGTCGACCTGGAGACGGTTCAGGCCAGTGTTCCTTCCCTAATCTACCTCTGAAAGTCAAGATTTGATGCGGCCACGGAAGTTTGGCAAATAAATAATAAGTGCCTACATAGTACATCTTATTATTTAAGAACTCCCTCTTCCCTACCTGCTGACAACCCCCTGCTAAGGGTAAGTGTGACAGTGGCGCCCTTAACGTGTGTTTCCAGTGGCCTAATCAAGTCTTGATTTTTTTTTTTTCCTTAGTACTGTTAGGTCGATCTACCTACATTATTGCTGTGAACGTGAAGGTGACCTTCAGCAAAGCGAACTGGTACGTACTTTTCTCCTTATTTATTAACTGTGTAACGCTTACTCATTATCATTTCTATGCCTATTAGTGTCTGGTTATTGTAAAATGTTACGTATTGCTTTTATTGTTTGTGACGAAGTTAAAACTAAGTATTATTTTTCACATCCAGTACCTAACTACATTAATTAAAAGAACATTGTGGGTATAATTCTAAATTACTTTATGATAATAGCAATTTTGTTATACGTAACAGTTCGCACATCTAAATTCTTCTTAGTTTTTCACATCATTTAATTAGTTATCATTTCTTTAAATTACATTATTTTCTTTTATTTATTTTGTCACCAATCGTAAAAGGTAGCTAGTATACTTGCATATTTTGTAAGAACACCATTTAAATCACTAGATATTCTATTCTTTCATTGTATTCATTCTTTCATTTCTTTCATTCTTCTGGAAAACATGGAAACCTACCCTATTAAATTTTTTGTTCTTAACAAACACGAATTAACGTATGAGGTGCTCATTAGAGGCGAAGAACCGGCATCAACCGTACTCGGACTACGTAAACAAATAAATAAACTAACACCTATTATACCTACCACAGATATTTGTGAGTCTGGTATCGAACCTGATGTCGATATTTCTGGCGTTGGTGTTTCTATGACCGAACTTACATCTCGAGTAAAATTATTGGAGGATAAGTTTGATATCAATCTTTTCGAACGCACTAGAGCTTTATGTAATCATTTGTATCACCGCATAAAAAGAATAGATTGTTCAGATTCCAATCACTTAGAAAAAGTTAAGTCTCTGTCAAAAACTTTAACATCACTAATGAATAAAGTAAATGCATTTAATAAATCTGCTAACCCTACCTGTGAGCCTGTTGTGAGTGTTCAAACATCTGTGGATGCCGTACCTAACGTATCGATGTATTGTGACCGCTCGCACATTGGGGAACTACAAAAAATCAGATTTAACGGTAAATCATGTGTACACGCATTCGTGCAACGGGTAAACGAGTATAGTACTGCGCGTAATATACCTTCTAATAAATTATTCATGTATGCTACAGAAATATTCACAGGCGATGCGTTGCATTGGTATCGTAGCATTAAAGACTCTGTTACTACTTGGGATGAGCTGATAGCTTCGCTAATAGAGGATTTTAGTCAGTTTGATTACGACTACCGTTTATTGTCAGAGATACGTAACAGAACACAGGGTGATACGGAGAATATAACTATTTATTTCGCTAAAATGTCAGAATTGTTTTCTAGATTATCTAAAAATATATCAGAACAGGAGAAACTAGACATTTTAATGCATAACATTAGACCTTGTTATTCTAGTGTATTGGCTTCAAATACGTCAGCTATCAATACAATGGGAAACTTACGATCACTATGTAAGAACTTTGAGAAAATACAGTCTCTAACTTCTCAAGTTAGAGAACCACCAAGGGTGTCGTCTGATACTTTGGCTCCTGACTTAGCATTTTCAAAATCTTCTGAACAGAGTAATACTAAATCGAACTATTACAATCAACATAGGTATAATAATAACTCAAAACATAATAATTCTAATTATTCCTATAAGTCTAAAGATAAGCCAGACGTAGCTGCTATTACCACTTCCGATTCTAAAGAAAAATCAGTTTACTGTCCTCGCTGTCGTAATTCTGAACATACTTTGAAACAGTGTAAAGCAGATAGGTTTCTAATTTGCTTTAAATGTGGAACAAAGGATGTCAAGTACCCTAATTGCCCTAAATGTCATTCTAAGTCAAATGGAAAAAACTAGCCAGTGAAGATTGCTGTAGTGAAAAGGCTGTAAAATCTAAAATTAATACTACAGATTATAATAAAACAACTAACTTTGATGAGAAGGATTGGAAGGACTGGCTTTCGACAGTCAAAACTTTCTTTTCTAGCTATTTCATTACAACAATCTTCGATAAAAAACCTAAGGATGATCTACGACCGTACGCGAATATCCAAGTACGTGACACAAGTTTATGTGGTTTACTTGATTCCGGTTCTACAGTAACTATTCTAGGTAATAATTCTCATTTACATTTTGTTTCATTAGGTCTTGAACTTCATGGGGACACTGCTAAAAGTTTCACAGCAGCCGGTGGACAGAATTTAGCATCTATTGGATTCATTAATCTACCCGTAACTTTCGAAAAGCAATTCCATATATTAAAAGCTTACGTCGTACCTTCTGTAACAACAACTTTAATACTAGGCATTGACTTTTGGACAAAATTTAAATTGTTTCCTAAGTTTCATAATTCTATTTCTATTCATGATGCCGCAAACAATATTACTGAAATATCAGCAGTGTCTGAAACTACTACAGTAGTTCATTCCTATAATGAATTAACTGAAGTTCAGCGTGTAACAGCCGATAACATTATAGAACAGTTTAAAAATATTTCAACTGAAAAACGAGGCTTAGGTAGAACTAATTTAGTAACGCACCATATTGATACTGGTGATGCTTCACCTATCAGGCAAAGATACTACAGGGTTTCTCCTGAGAAACAACGTATTTTATCTGAACAACTAGACGAAATGTTATCTTTGGGTGTTGTTGAGGAATGTGAGAGTCCATGGTCTTCACCTGTTCTATTGACGCCTAAAAAGGACGGAAAACTTAGATTCTGCCTTGACAGTCGTAAATTGAATTCTGTAACTAAAAAGGACGCCTACAAGTTGCCTTACATATCTGAGATTTTGGATAATTTAAATAATGCTAAATATCTAAGTAGCATCGATTTATCAAAAGCATTTTGGCAAATTCCGATTTCTGAAACCGATAGAAACAAGACTGCTTTCTATATTCCTCATCGTGGTACCTTCAGATTTGTTACTATGCCCTTCGGGTTAACAAATTCACCTGCTACCCAACAGAGGCTCGTTGATACATTATTTTATGGCCCTGAGTTTGAAAATTCTGTCTTTGTGTATATCGATGACATTGTAATAATAAGTTCTAACTTTGAAAATCATATTTCTCTTCTTTTAAAAGTCCTAAAAAAATCAACTATGGCTAATCTAACCATAAACTTTGAAAAATCAGTTTTCTTTCGTAACCAACTCAAATATCTAGGTTATGTCATTGACTCTAAAGGTCTTCATGTCGATTCTGAAAAAATCGATACTATTTTAAATTACCCTACACCTACGAATAAAAAAGAAGTAAAAAGATTTCTTGGTATCGCGTCTTGGTATCGTAAGTTTGTACCAAAATTTAGCTCTGTTGCTGGTCCATTAAACAAACTTACTTCCACTAGTAAAAAATCTAATCCCTTCCTTTGGTCTACAGAAGCTGAGGAGTCTTTTACAAAACTAAAAGAATTACTTGTTTCTGCCCCGATTCTATCATGCCCTAACTTTGACCTACCGTTTGAAGTCCACACTGACGCTAGTGATTATGGTGTTGGAGGTCTCTTAACTCAAACTATAGACGGAGTCGAGCATCCTATAGCCTACACAAGTAGAACTTTGACTGGTTCAGAGAGGAACTACAGCATAACTGAAAGAGAAGCTCTCGCTGTATTAGTAGCCTTAGAACACTGGAGATGCTACCTTGATAATGGGAAAAAGTTTATCGTATATACAGACCATTCGGCTCTCAAGTGGTTTCTTAATCTAAACAATCCTACTGGACGTCTTGCTCGTTGGGGTGTTCGTCTCTCAGCGTTCAATTTTGAAATTAAACATCGTCGTGGTGTGGATAATGTCATTCCTGATGCACTGTCTCGTGCATGCCAAGTTACTGCTATAAACGCTAATCCTAACGCTGTAGTTTCTAGTGATCAATGGTACTTAAATATATATCACGGTTGCCAAAATTCTCCTACATCTTTTCCAAATTATTTAGTAAAAAATAATCGCTTATTCCGTTACATGCAAACCAAACATCCCCTAAATAAAGAGTTTGAGTGGAAAGAGGTGGTTCCTGTTGAGTCTAGAACAGAAATCATCTTAAAAAACCACTCTGAACCAACCGCTGGTCATTTTGGTATATTTAAAACCTACAAGCGGGTAAGTCTCAGGTACTACTGGCCTGGAATGCATGCTGATGTGGTGAGAGCGGTTACGTCATGTGATATCTGTATTGCACATAAGCATCAAACTCATTCTCCCCTAGGTGAAATGGGTAGACCTAAGCAATGTTCTAGACCTTTTCAAATTATTAGCGTAGATCTAGTAGGACCACTACCGACTACTAGAAAACAAAACTCCTACATTCTAGTCGTGACTTGTTGTTTTAGTAAGTACTGCTTATTATTTCCAATAAAGCGCGCGACAGCCGAAATTGTTACTAAGATCCTAGAGGAACAAGTATTTTTAATACATGGCATACCTTCTACAGTGATACTTGATAATGGTAAACAATTCGTGAGTGCTACGCTAAGACAAATGTTTGAGAAATATAAGGTACCTAAATTACATTTTACTCCTAAATATTCACCGCATGTTAATACAGTTGAGCGTTATAACAAAACAATAATGACTGCTATCTCAACGTTTATTACTACCGATCAACGTGTATGGGATCAGCTGGTACCTAAAATACAATTCGCCGTGAATAGTTCTGTTAATGAGGTAACCGGTTTTACTCCTTCGTTTCTAGTGTACGGGCGTGAACTAATTGCTTGTGGATCGCACTACGTTGATACGGAAAACGATGAGGATCTTGTCTTTCAACCTCGCGATTCTTACGCTGAGAATTTGGGTGTGTTGTCTAGTATATTTAATAAGGTTCAAGCACTATTACTGCAAGCTCACAGTAGAAATTGTCAACATTATAATTTACGCAGAAGACCTGCCGAATTTAATGTTGGTGATGTTGTTTGGAGAAGGACTTTTTATCAAAGTGACAAGGACAAATATTTTAATAAAAAATTAGCTGCAAAATTCATCAAATGTAAAGTAATTGGTAAAAAGTCTCCCCTTGTTTATGAACTAGCTGATGAGTCTGGGAAACCCCTAGGGTCATGGCATATCAAAGATATCAAACTTAACAACTATAAAGTCTAAATTCATTACTTAGCTTATCATTGTACCTACTCAAGCCTTAAATTATTCGAACACCTACTACTTAAACTTCAATGTGTTAAATCAATATTGCTATTTTAATACATTTAAACTTACTAATTGAGTATAATTATTTAATAATTTAGTTATTACTCTGTTGCTATGGTCTCAAGTCTTTATTAGAAGACAAGATGATTTTATGAAAGGTAACTATTTGCGTGAGGTATGAAAGTGAAGTCTGTACGTATTAGTCAGTTTAGTTTAGTAGTGCTAGTCGGATTTTGCACCTAGTACGCAAAATCCTTCGCTTTTTGGCGGGGTACTGTAACGTTGCGCCTTGCGAGTTACAATTGAAATAGTTAAGTCTATCAATCTTTAGTAATATCAAATCTATGTACACTTTAAACTATAATAATTATTACACAAAACTTAAAAAATAAACTAGTACTATATATGTAATAAACTATAACTAGTATAATATCTAAAAAATAAATCTAACACTTAAATACTAAATTAAAATTAAATGATACGGAACCTAGGGTTTTCGTTCTAGCGCTCGCGCATCTCTAAAACGATGATTTCCGAGCGCCGTCGAGGAGCAGTGAGTCGGTTGAAATCGGTAAGGACGATGACTAGTCAGCTGTGAGCGTTTTGAGGTGACGGCTGTGTCACTCGCTCCGACAACATCTAACTAATCTTTGATTAAATACTCATAAATACTTCGTGAAATCCCTCTAGGGTAAGTTTTCATGTATTTTTTTAAGAAGTGCTTATGTAAGGTGTTTCTAGAATTTCCTAAACTAGCTTTCTGCCCTATATCTTCCTCTCTGGGACACTGTGACCTTTGGACCTTCAAACATGGTTCCGACAGCTTGCTCATGCCTTCATTTTGTCTGGATTTCCAGGATTTTTAACTACCCCTACGACTTCTCGCCACGTCGTGGTTCTTGCGTAGGAGAGGACATTTGAAGGAGATCCTCGGCTGCAGAACACGTGCCTACACTGAACTGAAGTCACGAATACTTAGACCAGGATCTGGAACTGGGCCGTCAGTTGCGGGCAAAGGCTGGATCGGGACCATCGTCGACCTGGAGACGGTTCAGGCCAGTGTTCCTTCCCTAATCTACCTCTGAAAGTCAAGATTTGATGCGGCCACGGAAGTTTGGCAAATAAATAATAAGTGCCTACATAGTACATCTTATTATTTAAGAACTCCCTCTTCCCTACCTGCTGACAACCCCCTGCTAAGGGTAAGTGTGACAACACAATAAATTAAATAATTGTCCGGTGTTAAAGTTTAAAAAAAGGTTAATTCTATTAAATCAACTTCCAATTTTTTATTGGGAATATCAAACTATTTTATTTATTTATTTATATTTATATATACTTTATTGTACACCAAAAAAATACAAAACAAAAGAAAACATGTACACTTCAAAACATACAATGGGCGACCTTATCGCTTTCCGCGATCTCTTCCAGGCAACCTTAGGATGGACAGTGATTTATCAGGATATGATATGGGGCTGTTGTTGGTGCAAATAGTAAATACCAACCTAAACAATATTAAACTAAAATAGATACATACATATCCTAAATAATAGATACATAAATACATACAATTCTATTCTATTCGGTTCTTAACTATTCTATTCGGTTAAAATTTTTCTTTAAACCCTTCTGTCCACAGCATTTTTTGCGTTGGATAGTTTCATTGCGTTACGCCATACTCGACAATACAAGGAACCAATTTTTGTGAATATTGAGCTAATGCGGTGCCTTAATAGACCTGCACGGCAAAGGAACGTGCAGTAGCTTGATTCATTCAGACTCGCAGGCGTCGCTCGCCGCGTTTATCCCAACAATCCCAGGACGACAGCTTAAATACTGTTCATAATGATCGCGGAAACCGAATGTTCATACCATGTATCTTACGAAAGTAACAGAGCGGCAATTGCCTTATTTTGAACAACGGTCGCAACCTCATCTCAGTCAAAAAAAAAAAATCAAAAAAAAAAAATCAAATCAATCAAAAAAAAATCAAAAAATCAATCTGTCAAAAAATTTATAGCGTTTACCTACATTTTTGACATTTGATTGTCGCTGGCAGAAAATTGCGACTAGAATTTGAACGTTTTTAGGTATGAGAATTGGCCTTCAGATATTATTCACAATTTATTATAGATGAATGCACGCGGCTGCATGATTTCGTAGCACGTAGCGCTACGGCGTAGACCGTCGTAACAGTCCGCTACGAAAGATTTAATGTGACGAGTTGTAAATATTGACCACTTGAAAGGAATATTAAGTAAACAGATTTTAGAACGGATAAAAGAAGGTTGTCTGAATGTACATGAGTCTTTACAGGAAAGTAATGGCCTCTGTCCGAGTTAAGCAGCAGAACATCGTTACAAAAAGCAGGTCGAACAAAAAGCGTTGCCTCCGCAGCGGGAATCAGTCGCAGTCCTGCTCCGATTACTTATTTGTTATTTATGTGCCGCTGAGGCTCCTTAATGACGCGGAAATGTAACACCGCCTTCAAATATATTCAGAGAAACAAGATGCGGTGAACAGAAACTTTGTTTAATTCGTAAACCTTATCAGAGACAAAACACTGTGGTAGAAGTGACACTTCCTAAAAAATAAACAATTAGAGGTTTAGTGTGAGAGACGGAGAGAGATATCTTTCATCTCTCTCATGTAGCGAAATGTGCCTGAATGTGACGCGTCCTTGAAAGAGAGGCTCCAACATTTTTGTATGGGAGCAGGCATACCTAAGTGCCTACCGACCGTCACTGGCGGCCAGTGATGAAACAAGTGTCAATCGATAGAGTAGGTGATTGCAAACAAAAAATATGTCGTGAAGAATCTCCTAAGTGATATACTTTCTGAGATATTTGAGTTCAAAAACGTGAAAAAATAAAGCATTTTTTATTTATTTTTTTTATTTAGTGGATCACAAATGTGTCAGCGAAGTTCGTCCGTGCGCCACCGCCAAATAAACAATTTTGATTTGATTTGAAATAAACTGTATTCACCAAAAATAACTTATTTTATTTTAGTTCTAATACCTACCTGTTATTACTAAATCGACTATGTAACATACATTAACATAATATTATTTTTCCAAATCAATTAAATTAATAAAATTACTTATTTGCATGTTTTATTTTTACATTTTTGAACTCAAATATCTCGGAAAATATATCACTTACGAGATTCATCTCTGAATATTTTTGTTTATGATCACATCGATTGTTTCATAGCTGTCTGCCAAAATCATTTTTTTTTCCAAATGGGTGTGCCAAGCAGGTTGGATGTTCTTTCACTCTCAATTCTTGTACAATTATCAAATCGCCACTAAGTTTCACTTCAAAAATAATTATTTGTCAGTTAAGCCGGAATTACACGGTGCTATTTAATTTCCTGCTGCCATTTAATCTGCCTCGTGTACATAAATGAAGCTTAATTCTAGATTTAATACAACTAGGAAGGCGGTCTTGAAAACAAATGCCTACGTTTATCCAAGTGGCCTATCACAATCTCGCTACACAAATCAGTTATTTAGAGCACTACAGGGCAAGTTGCCGCTCGGGGCGAGCCTCTGGTGATAATGATCGCAGCATCTAGACAATTACGTAGTTTTGTGTGTTACTGATAACGTAGGTACTGCGCCGCTGAGGGGCGCCCTCACGCGACACTACTTACACTATTCGAGCGTACACGAATATAATAACAGAGACTGTCTCATAACATAATGATGACGTGTACTTATAGATCACACCGTCAATTGCCAACACTATGTACTCGTACTAGCGAGCCGGTTGCGAGCGGGCACAAATCGCCTCCAGGCCGCTATCTCCTGAGAAATTCCTGAAAGAAAACTGAATAAAACTTTGCCCGACTGTGAATTGAAGGCGGGACCCCACCCTCAGCACTTGCACTTGACCATCCCTAGGACGGGTCTGCTAGTAATACGGTCCTGGACTTTCTGCGAACAATATCATACACTACAGCACGGGCAATCATTTTTCCTACATCTAGAAACACATGCATGCGAGCTAAGTAACAGTAGGCCAAGCGATGGATGTTATCGGGTAACACACGAATGTCGGACGCGGCACAAACGCGGACACTTCCTGCAGCCTACGAACTTACTGTGAGCACGGAGGAAGTAGGAATATTAATTTGTTCTTTTGATGTTGTTTGAAAAGGAAAACACTCCGAAGTATTATTGTTTCACAAAAAGCATAAATTTGTATAATTTATGTAAATAGATTAAAGACGGTAAAATATGGCTCTTCAGAAAAAGGAAATTAATAAAAAAAAAAATTGTAAGTACCTATATGTTTTGTTTCAAATCCGGTCCCGATCCAGTATCAGTATTTCGTATAACTCCGGCTACAAAACGCACACACTATTCTTCTATTACATGGGACACACGTCCCAAGCGTGGGATTAGACGCATAATATATCATGCTCACTAACACGTCTCGCTGATGGTGGCGCGTGTGTTGGATCATTCGGTTCCCTACAAAATGGTTTCTTGAGCTGGATGGTGCTGATCCACGCGTCATGTTCGTGAACGGGCGCCGTCACTTGAGACTATAGTCATCTCTTATTTGCTAGGCCTTATTTTGAATTGTTTTTAAGTATTTTTTATTTTTTTTTTACATTGTTCTCACATGTAGAAGCAACAAATATAATGTACCCAGGATGTTGTATTACTTGTCTTGATTTAAAAGACTGTCCGTGGAGTTTCTTGCCCGTTCTTCTCCATAGATCTACGTTTTGGAATGGGCAACTAGCTTCAACTTTCTGACTAACTGACCGACTCTTTGATAATTCAAAAGTGCCTGTGAGTTGGTTTAATTGAAATAAATGCTTTGAGTTTGAGTTTGAAAGCTGCAGATCTCTGAAGACTCTGTTTCCTTCCGAAATTACACGTCATAATACTTTCAAAAGAGTATAAACATTCAGTGAGAAACAATACAATGTAATATTAATGTAGAACAACAACGTAATTATTTTCAGTAATTCCCTCACTCGCTATTAGTTTGTTTGCATCACGAAGCAACAAAACGTCTCCGGTATAACTCAAGTTTTAACTGTAAGTAGTAATGTAAGTATCAGGTCATCGCTCTATTTAGAACGAGTCCTATTAATGTCGCGTAACAATGATGTGATTACATGAGCACACTTACAAGTGTTCAGCAGTGAAAACGTTGCGTGTCCAGCACCACTTCTTGTGTTGTTTATTTTAATTTCTTGATTTATTTATAGAGCTATGACGCGCCTCAGCTCACACTTCGGAATACTATAACTGACCGAGCGAGCGAAGCGGCTCTGCTTCAGTCTGGCTAAATTTTCTTTCGTCTGTCTGTTTGTTGCTACTTCTCTACAGGTCGTATTTGTAAAATACGATCTGTAGAGGAGTAGCAACAAACTGATCTGGATGAAACTTGGTATACAGTTTTATGAATTTTTAGATTTTTTTGTCGTCGGGGATTTTTGATTGGAGGGGTACTTCCTCCAAAAATGTACTTCCTCCGCCTTATGAGATACGATTTCAATGGTTGTATTTTTATTTGAAAAGTAGTAACTTGGTCTCATATAAATTTGGTGAAGATCTGATAAGGATCTTCGGCGTGATGAGCAGAATAGCTCCTCCAAATGCAGCAAATTGCTCACTGTTAGATTTCTCCCAGTGGGATCGGCCCTTTAACTACTAGGTAGGGAGCGATGGAGCACCTGGGACCACCTTCTCATCACAGAACTAGAGAATTCTGAAAATAATTATCAGAATTCTCTAAAACATTAATTGTTTATGTCTGTTTAATTATAGTTTTGCCGTGTACCATGATATTTTTGGCGTAAATATCCAGTTATAAATAACTTTGGTGGTATATAATAGTTGCAAAAAAGTTTGTACTCACGAGGTATACTGTTCGCAGAATGACGACACGGTTGGCGCAGTGGTTGAGCGATTGACTGCTGCGCAGCATGTCGCGGGTTCGATTCCCGCACGGAACAAATATTTGTACGACCTACAAGTATTTGTTTCGAGTCTGGGTGTTTTTCTATCTATAATATGTATGTATTTACAAAAAAAAAATGTATATAAGTAGTTTATCAGCCATCTCGTTACCATAACACAAGCATTAGGTTGCTTAGCTTGGGACTAGATGGCGTTGTGTTAAATGTCCAGGGATATTTATTTATTTAATGGTTATATATTAGTTTAAAAAACACGACATCACTTCAGGGTTCACCAGTAGTAGGTACCTGGTGCATCCACATTTGATACAAGTTATGTGATGTAACTGGGGGCGAGTCTATACCGGACGGTCACTTACCGGACACAGTAAAATTATTAAAGTCTATACCGGACGGTCACTTACCGGACACGGTAAAATTATTAAAGTCCGGCCGTAAAGAGAATCCGTTCCTGACACCGTCAGTGGGGCACTTTCTAATAGCAATAAGGACTAAATTCACAAAACATATATTCGTTAATATGAAACTGACATATGTGTCAAGAGCACATTCTGTCTGTCGCTGGTGACGACACAACAGAGTACATTATGACGCGCAGTTCTTTATCAGGTAATCTTTTGTTTTGTTGTTGACTTGATTTTTTTATTTCAATGTCCTCTACAAGAGACAAAACAGAGTTTTTTCCATTTCGAATTATTCTTGTAAAATTCCTCCTCTCAGTCGGGGCGTCCGCTGAACTTTTATAGTAATCATAAAAAGCATTTCATAAGCTCTTTGGCACAGTTCATTTGAATGTGATGAAATGTCGTGACGTCACGGGTAGTACCTGTTGAGTAACTTCAGTTTATTGGCGATAAATATTAAATACTAGCTTTTTCCAGCGGCTTCGTCCGCGTGGATGTCGGAAAATATCCTACGGGAACGTACTACCGGGAATTCCTTCCTTATTCCTTGTCTACATTATGCCTCTGTGCAAAATTTCAGCTTTCTAGTTCCAAAGGTTTGGGCTGGGCGTTGATGAGTCAGTCATCAGTCAGTCAGTCAGTCAGTCAGTCATCAGTCAGTCAGTCAGTCAGTCAGTCATCAGTCAGTCAGTCAGTCAGTCAAGACTTCTCTTTTTATTTATATTTATATAGATTCAACTCATTGTACCGTCGCGTCGTTAACTTGGACGACATATTTACGAACAAGGGGCACTTTTGCTGCGGCTGTTAAACTGAAGGTCCGGCAGACATTTTTCCGATGATGAATATAGAGCTATGAAACTTTACAGCTTTCCTTGTTCTTGTTTGACTCCGTAAGGTTATGCACTGGCTCGCCTCGGCTTCAGAAACATAGCACATATCGTCACTAATCTAACTAACTGACGTATCTGACATTTTGAACAAAGCCGACAGCCGACCTAACTATAGTAATTTGATACATTTTCCAAGTCGAATCGATCTGTTTAATCGGCGAATCTGTACCTATGCCTTATGGCCTCCATGATAATGCAAAAATCGAGACCGATATATCCACAGTTTTTATCACGCTAGGTGGCACATGATCGACTGTCCTTTTTTCATTGATTTGACATAACGAACGATTGTCAAATTGTATGGATTTGTTTGTAAAACAATGTACAGTCGTTCAGAGCGCCATCTACAAACAGCTTTGCGTGTGGCTCCTCATTGTGTGTGAGCACTATAAAGCTACCGTTTACTGGATGCGCTTTCGTTGAGAGTGTCCTGGTCGTTGTCTCCATGCGTCATGTTCGTGAACGGGCGCCGTCAGTTGGGACTGGTCGTCTCTTAGCTGCCGCGGCTTATTTTTGTCTTTTTATTACGGACGCTTTTAACGTGCATGTTTTTCTACATTACACTTATACAGGGTGGAAGGGACATCGACGCGCAAACGGTTACCACGTATTCAGTACATCATTCTGAGCCCCCCCCAAATAGAAATTTTTCATCGGTTATTGAAACAAAAATCTGCAGTTTCCTACAATAGTGCAATACCTACACGATCAAAATGTATGGAATAGTAGATTTGCTAAGGGGGCTCAGAACTATGTACTGAATACGTGGTAACCGTTTTCGCGACGTTGTCCCTTCCACCCTGTGTCTTTTCAACATGAATTATGTAACCAATATTTTGATTTAAAAGAGTGTCCGTGGAGTTTCTTGCCCGTTTTTCTTCAGGAACTTACTGCGCTTTGGAATGGGCAACTAGCTTCATCTTTCTGACTGACCGACCCCTTGACAATTCAAAAGTACCTTTCATTGGTTTATTTGAAACTTTGAGTTCTGAGTTTTATACTTAAAGATTTCGTAGTTCCTTATGCCGTAGAACAAAATTGCCAAACACATGCTGCAAACTGCCTTTTAGAAGATACTTTAATTCACGGTGAATAACAATAAGTTTGTATAAGTGTACAATGATCCCAGACCCGGCGACGCAGCCGGCGCGGCGACAGCGAGACACGTCAACAGTAGTAACGTGTGTAACTGTAAACAAGATCATAAACACGGGGCAGTTAGCGCTGCACAGATCGTGTGTATGATACAATTTCAGAGAATTGTTGTGAGACGTGAGGAGGAGCTCGTGGCTGAGTAATAAGTAGTAACAGCCGCACGGGTCGATCCGTCAGGTTAAGCTATGCTTGCCGGGGTTGGTCCGTGATGGGTGACCATCTTTACATACCGAGACTCCTCCGTGCCTCGGAAAGCACATTAAGCCGTTGGTCCCGGCTGTCATTCGTGGATCTTTGGCAGCCGTTACGGGTCGTATTACCTAGTTACTGGGTTGTGAAGGTCAGATAGGCAGTCGCTCCATGTAAAATACTGGTATTCAGCTGCATCCGGTTAGACTGGAAGCCGACCACAGCATAGTTGGGAAAAGGCTATCAGATTGATTGTTGTGAGGCGTGAGCAGTTATAGCAATCATGAATTGGGCCAACATCATACTTAACCGGACATATAGTTATAAGGTTTTATTATTACTTACATATACTCGGAGGCACAGAATTCGGCTCTATCATTATAAAATCACAATAAAGTATGGCGATATTTTACTCAAATACTACAGATATTCACTTTTCATATTGCCAACAGTCTCGTTGTAAGCTAACACACAGCTCCTCTCGCATGCTAATGTTAAGCAGTTTGATATCGAGGCTCGAGTGAAGAGATATGTTCAACACAGAACAGTGTTACATTCCAATATCGCTTTGTTATGATACTAGCATCGCGCCCCCGCTTCGCACCTGTTTTTTACGACTTGACAAAACATTGAGATTTCTTTATATTCTACTAGCTGCGCTCCGCGGTTTCAACCACGTAGACCGGGATAAAAAGTAGCGTATGAATGTGTTAATCCAGGGTATTAGTTATCTACATACCAAACTTCATTCTAATCGATCTAGGCGTTTGATCGTGAAGAAGTCACAAACATTCACACACACACACCCTCGCACTCACAAACTGTCGCCTGTATCATATTGTTAATATTAATGTTTTATACACTTAAACCTTTCAGATTAAATTTTCTAAATGACGGTGAAATCCGCATCAATATCCGTTGCGTAGTTTAGGAGTATAACGTAGTCCACAGACAGACACGGAAAGCAATTTTAATTTTATAATAAGCATTGTAGATGTACAATTAGCATCTTTAAACTAAGAACTTTTTATAATGTTAACAAACGATCATTTCCACCATTCCATCCATTTTCCATTTCTTAAGAAGACCATTTCAGACACCAATCTACATGGTACTCGCATGATCTGCCCAAAATTATGAAGAGACTGTGTCGCGGGGATCATTTAATCACCCCCCCCCCCCCTCACCGATGTGAGAGTTGCTGCTCTTAAACAGGTTAGATGGCTCTTAACTTTGGTTTATCGTCGTGTTGAAGTAGAGTTTATATTCTCGGAGGTTTTAAGTAAAGTATTACGGTGAGAGGTCAGCATAGGATAATTTGTAGAGGTAAGTGTTCAAGTAAGGCGGAGAGAGATCCATTTAGTTTGCTGGCTCATAGTGACTGATGAATATTCCTGTGACACAAAGAGGCGCGGCTCCACAGGAAGCGGTAAAATGTGAGCGCCTTTGAATGTTATATTTTGTAATTATTTAGATCAATGACGTCACAAAACACTACGTCTGTAGGGACAGGTACAAGGTGGCATGTACAGTGGGCCGCATCAATTGGGTACCGCAGTTGTATTCAAATTTTAATACAACTGGGGTACCCAATTGATGCAGCCCACTGTACATCCATATATTTTGTCAGTCTGTTATAATAATTTGGGGAGCGCCGGGCAGCGCCAGTAGCAGGGGCAGCAGCAGGAGAAGTATCGTGTTTACATACTCGTCCTGCCCACTTCCCTGCCCACTTCCCTGCCCACTTCGGCTGAATGTAAACCGGGTATAACTGTCAAAATGAAACAAAAAAACAGTTGTTTGTGTTTGTTTATGTATATGGGTATAGGTCATTAGAATTTAGTTTACCCACCCAAGTATAGGGTACATGCTCACAAAAATCAGTTATGTAGGTGGTTAGGTACTTACAGAGTTCTATTACGATGGATAGATATCATCCACCATCTTCTACGACGACGAATTTTCTTTTTTTGAATTTTATATCTTTTTAAACAATGAACATAATTATGTATTGTAAGAAGACTCAGAGCGGACGCTGTAATTATTTCGACGTCTGCCATTGCCGAAAGTCGTAAGTGGTGTGAGTGGTAGGGCAGTATGTAAACACACACTTCTCTCGATCCTGCTGCGGCAGTATTTAGGGAAGTATCGCCGGCAGCGCGAGGAGCAGCGGCAGGGGCTGAATGTAAATGAGGCATAAGAAAATAAGGCGGCACGCACATCCGATCCGTTCAGGCGCCCGGCGAGAAGTGAGCGACGGAGCTGAATGTAAACACGCACTGCCGCTCGCGCTGCCCGTCCTTTGACTTCGGCACAAAAAACCGCTAATATGGGGAGCGCCGGCAGCGCGAGTAGCAGGGGCAGCAGCAGGAGAAGTATCGTGTTTACATACTCGTCCTGCCCACTTCCCTGCCCACTGCGGCTGAATGTAAACGGGATATTACGTTTATAACAAGTAAACGACCGTGGTAAACAAAACAGAACCATAATTATTCAGTTGTATGAGAGTGAACACACCGCGACTTTGGTGGTTCTTTTAAACGGTCAAGGTCTTTTTTAAATGGCCCGTTCATACTTGCTACCACACTAAAAGTACTTTGATTATGTTGACAGAGTGTTCGCTGCAGGCCGCGGCCGCACTCTGCCGCTGAACGTGCTGCCATGAATACTGCATGAGGCGGCACACTATGTGCTGATGATGGAGCCACACTCGCTACAGCTATATGTGGATGCAGTTTGAATTAATAGGAAGGTCTGACAAAGAGGTTTCTAATGGTCTGCACTTCTATTGAACAAAAAAAAAACCGGTCAAGAGCGAGTCGGCCTCGCGCACCGAGGGTTCCGTTCCGATTTCTGAAAAAGTGTGATATTTAGAGACATTGTTTTATTTTTCCTGTAATCTTTACATAAACTTCTATCACATTGAATAATTTCAGATTTTTCTCTTTGCAAACTTCGGAGATAAGGGGGCGGGAACCGTATTTTTTTTTACATTTTTCATCAGAAGTCGAAAACTATGTGGCCTAAAAAAAAGAAAAAAAATGTTTGAGAATGTGCAAACAGCGTTCTTTGATATGATACCCCACATGGCCTAGAAAAGTGGGGCTACTTTGATTTTTTAAGACAAGGGGTCTTCAGTCCCTGTTGCAAAAAAAATATAAATATTTTAATTTCTTTCTTATTTGCAAAATAGTTGGGTAAACGTTATCTAAAACGATTCTAAATTTCAAGTTGATAGCATTAGTAGTTCTTGAGATATCCAGCTGTGACAGACAGACAGACTGAGTGACACCATAAGGGTACCTTTTTTACCATTTTGGCACGGAACCCTAAAAATATTTTATTTCCAGATATAATCCCTCAGATAGACCTGTAGTTTATTATTATGATTCAAAACATGCATGGAGGCTTGTGGAGGCTTGTTATTAGCTATTTTTTAAATATTACATTATTCTTATTATTGGTTTGTTAGTCTGTAAGCCTTCTTTAAAATAAATAAATATTATTACAAGCTTCTATTTAAAAAACCGGTCAAGAGCGAGTCGGACTCACGCAACGAGGGTTCCTTTCCGATTTCTCCAACTCAATCAATCAATTTCGAGACTGCCAATTAAATCTAAAAGTGAAACTTACTACTTTAGGAAAATATATTTTGCGTCCGTCATTAATTTATGCAATACCAAACCACACAATATTCCGGGTCTGCTGATTACTAGCCAACAGTAGATAAAGACAAGCACACCTAGCTACACCCTCTATTGATTCTTATCAGATTCTTTATTATTACGAGTACACCCATCAGTAACATCGAAGTGAACCAGTCCAGCGTTGTTTGTACGCTTGCCCAATATCATTGAACAAATAAATGAGAGCGATCGACTGATGAAGTCAACATTCTAGTGAAGTCAACGACTGATGGGAGCACTGCGAGTAGGTAACAAGAAGTTTAATAGTCTAGTCTTAAGATGGAAGAAATGGTCGTGTGGCAAAAGAGTTATTTGTCTGACACAGTCTTACCAAGGAGTATCGCATTACCCAGTTACTGGGTTGTGGAGGTCAGATAGGCAGTCGCTCCATGTGAAATACTGGCATTTGGCTGCATCCGGTTAGACTGGAAGCCAACCCCTACATAGTTGGGAAAAGTCTAGGCAGATGATGATGACAAGAGAAGCAATAACGTGGTTTAAATATAAGGTAGCTGGACCAACCGGCTGCTACCGCACGTACTACAGTTCGGAAGATGTCAAGCATGTCATCCCCGCGGTACCTGCGGAGAAAGATCTCAATGTGTCTTCTGCAAGAACTGTTCAGTCTAGTATCGGATATAGTTGTAATAAAAGTCACTCCACTTACACAAACATAGCTATACTAGAAAGGGTTAGGTAGTGAAATAAAGATAAACAAAATAAAAAAGATAAAAGACACATCTTGACGTGTCTTTTATCTTTTTAGGGTTCCGTACCTCAAAAGGAAAAAATGGAACCCTTATAGTATCACTCGTTTGTCCGTCTGTCTGTCTGTCAGTCTGTCAAGACCCTTTTTCTCAGGAACGCGTGGAGGTATCAAGTTGAAATTAATGTCACATACGTAAGTCTGTGGTCCCTTGAAGTCCTAAAAAACTCAAGCTTCTAAGTCAATGCAATAAAAACATACGGCCATTTATGTGGCATATTTTGATACTCGCAGGTAAATCGAAACCTATAGGGTACTTCCCGTTGTTCTTTAAGTAAGAACTCACGTCAACCTCTTTCGACGCGATGCTTATCAATTACTGCACAACAAACTATCGTCATCATTCAGCTGAAAGACGTCCACTGCAGGACATCCTTAGTTTCGATACGACTGTTTCTGCACTTCCCGCATCCGTGGATTCCCACGACCTTATCATCATCATTCTTCAGATCATCGCGCAACGTATTCGGTCTTGCCCTGACATTTACCTCGACAATGACAACCTCCGACCAGTGAAGCGTTGCAATGTGTTAACTGATGAAGTACTGTCACTGAAACATTCAGTGACATTCCAAGCGTTGCTTACTGTGACGCAGAGAGAGACGTAGGGGTGCGGAGGGCGGGGTTGTCCGCAAGCGAATACCTCATGAATTTCTATTGATGCTCGCGCGCGCTCTGAATTACAGTAAAAAGTGGAATTCGCCCCTATGTGTAGGTAGGTAGTTGGAATTTTATAAAATACTCTACTGAAGTAGCTTACACGCTTTTTGAGATAAAATGAGAGATTTATTTTATTTCATTTTATTTATTTGGCTCACCAATTCATTTTATTTATTTGGAACCATCACCCATGAATACGAACAACTTTCACTATGGCACCAAACCTGAAATCGCGAAAAAAAAAACAGCTGTTCAGTACATTTATCTACACCAAACTCGTCAAAATGTACGGAGCAGCTCTATGGGAGCAGCTGATTTTTATTTCGCGATTTCAGGTTTGGTCCCACAGTGAAAGTTGTTCATATTCATGGGTAGAACACCCTGTGAACATTTGTCCACGTATTTTAAAGGCACCTTAGATAGGTACGAGTTTAAGATACATCCAATATACTTATAGACTAGTGTACCAATTTATTACAGGTAAGCACAACATGCGTTACTTATTAATCGATAGATACTGGGAGCCCGCGCCCCCGGTGTGCTCTTATGCTCACGGAGCATAATTATGTCATCGACCAAATTCTAAATTAAAATCAAAATTAAGCCAACTTGAGCCAAGATTGAGTGTTTTGGGCTTTACTTTGGTAACTGCACCGCCCGTTCTACATTTACCCAATTTTCTTGGAAAACTCTCTGAAAAATACCGAAAATGGCATTGTAGGTGCTGATGCGCCTACATATAATTAGGTTCGCTAAGTAAATCGTACAAATTATTTATAAGCAATCTGCAATTTTACGTGAAGCTATAAGTTTGAGCCAAATGTTAAAAATGTTGTAAGCACAATGCATTGCCACGCTTCAAACTAGTATATTCTTTTTTAAATTAAATTGTTGGCTATTTTTTTATGTTTTTAATTTGTGCTGGTGGCCCGCTATTAGTTCATCAAGTGGCCCATGGTCTCAATAAGTCTGTGCATCCCTGCAACAGACCAACATCGAACCGTAATATCAGGTACTTTATCGCAAAGTGATCCTTCTGTTCTGATGTATGTCGTGTGTGAGGGCCGCGCTCGAGCCGGCGACCTGTTGCCGCTCCTCATCAGCGCATTGACTCCACGACACAGACACCAGGCCGCGGCCGTTCTGTTGCTGTTACATTATTCATGACTAGCTTTTGCCCGCGGCTCCGCCCGCGTGGATGTCGTAGATTATCCCACGGGAACGTACTACCGGGAATTCCTTCCTTATTCCTTGTCTACAATATAAAGGGAACCTCTGTGCAAAATTTCAGCTTTCTAGGCCCAAGGGTTTGGGCTGGGCGTTGATGAGTCAGTCAATCAGTCAGTCAGTCAGGACTTCTCTTTTTATTTATATAGATTAGATAAGTAGGTACCTGTTTACCTCGTAAAAAACACACATCTGAGCAATGTTTTATTTATTGAAGTCAAACTTTTAGGGCGGCGATTCGATAATTGGGTGAGAATTGAGTCTTTCAAGGACGCGTCACTTTTCGGTACATTTTTTTACATGAGGGAGAAGAAAGATAGATCTCTCTCTGTCTCTCTTATTCATTATTGTTTAAGGGGGATGCGCTAAGGTAGCCTGGGTATTTTTTGGCAATTTGCAGGTCAGTGTCAGGTTGTATGGTGATTAGAATATATGATTCGCGGCCGTAACTATTAAGGCTTTACAGAATCATAATCATTATAATCAGCAATACAACTCCATAAGTTAGAATTGACTTCAAACCTAGCGATTTCATGAAATCATGAGGGGACTAAGGCGCAACTCGTGATAAATTCAAAAGTAAAAGTGAAAGTGAACGAAGTTCTGTAACGCGGCTTGTGATAGGAGTAAACTGGTAGAAATCGTCACGTCACGAAAAAGCGCCAAGCCCGAAAAAGTCAGTTTCAAGTGTCAAAAGTTTTTGTTTTTTAATACAGAGCCATCTAGTGTAAGTTTTTAGCTTCTACCCATACAACCATTTCGGTTGTAGTGTAGAAACTGTTACCTACTTATGTTACTAAACAGGTAACAAATATAGTAGTTCACAATGAAAAATCAACCTAAGAAGGTCCTGCTCAAAGCGACGTGGTGGAACAAATTAATGTAGTTTTTCTCATTAAATGATACGTGATGTACTCGTACATTCATATACTTACTAAAAATTACGGGTTACTTCTATTTTAAAAAAAACCGGCCAAGTGCGTGTCGGACCACGCACAATAAAGGGTTCCGTAGTTGAAAATAATTTGTCCCAAAAACAAATTTAACATTGTTACCCAAAAAAAAAAATGTATGTGATAAAACTACAAATTAATCATTTTCAGACTTTTTCCTTTACTTGTGCTGTAAGACCTTGCTTCTTGCCAAATGTCATGATTCTAGGTTAACGGGAAGTACCCCGTAGGTTTTGATTTATTTGCGAGTATCAAAATATGTCGTATATATGGCCGTATTTTTTTATCGCGATGACTTAGAAGCTTGATTTTTTTAGAGCTGCAAGTGATTATAGACTTACATATTTGTTATTTATTTCAACTTGATACCTCCTCCCGTTTTTGAGAAAAAGGGTCTTACAGGCTAACAGACTTGAAAATATTTTTTTGTGTGAAAAAATTACAAATTAACAATTTTCGGACTTTTCCCCTTACTTGTGCTGTAAGACCTTGTTTCTTGCTAAATTTCATGATTCTAGGACAACGGGAAGTACCTTATAGGTTTTGCTTTTCTTGCGAGTATCAAAATATGGCGCTTAAATGGCTTGATTTTTTTAGAGCTGCAAGGGACTATAGACTTACATATTTGCTATTTATTTCAATTTGATACCTCCTCGTGTTTCTGAGAAAAAAGGTCTTACAGGATGACAGACTTGAAAATATTATTTTGTGTGAAAAAATTACAAATTAACAATTTTCGGACTTTTTCCTTTACTTGTGCTGTAAGACCTTGTTTCTTGCTAAATTTCATGATTCTAGGACAACGGGAAGTACCCTATAGGTTTTGATTAACTAGCGAGTATCAAAATATGGCGCTTAAATGGCTTGATTTTTTTAGAGCTGCAAGGGACTATAGACTTACATATTTGCTATTTATTTCAATTTGATACCTCCTCGTGTTTCTGAGAAAAAAGGTCTTACAGGATGACAGACTTGAAAATATTATTTTGTGTGAAAAAATTACAAATTAACAATTTTCGGACTTTTTCCTTTACTTGTGCTGTAAGACCTTGTTTCTTGCTAAATTTCATGATTCTAGGACAACGGGAAGTACCTTATAGGTTTTGCTTTTCTTGCGAGTATCAAAATATGGCGCTTAAATGGCTTGATTTTTTTAGAGCTGCAAGGGACTATAGACTTACATATTTGCTATTTATTTCAATTTGATACCTCCTCGTGTTTCTGAGAAAAAAGGTCTTACAGGATGACAGACTTGAAAATATTATTTTGTGTGAAAAAATTACAAATTAACAATTTTCGGACTTTTTCCTTTACTTGTGCTGTAAGACCTTGTTTCTTGCTAAATTTCATGATTCTAGGACAACGGGAAGTACCCTATAGGTTTTGATTAACTTGCGAGTATCAAAATATGGCGCTTAAATGGCCGTATTTTTTTATTGCGTTGACTTAGAAGCTTGATTTTTTCAGAGATTCAAGGGATCACAGACTTACGTATTTGATATTAATTTCAACTTGATACCACCACACGTTCCTGAGAAAAAGGGTCTTGACAGACTAACAGACAGACAGACGGACAACGAAGTGATCCTATAAGGGTTCCGTTTTTTCCTTTTGAGGTACGGAACCCTAAAAATGAATAGGTGTATGTAATAACTAAATAATAATATTCATTACCAACTGATTGAAGAAAAGAGACTGATTAGACATTACACTTAAAATAAAAAATAAAAATTAGTTTTAAAAATAAAACTTAAATATGTGTGTTAAAAAATATTTTACATACCTACTGTATGTGCATACCTGTGATTTACTGACTGATTGTAATTAAAAACTAATTAGTGATTATAATTAAAAATAATAAATAAAATAAAAAAGTTTTATTGATTTCCACGTTTATTTCAGATACTATAACTACGAGTGATAATCATTGTCAGGGCTATTGGTAAAACACCAGCAACCTCTTAAGGGGTCATTATACTCATCATTATGAACAACTTTTACTGTGGGACCAAGACTTGTAGCTTGGGCCCAGGTAACACGATTGAGTTGAGTGACATATTATTTGTTGTTTTACCTGACGCATCAAATACCACACAATGCGACGTAGCGGTACTCGTCGGCTTAATAATGCAGAAATGTGGGATAGTATATTTTGACTCCACGTTCTGGACATCACTAAGACACGTCATATGGCCGAGATCTACATATTCGCGCATAAATTTATGATATTCAGTTTTGAGCACAGGGTCTCGTTCTAATTTTGACTCTAAGTTAAGGAGGCGACGAGTAGCCATCTGACTTGAGTCACCGAGTTCTACACATTGCCGCAATAGATACTTAACAACATACCGACCCGGTATCATCGCGCCTGCTCTTTGGCAAACAAATGCTCTGCTCGCTCCTCGTCTGTTTTACGCGGCGGCACACTACACGGTACATCTTCTATTTCCCAAAAAGACTGCATTACTTGCTCCAGATTCACCGAAAATGCACAGAATGACTGATCGCGAGTAGTACTGGTAGCGGTTGACGCGGTACAGGAACCAAGTTCAGTTTGACCTACTAGGACATATCCGAATATTGAGCTCATCGCAACAGGTAACTAAACCGTGATCTCGTGGAAGAATCTTTTGACTGTCGAATATGTACGGAAACAGATCACCTGCTATCAACATGTCGATCGGCGCAGGTCTATAGAATTCTGGGTCTGCTAACTTCAGGTGTTGAAACTCGGTTATTACTTTATCAGGCAATGGCACTGTGGGCAAACAACCAACTATTTTAGAAACAATGACCGCATCGGTTGGCAGTATAGGACCAGGTAGGTGTCGCGGTTTAACCTTACAGGTGGTCACCCCGAACTCCTTAACTAAATTCCCACCCGATAGGCTCAATATTACATTGTCGACGTGCCAGGTTTAAGCGTTTTGCACAGTCTTGAGTTATGTAGCTCGTCATGGCTCCGCTATCAATTAAAGCACGTACGGTGTGGTACTGGCCCCAACTATCTGCGACGTGTACAACGGGGTAACATTAAGTTAGTTACTCTAATAACATAACTTTTGACCGAGTGCCCACTCGGAAATAAAGATTATAAATTTTACCTCAAGATACGATGTATGACTACATTTCCACTCCCTTAAATCTCTTAAAAAGAGGTAGGTACACAAACATTTTAATATTATTTGTGAATTTTAAATGCAACCCCGATGAGGGTATGTTTTTGCAATAACGCTGTACCACATATTTCTTTATTTCCTACCAAAAAATAAATTTGAATTAAGAAATGCTGGGTTTCCCATACGAACTTTCATCCCCTATATCACCTCCTGTAGGATTATGTTTTAAGACAAAAAGTAGCCTATGTCCTTTCCCAGGACATCTATAGCCTTGCCAAATTTTATCGAAATCCGTGCAGTTTTGTGAATTTTAAAATCAACCCCTATTTGACACCCTTAGATGACGATTTTTCAAAAACGCTGAACCACATATTCCTACCAAAAGCATAAATTTGAATTTTCATATCCCTGACTTAAGAAATATTCTTTTGTATTATATTTTTATATTCTGGCTAGAGGAAAGGTTCACAAACAGTGTAAAGTTTTAGAAATAATGAGTAAATAATTGTGAGCCGAGTGTTAGGTTGTAGATCATGCTAATCGTTTGTGTGCATGAGGACATGCACGACGTCAGGATGGACGAGTGTTAGGTTTTGAAATAATATTAATAAGTCGGTAAAATGCCTTAGTCGATTATTGAGACATTGTATTTATTCTGGCAACACTAGTGTTGGAGAATGACGTTTTGATATGACAGTTGAGAAGGCGGGGGTTGACTCGCCCAGTTTGCTCGGGGCCAGCATCGTGACGTGAGCGGACGATGTTGGCATATAATAAATAGTAGAAGATCTACTGCAAATTCAGGTAACCTATTAGTTTTATTGTAATTATTAGGATACTATATAAATGGTGATATTAAGTTGGGAATAGGAGATGTGATGGTATGGTGTAGTTATTCAATTTTATGTTGACAAAGATATTAAATGAATGACTGAATATCTTGGTGTTTCATATTATTTACCTATTCCCTGAGAATCAGTAATGATTATTAAGATAGTAACGACTTTAAGATCTATTTAAACTGGCTGTTCTGGAGTAAGTGTATACCTTTCCTTACAATAGGTACTTAAGTACCTATTTTGATAAAAATAAACAAGAAACGTGTTTTTTTAAACTGAACGTAGGGTTTTAAATATATTGTACGGGGAGGTCCGGAACCTTTTGTATGCGAGTCCGACTCGCACTTGGCCGGTTTTTTTCTACTACAAATTGAAATTGTTAGAAACCTTCATATGTCTTAAAGGAAGACCTCTAAAATGTACTCTGCAGTTGCGAATAACTCAAAACATGAGCTCCTACCGACACCACACTCGACACCAGCTGACCTACCCATTGAGCGGATCGTGAGGAAACTTTAGCAGTTGGTATCCAATCAAGCACACTACACTAGCAGACTTTATAGGTATTTTAAAATGACTCACGTCTTGAATATTTCATTTATCAGAAACCGTATTAAGCGTTGTTGAAAACGTTATCGTTAACTAACGTTTTCAATAACGCTCAATTCTTTTTCTGATCATAAATAATAGTTATAGGTTAGTACCACAGTTGCACCTACATTTAACAAATTGTATAAATGGGTACAGAAAGCCAATCGGATATCAACAAACCAACAAAATGAATGCTACAGGCATTCATTTGAACCATGTGTTGTAGGTAATTGCTTGTTAAAATGGCCGACCTTTGTGTGAACGAGCACTAACGAGCTGCGGACATACTTTGTTTTATTTTCAATGTATTGGATTTGTACTCGTATGCACGTATTTTGTTCACTGAATTGCAGAGGCAGAAACTAGCTGTAGGTAGGCACTGCCTGTCATTGGCCGGACGTTCGAGTGGTTTCATAAAAGTTGTGTTGAACAGTGGGAGCGCAATATAATGAGCCTTCGATAGCTAATATACAGTCTGCCCCACGACCCGCCGCGCCGTACCTATCTACCGCTAACTATTATACAGTCTGCCCCACGAGTCGACCAGCCGTACCTATCTACCGCTAACTAATATACAGTCTGCCACACGACCAGCCGTACCTATCTACCGCTAGCTAATATACAGTCTGCCCCACGACCCACCGTACCTATCTACCGCTAGCTAATATACAGTCTGCCCCACGAGTCGACCAGCCGTACCTATCTACCGCTAGCTAATATACAGTCTGCCCCACGACCCACCGTACCTATCTACCGCTAGCTAATATACAGTCTGCCCCACGACCCACCGTACCTATCTACCGCTAGCTAATATACAGTCTGCCCCACGACCCACCGTACCTATCTACCGCTAGCTAATATACAGTCTGCCCCACGAGTCGACCAGCCGTACCTATCTACCGCTAGCTAATATACAGTCTGCCCCACGAGTCGACCAGCCGTACCTATCTACCGCTAGCTAATATACAGTCTGCCCCACGAGTCGACCAGCCGTACCTATCTACCGCTAGCTAATATACAGTCTGCCCCACGAGTCGACCAGCCGTACCTATCTACCGCTAGCTAATATACAGTCTGCCCCACGAGTCGACCAGCCGTACCTATCTACCTGCTAACTAATCTGTTTACCAAACCAAGAGAGAAACCAGAGTGAGTTTTTATTCCGCCCGCGTATGAATATCTACCTCATCTATCTATCTCATAATCTATACATAATATATTATTTAACATAATTATGATGAATCAGCAATGTCCTTATACATAATTCATGATTCCAAGCCCACTCAATATTTTCAAGCACAACATTTAAGTATTACATTTAAATAAAATAAAGAGAACTCTAAGTATCTCATTACTTAATAATTCTGAAGAAAACCGGTTCTTCAGAATTATTAAGTATTGTGGAATGCTTTGTATTACTTAATATCTCTTTCAATTTATATTTATTATTATTTATTTTATTATAAAGAAGGCTTACAGGCTAACAAACGAATGACATAACAAATGTAATATTAAAAACCGGTCAAGAGCGAGTCGGACTCGCGCACCGAGGGTTCCGTACCATCATTTATAAGTAATTTTTGTTGACGATTTCTGAAAAACTGTGGTATTTAGAGACATTGTTTTATTTTTCCTGTAATCTATAAATAAACTTCTATCACATATAATAATTTCAGATTTTTCTCTATGCAAACTTCGGAGATAAGGGGAACGGTATTTTTTTTTAACATTTTTATCAAAATTCGAAAACCATGCAGCCTAAAAAAGTAAAAATGTGTTTGAGAATGTGCAAACAGCGCTCTTTCATATGCCCTAGTAACCCCACTTCGAATTCTTAAGACCCCCTTTCAGTCCCTGTTGCAAAAAAAACGTACATATTTTTATTTCTTTTCTTATTTGTGAAATGGTTGGGCAAACGTCATCTAAAACTGTTCCAAATTTCAAGTCAGAAAAACGATGATCTGTGTGCAACGCTTTGACACTTATCATAGGTAAGTCATCATGATATCAGGATGGGAATATTGTACACCTCCTCCATCACGGTCCCTCCGGCAAGATCGAGATCTAGAGCAGCCAACCACAGCGACCGAGCAACTCGTTCACAACAACTCCGTCGTTACCAGTACTCGGCTCTGCGACTCCTAAACCTACTTAGTTTAGTTAAACAACCATCGAGACCGGTGAGAGTTCACGAAAACATGTAAAGAAATATGAAGGAGTGCTATAAAACTGCGTCCCGATCGTACGACGAGAGAGCTCATCTAGACAACTAGTTTTATATCTTTGTCCTCGGGTATCTTAGCCTCTTGAATTAGACCCGGACTGGTTTCCACGCACAACACACTATATATAATCTATACACTCGGAATTCGTCGGAACACGCAAACACACATCACACTTCCTTACATTCATCTATTCGGTTTACCAGTTAACATGACTATAGTTAGTAAAAATATAGATACAATATAGTCTGCATTGACGATCATTTACCGACACGTTTCCAGTTATACTAGAATTTGTAGTTTTATTCCGCATTTGTTGTGTTTACTTCACTTTAATTGTAGAACACCAACACAGAGCTGCAACCACTCGCGACGGACCTACACAATCAGGCCGCCATTTTATTATACGCTAACTCTGCGACGCACTTGAAGCTGACACGTCACTGTGAGGGCTCGAACCTCTCAGTGAAATGCTAGCTGTACAATAAAACATAGCGGTGCTCAGAAGATACGCGCTCTTTGAGCTCTAAGGCACTATAGACCTACGTATTTGATATTAATTTCAACTTGATACCTCCACTCGTTCAGAGAAAGAAGGGTCTTGACAGACGGACAACGAAGTGATTCTAAGTATAAGGGTTTCGTTTTTAGGGTTCCGTACCTCAAAAGGAAAAAACGGAACCCTTATAGGATCACTCGTGTGTCTGTCTGTCCGTCTGTCACAGCCAATTTGCTCCGAATCTAATGGACCGATTAAGTTGAAATTTGGTACACATATGGATTTCTGTGACCCAAACACGCACAGCTAAAGTAAATAAATTAATTTTGATTATGAGGGTCACTTTTAGGGGGCAAACTAGAAAATTAAAAAAAAAAGTTTTGCAAACTGTACCGTGTGACATATCAAATGAAAGGGATTTCTATGAAAGTCTCAAATATATTTTTTTTATAATTTTAAAATAAATAGTTTTAAAGTTATTTAAGAAAATAGACGAAAATTTACCATTCCCCCCCCCCTTATCTCCGAAACTACTGAGACTAAAATTAAAAAAAAAATACAGAAAATAGGTATATACCTGTAGATTACAGGAAAACCTATAAGAAGTTTGGGGTCTTAAAATAAGACCCCAAACTTCTTATAGGTTGTGAGTACAAACTTACATTTAAGTACTGTTGGAATGTATGGGAGAACATGTTTTTCAGCTATAATGTTAAGTTTGTTCTTGGCATAATTTCATACCAACTACGGAACCCTTCATTGTGCGAAGTCCGACACGCACTTGTCCGGTTTTTTTCCTTTTCAGGTACGGAACACTTAAAAACAGAATGACTTCTCCGTACCAGCCGAATATTATCTCTGACACGACACAATTATATCTACACGTGCTCCGAATTAGCAACAACTCTAAATTGATGGCGAGCTTTAACTCTACAAGAAGCATTTATTTACCCCCGTCCTGTCATAACATAATTGATTCAGATTAAACAATGCTGATGAACAAATACCATAGTTACCTGAGCGATGGATACTACTCGTATTAAAGTTATTTGTTCCAAAACTCGACGTGCCCATGTTCTGCATCGCATCGCCCGCGCGTCCAGTGAGCGGATGTCTCACCCACTACTTCTATTACTTACTTCACATACCTACATATTTTATACTTTTTACATTCTCTATGATTGAGAATTCATCGCCGGAAACAAGATTTCAAAAGTAGGTTATTTCGCACAAGTAAGGAAAACAATTTACGTACAACTCCTAAAGTCAAAACAAATCAATTAATACCTCCCCAAGTTATATTCAGCGATAAAATGTCGGCCACAGATTAATAGACAAGATCAAACAGCGCGCGACCGCGACCGAGCTCCGAATACATCCGCGTTAATTGCCGGATCAAAGTCGCCACAGCAAACTGATCACTAACTAAACTATTCCAACGCTATTATATCTGATCGGATTCCCTTCCTGTGTACTGAGCGCTACCTTGATGCCAACAAGTGAAACATGTTTGAAGGAGACTTCAACCATGTGCTCAGAAATACTCTAAAATAGCTTTAGTCACCAATCCAGTAGAATCTAGTGACATTATGAAATGGATATTTAAAAGTACACGTCGTTGAGGTCAGCTTTACTTTAATAAAAGTAGTATCTTGTTTATTTCCGTACATAATGAAAGGCGGACTTTAATTGTCTGCACACCCACTCTGGAGGTTTCAAGCGTTTTCGGCTTTGTCTTCGTCTAAAACCACGAGCTTTTTTATTCTTTCATCACAATAGAAGTATAATGAGCGGCGCCGTAAGAAGATAAGACGAAGCTTAGCGATAGCGACGAATATTTATACATTCATTAGTGAATCTCGAGGAAAAGTTCCTGTCTTTAACCGACTTCAAAAAAAGGAGGAGGCTATGCAGTCGGCGAGTTCTTTTTAGGGTTCCGTACCCAAAGTGTAAAACGGGACCCTATTACTAAGACTCCGCTGTCCGTCCGTCTATCACCAGGCTGTATCTCATGAACTCATGATAGTTAGATAGTTGAAATTTTCGCAGATGATGTATTTCTGTTGCCGCTATAACAAAAAAATACTAAGAAACAGAATAAAATTATTATTTAAAGGGTCTCCCATACAACAAACGTGATTTTTTTGCCGTTTTATAGATAATGGTACGGAACCCTTCGTGCGCGAGTCCAACTCGCACTTGGCCGGTTTTTTATTTTCATTTCTGTGATTACTGGGCGGATGTTGTTTTGTCACTTCACCAATGATAACTGATATGATACCATGTCCCGATGTGTGAGATGTATACTATAACTATGATCTAACCTCAGTAAGTACCAACTAACTCGATACCAATCGATCCTACGCACTCAGAGGCTCCTCCGCCCAACTATGTGAGAGCTTATCTCAGTTGGCGGCGCGCCTCACGCGGCTCATCTCGCACAGTGCGAGGTGATCCGCGGCGTGGCTTCAGACCACGATTATTGAAGTGAACTCAATATTAGCTACAATGTGTCTGTTGCTGTTACATTCAGATATCACACATGTGCTGAGCAGGCGCGACATCACACGTGTACACGGTTTAGGTAGGTAATACGGGCTGGTTTCCGCAACTCCAAGACAATGCACGTATTTTGCGTAAAGTATACGGTTTTTGACGTTTTTACTTTAAGGCTCTTACAGACAGAGGCGATATCGCGGTCGCGCCGCGATATTTCGATATTATATCCGTAGAAAAATATCGCGTCGCGACGCGATATCGCCTCTGTCTGTAAGAGCCTTTAAAGAAGATTGGCAAGTTGGGTACCCCATCAAAATCCACAAGCATGCGAAAATCTAGTTAAGTAGGTATATGCAAATGATAGGTCTTATATCCGTAGTTATTTTCCTGGCTAAAATGTTTTAATAGTTGTTGGGAGTAATTAAAAAAACATGATTTTAGGGTGCAGTTTACTCCTATTGCAAGCCGAGGTAAAGAACTTCGTTAAAAAAAAAACGAATATTGAATTGCTGTTTATTACCTCACAGAAAGTGTGAAAAGTAGAGTATTCTCGGTAAAGGTGTGTTCGTCTTGTGCTCATATCAACTGGGCAGCATGGAGCCTGTCTGGTGGCCGGGGTGCGTCTGATGTAGAGCAAAGTGTTCGAACGTGGAGGTTGCTTAGCGCTTTGAAGGACACAATACGGCCATAGCAGTAAAAACAATAAAACTTCTGTTGTGTCTCGCTAGTTTCCTTCAAAGTGTTAAATGTAACTTCTTTCAAAACCACAGAACGAAGAGAGAGTGGAGGGCGGGTCGTGACGTTCGCATAAAGTTAAGCCGCCGATGTTTTAATCAGACATTTAAACGTGGCGTCGTAACGCAACGTTGAACAACAAGACACGCTAGATTCAACTTTATTGTTTCATTTATAAGGTTTTATTTACTACGGGCAGGTTTGTACAACAAGATAATTTGTATTTAGACTAGAATATTTTAGATTTTTGCATTCTTTCAAAAGTTTGTTACTTTTTATGGTAAAAGTTGTCCTGAATTCATTGAAGTGATAAGATCTGACTCCGAGGCCGTTAGTGATACTCGTGTAGAGTCTAACATACTCGTAGCACTCACAAGTTTTGTTCTAGTTCTGTAAAATAAACAAAACAGTTACAAGACAGACAAGTTTTTGTTACTTCCAACATGACTTTTGCGCTTTTCTGTAGGAAACGTTATTGGAGTTTACTCCATAACAATCGATTTTAATATAAGGCCCCTGGTATGGAAATTTTATGAGGAGTGAAATACAAGCGTTAACTCAAAAGCGTTTTTACGTTTTTCTGCGCAACGTAAAACTAAACGAACGCCTTTACACCTAAAGTTGCTTTTTGTATAGCACTGATTCATTGAAGAAATCCTGCCCCTGTGATCCTTTGTTTTCGCCCAAAAATAGAAAGTCAGAACGGCATAAAAAACGAGTGAACTCAACACTTTTGTTTCTTCAGAATATTCTCGGATGCACCGTCAAACTTGTGTACGAGTTGAGAGTAGTTTGAGTGCGGGAGAACCACGCTGAGTGCCTCGCGGCCAATTATGTCACACAAACACTAATAATCCTCCAGACCGAATGTCTGTCTGGCGGCCAATCTCAGCGGAGACTAGCCAACAGCGAGAGATATTATAATAGCTCCCATATTAACGGACCGAGCGAGCGGAGCAAGCAAAGAGTCTCTGCTTCAAGTCCGGCAAACTTTTCATTCCTCTGTCAGGTTGCTGCTACTCCTCTGCAGGTCGTATTTCAACCGATTTGGATGAAACTTGGTATACAGATTTCATGAATTGTTAGTAAAAAAAAATTGTTGTCGAAGATTTTTGATACTTCTTCCAAAAAACCGGCCAATTATGTTGGGGTCGATTCCAGTCTAACCGGATACAGCCGAATATCAACCAGCATTTTACATAGAGCGACTACCTATCTGGGTTATAATATGATACTCCTTGGTAAGACTGGTTGTCAGACTTTCGGGCTTCTGACGACCCGTAACGACTGTCAACTGTCAAAGATCCACGAATGACAGCCGGGAGCAACGGCTTAACCTGCTTTCACTGCACGGAGGAGTCTCGGTATGTAAAGATCCATCCGCGGACCAACCCCGGCAAGCGTAGCTTAACCTGATGGATCGACCCGTGCGGCCGTTATTACTTAGCCACGAGCTCCTCATCTCATTGATATACATCGCAGTCAATTCTCCAACTGCAATTTAAGTTTGTAATCCCACAGAAATATTTTTTTATGTGATAAAATAATTGTTGGATTTTTTCCTTCACTTGTGCTGTGAGACCTTGCTTTTTGCCAAACATGATTCTAGGTCATCGGGAAGTACCCTATAGGTTTTGATTTACTTGCGAGTATCAAAATATGTCACATGAATGGCCGTATGATTTTATTGTTGAATTAGAAGCTTAATTATTTTAGAGCTGATCCTATAAGGATGCTGTTTTCTCCTTTTGAGGTACGGACCCCTAAAAAGGGACAAAAAGGGGCTACTGGATATCTCCGCCTTATTAGGGTTCCGTATTAAAATGGTAAAAAGGAACCCATAAGGTCCGAGTCAGTCTGTCTGTCTGTCACAGCTGGATATCTCAAGAACTACTAATGCTATCAACTTGAAATTTAGAACAGTTTTAGATGACGTTTGCCCAACTATTTTGAAAATAAGAAAAAAATATAAATATTCACATTTTTCTTTTGCAACAGGGACTGAAAGGGGGTCTTAAAAATTCGAAGTCGGGCTACTAGAGCATATGGAAGAGCGATGTTTGCGCATTCTCAATTTTTTTTCCTTTTTTAAGGCTGCATAGTTTTCGACTTTTGATGAAAAATTTAAAAAAATGCCTTTCCCCCCCACTTATCTCCGAAGTTTATAGAGAAAAATCTAAAATATTTGTTTGTGCTGGAAGTTTATGTAAAGATTACAGGAAAAATAAAAGGATGTCTTTAAATAGGACACTTTTTCAGAAATCATCAATAAAACTTACATGGTACGGAACACTCGGTCCGCGAGTCCTCACTCTTGACCGGTTTTATTATTTCATTTGAAAGGTAGTAACTTTAAATTGGTCTCATACAAATTTGCTGAAGATCTGATGCGGATCTTCGGCGTGATGAGCAGAATAGCTCCTAAGTGCAGTAAATTGCTCACTTTTAGATTTCTCCCGGTGGCATCGGCCCTTTAACTGCTAGGTAGGGAGTGACGGAGCACCTGGGACCACCTTATACAGGGTGGAATTTTGTAATGCCACCTGAAGGGAAAGTACTCTTAATACTGTAGATAGAAAATTTTACTCAAAGAGAACATTCCTTTATTTTTAAATAGAAAAAAACTGCATTCAAAAATTTTCGAAAATTCGCTTGCCACACCCGGGAATCGAACCGACTAAAATCTGTAAAAATTACAACCTGTCCTTTTATTGCATCGATCGTTAGGATCAATTATAAGGATGAAATCTCTCTAACAAACTTGATAAATTAAATGAAAGGAAAACCATGAAATCTGGACTTATAAATTCAATGAGTCAAGTTAAAGCACTTTAACTCAAAGATAAAGCTCTTTTAGCGCATAACAGCAGAATCACTATACTGCCTACATTAATAGCCATTTTAATACCTGGATTGGTAATAACGGCACAATCAGATGGCCTGCGAGATCACCAGACCTCACCCCTTTAGATTTTTTGTTTTGTGGGGATATGTGAAAAATCTAATTTACATTAAATCTTATGCAAATGAAAACGAGTAATGAAAAGTTGAAGTTCAGAATACGATTTATAATATTCACCACAACACGTTACTAAAGGTTAGAAAAGAATAAAGAAAGACAGAATGAATTCGTTAGAAGAATACATTTGTGTATCCAAGAAAATGGAGCCCATTTCGAGCAACTAATTATTTAGTTTACCATTTTTTGAAAATAAATAAAATAATTTAAGATTTCATGGTTTTCCTCTCATTAAATTTATTAAGTTTGTTAGAGAGATTTCATCCTTAAAATTGATCCTAACGATCAATGCAATAAAAGTACAGAGTGTCATTTTTACAGATTTTAGCCGGTTCGATTCCCGGGTGTGGCAAGCAAATTTTCCAACATTTTTGAATGCAGTTTTCTTTCTATTCAAAAATAAAGGAATGTTTCCTTTGAGTAAAATCTTCTATTACAAAATTCCACCCTGTATATTACAAAACTAGAGAATTCTGGAAATAATTGTCAGAATTCTCTAGAACGAGGTTTTAAAACCAAAAGGAAAAAGACTAGCAGCAGGCGACTTTAGAAAATTCTATTAACGTTGTTGATGTGTTTTAGAGACTTGACATGTGACGGTATGCCATCCTTGTTCTTTCCCCAACAATTTGTGCAAGTTAGAGCAGTATAGATACAGTTTATGAATACAAAAACGGTCAATACATACTGAGCCGAGGATTTTAAAGTGACATGGTTATTTTCACTATACTAAAGTTATTTAAAACGGCATATTCACCATGTTTTTAAAAACAAAAAACTAATTTATATTAATTGTTGCAAAAAAGTTAGTGCGCGCGAGGTCTACAGCACTGCTCGCAGACCTACTAGTGATGTGCACAAGTGTGTGCGCACGCTGTCGTGTCTCTCTGTCCGCAGCACATTTCGCCGCACAATTAAAATGTACCGCAGTTAGCTTCACCTCTTTGGGATCGCTCTAGAATTCCATCACTGCTTATTATAGCGTTTTATCACGTACGGTGGCGGAGGGTGGCGACCGCTGTATTGTGAACCTTATTGCTTGAACATACGACACACAGTAACGTTGTTCAACGCTTTAATTTACATGCAAATAGCGCCGAGCGATTTATATCAATAGAGTATTGATAAGGGAGAATATTATGATGTATGGCGGGATTCGTAGCGCGTAGGCGTCGTAGCGGCGCTACGTGGCTACGAGCGCGTAGCACCGCGCGGCCACTCGATGACGTCACGTCGTCTGATTTATACATTTGTTTGCTTTCTCCCTTTATTTTAAGGAACTTTTATCTTAATACGTGTCGGTCGTATCCAGTGTGTTGGTTGTGTGGGACTTCTGTAACATTCTGTTTTTTACTGCAAACAAGATTACAAGTTTCCAGTGAGAGAGCAAGTTATGAGTTTGAGTAAGCTTCGCAAACAGTAACTTAGTTTCATTTGAGCACAAGCGTGGAGTGTGTCGGGTTCATTAACACCTGTACCTGAGCTGGGGGTCCCACATCATCATCATTTGAACATAACATTTAGTCTCTCTTACTAACATTAGCTAAACTACCGATAACTTACGAATAGTAGTCGTCGTTCTAGCATTTAATGTACAAGCTACACACTTCAGAACGCAACGCTAACGATCTCCGCCTGGTTCTTGTGCGATTATTGCTTAAAGTTTTTAAAAGTAAATGTGTTCGTAATAAACAGACGTTCGTCCGGCGTATGTCGGCGCTTTGTCCTGTGATATCTTATGTAGAGCTAAACCATAACGGGGCCGGACTGCTCCCTCTAGAGCTGGTCTCTGTCGCCGCAACACTAATAAGAAAACCTTGTTAACGTTGTCTTTTGGTCGCGTAAGTGTAGTTATGTTTAGAGGCATGAGGAACAGGGTGTAAAGTTCACTTATCCTCCATACAAAAGGGAGGATCCTGCGACCAGACGGGTGTTGTGTCTGGTGGGCTAGTGCCCCACGGTTGATGTCGGGACGTTGTATATATGCTAATCGCGTGGTAAACTCTAATTGCGCGATGCAGGTTTGCGTGACGTCATGTCATTGATGCGTGGTTCATATGTGGCGATGTAGATGCCGCCACATATGAAAACATGTGTGGCGCCCGCTCGCGGCTCCGTCGGGAAATAAGTGTCGCTTCACGAGCACACGGCACACTACGGCAAACGGCACACGGCAATTTATAAACGCAGTACCTAATGAGTTTAATAAGAATCAAAGATCCTTTTTTATGGTTCCATACCTCAAAAGGAAAAACCGGAACCCGTATAGGATCACTTCGCTGTCCGTCTGACTGTCAGTCTATCAAGACCCTTTTTCTCAGGAACGGGTGGAGGTATCAAGTTGAAATCAATATCAAATACGTAGGTAGGTATATGGTCCTTTGGACCTCTAAATAAATCAAGCTTCTAAGTCAGTCATGTCAAACATATGACCCCCCACGACATACGGCCCCCCCACGACATACGGCCCCCCCACCACATACGGCCCCCGCCACATACGGCCCGCGAATCCTTATCACCCGGCCGTGGCCCGCGACACGATCAAACACTTTTACTTACTGACGTAGGTATCTCAATCCTAATCTTGATCCTGATAAGGTCTGCTGCTTAACAATATTGAATCTAGTTTACTTATAATGATTAATTATTATTTATTTATTTATTTATCATGTGGAAAACCAGCAGCTTTACATAAAAACAATAAATATACTGCAATAAGAAACATGAAGCCAATTACACGTTTTCACGGCTAGCTATACACTAATTATAATAAGAGATCTTAAACTCGACAAGACATCAAAAAAAGATGAGCACCAATCGTCAAATCGGTACCACCAAACATAAGGAATAGACTACAATGAAATAAAATAAAATAAGAAACAGAACTGCTTACTATTAACACTAAGAATTAATTTTGAAAAAATCCAGGTTCAGCCTATTGCGTACGCTAGAGCCTTTGGTTGAAAACAAATCAAAAGAGAACTGCTTGCTTAGGGCATTAAAGTCTTTACTCGCTATTATACGTATTATATAATTATTTACTTCGATAACAAAGATCCATTGGGTTAGTAATCATTTTAGTTTGAATAACTATTCTATTCTAATTCTATTTTATTCTGAATTCCCATTATTTATTCTATTTGCGAAAAAAATGTTTAGACCCTGGCCCGCAAGCACGACCTTCATTTTGTGAGAGTCCCTGTGTCTGACAGCCCTGTTCTATTTCAACGCAATAAAAAATACGGCCATCTATTCGACATTTTTGATACTCGCAAGTAAATCAAAACCTATAGGGTAATACTTACCGTTGTCCTAGAATCATGAAATTTGGCAAGAAGCAAGGCCTCACAGCACAAATAAAGGGAAAATCCGAAAATCGTGAATTTGTAATTTTATCACATAAAAAAAACATTAACTTTTTGCAGTTGGAGAATTAACCGTGACGGGAGAACATGTTTTTCAACTACGGAACCCTTCATTGTGCGTGGTCCGACACGCACTCGGATGGTTACTTTCTGTTTCTTACCTCGATCCCCGGGTCACAGTGGTAGTGTGTTCTCGCCAGTCACAACTCTGTAGCAGCCTGCAGCCTGGAGGTATGCGCAGGAGACGGCAGTGGGCTCGCTACAACACGGACTGGAACATACCTGGCGACGGGGTTTCACAATCATATGGCTTGGCTTCTACAGTGCTGACCTACGTGATGAACATTGGTAATCACTGCATTTGTTATCACCGAGACCAATGTCATAGCTTTTCATAGTTATGAATGTACTGAAGTCCGAGGCTATTGTCACTCTGCCTATTTACACTTAAGCACAGAACCTCTCATTATACGGAAATTCTATACAATGCGACATTAGTTTATACTGAAAATTATAGCTTGAGATGTAGCCGTGTGTACCTGCAATAAGTACTTCCTCGCAAGAACGTTTTCATCTCTGATATATCTCTTTTAACTCTAAATCAGCACTGCGTGACCTAAACCCGCACTTAACGCTTCTCCGTGACCTAAGTAATCCATTTGTACTGCGTGCGGAAACTAATCTACTGTAATGTTATGCATATGCATATACTAGTATGATGCATATAATATTTATAGGATATGAATTGTAAACTCAGTACAAAATGTTGGAAAAGAAAGTTAGAATAAGAATTTGTTATTTTGATGGTTTTGAACAGATCTAATAGTATGTCTTTGTAAAAAAGTTATGTTAATTAAATTGTCTCAAAAACCAATCAAATCAAGTATGAACTAAGTACTTAGAAAATGAATAAAGTGAAAATGAGAGTTCCAGAAGCAATTTCTCGTAGAGAAATGGCTAAAAACGCAACACTGAATCGTAATGACTGTTTTAAATCGTGTTTCCTAGAGCAAGAGCATTAATTTATTTGCTAACGAAGAGCCCTAGTCTCGTCAGGCCAGTTTGTTAGTGCTAGTGCAGCGGTGCTGTACTGCACGCTGCTCCTCGCAGCCGGCGGCGGACCGCGCGCTGTTTGTTGATTGCATTTTGAGAGCTGTGACGTCAGCGGCAAGGCTGCGTCCGACCGGAGCTCGATACTCCTCTATGTTGACAGGATCTCGCGGAACTAGAACATCGCGGTGCCATCGTGCGCCAGGGGGGACGTCACGAACTTAGGGATGAACAAATCTTCAGTTTAAAATATATTTAACACGTGTCTTTCAGGATTCCCTAACTAATGTGTTGTGTCAACGACAACTTAAGCATTATGCAACAAGCAATGTAGGTAATTAGAAACTTTCTGATGTGATAATCACAAGTCAAGGGCGGTGATGAGGCCGACACACAACAGGTTGTCAGTCACTGTCAGCTCGTAGAATATCAACTACACGATAGTGGGTCAGGAACAGATAAAAATCATTAGATAATTGTGTCTCATTACTAGGGATTTGACGAGTTAATAATTGATACAGAAATCTAAAAGTTCAAAGTCACCGGCAATCAAGCGCTGGTTAAGTGTCATATTATATAACCACATAATTAAATTGTGGTTACCTACGTATGAGCGACACTAGCGAAGCACTTGTAATAACACGCGCGTGTCAGTTGTTTCACCTCTGTGGTACACTATGATAAGCACATTAAACCGCAGTTGCCGCGACGTGCCACCCGTCAGGCCGCACCGCACGCATCATGTAGCACATTATTGCTTGTTTCAACTCTGTGGTACACTATGATACACCCGTCAGGCCGCACCGCACGCATCATGTAGCACATTATTGCTTGTTTCAACTCTGTGGTACACTATGATACACCCGTCAGGCCGCACCGCACGCATCATGTAGCACATTATTGCTTGCTTCAACTCTGTGGTACACTATGATACACCCGTCAGGCCGCACCGCACGCATCATGTAGCACATTATTGCTTGTTTCAACTCTGTGGTACACTATGATACACCCGTCAGGCCGCACCGCACGCATCATGTAGCACATTATTGCTTGTTTCAACTCTGTGGTACACTATGATACACCCGTCAGGCCGCACCGCACGCATCATGTAGCACATTATTGCTTGCTTCAACTCTGTGGTACACTATGATACACCCGTCAGGCCGCACCGCACGCATCATGTAGCACATTATTGCTTGTTTCAACTCTGTGGTACACTATGATACACCCGTCAGGCCGCACCGCACGCATCATGTAGCACATTATTGCTTGCTTCAACTCTGTGGTACACTATGATAAGCACATTAAACCGCAGTTGCCGCGACGTGCCACCCGTCAGGCCGCACCGCACGCATCATGTAGCACATTATTGCTTGTTTCAACTCTGTGGTACACTATGATACACCCGTCAGGCCGCACCGCACGCATCATGTAGCACATTATTGCTTGTTTCAACTCTGTGGTACACTATGATACACCCGTCAGGCCGCACCGCACGCATCATGTAGCACATTATTGCTTGCTTCAACTCTGTGGTACACTATGATACACCCGTCAGGCCGCACCGCACGCATCATGTAGCACATTATTGCTTGTTTCAACTCTGTGGTACACTATGATACACCCGTCAGGCCGCACCGCACGCATCATGTAGCACATTATTGCTTGCTTCAACTCTGTGGTACACTATGATACACCCGTCAGGCCGCACCGCACGCATCATGTAGCACATTATTGCTTGCTTCAACTCTGTGGTACACTATGATACACCCGTCAGGCCGCACCGCACGCATCATGTAGCACATTATTGCTTGTTTCAACTCTGTGGTACACTATGATACACCCGTCAGGCCGCACCGCACGCATCATGTAGCACATTATTGCTTGCTTCAACTCTGTGGTACACTACACCCGTTGTATTTTCTTAAACAACTTTGAAAGTATTTCTTTAAAATTATTATTTTTTTAAATAAGACCCTCACAACAAGCCCTTTTTTTGATATGTCACACGTAAACTTTTCTTTTCTAATTTGCCCCCAAAAGTGACACCGGTATTCAAAATTTATTTACGTTATATGTCCGTGTTTGGGTTACAGAAATTCATATGTGTACGAAATTTCAACTTAATTTGTCCAGTAGAGTCGGTGCAAGTTGACTGTGACAGACGGACAGATAGTCAGACAAGAGCGATCTTATAAGGGTTCCATTTTTTATTCGGACGTACGGAACCCTAAAAACTAAAATAATGAATTGTAGCGGTACAGCTAACAGCTACTGTCACAGTTTGAGGTTTCTGGCACATCACAGACTGTCCCTTCATTACATTTCGTCCACTTCGATTTTCAATTAACACGAACCTAGCACTTCATAGGCAGTCGATTAATGGTTCCATCAATTGTTCTATCATCAAACAATTTCAATTAGGATTATTATAAGAGGTGTTAAATTATCATAATTATTAGAATGATGAACTCACCGGTTGTCTCGCTCACACCTGAACTGTCCACCACTGTCCCACAACGCACACACTGCACGCACACTACGGTCCTGTCTCAACACAGATCACTCGTGACGGAACACAAACTAGAAATGACAACGTTCTTTTTAAAAGTTTCATTCACATTTTCTGAAAAGCACTTTACTGAACAAAATAATATAAAATTAAATAAACCAAATATAATATTAACTATAAGCCTAATTTCTACGACTTCTGAAAGAACTCGACCTACATCTACAAAACTAAGTAAGTAGTACCTACTAACCTACCTAATAGAGCAGAGGCTATCTGTAAATCAGAACATAGAACTTGTGTGCAGTACATCATGTTCGGTACGACTGGCTCGTTCCGAGCCGGTCAACAGGTAGCTGTGCCCCCTGGAGGCCTGCGGTGCAGGTACAGGCTTGTTGCGACACAACTTACTTTACTGATAGTGTTTTATTGCTTTTAGTCATTAGTGTTTCACACTCATGTCTATTTACACATTTAAATCTGCAAACACGTTACTAAGTAGGCTGTGACTACTTTCTATTAATTATTTAAAGCACATCTTTGATACTCATTTTGATGAAAACTACCTATTTAAAGAAAACTCGTATCGAAAAAAAAAAATACGTCTAGACATGAATGGAGGACAACCATGAACGACAAGCAGAAACCCTTCCTGCACACGTCACGGACTGTGTTCAGCTAGCTAATCACGTTATCTGACAAACAACACTCTGAACAGACTCATCGAGTTCATCTCACTGCTGTAATCTTAAGGACAATATTTTCGTAAACAACTTCTACATGTTAGAACTTTTATGAACTAAAAAAAAACTATTAAAATTACAAAAAACAAAAACAGAACTGCTCTAACTAAAATAAACTTTCAAGTAAGCAAGTTAACTTTTTAAATCAACAATCACAAAAGGTTTCAGATATTAGATCGGTTAGCAAACACGCGCGTCGCTCGGCGGGGTCGGGTCGGCGGAGTGCACGCGCCGCGCTCGGCCGTCGCCAGCCGACTGGCGCCGGCAGCAGGCCCGCCCGCCCTACTCGCACTCGTCCGCCGCTCACGGGATGCGAGCTCCTGTTATCTTCTGTTTAGCAGGATGTTTCACCAACAGTCGAGACTGTACAGACAGGCAAGTAGGATCCCGCGCTAACATAATATGTCGCCTGATACAACCCGGGAGCCACCGGCCCCGGAAACGAAATGTTTTTATTACTAGCCTGTTCTGTCTCACTGTATGGCACATGCATTATCTTCTACTGTCAAGTCTGTCAAAAAATTGGCATGATATCAAGACATCATAGCACTGCCGTATAGGTTCAAGTATCACAAAACATATCCTACAAGTATGCAGATTAGCAGAACTGTTTATAAAAACCTACTGTACCCAGGTATGATTTTATGTAATTATACATTCCCGGGTATTTTGTTCCTCCCCTTATTTACTGTTACATCACCAGGTCACTCCTCATTACCTTCCTCTCCGTGGAAAATTTCCCCAAAAGAGCAACAGTGTTCCTCTGGGAGTGTCGACTCCGCGCTTCGCTTCGTTCATAACTCGGCTCTATATGCCATCGCTAACTAAATAATAAAACAAAGTTTTTTCATTTCTCTTCTAACGACTCTTTCAGACTCGTATCATAAATATCTTTGTCCCGTTCGTTGTTTTCTCACTGCGACTGCGACTTGAAGGATTTTTGGAGGATATTTTTAGTTACGACGGTCTATTTGTAAAAACCGTTTCTTCTTTCTGCGAATCGTAAATAAACTCCTTTGCAAAAAAAACGGGCACCTTACAGTCATTGGCTTTTCTATGGATAGTATTAATATTTTTAGTATGTCATTAGCATAAATGACTAGAAATTTCTTATTATCATTGAGAATATAGTTTTTAACCCTTAAATCCTGGAATCGGTGTTTTAGTCAATGTAAACAGAGAGTCGTGTTAAAATGGAAATTTTTAGGGTATAATTAAATTAAGACTAAGAGTATTTTTGTGGTATTTTAATAAGAAAAAGACATTAAAAAATTAAAATTAATAATGAGTATGACCTCCCCTTGCAGCGATTGTGGCATTAATCGTCTTGGCATGCTTTCCACCAGGCTTTTAATGGTGTCCTGTCGAATGTATTCCCACTCAGCCGAAATCACACGTTTAAGCTCCCTGATGTTTTGTGGAAGTGGTTGGACAGATCTTACTCGCCTTTTTAGGAAGTCCTAGACGTGCTCAATGGAGTTAAGGTCGGGGCTTCGCGCTAGCCAATCCAGACGACGAATACCGACCTCTTGTATATAAGCATCTACGTCGCCAGAACGGTGAGCCCGAGCATTATCGTCCATTTAAATGGCATCTTCACCAATAACAGTCAGTGCGGGCTGTGCATGTGACAAATTATTCCTGTTATGTACCTTTGCGCATTTAGTGAGCCATTTTCAGTTAACACTATCTCGGTACGATAGCTTGAAGTTATGCCCGTCCAAAACATAACGGACCTTCCACCATAAGGGGTGATTTCTTCAAAACACACGTCGGCATAGCGTTCCCCTGGTCTTCGTAATACTCGCCGACGTCGGTCCTCACCATTCAGACAAATTCGAGCCTCATCGGAGAAGAGTACGCTACTCCAGCTACCCAGTGTCCAAGATAGACAATTTCTAGTGAACCTCAGTCGAGCAATCCGGTGCTCACGGAGTAACTTGGGAGCCCGCGCTGGTCGTCGACTGCGTATATCAACCCCTAAAAGCCTCATCCTCACTGTCCATAGGCTAACTTGTGCTCCTCGTACCTCTTCAAGGCTTCTTTTGAGGTCTATGTAACTGCATTTGCGGTTCCTCAGCGCCTGAGTCTCTAAAAAGCGGTCGTCTCGTGGTTGTGTGCAACGTTTTCTCCCAGAACCTTGCCTTCTTTGAACGGAACCTGTCTCTTGGTATCGAGTCCAGGTTCTTTGGATGGTTGAACGACGCACGTTTAACAGCTGTGAGCCGTAACACTGGCTACGGCCCACTTCCAGCAGCGCTATAATTTTACTAGCTCTTATTGCTTTTTCTGCCATTACAATCGACACAAAGATATCTGTTTTAAGTCACAATAATGCAAGATTATGCGAAAAACATAAATTATTCTAATAAAATAACGAGAAGTTACTTTTAGTTGCCTGATAAACTTTTAATCGCAAACCCGCGAATAGTAAGTAAAAAGTCATAAACTGAAAAAGGGATTATTATTTTTAAAAACAACAGTTTCGAATTTGAAATTAACTTTTTTTTCATACCCAGACTCTTTATTAAGTGCCAGTAACATAGTTTGGCTATTAAAACCTCTTTATAACTAGATGATTACCAATAATGTAGAAAAATCCAAACCGCCCGCTTTTTTTGCAAAGGAGTGTATAACTGTATTGTTCTGGTACCTAATGTATATTACATACATGTGGGTTTTTAGAAATGAGAAGCGCACACACAGTCACAGCCACAGCCCACACACAGTCGTAGAATTAGGGTAAAAATAGGACAGTGTTTTGATTTTAATAATAAAAAAACGGCCAAGTGCGTATCGGGCCGCGCGCTCTAATAGGGTTCCGTAGTTGCACAATAATGCGGACTAAGAAGAGGGCTTTTTGTTGTTTCATGAATAAATTACTATTACTCGTAAACTGGAAAAGCTTTCTTAACTGGGATAGTTTTCCTTTTAACTTCGTTATATATACTACTACCCTGAATTTTTTCACCCATCCAAAACTAACCGTTTAGCTGGCAGGGACTTGACTCTAACAAAAATTAGCATTTTAAAGCTTAAGATTTTAGAAAAGGATCCCTAAATCGAAAAATTGTTTTCTCAAACCCACAATATTTTTAAAAGACCCATCCAAGAACACCCCACACCATGGGGTAGACGAGAAAAAAAACATCCCCATTTTACCTGTACAGAAGGTATCCTAAAAAAATATTTTTTCATGATTTTATTTTACCACTTTGTCGGCGTGATGAATATTTATATCCATGCCAAATATATAGCTGTCTAGTATTAACAGCCACTGAGCTAAGCTGCGGACAGACAGACAGACAGATGGACATAGCGAAACTATAAGGGTTCCTTGTTGACTACGGAACCCTAAAAACGTAAGTTTCAACAATAAAACGATCGAACCACTTCACTTTGCAAGTCAACTTCCGCATAAAATCATGAGTTTGAAGTGATATAAATCTCTCCCCGCGGCCACGGACCGTCCGCCCGCGCCGCGAGCAGCGCGTTTCGGCTTTCGGTCATATCTTACAGCGAGTCCTTCTCCTTTGTGCGTCCGAGTAATTGAGTCTCTCAGCTTACTGTCTGTTCGTGACGGCTTCCATGATATATATTGGGGCCGTTTTCCTAATTATTTCTGCGTCCCGAATACACCATAAAATACGAGGCCGAACTGTGCGCACAATGGCGCGCAACCACGCGCGCGGGGGGCGAGTCCGTTTATAATTAGGTTGGAACTGTGACAGAGTTCGTAGCCACTTGGTTTGACTGTATGTAAGACCCGGTAGAACGTGGCGGACGAGCTGGACAAACCAAGCGAGCAGTGCTGCACAGCAGCCGGACCGCGAGCACGTGCAGGAAGTCGTGGCAAGCCGTTGTCCAGCAGTGGGCTGGTGCAGGCCAGCGGTAACTCTTACAGAACTCATACAAAGCTTGGACCGACACTGGCTGCTCCTTTGATACAAACCTTGAGAATGCAAAACTTATCTGTAACTAGCTTTTGCCCGCGGCTTCGCCCGCGTTTATTATACATATAAACCTTCCTATTGAATCACTCTATCTATTAAAAACTTTTTTACAAAAACAAAAACCGACTTCCAAAAAAAAACACTACAAAGTGAAAAATAACTTTAATTTCGGAAGTCGGTGTCTTTGGATCTGTATTTTCGTTTTTTGCCACCGACTTCCGAAATTAAAGTTATTTTTCACTTTGTAGTGTTTTTTTTTGGAAGTCGGTTTTTGTTTTTGTAAAAAAGTTTTTATTTTTCACTTTTTAGTGGTCCAGTTTGTAATTTATCTAAGTTACCATAACCCAATGTCAACTGCTCATCACGTTTTACAAAATGTTGCTTTTCCCGATGCAGGTTAATTGTTGAGGAGTTCTCCTAGTAAGAACCAGGAGAAATGGAGCTCATGGTGAAGTCACCATTACCATTATTTTGACGAGCATAAACCATATTAAAGTAATCGAATCGCAACCTAACCTGTTATATACTTAGATATAATTGAGTATTTCCGATGGCTCTCTGTGGCCTTCATCATCAGTTCCAGTTCACCGAATGGTACTTTCCGAGAGTAAATGCACGAGTTACTATAAAAAAATACCGAAATCGATATAGGTGTGCCCATAAAATTTGAGGGTTTCCCTCGATTTCCATGGGATCCCATCATCAGATCCTGATTTGATGATCATGGGACCACTTGGGAAGTATACCCTTTCGAACAAAAAAAGAAAAATCCAAATCGGTCTAGCCATTTTCGAGTAATCGGGGAACATACATAAAAAATAAAAATAAAATAAAAAAAAAAATATTCCGACGAATTGAGAACCTCCTCCTTTTGGAAGTCGGTTAAAAAAACCGGTCAAGAGCGAGTCGGACTCGCGCACCGAGGGTTCCGTTCCGATTTCTGAAAAAGTGTGCTATTTAGAAACATCGTTTTATTTTTCCTGTAATCTTTACATAAACTTCTATCACATAGAATAATTTCAGATTTTTCTCTTTGCAGACTTCGGAGATAAGGGGGGAACGGTATTTTTTTTACATTTTTCATCAAAAGTCGAAAACTATGCGGCCTAAAAAAAGAAAAAATATGTTTGAGAATGTGCAAACAGCGTTCTTTCATATGATACCCCACATGCCCTAGTAGCCCCACTTTGAATTTTTAAGACCCCTTTCAGTCCCTGTTGCAAAAAAAAAGTTAATATTTTTATCACTTTCTTATTTCCAAAATAGTTGAATAAACGTCATCTTAAACTGTTCCAAATTTCAAGTTGATAGCATTAGTAGTTCTTGAGATATCCAGCTGTGACAGACAGACAGACAGACAGACAGACTCAGTCACACCATAAGGGTTCCTTTTTTACCATTTTGGTACGGAACCCTAAAAACCGCATCAAAATCCGTAACAAATTCAAATTCAAATTCAAATTGTTTTATTTGGAACAACATGGGAACCAATTTTGTTAGTACACAACTTATACACTAGGGTTAGTAACTAAAACTAAAACAAGTTAATGGGTCATGTACCTACGAGGCACTTCGTGCGGACAATGATTCCGCATGAGATGCCTCAGCACAGGAGCTCTCGGGTCGTCAGCCACGACTTTCAGGATGCTGTTGCCACTCCCTCGAATCCTCCCCACGAGCGATGCCACCTTTTTCCTGATTATAGCATGGAAGCCATCTGTACTCGATTGGGCAAACATCGCCGAGGCACTACAGAAACGAGGGAGTTTCAACATCATCCTGAAAACATTATTGTATTGGACGCGCAAGGCATTTAGCGTCCCACGAGAACAGCTGAACCACAGACTTCCCGTGTACAGGCCTTGACAATAAGCTTTAAACAAGGTTATTTTGACCTGATCGGTACAACGAGAAAATCTGCGCGCCAACATGTTCCCGCGGACCGCCAACGCCCTGCGCTCCCTCTCCACGTCATCATCGTCTTTAAGGTCGTCGACAAGTATATGGCCCAGATATTTAAACTTGGTCACCTGCTTTATATTAGCGCCGTTCAAAGTAATTGAGGGAATGGTGTCTGGGCACTTGCCGGCGGCCCTGAAGACCATGAACTCAGTTTTTCCTACATTATAAATGAGACCATGTGATGCGGCGTATTTCTCACAAACCTTGAGCATTTCCCTGATTGACCTCGCAGTCGGGCCCAGCAACACCATATCGTCCGCGTAGCTGATGTTGTTCAAGCAAACACCCCCCACGCGGCAACCGACACGCATGCCGCTGAGCTCGACTAAGAGGTCATTAACATACAAGTTAAACATTTTTGGAGAGGACAGCCCCCCCTATCTCACCCCGCACTCCAACTTGTATGACTCTGAGAGGCAGTTTGACCACCTAACACAATTAGTCTGATTCGAGTACCAGTATTGAAATATTTTCAATAGTTCCGCCGGCATACCCCTGTCCTCCATCTTTCTCCAAAGCACTTCATATGAAACGAGATCGAAGGCTTTGGAGAGATCCAAAAAACAGGCGTACACCGGAGTCTTCCGTTCAGTGTAGTATTGGACAGTGTGCTTAAGAACTAGAATCGCGCTTTCAGTTGACAGTCCGGGTCTAAACCCGAACTGTTAATCTAAGCATACATAGGCACAGACGGACGGACGGAAGCGACTTTGTTTTATACTAAGAGTGATAGTGATTGTAACAAGTTAGACACACTCAAGTGTCACTACTTGGGACCTTGTGACACTAGCTGCTGTTGTTAAATCTATATATTTAGAAGAAAGTCGTGTAAGTTACAATATTTATAACTCAAGAACGGCTGAACCGATTTGGCTGTAAATTGGTGGGGAGGTAGCTTAGAACCAGGAGACGGACATAGGATACTTTTAAAAACAAAAACCGGCCAAGTGCGTGTCAGACCACGCACAATGAAGGGTTCCGTAGTTGAAAAGAATTTATCCCAAAAACAAACTTAACATTGGATCCCAAAAATATTTTTTTTATGTCAAAAAATTACAAATTCACAATATTCGAACTTTTTCCTGTATTTTTGCTGGGAGACCTTGCTTCTTGCCAAATTTCATTATTCTAGGTCAACGACAAATACCCTATAGGTTTTGATTTACTTGCGACAGTTGCGAGTATCAAAATGTGTCGCAAAATTGTCGTATTTTCTTATTGCGTTGACTTAGAAACTTGATTTTTTTAGAACTTTAAGGGACAATAGACTTAAGTATTTAATATTAATTTCAACTTGATATCTCCACGCGTCCTTGAGGAAAAGGATCTGGACAGACTGACAGACTTAAACATTTTTTATGATAGAATTTCAAATTAACAATTTTCGGACTTTTTCCTTTATAATTGTGTTGTATGACCTTGCTTCTTACCAAATTTCATGATTCTAGAACAACAGGAAGTACCCTATAGGTTTTGATTTACTTGCGAGTATGCAAAATATGTCGCATAAACGGCCGTATGTTTTTGTTGCATTGACTTAGAAGCTTGAGTTTTTTAGGACTTCAAGAGACCACAGACCTACGTATTTGATATTAATTTCAACTTGATACCTCCACGCGTTCCTGAGAAAAAAGGGTCTTGACAGACTGACAGACAGACAGACAGACGGATAAACAAGTGATCCTATAAGGGTTCCGTTTTTTCCTTTTGAAGTACGGAACCCTAAAAACGCATAAAACGTGGTAGGTATATAACAACGGCTGAACCGATTTAGATTAAATTTTGTGTGTATATTTGAATAGGTTCCTGGATGGTTGAAAACACAATTGGACCCGGTAGGTGGCGCTGCAGTCGGGTTCTAGGATCGTTCAGACACGACAACGTCTGTCGGATCCGCTAGTACTGATACTGATATAAAACAGTCTCAAACAACCCAATAACATTGATGGGTGCTCCTAGCCGTGAGATGGAGCTGTGGATGAGGGGCGGTATTGGTACAAAGTAATGAGGGACAGTGCGGGGGTGCGGGGGAAGGCGGCGGAACTTGCCGCGCATCCTGCAATGTGTTCATTTTGTAATGTTTAGTTCAGCTAGTATTCCCCGGCAGTCATTGCCTGGTAGAGATATACTACGATAACATGGCGCGGCCCTCAAATTCAAAACGTTTGAAAGTATTTGTGAAAGTATTTACAATGCACCACCAAGATTCAAAACGCATGTGTGCGTAATGAGACGGCCGGCCGTCAAACAAAAACAAATCCACGGATTTGTTGCTCGACTAGTCACGTCACTACACACATTGAAACAGTAATTTGGAGGGGCGCGCCATGTTATCGTAGTTTATCTCTATTTGGACAAAGCTCGTAACAAATGAATTAAGTATAACAGTAACACCTAAGTGTTAAACATTCAGAGGGAAGTTAATATCCTCGGAGTCGTGTTCCTACTTGTTTACAACAATCTAAACATAGAAAATAGAATTTAAGGATATCGCTCGTGTGAATGTAACTTAATATATTTTTTATGTGTAAACTTGCAACACTAGACGGAAATTTATTTTTGGTGTTTTGTCTATGTTGCGGCCCTTCCTGTTAAAAAGACTGTTACGAGCGGCTGTGTTCTGTGACAGAAAAATTAAATTCAAAGTTATACAACGTTTTCCACGCATTTTTATTCCATACACTACTGGTGCGCACCCTGGCAGCCTGGCTCTGCTTAGATGACATCCGGAGCACACAACTACCACTGTGTCGCCGCAGCCGCAGCTCCCGTGCAGCCGACGCACTACTTTGACAGCGTCGGTTTCGTCAGCCCTCAACATTTCAACACCGTCAGTGTGTCTGCTCAGTACCTGCACACACCAGGACAGACCCATCAAAGCGTCGCCTTCAATGTAAAGAAGTCAATCACTTCAATATACTTCACTTCAACAGACGGACGCCTCAAGTTTTAAAATATTATAACTTTAACATTGACGGGGCATTGAGGGGGCTAGTGGCTAAGTAATAACAGCCGCACGGGTCGATCGATTAGGTTAAGCTACGCTTCCCGCGGTTGGTCCGTGGATGGTGACCATCTGTACATACCAAGACCCTCCTGCCTCGGAAAGAACGTTGAGCCGTTGCTCCCGGTTGTTTTTCGTGGATCTTTGACGGGTCGTCAGAAGCCCGAAAGTCTGACAACCAGTCTTACCAAGGGGTATCGTATTACGCAATAACTGGGTCGTGGAGGTCAAATAAGCAGTCGCTTCACGTAAAGTACTGCCGGTCGATTCTGTAAAAATCTCACCGTGAAAACTTAGGTGAAGTGAGTTTCTTTTTGCTAGGAATTGACACTATTGACAGCACACTCCACGCTCACTTCACCTAAGTTTTCACGGTGAGATGGTTACAGAATCGCACTGCTGGTATTCAGCTGCATCCGGTTAGACTGGAAGCCGACCCCAACATAGTTGGGAAAAGGCTAGTGAGATGGCTAGCAAGACCAGAGTTCACGTGGACTAAAATCTTTCCCACGTTTTCTATGGACAGTGAATATACTGACGGTAATAAAGACAGCACATCTGTGAGGCATAAATGTCTACAATAAGACAAAGGGCTTCTTTTTCGCTGGAATTATCAACCAAGCAGAACGAAATAATTTCTATGAAAGTATAGGATGCAACAAATCAAACTGACAAATAACTCGATATTTATTAGGGTTTTGACGCGGGTTAGATACTTGAAACAATACTTGAAAAGCTAAATCTTGAATCTCAAGGAGTTTTGATGTTGGTGTTTTGGTGTTTGATGTTGCAAAGAAAAACGCTGCGGGGCGCTGACTACACGAGATAAATCTGTCAAAGTTGACGCCGGAGGAAGCTTCGAGAAGGATTTTAGACAGGACACACCCTCGCAAAAATCATCAACCAATAATGAGCTTGAAATATTTTTTCCTCAAGGGTTCCTTTTAAAATTACGGAGCGTTTGGAGGGAGGCGACGGTGCGAGCTTTGGGGGTGAACAGAGAGAAAGTCAGGGACACTTCGGGAACAACTGTCTGAGACGTCAGACGATTATTGTTACGGACGCCGAGCATAGTGTGAATTAAAAGACTATGAAAGTTGTGCAGGATAGCTGCTTGCTGTTAGGTTAGCGTGGTAATATCATAGTCTTTAGGCATGTGGTATTTTCAGTTTGTGGATAATTAGCATTCAGCTTTAAGTCTAACAGATGCTAGAGATTCCCACGGCGCCCGAAATGTTTTGTTTTGCTTATCGCCGGGCGTTTTCGCAGTAAAATGCATTGTTTTATATTCTAAAATGTTTACTAGCGGCACTGTTAAAGGAACTCATTATTGTCGAGACCTTTTGTTGAATAGGTAACAGTTCTGCGTAAATTGTAATCCGCACAAAATATCTTTCTTAGTTTTAGGAAACGAATTATTTGTTGTCGGTGTCTATTGATATGCATTTCTTTAGCCTTTTGTAATAATTCTAAGAAAGTTTGTTTTTATGTGTTTACAATAGTTTTAAATAGCGTAGCCAGTACTTTGTTAGACCACCCAAAGCGTGGGAAATAGTAGGGATAGAACTAACGCCACTGGGGCATATAAAAAGCCTTACTTGTAAAACCAAAGTCAGTCAGTCGGCCTACAGCTCTACAAGAAGAATAAACTAGAAGACAGCAGCAAGAAGTCTTTTATTACTCCAACCTAATACAGTCCACCACAGTCTGGTCCTTCGAGCCGGATAATTCTGAAGAACGAAGAACCAGCGCCACCCAAGCGGCAGAAAAACGAAGAAATCTGCGGCAAGAGCAAGAATCTACGAGGCCGACTGCATCGACCGACCGATCGAACGACCGGTCCCGAAGAATCGACGTACCTACGACGCGCCGCCATACCGACCCGACGTACCCGATCGTCGCCGGGTCGAAGAGGGGCTACGTTAAAGAGGGGCTACGTTGAATAGGGGCTACGTTGAAGACGCGCCGCCATACCGACCCGACGTACCCGATCGTCGCCGGGTCGAAGAGGGGCTACGTTGAAGAGGGGCTGCGTTGAAGAGGGGCCGCGTTGAAGAGGGGCCACGTTGAAGAGGGGCCGCGTTGAAGAGGGTCCACGTTGAAGAGGGGGCCACGTTGAAGAGGGGCCGCGATAGAAGAGGGCCGCGTGAAGAAAACGAGGGCCGGGTCAAGAAAGAAGAGGGACGCGTAAAGAAAACGAGGGCCGGGTCAAGAAAGAAGAGGGCCGAGTCGAAAAAACTTCAAGATGGTGGTCACCAGAAGCCAAGGGGAATTAGCAGAAATCGAGGAGCAGCAGCGTCACAGCCAAGAACAGGAGGCGCGCCGCAGAGAAGCTGAACGAATAGAGCAAGAACGATTGAGAAGAATCTCACTGGACCCGCCGGCATCACCATTTTGGAAATCAGCAGACGCCAGTACAGCGGGACCAACCGGACTTCGGGCTACTGCGGAGCAACGAAAGCCATCACCGACTAGATCCGTCAGGTCAACAACCAGCGTGACAACACGACTACGGATGGCGGAACTGGAGGCAGCAGAGAAGCTAGCGACGATCCGAAGAAAGGAGTTGGAGTTGGAGGCCGACCTAGTCAAAAAGAGACTAGCAGCCGAAGTATCCGCGATCAACGATGAAGACAGCGTGCACGAAGAAGCCACTCCTCCCCGTGAAGAACCACATCAGAAAGTGGACAACTGGTTGAGGACGAACCCTCTCAACTCTCGGGAAGAAGAAGGAACCAGGGAAGCCAGGGAAGAGCCAAAGCAAATACGCTTCGAAGCACCGCGAGGAAGATCGCCAACTCCAACAAGGAAGAACAGCATCGAGCACTTGGCCGCCATATTGGAGAAGATGGCCAGACCCAGGCCTCGACACACTGACCTGCCGACCTTCTCCGGAGCAGCCAACGAATGGTTGCCATTTAAAGCAGCAGTTCGAGATACGACCGAGATGTACCAAGTGTCAGCAGCGGAAAACATCCAGAGGCTAAGGAGCTGCCTCAAAGGGGAAGCAAGAGACGCCGTGGCCGCCCTTCTGCATACAGCTACGGATCCGGACGTCATCATGAAGACCCTCGAGCAATGCTTTGGAAGACCTGAAGTCATCATCGACCGAGCACTAGAAGACCTCAAGAAACTTCCGAAACCTGGATCATCAGCAGCCGAACTCAACAGCTTCGCCATCAAGTTGCAGAACATCATCTGCGTGCTGAAGACAATCGACCGAAGAGGCTACCTGTTCAACCCCCTGATGACGCGAGAAGTATTGGACAAGCTCAGCCCGCATCTTCGATCCCGCTGGTGCGACTACGCCTACGACCACGAAGGAATGACTGACCCGGAGATCGTCATTTTATCCCGTTTCCTAATGAGAGAAGCGGACAGAGCACTGCGGTATACATACACCCCGTCTACGAGTAGCACAAGCCAGAAGAAGGATACTCGACCCATCGTGACACTCAAGAAGAAAGCGAGCGTCTTCACTACGGTCGAGAGCGCAGAAGAAAAGGTCAAGTGCCCCAAATGCGAGCAAGCTCACGTCCTGACACAGTGCCCGAAGTACAAGGCACTTACTGTGGACGAGCGATGGAGCTTGGTAAAGGAGAAGAAGATATGCTTCAAATGCGCCCAGAAGCAACACAGGCGCACACACTGCAAAGCAAAGGCGTGCGGCGTGGACGAGTGTCGCCGCCCGCATCATGCGACTCTTCATCAAGTACGAGAAGCAAAGACTGAAGAAAAGAAGACAGATGCACCCAAGGAGGAAGCGGTCCTGTCCCTAGCAACCCGACCAGCTGCCGGACCACGAGCAGTCTTGCTGAAGATGTGCCCTGTCGTCATAGCCGGACCACGGGGGGAGGTGAAGACGTATGCTCTAATGGATGAAGGAGCTACAATCACCCTCATCGATGAAGAACTAGCAGCGAGCATCGGAGCTGAGGGACCAGCGCAACCTCTCCACCTGAACGGGGTCAACATGTCACAGCAAGAGATGAAGAGCCAGCTGGTGGATATTCAAGTCAGAGGATTGAAGAGCGACGAGAACTACAAGGTCAGAGCGAGGACTATGAAGAATCTCCGCCTCCATCGTCAATCCGTTCCTGACACCCTACTGGACTACGAGCATCTGAGGGACCTGACACCAGAAGAGGTGTGCTACGATGTGGCCCGTCCTGGAATCCTGATGGGGACAGACCACTGGGAATGCATCGTGTCCCGCGAGCTACGAGTCGGCGGCCCTGATCAACCGGCCGCATCAAGAACACAACTAGGATGGGTGGTGCACGGAACCGCGCCACGCAAGACCATCTATCAAGAGCGAAACGTGCTGCACGTCTTCGAGCCTGAACGAACGCCGAGGACAAGCGAGCAAGAACTCCACGACTTAGTCGAAGCCCACTTCAAGATCGACGCACTCGGCATCCAGGGGAAGCTTCGAGTCAAGGAAACCGATCAGCGAGCTATCGACATCGTCAGGAAAACGACCAAGAAGATCGACACCGGGTACGAAGTTGGACTGCCGTGGCGACGAGATGACGTCATCATGCCACCAAGCTACGGGCAGGCGCTCCGCCGACTAAAGAAGATAGAACAAAAGATGGACGCCGATCCTGAGTTCGCAGCTGAATACACGAAGCAGATCAACAACCTCTTGGATAAGGGGTACGCAACGCCGTGCGATGGATCGGAAGAAGCGAGCGCCATCTGCTGGTACCTGCCACACTTCGCCGTGCAGAACCCGAACAAACCCGGCAAGCATAGGCTGGTATTCGACGCAGCGGCTAAAAGCAACGGCGTGTGCCTGAACGACGAGCTGCTGGAGGGGCCCGATCTACTATTATCACTGCCAGGGATCTTATTCAGATTCCGAGAGAAGACAGTGGCGATCACAGCGGACGTGCAAGAAATGTTCCTGAGGATCCGAATAAGACAGCAAGATCAACCAGCGCAGCAGTTCCTGTGGCGAGGCGACGAACGAGTAGAGCCTCCAAAGAAGTACAAGATGGCCAGCATGATCTTCGGCGCAGCGAGCTCCCCGTACATGGCCCACTATGTCCGCAACCATAACGCGGATGTACACGGGCAGGAGTATCCACGAGCGCTGGAAGCCATCAAGAAGAGTCACTACATGGACGACCTGGTAGCCAGCTACGAAGACACGAAGGAAGCTTGGAAGGCGGTCGAAGAAACGAGAGCAGTACACGCGCATGCGGGATTCACGCTACGAGGATGGAGCTCCAGCGACAAGTCGGTACTACGCGACGTGCCACCAGAACTGCACGCCACCGCTCCCACAACACTGGGGGGAGATCAGCCCGAGAGCAAGATCTTGGGACTATTCTGGAACGCAGAACGAGATGAGCTGGGATTCAACACGTCGATGAGCCGAGTTCCAGCTGAAGTAAGGACAAGAACTCGCGCGCCGACCAAACGTGAAGCCCTCAGCGCCGTGATGTCCATCTACGACCCACTAGGACTGCTGAGCCACTACACCATACGATCGAAGATCATACTGCAGAACTTGTGGCGCCTCCAGACGACGTGGGATGAGCAGATTCCGGAAGAAGAGAACGAACTCTTTGCATCATGGCTCGCGCGTCTTCCCGAGCTCGCCCAGCTTCGACTACCAAGATGCTACGTGACACAGAAGTACGAGCGCATCGACTTACACATCCTGTGCGACACCAGTGAGCAAGCCTACGCGACCGTGGCCTACTGGAGAGTGAAGAATGTCGACGGGAGCCTGAACGTCGTGTTGGTCGCCGCCAAAGCTAAGGTGGCGCCTCGACGAGCGCAGACCATACCACGCCTGGAACTGCAAGCTGCGGTCATCGGAGCAAGACTCGCCGACACTGTGAAGAAGGAGCATCGAATCAACATCAGCCAGACGACCTACTGTACCGACTCATCCACCGTGGTACATTGGATTCACCACGACATGCGACGCTACACGCCATTCGTGGCGCACCGACTAGGGGAAATCGCCGAGCTAACCCAGAAAGAAGAGTGGCGTTGGCTACCCACCGCAAGCAACGTAGCCAACGACGCCACGCGACTCGTCGACACACCCATCAGTGCAACGGATCGCTGGTTCCAGGGGCCCGACTTCCTGTTCCTACCAGAGGAGCAATGGCCTAGAACAACGACGTCCGAGCAAGAGGACGAAGAGGTCCTCCACATCAGCGAGAAGACAGAACGAGACAGCTGGCTACCGAACCCCGCCCGTTTCTCGAAGTATGAAGTCTTGGTGAGGGCCACCGCTCGAGCAATCGCCTTCACCGACATCTGCCGTCGACGAGCAACAGCGATGGAACATCGCCACATCCAGCGCGCCGAGGCCGAGCTGATACGACAGGCGCAAGAAGACAGTTTCGGCGAGGAACTGAAGAGGATCCGGTCTGCACGCCCGCTGACAAAAGCGAGCCGGCTGTACCGGCTGGATCCAGTATTGGAAGACGATGTCCTAAAGGTGCGGGGCCGGATCGAGGCCTCTTCCGCGCCGACCGAGACGAAGCGGCCAATCATACTGGATGGCCGTCATCAGCTGACCAAGCTCCTTGTACTCCGGGAGCACTGCGCTGCGGGTCACGCCAACAGAGAGCGCGTGACGAACGACCTGCGACAGCGGTACTGGGTCATCCACTTACGGCCCACAGTACGCGCTGTCGAGAAGAACTGCGCCTTCTGCAAGAGACGGCGAGCAACGCCGCAAACGCCAGCTACGGGAGACCTGCCACACGCCCGCCTTGACCCCTTCCACCGCCCGTTCACTAATTGCGGGGTGGACTACTTCGGACCAATGATGGTCAAGGTCGGGCGACGCCGAGAAAAGAGGTGGGGCGCACTCTTCACGTGCCTCACCTCCCGCGCCGTGCACATCGAGCTCGTCGCATCACTCTCCACTGACTCAGCAATCATGGCGCTGAGACGTATGGCCGCACGCAGAGGGTGGCCCCGAGTGATGTACTCCGACAACGCAACCAACTTCCGCGGAGCTGACCAAGAGCTACGCAACGCCTACGCCGAGTGGATGCCTGCCCTGCGAGACGAGGGGCTACTGCATCGAATGGAGTGGCGCTTCATACCTCCTGGCGCGCCCAACCAAGGTGGCGCGTGGGAGCGAATGGTGCGCTCCGTGAAGACTGCTCTCAGCATCACTCTGCGAGAGAAGGCGCCAGCAGAAGAAGTCTTGAGAACTCTACTCACCGAAGCCGAGTTCTCCATCAACGCAAGACCGCTGACCCACGTTAGCGTGAACCCCAGCGATCCAGAGGCCCTTACCCCCAACCACTTCCTGTTGGGGTCATCTGAAGGGCTGCCAACGACGGGACCCTGCGACGAGGCTGACAGAAGAACATGGCGAGTTAGTCAAGCACTCGCTGACCACTTCTGGCGACGCTGGCTGCACGAGTACCTACCCACTCTGGTACCTCGCGGCGAGCCGCAGAACGATGTGCGTCCAATGCAAGCTGGCGACGTGGTCCTCGTGGTCGACAACACGCTGCCCCGGAACACCTGGCCGATGGGAGTCGTCGAGCGCACGCATCGTGGACCGGACGGCGGCATTAGGGTCGTCGAGGTGCGCACCAGAGCCGGCGTCTTCCGACGCCCCGTGAGCAAGCTCGTCGTCGTATTGAAGATCGAGGAGGCTACGCGAGCTGCGCCGGGGGGAGAGCTGTTACGGACGCCGAGCATAGTGTGAATTAAAAGACTATGAAAGTTGTGCAGGATAGCTGCTTGCTGTTAGGTTAGCGTGGTAATATCATAGTCTTTAGGCATGTGGTATTTTCAGTTTGTGGATAATTAGCATTCAGCTTTAAGTCTAACAGATGCTAGAGATTCCCACGGCGCCCGAAATGTTTTGTTTTGCTTATCGCCGGGCGTTTTCGCAGTAAAATGCATTGTTTTATATTCTAAAATGTTTACTAGCGGCACTGTTAAAGGAACTCATTATTGTCGAGACCTTTTGTTGAATAGGTAACAGTTCTGCGTAAATTGTAATCCGCACAAAATATCTTTCTTAGTTTTAGGAAACGAATTATTTGTTGTCGGTGTCTATTGATATGCATTTCTTTAGCCTTTTGTAATAATTCTAAGAAAGTTTGTTTTTATGTGTTTACAATAGTTTTAAATAGCGTAGCCAGTACTTTGTTAGACCACCCAAAGCGTGGGAAATAGTAGGGATAGAACTAACGCCACTGGGGCATATAAAAAGCCTTACTTGTAAAACCAAAGTCAGTCAGTCGGCCTACAGCTCTACAAGAAGAATAAACTAGAAGACAGCAGCAAGAAGTCTTTTATTACTCCAACCTAATACAGTCCACCACAATTATCTTTACGATAATCTGTATAAGGTTAAATAGAAGCAGTGTAGCTTAATTTGTGATTTCTGTCTTTTGAATTATAAAAGCAGTTTTAGATTGTAACCTCAGTGCAGGGCGGCGACTACGATGTACTATTCACGATAGTGAATCATTCGTGAGTAAAATTCAACCGGGTCACGTGAGTAAACAATAAGTAGCGGGGACAACACCCACGACCTCCAATCTAAATTCTATAAGTAAATTGAATTAAGCCTCTATCAGTATGAATAGATACTCCCCCAAACTTCGAGAATTTAAACATAGAGTATTTACATCTATTTTTCCGGAGTTATTATATCGATGCAGTTTTAATCGGAGTGATTATCATAATCAAACTATACGCTGATTTAAGGTCACCACCACCATGGGAACAGATGTCCCTAATGTAAATTTGATTTAGCTTGATTGGACAGCTAATAGATAATTTCAATCAAATCTCGTTGTGAATCTCTTCCATTAATATGTGTTTGATTAAGGATGTTTTGAGGAGAACGGTTGTGAGCCGTCTTTGTGTAATTTGTACGTATAATCATGAATAATATGCATATAAACCAAATTCGTGTTTAGTTGTTGCCAGAATAACGGTTTTTTCTGTTTCGATATTTGGATTTTTCCGTTATTATATCAAGGCCACAGGAACCCAAATATCGGCTCTACTTCCACTAGTGTTGGCTGTAGAGTTAATTCACATACCAGTTTCGTGATAAGGGCAGGAAAGCAAAGGTATAGGTAAAATACAGAGATGAACTCGAACGAGCGAATGTAATGTAACTCTAGATATTCATAAATCATTCCTCAACAGATTATATAATAGAAAATGACTGTGAGCTATCATCACCCTAAACTAATAAATAACGGGGCATGATATTATATTCCTTAGAGTTTACATTACCTCAAATTGTATTGGATAACCGAATTGAGTAAATAATGGCTGGGGCAGATCATAGTTCTGAACCCATAAAATAATAGAACTTGATCGTCCATTGAATAAAGGTACAATCTAAATAGTTGTACAAACTTAAACTATGATGTCCCATACGGATCTTTTAAAACCTTTACTAACTGTTAGTTCGATTTCCAACTACTTGCTTATCCTACCCCGAAATCAACACCGATTATATTAAATAAATGATTTTAAATTAACTAATCTATAAACTTGGTTTTCTTTATAGAATAAGTTCCCTATGCTATTATTCGATTCAATTAGGACAAACTTCCATTGCTTTTTTCAGACCCAAATATACTCTGAGCGATCTTATAGGTACACCTTTTGCAACCCGTCTATTAAAGACAGTAACTCAACACAATATTTCGACTTACATCTTGATGAAATCAATATCGTCCAACCTGACTAGTTCTGCTATCAATTACGAGATTAATGTAGAGAGGCATAGCTGGTGGCTACTAAATTCCTCATTCACTGCGACGAGCAACGGAACCATCTGCGCTACAGTATCCGGCGGGAGCTCGAGACATCAGAGGTTACAGGTATTGTCGTTACCCAGTAGGTAGTAGGATCAGGTTAGGAAGCCCAGAGATACGATGGTGACAGATATAGTTCATCCGGTTAAATTCAAGAACCTCTATCATTGCAGCTATCATCCTTATATTACATCACATGAATTAGTACATACATGGGAGGCGCCAAGTGCAGGTGGGAGCGTCACACACATTCTCCTCTCAGACCGATTCCTAACTTGTTTGGGTGGCCACCCAGTTAAATTCCGTAGTGGACAATATATATATAAATATATAACAGTTAACTGTTCAGGAGGTAAAAAGATGCTGAGCACACCTATGATTATGATCGCTTCGCAGCGGGTTAGGTACATTAAGGAAAGGTCTAATACCTCCATAACTACCGTAAGGTAGGCCCTGAGCCGGTCCCTAGGAAATTCCCTCGACGCTCACTAACCTGGCTTGATCAGTGCAGATACCTAGTATCTCTACAAAGTAAAGCTCACCTGTACTCAACTAATTAGACCACTCATCCTTAGTTGCCGCTAGGAAATAACAATTCAAGTTGTTGGTGATATTTGATATAACAAATGTCTTACTTAATTATATTGAACTAATCTAAGATAATAATCGTTCTTTCTAAATTTAGTAGAGTTAATCTATCAAGGTCAAGAGACACGGTAGGTTAACTATGACCTAAGGTGAACCTAGTCAGAGGGACAGTGGCTATGCTTTGTCCGACCATGCTATGTACTAGAATAAACAAAGAAAGACTAATGAGGCAAGAATTCGCTATCTGTTAACAATGGTATCTCTCAGCTGACTCCAAAATTACTCTATGCACTAGACGATATATATAGACGATCACATGCCTTACACCCATATAGGGCTGTACCATCACACTAGGCAGATTGATTGATTCTTGTTTTAAGGAAAACAGACCACAAGGAACATTTTTAATCCGTTTCCTAAAAACTGTCACTTTAACCACAGCTTTAACATAGAATTTGTTGAGACTATCCCCGTGGACTATCCTAAGGAATACTTTCAGCAAGAGCACGGCTTGACGAGGAGTCGAACCCACGTCCCCGTTCACTACACGCAGGCAGAGTGCAGCACTAGCCAGCAGCACTAGCCAGCAGCACTAGCCAGCAGCACTAGCCAGCAGCACTAGCCAGCAGCACTAGCCAGCAGCACTAGCCAGCAGCACTAGCCAGCAGCACTAGCCAGCAGCACTAGCCAGCAGCTCGTAGCGTTGCGATGAAATAGTATTAGTTCTACTGTCGCGTCGTCCGAACTATGTATTTTATTATTTGGTATTCGTCTAATCGATGATTGCAATTATTTGAGGGTTGGTTGAGGGCATTCATTTTATTAACTGAGTTAAGCATAAAGTAAATATTGGGCAACTTAGTGAATACGTTATACAGGTGGTCCAAATAAAATAAAATAAAATAAAATAAAAATAAAAAGCCTTATATTTCGTTGCAGATTACAAAAGAAAAATTAAATTGTATGTTAGTATTATAGATTTTTGTTAGTAATTAAGTTTAGTTCTTAAATTTAGTTGTTAGTTGATTTTTAAATAACTTTTAATTAATTCTATGTTAAATATCGAAAGTATTATTTAATTATCTGCAAGAACCCCTTCATAGGTAAAGGCCTCCTCCAAAGCTAGCCAGTCCTCTCTAGATTGGGCTACTTGAATCCATTTCAGGCCGGCTGTTTTTTTGAGCTCATCTTCCCAAACAGCTACAGGTCTACCTCTACTTCTTTTGCCTTGTGGACCTGCCCATGTGGTCACCCTTGTGGTCCATCTCTGGTCTCGTAGACGCGCCACATGTCCAGCCCACTTCCATTTTAATGATTGGGCGTGTACCAATCCATCCCTTGCCTTGGTGATGCGCCTTATTTTTGTGTGTCTTATTTTTTGTATTTGGTGGTCCAAATAGTGACGTCAAAAAAATCTGAATTCCTCATATTACATTCGAAAATATCCCATGACCTATGTTCCCCTATTTTTTGTTAAGTGTGATATACACAGTGTTACCCTAAGTGACAGTTTTTAGGAAACGGATTCAAAATGTTCCTTGTGGTCGGTTTTCCTTAAAACAAGAATCAATCAATCTGCCTAGCCTTTTCCCAACTATGTTGGGGTCGGCTTCCAGTCTAACTGGATGCAGCTGAATACCAGTATTTTACATGTAGCGACTGCCTATCTGACCTTCACAACCCAGTGGTAATACAATACCATTTGGTAAAATGGTAAGACTGGTTATCAGACTTTCGGGCTTCTGACGACCCGTAACGACGATGCAAAAATGACTGGAAATGAATTTTTAAGAACAAAACACTACAAATAATCGTAGAACATGCATGGGGGTTAAATCGGTAGGTACGGTACTCTGCTGTCAGCTCGCACTGGCTTGACCTTAAAAGAAACAGCCTGTATATTCGGTGTCCTCTACACATGCCGCACCTACTCAGCTACCAACTCTGCGCCCTGCTGCTTGCTCAGGAACCCTCCGGGCTCCCTACCACATGACAAAACTAAAACTAAAACAGTAGATAACATCAATCAATTGTTTTAATAAAACATTCCTACATTTACGAGTATTTAACAATAATTAATTGACAATAATTATGTGACATTGCTTTGGAAAAGTGTACCAATATTGTCCGTTATTGACCCGATGGTCCTTTTAATCGAACGAACAGGCGAATTCCCAAATACTAGCTGACAAGTGACTATGAAGGCATTCTACTGAATGAACGTCGACTCGGAGCTCTGCTGCACCTTGTTCCGGCTCAAAGGCGTCATTCGTCAGCAGGCGGACAAGCTGCCACTCGCTGCCACTCGCTGTCACTCGCTGCCACTCGCTGTCACTCGCTGCCACTCGCTGTCACTCGCTGCCACTCGCTGCCACTCGCTGCCACTCGCTGTCACTCGCTGCCACTCGCTGCCACTCGCTGTCACTCGCTGCCACTCGCTGCCACTCGCTGCCACTCGCTGTCACTCGCTGCCACTCGCTGCCACTCGCTGCCACTCGCTGCCACTCGCTATCACTCGCTGTCTCGTGATCACCATTACATCACCTTGTTCTGTCTTCTTTCCTTTGCTGCAATTTGCTCAAAATACTTTACATTCGCGTCACGAGAAGCATAACGTAGGTATCGTGTAGACAGCAACACACTCGTGACCGCTGACACCGCTTACGATTCAGGTGTCACTGCTGCGGGAAGTAAGCTGCTGAGACATGACTTGCTTTTGTTCCCAATCTAAAATCGAAACAGATTTCGAAAGAACTGACGGACATATAATATACATTTCATTATTCTAAGCTTCATAAATCTTGAGAGATATCACAAGGAGATCAATGGTTTCTTTGCTCTAAATAGCTTGTAAAAGACGACACCATTACAATGCAAACAATCCGCACGGAGCGCCACCGCGGCGACGACGTCACGAGTTCACGCCGCATGCAGTTAACCTTCGAACCAGCGCGTTCCTCTTCGAGATGGCTTGTTTATACCAGCTTTGTCTGCGACTTTCTATGCGCGTCAGCACGTCCTTTCATTCTTAGCGAACAATTTTAAAAGGTAAATACAGCAATAATTGTCACATTGTGTGTCTTCGAAAATACTTGGAACAACATTTTGAGAGTAAAATGAACCACGTCACACCGACCTCATTGCCTACTTCAGCTGACTTTATCGCGACACAGAGACCACGCGGCGCCTCTCTAGCGTCTTCCACAGCATGTATCTGTTTTACACACTACTTGTAGATACCACTTCCACATTACGCTTTCCAGTGCCGTCGACGTTCGTCATGGCCCTGCAGCACTCCGTGCACAGCGCGCAAGCTATGTGTGCGCGTGCGGTAGATGCGCGTCGCGTATCTGCCTCGCGAGCCACGCCACGCCGTCCGCGAGCCCGGCGCCCGACAGCGCGCACGACGCGCAGATGTGCCACGGCTTGTCCGAGATGCGCTCCAGACCCAGCGCTGCAACGTCAGACAAACAATGTAACGAATTTAAGGCTATAAATACAGAGGCAGACCAAACTGTTTGAGATGATGATGATGTGCCTCGAAAGGTGAGGAGTGACGCCTGGCGTGCTGCGCCGACACCAAATACATTGGTGAGAGCAGGAAAGAATATGAGGAGGGCAATATTTATTTATTTATTTATCACAAACACTGCTACCATTACAGGAAATTCCTAATGCGATAGCGTGGTCCTTAATTAAACTATCTTAAATAACTAATAATATGAGCAAGCTCAATGAGTGTGTGAGCAGGTACTGACCGGCGGCGACCTGCGTGGGCGCGAGCGCGTGCGGCGCGTCGTGCTTGTTGGCGAACACCAGCAGCGGCACGCGCCGCCCGAACATGTCCGGGTGCGCCAGCAGCAGCTCCAGCTCCTCGCGGGCCACCACTGACAACCGAGCAATGCAAACATTACAACACGGATGGATTGCAGCATGTTGCCATCATACAGTGAACACAAACATTACAACATGGATGGATTGCAGCATGTTGCCATCATAATAGTGAACACAAACATTACAACACGGATGGATTGCAGCATGTTGCCATCATACAGTGAACAAAAACATTACAACATGGATGGATTGCAGCATGTTGCCATCATAATAGTGAACACAAACATTACAACACGGATGGATTGCAGCATGTTGCCATCATAATAGTGAACACAAACATTACAACACGGATGGATTGCAGCATGTTGCCATCATACAGTGAACAAAAACATTACAACATGGATGGATTGCAGCATGTTGCCATCATAATAGTGAACACAAACATTACAACACGGATGGATTGCAGCATGTTGCCATCATAATAGTGAACACAAACATTACAACACGGATGGATTGCAGCATGTTGCCATCATACAGTGAAAAGGCTACTTTTGATCCACACGTCAAGTTCCACATCTCTTCCTAAATGTGTCAATGGTGCTAGTTCAAACTGATGTCGTGTCTATCAGCTGTGAGCGAGCTGCTCCGAGCCACCGGCCGCTGCCGCTGCACGAGCAGTCGTCCAGCTCGGCTTGTAGTCACAGCGGCCGCCGACGGAGGCATTCCTAATTCAGCGACAAACTTACTTCCGCTCCGAGTTGTGTGAAGTTTGAAATGTGATCTGGTCCTTTGCTCCGCGCCCCGATGTAATCAATATTTATTTGCTCTAGTTTTAACATTGTAAATAAAGTTCAAATAATTTTCTTACGGTTTCAGCAGTTTTATGAAGCTCATTTAAGGAAATGTGAAACTTAGCATATTCAGTGAAGCATGTTGTCATAATTCAATGTTGTACTGCTACATTTACTAATATGCAGTAACATGTTGAGCTCGTATTTGGTAAATTATGCAACTTACCTAATAATCTTACCTATAGTTTAGGCAGAGTAGAGCCTCTCTGCAACCTTGATAGTTATCCTTTAGAATTAAAATATAGGTTACAGCGCGCCCTAATAGATGCTAGGAATAATCTTGTGATAAGAGAAAAAACACCCACCCTATATAATGTTCCCACTGCTGGGACACAGCACCAGCCTCCTGTCTGTGAGAGAGAGTGCATGAGCTGTATCCAGCGCGCGGGCTCATTGCTCATTGCTGTTGGTAAATGTCACATGTCTTTGTTTTTTTGGTTCTAGGATTTGCCGGTTCCCTCACGATCCTTTCCTTTAAGGTTTTGAGAGCAGTGGCCTTGAAACAATTGACACAAAGTAAAGCGCCGGTCTGTGTTCCAAGCTACGCCCGACCCGACTGCGACTCGTGAGTCCGTCACCGCTGGCCCACCACTGCGCCACAGGGTCATGTGGAAGCTTGCCACTTTTACAAATAAAATTATTGAAATGACTGAATTTTTGCACTTCTTTTCAATTTTATACTTCTACTGAAATCGAATACTTACAGGGACATGTTGCGCCCACCCCGAGTAGATTGTGGTAGTGATGATCTATTACTTTACAGAACCGCTGAGTTAAATCAACTCGCTGTGTTCATTACAGTCACTAGCTTGTCTGTATGTAATGTCGTCCCACGCGCTGAACGAGACAGTACTGACCGAGCCGCAGGTGATCAGCCGAATCCACCACGAAGATGACGGCGTGCGCGCGCCGGTAGTGGCGCTCCCACAGCGCGCGGTGCCGCGGCGCGCCCGACACGTCCCACGCGCTGAACGCCACGCCGCCACCTGCACACACGGAGGGTGAGCGCGCGCCCCGCGACGCCGGGCGGGGCAGCGGTACGCACTGGTACGCACTGGCGAAGCTCTCCTGCTGCTGGCCCACGGTGGGCGCGGCGTGCAGCGCGCGCGCCTCGGGCGGCCGCAGCGCGTTGAGCAGCGTGCTCTTGCCGCTGTTGTCGAGCCCCAGCACCAGCACCGTCACCTCGGCGCGGCCGCGGCCCAGCCACAGCGACAGCTTGTCCAGCAGACCCATCCCCTCGGTTAACTAATAACTGCAACAGTTATATCCACAGATCAAAATATTGTTTAGGTCATGACTTTATGGCCGCTAGAGGGCGCCTTATACAATTTAATTGAACGTCACACAGCCTCTACCCAGCAAACGAATGAGACGGTTCCAACAATACCTCATTTGTCAAATTGTGACTAGTAGTTTAGATTAGAAGTTAGGAGAAAACAGATGAACATACATACATAGGTACTGGTCAAAATCATAATCCTCCTTTTTGCTTTGCCGTAGTCGGGTATTGAAACAATATACGATCATACTTACATCTAAAAGATGAGCTCCTCTAACTCATAAACTTAGGCCATAGAAATATAAAAAAGAATTATGCAAATCCGTCTTTATATGACGAGGTTATGCTCGAACATACACAAAAATATATATATAATATATATACAATATACAGGCTGTTTGTTTTAAGGTGTCAAGCCAGTGCGAGCTGATAGCAAAGTACTATACCTATCGATTTAACCCCCATGTATGTTCTACGATTTTTTGTAGTTTTCGAGTTATAATTTTTTTTCGATATTTTTCCTGATTCAACGAGATAATGGCTTTAAAAAATTATATCTTTTTTTGGGTAAACTTTGAACAAAAATGTACTAAATAGGGCATTATTTGCTGAAACCGGTCGTTGAAAGTGGTGTATCTGAAATCTTGTGATTTTCATATTTTATAATTTATTATTATCTTTGCATATTTTTGTCAATCCTGATATTTACTATTCCTCCACGTTTAAGCAGAGCTCAGTTGATAATAAAAACATAAATTTTATACCTACTACGATCCTTAACCACTCCCATTGATATGAAGTTATTTTTAAATCCGTCATGGATTTAAAAAAACTCGAAAACTACAAAAAATCGTAGAGCAAACATGGGTGTTAAATCGATAGGTATGCTACTCTGCTATCAGCTCGCACTGGCTTGACACCTTAAAAGAAACACCCTGTATAAAAACATCCGAATTGATAACCTCCTCCTTTTTTCAGAAGTCGGTTCGCTCGCAACTGAACAGGAACATGCCAGGTCCTTCTACAGTAGAACTGCAACCAGTCTGGCTTTCACTACATTATGATTATAGCAGTCGTTTCTTTTGGATTATAGTACTTCGTCCTCCGTCCTCAAAATGGTTTCCCCACTCGAAGGGAAAACTCAACCAGTAATGCTATTATTAACAAAATCGATACGAAAATAGTCTGCGGAATATTGTCACGCGTGCAATATCACTAAGTAATAGTTAACTTGCCCGGTTTCTGGTCGCAGGAGTCAGGAACACGACTCGCTTGTAGTATCACCCAGTCTGTGTCGTGACTTACTTAGTGACTGCTGCACTATCAACAAGGGGCGGGCGGCGGCACACGCGCTCAGCCCGCTGGTGCACTACAGAGACGAGTGGCTTGTGCGGCATCAGCGGCGCGGCGGCTGCCATGGCAACGCCGCACACAACACCGCGGCTACGGGTACTGCTGTGCTCTCAGGCTGTACCGTAGGTTTAATACTTAGGTACTTATTGAATATTTTGCAGCGCCTACTTGGTGTGCCAGCATAGCTATTCACAACGATACGATTCGATACGTTATCGAAATTGACACATGTACACACGGCTACACATCAAGCTATACATTTCCAGTCTACACTGACCTCTCATTGTAAGGAAATCCTATACAATGCGAGATCAGCTATTGATCTGTAGCCGTGCGTACGACGTGGTCTGTACACTTTGTTGAAGCGTACGATGGTTGTTCTGTACACTTGTGACAGAAACGCGGGGACGAACAATTAAGCCGCCCGTGTTGAGTGTGCTCAAATCACTGATTTATTGTACTTACTTAGCCAGTAAGTACACTAAATGGTCGCGCGTATGCAACCGCTGATGTAGCGGGTTCACCGTACAACGTTAGGTGCTCAATATTGACTCCAACACGTTCTCGACATCAGCACCTAATTCTTTTGTTTCTGGTAAAGGAAACAATGCAATGATGGCGTTTAATTTTCACATAAATACAGAATAAACTTAGTTTTAGAAATTGAGGGTTTTGAACAAACTACGCATTTCAAACTTAGCAACTTTAATATCACATCATTTTTAAGTACATCTACACAATGATATATACGTCATTACATCTAGGTACATATACAAATAAATATAATGGAAGTGTCTGTTTGTAATGTCAAAATAACAGCTTTTTACAAAATGCATATTAAAGTATATACGGTAGGTACTTATAGTACCTATTTTTTTGTTATGCCTGTCTAATCTTCGAAACGGCTGGACTGATTCTGACAGGACTTTCACTGGCAGATAGCTGATGTTATAAGGAGTAACTTAGGTTAATTTATTTTAGAAAAAGAATTAGAATTCCGAGCAAAAAAAATGAACCCCATGAAATTGTGAAAAAATCCGATTCAATTAAGTAAGTACTAACCTAACTAGCCGCCGTGGATGTCAGCGATAGTTAGTTATTGCAGACCAGAATTATAATGTGTCCGTTATGTTACGGTAAGTGTGATTCATTGAAAACTATTAATAATTGTCTATCATTACTAATAGTTACCGAAAGTCGAGGTAAATGTAAGTAATTAATCACATTTACCGGTGATTAAACCTTAGTACCGATAAATGTAATAATTTTCAAAGTTTATTTAGTACTTTAGTTTAGTACCTACCTATAAGTATTGTGGTAGATATTATCAATAAATACCTATTGAACAAAGAAATAGAAGAAAGATTTAAATTTTAATGCTGATTTTACGGAGTCTATGATTGTACTTCAATCAATCTGCCTGCCTTTTCCCAACTACGTTGAGGTCGGCTTCCAGTCTAACCGGATGCAGCTGAATAACAGTATTTTACATGGAGCGACTGCCTGTCTGAACTCCACAACCCAATGACGGGCTAAAGACCCCTTTGTAAGACTGGTTCTCAGACTTTCGGGCTTCTGACGACCCGTAACGTCTGTCAAAGATCCACGAATGACAGCCGGGACCAATGGCTTATAACGTGCTTGTACGAGGCATGGAGGAGTTCCGTATGTAAAGATGGTCCAGCTGTTATTACTTAGCCACGAGCTCCTCGAGTCTATGATTGTACTTATAATTTTTATTTTATCTGTTCTTCTTTGATGCAAAACCAAAGAATAAACGATTTTACATGTAAGTTTCTATTATAAAACAATATCGAAAACGGGTCTTATCGCGATCTTTCTTTTTTACGAGGTAAACAGGTACCTACCTACTTCTACTTGTGCAAGCAACGCCGGTCGTCCGACGAGGTCCGCCAGTGTGTAGACGTCCTTAGTGTTGTGTGTAGAAGTACCGACAGTGACATTTATAAAAATTGTGAAGACCAAGTGAGGGTAGATGCACATACCCGCACTTTACGAAGACGTCGCTGAGCTGCCATCAGTCCTCCCGTGACCACGATCGCTGCAAGTAGGTACCGTTTACCTCGTAAAAAGGAAGATCGCGATAAGACCCGTTCTCGATATTGTTTTATAATGTGTACAAGTCGCGAAAGTTTAAAAAGTTTAAGTTTCTATTAGTTATGTATTTGTAAGTAATAATAATAATAAATAATAAAAATATTTATTTCATAAAACAAGAACACATTGCACTGTATACATTGCAGATTTGCATTTAAGTACTGTAGTATTATAAATAAATACCTATCTTGACAAATAACTTCGAGTCTTATTCTATTTTATTTATTACTTTTACCGACGAGAGTAGTGAATTATTAATTTAATGACAACTGCTAAAAGTAATGAATTTCAATTTTATATTCACATTTACCAAATCATGAAGTAATTATTAATAATGATGGATAATTACGTATTAATAATTTTCAATTAATCACACTTACCGTAACAGTTATACATAGGTATAATAATAATGTCTAGGAGGCAATGGCAGACAGGTTTCTCTCTCGCTTGTATCACATCGTGGTGCTGCGGCGCTGACGCGGCACGCCGCGCGCTAGTCTATGTCTGTGTCTTCTCAATATTATTATTTAGAGAGTTCGTCAGTTTGTCTACTTCGTGCAACAATCACATTTTGGTCTCGACAGTTTGTTTATTGCACTCCACAGTCAGCACACTGACACACCGCTGCGGCGGCTGCGGACAGATGACGTCATAGATCTCGTCGGGCGAGCGGCCGCGCGTCTCGGGCAGCGCGCGCGCCGCGAACGCTGCCAGCGCCAGCGTCAGCGCGGCCGCCAGCGCCAGCGCCGCGCTCAGGCCGGCGTAGCGCGCCACCAGCGGGAACAGCGCCACCTCCAGCGCGTTGCCGGCCCACGCCGCGCCGCCGATCAGCGTCACCGCGCACGCGCGGTACTGCAACACGACACGGCACACTTGTAGCTGGCAGCCAACACCGGACCGGTGGCGCCATCTCGGGCGCCACACACGAACTGTGTGGTGCAACTACAGATACAGGACAATTGAAGCAACATCAGTATCTCTATAACAGATCGCTTGAAGCGAACATGATTGGAGATTCAAATGCCAGCCACGTAGATTACTTCTTAACCGACTTCAGAAAAGGAGAAGGTTATATACCCTTAGTATTTTTTAGGGTTCCGTACCTCAAAAGGAAAAAACGGAACCCTTATAGGATCACTTCGTTGTCCGTCTATCTGTCTGTTAGTCCGTCAAGACCCTTTTTCTCAGGATCGCGTGAAGGTATCAAGCTGAAATTAACATCAAATACTTACGTACCCTTACACCCTTACAGTTTAAAAAAATCAAGCTTCTAAAGTCAACGCAATAAAAAAATACCGCCATTTATGCGACATCTTTTGATACTCGCAAGTAAATCAAAACCTATAGGGTACTTCCCGTTGACCTAGAATCATGAGGCAAGAACCAAGGTCAGTACAAGTAATGGAAAAAGTCCGAAAGTTGATAAGTAATTTATAATTTTATCACATAAAAAATATTTTCAAAAGTGCCTTTATGTGATGTGCCCATTTGATATAGGTACTTAAATGATTTGACTTTATAATATTTAAAACCTTGAGGGGTCCCCGCAAAGTAACGCTGTCTGTACTTATTGTAGTAACTCGCACCTGATAGTGGAACATGTCGGCCAGCATGGCGTAGGGCGCGGGCTGCAGGCCGGCGGAGTCCGCGAACACGGCGCCCGCCAGCGCCGCGCCCGCCCACGCGCCGCCCGCGCCGCCCGCCAGCGCGCCCGCCGCCGCCAGCAGGCCCAGCCCCGTCGCCAGCGCGCACCACGCCATCAGCGGCTGCGGAACCGTCGCACCGCGTTACTGCTGGAGTAACATCGTGTGCGCCAAGTTGCTGCCGCGCACAGAATAACTGCACTGGTCGCAGAAGTTCGGCCACAAATACTTTAATTTATTTTTAACCGACTTCAAAAAGGAGGAGGTTCTCAATTCGTCAGAACCTTTTTTTTTTATATTATTTTTTTTTATGTATGTTCCCCGATTACTCGAAAATGGCTGGACTGATTTGGATTTTTCTTTTTTGTTCGAAAGGGTATACTTCCCAAGTGGTCCCATGATCATCAAGTCAGGGTCTGATGATGGGATCCCATGGAAATCGAGGGAAACCGTCAAATTTTATGGGCACACATATCGATTTCGGTATTTTTTATAGTAACTCGTGCATTTGCTCTCGGAAAGTACCATTTGGTGAACTGGAACTGATGATGAAGACCACAGATGGCCATCGGAAATACTCAATTATATCTAAGTATATCACAGGTTGCGATTCGATTACTTTAATATGGTTTATGCTCGTCAAAATGCATAATGGTGATGGTGACTTCACCATGAGCTCCAGTTCTCCTGGTTCTTACTAGGAGAACTCCTCAACAATTAATGTCCCTGCATCGGGAAAAGCAATATTTTGTAAAACGTGATAAGCAGTTGACAATGGGTTATTGTAACTTAGATAAATTACAAAATGACCCACTAAAAAGTGAAAAATAAAAACTTTTTTACAAAAAACAAAACCGACTTCCAAAAAAAACACTACAAAGTGAAAAATAACTTTAATTTCGGAAGTCGGGGGCAAAAACCTAAAACTAGATCCAAAGACACCGACTTCCGAAATTAAAGTTATTTTTCACTTTGTAGTGTTTTTTTTGGAAGTCGGTTTTGTTTTTTTAAATTAAAAATGTTCTAAGTATAAACCTTTCTGCCAACTTTCTCGACGAGGTATAAGGCGAGTGCAGAAGCAACAAACTGCGCCGCACCGAGCAGCACAGCATGGCGCGCGGGCGAGCCCAGCCCGCCCCCCGCGCCCCCCGCGCCCCCCGCGCCCTCGTCCCGCGCCAGCACGAACACGCGCTCCGCGAACTGCAGCAGCGCCAGCACGCCGCACGCCTCCTGCCCCACCACCGCCACCAGGCACAGCACGAACGCGCGCCGGCGCCGCACGTCGCGCACTGCGGACGTCACAAGGAGAACCTACATACAGTATTACATCAGGCCCAGCCTGCACCGGCTAGGCGGCTGCTTGTGCCGGCTAGGCGGCTGCTTGTACCGGCTAGGCGGCTGATTGTACCGGCTAGGCGGCTGATTGTACCGGCTAGGCGGCTGCTTGTACCGGCTAGGCGGCTGAATGTACCGGCTAGGCGGCTGCTTGTACCGGCTAGGCGGCTGAATGTACCGGCTAGGCGGCTGATTGTACCGGCTAGGCGGCTGATTGTACCGGCTAGGCGGCTGCTTGTACCGGCTAGGCGGCTGATTGTACCGGCTAGGCGGCTGATTGTACCGGCTAGGCGGTTGAATGTACCGGCTAGGCGGCTGATTGTACCGGCTAGGCGGCTGCTTGTACCGGCTAGGCGGCTGATTGTACCGGCTAGGCAGCTGATTCAAAGATGTCATCAATCTTGGATGAGAGAACAACTCAAGAGACATGCTCTAAGAGCATAGAAATATTTAAAAAAACCGATCAAGAGCGAGTCGGACTCGCGTACGGAGGGTTCCGTACCGTCATTTATATGTAATTTTTGTTGATGATTTCTGAAAAAGTGTGCTACTTAGAGACATCATTTTATTTTTCCTGTAATCTTTACATAAACTTCTATCACATAGAATAATTTCAGATTTTTCGCTTTGCAACTTCGGAGATAAGGGGGGGGGAACGGTATTTTTTTTTACATTTTTCATCAAAAGTCGAAAAATATGCGGGCTAAAAAAAAGAAAAAATATGTTTGAGAATGTGCAAACAGCGTTCTTTCATTATAATACCCCACATGCCATAGTCGCCCCACTTTGAATTTTGAAGACCATTTCAGTCCCTGCCATGTTGCAAAAAAAATATAAATATTTTTATTTCTTTCTTATTTGCAAAATAATTGAATAAACGTCATCTAAAACTGCTCCAAATTTCAAGTTGATAGCATTAGTAGACAGACAAACAGACTGAGTCACACCATAAGGGTTCCTTTTTTACCATTTTGGTACAGAACACTAAAAACTACCATAATGTGTAAGAGCGTGCGGCCAGGTGCAGCGCGGCCGCTGCTGTGTGCGGAGTGTTACGGAGAGTGCAACTGTCGAACTATACAACGTGTCGTTTTGTATCCTAGTCCAATTTCAGGGTGTGATTTTTATTTTTGATTTTGATTCGTCCGTTACTGCACTCTAGGGCAGACGTGTGTTCGGTTTCCAAGCAAATAAGTTATTAGTATTTACGCAACTTTAGTCCGTAAACGTATAATTTAAACGTATAATTCTGCATAAAGTGTAATTAGTAGCTTATTACATAAATAACCGTGGTCGTTCTCCGTGCAAATCGTGCCAGCTTGCCCTCACCTCTGCGGAAAGAGTTCGTCCGAATATTTCCGCGGATTGCTTTCTCGCTCCTTTCTGCCGCCGGTCACCGTCGTAGCTCGTCAAGGACGAGTGACGTACGCGCAGCCGCTTGCTACTCACAACGTGCCACGGGAAGCTGAATCTTTACGACCAAGTGCTACGGTCTATAATACGCTGACCAACGCAACGATGCCCCGTACTCATCGCTCACCGCCAGCCAAAACTACCCCCAATAGTAAATTATTACAAGTAAGTTCGGACTCAGATATCCCGCAAACATTATCTAGCGGTTTAGGTACTTCTAATGTAAACACTGCACCCCGCTATAGACGTCCGTGCAATGAATCGCCGCTGCACAGTGGGTCGAATGTGTTGGAGAACGAAGTTGTTTCTCTAAAACGAGAATTACTTGAAATGCTCACAAAATGGAAAACTGAGCAAGATGAAAAGCTAACTTTATTAGCAAACGAACAGAGCTCGTCCATAGCCAAATTAGCCAAAGAAGTAGCTGAAATTAAACTGCAATACATCGAAATCCAAAAATCAAATGCGGAAATTGAGAAGAATGTCACCTTTATAAGTCAACAGTACGACGATATGCTTAAACAAATAGACATATTGAAAAAGGAGAAGCAAGCTTATAGAGAAAGTATAATCCACCTTGAAACAAAAATGCAAGATATGCAGCATTTGTCTCGTCCTTCCAGCATTGAGATCCGTAACGTACCGCCCTCAGACAACGAGACCTCATCGGACCTTTCTAAAATTGTTTCAAACCTGGGAACAGCTGTTCACCTGAGTATTAGCGATTCCACTATACGCGATGTATATCGGCTCCCAGGGAAACCGGGCACGAATAGACCGATTGTTGCGGAATTCACTAATGTGCAAATGAAAAACCAATTAATCACGTCAGTGCGAAATTTCAACAAAAGGAAGTCTAATGAAGAGCGCCTGAACAGCAGTACCATTGGAATGCCGGGAGACCGTCGACCAGTCTACATAGCGGAGTTTCTCCCCGCCAGTTCAAGGAAGCTGCTATACGCTGCAAGGGAATTCGCAAAGGCCAAAGAATATAAATTCTGCTGGACTACCAACGGCAACATCTTTATCCGGAAAATAGAAGGAGCCAAGAGTATACTTATTAAGTCAGAAAAAACCCTCATGGATCTGCAAGTAAATCAATGACTGTATCTCGTTATAGTAATGTGCTATAAAGTCGCACAACTTTACTGTACTAGAAACTTATTTTTAATAACATTTATTCTAACATGTAAAATTACTTGTAAACTGTTCACATATTCAGCAACTATTCTACTGAACTATGCATGTACTTACACAATTATCTCTACAACATACTACTACTCTACACCTTATCTAATAGCAAATAATTACCTCGCACGAACACATAAAATAACAAATACGTCTTACAATACCAACATATATTTCAACAAAATACACAGACTAGTACAACAACATAACACACTACAACAACAACACACAACACACAACAACAACAACACCACAATCGACAACAACAGCAATAACAATTACTCTTTATTATGTTTTGCGATGGTTGCTTTTATTCCTTTATCGAAACATCACAATGGTACTACGATTCATACGATTTCAACAGCGGCTCTTGGTCGTTTCTCCGGGTACTTGAGACACTCTTTCTCAAATCTAAGTCTTAATTTATACGTTAGTTTCTACTTTATTGCTTGTTATTATAATAAATGGCTAATCTCGATACTATTAATAATGAAATAGATTCGCTTAATGTATCTAATTCGTTCAAGTGTCAACCTGGCAACTGTATGCAGTTTATAAAAGACCCAACAAAAGGATTAAAAATATTACATCTAAAAATACGAAGCATAACAAAAAATTTTGATGAAGTTCCAGTGCTTATGCGATTATTAGGTTTTCAGTGTGACGTGCTCGTACTCACTGAGTGTTGGTTAAGCAAACTCTCACACTTGCCGACCTTAGATGGCTATACGTCCTTCTCTTCTAAAAACACGTATAATCAAAATGATGGGTGCGCTATTTATGTAAAATCTTCCATTAAGGCTGACGTTAAGGAGCCACATTTCGTTGACGCGAACTGTCTTATCTGTTGCATTGAGGATGTTGCGATAGTGGCTATTTATCGCCCTCCTTCTTTTAAAACCATAAATAACTTTATTCAAAGCCTTGATAACGCACTCAAATTAACTACCCCTTCCGTGATTTTGATCGGTGATATCAACATCGACATTAAGGTTGACAATATTGATAGTCACTCGGATGAGTATCTGACCTGTGCTGCTTCTAACGGATTACTCCCAGCTCATTTGTTTCCGACACGGCTCACAAACTGTCTGGACCACATTTTACTAAAGACAAACAAATCCGCTACTACTTTTGTTATCGAATCGTCCATAACGGATCACAATCCGCTTCTATTATTTCTACAAACCAGGAGTCCTAACTCAGATGTTACACGTACTAAGTCAATAATTGACTACGAGTCCGCTATAGAGAATATCAAAACCCATGACTGGTCTCCAGTATTGTCAATTTTAGATCCTAATGAAGCAGCAGATGAGTTAATAGGAAATCTCTCCTCAATTGTAATAAAACACACACGGGAACATACAGTTCCAAGAAGAGAACGCAATTTGAAGCCCTGGATTACGCCGGGGCTACTCCGCTGTATACGTCACCGTGACCGCTTGCATACTAAACTCAAAAAGTGTGAAGATAACCAAATATTAAAAATCACGTATACCCGATATCGCAATTTCTGTAATTCCCTGTTGAGAAAACTTAAACGCTCGTATGAAAAAGAACAGTTTAAAAATGCAAAACATAATGTTAAGGCTACCTGGAATGTCATTAAGAATGTCTCAGATCTTCAAACACGTTGTTCTCCCTCTTTCGATCTGTTGCAAGTAACTGATAACCCAATATCCTCAATTAATCATGTCAACAACTTTTTTGCAAATGTTGGCAGTAATTTGGCATCAAAATTTAAATCACCCACAATGGAGCCCTTTGTGGCAAGTTCTAATCCGTGTCAATGGCCCTTCTTGAGGTAACCGAAGAAGATATTGATTCCATTATTTTAGGTCTCCGGTCTGATTGTGCTACTGGCGTGGACTGTATACCCTCCAAAATAATAAAAGCCGCGAGGTGTGTATTAGTTCCGATTATTACGCATGTCTGTAATGTGTCTATTAGTGCTGGTGTCTTTCCGATGGCGTTTAAAAAAGCAGTAGTTCACCCCATCCACAAGTCTGGGCGCAGAGATGATGTAAACAATTACCGTCCAATTTCAATTTTAACTGCAATGTCAAAGATCTTAGAACGCGTACTGAATAAGAATCTCATAAGTTTTCTTGAAGCAAACAGTATCTTAGCCAATAACCAATATGGTTTCAGAAATCGAGTAAGTACCGAAGATGCAGTTATGGCTTTAACTAATCACGTAGCTAGGACATTGGATAGGAAAAATAAGTGCCTGGGAATTTTCCTTGATCTGTCAAAGGCATTTGACACCGTTTCTGCCCCAGCCTTGTTGAATAAAATGGAAAGAATTGGAATACGAGGACACCCTTTGAAAATCTTCGCAGACTACCTCAGAAATCGTACCCAAACAGTTAAAATCGGCCAATATGAAAGTGAAGAGCTTCCTATGACATATGGCGTTCCACAGGGCAGCATCTTGGGACCTACTCTCTTTCTCATTTATATAAATGACCTTTGCAAACTATCTCTCGAAAATTGTCAGATATTTACGTATGCGGATGATACTGCCCTTGTAATAGATGGCCATGACTGGCCCCAGACATACCTAAATGCTGAGTCGGCGCTTTCCTGCGTGATGAAATTTTTAGCCGATAACTTACTCACTTTGAATGTTGATAAATCAGTATACGTTCCCTTTGCCATTAGATCAAATCTGTGCCCGGCAAGCTCTCTTACCCTTAAAGCACACACATGTATCTCCTCAACGCAGTGTAGCTGTCTCTTCCTCAGTAAATCCTTTTCTGTGAGGTATCTAGGAGTACTCATTGATCAGCATCTCAACTGGCACGCGCAAATAGACAAAGTAACATCTCGAATCCGTAAGCTAATCTATATATTTAAGAAGCTACGAAGTTCTGCTGACCGGGATACGCTCAAATTAGTATATTTTGCCCTTTGCCAGTCTGTTCTAACTTACTGCTTGCCCGTGTGGGGTGGTGCCACCCAAAATGTATTTATCCGCCTTGAGAGAGCCCAGAGAGCTGTCCTGAAGGTAATGCTCTTTCATCCACGAAGGTATCCCACTGTGCAGCTCTATGCTGATTGCAGGGTACTCACAGTTAGGCAACTTTATGTGCTCCTGTCGACGCTACGTAAACACTGTGTGCGTCCCCTTAAGGAACCGACTGGTAGACTTAAGCATGAAGTTTTTCCTATGGAACACCATAGAACTGCCTTTGCCAAGCGCCAATTCTATATTTCTAGCATAAAAATGTATAATTTCCTAAATAAAAAGTTAAAAATTTATTCTTACTCAAAATTTTGTTGTAAAAGCTTACTTAAAGATTATCTCCAAACATTAAGTTATGATAGTACTGAGGATCTTCTGTTGGGTAATTTAAAGTGACATTTAATTATAAATCTTTACATACACACACCCACACACACACTCCCTACGCATACACTACACACACTCCCTACACGTACACTACACACACACCTACACTTACACACTACACACACTCCCTACACGTACACTACACACACACCTACACTTACACACTACACACACTCCCTACACGTACACTACACTCACACCTACACTTACACACTACACACATGCTTCATCATAATTATGCACAAATATTTTTCATTTTTTTTTTATTAATTCTGTTTTCCACCATTAATGATAAAATTGTTGAAATCTAATTTCTTACATTTTTGTGGCTTTAAGGTGCTACGGAGAATCACTGACTCCTAAGTCACAGGAACTTACACCTAGTTTAGGAGTCAGAGTATTTAAACTTTGAACTTTGTAATAAGCCTAATAAGTGTTAGTCTTAAGGATATTTGTTATGAGCTTTTGGTGAAATAAAGAATTTATTTATTTTTATTTATTTATTTATTTATTTATTTGTTTCTGGCCAACCAACAATTGTTCATACTGCGAGCAATTGCAGATAAAAAACTTATGTCACAAGTTTACTTGGCCCTAGGTCAATCTGTAATACAGTACTGTATTACTTCATGGGGTGGAGCACCAAAAACTTACTTACTGCCTCTTGAAAGAGCACAGAGAGCTATTTTAAAAGTAGCAAACTTCCATCCCTTTCTCTATCCTACAGATCTGCTATACAAATCTTGTAACGTGCTGACTGTTCGCCAGCTTTTCATATCGCACTTGGTATTAAAACAGCACACCATGCTCTCCTATAACATTGAAAGTACTAATAAGAGACGGAATGATATTGTATGTGAGTCAAATGCATCATCTAAATATGTCTTTGTAAACAGATTTTATACATTTTTAGGCCCATTTCTGTACAATAAATTAAATAGGAAATTAAGTATCTATAAATTAAATAATTACGACTGTAAAAAGATTATTCTGCAATTTTTACTTAGCATACCATACAGTGAGACAGAGGATTTACTCGTTGTCTGTAAATAAAACATGTTAGTCTTTTAAGTTAATATTTAAGTTTTAAGTAGTCTTGTACGTTGTTAATTTTATATTTTATAATTCTAAGCACCTCTATAGCCTGAAACACAGGTTCTACCTAGTTCAGGCAAATGAGCAACTGTGTCCTCTTTAATGTTTAAGATAAGTTATTGTAAATCTGCACCTTTTCATAAATAAACGATTTTATTATTATTATTATTATACTGTTACATGCTAAAATAAACATTCTTATATCAAAGGTTAGTATAACAATCTCTTATAGGTTAGCACCGCATGCCCCATAAATTAATAGATGTCACCAGTTATATTAAGGTTTGAAGCAAAATTTAAATCAATAACAAATTAAAAATCTAAATTAAATACAAAATCAAAATTAAATTAAATTTAAATACAGAATCAAAATTAACAATAGAATCAAATTTAAATACAAAAATAGATTTAAAAACACAGTCAAAATAATACAATAAAAAATCAAATTCTAAATTAAAATGTCATAAAAGCAAATTCATAATAAAAATAACACGAAACAAAATGACATAAAAATCGAATTCAAATTACAGCCAATGTCAAAAAGAAATTATTATTATTATAATATTATAAGAAATTATTATTAATTAATTAATTATTACACACTATTAAATGTTATTCTGTGGAACTTGCCAAACGAGTCGAAATGCACGTCAATGAGATCGCTGTACTCGTTTAGCTGTTTACAAAGCCGAGGGACAATAGAACTTGTGCCGAGAACTGTTCTGCGCGGAGTGGGGTACAAGGGAGTAATGGGAGTACGAGGGAGTCTAGCGGGAGCACGAAATCGGAACCTGCTTAGCAAGTGGGGACAGTCAATTTTGTTCCGGAGAATTTTATAAAGAAAAATGGAATCCGCGATTCTTCTGCGCTTCTCCAATGACACCATCTTAAAATGTGCGAGTCTGGCTACATACGATCGTTTCCTTCTGGCGATTCCGCTGGCATAAGCTAGATGCCACATAAATCGTTTCTGTATCCGCTCTAATCTCAGATTGTGCGTTGCGTAGTGAGGTCTCCAGATAGTGCTGCAGTATTCCAAGATACTTCGTACAACGGTATTATTGTACAGCAAAATCTTGGTACCACTACGCCTAAAACTAGCAACATTCCTAACAACGAACCCCAGCATTCTAGAAGCCTTTTTGATAATATTTTCTACATGAGGTACGAAGGTCATCGCATTATCAAAAATAACACCCAAGTCCCTTATTTCATTCAACTCCTGGATAATACTAGAGCCCACACGATATACACTAGCTGTTAATTTCTTTTTCCGGGTGTATTTTACGTGGTAACATTTTTTGACATTTAATAACATTTCATTATCGTTACACCATTGAAGTAACGAGTCGACATCGCTCTGAAGTAGCTTAGTATCGTCGCTAGACTCAATTATTCTGGCGAATTTGAGATCGTCTGCGTACATGTAACATTCTGAGGATTTGAGGCAATGTGGAATATCGTTAGCGAACACGTTAAAGAGAATCGGACCGACATGCGAGCCTTGAGGTACCCCTGAGGTGGTGCCATAGGTTTCAGATTGGAATCCATTGACTGCGACATAGAAAAACCGATTTTCAAGATAGGATTTTAGCCAGGTATGAAGTGTGCCAGTAATCCCGTACGCAGAAAGCTTCGGTAGCAGTATATGGTGGGGAACTCGGTCAAAAGCTTTACTGAAGTCCGTGTAAATTACGTCGACCTGCTTGCCGCAGTCGATGGCATCCGTTAACATCTCCGAAAAGGTCGCAAGGTTAGTACAAGTTGACCTGGAAGCCACGAAACCATGTTGGGAGTCACTCAAATAGAGTTTGAAGTGCGACTGGATATGAGGACAAATTAGGGACTCGAAAACCTTAGCGAAGGTTGATAAGATAGAGATGGGTCTGTAGTTATTAATGTTGTCACTCTCATCACTTTTGTAAATCGGCACAACTTTCGCTTTTTTCCAGGTGTCTGGAAATACACCTGAGCTGAGAGATGTATTAAAAATAGTGACTAAAGGAGACACCAAGAAGGCGGCGCACTTAGCAATAAAAATCGGCGGAATACCATCAGGCCCAGCGCCTTTGCGAATATCCAACCCCTTGAGTTTATTTAAAACGCTCTCATGATCAATGACAGGTGCCGTTAGTGGCAGGCTGCCATTCTTCATGTCATGCAGGAATTCAGAAACTGGTTCGCTTCGGGTCAAAGGTTTTGCATTGCTAAAAGCCAAGGAAAAATGCGAAGCAAACATTTCACATATTTGGAGACCATCAGATGTTACCATAGTTCCATTAGTCATTGTGGCGGGGAAAGAACTAGAGCCACCTCTTTTAGCTTTGATGTATGACCAGAAGCGATTTGGATTCTTTGAGATTTCATCTTCAACATTTTGAATATAATCATTATAAGCCTTCGTTGCTAATTTAGAACACCTTTTGCCCAATAATTTGAGTTCAAGTTCATCCCTGGGGTTTTTATAAATTTTATAACGGGATCTTATCTTCTCTTTCTCCTTTAAGGTTCTTATCAAGTTTTTGTCAAACCATGGAGGGTATTTTTTTTACTTAGAAGTGGCTTTGGCAGGTTGGGCATGGAACCCTATGATACTATGAATTTTGTCGTAGAAGACTTGAAGCAAATCATTGACACCAGAAGTTTCCTTAAACGCAATATCCCAGTCCACACCATTAAGGTCGTCGCAAACTTTTGCGTAATCAAGTTTAAAAAAATTTGGCCTTATATTTTGCGGGTTATATGGAAGCCAGGTTTCTTCACTCGCTCGTACCAGGATTTCAATGGGGGGGTGTAGGACATCAATAGCACTAAGGGGGTTTGGAGCTGCAGTTACGCTGCCAGACGGTAAGTTCGTTAAAACAAGATCCAATATTCGTCCAGACACATTCACAATGTCATTCAGTTGCGTTAATTTGTGCATGTGAGTAAAATCTATAAGTATATTACTGAAGCCAGGAGGAGCATAGTTATTTAACGAGTCATTTAACAAGCTCCACTTGATGTTACTCAAATTAAAATCACCGACAATACAGGTGTGCAAACCCGTCCGTTCTAGCATTAAATTACAACAATCTAAAAAGTGGTCCAAGGTACTACGCGTAACAGGAGGTGGTAAATATACCGCACACAGAGCTATTTGACGAATAGTTTTGATAATTGGAACCTCGACAACAACCCAAAGATCCTCACATTGACTTTCCCATTGAATCATACGTTTCGATCCTATCTTCTTTGACACAGCGATCAATACACCCCCTCCGTCTTTTTTCGTACCGTCTCTATCCCTTCTATATACAATATACCTATCATCGAAAAGCTCCGAACTTAAGACACTACTATTCAACCATGTTTCAGTCAATATTACAATGTCATAACTTTCTAACGATAATTGACGACAAAAGTTATGGGTCTTCGTGCGTAGACCTCTTGTATTTTGATAATAAATTTTAATATCAGTGAATTTTAACAAAAAAAAAAAAACCAATGCTGCGATATAAATGTGTAGTAAATGAACAACTAAGAGAGCTTGTTTAAAGTGTCCATGTTTTTGACCATGATATGATCTGCCTCTTCCGTCTTACGCATAAAAATTTTACCACCCCGAATCCAGATGAATTTAAAGCCAAGTTCCCTGGCTTTTACCCTTGCGGCAGCGTGCAGAGCCTTGTATGTCGGAGACAGATGTTCAGTCACATAAATTGCGGTTTTTAGTCCAGGGTAGCCGAGATGAGTGCTATTTAGCTTGTTCTCCTTATTTTTCTTGTTAAAATTAATGACCGAAGCAAGGAATTGGTCACGAAGTCGAGTGGAAGCCAGTTGTACTATAATTGATCGCGGTCGTGTACTATCGGGGTTAAGCCTGGCCACCCTATTGCAATGCAGAATATCCCTCCCTCCTAAATCACATCCAACAACCTTAACCAGGTCAGAGGTAATTTTGAACAGATCTTCTTGTTTTTTCTCAGGTACGCACTGAATTTCAACATTGTTTGATCGTGTTTGCTGTTCAAGCTGATCTAAACGTACTTTAAGTGAGGTCATGGTATTCTTTATGAGATAATTCTCTTTCTGAAGTTCCGTTATAGTCACCATCGACGTAGAATGCTCCTTCAAAAGATCTTCATACTGACTATTTAAAAAATTCATTGATTCATCCATGGCATCTATTTTCGTATTGATGGGCTGTAGCTCTCTGTTCAACATTGCCTTCAAACTGTCGCTGAATTTAGCCAGCATTACCGATAATTCAGTCTTCACTACTTCTTGGACAATCTCGCGAATGTCATCTCGTGACAACATACCATCAGTAGTTGTGGTGGCCTGCGGTGGGGAGCCAAGAATAGTGTGATACAGAATATCAAACCGAACAACTTTCTCCATGGGACCAACATCGTAATCTACCTACTCGACGCAAATGTATGGGACGGCTGGTTATTTCTTCGCGATTACGATGTTGGTGCCATGGAAAAAGTTGTTCGGTTTGATGGTGTATCGGTCCGGCGGCGGCAGCGCGCTCCTCGCTGACGTGCCCGCGCTAGGCATCAGCTCGTACTCACACATGTCTCTCGCCAGCGCGAGCGGCGCCTGCAGCGGCGGGTCCGGCGGCGGCAGCGCGCGCAGCTCGGCCAGCAGCGCGGGCTCGTCCCGGCGCACGCCGCGCAGCCACGCCAGCGCCGCGCGCGCCTCCTGCGACACATTCATATTGTTTTCATAATTTTATTTTTTTATTAAGTACTACTTTTTTTTGTTGCATTTTTTTCACATCACTGACTACTTTTTAGGCGCACAACATCAGTATCATCTGCCTAGCCTATCGACTGCCCGACGCTGTCAACTGGACCTGGAGGTCCAGGTTAGGTGTCGGACGTATATCAGTTTTATACTTCAATATGCAACCATAAATAAAATAAATTAGTGTAAGAAAATAATAATAACAAAATATGTCCATAATTAATTAGTGTGATGTTAGCCCAGGTACCAGCAGTCACCGTGGCAATGAACACTATATGTTCAGGGTTGGGGTGAGTTTAAATGTAAACTAAGATGTAAAGATTATAAGATAACTATATTTCAGTACACAAATGGGATAAAATTAAAACTAATGAGGTGAGATTGAGTCGCGCCCGATATGCTGTCCGAAAGCGTACTAATTACATTTACTTAGGTAATCCATAATATTACCTAAGGCATGGAGCGTGGTGTCACAATTACGCTGACATGTTTAATAGTTCGGTGATTGACCCGAACATGCTCCCGGGGGAGAAAAAGATGAGGTTAGTGAGTATGTAGAGTTAAATGGGTAATGAAATTAATATTAACAAGGTGAGAACAATGTTCAAATAATACTAAAATAGTTATGTAGGGTTAATAATGTTAAAAGATGAGATAAAAGTAAGATTACAAATTAAACAGAATCGCTACAGTATAAATCAGGAAGAGAAAACACGCGAAAGATCGGTGAAGAACCTCTATCTTCCTTTTTTCTTAAGCACTCACTAGATAAAGCTAGTCGCTTAGGATCACTTTTCACTGATTTACTAGATTGCCCATTTTCCCTAATTTCACTACACTCAATCACAACACTTTCTGCAACGGTGTGTGGAGATGGCAACGCAGTCGGCGCAGGTGCTGTCGACCGCTCTGCTGTAGAATTGGAACGGTTTCCTTTACGTTTTCTTTGCCACCAATATTTAAAACAGTAAGCTGCCACCAATAACAAGATCACCAATATGATGAGATATATAGCAGTATATTGATGGACGTCGTGGTAGGAGATATTGGTGCTCAAAGGTTCCCTCTGCTTCATGATCTCAAGACTTCTCTTAATAGCTTCAAATTGCCTGAGGTTGTCTGAGTTATTGGGATCAAGTTCGTATGAGATTTCTGGCATAGTGATATTTATTATGTGATTGATTGGTGATATTTCTGGTGAGATAATCTTTGTCGTCGTGCTAATTTTACTAGACAATCTTTTGTTTGAATGCACCATAATATCTTCTGTTTTTACTAAACAGCCTTCCCCAACACGCAACAGACCAGCATTGGTTAACCTAACTCCCATAATTTGATTTTCACACAGAAGTTTGACGTTACATTCATTGCAGCATAAATAATAATATTTGTTCTCTGTTGTTAACTCTCTCCAGTCATTCTTGCACGAGGTAGTTTAAGTTTTACAAGTTCTTGTTCCTGGGATCGTCTCGCATAGGCTGTGATCATCTTTCATGTGGTGAATTAGGCCTTCTGATATGACACAGAATAGTCGCAGTGTTTTGTAGTACACATGACTGCAGATCCGTGTCTGTGATGGTTAAATACGAATCCTTTCTCATGTTGATGGCTGCTAATTCAGAGATAGTTTCGACCTTCATCATCATGTTATTTTTCACAATGCGTGGTACTGGGATAAGATTGAATACCTCATAAAGATCCCTTTCAATCAAGGGTATTTTTATTTCTATAATTAGGTATTTGCCAGAGTATTTGGCTCTTACTTTGAGCAAGCCGTAAAGATCTTTAAGATTAAAACTGTCGACAGGAACTACCAAGTCTCCAGATATTTGTGCTGATATTATGCTTAGCTCTGATCTGAGCTGCTTCGGAGATATCAAATGAAAATCTAATTTTCCACTATAAATATCAGTTACTGTATCTAAAATTGAGTCCTGGATTCGTCGAAGGGTATACAACAAGTTGTTGGCAGTGAAAGCCGAGGTTATGAAGTCTGTGATCATAGTTATGTTTTGCACTTGCTGAGCGAGATTTTTATAGGAATCTTGGAGATAATTAAGCTTTTGATTTATTATTTTATGATGTTTGCTTATAGTTTTCTCCATCCTTTTCATGAGATTAAACTCGGCTTCTACGACCGACGTTTGGTTTTTCCAGAGGTTGTATAAATGGTTTTCATTATGCTTTAAAAGGTCAATATCCTTCTCATATTTTTCTGCAAATCGTTGGTCCAACACTCCGAATAAACTATTTGCAACGTAGCCTACTCCGTCTAGCAAGCCGCGTCGCCGACGTTTCTTATTCATAAACGAGTCATTTATCATAACAATATTATCATAATGTTTAATTTCTTCGAACTCGTGCTCGAGTTGTAACATGACGCCGTCGCAAGGTGTTTGTGTTCTAATCGTAGAACATAATGTTTCAAGATACTTGATATACTTTAGTAATGCCGCCGTTCCTTCTTGATAAGGATTTGTGTCGTAATAGACTATTAAATGCCAATCATCTCTAATTAAATGCATATTAGATATTTTGTCGAAGTAGACACTATTGTTTGTCAGCAGGGTAAAGTTGTAGGATGCTTGAGCGGTGTTTATTAGTGACAGAAAAAATAATGTCAAAGATAGGACCATAGCTGAGAATGAGATAGGACGTTTTTTCTTCGCCGCTGGCAACTTATCATCAACTTTTGGGGCATTTTGATCTTGATCATTTTTATTTCTTGGCAGTAAGGACAGTTTTACTGCTGGGCGTTTTAAGAACCCATTTTTGGTTTTAAGTGTGACGACCCTTACGTGTCCGTCACTTCCAGGATGCAGCGCTACTACGCGACCTAGACTCCATTTTCCTGGTGGAAGGTTGTCGTCCTTTATAATAACGATGTCGTTAAGATTGAGATCTTTTTGATGCTGTCGCCATTTGGACCTCGTAGAGAGCTGCGAGAGGTAGTCAGTCTTCCACTTATCCCATATATCTTGATAGATTTTTTGCGTCAAGTTCCACCGTGTTCTGAGATCATGCTCTGTTTCGAAAATCGTTAAGTTGGGGCCACTTGCTAAAAAGTGAGCCGGGGTCAAAAAGTCTAGATCCTCAGGATCTTCTGTCAGAGGGCACAGTGGTCTAGAGTTCAAACAAGCCTCGAGTTGGGATAGTAGAGTAATATATTCCTCGTAGGTTAATTTTTGCTCTCCAACAACACGCTTGAGATGATGTTTTAGGCTCTTCACTGCAGCTTCCCAGAGTCCGCCAGCAGATGGCCATGATGGGGCGTTAAAGTGCCACTCAATATTCATTTCAGAAATTGTCGAGGTTATTTCTTGGTCAGACAAGATGTTGGAGATTTCGGCAAACTCTTGTTTTAAAATTTTGTTGGCTCCTATGAAGTTAGTTCCCTGATCACTATAGATGTGCCCAGGAACTCCTCTCCTAGCCGACATTCGTCGAAGCGCGGCGATAAACGCTGACGCTGTGAGATCTGAGACGATTTCTAAATGTATGGCTTTAGTTACCATACAAACAAAAACTGCAACATATCCTTTACAGGTTTTAATGCCACGTTTTTTGTTTGCCTTAATAAGGACGTGTCCGGTATAATCTATACCAGTGTGGTAAAAAGGTCGGTTAGGAATCAATCGTGCTGGAGGTAGGTCACCCATGATTTGATGTTGTGGTATAGGATTATTTCTTTTACATTTGACACACATTCTTAATCGTTTCTTTGTGACTCTGTTTCCTCCAAGAATCCAGTATTTTTGTCTTATAAATCCAGTAGTCATTTTTACTCCACCGTGAAATACAAGTTCGTGGGATTCATCTATGATAAGATCTGCCAATTTTGATTGATTCGGGATTATGATGGGATGCTTCATTTCGGGATCAAGATTGGAATGTTGAAGTCTGCCACCGACACGGAGCAGTTGACTAGTGTCTAGTATGGGATTGAGATTAAGAATCTGGCTTTTCTTATTTAGTGGTTCATTATTTTTCAGCCGCGATATTTCTTCGTCGAAATATTCGTTTTGAACATGCTTAATTAACATTTCTCTTGCTGTCTTTATATTTTGCAGAGTAAGATAACACGTGCGTTTTTTCTTGTAAACAACAATGTCGATGAACTTGTTGATGTAAGCTAATACTCGAGTAACTTTCCTCAACGTGCTATATTTTGTTAATAGTTGATTAATTATTAAATGTTCGGGGTTAACAATGACCGTATTTACTTCCTTTTTTCTTCTGAGTTCTTCGGTAGTATTACTCGTGTAAATCGGCGTCTTATGAGATTCTTTAGGCTTATATTGTGGTAACCAATCAGGTCCTTGCCACCACAGCGAGTGATTAGATAATTGAGCAGCAGGTAAACCGCGGCTTGCGCAGTCTGCGGGGTTTTCTTTGGATTTTACGTATCTCCATTTATCTTTAGGGATTATTTCAGTAATAATTCTCACTCGATTCGCAACAAAAGGTTTCCATTTCTCCGGTTCGCCACTTAACCAACCTAGAACAGCCGTTGAATCAATCCAACCATAAACATGCACCTCGTAGCTCGATAGGGATAAGATGATTTTTCGCATAAGTTTTGACAACAAGAGAGCGCCGCAAAGTTCTAAACGCGGGATAGATTGCGGTTTTTTCAGCGGTATTACTTTTGATTTGCCCGCAATAATGGTTACGTGTGTTTTATTTTCTCTCTGTATTTTGCAATACACGACGCAAGCGTATGCTTTTGTGCTAGCGTCGCAAAAGCCATGGAGTTCAATGATATCTTTTTCCTGGGTTTGAATCCAACGTGGTATTTTAAATTGAGAAATATGAGATAGATCAGCTTTAATAGTATTCCACTCTAACGCGATTTCTTGAGGGACAGGGTGGTCCCAACCCAGGTCTGATTTCCATAATTCTTGGAACAAGATCTTAAGTTTTATTGTGACTGGTGCTAGCCAGCCCAAAGGGTCAAAAACTTTAGATATTTGAGATAAGAATTGTCTTTTTGTAAGGATGTCTTGAGAGACAAATTCTATAGGATGAAAGATAAATTGATCATTTTTTGGTTCCCACCGAAGACCTAAAGTTTTGGTCGACTCCGGCTGCTTAAAATCAAAGTCTTCCTTTTGAAGTGCATCAGAACCATCTGTTATTTCCGGCAGGTTTGATCGCCATTTTCTGAGATTGAACCCCCCAGATTTGAGGAGGTTGATCATCTCTGCTTTGAGCTTTTTAGCTGCTGTCGCTGAATGTTCACCATGCATGAGATCATCCATATAAAACGAGTGTTCTAAGATGTCAGGAGCGCAACTTTGAGGATAGTTCGTCCTTTCATCGATGGCCAGTTGCTTCAGTGTCATCATGGCCAAAAAAGGTGCGGCTTTTGTGCCATAGGTAACTGTCGCTAGCTGGTATTCTTTTAAAGGTTGAGATTGATGGTTCCGCCAGATAATTTTCTGATATTTCTGATCATCGGGATGTAGCCAGATTTTGCGGAACATTTTTTCAATATCTGCTGTAAAAGCGTATCTAAATTGTCTCCATTTTAAGATAAGGGTCTGAAGATCTTGTTGTAAATTAGGTCCTCGGCACATAAGATCATTGAGGCTGTATCCACTCGAGGTTCTTGCCGAGGCATTAAAGACAACTCGCAATTTGGTAGTTGATGACTCAGATCGTTGGACGCAATGGTGCGATAAGTAGCAGTCCGGCTGTACGTGTGGCGCAACGGGTGTCATATGTCCGAGCTCTAGGTATTCGGAAATAAACATTTTATACTCATGTGCCACTGCAGGTTGCTTACTTAATTTCCGCTCTATTTGGAAAAATTGAGCAATCGATTTTGTTTTCGACTCGCCTATATTATTTTCAAAATTTTCTTTGAATGGTATTTTAACGACGTAGCTTCCGTCTTCCCGCCTAGAGGTCGAAGATTGGTACAACTCGATGCATTTTTGGTCTTCTTCTGATATTGCTGGAGATTCATGTATGTCCTCAACTTCCCAAAATCGCTGAATATCTTCGATATTATTTAGGATCACATTGCAATGGTACGTTTTGTAGTTGCCGCTTAAGATCCATCCCAACTGGGTTTGTTGGGCAATGGGCAACATACCTTCTGATCGACAGATACCGTCCATAAGGATAGTGGAATAGATATCTGCCCCAAATAAAATATCAATAGGCCTACTTTTGTAAAATTCGGAATCTGCTAGAGCTATTTGGTTAAGAGTAGGCCAGTCTGGCTTAGGTAAGGTACAGCTTGGTAAGTTATTTATGAGTCTATTCATTATATATACTTCCGTTTCAAAGGTGAAATCGCTAACTAACGACGAACATTTGATGGTAATCTTGCCCTTACAGTTGTTTTCCTTATTTCCTATTCCAGAGATATAACCGTTACATTTCCGTCGCGGTAGTCTCAACAACTGAGCTGCGCTTTCCCTAATAATGGATGTCTGTGACCCTTGATCTAAAAGGACTCTCATTTTTTGGTAAGATCCGTCCGCTGCTTGGACGTTAATTATTGCTGTGGCAAGCAATATTTCTGAGGGTTCTTTAAGAAGCGATGCAACTGTGTTGCTTTCTTGCTGTTGAGGTGGCGATTTCGTAATCGTGGCTGCATTTGACCCAGATCGATGTGACGTAAAACATTCATGCAAAACGGTATTATGTTCTTTATTGCATTCCTTGCATCTTATTTCGGACAGGCATTTTTTGCCTTCGTGATAATGCAAACAATTAATACAAAGGTTCAAGTTAGCAACAGCATTTTTGCGTTCATTAGGTTGCAATTCCAATAATTTTTGACATGCATGAATTCGATGATCGCTGGCGTTGCAAATAGGGCATTGCTTGCGATTGTTAATTTTGCGTTTGGACTTTGACGATTGCGAAACCTGGTTTGTTGAGTGATTCGTTTTAGGATTGTTATAATTTCGTTTATAATTAGAATCCTTTGAAAATGATGGTTTGTTATTATTGTTGGATTGAGATGAGGATGATTTCTGCGTGGAATTTTCATTCTTCTTACGTGAAGTTTCCAGCATCATAAACTTAGTTTCCAAAAAATTAAGGAAATCTTCCAAGACAGGCAACTCTCGCGGGGATTTTAATGCTTGTAGATAATCCTCGTATGTATCCGAGTCCAATTTTTGAGACAGTATACATACCAGGAAAGGGTCCCAGGAAGACACGTCCACTCCCAGATTCTTGATAGCATTCACGCTCTCGTACGTAGTGTCGTGAATGCGTTTTATATGATTTGATGATTGTTGCTGGTTTGCAGGGATATTCATGAGATTGTTAAGATATGAAGTGAAGATCATTCGTTTATTATTATAACGATGATTGAGGATATTCCAGCATACAGGATAATTGTCGGAGCTTATTTGGAGATGTTGGATCAATTTTTCGGGCTCACCCTTGATCTTGCTCTTTAGAAACTGCATCTTTTGTGCATTCGACAAAGAGGGGTTGTTGTGCACTGCTTCGGTAAAGAGATCTTTGAACGAAATCCACTTATTGTAGTTTCCCTCAAAGGTGACTATCTCCATTTTAGGGGTACATTTTTCAATATGCGCGACGGACCACATTTTCTTATTGATGTCTTTCTTGATTTTGTTGTAGAATTTCTCGTAATGAGTAAATTGCTCTTCGTACTCGGGGTTCGATCCGCCATACTCGTTGTCGAGCTCCCAATGAAGCGAGTCAATAGCCGCCCAACGAGATTGTATCGTCTTCAGGATGTCTTCAAACTCCCATTTTTCCGTGATGAGATCAAGGTCAATATTAGAAGATGTTCTCAAGAAAGCTTTAAAGTTAGTGGCTTGCTTTTTGAAGAGACTGCCGGCTTTACTCTCTTCAATAGCAGGGGTTTTAGAAGCAGCAGCGTGAGATGCGAGGTTCGAGGTTTGAGATTCCGCAGTAGGTTGGAACGTAGGAGGTTTCAATTCCGGGGTTTGCGGTCTGTTTGCGAGAGGGTTATAGACTTGAATAGTAGTTTTAATGTAGTTATATTTTTCCTTCATTTGATCGTATTGATTAGTACTGAAATATGTATGAGATTGATCACCAAAAGATAACAAAGTCATATGATTATTATGGAACTCTGTATAGTATTGTTCCAAGGTAGCTAATCGACGACGTAAGTAGTCCGAGGTCTTGCGCTCTGCACCATCATTCTTGAAATTGGTGAAGAGCCTATCTACGGCTTCGATTAGTTGTTGTTGGGTTGCTAAAATGTCATTCATTTCCGACATTATAAAGATAAAAAGGAGACCTTACTTGTACTGAAGGCTTCTTTGGAGATCAAATGTCCTTGCGATGGCTGCAAGAACAAACCTGGAGTAACAGCGCGATGAGATGACGCGATGCTTTCTTAAACACCAGGGTCAATCAGGATCAGCAGGATGATGGCACGTTTCCGTCCGGGGCACCGAGATAGTTTAAGATCAGCAAGATGATGGCACCTTTCCGTCCGGAGCGCCGAGGTCAGTTAGGATCCACAGGATTATGAGATTTTTGGAAAGTAAATCCACTCAGTTCTGTTTCCAGGGTCTGGTAATAAGTTCCAAGCGAGACACTCACACAGTACCGTTAGTAGATACACGCGTAATGGTCCCGCCCGATGGCTCGAAGGACCAATGTTCAGGGTTGGGGTGAGTTTAAATGTAAACTAAGATGTAAAGATTATAAGATAACTATATTTCAGTACACAAATGGGATAAAATTAAAACTAATGAGGTGAGATTGAGTCGCGCCCGATATGCTGTCCGAAAGCGTACTAATTACATTTACTTAGGTAATCCATAATATTACCTAAGGCATGGAGCGTGGTGTCACAATTACGCTGACATGTTTAATAGTTCGGTGATTGACCCGAACACTATAGGTACTTTACGTGGAATATAAGTCTAAAATCGTCTAAAATATATACCAGGGAAATATCTACCGGTGCATAGAATCTGTGGGCAGTTCCCACACACACACACACACACACACACACACACACACAGCACAGCGTCTTCTACTTCTACTGAATATATCTAGTTTAAGGCACGTTTGAGAACAGCCTGGCTGCATGCGTCAGCAGCATCACCAGCGCCAGCTACTCACATCGGGCTTGCCTTGCGCGGCGAGGAAGGGCGGTGACTCCGGCACGAGCAGGAACAGCGCGCAGTGCGCCACCGACAGCGCCAGGCAGCTCCACAGCACCATCCTGCGGCATCAGCACTGAGTACAACATCGTGTCTGGCAGTGCAGCACGGTCGGCACACTCACGCGAGCCGGTGTGATGCGGTACCTGTGCGGCACGAGCGCGTCGGCGGCCAGGTACATGAGCAGCACGCCCAGGTTGTTGGCCAGCACCAGCGCCGCCGCCGCCGCGCCGCGCACGCGCGCCTCGCACATCTGCAACATTCACTAACATCACTCATCTGTTCCGCAATTACTGAACATCCCAACTGCGGAACCCTTCACTGTGCGTGCGCACCATAGAAATATAAAAAAAAAAACCGGTCAAGAGCGAGTCGGACTCGCGCACCGAGGGTTCCGTTCGGATTTCTGAAAAAGTGTGCTATTTAGAGACATCTTTTTATTTTTCCTGTAATCTTTACATAAACTTCTATCACATAGAATAATTTCAGATTTTTCTCTTTGCAAACTTCGGAGATAAGGGGGGGCGAGCGGTATTTTTTTTTACATTTTTCATCAAAAGTCGAAAACTATGCGGCTTAAAAAAAGAAAAAAAATGCTTGAGAATGTGCAAATAACGCTCTTTCATATGATATCCCACATGCCCTAGTAGCCCCACTTTGAATTTTTAAGACCCCCTTTCAGTCCCTGTTGCAAAAAAAGTATAAATATTTTTATTTCTTTCTTATTTGCAAAATAGTTGGGTAAACACGTCTTCTAAAACTGTTCCAAATTTCAAGTTGATAGCATTAGTACTTCTTGAAATATCCAGCTGTGACAGACAGACAGACAGACTGAGTCACACCGGGTTCCTTTTTTACCATTTTGGTACGGAACCCTAAAAACAGGAGAAGTGGCAAGCGGGCCAATCTGTGTCCGCGCGACATGCTCAGTATGAGCCGTTCATAGTACAAATTCCGTCTCGGCGAACTAGTGCGCTTTCGACTGTGACCGTGACAATTTATAAGAATGCCGTGTTGTTCAGTGGTTTCTTGTAAAAGCCGAAGCCATGTAAATCATAGAATCACTTTCCATATGTAAGTACAAGTATTTTACCGTATTTGTCTTTAAAATCATGAATGTGACAAAGGGACAAAGTGGAGACACAGGGCTCCGATACATTTTAACATACTGCTGTGTACATCTCCTTCTTTCTTATATCTACAGCCGGTTTTAGGTTTTGTGTATACCTCCCTGGCCAGCAGCGGCGCGAGGCACCAGGCGCCGGCGCCGCCCAGCCCGGCGCACGCGCGCGCCGCCAGCAGCCGCCAGCCGCCGCCGCACAGCTTCAGCGCCCAGCACGCCTGCGCACAGCCACGCGACAGTGAGAACACATACCCACCACTGAATACAGCATGAATGTACTGCTAGAGGTACCACGAAGGCGGCGGAGGTGGCGACCACGGCGAACTTGCGGCCGGCGGCCAGCGCGCGCGCGCACAGCGGCACGCCCAGCAGCGACGCCACGAACGTGGTGGCGGCGGCGCCCACCACGTGCGCCTCGCCCGCGCCGCCCGCGCCGCCCTCGCCGCTCGCCAGCGACACCCAGCCCATCGCAAGACCGAAAGATATCGTCGGCACGTTTACTGTAATCAAATGAAGTGGGCGACACTCTCAAAAAAAAAAATATTGCAGTAAGTAAATAAAAAAATAAAACTGTCATCATCACTCATCACTACTCATCAGATAGAAAAACTAATAATGAATTAAAATAAAATTAGTAATTTTTTAAACTGTGTAGTTTCGATTAAGCGGTTGTAATTCCCAGAAAAACAGATTGTGGACACGCCACCAAACTTAGAATAATGCTAAATAATATTTTTTTTTCTAACTTCTAAAATATTTTCTACTAAAATATTTACGGCCTGGTCAAGCTACGAACGTCTACTTTCTTGAAAAAAAAAAAAACTATTTGTACGTTTTCAGCCGCGGCGCCTAAAAATTACGCTTGAGAAAATCACTCAAATAGTTGTTGGTGAACCATTAAAAATAAACCCTGGTGACCCCCGCCAGGGTCATTAGTCATTTTAAATCGTCATCTCGAACCCAAATTTAGACGTAAGTAGGTACTAAAAACTTTTCTCACGTCTTAAAGCGCCCATTACATTATCCAATTTCTAGAGCGCTAGATGAGCTACTGTGCTAAGATTGTATTGTGTAAAGGCAGTTTACACAATACAAATGAAGCAAGCTAGCACATCTAGCGCTCTGGAAATTGGATAGTGTAATGGGCGCTTTACACGTCGGATTGCGAGTGATTGTGAACTCAAACTCAAACTCAAAGCATTTATTTCAATTAAACCAATTACTGGCACTTTTGAATTGTCAAAGAGTCGGTCAGTAGGTAAGTCAGAAAGTTGAAGCTAGTTGCCCATTCCAAAACGTAGATCTATGGAGAAGAACGGGCAAGAAACTCCACGGACACTCTTTTAAATCAAGATAAGTATTACAACATCATGGGTACATTATATTTGTTGCTTCTACATGTGAGAATGTAAAAAAAATACTTAAAACCAACAAAACTAATATAAAATTAAAAATAAGGCCTGGCAGATAAGAGATGACCAGTCTCAACCGACGGCACCTGTTCACGAACATGACGCGTGGATCAGCACCATCCAGCTCAACCATTTTGTAGGGAACCGAATGATCCAACACACGCGTCACCATCAGCGAGACATTTAAGTGAGAATGACAAACTCTCAACTGCCTGCTCCTTCAAGTCAAACTTACCTACATCATAATCTATATCTATAAAAGGAAAGCGTTACTGACTGACTGACTGACTGACTGATCTAACAACACACAGCTGAAACCACTGAACGGATTGGGCTGAAATTTGGAACACAGGTAGCTATTATGACCTAGGCATCCGCTAAGAAAGGGTTTTTGGAATTTCGACCTTTAAGGGGGTAAAAAGGGGGAGGGTTATTGTTTGTATGAAAAATCTTATTCCTTGAGTTTATAAACTTGAAACTTGGCACAAATATTTATCTAAGTAAATTATGATTTTTGTGATTTTTTGTTTTTCTAAACTACCCCCTAAACGGGAATGGGGGGTCTCAAAGTTTGTATGGAAAAATTTTAAAGCGCAATCCGATTAACTCAAAACTCAGTATTTATACTTAAAACCAAAAATAAAGAATAATGTGTATCAGGGTTTTTCGGAAATCTACCTCTATCGGGGTGAAAAGGGGTAGTCAATTTCACAGGGGAGGATTTTACTGCGTGGCTTGACTATCTCGAAAATTGGTGTAAATAATCTTTGAGTCAAGCTATGGAAATATCTCAAACAATTTTTAGGGTTCCGTACCAAAATGGTAAAAAAGGAACCCTTATGGTGTGACTCAGTCTGTCTGTCTGTCTGTCTGTCTGTCACAGCTGGATATCTCAAGAACTACTGGTGCTATCAACTTGAAATTTGGAACAGTTTTAGATGACGTTTACCCAACTATTTTGCAAATAAGAAAGAAATAAAAATATAGGTATGTATTTTTTTTGCAACATGGGGTGAAAGGGGGTCTTAAAAATTCAAAGTGGAGCTACTAGATCATGTGGGGTATCATATGAAAGAACGCTATTTGCACATTCTCAAACATATTTTTTTTTTTTTTAGGCCGCACAGTGTTCGACTTTTGATGAAAAATGTAAAAAAAAAATACCGTTCCCCCCCCCCCCTTATCTCCGAAGTTTGCAAAGAGAAAAATCAGAAAATATTCTATGTGATAGAAGTTTATATAAAGATTACAGGAACAATAAAACGATGTCTCTAAATAGTACACTTTTTCAGAAATCGGAACGGAACCCTCGGTGCGCGAGTCCGACTCGCTCTTGCCCGGTTTTTTAAATTCCAAAGGGGGTGAAAACAGGGAATACAATTTACATTTTTTTTTTCTTTATTAAAAAGAACTTAAGTAGTTCTTAATAATTGATTACAATCTAGCCTAATAGACTAATAAGCAATTTAACTCTAACTTATTATTTTACGTGAAACATTTTGTTATAACTAAGACTAGACTACAATTTACATGAAAAATGTTATTCATTTGGTTGACTTGAAACTTGGCACAAATATTTGCCTAAGTTATTCGTTTTTAGGGTTCCATACCTCAAAAGGAAAAAACGGTACCCTTATAGGATCACTCGGGTGTCTGTCTGTCTGTCCGTCTGTCACAACCAATTTGCTCGGAATCTAATGGACCGATTAAGTTGAAATTTGGCACATATATGGATTTCTGTGACCCAAACACGTACGGCTAAAGTAAATAAATTAAGTTTTAATATGGGGGTCACTTTTAGGGGGCAAATAAGATTTTTTTTTTTAAAAGTTTCGCAAACTGTACCGTGTGACATATCAAATGAAAGGGTTTACTATGAGGGTCTCAAATACATTTTTTTATAATTTTAAAATAAATCATCTTAAAGTTATTTAAGAAAATAGACGAAAATTGACCATTCCCCCCCCCCTTTTTCCGAAACTACTGAGCCTAAAATTTTAAAAAAAATACAGAAAATAGTTCTATACCTGTAGATTACAGGAAAATCTATAAGAAGTTTGTGGTCCTAAAATAACATGGTAAATCTCTCAATGTTGCGAGTACAAATTTACATTTACTGTTGGAATGTATGGGAGAACATGTTTTCCAACCGTAATGTTAAGTTTGTTCTTGGGATAATTTCATCCCAACTATGGAACCCTTCATTGTGCGTATTCCGACACGCACTTGACCGGTTTTTAGGGTTCCGTACCTCAAAAGGAAAAAGCGGAACCCTTAGAGGATCACTCGTGTGTCTGTCTGTCTGTCCGTCTGTCACAGCCAATTTGCTCCGAATCTAATAGACCGATTAAGTTGAAATTTGGTACACATATGGATTTCTGTGACCCAAACACGTACTGCTAAAGTAAATAAATGAATTTTGAATACGGGGGTCACTTGTAGGGGGCAAATAAGAAAATTTAAAAAAAAGTTTTGCAAACTGTACCGTGTGACATGTCAAAAGTTTGTGGTCTTAAAATAACATGGGAAATCTTTCAATATTGCGAGTACAAACTTACTTTACGGTTGGAATGTTTGGGAGAACATGTTTTTCAAGTATAATGTTAAGTTTTTCTTGGGATAATTTCATCACAACTACGGAACCCTTCATTGTGCGTAGTCCGACACGCACTTGGCCGGTTTGTACTCCTGAGTTCCCCTGGCCTCCTTCCGGCTCCATCATCAGATCAGCTCCATGTCACAATAATATTGCATTTGTTCTCCGATTGACATGTGCATGTAAAATTTCAGCTCGATCGGAAACCGAGAAAATGGTCAAGTTTAACTTGCAAGGTTAGATCACAGACAGACCCCGGGACAGGTGGAACTAAATAAAAGCTTGTAAAAAAAATCAAAAGGCCGTCCGTTTGAAGAAAATATCATGAAAATAAAAAACAAAAAAACATAGAACCTCCTCCGTTTTTTGAAGTCGGTAAAAATAAAACCGGTCAAGAGCAAGTCGGACTCGCGCACCGAGAGTGTGCTATTTAGAGACATCGTTTTATTTTTCCTGTAATCTTTACATAAACTTCTATCACATAGAATAATTTCAGATTTTTCTCTTTGCAAACTTCGGAGATAAGGGGGGGAACGGTATTTTTTTTTTACATTTTTCATCAAAAGTCGCAAACTATGCGGCCTAAAAGAAAGAAAAAAATGTTTAAGAATGTACAAACAGCGCTCTTTTATATGATACACCATATGCCCTAGTAGCCCCACTTTGAGTTTTTAAGACCCCCTTTCAGCACCTGTTGCAAAAAAAATATCAATATTTTTATTTCTTTTTTATTTGCAAAATAGTTGGGTAAACGTCATCTAAAACTGTTCTAAATTTCAAGTTGATAGCATTAGTAGTTCTTGAGATATCCAGCTGTGACAGACAGACAGACAGACAGACAGACTGAGTCACACCATAAGGAGGAACCCTTATGGTGTGACTTTTTACCATTTTGGTACGGAACCCTAAAAACTGTAACCCGACTACGGAAAAATAAAATTTATCTAAAAAGTTCTAAATATTGATTTACTCTAAACAATAATGACATAGGTACATACATATTACTAATGTGCTCGTCAATTACAACTATTGTTTAATTACTTACAGGGGCTGCCTCAATTTTAATTAAGTTTGATGTAATAATTTGAGACACAATAAACATTTACAACTTACAATACCAAACATGATTATATCAATTTTATCTTTTTCGAGGTCAGAAATTTACGTGTTAAGTCCGAGAATTTATATAGCCTTTGACACCCGGACCATTATTTCGAATCTACTAATACCTAATTCATCAAAATCGGTTCAGTAAGCGCTACGGTGGAACACACGTAAATACATACTTATATATATACTTACATACATACATACATAGACTGCTGAATCATAACCCTTCCTTTAGGCTTTGCCGTAGTCGGGTAAAAATAAATAGCGACAACAACTACAACCTGTACGAGTACAATCATTATACCGGATGACTTTGATAATGTTGTGGGTAGTATATTTGTAAAGTTTTAATTGTAAGACAACACTGTTTATGCTTAGTATACTACTGTTTGTTTTCCCAAATGTAATAAATAAGAAAACAGAAATAAGAGACATATTTCGTATTAACTCCAAAGGCCCATCTAATAATACCATTATCGTCGAACTTACCTCGGTACTTATTAAAGAGGATATTATAAGCTCCATTAAGTCATATAAAAAGGAGCATAATGAATTACCTACTACGACGAAAATAAACATGCCTGGGCCTCCGCTACCTATTTACATTTCAGAAAATCTAACTACCAGTACCAAACGGTTGTACGCCCTTGCACGTGACTTTGCAAAGGGAAATGACTACAAATTCTGCTGGACAGCCCACGGAAGTATTTACATACGAAAGAAGGAAGGAGATGCAGCCTGTCGTATCCATGGTGAAGACACCCTAGCCAACTTAAAAAAACTACTGTGACTAGCTCTAAGCTCTCTCTCATTTCTCATTGCAATGTTTGTTTTATTATTTTTGTGCCATTTGTTTTTTGTTATAGGGTGTTCATATCAGGTCTCCGTTTTTGATCCTATGTCTACGTACCATTCTCTCCTTTCACTGCAGCTTAAACGAATAAGGGTAGCCACACATAATCACATCATTCACATTCATATTCTACTAGATACTTATAACACTTCTGGCTGTCACTCACAAGTTATAAGATATACAGACTTCATACTGAATACAACTAGGTCCTTTTCTTTACCGTATCGGACATTAACAAAAGATATTTCTTACTCCTTGAGAATATTCCTTGTGGCAAAAGTAACCAAAATTCCATCCTGATACCCTTAATATTACCAACGAAATAGCAAATAGTGGCGATATTGAGTGCTCTAGTATTGAAGATCCGTCAACAAGTACTGCATTTATTGACCCTTCCTTGGATAAGGGTGCTTTTTCCGTTCTGTCTGTGAACATCCGTAGTATAAGAAAAAACTTTGACTCCTTAATCGTATTTCTAGCTAACATTGACATAGCAATTGACATCATAGTGCTTACAGAATGCTGGATTGATAGCAGTTCGCAGATTGAACAAATAAACAATTATTTGCAATTTAGTACCCAACACAGCCATAACCAGAATGATGGTGTTATCGTTTATGTGAAAGAGAACCTCGGCAACGTGCAAGTGCAGGAGTATTTGATTGCAGACGGTAACTGCCTTATTGTCAAGGTCAATAATGTGACAGTTATTGCTTCGTATAGACCACCCTGCTTCACGAATCCAACCAACTATATTAATTCACTGAACGAATTACTCCTCAATACGCACTGTGAAAATATTATCTTTACAGGGGACATAAATATAAATACTTTGACTGAAAACGCAAGTGGTTACACTTCTGAGTATTTGAATATGATAGCCTCACATGGTCTAAGGCAGGGAATTGATAAGCCAACTAGACTTGATAATTGTCTTGATCACTTCATGATCAAAACAAGGAATAGAATAAAAACTTTTGTGTTTGATCCACTCACAGATCACAGTCCAATTCTGTTATACATGAATAAGTCTAATTTTGTGAAAACCTACGCGAAACAATATAAAACTTCCATCAACTATAAGCAATTAGATACTGACCTTGATAACATCAAATGGGACCTCTTTTTCGAAATCCAAAATGTAGACGAAGCAGCAGACTTTTTCATAAAGTCTTTACAAGACGTTATTACTAGAAACTCTACTAGGAAAATAATCTCTAAAAAGAAACAGCCACTAAAGCCCTGGATGACCGTTGGTGTCGTCAAATGTATAAGGAAAAGAGATAAAATGCATCTTAAACTAAAAAAGTCCCTAAACAATGAAGACTTAAAAAAAGAATACTCGAATTACAGGAATACTTGCAACAAAATTATCCAAAATCTAAAGCACTCGTACTATCAAACAGAATTAGAAAAAAAACCAAAACAATATCAAAGGAACATGGAATACTATCAAAGAAATTTGTAATATGAAGAATGTCACTAAAAGTGCTTCAGAACTGTTGCAAACAGAAGATAGTCCCCATAATTCTTTAAACGAAGTAAATAGTTACTTTACGTCAATTGGGAAAGAACTGGCTAACAAAACTCTTACAAGGCTAAATTCAACCGAAGATACGCTGGCAAAACAAGAACGAAGGTCAAATGGATGTCTAAACTCGATGACACTTGGACCAACAGATGAGGTAGAGGTTATTCAAGTGGTCACTGCCCTTAAGAATGGAAGTGCCCCTGGGTGGGACAATATTCACATTTCCATAATAAAAAAGTATAAGCACAAACTTGCTTCGCCCGTTGCACACCTCTGCAACATTAGTTTCATGCACGGTGTCTTTCCAGCCTGTTTTAAAAAAGCCGTTGTATCCCCCATCTTCAAAGCCGGTGACAAATCAAAAGTTACCAACTACAGACCAATATCTCTCTTGAGCACTCTCTCCAAAATCTTGGAAAAGCTGGCGAACAAGCGTCTCATTGGATACCTTGAGAAAAACAACCTGATATCGGATAAACAATACGGTTTCAGAGCCGGACGTTCTACCAATGACGCTGTTCTAAGGCTTACCACTGCAATAACAAATTGCTTGGATAGAGGAGACAAATGTGTTGGTATATTCCTCGATCTACAGAAAGCCTTCGACACAGTGTCAATCCCCATCCTGTTGAGTCGATTGGAGGGCGTCGGCGTGAGAGGTGTACCCCAAGAGTGGTTTAAAAGCTACCTGTCTGACCGATATCAAAGAGTCCGCATTGATGGACAGATGAGTGACGAAGCACTGTGCGCCTACGGTGTTCCCCAGGGGAGTACGATAGCCCCAACACTTTTCCTGGTATATATTAATCGACTCTGTGACCTTCCAATCCAGCAAGCCGAAATTACAATGTTTGCTGATGACACAGTGCTCCTGTTCCACAACACCTCTTGGGAGGGTTTGGCACGGGTAAGTGAACGAGGGCTTTCAAGGATAACTGCCTGGCTTGAAGACAGCTTATTATCAATAAACGCAAGCAAAACAAAATACCTTTGCTTCAGCATGTCAAAGTCAGGCAGGCCTAGTCCAGATTTTAATGTGCCCGTCCACACGTTCCCTTGTAATAGAGGGTCGTGTTTTCAGTCTTCCTGTGCCTGTCCTGTGCTTGAGAGAGTCAACAGCATAAAATACCTCGGTGTTACAATCGATGACAATCTGAAATGGAGCCAACATATCTCAGTCACAGCAAAAAAAACGCGTAAACTTATATATGTAGGATCAGGATTGCCGAGAGGTGTATCGTCAGGGTTTGGAGTTCCCATTTTATTGGGATAAACAAGACTGTATAAACAATTTCAGAGTTTTAATTACAATACTAGTTACACTTTACAAAAAAACAATAGGTACAAATAATGATAACCAGTAATAATACTAGGCGAACAAACCCTTAGGTTACAGTTCGTATAGCGGCATAAGCCACCCAAATACAAAGTGTATCGCTACCAGCAAGCCAATACAGCTATGTGAATATACAGCAGTGCTGTACCAAGTAAACCGACAGTTTTGTCGGGAGCGGAGCTCTGTATCGAGTCGAATCCGAGGATCGACTTCCTTGAAACGCCGAGTGCGCGCTGTTTTATAGGACGATGTCCCCACCTTGCAACCCCTCCACGACAACTCTGTCCGATGGCGCACTGCGGTACGTCACGAGTTTACTTGATACAAAAATACTAAAAATAGGCATAAAATTAATAAGAATTACTTAATCAAATAATACAAGAATAATTATTGTAATTAAACAATGGTGATTTCACAAAGTAAATCATCATAACATGGTATCAAGACCAAAACCATTAGACATACAATTATCGAAATAAGTTGCCAAAAATCAATTAGTGCGTACACTGAGTACTCAATAAATTATGTTCCAATTTATAAGACAATATTTGATAGAAATCACTTAAATTAGGTCATAATAAGAGAAAAAAACATAACAAATTCTCAACTACCCACAATTGTCATTGACAACCAACTCCGACACGGCCAGAACTGACGATCACACGTCCTCGTGTGGTTCTGTAACAAAGAAAATAACGATCGGCCTTTCTGACAAACAAAATTCTTAAAAAGGTATGTTGAAAAGAAAATCCTGAATTAGTTAAATCAAAATGATTCTCAATAGCAGTTGCATCGCAACCATTCAAAATGACCATACTGATACTGACAATACATAGCTCAACTAAAGTAGAGACATAGTCTCCCAGCCAAATCCATGCCATGGGATTTGACAAGTCGAATAGACAACCCGCATAGGCGTCAACATAGACAACCCGCATAAGCGTCAAGTTCAACATGTAATTTGAAGTCGAATAGACAACCCGCTAGGCGTCAACATAGACAACCCGCATAAGCGTCAAGATCAACATGTAATTTGAAGTCGAATAGACAACCCGCTAGGCGTCAACATAGACAACCCGCATAAGCGTCAAGATCAACGTCCAAATCCAGGAGTCAACATAGACATCCAAATAAGCATCAAGATAGACATTCCAAATAAGAGTCAACATAGACATCTTGTTAATTCAGCTATAGTATGTCAGCAACAGATGATTCATCATCAATGTCAATATTAACATCATCATTAATAGTGACTAAACATGTAAACATTCAGGCATTTTTACTCAAAGATTTCAATAGGTACCTTTAAATTTAGGATCCAATTTAGTTTGAGTACAAAGTCTCCAACTTGAAACTTTTCAAAATAGCTTTAGTCTTAACATATCGGATTTTATCATATTTGGCACTTTTAGTTATACCCAGGGCTGTTTGTTCAGCTAAAAGCCAACTATTAGACAGTACCTCACGGTCTATCGTGATACTATGACTTATGTTAGAATGTCCTATTCCTATTATATTGACCACAAGAAATACTTTTGCTAGACATCAGCAAAATGGTTCAGCAATAAGAGAACATTCAGCCCTAGGGTCATAACAAAATGAAAGTGACTCACCAGATGATTCAACACACTCGTACATCACAAGCTTCAACTCATTTCACGGATGGTTGGCTGCTCGAAGGTAGACTGCTGGCACCTTCACTCGAACCTCCCGGCCGCTTTCCGGTCGGCTTGGGGCAGCGAGAAGCGACGTGTCCCGACTCCTCACAGCGGTAACAGACAATCTTCTTTGGTGTCGCCTTATGTGACGAGCTGGCTGGTCCAGGATGTTCGGTTTGTTCAGCCTTCCTGCGACAGTTTGTAGATTTGTGACCTGATATACCACAATAGTCGCATACTATTGTACCTGGTTTGAACCTTTTAGGTTGAGAAGAATCGTGCTGGTCAGACTGAGACTTTCTCTTAAGATAGGACAAGACACTCAGTTCTTGTTGAAGTTTTTGTCTAGTATGAACTTCGGTAGTAAATGCTAGTCGATGAGCACGGGAATCAAATTTGGAGACATGGGCCAGTACAGTAGAAACAGCAATTTGTTCGACACTCAGGTTATTCCATTTAGAGGTCAGTGAAGTGACCTGTCTACTGGCATATGCGGCTAAAGATTCTCCTTCTTTTGGCTGACTATTATTATGAAGGTTAATGACGGTAGCGGCAACAGTTTCTGAAAAACCATAACGAGAGAGGAAGAGACTCTTAAAGTCTGTCCAGGTCATGCCTTCATACGATACTTGGGAAAGCCATGCGTTAGCACTGCCTTTTAAAGCTTTAGTGAGGGCAATAATAAGAGTGCCACCTTCAAGAGGTTTTTCTGATAGGCAAATATCAACGGTTGTACTCCAAGATTGAGCATTGGAATCGGGTAGGTCTGGGTCAAAATCGGGCAAGCGAATTACAGTAGGTGGAGCGGAGTGCGTCTTAATTGCTTCAATTAACTGAGTCATATTATGGTTCTGAAGTTCTAACATTGCTCGCCATGGATCACCAACACCTTGCGATTCCTGGGCTAAACCTAATCCCACTTCTGATGTAGGATCAGGATTGCCGAGAGGTGTATCGTCAGGGTTTGGAGTTCCCATTTTATTGGGATAAACAAGACTGTATAAACAATTTCAGAGTTTTAATTACAATACTAGTTACACTTTACAAAAAAACAATAGGTACAAATAATGATAACCAGTAATAATACTAGGCGAACAAACCCTTAGGTTACAGTTCGTATAGCGGCATAAGCCACCCAAATACAAAGTGTATCGCTACCAGCAAGCCAATACAGCTATGTGAATATACAGCAGTGCTGTACCAAGTAAACCGACAGTTTTGTCGGGAGCGGAGCTCTGTATCGAGTCGAATCCGCGGCGTTTCAAGGAAGTCGATCTTCCTTGAAACGCCGAGTGCGCGCTGTTTTATAGGACGATGTCCCCACCTTGCAACCCCTCCACGACAACTCTGTCCGATGGCGCACTGCGGTACGTCACGAGTTTACTTGATACAAAAATACTAAAAATAGGCATAAAATTAATAAGAATTACTTAATCAAATAATACAAGAATAATTATTGTAATTAAACAATGGTGATTTCACAAAGTAAATCATCATAACATGGTATCAAGACCAAAACCATTAGACATACAATTATCGAAATAAGTTGCCAAAAATCAATTAGTGCGTACACTGAGTACTCAATAAATTATGTTCCAATTTATAAGACAATATTTGATAGAAATCACTTAAATTAGGTCATAATAAGAGAAAAAAACATAACAAATTCTCAACTACCCACAATTGTCATTGACAACCAACTCCGACATATATATATTCAAAACCCTGAGATATGTTGCCAGCCATAAACTGCTTATACAAACGTATAAAGCCTTATGTCACTGCGTTTTGGGCTATGGTATTTGTGCATGGGGTGGTGCTGGTAAAACCCATATGATTGAAATAGAGCGTTCCCAGCGTGCAGTCTTGAAGGTGATGCTTTGCTTAAACTTCAGAACCCCTACCACTCTGGTGTATGAGCAGGCGGGATTGCTTAGCGTTAGAAAAATATTTATATTTGAATGCTTGCGGAGATATCACCGGCACACAGTCCCCTATTTGCCAAAAACTAATAAAAGAACTGATAGATATCCCGTACCACGGACAAGGACCAAGTTTGCCAGAAAGCATTACAACAGTATAGCGCCTCGCCTTTACGGCAAATTTAGCCAGTTCAAATTAGTTAGAGACGTGAACAATTTCCTCATAAAAAAGGAAATCTTACTTTGGCTCGAATGCTATAGCTATGATGATACGGAAAGCATTATCAGTAATCTAACCTAGTGGACAGACTCAGACAACACTTACTCACACAACTACATTCACACATTCATCACACATCTCACCACACACATTCATACACCTACATCCACACACTCATCGTACATCTCACCACACACATGCTACCTCTTTAATTCAAGACAGATTATGTTCTAGATTTATTAGTAATTTATTTTTTATTTATTATTTTCTCATTTAATATTTTGTTCATTCATTTTTGCCACTATGATTATTATTTTTTAATATTTTATTTCAATTTTTCTTTTAATTATGTACTAATTCTAAAATGAAATGTAATGTATTTAGTCTAAGCCCATATTGATCCATGTAACTGCAGAAACCTCGACCCCCGTCATACAGGCTGTCCTAGTTCAGGGGTCGAGATCTCATTGATGTAACGTACACTGAAGTTTGGAAATAAATTACTATTACTATTACTATTACTATTACTATTAATAAATAAATAAATAAATAAATAGACTTTTTTTACCGTCTCGAAAAAAATTGGGTGTATTAGGTGAACGAAGTAGAACCCTATGGCATACCCAACTTTTTTTTTTTTTTTTTTAATTAAAATCATATGCTGGTTGCATATGATTTGAATTTTGATATTTTTAAACGATTTTTTTTTTCAAAATTTCTGTTCAAATATGAAAAGTTTACATCGAATTTGTAGTAAGTAATTATTGGTACTTACTTAGATATTTGTTTCCGTCTAAGCTATTAAAAAAAAAACTAGGTATGCCATATGCTTAACTACTCCGTGCACCTAATATACCCAATTTTTTTCGAGACGTTGAAACGTCATCCGGTATAAGTTGACGTCCGATGTTTGTTGCTGCCCCGGTTGTTGGTCCAACTGCGCGCGCAGCTGCGCCTGCGCAGGTCGCCGCATTAAACACCTTTCAAACATAACAAGTCGAAACTCTAACGTCGAACTTTACAATTACGTTTAGGTAATCAACATTTAACTGAATCAAGTTTTTCTTTACATTTTTTTACATTATAAATTATAATCTACCATTGAGTCTACATCAGTAATTGCGTCTTGTTTGGAACGATCTTTGACGTTAACGACCTTCTGTGGCCACGGGGTTTTACCAGTGAGTCTACGTGATATAGCTTTACCTGCCACTAACATAATGTGTGTGCTAACACGTTTCCAGACACCTGGCTGTGGAACATACCAAGCATATATTTATAGGTAATATCTATCTATATAAATAAAATGACAAATCCTGACTGACTGACTGACTGACTCTTCAACGGCCAGCCCAAACCCTTGGACCTAGAAACCTGAAATTTTTCACAGTGGTTCCCTTTATAATGTATACAAAGAGAAAGGAAGGATTTCCTGGTAGCCCGGTCCCGTGGGATATTTTCCGCCATCCACGCGGGCGAAGCCGCGTGCAAAAGCTGCAGATGCAACTCTAGCAACAACTAGAAGAGCATACCGTTAATAATACTAAGAACTTCGAAAGATCAAACTAAGCAAAAAGTATCGTATGTTCACTATTGCTACGTACAACATACAGCTATAGCTATACCTCGTTGTTACAACATAGTTAGTCAATATGTAGGTAAACAGCAATGTTATTTTTAGGCCAAGGAAAAGATGGATGGATTGTGTGAGGAATGACATGAAAGAGAAGAGAGTGAACGATAGCGTGACGGTTGCCGGCGCCGGCCGCAGCACGCGGGAGAAGGGGACGGGGATGATGAAATAGCAATGTTATTTTACCTTTTGTTTTGAAAATATAATACAACGAGCTTCTGCCCGCCACTTCGTCTGCGTTAAATGTCACGCTCTCCCGACCCACCCCGTCGCATCTCATCATTTTCGCTTAGCGTTCTTTCTGCCTTTTTCTTTTGGCTCCTAAGGGCCGTAGCGTGATGATAAACCGCCTTTAGCCTTCCTCAAGAATTGGGTTATAAAACGCAAAAAGAATTCAAGCGCTAATCTCCAGTCGGATTTGAAAAATTCTTTTGTTTGTTTGTTTGAAAACAAACAAATATGTCCTGAATGCAGTGAATGTGCCATCCTCACAGTTTTGTTCCCGAGTCCTCGCGACAATTCTCTAGTGTTTGTCGAAGCCTTGTGCTGAAGTCCTGTTCTACTGATACGGATAAGGTGTCAGGTACATGTGACAACATGTCTCGCTACCCGCGCCTTATTGCCCGGAGAACTAGACCAGCATCTCGTGTTTTTATAGCGTCAACACAACACGATAGACAGTTCCACTTTATACCTGGTTAGTTACTGACCTCATACCTAATGAATGTCGCAACAAATTTTACTTTTTCATGGTCAGAATGTAATGTTAGCTTATCAAAAACCCCGCAGAGTAAAACGCTAAGGGTGAAGCCAGGCGAGCGTAATTTTTTGAGTTGTGAGTCGCGTAATTTCAGTCGCGTAATTTCTGAATAATTACGTAAGTTGCGAGTCGGCAGACAACTCATTTTGCGTCACCGTGTGAACGAAACAGGATTTTTGTATCAAACCGAATGTAGCAGAAATTACGCGACGAACAACTCAAAAAATTACGCTCGTCTGGCTTCACCCTAAACTATCGCGCAAGGAGCCGGCGCTGCTGGCTGCAGCGGATCCTCGCTCGTGGTCTCTCCGAGCTAGGCGCTGCAGTTAGCGGTACCAGAACCAGTGGCATTGATTGATAGATGACGTCACGCTGTTTGATCAAAGAAAGGTGAGCAGCTCATTATGTTGGTCAAGACACCGCTGAGGCCGCGAGGCACACATTGCACACGCGCTTTGCCACACAGCGCCACGCAACCAGCAGCCGGACGCCGCGCGGCGTGCGGCGCTCGAGCTTGTCGGCTATTTACTAAGTTTTGCATAATACTTAATTATCTAGTACTGATCACAACAGACCTTGACCTTGCTTGACCTTCCGGTTGGAGTTGATCTGGGACGCACATCAAATATGTAATTACGTAGGTACTACATCGCGAAAACTGATGATGTCGAATACGTCCATTAGGTTTAGGTATCTTACGAGCGACGTGCCAGTGGCATTGGGATTTTGTTAAATGTTATGAACAACAGCGGACGGTCAAAGTGGTTTTCCACTGGGTTTTTCCAATAGGAACTTCACAGTGGAAGCGCGGAGGATTCGTGCCGGCTGATGGCAATAGACTTGTTCTTCTACTTGCGACTTGAACACGAACATACCTACCTGAAGAAACACACCTGTAGCTATAGCGTACCCTCCGGGGAGCACACACGTGTAGCTTACCCTCCGGGGAGCACACACGCTGAAATGTTATAATAATAATAATAATTCGTCGTGGTGGGGCGCGCTGCGAACTCTGGGGCTGTGTCGGTAGAGTTCACTTTCCCGAAACAGGTCTAGGGTGAGGAGCCAGACCAAGAGAGATACAGAAACCCGCAGGGCAGCATGTGGCGAGCTGTTGGGCAGTAGCGACCCCACGGACCCTATCTCCCGGGAGTAGTCTTGTTCCTCATCTCTGGGTTGCCTTTATTGACCTGCTGGAGTGAACACTGACGAGGAACAGAGCTCCCACCTCTTTCTTGCCTTTATTGGCTGGCTTGAGTGGAGATTCGCAAGAGCAAACGTGCTCGGAGGAAGGAAGTATTCCAGTAAGTGTTTGTAGGGATCTTGACCATCTTCCAGGCTCTGGGATTGCTCTGAGAACCGTGGGATACCTCTCCACTCCTCACAAGCACCTCAGGACATGTTGCCCCTTGCCGCTACGACTACGACACTATGTGCTAGCGACCGTTGTCGGTGGCCCATTATTGAGTGTGCAAGTCACCCCTGCCATTTTATCTGTGTATTGTATACAAAACATTAGTTAGGCAGAGGCCATAGAGCCTTTCGGCCAAAACTCTGCCTTGAGGAAGGTCAGCAAATGGTGAGTGTGAACGCGCACCACGAACGACTTGAAATTGGTGTTATGGCGCGGCTCCAACTTCTCCACCCTCAAGGTCCAGGTGGTCTTCACCCGTCCCTATGTACTCTACGATGTCCTCAACCTTCGTAGAGTGGTACAAACGGGACACTTAGCGTAGCGTACGCAGCGTGTATGATATCAAGTCGTCTCGCTAACCGCTCGCTGCACGCGACAACTACCCGCTCGTTAAGTTTCTCCCGCATGCACTTTGATGAAGCCATGAAAAGTATCGTATGAAACGTGAATGTTCACGTTTCATACGATACTGACCTTTCATGGTTTGGTTTTCGGCGGAAATGTTCCCGAACTACATAAGCTCGTGGAAGCCAACCCGAACCCGGACTGCGATCTGTTCGCTAGTCAATTCGCCAATTTAATGGTTAAGTGCCTACATTTTTGTGAGAACAATAGTATTTAATTGTTGTTATCTATCTATATACTCGTATATAAAAATCAATTGCTGTTCGTTTGTCTGGCTAAAACTCGAGAACGGCAGCCGTTCTCGAGTTAATCAAAAAAGTCAGCATTTTGGTTTTGAAGTGTTTGTCGTAGTTCAGAGAAGGTTTAAACGCTGAAAAATATTGGAAAAGTTGCCCAGTAAATTGGAAAATTTTAAATTACTGAAATTGGGAGGACAACGTCTGTCGGGTCAGCTAGTTAGTTTATATATTAGTTTATGTTTTATGATCGTACTTATTGTTTATACTTTGATTTATGTGATTGTTTAAATAAATAACGTGCCGGCTTTCGGGATGGGGACTGGGGAGTGTGGGGTCGGTTGTGACCTCACCAAATGCCCCGGTCAGCAGGAAGGGCAGCTCCGGGTCTTCTCAAGAGCACGGAACCTCCTTCGTGCAACGCCTGGCCCGATATGCAAGTAGGAATATTTGTTAAAAAGCACTCTCAGCTATTTACTAAAGCCAATGAAAATAAAAAATTCCTTTCAAGAGATCCAACCCGACTGGCTGTCACAAGATGTAGAAGCACACTATTCCAGAACAACTGTCATAATATGTTTGTCAAAATATATAACCAAATCAGAGAATTACCGAACCTAAACAGATCAGAGAGCTACCATTAAATTATTTTAAGATAAAACTTAAGAAATGGCTCTGTATTAATGTGTTCTACACTTTAAGTGAATTTTTAAATTATAAGCTTAGTATAAAATAATTAAGCTGACTTAACTAGGTATATTCATCATTTTATGATATCACTATTCGCATTTGTAATTTTATAACTTAATATTTTTAAATATTTTCTTGTTCACAAGATCTCAGTAGGCTAGTACCTACTGTTTTTGTTTATATTTTTATTTTTAAGATGTTTTTTGCATGCTGAAATAAGTAAGCAAAATATGTGGAACTAATTTTATATTTAAGACCATTTATGTACCATATTTTATGCAAAATAAAGATATTCTATTCTATTCTATACTAACTAACTAACCTGACTGCACCCACCGTTGCCTTTGGCTCTGATGAGCTTACCCACTAGCTTTGGTTCACTTACTCAGTACGACCACGAGGGCCTGGCGCGCCAGCCCGCGCCCGCGCGTCGCGCCCGCGCACGCCGGCACCGTCATGTCGCACGCGCACGTCGTCGCACGGGTCCGTCCACTCGCACGAGTGCACTGCTGTTGTACTTGTGATGAGAACAAGCTGTCAAGCACAGAGTCCACGAAGCTCAATAACTGCACTAATGTGAAATTACTCCAATCAAATGAATGTAGCACAATCGACTCGTGGGATACGGTGACATGCGCTTCCGCGGTCTCGATTTTCCGAACTCCAATAAAATGAACGCGATCGAGCCGGAGTCACGCCGCGTGCTGCAAGTTTGTGCGAACTGTGCGCGCTCGGAGCAGGCGCGGGTTAATAAAGCGCGCTTGAGATGCGCGCTGCGAACAGAGAGGCAGCAAGCGCCACGCCCGCGCCGCAGAACAACTGAACCTGCTCCTGAACAGAACACTACTAATGTTAACGATCTCATTGAATCAAATCTTTCAACAGCTGACACACGAGCTCCGCAGGGATGCAGTGAACAGTTCCACAACGAAAACTGGACAGATGCGGATAATCGTTATCGATATTCTAACTTGTTTCTGAGGACGGGCACAATTGAGTAGAATAGGTAATAGGTAAGTATATTTTAAGTCATAAACTGGGTGCGACTGTGAATCGACAGCTGACTTTTTTGTCAAGCTGGTGTCAAGAACCGGGCATAGCCATCAAATTGTAAGTACCTTTCTATACCTGTGTGTAACGGTGTACTGCTGCTGTTAGGTAGCGCTCAAGTCTATACCTGTGTGTACCCAGTGTACTGGTGCTGTTAGGTAGCGCTCAAGTCTATACTTGTATGTAACGGTGAACTGCTGCTGTTAGGTAGCGCTCAAGTCTATACCTGTGTGTAACGGTGAACTGCTGCTGTTAGGTAGCGCTCAAGTCTATACCTGTGTGTAACGGTGAACTGCTGCTGTTAGGTAGCGCTCAAGTCTATACCTGTGTGTAACGGTGAACTGCTGCTGTTAGGTAGCGCTCAAGTCTATACCTGTGTGTAACGGTGAACTGCTGCTGTTAGGTAGCGCTCAAGTCTATACCTGTGTGTAACGGTGAACTGCTGCTGTTAGGTAGCGCTCAAGTCTATACCTGTCTGTAACGGTGTACGTCTACGACTGCAGACACCTACCTGCTGTCAGGTAGCGCTCAACTCACCACATGCTCGTTTAGGTATTCTTTAAATAATTATTAATCTAACAAATTATTATAATGTAGTCATCATCACTTTAAGCTGCGCGCACACCGCGGCACAATGCCCGGAAATAAATAAACAAGTGCTAGTACAAGTGTATTCTATGCCGGAACCTCCGCAGCAGCAGCGGCGCGGCGGCGCCTGCGGGAACGTCCTGCAGCAAGCTACGTGGCTCCTGATACGGACTCGCCGAGTTTACTCAAATGCATTATTCGGTTGATTCAAGGCACATAATAATGACAAATTAATATTCATGTGTGTACATAGATACTCAAACAAAATATTAATTAATTACGTTCATGTTATTGTAAGATTGTGACGTGAATTGAATTTCTGAATTCACCTTTGTCCGCAGTTAAGTAAGTGTATAAATAACAGTGTCCGGAGGGAGACACGGCATGGCGCTGTAGGCACGCTCAGCTCCCGCTCGTGCGAGTGCTCCCGGACACACACCCGACTGCCCCCACTTGGGCAGGTGCCAGACTGATCCGGCGCACGGTGAAGTGAAGCCAGACCTGGGTAGTGAAGCTGTTCAGAGCCGTGCTCTATCCGGCCGGCGGCCACCGCTGCACCGTACAGTGCAGCGCGTCCATAACAAAATAACGTCAGACTTCGTCACGGGCCGGATAAACTTGCTGGACTAATCAATAACTTAACAATATGTTTGATAAAACTCCTACGAAAATGATGACTGCAAGAGGGCTACCTACCTACCAACTAAACGCGTAACCGTTCGCTCCGCATAAATAATTGTTTCTTTATGTCCAAAGTGTAAATATTACCTTGATTTTAAGTATTACATGTACATAAACATTAAATAAGTGCAGTGATTAAGTCATAGAGTGATTAAAACCTGTTAAATAACATTAAACCATAAAACAATAATGCAAAAAACTAGCCGTTCTAAAACTATCAGTGTTGGTTGGGTTGAAAACTAGTGTTGAATAAAACGCGTAAGTGACACCTATATCACGGCGCTTACGTCCTTACGGTCGCGACATTTCAAGCGAGTTACTACTTAACGCCGCTCAGCGCTTCAAGTAATCCACAGCTTTATTTTGCTTTGCACCGCTAGACGCCGCATGTTCTGAGAGTTGCTGTAAGCGCTGCATTATCATAACTCATATATTGAATAGTACTGATAAGTTGTCAACAAAAAGCTGCGCTGGGGTTTGTACTTTGTACGATTATAAAAAAAGCATAGAATCGATAGAATGCTAGCAATGTTCCTCAACACGAAACCCAATAATTAATCTAACTAATAAACTTCCTAGCAGAGTTGTGCTACCCAGAAGTAAGTACAGGCAGTCCGTCACAATCATGGATGGAGATAACATAACCCACAGAAAACGTAGTGTCAATTTCACTATGCGAATCAAATTCATCGCTATTTGACACAACTATAATGAGTCTACCAAATACGTCTTTACCAAATAATAATGAGACGGAGAATCTGTTGAACGACCGAATTAGTAAACTAACAGCCGAACTACAAAGTGCACATGAGGAAATTGAAAATCTACTTTGTGAAAACACTAGATTAAAATCAGACTTAGAAAAGTCAAACAAGGTCATAGACTTATATTATTACTTATATTATGATTCTAATAAATGCCTTACCCCTCAGTCTGGTAGGAAAAATAAAAACAAATTGAAGAAAACTTTAAGCAATGTATCCACACCGCTAATTTTTACTCCTACAGCCAAAACATCATCGGGGTTATCATTCTGTAAGGGGAAAATTTCCTCTATCAACAGCAGTCCTATTACAGCCTGCGAAAGCATTCATAACAGTCCTACTAAAAAGACTAACAAAGAATCTTCAAATCCTATTCAAGACCATAAAAATACAGACAAAACTTTAGCTAACAGGTTGGAATTAAAAGAAGAAATAATAAAAAAGAAGGTAATAATAATTGCAGATCAACAGGGAAGAGGACTTCAGAAAGCACTTCAAGATTTAATTGGGCCAGAATACATTGTAACTGGTTTTTATAAGCCACAAGCCCAAATGTCAGATGTGGTGGCTTCCATAAAAAGTGAATTGTACCAAAACCTATGTGATAATGATTTTGTAATTATATTAGGGGGAATTAATGACACAAGTCCATACAAATTACTAACAAGCCTACATAATTTTTTCGAATCTCATAAAGGTACAAATATCTTGATAAGTGAAGTTCCTTTCAATAAATCATTAAGTGAACAAAAATTAAAATTATGAAATGCGATTTGTTTGTAGTAAACTCAATAACGTTACGTATGTGGATATGAACTACAGTGCATTCCGGCCATACAAACATAATTTTACAGAGTATAAATGTCGTCATCTACTAAAAGAAATATTAAAAATTGACTATACCTTAAAAATAAATAAGTATACTGCTGATCTAGACAATAGAAAACTTCATAATGCCCATCCTATTATGTATGATAAAGGTAGTCAAACGGAACCACATAATGATAGTATAAGAAATAATGATAATATTGTTAATACTAGTGTTAGCTTGCCTGACACAATAGTACCGCCCAGATTTTTTCGTGTTTAATAGTATATATATTCTGCATCAAAATATAAATGGACTTTTGAGCAAACAGGACATATTTATGGTTTCGTTGGATGACCTAGCTTGTAATGGAAAAAATGCTGATGTACTGTGCTTTTCTGAACATAATATGATTGATTCCGATCTTGAACTTCTGCGTATGCATAATTATACTCTGGCTGCTTACTTCACCCGCAAGACTAGGCACGGTGGCACATGCATTTTAATAAGAAATGGACTAAAATTTAAATCTATTGATGTAGTCGCTAAACATAGCATATCAAACATAATTGAGTGTTGTGCTGTGGAGCTTACCGAACTTAAAATTGTGATAATATGCATCTATAGAATCCCGAATAGTACAGAAGTAAAAAATAGGTTCGATACGTTTATTAGCATTTTAAACACCATACTCCAAATGTATTTGTTGGAAATCTAGGTTCTAACACTTCAATAAAACGAGTTACGGGCTTTTTAAAATATAAAGATTATTATTAGCCAATTAAAAGTCAGTAGGAAGGTTATACGTCCGTCTCTATCAAGGCTCAAACATGAAGTAAGGTAATAATAATGGTGGGTAGTATTTATATAATAAGTACCTACGATATATCGATTATTGCAGAATCGACTAAAGATTGATTTTTGTAAGTAAGTAAATCAATTATATCAACACGCCCCCTCAAAAATTGATCTACCTAATTATACAAACAAAATAAATCAAAGTAATACCTAAATGACCGGAACATATTCACTTCCTAGTGTTTGCTGGGAAATACATTTCATGGTCCAACATTTGCTGCCAAGGATTAAGGAAAACCCAGAAAACCTTAATCAAACCATTTCATTAAATTATTCATAGTAATCATTAAATTAATCATAAATCATATTATTATGTAGAATCACAAAACATTAAATCAGTATCTTATTCTAAGCCCATTTTACTTCTCATCTCTTGAAAAGTGATAGCGGGTCAGAACATCTGCCAACTGCTGAACTGTTGGAATGTAATTTTATTTTATTACATTTTTTTTTAAATCTGTTCCTTAGCTAGATGATACTTTATATGTATGTTTTGTGATTGGTTGGATTATTTGCAATGCGTATACAGCCATTGTTATCCTCATAGATTATGATAGGTTTACAATAGTGCATATTAAATTTATTTAATACTGTTTCACGTACTGTATGCACTTTGATCTAATGTTATATAGTGCATATTAAATTTATTTAATACTGTTTCACGTACTGTATGCACTTTGATGTAATGTTATTTCATTACATGCTTGTAATTTTTTTATACCAAGAAACATTTTTTTTTTTTTTTTTTTTTAATCTGTCTAAAAAAGTCATTTTGAATTTACTCATTAAATACCTTTTAAAATTATTAATTGTTTCAACATCAGCACATACTATTATGTTAAAACACCTTTAAATAAAATGACATAATTATATGCTTAGGTATGTATATCTCCATTGTCTAGCAAATATTTGAATGAAGAATTTTGAAAACCTTTTTCTTTAAGTGATCTCTCAAAGACTTCAAACCAACACCTAGCTGCCTGTTTCAGCCCGTAAAGTGCTTTATTTAATTTACACACATAATTATCTGGACCAGAGATACCCTCAGGGACTTTCATATAAATATCTTCCTTTAATTCGTCATTTAAGAAGGCAGTTTTGACATCCCTAAGATGAACTAGCAAATTAAATTGATTCACAAAAGCAAGATACATCTGAAACTGCTACCGCTACTCATGCTACTGGTGCCAAAGTTTTATTATAGTCCGTGAGGTATTCTTGACTGAAACCCATTGCAACAAGTAGTGTTTTTTTTTTTATCTTAAAGGTTTTCCAAATTCATCATGTTTTATAGGAAATATCCATTTACAAGAAATTGTCAATGTTTTTATTTTCAGCTCTTGGTACTAAAGCCCAAGTATTATTTAGAGAATTTAGTTCATCCCTAATTGCACTTTCTCACTGAGATCTGTTTTGATCTCTTCTAATGAATTTGTTATTTTACATATAATAGACTGAGCACACAAAATGGCAATCATCATCATCGTCTTCATTATAGGAAATACGCAGACGATTTTTGGCCTGTTGTTTTTTTTTTTTTTTAACGTCAGGATTTTATTTGTGTTTTCTTTTGGTGAAGACGGGTTATCAAAAAGTATATCATTTATTTGCTCGGATTCAATTTTATATTATCATGGTTTAGTTTGCGAACTTTACTAGGACACTGGTGTTCATCAGATTTAGACCATAGACATATGATTATCTGATTTAGAACTGTCAGAGTTATGACACTTGACCGGCACTGACTTGGATATTACATCATCAGCTTTGCCGTGAGATTTTTTTTTTTTTTTAATATTCCCTTCAGTGCTCATCAGATTTAGACCATAGACGTATGATTATCTGATTTAGAACTGTCAGAGTTATGAGACTTGACCGGCACTGACTTGGATATTACATCATCAGCTTTGCCGTGAGAATTTTTTTAATATTCCCTTCAGACTTGAGGTCTGGCCTGGATTGAAGAAATCCAGTCTCATTAACAATAACATCCCTGACTACTATGTAATTTTTCGCACTCTGGGTTCCAAACTTTATAGCGTTTGGTTCATAACCCACAAGTATCCCTTTCCATGATTTTTGATCAAACTTGGTCTTACTGCTTTTATTATTGAACGTAAACAGTTGAACCTTCAATTTTTTTTTTTTTTAATTTGAAGTCTTGTATCATGCCACATTTCGAATGGCGTTTTTGAAAGTTTCAAAGTTTTAGTTGGGGTGAAATTAATTAAATAATCAGTACTGCGTATCGCCCCAAAACACTTTGTTTAATATTGAGCGAGCTTTTTCAGTAATGATTCTGACCATACATTCAGAAACGCCATTCAACTGTGGTGTTCTCGGAACTATTAAATGATATGATATATATTTTTTTTCTGATATCCCTCTCTCTACACAATAAATAACCTTTCATTTCAGTCGATAAATGTTTGCCACCATTATCGTAGTACAAGTTGACTAATTTTAAATTAAACTTAGCCTCGCTTTTAGCCACGAAATCTTTAAAAACAGCAAACATGTCTGATTTTTATAGGTCAAATAGGTACGTAACAAAGTATTGCGTATACTCATCAACACAAATTACAAGGTAGTTTTTAGTTGGGGGTAGGTATAAACAGTAACAATAGTCCACAAACATCTGAGTGCACTATAAATAATAGCTGTTTAACATGACTTTTATTTTTGACCTGATATGAACGGAAGTCGACTTTGTTTCATATTTATACAGGCCTCACACAACTTATCATACAGGCTGGTATTACTGTTTTGATTTGGCTGGTGTCATCAACCATTACATTTTTTTTTTTTTTTTTTTTTTTTAATTTCGATGAATTAATTTTGTTCTGATTATGACCAAAGCCATAGTTTGTACATATTTTTATTACTGCATACTTGAGAAATAGATTGACACTTATTTACAGATGCCATTAAGTCTACAGCAATTAAATTATTTTTCAACATACCTTACATGATAGTTTTATTAACCTTAAGTATTGTGCTCCTTGCTGGTCGAAAATGACTGCCAACCCAGCACGTTGCATTTTCGTTAAGAACCGCACCGCACCGCACCGGTGGTACCGCAGCATAGGGGAACACGTTCTCCAAAACTTCTTGAACGCCCATGTTGCTGGTCACATACCTACACCGTTCCCTGAAATAAATTCACCATTTTAAGCAATAGAAATTTTAATGGCATTTGCAAGACGGTGTGACTAATGAAAAGATCTTCCCTGATTATAGTATGGTCCGATGCTCCAGGATACAACAGGAAAGTAACTTCCATCATGATCCGCTTCATAGTCTGCCATCATAAAAGCAAAGCCAGAAAAATAGCTCGACGTGGATGGTTCACTGATTTCAACTGCCTGGACCGTCCTTGTCCTCTCCGTATTTTCTGCTGCTGCTGTAATGTTTGAGCTCTTTTGAAGTAGAAGCAGTTGTTTTTCACATGCTTCTTGCGGCCACAGTGATAACACTTCATAAACTGAGACTTATTCTTCTGCTTGTTAACCTCCTAGTTGAAGCTATTATTCCCTTTATTATTTTGAGAATTATCGAATTTTGTTTTTCGAAATTCCTGTCCATTTTTCCCTCAAATTGCAAAACTTTTGTCACTGGTATCACTGGACTCATTTTTAAACTTGACTTCATGATCCAAAAGCCTTGGTATAACGAATGCTAGCATTAACTTATCATCTGTTAAATTTGCAATCGCAATTATCACGCCATCATTAGATGGGGGTAGGTTGAGCAACAAATGTGCTACCTCGCGTGGCGTGGTTTGGCGGCGGCGTGGTGGCTAACAATTCGATGATCAAATCATCAAAAATTGTTAAATGTTTTATGAGTATGACGTCACCTACTCGACGATAACACTTTTTGGATTTTTTTATACGTCCATTTCACTTAACAATGCCTGTATTTTTTATTTAAATTTTAACCACTTATAATGCAGTAAAAACGTAACCTGGTCCCATAACCTGTTGGAAATCTAGGTTCTAACACTTCAATAAAACGAGTTACGGGCTTTTTAAAATATAAAGATTATTATTAGCCAATTAAAAGTCAGTAGGAAGGTTATACGTCCGTCTCTATCAAGGCTCAAACATGAAGTAAGGTAATAATAATGGTGGGTAGTATTTATATAATAAGTACCTACGATATATCGATTATTGCAGAATCGACTAAAGATTGATTTTTGTAAGTAAGTAAATCAATTATATCAACAGTATTCATTTAATTCAAACAAAAAGTTGATTATATGTGGAGATTTTAACATGGATCTTTTAAAAAAAACTAAATATTCAGAACAATTTAAGCATTTGCTAACTGGATTTAATCTTAAAATTCAAATAAAAGTTCCCACTCGTTTAAGTAGTGGTACATGTATTGATAATATCATACACAATGTAAGGGGATGTCAGGGTGAAATTGTAGAATTGGCAGTATCTGACCACACAGCACAGTTGCTAAAATGCCCTGTTAAGAAGTCATGCCTATCTAGTTACTGGTTTTGCACAAGGCGTGATTATTCGGACGAAAACGTAATAAAATTTATTGACTGTATAAAAAATTTAAGCTTTTTAGAAGCTTACGAACAAAATGAACCTAATGTTGCTTTTAACAAGTTTTATGAGTTATTCAGACTGTTCTATGACCTGTGCTTCCCAGATATAAAACTAAAAATATCTAATAAAAAACGACCTAAGTGGATAAGTCGTGGAATAAAGGTATGCAGTAAAAGGAAAAGAGAATTACTATGGAAATATAGGTTGGCACGAACAAAGAAAAACAAGGAAAATTTTAAAAGTTTTTCCCCTAGATTTAAGAAGATCACACAACTTACTCAGAAATCGCAAAATAATAATTACATACACTTAGCAAAAAATAAGTCTAAGGCGATATGGCAAGTTATAAATAGCGGTAAAGATAGGTTACCGACTGAAAGTATAATGCGAATAAATGCAAATAACAAAATACTTACAGATCCATTTGAAATTGCCCAAGCTTTTAATAATTATTATAGGATAATATTTTTGTGTTCACCAAAAATATTATGCGTACATCAAAATACTGATCGTGCACCAAATATTCCTGAATGTTACACAAAACACCCGCGCGTCCGAAACTTCACATTGGTGAATCATTTGGGTTAGGTTAGGTTAGGTTAGAACAGTGACCCTTAACGCGCGATGGCGAGCGAGCGAAGCGAGCGGTGCCGCGGCAGCGGCCGCCGAGCGCCATATCCAATAGATGCTCGTTATGACATATTTTAATGAACATATTTTGGTGCACATTCAGTATATTTGTTGGAACACAGGCAAAATTAGGTAAATGAAATGGGAATAAATTGAAGTACTTTTAAATACCATCCATTATTATATTGACCAGGTTCAACCTACTGACTCGATACACACTAGCTGCAGGTCGGCATTGCCCAGTGAATGTTCTTCCATGTTTATCTTTCCAACTACTCCTCAAGACATACATAATATTATTATGAACTTAAAAAATACGTCTAGTACTGGTTACGATAACATTAGTACAAAAATATTAAAATCTGTTTCTGTCTATATTGCACCTGTCTTAAGCCATCTCGTAAATTTGTGCATATCAAACGGCACATTTCCTGATCAATTAAAAATTACAGTTATAAAGCCTATTTTCAAGAAAGATAACGTTGAGAATATGGCAAGTTACCGACCAATAGCGCTAGTGCCAATATTATCAAAAGTTTTTGAGAAGGTGGTCTCTAATGCTTTAAATCAATACTTTGAGAAAAATAACTTATTCACTGATGAGCAAAAATGTTTTAGGAAAGACAAGTCCATTAATATGGCCATTTATGATTTTTTGAACATAGTTACATCTAGGGTAGATAAAAGGTTGCCAGTGCTGGCTCTATATATGGACATGTCAAAGGCATTTGTCTACGTAGACCATAAAATTCTGCTTCAAAAATTAAACTCATATGGCATAAGAGGGAATGTCTATTGCTTTCTCGAAACCTACCTTAAAAACAGAAAACAATTTACAGTTATTAATAGAGTATGCGATAGGACTAAAAACGAAATGTATTATGAATCTAATGTTAGAAGCGTGGCGTATGGAGTACCTCAAGGGAGTGTCCTTGGACCTCCATTATTCATTATTTATATTAACGACTTGCCTACAGCAACTAATTACGCCATGACAATGTTTGCAGATGATAGTACTGTAATTTTTGACAGTAATAACAAAGATAAACTAGAATCTGACATAAACAATAATATTGAATCCATATTAATTGGTTAGAGTATAATAATTTGAAAATTAATTTAAGTAAAACCGTAATCATGGAATTTAGACAAAGAACAAATAACAAATTAAACCTTAATATTAATCACAATGGTGTAAGTATCAATGACACAAACACCACAAAATTTCTAGGAATAATAGAGAATACATTGACATGGGGCGTTCAAATCGAGAAAGTATGTAGTAAGCTGAACCAATATTCATATGCATTAAACATGTTAAGGAGAACTGTAGGTGAATCAACATTACTAACCGCATATCATGGACTAGTTGCATCATGTTTAAGATATGGCATAATTTTTTGGGGTAATGCAACTGGAAAAGAAACTGCATTTATCGCACAAAAACGGTGTATCCGAGCCATCCTTAATATACAAAAGACCGACAGTTGTAAACCTCATTTTAAAAATTTAAAAATATTAACTTTACCGTCTTTAGAGGCATGACGAACAGGGTGTAAAGTTCACTCATCCTCCATAGAAAAGGGAGGATCCTCCGACTAGACGGGTGTTGTGTCTGGTGGGCCACTGCCCGACGGTTTATGTCGGGACGTTGTATATATGCTAATCGCGTGGTAAACTCTAATTGTGCGATGCAGGTTTGCGTGACGTCATGTCATTGATGCGTAGTTCGTATGTGGCGATGTATATGCTGCCACACGTCCATGTAGTACATCTACGAGACTGCCCTTTTTGTCAGGCGCAACCTGTCTAAGTTCTCACAAGTGAGTAGCCTGCGCAGAGCCGGTACGTTAAATTTGGCTCCACATAAAACTGCATTATTTCGGAAAAGCATATTTGCAATGGCCCCGAAGATTTATAATAAACTACCAAAGTATATCAAATCAGCAGATACCAATATGTATTTAAAAAGAGGTTATTCCTATTTCTTATCGAGAAGACATATTACTATAATGAGGAATTCCTTAATGACCGAATATAGTATATTTTTATTTTTTATGTGTGATTATTATAATGGGACATTATCTAATTGTGTAATTTAATGCTTTTATCTGACATTTCCTGCTATTTATTTTAATTGTAATTATGATTATTATTGATATTGTAATTTTAACACCTACTATTTGTACACCATTAAGTGGTAGGACATAGAGATCATAACTTGACTGTAACACCTACTGTAACCTATGTTCACAAATAAATAAATTGATTGATTGATTGAACGTCTAGCCTTATTGCGACAAGGCACCATACATACTGAATGTCAGTATGGGAAATATTTTTTAATCAATAACCCGACACTAAAAAGACCGAAACAAGATTGGCCGGTTTGTTTTTTTAAATATTATGGGGTGTTTGGAAGCTGGGTGTAAAGTCTTAAGGGGGTGATAGTCGACACCAATTAGTTTAGAGCATTTTGAGCCATATTTGTCTTAGACGAAGTATGTTTTTTTTTATTTTTAACGTTTGCAGTTAAAAATTAAAGAAAAACATATTTCGTTTATGACACGTAGGTATAGCTCAAGATGCTCTAAATAGCATCAACTATCACCCCCTTAAGACTTTGCACCCAGCTTCCAAACACCCTGCATACCTAGTGTTTATTGTACGGTGGTACGGAACCGTTCGTGTACGAGTCCGACTCGCACTTGGCCGGTTTTTTTTAACATTTAAAGTTAAAAATAACTTTAATTTCGGAAATCGTTGTCTGTATTTTAGTTTTTTGCCACCGACTTCCGAAAATAAAGTTATTTTTCATTCACTTTGTATTGTTTTTTTTTAAAGTCGGTTGTTTTTATGGTTCCGTAGCTCAAAAGGAAAAAAACGGAACCCTTATAGGATCACTTCGTTGTCCGTCTGTCTGTTTGTCTGGCTTTCAAACCTTTTTTCTCTGGAACGCGTGGAGGTATCAAGTTGAAATTAATAACAAATACGTAGGGTCTATGGTCCCTTGGTGTTCTAAAAAAATCATGCTTCTAAGTCAACGCTATAAAAAAATACGGCCATTTATGCGATATATTTTGACACTCGCAAGTAAATGAAAACCTTGGTACTTCCCGTTGACCTAGAATCATGAAATTTGGCAAGAAGCAAGGTCTCACAGCACAAGTAAAAAAAATTACAAAATTTGTTACTTATTTTGAATTTTATCACATAAAAAATTCTGGTATTACAATGTTAAGTATTACGGAACCCTTCATTGTGCGTGGTCCAACACGAACTTGGCCGGTTTTTTTTTGAAAAAGTTTTTTTATTTTTGACTTTTTAGTGGGTCAGTTAGAGAATATCAAAGAGTAAGATACCAAAGTATAGGTACAGTAGTCGGCTGCATCAATTGGGTACCCCTCAAAAGATATGTGGGTTCAAATCCGCGATAGTCCGAAGTTGGTTTTTGTATTTTGCAAAAACATTTTAATATAATTAATGTATTGTTTTTGTGAATAAATAAGTTTATGTTAGTATTAATTTTTACTTAAGTCTGTTTTTATTATTGTCTTTTTCAATAAAACTTTAATACTTCTAATATTACGTATAACGACAAGCAATAATAGGGTTGACATTTACGAAGAGGTAATCAACGTCTAAATAGACCAGAGGTTTCAAGACCGCTTGCCGTGCATAAGGTTGGAGGTTCCAATCTTAAGCACGAATTGTTTTTTGTCATGCATTATATATTTTTTTTAATATGAAGTTTTTTTTTTGTATTCGTTTATTGTATTTTTTTATCTTGTTTTTTTATTTATTTATTTTATTTTATTTAAGTAATATTTCTAAAGTATTTAAAATTCAAGAAAAATAAAATACTTTAATAATCATTTAATAATATTTTTTATTGATATAATGTAACAAAACTACAAAGAATTATATTTTACAATAATTTGTTTTGATAATTTACAGTTGCCTTTAGACATATTTTGCCTACTGAGACATATGGGTTCCTAGACAAATGCGAAAGGTGAATCAAAACTAGACTCATCAGACGGTAACTTCATTATAGATTAGTAAAATGTATGCATAACTACCCTCTAATAACAAACTATTCATTCACTGCGATTTCATAGACAGAGACAGAGTTATGTGAGTTAGTAGATTGATAATTCGTTGAAATATTAACTACCTAACTGGCTTAGTTGGTAAGAGCTAGCGGTAATCATTGTATAACCAATAAGTCGATGGTTCGAATCTCGTCCGAGCATTAGAAACAGTTTTTGCAAAGTTGTAGCAAAGTTACTTTTAATACAACTGGGGTACCCAATTGATGCAGCCCACTGTACCTACATACAGAGATGAGATTTTTGAGTTTGTAGTTTATCTCAGTTACAATTTGCTTAATTTCAAGCAAGCTGTCTGACGAACCGAGTACCTCTGAAATCGGTTATAAAAAGTGCCTAAGTTAAAAAAAGTGCCTAAGTTAAAAAACTAAAACCCGACTACTGAAAAATCACGCTCTACAAACTATGAAAATATTCTCATCTGAAATTAGAAAAAGACAGACAAATTAAAATCCGAGAAACAGATTACCTACGTGTGACTCCGGATTTTTAATTTGTCTGTCTTTTTCTAATTTCAGATGAGAATATTTACTTGTTTCATACTTTTTAGAGCGTGATTTTTCAGTAGTCGGGTTTTAGTTTTTAAACTTACTTTTTATTTAAATTATTTTGGGGTTATAATTTCGTGATAAAGTATTTGCAGAGCAATTTTACATTTTTAAAGAAGACTACTTATATTATGTATTTTGGGTAGGCTTGGACAGAAAATATGTTTGGCTCACATCTCATAATTATTATTGGTAATAATTTCTAAAATGACGCCTTTGCTTGCTTGCATGCACCCGATAATTATTATCGGGTGCATGCAAGCTAAGCCGCGAGAAATAGCTAACAATATATATATTTTTGAAAAGTGTTAATCAAGCCCTTTCATTTGATACCAAACACGGCATCATTAAAAAAAAATTTTTTTTAGTTCATGACTATATTTCTAGATGGCGCCACATTCAAATTAATGTGACGTTACATAGCCTATAACCAGCGGACAGTCAAGACGCTTCTAACGATACCTCATTTGTCAAATTATGATAAGCAGTTTAGAAGTTATGAGGGAACAGATGAACATACATACATACATACACACCGGTCAAAATTATAACCCTCCTTTTTGCTTCGCCGTAGTCGGGTAAAAAATGAAATGCTGTTTGTTGGTAAGCGCGTCACCTGGGAACAGCTGGACCGCTTTGGACAATCAGTCAGAATCAGTTATTACGGAAAGGTAAATTGTGACTATCATTTCGTTCAGCTTTTTGTAATAGATTAGAATAGTGGTGTACCTATCTAGTCCTGTTTGTTTTATTCTTAATCGTACCTTATAGTTGGTGCCATTGTCATCAGGTCAAGATCTTATGATGGGATTCTGGAGAAATCAACGGAACTCTTCAAATATTGTAGGCACACCTATAGCGACTTGGATATTTTTTATAGTAAGTAGTAGTGCTCTCGGAGAAAATAAAGTTAAAACGAAATTAAACTTTTCATGTTTTACAAAATTAATTAAGTAGGTAGGTACCTATATTTTTTTTATTATTTGGTATTTCAATACAAAGTATGACCGCCTCTGTTGTTAAAAACTTGTTGTCAACGATTTTTCGGCATTGAATTTATGAGATTGTTTATCTGATCCTGCGGCAATCGCTCCCACATTGCCAAGTACTCTCTGGTCCTCCGAGCTGTGTGCGAATGCGAACGCATCAGCATGCATCAGCGTGAAGTCTGTGCCAAGATAATTGTGCAAATGGGTGAACATAAGGCCCGAGGACATCGTCAATCAACGTAACTTTCAGAGTTCATATTATTGCCATCTACAAAAACGAGCTCAGTTCGTCTGCACCTACTTCTTACCACCCGCCCATACCATCACTGTGGAGCCACTGTAAGGGTGCACTGCCTGGTTGCATCTCAGCCGTTCAGCAGTTCGTCTGCACCTACTTCTTACCACCCGCCCATACCATCACTGAATTATCTCTCTTCACTTCCGACTCCTAGTTATTCTCCATTTGTTTTTGATCAGTTCTCCGCATGTGATGTTAAGAAAAGCATACTATCGATTACCTCCAATGCAGTTGGAAGTGACTGTATCAGCCGTAATATGTTAGTCCCTGTGCTGGATGTTATCCTTCCCGTCATTTGTCACATCCTCAATTTCTCTGCATCTAGTGGTGTCTTTCCATGCTCATGGAAAGATGCTCAAATAATTCCTTTACCTAAAAAGTCAAATCCCACATCCTTTTCTGAATACCGTCCAATATCCGTCTTGCCATTCCTATCCAAAGTCCTTGAACGGTTAATTCACAATCAAATAAGTACTTTCCTCTCTAAAAATAATCTCCTCAACCCCTTCCAGTCTGGCTTCCGTCCTGGCCATAGCACTACCACAGCGCTTCTGAACATTACGGATGATATAAGGTCAGCTATGGAAAAAGGTAATCTAACGGTTCTAGCTTTGCTAGATTTCAGTAATGCCTTTAATACTGTTGATTTTGATGTTTTGCTTGGCATTCTACGCTCTCTTAACATATCTCCATCGGTAATTGACTGGTTTCGTACTTATCTGTTCGGCCGCCGGCAACGTATTTGCATTGGAGAAATCTTGTCTTCCTGGAGTAATACTTCTGCCGGTGTACCTCAGGGTGGCGTTCTATCCCCTTTACTTTTCGCAGTTTTTATTAACTCAATCTCCAACGAACTAATTTCTTCCTACCATCTTTATGCAGATGATTTACAAATTTACTCGCGAGCTCCTCTTGGAAATCTGTCTGAGGCTATCCTAACGGTTAATAGTGATCTGGCCCGTATATGCGAGTGGAGCAAGAGGTATGGACTTGTGGTCAACCCCATAAAGACGCAGGTTGTGGTGGTGGGCAGTTCTAGGACGGTCTCAAGGATCGACTGGACGACTCTCCCCCAAGTTTCTTTTGACAACTCAGTTGTTCCTTTCAGTGAGAAAGTTAAAAACTTGGGGATATTCATAGATAAGAACTTCTCTTGGACTGCCCAGCTACAGGAAGTTAGCCGCAGGCTATTTGCATCTGCTGCATCTTTGAAGAGATTGCGTAATTTTCTACCGACTGCCACCAAGATTGCGCTTGCACAATCGCTTCTTCTTCCCATCCTTGACTATGCTGACGCCAGCTATCTTGACCTTACACAAGACCAACTCGATAAACTTGAGCGGCTTCAAAATGTGTGTATAAGGTTCATATTCGGTTTGCGCAAATATGACCATGTTTCTGAATATCGTGTCAAGCTCAAGTGGTTACCAATTCGCCTTCGCCGGAATGCTCATATCCTTTCCCTTTTGTATAATGTGCTCTTTTCCCCTTCCACCCCTCTCTATCTCAAGAAACGTTTCCAGTTTCTTTGCGACTCCCACACGAAATTTTTAAGGTCATCAGATAACTTGAAGCTCAAAATGCCTACGCATTCCACAACTTTCCTCGACAAATCCTTTACTGTCCAGGCTGCTCGTTTGTGGAATGCATTGCCCGTTCAAATTAAACGCGCGCAGTCGTTACCTATGTTTAAAAGGCTCGTAAAGGAACATTACTTGTCGTTGTGATCTTGTTCTCATAACTGTTAAATTAAACATCTTTAGTCTTCATTAATTTTCGTTGCTTAAATATTTAGTATGTATGTATTTATGTATCTATTATTTAGGATATGTATGTATCTATTTTAGTTTAATATTGTTTAGGTTGGTATTTACTATTTGCACCAACAACAGCCCCATATCATATCCTGATAAATCACTGTCCATCCTAAGGTTGCCTGGAAGAGATCGCGGAAAGCGATAAGGTCGCCCATTGTATGTTTTGAAGTGTACATGTTTTCTTTTGTTTTGTATTTTTTTGGTGTACAATAAAGTATATATAAATAAATAAATACCATCACTGTGGAGCCACTGTAAGGGTGCACTGCCTGGTTGCATCTCAGCCGTTCAGCAGTTCGTCTGCACCTACTTCTTACCACCCGCCCATACCATCACTGTGGAGCCACTGTAAGGGTGCACTGCCTGGTTGCATCTCAGCCGTTCAGCACTTCTTACCACCCGCCCATACCATCACTGTGGAGCCACTGTAAGGGTGCACTGCCTGGTTGCATCTCAGCCGTTCAGCAGTTCGTCTGCACCTACTTCTTACCACCCGCCCATACCATCACTGTGGAGCCACTGTAAGGGTGCACTGCCTGGTTGCATCTCAGCCGTTCAGCAGTTCGTCTGCACCTACTTCTTACCACCCGCCCATACCATCACTGTGGAGCCACTGTAAGTGTGCACTGCCTGGTTGCATCTCAGCCGTTCAGCACTTCTTACCACCCGCCCATACCATCACTGTGGAGCCACTGTAAGGGTGCACTGCCTGGTTGCATCTCAGCCGTTCAGCAGTTCGTCTGCACCTACTTCTTACCACCCGCCCATACCATCACTGTGGAGCCACTGTAAGGGTGCACTGCCTGGTTGCATCTCAGCCGTTCAGCAGTTCGTCTGCACCTACTTCTTACCACCCGCCCATACCATCACTGTGGAGCCACTGTAAGTGTGCACTGCCTGGTTGCATCTCAGCCGTTCAGCACTTCTTACCACCCGCCCATACCATCACTGTGGAGCCACTGTAAGTGTGCACTGCCTGGTTGCATCTCAGCCGTTCAGCACTTCTTACCACCCACCCATACCATCACTGTGGAGCCACTGTAAGGGTGCACTGCCTGGTTGCATCTCAGCCGTTCAGCAGTTCGTCTGCACCTACTTCTTACCACCCGCCCATACCATCACTGTGGAGCCACTGTAAGGGTGCACTGCCTGGTTGCATCTCAGCCGTTCAGCAGTTCGTCTGCACCTACTTCTTACCACCCGCCCATACCATCACTGTGGAGCCACTGTAAGGGTGCACTGTCTGGTTGCATCTCAGCCGTTCAGCAGTTCGTTTGCACCTACTTCTTACCATCCGCCCATACCATCACTGTGGAGCCACTGTAAGGGTGCACTGCCTGGTTGCATCTCAGCCGTTCAGCAGTTCGTCTGCACCTACTTCTTACCACCCGCCCATACCATCACTGTGGAGCCACTGTAAGGGTGCACTGCCTGGTTGCATCTCAGCCGTTCAGCAGTTCGTCTGCACCTACTTCTTACCACCCGCCCATACCATCACTGTGGAGCCACTGTAAGGGTGCACTGCCTGGTTGCATCTCAGCCGTTCAGCAGTTCGTTTGCACCTACTTCTTACCACCCGCCCATACCATCACTGTGGAGCCACTGTAAGGGTGCACTGCCTGGTTGCATCTCAGCCGTTCAGCAGTTCGTCTGCACCTACTTCTTACCACCCGCCCATACCATCACTGTGGAGCCACTGTAAGGGTGCACTGCCTGGTTGCATCTCAGCCGTTCAGCAGTTCGTCTGCACCTACTTCTTACCACCCGCCCATACCATCACTGTGGAGCCACTGTAAGTGTGCACTGCCTGGTTGCATCTCAGCCGTTCAGCACTTCTTACCACCCGCCCATACCATCACTGTGGAGCCACTGTAAGTGTGCACTGCCTGGTTGCATCTCAGCCGTTCAGCACTTCTTACCACCCGCCCATACCATCACTGTGGAGCCACTGTAAGGGTGCACTGCCTGGTTGCATCTCAGCCGTTCAGCAGTTCGTTTGCACCTACTTCTTACCACCCGCCCATACCATCACTGTGGAGCCACTGTAAGGGTGCACTGCCTGGTTGCATCTCAGCCGTTCAGCAGTTCGTCTGCACCTACTTCTTACCACCCGCCCATACCATCACTGTGGAGCCACTGTAAGGGTGCACTGCCTGGTTGCATCTCAGCCGTTCAGCAGTTCGTTTGCACCTACTTCTTACCACCCGCCCATACCATCACTGTGGAGCCACTATAAGGGTGCACTGCCTGGTTGCATCTCAGCCGTTCAGCAGTTCGTCTGCACCTACTTCTTACCACCCGCCCATACCATCACTGTGGAGCCACTGTAAGGGTGCACTGCCTGGTTGCATCTCAGCCGTTCAGCAGTTCGTCTGCACCTACTTCTTACCACCCGCCCATACCATCACTGTGGAGCCACTGTAAGGGTGCACTGCCTGGTTGCATCTCAGCCGTTCAGCAGTTCGTCTGCACCTACTTCTTACCACCCGCCCATACCATCACTGTGGAGCCACTGTAAGGGTGCACTGCCTGGTTGCATCTCAGCCGTTCAGCAGTTCGTCTGCACCTACTTCTTACCACCCGCCCATACCATCACTGTGGAGCCACTGTAAGTGTGCACTGCCTGGTTGCATCTCAGCCGTTCAGCACTTCTTACCACCCGCCCATACCATCACTGTGGAGCCACTGTAAGGGTGCACTGCCTGGTTGCATCTCAGCCGTTCAGCACTTCTTACCACCCGTCCATACCATCACTGTGGAGCCACTGTAAGGGTGCACTGCCTGGTTGCATCTCAGCCGTTCAGCAGTTCGTCTGCACCTACTTCTTACCACCCGCCCATGCCATCACTGTGGAGCCACTGTAAGGGTGCACTGCCTGGTTGCATCTCAGCCGTTCAGCAGTTCGTCTGCACCTACTTCTTACCACCCGCCCATACCATCACTGTGGAGCCACTGTAAGGGTGCACTGCCTGGTTGCATCTCAGCCGTTCAGCAGTTCATCTGCACCTACTTCTTACCACCCGCCCATACCATCACTGTGGAGCCACTGTAAGGGTGCACTGCCTGGTTGCATCTCAGCCGTTCAGCAGTTCGTCTGCACCTACTTCTTACCACCCGCCCATACCATCACTGTGGAGCCACTGTAAGGGTGCACTGCCTGGTTGCATCTCAGCCGTTCAGCACTTCTTACCACCCGCCCATACCATCACTGTGGAGCCACTGTAAGTGTGCACTGCCTGGTTGCATCTCAGCCGTTCAGCACTTCTTACCACCCGCCCATACCATCACTGTGGAGCCACTGTAAGGGTGCACTGCCTGGTTGCATCTCAGCCGTTCAGCACTTCTTACCACCCGCCCATACCATCACTGTGGAGCCACTGTAAGGGTGCACTGCCTGGTTGCATCTCAGCCGTTCAGCAGTTCGTCTGCACCTACTTCTTACCACCCACCCATACCATCACTGTGGAGCCACTGTAAGGGTGCACTGCCTGGTTGCATCTCAGCCGTTCAGCATTTCCGTGACGACGATACAGTCTTACCCTTCTCGTATCAGCCCTAAATCCAAACCGGAACTTATCGCTAAATAAAATGTTATCCCATTATTCCTGGGTCCATGTCAAGTGTTCCCTACACCATTCGTTTCGACGGCCGCGTTTCCCATGGTGTTTAGGCGGGCACTATAGGGCATCGTGCTCGTAGGCCGTATCCGTGCTGTTTCTGATGGTTTGGTGGCCAACAACAATAAATGCCGCTTGAGAATTGTAGCTTTAAACCTATCTCTCGGGAGCTTAACATCGGCTGACGCCTTGCAGCCAGTTGTATATATGGGTCCTGTCGAGCGGTTGTACTACTTCCACGTCCTGGGTGCTACTCAGCAGGATCCCCTATAATTGTAGCTTTAAACCTATCTCTCGGGAGCTTAACATCGGCTGACGCCTTGCAGCCAGTTGTATATATGGGTCCTGTCGAGCGGTTGTACTACTTCCACGTCCTGGGTGCTACTCAGCAGGATCCCCTATAATAACGTAACGCAGCCTAAGATGACAAATCACGTTCCTATTGACACCAAAATGCCGAGATACCTGGAACTGATTTCATCAGCAGTGAAATTGCCCTTTCGGCCGCCATGGCAATGCGTCGCTCCATGACAAAAAAAACCGGTCAAGAGCGAGTCGGACTCGCGCACCGAGGGTTCCGTTCCGATTCCTGAAAAAGTGTGCTATTTAGAGACATCGTTTTATTTTTCCTGTAATCTTTACATAAACTTCTATCACATAGAATTATTTCAGATTTTTATTTTTGCAAACTTCGGAGATAAGGGGGGGAACGGTATTTTTTTTTACATTTTTCATCAAAAGTCGAAAACTATGTGGCCTAAAAAAAAATTAAAAAATGTTTGAAAATGTGCAAGCAGCGCTCTTTCATATGATACCCCACATGCCCTAGTAGCCCCACTTTGATTTTTTAAGACCCCCTTTCAGTCCCTGTTACAAAACAAAATACTTATAAATATTTTTACTTCTTTCTTATTTGCAAAATAGTTGCGTACCTAAGCGTCATCTAAAACTGTTCTAAATTTCAAGTTGATAGCATTAGTAGTTCTTGAGATATCCAGCTGTGACAGACAGACAGACAGACAGACTGAGTCACACCTTAAGGGTTCCTTTTTTACCATTTTGGTACGGAACCCTAAAAATGACTTACCGCTCTTTTTTTTCAAAAACTGTAGTAAGTATCTCAAAATTATAAAGTGAGATAAATGGGGCAACTCCACTGACAGAGACATTGCTTTTAAGGGCGAGCGCGCACTGCGGTGCGTTTCCGGTAGTTCTGCCGCACTGGGCGGGGCCTACAGTAACAAAACGCATGACCGCAGTGCGCGCACTTCAAAGACATTCCATACTTCACAGATTATGCGGTAGAAAAACGCACCGCAATGCGCGCTCGCCCTAAAGCTCAGAAGAAATGCTTGCGATCATTGACCAAATTACTTGTCTTTCAAAAGCTGGAAAAGCAGAACGCAGCAAAATGCCAACGAACTGCAACGAACGAACGCTACTTTCTTTGACTAACTAATGACAATACCTGTCAATGTCAATGTCGTTGTCGTCCAATGACATGTCGTCTTAAAGCGTTCCATTTACATGCATCATACATTCACAAAATTATTTATTTGCACCATAATTTGTGTAAATAGCAGTATTCCGTAGCTCAGCGCACCTTATTTATTAAGATGAGATATGAAACTAATCTGATAGGTTGAGAATTTATGTTGTTTACGATCAGAACAGAATCCCTCTTTTTATGTTTGAAATGTCATGTTTTGTCAGAATGTGCAATGAAACGTTTTCGCCAGCACGGAAGTTCACGGAACGGAACAATAAATAATTTGGTAATAATTGCAATGATTGTGAATTCGTGATCGGAACCCGAACATAAAATTAAGTGCTACAAATGTGACCTCGAGATTAAGCGGACTAATTGATGATAAAGATCGACGCGATGTGTTAATTAACAAAGAGTGCCTATACTTGGTCACGACTACACGACGGATGCGGAGTACTGCAGTCGGACAGTCAGTCGCTCAGTCCGGGGTCGTGTAGTCAGACACGTCAGTGCAGCGCGAGGTCGCTGCTCACACACAAGATGCTGTCGCGCTACGTAGTGTCGCAGGTGAAGCACAACTCGTACTTCCTGGTGGGGCTGGCGCTGGGCCTGTGGGTGTCGCTGGCGCTGGTGCCGCTGGACGAGGCCCCGGCGGCGGCGTGCGAGGCCGCGCTGGGCGCCGCGCCCGCGCCCGACGAATACGAGCCGCAGCGCGAGGAGCGGCCGCTGGGTCCGGCCGGCCGCGCCGCCGGCCGCAGCGTGCAGCGCCCGCGCTACTACAGCACCGAGCTCGGCATGAGAGGTACCCCGCACTGCCCGCCGCTGGCGGTAACGATCGCGATGCGGTCCCACCACACTTGAAATCAACAGCTGATTGTTTCAGGATCCCTACTCACAGGAGTGCTCAGTTCTGAAGAAGCTCTCAAGAGCCAAATAGCGGCACTGAACCACACCACGGCACGTTTGCAGCCCGCACTGAAGTTCTTCATCACGGCCAGTGCCATGAGCTCTGTGCCGGGACTAGCCAACGTTGTGGGCTTCACCGACACACGAGAGATGCTGAAACCATTCCATGCACTCAAGTATTTAGCCGATAACTATTTGGAGGAGTACGACTTCTTCTTCCTAGTGTCTGACACTGCATTTGTGAACGCTCGTCGCCTGACGGAGCTGGTGTCACAGCTGAGTGTCAGTGAGGACGTGTACATGGGCACTGTGGCTGAAGATGACAGCCATTACTGCACACTTGGTAACTTTTTATTTTTATTAGAATCTCCCGTACACCTCTCATTACAGGTGTACATACATACATACATATGAAATGAACCCGATGCGACGCTGCAGTCATTTACAAGTCTATACTAACTTTTAACAATTCATATCTACATCTATATCTATAAAAATCAACGCCACTTTTCATTGTATTTTGTTGTAATTTTATAACTGAAGAACGGCTGGGCCGATTTAGCTGATTTTGGTTTTGAAATGTTTTTTTGATGTAGTCCAGGGAAGGTTTAAATGATGAGAAAAATTGGAAAATTTGCCGGGATAATTGGAAAATTGTGGAAAACTGAAAGTGGATTTTTTAAGGGAATATTGAAATTGGGACAGGACAATGTCTGTCGGGTCAGCTAGTCTATACTATAATAATAATATTATAAAGAGGAAAGATTTGTTTGTTTGTTTGTTTGTATTGAATAGGCTCCGAAACCACTGGCCTGATTTAAAAAAATCTTTCACCGTTGGGAAGCTACACTATCACCGAGTGACATAGGTTATATTATATTTTCAAAAAAATTAGGGATCCTTACTAAAACTTCAATAATGTAACCCGAGGCGTACAAAATTTACCTAAAAAATTCCTTACATCGCGTGCGCTGCGAAAACTATTGATGATAGAACAAAATAATGTACTACGACTTTGCAGAACAGTTATCTACAAAAAGTGTCGCGACAGCATATGTCTATCTATTATAATTATGTCAGAATAAGAAGTTTACTTTTATTTTAAAAATTTAATTGAAATGCCGGCGCTAGAAAAGGTTCTTTATTTGTCCTTGGTATTAATCCTTATCAAAATAAATTACTTCATATTCAAGAATGTTTCAATAGTTTTATATAACTTTTTGAATTATTCAATTCGGACATTCCATTCGAAAGATATCATGAGTTTAAAAATGTAAGTATTAGAAAAAAAGTCGCGTGGTCGCCGCTCACCCTGCTCGGCTAGCTAGGCAGCACCACCTGGAGTGGTAAGGAGGCTGAGGGTAGTGGCTGGTGAGGGTGTGGAGAGGAGGGAGTGAGGGTAGAGGGGGAGGTGTTGGTGAAAGAGAGGTGAAGGGGAGAGGGAGAGGAAGAGGGGGTTGCGGTGAAAGGGGTTTGAGAGGGGGTTGGGGGAGGTTAGCAAAGAAGTGATAAGGTGAGGGTGGTGAGAGGGGGAGGGACACATACACTTTTTTTTGTTTGTTTGAACGCGCTAATCTCTGGAACTACCAGTTGGACTTTAAAAAAATCTGTTTAAGTCCTAAGGAAGCCTATAGTGGGTGCCGAACAAAAACAAAAAAAATGAGAAAGTACGCTAAGCGAAAACGAAGCAATAGCGCAGGCAGGCAATGCGATGCGACGGGGTGGGTTGAAGGAACTAGAAATTTCACGCGGAGGAAGTCCCGTGCAGAAACCATTTTATAAATGCAAAAGTACGCACGGCTACAGATCAAGCTATACATTTCCAGTATAAGCTGATCTCGCATTTTATATAATTTCCTTACAATGAGAGGTCAGTGTAAACTGGAAATGTATAGCTTGATGTGTAGCCGTGTGTACCTCGGAATGTTAACGGCTGAGCGAATTTGGATGAAAGGGATAGAGATAGACCATTGACCTGGGTTAGCACCCTTACACACCCTGCACCTTAGCACATAGGATACTTTTTATTCCGGTAGTACGTTCCAGTGCGACAATTTCCGACATCCACGCAGGCGAAGCCGCGGGCAACAGCTAGTAATTGTATAAAAATCAATTGCCATGCATGTCTTGCAAAAACTCTAAAATGGCTGAACCAATTTGAATTATATTTTCCAACATCATCACATCATTAATTTGTAAAATTATGATAAGTAGTTTAGAAGTCTGGAGGGAATAGATGAGCATACATATCCACATACATACTGGTCAAAATGATAGCCCTCCTTACTGTTACGTTGTTCGTTACAGTCGGGTAAAATATGTACATATTAATTGAAGGCAAAAGCGCCAGGTAGGCCCCAAAATTAAAATGTTGTTATGTTTTTTGTGAATTGCAAGTCAGTATTAGGTTGTATGTCGATGAAAATACGATTCGCGACTGTAACAAGTATGTTTTTACAGAATTACAATAATTAAAATCATCAATACAGCTCCTTAAGAATTAAGTAATCCTATTGAATTACTACTTTATTAATCTTGTATGTACACCCACCCTTAACAGATGTCACGTAAGGCCGCAATACTGTTAAAGGTGCGGTGGTACATGTAGCTATGTGATAAGTTACGGGAACCTACTAAGACCTACAAGCCTAACGGTACCTACGACCCTAAGCCCTATAAGCCCTACAGCCCTAACCTACCATATACCTAATATGTGATAAATAAATATATAAATAAATTCAGGATGTCTGCACCGTGCGACCTAAGGTAACAGACGGACAGTAGACAGGAATCCAGGGTGCGGGAAGGGTACACTCACTGCCAGTCCCGCAGACTCACGAGACTGATCAGAGATGGCTAAAGGTGTCTTGGCCACAGTGAGGGGAAATGAGACAAGAATATAAAATTCTAATCTGATTTATTTGCATAAAGATTCCGCTTATATACTATTTTTACCTAACACACACTATTGCACAAAATCTTTGTGTTTCGTGCGTGTTAGATGCAACGAAATCACTTATTTTTATCTGGGCCGCGTGCTGAGTCAATGTCCAAAGGTAGCATTGAACATTGTAATTTGAGGATGTACTAACATAGGGAGTTGTATTACTGATATGTAATTATAATTCTTTAAATACATATTATTTGTTACGGTCGCAAATCATACTTTAATCAACATACAACTTGCAAATTGCAAAAAACTTAAGAAGATTTGAATGTCGCGGATTACCCTGACGCCTTCCTCTTTACCAAAATTAAACAATGGAGGAGGGATCGCCGAGCCGAGTGGCGTGAGAATCGCAGAGTTACCAATACGAGCGCGTGGCGACGCGGCGCCGGCTGCTGCGCGGCGCCAGGGGCTAGTGTTGCATTGAGCTGGTCGTGTGCGCAGAGGGCGGCGTGCTGCTGTCGAACTCGGTGCTGCGCGCCGTGCACGCCGAGCTGGACTGGTGCGTGCGCAACTCCTACTCGCCGCACCACCACGAGAACATCGGGCGCTGCGTGCTGCACGCCGCGCGCCGCGCCTGCGCGCCCGCCGCGCAGGGCGAGCGCTACGCCGCCGTGCGCGCTCCCGGCGCCGACGCGCCGCCGCCGCTCACGCCCGACCTGGCCGACGCCGTCACCGTGTACCCCGTCACCAAGGCGGACTCCTTCTACACGCTGCACGCCTACGTGTCGCGGGTGAGTGGCCGCGCCGACAGCGACCTGCGTGCGCGAGGCGGCGGCTGACGTGAGCTCTGCGCAGGTGCACCTGGAGCGGGACCGCGCGGAGGTGACGCGGCTGCGCGCGGCGCTGTGGCGCGGCGCCGCCAAGCACCCGCCGCACTACCGCAACGCCACGTGGCCGGCCGGCCTGCGCGCCGACCCCGGCCTGGCGCCGCCCACGCCCGACTCCCGGTGAGTGCCTAGCCCCGCGCCGGCGGCGCGCCAGTGAGCGGCGAGTGTGACGTGTCGAGTGTTGCAGGTTCGACCACCTGCGCTGGGTGTCGTTCAACGCGACGCACGCGTTCTTCCCGGACGACCACCACGAGGTGGCGCTCATCGCCGGCGCCGACCGTGAAGCGCTCGACGTGAGTACACACACCGATAGAGTTCAGTAGCGCCGGGGTCCGAGCAGGGCGGCAGTAACGCGTGTGTGTCGCAGCTGGTGCTGGAGGCGGCGCGCGCCTGGGGGCTGCGGCGCTGGCCGGGCGCCACGGCCGTGCGCGTGCTGGAGGGCGCGTGGCGCTGGGAGCCGGCGCGCGCGCTCTCCTACCGCCTGCTGCTGCGCGTGGCGGCGCCGGGCGGCGCGCGCCTGCGCCTGCTGGACGTGGTGCGGCCGCTGGGCGCCGCGCGCTTGGTGCCGGTGCGCTACGTCACGGAGAGCGCGCGCGTCACGCTGCTGCTGCCCGTGCCGGCCGCGCACGCGCGCCTGGCCGACGTGCAGGCCTTCCTCGCGCGCTACGAGACCGTGTGCCTCAACCAGGACAAGAACACCGCGCTCATTGTGGTAAGCACCACCTTCATACTATTCCTATCGCCGCTGTACACTCCTGTCCGAGTGCTCTCGCTGTCGCGAGCAAGAGGCTTCAGCCCGAGAGCGGCCACGTACACTCTCGCCTAGTTCAGTTGAAGTTGTGAGCCCCGAGAGCGGCCACGTACACTCTCGCCTAGTTCAGTTGAAGGTGTGAGCCGCGAGAGGTTTCAGCCCGAGAGCGGCCACGTACACTCTCGCCTAGTTCAGTTGCAGCTTTGAGCCGCGAGAGGCTTCAGCCCGAGAGCGGCCACGTACACTCTCGCCTATTTCAGTTGAAGTTGTGAGCCCCGAGAGCGGCCACGTACACTCTCGCCTAGTTCAGTTGAAGCTGTGAGTCGCGAGAGGCTTCAGCCCGAGAGCGGCCACGTACACTCTCGCCTAGTTCAGGTGAAGCTGTGAGCCGCGAGAGGCTTCAGCCCGAGAGCGGCCACGTACACTCTCGCCTAGTTCAGTTGAAGCTGTGAGCCGCGAGAGGCTTCAGCCCGAGAGCGGCCACATACACTCTCCCCTAGTTCAGTTGAAGTTGTGAGCCCCGAGAGCGGCCACGTACACTCTCGTCTAGTTCAGTTGAAGCTGTGAGCCGCGAGAGGCTTCAGCCCGAGAGCGGCCACGTACACTCTCGCCTAGTTCAGTTGAAGCTGTGAGCCGCGAGAGGCTTCAGCCCGAGAGCGGCCACATACACTCTCCCCTAGTTCAGTTGAAGTTGTGAGCCCCGAGAGCGGCCACGTACACTCTCGCCTAGTTCAGTGGCAGCTGTGAGCCGCGAGAGGCTTCAGCCCGAGAGCAGCCACGTACACTCTCGCCTAGTTCAGTGGCAGCTGTGAGCCGCGAGAGACTTCAGCCCGAGAGCGGCCACGTACACTCTCGCCTAGTTCAGTTGAAGTTGTGAGCCCCGAGAGCGGCATGGGAGGCCGTCACCTCCTTCTGCGATGGGAGGCCGTCACCTCCTTCTGCGAAGCAGTGATGCTCGCGAAGGAGGAGGCGGAACGCGTGAGGGAGAGGCAGCCTCACGCCCTCAGTCGCCGCAGGAGACGCCCTGGGCGGCGGGAATCGCACGGCGATTTCCGGCCACCGTAGGCGCGGGCCTGCGGACGGTGAGCAGCGGGTAGCTCCCCGTCCGGTAAGGACCAGGCCCGAGTCGACGGCGCGTTGTGTTCCACGCGCGCCTCAAAGAGATGTCAGCAAGTGACGGGGTCCAATAGGGCCGACGCCGCTGGGGTCGCGGGTTGTCCGAAGGGGTTACCGCGGCCCTGGCATAGGCAACTGAAGGAACACGGGTGGGTTTTAGTCAGTAAAAGTCTGACACGCCCTTCCGCTCCACCCAGAGCGGGAGAAGTTATTTGATGATTTCCCACCGTCAAAAAAAAAAAAAAAAAAAAAAGCCCCGAGAGCGGCCACGGACACTCTCGGCTAGTTCAGTGGCAGCTGTGAGCCGCGAGAGGCTTCAGCCCGAGAGCAGCCACGTACACTCTCACCTAGTTCAGTGGCAGCTGTGAGCCGCGAGAGGCTTCAGCCCGAGAGCAGCCACGTACACTCTCGCCTAGTTCAGTGGCAGCTGTAAGCCGCGAGAGGCTTCAGCCCGAGAGCGGCCACGTACACTCTCGCCTAGTTCAGTTGAAGTTGTGAGCCCCGAGAGCGGCCACGGACACTCTCGGCTAGTTCAGTGGCAGCTGTGAGCCGCGAGAGGCTTCAGCCCGAGAGCGGCCACGTACACTCTCGCCTAGTTCAGTTGAAGTTGTGAGCCCCGAGAGCGGCCACGGACACTCTCGGCTAGTTCAGTGGCAGCTGTGAGCCGCGAGAGGCTTCAGCCCGAGAGCAGCCACGTACACTCTCGCCTAGTTCAGTGGTAGCTGTGAGCCGCGAGAGGACGGACGCCACGGACGGCGGAGACATTGAACTAGCTGCTGGCGTTGCTCTGTGTGCCAGCAGTTATTAGTTTATTACTTATTATAGTTAAAAGTAAGTTTAAAAAGTAAAACCCGACTGCTGAAAAATCCACGTCTAAAAAGTATGCAACAAGAATATATTCTCATTTGAAATTAAAGAAACCGGCCAAGTGCGTGTCGGACCACGCACAATGAGGGGTTCCGTAGTTGAGAAGAATTTATCCCAAAAACAAACTTGACATTGTAATCCCAAAAAAAAAAAAATTTATGCGATTAAATTGAATTAACAATTTTCGAGTGGGTAAGTATAAAAAATAAAAAGTGGTGCATAGGGCATCAAAAAATTCGTCCGCATCGCTGTCAGTGGGAAAAGTGCCCAAAAGGCTGGTGGCATTGCCACGCTGGATGGCAATGCTAATTCTTTGGGCTAAAAATAGGCCAGCCTTCTGGTCTCGTGTGGAGTCGACCAACCGCTTGGCGATGTCCCGAAATACTCGATGAGCACTCGGACCCCAAGGCCCTAGTGTTTCAACCCCAAACGGCTCAAACATATAGCTCCCAACAAGGTTGTTATATTTGCGCCGTTTGAGGTTTTCTGCACCTGCAGCAGCCGCTCCAACACAACACGCCGTGCTAGGAAGATGGGATGGCGCGAGGGTGTCGACACAGGTTGCATCCCACACCAAAGGCCTACCCAACTTCCAAGGCATTATGGTCATTCCGTCTGGTCTCTTGCCATCGTCGCGCGCCAAGCCATTGGGTTCTAAAACAGCTGGCACCCCGGCGGTGACAAGAGCCCGACGGATGATGTCGTTAATGCTGGCGTGCCGTGCCATCCGGCCAGCGCTTTTGCTGCAGGATAGGCCATGGTGTCCGAGGCAGTCGACTCCTTCACCGCACTGACAGCGATGTGGAGCCCCGCAAGGAGCCCCCAAACGCAAACATGTAGCGAGCCGGAATGTGGTGTCACACAGCATAGTGCCTATGTTGGGTGACGGTAGCGCCTGAAGCCAGAGGCCCGACTCCCACTCACCCACAGCCAGCAGGCGGGCACGCTCTGCAGTATTGGTGGACGTATTAATAAGATTATACCGTACCAACCTACAGAGCGGCTCATCCCACTGTCTCTGGGAAGACGGCTTCTCGGGCTGAACCGTATCCGGGCAAGCCACTTTCCAGGCGTTCACCGCATCGGACAAACACGGCACTTCAGAGTCAACCTGAGAAGAGGCTAAGATTCTTGTGGTTAACTCTTCGGTGCCGTGGACCGAGGACAGGAACGCCGGTAAGCTTACACTAGAAATTTTGCGGACGCCGAGCCCACCAAATTTATTTACAATTTTCGGACTTTTTCCTTTACTTATGCTGTGAGACCTTGCTTCTTGCCAAATTTCATGATTCTAGGTCAACGGGAAGTACCCCATAGGTTTTGATTCACTTGCGAGTATCAAAATATGTCGCGTAGATGGCCGTTTTTTTTATTGTGTTGACTCAGAAGTTTGATTTTTTTAGAGCTCCATAGACCAACGTATTTGATATTAGTTTCAAATGGATGCCTCCACGCGTTTGCCCAAAGTTCTCGTAATGCTTCAGAAGGAGGTGTCTCTAGGGTTTGTTTCGTGGTGTCTTTTGACGCAAGGTTCCTATAAAATATTTTTTCATTGTTGATAAACTTTGTGTTTTGGATTTTGCGGTTCGTACATAGGTACAATGTGGTATATATTTTAAGTGTATGCTGCGTTTAATTTTTGTTTTAAAGTGTCCAAAAAGTTTGTAACTCTGTGTTTGAATTTTCGTATTGCGCGTGTAGTTGGTATTTTATCTTTATTTCTTCTACTGCAGCTATTCATTTTTGACTTCTGCTACCACTGATGAAATATGTGAGCCTACCTATGCTTGCTCTTAGATTTTTGATTTTTGTTTCTAATCTAATTTCCCATTTTGGTGTTCTTTGTTTATATGTGTGGCGTTCGTTTTGTGTAGAGTGCAATATGTTAGCTCCGTTGCGTTTAGCTGCCGTCCACGCTGCACACTAAACTATTGTTTGTGTAGAGTGCAATATGTTAGCTCCGTTGCGTTTAGCTGCCGTCCACGCTGCACACTAAACTATTGTTTGTGTAGAGTGCAATATGTTAGCTCCGTTGCGTTTAGCTGCCGTCCACGCTGCACAGTAAACTATTGTTTGTGTAGAGTGCAATATGTTAGCTCCGTTGCGTTTAGCTGCCGTCCACGCTGCACACTAAACTATTGTTTGTGTAGAGTGCAATATGTTAGCTCCGTTGCGTTTAGCTGCCGTCCACGCTGCACACTAAACTATTGTTTGTGTAGAGTGCAATATGTTAGCTCCGTTGCGTTTAGCTGCCGTCCACGCTGCACAGTAAACTATTGTTTGTGTAGAGTGCAATATGTTAGCTCCGTTGCGTTTAGCTGCCGTCCACGCTGCACAGTAAACTATTGTTTGTGTAGAGTGCAATATGTTAGCTCCGTTGCGTTTAGCTGCCGTCCACGCTGCACACTAAACTATTGTTTGTGTAGAGTGCAATATGTTAGCTCCGTTGCGTTTAGCTGCCGTCCACGCTGCACACTAAACTATTGTTTGTGTAGAGTGCAATATGTTAGCTCCGTTGCGTTTAGCTGCCGTCCACGCTGCACAGTAAACTATTGTTTGTGTAGAGTGCAATATGTTAGCTCCGTTGCGTTTAGCTGCCGTCCACGCTGCACACTAAACTATTGTTTGTGTAGAGTGCAATATGTTAGCTCCGTTGCGTTTAGCTGCCGTCCACGCTGCACACTAAACTATTGTTTGTGTAGAGTGCAATATGTTAGCTCCGTTGCGTTTAGCTGCCGTCCACGCTGCACACTAAACTATTGTTTGTGTAGAGTGCAATATGTTAGCTCCGTTGCGTTTAGCTGCCGTCCACGCTGCACAGTAAACTATTGTTTGTGTAGAGTGCAATATGTTAGCTCCGTTGCGTTTAGCTGCCGTCCACGCTGCACACTAAACTATTGTTTGCAATGGGGTGAATTCGGTCTCTTTACTTACGGCCTTAGGGAGAACGACCGTATATAATACAGGGTGGGCCATAAGAGTGTTGGCGGTTTCAATATTCTATTTAAGAAAAACTACTAACCATAGAAAAAAAAAATTGTATTTTTTTAAATTAGGAACAGGGATTTTTATTATTTTGTCCACATGACTTCCCTCGGCTGCTTGGCACTCTTGGAATCGAAGTTGCAGATTTTGGAAAACTCGTTGAAAAGTTGTTCTCGGTATTTTGTTACTTTCCTGAAGAATATTCCTCTTCAGCTCCTGTAAATTGGTCGGATTATTCTCGTAGACCACCGATTTGAGGTAGCCCCATAGAAAATAATCGCATGGAAATAAATCGGGGCTACGTGGTGGCCATTCAATATCCTCCCTTTTCGAAATGAGTTTTCCGGGAAAAACCGTTTTCAGCAGCTCTACGGATACCCTAGCCGTATGACATGTGGCCCCATCTTATTGAAACCACATCCTCGAGGTATTGCCTTGGAGTTCTTGCAACGCTGGCACCAAAAAGTCTGTTATTATATTGCAATAATTGTTAGCTCTAACCGTCATCGCTTGCCCTCTTTCGTTCTCAAAAAAGTGGCGCCCAATAATACCGGTGGACGTTACTCCAGCCCACACGACAAGCTTAGGGCGGTGAAGTGGACGTTCATGCAAGCGTCGGGGATTAGTCTCGGACCAGAACCGACAATTTTGCTTGTTCACATGGCCATTAAGGTGAAAATTGGCCTCATCACTGAACATCACGTTGTTAAAACTGTTGAACCGGTCGAGCATCAAATTGACAAAGTTAAGTCGCTTATTGGCACCTCTGGTTTTAATTCTTGGACTAACTGAATCTTATATAAGCCTTCAAATGCAAATCTCGCTTCAAAATTCGTCGCAGTCGTTCTTTTGATGTCCAAAGACGTACTTCTCGTACGTGTTGACTGTTGCGGATTTCGCTGAACCACGAACGCGCTCCACAGTGTCGGCTGATCTTGCGGGAACTGGGCGACCACGAGCCGTAATTGGGACTGTCGAGCCGGTTGTTTCGAACATTCTGATACATTTCCGTAACACATCGGCGCTTGGAACTTCACTTAAATCGCGTAAACCGTGTATGTCGATACAAACGTCGTGCAGTAATCACTGATTTATTGTTTTCGTAATGCGCTGGGACACAAAACGCACGCTGCACTCCCGTGTACGGCTCCATGGTGACTCAATTTATTGTTTTCGTAATGCGCTGGGACACAAAACGCACGCTGCACTCCCGTGTACGGCTCCATGGTGACTCAATTTATTGTTTTCGTAATGCGCTGGGACACAAAACGCACGCTGCACTCCCGTGTACGGCTCCATGGTGACTCAATTTATTGTTTTCGTAATGCGCTGGGACACAAAACGCACGCTGCACTCCCGTGTACGGCTCCATGGTGACTCAATTTATTGTTTTCGTAATGCGCTGGGACACAAAACGCACGCTGCACTCCCGTGTACGGCTCCATGGTGACTCAATTTATTGTTTTCGTAATGCGCTGGGACACAAAACGCACGCTGCACTCCCGTGTACGGCTCCATGGTGACTCAATTTATTGTTTTCGTAATGCGCTGGGACACAAAACGCACGCTGCACTCCCGTGTACGGCTCCATGGTGACTCAATTTATTGTTTTCGTAATGCGCTGGGACACAAAACGCACGCTGCACTCCCGTGTACGGCTCCATGGTGACTCAATTTCCAGGAAGCGGTGCGGCTAACAACATATCCCGCCGCCGTCCCGCGCCACGCGTTTCCGAGAAGGCCCACCTGTATAAGTAACTAATTAAAATTATCGAAAAAAACTCTTCGTCTCCTTGCGTCTCCAATCTATGAAAATTCTTTTACTCTTTTTATTGAAGAAAAAATTCAAAATTTCAATGACGTTTCGGAAAGATTGTTCGAAATTAAAATGCATTCGGCCATAACATTAATTCGTTACTGCTGTTTTGGCCCTAAATTAACATATTTATTTATTTATTTATTATAAAATAAATAAATATTTCCTTCGCGCTTCCCATTTATGGAAGCACACTCACCTTTTAGACGAAATGGACAAAATTATCCGGCATACTTTAACTTCGATCTTAAATGTGGCCTTGGACGACCGTGCTTGGGCACAAGCTACTCTTCCCATTCGGGGAGGCCTCGGCGTCCGCAAAATTTCTAGTATTAGTTTACCGGCTTTTATTCATATCCTCGGTCCACGGCACAGAGAAATTAATCAGGAAAATCCTAGCCTCCACACTTGTTAATTTTGATGTGCCTTGTTTCACCGAGGCTATGGATGCCTAGAAACTCGCTTGCCCGAATTCAGACCCACCCGACAGTCCATCTTCCCATTGACGGTGGGATGAACCGTCTCGTTGACCTTGACCTCAAGGTCAACGACACTGAGGTCAAGCTTTCATCGTGTAATATACGAGACATTCACCGCCTCATCCAACCCAAATGATTCACCAACAATAGAGGTAATGGTCACTATTCTAACCTAACCGAAATCATTCACCGATGTGAATTTTCGGACGAGCGGGTGTGATAGTACAGTGGAGCCGAGAATGTTTTAGATGTCTTCTGCTTTGGAATGTGTGGCCTATTAGGAGGGTGTGTACCTGAAACATATTGTTGAGCTTGAACTGCGGAACCGTTCATTGTGCGTGGTCCGACACACTTGGCCGGTTTTTAGGGTTCCATAGCCAAATGGCAAAAAACGGAACGTCATGTCTGTCTGTCTGTCTGTCCGTCCGTCCGTATGTCACAGCCACTTTTTTCCGAAACTATAAGAACTATACTGTTGAAATTTGGTGCGGAATCTTTCTTTTTCACACTAAAATAGAAAAAAAACAATAAATTTTAGGGTTTCCCCATACTTAGAACTGAAACTCAAAAACATTTTTTCACCAAACCCATACGTGTCCCCACGTATGGAAATTTTTTTTTTGAGTTTTATCTATGGATAGGTCTTGAAAAATGATATTGAGGTTTCTAATATTAAATTTTCTAAACTGAATAGTTTGCGCGAGAGACACTTCCAAAGTGGTAAAATGTGTCTCCCCCCCTGTAACTTCTAAAATAAGCGAATGATAAAATTAAAAAAAAAATATATGATATGATGTACATTACCATGTAAACTTACACCGAAAATTGGTTTGAACGAGATCTAGTAAGTAGTTTTTTTTAATACGTCATAAATCGTAAACCGCAATTTACCTTTCATTAATCAACTCAAACATAAAAATAAAAAAAAACATTTAATTTTATAAACATAAACCTTATGCATAATCCGTGAACCATTATTTTCTAATAATAATCAATCAATAATCTGTACTACCTATGTGCAAGTAAATAATAATTATAATTCGCGCGGGACGTGGCTTGTTTTGCAAAGGACTGTATATGGTACGGAACCCTTCGCGTGTGAGTCCGACTCGCACTTAGCCGGTTTTTTTTTTTTAAATAGTAATGAGGATTATCGGCAGGTGTTAGTGGGAGGTGCCAACGACACGGCTGTGATGGAGCCCGTGCGCGCGCAGGCCGACGAGCTGCGCACGCGCCACGCGGGCGCGCAGCTGCTCGTGCTGGACGCGCCCGCCGCGCCCGTCGCGCCCGCCGAGCTGCCCGAGTACACCGCGCTGCTGCGCGCCGGGGGCGTGGCGCTGGCGGCCGCCGCGCCGCACGTGTCGCGCGACGCGCTGCTGCTGCTGCTGCCGCCGCACGCCGAGTTCAACCAGGACTTCCTCAACAGAGTGCGCATGAACAGCATCGCGGGCGAGCAGTGGTACCTGCCGCTGGCGTTCGCGCGCTTCTCGCTGTACGCGCACGCGCGCTTCCTGGCGCCGGGCGGCGGCAAGCCGCAGGTCAACACGGGCCGCTTCAACCGCGCCGCGCGCCTCGCGCTCGCCTTCTACCGCGCCGACTACGACGCCGCCGCGGCCGCCTGGCGCGGCGCGGACCACGCGGCGCCGGCCGACGTGCTGGCGCGCTCGCCGCTGCGCGTGCTGCGCGCGCCCGAGCCCGCGCTCGTGCTGGCGCCGCGCGGCCCGCCGTGCGCGCGCGCGCCCGGCCGCGACCAGTGCGCGCGCGCGCTGCGGCGCGAGCAGTTCGCGGCGCTGGACGCGGGCGCGCGGCACTCGCTGGCGCAGCTGCTGCTGGAGACGCAGGCGGAGCTCGACGTCTGACGCTGAGCGCGCCGCTCGTACACGCGCGCAACAAGTATAAATATATGTTTGCAGTTGAAACCGAATCGTTTAATTTCCCATTCCGCCTGGCTGTAGCCAGCTGTATTCCGCCGCTGTACCTGCAGCCTGACTCTCGTCATAAGCTGACGAGCAGGATGTCGGTTCCTCGATTTTATTAACTCCAAAGTCAAACTTATTTCGCCCACTTTGAAAATATTTTTTATACCATTCCCCCTCTAAAAAGATTATTTTATTCACTGAAAACAGTGAATAAAAAGCACTTTTACTCACTGTTTTGATGTTTGAAAATGGAACACACCAATGTATTCGACCACAGATTTAGAGTACCTAGGCTAGATACGGCATGTTATTAGATAGTATGAAAACCGAACGTGTCATCTTTTTTATACCTACGATAACTTCACCCCAGCCATTTAGTGATGTGCTCAAAGTAAACACAATTGTTTCAATCGCTAAGCGTCACTGAGCTAAAAGACTTTTTTTAGTACGAACAGTCGAACATGCAGGGCACGCTTGGTCGTGGCTTGCCGTATCTAGTGTATGTGAAATCTTTGTATTCAACCTATATTGATGTGTTCTAAATTCAATTTCATTGGTCGACATTTTCGACAAGGAGTTTAGCATTAGAATAAAAACTGTTTTGTGTTCTTTGCTGTCCTTAGTAAATTGGCGCTACTTTGAATACTGTAAGTTGTACGAACACAAAGTTTAGAGTTACTTTAATCTTTAATTTTGTGTTTGTTTAGTGTTGTTCTAATCTATTAAAAATGCATTCTAGTGATGAAGATGTGTTAACACCTGAGTTTATGAAAGAGAGGGCGGCCGATATAGTGGAAAACTTGGTACCCAAAAATCCCGGCTGGTTTACATCAAAGCCAATTTAACTTTACTTTTTCTTCATTATATGTCTATTTTCACTTAAATCTTTCTTTTTCTCGTAGGTAGTCATGGTATAAAGTATAGTTTGCAACTCTTGAATAAAACGGATTTATATCGAGGGCCATGAATCACTCGTGTCGCTCAGGATTCTAACACTTGAATCACTCGCTACGCTCGTGATTCAATCATCATGAATCACTCCCTACGGTCGTGATTCAATCGTTAGAATCCTTCACTAGCTCGTGATTCATCTATGGCCCTCGCTTTAAATCCGTCCTTTATTCACTAATTGCATAATATACTATTATACCATTCCCAAAAAGCTTATTTATTTTTACTCACTGAAAACGGTGAATAAAAAGCATTTTTACTCACTGTTTTGATGTTTGAATTTAGAACACACCATTATATTCGACCACAGATTTAGAGTAGGCTATATACCGCATGTTCATTACAGATAGTATGAAAACCGAGCGTATCATTTTTTTATACCTACGATAACTTCACCCCAGCCATTTAGTGATGTGCTCAACGTAAATAGAATACTTTCAATTGCTAAGCGTCACGCTCAGTGACGTACTGGCTTGCGGTATCTAGCCTACTCTAAATCAGTGTATTCGACCTTTAATGGTGTTCTAAATTCAATTTGATTAGTCGACATTTTCGACAAGGAGTTTAGCATTAAAATAAAAACGGTTTTGTGTTCTTTGCTGTCATTAGTAAATTGGCGCTATTTTGAATACTGTAAGTTGTACGAACACTAAATAATAAATCGATTAAAAATGCATTCAAGTGATGAAGATGTGTTAACACCCGAGTCAATGAAAGAGAGGGCAGCCGATATAGTGGAAAACTTGCTACCCAACAAATCACGACTGGTTTACATCAAAGCCAATTTAACTTTCTTCATTAAATGTCTATTTTCGTTAAATCTTTCTTTTTCTCGTAGTCATTGTATAATATGCAACTCTTAAATAAAACGGATTTATATCGAGGGCCATGAATCACTCGCGTCGCTCAGGATTCTAACACTTGAATCACTCCCTACGGTCGGGATTCAGTCGTTAGAATCCTTCACTAGCTCTCGTTTTAAATCCGTCCTTTATTCACTAATGGGGTTGGCTCCTTAAAACTTTTGGCAGATGACGCTAGCATAGCTTTCACCTGTCACATTTGTTTACTCAATTTGTGTGTTCGGTTTTGTAAATTTTTTCATCAAAATACCAGGATGTATGATAAGATAAACATGTACTCAACACGGAGAATAAGCGAGCTAAAGGCTGAACTGAAAAAAACGAGGTGCTTCTTTACAAGGAAGTAAAGCAGACCCTCAGACCAAGAAAAAAGACCTTATTGAAAGGTATACTCTTAAAATTATACATCAAGCTATTTTATTTATGAAATGGTTTTGTTTGTAGAAAGTATACATTTCATAATACTTTTCGCCAATTATACAATACTACAAAAAGCCGAATTAGACCACTTTTTTTTATTACTTTTTTTAACCTTTTATTTTTAATTCTACAGCTATCGGAAATTGGTGTGGTCCTATTTCTTTGCAAAAAGGCGCTTCACATTTCTTAGGCATCTTGTAAAATCTTAAACAAACAAATACTTCATACAAATGAATATAATTTTGGTTAAAGCTATGCTAGCGCCACTTTGACAGTAGCCAACCCCATTGCATAATGTACTAAATTCAAACTCAAAGCATTTATTTATATTAAACCAATTACAGGCACTTTTGAACTGTCAAAGAGTCGGTCAGTTGGTCAGAAAGTTGAAGCTAGTTGCCCATTCCAAAACGTAGATCTCTATGGAGAAGAATGGGCAAGAAACTCCACGGACACTCTTTTAAATCAAGATAAGTAATACAACATCCTGGGTACATTATTTTTGTTGCTTCTGTTAAAAGTGTGGCAACCCTTTACTTGTTATATCTATGGTGATATTGTCTTTGGTTACTCTGTTCGCTCCACAGACTACTTAGGGATAGGTTCTCTCTGGTCATCGCTTAATTCGTTTGCTGCCTGATTTTATTGTAATCTCAAACAATTGTAGTATACTATTTAAATATTTTTACAGCATCACAATTTCAAGATTGGTGGTTTAATTAAATGATAATTTACTGGATATCCGAAGTTTATATTTGTAGCCGCCGCCACCGACAAACCTCATTAGGTTATGGCATATAATACACTATTTAGCCGCCTGATTTATCTTGTCTTTTTTAAATCAAAGTTTGTCTTTCAAGCTTTTTAAACATCCACTTTGGAATGGGCGAATAACTTCATTTTCTGACTGACCGACCCACGGACTGACCCCTTGGCTATTCAAAAGTGCCTTTGGTTCATTTGAACAGACAGACAGACAGACTTAGTCACACCATAAGGGTTCCTTTTTTACCATTTTGGTACGGAACCCTAACAAACAAAAAAGGAAACCATAGTACCAAAAAGCCAATTACAAGTCCTCACCTGTAGATCTATATACAATAATAATTTATGGTGTGAGCACAAAAACAAAAAACACATCGCCCAAATAGTAATAACCAATTTAAATACTTGGTTTACAATTAAATGACTGAGAAAATTAAGTTTACTAAAATAAAAAAACAAATACCTGGACGGACAAGGAGCAAGTTTGCCAGAAAGCATTACAACAGTATAGCGCCTCGCCTTTACGGCAATTTTAGCCAGTTCAAATTAGTTAGAGACGTGAACAATTTCCTTATAAAAAAGGAAATCTTACTTTGGCTCGAATGCTATAGCTATGATGATACGGAAAGCATTATCAGTAATCTAACCTAGTGGACAGACTCAGACAACACTCACTCACACACCTACATTCACACATTCATCACACATCTCACCACACACATTCATACACTTACATCCACACACTCATCTTACATCTCACCACACACATGCTACCTCTATAATTCAAAACAGATTATGTTCTAAATTTATTAGTAATTTATTTTTTATTTATTATTTTCTCATTTAATATTTTGTTCATTCATTTTTGCCACTATGATTATTATTTTTTTATATTTTATTTAATTTTTTCTTCTAATTATGTACTAATTTTAAAATGAAATGTAATGTTGTATTTAGTCTAAGCCCATATTGATCCATGTAACTGCAGAAACCTCGACCCCCGTCATACAGGCTGTCCTAGTTCAGGGGTCGAGATCTCATTGATGTAACGTACACTGAAGTTTGGAAATAAATTACTATTACTTTACTATTACTATTAAATAATATAACCTACCACTACTTGAAAAATTTAAGGCTTAAGCACCTTCTGGCCGAATTCACACTAACTGTGAATGGATCAAAATCATATTCCTTGCACATATCATTGAAATCTCTGCTTGCGCGCACAATATAACTGTTCTGCCTATAATTCGTAGATGTATGAGGTATACTTATGGGTGGATTAAAACGAAGTGCTTTACTTGGCACATTAAAATAAAATTATGACAATAACTCGGGGCTATCAATATTATTATTGAGGATTTTCAAAAGGAATAAATAGTGCAATTTTACGTCGATCTACCAGTGGTAGCAGGTGATACTTCTTACAGACTCCAAGATAATTGGTTGACTGATATGGAATCTTTTGATGAAAGCAAAGATATTTTATGAACCGTCTTTGGATGTTTTCCACGCGGTTGATGTATTTATGATAACGTGGATTCCATATCTGAGACGCATAGGTACTCTAGCTGACTTCTTACAAAAGTGCAATACAATATTTTTAGGGTTTTAGAACCAGTAAAACACTTGGAGAGACGTATTATAAACCCAAGCAGTTTAGAGGCTTTTTTGACAATTGTATCAATGTGTATGTCAAAAACTAATTTACTGTCTTGATGGACGCCCAAGTCACGAATAGCATTGCACCTTGGCAAGATCTGGGCCGCCAAAGTATAAGTAGTGGCTAGGACTGCATGTTTTCTAGTGTAAGTAATCACTGAACACTTGGATGGGTTGAGGTCAAGTTTATTAGCCCGACAATACTCTTCAAGCCGATACAAGTCAGCCTGTAGTGCTAGCCCATATTCGAGGGTTGAAATAGTGGCAAAGATTTTCATGTCATCGGCAAAGCCTAATAGTTTAGATGAATGGAGGCACTGATCAATGTCGTTCACATAGACTAAAAATGAAAAAGGACCGAGCAACGAACCCTGAGGCACTCCACTAGGCACGTTTACCCAACTAGACATATAATTATTGAGTACTACTGCTTGTGACCTATTATCAATGTAAGAAGAGAACCACCTCAAGAGATCCCCACGGATGCCCATGTAGCTGAGCTTCTTTATCAGGGTATCGTGGTCGATCCGATCAACTGCCTTGCTATAATCTGTGTAAACCACATCGACCTGCATACCATTATCCATAGCATCCGTAATTAAAGGAATTTCTCATATCGCAATCAGTTTCTGTCTTAGATTGGCCAGCTAACAGCCCAGATCTAAACACAAACGCATCTTTGGTGCGAAATCAAGAAAAAGGTTTCAAATCGTCAGTGTGGCAATTAAGAGAGCTGTACTACGTTTTCTTACAAGAATGGAACTCATCTCTCTTGCGAAATGTGAAAAATTGATAGTCAATGCCTCGCCGGTGCAAGGCGTTAAAAGCCGTGGACATGCTAGTAACTATTAATTTTAGTTTAAAATGTATTAAATTGCTTTTTTTTCCTTACGTACTTTACATTAATATGATTTATTTAATTTAAGTTTCCTATAAAACAACTCTCGAGCAGTTTAGTAAATCGTTCTTAATTATTTGTCAGACTTCATTACTATTTGAATTTGTTATTACAGAGAATAAATAAAGTTTGTAAAAAAAACAGTCAGCGATTTTATTCTATATTCCTAATCCCGTTTGCTCTATTCATGTGGCTATTTCATAATTTATCTAGTTACTTATAAAAAGGAACACATAAATACACATGACATGATTTAGATAAAAAATTCTGGAATTTCAAATCGTTCTTAATTATATGACCACAACTGTATACCTGTTTTGGTGGCGCCGACACACATGGCGAGCGAGGAGTTCCGTTCATGTCTCTGTGTCGTTACAGAACTTGGACGCTAAACAGAAACGCAGCGAGTGTGGAGATACGATTTATTAACATAACCAGAGCGCGCGCCTTCACAATACACTTCATGTAATTATCATCTTAACATAAAACTAATAGCTAACAATACACAAACCACGTCCTACAGAGGATACACATCATCTTACACAACAGGAATGTAACAATAATACGGCAACGGGAAGCTCGCCAACAACACGGACACGATCCCGCCGAACAACTCTGATAACATAATAATTTAGAGTACGCGTGAGTGAGGGCCGTACATACAGCCCGCGGGCGCCGGCTGAGTGAGGGCCGTACATACAGCCCGCGGGCGCCGGCTGAGTGAGGGCCGTACATACAGCCCGCGGGCGCCGGCTGAGTGAGGGCCGTACATACAGCCCGCGGGCGCCGGCTGAGTGAGGGCCGTACATACAGCCCGCGGGCGCCGGCTGAGTGAGGGCCGTACATACAGCCCGCGGGCGCCGGCTGAGTGAGGGCCGTACATACAGCCCGCGGGCGCCGGCTGAGTGAGGGCCGTACATACAGCCCGCGGGCGCCGGCTGAGTGAGGGCCGTACATACAGCCCGCGGGCGCCGGCTGAGTGAGGGCCGTACATACAGCCCGCGGGCGCCGGCTGAGTGAGGGCCGTACATACAGCCCGCGGGCGCCGGCTGAGTGAGGGCCGTACATACAGCCCGCGGGCGCCGGCTGAGTGAGGGCCGTACATACAGCCCGCGGGCGCCGGCCCGCAGGCTAACAGTATCAATTACATAATTATTCAAATGCGAAGTAAAGGCATCGACACACGAGCAGCGCCGCGCCGCGTGTTGCCGCGCGGCTGCCGCACGCGTCTAATTTTGAGGTAGCGGTTCAGATTCAGCACACAATTTGCAAAATGTTGCGAATACCGTCGAACAGTCGACTCTAACTACCGCGGCGCGCGTCACTCGCTCGCGGGGGCGGCGGGGGGCGCGTCCGGCGACAGCGGCGTGCGCGGCGCGGGCGGCGCCAGCAGCGTGGTCCACTCGCCGTCGGGCTCGTACAGGCACTCGACGCACGACAGGAACTCCTTGCCGTCGAAGCCGCCGACGGCGTAGAGCGCGTCGTGCAGCACGGCCAGGCCCAGCGCGGCGCGCGGCCGCCGCAGCTCGGGCCCGGCGCGCCAGCCGCCGTCGCCCGCCAGCCACTCGGTGCGGCGCAGCGAGGCCGCGCCGTCCGAGCCGCCGGCGGCCACGAGGCGGCCGCGCCAGGCCGCCGCGCCCACGGAGCGGCGCGCGGTGGGCAGCGCGGGGCCCGGCTCCCACTGCGCCGGCTCGGCCAGGCGCAGGCGCTCGGTGCTGGCGAGGCAGTGCCACGCGTCGCAGCCGCCCAGCGCCCACAGCGCGCCGTCCCAGTACACGCTGGCGCACTGCGACCGCCCTGCCGACACATCACATTACATATCACAGCGTTCATGCGAGGGCAGCCTCATGGCTTCCGTAGGCACATTTCATGTCTTTAAAAGCCTTATAAATGCGATGTTTTCAGGTTTCAGTCACAAATAGCCAAGTCGTAAAAACCGTGCGAAGCAGCGGTGGCTCGCTAGTATACAATAAAACAGTCTGTTCATACAAAATCATAGACAATTTTTATTTTTAATAATGGATAGTAAATTATTAGTCTGTTCATAGAAAAAAAACCGGTCAAGAGCGAGTCGGACTCGCGCACCGAGGGTTCCGTTCCGATTTCTGAAAAAGTGTGCTATTTAGAGACATCGTTTTATTTTTCCTGTAATCTTTACACAAACTTCTATCACATAGAATAATTTCAGATTTTTATCTTTGCAAACTTCGGAGATAAGGGGGGGGACGGCATTTTTTTTTACATTTTTCATCAAAAGACGAAAACTATGCGGCCTAAAAAAAAATAAAAAATAGTTTAAGAATGTGCAAACAACGTTCTTTCATATGATACCCCACATGCTCTAGTAGCCTCACTTTGAATTTTTAAGACCCCCTTTCAGTCCCTGTTACAAAAAAAAAAAAAAATATATTTTTACTTCTGGAGTGAACACTCACTGGAGTGCGGGTCTGTTGTTCTCGAGGCAGCGCTCCGGCAATGCTTGATGCCGTTGTATCCGGCTCGTTTTCGACCAAATGTACTGGGCGATAAGGTTCACTTTTGATTGCACTGTGTCATTGGATTTTAAAATGAAATACGTCTGTTCTTTACGAGGTTTATTGGCAACTAGTTCTGTTCGGTGCAATAGTTGCAACCGAACAGCTCAGCACTGTTGCCTGCACGCATTTCCATAAATGCCTGTATCGCAGCGATCACCAGTCAGTACGTATTCGGAAACCAACCGCGGAACTCAAACCATAATACCACTCAAACCATCTTAGAATTTAGCTTAGATTTACCATTTAATTTTATAACCAATATTAATCAATATAGCCTTTAAACCATAACCATTTCGTATCATGAAACCAAACAACAAACCAACTTAGAACTTAGTGCCAAACCACGCAGGCGCTAAATTCTACAAGTTCAATGTAGGTTCATGCGTCTCTCTACATAGTTAAATTGGCGTCAACAGTGACTATATAAAATTAGAGTACGTTGAAATTATTTTATAGATGCAGTTCATACACTTACGTTGCCTATATATACACTTACGATGACGTTTACCCGACTATTTTGCAAATAAGAAAGAAAATTATTTTTTTTGCAACAGGGACTGAAAGGGTGTCTTAAAAATTCAAAGTCGGGCTACTGGGGCGTGTGGGGTATCATCCGTATCATATGAAAGAACGAAAGAAAGAAAATGCTCTCAAGCCACATGCGACGCGCAAAATGTCTGAAAACAAACTTTTTCGTAATAAAATTAAGTATGTACATTTTTAACATCAGACATATTGTGATAGAACCGTCTACTTATTTTTTTTTGACATACTTAGCAGAAATGGACTCCCATAAAACTGTGACGTTCCTGAGCCACGCTGCCCACTGAGTCGGGTTCAGAATCATCTAAACTAACGATTTTACACGGTTTTGGCCGTAAAACGATGTGACATGGTTTTGGTCATGGCCTCTCGTGCTAATAGTGTGTAGACCAACCGGCGTTGAGCGGCGGAGCCTCGCTCCACGCGTCGGCGTCTGGCTAATAGTGTGTAGACTAACCGGCGTAGAGCGGCGGAGCCTCGCTCCACGCGTCGGCGTCTGGCTAATAGTGTGTAGACTAACCGGCGTTGAGCGGCGGAGCCTCGCTCCACGCGTCGGCGTCTGGGTCGTAGCGCAGCACGCGCTTCAGGTTAACGCCGGCCGCCCAGCCGCCCACCACGTACAGCTCGCGCCGCTCCTCCACGGCCGCCGCGCCCGCGTGCGACAGCGCCAGCGGCAGGCGCGCGCGCGCCGCCCAGCCCGCCGCGCCCTCCGCCAGCGCCGCCACCGAGTCCAGCTCCGCGTGCCCGTCCGAGCCGCCCAGCGCGAACAGCGCGCCGCCCAGCTCGGCGGCCGGGAAGCGTGCGCGCGCGCAGCGCATGTCCGGCAGCGCCGCCCACTCGTTCAGCGCCGGGTCGTACGCCTCGGCGGCGCGCAGCACGCGCGCGCGGTCGTAGCCGCCGCACACCAGCAGGCGCCCGCCCAGCACCGCCGTGCCGTGCGCCGCGCGGCCCAGCGACAGGCGCGCGCGCCGCCCGCCCGCCTCGCCCTCGTCGCGCGCGCGACCCAGCACGCCACCGCGCGCCACGCCCGCCGCGCCCGCGCCCACGTCGCGCCACGCCACGCGCGCCGCCGCCAGGCGCCCGCGCAGCGCCAGCAGCGCGCGCGTGGTGCGCGCGCCCGGCACGCGCGTGGCCGCCAGCACGGCACAGGCCGAACGCGCCGTGCGCGCGCCCAGCTGCAGCGCGGGCAGCGCGACCGGCGCGGCCGCCGCCTGGTCGGCGGCGCGGCGCGTGGCGCGGCCGCGCTCGGCGGCCTCGCGGCGGTACTCCTGCAGCTCGGGCGCGTCGCCGCGCGCGGCCGGCAGCTCGCCGCAGTCGCGCAGCGCGCCGCGCGTGTCCACGTACAGCAGGTGCGTGCGCGCGCACAGCTCGTCCAGGTCGGCGTCGACGGCCTGCTGGTCGCGCAGCCAGCTGAGCGCGGCGTCGGCCACCGCGAAGGCGGTCTCCTCGCCGCCCTCGGCGCTGCTCTCGCGCAACATTTCGATGCGGATGAGAGGCAAGGTCGCCAGCGCGCCGCTCTTGCACACCTCGTCGAACTGAAACGTTGTCATCAAGGGGAGGGTCAGAGTCTGTGTGCAAGTCTGATGGACACATCGTATTAGCATCGCCGTGTCTCGCCGCCAAGACGAGTCAAGAACAGAACGCCGGGCACTACTTTGTTGACTTTCGCAAAGCCTTCGATACCGTAAGATGGCATAAGTTATGGGACGTACTCATTCTAATGGGAGTACCTATCCACCTAGTTCGTCTCATACGCCGACTTTACGAGGACGTAACTGCGACTGTTCGGATAGACAACGTTGACTCGAAAAGTTTTCATACACACGCTGGTTTTCGACAGGGGTGCATACACTCTCCACTCCTATTCAACATCTAAACGGAATGTATTATGCGAATCGTTCTGTATCAATGGGACAAAGGCTTTTCATTGGGAGGTTGGGAGACAACAAGCCTCTCCTTCGGCCTAACGGTCAACAGAGACAAGACCAAGATGCTGATCGTGGACCGAGCTGAACTAAACCATCCTGGCAACTGTGAGGTTGTCCAATCTTATGTGTACCTCGGTTCTACTATCACAAACACTGGAGGATGTGAAGACGAGATTCGAAGGAGATTTGCTATCACACGATCTGCCGTTGACAAGCTTGTAAGAGTCTGGTGCAACCGTAATATCACCAAAGGCACAAAAGTCCGCCTAATGAGAAGCCTAGTCTTCCCGACTTTCCTATAGGGCGCAGAAACATGGACGGTTTGCCTCAAAGACTGACGCAAAATCGATGCACTGGAGATGTGGTGCTGGCGGCGATTACTGCGGATTCCCTGAACAGCGTTTCGGACCAATGTTTTGATCCTGAAGAAAGTAAAAGTCAAGCAGAGATTATCGTCGACTGTGCAAACACGAATTATCAAATATTTCGACCACGTGGTTCGTAACGAACACTCCATGGAACGACTCACTGCCCAGGAACAAGTGGAGGGCAAGCGGTCACGCGGTCGGCCACCAACGCGTTCTACAGACCTTATCAAAGCGTCAAGTGAAGGAGCATCGCGAGGGCTGTTTTGGCCAAAGAAAATGCAGAGTCATCAACCACGACCACTCTGTCAAGAGTGAACGACTAAGGAGGGAGGGAGACAAAAATTGTGATGCTTGCATGTTATAAACATAATTTATAGCATATAGCACTCAGGAATAATGTAGCTTTCTATCAGAGTTTTTTTTTTAATTGTATCATTAGTTCCTCACATACAATCTTACAAACAAATGCCTCTTTAGATAATACTAGCTGACCCGACAGACGTTGTCCTGTCTTAGTCTTAGCTATGAATATTCTAATGTAAACGCGCGAAGTTCCCGAAGGCGCAAGCTGAGAACATTGTGAATTGTGTAGGAAAACTTAATTTATATTTTAAGAATTGAACTACGATTTTTTTGATGAAAAGTAAAATACCGGAATAAATTTAAAGTAAAAAGGTCAAAATTATAAAAAAGAATAGTTTACACAAAATAAATTTCTGAACGCACGCATAAATATTTGACAACCAATATACCGGATGACTTTTTTTACCGTCTTGAAAATTATAGGGTATATTAGGTGAACGGAGTAGAAGCCTATGGCATACCTAGTTTTTTTTTTTGATATCTTAGACAGAAAAAAATATTTATCTACACCCATGCTATAAATCCTCTTTATAAGTTTCTGAAACAGTTAGCTTATTGCCAATATTAAAACAGCCAGTGTCATAGTAACCATAATATTCTCTGAGAGAATTTTTTAAGGATATTGGTATTCTCACGGTGGCATCACAGTTCATCTTCGCCAACATCTTATACATTAGGCAAAATATACATTTGTACAGTAAAAACAGTGATATCCACAATATTAACACCAGAAATAAGGACAAATTACGTGCTCCATTTCATCGGCTTCATAAGGTTCATAACTCATTTGTTGGTCTTGGTATAACTTTTTATAACAAGCTACCTTCTTCTTTGCTAGATTTGCCTTTTAATGCGTTTAAAATTACAGTAAAATCCAATCTTTGTTCAAAGGCATACTATTCTATCAACGATTACTTAAACGATAAGAATAGATGGTCGCTGTGATTAACTCAAGACAATGTTTATGTTATGTTCTTTCTCCAGAATCAGCTTACAGGTTATATGAGTTAAGTACTAAAATTGTTTATTTTATTTGACAAAAATATAATTTAATGTATTGTGTTGCGTAAATTATTTTGCATAGGTACTATTGTATAGAATCTAGTTCTTCTAACTGAACAGACAGCTGTGCTGCTGGGGAGTTTGTTCCGCTACTTCTTCTTCCCAGCTAAAGCACTAGGAAGTGGTGAAGGGCGGGCGTTTTGTGGGGACTGTCTTACTGTAATTTCGACGTTCAAAAAGTGCTGATTCTCAGCCTAATTTGAATAAATGACTTTTGATTTTGAATGTTATCCAAACGGGTGTTATAATGTTGTACTAAATTTCATTATGCAACTCCTTTGCTTTTCGATCCCTTACTTACTCACGTGGTATCTTTATGAATTTCTATCTCGTCAAAATGTAGGGAACAGCCGATATTGTTTTGTTTTGTTTGTGTGGGTAAAGTGGTGGGTGAGTGAGTGAGTGGTGGTGAAGTGAGTGAGTGGGGTAAGTGAGTGAGTGAGTGAGTGAGTGAGTGGTGAGTGAGTGAGTGAGTGGTGAGTGGGTGAAGTGAGTGAGTGAGTGGTTGTGAAGTGAGTGAGTGGGGTAAGTGAGTGAGTGAGTGAGTGAGTGAGTGAGTGGTGAGTGAGTGAGTGAGTGGTGAGTGAGTCAGTGAGTGGTGAGTGAGCTGAATAAGCTGAATAAGCCCACGTTCCCACGAGCGTAATAAAATCGTGGCGGGATTTTATCGCGCACTGGGTTTTCAACTCTCGTTGTTGAGCCGAGCGTTGAGAATCCAACCTAACAAAAACACAGTGCATCCCAGCGCGACGAAAAACACACGGTTGGATTTTCAACTCCCGTCGCTAAGCAGAGTTGAAAATCCAGTGCGTGATAAAATCGCGCTGCGATTGGGGACGTCAACTAAGTGTAGGTAGTCGCTAAAGCAGGCGCGTGCGGCGCGCGCACTCACGTTCTGCGCGATGTAGTCGTCCAGCTGCTGCAGCTGGTCGGCGCCCAGGTCGGGCAGCGCGCGCAGCTCCAGCACGTCGTGCGGCGCGGGGCGGCGCAGCAGCGCGGCCGCCAGGTGCGCGCGCACGGGCTCCACGCGCAGGCGCCACGCCGCGCGGTACAGGCGGCGCGCGGCCGCCGCGTCGCGCACGCGCAGCCGCCCCGTGTACGCGTACTCCACGAGCGCGGCCAGCGCGCCGGGGTCCACGTCGTCCACGCGCACGGCGGGCGCGGCGGGCGCGCCGGGCGCGGGCGCGGGCAGCGCCTGCAGCGCGTGCAGCAGGTAGGGCGAGGCGGCCGCCAGCACGGCGCGGTGCGCGGGCAGCTCGGCGCCGCCCGCCAGCAGCACGGCGTCGTAGTGCTGGCGCGACTTGCGCAGCGCGTTGAGCGCGTGCAGCACGCGCGCCGGCGCCGCGTCGTCGCGCACCGACAGCTCCTGCTCCAGCGCGCTCGTCTCCTCCTCCGAGCTGTCCTCGCCCGCCGCGCCGCCTGCGCCCAGGAACACGACCATACAATACTCAGTGTTAACACCACTCAAAGATAACTCAATACAAGCCAACCAGCATACCTACCTACACAAAGGATGTCTAATCAGAGTGACGCAACAGGTAAACACATCACACACCTATCGCAATAACATAATGTGTCTGTTTAGTTTGCTCACAGTTGGGTGATATTATGGGTTATAATTTGTGATGCAAATTATTTTTTGATATACCTAATTATTCTAGCTGTGCATATAAGTATTCAATTACTTATTTATTCAATAAGTAGACCAACAGTATATGTAGTATATGTATTATGCCATTGGACATAATACATATTAAGTTATATAATAATAAAGATATTGTGCATGAGATATGAAATCATGTGACGTATAAATATGTAGGTTTAAGGACCATTTATTATCATAATTAAAAATAATATCAATTTTGTTATCACAGTATCAAACTAAATAAAGACATTATCTACTTCTATCATTACAATGGAACATTTTCATAACAATGTGGCAGAATAATAATATGCTAGTGATAAGCTATGAGCATTGAGCACTCAACGTTGCCCCAGCGGAAGTGCCACAGAATGTAACACTTATTGAATTGTCATCATGAGTATGTGTTACTGACCGGCCCCGTGCGTGGCGACCTGTCGCGTGGGACATCGCATGATTAGCTACAACTAGTTCCAATAGAGCAGTGAGTCAACATTAATTGGTTCAATTGGTTCCGCATAGACACCGCCTCCAACTGGGAGAGGGCCACGTCTACCGGATCACACAGCTCACACACACATGTATGAGTAATGTGAATGTACATCACAACCAAAGATACTACACCCACCTGACAATACAATACAATACAATACAATACAATGACTATTATTCTGTAATGTAATAACTTTCCTGGTAACATGCAATAATAAATACATCTGTCATTCAAACAGAGGACATCTTGCTATGTGACACACTCCACAGCATGCTGGCAGCCTCACTGCACTGCGGGGACCTGGCAGTGGGCACACGGGCAGCTGCCAGCGGCAGCCCGCTCACAGGTCTGTGCAGTGACTAGCGCGTCCCAAGCCATCTACTGTGTAGTATGACGATGTCGTATTCGATATTAATTACAACGAAGCGTCGCGGCGCTCAAGGTCAAGGTGCATATCCTAATGATCGGCGGCGGCCGGCCGCCCTGCGCACTGTTGCTGCGAGTGGCGTTGTCTGTGTGCCGCGTACTGTGGGATGCTCACCGTCGCCGTTCCTGTAGTCGTCGTGCGGCTTCATGTTGCCGCCGCGGGCTCCGCTCCGCTCTGCTCCGGGCGCGCTCTGCACCTGCGACACAAGCTCGTCAGCGCCGCGGACCTTCGCCGCTAACCGGATTACACTGGCGAGCACGTGGCTCCGTGTGGCGACGGCGAAGGCCGCGGCGCAGTTAGCACAGTCACATGGCGCGACGTAAACAAACCCACCTGATGCGTCGCGCTTGCACGGTCGCTCTGTGACGCCGCCGTTAGACCGCTGGCATGCCGTGCCCGGCTCGGGGACGCTATCCGGTAGTCGCTATGCCGCGCGAGTAACACTAACACACTGTTCCGCCACCGCCCGCACACTGTTTTTATTTTGTAATTGTTTGACAGACAAACGTCACCTATTGACAGACCAACGTCACCTATTGACAGCTACTCATTCACTCTTGTCAATTTTGACGTAACGTTGCGGAGCGGAGACTACAAACTCTTTCTTGGGACCATAAACAATAGTTACCAGGGCCACCGAACTCTGCTCGGTATCGGGTAAAAATCGTAAATATAGAGAAAACGAATTTTCCCAGACGATGAATCTGACGAAAATGAGACGGTATATCAATGATCGTTCCTTTATTTATCTATTAAATAAAAACAGCAGTCCTGCCTGACTGACTGACTCATCAACGTCCAGCCCAAACCCTTGAACCTAGAAAGCTGAAATGCAGAAGTTTCATAAAAAATGGAGACAAGGAGTAAGGAAGGATTTTTGAAAATTACATCAGTCAATGGTTAGACTGGAAGCCGACCCCAACATAATTGGGAAAAGGCTAGGCAGATAGATAGACATCAGTCAATGGTTAAACAGGAGATGAAAGTTTTTATGAAAAATGTTATTGCTTTAGATTGAAAATTGACACGAATAGGTACTTATTGTAAATTATAAAGTTTGTCATTAGGGTTCCGTACCAAAATGGTAAAAAAGGGACCCTTATGGTGACACTCAGTCTGTCTGTCTGTCTGCCACAGCTGGATATCTCAAGAACCACTAATGCTATCAACTTGAAATTTAGAACAGTTTTAGATTACGCTTACCGAACTATTTTGCAAACAAGAAAGAAATACTAGGGTATGTGGGGTATCATATGAAAGAACACTGTTTGCACATTCTCAAACATTTTTTAATTTTTTTTTAGTCTGCATAGTTTTCGACTTTTGATGAAAAATGTAAAAAAATACCGTCCCCCCCCCCCTTTTCTCCGAAGTTTGCAAAGAGAAAAATCTGAAATTATTCTATGTTATAGAAGTTTATGTAAAGATTACAGGAAAAATAAAACGATGTCTCTAAATAGCACACTTTTTCAGAAATCGGAACGGAACCCTCGGTGCGCGAGTCCGACTCTCTCTTGACCGGTTTTTTTTTAGTTTTCCTAAACTACCCCCTAAGGAGGAATTGGGAGGTGTCAAAGTTTGTATGGAGGAATTTTAACGCGCGATCCGATTAACCCGAAACTCAGCATTTATACTTGTGACCAACAGTGAAGAATAACGTGTATCTGGGTTTTTAGAAAATGTACCCCTAAGGGGGTGATAACGGGTAGTCAATTTTACAGGGCAGGATTTTACTGCGGGGCTTGATTAACTTGAGTCAAGTTACGGAAGTATCCCAGCTTGAAATTCCAGCCCTGTGGGGGTGAAAACAGGGAATATAGTATAAATGAAAAGTCTTATTCATTTGGATAAGTAACTTGAAACTTGGCGTGAGGGGGTTAGAGGGAGATGAGGTAAGGTGATAGGGGGATTAGAGGGAAAGGGGAAGGGTGAAAGGGGATTTAGAGGGGGAAGGGTGAGACGGGGGCTGGTCGAGTGCCTTTACATCTTAAAGTTGCTTTTTGTATAGCACTGCTTCATTGAAATAACCCAGCCCGATAGAAATTACCGAAAAATAGAAAGTCGGAACGGCCAAAAAACAGGAATAAACTACAGTCATGCGTCGGAGCTGACACTTTTGTTTTGTTTGTTCGAACGCGCTTGTCTCTGGAACTACCAGTTAAAGGTCAATGATCCTGAGGTCAAGGTCAGTGCCCTTAGAAGAATCGCGGATCTTGACTTTCGGAATTTTGACTTTGACCCGAAGGTCAATGACCCTGAGGTCATGGTCAGTGACCTTAGGAGAATCCCGGATCTTAACTTTCGGAATGTTGACCTTGACCTCAAGGTCACTAACCATGAATATTGACCTGGTACTGCTCCTGAGAATCGCGGATCTTGACTTTTGGAATTTTGACTTTGACCTCAAGGTCAATGACCCTGAAATCAATCCTGTCCTTGAGGTGTCCCATGGTGTTCCCCACCCTATTACTCCCACATCCCACCGGGTCCCGAAGGCTTGGTAGGAGATTAGGCTTGATGGTTTTTGGTGAAATTTTTTTCATTTCTTTTCTCGATTTCTGTATTTCAGGGATTTCTAAATTACACTAAAGAGGATATATTATGACAAAAAAAATAAGTAAATCGACGTGTTTTATAGTACTACAGTGGAGCCCGGAACCCTAAAAAGTGCCTGATTAGCAGACTAATATGTTTTTTTGAAGATACGAGACTGGCGAATCCCATGATAATGCTAGGAACATGTCGGTGCACGTGCAACAGCAAGAGTGGTGTGGCTCGGGGGTCGCGGGTCGATATCGGGCGGGCGGCCGGGCGAGCGGCGCGCGGCGGCGCGGCGGCGCGGCCGGCAGTGCGCCGCGCGACCCCGCCTGCACTCCACGCGCTATGAGCGCGCTCCGGCCGCGCGCCCGCCGCGCGCCGCTGCTGTTCGCGCTCGCCGCTGCTCTGTTGCCGCACGCCGACCGAGTCGCGTGAGTACAAGCTAGCCTAGCGCTGCGCTGTCTGTGTCCGCTCTTCTGACATGTGTCGTTTTCTTCCTGTGGCAGCGGCGGCGGCGGCGGCGGGAGCATGTTCGGGGACGTCAATATATCCTCTATTTTGGACTCCTTCAGCATAAGTTATGACAAGAGAGTGAGACCAAACTATGGAGGTTAGTAACAATAATTATCTTAACTTCCGTTAAAACCAATGCGTTGTCCAAATGTCCTCTTCGACTGATCGTTCTGATCAGGAAGCGTGCCACCGTCAAACGTTGGCGTTATGCCCGGGCCACACTAACGTCAACGTCAATGCCCATCATCGCCATAAACCTCGCGGTAGTTAAATTCGGTCAAATTCCTTCATTCTTCGGCCAACGTCCTTGATCGCGATAATCAACGGCATATCCCGCTATATCAGAAATAGTCCTGAGTCCTGTCCTGACGCCAACGTTTGACGGTGGCACGCAGTACCTATACTTAGCAATACAGATCGGAATATCGATCAAGAATCGAAACTACTTAGTCATAATTTTTTGTGTAGGTATTTATTTATTCTTATTTTATAAGTGCATTTATTATTGATTGAAGAATAAATGATTACAAACAATTTGGAATGGCTAGCCCATATAACTATTATTACTAGTTTACATTGCACTCAATGGGCATGGGCTAGCCGTCAGCTATCATAATATAATACTGCCTGCGCCAATTCGGCGAAAACGTTTTTAACTTTTCTTATTGATCTAAATACTACAAAGACGTTTCCATTTCCACTTGAACTATCAACATCTGGAACGCACCTGCCTGAACAAGGTGGCTCCTTAACCAGTCACCAAGCTAATGTGGTGGTCGATACGATAGTTTTATCTTACTTGAAGAATCTGGTGGACTTCTGTGATACCTAAAGCTTATCAATAATTAATGTGAAGTAACGTAGCTTTATGGCCATTATGATTTAGGCATGACATGCGGCTGCGGGGCAAATACAGAATACCTATTTGAACGAATATATTGACCACAACGCGTTTTGGCTCTTAATTTTCATCGGCAACCCGAAATTCGTGCAGTGGTTCTGGCCATAATGGTCACAACGCGTTTTGGCTATAACGGTATTTCAAAATTTGACCATAACGCGTTGTGGTATCTACCTTATCACGAAATGTAGTTTACTTATATAAAGTACTTAGTTGATGCAGACAAAATGACATTAACTTAACGCAAACTCAATTAAATTGGGTGGAAGACAGTCAATATTTTGATTAGGATGTGATGCAAAACGTACCTAAGCTCTGCATTTTACGGTCAACCTGAGGGCATTGCAAAATGGTGAGTGGCTATTGATGCAAGAAGTGCAAATATCTGCCCTGAAATCTAAGCGCCGATACCAAAGTAAATTTTTGAAATGATGTTTTGTTAAGAGTTCTGGTTGCATCAACTAACATTCCGATGAAAGCGCAATCTGACGATGTGCAGTTACAGCAGAAGGATATTTTGTTTTGCCTACGCTTTATGGCCACACAGTAGTTGCAGGTGCCACGAGCCACGACATGAAGTTCGAGAGATTGTGGATGAGCTTCAAGAACCAGACGCGTTCGGGTCGTTTGTTTCTGTTCAATGGGTGTTTGAGTATAAGGCTAGGCTATAGGAAGCCGCTGGCGACCGATCCATCGGCGTAGCTTGCTTACAGAAGATGGATGCGATGCGTTGTCGTGTTATGAATGTGATGTCGTTTCCAGGACCACCAGTGGAAGTGGGGGTTACCATGTACGTGCTGTCCATCAGCTCTCTGTCGGAAGTGCAAATGGTACCTAGCTAGCAGTACTATTCTAAGTAGTAAGAGGTCACGTGGGCATGTGGGCATGGGGCACGTGGCACGTGGCACCGCACCGCATGAGGAAGCGCCGGCGCCGGGCCGCCGCCGCACCGCCGCCGCCGCCGGACGGCCGCGCTCTCCGGATCGAACTAGTACTACATGTGGGCTTGCTTGCAGGTCCGCCGGTGGAGGTGGGCGTCACCATGTATGTGCTCTCTATCAGCTCCGTGTCGGAAGTGCTCATGGTACTGGCCCCAGTCCTCGCACCTCTCGCGCCGCACCAGCAGCAGCCCCAGACGCGAGGCTGCGAGCATGTCGCGTTTCATGGATCTGTTCGCTTTCGTATTGTTTCCTAGTGATCTTGTCGATGACTGGTACCGCTCGTGTTGACTGTGGCATTACTGTTGTGAACTGATACAGACGCACCGAGCGCCGCGCTCCGGCTGCCCCTTCCACGCGGCTCCACCACGCCACTGCTTCCAGTGAGCGTTCAACAACGTCGTCGGTAACAGCACCAGTAGAAAGTGCCTCTACCGAGCTCCAGCCGTATAGCTCAAAGGTCAAAGTGTAGCCAATGTGCGACGTGCGCTCGAAACCTACGATCGTAAATAGTTTAGCTTATTCAGTAAATGAACTATGATCCACTCTAGTTTAGTAGTAGTTCTGCGAACAGTAGACCTCGCGAGCTCAAACTTTTGCAACAATTAATAAAAAGATGTACAATGTTAACAATGAACAATGTTATTTTTACTTCAGTGGTACAGCGAGCAAACCTGCGGGCTATCATATTCGCCCTTACAGACAACGCCCTGCGTTCTCGCTCTATATCAGCATCGCCCTTCAGATCAGAGGACATCATAATTATGTCCAAGATATTTAAAATGTTCCACCCTCTTCAGTGGTGTTCCACATAGTTTTATAGCAGGTATCGTTGACGGACATTTTCCTCTGGCCTGAAAGACCATGCATTCACTTTTTTGGACATTATAAATCAAGCCATGGCTTTAAGCGTAATTTTCACAGATCCCCAACAGTTTTGAAAGGCCACATACAGAAGCACTCAGCAGCACCATGTCGTCCCCGTAACTGATATTATTGAGACACACATCATCAATATGGCAGCCGACATGAGTGCTGCTGAGTTCCTGTATCAGCGCGTTGAGGTACAGGTTGAAAAGTTTGGGTGAAGATAGTCCCCCTTGCCTCACCCCACATTCCAAACCTGTACAGCTAGGAATATGCACTCGACCATCGCACGACATTGACCTGGTTAGGATACCAAAATTTAAAGATCCTGCTGAGTTCTGTTGGCAAGGATATATCTTTCAGTTTCTTCCACAGGATATCGTAATTGACCAGGTCAAATGCCCTCGATAAGTCGAGAAAACAAGCGTAAATGTGCGTACGTCTTTCTGTGCAAAAACCTCATTTAGAATCAGAATTGACCACAAACCTCATGATTGATGAATCGCTAGATTTGAGGTCATTTCTAACTTATGGAATTGTATTGCTGATTCTAATGATTATAATTCTGTAAAGCCATAGTAGTTACGGCAGCGAATCACATTTTAATCAACATACAACCTGACACTGACCTGCAAATTGCAAAAAATTGGGCTACCTTAGCGCATCCCCCTTACCTCGAAACTCAGTATTTACACTTGAGACCAAAAATGAAGAATAACGTGTATCAGGGTTTTTCCAAAATCTACTTATGGAAAGGGTAGTCAATTATACAGGGCAGGTTTTACTGGTCGAAAATTGGTGTAAATTAATCACACTTACCGTAACATAAACAATTTTTCAGTCAAGTTACGGAAATATCCCAAACGATTTTTTAAAATTCCCTGTGGGTGTGAAAACAGGGCATATAGTTTAGTATGTAGTTTATATGAAAAATCTTATTCATTTGGTTAATAACTTGAAACTTGGCAGTTGACACAAATACTTGCCTAATCAAGTAATAAAGATTGTCATTAATAGTTTTTCCCCAGAGGAAGGGGTAGAGGGGAAGGAGGGAAGTAGAGAGGGTGGTGAAGAGGGAAAGGGGAGGTTGTGGTGAGGGGGAAAGGGAGCGGAGGGGTGGTGAGGAGGGAAAGGGGGAGGAGAGGGATAGGAGGGTGTAGTGAGGGGAGAGGGTGTAGTGAGAGGAGGGAGGAGAGGGGAAGGGGAAAGCGGTGAAGGTGTGTGAGAGGCGGAGGTGGAGGTTAGCGGAAAAGGTATGTGGTGAGGGGGTTGATAGGGAGAGGGGGATGGGGAGGGACAGGGTCGTGAGACGGGGTGGTGACGGGGAGGGGGGTGAGGAGACGAGTGCCTTTATACCTTAAAGTTGCTTTTTGCATAGCACTGATTCATTGAAGAAACCCGGCCCGACAGAAATTACCGAAAAATAGAAAATATGGACATAAAAACCTGAAATTTTGCACAGAGGTTCCCTTTGTAATGTAGACAAAGAATAAGGAAGGATTTTTGTTCCCGTGCGATATTTTCCGTCATCAAAAAGCTCACACGCAGCTGGAAGTATGATTGAAAATATGGAGTGTATTCATTGTTCCGAAATTCAACATCGAGTTAGTGGTGGAAGTCGGCGAAGTGGCAGCCGTCCGGCGCGCGCTACTGTACGCTAGGTGGCTACAGTTTGAGCATTAGCACCGATCATTACTTACTAATATATACTAGTTTTCCCCTCTTTCTGTCTTTACTTATCTAATTGTGGTATATTATTTGTGTAATATAAGCTACGGACAGCGGCGCAGCGCCGCGGACCGCGCGCACGCCGAGCGCGGGGTCGCCCCGCGCGCACCACGCGTCCACGAGCCGACGCGCGCACGCTAACCCAGCACCCTTTATGTTCACCACACCACACACACACAACATTGAATACCACAGCATGTGCAGTCGTTCTGTGCCAACTGCGTCCCCTCGCAGCTCAGCAGGGAGCGGGGGCGCGTGGCGCGCGCTAGTGGTGGCGCAGCGTGCCGTGAGCTTCGTGACTTGCTCGCTTGGAAGTAACTTAACTAGTTCACTGGTGTTATACATTTACATACTTAAGTACTCACTAAATTATCATAATCGTTCACATTTTTATGAACAATGGGCACAAGTCAAAATGCTTCGGCATTAAACTCTGCAATAAAATATATAGGTAGGTGAGAAGATGGATTATAACTGATGCGTTAGTGACCGTCCTCAAGCACTGACGTCACCGCGTCGCTCCTGTAGCTCAGTGAGGTCTTGTACGCGATCTGCAGCACACTGTGACGTCTAACAACACTGCGTGCACTTTTCACTCTTAGTAAACTTACTGAAGCTTGTCGCTCTGTTTCGTGTATTCGATGTTGTGCAGTGTTTAACTCTTAGTATGTTATCAGTACGAATGTTGCGCCGACCTTGGTCCGCTGTGCGGTCGCGGCCGCCGCTGGAGCGAGCCGCCCCATACTATAACGTGCGATCTCTCTCCCTCAGGACTTCACGTTGGATTTTTACTTCAGACAGTTTTGGACGGACCCGCGGCTCGCGTACAAGAAGCGCGCCGGCGTGGAGACGCTGTCCGTGGGCTCCGAGTTCATCCGCAACATCTGGGTGCCCGACACCTTCTTCGTGAACGAGAAGCAGTCGTATTTCCACACCGCCACCACCAGCAATGAGTTCATCCGCATCCACCACTCGGGCTCCATCACGCGCAGCATACGGTGAGTGTGCGCCGCGTGTGCGGCGACGCCCGCGCCCGCCCGCCCCCGCGCTCTCCGCTCACGTCTGTTGCAGGCTCACCATCACCGCCTCCTGCCCCATGAACCTGCAGTACTTCCCTATGGACCGCCAGCTGTGCCACATCGAGATCGAGAGCTGTAAGTGTCCCCTTGTTCCGTTCAGCGCCAGACTTACTTCACCGTGTCTGAACCGCATCTACTTCCTTACGTTGCCGTCCCTACGCTGCACGTTGGAAAGTTGTTTGAGTACCGTCCGATGTGCCTTGACGCTCCAATACTACGACAACTTTGTGTATTTGTATTTTATTAATACCACTTTTTGTAACTCTCCGTGTAGGATGAGACGACGGCGACCAGATTAATCGGAATAATGTATTCAAAAACTTTTTTAAGCAAATTCTGCAATTTTGACAGATTTAAACAGTCCTCAGAAGCTACCGTCTCACAGATGATAGAAAAATAGTAACGTACTTATACGATGTACACCGATGTTCGTGTGTGTGTTGTGATCACGGAGCAACCCTCGGCAGCCGTGTGCACCACGCCGCGCACGGCCCCGGCTTGCGTCGTGTCGCGCACCGCACGCGCGACGCCCTCCGCCTACAGCACCCGCGCGGGCAGGACGCGCTCCGGCGCGACGGGGCACGGCGCCACGCACCGCACGCCTCACCCCCGCCTCGCGCACGCACTGCATGGCTTCTCCTTCACGCTGACTCCATCACCATACACGTAGTTACGAGGATATTTTTCTATCATCCGGCCGGGTCGACTCGCCGGCTCGCCTGCGCCCGCGGGCTCTCGGCGCGTCGCTTCGAGGCGCGAGTGATAGCGTTTTGTGTTTGGCATGTCCCCGGAGTCGGATACACGATGACCGACATTCTGTACGTTTGGAAAGACGGCGCGTCGAGTGTCGGCATGAGCAGCGAGGTGCAGCTGCCGCAGTTCCGAGTGCTCGGCCACCGCCAGCGCGCCACCGACATCGCGCTCAGCACAGGTAACCGCTCAGTAGTGGCGTCGCCGCCCCGCCGCGCCCGCGCTCCCCCGCCCCCCCCCCCCCGCGCCGTCCGCCACGACCGCGCCTGACCCCTCTTTGCGCCGCAGTCGGCTACACCATGCGGGACATCCGGTACAAATGGAACGAGGGGCCCAACTCGGTGGGCGTCTCTAACGAGGTGTCGCTCCCGCAGTTCAAGGTGTTGGGCCACCGCCAACGCGCCATGGAGATATCTCTCACAACAGGTGCGAACCGCTTCCTTAACTTTGATAAGTAACGCATGATGCGTGTTCGTGAAGTGCTCTTCCAGCACACTTGGTTTACATTAGTCTGAACGCTTCACTGTAACTGTGTCATGAGCTAATCGAGTTCTGTGCTCCACCGCCGCCCACTCAGGAAACTACTCCCGCCTGGCGTGCGAGATCCAGTTCGTGCGCTCGATGGGCTACTACCTCATCCAGATCTACATCCCGTCCGGCCTCATCGTGATCATCTCGTGGGTGTCGTTCTGGCTGAACCGCAACGCCACGCCGGCGCGCGTGCAGCTGGGCGTCACCACCGTGCTCACCATGACCACGCTCATGTCTTCCACTAACGCGGCGCTGCCCAAGATCTCCTACGTCAAGTCCATCGACGTGTACCTGGGCACCTGCTTCGTCATGGTGTTCACCAGTTTGCTGGGTGAGTCTGTGGCCGAGCGCGGCTCTAACCAGCCGTTTGCTTCCACAGTACGCGACGGTGGTGTACATGCACATGCATGGTGGTGTGCGTGCTGTGAGTCTGTGCGTGTGTGAGTCTGTGCGTGCTGTGAGTCTGTGCGTGCTGTGAGTCTGTGCGCGCTGTGAGTCTGTGCGTGCTGTGAGTCTATGTGTGCTGTGAGTCTGTAAGTGTGTGAGTCTGTGCGTGTGAGTCTGTGCGTGTGAGTCTGTACGTGTGTGAGTCTGTGCGTGCTGTGAGTCTGTGCGCGCTGTGAGGCTGTGCGCGCTGTGAGTCTGTGCGCGCTGTGAATCTGTGCGTGCTGTGAGTGTATGTGTGCTGTGAGTCTATGCGTGCTGTGAGTCTATGTGTGCTGTGAGTCTCTGCGTGTGTGTCTGTGCGTGCTGTGAGTCTGTGCGCGCTGTGAGTCTGTGCGTGCTGTGAGTCTGTGCGTGCTGTGAGTCTGTGTGCGCTGTGAGTCTGTGCGTGCTGTGAATCTGTGCGTGGTGTGAGTCTATATGTGCTGTGAGTCTGTGCGTGCTGTGAGTCTATATGTGCTGTGAGTCTGTGCGTGTGTGTCTGTGCGTGCTGTGAGTCTGTGCGCGCTGTGAGTCTGTGCGTGCTGTGAGTCTATGTGTGCTGTGAGTCTGTGCGTGCTGTGAGTGTGTGTGTGTGGCCGAGCGTGACTCTAACCGGACCGTTTGCTTCCAGAGTACGCGACGGTGGGGTACATGTCCAAGAGAATACAGATGAGGAAACAGCGCTTTGTCGCGATACAAAAGATTATGTCGGAGAAGAAGATGCCGGCGGAGTGCGCGCCGCCCGCGCCGTGGGACGCGCACTCGCTGAGCAAGGGCGGCAGCCTGGGCCGCGGCGCCCCCCCGCCCCCGCGCCACTCGCTGGGCAGCGCGGGCGCGCCGCCGCCGCCGCCGCGCCACCACCACCCCTCCATGGACCGCTGCGGCCGCCACCTGCAGGAGGTGCGCTACAAGGTGCGCGACCCCAAGGCGCACTCCAAGGGCGGCACGCTCGAGAGCTCCATCGAGGAGCCGCCCGCGCCGCCGCTGCACGCGCTGCAGCCCACCAAGGTACCGCGGTCTGCCGCTTGACTAGCTGTAACAATGTCGCAACACGACTGATGGCGACGGTGTGGTTGCAGGACTACGGCAAGTTCCTGGGCATGACGCCGTCGGACATCGACAAGTACTCGCGCATCGTGTTCCCGGTGTGCTTCGTGTGCTTCAACCTGATGTACTGGATAGTGTACCTGCACGTGTCCGACGTGGTGGCCGACGACCTGGTGCTGCTGGAGGAGAACAAGTGAGCGTGCCGCTCGCGCCGCACGCCTGTACATAGCTCGTGTAACATAGCATCGAGTAGCAAAGCGCTAGCGTCACGACCCCTCGTAGACTTAACTGACGGTCTGATCGTATCTAGATATAGGTAGCAAACGACTTGTACAGAAATTGTAAATAACACATAATATAGTTGTCCGGTGCCGGCCGGTGCGCCGCGCGCCGTGCGACAACGTCATGTACTATTTGTGGTACACGCTCAATGTTAAATACTTAATTAAATTAAAATAAATAGAACGCAGCACGCGAAGCATCCCCACTTCTATCTCTACAACATAGATAATACACTATATAAACTCTACAATTAATAAACACAGCTCTTCTTATAAACCAAGTGACATTTTTTTGTTTATTTTTGACATTGCGCCGCAGAAATCTGCTTTTTTGTCTTTCGTTTCTTTTTCGTTTGTACGGTTAGTCGTGAAGATGCTGCGCGCGCGCTCTCATAGACATTTATGTAGATAATAAGAGCTCGGTGATGCGCATACATTAATGTTGCTATTCGGATTCTAACTAAGTTGTATTTAATTTAAAAACTGAATCTTCCGAATCAGAGTTTAATACCCGAATCTTTTCATTTGGTCTGACATCAGAATATGATTGCAGAAACTCGAACTCGTACTGCTTGACACATCATCATCTCGCACGATGTGCGGACTTGACGTTCCATTCTAGATCATTACTTCGGGAACAAAATCAAACATCAATAAAAGCGCCACTACACTATGATACTATTAAAATAATAATAAATTAAATTACTCTTTACTTCCATCGATTATAAATTGTCATTTTAACGATTTTGACAAAGGGACTTCTAATAAATTTAAGTTTATTATACTTAGTACGAGTGTATTACGTTTGCTATTGAGTTCATTCCAAAACCAATGCTAGTTAAATATGTATCCTGTAAGTCTACTAAATGAGCAATATTTGTTGTATGTTAATATTTGTAATCACGTTCTCGTAAACGGCTCTACGGGGGCGAATCGATCTAGCTAAGTCTATTTTGAGCCGAGCTCGCCCAGGTACTGTGCCACTAAGGTAACCCACCGGCGACGCTTATGCCTGGGCCGCACACATCGCGATGACATTCGGGCGATAAACTTCGTCTTCGGTCTACAGCGAAGCTGCGCGGCCACATAGTGCGTGTTGTCAAGTTTATCGCGATGTACAAACGAATAAAACAAAATGGACGCCGCGGTTGCTCTGTATCTTATGGCAGCAAATAATTATTTTTTACATTTATGTCATGTAAAAAACAAATTAAAAGCAAGAAAAAGGAGGAAGTGGATGATAACTATTCACAAATTAAGAACTATATTAGCTATATTATGCACTGTAGTTTAACTTAACACTTCCACTACGTACGAAGGGTGGGGGCCGACTGAAGTGTGGCCGCGCAAGCGAAGTTCATCGCAATAAAACGCTTTGATCTGCGAGAGTTTACCGACAGCGGAGCGAAGTCGTTGCGACTACGCACGAAGCTCCGAAGTATACGCGAATACTTGGCTACATACATCGCGATTACGCGAATCTTCGGGTTATCGCGATGTGTGCGGCCTAGGCATTACATCTAGCACTTTAGTTATTTCGCACCTTACATGCTAAAGTCATCTCCTACCTCACCGGGCAGTTGGACGCATTCTGGCGGGTGAGTGGTCAGTAGAGCCCCGCGGCGGTGCGGCACCGCTCACCGTTCTGAGTCTAACGTACTCGGAGCATGATGACGTCATAGATTTCATTAACTAGAACGAAACTGTTGAGTATTGTAAAGTTACAAATATTATGAATACGTAAGCACGGTAAGGCACACGAGACTATTTAGCATCCACATGCGATGCGTTCGTCTTGCAATAAAGACTAACATTACGATGACGTTGTTTTATTTCATTCTAAAGCCGCTACTTCTATAACTACAAATATACAGGGTGTTAGGTTCATCGAGGGACTTACTTTAACGGAGTGTAGTACTCATCATTATGAACAATCTTTACCTGGGACCGAATCCCAAAATCGCGAAAAAAAATTAGCTGTCCAGTGCATTTATGTTCGCATAATTCGTCAAAATGTAGGGAACAGCTGATTTTTTTTTCGCGATTCCAGGTACGCTCCCATAGTAAAAGTTGTTCATTTTCATGAGTACTACACTCCGTTAAAGTATGTCCCTCGTTTAACCTAACACCCTGTATAAAAATAAATAAATAAATCAATCTGCCTAGCCTTTTTTCCCAACTATGTTGGGGTCGGCTTCCAGTCTAACCGGATGCAGCTGAATACCAGTATTTTACATGGAGCGACTGCCTGTCTGACCTCGACGACCCAGTGACTGGGTAACACGATACCCCTTGGTAAGACTGGTTGTCAGACTTTCGGGCTTCTGGCGACCCGTAACGACTGTCAAAGATCCACGAATGACAGCCGGGACCAACGGCTTAACGTGCTTTCCGAGGCAGGGAGGAGTCTCGGTATGTAAAGATGGTCACCCATCTACTGACCAGCCCCGGCAAGCGTAGCTTAACCTGATGGATCGACCCATGCGGCTGTTATTACTTAGCCACGAGCTCCTCCTCAAAAATAAATAAATAAATACAATCATTTATTTATAAAGATGGTGCAGATTTACAATAACTTATTATAAACATTATAGAGGACACAGTTGTGTACAATAAATTAAATAGGAAATTAAGTATCTATAAATTAAATAATTACGACTGTAAAAAGATTATTCTGCAATTTTTACTTAGCATAGCATACAGTGAGACAGAGGATTTACTCGTTGTCTGTAAATAAAACATGTTAGTCTTATATTTTAAAATTCTAAGCACCTCTATAGCCTGAAACACAGGTTCTACCTAGTTCAGGCAATTGAGCAATTGTGTCCTCTATAATGTTTAAGAAAAGTTATTGTAAATCTGCACCATCTTTATAAATAAACGATTTTATTTATTTATTTTACGATATATCTCCTATTATATTACTACTAGCTACGCCCCGCGGTTTCTCCCGCGTAGACCGGGATTACAAATAGCCTGTGTTAATCCACCCTGGATTAACACATAGGCTATTTGTAATAAGCTATCTACATACCAAACTTCATCCAAATCGGTCCAGCCGTTGGAGGGTGAAGAAGTAACAAACATACACACTCACAAACTTTCGCCTCTATAATATTAGTGTGATATCTATACTTCCATGCTAATATTATAAAGTCTCATGATCTCTCTCTCACCTTACGAAGTCTGTGGTGAAAAATAAAACCGGTAACCTTGCCGATAAAACAAACTACAAGCCTATTTTCCTAGCCACCATCATAGCCAAAGTGTTTAACGGTTTGCTTAACATACACTTGGACAAATATACTTCTTCTTTTTTCTTCTTCTTTTTTCTTTTATTCTTCTTCATCTACTACTTCTACTTCTTTCTTCTTCTTCTTCTTGGCTTATTTGTCCAACTAAACTGTGTCAGTTTGGTTGTAGACCTCAATTATCTACAGAAAGTGCTGTACTGTGTCTTAAGCATACCGTCAGATACTACACGGATCGACTAATATATACGGTGTTTCCTCGACTTGTCTAGGGCCTTCGACCTGGTGGCGTATGATATCTTTTGGGATAAGCTGAATGGTATTAACCTGCCGCGTGAACTTGTAACTATCTTCAAGTATTTGTATACGCATCAGGTCAACAGTATCAGAAGGGCGGGGGCAATGTCGGAGTCGTATCAGCTGGAGTGTGGAGTGAGGCAAGGTGGATTGACATCGCCAAACCTTTTCAACCTCTACCTACATGGACGCGCTGATCGTCGCGCTCAGCAGGCGGCGTATTGGTTGCCATGTTGATAGCGTGACTGCTGAGCGTGACGGTCTGTGGTTATATGAAGCTGATACAGGTCCTGGACGTGGACGCCGCAGCGCTCCAGCTGAGGAGGTCCCTGACCGAGGTGTGCAACTCCAGCATGCCCCGGTCTCGCCGCCCGCCTCCCCGCCGCGCCGTCTATTGGTGGTCGGAGGAACTGGCGGGGCTCCGAACAGGACCGACTTCATCCCGCCAGTGATGGACCCCCCGCGGGAGGCGGTTCCGCCGGAGGAGGAGGTCCCCCCGGTTACGGTGGTGGAACTATACGCGGGGACTCTACGCCTCCGCGCGAAGAACACAGCCCCAGGGCCGGACGGCGTTCCCGCACGGGTGGTGGCCATTGCCGCCTCACAGATGGAGGAGAGGTTTCGGGACCTCTTTAGCGCGTGTTTTACGACTGGGAGGTTCCCGAAACCTTGGAAGGAGGGGCGGCTTTGCCTACTCCGAAAGGAGGGACGCCCGGCGGACTCCCCCTCGGCTTACCTGCCCATCGTTTTGCGATAAGTTGTTCGAGGGGATAATCGCCGGCCGGCTCAATATACTTTATACAGATTTTGTTCGCACAATTGCCTCGCAGCGCACAGACGTACTCATTAGCAGTATTTAATAAATAATTTATTTAATAATAGTGACCTCCTTTAGTGCATTACTTTCGTAATGCATCTGCTTAGTGTGTAGTTTGGTTAATAATGGACACAAAATAGTGAACATAAAATAAAACAAAATGGAAAACAGCCCCTTTAACCCAAGGGGCCCAGTGCAATCCTCCACCTCGCCTTCGAAGACGACGACGCAAAACCCAGCCCTCGAGTCGGCCACGGCTGATATTGTTTCGACACCTGAAATACAAAAATAGATGTCAGCCATCGAGCAGCACCTAAATGAAGTTTGTTCTATTGCCGCGGATGGAAAACTGAACTCGGAGCAGAAAATGAAAATTTCTACTCTGTGCCGTAAAGTAGGATCTGGCACCTCACAAATGGCAGTCCTATATCAGTTGCTCAAGCAGAAAGCCATTCACGCATATAACATGGTTGATGCCCTTCAAGAAAAGCGTGACCTGACGGAAAATATTTCGGAGCTCAAGCAGACGATTAAGGACTCTGGTTCTGCGGGAAATGTTTCGTTTGCCGATATGGTGAAGAAGGGAGCAAATGATTTCATTCGACCGAACAACTTAAGTTCTGTAGCTATTTACCCCAACGATAAATTGAAGTCGAGTGACGAAACAAAAGACCTCGTGCAAAAATCGTTCGCCCTGATCAAATGAAGCTGCATGTACGTGGTGTCCGCAAGACCAAAAACGGAGGCGTAATTATTAGTACCGAGACGAAACATGACGCTGACAAACTCAAGCACGCGGTCCAGCTGTCTACATCCGGACTTACCGCCGATGAACCCAACAAGCGCAAACCTCGGATCGTGGTTGTAGCTGTGCCGACTACTCTGGCTGAAACTGAAGTCTTCAGGTTAATTTACGAACAGAACGTAGCCGACAAGTTTCCAGGAATGCCTATGGAGTCCTTTTTGAGCTTGGTTAAATTAAGCCACAAATCTGGGAAGAAAGATGCGTCGACCTGTAATTACGTCATTGAAGTTACAGCCAATATTCGTAAAGCCCTATTATCCCAATCAAGGCTTTTTATAAATTGGACGTCCTGCCCTGTTAGGGACTTCACCCTGGTTACCAGATGCTACAAATGCCAACAATATGGTCATGCAGCAAAAACATGCAGAGAGCCGAAATCTACGTGTGGTCACTGCAGCGAAGAAGGACACTCGATGTCCGAGTGCGCGAAGAAAGCTGACACACCGAAATGTGCAACTTGCTCACGCTTTAAAAAGCCTAATAACCACAAAACGGGAGATGCTGAGTGTCCTGCTAGGAAAATAGCGGAATACAGGTACATCAACTCTATCGACTACGAGGGCGCCTAGAGCGTCATACTCAAGGCCAGACTTCCGTGTTTAATGCCTGCTCAACAAAACACTGCACACTGGCCTACAAACCCTTGATTTTGTTGATGTCTTGCATTATGTCGCCCGCCGCAAAAAATGATCATACACATAGCCTCTAACGTGATGTAATTTTGTGCAACATTGACATTCTTACCAATTCTGCTGACTTCATAATTCATATACTTACTTAGGTAGAATTATGTGTTTTAATTATGTAGGTTATAGAGTGCAAGAAACTATTTTTTTCGCGAACTAAATAAGAAATTATGTACCTATATAACTTTTGTTATTTTGTATTTTTAAGGTAAATAGTATTAAGTAAACTAGGTATAAAATTATGAATTAATTAAATTTTGTCATTTTCAAGACTTCTAATGTTAAATATTGTTAAGAATTTTATTGTCCTACAATTACCATAAAATATCATCATGCCGCCTGTGATACAGGTTTAACCTAGTACAGGCATGTAACATTATAATGCCTTTGTAAATTATTTCTAAGATTTTATGTTATTATTTTACCAATTTATAAACTGAATAAATATTATTGTGGGAATGTAAAGTGAATAGCATGGTAACACGAGGTGAAGGATGGCAACACTGGAAGTAAGGCAGAACGACGGATATATGAACGGCGGTGTGTGCGGTGTGTTTTTAAGTTAAGATTTTAAAAGTGTATTTTGGTTAAAATAAACCAGTCATACTAAAAATTGGCTGTTTACTTCGCCCTCGATCCCACAAATTGGGGGATCGTCCGGGATCGAGTAAAAATCAAAGTACACAACGACGGCGACGACGACGACGACGCGACCGCGTGCCCGTACCGGTGATTTTTTTTTTCCTGCAATTGAAGACAATTGAAGACGAACGACGAAAGACGACGACGACGTACACTACGACGACGATACCAGGAAGAAATTTAAACCAACATGCCGAGAACACCAGACGACGCTGCCGCTGCCGCCACGAAGGTCAGTCAAGGTCAAGACCATCATCCGTCCTCGACACTGCAAATGAGTTCGGAGCTAATACCAAAATTTAACGGGCAAGATAAAGCCTATCCAGCTTCGCGATGGGTTCAAGATGTGGAAGATTACGCCGTAATTTTTGAGTGGACCCCCGTCCAACAGCTTCTCGTTGCCCGACGCGCCTTGGTCGGCACCGCGGAGCTATGGCTTAAGTCGGAGCGGCCACATAAAACGTGGGATTCTCTGAAGGAAGACTTATTGAAGGAATTTGCAGACACCACTGATTCTAAGACCATTCACGAGATGATGAGTTCAAGGAAAAAGAAGAAGACGGAAAGCAGTTTAGATTACCTACTAATAATGAAGGAAATGGGAAAAAGGGGTAAAATGCCCGACTACGTTGCCATAAAATATATTATAGACGGAATCATCGACTTGGAAGTAAATAAAATGATGCTATACGGTGTCAAAACGTATCCGGATCTAAAAGAAAAACTAAAAATTTATGAAAGCTTGAAAGAAAACATGAAGAAGGACAGTGTGAGTGCGAATTCGAAACAGCAAGGGAAATCACATTCAAGGACGTCAAATACGACGCGATGCTATAACTGTGGAGAAGAAAATCATGTGTCATCGGCATGTCCAAACAAAACGAAAGGCAAGAAATGCTTTCGGTGTAATGAGTTCGGCCATGTTGCTGCGGAGTGCAAGAAAGAGACAGACATATCGAACGAGAAGTCCGACAATACAAAATCGAAGACACAATCAAGACAGCAGGTTAGCCAACCGTCAACATCCAGAGGAAGTTTCTTCAATTCGTCGCAGGCGCAGTGTACACAGACAGATGGCAACACGGTGCATGCGGAGTGCGGGGAAAATTTGTGTTGTAATGTTGGCAGCCCGCAGTTAGTTGACATTGACAGTGACACCGATGACACAAACCATCGAGATGACAAGTATGACAACTCTATCAACGAAATCGTACACGAACGCGAAGTTTGCAATGTTAACGAGATCAAACAAATAATTTCAACAAACGAAAAACCATTCAAAAATGTGAAAATACACGACGTAATAATGGTAACCGCGTTAATAGACAGTGGCAGTGACATTAATCTAATCTCTAGTGAGTGCTACAAGCAAATAGGTTCGCCAAAATTGGATACAAACAATAATATCAAGATGACGGGTTTAGGATTTTCCGAAGTACGTTCCATAGGATATTTGAACACTACTATAGAAATTGATGGTTACAAATATCAAAATGTTGGTTGTTATATTGTCCCACAAACGTGTATGCCTTTTTAATTGTTGATAGGACAAGATTTCTTAAAAAATGTAATTTGTGTATTGAATGGAAGTTTTGTGCAGATGAGGCCAGTCAATGAAGGTTGGTTGGGTAAGTTGAACTGTTTCCCATGTGTTTCTGATGTTATAGGTTATGTTGGCTGCGAACATTTAAAAGACCAGATTATTGGATGTGTCAAAAACTATCAACCAAAACAAGTTAAAGATGTCCCACTCCAACTCAAGATTATACTTAAAGACGATATTCCGGTAGCTCAGCGACCACGACGTATAGCGCTGAAGGAACAAGAAGAGGTAAATAAACAAATAGCAGAGTGGTTGGAAAATGAAATTATAAGGGTAAGTTTTTCTGATTATGCAAGTCCTCTTGTTTTGGTGCGTAAAAAGGATGGTTCTACGCGTATGTGTGTGGACTATAGACGACTTAACCAGAAGATAGTCAAAGATGAATATCCTCTACCTCTAATTGAAGACTACATCGACAGATTGGCGGATGCTAAAGTTTTCAGTGTACTAGATTTGAAAAATGGATTTTTTCACTTAAGAGTCAGTGAGGAAAGTATTAAGTATACTTCGTTTGTAACTCATAATGGGCAATATGAGTTCTTAAGGGCTCCATTTGGACTTTCAATATGTCCCAAATACTTTATGCGTTTTATTTCAATTGTTTTCAGAGATTTCATAGCAGAAGGAAAGGTTATGATATTCATCGATGATATATTGATTCCAGCGGAAAGTGAACAGCAAGCAGTTGAAAGACTAAAGGAAGTGCTCGCAGTAGCGTCCCAGTATGGATTACAGTTCAATTGGAAAAAAGCAAACCTGGTATGTCGCAGTATTACTTATCTTGGACATGTGATTCAAGCTGGTGAGGTGAGACCATCTAATGATAAGACCGATGCTATTAAGAAATTTCCGGAGCCTAAGACAGTAAAACAGTTGCATAGTTTCATAGGTTTAGCCTCGTACTTCAGAAAGTATATTCCAGACTTTGCATTAATTGTTAGCCCATTAACAGACCTATTAAAAAAGAATAAAGATTTTAAATTTAAAGAGAAAGAACAAGATGCCTTCAATTTAATCAAGGAAAAGTTATCGAGTGATCCAATATTAAAGATATTCAACCCGAAACTCCAAACAGAGCTTCACACCGATGCATCCAGCACTGGCTATGCTGCCATTCTGATGCAGCGTAGTGCTGATGATGGACAGTTTCATCCTGTTTATTATATGAGCCGCAAAACGACAGATGCTGAGAGTAGATATACCAGTTACGAACTGGAAGCATTAGCAATAATCGAGGGAGTTAAAAAGTATAGACATTATCTTTATGGTAGGCACTTTAAAATAATAACAGACTGTAAAGCCTTTCAGATGACGTTAAACAAAAAAGACCTTGCAATGTCTACACGAGTTGCCCGGTGGATATTGTTTCTCCAGGACTTCGATTTCACCATTGAGCATCGAGAGGGTTCAAGAATGAGACACTCAGATGCTCTCAGCCGAAACCCTTATGTAGCTATAATAGATGATCTTCATGCTAATATTAAGAAAGCACAACAGACAGATGAAGGTTTAAAAGCCATAACCACTATTTTACAGAATACACAATATGAAGACTATTTCTTAGATAATGGTTTAATATATAAAGGAATAGACAAGAGATTGGTGATCCCAAACAATATGGAAGGTGAGATCATAAAGAAAGTCCACGAAAATGGTCACTTCGGCAAAAAGAAAATGCTAGAACTGCTCAATAAAGACTATTTCATAAAAAACGTGACTAAGAAAATAGAAGACTTCTTAGTAACCTGTATACCATGCTTACTGGCAACTAGAAAGGAGGGAAAGCAAGAGGGATTACTGCAAGTAATAGACAAAGAAGATGTACCAATGCACACCCTACATCTGGATCATATTGGCTCTATGACGGACACAAAGAAGCAATATAATCATATCTTGACAATGGTAGACGCTTTTACAAAATTTGTTTGGCTTTTCCCTACAAAGAGTACGACGAGTAAAGAGACCATAGATAGACTACGTATACACCAACAGCAATTTGGAAATCCGAGTAGAATTATTACAGACAGAGGTACCGCATTCACAAGTACCGAGTTCCAAGAATATTGCAATGAAGAGGGGATACAGCATGTGAAAATTACAACAGGAATACCAAGAGCTAACGGACAAGTGGAGCGCATACATAGAATAATCATCTCTATTCTTACAAAACTGTGTATAGAAAACCCCACACTATGGTATCGGCATGTAAGTCGAGTACAGCGAGCGCTTAACAGCACGTACCAAAGATGTACTGGTACAACACCGTTTGAACTGTTAGTTGGAGTGAAAATGAAATCAAAAGAGGACATTGAGATCTATGATCTACTACGTCAACACGAAAGAGATAGTTTCATGATAGACAGGGAACAACGTAGGCAGAAAGCAAAAGAACAAATATTAAAGTGCAAGAAGAAAATATACAGAACTTCAACAAAAAAAGAAAGGAAGCCACTCAGTATAAAGAAGGAGATCTGGTAGCAATAAGAAGGACACAATTTGGAGCAGGATTAAAAATAAAACCAAAGTATTTTGGACCATATAAAGTAACAAAAGCAAGAGGCAAAGATCGCTATGATGTTGAAAAATGTCATTCAGATAGTGAAGGCCCAAATAAAACATCAACGGCAGCAGATAGTATGAAATTGTGGCCTGCAGGAAATAAGGATTAGTAAGTGTGCTTAAGGTGTATGATTACTTGTGTTAGTATGAAAGGTGACGAATGAAAGAAACATTTTAAAAATAAGATTGATTGAGATTAAGTTTGATAACATGTTAAAAGTAAGATTACCTGGTGGCATACAGTTTGTGTTATTATAAGTTTTTTTTTATTTTTTTTCAGTCTCTGTAAACCTGTAAACATTATTTCAAAAAGCATAATGCTTTTTGAAATAATGCAAGAGTATGCAAGAGCAATCAGTTTTATTTATAATAAAGTATAAAGGATTACTTGATGTTGTAACCAACTGTTTTGTGCTATCTGTTTTATTTATGTAACCATAACTAAAAACATGAGGTAACTATTGTAACATACAATTATAATATCAGTGTATGCTAATAAATATTAGTCATTCCTATGAGATGTAAAGATGTTTAGGGATTAAGATTATTGTTAAGATTTTTGTTATACTCAAACTAGTTAAGTAAGAGATAAGATGTGCAGGTTAAGAGGATTGGATAGGATTGTATGTCTGGGTACAGCATGAGAGATATGAATGTATGACTGAGGACAGTCATGACAGTCAGAATGGCCGAGTGTGGGAATGTAAAGTGAATAGCATGGTAACACGAGGTGAAGGATGGCAACACTGGAAGTAAGGCAGAACGACGGATATATGAACGGCGGTGTGTGCGGTGTGTTTTTAAGTTAAGATTTTAAAAGTGTATTTTGGTTAAAATAAACCAGTCATACTAAAAATTGGCTGTTTACTTCGCCCTCGATCCCACATTATTATTATATTAATAGCCTGCTGGGGACGGTGTCGGACGCCCAATTCGGTTTCCGACGGGGTCGTTCGACGGTGGACGCGTTGGCCCTACTCAAGAGCCAGGTGAGGGAGGCAGTGGAGGCGGGCGACGGAGTGTTGGCGGTGTCTTTCGACATAGCCAACGCCTTCAACTCTGTCCCCCACTCGACAATCTTGGAGGCACTCCGGTACCACGGGGTGCCTCAGTACTTGCGCCAACTCTTGGCCAGCTACTTGGAGGACCGAGTAGTCCTCCTTGAAGACAAGACGGCCAGAGTGAGGCGATATGGCGCAGAGTCCGGTGTTCCACAGGGGTCGGTCCTAGGACCACCGCTGTGGAATATTGGTTTCGACTGGCTCCTGCGGGGAACCCTCCTACGTGGCACGAGCGTCATTTGTTACGCGGATGACACCCTCCTCATTGCCCGGGAGAGGGACTTCAGGGAGGCGGCCAGTCTGGCCTCTGCCGGCGGATCCTTAGTGGCAGGAAGGATTCGCCACCTCGGGTTGAAGGTCGCGCTGCACAAGACGGAGGCCGTGTATTTTCACGGGCCACGGCAGCGCATCCCTCCTGACGGCCACAATATAGTGGAGGGTGTCAGGAACGGGGTCAAGGCCCAGATGAAGTACTTGGGCCTTGTACTCGACAGCAGGTGGCGCTTCGGCCCACACTTCAGCGGGCTGTCGATGCGCCTGCTGAAGACCGCGAACGCCCTGTCGTGGCTCCTCCCGAACCTGGGGGGTCCGAAGGCGCGATGCCGGCGCTTGTACGCCGGCATCCTTAGGAGCATGGCCCTTTACGGTGCCTCAATCTGGGCGGACTCCCTCCATAGGAGGGAGAACGCCACTGCCATCCGCAGGCCCCAAAGGGCCATTGCACAGCGGGTAGGGAGGGCCTACCGCTCGGTAGGCTTCTCGGCGGCGTGCGCTCTGGCCGGCACCCCTCCTTGGGAGCTCGAGGCATGGGTGCTGACCAGAGTGTATGAATGGACGGCGCGGCGTAAGGCGCTCGGGGAGCTCCCCGCCGCAGAAGAGCGGGAGGCCGTGCGGCAAGAGGCGAAGGACGCAATCGTCCATCATTGGACGGAGGACCTTACCACTGCCGCAGTTGGCCGCCGAACACTGGACGCGCTCGGGCCAGTCCTCAAGGATTGGCTTGAGCGGTCCCACGGTTTCCTCTCATTCCGTCTGGTGCAGGTGTTGTCCGGCCATGGGTGCTTCGGATCGCACCTGCACCAGATCCAAAGGGAGGAGACCCCATCGTGCCACGACTGTGGCGCGGCGGAGGACACGGCACAGCACACCCTCCAGGTGTGCCCAGCCTGGTCCGAGCTGCGCCATACACTGGTCGCAGCGGTCGGGCAGGACCTCTCGCTTCCCGGCGTCGTCAACTCGATGCTGGCAAGCGAGGGTGCCTGGGCAGCGGTCGCCTCCTTCTGCGAAGAAGTAATGTCACAGAAGGAGGCGGCGGAGCGCGTGCGGGAGGACGACCCTCTCGCGGCGCCGCTCCGCAGGCGAAGACGGGGCGTGAGACGGCGGTTTTATGACCGTCGTCATCCGCCTCCAGGTGATGAACAGCGGGAGACAGGCGCGGGGGCGCCTTCTCCTGCATTGCACTGTTCACCACCCACGTCAGTCATTCCTGGGCCCCTCCCCGACGGGAGGGGCGTGCCGGGCCCGCTGTAAAGGCGGGCGATCGTCGGAGGGGGGCCGGATGAAAGGGCTGTGCCGGATTCCCAGTCCTCCTCCACTCAGACGATGCGGGAATGCCGCTGGGTCGTTTAGTCGGTATACCGGATTTTACCGAGGAGTCCCACATACCCCACCCGTCCCCCGATGGGTGGGTATGCGTAATGCATTTTTCCCAGCGAGAACAAAAAAAAAAAAAAAAAAAAAAGATAGGTTAGGTTAGGTTAGGTTAGGTTTTTTTTTTTTTTTTTTTTTTTTTTTTTTTTTTTTTTTAATTTTTTGTGCTTTTCCCGTTCATGGGTCAAACGGCTCTTATTATTCTAAGTTTCTCATTCATTCAATTTCTATCATTTATTCCTCTCGCACTTTTATGCCTCATACTGTGTCTTTCTTTTATTCATCCTTTCCATTCTTAGCCGGGTGGGACTCCCGCTATTCTAACTGTCTTTACTTTTCTTTATTTCAGGGGGTATTAAGTTTACGCCTTGATTTATTTACATAATGTGATAATTTCACCTTATTTCTAAGTTTTAACTACTTATTAATATTATTCTTATTTTGATACATTTCTATTTATACTTTTACATAACAAAATCGTTCCTATATAACTTTCCTTACTTCTATTATGTATTTAACAATGTGTATTCTAATTTTAAACAAAAACCAAAACTTATACTTATACTTCAGTTATCCTTTTATTTTTTACATGAGTGTGATAATTCCATCTTATTTCTTAGTTTAGCTGCTTATTCATATTATTCTTATTTTGATAAATTTCTATTTATACTTTTACATAATAACAGGTCATTCTTATATAACTTTCCTTACTTCTGTTATATATTTAAACATGTGTTCTTATTTTGCTACTATCCTTATCTATTTATCTGTTACTTATTTATTTATTACTTAAATTTTTACGATACACTCAGCTTATTCTAATTTTTAAACAAAACCAAGACTTATAATTATGCTTCACTTATCCTTTTACTTTTACCCATATGTGATCATTTCACCTTATTTATATGTTTTAGCTGCTGATACATATTATTCTTATTTGATACATTTCTATTTATACTTTTACATGATAACAATTGGTCTTAAGCAACTTTCCTTATTTCTATTATATATTCGAACATATGTCCTTATTTTGCTACCTTGCTTGTCTATTACTTATTTATTTAGTATTTGATTTAACAGTTCTATCAACTTATTCTAGTTTTAAACAAAACCAAGACTTTTACTTATGCTTCACTTTCCTTTTATTATTCTTTTTACCGAAATGTAATCATTTAACTTTATTTCTAAATTTTAGCTACTTGTACATATTATTCTAATTTTAGTATATTTCCTTTTATACTTTTGCACAATAACAACTGTTCTTATATAGCTTTCTTTATTTCCATTATATATTTAAACATGTGTTTTGTTTTGCTACTTTCCTGTCTATTTATCTATTACTTATCTATTGAATACTTAATTTTACAATTCTATCAACTTATTTTGATTTTAACATCCCAAGACCCATACTTATGTCTCACTTATCCTTCCATTATCTAGTACTATGTACATATATGTTTATATGTTAGCGTTACTATTCTCCTTAGACCAGGTAGGTTTTGGGGTTCAAGGTTTAAAGTTTAGGACAGGGATTGGACCTATATAATTATCTATAATTTATTATTTTTCTTCATTTTATTTTTCGGCAATACTATATATATATACTTAGAATATACATATTTATTGCTATTTCTTGACTAATGTTTGTGTTTGTTTAACATTTATGGGCTGTGTAAGGTGTTTAGTGTCCCGTGTGTGTTTGCTATCCCGTGTGGTTAGGTTAGGTTAGGTTAGGTTAGGTTTGGTTAGGTTAGGTTTCCTGCGGGGAACCCTCCTCCGTGGCACGAGCGTCATCTGCTACGCGGATGATACCCTCCTCATTGCCCGGGGGAGGGACTTCAGGGAGGCGGCCAGTCTGGCCTCTGCCGGCGGATCCTTAGTGGCAGGAAGGATTCGCCGCCTAGGGTTGAAGGTCGCGCTGCACAAGACGGAGGCCGTGTATTTTCACGGGCCACGGCAGCGCGTCCCTCCTGACGGACACATTGTCGTGGAGGGCGTCAGGATCGGGGTCAAGGCCCAGATGAAGTATTTGGGCCTTGTACTCGACAGCAGGTGGCGCTTCGGCCCACACTTCAGCGGGCTGTCGACGCGCCTGCTGAAGACCGCGAACGCCCTGTCGTGGCTCCTCCCGAACCTGGGGGGTCCGAAGGCGCGATGCCGGCGCTTGTACGCCGGCATCCTTAGGAGCATGGCCCTTTATGGTGCCCCAATCTGGGTGGACTCCCTCCACAGGAGGGAGAACGCCACTGCCATCCGCAGGCCCCAAAGGGCCATTGCACAGCGGGTGGGGAGGGCCTACCGCTCGGTAGGCTTCTCGGCGGCGTGCGCTCTGGCCGGCACCCCTCCTTGGGAGCTCGAGGCATGGGTGCTGACCAGAGTGTACGAATGGACGGCGCGGCGTAAGGCGCTCGGGGAGCTCCCCGCCGCAGAAGAGCGGGAGGCTGTGCGGCAAGAGGCGAAGGACGCAATCGTCCATCATTGGACGGAGGACCTCGCCACTGCCGCATTTGGCCGCCGAATACTGGACGCACTCGGGCCAGTCCTCAAGGATTGGCTTGAGCGGTCCCACGGCTTCCTCTCTTTCCGTCTGGTGCAGGTGTTGTCCGGCCATGGGTGCTTCGGATCGCACCTGCACCGGATCCAAAGGGAGGAGACCCCGTCGTGCCATGACTGTGGCGCGGCGGAGGACACGGCGCAGCACACCCTCGAGGTGTGCCCAGCCTGGTCCGAGCTGCGCCATACATTGGTCGCAGCGGTCGGGCAGGACCTCTCGCTTCCCGGCGTCGTCAACTCGATGCTGGAAAGCGAGGGGGCCTGGGCAGCAGTCGCCTCCTTCTGCGAAGAAGTAATGTCACAGAAGGAGGCGGCGGAGCGCGTGCGGGAGGACGATCCTCTCGCGGCGCCGCTCCGCAGGCGAAGACGGGGCGTGAGACGGCGGTTGTATGATCGTCGTCATGCGCCTCCAGGTGGTGAACAGCGGGAGACAGGCGCGGGGGTGCCTTCTCCTGCATTGCACTGTTCACCACCCACGTCAGTCATTCCTGGGCCCCTCCCCGACGGGAGGGGCGTGCCGGGCCCGCTGTAAAGGCGGGCGGTCGTCGGAGGGGGGCCGGATGAAAGGGCTGTGCCAGATTCCCAGTCCTCCTCCACTCAGACGCTGCGGGAGTGCCGCTGGGTCGTTTAGTGGGTATACCGGTTCTACCGGGGAGTCCCATATACCCCACCCGTCCCCCGATGGGTGGGTATGCGTAATGCATTTTTCCCAGCGTGAACAAAAAAAAAAAAAAAAAAAAAAAAAAAAAAAAAAAAAAAAAAAAAAGGTTAGGTTAGGTTAGGTTAGGTTAGGTTAGGTTAGGTTAGGTTAGGTTAGGTTAGGTTAGGTTAGGTTTTTTTTTTTTTTTTTTTTTTTTTTTTTTTTTTTTTTTTTTAAAGTGCTTTTCCCGTTCATGGGTCAAACGGCTCTTATTATTCTAAGTTTCTCATTCATTCAATTTCTATCATTTATTCCTCTCGCACTTTTATGCCTCATACTGTGTCTTTCTTTTATTCATCCTTTCCATTCTTAGCCGGGTGGGACTCCCGCTATTCTAACTATCTTTACTTTTCTTTATTTCAGGGGGTATTAAGTTTACGCCTTGATTTATTTACATAATGTGATGGTTTCACCTTATTTCTAAGTTTTAACTACTTATTAATATTATTCTTATTTTGATACATTTCTATTTATACTTTTACATAACAAAATCGTTCCTATATAACTTTCCTTACTTCTATTATGTATTTAACAATGTGTATTCTAATTTTAAACAAAAACCAAAACTTATACTTATACTTCAGTTATCCTTTTATTTTTTTACATGAGTGTGATAATTCCATCTTATTTCTTAGTTTAGCTGCTTATTCATATTATTCTTATTTTGATAAGTTTCTATTTATACTTTTACATAATAACAGGTCATTCTTATATAACTTTCCTTACTTCTGTTATATATTTAAACATGTGTTCTTATTTTGCTACTATCCTTATCTATTTATCTGTTACTTATTTATTTAGTACTTAAATTTTTACGATACACTCAGCTTATTCTAATTTTTAAACAAAACCAAGACTTATAATTATGCTTCACTTATCGTTTTACTTTTACCCATATGTGATCATTTCACCTTATTTATATGTTTTAGCTGCTGATACATATTATACTTATTTGATACATTTCTATTTATACTTTTACATGATAACAATTGGTCTTAAGCAACTTTCCTTATTTCTATTATATATTCGAACATATGTCCTTATTTTGCTACCTTGCTTGTCTATTACTTATTTATTTAGTATTTGATTTAACAGTTCTATCAACTTATTCTAGTTTTAAACAAAACCAAGACTTTTACTTATGCTTCACTTTCCTTTTATTATTCTTTTTACCGAAATGTAATCATTTAACTTTATTTCTAAATTTTAGCTACTTGTACATATTATTCTAATTTTAGTATATTTCCTTTTATACTTTTGCACAATAACAACTGTTCTTATATAGCTTTCTTTATTTCCATTATATATTTAAACATATGTTTTGTTTTGCTACTTTCCTGTCTATTTATCTATTACTTATCTATTGAATACTTAATTTTACAATTCTATCAACTTATTTTGATTTTAACATCCCAAGACCCATACTTATGTCTCACTTATCCTTCCATTATCTAGTACTATGTACATATATGTTTATATGTTAGCGTTTACTATTCTCCTTAGACCAGGTAGGTTTTGGGGTTCAAGGTTTAAAGTTTAGGACAGGGATTGGACCTATATAATTATCTATAATTTATTATTTTTCTTCATTTTATTTTTCGGCAATACTATATATATATACTTAGAATATACATATTTATTGCTATTTCTTGACTAATGTTTGTGTTTGTTTAACATTTATGGGCTGTGTAAGGTGTTTAGTGTCCCGTGTGTGTTTGCTATCCCGTGTGTGTTTTTGATATATACATAATATATATTTAAAATACATATATTTATATATCCAGGGAGCAGCTGTTTTAGGCGTATGCCGTCGTTGTCCGAGCCAGGTAATCCCATTTCTTACGGACCGGGCACTCCACGCTAAATGCGTTGTGGTCGGTCTTCTGGAGCTTTGAGTGCAGGCAATTGCAGCACTGCGGTTCCCTCTCCGCAACAAAGTCCTCGCACTGCTCGCGCAGATGCGGTCCCCCGCAGTGACTGCACCTGTCCACACTCTCGGTACAAAATTTCCGGCCATGTCCAAATGCTAAGCATTTTGTACATTGGATGAGTGGTGACTGATCCTCCACCCTGACCCTTTGCAGGTCAAGGTAAAGAGCCCCAGCCTCCGTCATCCTCTGCCATACTTTGGGTCTGACTTGGACGACCACGTGCGCCGTCTTCGGATTTCTAGTCCTTTTCTTATATTTTATCGTCACTTCCATTTCTTCCTGGTCTAAGCCCCTGAAAATGTCTTCGTTCTGGGAGTAGAGCGCCCTTACTATTTCCTCATCGCCGCTATCCAAAAAGACGTCCTTAAGGACAACGAGCGGGTTTTTATTTTTCATGGGCTCTGCTCTTAGTCCCTCACCTCTGCTGTCAATCCGGTCTTTAACTTTTCTGAGCTCCGCCTCTGAGTCACATCCTAGTATGACCGTCTGGTTTTTGGCCTTTCGGACTTTATTTATTTTCAGTCCAGTTCCCCTGGCGTCGACCGCCTCCTTCACCCGGGCGAGCACCCCGTCGGCGGTAACCCTGCTATCTTCTGTGGTGACCGCCAACGAGTGAAGCGCCGGCCGACGTCCCGGTTTGGCTGCTGTGACTTGGGCGTAAGTCTGCGAGTCAGTCTTTGGCTCGCATACGACCTCCCTTATGAGCTCCTCTATTCTGTCCGATCTGGTGGCGACAACACCGGCAACGTTTTCGACTCCATTTTTGAGGTCTGCCGCAGCGAGACCCACTGTCTTCACTCCTTCTCTAGTGTGGTCTATGGCCGCTTGTGCTACGTCGACCTTGTCGCTGACCCCGTCAATTTTGTCGATAACTTTGTCGATGATGTCGGAACCACTATCGCCGCAGTAATCGCACATGTCTTCGAAGCCTTTTTTAACTTTGCCTTCGAGGTCCTTGAGTTGTATCCTCAGCGATTCTTCCATCACTTCCAGCCTTTCCAGAATTTCTCGCGGCAATTTGGGTGATGACGGCGTGGTGTCAATTTTTGCGGGCAGGACTGTTTTTGGCGCCGACTCCGAGTTCTTTAGCCGCTTGCTGAGTTCGAATAAGATCCCCAGACTCTTATCCGACTGTGTCTCCAGGAAGGTCTTTATGTCCTTCCTCATCTGAGGGTAATCCCTGACTCTAGCTGGTATGTCCTCAAAAGTCTTCATGACCTCCTGGAGAAGCCAGTCGCTGGACGATGTGGCGTAAGCGTCAGGGTTTTTATTGTACGCCTTCATTACGTCCATAGATCTTCTCTTTCGTTCAGGTTTCCTGATAAAAGTCTTGGCGGCGTCCAGCGCCTGTTCAGGCGGGCCCGCGGTGCTGGGAGTAGTGGCGGGAGCGGCAGCGTCTTTTCCACCGAACGTCAGGGCTAACCCCTTCGGCGCAGCTTGCGCTCCAGAGGATCCCTCTTTTCGCGACTCTTGCGGTCCGCTGGCGCTGGCTCCTGGCCCTCTGCTTATTGGGGTGCGAATTCCGGGAAACATTTTATAACCTCAATTTGCTGGTATTTCGCGTTGTATGACTTGTGTGTATAGGGCACAACGAAATGAACGGGAAAGTTGTCGAAGGATATAAATAATAATACGTGGTATAAATTGTCTAACCCTGTATAGGGGGGTAAGTGTTTGTCAATGTATATTACACTATATATAATATATAGTCCTGTTTTTTACGTCTCTTCCCTGTAAATGAGGAGTCAAAATCAAACGCTACTAATCCGCGGTCCAAATTTTTCTAACCCCCGTAGTTACCGGTTTATTTGTGATACAGTGTGTAAAAGGGTAGGGGAGGGTCCAATCAGGGGGGGGAGGGTACCTCTTGTGCGACTTTAACCGTGGTGTCTTCGACACCACAAAGGCTGATTTTGAGGTCGGATCGGCTCTAAGTCCTCTCGTTCCCGAGATATGGCCTTTTAAAGGATAAGGGAGGGGAAGGTTCGGGGAAAAAGGGAAACGTGGAGGGGAAGGATTCCTCTTATGTGACTTTAGCCGTGGTGTCTTCGACACCACAAAGGCTGATTTTGAGGTCGGATCGGCTCTAAGTCCTCTCGTTCCCGAGATATGGCCTTTTAAAGGATAAGGGAGGGGAAGGTTCGGGGAAAAAGGGAAAAATGGAGGGGATGGATTCCTCTTATGTGACTTTAGCCGTGGTGTCTTCGACACCACAAAGGCTGATTTTGAGGTCGAATCGGCTCTATGTCCTCTCGTTCCCGAGATATGGCCCGATAGGGTGATATTTAGGAGGGGTGGAGGGGGGTTATCCCGGAAGGGTTTTAATTTCACAGTATGGCTGAGGGCCGCTTGTTAACTTATTGTTGGGTGATTGAATGATGGGGTGTTTTGGAAGAGGGGATGGGTGAGATGGGGGGGGGGTTATCCCGGAAGTGAAACAGTGGGTAAGTTATGCTACTCAGGTGAAAACGGGCCAGCCAACGTCCCCAAAGAAAACCCCAACCTTCCACGACCTCCGGTTCGGGAGCTATCCGAGTCTTAAATTTGGTTTGACAGTTCAAGAACTGTCAAAGTCAATCTTCAAACCGGTACAACTTCCCCCCCAGTGGCCGCAGAATGCCCGAGTTTGTACTTATTTAGCTTGGCTCGTCCTCCACTGTCGTGTAAAATGGTTTTGGGATCTTGAAAAACTTGGACGCTAAAATGTCTTTAAAAATAAAGAAACTTTGATTTAACACTTAAAATCTATAAAACAATTAAACTAATCAAAATTAAAATAAGTCTGGCTATGAAGAGAAAAACCGTTATTAATAAATATGGGTACTACTCAGTTTTTGGGGACAAAAGGCAGGGGTCAAAAAATGGGGTCTTGGGGGTCACAAGGGGTCACATGAGAGACGGCCCCAGGGGTTTAAGTAATGTTAACGGGTTATATAAATTCTATAAATATATACAAATATGGGTACTTGGGGTCATAAAATAGGGGTCTTGGGGTCTTATTTAATTCTAGGTTCGAACTGAGAGGGGGGTTAGTGGGGGGGGGGAAATTTTATCAAAATTTTGATATTCCCAGCCGTTTCTGAAATAATTGGGGAACTAAGTGTTTAGGGGGAAGGGAGGTGAGGGGTACCAACTAGGTGACTGGGATCTGCAGCATACATATATATGGTCTATTATATAGGCGGGTGAGATGATCGAAGGTGAGTGGAGAGGGGGGGGGGGGGATTAGGTGATGGTCCGAGGAAGGGTTGGAGGGGGTATTTCGCTTTGGGGGGTATATACGTAAATATAATGATGATATAAATGATCCACGGAGGATACTTTAGGTGAGGGGGGGGGGGGGATATTAAATATACTAATATATTAAATAAAAGAAGGGTGGGGGTTCGAAGGAGGGTGGCCAATAGAGTGTCCGTTCCCGAGATATGAGCGTTTTTAAGTTTTTAAAAGTTCCGGGTTCGATTCCCGGTTGGTGAGATTTAAAAATTTTGTGCAAAAAAAAAAATGTACGAATAAATAAAATGGGATGGATTAAACAGATCTACTCTCTTATATAATAATTAATAAAACAGTAAAACAACATTATGCAAACAATAGGGAGAACACAAAGTGGGGAGATTTCCCCTAAAATTACGATAATTTACCCCGATTTTTTCACAGAGACGTCGTGGAGTGATGGGACAAAGTTATTAGGATAGCCCTTTTCGGGGAAACTATGGTAGAAGCTCTTATTTTCCTTCCACGACCTCCCGTTCCTGAAATATAGCCTTTTCCGATATCTTGCAAACACGTGGAGATCGGGGAAAAAATTTCAATTTGAAATAACCTATAACTTTAGAATTACTTATTTATATTTACTAGGATTTTAACCAAAAATACGTTATGCTCTAGTGCTACTTTTACAATTACAAAACCAAACAAATATTATGGATGTGTGGGGTATTTCGATTGTTAATTCAGTTACAATATTCGGCGGAAAACCAATTATTTTGCGAGCGGAAATTTTTAAGCACTTTACTAAAACTCTAATATATCCTAAATTTACAGTCTAAAAAATCTAAATTTTTGCATCCGAGTTCGGTGATATCCCAGCTAGCTCCCACCAGAATTTGAAGCTAGGTTGTCGCTGAAGATTTCGTTTAATAGTGGCCGGTAAAAGTTTTCAGCTCTTTCACGGCCGCACAGGAATTTTGTAATTGCAATTACTGGGTTTTCACTGAATGGAAATTTATTTTGGAAATACCTCCGTGATCCTTGTCGTGTTCTCCTTCTCTGGGAACGGTCAGGGATGATTTCCTAGTCCTGGATCGGGAATGCGTCACCGGGAAAACAGGTACTTGCTTGTATTTCCGCGCGCCTGCGCGGAAAAATTCGGGACTTTTTCCGGGATCGAAGATCTTGGTGTGCCGATCCTGATAGGCTTTTAAAAAGACTATGTCGTCGCTTTGGATCCGGAGATATTTGACTTTCAAAGTCAACTGTTCCCGTAATTTCACCTTTTTTGGTTAAAACTTGCACTGTTTTCCACTTTTCACAAAACTAACTTCACAACCGTGATCGCCTTGCGATTGCGCGTCTTTTGATGTATAACACTTGTATATTCCGGAAACTTTTGCTATTTTTAGCGTTTTTCGACAGCGGAGCGCGGTTTTTTCGTGGCGTTCGGGGCGGCGGTTGAAGCCAGACTGGTTAGGTTAGGTTAGGTTAGGTTAGGTTAGGTTATGACACCCTCCTCATTGCCCGGGGGAGGGACTTCAGGGAGGCGGCCCGTCTGGCCTCTGCCGGCGGATCCTTAGTGGCAGGAAGGATTCGCCGCCTCGGGTTGAAGGTCGCGCTGCACAAGACGGAGGCCGTGTATTTTCACGGGCCACGGCAGCGCATCCCTCCTGACGGCCACATTACCGTGGAGGGTGTCAGGATCGAGGTCAAGGCCCAGATGAAGTACTTGGGCCTTGTACTCGACAGCAGGTGGCGCTTCGGCCCACACTTCAGCGGGCTGTCGACGCGCCTGCTGAAGACCGCGAACGCCCTGTCGTGGCTCCTCCCGAACCTGGGGGGTCCGAAGGCGCGATGCCGGCGCTTGTACGCTGGCATCCTTAAGAGCATGGCCCTTTACGGTGCCCCAATCTGGGCGGACTCCCTTCACAGGAGGGAGAACGCCACTGCCATTCGCAGGCCCCAAAGGGCCATTGCACAGCGGGTGGGGAGGGCCTACCGCTCGGTAGGCTTCTCAGCGGCGTGCGCTCTGGCCGGCACCCCTCCTTGGGAGCTCGAGGCATGGGTGCTGACCAGAGTGTACGAATGGACGGCGCGGCGTAAGGCGCTCGGGGAGCTCCCCGCCGCAGAAGAGCGGGAGGCCGTGCGGCAAGAGGCGAGGGACGCAATCGTCCATCATTGGACGGAGGACCTCGCCACTGCCGCATTTGGCCGCCGAACACTGGACGCGCTCGGGCCAGTCCTCAAGGATTGGCTTGAGCGCTCCCACGGTTTCCTCTCTTTCCGTCTGGTGCAGGTGTTGTCCGGCCATGGGTGCTTCGGATCGCACCTGCACCGGATCCAAAGGGAGGAGACCCCGTCGTGCCACGACTGTGGCGCGGCGGAGGACACGGCGCAGCACACCCTCGAGGTGTGCCCAGCCTGGTCCGAGCTGCGTCGTTCAATGGTCGCAGCGGTGGGGCGGGACCTCTCGCTTCCCGGCGTCGTCAACTCGATGTTGGAAAGCGAGGGGGCCTGGGCAGCGGTCGCCTCCTTCTGCGAAGACGTAATGTCACAGAAGGAGGCGGCGGAGCGCGTGCGGGAGGATGACCCTCTCGCGGCGCCGCTCCGAAGGCGAAGACGGGGCGTGAGACGGCGGTTGTATGACCGTCGTCATGCGCCTCCAGGTGGTGAACAGCGGGAGACAGGCGCGGGGGCGCCTTCTCCTGCATTGCACTGTTCACCACTCACGTCAGTCATTCCTGGGCCCCTCCCCGACGGGAGGGGCGTGCCGGGCCCGCCGTAAAGGCGGGCGGTCGTCGGAGGGGGGCCGGATGAAAGGGCTGTGCCAGATTCCCAGTCCTCCTCCACTCAGACGATGCGGGAGTGCCGCTGGGTCGTTTAGTGGGTATACCGGTTCTACCGGGGAGTCCCACATACCCCACCCATCCCCCGATGGGTGGGTATGCGTAATGCATTTTTCCCAGCGTGAACAAAAAAAAAAAAAAAAAAAAAAAGGTTAGGTTAGGTTAGGTTAGGTTAGGTTAGGTTAGGTTAGGTTAGGTTAGGTTAGGTTAGGTTAGGTTAGGTTAGGTTAGGTTAGGTTAGGTTAGGTTAGGTTAGGTTAGGTTAGGTTAGGTTTTTTTTTTTTTTTTTTTTTTTGTTTGGGCAGGAGTGGGAAATCCTCATGGACGCCCAGACTGCCTCATTTTGAGCCAGTCTGGGCAGTGCCGGACTCTTACCGGCTAAAACCACACTCCTGCCTTCCAGTGTCCCTCTGACAAAGTCAGAGCACTTTTTAGTCAAATTTTTAAATATTTATTTATTATAATTGTTTCGCAACAATCTGCTAATTTCTGAAGTATCTTCCAGCCTAAACGTAATTTATCAATTATACTTTAACTGCTATTAACAAATATTAATTAATTAATATATTATTATCATTATTATATTTTTATTATTTATTATCATTATATTATTATATTTTATTTATTTATTAATATATTATTATATTTATTATCATTATTTAAATACATACATATATAATTTTTCAACAACATAACGACTAGGACAATAGTTCCTGTGCCTTATATGGCCACTTAATGCTATGCTACTGTTTTATATTTTTTCACAAATATAAATACTAAGCACAGCATTTGCTCACTTGTTTCTTGCTATCGCCTTTTCTGCAACTTTTACACAAAACTTTATGAATTTGGCTCTAGTCTCTTTCCGTTTTAATAACGTATTTATAGTGTCCATATTTATTTCCGTTCCCAGCTCCTGCTCAATCTCGTACCTCTTTAGGGAGTAGGCGGGGCAGTCTGTCAATATATGGACAACCGTCTCTGGTTTTTCGGGGTCACATATGCACGATGGGCTTTCCTTGCACTTAAACCTGTAGAGGTATTCGGAAAACCCACCGTGTCCTGTCAGTACCTGTGTTATTATTCCCGTTGGTTTGATGTCCTTTACGAGTTTAAAGGCTTGGATGGCGTCCGGGAAAAATATTTTTGTGACTCCAGCTGTGTCCTCAGATCTATACCTACGATTCCATTCGTCAAGCGTGTCCTCGCGGATCTGCCGCTTGACGAATGAAATCGGGCACTGGTCGTAGTCTGGCCTCGTCTTGGATTTAAGGGCGGCTTCCTTTGCCAGCTGGTCCGCCCTCTCATTCCCTTCCAGTCCTGCATGAGCTTTAATCCAAAAAAGTTCAACTTTTTTGGATTGATCCTTGCACTGTCGCAGATTTTCTCGTATTTCGACCGAAAGGGGGTGGAGAGAGCGGTGGTTAGCGACCGTTTCTAGAGACGACCTGGAGTCGCTATAGATGCCGAAACTGGTTTCTGGGCTACGCAGAATTTCCCTTGTGGCCTTGCATATAGCCAGCAGTTCCGCCTGGTAGACGGTACAGTGGGACGACAGCTTTAATTTCTGGCTTTTCACCTCTACATCATTGCTCCAGTGAGACAATGATGCACCAACTTTGCCCTCGATCTTACTGCCGTCCGTGTAGATCCTTACTGCCTGAGTGCAGTGGTTATTAACTTGCTCCTGGTCTGCCAGGCTTATGAACTGCAGGCTTATATGTTTGGCCGGGTGGGGGGTTCTGTCAAACGCGGTGCGTCGCTCAATCTCCTTGTCTCCCAGCGCTGGCCGAAGCACCCCCCTTCTTGCCTCATACAGGGCCGCTGCCTCTTGTAGTCGGAGATCAAGGGGTAGTATTCCGGCCAGCACTAGTGCCGAGTTCAAAGAGACTGTGCGATAGGATTTGCACAGTTTCTGTGCGAAACCCCTTTGGACCGCGTTCAGTTGTTTGCGCACCATCAATTTTTCGGCTGCTGGTGCCCACGCGCTTGCCGCGTATAATATCGTTGGTTCGACTACTGCCGTGTAGATCGTGCGTATGACATCCGGATTGAGTCCCCAACTTATCCTGGCTGCCCTCGACAACTGCTTATAAAAGTTTAATGCCTTTTTGCATACATTAGATGCATGGCTATTAAAGGTCAGCTTATTGTCTATGGTCAGTCCCAGGACTTTGATTTCCTGCGACATACCAATCCCGACCCCGCCCATGCTCAGCAGTGGGGTGTCATACTTAAGTTTCCGCGTAACGACCATAGCATTCGTCTTGTGTGGTGCGAATCTTAACCTATTGCTGACTCCCCACTGGTGAACATACTCGAGAGTGTCATTAGCACGCCGCTGGACCTCAATCGCGGAGTCCCCGTCGATAACTAGGACCACGTCATCAGCAAAGGCTTGACAATAGTCTCCCCTTTGTACCAGGCCTTTAAGTAGGGGGTCGAGTAGGAGATTCCAAAGGAATGGGCCCCCAATTGAACCCTGGACGCAACCCTTATTTGTGTCCTTGGTGTATTCTTCCCCACCGTACCTGACCGAGACTCTTCGGTTTCTGAGATAGCTGTCCATGACCCGCCTCAAGTTAATTGGACATTTCTCCTCTGCCAGACGGACTCTTATCGCTGGCCACCAGGCACTGTCAAAAGCTCCCTCTATGTCCAGTGATACGACTAGTATTAGTTTCTTTTCGTCTAATTTGTTGCGGATGTGCTGCATTAGGTCATAGAGGGAGTCTTCGGTGCTCCTCTGTGGCATAAATCCATACTGGCGAGTACTCATCCTAGGTAAGATGTAGAACTTGAGACGGGCCACCAACATCTTCTCATATATTTTACCGATGACAGGTAGTAGTCCAATCGGTCTGTATGATTTTGGTGTGGTGTAATCCGTTTTTCCCGGTTTCCTTAGCACCACCACCGTGGCCTCTTTCCAGGACTGTGGGAAGTAGCCGAGTCTCAGGCATTGGTTCAGAAAGGCCAGAAACACCTCTGGCAGACTACCTATTGCATGGTTGCATATGTCGGCGGTCAGGCCATCCTTTCCCGGGGCCTTTTTGGGGTTAAAGGATTCGCTGGCTGTTCTTAACTCCAACATAGTAAAGGGTGGATCACTGTTGTCGCTTTGCTCTTCCTCGTTAACTTTGTCGGCCTCTACTCTAATGTGGCGATGGTAATCATTGTCAACACTATGTAGGTCCTCCGGATAGAAAGTTTCCGCGATGTACCTTACGGAGCCCTTTGCATCCAGTTCCTCCCCATCCTTTACCATAAGTACATCCTCTTCTCTTCGCGTAGTTTTTCCTATAACCCTGTAGATTCCCTCCCAGACCCCTTCCCTATCCTGCTTCTGGCAAAACTCTTTCCAGCTCTCTGTTTGAGCTCTCCCTTCCTCCAGCTCATACTCTTCTTTCTGTTTCAGGTACTCTGCTACTACCTTCGATCTACGGACAGGCGCTGCGCATCGGATTCTTCGTTTCTTGGTGGTGACCTCTCTTTTCATCTTTTCAAGTTTCTCCGACCACCACGGCAAGGTAAGTTTTTCTTTTGTTGTCTTAGTAGGCATTGCTGAGTTACACGCTTCTTTAATTGCTTTAGTAAAGTCGTTGGTTATTTTATCTATTTGTTCAGTGTTATTGATTTTATCTATTTCTGATTTTGTAACCCCATATTCTATTGTCAATTGGTTGAGCTTCTCATGAAACTCGACCCAATTTGCTTTTTTGGTATTGTAAATTCGTGTTGTTCTTTCTACTGTAAGACCTTTAGATTTCTTTAACCTAATATTGAAAGTTATGCCGTTGTGATCGGAGCTCGTTAAACTTTCATCGACTCTCCAGTCATCCACCGACCCGAGGATATTCGTCGAGCAGGCTGTGATGTCGACGTAGCTGCTGTAGCGCTGTCCTCCTCTGATAGTGTCGAAAGTTGGAATTTCCCCTACGTTGAGTATATGGAGCCCCATCTCCCCCAGAGTTCCGTGCACATCCTCTCCTCTACTGTCTATAACAGAGCTTCCCCACCACGTACTCTTCGCATTGACGTCACCTCCAATGATCAATGGTTTGGATCCGTTTTCAATCCCTATCCTCTTCAGGTGTTCCAAATAAGGCTCCACAGGTTTGTCAGGTTCAAAGTAGAGTGAGACGAGTGTAATTTCCCAGGCGCTGGTTTGTATTCCCACCACAGTGATGTTATTTGTGGTGAGCTTCGGGTACTGTATTACATTGATGTCACTATCAAAGACGGCGATTGCCGCTTTGACAGTGCCATCCCCTGTAACTACGTTCTGGAATATCCTAACGCCCCTGTGACTCCTCATTGCCTTCGCTCCTGCTACGTAAGGCTCCTGAAGAAGCGCCACCGCTATTCTTCGCTTCGTAGCTTCTATCAAAAGCTCATTGGTGGCTAGTTTTTTGCGTTGGAGGTTAGCCTGTATCACTCTATAGGGGATATTATGTACTGTGGTGCCCTTAGCAATATGCGACAGTAGACCTTGCTATTTCGTCCCACTTGTGGCGTATCGGACATTCCGAGCTAAAAGCGTTGTGGCTGACGTCCCCGAGCTTGGCTCCTGTGCAGTTCCGGCATTTAGGCGGGGCACCCGTTGAAAAGTCAGCGCATTCTGACCTCAGGTGCGACCCGCCACAGTGACTGCACAGGTCAGCCGGTTCTTTACAGTACCGTCTGCCATGCCCGTAGCCTAGGCAGCGCGTGCACTGCACCAGTGGGGTTTGATCTTCCACTCTCACGCGCTGAAGGTCCACGTGCAGGTATCCGAATTCTATCGCCCGTATCCAGATAATTGGCGAGACGCCTACCACCACGTGACAAGTGTGTGGGTTCCTGGTCCTCCTCCGGAACTTAACCACCACTCTATCCTCCTCCTTGTCGAGGTTGTGAAAAACGTCTCGGTTCTGTTTTCTTAAAGCTTTGAGAATGTCCTCGTCTGAGTTAACAGAGAAGACGCTCCTTAGGATCAGCAGCGGGTCTTTGTTTTTCACCTCCTCGACATGGAGGTCATGATTTTCTCTGGCCAACTTTCCTTTTATCTTGTCCCTTTCTTCGGTATTTTGGAAGCCCATAATTATCTTTCTGTCTTTCGCCTTCCTAACCTTCTCCACTTTCACCCATCCTTCCTTTGCGTCTACCGTCTTCCGCACTTTCTCCAGTACTTCGTCCCCAGTCTCTGTCTCATCTTTGGAGGTAACGACGATAGAGTGAAGCGTACTCCGCACAGGGTTCGCTTTTCCGCTTTGCGTCGCTGTTACACTCGCATACGTTGTTGATCGTTGGTCGTTGTCACGTTGTTGTTGCTCTATTGCGGCTTTCAGGTCCTTCATTCTTTCATTGCTTTCCTGTAGCAACTTCGAGTGTTCCTCAATTCGTGTTTTACCCATTTCTTTAGTGGTCTCTTCAAGTGCTCTAATCTCCTTCAAGATATCTTCGTCACTGTGTCTCTCTTTGTCACGTGACTTTTGTTCCTCTCTTTGTTCTTGCATTTCCACCTGCAGCTGCTTTATCATCCGGTTGCCCTCCTTCACTATCAGAGTTTGCTCTTCTAGTGCGGAGCGCAACCAGGTGATACTATCCAGGTCATGACCTGGTTCTTCGGCCTTCTGACTTCCAGTTACTTTCCGTTGGCTCAGTCCACCCTTTCCCTTATCCGCCTCTTTCACCAACTGATATAGCCGGTCTATTGCCGCTGTAACTTCCTTCTTGATCTCCGCCTTTAGGTTGCGCGAGTTGTTGAGGTGGAGCTTTGCCTTATTAAGGCATGCTCTTGCCTCCGCCGTGATGTTGGGGTAAGTGGTGTCAGATCTCTTTGTGCGTATATCGGTATCAGCTGGGTCGCGGCTAATCTCCACAGTACTGACGCTTTGCTGGGAGGTACCTGGTGTGGCGTCGCGTTCTGGGTTTGCTGGGGTCTTAGTCTGGGACTCAGCTTTCCCAGCCTCACATTCCCCGATGCTTCGCCTCACACTAGGAAGGGAGGGTCCAGCTTTCTCCGTCGAGTGCGGCGAACCCTTGGGAAGCGACGAGCTCGCGTCCTTCTTTGCCGGTGTATGGAACATATCTTTTGTGAAGGTTAGGTTCATAAAGATTTAAAGTGAAACTCCGTATCCCTGTATAGGGGGGATGTACACAAAAGTATTTCAGAGACCAAAAGTATAAGAGCAACAAGATAACCTTATCCTGCGGCCGCAGGGCCGTTAGGTCAGTATGGAAATATAGTTTTAAATGTGTAAACCATTAAACAAGACTCGAGCTCGCGGCGCGTGCGCTAGGCACGTTAGTGTCTATTCATAAAATAATAATAAAAGTGTATACTAAGCAATTAAAATAAAATTGCGTAATGTCATTAGATGTGTTCTCTATATAGAGAAAACACTCTACGGTTAATTTATGTCATAAGTAGGTCACGCTATTATAATAACAGTAACAAAACAGAAAAAGAAAAATAGATGTGACAAATTAATTTTCTAACAAAACTGAAAAGTTTACCTACCCAGTGAGAACAGGGAGGGTGGGCGGGCAATTTTTTGAAGTTTTATTTGCGCTAGGCGCACGCGCGAGGTGTCCAAAAACGCGTCTCGGCGCGGGCTAGCGACCTATGCAGTTTTTGGAATTTATTTAAAACAAAAATTTTGATTTTCGGTCAAAAAACCTGTTTTTCAACCGAAAAATGCCCAAAAAAATTGAATAACGACTACCAAACGGGACCCGAGCTCGCGGAGCGCGCGCCAGGATACAGGTAAGGCAGGTAAGTATTTATTAAATTTATAAAAAATGCGGGGTTACAGTAAGATTTTGAGATATTAATTTTTGAAAATAACTTTTTGTAAAAATTTTAAAATTTTGTCTATGTCAATGAAGGGAAAAATTTTTTCGCGTTCCTACTTATTTTAACTAGTCAATAATTTGCAGGGAGCCTATCTATGATGAAAACAGCTGAAAACAGCGTTAGGATGCGTCACCTAGATGCAAAATTATGACGTGTTCTATGAAAAATATTGATAATTTTTCTAAGTCGATGAGAGGAGAAAATTAATTTTCTCTTTTGTCTATTTTTATTTGTCTCAAATTAGGAGGGAGCCTATACAAGTTCAAAATGGCTGAAAACAGCTTCAAAATGCGTCTCCTGGATGCAAAGTTATAACGATTTGTAGTGTTTATTGTCTCCCTAAGGTGGATTTTGTAGGTATGCGATATTGAATTTAGCGAAATTTTTTGAAGTTTTATTTGCGCTAGGCGCACGCGCGAGGTGTCCAAAAACGCGTCTCGGCGCGGGCTAGCGACCTATGCAGTTTTTGGAATTTATTTAAAACAAAAATTTTGATTTTCGGTCAAAAAACCTGTTTTTCAACCGAAAAATGCCCAAAAAAATTGAATAACGACTACCAAACGGGACCCGAGCTCGCGGAGCGCGCGCCAGGATACAGGTAAGGCAGGTAAGTATTTATTAAATTTATAAAAAATGCGGGGTTACAGTAAGATTTTGAGATATTAATTTTTGAAAATAACTTTTTGTAAAAATTTTAAAATTTTGTCTATGTCAATGAAGGGAAAAATTTTTTCGCGTTCCTACTTATTTTAACTAGTCAATAATTTGCAGGGAGCCTATCTATGATGAAAACAGCTGAAAACAGCGTTAGGATGCGTCACCTAGATGCAAAATTATGACGTGTTCTATGAAAAATATTGATAATTTTTCTAAGTCGATGAGAGGAGAAAATTAATTTTCTCTTTTGTCTATTTTTATTTGTCTCAAATTAGGAGGGAGCCTATACAAGTTCAAAATGGCTGAAAACAGCTTCAAAATGCGTCTCCTGGATGCAAAGTTATAACGATTTGTAGTGTTTATTGTCTCCCTAAGGTGGATTTTGTAGGTATGCGATATTGAATTTAGCGAAATTTTTTGAAGTTTTATTTGCGCTAGGCGCACGCGCGAGGTGTCCAAAAACGCGTCTCGGCGCGGGCTAGCGACCTATGCAGTTTTTGGAATTTATTTAAAACAAAAATTTTGATTTTCGGTCAAAAAACCTGTTTTTCAACCGAAAAATGCCCAAAAAAATTGAATAACGACTACCAAACGGGACCCGAGCTCGCGGAGCGCGCGCCAGGATACAGGTAAGGCAGGTAAGTATTTATTAAATTTATAAAAAATGCGGGGTTACAGTAAGATTTTGAGATATTAATTTTTGAAAATAACTTTTTGTAAAAATTTTAAAATTTTGTCTATGTCAATGAAGGGAAAAATTTTTTCGCGTTCCTACTTATTTTAACTAGTCAATAATTTGCAGGGAGCCTATCTATGATGAAAACAGCTGAAAACAGCGTTAGGATGCGTCACCTAGATGCAAAATTATGACGTGTTCTATGAAAAATATTGATAATTTTTCTAAGTCGATGAGAGGAGAAAATTAATTTTCTCTTTTGTCTATTTTTATTTGTCTCAAATTAGGAGGGAGCCTATACAAGTTCAAAATGGCTGAAAACAGCTTCAAAATGCGTCTCCTGGATGCAAAGTTATAACGATTTGTAGTGTTTATTGTCTCCCTAAGGTGGATTTTGTAGGTATGCGATATTGAATTTAGCGAAATTTTTTGAAGTTTTATTTGCGCTAGGCGCACGCGCGAGGTGTCCAAAAACGCGTCTCGGCGCGGGCTAGCGACCTATGCAGTTTTTGGAATTTATTTAAAACAAAAATTTTGATTTTCGGTCAAAAAACCTGTTTTTCAACCGAAAAATGCCCAAAAAAATTGAATAACGACTACCAAACGGGACCCGAGCTCGCGGAGCGCGCGCCAGGATACAGGTAAGGCAGGTAAGTATTTATTAAATTTATAAAAAATGCGGGGTTACAGTAAGATTTTGAGATATTAATTTTTGAAAATAACTTTTTGTAAAAATTTTAAAATTTTGTCTATGTCAATGAAGGGAAAAATTTTTTCGCGTTCCTACTTATTTTAACTAGTCAATAATTTGCAGGGAGCCTATCTATGATGAAAACAGCTGAAAACAGCGTTAGGATGCGTCACCTAGATGCAAAATTATGACGTGTTCTATGAAAAATATTGATAATTTTTCTAAGTCGATGAGAGGAGAAAATTAATTTTCTCTTTTGTCTATTTTTATTTGTCTCAAATTAGGAGGGAGCCTATACAAGTTCAAAATGGCTGAAAACAGCTTCAAAATGCGTCTCCTGGATGCAAAGTTATAACGATTTGTAGTGTTTATTGTCTCCCTAAGGTGGATTTTGTAGGTATGCGATATTGAATTTAGCGAAATTTTTTGAAGTTTTATTTGCGCTAGGCGCACGCGCGAGGTGTCCAAAAACGCGTCTCGGCGCGGGCTAGCGACCTATGCAGTTTTTGGAATTTATTTAAAACAAAAATTTTGATTTTCGGTCAAAAAACCTGTTTTTCAACCGAAAAATGCCCAAAAAAATTGAATAACGACTACCAAACGGGACCCGAGCTCGCGGAGCGCGCGCCAGGATACAGGTAAGGCAGGTAAGTATTTATTAAATTTATAAAAAATGCGGGGTTACAGTAAGATTTTGAGATATTAATTTTTGAAAATAACTTTTTGTAAAAATTTTAAAATTTTGTCTATGTCAATGAAGGGAAAAATTTTTTCGCGTTCCTACTTATTTTAACTAGTCAATAATTTGCAGGGAGCCTATCTATGATGAAAACAGCTGAAAACAGCGTTAGGATGCGTCACCTAGATGCAAAATTATGACGTGTTCTATGAAAAATATTGATAATTTTTCTAAGTCGATGAGAGGAGAAAATTAATTTTCTCTTTTGTCTATTTTTATTTGTCTCAAATTAGGAGGGAGCCTATACAAGTTCAAAATGGCTGAAAACAGCTTCAAAATGCGTCTCCTGGATGCAAAGTTATAACGATTTGTAGTGTTTATTGTCTCCCTAAGGTGGATTTTGTAGGTATGCGATATTGAATTTAGCGAAATTTTTTGAAGTTTTATTTGCGCTAGGCGCACGCGCGAGGTGTCCAAAAACGCGTCTCGGCGCGGGCTAGCGACCTATGCAGTTTTTGGAATTTATTTAAAACAAAAATTTTGATTTTCGGTCAAAAAACCTGTTTTTCAACCGAAAAATGCCCAAAAAAATTGAATAACGACTACCAAACGGGACCCGAGCTCGCGGAGCGCGCGCCAGGATACAGGTAAGGCAGGTAAGTATTTATTAAATTTATAAAAAATGCGGGGTTACAGTAAGATTTTGAGATATTAATTTTTGAAAATAACTTTTTGTAAAAATTTTAAAATTTTGTCTATGTCAATGAAGGGAAAAATTTTTTCGCGTTCCTACTTATTTTAACTAGTCAATAATTTGCAGGGAGCCTATCTATGATGAAAACAGCTGAAAACAGCGTTAGGATGCGTCACCTAGATGCAAAATTATGACGTGTTCTATGAAAAATATTGATAATTTTTCTAAGTCGATGAGAGGAGAAAATTAATTTTCTCTTTTGTCTATTTTTATTTGTCTCAAATTAGGAGGGAGCCTATACAAGTTCAAAATGGCTGAAAACAGCTTCAAAATGCGTCTCCTGGATGCAAAGTTATAACGATTTGTAGTGTTTATTGTCTCCCTAAGGTGGATTTTGTAGGTATGCGATATTGAATTTAGCGAAATTTTTTGAAGTTTTATTTGCGCTAGGCGCACGCGCGAGGTGTCCAAAAACGCGTCTCGGCGCGGGCTAGCGACCTATGCAGTTTTTGGAATTTATTTAAAACAAAAATTTTGATTTTCGGTCAAAAAACCTGTTTTTCAACCGAAAAATGCCCAAAAAAATTGAATAACGACTACCAAACGGGACCCGAGCTCGCGGAGCGCGCGCCAGGATACAGGTAAGGCAGGTAAGTATTTATTAAATTTATAAAAAATGCGGGGTTACAGTAAGATTTTGAGATATTAATTTTTGAAAATAACTTTTTGTAAAAATTTTAAAATTTTGTCTATGTCAATGAAGGGAAAAATTTTTTCGCGTTCCTACTTATTTTAACTAGTCAATAATTTGCAGGGAGCCTATCTATGATGAAAACAGCTGAAAACAGCGTTAGGATGCGTCACCTAGATGCAAAATTATGACGTGTTCTATGAAAAATATTGATAATTTTTCTAAGTCGATGAGAGGAGAAAATTAATTTTCTCTTTTGTCTATTTTTATTTGTCTCAAATTAGGAGGGAGCCTATACAAGTTCAAAATGGCTGAAAACAGCTTCAAAATGCGTCTCCTGGATGCAAAGTTATAACGATTTGTAGTGTTTATTGTCTCCCTAAGGTGGATTTTGTAGGTATGCGATATTGAATTTAGCGAAATTTTTTGAAGTTTTATTTGCGCTAGGCGCACGCGCGAGGTGTCCAAAAACGCGTCTCGGCGCGGGCTAGCGACCTATGCAGTTTTTGGAATTTATTTAAAACAAAAATTTTGATTTTCGGTCAAAAAACCTGTTTTTCAACCGAAAAATGCCCAAAAAAATTGAATAACGACTACCAAACGGGACCCGAGCTCGCGGAGCGCGCGCCAGGATACAGGTAAGGCAGGTAAGTATTTATTAAATTTATAAAAAATGCGGGGTTACAGTAAGATTTTGAGATATTAATTTTTGAAAATAACTTTTTGTAAAAATTTTAAAATTTTGTCTATGTCAATGAAGGGAAAAATTTTTTCGCGTTCCTACTTATTTTAACTAGTCAATAATTTGCAGGGAGCCTATCTATGATGAAAACAGCTGAAAACAGCGTTAGGATGCGTCACCTAGATGCAAAATTATGACGTGTTCTATGAAAAATATTGATAATTTTTCTAAGTCGATGAGAGGAGAAAATTAATTTTCTCTTTTGTCTATTTTTATTTGTCTCAAATTAGGAGGGAGCCTATACAAGTTCAAAATGGCTGAAAACAGCTTCAAAATGCGTCTCCTGGATGCAAAGTTATAACGATTTGTAGTGTTTATTGTCTCCCTAAGGTGGATTTTGTAGGTATGCGATATTGAATTTAGCGAAATTTTTTGAAGTTTTATTTGCGCTAGGCGCACGCGCGAGGTGTCCAAAAACGCGTCTCGGCGCGGGCTAGCGACCTATGCAGTTTTTGGAATTTATTTAAAACAAAAATTTTGATTTTCGGTCAAAAAACCTGTTTTTCAACCGAAAAATGCCCAAAAAAATTGAATAACGACTACCAAACGGGACCCGAGCTCGCGGAGCGCGCGCCAGGATACAGGTAAGGCAGGTAAGTATTTATTAAATTTATAAAAAATGCGGGGTTACAGTAAGATTTTGAGATATTAATTTTTGAAAATAACTTTTTGTAAAAATTTTAAAATTTTGTCTATGTCAATGAAGGGAAAAATTTTTTCGCGTTCCTACTTATTTTAACTAGTCAATAATTTGCAGGGAGCCTATCTATGATGAAAACAGCTGAAAACAGCGTTAGGATGCGTCACCTAGATGCAAAATTATGACGTGTTCTATGAAAAATATTGATAATTTTTCTAAGTCGATGAGAGGAGAAAATTAATTTTCTCTTTTGTCTATTTTTATTTGTCTCAAATTAGGAGGGAGCCTATACAAGTTCAAAATGGCTGAAAACAGCTTCAAAATGCGTCTCCTGGATGCAAAGTTATAACGATTTGTAGTGTTTATTGTCTCCCTAAGGTGGATTTTGTAGGTATGCGATATTGAATTTAGCGAAATTTTTTGAAGTTTTATTTGCGCTAGGCGCACGCGCGAGGTGTCCAAAAACGCGTCTCGGCGCGGGCTAGCGACCTATGCAGTTTTTGGAATTTATTTAAAACAAAAATTTTGATTTTCGGTCAAAAAACCTGTTTTTCAACCGAAAAATGCCCAAAAAAATTGAATAACGACTACCAAACGGGACCCGAGCTCGCGGAGCGCGCGCCAGGATACAGGTAAGGCAGGTAAGTATTTATTAAATTTATAAAAAATGCGGGGTTACAGTAAGATTTTGAGATATTAATTTTTGAAAATAACTTTTTGTAAAAATTTTAAAATTTTGTCTATGTCAATGAAGGGAAAAATTTTTTCGCGTTCCTACTTATTTTAACTAGTCAATAATTTGCAGGGAGCCTATCTATGATGAAAACAGCTGAAAACAGCGTTAGGATGCGTCACCTAGATGCAAAATTATGACGTGTTCTATGAAAAATATTGATAATTTTTCTAAGTCGATGAGAGGAGAAAATTAATTTTCTCTTTTGTCTATTTTTATTTGTCTCAAATTAGGAGGGAGCCTATACAAGTTCAAAATGGCTGAAAACAGCTTCAAAATGCGTCTCCTGGATGCAAAGTTATAACGATTTGTAGTGTTTATTGTCTCCCTAAGGTGGATTTTGTAGGTATGCGATATTGAATTTAGCGAAATTTTTTGAAGTTTTATTTGCGCTAGGCGCACGCGCGAGGTGTCCAAAAACGCGTCTCGGCGCGGGCTAGCGACCTATGCAGTTTTTGGAATTTATTTAAAACAAAAATTTTGATTTTCGGTCAAAAAACCTGTTTTTCAACCGAAAAATGCCCAAAAAAATTGAATAACGACTACCAAACGGGACCCGAGCTCGCGGAGCGCGCGCCAGGATACAGGTAAGGCAGGTAAGTATTTATTAAATTTATAAAAAATGCGGGGTTACAGTAAGATTTTGAGATATTAATTTTTGAAAATAACTTTTTGTAAAAATTTTAAAATTTTGTCTATGTCAATGAAGGGAAAAATTTTTTCGCGTTCCTACTTATTTTAACTAGTCAATAATTTGCAGGGAGCCTATCTATGATGAAAACAGCTGAAAACAGCGTTAGGATGCGTCACCTAGATGCAAAATTATGACGTGTTCTATGAAAAATATTGATAATTTTTCTAAGTCGATGAGAGGAGAAAATTAATTTTCTCTTTTGTCTATTTTTATTTGTCTCAAATTAGGAGGGAGCCTATACAAGTTCAAAATGGCTGAAAACAGCTTCAAAATGCGTCTCCTGGATGCAAAGTTATAACGATTTGTAGTGTTTATTGTCTCCCTAAGGTGGATTTTGTAGGTATGCGATATTGAATTTAGCGAAATTTTTTGAAGTTTTATTTGCGCTAGGCGCACGCGCGAGGTGTCCAAAAACGCGTCTCGGCGCGGGCTAGCGACCTATGCAGTTTTTGGAATTTATTTAAAACAAAAATTTTGATTTTCGGTCAAAAAACCTGTTTTTCAACCGAAAAATGCCCAAAAAAATTGAATAACGACTACCAAACGGGACCCGAGCTCGCGGAGCGCGCGCCAGGATACAGGTAAGGCAGGTAAGTATTTATTAAATTTATAAAAAATGCGGGGTTACAGTAAGATTTTGAGATATTAATTTTTGAAAATAACTTTTTGTAAAAATTTTAAAATTTTGTCTATGTCAATGAAGGGAAAAATTTTTTCGCGTTCCTACTTATTTTAACTAGTCAATAATTTGCAGGGAGCCTATCTATGATGAAAACAGCTGAAAACAGCGTTAGGATGCGTCACCTAGATGCAAAATTATGACGTGTTCTATGAAAAATATTGATAATTTTTCTAAGTCGATGAGAGGAGAAAATTAATTTTCTCTTTTGTCTATTTTTATTTGTCTCAAATTAGGAGGGAGCCTATACAAGTTCAAAATGGCTGAAAACAGCTTCAAAATGCGTCTCCTGGATGCAAAGTTATAACGATTTGTAGTGTTTATTGTCTCCCTAAGGTGGATTTTGTAGGTATGCGATATTGAATTTAGCGAAATTTTTTGAAGTTTTATTTGCGCTAGGCGCACGCGCGAGGTGTCCAAAAACGCGTCTCGGCGCGGGCTAGCGACCTATGCAGTTTTTGGAATTTATTTAAAACAAAAATTTTGATTTTCGGTCAAAAAACCTGTTTTTCAACCGAAAAATGCCCAAAAAAATTGAATAACGACTACCAAACGGGACCCGAGCTCGCGGAGCGCGCGCCAGGATACAGGTAAGGCAGGTAAGTATTTATTAAATTTATAAAAAATGCGGGGTTACAGTAAGATTTTGAGATATTAATTTTTGAAAATAACTTTTTGTAAAAATTTTAAAATTTTGTCTATGTCAATGAAGGGAAAAATTTTTTCGCGTTCCTACTTATTTTAACTAGTCAATAATTTGCAGGGAGCCTATCTATGATGAAAACAGCTGAAAACAGCGTTAGGATGCGTCACCTAGATGCAAAATTATGACGTGTTCTATGAAAAATATTGATAATTTTTCTAAGTCGATGAGAGGAGAAAATTAATTTTCTCTTTTGTCTATTTTTATTTGTCTCAAATTAGGAGGGAGCCTATACAAGTTCAAAATGGCTGAAAACAGCTTCAAAATGCGTCTCCTGGATGCAAAGTTATAACGATTTGTAGTGTTTATTGTCTCCCTAAGGTGGATTTTGTAGGTATGCGATATTGAATTTAGCGAAATTTTTTGAAGTTTTATTTGCGCTAGGCGCACGCGCGAGGTGTCCAAAAACGCGTCTCGGCGCGGGCTAGCGACCTATGCAGTTTTTGGAATTTATTTAAAACAAAAATTTTGATTTTCGGTCAAAAAACCTGTTTTTCAACCGAAAAATGCCCAAAAAAATTGAATAACGACTACCAAACGGGACCCGAGCTCGCGGAGCGCGCGCCAGGATACAGGTAAGGCAGGTAAGTATTTATTAAATTTATAAAAAATGCGGGGTTACAGTAAGATTTTGAGATATTAATTTTTGAAAATAACTTTTTGTAAAAATTTTAAAATTTTGTCTATGTCAATGAAGGGAAAAATTTTTTCGCGTTCCTACTTATTTTAACTAGTCAATAATTTGCAGGGAGCCTATCTATGATGAAAACAGCTGAAAACAGCGTTAGGATGCGTCACCTAGATGCAAAATTATGACGTGTTCTATGAAAAATATTGATAATTTTTCTAAGTCGATGAGAGGAGAAAATTAATTTTCTCTTTTGTCTATTTTTATTTGTCTCAAATTAGGAGGGAGCCTATACAAGTTCAAAATGGCTGAAAACAGCTTCAAAATGCGTCTCCTGGATGCAAAGTTATAACGATTTGTAGTGTTTATTGTCTCCCTAAGGTGGATTTTGTAGGTATGCGATATTGAATTTAGCGAAATTTTTTGAAGTTTTATTTGCGCTAGGCGCACGCGCGAGGTGTCCAAAAACGCGTCTCGGCGCGGGCTAGCGACCTATGCAGTTTTTGGAATTTATTTAAAACAAAAATTTTGATTTTCGGTCAAAAAACCTGTTTTTCAACCGAAAAATGCCCAAAAAAATTGAATAACGACTACCAAACGGGACCCGAGCTCGCGGAGCGCGCGCCAGGATACAGGTAAGGCAGGTAAGTATTTATTAAATTTATAAAAAATGCGGGGTTACAGTAAGATTTTGAGATATTAATTTTTGAAAATAACTTTTTGTAAAAATTTTAAAATTTTGTCTATGTCAATGAAGGGAAAAATTTTTTCGCGTTCCTACTTATTTTAACTAGTCAATAATTTGCAGGGAGCCTATCTATGATGAAAACAGCTGAAAACAGCGTTAGGATGCGTCACCTAGATGCAAAATTATGACGTGTTCTATGAAAAATATTGATAATTTTTCTAAGTCGATGAGAGGAGAAAATTAATTTTCTCTTTTGTCTATTTTTATTTGTCTCAAATTAGGAGGGAGCCTATACAAGTTCAAAATGGCTGAAAACAGCTTCAAAATGCGTCTCCTGGATGCAAAGTTATAACGATTTGTAGTGTTTATTGTCTCCCTAAGGTGGATTTTGTAGGTATGCGATATTGAATTTAGCGAAATTTTTTGAAGTTTTATTTGCGCTAGGCGCACGCGCGAGGTGTCCAAAAACGCGTCTCGGCGCGGGCTAGCGACCTATGCAGTTTTTGGAATTTATTTAAAACAAAAATTTTGATTTTCGGTCAAAAAACCTGTTTTTCAACCGAAAAATGCCCAAAAAAATTGAATAACGACTACCAAACGGGACCCGAGCTCGCGGAGCGCGCGCCAGGATACAGGTAAGGCAGGTAAGTATTTATTAAATTTATAAAAAATGCGGGGTTACAGTAAGATTTTGAGATATTAATTTTTGAAAATAACTTTTTGTAAAAATTTTAAAATTTTGTCTATGTCAATGAAGGGAAAAATTTTTTCGCGTTCCTACTTATTTTAACTAGTCAATAATTTGCAGGGAGCCTATCTATGATGAAAACAGCTGAAAACAGCGTTAGGATGCGTCACCTAGATGCAAAATTATGACGTGTTCTATGAAAAATATTGATAATTTTTCTAAGTCGATGAGAGGAGAAAATTAATTTTCTCTTTTGTCTATTTTTATTTGTCTCAAATTAGGAGGGAGCCTATACAAGTTCAAAATGGCTGAAAACAGCTTCAAAATGCGTCTCCTGGATGCAAAGTTATAACGATTTGTAGTGTTTATTGTCTCCCTAAGGTGGATTTTGTAGGTATGCGATATTGAATTTAGCGAAATTTTTTGAAGTTTTATTTGCGCTAGGCGCACGCGCGAGGTGTCCAAAAACGCGTCTCGGCGCGGGCTAGCGACCTATGCAGTTTTTGGAATTTATTTAAAACAAAAATTTTGATTTTCGGTCAAAAAACCTGTTTTTCAACCGAAAAATGCCCAAAAAAATTGAATAACGACTACCAAACGGGACCCGAGCTCGCGGAGCGCGCGCCAGGATACAGGTAAGGCAGGTAAGTATTTATTAAATTTATAAAAAATGCGGGGTTACAGTAAGATTTTGAGATATTAATTTTTGAAAATAACTTTTTGTAAAAATTTTAAAATTTTGTCTATGTCAATGAAGGGAAAAATTTTTTCGCGTTCCTACTTATTTTAACTAGTCAATAATTTGCAGGGAGCCTATCTATGATGAAAACAGCTGAAAACAGCGTTAGGATGCGTCACCTAGATGCAAAATTATGACGTGTTCTATGAAAAATATTGATAATTTTTCTAAGTCGATGAGAGGAGAAAATTAATTTTCTCTTTTGTCTATTTTTATTTGTCTCAAATTAGGAGGGAGCCTATACAAGTTCAAAATGGCTGAAAACAGCTTCAAAATGCGTCTCCTGGATGCAAAGTTATAACGATTTGTAGTGTTTATTGTCTCCCTAAGGTGGATTTTGTAGGTATGCGATATTGAATTTAGCGAAATTTTTTGAAGTTTTATTTGCGCTAGGCGCACGCGCGAGGTGTCCAAAAACGCGTCTCGGCGCGGGCTAGCGACCTATGCAGTTTTTGGAATTTATTTAAAACAAAAATTTTGATTTTCGGTCAAAAAACCTGTTTTTCAACCGAAAAATGCCCAAAAAAATTGAATAACGACTACCAAACGGGACCCGAGCTCGCGGAGCGCGCGCCAGGATACAGGTAAGGCAGGTAAGTATTTATTAAATTTATAAAAAATGCGGGGTTACAGTAAGATTTTGAGATATTAATTTTTGAAAATAACTTTTTGTAAAAATTTTAAAATTTTGTCTATGTCAATGAAGGGAAAAATTTTTTCGCGTTCCTACTTATTTTAACTAGTCAATAATTTGCAGGGAGCCTATCTATGATGAAAACAGCTGAAAACAGCGTTAGGATGCGTCACCTAGATGCAAAATTATGACGTGTTCTATGAAAAATATTGATAATTTTTCTAAGTCGATGAGAGGAGAAAATTAATTTTCTCTTTTGTCTATTTTTATTTGTCTCAAATTAGGAGGGAGCCTATACAAGTTCAAAATGGCTGAAAACAGCTTCAAAATGCGTCTCCTGGATGCAAAGTTATAACGATTTGTAGTGTTTATTGTCTCCCTAAGGTGGATTTTGTAGGTATGCGATATTGAATTTAGCGAAATTTTTTGAAGTTTTATTTGCGCTAGGCGCACGCGCGAGGTGTCCAAAAACGCGTCTCGGCGCGGGCTAGCGACCTATGCAGTTTTTGGAATTTATTTAAAACAAAAATTTTGATTTTCGGTCAAAAAACCTGTTTTTCAACCGAAAAATGCCCAAAAAAATTGAATAACGACTACCAAACGGGACCCGAGCTCGCGGAGCGCGCGCCAGGATACAGGTAAGGCAGGTAAGTATTTATTAAATTTATAAAAAATGCGGGGTTACAGTAAGATTTTGAGATATTAATTTTTGAAAATAACTTTTTGTAAAAATTTTAAAATTTTGTCTATGTCAATGAAGGGAAAAATTTTTTCGCGTTCCTACTTATTTTAACTAGTCAATAATTTGCAGGGAGCCTATCTATGATGAAAACAGCTGAAAACAGCGTTAGGATGCGTCACCTAGATGCAAAATTATGACGTGTTCTATGAAAAATATTGATAATTTTTCTAAGTCGATGAGAGGAGAAAATTAATTTTCTCTTTTGTCTATTTTTATTTGTCTCAAATTAGGAGGGAGCCTATACAAGTTCAAAATGGCTGAAAACAGCTTCAAAATGCGTCTCCTGGATGCAAAGTTATAACGATTTGTAGTGTTTATTGTCTCCCTAAGGTGGATTTTGTAGGTATGCGATATTGAATTTAGCGAAATTTTTTGAAGTTTTATTTGCGCTAGGCGCACGCGCGAGGTGTCCAAAAACGCGTCTCGGCGCGGGCTAGCGACCTATGCAGTTTTTGGAATTTATTTAAAACAAAAATTTTGATTTTCGGTCAAAAAACCTGTTTTTCAACCGAAAAATGCCCAAAAAAATTGAATAACGACTACCAAACGGGACCCGAGCTCGCGGAGCGCGCGCCAGGATACAGGTAAGGCAGGTAAGTATTTATTAAATTTATAAAAAATGCGGGGTTACAGTAAGATTTTGAGATATTAATTTTTGAAAATAACTTTTTGTAAAAATTTTAAAATTTTGTCTATGTCAATGAAGGGAAAAATTTTTTCGCGTTCCTACTTATTTTAACTAGTCAATAATTTGCAGGGAGCCTATCTATGATGAAAACAGCTGAAAACAGCGTTAGGATGCGTCACCTAGATGCAAAATTATGACGTGTTCTATGAAAAATATTGATAATTTTTCTAAGTCGATGAGAGGAGAAAATTAATTTTCTCTTTTGTCTATTTTTATTTGTCTCAAATTAGGAGGGAGCCTATACAAGTTCAAAATGGCTGAAAACAGCTTCAAAATGCGTCTCCTGGATGCAAAGTTATAACGATTTGTAGTGTTTATTGTCTCCCTAAGGTGGATTTTGTAGGTATGCGATATTGAATTTAGCGAAATTTTTTGAAGTTTTATTTGCGCTAGGCGCACGCGCGAGGTGTCCAAAAACGCGTCTCGGCGCGGGCTAGCGACCTATGCAGTTTTTGGAATTTATTTAAAACAAAAATTTTGATTTTCGGTCAAAAAACCTGTTTTTCAACCGAAAAATGCCCAAAAAAATTGAATAACGACTACCAAACGGGACCCGAGCTCGCGGAGCGCGCGCCAGGATACAGGTAAGGCAGGTAAGTATTTATTAAATTTATAAAAAATGCGGGGTTACAGTAAGATTTTGAGATATTAATTTTTGAAAATAACTTTTTGTAAAAATTTTAAAATTTTGTCTATGTCAATGAAGGGAAAAATTTTTTCGCGTTCCTACTTATTTTAACTAGTCAATAATTTGCAGGGAGCCTATCTATGATGAAAACAGCTGAAAACAGCGTTAGGATGCGTCACCTAGATGCAAAATTATGACGTGTTCTATGAAAAATATTGATAATTTTTCTAAGTCGATGAGAGGAGAAAATTAATTTTCTCTTTTGTCTATTTTTATTTGTCTCAAATTAGGAGGGAGCCTATACAAGTTCAAAATGGCTGAAAACAGCTTCAAAATGCGTCTCCTGGATGCAAAGTTATAACGATTTGTAGTGTTTATTGTCTCCCTAAGGTGGATTTTGTAGGTATGCGATATTGAATTTAGCGAAATTTTTTGAAGTTTTATTTGCGCTAGGCGCACGCGCGAGGTGTCCAAAAACGCGTCTCGGCGCGGGCTAGCGACCTATGCAGTTTTTGGAATTTATTTAAAACAAAAATTTTGATTTTCGGTCAAAAAACCTGTTTTTCAACCGAAAAATGCCCAAAAAAATTGAATAACGACTACCAAACGGGACCCGAGCTCGCGGAGCGCGCGCCAGGATACAGGTAAGGCAGGTAAGTATTTATTAAATTTATAAAAAATGCGGGGTTACAGTAAGATTTTGAGATATTAATTTTTGAAAATAACTTTTTGTAAAAATTTTAAAATTTTGTCTATGTCAATGAAGGGAAAAATTTTTTCGCGTTCCTACTTATTTTAACTAGTCAATAATTTGCAGGGAGCCTATCTATGATGAAAACAGCTGAAAACAGCGTTAGGATGCGTCACCTAGATGCAAAATTATGACGTGTTCTATGAAAAATATTGATAATTTTTCTAAGTCGATGAGAGGAGAAAATTAATTTTCTCTTTTGTCTATTTTTATTTGTCTCAAATTAGGAGGGAGCCTATACAAGTTCAAAATGGCTGAAAACAGCTTCAAAATGCGTCTCCTGGATGCAAAGTTATAACGATTTGTAGTGTTTATTGTCTCCCTAAGGTGGATTTTGTAGGTATGCGATATTGAATTTAGCGAAATTTTTTGAAGTTTTATTTGCGCTAGGCGCACGCGCGAGGTGTCCAAAAACGCGTCTCGGCGCGGGCTAGCGACCTATGCAGTTTTTGGAATTTATTTAAAACAAAAATTTTGATTTTCGGTCAAAAAACCTGTTTTTCAACCGAAAAATGCCCAAAAAAATTGAATAACGACTACCAAACGGGACCCGAGCTCGCGGAGCGCGCGCCAGGATACAGGTAAGGCAGGTAAGTATTTATTAAATTTATAAAAAATGCGGGGTTACAGTAAGATTTTGAGATATTAATTTTTGAAAATAACTTTTTGTAAAAATTTTAAAATTTTGTCTATGTCAATGAAGGGAAAAATTTTTTCGCGTTCCTACTTATTTTAACTAGTCAATAATTTGCAGGGAGCCTATCTATGATGAAAACAGCTGAAAACAGCGTTAGGATGCGTCACCTAGATGCAAAATTATGACGTGTTCTATGAAAAATATTGATAATTTTTCTAAGTCGATGAGAGGAGAAAATTAATTTTCTCTTTTGTCTATTTTTATTTGTCTCAAATTAGGAGGGAGCCTATACAAGTTCAAAATGGCTGAAAACAGCTTCAAAATGCGTCTCCTGGATGCAAAGTTATAACGATTTGTAGTGTTTATTGTCTCCCTAAGGTGGATTTTGTAGGTATGCGATATTGAATTTAGCGAAATTTTTTGAAGTTTTATTTGCGCTAGGCGCACGCGCGAGGTGTCCAAAAACGCGTCTCGGCGCGGGCTAGCGACCTATGCAGTTTTTGGAATTTATTTAAAACAAAAATTTTGATTTTCGGTCAAAAAACCTGTTTTTCAACCGAAAAATGCCCAAAAAAATTGAATAACGACTACCAAACGGGACCCGAGCTCGCGGAGCGCGCGCCAGGATACAGGTAAGGCAGGTAAGTATTTATTAAATTTATAAAAAATGCGGGGTTACAGTAAGATTTTGAGATATTAATTTTTGAAAATAACTTTTTGTAAAAATTTTAAAATTTTGTCTATGTCAATGAAGGGAAAAATTTTTTCGCGTTCCTACTTATTTTAACTAGTCAATAATTTGCAGGGAGCCTATCTATGATGAAAACAGCTGAAAACAGCGTTAGGATGCGTCACCTAGATGCAAAATTATGACGTGTTCTATGAAAAATATTGATAATTTTTCTAAGTCGATGAGAGGAGAAAATTAATTTTCTCTTTTGTCTATTTTTATTTGTCTCAAATTAGGAGGGAGCCTATACAAGTTCAAAATGGCTGAAAACAGCTTCAAAATGCGTCTCCTGGATGCAAAGTTATAACGATTTGTAGTGTTTATTGTCTCCCTAAGGTGGATTTTGTAGGTATGCGATATTGAATTTAGCGAAATTTTTTGAAGTTTTATTTGCGCTAGGCGCACGCGCGAGGTGTCCAAAAACGCGTCTCGGCGCGGGCTAGCGACCTATGCAGTTTTTGGAATTTATTTAAAACAAAAATTTTGATTTTCGGTCAAAAAACCTGTTTTTCAACCGAAAAATGCCCAAAAAAATTGAATAACGACTACCAAACGGGACCCGAGCTCGCGGAGCGCGCGCCAGGATACAGGTAAGGCAGGTAAGTATTTATTAAATTTATAAAAAATGCGGGGTTACAGTAAGATTTTGAGATATTAATTTTTGAAAATAACTTTTTGTAAAAATTTTAAAATTTTGTCTATGTCAATGAAGGGAAAAATTTTTTCGCGTTCCTACTTATTTTAACTAGTCAATAATTTGCAGGGAGCCTATCTATGATGAAAACAGCTGAAAACAGCGTTAGGATGCGTCACCTAGATGCAAAATTATGACGTGTTCTATGAAAAATATTGATAATTTTTCTAAGTCGATGAGAGGAGAAAATTAATTTTCTCTTTTGTCTATTTTTATTTGTCTCAAATTAGGAGGGAGCCTATACAAGTTCAAAATGGCTGAAAACAGCTTCAAAATGCGTCTCCTGGATGCAAAGTTATAACGATTTGTAGTGTTTATTGTCTCCCTAAGGTGGATTTTGTAGGTATGCGATATTGAATTTAGCGAAATTTTTTGAAGTTTTATTTGCGCTAGGCGCACGCGCGAGGTGTCCAAAAACGCGTCTCGGCGCGGGCTAGCGACCTATGCAGTTTTTGGAATTTATTTAAAACAAAAATTTTGATTTTCGGTCAAAAAACCTGTTTTTCAACCGAAAAATGCCCAAAAAAATTGAATAACGACTACCAAACGGGACCCGAGCTCGCGGAGCGCGCGCCAGGATACAGGTAAGGCAGGTAAGTATTTATTAAATTTATAAAAAATGCGGGGTTACAGTAAGATTTTGAGATATTAATTTTTGAAAATAACTTTTTGTAAAAATTTTAAAATTTTGTCTATGTCAATGAAGGGAAAAATTTTTTCGCGTTCCTACTTATTTTAACTAGTCAATAATTTGCAGGGAGCCTATCTATGATGAAAACAGCTGAAAACAGCGTTAGGATGCGTCACCTAGATGCAAAATTATGACGTGTTCTATGAAAAATATTGATAATTTTTCTAAGTCGATGAGAGGAGAAAATTAATTTTCTCTTTTGTCTATTTTTATTTGTCTCAAATTAGGAGGGAGCCTATACAAGTTCAAAATGGCTGAAAACAGCTTCAAAATGCGTCTCCTGGATGCAAAGTTATAACGATTTGTAGTGTTTATTGTCTCCCTAAGGTGGATTTTGTAGGTATGCGATATTGAATTTAGCGAAATTTTTTGAAGTTTTATTTGCGCTAGGCGCACGCGCGAGGTGTCCAAAAACGCGTCTCGGCGCGGGCTAGCGACCTATGCAGTTTTTGGAATTTATTTAAAACAAAAATTTTGATTTTCGGTCAAAAAACCTGTTTTTCAACCGAAAAATGCCCAAAAAAATTGAATAACGACTACCAAACGGGACCCGAGCTCGCGGAGCGCGCGCCAGGATACAGGTAAGGCAGGTAAGTATTTATTAAATTTATAAAAAATGCGGGGTTACAGTAAGATTTTGAGATATTAATTTTTGAAAATAACTTTTTGTAAAAATTTTAAAATTTTGTCTATGTCAATGAAGGGAAAAATTTTTTCGCGTTCCTACTTATTTTAACTAGTCAATAATTTGCAGGGAGCCTATCTATGATGAAAACAGCTGAAAACAGCGTTAGGATGCGTCACCTAGATGCAAAATTATGACGTGTTCTATGAAAAATATTGATAATTTTTCTAAGTCGATGAGAGGAGAAAATTAATTTTCTCTTTTGTCTATTTTTATTTGTCTCAAATTAGGAGGGAGCCTATACAAGTTCAAAATGGCTGAAAACAGCTTCAAAATGCGTCTCCTGGATGCAAAGTTATAACGATTTGTAGTGTTTATTGTCTCCCTAAGGTGGATTTTGTAGGTATGCGATATTGAATTTAGCGAAATTTTTTGAAGTTTTATTTGCGCTAGGCGCACGCGCGAGGTGTCCAAAAACGCGTCTCGGCGCGGGCTAGCGACCTATGCAGTTTTTGGAATTTATTTAAAACAAAAATTTTGATTTTCGGTCAAAAAACCTGTTTTTCAACCGAAAAATGCCCAAAAAAAATTGAATAACGACTACCAAACGGGACCCGAGCTCGCGGAGCGCGCGCCAGGATACAGGTAAGGCAGGTAAGTATTTATTAAATTTATAAAAAATGCGGGGTTACAGTAAGATTTTGAGATATTAATTTTTGAAAATAACTTTTTGTAAAAATTTTAAAATTTTGTCTATGTCAATGAAGGGAAAAATTTTTTCGCGTTCCTACTTATTTTAACTAGTCAATAATTTGCAGGGAGCCTATCTATGATGAAAACAGCTGAAAACAGCGTTAGGATGCGTCACCTAGATGCAAAATTATGACGTGTTCTATGAAAAATATTGATAATTTTTCTAAGTCGATGAGAGGAGAAAATTAATTTTCTCTTTTGTCTATTTTTATTTGTCTCAAATTAGGAGGGAGCCTATACAAGTTCAAAATGGCTGAAAACAGCTTCAAAATGCGTCTCCTGGATGCAAAGTTATAACGATTTGTAGTGTTTATTGTCTCCCTAAGGTGGATTTTGTAGGTATGCGATATTGAATTTAGCGAAATTTTTTGAAGTTTTATTTGCGCTAGGCGCACGCGCGAGGTGTCCAAAAACGCGTCTCGGCGCGGGCTAGCGACCTATGCAGTTTTTGGAATTTATTTAAAACAAAAATTTTGATTTTCGGTCAAAAAACCTGTTTTTCAACCGAAAAATGCCCAAAAAAATTGAATAACGACTACCAAACGGGACCCGAGCTCGCGGAGCGCGCGCCAGGATACAGGTAAGGCAGGTAAGTATTTATTAAATTTATAAAAAATGCGGGGTTACAGTAAGATTTTGAGATATTAATTTTTGAAAATAACTTTTTGTAAAAATTTTAAAATTTTGTCTATGTCAATGAAGGGAAAAATTTTTTCGCGTTCCTACTTATTTTAACTAGTCAATAATTTGCAGGGAGCCTATCTATGATGAAAACAGCTGAAAACAGCGTTAGGATGCGTCACCTAGATGCAAAATTATGACGTGTTCTATGAAAAATATTGATAATTTTTCTAAGTCGATGAGAGGAGAAAATTAATTTTCTCTTTTGTCTATTTTTATTTGTCTCAAATTAGGAGGGAGCCTATACAAGTTCAAAATGGCTGAAAACAGCTTCAAAATGCGTCTCCTGGATGCAAAGTTATAACGATTTGTAGTGTTTATTGTCTCCCTAAGGTGGATTTTGTAGGTATGCGATATTGAATTTAGCGAAATTTTTTGAAGTTTTATTTGCGCTAGGCGCACGCGCGAGGTGTCCAAAAACGCGTCTCGGCGCGGGCTAGCGACCTATGCAGTTTTTGGAATTTATTTAAAACAAAAATTTTGATTTTCGGTCAAAAAACCTGTTTTTCAACCGAAAAATGCCCAAAAAAATTGAATAACGACTACCAAACGGGACCCGAGCTCGCGGAGCGCGCGCCAGGATACAGGTAAGGCAGGTAAGTATTTATTAAATTTATAAAAAATGCGGGGTTACAGTAAGATTTTGAGATATTAATTTTTGAAAATAACTTTTTGTAAAAATTTTAAAATTTTGTCTATGTCAATGAAGGGAAAAATTTTTTCGCGTTCCTACTTATTTTAACTAGTCAATAATTTGCAGGGAGCCTATCTATGATGAAAACAGCTGAAAACAGCGTTAGGATGCGTCACCTAGATGCAAAATTATGACGTGTTCTATGAAAAATATTGATAATTTTTCTAAGTCGATGAGAGGAGAAAATTAATTTTCTCTTTTGTCTATTTTTATTTGTCTCAAATTAGGAGGGAGCCTATACAAGTTCAAAATGGCTGAAAACAGCTTCAAAATGCGTCTCCTGGATGCAAAGTTATAACGATTTGTAGTGTTTATTGTCTCCCTAAGGTGGATTTTGTAGGTATGCGATATTGAATTTAGCGAAATTTTTTGAAGTTTTATTTGCGCTAGGCGCACGCGCGAGGTGTCCAAAAACGCGTCTCGGCGCGGGCTAGCGACCTATGCAGTTTTTGGAATTTATTTAAAACAAAAATTTTGATTTTCGGTCAAAAAACCTGTTTTTCAACCGAAAAATGCCCAAAAAAATTGAATAACGACTACCAAACGGGACCCGAGCTCGCGGAGCGCGCGCCAGGATACAGGTAAGGCAGGTAAGTATTTATTAAATTTATAAAAAATGCGGGGTTACAGTAAGATTTTGAGATATTAATTTTTGAAAATAACTTTTTGTAAAAATTTTAAAATTTTGTCTATGTCAATGAAGGGAAAAATTTTTTCGCGTTCCTACTTATTTTAACTAGTCAATAATTTGCAGGGAGCCTATCTATGATGAAAACAGCTGAAAACAGCGTTAGGATGCGTCACCTAGATGCAAAATTATGACGTGTTCTATGAAAAATATTGATAATTTTTCTAAGTCGATGAGAGGAGAAAATTAATTTTCTCTTTTGTCTATTTTTATTTGTCTCAAATTAGGAGGGAGCCTATACAAGTTCAAAATGGCTGAAAACAGCTTCAAAATGCGTCTCCTGGATGCAAAGTTATAACGATTTGTAGTGTTTATTGTCTCCCTAAGGTGGATTTTGTAGGTATGCGATATTGAATTTAGCGAAATTTTTTGAAGTTTTATTTGCGCTAGGCGCACGCGCGAGGTGTCCAAAAACGCGTCTCGGCGCGGGCTAGCGACCTATGCAGTTTTTGGAATTTATTTAAAACAAAAATTTTGATTTTCGGTCAAAAAACCTGTTTTTCAACCGAAAAATGCCCAAAAAAATTGAATAACGACTACCAAACGGGACCCGAGCTCGCGGAGCGCGCGCCAGGATACAGGTAAGGCAGGTAAGTATTTATTAAATTTATAAAAAATGCGGGGTTACAGTAAGATTTTGAGATATTAATTTTTGAAAATAACTTTTTGTAAAAATTTTAAAATTTTGTCTATGTCAATGAAGGGAAAAATTTTTTCGCGTTCCTACTTATTTTAACTAGTCAATAATTTGCAGGGAGCCTATCTATGATGAAAACAGCTGAAAACAGCGTTAGGATGCGTCACCTAGATGCAAAATTATGACGTGTTCTATGAAAAATATTGATAATTTTTCTAAGTCGATGAGAGGAGAAAATTAATTTTCTCTTTTGTCTATTTTTATTTGTCTCAAATTAGGAGGGAGCCTATACAAGTTCAAAATGGCTGAAAACAGCTTCAAAATGCGTCTCCTGGATGCAAAGTTATAACGATTTGTAGTGTTTATTGTCTCCCTAAGGTGGATTTTGTAGGTATGCGATATTGAATTTAGCGAAATTTTTTGAAGTTTTATTTGCGCTAGGCGCACGCGCGAGGTGTCCAAAAACGCGTCTCGGCGCGGGCTAGCGACCTATGCAGTTTTTGGAATTTATTTAAAACAAAAATTTTGATTTTCGGTCAAAAAACCTGTTTTTCAACCGAAAAATGCCCAAAAAAATTGAATAACGACTACCAAACGGGACCCGAGCTCGCGGAGCGCGCGCCAGGATACAGGTAAGGCAGGTAAGTATTTATTAAATTTATAAAAAATGCGGGGTTACAGTAAGATTTTGAGATATTAATTTTTGAAAATAACTTTTTGTAAAAATTTTAAAATTTTGTCTATGTCAATGAAGGGAAAAATTTTTTCGCGTTCCTACTTATTTTAACTAGTCAATAATTTGCAGGGAGCCTATCTATGATGAAAACAGCTGAAAACAGCGTTAGGATGCGTCACCTAGATGCAAAATTATGACGTGTTCTATGAAAAATATTGATAATTTTTCTAAGTCGATGAGAGGAGAAAATTAATTTTCTCTTTTGTCTATTTTTATTTGTCTCAAATTAGGAGGGAGCCTATACAAGTTCAAAATGGCTGAAAACAGCTTCAAAATGCGTCTCCTGGATGCAAAGTTATAACCGGTTAGGTTAGGTTAGGTTAGGTTAGGTTAGGTTAGGTTAGGTTAGGTTAGGTTAGGTTAGGTTAGGTTAGGTTAGGTTAGGTTAGGTTAGGTTAGGTTAGGTTAGGTTAGGTTAGGTTAGGTTAGGTTAGGTTAGGTTAGGTTAGGTTAGGTTAGGTTAGGTTAGGTTAGGTTAGGTTAGGTTAGGTTAGGTTAGGTTAGGTTAGGTTAGGTTAGGTTAGGTTAGGTTAGGTTAGGTTAGGTTAGGTTAGGTTAGGTTAGGTTAGGTTAGGTTAGGTTAGGTTAGGTTAGGTTAGGTTAGGTTAGGTTAGGTTAGGTTAGGTTAGGTTAGGTTAGGTTAGGTTAGGTTAGGTTAGGTTAGGTTAGGTTTTTTTTTTTTTTTTTTTTTTTTTTTTTTTTTTTTTTTTTTTGATGCTTTTCCCGTTCATGGGTCAAACGGCTCTTATTATTCTAAGTTTCTCATTCATTCAATTTCTATCATTTATTCCTCTCGCACTTTTATGCCTCATACTGTGTCTTTCTTTTATTCATCCTTTCCATTCTTAGCCGGGTGGGACTCCCGCTATTCTAACTGTCTTTACTTTTCTTTATTTCAGGGGGTATTAAGTTTACGCCTTGATTTATTTACATAATGTGATAATTTCACCTTATTTCTAAGTTTAAACTACTTATTAATATTATTCTTATTTTGATACATTTCTATTTATACTTTTACATAACAAAATCGTTCCTATATAACTTTCCTTACTTCTATTATGTATTTAACAATGTGTATTCTAATTTTAAACAAAAACCAAAACTTATACTTATACTTCAGTTATCCTTTTTATTTTTTACATGAGTGTGATAATTCCATCTTATTTCTTAGTTTAGCTGCTTATTCATATTATTCTTATTTTGATAAGTTTCTATTTATACTTTTACATAATAACAGGTCATTCTTATATAACTTTCCTTACTTCTGTTACATATTTCAACATGTGTTCTTATTTTGCTACTATCCTTATCTATTTATCTGTTACTTATTTATTTAGTACTTAAATTTTTACGATACACTCAGCTTATTCTAATTTTTAAACAAAACCAAGACTTATAATTATGCTTCACTTATCCTTTTACTTTTACCCATATGTGATCATTTCACCTTATTTATATGTTTTAGCTGCTGATACATATTATACTTATTTGATACATTTCTATTTATACTTTTACATGATAACAATTGGTCTTAAGCAACTTTCCTTATTTCTATTATATATTCGAACATATGTCCTTATTTTGCTACCTTGCTTGTCTATTACTTATTTATTTAGTATTTGATTTAACAGTTCTATCAACTTATTCTAGTTTTAAACAAAACCAAGACTTTTACTTATGCTTCACTTTCCTTTTATTATTCTTTTTACCGAAATGTAATCATTTAACTTTATTTCTAAATTTTAGCTACTTGTACATATTATTCTAATTTTAGTATATTTCCTTTTATACTTTTGCACAATAACAACTGTTCTTATATAGCTTTCTTTATTTCCATTATATATTTAAACATGTGTTTTGTTTTGCTACTTTCATGTCTACTTATCTATTACTTATCTATTGAATCCTTAATTTTACAATTCTATCAACTTATTTTGATTTTAACATCCCAAGACCGGTTAGGTTAGGTTAGGTTAGGTTAGGTTAGGTTAGGTTAGGTTAGGTTAGGTTAGGTTAGGTTAGGTTAGGTTAGGTTAGGTTAGGTTAGGTTAGGTTAGGTTAGGTTAGGTTAGGTTAGGTTAGGTTAGGTTAGGTTAGGTTAGGTTAGGTTAGGTTAGGTTAGGTTAGGTTAGGTTAGGTTAGGTTAGGTTAGGTTAGGTTAGGTTAGGTTAGGTTAGGTTAGGTTAGGTTAGGTTAGGTTAGGTTAGGTTAGGTTAGGTTAGGTTAGGTTAGGTTAGGTTAGGTTAGGTTAGGTTAGGTTAGGTTAGGTTAGGTTAGGTTAGGTTAGGTTAGGTTAGGTTAGGTTAGGTTAGGTTAGGTTAGGTTAGGTTAGGTTAGGTTAGGTTAGGTTAGGTTAGGTTAGGTTAGGTTAGGTTAGGTTAGGTTAGGTTAGGTTAGGTTAGGTTAGGTTAGGTTAGGTTAGGTTAGGTTAGGTTAGGTTAGGTTAGGTTAGGTTAGGTTAGGTTAGGTTAGGTTAGGTTAGGTTAGGTTAGGTTAGGTTAGGTTAGGTTAGGTTAGTTAGGTTAGGTTAGGTTAGGTTAGGTTAGGTTAGGTTAGGTTAGGTTAGGTTAGGTTAGGTTAGGTTAGGTTAGGTTAGGTTAGGTTAGGTTAGGTTAGGTTAGGTTAGGTTAGGTTTTTTTTTTTTTTTTTTTTTTTTTTTTTTTTTTTTTTTTTTTTTTTTTTTTTTTTTTGGCAGGAGTGGGAAATCCTCATGGACGCCCAGACTGCCTCACTGGTGAGCCAATCTGGGCAGTGCCGGACTCTTACCGGCTAAAACCACACTCCTGCCTTACAATGTCCCTCTGACACTGCCAGAGACCTTATTTACTATAATTTGTTACATTTCTAGTTTTTTACATTCTTGGTTATTTCTATCTTTAATACAATGTTAATTTCCTTATCTCTGTATATCCTTACATCTATAAATCTATGTCACATTTTTCCATTTACAATTATATATTCTTATGTCTGTGGGACATATACATCAATTTACATTTAATTTAGGGCTATAACATTCGTCACATTACAAATTGGCATCATTCTTAAATCTATGGGAATTATTTATGTTTATTCTTATAGCTATAGAAAACATATCGGGTTTGGTAAATTTTATGACATTAGGGTTTTGTTACTATTAGGTTCGGACATTTTCAGCAGTTACATTATGCTACTGTTATATATTATACAAATATGAATACTAAGCATATATAGTGCTTACTTATTCCTCCTATTAACCCTACTGGCTATTTTTATAGAAAACTCAATAAATTTGGCTCTAGTATCTTTACTTGTTATTAAAGTGTTTAAGTTACTTGTCTCTATTTTCATTCCCAGTTCCTGTTCGATATCATACCTTTCCGGATCATAGGCGGGGCAGTCTGTCAGTATGTGTTCTACCGTCTCTTGTTTGTCAGGGTCACATATGCACGATGGGTTTTCCTTACATTTGAACCTGTTCAGGTATTCGGAAAACCCACCGTGCCCTGTCAAAATTTGTGTCAATGTCCCTGTCGGTTTTAGCTGTCTTATGTGTCTGAACGCTTGGATAGCGTCCGGGAAAAATAATTTCGTGACGCCGGCTGTGCCCTCGGATCTGTATCTTCGATTCCATTCGTCAAGCGTGTCCTCGCGGATCTGCCGCTTGACGAATGATATCGGGCATTTGTCGTAGTTTGGCCTTGTTTTCATTTTTAAAGCGGCGTCCTTAGCCAGCTGGTCCGCTCTCTCGTTACCCTCCAGTCCTGCATGAGCTTTTATCCAAAAAAAGTTCAACTTTTTTGGATATATCCTTACATTGTCGAAGGTTCTCCCGTATTTCGACTGAGAGGGGATGGAGAGAGCGGTGGTTTGCGACAGTTTCCAACGACGACCTAGAGTCGCTGTATATCCCAAAGCTACATTCTTGGCTACGCAAGACTTCCCGTGTTGCCACACATATAGCCAGCAGTTCTGCCTGGTAGACGGTGCAATGGGGCGACAGCAAAATTTTTTGGCTTTTGATTTCCTCATTATTTCTCCAGTGGGACAATGACGCCCCAACCTTGCCCTCGATTTTGCTGCCGTCCGTGTAAATCTGCACTGCTTGAGTGCAGTGATTTCTGACCTGTTCCTGATCTGCCAGGCATATGAACTGCAGG